>JASDDO010000012.1:159752688-169752688 GCA_030015575.1 Agapanthus africanus | reverse complement strand
AACTAAAGACAAATAAAGGGATTTGGAGAGATGGCAAAGAAATATACGGTTAAATTCATGAATTGGATTATGGAAGAAGCATTGCTATGAATACCCGGAAACCCCTACGAAACATTTTCATGTTTCGGTGCATTGTTAAAGGAAAACTGTTTTCCCGATTGGGTACTTACTCCAAGGGAATGTATTTACCAGGTTTCATTCTCATATCTGTATGGTTTTACAGATGATGAGTGGGAGTAGTTATTGGGAATTAGGTGATTATCCTCATTATATCAGAATTCTTCGTAATTGGTGATATTTAAGGAAATCGCCAGGGTACAGTTTTCAACCTACGATGCACAGGTTTTGAGTTGTATAACTCAGCGGACTTATACAGAGTATTGTATGTTGTCCAAGTGTCCATCAAGACAAAGGGGTAGGTCCTCGTACTATGTTCTGTTTACTTATGACTTCTCTAGTTTTTAGACAAGTGTTTCGTAGAAATACAAGGTCTAAGTTTTGAGAAGTTGTGGGTATAAGAATAAAGTAGAGAACCAGGTGTCACAAGTATCGGGATTCTTCAAAGAGATCGAAGATGTAGATTCTTGTGATTGGTATTCAGATGATAGTGATGGTTTTGAGAAACATGATTCTCTTTCAGGTTACTCATAATTGGATGGATTCCTAAGTTGAGTAATGCTGATTAGCCTCTTTCCATTAAGTTGATATGCACTGGAGACAGCTGCATGATTTGAATCTGGTTCCAATTAAATAAAGTGCCAAAGTTTCTATATTGGATATAGGATAATTCGTACCTTAAAAGATGTTAAGGTACGGGGAGTTGTCCAGCTTATGCTTAAAACCAGACTCTGGATAACTCAGGGCACGTTTTGTAAGTCTACGCTAGCGCCCCGGCTGTCTACAGACGCCAAATGCGGAACAAAAACTTTTTAACTGGCTCTATCGTATACTTTAACCCGGATCTGCCATTATTGCTAATCTAACAAACTGTAAAGAGTGTAGAAAGGTTATACCGAACGATCCGAGTCCTTCGTTCTTTAACCATCATCCCACGCTCCGTTGCGGCTGCTCCGATCTCTTCGATCTCCGATCTGGTCGTCCAGGTGGCACCACATCAACGATTCTTTAAACGGGCTCCCGCCTCTGACTTGAGGCAACTCGGTCGTCAAGTTTGCTAAAAGAGACGACCAAGAATGATGTAGAGAATGAGTAGATGACTTTGTCTCACTTCATCCAAATCCGTGGACGATCGGTTAATGAAGTTGCCGAGGGAATCGGGTGATGGAATGAAATGAGCTTTGAATTCCATACACCGAAAACTATCATAATCTTTTGCAACCAAATGAAAACTTCAAGTGAATGAGGAGGAGGAGAGGGGGCCGGCCATTTATATGGAGGAGGAGGGTGAGTGTAGGAGCAATCAAGGAGGTGACCATAATAAGAAGCTTATCCTCACAAAATATCAAGAACAAATATCTTAAGGAAAACAAGAATCATTGAAATCAAAGCATGAGTCATAATCCTTGTCACCACTTTCTAGAAACTTCTAGAAGCATGACTCACCTCATCCAAGAAAAGATAAATCCGTCTTTAACCGAATGTTAAAAGACGGCTGTTAGAAAACTGGAAACTGGCAACTTCCAAAAGTGATCCTGAAACAACTTTCAGGATAACCCCGTAACTGTATAAATATACCCGCATTTGTATTACGACCGAATACAAATGCAACTGAGACAAAGATATTATATCTACTCAATATAATACTTGGATCCGGCTTAAACCAAAGCCGACCAGTATCATCTGCCCGAAAAATAACACGTACGTAAACGCACGTGCATTTTCCGAACCCTGCCATAAAACCATACGGCCTCTACAACGTTTCGTCCGAACTTGGGACACTGTCTATGGGGGACTCTAATGACTCGTCAGTACCCTGGCAGTGGGTTTAACCACAAACCGTCAGCGGCACTAGCAATGCGTAACGGCTGCCCATGGACTGACCTCAAGGGAGGCTGATGAGCGAACTCATCCAGAAACCCTACTGAGCCTAACAGTGACAATGTATATACAGTCCGGTCCGTTCGTCTATGAGTATCGCATATCTTCCTAGGGGGCTAGTAACGTCAGACCCCCAATAGCAGTATAAGTCGTGTCGGAGTGTAGCCCAATAACACCCTGAGATACTACTGGAGTACCTTCCAGTAAATCTCCTGCCACGGCCGTGGGCTTTGTGTAATGGCTCTCCTAGACACAGCACGATCTCGCCCCCAATACTGGGAAAGACGAATCCCCTGCCGATCCGCTCACGTGCCTCCATATGGCTCGGGACTGTACCCAAAAACTACCTGTTTGCACGACTCCTTTGAGCTGTGGTAGGGTAGAAATCAAAGCACAGTGGGAACTCACACGAGATAAATGTCGACCTCAGGTCGATGAACTAACCTGTACACATGTCACCAGGGAACTGCTGTCTGACGATAGATATAATACTAACTAGCAGATTCCCGGCGAGTCCTGTCCGGTGTACTCATAACCCAATGAGCACCTGTATACATCTTAGGTGATCCAACTGACATCAGTGGCTTGTGAGACCGGCCACCGCCCCTTGTCGGGGTCTCGACTGTATACACTAGTCTACTCCGGAGTATCGATGCCCTGTCTTGAAACTCCCACGACTAGGGACCACAATTAAGGATATGCATATAAACCACCCAACTCTCACGTATATGATCGCCATCATACTGTTGGTGGTAAAGCAAGATCCTAAGGGCTCTATCAAAGTGTAACATGTAATCAGTCACCTGAACATGTACACGACTAATAAAGGCAAATCAGATAGCATACTATCATCTCGAGTAAGACTGTCCTACCGGTATAGGTCCTCCGCAATCTTTGCAATCACGTACCTGCGATCCAATAATTGACTATGAGGGCACTATCTCCAACAATCTCCCACTTGCACTCAAGGCTAATTATTGCGATGTCGACTACTCACAGCCCGTGTGAAACCGAACATCCAACTCCTCTACTAATCAGTTTCACAAAGCCCGTTTGTAAAACTATTGTGTTCGAGAAATAGCCTCAGTGAGTGGATCCGCCTAGATGTTTCTTTCTATATCTCTCTAAATCTCAAATTCGTGGAGAAAGCCATCTACCGAATTGAGTAATACCGGTCTTAGAATATGTCTGGATATCTGATGGGACCTAGTTCATAAATGAACTCCAAATCCAAACTTCTTAAACTGTATCGATCACTGAACCTAAACAGTATCCGGCACCATGCCTCCCACAGTATTCTCTTGGACCACCTGTCCATAATACTGCCCCTCGTCGGAGGGAAAACTATAACTCTGTCATCCATGTCACCTTTGAAGCCTGGAATGATAATCGTCTCCCGAAGGAGGCTGCCGTCATCAAATCCGTAGAACATGCACTTATGTTCTAAAACTGCTTCCTTATGTTTCTCCAGGATTGGATTAATATAAACTCATCGCATCTAGTGCAAAAACAACATCTGGTGTGCTACTTGACATCTTACGATTGACTCAATTGCCTAAGCAAGTGATCTGTCAATCATGCACATCCCTCTCCCCTTTAGTCTATACGACACCTTTAGAGAGGGTGACTCCATCACCTGCAGGTACACCACCATGCTAGGAGTCAACTATTCCAAAAACCATTAGAATATCTGTCAAAGTACCTACATTGGTAAACTACCCAAATCTAGATCTAAAACTATAGATCTAGAAACCAGAATGTCAAATATTATATCCATATCCTGTCTGGAGAAACAACTGTGTGACGACCACAGTACAACCGATCGTAGTATAGGAATTTTACTTCCTATTTTGTGTATGTCTTCCAGATACCTTGACATCACACCCTACTACCTTCTTAACAGATCCATCCCTATTCTGATTGAAGTCAAAACCATGACTGTCATAACAAAATTAGATGATCTATCTCCGCTATAACTGCTCTAGTCTATAAATAGATATAAGCATCTTGCCCACTATGCTTCCGCTGCTCCCACTGACTACGATAACCCTCCTACCGGGTCTCATAGCCTGGAACAACAGTAGTGTCAAGTCTTGGTAGATAAGAACCTCCCTGTCACCGTCCTTAAGCCTACCGAAGTACCTCTCGGGTGTCTGAGGTTACCTACCATATCTGCGGCGTGGCTATTGGAATGTCAAACCTGATTGAATATATAGGTCCTATTAAATTTTCCGTAATCGTTCGCGGTTCTGGAATCACTTCCAGTTCTACCATACTCCCATTACTGTTTTCTGAAAAAGATCCATTTTACTAAAACTGTGGCGAGTCAAGAATAATATCACTATTGATCTTCCAAATGGTAGAATATCAACCCTCGTCATACCCAGGGTCAACCCACAAACAGCCATTACAGAAACGTGCCCTGAGTTATCCAGAGTCTGGTTTTAAGCATAAGCTGGACAACTCCCCGTACCTTAACATCTTTTAAGGTACGAACTATTCTATATCCAATATAGAAACTTTGGCACTTATTTAATTGGAACCATATTCAAATCATACAGCTGTCTCCAGTGCATTTCATCTTAATAGAAAGAGGCTAATCAGCATTACTCAACTTAGGAATCCATCCAATTATGAGCAACCTGAAAGAGAAACAAGTTTCTCAAAATCATTACTATCATCTGAATACCAATCACAAGAATCTACATCTTCGATCTCTTTGAAGAATCCCGATACTTGTGATACCTGGTTCTCTACTTTATTCTTATACCCACAACTTCTCAAAACTTAGACCTTGTATTTCTACGAAACACTTGTCTAAATAATAGAGAAGTTATAAGTAAACAGAACATAGTATGAGGACCTTCCCCTTTTTCCTGATGGACACTGGAAAACATACAATACTCTGTATAAGTCCGCTGAGTTAAACAACTCAAAACCTGTGCGTCGTAGGTTGAAAACTGTACCCTGGCGATTTCCTAAAATATCACCAATTACAACGAATTCCGATATAATGAGGATAATCACCTAATTCCCAATAACTTACTCCCACTCATCATCTGTAAAACCATACAGATATGAGGATGAAACCTGGTAAATACATACCCTTGGAGTAAGTATCCAATCGGGAAAACAGTTTTCCTTTAACAATGCACTGAAACATAAAAATGTTTCATAGGGGTATCCTGGTATTCATAGTAATGCCTCTTCCACAATCCAATTCATGACTTCAACCGTATATTTCACTGCCATCTCTCCAAGTCCCTTTATTTGTCTTTAGTCGTTACCTTCTGTACACCATCGTTAGGCTAAATGGTTTTCTTCCTTCCCTACCATTCGGCACCAGCCTATGGTTTGGAAGAAGACTATCCAGTAAGCATAATAGGTGTACCCTCTTAAACCAAGGAGTACTCATTTCTTGAGAGAAGGTGATGATAAAAATCAACTGAATAATACCTTATTCCTTTAAAGGTGAAATAGGAGTGGCGATGAAGTACGCGGTTTTGGTCGTGAATGATAACAGTCGCAATTTACTTTGCCCTCTTTCTAATCCCTTTATTTTGTCTTTACATATTACCTTCTGCACACCCTACTTAGGCTAATTGGTTTTCTTCATTTCCTACCTTTCGGCACCAGCCTATGATTTGGAATAAGACTATCCAATAAGCGTAATAGGTGTACTCTCCTTAACCAAGGAGCACTCGCAACCTGAGAGAAGGTGATAATAAAAGAGAACTGAATAAACCAATTCTATTTCTCCTGAACCTGGATCCATCCTCGAAGAATTCCCTTCGAGTTAGTATATAACCATACGATGGATCTATCCAATGGAAGTGGATATCCGTAGTAATACGGGTGTTCTGAGAAATTCAAAGTGTAAAAGAAGGAGTGGCAATGACTTATGCAACATAGACAATCCAAAAGCCAGTATTTTAAGAAGGTTCGGTCAACCTGGTCACTGAGTCATAGTCTAGGGTCGGTCAATGGTCGCTGCTAAAGAGAGAGAGAAAAGAAACACTCTGCGTGCACTCTAACCTAGATCAGAATGGTTATCACTTTATCTAATCCGGAAACCTCCCACTGTCCTGTCAAATTCTCCTCCAAACCTAAAGAAGAATCAATCGGGATCATCCGAAGAGTAAACCAACTCATCAGTGGGAATCGGGATCCAACTCTCATCGCATGATAACGTGATGGAATGCATCCACGTTACTCATACTCCAGAAGGTATGCGCATACTTGGCAAGTTTCAGTTTCTTTAGAAACTCCCGATATGATTTTTGCTCCATGCTCTTATAACCTTGGCGTTGGTCAAAATGTCATAAGTCACATGCCAAGTTCTACCCGTCACTATCTTGTCAATTTGAACCCACCCGCACATGCCCTTGACGTTGTCCAAAATGGCAGAACGACTGTCCCAAACCAACTCATCTATCTATGCAACAATTGAATACCCAGCAGCTACCAAACACTATGCCTTGGCGTTGGTCAAAATACATAGCTTGAATACTACTGAATACCCAAAAGAAGTCACGGAGGGCTACGGCTGGTTTTTGGCGAAAAACCTTTAACGTAACGAACTTGATATCGCTGAAGGAACCTGATAGCTTTTTTTTAAAATATAGTGGCGAAAACCTTTTGCTAAAAAGGTCACTCCCGGTAAAGGGATCTCGGCTCTTTCCTCGTGGAATGAGGTGCATGATATTCCACTGAATACCGCTATGCAAAGCAACTTGTAATCGACTATAGTGAAGTTATTACCCTGACGCAAACTTATGCCCAAGGGGTCAGTCCCGGTGAAGGGATATCGGCCCTTGCCCCGTCAAATGAGGTGCAGGATATTCCACTGAATACCGCTATGCAAAACAAAAGGAAACGTCTTTGCAATAACACTTTTTAAATTTGTTCCAACAACTGTAAACAGGTTTGTTTTACTTTGCATTGATCAGAATCAACGCAGTCCCATCAATAATCACACCAGAAAAGAACGAAAATAAAATGTACGTATATGCCATCCGCATTCGTCACTGGGTCCCGTCATCACCCGTTAGGTTACTTAACTAACGACAGAGCGGGGACTGGACTAGCGCGGGTGTAAAACATATACAACATCTAATAGTATATAAACCAATATACAATAATCGCTCCAGGCGTGATAATATGCAACATTACAGAAAAGTAATAAGCATCACGGATCAATACAGATAATCTGGGATCCCCGGGTTTCACAGAGCCGCTGCTGAAACCCGACGTTCCCCTGTCGTGTGGATAGCCTGTGCAATGAAACCTAGACCCCTACGGGTGCTGCAAGTTACCCGCCAAAACCTGAAGCGAGGCAGCCCCCTACAGCATAGTGAATTGACCACCCAGCACTTCACGGAATCCGGCAGCTTGAGCACCCCTCCTTGGGTCAACCTGTACCCCCTACGAGTGCGGCGAATAGTCTGCCAATTCTAAAGTGGGACCCCTCTGCCTCTCAAAGCCATGAGATGCGGACCCGTTGCCCTCCAGAACCCGGCTATCCGTGCACTCCGTCTCGGGGCAAAACTTAGTACAGTAATGAAAAATAGTACAACAGGTACATCGACCGCAACCTGGTCGTGCCCCAAAAGAATATTATACAACAGGCAGTGACGGCAGTCCACAAGTTGGACGCTCGCCCCGCAATATCAAATGTACAAATAAACTCAAACTGTACTACCATTGCACACTGCTATCCACCACGACAAATCCGCAACATCACAGCACAACACAGAACATCAACGCGAATGTCACGTTCGCAAACCCGTCTAAAATAACTATAGCAATCAGACGCGGTTTACCGATCAAATGACATTCCCGGTCGGAGATATAATGTAAGCACTGTAAACTAACATGTTTAAATTTCGATCGACTAAATTTCCCGAAGTGGGCCCCACACAAATCTGCTGCCCAGTAACAAAATCCGGGCCCAAAAACTATATACCAAAAACCCCAATTTCCAACAAAGAATCCACTGTAGAAAATTGAGTGAGTGATCTCACTTTCCTGCGGCGGATCCTCGACAAACCCTAGCTTAGGCCGCGGATCCACGGCGGAACAGTGGAATCACTTTCTCGAATTTCTACAGTATTCCTCAAAAACCCTGCTTGATTTTCTGGTATGGTCAAAATGACATTTGGACCAGTTTGAAAATTAACAGAAACTTTAATACTAGAAATTGCGATTTTCGAAAAATCCGTTCGATCGATCTTTTAAACGCGTTAGCACAAGTTAGTATAGCAAAATGGTGAGGCTCTGATACCACTGTAAGTCTACGCTAGCGCCCCGGCCGTCTACAGACGCCAAATGCGGAACAAAAACTTTTTAACTGGCGCTATCGTATACTTTAACCCGGATCTGCCATTATTGCTAAACTAACAAACTGTAAAGAGTGTAGAAAGGTTATACCGAACGATCCGAGTCCTTCGTTCTTTAACCATCATCCCACGCTCCGTTGCGGCTGCTCCGATCTCTTCGATCTCCGATCTGGTCGTCCAGGTGGCACCACATCAACGATTCTTTAAACGGGCTCCCGCCTCTGACTTGAGACAACTCGGCCGTCAAGTTTGCTAAAAGAGACGACCAAGAATGATGTAGAGAATGAGTAGATGACTTTGTCTCACTTCATCCAAATCCGTGGACGATCGGTTAATGAAGTTGCTGAGGGAATCGGGTGATGGAATGAAATGAGCTTTGAATTCCATACACCGAAAACTATCATAATCTTTTGCAACCAAATGAAAACTTCAAGTGAACGAGGAGGAGGAGAGGGGGCCGGCCACTTATATGGAGGAGGAGGGTGAGTGTAGGAGCAATCAAGGAGGTGACCATAATAAGAAGCTTATCCTCACAAAATATCAAGAACAAAAATCTTAAGGAAAACAAGAATCATTGAAATCAAAGCATGAGTCATAATCCTTGTCACCACTTTCTAGAAACTTCTAGAACCTCCTAGAAGCATAACTCATCTCATCCAAGAAAAGATAAATCCGTCTTTAACTGAATGTTAAAAGACGGCTGTTAGAAAACTGGAAACTGGCAACTTCCAAAAGTGATCCTGAAACAACTTTCAGGATAACCCCGTAACTGTATAAATATACCCGCATTTGTATTACGACCGAATACAAATGCAACTGAGACAAAGTTATTATATCTACTCAATATAATACTTGGATCCGGCTTAAACTAAAGCCGACCAGTATCATCTGCCCGAAAAATAACACGTGCGTAAACGCACGTGCATTTTCCGAACCCTGCCATAAATTCATACGGCCTCTACAACGTTTCACCCGAACTTGGGAAACTGTCTGTGGGGGACTCTAATGACTCGTCAGTACCCTGGCAGTGGGTTTAACCATAAACCGTCAGCGGCACTAGCAATGCGTAACGGCTGCCCATGGACTGACCTCAAGGGAGGCTGATGAGCGAACTCATCCAGAAACCCTACTGAGCCTAATAGTGACAATGTATATACAGTCCGGTCCGTTCGTCTATGAGTATCGCATATTTGCCTAGGGGGCTAGTAACGTCAGACCCCCAATAGTAGTATAAGTCGTGTCGGAGTGTAGCCCAATAACACCCTGAGATACTACTGGAGTACCTACCAGTAAATCTCCTGCCACGACCGTGGGCTTTGTGTAATGGCTCTCCTAGACACAGCATGATCTTGCCCCCAATACCGGGAGAGACGAATCCCCTGCCGATCCGCTCACATGCCTCCATATGGCTCGGGACTGTACCCAAAAACTACCTGTTTGCACGACTCCTTTGAGCCGTGGTAGGGTAGAAATCAAACCACAGTGGGAACTCACACGAGACAAATGACGACCACAGGTCGATGAACTAACCTGTACACAAGTCACCAGGAAACTGCTATCTGACGATAGATATAGTACTAACTAGCAGATTCCCGGCGAGTCCTGTCCGGTGTACTCATAACCCAATGAGCACCTGTATACATCTTAGGTGATCCAACTGACACCAGTGGCTTGTGAGACCGGCCACCGCCCCTCGTCGGGGTCTCGACTGTATACACTAGTCTACTCCGGAGTATCGATGCCCTGTCTCGAAACTCCCACGACTAGGGATCACAATTAAGGATATGGATATAAACCACCCAACTCTCACGTATATGATCGCCATCATACTGTTGGTGGTAAAGCAAGATCCTAAGGGCTCTATCAAAGTGTAAAATGTAATCAGTCACCTGACCATGTACACGACTGATAAAGACAAACCAGATAGCATACTATCATCTCGAGTAAGACTGTCCTACCGGTATAGGTCCTCCGCAATCATTGCAATCACGTACCTGCGATCCAATAATTGACTATGAGGGCACTATCTCCAACACGTTTCTGTAATGGCTGTTTGTGGGTTGACCCTGGCTATGACGAGGGTCAATATTCTACCATTTGGAAGATCAATAGTGATATTGTTCTTGACTCGCCACAGTTTTAGTAAAATGTTTTTTTTTCAGAAAACAGTAGTGGGAGTATGGTAGAACTGGAAGTGATTCCAGAACCGCAAACGATTACGGAAAATTTAATAGGACATATATATTCAATCAGGTTTGACATTCCAATAGCTACTCCGCAGATATGGTGGGTAACCTCAGACACCCGAGAGGTACTCCGGTAGCCTCAAGGACGGTGATAGGGAGGTTCTTATCTACCCAGACTTGACACTACTGTTGTTCCAGGCTATGGACCCGGTAGGAGGGTTGTCGTAGTCAGTGGAAGCAGCAGAAGCATAGTGGGCAAGTAGCATATGTCTATTTATAGACTAGAGCAGTTATAGCGAAGATAGATCATCTATTTTTGATGTGACAGTCATGGGTTTGACTTCAATCAGAATAGGGGATGGATCTGTTAAGAAGGTAGTTGGGTGTGATGTCATGGTATCTGGATAACATAGACATAGTAGGAAGTAAAATTCCTATACTACGATCGGTTGTACTGTGTTCGTCATACAGTTGTTTCTCCAGACAGGATATGGATATAATATTTGACATTCTGGTTTCTGGATCTATGGTTTTAGATCTGAATTTGGGTAGTTTCCCAATGTGGGTACTTGGACAGTATTCTAATAGTATTTGGAATACATGACTCCTGGCATGGTGGTGTACCTGCAGGTGATGGAGTCACCCTCTCTAAAGGTGTCTTACAGACTAAAGGGGAGAGGGATGTGCATGATTGGCAGATCACTTGCTTAGGCAATTGAGTCATTCGTGAGATGTCAAGTACCACACCAGATATTGTTTTTGCACTAGATGCAATAAGTTTGTATTAATCCAATCCTAGAGAAATATAAGGAAGCAGTTTTAGAACATAAGTACATGTTCTACGGATTTGATGACGGCAGCCTCCTTCGGGAGACGGTTATCATTCCAGGCTTCAAAGGTGACATGGTTGACAGAGTGATTGTCAGAGTTATAGTTTTTCCTCTGACGAAGGGGGCTGTATTTTGGACATGTGGTCCAAGAGGATACTGAGGGTGGCATGGTGACCGATACTGATTAGGTTCAGTAATCGATACAGTCTAAGAAGTTTGGATTTGGAGTTCATTTATGAACTGGGTCCCATCAGATATCCAGACATATTCTAAGACAGGTATTACGAGATTCGGGAGATGGCTTTCTCCGTGAATTTGAGATTAAGAGAGATATAGAAAGAAACACCTGGGCGGATCCACTCACTGAGGCTATTTCTCAAACACAATAGTTTTACAAACGGGCTTTGTGAAACTGATTAGTAGAGGAGTTGGATGTTCGGTTTCACACGGGCTGTGAGTAGTCGACATCGCAATAATTAGCCTTAATCGCAAGTGGGAGATTGTTGGAGATAGTGCCCTCAGAGACAATTATTGGATCGCAGGTACGTGATTGCAATGATTGCGGAGGACCTATACCGATAGGACAGTTTTACTCGAGAAGATAGTATGCTATCTTGTTTGCCTTTATCAGTCGTGTACATGTTCAGGTGACTGATTACATGTTACACTTTGATAGAGCCCTTAGGATCTTGCTTTACCACCAACAGTATGATGGCGATCATATACGTGAGAGTTGGGTGGTTTATACGCATATCCTTAATTGTGGTCCCTAGTCGTGGGAGTTTCGAGACAAGGCATCGATACTCCGGAGTAGACTAGTGTATATAGTCGAGACCCCGACGAGGGGCGGTGGCCGGTCTCACAAGCCACTGGTGTTAGTTGGATCACCTAAGATGTATACAGGTGCTCATTGGGTTATGAGTACACCGGACTGGACTGGCCGGGAACCTGCTAGTTGGTATTATACATATCGTCAGATAGCAGTTCCCTGGTGACATGTGTACATGTTAGTTCATCGACCTGAGGTCGTCATTTGTCTCGTGTGAGTTCCCACTGTACTTTGATTTCTACCCTACCACGGCTCAAAGGAGTCGTGCAAACAGGTAGTTTTTGGGTACAGTCCCGAGCCACATGGAGGCACATGAGCGGATCGGCAGGGGATTCGTCTCTCTCGGTATTGGGAGCGAGATCGTGCTGTGTATAGGAGAGCCATTACACATATCCCACGGCCGTGGCAGGAGATTTACTGGTAGGTACTCCAGTAATATCTCAGGGTGTTATTGGGCTACACTCCGACACGGCTTATACTGCTATTGGGGGTCTGGCGTTACTAGCCCCCTAGGCAGATATGCGATACTCATAGAAGAACGGACCGGACTGTATATACGTTGTCACTGTTAGGCTCAGTAGGGTTTCCGGATGAGTTCGCTCATCGGCCTCCCTTGAGGTCAGTCCATGGGCAGCCGTTACGCATAGCTAGTGCCGCTGACAGTTTGTGGTTAAACCCACTGCCAGAGTACTGATGAGTCATTAGAGTCCCCCACAGACAGTTTCCCAAGTTCGGGCGAAACGTTGTAGAGGCCGTATGGTTTTATGGCAGGGTTCGGAAAATGCACGTGCGTTTACGCACGTGTCAGATTTCGGGCTGATAATACTGGTGGGGTTTGGTTTAGGCCGGATCCGAGTATTATATTGAGTAGATATAATATCTTTGTCTCTGTTGCATTTGTATTCGGTCGTAATAAAAATGCGGGTATATTTATACAGTTACGGGGTTATCCTGAAATTCGTTTCAGGATCACTTTTAGAAGTTGCCAGTTTCCGGTTTTCTATCAGCCGTCTTTTAACATTCGGTTAAAGACGGATTTATCTTTTCTTGAGGTGTGTGTGGGAGGTTCTAGAAGTTTCTAGAAGAGGTGACTAGGATGGTGACTAGGCTTCATGACTTATTTGTTTCATTCATTGTGTTCACACTAGGTTTTAATGACTAATGCTTTAACATTAATGATTCTTGTTTAATCTAAGGATATTTGTTCATGATATTTATCCTTGTGGTCACCCTCTTTGCTCCTACCATCACCTCCCTCTTCCTATTTATTTGGCCGCCCCCCCCTTGAGAGAGTGAGAGAGATTGATTTGATTTCTGAAAAAAAAGACTATGGTTTTGGATGCATGGAAATTTGATAACTCATTTCTCATTCCATTTCATTTTCGAGTGGCAACTTCATTAACCGTTCGTCCATAGCCTTGGACGTAACGAGACAAAGTATTCTACTCATTCTCTACATCAATCTTGGTCGTCTCTTTTAGCAAACTTGACGACCGAGTTGCCTCGAGTTAGAGGCGGGAACCCGTTTAAAGAATCGTTGAGGTGGTGCCACCTGGACGAGCAGATCGGAGATCGAAGAGATCGGAGCAGCCGCAACGGAGCATGGGATGATGGTTAAAGAACGAAGGACTCGGATCGTTCGGTATAACCTTTCTACACTCTTTACAGTTTGTTAGTTTAGCAATAATAGCAGATCCGGGTTAAAGTATACGATAGCGCTAGTTAAAAAGTTTTTGTTCCGCATTTGGCTTCTGTAGACGGCCGGGGCGCTACCGTAGACTTACACCACTGACCACAACAACCCTCTGGTAGAATAATATATACGTGCACTTCTAAAGCTAGTTTAGAACGTCGCTATATTTTACCTCCTGCCGGGACTCATAGTCTGGAACAACAGTAGTGTCAAGTCTGGATAAACAAGAACCTCCCTGTCACCGTCCTTGAGGCTACCGGAGTACCTCGCGGGTGTATGATGTTACCCACCATATCTACGGAGTGTCTAATGGAATGTTAAATCTGATTAAATCTTTAGGTTCTATTAAATTTTCCGTAATCATTTGCGGTTCTGGAATCACTTCCAGTTCTACCATACTCCCACTACTGTTTTCTGAAAATATCCTTTTTACTAAAACTGTGGCGAGTCAAGAACAATATCACTATTGATCTTTCAGATGGTAGAAAGTCAAACCCTCATCATAGCCTGGGCCAACCCGCAAACTGCCATTACAGAAACGTGCCTTGAGTTATCGAGAGTCTGGTTTTAAGCATAAGCCAGACAACTCACCGTATCTTAACATCGTTAAGATATGAACCATTCTATATCCAATATAGAAACTTTGGCACTTATTTAATTGGAACCAGATTTTAATCATGCAGCTGTCTCCAGTGCATATCAACTTAATGGAGAGAGGCTAATCAACATTACTCAACTTAGGAATCCATCCAATTATGAGTAACCTGAAAGAGAAACAAGTTTCTCAAAACCATTACTATCAACTGAATACCAATCATAAGTATCTACATCTTCGATCTCTTTGAAGAATCCCGATACTTATGATAACTGGTTCTCTACTTTATTCTTATACCCAGAACTTCTCAAAACTTAGACCTTGTATTTCTACGAAACACTTGTCTAAAAACTAGAGAAGTCACAAGTAACCAGAACATAGTACGAGGACCAACCCATTTGTCCTGATGGACACTGGACAGCATACAATACTCTGTATAAGCCCGCTGAGTCGAATAACTCAAAACCTGTGCATCGTAGGTTGAAAACTATACTTATGGTTAAGAACTACTCCGTTGTTCAATGCTCCTTACCCAATCGCCAACTGATATAGGTAAATGTCTCGGACATAATTTCAAAAGGTTATATCTCACTTTATTAAAATAAACGTACAGATATATCATTTTGAAATTGGTGCACAACAACGGATACTCCAAACAAAATACATGTCGTCCGGCAAAAACCTAGGCGACTTCCTCAAATATCACCAATTACAACGAATTCCGATATAATGAGGATGATTACCTTATTCCCAATAACTTACTCCCACTCATCATCTGTAAAACCATACAGATGTGAGAATCATACCTGGTAAATACATACCCTGGAGTAAGTATCTAATCGGGATCAGTTTTCCTTTAACAATGCATAATGAAACTGAAACATGAAAATGTTTCTTAGGGGTATCCTGGTATTCCTAGTAATGCCTCTTCCATAATCCAATTCATGACTATAACCGTATATTTCTTTGCCATCTCTCCAAATCCCTTTATTTGCCTTTAGTCTTTACCTTCTGTACACCATCGTTAGGCTAAATGGTTTTCATCCTTCCCTACCGTTCGGCACCAGCCTATGGTTTGGAAAAAGACTATCCAATAAGCGTAATAGGTGTACCCTCCTAAACCAAGGAGTACTCGCAACTTGAGAGAAGGTGATGATAAAAGACAACTGAATAATACCTTATTCTATTTCTCCCGAACTGGGGAAAAAAGCAAAGGTGAAATAGGAGTGGCGATGAAGTATGCGGTTTGGTCGTGAATGATAGCAGTCGCAATTTACTTTGCCCTCTTTCTAATCCCTTTATTTTGTCTTTACTTATTACCTTCTACACACCCTACTTAGGCTAATTGGTTTTCTTCATTCCCTACCTTTTGGCACCTGCCTATGGTTTGGAAGAAGACTATCCAATAAGCGTAATAGGTGTACTCTCCTAAACCAAGGAGCCCTCGCAACCTGAGAGAAGGTGATAATAAAAGACAACTGAATAAACCAATTCATTTTCTCCTGAACCTGGATCCATCCTCGAAGAAGTCCCTTTGAGTTCGTATATAACCATACGATGGATATATCCAATGGAAGTGGATGTCCGTAGTAATACGGGGTGTTCTAAGAAATTCAAAGGGTAAAAGAAGGAGTGGTAATGACTTATGCAACTCAAACAATCCAAAAGCCAGTATTTTAAGAAGGTTCGGTCAACTTGGTCACTGAGTCACAGTCTAGGGTCGGTCAAAAGCCGCTGCCAAAGAGAGAGAGAGAAAAGAAACACTCTGCGTGCACTCTAACCTAGATCAGAATGGTTATCACTTTATCTAATTAGGAAACCTCCCACTGTATTGTTAAATTCTCCTCTAAACCTGAAAGAAGAATCAATCGGGATCATCCGAAGAGTAAACCAACTCATCAGTGGGAATCGGGATCCAACTCTCATCACATGATAACGTGACGGAATCCACTCACGTTATCACACTCCAGAAGGTATGCGCATGCCTGGTAAGTTTCAGTTTTATTAGAAACTCCCGATATGATTTTTACCCCATGCTCTTATGACCTTGACTAAGGGACAACAAATCATAAGTCACATGTCAAGTTCTGCCCATCATTATCTTGTTAATTTGAACCCACCCGTACTCGCTCTTGACTAAGAGCCAACAAGGCTGTACGACTGTCCCAAACCAACGTATCTATCTATGCAACATGTGAACACCCCAGCAGCTACCAATCACTATGTCTTGGCTAAGGGCCAAACTAACATAGCTTGAATACTACTGACCATTCATATGAAATGACGGAGGGCTACGGCTGGTTTTTGGCGAAAAACCTTTAACGTAATGAACTTGATCTCGTTGAAGAACCTGATAGCTTTTTATAAAAAATATAGTGGCGAAAACCTTTGCTAAAGAGATCACTCCCGGTGAAGGGATCTCGACTCTTTCCTCGTGGAATGAGGAGCAGGATATTCTAACGGAATACCACGATGCAAAGCAACATGTAATCGACTATAGTGAAGTTATTACCCTGACGCAAACTTCAGCCCAAGGGGTGACTCCCGGTGAAGGGATCTCGGCCCTTGCCTCGTCGAATGAGGTGCAGGATATTCGAACCGAATACCACTGTGCAAAACAAAAGAAAACGTCTTTGTAATAACACTTTTTAAAACTGTTCCAACAACATCCAAACAGGTTTTTTTCCTTTGCATTGATCAGAATCAACGCAGTCCCATCAATTAATCACACCAGAAAAGAACGAAAATAAAATGTACGTATACGCCATCCGCATTCGTCACTGGGTCCCGTCATCACCCGTTAGGTTACTTAACTAACGACAGAGCGGGGACTGGACTAGCATGGGTGTAAAACATATACAACATCTACTAGTATATATACCAATATACAATAATCGCTCCAGGCGTGATAATATGCAACATTACAGAAAAGTAATAAGCATCACAGAACAATACAGATAATCTGGGATCCCCGGGTTTCACAGAGCCGCTACTGAAACCCGACGTTCCCCTGGTCGTGTGGATAACCTGTGCAATGAAACCTAGACCCCTACGGGTGCGGCAAGTTACCCGCCAAAACCTGAAGCGAGGCAGCCCCCTACAGCATAGTGAATGGACCACCCTGCACTTCACGGAATCCGGCAACTTGAGCACCCCTCCTTGGGTCAACCTGTACCCCCTACGAGGGCGGCAAATAGTCTGCCAAATCTTGAGTGAAGCCCCTCTGCCTCTCAAAGCCATGAGATGCGGACCAATTGCCCTCCAGAACCCGGCTATCCGTGCACTCCGTCGTGGGGTAAACCTAGTACAGATATGAAAAATATGTGCAACGGGTACATCGACGTCAGCCTGGTCGTGCCCCAAAAGAATATTATACAAACAGGGAGTGACGGCAGTTCACATGTTGGATGCTCGCCCCGCAATATCAAATGTACAAATAAATCCAAACTGCACTACCATTGCACACTGCTATCCACCACGACAAATCCTCAACATCACAGCACAACACAGAATATCAACGCGAATGTCACGTTCGCAAACCCGTCTAAAAGGGCTATAGCAATTAGACGCAATTTACCGCTCGAATGACATTCACGGTCGGAGATATAATGTAAGTACTGTAAACTAACAAGTTTAAAATTTCAATCGACTAAACTTACCGAAGTGGGCCCCACGTACATCTGCAGTGCAGTAATAAAATCTGGGCCCAAAAAAAATATTCCAGAAACCACAATTTACCATGAAGACCCTACTGTAGAATTTTGGTGCACTGTAGCCACTAAATGGCCGCGGAACCGCGGCCAAACCATGGTTTGTGATGCGGTTTCGCGGCGGTACTGTAGCTTCACTCGACCAAATTTCACCAGAATTCTTTAAAAAGCCTGCTCGATTTTCTGACATGCTTAAAATGATTTTTAAACCAGTATTTAAAATCGACAGAAACTTTACACAGAAAAATGTGGTTTTTGAAATTCCGTTCGATCGATATTTTAAACGCGTTAGAACAAGTTAGTAAAGGTTAATGGCGTGGCTCTGATACCATGTAAGTCTACGGTAGCGTCCCGGCCGTCAATCTGACGCCAAACGCGGAACAAAAACTTTTATAACTGGCGCTATCGAATACTATAATCCGGATCTGCCATTAACGCTAAACTAACAAACGAGAAAGTGGGTAGAAACGCTATACCGAACGATCCGAGTCCTTTGGTCTTTAACAATCTTCCCACGCTCCGTTGCGGCTGCTCCGATCTCCTGGCTCCTCGTCGAGGTGGCACCACATCTACGGATCTTTAAACGGGCTCCCGCCTCTATACCGAGGCAACTCGGACATGAAGTTTGCTAGCCGACATGTCCAAGATTGATGTAGAGAATGAGTTGAACACTTTGTCTCGCTTCATCCAAAACCAATGATGAACGGTTAATGAAGTTGCCTTTTAATGGAGTGAAATGAGAAATGAGCATATCAAATTTCCATGAACCAAATTCCATAATCTTTTTAATCAATCCATCTTCTTTTCAACAACCATATTGCCTCCATAAGAAATGGCCGGCCAATATATGAGAGGGGGTTAGCACAAGAAAGATAAAGGTGACCCTTAGCAATAAATGAAATGAATGAGTCACTTAAAACACCTCACAAAACATTAATGCAATAAATGAGCCACTAAACCTAGTCATCAACCATTTAATGCAAAATGGTGACACACTAAACCTAGTCATCATCTAAAAACTTCCACTCATGACTCACCCAAATGAAAAGGATAATTCCGCATTAAACCGATGTTTAAGACGGGTGATAGAAAACTGGCAACTTCGAAAAGCGATCCTGTCATGACCCGAAAGTACGGAACGTGACCGGCACTTAGATTACGAAACGTCTAGAGGCGCAACGTAACCTAAGTAAACCGAAGCCCAGAAATCTAAACCATAAAAGAAGAAGAAGAAGAAGAAGAAAACATGTAGAATACAAGTTTAAAAGCAACATCAAATTTTTCCAAAAATTTCGGCAGAGTCTCCTCTGTAAAAACTGGCCCCCAAACGGGCTACAACAGGTATAATATGCATAAACAATAAAAAAGCATCCCCAAACGGGAGCTTGCTCAACGCCAACAGGCGGAAACAACCACAACAAGCACAATAATATACAACGCCAAAGGGCGTGGCTCAAAACTCAAAAGAAAACAAATCCACCAAATCAGAATAATACATGCGCGACTCTAAGGTCGAAATAAAAGACTGGTCCAATAAACTTATCAATTAATACAAGTATGGTTGATGGAGCTTTCTAGATACAAATGAAATAATACAGATACAATGGTGGTTCAGATACAAGTGAACCAACCTACCGTGCAAATCACCCGGAAGGAAATCATGTTCCAGCAATCTGCCAAGAAAACCTGTACATCGAACCTGTAATAAAATTTGGCACAACGGGGGTGAGTTGCTAACTCGTGAGTAGAAGACATCTACGAAAAGAAATCGAATGCACGACGCTATCCTAGGTCATAGTAATACACCACTAAGTCCCAATCACCTAGTAATAGCAGGGTAATACTACGTGTAAAAGCAAATACTCCGTGCTCGTGTCAGTGCCTCATATAGTACTATGTCATATGAATGGATATGCATGCACCATGAATGTAAAATAACCAAATCCTGAAATCCAGATATGTCTGTATAAGAAATCTTTTAGCTGTTATCACAGTAAAATGTGTATAAGAATCTGAAATCTCAACAATGAAATCCATAGAAATCCGTGTCAAGCATCGACACAAACATGTAAATCTCAAGTCTCATAGTCTCAATATCTCGGGCTCCGTCAGTCCGGATCGGCCCATATCATCAAATCTCATGACAACGGTCGGTATCCTCCGGATATCCGCCGCGCCAGACATCACCGGTAGGTAGCCTTCCCCCGCCAGGCTCATCGTCTACAACTCGATCTTCTTGCCCCGGGGTACCATACCGGGCCCACCATGTACCCGAGACGGTTCATCCACTCCTCGAATCGGGTCTCGAAATCCATCAGAAAACACGAAATCTCATGGTGGACGACACATACATCACGAGAAAACCGCATCTTATTTTTAAAAAGAGAGGAGGAGGGAGAGAGAAGTTTTTATATATATTCTTGCGGTTTTCCCCAAAAATCCAGAAATCTCACAGAAATCCAAATCTCAAAACCATGAGTAGTATATGATAAATGTCGGCATATGCTCATAATACTGTACGATAACATGAAAATATGAATGCAGGAATGTCTAAGTAATGAATATCATGTCTATACTAACATCAGAGAGTAATCACAATATTATATCGGTTTAGTTGTTAACTGATTTTATCAATAAAAGATAATATGATCTAAAGTGTACGCGACATAGCAATTACCGATGATGATGTGTGTGAGCCGGCAAATAAGTGTGCGTGGAATATGCGCATCATCGGTAATGGTGCTGGTGTCCTAACAGGTAAGGTTTATACTGTTTATAGCAACATATGTATGAACATGCAACATTATGATACAATGCGAAAGTAAATACGAATGTATATTACCTACTCATTTAATATACTAATACTACTACCACTATATGACTCGAACCTAACCTAGTGTCCATCTAACCTCCTAAGGAAAACTAAACCTAAGAACTAGTCAATAGAAATAAGAGTCTACCTAAGGTCTGAATCAATATCCCTAATAGTCGGCGATCCAGCCTCAATAGCGTCACATACGTAGTACGGCTTCCTCGAATCAAGAGTGCGGATCAATCATCATATCCATGCCTCGTACGGTAAAATCCATCGCACGACATCCCAATATCGGGGTACGGGTCAAGTATCTCCTAGGTGCCTCATCATTCGTATAATGTCATCATCAACACATCTCATGATCAAGGTGCTAAACTGTAATCCCATACATCAATCATATATCATTGCCATCGTAATATGCATCATTAGTTTATCCTCAGAAATATTATGTCACATGTTTCATATTGTGATTAAGTCATACTGAAATCATGTCGTCATCAAGTCACACCTATATGATATCGGCATCAGGTCACACCTATATAATATCGGCATCAGGTCACACCTATATAATGTCGTAATCAGGTTGTACATATATCATATTGTGATCAGTCAAAAGTTGCAGTCCGGGTACTATTTTAGAGTCCCATGTATCTCAATATTATCACTACCCATTATAATTTATATATACCTGTTCATCATCTCATTCTCTAATGATCCGCTAACACTTAATACGACTGTATAGTCAAGAATCACGGCATCAAGCCCAGTTATACTGTTTTATCATACCTCAGATATCATATCGCGTCAATGAATCCCATGTACGTGTTGTATATATATATACCTATACCTAGTTCTATATATATATATACACATGCACGTATACACCATGACGTGTTCCAGTGTGTGCGTGTGTGTTTCTATCTGAAACCTACGAACCTCCTCCAAGGTATTCATCCTCTGGTATGCTTTTCCTAAATCGGTCTAGTCCAGCCTAGGGTCCTACTCATTAAGAATCTAGGATCACATCTGGTTTCCTAATGTCAATAAGTACTATTCCTATTCTATGTTGCGGGGGTGCTAAACGCCATCCACCCGACTTCCCCCCATAGATATACATCTACTCACCTGGTCCATGTCTGCCGACGACGGTGTCGCTATCCTCCTCTTCATCGCCCGTAGTCCACTTGAAGGGTACCTAAACGCAAACATATAAATAACATCGTAAACCGAATCACATACAAAAGTCAAACGATACAAGGAACAAGCATAGGTTAAAACCTATGTCCCGTCCACGCAAAAGAACCAAATACCGCTCGATATCGGCGTACAAACTCCGATGGATCGAGATAAACATCAACAAACAACTTGTAGTTTTAAAACACATTACTTATACTATAAAACATGATTAAATCCATCGAAACCCTAAAATCTATCAAACCGTCCAATTTCGTAAAACCCGAAAATGCCAGTTTACCGTTTTTCATCAAAACTTGACATTTAAATGAAACCAATGGTCATAAAACTCATTAAATAGCATAACTAGACTATACAAACTATTACTATATTTTTATTACACAAATTTATATAGATTTGAAATTTCTAGTTTGCACCCTTTAACAATTTTCAACATTTTTCAAGCAAAACACAACAATTCCACCACAAAACATGATTTTGCATAAATTAGTGACTTAAACCATAATTCATGATGATAATGATATAATGAAACCATAATTATATTTTTAATCTCATTTATTTAGGAATTTCTAAAATCTAGTTTACAAAAATAACAATTTTTATCACAATTTATCAATTATCCATAGAAACTAGCAATCAATTTAAGTTTTCCATTCCACCAACAAGTTAAAACTCTTATTAAGACCAAAATATAATGTTACAAATATTAATTGAGATTTATTTCACCAATAATTAGGTTTTATAGAAACCTAGTTAGCAAAAATTCCTAATTTAAACAATTTTCAATGAAAAATTTACAATTCAACAACCATGCAATATTTTCCAATTCTAAAAGTGTTAAACTAACTATTATAACCCTAAATAATTAACAAAAATCATAACTTGAATTTACAAACCCTAACTTGAATTTTTAAAAAGAAACATAGAATTAATTCATTAAATCTAATTAAGCTAAATTGAATATCTAATAACAATAAATCAAAAGAAAGAAATTATACCTCCAAAAATATGAAATCCAAACAAGAAATGAGCCTCCAAAATGTATGCTATCCCACTCCAAAATCCATGTAAATATGAGCAAGAATAGAAGGGTAGAAAAATATATAGGATTTTGTGGAATTTTAATTAAATTTTTGATGTATTTTTGATGATTTTTGAATAAAAATGAGGTGGAAAATGGGGGGGGGGGGCAGCCATGGTGATGGGGAGGCCGGCCACAATAAGGGGAAGAGGGAGAAACACATGAGAAATGGTGTAGAAACTTCTCCAAAATGTCATCATCTTAATGTCTTTTCATGCTTTATTCATTTTCTTTTAATTCTTTTCTAAAATAACTCAAGAAAGATCTAGAAACAAGGAAAAATTTGCAAATAAATTTTGCATGATACACACTAAATTCTAATATGCCATGGTTCATTTTTACAAATTAAAACCATTTAAATTTGTAATTTACACTAATTTAGTGTAAAAATAAAGCTTATGTTAATATTTAAAATAATTAATTTAGGAAAAATATTTTATTAAACTAAAAATTTATAAGTGGCTAAATAAACACCATTTACTAGTAATTTCATAATTAAAATAGATATTTTTAAAATTATAATGAAAAACAATCCCGGTTTGGTTTTACGAAAATTACATTTTACTTTGCCGAAAATCCTAAAATTCACTTAAACACTTTTATTCATTTAATTATTTATTTAATTACTTTTAAAACGTTACAGATCCCGAAACGAATTTCTGTATAAACATAACCGCATTTGTATTACGACCGAATACAAATGGAACTAAGACAAAGATATTATATCTACACAGTATAATACTCGGATCCGGTTTAAACCAAAGCCTACCAGTATTATCTACCCGAAATATGACACGTGCGTAAACGCACGTGCATTTTCCGAACCCTGCCATAAACCATACGGCCTCTACAACGTTTCCCCCGAACTTGGGAAACTATCTGTGGGGGACTCTAATGACTCGTCAGTACCCTGGAAGTGGGTTTAACCACAAGCACGTCAGCGGCACTAGCAGTGCGTAACGGCCGCCCATGTACTGACCTCAAGGAAAGCCGATGAGCGAACTCATCCTGGAACTCTACTGAGCCTAACAGTGACAATATACATACAGTCCGGTCCGTTCGTCTATGAGTATCGCATATCGGGCATAGAGGGCTGGTAACGTCAGACCCCCAATAGCGGTATAAGTCGTGTCGGAGACAAGCCCTGAACACCCTGAGAAACTACTAGAATACTTACCAGTAATTCTCACATGCCATGGCTAAGGACTTGGTGTAATGGCTTTTCTAGACACAGCGCGATCTCACCCCCAATACCGAGAGAGACGAATCCCCTGCCGATCCGCTCACTTGCCTCCATGTGGCTCGGGACTGTACCCAAAAAAGACTTGTTTGCATGACTCCTTTGAGTCGTGGTAGGGTAGAAATCAAAGCACAGTGGGAACTCACACGAGACAATTGACGACCTCAGGTCGATTAACTAACCTGTACTCATGTCACCAGAGAACTTCTATTTGACGCTAGGTATAATACCAACTAGCAGGTTCCCGGGGAGTCCTGTCCGGTGTACTTAAAACCTAATGAGCACATGTATACATCTTAAGTGATCCAACTGACACCAGTGGCTTGTGAGACCGTCCACCGCCCATCGTCGGGGTCTCGACTGTATACACTAGTCTACTCCGGAGTATCGATGCCCTGTCTCGAAACTCCCACAACTAGGGACCACTATTAAGGATGTGTTTATAGACTACCCAACTCTCACGTATATGATCGCCAACATGCTGTTGGTTGTCAAGCAAGATCCTAAGGGCTCTATCAATGTGTAACAGCGATCAGTCACCTGAACTTGTATACGTCTGATAAAGGCAAACCAGATAGCATACTATCATCTCGAGTAAGACTGTGCTACCGGTATAGGTCCTCCTCAATCATTGCAATCACGTACCTGCGATCCAATAATTGACTTTGAGGGAACTATATCCAACACCCACCGTAACCTAAGTAAGCCGAAAGCCCAGAAATCTAAAGCTTTTTAGAAAAATAATGGAGGTGAAGTTATGAAATAAAGGTATAATATAATCAAGTTCTTTCTTAGAAAGTATAAGTAATGTTATATGAAAATACAAGTGAGATGTATAATATAGTTGAAAATATTTTCGTTATTTGAAATTTGGGGAGCACCTCCTTTGTATATTTTGATCCAAAACCAATACATAACAATAATATAGGAAACCCCAAGGGGAAGCTAGCTCTTCACCAATTGGCGGAATCATATCCACACAAATAAGAATATACGACGCCCAAGACGAAGATCAACCACAAAAAAGAATAGAGAAAACCAAAACACTATCAAAACCAATATAGGAATATATACAAGTCTCGACTCGAAATACAAAGAATATACAAACCGATCTCTAGGTCTACTAATTATACATAGTCTGGTTGATGAAATTTTTAACTAGATACAAATGAATAATAAATATACAACGGTGGTTACGCTCTGTACTGTAACCCACCTACCAATGCAAATCAGCCAGAAAGGAGCAATGTGCTAAAAAGCTGCTACTGAATCTGAGCGATCGATCCTGCAACAAAACTGTGGCACAACGGGGTGAGTTGCTAACTAATGAGTAAAAGACATCATCAAATAGAAATCGAATGTATGACGATCTCCTGGGTCATACAGTAATATACTAAAATAATATTGTGTGGTAACAAGGATGATTGTATATACATAAGTATAATAATAATAAAATAATAATAATATCGCATATGGTAATATATGATACAATATCATATGTGTCCTATATAAGTATATATATATATGTGTGTGTGTGTGTGTCATCTAACGTATGCCCGTCAAAGACACATCGAATCATCATAAAACCTGAGTGACAAGCATCGACACTCGAAAATCATCATAAAAACCTGTGTCCAGCATCGACACATAAATCCTCATATCTCATGCGTCGTCTCATCGGATCGGCCTTCATATCCATCTGTCTCAATCGCTCCAGTCGGTATCCTCCGGATATCTGCAGAGTCCAGTACTGCCACCGATAAGTGGTGTTCCCCTGATGGGCTCAACGTCTCTCTATACGATCTTCTTTCCCCAGGGCACCATACCGGGTCCACCATGTACCCGCAAACGGTGCATTATCTCTCCTCAAATCAGGTACACACATAACTCAGAACTGAGAAAACACATGGTGGATGCCAAACAACATATCAAGAGAAACCGTTTTTTTTAAAACAATCATAAGTTTTCAAAATGTATCTGCAGTTTCTCAAATACAGAAATCTCATGAAAACCGAATCTCATAAGCATGAAACAATAAGTACAGGCACAGAACAATTCTGTAATGCATAACCAGTGTGTTTATATGATCATAGCATTTAACTAGGTAAGGAAATGCGATAACTGAACTAGTAAGTGTTGAACGGATTACTAAATAATAACTAAAATGCTCCCAGTTATAAGGTGATGCAGTGAAGTAACGATTTCTAATGTGTACGTGACATGGCAATTATAGATGATGAGTTTGTGTGAGCCGGTGAGTATGTGTACGTGCAACATGTGTATCATCGGTAATGGTGCGTGTGTCCTAGCAGACGAAGTCATGTAAAGATAAGGATAAGGAACGTAGTATGTATGTCGCAAAGGAAACATAATACGATCGTAAACAGAATAAGGGAAAGCGTAAACATGAACAGTATAAAGTACGCAATTACATATGACCCATATGGTTATAGTTTGAAATAGTACAAATCGTTGTTTTTGAAAATGGGGGCTACGGTGGTTTTGAGAAAAAAGACACCATTTGAAAATCTGTAGCGTCCATTGAGATTGTATTTAAAATTGCATGATGATTCGTTAGTTTTGAAAATAGGTATGGTTTTAAATATATCCTAATATCTACTTATGTGATTTTAAACAATATCTTCTCAAGTCGATATATGTATAAGTCAGAGATCCATCCTTATAGTATCACATCCGGTATAATCCATCGTACGGTATCATCAAAACCAGAGTACGGATCTATCATCACATGCATCATATCATCTCATCGCGTCATATATCGTCTCATGTAATACCATCTCATATCGCGTCATGAATATGTATCGTCTCATATTATCATATAATATATCATATCATATCATGCCATTTCATATCATATCATATAACATAGCCACATGACATCATATCCAAACATATCAACTCGTGTCATCATAACATATCATATCCTCATCTCATGATGTTATATCGAAATTATCCTCAAATTTGCATATGTGTATTTGTGTATGTTTGTAACAGCATATATACAAATGGCTCAAGGCTAAGAGAACAAGAACTAGGGATATTCCTCCCTACGAGTATGCTTACTATTGCTTATAGTATCCTAGAACCCTATTAGCTAAGTATGCATATCAACTATTTATATATATAACTATATAGCTAGTATCCTAATACTACGATTGCGGGGTGCTATACGCCATCCACCCGACTTCCCCCGTAGATATAGATCTGCTCATCTGCTGTCCTTGCTCTAGCCGAAGTCGATGAATGCCTTGCTCTCCTTTGTCGCCTCAAAAGTCCACGCGAATGTACCTACAAATCAACGCATAATATATCAAAATCAAAATCAAATCCGAAAACCGATACGGCAAACGAAGCGCACATAGATTACAATCTATGGTACACGCTTGCAAGAACAACAAAACAACCCTCGACGTTGACGTACGAACTTCAAAAGACCGAGTCAAAACTCAAATATCAAAAACCAAGTTTTCAAAAGTCGCAAAACTTAATTAGAAACTTACTAAAACGCTCCCAGATTTTTATTAATGTGAAATTAGACCTTTTAGCACAATGGATTGGCCTAGATATTGTATGTGTGTGCTACAGAAAAAAACCCAAATCCTAACTCTAAGATCAAGCCGCAAATTGAGGCCATTAAGAATTTTTTGGCAACCAAGAAAGGGAGATGAGGGCTCGGGTTTCTAAGATAGCTTCATATGTGTCTGCACATCTCACTGTGTCTGCAAATAAATTTTCAGAGTCCCCAATACATCCCAGATTCTAATTGATCACCACAAGTTCAACAAAACCGATATCGAAAAACATTGCCAACACCAACTCAAATGCTCCCAGATTTTGGCATGGGTAATCTGGGACAATACAAACAATACAGTGGCTAAGTTATAAAGATTGTAAGCTACAGGCCAGACCCCAACATCCAAATCCAAAATTCAACCACCAGAAACAGCTACAATGTAACACACTAGTTCATTTATACCAGTTCCTTTTTTGGTATTTCTTTATTTATGATTGTTCCTTGATTTATTATGTTTTGGGTGCGAATAGTGTAATTGGTATTCGTACTTGCATCTGACCCGACCCGTATGCTGGAAACCCGTCTTGATTCCTGTTTTGGATTTATCCCGGCTAATTATGAGAATCCGTGCACTTTCATATTGTTTATACTCCATGCTTGCATTATATCTGGCATCTGCATTTTTTTAACAATACAATTATAATCTAATAATATGTTTTAAAAATACCCGGTATGGCTTGCATCATACCCCTGACCCCATGGTAGCATCCGTACATCTTGTTCTTGTACCGTTCAGTGAAATGGACTCGTTTGGATTGCTGCGTACACACTGTGTGCATCCGTTCTTGGTCGTATGCATTTTCGTTATCCGGATATCCTATTTTGGTTTTGGTTGATACGTATATTAACCGTATTTTCAAACTGTAATTTTAGACCCATCCCAGACGTGTTTTGAAGTATTTTTGTATTAACCAGAAAACTCAAATTTATTTAATATTATATTCTTTTATATATAACTGTTAATATATATTCATTTATATTTTAACCAAACTTAATATTCTAAATCCTATATTCTAATTCTCATCCCTCACTCTGCTATCTCTCTCCCCACTTTTATATATTTATATATAGGGGTAAAGGGTCCTGAGCTCAGGCTCAGGAATTTTTCCAGAGCTCAGGACTAAAAAATCCTTAATCTTTTTTTTCCTACATCCCACTGTTCCTCTCTCTCTCTTCTTCTTCTCAAATTTTTCCTGTTCCCGCCTTCGCCTCACGAAACTCGCCCGTGCCCCTTGCTTGCCTCGTCGCAGTCGTCGCCTCAACGCCCTCATCACCACGACCTCCTCTCCCCTTCACTTTCTTCCCGACGAGGACCCCGAGCCCGACCACGTAACCCACAGCAGCCAACTCAACGTCTTCGCCCACGACCTCGCATGCCCTCGTCGTCGTCGTCGACCATCCCATACCCTCGTCGGCATCTTCTCCCTTCTCTTCCCCTCCTCATCCTCAACTCTCCCCTCCTTCCTGGTTCACCCCTGCACAACCCGCGACCCATACCCATCGCCACTGCCCTACATCATGCAACCCCTCCGCCGCCGCTTCCCATCATCAGATGGTTGTGGTGATGATGGGAAGCGGCGGCGGAGGGGTTGCATGATGTAGGGCAGTGGGGTCGCGGCGACGGCGGCGGAGGGGTCACGGCGTTGAGGCGACGACGGCGACGAGGTCGGACTCGGGGTCCTCGTCGGGAAGAAAGTGAAGGGGAGAGGAGGTCGTGGTGACGAGGGCGTTAAGGCGACGACGGCGACGAGGCAAGCAAGGGGCACGGGCGAGTTTCGCGAGGCGAAGGCGGGAACAGGAAAAATTTGAGAAGAAGAAGAGAGAGAGGAACAGTGGGATGTAGGGAAAAAAAAGATTAAGGATTTTTTAGTCCTGAGCTCAGGAAAAATTCCTGAGCCTGAGCTCAGGACCCTTTACCCCTTATATATATTATATATTATATATTATATAATATTTCCTTACCTAACCCTTTTTTTACTAACTCGCGTCCCCCCCTCTCTCTCTCTTTCTTCCTTCTCTAATTTTTTCTTCGCCTTTCGAGAACCCAACCCACGCTCGCCCTTGTCTCTCCTTCGTCGCCGTTCCTTCACGACCGACGACCCGACTTCATCCCATCCGTCTCCTCACCTCCTTATCTCTTCCAAACACCACAACCACCACCACCTCCACCTGCAACCCAACCCGAGTACCTCGAACCTTAAAACCTAATCCACGCCCGACACCCTAGCCTCGCGTGCACCTTGTCACCATCGCCGACGTTGCTTCGCCGTCGTCTTCTCCATATTTTTTCTCTCCTCTCTCCTCCTTCCCGAGCTCTCTCCCCTACACAGAACCTGCACACCGTAACCTAACTCGACCTCGCTTGCACCCTCGCCGGAGCTCGTCTCGCCGTCGTCGATTCTACCCATCACCACCACCTTTTCCTCCTCTCTCCTCTCTTCTTCTCCCCAACACCCGGCCTTTTCCCTGCAAGAACCCTGAAAACCCGACGGCCAAGAACTCGAAAACCCATTGCCTCGCCAAATCTTGCCAGAAAACCCATGACTCGTCATCGTCGTCTCCTTTACCTTGCTTTTGACCCAAGGCCAGAGCAAACCCAGAGAACCTATCTTCTTCTCCCTCTTCTTCTTCTTCTTTCTTCTTCTGTTTCTTTTTCTCGATCATACTTTTTCCGGTCATCGACGGAGCCGTGCCGTCACCGACGATCCGGGCGACCCAGCCGACGTTCCCAGCCAGCGTGGTCGTGTTATTGCTTTGCCTGGTCCTGTTCTGTACGCGCGCGTGTGCATTGCAACGTTTACCCGACGTCGGACGCAGCGTACGCACCCTGTCGTGAGATCCGTTCAGGCAAGTTTACCTTGCTACATGCTATGATACATATTTTGCATCCATATGAATAAAAATATCACATGTTGACTGCATTGTACATCCATATTATTGTTTTACTGTTTTCGGATATCCGTACACATCCATAACATTAATTACATATCTGGTTCCATGCAAGTTAGCTTGATACATGCTATATTATTATACTCTCATCTAAATTAATAAAAATATTGCATATTTATTGTATTGTGCATCCATGTTACAGTTTTACCGTTTTCCAATAACCGTTCGCATCCGTATCATTTATTGCATATCTAGCTGCATGCCATATCATATTATTGCATATTACTGTTATATTAGCACCCCATGCTTGAAAACGTGCATCCTACTTAGTTATGGACTTTTTGATGTAATCCCTGATAGATACTTGTGCATTCGTGTTGTACTGTACATCCGTACTTTATCGTGCATCCGTATTTGCTACAGTTTTATTATGAGCATCCAGTGATACACTGTGCACCACCTGACATGACCTGATACACCACTGCTTGACTTGATACCTGATCATGTTACTAATGCCGACAACCCAGACTTGTTGTCCTGTTCATATCATAATATTGCATTTTATATTCCCCATTCTTATTCGTTTTATAAATAAACTGGTGCTTTTGATGCATGTCTGCTACATATTACAGGTTACAGGTTCTTAGAGCGAAAACAGTGAAAAAGACAAAAGATGATACAAAAAGGGACTTTTGACAAACAAACAGAAGACTCTTGATCAAGCCTACATCAAAGATAAAATTCATAAAGTACAAGGCAATGCAAGGTCCAAGATTTCGAAGCCACGGTTAAAAGTCCACCATAATTATTCACTGGAAAATCTGAAAGAGAACAGAAGCTACTTTAAAGAAAGAATTAAAGAATTAAGTAGCCCAGGAAGCCCAAAGACAGAAGAGCCCACAAAGGAAAGGCCCAATACTTCCTTTTTAAGAAGACAAAAGGAAGATTTTATTTTACCAAAATTCATTTGCGGCTTTTACTAGTTGACCTAGGGCTATTTTTGTAATTGTAGACATGCGGATCAAAATGTAACCTAGGGTTTCTATTTCCTATAAATAGAACTCTAAACATTGTAATTCTTCATGCCTCCCTATGCCTCCTTTTAATAAAAATTCAGAAATTCTTTTGGAGAGCATCGGTGTTTCTTTTCCATTCAGAAATTCAGATCTGACAACCCTGAATGGATGATTGGAGGGATACATTTGTAAGTAGTTTTATTTAATTGCCCTAGTTTAGATTTTAATTCCTTGCCTTAGATGTTAGCTTTGGGAAAGGCTTTTGAGAGATGAGATCTCTCATCCCTTTCTTACTCATCACATAGAATCTATAGGACTCCATGCATACATGCACATACCGCTCCCTACGGCACCCTATCCCTCGAGGTAGCGGTGATACCGTAGTATAAAGTCCCGGGTGTGATGTTTTCCATGGAGGTTAGGATAAGGATCTCTAAAAGAAGGACAAGAACCTAGAGGAAGGAACACCTTCCCGAATGGATCCAATCCCCTTTATTGATAATTACCATAACTCCTCTTAGATCCTAATCTGGGTATAGAAAGCGTTGAGATTTATTTACACTTCCAAACCATTCCTAAACCTAACCCTAGCAAGATTTAGATCTAGATTAATTTAGTTTTTAGATAGAATCAGTTTTTAGATTTAATAAATCCGAACACCCTTCGGAATTAACTCGTTAGCGCGATTAGGAGATTCACAACATCCCTGTGGACCGACCCGTACTCACCGGCTAGCTTCATGCGACGCCGTTCTTGATTGCGGTTACAAATATTTTTGATCTATCTTTTAGAAAGCGCAAGCACGCTAAATCACTCAATCGAATGGCGCCGTTGCCGGGGATGGCGTAGAATTTTCTTTTCGCGATTTCGGGTTAATCAAAATTAAAAAAAATCATAAAAATCTGTAAAATCATAAAAAATATAAAAATATATCATCTGTTATTTTTGGAAGGGATACTTTGTTGTTTGAATTTTGCAGGATATACGAAAATCGGATCTGGAAATCTACAGAGATCAAAACAGGAAAAAACAGATCGGAACAACAGAAGATCACAACAACCGAGGAACAGAACAAATTTGGAGGACCGAGTCAACAAGAAGAATCGCAGTGATCTGTTCCCAAAAAAAAAAAATCCGCCGAAGCGACCAAAACGCGGCGGAACCACCGCCAGAACCCCCTTTTGGCCGCGGAACCGCCGCGGCCTGGTCGATTCAGGGCTTAAAAAAAAGGGCAGAAGCGCGATTAAAAAAAAAAAGTTCCGCCACTGCAAATTTCTGTGAGTTTTCTCTCTCCTCCTCTGCAAATCTTGATATATCTTCTGTAAATTTGCCTGCAGGATTTCTTTGCGCTCAAAAATCTTTTGCCTTCCAAATAATAATCTTGTGCAGGATTTTTGCGCCCCGCTTAAATTAGAAATTAGATTGCAAGTAATATTTTGCTGTTGCATATCTTGTGTTGAAAATCTTTTTGCAACAAATTTTTCCTAATAAAGAGAAAAAGAATAAAAAAAAGAATAAGGAAAATTTTATAAAAACTTGCAAAGTTTTTTAGCCGCAAATAAATCCTCGCACCACAATAAACTTTCCTTCTTTCCCCTTCTTACAACATGGGTACCCCACATAATAAATCATTAGCCGAACTTTGGTATCCCGAACCTAATTTTGCGTCATATGTCAATGTGTTCGGTCAATTTAAAGACGATCCTTCCATGCCTAAAAAATCTTTGAAAGATCACATAGAGGAGTCTAGGAGAAATAGTTTGACTTTTCAACCCACTTTGTGTCAACCAAGTCAAACTTCACCACCTTCCTATGTTGACACCACTTCTTTAAGTCCTTCTGTCACTCCTAGGCCGATGTCCATTGCTGAGCATATTGCTCAATCTCGTAGCCGATCTTTCACCCCTCTCCACACATCTAGTTCTAGGAATCAACAAGACTATTCACCTTTTTATCCACATGTTGACCCTACCTCTGTCCAATCACCCACTTCCTACCAGTCCTACCCGACTTTTCCACCGTCACTAGAAAATGTTTCTACACAGCCTATTGGGAGTTTTGCATATCCACACCATTTTGAATCTTTTACCGAAACCCCCTCACCACCCAAGTCTAGTTTGGAAGAGTCGTTGGAGGCATATATTGCTGCAACAAATAAAATGATGAGGAATGTGGAAGCGTCCATGGCCGCCCTTAAGCAGCCTAGTGAACCGGTAGCTAGTGTCCCGCTAGCTCCAAATTTTTCAATGTATGAGACGGCAGTTGGACAGAGTGAGAATGAGAGAGGATTTCCAAATCAAACCTATCCTTACCCAATTGAAGCCTACAACTCCAGTTTTCCATCGAATGTCCTAAATGGTTCACCTGTTGAAAATAAAAATGAGTTGTGTGATTTTGTAGTGTTTGATTTGCCAGATTGTGAGGAACCCCTTTCGAGTGAAACCGCACATAATCCTTTCGATCTTTACACCTCCACTTTAGAACCTAAATCGATATATATCCATGCTTTTGATGAGGTGTCTAAAGAAATTGATTTTCACTTGATTGAGGATATAGACGCCGGAAATATTTCGGATGATGAACCTGTCGATTTACTTGAGATTTTATGTTCAAATCATCATCCCGAGTTATTAAATGTTTCTCCCGAATCTCATATGCGTCTAGATTTTGATGATAATGGCATGGATGAATTAAATATTGAGGATAGTATTGAGGAGAGTCTTGAGGATAATATTGAGGTTGAATCATTTTTGTTTGATGTGTCTGATTTTCCAATTCATCCTCCTGAACCTTTGACTGTTATATCACCCTCCCTCCTTCCCATCGTTCCGACCCCGCTTGAAGACTGTGAGCTTGAAAGATTTTCCTTTGAATCAGATACTGTTCTCACAGATAATAACACTTACGAGTGTTTCACTTTTTCGGACGATGTTGATGACTCACCGTCCGAGTTTGAGTCCTTTACATTTTCAGATGAGCCATCAGACTCGGTTGATTATAGTAGTTTCGAACCATTAATGGAATCTTTCAAGTTCGAAACAGTTTACTACGGTGAGAAAGATACTATCCCTAATTCACTCCCTTTCGTCTCTCCTATTGTCCCGACCGTACAAATGACCGTTACCCTTTCATCTCTTATACCAAGTTCGGCGTACCCATGTTTTCTTGCGAATCTTGAGGGATTTGACCCCATTGCACGACGAGTTGATAGATTAGCACAATCAGTTTTCACACATCGGTCATCACATATTGCGCTAATTTATTCACTCGATTTACACCCTCAAGTTCGCGCGACCCTTCTTTCTCATTTCCGCCCTTCTTCTCCCCCACCGAGACCATATTCTACCATTCTTCTTTCCACACGGTCTCGCGTGTTTCTCATTTCTTTCCTCCTCGCCCCATTCTTGCACCAACTATACCATTACCACGATAAGATTTTTGAATGGTTGGTGCTAACCTTTGGCTTGTGTAAGGCCAAGCTTAAGTTTGGGGGAAACCTTGTTGTATATTTGTACATATATTTTTTGTTTTCTTTTTCTATAAAAATAAAAAAAATTCAAAACATTAAAAATATAAAAAAAATTATAAATAAATAAACAGGGGAGTATCGGCATTTTGACCCTCTTGGTTTAGCATGACAGTGAGGACACTGTCAAGTTCAAGTTTGGGGGTATGCTCGGTACGTCTTCTTCCTTCGCATTCATTTGTACATATTTTTTTTGCATTTGCATACTTATTTGAAAACCCATAAAAATTTGAAAAATTTCAAAAATTATAAAAATTAATGTATTCAATTTTGGCTAATTGACTTGAGTTTGACAAATAAGTTAACTGGCTAGGAACAACTAGATCTTAGACTTAGTGAATTAAAAACCCTAAAGATAACCGTCCTTAAAGTTTAACGGTAGAAAGTATATGCCTTTGTAGTTTATTTAGAAATAGGCAAATTTTGGGTTCACTTCTTGGGCTAAGTCGAAACAAGGGAAGAGTATTGATGTTCTTATTAGAGTATAAGTTTGAAAAATAGTTTCTAGCTTAAGTCTAGATTCTGAAAATGTATACCCTACAATTTGCACAATCACGCACCTTGAAACTTGGAATAGTATAAGAGACCTTGAAATGCTCTTGTCTAAAGTCCTTAGTACAATGAAAATAAAAAATAAAAAAAAGTGAATAAAGAAAAAAATGGACACTGGTTTTTGTGATTACTTAAGGCTGTAAAAAATAGAAAAATATTTAGCAAGGGTTCCTTATCACCTAGTGCCTTAGACCAACTGGTTTGGGAGTCACTGCTAAAGCCTTGGGTGTTGCAAGACTAGGAAGTACGCTTTAAAGTGCAAACGCATCTTGTAATCGGTTGTTGGTACCTCAAGAAGTTTTAACAGTCGCATGAAGGATGTGTGAGCAAAATTCAATTAAATTCACCAACTAATTAGTACTTAGGACAACGGACGAGAGTACGATTGCTTGATTTGAATTTCCAAGTATAGGGGTGATCTATACACACACGTAGGGGATATGTGATTGGAGTTTAGATGAGAGAAAGGAGTGAAGAATAGAACTTGTATCTTTAATAGAGTTGATAAAAATTCCTAAGTGGAGATGGAAACCCTAGAAGGAAAACTTAAGATATGCCGAAAGCTAAGTAGGTCTACATAACATATATAATCTTAAGCTAAATAATGTGGAAGCGTGAAGAATATGGGTGGATAATTTGCGAGTCAAAAGATAATAGAATTCCTTGTTAGAAAACCTAATTGGAGAACAAAAATCAATGGGCCGAGTTGATAGGATTTTGTGGGTGTAATCCGCTGAAAACCCTCAGGAGACAACACTCCTCCTACTAGGGACACCTAGAGGTTTAACGGCTTGTTGCACGTGCTCAGTGCAATCGCGTTTCCCTACGAAAGTGCGGTTAGGATTTTAGTGAATAAAAATAAGTTTGCTCGAGGACGAGCAAAAGATAAGTTTGGGGGTATTTGTTCATATCATAATATTGCATTTTATATTCCCCATTCTTATTCGCTTTATAAATAAACAGGTGCTTTTGATGCATGTCTGCTACATATTACAGGTTACAGGTTCTTGGAGCGAAAACAGTGAAAAAGACAAAAGATGATACAAAAAGGGACTTTTGACAAACAAACAGAAGACTCTTGATCAAGCCTACATCAAAGATAAAATTCACAAAGTACAAGGCAATGCAAGGTCCAAGATTTCGAAGCCACGGTTAAAAGTCCACCATAATTATTCACTGGAAAATCTGAAAGAGAACAGAAGCTATTTTAAAGAAAGAATTAAAGAATTAAGTAGCTCAGGAAGCCCAAAGACAGAAGAGCCCACAAAGGAAAGGCCCAATACTTCCTTTTTAAGAAGACAAAAGGAAGATTTTATTTTACCGGAATTCATTTGCGGCTTTTACTAGTTGACCTAGGGCTATTTTTGTAATTGTAGACATGCGGATCAAAATGTAACCTAGGGTTTCTATTTCCTATAAATAGAACTCTAAACATTGTAATTCTTCATGCCTCCCTATGCCTCCTTTTAATAAAAATTCAGAAATTCTTTTGGAGAACATCGGTGTTTCTTTTCCATTCAGAAATTCAGATCTGACAACCCTGCATGGATGATTGGAGGGATACATCTGTAAGTAGTTTTATTTAATTGCCCTAGTTTAGATTTTAATTCCTTGCCTTAGATGTTAGCTTTGGGAAAGGATTTTGAGAGATGAGATCTCTCATCCCTTTCTTACTCATCACATAGAATCTATAGGACTCCATGCATACATGCACATACCGCTCCCTACGGCACCCTATCCCTCGAGGTAGCGGTGATACCGTAGTATAAAGGCCCGGGTGTGATGTTTTCCATGGAGGTTAGGATAAGGATCTCTAAAAGAAGGACAAGAACCTAGAGGAAGGAACACCTTCCCGAATGGATCCAATCCCCTTTATTGATAATTACCATAACTCCTCTTAGATCCTAATCTGGGTATAGAAAGCGTTGAGATTTATTTACACTTCCAAACCATTCCTAAACCTAACCCTAGCAAGATTTAGATCTAGATTAATTTAGTTTTTAGATAGAATCAGTTTTTAGATTTAATAAATCCGAACACCCTTCGGAATTAACTCGTTAGCACGATTAGGAGATTCACAACATCCCTGTGGACCGACCCGTACTCACCGGCTAGCTTCATGCGACGCCGTTCTTGATTGCGGTTACAAATATTTTTGATCTATCTTTTAGAAAACGCAAGCACGCTAAATCACTCAATCATGTCCCGATGGACGTTACTGTTGTAGATAAAACCTATACCTGCTTGATCCTGTGTTTGCATTAGATATCGATTGGCAATACCTGACTTGAACACATAACCTTGGGGGTAGGGGAAATCAAGAATGTAACCGAACGTAACTCAAAAGGCTATATATTGTTTGCCGTTTTTCCAGGCTTTACGGAATATAATGTTTTCCGTTTTTCCGGGCGTTACGGAATATATTGTTTGCCGTTTTTTCGGGCGTTACGGAATAATCCTGTTACCGTGGTCCCTTGGGGAATGAACGGGGCATAGACCGATGGGTTACGATGATGATTACATTAATTAATTTCGAAGACTTTAGAATAGATAACCCAGTAGTATAGTTTAGATTACTCACTGTACTTCACCTGCACGTATACACTTCACTGTTGCATATCCATGTTTACTGGTTACATTCATGTCATTGTTTATAATCATTCCTGCATATCTCTTGTATCCTGTTCATTTATTATTGTTGATATTATGACGTACTGATGTCTGGATTTTGCATGGCCCAGATCCTTTATCTCTTTCGCAGGCTGATCAGGAGTATTTCAGCCGATAGGCTAAGCAGTGAGGATTCTGTTAGACTCTAGTTTAGTTTAGTTTTATTTCCGTATTTTCATTTCCTGATGTGAGCCCGTATTTGGGACGTACTTTCCAGATGTTATTGTTTATTGGATTTATTGCTTTCGCATATTATTTCTTGACTCGTTTATTCTGGTATATAGACATGTACCAGATAGTTTATTTTATTTTACTGTTCTTGATATCATATAGACAGCCGTAATGTGACTCTGGAGGGATGTTTCCTACCCACAGGTAGTAAGGTTGGCTCTGTCATGTGCCGATCTTAGCGCACTCTGGAAAGCGGGGCGTGACAGGGTTTGTTTGGTATCAGAGACATAGGATTTAGGTTAATCGGGTTTGGTTCTTTAGTAGTTGGGTATTGGACCCAATACACGAATCTGAATACCCATAATTAGGAACATATCCTGCCACATTATTATCGTGATTCTCGAATCATATCTTTCTATTGACCCTTGTCTTAACGATATGCAAACAATTTTGCATCTCGACTTGAAATTCTTCTGATTCCCTATTGTTTCTCTCTACTTAGTCTTTCGATTCTGATACTAGGATTTGGACGACTTGAACAGAGTTATATGATTGTAACTTTGAACTGCAGCATGGTTGTAATGCGGTACTCTATTTAAGTAACTTGGAGTCCTAGTCTTGATTCATATCCTTGATTTATGGTCGTGATATTACCTTACTTCTCTCAGTTTCATTGTTTACGAGTTCATATTTTATCGCAAGCTTGAATCATGTTTGCCATGCTTATCTTCTTCAGTGTTTGGCATCAGATGAAGTCGTTTTCGGTATCCTACTTGTTCATGATTTTTCCGCATTAGCATTATTCAATTCTGGTGCATCCCATTGTTGTATGCCATCCAAGTTTATTGCTGCACATTCGATTTCTTACATGACCCTGTCTTGTTGTTGGGACATACACATAGGGAATGGGAAGATCATATCTATTAGCGAGTGCAAGGATTGTTCAGTTGTTTTCTGCGGACGAGAGTTATTGGCAGATTTCTTAGTGATCGATACTTGCAGTTGTGATGTTGTCTTGGGACTGGATTTTCTCGGCACTTTCCACGCTCATATTGATTGTAGAGAAAAGAAAGTGATTTTCCAGACCCCGGACATACGGAGTTTGTTTTTGCTGGAGGGAGCCATTCTGTCGGGCCAGTCGAGTTTAGGGCTAGGACAACAAGCACCGTTCTTTCGTCGATGGAAGTTGATACGAAGGAAGCGCCAGCTGTAGTTCGAGAGTTCATGGATGTGTTCGAGGACATCTCGGGTTTACCGCCAAAATGAGATGTGGAGTTCGTGATCGATTTTGTTCCTAGTGCAGCGCCAATCTCAAAGGCGTACTATCTGATGGCACCAGTAGAGTTGGAAGAAGTAAAGAAGTAGGTTACCGAATTGCTAGAGAATGGTTGGATTCACAGCAGTAATTCACCTTGGGGAGCTCCAGTTCTTCTAGTCAAGAAGAAAGATGGCACAAGGAGGATGTGCATCGATTATCGAGAATTAAACTGGGTGAATATTAAGAAAAAGTACCAGATCCCTCGCATTGGCGAATTGATCGAGCAACTCAGTGGTGTGAGGGTATTCTCGAAACTAGATTTGCGATCCGGATATCATCAAGTTCGAGTTAAATCAGAGGATATTTGCAAGACAACGTTCCGAACTCGATATGGGTATTACGAGTACTTAATGATGCCATTCGGAGTCACGAATGCACCGGCGATATTTATGGACTTGATGAACCGAATATTTTCACCGTTCTTGGACCAGTTTATAGTAGTGTTCATCGATGATATTCTAGTCTACTCAAGAGCCAAGAATAGCATGCAGAACACTTGAAGATCGCAGTGCAGACGTTGAGGCAAGAAAGATTATATACAAAGATGAGCAAGTGCGAGTTTTGGCTTGAAGAAGTGAAGTTTTTGGGGTATGTCGTATCCGGAGATGGAATCGCCGTTGACCCTGAGAAGATTGCAGTAGTTCAAGATTGGCCGATTCCGAAGAACGTAGCGGAGATCAGAAGTTTTCTTAGACTTGCCGGATATTACAGAAGGTTCGTGGAGAATTTTGCTCGTTTAGATGAGCCTTTGACCAAGCTTACGCGGAAGGATGTACCGTCGTATGGATGGATTGTTGTGCGTCAATTTTTGAGGCGTTGAAGCAAAGGATGATAACCGCTCCTATTTTGACCGTACAAGACGGTTCCGTGGGATTGGTGATTCACAGCGACGCATCTGGGAATGGATTGGGATGTGTTTTGATGCAGTATGGGAAAGTTATAGCCTATGCATCGAGATAGTTGAAGACCCATGAGAAGAATTACCCAACTCATGATTTGGAGCTTGCAGCAGTGATTTTTCGCTTTGCAAATTTAGAGACACTACTTACTGGGCGAAAGGGTCGAAGTATTCACCGATCATAAAAGCTTAAAGTACGTGTTCACGCAGAAAGAGCTCAACATGAGGCAGCGTAGATGGTTGGAGTTGATGGCTGACTATGATCTTGATCTTAAGTACCATCCGGGGAAAGTTAATATAGTGCCGGATGCGCTTAGTCGGTTGCCAGCAATTCGGATGTTGACAGCACAGAAAGAGCTTATCGAAGATTTTCGGAGATTCGAGTTGGAGATTATATTACCGCATTCTTCAGGACAGTTGATCCAACTGCAAGTACAATTATCGTTGATTGATAATATTAAAGAAGCGCAGTCGCACGATCCAAGATTGCAGATGTTTTGAGAACAGGTTAAAGTGGGACTTCGAACGGACTTGTTGATTCATGAAGATAGTTCGTTACGATTTGGTAGCCGTTTGTGTGTGCCAAGGGGAGACATTCGCGAATAAGTTTTGAAGGAGGCACACAGTTCTGCATATTCCGTATATCCAGGAGGCACGGAGATGTACCGTGATCTACGACAGCATTTCTGGTAGAAGGCATGAAAAGGGATATTGCTCGCTTTGTAGCGAAGTGCTTGGTGTGTCAATAAGTTAAGGTTGAACATCAAAGAGTAGCTGGTTTATTGCAACCACTTTCGATTCCTCAATGGAAGTAGGAACTTATAGCCATGGATTTCATGACAGCTTTTGGACGTTACTATTGTCTGTATAGACAAAACCTGTACCTGCTTGATCCTTTGTTGGCATTAGATATCGATTGGCAATACCTGAATTGAATACATAACCTTGGGTGTAGGGGAAATCAAGAACGTAACCGAACGCAACTCAAAGGGCTATTATATTGTTTGTCGTTTTTCCTGGCATTACGGAATATATTATTTGCCGTTTTTTCGGGCGTTACAGAATATATTGTTTGCTGTTTTTCCGGGCGTTACGGAATAATCTTGTTACCGTGGTCCCGTGGGGAAAGAACGGGGCATAGACCGATGGGTTATGATGAGGATTACATTAATTGATTTCGAAGACTTTAGAATAGATAACCCAGTAGTATAGTTTAGATTACTCACTGCACTTCACCTGCACGTATACACTTCACTGTTGCATATCCATGTTTACTGGATACAATCATGTCATTGTTTTTATTCATGCCTGCATATCTCGTGTATCCTGTTCATTTATTATTGTTGATATTATGACGCACTGACGTCTGGGTTTTTCATAGCCCGGATCCTTTATCTCTTATGCAGGCTGATCAGGAGTATTTCAGCCGACAGGCCGAGCAGTGAGTATCCTGTTAGATTCTAGTTTAGTTTAGTTTTATTTCCGTATTTTAGTTTCCTGATGTGAGCCCGTATTTGGGACGTACTTTCCAGATGTTATCATTTATTGAATTTATTGCTTCCGCATATTATTTCTTGACTCATTTATTCTGGCATATGGACATGTACTAGATAGTTTATTTTATTTTACTGTTCTTGATATCATATGGACAGCCGTAATATGACTGTGGAGGGATGTTTCCTAGCCACAGGTAGCATGGTTGGCTCTGTCACGTGCCAATCTTAGCTCACTCTGGGAAGCAGGGCGTGACATACAGTAACCGCCACCTGCAGTTGGATTTTGGAATTTGGCTATCGTTCTTCTGTGGGGATCTCCTAGTGGTCTAACTAGGTCATTGTAGTTGTTAGTTTTTCTTATAAGGACCCCAAGTTGCTCCAGATTCCATTTGAGTATCAAAAATCAATGAAACCCGACATCGGGAAAGTTCTAAACTCATCTACATCAAGGGTTCTATCACTTAAAGGGGTTATAGTCACTAAACAAGCCTCAACTGTATTTTCACTACTCATTTTATCTTTCAAAGCTCACTAAATCTCATCTTAGAATTTTCCAAGTTCACAAAACCTAAACTTATTAATTCTAAATTAGATGTGAATGCAAGAACTCAAGAATTTAACAAAGGATTAAGAGTTATACCTTGTAGAAGCAACTCAAGAAAATTCTAAGATGGTTTAAGTTGCTCAAAACTTCTACTTGATCATACCATGATGCTTGTAATTATGTGGGGAACATTTCTTGTGAATGTTTAGTGAGGTTTTGATGAGCTTTTGGGTGTGTTGTATAGTGGTAGAAAAGGTGGTGGAGGAAGGTGATAAAGGAGGAGATGATGAAGAGGAATGTGAAGAAATGAGATGAAGGAAAAAGGAAAAGAAGGAATAATGGTCAATGCAACCATGTCACTCTCTTTCTCTCTCACTCACTCACACCCCTACCTCCTTGTCCCCCTTCTCATTCTATTTTTCTTTTCTTTTCTCTTGTTTTTTATATAAAAAAAAACATAAAACCATGCTAATAAAAATCATGAATAAGATGTTACATGTCATGCACAAAAGGCATGTTTAACAAAATGAATACCTGGTTCAATGCACAATTAGGAAACACTAACTAAGTTTAACATTAAACTTGTATAGAAATAATTATATATTAATTTATAAAAGCCCAAATCAAATAAATGCTTTCACAAATGATAATTCATTTTAAAATTTTAATTATTTTCCAAAGTATAGGTATATATTTATATCATTTTACTAAAACTCATTTCCATACTTATATAATATTCATAAAATTTATTATTTAATATTTAAATTCCAAAAATAATAATTTATATTTTCTGAAATGTTACAAGATCGTCGTAGTGTCTTGTGTGTGTTACAACTGTACTTTGATTACTATCCAACCACATATTTAATGAGCCATGCATACATGTTTTAGTTGGGTAAGTCCCGAAGTACAAGGAGGCAGTGAACGATCGAAGGGATTCGTCTCTCCTGGTATAGGGAGTTGATGTCGTGCTGTGCCTTATTGACTATAACTATAAGCTTCTGGACTGGGCGGTTGAAATAAACTGATAAGTGTTATCAATTGTATCTTATATAGTTATGAGTTCGACATCAGCATGACTTATTGGACACTCTCTGATGAAGAGACTGGCCTATATGATGATTGTCACTGATAAGCTCTGTTAGGTATGGATGAGCTTATTTGTCGACCTTTCTTTTATTCAATACCTGGGTAGCCATTACATGCAGCTAGTACTGCTGATGTACTTGTAGGTTGACCCATGAACAAATTGATTTGAAAGTATTTCAGATTCAATCGGATATGATCTTAACCTGCTGCCAACGTATTGTCGAGTCTTTAGAGTCCCACACAGAGGGTTTCCCCACTCAGGCGAAATGATATTGTGTGCGTATGTTGATAAGTGATGGAGTTCGATTAAACACGTGTATATGATACACGTACATTAATAAGACATTTAATAGTATTAGCCGGATCATTATAAAGCTATATTATTAATCAAGTGTTAATTTAATTAATTATATATATATATATATATATTAATAAAGAAATGAGGAATATTGTAGAGAGGTGTGGTTGCTAGGAATGGGCATTATTATATTTGATATAATAAACTATTCTAGCATGGTGATCTCTAGATTTTCTAGCTCATTTCTTCATGGAATTTCTCTATACTCATATTTTGTGAGAGCTAAAGTGAGAAAAAGAGAAAGAAGTGAGTGTGATTTTTATATCTTCTTCTTCCCATTTTCTAGAAAACTGAGATAGCAAAGTTGCTTCACAAAAGTGTATATTTTGATGAAGTTGAAACTTGGATTGGGTTTTCTTTGAAGTGGATCATCTTCGGTAAGAAGGTCCGCTTGCCAGCTCGATACATATGATGTGGAGTCTAACTTGGTACCTCCACTAGAAGAGTGGACAAGCTACAAAAGTTGTAGCACTATTAAAAAATATTTTTAGCTCTCTCGTTTTGTACAACTTCTAGTATTTGGATGATTTTGATATTTTTGCATAGTGCTGTGTTTTAGAAAATTTTGTTCTATATTTCCGCCACTGTCCGCAAGTGTTGTGAGCCTTGCACCAATCACTAACAACTAAGCGACGGATCTTGAACATGGTAGACTTTTCCTCCTCTCTCAAGTGATTCCACCCAAGTTCTTAATCCATATTCGTTAATCTCAATCTTAGCACCAATTCATCTAGGTTAGCAATTAGCTATGGTATTTAATTTGACAAGATATGCTCCACTACCCTAGAGATAAGTGTTTGACATTTTGTACTCATAATGCCAAGTTAGTTGCTATATAGAATTCATACTTTATTAATGCAAATTAATTAGCAAATTTACGATATATGCTCCACTGACTTAGCGGTATGTGATTGATATTTCGTGCTCTCTTCAATAATTTATATTTGGCAATGTTAGGCGGTATCACACACTCTATTGGATTCATATAGACGCAGAATTTTCAAAAAACAAATTTTAAGACGGCAATATCGACTAATCCCAAGATCTACCCTAAGGCCTACATAAAAAAACTTGCAAAGGTATTAATCTACTATGAAAGTGATTATACTTATATGAACCAGGTCCTTCGGGTCTTCTTTTCCTCTTCTTGAACTCCTTGTCCATCGGGGTCCAGCTTGGTCGTCGGCCTCCTCGTGTCGAAGACGATCCACCCGAGAGTTTATAGTTCAAGCTCCAACCTTAAAATTGAGAGTACTAAAGTACCTAGTTTGCTAATTTAGGTAGCTTAAAAGATTTAGAGTGTTAATTGGATTGGATTATCTCATAAAACCATGTATTCTCAACTCATGAGAGGGCTCTGGTTTTAGGAAGAAGAAGAGAGCAAAGGAGGAATGAGAAAGCAAAGTGTAGAATGAAAACTCAAGTAAAGAATGGTTAAGTCTTTCAAAATATCAAGCATACATTATTTCAATTGAAATAATGCAACTATACGTAAATAGTTAGAACAAACGAATAAATAAAATCAAGTAGACATGCTTCAACCATGCTTCAATACACCTCATCCCTCTACCTCATTATCTATTTAAATAAATAGATATAAAAGAAAATGAGGTGTCTTCTTCTAGAAGTATTCTAGTGAAATTACTAGAATACCCCTACCATATATACATACCCGTATTCGTACTACAAAAAATATGAATACCAAGAGATAAAAATAATCCAATAGTATAATACTAGAATGCGGATTAACTCTAAGCCCGCTAGTATTATCCGTCCAAACAAAATCTGTGTAGCTAGTACACGTATATTGTCACAACCCAATTTAGGAACGCAACCGGCACTTAAATCGCGTAACGTCTAAAGGCGTAGCGAAATTCAAGTAAGCCGAAAACCCAGCAATCTAAATCATGAATAGAAATAGAGTGGTAAAACATTTGTTTCAAATCATCACATCTCTTTCATTAAAATCTCAAGTTATTACAAAAAAATTCGGCAGCATCTCCTTTATAAAAACTGGTCCAAAAAGGATACAAAACATAGTATAAAAAAGGCATCCCTAAATTAGAGCAATCTCACGCCTAAAAGTGGAACACAACGACAGCATAAATATACGACGCCATAGGAGATGAAATTAGCAAATAAGAAGTAAAACAACATCGCAACATAATACAAAAGACGGCTTATACGAGCACGACACCCATAGTCACATATAATACAAATATTGAATCTATCAGTCTCGTCTCTAAGTCAAATACATACAGGTGGTAAATGGAGAGTACTGGATACAAGATAAGATATATAAGTAGAAGCATATGGATACTCGCACAAAACCCACCTACAGAATATCTCACGCCCAAAAGTAGCGATATCCACAGAAATAGATGCAACAGAGTGCCCTGCCGCGACTACACTAAAGATCAGTCCTGCAAGATGCTATGGCACAACGGGGGTGAATTGCCAGCTCGTGAATAGTAAATAACATCATACGGGTAATCGTAAGCATGCACGAAAAGCGACAAATCTTAAGTATGCAGTCATGATGGCATATGTAATAATAGTGTGAAATGCAACATAATCCTGATCAAAGTACAACATCGATATAACAGAGCATGTCATAATAAGTCCAATATGTGGGATACAACATAGTCATCATCAATAAATCATCGTAAAACCGGTGTCCATCAATGACACCCGAATCCCAATGTCTCAGGCGCCATCACTCTGATCGGCCCTCATATCTATCTTATCATATAACTCCAAACGGTATCCTCCGGATATCCGTCGAATTTCCATACAATCACCGGTAGGTAGTGCTCCCCTGCCATACTCATCGTCTACTCCACGATCTTCTTGCCCTGGGGTACGTTATCAGGCCCACCATGTATCCGCAGACGGTTCCTCCTCACTCCTCGAATAAGGTATACTCATCACTCAGAACCGAGAAACCCATGGTGGACACGAAATATCATGTCAAGAAAACCGCAAATCTCATGAAAACATCATATGAGAACATTGTGCTAATAGCAATGTATGTATGATCCTGACAAGATGTGTACCAGTACAATAACAAGAGTATAACTACCATTTATGAATGTAATATAATGTAGTTATTCATGGAAAATTCTATAGTGTACGTGACATGGCAATTACCAACGGTGTGTGTGGGCATATGAATCAGTGCTCGTGCAACATGAACCGTTAGTAATGGTGCAGTTCCCCTATTAATAATATGTTAATGTACAACAGGTAATAGGATGCACAATATGATATGCATGTACAAGTCAAAACATATAAACATGTAGCACAAGATATTGTCACTTGAATCTAGCCATTGGCGCTTAACGCCATACAGGAGATTCCCCCATAGATGTTAAATCTTCTCACCGGACGGTCTTGAGCTATGTGAATCCGATCACCTCCTTCCCCTTTCTAGCTGCGTCCGAAGTCCCCGCAAGTGATCCTAGCATCACACAAACCCATAACCCGTGAAGTCAATACACTTTCCAATAAGACATAGACACACACACTAAGCTAACGAACAAACTCCCACAAGCTATCAAGTGTTAGCCTAGCGAGCTAATCGTGTGCAGCGACATCTTAGACCACCCCTAAGGCTACTAATCGCACGAAACACCTCAACGAGAGTCGGATAAATCTGCATCGCACTATATAGAAACACTTAAAAGATAGAAAATCAGTCCTAGATTTTCTTACAAAAGAAATTAGGGAAAGTTGCACATACCATAAGCCTACATATAGTTGTAGAGAGCCCACGACCAAGACTCACAAACAGACCCCCTACTCTGGCCACAATTTGCAGCCAGAATGATTAAATTTGCGGCCTTATAGTGAAGGGGAAGGCCTAGGTTTTGGGGGTAGGTCCTAAGCCTCTATACTATCTCTCTGTAGTGGTAACTTCTCATAAGGGTCTCGGGTTTGATAGCAGATTCAAACAGAACACTAAGTCTGAACAAAATACGTTATTAACCACTAAACCACAACATTAAGGTATTTTAGTGGAACTAGAAAACATAGAAACTTCCCTTATAGCCTAATTATGGGTTTTAGATCTTTACCTCACCAGAACTTGGATGAAACCCCAGCTATGCAAGCTCCAATACTTCAAAAGAGGTTAAATATGCTTAAGGAAGGGTTTAGTGAGGTTTTGGTGTTGGTTTTGGCACAAGTTGTAAGTCGATGTCGTGCACCCCGCAGGTTCGCGGGGAGGCAGAATACACAAAAAATGATTTTTGCAAAGCTCGCAACATCGACTAAACTCGAGGATCTTTACCGAACCGTAACTAGCTAACTACTTAGAGGTTCTAACTACTATGATAGAGTTTTACACCTCCTACTTTCAAGTCCTTCAGGTTTTCTTGTCCTCTTCTTAAGCTCCTCAAGTGTATGGATTGTGCTTGATAATTAGCATCCCCGTGTCAAAGACGATCCTGTCACGACCCTAAAATGGGCACATGACCGGCACTTAAACTACGTAACGTCAACAGGCGTAACGCAATTAAGTAAGCTGAAAAACCTAGCAATCTAAACCATTACAAGAAAGAAAGATAGATCACTTTTAAAAATCTAGATGCAAAATTTTAAACTTAATGTTTGTTTCTCATAAAAATTTCGGCAACACCTCCTTTGTAAAAACTAGCCCCGAAACGGGTACAACATAAGATAAAAGTAAAGCATCCCCAAACGGAAGCAAATCTCGCCCAACGGAGGAAACAACCACCACAACAGATATACGACGCCGTAGCAAAGAAAAGAAAATCCACACAGATAAAAAGGCCGGCTCACACGAGCCCGATAATCAGAGTCAAAGAATATACAACATTGATCCTCACAACTCGTCTCTAAGTCAATACATGAAGGTGGTAGATGGAGAGTACTGGATACAACAAATATACAATGTACATCATCGGATAACCGCAACCCACCTATAGCAAACGGCTTCACAGCCAACCGTAGCGGTATCCGCAAAAGTAAAGATAATAAGGCGCCCTGCCGCGACCACTTTGATGATCAGACCTTAAAAATCCTGCGGCACAACGGGGGTGAGTTGCCAACTTGTGAATAGTAAATAACATCATACAGTAATCGCAAGTATGTACTTATAGCGATAATCTATCACATGTAATCTGATAGCATAAGTATGACAATATGTATATGCAACAGTCATGAAAGGTACTCTATCAAGTACTACTAATACATGAAGCAAGTGCATATCAAATAAATAAGGAGTATGGGATAAAACGTGTCATCCTCATGGAATCCACATCGTGGTGAACCAGTGTCCATCAAGACAATTTAAATTCCTAAATTCCCTCAAATCGTCCCCCACATCGACCCCTCACATCGGGCACATCGGCCCCTCACATCGGTCCCTCATATCGCAATGAATAAGAATACATGCACAGATCATTATGATGATATATATTATATAGGTTTACATATATATAACAGAGTCCCATACCCCTGATATATATATATATATATATATATAAATCTGTGTGTGTGTGTGTGTATCAGCGTCCCATACCACTAATATATATACCCAGGAGCAAAACATCCAGGAAACATATATGAAATCGATATATCAATGCGAAATCCATGAAATATAATATATGCAACATGAAACAGTAATATGAACATATAAAGGAAAAACCGCTATTTAACTGCAACAAGTTATTTAAATATATCGCGCGGTTCCTAATTTCCCCGAAACCAAACGCAACATCATATAAAGGTGAATATGTAGCTATAGCCAGGTATGCGTAACCATATCGGTATAGCAAAATGTGTGTATCTACCTATCAATAATGATGTAATACCCTCCAGATATGTGTGTAGCTATATTTAAGCTAGGTATATGTATATACATGTCAATAATGATACAATAACCTCCAGGTATATGTGTAGCTAACAAGTAGGCATGGCAAGGCATATGTGTAAGCATGTAGATATACAGGTATGCTATATGTCATATGCACAATGGAATATGAATCAATGTCTCAAAGTCCCTAACCATACAATATCACGTATGTATAGGAGTTGTGCGTGTCATGGAAATTATTGACGGTGTGAGTGGCATACAATCAGTGCTCGTACAACATGAACCGTCAATAATAGTGCAGTGTCCAAGAACATCAAATAATAGTATGTAATGATGTTTTTATGCACAATCTCTATATATGCAATATAAAAAATGCGGCTAATATCATATCATATCTAGCACTGACGCATAACGCCATGCAGGCGAATTTCCCCTAGATGTTAAATCTACTCACCAACAGTCGCGGGCTGGGTAAATCCAATCACCTGCTTCACTTTCTTCGCAGCGTCCGAAGTCCCCGCCTGCGATCCTATTAACAAAAAACATAACCAGTGCAAATCTCAGAAATCGATCAATATCACGTACACAAGACGTTTGACCAACGCACCAACTCCAATCTGACCCATAAGTGTTTGTCTAACGGTTAACGTGTGTGGTGACACACCAAAACCAACCCAAACGCAACAGCTACACAAGATCACGAACCGTGTCGGATAACGTAACATGCGTACCCAAAACACTAGAATATAGCAACGTGGTCCCAGATTTTATACACTAACAATTGGTGAAAGTTGCAAGTACCACGAGACCACAAACAACCCAAGAGACCCCACGACAAAGATTCAACACCCCAGCCCCCACTCTGGCCGCAATTTGCAGCCAGAACTAATAAATCCGCGGCTCAAAATTTAAGGCGTGGTCTCAGGTTTTTATGATGGGTTCTAGGTCACAACACTAGGTCACTGTGATGGGAACTTTTTCCAGAAAACACCTGGTTCTACAGCAGATCATAGAAACTCAAAGTCGGCACTAAAAATACGATATTTTGTACAAAATGCTACCTTTAGTGTTCCAATCTATAACAACAAGGCAACACAACAATATAACTCCTAATTATCAGTTTGAGGTCATTACCTAGCCACTCTTGCTCAAAAATCCTAACTTTCCAAGCTCCAAGGCAACCTAGTGGCTAATCAAGACATTTGAAGTGTTTTCCATGGATATTTGTGAACTTTTTGCAAGGATTTGTGAAGAGGGAGTAAGGGTTCGGTTTGGGAGTTGAGAGAATGAACAACAATGAAAATGAGAGAAGAATAAGAGAGTGAGAGATCAATAAGGTGAGAGGTGAGTGTAGGGTGAGTCAAAGCTTACACTCACTCTCTCCCTCACCTCATTAAATGACCACATTAATGCCTCTTGACTCACCTTGCCACCTCTCTCTCTCTCAATCCAAAGAAAAAGATATTTCTTTCACACAAAATATCTTGGGCAAGGTTAAATTAGGGCAAGGATTAATTATGTTGTCATGGTCACTTAACAAGATTAACACTAACTAACCCTCACATTAACATGCACGTTTGTGTGCAAGCCATATCAAATAATAATAAAACATTAATTAATTGATATAAAATGTGAGGAACCCGATTTGGTAAACTTTTCCTTAAAAACCCACATTAACGCTTAATTAACACTAATCGCATTCCAAGGTGTTACAATCCCCTCCCCCTTAAAGAAAATTCGTCCCCGAATTAAAATTCATACAAGTGTTCCTTCAAAGAGATGAGGGAATTTCTTCCGCATCTCTCTCTCGGCCTCCTAAGTGATCTCCTCACTAGTCGGGCTACGCCAAAGAACCTTCACAGATGGCAAGACCTTTGACCGAAATTTCATCACCTGCCGATCCAATATAACTACCGGCTGCTCGGTGAACGAAAGATCGCGCTCAAGCTAAACGGTCTCGCGCTGAATCAAGTGAGAATGGTCATGAAGGCATCTACGAAGATCGACACATGGAACACGGGGTGAACATCCGGAAAACTGGATGGGAGCGCCAAACGGTAAGCAACGGTACCAACTCGCCCAAGGATCTCGAAAGGACCTAAAAATCTGGGACTGAGCTTCCCCTTCCTCCCAAATCTCAGAACGCCCTTCATCGGAGAAATCCGCAGAAATACATGATCTTCTACTGCGAACTCAAGTCTATGACGACGACGGTTGGCATAAGACTTCTGTCTGCGTTGGGCTGCTCTCATCCTGTCCTGAATCAGCTGGATCATCTCCGTAGTCTCCTGAACTAGCTGGGGTCCGAAAACCCTACTCTCACAGAGTTCGGTCCAACAGACTGGCGATCGACACTTCCTACCATACAAAGCCTCGAAAGGCGCCATCTGAATAATCTCCTGAAAACTATTGTTGTAGGAGAACTCAATCAACGGCAAGTGACGATCCCAACTGCCACCAAAATCAAGCACGTACGCCCGAAGCATATCCTCTAGAGTTTGTATCGTTCGCTCTGACTGCCTATCGATCTGCGGATGGAAAGCGGTGCTAAAACTCAACCGGATACCCAAAGCTTCCTGAAGCTTCTGCCAAAGACGGCTAGTAAACTGGGTGCCCCTGTCGGATACAATGCATGTGGGAACGCCGTGCAACGAACAATCTCATCTATATACAACTGAGCATACTGAGTATAACCGAAAGTGGTCTCCACTGGAAGGAAGTGATCCGTTTTCGTCAACCGGTCAACAATCACCCAAATGGAGTCATACCCCCGACTGGTCCTGGGTAGACCGACAACAAAGCCCATGGAAATCTTCTCCCATTTCCACTCAGGAACGGGTAAAGGCTGCAACTCTCCAGCCGGTCTCTGATGCTCAGCCTTGACTTGATGACAAGTCAGGCACCTCGACACGAAGTCAGAAACATCACACTTCATCCCTTCCCACCAATAAATGTCCCTTAAGTCACAGTACATCTTGGTGGAGCCTGGATGAACGCTAAAGGCTGACTGATCTGCCTGCTCTAATATCTCGCGTCTCAACCCATCAACATCTGGTACACACAAGCGAGTCCCGCAATGTAGCACACCCTGGTCATCAATCATGAAATCCGAAACTATACCCTGTCAAACAAGCTCAAGAATCTCAGACAACCGGGCATCACTGGGCTGCGCCTCACGAATATGATCCAAAAGAAGCGGACGGGCGCGGACATGATCAAGCTGTCCCCAGTGGAAGTGAACTCAAACTATACTCTACCATCGCACAAGGTCTGCCAATCTACAGAAGACTGTCTCTGAACTGCGCTCAACTGGGACAAGCTACCCTCGGGCCTACGACTTAAAGCGTCAGCTGCCACATTCGCATTGCCCGAGTGATAAAGGACTCACAATCATAATCCTTCAAAAGCTCCATCCATCGGCGCTGTCTCAGATTCAGATCCCGCTGCTGGAAGATGTACTTCAAGCTCTTGTGGTCCGTGAAAATCTGATGCGACTCCCCTAACAAGTAGTGTCTCCATATCTTCAACGCAAAGAGCACCGCAGCCATCTCAAGACCGTGAGTGGAATAATTCTTCTCGTGCTTCTTCAGCTGCCTAGAAGCATAAGCAATCACTCATGCTGCATCAGCACACACCCGAGTCCCACTCGAGATGCATCACAGTAAACTACAAAGCCACCTGATTCAGAATGCAAAGATCGAACGGGTGCAGTCGTCAACCGAGTCTTCAACTTCTGAAAACTCTGCTCGCACGCATCAGTCCAAAGAAAAGGAACACCCTTCCGGGTCAGTCCGGTCAGCGGAGCAGCGATACTCGAAAAATCCTGCACGAAATGGCGGTAATAACCAGCTAAGCCCAAAAAGCTGCGAACCTCTATCACGGATACAGATCTGGGTCAAAGCTGCACAGCCTCGATCTTCCTCGGGTCCACAAGAATACCGTCTCTCATCACCACATGACCCAGGAAGTCATCTCTATCAAGCCAAAATGCCCACCTTGAGAATTTAGCATACAGCTGGTGCTCTCTCAATATCTGCAAAGCAATCCTCAAGTGCTGCTCATGCTCCTCCCGACTCCTAGAGTAGACCAGAATGTCATCAATAAACACAAAAATGAACCGGTCGAGGAACGGCCTGAAAATCTAGTTCATCAGATCCATGAACGTTGCTGGGGCATTGGTGAGTCCGAACGACATCACTAGAAACTAATAATGCCCGTAGCGTGTACTAAAAGCAGTCTTCGAAATGTCATCATTCCGAACCCGCAACTGATGATAACCCGAACGCAAATCAATCTTAGAAAAATATTTCGCATCCTGGAGCTGATCAAACAAATCATTAATGCGAGGTAAAGGATACCTGTTTTGCACCGTAACTCCGTTCAATTGACGATAATCAATATACAACCTCAAACTGTCGTCCTTCTTCTTGACGAACAGAATAGGAGCTCCCCACGGCGAAACACTCGGACGCAAAAGTCCCTTATCAAACAACCCTTGCAATTGATCTTTAGGCTCTTTAAGCTCCGCCGGAGCCATCCGGTAAGGCAATATAGAATTAGGCCCCGTACCAGGAATCAAATCAATACAAAACTCAATATCGCGCTCTGGCGGCAAACCAGGTAACTCGTTGGGAAAAACGTCGGGAAACTCTCGCACGATAGGAACCTGGTCCAACGACCCTACTGTGGCCCCAGTATCACAAATGAAAACAAAGAATCCCCGACATCCCCTCGTCATAAGCTGACTAGCGGAAAAGGCAGAAATCAAACTATGAGGGGCGGCACCACGGTCCCCCTGCATAACCCGAACAAACTCGCCCGGAAAACTGAAATTGGCCGTCTTCTCACGGCAGTCCACCGACGCATAACAAGCTACCAACCAGTCTATGCCAAGGAGAACGTCAAAGTCCAACATATCCAGAAGGATCAAATCGATGGATGAATCTCTATCTCCAATCTAAACGGCATACGACCGAAACACATAACGCGCGACAAAAGAATCGCCAACAGGTGTATTCACAACAAGCGGCTGATCTATCAAACACGACTCTCGGCCCAAACTTAGTACGAAGTGCGTAGAAACATACGAATGCGTAGATCCCGGATCAAAAAAAAACATGAGCCTCAAAAGAACATACAGAAAGAGTACCTGGAACCACTGCATTGGACACGTGCGTGTCCTGATGAGTCCAGGGAAACACACGAGCATGTCCTCTACCAGTGACTGGCTGACCTCTGCCTCTACCACCCCACCCTCTCTACACAAAACTACTACGTCCTCGACCTCTCTGCACAAGAGTCTGACGCGGAGCAACAACAGGCATAATGGGTAACGCCCTCTGCGGTGGAGAAGGTGGTAAGGTAACCTACGGTACAGCTGCCTTGAGTTCACGTGGCTCAGTACAATCTCAAACCCGATGACCCAAACTCCCGCACTGGTAACATCCAGATGAAAATTGCTGACTCCCCTGAGAATAAGAGCTAAAAAGCTGTCCTCGTCCCGCACTTCCACTACCCCCAGTATCTGAACGGGAACTGTCACGACTTCTAAACGCCTGCCTCTGTACTGAAACACCAGTACGAACCCTCTTCGATTCCGAAGGAACCGACGTCTCAAAAAGACGCTCCTCAACCAACAGGGCTGCGTCCACTGCTACTACATTGGTGTCGCAATGCAGAACGCTGATAGTGAGGAACAAATGGGTAAGAAGGCCTCGAACAAACCTTTTGACCCGCATCTCCTCTGTAGCTACCAAATACGGAGCATACACAGACAGCTCGGTAAACAGCACATCATACTCGGCCACCGTCATACCCTGAGTCTGGAGTAACGACTCGAATCTGCACGCTCGAGCATCCCTGATGCTCGGCGGAAGAAAATGCGCAAGAAACACCGTCACAAACTCAGCCCAGGTCATAAGAGAAAGACCCGCGGCTCTGCCCTTCTCTAAGGACTCGCACCACTTCTGGGCCAGACCCTCCAAACGAAAGCTCACGAACTCCACCCATCTCACGTTGGAGCATCTAAGAAAACGACATATCCTGGCCATCCGGTTGATAAAAGACTGCGGATCCTCAGCTGCATCGGTGCCAGTGAAAACCGGAGGCCTCAGCCTCATGAACTCCGATAACTATACGGTGATCACCTCCGTAGCTGCAGGTACAACCGCCTGAACAGTAGGCACCAACACGGTCCCCGTAACGGGTGGAACAACTGCCTGCCCTTGCACTCGAATGGCCTCAACTAATGACCCCATCATCTGGCTCAAATCCTGCATACCATCCCCTAGCATAGCCATATGGTCTGTCGAAGGTGGAACAATCTACTTCTGCACAACGGGCGTACCGCCATGGTCAGTCCTCGTCTCGGACGAGTCAACTCTGACCTCGGCCCTCTCGGCCGCTCTTTGTGCCCTCGTAGTCTTCAGCGACATAAAGGCTGGAAATGGAAACATGATTTGACAAGGACACAAAAATCGGATCACAAGGATATATATATCATGGAAGGAATTTCAAGCAATAAGTCCTAAGGTCACTTAGGCGGAGCACCGTGTCGTAAGTATGCCGCGGAACATACACACGCTACGTTACTCTGCTTAAGCTAGTCACTCCATCATACCAAGGTCATGCTACACTCCGAAAGGTAAAACCTAGTGCTCTGATACCAACTTTGTGACGACCCATCCCCAAACATGGATGGTATTGTCCGCTTAGGCCGAAACAGCACGGTTTTCTCCCTTTGAATGAATCCGGGGCTACTTTCCAGTAGGTCACCCGTCCCAGAATTTCTCTGGCTCAAGCATGCATAACTACGGAGTTCTTCAGACTCCGGAGTTCCCACTCATCCAAAAGGAGCCTCTGTTTTATAGGAGTGTGGCATTCCATTTATAGTTCAGAACGTGCCCTCTTTCGGAATGAAATTCGATACTCCACATTGTTCTACAGTGGTTCCCCGTGTGTATCCGTATCGGTTACATCCCCATCTCGATACCGGATAACACCTCACTTCTCACAGGGTAGGTGGTATTCAGCCCCAACTCCACCTGGGGTATTACATTCCCCCCACTTAGAACAATGGTTCGTCCTAGAACCACAGACCTACTTTTGAGGGACCGGCTCTGATACCAACTTTGTCACGACCCAAAATTGGGCACATGACCGGCACTTAAACTACGTAACATCAACAGGCGTAACACAATTAAGTAAGACGAAAAACCCAGCAATCTAAACCATTACAAAAAAAGAAAGATAGATCACTATTAAAAATCTCGATGCAAAACTTTAAACTTAATGTTTGTTTCTCATAAAAATTTCGGCAGCACCTTCTTTGTAAAAACTTACCCCGAAATGGGTACAACATAAAATAAAAGTAAAGCATCCCCAAACGGGAGAAAATCTCGACCAACGGCAGAAACAACCACCACAGCAGATATACGACGCCGTAGCAAAGAAAAGATAATCCACATATATAAAATGGCCGACTCACACGAGCCCGACAACCAGAGTCAAAGAATATACAACATTGATCCTCACAACTCGTCTCTAAGTCAATACATGAAGGTGGTAGATGGAGAGTACTAGATACAAGAAATATAAAATATACATCATCGGATAACCATAACCCACCTATAGCAAACGACTTCACAGCCAACCGTAGCGGTATCCGCAAAAGTAGAGATAATAAGGCGCCCTGCCGCGACCACTCTGATGATCAGACCTGAAAAACCCTGCGGCGCAACGGGGTGAGTTGCCAACTCGTGAATAGTAAATAACATCATACAGTAATCGCAAGTGTGTACTAACAGCGATAATCTATCACATGTAATCTGATAGCTTAAGTATGATAATATGTATATGCAACAGTCATGAAAGGTACTCTATCAGGTACTACTAATACATGAAGCAAGTGCATATCAAATAAATGTGGAGTATGGGATAAAACATGTCATCCTCACGGAATCCTTATCGTGGCGAACCAGTGTCTATCAAGACAATCTAAATTCCCAAATTCCCTCAAATCGGCCCCCACATCGGCCCCTCACATCGGGCACATCGGCCCCTCATATCGGGCACATTAGCCCCTCATATCGCAATGAATAAGAATACATGCACAGATCATTATGATGATATATATTATATAGGTGTACATATATATAACAGTGTCCTATACCACTGATATATATATATATACACATGTATATATATCAGCGTCTCATACCACTGATATATATACCCAGGAGCAAAACATCCAGGAAACATCCTATGAAATTCATATATCAAGCGAAATCCATGAAATATAATATATGCAACATGAAACAGTAATATGAAGATATAAAGGAAAAATCGCTATTTAACTGCAACAAGTTATTTAAATATATCATGCGGTTCCTAATTTCTTCGAAACCAAACGCAATATCATATAAAGGTGAACATGTAGCTATAGCCAGGTATGCGTAACCATGTCGGTATAGCAAAATGTGTGTATCTACGTATCAATAATGATGTAATACCCTCCAGGTATGTGTATAACTATATCAAGCTAGGTATATATATATATACATGCCAATAATGATACAATACCCTCCAGATATATGTGTAGCTAACAAGTAGGCATGGCAAGGCATATGTGTAAGCATGTAGATATACAGGTATACTATATGTCATATGCACAACGGAATATGAATCAATGTCTCAATGTCCCTAACCATACAATATCACGTATGTATAGGTGTTGTGCGTGTCATGGCAATTATTGACGGTGTGAGTGGCATACAATCAGTGCTCGTGCAATATGAACCGTCAATAATAATGCAGTGTCTAAGCACATCAAATAATAGTATGTAATGATGTTTTTATGCACAATCTCTATATGTACAATATAAAAAAATGCGGCTAATATCATATCATATCTAGCCCTGACGCATAACGCCATGTGGGCGAATTCCCCGTAGATTTTAAATCTACTCACCGACAGTCGCGGGCTAGGTAAATCCAATCACCTGCTTCACTTTCTTCGCAGCGTCCGAAGTCCCCGCCTACGATCCTATTAACACAAAACATAACCAGTGCAAATCTCAGAAATCGATCAATATCACATACACAAGACGTTTGACCAACGTATCAACTCCAATCCGACCCATAAGCGTTCGTCTAACGGTTAACGTGTATGGTGACACACCAAAACCAACCCAAGCGCAACAGCTACACAAGATCACGAACCGTGTCGGATAACGTAACAGGCGTACCCAAAACACTAGAATATAGCAACGTGGTCCCTGATTTTGATACACTAACAATTGGTGAAAGTTGCAAGTACCACGAGACCACAAACAACCCCAGAAACCCCACGACAAATATTGAACACCCCATCCCCCACTATGGCTGCAATTTGCGGCCAGAACTAATAAATCTTCGTCCCAAAATTTGAGGGGTGGTCTCAGGTTTTTATGGTAGGTTCTAGGTCACAACACTAGGTCACTGTGATGGGAACTTTTCCAGAAAACACCTGGTTCTACAGCAGATCACAGAGACTCAAAGTTGACACTAAAAATATGATATTTTGCATAAAATGCTACCTTTAGTGTTCCAATCCATAACTACATGGCAACACAATAATATAACTCTAAATTATCAGTTTGAGGTCATTACCTAGCCACTCTTGCTCAAAAATCCTAGATTCCCAAGCTCCAAGGAAACCTAGTGGCTAATCAAGACATTTGAAGCGTTTTCCATGGATTTTTGTGAAGTTTTTGCAAGGATTTGTGAAGAGAGAGTAAGGGTTCAGTTTGGGAGTTGCGAGAATGAACAACAATGAAAATGAGAGAAGAATGAGAGAGTGAGAGATCAATAAGGTGAGAGGTGACTGTAGGGTGAGTCAAAGGCTTACACTCACTCCCTCCCTCACCTCATTAAATGCATACATTAATGCCTCTTGACTCACCTTGCCACCTCTCTCTCTCTCTCAATCCAAAGCAAAAGATATTTCTTTCACATAAAATATCTTGGGCAAGGTTAAATTAGGGTAAGGATTAATTAAGGTTTCTTGGTCACTTAACTAGATTAACACTAACTAACCCTCACATTAACATGCACGTGTGTGTGCAAGCCATATCAAATAATAATAAAATATTAATTAATTGATATAAAATGTGAGGAACCCGATTTGGTAAACTTTTCCTTAAAAACCTGCATTAACGCTTAATTAACACTAATCGCATTCCAAGGTGTTACAGATCCACCCGAGAGTAGGTACTTCAAGCTCCAACCTCTAAACTGAGGTAATTAGGATACCTAGTTTGCCAAACTAAGTATCCTAGAAGATGTAGAGAATGATTATGGATTAATTTGCCTCAATTACCCTAGGTTTCTCAACTCATGAGAGCTACTAGGATTTGAGAAAGAAGAAGAGAGCCTTGGAGGATAGAGAGTGTTGTGATGAGAATGATATGAATAATGGATAAGTGTTGACGATAATGAAGTATATAATAAATCAATAATGAATCAACCATGCTTATTAGTCATCAAAACAATGAGTCACCCAAGTAGACATGCTTCAATCATGTACTTTATAACACCACATACCTCCACCTCATTATCCATTTAAGTAAATGGATTAAAACACAAATGATGTGTCTTCTTCTAGAAGTACTCTTGTAATATTACAAGAATACCCCTCACCGTATATACATAACCGTATTCGTATTCCGAAAAATACGAATACAAAAAGACAAAAATAATCCAAAATATAATACTAAGATCTGGCTTAAACCAAAGCCCACTAATATTATCCGTCCGAACATCATCCGTGCAACTAGTACACTTGCACGTATATGATCGAAACCCTGCCGTAAAACCATGCGGCCTCAACATCGTTTCGCCCGAAGCAGGAAAACCCTCTGTGTGGGACTCTAAAGATTCGACAGTGCTGGCAGTGGGTTTAACAATAAGAACGTCATCGATACTAGCTGCACGTTACGGCTACCCAGGTATCTGTCGATAAGAAGGACAATGAGCAAACTCATCCGAACTCCTACCGAGCCTATCTGTGACAATCTCCGTACAGTCTGGTCTGTTCATCTAAGAGTATCGCATATCGGGCTTAGGGGGTTATAAAAGTCAGACCCCTAATAACACTATAAGTCGTGCTGGGGTAGAGCCCAAAACACTCTGAGAAACTACTGGAGTACCTACCAGTAAATCTCGCTTGCCCTGGGCAGAGACTTTGTGTAATGGATTTCCGAACACAGCGCAATATCAACCCCCAATATCGGGAGAGATGAATCCTATCTAACTACTACTGCCTCCCAGTGTTTCGGGACTGCACTAAACCACTAACTTTTTACACGACTCATTTGAGCCATGGTAGGGTGGTGATCTAAGTACAATGGGAACACACTTGAGAAGAATAGTGATGTCAAGTCAACGGACTAACCTATACACATGTCACCTGGGAACTACTACCTGACGATAGGTATAATACCAACCAGCAGTTCCCAATGAGTCCATCCAGTGTTACTCATAACCCAATGAGCACCTGTATACTATCTTCAGTACGACGTACTAATGGCTATGGGATAGACTATCTCCCCTGCTGGGATAAGAAGCATATACACTAGTCTACTCTGGAGTATCGATGCACCGTCTCGATAATCCTATGACTAGGACATGTATAAGGATGTGCTTATAGACTATTCAGCCCCCACTAGTGTGACTGCCATCACAACGCTGATAGTCAAGCAAGCATCTTAAGGGCTCTACCAATATGTATAACCGATATGCTAAAAAAACATATGCACATATTAAGGTAGAATCAAACCAAGTAGCATACTATCAATTTGAGTAAGACTGTTATTATATCTGTGTATATCCTAAGCTTTCAAAATGTAATATACAAGCCAGTACTGTACAATAATGGTCTTTAGGGCATATATCACTAACAATCTCCCACATGCACTAGGGCCATTGATTAATCCAAAAATATAAGTTAACCGTAATCAGAAACGGCGTCGCTTTGCAGCTAGCCGGTGAATACGGGTCGATCCACAGAGATGTGTAATTTTCTGATCAGTGTTTTTACGAGTTGATTCCGAAGGTGGCTTGGTTTTTGTTGATTGATTTAAAAACTAATTTATACGATATTAAAGAACTTGTTAGGATTAGGTCTAAGGTAGGGTCGATAAGATTAATATTGCCACCTCTTTCAATGCCTTTTGATTAAAACTTTTTAGAAGTCATAACAATTATTAGCAAAGGGGATTAGGATGATTGGGAAGAAATGAAGTTTCTTCCTCTAGATCCTTGTCCGTCCTTTCCTATTAATTGCTATAACCTTCATGGACGTCACGTATGTCTGGCCCTTTATACTACGGTTCACCGTTACCTCGTAGGTAGGGTGCCGTAGGGAGCGGATCATGCATGCGCGCATGAAGTTCTACTTATGAAAATTTATTGGCATTGAAGGAGATGAGAGATATTCCTCTCTCAATCCCTCCCTTGTTCCTAACCCTAACAAGCGAGGATTTTACTCGCTCATTAGGGGATCTTCTAAAAATGACATTTTTTTTGTTATGTTTAATGTGTTTTGTTTAGATCTAAAATTATAACTTATCTACTGCAGATTAAAAAGAACTACACTAAGTTAACTAAGGCAAGTGATATGATTACTCTACTGCAAGAATGATACTAGATAGCTAGGGCAAGAAATGAATTAACACTAAAGCATGAATTAAAATAAAAACACTTACAGAAATGATGCTCTTGATCTCCCAACAATTCTGAATTTTATTGATTGAAAAGAGGCATCCCATTTAGAGATTTGAGATTACAATTTATAAGTAAACAGGGAAACTAGGGTTACAGATTCTCGAACACATGATTTTACAGATATGCCTACGGAAAATCCCAACACCCGCACCGACGCACCGACATGCAAAATTTACACCGATACGGGCAACAAACGGCCACGGAACCGCGGCATGGAGGGGTCTGGGCCGCGGTTCCGCGGCCCTTTGGTGAGATCACCTCACCATATTTTCTGGGCTTCCTTGTAGTTGTCTGGGCTTGTTATTTCTTCATTTTATTTCTCTGTTTGGCTTCCTATTCTTCTCCAGATCTTCAGTGAAATTTTGTATTGGTCTTTTACCCGTTTCACTTTGACATGCTTGGACCTTGCGTTGCCTTAAACTGTTATTAGTCTGGGCTTGACTAGGATCCGTCTACTTGTTAGTCAAAAGTCCCTTTTCTGTATCAACTTTCGTCTTTTTCACTGTATTCGCTCCAAGAGCCTGTATCCTGTAACATGCAACAAACGTGCGTCAAGAGTACCTGTTTACATATAAAATGAATAAAAATGGGGAGTACAATAATGCAATATTATATTATGAACAAATACCCCCAAACTTATCTTTAACTCGTCCTCGAGCAAACTTATTATTTTATTCTCAATAAAAGCTAACCACACTTTCGCAGGGAAACGCGATTGCACTGAGCACGTGCAACAAGCCATTAAACCTCTAGGTGTCCCTAGTAAGAGGAGTGTTGTCTCCTGAGGGTTTTCAGCGGATTACACCCACAAAATCCTATCAATTCGGTATTTCGACTTTTGCTCTCCAATTAGGTTTTCTAACAAGGAATTCTATTATCGTCGACCCACAAATTATCCACCCATAATCTTCACACTGCCTCATTATTTAACTTAAAATTATATATGTTCTATAGAATTACTTAGCTTTCGGCATTTCTTAAGTTTTCCTTCTAAGGTTTCATCTCCGCTTAGGAATTTCTATCAACTCTACTAAAGATACAAGTTCTATTCTTCATTCCTTTCTCTTATCTAAACTCTAATCATATATCCCCACGTGTGTGTAAATATCACCCCTACACTTGGAAATTCAAATCAAGCAATCGTACTCTCGTCCATTGTCCAAAGCACTTATTAATTGGTGAATTTTCGCTTACACATCCTTCATGCGACCGTTAATACTTCTTGAGATACCAACAACCGATTACAAGATGCGTTAGCATTTTAAAGCGCACTTCCTAATTTTGTAAAACCCAAGGCTTTAGCAGTGACTCCCAAACCAGTTGGTCTAAGGCACTAGGTGATGAAGCACCCTCGCTAAATATTTTTCTATGTTTTAGCCTTAAGTAATCACAAAACCAGTGTCCATTTTTTTCCTCTATTCACTTTTTTTTCTTTTATTTTCTTCGTACTAAGGACTTTAGACAAGAGCAATTCAAGGTCTCTTCTACTATTCCAAGTTTCAAGGTGCGTGATTGTGCAAATTGTAGGGTATATGTTTTCAGACTCTAGACTTAAGCTAGGAATTATTTTTCAAACTTATACTCTAATAAAAGTTTTAATACTCTTCCTTCGTTTCGACATAGCCCAAGAAGTGAACCCAAAATTTATCTATTTCTAAATAACCTACAAAGACATATACTTTCTACCGTTAAACTCTAAGGAAGGTTATTTTTAGGGTTTTTAATTTGCTAAGTCTAAGATCTAGTTTTTCCTAGCCAGTTAACCTATTTATCAAACTCAAGTCAATTAACCAGAATTGAATACATTAATTTTTATAATTTTTCAATTTTTATGGGTTTTTCTTTTTCTAAAATTTTTTTTTATATTTTTCAAATATTTCAAATTTTTATGAATTTTATGTAAAGATGCAATGCAGAAATTAAATATGCAAAAAGAATATATACAAAATGAAAATATGCAATGCAAAAGATAACTATATACACTACCCTCTCCCCCAAACTTGAGCAAAGCAGTGCCCTCACTGCCCGGCCCCACGTCTCGCTCGTGAGCGTGAACGTGATCGTTCCCCTCTAGCCAAAAGGGTTTGAATACCCCTCTCAATTTCCGTCAACCGATGGTCGTGATCTCGTGTTGTCGCCCAAAACTCATCCCTCTAAGAATCAATTCTTCTTACCGTTCTCCGCATCAATCGTGCATGCTCTTGAGGGGTCAGGTCTTCCCTGCTCGATGTCGAGCTAGAGCTAGGGGTGCGTGCGGGAATAATCTCTGCCGGTTCCGTTCGTGACCAAATATCAGAAAGTCTAGAGTAGGACGAAGTAACACCCTCAACGAGTGGTCGAACCGGAACTCCGTCAATCATGTATGAATCAAATTCCTCGACGGGGAGGAAATAACGGCAGAGTTGAGTGACTATCATGGGACATGGGTAGATGGTAGCTCTTTTCCCCGCACCTATAGAATGGAGCAATACGGTGCACATGTCGAACCGTGGATTTTTCATCATTAGTGTGTATACGACATGTAAAGAGGGGGTGAAAAAAGTCGTGTTGTGCGAGCTGCCAAAGATGTTGTTTTGTGCCCACCGGCACACAGTAAGAACGTTAGAGAAAAAGGTCCGTGCTTGGATACCCTTACGCGGCTCTCTAGTGCAGTCATTCCCCATCAAGGGTATATAATCCTCAAAGTGTAAGGGATGGTCATGTGCGGGCATACGAGGTATGAGTGTGACTTCGTGGATCATATCCCTATCAATGTGAATTACGCGATCTCCCCAATTTATTTTAATGTAGCCTAAGGTGTCAAGACTATTATCCTCCATTGATTCATAAAATAGGATAACTAGTTCAAGTAGGGCAAACGCAGAGGAGTGATTATAGGTCAGGAAATTCCAGCCCCTCTGCTCTATTTCATGTGCAAAATAGCTACCGTACAATTCGTGCGTGAAAACCGGGGAAAAATCCCTCTCAAACTGTATTTTATGTGCCATATAGATTTTTCAGAAAAAGTATGCTAAAAACAGAGAGTAATATGACAGAGTTACCTCCCCTGAAAGTTTCAGGGGCTGATGCTTCAGAGGCGCGGCGGAAGCGCGGCGATAGGCGGCTCCGGCGGCTGGATCGCGGCAGTCTGGCGGCGGCGCGGCGAGAATTTTCTGGAAAGGGTAGGGGGCGGCGGCTAGGGTTTTATGAAGATGAAAAATTTAGGGTTAGCGCAGGGGGGGCTCGGTTCTCTTTAAATAGAGGGGAAGAGAATGGTGATTTGTATAAAACACCCTCTAAAATGAGGGTTTTATTTGTAATAAAAAAATGTCAGCTATTAATTCTGGAATTCTACAATTAGGTCCAAAATATTATATATATTTTTTTTTCAAAAGATTTTTATTTTTTTATGGTATTTTAGAATTATGTATTTACAAAATGTATACACACCCCCAAACTTATTTGAAATAATGTTTTGGAAGAATAGGAATTCGGGGGTGATGGTGGAGGAAAATTAATCAGTGTAGATCGGCTCCTGCAAAAACAGGAGCTCCTCCGAATGTTCCGCTGTGAGGAACGGTTTCAATCGATGCCCATTTACTTTGAAAAGCGTACCGTCCTCCGGGTTCTCAAGATCAACCGCACCTGCGGATTACAAAAGGTCCCTTCCACCTAGAACGGAGCTTGCCGGGGTGAAGATGTAACCGAGTATCATAAAGTAAAACCTGTTGACCAAGTTTAAATGTCTTTCTCAAAAGGTTTCTATCATGAAATACCTTAGCTCGGTTCTTAGCAATCACGGAATTATCATATGCCTCATCCCGCAGCTCTTCTAGTTCATTTAACTGCAGCTTTCGGTTGCTGCCCGCATCTCCTAAAGATAGATTCAGCTCTTTAATAGCCCAAAATGCCTTATGCACAATTTCTACTGGGAGGTGGCAAGCCTTCCCGTAAACAAGCCGGTATGGAGACATGCCAAGATCGGTCTTGTATGCAGTACGGAAAGCCCATAGTGCATCAATCAGTTTAAGTGACCAATCTTTACGGTTTTTAGAAACCGTTTTCTCCAGGATTTGCTTGATTTGCCGATTTGAAACCTCGGCTTGCCCACATGTTTGGGGGTGATATGGCGTTGACAGCTTGTGGGTGATAGAGTATTTGCGCATTAAGGACTCGAAAGTCCTATTGCAAAAGTGAGAACCATTATCACTTATTATCGCCCGAGGGTGCCCAAATCGAGAAAATATGTGTTCTTTAAGAAATCGAACGACAACCTTGTTATCGTTCGTTCAGCTGGGCACAGCCTCAACCCACTTTGAAACGTAGTCAACGGCCAAAAGAATATACACATTTCCAAAAGAGTTAGGAAATGGTCCCATGAAATCTATACCCCAAACATCAAAAATGTCCACAACCAAAATTGGTTGGAGCGGCATTTCGTTTCTCCGCGATATCCGGCCCAAGTGTTGGCACCGGGAGCAGGTTTTGCAGTATTCGTAAGCATCCTTGAAGAGTCGTGGCCAATAGAAACCACACTGCAAAACTTTTTCGGCTGTCTTCTTTGGGCCAAAGTGCCCGCCACATGCTTGATCGTGGCAAAAAGACAGCACGCTCTTGACCTCACTTTCAGGTACACACCGACGAATGATTTGGTCGGAACAGTATTTAAAAAGATAAGGTTCATCCCAGTAAAAATGCTTTACTTAGGACAAAAATCGAAGTTTAACCTGTTTCGACCAATCTTTAGGTATCAGGCCGGTGGCTAAGTAGTTTACAATATCGGCGAACCATGGTTCGCAAGAAACGGTCAAGAGTTGCTCATCGGGAAAAACATCAGTGATTGGAAGATCAAGCGTAGGCGAAGAAAGAAGTCGTGATAGGTGATCAGCTACTACATTTTCACATCCTTTTTTGTCCTTTATGACAAGGTCAAACTCTTGTAGTAAAAGAATCCAACGTATTAGCCTTGACTTAGCATCCTTCTTCGCAAAAAGGTGACGAAGAGCTGAATGATCATTATATACAATGACTGGAGAGCCAATTAAATAAGACCGAAATTTTTCAAGTGCAAACACAACCGCTAAAAACTCTTTCTCTGTTGTTGTGTAGTTTAGTTGGGCCTCATTTAGTGTTCGGCTAGCATAATAAATCACATGCGGCATTTTATTAATGTGCTGTCCAAGGACAGCGCCAATGGCAAAATCTGATGCGTCGCACATGATTTCGAAAGGGTGCGTCCAGTCCGGAGATGAAAGGATGGGCGCAGAGATGAGAGAATGTTTCAAAGACTCGAATGCTTCAATGCATGTGGAGTCGAAAGCAAATGTTGTGTCCTTGGCCAATAAGAGAGTCAAGGGTCTAGCAATCTTGCTAAAGTCCTTGATGAACCGTCTATAAAATCCGGCATGGCCAAGGAAGGCTCTAATGTCTTTGACGCATTTAGGGGGAGGGTGATTAGAAATTACTTCAATTTTAGCTCTATCAACCTCGATGCCATTTTGCGAGATGACATGTCCTAAGACAATGCCTTCTCGCACCATGAAATGGCACTTCTCCCAATTCAACGTTAGGTTCTTATCCCTACAGCGGGTAAGAACAGCGTCAAGATACCGTAAACACTCGTCGAAGGAGCCGCCAAAGATGGAGAAATCATCCATAAAGATCTCCAAGAACTTTTCAACCATGTCTGAAAAGATCCCCATCATACACCGCTGAAAAGTCGCGGGTGCATTGCATAACCCAAAGGACAGGCGACGATAAGCAAAAGTGCCAAAGGGACAAGTGAATGTTGTCTTGTCTTGATTCTCTTTGGCGATGGGGACTTGGTTGTAACCGTAATAGCCATCTAGAAAGCAATAGAACTCGTGCCCTGCCAATCGGTCGAGCATTTGGTCAATGAAAGGTAAAGGAAAGTGGTCTTTCCTTGTCGCGGCATTGAGTTTTCTATAGTCTATGCAGACTCGCCACCCAGTTTGGGTGCGAGTGAGAATTAACTCACTTGCCTCATTGGTAATGACCGTAATGCCCGATTTCTTTGGCACAACGTGGATTGGGCTAACCCATTGGCTATCCGAAATAGGGTAAATGATACCATTATCCAGACACTTAACAATTTCCTTCTTAACAGCCTCTTTCATAATGGGGTTGAGGCGTCTTTGAGGATCCCTTGCCGGCTTGGCATCATCCATCAAGTGTATATGATGTTCGACTATGAGGGGTCTAATCCCCTTAATGTCCGCCATAGACCAGCCGAAAGCTTGCCGATTATTATGTAAGACCATCAAAAGAGCCTTCTCTTGCTCAAGAGCTAGAGAGGCCGATATAATGACGGGTAAGGTCTCATTATCACTTAGATAAGCATATTTTAGGTGTGACGGCAAAAGCTTCAATTCGAGTTTAGGAGGTGAAACAATAGATGGTAACAATGGGGTAACTGTTTCAAACTCGAAGGATTCGATCAAAGGTTCGAATCGAGTGTACTTAACATAATCGGATGGTTCAATTAACTCATCCGAAAAAGCAAAAGACTCCAATTCAGGTGATGAGTCTTCAAAGTCGTCAACGAAGGTAAAACACTCAAAATCGTCATCCGCCGTGAAAGCTGTGTCGGATTCTAGGAGGAACGCACTAGTGGCGTTAACATTGTTGTGATCGAACAAAAAATTCTCGAACTCACAGTCCTCCTCCGCGATCTCATTGATCGAGCAAACATCGAGTACGCTAGCATTAGGCTCAGCAGGCTGACTTCCCAACTTGAAAATATTGAGCTCAATTGTCATATTGCCGAAAGATAGGTTCATTGAACCATTACGACAATTGATCACTGCGTTTGAAGTTGCCAGAAATGGTCGACCAAGTATTACCGGAATTTGATTCCGGGGGTTAGCGACAGGTTGTGTATCCATCACAATAAAGTCAACGGGGAAAATGAAATCCCCTACTCTAATTAACACATCCTCCAGCTCTCCCCTAGGATGGGTGATTGACCGGTCGACCATTTGGAGAGTACAGTGAGTAGGCTTAAGCTCTCCAACGCCGAATTGCTCGTACACAGAATAAGGTAGAAAATTGACACTCGCGCCAAGATCTAATAGTGCTTTATTGATGTTCTTATCCCCAATTGTTATCGAAATGGTAGAACACCCGGGGTCCTTTTGATTTGGGGGTAAAGAATTGACAAGAGCATCACTAATAGCACTAGCCACAAAAACTTTCTTTGGCACTTGCGACTTCCTCTTTTTGGTGCATAAGTCCTTTAAAAATTTTGCATATGAAGGAACTTGTTGGATTGCATCCAAAAGAGGGATATTTATGCTAACCTGTTTAAACAACTCTACAATCTTTTCCATCTGTGGAGTTGGTTTATTGGATCTCAACCGATTAGGAAAAGGAACATTTTGAAAGGTGGTTGAGTCCAATTTTTGCGGATCAGATTGTCGAGTTGGAACGGCACCCCGTGTAGATGTGTTCGTGTTGTGAGAAATGGGTCCGTTCAAGCTAGAAGAAGTAGAGCCGTGTGAAGGGTGGAGAATAGGCTCTGTAGAAGAAGAAGTCGAAGAAGAAGGTGAAGAAAATGAAGAAGGGCCACCGGCATGGGTGTCATTGTCAATACCCACGTTGTTTAGCAACACTTTTCCCGATCTCAACGTGGTCACAGCATTTACGTTATGATTCTGCTGTTGATTTGCAGCATGTGCGTGACCGGGGTTGGGCAGTGGTTGAGACGGGAGATTTCCTTTTTCTCACTCGCTCAAAGCTGCATTGAGTTATGCAATTTGTGCCTCAATAGATTTGATGCTTTGATCGTGTGAGGCACTGTTTTGCACCAAAGATTGAATAGAAGTCTCTAGTCTTACTGTAGACTGTGTAGATTGCTTAAGGAACGCATCTAGACTTCTTTCGAGCGAGCTAACCTTATCATTATTAGGTTGAACATAATTGTTTGGCGGGTAAGCGGTGTTAGGCACAAAATTGTTCACCTGATTAGGGTAAGGTTGCTGTTGAAAAGGTTGCTGTTGAAATTGAGTTTGTGAAGGTGCTTGTTGTTGTTGTGGAGGAGGAGGTCTTTGAAAATTGTTATTTCCTTGGAATTGTTGATTTTGGTTCCAAGAGAAATTTGGGTGACTCCTCCACCCTGGATTGTATATCAAAGAGTACGGATCGTTCCTTTGTCGTTGCTGAAATGCAGCATTGACTTGATCCTGTCCTTGTGTCACGACCCGAGAATTTCGACTCGTGACCGGCATCGACACGCAAATCCTCGTATATCGGGCTCCGTCAGTCCGGATCGGCCCACGGGGTCCATCTGCCGTATCGGCCCTCGGCCCCGGCAGTACGGATCATCCCGCATCCATCTCTCGACTCTGGTTAGTATCCTCCGGACAACTGCCAGGTCCAACCAATCACCGGTAGGTACTCGCCCACCTCCAGGCTCAATCGGCAAAACCCATCGATCATCTCGCCGAGGGGAACCATACCGGGCCCACCACGAACCCGCAAACGGAACATCCACTCCTCGAATCGGGTTTCAAGCACACGTCTCAGCACCGAGAAAACGCGTGGTGGACACACCAAAATATCATATCACGAGGTACCGGGTTTTTCAAAATAGTGCATCTTTTCTTAAATACTTCCACGGTCTTCAAAACCAGAAATCACATGAAAATCCAACACCAAGAAGTAAATCAAATGCGATGTGTTATGTAAATCAATCCATGATACAGTTAGAAGGGAAAACCTCTTTTAATTTTTTTTTTCCGTTTTTAAAGATATCATACGGCTCCCAATAAACATGAAAGTCATATCGAATCACATATGAAACGAACTACAGCAATATAATCATGGCAGCTCTACAGTGAGTGTGTCATGGCAATTACTAACGGTGTGTGTATAGCATGAAAATTAGTGCACGTGCAACATAAACCGTTAGTAATAGTGCGGTGTTCTATCAGTTTTAAGCATATATATATAAATACAGGGAATGCAATATGCGATGACAGTCCATGGGATAAATGCAATATATAATAATAAGATCCTATCAGCCCTGACGCATAACGCCATGCGTGCGATATCCCCGTAGATGTGAAATCTACTCACCGTGTCTCGCGCTAAGTGTATCCAACAACTTGCTTACCCTTCTTCGCAGCGTCCGTCTCACTGGCCTGCGAACCTAGAATCACATAACATATATCACACATAAGCTCAATTTCACCGAAACGCGACGTTACGGTCCAACTAGAAACCCGTGTCGCAAACCAATCGCGCGTGTTCACGATACGCTAAAACGTGTGATCACGCGCCTGAAACTACCCCGACGCGTCGCGATACGCAAAACCCCAATCCTACTCACGTATCATGTGTGTCGCGAAGGTTTAGAAAAACGGCAAAATAGGTATTTGGTCCCAGATTTTTACACAGAACTAAACTTACAAAAATATATATATCACAACACTCTACACACTAGCAGACACCTATAGGACCAAACCCTAACCCAAACCCTACCCATCTGGCCGCAAATTGCGGCCAGAACGAATTATTTGGTGGCCACAAGAAGGAATTAGAGGGTCGGGTTCTATCTAGGGTATCAGCACCTATCCACTATACTGCAGTCTACTCAAAATTAACCTGAACCCATCGGGTCGATAGCAGTTCCAGAAAACTCAGATTTTGCTTTAAAACGACGAAATGCATCAAATAGGGATCTGGTGGTATTTTAGTGCAATTGGAGGTTAAGATAGGTTAATATGGTCTCAACAAACCTCTAACAACCTACTGAAACCAATTCTCACCACATTAGCACAAGGTTCCCACTAAACACCTCATATCGCACTAAAACGCACTAAAAACCACAAACCGATGCAAAACTACACTAACTAAGCTAAATAGGGAATAAGTTTAGGAAATATACCTCATACTTAACCCTAGGGAGCTGAAGGAAGATGAAGAGGTGAAGGGAAGAGGCTGTGGTTGCTGCTGTAGTGCTTGCTGCTCATTGTTGCTGCTGCTACTGCTCTCTGCTGCTGCTGCTGCTTCTGGCTGCTGCTGCTTGCTTGCTGCTGTTGCTGGGGTTCTGGAGCTGAGAGGTAAGTGTGTGTGTGTGTGTGTGTGTATGAGAGTTGAGAGAAAAACAAAGAAATGAGAGGAAACAAAACTTCACCCATGGTCAACCCTCCTCTCTCTCTCTTCATTAATTGCAAGCATGGCCTAAAGCCATGATGCACTCTCTTTCTCTCTCTCTCACAAGTCAACACCTAACACAATTTCAAATTAAAACAACTAATAATCTACTAATTAACTTAATTTAAACCCAAAAGACTTAATCCCATGATTAACCCACCATGGTTAATAATCATGGTAATAACTCATTTAAAAACCCTAGTTTACATGCACATGTGTGTGCAAGCCTAGGAAAATTTTAGAAAAATATTTATTAAATTAGGAAAAATATTTAAAACACAATTTGGTAAATTTTTTGTTAAAAACCCAATATTAAAATATAATTATTCACTAAACATATCCTAAGGTGTTACAATCTCTCCCCCTTAAAGAAATTCGTCCCCGAATTTCAAAAATCTAACTACACGCACCTTTGAAAAGATGGGGATACGTCTTCAACATCTCGCTTTCGGTCTCCCAAGTGACCTCCTCACGGTTCTGACCACGCCAAAGTACCTTAACTGATGGGATGTCCTTCGATCTCAATTTCTTCACTTGTCGATCTAAGATCCTCACCGGCTGTTCTGCATAGGAAAGGTCGCGCTCGAGCTGGATCATCGGATGCTGAATCGCATGCGAAGGATCATGAAGATATCTACGGAGCATCGAGACATGAAATACGGGATGCATATCTGGAAAACTGGGCGGAAGGGCTAAACGGTAGGCTACTGCACCAACACGCTCGAGGATCTCGAAGGGGCCCACATACCTGGGACTGAGCTTCCCCTTCTTCCCAAACCTCATCACGCCTTTCATCGGGGAGACCCTCAAGAAAACATGATCACCAACAGAAAACTCAAGTCTGCATCGCCGACGGTCTGCATAAGATCTCTGCCTACTCTGGGCTGCTCTCATCCTATCGCGAATCACTTGGATCTTCGCGGTCGTCTCCTCAACGATCTGTGGCCCTAAGATACTGCTCTTACTGAGCTCTGTCCAACAAGCGGGCGACTTGCATCTCCTCCCATAAAGAGCCTCAAATGGTGCCATCTGAATGGTCTCCTGGTAGCTGTTATTGTAGGAGAACTCTACTAAGGGCAAATGATGATCCCAGCTACCTCCGAAATCCAATACACAAGCTCTGAACATGTCCTCGAGAGTCTGAATCGTCCGCTCTGACTGTCCGTCGGTCTGCGGATGAAAAGCTGTGCTGAAACTCAAGCGAGTGCCCAAAGCCTCCTGGAGCCTCTGCCATAGTCGACTGGTAAACTGGATGCCTCTGTCGGACACAATGCATGTCGGGACTCCGTGTAGTCGCACTATCTCGTCAATGTAGATCTGGGCATACTGAGTAAATCTGAAAGTCGTTTTCACCGGTAGGAAGTGAGCCGCTTTCGTCAAACGATCCACGATCACCCAGATGGAGTCATACCCCCGACTAGTCCTGGGTAGACCCACGATGAAGTCCATCGAAATCTGCTCCCACTTCCACTACGGAATGGGTAGAGGCTGTAGCTCTCCCGCGGGCCTCTGGTGCTCAGCCTTGACTTGCTGACAATGTTAGTTATATGTATGCCCTAGAGGCCATTACTGTACATAGGATGTATATTGTAGTCGATGCTTGGACATATATAGGGAGGACTTTCTTGCTCGACATGATAGTATGCTATCTGGTTGATCTTTACCTTAACGTGTACACTGATTGTCTCTCTGTTAAATGTTGGTAAAGCCCTTAGGATGTGTACGTGACTACCTGGACTATGATGCGGATCATACTAGTGGGGACATGGTAGTCCATAGGTACATCCTTTAAAGTCCCTAGTCGTGGGTGTATCGAGACGGGGCATCGATATACCAGAGTAGACTAGCGTGTACCTTCTCGACCCATATAGATGGGCGATGGATGATCCCATATCCATCGGTGTTTGACATCAGAGATGATATACGGGTGCTCAGTAGAGACTGGGTACACTGGACGGACTCGCCGAGAACTCCCAGATGGTATTATACCTTACGTCAGATGGCAGTTCTCAGGTGACACTGGTACAGAGTAGTCTGTTGACCTGAGATAGTCATAGAGTCTTGTGTGGTTCCCACTGTGCTTTGATTTCCATCTTACCACGTCCAAGAGGGCGTGCAAAACGGTGGTTTTTGGGTACAGTCCCGAGTCAAATGGAGGCAATGAGCGATAGGAGGGGATTCGTCTCTCCCGGTATAGGGAGTTGATGTTGCACTGTGTTCGATTGGCTATAACAACAAGTCCCTGGCCAGGGCTGATCAGAGAATTGCTGGTAAGTGTTACCAGTAGTTTCTCGACCCGTTATGAGCCTCATATCGACACGACTTATCGAGCTATTGGGGTCTGACGTTTTCCACCCCTAGGCAAGATATGCGACATATCAGACGATCAGACCGGACTGTACGGTAGTGTTACTGGTTGGATTCACTGGAGTGTGAGCGGGCTTGCTCGTCGATCTTCTGATCGCTCAATACCCGGATGGCCGTTACGTTTAGCAGACCGCTTGCGGCTTGTGGGTGTTTGATATGATCATCATCTGCTGCCGGCGTATTGACGAGTCTTTAGAGTCCTACACAGAGGTTTCCTGGCTCAAGCGAAACGAAATAGGAGCGCATATGAGATATGTGCGGGACCGAGAATAATGCGTGTATGTGATACCGTATTCTATTCTCGCGATGAATGTATCGAATGGTTGTATGTGATATAACCTAGTTATCGAATCAAGGATTGATTCGATAAGCCGATACATTGTATACTAGTCGGTTGTGTGCGACATGACCGGATCATTAAATCAAGTGTTGATTTAATGATTTAATGTATAATTATATATTTGATATATTACTTTGCATTAACTAGTATCGGTTCACTTTAAATGGATTTTCTCACTTGGATTGTGCACATTGTATATGTGATATACATTTGTACATTTGATTGTATCATGTTTGATGATACATGATTGTTTAAGTGTATGTTAAGATTAAACCATGGTTATGTAATGGTTAGGGTTATAATTTTATTTACTTACTCATTTATTTATTTATTAATTTCTTTTTGGCAAAAGTAATGAAAATGGTGGCTTGATTTGTTTGCTTGTGGAATCTTCATGAAGGTTTGACTAAGTCACCATTTTTGTTTCATCTTCTTCTTCTTCTTCACTTCAAGAAAAAGCTTGAAAGCTTTAATGGCAAAGTGAGAAAAAGAGTGAGAAATCCAAATCTAAAGTCTACCCACTTCCTATTTCTTCATTCTCTACCTCTTGCCAAGTTGTATAGGGTGTTTCCTTCACAAGTTTTCAAGGCTTGGTGAAGTTGGAGCTTGTTCTAGCGATGCCTCGACGTAGATCATCTTCGGCATCGAACCGACGATCAAGCCCGCCTATTTCTCCGATGAAGCTAACGCGAGAGTCCAAGATCGGATTTGTACAGCGGAGAGGACTTCTTCATAGAGCTATGGAGGTGGAGAAACGGATCTACAAAGGTTGTATTTCCGTTCCCTTAGTTTAATTGTAAACTAGTTTCTTTTTCGCCTAGAATTCTAGCCAACGATCCGTAGTCGGGTTTCTCGGCACCGTAATTTTTCAAATTGGCATGGTTGATGCCTTGTGAGACCACTTGAGAGTGTCTATGATCCCTGCAGACAAGTCAGGCATCTTGACACAAAATCTGCGATGTCCCTCTTCATTCCGTCCCACCAGTAAACACCTCTCATATCATGATACATCTTGGTGGAACCGGGATGGACGCTATATACCGATCGATGTGCCACTTCAAGAATCTCGCGCCTCAGTCCCTCAGCATCGGGTACACACAGTCTAGTCCCAAATCGTAGTATCCTCTTACCAACGATCACGAACTCTAAAAATCTGCCCTGTCCAATCTGTGCCATGATCTCTGAACATCGGTCATCACTGAGTTGTGCCTCACGTATACGATCGATCAACTGTGGGCATGCACGGACATGCGCTATCTGTCCTCCAATCGGCGTGAACTCAAACTGTATCCGGCTGTCGCATAATATCAGCCAATCCGCTGACGACTGCTCCTGCACTGCGCTCAAACAAGATAGACTACTCTCGGGCCTCCTGCTCAAAGCATCTGCCACCACATTCGCCTTGCCCGGGTGATATAAGATCTCGCAGTCGTAATCCTTCACTAACTCCATCCATCGGCGCTGTCGAAGGTTCAGGTCCCGCTGCTGGAATATGTACTTTAGACTCTTGTGATCCGTGAATATCTGGCACGACTCGCCGTATAGGTAATGTCGCCAGATCTTAAGTGCGAAGACCACTGCTGCCATCTCCAAATCGTGAGTGGGGTAGTTCTGCTCATGTTTCTTCAATTGTCGCGAGGCATAGGCGATCACCCTATCGTGCTGCATCAGTACGCACCCCAGCCCCACTCGAGAAGCATCACAAAAGACCACAAATCCGCCCGATCCGGAAGGTAAAGATAACACCGGTGCCGTCGTCAGCCGAGTCCGTAACTGCTGGAAACTGTGCTCGCACTCCTCCGTCCAATCGAAAGGAACTCCCTTCCGGGTCAACCCGGTCAACGGTGTAGCAATACGGGAGAAGTCCTGCACAAAACGCCTGTAGTAACCGGCCAATCCCAAAAAGCTGCGAATCTCCGTCACCGATGTGGGTCTAGGCCAACGCTGAACGGCCTCGATCTTTCTCGGGTCTATACATATACCGTCTCGTGAAATCACATGCCCCAAGAAGTCCATGTTGTCCAGCCAAAAAGCACACTTGGAGAATTTCGCATAAAGCTGGTGCTCCCTCAAGGTCTGCAATGTAATCCGCAGGTGCTGCTCGTGCTCCTCACTACTCCGGGAATACACCAAGATATCGTCAATGAAGACTATGATGAACAGATCCAAATATGGCCGGAAAATACGGTTCATCAAGTCCATGAAGGCTGCTGGCGCATTGGTGAGTCTGAACGACATCACCAAAAACTCGTAATGGCCGTAGCGCGTATGGAACGCTGTCCTGGGAATGTCCTCCTGTCGAACCCACAACTGAAGATAGCCCGATCGTAAATCGATCCTCGAAAAGTACCCTGCCCCCTGAAGCTGGTCGAACAAATCGTCGATACGCGGCAAAGGATACCTGTTCCGCACTGTCACCCTGTTCAGCTGGCGGTAGTCGATACACAGACGCAAACTGCCGTCCTTCTTCTTGATGAACAGGACTGAAGCACCCCAAAGAGAAACACTGGGTCGAATAAGTCCCTTGTCCAGCAAATCTTGCAGCTGACCTTTCAATTCTCTAAGTTCCGCCGGGGCCATCCGATAAGGCGGTATGGAAACAGGCCCCGTGCCAGGAACCAAATCAATACAGAAAGAAATGTCGCGCTCGGGCGGCAACCCTGGAAGCTCGGCAGGGAACACATCAGGAAACTCGCTAACAACCGGAACCTGGTCTAAGGGAACCTCTGTAGCGCGAGCATCGCAAACATAGGCGAGAAATCCCTGACATCCCTTCCTCAAAAGCTGTCCAGCGCGAAAAGAAGAAATCACACTGTGAGGGGCGGCACCACGGTCCCCCAACGCAACAAAAACCGACTCACCGGGAAAGCAGAATCTAACTGTCTTCTCACGACAGTCCACAGAAGCATAGCACGTGGCTAACCAATCCATGCCCAAAAGAACGTCGAAGTCCAACATCTCCAGAAGGATCAAGTCGACAGGCAACTCTCTCTCTCGCCAATATAGACGGTACAGGATCGGAACACGTGCCTAGCAACAAACGACTCTCCCACAGGAGTGGTCACCACAAGCGGCTGATCAAGCAAGCCGGACTCTCTACCCAGACTCGGCACGAAGTGTGTGGATACGTACGAGTGTGTGGATCCGAGATCGAACAACATGTGTGCATCAACTGAACATACAGGAAGGATACCTGAAACCACTGCATTGGACGCCTGTGCGTCCTGATGCGTCAAAGCAAAGACCCGTGCATGTCCACTACCTGCAACTGACTGCCCTCTGCCTCGGTCATCTCGTCCTCTCTGAGAAACTCCTCCATGCCCACGACCTCTCTGTGTATGAGTCTGGCGCGGAGCAACGGTAGGTACAACGAGCAACGCCCTCTGGGGTGGTGAAGGTGGTAAAGTAACATGCGGTGCTGCCGCCTCCCTCCGGTGTGTCTCGGGACAATCTCTAACGAGGTGAAGTAGGTTGCCGCATCTAAAGCAACCCCGCGGCGACTGCTGACTCTCTCATGGATAAGAACTAAACATCTGGCTCCGTCCCGAATCTCTGCCACTCCCCGTACCTGGGCGATACCTATCGCGGCGTCTGAATATCTGTCTCCGTGCGGATATACCAGTACGAACTCTCTTCGGCTCTGGGACTGCCGAAGTCTCAGCCAGGCGCTCCTCGACCAATAAGGCTGCATCTACAGCTGCTGCGTAAGTCTCATAGTGTTGTGCGCTGATCGCGAGGAACAATGGTGTAATAAAGCCTTGAACAAATCTCTTGACTCGCAACTCCTCAGTAGCCACCAAATATGGGGCATAGACTGCCAACTCTGTAAACAGCACGTCATACTCTGCCACTGTCATCCCTGGCGTCTGGCGCAAGGACTCAAATCTGCGTGCTCGGGCATCCTTAACACTCTGGGGAAGGAAACAGGCTAGAAATACTGTCACGAACTCCGTCCAGGTCATAGGAGGAAGACCTACTGCTCTGCCCTTCTCAACTGAATCACACCACATCAGCGCAAGACCTTCTAGGCGAAAGCTCGCGAACTCGACCCATCTCGCATTTGCGCATCTGAGGGAACGGCATATACGGGCCATCTTATCAATGAAGGACTGGGGGTCCTCGGCTGTATCGGTGCCTGTGAATACCGGAGGCTTCAGCCTCATAAACTCTGATAGCGATACTGTGATCACCTCCGTGGCTGCAGGGGCAACTGGCTGTGCGGTAGGTACCATCGCGGTCTCTGCAACGGGTGGAGCTACCTCTGGTCGCTGCGCTCGAAGCGTCTCAACTAGCGATCCTATCATCTGGCGCATCTCCTGCATGCTAGATCCCACCGTCTGGCGCATCTCCTGCATGCTAGATCCCACCGTCTGGCGCATCTCCTGCATGCTAGATCCCACCGTCTGGCGCATCTCCTGCATACCAGCCCATAGCGTGGCGATCTGATCTGTCATGGGAGGAACAGTCTGCTCAGGTACAACGGGTGCACAGCCTGGATCAGTCCTCGTCTCGGACGAGTCAACACGAATCTCGGCCCTCGCGGCCGCTCTCTGTGCCCTCGTAGTCTTAGGCGGCATAATGGCTGAAAGAAAATTTGGATTCGATAAGAACACGGAAATCGAATCGCAAGAATGCATGTATTCACGAAGGAATTTAAATCAACAAGTCCTAAGGTTGCGTAGGCGGAGTACCGTGTCGTGAGTATGCCGCGGAACATACACACGCTACGCTACCCTGCTGCAGCTACCTACTCCATCATACCAGGGTCATCCAACACTCCGAAGGTAAAACCTACGCTCTGATACCAACTTTGTCACGACCCAAGAATTTTGACTCGTGACCGGCATCGACACGCAAATCCTCGTATATCGGGCTCCGTCAGTCCGGATCGGCCCATGGGGCCCATCTGCGGTATCGTCCCTCGGCCCCGGCAGTACGGATCATCCCGCATCCATCTCTCGACTCTGGTCAGTATCCTCCGGACAACTGCCAGGTCCAACCAATCACCGGTAGGTACTCGCCTACCTCCAGGCTCAATCGGCAAAACCCATCGATCATCTCGCCGAGGGGAACCATACCGGGCTCTCCACGAATCCGCAAACGGAACATCCACTCCTTGAATCGGGTTTCAAGCATACGTCTCAGCACCGAGAAAACGCGTGGTGGACACACCAAAATATCATATCACGAGGTACCGGGTTTTTCAAAATAGTGCATCTTTTCTTAAATACTTCCACGGTCCTCAAAACCAGAAATCACATGAAAATCCAACACCAAGAAGTAAATCAAATGCGAGGTGTTATGTAAATCAATCCATGATACAGTTACAAGGGAAAACCGCTTTTAAAGTTTTGTTTCCGTTTTTAAAGATATCATGCGGCTCCCAATATACATGAAAGTCATATCGAATCACATATGAAATGAACTACAGCAATATAATCATGGCAGCTCTACAGTGAGTGTGTCATGGCAATTACTAATGGTGTGTGTGTAGCATGCAAATTAGTGCCCGTGCAACATAAACCGTTAGTAATAGTACGGTGTTCTATAAGTTCTAAGCATATATATATAAATACAGGGAATGCAATATACGATGACAGTCCATGGGGTAAATGCAATATATAATAATAAGATCCTATCAGCCCTGACGCATAACGTCATGCGGGCGATATCCCCATAGATGTGAAATCTACTCACCGTGTCTCGCGCTAAGTGTATCCAACAACTTGCTTGCCCTTCTTCGCAGCGTCCGTTTCACTGGCCTGCGAACCTAGAATCACATAACATATATCACGCATAAGCTCAATTTCACAGAAACGCGATGTTACGGTCCAACTAGAAACCCGTGTCGCAAACCAATCGCGCGTGTGCGCGATACGCTAAAACGTGTGATCACGCGCCTGAAACTACCCCGACGCGTCGCGATACGCAAAACCCCAATCCTACTCATGTATCACGCGTGTCGCGAAGGTTTAGAAAAACGGCAAAATAGGTATTTGGTCCCAGATTTTTACACAGAACTAAACTTACAAAAATATATATATCACAACACTCTACACACTAGCAGACACCTATAGGACCAAACCCTAACCCAAACCCTACCCATCTGGCCGCAAATTGCGGCCAAAACGAATTATTTGGCGGCCACAAGAAGGAATTAGGGGGTCGGGTTCTAGCTAGGGTATCAGCACCTATCCACTATACTGCAGTCTACTCTAAATTAACCTGAACCCATCGGGTCGATAGCAGTTCCAGAAAACTCAGATTTTGCTTTAAAACGACGAAATGCATCAAATAGGGATCTGGTGGTATTTTAGTGCAATTGGGTGTTAAGCTAGGTTAATATGGTCTCAACAAACCTCTAACAACCTACTGAAACCAATTCTCACCACATTAGCACAAGGTTCCCACTAAACACCTCATATCACACTAAAACGCACTAAAAACCACCAACCGATGCAAAACTACACTAACTAAGCTAACTAGGGAATAAGTTTAGGAAATATACCTCATACTTAACCCTAGGGAGCTGAAGGAAGATGAAGGGGTGAAGGGAAGAGGCTGTGGTTGCTGCTGCTGTGCTTGCTGCTCACTGTTGCTGCTGCTACTGCTCTCTGCTGCTGCTGCTGCTGCTTCTGGCGGCTGCTGCTGCTTGCTTGCTGCTGTTGCTGGGGTTCTGGAGCTGAGAGGTAAGTGTGTGTGTGTGTGTGTATGAGAGTTGAGAGAAAAACAAAGAAATGAGAGGAAACAAAACTTCACCCATGGTCAACCCTCCTCTCTCTCTCTTCATTAATTGCAAGCATGGCCTAAAGCCATGATGCACTCTCCCTCTCTCTCTCTCAGAAGTCAACACCTAACACAATTTCAAATTAAAACAACTACTAATCTACTAATTAACTTAATTTAAACCCAAAAGACTTAATCCCATGATTAACCCACCATGGTTAATAATCATGGTAATAACTCATTTAAAAACCCTAGTTTACATGCACATGTGTGTGCAAGCCTAGGAAAATTTTAGAAAAATATTTATTAAATTAGGAAAAATATTTAAAACACAATTTGGTAAATTTTTTTGTTAAAAACCCAATATTAAAATATAATTATTCACTAAACATATCCTAAGGTGTTACACCTTGAGTAGATGCATTATAAGGACACTCTTCGGTCAGGTGCGACGGATCCGCACAACAAGCACAAACAGTTCGTGGAGGCATAACAGGGGCAGGGGAAGACGACGAGATTTTGGTCTCAATCGCTTCTAGCTTTTTCGTAAGAGCGGCCATCTCGGCCTTCATAGCAATCGACATATCTACTTGATGTACGCCTGCCCTTGATTGACCACTAGAAGAAGATGATGTGGTCTTGGTACTCTCCCACTGAATTGTTTACTCACTAAGATCCTCAAGAAACTGCCATGCTTCGTCACTAGACTTGTAGAGAAAATGACCTTGACATATGGTTTCTAGCAACTGCTTCGTTGCCGAGTTCAATCCCTCGTATAATGTTTGGCAAAGTTGCCAACTTTCGATCCCATGATGAGGGCATTGAACGAGTAGGTCTTTAAATCTCTCGAAGCACTTCCAAAATGGTTCGGAAGGAAGCTGTGAAAATTGTATAATCTCGTTACGGATTCTAGCAGTTTTGTGATGAGGATAGAACTTTTTCAGAAAAGCTTTGACAAACTCGTCCCAATTTCTAATGGAATGTGATGCGGTGTTGTATAGCCACTTCTCGGCTAGGTCACATAAGGTGAAAGGAATGGCCCTTAGCCTTATTGCATCATCACTTAATTGGGTCGTTTTCATCATAGCGCACACATTTTGGAATTTATTAATAAAGATATATGCATCTTCAGATTCCAAGCCATGAAACTTTGGCAGCGTATTGATGAAATGTGGTTTTATTTCAAAATTGTCCCCATTTGCCGGTGGGGGTGAAAGACAGGTAGGTAAAGAAGTGCGGACGGGGTAGAAGAGATCCTGGAGCGCAACTCGTGCGGGAACTTCAACAGGCGGTTGATTCGGGTTATTCGCACCTGGCGGAGGTGGAATCATTCCCGTCGGTAAGGTATTGTTGGGGTTGAATCCCGACATGCCTTCGGTGGAAGAATATGAAGGTGTAGGTCAGAAAGTGGACGGAATGTCGACTTCAGTGTCGAAAGGTTCGTCGGTCGGTACCAACGAAACACGGACTAATCGGGCGTTAGTATCCTTAGTACAAAGTGACTACACTAAAGGGGTAGTGTAGTCAGAAAAAAAAAAGACGGAATGTGGAGGTAAGATAACGTCAGTGAAGGGAAGTGGTGGAAGTGAGTTGCAAGTTTCCTTTAGCGACAAGTTGCAAGTTTTGAAAAGATTTTTCTTTTTCTTTTTTTTTATGTGAGAGTTTTGCAAGGAGGTTTGTGAAAAGGGACTCGTGACACAATTTCTATCAACCACACATGCACAATCAGGCCTAGATCTAGGGTCACCTAGGTCTGCTAGACAGCTCCTAACTAGAGCTAGAAATAGGACCTCAAACCGCCTCTTCACCGACACGTACGGCCAGGTAAGTGCCAGGTAGGTGAGAAGGAACCACAATAGTGGGCCTAATTAATAACCACTAGCCTAGACACACTTTCCTAGACACCACAAAGTCAGTTAGGATAAACGGTCGATGCCTATACTAGTCCTTTTCCTATTGAGCTCGATGTCCTTAGGTCTGAGTCTAGTATTTTTTTTAATTAATTATGGTCAATGCACATGATTTAAGTGTTTTCTGGGGTCCTGGGAAGGGTGATGAAATCCCCACCCAATCTGAGTTTGGTCAATTAGCCCCTTAAAGTCCGATTAAATTATGCAAAACAATAAAATTCACTTGCAATCAAAAAAAATTTTTAGCGCGGCGCAAAGAAACCTGCAGAAAATATGTTATTTAGAAGGGGGAGAAAGATTTTTTAGCGCAAAGAATTCCTGCAGAAAGTTTTTACAGAGAGATATATGGAGGTTAACAGAGGGGAGAAGGAGAGAACTAACCCACCAAACCAGAGGTGCTGAAGAGGCTAAGTGGCCGCGGTTCCGCGGTCTGGGGTGCTCCTTGGCCGCGGTTCCGCGGTCTGTTGATCAGATCAGTTGCTCAGAAAGTTTGTGGTGCTCTGTTGGTTCAATCTACCTCTGTTGTGATATGCACTATACTGATTTGACCTCTGTAAAATTCCAGATCCGAGAGTCTTCACTGTTCCTGCAAAATTCAAACGACAAAAACCCTTCAAACAGATAAAAATTGATAAAACCTTTCTGTACTTTTTTATATTTTCAGATTTTTATAATTTTTTAAAAAATTTTAAATCAACCCGAAATTACACAAAAGAAAGATTACGCCATCCCCAGCAACGGCGCCATTTGATTAATCCAAAAATATAAGTTAACCGTAATCAGAAACGGCGTCGCTTTGCAGCTAGCCGGTGAATACGGGTCGATCCACAGAGATGTGTAATTTTCTGATCTGTGTTTTTACGAGTTGATTCCGAAGGTGGTTTGGTTTTTGTTGATTGATTTAAAAACTAATTTATAGGATATTAAAGAACTTGTTAGGATTAGGTCTAAGGTAGGGTCGATAAGATTAATATTGTCACCTCTTTCAATGCCTTTTGATTAAAACTTTTTAGAAGTCAAAACAATTATTAGCAAAAGGGATTAGGATGATTGGGAAGAAACGAAGTTTCTTCCTCTAGATCCTTGTCCGTCCTTTCCTATTAATTGCGATAACCTTCATGGACGTCACGTATGTCCGGCCCTTTATACTACGGTTCACCGTTACCTCGTAGGTAGGGTGCCGTAGGGAGCGGATCATGCATGCGCGCATGAAGTTCTACTTATGAAAATTTATTGGCATTGAAGGAGATAAGAGATATTCCTCTCTCAATCCCTCCCTTGTTCCTAACCCTAAAAAGCGAGGATTTTACTCGCTCATTAGGGGATCTTCTAAAAATGACATTTTTTTGTTATGTTTAATGTGTTTTGTTTAGATCTAAAATTATTACTTATCTACTGCAGATTAAAAAGAACTACACTAAGTTAACTAAGGCAAGTGATATGATTACTCTACTGCAAGAATGATACTAGATAGCTAGGGCCAGAAATGAATTAACACTAAAGCATAAATTAAAATAAAAACACTTACAGAAATGATGCTCTTGATCTCCCAACAATTCTGAATTTTATTGATTGAAAAGAGGCATCCCATTTACAGATTTGAGATTACAATTTATAAGTAAACAGGGAAACTAGGGTTACAGATTCACGAACACAAGATTTTACAGATATACCCACGGAAAATCCCAACACCCGCACCGACGCACCAACACGCAAAATTTACACCGACACGGGCAACAAACGGCAGCGGAACCGCGGCATGGGGGGGTCTGGGCCGCGGTTCCGCGGCCCTTTGGTGAGATTGCCTCACCATATTTTCTGGGCTTCCTTGTAGTTGTCTGGGCTTGTTATTTATTCATTTTATTTCTCTGTTTGGCTTCCTATTCTTCTCTAGATCGTCAGTGAAATTTTGTATTGGTCTTTTACCCGTTTCACTTTGACATGCTTGGACATTGCGTTGCCTTGAAATGTTATTAGTCTGGGCTTGACTAGGATCCGTCTACTTGTTGGTCAAAAGTCCCTTTTCTGTATCAACTTTCGTCTTTTTCACTGTATTCGCTCCAAGAGCCTGTATCCTGTAACATGCAACAAACGTGCGTCAAGAGTACCTGTTTAATTATAAAATGAATAAAAATGGGGAGTACAATAATGCAATATTATAGTATGAACAGCCATGTATTGGCATATTGCAGACCTATCATCAGATTAGCCTCTCGAACTATGTCTGAGGGATAGCCTTTTTAAGTGGATCTGCATGTTGTTCTCCGTGTCAACTCTCCGCACCTCGATCTCCCGGCGATCAACGATCTCCTTGATCAGGTTGTACTGCCTCAGGATGTCTGGACTTCTGATAGGATCTGGGTTTCTTCGCTAAAGCTATAGCCCCGTTATTGTCATAATACAGAGGTATTGGATCAACAATGGATGAAACCACCTTAAGTTCTGTTACGAACTTTCTCATCCAGACTGCTTCTTTCACGGCGTCACAAGAAGCGATATACTCTGCTTCTATCGTTGAGTCAGCAACGGTGTCCTGCTTGGAGCTCTTCCAACAGACCACCCCTCCATTGAGGGTAAAGACATAACCCAACATGGACTTAGAGTCATCCTTGTCACTCTGGATGCTGGTGTCAGCAAAGGCCTCGATCTGGAGGTCTTTTCTGCCGCACACCAAGAACATCTCCTTAGTCCTTCTCAGGTACTTGAGAATGTTCTTCACTGCTGTCCAGTGTTTCTTCCTTGGGTATGACTGATACCTGCTTACAACGCTCAGTGCGTAAGCTATATCTGGTCTGGTACACAACATCGCGTACATTATATAGCCTACCGCAGAAGCGTAGGGTATATTAGTCATGTGATCCCTTTCCAAATCAGTCTTGGGAGACATTTCTTTGGAGAAGGTGATTCCGTGATAAGCCGGTAGATTACCGTGCTTTAAATCTTCCATAATAAATCCTTTCGAAATGGTGTTGATGTACCTGGACTGTGAAATTCCAAACATCCGTTTAAATCTATCACGATAGATCTGGATCCCCAGAATGTAGGAGGCATCACCCAAGTCCTTCATGGAGAACCTTTGGGACAGGAATCCTTTGACTGATTGTAACATAGGAATGTCATTTCCTATCAGGAGAATGTCATCCACGTACAAGATGAGGAATACCACAGTTCTTGCTACAATCTTACTATAAATATATAGTTCATCTGGATTTTTGATAAAGTCAAATTCCTTGACTGTCTCATCAAAACAGATGTTCCAACTTCGTGATGCCTACTTTAATCCATAAATGTACTTAAGCAACTTGCACATTCTTCCACTGCTCCCACTCTCAATGAAACCCTCCGGCTGATCCATATAAACACACTCTTCCAAATTTCCATTCAGAAAAGCAATCTATACGTCCATCTGCCAAATTTCATAATTGTGGAAGGCAGCAATGGAAAGAAGGATCTTAATGGATTTGAGCATAGCCACTGGAGAAAAAGTTTCATCATAGTCCAAACCAGGTCTTTAACGAAAACCTTTTGCAACAAGTCTAGCCTTATAGGTTTCAACCTGTCCATCTACACCAATCTTCTTTCTGAAGATCCATTTGCAGCCTACGGGTTTTACCCTTCCTGGAGCAATGTCCAAAGTCCATACTTTGTTGGTGTACATGGCCTCCATTTCGGTCCGCATTGCATCTAGCCATTTTACCGAGTCTTTGCTCTAAATGGCTTGCTGGAAGCTAGTTGGCTCATCATCGTCGATGATGCAATCCTCTCTATCTCCGTCTATGAGAAAACCGTAGTATCTCTCGGGCGGATGTGACTGCCTACTAGTCCTGTTGGGTGGTGCAGGGTGTCCGGTTCTTTCGAAACTTCTGGTTTCACCATAATTTCAGTAATAGTTTGTGGTTCTGGAATTTCTTCCAGTTCTATTGCGCTCCCACTTATTTCTTTTTCAAGAAATTGAGTTTCCAAAAATTGGGCATGCCAAGAAACAAAGACCTTTTGTTCCTCCGCGTAGTAGAAAAGATACCCCGTGGAGTTCTTTGGGTATCCCACAAACTTACACAGTACTGAGCGTGCCTCGAGTTTGTCCGCATGCTGCTTTTTTACAAAAGCTGGACATCCCCATATCTTCATATACTTAAGATAGGTTTTCTTCCCACTCCACATCAGATATGGTGTGGTAGGCACTGACTTAGTAGGAACCTTGTTCAAAAGATATGCAGTTGATTCTAGTGCATAATCCCAGAAGGATCGCAGTAACTCAGCGTTACTCATCATGGAACGTACCATATCCAATAAGGTTATGTTTCTCCTTTCTGATACACCGTTGTGTTGAGGTGTGTATGGAGGAGTAAGCTGAGAGAGAATTCCATTCTCTTTTAAGTAATCCAGGAACTCGACACTTAAGTATTCACCACCTCGATCGGTTCTAAGTGTCTTGATACCTTTGCATGTTTGTTTTTCCATTTCATTCTTATATTCCCGGAATTTCTCAAAGGTCTCGGATTTATTTTTCAACAAGAATACATGTCCATACCTTAAGAAATAATCCGAAAAAGTAATGAAGTAAGAATAACCACTTCTTGCATGTGTAGACATTAAACCACACACGTCGCTGTGTATGAGTCCCGAGAGCTCGCTCGCTCTCATCCCATGTCCAGTGAACGGAGATTTTATCATCTTTCCTTTGAGACATGATTGATAAGTTGCATAAGATAGATATTCAAACGGATCAAAATATCCCTCTTTATGTAACTTTGTCAACCGTGTTTCATTGATATGACCCAGTCTACAATGCCATAAGAAAGCTTGATTTAATTCTGGAGACATTCTTTTAAGTGTGTTCTTGACGTTGAAAACCTGATCTTGATTTAATACGTATATACCGTTATCCAGTGTACATGACCCAATCAAAGCTTGATTAAGGTGGATGTGGAAGACATCGCTTACAAATGTAAAATCAGAACCTTTTTTAGATAGTAAAGATACAGAGATGATATTACAAGTCAAACTAGGTACACAAAAATAGTTATGCAAAATCAAAATCTACCCACTTGTCAATCCTAGGTGATATTCCCCTACGGATACAACATCCATGCTCATTCCGTTAACAAGCCTGAGAGTCATATCACCAGCCTTGATAACTCTACGGTTTCTCAGCTCCTGCAATGAATTACAGATATGAGATCCTGATCCGGTATCTAGTACCCAGCAAGTAGAGTTAATTGGCAGACCGTTTTCAATCATAAACACACCTGAAGCCGAAGTCAAAACATGCTTCGAATCCTGATTTCTGGCTTTCCAAGCCCTGCAGTCCTTCTTTCAATGGCCTTTTTTGTGACAATAGAAACATTCCTCCTTTCCTTCTGTCGGCTCCGAAACTTTTGCATTGCCCTTTCACTCTACCTTACTGACACCGCCTTTCGGCTTCGTGGAGCCTTTCTTCTTCTTCCCCTTGACTTTCGCCTTATATCTAGAAGAGGAAGATCCCCCAATAAGCAGAGACGGTGTCTTCTTGATTTTCTGTAGGGTGCCCTCTGCACTCCTCAATATGTTAAGGAGTTCTGGAAGTGAAACTTCCTTACATTGAATATTGAAATTCAAGATAAACTGGATATAGGTAGAAGGGGGGACTATAGAATCAAGTCGGTATATAACTCATTCTCCAACGTGGTCATAAGGTCTGCGAGCTCTTCAATCAAGCTGATCATCTTAAGGACGTGGTCCCCTACAGATGACCTGATAGACAATCTCGTCTGAAATAATTTCTTCGGGATATCATATCTTGCAATACGAGATTGCTCTCCATATAATTCCTTGTTATAGAGGAAGATGGAAGCTAAGTCCATCTTCTCGTGCCGCCTCTGGTGTTCATTATCCATTGAGGCCAGCACGAGGCACTTAGATTTCGCACTGTCAATTTCTCATGTCTTACGGATTTCAATATCCGCAACGGTGAAATCTGAACCTGAGACGGCGGGGGCTTTGATAGTAAGGAGGTAGCCTAGCTTGTCATAGGTAATGGTCATCTGGACATTCCTTAGCCAATCTTTATACTTCGGCCCTGTCAATATGTTTTTATCTAGCAGTAACTTAAGCCCGGTAACTTTGGTCGCTGCAATTAGGAGAGAAAGAAGAAACACTCAACTTGATGTTCTTGCAAGTTTAGATTGGTTATTAGTTTATCTAAACACGATGGCTCCCACGGTTTCTCGAATCCTTCCTCAAACCATAAAAGAATAATTAGACAGGATTAATCTCACCATTAAAATTCTTGCTTAACCTTTCGGCCAGGCTAGTGTTGGTACTTCGAGGGAGGTTTTCTAACGCTTTCGCAAAGTTTCTTAATTACATGACCTCTTTTCCCTGGAGGTGTAGCCTCACACCGTTCTAGACACCTACTTGGTTTTTAGCATTGATTGCAAAGTGAAAAATTCTCCCGAGGAGTAGCAGATACTCGCAGTAGGATCGGGATCCAAATATCATCGTGTGACAACGTTGAAAGAATCCTACCAAAATCATCACACTCCAAATGGTATACAATACTAGCAAGTTTCAATTTCCTTAGAAACTCCCGATGTGGAATTTTGCCCCAAGCTCTTAAGATCTTGGCGAAGGCCAAAATATTATAAACCGCAAGCCAAGTTCTACCTGTCATTGTCCAAGTTAATTTGAACCCACCCGTACATACCCTTGACGAAGGCCAAAATAGTAGTACGACTGTCCTAAATCAACACATTTATCTATGCTACAGATGAAAACCCAGCAGCTACCAATCACTATGCCTTGACGAAGGTCAAAATAAATAGCTTGAATACTACTGAATACCCATCTGAAATGGCGGAGGGCTGCGAATGGTTTTGGCGAAACCGTGAACATAATGAACTCGATATAGTCGAAGGAACCATAATAGCTTTTAAAAAGAGTGGTTTAGGGTCCGCATTTAAAAGTTTCTTTTCAAGAAAATTGAGTGGTTTTGAAATTGTTCCAACGATTTATACTTTGGTTTGTTTTCCTTGCATTAATCAATATTAATGTGGTGCCGTATTGCAGAAAGAAATGAAAATACAACGTACGCTTATGCCATCAGCATTCGCCACAGGGCCCCGTCATGCACCGTTAGGTTACTTAACTAACGGCAGAGCGGAGGCTGGACTAGCGCAGGTGCAAAACATAAGCAACGTTTATTATATATATATTATATATATATATATATCCATTCGTCTCCTCAATAATAGACATTCCAGATCACAGATGAATATATTGGATATACTAAGAATTCCGTGTTTCATTTTTGTCTAGAACGAAAGACGGATTCCACGGTCGTGATGAATAGCCAAATCCCACCCTAAACCCCTACGGGTGCGGCAAAATACCCGCCAAATTCCCGAACTGAAGAAACCTCCCTCAATAAAATAATTAGGCCACTCAGCACCTCAAGAACCCGGTAGTTTGTGCATTCCACCTTGGGTCTATCCTAGGTGCAAGAAACAGTAAATAAAATAATACAAAGGTGACTACAACCTCAACCCGGATTTGCCCCGCAAAATAATATTACATCAATTACAAATTTACATGAATGAAAGAAAAGAATACTTCTTCTCACATCCCCCGGCTATTGCATCACGACGATCCAATACTTCATATCCACAATCCATCACAATACAGATATGTGCAACCCCCACTAATCAACATATAGCAATTAGCAGACGTTCAGCATCATAAATACAAACACAGAAACATGATTAGCCAAGAACTTTAGAATTTCGATCGATTTACAAATACGTGTCTACCCCATGCACAATCCAGTACACAAACAAATCTATGTAGAAACCACATATTACAAAAACCATAATTCCATAATTAAGACCCACAGAAGAAAATTGAACCGAGTCGGGCTTGACTCGGCCGCGTAACGGCGGCGAAACACACTGTTTTGCCATGGTTCCGCAGTGGAATTGGGGAATTATGAGCTCGTTTTTCTTCAATGTTCTTACAAAATCCTGCTTGTATTTTTAAGCCCACTGAAATAATTTTTTAAGTAGTTTTAAAAAACGACAGCAAGCATGACTTGAAAAATGATTTTGTGCAATATATCCATCGATCAAAGTTCTAACTACTTGCTAATAAGCTAGTTAAGGTTTAGTAGGCTCTGGTACCACTGTAAGTCGATGTCGCGCACCCCGCGGGTCCACAAGAAGGCGGAATACACAAAAAAAGATTTTTGCAAAGCTCGCAACACAGACTAAACTCCAAGATCTTTACAGAACCTTAACTAGCTAACTACTTGGAGGTTCTAACTAATATGATAGAGTTTTATACCTCCTAGTTTCAAGTCCTTCGGGTCTTCTTGTCCTCTTCTTGAGATCCTCAAGTGTACGGATCGCACTTGGTCGTTGGCCTCCTCGTGTCGAAGACGATCCACCAGAGAGTATGTACTTCAAGCTCCAACCTATAAACCGAGGTAACTAGGATACCTAGTTTTCCAAGCTACGTAGACTAGAAGATGTAGAGAATAATTATGAATTAATTTGTCTCAATTACCCTAGGTTTTTCAACTCATGAGAGCTATTAGGGTTTGAGGAAAAGAAGAGAGCCTTAGAAGAGAGAGAGTGTTGTGATAAGAATGATATGAATAATGGATAAGGGTTGATGATAATGAAGCATATAATAAATCAATTATGCTTCAATAGTCATCAAAACAATGAGTCAGCCAAGTAGCCATGCTTCAATCATGTACTTAATAACAGCTCATACCTCCACCTCATTATCCATTTAAGTAAATGGATTAAAACACAAATGAGGTGTTTTCTTCTAGAAGCACACTTGTGAAATTACAAGAATACCCCTCACCGTATATACATACCCGTATTCGTATTTCGAAAAATACGAATACAAAGAGACAAAAATAAATCCAAAATATAATACTAGGATCTGACTTAAACCAAAACCTACTAGTATTATCCGTCCGAACATCATTCGTGCAACTAGTATACGTATATGATCGAAACCCTACCGTAAAACCATACGGTCTCTACATCTGTAACATTTCAAAAAATATAAAATATTATTTTTGGAATTTAATATTAAAATAATATTTTTCCCGAAAACTGCCTGATTTGCGAAATTGGGGTTTTCGAAAAAGGGTATAAATATATACCGATAATTATGAAATAAATAGATGTTAAAATGATTTATTCATTTAAAAATATATTTAAAGGATTTGGCATTTTTAAAATTTATTATATGCAATTTTGATAAAAACCCGATTAGTGCACTGCTAATCGCGATTAAGCCAAATCCGCATTTCTACAGTTTTTCATGACTAGTGCACCATGTCATATTGCTTTTGGTTACATATTGTTTTCTTGTGTTGGTTTGGGTATTTTGTATATTGGTTTTAAATTTTATAGGAGTAAAAGAAAAGAAAAAGGGAATGGCAAAAGGGTAATTAGTGAGAGTGGGTGAGAATAAAAGAGAGAGGAGAGAGAGGGGCAGCCACAAATCCCGTCCCCATTATTTCTTGCGTCTTCTTCTTCCTCTCTTCCCTCCACCATCAACCCCAAGATCCACATAAAAAATTCCATCAAAACCCTAATTCCCATTCACAAAAATTGATCCCCTCTACACCCTCTACACATTGGACCAAGAAAAGTGAGATTTCGACCACCTTAAGAAGCTAGGGTTTTTCTTGGGTTGCCCAAGTGAGGTAATTTCATCACCCTTAGCATAGTATTTCATTCACTTTACCTTTCATGCTAGTTTAGAGGTGAAATTATGATGTTTAGTGAACCTTGGAAAACCCTAGTAAAGGGTTTGACTATTGTTTGAAATTGGGTGATGCCTAGTGGCTGTTAACTAGACTTGGGTGTTGTTTTAATGACCTGGACCAGAGCTTAAAAACCAAAACACAGATTTAGAAACCCCGACATCGGATAAATGTGTGAATTGTGAGAGTATTTTGGAATCTGGAGCAACCCGGGGACACTAGAAATGATTTTGCAATTACTGGGAGTCGTGCAGGCACCTAGGAAGCTACCACCAAGAGCTAAGCCCCAACCCCTGCACTAGGGCCGCAGATTTATTCAATCTGGCCGCAATTTGTGGCCAGGGTAGGTTATAATTGATCCGTATTTATTCTGGGGTCCCTTTAGATGTAAATTAGACCCTCCATGTATGCGGAATTGACCAATTTGGCCTAGGGTAAAATCTGGGAGCGCATTGGGGTGTTTTTGTCTATGATTTCCGTATTTTGAAATGTTAATTCTTCATATTTGGATTTTTATTTGGTTGTTGGATGTTTGTACATCGACAAAAGGGTTGTTTGATTGTTTTTGAACGTATAGGCCATATGTTCTAACCTATGAGCGCACCGTGCGCCGTATCGGTTTTCCGGATTCGATTTTAATACGTATTGCGATTGTTTATTATTGTATGTACTCTCTCATGGATTCCGAGGCGAAGGAGCGTGGCGTCATCGATATCGGCGAGCGAAGACCAGGTGAGTGGATCTATATCCATAGGGGAAGTCGGGTGGATGGCGTATAGCACCCCCGCAAAGTTTTGATGGAAGACTGATTTATAGAATATGGTTAAGGAAACCTAGATTAGGAAACTAGGGTTAGAGTGAGATGGCTATGAAACCATTTTAGGAACTAGAGGATAGTTAGAAGTGATATGTTACTACTATCATAGGATGACGTTTAGCGATATTGCCGTTTAGGGTACTGTAGGACTAGATAGTCGATGTAGATGCGTCATTGTTCAGACCATAATACTACATTTTTCATTCCCCTATTCTTATCCGTTTTATAAGTAAACAGGTACTCTTGACGCACGTTTGTTGCATATTACAGGATACAGGCTCTTGGAACAAATACAGTGAAAAAAGACGAAAGATGCTACAGAAAATGGACTTTTGACCAACCAGCAGACGGATCTTACTTAAGCCGAGACGAAGAACAAAAGATGAAAGTGAAACGGTCAAAAGATCCTTACAAATTTTCACTAAGGATCTGGAGAACACTAAGAAGCCCAACAGAGAAAAGAAGTATGAAAATAGGAAGCCCAAGAACATACAAACAATGTCCAGAAGAATGGTGAGCCAAGCCCACTAAAGGGCCGCGGAACCGCAGCCCAAGCATCCAATTGCCGCGGTTCCGCGGCCTGTTCAAGCCCGTGTCGGTGCAGATTTCCAGAGTAGATGCGTCGGTGAGAGGGTTTAGATTTTCCGTGGGCATATCTGTAATTGCACATGTGCGAATCCCGTAACCTTAAATTCTTCTGTTTACTTATAAATTGTAATCTAAAATTGTAAAACCCTATGCCTCTTTTCAATCAATAAAATTCAAACTTTCTGGGAGTTATTTTCAGATCTGTTCTTCTTGTTTGGAGGGAGCCGTCAACCTAGTAAGGTAAATTATGTTTCTTCTTCTTTTAATTAAAATGTTTTCTCATCCCCTAATGAGCGAGTAATCTCCTCGCTTGTTAGGGTTAGCCTTAGGGAAAGGGTTGAGAGATGAGATCTCTCACCCCTTTCAATGCCACTTTCACCTAATGAATTAGAACTCCACGCATACGAGCACAACCGCTCCCTGCGGCATCCTACCCTTCGAGGTAACGATGAACCGTAGTATAAAGGGCCGGTTGCGCGCGTTTTCCGTGGGGGTTAGGGTAATTATCAACAAAGGAAGGATACAAATCTAGAGGAAGAAACATCTTTCCAAAAGATTTGGATCCACTTTATTAATAATTACCTTAACATCTAATAGATCTAAAAAAAAGAAGTCATTGAAAGCGGTGAGGAAAAACGTTAATCTCCAAAACTTTCCCTAAGCCTAACCCTAGCAAGACTCTTAATTAGATTAATTAGATCCGGTTTTTATAGATTTTTATAAACCAACCAAAACGACATTTCGAATCAACTCGTTAAAACACATAAAAGGAATTTACCCGTCTCTGTGGATCGACCCGTACTCACCGGCTAGCTGCGAAGCGACGCCGTTTCTGATTGCGGTAAACTTATGTTTTTGACACACTAATCAAATGGCGCCGTTGCCGGGGATGGCGTAATTTGATTAGTGTTTAGCGATATTGCCGTTTAGGGTACTGTAGGACTAGATAGTCGATGTAGATGCGTCATCCGAACCATAGCCTTTTCTAAACCGAAAAATCGTATGCTTTTTTTAAAATATATACCTTGAGGGATGTTACCGATTTTCAAATGATATCTTTTGCTTAAAAATACCGCAACCCCTATTTTCAAAACTACGATTCACTTCTTTAAAAATCTGATTGTATAGTTCGGGTGTGTATGTTAGATTAGATACTTATACTTAGTAGAGATAGAATGTTTATGTAAATTCGATTTGATGATATGATGATATGACGATATGACGATATGATGATATGACGATATGATGATATGACGATATGTTGGTATACGGATGCGAGTCGATCGAGATGATTTATACCCTGCCGGTCCCTTTATATGAGATTATTGCGGATGTGACCTGAGACATAGGTACATAGATATATATACATATATAGAATGTTGTGAATCATGGATGATTGGCCGTACGTGATATTAGGCTGTACCCTCATTTGCCTTATAGGATGATAGGATCCCTATTAGCTTAATGCCGCCGTACGATGATTTTCCATGCGTGATGAGTTTGACTTGATGATTGATCCTTACCCTTGACTAGAAGTTGTCGTACGATGGATCATACCGTACGCAATGTTGTTAGGCTGGATGTCGATTGATAGATTGCCCGACTCGGTCATATCAGATACGTATACCCGTCATCATTTGCATATGATTTACCTTATACTGCATTCATATTATTTCCATTTTATTGTTTATACCTGTGCTTGTACACTTGCACCATTATCGATGATGCGTATATTACACGTACACAGATTTGCTGGCTCACACACTTCATCATCGATAATTGCCATGTCCCTACACAGTAGGGTTAATGCATCATGACATTTACATTGATACATCCATATTTGCCGATATACACATTTGTATATCCATATTGGTGCACATATACATTGATACATCCATACTTGCGGATATACACATTTGTATATCCATATTGGTGCACATATACATTGATACATCCATACTTGCGGATATACACATTTGTATATCCATATTGGTGCACATATACCTTGATACACCCATACTTGTGCACATACACATTGAATATACATATTTGTGCACACATACATTGGTACATCTATACTTGCGCATATACATATTGTACCTACATAGATAACCGGTTTTATTAAGAAATTGGGAACCGCATGTGATATTTTAAAAACTGGAATCGTTTTAAAAGAGCGGTTTCCCTTAATATGTCATATCACTGTTCCATGTAGCATGGTACATGGATATGCTGGCATTTCTTTTATATGTTGCATACATCATGCTCTATTATTTTACGCATTGAGATATGTTGTTTTCATGAGATTTCTGGATTTGAGAACCGTGGACATTTCAAAAGAGATTATGTGTTGTTTTAAAAACCCGATTCCTCTTGATATGATATTTTAGTGTGTCCACCATGAGTTTTCTCGGTTCATGAGAGCTTGTGTCAGTATACCCGATTCGAGGAGTGGTAGGAACCGTCTGCGGGTACATGGAGGACCCGGTATGGTACCCCGGGGCAAGATGACTCATATAGTTAGACAGTGAGCCTAGCGGAGGGACTACTACCAACCGGTGATAGTATTTGGTCTCGGCGAATATCCTGAGGATACCGACCGGAGTCGAGAGATGATAGGGGCCGATCTGGACTGACGGAGCCCGTGGGACGAGCCGGGCTGTCGGAGCCCGTGGGACGAGGATTTACGTGCTGATGCTGGGCACGGTTTTCATGATGTTTTCGAGTGCCGATGCTAGGCACTCAGGTTCCATGATTTTGATGTGTCGTGAGGGACACCGTTGATATATATCCTCATACTTTAATGCACACTCTTTTATGATATTTACGTGCATACAGACATTGATTATATGGGTGGACGAGATCCACATGCATACATACATTGATTATATGGGTGGACGAGATCCATATGCATACATACATTGATTATATGGGTGGACAAGATCCACATGCATACATACATTAATTATATGGGTGGACGAGATCCACATGCATACATGCATTGATTATTACTGTAGGATATTATCCACATGTATATAGGTATCGACTACCTTGTTGGCACATATACAGACCCGGTCACCCTAGATATCATAGTATTACCTTTATGATATAGTTGACTTAAGAGTCGTTGTTTATTCGATTTCTATCTGTTGATATTTTTCTACTCACGAGTTGGAAACTCGCCCCCGTTGTGCCACAGTTCTTGCAGGTTGACTGCTTGGATCAGTAGCGGCTTAGCTGGCACACAGTTGCATTCGGGTGTTTTGCATTGGTAGGTGGGACATTTGTATCGTACCCACTCTTGTATCTATATTTCATATTGTATCTAGTTATCTCCATCAATCAAAACTTGTAAATTGTATAAGTAATGAGACTTAGTGGGATTATGGTTGCGAGACTTAGAGCGAGAGGTTTTCCGCTACTTGTGAGTTATATGTCTTGCTTATTTATTTATCTTTTTATGTTGAACTTCGCCGTTGGGTGTCGTATACTTATTTATATTGTCTTGCGTGGTTGTGATCTGCCGTTTGGCGAAGAGCTAGCTCCCGCTTGGAGATGCCATTATCATTATTATGTGTTTGTGGTTTTGGATCAAAATATACAAAGGAGGTGCTGCCGAAATTTTTAAAAGACGAAACATGTTTTCAAACTAGTAAATTTCACTTGCATCATTCATGTTCCTTTTCTATGAATTAAGAAAACTTGATTTCATTATACCTTTATTTCAAAACTTCACCTCCTTTATTTTTCTTAAAAGGTTTAGATTTCTGGGTTTCAGCTTACTTGAATTCCGTTACGACTTTAGATGTTGTGTGATTCAAGTGCTGGTCACGAGCTAAAATTTCGGGTCGTGAAAAAGTTGGTATCAGAGAGTTATGTTTAACCTTGGTTCGAGTCTATGTTTGACTTTGCGAAGTCTAGGGCGGGAGTGTATTTCGGAACCTAGGCTTGACCTTATGGAACTTAGACTTGAACGGGGGGTATTAGACCCGAACATTCGTGTCATGACCCGAAAGTACGGAACATGACCGGCACTTAGACTACGAAACGTCTCGAGGCGTACGTAATCTAAGTAAGCCGAAAAACCCAGAAATCCAAACCAAGAAAAGTAGTAGAGTGAAGGAAAAACCAATTTAAATCAAGTAGTTTTAATAGCATAAGCCGAATTATGCCTTTTTTGAAAACATCAAATATTTCCTGAAAATTTCGGCAGAGTCTCCTTTGTAAAAGCTGGCCCCCAAACGGGATACAACATGAATAGTATACGAAATCAAAAAAGGCATCCCCAAGCGGGAGCTAGCTTTTCGTCAATCGACGGTCACAACCACACAAGCAATATAATATACAACGCAAAGGGCGAGGATCAAAACTCAAATAGAACTCAAAACAACAAGAAATCCACAGAAATACAACGCGCGACTCTAAGGTCGAAAGAATAAACATCACTGGTCTCTATCTCAAATAAATACATATTTGGTTGATGGAATTTACTAGATACAACTGAATAATAATATACAATGTATAATGATGGGTACGATACAAATAAACCCACCTACTAGCAAGTCACCCGAAAGAAGCAGTGCCAGCAAAGCCGTAATGAAACCTGTACGGCAAAACCTGCAAGAAACTGTGGCACAACGGGGGTGACTTGCCAACTCGTGAGTAGAAAAACATCTACGAACAGAAACCGCATGAACAACGCAATCCTAGGTCAACGATCATAAAATATCCTCAAATATATGTATAACAAGCAGCCTATAACAATAGCTAGGGTAATATCTAACCGAGTGTAATCTCATGGGCCCGTGTCAATGCCTCAGGTAGCAATATATCATATGGATGACGTATGAATGCATGAAACAGAATGCATGTACTAAAGAAAACTACTTTCATAAATTAGTGAGATTTCTGTATTTTTAAAATGAGGTATCATAATGAAATCAACATAAAACAGTGCCTAGCATCGGCACAAAACGTAATCCCAATATCTCGATATCTCTGTATCACAGTCTCTGTAGCTCAATATCTCGAAATCTCAATGTCTCAATCATAATATCTAGGGCGCCGTCAGTCCAGACCGGCCCCTACCATCCATCTCAAGACCACGATGGTATCCTCCGGATATCCGACGCGTCGGGAAAAATCACCGGTCGGTAGTGCTCCCCTGCCAGGCTCAACGTCAACAACACGATCTTCTTGCCCCGGGGTACCGCACCGGCCCCACCATGTACCCGAAACGGTTCCTCCACTCCTCGAATCGAGTCTCGAAATCCATCAGCAAACTCGTGGTGGACGACTCATACATCATGGGAAAACCGCATTTTTATTTAAAAAGAGAGAAAGCAGTTTATATATATATTGCGGTTTTCCTCCAAATCCAGAAAATATCATGGAAATCTGAATCATCAATAGCATGTAAAACCATGAATATAAGCATGAGAATCCATGAATACGGCATAACAATGAATAACAGTATGCATGAAGCGATAAGTAATAACTACAATATCTAAGCTGGCATATGAGGTATGTACACTAATATTATGTCAAACTACTAGCTATCAATCTAAGTTAAGCAATAATATTTTCTAAGGTGTACGTGACATGGCAATTACCGATGAAGATGTGTGTGAGCCGGCAAGTAAGTGTATGTGGTACATACGCATCATCGGTAATGGTGCTGGTGTCCGAACAGCATAATGTCAACAATGCAAAATGAAATAACAATGTAAGTATGCGATGCGGAGCGAGCAACCAAAATGAGCGGGAGCTAAATATTAAACAATGGTGCCATTTGAAATAACACGAATCGCGGGGTTTTGAAAATAGGGGCTACGGTGGTTTTTAAGAAAGGATACGTTTTTTGAAATATCCGTAGATCCCTTGACCTGTCTTTAAAATACCCACGATCCACTAGTTTTGAAATAGGTAGGACTCTAATCTAATCTAACGACTACACTAAACTATACGGCTGAACTAACAAGCTGAACTACAGGTAAGGAAACCGCCTATCATCTGAGTCGATACATATACATACCTGTATATGTATAGTCGGTAATCCCGCCTCAATAATATTATATTCGATACCATATCTATAATCAGGCATCCCAAGTCAAGAGTGCGGATCAATCATCAATATAGCTTGTACGTAAATCCGTCGTACGGCATCCCAAATCTGGGTACGGGTCAATATCATATTCATCATACTATTCACCTGGTATCCTCTTTATCAAATATCATGATCGGGATACTGATCTATGTCTAGTACAATACTGATACCGCCTAAGTATGCATGGACGTATGTGAAACACTACGTCAAGGACCCATTACAACGTCATGTCGTATCTCAAATACGAACCCTGCTATATCACCGATTTCACGGCCTCAAATCAAATCTCATCGACTTATCTTAAATCCCAAGTACTATCCTCATTATCCATGCATGTGTATATGAATGTACATATGCATAGTCCCATACCCACGCTTATATACATATATACATATCCCAATCTGCGCACCAGAAAGTAAAGTATGCAAGTCTGTGTGTGCGTATGTGGGTATAACAACTACTCTAGGGTTTCGCAACTAACCCAAAGGTACTCCATAAACACATAAACATAACATGAATGAACATTCTCGTATCATAAAACACCTATATAAACATATATATATGAGCTACACTACGGACTGCTGGGGTGCTATACGCTATCCACCCGACTTCTCCCCGTAGATATAAATCTACTCACCTGGTCCTCGCTAGCCGGTGCCGACGTCGCCACGCACTTGCTTGTCGTCTCAAAGTCCACATGGGGTACCTACATATCATGTCCTAAAAACGACACGTGAATCCCACATAGGTCAAAACCTATGGTTGCTTTCACAAATCAACCCAAAAACCCTCGACGTCGGCGTACAAACGCCAAACCATCGAGAAAAACTCAAAGGTATCTATCGTGTTTTCACAACATCTTAATTATATATATAAAATAAGGTTAAAATCACCAAAACTTCAAATTCGCTTTAGAGCTATTTTTCCGAAAACCTAATAAGCAAAATTAACCACTTTAATACAACATCTTGATGTTTAAACGAATCTAGCGGCCACAATATTCACTAAATATTATAACAAAGTCATATAAACCATTCCTATAATTTATTCCCATCATTTTCCATAAATTCCAAAATTCTAGTTTACAATATACCCAAATTTTAACAATTTTATAGCAAAAAAATGCACAAACCACAATCTAGCTTGGATTTTCATGAAATAAAGTATTAAACTACACTTTAAAATGTTAATAATTCCATGAATACCCTAATTAGATTTTTATCTTCATCACTTAATCAAATTTCAAAAACCTAGTTTGCTTAAAAACTTGATTTGGACAATTTAAATGCAACAATTTACATAATAGCAATTAGATTAGGTTTTCCATGCCCTCACATGCCAAAATACAGTTTGTAAACTTAAACAAGTGACAATAACCATATTTGAATTCAAACCCTAACTCATAAATTTTCCAAACTAGCAATTAAACCTAATTAAACACCTAATTAAGCTAACTTAAAGCAATTAACAACAATTTAACAAAATGGTTAGAATTATACCCAAATAAATTTGAAGATCCCACAAGCACACTTAGCCTCCCAAATTGAAATCTAAATCCCTAGATCCATGCTATGGTAGCCAAGGAAAAATGGGTAGGAGGTGGATTTTGATTTGGATTTTTGCTTGATTTTTTGTGGATTTTCAAGCACTTTTGATGAAGAAATGGTGAAGTTTTGAGGTGGAATTGAGATGGATATTTGGGGAGGGCTGTTGCTGGTCTCGGCCAGGAGAGGAGGGAAGTGAGGTGTGGTTTGGGGGTGGGTGAAGTCAAGGGGAGAAAGAAGACCAAGTCAACCCAAGACCATACACTTTTATCCATTCACTTTCTTTTCATTTCTTTTCTTTCTTTTCTTTTCTTTGAAATTCAAGTGGGGAAAATGGGTGGGGGCTACTGTATTCAGCCAAGGGAAGAAATAAATGGGGGTGTGTGAGTGTGGGTATGGGTGTGGGGTGATGGAAAATGATAAATACAATACCCTAAACATCCATTTACACTAAAAAAAAGCTTTTTTCTTCGATATTTTCTAAACCGTTTTGACAAACGATTTCATTTCAAAAACCACATGATAAAATTTTATTTAATGTTTTATGATGCACAAAATTTGTTTCAACTCATTCCAATTTGTAATTTTCCCTAATTAAATGTATTAGTGACGGCTTAAAATAATATTAAAATAATTAATTTCGGAAAAATTTTCAGAAAATTTGAAATTTCACTAGTGGCTCAATAAACACCAAATACTAGCAATTACATAGCTAGAATATATATATTTAATTTTATAATAAAGATATTTGCATTTTGACTTTTTACCGAAAACCCCCTTATTTTACCGTTTTTTCGAAATTTCACCGAAACGATTTTCAAAACGTTACAATATTCCCCCCTTAAAGAAATTTGGTCCCCGGATTTAAATTAAACCCCCCCCCCCAAATACTAAAACAACTAAGCCAAAACCATCAAGTCGTCGGGGCTCCGAAATCGTAAATATATAAAACAAATCGTAGCGCAGCGCATGCGCATGAAAAATGAGCATATAACTCAAAATCAAAACTCCGTCAAGCATCCCGCAATCATCGGAGTCATGGTAAAGACACAAATGTCAAATCCAATACAAAACCAATATGATATAACTCGAAACTATACACGTAAATATCAAATCTATATATGTAAATATCTAAAGGAATGCATGCCAAATCTCTTAAAGTCACTGTGCAATGAGCATAACATTGCACAGTGGCAGACGTCTATCATAAGAAAATAATCATATACATATATACCTTTAGTTTGAACTGTACGTTCCGCCATTTTGGGAAACAATTTGGAAGGGTTTTCTTGTTTTAAACGTTCGTGTCATATCAGACACGTAGGTAAATACTGAGACTATAGCTCGCTTTTTGGAATTCCCTTCGATAGCTATCAATGCATGCAAAATACATTCAGGTACTGTCCTCTGACTAGTCCTGCTCAGTACGAAAACAAATAGCAAATATCACAAAAACGTATTGCTCTATAAGAAATCAATCCCAAAATACACGTATGAATACTACGTGCGTCTGGTGCGCACGACAATCAAAATCCATATACGTGTCATACAAGTGCACAGAAACAAGATCTAAGTGCATCGGGTGTGCACAAAGCATCTGTCGTAGGCAACGTGTGTGCCTGACAGAAAAATCAGGTGAATCTGACATGCACGAAAAAATCTCGATTTAGTGCATCTGGTGTGCACCAAAATCGCATCTCAAGACATGCGTTCAACATGCGCGAAAACCAAAAACCAAGAGCATCCATCATGCACGAAATCATGAAATCCAATATCAAGCACCGAACATGCGCAAAATCAAATCAGGTGCACAAGGTGCACAAAACAAATATCGAGTATCACAATCGAAATCGAAGTCCAGTGCATCTAAGTGCACAAAAGGCGTATCACTGCACTGCAAGCATATATAAACTACACAGAGTGCAGGAACCAAATCGTGTGCGTGCATACGCACAAAATCAACTCAAATGTCTAAAACCGTAAAATCACAAGCATGTGAAACCAAAGCAAGAAAACGATATCAAGTGCAACACTGTGCAAAGATCGTAAATCCTCAATCATCAAAATCAAATCATGCGAATAAATCACCCAAAACATCGAAATCAATAATGGCGGAATAGTACCGCTCAAGTGCATCCTCTAAGAATCTCGGGCCAACTGTCGCGGTCACTAGTAGGATGTCTCGTCGATGATCATGAACTCTGGCATGCTAGTGTGCATAACAATGACCACTCCTGGGTCAAGGTCTTCACTGTGAATTACCAATCTCTCGGTCCATCGGCTCATCGGCCCTGTCAGGTGTGCTAACGGGGATGATCCCATTCTGGAACTTCTCTGGTCATCTCTCGGTCAATCATCACGGCCACTCGTAAGACAGCATATCACTGGCGTCGGCCTCTGGCTCTCTGAATGTACGTGACACATCTGATCCTGGGTGCAAGTATCATTGCAGCAGTGTCCTGGAAGGAATCCTGCTTACGGTCACTTCCATGTCTCGTCTCTGCCAACTGTCCGGAAGTCATCATCCTTTCCTATATCTGCATCTTGCTCTGGAACGACAGCATACTCATCGCGACTCCTTCTGGAAGGTAAATCCAAGTACCATGCCTCGGCATGCGCATCGCATCTCTGATGTTGGCGGAGTGGAACGTCATCTCATCTAGATCTGGTACGAACCTCTTACTTCACTTTTCTCTAATATCGTCTGCTTTAGACTCGTCTCGTCGCTGCTGTATGGACTGAGCTCCAACGGCTATCCTCGTATCGGGAGTCTCCCAAGAAATGCATCTCACCACCTAGCATCCGAATTAAGTCGAGCCATCCGATCGAGTCGTCAAAACCTCATAATCCCCTAAGAGCTCAACATCTTGGGCACAGTTTAATAGTATCGAGTACATACTACAGCATCGGTGGTCCAGCCGTAGAAGGGCAAACCCAAGTCTCACTAATGGCGCCGTAGAACTGCCGCAAACCCGAAGGTTCAAAGGCTTTCACACGGTCATTAAGTCGAGTTAGGGTTTCATTCTTCTAGAGGGACCATAGAATTGCCTGCATGTCTTTCCGACTACTTTAAACTTGGAATAATAGGTTTCTGACATTCGATCGTCTCTGTTGACTCTCAACGTCTCCGCATGAAGTCGTCTCTAGCTGGAATCAATCTATCTGATGACCTCGCATCGGGGTAGGCGAACAAACCACCAGTTCTAGTCATTCATCATCGGGTGACTAGCGACCTTCTATCATCTATTAGTACAACTCGCCCCGCAATAGCTCCAACATCTGGGGCGATATCTCGTCGCTCGCAGCAACAACTGGCTCACTCGTCTGCACGCTGAACAGTGCCTCAATTATCATGAGTAAGCAATACACCAACGGTCATCAAAATCTGGCTGGCCTCTGTCAGTGGCTCAATCCTCTAGTGTCGATCAGCATATCCAAGTAATCTCATAAAGGCGATCCGCCAAACGCTTGTGGCGCGAAAACACAGTAAAAAGACACATCTCCGCAATCGTGTGTCGCCGGAATTACGCCCAGGTCAGTCCTCATTCGTGACGAGCTCGTGCTGACCGCAACTCTAGCCGTAGCTCTCCCTGCCCGTAATCGTGGTAGCAAAACCATAACAGGTACTGATGAGGCTAGATCGGAATGAATATAATACTGAGCAAAGAAATATACATCCTAAGGCTTCTTAAGTGGAGCAGCGTATCGTAAGTATGCCGCGGAACATACCCATGGTACGTCACTCTACTTTAGTCACCTATTCCATCAACCAAGGGTCATCCGACGCTCCGAAGGTAAAACCTAACGCTCTAATACCAAATTTGTCACGACTCGAAAGTACGGAACATGACCGGCACTTAGACTACGAAACGTCTCGAGGTGTACGTAATCTAAGTAAGCCGAAAACCCAGAAATCCAAACCAAGAAAAGTAGTAGAGTGAAGGAAAACCAATTTAAATCAAGTAGTTTTAATAGCATAAGCCGAATTATGCCTTTTTTAAAAACATCAAATATTTCCTGAAAATTTCGGCAGAGTCTCCTTTGTAAAAGCTGGCCCCCAAACGGGATACAACATGAATAGTATACGAAATCAAAAAAAGGCATCCCCAAGCGGGAGCTAGCTCTTCATCAATCGACGGTCACAACCACACAAGCAATATAATATACAATGCCAAGGGCGAGGATCAAAACTCAAATAGAACTCAAAACAATAAGAAATCCACAGAAATACAACGCGCGACTCTAAGGTCGAAAGAATAAACATCACTGGTCTCTATCTTAAATAAATACATGTTTGGTTGATGGAATTTACTAGAGACAACTGAATAATAATATACAATGTATAATGATGGGTGAGATACAAATAAACCCATCTACTAGCAAGTCACCCGAAGCAAGCAGTGCCAACAAAGCCGTAATGAAACCTCTACGGCAAAACCTGCAAGAAACTGTGGCACAACGGGGGTGAGTTGCCAACTCGTGAGTAGAAAAACATCTACGAACAGAAACCGCATGAACAACGCAATCCAAGGTCAACGATCATAAAATATCCTCAAATATATGTATAACAAGCAGCCTATAACAATGGCTAGGGTAATATCTAACCGAGTGTAATCTCATGGGCCCGTGTCAGTGCCTCAGGTAGCAATTTGTCATATGGATGACGTATGAATGCATGAAACATAATGCATGTACTGAAAAAACTGCTTTCATAAATTAGTGAGATTTCTGTATTTTTAAAATGAGGTATCATAATGAAATCAACATAAAACAGTGCCTAGCATCGGCACAAAACGTAATCCCAATATCTCAAAATCTCTGTATCACAGTCCCTGTACCTCAATATCTCGAAATCTCAATGTCTCAATCACAATATTTAGGGCGCCGTCAGTCCAGACCGGCCCCTACCATCCATCTCAAGACCACGACGGTATCCTCCGGATATCCGACGCATCGGGAAAAATCACCGGTCGGTAGTGCTCCCCTGCCAGGCTCAACGTCAACAACACGATCCTCTTGCCCCGAGGTACCGCACCGGGCCCACCATGTACCCAAAACGGTTCCTCCACTCCTCGAATCGAGTCTCGAAATCCATTAGCAAACTCCTAGTGGACGACTCATACATCATGGGAAAACCGCATTTTTATTTAAAAAGAGAGAAAGCAGTTTATATATGTTTTGCGGTTTTCCTCCAAATCCAGAAAATATCATGGAAATCCGAATCATCAATAGCATGTAAAACCATGAATATAAGCATGAGGATCCATGAATACGGCATAACAATGAATAACAGTATGCATGAAGCGACAAGTAATAACTACAATATCTAAGCTGGCATATGAGGTATGTACACTAATATTATGTCAAACTACTAGCTATCAATCTAAGTTAAACAATAATATTTTCTAAGGTGTACGTGACATGGCAATTACCGATGAAGATGTGTTTGAGCTGGCAAGTAAGTGTATGTGGTACATACGCATCATCGGTAATGGTGCTGGTGTCCTAACTGCATAATGTCAACAATGCAATATGAAATAACAATGTAAGTATGCGATGCGGAGCGAGCAACCAAAATGAGCGGGAGCTAAATATTAAACAATGGTGCCATTTGAAATAACACGAATCGCGGGGTTTTGAAAATAGGGGCTACGGTGGTTTTTAAGAAAGGATACGTTTTTTGAGATATCTGTAGATCCCTTGACCTGTCTTTAAAATACCCACGATCCGCTAGTTTTGAAATAGGTAGGACTCTAATCTAATCTAACAACTACACTAAACTATACGGCTGAACTAACAAGCTGAACTACAGGTAAGGAAACCGCCTATCATCTGAGTCGATACATATACATACATGTATATGTATAGTCGGTGATCCCGCCTTAATAAAATCATATTCGATACCATATCTATAATCAGGCATCCCAAGTCAAGAGTGCGGATCAATCATCAATATAGCTCGTACGTAAATCCGTCGTACGGCATCCCAAATCTGGGAACGGGTCAATATCACATTCATCATACTATTCACCTGGTATCCTCTTTATCTAATATCATGATCGGGGTACTGATCTATGTCTAGTACAATACTGATACCGCCTAAGTATGCATGGACATGTATGAAACACTACGTCAAGGACCCGCTACAACGTCATGTCGTATCTCAAATACGAACCCCGCTATATCACCGATTTCACGGCCTCAAATCAAATCTCATCGACTCATCTTATATCCCAAGTACTATCCTCATTATCCATGCATGCGTATATGAATGTACATATGCATAGTCCCATACCCACGCATATATACATATATACACATCCCAATCTGCGCACCAGAAAGCAAAGTAAACAAGTCTGTGTGTGCGTATGTGGGTATAACAACTACACTAGGGTTTCGCAACTAACCCAAAGGTACTCCATGAACACATAAACATAACATGAATGAACATTCTTGTATCATAAAACACCTATATAAACATATGTATATGAGCTACACTACGGACTACGGGGGTGCTATACGCCATCCACCCGACTTCTCCCCGTAGATATAAATCTACTCACCTGGTCCTCGCTAGCCGGTGCCGACGTCGCCAAGCGCTTGCTTGTCGTCTCGAAGTCCACATGGGGTACCTACATATCATAACGCACCGTGTCGTATTAAAATCCGACTCATGTCCCAAAAACGACACGTGAATCCCACATAGGTCAAAACCTATGGTTGCTTTCACAAATCAACCCAAAAACCCTCGACGTCGGCGTACAAACGCCAAACCATCGAGAAAAACTCAAACGTATCCATCGTGTTTTCACAACACCTTAATTATATATATATAATAGGGTTAAAATCACCAAAACTTCAAATTCGCTTCAGAGCTATTTTTCCGAAAACCTAATAAGCAAAATTAACCGCTTTAATACAACATCTTGATGTTTAAACGAATCTAGCGGCCACAATATTCACTAAATATCATAACAAAGTCATATAAATCATTCCTATAATTTATTCCCATCATTTTCCTTAAATTCCAAAATTCTAGTTTACAATATACCCAAATTTTAACAATTTTATAGCAAAAAAATGCACAAACCATAATCTAGCTTGGATTTTCATGAACTAAAGTATTAAACTACACTTTAAAATATTAATAATTCCATGAATACCCTAATTAGATTTTTATCTCCATTACTTAATCAAATTTCAAAAACCTAGTTTGCTTAAAAACTTGATTTGGACAATTTAAATGCAACAATTTACATAATAGCAACTAGATTAGGTTTTCCATGCCCTCACATGCCAAAATACACTTTGTAAACTTAAAAAAGTGACAATAACCATATTTGAATTCAAACCCTAACTCATAAATTTTCCAAACTAGCAATTAAACCTAATTAAACACCTAATTAAGCTAACTTAAAGCAATTAACAACAATTTAACAAAATGGTTAGAATTATACCCAAATAAATTTGAAGATCCCACAAGCACACTTAGCCTACCAAATTGAAATCTAAATCCCTAGATCCATGCTATGGTAGCGAAGGAAAAATGGATAGGAGGTGGATTTTGATTTGGATTTTTGCTTGATTTTTTGTTGATTTTCAAGAACTTTTGATGAAGAAATGGTGGAGTTTTGAGGTGGAATTGAGATGGATATTTGGGGAGGGCTGTTGCTGGTCTCGGCAAGGAGAGGAGGGAAGTGAGGTGTGGTGTGGGGGTGGGTGAAGTCAAGGGGAGAAAGAAGACCAAGTCAACCCAAGACCATACACTTTTATCCATTCACTTTCTTTTCATTTCTTTTCTTTCTTTTCTTTTCTTTGAAATTCAAGTGGGGAAAATGGGTGGGGGCTGCTGAATTCAGCCAAGGGAGAAAATAAATGGGGGGGTGTGAGTGTGGGTATGGGTGTGGGGTGATGGAAAATGATAAATACAATACCCCAAACATCCATTTACACTAAAAAAAAAGTCTTTTTCTTCGATATTTTCTAAACCGTTTTGGCAACCGATTTCAATTCAAAAACCACATGATAAAATTTTATTTAATATTTTATGATGCACAAAATTTGTTTCAACTCATTCCAATTTGTAATTTTCCCTAATTAAATGTATTAGTGACGGCTTAAAATAGTATTAAAATAATTAATTTCGGAAAATTTTTCAGAAAATTTGAAATTTCACCAGTGGCTCAATAAACTCCAAATACTAGCAATTACTTAGCTAGAATATGTATATTTAATTTTATAATAAACATATTTGCATTTTGACTTTTTACCGAAAACCCCCTTATTTTACCGTTTTTTCGAAATTTCACCAAAACGATTTTCAATACGTTACAATTCGTTTCATAGGCTGACCCCGATTGATGGAGTAGATAGCTTAAGTAGAGTGGCGTACCGTACGTATGTTCCACGGCATATTTACGATACGATACTCCACTTAAGAAACCTTAGGATGTACATATTTTTGAGACCAGTGATTCTCTTCGTATCCATGATTATACATCCATTTGAGATCCTTGATTCTATTCGTTTCCATGATCATACTTTCATTGATGTTGTTCCTTCTTATGATCATGTATCCATTCTGTATCTGTCGTTTTCTTACATGTGATTGGTCTGCTTTCTTCGATACTCGATTGAGGTTCCTATCACCATGTTTGAGCGCAGATTGAGCTGCTGCTAGTGTTGCGGTCTGGACAAGCTCGTCTGGTACGAGCGCCGACCGTTGTGTTTTCTGGTGACATGAGAACGTCTCGATGTAGTTTTATGTTTTGACCTCCTGATGAGGCGACTGCTTGTTTTACACCGGATGATCGGGTTATTGTTAGAGCTGCCAGTTGCGAGAGGACTATTGATGTACAGCGTACCTCAGAGATTTTGATGTCGCCTACTGTGCAGATAGGAGACCCAGCTGTTGCTGAGACGATGGGATGTCGCTTCCAGGGCTTACGAGCTGAGATCGCTGGAGCTTCCAGGCAGAAATGCGACAGATGATAACTAGTCTACCCTGATTTGAGAGACGAAGGTGATTCATCAGATTGATGCGCCGACGCAGGCCCAGTTGAGTTGAAGATTTTCAGTATGGAGAGTCTTACTCAGATCTAGAGCAGACCGATCCAGAGATGGCCGCCGATGTATTGCTTTTCCTCGAGGATTGAGGCACCGTTTAGAGTGTGGACGGAGGGTAGTCGCATCTCGGCTAGGCGAAGTTAAAAAGTTTGAGCGGGTGTCAGAAACCCATTTTTCCCAAGTTTAAAGTTTTTGGAGGAACATGCAAGTAATTCTATGGACCCTCTAGAAGAATGAAAGCTTAACTCGACATGATGACCATAGAACCGCTTTGAACCTTAGGGTTTGCAGCAGTTTAGCGGTGCCATCATTGAGGCTTGGGTTTGCCCTTCTACGGCTGGTCCAGAGGTGCTGTGGTATGTACCAGATATTTTTAGACTGTGCTCAGGTGTTGAGCCTTCGAGAAATTTTGGGACCTCGATAACTCGATCGAAAAGTTTGACGTCGTCTGGATACCATGTGATAAGAGACCAGTAAACTGACCAGCTTCAGATAGAGGACCTCACCCTGATGTGTTGTAAGTTGATCAAGGACGGGAGAGTATTGAGTATTCCTCCGATGGTTGGGACGAGCTCCCGAGGACGTGTTCGGTCAGACATCTTCTACAGAGTGATGAAGATACCGAGTTCGTGACTTCAAGTTCGTGCGAGAGACTTCGGATTGACCGTGGCCAAGAACAGTTGCAGTGCGCAGATAGCATGGTGTGACGTCATCTTGGACGATGATACAGACGAGTGGAACCAGAGGTTCGTGCGAGACGTTGACGAACTGTTGTTACTCCCCGTCGAGATCAGAGACCTGATATGCTTACAAAGGCGTTGGGATACGGCCAATTTCCGAGGAAATGTGTGTGGAACACGCAGATGTCCAGAAAATGAGAAAGGATTATATAAGAGTACCAGCCTCCGTACAATTCGGCATAGGCAAGATCGGAAGAGACCCTGAGCAGGATTCCTTCCAGGACACTGCTGCAATGAGATTTACACCTAGGACCAGATGTGTCATGTGTATTTAGAGGACCAGAGGCTGACGCTAGTAACGTGCTGCTTTACGAGTGGTCGTGATGATTGACCGAGGGATGACCAGAGAAGTGCTAGAGCGGAATCGTTCCCGTTAGCACACCTGACAGGGCCGATGAGCCGATGGATTGTGGGATTGGAAATCCACAGAGAAGATAAGGACGCAGAGACAGAGGACGCCAGGCCGTGAGCGGGAGGCGAGCGGATATTCTTGCTCTGCCGGTTTTAGGCGCACCAATTCATTTTTCGACATTGTAGGAGGTGTATCTCAATGTCCTTTGTTGCGATTTGCGTTTGTGATCTAAGTATCACGCTTATATCGCTTAGATTTGAGTTTTGATGACGAGTTTGCTGATATTGATTTCGTGCACCATAGCTGCACTTACTGAGTACTTACATTTTTGCTCATAGTTATCGCACCTGATATGTATTTCATACACCGTTGTGTTGATTTGCAATTTGTGCATGCCTATTGCGTTTGAGGTCGATTTTGTACCTTCGTAGCATGTGTTTATGATTTCGTGGATTTCATACAGTTGATTCGATTTTGTGAGTGTGGTACGCACTCGATTTGATTTTGCACTCGGTATAGCTTATATGTGCTTGTAGTGCATTGATTTGTCTTTTGTGCATGCAGTGCGCACGTTTACGATTTTACACACCTTGGTGTACTCGGTGTTGCTTTTTATGTGTTTGAGTTATTAATTTATATTTCGTGCATTTGCTACACCAAATTCGTATTTCGCACATTGGTTGCACTAGATTGCATTTCTTGCATTTGTTGCACCGGACGGGTATCTATGCGTTTGTCGCACTGGATTTATACTCCGTACATTGGTTGCACTCGATTTATATCCTTGAGCATTCGTTTTACCAGAATTTTATTTTCGTGCGCATTGGCACTTGTCGTTCGTTTTCGTGCATGCTACTGCACTATATGCTTTTACTGACCCAACGCGCTTTGGTTGAATTTTTTATGCATATTAGGCGCTTGATTTTGGATTTCTGTGCGCATTGGGTGCACTTGAGTGAGATTTTACTCGTGCATGTCGGATGCTCTTAATTTAGATTTCTTCCATGCATATTGGATGCGATTTCGTTCGTGCGGGACATATGCACTGATTTGGATTTTCACGCATGTTGGGCTCATGATATGAGATGCGATTCTGTGCATACCGGATGCATTGGATTGAGATTTTAATGCATTTTAGATGCACTTGATATTGTTGTCATGCACACCGTTGCAGTGGACAGATGCTTTTGTGCACACCTGTTGCACTTAGTTTTCCCTTGTGCGTATTGTGGCACCTGTATTTGGATTTGACTTCCATGCGCACCAGACGCATGTGATTATTGGATACGCCTTTTGGGGCTGATTATGCTTTTGAGCACTTTGTTTTCATGTTGGGCACTATATTCTGTAGTAGCCAAACAGGACTGATCTGAGGACAGTACCTAAGTACTCTGCATGCATTAAAAGATTACCGAAAGGGTTTTCAAGAGGTGCTATAGTCTCGCTAATTTCCTATGTGTCCGTGAGCGACACGAATGTTTATAAAAGAAAACCTTTTTGGGATATTTTGAAAACGACGGAGCGTGTATTTAAGAAAACGCATATGGACATATATTACTATTTTAAAATGAGCGTCCATCAGTTATGCCGTGAGTTATGCATTCTCGTGGCGATTTAGAAAAGATTTTGCATGTATTTTATTCAGATCTTGGAGTTTTCAAAGATGCGTACTATACACGTATTATAGTATTTGACTAGTGTATATTGGATTTCAGTAGTGGATTTCGAGATCTGCATCTCTATTGTAACTCTGAGGATATGCGTGCAAATACGATGATTTGTGTGACGCTTGACGAGGTTTGATTTTGAGTTTTGCACTCGTTTTCATGCGCACTTGACGCGCTGTGTTATTTCTGCGTTTTCCATAATTTCGGAGCCCTGTTGTTTTGAGCGGATTATTGAAATGTTTTAGATTTTGGGGGTTTAAATTTAAATTTGGGGACCGAATTTATTTAAGGGGGGAAGATTGCAACATTTCAGAAAATATAAAATATTATTTTTGAAATTTAATATTAAAATAATATTTTCCCCGAAAACTGCCCGATTTGCGAAATTGGGATTTTCGAAAAAGGGTATAAATATAGACCGATAATTGTGAAATAAATAGAAGTTAAAATGATTTATTCATTTAAAAATATTTTTAAAGGATTTGGTACTTTAAAAAATTATTATATGCAATTTTGATAAAAACCCGATTAGTGCACTGCTAATCGCGATTAAGCCAAATCCGTATTTTTACAGTTTTTCGTGACTAGTGCACCATATCATATTGCTTTTGGTTAAATATTGTTTTCTTGTGTTGGTTTGGGTATTTTGTGTATTGGTTTTAAAGTTTATAGGAGAAAAAGAAAAGAAAAAGGGAATGGCAAAAGGGTAATTAGTGAAAGTGGGTGAGAATAAAAGAGAGAGGAGAGAGAGGGGCAGCCACAAATCCCTTCCCCATTATTTCTTGCATCTTCTTCTTCCTCTCTTCCCTCCACCATCAACCCGAAGATCCACCTCAAAAACTGTTAGGGCCATGTTACCTCTCCCGGTACTTTCGGGGTTGCGGAACGGTAAAACAAGAATTTTTCTAAACATGGTAACATGGACCGTAAAAGCCGGATCTTTGCTAAACAACACACCAGCATCCTAACAAGAGATTTATCTACTCGGTTAGGGGTTATACCTCAACTTGAACTCCTTCTCTTCTTGTTGTTCTTCTCCTTGCTTGCTCTGAGGGTTGATCCGGACTTTGGTCACCTCTGCAGCCTCCTTGAGTCGAAGACGATCCACCCGAGAGATGTACACCGAGCTCCACCTCGAGCCGAGGTAACTAGGGCAAAGAGATTGCTAGTCTAGAAGCCCTAGGTTATGTAGAAGTGATAGAGGGATGGTTTTGTCTTTGTGGGATCTTTATCTCTCAACACATGAGATCAAAAGATGAATCAAGAGGAGGAAGAAGGAGGAGCTAGCAACCATGGTGCATTTCTTTTATTCTCATGAGAAAGAGCAAGAGAGAGAAATGAGAATGAATTATGAGCTAAAGAAAATGAACCATGGTTCAATAATGCACTAAACCATCATTACCAATCCTATCAAGATAAAGTTTGATGGCTATATTGAAATGACCATTATCATAATCAAAAAAGAAAAAGAAAAAGAAAAGAAGAGTGTAGACCTCTCTTGAAGGTCAATGGTCAACACGGTCAACCGGTCAACAAAGTCAAGAGAGGTCAATGGGGTCAAATGGTCAATGCAATTAGCCATCATAAAATTATCACTAAAAGGATTAGTAAATGATGTCCACGGCTCATAATGGTTTTGACCAAACGAACTGTCAAAACCCTAATGAGTCCGCCTCAAAATGGTTTTGACAGAATCAACTGTAAAAACCCTAATGAGCCTGCCACATAACGGTTTTGGCCGAACCAACTGCCAAAACCCTGATGAGGCACCTCCTCCTTCATCGCTCCGGAAAACTGTGCATACACACCTGCATCCGCATTACGTAGAATGCGGATGCGCAGAAGACAAAACAAATCCATCCGTGCAATACTAGGATCCGGCTTAAACTAAAGCCCACTAGTATTGCCTGCCCGAATACTACACGCACACAGGTGTACGTAAGTGATCGCAGCCCTGCCGTAAAACCATACGGCCTCTACACGTTTCGCTTAGTGCAGGGAAACTCTCTGTTTAGGACTCTAAAGACTCGACACTACGCTGGCAGTGGGTTTAACCACAAACCGCAAGCGGCACTAGCTGTACATAATGGTCCCCAGGTAGATGCCGATAAGAAGGCCGATGAGGTAAACCCATCCGAACTCCTACTGAGCCTGTAAATGACAATCTCCGTACAGGCCGGTCTGTTCGTCTGATACATCGCATGGCGGGCCTAGGGGGGCGGTAAACGGCAGTCCCCTAATAACGGTACAAGTCGTGTCGGAGTGAAGCCCAGAACACCCTGAGATAACACTGGAAACCTACCAGTATATCTCGCTTGCCCTGGCCAGGGACTACTCGTGTAATGGCTCTCCTAGACACAGCGCGATGTCAACCCCCAATACCGGGAGAGACGAATCCTGTCTAACCGTCACTGCCTCCAAGTGCTTCGGCACTGCACACAACTACTACCTGTTTACACGACTCAGTAGAGCTGTGGTAGGGTTGTAATCAAAGAACAGTGGGAACACACTCGAGGCGAAGTGACAGTGTCAAGTCAGCGGACTAAGCTGTACTCATGTTACCTGGGAAATGATAACTGACGATAGGTATAATACCAACCATCAGTTCCTGACGAGTCCTGTCCAGTGTACTCGTAACCTAACGAGCACCCGCATACTATCTCAAGTACAACGTACTGACGGCTGTGGGACAGACCGTCTCCCGTGCTGGGATGAGAAGTGCATACGCTAGTCTACTCCGTAGTATTGATGCCGTATCTCGATAATCCCACGACTAGGGTCGTGTATAAGGATGTGCTTGTGGATTACCCAGCCCCCACGAATGTGATCGCTATCACAACGCCGGTAATCAAGCAAAGATCCTAAGGGCTCTACTAATGCGTATAGCTGATATAATAAAGAAACACACATGTACACATTAAAGCAGAGACAAACCAAGTAGCATACTATTATAATGAGCAAGATTGTCTGTACAACTGTGAATATCCCAAGCTTCCATCAAGTAATATACATACTAGTATGATACAGTAATGGCCTCTAGGGCATATACACTAACAATCTCCAACTTGCACTAAGGTCATGTACTGGCGTATCGATGGCCTATCATCTCGATCAGCCGCTCAAACTGAGTCTGGGGCAATGCCTTCGTGAATGGGTCCGCTGTGTTGTCCTTTGTGTCCACTCTCCGCACCTCGATCTCCTGGCGATCAATGATCTCCCTGATCAGGTGATACCGCCTTAAGATGTGCCTGGATTTCTGATGGGACCTTGGTTCCTTCGCTAAAGCTATAGCCCCATTGTTATCGCAATACAAAGGTATTGGGTCAATAATGGACGGAACCACCTGAAGTTCACTAATGAACTTCTTCATCCAGACCGCCTCTTTTGTAGCATCGCTTGCAGCAATGTATTCAGCCTCCATCATCGAGTCTGCGACGGTATCTTGTTTGGAACTCCTCCAACATACCGCCCCTCCGTTGAGGGTAAACACAAAACCCGAGACAGACTTGCTGTCATCTTTGTCACTCTGGAAGCTTGAATCGGTAAAGGACTCGACCCTGAGGTCTCCATTACCGTAAACCAGGAACATCTCCTTAGTCCTTCTCAGGTACTTGAGAATGTTCTTCACTGCTGTCCAGTGGTCCTCACCTGGGTCTGACTGATACCGGCTTACCGCGCTCAGCGCGTAAGCTACATCTGGTCTTGTACGTAGCATCGCATACATTATAGATCCTACCGCCGAAGCCTAGGGTATAGTGCTCATGCGAACCCTCTCCTCGTCAGTCTTAGGAGACATCTTCTTAGAGAGGGTAATTCCATGCAATGCGGGTATGTTACCGCGCTTGGAATCCTCCATGCTAAATCTCTTTAGTACGGTCTCTATGTACCTGGACTGCGAAAGTCCCAGTAGTCTCTTAGATCTATCTCTATAGATCTTGATCCCCAGAATGTACGAGGCATCTCCCAGGTCCTTCATGGAGAACCGTTGTGACAAAAATAGCTTGACCGATTGTAGCATAAGAATGTAATTTCCTATCAAAAGAATGTCGTCCACGTACAACACTAGGAATAAGACATTTCGTCCTACAATCTTCTTATAGACACAAGGTTCATCTTCGTTCTTGATGAAATCAAATTCCTTGATTGCCTCATCAAAACAGATGTTCCAGCTCCGCGATGCCTGCTTTAATCCATAAATGGACTTAAGCAACTTGCACACCTTCCATCTGCTCCCACTGTCTACAAAACCTTCTGGCTGATCCATGTAAACGCACTCTTCCAAACAACCGTTTAGGAAAGCCGTTTTAACATCCATCTGCCAGATTTCATAGTCATGGAAGGCAGCAATGGCAAGTAGGATCCGAATGGATTTGAGCATAGCTATCGGAGAAAAAGTTTCGTCATAGTCCAAACCAGGTCTTTGACGAAAACCTTTTGCAACGAGTCTAGCCTTATAGGTTTCCACCTGCCCATCTACACCAAGTTTCCTTTTGTAGATCTATTTGCATCCAACGGGTTTTACCCCAGGTGGAGCAATATCCAAGGTCCACACTTTATTGGCGTACATGGACTCCATTTCGGATTGCATTGCTTCCTGCCACTTACCAGAGTCCCTACTGATAATGGCCTGCCTGAAACTGGTAGGGTCATCTTCTTCCAAGATGCAATCCTCTCGATCCCCGTCTATGAGAAAACCGTAGTATCTCTCGGGCGGATGAGAAATCCTACCAGATCTGCGGAGTGGCTGAGGTTCGTCTGGGGTTATTGAATTCTAAGGTTCTGTCAAATCTTCAGTTTCATTTTGTGGTCGCTTTATTTCTTCCAGTTCTACCGAACTCCCACTTGTTTCTTTTGCAAGAAATTGCCACTCTAAAAAGGTGGCGTGGCGAGATACAAACACCTTCTGTTCCTCGGTGTGGTTGAACAGATATCCTATGGAGTTCTTAGGTTATCCCACAAATTTACATAGAACTGAACGTGCCTGAAGTTTGTCCGGATTTTGTACTTTTACATAGGCCGGACAACCCCATATCTTAATACGTTTAAGATACGGCTTTTTACCATTCCATATCTCGAACGGTGTCTTAGGCACAGATTGAGACGGAATATCGTTCAATAGATATGCTGCTGTCAACAGCGCATGTCCCCAAAATGAAAGAGGTAACTCGGCATTACTCATCATGGATCGAACCATATCCAGTAGGGTACGATTCCTCCGCTCCGATACACCATTGTGCTGTGGTGTATAAGGAGGAGTAAGCTGAGAGAGAATACCATTCTCTTTTAAGTAATTTAGGAATTCCGTGCTTAAGTACTCCCCTCCTCTATCAGACCGGAGGATCTTGATACTTTTGCCAGTCTGGTTCTCTACTTCGTTTCTGAATTCCTTGAATTTCTCAAAAGCTTCAGATTTATGTTTCATCAAATACACATATCCGAACCTAGAGAGATCGTCAGTGAATGTGATGAAGTACGAGAACCCACCCCTTGCATGTATAGACATCGGACCGCATACATCACTATGTACGAGTCCCAAGAGCTCTGCTGCTCTTTCTCCATGTTCGGTGAACGGAGATTTGGTCATCTTCCCTTTGAGACAAGACTGACAAGTTTCATAAGATGAAAACTCGAACGTATCGAAGAGTCCATCTTTATGCAACTTACTCAGTCTTTTCTCTCCGATATGACCAAGTCTACAATGCCACAAGTAGGATTCATTCGTATCTGAATTCTTCCTCTTGCGTGTGTTTTGTACATTGAGAACTGTATTCTGATTTAGAACGTAGATACCATTACACAGTATACCTTCTGCAACCAGTACCTTATGAAGGTAAATGTTCATGATATTTCTATCAAGAACAAAGTTATATCCATCTTTATCGAGTAAAGAAACTGATATGATGTTGCAAACCATGGAAGGTACATAGTAGCAATCGTTCAAAATCATAGTCTTGCCATTTGGCAATACTAGGTGATATTCACCGACGGCTGCCGCATTAACTTGTGCTCTGTTCGCTACTATGAGCGAAATATCACCCGGTGCAACTTTCCTACTTTTTCTCAGTCCCTGCAATAAATTACAGATATGAGATCCTGATCCGGTATCAAGTACCCAGGAGGTAGGGATGACCGTAAAACAGTTCTCAATTACAAGAACACCTGAAGTAGATGCAAAACCATGCTTCTTCTTCAACTGGGTATCCTGGGAATCCATACAATCCCCTTTCCCTTGCTCATACTTATGACTGTTGTCACAAGTTAGAGCCGAACCAACGTTCCCCAGCCCCGAATAAGAATTCGGATCGGTCAAGCGATACATTTTATTATCTTGATTAGGGCGTGAAATGGTTGCTACTTGGAGAGAGAGAAAAGAAACACTTAGCGTGCGCTCTTGCAAGTTTAGATTGGTTTTTAATTTATCTAAACAGGATGGCTCCCACTGTCTCTCGAATCCCTCCTCAAACCATAAAGGAAGAATTAGTCGGGATCAATCTCACCGTACAATACTTGCTTAACCGTTCAGCCAGGCCAGTGTCGGTACTTCGAGGGAGGTTTTCCAACGCTTTCGCGAAGTTCCTTAATTAAGTAACCTCTTTTCCCTGTGGGCGTAGCCCTGCTAACACCTTTCTAGACACCTACTTGGTTTATAGCATTGATCGTTAAGCGAGAAAGTTCCCGAGGAGTAGCATATACTCACAGTAGGATCGGGATCCAAATATCATCGCGTGACAAAACTGAAGGAATCCTACCAGAATCATCACACTCCAAATGGTATACAACACTAGCAAGTTTCAGTACTTTTGAAACTCCCGATGTGGTTTTTGTCCATAGGACCCAAGTGACCTTGACTGAGCCAACATATTAAAGGATCCTAGTCAAGTTCAACCCGTCATTATCTTGACTGCATTAGACCCACCCGTACGAGTCCTTGACTGAGCCAAAATGACCGCACGACTGTCCTAACCAATCACTTCGTATCCTACGGAAAAATATTACATAGCTACCGTACACTACGCCTCGGCTGAGCACGAAATACGTAGCACGAATACTAAGCAATATCAATCCGAAACGACGGAAGGCTACGACTGGGTTTTGGCGAAAACCCGTTAACGTAATGAACTTGATATCGTTGAAGGAACGTGATACACTTTTTGAAAATATAGTGACGAAAACTTTTGCAAAAGAGGTCACTCCCTGTGAAGGGATCTCGGCTCTTTCCTCGTCGAGTGAGGTGCTGGGCATTCATAAGATGAATACCTCGATGCAAAGCAAGAATAATCGACTATAGTGAAGTTATCACCATGACGCAAACTTTTGTCCAAGGGGTCACTCCCGATAAGGGGATCTCGGCCCTTGCCTCATCGAATGAGGTGCTGGGCATTCATAACCGAATACCTCGATGCAAAACAAAAGTGAACGTCCTTGCAATAACAGCTTTTTTTTGAAAAATTGTTCCAACAACGTATTTTAAGTTTATTTTCTTGCATTAGTTCTTTTAATGTGTCCCATCATTTAATCCTACCATTTCAGAAAACAACCAAAATATGACGTACGCTTATGCCATTCGCATTCGCCACGGGGCCCCGTCATCACCCGTTAGGTTACTTAACTAACGACAGAGCGGGGGCTGGGCTAGCGCGGCTGAAAAACATAAGCAATGCCTAAATAGTTATAATATATAGATATATAGCAATGATAGCCAATCCAGATCACAGATGAACACTTTGGATATACTAGGAACCCGCGATTCGTTCGAGCCTGCAACGAAAAGCGGATTACACGGTCGCGATGAATAGCCAATACCCCACCCAAGACCCCTACGGGTGCGGCAAACTACCCGCCAAGTACCCGAAGCGAAGCAACCCCCCTCAACACTGTAAGTAGGTCACTCGGCACTTCGAGATACCCGGTAGTTTGTGCACCCCCTCCATGGGTCTATCCTAAGAGCAAAAACAGTAAAAAGAATTATACAATGACGGCTACAACCCCGACCCGGTTGTGCGGCCATACAAATAATATTACATCAATTTACAAATTTATTACATGAATGAAAGAAAAAGAAACTCTCATCTCACATCCACCCCGGCTATTCATCCGCGACAATCCAACGAGTTCATATACACATACCATCAACAACACAGATCACAGATATGTATAACCCCTACTAATCGATGTATAGCGATTAGTAGACGTTCAATACATATATAACATTACAGATATAACCATTAGCCAAAGTCTACAGAATATCGACCAAAAATACGGATTTTTGTGCCCTAAAAACAAATTTTGCTTTCTGGAAAATCTGGGCAGAAAAATCATATTCCAAAAATCCCAAAATACCCATATAAGAACACTGCAGGAAACCCGATTCACAACAGAGCTAACTCGGCCGCGGTTCCGCGGCGCTTTAGCCGAGCTAGGGGATCGTTTTTCTTCAGTGTTCTAACAAAAGCCTAAGCCGATTTTTAAGACATGATTTATTTTTTTTGAGCAGAAAAAAATCGGCAAAAACTTAGGGTTTCCGGGGTGTTTTGCGATTTTTTCGTTCGGTCGATATTCTAAATACTTTGCTAACATGCTAGGGTGTGTTTAGTTAGGCTCCGATACCACTGTTAGGTCCACGTTACCTCTCCCGGTACTTTCGGGGTTGCGGAAACGGTAAAACAAGAATTGTTCTAAACATGGTAACATGGACCGTAAAAGCCGGATCTTTGCTAAACAACACACTAGCATCCTAACAAGAGATTTATCTACTCGGTTATGGGTTATACCTCAACTTGAACTCCTTCTCTTCTTGTTGTTCTTCTCCTTGCTTGCTCCGAGGGTTGATCCGGACTTTGGTCACCTCCGCGGCCTCCTTGAGTCGAAGACGATCCACCCGAGAGATGTACACCGAGCTCCACCTCGAGCCGAGGTAACTAGGGCAAAGAGATTGCTACTCTAGAAGCCCTAGGTTATGTAGAAGTGGTAGAGGGATGGTTTTGTCTTTGTGGGATTTTTATCTCTCAACACATGAGATCAAAAGATGAATCAAGAGGAGGAAGTAGGAGGAGCTAGCAACCATGGTGCATTTCTTTTCTTCTCATGAGAAAGAGCAAGAGAGAGAAATGAGAATGAATTATGAGCTAAAGAAAATGAACCATGATTCAATAATGCACTAAACCATCATTACCAATCCTATCAAGATAAAGTTTGATGGCTATATTGAAATGACCATTATCATAATCAAAAAAGAAAAAGAAAAAGAAAAAGAAAAGAAGAGTGTAGACCTCTCTTGAAGGTCAATGGTCAACACGGTCAACCGGTCAACAAAGTCAAGAGAGGTCAATGGGGTCAAATGTTCAATGCAATTAGCCATCATAAAATTATCACTAAAAGGATTAGTAAATGATGTCCGCGGCTCATAATGGTTTTGACCAAACGAACTGTCAAAACCCTAATGAGTCCGCCTCAAAATGGTTTTGACCGAATCAACTGTAAAAACCCTAATGAGCCTGCCACATAACGGTTTTGGCCGAACCAACTGCCAAAACCCTGATGAGGTACCTCCTCCTTCATCGCTCCGGAAAACTGCGCATACACACCTGCATCCGCATTACGTAGAATGCGGATGCGCAGAAGACAAAACAAATCCATTAGTGCAATACTAGGATCTGGCTTAAACCAAAGCCCACTAGTATTGCATGCCCGAACACCACACGCACACAGGTGTACGTAAGTGATCGCAGCCCTGCCGTAAAACCATACGGCCTCTACACGTTTCGCTCAGTGCAGGGAAACTCTCTGTATGGGACTCTAAAGACTCGACACTACACTGGCAGTGGGTTTAACCACAGACTGCAAGCGGCACTAGCTGTACGTAATGGTCCCCAGGTAGATGCCGATATGAAGGCCGATGAGGTAAATCCATCCGAACTCCTACTGAGCCTGTATGTAACAATCTCCGTACAGTCCGGTCTGTTCGTCTGATACATCGCATGGCGGGCCTAGGGGGCGGTAAACGTCAGTCCCCTAATAGCGGTACAAGTTGTGTCAGAGTGAAGCCCAGAACACCCAGAGATAACACTGGAAACCTACCGGTATATCTCGCTTGCCCTGGCCAGGGACTACTCGTGTAATGGCTCTCCTAGACACAGCGCGATGTCAACCCCTAATACCGGGAGAGACAAATCCTGTCTAACCGTCACTGCCTCCAAGTGCTTCGGGACTGCACCCAACTACTACCTGTTTGCACGACTCAGTAGAGCCGTGGTAGGGTAGTAATCAAAGAACAGTGGGAACACACTCGAGGCGAAGTGACAGTGTCAAGTCAGCGGACTAAGCTGTACTCATGTCACCTGGGAACTGATAACTGACGATAGGTATAATACCAACCATCAGTTCCCGACGAGTCCTGTCCAGTGTACTCATAACCTAACGTGCACCCGCATACTATCTCAAGTACGATGTACTGACGGCTGTGGGACAGACTGTCTCCCGTGGTGGGATGAGAAGCGCATACGCTAGTCTACTCCGGAGCATCAATGCCCTATCTCGATAATCCCACGACTACGGACGTGTATAAGGATGTGCTTGTGGATTACCCAGCCCCCACGAGTGTGATCGCCATCACAACTCCGGTAATCAAGCAAAGATCCTAAGGGCTCTACTAATGCGTATAGGTGATATAATAAAGAAACACACATGTACACATTAAAGCAGAGACAAACCAAGTAGCATACTACTATATTGAGCAAGATTATCTATACAACTGTGAATATCCCAAGCTTCCATCAAGTAATATACATACTAGTATGATACAGTAATGGCCTCTAGGGCATATACACAAACAAAAACTCCATCAAAACCCTAATTCCCATTCACAAAAATTGATCCCCTCTACACCCTCTACACATTGGACAAAGAAAAGTGAGATTTCGACCACCTTGAGGAGCTAGGGTTTTTCTTGGGTTTCCCAAGTGAGGTAATTTCATCACCCTTAGCATAGTATTTCATTCACTTTACCTTTCATGCAAGTTTAGAGGTGAAATTGTGATGTTTAGTGAACCTTGGAAAACCCTAGTAAAGGGTTTGACTGTTGTTTGAAATTGGGTGATGCCTAGTGGCTGTTAACTAGACTTGGGTGCTGTTTTAATGACCTGGACCAGAGCTTAGAAACCAAAACACGGATTTAGAAACCCCGACATCGGATAAAAGTGTGAAATGTGAGGGTATTTTGGAATCTGGAGCAACCCGGGGATACTAGAAATGATTTTGCAATTACTCGGAGTCGTGCAGGCACCTAAGAAGCTACCACCAAGAGCTGAGCCCCAACCCATGCACCAGGGCCGCAGATTTATTCAATCTGGCCACAATTTGTGGACAGGGTAGGTTAGAATTGATCCGTATTTGTTCTGGGGTCCCTTTAGATGTAAATTAGACCCTCCATGTATGCGGAATTGACCAATTTGGCCTAGGGTAAAATCTGGGAGCGCATTGGGGTGTTTTTGGCTATGATTTCCGTATTTTGAAATGTTAATTCTTCATATTTGGATTTGTATTTGGTTGTTTGATGTTTGTATATCGACAACAGGGGTTGTTTGATTGTTTTTGCACGTGTAGGCCATAAGTTCTAACCTATGAGCGCATCGTACGCCGTATCAGTTTTCCGGATTCGATTTTAATGCGTATTGTGATTGTTTATTATTGTAGGTACCCTCGCATGGATTCCGAGGCAAAGGAGTATCGCGTCATCGATTTCGGCGAGCGAAGACCAGATGAGTGGATCTATATCCACGGGGGAAGTCGGGTGGATGGCGTATAGCACCCCCGTAAAGTTTTGATGGAAGACTGATTTATAGATTATGGTTAAGGAAACCTAGATTAGGAAACTAGGGTTAGAATGAGATAGCTATGAAACCATATTAGGAACTAGAGGATAGTTAGAAGTGATATGTTACTACTATCATATGATGACGTTTAGCGATATTGCCGTTTAGGGTACTATAGGACTAGATAATCGATGTAGATGCGTCATCCGGACCATACCCTTTTCTAAACCGAAGAATCGTATGCTTTTTTTTAAATATATATCTTGAGGGATGTTATGGATTTTCAAATGATATCTTTTCATTAAAAACACCATAGCCCCTATTATCGAAACTACGATTCACTTCTTTAAAAATTTGATTGTATGGTTCGGGTGTGTATGTTAGATTAGATACTTATACTTAGTAGAGATAGAATGTTTATGTAAATTCGATTTGATGATATGACGATATGATGATATGATGATATGATGATATGACGATATGATGATATGATGATATGACGATATGTTGATATGATGATATGACGATATATTGGTATACGGATGCGAGTCGATCGAGATGATTTGTACCCTGCCGGTCCCCTGATATGAGATTATTGCGGATGTGACCTGGGATATAGGTACATAGATATATATACATATATAGAATGTTATGAATCATGGATGATTGGACGTACGTGATATTAGGCCGTACCCTCATTTGCCTTATAGGATGATAGGATCCCTATTAGATTAATGCCGTCGTACGATGATTTTCCGTGCGTGATGAGTTTGACTTGATGATTGATCCTTACCGTTGACTAGAGTTTGTCGTACGATGGATTATACCGTACGCGATGTTGTTAGGACGGATACCGATTGATAGATTCCCCGACTCGGTCATATTAGATACGTATACCCGTCAGCATTTGCATATAATTTACCTTATGCCGCATTCATATTATTTCCATTGTATTGCTTATACCTGTGCTTGTACACTTGCACCATTATCGATGATGCGTATATTACACGTACACAGATTTGCCGGCTCACACACTTCATCATCGATAATTGCCATGTCCCTACACAGTAGGGTTAATGCATCATGACATATACATTGATACATCCATACTTGCGGATATACACATTTGTATATCCATATTGGTGCATATATACATTGATACATCCATACTTGCGGATATACACATTTGTATATCCATATTGGTTCACATATACATTGATACATCCATACTTGTGGATATACACATTTGTATATCCATATTGGTGCACATATACCTTGATACACCCATACTTGTGCACATACACATTGTATATACATATTTGTGCACACATACATTGGTACATCTATACTTGCGCATATACATATTGTACCTACATAGATAACCGGTTTTATTAGGAAATTGGGAACCGCATGTGATATTTTAAAAACTGGAATCGTTTTAAAAGAGCGGTTTCCCTTAATATGTCATATCACTGTTCCATGTTGCATGATACACGGATATGCTGGAATTTCTTTTATATGTCGCATATATCATGCTCTATTATTTTACGCATTGAGATATGTTGTTTTCATGAGATTTCTGGATTTGAGAACCGTGGACATTTCAAAAGAGATTATGTGTTGTTTTAAAAACTCGATTCCTCTTGATATGATATTTTAGTGGGTCCACCATGAGTTTTCTCGGTTCATGAGAGCTTGTGTGAGTATACCCAATTCGAGGAGTGGTAGGAACCATCTGCGGGCACATGGTGGACCCGGTATGGTACCCCGGGACAAGATGACTCGTATAGTTAGACAGTGAGCCTGGCGGAGGGACTACTACTTACCGGTGATAGTATTTGGTCTCGACGGATATCCTGAGGAAACCGACTGGTGTCGAGAGATGATAGGGGCCGGTCCGGACTGACGAAGCCCGTGGGACGAGCCGAGCTGTCGGAGCCCGATGTATGAGGATTTATGTGCCGATGCTGGGCACGGTTTTCATGATGTTTTCGAGTGTCGATGCTAGACACTCAGGTTCCATGATTTTGATGTGTCATGAGGAACACCATTGATATATATCCTCATACTTTAATGCACACTCTTTTATGATATTTACGTGCATACAGATATTGATTATATGGGTGGACAAGATCCACATGCATACATACATTGATTATATGGGTGGACGAGATCCACATGCATACATACATTGATTATATGGGTGGACGAGATCCACATGCATACATGCATTGATTATTACTGTTGGATGTTATCCACATGCATATAGGTATCGACTACCTTGTTGGCACATATACAGACCCGGTCACCCTAGATATCATAGTATTACCTTTATGATATAGTTGACCTAAGAGTCGTTGTTTATTCGATTTCTATCTGTTGATATTTTTCTACTCACTAGTTGGAAACTCGCCCCCGTTGTGCCACAGTTCTTGCAGGTTGACTGCTTGGATCAGTAGCGGCTTAGCTGGCACATAGTTGCATTCGGGTGTTTTGCATTGGTAGGTGGGACATTTGTATCGTACCCACTCTTGTATCTATATTTCATATTGTATCTAGTTATCTCCATCAATCAAAACTTGTAAATTGTGTAAGTAATGAGACTTAGTGGGATTATGGTTGCGAGACTTAGAGCGAGAGGTTTTCCGCTACTTGTGAGTTATATGTCTTGCTTATTTATTTATCTTTTTATGGTGAACTTCGCCGTTGGGCGTCGTATACTTATTTATATTATCTTGCGTGGTTGTGATCTGCCGTTTGGCGAAGAGCTAGCTCCCGCTTGGAGATGCCATTATCATTATTATGTATTTGTGGTTTTGGATCAAAATATACAAAGGAGGTGCTGCCGAAATTTTTAAAAGACGAAACATATTTTCAAACTAGTAAATTTCACTTGCATCATTCATGTTCCTTTTCTATGCCTTAAGAAAACTTGATTTCATTATACCTTTATTTCAAAACTTCACCTCCTTTATTTTTCTTAAAAGGTTTAGATTTCTGGGTTTCAGCTTACTTGAATTCCATTACGCCTTTAGACGTTGCGTGATTCAAGTACTGGTCACGAGCTAATATTTCGGGTCGTGACAACATCGTTTCACCCAAAGCAGAAAAACCCTCTGTGTGGGACTCTAAAGACTCGACAGTACGCCGGCAGTGGGTTTAACCACAAGCACGTCAGCGGTACTAACTGCACATAATGGCTACCCTGGTATCTGTCTATAAGAAGGCCGATGAGCAAACTCATCCGAATTCCTACCGAGCCTATTGTGACAATCTACGTACAGTACAGTCTGTTCATCTAAGAATATCGCATATCGGGCCTAAGAGGTGGTAAAAGTCAGAACTCTAATAGCACAATAAGTCATGCTGGGGTAGAGCCCAAAACACCCTGAGAAACTATTGGAATACCTACTAGTAAATCTCGCTTGCCCTGGGCAGGGACTTTGTGTAACGGCTTTCCGAACACAGCGCGATATCAACCCCCAATACCGGGAGAGACGAATCCTATCTAACCACTACTGCCTTCCAGTGCTTCGGGACTGCACCCAATCACTACCTTTTTGCACGACTCATTTGAGCCATGGTAGGGTAGTGATCTAAGTACGGTGGGAACACACTCGAGGCGAATAGTAATGTCAAGTAAACGGACTAACCTGTACACATGTCACTTGGGAACTACTACGTAACGATAGGTATAATACCAACCAGCAGTTCTTAATAAGTCCGTCCAATGTAATTCATAACCTAATAAGCACATGTATACTATCTCCAATACGATATACTAATGGTTGTGGGACAGACCATTCCCCCTACTGGGATGAGAAGCTTATACACTAGTCTACTCTGGAGTGTCGATGCCCCATCTCGATAAGCCTATGACTAGGGACATGTATAAGGATGTTCTTATAGACTACCCAGCCCCCACTAGGGTGACTGCTATCACAACGCTGGTAGTCAAGTGTAACATTTTCAAAAGTATAAAATATTAATTTTGGGAATTTTTATTATTTAATATTATTTTATTGATTATTTTAATATTAAATGCAAATAAATAGGAAAAAAGTTAGAAAAATTATGAAAAAATTTTGGAAAATTCTAAAATAAGGTGAATTAGTGAATTTTGACATTTTTAAGTTTTTGTGATTAGTTTGACACTAATTTAGTGCTAATCGCGATTAAAATCGCTAATCGGGTTTTTTGGCAATTTTGTGCAAAACTTGCACATATCACTTTTCCACACTTGTGTTACATTTTAATTGTCATGTTATTTGGGTTTACTATTCTTGTGAGAAGGATTATGGTTTAAAAGAAAAAGGGGAAAAAGAAAAAGGAAAAGAAAAGGAATAAAGAATGGGGTTGGTGAGAGAAGGGGTATGGGTTGCATTTGACCAATAACCCTTAGCCATTTTCCTTCATCTTCCCTCCCTCATTCTTGAGCTGCTGCTGCTACTACTGCCCCCTTTCTCCCCTCCACTAAATCCTCACATTTCATCTCAAAAACATGTTCAAAACCTCACATCCCTTTCATGAAAAAGATGCACAAGCTCGAGATCTATGCAATGGACTAAGAAAGCATGGATTTGGCCACTAGAGGGCAACTCAAGAAAATTCTTGAGTTGCCAAATGAGGTAATTTCTGGACCCTTATGTTTAATTCTAGCTTTCTTTATACCCCGATGTGTTATAGAACCGATATTGTGTGATATTATGGACTTGATGAAAAACCTAGTAAGGGTTTGAGAGAAACTTGAGTTGTAATGTGAAATTGAGCTCAGTAGAGGACTTGTAAACACCCTAGTGCATGAATTGAGACCCTAACCTGGAACCCAAACACAGAATACGGATTTTAGAAACCGATATCGAGGAAATTATGGAATCTGTGAAGGTTAATTCGAATCTGCTATCACCCGAGACACCCTAAAATAAAATTGAGTGGACAGTAGTATGTGCAGGCACCCAGGAAGCTAACCCCAAGACCCTAGCCCCCAACTCCCTATCCCGGCCGCTAATTTTCCCCTTTTGGCCGCCAATTGCGGCCTGGGTCCCACCATTTTGGGTCGTGTTGGTTCTGTAGCTCCTACATGTTCATGTTAGTCCCCTGGTATATATAGAATTGTATAAACAGACCTAGGGTGAAATCTGGGACATATTTCCTATGTTGCTGTTTTGGTTTCGTGTTTCCGTATTTCCGTATTCTTGATTCTGAAATTGTGGATTGTGTTTAGCCTCGACTATTTGGCGTTTATACGACGATATAGAGGATTTATTGATGGTTTTGAAGGCGTGCCATAGGTTCTAACCTATAGGCCCCTTATCGTATCGTTTGGATTTATGTGCCGTTTTAGCTTTGAGATGGTTTTAATGCGCATATGCGATACCTTGATGTGTAGGTACCTCATGAAGACTTCGGGACGGTAAGAAAGCGTGTGGCGACATCCACATATAAAGACGCAAGGTGAGTAGATTATATCTACAGGGGGAAGTCGGGGGATGACGTATAGCACCCCCGCAGTCCGTAGTTGATATATTTTATGATAGTTATAGTGTGTCATAGGTATTGTGTTAGGTGTTTTATGGATAGTTTAGGATTTGAAGTAAACTAGTGTAGTTCATAGCCACGAACCCTAGAATAGGTTCACACCCACACGCACACCCTTGCATTTTCACTATACTTACATTGCGTTGATGATGATATTGGATGACTTTGGAGATGAGTCGATGATATTGGGCTTGGTGCCGTGAGGTCGGTGATTTGATATGATTCGTATTTGGGATACGATATGTGACTCTTAGCGGGCCTTTGGGCATGTGTTTTACCCCCCGCATTCATAATTATATAGATGGTATCGATTTGTACTAGAATTAGATTCAGTATCCCAGATTATGTGTTATGATGATAAGAATACCAGGTACTTGATAAGATAATGTGATATTGACCCGTACCTAGCTATTGGGATGCCGTACGACGATTTACCGTACGAGCTTTATGTTGCTGATAGATCCGTACTCATGACTTGAGGATTGCCATATGATATACTGTATTGTAAAAGACACTATTGAGGCGGGATCACTGATTATTTTATGTATATATATATTTATGTTTGTATCGACTCAGACTTAGGTGGTGTCCTTACCCCTCCTGATTTTACTTGATACTTAGATTTGTAGCTACACAGTAGATGTTAGGCTAGACCCGAGTCACCCTCTTTCAAATGGTATAACCGCATGACATGTATATATGGGTGTAGATTCTTTACTGTTACGTCGATTATTCAATGTCCGCATATTCCTGCTATTCACATTGCTTGCATATGTTAACTGCTATATTACTATTATGTTGATAGGACACTAGCACCATTATCGATGATGCGTATGTTCCACGTACACTTGCTTGCCTGCTCACATACTTCTTCATCGATAATTGCCATGTCACTACACAGTAGCATTATTGCATCAGGATATGACCTCGTATGTGCATACTATTATTTCATGTTGCAGGATATAGTGTTATACTTGCACTTCATTTAGATGACACATACCCATACTTGTACTCATATATTGACAATTATTCATTTACCATTTATTCCACGGTTCACATTGCATTGCATGCTCATATGTTAATGATTCATATTCCTTGTGCACATGCCTTTACATAGTTGCATGCTTATATTAGTGTTCTTGTTGCATGTATTATAATTCATAGATTTCGCACTGTGATATGGTTGCATATGATGATTCTAGATTGTTTTATTCCTGCATATATATATCAGTGGTATGGGACGCTGGAATATATATGTGTACCCAAGAGTATATGTATATTAGTGGTATGGGACGCTAATATATATATATATTTACGCATACTTAAATATATCATCACGATGATCTATGCAAATCTACATAAGCATTTGGAGAGGAGCCTATGTGCTCGGAGCCTAGGAGCTCGATGTGATGGGAGCCTATGTGCTCGGAGCCTATGAGCTCGATGTGGTGGGAGCCTATGTGCTCGGAGCCTATGAGCTCGATTGGAGAGGAGCCTATGTGCTCGGAGCCTATGAGCTCGATTGGAGAGGAGCCTATGTGCTCGGGGCCTTTATGATTGATGTTATATTATATCTCCCCTACCCCTATTTATTGTATATGCATTGCATCACCTATTAGTAGTACCTGATAGAGTACCCTCATGAATGTTGCATACATGTCGGATACATGATACATGGGTTTTATTTGATATTGAGATATATAGTTTGTGTCAATGCTCGACGCTGGTTTTCTGACGATTTCATTCACGATATCTCCTGTTTTCATTTTACCGCATACATACATCATATCTGTGATACATTGTTACGTGAGGCACTGGTACGAGTACTCGGCATTACACTTATGTTTAGATGTTACATTGCTACTTTACTATGCTTCAACTTATTCATCTGAGGTTTATGTTATATCTAATCGTTATGATTTTAGGTTTATGTCTTGCTTCCAATTTTCTGCGTGTAGATATTTTCTATTCACGAGTTGGCAACTCACCCCCGTTGTGCCACAGTTCTTGCAGGTTTGCCGTACAGGTTCCATAGCGGCATTTCCGGCACTTTGTTTCCTTGCGGGTGATTTGCTCGGTAGGTGGATTCTTTGCATCAGAACCACCATTGTACTTGTATTATTCTTTGTATCTAGAATTTCCATCAACCAAAGACTTGTATATTGTTTCAGACTCAGACACTAGTGATGTATTATTTCGACCTTAGAGTCGCGCTTAAGTAGTGTTGCAGTTTTCATGCTGATCTGGGTTTCTTTTAAATTTTGATCCTCGCCATTCGGCGTTGTATAGTGTATTGCTTGTTGTTTATTTAAAATGGTTTTAGATTTCTGGGTTTTCGGCTTACTTGGATCAGATGGAGTCCTATAGACTTCATATGGTTCAAGGGCCAGTCACGTGCTCTCTCGGGTCGTGACAAAGTTGGTATCAGAGCGCTAGGTTGACCTTGGTTCGAGTCTAAGTTTGACTATGTGGAGCCTAGGGCGTTATATATATATATATATACGGAACTTAGGCTTGACCTTACGGAACTTAGACTTAGTCGAGGGGGTATTAGACCCGAACTTTCGTCGTATAGGGTGACCCTTGGTTGATGGAATAGGTAACTAAAGTAGAGTGACGTACCGTTGGTATGTTCCGCGGCATACTTACGACACGCCACTCCGCTTAAGGAACCTTAGGATGTGCATATTCTTCGAGATCAGTGATTCTCTTTATATCCGGGATTATACATCCATTTGAGATCCCCGATTCTATTAGTTTCATGATCATATCTTCATTGATGCCGTTCCTTTCTATGATCATGTATCCATTTTGGATCTGTTGTATCCTTCCTTGCCATTGATGTGCCCCTTTTGATACTCGATCGAGGTTCCTGTCACCATGTTTGAGCGCAGTTTGGGCTACTGCTAGGGTTACGGCCGGTGTGAGCTCGTCTGGTACGGGGGCCGACCCTTGTGTTTTCTGGTGACATGGGAACATCTCGAGTTAGTATTAGTGACTGTGACCTCTAGTAGAGGCGAGTGCTTGGTTTTGCACCGGATGATCGGGCCGTTGTTAGAACTGCCTGTTGTGAGAGGACTGTTGATGTACAGCATACCTCAGAGATTGTGATGTCGCCTACCGTGCAGACAGATGGACCAGCTGTTGCTGAGATTGACAGGATGTCGCTTTCGGAGCTTACGAGCTGAGATTGCCGGAGCTTTCAGGCAGATATGAGACAGATGATAGCTAGTCTACCCGATTGAGAGACGAAGGTGATTCGTCCGATTTTGCGCCAGAGCGGGCCCAGATGAGTTGAAGAATTCCAGTGTGGAGAGTCTTACTCAGATCTAGAGCAGACCGATCCATAGATGACCGCCTATGTATTGCCCTTCCTGGAGGATTGAGGCATTGTTCGGCGTACAGGCGAATGAGCCAGCTGCTGCTGCAAATGACGAGGTATCGCCCAGATGATTGGAGCTATTGCAGCGTGAGCATATACTCAGAGAGATGATAGCGAGTCGCTAGTCATCTGAGGGTGAATGACTAGGACATGTGGTTCGTTTGTTTACCGATGCGAGGTCATCAGATAGATTGTTTCCAGCCAGAGACGACTTCACGCAGGTTCGTTGAGAGTCGATAGAGACGATCGAATGTCAGGAGCCCACTTTCCAAGTTTAAAGTATGCGGAAAGACATGCAGGTGATTCTATGGACCCTCTAGAAGAATGAAACCCTAACTCGACTTAATGACCGTGTGAAAGCCTTTGAACCTTAGGGTTTGCGGCAGTTCCGCGGCACCATTAGTGAGGCTTGGGTTTGCCCTTCTACGGCTGGACCACCGACGCTGTGGCACGTACTCGATACTATTAAACTGTACCCGAGATGTGAGTTCTTGGGGGATTATGAGGATCTGACGAGTCGATCAGATGGTTCGACATCTTTAGGATATCGTGATGGGACACTGCTTGGGAGACTCCAGATGCGAGCGTAGCCGTCGGAGCGCAGTTCGTGTAGCCACGATGAGTTAGGTCCGAATCAGTCGACATTGAGCAATGTGGAGTAGAGAGTTCGTACGAGGTTTCGACGAGATGACGTCCCACTCCGCTGACATCAGAGATGTTATGCGCACCCAGAGGCGTGGTATATGGATATATCTTCCAGAAAGAAGCGCGATGAGTATGTAGCCATTCCGGAATAAGAATTTGCTTCAGCATTGGATGATGACTTCCGGGCAATTCGGCAGGATTGAGATTGAGAAAGGAACCTCGACAGGACCCTTCTGTAGTACGATATGAGAAGAGCTAGACCCAGGAGTGGTCGTATTGCGCATACCCAGCAGGCCAGAGTTCGGCATTATCGACGAGGTAGTTGACCAGGATCGAATAAAGGAACTTACCAGATGCGTTGCGAATTGATCAAGGACGGACGAGTGTTGAGTATTCCTCCGATGATTGGGACGTGTTCCCGAGGACCTGTTCGGCCAGACATCGTCTACAGAATGATGAAGCTACAGAGTACGCGACTTCGAGTCCGTGCAAGAGACTTCGGATTTATCGTGGCCGAGAACAGTGCAATGCGTAGATAGCTTGGCGTGACGTCATAGTGGACGACGATGGAGACAAGTGGAACCAGAGGTTCGTGTGAGACACTGACGAGCTGTCATTACTTCCCGTCGAGACTAGAGACCAAATATGCTTACAGAGACGTTGGGATGCGACCAATTTCCAAAAAAAAAAAAAATATTGTGCTGAGGACACCGATGTCCATCAAGTGAGAAGAGATTATGCAAGAGAGCCAGCCTTCGTACAGTTCGGCATAGGCAAGATCGGAGAAACCTTGAGCGGGATCCCTTCCAGGGCATGGCTGCAGTGGTCTTTGCACTCAAGACCTGACGACATTATCTGTATAGAGAGTCGTGCCAGATATTCACTGACCATAGGAGATTTAAGGTACATATTTCAGCAGCGAGACCTGAATCTTAGACAGCGCCGATGGATGGAATTAGTGAAGGACTACTATTGTGCGATCTTGTATCACCCGGGCAGGGCGAATGTAGTGGCGGATGCTTTGAGCAGGAGGCCCGGGGGTAGTCTATCCTGTTTAAGCTCAATGCAGAGGCAGTCGTCGGCAGATTGGCAGGTCTTATGCGACAGCTGGGTACAGTTCAAGTTTACGCCGATCGGATGACAAGTTGCGCATGTTCGTGCACGCTCACAGTTGCTTGACCGTCTACATGAGGCACAGCACAGTGATGACCGCTGTTCAGAGATCAGGACACAGATGGGACATGGCAGATTTTCCTCGTTCATGATCGATGATCAGGGGATACTACGATTTGGGACTAGACTGTGCGTACCAGATGATGAGGGATTACGGCGCGAGACTCTTGAGGAGGCACATCAGTCGGTATATAGTGTTCATCCCGGTTCCGCCAAGATGTACCATGATATGAGATATGTTTACTGGTGGGACGGTATGAAGAGGGACATTGCAGATTTTGTGTCGAGATGCCTGACTTGTCAGCAAGTCAAGGCTGAGCACCAAAGGCCTGCGGGAGAGCTACAGCCGTTACCTATTCCGGAGTGGAAATGGGAACAGATATCTATGGATTTCATTGTGGGTCTACTCAGGACGAGTCGAGGGTATAACTCCATCTGGGTGATCGTGGATCGTTTGACGAAGGCGACACACATCCTACCGGTGAAGACGACTTTCGGATTTGCTCGGTATGCCCAGATTTACATCGATGAGACTGTACGACTGCATGGAGTTCCGACTTGTATCGTGTCCGATAGAGGCACCCAGTTTACCAGCCGGCTATGGCAAAGGCTTCAGGAGGCTTTGGGCACTCGCTTGAGTTTCAGTACAGCATTCCATCCGCGGACCGACGGGCAGTCAGAGCGGACTATTCAGACTCTCGAGGACATGCTCAGAGCATGCGTATTAGACTTCGGAAGTAGCCGGGATCATCATTTGCCATTAGTAGAGTTCTCCTACAACAACAGCTACCAGGAGACCATTCCGAGGGCATCGTTTGAAGCTCTTTATGGGAGGAGATGCAGGTCACCCACCTGTTGGACGGAGCTCAGAGAGAGCAGTATCTTAGGGCCGCAGATTGTGGAGGAGACGACCGCGAAGATCCAGTTGATTCGCGATAGGATGAGAGCAGCCCGGAGTAGGCAGAGTCTTATGCGTACCATCGACGGCGCGAACTTGGGTTTTCCGTTGGTAATCGTGTTTTTCTTGAGGATCTCCCCAATGAAAGGCGTGATGAGGTTTTTGGAAGAAGGGAGAGCTTAGTTCCAGATATGTGGGTCCCTTCGAGATCCTCGAGCGTGTTGGTGCGGTTGCGTACCGGTTAGCCCTTCCGCCCAGTCTTCCAGACGTGCACCCCGTATTTTACGTTTCGATGCTCCGCAGATATCTTTATGATCCTTAGCATGCGATTCAGCACCCGACGATCCAGCTTGAGCACGACCTTTTCTATGCAGAGCAGCCGGTGATGATCTTGGATCGGCAAGTGAAGAAATTAGGGTCGAAAGAGATACCGTCCGTCAAGGTACTTTGGCGTGGCCAGAGCGGCGAGGAAGTCACTTGGGAGACCGAGAGCGAGATGAGGAAGAGGTATCCCTATCCTTTTGAAGGTGCGAATAGTTAGATTTGTTAAATTCGGGGACCGAATTTCTTTAAGGGGGGTAGATTGTAACATTTTCAAAAGTATAAAATATTAATTTTGGGAATTTTTATTATTTAATATTATTTTATTGATTATTTTAATATTAAATGCAAATAAATAGGAAAAAAGTTAGAAAAATTATGAAAAAATTTTGGAAAATTCTAAAATAAGGTAAATTAGTGAATTTTGACATTTTTAAGTTTTTGTGATTAGTTTGACACTAATTTAGTGCTAATCGCGATTAAAATCGCTAATCGGGTTTTTTGGCAATTTTGTGCAAAACTTGCACATATCACTTTTCCACACTTGTGTTACATTTTATTTGTCATGTTATTTGGGTTTACTATTCTTGTGAGAAGGATTATGGTTTAAAAGAAAAAGGGGAAAAAGAAAAAGGAAAAGAAAAGGAATAAAGAATGGGGTTGGTGAGAGAAGGGGTATGGGTTGCATTTGACCAATAACCCTTAGCCATTTTCCTTCATCTTCCCTCCCTCATTCTTGAGCTGCTGCTGCTACTACTGCCCCCTTTCTCCCCTCCACTAAATCCTCACATTTCATCTCAAAAACATGTTCAAAACCTCACATCCCTTTCATGAAAAAGATGCACAAGCTCGAGATCTATGCAATGGACTAAGAAAGCATGGATTTGGCCACTAGAGGGCAACTCAAGAAAATTCTTGAGTTGCCAAATGAGGTAATTTCTGGACCCTTATGTTTAATTCTAGCTTTCTTTATACCCCGATGTGTTATAGAACCGATATTGTGTGATATTATGGACTTGATGAAAAACCTAGTAAGGGTTTGAGAGAAACTTGAGTTGTAATGTGAAATTGATCTCAGTAGAGGACTTGTAAACACCCTAGTGCATGAATTGAGACCCTAACCTGGAACCCAAACACAGAATACGGATTTTAGAAACCGATATCGAGGAAATTATGGAATCTGTGAAGGTTAATTCGAATCTGCTATCACCCGAGACACCCTAAAATAAAATTGAGTGGACAGTAGTATGTGCAGGCACCCAGGAAGCTAACCCCAAGACCCTAGCCCCCAACTCCCTATCCCGGCCGCTAATTTTCCCCTTTTGGCCGCCAATTGCGGCCTGGGTCCCACCATTTTGGGTCGTGTTGGTTCTGTAGCTCCTACATGTTCATGTTAGTCCCCTGGTATATATAGAATTGTATAAACAGACCTAGGGTGAAATCTGGGACATATTTCCTATGTTGCTGTTTTGGTTTCGTGTTTCCGTATTTCCGTATTCTTGATTCTGAAATTGTGGATTGTGTTTAGCCTCGACTATTTGGCGTTTATACGACGATATAGAGGATTTATTGATGGTTTTGAAGGCGTGCCATAGGTTCTAACCTATAGGCCCCTTATCGTATCGTTTGGATTTATGTGCCGTTTTAGCTTTGAGATGGTTTTAATGCGCATATGCGATACCTTGATGTGTAGGTACCTCATGAAGACTTCGGGACGGTAAGAAAGCGTGTGGCGACATCCACATATAAAGACGCAAGGTGAGTAGATTATATCTACAGGGGGAAGTCGGGGGATGACGTATAACACCCCCGCAGTCCGTAGTTGATATATTTTATGATAGTTATAGTGTGTCATAGGTATTGTGTTAGGTGTTTTATGGATAGTTTAGGATTTGAAGTAAACTAGTGTAGTTCATAGCCACGAACCCTAGAATAGGTTCACACCCACACGCACACCCTTGCATTTTCACTATACTTACATTGCGTTGATGATGATATTGGATGACTTTGGAGATGAGTCGATGATATTGGGCTTGGTGCCGTGAGGTCGGTGATTTGATATGATTCGTATTTGGGATACGATATGTGACTCTTAGCGGGCCTTTGGGCATGTGTTTTACCCCCCGCATTCATAATTATATAGATGGTATCGATTTGTACTAGAATTAGATTCAGTATCCCAGATTATGTGTTATGATGATAAGAATACCAGGTACTTGATAAGATAATGTGATATTGACCCGTACCTAGCTATTGGGATGCCGTACGACGATTTACCGTACGAGCTTTATGTTGCTGATAGATCCGTACTCATGACTTGAGGATTGCCATATGATATACTGTATTGTAAAAGACACTATTGAGGCGGGATCACTGATTATTTTATGTATATATATATTTATGTTTGTATCGACTCAGACTTAGGTGGTGTCCTTACCCCTCCTGATTTTACTTGATACTTAGATTTGTAGCTACACAGTAGATGTTAGGCTAGACCCGAGTCACCCTCTTTCAAATGGTATAACCGCATGACATGTATATATGGGTGTAGATTCTTTACTGTTACGTCGATTATTCAATGTCCGCATATTCCTGCTATTCACATTGCTTGCATATGTTAACTGCTATATTACTATTATGTTGATAGGACACTAGCACCATTATCGATGATGCGTATGTTCCACGTACACTTGCTTGCCTGCTCACATACTTCTTCATCGATAATTGCCATGTCACTACACAGTAGCATTATTGCATCAGGATATGACCTCGTATGTGCATACTATTATTTCATGTTGCAGGATATAGTGTTATACTTGCACTTCATTTAGATGACACATACCCATACTTGTACTCATATATTGACAATTATTCATTTACCATTTATTCCACGGTTCACATTGCATTGCATGCTCATATGTTAATGATTCATATTCCTTGTGCACATGCCTTTACATAGTTGCATGCTTATATTAGTGTTCTTGTTGCATGTATTATAATTCATAGATTTCGCACTGTGATATGGTTGCATATGATGATTCTAGATTGTTTTATTCCTGCATATATATATCAGTGGTATGGGACGCTGGAATATATATGTGTACCCAAGAGTATATGTATATTAGAGGTATGGGACGCTAATATATATATATATTTACGCATACTTAAATATATCATCACGATGATCTATGCAAATCTACATAAGCATTTGGAGAGGAGCCTATGTGCTCGGAGCCTAGGAGCTCGATGTGATGGGAGCCTATGTGCTCGGAGCCTATGAGCTCGATGTGGTGGGAGCCTATGTGCTCGGAGCCTATGAGCTCGATTGGAGAGGAGCCTATGTGCTCGGAGCCTATGAGCTCGATTGGAGAGGAGCCTATGTGCTCGGGGCCTTTATGATTGATGTTATATTATATCTCCCCTACCCCTATTTATTGTATATGCATTGCATCACCTATTAGTAGTACCTGATAGAGTACCCTCATGAATGTTGCATACATGTCGGATACATGATACATGGGTTTTATTTGATATTGAGATATATAGTTTGTGTCAATGCTCGACGCTGGTTTTCTGACGATTTCATTCACGATATCTCCTGTTTTCATTTTACCGCATACATACATCATATCTGTGATACATTGTTACGTGAGGCACTGGTACGAGTACTCGGCATTACACTTATGTTTAGATGTTACATTGCTACTTTACTATGCTTCAACTTATTCATCTGAGGTTTATGTTATATCTAATCGTTATGATTTTAGGTTTATGTCTTGCTTCCAATTTTCTGCGTGTAGATATTTTCTATTCACGAGTTGGCAACTCACCCCCGTTGTGCCACAGTTCTTGCAGGTTTGCCGTACAGGTTCCATAGCGGCATTTCCGGCACTTTGTTTCCTTGCGGGTGATTTGCTCGGTAGGTGGATTCTTTGCATCAGAACCACCATTATACTTGTATTATTCTTTGTATCTAGAATTTCCATCAACCAAAGACTTGTATATTGTTTCAGACTCAGACATTAGTGATGTATTATTTCGACCTTAGAGTCGCGCTTAAGTAGTGTTGCAGTTTTCATGCTGATCTGGGTTTCTTTTAAATTTTGATCCTCGCCATTCGGCGTTGTATAGTGTATTGCTTGTTGTTTATTTAAAATGGTTTTAGATTTCTGGGTTTTCGGCTTACTTGGATCAGATGGAGTCCTATAGACTTCATATGGTTCAAGGGCCAGTCACGTGCTCTCTCGGGTCGTGACATCAAGCAAATATCCTAAGGGCTCTACCAATATAAATAAGCGATATGCTAAAAGAAACATATGCATATACTGAGGTAGATCAAACCAAGTAACATACTACCATTTTGAGCAAGACTGTTATTATATCTGTGTATATCCCAAGCTTCCAAAATATAATATACAAATCAGTACTATACAATAATGGGCTCTAGGGCATATATCACTAACACAAGTGTGAGGTGGGAAAATTTCTAAGAGGAGGATTGTGTAAGAGGAAGAAGAAGAAAAGAAGAGGAAGAGAATGAGAGGAAGAGAGAATGAGAGATGGGAGATGGCTCTTGAGAGCCATGCTCTCTCTCTCTCTCTCTTCATTTAACGCTCCCTCACTCTTATGTCTCCCCACCCCCCACCCCATGCCTCCATTCTTTACTCTTTTCTTTTTCTTTTAAAATAAAATCTTTTGTTACTTAAAATAAATACATAACATAACATAATGCTAGGGTTAATGTGCCATGGCAAGAAAAACATAGTTAGCACATCCTTAAACCTATATTAGCATGCATATGTGTGTGCATAACTACAACAAGTATATAAATAATTAAATAAAATATTAATTAATTATAATAAAATATATGAAAAAGAATTATTAGTTAAATTTATTAAAAACCCAAATTAGGTCTCTTAATTAACTCTAATCGCGTTTTAAGGTGTTACATATATGATCGAAACCCTGCACGTAAAACCATACGGCCTCTACATCGTTTCGCCTGAATCAGGAAAACCCTCTGTGTGAGACTCTAAAAACTCAACAGTATACTAGCAGTGGGTTTAACCACAAGCACGTCAGCGGCACTAGCTATACGTAATAGTTACACAGGTACCTATTGAAAAGAAGGCCGACGAGTAAACTCATCTGAACTCCTACTGAGCCTATCCATGACAATCTCCGTACAGTCCTGTCTGTTCGTCTGAGAGTATCGCATGCCTGGTCTAGGAGGTGGAAAACGTCAGACCTCTAATAACCTGACAAATCGTGCCGATGTGGCTCAAGACCATCCAAGAATCTACTGATCTGCCTATCAGTAATTCTCAATCCGCTCTGGCCAGGGACTTATAGTGTTGGCCAATCGAACACAGCACGACATCGACTATTTATACCGGGAGAGACAAATCCCCGACAATCTCTCACTGTCTCCATGTGGCTCGGTACTGTACCCAACTGAAACCTATTTGCACGACTTAGTAGAGCCGTGGTAAAGTAATAATCAAAACACAGTGGGAACTCACACGAAAAATAACGACCTCAGATCGACAGACTATCTGTACTCATGTCACCAGAGAACTACTATATGATAATTGGTATAATACAATCTAGTCAGTTCTCGGCGAGTTCGTCCAGTGTACTCACCCCAGTGAACACATGTATACGATCTTAGATGCCAAAGATCAATGGTTGTGGGACCAACCATCGCCCCTCGTCGGGGTCTCGAAACGTATACACCAGTCTACTCCTGAGTATCGATACCCTGTCTCGATACTCTCATGACTAGGGATATTTAAGGATGTGGTTATCGACTATCCAGCTCCTACAAGTATGATTACCATCACAATGCTGGTAGTCAAGCAATGATCCTATGAGTTTTATCAACATGCATTAATGATACGCAATACAAGTAAAACATATGCACATATTAAGATAAAACCAAACCAAATAGCATACTATCATATTGAGCGAGATTGTCCCGTATATACATATGTCCAAGCATCCACTTATATACATATACAATAATGGCTTCTAGGGTATACATATCCAACAAGCAAAGGATTCAAGAGAGGGAGTTTATGTAAGTCGATGTACAACACCCCACGACTTGCGGGGAGGCGGAATAATGAAAAACGATCTTGTTTAAAGCGTAAACATCGACTAACCGAGAATCATTGCATAAACAATAACTAACAAGAAACCATAGAAGGGTTAACTACTATGATAAGTGATTATACCTATAGAACCGAGTCCTTCGTCTTGTCGATCTCCACGTCCTCTCCGGCCTTCTCTATGTAGTAGAAGATCCACCCGAGAGCTTAACTACAAGCTTCACCTCTAACTTGAGGTAACTAGGTTTCTTAAATAGCTAATCTGAGTAACCTAGGTGATATAGAGAGTGGTTAAGGATTAAGTAGTCTACTCTAATCCTTGGTCTCAACACATGAGAGGGGAGGATTAGGGTTTGAAGAGGGAGAGCATGAGGAGAGAGAAAGTGAGCAAGAGAATGAGATGAGATAATAAGCTATCATAATATATATCAAGCATTATGATTTATCCAACAAAAGAAAATGAAGGATTAATCATCATTCTTAATAAATACAAGAGGGTGATTCATCTCCATGAGTCATTAAGAATTTATGATGCATTAATGACATGGATGAATCACTCAAATGACTCACTAATCTAATTTAATGCATATGCCACCTTAACCCCTAAGTCACCATCTTCTAGAAGCTTCTCGCGCAATTACGAGAATGCCCCTCTTATCCGTGAAAACACGGAAAAACTTTAGACTGTATAAATCCAATAACCGGATACTAGAAACTAGCTTAAACCAAAGCCGGCTAGTAAAAACTGTCCGGATGTCGTACGTGCGTAAACACACGTATGCGTCCGAACCCTTGTCATAAAACCATACGACCTCTATATCGTTTCGCCTGGAGTAGGGAAACTCTCTGTGTGGGACTCTAGAGACTCGACTAATACGCTGGCAGTGGGTTTAACCACAGACCGCAAGCAGCACTAACTATACGTAACGATCCCCAGGTAGATGTCGATAAGAAGGCCGATGAGGAAACCCATCCGAACTCCTACTGAGTCTGATGTGACAATCTCCGTACAGTCCGGTCTGTTCGTCTAAGACTATCGCATATCGGGCCTAGGGGCGGCAAGCGTCAGTCCCCTAATAGCGGTATAAGTCGTGTCGGAGCGAAGCCCATTACATCCTGAGAAACTACTGGAACCTACCAGCAAATCTCGCTTGCCCTGGCCAGGGACTTTGCGTAATGGCTCTCTGACACAGCGCGATATCAACCCCCAATACCGGGAGAGACGAATCCTATCTAACCGCCACTGCCTCTAAGTGCTCGAGACTGCACCCAACTGCTACCTGTTTGCACGACTCCTTTGAGCCGTGGTAGGGTAGCAATCTAAGAACAGTAGGACACACTCGAGGAGAAGTAGCAGTGTCAAGTCTGCGGACTATGCTGTACTCATGTCACCTGGGAACTATTCACTGACGATTGGTAAAAAACCAACCAACAGTTCCCCGTGAGTCCTGTCCGGTGTACTCGTAACCCAACGAGCACATGCATACTATCTCCAGTACTACGTACTGACGGCTGTGGGACAGACCATCTCCCCAACTGGGATGAGAAGCGTACACACTAGTCTACTCCGGATTATCGATGCCCTATCTCGATAATCCTACGACTAGGGACCTGAATAAAAATGTGCTTGTAGACTACCCAGCCCCCACTAGTGTGACTGCCATCACAACGCTGGTAGCCAAGCAAGATCCTAAGAGCTCTATCAATACGCATACTCACATATTAAGATAGAAAAACCAAGTAGCATACTACCATGTTTAGCAAGACTGTTATATACATGTGAATATCCCAAGCTTCCATTAAGTAATATACAAACTAGTATGATACAATAATGGCCCCTGGGACATATACACTAACAATCTCCCACTTGCACTAGGGCCATGTACTGGCATATCGAAGACCGATGATCTCGAGTAGCCTCTCGAACTTAATCTGAGGTAGGGCCTTTGTGAATGGATCAGCAATGTTCTCTTCAGTAGCAACTCTCCGAACCTCGATCTCCCGACGATCAATGATCTCCCTGATTAAGTGATACCGCCTTAAGATGTGTCTGGACTTCTGATAGGACCTTGGTTCCTTTGCTAAAGCTATAGCTCCGTTGTTGTCGCAATACAGAGGTATTGGATCAACAATGGTAGGAACCACTTGAAGTTCTGTTAGGAACTTCTTCACCCAGACCGCTTCTTTTGCGGCATCGTAAGCAGCAATATACTCCGCTTCCATCGTCGAGTCAGCAACGGTGTCCTGCTTAGAGCTCTTCCAGCACTCCGCCCCTCCATTGAGGGTAAAGATATAACCTGACATGGACTTGGAATCTTCCTTATCACTCTGGAAGCCGGAATCAGCATAGGCCTCCATCCTAAGGTCTTTTCCGCCGTAAACCAAGAACATCTCCTTAGTCCTCCTCAGGTACTTGAGAATGTTCTTTACTGCTATCCAGTGCTTCTCCCCTGGGTCTGACTGATACCGGCTTACCACGCTCAGTGCGTAAGCTATATCTGGTCTGGTGCACAACATCGCATACATTATAGAGCCTACCGCAGAAGCGTAGGGTATAATAGACATGCGTTCACTTTCCAAATCAGTCTTGGGAGACATCACTTTGGATAAGGTGATTCCGTGACAAGCCGGTAGATTACCGCGCTTGGAATCTTCCATACTGAATCTTTTCAGTATAGTGTCGATATACCTGGACTGCGAAAGTCCCAACATCCTCTTGGATCTATCACGATAGATCCGGATCCACAGAATGTAAGAGGCATCACCCAGGTCTTTCATGGAGAACCTGTGTGACAAGAATCCTTTGACAGATTGTAGCATATGTTAGTGTATATGCCCTAGAGGCCATTACTGTATCATACAAGTATGTATATTACTTGATGGAAGCTTGGGATATTCACAGTTGTACAGACAATCTTGCTCAATATAGTAGTATGCTACTTGGTTTGTCTCTGCTTTAATGTGTACTTGTGTGTTTATTTATTATATCACCTATACGCATTAGTAGAGCCCTTTGGATCTTTGCTTGATTACCGGCGTTGTGATAGCGATCACACTCGTGGGGGCTGGGTAATCTACAAGCACATCCTTATACACGTCCCTAGTCGTGGGAGTACCGAGATAGGGCATCGATACTCCGGAGTAGACTAGCGTATGCGCTTCTCATCCCAGCACGGGAGACGGTCTGTCCCACAGCCGTCGGTACGTCGTACTTGAGATAGTATGCGGGTGCTCGTTGGGTTACGAGTACACTGGACAGGACTCGTCGGGAACTGATGGTTGGTATTATACCTATCGTCAGTTATCAGTTCCCAGGTGACATGAGTACAGCTTAGTCCGTTGACTTGACACTGTCACTTCGCCTCGAGTGTGTTCCCACTGTTCTTTGATTGCTACCCTACCACGGCTCTACTGAGTCGTGCAAACAGGTAGTAGTTGGGAGCAGTCCCGAAGCACTTGGAGGCAGCGACGGTTAGACAGGATTCGTCTCTCCCGGTATTGGGGGTTGACATCGCGCTGTGTCTAGGAGAGCCATTACACAAGTAGTCCCTGGCCAGGGCAAGCGAGATGTACAGGTAGGTTCCAGTGTTATCTCAGGGTGTTCTGGGCTTCACTCCGACACGACTTGTACAGCTATTAGGGGTCTGACGCTTGCCGCCCCCTAGGCCCGACATGCGATGTATCAGACGAACAGACCGGACTGTACGGAGATTGTCACATACAGACTCAGTGGGAGTTCGGATGGGTTTACCTCATCGGCCTTCTTATCGACATCTACCTGGGGACCGTTACGTACAGCTAGTGCCGCTTGCGGTCTGTGGTTAAACCCACTGCCAGCGTAGTGTCGAGTCTTTAGAGTCCCACACAGAGAGTTTCCCTGCACTGAGCGAAACGTGTAGAGGCCGTATGTTTTTACGGCAGGGCTGCGATCACTTACGTACACTTGTGTGCGTATGGTGTTCGGGCAGGCAGTACTAGTAGGCTTTGGTTTAAGCCGGATCCTAGTATTGCACGGATGGATTTGTTTTGTCTTCTGTGCATCCGCATTTTACGGAATACGGATGCAGGTGTGTATGCACAGTTTTTCGGAGCGATGAAGGAGGAGGTGCCTTATTAGGGTTTTGGCAGTTGGTTCGGCCAAAACCGTTATGTGGCAGGCTCATTAGGGTTTTGACAGTTGATTCGGTCAAAACCATTTTGAGGCGGACTCATTAGGGTTTTTGACAGTTCGTTTGGTCAAAACCATTATGAGCCGCGAACATCATTTACTAATCCTATTAGTGATAATCTTATGATGGCTAATTGCATTGACCATTTGACCCCGTTGACCTCTCTTGATTTTGTTGACCGGTTGACCGGGTTGACCATTGACTTTCAAGAGGTTTCCACACTCTTCTTTTCTTTTCCTTTTTCTTTTGGATTATGATAATGGTCATTTCAAAGTAGCCATCAACTTTATCTTGATGGGATTAGTAATGATGTTGTTTTGCATTATTTGCAACCATGGTTGTTTTTCTTTTGTATCATAATTTTATTCTCATTCTCTCTCTTGAAATGAGAAGCTCCATGGTTGCTAGAAAACTCCTTCTTCTTCCTCCTCTTGATTTCTCCTTTGATCTCATGTGTTGAGAGAAAAAGGATTCCACTTGACAAACACATCCATACATCTCCTCTACACATCCTAGGGCTTCTAGATTAGCAATCTCCTTGCCCTAGTTACCTCGGCTTGAGGTGGAGCTCGGTGTACATCTCTCGGGTGGATCGTCTTCGACTCAAGAAGGCCGCGGAGGTGATCAAAGTCCGGATCAACCATTGAGCAAGCAAAGAGAAGAACAACAAGAAGAGAAGAACAACAAGAAGTGAACAACAAGAAGAGAAGGAGTTCAAGTTGAGGTATAACCCCTAACCGAGTAGATAACATCTCATGTTAGGATGCTAGTGTATGGTTTAGCAAAGATCCGGCTTTTACGGTCCATGTTACAAAGTTTAGAAAAAAATTTGTTTTACCGTTTCCGCAACCCCGAAAGTACCGGGAGAGGTAACGTGGACCTAACAGGGGTATCAGAGCCTAACTAAACATAAACTAGCTCGGTAGTGAAGTGTATCGAAGTTCGAAACGGAAAAATCGAAAAAACCAAGTTGCGAAAACCTGAGTTTCTGTTAAAATTTTTTCTGGTCAAAAAAAAATTTGTCATACTCCAAAAATCATCTCAGGGTTTTTAAAATAAAGCCACCAAAAACGAGCCAACAACTCGACCAAAGCGCCGCGTTTCCGCGGCAATAGCAAGCTATTGCCGCGGAACCGCGGCCATCTTGGTGAGTTGTTGGGTCTATTTTGGTGCAGTGTATTTCTGACTTGGATTTAGGATTTTTAAGATGGTTTATATGTGCCCAGATTTTCCAGAATAGAAATTTGTTTTTGGGGGCCTATAAATCCGTATTTTTCCGAACTTCAATATACTTTGACTATAAAGGTTATATCTGTGATGTTCTTATGTATGAACGTCGGCTAATCGCTATATGTCGATTAGTCGGGGTTATACATATTTGTGATCTGTGATTGTTGTTGATGGTTTGTGTATATGAACTCGTTGGATTGTCGCGGATGAATAGCCGGGATGGATGTGAGATGAGAGTTTCTTTTTCTTTCATTCATGTAATAAATTTGTAAATTGATGTAATATTATTTGTTTGGCCGCACAACCGGGTCGGGGTTGTAGCCATCATTGTATAATTCTTTTTACTGTTTATGCTCCTAGGATAGACCCATGGAGGGGGTGCACAAACTACCGGGTATCTCGAAGTGCCGAGTGGCCTACTCACGGCGATGAGGGAGGTTGCTTCACTTCGGGTACTTGGTGGGTAGTTTGCCGCACCCGTAGGGGTCTTGGGTGGGGTTTTGGCTATTCATCGCGACCGTGTAATCCGCTTTTCATTGCAGGCATGAACGAATCGCGTGTTCCTAGTATATCCAAAGTGTTCATCTGTGATCTGGATTGGCTATCGTTGCAGTATATCTATATATAATAACTATTTAGGCGTTGCTTATGTTTTACAGCCGCGCTAGCCCAGTCCCCGCTCTGTCGTTAGTTAAGTAACCTAACGGGTGATGACGGGGCCCAGTGGCGAATGCGAATGGCATAAGCGTACGTCATATTTTGGTTGTTTTCTGCAATGGTAGGATTTAAATGATGGGACGCATTAAAAGAATTAATGCAAGAAAATAAACCTAAAAGACGTTGTTGGAACAATTTTTCAAAAAGCTGTTATTGCAAGGACGTTCATTTTTGTTTTGCATCGCGGTATTCGGTTGTGAATGCCCAGCACCTCAGTCGACGAGGCAAGGGCCGAGATCCCTTCACCGGGAATGACCCCTTGGACAAAAGATTGCGTCAAGGTAATAACTTCACTATAGTCGATTATTCTTGCTTTACATCGAGGTATTCAATTTGGAATATCCTGCACCTCATTCGACGAGGAAAGAGCCGAGATCCCTTCACAGGGAGTGACCTCTTTAGCAAAAAGATTTCACCACTATATTTTTCCAAAAAGGATTATCAGGTTCCTTCAACGACATCAAGTTCATTACGTTAACGGGTTTTTCGCCAAAAACCCAGCCGTAGCCCTCCGTCATTTCCTACAAGTACTACTCAGTATTCGAGCTACGTATTTTGGCATTGTCAAGGCGTAGTGATCGGTAGCTAAGTATTGCTTGTTTGCAGCCTTATTTTTCAGATTATTTAGGACAGTCAAATAGCTATGTTGGCATTGTCAAGAGTTGTGCGGGTGGGTCTAAGTTAATCAAGATAATGACGGGCCGAACTTGACTAACAGTTCATGATATGTTGGCATTGTCAAGGTCATGAATCGTTAGGTGCAAAAACCACATCGGGAGTTTCAAAAGAACTGAAACTTGCAGATTTAGCATACCTTCTGGAGTGTGGTGGCTAGAGTGGATTCCATCTAGGTCATCACATAATGACAGTTGGATCCCGATCCCACTGATGAGTTGGATTACTCTTGGGAGATTATTTCACTAAACAATCAATGCTATAAACCTAGTAGGTGTCTAGAAAGGTGTTAGCGGGGCTACGCCCCCAGGGAAAAGAGGTTCTTGAATTAAGGAACTTCGCGAAAGCGTTGGAAAACCTCCCTCGAAGTACCGACACTAGCCTGGCTGAAAGGTTAAGCAAGTATTGTGACGTGAATTAAAATCCTGACTAGTTCTTCTTTTAAAAGGTTTTAAGAAGAATTTGAGTAAACAGTGGGAGACATCCTGGTTAGATAAATTAATAAACCAATCTAATCTTGCAAGAGCATACGCTGAGTGTTTCTTTTCTCTCTCTCCAGGCAGCAACCTTTTCACGCCCTAATCAAGATAATAAAATGTATCGCTTGACCGATCCGAATTCTTATTCGGGACTGGGGAAGGTTGGTTCAGCTCTAACTTGTGACAACAGTCATGAGTATGAGAATGGGAAAGGGGATTGTATGGATTTCCAGGATACCCAGTTGAAGAAGAAGCATGGTTTTGCATCTACTTCAGGTGTTCTTGTGATTGAGAACTGTTTTACGGTCAGCCCTACCTCCTGGGTACTTGATACCGAATCAGGATCTCATATCTGTAATTTATTGCAGGGACTGAGAAAAAGTAGGAAAGTTGCACCGGGTGATATGTCACTCAGAGTAGCGAACGGAGCACAAGTTAATGCGGCAGCCGTCGGTGAATATAACCTAGTATTGCCAAATGGCAAGACTATGATTTTGAACGATTGCTACTATGTACCCTCCATGGTTTGCAACATCATATCAGTTTCTTTACTCGATAAAGATGGATATAACTTTGTTCTTAAAAAGAATATCATGAACATTTACCTTCATAAGGTACTGGTTGCAGAGGGTACACTGTGTAATGGTATCTACGTTCTAAATCAGAATGAAGTTCTCAATGTACAAAACACACGCAAGAGGAAGAATTCAGATACGAATGAATCCTACTCGTGGCATTGTAGACTTGGTCATATCGGAGAGAAAAGACTGAGTAAGTTGCATAAAGATGGACTCTTGAATGCGTTCGAGTTTTCATCTTATGAAACTTGTCAGTCTTGTCTCAAAGGGAAGATGACCAAATCTCCGTTCACCGGACATGGAGAAAGAGCAACAGAGCTCTTGGGACTCATACACAGTGATGTGTGTGGTCCGATGTCTATACTTGCAAGGGGTGGGTTCTCGTACTTCATCACATTCACTGACGATCTCTCTAGGTTCGGATATGTGTATCTGATGAAACACAAATCTAAAACTTTTGAGAAATTCAAGGAATTCAGAAACGAAGTAGAGAACCAGACAGGCAAAAGTATCAAGATCCTCCGGTCTGATAGAGGAGGGGAGTACTTAAGCACGGAATTCCGAGATTACTTAAAAGAGAATGGTATTCTCTCTCAGCTTACTCCTCCTTATACACCACAGCACAACGGTGTATCGGAGAGAAGGAATCGTACCCTATTGGATATTGTTCGATCCATGATGAGTGATGCTGAGTTACCTCTTTCATTCTGGGGACTTGCGCTAGATACAGCGGCATACTTACTGAATCAGGTTCCGTCTAAATCCGTGCCTAAGACTCCATATGAAATATGGAGTGGTAAGAAACCATATCTAGAACGAATTAAGATATGGGGTTGTCCGGCCTATGTAAAAGTACAAAAACCAGACAAGCTTGAGGCACGGTCAGTTTAATGTAAGTTTGTGGGATATCCTAGAAATTCTCTGGGATATCTGTTCTACCACACTGAGGAACAGAAGGTGTTCGTTGCTCGCCGTGCCACCTTTTTAGAGTGGCAATTTCTTGCAAAAGAAATAAGTGGGAGAACGGTAGAACTGGATGAAATATCTGATCCACAAACTCAAACTGAGGATTTAGCAGAACCAGAAAATTCAGTGACCCCAAACGAACCTCAGCCACTCCGCAGATCTGGTAGGATTTCTCATCCGCCCGAGAGATACTACGGTTTTCTCATAGACGGGGATCGAGAGGATTGCATCTTGGAAGAAGATGACCCTACCAGTTTCAGGCAGGCCATTATCAGTAGGGACTCTGATAAGTGGCAGGAAGCAATGCAATCCGAAATGGAGTCCATGTACGCCAATAAAGTGTGGACCTTGGATATTGATCCACCTGGGGTAAAACCCGTTGGATGCAAATGGATCTACAAAAGGAAACTTGGTGTAGATGGGCAGGTGGAAACCTATAAAGCTAGACTCATTGCAAAAGGTTTTCGTCAAAGACCTGGTTTGGACTATGATGAAACTTTTTCTCCGGTGGCTATGCTCAAATCCATTCGGATCCTACTTGCCATTGCTGCCTTCCATGACTATGAAATCTGGCAGATGGATGTTAAAACGGCTTTCCTAAACGGTTGTTTGGAAGATTGCGTTTACATGGATCAACCAGAAGGTTTCGTAGACAGTGGGAGCAGCGGAAAGGTGTGCAAGTTGCTTAAATCCATTTATGGATTAAAGCATGCATCGCGGAGCTGGAACATCTGTTTTGATGAGGCAATCAAGGAATTTGATTTCATCAAGAACGAAGATGAACCCTATGTTTATAAGAAGATTGTAGGACGAACTGTCGTATTCCTAGTCTTGTACGTGGACGACATTCTTTTGATAGGAAATGATGTTCCTATGCTACAATCGGTCAAGCTATTTTTGTCACAAAGGTTCTCCATGAAGGACCTGGGTGATGCCCCGTACATTCTGGGGATCAAGATCCATAGAGATAGATCCAAGAGACTCTTGGGACTTTCGCAGTCCAGGTACATAGAGACCGTACTAAAGAGATTTAGTATGGAGGGTTCCAAGCGCGGTAACATACCCGCATTGCACGGAATTACCCTCTCCAAGAAGATGTCTCCTAAGACTGACGAGGAGAGGGTTCGCATGAGCACTATACCCTACGCTTCGGCGGTAGGATCTATAATGTATGCGATGCTATGTACAAGACCAGATGTAGCTTACGCGTTGAGCGCGGTAAGCCGGTATCAGTCAGACCCAGGGGAGGACCACTGGACAGCAGTGAAGAACATTCTCAAGTACCTGAGAAGGACTAAGGAGATGTTCCTGGTTTACGGTAATGGAGACCTCAGGGTCGAGTCCTTTGCCGATTCAAGCTTCCAGAGTGACAAAGATGACAGCAAGTCTGTCTCGGGTTTTGTGTTTACCCTCAACGGAGGGGCGGTATGTTGGAGGAGTTCCAAGCAGGATACCGTCGCAGACTCGACGATGGAGGCTGAATACATTGCTGCAAGCGATGCCGCAAAAGAGGCGGTCTGGATGAAGAAGTTCATTAGTGAACTTCCGGTGGTTCCGTCCATTGTTGACCCAATACCTTTTTATTACGATAACAATGGGGCTATAGCTTTAGCGAAGGAACCAAGGTCCCATCAGAAATCAAGGCACATCTTAAGGCGGTATCACCTGATCAGGGAGATCATTGATCGACAGGAGATCGAGGTGCGGAGAGTGGACACAAAGGACAACACTGCGGACCCATTCACGAAGGCTTTACCCCAGATTCAGTTCGAGCGGCTAATCGAGATGATAGGTCTTCGATACGCCAGTACACGGCCTTAGTGCAAGTGGGAGATTGTTAGTGTATATGCCCTAGAGGCCATTACTGTATCATACTAGTATGTATATTACTTGATGGAAGCTTGGGATATTCACAGTTGTACAGACAATCTTGCTCAATATAGTAGTATGCTACTTGGTTTGTCTCTGCTTTAATGTGTACTTGTGTGTTTATTTATTATATCACCTATACGCATTAGTAGAGCCCTTTGGATCTTTGCTTGATTACCGGCGTTGTGATGGCGATCACACTCGTGGGGGCTGGGTAATCTACAAGCACATCCTTATACACGTCCCTAGTCGTGGGAGTATCGAGATAGGGCATCGATACTCCGGAGTAGACTAGCGTATGCGCTTCTCATCCCAGCACGGGAGACGGTCTGTCCCACAGCCGTCGGTACGTCGTACTTGAGATAGTATGCGGGTGCTCGTTGGGTTACGAGTACACTGGACAGGACTCGTCGGGAACTGATGGTTGGTATTATACCTATCGTCAGTTATCAGTTCCCAGGTGACATGAGTACAGCTTAGTCCGCTGACTTGACACTGTCACTTCGCCTCGAGTGTGTTCCCACTGTTCTTTGATTGCTACCCTACCACGGCTCTACTGAGTCGTGCAAACAGGTAGTAGTTGGGAGCAGTCCCGAAGCACTTGGAGGCAGCGACGGTTAGACAGGATTCGTCTCTCCCGGTATTGGGGGTTGACATCGCGCTGTGTCTAGGAGAGCCATTACACAAGTAGTCCCTGGCCAGGGCAAGCGAGATGTACAGGTAGGTTCCAGTGTTATCTCAGGGTGTTCTGGGCTTCACTCCGACACGACTTGTACCGCTATTAGGAGTCTGACGCTTGCCGCCCCCCTAGGCCCGACATGCGATGTATCAGACGAACAGACCGGACTGTACGGAGATTGTCACATACAGACTCAGTGGGAGTTCGGATGGGTTTACCTCATCGGCCTTCTTATCGACATCTACCTGGGGACCGTTACGTACAACTAGTGCCGCTTGCGGTCTGTGGTTAAACCCACTGCCAGCATAGTGCCGAGTCTTTAGAGTGCCACACAGAGAGTTTTCCTGCACTGAGCGAAACGTGTAGAGGCCGTATGGTTTTACGGCAGGGCTGCGATCACTTACGTACACTTATGTGCGTATGGTGTTCGGGCAGGCAGTACTAGTAGGCTTTGGTTTAAGCCGGATCCTAGTATTGCACGGATGGATTTGTTTTGTTTTCTGTGCATCCGCATTCTACGGAATACGGATGCAGGTGTGTATGCACAGTTTTTCGGAGCGATGAAGGAGGAGGTGCCTTATTAGGGTTTTGGCAGTTGGTTCGGCCAAAACCGTTATGTGGCAGGCTCATTAGGGTTTTGACAGTTGATTCGGTCAAAACCATTTTGAGGCGGACTCATTAGGGTTTTTGACAGTTCGTTTGGTCAAAACCATTATGAGCCGCGAACATCATTTACTAATCCTATTAGTGATAATCTTATGATGGCTAATTGCATTGACCATTTGACCCCGTTGACCTCTCTTGACTTTGTTGACCGGTTGACCAGGTTGACCATTGACTTTCAAGAGGTTTCCACACTCTTCTTTTCTTTTCCTTTCCCTTTTGGATTATGATAATGGTCATTTCAAAGTAGCCATCAATTTTATCTTGATGGGATTAGTAATGATGTTGTTTTGCATTATTTGCAACCATGGTTGTTTTTCTTTTGTATCATAATTTTATTCTCATTCTCTCTCTTGAAATGAGAAGCTCCATGGTTGCTAGAAAACTCCTTCTTCTTCCTCCTCTTGATTTCTCCTTTGATCTCATGTGTTGAGAGAAAAAGGATTCCACTTGACAAACACATCCATACATCTCCTCTACACATCCTAGGGCTTCTAGATTAGCAATCTCCTTGCCCTAGTTACCTCGGCTTGAGGTGGAGCTCGGTGTACATCTCTCAGGTGGATCGTCTTCGATTCAAGAAGGCCGCGGAGGTGACCAAAGTCCGGATCAACCATTGAGCAAGCAAAGAGAAGAACAACAAGAAGAGAAGAACAACAAGAAGAGAAGAACAAGAAGAGAAGGAGTTCAAGTTGAGGTATAACCCCTAACCGAGTAGATAACATCTCATGTTTGGATGCTAGTGTATGGTTTAGCAAAGATCCGGCTTTTACTGTCCATGTTACAAAGTTTAGAAAAATTTTTGTTTTACCGTTTCCGCAACCCCGAAAGTACCGGGGGAGGTAACGTGGACCTAACAGCATAGGAATGTCATTTCCTATCAATAGAATGTCATCCACGAACAAGACGAGGAATACGACAGTTCTTGCTACAACTTTACTATATATGCACGGTTCATCTGGATTTTTGATAAAGTCATATTCTTTGACTGTTTCATCAAAACAGATGTTCTAACTCCGCGATGCCTGCTTTAGTCCATAAATGGACTTAAGCAACTTGCATACTTTCCTGCTGCTCCCAGTCTGATTGAAACCATCTGGCTGATCTATATAGACGCACTCTTCTAAACTACCATTCAGAAAAGCCGTCTTTACGTCCATCTGCCAGATTTCATAATCATGGAAGGCAGCAATAGCAAGAAAGACCTGAATGGATTTTAGCATAGTCACTGGAGAAAAAGTTTCATCATAGTCCAAACCAGGTCTTTGACGAAAACCCTTTACAACAAGTCTAGCTTTATAGGTTTCCACCTGTCCATCTACACCAATCTTTTTCTTGAAGATCCATTTGCATCCTATAGGTTTTACCCAATCTGGAGCAAAGTCCAAAGTCCATACTTTGTTGGTGTACATGGACTCCATTTCGGTCCGCATTGCATCTAGCCATCGTACCGAGTCGCCGCTCTGGATGGCCTACTGGAAGCCAGTAGGCTCATCATCATCTATGATGCAATCCTCTCTATCCCCATCTATGAGAAAACCGTAGTATCTCTCAGGCGGATGAGACGGACTACTACTCCTGCGGAGGGTTGCGGGAATGTCCTGTTCTTCTTGAACTACCGGTTCTACCAAACTTTCATTATTAGTTTGTGGTTCTGGAATTTCTTCCAGTTCTATTTCGCTCCCACTTGATTCCTTTTCTAAAAACTGATGTTCTAGAAAATGGGCATTACGAGAAACAAATACCTTTTGTTCCTCTGCGTAATGGAATAGATATCCCCTGGAGTTCTTTGGATATCCCACAAACTTATACTTTACTGATCATGCCTCGAGTTTGTCCACATGCTGCTTTTTAACATAAGCTGGACATCCCCAAATCTTTATATACTGAAGATAGGGTTTCTTCCCACTCCACATCTGATATGGCGTGATAGGCACAGTCTTGGTAGGTACCATGTTCAAAAGTTATGTCGCTGATTCTAGCGCATAACCCTAAAAAGATCGCGGTAACTTAGCATTACTCATCATGGATCGTACCATATCCAATAGGGTTCGATTCCGTCTCTCCGATACACCGTTATGTTGTGGAGTGTATGGAGGAGTAAGGTGAGAAAGAATTCCTTTCTCTTTTAGGTAACCTAGGAACTCGGCACTCAAGTATTCACCACCTCGATCAGATCTTAGTGTCTTGATACTTTTGCCGGTTTGGTTTTCTACTTCATTCTTATACTCTTCGAATTTCTCAAAAGACTCGGATTTATGTTTCATCAGATAAATAAATCCGTACTTTGAGTAATCATCCGTGAAAGTAATGAAATAGGAAAAACCACCTCTTGCATGTGTAGACATTGAACCACATACATCGCTGTGTATGAGTCCTAAGAGCTCGCTCGCTCTTACTCCATGTCCAGTAAATGGAGTCTTTGTCATCTTTCCTTTGAGACAAGATTGACAAGTGGCATAAGTTTGATATTCGAACGAGTCTAAATATCCTTCTCTATGTAACTTAGTCAACCTTCTCTCATTGATGTGACCCAGTCTACAATACCATAAGAAAGCTTTATTTAAATCTGGAGACTTTCTTTTTAGTGTGTTCTGGACATTGAAAATTTGGAGTTGGTTTAACACATATATACCGTTATCCAGTGTACCGGACCCAATCAAACTATGATTAAGGTGGATGTTAACAACATCACTTACAAACGTGAAATCATAACCTTTATTTGATAACAAAGAAACAGATATGATATTACACGTTAAGCTGGGTACACAAAAACAGTTATGTAAAACTAAAATGTGTCCACTCGTCAATCCCAGGTGATAATCCCCTATGGACACAGCTCCCACGCTAGCTCCGTTAGCAACCATCAGGGTCATATCACCTTCCTTCAGCACTCTACGGTTTCTCAGTGCCTGCAATGAATTGCAAATATGAGATCCTGATCCGGTATCCAATACCCAGGAAGTAGAGTTGATTGACAGACAATTCTCAATTACAAACACACCTGAAGTCGAAGCCACAGCTTGCTTCGGTTCCTGGTTCTTGGCGTTCCACGCCTTGCAATCCTTTTTCCAGTGCTCTTTCCTGTGACAATGGAAGCACTCATCCTGGGCTACTACCAGTACCGCAAACTTTTTCTTTCCCTTCCCTGCCACCTTACTAACACCTCCTCTAGGTCTGTTGGCGGCCTTATTCTTCCTTCCTTTAGTTTTAGCCTTGGACCCGGAAGAAGAAGTACAGCGAACAAACATAGCGTGTGTTTCCCTTGCCTTCTGCAAGGTGCCCTCTGCATTCCTCAACATGTTAAGGAGTTCTGAAAGTTCAACTTCTTTTCTTTGAATGTTGAAGTTCAGAATAAACTGTCCGTAGGTGGGAGGGAGGGACTGAAGAATAAGGTCTGTATAGAGCTCATTATCCAAAGTCGTCCCAAGGTCTGCGAGCTCTTCAATATAGCCAATCATGTTTAGGACATGTTCTCCTACCGATGATCCGACGACCAACCTCGTTTGAAACAGCTTCTTTGAGGTCTCGTATCTTTCTATACGAGATTGCTCCCCATACAGATCTTTTGTATGGAGAAATATGGATTCAAGATCCATATCCTCGTGCCTCCTCTGATGTTCATTGTTCATCGAGGCAAGCACGATGCACATGGCTTTCGCGCAATCTAAATCCTAGGTTTTGCGGATTTCCTTATCCGCATTACTGGATTTGGGACCTAGGACTTCAGGTGCCTTAACGGTGAGGACATACCCCAATTTGTCATAAGTCAAGGCCATTTTGACATTCCGCAGCCAATCTTTATAGTTTGGCCCTGTCAGTATATTTTTCTCTAAAAGTAACTTAAGTCCAGTCATTTTCAGGGTCGCTGAAATTAGGAAAGAGAGAAGAAAACTCTTTAGCATGATGCTCTTGCAAGTTTAGAATAGTTGCTTAACCGTTCAGCCATCCAGTTTAGAAACAGTGGGAGCCATCCAGTTTAGTATTGTACAGTGAGAATACTCCTGGCTAACTCTTTAGCATGATGCTTCCCTTCCCACTGTTTCTCGAATCCTTCCTCAAACCATAAAAGAAGAATTAGCCAGGAGTATTCTCACTGTACAATACTTGCTTAACCGTTCAGCCAGGCTGGTGTCGGTACTTCGAGGGAGGTTTTCCAATGCTTTTGCGAAGTTCCTTAATTAAATAATCTCTTTTCTCTAGGGGCGTAACCCCGCTGACACCTTTCTTGACACCTACTTGGTTTATAGCATTGATCGTTAAGTGACGAATATCATGATGAGTAGCATATACTCACAGTAGGATTGGGATCCAAATATCATCGTATGATAATGTTGAAGGTATCCTACCAACATTCATCAAACTCCAAATGGTATGCATCTCTTTGCAAATTTCAGTTTGTTTAGAAATTCCCGATATATATTTTTGCCCCATGCTCTTATGACCTTGGCGTTAGGCCAAAATGTCATAAGTCACATGTCAAGTTCTACCCATCATTATCTTGTTAATTTGAACCCATCCGTATATATCCTTGACGTTCGGCCAAAATGATAATACGACTGTCCAAACTAACTCATCTATCTATGCGACAAATGAATACCCAGCAGCTACCAAACACTATGCCTTGGCGTTAGGTCAAAATACATAGCTTGAATACTACTGAATACCCAAATGAAATGACGGAGGGCTACGAATGGTTTTGGCAAAACCGTGAACGTAGTGAACTTGATATGACCGAAGGAACCTGATAGCTTTTTAAAAGGAGTGGTTAAAGCTTTGCAATTAAAAAATATCATCTGTTTTAAAATAACCGAGTGGTTTCTTTTAAATTGTTCCAACGATTCATCTTTTGGTTTATTTTCTTTGCATTATAAATAATGCATCCCATCATTAACCTATCATTGCAGAAAACAACGAAAATACAACGTCCTTTTATGCCATCCGCATTCGCCACGGGGTCCCGTCATCACCCGTTAGGTTACTTAACTAACGGCAGAGCAGGGGTTGGGCTAGCGCGGGTGTAAAACATAAGTGACGTCTAAATAGCTATCATATATAGATATTGTACATTCGTCAGACGCAATAATAGGCATTCCAGATCTCATATGAACTTTATTGGATTTGCAAGCAATCCGCGTTTGTTTAGAGCCTGCAACAAAAGACGGATTACACAATTGTGATGAATAGCCATTACCCCACCCTAGACCCCTACGGGTACGGCAAACTACCCGTCAAATACCCGAAGTGAAGCGGTCTCCCTCAACAAAGTGAGTAGGCCACTAAACACTTCAAAGTACCCGGTAGTTTGTGCACCCCATCTTGGGTCCATCCTAGGAGCAAAAACAGTAAAATGAAATAATACAACGGTGGCTACAACCGCAACCTGGATGTGCCCCGCAAAAAAATATTACAACATATTACAATTACATTGAATGAATGAATATAACAACCCATCTCAAACCCTGGCTAATCATCACAACAGTCCAATACAGTTCACAACCACAAATAGTAAAAAAACTATTACAGAAATGTGCAACCCCCTGCCAACCGACATACTAGCAGTTAGGGGAGGTTTACGAACACATTATACAATCACAGATATAATCATATTAGCAAACATCGTAAAATTTCGATCGAGCAAACACTTTAGATTCTACTCCCAAAACTTCTCTGTGCACCTAAGACTTGAGCTGAAAATAAAATATCCCAGAAACATCACTATTAACACAGAAGAGTTACTGAAGGAATTTGGGCTGACTCGGCCCCAACTCGGCCGCGGATCCGCGGCGGATCGCATGGATCCGCCGCGGTTCCGCGGTGAGTTAGCCGAGTTAGGAGTCTAAATTTCTTCAGTAACCCTATTATTCTATGTATGTTATTCTGAAGGTCCCTGAAAAATTTTTAGGGAATGTTTTAAATTCGACAGAAACTGTGTTAACACGATAATCTTTCCGGTTCTTTTTGCGTTTGAAATACTTACTTCTTTGCTAATGAGTTAATTATTGTTTAGCTAGGCTCTGATACCACTGTAAGTCGATGTACAACACCCCACGACTTGCAGGGAGGCGGAATAATGAAAAACGATCTTGTTTAAAGCGTAAACATCGACTAACCGAGAATCTTTGCATAAACAATAACTAACAAGAAACCATAGAAGGGTTAACTACTATGATAAGTGATTATACCTATAGAACCGAGTCCTTCGTCTTGTCGATCTCCACGTCCTCTCCGGCCTTCTCTATGTAGTAGAAGATCCACCCGAGAGCTTAACTACAAGCTTCACCTCTAACTTAAGGTAACTAGGTTTCTTAAATCGCTAATCTAAGTAACCTAGGTGATATAGAGAGTGGTTAAGGATTAAGTAGTCTACTCTAATCCTTGGTCTCAACACATGAGAGGGGAGGATTAGGGTTTGAAGAGGGAGAGCTTGAGGAGAGAGAAAGTGAGCAAGAGAATGAGATGAGATAATAAGCTATCATAATATATATCAAGCATTATGATTTATCCAACAAAAGAAAATGAAGGATTAATCATCATGCTTAATAAATACAAGAGGATGATTCATCTCCATGAGTCATTAAGCATTTATGATGCATTAATGACATGGATGAATCACTCAAATGACTCACTAATCTCATTTAATGCATATGCCACCTTAACCCCCAAGTCACCATCTTCTAGAAGCTTCTCGCGCAATTACGAGAACGCCCCTCCTATCCGTGAAAACACGGAAAAACTTTAGACTGTATAAATCCAATAACCGGATACTAGAAACTGGCTTAAACCAAAGCCGGCTAGTAAAAATTTTCCGGATGTCGTACATGCGTAAACACACGTACGCGTCCGAACCCTTGTCGTAAAACCATACGACCTCTATATCGTTTCGCCTGGAGTAGGGAAACTCTCTGTGTGGGACTCTAGAGATTCGACTACTACGCTGGCAGTGGGTTTAACCACAGACCGCAAGCGGCACTAGCTGTACGTAACGATCCCCAGGGAGATATCGATAAGAAGGCCGATGAGGAAACTCATCCGAACTTCTACTGAGTCTGATGTGACAATCTCCGTACAGTCCGGTCTGTTCGTCTAAGACTATCGCATATTGGGCCCACGGACGCGTCAGTCCCCTAATAGCGGTATAAGTCGTGTCGGAGCGAAACCCATTACATCCTGAGAAACTACTGGAACCTACCAGCAAATCTCGCTTGCCCTGGCCAGGGACTTTGCGTAATGGCTCTCTGACACAGCGCGATATCAACCCCCAATACCGGGAGAGACGAATCCTGTCTAACCGCCACTGCCTCTAAGTGCTCGGGACTACACCCAACTGCTACCTGTTTGCACGACTCCTTTGAGCCATGGTAGGGTAGCAATCTAAGAACAGTGGGACACACTCGAGGCGAAGTAGCAGTGTCAAGTCTGCGGACTATGCTGTACTCATGTCACCTGGGAACTGTTCACTGACGACTGGTATAAAACCAACCAACAGTTCCCTGTGAGTTCTGTCCGGTGTACTCGTAACCCAACGAGCACCTGCATACTATCTCCAGTACGACGTACTGACGGTTGTGGGACAGACCATCTCCCCAACTGGGATGAGAAGCGTACACACTAGTCTACTCCGGAGTATCGATGCCCTGTCTCGATAATCCTATGACTAGGAACCTGAATAAGGATGTGCTTATAGACTACCCAGCCCCCACTAGTGTGACTGCCATCACAACGCTGGTAGTCAAGCAAGATCCTAAGAGCTCTATCAATACGTATACTCACATATTAAGATAGAAAAACCAAGTAGCATACTACCATGTTTAGCAAGACTGTTATATACATGTGAATATCCCAAGCTTCCATTAAGTAATATACAAACTAGTATGATACAATAATGGCCCCTAGGGCATATACACTAACAGTTTAGTTAAGGTTTTGCCATCATGATCTATTTGATCTGACTTCCTAGCAAGTTTCCCCTTCCCGTTGCATATTCATTCTCCTACACGTTTGTCACAAAATACCCCTCTTAAAACATTCATATATCTCGAGTTAATGAAACTATATTCTCCTTAGTTTCCCGAGGACGACTCGTACTCAACCACACTAGCTTAATTTGCGAAGTTATTGATTGCAAATTAACACTCTACACAATTCTAATTCTATTCGTTCATATCATCATACGGAATTACCCTCGTCGGAAAATGAGAACAAACAGATGTCCAACCTTACGATCAAATAACGAGAGAAGGCCGAGCAGTATAGTCGATGAGTCTTGATTCAGTTTAGGGCTCATGCTGCAGGCGACTTAGATGTTCAGCCTTTCGTTTGCACTCAGTCTCTAGATTTAGTCTAAGCTAAAAGTTAGCTGTAGACTTTACCGATGTACCTAACATGAAATGTTACTCTTGAGAAATATCAATAAGTGATGATGGTTGATAGTTAATGCAGCCGATCTGTTAAATTTTGTATTTATCATATCACTCTAAGGGGTCAAATTCATAGGAAGATTATTCTTCCCTTCCTTAAAATACGGTTAAACCGTCGAAGGAGATTGTTTGCTTTTAACCATCTGTTTGTCATTGTAATTACTACGAAAATAAGCTAACAAGATGCGAAGCATGCAGAAAAGTTGAAAAGAAGTATATCGACGCCATGATGCACGACACATGGAACCAAGTATAAGGCTTGGAGGAAATACAGTGGTAGTCATTGTAGTAGAGCAAGATCCCGACATAGTGAACATAAGCATCACGGTTTCAAATAAGACAGATCCAGACGTAAATCAGTCGAATGGTTCTTTATCGTATTTAAAAGTGAAACTAGTTTCTTTATATCACTGTAGGTGGAAGGGGAAAACACGCATATATGTCAAAAGACCAAGAAGAAAATAAACATTAAAAAGCCAAAACAATCATGCCCGATGGAGTTCAAGTTGTGTGTGAGATCGAAACGCCAAAAGGACTCCAAAGTAAATGCAGCCAAAGAGAAGCATCGTAAGCATCTATCAAGTATTTATTCATCGAGAAGGATCCATTGAAGAAGATTCATGAGAGGAGGTACCATCAAACAAGATGAGATCTCGTATCCTATCGAGTTGGATGGAAAAAAATTAATACCGTCAAATCGAGCAAAATAGCTTAAGGAAGGAGCCTCTATATTGCAGTTGAGCTTGCAGGAGTTGAGCACTTCCAAATTAGGGGGACCCTTGATCCTCGCATGTTCTCCTACTTTGATTAGAATTTGCATTAATCCCATGATTAAGTAAACCATGTACTCCAAGTGTAATTAAGAGCTAGTTGAAATAACCACTATATAAAATAAAAAAGTATCAAGTTGTTTTTAAATTAAGTAATATAGAAAACTTTATCCAAAAGGAAAATGTTATATGGAAAATAGAAAAGTAATTAATTTCTATATTTTTTAATCTAGTCCTATGTAGGTTATAAGAATATCAAGCCTATAAAAGAGGATTAATAGTATCATTATAACAAAATGTTTTAAAGATTTTAATGTTTGTTATTTATAATACTCTAAGCTAATTGGTTAAGAGAATTCAGTACTCCAACCAAATTGGGAGTAGAATTAATAAAAGTTCTGAAGAAAAAAGTTCTTTCCAATGCTAAAATTATAGTTTTCTATCTGTTTTATATCGCTTCCGTATAACTCAAAACCCTCACAACCACATCTCATCTATCGGATTAGGGTTATCAGCATGTCGTTAGAGATTTGGGATCAACTTGTATTTAGTTTTCTTTCTCAATCAAGATAATTGGTTTTATGTAATATATTATTGAGGGAGCCAGGCTCGGCTTTTCATTAAATAAAAAAAAAATATTTAAGAAACCGAGACTTTTTTCGTGCATCTTAGTATGAATTTTAAGTTAATTATTGATAGAGATTTATAAAAACAGGGTTCAACCGTTTTAAAGCAGATGATACGCATTACATTAAAAAGTTATCGGCGGTAAATTTTGTTTTCATGTTTACAAAACTACCACGACTCATCATTTTTCAAATAATTCATCACTTCAAGCCCACTCATGCTTCTTTTTTTTTAAGTTACTCTCCCAAACAACCCCGAGAAAAAGTAAGAAGAATGTTTAACTAGGTCAGGTCAAAATTACGTCCGTGTGTTCTTAAATCGTTGGATATAGCCTATGAGGAGCAGTTTAGAAATAAGTCGGTCATGCCGCGGTGTCATGATCACTGATATAAAACTGGACTGAAATATTACAAATAAAACATTAAAGCAGCATTTATCTGAATTACACGAAAGGTTATGGTATTTTAGAGCAACTTAGGCGTTTCAAAATAAAGCGTTGCTCGTACAACACATGCCGCAACTTGTGAATTTCCCCGTACACAGTATGGAGAAATATTGGATACAGATATAGAGATTGGAGAGAGAGAGGCAAACAAAAGGAACATTAAATGGACGTGGGGCCCAAGGCATTTAAAATAAATTTTTAATTTTAGGATGGTGGTGGTGGTGGTGGTGGTGGTGTATTAATAAAAGGGGGAATTAATTGGCGATGGTCACGCGTGGGAAGAAAACAAAAAAAATTAAGAAATTTATCATTAATGAGCCCAGTCAATTGGTCCCCTCGCTACGCGTCTACCCACGGTTGTTAATGCTGCACGGCGCGCCGGGTCGGCCCCACCCACTCATTCACTTGCGGATCTTGGATTCTGCTGCTTGCGTAACGATGAAACTGCGGCTATATGTCGGTAATTTTACTCAAACGCTTTTTACTCAAATAGGAATATGTTTTTACCGCTTTTTACTCAAATAGGAATATGTTTTTACCCTTAGGCTATATTGACCTTGACTGTATATAATACTAATCATCTCCACTAATCATCTCTAATGGTTTTTCAGGACCATATCAGTTGAGAAGCATAATGAGCATTAGGGTTTACATGTAAAACATGTATATTGTGTATTAGGATTTCATTTTGTTTAGCTCTATATAGAGTCATGTTGTATATTGTATCCTTTGATCAATCAATTACAATATTTTCATTTTTCTCAAACCTATGATTTTTAATATGATATCAAAGTGTTGGTTAACTTCCACGCCGTTGCCGTTGATTGATTCTCGTCGGTATTGTTCGTCGATTTCTCTTGTGGGCATCACAAACGTCACGAGATCGCATCAACTCCGCCGACTTTTTTGTTTACACAACACCGTTGTTTGCTCTCACCATCGCCTTCTCAATAGTAAATTGAAAATCTTATGAAATCTCAAAATTTCTGGTCATGAAATGCGATAAGCTCAAAAAGTGAGCTAGCTAAACATGGTAGATGAAATCTCTGCCAATTTGATTGAATATGAGTATCTTGATATAGAATGAAGAAACAAAACCATAAATCCATTAACCAATGTTGTAATTAGATAGCCTAAACAAAAATCTAAATTTTTAACGACTCTTTCCATACACCTTCAATTCTTCTTGCACTTGAGGAAGAGAGCAAATCAAAGAGTCAAAAAAAAATCTATAATTGAAAATTTTATCTACATTGTATCTTGTAATGTTATAAATTTTACTTTTATTAATTGCTTGGACTGAAAAAACTTTTAAGCAAATAATGAAGAATTGAAGGTAATTTTTGTTAAAGAAATACACAAGAAATCTTTAGGGCATGAACACCATCCAGTCGTCTACACTTAAAAATCATCATTTACTAACAGGTACAAAATAAAAAAGCAACAATAAAAAAAGATGTTTTATAAATATTGAGCTAATGGCTTATGTCATAATGCAGTATAGAGCACACGAGGTTCACGTCTCTTAAAATAGATCCGAGCCTTCAAAATCATGTGACGGGTTGATCCAAACCATCAGAATCACATGACCGTCACACTAATGCTAATCAATAGCTGCCACGTCAGCATATTACCTCATGTTCCCCACAAAACCATCGGCTATGCTTTTAAACTCAAACGAGCGCTATCGATTTTTACAAAAACCAAACTAACAATAAATAAATAAATATATTAAAAATCCTATCACCTCAAGGTCCTATTTGTAAATTGTAAATATGATGCGACTTTTCTCAAATTTGATCAAATTTTTTTTATAACAAATTGAGATCGATTCTCAACTTCTTGGCAGCCGCCGACGGTTGCGGCACCACGTGCGCCTCACACCGGGGACACCTCGGGTTCCGCTTCGAGATCAACACGTATGACAAGCAGCTGGGGCAGCCGGCGGCGACCATACACGCGGACGAATCGGAGCCGTCCGTTTCAGCCTCGGCCTCGGCCTCGGCCTCGGCCTCGTGATCCCCGCCCCGCTTCCTCGCCGAGGATGACGTCGCGGATGACGTCGGTGACGAGGCGGAGCCTTCCGCCCTCTTCTGGATCTTGCTTTGAGTTTCACGCCCCGCGCGCTCGAGAGCGGATCGGACCTTTTCGAGGGTGCAGACGCTTTGGTAGTTGGATCTCGGCGGCGATGGCGATGACAATAAGAGCTTCAGATCGAGGGCAGAATTGTCCATCTGCGACGGCGGCGGAAAGTTCAAATCGTGCATCTGGCGATTCATCGATCTCGATCTCGATCCTTTCCTCTCAAGGTAAGTCTCTCCCGACTGAAATTTCACAATATTCTGATCAATCATTAAAGTCAGCAAAGATTATGGTAAATTTTCGAAAATTAAGAGGGAAATTACCGATAGATCCAAGTGTCTCTCGAATCCGCATGGTACCTTGAGATCGAGATCTAGCTCTTTGGCTCCGACGACAGCAGCGCAGCCGAGGAAATCGCGGGTAACGAGATCATGGTTCCTTTTGTCATCGCTCTCCTTTTTGTACTCGCTCATGATTCGAACAAGGCAGCCCACATCAGCCGCCATAAACGATCGATTTGTAAAGCTTGAGAGAGTATTTTGAAGTTAAATTATAATGGAACAGAGTAGAAAGAGATGAGATGAATAAATAGAGAGGAGAGCAATTAATAAGGGTGGGAGATATCATTGCAGAAGAAGGGAGCAAGTCATAACTAATTTAGAATTAATTTTAGGGGTTTTTAATGGGATTGAGTTGGAATTCAAGATTGCATTTAATGACGAGCGAGAAAGGGGGGAGAGAGAGAGAGAGAGAGTTTGGGATGAAGATGCGAGTCTCTTCAGAGTTAAGGTTTTGCCTGAGAGAGATTTGGTGGTCCCTACCTAAACCTGTCAGAATATAGTGTACTGGTACAACAAGTAACAATTCTGATGAGTCAAAGGTATATTTCAGTGAAAGGCAGAGAGGTAAATAAATCACTTCAGAATCTAAGTGGGTTCAAAAAAAGGCAGATTCTTCAATTTAGTGCTTGGACATTTTTAATCTGTACACGTTGAACAATAAATTGCTGTATATTCATATCAACAAAAAATTACTTGATCGGGCACACAACTTCTGGTATACAATCTGATCTGTGTTGTTCCGTTGGATCGGGCACACATTTTTAATCTGAACAGCTACGGTGATTCTGTGTTGTTCCATTGGATCCTCCACATTACGTCGAGAGTGTTTTTCATGTGTAGTATTTCTCGAATCAATATGTTCTGGGTTATAAGTAATTGTTGTGACGTAAATATCAGATGGACTTTTTGCTTGGGATTTAATTATTCGAAAGTTGATGATACTCATAAATGGGAATTCCTCAGATCATGATACGTGGTAGATGGCGTGTCCCGGGGCTCATGGGACATGAGCAAACACGCTACATTGAAGGCATTCTCCGGGCATTCGCCCCGAGGATTGACCCGACCTTCGTTGGCATCCCAGAACACTCTCATGCTCGCTATACAAATATCCACCGGCTCGCCTCCGAGCCCTCCTACACGCTGAGCTTCCTCAGCCCTCTCTGCTCGCCTCCGAGCTATCACAGAATCGGGCTTTCTCGTCCTCCCGCTCGCCTCCGAGCCAACCGCCGAGCTAAGCCTCCCCGGTTCTCCCGAGCAACCAAGAACGCAGAGCCCAAGCGCTTCCGCCACGGCTCTGCGTATCTCGCCAGAAGTGAGATATCCGCCACCCAACATCCGCGTTTCACGCCGTCGTATCCCCCCAATTAACGAGCGTATCTCGTTATTAATAGGAGGATCCCGTCATTCACGCAGGCGTAATGACAGGGGCATAACCGACGACGAAGATCTCGCGCCAGCTCGCACCAAGCGACCACTATAAAAACCCCTCTCTTAGACGTCTCAGGTAAAGCAATTTCAATCCAACAAGCCGCTACTCTGCTCAAATTTCTCGGCAAACTTGATCGTGGGAGGGTCTACGGTGGTACAACCATCCCGAGACTTCTTTGCAGGTAGCTCGGCTTCACCCTAAAATCAACCCATTAAGAACCACATGCTCAAGAAGACAATCATCAACGTCAATTTCAACCCTTCATCAGCGCTGGCAACATATAGATGGAGGAAAACATCTGAAGGAGATCCAGGTCTCCATCAGTTGACGCCGTCATTAGGAAAAGACCGACAAGCTCAAGATCTCCTTGATGCTGTAAATAAACCCCGGGATGATGTGTACCTCTACAACCTCGACCGTTCCGAACAAACGTACGAGGCGGTGATAGACCGCGTGGAGGCCTACTTTGGACGTCTTCTCCGGCAATCTCCACTCATCCAAGTGCTTATTTATGCAATCTGGAGGAGGTCCCCGGGTCTGCACAATGCCTTGTCTCCGCAGTTGAGGGATGAGGCAATCGAGAAGTTGTACTCGCTTTACCACATCGGCCTAATCTCGAAGAGTAGGCGGGATCGATCAGCAGGCCTTCTTCTGGAATGTTTCTAGAAGAGACTGATTGCTGATTTTTGTTTAGCGGGTGGCGCTTCAAAGGCGGTTGAGAAAGCTAGGGTTCGGCTGACGGAGATTTCGTCGGAGTATCATCAACAATGCTTCCTCCATCCCCAGCCCCCTTTGTTGTAATTTTTATCATAGTTTTGTGTAAGGCTAAGGAACCCATAATACCCTTTAATGAATAAATTTCTTCTTTTTCGATGTGTTTTATTTTCTTTGATCCCTTAGCACTTTTTACACATTTTCTCAAAACGAATCTAGGGATGTGGAATCCGAGGAAGAAGAAAATTTGTGGAAGAAGTCTCTTATAACTTGGGAGACTTAAAAATAATAAGAAATTACATCGCTTCGAAAAGAAGAAAATACATTCATTTGTATAGTTTGAGTTTTTCATCGTTGTAGGGCCGAAGAAACTTGCGTCCACCCGTGTCTTGTAACCGATAGGGTCCACCGGGCAATACTTCGGAGACGAAGAAAGGGCTGTCCTACTTCGGGGAGAACTTGTGCAGTTTGCCTTGGTCTATGTATTCGTTCCGCCTTAAGACCAAATCTCCCGTCTTGAAAGCGCGATGCTTAACTCGTGCATTGTAGTAGCGAGCAGTTTGTTTTTGGTAAGCGGCCACTTTGATCTGTGCTCGGTCCCGCTTCTCTGGCAAGATGTCTAAATTAGTTCAGAGCGCCAAGGTGTTGGCTTCGTCATCAAAGTGTTTGACCTTGTAACTGGCAGTCCGATCTCCGCTGGGATCATTGCCTCGGTACCGTAACAGAGGCTGAAGGGGGTCTCTCCCGTGGGCGTTTTCTTCGATATGCGTAAGGCCCACAATACCCACGGTAGCTCCTCGACACAGCTGCCCTGCATTCCTTCCAAACGAGCTTGAAGACCTCAGATGACGTCTCCGTTAGCAACCTCGGCCTGTCCGTTGCATTGAGGATGCACGACCGCGGCAAACTTCATTAGTATGTGGTAATCATTGCAGAACTCTTTGACTTTGTCGTTTTTGAAATTCGTCCCGTGGTCGGTAATGATGCACCTTGGGATCCCGAATCGAGAGATTACGTTGTTCTGCAGGAAATTTATGGTAGTGGCGGCGTCCGGTTTTCTGATGGAGACGGCCTTAATCCACTTCATGAATAGTCTACCGTGACGAGGATGTACTCGTGCCTGCCCGTATCGGTGGGGAGTTGGCCCACTATGTCCATTCCCCACTTGGCAAATGGCCAGAGGGAGGTGAGGGCCTTTAGCTCGGTAGCCGGAAGAAGGAGTATGCTTCCATGGAGTTGACAGCTTTTGCATCTTCTGACGAGATTTTGAGCATCGTGATGAATCGTCGGCCAATAATATCCTTGGAGCAGCGCCTTCTGGACCAATGTACGGGCCGCTTAATGCGCTCCACCGACCCCTTCATGAATCTCACGCAGGACATAGTCGGTTTCGTGAGGGTCAACGTACTGGAGCAGAGGCTGTGTGTATGACTTCTTGTAAAGGTTTCCATTGCTCCAGATGAAATGACGGGCTTTAACTCGGAGGCGGCACGTTTCCCTTCGGTCTTCCGGAAGTATTTCATCATTCAGGAACTCCACGAGGGGCTTCCCCAATCCTGGCCTCCTCCTTGAGCAGTGTATACCTGAAGCGTCACCTCTTTGTCTTCCACGCTGAACCGTGGCAAGACTTCGAAGAGGATATTTCTCTTATTATTGGCAGTATAGGAAGCGGCAAGTTTGCTCAGGGCGTCGGCTTGGGCGTTCAAGTGTCGGGGTATCTGTTCCACTTAGACTTCGTCAAAACCTTTTCGTAATCTTTTCACCTCGGCCAAGTATTTCACCATGAGTGGCTCTCGGGCCTCGAATCGTCCGGTCACTTGGCCGACGACTAGGGCGGAGTTATTGTGAATCCGGATCATCTTCAGCCCCATCCCGGAAATGATTCGTAACTCGGCCAGTAAGGCCTCGTATTCAGTGGCGTTGTTCGATGCTCTGAACCCAAGCTTTAAAGAGTACTCCATCTCTGCCTCGTTCGAGCCTCCAATAATAAGGTCAGCCTCGCTCCCTTCCTCGGTAGAGGACTTATCGACGTAGAGAACCCAATCGTTGATGGAGTCGGGTACTTCCTTGACCGAGGATTGGGGTCCGCCGTCCCGTATTGCCGCTTCTTCTTTAGTGGGAATAGTACATTCGACCACGAAGTCAGTTAGGACCTGAGCTTTGATGGCTTGCCGGGGCAGTATTTGATGTCAAATTGGGATAATTCCCACCTCCATTTTTCTAGACGACCTGATGGCTCGAGGAAGGTGAGAATTGTCCCTATAGGACGCTCGATGAGGACGAAGATAGTGTGCACCTGAAAGTAGTGCCAGAGTTTTCTTAAGGTGTCAACAAGAGCCAAGACAATCTTTTCTATGGCCGAATACCTTGTTTCCGCATCTTTGAAGACTTGGCTCACGTAGTAGACTGGCTTCTGTACTCCTTCGACTTCTCAGACGAGCACCGAGCCAGCAACGTGACCGGAGACTGCAAAGTACAATGATAGCTCGTCTCTTTCGATTGGTCGGGTGAGCAGCGGGGGAGTTTCCAGGTGCACTTTGAGCTGCTTGAAAGCGTTTTGACATTCTTCCGACCATTCGAACCTAGGGATCTTTCTTAGGGCTTTGAAGAATGGGAGGCACTTTTCTCTGGGCTTCGACATGAAGGGACTCAGAGCGGCCACTCTCCCCGTGAGTCGCATGATCTCAACGTTGCTCTTGGATGTGGCCATGTTAAGAATGGCGTTGATCTTTTCTGGGTTAGCTTCGATTCCTAAGTGGGTAACCATGAACCCGAGGTATTTCCCGCTAGTGACTTCGAACACGCACTTGGCCGAATTCAGCTTCATTTTGTACTTGCGGAGGATGTCGAATGCCTCGCTAAGATCTTTGCTGTGCTCGTCCGATGAGGTAGATTTCACGAGCATGTCGTCGACGTAAACCTCCATGTTCTTCCCAATCTGTGGTTTGAAAATTTTATTAATTAGGCGCTGGTATGCAGCCCCAGCATTTTTGAGGTCGAAGGGCATCACCTTGTAGCAGTATACCCCCTGGTCCGTGGTGAACGCAATAAGTTCTTCATCTATCAGGTTCATACGGATCTGGTTGTAGCCGAAGAAAGCATCCATGAAGCTGAGCAATTCGTGACCCGCCGAGCTGTCTACTAGCTAGTCTATCCGAGGGAGGGGATAGTTGTCCTTCGGGCAGGCCTTGTTCAGGTCTGTGAAGTCGACGCACATGCGCCACTTCCCGTTCGCTTTTTTAACCATAACTACATTCGCCAGCCAGTCCGAGTAATCAACATTTCGAATGAAGTTAGCTGCGAGCAATCTATCGTCCTCGTTCTCAATTGCCTTTTGCTTTATCGGAGCGAAACTCCGCTTCTTTTGTGTGACGGGTCAAGCTTTCGGGTCAACCTCGAGCTTGTACGAGATTAATTTGGGGTCGATCCTGGGCATGTCAGCAAGCGCCCAGGCGAACACGTTCGAGATCTCTTGGAGAAAGCAGATCAAGTCTTCGCGCCGGGCTCCAAGTTAAAAGGGATCCGATCTGGACGGCTCATCCCTCATTCCCCTCGACGAGGGGGATTTCAGTTAGTGCTTCCACTGGGGCTCCTCGTATTTCTTTTTGTTCATCGCGAGTGTCCAAGGACCCCTGGAAATCATTTGCGTCTTCGAGGTCGTCGCCCTACTCCCCGGTGGTGGATGTTGTGGTGAAGAAAATTTTGGCGATTCGCTGGTTCCCGTATGCCCGGCCTATTCGCCCTTAATCTAGTGGAAATTTGATCACAAGGTGGTAGGTCGAGATTTGAGCCCGGAGGGCATTTAATGTTGGGCGTCCCAGGAGGATGCCGTAGGTTAAAGGAATCCTAGTGACGATGAATTCCACCGGTACAGTCCTCGTATGGTCAACTTCTCTAATGTTGAGGAGGAGGGTGACCACTCCCTCGGCCGGGATGGAGTGGTTGGTAAATCCTGATAGGACATAGGAGGTTAGTCGTAGGTCGGACGGTCCTAGCCCCATACGCTGGAAGCAGTCATAGAAGAGGATATCTGCCGAGCTCCCGGAATCTACTAGTATCCTCTGGACCTCATAACGATAGACCCGTGCCATAATCATGAGAGGGTCGTTGTGAGGCATGGATATACCGTGGAGGTCCTCATTAGTAAAGATGATGGCCTCGGCGGTCCTGCACTTCTTCTGGGGCGGGTAGCTTATTCCTTCCACGGGTAGGAGGCGATGAGTCTCGCCGGCTCCACAGGCAGACCATGAGGAAACGACCATGATTTGGCCGATCGTTAATTCGCCGGGAGGGGGCTGGTTCTCACGCTCCCTATCCCCCTTACGCTTGTCCCGCATGTACTTCGTTAGGTGGCCAGAGCGGATCAACTCCTCGATGCAGCCGCAGAGTTGTTTACAGTTCTTGGTCGGGTAGCCCTGCGACCTATGGAAGGCGCAGTATGGGCATGGATACGTTTACCCGCTCTATGGAAGATCAGCTGGACCTTGAAGAATTGCTCGCCCTTCGCCTCCTCTAACAGCTTAGTCTGGGAGATGTTGAGAGGAGTATACTCCTGGAACTTTGGGGAGTACGGTTTTGGCCGGTCGACCTTCTTCTTCTCTTCTCTGGCCCTCTTCTTTTGGTCGGCTTGGTAGCCCCGGGGCATGTTGGCATTCACCTCAGACTCGAGTTAGATTTCTTGTTCGGTCTAAGCTTTTACCACGGCCATGGTCTTAGGTTGCGCTAATGCAAAATAGCGGAGCCACTCTTTGTGCCTAAGACCCGACCTTAGAGCGGTAATGACAGTTTCATCTCGGTGATCGGGGACTTCGAGAAGAGCGTTGTAGAAGCGGGTGACATTCCTTTGAAGGATTCTTTTTCCCCGCTCTTTATGGTGAACAGGACCTTACTTGGGGACCTACAGAATTTGATAGAATGGAATCGGAGTCGCAGCCTGGCGCAGACCACAAGCGGGAATGGCTGCCGCTTTGAGCGCACCGAATCCTCGAGGTATCATGACCGCCTCGACGCCCTCGAAAAGAGAATCGAGGATATACATCGGGAGGGTCATCCGTCCGGTGAAGGGGCTAGGTACGCCGCCGACGCACTTACGAAACCCTTCACCGAGGAGTTGCTCGCCGTGCACGTCTTGTCTTGGAACAAGCCACTCAAGACGGTCTTCTTCGACGGGAAGCCCGACCCGAAGGACCACCTGGACGCGTTCACGACAAGCATAAGCTTCCAGGATAACTCGGACGCAGCCTAGTGCCGAGCTTTCCCAACCACCCTCATTTATCTGTGGGAACTTTCAATTCTCCCCACCCATCGAAAGTTGATCTTCCACTCTCGACTTCATGGCGAGCAAAGACCGTGATGATCCCAGCACAAGCCTCCGCCCACCCCACAACAGAGGCACAGACGGATCTACTCCCCTTCCGAACGCCATCCACGCCCTCTCGGCAAGGATCGATAGGCTCGCATCCATAGTCAACGCCTTTGTCCGTGTCCAAACGGCGGGCCCATCCCCCCAGGTCGTCGTTCCCCCTCCCATGGATCATGACCTTCGAAGGGGGGTGGATGACACCGCCCATGCTGGCACCACCGAACAACGCCGTTCTCGCTCCGTCGACCGCGGCTCCCCCGCGGCGACCGATTCTATGACCCGTTGGACTCCACATGACCCCACGCCGCGGTCTCGTGAAAGAGCTTATCGCCCCGAGGCCCGTCGCGTTCCCGTCCCTCCCGAGGAGGTACCGGCCAGCTCGCCTGCACCCAGGCATGACCGACACCCCCTCCCTCGATGGGATCGCACGAACGACACTCGCCGTGAAGGCTCAAGAAGTACCTCGCCAGGGGACCTAAGGAATTTGATAGAACGGAATCGGAGTCGCATCCTGGCTCAGACCACAAGCGGGAAGGGCTACCACTCTGACCGCACCGAATCCTCGAGGTATCACGACCGCCTCGACGCCCTTGAAAAGAGAATCGAGGGTATACATCGGGAAGGTCATCCGTTCGGAGAAGGGGCCGGGTACGCCGCCGACTCACTTATGAAGCCCTTCACCGTGGAGTTTCTTCCCGTGCACGTCTCGTCTAGGAACAATCCGCCCAAGGTGGCACTCTTCGATGGGAAGTCCGACCCGAAGGACCACCTGGACGTGTTCACGGCAAGCATGAGCTTCCTGGATAACTCGGACGCGGCCCAGTGCCGAGCTTTCCCGACCACCCTCATTCGTGCAGGCCAGGACTGGTTCCGGAGATTGGCGCCACACTTTATCTCGACCTTTGAAGAGTTGGCTACCCAATTCCTCGGACACTTCGTCGGCAACAGACGACAGAAGAGAACAGTCGATCATCTGTTCACCATAAAGAGCGGGGACAAAGAATCCTTCAAAGGATATGTCACCCGCTTCTACAACCCTCTTCTCGAAGTCCCCGATCAATGAAATGAAACTATCATCACCGCTCTAAGGTCGGATCTTAGGCATAAAGAGTGGCTCCGCTCTTTTGCATTAGCACAGCCTAAGACCATGGCCGAGGCAAAAGCTTGGACCGAGCAGGAGATCCATCTTGAGTCTGAAGTGAACGCCAACCTGCCCCAGGGCGACCTAGCCGACCAAAAGAAAAGGGGTATAGAAAAGAAGAAGAAGGTCGACCGGGCAAAACCGTACTCCCCAAAGTTCGAGGAGTATACTCCTCTCAACATTTCCCAGACCGAGCTGTTAGAGGAGGCGAAGGGTGAGCAATTCTTCAAGCTCCCACCGGTCACCCATAAAGTGGCTAAACATATCCGTGGCCCGTACTGCGTCTTCCATAGGTTGCAGGTCCACCCGACCGAGAACTGTAAATAACTCTGTGACTACATTGAGGAGTTGATCCGCTCTGGCTACCTGGCGAAGTACCTGTGGGACAAGCGACAGGTGGACATGAAGCGTGAGAACCAGCCCCCTCTCGGCGAATTAACGATCGGCCAAATCATGGTCGTTTCATCGGGGTATGCCTGTGGAGCTGTTGAGACTCATCGCCTCCTACCCGTCGAGGGAACAAGCGACCCGCCCCAGAAGAAGTGCAGGACCGCTGAGCCCATCATCTTCACTGATGAGGAACTCCACGGTATATCTGTGCCTCACAACGACCCTCTCGTGATTACGGCACGGGTCCAGAGGATACTGGTAGATTCCGGGAGCTCGGCAGATATCATCTTCTATGACTGCTTCCAGCATATGGGGCTGGGGCCGTCCGACCTACGGCCAACCTCCTACGTCCTATTGGGGTTTACCAACCACTCTATCCCGACCGAGGGAGTGGTCACCCTCCTCCTCAACATTGGGGAAGCGGGCCATACGAGGACCGTACCGGTGGAATTCATCGTCGCTAGGATTCCCTCGTCCTACAACATCCTCCTGGGACACCCAACATTAAACGCCCTCCGGGCTCAGATCTCGACCTACCACCTCGCGATCAAATTTCCATTAGATCAAGGGGATTGGCCGGGCCTACGGGAACCAGCGAATCGCCAAGATTTGCTTTACCACGACATCAACCACCGGGGAACATGGCGACGACCTTGAAGACGCAAATGTTTTCCAAGGGTCCCTAGACACCCGCGACGAACAGAAAGAAATCCGAGGAGCTCTGGTGGAGGCGCTAACAGAAATTCCCCTCGTCGAGGGAAATGAGGGACGAACCGTCTATATCGAATCCCTTTTGACAGGAACCCAGCGCGAATACATGATCCACTTTCTCCGAGGGAACCCGGACGTGTTCGCCTGGGTGCCTGCTGACATGCCCGGGATCGACCCCAAAGTAATCTCGCCCAAGCTCGGGGTCGACCCTAAGGCCCGACCCGTCAGGCAAAAGAAGCGTAGTTTCGCGCCGATCAAGCAAAAGGCGGTCGAGGACGAGGTTGAAAGATTTCTCGCAGCCAACTTCATTCGAAACATTGACTATTCGGACTGGCTAGCGAATGTAATCATGGTTAAAAAGGCGAGCAGGAAGTGGCACATGTGCGTCGACTTCATAGACCTGAACAAGGCATGCCCGAAAAACAACTATCCCCCCCTCGGATAACCCAACTAGTAGATAGCTCGGCAATCCATGAATTGCTTAGCTTCATGGATGCTTTCTCCAGCTACAACCAGATCCGTATGGAGCTGACAGATGAAGAACTTACCGCGTTCACTACGGACTGGGGGTATACTGCTACAAGGTACCCTTCGGCCTCAAAAATGCTGGGGCCACATATTGGCGCTTAGTTAATAAAATGTTCAAACCATGGATCGGGAAGAACATGGAAGTTTACGTCGATGGCTTGCTCGTGAAATCAACCTCATCCGACAACCACACCAAAGATCTTGGCGAGGCATTCGACATCCTCCACAAGTACAAAATGAAGTTGAATTCGGCCAAGTGCGCGTTCGGAGTCATGTTTATCACAGGAAACTGCATTTTAATACCACTCTTTCATTATATGTTTTGTTATAGATCGGTACTATTAACCAGTGTCTGCTCAGTAAATACAGATTATAAGTATCCGTGACACAATACTGGAAACACACTCAATATCATGGATATAACTTTTGTGAGCCCACACTGCAACCGGAACTACAAACCAATCTATATTCAAAGAGTTATTTTGCAACAAATAAAGTGTACACAATTTTAGTCCAACACATTGCAAGTGTGCACTAGCTCTTTGATGGCTTGGACATAGGTAGGGCTATCGTGGGTACAAGTAGGTGTGTGTGATAAATGCTAAAAGTTTTGATGTGATATAAAGTATCATGTTTCCCTCTAATCTACTGAGTACAGACCAGGTTCATATAAAGAAATCAAGCAATACCAGTGAAATTGTCGAGAGAGCACAAGAGTACCACACCAACACGAGCCCATTAGCTCGGATTTGCCCTGGCGACTTCCCACCAAAACTCGGCGCCGCCGGTTTTTCTATGCCCAATGTTTCCCAATTTTGTTCCGGCTCTCCCTTACCGTCACATCAACTTATTTTTATTATTTGTTTAATCTTGTTGTGCCTATAAAAGGAAGATCAGTGAGTAAGGGAAGGGGTCTCATATTCTTTACACTTGATACACTTTTTGTTTCTCTTTTCATTTTGTTCTTGTACATAGCTAGTTTGCCTTGAGTTCTTTGCCTTCTCTTGATCTTGCAATCTCTTCATTGAGCTTGCAAGTTTAATTTTTGGTTATTGAACTCATGGTTTGTATCACTTGGACATAATAAATCTTTCTTTTTGCATTTTGGGTTCTTAGTATTTCTCTTGCTTTACTTACTTGCTATTTTCATTCTTACCATTTACTTACTTGCTCTTTTATTTCCATGCCATTTACTTTCTTGCAATGTTGTTTATTCTTTTCTTTGTATCATTTCTTTTCTCTTTTTCTATGTTGTTGTGATGGTTTGTACATATTGGTGTTGTTAGGAAAAAGAATGGTTGCGTAAGTTAAGATTTTCGTTTCTCATTTCCTCTGCCCGATATTTTCCTATTGAACTCCGTCCAAACCTTACGCAAGCGCTCCGTTAGGCATCCTACCCTGCCAAGGTATCGGTGATCCCTAACTGCGACCGGTTGCATTCGGTTTGGCCGGAGGCGAAAGCCAAGAGACAAGAACGGACGGACAAGGGTCAATAAGCCGGATTTCACTAATACCGTACTTAAGCACCCTAATCCAAGTTGTTACCGATTGCTCTAGTTTCAATGGTTAAGTTTGGAACAAAGGATTGAGTACGGACTTCACTAACTTACACTATCCTATCTAATCCTAACAACTTTTACTTTGCATATATACACTTAGGTTAGAATCAAACAATTCCGACCCTCGCGCATTAACTCGTCATAAAAGGAATGCAAAATGCACCGTCTCCCTGCGGACGACCGATACTCATCGCGTCTAGCTACATGCGATGCCGTCCTGATTACGGTTAACTTTAGAACTTAAATACGACACACGCGAAAGCGCTATCAATCAAATGGCGCTGTTGCCGGGAAGACCGTAACGTTTTTATTCTTGGTATTTCGAGTTAGTCTCTGTATATCCTGTTTATAAATCTAACGCCATTTTAAAAACAAAAAAATCAAAAATTTCAAAACCAAAACAAAAATTGACATTCTAACCTTTTTACTCTCTGGAAATTGGACCTGCTACCATTTTTGGACTAATTAAAAAAGATAAACAATATAATTAAGACAATAGTAAAACACCGAGATATCTGTAGAAATTTCGAGCCCTAATTCACAGAGGAGCCCGGCGGCTTCCCTCAATTTTCCGGCATCGCCGGCCCAAGCATCTCCTTTTGCTCTCAAATTGTTCTCTGTGCTCCAGTGTTCTATTATCATCCTAATTTTATTGTTTGATTTGTTAATTATATAAGTGTATGTGTTTGGGCATTCATATCGCTTTTTTGCACTAATAATCCATTTTTCCGACATTTTCAGATTTTTACGGATTTGCGAACTATGATTGTGTGGAGCAAAGTGTACATTCAAAACTAAGGTGATTGCGAAATACAGTGCCAAAGATCCGGGTAGTTTGACTCGCGCAAGCGAGTGTTTCAAGCTAGCCGGATTCAATTCAACGAGAGTTTCTTAACCCGAAAACTTACCGGTACGTATATCTTAACACCTTCTTTCTCAAATCCGACGCATCCAATATACTATCTTTGTAGGATTCTTTGCAAGTTCGTCATCAAACGCTAATATTGACTAACCCATATTTGTTGCAGTACCGTGTTTAAACATAAAAATCGATTTTTAAAGGTTTTTAACAACCTTTTCATTGATTTGTGCATTGCATCCATTAATACGGACTTAAGGGCAAGCGAACCCCACAATATACGGTAAAGGATTTCATTACATTTTCCGTGGCCCACAAATCACAAAATTGAGCATAACGTTTACCTGCACAAAGTTTAAAAGAAACTAGACTTTAAGCCTTTAAGGACTTCACGCTCATTAGGAGAAGTTAACTGTGTTTAGAATACTGCTTAACGGTATATCGTTCACGGGGTGTCTAGGAAAGTGTTCACTGTGAAACTGCCAAAAGAGAAAGGGTTATCTAATTAAAGACCTTCGCGAAAGCGTTGGAAAACCTCCTCTTATCTCTGCACTTACCTGACCTCGTGATTAGTATATCTTGAGCCCGTTTCTCGACATAGTTTTACTTCGACAATCAAGTTCTTGAGCGGATCTAGTTGACCTAGGTGAACAGTAGACCGATTAGGTGTATGGTATTGTGTCGTGATTGTTTTTTCTTTTATCTTTTTGTGTGTATATTCCATTCTTTTGTTAATAACTAACATAAAAACTAATAATTTTTTTTTAAAAAAAACCACATTCTTTTTCCTCTCCTCTTCTTCTTCTTCTCTTCATATAATGGGTACCCCACATAGACCAACTCTTGCCGAACTTTGGTACCCATAACCAGACATTACTTCTTACGGGTTTTGCTTTGATCGAACTTCGAACGATCCCTCCATACCCAAACTTTCTTTGAAAGATCGCATAGACGCATCTAGGACAAACAATTGGACTCCGCAATCCACTTCGTATCAACCGTTTCAACCTCCCCCACCTTCTTATGTTGATACCCCTTTTGAGAGACATGTTGTAACTCCGAAACCCATGTCCATTGCTGAATGAATTGAACAATCCTGTAGCCGATCTTTCACTCCTTTCACCACTTCCAATTCTTTTGATCAACAATTCCAATCACCTTCTTATCATAACGTTGATCTTATTCCTATCCAACCATTCGATTCCTATAAATCCTACCCGACTTTTACACCTTCCCTAAACATTGCTTCTGAACAGCCATTTGGGAGTTTCCAGTATCCAAACAACTTTGAATCTTTTACTGAAACCCCTCCACAGCCCATGTCTAGTCTTAAACAGTCGTTGGAAGAATTTCGGGTAGCGTCATGCCAACAAATGATGGATTTGAATGCGTCCATGGCCGCCCTTATACAGCCTAACGAACCGGTAGTTAGTTTCCAACTAGCTCTAAATTTTCCAATGTATGATGAGGCGGTAGGACATATTGAGGAATTAAGTCATGAGAGTGAGCGGTACACCCTTCCAAATCAAATCTACCCATTGAAAATTGAATTCCACAACTCCGGTTTTGAAAGTCTATCGAGTGTCCCAAATTACTCATCAAGTGAAGATAGAATGATTAATGAGTTGTGGGACTTTGTAGTGTTTGATTTATCGGATTATGAAGGGACCCTGTCAAGTGAAACCATACCCAATCCCTTTGATCTCTACACCTCCATCCTAGAACCACAATTGATTAAAATCCATGCTTTTGATGAGATGTCTGAGAAATTTAATTTTCGCTTGATTAAGGATATCGACGCTGGGAATATTTTGGATGATGAACCCGCAGTTGTGGATGAGTTTTTCTCACCAATTCATCATGTTCTTTCACTTCCATGTGGACATCATCCCGAGTCATTAATTATTTTTCCCGAACTTCATATGCGTCTTGATATTGATGATAAATGCATGGATGAACTAAATTTTGAGGAGAATTTTGAGCATAGTATTGAGGATGAACCAGTTTTAATTGTTAAGTCGGATTTTCTAATTCATCCTATCCCTTTCATTGACTGTGTACACCCTTCTGAATCTTTAACCGATACCATTCCTCGATCACTCCCCTCCATCCTTTCCATCGTTCCGACCTTGCAAGACATTGTATTACCTTCTTTTCTTATGTCTGGTTTACCAAGTTCAGTCTTCCCATGTTTTCTCACGAATCTTGATAGGTTTGACCCCATTTCTCGACGGGTTAATAGATTAGTACAATCGCTTTTTACACATCGGTCATTACAAATTGTACTAATTTATTCACTCCATTTCCACCCTCAAGTTCGTATTCCATTTCTTTTCCCCTTCCGCCATTCTTCTCCCCGATCGAGACCGTACACCGCTTCCATTCACATACGGTCTCGCGTATTCTCCATTTCTTTCCTCGTCGCATTCTTTCACCAGCCCGGTCCTTATCTCGATAAATTTTTTGAATGGTTGGTGCTAACTTTTGGCCTGTGTAAGGCCTTGTATAGATTGATACTGTTCTCTCTCCCCTAGCTCTGAACTTTAATGCCTAAATAGTGGAAACACTGTTTTACTGAAGTTTGGGTGAAACCTTTTTGTGTATATATATTTTGGGTTTGCTTTTTTTTTTTTGTATAAAATAAAAAGTAAAAATAAAAAAAACAGGGGAGCGCCGACAATTTTGACCCTCTTGGTATAGCCTGATAGTGAGGACACTGTCAAGTTTAAGTTTGATGGTGTGCTTGGTAAGCTTTCTTCCTTCGCATTCATGTGTAAATTTTGCATTTGTTGGAGATAGTGCCCTCAGAGTCAATTATTGGATCGCAGGTACGTGATTGCAATGATTGCGGAGGACCTATACCGGTTGGACAGTCTTACTCAAGATGATAATATGCTATCTGGTTTGCCTTTATCAGTCGTGTACAGGTTCAGGTGACTGATCACTGTTACACTTTGATAGAGCCCTTAGGATCTTGCTTTACTACCAACAGTATGATGGCGATCATATACGTGAGAGTTGGGTGGTTTATAAGCATATCCTTAATTGTGGTCCCTAGTCGTAGGAGTTTCGAGACAGGGCATCGATACTCCGGAGTAGACTAGTGTATACAGTCGAGACCCCGACGAGCGGCGGTGTCCGGTCTCACAAGCCACTGGTGTCAGTTGGATCACCTAAGATGTATACATGTGCTCATTGGGCTATAAGTACACCGGACAGGACTCGCCGGGAACCTGCTAGTTGGTATTATACATATCGTCAGATAGCAGTTCCCTGGTGACATGTGTACAGGTTAGTTCATCGACCTGAGGTCGTCATTTGTCTCGTGTGAGTTCCCACCGTGCTTTGATTTCTACCCTGCCACGGCTCAAAGGAGTCGTGCAAACAGGTAGTTTTTGGGTACAGTCCCGAGCCACATGGAGGCACGTGAGCGGATCGGCAGGGGATTCGTCTCTCCCGGTATTAGGGGTGAGATCGTGCTGTGTCTAAGAGAGCCATTACACAAAGCCCACGGCCGTGGCAGGAGATTTACTGGTAGGTACTCCAATAGTATCTCAGGGTGTTATTGGGCTACACTTCGACACGACTTATACTGCTATTGGGGGTCTGACGTTACTAGCCCCCTAGGCAGATATGCGATACTCATAGACGAACGGACCAGACTGTATATACATTGTCATTGTTAGGCTCAGTAGGGTTTCCGGATGAGTTCGCTCATCGGCCTCCCTTGAGGTCAGTCCATGGGCAGCCGTTACACATAGCTAGTGTCGCTGACGGCTTGTGGTTAAACCCACTGCCAGGGTACTGACGAGTCATTAGACTCCCCCACAGACAGTTTCCCAAGTTCGGGCGAAACGTTGTAGAGGTCGTATGGTTTTATGGCAGGGTTCGGAAAATTCACGTGCGTTTACGCACGTGTCATTTTTCGGGCAGATAATACTGGCGGGCTTTGGTTTAAGCCGGATCCGAGTATTATATTGAGTAGATATAATATCTTTGTCTCAGTTGCATTTGTATTCGGTCGTAATACAAATGCGGGTATATTTATACAGTTTCGGGGTTATCCTGAAATTCGTTTCAGCATCACTTTTGGAAGTTGCCAGTTTCCAGTTTTCTATCAGCCGTCTTTTAACATTCGCTTAAAGACGGATTTATCTTTTCTTTGGATAAGTGTGGATGCTTCTAGATGGTTCTAGAAGAGGTGATTAGGCTTGTGACTCACTTGTTCATTAATGGTGCTTTAATGGTGCATTTATTGTGTTCATACTTTGTGTTCACACTAAGATATTTTTTTCTTCATGATAAGCTTGGTTTGTGTTCACCCCCCTTCCTCCTACACTCACCCCCCTCCTTTATATGGCCGGCCACTTCAAGTGAGAAAGATTCATGGTTGTTGAAAAAAAAGATAGAGTTTTGGATGTATGGAAATTAACATATTCATATCTCATTTTCATATCGATCCAAAAGGCAACTTCATTAACCGTTCGTCCATAGCCTTGGACGTAACGAGACAAAGTATTCTACTCATTCTCTACATCAATCTTGGTCGTCTCTTTTAGCAAACTTGACGACCGAGTTGCCTCGAGTCAGAGGCGGGAGCTCGTTTAAAGAATCGTTGACGTGGTGCCACCTGGACGAGCAGATCGGAGATCGATGAGATCGGAGCAGCCGCAACGAAGCGTAGGATGATGGTTTAAGAACGAAGGACTCGGATCGTTCGTTATAACTTTTCTACTCTCTTTATAGTTTGTTAGTTTAGCAATAATGGCAGATCCGGGTTATAGTATACGATAGCGCCAGTTAAAAAGTTTTTGTTCCGCATTTGGCGTCTGTTAGACTGCCGGGGCGCTACCATAGACTTACAGTGGTATCAGAGCCTCACCATTTTGCTTTACTAACTTTTGCTAACGCGTTTAAAATATCGATCGAACCGAATATCAAAAACTACAATTTTCAAGTTCTGAGTTTCTGTCGATTTTAAAAGGGTTCTAAAAATAATTTTACATATCACAGAAAGTTCAGCAGGGTTTTCTAAGCACACCGTACAAATTTGGTCATGTGACCTTACTAGACCGCCGCGGAATCACGGTCAAACCTAGGGTTTGACCGCGCATCCGCGGCCATTCTGTGAGATCTGTGCTCCAAATTTGCACAGTGACTTCTTGAGTGGAAATTGTGATTTTTGGTATATATCTTTTGGGCCCAGATTTTGTTACTGTACAGCAGATGTACGTGGGGCCCACTTCGTGATATTTAGTCGATTGAAATTTAGACATGTTAGTTTACAGTACTTACATTATATCTCCGACCGTGAATGTCATTTGATCGGTAAACTGCGTCTGATTGCTATAGTTCTTTTAGGCGGGTTTGCGAACGTGACATTCGCGTTGATGTTCTGTGTTGTGCTGTGATGTTGCGGATTTGTCGTGGTGGATAGCAGTGTGAAATGGTAGTGCAGTTTGGATTTATTTGTAAATTTGATATTGCGGGGCGATCGTCCAACATATGGACTACCATCACTGCCTGTTGTATAATATTCTTTTGGGGCACGACCAGGTTGAGGTCGATGTACCCGTTGTACATATTTTTCATTTCTGTACTAAGTTTTACCCTGCGACGGAGTGCACGGATAGCCGGGTTCTGGAGGGCAAAGGGTCCGCATCTCATGGCTTTGAGAGGCAGAGGGGCCTTACTCTAAAATTGGCAGACTATTCGCCGCACTCGTAGGGGGTGCAAGTTGACCCAAGGAGGGGTGCTCAAGCTACCGGATTCCGTGAAGTGCAGGGTGGTCCATTCACTTTGCTGTAGGGGGCTGCCTCGCTTCAGGTTTTGGCGGGTAACTTGCCGCACCCGTAGGGGTCTAGGTTTCATTGCACAGGCTATCCACACGACCAGGGGAACGTCGGGTTTCAGCAGCGGCTCTGTGAAACCCGGGGATCCCAGATTATCTGTATTGTTCTGTGATGCTTATTACTTTTCTGTAATGTTGCATATTATCACGCCTGGAGCGATTATTGTATATTGGTATATATACTATTAGATGTTGTATATGTTTTACACCCGCGCTAGTCCAGTCCCCGCTTTGTCGTTAGTTAAGTAACCTAACGGGTGATGACGGGACCCAGTGACGAATGCCGATGGCATATACGTATATTTTATTTTCATTCTTTTCTGATGTGATTAATTGATGGGACTGCGTTGATTCTGATCAAGGCAAAGGAAAACAAACCTGTTTGGATGTTGTTGGAACAAATTTAAAAAGTGTTATTATAAAGATGTTTTCTTTTGTTTTGAATAGTGATATTCGGTTGGAATATCCTGCACCTCATTCGACGGGGCAAGGGCCCATATCCCTTCACCGGGACTGACCCCTTGGGCAGAAGTTTGCGTCAGGGTAATAATTTCACTATAGTCGATTACATGTTTCTTTGCATCGCGGTATTCAGTAGAATATCCTGCACCTCATTCCATGAGGAAAGAGCCGAGATCCCTTCACCGGGAGTGACCTCTTTAGCAAAGATTTTCGCCACTATATTTTTATAAAAAGCTATCAGGTTCCTTCAGCGATATCAAGTTCGTTACGTTAAAGGTTTTTCGCCAAAAACCAGCCGTAGCCCTCCGTCATTTCTTTTGGGTATTCAGTAGTATTCAAGCTATGCATTTTAGCCAAAGTTAAGGCATAGTGTTTGGTAGCTGCTGGGTATTCATTTGTTGCATAGATAGATGAGTTGGTTTGGGACAGTCGTTCTGCCGATTGGCCAAAGTCAGGGGCATGTGCGGGTGGGTTCAAATTGACAAGATAGTGACGGGTAGAACTTGGCATGTGACTTATGACATTTTGACCAAAGCCAAGGTCATAAGAGCATGGGGCAAAAAAAATCATATCGGGAGTTTCTAAAGAAACTGAAACTTGCCAAGTATGCGCATACCTTCTGGAGTGTAATAACGTGAGTGGATTCCGTCACGTTCTCATGCGATGAGAGTTGGATCCTGATTCCCACTGATGAGTTGATTTACTCTTCGGGTGATCCCGATTGATTCTTCTTTCAGGTTTGGAGGAGAATTTGATAGGACAGTGGGAGGTTTCCTGATTAGATAAAGTGATAACCATTCTGATCTAGGTTAGAGTATACGCAGAGTGTTTTTTTTCTCTCTCTCTTTGGCAGCGACCTTTGACCGACCCTAGACTATGACTCAGTGACCAAGTTAACCGAACCTTCTTAAAATACCGGCTTTTGGATTGTCCGAGTTGCATAAGTCATTGCCACTCCTTCTTTTACCCTTTGAATTTCTCAGAACACCCGTATTACTACGAACTCCACTTCCATTGGATAGATCCATCGTATGGTTATATACGAACTCGAAGGGACTTCTTCGAGGATGGATCCAGGTTCAGGAGAAATAGAATTGGTTTATTCATTTGTCGTTTATTATCACCTTCTCTCAGGTTGCGAGGGCTCCTTGGTTTAGGAGAGTACACCTATTACGCTTATTGGATAGTCTTATTCCAAACCATAGGTAGGTGCCGAATAGTAGGGAATGAAGAAAACCAATTAGCCTAAGTAGGGTGTGCAGAAGGTAATATGTAAAGACAAAATAAAGGGATTAGAAAGAGGGCAAAGTAAATTGCGACTGCTATCATTCACGACCAAACCGCATACTACATCGCCACTCCTATTTCACCTTTAAAAGAATAAGGTATTATTCAGTTGTCTTTTATCATCATCTTCTCTTAAGATGTAAGTACTCCTTGTTTTAGGAGGGTACACCTATTATGCTTACTGGATAGTCTTCTTCCATACCATAGGCTGGTGCCGAACGGTAGGGAAGGAAGAAAACCATTTAGCCTAACGATGTTGTACAGAAGGTAACAACTAAAGACAAATAAAGAGATTTGGAGAGATGGCAAAGAAATATACGGTTATAGTCATGAATTGGTTTATGGAAGAGGTATTACTAGGAATACCAAGATACCCCTACGAAACATTTTCATGTTTCAGTGCATTGTTAAAAGAAAACTGTTTTCCCGATTAAATACTTACTCCAAGGGTATGTATTTACCAGGTTTCATTCTCATATCTGTATGGTTTTACAGATGATGAGTGGGAGTAATTTATTGGGAATTAGGTGATTATCCCCATTATATCGGAATTCGTTGTAATTGGTGATATTTGAGGAAATCGCCTGGATACAGTTTTCCACCTACGACGTACAGGTTTTGAGTTGTTCAACTCAGCGGACTTATACAGAGTATTGTATGTTGTCCAAGTGTCCATCAGGACAAAGGGGTAGGTCCTCGTACTATGTTCTGTTTACTTATGACTTCTCTAGTTTTTAGACAAGTGTTTTGTAGAAATACAAGGTCTAAGTTTTGAGAAGTTGTGGGTATAAGAATAAAGTAGAGAACAAGGTGTCACAAGTATCGGGATTCTTCAAAGAGATCGAAGATGTAGATTCTTGTGATTGGTATTCAGATGATAGTAATGGTTTTGAGAAACTTGTTTCTCTTTCAGGTTGCTCATAATTGGATGGATTCCTAAGTTGAGTAATGCTGATTAGCCTCTTTTCCATTAAGTTGATATGCACTGGAGACAGCTGCATGATTTGAATCTGGTTCTAATTAAATAAGTGCCAAAGTTTCTATATTGGATATAGAATGGTTCATACCTTAACGATGTTAAGGTACGGGGAGTTGTCCAGCTTATGCTTAAAACCAGACTCTGGATAACTCAGGGCACGTTTCTGTAATGGCTGTTTGTGGGTTGACCCTGGCTATGACGAGGGTTGATTTTCTACCATTTGGAAGATCAATAGTGATATTGTTCTTGACTCGACACAGTTTTAGTAAAATGGATTTTTCAGAAAACAGTAGTGGGAGTATGGTAGAACTGGAAGTGATTCCAGAACCGCAAACGATTACGGAAAATTTAATAGGACCTATATATTCAATCAGGATTGACATTCCATTAGCCACTCCGCAGATATGATGGGTAACCTCAGACACCCGAGAGGTACTCCGGTAGCCTTAAGGACGGTGACAGGGAGGATCATGTTTACCCAGACTTGACACTACTGTTGTTCCAGACTATGAGACCCGGCAGGAGGTTAAGTATAGCGTCGTTCTAAACTAGCTTTAGAAGTGCACGTATATATTATTCTTCCAGAGGGTTGTCGTAGTCAGTGGGAGCAGCGGAAGCATAGTGGGCAAGTAGCTTATGTCTATTTATAGACTTGAGCAGTTATAGCAGAGATAGATCATCTAATTTTGATGTGACAGTCATGGGTTTGACTTCAATCAGAATAGGGGATGGATCTGTTAAGAAGGTAGTAGGGTATGATGTCATGGTATTTGGATGACATACATAGAGTAGGAAGTAAAATTCCTATACTACGATTGGTTGTACTGTGGTCGTCACACAGTTCTTTCTCCAGACAAGATATGGATATAATATCAGACATTATGGTTTCTAGATCTATGGTTTTAGATCTGGATTTGGGTAGTTTCCCAATGTGGGTACTTTGACAGTATTCTAATAGTTTTTAGAATAGTTGACTCCTGGAATGGTAGTGTACCTGCAGGTGATGGAGTCACCCTCTCTAAAGGTGTCTTAAAGACTAAAGGGGAGAGGGATGTGCATGATTGGCAGATCACTTACTTAGGCAATTGAGTCAATCATGAGATGTCAAGTACCACACCAAATGTTGTTTTTGCACTAGATGCGATAAGCTTGTATTAATCCAATCCTGGAGAAACATAAGGAAGCAGTTTTAGAACATAAGTGCATGTTCTACGGGTTTGATGACGGCAGCCTCCTTAGGGAGACGATTATCATTACGGGCTTCAAAGGTGACATGGTTGACAGAGTGATTGTCAGAGTTATAGTTTTCCCTCTGACGAGGGACAGTATTATGGACAGGTGGTCCAAGAGGATACTGTGGGTGGCATGGTGCTTGATACTGATTAGGTTCAGTGATCGATACAGTCTACGAAATTTGGATTTGGAGGTCATTTATGAACTAGGTCCCATCAGATATCTAGACATATTCTATGACAGGTATTACTCAATTCGGGAGATGACTTTCTCCGCGAACTTGAGATTAAGAGAGATACAGAAAGAAACATCTAGGCGGATCCACTCACTGAGGCTATTTCTCGAACACAATAGTTTTACAAACGGGCTTTGTGAAACTGATTAGTAGAGGAGTTGGATGTTCGGTTTCACACGGGCTGTGAGTAGTCGACATCGCAATAATTAGCCTTAAGTGCAAGTGGGAGATTGTTGGAGATAGTGCCCTCAGAGTCAATTATTGGATCGCAGGTACGTGATTGCAATGATTGCGGAGGACCTATACCGGTTGGACAGTCTTACTCGAGATGATAGTATGCTATCTGGTTTGCCTTTATCAGTCGTGTACAGATTCAGGTGGCTGATCACTGTTACACTTTGATAGAGCCCTTAGGATCTTTCTTTACTACCAACAGTATGATGGCGATCATATACGTGAGAGTTGGGTGGTTTATAAGCATATCCTTAATTGTGGTCCCTAGTCGTGGGAGTTTCGAGACAGGGCATCGATACTCCGGAGTAAACTAGTGTATACAGTCGAGACCCCGACGAGGGTCGGTGGCCGGTCTCACAAGCCACTGGTGTCAGTTGGATCACCTAATATGTATACAGGTGCTTATTGGGTTATGAGTACACCGGACAAGACTCGTCGGGAATCTGCTAGTTGGTATTATACATATCGTCAGATAGCAGTTCCCTGGTGACATGTGTACAGGTTAGTTCATCGACATGAGGTCGTCATTTGTCTCGTGTGAGTTCCCACTGTGCTTTGATTTCTACCCTACCACGGCTCAAAGGAGTCATGCAAACAGGTAGTTTTTGGGTACAGTCCCGAGCCACATGGAGGCACGTGAGCGGATCGGCAGGGGATTCGTCTCTCCCGGTATTGGGGGTGAGATCGTGCTATGTCTAGGAGAGCCATTACACAAAGCCCACGGCCGTGGCAGGAGATTTACTGGTAGGTACTCCAGTAGTATCTCAGGGTGTTATTGGGCTACACTCCGACACGACTTATACTGCTATTGGGGGTCTGACGTTACTAGCCCCTAGGCAGATATGCGATACTCATAGAAGAACGGACCAGACTGTATATACATTGTCACTGTTAGGCTCAGTAGGGTTTCCGGATGAATTCGCTCATCGGCCTCCCTTGAGGTCAGTCCATGGGCAGCCGTTACACATAGCTAGTGCCGCTGACGGCTTGTGGTTTAACCCACTGCCAGGGTACTGACGAGTCATTAGAGTCCCCCACAGACAGTTTCCCAAGTTCGGGCGAAACGTTGTAGAGGCCGTATGGTTTTATGGTAGGGTTCGGAAAATGCACGTGCGTTTACGCACGTGTCATTTTTCGGGCAGATAATACTGGTGGGCTTTGGTTTAAGCCGGATCCGAGTATTATATTGAGTAGATATAATATCTTTGTCTCAGTTGCATTTGTATTCGGTCGTAATACAAATGCGGGTATATTTATACAGTTTCGGGGTTATCCTGAAATTCGTTTCAGGATCACTTTTGGAAGTTACCAGTTTCCAGTTTTCTATCAGCCGTCTTTTAATATTCGGTTAAAGACGGATTTATCTTTTCTTTGGATAAGTGTGGATGCTTCTAGAAGGTTCTAGAAGAGGTGATTAGTCTTGTGACTCACTTGTTCATTAATGGTGCATTTATTGTGTTCATACTTTGTGTTCACACTAAGATATTTTTTTCTTCATGATAAGCTTGGTTTGTGGTCACACCCCTTCCTCCTACACTCACCCCCCTCCTTTATATGGCCGGCCACTTCAATTGAGAAAGATTCATGGTTGTTGAAAAAAAAGATAGAGTTTTGGATGTATGGAAATTAACATATTCACATCTCATTTTCATATCGATCCAAAAGGCAACTTCATTAACCGTTCGTCCATAGCCTTCGACGTAACGAGACAAAATATTCTACTCATTCTCTACATCAATCTTGGTCGTCTCTTTTAGTAAACTTGACTACCGAGTTGCCTCGAGTCAGAGGCGGGAGCCCGTTTAAAGAAACGTTGACGTGGTGCCACCTGGACGAGCAGATCGGAGATCGGCGAGATCGGAGCAGCCGCAACGGAGCGTGGGATGATGGTTACAGAACGAAGGACTCGGATCGTTCGGTACAACCTTTCTACTCTCTTTATAGTTTTTTAGTTTAGAAATAATGGCAGATCCGGGTTATAGTATACGATAGCGCCAGTTAAAAAGTTTTTGTTCCGCATTTGGCGTCCGTTAGACGGCCGGGGCGCTACCGTAGACTTACAGCATTTGCATACTTATTTTAAAAACCCATAAAAATCGAAAAATTTTAAAAATATAAAAACTTTGTCGTCAAGCTGGCTAATATGGTAACTTGATTTTTATTCCGAAAGTTTAGTTGAGATGTTAGAAATAACTAAATCCTAGGCTTAGGATTTGAAAACCCTAAAAATAACCCTCATCCTGTTTAACCTTGGTAATTATACGTCGTTGCAGTTTTTTTAAGAAGTAGGTAATTTTGAGTTCAGTTCTTGAGTGAAGTCGAGACGAAGGGACGGTATTGAAAGCTTTACTGAAGGATAAGTCTGAAAAATAGTTTCTATTCTTGAGTCCAAATTTGGAAAGTATATACCCTACAAATTGCACATACACACCTTGAAACTTGGGATAGTAGAGAATACCTAGAAATACTCTTGCCTGAAAACCGAGTATGAAAGAAAAAATGGTATTTAAAGCTAAACACCAAAAGAGCATCATTGAAAAATATATCTGGTCTTGAAAAAGAAATATAAAGAAAAGAAAAAAAGAAAAATAAAGTCAAGACCGGGAAACTGCTATTTACGCTTTAAGCTCACACATTCAGTAATCGGCTGTTAGTGCCTCAAGAAGCATTAATAGTAGCATGAAAGGGGCGTGAGCAAAACCGTCCATCCATTAATGAAAAGAAGTAATATTAGGTATTAAGGCAAGAGTACTAAAGCTTGAATTGAATTCTTGAGTGTAGGGGTGAAAATTTACACACACGTGGGGGTATACGATCGATATTTGGAGGAAAGATAGGAATAAAAGATAAGACTTATGTTTTCCGTAAAGATGATAAAAATCCCTGATTGGAGACCACACTTTAGAAGTAAAACTCAAGAGAAACCGAGATCTTTCTGTTTGTTATATGTATGCCCTAGAGGCCATTACTATACATTTGATGTATATTGTAGTGGATGCTTGGACATATATAGGGAGGACTTTCTTGCTCGACATGATAGTACGCTATCTGGTTGCTCTTTATTTTAACATGTACTATGATTGTCTCTATATACATGTTGATAAAGCCTTTAGGATATGTACTCGACTACTGGGACTATGATGAGATCATACTAGTGGGACCGCGATAGTCGACAAGTACATCCTATAACAGTTCCTAGTCGAGGGCGTATCGAGACAGGGGCATCGATGCACCAGAGTAGACTAGCGTATAAGCATCTTGACCCATATGATGGGCGATGGATGATCCCATATCCATCGGTGTTTGACATCAAGGATGGTGTACGGGTGCTCAGTAGAGACTGGGTACACTGGACGGACTCGCCGAGAACTCCCAGATGGTATTATACCTCACGTCAGATGGCAGTTCTCCGGTGACACTGGTACAGAGTAGCCTGTTGACCCGAGATCGTCATAGAGTCTTGTGTGATTCCCACTGTGCTTTGATTTCCATCATACCACGTCCAAGAAGGCGTGCAAAAAGGTGGCTTTTAGGTACAGTCCCGAATCGCATGGAGGCAATGAGCGATAGGAGGGGATTCGTCTCTCCCGGTATAGGGAGTTGATGTTGCGCTGTGTTCGATTGGCTATAACTGGAAATCCCTGGCCAGGGTTGTTGAGATTTACTGGTAAATGTTATCAGTAGTTTCTCGAACTGTTATAGACCTCATATCGACACGACTTATCAAGCTACAGGGGTCTGACGTTTACCACCCCTAGGCGAGATATGCGACATATCAGACGACGAGACCGGACTGTACGGGAGTGTTACTGTTTGGATTCATAGGAGAATGTACATGCTTGCTTGTTGATCTTCTGAGTGCTCAATACCTGGGTAGCTGTTACGTTTAGCTGACTGCTTGCAGCTTGTGGGTGTTTGATATGATCATCACCTACTACCGGCGTATTGACGATTCTTTAGAGTCCTACACAGAGGTTTCTTGGCTCAGACAAAACGGAGTAGGAGCACATATGTGATATGTGCGGGACCGAGGATAATGCGGTATGTGATACCGTATTGGATTCTCGCGATATGAGATATCGGCCGGGTATATGTGATATACATGGATCATCGTATTAGTCGGTTATTTGTGAAATAGCTGGATTATCGGATCAAGTGTTGATTCGATAATTTAATGTATAATAATATATATGATATATTAAATTACATTAACTAATATTAACTCACTAAAAGATTCATTTTCTCACGGGATAATACATTGATATATATGCGATATATATTAATTGTATTATTTTCTATTGTTACAAAATATATTGTATATGTGATATATAAAATTGTAACATGTTAGGGTTACAAATTTAACAATGGTTTAGGGTTTAAACTTGGTTAGGGTTTGGATTAGGGTTAGCTTTTGCATGAAGCTTCATGAATCTTTGACTTTGTGTTTTGCTTGATATTTTGTGAAGATATTATGTTAACCCAATCCAAACCATTAACTCTAGTTAATTCTCTACAAGGGTTAACTCCTTCATGCTTAACCCTTGGTTAGATTTGTAACCACTACAATAATTCATTATTCATCACAAAAGGATTGAGCTCTTCTTCTTCTTGCTTCTTCCTCATTGATGAAAAGCTTCACTAGTATTTGATAAGTGATGTTTATATGTGAGAATATGAAAACAAAAGAGAGCAAAAATCCTACTTCATCATTCTCATCTATCCTTGTCATTTAGATGAGGGTGTTCACTTCATTTAGTGAGTGAGAACTTGTGCTAAGGAAACTTCAATGTAGATCATCTTTGTTAAAGAAGATCGGAAGCAAGCTTGCATCTTTCTCTTCTTGGAGCCTCTCGAGAGTCCGGAACACGATGATCGGAGCGAAGGGACCTCAACACGGAGCTTAAGAAGTGAAGGACCGGATCTACAAAGGTTGTAATCCCTCTCACTTAGTGTTAAAGTGTTTAACATGCTTGTTTTCGCCTAAACCCTAGTTTAAAGATCCGGCTTTAGGTTGTTCGGCACGGCTAAATTTTAAATCGGGCATGGTTGATCCCTCATAGACCCTTATGGCAGTGCCCAGCAATCCTACAATGGTATCAGAGCAAAGCTAGAGCTTTAGGCGAAGTCTAGACGAAGTTTAAAGTCCGATCGAACCCGGAAACCACGACGATTACCCTTCTCTGGATATTTTTCAAAACTGTTGATTTTTCCATAATAAGAATACTCAAAAAAATCAGCAGGGTATTTTAGGAATTACTGTGAAACCCGACCCCCTAAATCACCCAAAGTGCTGTGGAACCGCGGCCAAACCAGGGTATTGGCGGCGGTTCCGCGGCAATAAATGATGATTGATGGATAGGGTTTGCACAGTAATAACCGTTGGTACTTCCTGATTCTTCTGGGAATTTTTAATTATACTCAAGCGTTGAGTTTTCTGGGTTGTATTGGGGACTCGTTGATTCGATCGGATAATTTAACTTCGTTTAATTTTTCTGGATAATTTTAGAAACTGTTAAAAAGTTCGAACGGATATCAATAACTCACTTTTTCCCCAGTCGGAATTTTTTTCAAAAGTTGGATTTTTTCTCGAGTTTGAAACTTTCTAAGTCGTGCAAGTAACGCGGTGGACCCTCTAGAAGACAACAAACCTTAACTCGATTATATGACCGTCTTGAACTGCCTCTAAACCTTAGGGTTTGTGGCAGTACGGCGTGCCACATATGAGGCGTTGGCTTGACCCTTCTACGGCTGGACCATTGGTACTGTGGCATGTGATGGATGTTTTTAAACTGATTTCAAGTGTTGAGATATATTGGGGAAATCTTGGGTGTTTGATTATTCGATCGGAAAGTTTAACACTGTCTTTTTATCTGGAATGTGATACAATATTTGGAATCCACAGGTAGTTATGAGATAACTAATTTGAATATTATAAATCTAGCAGTTCAGTTTCAGATGATCGGTTGCCACGGGATTTTGATGCGATCAAAAGTCCGTCGCAATCACGTAGCGTACGCGGATACTCGCCGGGTAAACTTAATAGACAGCCACGCCCCATAGCCCTGACCAAGTGACTGTAGGAGAACCCCGTTGCCAAAAGCATCCGTTTGGGTGCTCGCGGCAGCGGTGTTCCGCCTTAGTGCACTTCGTCGACGGAATCTGGGGGTGCGGTAGTCTACTAAAGTTTGCGACGAGCATTCGATCAGGATGTCGGGAATCTTGTTGAATTTCCCGACTTGATATTGAAAAGAGTTTTCGATAATGAGACTAAAATGCGGGGTTTATAATTGTTAGGCATGCGATGTCTAAGGAATTCATTTGGTTAGGATTGCGATGTCTAAAATGGTTGCGGATTCTAACTGTTGTAGTTTTACACTTTCTTTTCTGTGACCGTAAGCATAGTATGTGGTGTATCGCCGGCTTCGTTGCTATACATCAACGACAATCGGGATACGCATACTTTTTTATGTTGATGATATGAGATATTATGTGCTGCTGTGATATGTTATATTGGATCTTCACGTTCTGAATAGCCGGGGGTTTTATGTGAGATGAGAGTTTTTCTTTTTCATTCATGTAAAATTCATTTGTATGTAATATTCTTTTATTGGGGCACTTCCGGGCTAAGGATGATGTTACCATTGTATATTATTTACTTTTCCGCATTAGGTAGACCCAAGGCGGGGAGCATAAGTAACCGGGTTCTAGGGTCCAGTGGGAGACCATCTCGAGGAGTCGAGACCGGGTCTCCTAACCCTAGAATTGGCAGTGTTGCTTGCCGCTCTCGTAGGGGTCTAGGGATGTGGGTTTGGCTATTCATCGCGACCGTGGAATCCGTGTTTTATACAGGCTCGTATTAAAACACGGACGTCCTAGTATATCCAATATTTCATATATGTTTCTTCTTCTGCAATGTTCTGTGTTGAGATCATATTACTGCCTGAGACGAATGTTTATATTATATATATGAGATATATGTTATATTGCAGATTTCGTTTCAAATGTGATACTTGTGAAGCATAATAAAATGGGACATCATTAATGAGATTAATGAAACTAAAAGAAACCTAAATATGTTGTAGAAAATTGTTTAAAAACTGGTAGCTCTAGTTCTTGCTTTGCATAGCGGTGTTTCTTGTAGAACATCCAGTACTTTATTCGATAAGGAAAGAGCCGAGATCCCTTCACCGGGAGTGACCTCTTTAGCGAAACTAGCAGATGCTACAAATTCGGTTTGTCTTTTGATTGTTTTTATAGTTGTTGCTTTGTACAATGGTATTTGTGAAATATCCCGCACCTTATTCGATAAGGAAAGAGCCGACGATCCCTTCACCGGGAGTGACCTCTTTAGAAATACTAGAAAAGCCTCAAAAAAACAATCCATTTAAAATCACTCGATTCTACAACGATATCAAGTTCATTACGCAAAATGTTTTCTTAAAAACCTGTCGTAACCCTCCGTCATTTTAGGAAGTAGAGTACTTAGTATTCGTGCTGTGTTTGTTGACCTTAGTTAAGGCACAGTGTACGGTAGCTAAGTGATGTCTTCCTATATAGCATATGATGCGATTAGTTAGGACAGTCATATGACTTTGTTGACCTTAGTTAAGGGTCATGTGTGTTGGATATAGTGTCCTCAAAGTCAATTATTGGATCGCAGGTATATGATTGCAATGATTGAGGTGTAAGTCCATGCTACCGCTCCCGGTACTTACGGGCTTGCGGAAATGATGAAAAAACGATTTTTCTAGAGGAGGTAACATGGACTCAAAACGGATCTTTGTTAAACTATCTACCTAATAACCTAACTACGAGTTGTTAACTACTCGGTTAGGGGGTTATACCTTTCTTTCTTGAACTCCTTCGTCTTCATCTCTTGATGGTGTACGGATCGGCTTCACCCCGTCGTCTCCTTGCGCCGAAGATCGATCCACCCGAAAGCTTCTACCTTTGGCTTCTTCTTCGAACTTTGAAGAAGCTAGCTCACTTGGTTTGCTAAACCTTGTGAACTAGAGTGAGTAGAGGAGAGTGTGATGGGATTTTCTCTATGGCTCTTGCTTCTCAACACATGAGACAAGTGAACCATAGACAAGTGAGAGAGCAAGAGGAAGAGGGTGAGAGCAAGAGAATGAGAGAGCTCAAAACCAAGAGAGAGAAAGACAATGAAAGAATGAGCCTCTCTTTTGTCATACACCCTCTCATAATCTAAAAGCATCATGAGCCATAATGTTAATCAAGTATTATGTGATGGTTCATATCATGTCAAAGGCAATATCATTTCCATGCACTCATTTTGCAAACCACAACAAGCAAGCAAAAGTCTTTGCATGAAAATGACAACCATTGTGATGATGATGGTCAACTAGTCCAACTTAGTCAACCGGTCAACAAAGTCAACAAGTCAACAAAGTCAACCACTCAACAACCATGTCACTATAATACTTAATTAATATTATTGCTAATTATGTTTCATATTCTCATTAGGGTTAAGCAAAAAGTCAATAGTCAACAGTCAACAGTCAACAACCCTAATGAGAATCCTCTGCCTCTGTCTCTCTGTAACTGTGCATACACACCCGCATCCGCGTTCCGAGGAACACGAATACAAACGAGATAAGACCAATCCCAAAACGTACACTAGGATCCGGCTTAAACCAAATCCCGCTAGTGTTAACTGTCCGGACACTGTACGTGCACAAGTGCACGGATGTGACCGAACCCTGTCGCAGAACCATGCGACCTGTCGCAAAACCATGCGACCTCTACTCTTTTGCCTAAAGGAGAATAGCTTTCTGTGTGGGACTCTAAAGACTCGACACTACGCTGGCAGTGGGTTTAACCACAGACCGCAAGCGGCACTAGCTGTGCGTAACGGTCCCCAGGTAGATGCCGACAAGAAGACTGACGAGGTGAAACCCATCTGAACTCCTACTGAGTCTGACTGTGACAATCTCCGTACAGTCCGGTCTGTTCGTCTGATACATCGCATGGCGGGCTTAGGGGGCGGTAAACGTCAGTCCCCTAATAGCGGTACAAGTCATGTCGGAGTGAAGCCCAGAACACCCTGAGATAACACTGGAAACCTACCAGTATATCTCGCTTGCCCTGGCCAGGGACTACTCGTGTAATGGCTCTCCTAGACACAGTGCGATGTCAACCCCCAATACCGAGAGAGACGAATCCTGTCTATCCGTCAATGCCTCCAAGTGCTTCGGGACTGCACCCAACTACTACCTGTTTGCACGACTCATTTGAGCCGTGGTAGGGTAGTAATCAAAGTACAGTGGGAACACACTCGAGGCGAAGTGACAGTGTCAAGTCAGCAGACTAAGCTGTACTCATGTCACCTGGGAACTGATAACTGGCTATAGGTATAGTACCAACCAACAGTTCCCGATGAGTCCTATCCAGTGTACTCGTAACCCAACGAGCACCCGCATACTATCTCCAGTATGACGTACTGATGGCTGTGGGACAGACCATCTCCCCTGCTGGGATGAGAAGCGCATACGCTAGTCTACTCCGGAGTATCGATGCCCTGTCTCGATAGTCCTACGACTAGGGACCTGTATAAGGATGTGCTTATAGATTACCCAGCCCCCACGAGTGTGACTGCCATCACAACGCTGGTAATCAAGCAAAGATCCTAAGGGCTCTACTAATATGTATAAGCGATATGCTAAAAGAAACACATGCACATATTGAAGTTGAAACAAACCAAGTAGCATACTACTATTTTGAACAAGATTGTCTATACAACTGTGAATATCCCAAGCTTCCATTAAGTAATATACAAGCTAGTATGATACAATAATGGCCTCTAGGGCATATATACTAACAATCTCCCACTTGCTCTAAGGCCATGAACTGGCGTATCGAAGACCTATCATCTCGATCAGCCGCTCGAACTGAGTCTGGGGTAAGGTTTTCGTGAGTAGATCAGTAGTGTTATCTTCTGTATTTACTCTCTTCACCTCAATCTCCCGGCGATCAACGATCTCCCTGATCAGGTGGTACCGCCTCAAAATATGCCTGGACTTCTGATGGGACCTGGGTTCCTTCGCTAAAGCTATAGCGCCGTTGTTTTCACAATACAGCGATATTGGATCAACACTGGTAGGAACCACCTGAAGCTCCGTGAGGAACTTCTTCATCCAGACAGATTCCTTTGCGGCATCGCAAGCAGCTATGTACTCCGCTTCCATCGTTGAGTCAACAACGGTTTCCTGCTTGGAACTCTTCCAGCAAACCGCCCCTTCATTGAGGGTAAAGACATAACCCGACATGGACTTGGAGTCATCCCTGTCACTCTGGAAGCTGGAGTCAGCAAAGGCCTCGATCTGGAGGTCTTTTCCGCCATACACCAAGAACATCTCCTTAGTCCTTCTCAGGTACTTGAGAATGTTCTTTACTGCTATCCAGTGTTTCTCCCCTGGGTTCGACTGATACCGGCTTACAACGCTCAATGCGTATGCTACATCTGGTCTGGTACACAACATCGCATACATAATAGATCCTACCGCAGATGCGTAGGGTATTGATGACATGCGAGCCCTTTCCAAATCAGTCTTGGGAGACATCTCTTTGGAGAGGGTGATTCCGTGACAAGCCGGTAGATTACCGCGCTTGGAATCTTCCATACTGAATCGTTTCAGTATGGTGTCGATGTACCTTGACTGTGAAAGTCCCAACATCCTTTTAGATCTATCACGATAGATCTGGATCCCCAGAATGTAGTTGGCATCGCCCAGGTCCTTCATGGAGAACCTCTGTGACAAGAATCCTTTGACTGACTGTAACATAGGAATATCATTTCCTATTAGGAGAATGTCATCAACGTACAAGACGAGGAATACCACACTTCTCCCTACAATCTTACTGTAAATGCATGGTTCATCTGGGTTCTTGACAAAGTCGAATTCTTTGACAGTATCATCAAAGCAGATGTTCCAACTCCGCGATGCCTGCTTGAGTCCATAGATGGACTTGAGCAACTTGCACACTTTACCGCTGCTCCCACTCTGAATGAATCCTTCTGGCTGATCCATATAGACGCACTCTTCCAAATATCCATTTAGGAAAGCCGTCTTTACGTCCATCTGCCAGATTTCATAATCGTGGAAGGCAGCAATGGCAAGAAGGACCCGAATGGATTTCAGCATAGCTACTGGAGAAAAGGTTTCGTCATAGTCCAAACCAGGTCTTTGACGAAAACCCTTTGCAACAAGTCCAGCCTTATAGGTCTCAACCTGTCCATCTACACCAATCTTCCTTTTGAAGATCCACTTGCATCCTACGGGTTTTACCCCGTCTGGAGCAATGTCCAATGTCCATACTTTGTTGGTGTACATGGACTCCATTTCGGTCCGCATTGCATCCAGCCATTTTACCGAGTCACCGCTCTGTATGGCTTGCTGGAAGCTAGTAGGCTCATCATAATAGATAGTGCAATCCTCTCTATCCCCGTCTATGAGAAAACCGTAGTATCTCTCGGGCGGATGAGACTGCCTACTACTCCTGCGGAGCGGCGCAGGAATGTCCGGTTCTCCTGAAAATTCTGGTTCATCCAAGCTTTCAGTAACAGTTTGTGGTTCTGGAATTTCTTCCAGTTCTATTGCGCTCCCACTTATCTGATTTATCAAAAATTCAGTTTCCAAGAAGTGGGCATGCGGAGAAACAAAAAATTTTTGTTCTTCTGCGGAATAGATAAGATACCCCCTGGAGTTCTTTGGGTATCCCACAAACTTACACAGTACTGAGCGTGCCTCGAGCTTGTCCGCATGCTGCTTTTTTACAAAAGATGGATATCCCCATACCTTAAGATACTTAAGACAGGGTTTCTTCCCACTCCATATCTGATATGGGGTGGTAGGCACAATCTTGGTTGGAGCCTTGTTCAAGAGATATGCAGCTGCTTCTAGTGCATAACCCCAGAAAGATTGCGGTAACTCAGCCTTACTCATCATGGAACGAACCATATCCAATAGGGTTCGATTCCACCTTTCAGATACACCGTTGTGTTGTGGTGTGTATGGAGGAGTACGCTGAGAGAGAATTCCATTCTCTTTTAAGTAGTCCAGAAACTCGGCACTCAAGTATTCACGACCTAGATCCGATCTTAGAATCTTGATACTTTTGCCGGTTTTTTTTTCAACTTCATTCTTGTATTCCCGAAATTTCCCAAAGGCCTCGGATTTGTGCTTCATTAAGAAGACATGTCCATACCTAGAGAAATCATCTGTGAAAGTAATGAAGTATGAATAACCACTTCGCGCATGTGTAGACATTGGACCACACACATCACTGTGTATGAGTCCCAAGAGCTCGCTCGCTCTTACTCCGTGTCCAGTGAACGGAGTCTTTGTCATCTTTCCTATGAGACAAGATTCATAAGTGGCATAAGACTGATACTCGAACGGATTCAAGTATCCCTCTTTATGTAACTTAGTTAATCGTGTCTCATTGATGTGACCCAGTCTACAATGCCATAAGAAAGCCTGATTTGTTTCCAGAGACTTTCTTTTAAGTGTGTTCTGGACACTGAATATCTGAGCTTGATTTAATACGTATATCCCGTTATTTAATGTACCATAACTTGATTTAGGTGGATGTTTACTACATCGCTTACAAAAGTAAATTCATATCCTTTCTTAGAAATTAAGGATACAGATATGATATTACAAGTCGCACCTGGTACATACAAACAGTTACGCAAAATCAATATCTGCCCAGTTGTCAGTCCAAGATGATATTCCCCTACGGATTCAGCATCCATGCTCATTCCGTTAGCAACCCTAAGAGTCATATCACCTTTCCTGATAACCCTACAGTTTCTCAAAGCCTGTAATGAATTACAGATGTGAGATCCTGATCCGGTATTCAATACCCAGGAAGTAGGGTTAACTGACATACAGTTCTCTATCACAAACACACCCGAAGCCGAAGCCACAACATGCTTCGAATTATGGCTACTGGCTTTGCTAGCCCTGCAATCTTTCTGCCAATGTTCATTCCCGTTACAATAGGAACATCCCTCTTTTACTACATCCAGTCCCGAAACTTTTGCCCTTCCTTTTCTTTCTACTTCCCTAGTTTCCTTCAGGGTAGTAGGTAGGGACTGTTGAACTAAGTCAGCATCTGACCCGTTCTTCAACGTGGTCTTCAGGTCCGTGAGCTCAAAAGAGCTGGTCTCTATAAGGACGTTGCCCTCTACAGATGACCCGACAGCCAACCTCGCTGGAAGCAATTCGTTCGAGGTCTCACATCTTGCGATACGAGATTGCTCTCCATATAAATCTTTGTTATGGAGGAAGATAGAAACTAAGTCCATCTTCTCGTGCTGCCCCTGGTATGCACCATCAACTGAGGCTAACACGAGGCACTTGGCTTTCGCACAGTCCTTTCCCGATGTCCCAAGGATATCAACATCCATGACAGGGGAAACTGGACCTGAGACGGCAGAGGTTGGATTAGTTAAGAGGTGTCCCAGCTTGTTATGGGAAATGGACATCTGGACAGACCTTTGCCAGTCATAATAGTCAGATTCAGTCATTTTATTATCTAGATGTAACCTAGGTGCGGTCACTTGGTCACTGCAATTAAGAGAGAGAGAAGAAAACACTCAGCATGATGCTCTTGCAAGTTTAGAGTGGTTTTTAATTTGTCTAAATAGGATGGCTCCCACTGTCTCTCGAATCCCTCCTCAAATCAAAAAGGAAGAATTAGTCAGGATCAATCTCACCGTACAATACTTGCTTAACCGTTCACCCAGGCTAGTGTCGGTACTTCGAGGGAGGTTTTCCAACGCTTTCGCGAAGTTCCTTAGTTTAAGAACCTCTTTTCCCTGGGGGCGTAGCCCCGCTAACACCTTTCTAGACACCTACTAGGTTTATAGCATTGATCGTTAAGTGAGAAATTTCCCGAGGAGTAGCATATACTCACAGTAGGATCGGGATCCAAATATCATCGCGTGACAAAACTGAAGGAATCCTACCAGAATCATCACACTCCAAATGGTTTGCAACGCTAGCAAGTTTCAGTTCTTTTGAAACTCCCGATGTGGATTTTTGCCCCCTGCTCTTATGACCTTGACGAAGGTTAACAAATCATAAGTCACATGTCAAGTTCTACCCGTCATTGTCCAGGTTAATTTGAACCCACCCGTATATACCCTTGACGAAGGTCAACAAGGTAATATGACTATCCCAAACCAATGCATCTATCTATGCTACATACAAACACCCAACAGCTACCAATCACTATGCCTAGACGAAGGTCAACAAACATATCTTGAATACTATTGAATATTCATATGAAACGACGGAGGGCTACGAATGGTTTTGGCGAAACCTTGAACGTAGTGAACTTGATATAATCGAAGGAACCTTGATAGCTTTTAAAAGGAGTGGCTTAAGCTCCGCGTTTAAAAGTTATTTTTGAAAAGAAACCGAGTGGGTTTTTGAAAGTGTTCCAACGACTTTTACATGGTTTATTTTTCTTGCATTAGTTCTTTTAATGCGTGTTTTTCTTGCATTAGTTCTTTTAATGCGTCCCATCATTTAATCCTACCATTGCAGAAAACAACCAAAATATGACGTACGCTTATGCCATTCGCATTCGCCACGGGGCCCCGTCATTACCCGTTAGGTTACTTAACTAACGACAGAGCGGGGGCTGGGCTAGCGCGGCTGTAAAACATAAGCAACGCCTAAATAATATCATATATAGATATATATTGCAATGATTGCCATTTCAGGTCACAGATGAATACATTGGATATACGAGGAACCCACAATTCGTACGAGCCTGTAACGAAAAGCAGATTACACGGTCGCGGTGAATAGTCAATACCCCACCCAAGACCCCTACGGGTGCGGCAAACTACCCGCCAAGTACCCGAAGCGAAGCAACCTCCCTCAACTCCGTGAGTAGGCCACTCGGCATTTCGGGATACCCGGTAGTTTATGCACCCCCTCCATAGGTCTATCCTAGGAGCAAAAACAGTAAAAAGAAATTATACAATGACGGCTACAACCCCGACCCGGTTGTGCGGCCATACAAATAATTATTACATCAATTTACAAATTTACATGAATTGAAAGAAAAGAAAACTCTCGTCTCACAACCCCCGGCTATTCACCCGCGACAATCCAATGAATTCATATACACAAACCAATAACATTAAAGATCACGGATTTGTATAACTCCCACTAATCGACATATAGCGATTAGCAGACGTTCAATACAAATATCACATCACAGATAAAAACCCGTCAGCTTAAGTCTTTAGAAACTCGATCAAAATACGGTTTTTAAAGCCCCAAAAACAAAATTTTCTTTCTGGAAAATCTGGGCTGAAAAAATATATAGCAAAATTCCCAAAATACCCCACTGAATATACTGTAGCAAAGAAGATCCAGAGAAGAGCCAATACGGCCGCGGAACCGCGACAATAGCAAGCTATTGCCGCGTTTTTACGGCGCTTTGATGAGATCACAGGACCGTCTTCCTACAGTATACTCTAAAAACCCTGATTCGATTTTTAAAGCATGATTTATTACTTTTACAGAACTTTGAAAATCGACAGCAAGTTAGATTTTTGGGTGTATTTCGTGACTTTTTCTCCGATCGAATTTCTAGTTACTATGCTAACATGTTAGGTAGTGTTTAACTAGTCTCTGATACCACTGTAAGTCCATGCTACCGCTCCCGGTACTTACGGGCTTGCGGAAATGACGAAAAAACGATTTTTCTAGAGGAGGTAACATGGACTCAAAACGGATCTTTGTTAAACCATCTACCTAACAAGCTAACTACGAGTTGTTAACTACTCGGTTAGGGGGTTATACATTTCTTTCTTGAACTCCTTCGTCTTCATCTCTTGATGGTGTACGGATCGGCTTCACCCCGTCGTCTCCTTGCGCCGAAGATCGATCCATCCGAAAGCTTCTACCTTTGGCTTCTTCTTCGAACTTTGAAGAAGCTAGCTCACTTGGTTTGCTAAACCTTGTGAACTAGAGTGAGTAGAGGAGAGTGTGATGGGATTTTCTCTATGGTTCTTGCTTCTCAACACATGAGACAAGTGAACCATAGACAAGTGAGAGAGCAAGAGGAAGAGGGTGAGAGCAAGAGAATGAGAGAGCTCAAAACCAAGAGAGAGAAAGACAATGAAAGAATGAGCCTCTCTTTTGTCATACACCCTCTCATAATCCAAAAGTATCATGAGCCATAATGTTAATCAAGTATTATGTGATGGTTCATATCATGTCAAAGGCAATATCATTTCCATGCACTCATTTTGCAAACCACAACAAGCAAGCAAAAGTCTTTGCATGAAAATGACAACCATTGTGATGATGATGGTCAACTAGTCCAACCTAGTCAACCGGTCAACAAAGTCAACAAGTCAACAAAGTCAACCCCTCAACAACCATGTCACTATAATACTTAATTAATATTATTGCTAATTATGTTTCATATTCTCATTAGGGTTAAGCAAAAAGTCAATAGTCAACAGTCAACAGTCAACGGTCAACAACCCTAATGAGAATACTCTGCCTCTGTCTCTCTGTAACTGTGCATACACACCCGCATCCGCGTTCCGAGGAACACGAATACAAATGAGAAAAAACCAATCCCAAAACGTACACTAGGATCCGGCTTAAACCAAAGCCCGCTAGTGTTAGCTGTCCGGACACTGTACGGGCACAAGTGCACGAATGTGACCGAACCCTGTCGCAGAACCATGCAACGTGTCGCAAAACCATGCGACCTCTACTCTTTTGCCTAAAGGCGAATAGCTTTCTGTGTGGGACTCTAAAGACTCGACACTACGCTGGCAGTGGGTTTAACCACAGACCGCAAGCGGCACTAGCTGTGCGTAACGGTCCTCAGGTAGATGCCGACAAGAAGACTGACGAGGTGAAACCCATCTGAACTCCTACTGAGTCTGACTGTGACAATCTATGTACAGTCCGGTCTGTTCGTCTGATACATCGCATGGCGGGCCTAGGGGGCGGTAAACTTTAGTCCCCTAATAGCGGTACAAGTCGTGTCGGAGTGAAGCCCAGAACACCCTGAGATAACACTGGAAACCTACCAGTATATCTCGCTTGCCCTGGCCAGGGACTACTTGTGTAATGGCTCTCCTAGACATAGCGCGATGTCAACCCCCAATACCAGGAGAGACGAATCCTGTCTAACCGTCACTGCCACCAAGTGCTTCGGGACTGCACCCAACTACTACCTGTTTGCACGACTCATTTGAGCCGTGGTAGGGTAGTAATCAAAGTACAGTGGGAACACACTCGAGGCGAAGTGACAGTGTCAAGTTAGCGGACTAAGCTGTACTCATGTCACCTGGGAACTGATAACTGACGATAGGTATAGTACCAACCAACAGTTCCCGACGAGTCCTGTCCAGTGTACTCGTAACCCAACGAGCACCCGCATACTATCTCCAGTACGACGTACTGATGGTTGTAGGACAGACCATCTCCCCTGCTGGGATGAGAAGCGCATACGCTAGTCTACTTCGGAGTATCGATGCCCTGTCTCGATAGCCCTACGACTAGGGACCTGTATAAGGATATGCTTATAGATTACCCAGCCCCCACGAGTGTGACTGCCATCACAACGCTGGTAATCAAGCAAAGATCCTAAGGGCTCTACTAATATGTATAAGCGATATGCTAAAAGAAACACATGCACATATTGAAGTTGAAACAAACCAAGTAGCATACTACTATTTTGAACAAGATTGTCTATACAACTGTGAATATCCCAAGCTTCCATTAAGTAATATACAAGCTAGTATGATACAATAATGGCCTCTAGGGCATATACACTAACATGAGGGAGGACCTATACCGATATGAAAGTCTTGCTCGATTTGATAGTATGCTATCTGGTTTGTCTTTATCATCGTTTACATGCTTTAGTTCTCTATTGGATGTTGATAGAGCCCATAGGATTCTAGCTTGACTGCCAGCAGTATGATGGCGATCATATACGTGGGAGCTGGGGTCTGTAAACACATCCTTAAAGTATCCCTAGTCGTAGGAGTTTCAAGACATAGCATCGATACTCCAGAGTAGACTAGTGTATACAGTCGAGACCCCGACGAGGGGCGATGGCCGGTCTCACAAGCCATTGGTGTCAGTTGGTTCACCTAAGATGTATACAGGTGCTCATTGCGTTATGAGTACACCGGACAGGACTCGCCGGGAACATGCTAGTTGGTGTTATATATATCGTCAGATAGTATCGTCAGATAGCAGTTCCCTGGTGACATGTGTACATGTTAGTTTGTCGACCTAAGATCGTCATTTGTCTCGTATGAGTTCCCACTGTGCTTTGATTACTACCCTACCACACTCAAAGGAGACATGCAAACAGGTTTTAGTTGGGTACAGTCCCGAGCCACATGGAGGCAGTGAGCGGATCGTCGGGGATTCGTCTATCCCGGTATTAGGGGTTGATGTTGCACAGTGCACGGGTGGCCATCACTAGAAATCCTCGGCCGAGGTAGTGGAGAATTACTGATTTGGATCAGTAGTTTCTCAGGAGGTGATGGGATACATACCGACACGAATTATCGCGTTATTAGGGGTCTGACTTTATCTACCCCTCTAGACTCGATATGTGATACTCTTAGACGAACGGACCGGACTGTACGGATATTGTCACTGTCAGGCTCAGTAGGGTTTCTGGATGAGTTCGCTCGTCAGCTTCCCTTCCAATCAATACATAGGCAACCGTTACGTACAGCTTGTATCTCTGACGTGCTAGTGGTTATACCCGGTGCCAGTGTGTTGATGAGTCATTAGAGTCCCCCACAGACCATTTCCCAAGTTCGGGCGAAACGTTGTAGAGGCCGTATGGTTTTATGGCAGGGTTCAGAAAATGCACGTGCGTTTACGCACGTGTCATATTTCGGGCAGATAATACTGGTGGGCTTTGGTTTAAACCGCATCCGAGTATTATACTGTGTAGATATAATATCTTTGTCTCAGTTACATTTGTATTCAGTTGTATTACAAATGCGGGTATGTTTATATTGTTACGGGGTTATCCTGAAATTCGTTTCAGGATCGCTTTTGGAAGTTGCCAGTTTCCAGTTTTCTATCGCCCGTATTTAACATTCGGTTAAATGCGGATTTATCTTTTCTTCCATGGGTGAGTCATGAGGATGAGTCATGAGTGTGGAAGCTTCTTGGATGATGACTAGGTTAGTGAGTCATTTATTTGCATTAATGGTTGATGAGGTGTTATTAGTGAGTCACCTTTTCATTAATGACTTTTGTTCTTGCTAAGATATTTGAGTGAGATCTTTTGTGTTATGATAAGTATCATATTCATATGGTCACCCCCTCATCTCTCCTACACTCACCCTCCTCCTTCAAATAGTGGCCGTCCCCTCTCTTGTGAGAGAGGGTTGTTCATTTTTGGAAAAAGATTAAGGGTTTGGATTCATGGAAATTAGATAGCCTCATTTCTCATTTCACCCGATCCAAAAGGCAACTTCATTAACCCTTCGTCCATAGCTTTGGACGTATCGAGACAAAGTGTTCGTAATTCATCTATGGCTCTATTATAATTAGATTATTCTTATAATCTACTCATTCTCTACATCAATCTTGGTCATCTCTTTTAGCAAACTTGATGATCGAGTTGCCTCGGTTCAGAGGCGGGAGCCCGTTTAAAGATCCGTCGACGTGGTGCCACCTGGACGAGAAGACTGGAGATTCAAGAGATCGGAGCAGCCGCAACAAAGCGTGGGATGATGGTTGAAGACCGAAGGACTCGGATCGTTCGGTATAACATTTCAACCCACTTTGTAGTTTGTTAGTTTAGCTTTAATGGCAGATCCGGGCTATAGTATACGATAGCGCCGGCCAAAAAGTTTTTGTTCCGTATTTGGCGTCTGTTAGACGGCCGGGGCGCTACCGTAGACTTACAATGTGGGTGGGTCTAATTAATCAAGAAATGACGGGTAGAACTTGACTAGTGCTTATGATTTGTTGACCATAGTTAAGGTCATAAGTCACTAGGGGTAAAATATTATTGGGAATTTCAAGTGTTGAAATTTGCAATGAGATTGCATACCTTCTATAAGATAGTTGGATCCCGATACCCGCTGTGAGTAAGAGTTACTCCTGAGAGAGTTTTACACAATTACAATTAGCCGATCAAGTAGGTGTATAGAAAGGTGTTAACGGGGTTATGCCTCTGGGAAAACGATGTTTACTTTAATTAGGTTCGTGCGAAAGCACGGGGGACCTCCCTCAAAGTACCGGCACTGGCCTGGCTGAAAGATTGGCGAACTTGTAGAGTGTAATTAATCCCGGCTAGTCTTTCCTTTTAGGGTTTGAAGGAAGATTTGACTAAAACAGTGGGAGACATCCTGATTAGATATAATAGATAACCAATCTAATCTTGGATGCCTTAAATCTTAACGATAACTTGTTTAAACTCTTCTCATGATAGATTCTCTATTTAAAGAATTTAGGTCTCTAGAATTGCTGCCTTTTCCGGTTCTGCTTCCACTCCGCCAAGAGCATACGCTGAGTGTTTTCTTCTGTCTCTCTCCAGGTAGCGACCATATCACGCCTTAATCAAGATAATAAAACGGATGAATTGACCGAACCCGCTTGTTATACTGAGCTGGGGAACGTTGGTCCCGCTCCAACTTATAATTGTTATAAGACAGAGCAGGAAATTGGGGAATACCAGATTTCCCGTGCCGCCCAAACGAAGAAAGTGCATGCTGATGCATCTTCTTCGGGTGTGTTCATTACAGAGAACTGTTTCTCAGTATCCTTTACGTCCTGGGTATGAGATACCGGATCAGGATCCCGCATATGTAATCTGTTACATGGGCTACAGAAAGGTATAGAACTGAGAACGGGTGATAAGTTTCATGAGACAGAAAATGGTGCAAGTGTTGCACCTAAGTCTGCTGGTCACTATCACCCTGTATTACCAGAATACATTGATTCTGAACGAATGTTATTAGATACTGAACCTGATATACAACATCATATCAGTCTCTTTATTAGTAAAGAAAGGATATAATTTTGTATTGTTGGATAATGTTTTGAATATTTCCTATATCAAGAGTTGATCGGTTCAGGCACGTTATCTAAAAGCATTGACGTTCTAAATCAAACCACAGTTCTTAGTATACAGAACACACACAAGAGGAATAGTTCAGAAATGAACGAATCCTTCTTGAGGTATTGTAGACTAGGTCATATCAATGCGACCCGACTAGCCAAGTTACATTTAGATGCATATTTAAATTTGTTTGAATTTACATCTTATGAAACTTGCCGGTCATGTCATAAAGATAAGATGACCACATCACCGTTTATTGGAAACAGAGAAAGAGTTAGTGAACTCTTGGGATTGATACATGCTGATGTATGAAGATCCCCTGTCTACACATACCAGGACCGGTTCTATGTACTTCATTACATTCACTGTTTATCTCTCAAGATTCGGACATATGTTCCTGTTGAAACACAAGTATGAACCTTTTGAGATATTCACAGAATATAAGTAAGAAGTAGAGAACAAAAAATGGGTATAAGTATTATGTCCTTTGATGAGATCAAGGAGGAGAATACTTGAGCACGGAATTCCTGGACTATTCTAAAGGAGAATGAGATTCTCTCTCAGCATTACTCCTCCGTATACACCATAGCACGAAGGTGTATCGGGGTGGAGCAATCACACCCTATTAGATATGGTAAGCTCTATGATAAGTACTACTGAGTTTCCTATTTTCTTTTGGGAGTTATGCACTTGTGAAGCTGCATACCTATTGAATAGGGTTCCAATCAAATCAGTTGCCTACCACTTCATTTGTGATATGGAAAGGGAAGGGCCAATATCTTAAGTTTGTTAAGATTTGGGGTTGTTCGGCCTATGTCTAAAAGCAAAATCTGGACAAGCTCGAGGTAAAGTTAGATCTGTGGAAGTTTGTTGGATATCCCAAGCATACGCAAGGGAATATCTTCTACCTAACAGAGAAACAAAAGTGTTTTGTTTCTTAGCATGCCACCTTTGTGAAAGGGAATTACTTGTGAAGAAATTATTGGTCATGAGGTAGAACTGGAAAGTGTTCCAGTTATACAAACTGCAGCTGATGATTTGGTAGAACCGAAAGATTCAATAGTAACCAACGAACCTCAACCTCTCCGCCGATCTAGTAGGGTTCCTCACCCACCTGAGAGATACTTCGGTTTCTCTATGACAGTAGGAGAGAGGATTGCATCATGAGATGATGACCCAACTAGTTTCGAGCAGGCTATCAGGAGTGGGACTCTGTAAGAATGGCTGGATGCTTATCGATCTGAGATGGAATCCTTATACACCAACAAAGTATGGACTTTGGTTGCTTTATCTGAACGGTTAAATCCGCATCAGGAGCAAGTATATCTTGAGAAGATTACTTGGTGTACATGGAAAAGTTGAGACTTTCAAAGCTATGCTTAAGTCCATCCAGATCCTACTTGCCATGGCTACATACCATGACTACGATATCTGGCGGTTGGGTGTCATGACTGCTTTTCTAAATGATGTTTTAGAAAAGGGCGTCTATAAGTACACAGCCATAGGGCTTCATAGATGGTGGGAGCAGCGGAAACGTGTGCAAGATGTTTTATGTGATAAAACCGGCATCGCGGAGTTGGAACATCTGTTTTGATGTGGTAGTCAAAGAGTTTGACTTCATCAAAATGGTAGATGAACCTTATATATACAAAAAGGTAGTAGGGAGTATGGTGGTGATCCTTGTAGAGTACATGGATGACATATTCTTGATAGGGAAGGAGTTTCCTATACTATGCTCGGTCAATCTCCGCTTATCACAAGGATTCTCCATATAGGATCAAAGTGATACCTCCTAAATCCTGGGTTTTGGATCTATGAGATAGATCTAATTGGATGTTAGGACTCTCACTAGTTGTAGTGAGTTGGTATCAATCGATCCTGGAGAGAATCACTGGAAAGGTTCCAGGGTGATAAGGACGACTGAAAGTCAGTCGCAGGCATTGTCTTTACCCTCAGTGGAGGGACGGTATGTTGGAAGAGTTCCAAGCTAGATACCGTGACTTACTAGACGATTAAAGGCAAGATACATCGTTACCAAGGATGCTACCAAAGAGGCAGTCTGGATAGATATAAGTTCTTGAGATGAACTTCGTTCCTACCATTGTGAGACAATGGAGTTGTGGCTTTTGCCAAGGAACCCCCGTCCCATCAGAAATCCAGATATAATTCTTATGCAGTATCACCTGATCATGGAGATGGTTGATCTCCAGGGAGATCGAGGTTAGGAGAGTAGACACAGAGGACAACAACGCGGATCCACTCACAAAGGCATTTTTCCCAGTAGAGACTTTTATGGGATGGTTGAGTATGAGATACTTCAACCACAGCTATTTTTTGGGTATGTGATACCACAACAGATGGCCCTAGTGCAAGTGGGAGATTGTTAGTTATATGTATGCCCTAGAGGCCATTACTGTACATTTGATGTATATTGTAGTGGATGCTTGGACATATATAGGGAGGACTTTCTTGCTCGACATGATAGTACGCTATCTGGTTGCTCTTTATTTTAACATGTACTCTGATTGTCTCTATATACATGTTGATAAAGCCCTTAGATATGTACTCGACTACTAGGACTATGATGAGATCATATTAGTGGGGCCGCGATAGTCGACGAGTACATCCTATAACAGTTCCTAGTCGAGGGTGTATCGAGACAGGGGCATCGATGCACCAGAGTAGACTAGCATATAGGCATCTTGACCCATATGATGGGCGATGGATGATCCCATATCCATCGGTGTTTGACATCAAGGATGGTGTACGGGTGCTCAGTGGAGACTGGGTACACTGGACGGACTCGCCGAGAACTCCCAGATGGTATTATACCTTACGTCAGATGGCAGTTCTCCGGTGACACTGGTACAGAGTAGTCTGTTGACCCGAGATTGTCAGAGAGTCTTGTGTGATTCCCACTGTTCTTTGATTTCTATCATGCCATGTCCAAGAGGGCGTGCAGAAAGGTGGCTTTTGGGTACAGTCCCGAATCATATGGAGGCAATGAGCGATAGGAAGGGATTCGTCTCTCCCGGTATAGGGAGTTGATGTTGCGCTGTGTTCGATTGGCTATAACTGGAAATCCCTGGCCAGCGTTGTTGAGATTTACAGGTAAGTGTTATCAGTAGTTTCTCGAACTGCTATAGACCTCATATCGACATGACTTATCAAGCTACTGGGGTCTGACATGTACCACCCCAAGGCGAGATATGCGACATATCATACGACGAGACCGGACTGTACTGGAGTGTTATTATTTGGATTCACAGGAGAATGTACAGGCTTGCTTGTTGATCTTCTGAGCGCTCAATACTTGGGTAGCTGTTGCGTTTAGCAGACCGCTTGCAGCTTGTGGGTGTTTGATATGATCATCACCTGCTACCGGCGTATTGACAATTCCTTAGAGTCCTACACAGAGGTTTCTTGGCTCAGTTAAAATGGAATAGGAGCACATATGTGATATGTGCGGGACCGAGGATAATGCGGTATGCGATACCGTATTGGATTCTCACGATATGAGATATCGGCCGGGTATATGTGATATACCCGGGTCATCGTATTAGTCGGTTATTTATGAAATAGCCGGATTATCGGATCAAGTGTTGATTCGATAATTTAATGTATAATAATATATATGATATATTAAATTACATTAACTAATATTAGCTTACTAAAAGATTCATTTTCTCACGGGATAATACATTGATATATATGCGATATATGTTAATTGTATTATTTTCTATTGTTATAAAATATATTGTATATGTGATATATAATATTGTAACATGTTAGGGTTACAAATTTAACAATGGTTTAGGGTTTAAACTTGGTTAGGGTTTGGATTAGGGTTAGCTTTTGCATGAAGCTTCATGAAGCTTTGACTTTGTGTTTTGCTTGATATTTTGTGAAGATATTATGTTAACCCAATCCAAACCATTAACTCTAGTTAATTCTCTACATGGGTTAACTCCTTCATGATTAACCCTTGGTTAGATTTGTAACCACTACAATAATTCATTATTCATCACAAAAGGATTGAGCTCTTCTTCTTCTTGCTTCTTCCTCCTTGATGAAAAGCTTCACTAGTTTTTGATAAGTGATGTTTATATGTGAGAATATGAAAACAAAAGAGAGAAAAAATCCTACTTCATCATCCTCATCTATCCTTGCCATTTAGATAAGGGTGTTCACTTCATTTAGTGAGTGAGAGCTTGTGCTAAGGAAACTTCAAGGTAGATCATCTTTGTTATCGAAGATCGGAAGCAAGCTTCCATCTTTCTCTTCGTGGAGCCTCTCGAGAGTCCGGAACACGATGATCGCAGCGAAGGGACCTCAACACAGAGCTTAAGAAGTGAAGGACCGGATCTACAAAGGTTGTAATCCATCTCACTTAGTGTTAAAGTGTTTAACTTGCTTGTTTTCGCCTAAACTCTAGTTTAAAGATCCGGCTTTGGGTTGTTCGGCACGACTAAATTTTAAATCGGGCATGGTTGATGCCTCGTAGACCCTTGTGGCAGTGCCCAGCAACCCTACACTTTCTAAACAGTAAAACGTATAGTATCTGAGGTTGAATAAATAGGAGGCGTGAAACATAAGGGTTGGATTTTTTTAACTTAGGATGATAGAATTTCTAACCTAGATGCTAAACTGTAAGAGTAGAATCAACGTTAACTTGTGAAAGTAGCTTGACAGGATTTTGTGTGTGTAATACGCTGAAAACCCTCAGGAGACAACACTCCTCGTACTAGGGACACCTAAAGGTTTAACGGCTTGTTGCACAAGCTTAATGCAATCGCGTTCCCTACGAAAATGAGGTTAGGATTTTTTGTTTTGCTCGGGACAAGCAAAAGATAAGTTTGGGGGTATTTATTTATCACAGGAAACGGCATTTTAATACCACTCATTCATTATTTGTTTTGTTATAAATCGGTACTATTAACCAGTGCCTGTTCAGTAAATACAGATTACAGGTATCTGCGACACAATACTAGAAATACACTCAATATCACGAATATAATGTTTGTGAGCCGACACTGCAACCGGAACTACAAACCGATCTATATTCAAAGTGTTATTTGGCAGCAAATAAAGTGTACACAATTTTGGTCCAACACATTGCAAGTGTGCACTATCTCTTTGATGGCTTGGACATAGGTGGGGCAGCCATGATGCAAAGGGGACAAGTAGTGGGCAGAAGTGGGTGTGTGTGATAAATGCTAAAAGTTTTGATGTGATAAAAAGTATCATATTTCCCTCCAATCTACTGAGTACAGACCAGGTTCATATAAAGAAATCAAGCAATACCAGTGGAATTGTCGAGAGAACACAAGAGCACCACACCAACATGAGCCAATTAGCTCGGATTTGACCCGGCAACTTCCAACCAAAACCCGGCGCCGCCGGTTTTTCTATTCCCAATGTTCCCCAATTTTGTTCTGGCTCTCCCTTGCTGTCACATCAACTTATTTTTATTACTTGTTTAATCTTATTTTGTGCCTATAAAAGGCAGATCAGTGAGCAAGAGAAGGGGTCTCATATTCTTTACACTTGATACAATTTTTGTTTCATTTTGTTCTTGTACATAGCTAGTTTGCCTTGAGTTCTTTTCCTTCTCTTGATCTTGCAACCTCTTCATTGAGCTTGCAAATTTAAGTTTTGATTATTGAACTCTTGGTTTGCATCACTTGGTCATAATAAAGCTTTCCTTTTGCATTTTGGGTTCTTAGTATTTCTCTTGCTTTACTTATTTGCTATTTTCATTCTTGCCATTTACTTACTTGCTCTTTTATTTCCATGCCATTTACTTTCTTGCAATGCTGTTTATTCTTTTCTTTGTATCATTTCTTTGCTTTTTTTCTATGTTGTTGTGATGGTTTGTATATATTGGTGTTGTTAGGAAAAAGAATGGTTGTGTAAGTTAAGATTTTCGTTTCTCATTTCCTTTGCCCGATATTTTCCTATTGAACTCCGTCCAAACATTACGCAAGCGCTCCGTTAGGCACCCTACTCTACCAAGGTATCGGTGATGTCTAACCACGACCGGTTGCGTTCGGTTTGGCCGGAGGCGAAAGACAAGAGAGAAGAACGGACGGACAAGGGTCAATAAGCCGGATTTCACTAATACCGCGCTTAAACACCCTAATCCACGTTGTTGCCGATTGCTCTAGCTTCAATGGTTAAGTTTGGCACAATGAATTGAGTATGGATTTCATTAACATACACTATCTAATCTAATCCCAAAAACTTTTACTTTACATATATACACTTAGGTTAGAATCAAACAATTTCGACCATCGCGCATTAACTCGTCATAACAAGAACGCAAGACGCACCGTCTCCTTGCAGATGACCCGTACTCATCGCAGCTAGCTTCACGCGACGCCGTACTGATCGCGGTTAACTTTAGAACTTAAATACGACACGCGCGAAAGAGCTATCAATCAAGTCACTAACGGGAAATTCCTCGGGTTCATGGTTACCCACCGAGGAATCGAACCTAACCCAAAAAAGATCAGCGCTATTATCAACATGGCCACACCAAAGAGCAACGTTGAGATCATGCGAGTCATGAGGAGAGTGGCCGCTCTGAGTAGATTCATGTCGAGATCCGGAGAAAAGTGCCTCCCATTCTTCAAAGCCCTGAGAAAGATCCTAAAGTTTGAATGGTCGGAAGAATGTTAGAACACATTTGAGCAGCTCAAAATGCACCTGGCAACTCCCCCACTGTTCACTCGACCAATCGAAGGAGACAAGCTATTATTATACCTGGCGGTCTCCGACCAAGCTGCAGGCGCGACCCTCGTCAGGGAAGCCAAAAGGTGTGCACAAGCCGGTCTACTACGTGGGCCATGTCTTCAAAGACACGGAAACAAGGTACCCGGTCATAGAAAAGATAGTCTTGGCTCTTGTCATCACCTCAAAAAAACTTCGGCAGTACTTCCAGGAGAATACCATCTTCATCCTCACCAAGCGTCCTATAGGGACAATTTCGCCTCCCCCGAGTCATCAGGTCATCTAGAAAAATGGAGGTAGGAATTATCCCAATTCGATATCAAATACCGCCCCCGGCAAGCCATCAAAGCTCAGTTTCTAGCTGACTTCGTGGTCGAATGTACTATTCCCACTAAAGAAGAAGCGGCAATACGGGACGACAGACCTTGATCCTCGGTCGAGGAAGTACCCGACTCCATCCCCGATTGGGTTTTCTATGTCGATGGGTCCTCTACCGAGGAAGGGAGCGGGGCTGGCCTTATTATTCGAGGCCCGAACGAGGCAGAGATAGAGTACTCTTTGAAGCTAGGGTTCAGAGCGTCGAACAACGCCGCAGAATACGAAGCCTTGCTGGCCGGGTTATGAATCGCTTCCGAGATGGGGCTGAAGACGATCCAGATTCGCAGCGACTCCACCGGAGTAGTTGGCCAAGTGACCGAGCACTTCGAGGCCCGAGAGCCACTCATGGTGAAGTACTTGGCCGAGGTAAAAGGACTACAAAAAGGTCTTGACGAAGTCCAAGTGGAACAGATACCCCGGCACCTGAATGCCCAAGCCGACACCCTGAGCAAACTTGCATCTTCCTATACTGCAAATAACAAGAGGAATATCCTCTTCGAAGTCTTGCCACGGCCCAGCGTGGAAGACAGAGAGGTGATGCTCCATATATACACTGCTCAAGAAGAAGGCCAGGATTGGAGGAATCCCCTCGTAGAGTTCCTGAAGGATTCCATACTTCCGGAAGATCGAGGGGAAGCGCGCCGCCTTCGAGCTAAAGCCCGCCACTTCATCTGGAGCAATGGGAACCTTTACAAAAGTCATACACACAGCCTCTGCTCTGGTGCGTCGACCCTCACGAAGCCTACTACGTCCTGTGTGAGATACACGAAGGGGTCGGTGGAGCGCATCAAGGGGCCCGTACCTTGGTCTAGAAGATGGTGCTCTAGGGGTATTATTGGCCGACGATTCACCAAGACACTCAAAAGCTCGTCAGAAGATGCAAAAGCTGTCAATTCCATGGCAGCATACCCCGTCTTCCGGCTACCGAGCTAACGGCCCTCACCTCCCCTTGGCCATTTGCCCAGTGGGGAATGGACATGGTGGGCCAACTCCCTACTGGTACCGGCGGGCACAAGTACATCCTCGTCGCGGTAGACTATTTCACGAAGTGGATTGAGGCCGTCCCCATCAGAAAACCTGACGCCGCCACTACCGTAAAGTTCCTGCAGAACAACGTAATCTCTCGATTCGGGATCCCAAGGTGCATCATTACCGACCATGGGACGAATTTCAAAAATGACAAAGTCAAAGAGTTTTACATCGAATACCACATACTAATGAAGTTTGCTGCTGTCGCGCATCCTCAATGCTACGGACATGCCGAGGTTGCTAACCGAGACGTCAGCCGAGGTTTTCGAGCTCGTTTAGAAGGAAGGTAGGGCAGCTGGGTCGAGGAGCTACCGCGGGTACTATGGGACTTACGCACATCGATGAAAACACCCATGGGAGAGACCCCCTTCATCCTCTGTTACGGTACCGAGGCAATGGTCCCAGCGGAGATCGGACTGCCCAGTTACAGAGTTGAACACTTCAATGATGAAGCCAACACCTCGGCGCTCCGAACTAATTTTAACATCTTGCTAGAGAAGCGGGACCGAGCACAGATTAAAGCGGCCGCTTACCAATAACAAACTGCTCGCTAGTACAACGCATGAGTTAAGCATCACGCTTTCAAGACATGAGATTTGGTTTTAAGGCGGAACGAATTCGTAGACCAGGGCGAACTGCACAAGTTCTCCCCGAAGTGGGACGACCCTTTCCTCGCCTCCGAAATATTGCCCGGTGGAGCCTATCGCTTACAAGACATGGGAGGACGCTAATTTCTTCGTCCCTACAGTGCTGAAAATCTCAAACTATACAAATGAATGTATTTTCTTCTTTTCGAACCGATGTAATTTTTTATTAATATTAAGTCTCCCAAGTTATAAGAGATTTCTTCCATAAATTTTCTTCTTCCTCGGATTCCACATCCTTAGATTCGTTTTGAGAAAATGTGTAAAAAGTGCTAAAGGATCAAAGAAAAAAACCACATCGAAAAAGAAGACTTTATTCATTAAAAGGTATTATGGGCTCTTCATCCTTACACAAAAACTATGATAAAAATTACAACAAAGGGGGCCGGGGATAGAGGAAGCATTGTTGATGATACTCCGACAAAATCTCCGTCAGCCAAGCCCTAGCTTCCTCGGCTGCCTCTGAAGCGCCACCTACCGGACAAAAATCAACAATCAGCCTCTTCTGGAAACACTCCAGAAGAAGGTCCGCTGATCGATCCCACCCGCTCTTCGAGATCAGGCCAAGGTGGTAAAGCATGTGCAACTTCTCGATCGCCTCATCCCTCAACTGCGGAGACAGGCGTTGTGCAGAACCGGGGACCTCCTCCAGATCACATAAATAAGCACTTGGAGAAGTGGAGATCGCCGGGGAAGAATACGTCCAAAGTGGGCCTCCACGCGGTCTATCACCGCCTCATACGTCTTTTCGGACCGGTCGAGGTTATAGAGGTACACATCGTCTGTAACACCTTAGGATGTGATTAATGGCTAATTATATTTAAATAAATGGTTTTTAATAAAAAGTTTATCAAATTGAGTTTCCAATATTTTTCCAAATTTAATAAATATTTTTCTAGAATTTTCCTAGGCTTGCACACACATGTGCATGTAAACTAGGGTTTAAAATGAGGTTATACCATGATTAGCAACCATGGTGGGTTTAATAATGGGGATTAAGTCTTTTGGGTTTTAATTAAGTCTATTTAGTTAATTGATGGTTGTTTTAATTTGAATTTTCTTTTGGAGTGTTGACTTGGTGAGAATGAGGGAGAGAGAATGCATCATGGCAAAGCCCATGCTTGCATTTAATGATGAGAGAGAAAGGAGGGGTTGACATTGGGAGTTATCATTTCCTTTCATTCTTGTGCTCATTTCTCTCAACCTCACTCTCACACTCACACACCCACATCCACAGCAGTAGCACAGCAACAGAAGCAAGCAGCACAGCAGCAGCAAGCATCACAGCAGCAGCAAGCAGCACAGCAACAGCAGCAGTGAGCAGCAGCAACATCACAACTTCAACTGCAGCTCCTTTCCTCTACTCTTTCTTCTTCCTCCAGCTCCCTAGGGTCGAATGTGGGGGTATACTTCTTAAACTTACCCCCTAGTTTGCTTAATTAGTGTAGCTTAGCTTCGATTAGTGATTAATGGTGCGTTTTAGTGCGATATGTGGTAATTTGGCGGAACCTTGATCAAGTGAAGTATGAATTGGTTTTAGTAAGTTGATGGAGTGTTGTTAGGGCCATGTTAACCTAGCTTAGCCCCCAATTGCACTAAAATACCACCAGATTCCTATTTGATGCAAATTCATCATTTTTGAGCAAAATCTAGCTTTCTGCAAACTGCTATCGACCCAGTGAGTTCAGATAAAAATTATGATGACTGCAGTATAGTTGTGAGGTGCTGATCCCATATGTAGAACACGACCCCCAAATTCCATACTTTGGCCGCCGAAAAATTAGTTCTGGCCGCAATTTGCGGCCAGATGGGGAGGGAATGGGTTTAGGTTTGGCTCTATAGGTGTCTGCTGCTATCCTTAGACTCATGGCATGTGTAATTTTATTTAATTGTTGCTATAGAAAAATATGGAGCTAAATACCTGTTTCTCGTATTTTTAAACCTTCGCGACACGCGTGATACGTATGTGGGTTTGGGGTTTCTGCGTATCGCGACGCGTCGGGGTAGTTTCAGGCGCGTAATCACACGTTTTAGCGTATCGCGCACACACGCGCTTGGTTTGCGACGCGGGTTTCTAGTTTGACCTTAATATCGCGTTTTGTGGATTTGAGGTTATGTGTGATATATTGTGTAATTCTAGGTTCGCAGGCGAGTGAGACGGACGCTGCGAAGAAGGGGAAGCAAGTCGTCGGCTATACTTAGCGCGAGACTTCAGTGAGTAGATTTAACATCTACGGGGAAATCGCCCGTATGGCGTTATGCGTCAGGGCTGATAGGACCTTGTAGCAGCATATTACATTTACATACATTAACTGTTCATGGCTACTATTTAGTGCATACCGTATTCCCTGCTATATGTTTATAAACTAGAATTGATAGAACACCGCACCATTACTAACGGTTCATGTTGCACGAGCACTATTCTGCATGTTACACACACACCGTTAGTAATTGCCATGACACTCACACTGTAGAATTTCCATGATCATTATGCTGTAGCTCATCTTTTATGTGACTTGACATGATATTCATACTTGATGCATATATTACATCGCATTGACTTGTACGTTGGTTTTGGATTACATGAAATTTCTGGATTTGGGAACCGTGGCTATTTCAAAAAGAACATGTAATCATTTAAAAACCCGGTTTCCCTTGATATGATATTTCGGTGCGTCCACCATGTGTTTTCTCGGTGCGAGAGTGATATATGTGAACCTGAATCGAGGAGTTGGATGAGGCCGATTACGGGTACATGGTGGACCCGCTATGGTACCCCGGGGCGAGAACGGTTTCGCTGTGTAGTAGACGGTGAGCCTGGCAGAGGGACTACTACCTACCGGTGATTGGTTGGACCTGGCGGTTATCCGGAGGATGCTGACCAGAGTCGATAGATGGATGCAGGATGATCCGTACTGCCGGAGCTGAGGGCCGATACCGCAGACGGAGCCCGTGGGCTGACCCGGACTGACGGGGCCCGATGGATAAGGATTTGCGTGTCGATGCTGGACACGAATACTTACGATATTTGGGTGCCGATGTTGGGCACTCGTGATTCTCAGAGATTTACCGGATTGGAGGGCCGATGAGAGTGCTGGCGCCTGAGCTATTTGGGGATCTGGGTGCATTGATGGACACCGATTATATATTCCACATTGACATTCCGTGTAGATGTTATATTTCCCATGCTCAGCATTCATTATTGTATCTCATCCTGTAGTTATATTACCTGATAGAGCACTTGCATGATTATTGTACATACTGCTTATCACGCATTGATATCATCTGCTGGCATATGATAGAGCAACGCAGTACGTCCATGCTCGCGATTACCTTTATATGTTATCTCTATTCACGAGTTGGCAACTCACCCCCGTTGTGCCACAGTATTTGCAGGTTGCCCCTCGGAGTAGTCGCGGCAGGCGGCCTTTTGCATCTTTTGGCTGCAGATACCACTACAGTTGGTGCGAGAGCTGTTTTGCTTTTAGGTGGGTTGTGGTATCTGGTTACTTTTATTGTACCCCTTTTGTATCTAGTATTCTCCATCTACCATATATGTATGGACTTAGATACAGTGTGAGGACGATGATGTATATTTTTGTATTCTGGTGTCGAGCTCGTGGGAGCCGACTGTTTTTATATGCAGTTTATTATTCTGTGATGTTTACTTATTGCTCATTCTTCGCTACGGCGTCACATATTACTCTTGTGATGATGGTTTCCGCCGTTGGGCGTGATTGCTCCCGTTTGGGAATGTTTTGTTTCATTATATCTCATTTTCACTCACATCCTGTTTTATACCCAATTTCGGGGTTACTTTTACAAAGGAAATGCTGCCAAAATTACTTAAATGATGACGTAACTTTAAAAGAACTTATCAAACTATTTAAGGTTTTCTAAATGTTTTAACTAAATGTTATCAACACTCGCTACTTTTATATGGTTTTGATTTCTGGGTTCGGCTTACTTAGTCGCGTTACGCCTGTAGACGTTGCGTGGTTAAGTGCCGGTCACGAGTCGAAATATTCGGGTCGTGACATCGTCCCGGGAAATTATCTCGCTGATGAGCACACACAGATGTCCGTCCATTTTAAGAAACCTTAGGCTAAAAGAAACCAACATGCCTTCGCTATTTATAGCCCCAACAGAATCCTTAAAGGCTGAAGTTTGCGTGTGCATCAGCGCGAATAATAGGATCTTTTCAAAATTTCCAATACAGAGCTGCCACATGTCGACCATGCCCTCAAGCGGTCAATGGAAGATAGAACGACGGGCACTACGGAACGTCACGCCTTGCCCGTGCGTTTCTGCCATGTGTTGTCTGCGACGACCTCTCTCCTAGATTTTACGGGTCAAGGGAGACAGACCGACGCCCTATAAAGGCGAGAAGAGGCCACCGAGCAGCTTCCCTACTCGGTCAATCCCTGGCTGGTAGATTCCTACCCATCTTCGCCAAGGATCTAAAGCCCTCCTCACGAGGCCACCGAGCAGCTTCCCTGCTCAGTCAATCGTTAGCGGGTAACTTCCTACCCACCCGCGCTAAAGATCAAAGCCCTCACCAAGAAGCCACGGAGCAGCTTCCCTGCTTTATCCATCCATAACGGGTAAATTCTTTTCCACCTGCGCTAAGAATCGAAGCCCTCACCAAGAGGCCACCGAGCAGCTTCCCTGCTCGGTCCATCCTTAGCGGGTAACTTCTTACCAACCTACGCTAAGGATCGAAGCCTTCACCAAGAGGCCACCGAGCAGCTTCCCTGCTCGTTCCATCCTTAGCGGGTAACTTCTTACCCACCTACGCTAAGTATCGAAGCCCTTACTAAGAGGCCACCGAGCAGCTTCCCTTCTCGGTCCATCCTTAGCGGGTAACTTCTTACCCACCTATGCTAAGGATCGAAGTCCTCACCAAGAGGCCAACGAGCGGCTCTCCTGCCCGGTCAATCCTTTGCGGGTAACTTCTTACCCACCTACACTAAGGATCAGAGCCCTCACCAAGAGTCCACCGAGCAGCTTCCCTGCTCGGTCCATCCTTAGCGGGTAACTTCCTACCCACCTATGCTAAGGATCGAAGCCCTCACTAAGAGGCCACCGAACAGCTTCCCTGCTCGGTCCATCCTTAGCGGGTAGCTTCCTACCCTCCTACGCTAAGGATCGAAGACCTCATCAAGAGGCCACCGAGCAGCTTCCCTGCCCAGTCAATCCTTAGCGGGTAACTCCTTACCTACCTACACCAAGGCTTTAAAGCCCTCATCAAGAGGCCATCGAGCAGCTTCCCTGCTCGGTCAATCCGAGTGATAAACTCCTACCATCTTAAGACGAAGGTCTAGGAACTACATCATGGAGGAACCAGTCTATGCCGACCAATTCTAACATGGCTATTGTCCAACTCGTGATAAGAGATGCGTTCGTCGGTCCGACGCTAAGGAATGGGCAGATACCAACCTTCCTACACTGAGGGACCTCCCGACGTATTCTAAGTGAACGATCGCCTCCTCGACTCTGGGGGAGGGAGGCACCGACCTTCCTGCACTTGGCGATTTATTGGCTTACACTCGATGCGCGATCGTCATCTAAAAGCCGGTCATCGATTTACGGCCTAACATTTGTATCGAGAAAAAGACCGACAAGCTCAAGTACTCACGCAAGAAACACATTGCCATGCATAGGAAAATAAACCAAATTTTATTTATGTTCTTAAAGTCTTTACAAGGTATTCTAGACTCCTCAGCCTTACAAAAGGTGCCCGGAGGCTTACAAAATTTAAAAAAGTAAAGGGAAAAGGCAGAAAATCTCAGGCCTCGGGACCGGCGAGGACCTCTCCCTGCTCGACACCAGCGTCGGGGACCGAAATGGCGACCTTTAGGTCGGTGCTTCCACCGGCAACCTCTCCCCCGGCAGCACTCCGGGCAATCTCCCCCTGCGGCGCATCCTCGAAGAGAGAGTACTGGAGCCGAAGCTCACCATTAGCAAACCTCGGCATCAATGCCTTGACAGCGTCGAGGGCCTAGTGCCAAACAATGGCCGAGGCATCGGCGAGATCGGTGTAAAACTGGTCCGACGCCTTATACCTCTCCACGGACTTCTTTGCCTGGAGATCGGCAAGTTTCACTGCCTCAAGCACTGCCTGGGTGTCCCTCTTACAGGCATCCCACGACTTCTTCATTGTGACATTAACCACCTTAGCCTCCTCTAACTTAGCCTAGATGTCCTTGTTGGATTCACCTAGAAGTCAGACGGACTCTTTACACTTGGAGTTCGTCAACTCCTCAGCGACCACCCGGGTTTCGAGGATGGCTATCCTCTCCCTTGCCTGCTGCAACTCCATGTCCAGGTCCGCCTCCCACGAGGACGATTTGCCCGCCTTCCTCATGGCTGGGGCAATCTCCTCGGACTCCATGTTGACGATGAGGGCGCAGTGTTGGAGAACCTAAGGAAAGTGGCAAGAGGGGGTTAAAAATGTTCGATTCGAGGAAAAATAATTGACAAAATCCATAAAGGAAAATAGATACCGACCTGGACTGCCTCCTGAGCAATAGCGGCCACTTGGGCCTTTACGGTTCCCCGAGGAATTTTGCTCCTGGTCGATCGTTCCATGTCCGAAAGCAGGCTGTTGGCAACGGAAAGCCCTGAAGGCACCTCAAAAAAGACGCCACCCTCTTGCACGGGGATCCTGGAGGATGGAGAGCGAGAGACCGTCCTTTTATGCCTCTTGAGGGGGACCTCGGTGAGGCCGTCTTCATCCTCCACCTCCCTTGCCCGGGGCTCCGGTACCTGAGCGTGCTTTTGGCTGTCCCCGCGGCTGACTTCCGGGGCTCGGGACGTAGCGGAAGGCTTCGCCGATGCAGTTTGCTTCGAGGCCAAGCTTGAACTAGGTTAGGACGAGCTAGCGCCACCGATCTTCCTTCCTGCCTTCGCGGCTATGGCGGCTAAGAATTTTGATCGGTCCATTTACTTTGAAGAAAGGAGAATACATAAAGAGAATTAGCGACATTGAAACGGGCAAAGAAAATTCATCAAAGTCTAAATAAATCATATAAGACGGCCCTAACTTACCCAAAAAGTGTGCAGGGCTGAGCCCAGCCCAGCTCAGGGCCTGCTCAGAAAGCAGAATGTTGGCCAGCTGGATCGGCTCCTACAAGGATACTGCCTTCGCCTCGGGTGAGGACGACTGCCTCGCTCTCGGGCAGTCGGCCCTGTTCCACTGTGTAGGCACAAGCCAATCCTCACCCTCGGGTAGCCCGATGAATACATATTTCTCGTTCCAGTCATGAATGGAGGAAGGGGCGACTACTACCCCCGACACAGCCACCCCACCCTTGCGTTTTTTGAAGGAAAAATACACCCAGCTCGGTTCATCCTTGCTTGTTCCGGGATGATTCTTATAACAAAGGAAGGAGACTATGAGGGTCAAACTGAAAGGGATATTTTCAAGTTTCAACCAGACCAGGGACCTGAGGAGGAGTATTTATGAGTTTGGTGCTAACTGGCCCAAGGCAAGTTGGAAACAACGAAGCATCCCACATACTTCGGTTGAGAAGGGCAGACGCAATCCTGCCCGGAAAGATTCCAAGTACAGAGCAATCTCCTTTCCCTGCACCTGATCCGCCCGTTCTCCCTCCCTAGCTAAACGGAGTGAATAGTTTGAGGGGATATGGAAACGAGCCCGAATCTCGGCAAGCTCGCCCACATCCCTCAAGATAGAGGGCGCATCGCAGGCATTCTCGATGCACACCTTAAGGGCCATTGCCGTTGCCTGACGACGAACGACGAAGGTGGCCCTGACTTTCGGATGCGACCCTGACACAGAGGAAGAAGAAGATGAACCCTCTTGGCTATATGAAGCCGAAGAGGAGGAAGATTCTCCGGACTCGACTCCAACAACTGGAACCTCATCGCCCGACTCTACCCAACTACCTCTACAGACTCTTCAGATGGAGACATCTAACCAGATTCAAAAGAAGGGGCTGGCCGAGAAAAAAGCATGGGCGATCCAATCTAAAAGGTAGGAGCGCCGGACTATCTTCGGCAATGAAGGGAAATTATGAAGGATGTGCTGGCCTTATGGGGGTTCCATCCTATTTATACCCTCCAGGAAAGACATCCAAATGTCCAGATTAATTCCCGCCAAAACGAAGCTTCGCGTCCGTCGGCTGTCAAGTCTCCATGTGTCGAACGACCATTGGGGACGACCCTTCAATCGCAGGTGACAGTGACAGCCTGTCGCATCCTCCAACCCGCTATCGACGTGTGGCCTGCACCTCAACAGACGTGCAAGAGAATCGGTGCCACCTCTTTAATGCACGATCCTTTCCGCTAATCCGCTAATGTCATCAGAGATGCACACAGAGATCCAAGTGCTTAAGATACGCCACGCAAGCTCGTAAATCCGAACGATGCAACTATCGTACACCAAGTCGCCCCGGAAATCCGTGCCGATATATTTTTGGCAATAGTCAACGCCCAGAAAACCGATCAGACCACTCTCGACCTGACCCATAAATAGGTCGGGATGAGAGTGGGGGCGAATGATGATACTCATAAATGGGAATTCCCCAGATCATGACACGTGGTAGATGACGTGTCCCGGGGCTCACGGGACAGGAGAAAACACGATACATTGAAGGCATTCCCCAGGCCTTCGCCCCGAGGATTGACCCGAACCTTGATGGCCTCCCAGAACACTCCCATGCTTGCCTTACAGATAACCACCGGCTCGCCTCCAAGCCCTCCTACACGCTGAGCTTCCTCAGCCCTCCCTGCTCGGCTCCGAGCTATCACAGAACTGGGTTTCCTCGGCTTCCTGCTCACCTCCGAGCCTCCCGCCGAGCTAAGTCTCCCCTGTTCTCCCGAGAAACCAAGAACGCAGAGCCCAAGTGCCTCCACCACGGCTCCACGTATCTCTTCAGAAGCGAGATATCCTCTACCCAACATCCCGTGTTCCACGCCGTCGTATCCCCCATTAACGAGCGTATCTCGTTATTAATGGGGGAGATCCCGTCATTCACGCAGGCGTAACGTTAGGGGCGTAACCGACGGCGAAGATCTCGCGCCAGCTTGCTCCAAGCGACCATTATAAAACCCCTCTCTCAGACGACTCATGTTAGGAAATTTCAATCCAACAAGCCACTGCTTTGCTCAAATTCCTCGGCTAACTTGATCGTCAGAGGGTGCACGGTGGTACAACCACCCCGAGACTTGTTTGCAGCTAGCTCGGCTTCACCCCAAAATCAACCGATTGAGATCCACACGCTCAAGAGGACAATCATCAACGTCAATCTCAACCCTTCATTAGCACTCGCATCAGATAGACGGATGACAACATCTGAAGGAGATCCAGGTCTCCATCAAAAGTACTGTTATTTTTTATTCCTTATGCATATTGGTGGACATTTGTGATTTAGGCATAAATCCTTTATTTTTGAATTTTTTTTAAAAATATGTGACAAATGGGCTCACTTGAGTTTAGTTATAATAGTTGAGATGAATTAAGTTTTGATCATTTCTGCTTGAATTTCCATAGACATATAAAGATATGTCTGTTGGAGTAAACAGTATGTATATCATGTTAAAAGTGATTATTTTAACGAAGGGGTAATTATCAGCCATATCCAAAATTAGCAAAAGCAAACAACACATGAATGGATTCAACAACGGCAGAAAATTTTTAGTAAACATTACCGACCGAATCGCCCTCTGAAGAGGACTGGCCATGAAGAAGTTATCGCCCCACATACCGGTGTGATGGGTGCTACGACCTTCTACAAAGGACAAGACAGTCCAAACTCCGTATGGGTGCACACTTTCAAGAGCCTCTCCGACCTCTGCTTCAATCACCGCTGTCGGAGTAGTTTTCACCGCCGAGATAGAGAGAGACCGATGGAAATTTTTCAAAGAGACATAACTATTTTCGCAGAGCAAAATTGTTTTTTGCAGCATTTTCCTTTCTGTATATTTTTCAGTGTTCTTCTCTGGTTATATATAGGCAGATAGTGTAAAGACCTTTTAATTGCACTATTAATGACCCATTTAATTCTGCAGCAGCCACTGCATTTAGAGGCCCTTTTAATTTAGCAATTAACTGCATATTAAACACTAACATTAGGCTTTTCGAATTCAAACCGCGGACATTTTAATTCAATTATTAATCACATTTTTAATTCAGCAATTATTCACATTTATCTGCGATTTAAATTCACATTAGACTTTAAGAGATGTGAAAGGTTAGTGTTAGTTGGGTTGAGTTACAAAAAGATAACCCGAGACCATTCGCCCGAGTCCCGGCCCGGCCCGACCCGGGCGTGCAAGCACGCTTGTGGTTTTCTAATAGCACATTTGTTGTTCTTTTACAAGATATAAAACACCTTATGCTATTTAAACTCTTCCATTGTTTCTCTCTAGCCGATATGTGACTGAAAACTCTATTACAAAACAGCCTTTCTCTAAATCCTCTTTACCTATCTTTTTCATCCATAAAATCCAACCAAGCTGGTTTCTCTTCATGGAAAATAACCTACATAACCCAAAAAAATTCCAATAATCCCCCACAATTTTATAGATGAAAAACTATCTCAGATGTACCAAGTTTTCAGTAAAGATACCTTCCAGTTTAAACCATTACTTTAATTATCCAACTTTTACCAACACAGGAACAAAGTGAAACGAAGTCTTAAACTTCTTCCTTTGTTGTGATGGTGTCCATTGGTAACAACTTGATACGGGTTATAGCAATGATCTGTAGGTTTTGACACTTTTACGGTCATGTGTCGTAATCCTGATTCATGAGTGTTTTCAAACAATAACCATATTCTAATTGCGGCCACACAATAATATTCATATAGTTGGGCATCTCCAGAGATGCACTGCTCGCATATCGTTTTAAAGACTTGATCCCATTAAGAGTCAGATACTCTTACTCAACTAGCAGTTAACACCACCTTCTAGATTTAATAGGGAATAGACTCAGATACATTAAAAGATCACTCTATTATATATGTTCAATCCACCGATAGTTTGTTATTACCACATTGAATCTACTTTGTGGGATCTCCACTCAAGTTGGTTGGGTTGCCACTGTCGATGAATTCGAGATGGGGTTCAGTCCCATTCCCAACCTAGATTTTAAGACCAAAGAAAACACAAGTCCTTTTGTCAAGGGATTTGTCGTATTGTCCTTAGATCGAAAAAAATCTGTAGCCATTAGCCTTTCAGACACATATCCTCTCATAGTTTTGATCCTGACTTGGATATGTCCCTTTTTCTTTTGGTTGTATTTGGAGCTTTTAATCTTTGCAATTATGGTCATATTGTCACAATGTATAGAGATAGCAAGAATAGTCTTGCTGGTCATAGGCAACTCGGACATAAGTCGCTTAAGCCATTCATGTTCTAATCCAATTGTGTATAACACACACAACTCTGCCTCAAAAGTAGACCGAGATAATATAGTTTGTTTTACAGACCTTCAGGCAACTGCACCGCATTCTAGGATAAATACATACCATGTACATCCATTACTACCAGAGTTCTTGGCTATCCAGTTGCATCATTGTACTCTTCAACTACACCGGGAAGTTTTCCATAATGCAACCCAAGGGAAATAGTTCCCTTCAGATATCTATTGACATTCATGTCACACGATCCTCAATTTTGATGATTTAATTCAAAACATTATTTAAGTAATTCATATGTTACTAACGACGTTTCTATGTTTTTCTTGAAGTACAGTTTGCAATAATATATCCAACATCAAGTAAGATTGCCTACAATGTAATACGCGCTCAAACCGGCAATATGGCATGACGACTCAATGCAATCAACAACGTGAAGTAAGCAAATTCAAGATCTATTCACGTCAAATGTAACAAATCAAGGGAAATGAAGCTAATTGAAGAACCAAGATTAAAATCGAAGATATGAGCGATATATATATATAATTAGTAATGATCTCATAAGGTTAGAGAGCTCATTCCAACTTATTCTTATTGTCCATGACGTCTTCATCTCTTTTAGAGACGTCGTACCTATCCGTTGGAATTCAAATCTGACAATGTTCAGACCAGATGTATCATTCATGTCAGAACACCGACGTCATCCCTTGACGTCAATATCAGAAAAGTTTGAACACTGACGTCTGTATAAGAAAAATTTGAACTACTGACGTTAGTCTAGATGTCAGGAGAACAAATCTCTGATTTTTATCTTTCTGTTAAAGTTCTCAGTGACTGCTACCCCGACGTCACTAGAACAAATTTTGTAGAGCTGACGTCTACTTCTGACGTCATCACGGACAGTTTGAATCAAAAAAATTGAATTTCAAATTTCAAAATGAATGGACACTTGCGCCAAATTTTCTCCTAACTTCCTCTAAACTGTCACTAACTGTTTTATGACAGTTTTTGGCAGTTACAATAACTTCCCATGCAATTCTCAATAAATACCTTTTAGATCTAATAATTAAAACAAAGAAATTCATTACAAATCCTTCTGAAATTCTTTGTGTTCTTTGCGTTTTAACTTGTTCAGATTTTTCAATTCTCAAGGGCCTTAAACTTGTCCAAATCTCTCAAAACAATTTTTGTGCCTAACCGGAAATAATCTTTGAGATCAATATGATTGTGAGTGAATGAAATCGTTTGTAATAAAAGCAATTTGTAACCCAAGAGAAGGGGCGCTTCTCCTTTCACTTGAATTATAAATTCGGAGTAGAAAAATATATCTTCCTAGAGAGACGTGAATTAGAGAGAAAAGTGCGTCTTTCCCAGAAATCACTGTCTAGAGAGGAAGAAGACTTGTTTCATAAAGAATTGCGGTTTAAGTGATTGATCTTTATGAAGAGAGATATCTTGTTTATTCACATCACTGTGAAGTGCGATCTGTGTACTTCACAAATAGTGGAAGAATCCTGAGTAGAAGACTCGGGTGGGGACTAGACACAGGAGGTGGTGAACCATAGTCAATATATCGCTATGTTTGCATTGCTCTAACTCTTATTACTTTTCAGTTTTTATATTGATTGTTATATTAAGTTTCTTATTTACAACTTATTTTAAATATTTTCCGCAGAAACTCGATAATCACTTTATAAATGTATTTAAGTTTTTAAATTTTCTATACCTTATTATAATTATCTTATTCACCACCTTAAGTTATTTTCAATTGGTATCAGAACAAGCTTGCTCAGTTTTTAGATTAACATTTAGAGTTCATTAGATCCTAATGACAAATCAACTAGAGGGCTAATCTACCACACGACCCCCACATTTCAATGGCACAAATTTTCAATTTTAGTAAACTAAAATGAAAATCTTTTTACAATGTATACACTTAGATATGTTAGATATTATAGATGAAGTTTTTGTTATTCCGACCACAAAACCATATTCCGATGCAGAAAAAATATTTATGAGATTAAATATTAAGGCTTTGAATGCCCTTCAGATCTCATTAGTTTCAGAGGAATTCAATAGAATTTCCATGTGTCAAACGGTATATGATATCTGGAGAACTCTTGAGGCTGCATATGAGGGTACGAGCCAAGTAAAACAAAGTAAAATTAATAAGTTAATGCACGAGTACAAAATGTTTTCTATGAAAGAAGACGAATCAATTGATTCAATGTACTCTAGGTTTAACAATATAGTAACAAAATTATTTAATCTAGGTAAAAAGTTTGTAGATAAAGAAAAGAACTAAAAAAATTCTTCGATCACTAACCTTGTCTTGGCAACCTAAGATTACCGCTATAGAAGAGGCAAATAACATGAGCACCATGAGTGTTGACACTCTCATTGGTAAATTGAAAACTTATGAGATGCAACTCGGTGATATCACACTACTACAAATAGGGGTTGCCCTTACGGATAAATCCGTATGCGCAAACCTCTGCCCCTACGGCTATATTCGTAGGGGTACAGAAATACGTCGTAGGTGCACACGGCGCAGGTGCAAGTCTTAGCCTTAAACATGCCCCTACGGTGAAATATTTGCCCCTACGGCTTAATGCGTAGGTCTACTGGTCCCTATAGATTTCACCGTAGGGATAAAATATTTATTTAATTTATCGGTTTATAAAATAAAATATTTGCCCCTCCGGATAAATCCGTAGGGACAAATACATGCCCCTACGGCTTAAGGCGTAGGTACAGATGTGTAGGGGCAAAATATCAGGTATCCTGAAATTTTGTCCCTATAGGTAAATTTGTAGGGGTAAAGCTAAGCCCCTACGGATTACTCCGTAGGGACAAGCCTAACCCCTGTTACTAAGTCCATAAGGTCAAAATATCAGGTATCCTGATATATTGTCCCTACGGATAAATGTGTAGGGGCAAAGTTGGACCGTACGGATTAAACGGTAGGTGCAACATGTGTACCTACGGATTAATCCGTAGGGACATTATCAGGTTTTTAAAAAAAAAGGGTTTCCTGTTTTTTCCTCGTCCTGTGCACAATAATATATACATCATATATGAAAGTAATCAACAAGCAGAATAAATAAAGCAGTATTCATAATCAACATCTCACGCATAATATATAAAAGAAATCAACAAGCAGAATACGATATCAATCTAAATCAATATGAACACCACCAATATCGTCCAAAATATATATAATATGTATCATATAAGTAAATACATGTTTAAAATATAAAAATCAAAAAGATACCCTAACTCGGTCCAGCTACACCTCTGATAATCGCCGTAATTTGGCGCATCTGCTCCTCGAATAAACCCTGAGTCAACAACTTGAGCAATGCGGAAGGTACGGGAGTCTGAGCTGGCTGTGGAGCTGCGGAGCTGGTCTGCGTAACCGCAGCCGAGATAGTGGCTTGCGGAGCCGCAGCTGCGGGAGTCTGAGCGGGCTGTAGAGCCATAGGAGCTGAAGGAGATGCATGTGGAGCCTCAGCCGAAGTACCCTGTCGCGTCTGTTCAGTTTTGCGTGTAATAGACGAGTAAGAACTGTGTATTAGTCGAATTCGTATCATTATCAGGTTATTACGAAACCCCAATCTATGAATACTTAGGGACTTAGGCCTCGTTTGGATATCTAGTTTGGAAAACCGTAGTTTATTTTAATTAGACAGTTCTATGTATGTATGATTAATCAAAGCTAAGTCTATAACCAAATAAGCTCAGGCTATGTACTAATATTGGATATGTTGCTATCTATAATATGACATAATATTTTACTATTAAGTAGTATACATACCATCATCTTCTTCAACTCCTGGACGGTGGCCTTCAAGGTGTCAAGTTCTAGCTCTAGACGTCGCTCATGGGAGATAGAGGAAGTAACCGCCGGAGTGGAGTCAAACCTCATATGGGCCCTGCTAGGACGCAGTTCCCAGCCTCTCTCCCAACCTCCTTGGTGCCCTCCGTGTGCGGTGTCTAGGACTGGGGTCAGCAGCATCGGATCGTTCTGTCCAGTAAAATCGATCCCCGATGCCTCGGCCTACTCAACCACCCGCTCCTACACCCACATTAACCAGTAAAATATAAGTATATCCTTTAAATTTGAACTTTTCAAAACAAAAATTGCAAATAGGGGTTGTGTTGGGTTGCGGCAGCGCCCCGGCCGTCTTTCCAAAGCTAAATGCGGAACAAAAACTTTTTACGAATTGGCGCTAACCGCATCCCGATCCCGGATCGTTCCATTAACCGTAAACTAGTATACTGTAAAGTGGGATTCGAGATTATACCGATCGATCCGAGTCCTTCGGTCTTTAAGCTCTGCCCCTAGCTTGTTGCGGCTACGCCGACAATGTTCCCTTTCCGATCTCGCTCGATCTACGGTCTCCTCCTCGTCGAAGGATGTGCCACGTCAACGAATCTTTATACGGGCTTGCGCCACGTCAACGAATCTTTATACGGGCTCCCGCCTCTGAATCGAGGCAACTTGGACATGAAGTTTGCTAGCCGACGTTTCTATGGTTGCTGTAGACTGAGTGTAGAATACTTTGTCTCGAATCACCCAATGAATCGGGTGAGGGTTAATTGAAGTTGCCTCTGGAAGTGGAGATGGAAAAATAATCTTGAGGAATGAGCTATGAATTTTGTGCTTTGTGAAAAAATATCAAATCCCCACTTCACAAAAAAGGGGCTGCCATATATAGTGGCCGACCATACAAGAGGGAGGATGTGAGCACAAGGGCAAGGGGGTGATGGTAAGGAAATAAAAAACTAAACACAAATATCCTAAGGTTTCCAAGAAACAATCAATGCAAGCAATAATGCCCCAAAAGAGTAAAGCTTATCCAAGAACCATCATGAAGCTGCTGGAGCCCCGGCACCACACAAACCCCCCCCCCCCGTCTATAAAATGTCACATTTGCGAAAAGAACCCTCCTTAAGCAAAATTCAGCCAAAGAACAAACGGATGGGAATTTGGCCAAATATACAAAGCAAGCTGGCAACTTCAAAAAGCGATCCCATAACTAATTATAGGATAACCCCACAACTGTATATACATACCCGCATTTGTATTCCGACCGAATACAAATGCAATGAGACAAAATCTACACAGTATAATACTAGGATCCGGCTTAAACCAAAGCCCGCTAGTATTATCCGTCCGAACCATGACACATGCACAAGTTCACGAGTATGTTCGAACCCTGCCATAACATCATACGGCCTATACAACGTTTCGCCCGAACCGGGAAACTTTCTGTGGGGGACTCTAAAGACTCGTCAATACTCCGGCAGTGGGTTTAACTACAAGCCGTCAGTGGTACTAGCTGTACGTAACGACTGCCTATGTACTGAGTGAAAGGGAGTCCGATGAGCGAACTCATCCTGGAACCCTACTGAGCCTGTATGTGACAATATCCGTACAGTCCGGTACGTTCGTCTATGAGTATCGCATATCGGGCCTAGGGAGCTGGTAAACGCCAGACCCCCAAAAGCGGTATAAGTCATGTCGGAGTGTAGCCCAGAACACCCTGAGATACTACTGGAATACCTACCAATAAATCTCACTTACCATGGCCATGGATTTTTTGTAATGGCTCTCCTAGACACAACACGATCTCACTCCCAACGTAGGGAGAGACAAATGCCCTGCCGATCCGCTCACTACCTCCATGTGGCTCGGGACTATACCTAACTAGAACCTGTTTGCACGACTCTTTTGAGCCGTGGTAGGGTAATAATCAAAGCACAGTGGGAACTCACATGAGACAAATGATGATCTCAGGTCGATAGACTAACCTGTACACATGTCACCTGGGAATTGCTATCTGACGACAGGTTTTAATAACCAGCTAGCATGTTCCCGGCGAGTCCTGTCCGGTGTACTCATAACCCAATGAGCACCTGTATACATCTTAGGTGAACCAACTGACACCAATGGCTTGTGAGACCGGCCATCGCCCCTCATCGGGGTCTCGACTGTATACACTAGTCTACTCCGGAGTATCGATGCCCTATCTCGAAACTCCCGCGACTAGGGACAACTTTTAAAGATGTGCTTATAGACTACCCAACTCTCACGTATATGATCGCCATCATACTGCTGGTATTCAAGCAAGAATTCTATAGGCTCTATCAACGTGCAATAGTGATATATATCATGTCACCTAAATCAGTACACGATGATAAAGTTAAACCAGATAGCTTACTATCATCTCGAGTAAGACTGTCTTACCGGTATAGGTCATCTCTCAATCATTGCAATCACGTGCCTGCAATCCAATAATTGACTTTCAGGGCACTATATCCAACAATCTCCCACCTGCACTTAAGGCTAATTATTGCGATGTCGCATACTCACAGCCCGTGTGATACCGAACACCCAACTTCTCTACTAATCAGTGTCACAAAGCTCGTTTGTAAAACTATTTTGTTCGAGAAATAGCCTCAGTGAGTGGATCCGCTCTGATGTTTCTTTCTATGTCTCTCTATATCTCAAGTTCGCGGAGAAACCCATCTCCCGAAATGAGCAATACCTGTCATAGAATATGTCTGGCTATCTAATGGGACCTAGTTCACGAATGAACTCCAAATCCAAACTTCTTAGACTGTATCGTCAACTGAACTTAATCAGTATCCTGGGCCATGCCTCTCTCAGTCTCCGCTTGGACCACCAGTCCAAACTACTGCCCCTCGTCGGAGGGAAAACTATAACTCTAACAGTCACTCTGTCAACCAGGTCACCTTGGAAGCTTGGAATGATAACTGTCTCCCGAAGGAGGCTACTGTTATCAAATCCTTAGAACATCCACTTATGTTCTAAATCTGCTTTCGAACGTTTCTCCAGGATTGGACCAATATCAACTTATTGCATCTAGTGCAAAAACAACACCTGGTGTGGTACTTGACATCTCATGATCAACTCAATTGCCTAAGCAAGTGATCTACCAATCATGCACATCCCTCTCCCCTTTAGTCTGTAAGACACCTTTAGAGAGGGTGACTCCATCACCTGCTGGTACACTACCATGCCAGGAGTCGTCCATTCTAAATACCTTTAGAATGCTGTCTAAGTACCCAAATTAGAAAACTACCCAAATCTAGATCTAAAACCATAGATCTAGTAACCAGAATGTCCGATATAAAATCCTTATCTTTTGTGGAGAAAACACTGTGTGACAATCACAGTACAACCGATCGTAGTATAGGAATTTTACTTCCTACTCTGTGTATGTCATCCAGATATCAGGACATCACACCCTACTACTTTCTTAACAGATCCATCCCCTATTCTGATGAAGTCAAAGCCCATGACTATCACATCAAAAATAGATGATCTATCTCCGCTATATTTGCTTTAGTCTACAAATAGACACAAGCCTCTTGTCCACTATGCTTCCGCTGCTCCCACTGACTACGACAACCCTCTGGCAGAATAATATATACGTGCACTTCTAAAACTAGTTTAGAACGACGCTATACTTATCCTCCTACCGGCTATCATAGCTTGGAACAACAGTGATGAAAAGTCTGGGTAAACAAGAACCTCACTGTCACCGTCCTTGAGGATACCAGAGTACCTCTCGGGTGTCTGAGGTTACCCACCATATCTGCGGAGTGGCTAATGGAATGTCAAACCTGATTGAATCTTTAGGTCCTATTATATTTTCCGTAATCGTTTTAGGTTCTGGAATCTCTTCCAGTTCTACCATACCCCCACTACTGTTTTTTGAAAAAAATCCATTTTAATAAAACCGTGGCGAGTTAAGAACAATATCACTATTGATCTTCCAGATGGTAGAAAGTCAACCCTCGTCAAAACTAGGGTCAACCCACAAACTGCCATTACAGAAATGTACCTTGAGTTATCCAGAGTCTGGTTTTAAGCATAAGCCGGACAACTCCATATACCTTAACATCGTTAAGATATGATCCATTCTATATACAATATAAAAACAGAGGCACTGATTTAATTGGAACCAGATTCAAATCATGCAGCTGTCTCCAGTGCATGTCAACTAAATGGAGTGAGGCCGGTCAACATTACCCAACTTAGGAGTACATCCAATTATGAGTAAGCTGAAAGAGAATCAAGTTCTCTAAACCATTACTATCAACTGAATACCATACACAAGTATCTACATCTTCGATCACCTTGAAGAATCCCGATACTTGCTACACCTGGTTCTCTACTTTATTCTTATACCTATAACTTCTCAAACTTAGACCTTGTATTTCTACGAAACACATGTCTAAAACTAGAGAAGTCACAAGTCAACAGAATATAGTACGAGGACCAAACCCTTTGTCATAATGGACACTGGACAACATACAATACTCTGTATGAGTCCCCTGAGTTTAATACTCAAGCCCTGTGCGTCGTAAGTTGAAAACTATACCATGGCGATTTCCTCAAATATCACCAATTACAACGAATTCGATATAATGAGGATGATCACCTAATTCCCAATAACTTACTCCCACTCATCATCCGTAAAACCATACAGATGTGAGAATCTAACCTGGTAAATATATACCCTGGAGCAAGGACTAATTGGGAAATCAGTTTTTCTATTAACAATACACAGTGAAACTGAAACAAGAATATGTTTCGAAGGGGTATCCGGGTATTCCTAGTAATGCCTCTTCCATTATCCAGATTCATGACTATAACCGTGTATTTCCTTGCCATCTCTCCAAATCCCTTTATTTTTCTTTAGTCATTACCTTCTGTACACCATCGTTAGGCTTAATGGTTTTCTTCCTTCCATACCGTTCGGCACCAGCCTATGGTTTGGAAGAAGAATATCCAATAAGCATAATAGGTGTACTCTCCTAATCCTAGGAGTACTCGCAACTTGAGAGAAGATGATGATAAAAGACAACTGAATAAACCTTATTCTATTTCTCCCGAACCAGAATCCATCCCCGAACTGGAACAAGTTCCATCGAGTTCGTATATAACCATACGATGGATTATCCAAATAACTGTGGATCTTCGTAGTGATACGGGGTGTTCTGGAGAAATACAAAGGTGAAGTAGGAGTGGCGGTGAAATGCTTGGTTTGGTCGTGAATAGCAGTCGCAATTTACTTTGCCCTCTTTCCAATCCCTCCATATGTCTTTACTTATTACCTTCTGTACACCACCGTTAGGCTAATTGGTTTTATTCATTCCATACCTTTCGGCACCAGCCTATGGTTTGTAAGAAGCCTATCCAATAAGCGTAATAGGTGTACTGCCCCCTAATCCTAGGAGCCCTCATAACCTGAGAGAAGGTAAAAGGAAAAGATAACTGAATAGTCCTATTCAATCTCTCCAGAAACAGAATCCATCCTCGAATCTGGAACAAGTTCCTTCGAGTTCGTATATAACCATACGATGGATTTATCCAATGGAAGTGGATGTTCGTAGTAATACGAGGTGTTCTGGAGAAATGTAAAGGGTAAAAGAAGGAATGACAATGAGGTATGCAACTCAGACAATCCAAAACCAGTGTTTTAAAGAAAGTTCGGTTAACTTGGTCATTGAGTCATAGTCTAGGGTCGGGTCATGGTCGCAGCCAAAGAGAGATAGAGAAAAGAAACACTCTGCGTGCACTCTAACCTAGATCAGAATGGTTATCACTTTATCTAATCAGGAAACCTCCCACTCTATCCTCAAATTCTCCTCCAAACCTGAAAGAAGAATTAGTCGGGATCACCCGAGGAGTAAACCAACTCATCAGTGGGAATCGGGATCCAACTATCATCGCATGATAACATGACGGAATCCACTCACGTTGTCACACTCCAGAAGGTATGCGCATGCCTGGCATGTTTCAGTTTCTTTAGAAACTCCCGATGTGATTTTTACCCCAAGCGGCTTATAACCTTGACTAGGTCAACAAACCATAAACCGCTAGTCAAGTTCAACCTGTTATTATCCTGGATTGCATTAAACCCACCCGTACGTGCCCTTGACTAGGTCAACAAGGCCGTACGACTGTCCTAACCAATCCCATTTATGCAACAAACAAGCACCACTTAGCTACCGAACACTACGCCTTGACTAGGTCAACAAACGCAGCACGAATACTAAATAATAAACCTAAGAAATGACGGAGGGCTACGACTGGTTTTTGGCGAAAAACCTTTAGCGTAATGAACTTGATATCGTTGAAGGAACTGCATAACTTTTACAAATATAGTGGCGAAAACCTTTGCTAAAGAGGTCACTCCCGGTGAATGGATCTCGGCTCTTTCCCCGTAGAATGAGGTGCAGGATATTCCAAACTGAATACCACGATGCAAAGCAAAAGTGATCGGCTATAGTAAAGTTATTGCCCTGACGCAAACTTCTGTCTAAGGGGTCACTCCCGGTGAAGGGATCTTGGCCCTTGCCTCGTCGAATGAGGTGCTGGATATTCTAAGCTGAATACCACTGTGCAAAACAAATGAAAGCGTCCTTACAATAACAGCTTTTTGAAAATTGTTCCAACAACATCTGTATATGTCTGTTTTCTTTGCATTGATCCGAATCAACGCAGTCCCATCAATTAATCACACCAGAAAAGAACGAAAATAAAATGTACGTATATGCCATCCGCATTCGCCTCTTGGTCCCGTCATCACCCGTTAGGTTACTTAACTAACGACAAAGCGGGGACTGGACTAGCGCGGGTGTAAAACATATACAACATTGATTGAAAAGGATTTCGGATGTGTAATATCGAATCAAATAGTCCCCGGCAACGGCGCCATTTTGATTGGATTGATTTTCCGATTGTGTCGTATGTTTATAGAAACTAGAGTTTAGAAATCACAACCAAAAATATTTTGACCGCAATCAATAACGGTGTCGGATGTAGCGCGTTAGTAAGTTGCGGATCGTCCACAGGGAAAGTGAGTTCCGTTCAATTTCTGAATTAGATGAGTTGAAAATTTAAGGCAAAGAAAAGAAAACAATTCATGATTTGCATTTAAAGATCAAGAAATAAGAAAAATCTAGATCTAGAAAAGACATTAAAAGCAAGAATTGAGATGTTTGTGATGATTTCCAAACAACAATCAAGATTAGAAGTATGGCTCGTAGGAGTAGATCGGATCTATAGATGTGATGAGATCTAAAGATTACTAATTCTTATCCATTAATGAATTGATGCTAGATCGATGCAAATTCATCGCGGTTTAAGGATCTCTGCGAGAAAATTAGGGATTCCGCAACTCATCCTTTGTCCTTTCGATGGATCACATTCGAATTCTAGCTCCTAGTCAATCAAATGTTTAATAGTTGTTCCCTAGTTTCGAGTGAACACGATCAAGAAAGCATCATCTCGAAACTAGGTCATTAATCATTTGATTCACTAGAATTTCCAAACATTATAGGATTTAATAATTGTAGAAAGATCTAAATCATCATCATCTAAAGATCGTCACAACTCCAACACGAGCGGAGATTACTCAAACATCATGATCACAAATACAATCACAAATTGAATTCTAATCATTATGCTTGAATTAAAAGATAAGCAAGAGTATAGAAAATTCACCTTTATTTATCAAAAAATTTCGTTACAACTCTCTTGAATTTACAAAAGGAAGGAACTAGATCGTCGATTTCGGCTTCGCTCGGCTACTTGAGTTGCGGATCGTCGTGGATCTCTTGCTCCGTTGGAAATCCGGCGTCGCTTGCTAAAGGTTGAAGGCTCTCTTGCTCAAATTGATCTCGGGATCTTGATCTTGATTTTGAATTGGAGTGAATTTGAGGCACAAGCTTTTGTCACTAAACTTGTGGGTTGAAGATGATGATAATTCTTGAACAATTTCCCCTCTAGATCTAGGCTCCTTTTTATAGACTTTCCAAATCTTAGATCTAGAATTGAAATTTGAATTCCCCCCCACAAGTTAGTTATCAAATAATTTAAATTTCCCTCCAAAAAGTTAGTTAAGCTTTAAATTTTGAATTTCCCTCCAAGAGTTTGTTGAGCCGAGCCTTCTAGAGATGCCACGTGGAGCTTCTGGGGTCTTCTGGAAGCTTTGGCCGTTACAATTGAGCATGTGATGAATTTTGAAGAAATGATCTCACTATGTGGCCGCGGTTCTGCCGCGCCAAGAGGGCTCCCTTTAATGGCCTTGATGGTTTATTTTCACATGGTAATTCTTGGGCTGACTGGTGGGCCTCTTTCTGATGCTTGGATCTTTATTTGGATTTCTGTATTACTCCAGATCTTTAGCCTTTGAATTGGTGTGTCTTTTATTAGTTCATTTCCCAATTAGGCCCTGCTTCCGGAATTTCCTGCACAATTTCACTGAGACAAGAGTTGCGCAATACAAGGATGATGCGATGCCATGAAACACACACAATTTCCCTAAAAGTGATGGTTTTAGTGTACAGTACAAGTAATCCAATATTTTACATGTGTTTTGCAAATATGAGTGATATGAATACCGGATAGCTTTACTTGACTGCAAAATGTAGGGAAATTGCTGTGTTAAAAATGCAGTATTTTCGACTGATCAAACATCTACTAGTATATATATCAATATACAATAATCGCTCCAGGCGTGATAAATGCAACATTACAGAAAAGTAATAAGTATCACAGAACAATACAGATATACTGGGAGCCCCGAGTTTCATAGAGCCACAAATGAAACCCGACGTTCCCCTGGTCGTGTGGATAACCTATGCAATGAAAACCTATACCCCCTACGAGTGCGGCGAATAGCCCGCCAATCCTAGAGAGAGGTCCCCTCCCTCTCAAAGCCATGAGATGCGGACCCGTTGCCCTCCAGAACCCGGTTATCCGTGCACTCCATCGTGGGGTAAACCTAGTACAGAAAAGAAAATATATACAACAGGTACATCGACCTTAACCCGGTCGTGCCCCAAAAGAATATAAAAATAGGCAGTGACGACAGTCCACATGTCGGACGCTCGCCCCGCGATATCAAATGTACAAATATCAAAACTGCACTACCATTCCATAGGAGCTATCCACCACAACAAATCCGCAACATCACAGCACAACACATAACATCAACGTGAATGTCACGTTCGCAAAACCCGTCTAAAAGGACTATAGCAATTAGACAAGTTTTATCGATCAAATGACATTCACGGTCACAGATAGTAATGTAAAGTACTGCAAAACTTAAACAATGTTAGAAAATATCGATTCCGAAATAACCTCGAAATAGCCCAAACATACTAATAAAACTTTTTCCAAAATGGGCTAAATAAACAACTCCATAGGATCAACTTCCCAGAGACCAGAGCACACCCCAAACACCAACACCAGAGGCCATACTAGGGCTGGCGACGCCGGAAATGAGGCATAGGGGATCGGCCAAATTCCTATGGCATGGGTCCGTCTTTGGGGTGTGTTCATGCGGTATCCCTAGTAGTCTTCTGCACTTGTTTAAAAGATTTTTCTGGAACTTTGAAAAACAACAGAGAACATAATTTCCAGTGGCATCGTTTGGGTTTGTTCCGGTTTCAATACTTTAACATTGTCTAAAACAACAAGTTAACGGTTAATAGTTTGGCTCTGATACCATGTTGGGCTGCGGCAGCGCCCCGGCCATCTTTCTGAGGCCAAATGCGGAACTAAAACTTTTTACGAACTGGCGCTAACTGCATCCCGATACCGGATCGTTCCATTAACCGTAAACCAGTATACTGTAAAGTGGGTTTTGAGATTATACCGATCGATCCGAGTCCTTCGGTCTTTAAGCTCTGTCCCTAGCTTTTTGCGGCTGCGCCGACGATGTTCTCTTTCCGATCTCGCTCGATCTACGGTCTCCTCCTCGCCGAAGGATGCGCCACGTCAACGAATCTTTATACAGGCTTGCGCCACGTCAACGAATATTTATACGGGCTCCCGCCTCTGAACCGAGGCAACTCGGACACGATGTTTGCTAGCTGACGTATCCAAGGTTGCTGTAGACTGAGTGTAGAATACTTTGTCTCGAATCACCCAATGAATCGGGTGAGGGTTAATTGAAGTTGCCTTTGGAAGTGGAAATGGAAAAATGAGCTTAAGGAATGATCTATGAATTTTGTGCTTTGTGAAAAAATATCAAATCCCCACTTCACAAAAAGGGGGTTGCCATATAAAGTGGCCGGCTACACAAGAGGGAGGAGGTGAGCAAAAGGGCAAGGGGGTGATGGTAAGGAAATAAAAACCTAAACACAAATATCCTAAGGTTTCCAAGAAACAATCAATGCAAGCAATAATGCACCAAAAGAGTCAAGCTTATCCAAGAACCATCATGAAGCTGCTGGAGCCCCAGCACCACACAAAACCCCCACATCTATAAAATGTCACATTTGCAAAAAGAACCCTCTTTAAGCAAAATTCAGCAAAAGAACAAACGGATGGGAATTTGACCAAATATAGAAAGCAAGTTGGCAACTTCAAAAAGCGATCCCATAACTAATTATGGGATAACCCCGCAACTGTATATACATACCCACATTTGTATTCCGACCGAATACAAACGCAATGAAACAAAATCTACATAGTATAATACTAGGATCCGGCTTAAACCAAAGCCCGCTAGTATTATCCGTCCGAACCATGAAACGTGCACAAGTGCACGAGTATGTTCGAACTCTGCCATAATACCATACAGCCTCTACAACGTTTCGCCCGAACTGGGAAACTTTATGTGGGGGACTCTAAAGACTCATCAATACTCTGGCAGTGTGTTTAACTACAAGCCGTCAGTGGTACTAGCTGTACGTAACGGCTGCCCATGTACTGAGTGAAAGGGAGTCCGATGAGCGAACTCATCCTGGAACCCTACTGAGCATGTGTGTGACAATATCCGTACAGTCCGGTCCGTTCGTCTATGAGTATCGCATATTGGGCTTAGGGAGCTGGTAAACGTTAGACCCTCAAAAGCGGTATAAGTCATGTCGGAGTGTAGCCCAGAACACCCTGAAATACTACTGGAATACCTACCATTAAATCTCGCTTACCATGGCTATGGATTTTGTGTAATGGCTCTCTTAGACACAGCACGATCTTACTCCCAACGTAGGGAGAGACGAATCCCCTGCCGATCCGCTCACTGCCTCCATGTGGCTCGGGACTGTACCCAACAAAAACCTATTTGCACGACTCCTTTGAGCCGTGGTAGGGTAATAATCAAAGCACAGTGGGAACTCACATAAGACAAATGATGATCTCAGGTCGATAGAATAACCTGTACACATGTCACCTGGGAATTGCTATCCAACGACAGGTTTTAATAACCAGCTAGCATGTTCCCGGCGAGTCCCGTCCGGTGTACTCATAACCCAATGAGCACCTGTATACATCTTAGGTGAACCAACTGACACCAATGTCTTGTGAGACCGGCCATCGCCCCTCGTCGGGGTCTCAACTGTATACACTAGTCTACTCCAGAGTATCGATGCCCTTTCTCGAAACTCCCGCGACTAGGGACCACTTTTAAGGATGTGCTTATAGACTACCCAACTCTCACGTATATGATCGCCATCATACTGCTGGTAGTCGAGCAAGAATCTTATGGGCTCTATCAATGTGCAATAGTGATATATATCATGTCACCTAAATCAGTACACGATGATAAAGATAAACGAGATAGCTTACTATCACCTCGAGTAAGACTGTCCTACCGGTATAGGTCCTCCCTCAATCATTGCAATCACGTGCCTGCGATCCAATAATTGACTTTGAGAGCACTATATCCAACAGGTTGAATAAATATTAACACTTACGCAATACTCCTCGGTAGCGGTGTCAGGGTATCGAAGCTCGCTCGTGGCGGGATCTGTCGAGGTGCCATGGACGGCAAGATACGCGGACAACACGCTTGGCGTACCACTCTGCGCCAGGGTCTGAGCTCTCTGCAATTTGCCAAAAATTTATATTTATTATAAAATAAATCTTAAGTTCACATTATATTAAAATAGATCTATTGTAATTTACCGATGTCTCCATGGCACGAGTAATATTCCTCGAGCCATCTGTTAAGTGTGGAGACCCCTCTTCGCCGACTTCCTATTCTCTTTATTTTTAGCCACCTGTTTCTGCGCAACACATTCAGATTTAGTTTTCTGATTAAGAAACAAAAAATAATAAATTATATACTAAACAATAAATTACATTTAAAATATATACCTGTTTGCGCTGAGAGTCGAAATATTGGTACAATATAGGCCATGTATCTACATCGACTCTCGCAAAGGCCGGAGTATATAGGATGGCCGCTCTCTCTGCCTCGGGCGTCGCCATCCATAGGGAATAACAGTCGATCTTCAGCTCGTTCCTATTGTATCGGACCTTCGATTGCATGTTTTTCATCAGGCCATGGTACAGAGCGTGAAGATCGAGCACCAAACCAGGGTGATCAGGGTCGGGTACAGGTGTTCAGACCATAATATTGCATTTTTCATTCCCCTATTCTTATCCGTTTTATAAATAAACAGGTACTCTTGACGCACGTTTGTTACATGTTACAGATACAGGCTCTTGGATGCGAATACAGTGAAAAAGACGAAAGTTGATACAGGAAACAGACTTTTGACCAACAAGTAGACGGATCCTAGTCAAGCCTAGACGTAGAAAAGTGCAAGGTCCAAAATGTCAAGGCAAACGGTTAAAAGATCGCTACAAGTTTTCACTGAAACATCTGGAGAAGAATAAGAAGCCCAACAGAGAAAAGAACTATGGAAATAAAAAGCCCAAGAAGCAAAGAATGAAGCCCAGAAATTTCATAACCCAACTCCATAGTTTGGCCGCGGAACCGCGGCCAAACCTAGGCTGGCGCCGCGGTTCCGCGGCCATCTAGTGCCCGTGTCGGTGGATCTTCCTCGTGTCGGTGCGTCGGTGCGGGGGTTTGGATTTTACATGGGCATATTTGTAATATCGCATGCGCGAGAATCTGTAACCCTAATTTCCCTGTTTACCTATAAATTGTAATCACAGATTTGTAAAACTCATGCCTCTTTTCAATACACAAATTCAGATCTGTTCTGTATTATTGCTTGGAGGGAGCCATCAATAAAAATAGTAAGTTATTTTTAATTCTTTGTTTTAATTCTCTTTTAATTTAGAATGTTAATGAGCGAGTAATATCCTCGCTTGTTAGGGTTAGCCTTAGGGAAAGGTTTGAGAGATGAGATCTCTCACCCCTTTCATGCCATTCACACCTAAGAATTAGAACTCCATGCATACGCGCACACACCGCGCCCTACGGCATCCTACCCTTCGAGGTAACGATGACACCGTAGTGTAAAGGACCGGTTGCGCGCGTTTTCCATGGAGGTTAGGGTAAGTATCGATAAAGGAAGGACAAGAATCTAGAGGAAGAAACATCTTCCCAAAAGATTCTAATCCACTTTATTGATAATTACCATAACATCTAATAGATCTAAAATAAGGCATTGAAAGCGGTGAGGAAATCTTTAATCTCCAAACTTCCTCTAAGCCTAACCCTAGCAAGACTTTAATTTAGATTAGTTTAGTTTATTGATAGATCTAGATTTTAGATTTAATCAATCCAAACAACATTTGGAATCAACTCGTAAAAACACATTAAGAAAATTACCCATCTCTGTGGATCGACCCGTACTCACCGGCTAGCTTTATGCGACGCCGTTTCTGATTACGGTTAATACAAATTTTTGAATCAATCAAATGGTGCCGTTGCCGGGGATGGCGTAATTTTTCTTTTGTGTGATTTCGGGTTGATATAAATTTTAAAAATTATAAAAATCTGAAAATAAAAAAAAGAAATAAAAATTATCAATTTTGATCCGTTTGAAGGGTGTATTGTTTGAATCTTGCAGAACAGCGAAGAATCGCGGATCTGGAAATTTACAGAGGGCAAATCAGAAAAGTGCATATCAGAATAGAGGGGAAATTTGATAACAGAGCAGTGCAATTTTTTTCAGAGAGAGATCAGCCCAGACGATCGCGCTTCCGCCGCACAAGTGCCCCCTAGACCGCGGTTCCGCTGCTACTTGGCCACGTCAGCATCTAAAAATCTGTTGGTTTGTTCTCTCCCTCTCTCCTCTGCAACCTACAATATATCTTTTGTGAAAATTTTCTGCAGGAATTCTTTGCGCTAAAAATCTTCTCTCCCCTTCTAAATAACAGATTTTCTGCATGTTTCTTTGCGCCGCGCTAAAAATTGATTGCAAGTGAATTTTATTGTTTTGCATATTTTAATTGGACTTTAAGGGGCTAATTGACCAAATTCAGATTGGGTGGGGATTTCATCACCCTTCCCAGGACCCTAGAAAACATTTAAAGCATTTGCATTGACCACAATTAATTAAAAAAATACTAGACTCAGCCCTAAGGACATCGAGCTCAATAAGAAAAGGACTAGTATAGGCATCGACCGTTTATCCTAACCTGACCTTGCGGTGTCTAGGCAAGTGTGTCTAGGCTAGTGGTTATTAATTAGGCCCACTATTGTGGTTCCTTCCCACTTACCTGGCACTTACCTGGCCGCAAGTGTCGGTGAAGAGGCGGTTTGAGGTCCTATTTCTAGCCTTAGTTAGGAGCTGTCTAGCAGACCTAGGTGACCCTAGATCTAGGCCTTATTGTGCATGTATGGTTGATACATTTGTGTCACAAGTCCCTTTTCAAAAATCTCTTTGCAAGCATTCTCACATAAACAAAAAGAAAAAAAGGAAAAATCTTTTCAAAACTTGCAACTTGTCGCTAAAGAAATCTTGCACCCCGCTTACACCACTTCTTCTCTTTGACGTTATCTTACCTCCACATTCTGTTTTTTCTTTTTTCTGACTACACTACTCCTTTTAGTGTATGTCACTTTGGACTAGGGATACTAACGCCTGATTAGTCCGTGTTTCGTTGGTACCGACCGACGAACCTTTCGACACCGAAGTCGAAATTCCCTCCATTTCCTTACCTCCACCTTCAAGTTCTTCTTTCGAAGGTATGTCGGGATTCAACCCCAACGATACCTTACTGACGGGAATGATTCCACCTCCGTTAGGTGCGAATAACCCGAATCTTCCGCCCGTTGTAGCGCCAGCACGAGTTGCGCTCCAGGATCTCTTTTATCCCGTCCGCACTTCTTTACCTACATGTCTTTCACCCCCACCGGCAAATGGGGTCAATTTTGAAATAAAACCACATTTCATCAATATGCTGCCAAAATTTCAAGGTTTGGAATCTGAAGATGCATATATCTTTATCAATAAATTCCAAAATGTGTGCGCTATGATGAAAACGACCCAATTAAGTGATGACGCTATAAGGCTAAGGGTCATTCCTTTCACCTTATGTGACCTAGCCGAGAAGTGGCTATACAGCACCGCATCACATTCCATTAGAAATTGGGACGAGTTTGAAAGAGCTTTTCTGAAAAAGTTCTATCCTCATCACAAAAATGCTAGAATCCGTAACGAGATTATACAATTTTCACAGCTTCCTTCCGAACCATTTTGGAAGTGCTTTGAGAGATTTAAAGACCTACTTGTTCAATGCCCTCATCATGGGATCGAAAGTTGGCAATTTTGCCAAACATTATACGAGGGATTGAACTCGGCAATGAAGCAGTTGCTAGAAACCATATGTCAAGGTCATTTTCTCTCCAAGTCTAGCGACGAAGCGTGGCAGTTTCTTGAGGACCTTAGTGAGCAAACAATTCAGTGGGAGAGTACCAAGACCACATCATCTTCTTCTAGTGGTCAATCTAGGGCAGGCATACATCAAGTAGATATGTCGATTGCTATGAAGGCCGAGATGGCCGCATTTATGAAAAAGCTAAAAGCCATTGAGACCAAAATCTCATCGTCTTCTCCTGCCCCTGCTTTACCTCTACGAACTGTTTGTGCTTGTTGTGCGAATCCATCGCATCTAACCGAAGAGTGTCCTTATAATGCATCTACTCAAGGACAGGATCAAGTCAATCCTGCATTTCAGCAACGACAAAGAAACGATCCGTACTCTTCGACATACAATCCGGGGTGGAGGAGTCACCCAAATTTCGCTTGGAACCAAAATCAACAAGTCCAAGGAAATAACAATTTTCAAAGACCTCCTCCTCCACAACAACAACAAGCACCTTTACAAACTCAAAACCAGCAACCTTTCCAACAACAACCTTATACAAATCAAACGAACAATTTGATTTAACCAAATGATGATAAGGTTATCTCGCTCGAAAAAAGTCTAGATGCATTTCTCAAGCAATCTACAGAATCAGCAGCAAGATTTGAAAATTATGTTCAGTCTTTGATGCATAACAATGCCTCACACGATCAAAGTATCAAATCTATTGAGGCACAAATTGCACAATTAACTGCTGCGTTGAGCGAGAGAGAAAAGGGAAAGCTTCCATCTCAACCATTACCAAATCCCGGTCACACACAAAACGCATATCACAATCACAATGTTAATGCGGTGACCACGTTGAGATCCGGAAGAGTGTTGCAGAATAATGTGGGTATTAGTGATGATATCCCAGCCGGTGATTCTTCTCCTTCTCCATCGTCATCTTCCCCTTCTTCATTTTCTTCACCTTCTTCTTCACCTTTTTCTTTAGAGCCTATTCTCCACCCTTCACACGGCTCTACTTCTTCTAACTCGAACGGACCCATTTATCACAACACGAACACATTTACACGGGGTGCCGTTCCTACTCCACATTTTACTCCACAGACATTTGACTCAACAAATTTTCAAAATGCTCCATTTCCAAACAGGTTGAGTCCCAATAAACCAACTGCACAAGTGGAGAAGATTGTGGAGTTATTTAAGAAGGTTAGCATAAATATACCTCTCTTGGATGCAATCCAACAAGTCCCTTCATACGCGAAAATCTTAACGGGCTTATGCACCTCGAAGCGAAAGGCATCTCAAGTACCTAAGAAAGTGCTAGTGGCTAGTGCAGTGAGCAATGCTATTAACCACCATCAAAACTTACCCCAAAAACGAAAGGACCCCGGCTGTCCTACGATTTCAATCACAATTGGGGATAAGAAAATTAATCGAGCACTTTTAGATCTTGGGTCTAGTGTTAACCTGCTTCCCTACTCCGTGTACAAACAATTAGGGGTTGGAGAGTTGAAACCCACTCGTTGTACTCTCCAAATAGCTGATCGATCAATCACCCATCCAAGGGGTGAGCTAGAGGATGTATTGATCAAAGTTGGGGAGTTCATATTCCCCGTTGATTTTATTGTTATGGATACACAACCTGTTGCTAACCCAAGAAACCAAATTCCGGTGATTCTCGGTCGACCATTTTTGGCCACTTCCAATGCTGTTATAAACTGTCGCAATGGCTCCATGACTCTATCCTTCGGGAAGACGTCTAGTGAGTTCAATATTTATAAGATGGGAAGTCTACCCCCCGTGCCTAAAACTAGTACACGAGAAGTTTGCTCTATTCACGAAATCACGCAGGAGGACTGCGAGCTTGAAAGATTCTTGTTTGATGAAAACAGTTTTGACGCCACTAGTGCGTCTCTCCTTGAGCCTACCACCGTTGACACAACCGATATGAATTATGAATGTTTCACTTTTTCCGATGATGACGACTCACAGCCCGAATATGAGTCTTTTGAATTTGTGGATGAGTTAGTTGAACCATCCGAATCGGTTGTTTGCATTGATTTCGAACCTGTGTTGGAGTCCTTTGAGTTCGAGGTAGATTCCGCAATGATTCTTTCGCCTCGGAAACTCGAACTCATGTCCTTACCGCCTCACCTTAAATATGGTTACATAGGTGAGAATGAGACCTTTCCCATTATCATATCGGCTTCTCTAGCCCTTGTGCAAGAGAACGCCCTTTTAAAAGTCTTACAAGATAGGCAGCAAGTTTTCGGTTGGACTATGGCGGACATCGAGGAGATCAGTTCCCTTATAATTGAATATCATATGAAATTAATGGATGATGCAAAGTCAATAGAGGACCCACAGGAACATTTTGGGGGTATTGTGGTTAGTCAACCTTCTCCTTTGGAAGTTGAACCACCCCCATTTCTTTTAATAAGCTACGAGAATGCCAACATTCCACTGATTGCTGATCATTCGCATTCTCGTTTTGATTCTTTACCACCTCCTGTCTATTCACCTCCATACCTTCCATACCACCACTTCTATCTTCCCTCATTTTTTATGGATCGCTACGACTTATTCTTCCACCAACTGATACTCTTTACTGATAAGTTTTTCAACTGGTTGGTGTTAATGTTTGGTCTATGCAAGGTTTGGTAGTAATGTCTAACATAGTTTAAATGAAGTTTGGGGGAGGGCCTTTTTGTATATATTTTTGTTTTTCTTAGCAATAAAAAAATTATAAATAAATAAACAGGGAAGTGCCGGTATTTTGACCCTCTTAGTTTAGTATGACAGTGAGGACACTGTCAAGTTCAATTTTGGGGGTATGCTCGGTATGTCTTCTTCCTTCGCATTCATTTGTATATATTTTTGCATTTGCATACTTATTTTAAAAACCCATAAAATTTTGAAAAATTTCAAAAATTATAAAAATTATCGTATTCAATTTTGGCTTATTTGACTAGAGTTTGACAGATAGGTTAACTAGTTAGGAGCAACTAGATCTTAGACTTAGTGAATTAAAAACCCTAAAAATAACATTCCTCAAAGTTTAACGGTAGAAAGTATATGCCTTGTAGTTTATTTAGAAATAGGCAAATTTTGGGTTCCCTTCTTGGGCTAAGTCAAAATGAGGGAAGAGTATTGATGTTCTTATTAGAGTATAAGTTTGAAAAATAGTTCCTAGCTTAAGTCTAGACTCTGAAAACGTATACCCTACAAATTGCACAATCACGTACCTTGAAACTTGGAATAGTAGAAGAGACCTTGAAATGCTCTTGTCTAAAAGTCCTTAGTACAATGAAAATAAAAGAAAAAAAAATGAATAAAGTAAAAAAAAATGGACACTGGTTTTTATGATTACTTAAGGCTGTAAAAAAAAAAAGAAAAATATTTAGCGAGGGTGCTTCATCACCTAGTGCCTTAGACCAACTGGTTTGGGAGTCACTGCTAAAGCCTTGGGTGTTGCAAAACTAGGAAGTACGCTTAAGGTGCTAACGCATCTTGTAATCGGTTGTTGGTACCTCAAGAAGTATTAACGGTCGCATAAAGGATGTGTAAGCAAATTTCACTAATTAATAAAGTGCTTTGGACAATGGACGAGATTACGATTGCTTGATTTGAATTTCCAAGTGTAGGGGTGATATTTACACACACGTGGGGGTATGTAATTGGAGTTTAGATGAGAGAAAGGAATAAAGAATAGAACTTGTATCTTTAGTAGAGTTGATAGAAATTCCTAAGTGGAAATGATACCTTAGAAGGAAAACTTAAGAAATGCCGAAAGCTAAGTAAGTCCACAGGATATATATAATCTTAAGTTGAATAATGTGGAAGTGTGAAGAATACGGGTGTATAATTTACGGGTAAAAGATAATAGAATTCCTTGTTAGAAAACCTAATTGGAGAACAAAAGTCAATGGGCCAAGTTGATAGGATTTTGTGGGTGTAATCCGCTGAAAACCCTCAGGAGACAACACACCTCCTACTAAGGACACCTATAGGTTTAACGGCTTGTTGCACGTACTCAGTGCAATCGCGTTTCCCTGCGAAAGTGTGGTTTGGATTTTAGTGAATAAAATAATATGTTTGCTCGAGGACGAGCAAAAAATAAGTTTGGGGGTATTTGTTCAGACCATAATATTGCATTTTTCATTCCCCTATTCTTATCCGTTTTATAAATAAACAGGTACTCTTGACGCACGTTTGTTGCATGTTACAGATACAGGCTCTTGGATGCGAATACAGTGAAAAAGACGAAAGTTGATACAGGAAACGGACTTTTGACTAACAAGTAGACGGATCATAGTCAAGCCTAGACGTAGAACAGTGTAAGGTCCAAAATGTCAAGGAAAACGATTAAAAGATCGCTACAAGTTTTCACTGAAACGTCTGTAGAAGAATAAGAAGCCCAACAGAGAAAAGAACTATGGAAATAGAAAGCCCAAGAAGCAAAGAATGAAGCCCAGAAATTTCATAACCCAACTCCATAGTTTGGCCGCGGAACCGCGGCCAAACCTAGGCTGGCGCCGCGGTTCCGCGGCCATCTAGTGCCCGTGTCGGTGGATCTTCCTCGTGTCGGTGCGTCGGTGCGGGGGTTTGGATTTTACATGGGCATATCTGTAATATCGCATGCGCGAGAATCTGTAACCCTAATTTCCCTGTTTACCTATAAATTGTAATCACAGATTTGTAAAACTCATGCCTCTTTTCAATACACAAATTCAGATCTGTTCTGTATTATTGCTTGGAGGGAGCCATCAATAAAATTAGTAAGTTATTTTTAATTCTTTGTTTTAATTCTCTTTTAATTTAGAATGTCTTTTAATCCCCTAATGAGCGAGTAATATCCTCGCTTGTTAGGGTTAGCCTTAGGGAAAGGTTTGAGAGATGAGATCTCTCACCCCTTTCATGCCATTCACACCTAAGAATTAGAACTCCATGCATACGCGCACACACCGCGCCCTACGGCATCCTACCCCTCGAGGTAACGATGACACCGTAGTGTAAAGGACCGGTTGCGCGCGTTTTCCATGGAGGTTAGGGTAAGTATCGATAAAGGAAGGACAAGAATCTAGAGGAAGAAATATCTTTCCAAAAGATTCTAATCCACTTTATTGATAATTACCATAACATCTAATAGATCTAAAATAAGGCATTGAAAGCGGTGAGGAAATCTTTAATCTCCAAACTTCCCATAAGCCTAACCCTAGCAAGACTTTAATTTAGATTAATTTAGTTTATTGATAGATCTAGATTTTAGATTTAATCAATCCAAACCACATTTGGAATCAACTCGTAAAAACACATTAAGAAAATTACCCATCTTTGTGGATCGACCCGTACTCACCGGCTAGCTTCATGCGACGCCGTTTCTGATTACGGTTAATACAAATTTTTGAATCAATCAACAGGCTGAAAATCGTAATCCAACTGCAAATACAAAAAAAAACAATGTTATTAAATTGCAAGTGTTAATAATAAATATATTGGATAAATCAAATGAAAATATATATTAACACCCGAGCCTGATCCCAGAAGAGGGCGAATGAGCGCCGGTACTGGTCGCCCCACTCAACGTGAAGTGGATACTTCTTCACAAGGAGGCTCTCATTCCTCATATACCGGCCGAACCTCTCGGCATAATCGTCGGTATAGCGATAATCAGGGGTAAAGAAGAGGGGGAATGCTGCCTCCCCCTGGCTCTGTCGGGCCTCAGCCTGTGCGACTGATTCGGGCCTCGAGTCCCCCTTTCGGGATGGGGATGCCCTGCGTCTACAAGAAATATCAAGACAATCAATATTAAGACAAAGTGGTATTAAGAAATCAAGGTTTAACGAAAATTGAAGTGTGATATATACCTCCGGCGATAGAAGCATGAGCCTGGGCCCGGGCAGCAGCACGAGCGGGGCGATAGTTTCTCCGGTGAGGAACAGCCGGTGACCTGGGCGTGGACGCATCCCCACCAACTAGAAACTAAACATCGATAAAATTACATGAATATTTAAAGAATATGTAAAATGATTAAATATTTTATATTTATTCATACAAACCTGCAGACTGAGCGGAGGGTATGGAAGTGACGGGAGCGGCCCCTGCACCGGGAGTGCCCCTTGCACCAGACGTGGACGCACCACCTATAATTAGACAATCAAACATTGACTATATAAGTAATTGCAAAAATAATGCGTATATCAATAATATAACATTCTAAATCAACATGTATATACTATAGGATATATAAACATACCCGCAGTTGCGGTGGTGAGCTCTGCCCCTGATGTATGTACGTAAGAGCAAAAAGAATGTATGCATATTTATGATATAGCATTCTAAATCAATATACATGCACTATATGATATATAAATATACCTGGAGGTGCAGCAGTGGCCTCTGTCCCTGATGTGGACGCACCAACAGCTAGACAATCAAACATTGACTATGTAAGTAATTTTGACATGAATATGCATGTATATCTATAATAGATATTACATTCAAAATGAATATGCGTGCAATATACCTGAAGGCGTGGCAAAGTCCACACGGAAGGAGGCATCCGAAGGGGTCTCTGATCGGGGTGCAAGACTGGCCGTCTGAAGCTCCCTACGCAGCTCTCCGGGTGGTAGAACCATTCTACCTTTGCCTCTGCCGGTGCCGCTGGAGCTCCTGCCGCCCCTCGCTGCTCCCGTCGTCGTTATCAAATCTAGATAAAACGGTTCATGTACGCATTAGACAATCATTACATATGCATGCTATATATGTATTGATCGTAAAATGTGAAGTAATAATATAACATTACCGATTACCTTTTTTGTTTCGTGGACGCATTAGACATATCTACTTGGATTTCATCATCGATATCATTTCTAATCCACGTAACTTCTTGATCAGCCAAAGACAACCCGTCTTTCGAAACAGACGGTCGGAGCACTCTAAGTCTTCTCTCTTCTTCATCCTCATCGCTGTCCTCGAATTCTGGGACATCATAAACATCCCTAGGTTTCCAACGGCATACGATGCTCCATTCCGGATGCTTCAAACATTGTGAGTAGTATACTTGGAACGCTTGGTTCGGAAAGATAAACGGATCTTTCTGACCGTAAAATCGAAGTGTGTTCACACTGGTCAATCCACATTCATCTTTCCAAGTCCCAAGATTGCTTCTCCACTTATCCGTATTGGTTCGTGTATCGTACCAAGTACACTGAAATATATAAAAGGGTTCTGATCGTCTGGGATATTGGATGTGAGTATACAATTTAAGTATCCAGAATAAATTACACCATCCGATCCTACCATCGTAATCCCACTATTCTGAGTGGTTCTAGATATTTCTATGTCCTTAACTTCGAATTTGTATCCAAGGACACCGAATCCTTTATAATATGCAACCTCCATACTAGGAAACTGAGCTAAACATCTTGAATCACTCTCTAATGATGCAAACAAGTTCGGATCGTGGATCTAACAAAACAAATTTTACGACAAATACATAATGATATAAGTTTAGATTAAAACTGAAAGCAATAACATGTTATTCGAATAACTTACATGATCTGCAACCTAATCGCAAAAATTATCCTGATGATATTTTTCCAATCGTTCATCATTCCAATCAGGATGCCCCTCACGTACCTCGTTAAAATGAATTTTGTTCTCAATAATAAATTATGACATTAAAATTATATCATTTCATATACACAAATACAAATATAACAATTAATACAAAAAAACACACTCTCTAATTTTTTCAAGGCATGCGTTTTTGTGGAGGATAAACCGATATATCTTATTGATAAACATAGTGTCTACCCTATTATAATCGGCTTTACCATATGGCCCGTCCTGAATTCTTCGAGGCCGGTTAAGTCTCGTCTCAATGTTCTCGTCCAGATAGCGGGAACAAAATATGGTTGCTTCATCTAGAAGATGACCTTGCATGATAGAACCCTCTGGTCGATTTCTATTGCGTATATATTTTTTAAGAGTGTAGAGGTACCTAAGCAAAAATATGTTAAGGAAATAAATACGGGCATACAGGACAACAATAATTTTACAAATTGCGTGAAACAAAAAATTCCACCTACCTTTCGACGGGATACATCCATCGATATTGTACCGGTCCGGCTAACTTAGCCTCAGTTGCAAGTTGAACCGTCAGGTGTATTATGATACCGAAGAATGACGGTGGGAAAATACGCTCAAACTTGCAAAGTATCAACGCAATAAAATTTTCTAGTTTCTCCAGCATCACAACAACCAGTGTTTTAGCGCATAATTCTCTAAAAAAAACAACATAGGTCATTGATTGCTAGACCAAGCGATTCAGGGAGGGAAGTCCTGAGGGATAATTGGAGAAAGTGCTCCATAATAACATGGTGATCATGACATTTCAGCCCATCGATCTTGCCTTTCATAATTTTTATCTTCTTGCTGAATGATCCTGAGAAACCTGTGGGAACTATCAAATCACGCAACACCTGCAGGAATCTTTTCTTCTCCGGTTGTGACATAGGATAAGCGGCATTGGGAAGTACAAACTTGCCTAGTTTTGTTGGAGATAGTGCCCTCAGAGTCAATTATTGGATCACAGGCACGTGATTGCAATGATTGAGGGAGGACCTATCCCGGTAGGATAGTCTTACTCAAGATGATAGTATGCTATCTGGTTTATCTTTATCATCGTGTACTTCTTTAGGTGACCTTACAGGTCACTATTGCGCGTTGATAGAGACCCTAGGATTCTTGCTTGACTGCCAGCAGTATGAGGGCGATCATATACGTGGGAGCTGGTAGTCTATAAGCACATCCTTAAAAGGTCCCTAGTCGTGGGTGTTTCGAGACAGGGCATCGATACTCCAGAGTAGACTAGTGTATACAGTCGAGACCCCGACGAGGGGCGGTGGCCGGTCTCACAAGCCACCGGTGTTAGTTGGTTCACCTAAGATGTATACAGGTGCTCATTGGGTTATGAGTACACCGGACAGGACTCGCCGGGAACATGCTAGTTGGTCTTATACCTGACATCAGATAGCAGTTCCCTGGTGACATGTGTACAGGTTAGTTCATCGACCTGAGATCATCATTTGTCTCGTGTGAGTTCTCACTATACTTTGATTACTACCCTACCACGCTCAAAGGAGACGTGCAAACAGGTTTTAGTTGGGTACAGTCCCGAGCCACATGGAGGCAGTGAGCGGATCTGCAGGGGTTCGTCTTTCCCGGTATTGGGGGTGAGGTCGCGCTGTGTCTAGGAGAGCCATTACACAAAGCCCTCGGCCGAGGTAGTAGATTTACTGGTAAGTATTCCAGTAGTATCTCATGGTGTTCTGGGTTACACTCCGACACGACTTGTACCGCTTTTAGAGGTCTGACTTTTACCAACCCCCTAGGCCCTCTATGCGATGCTCAAAGACGAACGGACCGGACTGTACGGATATTATCACTGACAAGCTCAGTAGGGTGTCAGGATGAGTTCGCACATCGACGTCCCTTTTGGTCAATACCTGATAGCCCGTTACGTATAGGCTAATACCTCTGACGTGCTAGTGGTTAAATCCACAACCAAAGTATTAATGAGTCTTTAGAGTCCCCCACAGACCAGTTTCTCAAGTTTTGGACGAAACGCTGTAGAGGCCGTATGAAGATATGGCAGGGTTTGATCAGATACGTGCGGTATTGCACAGATCATGATCGGACGGATAATACTAGCGGGCTTTGGTTTAAGCCGGATCCTAGTATTGTACAGTGTAGATTTGTCTCATTGCATTTGTATTTCGGTCGGAATACAAATGCGGGTATGTATATACAGTAGCGGGGTTTTCCTGTAATTTATTACGGGTCCAGTTTCATGAAGTTGCCAGTTTGTTTTTCCATTTCGGCCAATTTTCTTTGTATCTTTCGTTGGCTGAAGATTGGTGGAGGAGGGATTATTTGCATTTGTGCAAATTAGCATTTGTGGAGGGTGGTCTTTGCATATTGTTGCTTCAAGATGTTTGTACCTTCATTTGACTCCATGACTTCATGATGGCTTGACCTTTGTTGGTCATGATTGGGTTTTGGAGTGAGGTTCTTTGATTGTGATCATTGCTTATTATCATGACCCTTTCTCTCTCTTGCATTATTCTTGTGGCTACCTCATTCATACACTCCTCTAATTCCCTCATGCCAAGGCCGGCCACATAAGGGAGGGGCTGTCCCAAGTTTTGGTGGTTGGAAATTTGTTCTTTTGGTTTGCACAAAATCCATTTAGCTCCATCCCCAAAACTCCATTCCTCCACCTTCTCAATAAGGCAACTTCCTCAAACCCCAAATGAGACATAGAGCACTACACGTATTCTACAACAATCCTTAGGCACATCGGCTCGCCAACTTCGTGCCCGAGTTGCCTCGGTCCAGAGGTGGGAGCCCGTAAAAGAACCCGACGACGTGGTGCCCTTCCGGCGATGAGCAGAAGACCGGAGATTCCGCGGGGAGATCGGGACGACGACGAGAAGACCGAAGGACACGGATCGCTCGGTATATCTCTCTACCCTTCTCTAGTTAGCTAGGACTATGTTAATGGCCCGATCCGGGATTTTTGTGCACGGTGGTGCCGGTTTACAAGTTCGTAAAAGGTTTCGTTTCCGCATTCCGGCGTCGGATTGACGGCCGGGGCGCCGCCATGCACTTACATGGTATTAGAGCCACGCCATTAACCTAGTCTAGCTTGGTCTAATGTGTTTACACTTTTGATCGAACAAAATTCCAAAACCCGCGTTTTCAAAAACATCAGTTTCTGTCGAAATATTTTTGGCTCGAAATTTTTTTTAGGTTATTGCAGAATACTGTTCAGGAAATTCTAAGACATCTGTGGAAAAATGGTGGTGTAACACTGTAGAACGACCGCGGAACTGCGGCCAAACTCCTGTTCCGGCCGCGGTTCCGCCGCAGCACAGTGCCTTCACTGCACTTGCACAATGATCTTTTTACAGTGAAATTGGGGTTTTGGAATGTTCTTTTTGGGCCCAGAATTTTCTTATGTGCTACAGTAGTGCTTGGGACCCACTTAGGAAAATTTGATCGATCGAATATTTTAAACATGTTAGTTCACAGTATTTACATTATATCTGCGACCGTGAATGTCACTTGATCGGTAAATCCTGTCTAACTGCTATAGCCCGGTTAGACGGATTTGCGAACGTGACATTCACGTTGATGTTCTGTGTTGTGCTGTGATGTTGCGGATTGGTCATGGGGATAGCCTGGACACCAGCTAGCGATGGAGGCAAGGCAAGCCGATAGGCCACCTCTCCTACTCGCTCTAGCACCTCAAAAGGTCCGATAAAGCGAGGACTAAGTTTTCCTCTTCCTCCGAACCTGATAACTCCACGAGTAGGGGAAATCTTCAAGAACACATGATCTCCGACTTCGAATTCTAGTGCCCTTCTGTTGGTATCTGCCCAACTCTTTTGTCGATCCTGAGCCGTCTTAATACGTTGCCTGATCATTTGGACTTTGTCGACTATCTACACAATGAGTTCGGGACCCAGTAGTCTTCGTTCTCCCACTTCATCCCAACATACTGGGGATCGACACTTCCGCCCGTATAATGCTTCAAAAGGAGCCATCTGAATACTAGCCTGATAACTATTGTTGTAAGAGAACTCGACTAGGTGCAGATGGTCCTCCCAGGAACCCTGAAAGTCCAACATACAGGCTCTCAACATATCCTCGAGCGTCTGAATCGTACGCTCGGATTGTCCATCCGTCTGTGGGTGATAAGCTGTGCTGAATTTAAGGCGGGTTCCCAAACTCTCCTGTAAGCTCTTCCAAAAGTGTGACAAGAATCTCGTGTCCCGGTCTGACACAATGCTGACTGGAACACCGTGAAGTCGCACAATCTCCTGCATATATCTTTCTGCCAGTGATTCTGTCGACTGTCCCACTCGGAAAGGTAGGAAGTGTGCAGCTTTTGTGAGGCGATCGACGATAACCCAAATAGCGTTATTGCCTCTAGAGATCCGTGGTAAGGCCGTCACAAAATCCATAGTAATGTGCTCCCACTTCCATTCAGGTATCGGCAATGGTTGTAACAATCCTGCTGTCCTCTGATGTTCCTCCTTCACCTGCCGACATACCAAGCACCTGGATACGAACCTCGCAATTTCCCGCTTCATTCCTTTCCACCAAAAGTGCTGCTTTAGGTCCTGATACATTTTTGTACCTCCTGGATGCACAGAATAAGCTGAACTGTGTGCTTCAGCCAAAACTTCTTCTCGAACATCTCCTTTAGGTACGCAGAGTCTGCTACCGAATCTCAGAGAGCCATCTTCATGTATAATCAAATCCGTTCTCAGTCCAGCATCCACTTGCTCTCTGAACTTTTGCAATCGGGGATCATCCGCTTGTGCAATCTTGATGCGATCCACCAGGGAAGATTGCACCTGTAGTTGTGAAAATTGACTGAGTGCGTTCGGCGTAACGACCTCAAGTGCAAGTCTCTGGAAATCCTCAATAATGCTCCTCTGATTGGTCAACATGATGACCGCTGGTTTGCGACTGAGCGCATCTGGTACAACATTGACCTTCCCCGGGTGATACTGAAGGTCCAAATCATAATCTCTAGCCATTAGCTCTAGCCATCGGCGCTGCCTCATGTTCAGTTCCTTCTGAGTGAATACATATTTCAAACTTTTATGATCCGTGTATACCTCCACTTTCTCACCCAAAAGATAGTGCCTCCAAATCTTCAATGCAAAAACTACCGCAGCTAACTCCAAGTCGTGCGTAGGGTAGTTCTTCTAGTGGTTTCTCAGTTGTCGAGAGGCGTAAGCAACCACTCGGCCGTGCTGCTTCAAAACACAGCCTAAACCCTTCCCTGAGGCATCAATGTGTATCACCAAACCACCGTAATCATTTGGTACAGTAAGAATAGGCGCCGTGGTTAACTTCTGCTTTAGTGTGTCGAATGCCTGAGTGCACTCCTCTGTCCATGTTAACGGCACGTCCTTCCGTGTCAGCCTCGTCAATGGTTCCGCGATCCTTGAGAAATCTTGGACGAATCTCCGATAATAACCTGCCAATCCCAGAAAGCTCCTGATCTCGGCTACTGACTTCGGCGTTGGCCAATCTCTGACAGATTCTATCTTCGCCGGGTCCACCGAGATGCCTTCGCCCGAAACAATATGTCCCAAAAACTGAACCTTGTCAAGCCAGAATTCACACTTGCTTAGCTTCGCATACAGCTTCTCTTCCCGAAGAATTTGTAGTACCGTGCGCAAATGTTCAGCATGCTCTTTCCGGATCTTCGAGTAGACAAGTATGTCGTCGATAAACACAACGACAAACGTGTCCAAGTACTTTGCGAACACTCTGTTCATCAAATTCATGAATATTGCTGGGGCATTGGTAACACCGAACGGCATCACAAGAAACTCGTAGTGTCCGTATCGGGTCCTGAAAGCCGTCTTGCATACATCCTCGGCTGCTACTCTGATATGATGATATCCAGAACGAAGGTCCAACTTCGAGAATACCTTCGCTCCACTTAGCTGATTGAATAGGTCGTCAATGCGCGGTATTGGGTACTTGTTCTTTATTGTGACCTTGTTCAGCTCCTGATAATCTACACACATTCGCAGCGATCCATCCTTCTTCTTTACTAACAGAACTGGTGCACCCCACGGTGAAGCGCTCGGCCGAATAAATCCCTTCTCCAAAAGTTCTTCAACCTTCTTCTTCAATTCCTCCAACTGAACTGGTGCCATTCGGTATGGGGCCCTGGATACTGGGGCTGTACCTGGAATCAAATCGATTGAGAACTACAAGATTCGAGGAGGTGGTAGACCGGGTAGATCTTCAGGAAATACGTCCAGAAAGTCTCGAAGAATTTCTGGGACTGGGCTCTTATCAATCTCCATAGCTGTCAGCTTCTTAGGCTTTGCTCTGTACTTAGCTGGCTCCAAAGATTCGCTTCCGTCCTCGAAAATAAACTCCGGGTGATTGGGGATGCGGAAGATCACCTTCCTTGCACGACAATCGATAACTGCATGGAAAGTGCTCATCTAATCCATCCCAAGAATTGCGTCGTAACTGCCTGTCCCGATCAGAAGGAAATTCACATCGAATTCCCTGCCACACACAACAACCGGGCATAATCTACATTCTTGACTAGATATTATAATGCCATTACCCGTATGAATTTCCCATCCCTTGGTAGTGGTTCATGTGGTATTGAGTGTGTATTTATGAAATGCTCAAACAAGAAACAATGCGATGCTCCCGAATCAAATAGTACTTTAGCTGGCAAGGAATGTACGAGTAGAGTACCTGTAACCACGTCTCCTGATGCTTCTGCCTGCTCAGCGGTCAAGGTGAAAGCCCGTCCCTGACCGCGACCTGTAAAGGGTTGCTCTGCTCCTGTGGCCTCTGCTGTGGCGGTCCAGAACCTCCCTGTATCTCTGCTCGCTCAGGGCAACTGTTAATCATGTGCTGACTGGAACCGCAAATCAAGCACTTTCCCTTGGCACGGCGACGGTCCTTCTGGGTATGCCCTCCTCTACCGCAATAGCCGCAAGTTACGCCCTGTCTCTGGGGGCGATGCTGTGGTACGAACGGGCGCTTCATTTGTGTCGTTCCTGCTCTGTGAACCGGTATGGCTCCTCGAGAAGGCGCGTGGGTACGTGCTGGAATGACTGGGGGTCTTCTGAACTTGTTAGTCAATTGCTCGTGAACACTCGCCGCGTTGCGTACCTGTGCGAAAGTCTGCAAATCCAACGATGCAATCAACTGCTGTAACTCGAAATCTAACCCCTGAAGGAAGCGTCTGGCCCTGGTGGCCTCTGATTTGACCATGTATGGAGCAAATCGGCTCAGACGGTTGAACTCTGCCGCATATACGTCCACTGGGCGTCCATTCTGCTTCAAAAGAATAAACCTTTCCTCCATTTCTGCCTTGGCTGTGGGAGTAAAATAATGATCTAAGAAGCACTCCTTAAACTTGCTCCATTCAATCGGCTCGTCAAGTCTGCTTTCTTCCACAGACCACCATGTACGGGCTTCGTCTTCTAATTGAATCTTTATCACGTCCACTCTGTCTTCCTCTGGAACCCTGGCGGCTGTCAATAAATTCTCCATGTTCACCAGCCATTGCTCCGCCTCAAGGGGTTCAGCTAGCCCTGTGAATGCAGATGGGTGTAACTGTCGGAAGTCTGATACGGTACCATCCCTAGCCTGATAAGCTGGTGGAGCAGCGCCCTCGGGGGCAGTAATAAGTGCGGAGGGTCCTCCTGCGGCGGTAATCGCCCTGAGTCCCTCATTGAGTAAATCTGTTTTTCTCTCCTGAGCTTCCGCGAGAGTGGTCAGTGCACTAAATATTCTTTCCTTGCGGTCCTGAGAGCTGGAGTCCGAGGAGGGGTCGTTCGGGGACGTTGATCAGTCGAAAATATTGTATATTTTAGCCGGCAATTTCCCTAACATTTGCATACATTTAGAAGTGTTCGGCATTCATATTCTACATATTAGCAAATCTGTCACAAAATATGAGATTGCATGTGTTAGACTTTTAAACCGACACTTTAAAGGAAATTAACCGCATTTCATGGCATCGCATCATTTCTGTATTTGCGCAACACTTGTCTTGAGTCTGTGCAGGAAATACGGAAGAAAAGCAAAAGAGCTGATCAACATTAAGCCAATTCAATCATTTCAGATCTGGTAGCAATGCAGAAGGAATTAGATAATTCAATACATCAGAGAAAAGCCCAAACTCCAGTGCAAAGCTTCACCAGAAAGCCCAAGGCCCAATCCATCCAACAGAGCGCGGAAGCGCGGCAGTTATGGGGTACTTGCGGCGGATCCGCGGTGGGCCCAGGGGATCATCTCCTCAAAATTGCAGCATAATTCCTTTCTCTGGGCCCACAGTCAATTGTGATACGTCAAATTCCATAATTATCCAGAAGCTACTGCCAGATCAGCAAAGAAGATTAAGGAAGGCTAATCCTAATTAAGCTCCTAATTAATCCTCTTCTAGAAGCTCCTCCTAACTAATCACATCTAGAAGCTTCTCCCCTAACTAACTTTTGGAGGGAAATTTGAATTTCTTCAACAAACTTTAGGAGGGAAACTTAGAATTTGAAATCCTAGATCTAGGGTTAGTTATCTATAAATAGGAGCCTAAATCTAAGGGTTGAGGTTGTTCACCATTGGTTCATCATTAGGTTCACCATTAGTTCATCATTGGTTCTTCATTAGTTAAATAATCTTTCCCTCTTTCATCATCTTCTTCCACAAGCCTCGTGACAAGGCTTGTGCGAAACCCTAACCCTAATTCCACTCCAAATCCAAGATCTTGAGTACCAAATCAAGCGAGAAGCCTTCAACCTTTTAGGAGCCGAGCCGATCTTCAATCGGGCAAGTGATCCAAGCCGATCCGCGATCCACGGAGACGAGCGAAGCCAAGTCGACGATCAAGTTCTTCCTCTTGTAGTTCTTGAGCGAATGTAACTAAATTGTTGATATAAATAAAAGATGAATTTCTTTAATCTTGCTTTCTTTTAATTCTTGCATCATGATTAGATCTCAATTTGTAATTGTTGCTCTTGTTGTGATGTTTGAGTGAAACTCCGCTCGTTAAGGAGTCGAGACGATTGTAGAATGATGATGTAACAAATCTTAATACTATTTTTAAGTCCTACGAGTTTGTAAACCCTAGCAAGTTCAAGAATCGATGACCTAGTTTCGTAGCGATGCTTTCTTGATTGCAATCGCTCGAAATTAGGGATCTACGATCGTTTCTTGAATTTGATATAGGCTAGAATGTGAATGATATCGACGAAAGAACAAGGGATGAGATGAAACCCTAGTTTCACAAGAAATCCCTAATTCTTGTCGATCATCATCGATCTAGTATCACTTCATCGAAGGATAAGAATACGTAATTGTAAGATTACATCACATCTATAGATCCGATCGATTCCTACGAGCCTCATTTCAATTCTTGATATTTGGTTTGGAAAAATCATCAAACGATCAATTCTTGATTCTATCTTTTAATGCTTTCTTAGATCTAGTTTTTTCTCATTCTTGAACTTTAATTTCAAATCATGAATTGTTTTGTTTTCTTTCTTTAAAGTTTCAATTCATCTAATTCGAAAGACGAACGATTACACTTTCCCTGTGGACGATCCGCACTCACATACAAACTACATCCGACACCGTAGTTGATTGCGGTCAAATAATTTTTGGTTGTGATTTCTTTTCAATCAAATGGCGCCGTTGCCGGGGACTATTTGATTCGATTTACATACAATCACAGATTTTATAACAATCAGACGTCATATCACTGGAAGATTCAAAAGGATAGGATCAGATTCAAGGATGAAAATCAAGAGTAGTGAACAAAAATAACGTAATACAGTATAGTTAATGTTATTCCTTGATACTAAACACGGGCTCTGATACCAACTAAACCATGTCACGCCACGCTTCCCAAAATACGGAAAACAAGGGATGATTAGGCCAGCCATGCTCCTACGGTCAAGGAATCATTCCGCCGTAGTCACACTTCGGCTTCTAGCACTACATGGTAATCAGTAAATAAAGCACAGTATTAAAGGAATCACATCACTAATTTATTACATTAAAATTCCATTGTTCATAAATTACAGATAATAAGAACAATAACTAACCAAGTTCAATCTCACGATCACTTTTATGGAAGGCTGTAAATGAAGAAGGTACACCAAACTATATCTCCGTGAACTCAAAGGGTAGATCCGTCTCCTGTGCTGGTCCTCCCGCGGAATCTGAGCATGCATACTCAGGTCGTCAGAGCGACACAATAACAATATTATTATAATAAGATGAAACATGTATATGAGGTAATACTGGTGTAGGAACAATGCAAGTAATCACTATGTCACTATATGATGCAGAATATGTTACGTGTCCCTATCGGTCTCTAGGTCATGTTTGAAATCACATAGTGGAAGGAGGATCATGTTTAACAGGAGTCTCGTACATACCCGAGACAACGGCCCACATGCCCGGGACATAACCCTGTCAGCCGGATCGCTAGATCCTACCCTTCACGTATCAGTATCACGGTTCGAATGATTATCCTCTAAACAAGGTCCCGCTAAATACGATACTCTTTCCACTTGGATTTCCCTTTTTTCCCCAGGTTTATACTATTTATGATCTTGATCTAGTTGTGTACAAGTATACCAATGGCACGGTTTTATCACTGTTCACTGTATCAATCACTGTCATGAATATTCACTTTCCATTGGTGTACTCGTCACTCGTAAACCAACATCTATCACGTACGATAATGCAATGTGCACACGCACTAACACTGAGTATATGGCAAGGGTATGATATATGTATTGTATGCTACCAATAAGCTCTGTATGTTATGAATCAACATGCATGTCATTAACTAAAATAATTTGCAAAAATTAATATGTTAAGAATTCTGCAAAATGATACAAGTAAGATAATTAGAACACTCAGTCAGCAATTCATCAAAATTTGTTTCGGTTCAAACGGTATTCCGGTTTTCAAGATATAGCTATTTCATTTTAAGTGCTCGCGGCTGGAAATTCAATTTCAGAACTGAACGTCCGTTTCGCGGCACGAATTTCACCCAGTTGAGCTCAGACTTTAGCGATGTTGCAGTTAAATGAAATCTAGGGTTCTCAATAGAGTATTCAACGCAATAGACGGATCCTCAATCGCATCTGTACGTTGAAAGTTATACACAGTTTAACCTCAGTGTGTCATTTCAGAATCTGTTCTGGACAGTTATACGTTCTGCCCTTTTAAATATAGTTTAAAATAGCAAACGGAGATGAATTGGAATGGAACCACCAGTTTTGTTTAACTAACAGAAATATCTTTAATCTACTGCAGGGTTTCGCAACATACGACTTCAGAAAATACAGTGACGCAGGTCTTGACACAGAACACAATAATCAGAAACGCTCTGGACTGCAGTCCAGAGTCGCATTCCGATCTAATTATCATCACAGTTACAGAACAGAAATCATCAAAATTTTACATAGGATTAAAGTTCGTCAAGTCGGCTTCGATTTAAGCCCTCGAACGTATCATTCCAATAAGTATATAATTTACGGTGATTTTATTCATTTTCAGATATGAGAAAATTTCTAGTTTAACGGCATATTTGGGGGTATCAATTTTATCACTAACAATCGTATTTTCCAGCGAGATTCATACAAGATATTTATCATCTAATGGGCCAACAGAAATTATCAGTTTCCGTCAAAATAAACAATCATTTCCATGAGAGACTAGCATCGAACACCTAGGTCATGATACATATCGGTAATCGGTAAGTTTATAAACTATATGATCTAGGTTTGTAACACAACTATATTAGCATGAAGCAAGTAAACACTTGCCTGGAAACGTCTCGGGGTCGTACGGCAGCAGTGGCGTCATGGACGCGTGACTTATGCCGTGTAACGGATTCTCGCGAGCTTGGTTCGAAACACGGGTTTTACATCGGAGTTTCCCGGAGTCGTCTTGTGCGCGATGGAAGTGTAGAGTAGGCTCTGTGGATCTCTTGAGTAGTGCTGAGATTGACGATGGTCGGCGGCGGCGCTCCGTCGAAGTGCAATAGTGAAATGTTTGGAAATGGGTTTGGGTGATCTTGGGTTTTGTGTGGTTTTGGAGAGAGGGAGAGATTAAGCAGTGGGGCTTGGGAATTGTGGTGAGGGTGATGATGCTGAGGAGGTGGAGGTCGACGACGTGGTGGGGGTCGCCGGCGTCGAGGAGGTGTGCAGGGGTGACTCGAGCTCGGTCGGGTAATGGGTTTCTGTGTGCAGAGGTTGGATTGATGGAGGGGATCGGGTTGATGAAGTGTGAAGCCTTAGAGGGAGAAGATTGGTGGAGGAGGAGTGAGGGATCACTGCGGGTTGTCGAGTGTCGTCGCCGGCGGCGAAGTGAGGAAAATTTTGTGCTCGGTGAGTTTTTTGTGAAGGGGAGAAATGAGGTATAGATCTGGGAAAATGAGGGGAGAAGCGAGTGTGAAGGAGTTAATGGAGACGAGGAGGTGTGTGCGTCGTGGTTGTAACGGCAGGAGGGGGCGTGAGCGTGGACGCGAGGCGCAGCAGGGAGGATGGGATTGCGCGCGTGAACAGGGGAGGTTACCGTTGGGGAATAAAGAAGAGGAACAGTAATGGGGTCGGGTGAGTTGAGGAAAGTGGGAAAGGGATTGGGCTTGGTTTAAATTTCAAAACAATTCCCTTTACAAAACTTCGTGGGCTGCAGGGGAGAAACGGGCTGGCACAATTTCAAAATAATTTTGAGTGGGCTGAGGGAAAATAAAGGGAACGGGCCGGGGATTTATAAGGAAATTTATTTTAAAAAAAATGTGTGGGCTGAGATGAAACGGGCTGGGGAATTTTATAAGGAATTTATTAAGGGTTTTATAAGGGAAATGAATGAGTGGGTTAGGGTTTTGTAAAATAGTTTGTTTGCTTTTAACTTTTGGTTTGAGTTTGGTTTTCCAATATATCTTGGGTTTTAGGGTTTGGAAAAATATAAATATTAAGCTTAAACAACCAATTCAAAATATGAAGGAAAAGAAAAGAAACCACTGGAAATCAGAGAATAAGAAACTTTTATTAGAACGGAAACGGGGATTTACATCATACCCTCCTTAACAAAAATTTTGTCCTCGAAATTTAACAAAGATACAAGAAACAATGTACTAAACAAAGAGATGTGGATAACGATCACGGATGTCTTCCTCCCGCTCCCAGGTAGATTCTCCGGGGGAACGACCGCCCCAAGACACTCGGACTAACGGAATGACCTTATTCTTCAGCACTTTCTCTCTGCGGTCGAGGATGGTAGTAGGCTGCTCCTCGTATGACAGATCGGTTCCCAAAACTAGTTCCGAATGGTCCAGGACATGGCTCTCATCCCGGACATAACGCCGCAACTGTGACACGTGGAAGGTATTGTGCACACCAGCTAGCGATGGAGGCAAGGCAAGTCGATGGGCCACCTCTCCTACTCGCTCTAGCACCTCAAAAGGTCCGATAAAGCGAGGACTAAGTTTTCCTCTTCCTCCGAACCTGATAACTCCACGAGTAGGGGAAATCTTCAAGAACACATGATCTTCGACTTCGAATTCTAGTGCCCTTCTGCTGGTATCTGCCCAACTCTTTTGTCGATCCTGAGCCGCCTTAATACGTTGCCTGATCATTTGGACTTTGTCGACTGTCTGCACAATGAGTTCGGGACCCAGTAGTCTTCGTTCTCCCACTTCAACCCGACATACTGGGGATCGACACTTCCGCCCGTATAGTGCTTCAAAAGGAGCCATCTGAATACTAGCCTGATAACTATTGTTGTAAGAGAACTCGACTAGGTGCAGATGGTCCTCCCAGGAACCCTGAAAGTCCAACATACAGGCTCTCAACATATCCTCGTGCGTCTGAATCGTACGTTCGGATTGTCCATCCGTCTGTGGGTGATAAGCTATGCTGAATTTAAGGCGGGTTCCCAAACTCTCCTGTAAGCTCTTCCAAAAGTGTGACAAGAATCTCGTGTCCCGGTCTGACACAATGCTGACTGGAACACCGTGAAGTCGCACAATCTCCTGCATATATCTTTCTGCCAGTGACATAATACAAGTCTGACATAATACAAGGACACCCCGTATTACTACGAACATCCACTTCCATGGGACAAAACCATCGTATGGTTAGATACGAACTCGAAGGAATTTATTCGAGGATGGTTTTCGGTTCTGGAGATAATGAATAAGACTATTCAGTTGTCTTTTCCTTTTACCTTCTCTCAGGTTACGAGTACTCCTTGGTTTAGGAGATAGTACACCTATTACGCAAATTGGATAGTCTTCTTCCAAACCATAGGCAGGTGCCGACCGGTAGGGAATGAAGAAAACCAGTTAGCCTAACGATGGTGTACAGAAGGTATTAAGTGTTAGGTCTACGTTACCTCTCCCGGTACTTTCGGGGTTGCGGAAACGGTAAAACAAATTTTTTTTCTAGACTTGGTAACATGGACCGTAAAAGCCGGATCTTTGCTAAACAACACACTAGCATCCTAACTAGAGATTTATCTACTCGGTTAGGTGTTATACCTCAACTCGAACTCCTTCTCTTCTTGTTGTTCTTCTCTTTGCTTGCTCCGAAGGTTGATCCGGACTTTGGTCACCTCCGCGGCCTCCTTGAGTCGAAGAAGATCCACCCGAGAGATGTACATCGAGCTCCACCTCGAGCCGAGGTAACTAGGGCAAAGAGATTGCTAGTCTAGAAGCCCTAGGTTGTGTAGAAGTGGTAGAGGGATGGTTTTGTCTTTGTGGGATCTTTATCTCTCAACACATGAGATCAAAAGATGAATCAAGAGGAGGAAGAAGGAGGAGCTAGCAACCATGGTGCATTTCTTTTCTTCTCACTAGAAAAGGCAAGAGAGAGAATGAGAAAAGAATTGTGAGCTAAAGAAAATGAACCATGGTTCAATAATGCACAAACATTATCATTACTAATCCCATCAAGATAAAGTTTGATGGCTACATTGAAATGACCATTATCATAATCAAAATAGAAAAAGAAAAAGAAAAGAAGAGTGTAGATCTCTCTTGGAAGTCAATGGTCAACACGGTCAACCGGTCAACAAAGTCAAGAGAGGTCAAGGAGGTCAAATGGTCAATGCAATTAGCCATCATAAAATTATCACTGAAAGGATTAGTAAATGATGTCCGCGGCTCATAATGGTTTTGACCAAACGAACTGTCAAAACCCTAATGAGCCTGCCACATAACGGTTTTGGCCGAACCAACTGCCAAAACCCTGATGAGGCACCGCCTCCTTCATCGCTCCGGAAAACTGTGCATACACACCTGCATCCGCATTCCGTAGAATGCGGATGCGCAGAAGACAAAAAAAATCCATCCGTGCAATACTAGGATCCGGCTTAAACCAAATCCCACTAGTATTGCCTGCCCGAACACTACACACACACAAGTGTACGTAAGTGATCGCAGCCCTGCCGTAAAACCATACGGCCTCGACACGTTTCGCTCAGTGCAGGGAAACTCTCTGTATGGGACTCTAAAGACTCGACACTACGCTGGCAGTGGGTTTAACCACAGACCGCAAGCAGCACTAGCTGTACGTAACGGTCCCCAGGTAGATGTCGATAAGAAGGCAGATGAGGTAAGCCCATCCGATCTCCTACTGAGCCTGTATATGACAATCTCCGTACAGTCCGGTCTGTTCTTCTGATACATCGCATGGCGGGCCTAGGGGGGTAGTAAACGTCAGTCCCCTAATAGCGGTACAAGTCATGTCGGAGTGAAGCCCAGAACACCCTGAGATAACACTGGAAACCTACCAGTATATCTCGCTTGCCCTGGCCTGGGACTACTCATGTAATGGCTCTCCTAGACACAGCGCGATGTCAACCCCCAATACCGGGAGAGACGAATCCTATCTAACCGTCACTGCCTCCAAGTGCTTCGGGACTGCACCCAACTACTACCTGTTTGCATGACTCAGTAGAGCCGTGGTAGGGTAGTAATCAAAGAACAGTGGGAACACACTCGTGGTGAAGTGACAGTGTCAAGTCAGCGGACTAAGCTGTACTCATGTCACCTGGGAACTGATAACTGACGATAGGTATAATACCAACCATCAGTTCCCGACGAGTCCTGTCCAGTGCACTCGTAACCTAACGAGCACCCGCATACTATCTCAAGTACGACGTACCGACGGCTGTGGGACAGACCGTCTCCCGTGCTGGGATGAGAAGCGCATACGCTAGTCTACTCCAGAGTATCGATGCCCTATCTCGATATTCTCATGACTAGGGACGTGTATAAGGATGTGCTTGTGGATCACCGAGCCCCCACGAGTGTGATCGCCATCACAACGCCGGTAATCAAGCAAAGATCCTAAGGGCTCTACTAATGCGTATAGGTGATATAATAAATAAACACACATATACACATTAAAGCAGAGACAAACCAAGTAGCATACTACTATATTGAGAAAGATTGTCTGTACAACTGTGAATATCCCAAGCTTCCATCAAGTAATATACATACTAGTATGATACAGTAATAGCCTCTAGGGCATATACACTAACAATCTCCCACTTGCACTAAGGCCATGTACTGGCGTATCGAAGATCTATCATCTCGATCATCCGCTCGAACTGAGTCTGGGGCAATGCCTTCGTGAATGGGTCCGCTGTGTTGTCCTTTGTGTCCACTCACCGCACCTCGATCTCCTGGCGATCATTGATCTCACTGATCAGGTGATACCGCCTTAAGATGTGCCTGGATTTCTGATGGGACCTTGGTTCCTTCGCTAAAGCTATAGCCCCATTGTTATCGCAATCCAAAGGTATTGGGTCAACAATGGACGGAACCACCTGAAGTTCACTAATGAACTTCTTCATCCATACCGCCTCTTTTGCAGCATCGCTTGCAGCAATGTATTCAGCCTCCATCGTCGAGTCTGCGATGGTATCCTGTTTGGAACTCCTCCAACATACCTCCCCTCCGTTGAGGGTAAACACAAAACCAGAGACAGACTTGCTGACATGTTTGTCACTCTAGAAGCTTGAATCGGTAACGGACTCGACCCTGAGGTCTCCATTACCGTAAACCAGGAGCATCTCCTTAGTCTTTCTCAGGTACTTAAGAATGTTCTTCACTGCTGTCCAGTGGTCCTCACCTGGGTCTGACTGATACCGACTTACAGCGCTCAGCGCGTAAGCTACATCTGGTCTTGTACATAGCATCGCATACATTATAGATCTTACCGCCGAAGCGTAGGGTATAGTGCTCATGCGAACCCTCTCCTCGTCAGTCTTAGGAGACATCTTCTTGGAGAGGGTAATTCCGTGCAATGCGGGTATATTACCGTGCTTGGAATCCTTCATACTAAATCTCTTTAGTACGGTCTCTATGTACCTGGACTGCGAAAGCCCAGTAGTCTCTTGGATCTATCTCTATAGATCTTGATCCCCAGAATGCACGAGGCATCACCTAGGTCCTTCATGGAGAACCGTTGTGACAAAAATAGCTTGACCGATTGTAGCATAGGAATGTCATTTCCTATCAAAAGAATGTCGTCCACGTACAAGACTAGGAATACGACAGTTCGTCCTACAATCTTCTTATAGACACAAGGTTCATCCTCGTTCTTGATGAAATCAAATTCCTTGATTGCCTCATCAAAACAGATGTTCCAGCTCCGCGATGCCTGCTTTAATCCAGAAATGGATTTAAGCAACTTGCACACCTTCCCTCTGCTCCCACTGTCTACGAAACCTTCTGGCTGATCCATGTAAACGCACTCTTCTAAACAACCGTTTAGGAAAGCCGTTTTAACATCCATCTGCCACATTTCATAGTCATGGAAGGCAGCAATGGCAAGTAGGATCCGAATGGATTTGAGCATAGCCACCGGAGAAAAAGTTTCGTCATAGTCCAAACCAGGTCTTTGACGAAAACCTTTTGCAACAGGTCTAGCCTTATAGGTTTCCACCTGCCCATCTACACCAAGTTTCCTTTTGTAGATCCATTTGCATCCAACGGGTTTTACCCCAGGTGGAGCAATATCCAAGGTCCACACTTTATTGGCGTACATGGACTCCATTTCGGATTGCATTGCTTCCTGCCACTTATCAGAGTCCTTACTGATAATGGCCTGCCTGAAACTGGTAGGGTCATCTTCTTCCAAGATGCAATCCTCTCGATCCCCGTCTATGAGAAAACCGTAGTATCTCTTGGGCGGATGAGAAATCCTACCAGATCTGCGGAGTGGCTGAGGTTCGTCTGGGGTTATTGAATCTAGTGGTTCCTCCAAATTTTCAGTTATATTTTATGGTCGCTGAATTTCTTCCAGTTCTACCGAACTCCCACTAGTTTCTTTTGCAAGAAACTCCCTTTCTAAGAAGGTAGCGTGGCGAGATACAAACACCTTCTGTTCCACAGTGTGGTAGAACAGATATACTAGTGAGTCTTTAGGATATCCCACAAATTTATACAGAACTGACCGTGCCTCTAGCTTGTCCGGTTTCTGTGTTTTCACATAGGCCGGACAACCCTATATCTTAATAAATTTAAGACATAGTTTCTTACTACTCCATATTTCATACGGAGTTTTAGGCACAGATTTGGACGGAACTTGATTCAAAAGGTATGCCGCTGTTTGAAGCGCATGTCCCCAGAATGAAAGAGGTAACTCAGCACTACTCATCATGGAGAGAACCATATCCAATAGGGTACGATTCCTCCGCTCCGATACACCGTTGTGCTGTGGTGTATAAGGAGGAGTAAGCTGAGAGAGAATACCATTCTCTTTTAAGTAATCTAGGAATTCCGAGCTTAAGTACTCCCCTTCTCTATCAGACCGGAGGATCTTGATACTTTTGCCAGTCTGGTTCTCTACTTCCTTTCTGAATTCCTTGAATTTCTCAAAAGCTTCAGATTTGTGTTTCATCAGATACACATATCCGAATCTAGAGAGATCGTCAGTGAATGTGATGAAGTAGGAGAACCCACCCCTTGCATGTGTAGACATCGGACCACATACATCACTGTGTATGAGTCTCAAGAGCTCTGCTGCTCTTTCTCCATGTCCGGTGAACGGAGATTTGGTCATCTTCCCTTTGAGACAAGACTGACAAGTTTCATAAGATGAAAACTCGAACGCATTCAAGAGTCCATCTTTATGCAACTTACTCAGTCTTTTCTCTCCGATATGACCAAGTCTACAATGCCACAAGTAGGATTCATTCGTATCTGAATTCTTTCTCTTGCGTGTGTTTTGTATATTGAGAACTGTATTCTGATTTAGAACGTAGATACCATTACACAATGTACCCTCTGCAACCAGTACCTTATGAAGGTAAATGTTCATGATATTTCTATCAAGAACAAAGTTATATCCATCTTTATCGAGTAAAGAAACTGATATGATGTTGCAAACCATGGAGGGTACATAGTAGCAATCGTTCTAAATCATAGTCTTGCCATTTGGCAATACTAGGTGATATTCACCGACGGCTGCCGCATTAACTTGTTCTCCGTTCGCTACTCTGAGCGACATATCACCCGGTGCAACTTTCCTACTTTTTCTCAGTCCCTGCAATAAATTACATATATGAGATCCTGATCCGGTATCAAGTACCCAGGAGGTAAGGCTGACCGTAAAACAGTTCTCAATTACAAGAACACCTGAAGTAGATGCAAAACCATGCTTCTTCTTCAACTGGGTATCCTGGGAATCCATACAATCCCCTTTCCCTTGCTCATACTTATGACTGTTGTCCCAAGTTAGAGTTGAACCAACGTTCCCAGCCCCGAATAAGAATTCGGATCGGTCAAGCGATACATTTTATTATCTTGATTAGGGCGTGAAATGGTTGCTACCTGGAGAGAGAGAAAAGAAACACTCAGCGTGCGCTCTTGCAAGATTAGATTGGTTTATTAGTTTATCTAACCAGGATGTCTCCCACTGTTTCCTCAAATTCTTCTTAAAACCCTTTAAAAGAAGAACTAGTCGGGATTTAATTCACGTCACAATACTTGCTTAACCTTTCAGCCAGGCTAGTGTCGGTACTTCGAGGGAGGTTTTCCAACGCTTTCGCGAAGTTCCTTAATTAAGCAACCTCTTTTCCCTGGGGGCGTAACCCCGCTAACACCGTTCTAGACACCTACTTGGTTTATAGCATTGATTGTTAAGTGAAATAATCTCCCGAGAGTAATCCAACTCATCAGTGGGATCGGGATCCAACTATCATTGTGCGATGACCTAGATGGAATCCACTCTAGTCACCAGACTCCAGAAGGTATGCTAAATATGAAAGTTTCAGTTTCTTTAGAAACTCCCGATGTGGTTTTTGCCCCTAGGACCCAAGTGACCTTGACGAATAATCAACAAATCAAAAGGTCCTAGTCAAGTTCAACCCGTCGTTATCCAGGATTGCATTAGACCCGCCCGCATGATCCTTGACGAATAATCAACAAAATCATGCGAACGTCCTAACCAATCGCATCTATCAGTGCAACAGAGAATTATTACTCAGCTACCGTTCACTGTGTCTTGACGAATAATCAACAAACACAGTACGAATACTAAGTATTAATTATCTGAAACGACGGAGGGCTACGGCTGGGTTTTTGGCGAAAAACCCGTTAACGTAATGAACTTGATGTAGTTGAAGGAACATGATAGACTTTTGGAAAACATAGTGACGAAAACTTTTGCTAAAGAGGTCACTCCCTGTGAAGGGATCTTGGCTCTTTCCTCGTCGAGTGAGGTGCTGGGCATTCGTAAGATGAATACCTCGATGCAAAGCAAGAATAATCGACTATAGTGAAGTTATCACCCTGACGCAAACTTTTTGTCCAAGGGGTCACTCCCGATGAGGGGATCTCGGCCCTTGCCTCGTCGAATGAGGTGCTGGGCATTCATAACCGAATACCTCGATGCAAAACAAAAAGTGAACGTCCTTGTAATAACAGCTTTTGAAAAATTGTTCCAACAACATCTTTTAGGTTTATTTTCTTGCATTAGTTCTTTTAATGCGTCCCATCATTTAAATCCTACCATTGCAGAAAAAAACCAAAATATGACGTACGCTTATGCTATTCGCATTCGCCACGGGGCCCCGTCATCACCTGTTAGGTTACTTAATTAATGACAGAGCGGGGGCTGGGCTAGTGCGGCTGAAAAACATAAGCAACGCCTAAATAGTTATTATATATAGATATACAGCAATGATAGCCAATCCAGATCACAGATGAACACTTTGGATATACTAGGAACCGGCGATTCGTTCGAGCCTGCAACGAAAAACGAATTACACGGTCGCGATGAATAGCCAAAACCCCACCCAAGACCCCTACGGGTGCGACAAACTACCCGCCAAGTACCCGAAGCGAAGCAACTTCCCTCAACCCCGTGAGTAGGCCACTCGGCACTTCGAGATACTCGGTAGTTTGTGCACCCCCTCCATAGGTCTATCCTAGGAGCAAAAACAGTAAAAAGAATTATACAATGACGGCTACAACCCCGACCCGGTTGTGCGGCCATACAGATAATATTACATCAATTTACAAATTTATTACATGAATGAAAGAAAAAAGAAACTCTCATCTCATATCCACCCCGGCTATTCATCCGCGACAATCCAACGAGTTCATATACACATACCATCAACAACACAGATCACAGATATGTATAACCCCACTAATCGACATATAGCGATTAATAGACGTTCAATACACATATAACATTACAGATATAACCATTAGCCAAAGTCTACAGAACATTGACCAAAAAAAATACGGATTTTTAAGCCCCAAAAACAAATTTTGCTTTCTGGAAAATCTGGGCAGAAAAATCATATTGTAAAAATCCCAAAATACCCATATAAGAACACTGCAGGAAACCGATCCCACAACCGAGCTAACTCGGCCGCGGTTCCGCGGCATAAGCAAGCTTATGCCGCGGTTCCGCGGCGCTTTAGCCGAGTTAGGGGATCGAATTTCTCCAGTTTTCTAACAAAAGCTTGAGCCGATTTTTAGTGCATGATTTATTAATTTTGGAACAGATCTAAAAATCGGCAGAAACTTGAAATATCGGGGGTGTTTTGCGGTTTTTCGTCCGGTCGAAATTCTAGATACTTTGCTAACTTGCTAGGGTGTGTTTAGTTAGGCTCTGATACCACTGTTAGGTCCACGTTACCTCTCCCGGTACTTTCGGGGTTGCCGAAACGGTAAAACAAATTTTTTTTCTAGACTTGGTAACATGGACCATAAAAGCCGGATCTTTGCTAAATAACACACTAGCATCCTAACTAGAGATTTATCTACTCGGTTAGGGGTTATACCTCAACTTGAACTCCTTCTCTTCTTGTTGTTCTTCTCTTTGCTTGCTCCGAAGGTTGATCCGGACTTTGGTCACCTCCGCGGCCTCCTTGAGTCGAAGAAGATCAACCCGAGAGATGTACACCGAGCTCCACCTCGAGCCGAGGTAACTAGGGCAAAGAGATTGCTAGTCTAGAAGCCCTAGGTTGTGTAGAAGTGGTAGAGGGATGGTTTTGTCTTTGTGGGATCTTTATCTCTCAACACATGAGATCAAAAGATGAATCAAGAGGAGGAAGAACGAGGAGCTAGCAACCATGGTGCATTTCTTTTCTTCTCACTAGAAAAGGCAAGAGAGAGAATGAGAAAAGAATTGTGAGCTAAAGAAAATGAACCATAGTTCAATAATGAACAAACATTATCATTACTAATCCCATCAAGATAAAGTTTGATGGCTACATTGAAATGACCATTATCATAATCAAAATAGAAAAAGAAAATGAAAAGAAGAGTGTAGATCTCTCTTGAAAGTCAATAGTCAACACGGTCAACCGGTCAACAAAGTCAAGAGAGGTCAAGGAGGTCAAATGGTCAATGCAATTAGCCATCATAAAATTATCACTAAAAGGATTAGTAAATGATGTCCGCGGCTCATAATGGTTTTGACCAAATGAACTGTCAAAACCCTAATGAGCCTGCCACATAATGGTTTTGGCCGAACCAACTGCCAAAACCCTGATGAGGCACCGCCTCCTTCATCGCTCCGGAAAACTGTGCATACACACCTGCATCCGCATTCCGTAGAATGCGGATGCGCAGAAGACAAAACAAATCCATCCGTACAATACTAGGATCCGTCTTAAACCAAAGCCCACTAGTATTGCCTGCCCGAACACCACACGCACACAAGTGTACGTAAGTGATCGCAGCCTTGCCGTAAAACCATACGGCCTCTACACATTTCGCTCAGTGCAGGGAAACTCTCTGTGTGGGACTCTAAAGACTCGACACTACGCTGGCAGTGGGTTTAAGCACAGACCGCAAGCGGCACTAGCTGTACGTAATGGTCCCCAGGTAGATGTCGATAAGAAGGCCGATGAGGTAAACCCATCCGATCTCCTACTGAGCCTGTATGTGACAATCTCCTTACAGTCCGGTCTGTTCGTCTAATACATCGCATGGCGGGCCTAGGGGGCGGTAAACGTCAGTCCCCTAATAGCGGTACAAGTCGTGTCGGAGTGAAGCCCAGAACACCGTGAGATAACACTGGAAACCTACCAGTATATCTCGCTTGCCCTGGCCAGGGACTACTCGTGTAATGGCTCTCCTAGACACAACGCGATGTCAACCCCCAATACCGGGAGAGACGAATCCTGTCTAACCGTCACTGCCTCCAAGTGCTTCGAGACTGCACCCAACTACTACCTGTTTGCACGACTCAGTGGAGCCGTGGTAGGGTAGTAATCAAAGAACAGTGGGAACACACTCGAGGTGAAGTGACAGTGTCAAGTCAGCGGACTAAGCTGTACTCATGTCACCTGGGAACTGATAACTGACGATAGGTATAATACCAACCATCAGTTCCCGACGAGTCCTGTCCAGTGCACTCGTAACCTAACGAGCACCCGCATACTATCTCAAGTACGACATACTGACGGCTGTGGGACAGACCGTCTCCCGTGCTGGGATGAGAAACGCATACGCTAGTCTACTCTGGAGTATCGATGCCCTATCTCGATAATCCCACGACTAGGGACGTGTATAAGAATGTGCTTGTGGATTACCCAGCCCCCACGAGTGTGATCGCCATCACAACGCCGGTAATCACGCAAAGATCCTAAGGGCTCTACTAATGCGTATAGGTGATATAATAAATAAACACACATGTACACATTAAAGCAGAGACAAACCAAGTAGCATACTACTATATTGAGCAAGATTGTCTGTACAACTGTGAATATCCCAAGCTTCCATCAAGTAATATACATACTAGTATGATACAGTAATGGCCTCTAAGGCATATACACTAACATTAAGTAAAGACATATCAAGGGATTAGTAAGAGAGCAAAGTAAATTGCGACTGCTATTCATGACAAAACCAAGTATTTCTTCGCCAATCCTAAATCACCTTTGTATTTCTCCAGGACACTCCGTATCACTACGAAGATCCACAGTTTATTAGATACTCCATCGTATGGTTATATACGAACTCGAAAGGAACTTGTTCCAGTTCGGGGATGGATTCTGGTTCAGGAGAAATATGAATAAGGTTTATTCGGTTGTCTTTTATCTTCACCTTCTCTCGCATTGCGAGTGCTCCTAGGATTAGGACAGTACACCCATTATGCTTATTGGATAGTCTTCTTCCAAACCATAGGCTGGTGCCGAACGGTAGGGAAGGAAGAAAACCATTTAGCCTAAGAGGGTGTGCAGAAAGTAATGACTAAAGACATATAAAGGGATTTGGAAAGATGGCAAAGAATTACACGGTTACAGTTTTGAATCTGGATAATGGAAGAGGCATTATGATTGTTTCGCAAAATTGTTTGTAGTGTAACCGCAATCAGAACGCTGTCGCGTGTAGCTAGACCAAGATGAGTACGGGTCGTTCTCTGGGAAACGTTGAATCTTTTATTCTTACTTTAGATGTGTTGAAAAAGAGAGGAGGGATAAAGAATAACGAAGGTTGTAGAATGCTTGTAGGATCTAGATCTACGTTAAACACTGATGCAAAATATAGATCTAGATTAACTACGGATGTAGATTTAATAATAAGAAGAGGGCTTATAAGGTTCATTAGGATTTAGTAGTTATGGATGATTAATTAAAAATTACTCTTTTTAACCTTTAATAGATTTAAAACTAGAACGACGGTGATGCGTGTAGATTAGGGTTTCTGGAGGGAAAATGAATCCCACTCTTAACCCTTATCTCGACACGGAACTCCGTTCATATATAGCCTTTACCAAAACAATCATTAATCTAATCTCTAATCGTGGTCGGGACTAACAATGAATTGTTAGCGCGCCCGATTAGGACGTTAATGATTCTTTTTGATAAAGTTTATAAACTTTATAGGACTTAAAAAGAGTTTAGAGATGTTCATCATCCATTAGCCTACCCTAATCCTACGAACCCTAACAAGCGGAGAATTACTCGTGCATATTGGGAGAAAAAGGGATGGAGAGAAATTGCATAATTAAACTACGAAGAAATAGAATAAGAAAAAGAAAGCTACCTTTATTAATCAACAATATTCATTACACTTTGATTCCTTAGAAAATGATTACAAAGACTAGTTTGCTTCTCGATCTCTTCCAAGGAGGTAAACGAACAGTTGATGATCAGTCTGGATGCGTGAGCCGTCTTGGACTTCGTGATCGCGTCGACCTGATGGTTTTTCCAGAGGCTCTCGGTCTTTATTTATAGTCCAAAAGCCAGAACCTTTGCTTCCAAATATGGAAGTTAACAGCAAAGATTCACCCCCAAAAAGTGCATCCCCTAACTCCTCTGTATTGCGGCGGATCCGCGGCCAACAGGGGGGTTTGGCCGCGGATCCGCGGCCAATGGTGGAGATCTCCTCATCATCTTTATGTGGGTAGATCCTTATGACATGTGGCTATCTTTGGAAGCTTTGGAACTTGGAAATCTTCTCGTAGTTGCTGCCAGACTTGATTTCTAAGTTTTGATTTCTTAATTAGGCAGGTTTGTTTTAATAACTTGATTTCCTTGATTTTAGACCTGAAAATTCTGCACAACAACTCAAATAATATTTAGTAGACTTTGTTCTACTAAGATTTGGTCAATGATATTATTTACATACATTTTCCTACCAATTGCTAAATATAATATATCAACATATGGAAAATAGTATTTTTACAGATAAACCCTCATATGTATGATATATTATAATAAAGACCTTTTTTAATATGAAAATGGTAGGAAAATGTAATAACAAATTTGCAGTTTTATCAACTGAACAAATACCCCCAAACTTATCTTTGATCTTCTCGAGCAAACTAGTTTATTCAAGAGAAGGAGAAAAAAAGAAAGGAGAAAACTAAGCACACTTTCGTAGGCAAACATGATTGCACTGAGCACGTGCAACAAGCCGTTAAACCTCTAGGTGTCCCTAGTAGGAGGAGTGTTGTCTCCTGAGGGTTTTCAGCGGATTACACCCACAAAATCCTATAATAAAAGAGAGATGGTGAAATTTACATATAAAGATAAGAACCATAAAAGAAAGACTTTGAAAATAAGAGTTTCCAACTATACTAGCTTTTCAGTTGTCATGAGATCTATATTAATAGTCATGAAAAGATGTTAGAAATCACATCATCCCTCAATAAAACATCGTCTTTATTCTTCATTCTTACCTTTCATCCAAATATCGATCATATACCCCTACGTGTGTGAAATGGACATCCCTACACTCGGAGAATTCAATTCAAGCTATCATACTCTTGTCCATCTACCTCAGTACTTATTAATTTGATGAATATTTATGGAATTGCTCACACATTTTCATGCGACCGTTAATACTTCTTGAGGTACTAAACGACCGATTACTTATGTGCTTGCTGATTAGGTGACAGTATTTTCCTCGTCTTGCACCACCTAAGGCTTAGCAGTGACTACCAGACCAGTTGGTCTAAGGCACTAGGTGATGAGGCACCCTCGCTATATATTTTTTATTGCTGCCTTGGCGATAACAAAACCAGTGTTCATTTTTTTCTTCACCATTTTATATTTTATTCATTTTTTTCCTTCATACATTGGCTTTTAGACAAGAGCATTTCAAGGTATCCTCTACTATCCCGAGTTTCAAGACGTGTGTAAGTGCATATAGTAGGGTATGAACATTCAAATGTTTGGCTTCCAGAATAGAAACTATTTTTCAGACTTATTTTTATCCTCAGATTAGTGACTTCCTACATCTTACAAACCCTTGGGACAACAGCTCATAACTACTTATTACTAGTTCGTTTAAGAAAACTTCTAATTTTCTTGGTTTTCTTAAACAATTCCTATCTTTCGGATGTAATTTTTCACTTTCTACTCTTTTGTTATAAAAAAAATTTTTGTGCTTATATATAGTATAATGCAAAGTATGCGTAAATAAGCACAAACCTCCCCCAAACTTGTTTTCAACAGTGTCCTCACTGTTGCTATCTGCTGGATCACAAAAACCTATAAACTTGGGAGGACATTATTAATGGGGGAAAGAATAAATGAAAGTGAAAATCCTCCCCAAGCTTATTTTTGGCTCACAAATTTGAGGACAAAAGTTATGTTCAAGAGCCAAAAATATACCCCCCCTCAAACATGAGTTAGACAATAAGAAGCATTTTAAGAGGGGGCGAGACATTTGGTCAAAGTAAGACATTACAAAGACCAAAAGTTAACACCAACCATTCAAAGATTTTATCAGTATAGCGTATAGGTCGGTGGAAGAATGTGTTGTATTGAGTCAAGAAAAAATAGGGAAGGGATAAGAGGTGGTCTGGAAAGGGTTTGAAATTAGAGAAAAGAAAGAATGAGGAAGAATGTGAAAGATTAGGAAGAAGGAATGGTGATGGTTCAACCTCTATAGGTGGAGATTGATCAATCACAAAATCCGTATTGTTTAAAAATTCAAGTTCGTCAGCAAAAAGTTCTTCAAAACTTTTATCAATGGTGTGATCGAACATTTTGCTGTCAAAAAGTTTTGTGCTAGAATTTATCCTACTTGATTCATCAAAAATCATTGAGGCAGAGGACTCGAAAAACTCATCTACCTTATTTTCAAAAATATCCAAATCAAGTTGAATTGGTATTATTGAACTTGAATTAACGGATTGTGGTTCATCAAAACTCACTGAAACTATAGGAACAGAAGAAGAACCGGAGAAAGTAGAAGGTGAAATGGGTAAACAAATTGGTGTGTCGAGTGTTGCTGGACCAGATGTGGATGATGGAGGCTGTATTTCTGTCTGATCTTCGGGTATACCATTATCATCAACATCAATACATATTTAGGGTTCGGGAAGAATTAAAGGCTCAAGATGATGACCACAAGGAAGTGAAAGGATTTGATGAATTGGTGGGACAAAATCATCCAAAATTTCGGGTTCATCAATCAATATATCCCCAACATCAATCACCCCATTCAAGTGAAGGTTAAAATTCTCAAACACCTCATCAAAAGTATGGTTTTAAATCAGTTTTGGTTCAAGAGTAGAGGTGTATAGATCACAAGGGTTGGGTATGGTTTCACTTGAAATGGACCCTTCATAGTTGGGTAAATCAAACACTACAAAGTCACACAACTTATCAGAAATTCTATTTGGTGTACTTGATGAATTTATGAAACTGGAGTTGTGGATTTCAGTTTGGAATGGGGAGGTTTGATTAGGAAGGGTGTATAGTTCTGTCTCACTACCCAAATCCTTCCTAATTTGGTTCGACGGTTGCAGAATTTTTTCTAATGTCTGCTCCAGGCTAGTCTTGGTTTGATAAGGGGTTTTAGTATAAGATTGAAATTCCTGTGGATAATTAAAACTCCCAAATGACTGATTAGAAGAACTATCTAGAGTAGGTGGAAAAGTCGGATTGGATTGATAGGAATAGAATGGTTGTGGAACTTGGGTAGGAGTAAGATCAATATTATGATAAGAAGAATATTGATATGGGTTAGTTGGTTGGCTATTTTCAATAGACATCTTATATGCCACAAACCGCATATCAAACTCTTCTCTGGACAGTGGTGGTGATGGTTGATATTGGTCCGGGTTGAAACTTTGGCCTCTAGCCCTAGTTATGTGCTCAGCAATGGACATTCGTCTAGGGGCTTCCTCACTCTGGGTATCAACTGAAACAGGTGTAGCATTAGGATACAGTTGATAAGACCTAGACTGAGGTGGCCAACTATTTCTTCCTGCTTGTTCTATATGATCTCTTAAGGACATGGAAGAGCCGGAAGGTATACCGAAGGGATTACGAAAACAAGAGATATCTAGTTGTGGACAGCAAAGCTCGGCAAGTGTTCTTCTGTTTAGGTCACCCATTATAAGAAGAGAAGAAGGGGGAAGGGGAGAAAATAAATGGTTTGTTTTGAAAAATGACGGATTTAGACAAATCACACAAAAATGCACAAACAACCCTAGAACTATGGTTACCTAGGTCCAGTCTCTAGACCGCTCATAGACTTCCAAAGGACAAGCCGTAGGATCAATCCTCTACCGCCTCTTTACTACCCCTGTAGCCAGGTAAGTGCTAGGTGAGTGGGAGGCTCCCTACTACGAAAGTAATGGTCCTAATTAAGTAACCACTCGCCTTAGACACATTTGCCTAGACACTACAAAAGTAATGCGGATAAGCGATAAATTACCCACGACCTTCCTCTGTCCTTATTGAGCGCGACAGCCATTAGAGTCTGGTCTAGATATTTTTTAAATTAATGTAGGGTTGATGCAGATGCTCGGTTTGTGATTTGTAAGGCTTAGGAAGGGTGATGAAATCCCCACCTAATCTGGATTTGGTCTTGCCCATTAAAAATCCGTATTAAAATATGCAAAAACAAACCGCAAAACAAAACTTTGCAAAAAGATTTTTGAGCGGCGATATTTTGCAAAGAATCCTGCAGAAAAGATATTTTATTGGATTTCAGAGGAGAGAGAAAGATATAGAAAATATACCAGAGAAGTTTGCAGCCCTAAATCCCCTAACTGGCCGCGCTTCCGCCGCAAGAGAGAGAGAGATCACTTGATGAAATTTGCTACATGGCCTCCTGTCCTCTTCTGGATCTTGATGAATGTCTCTTTCTCTCTGTTTCCTTAAGTATGTGACGCCAGATTCCCTCGCAAAATTCACACAATAATCGTTAAATATACAATTTGCAGTTTTGTTTTATTTATGATATTGATCGTATAAGAATTCAACACAAATAGTAAGACTAAAAAATTACGCACGTCTCCCCGGCAACGGCCCCATTTGATTGTTTCGCAAAAGTGTTTGTATTGTAACCGCAATCAGAACGGTGTCGCGTGTAGCTAGACCGAGATGAGTACGGGTCGTCCTCTGGGAAACGTTGAATCTTTTATTCTTACTTTAGATGTGTTAAAAAAGAGAGGAGGGATAAAGAATAATGAAGGTTGTAGAATGGTTGTAGGATCTAGATCTACGTTAAACACTGATGCAAAATATAGATCTAGATTAACTACGGATGTAGATTTAATAATAAGAAGAGGGCTTGTAGGGTTCATTAGGATTTAGTAGTTATGGATGATTAATTAAAAACTACTCTTTTTATCTTATAATAGATTTAAAACTAGAACGACGGTGATGCATGTAGATTAGGGTTTCTGGAGGGAAAATGAATCCTACTCTTAACCCTTATCTCGACACGGAACTCCGTTCATATCTAGCCTTTACCAAAACAATCATTATTCTAATCTCTAATCGCGGTCGGGACTAGCAATGAATTGTTAGCGCGCCCGATTAGGACGTTAATGATTCTTTTTGATAAAGTTTATAAACTTTATAGGACTTAAAAAGAGTTTAGAGATGTTCATCATCCATTAGCCTACCCTAATCCTACGAACCCTAACAAGCGGAGAATTACTCGTGCATATTGGTAGAAAAAGAGATGGAGAGAAATTGCATAATTAAACTACGAAGAAATAGAATATGAAAAAGAAAGCTACCTTTATTAATCAACAATGTTCATTACACTTTGATTCCTTAGAAAATGATTACAAAGACTAGTTTGCTTCTCGATCTCTTCCAAGGAGGTAAACGAACAGTTGATGATCAGTCTGGATGCGTGAGCCGTCTTGGACTTCGTGATCGTGTTGACTTGATGATTTTTCCTAGAGGCTCTCGGTCTTTATTTATAGTCCAAAAGCCAGAACCTTTGCTTCCAAATATGGAAGTTAACAGCAAAGATTCACCCCCAAAAAGTGCAGCCCCTAACTCCTCTGTATTGCGGCGGATCCGCGGCCAACAGGGGGGTTTGGCCGCGGATCCGCGGCCAATGGTGGAGATATCCTCATCATCTTTATGTGGGTAGATCCTTATGACATGTGGCAATCTTTGGAAGCTTTGGAACTTGGAAATCTTCTCGTAGTTGCTGCCAGACTTGATTTCTAAGTTTTGATTTCTTAATTAGGCAGGTTTGTTTTAATAACTTGATTTCCTTGATTTTAGACCTGAAAATTTTGCACAACAACTCAAATAATATTTAGTAGACTTTGTTCTACTAGGATTTGGTTAATGATATTATTTTCATACATTTTCCTACCAAATGCTAAATATAATATATCAACACATGGAAAATAGTATTTTTACAGATAAACCCTCATATGTATGATATATTATAAAAAAGACCTTTATTAATATGAAAATGGTAGGAAAAATGTAATAACAAATTTGCAGTTTTATCAACTGAACACATTACTAGGAATACCGGGATACCCCATCGAAACATTTCAATGTTTCAGTTTCACTGTGTACTGTTAAAGGAAAACTGATTTCCCAATCAGATCTTGCTCCAGGGTATATATTTACCAGGTATGATTCTCACATCTGTATGGTTTTACAGATGATGAGTGGGAGTAAATTATTGGGAATTAGGTGATTATCCTCATTATATCGGAATTCGTTGTAATTGGTGATATTTGAGGAAATCATCTGGGATGTTTGCCTATCGGCAACCATTTGGTTTTGAATATCCGCTGTCATGCACCAATTTCAAATTGATATATCTGTACGTCTATTTTTATAGAGTGAGATATACTTTTTTGAAATTATGTCTACGACATTTACATATATCAGTGGATGGTTAGGCAAGGAGCATTAAACAGCGGTGTAATTCTTCTTAACCATAAGTACAGTTTTCAACCTACGACATACAGGGATTGAGTTATCAGACTCAAGGGACTTATACAGAGTATTGTATGTTGTCCAGCGTCCATGAGGACAGAGGGGTTGGTTCTCGTACTATATTCGGTTTACTTATGACTTCTCTAGTATTTAGACAAGTGTTTCGTAGAAACACAGGGTCCAAGTTATGAGAAGTTATAGGTATATGAATAAAGTAGAGAACCAGGTGTTGCAAGTATCGGGATTCTTCAAGTTGATCGAAGATGTAGATACTTGTGTATGGTGTTCAGTTAATAGTAATGATTAAGATAACTTGCCTCTCTTTCAGGTTACTCATAATTGGAAGCATTCCTAAGTTGAGTAACCCTGATCGGCCTCTTTCCATTTAGTTGACATGCACTGGAGACAGCTGGATGATTTGAATCTGGTTCAATTAAATCAGTGCCTTTGGTTCTATATTGGATATAGAATGTTTATATCTTAACGATGTTAAGGTACAGGGAGTTGTCTGGCTTATGCTTAAAACCAGACTCTGGATAACTCAAGGCGCGTTTCTGTAATGGCAGTTTGTGGGTTGACTTTCTACCATCTGGAAGATCAATAGTGATATTGTTCTAGACTCGCCACAGTTTTAATAAAAATGGTTTTTTTCAGAAAACAGTAGTGGGAGTATGGTAGAACTGGAAGTGATTCCAGAACCGCAAACGATTACTGAAGATTTGATAAGAACCTAAAGATTCAATCTGGTTTGACATTCCATTGGTGACTCCGCAGATACGGTGGGTAACCTCAGGCACCCGAGAGGTACTCCGGTAGCCTCAAGGACGGTGACAGGGAGGTTCTTGTTTACCCAGACTTGCCATTGCTGTTGTTCCAGGCTGCGAGACCCGGCAGGAGGATGAGTATAGCGTCGTTCTAAACTAGCTTTAGAAGTGTACGTGTATATGACTTTGCCAGAGGGTTGTCGTAGTCAGTGGGAGCAGCGGAAGCATTGGTGGACAGGTGGCTTATGACTATTTATAAACTAAAGCAGATATAGCGGAGATAGATCATCTATTTCTGATGTGACAGTCATAGGTTTGACTTCATCAGAATAGGGGATGGATCAGTTAAGAAGGTAGTAGAGTGTGATGTCCTGGTATTTGGATGACATACACAGAGTAGGAAGTGACATTCCTATACTACGATCGGTTATACTTTGGTCGTCACACAGTGGTTTCTCCACATGGGACATGGACATTATATTAGACATTCTGGTTACTGGATCTATGGTTTTAGATCTAGATTTGGGTAGTTTCCCAATCAGGGTACTTAGACAGCATTCTAGAGGTGCTTTAGAATGGACGACTCCTGGCATGTGGTGTACTTGCAGGTGATGGAGTCACCCTCTCTAAAGGTGTCTTACAGACTATAGGGGAGAGGGATGTGCATGATTGGCAGATCACTTGCTCAGGTAATTGAGTCAATTATGAGATGTCAAGTACCGCACCAGATGTTGTTTTTGCACTTGATGCAATAATTTGACATTGATTCAGTCCTAGAGAAACAGTCGGAAGCAGTTTTAGAACATAAGTGGATGTTCTAGGGATATGATAACAACAGTCTCTTTTAGGAGACAGTTATCATTCCAGGCTTCCAAGGTGACCTGGATGACAGAGAGGTTGTCAGAGTTATTGTTTTCCCTCTGACGAGGGGCAGTATTTTGGACAGGTGGTCCAGGAGGATACTAAGGGAAGGATGGCGCAGGATACTGATTAAGTTCAGTTGACGATACAGTCGAAGAGGTTTGGATTTAGAGTTCATTTATGAGCTAGGTCCCATCAGACATCCAGACATATTCTAAGACAGGTATTGCTCATTTCGGGAGATGGCATTCTCCACGAACTTGAGATATAGAGAGACATAGAAAGAAACATCAAGGCGGATCCACTCACTGAGGCTATTCCTCGAACGCAATAGTTTCGCAAACAGGTTTTGTGATACTGACTAGTAGAGGAGTTGGGTGTTCGGTATCACACGGTCTGTGAGTATGCGACATCGCAATAATTAGCCTTGAGTGCAAGTGGGAGATTGTTGGAGATAGTGCCCTCAGAGTCAATTATTGGATCACAGGCACGTGATTGCAATGATTGAGGGAGGACCTATCCCGGTAGGATAGTCTTACTCAAGATGATAGTATGCTATCTGGTTTATCTTTATCATCGTGTACTGCTTTAGGTGACCTTACAGGTCACTATTGCGCGTTGATAGAGCCCCTAGGATTCTTGCTTGACTGCCAGCAGTATGAGGGCGATCATATACGTGGGAGCTGGTAGTCTATAAGCACATCCTTAAAAGGTCCCTAGTCGTGGGAGTTTCGAGACAGGGCATCGATACTCCAGAGTAGACTAGTGTATACAGTCGAGACCCCGACGAGGGGCGGTGGCCGGTCTCACAAGCCACCGGTGTTAGTTGGTTCACCTAAGATGTATACAGGTGCTCATTGGGTTATGAGTAAACCGGACAGGACTCGCCGGGAACATGCTAGTTGGTCTTATACCTGACGTCAGATAGCAGTTCCTTGGTGACATGTGTACATGTTAGTTCATCGACCTGAGATCGTCATTTGTCTCGTATGAGTTCCTACTGTACTTTGATTACTACCCTACCACGCTCAAAGGAGACGTGCAAACAGGTTTTAGTTGGGTACCGTCCCGAGCCACATGGAGGCAGTAAGCGGATCTGCAGGGGTTCGTCTCTCCCAGTATTGAGGGTGAGGTCGCGCTGTGTCTAGGATAGCCATTACACAAAGCCCTCGGCCGGGGCAGGAGATTTACTGGTAGGTATTCCAGTAGTATCTCAGGGTGTTCTAGGCTACACTCCGACACGACTTGTACCACTTTTAGGGGTCTGACTTTTACCCACCCCCTAGGCCCGACATGCGATGCTCATAGACGAACGGACCGGACTGTACGGATATTGTCACTGACAGGCTCAGTAGGGTGTCAGGATGAGTTCGCTCATCGACGTCCCTTTTGGTCAATACCTGGTATCCCGTTACGTATAGGCTAATACCTCTGACGTGCTAGTGGTTAAATCCACAACCAAAGTATTAACGAGTCTTTAGAGTCCCCCACAGACCAGTTTCTCACGTTTCGGGCGAAACGCTGTAGAGGCCGTATGGAGATATGGCAGGGTTCGATCAGATACGTGCGGTATTGCACAGATCATGATCGGACGGATAATACTAGCGGGCTTTGGTTTAAGCCGGATCCTAGTATTGTACAGTGTAGATTTGTCTCATTGCATTTGTATTTCAGTCGGAATACAAATGCGGGTATGTATATACAGTAGCGGGGTTTTCCTGTAATTTATTACGGGACCAGTTTCATGAAGTTGCCAGTTTGTTTTTCCGTTTCGGCCAATTTTCTTTGTATCTTTCATTGGCTGAAGATTGGTGGAGGAGGGCTTATTTGCATTTGTGCAAATTAGTATTTATGGAGAGTGGTCTTTGCATATTGTTGCTTCGTGATGTTTGTACCTTCATTTGACTCCATGACTTCATGATGGCTTGACCTTTGTTGGTCATGATTGGGTTTTGGAGTGAGGTTCTTTGATTGTGATCATTGCTTATTATCATGACCCTTTCTCTCTCTTGCATTATTCTTGTGGCTACCACATTCATAATCTCCTCTAATTCCCTCATGCCAAGGCCAAAGCCACATAAGGGAGGGGCTGTCCCAAGTTTTGGTGGTGGGAAATTTGTTCTTTTGGTTTGCACAAAATCCATTTAGCTCCATCTCCAAAACTCCATTCCTCCACCTTCTCAAAAGGCAACTTTCTCAAACCCCAAATGAGACATAAAGCACTACACGTATTCTACAGCAATCCTTGGGCACGTCGGCTCGCCAACTTCGTGCTCGAGTTGCCTCGGTCCAGAGGTGGGAGCCCGTAAAAGAACCCGGCGACGTGGTGCCCTTCCGGCGAGGAGCAGAAGACCGGAGATTCCGCGGGGAGATCGGGACGACGACGAGAAGACCGAAGGACACAGATCGCTCGGTATATCTCTCTACCCTTCTCTAGTTAGCTAGGATTATGTTAATGGCCCGATCCGGGATTTTTGTGCGCAGTGGTGCCGGTTTACAAGTTCGTAAAAGGTTTCGTTTCCGCATTCCGGCGTCGGATTGACGGCCGGGGCGCCGCCGTGCACTTACAGGTTTTCCCGCTACCGGTTTAGGATGCAATTCAGTTCTAATTTCCCAGTCCTGTAGATCCATCCGAGCATTAAGGCTGTCTTTCGATTTTCCGTCTTTACAAAGAAACAAGTTGAGTACGTGCTCGGATACTCCCTTCACTATATGCATGACGTCCAGAAAAAGACGCACTAAATTTGTTGATCAGTACGGAAGCTTGAGGAAAATGCTTAACTTGTTCCAGAATGGTGGTTTGACCTGTTTTGTCGGATCCATCCCGAAGGTCACATTATTGTAACCATCCCACTGAGCAGTCACGTCCTCTCCGGACAATGGGGCTGGAGGTCCACGAAGCTCCTGATGACCATCAAAGTGAACATCGTCTAACCTGTAGGGGAGGTCTAAAGGCAGGAAACGTCAATGGCCGCAATAACAAACCTTCCTGCTAAAATTAAAGAATTTCGATGTTGTATGTTGATAGCAATAAGGACATGCTTTATTACCATGTACAGACCAACCTGATAGCATTCCATACGCAGGAAAGTCATTAATTGTCCACATTAAAGACGCACACAGTATGAAGGTTGTATTTGTGTTTGTATCGTAAGTCTCTATACCATCAATGAACAAAGATTTTTACTCCTCGATCAGAGGTCGGAGATAGACGTCGATATTTTTTCCCGGTGAGTTTGGTCTGTCGATAAGAAGAGGTATCATAAAGTATGATTGGTCCATCGCTAACCAAGGCGACAGATTATAAACTATCATTACAACAGGCCATGTGTTGTGGCTTCCAGCCATATAGTTGAATGGGCAGAAGCCATCACTAGCGAGTCTGAGCCTGACATTGTGAGGATCGCTACTGAATATTGCGTGCCTCCTATCGAAGTCCTTCCATGCCTGTGAATCTCTTGGATGACTCATTTTTCCATCTTCACTTGGAGGAACACGGTGATGCCAAATCATTGCCTCAGCTGTTTTCTTGCACCTGAATAGCCTCTGCAGCCTCTGTGTTATGGGAAAGTATCGTGTTATCTTGACAAGTATATCGGGCTTCTTATCAGAATCTTTCGGCTTATACCTGCCTCTCCGCATGTTGGACACTCTTTCAATTCTGAATTCTCTTTCCGGTACAACACGCAATTTTTAGGACATGCTTGAATCTTCTCACACTTCAGACCCAAATCAGACATCATTTTCTGGGCTCCGTACCAGCTGTCAGGCACGTTATTTTCCGGGGGCATAGAATCTTTCATGAATGAAAGAAGCATTGTGAATGACTTGTTGCTCCATCCATTTAGGAACTTCATCTCGAAAAGTTGGATGAACCATGAGAGGGTGGAATACTTTGCATTCTCATAAATTGGTTTTCTAGCATCATTCATGAAATTTTCATATTTATCCGCACGTGGTCCTTGACCGGAAGGAATGTCATCTTTGGTACGAATAGATTCACTTAGGGCGGTCTCTACCATATCCTCCATTTCTTGAGATGGAAAGAAATTACTGTCTTCTTCTTCTGCCGCATTACCGTCTTCTCCTTCTTCTCCTAACGCATTATTGTCTTCTCCTTCTTCTTCTGCCGCATTATTGTCTTCTCCTTCTTCTTCTGCCGCATTACTTTGTTCTTCTCCTTCCCCGTGATATAGCCAAGTTGTATAAAATCTAGTAAAACCATGTTTTACGATATGAAGCTCTGCCAATTCTACCTTCTGCCAGTACTTATTCCCATATCTATCGTACGGGCAGAGAATCTTCTCTATCACGATCTTATTATGTGCGTATGCAATTCAATAAAAGCAGCAACTCCTGTGACAAACTTAGGTTGCATACATTGTTGCCAATCCACATACATCCAGTCCTTAACTCTGACGTACTTATGGTCCATGTTAGACTGTATAATATATAAATTGCAGGTTATGATGACTATATTGAGAAATCTAAGAATGGGATGGTTACTGACAAAGGAGAAAATCTGTGTATATGATTTGTGTGTACGTTTGTCGTTGAAAAGAATAAATTACCGATAATCAAAGTTAGATTTGAGGATAACCATGTATGAGTTGTATTCTATATATGTGTGTTTCAATTTATGATTTCGCTTAAGTTTAGGGTTGTTAATGTGTATGTGCTGTGTGTGTGTTTGTTGTGTATTTGTGTTGTATGTGTGTGTTTCGTCTGTCGGGGGTAAGGCTTCTATCCCATTAAGAATGTATAGAGAGGACGCCCATTCGCTTATGCTTTCAACCGTTTTGAGTAAATTTCGGTAGCACCTCTCCGCTGTTCTCCGAGTACACTGTAATAGAATAGATAATCATTTCAAAGCTGCGAAACAACGTTGAAATGAACATCTAATCTATCTTTGTACACGGAGAACCAGTGGAAAAGTACCAACGAAATATCTCGAAATGGATGAAAACATAAGTAAATGCAGGTGTTTGCTTTATACATTCCTAACTTGTCCACACGGGACAAATCTATTGGTTATCATACGATTGAATCTTCTCGTCACATAAACTACACGACGATTGTTAGTACCGAGCTATACCGTCCGATATTTAACAACCTTCATATAGTTCTATGTCACGACGAATATCGAACGTATGTTAACCGATAGACGGGGACTAAGTGGTGCTTTGAGTTTCATATATGAGTATCGATGAGAATATGAAAGTTTCATATTATCATCGAGTATCATATATTGGTTTAAACTTGAACATCTTGAATCACTCTCTAATGATGCGTTTGTTGTGTATTCGTGTTGTATGTGTGTGTTTCGGCTGTCCGGGGTAAGGCTTCTATCCCATTAAGAATGTATATAGCGGACACCCATTCGCTTGTGCTTTCAACCGTTTCGAGTAAATTTCGGCAGCACCTCCCTACTGTTCTCCGAGTACACTGTAATAGAATAGATAATCATTTCAAAGCTGAGAAATTGTTAGTTATATGTATGCCCTAGAGGCCATTACTGTATATGAGATGTACATTATAGTGGATGCTTGGAAATATATAAAGAGGACTTTCTTGCTCGACATGATAGTATGCTATCTGGTTACTCTTTATCTTAACATGTACACTGATTGTCTCTCTGTTACGTGTTGGTAAAGCCCTTAGGATGCGTACTTGACTACCTAGATTATGATGGAGATCATACTAGTGGGACAAAGGTAGTCTGTGAGTACATCCTTTAATGTCCCTAGTCATGGGTGTATCGAGACGGGGCATCGATATATAAGAATAGACTAGCGTATAGCTTCTCGACTCATGTAGATGGGCAATGGATGATCCCATATACATTGGTGTTTGACATCAGAGATGATATACAGGTGCTCAGTGGAAACAGGGTACACTGGACGGACTCGTCGAGAACTCCCAGATGGTATTATACCTCATGTCAGATGGCAGTTCTCTAGTGACACTGGTACAGGTTAGTCTGTCGACCCAAGATCGTCATAGAGTCTTGTGTGATTCCCACTATGCTTTGATTTCCACCTTACCACGTTCATGAGAACGTGCAAAACGCTGGTTTTTGGGTACTGTCCCGAGTCACATGGAGGCAATGAGCGATAGGAGGGTATTCGTCTTTCCCTGTATTGGAGGTTGATGTTGCGCTGTGCTCGACTGGCTATAACATGAAGTCCCTGGCCAGGGCTGATTCTGAGATTTACTGGTAAGTGTTACCAGTAGTTTCTCGACCTGTTATGAGCCTCACATCAGCATGACTTATCGAGTTACTGGCGTCTGACGTTTACCGCCCCTAGACGAGATATGCGACATATCAGACGAAGAGACCGGACTGTACGGTAAGTGTTACTGATTGGATTCGCAGGAGTATGAGCAGGCTTGCTTGTTGATCTTCCGATCGCTCAATACCTGGGTGGTTGTTACGTTTAGCACGCCTCTTGCGGCTTGTGGGTGTTTGATATGATCATCACCTACTGCCGGCGGATTGACGAGTCTTTAGAGTCTTACACAAGGATTTCCTGGCTCAGGAGAAACGGAGTAGGAGCACATATGAGATATGTGCGGGACCGAGATTAATACGTGTATGAGATACCGTATTTTATTCTTACGATTTGTTTCATCGGTCAGTTATATGTGATATAGCCGGGTTATCGAATCAAGTGTTGATTCGATAAATTGATACACATGATATTAGTCGGTTATATGCGATATGACCGGATCATTAAATCAAGTGTTGATTTAATTTTTAATGTATAATTATATATTTGATATATTAATTTACATTAACTAGTATTAGCTAACTTAAGATTGCTTTTCTCACTTGATTATATATTAAGTATACATGTTTGTGTCATGCTTGATGATACATGCAAACTTGGGTGTGTGTGTGACTTACACCATGCTTACATATAATGTGGGGTTTTATTTATCTTAGTAAATCAAAATGAGGTGGAAAATTGGTCATGGCTTGAAGCTTCATGAAGCTTGTAGACCTTGACCAAAGTCCACTCATTTTATTTTAATCCATGGTTAAGTCTCTACAATAGTTAGTATATGACACTAACTCACCCATGGTTGTTATTCTCACCTCATTAGTTTTTCTACTTCATTTTTCATGGTTTCTTTCTTCATCTTTTTCCTCTTGCTTACTAGCTCCATGAAACATGAAGAAATATTATGAGAAAATAAAATCTAAAGTGAGCCCACTTCCTGTTTCATCATCCTATACACTTGCTTGGGATGTAAAGGGTGTTCTCTTCACAAAGTTCTTGACCTAGTGAAGAGGTAGCTTGGGTTTGAGTCTCCTCGACGTAAATCATCTCCGGCCTCGAAGACTTCGAGCAAGCTTGTTCATTTCTCCAAGGGAACCCATACTATAGTTCGGGAGATCTTCGATCGCAGTGAAGGGACTACTACACAGAGCTTTAGAAGTGAAGGACCGGTATACAAAGGTTGTATTCCACATTCACTTAGTGTAATGATAAATTAGATGTTATTTCTTCTATTTACTCTAGCTAGATGCTAGGTTAGGGTTCATTAGCACTATAGAATTTTTAAATTTGGCATGGTAGTTGCTGTGAAAATCAAGTAGGGTGCTAAAGAATCCCAACAGTGGTATCAGAGCCGAGCTATAGTATTAGACGGTGTTTGTTAGATTACGAAACCGAAACTGCTCTGAAACTTTAAACATCAAAACCTGCATTCTGTCGATTTTTAAATGACCTAATTTTTTTTTCAAACAAGTACAAAGTGTTGTATGTGATATAACAAGAACACTGGTGAAATTTGAGGTAGTTTGGTGAAAATTTGGCCGGCCACCATACCCCCCATCTCGGCCAAAATTCGAGCCCCCCTCAAATTTTGTCAGTGCTCCAATGACTTGGTTTTGATGTTTCAGGTGTTGTTTATTTTTGCTAATTTTGCATGTGATGTAATTTTACGCTATAAACAATTCGGAGTGTTTCGTATTCATAGTTTAACATTGTATTTGGGTTTTCACAAGTTATCCAGGCGATGTTAAAAAGTTCGATCGAATGTCAAAAACCTATTTTTCCATGTTTAACGTATTCGGAAAAACATGCAAGTAATTCTATAGACTCTATAGAAGAATGAAACCCTAACTCGACTTTTTTGGATCGCGGAACCGCGGACACACCCTAGTGTTTTCCGCAGTTCCGTGGCGACATGAGTGAGGCTTGGGTTTGCCCTTGTACGGTTGGTCCATAGGTACCGCGGCATGTTCCGGGTATTATTAAAACTGTGCTCAAGTGTTGAGCTGTCAGGAAATTGTGGGACTTTGATGAATCGAACGAAAAGTTTAACGTCGTCCGGATATCATGTGATGGGATACAATAATTAGAATCTATCTAGTTGCATGCAAGTTTAACATTTCGGTCTCGGACGGAATCGGAAATCTTGTTGAATTACCCGACTTCCTTTGAAAAGTATTTCCATGGTTGAGACCTAAATGTAAAATTTGCATTGTTAGGCATGAAATCTAAAATATATGATATTCCGGGTTTATGATGTCTAAGGGCAGTGCAGATTCCAATTGTTGTAGTTTTTCACTTTCTTTTCTGCGACCGTAATTGTAATATGTGGTTTATCGCCGGTTTCGTCGCTATATGTCAACGACAATTAGGATACGCATATTTACTTACATTGATGACATGGGATGTTATGTGTTGCTGGGATATGTTATATTGGATCGTCGTGTCTGAATAGCTGGTTTTTTTTTATGTGAGATGAGAGTTTTTCATTTTCAATCATTTAAAATTCAATGTATTGTTGGATATAGTGCCCTCAAAGTCAATTATTACTCTCACGTATATGATCGCCATCATACTGTTGGTAGTCAAGCAGGATCCTAAGGGCTCTCTCAACGTGTAATAGTGATCATGTCACCTAAAGCTGTACACGATGATAAAGGCAAACCCGATAGCATAATATCATCTCGAGTAAGACTATAAGCACATCCTTAAAAGTGGTCCCCAGTCGTAGGAGTTTCGAGACAGGGCATCGATACTCCAGAGTAGACTAGTATATACAGTCGAGACCCGGACGAGGGGCGGTGGCCGGTCTCACAAGCCATTGATGTCAGTTGGATCACCTAAGATGTATACAGGTGCGCATTGGGTTATGAGTACACCGGACAGGATTTGCCGGGAACCTGCTAGTTGGTTTTATACCTAGCGTCAGATAGCAGTTCCCTGGTGACGTGTATAGGTTAGTTCATCGACCCGAGGTCGTCATTTATCTCGTGTGAGTTCCCACTGTGTATTGATTACTACCATACCACAGCTCAAAGGAGTCGTGCAAACAGGTTTTAGTTGGGTATAGTCCCGAGTCACATGGAGGCAAGTGAGCAGATCGGCAGGGGTTTCGTCTCTCCCGGTATTGGGGGAGAAATCGTGCTTTGTGTAGGAGAGCCATTACACCAATTCCTTGGCCAAGGCAGGTGAGAATTACTGGTAAGTATTCCAGTAGTTTCTTAGGGTGTTTAGGGCTACCCTCCGACACGACTTATACCGCTATTGGGGGTCTAACGTTACAAGCCCCCTAGGCCGGATATGCGATGCTAGACGAACGGACCGGACTGTACGTATATTGTCACTGATAGGCTCAGTAGGGTTCCAGGATGAGTTCGCTCATCGGCTTCCCTTTCGGTCAGTACATAGGCAGCCGTTACGCACAACTAGTGCCGCTGACGTGCTTGTGGTTAAACCTACAGCCAGGGTACTGATGAGTCTTTAGAGTCCCCCACAGATAGTTTCCCAAGTTCGGGCGAAACGTTGTAGAGGCCGTATGGTTTTATGGCAGGGTTCGAAAATGCACCTGCACTTGTGCGCGTGTCATATTTCGGACAGATAATACTGGTGGACTTTGGTTTAAAGCCGGATCCAAGTATTATATTGAGTCGAAATATTTTAGTCTCTCGTATTCGTATTTGGTCGGAATACGGATACAGGTATGTATATACAGGTGAAGGGTATTCTCGTAATCCGTTACGAGAATATTTTAGAAGATGTATTTCTTTTGGTTGATCATTTTGGTTTAAATGATTAAATGGATTTTGGAAAGTATGACTCATTCTTGGTGACACATTTCTTCTAGCATGTTCAGTAGTGACTCATGCTAATGAGTCACTAAGTGAGTCATGAATTAATGATAGTTTGTTTTGGGTGTAGATATTTTAGGGTTAGTGGATATTTTTGGGAGATATTTTTTCATGAGATATTTTCTTTACACAACCTTATATATATCTACTCACAAAAGAAAAGATCACCACAAGTTATTATGCTTGAGTTCTTGCTCTCTTGATAGTTTTCCTGAGTTCATAATTTTCATCTCTAAGCATCTTCTTCAACCTCCACCCTAACCCTCTCATGTGATGAGAACCCTAGGGTGTTTGAGACAAAATATTCTACTCATTCTTTACTTCATCTTGGACATGTCGGTTAGCATACTTCTTGTCCGAGTTGCCTCGGTATAGAGGCGGGAGCCCGTTTAAAGATCCGTTGACGTGTTGCCACCTCGACGATGAGACATGAGATCGGAGTTGCTGCGAGGAGCGTGGGATGATGGCTAAAGACCGAAGGACTTGGATCGATCGGTATAGCCTTTCTACCTCTTTACGTTTGTTAGTTTAGCGTTAATGGCAAGATCCGGGTTATAGTATGCGATAACGCCAGTTGTAAAAGTTTTTGTACCGCGTTTGGTATCAGAATGACGGCCGGGACGCTACCGTAGACTTACATGGTATCAGAGCCACGCCATTAACCTTTACTAACTTGTTCTAACGTGTTCAAAATATCGATCAAACGAAATTTCCAAAACCGCACTTTTCATGTTAAAGTTTCTGTCGATTTTTTAAACTGGTCTAAAAATCATTTTGAGTATCTCAGAAAATCGAGCAGGCTTTTTTAAGACACGGGAAGAAATTTGGTCCACTGATTCCAGTATACTGCCGCGGAACAGCCGCACAACCCATGTATTGGCCGCGGTTTCGCCGCCGTTTTGAAGCAACAGTGTACCATTTTTCTTCTGGGTGTTTTTCATGTGGAATTGTGGTTTCTGGTATATTTTGTTTGGGCCCAGATTTTGTTTGAGTACTGCAGTTGTACTTGGGGCCCACTTCGGGAAGGTTTTTTGATCAGAATTTTAAACGTGTTACTTTACAGTACTTACTTTATATCTCCGACCGTTAATGTCATGCGAGCGGTAAATCGCGTCTAATTGCTATAGCTCTTTTAGACGAGTTTACGAACGTGACATTCGCGTTGATGTTCTGTGTTGTGCTGTGATGTTGCGGATTTGTCGTGGTGGATAGCTGTGTGCAATGGTAGTGCAGTATGGATTTATTTGTACATTTTATATTGCGGGGCGAGCGTCCAACATGTGGACTGCCGTCATTGCCTGTTTGTATAATATTCTTTTGGGGCACGACCGGGCTGAGGTCGATGTATCCGTTGTACTTATTTTTCATTTCTGTACTAGGTTTACCCTGCTGCGGAGTGCACGGATAGCCGAGTTCTGGAGGGCAACGGGTCCGCATCTCATAGCTTTGAGAGGCAAGGGGCCTGACACTAGAATTGGCAGACTATTCGCCGCACTCGTAGGGGGTACAGGTTCAACAAAGATGGAGTGCCCAGAATCTGCAGGGTGTTTTTCGTCACCCCATTGAGATGGGAATACGCGCGCGCTTGTCAGGCGTACTACAGATTCCCCCTGCCTATGGTAGGCCGGGGTTTAATGATTGTGGGGATCCGAATCTCCGGCAGCCGCGGACTAAGCTGCCGTTAATGACCCCTCGCCTTTGGAGCGAGGGAACCTCCGATTGACGGGTCAAACTGGCCATGCGAACTCAATGTGCAGTGTACGTGTGTTGTGTTTTGAAAGGGGGTTTTGGATATATCGGGAGCCACGCAGAGTTTTTACGGGTGTCCCGCTACCCGGATAGCGGGCTGGGGGTCAAGGGGGCTAACAGCCCCCTTGCGGGGTGCGGGGCAGCGCCCCGTTAGAAATTTTTTTCTAACAGGGGCAGTGTCGTGGAGTATGTGTGTGTGTACATATGTATACATATGCATATATATATATATGTATATATATATAAAAAAAGGGGGGAAAGGCATCCAAGGGATGCGTGGGGCCAGCGCCTTGAATGCTGTGCGCTCGGGCGCTGTGCGCTTCGGCGCAAGCGCGCCACGTGTCGGCACGTGGGAGCTTTGCGCTCGGGCGCTGGGCGCTTGAGCGCAAGCGCGCCACGTGGGCGCTTTGCGCTCGGGCGCTGTGCGCTTGAGCGCAAGCGCGCCACGTGTGGGCACGTGGGCGCTTTGTGTAAGTCTACGTTAGTGCCCCGGCAGTCTACAGACGCCAAAATGCGGAACAAAAACTTTTAACTGGCGCTATCGTATACTTTAACCCGGATCTGCAATTATTGCTAAACTAACAAACTGTAAAGAGTGTAGAAAGGTTATACCGAACGATCCGAGTCCTTCGTTCTTCAACCATCATCCCACGCTCCGTTGCGGCTGCTCCGATCTCGTCGATCTCCGTTATCCTCGTCGAGGTGGCACCACATGATCGGTTCTTTAAACGGGCTCCCGCCTCTGACTCGAGGCAACTCGATCGTCAAGTTTGCTAAAAGAGACGACCAAGAATGATGTAGAGAATGAGTAGATGACTTTGTCTCACTTCGTCCAAGTCCGTGGACGATCGGTTAATGAAGTTGCCGAGGGAATCGGGTGTTGGAATGAAATGAGCTATGAATTCCATACACCCCAAATCTATCATAATCTTTTTTCCAATGAAAAATCATCAAGTTGTGAGAGAGAGAGAGGGGGCCGGCCTCATATATGGAGAGGGGGTGACCGTAGGAGAGGGGGGGTGACCACAACATCAAGCATATCAAGAAGAAAATATCTTAACCAAAACAAAATGCTTTAATACAAAGCATGACTCACTTAAACCTAGTCACCCTTTAATAAATGCAAAGATGAGTCACTTAGCCTTGTCACAAATTCTAGAACCTTCTAGAACCTTCTAGAAGCACGACTCACTCTCATCCAAGAAAAGATAAATCCGCCTTTAACCAAATGTTAAAAGACGGCTGATAGAAAACTGGAAACTGGCAACTTCCAAAAGTGATCCTGAAACGACTTTCAGGAAAACCCCGAAACTGTATAAGTATACCCGCATTTGTATTACGACCGAATACAAATGCAACTGAGACAAAGATATTATACCTACTCAATATAATACTCGGATCCGGCTTAAACCAAAGCCGACCAGTATTATCTGCCCGAAAACTGACAAGTGCGTAAACGCACGTGCATTTTCCGAACCCTGCCATAAAACCATACGGCCTCTACAACGTTTCGCCCGAACTTGGGAAACTTCCTGTGGGGGACTCTAATGACTCTTCAGTACCCTGGCAGTGGGTTTAACCACAAACCGTCAGCGGCACTAGCTATGCATAACGGCTGCCCATGGACTGACCTCAAGGGTGGCCGAGGAGCGAACTCAAGGGAGACCGATGAGCGAACTCCTCCGAAAACCCTACTGAGCCTAACAGCGACAATGTATATACAGTCCGGTCCGTTCGTCAATGAGTATCGCATATCCGCCTAGGGGGCTAGTAACGTCAGACCCCCAATAGCAGTATAAGTCGTGTCGGAGTATAGCCTAATAACACCCTGAGATACTACTGGAGTACCTACCAGTAAATCTCCTGCCATGGCCATGGACTTTGTGTAATGGCTCTCCTAGACACAGCAGATTCAAGAACTGAGAGTCTCATCTCCTGGGGCACGACCTCGCACCCAATACCGGGAGAGACGAATCCCCTGCCGATCCGCTCACGTGCCTCCATATGGCTCGGGACTGTACCCAAAAGCTACCTATTTGCACGACTCCTTTGAGCCGTGGTAGGGTAGAAATCAAAGCACAGTGGGAACTCACACGAGACAAATGACGACCTCAGGTCGATGAACTAACCTGTACACATGTCACCAGGGAACTGCTATCTGACGGTAGATATAATACTAACTAGCAGATTCCCGGCGAGTCCTGTCCGGTGTACTCATAACCCAATGAGCACCTGTATACATCTTAGGTGATCCAACTGAAACCAGTGGCTTGTGAGACCGGCCACCGCCCCTCGTCGGGGTCTCGACTGTACACACTAGTCTACTCCAGAGTATCGATGCCCTGTCTCGAAACTCCCACGACTAGGGACCACAATTAAGGATATGCATATAAACTACCCAACTCTCACGTATATGATCGCCATCATACTGTTGGTAGTAAAGCAAGATCCTAAGGGCTCTATCAAAGTGTAACATGCAATCAGTCACCTGAACATGTACACGACTGATAAAGGCAAAACAGATAGCATACTATCATCTCGAGTAAGACTGTCCTACCGGGATAGGTCCTCCGCAATCATTGCAATCACGTACCTGCGATCCAATAATTGACTATGAGGGCACTATCTCCAACAATCTCCCACTTGCACTCAAGGCTAATATTGCGATGTCGACTACTCACAGCCCGTGTGAAACCGAACATCCAACTCCTCTACTAATCAGTTTCACAAAGCCCGTTTGTAAAACTATTGTGTTCGAGAAATAGCCTCAGTGAGTGGATCCGCCTAGAAGTATCTTTCTATATCTCTCTTAATCTCAAGTTCGCGGAGAAAACCATCTCCCGAATTGAGTAATACCTGTCTTAGAACATGTCTGGATATCTGATGGGACCTTAGTTCATAAATGAACTCCATATCCAAACTTCTTAGACTGAATCGATCACTGAACCTAATCAATATCGGGCACCTTGCTACCCACAGTATCCTTTTGGACCACCTGTCCACAATACCGTCCCTCTTCGTCAGAGGGGAAAAACTATAACTCTGACAATCACTCTGTCAACCATGTCACCTTTGAAGCCTGGAATGATAACCGTCTCCCGAAAGAGGCTGCCATCATCAAATTCGTAAAACATGTACTTATGTTCTAAAACTGCTTCCTTATGTTTCTCCAGGATTGGATTAATACAAACTTATTGCATTTAGTGCAAAACTAACATTTGGTGTGGTACTTGACATCTCATGATTGACTCAATTGCCTAAGCAACTGATCTGCCAATCATGCACATCCCTCTCCCCTTTAGTCTATACGACACCTTTAGAGAGGGTGACTCCATCACCTGCAGGTACACCACCATGCTAGGAGTCAACTATTCCAAAAACCATTAGAATATCTGTCAAAGTACCCACATTGGGAAACTACCCAAATCCAGATCTAAAACCATAGATCTAGAAACCAGAATGTCAAATATTATATCCATATCCTGTCTGGAGAAACAACTGTGTGACGACCACAGTACAACCGATCGTAGTATAGGAAATTTACTTCCTACTCTGTGTATGTCATCCAGATACCATGACATCACACCCTACTACCTTCTTAACTGATCCATCTCCTATTCTGATTGAAGTCAAACCCATGACTGTCACATCAAAATTAGATGATCTATCTCCGCTATAACTGCTCAAGTCTATAAATAGATATAAGCATCTTGCCCACTATGCTTCCGTTGCTCCCACTGACTACGACAACCCTCCTACCGGGTCTCATAACCTGGAACAACAGTAGTGTCAAGTCTGGGTAGATAAGAACCTCCCTGTCACCGTCTCTGAGGCTACCGAAGTACCTCTCGGGCGTCTGAGGTTACCTACCATACCTGCGGAGTGGCAATTGGAATGTCAAACCTGATTGAATGTATAGGTCCTATTAAATTTTCCGTAATCGTTTGCGGTTCTGGAATCACTTCCAGTTCTACCATACTCCCACTACTGTTTTCTGAAAAAGATCCATTTTACTAAAACTGTGGCGAGTCAAGAACAATATCACTATTGATCTTCCAGATGGTAGAATATCAACCCTCGTCATAGCCAGGGTCAACCCACAAACAGCCATTACAGAAACGTACCCTGAGTTATCCAGTGTCTGGTTTTAATCATAAGTTGGACAACTCCCCGTACCTTAATTTCTTTTAAGGTACGATCCATTCTATATCCAATATAGAAACTTTGGCACTTATTTAATTGGAACCATATTCAATCCATGCATCTGTCTCCAGTGCATATCAACTTAATGGAAAGAGGCTAATCAGCATTACTCAACTTAGGAATCCATCCAATTATGAGTAACCTGAAAGAGAAACACGTTTCTCAAAACCATCACTATCATCTGAATACCAATCACAAGAATCTACATCTTCGATCTCTTTGAAGAATCCCGATACTTGTGATACCTGGTTCTCTACTTTATTCTTATACCCACAACTTCTCAAAACTTAGACCTTGTATTTCTACGAAACACTCGTCTAAATACTAGAGAAGTTATAAGTAAACAGAACATAGTACGAGGACCTACCCCTTTGTCCTGATGGACACTGGACAACATACAATACTCTGTATAAGTCCGCTGAGTTAAACAACTCAAAACCTGTGCGTTGTAGGTGGAAAACTGTACCCTGGCGATTTCCTCAAATATCACCAATTACAACGAATTCCGATATAATGAGGATGATCACCTAATTCCCAATATCTTACTCCCACTCATCATCTGTAAAACCATACAGATATGAGAATGAAACCTGGTAAATACATACCCTTGGAGTAAGTGTCTAATCGGGAAAACAGTTTTTCCTTTAACAATGCACTGAAACATGAAAATGTTTCGTAGGGGTATCCTGGTATTCATAGCAATGCCTCTTCCATAATCCAATTCATGACTTCAACCGTATATTTTATTGCCGTCTCTCCAAATCCCTTTATTTGTCTTTAGTCGTTACCTTCTGTACACCATCGTTAGGCTAACTGGTTTTCTTCCTTCCCTACCGTTCGGCACCAGCCTATGGTTTGGAAGAAGACTATCCAGTAAGCATAATAGGTGTACCCTCCTAAACCAAGGAGTACTCGCAACTGAGAGAAGGTGATGATAAAAGACAACTGAATAATACCTTATTCTTTTAAAGGTGAAATAGGAGTGGCGATGAAGTACGCGGTTTTGGTCGTGAATGATATCAGTCGCAATTTACTTTGCCCTCTTTCTAATCCCTTTATTTTGTCTTTACATGTTACCTTCTGCACACCCTACTTAGGCTAATTGGTTTTCTTCATTCCCTACCTTTCGGCACCAGCCTATGGTTTGGAATAAGACTATCCAATAAGCGTAATAGGTGTACTCTCCTAAACCAAGGAGCTCTCGCAACCTGAGAGAAGGTGATAATAAAAGACAACTGAATAAACCAATTCTATTTCTCCTGAACCTGGATCCATCCTCGAAGAAGTCCCTTTGAGTTCGTATATAACCATACGATGGATCTATCCAATGGAAGTGGATATCCGTAGTAATACGGGTGTTCTGAGAAATTCAAAGGGTAAAAGAAGGAGTGGCAATGACTTATGCAACATAGACAATCCAAAAGCCAGTATTTTAAGAAGGTTCGGTCAACTTGGTCACTGAGTCATAGTCTAGGGTCGGTCAAAGGTCGCTGCCAAAGAGAGAGAGAGAAAAGAAACACTCTGCGTGCACTCTAACCTAGATCAGAATGGTCATCACTTTATCTAATCCGGAAACCTCCCACTGTCCTGTCAAACTCTCCTCCAAACCTAAAGAAGAATCAATCGGGATCACCCGAAGAGTAAACCAACTCATCAGTGGGAATCGGGATCCAACTCTCATCGCATGTTAACGTGATGGAATGCATCCACGTTATTCATACTCCAGAAGGTATGCGCATACTTGGCAAGTTTCAGTTTCTTTAGAAACTCCCGATATCATTTTCTTGCCCCATGCTCTTATGACCTTGGCGAAAGTCAACAAATCATAAGTCACATGTCAAGTTCTGCCCGTCATTATCTTGTTAATTTGAATCCACCCGTACATACCCTTGACGAAAGCCAACAAGGTAATACGACTGTCCCAAACCAACTCATCTATCTATGCAACAAATGAATACCCAGCAGCTACCAAACACTATGTCTTGACGAAAGCCAACAAACATAGCTTGAATACTACTGACCATCCATAAGAAACGACGGAGGGCTACGACTGGTTTTTGGCGAAAAACCTTTAACGTAGTGAACTTGATATCGCTGAAGGAACCTGATAGCTTTTTATAAAATTATAGTAGCGAAAACCTTTTGCTAAAGAGGTCATTCCCGGTGAAGGGATCTCGGCTCCTTCCTCATGGAATGAGGTGCAGGATATTCCACTGAATACCGCGATACAAAACAACTTGTAATCGACTACAGTAAAGTTATTACCCTGACGCAAACTTCTGTCCAAGGGGTCTTTCCCGGTGAAGGGATATCAGCCCTTGCCTCGTCGAATGAGGTGCTGGATATTCACACCGAATACCGCTATGCATAACAAAAAGAAACGTCTTTGTAATAACATCCTTTTAAAATTGTTCCAACAACTCAAACAGGTTTGTTTTCCTTTGCATTGATCAGAATCAACGCAGTCCCATCATTAAATCACACCAGAAAAGAACGAAAATAAAATGTACGTATATGCCATCCGCATTCATCACTGGGTCCCGTCATCACCCGTTAGGTTACTTAACTAACGACAGAGCGGGGACTGGACTAGCGCAGGTGTAAAACATATACAACATCTAATAGTATATAAACCAATATACAATAATCGCTCCAGGCGTGATAATATGCAACATTACAGAAAAGTAATAAGCATCATAGAACAATACAGATATCTGGGATCCCCGAGTTTCACAGAGCCGCTGCTGAAACTCGACGTTCCCCTGTCGTGTGGATAGCCTGTGCAATGAAACCTAGACCCCTACGGGTGCGGCAAGTTACCCGTCAAAACCTGAAGCGAGGCAGTCCCCCACAGCACAGTGAATGGAACACCCGGCACTTCACGGAATCCGGTAATCTTGGGCACCCCTCCTTGGGTCAACCTGTACCCTCTACGAGTGCGGCGAATAGTCTGCCAATTCTGAAGTGGGGCCCCTCTGCCTCTCAAAGCCATGAGATGCGGACCCGTTGCTTTCCCGAACCCGGCTATCCGTGCACTCCATCGCGGGGTAAAACCTAGTACAGTAATGAAAAATAGTACAATAGGTACATCGACCGCAACCTGGTCGTGCCCCAAAAGAATATTATACAACAGGCAGTGACGGCTGTCCACAAGTTGGACGCTCGCCCCGCAATATCAAATGTACAAATAAACTCAAACTGTACTACCATTGCTCACTGCTATCCACCACGACAAATCCGCAACATCACAGCACAACACAGAACATCAACGCGAAAGACACGTTCGCAAACCCGTCTAAAAGAACTATAGCAATCAGACGCGGTTTACCGATCAAATGACATTCCCGGTCGGAGATATAATGTAAGCACTGTAAACTAACGTGTTTAAATTTTCGATCGACCAAAGACCAAATATCAAAAAGTGAGCCCCACTGCTTACTGGTGAACAGTAACAAAATCTGGGCCAAAATGATATATACCAAAAATCACAAAATCTAACAGAAAACCCACTGGAAAAATTTGGGATAATGAACTCCCCAAGTGGCCGCGGATGCGCGGCCAAACCAGGGGTTTGGCCGCGTTTCCGCGGCAAGTTGGAGGAATCACAATACCAAATTTTGTAGTGGTTCTTAGAATTCCCTGCACGGATTTTTAAGACATGCAGAATTAATTTTCGAGACCATTTGAAAACAACAGAAACTGTCAAGTTAGAATTTTGTAGTTTTCGATTTCCGGTTCGATCGATGTTTTAAACGCGTTAGCACAAGTTAGCATAGCAAAATGGTGAGGCTCTGATACCACTGTAAGTCTACGTTAGCGCCCCGGCAGTCTACAGACGCCAAAATGCGGAACAAAAACTTTTAACTGGCGTTATCGTATACTTTAACCCGGATCTGCCATTATTGCTAAACTAACAAACTGTAAAGAGTGTAGAAAGGTTATACCGAACGATCCGAGTCCTTCGTTCTTCAACCATCATCCTATGCTCCGTTGCGGCTGCTCCGATCTCGTCGATCTCCGTTATCCTCGTCGAGGTGGCACCACATGATCGGTTCTTTAAACGGGCTCCCGCCTCTGACTCGAGGCAACTCGATCGTCAAGTTTGCTAAAAGAGATGACCAAGAATGATGTAGAGAATGAGTAGATGACTTTGTCTCACTTCGTCCAAGTCCGTGGGCGATCGGTTAATGAAGTTGCCGAGGGAATCGGGTGATGGAATGAAATGAGCTGTGAATTCCATACACCCCAAATCTATCATAATCTTTTTTCCAATGAAAAATCATCAAGTTGTGAGAGAGAGAGAGGGGGCCGGCCTCATATATGGAGAGGGGGTGACCGTAGGAGAGGGGGGGTGACCACAACATCAAGCATATCAAGAATAAAATATCTTAACCAAAACAAAATGCTTTAATACAAAGCATGACTCACTTAAACCTAGTCACCCTTTAATAAATGCAAAGATGAGTCACTTAGCCTTGTCACAAATTCTAGAACCTTCTAGAAGCACGACTCACTCTCATCCAAGAAAAGATAAATCCGTCTTTAACCAAATGTTAAAAGACGGCTGATAGAAAACTGGAAACTGGCAACTTCCAAAAGTGATCCTGAAACGACTTTCAGGAAAACCCCGAAACTGTATAAATATACCCGCATTTGTATTACGACCGAATACAAATGCAACTGAGACAAAGATATTATACCTACTCAATATAATACTCGGATCCGGCTTAAACCAAAGCCGACCAGTATTATCTGCCCGAAAACTGACACGTGCGTAAACGCACGTGCATTTTCCGAACCCTGCCATAAAACCATACGGCCTCTACAACGTTTCGCCCGAACTTGGGAAACTGCCTGTGGGGGACTCTAATGACTCGTCAGTACCCTGGCAGTGGGTTTAACCACAAACCGTCAGCGGCACTAGCTATGCATAACGGCTGCCCATGGACTGACCTCAAGGGTGGCCGAGGAGCGAACTCAAGGGAGACCGATGAGCGAACTCCTCCGAAAACCCTACTGAGCCTATTAGTGACAATGTATATACAGTCCGGTCCGTTCGTCAATGAGTATCGCATATCCGCCTAGGGGGCTAGTAACGTCAGACCCCCAATAGCAGTATAAGTCGTGTCGGAGTATAGCCCAATAACACCCTGAGATACTACTGGAGTACCTACCAGTAAATCTCCTGCCATGGCCATGGACTTTGTGTAATGGCTCTCCTAGACACAGCACGACCTCGCCCCCAATACCGGGAGAGACGAATCCCCTGCCGATCCGCTCACGTGCCTCCATATGGCTCGGGACTGTACCCAAAAGCTACCTGTTTGCACGACTCCTTTGAGCCGTGGTAGGGTAGAAATCAAAGCACAGTGGGAACTCACACGAGACAAATGACGACCTCAGGTCGATGAACTAACCTGTACACATGTCACCAGGGAACTGCTATCTGACGGTAGATATAATACTAACTAGCAGATTCCCGGCGAGTCCTGTCCGGTGTACTCATAACCCAATGAGCACCTGTATACATCTTAGGTGATCCAACTGACACCAGTGGCTTGTGAGACCGGCCACCGCCCCTCGTCGGGGTCTCGACTGTACACACTAGTCTACTCCGGAGTATCGATGCCCTGTCTCGAAACTCCCACGAGTAGGGACCACAATTAAGGATATGCATATAAACTACCCAACTCTCACGTATATGATCGCTATCATACTGTTGGTAGTAAAGAAAGATCCTAAGGGCTCTATCAAAGTGTAACATGCAATCAGTCACCTGAACATGTACACGACTGATAAAGGCAAACCAGATAGCATACTATCATCTCGAGTAAGACTGTCCTACCGGGATAGGTCCTCCGCAATCATTGCAATCACGTACCTGCGATCCAATAATTGACTATGAGGGCACTATCTCCAACACTTTGCGCTCGGGCGCTGTGCGCTTGAGCGCAAGCACGCCACGTGTCGGCACGTGGGTGCTTTGCGCTCGGGCGTTGGGCGCTTGAGCGCAAGCGCGCCACGTGTCGGCACGTAGGCGCTTTGCGCTTGAGCGCAAGGCGCTGGCGAGAAAAAGGGGCTTTTAGTCCCAGAACCAGAAGCTATGCTTCAAAAAAGAAATATTTATTATATATATATATATATATGGAGTTAAACTCCTATGATGTTTTGAAGCTGATGAAGGGGGTTCTTCTTCTTCCTCCTGTTGTTTGGCCGGATCTTGAAGATTAAGAAGTAGGAAATTTTAAAAATCACTCCCTTTTGAGATCTGATGGGAGATCTGAGTTCCCCTTTGGGGGTTTTGTGGTGGAAAACCACTTAGTTTTGGAAAAGAAAGAGTAAAACTCTTGATTTAATTCAAAAGAAATGAGAAGGTTTAGAACCTTGGAGAAGGAGCAGGAGGCATAAAGAACCCTAGTTTTTTGGGGGAATGAAAAGTATTACTTTATTCATCATCATGTTGCCTTTTATAGGCTTACATATTTACAAATAGCCCCTTGGGCTTCACAAAATGGCATTTTGCCTATCCCATGGCTCATGTGCCATTTCATTTTTGCACATAAGCCATGAATTTACAAAATATTGGCTTTATGCCCATTTTGCATACATTCATGTATAAAAAATTACATAAAAATTATTTATTACATGATTTTGTTGTTGGCATGGGGAGGCTGGCCGTGGGCTCGACTTGGGCATGGGCCCGCTTGACCTGGGCTTGGGCCCACCTAGCTTGGGGGTTGACCTTGACTTTGACTCGGTCAACCAGGATGCAAATTTTGACCCCAACAAAGTGCCCCCATCAATAAATGCACACCGCCCATTTGAGTTGTGTGCATGAAATTAATGGATCTTGAAGCTGGACTTCGAGGTGGAACATCATTCCGGGGGCGGAGCATCCTTCGGAGAGCATGATTCCCGGGGATCGGAGCATCATTCTTATTTGAGGAGCATAATTCCAAGGTCGGAGTATCCCTCGGGGAGCATGATTCCCGGGGGTCGGAGCATCATTCCGATTTGCGGAGCATAATTCCAAGGATCGGAGCATCATTCCGAACGGCGGAGCGTGATTCCAGGATTCAGAGCATCATTCCGAAGAGCTGAGCATGATTCCAGGGATCAGAGCATCATTTCGATGAGCGGAGCATGATTCCAAGGATCGGAGCATCATTCCAAAGAGCGGAGCATGATTCCAAGGATCGAAGCATCATTCCGAAGAGCGGAGCATGATTCCTGGGGTTCGGAGCATCATTCCGAAGAGCGGAGCATAATTCCAGGATTCAGAGCATCATTTCGAAGAGCGGAGCATGATTCCAGGGGTTCGGAGCATCATTCCGAAGAGCGGAGCATAATTTCAGGATTTGGAGCATCATTCCGAAGAGCGGAGCATGAATCCAGGGATCAGAGTATCATTCCGAAGAGTGGCAGACATTCTGACCGAAACATAATTTCGATGCAGAGGTTGATTCCCAGGCGAAGTATAATTCCGACGGGGAAGGAAAATACTCCGAGGCGAAGGATGATTTTGACACGGGGTACATTCTGAGACGGAGCATGATTTCGGCGCAGAGCCTGTTGGCAGACTTGGTTCCGAGATGAAGCATAATTTCGACAGGGAAGGCAGATACACAGTGGCGAAGCTTGATTTCGATGTGGGGAACACTCTGAGACGAAGAATGATTCCGGCACAGAGCTTGTTGGCAGACTTGATTCCGAGACGAAGCATAATTTCGACAGGGAAGGAAGATACACCGAGGCGAAGCTTGATTTCTATGCGGGGGACACTCTGAGACGAAGCATGATTCCGGCGCAGAGCTGGTTGGTTGATTTGATTCCGAGGTGAAGCATAATTCCGGCAGGGAAGGCAGATACACCGAGGTGAAGCTTGATTTCGACGCGGAGTACACTCTGAGACGAAGTATGATTCCGACGCAGAGTTGCTTAGTTGATGTGATTCCGAGGTGGAGCATAATTCCGGCAGGGAAGGTAGATATCCCGAGGCGAAGCATGATTTCGACACGGGATAAATTCTGGGACGAAGCATGATTCCGCCGCAGAGGTTGTTGGTTTGATTTGATTTGGGTTGACATCAGCATCGCTACACTGGAATATGGTACCAGGGGCGAATCATCATTTGTCATGAGAGGATTTGGGAATTGGTTTTTTTTATTTGGCATTAGCATCGTTACACTGGAATATGGTACCAGGAGAGAATCATCATTTGCGTTTGCTTATTAGGAAACGATGGCTTAGGAGACAGGTTTTAGGTCCCTATCACCTAAGACTTTTCAATTTTGTGAGCCGTAAGGGCCTCACAAAGCATTTTCTCCCTACGGGTCATAAGGATCCCGTAAGTGTATTTTCTTCTTGGGACTCGTGGGGACTCCAAAGTGTGTTGCTCCTTTGTGAGTCGTAAGGACCTCACGCAGGAATTTTCTCCTCACAAAGTCGAGAGGACTTTGCGAGTGCATTTCATCTTTTTTTTACGAGTTTGCGCCCTTTCGAGTTTTCACAAACTCACCGGCAGTCCTGCTGTTTTTACTCACGGAGCCCTTTTGGGTTTTCATCCGTGCCCATTTTGCTTGTGGACATACCTTTTTTTATTTCTATTTTATTATTTTTAGAGAGATTGGGATTGTTTTACGCCTGTGGATTGTATACAGTTGTGCACGATGTATGATCCAGACCAAAGGGCCATAAAATTTCGGGACTTTGTTGGCGTCTGTATCGCTGCACTGGAATATGGTACCAGGAGCGACTCATCATTCACCACTTGGGGATTTGGAATTTGGAATTTGGTTGTCGTCTGCATCGCTGCACTGGAATATGGTACCAGGAGCAACTCATCATTCGCCACTTGGGGATTGGGGAGCGATGGCTTAGGAGACAGGTTTAGATCCTTATCGCCTAAGGCTTTTCAATTTTATGGGCCGTGAGGGTCCCATAAAAGCATTTTCTCCCGGCGAGTCGTAAGGATCTCGCAGGTGTATTTTCTCCTTAGGAGTCGTGAGGACTCCTAAGTGTGTTTTTCCTTTATGAGTCGTAAGGATCCCACAAAGGTTTGTTCTCCTCATGTATCGTGAGGACACATGAGTGGGTCTTCTCAGTGGAGCATAATTCCAAAAGCGGAGACCAGCCGCGTAACTGGTGATTACGGTGAGGTATGGGTATGCTGAGAATTATTTGAGCCCGTGGATTGTATACGGCAGTCAATTTGGGGACTAACCGTAGGGCCGGAAATTTTTTGAGAAATTGGATTTTGGTTGGCGTCTGCATCGCTGCACTGGAATATGGTACCAGGAGCGACTCATCATTCGCCGTTTTTTATTTGTTTTTTTTGTTTTACTGTGATTGCTCTATCATTTCAGCTTTTCTTATCGCGAAGATCGCGATTGCCCTATCATTTCGGCTTTTATTCGCGGTTGCCCCATCATTTCGGCTTTTATTCGCGGTTGCCCCATCATTTCGGCTTTATTTTCATCGTTATTTTACTTGCTGATTTTTATTGCGAGTTGCCCCATCATTTCATCCTTTCTTTATTTTTCTTTTATTTACACATTTTTTGTTTATTTACATATATATATATTTTTTACATTCCCAGTTTAACGACTTAGAGGTCGATTATTCCCAGTTTAATGACGTGGTGGTCGACGGTTCCCAGTTTAAAGACTTAGAGGTCTATTGTTTTCAGAGAAAGGCAAATGTCTGAGAGAATCAGTTTCACGAAGAACTTCGGTCTCCGTTTGTATCAAATTGGCGGTCGCAACTGGACTGTTTGTTAACACGCCTTTAGACAGTTCTAGCTCTCCTGCCTGGTATTGCTTTTCGACCCAATCCTTGAAGACGAAGCAGTCCTCAATGGCATGACCTATCACTCTGTGATAGGGGAAGTATTTGGGGTCGTCGGTCATATTCGCTTCCTGCGGTCTTTTTGACTCTGGCAGTTGTAGACTGTTCCTCAGGGCGTCTTTGAATATTTTACGGATTTTGTCCCTTTTGAAAGAATAGACCTTATCCAGCTTCTCTTTCAGTGGAGATTCTCCTCCCCCTCCGAACATTGGCTTTGAGGCTGGTTGGCGCTATGCCCGCTCATCCCTTGCTTATTTCGGTTAGCCGAAGTGTTGAAAGATTCAGAATCATCGGAGTTTCCGCCTTTGCGATTTTCGTCCTTTCGGTTTCTCCAGAACCTATTGTTATTTTGGGAGTCAGAGGAGGACTCCTGCTTTGAGTGTTCTAACATCTGGACTTTCCTGGTCAGCTCTTGGAATGTTTTGAAACCCGCGGTGCATAGAAACGGGGCCATCCAATTGTTGAAATTTCCGACGAGGAGACTGACAGATTGGTCCCGATCTATCGGCGGTTCACATTTGACAGAGAGATTGCGCCATCGGGTTATAAAATCCATACTTCTTTTGTTGTTCTTGGGCTTGGTCCTTACGAGCTCGGCAATGGTGATCTTATCGCTGACGCTCATGAACTTTTGTCGAAACAATGATTCCATTTGGACGAAAGTAGTAACGGAGCCATCCGGTATGCTCGCGTACCAGTCGAAAGCAACAACGGTCAAGCTATTAAAGAATTGGCGGAGGAGAAGCGCATCGTTGCCCCCAGTATTCCCGCATGAGGCTTTGAAGTGGGCGATGTGCTGATTCGCATTTCCCGTCCCATCGAATCTTCCGAATTTAGGGATGACATAGCCGCTAGGAAATTCTACCAGATCATATTGAGCAGGATATGGTCTCCCACTACTGTTAACATCCTTTTGCGCTTCAGCTTTGGCTACCGGTGTTTTGACTTTGCTGGCAAACCAAATCCATGATTTGATCTTGAGTTAGCGGGCTACTGTCATCGGCAGCCAAGACATTTCCCGAGATAGGATGCGACTGATTTTCATGCGGTCCGCCCACTTTTGGATTTGAGGGAATGGGCGTCGGCTGTTTTGGGACACCGTTTCCTGGTTCATGAGAGCCCTCCGCCTGATTGGGCGGCTGAGAGGCAAGTTGGGCCGTGAGCAGTAAGACGACATTTGTCAAGTCGTCAATTTTTGAGTAGAGCTTGGTAATCTCCTTGTCTTTGTTCCTGAGCTGCTTTCGGAGCTCTTGAAGCAGTTGCTGCTCCGCATTCTTAGGCTGGAAAGTTGGCTCATCTTCGCTTTCCGAGCCTGACTCCTCATGGACCGAAGGGTCTTTCCGCCTATCATCCTCATCGAGAAGGTTTTCATCACCCAGCGGGGGCGGCTGTTCTTGGGAAGCGGCAACCACATTCAAGCCAGATTGGATTTGAGATGTGGAGGCCCCGTCCTTGCTCTTGCTGCGCGTGCCCACCATGTAGACAGTGTGGACCACATACCCAGCCATTTCCCCATCTTCGTCGGGGTAACCCTGTTCTTCAAACCTCATGAGGTTCAGCCTAGCAGGATCCCTAGCCCAGTTGTTGGCTCTATATCTGAGCCTTTTCTGCCTTAACTTTTCAATTTTAAGGGCTCGGCGGGCATCCATTTCCTGGGAGGCCACCGTGAGTCGATTAGCGGGGAGCTTAGAGAAAACACCCGATCGAGCAGTTGTTAGGGGCACCGCCGGAGCTTGCTCGAGAGGCCCTGTTGCTTTGTTGGTGTTGATGGCCTTGCCTCCAGCTGGGGCCAGAGAGAGTCGTTCAAACACCGATTTGCGTTTGAGTTGGGGCGCCTTCGAGACCACCACATTTGGCCTCTTGCCTTTCGAGACCGGTTTATCTGTCACCGGGGCTTAAGGAGCTGGGATGGCGCCAACTGGCATGAACATAATAGAGCCAAATGGTAGCAGCGGCTCCTCCCATTGTCGCCCGAGATTGGCCGGAAAGACCGTCCTGGAGTCTATCTTCATCGTGTAGGAGATGGGAGCTGAGTTCATTTTTGGAGACATTGTTGAAAGGTGATTGCTTGAAAACCTGCATGAAAAAGCATTATTTCAGTATAAATATAGGTATGTATATTGACTGAGTTCGCATTAATGCTTAACCCGAAATATGGGAGGAGAGTTTGGTCCCACCGGGCGTGCCAGAATCTGTAGGGTGTTTTTCGTCACCCCATTGAGATGGGAATACGAGCGCGCTTGTCAGGCGTACTACAGATCCCCCCTTCCTAGGGTAGGCCGGGGTTTAATGATTGTGGGGATCCGAATCTCCGGAAGCCGCGGACTAAGCTGCCGTTAATTACCCCTCGCCTTTGGTGCGAGGGAACCTCCGATTGACGGGTTAAACTGGCTATGCGAAATCAATATGCAGTTTACGTGTGTTGTGTTTTGAAAGGGGGTTTGGATATATCGGGAGCCACGCAGAGTTTTTACGGGGGTCCTGCTACCCGGATAGTGGGCTGGGGGTCAAGGGGGCTAGCAGCCCCCTTGCGGGGTGCGGGGCAGCGCCCCGTTAGAATTTTTTTTCTAACAGGGGCAGTGTCGTGGAGTATGTGTGTGTACATATGTATACATATGCATATATATATATATATATATGTATATTGTTCATATCAGATTTTTGCATTTTTATACTGCCCAATTTTTATCACATTGCTTATCGGTAGGTACTCTTGAGCCGTGTTTGCTAGTCAATTGCAGGATACATGTTCTCGGCTCTAAAAGGTGGAATTCATGGAAAAACACGACAAAATCCGGATTACTGCTAACTACAGATAAAACACGGGTCTCCGCTCTCTATTCGTATGTTGCCGCACAGCAGTTTAAGAGACAAAATGGCAAATCAATGTCATTTTCATGCACAAAGCTCAATGGCAACACAAGATCCAACATATCTACGCGGAGCTCGAGAAAATCATGACAAAAAGATCCACATCAATTCACTTGTTGATCTGCTGAATTTCTGGAAATTTTGTGAAGTGGTTTTGAGGAAACACATATGCCAAACTACAAACAAGAGAATACCAGGGGAGCACACAAAACCGGAGGGGCCAACTCCCCTATAGGGCCGCGGATCCGCGGCCAATATGGGGTCTAGGCCGCGGATCCGCGGCCGTACAGGCTCATCAGATGGAGATCTTTCAGGGGTATTTTGGGAATTTTGTCTTATGGCAGATTGTTGCCCTAGGTTTCCATTTCCCTGCCTATAAATAGTCCAGAACTTGCCAAAGCCAAGGGTCCATAATCTTGTATTTAGAATTTTAAATACATGTGTTGTTCTTCTTCCTCTTCTCATCTCTTCTCCATTAAAAACTTGTAGTGAGCTTTTGTGAGTGAAGAATGAATAAAGAGTTCTCTTTGTTATCATGCTTGTCTTGTTCTTTTTATAATTGCTTGTAATTTTCTTTTGCTAATCTAGTTGTTGTTATTTATTGTTTGTTTCTTTCTTGTTCTCTTTTCCTTTTTCCTTAAACAACCATGATGCTTACGCTTGATCCTTGCCGAGGTGAGGTCGCAAATAGCTAGTTGTAATCTTCTAACCTCTTTCTTTCTATCTTTCTCTTTTGTTTTATTTTCTTTTCCTTATAATGGGTGAGTAGTTTTCATACTTGTTAGGGTAGGATAAGGAAAGTTTGAGAGAAGGAAATCTCTCTCACTGTTTTCTTGCCCAACATCTTGATTCGGACTCCCGTTAATTGAACCACAATCCACTCCCTACGGCACCCTATCCTACATGATAGCGGTGATTCCTTAGTGAGACCGGTTGTGGTTGAATTAATCGGAGGTTAAGGCTAAGAGCCAAGAACGGACGGACAAGCACCAAAAGAAAGAACTTATGCGTTGGAAAGCCTAGCTTATACTCGCAAGTTCCTTCCTAGTCGTGCTAATCCCCGTTGTTGCCGATTACCGTAACACCGACAATAAGAGTGGCAACGAAAGAAGTGAGCGACTCTTAACTCAAACTAACCTAATCCTAATCCTAACAAGCTCTCTATATATATCATTTTAGCATATAAGTAATCTAAAAACAAACCTGGAAAATTGGACTTAACTCGTTAAAGCACATAGAAAAAGATTCCCATCTCCCTGCGGACGACCCGTACTCAACCGGCTAGCTACAAGCGAAACCGTCTTGATTGCGGTAACAAACTTAGCACGCAAAAACTCTACCAATCAAATGGCGCCATTGCCGGGGAGACGGTAGTTTATTTCTTTGTGTAATTTCGGGTTAATTTGTGAATATAAATATAACCGAAAAAAATACATTGTAAAAAAAAACCCATCTTGTTATTTTTGATTAGTTTTTGTGCAAGTGTGCAGGATAATACGAAGTTCAAGTTCAGTGCTAAAGACGTGGGAAGTTAGACCCATATCTCGCGGCTACCCCGCGACGGATCAAGACAAGAACCAACGGTCTACTGTATAATTCTGGAGCAAACCCAGTAAGCAAATCAAGATTCAGGGGCTCCAAACAAGAAGAGGACACCCAGAGAAACACATCACAGAAAATTGAGGGTTCAACTCCTCGTTATAGCCGCGGAACCGCGGTCATAGTGCTTGTTTGGCCGCGAAACCGCGGTTCTCTGAGGGTATCAGTGTGCCAAATATTTTTGGTATGTCTCTTTCTTCTTCGCCACTCCTCTGAACTCCACTAAATTGTGTTTTCTGCAGCATTCTTTGTGTAAACTCTCTTCCCCCTTCCAATAAATTGTTTTTGTGCAGGATTGTTTGCGCCGCGCTAAAATAAAAATTGTTTGCAGTTGATTGTTACTACTTTGCATATATTAATACGGACTTTAAGGGGCTCGAAACCAATTCAGATTGGGTGGGGATTTCATCACCCTTCCTAGGACCCCAGAAATCACAAAAAGCATATGCATTGACAATTGCTTAAATTTAAAAAATACTAGACTCAGCCCTAAGGACTTCGCGCTCAATAGGACAGAGGACTAGTTATAGGCATCGGCCGTTTATCCTATCCTGACTTTTGCGTTGTCTAGGCAAGTGTGTCCAAGGCAAGTGTTCACTTAATTAGGACCACTACTTACGTAGTGGGGAGCCTCCCACTTACCTGGCCGCAATTGTTGGAGAAGAGGCGGTTTGAGGTCCTATTTCTAGCCCTTTGGAACAGTTAGGAGCTGTCTAGCCGACCTAGGTGACCCTTGATCTAGGTGTGATTGTGCATATCTTGTTTGTGATTGCTTGAAGCCGTAAGTCCGTACATATCTCTGTAAAGCTCTTTCTAAAAAAAAAACACAAAACCAAAAACTTTTATAAAAACTTGCCCTTTGTCGCCAGAATCCATTTTTTCACCCACCACCCATCGTATCTCTCCATTGATGTTTTCTTACCCTCACCTTCTCCGCTTTGACTATACTAAACTCGTTTAGTGTATGTCCGATTGGACTCGGGACACTAGCGCCCGCCTCGTCCGCGTTACGTTAGTCGCTACCGACTACGCGATCGACTCAGACGTCGAAACTCCGTCCACGCCTCTTTCACCCTTACCTTTGCCGGCCAACTCCGACGTTGACCGGAATTCTGTTCATACATCTTCACCTTCACCTTCACCAACCTCTTCTTCCGCGATGTCAGGATTTAATCCAAACATCTCTTTGACTACCCCGGGATTGACTCCACCTCCTATGGAGGCAAATAACCCACCACCACCACCTGTTGTAGCGCCGCAGCGAATCGCATTCCAGGATCGTTTCTATCCCACCCGTTCTGCACTTCCCACCTGTCTTTCTCTTCCACTGGCCAATGGGGATAACTTTGAAATTAAGCCCCACTTTATTAACATGCTTCCAAAATTTCATGGGCTTGAATCTGAAGATGCCTATATCTTCATCAACAAGTTCCAAAATGTTTGTGCCATGATGAAAACCACCCAGCTGTCGGACGATGCTATACGGCTACGGGTCATTCCGTTCACTTTATGCGATCTTGCTGAAAAATGGCTGTATACCACCGCTTCCCACTCCATAACCAGTTGGGGCGAGTTTGCGAAAGCGTTTCTCAAGAAATTCTATCCGAATCATAAAACCGCAAGAATCCGTAACGAAATCAACCAATTCTCTCAGCTTCCTACTGAACCCTTCTGGAAGTGCTTTGACCGGTATAAAGACCTTCTTGTTCAGTGCCCTCACCACGGCATTGAGAAATGGCAACTTTGCCAAACCTTATATGAGGGCCTGAACCCAGCAACCGAGCAGTTGTTGGAAACCATTTGTCAGGGCCACTTCCTATCGAAATCTGACGAGGAAGCGTGGAAATTCTTCGACGACCTTGCGGAACAGACGCTTCAATGGGAGAGCACTAGACCAACTACTTCTTCTTCCTCCTCCACTTCTACATGTCAGTCTAGGGTAGGAATTCACCAACTCGATGTCTCTATTACGATGAAAGCTGAAATGGCTACAATAACGAGAAAACTTGAAGAGATAGAGAGCAAATTTTCATCTCCTGCTTCTGCCCCTGTTCTTCCCCTTCGTACCATTTGTACTTATTGTTCCGATCCTTCTCACTTAACTGAAGAGTGTCCTTACAATCCACCATCTCAAGGACAGGATCAGGTTAATGCTGCATTTCAGCAAAGACCGAGGAATGATCCATACTCTTCCACCTACAATCCCGGTTGGAGGAACCACCCCAATTTCGCCTGGAATCAGAATCAGCAACAATTCCAAGGTAACAATTTCCATAGGCCTCCTCTTCCGCAACAACAAGCGCAACAACAAACTCAACAACAGTTTCAGCAGCCCTTCCAACCCCAACCTTTTCAAAATCAGACGAACAACTTTGCACCCAACAATTCTTTTCCACAAAACAACTTTGTTCTGTCAAACAACGATAAGGTTTCCTCGCTAGAACGAAGTCTGGAGCCGTTCGTTAAACAATCGACACAATCCACCGCCAACCTCCAGGCGTCTATTCAGTCTTTGGTGCAACACACTGCTGCATACGGGCAAAGCATCAAGACCATCGAAGCCCAGATTGCACAGCTAAATGCGGCGTTAACCGAGCGAGAAAAGGGGAAGCTTCCATCTCAACCACTCCCAAATCCCGGTCAGCCACATAATGTACATGTTGCTCTTGAACAAAAGAATCATAATGTGAGTGTCGTGACTACATTGAGATCGGGAAGGATGCTGCACAACAACATCGGCACAACAATTGAGGATAATGACATACCGGCCGCTTCTTCTTCTTCGTCTTCTGAGCCTATTCTCCATTCATCAAAAGGTTCTTCTTCTTCTTCTTCTTCTTCTGCTCTGAACGGACCCACTTCTCACTCCACGAAAACACCAGCTCTGGGATCCGTTCCAGCTCCACAATCTCCTCCACAAGCACTGGACTCAACCAATTTTAAAAACGTTCCATTTCCAAACCGGTTGAGGTCCAATAAACAAAATCCACAAATGGAGAAGATTCTGGAGTTGTTTAAGCAGGTTAACATTAACATTCCCCTTTTAGATGTTGTCCAACAAGTCCCGTCCTACGCGAAAATCTTAAAGGACTTGTGCACGAAAAAGAGGAAGTCTCAGGTACCCAAGAAAGTTTTCTTGGCTAGTGCTGTGAGTGATGCTCTTACCCAAACTTTACCACAAAAACGAAATGACCCTGGTTGTCCTACGATTTCTATTACCATTGGGGATAAGAACATCAACCGCGCACTATTAGATCTTGGTGCCAGTGTTAACCTGCTTCCGTACTCAGTATATGAGCAACTAGGTGTAGGAGAGCTGAAACCCACACACTGTACTCTCCAAATGGCCGACCGATCGATCACCCATCCTAGGGGTGAGCTAGAGGATGTGTTAATCAAAGTCGGGGACTTCATATTCCTCGTTGACTTCATTGTATTAGACACACAGCCTGTAGCTAACCCCCGGAATCAAATTCCGGTGATACTCGATCACCCATTCCTTGCAAACTCAAATGTTGTGGTCAATTGTCGCAATGGTTCGATGAACCTATCTTTTGGAAACATGACAATTGAATTCAACATTTTTAGGTTGGGGAATCAGCCCATCGAACCTAATGCTCATATACTAGACGTTTCCTTAATCCAGGAGATCACCCCAGAAGTGTGTGAATTCGAGGAGTTTTTGTTCGATCACGATAACCTTAATGCCACTAGTGCGTTCCTCTTCGAACCTGATGCTGTTTCTGCGCCCGATAATGACTACGAGTGTTTCACTTTCTCGAACGATCTTAGCCAGTCACCACCCAAGTTTGAATCCTTCGAATTTCCGGATGAGTTACCTGAACCATCCAACACGGTCGCTTACACTCGTTTTGAACCTTTGCTGGAATCCTTTGAGTTCGAGACCTTTTCACCAATCTTGCCTTCAATCGTTTCACCTCCAACGCTCGAACTCAAGCCTTTGCCGTCTCACCTTAAGTACGCTTACTTGGGTGAGAACGAGACCCTCCCTGTTATCATCTCGGCTTCCCTAGCTCCAGAGCAAGAGAAAGCCCTTCTTGCGGTCTTGCACAGCAATAGGCAAGCTTTTGGCTGGTCCATGGCGGACATCAAGGGGATTAGTCCCCTGATCGTTGAACATCACATTCATCTGATGGATGATGCCAAACCAGCCAGAGATCCTCAATGGCGACTCAACCCAGTAATGAAGGAGGCTGTGAAAAAGAAAATCGTGAAGTGTTTGGATAGTGGTATCATTTACCCGATCTCTGATAGCCAGTAGGTTAGCCCCATTCACGTTGTCCCCAAGAAGTCAGGCATAACGGTCATTACTAACGAGGCGAATGAGTTAATCCCTACTCGCACCCAAACTGGATGGCGACTCTGCATCGATTACAGAAAACTCAACGCCGCAACGCGGAAAGACCACTTTCCGCTACCTTTCATTGACCAAATGCTTGAACGATTGGCCGGACACGAGTACTACTGCTTTCTTGATGGCTACTCCGGCTATAATCAAATTCCCATCACCGAAAAAGACCGGGACAAGACCACATTCACTTGTCCTTTCGGCACGTTCGCATATCGTCGCATGCCCTTTGGGTTATGCAATGCGCCCGCTACCTTCCAGCGGTGTATGATGGGAATCTTCTCAGACATGGTGGAGAAATTCTTGGAGATCTTCATGGATGATTTCTCCATCTTCGGCGATTCCTTTAACGAGTGTTTGCGGCATCTTGACGCTGTCCTTACCCGATGTAAGGACAAGAACCTCACTTTGAATTGGGAGAAGTGCCACTTTAAGGTGCGCGAAGGTATTGTCTTAGGACATATCATTTCGCAAAATGGTATAGAGGTTGACAAAGCGAAGATTGAGGTCATTTCCAATCTCCCTCCTCCTAGATGCGTCAGAGACATCCGAGCCTTCCTTGGCCATGCCGGTTTCTATAGACGGTTCATCAAGGACTTTAGCAAGATTGCTAGGCCCTTGACTCTTCTACTAGCCAAGGACACGCCATTCGACTTCAACTCGAGATGTGTGACTGCGTTCGAGTCATTAAAAAGCTCACTCACTTCTGCTCCCGTTCTTTCTTCACCTGACTGGACGCACCCATTTGAGATTATGTGCGATGCATCCGACTTTGCCATTGGTGTTGTCCTTGGACAACACATCAACAAGATGCCGCACGTAATCTATTATGCTAGCCGAACCCTGAACGACGCCCAACTTAATTATACAACAACTGAGAAGGAATTCTTGGCTGTTGTATTTGCTTTAGAAAAGTTCAGGCCCTACCTCATCGGCTCTCCAGTCATTTTCTACACAGACCATTCTGCTCTGTGCCATCTTTTTGCGAAGAAAGATGCAAAATCTTGGGTAATACATTGGATCCTCTTGCTTCAAGAGTTTGACCTTGTCATTAAGGACAAAAGAGGATGTGAAAACGTAGTCGCCGACCATCGCTCATGACTTCCTTCTTCGCCATCGCCTCAACTTCCGATCAACGACGTTTTTCCGGATGAACAGCTCTTGACAGTATCTCGCGAACCCTGGTTCCCAGATATTGTGAACTATTTGGCCACAGGGCTACTACCGACTGAATAGTCAAGTCAGGACAGACTTCGATTCTTATCCCAAGTAAAACACTTTTACTGGGACGAACCCTATCTTTTCAAGTACTGTCCCGACCAGATTATTCGTCGGTGTGTCCCTGACGATGAATTTAAGAGTGTGATGTCATTTTGCCACGATCAAGCATGTGGCGGGCATTTTGGCCCCAGAAAGACAGCTGAGAAGATCTTGCAATGTGGTTTCTACTGGCCACAACTCTTTAAAGACGCTCATGACTATTGCAAGACTTGCTCCCAGTGCCAACACTTGGGCCGGATATCCCGGAGGAACGAGATGCCGCTCCAACCAATCTTGGTTGTGGAGATTTTCGACGTTTGGGGGATAGATTTCATGGGGCCGTTTCCCAGCTATTTCGGGAACTTGTACATCCTTCTCGCTGTTGATTACGTCTCTAAATGGGTCGAGGCTGTGCCCAGCCGGACTAACGACAACAATGTTGTCGTTAGGTTTCTTAAAGAAAACATTTTCTCCCGGTTTGGGCACCCCTGAGCGATCATTAGCGACAATGGAACTCATTTCTGCAATAAGATTTTCGAGGCCTTGATGCGGAAATATTCCATTAATCATAAGCTATCAACTCCCTACCACCCCCAAACCTGTGGGCAGGCCGATGTTTCAAATCGGCAAATCAAGCAGATACTGGAGAAGGCGGTTTCCAAGAACCGTAAGGATTGGTCGCTGAAACTCACTGATGCCCTTTGGGCATTTCGAACCGCTTATAAGACCGATCTTGGCATGTATCCCTATCGGCTTGTGTACAGAAAGGCTTGACACCTACCTGTCGAAATAGAGCTTCGCGCATTTTGGGCGATAAAGGAGCTGAATCTGGCTCTCGAAGATGCGGGCAGCCATTGGAAGCTGCAGTTGAACGAATTGAGCGAGCTTAGGGATGAGGCTTACGATAACGCGGTTGTCGTTAAGAACCGAACGAAGGTGTTTCACGATAAACACCTTTTGCGCAAAACCTCCGTACCTGGTCAGCAGGTACTGCTTTACGACACCCGGCTACACTTCCATCCAGGAAAGCTCAGATCTCGCTGGAAAGGGCCGTATTTTGTGCGGAATGTGTATCCGCAGGGCGCTGTGGATTTGGAGAATCCAAAGGACGGTTCATTTTTCAAAGTGAACGGACACCGACTAAAACCGTACCTTAGCGCCGAACCAACAGAGGAGCTCCTGGTCTTACAGGAGCCGGTTTACCCTGCATAATCTTCCTCTTCCTACTACCAAACTTCGGTTATCCAGCCAAGAACAGTGGACACTGTTCCAAATAAGTTTGTGGGTATGTATATACCATTTTGTATTTATTTGTGGATATTCTTTTCCTCTTTCTTTACTCTTTAAAAACATAAAAAAATAATAATAATAATATTTTTTATATCTAACCGACAAATTTTGACCCTTTAAATGATATCTTCATGCAATGACAGTGAGGACACTGTCCAGTTTAAGTTTGGGGGTACGCTCGGTACGCATTTCTAACCTTCGCATTCATATGTATATTTTGCATCTGCATACTAAAATCCATAAAATCCATAAAAATCATAAAATTTTCTAAAAATATAAAAACTTTTCTGTCAAGTTAGCTAGTAGGAGAACTCTGATTCAACATTTCGACGGTTTTGTTTGATAAGATAAGAATAACTAAATCTTATTTTTAGATTTTGAAAACCTGAAAGATAACTCTCCTTTGAAGTTAACTATAGCCGATATACGTCTTTACATCACACTACACGCGTCGCGAGTTTTGGAAATTAGATAACAAGTCTTTTATGTCTAAGAACTTTTAAATGGATAAATGATTTTCTGAGGATCAAATAGGTTTGTTCTGAAGTAAGTAATATCAAGAATAGTTTATGAAGTGAAGTGAATATGAAGGAATATTATTGATGCCTTAATTGGAACTAAGTCTGAAAAATAACCCATCTGAAACTTGGTTGGAATGATTACACACTTAACCCACTAAACACGTCTTTTATCCAAAAAAATAACTCAACTGCCGGTTATATCTCCGTTCGCATTGAATCATCATGATTTTCACGCTAAATTGTCTTTTGTTTTTGGGCCTAGGTAACTTGAGTAATTAAGTCCGCTGGGGTGTCTCTACACCTAATGCCCTAAAGCCAACTGGTTTGGATGCATTGGCCCAAAGCTCGTTAAGAAGCCTAGAAAGTCCGAATTAAAACAAAGTCAAGCAAGTGTTCTCTCCGAGTTAAAATTCCTAACGGTTCTTTGTGTGAGAATAATCTTGACAAAAGACAGGTTTTTATAAAAAATATTTCTAGCGGAGATATGAAGGTTTTATTCTATGATAAAGACTATTGCACGTTCACAGAGGTGTGTATGAAATGAAAACAAGAAAAAAGGTGGAGTGAAAAATAAGACCTAGTTTCCTGTTAAGGAAGATATAAATTCTGAAGTTGAAACCTTACTGGAAAACGAAACTTGAAAAATACTTAACTCTTTATAAAACTTATGTGATCCTTTTAAAAATTTTATCTGGGCTTTATTGTATGACATGAAGACTTTATTCGACCCTTCTGAAACTTAACGACACTATTTGCACTGCATGTAAAGACATATAAAATCTTAAGTTAAATAAGAAGCGAGATGTGAAAAATAAAGGTTCGATAGTCTAGACTTAGGATCATAGAATTATTATTTTGTGAAACAAAACTTTAGGGGTTTGAATCATAGTAATTTTACAAAACTAGCTTGACCGGATTTTGTGGGTAGTATCCGCTGAAAACCCTCAGGAGACAACACTCCTCCTACTAGGGACACCTTGAGGTTTAACGGCTTATTGCACGTGCTCAGTGCAATCGCGTTCCCTGCGAGAGTGAGGTTAGGAAATTTTTTGTGAATAAATTGGTTTTGCTCGGGACGAGCAAATGATAAGTTTGGGGGTATTTGTTCATATCAGATTTTTGCATTTTTATACCGCCCAATTTTTATCACATTGCTTATCGGTAGGTACTCTTGAGCCATGTTTGCTAGTCAATTGCAGGATACATGTTCTCGGCTCTAAACGGTGAAATTCATGGAAAAACACGACAAAATCCGGATTACTGCCAACTACAGATAAAACACGGGTCTCCGCTCTCTATCCGTATGTTGCCGCACACCAGTTTAAGAGAAAAATGGAAAATCAATGTCATTTTCATGCACAAAGCTCAATGGCAACACAAGATCCAACATATCTACGCGGAGCTCGAGAAAATCATGACAAAAAGATCCACATCAAATCACTTGTTGATCTGCTGAATTTCTGGAAATTTTGTGAAGTGGTTTTGAGGAAACACATATGCCAAACTACAGACAAGAGAATACCAGGGGAGCACGCAAAACCGGAGGGGCCAACTCCCCTATAGGGCCGCGGATCCGCGGCCAATATGGGGTCTAGGCCGCGGATCCGCGGCCGTACAGGCTCATCAGATGGAGATCTTTCAGGGGTATTTTGGGAATTTTGTCTTATGGCAGATTGTTGCCCTAGGTTTCCATTTCCCTGCCTATAAATAGTCCAGAACTTGCCAAAGCCAAGGGTCCACAATCTTGTATTTAGAATTTTAGAATACATGTGTTGTTCTTCTTCCTCTTCTCCATTAAAAATTTGTAGTGAGCTTTTGTGAGTGAAGAATGAATAAAGAGTTCTCTTTGTTATCATGCTTGTCTTGTTCTTTTTATAATTGCTTGTAATTTTCTTTTGCTAATCTAGTTGTTGTTATTTATTGTTTGTTTCTTTCTTGTTCTCTTTTCCTTTATCCTTAAACAACCATGATGCTTACGCTTGATCCTTGCCGAGGTGAGGTCGCAAATAGCTAGTTGTAATCTTCTAACCTCTTTCTTTCTATCTTTCTCCTTTGTTTTATTTTCTTTTCCTTATAATGGGTGAGTAGTTTTCATACTTTTTAGGGTAGGATAAGGAAAGTTTGAGAGAAGGAAATCTCTCTCACTCTTTTCTTGCCCAACATCTTGATTCGGACTCCCGTTAATTGAACCACAATCCGCTCCCTACGGCACCCTATCCTACATGATAATGGTGATTCCTTAGTGAGACCGGTTGTGGTTGAATTAACCGGAGGTTAAGGCGAGCCAAGAACGGACGGACAAGCACCAAAAGGAAGAACTTATGCGTTGGAAAGCCTAGCTTATACTCGCAAGTTCCTTCCTAGTCGTGCTAATCCCCGTTGTTGCCGATTACCGTAACACCGACATTTAGAGTGGCAAGGAAAGAAGTGTGCGACTCCTAACTCAAACTAACCTAATCCTAACCCTAATAAGCTCTCTATATATATCATTTTAGCTCATAAGTAATCTAAAAACAAACCTGAAAAATTGGACTTAACTCGTTAAAGCACATAGAAAAAGATTTCCATCTCTCTGCGGATGACCCGTACTCAACCGGCTAGCTACAAGCGAAATCGTCTTGATTGCGGTAACAAACTTAGCACGTAAAAACTCAACCAATCATATATATATATAAAAGAGGGGGAAAAGGCATCCAAGTGATACGTGGGGCCAGCGCCTCGAGCGCTGTGCGCTTAGGTGCTGTGCGCTTCGGCGCAAGCACGCCACGTGTCGGCACGTGGGCGCTTTGCGTTCGGGTGCTGGGCGCTTGAGCGCAAGCGCGCCACGTGTCGGCACGTGGGCGCTTTGCGCTCGAACGCTGGGCGCTTGAGCGCAAGCGCGCCACGTGTCGGCACGTGGGCGCTTTGCGCTTGGGCGCTGTGCCCATTTTGCATACATTCATGTATAAAAAATTACATAAAAATTATTTATTACATGAATTTGTTGTTGGCATGGGGAGGCTGGCCGCCGGCTCGACTTGGGCATGGGCCCGCTTGAGCCGGGCTTGGGCCCACCTAGCTTGGGGGTTGACCTTGACTTTGACTCGGTTAACCTTGGTGCAAATTTTGACCCCAACACCCAAGTTACCGGATTCCGTGAAGTGCTGGGCGGTCCATTCACTTTGCTGTAGGGGGCTGCCTCGCTTTAGGTTTTGGCGGGTGACTTGCTGCATTCGTAGGGGTCTAGGTTTTCATTGCACAGGCTATCCAGATGACCAGGGGAACGTCGGGTTTCAGTTGCGGCTCTATGAAACCCGGGGATCCCAGATTATCTGTATTGTTATGTGATGCTTATTACTTTTCTGTAATGTTTCATATTATCACACCTGGAGCGATTATTGTATATTGGTATATATACTAGTAGATGTTGTATATGTTTTACACTCGCGCTAGTCCAGTTCCCGCTCTGTCGTTAGTTAAGTAACCTAACGGGTGATGATGGGACCCAGTGACGAATGCGGATGGCATATATGTATATTTTTATTTTCGTTCTTTTCTGGTGTGATTAATGTAAGTCCATGCTACCTCTCCCGGTACTTTCGGGCAAGCGGAATTTGGTGAAAAACAATTTTCTAGAGGTGGTGACATGGACTCAAAACCGGATCTTTGTTAAACATCTAACTAACAACCTAACTAGGAGTTGTTAACTACTCGGTTAGGGGGTTATACCTTTCTTTCTTGAACTCCTTCTTCTTTGACTCTCGATGGTTGTCCGGATCGGCTTCACTCCGTCGTCTCCTTACGCCGAAGATAGATCCACCTGAAAGCTTCTACCTTTGGCTTCTTCTTCGGTCTTTGAAGAAACTAGTTCACTTGGTTTGCCAAACCATATGAACTAGAATGAGTAGAGAAGAGTGTGTTGGGATTTTACTCTATGGTTCTTGGTTCTCAACACATGAGACAAGTGAACCATAGACAAAAAGAGAGGGAGAGCAAGAGGAAGGAGATGAGAGCTCAAGAACAAGAGAGAGAATGAGAATGATAGAATGAGAAAAGACTTTTCTCTCTTGGCTCTCATAATCCAAAACCATCATCACAAAAATAGTAATCAAGTATTGTGTAAATGGTTTAAGCTACAATAACCATATTATTTCATGCACTCATTTTGCATAAGGGAACAAGCAAGCAAAAGTCTTTGCCATGAAATGATAGCCATTGTCATCATGATGGTCAACTAGTCCAATCTAGTCAATCGGTCAACAAAGTCAACAAGTCAACAAAGTCAACCCCTCAACAACCATGTCACCATAATACTTAATTAATATTATTGTTAATTACATATCATATTCTCATTAGGGTTGAGCAAAAAGTCAATAGTCAACGGTCAACAGTCAACAACCCTAATGAGAATCCTCTGCCTCTGTCTCTCTGTCAACTGTGCATACACACCCGCATCCGCGTTCCGAGGAACACGAATACATACTGGATAAAACCAATCCCAAAACGTACACTAGGATCTGGCTTAAACCAAAGCCCGCTAGTGTTAACTGTCCGGACACTGTACGTGCATAAGTGCACGGATGTGACCGAACCCTGTCGCAAAACCATACGACCTGTCGCAAAACCATGCGACCTCTACTCTTTTGCCTAAAGGCGAATAGCTTTCTGTGTAGGACTCTAAAGACTCGACACTACGCTGGCAGTGGGTTTAACCACAGACCGCAAGCGGTACTAGCTGTGCGTAACGGTCCCCAGGTAGATGCCGACAAGAAGACTGACGAGGTGAAACCCATCTGAACTCCTACTGAGCCTGAATGTGACAGTCTCCGTACAGTCCGGTCTGTTCGTCTGAATACATCGCATGGCGGGCCTAGGGGGCGGTAAACGTCAGTCCCCTAATAGTGGTACAAGTCGTGTCGGAGTGAAGCCCAAAACACCCTGAGATAACACTGGAAGCCTAACAGTATATCTCGATTGCCCTGGCCAGGGACTACTCGTGTAATGGCTCTCCTAGACACAGCGCGATGTCAACCCCCAATACCGGGAGAGACGAATCCTTTCTAACCGTCACTGCCTCCAAGTGCTTCGGGACTGTACCCAACTACTACCTGTTTGCACGACTCCTTTGAGCTGTGGTAGGGTAGTAATCAAAGTACAGTGGGAACACACTCGAGGCGAAGTGACAGTGTCAAGTCTGCGGACTAAGCTGTACTCATGTCACCTGGGAACTGATAACTGACGATAGGTATCGTACCAACCGGTCAGTTCCCGACGAGTCCTGTCCAGTGTACTCGTAACCCAACGAGCACCCGCATACTATCTCCTGTACGACGTACTGATGGATGTGGGACAGACCATCTTCCACTCTGGGATGAGAAGTGCATGCGCTAGTCTACTCCGGAGTATCGATGCCCAGTCTCGATAGTCCTGCGACTAGGGACCTGTATAAGGATGTGCTTATAGATTACCCAGCCCCCACTAGTGTGACTGCCATCACAACGCTGGTAATCAAGCAAAGATCCTAAGGGCTCCACTAATGTGTATAGGTGATATACTAGAATAAATACTTGTACACATTAAAGTAGAAACAAACCAAGTAGCATACTACTATATTGAGCAAGATTGTTTATACAAGGTGAATATCACAAGCTTCCATTAAGTAATATACAAACTAGTATGATACAGTAATGGCCTCTAAGGCATATACACTAACAATTAATTGATCGGACTGCGTTGATTCTGATCAATGCAAAGGAAAACAAACCTGTTTGGACGTTGTTGGAACAATTTTAAAAAGTGTTATTACAAGGACGTTTTCTTTTCTTTTGCACAGTGGTATTCAGTTGGAATATCCTGCACCTCATTCGACGAGGCAAGGGCCGAGATCCCTTCACCGGGAGTGACCCCTTGGGCTGAAGTTTGCGTCAGGGTAATAACTTCACTATAGTCGATTACTTGTTGCTTTGCGTCGCGGTATTCAGTTGGAATATCCTGCACCTCATTCCACGAGGAAAGAGTCGAGATCCCTTCACCGGTAGTGACCTCTTTAGAAAGGTTTTCGCCACTATATTTTTATAAAAAGCTATCAGGTTCCTTCAGTGATATCAAGTTTGTTACGTTAAAGGTTTTTCGCCAAAAACCAGCCGTAGCCTTCCGTCATTTCAGTGGGGTATTCAGTAGTATTCAAGCTATGTATTTTGACCAACGCCAAGGCATAGTGTTTGGTAGTTGCTGGGTATTCATCTGTTGCATAGATAGATGAGTCGGTTTGGGACAGTCGTTCTTCCATTTGGCCAACGTCAGGGGCATGTATGGGTCGGTTCAAATTAACAAGATAATGATGGGTAGAACTTGACATGTGACTTATGGCCTTTGGCCAACGTCAGGGTCATAAGAGCATGGGGCAAAAATCATATCGGGAGTTTCTAAAGAAACTGAAACTTTCCAGGCAAGCGCATACCTTCGGGAGTGTGATAACATGAGTGGATTCCTTCACGTTATCATGCGATGAGAGTTGGATCCCGATTCCCACTGATGAGTTGGTTTACTCTTCGGGTGATCCCGATTGATTCTTCTTTCAGATTTGGAGGAGATTTTGACGGTACAGTGGGAGGTTTCCTGATTAGATAAAATGATAACCATTCTGATCTAGGTTAGAATGCACGCAGAGTGTTTCGTTTCTCTCTCTCTTTGGCAGTGACCATTGAACGACCCTTGACTATGACTCAGTAACCAAGTTGACCGAACCTTCTTAAAATACTGGCTTTTGGATTGTCAGAGTTGCATAAGTCATTGCCGCTCCTTCTTTTACCCTTTACATTTCTCCAGAACATCTCGTATTACTACGAACATCCACTTCCATTGGATAAATCTATTGTATGGTTATATACGAACTCGAAGGGACATTTTCGGGGATGGATTCAGGTTCAGGAGAAATTTAATTGGTTTATTCAGTTTTCTTTTATCATCACCTTCTCTCAGGTTGCGAGAGCTCCTTGGTTTAGGAGAGTACACCTATTACGCTTATTGGATAGCCTTCTTCCAAACCATAGGGAGGTGCCGAAAGGTAGGGAATGAAGAAAACCAATTAGCCTAAGTAGGGTGTACAGAAGGTAATAAGAAAAGAAAAAATAAAGGGATTAGAAAGAGGGCAAAGTAAATTGTGACTGCTATCATTCACGACCAAACTGCGTAGTTCATCGCCACTCCTATTTCACCTTTACTTTTCTCCAGTTAAGGAGGAATAGAATAAGATTTATTCAAGTTGTCTTTTATCATCACTTTCTCTCAAGTTGCGAGTACTCCTAGGATTAGGAGTATACACCTATTACGCTTATTGGATAGTCTTCTTCCAAACCATAGGCTGGTGCCGAACGGTAGGGAAGGAAGAAAACCATTTAGCCTAACGATAGTGTACATAAGGTAACGAATAAAGACCAATAAAGGGATTTGGAGAGATGGCAAAGAAATATACGGTTATAGTCATGAATTGGATTATGGAAGAGGCATTACTAGGAATACCAGGATACCCCTACGAAACATTTTCATGTTTCAGTTTCACTGTGCATTGTTAAAGGAAAACTGATTTCCCGATTAGATACTTACTCCAGGGTATGTATTTACCAGGTATGATTCTTACATCTGTATGGTTTTACAGATGATGAGTAGGAGTAAGTTATTTGGAATAAGGTGATCATCCTCATTATATCGGAACTCGTTGTAATTGGTGATATTTGAGGAAGTCGCCTGGGTTTTCGCGGGACGGCAAGTATTTGGTTTTGAATATCCGTTGTTATGCAGCAATTTCAAATTGATATATCTGTACGTTTATTTTTATAAAATGAGATATAACTTTTTGAAATTATGTCCATGACATTTACCTATATCAGTTCACGATTGGGTAAGGAGCATTGAACAGTGGAGTAGTTCTTAACCATAAGTACAGTTTTCAACCTACGATGCACAGGTTTTGAGTTATTCAACTCAGCGGACTTAGACAGAGTATTGTATGTTGTCCAGTGTCCATCAGGACAAAGGGTTGGTCCTCGTACTATGTTCTGTTTACTTGTGACTTCTCTAGTTTTTAGACAAGTGTTTCGTAGAAATACAATGTCTAAGTTTTGAGAAGTTATAGGTATAGGAATAAAGTAAAGAACCAGGTGTCGTAAGTATCAGAATTCTTCAAGGTGATCGAAGATGTGGATACTTATGATTGGTATTCAGTTGATAGCAATAGTTTTGAGAAACTTGTTTCTCTTTCAGGTTACTCATAATTGGATGCATTCCTAAGTTGAGTAAATGTTGATTGGCCTCTTTCCATTAAGTTGATATGCACTGGAGACAGCTGCATGATTAGAATCTGGTTCCAATTAAATAACTGCCAAAGTTTCTATATTGGATATAGAATGGTTCATATCTTAACGATGTTAAGGAATGGAGAGTTTTCCGGCTTATATTTAAAACCAGACTCTGGATAACTCAAGGCACGTTTCTGTAATGGCAGTTTGTGGGTTGGCCCAGGCTATGACGAGGGTTGACTTTCTTCCATCTGGAAGATCAATAGTGATATTGTTCTTGACTCGCCACAGTTTTAGTAAAATGGAGTTTTTCAGAAAACAGTAGTGGGAGTATTGTAGAACTGGATGAGATTCCAGAACCGCAAACGATTATGGAAAATTTAAAAGGACCTAAAGATTCAATCGGGTTTGACATTCCATTAGCCACTCCGCAGATATGGTGGGTAACCTCAGGCACCCGAGAGGTACTCTGGTAGCTTCAAGGACGGTGATAGGGAGGTTCTTGTTTACCCAGACTTGACACCACTGTTGTTCCAGGCTATGAGACCTGGAAGGAGGTTAAGTATAGCGTCGTTCTAAACTAGCTTTAGAAGTGCACGTATATATTATTCTGCCAGAGGGTTGTTGTGGTCAGTGGGAGCAGCGGAAGCATAGTGGGCAAGTGGCTTATGTCTATTTATAGACTAGAGCAGATATAGCGGAGAAAGATCATCTAATTTTGATGTGACAGTCATGGCTTTGACTTCATCAGAATAGGGGATGGATCTGTTAAGAAGGTAGTAGGGTGTGATGTCTTGGTATTTGGATGACATACACAGAGTAGGAAGTAAAATTCCTATACTACGATCGGTTATACTGTGGTTGAAACACAGTTGTTTCTCCACAAAAGGATATGGATATAACATCTGACATTCTGGTTACTAGATCGATGGTTTTATATCTAGATTTGGGTAGTTTCCCAATGTGGGTACTTTGATAGTATTCTAATAGTATTTTAGAATGGACGACTCCTGGCATGGTGGTGTACCTGCAGGTGATGGAGTCTCCCTCTCTGAAGGTGTCTTATAGACTAAAGGGGAGAGGGATGTGCATGATTGGCATATCACTTGCTTAAGTAATTGAGTCAGTCGTGAGATGTCAAGTACCACACCAGACGTTGTTTTTGCACAAGATGCGATAAGTTTAAATTAATCCAATCCTGGAGAAACATACGGAAGCGGTTTTAGAACATAAGTGGATGTTCTAGGGATTTGATGACGGCAGCCTCCTTCGGGAGACGGTTATCATTCTAGGCTTCCAAAGGTGACATGGATGACAGAGTGATTGTCAGAGTTATAGTTTTCCCTCTGATGAAAGGGGGCAGTATTATGGACAGGTGGTCCAAGAGAATACTATGGGAGGCATGTTGCTGGATACTGATTAGTTTCAGTTGTCGATACAGTCTAAGAAGTTAGGATTTTGAGTTCGTTTATGAACTAGGTCCCATCAGATATCCAGACATATTCTAAGACGGGTATTACTCAATTCGGGAGATGGTTTTCTCCGCGAACTTGAGATTAAGAGAGAAATAGAAAGATACATCTGGGCAGATCCACTCACTGAGGCTATTTCTCGAACACAAGAGTTTTTACAAACGAGCTTTGTGAAACTGTTAGTAGAGGAGTTGGGTGTTCGGTATCACACGGGCTGTGAGTATGCGACATCGCAATAAATAACCTTAAGTGCAAGTGGGAGATTGTTGGATATAGTGCCCTCAAAGTCAATTATTGGATCGCAAGTACGTGATTGCTATGATTGAGGGAGGACCTATACCGGTAGGACTGTCTTACTCGAGATGATAGTATGCTATCTGGTTTGCCTTTATCATCGTGTACAGCTTTAGGTGACATGATCACTATTACACGTTGATAGAGTCTTTAGGATCCTGCTTGACTACCAACAGTATGATGACGATCGTATACGTGAGAGTTGGGTAGTCTATAAGCACATCCTTAAAAGTGGTCCCTAAACATAGGAGTTTCGAGACAGGGCATCGATACTCCGGAGTAGACTAGTGTATACAGTCGAGACCCCGACGAGGGGCGGTTGCCGGTCTCACAAACCATTGGTGTCAGTTGGATCACCTAAGATGTATACAGGTGCTCATTGGGTAATGAGTACACCGGACAGGACTCACCAGGAACCTGCTAGTTGGTTTTATACCTAGCGTCAGATAGCAGTTCCCTGGTGACATGTGTACAGGTTAGTTCATTGACCTGAGGTCGTCATTTGTCTCGTGTGAGTTCATACTGTGTTTTGATTACTACCCTACCACGGCTCAAAGGAGTCGTGCAAACAGGTTTTAGTTGGGTACAGTCCCGAGCCACATGGAGGCAAGTGAGAGGATCGGCAAGGGTTTCGTCTCCCCCGGTATTGGGGGAGAGATTGTGCTGTGTCCAGGAAAGCCATTACACAAAGTCCTTGGCCAAGGCAGGTGAGAATTACTAGTAAGTATTCCAGTAGTTTCTCAAGGTGTTCAGGGCTACTCTCCGACACGACTTATACCGCTATTGGGGGTTTGACGTTACCAGCCCCCTAGGCCGGATATGCGATGCTCATAGACGAACGGCCGGACTGTACGTATATTGTCACTGATAGGCTCAGTAGGGTTCCAGGATGAGTTCGCTCATCGGCTTCCCTTTCGGTCAGTACATAGGCAACCGTTACGCACAGCTAGTGCCGCTGACGTGCTTGTAGTTAAACCCACTGCCAGGGTACTGATGAGTCTTTAGAGTCCCCCACAGATAGTTTCCCAAGTTCGAGCGAAATGTTGTAGAGGCCGTATGGTTTAATGGCAGGGTTCGAAAATGCACGTGCACTTGTGCACGTTTCATATTTCGGACAGATAATACTGGTGGGCTTTGGTTTAAGCCGGATCCAAGTATTATATTGAGTCGAAATATTTTAGTCTCTCGTATTCGTATTCGGTCGGAATATGGATACAGGTATGCATATACAGGTGAGGGGTATTCTTGTAATCCGTCCGGAGAATATTTTAGAAGATGCATTTCTTTTGGTTAATCATTTTGGTTTAAATGATTAAATGGATTTTGGAAAGTGTGACTCATTCTTGGTGACACATTTCTTCCAACATGTTCATTAGTGACTCATGCTAATGAGTCACTAAGTGAGTCATGATAGAATTAATGATAGTTTGTTTTGGGTGTAGATATTTTAGGGTTAGTGGATATTTTTGGGAGATATTTTTTCATGAGATATTTTCTTTACACAACCTTATATATATCTACTCACAAAAGAAAAGATCACCATAAGTTATTATGCTTGAGTTCTTGCTCTCTTGATAGTTTTCTTGAGTTCACAATTTCCATCTCTAAGCATCTTCTTCAACCTCCACCGTAACCCTCTCATGTGATGAGAACCCTAGGGTGTTTGAGACAAAGTATTCTACCCATTCTTTACTTCATCTTGGACATGTTGGTTAGCATACTTTATGTCCGAGTTGCCTCGATATAGAGGCAGGAGCCCGTTTAAAGATCTGTTGACGTGGTGCCACCTCGACGAGGAAACAGGAGATCGGTGTTGTCGTGAGGAGCGCGGGATGATGGCTAAAGAACGAAGGACTCAGATCGATCGGTATAACCTTCCTACCTCTTTACGTTTGTTAGTTTAGCGTTAATGGCATGATTCGGGTTATAGTATGCGATAACGCCAGTTGTAAAAGATTTTGTTCCGCGTTTGGCGTCAGAATGATGGCCGGGGCGCTACCGTATACTTACATGTATGTAATATTCTTTTATTGGGGCACTTTCGGGTTAAGGAAGATGTCACCGTTGATGTATATTATTTACTTTTCCGTATTAGGATAGAGCCAAGGAGGGGAGCACAAGTAACCGGGTTCTAGAGTCCAGTGGGAGACCATCTCGAGACGTCGAGTCTGGGTCTCCTAACTCTAGAATTGGCAGGGTTGCTTGCCGCTCTTGTAGGGGTCTAGGGATGTGGGTTTGGCTATTCATCACGACCGTGGAATCCGTGTTTTATACAGGCTTAATATAAAACCCAGAAATCCTAGTATATCCAATATTTCATTTGTTGCTTTCTGCTGCGATATCTGTGATGTGATTATTTGATATGTTGAGATAGATACTGTATATAGTATATATGATATATTATATAGACGTTGCTTATGTTTTACACCCGCGCTTGCCCTGCCCCGCTCTGCCGTTAGTTACCTATCCTAACGGTGCATGATGGGACATCGAGCCGAATGTGGATGGCATAAGCATGCGTTGTATTTATCTGTGATGCTTAGGTAACTTAAATGATGTGACTTCATTAATGAGATTAATGAAAGAAAAGAAACCTAAAGATATTGTATAAACTTGTTTTAAAAACTAGTAGCTCTAATTCTTTCTTTGCATAGCAGTATTCCTTGTAGAATATCCAACACCTTATTCGATAAGGAAAGAGCCGAGATCCCTTCAGCGGGAGTGACCTCTTTGTCAAAACTAGCAGATGCTACAAACTCGGTTTGTCTGTTGATCGCTTTTATAGTTTTTTCTTTGCATTGTGGTATTTATGAAATATCTTGCACCTTATTCGATAAGGAAAAAGCCGAGATCCCTTCACCGGGAGTGACCTCTTTAGCAAAACTAGTAAAAGCCTAAAAAACACCCCTTTTCAAAATCACTCGATTCTACAACGATATCAAGTTCAGTACGCAAAATGTTTTCTTAAAAACCTGTCGTAGCCCTCCGTCATTTCAGATAAGTATTACTTAGTATTCGCGCTACGGTTGTTTGGCCTGGGTCAAGGCGTGGTGTGCGGTAGCTAACTAGTGCTTATCTGCTGCATATGATGCGATTGGATTAGGGTATTCGTACGACGTTGTTTGGCCTGCGTCAAGGGTCGTGCAGGTGGGTTTAATTCAATCAAGAAATGTACGGGTTGAACTTGACTAGCGGACTATGGGTTGTTTGGCCTGCGTCAAGGTCATAGCCACGTTAGGGGCAAAATATTATCGGGAATTTCAAGTGTTGAAATTTGCAATGAGATTGCATACCTTCTTTGAGATAGTTGGATCCCGATACTCACTGCAAGTAAGAGTTAGTCCTGCGAGAGTTTTACACATTACAATTAGCCGATCAAGTAGGTGTCTAGAAAGGTGTCAACGGGGTTATGCCCCTGGCAAAATGAGATTTACTTTAATTATGTCCGTGCGAAATCACGGGGAACCTCCCTCAAAGTACCGGCACTGGCCCGGCTGAAAGATTGGCGAAATTGTAGGGTGTAATTAATCCCGGCTAGTCTTTTCTTTTAGGGTTTGGAGGAAGATTTGATAAAAACAGTGGGAGCCATCCTGATTAGATAAAAATTAATCAATCCGATCTTGCAAGAGCATACGTTGAATCCTGATTCGATAAAACAATAACCAATTTGATCTTGCAAGAGCATACGCTGAGTGTTTTCTTCTCTCTCTCCAGGTAGCGACCATGTCACGCCTTAATAAAGATAATAATATGGATGTATTGACCGAACACGCTTGTTATACTGTGCTGGGGAACGTTGGTCCCGCTCCTACTTATAATTGTTATAAGACCAAGCAGGAAATAGGGGATTACCAGAATTCCCGTGTCTCTCAAACGAAGAAAGTACATGATGATGTATCTTCTTAGGGTGTGTTCTTTACCGAGAACTGTTTTTCAGTATCCTTTATGTCCTGGGTATGTGATACCGGATTAGGATCCCACATATGTAATCTGTTACATGGGCTACAGATAGGTAGAGAACTGAGAACTGGTGATAAAGTTTCAAGAATTGGAAATAGTGCAATTGTTGCAGCCAAAGTGTTGGCAGTTATCACCCTGTATTATCAAGTACATTGATTCTGAACGAATGTTAATAGATACCGAACCTGATATATAACATCATATCAGTCTCTTTATTTAGTAAAGAAAGATATAATTTTGTATTGTTGGATAATGTTTTGAACATTTCCTATATCAAGGGTTGATCAGTTCAGGCACGTTATCTAAAAGCATATACGTTCTAAATCAAATTACAGTTCTCAACGTACAGAACATACACAAGAGGAAGAGTTCAGATATGAGTGAATCCTTCTTGAGGAATTGTAGACTAGGTCATATCAATGCGCCCCGATTAGATAAGTTACATTAAGATACATATTTAAATCAGTTTGAACTTACATCTTGTGAGACTTGCCAGTCATGTCACAAAGATAAAATGACCATAGCTCCGTTTACTGGAACATAGAAAGAGTTAATGAACTCTTGGGATTGATACATGATGATGTATGTAGGTCCCCGGTCTATACATGCCAGGACTGGTTCTTTTTACTTCATTACATTCATTGATTATCTCTCAAGATTCGGACATATGTTCCTGTTGAAAAACAAGTCTGAAACTTTTGAGAAATTCAAAGAATATAAGTCAGAAGTAGAGAATCACAACAGGTATAAGTATTATGTCCTATGATGAGATCAGGGAGGAGAATACTTGAGCACGGAATTCCTGGACTATTATAAAGGAGAATGAGATTCTCTCTCAGCATTACTCCTCCGTATACACCACAACACAACGGTGTATCGGAGCGGAGTAATCGTACCCTATTAGATATGGTGTGCTCTATGATGAGTACTACTGAGTTGCCTATTTTCTTTTGGGAGTTATGCACTTGAGAAGCTGCATACCTATTGAATAGGGTTCCAACCAAATCAGGTGCCTACCACTCCATATAAGATATGGTATGGGAAGAGCCTATGTCTTAAGTAAGTTAATATTTGGGGTTGTCCGGCCTATGTCTAAAAACAAAATTCGGACAAGCTCGAGACAAGGTCAGTACTGTAGAAATTTATAGGATATCCTAAGCATTCGCAAGGGAATATCTTCTACCACACTGAGGAGCAAAAGGTGTTAGCATGCCACCTTTTAGAAAGGGAATTTCATGTGAAGAAATTAATGGTCATGAGGTAGAACTGGAAGGAGTTCCAGCTATACAAACTGCAGCTGATGATTTGTTAGAACCGGAGGATTCAATAGCTCAAAACGAACCTCAGCCTCTTCGCCGATCTGGTAGGGTTCCTCATCCGCCTGAGAGATACTTCGGTTTTCTCTATGTCAGTGGGAGCGAGGATTGTATCATGAGATGCTGACCCAACTAGTTTCGAGCAGGCCATCAAGAGTGAGGACTCTGTAAGAATGGATGGATGCTATGCGATCTGAGATGGAATCTATGTGCACCAACAAAGTATGGACTTTGGTTGCTATATCTGAAGGGTTAAATCCCCATCAGGAGAAAGTAAATCTTGAGAAGATTACTTGGTGTACATAGAAAAGTTGAGACTTTCAAAGCAAGACTTATTGTAAAAGGTTTTCGTCATCGACCAGGTGTATGGATTATGATGAAACATTTTCTCCAGTGCCTATGCTTAAATCCATCCGGATCCTACTTGCCATTGGTACATACCATAACTACGATATCTAGTGGTTGGGTGTCATGACTGCTTTTCTAAATAATGATTTAGAAGAGAGCGTCTATAAGTACACAGCTAGAGGGCTTCATAGATAGTGGGAGCAGCGGAAACGTGTGCAAGTTGCTTTACGGGTTAAAGCAGGTATCGAGGAGTTGGAACATCTGTTCTGATGTGGTAGTCAAAGCGTTTGACTTCATCAAAATGGTAGATGAACCTTGTATATACAAAAAGGTAGTAGAGAGTATGGTGGTATTCCTTGTATTGTACGTGGATGACATACTCTTGATAGGGAAGGAGTTTCCTATGCTATGCTTGGTCAATCTCCTCTTATCACAAGGATTCTCCATATAGGATCAAGGTGATACCTCCTAAATTCTGGGTTATGGATCTATGAGATAGATCTAAGTGGATGTCAGGATTCTCACTAGATGTAGAAAGATGGTATCAATTGATCCCGGGGAAAATCACTGGATAGCTTTCAGGGTGGTAAGGTCGAATGAATGTCAGTCACAGGCATTGTCTTTACCCTCAGTGGAGGGACGGTATGTAGGAAGAGTTCCAAGCTAGATACCGTGGCAAACTAGACGATAAAGGTTGGATACATCGCTACCTAAGATGCTACCAAAGAGGATGTCTGGATGTATATTAGTTCATGAGATGAACTTCGTTCCTACCATTGTGTGACTATGGAGTTGTGGCTAAGTCCTAGGAACCCGCATCCCATCAGCGATCCAGGCATATTCTAAGGAAGTATCACCTGATCATGGAGATGGTTGATCTCCAAGGGATCGAGGTTAGGAGATCAGACTCAGAGGAAAACACGGCAGATCCACTCACAAAGGCCTTTTCCCAGAGAGACTTCTATGGGATGGTTGAGTATAAGATACTACAACCACTGCTATATGATGGCCTTAGTGCAAGTGGGAGATTGTTAGTTATATGTATGCCCTAGAGGCCATTACTGTACATGAGATGTACATTGTAGTGGATGGTTGGACATAAATAGAGAGAACTTTCTTACTCGACATTATAGTATGTTATTTGGTTACTCTTTATCTTAACATGTACACTGATTGTCTCTCTGTTACATGTTGGTAAAGCCCTTAGGATGCGTACTTGACTACCGAGATTATGATGGAGATCATACTAGTGGGACAAAGGTAGTCTGTGAGTACATCCTTTAATGTCCCTAGTCGTGGGTGTATCGAGACGGGGCATCGATATATCAGAGTAAACTAGTATATAGCTTCTCGACCCATGTAGATGGGCGATGGATGATCCCATATCCATTGGTGTTTGACATCAGAGATGATATACGGGTGCTCAGTGGAGATTGGGTACACTAAACGGACTCGCCGAGAACTCCCAGATGGTATTATACCTCACGTCAGATGGCAGTTCTCTGGTGACACTGGTACATGTTAGTCTGTCGACCCGAGATCGTCATAGAGTCTTGTGTGATTCCCACTGTGCTTTGATTTCCACCTTACCACGTTCATGAGAACGTGCAAAATGGTAGTTTTTGGGTACAGTCCCGAGTCATATGGAGGCAATGAGCGATAAGAGGGGATTCGTCTCTCCCGGTATTGGGGGTTGATGTTGCGCTGTGCTCGATTGGCTATAACATGAAGTCCCTGGCCAGGGCTGATTCTAAGATTTACTGGTAAGTGTTACCAGTAGTTTCTCGACCTATTATGAGATTCACATCAGCACGAGTTATCGAGTTACTGGGGTGTGACGTTTACCACCCCTAGACGAGATATGCGACATATCAGACGAAGAGACCGAACTGTACTGTAAGTGTTACTGATTAGATTCGCAGGTGTATGAGCAGGCTTGCTTGTTGATGTTTTGATCTCTCAATATCCGGGTGGCCGTTACGTTTAGCACGCCTCTTGCGACTTGTGGGTCTTTGAAATGATCATCACCTACTGCCGGGGTATTGAGGAGTCTTTAGAGTCCTACACAGAGGTTTCCTGGCTCAGGCGAAACGGAGAATGAGCACATATGAGATATGTGTGGGACCGAGATTAATATGAGATACCGTATTTTATTCTCGCGATTTGTATCATCGGTCGGTTATATGCGATATAGCCGGGTTATCGAATCAAGTGTTGATTCGATAAATTTATACACATGATATTAGTCGGTTATATGCGATTGTAGGGTTACTAGGCACTCTCACAAGGGTCTATAAGGCATCAACCATGCCCGATTTAAAATTTAGACGTGCCGAACAGCCCTACCCAAGATCTTTAAACTATAGATTAGGCGAAACAAATCATGTTAAACACTTTAACATCTAAGAGTTTGGGATTACAACCTTTGTAGTCCGGTCCTTCATTTCATAAGCTCCGTGTTGTGGTCCCACTACTACAAATATGGGTTGCCCCTACGGATATCTGCGTAGGGGCAAAAAAATACCCCGTAGGTGCAAAGGCCGCAGGTGCAAGTTGAGGCCCCGAACTTGCCCCTACGGGCAAATTCGTGCCCCTACGGATATATCTGTAGGTGTTATTGCCCCTACGGATTACGCCGTAGGGGTAATCAAATCATATATGTATTTTTTTTTGAATATATTGTATGTACCTACGGATACAACCGTAGGTCCTTGTTCTACCCCTACGGATAACTCAGTAGGGGATAGGCAGTAGCCCCTACGGACATATCCGTAGGGGCACTCCCAACACCCTGCACTGAGATCAGGGGCAAAATATCAGGAAACCTGATATTTTTCCCCTACGGATAAATCCATAGGGGATAGACAGTGGCCCCTACGGACATATCCGTAGGGGCACCCCCAACACCCTGCACTGAGATCAGGGGGAAATATCAGGTTTCCTAATAGTTTGCCCCTACGGATATGTCCGTAGGGGCAACATATATACCTACGGCTTACTCCGTAGGTACATATTGTCTGTGTTTTTTTTTAAAAAATGGGCTGCTAGATTTTTTTCCCGCCCTGTGCACAATACTATATACATCAATCAAATCATATATTGCAGTATTCATATTCACATCTCACGCATATATATAATATACAAAAGAAACCCAAAAATTGAATATGATATAAATACAAACCAATATCAATATCTTTTCAAAATGTAGTACAATGTGATATAAATAAATACATGTTTCAAAAAATAAGAACCAAAAAGCTACCCTAGTTCGGTCCAGCTCCACCTCTGAATAACGTTAGAATAACGCGCGCCTGCTCCTCGGTCAATACACTCTGCAATGCTACAAATAAGGGAGTCTGAGCGGTATGTGGAGCTGGCGATGTGGTCTGCGCAGCCGCCGTCGAGGTAGTCGCTTGCGGAGCCGCGGCTGCGGGAGTCTGAGTGGGCGGTGGAGCTACAGGAGCTGTCTGCGGAACCGCAGCCGATGTAGTGGCTTGCGGAGCCGCAGCCGAAGGAGATGCATGTGGAGGCTCGGCCGATCTACCCTGTCGCGTCTGGACATAACGTGTGTAAGAATCGTGTAAGAACTGTGTATTATTCGAATTCGTTTCATTATTAAGTTATTTCGAAACCCTGTTTGGATATCTAGTTTGGAAAAGCGTTGTTTATTTTAATTACATATGTATGTATGATTAATCAAACTTAAGTCTAAAACCAAATAAGCTCAAGCTACGTACAAATTATGGATATGTTGATATGTATATAATATGAAATGATATTTTACTATAAAGTAGTATACATACCAGCATCTCCTTCAACTCCTGAACGGTGGCCCTCAAGCTATCCAGTTCCTGATGGACATGCCGGTCACTGGAGACGGAGGAAGTAACCGCCGGGGTGGAGTCCAACCTCATATGGGCCCCGCTAGGGCCTAATCCCCGGCCTCTCTCCCAACCTCCGTGGTGCCCTCCGTGTGCGGCGTCCAGAACTGGGGTCAGCAGCCTCGGATCGTTCTGTCCGGTAAAATCGATCCCCGAGGCCTGGGCCTGCTCAACCACCCGCTCCTACACCCACATTAAGCAGTAAAGTATAAGTATAAAATTTAAACTTGAACCTTCCAAAACTAAAATTTCAAATTTGGGTAGAAAAAATATTAACACTTATGCAGTACTCCTGGGTAGCGACGTCGGGACATCGAAGCTCGCCCGTGGCGGGATCTGTCGAGGTGCCGTGGACGGCAAGATATGCGGACAGCACGTTCGGTGTACCACCTGACGCCACAGTCCGAGATGTCTGCAATATTAGAAAGTAACTCTTAATATTAGAAATATTAGAGAATAACTCTTAATATTGCATAATATTAGAGAATAACTCTTAATTTACCGATAACTCCATGGCTCGAGTAATGTTCCTCGAGCCACCTGTGTAAGTGGGGCGACCCCTCTTCGCCGACTTCCTGTTCTCCGTATTCTGAGCGGCCTGTTTCTGCACAACGCATTAACATTTATTTTTCTAATTAAGAAACACAAAGAAATAAATTATATCATAAATAATGAATTAAATTTAAAATACATACTTGTTTGCGTTCGGAGTCGAAATAAGCGCAAAATAGAGGCCATGTCTCTACGTCGATTCTCGCAAACGCCGGAGTAGATAGGAGGGACGCTCTCTCTGCCTCGGGGGTCGCTATCCACAGGGAGTAGCAGTCGGCCTTCAACTCATTCCTGTTGTATCGGACCTTGGCCTGCATGTTCTTCATCAGGCCATTATACAGAGCATGAAGGTCGAGCACCCTCCCGGGGTGATTAGGGTCGGCTACAGGCTGAAAATCGTAATCCAACTGAAAATACAAAAAAAAACATTGTTATTAGATTGTAAGTGTTAATAATAAATATATTGGATAGATCAAATGAATATATATATTAATACATACCCGAGCCTGATCAAAGAAGAGGGCGAATGAGCGCTGGTGCTGCTCGCCCCACTCAACGTGAAGTGGATAGTTCTTCACGATCCGGCTGTCGTCCTCCAAATACCGGCCGAACCTCTCGGCATGAGGACCGGTATAGCGATAGTCAAGGGTAAAAAATAGGGGGAATGCTGCCTCCCCCCTAGCTCTATCAGGCCTCAACCTATGGGACTGATTCGGGCCTCGAGTCCCCCTCTGGGGATGGAGAGGCCCTGCGTCTGCACGAAATATCAAGACAATCAATAATAAAACAAAGTTGTATTAAGAAATCAAGGTTAAACAAAAATTCAAGTGTGATATATACCTCCGGTGACTAGCGCACGAGCCTGGGCCCGAGCAGCAGCACGAGCGGGACGATAGTTCCTCCGGTGAGGAACAACCGGGGTCCCGGACACGGACGCATCCCCTCCAACTATAAAATAAACATCGACGCTAAATTTCCATGAAGTTCATATTTATTCTATAGAACATATGTAAAATGAATAAATATTTTAAATTTATTCATACTAACCTGCAGACGATGCGGAGGGTATGGAAGCGGCAGGAGTGGCCCCTGTGGAAGGTGTGGACGCACCACCTATAATTAGACAATTAAAAATAGATTATATAAGTAATTGCAAAAAGAATGTGTAGATCAATAATATATCGTTCTAAATCAATATGCATGCACTATAGGATATATAAACATACCCGCAGGTGCGGTGGTGTCACCACCTACAGCTAGACAATAATAAAAATTGCTAAGTAAGAGCAAAAGGAATGTGTGTATTTAAGATATAGCATTCTAAATCAATATACATACACTATATGATATATAAACATACCTGGAGGAGCGGGGGTGGCCTCTGTCCCAGATGTGGACGCATCACCAACAACTAGACAATCAAACATTGACAATATAAGTAATTTTGATATAAACATGCATGAATATCTGTAATATTACATTCAAAATGGATATGCGTGCAGTATACCTGGAGGTGTGGCCAAATCAACACGGAAGGAGGCATCCGAAGGGGTCTCCGATCTGGGTGCAAGACCGGCCCTCTGAAGCTCCCTACGGAGCTCTCCGGGTGGCAGAACCGCTCTGCCTCTGCCTCTGCCGCGGCTGGAGCTCCTGCCGCCCCTCGCTGCTCCCGACATCGTCATCAAATCTAGATAAACGGTTCGTGGACGCATTAGACAATCATTAAAAGTATTGACTATATATGATCTAGAGAGTAAAATGTGAAGTAATAATATAACATTACTGATAACCTTTTTCGTTTCGTGGGCGCATCATACATATCTACTTGGATTTCATCGTCGATGTCATTTCTAACAGACGGTCGGAGCACTTTAAGCCTTCTCTCTTCTTCGTCCTCATCGCTGTCCTCGTATTCTGGGACATCGTAGACATCTCTAGGTTTCCATCGGCATACAACACTCCACCCTGGATGTTTCAAACACTGTGAGTAGTATACTTGGAACGCTTGGTTCGGAAAGATAAACGGATCGTCCTGACCGTAAAATCGAAGTGTGTTCACACTGGTTAATCCATATTCATCTTTCCAAGTCCCAAGACTGCTTCTCCACCTGTCTGTATCCGTTCGCGGATCGTACCAAGTACAGTGGAATATATAAAAGGGTTCTGATCGTCCGGGATAGTGGATGCCGAGTATACAATTTAAGTACCCATAGTAAATCACACCGTCCGACCCTACCGTCGCAATCCCACTATTCTGAGTGGCTCTAGATGTTTCTATGTCCTTAACTTCGAATTTGTATCCAAGGACACTAAATCCTTTGTAATATGCAACCTCCATACTAGGAAATTGAGCTAAACATCTTGAATCACTCTCAAATGATGCAGACAAGTTCGGATCGTGGATCTAACAAAACAAATTTTACGATAAATACATAACGATACAAGTTTAGATTAAAACTGATAGCAATAAAATGTAATTCGAATAACTTACATACTCTGTGACCCAATCACAAAAATTATCCTGATGGTATTTTTCCAAACGCTCTTCGTTCCAATCAGGATGCCCCTCATGTACCTCGTTAAAATGAGTTCTGTTTTCGACAAATAATTGTGACATTAATATTATGTCATTTCATACACATACAAACACAGATATAACAATTAATCCAAAAGAACTTACTCTCTAATTTGTTCAAGACATGCGCAATTAAGCAAGATAAACCGGTATATCTTGTTGATAAACATAGTGTCTACCCTCTTATACTCGGCTTTACCATATGGCCCATCTTGAATTCTTCGTGGTCGGTTAAGCGTTGTCTCAATATTCTCGTCCAGATAGCGGGAACAAAATGTGGTTGCTTCATCAAGAAGATAACCTTGCATGATAGAACCCTCTGGTCGATTTTTATTGCGTATATACTTCTTAAGAGTGTAAAGATACCTAATGAGAATATGTTGAATAAATAAACACGGGCATACAGGACAACAATAAATTTATAAATTGCGCGAAACGAAAAATTACACGTACCTCTCGACGGGATACATCCATCGATATTGTACCGGTCCGGCTAACTTCGCCTCAGTTGCAAGATGAACCGTCAAGTGTATTATGATATCAAAGAATGACGGTGGGAAAATAAGCTCAAACTTGCAAAGTATCAACGCAATAGAATTTTCTAGTTTATCCAGCGTCGCAACCTCCAGGGTTTTAGCACACAACTCCCTGAAAAAACAACATAGGTCGTTGATTACTAGACCAACCGAGTCGGGGAGAGAAGTCTGAGGGCTAATGGAAGAAGGTGCTCCACGATAACATGGTGATCATGACTTTTCAGCCCATCGATCTTGCCCTTCACAATTTTTATTTTCTTGCTGAATGATCCTGAGAAACCTGTAGGGACATTCAAATCATGCAACACCTGCAGGAATCTTTTCTTCTCCGGTTGTGACATATGATAAGCGGCATTAGGATGTACAAACTTGCCCGGTTTACCCGCTACCGGTTTAGGGTGCAGTTCACTTCTTATTCCCCACTCTTGTAGATCCATCCGGGCATTCATGTTGTCTTTCGATTTCCCGTCTTTACACAGAAGCAAGTTAAGTATGTGCTCTGATACTCCCTTCTCTATATGCATGACGTCCAGAAAATGACGCACTGAATTTGTAGACCAGTACGGAAGCTCGAAGAAAATGCTTAACTTGTTCCAATATTGTGGTTTGACCTGTCTCGTCGGATCCATCCCGAAGGTCACGTTATTGTAACCATCCCATTTAGCAGTCACGTCCTCTCCGGACAATGGGGATGGAGGCCCAAGAAGCTCCTGATGACCATCAAAGTGAACCGTGTCTAACCTATAGGGGTGGTCTGGAGGCAGAAAACGTCGATGGCCGCAATAACAAACATTCCTGCTAAAATTCAAAAATTTTGATGTTGTGTGTTCATGGCAATGAGGACATGCTTTGTGACCATGTACGGACCAACCTGATAGCATTCCATACGCAGGAAAGTCATTAATTGTCCACATTAAAGCAGCACGCAGTATGAAGGTTGTATTTGTGTTTGAATCATATGTCTCTACTCCATCAATGAACAAAGTTTTCTGCTCCTCGATCAGAGGTCGGAGATAGACGTCGATATTGTTCCCCGGTAAGTTTGGTCCGTCGATAAGAAGAGGCATCATAAAGTATGATTGGTCCATAGCCAACCAAGGCGACAGATTATAAATTATCATTACAACGGGCCATGTACTGTGACTTCCAGCCATATAGTTGAATGGGCAGAAGCCATCGGCAGCCAGTCCGAGCGGGACATTGCGAGGATCGCTACTGAATATTGCGTGCCTCCTATCGAAATCCTTCCATGCCGGTGAATCTCTTGGATGGCTCATTTTTCCATTTTCGTTTGGAGGAGCACTGTGATGCCAAATCATTGCCTCGGCTGTTTTCTTGCACCTGAATAGCCTCTGTAGCCTCTGTGTTATGGGAAAATATCGTGCTATCTTCACAGGTATATTAGGCTTCTTATCAGAATCTTTCGGCTTATACCCGGCCTCTCCGCATGTTGGACACTCTTTCAAATCTGAATTCTCTTTCCGGTACAACACGCAATTTTTAGGACATGCTTGAATCTTCTCACACTTTAGACCCAAATCAGACATCATTTTCTGGGCTTCGTACCAGCTTTCGGGCACATTATTTTCCGGAGGCATAGAATCTTTCAAGAACGAAAGAAGCATTGTGAATGACTTGTTGCTCCATCCATTTAGGCACTTAATTTGGAAAAGTTGGACGAACCATGAGAGGGTGGAATACTTCGCATTCTCATAAATTGGTTTTCTAGCATCATTCATGAAATTTTCATATTTATCCGCACGCGGTCCTTGACCGGAAGGAATGCCATCTTCGGTACGAATAGATTCACTTAGGGCAGCCTCTACCATATCCTCCGTTTCTTCTGATGGGAATAAATTTCCGTCTCCTACCGTATTACCGAATTCTTCTTCTTCTCCTGCCGCATTATCGTGTTCTCCTTCTTCTTCTACCGCAGTACTGCATTCTTCTCTTTCCCCGTGATATTTCCAAGTTGAATAAAGTCTAGTAAACCCATGTTTTACAATATGAAGCTCTGCCAATTCTACCTTCTGCCAGTACTTATTGCCACATCTATCGCACGGACAGAGAATCTTCTCTATTATGATCTTATTATGTGCTCGTGCAAATTCAAGTAAAGCAGCAACTCCTGCGACAAACTTAGGTTGCATACGTTGTTTCCAATCCATATACATCCAGTCCTTAACTCTGACGTACTCATGGGCCATGTTAGACTGAATAACATATAAATTGTAGGTTATGCTGACTATATTGAGAAATATAAGAACGGGATAGTTACTGACAAAGGAGAAAATCCGTGTATATGCTTTGTGTGTGCGTTTGTCGTTGAAAAGAATAAATTATCGCACGTTATGTTAACCGATAGACGGGGACTAAGTGGCGCTTTTAGTTTCATATATGGGTATCGATGGGAATATGAAGGTTTCATATTATCATATATTGGTTTTAACCCGAACATCTCGAATCGCTTTCTAATTATGCGTTTGTATGTATGTGTTCCGGCTGTCGGGGGTAGGCTTCTATCCCATTAAGAATGTATAGAGCGAACGCCCATCACTTGTGCTTTCAACCGTTTCGAGTAAATTTCGGCAGCACCTCCCCGCTGTTCTCCGAGTACTCTGTAATAGAATAGATAATCATTTCAAAGCTGTGAAACAACGTTGAAATGAACATCTAATCTATCTTTGTACATGGAGAACCAGCGGAAAGGTACCGACGAAATATCTCGAAACGGATGAAAACACAAGTGAATGAAGGCGTTTGCTTTATATATTCTTAACTTGTCCACACGGGACAAATCTATGGGTTACCATACGATTGAATTTTCTCGTCGCGTAGACTATACGATGGTTGTTAGTATCGAGCTATACTGTCCGATATTTAACAACTTTCGTATAGTTCTAGGTCACGACGAGCATCGCACGTATGTTAACCGATAGACGGGGACTAAGTGGCGCTTTTAGTTTCATATATGGGTATCGATGGGAGTATGAAGGTTTCATATTATCATCGAGTATCATATATTGGTTTCATATTATTTATAGTTTACTTTATTTTATTTAATATATATAATTAAATATATTGATAAATAATATTTGCAACAGAGAATCAAATTACCGAAATGCCCCATTTCATCTCCAAAGCTATTTATTTCCCCCAAATTAAAACCCCTCCAAAATCCCAAAAGAACCTTATCTATCTATATCAAAAAATTGAAGCAGCAAGCTGTGCCATTTCCTTCTCTTCTCCCAAAACCCAGCTCGCCTTCAATCTCTCCAACTCATCCTAACCCCAACCCAGCCCCAGCCGAACTCCAACCCAACACCAAACCCTAACCCGGCCTAACCCTAACTCCAACCCAGCCCCAGCCGAACCCCAACCCCAACACCAAACCCCAACCGAAACCCTAACCCTAACCCTAACCCCAACACCAGTCGTCGAACCCCAACCGCCGATCGAACCCGTACCCTAAACCTAATCCTAACCCTAACCACAACCGATACCTAATCCTAACCCTAACATCATTATAATAATGTTTAACTAATTACCTATAGGCGACGACGGAGACGCAATCGGCGACGACGAGGACGGTGGCGACAACGAGAACGGAGCATGGTGGCGACTACGAGATCACTGCGCCGGCGTGGCGACGACGATTCGGCTTGGATTCGGTGACGACGAGATCACTGTGGCGGCGGCGGCGACGACGATCTCGATTTGGGAAAATTTGGTTTCGCGCGAGAGTAGGAAAAAGAAATAATCAGCGTAGGGATCGATCTCTTAAATCCCTATTTATATGCCCCTACGGATATACCCGTAGGTGCTTGGTTTGCGCCACCGTAGGGGCAAAAAACACTTTATGATTTAATAAATTTTAAATAAATATTGAACGACCGTAGGGGCAACCACTTTGTCCTACGGATTAATCCGTAGGTCCAAACTTTTATTTCCCCTACGGATGATATTATCCGTAGGGGCAACCCCTTATTTTACTAGTGTCTCTTCGCTGCGATCATCAAGTTCCGGACTCTCGAGAGGCTCCACGAAGAGAAAGATGCAAGCTTGCTTCCGATCTTCGATAACTAAGATGATCTACTATGAAGTTTCTATAACACAAGCTCTCACTCACTAAATGAAGTGAACACCCTAATATAATTGGCAAGAATAGATTAGGATGATGAAGTAGGATTTTTTCTCTCATTTGTTTTCTTTAACTCACTCATTTTCATCACTAATGAAAAAGCTAGAAAGCTTTTCCATCAAGAACTCAAGGAAGAAGAAGAAGATTCCTTTTGTGTTGAATAATGAAACTCTAGTCTGGTTAGAATTGCAACCATGGGTTAAGTATGAAGACTTAACCCAAGTAGAGATTTAACTAGGGTAAAGGGTTGGGTTGGGTTAAGGAAATATCTATGCAAAATATCCAAGTCAAAATCAAAGCTTCAAGAAGCTTCATGAAGACTTAACCCTAATCCAAACCCTAACCTCAATTAAACTCCACAAAACATGTTGCATTTATAACCATAACATGTTAAATATTATATATCACATAGATAATATTTATTGTAACAAAATAAAATAATACAATTAACATATATCGCATATATATCAATGTATTACCCGAGTGAGAAAAAGAATCATTTAGTGAGATTATATAAGTCAATGTAATTTAATATATCAAATATATAATTATACATTAAATTATCCAATCAACACTTGATCCGATAATCCGGCTATTTCACAAATAACCGACTAATATAATCTGTATCAGTTTATCGAATCATCACTTGATCCGATGACCCGGCTATATCACATATACCCGGCCGATATCTCATATCACGAGAATCTAATACGGTATCGCATACACGGATCATTCTCGGTCCCGCACATATCACATATGTTCTCCTACTCCATTTTTCCTGAGCCAAGAAACCTCTATGTAGGACTCTAAAGAATCGTCAATACGCCGGCAGTAGGTGATAATCATATCAAACACCCACAAGCTGCAAGCGGTCAGCTAAATGTAACAGCCGCCCAGGTATTGAGCGATCAGAAGATCAACAAGCAAGCTTGTACATTCTCCTGCGAATCCAATCAGTAACACTCCCGTACAGTCTGGTCTCTTCGTCTGATATGTCGCATATCTCGCCTAGGGGTGGTAAACGTCAGACCCCAGTAGCTTGATAAGTCGTGTCGATATGAGGTCTATAACAGTTCGAGAAACTGCTGATAACACTTACCAGTAAATCCCAGCAACCCTGTCCAGGGATTTCCAGTTATATCCAATCGAACACAGCAAAACATCAACTCCCTATATCGGGAGAGATGAATCCCCTCCTATTGCTCACGGCCTCCATGTGATTCGGGACTGTACCAAAAAGCCGCCTTTTTTCACGCCCTCTTGGATGTGGTATGATGCAAATCAAAGTACAGTGGGAATCACACAAGACTCTATGACGATCTCGGGTTTACAGACTACTCTGTACCAGTGTCACCAGAGAACTGCCATCTGACGTGAGGTATAATACTATCTGGGAGTTCTCGGCGTGTCCGTCCAGTATACCCAGTCTCCACTGAGCATCCGTACACCATCCTTGATGTCAAACACCGATGGATATGGAATCATCCATCGCCCATCATATGGGTCAAGATGCGTATACGCTAGTCTACTCGGGTGTATCGATGCCCTGTCTCGATACATCCCTCGACTAGGAACAGTTATAGGATGTACTCGTCGACTACCGTGGCCCCACTAGTATGATCTCATCATAGTCCCAGTAGTCGAGTACATATCCTAAGGGCTTTATCAATATGTAACATAGAGACAATCAGAGTACATGTTAAGATAAAGAGCAACCAGATAGCGTACTATCATGTCAAGCAAAAAAGTCCTCCCTATATATGTCCAAGCATCCACTACAATATACATCGTATGTACAGTAATAGCCTCTAGGGAATACATATAAGTAACAATCTCCCACTTGCACTAGGGCCATCTGTTATGGTATCGCATACCCAACAATTAGCTGTGGTTGAAGTATCTCATACTCAACCTTCCCATAAAAGTCTCTCCTGGGAAAATGGACTTTGTGAGTGGATCCGCGCTGTTGTCCTCTATGTCTACTCTCCTAACCTCGATTTCCCTGGAGATCAACCATCTCCATGATCAGGTGATACTGCCTAGGAATTATATCTGGATTTCTGATGGGACGGGGATTCCTTGGCATAAGCCACAACTCCATTGTCATATAATGGCAGGAACGAAGTTCATCTCATGAACTAATATATATATCCAGACTGCTTCTTTGGTAGCATCCTAGGTAACGATGTATCTTGCCTTTAATCGTCTAGTAAGTCACGGTATCTAGCTTGGAACTCTTCCAACATACCGTCCCTCCATTGAGGGTAAAGACAATGCCTGCGACTGACTTTCAGTCGTCCTTATCACCCTAGAACCTTTCCAGTGATTCTCCCCTGGATCGATTGATACCATCTCACTACAACTAGTGAGAATCCTAACATCCATTTAGATCTATCTCATAGATATAAAACCTAAGATTTAGGAGGTATCACCTTGATCCTATATTGAGAATCCTTGTGATAAGAAGAGATTGACCGAGCGTAGCATAGGAAACTCCTTCCCTATCAAGAGTATGTCATCCACGTACTCTACGAGGATTACCACCATACTCCCTACTACCTTTTTGTATATACAAGGTTCATCTACCATTTTGATGAAGTCAAACTCTTTGACTACCACATCAAAACAGACGTTCCAACTCCGCGATACTTGATTTATCACATAAAACATCATGCTCATGTTTCCGCTGCTCCCACTGTCTACGAAGCCCTCTGACTGTGTACTTATAGACGCTCTCTTCTAAATCATCATTTAGAAAAGCAGTCATGACACCCGACCGCCAGATATCGTAGTCATGGTATGTAGCCGTGGCAAGTAGGATATGGATGGACTTAAGCATTCCTTTGAAAGTCTCAACTTTTCCATGTACACCAAGTAATCCTCTCAATATATACTTGCTCCTGATGGGGATTTAACCCTTCAGATAAAGCAACCAAAGTCCATACTTTGTTGGTGTATAAGGATTCCATCTCAGATCGCTAAGCATCCGTCCATTCTTACAGAGTCCCACTCCTGATATCCAGCTCGAAATAAGTTGGGTCATCATCTCATCATGCAATCCTCGCTCCCACTGTCATAGAGAAACCGAAGTATCTCTCAGGTGGGTGAGGAACCCTACTAGGTCGGCGGAGAGGCTGAGGTTCTTTGGAAACTATTGAATCCTTCGGTTCTACCAAATCATCAGCTACAGTTTGTATAGCTGGAACTCCTTCCAGTTCTACCTTAAGACTAATAATTTCTTCACAAGAAATTCCCTTTCATAAAGGTGGCATGTTGAGAAACAAAACAACTTTTGTTCGTCGGTTAGGTAGAAGATATTCCCTTGTGAATGCTTGGGATTTCCAACAAACTTCCACAGAACTGACTTTGCCTCGAGCTTATCCGGATTTTGCTTTTAGACATAGGCCGGACAACCCAAAATCTTAACTTACTTAAGATATGGGCTCTTCCCATTCCATAGCACATATGAAGTGGTAGGCAACTGATTTGATTTGAACCCTATTCAATAGGTATGCAGCTTCTCAAGTGCACAACTCCCAAAAGGAAATAGGAAACTCAGTAGTACTCATCATAGAGCGCACCATATTACATAGGGTGTGATTGCTCCGTCCCGATACACCGACGTGCTGTGGTGTATACGGAGGAGTAATCGGAGAGAGAATCTCATTCTCCTTTAGAATAGTCCAGGAATCCCGTGCTCAAGTATTCTCCTCCTTGATCTCATCAAAGGACATAATACTTATACCCGTTTTTGGATCTCTACTTCTAACTTACATTCTGTGATTATCTCAAAAGTTTCGGACTTGTGTTTCAACAGGAACATATGTCTGAATCTTGAGAGATTATCAGTGAATATAATGAAGTACAAAGAACCGGTCATGGCATGTGTAGACAGGGGACCTCATACATCAGCATGTATCAATCCCAAGAGTTCACTAACTCTTTCTCTGTTTCCAATAAACGGAGTTGTGGTCATCTTATCTCTGTGACATGACCGACAAGTTTCACAAGATGTAAATTCAAACTAATTTAAATATGCATCTATATGTAACTTCAGCTAGTCAGGTCGCATTGATATGACCTGGTCTATAATGCCTCAAGAAGGATTCGTTCATTTCTGAACTCTACCTCTTTTGTGTGTTCTGTACGTTTAGAACTGTGGTTTGATTTAGAACGTCTATACTTTTAGATAACGTGCCTGAACCGATCAACTCTTGATATAGGAAATGTTCAAAACATTATCCAACAATACAAAATTATATCCTTCTTTACTAATAAAGAGACTGATATGATGTTGTATATCAGGTTCGGTATCTAATAACATTCGTTCAGAATCAATGTATTTGTTAATACAGGATGATAACTACCAACAGACTTGGCTACAACATTTGCACCGTTTCTATCTCATGAAATTTATCACCTGTTCTCAGTTCTCTACCTATCTATAGCCCATGTAACAAATTACATTTGCGGGATCCTGATCCGGTATCTCATACCCAGGACGTAAAGGATACTGAGAAACAGTTCTCGGTAATGAGCATACCCGAAGAAGATGCATCAGCATGCACTTTCTTCGTTTGGGTGGCACGGGAATTCTGGTAATCCACTTTTTCCTGCTCTGTCTTATAACAATTATAAGTTGGAGCGGGACCAACGTTCCCTAGCACAGTATAACAAGCGGGTTCGGTCAATACATCCGTATTATTATCTTGATTAAGGCGTGACATAGTCGTAACCAGGAGAGAGAGAGAGAAGAAAACACTCACCGTGCGCTTTTACAAGATTAGATCGGTTATCAATTTATCTAATCAGGATGTCTCCCACTGTTTTAGTCAAATCTTCCTTCAAACCCTAAAAGGAAAGACTAACCAGGATTAATTACACTCTACATGTTCGCCAATCTTTCAGCCAGGCCAGTGCCAGTACTTTGAGGGAGGTTCCTCGTGCTTTCGCACGGACCTAATTAAAGTAAACCTCGTTTTCCCAAGGGCGTAACCCTATTAACACCTTTCTAGACACCTACTTGATCGGCTAATTGTAATGTGTAAAACTCTCCCAGGAGTAACTCTTACTCGCAGCGGGTATCGGGATCCAACTATCTCATAGAAGGTATGCAATCTCATTGCAAATTCCAACACTTGAAATTCCCAATAATATTTTACCCCAAGCCTCCTATGACCTTAACAAAGGCCAACAAACCATAGGCTGCTAGTCAAGTTCAACCCGTCATTTCCTGATTGAATCAAACCCACCCGCACGACCCTTGACAAAGGACAACAAGGTCGTACGACTACCCAAATCCAATCTGCATCATATGCATAAGCAGATAAGTACTATTCAGCTACCGCACACTACGCCTTGACAAAGGCCAACAAACGCAGTACGAATACTAAACAGTCCTTATCTGAAATGACGGAAGGCTACGACAGGTTTTTAAGAAAACCTTTTGCGTAATGAACTTGATATCGTCGTAGAATCGAGTGATTTTAAATGGAATGTTTTTGAGGCCTTTTCTAGTTTTGCTAAAGAGGTCACTCCCGGTGAAGGGATTGTCGACTCTTTCCTCATCGAATAAGGTGCAGGATATTTCACAAATATCACTATGCAAAGCAAAAACTATATAAGCAATCAAAAGACAAACCGTGTTTGTAGCATCTGCTAGTTTCGCTAAAGAGGTCACTCCCGCTGAAAGGATATCGGCTCTTTCCTTATCGAATAAGGTGCTGGATGTTCTACAAGGAACACCGCTATGCAAAGCAAGAACTAGAGCTACCTGTTTTTGAGACAAGTTTCTATAACATCTTTAGGTTTCTTTTAGTTTCATTAATCTCATTAATGAAGTCCCATTTTTTTATGCTTCACAAGCATCACATTTGAAACGAAATCTGCAATATAACATATATCTCATATATATAATATAAACATTCATCTCAGGCAGTAATATGATCTCATCACAGAACATTACAGCAGAAGAACATATATGAAATATTGGATATACTAGGACGTCCGTGTTTTAATACGAGCCTGCATAAAACACGGATTCCACGGTCGCGATGAATAGCCAAACCCACATCCCTAGACCCCTACGAGAGCGGCAAGCAACACTGCCAATTCTAGGGTTAGGAGACCCGGTCTTGACTCCTCGAGATGGTCTCCCACTGGACCATAGAACCCGGTTACTTGTGCTCCCCGCCTTGGGTCTACCTAATGCGGAAAAGTAAATAATATACAATGGTGACATCATCCTCAGCCCGGAAGTGGCCCAATAAAAGAATATTACATACAAATGAATTTTACATGAATGAAAAGAAAAACTCTCATCTCACATAAAACCCCCGGCTATTCAAAACGCGACGATCCAATATAACATATCACGGCAACACATAATATCTCATATCATCAACGTAAACAAGTATGCGTATCCCGATTGTCGTTGATGTATAGCAACGAAGCCGGCGATACACCACATACTACGCTTACGGTCACAGAAAAGAAAGTGTAAAACTCTAACAGTTGGAATCCGCAACCTCCTTAGACATCGCATGCCTAAACAAATGAATTCCTTAGACATCGCATGCCTAACAATTATAAACCCTGCATTTTAGTCTCATTATCGAAAACTCTTTTCAATATCAAGTCGGGAAATTCAACAAGATTCCCGACAACCTGATCGAATGCTCGTCGCAAACTTTAGTAGACGGCCGCACCCCCGGATGCCATCGACGAAGTGCACTAAGGCGGAACATCGCTGCCGCGAGCACCCGAACGGATGCTTTTGGCGACGGGGTTCTCCTACAGTCACTTGGTGGGGGCTATGGGGCGTGGCTGTCTATTAAGTTTACCCGACGAGTATCCGCGTACGCTACGTGATTGCGACGGACTTTTGATCGTATCAAAATCCCGTGGCAACCGATAATTTGAGACTAAACTGCTAGATTTATAACATTCAAATTAGTTATCTCATAACTACCTGTGGATTCCAAATATTGTATCACATTCTAGATAAATAGACAGTGTTAAACTTTCCGATCGAATAAAAAAACACCCAAGATTTCCCAAATAGCTCAACACGTGAGCGGAGTTCAAAAATTATCCATCACATGCCACAGTACCGATGGTCTATCCGTTGAAGGGTCAAGCCAACGCCTCACATGTGGCAACGCCCTACTGTCCCAAACCCTAAGGTTCAGAGGCAGTTCAGACGGTCACATTATCGAGTTAGGTTTTTTGTCTTCTAGAGGGTCCACCGCGTTACTTGCATGACTTTCTGAAAGTTTCAAACTCGAGAAAAAATCCAACTTTTGAAAATTTTCCGACAGGGGGAAAAGTGAGTTATTGATATCCATTCGAACTTTTTAACAGTTTATAAAATTATCCGGAAAAAAATTAAACGAAGTTAAATTATCCGATCGAATCAACGAGTCCCCAATACAACCTAGAAAACTCAACACTTGAGTAGAATAAAAATTCCCAGAACAATCAGGAGATCTGTACGGATTTTACTGTGTGAAAACAAAACATAAAAGTCACTGTTTGGCCACGGAACCGCCGCGCAAGCAAGGCTATTGTCGCGGTTCCGCGGCGCAATAAAGGCATTTTGGGCACGTGTTTCACAGTAATCCATCAAATCACCTGCTGAATTTTCTGAGCATTTTTAACATGAAAAAAATCAACTTTTTGAAAAATTTCCAGAGAAGTGTATAAATCAGGATTTCCGGGTTCGATCGGACTTTAAATTTCGTCTAGACTTCGCCTAAAGCTCTAGCTTGGCTCTGATACAACTGTACGGTTACTAGGCACTCTCACAAGGGTCTATAAGGCATCAACTATGCCCGATTTAAAACTTAGACATGCCGAACAACCCTAACCAAGATCTTTAAACAAGAGATTAGGCGAAACAAAGCATGTTAAACACTTTAACATGTAAGAGTTTGGGATTACAACTTTTGTAGTCCGGTCTTTCACTTCATAAGCTCCGTGTTGTGGTCCCTTCGCTGTGATCATCAAGTTTCAAACTCTCGAGAGGCTCCACAAAAAGAAAGATGCAAGCTTGCTTCCGATCTTCGATAACTAAGATGATCTACCTTGAAGTTTCTATAACACAAGCTCTCACTCACTAAATGATGTGAACACCCTAATCTAATTGGCAAGAATAGATTATGATGATAAAGTAGGATATTTGCTCTCAATTATTATCTTTAACTCACTCATTTTCATCACTAATGAAAAAACTAGAAAGCTTTTCCATCAAGAACTCAAGGAAGAAGAAGAAGAATCCTTTTGTGATGAATAATGAAACTCTAGTCTGGTTAGAATTGCCACCATGGGTTAAGTATGAAGTCTTAACCCATGTAGAGATTTAACTAGGGTAAAGGGTTGGGTTGGGTAAAGGAAATATCTATGCAAAATATCCAAGTCAAAGTCAAAGCTTCGAGAAGCTTCTTGAAAGCTTCATGAAGACTTAACCCTAATCCAAACCCTAACCTCAATTAAACTCCACAAAACATGTTGCATTTATAACCATAACATGTTACAATAATATATATGACATATATAATATTTATTGTAACAAAATAAAATAATACAATTAACATATATCGCATATATATCAATGTATTACCCGAGTGAGAATTATATCAGTTAATGTAATTTAATATATCAAATATATAATTATACATTAAATTATCGAATCAACACTTGATCCGATAATCCGGCGATTTCATAAATAACCGACTAATATAATCTGTATCAGTTCATCGAATCAACACTTGATCCGATGACCCGGCTATATCACATATACCCGGCCGATATCTCATATCACGAGAATATAATACGGTATCGCATACACGCATCATTCTCGATCCCGCACGTATCATATATGTGCTCCTACTTCGTTTTGCCTGAGCCAAGAAACCTCTGTGTAGGACTCTAAAGAATCGTCAATACGCCGGCAGTAGGTGATGATTATATCAAACACCCACAAGCTGCAAGCTGTCAGCTAAACGTAACAGCCACCCAGGTATTGAGCGATCAGAAGATCAACAAGCAAGCCTGTACATTCTCCTGCAAATCCAATCAGTAACACTCCCATACAGTCCGGTCTCTTCGTCTGATATGTCGCATATCTCGCCTAGGGGTGGTAAACTTCAGTCCCAAGTAGCTTGATAAGTCGTGTCGATATGAGGTCTATAACAGTTCGAGAAACTACTGGTAACACTTACCAGTAAATCTCAGCAACCCTGGCTAGGGATTTCCAATTATAGCCAATCGAACATTGCACAACATCAACTCCCTATACCGGGAGAGACGAATCCCCTCCTATCGCTCATTGCCTCCATGTGATTCGGGACTGAACCCAAAAGCCACCTTTTTTCATGCCCTCTTGGACGTGGTATGATGGAAATCAAAGCACAGTGGGAATCACACAAGACTCTATGACGATCTCGGGTCTACAGACTACTCTGTACCAGTGTCACCAGAGAACTGCTGTCTGACGTGGGGTATAATACCATCTGGGAGTTCTCGGCGAGTCCGTCCAGTGTACCCAGTCTCTACTGAGCACCCGTACACCATCCTTGATGTCAAACACCGATGGATATGGGATCATCCATAGCCCATCATATGGGTCAAGATGCGTATACGCTAGTCTACTGTGGTGTATCGATGCCCTGTCTCGATACACTCTCGACTAGAAACAGTTATAGGATGTACCCGTCGACTACCGTGGCCCCACTAGTATAATCTCATCATAGTCCCAGTATTCGAGTACATATCCTAAGGGCTTTATCAACATGTAACATAGAGACAATCAGAGTACATGTTAAGATAAAGAGCATCCAGATAGCGTACTATCATGTCGAGCAAGAAAGTCCTCCCTATATATGTCCAAGCATCCACTACAATATACAACGTATGTATAGTAATGGCATCTAGGGCATACATATAACTAACAACGATTTGACCGGATCATTAAATCAAGTGTTGATTTAATGATTTAATGTATAATTATATATTTGATATATTAATTTACATTAACTAGTATTAGCTCACTTAAGATTGCTTTTCTCACTTGATTATATATTAAGTATATATGTGATATATACTTGTGTACATGTTTTTGTCATGCTTGATGATACATGCAAACTTGGGTGTGTGTGTGACGTACACCATACTTACATATAATGTGGGGTTTTATTTATCTTAGTAAATCAAAATGAGGTGGAAAATTTGTTAGTTATATGTATGCCCTAGAGGCCATTACTGTACATACGATGTATATTGTAGTGGATGCTAGGACAAATATAGGGAGGACTTTCTTGCTCGACATGATAGTATGCTATCTGGTTGTACTTTATCTTAACATGTACTCTGATTGTCTCTATGTTACATGTTGATAAAGCCTTTAGGATATGTACTCGACTACTGGGACTATGATGAGATCATACAAGTGGGACCAGGTAGTCGACGAGTACATCCTATAACTGTTCCTAGTCGAGGGTGTATCGAGACAGGGCATCAATACACCAGAGTAGACTAGCGTATACGCATCTTGACCCATATGATGGGCGATGGATGATCCCATATCCATCGGTGTTTGACATCAAGGATGGTGTACGGGTGCTCAGTAGAGACTGGGTACACTGGACGGACTCGCCGAGAACACCCAGATGGTATTATACCTCACGTCAGATGGCAGTTCTCCGGTGACACTGGTATAGAGTAGTCTGTTGACCCGAGATCGTCATAGAGTCTTGTGTAATTCCCACTGTGCTTTGATTTCCATCATACCACGTCCAAGAGGGTGTGCAAAAAGGTGGCTTTTGGGTACAGTCCCGAATCACATGGAGGCAATGAGCGATAGGAGGGGATTCGTCTCTCCCGGTATAGGGAGTTGATGTTGTGCTGTGTTCGATTGGCTATAACCGGAAATCCCTGGCCAGGGTTGCTGAGATTTACTGGTAAGTGTTATCAGTAGTTTCTCGAACTGTTATAGACCTCATATCGACATGACTTATCGAGCTACTGGGGTCTGACGTTTACCACCCCTAGGCGAGATATGCAACATATCACACGACGAGACCGGACTGTACGGGAGTGTTACTGTTTGGATTCACAGGAGAATTTACAGGCTTGCTTGTTGATCTTCTGAGCGCTCAATACCCGGGTGGATGCTACGTTTAGCTGACCGCTTGCAGCTTGTGGGTGTTTGATATGATCATCACTTACTGCCGGCGTATTGACGATTCTTTAGAGTCCTACACAGAGGTTTCTTGGCTCAGGCAAAATGGAGTAGGAGCACATATGTGATATGTGCGGGACCGAGGATAATACGATATGAGATACCGTATTCTGTTCTCGCGATATTTGATATCAGCCGGGTCATCGGATCAAGTGTTGATTCGATGAATCGGTACGGATAAATATTAGTCGGTCATATGCGATATAGCCGGATTGTCGGATCAAGTGTTGATTCGATAATTTAATGTATAATAATATATATGATATATTAAATGACATTAACTAATATTAGCTCACAAAAAGATTCTTTTTCTCACTCGGGTAATACATTGATATATATGCGATATATGTTAATTGTATTATTTTCTTTTGTTACGATAAATATTATATGTGATATATAATATTCTAACATGATATGATAAATAATGCAACATGTTTAGTAGAGATTAAAAAAGATTAGGGTTTGATTTGGGTTAATTATTTCTAGATGATTCTAGAAGGTTTTGTTTTGTCATGGAAAATATATTTACACATGACTCATCTTTAACCTAACCCAAACTGTACACCCTTGGTTAATTCTCTACAATAGTTTAGCAACCAAGGTTGCATTATTGATCATTATCATCTTTTCATTATTCATCACAAAAGGAATTCTATCATAATTCTATTGTTGTTCATCTTCTTCCTTCATTCTTTCATGAAAAAGCTTTCTAGATTTTTTCCAAGTGATGAATAAATATGAGAAAAAGATAAATAAAGAGAGCAAATATCCTACTTCATCATCCTCATCTTCCCTTGCCATTTAGATGAGGGTGTTCACATCATTTCATGAGTGTTAGCTTGTGTTAATGAAACTTCAAGGTAGATCATCTTTGTATCGAAGATCGGAAGCAAAGGCTGCATCTTTCTCTTCGTGGAACCTCTCGAGAGTCCGGAACCCGATGATCGCAGCGAAGGGACCACAACACGGAGCACATGAAGTGAAGGACTGGATCTACAAAGGTTGTAATCCCTCTCACTTAGTGTTAAAGTTGTTAACATGCTAGTTTTCGCCTAATCTCTAGTTTAAAGATCCGTATTTGGGTTGTTCGGCACGGCTAATTTTTTAATCGGGCATGGTTGATGCCTCGTAGACCCTTGTGCGCGTGCATAGCAACCCTACAGTGGTATCAGAGCTACTAGGCATTGGATGTCGACCTATGGGGGGTTCTCACTGTGTGACAGTGTGGCGAAGCATAGGCTCTTACCCCCAGGGTGTCCCGAGACCGGAAGGTGTTCCGGTGGGTTGTAGTCCTCGCGAGGGGACATGTGTAAAAAGTAGCGGCTGAGGGACCCGTTGGTGCCACGGCGACCCCATTGGATGTGGTGGCTGCCTGACCTACAAAATTGGTCATGGCTTGAAGCTTCATGAAGCTTGTAGACCATTGACCAAAGTCCACTCATTTTGTTTTACTTAAGATATTTTAAACCCAACCATTATAATTAATCCATGGTTAAGTCTCTACAATAGTTAGTATATGACACTAACTCATCCATGGTTGCTATTCTCACCTCATTAGTTTTTCTTCTTCATTTTTCATGGTTGCTTTCTTTATCTTCTTCCTCTTGCTTACTAGCTCCATGAAACATGAAGAAATTGTAAGTCTATGTTACCCACCCCGGTACATACGGGGAGGCGGAAAGAGTAAAAATCAAAATTTTATCACAAGGAAACATAGACATACCACGAAGGATCTTAGCTAAACATGAACTAACAAACTATCTACAAGTTCTAACTACTAGGTTAGAAGGTTATACCAAAAGCCTGAACTCCTTCTCTTCTTGTGTTGCTTCCTTTTCTTATGTACTCCTTTGAGTGGTGTAGACGGCTCCTCCTCTTCGTCTTCTTTTTGCCAAAGAAAGATCCACCCGAAGGCCTCTACCTTGAGCTCCTACCTCAACCAAGAAGTAACTAGAGTGCTTGGCTTGATAGACTAAGAACCCTAGAATGAGTAGAGAGGTGTTTTGATGGTTTAGTCTCAAAGCTTGGATTTTCAACATATGAAACACTTAAGCTTTTGATAGAGAGGAAGAGGGAGAGCAAACCATGTGAGAGAAAACATATGAGAGAATGAGAGAGAAGAGTGAACCTTGCTCTCATATTAGAGATATATGATAATAATAATAATAATTAAGAAAGTTGTGATGGTTAGTTGATTTGACCACTATCATTTCACATTTAATGCTAAGCAAGCTTCAAGAAGCATCTTTTGCATAACAAAAGAAAATATCAAGGTCAATGAAAGTCAACAAGTAAATGGTCAACCCAACCCTAATCATGACACAATTATACTTAATTAATATTATTAATCATATTTCTCATTCCATTAGGGTTTTGAAAAAGTCAATGGTCAAAAACCCTAATGAGGTTTCTCCCTCTCCGCCTCTGTCAACTGTACGTACGTACCCGCATTCGTGTTCTGAAGAAACACGAATACAATGAGAAAAGACCAATCCCAAAACAAATACTAGGATCTGGCTTAAACCAAAGGCCACTAGTAAAAACTATCCGGACACTAAACGTGCACAAGTGCGCGTATGTGAACGAATCCCGTCATAAAACTATACGACCTCTACTCTGTTTTGCCCAAAGGTGAACAACCCTCTGTGTGGGACTCTAAAGACTCGAAACTACGCTGGCAGTGAGTTTAACCACAGGCCGCAAGCGGTACTAGCTGTACGTAACGGTCCCCAGGTAGATGCTGATAAGAAGACTGATGACGTAAACTCATCCGAACTCCTACGGAGCCTGAATGTGACAATCTCCGTACAGTCCGGTCTGTTCGTCTGAGAGTATCGCATGTCGGGCCTAGGGGTGCGGTAAACGTCAGTCCCCTAATAGCAGAACAAGTCGTGTCAGAATGTAGCCCAGAACACCCTGAGAAAATGCTGGAAACACTACCAGTAAATCTCGCTCGCCCTGGCCAGGGACTTTGTGTAATGGCTCTCCTAGACACAGCGCGATATCAACTCCCAAAACCGGGAGAGACGAATCCTGTCAAACCGTCACAGCCTCCAAGTGCTTCGGGACAGCACTCAACTACTACCTGTTTGCACGACTCAATAGAGCCGTGGTAGGGTAATAATCTAAGAACAGTGGGAACACACTCGAGGCGAAGTGACAGTGTCATGTCAACGGACTAAGCTGTACTCATATCACCTGGGAACTGATAACTGACGATAGGTATAATACCAACCAACTGTTCCCAGCGAGTCCTGTCCAGTGTACTCATAACCTAACGAGCACCTGCATACTATCTCCAGTACGATGTACTGATGGCTGTGGGACAGACCATCTCCCCTCCTGGGATAAGAAGCGTATACACTAGTCTACTCTGGAATATCGATGCCCTGTCTCGATAAACCTACGACCAGGGACCTATATAAGGATGTGCTTATAGATTACCCAGCCCCCACCTGTGTGACTGCCATCACAACGCTGGTAGTCAAGCAAAAGATCATCAGGGCTCTATCAATATGTATTAGCAATATGTCAAAAAGAAACACAAACACATATTAAGATTGATACAAACCAAGTAGCATACTACCATATTGAGCAAGAATGTCAATCCATGTATATATCTCAAGCTTCCAATATGTAATATAGAAACTAGTACTATACAATAATGGCTTCTAGGGCATATCACACTAACAATCTTCCACTTGCACTAAGGCCATGTGCTGGCATATCGCAGACCTATCATCTCGAATAGCCTCTCGAACTGCGTCTAAGAAATGGACTTTGTAAATGGATCTGCAGTGTTATCTTCTGTAGCAACACTCGGAACCTCGATCTCCCGGCGATCCACGATCTCCCTGATCAAGTGATACCGCCACAAGATGTGTCTGGACTTCTGATGGGACCTGGGTTCCTTTGCTAAAGCTATAGCCCCATTGTTGTCACAATACAGAGGTATTGGATCAACAATGGACGGAACCACCTGAAGTTCTGTCAAGAACTTCCTCATCCAGACGGCTTCTTTTGCGGCATCAGATGCTGCGATATACTCTGCTTCCATCGTCGAGTCAGCAACGGTTTCCTGTTTTGAACTCTTCCAACACACCGCCCCTCCATTGAGAGTAAAGACATAACCCGACATGGATTTAGAGTCATTATTGTCACTCTGGAAGATGGAGTCAGTAAAGGCCTCGATCTGGTGGTCTTTTCCACCGTAAACCAAAAACATATCCTTAGTCCTTCTCAGGTACTTCAGAATGTTCTTTACCACTATCCAGTGTTTCTCCCCAGGGTTTGACTGATACCGGCTTACTACACTCAGTGCATAAGCTACATCTGGTCTGGTACACAACATCGCATACATTATAAAGCCTACCGCAGAGGCGTAGGGTATAATCGACATGCAATCCCTTTCCAAATCAGTCTTGGGAGACATCTATTTGGAGAGGGTGATCCCGTGACAAGCCGGTAAATTACCGCGCTTGGAATCTTCCATACTGAATCTTTTCAGTATGGTGTTGATGTACATGGACTGTGAAAGTCCTAATATCCTTTTGGACCTATCACGATAGATCCGGATCCCCAGAATGTAGGAGGCATCACCCAGGTCTTTCATGGAGAACCTGTGTGACAAGAACCCTTTGACATATTGTAGCATAGGAATGTCATTTCCTATCAAGAGAATTTCATCCACAAATAAAACGAGGAATATGACAGTTCACGCCACAATCTTACTATAAATACATGGTTCATCTGGATTTTTGATAAAGCCAAATTCTTTGACCGTCTCATCAAAACAGATGTTCCAACTCCGCGATACCTGCTTCAGTCCATAAATGGACTTAAGCAACTTGCACACCTTCCCGCTGCTCCCACTCTGAATGAAACCCTCTGGCTGGTCCATATAGACACACTCCTCTTAATTACCATTTAGAAAAGCGGTTTTTACGTCCATCTGCCAAATCTCATAATCTTGGAAGGCAGCAATGGCAAGAAGGATCCAAATGGATTTGAGCATAGCCACTGTAGAAAAGGTTTCGTCATAGTCCAAACCAGGTCTTTGACGAAAACCCTTTGCAACAAGTCTAGCCTTGTAGGTCTCAACCTGTCCATCTACACCAATCTTGTTAGTGTATATGCCCTAGAGGCCATTACTATTTCATACTAGATTGTATATTACTTGATGGAAGCTTGGGATATTCACCTTGTATTGACATTCTTGCTCAAAATGGTAGTATGCTACTTGGTTTGTTTCTGCTTTAATGTGTGCATGTGTTTCTTTTAGCATATCGCCTTACACATTAGTGGAGACCTTAGGATCTTTTGCTTGATTACCAGCATTGTGATGGCAGTCACACTCGTGGGGGCTGGGTAATCTACAAGCACATCCTTATGCAGGTCCCTAGTCGCAGGACTATTGAGACAGGGCATCGATACTCCGGAGTAGACTAGCGTATGCGCTTCTTATCCCAGCTTGGGAGACGGTCTGTTCCACAGTCGTTAGTACGTCGTACTTGAGATAGTATGTGGGTGCTCGTTAGGTTACGAGTACACTGGACAGGACTCGTCGGGAACTGTTGGTTGGTATTATACCTATCGTCAGTTATGAGTTCCCAGGTGACATGAGTACAGCTTAGTCCGTTGACTTGATACTGTCACTTCGCCTCGAGTGTGTTCCCACTGTACTTTGATTACTACCCTACCACGGCTCAAAGGAGTCGTGCAAACAGGTAGTTTTGGGGTGCAGTCCCGAAGCACTTGGAGGCAGTGACGGTTAGACAGGATTCGTCTCTCCCGGTATTGGGGGTTGATATCGCGCTGTGTCTAGGAGAGCCATTACACAAAGTCCCTTGCCAGGGCAAGCGAGATAGACTGGTAGGTTTCCAGTGTTATCTCAGGTGTTCTGGGCTACACTCTGGCATGACTTGTACCGCTAGTAGGGGATTGACGTTTACCGCCCCCCTAGTGCAGCTAGTGCCGCTTGCGATCTGTGGTTAAACCCACTGCCAGCGTAGTGTCGAGTCTTTAGAGTCCCACACAGAGGGTTATTCGCCTTTAGGCAAAATGAGTAGAGGTCGCATGGTTTTGCGACAGGGTTCGTTCATATCCGCGCACTTGTGCACGTTTGGTGTCCGGACAGCTTATACTAGCGGGCTTTGGTTTAAGCCGGATCCTAGTATATGATTTGGGATTGGTTTTATCTCATTGTATTCGTGTTCCTCGGAACACGGATACGGGTGTGTATGCACAGTTGACTGAGACAGAGGCAGAGGACTTTCATTAGGGTTGAAGACCATTGTCATTTTCTTAACCCTAATGTTTATGTATGAATTATGATTTATTAATAATTAGTTAATTATAATTGTGCATGGTTAGGGTTGTTGACCATTTGACTATACTTGACTTGTTGACCTAGGTGGACAAGTTGACCATCATCATTCCATATGAAAGATGCTCTTTGATCCTTGCAAAAGCATTTAATGTGAAATGATAATGGTCATTTCTTGATTAACCATGACAATTATCTTAGCTAATTATCTATTTTTCATAAATCACATATATGTGAGAAGGGTTGTATTATTCTTCTCACTTGTTCATTTCCATTCTCTCTCCTCCTCTTCCTCTCTCTCTAGCTCTCCCCTCTCATGAGTTGAGAACCATTTGAGCTTAAGATAATCCCTTCAAAAACACTCTCTACTATTTCTAAGGTCCTAGGTCTAGCACACCAAGCACCTTAGTTACTTCTAGTTTGAGGTTGGAGCGAAAGGTTGAGGCCCTCGGGTGGATCTTTCTTCGGCAAGAGAAGGCGACAAGGAGAACCCGTTCTTTCACTCCAAGGAGAAAGAAGAGACGGACTTGAAGACCTAGGTATAACCCACTTTCCGAGTAGCTAACTCTTTTTTTATCTTTGTAGTTAGTTTTTTTTAGCAAAGATCCCTCTTTTTCATAGTCCATGTTGCCTAGTGTTGTAAAAATCGGATTTTTCATAACGTTTCCGCCTCCTCGCAAGCACCGGGGTGGGCAACGTGGACTTACAAATCTTCCTTTTGAAGATCCATTTGCAGCCTACGGGTTTTACCCCTTCTGGAGCAACGTCCAAAGTCCATACTTTGTTGGTGTATATGGACCCCATCTCGGTCCGCATTGCATCCAGCCATTTTACCGAGTCAGTGCTCTGAATGGCCTGCTGGAAGCTAGTCGGCTCATCATTATCAATGATGCAATCCTCTCTATCCCCGTCTATGAGAAAATCGTAGTATCTCTCAGGTGGATGAGAAAGCCTACTACTCCTGCGGAGCGGCGCAGGAATGTCCTGTCCTTTCGAACCTTCTGGTTCCACTAAGCTTTCAGTAATAGCTCGTGGTTCTGGAATTTCTTCCAGTTCTACTGTGCTCCCACTTATCTGATTTTCTAAAAATTCAGTTTCCAAGAAGCAGGCATGACGAGAAACAAATACTTTTTGTTCCTCTGCGTAATAGAAGAAATATCCCTTAGAGTTCTTTGGATATCCCACAAACTTGCACTGTACTGAGCGTGCCTCGAGTTTGTCCGTATGCTACTTTTTGACAAAAGCTGGACATCCCCATTTCTTAATGTGTTTAAAATAGGGTTTCTTCCGACTCCACATCTGATATGGTGTGGTAGGCACTGACTTAGTTGGAACCCAGTTAAAAAGATATGCAGCTGATTCTAGTGCATATCCCCAGAAAGATCGCCGTAACTCAGCGTTACTCATCATGGAACGTACCATATCCAATCGAGTTCGGTTCCGTCTCTCCGATACACCATTGTGTTGTAGTGTGTATGGAGGAGTAAGTTGAGAGAGAATTCCATTCTCTTTTAGGTAATCCAGGAACTCGGCACTCAAGTATTCACCACCTCGATTAGATCTCAGTGTCTTGATACTTTTGCCTGTTTGTTTTTCTGCTTCATTCTTGTATTCTTGGAATTTTTCAAAGGCTTCAGATTTATGCTTCATTAAGAAGACATGTCCATAACTTGAAAAATCATCTGCAAAAGTAATGAAGTAAGAATAACCACTTCGCGCATGTGTAGACATTAGACCACATACATCGCTGTGTACGAGTCCCAAGAGCTCGCTCGCTCTTACTCCGTGTCCAGTAAACGGAGTCTTTGTCATCTTTCCTTTGAGACATGATTGACAAGTTGCATATGATTGATATTCGAACGGATCCAAATATCCTTCTTTATGCAACTTAGTTAACCTTGTCTCATTGACGTGACCCGGTCTACAATGCCATAAGAAAGCATGATTTATTTCTGGAGACTTTCTTTTGTGTGTATCCTGGATATTGAAAATTTGCGGTTGGTTTAATACGTATATACCGTTGCTTAATGTACCCGACCCAATCAAAACATGATTAAGGTGAATGTTTACAACATTGCTTACAAATGCAAAATCATAACCTTCTTTAGACATTAAAGATACAGATATGATATTACAAGTCGAACTGGGTACAAAATAACAGTTGAGCAAAACCAAAACATGTCTATCTATCAACCATAAGTGATAGTCCCCCACGGACTCAGCATCCATGCTTGCTCCGTTTGCAACTCTGAGGGTCATATCACCTGCCTTCAAAGCTCTACGCCTTCTTAGTGCCTGCAAAGAATTACAGATATGAGATCCTGATCCGGTATCCAATACCCAGGAAGTAGAGTTGATTGACAGACAGTCTTCAATAACATACACACCTGAAGCCGAAGCCACAACTTGCTTCGGGTCCTGGTTCTTGGCCTTCCAAGCCGTGCAATCTTTCTTCCAGTGTCCTTTCTTGTGAAAATAAAAGCATTCTTCCTTCCCCACACTGTCCCGCTATCTTTGCTACCTTTGCCTTTCCCTTGGCTTCCACCTTACTAACACCGCCCCTTGGTTTGGTGGGGGCCTTCTTTTTCTTTCTTTTGGCTTTCGCCTTGGACCTAGAAGAGGAAGCTCCTCCAACAAACAAAGCGGGTGTTTTCCTGACTTTCTGTAGGGTTCCCTCTGCACTCCTCAACATGTTGAGGAGTTCTGGAAGTTAAACTTCTTTTCCTTGCATGTTGAAGTTCAGGATAAACTGGGCGTAGGTGGAAGGAAGGGACTGGAGAATCAAGTCAGTGTAGAGATCGTTCTCTAACGTGGTCCCGAGGTCCGCGAGCTCCTTAATGTAGCCAATCATCTTAAGAATGTGTTCCGCTACAGATGATCCGACGGCCAACCTCACTTGAAATAGCTTTTTCGAGGTTTCATATCTAGCGATACGGGATTTCTCTCCATATAGATCCTTAGTATGGAGAAATATGGATTCAAGGTCCATATTCTCATGGCTCCTCTGATCTTCATTGTCCATAGAGGCAAGCACGAGATACTTGGCTTTCGTGCAGTCAATTTCCCAGGTCTTACGGATTTCCTTATCCGCGACACTGGATTCTTGACCTGGGACGGCGGGGGCTTTAGTGGTAAGGAGATACCCTAACTTGTCATAAGTGATTGCCATTTTGATATTCCTGAGCCAATCTTTGTAGTTTGGCCCTGTCAGTATATTTTTATCTAGTAGTAACTTAAGGCCGGTCATGATGTTTGGTCGCTGCAATTGTGAGAGAGAGAAGAAACACTTTAGCATGATGCTCTTGCAAGTTTAGAGTGGTTTTTAGTTTTTCTAAACAGGATGTCTCCCACTGTTTCTCGAATCCTTCCTCAAACCATAAAAGAAGAATTAGTCGGGATTTGATCTCACCGTACAATACTTGCTTAACCATTCAGCCAGGCCAGTGTCGGTACTTCGAGGGAGGTTTTACGACGCTTTCGCGAAGTTCCTTAATTAAATAACCTCTTTTCCCTATGGGCGTAGCCCCGCTAACACCTTTATAGACACCTACTTGGTTTATAGTACTGATCGTTAAGTGAGAAAGTTTCCCGAGGAGTAGCATATACTCACAGTAGGATCGGGATCCAAATATCATCATGTGATAAAGCTGAAGGAATCCTACCAAATTCATCACACACCAAATGGTATTCAACACTAGCAAGTTTCAGTTTCTTTAGAAACTCCCGATGTGGATTTTTGCCCCATGCTCTTATGACCTTGACTTTGGCCAACAAATCATAAGTCACATGTCAAGTTCTACCCGTCATTTTCCAGGTTAATTTGAACCCACCCGTACCTACCCTTGACTTTGGCCAACAAAAAAGTACGACTGTCCCAAACCAACGCATCTATCTATGCTACATACGAATATCCAATAGCTACCAATCATTATGCCTTGACTTTGGCCAACAAACATAGCGTAAATAGTATTTACTATCTATATGAAATGACGGAGGGCTATGAATGGTTTTGGAGAAACCGTGAACATAGTGAACTTGATATAATCGAAGGAACTTGATAGCTTTTAAAAGGAGTGGTTCAAGTTCCGCGTTTTTTAAAAGTTTTCTGTTTTGGAAAAAACCAAGTGGTTTTGAAATTGTTCCAACGATTTAACTTTGGTTTATTTTCTTTGCATTAATATAATGCATCCCATCAATTAATCATACCATTGCAGAAAACAACGAAAATATGACGTACGCTTATGCCATCCGCATTCGCCACGGGGCCCCGTCATCACCCGTTAGGTTACTTAACTAACGACAGAGCGGGGGCTGGACTAGAGCGGATGCAAAACATAAGCAACGCCTACTAGATATCATATATAGATATATACATTCGTCAGACGTAATGATAGCCATTCCAGATCACAGATGAACACATTGTATATGCTAGGAATCCTCGTTTCGTTCGAGCCTTCAATGAAAGACGGATTACACGGTCGCGATGAATAGACAAACCCCACCCTAGACCCCTACGGGTGCGGCAAACTACCCGCCAAATACCCTAAGTGAAGCAGCCTCCCTCAACAATGTGAGTAGGCCACTCAGCACTTCAAAGTACCCGGTAGTCTATACACCCCACCATGGGTCTATCCTAGGAGCAGAAAATAGAAAAAGAAATAATATACAATAGTGGCTACAATCTCAACCCGGATGTGCGACCAAAAAATAATATTACATCAATCAACAATTTACAACAAATGAAAGATAAATAAACACTCATCTCACAACCCCGGCTATTCATCCGCAACAATCCAACAAGTTCATATACACAATCCAATATCACAGATCACAGATATGTACAACCCCCACTAATCGATGTATAGCGATTAGTCGACGTTCAGTACATATATCACATTACAGATATAATCAATTAGCTAAAGTTTAAAGAATTTCGATCAATATTCCAATTTGAAACTACCCCAAATACAACACTATTCTCAGAAGAATCTGGACAGAAACAAAGCATTTGAAAAATCTCAAAACATCAAGCTAGACATACTGTAGGAAAAACGAGTTGACTCCGAGTCGACTCGGCCACGGATCCGCGGCGAAACGCATGGTTTCGCCGTGCTTCCGCGGCTGGCTGACTGAGTCACGAGCTCGTTTTTCTTGGGTGTCCTTAAAAAACCCTGCACGTATTTTTCAGGTCTTTGGAAATATTTTTAGACCTGGTTTTAAAATCGGCAGAAAACGCTATATTTTGATGTTTTTGCGATTTTTTTCGGGATCGAAGTTCTAAATACTTTGCTAACATATTAGTTGTTGTTTAGCTAGGCTCTGATACCACTGTAAGTCTATGTTACCCACCCCGGTACTTACGGGGCGGCGGAAAGAGTAAAAATCAAATTTTTATCACAAGGAAATATAGACATACCACGAAGGATCTTGGCTAAACATGAACTAACAAACTATCTACAAGTTCTAACTACTAGGTTAGAAGGTTATACCAAAAGCATGAACTCCTTCTCTTCTCGTGTTGCTTCCTTTTCTTGTGTGCTCTTTTGAGTGGTGTAGACGGCACCTCCTCTTCGTCTTCTCTTTGCCAAAGAAAGATCCACCCGAAGGCCTTTACCTTGAGCTCCTACCTCAACCAAGAAGTAACTAGAGTGCTTGGCTTGCTAGACTAAGTACCCTAGAATGAGTAGAGAGGTGTTTTGATGGGTTAGTCTCAAAGCTTGGATTTTCAACACATGAAACGCTTAAGCTTTTGAGAGAGAGGAAGAGGGAGAGCAAACCATGAGAGAGAAAACATATGAGAGAATAAGAGAGAAGAGTGAACCTTGCTCTCATATTAGAGATATATGATAATAATAATAATAATTATTAAGAAAATTGTGATGGTTAGTTGATTTCACCACTATCATTTCACATTTAATGCTAAGCAAGCTTCAAGAAGCATCTTTTGCTTCAAAAAAAGAAAATATCAAGGTCAATGAAAGTCAACAAGTCAAATGGTCAACCCAACCCTAACCATGACACAATTATCCTTAATTAAAATTATTAATCATATTTCTCATTCTAATTAGGGTTTTTGAAAAAGTCAATGGTCAAAAACCCTAATGAGGTTTCTCCCTCTCCGCCTCTGTCAACTGTACATATGTACCCGCATTCGTGTTCCGAAGAAACACGAATACAATGCGACAAGACCAATCCCAAAACAAATACTAGGATCTGGCTTAAACCAAAGCCCACTAGTAAAAACTTTCCGGACACTAAACGTGCACAAGTGCGCGTATGTCAACGAACCCCGTCGTAAAACCATACGACCTCTACTATGTTTTTCCCAAAGGTGAACAACCCTCTGTGTGGGACTCTAAAGACTCGACACTACGCTGGCAGTGGATTTAACCACAGGCCGCAAACAGTATTAGCTATACGTAACGGTCCCCAGGTAGATGCCGATAAGAAGATCGATGAGGTAAACCCATCCAAACTCCTACTGAGCCTGAATGTGACAATCTCCGTATAGTCTGGTCTGTTCGTCTGAGAGTATCGCATGTCGGGCCTAGGGGGCGGTAAACGCCCGTCCCCTACTAGCGGTACAAGTCGTGTCGGAGTGTAGCCCAGAACACCCTGAGAAAATGCTGGAAATACTACTAGTAAATCTCGCTCGCCCTGGTCAGGGACTTTGTGCAATGGCTCTCCTAGACACAGCGCGATATCAACTCCCAATACCGGGAGAGACGAATCCTTTCAAACCGTCACTGCCTCCAAGTGCTTCGGGACTGCACCCAACTACTACCTGTTTGTACGACTCAATAGAGCCGTGGTAGGGTAGTAATCTAAGAACAGTGGGAACACACTCGAGGCGAAGTGACAGTGTCAAGTCAACGGACTAAGCTGTACTCATGTCACATGGGAACTGATAACTGACGATAGGTATAATACCAACCAACAGTTCCCAGCGAGTCCTGTCCAGTGTACTCGTAACCTAACGAGCACCTGCATACTATCTCCAGTACGACGTACTGAAGGCTGTGGGACAGACTATCTCCCCTCCTGGGATGAGAAGCGTATACACTATTCAACTATGGAGTATCTGTTTCACCCAATCAGAGCAAAGCTCTGTTTGAATTTCAAAAATTCAAAATTAGAAGCAACGATTTAAATTCCTTGCGCTGCGCGCAACGCGCCATGTGTCAAAAGCTGATACGTCAGCGCAGCGCCCAGGGCAGCACGCCCAATCAGAGCAAGGCTCTATTTAAAACAAAAATTAAAGGAAGCAACGCTTCAGTTGCGCAAGTGCTGCGGTGCGCGACACGTGTCAGCGCAGTTGCGCAAGCGCTGCGCGACACGTGTCAGCGCAGATGCGCTGCGCTGTGCGCTGCACGACACGTGTCAGCACAGTTGCGCTGCGCTCTGCGCTGCGTGACACCTGTCATGCGCTGGGGCGTTTGCGCCAAACAGAATTAAAATTCTAGTAAGATCCTTCTGTTCTTGTTAAAACAAGAAGATTGTCTTCAGTAAAACAGAAGCCCTTGGATCAAAGATCCAACGGTGGGGAAAATTCCCCAAATTACTTAGAGAATGATCTCTTTAACAAAATTAACAAATCTATGGGCACTATATAAAGTCCCCTAGACCCCAACTCAGAACATCATCAACATTGTGAGAGATCAAGAACTTCAAAATAGAGAGAACTCCGAAGAAAATTCAAGAAAAAGGTAAAAACCTTTATAAAATAGAAGAATTTCTTCTGGATAGATCATTGATCTAAGAACAAGATCAATGATCTTCAATAAAAAATAAATAAATAATAACAGTGCCTTGCACTTTTTATGAACCATTGGTTCTGGAATTTCAGAAAAAATCTTTTCTTGAATCCAAAATTGGATCAAATTATTGAAACAATGCCTTGCACTTGCAAAACTGCACTGTTGCGCTCCTGGGTTGGTGCAAGCCACCAGAGAGCACCACGTGTCAGCACCAAAACCACTTGCGCTATGTGCTTTTAAGATAGAGCATTGCTCTATGAAATTGGAGCAACTCACCAGAGCGCACCACGTGTCAGCAGCGGAAACACAGCGCACTGCGCTTGCGTGACACGTGTCACCACCACAAGCGCTTGCGCTCTATGATTGGCGCAAAGCGCCTGACAAATGCACTGCATTGTTTACTGAAGGGCCAAGCCCAAATCAAAAAAGCCTAGCAGGCCAAAATAAAATGCAATGCATTAAAATGGCAGAGCCCAAACAAAATAGATGCTCTGCATCATTTATAAAAGGGCAAAGCCCAAATAAAATAAAAATGCAATGTATTAAAAGGGCAGAGCCCAAACAAGATAGATACTCTGCATCATTTATAAAAAGGGCAGAGCCCAAACAAAACAAAAAATGCAGTGCATTATTAAAAAGGGGCAAAGCCCTAGCACAGGCCTAATAGGCCAAAGACAAATAAAAATGTCGAACATTTTTTAACTGGACTTAGCCCAATCATGGCCGTAAGTCCTCAAATTAAATTGACTGAGCACGGCTTCTTTCCTAAATCAATTTACATCCGGTTCGAGGGTACATCTCCGAACTCCTTTGATTCCTATCGTTTAATCCTTCAACGACGTCAGAGAGGTGACGGGTCCCGACAACCACACATCAACACGGACTGTGGGGTCCTTAAACCCACGGACTTATGCGTCCTTAAACCAAGATACGGACTGTGGGGTCTTTAAACCCACGGACTTATGCGTCCTTAAACTACGGATGGACCACCATGTCCCTAAACTGGCGATGGACCACTATGTCCCTAAACTGGAACAATAGAGCCCCTAAATGCTCTTTTGTCGGATCCAAACGATCCCGTTAAGTTGATCTTAGTCTCAAATTAGACTAACGTATCCTCAACGAACGTTTAGGTTGATCTTAGCCTCAATATGGCCAACGTATCCTTAAACTAAAACACCAAACCCAAATCTAAGTAAATACGGATTTGGACTAATCCACATCCTACGGGCGACGGCATAACTTAGTTTCCGTATACAATCCACGGGCATCCACAAACAAAACAAACACACACGACACGAAGTGAAATTCTGGAGAAGGAGAAAGTGGCTACCACGATGCGGTAGCGTAATTAACTGCAGGGGCTTGCGCCTGCAGGGAAAAGCAACCCCACAATAAAAAACCCCTCAAATGAAGGGGAATCTGACGAAGTATGCTACATCGGCCGCATCCATCTAAACCTCCGATACACGGCGCCATAAATCGACATGGCATCTTCGGAGAGGTGGACGGATAAAACCAAATAGTATCTGCCCCGAATCTCATGCAAGACGTTCAGTCTTCGCCGCCATTCGGAGTGGAACAGATTCTGGCACGCCCGGTGGGAATGAGTAGGGGCGCTTCACTTTCTCATTGTAGTACCGCCGTCTTTCTTCAAGTTGATCCGCCAGCTTTGGGGCATTGGGTTGCTGCTGAGCATTCGCAACGAAGGTTGCCTTCCCTTTACCCTTGTCATTCCGAGGTTCTGGCTTCGGTGGAGATGGTCTGCGACCAATCTGGTCCATCTGGGCCAACCTGTCGATCAAATACACTGATACAAAGGCAGCTACTGGGAAGGAAGCGTCTTAAATAGCTCTATCAGTTGTTCGCACACTTCCTTCCATGCCTTTTCCTGATCGGCCACTACCGCCAGTTCTGCCTCCACTCGAGCCCGTTGCTGGAAGAGGGATGCAAGCTTCTACCCAACGGCCTGCTGAACTGCTTCGCGGCCTTGGGCATTACGCTTGGCAGCGTCGAGTGGTGGACTTATGTCGAGCACGACGACGGACCCCGTAGAGTCCGGGGATGAGGCCACGGGTGGTGGACTTATGTCGATGGAGGAGGGAGACGCCTCCGTCTCGGCTGGAGGCTCATCGGGTAAATTTCGGATTACTGTCCTTTTTTTTCTTTATCTTGCAACCTTTCCTGATAGGTTTATCCTTGTTTTTAACGCAGGTGCGGCCAGTGCCGATACTCCATTGCTCGAGGGAGCGCCGTCAACTACTGCCTTGGCGGTGGTCACCTCTCAACCCTCCCTTGTACCATCAAAGATGTTGGAAGGTATGGGTTTGCAACTTATTAGTTTTATCTTTCAGACGTATAATTTATGTACTAAAGTCGTACTGTTGTGTCTTTTCAGGAGTGCTTTTTGACCATCTATATCAGGTGTTGCTCCCACACTTCTCCTTCCCATCTGACCTCGCTTCTTCCTCTAGTGGCGCTGGTGAGTATAGTTTCCGACTAATATCTTTCTTTTTCAGTGATGGAATTATTTCTAACTTTCTCTCGTCCTGATTGCAGTGCTACAAATCGAAGGAGGGGATGAAAGATCGGCCGTGCAACCGGCCCTTCCGGCTTTGCCACCTGCTGCAGCTGGTTTAGCAAACTATCGCATTGATGACCCCCCTTTTTTTCTTAAACTGTCATCTAATCGTATCTTTTTTTTTAGCTGTCGTTCCGATCTCGGCACCTTTCGAATCTCGTGTCACAATGCCGGCAGGCCCTTTCCTGAGATGTCCGTCCTCGAAAGGCGCCGCGAATAGTCTGCGCATGTTGAGCGACTATATTGAGGAACTGGACGTCGAGACTCCTATGTCTGCCGCAGATTTTGCTACGGCGGTTAACCCAATGTTGATGATCCTCGTAAACTTCCATAACGAGGGCATCGTCGCGTCTTGGGTTAATCACTGCAGGAAGATCGAGGCTCGCCTGCATCAACAGGAGTTCATGCGCCCTGATCCCGAGACCTTAGCCGCAAGCCATCAAAGAGCAGCGTGGATTGAGCAAACCACTTCTTAAGTCCACCACTTGGAACAAGAAGCGACTTTAAGGTTGAGGGAATTTCAGGAGTCTTCAAGCGAGACTGCTCGCCTACGTACTGAAGTTGAGGCGAACGCTGCCCAGGTGAAGGCTATCTTCGAGGGTCTCCTGGAACGCATCTCAAATGGACTGAACTTGAAGCAGGAACTCGACGCTGCCGAGCGTAATGCCCAAGGCCGCGAAGCAGCTCAGCAGGCCGTTGGGGAGCAGCTTGCATCCCTCTTGCAGCAACGGGCTTGAGTGGAGGCAGAACTGGCGGTGGTTGCCGATCAGGAAAAGGCATAGAAGGAAGTGTGCGAACAACTGATAGAGTTATTTAAGACGCTTCCTTCCCAGTAGCTGCCTTTGTATCAATGTATTTGTAAAATTTTTCTTTTTCAAATAATATGTATCCATTCTTTATTCTTTTTTATGATTCACCTTGTACTTGATTGAATTAATAAATAAAGATACACATTTTTTCTTTGCAATGTCTTGTATGCTCTTTTGCTTTCTCCCTTTCTCTTATTATCAGCATGCTGTCTTAATAAATACGGTTGACAGATAATAGAGTAAACATCTTAGTTTTGTTTTTTAAGAAATAGCGATGGCTTAGGCCACAGGTTTAGATCTGCCGCTTATGACTTTTCAACTCCATGAGCCATGAGGGTCCCATAGAGACTTTTCTCCCTACGGATCGAGAGGATCTCGTAGGTGTATTTTCTCCTTAGGAATCGTGAGGATTCCTAAGCATGTTTTCTCTTATAATTCGTAAGGATCCTATAAGAGAATTTTCCCTCTTACGAGTCGAGGGGACCCGTAAGCGGTTGTTTCCCTCCTTGTCGAGATTCGACTTTGGAGAGTGAGACCCGTGAATAGTATGCAAGAAACCATTTTAAACCGACTTGTTGGGTCCCATTGCTCAGGAAATAAGTTTTTTAATCCCTGCTGCCTAAGGCTTTATCTTGTAAGTTGAGACGAATCGGGAATTTCTCGCGGAGACACTGGTTTCTCTGCGGGCTGACGCGAATCAGAAGGCTCTCATCAAGGACGCTAGTTTCCCTGAATTGAGGTATTTGCCAAGGACACTTGTTTCCCTGGGCTTGAAACGAATCGAGAATTTCTCGCGGAGACGCTAGTTTCTCTGCGGGTCGACGCTAATCAGGATTTTCTCGTCAAGGACACTGGTTTCCCTGAGTCGAAGGATTTTGCCAAAGACACTGGTTTCTTCGGGGGTGAGACGAATCGGGAATTTCTCGCGGAGACACTGGTTTCTCTGCGAGCCGATGCGAATCAGGAGGCTCTCATCAAGGACGCTAGTTTCCCTGAGTTGAGGAGTTTGCCAAGGACACTTGTTTCCCTGGGGTTGAAAAGAATCGAGAATTTCTCGCGGAGACGCTCGTTTCTCTGCTGGTCGACGCGAATCAGGATTTTCTTCATCAAGGACACTGGTTTCCCTGAGTCAAAGGATTTTGCCGAAGACACTGGTTTCTTCGGGGTTGAGACGAATCGGGAATTTCTCGCGGAGACACTGGTTTCTCTGCGAGCCGATGCGAATCAGGAGGCTCTCATCATGGACGCTAGTTTCCCTGAGTTGAGGAATTTGCCAAGGACACTTGTTTCCCTGGGGTTGAAACGAATCGAGAATTTCTCGCGGAGACGCTAGTTTCTCTGCGGGTCGACGCGAATCAGGAGGCTCTCATCAAGGACGCTAGTTTCCCTGAGTTGAACTGATATGTGGTGGTCTTTCAGGTTTTATATAAGTTACCGTCAAGCCCGTGAAGCTAGGAATTTGATCTTCGCTTCATTTGCTGGCACTGCGTCTGCTGTATCCAGACGAATGTCGCAGTTGTCTCTAGGCTGTTTGCGAACCGTCGAGATTTGGCTTAGTTTTCTGGCGGAGCCTGTTGGGAAGGTGTGGTTCCATCTTTGTTTGTGCCCTTGGATGGTATACAGGGATCGATGTGATCTCAACTGTAGGGCAAAAGTTTCATTCATTTTTATTGTTTTATTTCCGCGATGCTCTATCATTTCAGCTTTTATATCGCGAAGGTCGCGATTGCCCAATCATTTCGGCTATTTTTCGCGGTGCCCAATCATTTCGGCTATTTATTTTATTTTTACTCGCTGCTTTTTATTGCGATTTGCCCAATCATTTCGGCTATTTTGTGTGCATACGTTTTCACTTGCTTCTTTTTATTGCAAGTTGCCCCATCATTTTGGCTATTTCGTATGCATGTGCGGCTTACTGACTTTTCGCCGTAAACCTGAAATTAGACGCTGATTTCGGCATCAGCACCGCTACAACTAGAATATTGCCAGGAGCGAATCATCATTTTCCTCTATCGATGTCGAACAAAGGTGGCTTAGCGAACAGGGTTAAGGTCCTGTCGACTAAGGCTTTTAACTTCATGAGCCGTAAGGGTCTCACAAAGGTATTTCTCCCTACAAGTCGTGAGGATCTTGTAGGTGTATTTTCTCCTTAGGAATCATGAGGATTCCTAAGTGTATGTTCCTCTGTAAGTCGTAAGGATCCTACAAGAGGGTTTTCTCCTTATAAGTCGAGAGGACTTATAAGGGTTGTTCGTCATGCGTACATATCCCCAGTCACGGATGGGACTTGGTTAGGGAAATGTTTATTCGCGCCCGTGGATTGTATACAAGGGTCAGTGCTGAGCCACTTGTAGGGCAATATCGAAGGTTGTGGGGGGGGGGTTGCTTAAGCACAGGTTTAGGTCTCTGTAACTTAAGACTTTCAAATCTCATGAGCCGTGAGGGTTCCATAAGAGAGTTCTCCTTACGAGTCGTGAGGATCTCGCAAGTGTATTTTTTCCTTAGGAATCGTGGGGATCCCTAAGTGTGTTGCTCCCTTGTGAGTCATAAGGATCTCACGCGGGTGGTTTCTCCTTACAAGGTCGAGAGGACCTTGTAAGTGTCGTTTAACGAGGTTGCGCCCTTTCGGGTTTTCACAAACACTCGCCGGTAGTCCTGCTGTTTTTACTCACGGAGCCCTTTCGGGTTTTCATCCGTGCCCATTTTGCTTATGGACATACCGCTTTTTTTTATATTCTTTTTATTCTCTTTTTTTTACGAGGTCGCGCCCTTTCTGGTTTTCACGAACACTCGCCGGTAGCCCTGCTGTTTTTACTCACGGGGCCCTTTCGGGTTTTCATCCGTGCCCTTTTTGCTTCTGGACATACCGTTTTTTATTATATTTATATTTTTTTCTTTTCCACTTTTTTTTATTCATCTCGTCGGCCTAAGGATGCCGCGGTAGTAGTTTAAGGACGTTTCGGTCCGTCATTAGTTTATGGGCGTTTCGGTCCGCCATTAGTTTAAGGACGTTTCGGTCCGTCATTAGTTTAAGGACGTTTCGGTCCGTCCAGGAGAAGGCTGGCTACTGCTTATAAAGTTTGAGCTTAGGAAGATAGCGAGCGAACATAGTCGTCGTCATCTATCATTGACCTAGGCGATAACTCGCTAAGAGTAGTATTTCATTAGGAAGAGACCATTTATTGGCTTGAAAGGCCTTTCACCGTGCATATCCATGAGTAGATAGGCTCCACCCTGGTAGACCTTGTCTATGATGTACGGACCTTCATAGTTTGGCTCGAATTTTCCCTGCTTGGCGCGATTGGGGATCATAGGCCTTTTGACCGCTAGCATGAGTTCGCCTTGGCGGAATGTCCTCGGCCAAGTCAATCTTTCATATGAGCGCGTCACCTTTGCTTTATAAGACTCCAGATTTTGTTGCGCTAGGAGCCGGGTCTCATCGAGGGCATCAAGCTCCTCAAGCCGAAGGTGAGCATTTTCTTCGTCCGTCAGCTCGCAGTGGACCGCCACTCGTAGAGAGGGTAACTTTATCTCGAGGGGGAGTACTGCTTCTGTACCGAATACCAACGCATATGGCGTTGCGTTCATGGCCTTCTTGAACGTAGTTAAATACGCCCAAAGAGGCTCTTGCAGCCTCTCATGCCAGTCCTTCTTATTTCGGGATACTGTCTTCTTCATGATCTTTGTCAAGGTCTTGTTGAAGGCCTCGGCCACACCGTTAGCTCGCGGATTATAAACCGAGGAATATCTCCAGTCAATATTGTGTTGCTGCGCGAAGCGACTGATCTTGTGGCTTCTGTAAGCTGGCCCGTTATCAGAGATGATCCGTCACGGAGTTCCAAACCGATAAATGACATGCGTTTTGAAGAAATGTAGGATATTCTCCGTTTTTACTTCCCTCAACGGTACTGCTTCTGCCCATTTGGAGAAGTAGTCAGTCGTCGCCAGGATGAAACGATGTCCCCTGGATGATGCTTGTTCGATGGGGCCGACTATGTCATTTCCCCAAATTTCGAATGGACAGCTAGCCACTGTCGGGTGTAGCAGATTTGGATGCTGGTGGATGAAGTCCCCATGGATTTGGCATGTGTGGCATTGCTTCGCATATTCGAAGTAGTCCTGAATCATCGTGGGCCAGTAGTAGACCATCCTTTTGATATTCAGTTTCATCTTCGGGCCCGCCTGTTGAGAACCGCAGAGTCCGTCATGAACTTCCTGAACGACTCTTTTCGCTTCGTCAGGTCCCAGACATCTCAACCACAAAGAATCGAACGACCTCTTGTACAGAGTATCATTGACGAAAGCGAAAGACAGAGCTCGTTTCATAAGCTGATGTCTTGAGGACGCATCTTCGGGCGTTCGACGGTATTTGAAGTAGTCTATAAAGACTTCCCTCCAATTCTCGGCCTTTTCCCGGTCTTTTATTTGCAGAGCCATTCGCTCAGTCGCTCCCTTTTCTTCGGGTGATTCCGGAGATATTTACGCTGGGGCAAGCACCCGACGGCTTTGCACCGCGATTCTCACGTCATCGAGGTTCTCATCAGCCAGTTTTTTAGCGAGTTTGGCCAACGCGTCCGCTTTGCTGTTTTCCGCGTGCGGTATGTTCTCCAAAGTATAGGAGGGAATTTGGGTCAACAGTTGCTGCACCTTTTTGCCGTACTTCACCAACTCTGGTTTGCACGTCTGGTAGTCACCGTTTACTTGACTAACGACCAGTTGGGAATCTCCGTATATGAGGAGGTTTTCAATTCCCATGTCAATGGCGATCTCGAGGCCTGCTATCAAAGCTTCATATTCGGCTTCATTGTTTGTCCTCGTCTCTGTTAGGGAGAAAGCAAAGCGCATTATCCCTCCTTGTGGAGTTACAAAGATGAGTCCTACCCCCGATTTGATGATAGGGGTATTTTGTTTGCGCTTCTTCACGGAGGATGCTCCATCGAAATAAAGCTCCCATCGGGTATCACCACCGTCGATCGCATCAAACGCATGTTCGTCTGGAAGATCGCAATTCAAAGGAGAATCGGCGGGTATCGGATGCTCAGCAAGGAAGTCGGCGATGGCCTGGCCTTTCACTTCCTTGAGAGGTTGATACGTTATCGAGAACTCCATCAAGAGCAAGGCCCATTTAGCGAGTCGACCTGTCAATACGGCCTTCGACATTAAATATTTAAGGTGTTCCACCTTCGAAATGAGACAGACTTCATGTGCCAACGCAGAGTGTCTGAGCTTTGTTATCGCAAAGATCAACGCCAGGCAGTGTTTTTCAATGGGGGAGTAATTGCTTTTTGCCCCCAGTAGAACTCGACTTAAGTAATAGAGAGCTCTCTCCTTCCCTTGATCGTTCTCTTGTGCCCATAATGCACCTAATGAACCTTCGAGGGCGGTTGTATAAAGAATGAGGGGCTTTCCCTTAACCGGAGCAGCCAACACTGGCGGGTTCTGCAGGTATTGCTTGATCTCGTCTAGCGCGCTTTGGCATTTTTGGTCCCAGACGAACGGGGTTCCCTTCTTCATCAGGTGGCTGTAAGGACGGCACTTGCCTGAAAGGTTGGCTATAAATCGCCGTATATGCGCGAGCTTCCCTTGGAGAAACCGCAGCTGTTTGAGAGTCCTTGGTGGAGGCAGTTCCATGATCGCCTTAATCATTGACGGATCTATTTCGATACCTCGGTGTCGGACGATGAATCCTAGGAATTTGCCTGAGGAAACTCCCAATGCGCACTTGAGAGGGTTCATCTTCAAGTTGTATTGTCGAAAGCATTGAAATACGGTCTTCAGATGTTCTAAATATTCCTCATATGATTTTCTTTTAACCACGAGGTCGTCGATATAACATTCGACAATTTCGTGTATAAGGTCATCGAAGATCTTCGTCATGGCCCTCTGATAGGTGGCACCGGGGTTCTTTAGACCGAAGGGCATCACCTTGTAACAGAATATACCCAAAGGAGTCCAGAAGGCAGTATGCTTCTGGTCTTCGGGATGCATCTTTATCTGATTATACCCTGATGAGCCGTCCATGAAGGAGAAAACTTCATGAGTGGACGTATTGTTTATCATCAGTTCGGTGACTGGCACTGGGAAATCGTCTTTCGGGCAAGCTTTATTGAGATCCCGGAAATCCACGCATATGCGCACTGTCCCATTTTTCTTCATCATGGGGACGATGTTGGCGATCCACTCGGGATACTGGACCTCCTGGATAAAACCAGAGTCGATCAGCTTCTTGACCTCGGCGTTGATGCTCATCTCAAGCTCGAGCCGCATTCTTCTCGGTGCCTGTTTGACTGGCTTGACGTCCGGGGATATTGCCAATTTGTTCACAGCAATTTCTGGGTCTAGTCCCGGCATTTCGGAATAGTTCCATGCGAAGCAATCTCTATGCTGCATAAACAGGTCCATAATGAAGCCACCCTCTCTTCAGACAGCAGCTCACTAATGAATGTCGGTCTCGAGTCATTCGCCGTCCCCAACTCAATTTTCTTGAGGTTATCCACAGTGGTATGTATTCCATCCTCCAGCTCTTTCGGTGCTGGCGGAAATTCTGAGATCACCTCATCGCTGCTGTTTTCGAAGCACCAGGGAAGGTCATCCATGTTTTCCGGCTCTTCTTTTGATATCGTTATCATATGACAGGTACGAATTCGCTTCCAAGCCCAATGTGGAACTGGTTCTGCTCTCGTGGCTTTGGGTTCGTGCTTCTGTGGCGGCGTTACCCTCCAGTTGTCAGACAGAGCGAACTTGCCAAGCTGATACTGATCTTCAACCCAATTCTTAAAGGTGAAGCAGTCCTCGAGAGGGTACCCTATCACTCGGTGATAAGGGCAATAGTCTGGGTGAGAGACTCTTCTTGCTTGTTCGGGGTGTTTAGACTCCGGCAGTGTAAGCATCTGATGTTTTAGAGCGAGGTCGAGTATTTTCTTCGTCTTGTCCTGAGGAAAAGAGTACGCTCGACCCATTTTTCTTATGAGGGATAGATCAGAACCGCTCGATTCCTGCTTGCGTGGCTTCTTAGTGCCGCTTTTTTGTTGTTGAACGCCTTTTTCGCCTCTCGACTTATTTCTGCCTCTATGTCGAGCCTTTTTTATAACAGGTTGACAGGGAGCGGCATCTTCATCTTTCACAGCTTGTTGGAGGAGGCGTTGCGTTTTGTCTTTCTCGTAGATGGCCATTTCGCGATTATGGTCGTCTCGGACTTTTTGAACCAGCTTCCCTTATAAGCTTGTCCATTTGTTCTTCGAACGACGGACTGGGCACTTTTGCATCAGGAACTTTTATTGGTTCAGGATTAGCGTCCTCCCATTGAGCATCCGCTTCTTCATCGAAGTCATGCACGACGTAGCAACCGTGGAGTAGCTCTCGTTTCTTGGACCGAATGTATCCAAGCCCGATTGTTTCCATTCTCCCATTAGGTAACTTGCGCTGAGTCCCGGGAACGTTCCAGACCCTGTCATAGAATTTGGCTTTCCGAGCGATCTGTTTGAAGGATATCCCCTGGCGCTTCAACAGCCTTTTCAAGCATTCTTTATAATATCTGGGGAGAAGGATGGGCGGAAGCCTGTCAAGCGTAGGATCCGCGCCGTGTCAGATTTCTTTCTCCACTTTGGTTTCCTTAGAGCGGTAGAATAGAATTGCCTTTTCACCTCTTCGCCTGGGAGGGACATAGAACGTCCGCAACTCCTCTACACTGTAGATATCAAGTGCATCCAGTTCTTTATGGTGTTTAGGTGGAACCATGGCGACTTGTAGACTTTGCTCTTCGTCAGCGGACGTTTGTATTGAAAGTCGAGCAGAGAATACAGCATGGACCTCATCTTCAGAGTCGCTACCAAAGATCAACGTAGGAGCAGATGGTCCCGGCTTGTTGTGTTGGGGTGGACCCGAATAAATCATCTCCTCTTCCTCCTCGGTATCACTGCCGAAGACAGGGATGGTAGCATTAGCTTTATTCTCTGGCTTGTGACACCTCTCCGTGTCTTCGAAATCCGATAAAAAGTATTTGGCATCTTCATATTTGCGGACTTCGTTTACAGAGAACGGGTTCAGTTCTCCCGTCACGGTTTACTCGAGACCATCCTTAAAATACTTCATACACTGATGTTGTGTAGAAGGGATGATGTTGTACTCGTGTAACCATGGTCGGCTGAGCAAAGCATTGTATCACATCTTGGCGTCTATGACGTGGAACTTAATGTCCGTGACGAGTAGCCCAAAGCGTAGCGTCAGTATCACAGACCCAAGAGTTCTTGATGATTGGGAGTCGAACCAGGAGATGGTGATCTTGTCCCGAGCAAGGTGCTGGACGCTCATGCAGATTTCTTTTAACACCCGCACATTGAGGAGATTAACGGAGGATCCATTGTCGACCAGTATTTTACTTATCTTTATATCGTGGCAGTATCCTGAGACATAAAGGGGGCGATTGTGTTCGCACGTCCCAAGGAGAAGGTCTTCATCGCCAAAGGTGACATCGGCCGTGTAAATTTCCTCCAGTTCATCCTTCATCTTTTCTTCAGCCAGGAAAGCTTGGAATTGTTCCAGCTCCTGTAGTGCCTTGATTAACGAATCTCTCGCCTCTTTTGATAGTAGAAGGGCGTCAATAATGCTGATCTGCGAGGGTAGCTTTCTCAGATGCGCCAAGACATTGTAATCCACCTTATTTTTCTTTGGCGGGTCCTTGGCATTTAACTCTTCCATGACTTGGTCATCTAGGGCGATATCCTCAGAGACCTTTTCTTTCCCTTTATCTTTTTTATTTGAGGGTCCGAGATTCTTTTCGGGTAGCGTCCGATTACGCAGCCGGATATTTTCACAGACCTTCGGCTCTTCCTCTTTTCCCGAGGTGGACTCTTTAAAGAGGGGTCTAAGAGCCAGCTCCCCGTCAGAATCTCTCCCGAATGTGAGCACTTGCGATCCCCCGGCGTTAACCATGCGACAATTGCCGGTAGTTCTGGTAAGCCCTTCGGTCTTATTTTTCCGCTCCCGACGAGTTTTGCGCTTCTCCCGCTTAAAATGTTGTCGATGAGCAACATATCCTTGCCACCATCTATTGAAAGCTTTGCACACTTCAGTGGGGTGCGAAATCTTCCGATGATACAAGCAGTAGGAGGGGTGCATTTCCACTTCACCAGTAATGCTTCCTTCAGAGGATGGTAGCTTCATGCCCATTGATATGGCCTTAGCAAACATTTTCCTCGTCTTGAATTTTCTTTTATCCGCGGTGGATGTATTTTGCTCTAGCGGGAGCGTCTCAACTCTTTCGTTAAGTCGCTGGCGCTTGGCACTTTCAAATAGAGCCGTCTCGCGTTCCCGGTCAGCTTTACTTTTCAACAGAGCTTCGTTGAGGAATGCGTCAATTACTTCATCTGATGGCCCCAGAATTTTTGGTTCAGGATCTGCCCCCAGCTTTTCAGTGCAAGGAGTCTCCTCGTCGTCCGTGAACGAATGGGAAATCACATGACAGCTCGCTACGTATTTTTCAGATTCATCCGACGAACTTTCTTCCTCATCTTCCTCTTGAAAGACGTGGTTGAGATACTCTTGGAGTATGATGGGAGTCCGTGCTTTCTGGTTGTATTCCTCCAGCGTGTCAATTTGTTTTTCTAAGTCCGTGCGCTTATCGCCAGGCTTCACAGGCTTCTTGGATTTCTTCTTCTTCTTCTTCGAAGATTTTGACGGCAGGTTGTGGGTTCTTGGGCCACCACCATCGGTCTTCGGAGTTGGACGCGGCTTCAACATCCCCTCAATGACCTGCGGTTCCAACGGGCTATTCTACTTGATCATTGGGCATGTTTGAAGATCGTTCAGCATCCTCTTTGTCTTGGCTGATAGCCCGACCTCCCATGGACCTTCTTCAACGAGAGAGCACGTTGCCCCCGGCATATTCATCCTTTTAGAGGCGTGAGGTTGCGGCGGATTCACCTTCCATCTGTCGGATAACGCGAACTTGCCCTGTTGGTACTGGTCTTCAAGGCAATTTTTGAAGACGTAGTAATCTTCGATCGGATGACCCAGTACTCGGTGATAGGGACAGTAGTTGGGCTCATGGACATCATTTGGCTGCGACGGACGTTTTGGATCCGGCAGATTTATGAGTTGGTTGCGCAACGCCAGCTCGAATAATCTTCTCGTTTTATCTCGGGGAAACGAATAAGGATGTCCTAGCCTCTCCTCAAGGGGTACGTGCGGACGCATATTATTTTGACGAACAACCGGCTTCGAGTTGCTCGGCTGTTGTTGAGCATTAGCGACAACGATCGCTTTCCCCTTCCCCTTTTCATTTCGGGAGTCCGGCTTTGGAAAAGGAAGTCTATGGCCCATCTGATCCATTTGCGCTAGCTTGTCGATCAGGGCCTGGAAGGTAGTCGGCTTGAAGAACATCATAAATTGCGAGATGGTTGCTTGTGGATCAAGGGTTCCCACAAACATACCCACTGCAGGAGCTTCTTCAATGCGTTGCTCGCATTTTGATCATAAGTTCCGCCACCGTATAGCATATTGGACCCATGCCTTGCCCGGCTTCACCCTGGCATTAATCAATGCCGTCATCGGGGTGCGTTCGCTGGCGCTTGCAAAACGCTAGGTAAACAGCAGTTCCATCTCCGCGAAGGTCTTGATAGAGTCGTTTGGGAGCTCAGAATACCACTCGAATGCTGTATCTGACAAGCTGCCGACGAACTGGCGAAGCAACAGTTTGTCAGAACCGCCAGTGTTGCCGCAAAGCGCTCTGAACTGGGCAACATGCTGGTGGGGATTGCCCATCCCCTTATAGACATGGAATTTGGGTATTGTATAGCCCGGCGGGTACTTTATCTGATCAAACCAACTTGGATATGGTCGTCCTATTTTTATGACCAGACCGGCTGCCTTAGTCGCATGATGAACCCGTATTTGTTGGGCTATATACTCGTCCAAGTCGGCTTTGGAGATTGTCTCCTCCTTGGCTGTTGACAAAGCTGGTGGAGGATTTGACGTTCTCCCCTATCGTCTTCAAGGACGATTGGGGGATCTTCAGCTGGAGGATCTTATTGGATCATCATCCCCACCATGTCTTGGAACAGGAGGGCCATACGCTTTATGTTGGCTGCTTGTTCAGCAGCCTCTTTATCCTTCTTCTCCAATATCCGACGAAGGAATTCAGCGTCAATTTCTTTCTCCAAGCGTTCATCCGAGGACGCTTCGGGGCTTTCTTTTGTCCCAGTGAGTGCGGCCATCGCGTTCATCATCTTTTGGAGCTTTTGCTGTTGTTCCTGAGCTTTAGTCACTGACCGTGTAAGCGGTCGATGACCTGTAGATGCACGGCTGTCCTCCTTTCCAGACGCCATATAGACGGTATGAATCACCATGCCCCCAGACTTAGGGCGTTTAGGCTCGCCGCCCATGGCATTGGCCACGGGCATGGGAATTTTCTATGGCCTCCTTCTCTTATGGGTCGTTGAAGTTGAGGGGGCCATTGCAGCAGGCACCCTGGTGGTGGTCGTCCTTTGCTGTTTGTCTGGACGGTTCTTTTCTTCTTGCACTTTCGCCCTTTTCTGCTGACGAGAGTGACCTTGGTCAATTACGGAGTCTTGAACCCTCCGCCAGACTTTATAAATTTTGGAGGATAGCCGCTTAGGGGGCTGCTCCAGCTTCGTTTCCGGAACCCTCTCCGCAGGTGGAGGTGATCTTTTCAGCATAGCAGTTGGAGAGTTCTTACGCACCCTCCTTAACGGTTCGAAGCTGTTCCCAGTTGGAAAAGCAGCATCAACTTCCACCATTGGAGCGGGTGGAGTTAGCCCCAAGGGGGAGTTGCCCCCAGCCTTCCTTACTCGGCGCCAGTGGCGACATCGAGCATCACGAGCCGTTGGGACTGGCTCGGCGATAGGGACAGCTTCATCTTGCCTCCTGTCCAAATGAGGCGCTATTGGTGCGATCCTCTTGAAGACTGAGGTCTTCCTTTGAGTGTCAATATTCAATCTGTCAAAGACAGATCCTCGAGCAATGGAGCATCGGCACTGGCCGCACCTGCGTTAAAAACAAGGATAAACCTGTCAGAAAAGGATGCAAGATAAAGAAAAAAATGGACAGTAATCCGAAATTTACCTGATGAGCCTCCAGCCGAGACGGAGGCGTCTCCCTCCTCCATCGACATAAGTCCACCACCCGTGGCCTCATCCCCGGACTCTACGGGGACCGTCATCGTGCTCGCGAGGCCAGGAGACGGCGGAGGGCCGTAGGTGGGGAGAGTAATGATCGGAGCATTGCCAGACTCTTGAGAAAGAGAGGTCGGCTCGTCCTCAGGAATCATGTCCACCTCACCCGCTACTCCCTCGGGCTCAGCAGTCGCGGTCGTCTCGTCCACCATTGCCACGGGTTCATCGGTCTCAGGCGCTCCGTCCGCTGCTGCCTCGGGCTCGGCATCGGCCACCTTCTCAGGCATAGTGGACGTGACCATTTCTTCAGCCACTAGCTCGGGCCCGGCAATCCCGGTTGTGTTGTCCACCATCGGCTCGGGTTCGACCAATACCTCTTCCTATGGACTTTCAGGTTCGACGGTCTCCGCCTCCCCCACGGTTGGACTTGGCCCTGCAGGACAGAATATATAAGAACCGACAGATTTATAATTCTTACAACAAAAGTTTGAAAGAAATATTACCTGAGGTGGACTTATCGTTAACCTCCCTATTTGCGCGCACCGCCTTTCTGTGAGCTGTAGACAAGACGACCGGGGACTCTTGTGAGGGAGTATCAGCACGAGGGACGATGCTTGGGCCCGCTCCAATGGCTAAAGCAGCCCGGCGTGCCTTCGCTTCGCGCCTCAACCGCTTCCTCTCCTCCCGGGCCGTCGCGATGGACCTCTTCGACGCTTCCTTCATCAAGGTGTCGTCGTCCTCGTTTAGAGTTGCCTCCACATCCTTCAAGGCATTTCTCATCGGCTCTTCAAGTCGGGTCTCTCGCGGTAGCCCCGAAGAGGCCGAAACATCAGCGGCTGGCCCGGGAAGAGTCTCGGCGTCACCAGGCGGGACCGGCATTGTGGTTCCTGCGATAAAAAAAAAGGGGATTAGATCCACCATAACAAAAGGAGAATAAAGACTTGATGAATCGAAATGTATCAAGGTCTAAGGACTCTCTGAGTCGTTCCTCCTCTTGGAATGTTTTGAGGGAAGCAGCAATGGCTTCTTCTGTGGTGATGCCTGTTTGAAGAAAAGAGGGGAAAAACGTTAGTCAAAGGCAATAATAAAGATATGATGCAATAAAAAAATGCGACTAGTAATTACCCGATTGCGCAAGCTTAGCTAGCCACGCGTCGCGCCTCGCCAATCGATATGAAGCTGCGATGGCGGCCGCCAGGTCCGTGTCATCCGGCGGCATAACTAATTCCCTGTTGGTCCCGTACTCATCCAGGCCCTCGCTATAGGGAGCGTGGGGTTCCTGACTGAACGCAACGTCAGCTGAGAAGAGAGACTTCTTTTTCCTCTTCTGCCCACCAGCCCTGGGTGCACCCGGGATCGACTTGCGCTTTGCGGGCACCTGGGGGCGGCGGGTCCCGATGTCCGTGCCCACACCAGACACCGGCGAAGCCACAACTACTGTTTCCACTAGAGCACACGGTGCTGGTGGTGCATCCACAGTATCGGGAAGCGGCAATCCATGTGGAGGACTCTGCACACACGGTGGTCCGGCTCTAGCATCTTTCAGCGGAGGAACTACCGGGGTGCTTGGCACCAGAGGAGCTTTGCGGTCGCTACCTGGAGGCGCACCTTTACATTCGACCAGCAATCGCTTTTCTTTCTTTATAACGACGCCCGTCGAATGATTGTACCATTCTGTATATGCATTGAGGAGTCATAGGGCGCAAGCCGGCTCGCTGATAAAAAAATGAGAACCCGTATTCAGACGCATGAAGTGATGCAGCGCGTTCTCCATCCCTTCTTCAGTAGCAGCGGGTTCCAGTAGGAAAGCCTCCAATGGTACCCCTTGATTGTAGCTCAGTTGTTGGGCGAAACGATGCGGGTTGTATCTCATGAAAATCGCCGCACCGTTCTGCCTAAACACCAGGAAGCCCGGTCTGATAGAATATAGATGGAGGGTCTCCCGGGCCGTCAAAACTGAGGCCCCATCTTTGAAAGTGTCTTGCAATGGCCGCACTGTGGTGGTAGATGCCTTTCCAATAGTTAGTACTTTGTCAATGAAAGACACCCCATCTCCAACGGTGTGGGGGTGAAGGAGCAAACCCCTGGCATTCTGTGGCGATGGAGTCACAATTGAGGCGCCAATCAATCGTATGGTTCAAGGGAAGCTGCACCTGTCATAGAACGAGGGCCTTTTGTGCATACCGAAGACGCCCAATGTATGTAACTCGAGCCATGATACGAAGTAGTGCATTGGGAAGATCACGTGCAGTACCCCAGGCTCATTAGCATCCGCCGCTTGACTAAGGCCGTGATATAGGTGTGCCAAGCCGGCGATCCCAACAGCCACTTTTACCCTAATGGTCATCCGGTGAGCTGGGTAAAAGACAGAGGGCCGCATATGGCGAGAATGCATCGGGAGCGCAAACCAACTCAGCCATAGCCCAAGAAATCCTAAGAAGAAATCTTCCTCGTCCATCCCGGGGGCTGCAACTTCCGCAAAAGACACAATTGGGGAGTTAGGAAAGAAAAAACCCTTTTGGTCTATTTCCTTCGACGGCAGGTTATCCAAACCTAGACCGAAAGGGTCGTCAAGTGTGGCAAACTTAGCAGCTTCTGCCTAGAGGACGTTTGGGTGAAGGAATCGAGCGATGAAATCCTCGAAGCTAACTCCGCGGCTCCCACGTTCGATAAAAAGGGCCTCATAGATATTCAACACTTTGATCAAACTTGGAAATTGATGTTGAACAACATTCTCCGGAGTGAGGCCCCTGACTGCCGACTTTGCACCGAAGACATATTCCTCTGTAAGAAGCAACTCCTCATAATGCTCCCCTATCACCGGTAAGCCGGAGACCTCTGTGAATTCCTCCAAAGAAATCGACACTTCCCGGTCCATTGCGAGGAAAGTGTGAGTAGGAATGTTCCACTGCTCCAAAAAGGCCTTAAACTACCTGGTGGGAAGCGTAGGATATTGGAAGAGGGAAACGTAAACTGCAGTGTACAACCCTAGTCTTATCAACTGCGACTTCTTCGCCAACAGAATGTAGCGAGCCAATGGCAGATAGCCGATCGGATGGCGGGGGATCAGACCTATGTTATATGATTGCCCCCAAGGTTGCGCCTCGCCTTGACAAATACGGCGTGCCAGGATATCCAAAACAATAAGACGCTGAACCAGAATTGCATCTATAGCAGGATGAAAAAAGCCCTTTGAAGTCCAATCAACCATCTCCACGGCATACTGCACCAGGGGTGGGCTGGCATAGTGGATCACCGTAATAGGCTCTGACGGTACTGCGCACGAGAAGCTCTGTCGACCCATGATAATTTGGTTGTACCACGACCCCCAAAGGTGAAGATTCTTATATTCCGGGTCGTGGTCCCTGATCATAGCTAGGACCTCACGGTCTACGGGTGCTTCGGGGAATCCTTCCTCCGAACGAACGAACGGGAATGAGGTATCGAAAGACATGTTCACTGCAAGGGGACAAAATTAGCCGTTAGTGTTGTAATTCCAACGCTTGGCGTTTTAAAAAATTAATAATAATAATAATATTATTAATTAATTAAATTAAAAATTAATTTAAATTAAATTAAAATTAATTACACCACATTGCAGTGCAGTGGGTAGGGGACCAAAGGGGGACCCAAAAAATTTGGATGACAATGCATCAGTTAATAAGACAACCCCATCATTGGATGAGACTGTCAGTTAATCCCCAAGTGAATATTCTAATTAATAATAATAATCCCTAGAGACAAGGAGAAAATCTCCTCATTCAGAGCAAAGCTCTGTCACAGAGTGACACTTGTCAAACTCTGGTCTCAGAGGATTAAAATTCCTTAAAAGAGCCTAGCTCTATGATAATGATGAGAAAATCTATTAAAAGAAAAAAATTCTTTAAACACCTAAAAATTAAAAAAAAAATTGGGATCCTAAAGATCCATGAAAACTCTTAGGAGTTCTTCATTTTTTGAATAAAGAGATCTACTTTTGATCCATGAGGAAAGCTCTGTTCATGGGTTAAAAAAAACCCCGAAACAAGATCTCTTCAGATCTATGGATTCTTGAGAGCAAAGCTCTGTTGGTGAAAAACCCTAAAGGGGTTTTCTTTAGATCAAAGATCTATGAGAGCAAAGCTCTGTTGATTAAAATTAATTTAATTTATTTAAGTTAAATTTTACCTAAAAATGTTCTAAGTTCTAAACTCTGAAGTTCTTGGGAAGAAACAAGAGCAAAGCTCTGAAAATCAAGTTCTTGGAAAATGGTAAAAATTTCCTAAGGACCAAGGGTCCTATTTATAGGCGTCTGCGCCCTTTCACCTCACCGGTTGATCCAATGGCTAGGATTTTGCCACTGCTGCACTCACGTGCGCGCCACGTGAGCGCAACGGTGGGGGGGCATTTGTTTCCCCCAATCAGAGCAAAGCTCTGTTTGAATTTCAAAAATTCAAAATTAGAAGCAACGCTTCAAATTCCTTGCGCAACGCGCCACGTGTCAAAAGCTGATACGTCAGCGCAGCGCCCAGGAAAGCGCGCCCAATCAGAGCAAGGCTCTATTTAAAACAAAAATTAAAGGAAGCAACGCTTCAGTTGCGCAAGTGCTGCGCTGCGCGACACGTGTCAGCGCAGGTGCGCAAGCGCTGCACTGCGCGACACGTATCAGCGCAGGCACAGTTGTGCTGCACTGCGCGCTGCGCGACACGTGTCAGCGCAGTTGCGCAAGCGCTGCACTGCGCGACACGCGTCAGCGCAGGCGCAGTTGCGCAGCGCTGCGCGCTGCTCGACACGTGTCAGCGCACGCGCACGCGCGCTGCGCGACACGTGTCAGCGCACGCGCAATTACGCTGCGCTGCGCGACACGTGTCATGCGCTGCGCGACACGTGTCATGCGCTGGGGCGTTTGCGCCAAACAGAATTAAAATTGTAGTAAGATCCTTCTGTTCTTGTTTAAACAAGAAGATTGTCTTCTGTAAAACAGAAGCCCTTGGATCAAAAGATCCAACGGTGGGGAAAATTCCCCAAATCACTCCGAGAATGATCTCTTTAACAAACTTAACAAATCTATGTGCACTATATAAAGACCCCTAGACCCTAACTCAAAACATCATCAACATTGTGAGAGATCAAGAACTTCAAAACAGAGAGAACTCTGAAGAAAATTCATGAAAAAGGTAAAAACCTTTATAAAATAGAAGAATTTCTTCTGAATAGATCATTGATCTAAGAACAATATCAATGATCTTCAATAAAAAATAAATAAATAATAACAGTGCCTTGCACTTTTTATGAACCATTGGTTCTGGAATTTCAGAAAAATTCTTTTCTTGAATCCAAAATTGGATCAAGTTATTGAAACAGTGCCTTGCATTTGCAAAACTGCACTGTTGCGCTCCTGGGTTGGCGCAAGCCACCAGAGAGCGCCACGTGTCAGCACCAGAACCACTTGCGCTATGCGCTTTTAAGATATAGCATTGCTCTATGAAATTGGCGCAACTCACCAGAGCGCGCCACGTGTCAGCAGCGCAAGCGCAGCGCACTGCGCTTGCGTGACACGTGTCACCACCATAAGTGCTTGCGCTCAATGATTGGCGTAAAGCGCCTGACAAATGCACTGCATTGTTTACTGAAGGGCCAGGCCCAAATCAAAAAGGCCTAGCAGGCCAAAATAAAATGCAATGCATTAAAAGGGCAGAGCCCAAACAAAATAGATGCTCTGCATCATTTATAAATGGGCAGAGCCCAAACAAAATAAAAATGCAATGCATTAAAAGGGCAGAGCCCATACAAGATAGATGCTCTGCATCATTTATAAAAAGGGCAGTGCCCAAACAAAACAAAAAATGCAGTGCATTATTAAAAAGGGGCAAAGCCCTAGCACAGGCCTAATAGGCCAAAGACAAATAAAAATGTTGAACATTTTTCAACTGGATTTAGCCCAATCATGGCCGTAAGTCCTTAAATTAAATTGACTAAGCACGGCTTCTCTCCTAAATCAATTTACATCCGGTTCGAGGGTACATTTCCGAACTCCTCTGATTCCTATTATTGTAATCCTTCAACGACGTCAGATAGGTGACGGGTCCCGACAACCACACATCAACACGGACTGTGGGGTCCTTAAACCCGCGGACTTATGCGTCCTTAAACCAAGATACGGACTGTGGGGTCTTTAAACCCACGGACTTATGCGTCCTTAAACTACCGATGGACCACCATATCCCTAAACTGGCGATGGACCACTATGTCCCTAAACTGGAACAATATAGCCCTTAAATACTCTTTTGTCGGATCCAAACGATCCCGTTAAGTTGATCTTAGTCTCAAATTAGACTAACGTATCCTTAACGAACGTTTAAGTTGATCTTAGCCTCAATATGGCCAAGGTATCCTTAAACTCAAACACCAAACCCAAATCTAAGTAAATACGGATTTGGACTAATCCACGTCCTACGAGCGACGGTATAACTTAGTCTCCGTATACAATCCACGGGCATCCACAAACAAAACAAACACACACGACACGAAGTGAAATTCTGGAGAAGGAGAAAGTGGCTACCGCGATGTGGTAGTGTAATTAACTGTAAGGGCTTCCGCCTGCAGGGAAAAGCGTCCCCACAATCAAAACCCTCTCAAACGAGGGGGAATTTGACGAAGTATGCTACATCGGCCGCATCCGTCTAAACCTCCGATACACGGCATCATAAATCAACTTGGCATCTTCGGAGAGGTGGACGGATAAAACCAAATAGCATCTGCCCCGAATCTCAGGCAAGACGTTCAGTCATGGCCGCCATTCGGAGGGGAACAGTATCGATGCCCTGTCTCGATAATGCTACGACCAGGGACCTGTATAATGACGTGCTTATAGATTACCCAGCCCCCATCAGTGTGACTGCCATTACAATGCTGGTAGTCAAGCAAAAGATCTTAAGGGCTCTATCAATATGTATTAGCAATATGTCAAACAGAAACACATACACATATTAAGATAGATACAAACCAAGTAGAATACTACCATATTGAGCAAGAATGTCAATCCGTGTATATATCCCAGGCTTCCAAAATGTAATATACAAACTAGTACTATACAATAATGGCCTTTAGGGCATATCACACTAACAGAAATATTGTGAGAAAATAAAATTTAAAGTGAGCCCACTTGCTATTTCATAATCCTATATACTTGCTTGGGTAGTAAAGGGTGTTCTCTTCATAAAGTTCATGACCTAGTGAAGAGGTAGCTTGGGTTTGAGTCTCCTCGACGTAGATCATCTTCGGCCTCAAAGACTTCGAGCAAGCTTGTTCATTTCTCCTAGGGAACCCATACTAGAGTTCGGTAGATCTTCGATCGCAGTGAAGGGACTACTACACGGAGCTTTAGAAGTGAAGGACCAGTCTACAAAGGTTGTATTCCTCATTCACTTAGTGTATTGGTAGATTACATGTTATTTCGTCTATTTACTCTAGCTAGATCCTAGGTTAGGGTTCATTAGCACCATAGAATTTTTAAATTTTGCATGGTAGTTTCTGTGAAAACCCAGTAGGGTGCTAAGGAATCCCAACAGAAGCAACGTTGAAATGAACATCTAATCTATCTTTATATACGGAGAACCAGCGGAAAATTACCGACGAAATATCTCGAAACGGATGAAAATACAAGTGAATGCAGGTGTTTGCTTTATACATTCCTCACTTGTCCACACGGGACAAATCTATCGGTTATCATAAGTGTCACGACCCGAAATGGCACGTGACTGGCACTTGAATCATATAAAGTCTATAGAACCCCATCTAATTCAAGTAAGCTAAGAAATCCCAGAAATCTAAACCATTTAAAGAAACAAGTGAAGAAAACATGTTTTAAAACAAGGGGTTTTAATAACATAAGCCGAAGTATGCATTTTTAAAATCTCAAGTCTTTTCTGAAAATTTCGGCAAAATTTCCTTTGTAAGTACTGGCCCCAAACGGGGTACAACATGAATAATATATGCACAATGATAAAAGGCATCCCTAAGCGGGAGCTAGCTCTTCATCAATCGATGGTCACAACCATGTAAGCTATATAATATACAACGCCGAAGAGCGAGGATCAAAACTCAAAAGAAAACTCAAATATCTAGAAAACCATAATAATATAATGCGCGACTCTAAGGTCGAAAGAATATACAATTGGTTTTCTAAGTCTGAAACAATATACAGGTCTGGTTGATGGAATTTCTAGATACAACTGAAATAAATAGAGTACAATGGTGGTCATGATACAAGTGAACCCACCCACCAAGCAATCACCCTAAAAAGGACAGTGTGCCAGCAAAGCCGCAACGAACCTGTACCTGCAAGAAACTGTGGCACAACGGGGGTGAGTTGCCAACTCGTGAATAGAAAACATCATAGAGCAGAAATTGTATGTATGACTCAATCCTAGGTCAATATGATCAGTAATATATATGCTCAATATGATAAAGTCTGAAGCATGATAAGGTGGCAAGGGTAAACATATACACATAAGTGTAATACCAAGTGCTCGTGTCAGTGCCTCAAATAGCAACATATCATAAATATGAGGTGTGATCAATATAATCATCATGAAATCAGTGTAAACTATGTCATGAAGTCTATAAGTATGTGGATATCATCCAACTATGAAATCAACGCCTGTATGTATGTGGATCTCGTCCATGTGTCAACCAATGACACAATAATATCATGCATGTAAAAGTCATAAAAGCATATGCATGAAAGTATGAGGATATAAATCAACGTGTGTCCCTCGCGACACATCAAAATCATGGAACCTGAGTATCCAACATCGATACTCGAAACATCATGAAAACCGTGCTAAGCATCAACACGTAAATCCTCATATATCTCAGGCGCCGCATCCTCAGATCGGCCCTCAGGCGCCGCATAATCTGGTCGGCCCTCATATCCATCTCACTACTCCGGTCGGTATCCTCCGGATAACCGCCGAGTCCAAATACTATCACCGGTAGGTAGTGCTCCCCCGCCAGGCTCACCGTCTAATATATATGAGTCTTCTTGCCTCGGGGTACCTCACCGGGTCCACCATGTATCCACAGACGGTGCCTACCACTCCTCGAATCGGGTTTCACATGCCACTCTTAGAACCGAGAAAACACATGGTGGACGCACTGAAATATTATATTAAGGGTAACCGGGTTTTTAAAACAATGCATACTCTCTTTTGAAATAACCACGGTTCCCAAATCCAGAAATCTCATGAAAATAACATATCTCAATGCGTATAATCATAAAGCATGATGTATACGACATATAACAGAAATGTAAGCATATCTGCATATCATGCAACATGGAACAGTAATATGCATATATCGAGAGAAAACCGCTCTTTTAAAATGAATCCAGTTTTAAAATATATCTTGCGGTTCCCAAATCTCCAAAATCAAACCATAATCATCTATGTATGTGCAAATACGTATGTATGCAAGTATGGGTGTACAATATGTGTGTACGCTAGTATGGGTGTACAATATGTCTGTACGCAAGTATGAGTGTACAATATGCCTGTACGCCAATATGGACGTACAAGTAGGTATATACGCAAGTATGAGTGTACAATATGCCTGTGCGCCAATATGGACGTACAAGTAGGTATATACGCAAGTATGAATGTACAATATGCCTGTGCGCCAATATGGATGTACAAGTAGGTATATACGCAAGAATGAGTGTACAATATGCATGTGCGCCAATATGGATGTACAAGTAGGTATATACGCAAGTATGAGTGTACAATATGCATGTGCGCTAATATGGATGTGCAAGTAGGTATATACGCAATTATGAGTGTACAATATGCCTGTGCGCCAATATTGATGTACAAGTAGGTATATACGCAATTATGAGTATACAATATGCATGTACGCCAATATGGATGTACAAGTAGGTATATATGGAAGTATGAGTGTACAATATGCCTGTACGCCAATATGGATGTACAAGTAGATATATACGCAAGTATGAGTGTACAATATGCCTATGCGCCAATATGGATGCACAAGTAGGTATATAGGCAAGTATGAGTGTACAATATGCCTGTGCGCCAATATGGATGCACAAGTAGGTATATACACAAGTATGAGTGTACAATATGCATGTACGCCAATATGGATGTAGAAGTAGGTATATACGCAAGTATGAGTGTACAATATGCCTGTACGCCAATATGGATGTACAAGTAGGTATATACGCAAGTATGAGTGTACAATATGCCTTTACGCCAATATGGATGTACAAGTAGGTATATACGCAAGTATGGGTGTACAATATGCCTGTGCGCCAATATGGATGTACAAGTAGGTATATACGCATGTATGAGTGTACAATATGCATGTGCGCCAATATGGATGTAAAAGTAGGTATATTCGAAAGTATGAATGTACAATATGCCTGTGTGCCAATATAGATGTACAAGTAGGTATATACGCAAGTATGAGTGTACAATATGCCTGTGCGCCAATATGGATGTACAAGTAGGTATATACGCAAGTATGAGTGTACAATATGCCTGTGCGCTAATATGGATGTACAAGTAGCTATATACGCAAGTATGAGTGTACAATATGCCTGTACTCCAATATGGATGTACAAGTAGGTATATACGCAAGTATGAGTGTATAATATGTATGTGCGCAAGTATGGTGTACAATATGTATGTGCTCAAGTATGGTGCGCAAGTATGGTGTACAATATGTATGTACGCAAGTATATCATGCAAGGAGTCATATCCTGATGCAGCAATCCTACTGTGTAATGACATGGCAATTATCGATGATGAAGTGTGTGTGTGTCGGCAAGCAGGTGTACGTGGAACATACGCATCATCGATGATGGTGCTGGTGTCTTGACAGCATGGGTTTTAATATAACAATAATCATAAGTATATAGGCATGAAATGCGCTAATAACCACATGAATATATAGAATGGAAAGTAAATGCAATAATAAGGAATCTACATTAGTTATACGAGTTATACAGTTTGTCATTTGAAATGACACAAATCGTGGTATTTTGGAAAAATACGGGCTACGGTGTTTTTAAGAAAAGAGGTACGTCCTTTGAAATATCCGTAGAATCCTTTGGCCTGTCTTTAAAATACTCACGATTCGTTAGTTTTGGAAATAGGTATGACTCGAGTCTAGTCTAACATATACAAGTAAACTACAGGACAAAACGAACAGTCTAACCGAAAGGGTAAGGGAAAACCATCTAAGTCCGAGTCGATATATATATATATATATATATATATATATATAATAGTCGGTGATCTCGCCTCAATAGTATCACATATGATACAATAAACAATATGACATCCTCGAGTCAAGAGTGTGGATCTATCATCAATATATAGCTCGTACGGTAAATTCATCGTACGGCATCCTAAATCTGGGTACGGGTCGAATATCACATTCATCTCATCACTAATCTGGTATCCATTATCATCATATCTTATGAACTGGAGGTACTGATCTAAGTCTAGTACAAACTGATACCATCTGCATATATATATGCGTATGAAAAATACACGCCTAAAGGCCCGCTAAAATCTCATGTCGTATCTCATAATACGAATCAAATTATATCACCGATCTTATGGCATGATGCCCAATCTCATCGACTCATCTCCAAGTACCATAAACAATTCTCATCATCCATGTATATGCATATATATATATATATATATAGATAGTCCCATACCTATGTGTGTGTGTGTGTGTATATACATATCCCCATAAACGCACAAGTAAAATGATGTAAACATGTGTGTGTGCGCGCGTGTGGGTGTAAACCTTATTCTAAGGTCCACGACTAAACTAACTAATGACGCTATCACCCAATTACACTAAAGTTATCCATGACTCCCAAAGTCTATCTAGATAATCATAATCTCCTAAAAAACATATGAATATATCCATATAATTTATATATATACCATACACTACACTACGAACTACGGGGGTGCTATCTGCCATCCACCCGACTTCCCCCATAGATATAATCTACTCACATTGCTCTTCGCTTGCCGTTGCTGACGTCGCCACGCGCTTGCTTGTCGTCTCGAAGTAATCGTGGGGGTACCTACACATCATAACGTATCGTGCCGCATTAAAACCCAATTCAAAACCAAAACGACACGCTAAAAGCCTATAGGTTAGAACCTACGGACTACGCCTTTCAAAACCACCAAATATCATTCAATATAAACGTACAAACGTCAAGTGATCGAGGTAAAACGCAAATACTAAAATCCAGAATCCAAAATACGAAAAATAAAACCCCGAATCAAAACAGCAACTCTTGAAATTAGTCCCAGATTTTACCCTGGGCTAAACTAGCTAATTTTGCATACATGAGGGGTCTAATTTACAGGAGATGGAGCTACAGACGAAGCACGAAACCCATAGCTCAAGCTCTGGCCGCAAATTGCGGCCAGAAAGGTTTTATTTGCGGCCCAGATGAGGGTGTAGGGGCTGGGGTCTTTAGGGTATGCTCTAAATCACCTGCACATCTCTCTGTGTTCGCTAAATAAATTTTAGAGTCCCCGGGTGTTAGCAGATTCAATTTTCTCATCACAATTCCCACAATTTCCGTATCTGCAGAATTTCAAAGTTCGTATTTGGGGTTTAAGTCTCAGGTTCAGTCTACTAAATCATCACCACATGGGTTGTATAGCCTCTACTAACGTCAATTACCCTTTTCGAATCAATTCAAACGCTAATCCTTTTCTAGGAATTTCCAAACCCCACTAAACATAGCCTAATCACTTCTAAACATGCAAGAAAGCTAAAGTAAGCCAAATACTACACTAATGGTTCAAAAATTACCTCATTTGGCAACTCAAGAAAATTCTTGAGTTGCCCCAAGTGTCCAAAATCCTTGCTGTAACGTTTTAAAAAAAAATAATTAAATAAATAAAATCCTTTAGGTGAATTTTCTGATAATCGGTAAAATAAACCGTCTTTTCCGTAAAACTTAACTACAATTATTTTTCAATATAGATTTAAATACACCTATTATAACTATGTAATTACTAGTAAATGGTGTTTATTTAGTGACTTATAAATTATTAGTTTACTAAAATATTTTCCGTAATTAATTAAATTCAAATATTTACATAAGCTTTTAATTATACATTAAATTAGTGCAAATTACAAATAAAAAATGGGTTAATTTGATAAAGTGAGCCATGGCATATTAGAATTAAGATGGTTGCATGCTCTTCTCTTCTTGAAATTTCTTCAAAATTCTAGAGGTTTCTAGGGTTGGTTTAGAAAGGAAAATAAATAAAATTAAAATAATTTAGTGAAAAGACATAAAAGGTGTAATTATTTGAAGATGTTTCTACACTTTTCCTCACATCTTTTTCTCTCTCTATTTTCCCCCATACCATGGCCGAAAATACCTCATGGGCAGCCCCCCATTTCTCCACTTCAATTCTTCTCAAAAATCATCCAAAAATTCATCAAAAATCCAAATGAAAACCCACTAATTCCTAATTAAATCTCTACCCTTCATTCTTTTTCCAAACAAGAAATAATCTTGGAGAAAAGTTACATTTTGGAGACAAGTTTGCATGTTTGATCTCATGTTTATGGAGGTACCTCTCACGTGGACTTCGGACGAGGAAGAAGAGGAGGGTGACATCGACTTCGGCAGACAAGGACCAGGTGAGTAGATGTATATCTACGGGGGAAGTCGGGGGATGGCGTATAGCACCCCCGCAAATGTAGCATAGGGATATTACTTACTGTTATTAGGAAGTCGGACGTGACCTTAGATTCTTAGCGAGTAGGGTCCTATTGAAGACTTTAGGTTGGACTAGATTGATTTAGAAGACTTAACCATGAGGATGACTGTCTTGGAGGGAATTCATAGGTTTCATGTAGACACACACACACACACATAAACTTGACTTGGTGTATGTGTGTGTGTGTGTCTATATATATATATATATATATATATATATATATATATATATAGAGAGAGAGAGAGAGAGAGAGACAACATATACATGTGATATGAAAAGGTTATATGATACATGGGGATGAGTAGATATGACTGGGCTTGATGCCGTGATCTATTGGATATACGATCGAGTTATGATATGAGATGTGTTATGATAGTAGCGGATCGTTGGGCAATGAGATTATATAAAATATATTTATATAAACGATAATAAGTGTTGATGACATTGGAATGTACGAGATTCTAGAATAGAACCCGGAAGGTAATATGTGACTTAATCACGATATGATATATGACATGATGTTTTAGTGGATCATTTGAAGATGTATATTAACACAGACGATGATATATGTTTGACGATATTGGGACGTATGCGATTATAGTACAGTACCCTTGATCATGATATTGTTTGATGATGATACTATACGAACGATGATATATATATATATATATATATATATAGGTCATGTTCCGTACTTTCGGGACGTGTTTCAACACATAATAAAAAGTCAAAGGAGGCAAGGATTTTTTTTCCTTGTGCTGCTGAAGTGGGACGGCCTGGGGTGAGGGGAGAGTGAATGAGGGTTTTACAAAAAAAAAATTATGCAAAAAGACCCCCTACAAGTCCAAAATTGCAAGTTTAAGCTTAAATTCAATAAATTTCGTTTTCTATAATAAAAATTATTTAAAACTTAAAATAAAATACTAAAAATTTATGTTACAACTAGATTTTAATTAACATGATTTTAAAGCTTAAATTTAGCCCATTTAAATTTGTTTTTATCGCTAATTTAATGTATTTTCTTACCGGGTTAAAATAATATTAAAAATTGAAAAATTAGGGAAAATTTTTAAACGACCAGAATTTTATAAGTAACTCATTAGCTACTAAAAACTAGCAATTACCTATCCAAATTAGGTAAAATTAGGCCTAAACTGCAAAATAACAAAAAGACGATTTACGGAAAAATACCAAATTTTCACCGATTTTCGGGAAAATACCAAAACGACTTTTCAAGGCATTACAATATATATATATATATATGTGTGTGTGTGTGTGTGTGTGTGTGTGTGTGTGTGATAGTTGACCCGTACCCCGATTTTAGGATGCCGTACGATGGATATTATCGTACGAGGCATAGACGTGATAATTGATCCGGACTCTTGACTCGAGGAAGTCGTACTACGTACGTGACGCTATTGAGGCTGGATCGCCGACTACTAGAGATATCGACTCAGACTTTAGGTGGATTCTTATTTCCTATCGACTAATTTCTTTAGTTTGGTTCTTCAGTGGGTTAGATAGTTACTAGTTTAGGCTCGAGTCTTATAGTTTGTAGTTAGATATGTATATTCTAAATGTGCGGTTAATACACATTCACCCTTATATTCAGATTGTAATCATCGCATTGCATGTTCATATATATATATATATATATATATATATATATATATATATATATATATATATTTCTTTAGTTAATATGAAACTCTTTCTGTTAGGACACCAGCACCATTACCGATGATGCGCATGATCCACGTACACTTTAGAACATATTATCTTTTATTGATATAATCAGCTAAATGCTAGTCTAATATAATATTGTGTGATTACTCTAATATGCTAGTTTAGACATTGCATTTATTACTTAGACACTTCATGCATTTACATATTCATATTATCATGCAGTATTGTGGGGCTTATGCCAACACTCATTATTTACTTACTCATGATTTTGGGATTTTGGATTTCTATGAGATTTCTAGATTTTGGGGAAAACCGTAAGAATATATATAAAAACTTCTCTCTCTCTCTCCCTCTCATTTTAAATTACAAGTTGCATTTTTCTCATGATGTATGTGTCGTCCACCATAAGATTTCATTTTTTCTGTTGGATTTCGAGGAGTGGATGAACCGTCTCGGGTATATGGTGGGCCCGGTATGGTACCCTGGGGCAAGAAGATCGAGTTGTAGAAGATGAGCCTGACAGGGGAAGACTACCTACCGGTAATGTCTGTGTAAGTCCACGTTACCTCTCCCAGTCCTTACGGGCTTGCGGAAATGATGAAAAACGATTTTTCTTTTGGTGGTAACATGGACTGAAAATACGGATCTTTGCTAAACAACTATCTAACAACCTAACTAAGAGTTTTACCTACTCGGTTAGGGGTTATACCTTAACTTGAACTCCTTCTCTTAGTCTCCTTGTGGTGGTCGGATGGTTCTCTCCTCGTCGTTTCTTTGTGCCGAAGCTGGATCCACCTGAAAGCTTCTACCATTGGCTTCAACCTCAAACTAGAGGAAACTAGAACAGTTGGCTTGCTATACTTTGTGTACTAGGATGAGTAGAGAAGTATTTTGGGTTTTTATCTCCAAGGCAAATGATTCTCAACACATGAGAGATTTTTGCCTTCAACTAGAGAGAGAGCAAGAGGAAGAGGGAAAGCTTGAGGATGAGAGAGCTTTCATGAGAGAGAAAGCAAATGAAAGAATGAGCAAGACTTTTCTCACCCTTGCTCTCATAATCCGAAATCATCATAACACATAATAATAATTGAGTATTATGTGATGGTTGTTATCATATCAAATGGCCTTATCATTTTTTCGTTAAATGCAATTTGTGAACAAACAAGCAAGCCAAGGTCAATGCCAAGAAATGATAGCCATTGTCATGATGATGGTCAACAAGTCCAACCTAGTCAACCGGTCAACTAAGTCAACAAGTCAACAAAGTCAACCCTTCAACCCAACCATGGCACAATAATACTTAACTAATATTATCATTAATCATATTTCTTATTCTCATTAGGGTTTAGCAAAAAGTCAACAGTCAACAACCCTAATTAGAATCATCTGCCTCTGTCTCTCTGTCAACCGTGCATACACACCCGCATCCGCGTTCCGAGGAACATGAATACAAATGAGATAAAACCAATCCCAAAACGTACACTAGGATTTGGCTTAAACCAAAGCCCACTAGTGATGACTTCCCGGACACTAAACGTGCACAAGTGCACGGATGTGGCCGAACCCTGTCGCAAAACCATGCGACCTCTACTCTTTTGCCTAAAGGCGAATAGCTCTCTGTGTGGGACTCTAAAGACTCGACACTACGCTGGTAGTGGGTTTAACCATAGACCGCAAGCGGCACTAGCTGTGTGTAACGGCCCCCAGGTAGATGTCGACAAGAAGACGGACGAGGTGAAACCCATCTGAACTCCTACTGAGCCTGAATGTGACAATCTGCATACAGTCCGGTCTGTTCGTCTGAGAATATCGCATGGCGGGCCTAGGGGGCAGTAAACGTCAGTCCCCTAATAGCGGTACAAGTTGTGTCGGAGTGTAGCCTAGAACACCCTGAGATAACACTGGAAACCTACCAGTATATCTCGCTTGCTCTGGCCAGGGAATTTGTGTAATGGCTCTCCTAGACACAGCGCGATATCAACCCTCAATACCGGGAGAGATGAATCCAATCTAACCGTCACTGCCTCCAAGTGCTTCGGGACTGAACCCAACTACTACCTGTTTGCAAGACTCCTTTAAGCCATGGTAGGGTAGTAATCTTAGTACAGTGGGAACACACTCGAGGCGAAGTGACAGTGTCAAGTCAGCGGACAAAGCTGTACTCATGTCACCTGGGAACTGATAACTGACGATAGGTATAGTACCAACCAACAGTTCCCGACGAGTCCTGTCTAGTGTACTCGTAACTTAACGAGCACCCGCATACTATCTCAAGTACGACGTACTGACGGTTTTGGGACTGGCCATCTCCCCTGCTGGGATGAGAAGCGCATACGCTAGTCTACTCTGGAGTATCGATGCCCTGTCTCGATAGTCCTACGACTAGGGACCTGCATAAGGATGTGCTTGTGGATTACCCAGCCCCCACGAGTGTGACTGCCATCACAACGCTGGTAATCAAGAAAAGATCCTAAGGGCTCCACTAATGTGTATAGGTGATATACTAAAATAAGCACATGTACACATTAAAGTAGAAACAAACTAAGTAGCATACTACTATTTTGAGCAAGATTTTCTATACAAGTTGAATATCCCAAGCTTCCATTAAGTAATATACAAACTAGTATGATACAGTAATGGCCCCTAGGGCATATACACAAACAATCTCCCACTTGCACTAAGGCCATGTACTGGCGTATCGAAGACCTATCATCTTGATCAGCCGCTCGAACTGAGTCTGGGGTAAGGCCTTCATGAACGGATCAGCAGTGTTATCTTCTGTAGCAACTCTCCTAACCTCGATCTCCTGGCGACCCACGATCTCCCTGATCAGGTGATACCGCCTCAAGATGTGTCTAGACTTCTGATGGGACCTGGGTTCCTTTGCTAAAGCTGTAGCCCCGTTGTTGTCGCAATACAGAGGTATTGGATCAACAATGGACGGAACCACCTGAAGTTCTGTCAAGAACTTCCTTATCCAGACGGCTTCTTTTGCTGCATCTGCAGCAGCGATATATTCCGCTTCCATCGTCGAGTCAGCAAGGGTTTCCTATTTGGAACTCTTCCAACACACCGCCCCTCCATTGAGGGTAAATACATAACCCGACATGGACTTGGAATCCTCCTTGTCACTCTGGAAGCTGGAATCAGCAAAGGCCTCGATCTGGAGGTCTTTTCCGCCATACACCAAGAACATCTCCTTAGTCCTTCTCAGGTACTTGAGAATGTTCTTTACCGCTATCCAGTGCTTCTCCCCAGGGTTTGACTGATACCGGCTTACCACACTCAGTGCATAAGCTACATCTGGTCTGGTATACAACATCGCATACATTATAGAGCCTACCGCAGAAGCGTAGGGTATAATAGACATGCGATCTTTTCCAAATCAGTCTTGGGAGACATCTCCTTGGAGAGGGTGATCCCGTGACAAGCCGGTAGATTACCGCGCTTGGAATCTTCCATACTGAATCTTCTCAGTATGGTGTCGATGTACCTGGACTGTGAAAGTCCTAATATCCTCTTGGATCTATCACGATAGATCCGGATCCCCAGAATGTATGAGGAATCACCCAGGGCTTTCATGGAGAACCTGTGTGGCAAGAACCCCTTGACAGATTGTAGCATAGGAATGTCATTTCCAATCAAAAGAATGTCATCCACGTACAATACGAGGAATACGACAGTTCTTGCTACAAATCTACTATAGATGCATGGTTCATCTGGATTTTTGATAAAACCAAATTCTTTGACCGTCTCATCAAAACAGATGTTCCAACTCCGCGATGCCTGCTTTAGTCCATAGATGGACTTAAGCAACTTGCACACCTTTCCGCTGCTCCCACTCTGAATGAAACCTTCTGGCTGGTCCATATAGACACACTCCTCTAAATTTACATTCAGAAAAGCGCTCTTTACGTCCATCTGCCAAATCTCATAATCGTGGAAGGCAGCAATGGCAAGAAGGATCCGAATGGATTTTTGTATAGCCACTGGAGAAAAGGTTTCGTCATAGTCCAAACCAGGTCTTTGACGAAAATCCTTTGCAACAAGTATAGCCTTATAGGTCTCAACCTGTCCATCTACACCAATCTTCCTTTTGACGATCCACTTGCATCCTACGGGTTTTACCCCATCTGGAGCAACGTCCAACGTCCATACTTTGTTGGTGTACATGGACTCCATTTCGGTTCGCATTGCATCCAGCCATTTTACCGAGTCGACGCTCTGAATGGCTTGCTGGAAGCTAGTCGGCTCATCACTATCAATGATGCAATCCTCTCTATCCCCGTCTATGAGAAAACCGTAGTATCTCTCGGGCGGATGAGACTTCTTACTACTTCTGCGGAGCGGTGCAGGAATGTCTTGATCTTTCGAACCCTCTGGTTCTACTAAGCTTTCAGTAATAGCTCGTGGTTATGGAATTTCTTCCAGTTCTATTGCGCTCCCTCTTATCTGATTTTCCAAAAACTCAGTTTCCAAGAAGTGGGCATGACGAGAAACTAGAACCTTTTGTTCCTCTTCGCAATAGAAGAAATATCTCTTGGGGTTCTTTGGATATCCCACAAACTTGCACTGTACTGAGCGTGCTTCGAGTTTGTCCGCATGCTGCTTTTTGACAAAAGCTGGACAACCCCATGTGTTAATGTGCTTAAGATAGGGTTTCTTCCCAAACAACATCTGATATGGTGTGGTAGGCACAGTCTTAGTTGAAACTCGGTTCAAAAGGCATGCAGCTGATTCTAGTGCATATCCCCAGAATGATCGCGGTAACTCAGCGTTACTCATCATGGAACGTACCATATCTAATATGGTTCGGTTTCGTCTCTCCGATACACCGTTATGTTGCGGAGTGTATGGAGGAGTAAGCTGAGAGAGAATCCCATTCTCTTTTAAGTAATCCAGGAACTCTGTACTTAAGTATTCACCACCTCGATCAGATCTCAGTGTCTTGATACTTTTGCCTGTTTGTTTTTCTACTTCATTCTTATATTCCTGGAATTTTCCAAAGGCTTCGGATTTATGTTTCATTAAGAAGACATATCTGTATCTTGAAAAGTCATCCATAAAAGTAATGAAGTAACAATAACCGCTTCGCGCATGTGTAGACATTGGACCGCACACGTCGCTGTGTACGAGTCCCAAGAGCTCGCTCGCTCTTACTCCGTGTCCAGTGAACGGAGTCTTTGTCATCTTTCCTTTGAGACATGATTGACAAGTTGTATATGATTGATATTCGAACGGATCCAAATATCCTTCTGTATGTAACTTCGTCAACCTTCTCTCATTGATGTGACCCAGTCTATAATGCCATAAGAAAGCCTGATTTGTTTCCGGAGACTTTCTTTTGTGTGTATTCTGGACATTGAAAATCTGTGGTTGGTTTAATACGTATATACCATTGCTTAATGTACCTGACACAATCAAAATTTGATTAAGGTGAATGTTCACAACATTACTTACAAATGCAAATTCATAACCTTCTTTAGATAATAAAGATACAGATATGATATTACAGGTTGCATTGGGTACAAAATAACAATCACGCAAAACCAAAACGTGTCCATCTGACAACCCCAGGTGATAGTCCCCCACGGACTCAGCATCCATGCCAGCTCCGTTTGCAACTCTGAGGGTCATATCACCTGCCTTCAAAACCCTACGCCTTCTCAGTGCCTGTAAGGAATTCCAGATATGAGATCCTGATCCGGTATCCAATACCCTGGATGTAGAGTTTATTGATAGACAGTTTTCAATAACATACACACCTGAGGCTGAAGCCGCAACTTGCTTCAGATCCAGGGTCCTGGCCTTCCAAGCCCTGCAATCATTTTTCCAGTGTCCACTCTTATGACAGTAAAAGCATTCTTCCTTTCCCACAAGCTTTCCTGCTACCTTTGTTGCCTTTGTCTTTCCCTTCGTATCCACTTTACTAACACCGCCCCTTGGTTTGGCGGGGGCTTTCTTCTTCTTTCTCTTGGCTTTCGCCTTGGACCTAGAAGAGGAAGATCCTCCTACAAACAAAGTGGATGTTTCCCTACCTTTCTATAGGGTGCCCTCTGGACTTCTCAGCATGTTGAGGAGTTCTGAAAGTTCAACTTCTTTTTCTTGTAAGTTGAAGTTCAGGATAAACTGGGCGTAAGTAGAAGGAAGGGACTGGAGAATCAAGTCCGTGTAGAGCTCGTTCTCTAACGTGGTCCCAAGGTCCGCGAGCTCCTCAATGAAGCCAATCAGCTTAACCACGTGTTCCGCTACCGATGATCCGACGGCCAATCTCGCCGAAAATAGCTTTTTCGAGACTTCGTATCTGGCGATACGGGATTGCTCTCCATACAGTTCTTTTGTATGGAGAAATATGGATTCAAGGTCCATATTCTCGTGCCTCCTCTGATGTTCATTGTCCATAGAGGGAAGCACGGGGCACTTGGCCTTCGCGCAATCGATTTCCCAGGTCTTACGGATTTCCTTATCCGCGACGCTGGTTTTGGGACCTGGGACAGGGGCAGCTTTGGTGGTAACGAGATACCCCAACTTGTCATAAGTGATTGCCATTTTGACATTCCTGAGCCAATATTTGTAGTTTGGCCCTGTCAGTATATTTTTATCTAGTAGTAACTTAAGTCCAGTCATGATGTTTGGTCGCTGCAATTAGGAGAGAGAGAAGAAACACTTTAGCATGATGCTCTTGGAAGTTTAAAGTGGTTTTTAATTTGTCTAAACAGGATGGCTCCCACTGTCTCTCGAATCCCTCCTCAAACCAAAAAGGAAGAATTAGTCAGGATCAATCTCACCGTACAATACTTGCTTAATCGTTCAGCCAGGCTAGTGTCGGTACTTCGAGGGAGGTTTTCCAACGCTTTCGCGAAGTTCCTTAATTAAATAACCTCTTTTCCCTATGGGCGTAACCCCGCTAACACCTTTCTAGACACCTACTTGGTTTATAGCATTGATCGTTAAGTGAGAAATTTCCCGAGGAGTAGCATATACTCCCAGTAGGATCTGTAAGTGCACGGCGGCGCCCCGGCCGTCAAACTGACGCCGGAATGCGGAAGCGGTGATAAACTTTAATTTTGCAAACTAGCAAACCGGCACCACCGCGCACTAAACACCCGGATCGGGCCATTAAACTAGATCTAGCTAACTACAAGACGGGTTAGAGATATACCGAGTGATCCGAGTCCTCCGGTCTTCTCGTCGTCGTCCCGATCTCCTGCGGATACTCCGGTCGTCGCCTCCTCGCCGGAAGGGAACCACATCGCCTGCATCTTTTACGGGCTCCCACCTCAATACCGAGGCAACTTGGGCGCGAAGTTGGCTAGCCGACGCGTCCAAGGAATGCTGTAGACTAGTGTAGAAACTTTGTCTCTTGGGGTTTATGTAGTTGCCATTGATGGAGGAATCAATATGAACTTTGGAAGAGGTGAGAAGGTTTTTGTGAGCAAACCAAAATGAGATGTATCAAAATTCCCTCATACCAAAAATGAAAACTTCTCTCATCCTCACTCAAGTGGCCGGCCTCCCCTCTCAATGGAAAATGGTGGAGAGCAAAACATAATACATGAGGGAGGTGAGTGTAGTAAAAGGTGGAGGGTGACCACACCCCCAAGCAATGATAACCATCTCAAATCAATCTTCATCTCATTTCCAATCACAAATAAAGCAAAGAATGGATGGAAAAAGAATCTCATCATGATGCCACACAATTACAAAGGACCCCCTCCACAAAAACTAATTTGCACAATTGCAAATTAGTCCCTCCATCGGAAAAGTCCGGCCGGGAAAGAACAAAGGAAAACCGGCCGGAACGGAATACAAACCGGCAACTCCAGAAAACTGGTCCCGTAATAATCACAGGAAAAACCCCGATACTGTGCATACACACCCGCATCTGTTTTCCGACCGGATACAAATGCAAAGAGACAAAATCTACACTGTACTATACTAGGATCCGGCTTAAACCAAAGCCGGCTAGTAATATCCGTCCGATCCTGATGCATGCAATACCGCACGTATCTGATTGAACCCTGCCATATATCCATACGGCCACTAGTACAAACCGTCCGATCCTGATCTGTGCAATACCGCACGTATCTGATCGGACCCTGCCATATCTCCATACGGCCTCTACAGCGTTTCGCCCGAAAGCTTGAGTAACTAAAAGTGTGGTGGACTCTAAAGACTCGTCAATACTATGGCTATGGATTTAACCAGTAGCACGTCAGAGGTATAAGCCAATACGTGACGGGCCACCAGCAATTGACCAAAAGGGACGTCGATGAGCGAACTCATCTTGACACCCTACTGAGCCTGTCAGTGACAATATCCGTACAGTCCGGTCCGTTCGTCTATGAGCATCGCATGGCGGGCCTAGGGGGTTGGTAAAAGTCAGACCCCCAAAAGCGGTACAAGTCGTGTCGGAGTGTAGCCCAGAACACCCTGAGATACTACTGGAATACCTACCGGTAAATCTTCTGTCTTGGCCAAGGAATTCGGGTAATGGCTCTCCTAGACACAGCGCGACCTCACCCCCAATACCGGGAGAGACGAACCCCTGCAGATCCGCTCACTACCTCCATGTGGCTCGAGACTGTACCCAACTAAAACCTGTTTGCACGACTCCTTTGAGCCGTGGTAGGGTAGTAATCAAAGTACAATGGGAACTCACACGAGACAAATGACGATCCCCAGGTCGATGAACTAACCTATACACATGTCACCAGGGAACTGCTATCTGACGTCAGGTATAAGACCAACTAGCATGTTCCCGGCGAGTCCTGTCCGGTGTACTCATAACCCAATGAGCACCTGTATACATCTTAGGTGATCCAACTGACACCAGTGGCTTGTGAGACCGGCCACCGCCCCTCGTCGGGGTCTCGACTGTATACACTAGTCTACTCTGGAGTATCGATGCCCTGTCTCGAAACTCCTACGACTAGGGACCATTTAAGGATGTGCTTATAGACTACCAGCTCCCACTTATATGATCGCCCTCATACTGCTGGCAGTCAAGCAAGAATCCTAGGGGCTCTATCAACGTGTAATAGCGACCTGTAAAGTCACCTAAAGCAGTACACGATGATAAAGGTAAACCAGATAGCATACTATCATCTCGAGTAAGACTGTCCTACCGGGATAGGTCCTCCCTCAATCATTACAATCACGTATCTATGATCCAATAATTGACTCTGAGGGCACTATCTCCAACAATCTCCCACTTGCACTCAAGGCTAATTATTGCGATGTCGCATACTCACAGCCCGTGTGATACCGAACACCCAACTCCTCTACTAGTCAGTCTCACAAAACTCGTTTGCGAAACTATTGCGTTCGAGGAATAGCCTCAGTGAGTGGATCCGCCTTGACGTTTCTTTCTATGTCTCTCTATATCTCATGTTCGCGGAGAAAGCCATCTCCCGAAATGAGCAATACCTGTCTTAGAATATGTCTGGATGTCTGATGGGACCTAGCTCATAAATGAACTCCAAATCCAAACTTCTTAGACTGTATCGTCAACTGAACTTAATCAGTATCCTGCGCCATGCCTCCCTCAGTATTGCCTTGGATCACCTGTCCAAAATACTGCCCCTCGTCAGAAGGAAAAACTATAACTCTGACAACCTCCTTGTCGTCCAGGTCACCTTGGAAGCCTGGAATGATAACTGTCTCCTGCATGAAGCTGTCGTTATCATATCCCTAGAACATCGACTCATGTTCTAAAACTGCTTCCGACTGTTTCTCCAGGATTGGATCAATGTCAACTTATTGCATCTAGTGCAAGAACAACATCTGGTGTGGTACTTTGACATCTCATGATTGACTCAATTGCCTAAGCATGTGATCTGTCAATCATGCACATCCCTCTCCCTTTTAGTCTGTAAGACACCTTTAGAGAGGGTGACTCCATCACCTGCAGGTACACTACCGTGCCAGGAGTCGTCCATTCTAAATACTCTTAGAATGCTGTCTAAGTACCCTGATTGGGAAACCACCCAAATCTAGATCTAAAACCATAGATCTAGCAACCAGTATGTCTGATATAATATCCAAGTCTTGTGTGGAGAAACCCTGTGTGACAACCAAAGAATAACCGATCATAGTATAGGAATATCACTTCCTACTCTGTGTATGTCATCCAAATACCAGGACATCACACATTACTACCTTCTTAACAGATCCATCCCCTATTCTGATGAAGTCAAACCTATGACTGTCACATCAGAAATAGATGATCTATCTCCGCTATATCTTGATCGCACGCTTTTGGCGTGTCGGATGTTCAAAGAATTTAAGTGTAACCGCGATCAGGACGGTGTCGCTTTGCAGCTAGCCGGTTGAGCACGGGTCGGTCCACAGGGAGATGGTGTTATCTTACCTTCTTGTCTTAGACGAGTCAATAAAGAATCTGTATGAGTTTGTTCTAACCTATGTGTTGATCTGCAAGTATAAAGTTGTTAAGAAAAGATACGAGATTATAAGCTAAAGAAATCCGTACTCAAAACCTTTGAGCCGAGTCTTGACCAATTGAAGCTAAGCAATTGGCAACAACGTGGATTAGGGGATTTAAGCGCGGTATTCGTGGAATCCGGCTTATTTACCCTTGTCATTCCGTTCTTGTCTCTTGCTTTCGCCTCCGGCCAAACCGAACGCAACCGGTCGCGGTTAGGAATCACCGTTACCTTGTCAGGGTACGGTGCCTAACGGAGCGCTTGCGTATGGTTTGGGCGAAGTTCAAATGGAAAATAACGGGAAAAGGAATTGGCAAAGAAATGTTAACTTATAATACCGTATTTTATCTTAACAACAATAATTACATACATTCACAAAAGAGAACCAAAAAGAAAAGAGCAAAGAAAAGAAAAGATACAAGTAATTAAAGTGCATGAAATAAAATTGCAAGTAAGTAAATAGCAAGTAATAAAAGACAAGGTAATAAATTGCGAATAATAAAAAGCGATAAAAAGAACACGGAAGTAGAACCCAAGCCAAGCATGTGCTCAATAGCCAACCCTTAAACTTGCAAGCTCAATGAAGAGGTTGCAAGATCAAGGGAAGGGTAGAGAACGCATGTGAAGTGAAGAACTAGTCCCGTGAGAAAATACGACCCTTGAGATCAATAACTAACTCTTACTCATTCAAGCTCAATGAAGAGGTTGAATGAGCAAGAGAAAGCAAAAATCTCAAGGGGAAGAAGAAACACAAGAGAATGATACAAAGCCCTCATCTTCATTAATCTCCCACTCAAAAGCTCTCACTACATTTTAATGGAAGAGGAATGAAGAAGAAGAAGAAGAACTATACAAAATCCTAACAAAAGAGGCTACAAGAATGAACTAAAGAATGACCCTTGGCTTTGGCAAGTTCTGCTGTATTTATAGGCAGGGAGTTGAAGTTCTAGGGCAACCAGCAGAGCATAAATGAAGAACCCAAAACACCCCTGAAACACGACAGTGAGTGGGCCCCACATGGCCGCGGATCCGCGGCCAAGACCCCCCTTTGGCCGCGGATCCGCGGCCGTATTGATGAATTGGGTTGTCGTCTTGTGGGTGATTTCCTGGTTTCTTGTCCTCTGTTGTCTGGTATATATATTTTCTGAAAATACATTCACAATTCTTCCAGAATTTCTGTTGAGGAAAGGTGGACTTTTTGTGGATGTCTTTTGTCATGATTGCCTCGAGCTCCGTGTAGATCTCTTAGATTTTGTGCTACCATTGACCCTTGTGCATGAGGATGACATTGATTTGACATTTTTTCTTCCTAAACTGGTATCTGGCAGCATACAGATGAAGAGCGGAGACCGTGTTTTATCAGTGGTTGGCAGGAACCCGGATTTTGTCGTGTTTTCCATGAATTTCACCGTTTTAGAACCGAGAACCTGTATCCTGCAAATATGTAATAAACACGGATAAAAAGCACCTACCTATAAACACACGAGCGTAAGAATGGGCGGTATAAAATGCAGTATTCTGGTATGAACAAATACCCCCAAACTTAACTTTTGCTCGTCCCGAGCAAAACCAATTATTCACAAAAATAAAATGATAACCGCACTTTCGCAGGGAACGCGATTGCACTGAGCATGTGCAACAAGCCGTTAAACCTCTAGGTGTCCCTAGTAAGAGGAGTGTTGTCTCCTGAGGGTTTTCAGCGGATACTACCCACAAAATCCGGTCAAGCTAATTTTGTAAAATAACTAAGATTCAAGCCCCTAAAGTTTTGTTTCAGAAAATAACAATTCTATAATCCTAAGTCTAAACTATCGAACCTTTATTTTTCACACCTCTCTTCTTATTTAACTACAGATTTTATATGTCTTTACGTGCAGTGCAAATAGTGTCGTTAAGTTCCAGAAAGGTCGATTAAAGTCCTTATGTCGCACAATAAAGCTCAGATAACAATTTTAAAAGGATCACATAAGTTTTATAAAGAGTTAAGCATTTTTCAAGTTTCGTTTTCCAGTAAGGTTTCAACTTCAGAATTTCTATCTTCCCTAACAGGAAACTATGTCTTATTCTTCACTCCACCTTTTTCTTGTTTTCATTTCATACACACCTCTGTGAACGTGCAATAGTCTTTATCATAGAATAAAACCTTCATATCTCCGTTAAAATTTTTATAAAAGCTTGTCTTTTATCAAGATTATTCTCACACAAAGAACCGTTAGGAATTTTAACTCGGAGAGAACACTTGCTTGACTTTGTTTTAAAACTGGACTTTCTAGACTTCTTAGCGAGCTTTGGGCCAATGCACCCAAACCAGTTGGTTTTAGGGCATTAGGTGTAGAAACACCCCAGCGGACTTAATTACTCAAGTTACCTAGGTCCAAAAACAAAAGGCAGTTTGTCGTGAAAATCAGATGATTCAATACGAACGGAGATATAACCGGCAGTTCAAATATTTTTTGGATAAAAGACTTGTTTAGTGGGTTTGGTGTGTAATCATTCCAATCAAGTTTTAGATGGGTTATTTTTCCGACTTAGCTCCAATTAGGGCATCAATAACGTTCCTACATATTCACTTCACTTCATAAACTATTCTTGATATTACTTATTTCAGAACAAACCTATTTGATCCTCAGAAAATCATTGATCCGTTTTAAAGTTTTTTTTTTAGACATAAAAGACTTGTCATCTAATTCCCAAAATTTACGACACGTGTAGTGTGATGTAAAGACGTATATCAGCTATAGTTAATTTCAAAGGAGAGTTATCTTTCAGGTTTTCAAAATCTAAACATAAGATTTAGTTATTCTTATTTTTTTCAAACAAAAACCGTCGAATGTTGAATCAGAGTTCTTCCACAAGCTAACTTGACAAAAAAGTTTTTATGTTTTTAGAAATTTTTCTGATTTTTATGGATTTTTAATAAGGTATGCAAATGCAAAATATACAAATGAATGCGAAGGAAGAAAGCTTACCGAGCGCACCCCCAAACTTAAACTTGACAGTGCCCTCACTGTCAGGCTATGCCAAGAGGGTCAAATTTGCCGGCGCTTCTTAAAAAAAAAATTATATACAAAAAAAAAAGGAAAACCAAAAATATATACAAAAAAATGTCCCCCCCAAACTTAAGTAAAACAGTGTTTCCACTGTTAAGCGTTGAAATTCAGGATTAGGGGGGAAAGAACAGTATCCATCTATACAAGGCCTTACACAGGCCAAAAGTTAACACCAACCATTCAAAAATTTTATCATGGTAAAGCAGTGGTTGGTGAAAGAAGGTGAAGAGGAAAGAGATGGAAAATACGCGAGACCGCTTGTGGAGAGAAGTGGAATGCGGTCTCGGTAGATGAGAAGAAGAATGGCGGAAGGGAAAAAGAAGTGGAGTACGAACTTGAGGGTGCAAATGGAGCAAATAGGTTAGCACAATTTGTGATGAGCGATGTGTAAAAAGCGATTGTGCTAATAGATTTACCCGTCGAGAGATTGGGTCAAATCCCTCAAGGTTCGTGAGAAACCATGGGTACGCCGAACTTGGTAAACCAGACATATGAAATGAAAATGATACGGGTTCTTGCAAGGTCGGAACGACGGACATGATGGAGGGAAGTGGTTGAGGAAGGGTATCGGTTAAGGCTTCTGGAGGGTGTGTACAGTCAGTGAAAGGAACAAGATGAATTGGAAAATCCGACTCATCATCTAGAACTGTTTCATCCTCAAAAATATCCTCAAAATTCTCCTCATAGTTAAGCTTATCCATGCACATTTCATCAAAGTCCAGACGCATATGGGGTTCGGGAAAAACATTTAAAGACTCGGGATGATGAATTGGAGAGAAAAACCTAGTCAAATCTATGGGTTCATCATCCAAAATATCCCCAGCGTCAATATCCTCGATCAAGTGAAAATCTATATTCTCAGACACCTTAACAATAGCATGGATATCAATCGATTTGGGTTCTAAAGTGGAGGTGTAGAGGTCAAGAGGATTGGGTATGGTTTCACTTGGAAGGGACCCTTCACAATCAGGTAAATCAAACACTACAAAGTCGCACAACTCATTAATCATTCTATCTTCAATTGACGAATCGTTGGGAACACAGGAGTTGTGGGATTCAATTTGAGATGGGTAGGTTTGATTTGGAAGGGGGTACATCTCACTCTCTCCACTCAATTTCACAGCCTGTCCTGCCGCCTCATCATACAATGAAAAAGTTGGAGCTAGTTGAAAACTAGCTACCGGATTACTAGGTTGTATGAGGGCGGCCATGGACGCATTCAAATCCATCGTCTGTTGTGAAGCTACCCTAAATTCTTCCAAGGACTGTTCTAAGCTAGACATAGGTTGTGATGGGGTTTCAGTAAAAGATGCGAAGTTAGTTGGATACTGGAAACCCCCAAACGGCTGTTTTGAAGCAATGTCTAGGGAAGGTGCAAAAGTAGGGTAGGATTGGTAGGAATTGAATGGCTGGACAGGAGCAGGATCAACATTTGGATAAGAAGGTGATTGGAATTGTTGATCCCAAGAATTTGTAGTGGTGAAAGGAGTGAAAGATCGGCTACGAGATTGTTCAATACGTTCAGCAAGAGACATAGGTCTGGTGGCTACAACTGGACTTTCAAAAGGGGTATCAATGCAAGAAGGGGTGAATGTTTGAAATGGTTGATACAAAGTGGATTGCAGGGTCCAGTTGTTTGTCCTAGACGCGTCTATCCGATCTTTCAAGGAAATTTTTGGCATGGAGGGGTCGTTCGAAGTTCGGCCAAAGCAAGAATGAGGTAATGTCTGGTTGCGGGTACCAAAGTTCGGCAAGAGTTTTGCGAGGTGGGGTACCCATGATATGAAGAGAGAAGGAAAGGAAGGAAGAGAAAAGGAGGGGAAAAAGAATGTGATTTTTTTTTATTGTTAGTTGTTAGCAAAAGAATGAAATATACACAAAAGAAATATGGACAAAAATAATCACGACACAAAAATACCACACACCTAATCGTTCTAGGGTTCACCTAGGTCAACTAGACCTGCTCGAGAACTTGATTGTCGAAGTAAAACTGTGTCGAGAAACAGGCTCAAGATACACTGATCACGAAGCTAGGTAAGTGCAGAGATAAGGGGAGGTTTTCCAACGCTTTCGCGAAGTTCCTTAATTAAATAACCCTTTCTCTTTTGGCGGTTTCGCCGTTAACACTTTCCTAGACACCCCGTAAACAATATACCGTTAAGCAAGCTTCTAAATACAGTTAACTTCTCCTAGTGAGCGCGAAGTCCTTAAGGCTTAAAGTCTAGTTTCTTTTAAATTTGTGTGGGTAAACGTTATGCACAAGTTCGTGATTTGTGGGCCACGGAAAAGGTGATGAAATCCTTTACCGTATGTTGTGGGGTTCGCTTGCCCTTAAGTCCGTATTAATGTATGCAATGCGCAATTCAATAAAAATTCTATAAAGAATAAAACAATCGTTTTAAGTTTTAAGCGTGGCGCTGCAACAAATACGGGTTAGTCAATTTTTTTTTTGTGTTTGCTAGCGAACTTGCAAAGAATCCTGCAAAAGAATAGTATATTGGAAGCGTCGGATTTGAGAAGAAGATGTTAGTAAAGTACGTACCGTTTAAGTTTTGGGTTAAGAAACCCCCGTTGAATCGAATCCGGTAAGCTTGAAAGGTTCGCTTGCACGGGTCAAACTACCCGGATCTTTGGCACTGTACTCCGTAATCACCTTAACTTTGAATGTACACTTTGCTCCCACAATCCCAGTTTGCAAATCTGCAAAAATCTGCACACTTGCCCACAAAAATATTGTCCAAAAAAGAAAAACAAAAAGAATATTTTTTTTTATATATATACAAAAAGAATATTAACCCGAATAACAAGAAAGAAAATACGCTACCGTCTCCCCGGCAACGGCGCCATTTGATCGCACGCTTTTGGCGTGTCGGATGTTCAAAGAATTTAAGTGTAACCGCGATCAGGACGGTGTCGCTTTGCAGCTAGCCGGTTGAGCACGGGTCGGTCCACAGGGAGATGGTGTTATCTTACCTTCTTGTCTTAGACGAGTCAATAAAGAATCTGTATGAGTTTGTTCTAACCTATGTGTTGATCTGCAAGTATAAAGTTGTTAAGAAAAGATACGAGATTATAAGCTAAAGAAATCCGTACTCAAAACCTTTGAGCCGAGTCTTGACCAATTGAAGCTAAGCAATTGGCAACAACGTGGATTAGGGGATTTAAGCGCGGTATTCGTGGAATTCGGCTTATTTACCCTTGTCATTCCGTTCTTGTCTCTTGCTTTCGCCTCCGGCCAAACCGAACGCAACCGGTCGCGGTTAGGAATCACCGTTACCTTGTCAGGGTACGGTGCCTAACGGAGCGCTTGCGTATGGTTTGGGCGAAGTTCAAATGGAAAATAACGGGAAAAGGAATTGGCAAAGAAATGTTAACTTATAATACCGTATTTTATCTTAACAACAATAATTACATACATTCACAAAAGAGAACCAAAAAGAAAAGAGCAAAGAAAAGAAAAGATACAAGTAATTAAAGTGCATGAAATAAAATTGCAAGTACGTAAATAGCAAGTAATAAAAGACAAGGTAATAAATTGCGAATAATAAAAAGCGATAAAAAGAACACGGAAGTAGAACCCAAGCCAAGCATGTGCTCAATAGCCAACCCTTAAACTTGCAAGCTCAATGAAGAGGTTGCAAGATCAAGGGAAGGGTAGAGAACGCATGTGAAGTGAAGAACTAGTCCCGTGAGAAAATACGACCCTTGAGATCAATAACTAACTCTTACTCATTCAAGCTCAATGAAGAGGTTGAATGAGCAAGAGAAAGCAAAAATCTCAAGGGGAAGAAGAAACACAAGAGAATGATACAAAGCCCTCATCTTCATTAATCTCCCACTCAAAAGCTCTCACTACATTTTAATGGAAGAGGAATGAAGAAGAAGAAGAAGAACTATACAAAATCCTAACAAAAGAGGCTACAAGAATGAACTAAAGAATGACCCTTGGCTTTGGCAAGTTCTGCTGTATTTATAGGCAGGGAGTTGAAGTTCTAGGGCAAGCAGCAGAGCATAAATGAAGTACCCAAAACACCCCTGAAACACGACAGTGAGTGGGCCCCACATGGCCGCGGATCCGCGGCCAAGACCCCCCTTTGGCCGCGGATCCGCGGCCGTATTGATGAATTGGGTTGTCGTCTTGTGGGTGATTTCCTGGTTTCTTGTCCTCTGTTGTCTGGTATATATATGTTCTGAAAATACATTCACAATTCTTCCAGAATTTCTGTTGAGGAAAGGTGGACTTTTTGTGGATGTCTTTTGTCATGATTGCCTCGAGCTCCGCGTAGATCTCTTAGATTTTGTGCTACCATTGACCCTTGTGCATGAGGATGACATTGATTTGACATTTTGTCTTCCTAAACTGGTATCTGGCAGCATACAGATGAAGAGCGGAGACCGTGTTTTATCAGTGGTTGGCATGAACCCGGATTTTGTCGTGTTTTCCTTGAATTTCACCGTTTTAGAACCGAGAACCTGTATCCTGCAAATATGTAATAAACACGGATAAAAAGCACCTACCTATAAACACACGAGCGTAAGAATGGGCGGTATAAAATGCAGTATTCTGGTATGAACATATCTGCTTTAGTCTATAAATAGACATAAGCCACTTGTCCACCTATGCTTCCGCTGCTCCCACTGACCACGACAACCCTCTGGCAGAGTCATATACACGTCCACTTCTAAAACTAGTTTAGAACGATGCTATACTCATCCTCCTGCCGGGTATCATAGTCTGGAACAACAGCAATGGCAAGTCTGGGTAAACAAGAACCTCTCCGCCACCGTCCTTGAGTATACCGAAGTACCTCTCGGGTGCCTGAGTTTACCCACCTTATCTGCGGAGTGGCCAATGGAATGTCAAACCAGATTGAATCTTTAGGTTCTTATCAAATCTTCAGTAATCGTTTGCGGTTCTGGAATCACTTCCAGTTCTACCATACTCCCTCTACTGTTTTCTGAAAAAATCCATTTTTTAATAAAACTGTGACGAGTCAAGAACAATATCACTATTGATCTTCTAGATGGTAGAAAGTCAACCCTCGTCATAGCCCGGGTCAACCCACAAACAACCATTACAGAAACGTGCCTTGAGTTATCCAGAGTCTGGTTTTAAGCATAGGCCGGACAACTTCCCGTACCTTAACATCGTTAAGATATGAACTGTTCAATATCCAATATAGAACCAGAGGCTCTGATTTAATTGAACCAGATTCAAATCATGCAGCTGTCTCCAGTGCATGTCAACTAAATGGAAAGAGGCCGATCAGCGTTACTCAACTTAGGAATGCTTCTAATTTTGAGTAGCCTGAAAGAGAAGTAAGTTCTCTTAAACATTACTATCAGCTGAACACCATACACAAGTATCTACATCTTCGATCACTTTGAAGAATCCCGATACTTGCAATACCTGGTTCTCTACTTTATTCAAATACCTATAACTTCTCAAAATTCGGACCCTGTGTTTCCACAAAACACTTGTCTAAAAAGTAGAGAAGTCATAAGTAAACCGAATATAGTACGAGGACCAACCCCTCTGTCCTAATGGACGCTGGACAACATACAATACTCTGTATAAGTCCCATGAGTCGAGTAACTCAATCCTTGTGTGTCGTAGGTTGAAAACTGTACTTATGGTTAAGAAGAATTACACCGCTGTTTAATGCTCCTTACCTAACCATCCACTAATATAGGTAAATGTCATAGACATAATTTCAAAAAGGTATATCTCACTCTATGAAAATAGACGTACATATATATCAATTTGAAATTGGTGCATAACAACGGATATTCAAAACCAAATATTTGCCGTCCGGCAAACAACCCAGGTGACTTCCTCAAATATCACCGATTACAACGAATCCCGATATAATGAGGATGATCACCCAATTCCCAATAACTTACTCCCACTCGTCATCTGTAAAACCATACAGATGTGAGAATCAAACCTGGTAAATACATACCCTGGAGTAAGTGTCTAATCGGGAAATCAGTTTTCTTTAACAGTACACAGTGAAACTGAAACATTAAAATGTTTCGATGGGGTATCCGGGTATTCCTACTAATGCCTCTTCTATTATCCAGATTCACAACTGTAACCGTATAATTCTTTGCCACCTCTCCAAATCCTTTTATATGTCTTTAGTCATTACCTTCTACACACCCCTTAGGCCAAATGGTTTTCTTCCTTCCCTACCGTTCGGCACCAGCCTATGGTTTGGAAGAAGACTATCCAATAAGCATAATAGGGGTACTGTCCTAATCCTAGGAGCACTCGCAATGCGAGAGAAGGTGAAGATAAAAGACAACCGAATAAACCTTATTCCTATTTCTCCTGAACCAGAATCCATCCCCGAACTGGAACAAGTTCCTTTCGAGTTGGTATATAACCATACGATGGAGTATCCAATAAACTGTGGATCTTCATAGTGATACGAAGTGTCCTGGAGAAATACAAAGGTGATTTAGGATTGGCGAAGAAATACTTGGTTTGGTCGTGAATAGCAGTCGCAATTTACCTTGCCCTCTTACTAATCCCTTACTTTGTCTTAACTTAATACCTTCTGTACACCGTTTAGGCTAATTGGTATTCTTCATTCCCCACCATTCGGCACCGGCCTAAGGTTTGGAAGAAGACTATCCAATTTGCGTAATAGGTGTACTATCTCCTAAGCCAAGGAGTACTCGCAATCTGAGAGAGAAGGTAAAAGGAAAAGACTACTGAATAGTCCTATTCGTTTTTCTCCAGAACCGGAAACCATCCTCGAATAAATTCCTTCGAGTTCGTATCTAACCATACGATGGTTTTGTCCAATGGAAGTGGACGTTCGTAGTAACACGGGGTGTCCTGGAGAAAAGAGTAAAAGTAGGAGTGGCAATAAGGTTTGCAACACTGACAATCCAAAAGCCAGTGTTAAGAAGGTTCGGTCAACATGGTCACTGAGTCATAGTCTAGGGTCGTGTCAATGGTCGCTGCCGAAGAGAAAGAGAAAAGAAACACTCAGCGTGCACTCTATCCTAGATCAGAATGGTTATCACTTTTTCTAATCAGGAAACCTCCCACTGTACCTCAAATTCTCCTCCAAACCTGAAAGAAGAATTAGTCGGGGTCACCCGAAGAGTAAACCAACTCATCAGTGGGAATCGGGATCCAACTATCATTGCATGATAAAGTGACGGAATCCGCTCACGGTGTCACACTCCAGAAGGTATGCGCATATCTGGCAAGTTTCAGTACTTTTGAAACTCCCGATGTGATTTCTACCCCATGCTCTTATGACCTTGACTTTGGCCAACATATCATAAGTCACATGTCAAGTTCTACCCGTCATTTTCCAGGTTAATTTGAACCCACCCGTACATACCCTTGACTTTGGCCAAAATGGCAGTACGACTGTCCCAAACCAACGCATCTATCTATGCTGCATATGAATACCCCAATAGCTACCAATCACTGTGCCTTGACTTTGGCCAGCATACACAGCTTGAATACTATTGACTACCCATATGAAACGACGGAGGGCTACGAATAGTTTCTGGCGAAAACTTTAACGTAATGAACTTGATATCGTTGAAGGAACGGATAGCTTTTTAGAAAATATAGTGACGAAAACCTTTACTAAAGAGGTCACTCCCGGTGAAGGGATCTCGGCTCTTTCCCCGTAGAATGGGGTGCAGGATATTCCAAATGAATACCACGATGCAAAGCAAAAGTAATTGGCTATAGTGAAGTCAAAGCCCTGTCGCAAACTTCTGTCCAAGGGGTCACTCCCGGTGAAGGGATCTCGGCCCTTGCCTCGTCGACTGAGGAGCAGGATATTCCAACTAAATATCACGATGCAAAACAAAAGAGAACGTCCTTGCAATAACAGCTTTTTGAAAAGTGTTCCAACAACATCAGATTAGGTTTGTTTTTAACTTGCATTGATCTGAATCAATGCAGTCCCATCAATTGATCACACTACAAAGAACGAAAATATACTGATGTACGTATATGCCATCCGCATTCGCCACTGGGTCCCGTCATTACCCGTTAAGTTAGCTAACTAACGACAGAGCGGGGACTGGACTAGCGCGGATGTAAAACATATACAACATCTACTAATATATATACCAATATATAATATTTCGCTCAAGGCGTGATAAAATGCAACAGCACAGAAATTTACAGCATCACAGAACAATACAGATATCTGGGATCCCCGGGTTTCACAGAGCAACTACTGAAACCCGACGTTCCCCTGGTCGTGTGGATAGCCTGTGCAATGTAATCCTAGACCCCTACGGGCACGGCAAGTCACCCGCCAAGACCTGAACCGTGGCAGTCCCCTTCAGCATCGTGAATGGACTACCCAGCACTTCACGGAATCCGGTAACTTGGGCACCCCTCCTGGGTCAACCTGTACCCCATACGAGTGCGGCGAATAGCCCGCCAATCCTAGAGTGAAGCCCCTCCGTCTCAATGCCATGAGATGCGGGCTTGTTGCCTTCCAGAACCCGGCTATCCGTGCACCCCTCCGCAGGGTAATCCTAGTACAGAAAGTAAAATATACATACAACGGGTACATCGACCGCAACCTGGTCGTGCCCCAAAATAATAATACAAACAGGCAGTGACGGCAGTCCACATATTGGACGCTCGCCCCGCAATATCAAATGTACATAATACAACAAAAACTGTACTAGCATTGCATCCAGGCTATCCCCCACGACCGATCCGCAACATCACAGCATAACACAGAACATCAACGTGAAAGTCACGTTCGCAAATCCGTCTAACCGGGCTATAGCAGTTTGACTGTATTTACCGATCAAGTGACATTCACGGTCGCAGATATAATGTAAATACTGTGAAAAAATGTGTTTAAAATATCCGATCGATTAAATTTTACCAAGTGGGCCCCCAAGCAATACTGTAGCACTCACAGAAATTCTGGGCCCAAACATAATATTCCAGAAACCCTATTTTCACCCCAGAAGACCACTGGAAAATTTGACGCATCGATCCCTCCATACTGCGGTGGAACCGCGGCGCCAAGTGGGGTTTGGCCGCGGTTCCGCGCTCTCCCTGAAAGATCAATGTGTCGAATTTCTCCATAATTCTTAGGACTTCCAGTACATCAGTTTTCTACAACCTGAAAAATTTTTAGAGCCAGAAAAAATTCGACAGAAAACTGATGTGAAGAAAACGGGGGTTTGTGGAATTTTGGTCGATCAGAAATGCAAACACATCAAATAAAGCTAGACTATGTTAATGGCGAGGTTCTGATACCACTGTAAGTGCACGGCGGCGCCCCGGCCGTCAAACTGACGCCGGAATGCGGAAGCGGTGATAAACTTTAATTTTGCAAACTAGCAAACCGGCACCACCGCGCACTAAACACCCGGATCGGGCCATTAAACTAGATCTAGCTAACTACAAGACGGGTTAGAGATATACCGAGTGATCCGAGTCCTCCGGTCTTCTCGTCGTCGTCCCGATCTCCTGCGGATACTTCGGTCGTCGCCTCCTCGCCGGAAGGGCACCACATCGCCTGCATCTTTTACGGGCTCCCACCTCAATACCGAGGCAACTCGGGCACGAAATTGGCTAGCCGACGTGTCCAAGGAATGCTGTAGACTAGTGTAGAAACTTTGTCTCTTGGGGTTTATGTAGTTGCCATTGATGGAGGAATCAATATGAACTTTGGAAGAGGTGAGAAGGTTTTTGTAAGCAAGCCAAAATGAGATGTATCAAAATTCCCTCATACCAAAAATGAAAACTTCTCTCATCCTCACTCAAGTGGCCGGCCTCTCCTCTCAATGGAAAATGGTAGAGAGCAAAACATAATACATGAGGGAGGTGAGTGTAGTAAAAGGTGGAGGGTGACCACACCCCCAAGCAATGATAACCATCTCAAATCAATCTTCATCTCATTTCCAATCACAAATAAAGCAAAGAATGGATGGAAAAAGAATCTCATCATGATGCCACACAATTACAAAGGACCCCCTCCACAAAAACTAATTTGCCCAATTGCAAATTAGCCCCTCCATCGGAAAAGTCCGGCCGGGAAAGAACAAAGGAAAACCGGCCGGAACGGAATACAAACTGGCAACTCCAGAAAACTGGTCCCGTAATAAATCACAGGAAAAACCCCGATACTGTGCATACACACCCGCATCTGTATTCCGACCGGATACAAATGCAAAGAGACAAAATCTACACTGTACTATACTAGGTCCGGCTTAAACCAAAGCCGGCTAGTAATATCCGTCCGATCCTGATGCGTGCAATACCGCACGTATCTGATCGAACCCTGCCATATATCCATACGGCCACTAGTATAAACCGTCTGATCCTGATCCGTGCAATACCGCACGTATCTGATCGGACCCTGCCATATCTCCATACGGCCTCTACAGCGTTTCGCCCGAAAGCTTGAGTAACTGAAAGTGTGGTGGACTCTAAAGACTCGTCAATACTATGGCTGTGGATTTAACCACTAGCACGTCAGAGGTATAAGCCAATACGTGACGGGCCACCAGCTATTGACCAAAAGGGACGTCGATGAGCGAACTCATCCTGACACCCTACTGAGCCTGTCAGTGACAATATCCGTACAGTCCGGTCCGTTCGTCTATGAGCATCGCATGGCGGGCCTAGGGGGTTGGTAAAAGTCAGACCCCCAAGAGCGGTACAAGTCGTGTCGGAGTGTAGCCCAGAACACCCTGAGATACTACTGGAATACCTACCAGTAAATCTCCTGCCTTGGCCAAGGACTTCGTGTAATGGCTCTCCTAGACACAGCGCGACCTCACCCCCAATACCGGGAGAGACGAACCCCTGCAGATCCGCTCACTGCCTCCATGTGGCTCGGGACTGTACCCAACTAAAACCTGTTTGCACGACTCCTTTGAGCCGTGGTAGGGTAGTAATCAAAGTACAGTGGGAACTCACACGAGACAAATGACGATCCCCAGGTTGATGAACTAACATGTACACATGTCACCAGGGAACTGCTATCTGACGTCAGGTATAAGACCAACTAGCATGTTCCCGGCGAGTCCTGTCCGGTGTACTCATAACCCAATGAGCACCTGTATACATCTTAGGTGATCCAACTGACACCAGTGGCTTGTGAGACCGGCCACCACCCCTCGTCGGGGTCTCGACTGTATACACTAGTCTACTCTGGAGTATCGATGCCCTGTCTCGAAACTCCTACGACTAGGGACCATTTAAGGATGTGCTTATAGACTACCAGCTCCCACTTATATGATCGCCCTCATACTGCTGGCAGTCAAGCAAGAATCCTAGGGGCTCTATCAACGTGTAATAGCGACCTGTAAGGTCACCTAAAGCAGTACACAATGATAAAGGTAAACCAGATAGCATACTATCATCTCGAGTAAGACTGTCCTACCGGGATAGGTCCTCCCTCAATCATTACAATCACGTACCTGTGATCCAATAATTGACTCTGAGGTTACTATCTCCAACAGGATCGGGATCCCAATATCATTGTGTGACAAAACTGAAGGAATCCTACCAGAATCATCACACTCCAAATGGTATGCAGCGCTAGCAAGTTTCAGTTTCTTTTGAAACTCCCGATGTGGATTTTTGCCCCATGCTCTTATGACCTTGACTTTGGCCAACAAATCATAAGTCACATGTCAAGTTCTACCCGTCATTCTCCAGGTTAATTTGAACCCACCCGTACCTACTCTTGACTTTGGCCAACAAGGCAGTACGAATGTCCCAAACCAACACATCTATCTATGCTGCACATGAATACCCAATAGCTACCAATCACTATGCCTTGCTTTGGCCAACAAACATAGCTTGAATACTATTGACTATCCATGTGAAACGACGGAGAGCTACGAATGGTTTTGGCGAAACCGTGAACGTAGTGAACTTGATATAATCGATGGAACGAGATAGCCTTTAAAAGGAGTGGCTTAAGCTCCGCGTTTAAAAGTTGTTTTTGAAAAGAAACCGAGTGGTTTTGAAAGTGTTCCAACGACTCAACTTTGGTTTATTTTCTTGCATTAATTTAATGCGTCCCATCATAATCCTACCATTACAGAAAACAACGAAAATATTACGTACTCTTATGCCATCCACATTCGCCATGGGGCCCCGTCATTACCCGTTAGGTTACTTAACTAACGACAGAGCGGGGGCTGGACTAGCGCGGATGCAAAACATAAGCAACGCCTAAATAAATATCATATATAGATATACACATTCGTCACATGCAATGATAGCCATTCCAGATCACAGATGAACACATTGGATATACTAGGAATCCACAATCCGTACGAGCCTGTAACGAAGAGCGGATTACACGGTCGCGATGAATAGCCAAGACCCCACCCTAGACCCCTACGGGTGCGGCAAACTACCCGCCAAGTACCCGAAGCGAAGCAACCTCCCTCAACACCGTGAGTAGGTCACTCGGCACTTCGAGATATCCGGTAGTTTGTGCACCCCACCTTGGGTCTATCCTAGTAGCAAAAACAGTAAAAGAAATTATAAAATAACGGCTACAACCCCATCCCGGTTGTGCGGCCATATAAATAATATTACATCAATTACAAATTATATGAATTGAAAGAAAAAGAAAACTCTCATCTCATAACCCCCTGTTCACAACAGAATACTGCATTTTATACCGCTCATTCTTATGCTCGTGTGTTTATAGGTAGGTGCTTTTGATCTGTGTTTGTTACATATTTACAGAGTACAGGTTTTTCAGTCCAAATATTGCAAATCATGACAAAATCTCCACAGTTACACCAAATACAAAACATCTGTCACAGCAGATAAAAGCCGGGTTCCGGTCATCCATATCCGTCCAGTGCCGAGTACCAGTTCCTGAGACAAGACATATGATAGTGGTCATTCGTGTCTCGGACAAGCACAGAGCACGAAGGGGGGCAGCACAAGAATCAATGGGTGCGCGGAGCTCAAGAGAGATAAAGTCAAAAGTGAAGAAAAGATAACATTCTTGGACTATGAATTCTGCTGATATTCTGGAAGAAATTATCAGAAAATACATGTACCAGACAACAGGGGACAGCAGATCAGGGCCGTACAAGAAACACCACATCCTAACCCTACTGTAGGGGCGTGGATCCACGGCCAATAGGGGGTATTGGCGGCGGATCCGCGGCCGTACAGGCGCCGCAGGCAGAGAACTTTTGGGGGTATTTTAGGTGTTTCATTTTATATCTGATGGTTGCCCTAGATCTTCAACTCCCTGCCTATAAATACAGCAGAACTTGCCAAAGCCAAGGGTCATTCTTTTGTTCTTCTTTCTTTTTAGGATTTAGTCTTTTTCTTCTTCTTCTTCATTCTTTTTCCATGAAACTTGTAGTGAGAGCTTTTTGAGTGGAACATCAATGAAGATGAGGGCTTTTGTTCATTCTCTTTTGTTTCTTCTTCCCCTTGAGATTCTTGCTTTCTCTTGATCATTCAACCTCTTCATTGAGCTTGAATGGTTAAGGGTTAGTTATTGATCTCAAGGGTCGTATTTTCTTGCGGAATTAGCGCTTCATTTCACATGCGTTCTCTACCCTTCTCTTGATCTTGCAACCTCTTGATTGAGCTTGCAAGTTTAAGGGTTGGCTATTGATCACATGCTTGTCTTGAGTTCTACTTTCTTATTCTTTTTATCGCTTTTTATTACTTGTTTATTATTATCTTGCTTTTCTTTCTTGCAATTTATTTCATGCACTTAAATTCATGCACTTAATACTTGTAATCTTTTCTTTTCTTTGTTCTTTTCTTTTGCTCTCTTTTGTTCATTTTGTGAATGTTGTAATTATTGTTTTTGTTAAGATGAAATACGGTATTGTAAGTTAACATCTTCTTTCTCATTTCCTTTTCCCGTTATTTTCCATTGAACTCCGTCCAAACCATACGCAAGCGCTCCGTTAGGCACCCTACCCTAACAAGGTAACGGTGATTCCTAACCGCGACCGGTTGCGTTCGGTTTGGCCGGAGGCGAAAGCAAGAGACAAGAACGGAAGGACAAGGGTAAATAAGACGGATTCCACGAATACCGCGCATAAATCCCCTAATCCACGTTGTTGCCGATTGCTCTAGCTTCAATTGGTCAAGACTCGGCTCAAAGGTTTTGAGTACGGATTTCTTTAGCTTACAATTTCGTATCTTTTTCTTAACAACTTTATACTTGAAAATAAACACATAGGTTAGAATCAAACTCATACAGATTCTTTATTGACTCGTCTAAGACAAGGAAGGACATACAACCATCTCCCTGTGGATCGACCCGTGCTCAACCGGCTAGCCGCATAGCGACACCGTCCTGATCACGGTAAACTTTAGAACTCTTTGAACATCCGACACGCATTTAGCGTGCGATCAAATGGCGCCGTTGCCGGGGAGACGGTAGCGTATTTTCTTTCTTGTTATTCGGGTTAATATTCTTTTTGTATATATTTAAAAAAAAAACAAAAAAAAAAATCTTTTTGTTTTTTTTGATAATTTTTGTGGGCAAGTGTGCAGATTTTTGCGTATTTGCAAACTGCAATTGTGGGGAGCAAAGTGCACATTCAAAGTTAAGGTGCTTACGAAGTACAGTGCCAAAGATCCGGGTAGTTTGACCCGCGCAAGCGAACCTTTCAAGCTTACCGGATTTGATTCAACGGGGGTTTCCTAACCCAAAACTTAACGGTACGTACTTTACTAACACCTTCTTCTCAAATCCGACGCATCCAATATACTATTCTTTGCAGGATTCTTTGCAAGTTCGCTAGCAAACGCTAAAAATTGACTAACCCGTATTTGTTGCAGCGCCGCGCTTAAACTAAAAAACAATTGTTTGATTCTTTATAAGAATTTTTTGAATTGCGCATTGCATCAATTAATATGGACTTAAGGGCAAGCGAACCCCACAACATACGGTAAAGGATTTCATTACCTTTTCCGTGGCCCACAAATCACGAACTTGAGCATAACGTTTACCCGCACAAATTTTAAAAGAAACTAGACTTTAAGCCTTAAGGACTTCGCGCTCACTAGGAGAAGTTAATTGTGTTTAGAAACTTGCTTAACGGTATATTGTTTACGGGGTGTCTAGGAAAGTGTTAACGGCGAAACCGCAAAAATAGAAAGGGTTATTTAATTAAGGAACTTCGCGAAAGCGTTGGAAAACCTCCCCTTATCTCTGCACTTACCTGGCCTCGTGATCAGTGTATCTTGAGCCTGTTTCTCGACATAGTTTTACTTCGACAATCAAGTTCTGGAGCAGGTCTAGTTGACCTACGTGAACCCTAGAACGATTAGGTGTGTGGTATTTTCATGTCGTGATTGTTTTTTTGTGTGTATATTTCATTCTTTTGTTAATATATTTCTATAAAAAAAAATACATATAAAAAAAATCACATTCTTTTTCCCTCCTTTTCTCTTCCTTTCTTTCCTTTTCTCATCACATCATGGGTACTCCACCTCGCAAAACTCTTGCCGAACTTTGGTACCCACTACCAGACATTACTTCTTACGGTTCTTGCTTTGGCCGAACATCGAACGACCCCTCCATGCCCAAAGTTTCACTGAAAGATCGCATAGCAGCGTCTAGGACAAACACTTGCACTCCTCATTCCACTTTGTATCAACCTTTTCAACCTCCCGCACCCGCTTATGTTGATACCCCTTCTGCAAGCCGTCCTTTGTCCATCGCTGAATGAATTGAACAATCCCGTAGCCGATCTTTCACTCCTTTCACCACTTCAAATTCTTGGGATCAACAATTCCATTCACCTTCCTATCCAAATGTTGATCCTGCTCCTGTCCAGCCATTCAATTCCTACCAATCCTACCCTACTTTTGCACCTTCCCTAGACATTGCATCAGAACCGCCATTTGGGAGTTTTCAGTATCCAAACAACTTTGAATCTTTTACTGAAACCCCTTCACAACTAATGTCTAGTCTAGAACAATCCTTGGAAGACTTTAGGGTAGCGTCAAGCCAACAGATGATGGATTTGAATGCGTCCATGGCCGCCCTCATACAACCTAGTGACCCGGTAGCTAGTTTCCAGCTAGCTCCAAATTTTCCAATGTATGATGAGGCGGTAGGACAGGCTGTGAATTTGAGTGGAGAGAGTGAGTTGTATACCCTTCCAAATCAAACCTACCCGTCTCAAATTGAATCCCACAACTCCTATGTTGAAAGTCTATCAAGTGTCCCAAATGAATTATCAGTTGAAGATAGAATGTTTAATGAGTTGTGAGACTTTGTAGTGTTTGATTTGCCAGATTGTGAAGGGACCTTGCCAAGTGAAACTACACCCAATCCTTTTGACCTATACACCTCCATCTTAGAACCTGAATTGATTGAAATCCATGCTTTTGATGAGGTGTCTGAGAATATTGATTTTCACTTGATAGAGGATATTGACACTTGGAATATTTTGGATGATGAACCCATAGATTTGGCTGAGTTTTTCTCTTCAAATCATCATCCCGAGTCATTAAATGTTTTTCCCGAACCCCATATGCGTCTGGATTTTGAAGAGAAGTGCATGGATGTGCTAAATTTTGAGGAAAATTTTGAGGATAGTCTTGAGGATGAACCAGTTCTAGATGATGAGTCGGATTTTCCAATTCATCCTGTTCCTTTCACTGACTGTGTACACCCTCCAGAACCCTTAACCGATACCCTTCCTCAGCCATTTCCCTCCATCCTTTCCATCGTTCCGACCTTGCAAGAACCCATCTCACTTTCATTTACTATGTCTGGTTTACCAAGTTCGGCGTACCCATGGCTTCTTACGAATCTTGAGGGATTTGACCCAATCTCTCGACGGGTTAATAGATTAGCACAATCGCTGTTTACACATCGCTCATCACAAATTGTGCTAATCTATTCACTCCATTTGCACCCTCAAGTTCGTACTCCACTTCTTTTTCCCTTCCGCCATTCTTCTTCTTTTAATATACCGAGACCGTATCCCGCTTCTCTCCGCATACGGTCTCGCTTATTCTCCATCTCTTTTCTCTACGCCTTCTTTCACCAACCAGCACATTATAGAGATAAAATCTTTGAATGGTTGGTGCTCACTTTTGGCCTGTGTAAGGCCTTGTATAGCTTGATACTGTTCTTTCCCCCTAAACCTAAACTTCAACGCTTAACAGTGGGAACACTGTTTTACTTAAGTTTGGGGGGGACACCTTTTTTGTATATATCTTTTTGGTTTTTGTTTTGTATATAATTTGTTTCTAGGGAGCACCGGCAATTTTGACCCTCTTGGTATAGCCTGACAGTGAGGGCACTGTCAAGTTTAAGTTTGGGGGAGTGCTCGGTAAGCTTTCTTCCATCGCATTCATATGTATATTTTGCATCTGCATATTAAATCCATAAAATCCATAAAAATCTGAAAATTTTCTAAAAATATAAAAACTTTTTTGTCAAGTTAGCTTGTGGAAGAACTCTGATTCAACATTCGACGGTTTTTGTTTGAAAAAATAGGAATAACTAAATCTTATGTTTAGATTTTGAAAACCTGAAAGATAACTCTCCTTTGAAGTTAACTGTGGCTGATATACGTCTTTACATCACACTACACGTGTCGTGAATTTTGGGAATTAGATGACAAGTCTTTCATGTTTAAACTTTTAAACAGATAAATGATTTTCTGAGGATCAAATAGGTTTGTTCTGAAATAAGTAATGTCAAGAATAGTTTATGAAGTAAAGCGAATATGAAGGAATGTTATTGATGCCGTAATTGGAGCTAAGTCTGAAAAATAACCCATCTAAAACTTGATTGGAATGATTACACACCAAACCCACTAAACACGTCTTTTATCCAAAAAATATTTGAACTGCCGGTTATATCTCCGTTCGTATTAAATCATCTGATTTTCACGACAAACTGTCTTTTGTTTTTGGACCTAGGTAACTTGAGTAATTAAGTACGCTGGGGTGTTTTCTACACCTAATACCCTAAAACCAACTGGTTTGGGTGCATTGGCCCAAAGCTCGCTAAGAAGCCTAGAAAGTCCAGTTTTAAAACAAAGCCAAGCAAGTGTTCTCTCCGAGTTAAAATTCCTAACGGTTCTTTGTGTGAGAATAATCTTGATAAAAGACAGACTTTTATAAATATTTTAGCGGAGATATGAAGGTTTTATTCTATGATAAAGACTATTGCACGTTCACAGAGGTGTGTATGAAATGAAAACAAGAAAAAGGTGGAGTGAAGAATAAGACCTAGTTTCCTGTTAGGGAAGATGAAATTCTGAAGTTGAAACCTTACTGGAAAACGAAACTTGAAAAATGCTTAACTCTTTATAAAACTTATGTGATCCTTTTAAAATTGTTATCTGGGCTTTATTGTGCGACATGATTACTTTAATCGACCTTTCTGTAACTTAACGGCACTATTTGCACTACACGTAAAGACATATAAAACCTGTAGTTAAATAAGAAGCGAGGTGTGAAAACTAAAGGTTCGATAGTCGAGACTTAGGATAATAGATTTGTTATTTTCTAAAACAAAACTTTAGGGTTTGAATCATAGTTATTTTGCAAAACTAGCTTGACAGGATTTTGTGGGTGTAATCCGCTGAAAACCCTCAGGAGACAACACTCCTCCTACTAGGGACACCTAGAGGTTTAACGGCTTGTTGCACGCGCTCAGTGAAATCGCGTTCCCTGCGAAAGTGCGGTTAGGTTTTTTATTTTAGTGAATAATTGGTTTTGCTCGGGACGAGCAAGAGTTAAGTTTGGGGGTATTTGTTCACAACAGAATACTGCATTTTATACCGCCCATTCTTACGCTCGTGTGTTTATAGGTAGGTGCTTTTGATCTGTGTTTGTTACATATTTACAGAGTACAGGTTTTTCAGTCCAAATATTGCAAATCATGACAAAATCTCCACAGTTACACCAAATACAGAACATCTGTCACAGCAGATAAAAGCCGGGTTCCGGTCATCCATATCCGTCCAGTGCCGAGTACCAGTTCCTGAGACAAGACATATGACAGTGGTCATTCGTGTCTCGGACAAGCACAGAGCACGAAGGGGGCAGCACAAGAATCAATGGGTGCGCGGAGCTCAAGAGAGATAAAGTCAAAAGTGAAGAAAAGATAACAATCTTGGACTATGAATTCTGCTGATATTCTGGAAGAAATTATCAGAAAATACATGTACCAGACAACAGGGGACAACAGATCAGGGCCGTACAAGAAACACCACACCCTAACCCTACTGTAGGGGCGCGGATCCGCGGCCAATAGGGGGTATTGGCGGCGGATCCGTGGCCGTATAGGCGCCGCAGGCAGAGAACTTTTGGGGGTATTTTGGGTGTTTCATTTTATATCTGATGGTTGCCCTAGATCTTCAACTCCCTGCCTATAAATACAGCAGAACTTGCCAAAGCCAAGGGTCATTCTTTTTTTCTTCTTTCTTTTTAGGATTTAGTCTTTTTCTTCTTCTTCTTCATTCTTTTTCCATGAAACTTGTAGTGGGAGCTTTTTGAGTGGAACATCAATGAAGATGAGGGCTTTTGTTCATTCTCTTTTGTTTCCTCTTCCCCTTGAGATTCTTGCTTTCTCTTGATCATTCAACCTCTTCATTGAGCTTGAATGGTTAAGGGTTAGTTATTGATCTCAAGGGTCGTATTTTCTTGCGGAATTAGCGCTTCATTTCACATGCGTTCTCTACCCTTCTCTTGATCTTGCGACCTCTTGATTGAGCTTGCAAGTTTAAGGGTTGGCTATTGATCACATGCTTGTCTTGAGTTCTACTTTCTTATTCTTTTTATCGCTTTTTATTACTTGTTTATTATTATCTTGCTTTTCTTTCTTGCAATTTATTTCATGCACTTAAATTCATGCACTTAATACTTGTAATCTTTTCTTTTCTTTGTTCTTTTCTTTTGCTCTCTTTTGTTCATTTTGTGAATGTTGTAATTATTGTTGTTGTTAAGATGAAATACGGTATTGTAAGTTTACATCTTCTTTCTCATTTCCTTTTCCCGTTATTTTCCATTGAACTCCGCCCAAACCATACGCAAGCGCTCCGTTAGGCACCCTACCCTAACAAGGTAACGGTGATTCCTAACCGCGACCGGTTGCGTTCGGTTTGGCCGGAGGCGAAAGCAAGAGACAAGAACGGAAGGACAAGGGTAAATAAGCCGAATTCCACGAATACCGCGCTTAAATCCCCTAATCCACGTTGTTGCCGATTGCTCTAGCTTCAATTGGTCAAGACTCGGCTCAAAGGTTTTGAGTACGGATTTCTTTAGCTTACAATTTCGTATCTTTTTCTTAACAACTTTATACTTGAAAATAAACACATAGGTTAGAATCAATCTCATACAGATTCTTTATTGACTCGTCTAAGACAAGGAAGGACATACAACCATCTCCCTGTGGATCGACCCGTGCTCAACCGGCTAGCCGCATAGCGACACCGTCCTGATCGCGGTAAACTTTAGAACTCTTAAAACTCGACACGCCAAAAGCGTGCGATCACCCCCCGGCTATTCATCCGCGACAATCCAATGAATTCATATACACATACCATCAACATTACAGATCACAGATATGTATAACCCTCACTAATCGACGTATAGCGATTAGCAGACGTTCAATACATATATCACATCACAGATATAACCCGTTAGCTTAAGTCTTTAGAAGTTCGATTAAAATACGGATTTTTAAACCCAAAACACAAATTTTGCTTTCTGTAAAATCTGGGCAGAAAAAACATATTCCAAAAATCCCAAAACAGCCCCAGAAAAACACTGCAGGAAAATTGTGCCACGACCGAGTCAACTCGGCCGCGGATCCGCGGCAGGAGTCCTGCCGCGTTTACGGGGCGCTTTGATCGAGTCGGTGGACCAATTTTCTTGTGTGGGTTTTAAAAAGCCTGAGCTGATTTTTAGTGTAAGATTAATTATTTTTTGAACAGAAAACAGAATCGGCAGAAACTTGATATTACGGGCATGTTTCGCGACTTTTTCTCCGATCGAACTTCTAGTTACTTTGCTAACATGTTAGATAGTGTTTAACTAGGCTCTGATGCCACTGTAAGTCCACGTTACCTCTCCCGGTCCTTACGGGCTTGCGGAAATGATGAAAAACGATTTTTCTTTTGGTGGTAACATGGACACAAAATACGGATCTTTGCTAAACAACTATCTAACAACCTAACTAAGAGTTTTACCTACTCAGTTAGGGGTTATACCATAACTTGAACTCCTTCTCTTAGTCTCCTTGTGGTGGTCAGATGGTTCTCTCCTCATCGTCTCTTTGTGCCGAAGATGGATCCACCTGAAAGCTTCTACCTTTGGCTTCAACCTCAAACTAGAGGAAACTAGAACACATGGCTTGCTAGACTTTGTGTACTATGATGAGTAGAGAAGTGTTTTGTGTTTTTATCTCCAAGACAAATGATTCTCAACACATGAAAGGTTTTGCCTTGAACTAGAGAGAGAGCAAGAGGAAGAGGGAGAGCTTGAGGATGAAAGAGCTTTCATGAGAGAGAAAGCAAATGAAAGAATGAGCAAGACTTTTCTCACCCTTGCTCTCATAATCCAAAATCATAATAACACATAATAATAATTGAGTATTATGTGATGGTTGTTATCATATCAAATGGCCATATCATTTCTTGCATTAAATGCAATTTGTGAACAAACAAGCAAGCCAAGGTCAATGCCAAGAAATGATAGCCATTGTCATGATGATGGTCAACAAGTCCAACCTGGTCAACCGGTCAACTAAGTCAACAAGTCAACAAAGTCAACCCTTCAACCCAACCATGGCACAATAATACTAAATTAATATTATCATTAATCATATTTCTTATTCTCATTAGGGTTTAGCCAAAAGTCAATAGTCAACAACCCTAATGAGAATCCTCTGCCTCTGTCTCTCTGTCAACCGTGCATACACACCCGCATCCGCGTTCCGAGGAACACGAATACAAACGAGATAAAACCAATCCCAAAACGTACATTAGGATCTGGCTTAAACCAAAGCCCGCTAGTGATGACTGCCCGGACACTAAATGTGCACAAGTGCACAGATGTGACCGAACCCTGTCGCAAAACCATGCGACCTCTACTCTTTTGCCTAAAGACGAATAGATCTTTGTGTGGGACTCTAAAGACTCGACACTACGCTGGTAGTGGTTTTAACCACAGACCGCAAGCGGCACTAGCTGTGTGTAACGGCCCCTAGGTAGATGCCAATAAGAAGACGGACGAGGTGAAACCCATCTGAACTCCTACTGAGCCTGAATTTGACAATCTGCGTACAGTCCGGTCTGTTCGTCTGAGAATATCTCATGGCGGGCCTAGGAGGGCGGTAAACGTCAGTCCCCTAATAGCGGTACAAGTCGTGTCGGAGTGTAGCCCAGAACACCTTGAGATAATACTGGAAACCTACCAGTATATCTCGCTTGCCCTGGCCAGGGACTTTGTGTAATGGCTCTTCTAGACACAGCGCGATATCAACCCCCAATACCGGGAGAGACGAATCCTGTATAAGGATGTGCTTGTGGATTACCCAGCCCCCACGAGTGTGACTGTCATCACAACGCTGGTAATCAAGCAAAGATCCTAAGGGCTCCACTAATGTGTATAGGTGATATACTAAAATAAACACATGTACACATTAAAGTGAAACAAACCAAGTAGCATACTACTATTTTGAGCAAGATTGTCTATACAAGGTGAATATCCCAAGCTTCTATTAAATAATATACAAACTAGTATGATACAGTAATGGCCTCTAGGGCATATACACTAACAGTCTGGCACGGCGGATATCCGGAGGATACCGACCGTTGTCGTGAGATTGGATGATATGGGCCAATCCGGACCGACGGAGCCCGAGATATTGAGACTATGAGATTTGAGACTATGAGGTATTGAGACTTTGAGATTTACATGTTTTGTGTCGATACTTGACACGGATTTCCATGGATTTCATTGATGATGTTTCGGATTACCATACAAATTTTACAATGATAAAAGTTACAGATTTCTTATACAGATATATCCAGATTTCATGGTTGATTGTTTTACATTCATGGTGTATACATACTCATACACATGACATGTTACTACTTGAGGCACTGACACGAGTACTTAGCATTGCCCTTACGCTTAGATTATTACCCTGCCACTATTAGATGACTAGTGATATATTAAGTATATTATTATGACCTAGGAGAGCGTCGTGCATGCGATTTCTACTCGCAGATGTTTTCTACTCACGAGTTGGCAACTCACCCCCGTTGTGCCAAATTTTCTTACAGGTTTCGATGTACAGGTTTCCTTGGCAGCTTGCTCGCACATCATTTCATTCTAGGTGATTTTCTTGGTAGGTTGGTTCACTTGTATCAGGACCGCCGTTGTACTTTTATTATTTCATTTGTATCTCGTAAGGTCCATCAACCAGACTTGTATTACTGATAGATTTAGAAGACCAGTTGTTTTTATTTCGACCTTAGAGCCGCGCTTGTACTATTATGGTTTTGGTGGATTTGGTTTCTTTTGAGTTTTGAGCCTCGCCCTTCGGCGTTGTATATTTTAGTGCATTGTGTGGTTGTTTTCGTCTTTTGGCGTAGAGCTAGCTCCCGCTTGGGGATGCCTTTATTATTTGCTTTTGTATATATTCTTATTTAAACCCGTTTGGGGTCAGTTTTTACAAAGGAGACTCTGCCGCAATTTTTGAGAAATTTGATGTTGCTTTTAAACACGTTTTCCTTTACTTCTTCTATTAAATGGTTTAGATTTCTGTGCTTCGACTTACTTAGATTATGTTGCGCCTCTAGACGCTTCGTAATTTAAGTGTTGGTCACGTTCCGTACCTACTTCCAAGGTGTAGCTTGTGTGCTTGTGCACATATTTTATGAAATGGGGATGGACTTTTGATGTTGTTTTGGGGGTGTTTTGAGGGTTGAAGAGATGGGGGAGGAAGAGGGCAGCCATGAGAGTTGAGGGGAGAGAGAATGAAGAAGAGAAAATGAGAGAAGAATGAGACCTTGACCAAGGTTGACCCCTTCACCTCTCTCTCATGCCTATACCTCTTACTATATTCATTTCTTTTCTTTTCTTTATTCTTTTCTTTTCTTCTCTCTTCTCATTTAAACACAACCATGCATGAAAAATGAGAAAAAGCCAAGATAAAATTGTAACAAGTGTTAAAATGACATGGTGCATGTTTTGCACAAAACAAGCTTAATGCGCGATTAGCGATATTTAACCGCGATTAGCATTAAAGTAGTGTATAATAAATCATAAAATTTCATAATTTGTTTAAATCCAATAAAGCACCCTCATTTCAGTAATTTCCAAATTTTTCCCAATTTATCGGTATTTAATTATACCGCAATATTAAAATATTCAATATAATATTATTTAATTATAAAAATCCCCAAAATAATATTTTATTTTTCTGAAATGTTACAATATGATTGAATCTTCTCGTCACATAGACTACACGGCGGTTGTTAGTACCGAGCTAAACTGTCCGATATTTAACAACCTTCGTATAGCTCTATATCACGACGAATATTGAAAGTATGTTACCCATAGATGGGGACTAAGTGGCGCTTTACGTTTCATATATGAGTATCGAATATGAAATTTTCATATTATCATCGAGTATCATATATTGGTTTTAACTTGAACATTTAACATGAATAGATTTTATGTTTACGTTTCGTTATTAAGGTTTCGAAATTTCAAGTTTAGGGTATATTTTTTTACGTTTACGGTAAAGTTGTACGTTTACGTTATCATTGAGTATCCTACTGCAATGAACTAGTGCACCCTAAACCCTAACCCTAAATAACCCAAATTAACCTAATTAACCACAAGTAACCATAATCGTTACCCTAACACAAATTATCCCAAATTAACCCAAATTTACCTAATCAACCCAAACTTAACCCAATTTACCCAAATTAACCTAATTAACCCTAATCAACACCCTAACTCTTTCAAATTATCACTAATTAACCCAAATTAACCCTACTCTCTAATTAACCAAAATTAACCCTAGCCTCTAATCCTAAACCTGAACCAAACCTTAACCCTAACCCTAACCCTAAGCCCAACTAATTAATCCTAACCCTAACCCCAACCCCAACCGAACCATAACCCTAACCCCAACCCCAACCGAACCCTAACCCTAACCCTAACCCCAACCGATACCTTAACCCTAACCCCAACCTAAACCGAACCATAACCCTAACCTTAACCCCAACCAAACCCTAACCCTAACCCCAACCCCAACCCCAACCGAACCCTAACCCTACCCTAAACTGAACCCGATCAATGCCTAACCCTAACCCCCACCCCTACCCGAACCCTGAACCCTGAAACCTAGCCCTAACATCATCAAAATTATAAATAATTTGAGATTTACTAACCTGTAGCCGGCGGTGGAGGAGAGGACGGAGGAGACCGGTGGTGGACGACGCAATCGGCGACGAGTCGCAGACGGTGGCGACGAGGAAATCGGCGATGAACTTTTAGGAACGATCTGTCATGACCCAAAGTTCGGCCCGTAACCGGCACTTAACCACGTAACGTTTACAGGCGCAACGCGATCAAGTAAGCCGAAACCCAGAAATCAAAACCATTTAATATAGTGAGTGAAGAAAAACATTAGTTTAAAACATTTAGAAAACCTTGAATAATTGAGTAAAAATCCTTAAAGTTTAAGTTATTTTATTAAAAATTCGGCAGCACCTCCTTTGTAAAAACTAGCCCGAAAACGGGTACAAAACATGATATAAGCAAAATGACTGATAACAAGAATATAACATCCCCAAACGGAAGCAATCACGCCCAACGGCGGAAACAATTACCACAAGAATAATATACGACGCCAGAGCGAAGAAATGAGCAATATAAGTGAAAAACATCATAAAAGATAAAACTGCATAAATAAATAAAGCCGGCTCACACGAGCTCGACGTCCAGAGTACAAAATAATATACAACATCGTCCTCACAACTGGTCTCTAAGTTAATACATGAAATAGCAGATGGAGAGTACTAGATACAATAGAGTGTACAAATAGAAAATAACCGGAAACCACAAACCCACCTATCAGCAAAACAGCTCACGCGCCAACTGCAGTGGTATCCGTAGCCAAAAAGATACAAGAGATAGCCCTTCCGCAACTACTCTGAGGGTCGACCTACAAACATTGTGGCACAACGGGGGTGAGTTGCCAACTCGTGAATAGTAAATAACATATAAAGGTAATCGCGAATATGCACGTACTGCGATACTCTAACATGTGCAATCAGATAACATCTATATGATGAGCTGGGTATGCGATAATCATGCATAACAAGTGCAATCTAATAACATCTATATGATGAGTTGGGTATGCAATGTTGGCTATAGTACCCTCAAGGCAATTATCATAGTCGCAGGCATGTGATCATGATGATTGAGGGAGGACCTATACCGATAAAACAGTCTTACTCGATATGATAGTATGCTATCTGGTTTGTCTTTATCATCATGTATTTGTTGATAAAGCCCATAGGACTCTTGCTTGTCTACCAGCATTGTGATGGCGATCACATACGTGAGTGCCGGGGGTCTATAAGCACATCCTTAACTGTCCCTAGTCATGGCAGTATCGAGACTGGGCATCGATACTCCAGTGTAGACTGGTGTATACTTATCTAGACCCTGACGAGGGGCGTTGGCAGGTCTCACAAGCCATTGGTGTTAGTTGTTCACCTAAGATAATATGCAGGTGCTCATTGGGTTATGAGTACACTGGACGGACTCACCGGGAACATGCTAGTTGGTATTATACCTATAGTCAGATAGCAGTTCCCTGGTGACATGTGTACAGGTTAGTCAGTCGACCTGAGATCGTCATTTGTCTCGTGTGAGTTCCCACTGTGCTTTGATTACTACCGTACCACGGCTCAAAAGAGTCATGCAAATAGTTTTAGTTGGGTACAGTCCCGAGCCACATAGAGGCAGTGAGCGATTCATCGGGGATTCGTCTCTCCTGGTATTGGGGGTTGATGTCGTGCAGTGCACGGATGGCCATCACTAGAAATCCTCGGCCGGGGTATGTGAGAATTACCGATCCAGGATCGATAGTTTCTCGGGTAGTGATGGGTTTCATACCGACACGAATTATCGCGTTGTTAGGGGTCTGACTTTATCCACCCCTTAGACTCGATATGCGATACTCTTAAACGAACAGATCGTACTGTACGGAAATTGTCACTGACAGGCTAAGTAGGGGTTCGGATGAGTTTGCTCGTCGGCCTTCCTTTCGCTCAATACCTGGGTAGCCGTTACGTACAGCTAGTACCGCTGACGTGCTTGTGGTTAAACCCACTGCCAGTGTATTGACGAGTCTTTAGAGTCCCACACAGAGGGTTTTCACGGCTCAGGCGATATGGTATAGGTAACATATGTTGATACATACAGGTGTTCGATTAAATGTCTGCACGGACTGCACAGACTTTAATCGGACGGTTGATAATACTAGCGGCTTAGGATTAAGCCAGATTGTTAAATCAAGTTTTGATTTGATAAATTACATATGTATTTATATATATGTATTCTAGTATTATTGCTCTCTATTCATTTTCTCTTTTTGGCTATTCGTATTTTCGTACGAATACGCGTATGTGTATTTCGATACATATACCGGGAAGTATTCTGTATTTGTACGGAATGGCTTCTAGAAGATGCTACCTCATTATTGATTTTCTTTTGAAAATCATATGTTTTTAATGAGGTGGAAAAGGTGACATGGCAAGGCATGGGTTATTTGGTCAAAGCATGGACTTTGGCATTGTAGTGATGGGTATGGTGCTTTGTTTATTGAAATTGAAAATGAGATTTTTTTGGGGGCATGAGAGAGTGGGGCAGGCCACTTGAGAGGGGGGGCTTTTTCTCACTTTTGGTGATATCATTTTTGTGCTCTCTCACTCTCATGCTCCCACAAAAAAAACACATAGCCATTTTCTCATGCCTTTGATCATCATCTCCACATCTTCCACGGTTGTTCTATGAGCAAAATTTTTGAGAGAAAAATATGGTGAGACTATCCTACACTCCCCACTCTCCACTACTAGCCATTTTGAAGAGTCGGTAGGTTCGCTCGGCGAACCTGAAGCTTGCGCCGTTTCCCTCGGGTGGATCATCGGAGACGAAGGAAGACCGGCGACCAAAGTCGATCAACATCACTAGGAGCTTGGAGAGGGTTGAAGACCCGAAGGATTTGGTTCATTTGGTATAACCATTCCTATCTCTTTTCTTAGATTACTAGTTTTAGGGTTAATGGTTTCGATCTTGTTAATCGGTTAATGGTAGCGCCGGGTTTTAAGAAATTTTTGTTCCGCATTTGGCCACTGTTCGATGGCCGGGGCGCTCCCACTACCCAACAATGGTATCAGAGCCACCCATTAAACCCTACCAGCTAGTTTTCACAAGCTTAAAATCTCGATCGATCAAAATTTCAAAAACAATTTTCCGATTTGCCAAGTTTCTGTCGATTTCTGAAAGTGCTCCAAAAATTATTTCCAGAGGCTTAAAAATACGTGTAGGCAATTACATGGGTGCAGAAAAAATTTGGGCTCCTCAAGCCTCCAAAGCGTCGCGGAACCGCCGCACTTACCCCCTATTGGCGGCGGTTCCGCGGTTATTTAGTGGCGACGGGCCATAAATTTTTTCCTGTAGCTCAGAACTTGGAATTGTGTTTTTTTTGTGATGTTTTGTTTTGGCCCAGAATCTTTTGAGTACTGGATTTGCTTTTGGGGCCTTTGCGGATAAATTTAGTCGATCGAAATTTTAACTATGTAATTTTTCAGTACTTTACATTTCTATCTATGACCGTGAATGTCATTTGATCGGTAAACCTTGTCTAATCGCTATAGTCCTTTTAGACGGGTTTGCGAACGTGGCATTCACGTTGATGTTCTGTGTTGTGCTGTGATGTTGCGGATTGTCGTGGTGGATAGCTTGTGTGCAATGGTAGTACGGTTTGGATTTATTTGTACATTTGATATTGTGGGGCGAGCGTCCGACATGTGGACTGCCGTCACTGCCTATTTGTATATTATTCTTTTAGGGCACGACCGGGATGAGGTCGATATCACCCTTGTATATTATTTTCTTTTCTTTACTAGGATTACCCCGCGGAGTAGTGCACGGATAGCCGGGTTCTAGAGGACAACAGATCCGCATCTCATGGCGTTGAGACGAAAGAGACCTTACTCTAGAATTGGCGGGCTATTCGCCGCACTCGTAGGGGGTATAGGTTGACCCAATGACGGGTGCTCAAGTTACCGGATTCCGTGAAGTATTGAGTGGTCAATTCACTTTGCTGAATGTGGCTGCCTCACTTCATGTTTTGGCGGGTAACTTGCCGCGCTCGTAGGGGTCTAGGAGTTCATTGCACAGGCTATCCACATGATCAGGGGAATGTCGGGTTTTTAGTTGTGGCTCGAAGGAAACCCGGGGCTTCCAGATTATCTGTATTGATCTGTAATGCTTATTATTTTCTGTGATGTTGCATTTATCATGCCTGGGATGATTGTTATATATATATATATATATATTTACTAGTAGATGTTGTATATGTTTTTCACCCGTACTAGCCCAGTCCCCGCTCTGTCGTTAGTTAAGTAACCTAACGGGTGATAACGGGACCCAGTGGCGAATGCGGATAGCATATACGTACATTTTATTTTTGTTCTTTTCTGGTGTGATTAATTGATGGGACTGTGTTGATTCTTATCAATGCAAGGAAAACAAACCTATATATATGATGTTGTTGGAACCAAGTTTTTTTTAAAAAAAAACTGACATTACAGACGTACGCTTTTGCTTTGCACAGTCGTATTCGGTTATGAATATCCAGCACCTCATTCGACGAGGCAAGGGCCGAGATCCCTTCATCGGGAGTGCCCCTTGGGCAGGAGTTTGCGTCAACGTAATAACTTCATTATAGTCGATTACATTTTGCTTTGCATCGTGGTATTAATTTTGGAATATCCTGCACCTCATTCGACGGGGAAAGAGCCGAGATCCCTTAACCGGGAGTGACCTCTTTAGTAAAAGTTTTCGCTACTGTACTTTTGTAAAACCACTTGGATTGCTTCAACGAGATCAAGTTCATTACGTTAAAGGTTTTTCGCCAAAAACCAGCCGTAGCCCTCCATCATTTCTTTCAGGTAGTACCTAGTATTCGTGCTGCGTTTGTTGGCCTTTGTCAAGGCGTAGTGTGCGGTAGCTGGGTATTACTTGTCTGTTGCATTGAGTTGCGATTATCTAGGACAGACGTATAACCTTGTTGGCCTTTGTCAAGGGTTTGTTCGGGTGGGTCTAGAGTAATCCAGGATAATGACGGGTTGAACTTGAGTTGTGGTTTATGATTTGATGGCCTTTGTCAAGGTCATAAACTGCTTGGGGTAAAAATCATATCGGGAGTTTCAAGCATACAGGAAACTTGCCAGGAATGCGCATACCTTCTGGAGTGTGGTGACTTGAGTGGCTTCCATCAAGTTATCATGCGATGATAGTTGGATCCCGATTCCCACTAATGAGTAGGATTACTCTTCGGATGATTCCGACTAATTCTCTTTTTAGGTTTAGAGCAGAATTCGAGAATACAGTGGGAGCCTTCGAGATTAGATAAAATGATTATCCATTCTGATCTAGGTTAGAGTGCACGCTGGGTGTTTCTTTTCTCTCTCTCTCTCTTTGGCTTCAACCATGACCCGACCCTAGACTATAACGCAGTGACCTAGTTAACCGAACTTTCTTATAAACACTGGCTCTTGGATTATCCAAGTTACATATATCATTGCCTCTCCTTCTTTTACCCTTTGCCTTTCTCCAGAACACACCGTATCACTATGAATATCCACTTCCATTGGATAAAACCACTGTATGGTTATATACAAACTCGAAGGAAATTTTTCGAGGATGGTTTCTGGTTCTGGAGAAAATGAATAGGTTTATTCAGTTGTCTTTTCTTTTCACCTTCTCTCAGGTCGTGAGGGGTCCTAGGATTAGGAGACAGTACACCTATTATGCATATTGGATAGTCTTCTTCCAAACCATAGGCAGGTGCCGAAAGGTAGGGAATGAAGAAAACCAATTAGCCTAAGTGTGGTGTACAGAAGGTAATGAGTAAGGACAAATAAAGGGATTAGAAAGAGGGCAAAGTAAATTACGACTGCTATTCACGACCAAACCAAGTCTTTCAACGCCACTCCTACTTCACCTTTGTATTTTTCCAGAACACACTGTATCACTACGAATATCCAATCCTATTGGATAAATCCATCGTATGGTTATATACGAACTCGAAGGAACTTTTTCGAGAATGGATTCTGGTTCAGGAGAAATAGGAATAAGGTTTATTCAGTTGTCTTTTATCTTCACCTTCTCTCAGGTTGTGAGTACTCCTAGGATTAGGAGGGTACACCTATTACGCTTATTGGATAGTCTTCTTCCAAACCATAGGCTGGTGACGAACGATAGGGAAGGAAGAAAACCATTTAAGCCTAACAAAGGTGTACAGAAGGTAACGACTAAAGACAAATAAAGGGATTTGGAGAGATGGCAAGGAAATTTATGGTTTCAGTCATGAATCTGGATAATGGGAGAGGCATTACTAAGAATACCAGGATACCCCTACAAAAGTTTTTAATGTTTCAGTTTCACTATGCGTTGTTAATTGAAAACTGATTTCCCAATTAGGTCTTTACTCCACGGTATGTATTTACCAGTTTTGATCCTCACATCTGTATGGTTTTACAGATGATGAGTGGGAGAAAATTATTGGGAATTAGCTGATCATCCTCATTATATCGGAATTCGTTGTAATTGGTGATATTTGAGGAAATCGCCTGGGTTGTTTGCCGGACGGCAAGTATTTGGTTTTGAATATCCGTTGTTATGCACCAATTTCAAACTGATATATTCGTACGTTTATTTTTTATAAAATGGGATATAACTTTTTGAAATTATATCCATGATATTTACCTATATCAGTTGATGGTTAGGTAAGGAGCATTCAACAGCGGTGTAAGTCTTCATTACCATAGTACAGTTTTCGACCTACGACGCACAGGGTTTGAGTTTTTTCAACTCACGGGACTTATACAAAGTACTGTATGTTGTCCAGTGTCTATTAGGACAGAGGGGTTGGTACTCGAACTATATTCTGTATACTTGTGACTTCTCCATTTTTAGACACGTGTTTCGTAGAAATACGAAGTCTAAGTCTTGAGAAGTTATAGGTATAAGAATAAAGTAGAGAACCATGTGTTGCAAGTATCGGGATTCTTCAAGGTGATCGAAGATGAAGATACTTGTATAAGGTATTCAGTTGATAGTAATGGTTTTGAGGAACTTGTTTCACTTCAGGTTACTCATAATTGGACGCACTCCTAAGTTGAGTAATGCTGATCGGCCTCTCTCCATTTAGTTGACATGCACTGGAGATAGCTTCATAACTTGAATCTGGTTCCAATTAAATTAGTGTCTTTGTTTCTATATTAGATATATATAGAATCAATTTATATGTTAACGATGTTAAGGTATAGGGAGTCGTCCGGCTGATGCTTAAAACCAGAATCCGGATAAACTCAAGGCACGTTTCAGTAATGGCAGTTTGTGGGTTATCCCGGGCTTTGACGAAGGTTAACTTTCTACCATCAGGAAGATCAATAGTGATATTGTTCTTGACTCGCCACAGTTTTAGCAAAATGGACTTTTTCAGAAAAAACAGTAGTGGGAGTATGGTAGAACTGGAAGTGATTCCAGAAACACAAATGATTACGGAAAATTTAATAGGACCTAAAGATTCAATCAGGATGGACAATCCATTAGCCACTCCGCGGATATGGTGGGTAACCTCAGGCGCCCGAGAGGTACTTTGGTATCCTCAAGGACGGTGACAGGGAGGTTCTTGTTTACCCAGACTTGACACTGCTGTTGTTCCAGACTATTAGACTCGGCAGGAGGATCAGTATAGCGTCATTCTATACTAGCTTTAGAAGTGCACGTTGTAAGTGCACGGCGGCTCCCCGGCCTCCATCCCGAGGCCAAATGCGGAAGCGATGGTTAACTTTAATTTTCTTGAACCGGCACCACCGCGCACTATATACCCGGATCGTGCCATTAACTAGTCCTAGCTAACTATAAGATGGGGAAGAAAGATATACCAAGTGATCCGAGTCCTCCGGTCTTCTCGCCGTCGTCCCGATCTCCCGCGGAATGTCCGGTCTCCACCTCCTCGCCAGAAGGGCACCACGTCGCCTACTTCTTTTACAGGCTCCCGCCTCTATACCGAGGCAACTCGGGCACGAAGTTGGCAAGCCGACGTGCCCAAGGTTTGTTGTAGAATGTGTAGTGCTCATGTCTCATTTTGGGGTTCATGAAGGTTGCCTTTTGGTGGAGGGATGATACAAGCTAATGGAGATTGATCTTGTGGGATTTTTACCAAAGCAAAAGCACAAAAACCCCACCTCTTGAATTTTGGACAGCCCCCAAGGAGCTTGGCCGGCCATGCATGATGGAGTGGAGAGAATGAGAGTGTGGGAGTGAGTGAAAAAGATAGCCACACGAATAATGCAAGTGAGAGGAATGGTCATCATGCAAGAATCATCATCACTAGCAAAACCACACTCCATCAACTAATCAACAACCATGATTGCTACAAAAAGTCAAGCAATCATGAACCATGGAAGGTCAAGGGATGGGGCTCCATCATGATACAAAAATATGCAAAGACAACCCTCCAAATAGCTAATTTGCACAAATGCAAATAAACCCTCCTCCACCAATCTTCGGCCAATGAAGGATACAAATGAAAATGGCCGAAACGGAAAGAAAACTGGTAACTCCAGAAAACTGGTCCCGTAATAAATTACAGGAAAGACCCCGAGACTGTGTATACACACCCGCATCTGTATTCCGACCGAAATACAAACGCAATGAGACAAAATCTACACTGTACTATACTACGATCCGGCTTAAACCAAAGCCGGCTAGTAATGTCCGTTCGATCCTGATCCGTGCAATACCACACGTATCTGATCGAACCCTGCCATATATCCATACGACCTCTAGTACATACTGTCTGATCCTAATCCGTGCAATACCGCACGTATCTGATCGAACCCTGCCATATCTCCAGACGGCCTCTACAACGTTTCGCCCGAAAGCTTGAGTAACTGAATGTGTGGTTGACTCTAAAGACTCGTCAATACTATGGCTGTGGATTTAACCACTAGCACATCAGAGGTATTAGCCATACGTGACGGGCCACCAGCTATTGACCAAAAGGGACGTCGATGAGCGAACTCATCCTGACACCCTACTGAGCCTGTCAGTGACAATATCCGTACAGTCCGATCCATTCGTCTATAAGCATCGCATGGCGGGCCTAGGGGGTTGGTAAAAGTGAAACCCCCAAAAGCGGTACAAGTCGTGTCGGAGTGTAGCCCAGAACACCCTGAGATACTACTGGATACCTACCAGTAAATCTCCTGCCTCGGCCGAGGGCTTCGTGTAATGGCTCTCCTAGACACAGCGCGACCTCACCCCCAATACCGGGAGAGACGAACCCCTGAAGATCCGCTCACTGCCTCCATGTGGCTCGGGACTGTACCCAACTAAAACCTGTTTGCACGTCTCCTTTGAGTGTGGTAGGGTAGTAATCAAAGTACAGTAGGAACTCACACGAGACAAATGACGATCCCCAGGTTGATGAACTAACATGTACACATGTCACCAGGGAACTGCTATCTGACGTCAGGTATAAGACCAACTAGCATGTTCCCGGCGAGTCCTGTCCGGTGTACTCATAACCCAATGAGCAACTGTATACATCTTAGGTGAACCAACTGACACCAGTGGCTTGTGAGACCGGCCACCGCCCCTCGTCGGGGTCTCGACTGTATACACTAGTCTACTCTGGAGTATCGATGCCCTGTCTCGAAACTCCCACGACTAGGGACCTTTTAAGGAGGTGCTTATAGACCCCAGCTCCCACTTATATGATCGCTCTCATACTGCTGGTGGTCAAGCAAGAATCCTAGGGGCTCTATCAACGTGTAATAGCGACATGTCAGGTCACTTAAAGCTGTATACGATGATAAAGTTAAACCAGATATCATATTATCATCTTGAGTAAGACTGTCCTACCGGGATAGGTCCTCCCTCAATCATTGCAATCGCGTGCCTGTGATCCAATAATTGACTCTGAGGGCACTATCTCCAACAATCTCCCACTTGCACTCAAGGCTAATTATTGTGATGTCGCATACTCACAGCCCGTGTGATACCGAACACCTAACTCCTCTACTAGTCAGTCTCACAAAGCTCGCTTGCGAGACTATTGCATTTGAGGGATAGCCTCAGTGAGTGGATCCGCTTTGATGTTTCTTTCTATGTCTCTCTATATCTCAAGTTCGTGGAGAAACCCATCTCCCGAAATGAGCAACACCTGTCTTAGAATATGTCTGGATGTCTGATGGGACCTAGCTCATAAATGAACTCCAAATCCAAACTTCTTAGACTGTATCGTCAACCGAACTTAATCAGTATCCTGCGCCATGCATCCCTCAGTATTGCCTTGGACTACCTATCCAAAATACTGCCCCTCGTCAGAAGGAAAAACTATAACTCTGACAACCTCCTTGTCGTCCAGGTCACCTTGGAAGCCTGGAATGATAACTGTCTCCCGAATAAGGCTGTCGTTATCATATCCCTAGAACATCCACTTATGTTCTAAAACTGCTTCCGACCACTTCTCCAGGATTGGATCAATGTCAACTTATTGCATGTAGTGCAAGAACAACATCTGGTGTGGTACTTGACATCTCATGATTGACTCAATTGCCTAAGCAAGTGATCTGCCAATCATGCAAATCCCTCTCCCCTTTAGTCTGTAAGACACCTTTAGAGAGGGTGACTCCATTACCAGCAGGTACACTACCGTGCCAGAAGTCGTCCATTCTAAATAATCTTAGAATGCTGTCTAAGTACCCTTAATTGGGAAACCACCCAAATCTAGATCTAAAACCACAGATCTAGTAACCAGTATGTCTGATATAATGTCCAAGTCCCATGTGGAGAAACCACTGTATGACGACCAAAGTATAACGGATTGTAGTATAGGAATATCACTTCCTACTCTGTGTATGTCATCCAAACACTATGACATCACACCCTACTACCTTCTCAACAGATCCATCCCCTATTCTGATGAAGTCAAACCTATGACTGTCACATCAGAAATTGATAATCTATCTCCGCTATATCTGCTTTAGTCTATAAATAGACATAAGCCACCTGTCCACCAATTCTTTCGCTGCTCCCACTGACTACGACAACCCTCTGGCAGAGTCATATAAACGTACACTTCTAAAGCAAGTTTAGAACGACGCTATACTTATCCTCCTTCCGGGTCTCACAGTCTGGAACAACAGCAATGGCAAATGTGGGTAAACAAGAACTTCCCTGTCACCGTCCTTAAGGCTACCGGAGTACCTCTCGGGTGCCTGAAATTACCCACCTTATCTGCGGAGTGGCCAATGGAATGTCAAGCCAGATTGAATCTTTAGGTTCCTATGAAATCTTCAGTAATCGTTTGTGGTTCTGGAATCACTTCCAGTTCTACCATACTCCCACTACAGTTTTTCTGAAAAAATCCATTTTTAATAAAACTGTGGCGAGTGAAGAACAATATCACTATTGATCTTCCAAATGGTAGAAAGTCAACCCTCGTCATAGCCTGGGTCAACCCACAAACAGCCATTACAGAAACGTGCCTTAAGTTGTCCAGTGTCTGGTTTTAATCATAATCCGGACAACTCCCCGTACTTTAACATCGTTAAGATATGAACTGTTCTATATCCAATATAGAACCAGAGGCACTGATTTAATTGAACCAGATTCAAATCATGCAGCTGTCTCCAGTGCATGTCTACTAAATGGAAGGAGGCCGATCAGCGTTACTCAACTTAGGAATGCTTCCAATTATGAGTAACCTGAAAGAGAAGCTAGTTCTCTTAATCACTACTATCAACTGAATACCATACACAAGAATCTACATCTTCGATCACTTTGAAGAATCCCGATACTTGCAATACCTGGTTCTCTACTTTATTCAAATACCTATAACTTCTCAAAATTCGGACCCTGTGTTTCCACGAAACACTTGTCTAAAAACTAGAGAAGTCATAAGTAAACTGAATATAGTATGAGGACCAACCCCTCTGTCCTGATGGACCCTGGACAACATACAATACTCTGTATAAGTCCCTTGAGTCTGATAACTCATTCACAGTGTGTCGTAGGTTGAAAACTGTACTTATGGTTAAGAAGAATTACACCGCTGTTTAATGCTCCTTACCTAACCATCCACGGATATAGGTAAATATCACTGACATAATTTCAAAAAGATATATCTCACTCTATAAAAATAGACGTACAGATATATCAATTTGAAATTGGTGCATAACAGCGGATATTCAAAACCAAATATTTGCCTTCCGGCAACCAACACAGATGACTTCCTCAAATATCACCGATTACAACGAATCCCGATATAATGAGGATGATCACCTAATTCCAAATAACTTACTCCCACTCATCATCTGTAAAACCATACAGATGTGAGAATCATACCTGGTAAATACATACCCTGGTGCAAGTGTTTAACTGAGAAATCAGTTTTCCTTTAACAGTACACAGTGAAACTGAAACATTGAAATGTTTCGATGGGGTATCCTGGTATTCCTAGTAATGCCTCTTCCATTATCCAGATTCACAACTGTAACCTTGTAATTCTTTGCCATCTTTCTAAATCCCTTTCTATGTCTTTAGTCATTACCTTCTGTACACCCCTTTAGGCCAAATGGTTTTCTTCCTTTCCTACCGTTCGGCACCATCCTATGGTTTGGAAGAAGACTATCCAATAAGCATAATGGGTGTACTGTCCTAATCCTAGGAGTACTCGCAAAGCGAGAGAAGGTGAAGATAAAAGACAACCGAATAAACCTTATTCCTATTTCTCCTGAACCAGAATCCATCCCCGAACTGGAACAAGTTCCTTTCGAGTTCGTATATAACCATACGATGGAGTATCCAATAAACTGTGGATCTTCGTAGTGATATGGAGTGTCTTGGAGAAATACAAAGGTGATTTAGGATTGGCGAAGAAATACTTGGTTTGGTCGTGGATATCAGTCGCAATTTACTTTGCCCTCCTACTAATCCCTTGCTTTGTCTTAACTTAATACCTTCCGCACACCATCGTTATGCTAATTAGTTTTCTTCATTCCCCACCGTTCGGCACCAGCCTAAGGTTTGGAAGAAGACTATCCAATTTGCGTAATAGGTGTACTGTCTCCTAAACCAAGGAGCACTCGCAACCTGAGAGAAGGTAAAAGGGAAAAACAACTGAATAATCATATCCGTTTTCTCCAGAACCGGAAACCATCCTCGAATAAATTACTTCGAGTTCGTATCTAACCATACGATGGTTTTGTCCAATGGAAGTGGACGTTCGTAGTAATACGGGGTGTCCTGGAGAAAAGGGTAAAAGTAGGAGTGGCAATGTGGTTCGCAACTCTGACAATCCAAAAGTCAGTGTTATAGAAGGTTCGGTTAATTTGGTCACTGAGTCATAGTCTTAGGGTCGGGTCAATGGTCGCTGCCGAAGAGAGAGAGAAAAGAAACACTCAGCGTGCACTCTAACCTAGATCAGAATGGTTACCAATTTATCTAATCTGGAAACATCCCACTGTTCCGTCAAATTCTCCTCCAAACCTGAAAGAAGAATTAGTCGGGGTCACCCGCGGAGTAAACTAACTCATCAGTGGGAATCGGGATCCAACTATCATCGCATGATAACGTGACGGAATCCGCTCACGGTGTCACACTCCAGAAGGTATGCGCATATCTGGCAAGTTTCAGTTTTTTTCGAAACTCCCGATGTGATTTTTGCCCCATGCTCTTATGACCTTGACTTTGGCCAACAAATCATAAGTCACATGTCAAGTTCTACCCGTCATTCTCCATGTTGATTTGAATCCACCCGTACCTACCCTTGACTTTGGCCAACAAGGCAGTACGACTGTTCCAAACCAACGCATCTATCTATGCTGCATATGAATAACCAACAGCTACCAAACACTGTGCCTTGACTTTGGCCAACAAACACGGCTTGAATACTATTGACTACCTATATGAAACGACGGAGGGCTACGAATGGTTTCTGGCAAAAACCTTTAACGTAATGAACTTGATATCATTGAAGGAACGGATAGCTTTTAAAAATATAGTGACGAAAACCTTTGCTAAAGAGGTCACTCCCGGTGAAGGGATCTCGGCTCTTTCCCCGTAGAATGAGGTGCAGGATATTCCAACTGAATACCATGGTGCAAAGCAAAAGTAATCGGCTATAGTGAAGTTATTGCCCTGACGCAAACTTTTTGTCCAAGGGGTCATTCCCGGTGAAGGGATCTCGGCCCTTTCCTCGTCGACTGAGGAGCAGGATATTCCAACTGAATACCACTATGCAAAAAAAAAGAGAACGTCCTTGCAATAACAGCTTTTTGAAAAGTTGTTCCAACAACATCAGATTAGGTTTGTTTTTAACTTGCATTGATCCGAATCATCGCAGTCCCATTAATTGATCACACCAAAAAGAACGAAAATATACTGATGTATGTATATGCCATCCGCATTCGCCACTGGGTCCCGTCATTACCCGTTAGGTTAGCTAACTAACGACAGAGCGGGGACTGGACTAGCTCGGATGCAAAACATATACAACATCTACTAAGATATATACCAATATATTATATTTCGCTCAAGGCGTGATAAAATGCAACATCACAGAAATATACAGCATCACAGAATAATACAGATATCTGGGATCCCCGGGTTTCACAGAGCCGCTACTGAAACCCGACGTTCCCCTGGTCGTGTGGATAGCCTGTGCAATGAAATCCTAGACCCCTACGGGCGCGGCAAGTTACCCGCCAAAACCTGAAGCGAGGCAGCCCCTTCAGCACCGTGAATGGACCACCCAGCACTTCACGGAATCCGGTAACTTGGGCACCCTTCCTGGGTCAACCTGTACCCCCTACGAGTGCGGCGAATAGCCCGCCAATCCTAGAGTGAAGCCCCCTCCGTCTCAATACCATGAGATGCGGGCCCGTTGCCCTCTAGAACCCGGCTATCCGTGCACCCCACCTTGGGGTGATCCTAGTACAGAAAATAAAATATACATACAACGGGTACATCGACCGCAACATGGTCATGCCCCAAAATAATAATACAATCAGGCAACGACGGCAGTCCACATGTCGGACGCTCGCCCCGCAATAGCAAATGTACATAATACAACCACAACTGTACTAGCATTGCATCCAGGCTATCCTCCACGACCAATCCGCAACATCACAGCATAACACAGAACATCAACGTGAATGTCACGTTCGCAAATCCGTCTAACCGGGCTATAACAGTTAGACAGGATTTACCGATCAAGTGACATTCACGGTCGCAGATATAATGTAAATACTGTGAACTAAAGTGTTTAAAATATCCGATGGATCAAATTTTACCAAGTGGGCCCCCAAGCAATACTGTAGCACTCACAGAAATTCTGGGCCCAAACAAAGTATACCAAACCCCCTATTTTCAGCCCAAAAGCCCACTGCAAAAAATTGGTGACGTGAATCCAAATTCCTGCGGCGGAACCGCGGCCAAATAGGGGTTATGGCCGCGGTTCCACGGTCGTATGGAAAGATCAGGTGACCAAAATTCTACAGTGTTCTTAGGATTCCCTGCACATCATTCTGCAACACCCTGAAAAAATTTTCGAGACAAAAAAATTTCGACAGAAACTGATATGCATGAAAACGCGGGTTTTGGGATTTTTGTTCGATCAGAAATGTAAAACACATCAGACAAAGCTAGACTATGTTAAGACGAGGCTTTGATACCACTGTAAGTGCACGGCGGCGGCCCGGCCTCCATCCCGAGGCCAAATGCGGAAGCGATGGTTAACTTTAATTTTCTTGAACTGGCACCACCGCGCTCTAAATACCCGGATCGTGCCATTAACTAGTCCTAGCTAACTACAAGATGGGGAAGAGAGATATACCGAGTGATCCGAGTCCTCCGGTCTTCTCGCCGTCGTCCCGATCTCCCGCGGAATGTCCGGTCTCCACCTCCTCGCCAGAAGGGCACCACGTCGCCTGCTTCTTTTACGGGCTCCCGCCTCTATACCGAGGCAACTCGGGCACGAAGTTGGCGAGCCGACGTGCCCAAAGTTTGTTGTAGAATGTGTAGTGTTCATGTCTCATTTTGGGGTTCATGGAGGTTGCCTTTTGGTGGAGGGATGATACAAGCTAATGGAGATTGATCTTGTGGGATTTTTACCAAAGCAAAAGCACAAAAACCCCACCTCTTGAATTTTGGACAGCCCCCAAGGAGCTTGGCCGGCCATGCATGATGGAGTGGAGAGAATGAGAGTGTGGGAGTGAGTGAAAAAGATAGCCACAAGAATAATGCAAGTGAGAGGAATGGTCATTCATGCAAGAATCATCATCACTAGCAAAACCACACTCCATCAACTAATCAACAACCATGATTGCTACAAAAAGTCAAGCAATCATGAACCATGGAAGGTCAAGGGATGGGGCTCCATCATGATACAAAAATATGAAAAGACAACCCTCCAAATAGCTAATTTGCACAAATGCAAATAAGCCCTCCTCCACCAATCTTCGGCCAATGAAGGATACAAATGAAAATGGCCGAAACGGAAAGCAAACTGGCAACTCCAGAAAACTGGTCCCGTTATAAATTACAGGAAAGACCCCGATACTGTGTATACACACCCGCATCTGTATTCCGACCGAAATACAAACACAATGAGACAAAATCTACATTGTACTATACTAGGATCCGGCTTAACCCAAAGCCGGCTAGTAATGTCCGTTCGATCCTGATCCGTGCAATACCGCACGTATCTGATCGAACCCTGCCATATATCCATACGGCCTCTAGTACATACCGTCCGATCCTGATCCGTGCAATACCGCACGTATCTGATCGAACCCTGTCATATCTCCATACGGCCTCTACAACGTTTCGCCCGAAAGCTTGAGTAACTGAATGTGTGGTGGACTCTAAAGACTCGTCAATACTATGGCCGTGGATTTAACAACTAGCACGTCAGAGGTATTAGCCATACCTGACGGGCCACCAGCTATTGACCAAAAGGGACGTCGATGAGCGAACTCATCCTGACACCCTACTGAGCCTGTCAGTGACAATATCCGTACAGTCCGGTCCGTTCATCTATGAGCATCGCATGGCGGGCCTAGGGGGTTGGTAAAAGTCAGACCCCCAAAAGCGGTACAAGTCGTGTCGGAGTGTAGCCCAGAACACCCTGAGATACTACTGGAATACCTACCAGTAAATCTCCTGCCTCGGCCAAGGGCTTCGTGTAATGGCTCTCCTAGACACAGCGCGACCTCACCCCCAATACCGGGAGAGACGATCCCCTGAAGATTCGCTCACTGCCTCCATGTGGCTCGGGACTATACCCAACTAAAACCTATTTGCACGTCTCCTTTGAGCGTGGTAAGGTAGTAATCAAAGTACAGTGGGAACTCACACGAGACAAATGACGATCCCCAGGTCGATGAACTAACCTGTACACATGTCATCAGGGAACTGCTATCTGACGTCAGGTATAAGACCAACTAGCATGTTCCCGGCGAGTCCTGTCCGGTATACTCATAACCCAATGAGCACCTGTATACATCTTAGGTGAACCAACTGACACCAGTGGCTTGTGAGACCGGCCACCGCCCTTCGTCGGGGTCTCGACTGTATACACTAGTCTACTCTGGAGTATCGATGCCCTGTCTCGAAACTCCCACGACTAGGGACCTTTTAAGGAGGTGCTTATAGACCCCAGCTCCCACTTATTTGATCGCCCTCATACTGCTGGTGGTCAAGCAAGAATCCTAGGGGCTCTATCAACATATAATAGCGACATGTCAGGTCACCTAAAGCAGTACACGATGATAAAGGTAAACCAGATAGCATACTATCATCTTGAGTAAGACTATCCTACCGGGATAGGTCCTCCCTCAATCATTGCAATCATGTGCCTGTGATCCAATAATTGACTCTGAGGGCACTATCTCCAACACACGTGTATATGACTCTGCCAGAGGGTTATCGTAGTCAGTGGGAGCAGCGGAAGCGTAGTGGACAAGTAGCTTGTGTCTATTTATAGACTAAAGCGGATATAGCGGAGATAGAACATCTATTTTTGATGTGACAGTCATAAGTTTTTGACTTCATCGGAATAGGAGATGGATCTGTTAAGAAGGTAGTAGGGTGTATTGTCCTGGTATTTGGATGACATACACATAGTAGGAAGTGAAATTCCTATACTACTATCGGTTATACTTTGGTTGTCATACAGTGTTTTCTCCACATAGGTTATGGATATAATATCAGGCATTCTGGTTACTAGATCTATAGTTTTTGATCTAGATTTGGGTGGTTTCCCAATCTGGATACTTAGACAGTATTCTAAAGATATTTAGAATGGACGACTCCTGGCATGGTGGTGTACCTGTAGGTGATGGAGTCACCCTCTCTAAAGGTCTCTTACAGACTAAAGGGGAGAGGGAAGTGCATGATTGGCATATCAATTGCTTAGGCAATTGAGTCAATCATGACATGTCAAGTACCACACCAGATGTTGTTTTTGCACTAGATACAATAAGTTGATATATTAATCCAATCCTGGAGAAAAACGAATGGAAGCAGTTTATGAACATAAGTGGATATTCTAGGGATTTGATAACGGTGGCCTCCTTTAGGAGACGGTTATCATTCCAGGCTTCCAAGGTGACCTGGATGACAGAGTGACTGTCAGAGTTATAGTTTTACCTCTGACGTGGGACAGTAGTTTGGACAGGTGGTCCGAGCGGATACTGAGGAAGGCATGGCGCAGCATACCGATTAAGATCAGTAATCGATACAGTCTAAGAAGTTTGCTGGATTTGGAGTTCATTTATGAACTGGGTCCCATCAGATATCTAGAAATATTCTAAGATGGGTATTGCTCATTTCGGGAGATAGTTTTCTCCGCGAAGTTGAGATAAAGAGAGACATAGATGAAACACTGGAGCGGATCCACTCACTGAGGCTATTTATCGAACGCAATAGTTTTACAAACGAGATTTGTGAAACTGATTAGTAGAGGAGTTGGGTGTTCGGTATCACACGGGCTGTTAGTATGCGACATCGCAATAATTAGCCTTCATTGCAAGTGGGAGATTGTTGGCTATAGTGCCCTCAAGGCAATTATCATAGTCGTAGGCATGTGATCATGTTGGTTGAGGGGGGACCTATACCGATAAAACAGTCTTACTCGAGATGATAGTATGCTATCTGGTTTGTCTTTATCATCATGTATATGTTGATAAAGTCTATAGGACTCTTGCTTGACTACGAGCATTGTGATGGTGATCACATACGTAGGAGCTGGGGGTCTATAAGCATATACTTAAATGTCCCTTGTCGTGGGAGTATCGAGACTGGGCATCGATACTCCGGTGTAGACTGGTGTATACTTATCTAGACCCTGACGAGGGGCGGTGGCCGGTCTCACAAGCCATTGGTGTTAGTTGTTCACCTAAGATAGTATGAAGGTGCTCATTAGGTTATGAGTACACTGGACGGACTCGCCGAGAACACGCTAGTTGGTATTATACCTATAGTCAGATAGCAGTTCCCTGGTGACATGTGTACAGGTTAGTCTATCGACCTGAGATCGTCATTTGTCTCGTGTGAGTTCCCACAGTGCTTTGATTACTACCTTACCACGGCTCAAAGAAGTCGTGCAAACAGGTTTTAGTTGGGTACAGTCACGAGCCACATGGAGGCAGTGAGCGGATCGTCGGGGATTCGTCTCTTCCGGTATTGGGGGTGTTGGAGATAGTGCCCTCATAGTCAATTATTGGATCGCAGGTGCGTGATTGCAATGATTGCGGAGGACCTATCCCGGTAGGACAGTCTTACTTGAAATGATAGTATGCTATCTGGTTTGCCTTTATCAGTCGTGTACATGTTCAGGTGACTGATTGCATGTTACACTTTGATAGAGCCCTTAGGATCTTGCTTTACTACCAACTGTATGATGGCGATCATATACGTGAGAGTTGGGTAGTTTATATGCATATCCTTAATTGTGGTCCTTAGTCGTGGGAGTTTCGAGACAGGGCATCGATACTCCGGAGTAGACTAGTGTGTACAGTCGAGACCCCGACGAGGGGCGGTGGCCGGTCTCACAAGCCACTGGTGTCAGTTGGATCACCTAAGATGTATACAGGTGCTCATTGGGTTATGAGTACACCGGACAGGACTCGCCGGGAATCTGCTAGTTAGTATTATATCTATCGTCAGATAGCAGTTCCCTGGTGACATGTGTACAGGTTAGTTCATCGACCTGAGGTCGTCATTTGTCTCGTGTGAGTTCCCACTGTGCTTTGATTTCTACCCTACCACGGCTCAAAGGAGTCGTGCAAACAGGTAGCTTTTGGGTACAGTCCCGAGCCATATGGGGGCACGTGAGCGGATCGGCAGGGGATTCGTCTCTCCCGGTATTGGGGGCGAGATCGTGCTGTGTCTAGGAGAGCCATTACGCAAAGCCCTCGGCCGAGGCAGGAGATTTACTGGTAGGTATTCCAGTAGTATCTCAGGGCGTTCTGGGCTACACTCCGACACGACTTATACTGCTAATGGGGGTCTGACGTTACTAGCCCCCTAGGCGGATATGCGATACTCATTGACGAACGGACCGGACTGTATATACATTGTCACTGTTAGGCTCAGTAGGGTTTTCGGAGGAGTTCGCTCATCGTTCTCCCTTGAGTTCGCTCCTCGGCCACCCTTGAGGTCAGTCCGTGGGCAGCCGTTACGCATTGCTAGTGCCGCTGACGGTTTGTGGTTAAACCCACTGCCAGGGTACTGACGAGTCATTAGAGTCCCCCACAGACAGTTTCCCAAGTTCGGGCGAAACGTTGTAGAGGCCGTATGGTTTTATGGCAGGGTTCGGAAAATGCACGTGCGTTTACGCACGTGTCGATTTTCGGACAGATGGTACTGGTCGGCTTTGGTTTAAGCCGGATCCGAGTATTATATTGAGTAGGTATAATATCTTTGTCTCAGTTGCATTTGTATTCGGTCGTAATACAAATGCGGGTATAGATATACAGTTTCGGGGTTGTCCTGAAATTCGTTTCAGGATCACTTTTGGAAGTTGCCAGTTTCCAGTTTTCTATCAGCCGTCTTTTAACATTCGGTTAAAGACGGATTTATCTTTTCTTCTGATATGAGTGAGTCATCATTCTAGAAGCTTCTAGAAGTGATGAAGTGGCTAATGAGTCATCTTGGCTTTAATGGTGCATTTATTAAGTGATGACTATGTTAATATGAGTCATGCTTTGAGTTTAACCATTTCTTGTTTAGCTAAAGATCTTTATGCTTGATATTTCTTCATGATATTTATCATATGGTCACCCCCCTCCTACGGTCACCTCCCTCTTCACTATAAGAGGCCGGCCCCTCTCTCTCTCTCGGGTGGTTGATTTCATCGGTTAGAAAAGATATGATAGTTTTGGGGTGTATGGAATTCACAGTTCATTTCATTCCATCACCCGATTTCCACGGCAACTTCATTAACCGATCGTCCACGGATTTGGACGAAGTGAGACAAAGTCATCTACTCATTCTCTACATCAATCTTGGTCGTCTCTTTTAGCAGACTTGACGATCGAGTTGCCTCGAGTCAGAGGCGGGAGCCCGTTTAAAGAACCGATCATGTGGTGCCACCTCGACGAGGAGATCGGCGATCGACGAGATCGGAGCAGCCGCAACGGAGCGTGGGATGATGGTTGAAGAACGAAGGACTCGGATCGTTCGGTATAACCATTCTACACTCTTTACAGTTTGTTAGTTTAGCAATAATGGCAGATCCGGGTTAAAGTATACGATAGCGCCAAGTTAAAAGTTTTTGTTCCGCATTTGGCGTCTGTAGACTGCCGGGGCGCTAGCGTAGACTTACAGTGGTATCAGAGCCTAACCATTTTGCTATACTAACTTGTGCTAACGCGTTCAAAACATCGATCCGACCGAAAATCAAAAACGACAAAATCCTTGCACGACAGTTTCTGTTGATTTTAAACGGTGTCGAAATTAATTTCTGGATGTCTTAAAAATCCGTGCAGGGAATTCTAAGAACGACGTAGAAATTTGGGCACGAGATTCGATGAGACTGCCGCGGAAACGCGGTCAAACCTATGGTTTGACCGCGCTTCCGCGGCCAAACAATGAGCTCGTGGCCCCAAATTTTTCCAGTGGGTTCTTGGTGGGATTTTGTGGTTTTTGGTATATAAAATTTTGGCCCAGATTTTGTTACTGTTCACCAGTAAGCTGTCGGGCCCACTTTTTGAAATTTGGTCTTTGGTCGATCGAAATTTAAACGCGTTAGTTTACAGTGCTTACATTATATCTCTGACCGGGAATGTCATTTGATCGGTAAACCGCGTCCGATTGCTATAGTTCTTTTAGACGGGTTTGCGAACGTGACATTCGCGTTGATGTTCTGTGTTGTGCTGTAATGTTGCGGATTTGTCGTGGTGGATAGCAGTGTGCAATGGTAGTACAGATTGAGTTTATTTGTACATTTGATATTGCGGGGCGAGCGTCCAACTTGTGGACAGCCGTCACTGCCTGTTGTATAATATTCTTTTGGGGCACGGCCAGGATGCGGTCGATGTACCTATTGTACTATTTTTCATTACTGTACTAGGTTTTGCCCCGAGACGGAGTGCACGGATAGCCGGGTTCTGGGGGGCAACGGGTCCGCAGCTCATGGCTTTGAGAGGCAGAGGGGTCCCACTTCAGAATTGGCAGACTATTCGCCGCACTCGTAGGGGGTACAGGTTGACCCAAGGAGGGGTGCCCAAGCTTACCGGATTCCGTGGAGTGCTGGGTGGTCCATTCACTATGCTGTAGGGGGCTGCCTCGCTTCAGGTCTTGGCGGGTAACTTGCCGCACCCGTAGGGGTCTAGGTTTCATTGCACAGGCTATCCACACGACAGGGGAACGTCGAGTTTCAGCAGCGGCTCTGTGAAACTCGGGGATCCCAGATATCTGTATTGTTCTGTGATGCTTATTACTTTTCTGTAATGTTGCATACTATCACGCCTGGAGCGATTATGTATATTGGTTTATATACTATTAGATGTTGTATATGTTTTACACCCGCGCTAGTCCAGTCCCCGCTCTGTCGTTAGTTAAGTAACCTAACGGGTGATGACGGGACCCAGTGACGAATGCGGATGGCATATACGTACATTTTATTTTCGTTCTTTTCTGGCGTGATTGATTGATGGGACTGCGTTGATTCTGATCAATGCAAAGTTAAACAAACCTGTTTGAGTTGTTGGAACAATTTTAAAAAAAAGGTGTTATTGCAAAGACGTTTTCTTTTATTATGCATAGCGGTATTCGGTGTGAATATCCAGCACCTCATTCGACGAGGCAAGGGCTGATATCCCTTCATCGGGAAAGACCCCTTGGACAGAAGTTTGCGTCAGGGTAATAACTTTACTATAGTCGATTACAAGTTGCTTTGCATAGCGGTGTTCAGTGGAATATCCTGCACCTCATTCCATGAGGAAAGAGCCGAGATCCCTTCACCGGGAATAACCTCTTTAGCAAAAGGTTTTCGCCACTATATTTTTATAAAAAGCTATCAGGTTCCTTCAGCGATATCAAGTTCACTACGTTAAAGGTTTTTCGCCAAAAACCAGTCGTAGCCCTCCGTCGTTTCTTATGGATGGTCAGTAGTATTCAAGCTATGTTTGTTGGCTTTCGTCAAGGCATAGTGTTTGGTAGCTGCTGGGTATTCATTTGTTGCATAGATAGATGAGTTGGTTTGGGACAGTCGTATTACCTTGTTGGCTTTCGTCAAGGGTATGTACGGGTGGATTCAAATTAACAAGATAATGACGGGCAGAACTTGACATGTGACTTATGATTTGTTGACTTTCGCCAAGGTCATAAGAGCATGGGGCAAGAAAATGTTATCGGGAGTTTCTAAAGAAACTGAAACTTGCCAAGTATGAGCATACCTTCTGGAGTATGAATAACGTGGATGCATTCCATCACGTTAACATGCGATGAGAGTTGGATCCTGATTCCCACTGATGAGTTGGTTTACTCTTCGGGTGATCCCGATTGATTCTTCTTTAGGTTTGGAGGAGAATTTGACAGGACAGTGGGAGGTTTCCGGATTAGATAAAGTGATGACCATTCTGATCTAGGTTAGAGTGCACGCAGAGTGTTTCTTTTCTCTCTCTCTCTTTGGCAGCGACCTTTTGACCGACCCTAGACTATGACTCTATGACCAGGTTGACCGAACCTTCTTAAAATACTGGCTTTTGGATTGTCTGAGTTGCATAAGTCATTGTCACTCCTTCTTTTACCCTTTGTATTTCTCAGAACACCCGTATTACTACGGATATCCACTTCCATTGGATAGAGCCATCGTATGGTTATATACGAACTCGAAGGGACTTCTTCGGGGATGGATCAAGGTTCAGGAGAAATAGAATTGGCTTATTCAGTTGTCTTTTATTATCACCTTCTCTCAGGTTGCGAGAGCTCCTTGGTTTAGGAGAGTACACCTATTACGCCTATTGGATAGTCTTATTCCAAACCATAGGCTGGTGCCGAAAGGTAGGGAATAAAGAAAACCAATTAGCCTAAGTAGGGTGTGCAGAAGGTAATATGTAAAGACAAAATAAAGGGATTAGAAAGAGGGCAAAGTAAATTGCGACTGATATCATTCACGACCAAAACCGCGTACTTCATCGCCGCTCCTATTTCACCTTTAAAAGAATAAGGTATTATTCAGTTGTCTTTTATCATCACCTTCTCTCGAGATGCGAGTACTCCTTGGTTTAGGAGGGTACACCTATTATGCTTACTGGATAGTCTTCTTCCAAACCATAGGCTGGTGCCGAACGGTAGGGAAGGAAGAAAACCAGTTAGCCTAACGATGGTGTACAGAAGGTAACGACTAAAGACAAATAAAGGGATTTGGAGAGATGGCAATAAAATATACGGTTGAAGTTATGAATAGGATTATGGAAGAGGCATTGCTATGAATACCAGGATACCCCTACGAAACATTTTCATGTTTCAGTGCATTGTTAAAGAAAAACTGTTTTCCCGATTAGACACTTACTCCAAGGGTATGTATTTACCAGGTTTCATTCTCATATCTGTATGGTTTTACAGATGATGAGTGGGAGTAAGATATTGGGAATTAGGTGATCATCCTCATTATATCGGAATTCGTTGCAATTGGTGATATTTGAGGAAATCGCCAGGGTACAGTTTTCTACCTACGACGCACAGGTTTTGAGTTGTTTAAACTCATCGGACTTATACAGAGTATTGTATGTTGTCCAAGTGTCCATCAGGACAGAGGGGTAGGTCCTCGTACTATGTTCTGTTTACTTATAACTTCTCTAGTATTTAGACAAGTGTTTCGTAGAAATACAAGGTCTAAGTTTTGAGAAGTTATGGGTATAAGAATAAAGTAGAGAACTAGGTATCACAAGTATCGGGATTCTTCAAAGAGATCGAAGATGTAGATTCTTGTGATTGGTATTCAGATGATAGTGATGGTTTTGAGAAACGTGTTTCTCTTTCAGGTTACTCATAATTGGATGGATTCCTAAGTTGAGTAATGCTGATTAGCCTTTTTCCATTAAGTTGATATGCACTGGAGACAGATGCATGGATTTGAATATGGTTCCAAATTAAATTAGTGCCAAAGTTTCTATATTGGATATAGAATAGTTCGTACCTTAAAAGAAATTAAGGTACGGGGAGTTGTCCAGCTTATGATTAAAACCAGACACTGGATAACTCAGGGCACGTTTCTGTAATGGCTGTTTGTGGGTTGACCCTGGCTATGACGAGGGTTGATATTCTACCATTTAGAAGATCAATAGTGATATTGTTCTTGACTCGCCACAGTTTTAGTAAAATGGATCTTTTTCAGAAAACAGTAGTGGGAGTATGGTAGAACTGGAAGTGATTCCAGAACCGCGAACGATTACGGAAAAATTTAATAGGACCTATACATTCAATCAGGTTTGACATTCCAATAGCCACTCCGCAGGTATGGTAGGTAACCTCAGACACCCGAGAGGTACTTCGGTAGCCTCAAGGACGGTGACAGGGAGGTTCTTATCTACCCAGACTTGACACTACTGTTGTTCCAGGATATGAGACCCGGTAGGAGGGTTGTCGTAGTCAGTGGGAGCAACGGAAGCATGGTGGGCAAGTAGCTCATGTCTATTTATAGACTTGAGCAGTTATAGCGGAGATAGATCATCTAATTTTGATGTGACAGTCATGGGTTTGACTTCAATCAGAATAGGGGATGGATCAGTTAAGAAGGTAGTAGGGTGTGATGTCATGATATCTGGATGACATACACAGAGTGGGAAGTAAAATTCCTATACTACGATCGGTTGTACTGTGATCGTCACACAGTTGTTTCTCCAGACAGGATATGGATATAATATTTGACATTCTGGTTTCTAGATCTATGGATTTAGATCTGGATTTGGGTAGTTTCCCAATGTGGGTACTTTGACAGATATTCTAATGGTTTTTGGAATAGTTGACTCCTAACATGGTGGTGTACCTGCAGGTGATGGAGTCACCCTCTCTAAAGGTGTCGTATAGACTAAAAAGGAGAGGGATGTGCATGATTGGCAAATCACTTGCTTAGGCAATTGAGTCAATCATGAGATGTCAAGTACCGCACCAAATGTTGTTTTTGCACTAGATGCAATAAGTTTGTATTAATCCAATCCTGGAGAAACATAAGGAAGCAGTTTTAGAACATTAGTACATGTTCTATGGATTTGATAACGGCAGCCTCTTTCGGGAGACGGTTATCATTCCAGGCTTCAAAGGTGACATGGATGACAGAGTGATTGTCAGAGTTTTAGTTTTCCTTCTGACGAAGGACAGTATTATGGACAGGTGGTTCCAGAGGATACTGTGGGTGGCATGGTGCCGGATACTGATTAGGTTCAGTGATCCATGCAGTCCAAGAAGTTTGGATATGGAGTTCATTTATGAACTAAGGTCCCATCAGATATCCAGACATATTCTAAGACAGGTACTACTCAATTCGGGAGATGGCTTTCTCCGCGAACTTGAGATTAAGAGAGATACAGAAAGAAACTTCTAGGCGGATCCACTCACCGAGGCTATTTCTCGAACACAATAGTTTTACAAACGGGCTTTGTGAAACTGATTAGTAGAGGAGTTGGATGTTCGGTTTCACACGGGCTGTGAGTAGTCGACATCGCAATATTAGCCTTGAGTGCAAGTGGGAGATTGTTGGAGATAGTGCCCTCATAGTCAATTATTGGATCGCAGGTGCGTGATTGCAATGATTGCGGAGGACCTATCCCGGTAGGACAGTCTTACTTGAAATGATAGTATGCTATCTGGTTTGCCTTTATCAGTCGTGTACATGTTCAGGTGACTGATTGCATGTTACACTTTGATAGAGCCCTTAGGATCTTGCTTTACTACCAACTGTATGATGGCGATCATATACGTGAGAGTTGGGTAGTTTATATGCATATCCTTAATTGTGGTCCCTAGTCGTGGGAGTTTCGAGACAGGGCATCGATACTCCGGAGTAGACTAGTGTGTACAGTCGAGACCCCGACGAGGGGCGGTGGCCGGTCTCACAAGCCACTGGTGTCAGTTGGATCACCTAAGATGTATACAGGTGCTCATTGGGTTATGAGTACACCGGACAGGACTCGCCGGGAATCTGCTAGTTAGTATTATATCTATCGTCAGATAGCAGTTCCCTGGTGACATGTGTACAGGTTAGTTCATCGACCTGAGGTCGTCATTTGTCTCGTGTGAGTTCCCACTGTGCTTTGATTTCTACCCTACCACGGCTCAAAGGAGTCGTGCAAACAGGTAGCTTTTGGGTACAGTCCCGAGCCATATGGGGGCACGTGAGCGGATCGGCAGGGGATTCGTCTCTCCCGGTATTGGGGGCGAGATCGTGCTGTGTCTAGGAGAGCCATTACGCAAAGCCCTCGGCCGAGGCAGGAGATTTACTGGTAGGTATTCCAGTAGTATCTCAGGGCGTTCTGGGCTACACTCCGACACGACTTATACTGCTAATGGGGGTCTGACGTTACTAGCCCCCTAGGCGGATATGCGATACTCATTGACGAACGGACCGGACTGTATATACATTGTCACTGTTAGGCTCAGTAGGGTTTTCGGAGGAGTTCGCTCATCGGTCTCCCTTGAGTTCGCTCCTCGGCCACCCTTGAGGTCAGTCCGTGGGCAGCCGTTACGCATTGCTAGTGCCGCTGACGGTTTGTGGTTAAACCCACTGCCAGGGTACTGACGAGTCATTAGAGTCCCCCACAGACAGTTTCCCAAGTTCGGGCGAAACGTTGTAGAGGCCGTATGGTTTTATGGCAGGGTTCGGAAAATGCACGTGCGTTTACGCACGTGTCGATTTTCGGACAGATGGTACTGGTCGGCTTTGGTTTAAGCCGGATCCGAGTATTATATTGAGTAGGTATAATATCTTTGTCTCAGTTGCATTTGTATTCGGTCGTAATACAAATGCGGGTATAGATATACAGTTTCGGGGTTGTCCTGAAATTCGTTTCAGGATCACTTTTGGAAGTTGCCAGTTTCCAGTTTTCTATCAGCCGTCTTTTAACATTCGGTTAAAGACGGATTTATCTTTTCTTCTGATATGAGTGAGTCATCATTCTAGAAGCTTCTAGAAGTGATGAAGTGGCTAATGAGTCATCTTGGCTTTAATGGTGCATTTATTAAGTGATGACTATGTTAATATGAGTCATGCTTTGAGTTTAACCATTTCTTGTTTAGCTAAAGATCTTTATGCTTGATATTTCTTCATGATATTTATCATATGGTCACCCCCCTCCTACGGTCACCTCCCTCTTCACTATAAGAGGCCGGCCCCTCTCTCTCTCTCGGGTGGTTGATTTCATCGTTTAGAAAAGATATGATAGTTTTGGGGTGTATGGAATTCACAGTTCATTTCATTCCATCACCCGATTTCCACGGCAACTTCATTAACCGATCGTCCACGGATTTGGACGAAGTGAGACAAAGTCATCTACTCATTCTCTACATCAATCTTGGTCGTCTCTTTTAGCAGACTTGACGATCGAGTTGCCTCGAGTCAGAGGCGGGAGCCCGTTTAAAGAACCGATCATGTGGTGCCACCTCGACGAGGAGATCGGCGATCGACGAGATCGGAGCAGCCGCAACGGAGCGTGGGATGATGGTTGAAGAACGAAGGACTCGGATCGTTCGGTATAACCATTCTACACTCTTTACAGTTTGTTAGTTTAGCAATAATGGCAGATCCGGGTTAAAGTATACGATAGCGCCAAGTTAAAAGTTTTTGTTCCGCATTTGGCGTCTGTAGACTGCCGGGGCGCTAGCGTAGACTTACAGGGGGTTGATGTCGCGCAGTGCACGGATGGCCATCACTAGAAATCCTTGGCCGAGGTATGTGAGAATTACCGATCCAGGATCGATAGTTTCTCAGGTAGTGATGGGTTTCATACCGACACGAATTATCGCGTTGTTAGGGGTCTGACTTTATCCACCCCCTAGACTCGATATGCGATACTCTTAGACGAACATACCGGACTGTACGGATATTGTCACTGACAGGCTCAGTAGGGGTCCGGATGAGTTTGCTCGTCGGCCTTCCTTTCGCTCAATACCTGGGTAGCCGTTACGTACAGCTAGTGCCGCTGACATGCTTTTAGTTAAACCCACTGCCAGCGTATTGACGAGTCTTTAGAGTCCCTTACAGAGGGTTTTCACGGCTCAGGCGATATGGTGTAGGTAACGTATGTTGATACATACTGGTGTCCGATTAAATGTCTGCACGGACTGCACAGATTTTAATCGGACGGTTGATAATACTAGCGGCTTAGGATTAAGCCAGATTGTTAAATCAAGTTTTGATTTGATAAATTACATATGTATTTATATATATGTATTCTAGTATTATTGCTCGCTATTCATTTTCTCTCTTTGGCTATTCGTATTTTCGTACGAATACGCGTATGTGTATTTCGATACATATACCGGGAAGTATTCCGTATTTTTACGGAATGGCTTCTAGAAGATGCCACCTCATTATTGATTTTCTTTTGAAAATCATATGTTTTTAATGAGGTGTAAAAGGTGGCATGGCAAGGCATGGGTAATTTGGTCAAAGCATGGACTTTGGCATTGTAGTGATTGGTATGGTGCTTTGTTTATTGAAATTGAAAATGAGATTTTTTTGGGGGCATGAGAGAGGGGGGCGGCCACTTGAGGGGGGGGCTTTTGCTCACTTTTCGTGATATCATTTTTGTGCTCTCTCACTCTCATGCTCCCACAAAAAAAAACACAGCCATTTTCTCATGCCTTTGATCATCATCTCCACACCTTCCATGGTTGTTCTATGAGCATAATTTTTGAGAGAAAAATATGGTGAGACTATCCTACACTCCCCACTCTCCAGTACTAGCCATTTTTAAGAGTCGGTTGGTTCGCTCGGCGAACCTGAAGCTTGAGCCGTTTTCCTCAGGTGGATCATCGGAGACGAAGGAAGACCGGCTACCAATGTCGATCAACATCACTAGGAGCTTGGAGATGGTTGAAGACCCGAAGGACTTGGTTCATTAGGTATAACCTTTCCTATCTCTTTTCTTAGATTACTAGTTTTAGGGTTAATGGTTTCGATCTTGTTAATCGGGTAATGGTAGCGACGGGTTTTAAGAAATTTTTGTTCCGCATTTGGCCACGGTTCGATGGCCGGGACGCTCCCACTACCCAACATGCAATAATCATGCCAAAGTACTCTATCAGGTATTACGACTACATGATGCAATGCATAATAGTGAATGCCGAGCATGGGATAAAATATCATCTACACGGGTCGTCAACGTGGAAAACCCCGGTGTCTACCAAAAACACCCTAAAAATCCCAATAACTCAGGCGCCGTCACTCTTTCCGGCCCTCAATCCTGTAAATCTCATAACTGAGAATCGGGTTCACATGTCACACATCTCAGAACTGAGAAAACGCATGGTGGACACACTGAAATATCATATCAAGAGAAACCGGGTTTTCAAAACAGTGCATACTTTCTTAAAATAATACCACGGTTCTCAAATCCAGAAATCACATGAATCCAAAACTCACTGCGTAAATCCATGCAATGTGTCGTATACCGCATAAAATTGTACTGTGAGTAAAAGGGGAAAACCGCTCTTTTAAAAGGATCCAGTTGAAAAAATTTCATACGGTCCCCAATTGTTTAAATCAAAGTTAGCACCATCAATGTATCTGCAAGAGTATGTATGTATGTAGGCATGGATGTACAAAGATATATATATATATATATATATATATATATATATATATATATGCAAGTATGGACGTACAAGTGGTATATACGTAAGCATGACTGTACAGTATCTATATGTGTCAATATAGATGTACAAGTGGTATATACGTAAGCATGAGTGTACGGTATGTATATGTGCCAATATGGATGTACAAGTGGTATATACGTAAGCATGAGTGTACAGTATGTATATGTGTCAATATGGATGTACAAGTGGTATATACGCAAGCATGAGTGTACAGTATGTATATGTGTTAATATAGATGTACATGTGGTATATACGTAAGCATGAGTGTACGGTATGTATATGTGCCAATATGGATGTACAAGTGGTATATACGCAAGCATGAGTGTACAGTATGTATATGTGCCAATATGGATGAACAAGTGGTATATACGCAAGCATGAGTGTACAGTATGTATATGTGCCAATATGGATTACAAGTGGTATATACGCAAGCATGAGTGTACAGTATGTATATGTGCCAATATGGATATACAAGCGGTATATACGCGAGCATGAGTGTACAGTATGTATATGTATCAATATAGATGTACATGCGGTATATATGCAAGCATGAGTGTACAGTATGTATATGTATCAATATAGATGTACATGCGGTATATATGCAAGCATGAGTATACAGTATGTATATGTGTCAATATAGATGTGCATGTGGTATATACGCAAGCATGAGTGTGCAGTATGTATATGTACCAATATGGATGTACAAGTGGTATATACGCAAGCATGAGTGTACAGTATGTATATGTGCTAATATGGATGTACAAGTGGTATATACGCAAGCATGAGTGTACAGTATGGGACAGATCATGTCTAATCATCAATGATGCGGTAATCAAAATGATGTATGGTTCGCAGCAATCCTATAGTGCGAGTGTCATGATAATCACTAACGGTGTGGGTGTAACATACAATAGTGCTCCTGCAGTTTGAACCGTTAGTGACGGTGCGGTGTTACATAACTACTGTTTCTATATGCAACTAAAGATAGGTACACTACAATAGTACATATGCACAAGCAATATACATATAAATATATATACGCGACTACAATATCCTATCAAGCCCTGACACTTAACGCCATACGAGCGATTTCCCCGTAGATGTTAAATCTACTCACCGTGGTCTCGTGCTAAGTGTAGCCGACTACTTGCTTCCCCTTCTTTGCGGCGTTCGACGTACCCTCCTGCGAGCCTAGAATTTACACAAAGAATACACATAAGCTAAAATCCTACAAAAACGCGATATCAAAACCAAACGAGAAACTCGTGTCGCGAACTAAACGCGAGTGTATCCGATACGCTAAAACGTGTATATACGAGCCTGAAACTCCACCGACACGCTGTGATACGCAGCAAACGCTAAACCCACTCAAATAACATATGTGTCGCGCAAGCTCAAATGTATTGGAAATACGGTATTTTGTTCCAAATTTTGATTAAAGTAAAAACAGGAAAAGTTGCATATACCAAAGGTCTTAAATATGTAGCAGACACAAACTCACCAAACCCCGACACCCAGATCCCAAATCTGGCCGCAAATTGCGGCCAGAACCGCATTTATATGCGGCCCAGAAGAAGAATGGGGTTCCCTTGCTTTGTGTATGTGGTCTAGTTGTAGTGTACATGCTCCAGTAATTGCAACTTTTGCCTAAAGTAACCGGATTGAAAGCAGATCACAACAGAGCACTAATCTTAATAAAAACACAAATTTAACACTAAATTAGTACATTATGGTGTTTTAGTGTAACCTGAAACAATTTCTAGGATTAAAAGGCACTAACAACACTTAGTTAAGCTAACCAAGCCATAAAAACCCTAATTTGACTTAATCTCTACTTAAACCACAATATTAGCACATAAACCCACTAAAACACTAATTTAAGCTAACTACACTACAAGTTTTGCAAAGAGGTAAATAGGGTAGGCTTTATACCTCAACTTGGTCCTAGGAGGGATCAATCTTGCTGACCTTGCATCAAGAACCAAAAAGAGAAGGGTTTTGGGGTGTTTAGCAAGAAGTTTAGTGAAGAAAAGATGAATTTTTGATATGGAGATGTGCTTGGATGCAAGAATGAGAATAAGAAGAAGAAGAGGGAAATGGGAGGGCTTTGTTGCTGTTGCTGCTGGGATTGCTGCTGCTGCTGCTGCTGCAAGTGTTGGAGAGAGAGAGTGTGTGTGCAAAGAAGTCAAAAGCCCATGCCTCAATATAATATCCCACCAAGCCTCTTTATCAATTCTTTTCTTATTTCTATTTTCTTTATTACTTTTAGTTTTTGTTTTGGGTTACAAAAAATAAATTGGGACAAGAGGGAAAAAGAAAATGGTAGGCATGTTAAAAACTTGGCCTATGGTGAAAATGTGCATGCTACACTAATTTTTGCTGAGGAAAAAAAATTAAGAAATTTCTTCCTATTTAAGCGAACACTAAACTAATTAATAATTAATAAAACACAATTATAAATATAATTACCCATTATTTACCAATAATTTTGATTTATTCCATTTTATGTGGAAAAAGTTAGTTAACGGAATTCATGAAAACACGCATCAAAGCTAATTAACGCGAAATTAACCTAAACGAATTTCAAAGCGTTACAATCTTCCCCCTTTAAAGAGATTCGGTCCCCGAATTTGAAAATCTAGCTACGCGTACCTTCAAAGAGATGGGGATATTTCTTCCTCATCTCACCCCTGGTCTCCCAGGCGACCTTCTCGCTGCTCGGGCCACGCCAAAGGATCGTGACGGACGGTATAACCGTCGATCTCATTTTCTTCACCTGTCGATCCAGGATGACCACCGGCTGCTCTGCAAAAGAAAGGTTGCGCTCCAACTGGATCATCGGGTGCTGAATCGCATGCGAAGGATCATGAAGATACTTGTGGAGCTTCGAAACGTAGAATACGGGGTGAACGTCTGGAAAACTGGGCGGAAGAGCTAACCGATACGCAACTGCACAAACACGCTCGAGGATCTCGAAGGGGCCCACATATCTGGGACTAAGCTTCCCCTTCTTCCCAAATCTCATCACACCTTTCATTGGAGAGACCCTCAAGAAAACATGATCGCCAACAGAAAACTCAAGTCTGCGCCGACGACGGTCCGCAAAAGATCTCTGCCTGCTTGTCACGACCCGAAATTTAGCACGTGACGGTCCTAATACTACGCAACGTCTACAGGCGTAACGTAGTAAAAGAAAGCCAAAACCCAGAAATCTAAACCATTAGAAGATAAGAAACATTGTTTAAAAGTCTTTGAAATCACAACCCAAATTCTTTAAAAGTCCCACTTTCTTTCTTTAAAAATTTTGGCAGCACCTCCTTTGTAAAAACTAGCCCCAAAAATGGGTACAACATAAATAAAAGTAAAGCATCCCTAAACGGGAGAAAATACACGCCCAAAGATGGAAAACAACCACCACAACAAATATACGACGCCGTAGAGAAGAAATAAAAGACCATAGAAAGGAAAATGTATAAAAGACAACAAGTCACAAATAATATACAATATCGTCCTCACCAAGTCTCTAAGTCAACCAAAAAATATATAGTAGATGGAGAGTACAATGATACAACGAATATACAATACAAAAACGAATAACCAGCAAACCCAACTAAGCAAACTGCACACTGTGAGCTGATGCGGTATCCGTAACAAAAGATGATAAGATAGATGAATAGCCTGCCTCGACTTCTCTAGGAAACACCCTGCAAAACAACTGTGGCACAACGGGGGTGAGTTGCCAACTCATGAATAGTAAATAACATATGCAGGTAATCGCAAGTATGCACGTACAACGCGAATCTAACATATGCAATTAATAGCAATAACAGGTCGTATGAATGCAATAATCATGAAAAGTACACTAGCAGGTACACCTAATACATGAAGCATTAATAATATGACAATCAATATGCAATAATCATGCAATAATGATATAAAAATGTATATATGCAACAATCATGAAAGGTACACTAACAGGTACAACTAATACATGAAACAGTTCATATAATAAAGGTATGTAAATGCAACAGTCATGAAAGGTACACTAATAGGTACTACTAATACATGAAATAGTACATAAACAACAAATGTGGAGTATGGAATGAAATATGTCATTTCCACGGAATACTGACATCGTGGTAGGATCACAATTCATCAAGACAATCCAAATCCCAATTTCCTCAAAGCAGCCCCCAAATTGGCTCTCATATCATATAAGTCTCACAAATTCTGAATGTACAATATCGAATAAATATCATATATCCTGAATGTACAAATCAGCAATCTCATAAATATCATGTATCCAATATCAAATAAAGTTCTAACACCCTAAATATGTTTGCATGAATGAATATGATGATGTATATAAATTAATATCAATACACATATATTAGCGTCCCATTCCACTAATATTGGTGTAAGGACATATATAACAGCGTCCCATTCCACTGTTATATATACAAAGAAGTAAAAAGAAATATCATGAAAACAATGTGTCAAGCATCGACACAGAAATGTCGATCTATCAGGTGCTTTCACCAAGACTGGCACCCTGATAAGTACGTATCATACGCTATCCCGAAAGCTCGAGTGCCTAGCTCTGACCCTCGCATCTCGACGCATCCATAAGCACATGACTCCCGTCGGTATCACCATGATAACCGCAGAGTCATTGGTAATGTCACCGGTAGGTATGGTTTCCCCTGCAACTCATCATGTAGCACCACGACCTCATTCTTGCCTCGGGGTACCTCCGGGCCCCACCATGTACCCGCATACGGACCCCTCCTTTCCTCGCGTGGGGTATATATATCTCAGAACCGATAAATCTCATGGTGGCTGTAGAAATATCATATCAAGAGAAACCGGGTTTTTCAAATAATGCATAATTTCATGAACTCCCACGGTCCCCAAATCCAGAAAACATCATGAAAAATCCATATCACAATGCGAAAATCCATGAATATAATATATGCAACATAAAACTGAAATGTAAGCATATAAAGGAAAAGCCGCTAATTAACAACAACAAGTTAATGAAAATAACATGCGGTTCTTAATTTTCTCCAATTCTAAAATAACATCATGTAAAGGTAAACATGTAGCTATAATAAGGTGTATGTGTAAACATAAGGGTATAGCAAGGTATATATATCTACCTATAAGTAATGATGTAACATACCCCCTGGGTATGAGTGAAGTATGTGTGCAAGGTATACCTGTAGCTATGTCTTGAAGTGTGTATGTACCTATCACTAATGGTACAATACTCTATAGGTATACAGGTAACTAGCATGTAAGTATGTCAAGGCATATGTGTAAGCATGTAGGTATACAGGTATGCTATAAGTCATATGCAAAAGGAAATATGAATCAATGTCTCAATGTCCCTAACCAAACAATATCATTTCTATACGTGGGTTGTGCGTGACATGACAATTATTGACGGTGTGTGTGGCATACAATCAGTGCTCGTGCAACATGAGCCGTCAATAATGGTGCAGTGTCCTAAGGATACTAGTCCAAGCACAACACTAACTAAGCAGTAGGGTAAATGCGCAATTCTAAATATGACATAGAATATGCGACAGAATTAACATCTCTAGCCCAGACGCATAACGCCATGCGGGCGATTCCCCTATAGATGTTAAATCTACTCACCAACGCTCCAAGCTAGGTGAAGTCTACCACCTGTTTTCCCCAGGTAGTAGTGTCCGAAGTCCCCGCCTGCGAACCTGCAATATTAAAACAATAAAACAAGTATATATTAATAATGGACCCAAAACACGTACAAACTAAATTAGACCGACGCAACAACACAAAACATACTCTCAAGTGTTCGTATTGTGGCTAACGTGCGTAGCGATACGACAAAACTAACCCAAGAGCAAAACCACACAAAGTGCACGATCCGTGTCGTATAACGTATCGCGCGGACACAAAATACTAGAAACTACCTAAGTGATCCCAGATTTTGCATACAGAGAAAACTCAACAACCAAACAAGACCAAAAACACCAAAACCACATCAAACACCTACCCAGAAAAACCCAAGCCCCAACTCTCCCACCAAGTCGAGGTCGCCGGATCACGCTTCAGATGTCGCCGGCCGGGTCCGAGCTCCAAGGGTCTGTGCTCCAGGTGAGGTCCTATGGTCTCAGGTACAACATAACAAAATTGTTTAGTTTTCTAGTAAAATCTCCAGGTCACAGCAGAACACAGATGTCACAAATCAACACTAAAAATACGATATTATCCACAAAACTAAACTTTAAACAATCTAAACTAAAACTAACTAGCTACATAACACAAAAACTATAAAAAGAACAGATAGGGATCGATACCTACACAAAAGAACATAAAGATCCTAGCTTTGCATGCTCCTAGGCATCCAAGAGGTGAAAAGTGATCAAAAATGCGATTTTGGTGAACATTGTGAATTTTGTGATGGATTTTGTGAAGAAAATGGAGAGAGTGTTCATAATTAGTTGAGGGAGATAGAGAAAAAGAGAGAGGAAAAGATAAAGAGAGAGGGTCTGAGGAAATGAGAGAGGGAGGTGAGTGTAGGGTGAGAATGAGAGCGAGTGTATCACTAGCATTAATGCATCATTAATGTTTTCACACACACCTCACCACTCTAACACAAATATATCTCTCTCTCAACTAACCTAGAAGCTTCTCACAAAAGATCAAAGGAAAAGATTAAGGGTTAAGCAAAGGGTGGAAAATCAAAGGATTAGGTTAAGTGTCATGGTTGCAAAGAACAGAATTAGCACAAAAAAAACTCACATTTACGTGCACACGTGCGTGCATGCTTATAACAATTAATAATAAATTATTAATTAAATGTTATAAAATGTGAGGAACCCGAATTGGTAAACTTTTTACAGTAAACCCGCACTAACGTCTAAACGAACACTAACCGAAATCTAAGGCGTTACACTGCTCTGGGCTGCTCTCATCCTATCGCGAATCAAATGGATCTTCGCGGTCGTCTCCACAACAATCCGCGGCCCTAAAATACTGCTATCGGTGAGCTCTGTCCAACAGACGGGCGATCTGCATCTCCTCCCATATAGAGCCTCGAATGGTGCTGTAGGGTTACTAGGCACTCTCACAAGGGTCTATAAGGCAGCAACCATGCCCGATTTAAAATTTAGACGTGCCGAACAACCCTAACCAAGATCTTTAAACTAGAGATTAGGAGAATCAAAGCTTGTTAAACACTTTAACATCTAAGAGTTTGGGATTACAACATTTGTAGTCCGGTACTTCACTTCTAAAGCTCCGTGTTGAGGTCCCTTCGCTGCGATCATCGAGTTTCCGGACTCTAAAGAGGCTCCACGAAGAGAATGATGCAAGCTTACTTCCGATCTTCGATAACTAAGATGATCTACCTTGAAGATTCTATAACACAAGCTCTCACCCACTAAATGAAGTGAATACCCTAATCTAAATGGCTAGGATAGATTAGGATGATGAAGTAGAATTTTAGCTCTCATTTGTTTTCTTAATCTCACTCATTTTCATCACTTCATAAAAAGCTAGAAAGCTTTTCATGAAAGAAGAAGGAAGAAGAAGAAGCCATTTCTTTTGTGATGAATAATGAATAACTCAAGTGTAAGGTTAGAAATGCAACCATGGTATATGTAACCCTTGTAGAGATTTAACTAAGTTTAAAGGGTTGGGTTGGGTTAAACAAATATCTTTGTATAAAACAAAAGCAAAGCTTCTAGAAGCTACTAGAAAGAACTAACCCAAATCAAACCCTAACCAAGTTTAATCTCCACTAATCACGTTGCATTAATAACCCTAACATGTTACAATATTATATATCACATATACAATATTTTTTGCAACAAAATAAAATAATACAATTAACATATATCGCATATATATCAATGTATTACCCGAGTGAGAAAAAGAATCTTTTAGTGAGCTTATATTAGTTAATGTAATTTAAGATATCAAATATATAATTATACATTAAATTATCGAATCAACACTTGATCCGATAATCTGGCTATTTCATAAATAACCGACTAATATAATCTGTATTAGTTCATTGAATCAACACTTGATCCGATGACCCGGCTATATCACATATACCCGGCCGATATCTCATATCGTGAGAATCTAGTATGGTATCACATACACGTATTGTTCTCGGTCCCGCACATATCATATATGTGCTCCTACTCCGTTTTTCCTGAGTCAAGAAACCTCTGTGCAGGACACTAAAGAATCGTCAATACGCCGGCAGTAGGTGATGATCATATCAAACACCCACAAGCTGCAAGCGGTCAGCTAAACGTAACAGCCACCCAGGTATTGAGCAATCAGAAGATCAACAAGCAAGCCTGTACATTCTCCTACGAATCCAATCAGTAACACTCCCGTACAGTCCGGTCTCTTCGTTTGATATGCCGCATATCTCGCCTAGGGGTGGTAAACGTCAGACCCCGGTAGCTTGATAAGTCGTGTCGATATGAGGTCTACAACAGTTCGAGAAACTACGGATAACACTTACCAGTAAATCTCTGCAACCCTGGCCAGGGATTTCCAGTTATAGCCAATCGAACACAGCACAACATCAACTCCCTATACCGGGAGAGACGAATCCCCTCCTATCGCTCATTGCCTCCATGTGATTCGGGACTGTACCCAAAAGCCACCTTTTTGCAAGCCCTCTTGGACATGGTATGATGGAAATCAAAGTATAGTGGGAATCACACAAGACTCTATGACGATCTCGGGTCTACAGACTAACCTGTACCAGTGTCACCAGAGAACTGCAATCTGACGTAAGGTATAATACCATCTGGGAGTTCTCGGCGAGTCCGTCCAGTGTACCCAGTCTCCACTGAGCACCCGTATACCTTCTCTAATGTCAAACATCAATGGATATGAGATCATCCATCGCCCATCATATGGGTCAAGAAGCGCATACGCTAGTCTACTTTGGAGTATCGATGCCCTGTCTCGGTACTCCCACGACTAGGAACATTTGAAGGATGTACTTGGCGACTACACTGTCCTCACTAGTATGATCTGCATCATAGTCCTGGAAGTCAAGTACTCATCCTAAGGGCTTTATCAACATGTGACATAGAGACAGTCAGAGTACATGTTAAGATAAAGAGTAACCAGATAGCGTACTATCATGTCGAGCAAGAAAGTCCTCCCTATATATGTCCAAGCATCCACTACAATATACATCGTATGTACAGTAATGGCCTCTAGGGCATACATATAACTAACAATCTCCCACTTGGACTAGGGCTATCTGTTGTGGTATCGCATACCCAACAATCAGCTGTGGTTGAAGCATCTCATACTCAACCATCCTATAAAAGTCTTTACTGGGAAATAGTCCTTTGTGAGTGGATTCGCGCTGTTGTCCCCTGTGTCTACTCTCCTAACCTCGATCTTCCTGGAGATCAAGCATCTCCATAATCAGGTGATACTGCCTAAGAATTATATCTGGATTTCTGATGGGACGGGGGTTCCTTGGCATAAGCCACAACTCCATTATCACACAATGGTAGGAACGAAGTTCATCTCATGAACTTATATATATCCAGACTGCCTCTTTGGTAGCATCCTTGGTAACGACGTATCTTGCCTTTAATCGTCTAGTAAGTCACGGTATCTAGCTTGGAACTCTTCCAACATACCGTCCCACCACTGAGGGTAAAGACTATGCCTGCGACTGACATTCAGTCGTCCTTATCTCCCTTGAACCTTTCAAGTGATTCCCCTTGGATCGATTGATACCATCTCACTACAACTAGTGAGAATCCTAATATCCAATTAGATCTATCTCATAGATCCAAAACCCAGGATTTAGGAGGTATCACCTTGATCCTATACGGAGAATCCTTGTGATAAGCGGAGATTGACCGAGCGTAGCATAGGAAACTCCTTCCCTATCAAGAGTATGTCATCCACGTACTCTACGAGGATCACCACTATACTCCCTACTACCTTTTTGTATATACAAGGTTCATCTACCATTTTGATAAAGTCAAACTCTTTGACTACCATATCAAAACAGATGTTCCAACTCCGCGATGCCTGCTTTATCACATAAAACATCTTGCACACGTTTCCACTGCTCCAACTGTCTACGAAGCCCGCTGGCTGTGTAATTATAGACGCTCTCTTCCAAATCATCATTTAGAAAAGCAGTCATGACACCCAACCGCCAGATATCATAGTCATGGTATGTAGCCGTGGCAAGTAAGATCTGGATGGACTTAAGCATAGCTTTGAAAGTCTCAACTTTTCCATGTACACCAAGTAATCTTCTCAAGATATACTTGCTCCTGATGGGGATTTAACCCTTCAGATAAACCAACCAAAGTCCATACATTGTTGGTGTATAAGGATTCCATCTCAAATCGCTAAGCATCCAGCCATTCTTACAGAGCCCCACTCCTGATTACCAGCTCGAAACCAGTTGGGTCATCATCTCATGATGCAATCCTCTCTCCCACTTTCATAGAGAAACCGAAGTATCTCTCAGGTGGGTGAGGAACCTTACTAGATCGGTGGAGAGGCTGAGGTTCGTTGGAAACTATTGAATCCTTTGGTTCTACCAAATCATCAGCTGCAGTTTGTATAGCTGGAACTCTTTCCAGTTCTACCTCATGACCAATAATTTCTTCACAAGAAATTCCCTTTCACAAAGGTGGCATGCTGGGAAACAAAACATCTTTTGTTCCTCGGTTTGGTAGAAGATATTCCCTTACGAATGCTTGGGATATCCAACAAACTTCCACAGAACTAACTTTGCCTTGAGCTTATCCGTATTATGCTTTTAGATATAAGCTGGACAACCCCAAATCTTAACATACTTAAGATATTGGCTCTTCCCATTCCATATCACATATGAAGTGGTAGGCAACTGATTTGATTGGAATCCTATTCAATAGGTATGCAACTTCTCAAGTGCATAACCCCAAAAGAAAATAGGCAACTCAGTAGTACTCATCATAGAGCACACTATATCAAATAGGGTGTGATTGCTCCGCCCCGATACACCGACGTGCTGTGGTGTATACGGAGGAGTAATGCTGAGAGAGAATCTCATTCTCCTTTAGAATAGTGCAGGAATCCGGTGCTCAAGTATTCTCCTCCTTGATCTCATCATAGGACATAATACTTATTCCCATTTTTGGTTCTCTAGTTCTAACTTATATTCATTGAATTTCTCAAAAGTTCCAGACTTGTGTTTCAACAGGAACATATGTCCGAATCTTGAGAGATAATCAGTGAATGTAATGAAGTACAAAGAACCGGTCTTGGCATGTGTAGACAGGGGACCTTCATGCATCAGCATGTATCAATCCCAAAGTTCACTAACTCTTTCTCTGTTTCCAATAAATGGAGTTGTGGTCATCTTATCTTAGTGACATGACTAGCAAGTTTTACAAGATGTAAATCCAAACTAATTTAAATATGCATCTTTATGTAACTTCAGCTAATCAGGTCGCATTGATATGACCTAGTCTACAACGCCTCAAAAAGGATTCGTTCATTTCTGAACTCTTCCTCTTGTGTGTGTTCTGTACGTTAAAAACTGTGGTTTGATTTAGAACGTCTCTGCTTTTAGATAACGTGCCTGAACCGATCAACTCTTGATATAGGAAATGTTCAAAACATTATCCAACAATACAAAAGTATATCCTTTCATTACTTATAAAGAGACTGATATGATGTTGTATATCAAGTTCGGTATCTAATAACATTCGTTCAGAATCAATGTATTCTGGTAATACAGGGTGATAACTACCAACAGACTTGGCTGCAACACTTGCACCGTTTCTATCTCATGAAACTTATCACCCGTTCTCAGTTCTCTACCTTTCTGTAGCCCATGTAACAAATTACATATGTAGGATCCTGATCCGGTATCAAATACCCAGGACGTAAAGGATATTGAGAAACAGTTCTGTGTAATGAACACACCCGAAGAAGATGCATCAGCATACACTTTCTTCGTTTGGACGGCACAGGAATTCTGGTAATCCTCTATTTCCTGCTCTGTCTTATAACAATTATAAGTTGGAGCAGGACCAACGTTCCCTAGTACAGTATAACAAGCGGGTTCGGTCAATACATCCGTATTATTATCTTGATTAAGGCGTGACATAGTCGCAACCAGGAGAGAGAGAGAAAAAAACACTCAGCGTATGCTCTTGCAAGATTAGATTGGTTATTAATATATCTAATCAGGATGTCTCCCACTGTTTTAGTCAAATCTTCCTACAAACCCTAAAAGGAAAGACTAGCCGGGATTAATTACACTCTACAAGTTCGCCAATCTTTCAGCCAGGCCAGTGCCGGTACTTTGATGGAGGTTCCCCGCGCTTTCGCACGGACCTAATTAAAGCAAACCTCGTTTTCCCAGGGGCATAACCCCGTTAACACCTTTCTAGACACCTACTTGATCGGCAAATTGAAATGTGTAAATCTCTCCCAGGAGTAACTCTTACTCGCAGCGGGTATCGGGATCCAACTATCTCATAGAAGGTATGCAATCTCATTGCAAATTTCAATACTTGAAATTCCCGATAATATTTTTCCCCGAGCGATCTATGACCTTGACAAGGTCAACAAACCATAGACCGCAAGTCAAGTTCATCCCGTCATTTCCCGATTGAATTAAACCTACCTGCATGACCCTTGACAAGGTCAACAAAGTCACACGACTACCCTAACTCAATCGCATCATATGCTTTTGCAGATAAGCATAAATAGCTAGCGCTCACTACGCCTTGACAAGGTGAACAAACGCTGCACGAATACTATGAAGTACTTATCTGAAATGACAGAGGGTTACGACAGGTTTTTAAGAAAACCCTTTGCATAATGAACTTGATATCGTTGTAGAATCGAGTGATTTTAAATGGAATGTTTTTGAGGCCTTTTCTAGTTTTGCTAAAGAGGTCACTCCCGGTGAAGGGATCGTCGGCTCTTTCCTTATCAAATAAGGTGCAGGATATTTCAAAAATATCATTATGCAAAGCAAAAACTATAGAAATAATTAAAAGACAAACCGTGTTTGTAGCATCTGCTAGTTTCGCTAAAGAGATCACTCCCGGTGAAGAGATCTCGGATCTTTCCTTATCGAATAAGGTGCTAGATGTTCTACAAGGAACACCGCTATACAAAGCAAGAACTAGAGCTACCAGTTTTTGAGACAAGTTTCTACAACATCTTTAGGCTTCTTTTAGTTTCATTAATCTCATTAATGAAGTCCTATTTTAATATGCTTCACAAGCATCACATTTGAAACGAAATCTGCAATATAACATATATCTCATATATATAATATAAACATTCATCTCAGGCAGTAATATGATCTCATCACAGAACATTGCAGCAGAAGAACATATATGAAATATTGGATATACTGGGACGTCCGTGTTTTAATACGAGCCTGTATAAAACACGGATTCCACGGTCGCGATGAATAGCCAAACCCACATCCCTAGACCCCTACTAGAGCGGCAAGCAACACTGCCAATTCTAGGGTTAGGAGACCCGGTCTCGACTCCTCGAGATAGTCTCCCACTGGACCCTAGAATACGGTTACTTGTGCTCCCCGCCTTGGGTCTATCCTAATGCGGAAAAGTAAATAATATACAATGGTGACATCATCCTCAGCCCGGAAGTGCCCCAATAAAAGAATATTACATACAAATGAATTTTACTTGAATGAAAAAGAAAAACTCTCATCTCACATAAAACCCCCGGCTATTCAAAACGCGATGATCCAATATAACATATCACAGCAACACATAATATCTCATATCATCAACGTAAGCAAGTATGCGTATCCCGATTGTCGTTGATGTAAAGCAACGAAGCCGGCGATACACCACAAACTACGCTTACGGTCACAGAAAAGAAAGTGTAAAAGTACAACAGTTGGAATCCGCAACTTCCTTAGACATCATATGCCTAACCAAATGAATTCCTTAGACATCTCATGCCTAACAATTATAAACCCCGCATTTTAGTCTCAATATCGAAAACACTTTTCAATATCTAGTCGGGCAATTCAACAAGATTCCCGATATCCTGATCAAATGCTCGTCGCAAACTTTAGTAGACGGCCGTACCCCCGAATGCCGTAGACGAAGTGCACTAAGGCGGAACACTGCTGCCGCGAGCACCCGAACGGATGCTTTTGGCGACGGGGTTCTTCTACAGTCACTTGGTCGGGGCTATGGGGCGTGGCTATCTATTAAGTTTACCCGGCGAGTATTCGCGTACGCTACGTGATTGCGACGGACTTTTGATCACATCAAAATCCCGTGGCAACCGATCAAATGAGACTAAACTGCTAAATTTATAACATTTAAATTAGTTATCTCATAACTACTTGTGGATTCCAAATATTTTATCACATTCCAGATAAATAGACAATGTTAAACTTTCCGATCGAATAAACAAACACCCAAGATTTCCCAAATAGTTCTCAACACTTGAAATTAGTTTAAAAACATCCATCACATGCCACAGTACCAATGGTCCAGCCGTAGAAGGGTCAAGCCAACGCCTAACATGTGGCAACGCCGTACTGCCACAAACCCTATGGTTTAGAGGCGGTTCAGACGGTCACATAATCGATTTAAGGTTTGTGTTCTTCTAGAGGGTCCACCGTGTTACTTGCACGACTTAGAACGTTCTTAAACTACGGAAAAAATCCAACGCTTGGAAATTTTCCGGCAGGGGAAAAAGTGAGTTATTGATATCCGTTCGAACTTTTTAACACGTTCTAAAAATTACCCGGACAAATTAAACGAAGTTATACTTTCCGATCGAATCAACGAGCACCCAATACAACCCAGAAAACTCAACACTTGAGTAAAATTAAAAATTCCCAGAAGCATCAAGAAATACATACGGACATTACTGTACAAAAATGCAACCCTAATTCCACTGTAGCGCCGCGGAACCGCCGCTCATGCAAGGGTATGGCCGCGGTTCCGCGGTGCAATAAAGGTATTTTGGGATCGTTTTTTTACAGTAACCCATACAATTACCTGCTGAATTTTCTGAGCATTTTTAATATGAAAAATGTCAACTTATTGAAAAATTTCCAGAAACTAGGGTTTTACGGGTATTCGGAGTTCGATCGGACTTTAAACTTCGCCTACAGCACTAGCTTGGCTCTGATAGCACTGTAGGGTACTAGGCACTCTCACAAGGGTCTATAAGGCATCAACCATGCCCAATTTAAAGTTTAGACGTGCCGAACAACCCTAACCAAGATCTTTAAACTAGAGATTTGGTGAAACAAAGCATGTTAAACACTTTAACATCTAAGAATTTAGGATTACAACCTTTGTAGTCCGGTCCTTCACTTCTAAAGCTCTGTGTTGAGGTCCCTTCGCCGCGATCATCGAGTTTCCAGACTCTAGAGAGGCTCCACGAAGAGAAAGATGCAAGCTTGCTTCCGATCTTCGATAACTAAGATGATCTACCTTGAAGTTTCTATAACACAAGCTCTCACTCACTAAATGAAGTGAACACTCTAATCTAAATGGCTAGGTTAGATTAGGATGATGAAGTAGGATTTTATCTCTCATTTGTTTTCTTAATCTCACTCATTTTCATCACTTCATAAAAAGCTAGAAAGCTTTTCATGAAAGAAAAAGGAAGAAGAAGAAGCCATTTCTTTTGTGATGAATAATGAATAACTCAAGTGTAAGATTAGAAATTTAACCATGGTATATGTAACCCTTGTAGAGATTTAACTAAGGTTAAAGGGTTGGGTTGGGTTAAACAAATATCTTTGTAAAAAACAAAAGCAAAACTTCTAGAAGGTACTAGAAAGAATTAATCCAAATCAAACCCTAACCATGTTTAATCTCCACAAATCACGTTGCATTAGTAAGCCTAACATGTTACAATATTATATATCATATATACAATATTAATTGTAACAAAATAAAATAATACAATTAACATATATCGCATATATATCAATGTATTACCCGAGTGAGAAAAAGAATCTTTTAGTGAGCTTATATTAGTTAATGTAATTTAATATATCAAATATATAATTATACATTAAATTATCGAATCAACACTTGATCCAATAATCCGGCTATTTCACAAATAACCGACTAATATAATCTGTATCAGTTCATTGAATCAACACTTGATCCGATGACCCGGCTATATCACATATACCCGGCCGATATCTCATATCGTGAGAATCTAGTACGGTATTACATACATGTATTATTCTCGGTCCCACACATATCATATATTTGCTCCTACTCTATTTTTCCTGAGTCAAGAAACCTCTGTGCAGGACTCTAAAGAATCGTCAATACGCCGGCAGTAGGTGATGATCATATCAAGCACCCACAAGCTGCAAGCGGTCAGCTAAATGTAACAGCCACCCAGGTATTGAGCGATCAGAAGATCAATAAGCAAGCCTGTACATTCTCCTGCGAATCCAATCAGTAACACTCTCGTACAGTCTGGTCTCTTCGTTTGATTTGTCGCATATCTCGTATAGGGGTGGTAAACGTCAGACCCCAGTAGCTTGATAAGTCGTATCGATATGAGGTATATAACAGTTCGAGAAACTACTGATAACACTTACCAGTAAATCTCAGCAACCCTGGCCAGGGATTTCCAGTTATAGCCAATCGAACGCAGCACAACATCAACTCCATATACCGGGAGAGACGAATCCCCTCCTATCGCTCATTGCCTCCATGTGATTCGGGACTGTACCCAAAGGCCACCTTTTTGGACACCCTCTTGGACGTGGTAGGATGGAAATCAAAGCACAGTGGGAATCACACAAGACTCTATGACGATCTCGGGTCTACAGACTAACCTGTAACAGTGTCACCAGAGAACTGCCATCTGACGTGAGGTATAATACCATCTGGGAGTTCTCGGCGAGTCCTTCCAGTGTACCCAGTCTCTACTGAGCACCCATATACCTTCTCTGATGTCAATCACCAATGGATATGAGATCATCCATCGCCCATCATATGGGTCAAGAATCGCATACGCTAGTCTACTCTGGAGTATCGATGCCCTGTCTCGGTACTCGCACGACTAGGAACATTTGAAGGATGTACTTGGCAACTATAATGACCTCACTAGTATGATCTGCATCATAGTCCTGGTAGTCAAGTACTCATCCTAAGGGCTTTATCAACATGTGACATAGAGACAATCAGAGTACATGTTAAGATAAAGAGTAACCAGATAGCGTACTATCATGTCGAGCAAGAAAGTCCTCCCTATATATGTCCAAGCATCCACTACAATATACATCGTATGTACAGTAATGGCCTCTAGGGCATACATATAACTAACAGGTGCCATCTGAATAGTCTCCTGAAAGCTGTTTTTGTAGGAGAACTCTAGTAAGGGCAAATGGTGATCCCAGGTACCTCCGAAATCTAAGACGCACCCTCGGAGTATGTCCTCGAATGTCTGAATAGTCCGCTCTGACTGGCCGTCGGTCTGTGGATGAAATGCTGTGCTGAAACTCAAGCGGGTGCCCAAAGTCTCCTGAAGCCTCTTCCATAGTCGGCTGGTGAACTGGGTGCCTTAGTCGGACACAATACATGTCGGGACTCCATGCTGTCGTATGGTCTCGTCGATGTATATCTGGGCATACTGAGTAAATCTAAAAGTGGTCTTCACCGGCAGGAAGTGAGCCGCTTTCGTTAAACGATCCACGATCATCCAAATGGAGTCATACCCTCGACTAGTCCTGGGTAGACCCACAATGAAGTCCACAGAAATCTGCTCCCATTTCCACTCCGGAATGGGCAACGGCTGTAGCTCTCCCGCGGGCCTCTGGTGCTCGGCCTTGACTTGCTGACAAGTCAGGCATCTCGACATGAAGTCTGTGACGTCCCTCTTCATCACATCCCACCAGTAAACATCTCCCATATCATGGTACATCTTGGTGGACCCCGGATGAACACTGTACAGCAATCGATGTGCCTCTTCGAGAATCTCACGTCTTAGCCCCTCAGAATCCGGTACGCATGGTCGAGTCCCAAATCGCAGTACCCCCTGATCATCAATCACAAACTCGGAGAGACTGCCCTCTCTAATCGGCTCCCTGATCTCTGAAAGACGGTCGTCACTGGGATGCGCCTCGCAGATACGGTCAAGCAACTGTGGACGTGCACGAACATGCGCAAGCTGTCCCCCGATCGGAGTGAACTCGAACTGCACCCGGCTATCGCATAAAATCACCGGAATTTGATTCCGTGAGTTTGCTACAGGCTGTGTATCAATTACAATAAAATCTACAGGGAAGATAAATTCCCCGATTTTTATTAACACATCCTCTAGTTCACCCCTAAGTCTGGTGATTGATCGGTCAGCCATCTGTAGAGTGCATGGAGATAGTTTCAACTCTCCGATCCCTAACTGCTCATAAACTGAGAAAGGAAGCAGGTTAACACTTGCCCCAAGATCTAGTAGAGCACGGTTAATGTGTTTCTCCCCAATAGAGATGGAAATCGTAGGATATCCAGGATCCTTACGTTTCCTCGGTAATTGCTGGGGGAAAGCTGTGTCTACTGTTTTTGCCATGAATATGTTCTTAGGCATTTGTTTCTTCCTCTTTCTAGTGCAAAAATCTTTAAGAACTTTCGCATATGCAGGTACTTGTTGGATTGCATCTAGAAGAGGGATATTGATGTTAACCTGTTTAAACATCTCAGTGATCTTCTCCATATGTGGACTTGGTGTGTTAGCCCTTAACCGATTAGGATAAGGTGCTTTAGCAATAAGCGCTGGGTCCATCATAGGAGAAGGAAGTGTGTGTGGAACCGATCCCAGAATAGAAGTGGGAATCGTCCGAGGAGGGGTAAAAGAGGTGGGCTGTAGTGGCGAGCCTTTTGGGAAATGGAGAATAGGCTCGGAAGAAGATGGTAGGGTAGAAGAACTGGAGTCAGAAGTGTGTGTGTGTGGAAAGGTCTCAGCCGGGGTGTTGATATGATTTTCAGTATCATCAACTTCTTCCCCAACATGATTGTCAAGCACTCTTCCAGATCTCAATGTGGTGATTGCATTCACATGATGTGAATAACCAGGATTTGGTAAGGATTGAGCTGGAAGTTTTCCTTTCTCCCTTGCACTCATTTCGGCTTTTAATCTTGCAATTCTTCTTCCATCGCTTTAATACTCTCGGTTTGGGACGCAGAGTTTTTCTTCATGTCATCGACGGAAGATTTCATTTCAGCCGAAACTTGCATGATATTTGTTAAGATCAAATTCATGTATTGTGCAAAAGAAAAGGATTCATCAGTTCCGGTCAACTGTAAAGGACTAGACAGTGCAGGTGTGTTGACCTGATTTTGAAAATTATGTGCTTGAAAGGGGTGCTGACTTAATTAAAGTTGTGGCTGCTGTTGTGGTGGAGGGAGAGCCCTTTGAAAATTATTTGTGTTTGGAACCGTGTTTTGAGATTGATTTTGGTTCCAAGCAAAATTAGGGTGATTCCTCCAACCCTGATTATATGTGGAAGAAAAAGGATCGTTCCTAGGTCTTTGAAATGCGGCATTGGTATGCTCACGACCTTGAAACGGACATTCTTCCGTCAAGTGAGACGAATCAGAACAGCACCCACAAACAGTTTTGGGGAGTGATACCGGGTTTAGGGAGGATGCTGCAAATTTGTGTTCCATAGCGTCGAGCTTCTTTTGCATTGCTGCCATTTCTGCTCGAACACCTATGGACACATCTATTTGGTGTACGCCACCCTTATTCAATGGTTGGGTTCCACTCTCCCACAGAAGTGATTTTTCAGCGAACTCTTCTAAGTATCGCCATGCTTCCCCATCATCCTTAGTCATAAATGTACCTTGACACATGTTTTCAAGGCTCTGTTTAGTGCTAGGGTTACTGCCCTCATATATGATTCGGCAAAGCTCCCATCTCGGGATGCCGTGATGAGGACATTGAACCAATAGATCCTTGAAACATTCAAAGTATTTTGAAAATGGTTCGGTAGGGAGCTGGGCAAATTGGTTAAGTTCGCTACGGATTCGAGCCGTCTTTTGGATTGGGTAAAATTTCTTAAGGAATGCAGCGACGAATTCTTCCCAATTCGTAATAGAGTGTGCGGTAGTGTTATATAGCCACTTCTCGGCTATATCGCACAAGGTAAATGGAAGAAGTCGTAGACGCATCGCATCCACTGAAAGTTGTGACGTACCCATCATTGCACATACGTTTTCAAATTTGGTAATGAAAACGTAAGCGTCCTCAGTCTCGAGTCCATGGTATTTGGGTAAAAGATTGATATACTGGGGCTTAATCTCAAAGTTATCCCCATTGGCTGGTGGTGTGGATAAGCAGGTCGAAAGAGGACCTCTAAGTGGATAGCATCTTTCCTGGAGAGAAATGTGGGGAGGATTCTGCGCACCAACGGACGGTGGCAGATTAGGATTAAAGAAGTTTGATGGATTCGGGTCCATCGGTGTGGGTGTGGTAGTAGGTAAAGAAAAGGTAAATGGACAATTATCGACTTCGGAGTCGATAAAGGGTACGCGGACTAAACGGGCACTAGAATCCCGTGTCCAGCCTATCTTGTACTAAAAAGGGTTAGTACAAGTGGCAGCGTTGGCTTATAATTAGGGGTAAAATGAATGCGGTGTTTGCTTTTGAAAAGGGACGGATTTAAAAAAAAATGATGCGACAACCAAATGCAGCAACACAACCCTAGAATCTAATGGTCACCTAGGTCCGGCTCTAGACAGCTCCTAACTGCCAAAAGACAAGTCGCGGGATAGAATCCTCCACTGCCTCTTTGTCCCCCTGTGGCCGGATAAGTGCCAGGTAAGTGGGAAGGTACTCCACTACTTAAGTAGTGGGCCTAATTAAAAACCACTAGCCTTAGACACACTAGCCTTAGGCACCACAAGAAAACGCGGATAAGCAATGAATTACCCACGACCCTCTCTTGTCCTAAATGAGCGCGACAGTCCTTAGAGTCATCTCTAGATTTCTTTTAGTTAATGTGGGTCAATGCGGATTCAAGTTTGGTGGTTTTCGGGGCCTAGGAAGGGTAATGAAATCCCCACCTAATTTGGATTTGGTCGTGCCCCTTAAATTCCGTATTTATAATGCAAAACAACCAAGAAATCAAAATCAAGCACAAATTTAATTTGCTTTTGCGGCGCAGCGATTATTTACAAAGAATCCTGCAGCAAAGTGTTAGTTGGAGCTAAAAAGGGAGAGGGGAGAGAGCAAGAAAGTACCTGCAGAAGTACTGTACAGAGATTCCTCTGTGGGACCGCGGTTCAGCCGCAAGTACACCCTAAGTGCCGCGCTTCCGCGCTTCCTTGGTGGGTTCAAGCTACAAAATTTCAACAGCTTCTTGCTGTTGCTTCCCTCTGTTCTCTGGTATATCCCAAATAATTTTTTCACAGCACAGAATGCTCCAGATCTTCTTGCAATCAATTCACAACACACGTATAAGAGTTTGTACGAATTTTGATTTCAAGAAGTAAAATGTAATAATTCTTTCACTTCAAACTATAAAATGTAAACGAATTAGCGCGTAATCCCCGGCAACGGCGCCATTTTGATTGTTATAAATTTCGGATGTGTCGTATCGAATCAAAAAATTATATTGACCGCAATCAAACTACGGTGTCAGATGTAGTTTGTAGTGAGTGCGGATCATCCACAGGGATTGCACGATTCGTTTGTATTAATACGCTTGAAATGAAATGTTAAGCAACGATAAACGAAAACATGATTCAAGAATGATTTGTATTCGAGTGTCACTATTCTTTATCAAGAATCAAGAAACTATAAACAATCAAGAATCGGTGTTTCGATAATATTTCCAATCAACAATCAAGAATATAAGAGAGGCTCGTAGGAATCGATCGGGTCGATAGACGTGATGTAATCTAAAGATATCGTATTCTTGTCCTTCGAAGAATTGATACTAGATTGATGATGATCGATGAGAGTTGGGGCTTCCTCGTGAAACTAGTGTTTCATCTCATAACCCTTGTTCTTTCATCGATATCATTCCTTTTCTAGCCTCTACCAAATTCAAGAAACGATCCAAACTCCCCCATTTTGAACGATGTCAATCAAGAAAGCATCGAAGCAAAATGGGTTGTCGGTTCTTGAACTTGCTAGGGTTTACAAAACTTGTAGGAATCAAGAATCGATTAAATCTATGTTACATCATCTTTCTATTGACCGTCTCGACTCCTCGACGAGCGGAGTTTTATTCACACATCACCACACATAAAAGATTGACAAATTGTAAAGATATCATGATGAGGAAATTAAAGAAAACAAGATAAAAGAATATCACATTTATTTATCTCAACAATTTTGATTACATTTGCTTCAAGAAGTACAAGAAGAAGAATCTAGATTGTTGATCGGGCATCGCTCAGCTTCATGAGTCGTGGATCGGCTCGGATCGCTTGCTCCGTTGAAGATCGGCTCCGCTCCTAAAGGTTGTCGGGCTTCCTGCTTAATGGGTACTCGGGATTCTTGATGTTGGCTTGGATTTAGGGTTAGGGTTTCCTACAAGCTCTCTCACTAAACTTGAGGAAGAGGGGATGAAGAAAGAGATAGATTTTTCTAAGCTTTCCAAAAGATTTCCCAAAGATGCAAAGATATGAATATAATGAGCCTAGGGTCTTATTTATAGAGCTCCTAAACCCTAGGTTTAGGTTTGAATTGGAACTTTCCCTCCCAAAGTTTGTTGAAAGAGTTTGTTAGGAATTAGCTTAGGGTTTAAGCTAGGGTTTAGGGAAAGTTCTAGAATGATTAGGCTAGTTAAGGTGTTTGCTGATCTGGTAGAAGTATCTGGAGTCTTCTGGAAACTGGGATGTCTTTCTGAGCAGTGGGCCCTAGTACAGGAGTTGTGCACTAAAAATTAGGAGGTGATGTCATCAATGAGCCGCGCTTCCGCGGCACAAGAAGGATATGGCCGCGGATCCGCGGCTCCTTGATGGGCTTGGGCCTTCATTCTTCTGTTGTGGGCTTGTACTGTAGTGTGGGTCTTCATTTGATATGCTGAATTGTGATTACTCCTTTGTATTGGTACCAGATCTGAATTTAGTGAGTTTACGTATCTTTTGAGCGGTGTAATGATCGAGCAAGCTTCTTTTTTCCTGTACAGGCTTCGAAACACGGGTTGCAAGATATAGAAAATATGCCATGTAATGAAATGCAGTCAATTTCCCTAGAAATGCCGGTTTTAAGGTCGAATACATGTAATCTGATATTTTGCGACCAATTTGCTAATATGTGAATTATGAATACCGTACACTTCTATATGGATGCAAATGATAGGAAAATTGCCGGTTAAAATATGCAATATTTTCGACTGATCAAATACCCCCAAACTTAATTTCGATCGTCTCGAGCGAATGTTTTATTAAAAAGAGAAGAAGAAAATAAAGAAAGAGAAAAACTAACTAGCACACTTTCGTAGGCAACACGATTGCACTGAGCACGTGCAACAAGCCTTTAAACCTCTAGGTGTCCGTAGTAGGAGGAGTGTTGTCTCCTGAGGGTTTTCAGCGGATTGCACCCACAAAATCCAATAATAAAAGAAAGATCATGAATATTACATTTAAAGACAAGAATTGTAAAAGAAAAGCCTTGAAAATTAGGGTTTCCAACCAAGCTAGCTTTTCGGTTGTCATGAGCCCTATCTTAATGGTCATGAAAAGATGTTAGAAATCACGTCCTCTCTCAATAAAACATCGTCTTATTCTTCATTCCTATCTTTCTTCCAAACATCGATCATATCACCCTGCGTGTGTGTAAAGACATCCCTACACCCGGAGAATTCAATTCAAGCTATCATACTCTTACCCGTCAGCCTCAGTACTTTTTTTTTTGATAAACGAGATTGCTCACACACTTTCATGCGACCGTTAATTCTTCTTGAGGTACTAACCGACCGATTACTCCTGTGCTTGCATGCTTGGTGTATTTTCCTCATCTTGCACCACCTCAGGCATAGCAGTGACTCCCAGACCAGTTGACCTTAGGGCACTAGGTGAAAAAGCACCCTTGCTATATATTTTTTTTATTTCCCTTGGTGATAACAAAACCAGTATCCATTTTTCTCACCACTTTATATTTTTTTTTCATACTTTTGGCTTTAAGACAAGAGCATTTCAAGGTATCCTCTACTATCCCAGGCTTTAAGATGTGTGTAAGTGCGAATAGCAGGGTAGCAACGTTCAAATGTTTGGCTTCCAGAATAGAAACTATTTTTCAGACTTATTTTTATCCTCAGATTAGTGACGTCTTTCATCTTACTAACCCTTGGGACAACGGCTCATAACTACTTATTACTAGTTCGTATAAGAAAACTTCTAATTTTCTCAGTTTTCTTAAATTTTTCTAATCTCATGGATGTAATTGGTCACTATCTAATCTTTTATTATCATAAATATGTATAAAAAATATTTTTATCTTTTTGAAAATTTTTAAATTTTTATAGGTTTTTTTTTTTAAAAAAATGTTTTGTGCTTATGCAAATGATGCGAAAATAAGCACAAACCTCCCCCAAACTTGTTTTCAACAGTGTCCTCACTGTTGCCTTCCGCTAAATCTCGAAAAAACCTGTAAGCTTGGGCGGAATTTATTAGTGGGGGCAAAATATTTAAGTGAAGACCCTCCCCCAAACTTATTTTTGGCTCACAAAAAATTTTTCTTTTCAAGAGCCCGATTATATACCCCCCAAAACTTGAGTTATGCAATGTTAAGTTTTGAAAATCACAAGTGGGGGTCAAAAATCAGTGGTCGATGCCAAGCTTTGCAAAGACCAAATGTTAACACCAACCATTCGAAAATTTTATCAATGCAGTGCTCGGGTTGGTGGAAGAAGAAGTGGGGAAAAGGTAAGTGGTGGAATAGAATATGTGTGCGTCTCATATTGGAGAGACGATGCAGTGAATGTGATGGATAACTCGCATTCTTTTTATATTTCAAAAGAAGAGGTGGAGATTCAATTCCATTGATTTGGACATGATTCGTCTCAACACCCGTGCTTTTTAGAAATGCGAGTTCATCAGCGTAGATCTCCTCAAAAGTTTCATCTATACCCCGAAGAATAATGTCATCACAAAGTGCGGGGTGATCTTCAGACTCTAAAAGCAGTTCATAATCAGTGTTAGTTGTTGACCCGGACATCTTGATGGAAGAGTCCGTATGTGTATGATACATAATTGGGTCAATCAATAACGTATGAAAAGAGTCAAGATCAGCATCAGGAGGATCATTAAATTCGCTGCTGTCGACATCCATTAAGTCGACAGAACAGACCTGAGCAGTAGGTTCAGAGGGTACACTTCCTAACTTGTAAATGTTCATCTCAATTGTCCTGTTCCCGAAGGATAAGGTCATAGAACCGTTACGACAATTGATGATAGCATTGGAAGTGGCCAAAAAGGGGCGACCTAAAATCACCGGAATTTGATTCCGTGAGTTTGCTACAGGCTGTGTATCAATTACAATAAAGTCTACAGGGAAGATAAATTCCCCGATTTTTATTAACACGTCCTCTAGTTCACCCCTAGGTCTGGTGATTGATCGGTCAGCCATCTGTAGAGTGCATGGAGATGGTTTCAACTCTCCGATCCCTAACTGCTCATAAACTGAGAAAGGAAGCAGGTTAACACTTGCCCCAAGATCTAGTAGAGCACGGTTAATGTGTTTCTCCCCAATAGAGATGGAAATCGTAGGATATCCAGGATCCTTACGTTTCCTCGGTAATTGCTGGGGGAAAGCTGTGTCTACTGTTTTTGCCATGAATATCTTCTTGGGCATTTGTTTCTTCCTCTTTCTAGTGCAAAAATCTTTAGGAACTTTCGTATATGCAGGTACTTGTTGGATAGCATCTAGAAGAGGGATATTGATGTTAACCTGTTTAAACATCTCAGTGATCTTCTCCATATGTGGACTTGGTGTGTTAGCCCTTAACCGATTAGGATAAGGTGCTTTAGAAATAAGCGCTGGGTCCATCATAGGAGAAGGAAGTGTGTGTGGAACCGATCCCAGAATAGAAGTGGGAATCGTCCGAGGAGGGGTAAAAGAGGTGGGCTGTAGTGGCGGGCCTTTTGGGAAATGGAGAATAGGCTCGGAAGAAGATGGTAGGGTAGAAGAACTGGGGTCAGAAGTGTGTGTGTATGGAAAAGTCTCAGCCGGGGTGTTGATATGATTTTCAGTATAATCAACTTCTTCCCCAACATGATTGTCAAGCACTCTTCCAGATCTCAATGTGGTGATTGCATTCACATGATGTGAATAACTAGGATTTGGTAAGGATTGAGCTGGAAGTTTCCCTTTCTCCCTTGCACTCATTTCGGCTTTTAATCGTGCAATTTCTTCTTCCATCGCTTTAATACTCTCATTTTGGGACGCAGAGTTTTTCTTCATGTCATCGACGGAAGATTTCATTTCAGCCGAAACTTGCATGATATTTGTTAAGATCAAATTCATGTATTGTGCAAAAGAAAAGGATTCATCAGTTCCGGTCAACTGTAAAGGACTAGACAGTGCAGGTGTGTTGACCTGATTTTGAAAATTATGTGCTTGAAAGGGGTGCTGACTTAATTGAAGTTGTGGCTGCTGTTGTGGTGGAGGGAGAGCCCTTTGAAAATTATTTGTGTTTGGAACCGTGTTTTGAGATTGATTTTGGTTCCAAACAAAATTAGGGTGATTCCTCCAACCCTGATTATATGTGGAAGAAAAAGGATCGTTCCTAGGTCTTTGAAATGCGGCATTGGTATGCTCACGACCTTGAAACGGACATTCTTCCGTCAAGTGAGACGGATCAGAACAACACCCACAAACAGTTTTGGGGAGTGATACCGGGTTTAGGGAGGCTGCTGCAAATTTGTGTTCCATAGCGTCGAGCTTCTTTTGCATTGCTGCCATTTCTGCTCGAACACCTATGGACACATCTATTTGGTGTACGCCACCCTTATTCAATGGTTGGGTTCCACTCTCCCACAGTAGTGATTTTTCAGCGAACTCGTCTAAGTATCGCCAAGCTTCCCCATCATCCTTAGTCATAAATGTACCTTGACACATGTTTTCAAGGCTCTGTTTAGTGCTAGGGTTACTGCCCTCATATATGATTCGGCAAAGCTCCCATCTCGGGATGCCGTGATGAGGACATTGAACCAATAGATTCTTGAAACGTTCAAAGTATTTTGAAAATGGTTCGGTAGGGAGCTGGGCAAATTGGTTAAGTTCGCTACGGATTCGAGCCGTCTTTTGGATTGGGTAAAATTTCTTAAGGAATGCAGCGACGAATTCTTCCCAATTCGTAATAGAGTGTGCGGTAGTGTTATATAGCCACTTCTCGGCTATATCGCACAAGGTAAATGGAAGAAGTCGTAGACGCATCGCATCCACTGAAAGTTGTGACGTACCCATCATTGCACATACGTTTTCAAATTTGGTAATGAAAACGTAAGCGTCCTCAGTCTCGAGTCCGTGGTATTTGGGTAAAAGATTGATATACTGGGGCTTAATCTCAAAGTTATCCCCATTGGCTGGTGGTGTGGATAAGCAGGTCGAAAGAGGACCTCTAAGTGGATAGCATCTTTCCTGGAGAGAAATGTGGGGAGGATTCTGCGCACCAACGGACGGTGGCAGATTAGGGTTAAAGAAGTTTGATGGATTCGGGTCCATCCGTGTGGGTGTGGGAGTAGGTAAAGAAAAGGTAAATGGAGAATTATCGACTTCGGAGTCGATAAAGGGTACGCGGACTAAACGGGCACTAGAATCCCGTGTCCAGCCTATCTTGTACTAAAAAGGGTTAGTACAAGTAGCAGCGTTGGCTTATAATTAGGGGTAAAATGAATGCGATGTTTGCTTTTGAAAAGGGACGGATTTTAAAAAAAATGATGCGACAACCAAATGCAGCAACACAACCCTAGAATCTAATGGTCACCTAGGTCCGGCTCTAGACCGCTCCTAACTGCCAAAAGACAAGTCGCGGGATAGAATCCCCCACTGCCTCTTTGTCCCCCTGTGGCCGGATAAGTGCCAGGTAAGTGGGAAGGTACTCCACAACGTAAGTAGTGGGCCTAATTAAAAACCACTAGCCTTAGACACACTCGCCTTAGGCACCACAAGAAAACGCGGATAAGCAATGAATTACCCACGACCCTCTCTTGTCCTAAATGAGCGCGACAGTCCTTAGAGTCATCTTTAGATTTCTTTTAGTTAATGTGGGTCAATGCGGATGCAAGTTTGGTGGTTTTCGGGGCCTAGGAAGGGTAATGAAATCCCCACCTAATTTGGATTTGGTCGTGCCCCTTAAATTCCGTATTTATAATGCAAAACAACCAAGAAATCAAAATCAAGCACAAATTTAATTTGCTTTTGCGGCGCAGCGATTATTTGCAAAGAATCCTGCAGCAAAGTGTTAGTTGGAGCTAAAAAGGGAGAGGGGAGAGAGCAAGAAAGTACCTGCAGAAATACTGTACAGAGATTCCTCTGTGGGACCGCGGTTCAGCCGCAAGTCCACCCTAAGTGCCGCGCTTCCGCGCTTCCTTGGTGGGTTCAAGCTACAAAATTTCAACAGCTTCTTGCTGTTGCTTCCCTCTGTTCTCTGGTATATCCCAAATAATTTTTTCACAGCACAGAATGCTCCAGATCTCCTTGCAATCAATTCACAACACACGTATAAGAGTTTGTACGAATTTTGATTTCAAGAAGTAAAATGTAATAATTCTTTCACTTCAAACTATAAAATGTAAACGAATTAGCGCGTAATCCCCGGCAACGGCGCCATTTTGATTGTTATAAATTTCGGATGTGTCGTATCGAATCAAAAAATTATATTGACCGCAATCAAACTACGGTGTCGGATGTAGTTTGTAGTGAGTGCGGATCGTCCATAGGGATTGCACGATTCGTTTGTATTAATACGCTTGAAATGAAATGTTAAGCAACGATAAACGAAAACATGATTCAAGAATGATTTGTATTCGAGTGTCACTATTCTTTATCAAGAATCAAGAAACTATAAACAATCAAGAATCGGTGTTTCGATAATATTTCCAATCAACAATCAAGAATATAAGAGAGGCTCATAGGAATCGATCGGGTCGATAGACGTGATGTAATCTAAAGATATCGTGTTCTTGTCCTTCGAAGAATTGATACTAGATTGATGATGATCGATGAGAGTTGGGGCTTCCTCGTGAAACTAGTGTTTCATCTCATAACCCTTGTTCTTTCATCGATATCATTCCTTTTCTATCCTCTACCAAATTCAAGAAACGATCCAAACTCCCCCATTTTGAACGATGTCAATCAAGAAAGCATCGAAGCAAAATGGGTTGTCGGTTCTTGAACTTTCTAGGGTTTACAAAACTTGTAGGAATCAAGAATCGATTAAAGCTATGTTACATCATCTTTCTATTGACCGTCTCGACTCCTCGACGAGCGGAGTTTTATTCACACACCACCACACATAAAAGATTGACAAATTGTAAAGATATCATGATGCGGAAATTAAAGAAAACGAGATAAAAGAATATCACCTTTATTTATCTCAACAATTTTGATTACATTTGCTTCAAGAACTACAAGAAGAAGAATCTAGATTGTTGATCGGGCGTCGCTCAGCTTCATGAGTCGTGGATCGGCTCGGATCGCTTGCTCCGTTGAAGATCGGCTCCGCTCCTAAAGGTTGTCGGGCTTCTTGCTTAATGGGTACTCGGGATTCTTGATGTTGGCTTGGATTTAGGGTTAGGGTTTCCTACAAGCTCTCTCACTAAACTTAAGGAAGAGGGGATGAAGAAAGAGATAGATTTTTATAAGCTTTCCAAAAGATTTCCCAAAGATGCAAAGATATGAATATAATGAGCCTAGGGTCTTATTTATAGAGCTCCCAAACCCTAGGTTTAGGTTTGAATTGGAACTTTCCCTCCCAAAGTTTGTTGAAAGAGTTTGTTAGGAATTAGCTTAGGGTTTAAGCTAGGGTTTAGGGAAAGTTCTAGAATGATTAGGCTAGTTAAGGTGTTTGCTGATCTGGTAGAAGTATCTGGAGTCTTCTGGAAACTGGGATGTCTTTCTGAGCAGTGGGCCCTAGTACAGGAGTTGTGCACTAAAAATTAGGAGGTGATGTCATCAATGAGCCGCGCTTCCGCGGCACAAGAAGGATATGGCCGCGGATCCGCGGCTCCTTGATGGGCTTGGGCCTTCATTCTTCTGTTGTGGGCTTGTACTGTAGTGTGGGTCTTCATTTGATATGCTGAATTATGATTACTCCTTTGTATTGGTACCAGATCTGAATTTAGTGAGTTTACGTATCTTTTGAGCGGTGTAATGATCGAGCAAGCTTCTCTTTTCCTGTACAGGCTTCGAAACACGGGTTGCAAGATATAGAAAATATGCCATGTAATGAAATGCAGTCAATTTCCCTAGAAATGCCGGTTTTAAGGTCGAATACATGTAATCTGATATTTTGCGACCAATTTGCTAATATGTGAATTATGAATACCGTACACTTCTATATGGATGCAAATGATAGGAAAATTGCCGGTTAAAATATGCAATATTTTCGACTGATCAAATACCCCCAAACTTAATTTCGATCGTCTCGAGCGAATGTTTTATTAAAAAGAGAAGGAGAAAATAAAGAAAGAGAAAAACTAACTAGCACACTTTCGTAGGCAACACGATTGCACTGAGCACGTGCAACAAGCCTTTAAACCTCTAGGTGTCCGTAGTAGGAGGAGTGTTGTCTCCTGAGGGTTTTCAGCGGATTGCACCCACAAAATCCAATAATAAAAGAAAGATCATGAATATTACATTTAAAGACAAGAATTGTAAAAGAAAAGCCTTGAAAATTAGGGTTTCCAACCAAGCTAGCTTTTCGGTTGTCATGAGCCCTATCTTAATGGTCATGAAAAGATGTTAGAAATCACGTCCTCCCTCAATAAAACATCGTCTTATTCTTCATTCCTATCTTTCTTCCAAACATCGATCATATCACCCTGCGTGTGTGTAAAGACATCCCTACACCCGGAGAATTCAATTCAAGCTATCATACTCTTACCCGTCAGCCTCAGTACTTTTTTTTTTGATAAACGAGATTGCTCACACACTTTCATGCGACCGTTAATACTTCTTGAGGTACTAACCGACCGATTACTCCTGTGCTTGCATGCTTGGTGTATTTTCCTCATCTTGCACCACCTCAGGCATAGCAGTGACTCCCAGACCAGTTGACCTTAGGGCACTAGGTGAAAAACCACCCTTGCTATATATTTTTTTTATTTCCCTTGGTGATAACAAAACCAGTATCCATTTTTCTCACCACTTTATATTTTTTTTTCATACTTTTGGCTTTAAGACAAGAGCATTTCAAGGTATGCTCTACTATCCCAGGCTTTAAGATGTGTGTAAGTGCGAATAGCAGGGTAGCAACGTTCAAAATGTTTGGCTTCCAGAATAGAAACTATTTTTCAGACTTATTTTTATCCTCAGATTAGTGACGTCTTTCATCTTACTAACCCTTGGGACAACGGCTCATAACTACTTATTACTAGTTCGTATAAGAAAACTTCTAATTTTCTCAGTTTTCTTAAATTTTTCTAATCTCATGGATGTAATTGTTCACTATCTAATCTTTTATTATCATAAATATGTACAAAAAATATTTTTATCTTTTTGAAAATTTTTAAATTTTTATAGGTTTTTTTTTTTTAAAATGTTTTGTGCTTATGCAAATGATATGCAAATGATGCGAAAATAAGCACAAACCTCCCCCAAACTTGTTTTCAACAGTGTCCTCACTGTTGCCTTCCGCTAAATCTCGAAAAACCTGTAAGCTTGGGAGTAATTTATTAGTGGGGGCAAAATATTTAAGTGAAGACCCTCCCCCAAACTTATTTTTGGCTCACAAAAAAATTTTCTTTTCAAGAGCCCGATTATATACCCCCCAAAACTTGAGTTATGCAATGTTAAGTTTTGAAAATCACAAGTGGGGGTCAAAAATCAGTGGTCGATGCCAAGCTTTGCAAAGACCAAATGTTAACACCAACCATTCGAAAATTTTATCAATGCAGTGCTCGGGTTGGTGGAAAAAGAAGTGGGGAAAAGGTAAGTGGTGGAATAGAATATGTGTGCGTCTCATATTGGAGAGACGATGCAGTGAATGTGATGGATAACTCGCATTCTTTTTATATTTCAGAAGAAGGGGTGGAGGTTCAATTCCATTGATTTGGACATGATTCGTCTCAACACCTGTGCTTTTTAGAAATGCGAGTTCATCAGCGTAGATCTCCTCAAAAGTTTCATATATACCCCGAAGAATAATGTCATCACAAAGTGCGGGGTGATCTTCAGACTCTAAAAGCAGTTCATAATCAGTGTTAGTTGTTGACCCGGACATCTTGATGGAAGAGTCCGTATGTGTATGATACATAATTGGGTCAATCAATAACGTATGAAAAGAGTCAAGATCAGCATCATGAGGATCATTAAATTCCCTGCTGTCGACATCCATTAAGTCGACAGAACAGACCTGAGCAGTAAGTTCAGAGGGTACACTTCCTAACTTGTAAATGTTCATCTCAATTGTCCTGTTCCCGAAGGATAAGGTCATAGAACCGTTACGACAATTGATGATAGCATTGGAAGTGGCCAAAAAGGGGCGACCTAAAATCACCGGAATTTGATTCCGTGTGTTTGCTACAGGCTGTGTATCAATTACAATAAAGTCTACAGGGAAGATAAATTCCCCGATTTTTATTAACACGTCCTCTAGTTCACCCCTAGGTCTGGTGATTGATCGGTCAGCCATCTGTAGAGTGCATGGAGATGTTTCAACTCTCCGATCCCTAACTGCTAATAAACTGAGAAAGGAAGAAGGTTAACACTTGCCCCAAGATCTAGTAGAGCACGGTTAATGTGTTTCTCCCCAATAGAGATGGAAATCGTAGGATATCCAGGATCCTTACGTTTCCTCGGTAATTGCTGGGGGAAAGCTGTGTCTACTGTTTTTGCCATGAATATCTTCTTGGGTATTTGTTTCTTCCTCTTTCTAGTGCAAAAATCTTTAAGAACTTTCGCATATGCAGGTACTTGTTGGATAGCATCTAGAAGAGGGATATTGATGTTAACCTGTTTAAACATCTCAGTGATCTTCTCCATATGTGGACTTGGTGTGTTAGCCCTTAACCGATTAGGATAAGGTGCTTTAGCAATAAGCGCTGGGTCCATCATAGGAGAAGGAAGTGTGTGTGGAACCGATCCCAGAATAGAAGTGGGAATCGTCCGAGGAGGGGTAAAAGAGGTGGGCTGTAGTGGCGAGCCTTTTTGGAAATGGAGAATAGGCTCGGAAGAAGATGGTAGGGTAGAAGAACTGGGGTCAGAAGTGTGTGTGTGTGTGGAAAGGTCTCAGCCGGGGTGTTGATATGATTTTCAGTATCATCAACTTCTTCCCCAACATGATTGTCAAGCACTCTTCCAGATCTCAATGTGGTGATTGCATTCACATGATGTGAATAACCAGAATTTGGTAAGGATTGAGCTGGAAGTTTCCCTTTCTCCCTTGCACTCATTTCGGCTTTTAATCGTGCAATTTCTTCTTCCATCGCTTTAATACTCTCGTTTTGGGACGCAGAGTTTTTCTTCATGTCATCGACGGAAGATTTCATTTCAGCCGAAACTTGCATGATATTTGTTAAGATCAAATTCATGTATTGTGCAAAAGAAAAGGATTCATCAGTTCCGGTCAACTGTAAAGGACTAGACAGTGCAGGTGTGTTGACCTGATTTTGAAAATTATGTGCTTGAAAGGGGTGCTGACTTAATTGAAGTTGTGGCTGCTGTTGTGGTGGAGGGAGAGCCCTTTGAAAATTATTTGTGTTTGGAACCGTGTTTTGAGATTGATTTTGGTTCCAAGCAAAATTAGGGTGATTCCTCCAACCTGATTATATGTGGAAGAAAAAGGATCGTTCCTAGGTCTTTGAAATGCGGCATTGGTATGCTCACGACCTTGAAACGGACATTCTTCTGTCAAGTGAGACGGATCAGAACAGCACCCACAAACAGTTTTGGGGAGTGATACCGGGTTTAGGGAGGCTGCTGCAAATTTGTGTTCCATAGCGTCGAGCTTCTTTTGCATTGCTGCCATTTCTGCTCGAACACCTATGGACACATCTATTTGGTGTACGCCACCCTTATTCAATGGTTGGGTTCCACTCTCCCACAGTAGTGATTTTTCAGCGAACTCTTCTAAGTATCGCCAAGCTTCCACATCATCCTTAGTCATAAATGTACCTTGACACATGTTTTCAAGGCTCTGTTTAGTGCTAGGGTTACTGCCCTCATATATGATTCGGCAAAGCTCCCATCTCGGGATGCCGTGATGAGGACATTGAACCAATAGATCCTTGAAACGTTCAAAGTATTTTGAAAATGGTTCGGTAGGGAGCTGGGCAAATTGGTTAAGTTCGCTACGGATTCGAGCCGTCTTTTGGATTGGGTAAAATTTCTTAAGGAATGCAGCGACGAATTCTTCCCAATTCGTAATAGAGTGTGCGGTAGTGTTATATAGCCACTTCTCGGCTACATCGCACAAGGTAAATGGAAGAAGTCGTAGACGCATCGCATCCACTGAAAGTTGTGACGTACCCATCATTGCACATACGTTTTCAAATTTGGTAATGAAAACGTAAGCGTCCTCAGTCTCGAGTCCGTGGTATTTGGGTAAAAGATTGATATACTCGGGCTTAATCTCAAAGTTATCCCTATTGGCTGGTGGTGTGGATAAGCAGGTCGAAAGAGGACCTCTAAGTGGATAGCATCTTTCCTGGAGAGAAATATGGGGAGAATTCTGCGCACCAACGGACGGTGGCAGATTAGGGTTAAAGAAGTTTGATGGATTCGGGTCCATCGGTGTGGGTGTGGTAGTAGGTAAAGAAAAGGTAAATGGAGAATTATCGACTTCGGAGTCGATAAAGGGTACGCGGACTAAACGGGCACTAGAATCCCGTGTCCAGCCTATCTTGTACTAAAAAGGGTTAGTACAAGTGGCAGCGTTGGCTTATAATTAGGGGTAAAATGAATGCGGTGTTTGCTTTTGAAAAGGGACGGATTTTAAAAAAAATTATGCGACAACCAAATGCAGCAACACAACCCTAGAATCTAATGGTCACCTAGGTCCGGCTCTAGACCGCTCCTAACTGCCAAAAGACAAGTCGCGGGATAGAATCCTCCACTGCCTCTTTGTCCCCCTGTGGCCGGATAAGTGCCAGGTAAGTGGGAAAGTACTCCACTACGTAAGTAGTGGGCCTAATTAAAAACCACTAGCCTTAGACACACTCGCCTTAGGCACCACAAGAAAACGCAGATAAGCAATGAATTACCCACGACCCTCTCTTGTCCTAAATGAGCGCGACAGTCCTTAGAGTCATCTCTAGATTTCTTTTAGTTAATGTGGGTCAATGCGGATGCAAGTTTGGTGGTTTTCGGGGCCTAGGAAGGGTAATGAAATCCCCACCTAATTTGGATTTGGTCGTGCCCCTTAAATTCCGTATTTATAATGCAAAACAACAAAGAAATCAAAATCAAGCACAAATTTAATTTGCTTTTGCGGCGCAGCGATTATTTGCAAAGAATCCTGCAGCAAAGTGTTAGTTGGAGCTAAAAAGGGAGAGGGGAGAGAGCAAGAAAGTACCTGCAGAAATACTGTACAGAGATTCCTCTGTGGGACCGCGGTTCAGCCGCAAGTACACCCTAAGTGCCGCTCTTCCGCGCTTCCTTGGTGGGTTCAAGCTACAAAATTTCAACAGCTTCTTGATGTTGCTTCCCTCTGTTCTCTGGTATATCCCAAATAATTTTTTCACAGCACAGAATGCTCCAGATCTCCTTGCAGTCAATTCACAACACACGTATAAGAGTTTGTACGAATTTTGATTTCAAGAAGTAAAATGTAATAATTCTTTCACTTCAAACTATAAAATGTAAACGATTAGCGCGTAATCCCCGGCAACGGCGCTATTTTGATTGTTATAAATTTCGAATGTGTCGTATCGAATCAAAAAATTATATTGACCGCAATCAAACTACGGTGTCGGATGTAGTTTGTAGTGAGTGCGGATCGTCCACAGGGATTCCACGATTCGTTTGTATTAATACGCTTGAAATGAAATGTTAAGCAACGATAAACGAAAACATGATTCAAGAATGATTTGTATTCGAGTGTCACTATTCTTTATCAAGAATCAAGAAACTATAAACAATCAAGAATCGGTGTTTCGATAATATTTCCAATCAACAATCAAGAATATAAGAGAGGCTCGTAGGAATCGATCGGGTCGATAGACGTGATGTAATCTAAAGATATCGTGTTCTTGTCCTACGAAGAATTGATACTAGATTGATGATGATCGATGAGAGTTGGGGCTTCCTCGTGAAACTAGTGTTTCATCTCATAACCCTTGTTCTTTCATCGATATCATTCCTTTTCTAGCCTCTACCAAATTCAAGAAACGATCCAAACTCCCCCATTTTGAACGATGTCAATCAAGAAAGCATCGAAGCAAAATGGGTTGTCGGTTCTTGAACTTGCTAGGGTTTACAAAACTTGTAGGAATCAAGAATCGATTAAAGCTATGTTACATCATCTTTCTATTGACCGTCTGGACTCCTCGACGAGCGGAGTTTTATTCACACATCACCACACATAAAAGATTGACAAATTGTAAAGATATCATGATGCGGAAATTAAAGAAAACAAGATAAAAGAATATCACCTTTATTTATCTCAACAATTTTGATTACATTTGCTTCAAGAACTACAAGAAGAAGAATCTAGATTGTTGATCGGGCGTCGCTCAGCTTCATGAGTCGTGGATCGGCTCGGATCGCTTGCTTCGTTGAAGATCGGCTCCGCTCCTAAAGGTTGTCGGGCTTCTTGCTTAATGGGTACTCGGGATTCTTGATGTTGGCTTGGATTTAGGGTTAGGGTTTCCTACAAGCTCTCTCACTAAACTTGAGGAAGAGGGGATGAAGAAAGAGATACATTTTTCTAAGCTTTCCAAAAGATTTCCCAAAGATGCAAAGATATGAATATAATGAGCCTAGGGTCTTATTTATAGAGCTCCCAAACCCTAGGTTTAGGTTTGAATTGGAACTTTCCCTCCCAAAGTTTGTTGAAAGAGTTTGTTAGGAATTAGCTTTGGGTTTAAGCTAGGGTTTAGGGAAAGTTCTAGAATGATTAGGCTAGTTAAGGTGTTTGCTGATCTGGTAGAAGTATCTGGAGTCTTCTGGAAACTGGGATGTCTTTCTGAGCAGTGGGCCCTAGTATAGGAGTTGTGCACGAAAAATTAGGAGGTGATGTCATCAATGAGCCGTGCTTCCGCGGCACAAGAAGGATATGGCCGCGGATCCGCGGCTCCTTAATGGGCTTGGGCCTTCATTCTTCTGTTGTTGGCTTGTACTGTAGTGTGGGTCTTCATTTGATATGCTGAATTGTGATTACTCCTTTGTATTGGTACCAGATCTGAATTTAGTGAGTTTACGTATCTTTTGAGCGGTGTAATGATCGAGCAAGCTTCTCTTTTCCTGTACAGGCTTCGAAACACGAGTTGCAAGATATAGAAAATATGCCATGTAATGAAATGCAGTCAATTTCCCTAGAAATGCCGGTTTTAAGGTCGAATACATGTAATCTGATATTTTGCGACCAATTTTCTAATATGTGAATTATGAATACCGTACACTTCTATATGGATGCAAATGATAGGAAAATTGCCAGTTAAAATATGCAATATTTTCGACTGATCACCCGCCAGTCCTAGGAAGCTGCGGATCTCAGTAACTGATGCTGGTCTGGGCCAATGCTGAACGGCCTCGATCTTCTTCGGGTCTACACATATACCATCTCGCGTAATCACGTGACCCAAGAAATCTACGTTGTCAAGACAAAACGCGCACTTAGAGAATTTCGCGAACAGCTGGTGCTCTCTCAAAGTCTGCAATGTAATCCGCAGGTGCTGCTCGTGCTCCTCTCGACTCCGAGAATACACCAAAATGTCAACAATAAATACGATGATGAAAAATCAAGATACTGCCTGAAAATGCGGTTCATCAAGTCCATAAATGCTGCTGGGGAATTAGTGAGTCCGAACGACATCACCAAAAACTCATAGTGCCCATAATGCTTGCGAAAAGACGTCCTCGGAATATCCTCCTGCCGAACCCGCAACTGATGGTAGCCTGACCGCAAGTCAATCCTCGAAAAGTATCCCGCACCCTGAAGCTGGTCGAACAAGTCATCGATACGTGGTAAAGGATATATGTTCCGTACGGTAACCCTGTTCAGCTAGCGGTAGTCAATACACAAGCGCAAACTGTCGTCTTTCTTCTTGACAAACAGGACTGGAGCACCCCAAGGAGACACACTAGGTCGAATAAGCCCTTTATCCAGCAAATCTTGCAACTGACCTTTCAACTCTCTAAGCTCCGCCGGGGCCATCCGATAAGGCGGTATGGAAATAGGCCCCGTGCCGGGAATCAAGTCAATGCAGAAAACAATATCGTGCTCAGGCGGTAGCCAAGGAAGCTCGTCAGGGAAAATATCAGGGAACTCACTAACAATCGGGACCTTGTCCAACGGAAACTCTGTAGCTCTAGTATCGCAAACATAGGCTAGAAATCCCTGACATCCCTTCCTCAAAGCTGTCCAGCGCGAAGAGACGAAATCAAACTGTGAGGGGCGGCACCACGGTCCCCCTGCACAACAAAAGCCGACTCGCCGGGAAAACAAAACCTAACTGTCTTCTCCCGGTAGTCCACAGATGCATAGCACGTGGCTAACCAGTCCATGCCCAGGAGAACGTCGAAGTACAACATCTCAAGAAGGATCAAATCAACAGGCATCTCTCTCTCACCAATACGGACAATAAACGACCGGAACACGTGTCTAGCAATAAAAGACTCACCCACAGGAGTGGTCACAGCAAGCGGCTGATCAAGCAAACCAAACTCTCTACCCAAACTCGGCACGAAGTGTGTGGAAACGTACGAGTGTGTGGATCCCGGATCAAACAACAATTGTGTGTCAACAGAACATACTGAAAGAATACCTGAGACCACTGCATTGGATGCCTGCGCGTCCTGATGCGTCAAAGCGAATACCCGTTCCTGTCCTCTACCTGCAACTGACGCTCCCTAACTAGCAATTGGCTGTCCTCTGCCTCGGCCACCTCGTCCTCTCTGAGCAAACCCTCCATGACCACGACCTCTCTGTGCATGAGTCTGATGCGGAGCAACAGCAGGTACAAGAGGAAACACTCTCTGGGGTGGTGAAGGTAGTAAAGTGACGTGTGGTACGGCGGTCTCGCCCTCAAGTGGCTCAGGACAATCTCGCACACGATGATATGTACTCCCGCACCGGAAACATCTAGATGGTGCCAGCTGACTCTCCTGGGGATAAGAGCTGAATAGCTGACCTCCTCTCGAGCCTCCGCTACCCCTCGTAACCTGAACGGAACCTGTCGCGGGGCCTAAACGGCTGTCTCAGTGCTGACGTACCTGTACGAACCCTCTTCGGCCCTGGAACTACCGAAGTTTCAGCAAGGCGCTCCTCGACTAATAGGGCTGCATCTACAGCTGCTGCATAGGTCTCGCAATGTTGTGCGCTGATCGCAAGAAACAACGGGGTAAGCAAGTCTCGAACAAACCTCTTGACTCACATCTCCTCAGTAGCCACTAAATATGGGGCATAAACAGATAGCTCGGTGAACTGTACATCATACTCCGCCACCGTCATATCCGGCGTCTGGCGTAATGACTCGAACCTGCGCGCTCGAGCATCTCTGACACTCTGTGGAAGGAAACGGGCAAGGAACACCGTCACGAACTCAGTCCAGGTCATAGGAGGAAGACCTGCTGCTCTGCCCTTTTCTACCGACTCACACCACTTCTGTTCAAGACCTTCCAGGCGAAAGCTCGCGAACTCCACCCATCTCGCATCTGAGCATCTGAGTGAACGACATATCCGGGCCATCGTATCGATAAATGACTATGGATCCTCGGCTGCATCGGTGCCTGTGAAGACCGGAGGCTTCAGCATCATAAATTCAGATAAACAACAACAACAACTGAGCCTTTTATCCCAAGCATAAGGGGTAGGCTACATGAACCAACATGAGAATCACGCCGGGTCCAACACATGAATCCTCTGTCTCCACTCACTTCTATCGAACAATATACTTTCATTGAGTCCATCGCGATACTGTAATAACCTCTGTAGCTGTAGGTGCAACTGCCTGAACTGTAGGTACCATCGCGGTCCCCGTAACGGGTGGAAGTACCTCTGGTCACTGCGCTCGAAGCGCCTCAACTAACGACCCTATCATCTGGCGCATCTCCTGCATACCGGCCCCTATCATAGCGATTTGGTCTGTCGGAGGAGGAACAGTCTGCTCTGGTACAACGGGTGTACTGCCCGGGTCAGTCCTCGTCTCAGACGAGTCAACTCTAATCTCGGCTCTCGCGGCCGCTCTCTGCGCCTTCATAGTCTTTGGCGGCATAATGGGTGAAAAGAAAATAGGATTCGATAAGGATACGGAAATCGAATCACAAGAATGTATATAATCATGAAGGAATCTCAATCAATAAGTCCTAAGGTCACTTAGGCGGAGTACCGTGTCGTGAATATGTCGCGGAGCATACACACGCCATGCCACTCTGCTTCATCTACCTACTCCATCATACCAAGGTCATCCTATACTCCGAAAGGTAAAACCTACGCTCTGATACCAACTTTGTCACGACCCAAAGTTCGGCCTGTGACCGGCACTTAACCACGTAACGTCTACAGGCGCAACGCGATCAAGTAAGCCGAAACCCAGAAATCAAAACCATTTAAAATAGTGAGTGAAGAAACACATTAGTTTAAAACATTTAGAAAACCTTGAGTAATTGAGTAAAAATCCTTAAAGTTTAAGTTATTTTCTAAAAAAATTTGGCAGCACCTCCTTTGTAAAAACTAGCCCAAAAACGGGTACAAAACATGATATAAGTAAAATGACTGATAACAAGAAGATAACATCCCCAAACGGGAGCAATCACGCCCAACGGTGGAAACAATCACCACAAGAATAATATACGACGCCGTATCGAAGAAATGAGCAATATAAGTGAAAAACATCATAAAAGATAAAACTGCATAAATAAATAAAGCCGGCTCACACGAGCTCGACGTCCAGAATACAAAATAATATACAACATCGTCCTCACAACTGGTCTCTAAGTCAATACATGAAATAGCAGATAGAGAGTACTAGATACAATAGAGTGTACAAATGGAAAATAACCGGATACCACAAACCCACCTATCAGCAAAACAGCTCACGCGCCAACTGCAGTGGTATCCGTAGCCAAAAAGATACAAGAGATAGCCCTGCCGCAACTACTCTGAGGGTCGACCTGCAAACACTGTGGCACAATGTGGGTGAGTTGCCAACTCGTGAATAGTAGATAACATATAAAGGTAATCACGAGTATGCACGTACTGCGATACTCTAACATGCACAATCAGATAACATCTATATGATGAGCTGGGTATGCGATAATCATGCATAACAAGTGCAATCTAATAATATCTATATGATGAGCTGGGTATGCAATAATAATGCCAAAGTACTCTATCAGGTAATACGACTACATGATGCAATGCATAATAGTGAATGCCGAGCATGGGATAAAATATCATCTACACGGATCGTCAATGTGGAAAACCCCGGTGTCTACTAAAAACACCCTAAAAATCTCGATAACTCAGGCGCCGTCACTCTATCCGGCCCTCAATCCTGTAAATCTCATAAAAGAGGGGTTCCCAACATCGGCACCCGAAAACATCATGAAATACTCGTGTCCAGCATCGACACGCAAATCCTCATATATCGGGCTCCGTCAGTCTGGATCGGCCCACGGGCTCCGTCTGCGGAATTGGCCCTCGGCCCCGGCAGTACGGGTCGGACCATATCCATCTCTTGACTCTGGTCAGTATCCTCCGGATAACCGCCAGGTCCAACCAATCACCGGTAGGTAGTAGTCCCTCTTCCGGGCTCACCGTCTGTATACACAACATCCCTTTCTTTCCCCGGGGTACCTTACCGGGTCCACCATGTACCCGCAATCGGCCTCATCCAACTCCTCGAATCGGGTTCATATGTCACACGTCTCAGAACCGAGAAAACTGTAACACCTTAGAATGTGTTTTGTAGCTAATTATATTTTAAAATGTGGTTTTTAATAAAAAAGTTTACCAAATTAAGTTTTAAATATTTTATCTTATTTAATGTGTATTTTATTAGAATTTTATTAGGCACACACACACTTGTGCATGTTAACTTGGGTTATTTTTGGGGTTAAACCATGATTAGCAACCATGGTTAACCAACCATTTTTCCTAACCTAGTTTTAATTCTTGTTTATGTGTCATGATAGTTTTTAATTTAAAAAGGGGTTTTATTTTGTTTTGTGCTTGGTTGACTTTGTGGGAGAGAGAGAGAGTGAGCATGGGCATCATGGCTTTGCCCATGCCTCATTATGAGAGAGAGAGTAAGAAGGGGCCCTTGGGTGTGCTCATTCTCCACCTCATTCCTTTTCTCTCATTCTCTCACTCTCACATACACACACACTCACACACACACACTGCTGCAGAGAGAGAGAGAGAGAGAAGAAGCAGCAGCTGCCTCAGCAACAGCAACATCAGCATCATTGGCAGCAGCAGCAACAACACAACAACAATAACAACAATAGCAGCAGCAGCTTCAGAGGCAACAACAGCAGGAGCTCTCATCACTTGCAGGAGCTCAACAACAACAGCCACAGCAACATCAACTACAACATCATCACCACCATCATCATCATCTCCAATAGCAGCAGCAGCAGAAGTAGAAGCAGTAGCAGAAGAAGAAGCAGAAGCAATAACAGAAGCAACAGCAAGCAGTAGAAGCAGCAGAGGCAAGCAACAACAGCTCCTTTCCCTTCTTCACCTGCTTCTTGGAGGTCTTTTGGGTATACTTCCTGAACCCAATCCCTAGTTGCTTATTGGTGTGTGGTTTTGTGTCGATTAGTGCTAATTAGCTAGATTAGTGCTAGTTTATGGTGTTTAAGTGGAATTGTGGTAAATTGTTGATTTGGTTAGCTACCCTAGGTTAATTAAGTGTTAGTTAGACCACTTCAACTGAGAAATCCCCAGATTTCACTAAAATACCATATAGTTTGTGATTTGTGCAATTTGTGACTTTTGAGGTGAGAATTGTGATATTTGTGATCTGCTATAGACCCGATGCCTACAGTATAAAACTAGAGATGACTGGAGCATGTACACTAGGGATAGATGACACCCCCAGAATACGAGACCCCCATTCCCTACTGTGGCCGCCAATTCCTGCATTCTGGCCGCAATTTGCGGCCAGGAAGGTGAGTTGGGTGTTGGGTTTTTGGCTGTGGGTCCCTGCTGTGTTGTCTAGGTCTTTGGCATGTCTAGTTTTCTAATATCTTACCTGTAGGAAAATCTGGGACTGTATATCTCTTTTTGTGCTTAGTTGTGTTTGCGCGATACGCGCGATACGTGAGTGAGTTCTGTGATTCAGCGTATCGCCGCGTGTCGCGATGGTTTTTAGACGCGTGCACACACGATTCAGCGTATCGTGCACACGCGCGTTTAGTTCGCGACGCGAGTTTCTCGTTTCGTTTCGATATCGCGTTTCGAGAGATATTGGGCTTATATGTGATTTCTTGTCGTATTTGCAGGTTTGCAGGCAGGAGCTACGGACACACCTACAGGGAGAGCAGATTGTAGGATTCACCCCACGTGGAGTTTAGGTGAGTAGATATAACATCTACAGGGGAATCGCCCGCATGGCGTTATGCGTCTGGGCTAGGATTCAAATTCCTGTCGCACATTCTACGTCATTGTAGAATTGCGCATTTACTGCATTTCCTAGATATAGCTATATACTGTGACTAGCAGCCGTAGGATACTGCACACATTATTGACGGTTCATGTTGCACGAGCACGGATTGCATGCTACACACACACCGTCAATAATTGCCATGTCACACACTACCCCTTATAGCTACCTTTGCTTACCACACTTGACATCTAGTTTATCGGTATACCTATAGTGTATCATACCTTTAGTGATAGGTATATTTTCACTTGTGATACAGCTACAGGTATACCTCCTATATATTTTACCTATACCGGGAGGGATTTCCTACATATGTTACTATACCCAGGGGGGTATACGACATCAGTTCCTATAGGTAGATACCTATACTTTGCTACACCTGTATGTTAGATGCATATTTAGTTGTTGTCGCATATTCACATTTACTGATGTTACTTAGCTGTACCTTATCATGATTTCGCATACATCTGGTTCAGCTATATACTTGTGTTTACCTGCTCGCATTCAGATATATCGCATACGTCTATTCCTGTATTTATGCATTGTTTATCTGGATTTCATATGATGTTTTCGGGATTTGGGAACCGTGGGAGTTCATGAAATTATGCATACATGTAACAACCCGGTTTCCTTGATATGATATTTCGAGCGTCCCCCATGAGTTTTATCGGTGCTGATTACCTGCTCCATACGAGGTGTGGTTGCCGTATGAGAGTACATGGCGGGGCCCGGTATGGTTCCCCTCGGCAAGAAGATCGATGGGTTTGCCGATTGAGCCTGGAGGCGGGCGAGTACCTACCGGTGATTGTTTGGACCTGACAGTTGTCTGGAGACTACTGGCCAGAGTAGAGAGATGGATGCGGGATGGCCTGTACTGTCGAGGCCGAGGGCCGACACTGCAGACGGACCCCGTGGGCTGTCCGGACTGACGGAGCCCCATATACGAGGATTTCTGTGTCGATGCTTGGCACACGGTTTCATGATATTTCTTTAACCCCTTTTTGTATATATAACAGGGGACTTAGCCGTTGTTATATATACCCTTACACCAATATTAGTGGAATGGGACGCTAATATATGTGTATTGCCCCCATCATATTTATTTCTGTACATGTATATATATCTTTAGGATGTTAGATTCATATTGAGATTGGACTTGGGATACTAGGTGATTCATTGGGATTTGGACATTGGATATACTTATGTGACTGGTGACTTGTACATTCGGATATAGGAGATTATCTGACATTGTACATACGAGATATGTGAGATCCACTTGATGTTGTACATGTGATATATGTGAGATACACTGATATTGTACACACTAGATATGTGGGATATACTCGACATTGTACATTGAGGAGATGTGAGACTTATTTGATGTGAGTGCCCAATGTGGGGCCTGGTTTGAGGATTTGGGATTGGAGTATCTTAGTGGATTGTGATCCTGCCACGACGTCAGGTTTCCGTGGAAAGTGACATATTCCACCCTACACCTCACCATTACCTATCTTATGCACAGATTCATATATTGGTAGTACTTGTGGTGTACCCTCATGATAGTTGCATATTTGCTTTCTCATATCTCTATTGCACTGACATCGCATACCACTATCATGCCATCATTGCTTCACTTATTGATCGTACCTGCTAGTGTACTCTCTTTATTCCAGCATTGCATGACATATTATTACTACTGTAATCGCATATCTTAGATTCATGCTGTACGTGCATTCCTGCGATTACCTGCATATGTTTTATACTATTCACGAGTTGGCAACTCACCCCCGTTGTGCCACAGGTGTTTCAGGTTATTCCCCAGAGTAGTCGAGGCAGGCTATTCCCCTATCCAGCTATCCAGCTACCATCTTTTGCTACAGATACCGCATCAGCTCACAGTACCATTTTGCATAGGTGGGTTAGACGGTTATCTGTATTATATTTTGTACCTTCGTTGTATTGTACTCTCCATCTACTGTTGTATTATTGACATAGAGACTTGGTGAGGACGTTAGCATGTATTATGGTGGATTTGATGTCTTTATATATACAGCTTTTCTCTACTGTCCTTATTCTTCTGTTGTATTCATATTGACTAGTCTTTATAAAAAAAATGGGGTGTTACTAAAATTTTAAAGAAAGAAAGTGAGACTTTTAAAGAATTTGGGTTGCGATTTCAATTGTTTCTAAACTTGTATTATCTTTTCCGTATTTTTTTCTTGGTTTAGATTTCTGGGTTTTGGCTTTCTTTTACTACGTTGCGTCTTCAGGCGTTGCGTAGTATTAGGGCCGTCACGGGCCATTCTTGGGTCGTGACAAAGTTGGTATCAGAGCGTTAGGTTTTACCTTTCGGAGTGTAGGATGACCTTAGTATGATGGAGTAGGTAGCTTAAGCAGAGTAACGTAGTGTGTGTATGTCTGCAGCATACTCACAGCGCGGTACCTTGCATTAAGTGACCTAAGTACAAAATTGCTTGACATTCCTTCCTTGATGATTCATATCCTTGAGATTCGATTTCCTCATTCTTATCGAATCTCATCTTATATCTATTTATAGCCTTGCCGCTGATGACTATGGGGACTCAGAGCGATGCAGCGAGGGCCGAGGTCAGAGTTAGCTCGGGTGAGACGAGTACTGACCAGGATGGCACTCTAGTTGCACAGGTGCAGACGGATCAGCCTACGATCTATACTATGGATAGACTTTTGGTAGAGATGCAGGAGTTCCGCCAGACGATGAGTTCTTTGGTTGATGTCGTTCGGGAGCTACGACAGGAGGTTGTCACCCCTGTTACTCAGCTGTCCCTTACGATCAGCATGCAGCAGTCCGTCACCTACATAGCACCAGTGGTTGCAGCTCCGGTTGACGAGGTACATGTTACAGAGGCTCAGAGAGTTCCAGGACAGTGGAGGACTCGTACCAGTGTACCAGCCCCGAGACAGAGGTTCGGTCGTCGAGACAGATTTCGTGGCCACCACGGGAGTAGCAGAGGCCTAGGACGAAGACAGTCGTTCAGCTCTCATCCCCAGGATGGTCAGCAGTCAGCACGTGGATGTTTTCGATGCGGAAGCCTTCAGCACCTCGTCAGGGATTGCTCCTTAGCACCTCGTCATGATCGTTTCAAGAGAGGCCGTGGACGTGGAAGATTTGCTCAGAGGGCTCAGGCTACCAGAGGAGTTCATCCAGCTGCGAGTAGAGGGCAGACACAGGAGTTTGCTTCTACTCATCGGGACGCGCAGACGTCCAATGTGGAGTTTTCAGGTACCCTTGAGTTATATTTTATTTTCTCTTGGTGTATTTGTTGTTTCTTGCTTGTACCGTGGTTGGGTAGATTAGTCGTAGTTGTTTTAACTTCTGTCAGCGATTCTTTTGTTGCGCGACACGTATTCAGTTTTGTGCCAATCGGATAGGAGATAGAGTTTCGTCCGTCGTTTTGATCCATCTAGAGATGTTGGATTTGACGTTCTCCTGGGCACGGATTGGTTAACTACGTGTTAGGCGTCTGTGGACTACCGTGTGGGAACAAGTTAGGTTTTGTTTTCTCCGGCAAGTCAGTTCTTGTTGTGCAGGTGGATAGTTGTACCGCCTCTCACAACTTGAATTCAGCCTTTTTCGCTAGTCGGCTACTGAGGAGATGGCGTGGATTCTTGGCGTTCATTCGTGATACCGGAGCCGCCGTGGGATTGTTGGACCGGGTTCTTTTCGTGCGAGAGTTTTCCGACGTTGTTCCAGATGAGCCGGCGAAACTGAGGGAGCTTAAGGATCAGCTGCAGAGTTTTGGTTTGGGGAGTTTTGTGCGTCTGAGTGTTTCGCTTTTGGAAACTCCTATTTCTGTTCGTCGAGGAGAAGGACGGCAGTTTGAGGTTGTGTATCGACGGATCGTCAATTGAACCGGCTTACGGTGCGGATAGGTATCCTTCATCTCGCCGTGACGATTTCTTCGATCAGCTCCAGAGTGCGAGACATTTCTCTAAGTGTGCTTGGGATCAGGTCATCATTATTGCGGATTCGGAGTGACGGCATTCCGAAGACTGCCTTGTGCGTGCTACGGGCTTTGTGTGTTTTGTGAGTCGTTGGATTCACTGTTGCCCTAGCAGCACTCGTAGATATGATGAGCCAGATTTCTGCAGGCCGTTCCTCGACCAGTTTTTGTTGTATTATTTACGACACTCTGGTCTACTTAATGTGTCTTGAGGGACAGGAGTAGCACTTGAGGATTTGTTATGCAGATGCTGGGAGAGCACCAGCAGTTTGCTAAATTCTCAGGGTGTTTCTTCAGGCTTGTTTTGTGTTGACTCCTAGGTCTTGTAGTCACGGGAAACGGTTTTGTATGGTTCCGAGGGAGATCGTGGCCGTACAGCTTAGGCCCAGACTTGTGTGCAGGACGGAGATCCGCAGATTGTTGGGCTTAGCAGGGTTTTTACCGCCGTTTCATGCAGGATTGCTAGAGTAGTGCTCCACCGTCGACTGAATTGACCAAAAAGGAGGTTTCTTTTCTTTGAACTGAGGCACGTGTACAGAGTCTTCAGCAGTTGAAGATTCAGTTAACAGCTGCATCAGTTCTTCCTTTGCTTTTGGTTCGGGCGACTTTGTTGTTTAACTGTAATGTTTCTTGAGTGGGCTCGAGTGTGTACTGAGGTGACACTATAGAGTTATCGCTTTTGCTTCCCTACATTTGGAGGAAGTACGAGGAGGATATTCCACTCATGATCCGGAGATGGCCGCGGTGGTTTTGCGTTGGAGATTTGGAGACCCTATTTGCTTGAGAGTCGTGTCAGATTTTCCACGGACCACTAGAGCTTAATGTACATCTTCCTGCAGCAGATTTGGATTGTTGTGTTAGTCTTCTGCAGATTTACAGTTCTTGTGTTATCGTTGAGTATAGCTTAGTTCGTCTCTACGGAGGGGACAACTTGCTCATGTCCGCGCCCGATCACCTTCCTTAAATCGTTTTCGCGAGACACTGCCCGCCGATGCTCGTACGTCAGAGATACTTGAGCATATTCGGCTGAGTAATGATTCGGAGACCTTGATTGTGACAAGGGTGTGCTAAGTTAGGGACGCGTTCGTGTACCTGGTTTCATCGGGTAGAGACGTGTAATCCTAGGGTATGCACATCTGTCAACTCTCTATATGCATTCCAGTTCCACCAGCTTTGGCGTGGCTTGTGAGATAGTTACGAGTGGACAGGGATGTAAAGAGAGGTTTCAGGTTTCGTTTCAAGTGTCTGTCTTGTTGTGTGCTTTGGGTCGAGCATCTGAGGCCGGCTGGAGAGTTGCAACCTTTTACCGTTCCGAAGCAGGAATGGGAGCAGATCTCCATGAATTTCGTTATGGTTTCCACCCAAGTTTGGATAGGGTGTAACTCCATTCGGATTCTTGTCATCCGGTTATACTCAGCTTGCTCAGTAGTTTGGTTAAGTTTGTGTGTTTGTTGTTTTGTCTGGTCGTCAACAGCTTGGGATCGTCACTCGCCATCGTTAGGGTTCTCCTTCGATAGCTGTTAACAGGAGACGCTCTAATTGGCCACCCTTAGGCTTAGGGGTTAGGTCGTGTCGATCGCCAGCCTGTTGTTTTCTGACTCTGCATAGGTAGGATTTTGGACCCCAGCTATGTCTAGAGAATTCGGAGATAGTCCAGTTGTGTTCAAGTCAGGATGAGAACTGTCCATTGCAAACAGATGTTTTATGCGACTGTGTTGGTCGCAGGCTTGAGTGCGCAGTGGCAAGTCATGGATTCCTATGGACTTTCCGATGAATGACGTGTTGGATTTTGGGGAAGCTTATTCCAGGATTTAGGTCCTTCTAAGATCCTATAAGCGAGTTAGTTTTGTTGCCTTCAATTTGGCACTTCCGCCCAGATTTCTGGATTTTCACCCCGTATTCCTTGTGAAGATACTTTACAAATTCCTTCATGACCTTCTCACATGTTTTGGCACCAGACCTTTTAGCTTGACGCGATCTTTCGTTCACCCGCAGCCATGTGTGTTAATGGCTCGACAGGTGGAGAAACATCGGTCAAGAGTCTTGCCATCTGTGAAGGGTTTCCTTGGACGTAGCCGTATAGTGAGTTAGTCACTTGGAAGGCTGCGAACGAGATTTGAGGATTTTAATCTTCTCTTTGAAGGTACATGTAAAGGTATAATTTTTAAATTCGGGGACGAATTTCTTTTAAGGGGGGGAGATTGTAACACCTTAGAATGTGTTTTGTAGCTAATTATATTTTAAAATGTGGTTTTTAATAAAAAGTTTACCAAATTAAGTTTTAAATATTTTATCTTATTTAATGTGTATTTTATTAGAATTTTATTAGGCACACACACACTTGTGCATGTTAACTTGGGTTATTTTTGGGGTTAAACCATGATTAGCAACCATGGTTAACCAACCATTTTTCCTAACCTAGTTTTAATTCTTGTTTATGTGTCATGATAGTTTTTAATTTAAAAAGGGGTTTTATTTTGTTTTGTGCTTGGTTGACTTTGTGGGAGAGAGAGAGAGTGAGCATGGGCATCATGGCTTTGCCCATGCCTCATTATGAGAGAGAGAGTAAGAAGGGGCCCTTGGGTGTGCTCATTCTCCACCTCATTCCTTTTCTCTCATTCTCTCACTCTCACATACACACACACTCACACACACACACTGCTGCAGAGAGAGAGAGAGAGAGAAGAAGCAGCAGCTGCCTCAGCAACAGCAACATCAGCATCATTGGCAGCAGCAGCAACAACACAACAACAATAACAACAATAGCAGCAGCAGCTTCAGAGGCAACAACAGCAGGAGCTCTCATCACTTGCAGGAGCTCAACAACAACAGCCACAGCAACATCAACTACAACATCATCACCACCATCATCATCATCTCCAATAGCAGCAGCAGCAGAAGTAGAAGCAGTAGCAGAAGAAGAAGCAGAAGCAATAACAGAAGCAACAGCAAGCAGTAGAAGCAGCAGAGGCAAGCAACAACAGCTCCTTTCCCTTCTTCACCTGCTTCTTGGAGGTCTTTTGGGTATACTTCCTGAACCCAATCCCTAGTTGCTTATTGGTGTGTGGTTTTGTGTCGATTAGTGCTAATTAGCTAGATTAGTGCTAGTTTATGGTGTTTAAGTGGAATTGTGGTAAATTGTTGATTTGGTTAGCTACCCTAGGTTAATTAAGTGTTAGTTAGACCACTTCAACTGAGAAATCCCCAGATTTCACTAAAATACCATATAGTTTGTGATTTGTGCAATTTGTGACTTTTGAGGTGAGAATTGTGATATTTGTGATCTGCTATAGACCCGATGCCTACAGTATAAAACTAGAGATGACTGGAGCATGTACACTAGGGATAGATGACACCCCCAGAATACGAGACCCCCATTCCCTACTGTGGCCGCCAATTCCTGCATTCTGGCCGCAATTTGCGGCCAGGAAGGTGAGTTGGGTGTTGGGTTTTTGGCTGTGGGTCCCTGCTGTGTTGTCTAGGTCTTTGGCATGTCTAGTTTTCTAATATCTTACCTGTAGGAAAATCTGGGACTGTATATCTCTTTTTGTGCTTAGTTGTGTTTGCGCGATACGCGCGATACGTGAGTGAGTTCTGTGATTCAGCGTATCGCCGCGTGTCGCGATGGTTTTTAGACGCGTGCACACACGATTCAGCGTATCGTGCACACGCGCGTTTAGTTCGCGACGCGAGTTTCTCGTTTCGTTTCGATATCGCGTTTCGAGAGATATTGGGCTTATATGTGATTTCTTGTCGTATTTGCAGGTTTGCAGGCAGGAGCTACGGACACACCTACAGGGAGAGCAGATTGTAGGATTCACCCCACGTGGAGTTTAGGTGAGTAGATATAACATCTACAGGGGAATCGCCCGCATGGCGTTATGCGTCTGGGCTAGGATTCAAATTCCTGTCGCACATTCTACGTCATTGTAGAATTGCGCATTTACTGCATTTCCTAGATATAGCTATATACTGTGACTAGCAGCCGTAGGACACTGCACACATTATTGACGGTTCATGTTGCACGAGCACGGATTGCATGCTACACACACACCGTCAATAATTGCCATGTCACACACTACCCCTTATAGCTACCTTTGCTTACCACACTTGACATCTAGTTTATCGGTATACCTATAGTGTATCATACCTTTAGTGATAGGTATATTTTCACTTGTGATACAGCTACAGGTATACCTCCTATATATTTTACCTATACCGGGAGGGATTTCCTACATATGTTACTATACCCAGGGGGGTATACGACATCAGTTCCTATAGGTAGATACCTATACTTTGCTACACCTGTATGTTAGATGCATATTTAGTTGTTGTCGCATATTCACATTTACTGATGTTACTTAGCTGTACCTTATCATGATTTCGCATACATCTGGTTCAGCTATATACTTGTGTTTACCTGCTCGCATTCAGATATATCGCATACGTCTATTCCTGTATTTATGCATTGTTTATCTGGATTTCATATGATGTTTTCGGGATTTGGGAACCGTGGGAGTTCATGAAATTATGCATACATGTAACAACCCGGTTTCCTTGATATGATATTTCGAGCGTCCCCCATGAGTTTTATCGGTGCTGATTACCTGCTCCATACGAGGTGTGGTTGCCGTATGAGAGTACATGGCGGGGCCCGGTATGGTTCCCCTCGGCAAGAAGATCGATGGGTTTGCCGATTGAGCCTGGAGGCGGGCGAGTACCTACCGGTGATTGTTTGGACCTGGCAGTTGTCTGGAGACTACTGGCCAGAGTAGAGAGATGGATGCGGGATGGCCTGTACTGTCGAGGCCGAGGGCCGACACTGCAGACGGACCCCGTGGGCTGTCCGGACTGACGGAGCCCCATATACGAGGATTTCTGTGTCGATGCTTGGCACACGGTTTCATGATATTTCTTTAACCCCTTTTTGTATATATAACAGGGGACTTAGCCGTTGTTATATATACCCTTATACCAATATTAGTGGAATGGGACGCTAATATATGTGTATTGCCCCCATCATATTTATTTCTGTACATGTATATATATCTTTAGGATGTTAGATTCATATTGAGATTGGACTTGGGATACTAGGTGATTCATTGGGATTTGGACATTGGATATACTTATGTGACTGGTGACTTGTACATTCGGATATAGGAGATTATCTGACATTGTACATACGAGATATGTGAGATCCACTTGATGTTGTACATGTGATATATGTGAGATACACTGATATTGTACACACTAGATATGTGGGATATACTCGACATTGTACATTGAGGAGATGTGAGACTTATTTGATGTGAGTGCCCAATGTGGGGCCTGGTTTGAGGATTTGGGATTGGAGTATCTTAGTGGATTGTGATCCTGCCACGACGTCAGGTTTCCGTGGAAAGTGACATATTCCACCCTACACCTCACCATTACCTATCTTATGCACAGATTCATATATTGGTAGTACTTGTGGTGTACCCTCATGATAGTTGCATATTTGCTTTCTCATATCTCTATTGCACTGACATCGCATACCACTATCATGCCATCATTGCTTCACTTATTGATCGTACCTGCTAGTGTACTCTCTTTATTCCAGCATTGCATGACATATTATTACTACTGTAATCGCATATCTTAGATTCATGCTGTACGTGCATTCCTGCGATTACCTGCATATGTTTTATACTATTCACGAGTTGGCAACTCACCCCCGTTGTGCCACAGGTGTTTCAGGTTATTCCCCAGAGTAGTCGAGGCAGGCTATTCCCCTATCCAGCTATCCAGCTACCATCTTTTGCTACAGATACCGCATCAGCTCACAGTACCATTTTGCATAGGTGGGTTAGACGGTTATCTGTATTATATTTTGTACCTTCGTTGTATTGTACTCTCCATCTACTGTTGTATTATTGACATAGAGACTTGGTGAGGACGTTAGCATGTATTATGGTGGATTTGATGTCTTTATATATACAGCTTTTCTCTACTGTCCTTATTCTTCTGTTGTATTCATATTGACTAGTCTTTATAAAAAAAATGGGGTGTTACTAAAATTTTAAAGAAAGAAAGTGAGACTTTTAAAGAATTTGGGTTGCGATTTCAATTGTTTCTAAACTTGTATTATCTTTTCCGTATTTTTTTCTTGGTTTAGATTTCTGGGTTTTGGCTTTCTTTTACTACGTTGCGTCTTCAGGCGTTGCGTAGTATTAGGGCCGTCACGGGCCATTCTTGGGTCGTGACAAAAACGCATGGTGGACACACTGAAATATCATATCAAGAGAAACCGGGTTTTCAAAACAGTGCATACTTTCTTAAAATAATATCACGGTTCTCAAATCCAGAAATCACATGAATCCAAAACTCACTGCGTAAATCCATGCAATGTGTCGTATACCGCATAAAATCGTACTATGAGTAAAAAGGGAAAACCGCTCTTTTAAAATGATCCAGTTGAAAACATTTCATGCAGTCCTCAATTGTTTAAATCAAAGTCAGCACCATCAATATATGTGCAAGAGTATGTATGTATGTAGGCATGGATGTACAAAGAGATATATATATATATATATATATATATATATATATATATATATATGCACACACAAGTATGGACATACAAGTGGTATATACGTAAGCATGAGTGTACAGTATGTATATGTGTCAATATAGATCTACATGTGGTATATACGTAAGCATGAGTGTACAGCATGTATATGTGCCAATATGGATGTACAAGTGGTATATACGCAAGCATAAGTGTACAGTATGGGACAGAATCATGTCTAATCATCAATGATGCGGTAATCAAAATGATGTATGGTTCGTAGCAATTCTATAGTGCGATTGTCATGGCAATCACTAGCGGTGTGGGTGTAACATACAATAATGCTCGTGCAGCTTGAACCGTTAGTGATGGTGCGGTGTTTTATAACTACCGTTTCTATATGCAACAAAAGATGGGTATATTACAATAGTATATATGCACAAGCAATATACATATAAATATATATACGCGACTACAGTATCCTATCAAGCCCTGACGCTTAACGCCATACAGGCGATATCCCCGTAGATGTTAAATCTAATCACCGTGGTCTCGTGCTAAGTGTAGCCGACTACTTGCTTCCCCTTCTTTGCAGCGTCTGACGTACCCTCCTGCGAACCTAGAATTTACACAAAGAATACACATAAGCTAAAATCCTACAAAAACGCGATATCAAAACCAAACGAGAAACTCGCATCGCGAACTAAACGCGAGTGTATCTGATACGCTAAAACGTGTGTATACGAGCCTGAAACTACCCCAACACGCTGTGATACGCAGCAAACGCTAAACACACTTGTCGCGCAAGCTCAAAAGTATTGGAAATACGGTATTTTGATCCAGATTTTGATTAAAGTAAAAACAGGAAAAGTTGCATATACCAAAGGTCTTAAATATATAGCAGACACCAACTCACCAAACCCCGAGACCCAGATCTCACATCTGGCCACAAATTGCGGCCAGAACCCATTTATTTGCACCCCAGAAGAAGAATGGGGGTCCCATGCTTTGTGTGTGTGGTCTAGGTGTAGTGTACATGCTCCAGTAATTGCAACTTTTTCCTGAAGCAACCGGGTTGAAAGCAGATCACAACAGAGCACTAATCTTAATAAAAATGCTAATTTAACACTAAATTAGTACATTATGGTGTTTTAGTGTAACCTGAAACAATTTCTAGGATAAAAAGACACTAACAACACTTATTTAAGCTAACTAAGCCATAAAAACCCTAATTTGACTTAATCTCTACTTAAACCACAATATTAGCACATAAACCCACTAAAACACTAATTTAAGCTAACTACACTACAAGTTTAGCAAAGAGGTAAATAGGGTAGGCTTTATACCTCAACTTGGTCCTAGGAGGGATCAATCTTGCTGACCTTGCATCAAGAACCAAAAAGGGAAGGGTTTTAGGGTATTTAGCAAGAGGTTTAGTGAAGAAAAGATGAATTTTTGATATGGAGATGTGCTTGGATGCAAGAATGAGAAGGAGAAGAAGAAGAAGAAGAAGAGGGAAAAGGTAGGGCTTTGTTGCTGCTGCTGCTGGGATTGTTGTTGCTGCTGCTACAAGTGTTGGAGGGAGAGAGAGAGAGTGTGCAAAGAAGTCAAAAGCCCATGCCTCAATATAATATCCCACCATGCCTCTTTATCAATTCTTTTCTTATTTCTATTTTCTTTATTTCTTTTAGTTTTTGGTTTGGGTTACAAAAAAGAAATTGGGACAAAAGGGAAAAAGAAAATGGTAGACATGTTAAAAACTTGGCCTAAGGTGAAAATGTGCATGCTACACTAATTTTTGCTTAAGAAAAAAAATTAAGAAATTTCTTCCTAATTGAGCGAACACTAAACTAATTAATAATTAATAAAACACAATTATAAATATAATTACCCACTTTTCACCAATAATATTGATTTATTCCATTTTATGTGGAAAAAGTTAGATAACGGAATTCATGAAAACACGCATCAAAGCTAATTAACGCGAAATTAACCTAAACGAATTTCAAAGCGTTACACGATCGAGGAAGGTAGCAGGCCGCGGGCGGAGCGCGGTGGTGATGAGGCGCGAGAACGGTCGAGAGAGGCGCGGGAACGAACGAGAGAGAGAGAGAGAGAGAGAATTTTTGGGAACGGCGAGGGCTTTTCTGTTTCTTTTTTTTATTAAATACCCATATTTGCCCCTACGGACTTAACCGTAGGGCATTTGGTTGCGGCCCCATAAGAGATAGGAATGAAAAATAGGACTTATATGTTTAGTAGAGATGATAGAAATTCCTAAGTTGAGATGGAACCTTAGAAGGAAAACTTAAAAGTTGCTAAAAGCTAAGTAAATTTACAAGAACATATCTAATCTTAAGTTAAATGATAAGGAAGCGTGAAGAATACGGATGGATAATTTCTGAGTCGAAGATAATAGAGTTTCTTGTTAGAAAACCAAACTGGAGAATAAAAGTCAATAGGCCGAATTGATAGGATTTTATGGGTAGTATCCGCTGAAAACCCTCAGTAGACAACACTCCTCCTACTAGGGCCACCTAGAGGTTTAACGGCTTGTTGCACGAGCTCAGTGCAATCGCGTTTCCCTGTGAAAGTGAGGCTAGGTCTTTTTCGAGAATAAAACTAGGTTTGCTCGAGGACGAGCAAAAGATAAGTTTGGGGGTATTTGTTCATATCATAATTTTGCATTATTATATTCCCCATTCTTATTCATTTTACAAATAAACAGGTGCTTTTGATCCATGTCTGCTACATAGTTGCAGGTTACAGGTTGTCGGAACAAAAATAGTGAATGCGATGAAAAGACGATACAAAAGTGAGACTACGACCAACAAATGGAAAGATCTTGATCATGCCTACAGTTTGAAGACTAAACGAAGATCAATGGACAATTTCACAAAGAAAAAAGGCAGCGCAAGGTTCAATACTTTGACACGAAGCAAGCGGTAAAGTCCACGACATTATTCACTGTGGAAATCTGGAAGAAAACTAGAAAACAATCTGAGAAACCAAGTGAAGAAACAAGAAGAAAAATGCAACCAGAAGCAGCCCAGAAGAAATCAACCAACAAGCTCCCAACATGGCCGCGGATCCGCGGCCAAACATGGCTCTTGGCCGCGGTTTCGCGGCCATGATGAGCCCGTGTCGGTGCAATTTCGTGTCGGTGCGGCGGTGCGTTGACTAGGCTTCTTAGGGGCAAATTTGTAAATGCGGATGTGAATCGAATGTAACCCTAGGGTTTCTATGATTTATAAATAGAAACCCTAAACCTCTTTTTTGAGGCATGCCACTTTTTATTTCATCTATTCAGAATTCTAAATTCGGTGTAAATGTTTGGAAAGAGCCATCAAATAAAGTAAGGTTTTTTTATTTCATTGCCCTAGTTAATTTTCATTCTGCCTTAGTATAATTTTTATTATCTTCCCTAGTTAGATAGTTAGAACATGTTTATCAATTCCCTAATGAGTTAGTAATTCCTCACTTGTTAGGGTTAGGAATAGGGAAGGTTTGAGAGATGAAAATCTCTCACCCCTTTCTTGCCCATCACATATAATTAATAGGACTCCATGCATACATACACACACCGTCCCCTACGGCACCTTACCCCATGAGGTAACGGTGATACCGTAGTATAAAAGACCGGTTGCGTATGTTTTCCATGGAGGTTAGGGTAAGAATTAAGTAAGGAAGGACAAGAACCTAGAGGAAGAAACCTAGTTTCTTTCCGATAGTACTAAACCCCTTTATTAATTGTTACCATAACACCTAAAGAGATCTAAATTAGGGTATTGAAAGCGGTGAGGAAATCTTTAATTTCCAAACTTAACCTATACCTAACCCTAGCATGATTCTAATCCTAGTTTAAATCAGTTTAGTTTTTAGTGATAATCCATCCACACCGTTTGGAATTAACTCGTTAGATCAAATTAGGAAATACACAACATCCCTGTGGACCGACCCGTACTCACCGGCTAGCTCCTAAGCGACGCCGTTCTTGATTGCGATAAAATTATTCTTTGATTCATCTTTTGAAGCGCAAGCATGCATAAAATAGCATTCAAATCATTATCCTTCGCGTCAACTCTCCTTACCTCGATCCCTTGGAGATTAACCATCTTCCTGACCAGGTGATACTGTCTTCAGAATATGTCTGGATCGCTGATAGGACTGGCGTTCCTAGGCCAAAGCCACAACTCCATTGTCATCACAATAACAGTTATTGGACGCTCAATGGTAGGATCTATGTTCATCTCATGAACAAGAATTATCCAGACATCCACTTTGGTAGCATCGTTGGTAGCGATGTATTCAGTCTTTATCGTCTAGATTGCCACGGTATCTAGCTTAGAACTCTTCCAACAAACCAACCATTCACTGAGGGTAAAGACAAATCCCGTGACTGACTTTCAGTCGACCTTATCACTCTAGAAGCTCGAATTGGAAAAGGACTCCCACTAGAGTTCACTATTACCAAACCCCAAGAACATTTCTTTAGTGCTTCTCAAGTACTTAAGAATGTCCTATATAGCTGTCCAGTAATTCTCTCAAGATCTAATTGATTCCTGATCACTACACCTAGTGAGTAAGCTACTCTGGTCTGGTACATAACATCGCATACATGATAGAGCCTACTGCCGAAGCATAGCATATCCCTTGCATGCGAGCTCTCTCCAAATCAGTCTTGGAAGACATATTTTGGAGAGAGTGATTCCTGAGTAAGTAGGCGAACCACCACGCTTAGAATATTCCATACTAAACCCCTTTAGTATGGTGTTAATGTACCTGGATTTGGAAAACTCCCAACATCTACTTAGATCTATCACCATAGATCATAATCCACAAGATGTAGTAGGTGTCATCTAGAGCTTCTTTAGAGAATCCTCGTGATAAGAGGAGCTTGACCGAGTGTAGCATAGGAAACCATTTTCTATCAAGGGTATGTCATCTGCGTACAATACGTGGAGGACAACCTTACTCTCTACAACCTTCTTGTATATACAAGCTTCATCTACCTTTTGATGAAGTCAAACTCTTTGACTGCCACATCAAAACAGATGTTCCAGCTCCGCGATGCGTGCTTTAATCCTGATGGACTTAAGTATAGCCACTGTAGAAAAGGTTTCATCATAAACCACACATGGTTATTGACGATAGCCTTTTACTATAAGTCTAGCTTTGAAAGTCTCAACTTTTCTATCTACACCAAGAATCTTCTCAAGATCCATTTGCTCCCAATGGGTTTTACCCCTTCAGGTGCAATATTCAAAGTCATACTTTGTTGGTATACATGGATTCCATCTTTGATCGCATAGCATCCAGCCATTTCACAGAGTCCCCACTCATGATGGCCTGTCTGAACCTGGTTGGGTCATCATCTACCATGATGCAATCCTCACTTCCACCGTCACCGAGAAAATCGTAGTATCTCTCAGGTGGATAAGGAACCCTACCAGATTAGCGGAGAGGCTGAGGCTCATTGGAGATTATTGAATCCTTTGGTTTCACCAAATTATCAGTTGATAGTTTTACTAGCTGGAACTCTTCCAGCTCTACCTCATGACCTCTAATTTCTTTACAAGAAATTCCTTTTCTAAAAAGGTGGCATGCTGAGAAATAAAACACATTTTGCTCCTCAGTGTGGTAGAAGATATTCCCTCGCAAATGTTTGGGATATCCAACAAACTTACAGAACTAACCTTTCCACGAGCTTGTCCGGATTCTTCCTTTCAACATAGGCCGGACAACCGCATATCTTAACTCGTTTAAGAAATGGTCTCTTCCCATTACATATCTCATATGTAGTGGTAAGCACTAATTTGGACGGAACCCCATTCAATAGGTATGCAGCTTCTCAAGTGCATAACACCAAAAAGGAAACAGGCAACTCAGCAGTACTCATCATAGAGCGCACCATATCTCATAGGGTGCGATACCTCCGCCCCGATACACCATTGTGTTGTGGTGTATACGAAGGAGTAAGCTGAGAGAGAATCCCATTCTCTGTTTAAAAAATCCAGGAACTCCATGCCCAAGTATTCGCCTCCCCGATCTCATCGAAGGACTTTAATACTTCTACCCGTATGGTTCTTAACTTCAACCTTATATTCCTTGAATTTCTCAAAAGTTTCAGACTCGTGTTTCAATAAGAACACATGTCCGAATCTTGAGAGATCGTCGATGAATGTAATGAAGTACAAAGAACCAGCCCTGGCATTTGTAGACATAGAACTGTATACATCATCATGTATCCGTCCCAAGAGTTCAATAACTCATTCTCGGTTTCCAGTAAACGGAGTATTGGTCATTTTATCTTTGAGACAAGACTGGCAAGTATCATAAGATGAAAATTTGAGCAGATTCTAATATTCATCCTTAAAGTAACTTTAGCTAGTCGTGTCGTATTGATATGTCCTAGTCTACAATGCCACAAGAAGGATTCATTAATTTCTGAACTAATTCTCTTGTGTGTGTTCTATATACTTTGAACTGTGGTATGATTTAGAACATATATACCATTACATAACGTGCCTGATCCAATCAACTCTTGATTCAGGAAAATGTTCACAACATTGTCCTCCAATACAGAATTATATACTTCTTTAACTTAATAAAGAATCTGATGTAATGTTGTATATCAGGTTCGGTATGTAATAACATTCGTTCAGAATCAATATATTTACTATTTGGTAATACAAGGTGATATTTGCCAATTGATTTGGCTGCAACAATTGCACCATTCTCTAACACTAAGAGACTGTAAGTCTATGTTACCCACCCCGGTACTTACGGGGAGGCGGAATAGGTAAAAATCAAATTTTTAACACAAGGTGACATAGACTAACACTTGAGGATCTTTGCCAAACCATTGCTAACAGACAACATGAGGTTCTATCTACTATGCTTAGGAGATTATACCTCATGCAACAAGTCATTTGGGTCTTCTTTCCACTGTCCTCCTCGTCCATGCAAGCTCCGAGGATCGATCCGGATCTTGGTCACCTCCGCGTCCTCCTAGAGTCGAAGACGCTCCACACGAGAGTCTGTAGTCCGAGCTCCACCTCAAGCCGAGGTAACTAGGGCAACAAGTTTGCTATTCTTGAAGTCCTGGGTGGTGTAGAAGATGATGGTGGATTTGTTTGTGTATTTTGTTTCTATTTTTTTCAACACATGAAAGATATAGAAAAATCAAGAGAGGGAAAAGAAGGAGGAACCATGGGAGCTCACTCTTTGGATGAGAGAGAATGAGCAAGAGATAATGATGCATAAGAAGAAATAATTACTAATCTCTTATCATGATAAAGTGTGATGGCTACTTTTGATTTGACCATTATCAACTTAAAATTAAATCCAAAAGAATAAGAAGGATCTAGTGCTCTCATGAAATATCCAAGTCAACAATAGTCAACTAGGTCAAATGGTCAAAGCAATTAGCCATAAAACAATTATCATTAAAAAGATTAGTAAATAATTTCCTCACCTCATAATGGTTTTGACCGAACCAACGTTCAAAACCCTAATGAGGCACCTCCTTCTTCGCTCCTCACAACCGTGCATACACACCCGCATCCGCATCCCGTAGAATGCGAATGGACAGAAGACAAAACTAATCCATCTATACTGTTAGTGTATATGCCCTAGAGGCCATTACTGTATCATACTAGTATGTATATTACTTGATGGAAGCTTGGGATATCCACAGTTGTACAGACAATCTTGCTCAATATAGTAGTATGCTACTTGGTTTGTCTCTGCTTTAATGTGTACATGTGTGTTTATTTATTATATCATCTATACGCATTAGTAGAGCCCTTAGGATCTTTTCTTGATTACCGGCATTGTGATGGCGATCACACTCGTGGGGGCTGGGTAATCCACAAGCACATCCTTATACACGTCCCTAGTCGTGGGAGTATCGAGATAGGGCATCGATACTCCGGAGTAGACTATCGTATGCGCTTCTCATCCCAGCACGGGAGACGGTCTGTCCCACAGCCGTCAGTACGTCGTACTTGAGATAGTATGCAGGTGCTCATTAGGTTACGAGTACACTGGACAGTACTCGTCGGGAACCGATGGTTGGTATTATATCTATCGTCAGTTATCAGTTCCTAGGTGACATGAGTATAGCTTAGTCTGCTGACTTGACACTGTCACTTCGCCTCAAATGTGTTCCCACTGTTCTTTGATTACTACCCTACCACGGCTCTACTGAGTCGTGAAAACAGGTAGTAGTTGGGAGCAGTCCCGAAGCACTTGGAGGCAGTGACGGTTAGACAGGATTCGTCTCTCCCGGTATTGGTGGTTGACATCGCGCTGTGTCTAGGAGAGCCATTACACGAGTAGTCCCAGGCCAGGGCAAGCGAGATATACTGGTAGGTTTCCAGTGTTATCTCAGGATGTTCTGGGCTTCACTCCGACACGACTTGTACCGCTATTAGGGGACTGACGTTTACCGCCCCCTAGGCCCGCCATGCGATGTATCAGACGAACAGACCGGACTGTACGGAGATTGTCACATACAGGCTCAGTAGGAGTTCGGATGGGTTTACCTCATCGGCCTTCTTATCGACATCTACCTGGGGACCGTTACGTACAGCTAGTGCCGCTTGCGGTCTGTGGTTAAACCCACTGCCACCGTAGTGTCGAGTCTTTAGAGTCCCACACAGAGAGTTTCCCTGCACTGAGTGAAACGTGTAGAGGCTGTATGGTTTTACGGCAGGGCTGCGATCACTTACGTACACTTCTGTGCGTGTGGTGTTCGGGCAGGCAGTACTAGTGGGCTTTGGTTTAAGCCGGATCCTAGTATTGCACGGATGGATTTGTCTTCTGTGCATCCGCATTCTACGGGATGCGGATGAAGGTGTGTATGCACAGTTTTCCGGAGCGATGAAGGAGGAGGCGCCTCATCAGGGTTTTGGCAGTTGGTTCGGCTAAAACCGTTATGTGGCAGGCTCATTAGGGTTTTGACAGTTGATTCGGTCAAAACCATTTTGAGGCGGACTCATTAGGTTTTTGACAGTTCGTTTGGTCAAAACCATTATGAACCGCGGACATCATTTACTAATCCTTTTAGTGATAATTTTATGATGGCTAATTGCGTTTACCATTTGACCCCGTTAACCCCTCTTGACTTTGTTGACCGGTTGACCGTGTTGACCATTGACTTTCAAGAGGGATCTACACTCTTCTTTTCTTTTTCTTTTTCTTTTGGATTATGATAATGGTCATTTCAATGTACCCATCAACTTTATCTTGATAGGATTTGTAATGATGGTTTTAGTGCATTATTGGAACCATGGTTAATTTCTTTAGTTCACAATTTCTTTCTCATTCTTTCTCTTTCCTTTTCAAGTGAGAAGAAAAAGAAATGAACCATGGTTGCTAGATCCTCCTTCTTCTTCCTCCTCTTGATTCATCTTTTGATCTCATGTGTTGAGAGATAAAGATCCCACAAAGACAAAACCATCCCTTTATCACTTCTACACAACCTAGGGCTTCTAGATTAGCAATCTCTTTGCCCTAGTTACCTCGGCTCGAGGTGGAGCTCGGTGTACATCTCTCGGGTGGATCGTCTTCGACTCAAGGAGGCCGCGGAGGTGACCAAAGTCCGGATCAACCATCGGAGCAAGCAAAGAGAAGAACAACAAGAAGAGAAGGAGTTCAAGTTGAGGTATAACCCCTAACCGAGTAGATAAATCTCTAGTTAGGATGCTAGTGTGTTGTTTAGTAAAGATCCGGCTTTTACGGTCCATGTTACCAAGTCCAGAAAAATTTTTGTTTTACCGTTTCCGCAACCCCGAAAGTACCGGGAGAGGTAACGTGGACCTAACAGTAGTATCAGAGCCTAACTAAACACACCCTAGCATGTTAGCAAAGTGTTTAGAATTTCGACCGAACGAAAAACCGCAAAACACCCTAGATATTTCAAGTTTCTGCCGATTTGTTTTCTGTTCAAAAAGTAATAAATCATGCACTAAAAATCGGCTCAGGCTTTTGTTAGAAAACTGGAGAAATTCGATCCCCTAAGTCGGCTAAAGCGCCGCGGAACCGTGGCATAAGCTTGCTTATGCCGCGGAACCGCGGCATAAGCTTGCTTATGCCTTGGAACCGCGGCATAAGCTTGCTTATGCCGCGGAACCATGGCCGAGTTAGCTCGGTTGTGGGATCGGTTTTCTGCAGTATTCTTATTTGGGTATTTTGTGATTTTTGCTATATGACCTTTCTGTCCAGATTTTCCAGAAAGCAAAATTTGTTTTTGGGGCTCAAAAATCCGTATTTTTTGGTCGATGTTCTGTAGACTTTGGCTAATGTTTATATCTGTAATGTTATATGTGTATTGAACGTCTACTAATCGCTATACGTCGATTAGTGGGGGTTATACATATCTGTGATCTGTGTTGTTGATGGAATGTGTATATGAACTCGTTGGATTGTCGCGGATGAATAGCCGGGATGGATGTGAGATGAGAGTTTCTTTTTCTTTCATTCATGTAATAAATTTGTAAATTGATGTAATATTATTTGTATGACCGCACAACCGGGTCAGGGTTGTAGCCGTCATTGTATAATTCTTTTTACTGTTTTTACTCCTAGGATAGACCCATGGAGGGGGTGCACAAACTACCGGGTATCTCGAAGTGCCGAGTGGCCTACTCACGGCGTTGAGGGAGGTTGCTTCGCTTCGGGTACTTGGCTGGTAGTTTGCTGCACCCGTAGGGGTCTTAGGTGGGGTATTGGCTATTCATCGCGACCGTGTAATCCGCTTTTCGTTGCAGGCTCGAACGAATCGCGGGTTCCTAGTATATCCAAAGTGTTCATCTGTGATCCGGATTGGCTATCATTGCTATATATCTATATATAATAACTATTTAGGCGTTGCTTATGTTTTACAGCCGCGCTAGCCCAGCCCCCGCTCTGTCGTTAGTTAAGTAACCTAACGGGTGATGACGGGGCCCCGTGGCGAATGCGAATGGCATAAGCGTACGTCATATTTTTGTTGTTTTCTGCAATGGTAGGATTTAAATGATGGGACGCATTAAAAGAACTAATGCAAAAAAATAAACCTAAAAGACGTTGTTGGAACAAGTTTTTCAAAAAGCTGTTATTGCAAGGACGTTCATTTTTTGTTTTGCATCGCGGTATTCGGTTATGAATGCCCAGCACCTCATTCGACGAGGCAAGGGCCGAGATCCCCTCATCGGGAGTGACCCCTTGGACAAAAAGTTTGCGTCAGGGTAATAACTTCACTATAATCGATTATTCTTGCTTTGCATTTAGGTATTCATCTTATGAATGCCCAGCACCTCACTCGACGAGGAAAGAGCCGAGATCCCTTCACAGGGAGTGACCTCTTTAGCAAAAGTTTTCGCCACTATATTTTTCAAAAAAGGCAATCATGTTCCTTCAGCGATATCAAGTTCATTACGTTAACGGGTTTTTCGCCAAAAACCCAGCCGTAGCCCTCCGTCGTTTCGGATTAATATTATTTAGTATTCGTGCTGCGTTTGTTGACCTAGTCAAGGCGTAGTGAACGGTAGCTAAATAATATTTTTCTGTGAATTGCAAATGTGATTGGTTAGGACAGTCGTGCGGCCTTGTTGACCTAGTCAAGGGCACGTACGGGTGGGTCTAATGCAATCAGGATAATGATAGGTAGAACTTGACTAAGAGTTTGTGGCTTGTTGACCTAGTCAAGGTCATGAACCGTTAGGGGCAAAAACCACATCGGGAGTTTCAAAAGTACTGAAACTTGCAGATTTAGTATACCTTCTGGAGTGTGGTGACTAGAGTGGATTCCATCTAGGTCATCACACAATGATAGTTGGATCCCGATCCCACTGATGAGTTGGATTACTCCTGGGAAATTATTTCACTTAATGATCAATGCTATAAACCTAGTAGGTGTCTAGAAAGGTGTTAGCGGGGCTACGCCCCCAGGGAAAAGAGGTTCTTAAATTAAGGAACTTCGCGAAAGCGTTGGAAAACCTCCCTCGAAGTACCGACACTAGCCTGGCTGAAAGGTTAAGCAAGTATTGTGACGTGAATTAAAATCCTGACTAGTTCTTCTTTTAAAAGGTTTTAAGAAGAATTTGAGGAAACAGTGGGAGACATCCTGGTTAGATAAATTAATAAACCAATCTAATCTTGCAAGAGCATACGCTGAGTGTTTCCTTTCTCTCTCTCCAGATAGAAACCATTTCACGCCCTAATCAAGATAATAAAATGTATCGCTTGACCGATCCGAATTCTTATTCGGGGCTGGGGAACGTTGGTTCGGCTCTAACTTGTGACAACAGTCATAAGTATGAGCAAGGGAAAGGGGATTGTATGGATTCCCAGGATACCCAGTTGAAGAAGAAGCATGGTTTTGCATCTACTTCAGGTGTTCTTGTAATTGAGAACTGTTTTACGGTCAGCCCTACCTCCTGGGTACTTGATACCGGATCAGGATCTCATATCTGTAATTTATTGCAGGGACTGAGAAAAAGTAGGAAAGTTGCACCGGGTGATATGTCGCTCAGAGTAGCGAATGGAGCACAAGTTAATGCGGCGGCCGTGGGTGAATATCACCTAGTATTGCCAAATGGCAAGGCTATGATTTTGAACGATTGCTACTATGTACCCTCCATGGTTTGCAACATCATATCAGTTTCTTTACTCGATAAAGATGGATATAACTTTGTTCTTGATAGAAATATCATGAACATTTACCTTCATAAGGTACCGGTTGCAGAGGGTACACTGTGTAATGGTATCTACGTTCTAAATCAGAATACAGTTCTCAATGTACAAAACACACGCAAGAGGAAGAATTCAGATACGAATGAATCCTACTTGTGGCATTGTAGACTTGGTCATATCGGAGAGAAAAGACTGAGTAAGTTGCATAAAGATGGACTTTTGAATGCGTTCGAGTTTTCATCTTATGAAACTTGTCAGTCTTGTCTCAAAGGGAAGATGACCAAATCTCCGTTCACCGGACATGGAGAAAGAGCAACAGAGCTCTTGGGACTCATACATAGTGATGTATGCGGCCCGATATCTATACATGCAAGGGGTGGGTTCTCGTACTTCATCACATTCACTGACGATCTCTCTAGGTTCGGATATGTGTATCTGATGAAACACAAATCTGAAGCTTTTGAGAAATTCAAGGAATTCAGAAACGAAGTAGAGAACCAGACTGGCAAAAGTATCAAGATCCTCCGGTCTGATAGAGGAGGGGAGTACTTAAGCACGGAATTCCTAGATTACATAAAAGAGAATGGTATTCTCTCTCAGCTTACTCCTCCTTATACACCACAGCACAACGGTGTATCAGAGAGGAGGAATCATACCCTTCTGGATATGGTTCGCTCCATGATGAGTAATGCCGAGTTGCCTCTTTCATTTTGGGGACATGCGCTATTGACAGCAGCATATCTATTGAATGATGTTCCGTCTAAATCAGTGCCTAAGACTCCGTTCGAGATATGGAATGGAAAAATGCCATATCTTAAAAGTTTTAAGATATAGGGTTGTCCGGCTTATGTTAAAACACATAAACCGGATAAACTAGAGGCACGGTCAGTTTTATGTAAGTTTGTGGGATATCCAAAGAATGGTTATGGATATTTATTCTACCACACCGAGGAACAGAAGGTGTTTGTTGCTCAGCATGCCGTTTTCTTAGAAACGGAGTTTCTTGGAAAAGAAATTAGTGGGAGCACGGTAGAATTGGAAGAAATTCAGCGACCACAAACTGAAACTGAAAATTTGACAGAACCTCAGGATTCAATAACCCCAGACGAACCTCAGCCACTCCGCAGATCTGGTAGGATTTCTCGTCCGCCCGAGAAATAATACGGTTTTCTCATTGACGGGGATCGAGAGGATTGCATCTTAGAAGAAGATGACCCTACCAGTTTCAGGCAGGCCATTATCAGTAGGGACTCTGATAAGTGGCAGGAAGCAATGCAATCCGAAATGGAGTCCATGTACGCCAATAAAGTGTGGACCTTGGATATTGCTCCACCTGGGGTAAAACCCGTTGGATGCAAATGGATCTACAAAAGGAAACTTGGTGTGGATGGGCAGGTGGAAACCTATAAAGCTAGACTCGTTGCAAAAGGTTTTCGTCAAAGACCTGGTTTGGACTATGACGAAACTTTTTCTCCGGTGGCTATGCTCAAATCCATTCGGATCCTACTTCCCATTGCTGCCTTCCATGACTATGAAATCTGGCAGATGGATGTTAAAACGGCTTTCCTAAACAGTTGTTTGGAAGAGTGCGTTTACATGGATCAGCCAGAAGGTTTCATAGACAGTGGGAGCAGCGGGAAGGTGTGCAAGTAGCTTAAATCCATTTATGGATTAAAGCAGGCATCGCGGAGCTGGAACATCTGTTTTGATGAGGCAATCAAGGAATTTGATTTTATTAAGAACGAAGATGAACCTTGTGTCTATAAGAAGATTGTAGGACGAACTGTCGTATTCCTAGTCTTGTATGTGGACGACATTCTTTTGATAGGAAATGACATTCCTATTCTACAATCGGTCAAGCTATTTTTGTCACAACGGTTCTCCATGAAGGACCTGGGTGATGCCTCGTACATTCTGGGGATCAAGATCTATAGAGATAGATCCAAGAGACTACTGGGACTTTCGCAGTCCAGGTACATAGAGACCGTACTAAAGAGATTTAGTATGGAGGATTCCAAGCGCGGTAACATACCCGCATTGCACGGAATTACCGTCTCCAAGAAGATGTCTCCTAAGACTGACGAGGAGAGGGTTCGCATGAGCACTATACCCTACGCTTCGGCGGTAGGATCTATAATGTATGCGATGCTATGTACAAGACTAGATGTAGCTTACGCGCTGAGCGCAGTAAGCCGGTATCAGTCAGACCCAGGTGAGGACCACTGGACAGCAGTGAAGAACATTCTCAAGTACCTGAGAAGGACTAAGGAGATGTTCCTGGTTTACGGTAATGGAGAACTCAGGGTCGAGTCCTTTACCGATTCAAGCTTCCAGAGTGACAAAGATGACAGGAAGTCTGTCTTGGGTTTTGTGTTTACCCTCAATGGAGGGGCGGTATGTTGGAGGAGTTCCAAACAGGATACCGTCGCAGACTCGACGATAGAGGCTGAATACATTACTGCAAGCGATGCCGCAAAAGAGGCGGTCTGGATGAAGAAGTTCATTAGTGAACTTCATATGGTTCCGTCCATTGTTGACCCAATACCTTTGTATTGCGATAACAATGGGGCTATAGCTTTAGCGAAGGAACCAAGGTCCCATCAGAAATCCAGGCACATCTTAAGGCGGTATCACCTGATCAGGGAGATCATTGATCGCCAGGAGATCGAGGTGCGGAGAGTGGACACAAAGGACAACACAGCGGACCCATTCACGAAGGCCTTACCCCAGACTCAGTTCGAGCGGCTGATCGAGATGATAGGTCTTCGATACGCCAGTACATGACCTTAGTGCAAGTGGGAGATTGTTAGTGTATATGCTCTAGAGGCCATTACTGTATCATACTAGTATGTATATTACTTGATGGAAGCTTGGGATATTCACAGTTGTACAGACAATCTTGCTCAATATAGTAGTATGCTACTTGGTTTGTCTCTGCTTTAATGTGTACATGTGTGTTTATTTATTCTATCACCTATACGCATTAGTAGAGCCCTTAGGATCTTTGCTTGATTACCGGGGTTGTGATGGCGATCACACTCGTGGGGGCTGGGTAATCCATAAGCACATCCTCATACACGTCCCTAGTCGTGGGAGTATCGAGATAGGGCATCGATACTCCGGAGTAGACTAGCGTATGCGCTTCTCATCCCAGCACGGGAGACGGTCTGTCCCACAGCCGTCAGTACGTCGTACTTAAGATAGTATGCGGGTGTTCGTTAGGTTATGAGTACACTGGACAGGACTCGTCGGGAAGTGATGGTTGGTATTATACCCATCGTCAGTTATCAGTTCCCAGGTGACATGAGTACAGCTTAGTCTGCTGACTTGACACTGTCACTTCGCCTTAAGTGTGTTCCCACTGTTCTTTGATTACTACCCTACCACGGCTCTACTGAGTCGTGAAAACAGGTAGTAGTTGGGAGCAGTCCCGAAGCACTTGGAGGCAGTGACGGTTAGACAGGATTCGTCTCTCCCGGTATTGGGGGTTGACATCGCGCTGTGTCTAGGAGAGCCATTACACGAGTAGTCCCTGGCCAGGGCAAGCGAGATATACTGGTAGGTTTCCAGTGTTATCTCAGGGTGTTCTGGGCTTCACTCCGACATGACTTGTACCGCTATTAGGGGACTGACGTTTACCGCCCCCTAGGCCCGCCATGCGATGTATCAGACGAACAGACCGGACTGTACGGAGATTGTCACATACAGGCTCAGTAGGAGTTTGGATGGGTTTATCTCATCGGCCTTCTTATCGACATCTACCTGGGGACCGTTACGTACAGCTAGTGCCGCTTGCAGTCTGTGGTTAAACCCACTGCCAGCGTAGTGTCGAGTCTTTAGAGTCCCACACAGAGAGTTTCCCTGCACTGAGCGAATCGTGTAGAGGCCGTATGGTTTTACGGCAGGGCTGCGATCACTTACGTACACTTCTGTGCGTGTAGTGTTCGGGCAGGCAGTACTAGTGGGCTTTGGTTTAAGCCGGATCCTAGTATTACACGGATGGATTTGTCTTCTGTGCATCCGCATTTTACGGGATGCGGATGCAGGTATGTATGCACAGTTTTCCGGAGCGATGAAGGAGGAGGTGCCTCATCAGGGTTTTGGCAGTTGGTTCGGCCAAAACCGTTATGTGGCAGGCTCATTAGGTTTTTGACAGTTGATTCAGTCAAAACCATTTTGAGGCGGACTCATTAGGGTTTTGACAGTTCGTTTGGTCAAAACCATTATGAACCGCGGACATCATTTACTAATCTTTTTAGTGATAATTTTATGATGGCTAATTGCAATGACCATTTGACCCCGTTGACCCCACTTGACTTTGTTGACCGTGTTGACCATTGACTTTCAAGAGGGATCTACACTCTTCTTTTCTTTTTCTTTTTCTTTTGGATTATGATAATGGTCATTTCAATGTAGCCATCAACTTTATCTTGATAGGATTTGTAATGATGGTTTTAGTGCATTATTGGAACCATGGTTAATTGTTTTAGTTCACAATTTCTTTCTCATTCTCTCTCTTGCCTTTTCAAGTGAGAAGAAAAAGAAATGAACCATGGTTGCTAGATCCTCCTTCTTCTTCCTCCTCTTGATTCATCTTTTGATCTCATGTGTTGAGAGATAAAGATCCCACAAAGACAAAACCATCCCTTTATCACTTCTACACAACTTAGGTCTTCTAGATTAGCAATCTCTTTGCCCTAGTTACCTCGGCTCGAGGTGGAGCTCGGTGGATCGTCTTCGACTCAAGGAGGCCGCGGAGGTGACCAAAGTCCAGATCAACCATCGGAGCAAGCAAAGAGAAGAACAACAAGAAGAGAAGGAGTTCAAGTTGAGTTATAACCCCTAACTGAGTAGATAAATCTCTAGTTAGGATGCTAGTGTGTTGTTTAGTAAAGATCCGGCTTTTACGGTCCATATTACCAAGTCCAGAAAAATTTTTGTTTTACAGTTTCCGCAACCCCGAAAGTACCGAGAGAGGTAACGTGGACCTAACATATACAATACTTGGATCCGGCTTAAACCAAAGCCCACTAGTATCGTCTGCCCGAACATCATACACGCACAAGTGCACTTAAGTGTTCGTAGCCTTGCCGTAAAACCATACGGCCTCTACACCTTTTGCCCAGTGCAGGGAAACTCTCTGTGTGGGACTCTAAAGACTCAACACTACGCTGGCAGTGGGTTTAACCATAGACCGCAAGCGGCACTAGCTGTATGTAACGGTCCCCAGGTAGACGTCAATAAGAAGGCCGATGAGGTGAACCCATCCGAACTCCTTCTGAGCCTGAATGCGACAATCTTTGTACGGTCCGGTCTGTTCGTCTATGAGTATCGCATGTCGGGCCTAAGGGGGCGGTAAACGTCAAACCCCTAATAGCGGTACAAGTCGTGCCGGAGTGTATCCCAGAACACCATGAGAAACTGCTGGAAACACTACCAGTAATTCTCGCTTTCCCTGGCCAGGGACTTTGTGTAATGGCTCTTCTAGACACAGCGCGATATCAACCCCCAATATCGGGAGAGACGAATCCTATCTAACCACTACTGCCTCCAAGTGCTTCAGGACTGCACCCAACTACTACCTGTTTGCACGACTCCTTTGAGCCGTGATAGGGTAGTAATCAAAGTACAGTGGGAATACACTCGAGGCGAAGTAGCAGTGTCAAGTCGACGGACTAAGCTGTACTCCTGTCACCTGGGAACTGTTATCTGACGATAGGTATAGTACCAACCAATAGTTCCCGACGAGTCCTGTCCAGTGTAATCGAAACCTAACAAGCACCCGCATACTATCTCCAGTACGGCGTACTGATGGCTGTGGGACAGACCATCTCCCCTGCTGGGATGAGAAGCGCATACGCTAGTCTACTCCGGAGTATCGATGCCCCGTCTCAATAATCCTATTACTAGGGACCTGTATAAGGATATGCTTGTAGATTACCCAGCCCCCACTAGTGTGACTGCCATCACAACGCTGGTAATCAATCAAAGATCCTAAAGGCTCCACTAATATGCTAAAAGAAACACATGCACATATTGAAGTAGAAAAAAACCAAGTAGCATACTTCCATTTTTGAGCAAGATTGTCTATACAACTGTGAATATCCCAAGCTTCCATTAAGTAATATACAAACTAGTATGATACAGTAATGGCCTCTAGGGCATATACACTAACAATCTCCCACTTGCACTAGGGCCATGTACTGGTGTATCGAAGACCTATCATCTCGATTAGCCGCTCGAACTGAGTCTGGGGTATGGCCTTCGTGAATGGATCTGCAGTGTTATTCTCCGAATCTACTCTCTTCACCTCGATCTCCCGGCGATCTACGATCTCCCTGATCAGGTGGTACCGCCTCAAAATGTGTCTGGACTTCTGATGGGACCTGGGTTCCTTCGCTAAAGCTATAGCGCCGTTGTTGTCACAATACAGCGGTATTGGATCAACAATGGTAGGAACCACCTGAAGCTCCGTGAGGAACTTCTTCATCCAGACAGCTTCCTTTGCGGCATCGCAAGCAGCTATATACTCCGCTTCCATAGTTGAGTCAGCAGCGGTTTCCTGCTTGGAGCTCTTCCAGCAAACCGCCCCTCCATTAAGGGTAAAGACATAACCTGACATGGACTTGGAGTCATCCTTGTCACTCTGGAAGCTGGAGTCAGCAAAGGCCTCGATCTGGAGGTCTTTTCCGCCATACACCAAGAACTTCTCCTTAGTCCTTCTCAGGTACTTGAGAATGTTCTTTACTGCTATCCAGTTTTTCTCCCCTGGGTCCAACTGATACCGGCTTACAATGCTTAATGGGTATGCTACATCTGGTCTGGTTCACAACATCGCATACATTATATAGCCTACCGCAGATGTGTAGGGTATAGATGACATGCGAGCCCTTTCCAAATCAGTCTTGGGAGACATATCTTTGGAGAGGGTGATTCCGTGACAAGCCGGCAGATTACCGTGCTTTGAATCTTCCATACTGAATCGTTTTAGTATGGTGTCGATGTACCTGAACTGCGAAAGTCCCAACATCCTCTTAGATCTATCACGATAGATCTGGATCCCCAGAATGTAGTTGGCATTGCCCAGGTCCTTCATGGAGAACCTTTATGACAAGAATCCTTTGACGGACTGTAGCATAGGAATGTCATTTCCTATTAGGAGAATGTCATCCACGTATAAGATGAGGAATACCACAGTTCTCCCTACAGTCTTACTGTAAATGCATGGTTCATCCGGATTTTTGATAAAGTCGAATTCTTTGACAGTATCATCAAAGCAGATGTTCCAACTTCGCGATGCTTGTTTCAGTCCATAAATGGATTTAAGCAACTTGCACACTTTATCGCTGCTCCCACTCTGAATGAAACCCTCTGGCTAATCCATATAGACGCACTCTTCCAAATTTCCATTTAGAAAAGCCGTCTTTACGTCCATCTGCCAGATCTCATAATCATGGAAGGCAGCAATGGAAAGAAGGATCCGAATGGATTTGAGCGTAGCCACTGAAGAAAAGGTTTCGTCATAGTCCAAACCCGGTCTTTGACGTAAACCCTTTGCAACAATTCTAGCTTTATAGGTTTCAACCTGCCCATCTATACCAATCATCTTTCTGAAGATCCATTTGCAGCCTACGGGTTTTACACCTTCTGGAGCAATGTCCAAAGTCCAAACTTTGTTGGTGTACATGGACTCCATTTCTGTCCACATTGCATCCAGCCATTTTACTAAGTCGCCGCTCTGAATGGCTTGCTGGAAGCTAGTAGGCTCATTATTTTCAATGACGCAATCCTCTCGATCCCCGTCTATGAGAAAACCGTAGTATCTCTCGGGCGGATGAGACTGCCTACTACTCCTGCGGAGTGGCGCCGGGATGTCCGGTTCTCCTGAAACCTCTGGTTCTACTAAGCTTTCAGTAATAGATTGTGCTTCTGGAATTTCTTCCGGTTCTATTGCGCTCCCACTTGTTTCCTTTTCTAAAAACTGATGTTCCAGAAAGTGGGCATGTCGAGAAACAAAAACCTTTTGTTCCTCTGCGTAATAGAAGAGATACCCCCTGGAGTTCTTTGGGTATCCCACAAACTTACACATTACTGAGCATGCCTCAAGTTTGTCCGCATACTGCTTTTTAATAAAAGCTGGACATCCCCATATCTTCAGATATTGAAGATAGGGTTTCTTCACACACCACATCTGATATGGTGTGGTAGGTACAGTCTTGGAGGGAACCTTGTTCAAAAGATATGCAGTTGATTCTAGTGCATAACACCAGAAAGATCGCGGTAACTCAGCCTTACTCATCATGGAATGAACCATATCCAATAGGGTTCGATTCTGCCTTTCAGATACACCGTTGTGTTGTGGTGTGTATGGAGGAGTAAGCTGAGAGAGAATTCCATTCTCTTTTAAGTAGTCCAGAAACTCGGCACTTAAGTATTCACCACCTCGATCAGATCTCAGTGTCTTGATACTTTTGCCTGTTTGTTTTTCAACTTCATTCTTGTATACCCGAAATTTCTCAAAGGCCTCAGATTTATGCTTCATCAAGAAGACATGTCCATACCTAGAGAAATCATCCGTAAAAGTAATGAAGTATGAATAACCACCTCGCGCATGTATAGACATTGGACCACACACGTCACTGTGTATGAGTTCCAAGAGCTCGCTCACTCTTACTCCGTGTCCAGTGAATGGAGTCTTTGTCATCTTTCCCATGAGACAAGATTCACAAGTAGCATAAGACTGATACTCGAACGGATTCAAGTATCCCTCTTTATGTAACTTTGTTAACCGTGTCTCATTAATGTGACCCAGTCTACAATGCCATAAGAAAGCCTGATTTGTGTCCGGAGACTTTCTTTTAAGTGTGTTCTGGACACTGAAAATTTGAGATTGATTTAATACGTATATTCCTTTTTCTAATGTGCCTGACCCAATCAGAACTTGATTTAGGTGGATGTGGACCACATCGCTTACAAAAGTAAAATCATATCCTTCCTTAGAAAGTAAGGATATAGATATGATATTACAAGCCATACTGGGTACATACAAACAGTTACGCAGAATCAATATCTGCCCACTTGTCAATCCAAGGTGATATTCCCCTACGGATTCAGCGTCCACGCTCATTCCGTTGGCAACCCTGAGAGTTATATCACCTATCGTGATAACTCTATGGTTTCTCAAAGCCTGTAACGAATTATAGATGTGAGATCCTGATCCGGTATCCTGTACCCAGGAAGTAGGGTTAATTGATATACAGTTTTCTATTACAAACACACCCAAAGCCGAAGCCACAACATGCTTCGAATCCTGGCTACTGGCTTTGCTAGCCCTGCAATCCTTCTGCCGATGTCCTTTCCCGTAACAATAGGAACGTCCCTCCTTTACTACATCAAGTCCCGAAGCTTTTGCCCTTCCCTTTCCTTCTTCATCCCTGGTTTCCTTCAGGGTATAAGTAAAGGGCAGAGACTGTAGAATCAAGTCAGTATTTTACCCATTCTTCAACGTGGTCTTCAGGTCCGTGAGCTCATCAAAATAGCTAGTCTCTGTAAGGACGTTATCCCCTACATATGACCCGAAAGCCAACCTCGCTTGAAGCAATTCGTTCGAGGTCTCATATCTTGCGATACGAGATTGCTCTCCATATAAATCTTTGTTATGGAGGAAGATAGAAACTAAGTTCATCTTCTCGTGCTGCCTTTGGTATGCACCATCAACTGAGGCCAACAAGAGGCACTTGGCATTTACACAGTCCTTTTCCGATGTCTTACGGATATCAATATCTGTGACAGGGGAAACTGGTCCTGAGATGGCAGGGGTTTGATTAGTTAGGAGGTGTCCCAGCTTGTCATAGGTAATGGACATCTGGACAGACCTTTGCCAGTCATAACAGTCAGATTCAGTCATTTTATTATCTAGATGTAACCTATGTCTGGTCACTGGGTCGCTGCAATTAAGAGAGAGAAGAAAACACTTTAGCATGATACTCTTGCAAGTTTAGATTGGTTTTTAGTTTATCTAAACAGGATAGCTCCCACTGTTTCTCGAATCCTTCCCCAAACCATAAAAGAAGAATTAGTCAGGATTGATCTCACCGTACAATACTTGCTTAACCGTTCAGCCAGGCTGGTGTCGGTACATCGAGGGAGGTTTTACGACTCTTTCGCGAAGTTCCTTAATTAAATAACCTCTTTTCCCTATTGGCGTAGCCCCGTTAACACCTTTAAAGACACCTACTTGGTTTATAGAATTGATCGTTAAGTGAAAAGTCTCCCGAGGAGTAGCGGATACTCACAGTAGGATCGGGATCCAAATATCATTGTGAGATAATGCTGAAGGAATCCTACCAATATTATCAAACTCCAAATGGTATGCAACGCTAGCAAGTTTCAGTTTCTTTAGAAACTCCCGATGTGGATTTTTGCCCCATACTCTTATGACCTTGACGAAGGCCAACATATCATAAGTCACATGTCAAGTTCTACCCGTCATTATCCAGGTTAATTTGAACCCACCCGTACATACCCTTGACGAAGGCAAAAATAGCAGTACGACTGTCCCAAACCAACGCATCTATCTATGCAACAGATAAATATTCGGCAGCTACCAATTACTATGCCTTGGCAAAGGTCAAAATACATAGCTTGAATACTACTGAATATTTAACCGAAATGACGGAGGGCTACGAATGGTTTTGGCAAAACCGTGAACGTAGTGAACTTGATATAATCGAAGGAACCTGATAGCTTTTAAAAGGAGTAGTTTAAGCTCCGCGTTTTAAAAGTTTTCTGTTTTTGAAAAAACCGAGTAGTTTTGAAATTGTTCCAACGATTCAGCTTTGGATCATTTTCTTTGCATTAATATAATGCGTCCCATCAGTTAATCCTACCATTACAGAAAACAATGAAAATATGACGTACACTTATGCCATCCGCATTCGCCACTGGGCCCCGTCATCACCCGTTAGGTTACTTAACTAACGACAGAGCGGGGGCTGGACTAGCGCGGATGCAAAACATAAGCAACGCCTACTAGATATCATATATAGATATATACATTCGTCAGATGCAATGATAGCCATTCCAGATCACAGATGAACACAATGGATATGCTAGGAATCCGCGTTTCGTTCGAGCCTGCAACGAAATACGGATTACACGGTCGCGATGAATAGCCAAACCCCACTCTAGACCCCTACGGGTGTGGCAAACTACCCGCCAAGTACCCAAAGTGAAGCAACCTCCCTCAACAACGTGAGTAGGCCACTCGGCACTTCAAAGTACCCGGTAGTTTGTTCACCCCACCTTGGATCTATCCTAAGAGCAAAAACAATAAAAGAAATAATATACAATGGCGGCTACAACCTCAACCCGGATTTGCGGCCATAAAATAATATTACATCAAATTACAAATTTTACATTGAATGAAAAATGAAAACTCTCATCTCACATCCCCGGCTATTCATCACGACAATCCAACAAGTTCATATAGAACAAACCAACATCACATATCACAGATATGTGCAACCCCCACTAATCGACGTATAACGATTAGTAGACGTTCAATACATATATCACATCGCAGAAGATCTGATTAGCTAAAGTACTTAGAATTTCGATCGATAACTTGATTTGAAACTACCCCAAGCACAACACAGTACTCAGCAAAATCTGGGCAGAAAAAAACTATCAGAAAAATCACAAAATACAAATCTGGACAGGCTGCAGGAAAACCGAGTTGACTCGGCGTCGACTCGGCCGCGGATCCGCGGCCAAACCTTTGGTTTGGCCGCACTTCCGCGGCGGTCTGACCGATTCATGGTCTCAATTTTCTTGTGTGTCCTTCAAAAAGCCTGCACGTATTTTTAAGGTCCCTAGAAAAAAAATTTGACCAGTTTTTAAAAACGACAGAAAAGTGCAATTTTTGACGTATTTTACGATTTTTTTCGGAGATCGAATTTCTAACACTTTGCTAACAAGTTAGTAATGGTTTAGCGAGTCTCTAATACCACTGTAAGTCTACGTTACCCACCCCGGTACTTACGGGGATGCGAAATAGGTAAAAATCAAATTTTTAACACAAGGTAACATAGACTAACACTTGAGGATCTTTGCCAAACAATTGCTAACAAACAACATGAGGTTCTATCTACTATGCTTAGGAGATTATACCCCATGCAACAAGTCCTTCGGGTCTTCTTTCCGCTATCCTCCTCGTCCATGCAAGCTCCGAGGATCGATCCGGATCTTGGTCACCTCCACGGCCTCCTAGATTCGAAGACGATCCACCCGAGAGTCTGTAGTCCGAGCTCCACCTCAAGCCGAGGTAACTAGGGCAACAAGTTTGCTATTCTTGAAGTCCTAGGTGGTGTAGAAGATGATGGTGGATTTGTTTGTCTATTTTGTTTCTATTTTTTTCAACACATGAGAGCTATAGAAAAATCAAGAGAGGAAGAAGAAGGAGGAATCATGGGAGCTCACTCTTTGGATGAGAGAGAATGAGCAAGAGATAATGATGCATAAGAAGAAATAATTACTAATATCTTATCTTGATAAAGTGTGATGGCTACTTTTGATTTGACCATTATCAACTTAAAATTAAATCCAAAAGAATAAGAAGGATCTAGTGCTCTCATGAAATATCCAAGTCAACAATGGTCAACTAGGTCAAATGGTCAACATGGTCAAATGGTCAAAGCAATTAGCCATAACACAATTATCATTAAAAAGATTAGTAAATAATTTCCTCACCTTATAATGGTTTTGACCAAACCAACGTTCAAAACCCTAATGAGGCACCTCCTTCTTCGCTCCTCACAACCGTGCATACACACCCGCATCCGCATCCCGTAGAATGCGAATAGACAGAAGACAAAACTAATCCATCTATACAATACTAGGATCCGGCTTAAACCAAAGCCCACTAGTATCGTCTGCTCGAACATCATACGCGCACAAGTGCACGTAAGTGTTCGTAGCCTTGCCGTAAAACCATACAGCCGCTACACCTTTTGCCCAGTGCAGGGAAACTCTCTGTGTGGGACTCTAAAGACTCGACACTACGCTGGCAGTGGGTTTAACCACAGACCGCAAGCGGCACTAGCTGTACGTAACGGTCCCCAGGTAGACGTCGATAAGAAGGCCGATGAGGTGAACCCATCCGAACTCCTACTGAGCCTGAATGTGACAATATCTGTACGGTCCGGTCTGTTCGTCTATGAGTATCGCATGTCGGGCCTAGGGGGCAGTAAACGTCAGACACCTAATAGCGGTACAAGTGGTGACGGAGTGTAGCCCAGAACACCCTGAGAAACTACTGGAAACACTACCAGTAATTCTCGCTTGCCTTGGCCAAGGACTTTATGTAATGGCTTTCCTAGACACAGCGCGATATCAACCCCCAATACCGGGAGAGACGAATCCTATCTAACCGCTACTTCCTCCAAGTGCTTCGGGACTGCACCCAACTACTACTTGTTTGCATGACTCCTTTGAGCCGTGGTAGGGTAGTAATCAAAGTACAGTAGGAACACACTCAAGGCGAAGTAGCAGTGTCAAGTCGACGGACTAAGCTGTACTCCTGTCACCTGGGAACTGTTATCTGACGATAGGTATAGTACCAACCAACAGTTCTCGACGAGTCCTGTCCAGTGTACTCGTAACCTAACGAGCACCCGCATACCAGTACAACGTACTGATGGCTGTGGGACAGAACATCTCCCCTGCTGGGATGAGGAGCGCATACGCTAGTCTACTCCGGAGTATCAATGCCTGGTCTCGATAATCCTACGACTTGGGACCTGTATAAGGATGTACTTATAGATTACCCAGCCCCCACTAGTGTGGGTGCCATCACAACGCTGGTAATCAAGCAAAGATCCTAAGGGCTCCACTAATATGTATAAGAGATATGCTAAAAGAAACACATGCACATATTTAAGTAGAAACAAACCAAGTAGCATACTGCCATTTTTTAGCAAGATTGTCTATACAACTGTGAATATCCCAAGCTTCCATTAAATAATATACAAACTATTATGATACAGTAATGGCCTCTAGGGCATATACACTAACAGAGACATATCACCCATTCTCAGTTCTCTACCTTTCTGTAGCCCATGTAACAGATTACATATATGGGATCCTGATCCGGTATCTCATACCTAGGATGTAGAGGATACTAAGAAACAGTTCTCGGTAATAAACACACCCGAAGAATATGCATCAACATGCTTTTTCCTCGATTGGGTCGCATGGAAATCCGGATATTCCCCTATTTCCTACTCGGACTTATAACATTTATAAGATAGAGCAGAACCAGTGTTCCCTAGCTCAGTATAATAAGCAGGTTCGGTCAATGCATCCAAATTATTATCTTGATTAAGGCATGTTACGGTCGCTACCAGGAGAGAGAGAAGAAAACACTCAGCGTATGCTCTTGCAAGATTAGATTGGTTATTATTTTATCTAATCAGGATGTCTCCCACTCAGAGTATGCTCTTGTAAGATCAGACTAGCCGGGATTAATTACACCCTACAAGTTCGCTAACCGGTCAGCCAAGCTAGTGTTGGTACTTTGAGGGAGGTTCCCCGTGCTTTCGCATGGACCTTAATTAAAATAAATCTCATTTTCCCAGAGGCATAACCCCATTGACACCTTTCTAGACACCTAATGGGCTTGCTAATTGTATAGTGCAAAACTCTCTCAGCAGTAACTCTTACTCGCAGCGGGTATTGGGATCCAACTATCTCATAGAAGGTATGCAATCTCATTGAAAATTTCAACACTTGAAATTCCCGATAATATTTTTCCCCTAGCGTCCTATGACCTTGACGCAGACAACAAACCATAGGACACTAGTCAAGTTAAATCCGTACATTTCTTGATTGAATTAAACCCACCCGGATGACCTTTGACGTAGGCTAACAAAGTCGTACGACTACCCTAATCCAATCGCATCACATGCTAACAGATAAGTACTAATCAGCTACCGCACACTACGTCTTGACGCAGGCCAACAAACGCAGCACAAATACTAAATAGTACCTATCTGAAATGACGGAGGGTTGTGACAGGTTTTTAAGAAAACCTTTTGCGTAATGACTTGATATCGTTGCAGAATCTAGTGATTTTGAAAAGGAGTGTTTTTTAGGCTTTTACTAGTTTCGCTAAAGAGCTCACTCCCGGTGAAGGGATCTCGGCTCTTTCCTCATGGAATGAGGTGCTGGATATTCTACAAGGAATACCACTATGAAAAGCAATAACTAAAAAAAGTAATCAAAAACAAAACCAAGTGGATTGTAGCATCTGCTAGCTTCTGCTAAAGAGGCCACTCCCGGTGAAGGGATCTCGGCTCCTTCCTTATCGAATAAGGTGCTGGATATTCTATAAGGAATACCACTATGCAAAGCAAGAACTAGAATAAACCTTTTTGAAAATTTGATTCCACAACATCTTTAGGTTTCTTTTCTTTTCATTAATCACATTAATGAAGTCCCATCACTTATTCTTCCTAAGCATCACAGATAAAGAAACGAAAATACAACGTACGCTTATGTCACCCGCATTCGCCATTGGGCCTCGTTTTCACCGTTAGGTTACTTAACTAATGGCATAGCGGGGCAGGACTAGCGCGGATGTAAAACATAAGCAACGTCTATTATATATCTTATATATAATAATAAAGCATTCGTCTCAGATAGTAATATGATCTCATCACATAACATAGCAGCATAAGTCAACATATGAAATATTGGATATACTAGGATTTCCGTGTTTTAAATCAAGCTAGAAAAAAACACGGCTTCCACGGTCATGATGAATAGCCAAACCCACATCCCTAGACCCTACAAGAGCGAAAAGTAACCCTGCCAATTCTAGGGTTAGGAGACCCGGTCTCGACTCCTCGAGATGGTCTCGCACTGGACCCCTAGAACCCGGCTATTTATGCTCCCTACCTTGGATCTATCCTAATGCGGAAAAGTAAATAATATACATCAATGGTGACCTCATACTCAACCCGGAAATGTCTAAATAAAAGAATATTACATACAATGAATTTTACATGAATGAAAAGAAAAACTCTCATCTCACATAAAACCCCCAGTCATTCATATCACGACGATCGAATATACCATATCACAACAATACATAACATCACATGTCATCAACATAAGAAAATATGCGTATCCCAATTGTCGCTGACGTATAGCAACGAAACCGGCGATACACCTCATATTACACTTACAGTCTCAGAATAGAAATGTGAACTACAATAATTAGAATCCCCAATCAACCTTAGACATCATAAACCCGAAATATCACATACTTCGGATTTCATGCCTAACACTACAAATCTCTTAGACATCTTAAACCCGGAATATCATATATTCCGAATTTCATGCCTAACTTTATAAACCCCGCATTTTAGTCTCGATTTGAAAACATTTTTCAACAATTAGTCAGGAAATTCAACAGGATTCCCGACAACATGATCGAATGTGCGTCGGAAACTTTAGTAGACGGCCGCACCCCCGATGTCGTCGACGAAGTGCACTTAGGCGGAACACCGTGGCCGCGAGCACCCGAGCGGATGCTTTTGGGAACGGGGTTCTCCTACAGTCACTTGGTCGGGGCTATAGGGCGTGGCTATCTAGTAATGTTACCCGGCGAGTATCCGCGTACACTACGCGATTGTGACAAAGTTTTGATCCAAATCGAGAATTTCGAGCCTAAATTACTAGATTTATAATATTCAAACCAGTTTTCACAAAACTGATTATTGCGGATTCCAAATATTGTATCACAGACCACAAATAGCTAGGCGGCGTTAAACATTTCGATCGAATCAACAAATTCCCAAAATTCCCAGAAAGCTCAACACTTAAGCATAGTTAAAAAATACCCAGAACATGCCACAGTATTTATGGACCAACCGTTGAAGTGTCAACCAAAACCTCATACTTGGCGCCGCGGAACCGCCGCAAATACCACTATTTGGCCACGGTTCCATGGTCAAGTGATCGATTTACGGTTTCGTTCTTCAAGAGGGTCCATATTATTACCTGCATGATTTTTTGAATATTTTTAATCTAAAAAATTCCAACGTTTGGAAAAATTTCCAAAGGGCATGGGAATCGGTGTTCGTTCGGACTTCTAACTTCGCGTAGACGACGCCTAATGCTCTAGCTTGTCTCTGATACCATATTGGAGTTTCTTAGCACATCTACTAGGGTTTTAAGGTGTATCAAGTATACAATTTTAAAAATTAAGTGTGCTAATGAACTCAAACTTAGAATCGAACTACAGAATTAGGGTTTTATTGCATGTAATCAAACATTACACTAAGTGAATATGGAATACAACCTTTGTAGATCGGTCCTTCACTTCAAAATCTCCGTATAGAAGTCCCTTCGCTCTAAGTAGTGGCGTTCCGGACTCTCCGTAGGCTCTACTAGTCGAAATGAACGAGCTTGCTCAATGATCTTCGAGGCCGAAGATGATCTACTTTGAGGAGACTCTAACTCAAGCTAGCTCTTCACTAATGGATGAATTAGTGAAGCAAACAACCAACACTATATGGCTAATATGGTATAGATTGATGAAGTAGAAATTTTGCTCACTTTAGAATATTTTTCCTCTCTTTATTTTTCCACCTCAAGAAAATCAAGTGAAGAAAATTGAGATGAAGAAGATGAACCTCATAACAACCATGGGTGAGAAAATATCAAATATAAACTCATGTAGAGACTTAACTAAGGCTAATATAATGGTTAGTTTAATAAATATCTTGAGTAAAACAAAAATGAGTGGAGTTTGGTCAAGGTTTCCACAAGCTTCTCCAAGCTTCACAACCATGCTAATTTCCACCTCGATCTTGGTTTTCTCTAAATAAATAAATACCCACATTATCTCAACTAAGGTGTGAGTCTCATACACCCAAGTTCCATGTATCATCAAGCATGATACAAAATAAATAAATACATTTAAATATATGTATATATCATATATATATACATATTTGTTAAATGTAAATTTAGAAAAGAAATGTTTAAGTGAGAAATTATACTAGTTAATATATATTAATATATATGTATATATATATATATTAAGTTATTAAATCAACACTTGATTTAACAATCCGGCTATATCATATATACCCGACTAACATCAAATCATCGAATCAACACTTGATTCAACAATCCGGTTATATCTTATATAACCTATATCGCGAGATTAGAATACGGTATCATATACATGAATTTATCTCGGTCCCGCACATATCACATATGTGCCCTACTTCGTTTCGCTTGAGCCAGAAAAGATCTGTGTAGGACTCTAAAGACTCGTCAATACGCCAGCAGTAGGTGACGATCATATCAGTGACGCACAAGCCATCAGCGGTACTAGCTGGACGTAACGGCTACCCAGATATTGAGCGATCAGAAGATCAACAAGCAAGCTTGCTCATACTCTCGTGAGTCCAATAAGTAATATTACCGTACAGTCCGGTCTCTTCGTCTGATATGTCGCATATCGAGTCTATGGGTGATATACGTCAGACCCCGGTAACTTGATAAGTCATGCCGATGTGAGGCTCATAATGGGTCGAAAAACTACTGATAACACTTAGCAGTAAATCTCATCAGCAGCCCTGGCCAGCGACTTCCTGTTATAGCCAATCGTGCATAGCGCAACATCAACCCCCAATACCGGGAGAGACGAAACCCTTCCTATCGCTCATTGCCTCCATGTGATTCGAGATTGTACCCAAAAGCCACAGGTTTGCACGTTCTCTTGAACGTGGTATGATGAAAATCAAAGCACAGTGGGATTCACGCAAGACTCTATGAGAATCTCGGGTCTACAGACTAACTTGTACCAGTGTCACCAGAGAACTGCTATCTAATATCAGGTATAATACCATCTAGGAGTTCTCGGCGAGTCCTGTTCGGTGTACCCATTCTCTAATGAGCACCTGTGCACATTCTCTGATGTCAAACACCAATGGTTGTGGGATCAACCATCGCCCTATACAGGGTCAAGAATCGTACACACTAGTCTACTCTGGAATATCGATGCCCTGTCTCGATACTCTCTCAACTAGGAACAATTAAAAGATATACTTGTGGACTACCCTGGCACCACTAGTATGATCTACATCATAGTCCTGGTAGTCAAGTTCACATCCTAAGGGCTTTATCAACATGTAACAGAGAGACAGTACAAGTGTACTTGTTAGGATAAAGAGTAACCGGATAGCATACTATCATGTCGAGTAAGAAAGTCTTCCCTATATATGACCAAGAATCCACTATAATATACATTATATGTACAATAATGGCCTCTAGGGCATACATATAACTAACAGTTTGCTTCACTTCTACTTAATTCAAGTGAAGCAAGAGCTTGAGTGTAAGGAACTTTAGGTGGATCATCGTGGACACAGAAGGCTTCAAGCAGACTTGTTCCAAGTTTCGAGTGGAGCCAAGGAGCCCAAGGACTACTACACGGAGCTATAGAAGAGAAGGAGTGGTCTATAAAGGTTGTAGTTCTTTTTCTCTGAGTGTTAGACACTTTTGTATATGATACTAACCCAAATCTCTAGTTCGATTCGTGGCTTGTATTCTTTAGCTCTCTTGATTTTTGAAAATACATCATATATTCTAGTTTAAACACTTGTACAGATGCTAAGACACACTTACATGGTATCAGAGCTAAGCTAGAGCTTTATGGTAGTTTAGACGACGTTAAAAGTGTTCGATCGAAATCAAAATACGTCTTTTTCAAGGTTTCTGTACATTTTTCCAAATGTTGGTATTTTACAGAATAAAAATATTCAAAATATCGTGCCGGTAAATCTATGGAACCCCATGAAATTCGAAGACCCAATTCCCAATAATGGCCGCGGAACCGCGGCATAACCCTAGGTTTAGCCACGGTTCCGCCGCACATTAGGGGATTTAGGGTTTCAGTTTTTCAGTGCTGCCCCATTTTGATATTTGTGACTTTCTAGATATTTTTATTGAGGCTCAAGGTGTTAAGGTCTCGGTGGTTTGATGATTATTTTGATGTCGATCGAAATGTTTAATATCGTCTAGACAGTTGCTATATGTGATACAATATTTGGAATCTACACTAATTAATTTTGAGAAAGTTAATTGGTTGTTTGTAAATCTAACATTTCTGTCTCGTTGGATTATCAGGAATCTTGTTGAATTATCCGACTTCTTTTGAAAAGATGTTTTCATTTTGAGACTTAAATGTAAGATCTATAAGGTTAGGCATGAAATCCGGAATATGAGATATTCTGGGATTCTGATGTCTAAGGAGAGTGCGGATTCCAACTGTTGTAGTTTTACATTTCTTTTATGCGACCGTAAGTGTAATATGTGTATCCCTAATTTCGTTGGTATACGTCGACGACGTTGGGAATACGCATATATACTTACGTTGATGATCTGTGATGATTATTCTGTTGCTGTTCTGATATGATGTATAAGATCATCGTGATTGAATAGCTGGGGGTTTTATGTGAGATGAGAGTTTATCTTTTTCATTCGTGTAAAATTCAATGTATGTAATGTTCTTTTATTGGGACACTTCCGGTTTGAGGATGATGTCATAATTGATGTATATTATTTTCGTTTTCGTATTAGGATAGACCCAAGGTGGGGAGCACAAGTGACCTGGTACTAGAGTCCAGTGGGAGGCTATTTCGAGGAGTCGAGACCGGGTCTCCTAACTCTAGAATTGGCAGGGTTTCTTTCTGCTCTCATAGGGGTCTAGGGGTGTGGGCTTGGTTATTCATCACGACCGTGGAGTCCGCATTTTTTTTTATCATTGGATTAATATAAAATACGGACCTCCTAGTATATGCTATATTTTCATATATCTGCTTCTGTTGTGACTATATGATGTGATCATATAAACTACGTGAGACGAATTTTATTTATATATATGATATATAATAAACGTTTCTTATGTTTTGCATCCACGCTAGTCATGCCCCCGCTCTGCCGTTAGTTGAGTAACCTAACGGTGCATAACGAGACCCCTTAGCGAATGTGGATGGCACAAGCATACGTTCAATTTTCGTTTCTTTCTGTGATGCTTAAGAACATAAATGATGGGACTACATTAATGAGATTAATGTAAATAAAAAGAAACCTACAGATGTTATAGAATCGAATTTGAAACACTCATCTTTTTTATGAAAAAGCAAGTTTCAAAAATGCGGAGCTTAAGCCACTCCTTTTAAATTATTTGGTTCTACAACAAGATCAAGTTCAAAGCGTTAATGGTTTTTATAAAAACCATCCGCAACCCTCCGTCATTTTAGAAAATAGAGTACTTAGTATTCGTGCTACGTTTGTTGACCATAGTTAAGACGTAGTGTACGGTAGCTAAGTGATGTCTTCCTACACAGCATATGATGCGATTAATTAGGACATTTATATGACTTTGTTGACCATAGTTAAGGGTCATACAAGTGGGTCTAATTAATCATGAAATGACGAGTGGAGCTTGACTAGTGCTTATGATTTATTGACCATAGTTAAGGTCATAAGCTGCTAGGGGTAAAAACCATATCGGGAATTTCAAGAGTTGAAATTTGCAATGAGATTGCATACCTTATATGTTGATAGTTGGATCCCGATCCCACTGTGAGTAATAGTTACTCTCAGGAGAGTTTTGCACTTTACAATTAGCTAATCCAGTAGGTGCCTAGAAAGGTGTCAACGGGGTAATGCCTCTAGGGAAACGAGCTTTATTTTAATTTGGTCCATGCGAAAGCACGGGGAACCTCCCTCGGAGTACCGACACTGGCCTGGCTGACCGGTTGGCGAACTTATAGAATGTAATTAATCCTGACTAATTTTCTTTTTAAGGTTTGAAAGAAAATTTGAAAAAAGCAGTGGGAGACATCGATTGGATAAGATAAATAACCAATCTAATCTTTACAAGAGCTTTCGCTGAGTGTATTATTTTCTCTCTCTTAATGGCAGTTACCAATGACTCGACTTAAGCTTCTATTAGAGAAAAATAAACTGACGGGACCCAATTATAAAGAATGGCTGAGGAACGTAAACATTGCCCTTACATATGATAAGGTTGCATATGTCCTTACTGCCCCAGCCCCTCCCATCCCAGTCCCTGATTCCTCTATTGCAAATAAGGAGATCCGCAAGACATGGGATAATGATTGTTCCACAGCCAAATGCATCACGTTAGCTTCGATAGACAATGTACATCAAAAGCAACATGAGAAAATGGATGTCCAATCCATCTTTTTCCATACAAAGGAGTTGTATGTGGAGAAATCTCATACTCTTTGTTACGAGGCGTCTAAAAAGTTGTTTCAGATGAGGATGGCTGCTGGTATATCGGTAGGTGATCATGTCTTGAAGATGATAGCTCTTATTGAAGAACTCGAGGACCTGGGATGGACCATTGAGAACGAACAATATGTTTATATAGTTTTGCAATCTCCCCCCTGCCTTTGCTCAGTTTATAGTGAACTTAAATATGCACAACATAGAGAAGCCACTTCCTGAACTTCTCAATATGTTGAGAAGTGCAGAGAGCATGCTTAAGACAGCGAAAACTCTCTCTCTCTGATTTTTGGGCCATCTTCCTCTTCCGTCCCAAAAGCCAAGGCGAAGGGAAAGGAGAAGAAGAAACCCACTAAACCGAGAGGTGTAGGTAAAAAGGGAAAAGGGAAAGACAAATCCGGTGCTGAGGGATCGGGAAAGGGAGAATGTTTCTACTGCCACAAGTCGGGACACTGAAAGCAAAATTGTATTGAGTACCTCGCCGATCTCAAGAAAAAGAAGCATGGTGATATTTCCGCTTCACGTGTGTTCGTGACGGAAAATTGTTTTTCTATAAACTCTACTTCCTGGGTATTAGATATCGGTTCGGGTTCTCACATATGCAATTGTGTGCAGGGACTGAGAAATAGCAAAGTTTTGAAGACAGGTGACCACACTCTCCGGGTTGGAAATGGTTCCAATATACATGATATATCAGTGGGAGAATATCATCTGGTGTTGCCTTCGGGATGTATATTAGTTTTGAACCCTTGTTAGTTTTTACCAAATATGCTATGTAATATAATATCCATTTTTTGTTAGACAATGAAAGATATAATTTTGTATTGCAAAATAATGTTATGAAAATTAGCCTGAATCAACAGTTGATTGGGTATGGTATATTAAATAATGGTATTTACGTCCTAAATCAACACATATTTTTCAACATACAACACACAAACAAAAGAAAAATTTTAGATATAAATGAAGCTTTTCTATGGTACTGTAGACTTGGTCATATTAACGAAATAAGACTAAACAAGCTACATAAAGATGGATATTTAAATCCTTTTGAATATAAATCTTATGTGACTTGTTAGTCTTGCATCAAGGGTAAAATGACCAAAACTTCGTTTAGTGGACCCGGAGAGAGAGCTACTGAACTCTTAGGCCTCATACATAGTGATGTATGCGGACCAATGTCTACATGTAACACCTTAGAATGCGATTAGTGTTAATTAAGCGATAATGCGGGTTTTTAGTAAAAATTTAACCAAAATAGTTTTCACATATTTTATAAAAATTAATTAATATTTTATTATTATTTGTTTTGGCTTGCACACACATGTGCATGTTAACTTGGGGATTATGGAGATGTTAACCATGCTTAAGCAGCCATGGCACCCTAAACCAAATTTTAGCCATCTTTACCCACCTCACTTATTATTTGAATTAGGGTTGACTTGAGAGAAAGAGGGAGAAAGAGTTGACAATGGGAATGATGAGGCATGGGGCAAGCATGAGAGCATTTAATGAGGAGAGAGAAGGGGCATGACTCATCCTAACCTCACACCCCCATTTTTCTTCACCATTCTTACACTCTCATTTTTCCCTTAACACTCATACACTCTCATTTCTTCTTCTCCTTCTCATTTTCCCTATCCCCAAACTGAAACCCTACCTAGTTCATCACTAAACCAAGCCAAATCATCACTAAACTTCATCAAAACCCTTACAAAGTCAAGTTAAGCCTCTAGAGATGACTTGAAGCATGGAAAGCTAGGGTTTTTGAGCAAGTGTGGTAAGGTAGTGATCTCTAACTGTTAATTAAGTCTTTAAAATGTTCTGTTGCTTATTAGTTGCTGTTTAGAACACTAAAGTTATAATTTTTTTTTTGTAATATCATATTTTTAGTGAGATATTGGAGTCTCTGTGATCTGCTATCACCACGATAGATTACTGTAAAATCTAGCAATGTGGTAGTGTTGTGTTAGAAGCCCTGAGTATTCACCTAAAACCCGGACCCGACCTGACCCACTTGACCTGGAGAGAACTGAGGAAATTCCGGCGTCGCCGGATTTTTAGGGGACTGGCGAGTTGGGGGTTTTAGGGTAGCTGTCTGTATGTTATACTGGGTGTTTAGTACTGCTTGATTTTTATATATTGATTGTAGGAAAAATCTAGGACCACTTTGTTAACTTCTATGTGTTTCGACAACGTGCGTTACGGTATCCGACACGGTTTGCGTACTTCGTGTAGCTTGTTGCACTTAGGTTTGATTTAGAATGTCGCTACACACGTTAGCCACTAAGCGAACACTTGAGAGTTTGTTGAAGTCGGTGTATCAATCTAAACGTGGTTTGTATGTATTATTGAACGGTTTCTAAGTTACACTTGTTATGTTTTGTGTGATATTAGGAGCGAGTGCGGGGACTTCAGACGCTACAAAGAAGGGAAAGCAGGTGGTTGGATTTACCTAACTCGAGATCATCGGTGAGTAGATTTAACATCTACGGGAGAATCGCCCGTATGGCGTTGAGCGTCGAGGGCCAGATATGATGTTATAACCACATGTTATATGCATATGAGTTGATTGTGCATGAGCATCATTGCATACCATTACTTGTTGTAATTTGACTTAGTACCTATTGGACACTGAACCATTACTGACGGTTCATGTTGCACGAGCACTAAATTGTATGCCACACACACACCGTTGGTAATTGGCATGACACGCACAACATATACACATACGTGGTACTGCATTCGTTATTGATAATATGGCGGTTGTTCTTGTGTCACCTTACTAAGAGAATATGTATTGTTCCACCTTCACTATTATTAATAGTTAGACGTTGATTCTTATTCTATTGCGCATATGAAATGCATCATGCATACATACCTATATGCATATATACATACCTTACTATAGCTACATATACACCTTTATATGATGTTGCATTTGACTTTGGAGAATATAAGAACCACATGATATTATTAAAAAACTTGATTCATTTAAAAGAACGGTTTTCCCGTAATATGCTTATATTACTGTTCTATGTTGCATACATCATATTTCATGGATTTACGCATTGAGATACGGATTTCATGTGATTTATGGATTTGAGAACCATGGTTATATTTCAAGAAAGTATGCATTGTTTTGAAAACCCGGTTTCTCTTGATATGATATTTTGATGCGTCCACCATGAGTTTTCTCGATTCTAAGATTGGTTTTAGAAACCCGATTCGAGGAGATGGATGATCCGTTTACGGGTTCATGGTGGACCTGGTATGGTACCCCAGGGCAAGAAAGGTATGTTGTGCAGTATATGATGAGCCTGACAGATGGACTACTACCTACCGGTGATAGTTTAGACCCGGCGGTTATCCAGAGTATACCGACCAGAGTCGTGAGATGGATATGGGCCGATCCGGACTAACGGAGCCCGTGGGCCGATCCAGACTGACGGAGCCTGAGTTATGTGGATTTACGTGTCGATGCTGGACACGGATTTTCATGATGTTTTGAGTGTTGATGTTGGGCACTCAGGTTCCATGAGATTTACGGATATAAGGGCCGATTAGAGTGACGACGCCTAAGGTGTTGGGATTTGGGGTGTCGTTGATGGACACGGGGTTTTTCCACGATTATGATTCATTGATGATGATATGTTTTATCCCACACTCGGTAGTTATTTGATATAAATTATTTCATGTAGTTGTAGTACCCTGATGGTGTACCTTGATCATGATTGTTGCATATCCATATTGCCATACTTATGCTATCAGATTGCATGTGATAGATTACCACTGTTCGTGTATACCTGCGATTATCTGTATGATGTTACTTACTATTCAAGAGTTGGAAACTCACCCCCGTTGTGCCACGGTATTTTTCAGGCTTGACCCTCAGAGTAGTCGCGATAGGGCTCCTTATTGTATCTATTTCAGCAGATACCGCTACGGTTGGATGTGAAGCCTTTTTGCTGTCGGTGGGTTTGCGGTTATCCGATTATATCCATTGTATATCTCATTGTATCTAGTACTTTCCATCTATCACTTTCATATATTGACTTAGAGACGAGTTTGTGAGGATCGATATTGTATATTTTGTGATTCTGGGTGTCGTGCTCGTGGGAGCCGGCCTTTTCTTATGTAGCTTTATCTCTTTATGTTGTTTTCATTTTTATTGCCTATTTCATTGCTACGGCATCGTATATATGCTTGCGGTGATTGTTTTCCGTCTTTGGGCGTGATTTGCTCCCATTTGGGGATGCTTTATTTATATCATGTGTTTGTATCCGTTTCGGGGCTAGTTTTACAAAGGAGGTGATGCCAAAAATTTTAAGAAAATAAACTTAAGTTTTAAGATTTTTACTTGAGATTTCCAAATGTTTTTAACAATATTTTTATCACTTACTTCTTTTTATGGTTTAGATTTCTGGGTTTTCGGCTTACTTAAATTGTGTTACGCCTGTTGACGTCACGTGGTTTAAGTGCCGGTCACGTGCCTAAATTTGGGTCGTGACACTTCACATGCTAGAGGCGGTTATTCTTACTTCATAACTTTTACTGATGATTTCTCAAGATTCGGACACGTGTTCTTTTTGAAGCATAAGTCTGAAGCTTTCGAGAAATTCAAGGAGTATAAACTTGAAGTAGAAAAAAAACTGGTTTGAGTATCAAGAAACTTCGATCAGATCGAGGAGGAGAGTATTTAAGTACAGAGTTTCCAGACTTCCTAAAAGAGAATAGGATTCTCTCTCAGCTCACTCCCCCTCACACACCATAGCACAACGGTGTGTCAGAATGGCGGAATCGTACCCCATTAGATATGGTACGTTCCATACTGAGTGATGCTGAGTTACCACTTTCCTTTTGGGGGCATGCATTGGAGACAGCAGTATATCTATTGAACAGGGTTCCATCCAAAACCGTGTCTACCACTCCATATGAGATATGGTATGGGAAGAGACCATCTCTTAAACGAGTTAGGATATGGGCTTGTCCTGCTTTTGTTAAAAAGCAGAATCCAGACAAACTCGAGACACGATCGGTTCTGTGTACATTTGTGGGATATCCAAAACATTCATATGGATATCTTTTCTACCACAAGGAGGAACAAAGAGTGTTTGTTTCTCAGTATGCCACATTTTTAGAAAATGAATTTTTTACAAATAATACAGATGGCAATGCGGTAAAACTAGAAGAAGTTCTAGAGACACAAATTACTAATGACGATTTGGTTGAACCTGATATTGCAATAGAACCTTACGAATCTCAGTCACTCCGTAGATCTAGTAGGATTTCTTGCCCACCGGAGAGATACTATGGTTTCCTCATTGATGGTGATAGAGAAGATTGCATCATGGATGATGATGATGACCCAACTAGTTTTCAGCAAGCTATCACGAGTGGTGACTCAGTGAAGTGGCTGGATGCCATGAGATCCAAAATTGAGTCTATGTACACCAATAAAGTATGAACTTTGGAAGTTGCACCTTCCGGGGTAAACCCCGTACGGTGCAAATGGATCTTTAAGAGAAAGATCGGTGTAGATGGACTGGTAGAGACCTGTAAAGCAAGTCTTGTAGCGAAAGGATTTCGTCAAAGACCAGGACTGGACTATAATGAGACTTTCTCTACTGTGGCAATGCTTAAATCCATTCGGATCCTACTTGCTATTGCTGCTCACTACGACTATGAAATCTGGTAGATGGACGTTAAAACTGCATTTCTAAATGGTGATTTAGAAGAGTGCATTTTTATGGATCAGCCGGAAGGCTTCGTTGATAGTGGGAGCAGCGAGAAAGCATGTAGGTTGCTTAAATCTATTTATGGATTAAAGTAGGCATCACGGAGTTGGAACATCTGCTTTGATGATGCAATCAAAGAGTTTGATTTTGTCAAAAATGCAGATGAACCTTGTATTTATAAGAAAATTGTAGGGAGTACTGTCACATTCCTCGCATTGTACGTGGATGATATTCTCTTGATAGGAAACGATGTTCCTATGCAACAATCAGTCAAACTATTCTTATCACAAAGGTTCTCCATGAAGGACCTGGGTGATGCCCCGTACATTTTGAGCATTAAGATCTATAGAGATATATCTAAGAGGTTTTTTGAATTCTCCCAATCTAGGTACATTAACACCATCTTAAAGAGGTTTAGTATGGAAGATTCCAAGCGAGGTACTTTACCCGCTTGTTACGGAATCACTCTCTCCAAGGACTTTTGTCCAAAGTCTGATGAAGAAAGGGCTCGCATGAGTATTATACCCTACGCTTCTGCCGTAGGATCTATAATGTATGCGATATTATATACTCGCCATGATATAGCTTATGCACTAGGTGTAGTAAGCAGGTGTCAATCTAATCCAGGGGAGAAACACTGGACAGTTGTGAAGAACATTCTTAAGTACTTACGAAGGACTGAAGAAATGTTCTTGGTGCATAGTAATGGGGATCTCCAGATGAAGGCCTTTACCGATTCGAGCTTACAGAGTGATAAGGATGACAAAAAATCTATCTCGGGGTTTGTATTTACCCTTAATAGAGGGGCAGCTTGTTGGATGAGTTCCAAACAGGACACTGTTGCAGACTCAACGATGGAAGCTGAGTTCATTGCTGCAAATGATGCTGCCAAGGAAGCCGTCTGGATGCGGAAGTTCATCTTGGAACTAGGAGTAGTTCCCACCATTATTGATCCAATACCGTTGTATTGTGATAATAATGGGGCTATGGCATTGGCCAAAGATCCCAGGTCCTATCAAGACACATCCTGAGGCGATATCATTTGATCCGGGAGATAGTTGATCGCCACGAGATCGTGATTCGGAGAGTAGACACAAAGAATCACACCGCGGTTCCATTCACTAGGCCCTTCCACAGCCGCAACACAAGCGACTTTTTGAGATGTTAGGTATGAGATACGCCAATAATTGGCCTTAGTGCAAGTGGGAGATTTTTGGATATATGTATGCCCTAGAGGCCATTATTTGTATAGTGGATGCTTGGACATGTATATATATAGAGGACTTTCTTGCTCGACATGATAGTATGCTATCTGGTTACTCTTTATCTAAACATGCTCACTTGATTGTGTATACTGTTCAATTGATACATGTTAATAAAGCCCTTAGGATATCAGCTTGACTTCCATGATTATGATGCAGATCATACTGGTGGGGCATGTGTAGTCTATAAGCATACCCTTAAATGTTCCTAGTCGTGGGTGTACCGAGACGGGGCATCGATATTCCAGAGTTAGACTAATGTATATGTTTCTTGACCCAATTGAGGGGTGATGGATGATCTCATATCCATTGGTGTTTGACACCAAAGATTGAATACGGGTGCTCATTGGAGACTGAGTACACTGAACGGACTTACCGAGAACTCCTATATGGTATTATATCTATCGTCGAATAGCAGTTCTTGTAGGGTTGCTAGGCACACGCACAAGAGTCTACGAGGCATCAACCATGCCCGATTTAAAATTTAGCCGTGCCGAACAACCCGAATACGGATCTTTAAACTAGAGATTAGGCGAAAACAAACATGTTAAACATTTTAACACTAAGTGAGAGGGATTATAACCTTTGTAGATCCGGTCCTTCACTTCATATGCTCCGTGTTGTGGTCCCTTCGCTGCGATCATCGGGTTCCGGACTCTCGAGAGGTTCCACGAAGAGAAAGATGCAACCTTTGCTTCCGATCTTCGATACAAAGATGATCTACCTTGAAGTTTCGTTAACACAAGCTAACACTCATGAAATGATGTGAACACCCTCATCTAAATGGCAAGGGAAGATGAGGTTGATGAAGTAGGATTTTTGCTCTCTTTATGTATATTTTTCTCAAATTTATTCATCACTTGGAAAAAGCTAGTAAGCTTTTTCCATGAAGAAAGAAGAAGGAAGAAGATGAACAATATGATAGAATTTTCTTTTTGTGATGAATAGAAAGAATTAATATGATGAATAATGCAACCATGGTCAACTAAACTCATGTAGAGAATTAACTAGGGTTAGGGTTTGGGTTGGGTTAAAGCATGAGTCATAACAAAATATCTTTATCATGACAAAAAGAAAAGCTTCTAGAATCAACTAGAAGTGTTAACCCTAATCCAAACCCTAATCATGTTTAAACTCCACTAAACATGCTGCATTAGTTATCATATCATGTTACAATATTATATATCACATATATAATATTTATCGTAACAAAATAAAATAATACAATTAACATATATCGCATATATATCAATGTATTACCCGAGTGAGAAAAAAAAATCTTTTAGTGAGCTAATATTAGTTAATGTAATTTAATATATCATATATATTATTATACATTAAATTATCGAATCAACACTTGATCCGACAATCCCGCTATATCGCATATAACCGACTAATATTTATCCGTACCGATTCATCGAATCAACACTTGATCCGATGACCCGGTTGATATCAAATATCGCGAGAATAGAATACGGTATCTCATATCGTATTATCCTCGTTCCCGCACATATCACATATGTGCCCCTACTCCGTTTTGCCTGAGTCAAGAAACCTCTGTGTAGGACTCTAAAGAATCGTCAATACGCTGGCAGTAGGTGATGATCATATCAAACACCCACAAGCTGCAAGCGGTCAGCTAAACGTAACAGCTACCCAGGTATTGAGCGCTCAGAAGATCAACAAGCAAGCCTATACATTCTCCTGTGAATCCAAACAGTAACACTCCCGTACAGTCTGGTCTCGTCGTCTGATATGTTGCATATCTCGTCTAGGGGTGGTAAACGTCAGACCCCAGTAGCTCGATAAGTCTTGTCGATATGAGGTCTATAACAGTTCGAGAAACTACTGATAACACTTACCAGTAAATCTCAGCAATCCTGGCCAGGGATTCCCGGTTATAGCCAATCGAACACAGCACAACATAAACTCCCTATACCGGGAGAGACGAATCCCCTCCTATCGCTCATTGCCTCCATGTGATTCGGGACTGTACCCAAAAGCCATCTTTTTGCACGCCCTCTTAGACGTGGTATGATGGAAATCAAAGCACAGTGGGAATCACACAAGACTCTATGGCGATCTCGGGTCAACAGACTACTCTTTACCAGTGTCACCGGAGAACTGCCATCTGACGTGAGGTATAATACCATCTGGGAGTTCTCGGTGAGTCCGTCCAGTGTACCCAGTCTCCACTGAGCACCCGTACACCATCCTTGATGTCAAACACCGATGGATACGGGATCATCCATCGCCCATCATATGGGTCAAGATGCGTATACGCTAGTCTACTCTGGTGTATCGATGCCCTGTCTCGATACACCCTCGACTAGGAACAGTTATAGGATGTACTCGTCGACTACCGTGGCCCCACTAGTATGATCTCATCATAGTCCCAGTAGTCGAGTACATATCCTAAGAGCTTTATCAACATGTAACATAGAGACAATCAGAGTACATGTTAAGATAAAGTACAACCAGATAGCATACTATCATGTCGAGCAAGAAAGTCCTCCCTATATATGTCCAAGCATCCACTACAATATACATCGTATGTACAGTAATGGCCTCTAGGGCATACATATAACTAACAATCTCCCACTTGCACTAGGGCCATCTGTTGTGGTATCACATACCCAGCAATTAGCTGTGGTTGAAGTATCTCATACTCAACCATCCCATAAAAGTCTCTACTGGGAAAAAAGCTTTCGTGAGTGGATCCGCGCTGTTGTCCTCTGTGTCTACTCTCCTAACCTTGATCTCCCTGGAGATCAACCATCTCCATGATCAGGTGATACTGCCTAAGAATTATATCTGGATTTCTGATGGGACCGGGGGTTCCTTTGCAAAAGCCACAACTCCATTGTCACACAATGGTAGGAACGAAGTTCATCTTATGAACTTATATATATCCAGACTGCCTCTTTGGTAGCATCCTTGGTAACGATGTATCTTGCCTTTAATCTTCTAGTATGTCACGGTATCTAGCTTGGAACTCTTCCAACATACCGTCCCTCCACTGAGGGTAAAGACAATGCCTGCGACTGACATTCAGTCGTCCTTATCACCCTGGAACCTTTCCAGTGATTCACCCCAGGATCGATTGATACCATCTTACTACAACTAGTGAGTATCCTAACATCCAATTAGATCTATCTCATAGATCTAAGAACCCAGGATTTAGGAGGTATCACTTTGATCCTGTAAGGAGAATCCTTGTGATAAGCGGAGATTGACCGAGCGTAGCATAGGAAACTCCTTCCCTATCAAGAGTATGTCATCCACGTACTCTACGAGGATCACCACCATACTCTCTACTACCTTTTTGTATATACAAGGTTCATCTACCATTTTGATGAAGTCAAACTCTTTGACTTCCACATCAAAACAGATGTTCCAACTCCGCGATGCCTGTTTTATCATATAAAACATCTTGCACACGTTTCCGCTGCTCCCACTGTCTACGAAGCCCTCTGGCTGTGTACTTATAGACGCTATTTTCTAAAACATCATTTAGAAAAGCAGTTATGACACCCAACCGCCAGATATCGTAGTCATGGTATATAGCCGTGGCAAGTAGGATCTGGATAGACTTAAGCATAGCTTTGAAAGTCTTAACTTTTCCATGTACACCAAGTAATCTTCTCAAGATATACTCGCTCCTGATGGGGATTTAACCCTTCAGATAAAGCAACCAAAGTCCATACTTTGTTGGTGTATAAGGATTCCATCTCAGATCGATAAGCATCCAGCCATTCTTACAGAGTCCCACTCCTGATGGCCAGCTCGAAACTAGTTGGGTCATCATCTCATGATGCTATCCTCGCTCCCACTGTCATAGAGAAACCGAAGTATCTCTCATGTGGGTGAGGAACCCTGCTAAATCGGCGGAGAGGCTGAGGTTCGTTGGAAACTATTGAATCCTTTGGTTCTACCAAATCATCAACTGCAGTTTGTATGGCTGGAACATTTCCAGTTCTACATAACAGACCATGCCTCGAGCTTGTCCGGATTTTTCTCTTAGACATAGGCCGGACAACCCCAAATCTTAACAAACTTAAGATATGGGCTCTTCCCTTTCATATCACATATGAAGTGGTAGACAACTGATTTGATTTGAACCCTATTCAATAGGTATGCAGCTTCTCAAGCGCATAACACCCAAAAAGAAATAGGAAACTCAGTAGTACTCATCATAGAGCACACCATATCAAATAGGGTGCTATTGCTCCGCCCCGATACACCGACGTGCTGTGGTGTATACGAAGGAGTAATGCTGAGAGAGAATCTCATTCTCCTTTAGAATAGTCCAGGAATTCCGTGCTCAAGTATTCTCCTCCTTGATCTCATCAAAGGACATAATACTTATACCCGTATTTTCGGTTCTCTACTTCTAACTCATAATCTGTGAATATCTCAAAAGGTTCGGACTTGTGTTTCAATAGGAACATATGTCTGAATCTTGAAAGATTATCAGAGAATGGAATGAAGTACAAAGAACCGGTCCTGGCATATGTAGACAGGGGACTTTCATACATCAGCATGTATCAATCCCAAGAGTTCACTAACTCTTTCTCTGTTTCCTATAAACGGAGTTATGGTCATCTTATCTTTGTGACATGACCAGCAAGTTTCACAAGATGTAAATTTAATCAGATTTAAATATGCATCTAAATGTAACTTAGCTAGTCGGGTCGCATTGATATGAACTAGTCTAGAATGCTTCAAGAAGGATTCGTTCATTTCTGAACTCTTCCACTCGTGTGTGTTCTGTATACTAAGAACTGTAGTTTGATTTAGAACGCCTATGCTTTTAGATAACGTGCCTGAACCGATCAACTCTTGATATAGGATATGTTCAAAACATTAGCCAACAATACAAAATTATATCGTTTCTTTACTAATAAAGAGACTGATATGATATGGTATATCAGGTTCGGTATCTAATAACATTCGTTCAGAATCAATGTATTCTGGTAATACAGGGTGACAGTGACCAACAGACTTGGCTGCAACACTTGCACCGTTTTCTATCTCATGAAACTTATCACCCGTTCTCAGTTCTCTACCTATCTGTAGCCCATGTAACAGATTACATATGCGGGATCCTGATCCGGTATCACATACCCAGGACGTAAAGGATACTGAGAAACAGTTCTCTGTAATGAACACACCCGAAGATGATGCATCAACATGCACTTTCTTCGTTTGGGCAGCACGGGAAATCTGGTATTCCCCAATTTCCTGCTCTGTCTTATAACAATTATAAGTTGGAGCGGGACCAACGTTCCCCAGCTCAGTATAACAAGCGGGTTCGGTCAATATATCCGTTTTATTATCTTGATTAAGGCGTGATATGGTCGCTACCTGGAGAGAGAGAGAAGAAAACACTCAGCGTATGCTCTTGCAAGATTAGATTGGTTATCTAATATATCTAATCAGGATGTCTCCCACTGTTTTAATCAAATCTTCCTTCAAATCCTAAAAGGAAAGACTAGCCGGGATTAATTACACACTACAAGTTCGCCAATCTTTCAGCCAGGCCAGTGTCGGTACTTTGAGGGAGGTCCCCCGTGCTTTCGCACGAACCTAATTAAAGTAAACCTCGTTTTCCCAGAGGCGTAACCCCGTTAACACCTTTCTAGACATCTACTTGATCGGCTAATTGTAATGTGTAAAACTCTCCCAGGAGTAACTCTTACTCGCAGCGGGTATCGGGATCCAACTATCTCATTGAAGATATGCAATCTCATTGCAAATTTCAACACTTGAAATTCCCGATAATTTAGCCCCAAGCGATCTATGACCTTGACTGAGTCAACAAACCATAGACCGCAAGTAATGTTCAACCTGTCATTTCCCGATTGAATTAAACCCACCCGCACGACCCTTGACTGAGTCAACAAGGCCGCACGACTACCCTAATCTAATCGCATCATATGCTTTGCAGATAAGCACTAATCAGCTACCGCACACTACGCCTTGACTGAGTCAACAAACGCAGCACGAATACTAACTATTACTTATCTGAAATGACGGAGGGCTACGACAGGTTTTTAAGAAAAACCCTTTGCGTAATGAACTTTATATCGTTGTAGAATCGAGTGATTTTAAATGGAATGTTTTTGTGGCTTTTCTAGTTTTGCTAAAGGGGTCACTCCCGGTGAAGGGATCTTCGGCCCTTTCCTCATCGAATAAGGTGCAGGATATATCATATATACCGCTGTGCAAAGCAAGAACTATAGAAGCAATCAAAAGACAAACCGAGTTTGTAGCATCTGCCAGTTATTGCTAAAGGAGTCACTCCCGGTGAAGGGATCTCGGTCCTTTCCTTATCGAATAAGGTGCAGGATGTTCTACAAGGAACACCGCTATGCAAAGCAAGAACTAGAGCTACCAGTTTTTAAACAAGTTTCTACAATATCCTAGGTTTCTTTTATTTCATTAATCTCATTAATGAAGTCCCATTTTATTATGCTTCACAAGAATCTCTTTTGAAACAAAATCTGCAATATAACATATATCTCATATATATAATATAAACATTCGTCTCAGGCAGTAAAATGATCTCATCACAGAACATTGCAGCAGAAGAACATATATGAAATATTGGATATACTAGGACGTCCGTGTTTTAGTACGAGCCTGTATAAAACACGGATTCCACGGTTGCGATGAATAGCCAAACCCACATCCCTAGACCCCTACGAGAGCGGCAAGTAACACAGCCAATTCTAGGGTTAGGAGACCCGGTCTCGACTCCTCGAGATGGTCTCCCACTGGACCCTAAAACCCGGTTACTTGTGCTCCCCTCCTTGGGTCTACCTAATGCGGAAAAGTAAATAATATACAACGGTGACATCTTCCGCAACCTGGAAGTGCCCCAATAAAAGAATATTACATACAAATGAATTTTACATGAATGAAAAAGAAAAAACTCTCATCTCACATAAAACCCCCGGCTATTCAAACGCGACGATCCAATACAACATATCACTGCAACACATAATATCTCATATCATCAACGTATGCAAGTATGCGTATCCCGATTGTCGTTGATGTATAGCAACGAAGCCGGCGATACACTACATACTACGCTTACGGTCACAGAAAAGAAAGTGTAAAACTACGACAGTTGGAATCCGCAACCTCTTTAGACATCACATGCCTAACCAAATGAATTCCTTAGACATCGCATGCCTAACTATTATAAACCCGCATTTTAGTCTCATTATCGAAAACTCTTTTCAATATCAAGTCGGGCAATTCAACAAGATTCCCGACAACCTGATCGAATGCTCGTCGCAAACTTTAGTAGACGGCCGCACCCCCGATACCGTCGACGAAGTGCTCTAAGGCGGAACACCGTTGCCGCGAGCACCCGAGCGGATGCTTTTGGCGACGGGGTTCTCGTACAGTCACTTGGTGGGGGCTATGGGGCATGGCTGTCTATTAAGTTTACCCGGCGAGTATCCGCGTACGCTACGTGATTGCGACGGAGTTTTGATCACATCAAAATTCCGTGGCAACCGATCATTTGAGACTAAACTGCTATGTTTATAATATTCAAATTAGTTATCTCATAACTACGTGTGGATTCCAAATATTGTATCATATTCCAGATAAATAGACAGAGTTAAACTTTCCGATCGAATAATCAAACACCCAAGATTTCCCCAATATATCTCAACACTTGAAATCAGTTTAAAAAACATCCATCACATGCCACAGTACCAATGGTCCAGCCGTAGAAGGGTCAAGCCAACGCCTCACATGTGGCACGCCGTACTGCCACAAACCCTAAGGTTCAGAAGCAGTTCAAGACGGTCACATAATCGAGTTAAGGTTTGTTGTCTTCTAGAGGGTCCACCGTGTTACTTGCACGACTTAGAACATTCTTAAACACGAGAAAAAATCCAACTTTTGAAAACTTTTCCGACAGGGGAAAAAGTGAGTTATTGATATCCGTTCGAACTTTTTAACAGTTTCTAAAAATTATCCGGACAAACTAAACAAAGTTAAATTATACGATCGAATCAACGATTCCCCAATACAACCCTTAAAAAATCAACACTTGAGTGGAATTAAAATATTCCCAAAAAGAATTAACAAGAAGGGGCCTAAAAATAATTGCATGAAATTTCAGGGACTAAGTCCAAATTTTGGCCGCGGAAACGCCGCACAACCCATGGTTTCGCCGCGGTTCCGTGGTCGAATTTTCGAGTTAGAGGTCCGTACTTCACAGTAATTCTTAGTTTTTCCTGCTTAATTTTCTGAGAATTTTTAATTAAGAAAAAACCATATTTTTTAAAAATGTACAGAGAGGGTTCCGTGTCGGGGTTTCGGCGTTCAATCGGACTTTAAACTTCGTCTAGACTTCGCCTAAAGCTCTAGCTTGTCTCTGATACCACTGTAGGGTTGCTAGGCACACGCACAAGGGTCTACGAGGCATCAACCATGCCCGATTTAAAATTTAGCCGTGCCGAACAACCCGAATACGGATCTTTAAACTAGAGATTAGGTGAAAACAAACATGTTAAACATTTTAACACTAAGTGAGAGGGATTACAACCTTTGTAGATCCGGTCCTTCACTTCATATGCTCCGTGTTGTGGTCCCTTCGCTGCGATCATCGGGTTCCGGACTCTCGAGAGGTTCCACGAAGAGAAAGATGCAACCTTTGCTTTCGATCTTCGATACAAAGATGATCTACCTTGAAGTTTCGTTAACACAAGCTAGCACTCATGAAATGATGTGAACTCCCTAATCTAAATGGCAAGGGAAGATGAGGATGATGAAGTAGGATTTTTGCTCTCTTTATTTATCTTTTTCTCATATTTATTCATCACTTGGAAAAAGCTAGTAAGCTTTTTCCATGAAGAAAGAAGAAGGAAGAAGATGAACAATATGATAGAATTTTCTTTTTGTGATGAATAGAAAGAATTAATATGATGAATAATGCAACCATGGTCAACTAAACTCATGTAGAGAATTAACTAGGGTTTGGGTTTGGGTTGGGTTAAAGCATGAGTCATAACAAAATATCTTTATCATGACAAAAAGAAAAGCTTCTAGAATCAACTAGAAGTGTTAACCCTAATCCAAACCCTAATCATGTTTAAACTCCACTAAACATGCTGCATTAGTTATCATATCATGTTACAATATTATATATCACATATATAATATTTATCGTAACAAAATAAAATAATACAATTAACATATATCGCATATATATCAATGTATTACCCGAGTGAGAAAAAAAAATCTTTTAGTGAGCTAATATTAGTTAATGTAATTTAATATATCATATATATTATTATACATTAAATTATCGAATCAACACTTGATCCGACAATCCAGCTATATCGCATATAACCGACTAATATTTATCCATACCGATTCATCGAATCAACACTTGATCCGATGACCCGGTTGATATCAAATATCGCGAGAATAGAATACGGTATCTCATATCGTATTATCCTCGGTCCCGCACATATCACATATGTGCCCCTACTCCGTTTTGCCTGAGTCAAGAAACCTCTGTGTAGGACTCTAAAGAATCGTCAATACGCTGGCAGTAGGTGATGATCATATCAAACACCCACAAGCTGCAAGCGGTCAGCTAAACGTAACAGCTACCCAGGTATTGAGCGCTCAGAAGATCAACAAGCAAGCCTATACATTCTCCTGTGAATCCAAACAATAACACTCCCGTACAGTTTGGTCTCGTCGTCTGATATGTTGCATATCTCGCCTAGGGGTGGTAAACGTCAGACCCCAGTAGCTCGTAAGTCGTGTCGATATGAGTTCTATAACAGTTCGAGAAACTACTGATAACACTTACCAGTAAATCTCAGCAACCCTGGCCAGGGATTTCCGGTTATAGCCAATCGAACACAGCACAACATAAACTCCCTATACCGGGAGAGACGAATCCCCTCCTATCGCTCATTGCCTCCATGTGATTCGGGACTGTACCCAAAAGCCACCTTTTTGCACGCCCTCTTGGACGTGGTATGATGGAAATCAAAGCACAGTGGGAATCACACAAGACTCTATGACGATCTCGGGTCAACAGACTACTCTGTACCAGTGTCACCGGAGAACTGCCATCTGACGTGAGGTATAATACCATCTGGGAGTTCTCGGCGAGTCCGTCCAGTGTACCCAGTCTCCACTGAGCACCCGTACAGCATCCTTGATGTCAAACACCGATGGATATGGGATCATCCATCGCCCATCATATGGGTCAAGATGCGTATACGCTAGTCTACTCTGGTGTATCGATACCCTGTCTCGATACACGCTCGACTAGGAACAGTTATAGGATGTACTCGTCGACTACCGTGGCCCCACTAATATGATCTCATCATAGTCCCAGTAGTCGAGTACATATCCTAAGGGCTTTATCAACATGTAACATAGAGACAATCAGAGTACATGTTAAGATAAAGTACAACCAGATAGCATACTATCATGTTGAGCAAGAAAGTCCTCCCTATATATGTCCAAGCATCCACTACAATATACATCGTATGTACAGTAATGGCCTCTAGGGCATACATATAACTAACAGTTCTCAGGTGACACTTATACAGGTTAGTCTGTAGACCCGAGATCGTCACAGAGTCTTGTGTGTTCTCCCACCGTGCTTTGATTTCCACCCTACCACGGCTCTACTGAGTCATGCAAACAGGTGGCTTTTGGGTACAGTCCCGAGACACATGGAAGCAATGAGCGATAGGAGGGGTTTCGTCTCTCCCAGTATTAGTAGTTGATGTTGTACTATGCGCGATTGGCTATAACCGGAAGTCCCTGGCCAGGGCTGATGAGATTTACTAATAAGTATTATTAGTAGTTTCTTGACCTGTTATAGGCCATACATCGGCATGACTTATTGAGTTATTGGGGTCGACGATACCATCCCTAGACTCAATATGCAACATATCAGACGAAGAGACCGGACTGTACGGTAAGTGTTGCTGGTTGGCTCTACGGGAGTTTGGACAAGTCTGCTTGTTGTTCTTCTATTCGCTCAATACCTGGGTAGCCGTTACGAGCAGCTAGTACCGCTGACAGTTTGTGGATATCTGATATGATCACTACCTACTGCTAGCGTATTTACGAGTCTTAGAGTCCCACATAAGGGTTTCCGAGCTCGGGCGAAACGATGTGGGGCACACATAGAGATATGTGCGGGAGCTTGATTAATACGAGTATATGATACCGTATTTTAATCCGGCGTTTTCTATTAGTCGGGTTATATGTGATATGAACGGATTATTAAATCATGTGTTGATTTAATATAATAACAAATTGCTCATTAGTAATTCCTTTCTTTATGTGTTCATGTATGTATGTATGTATATTTATATGGATTTATATACATATATACATGGGTGCAAGTATCATGGTGTATGATAAATTGGACATGGCTATGCTAGACTCACATGGAAAAATCTTAGATGTTTATTGATTTTGAAGAAATTGAATAATGAAGTCATGGTTCTACACTCTTCTTAAAATATCCCACTAACCATGGTTCATTATTTAATCCTCCACTAACTCGCTCTCATAAAATATCTAAGATATTTTCCATTGCTCAATATATATTATTGTGAGTGTGACTCTCTCTCTCTCTCTCTCATCTCAAGCATAACCTTTAGTTCATTCTCTTCCTCCTAGCTCTCTACCCTTTTTCATGAGAGTAAAAGAGAAAGAAAAATAAATGTTTAATAGTAAGAAAAATCCCACTTCATCAATCTATATTAGTCTAGCACACTTATATAGGTTGTTTGCTTCACTTCTACTTAGTTCAAGTGAAGCAAAAGATTGAGTGTAAGGAACTCCGGGTGGATCATCGTGGACACGGAATGTTTCAAGCGGACTTGTTCCAAGCTTCGAGTGGAGCTAAGGAGCCCAAGGACTATTACACGGAGCTATAGAAGAAAAGCAGTGGTCTACAAAGGTTGTAATTCTTTTTCTCGTAGAGTTAGACACTTTTGTATATGATACTAACCCTAATCTCTAGTTTGATACGTGGCTTGTGTGCTTTAGCTCTCTTGATTTTTGAAAATACATCATATATTGCAGTTTAAACACTTGTAGAGATGCTTAGACACACTTACAATTCTAACTCATTATTAATGTACATGACGTCTTCATCTCTTTTAGAGACGTCATACTTATCCGTTAGAATTCGAATCTGCCAAAATTCAAACCAGATATGTCATTCATGTCAGAACACTGACATCATCTCCTGGCGTCGGTATCAGAAAACTTTGAACACTGACGTCAGCCCTTGATGTCAGTATATGAAAAATTGAACTACTGAAGTCAGTAGAACAAATCTCTGATTTTTATATTTCTGTTAATGTTCTCAGTGAAGGCTACCCTGATGTCACTAGAAAAAATTGTATAGAGCTGACGTCTAGCCCTGACGTCATCACGAGAAGTTTGAATAAAAAAAATTGAATTTCAAATTTCAAATGAATGGACACTTGCACCAAATTTTCTCCTAATTTCCTCTAAACGGTTATTAACTTTTTTATGGTAGTTTTTGGCAGTTATTGGAAGTTACAATAAATTTCCATTCAATTCTCTATAAATACCTTTGAGATCTCACAATTCAAACATAGAAATTCATTGCAAATCCTTTTGAAATTCTTCGTGTTCTTTGCAGTTTAACTTGTTCAAATTTTTCATTTCTCAAGAGCCTTAAACTTGTCCAAATCTCTCAAAACAATTCTTATTCCTAACCGGAAATAATCTTTGAGATCAATAGAATTATGAGTGAGTGAAATCGTTTGTAATAAGAGCTATTTGTAATCCAAGAGAAGAGCTGCTTCTCGTTTCACTTGAATTGTAGATGAGAAGTGAAAAAAGAGATCTTCCTAAATAGACGTGGATTAGAGAGGAAAGTGCGGCTTTCCAAGAGAATCATGGTCTAGAGAGGAAGAAAACTTGTTTTCTAGAGAATTGCAGTTTAAGTGATTGATCCTTGTGAAAAGAGATATCTTGTTTCTTCATATCCCTGTGAAGTAGGATTTGTGTACTTCAAAAATATAGTGGAAGAATTATGAGTAGGAGACTCAGGCGGGGACTGGTCATAAGAGGTAGTGAACCCTAGTCAACATATCCCTGTGTTTGCATCGCTCTAACTCTTTTTTACTTTTTCTATTTTTATATTGATTGTCATATTAAGTTTCTTGTTTAAAACTTGTTTTAAATATTTTCGGTAGAAACTCGATAATCACTTTAGAAATAGTATTTAAATTTTTAAATTTGCCATAGATTATTATAATTACCTTATTCACCCCTACCCCCTCTAAGATATTTTTAGTATCTAAGTACCCTATCCAATGCTTCTGTCACTGTTGGATATAGTGCCCTCAAAGTCAATTATTGGATCACAGGCACGCGATTATAATGATTGAGGGAGGACCTATGCCGGAAGGACAGTCTTACTCAGGATGATAGTATGCTATCTGGTTTATCTTTATCATCGTGTACATACTTTACGTGACATTACAGGTCACTATTGCACGTTGATATAGCCCTTAGGATTCTTGCTTGACGGCCAGCAGTATGATGGAGATCATATACGTGGCAGCTGTGGTCTATAAGCACATCCTTAAAAAGTCCCTAGTCGAGGGAGTTTCGAGACAGGGCATCGATACTCCAGAGTAGACAAGTGTATACGGGTCGAGACCCCGACGAGGGGCGGTGGCTGGTCTTATAAGTCATTGGTGTCAGTTGGTTCACCTAAGACGTATATAGGTGCTCATTAGGTTATGAGTACATCGGACAGGACTCGCCGGGAACATGCTAGTTGGTTTTATACCTAGCGTCAGATAGCAGTTTCCCGGTGACATGTGTACATGTTAGTCTATCAACCTGAGATCTTCATTTGTCTTGTGTGAGTTCCCACTGTTCTTTGATTACTACCTACCATGGCTCAAAGGAGCCGTGCAAACAGGTTTTAGTTGGGTACAGTCCCGAGCCACATGGAGGTAGTGAGTAGATCGGCAGGGGTTTCGTCTCTCCCGGTATTGGAGGTGAGATCGCGCTGTGTCTAGGAGAGCCATTACACGAATTCCTTGGTCAAGGCAGGAGATTTACTAGTAGGTATTCCAGTAGTATCTCGAGGTGTTCTGGGCTACACTTCGACACGACTTGTACCGCTTTTAGGGGTCTGACTTTTACCAACCCCTAGGCCCGACATGCGATGCTCATAAAAGAACGGACCGGACTGTACGGATATTGTCACTGACAGGCTCAGTAGGATGTCTGGATGAGTTCGCTTATCAGCCTCCCTTTTGGTCAATACCTTGTAGCTCGTTACGTACAGCTAGTACCACTGCCGTGCTAGTGGTTAAATCCACAGCCAAAGTATTGACGAGTCTTTAGAGTCCCCCACAGACAGTTTCTCAAGTTTCGGGCGAAACGTTGTAGAGGCCGTATGGTATTATGGCAGGGTTCGATCATATACGTGCACTTGTGCACGGATCATGATCGGACGGATCATACTAGTGGGCTTTGGTTTAAGCCGGATCCTAGTATTAGATTTGTTGGATTACTTTCGTCTCATCGCATTCGCATTCAGTCGGAATGCGGATGCAGGTATGTATATACAGGTGAGGGGTATTCTTGTGATCCGTCACGAGTTTACTTTAGATGTTGTCGCATCTTTTTGTTGTTGTAAATATTTGGATTAATGTTTACATGTGGAAATTGTGAGTGGATTTCATGATGAAGTGCATTTAATGTGACATGGACATGTTTAGTGACTCATGGTCTCTTTATTTGTGCTAATGTCACATTAGGATTTGTTAATTGTGTTGAATTGATGGATGGAGAGAGAGAGGGCAGCCATAGGCTTGGGGTTTGCTCTTGGGTTTTCATTCTTGTGCTCACAACAATAATTCAACACAATAACACAAAAGCCTCTTCTCTTTTCTTTCTTCTTCTTGCTCACAAGTTCTACCATTGGCATCATCTTCTACCTCTATTCTAACCATCTCATGTGTTGAGAATCCTAGATTGTCAAGAGACAAAGTTATCACACACATTCTCTACTTCACCTTAGACACGTCGGCTAGCAAACTTCGTGTCCGAGTTGCTTCGGATGAAGCGGGAGCCCGTAAATGGACTCATTGATGTGGTGCCCTTCCGACGAGGAGACCGGAGATCGGAGATGCCGCGAGGAGCTTATGATGGTGGCCAAAGACCGAAGGACATGGATCGATCGGTATAGCCACTCTCACTTCTTAGTAGTTAGCTAGTTTAGCGTTAATGGTTCGATCCGGGTGAAAGACTACGATAGCGCCGGTTTCCTAAAAAGTTTTTGTTTCCGCATTTGGTCTCGGATTGACGGCCGGGACACTACCGTAGACTTACAGTCACGACCCGGAAAAGGCACATGACTGGCACATGAATCATGTGAAGTCTATAGGACCCCACATAATTCAAGTAAGCCAAAAGCCCAGAAAATCTAAACCTTTTAGGGGAAAATAGTGGAGGTGGAGTTTTGAAATAAGGTTTTTTACTGAAATCACGTTCCTTCTTTAAAACATAGATGATAGTGTACGAAAACACAATGTTTGTATCTAACTTGAAAACATTTTCGTCATTGAAAATTTGGGCAGCACATCCTTTGTAATTTTTAACCCAAAAACGAATACAAGCAATAATATATATAAGGCATCCCCAAGCAGGAGGTAGCTCTTTGCCAAATGACGGAAACAACCATGCAATAAAGTAAGATCTACAACGCCGAAGGGCGAGGATCAAAACACAGAAAGAAAGCAAGAAAGCTAACGTATCACCAAGGAAATCCCAACAATAATGAATACAAGAGCATGACTCTAAGGTCGAAAGAATATATAAGCGGTGTTTCTAAGTCTATAAATATACATAGTCTGGTTGATGGAGCCTTTAACTAAATACAACTAAAATAAATAACAAGTACAACTGAAATGTAATGTGCATAAACAACGGTGGTCACGATGCAAGTGAACCCACCTATCAAGCAATCACTCGGGAGAAAGTGAAGTGCCAGCAAGTCGCTATGAAACCTGTACAGCTAAACATGCAAAGAAACTGTGCAACAACGGGGGTGAGTTGCCAACTCATGAGTAGAAAATATCACCGAGTAAAAACCGAATGTATGACGATTTTCTAGGTCATACAGTGCAATACAATAGCAATACTAGAACGATAACTTCTAATAACGGTACAGGTAATAATGTTGACATATGTGTAAAGTCAAGCACTCATGTCCGTGTCATAAAGCAACTACATATCATACGCATTAGGTATGAATGCATCACTAAAATGGTGTGTCCAGCAATGGCACAGAAAAACCAAGATAAACCTGAGTGCCAAGTATCGACACTCGAAAATATCATGAAACCGTGTCCATCAGCAACACAAAATCCTTAAATCCCAGGCTCCGTCAGTCCGGATCGGCCCATATCATCAAACCTCATGACTGCGGTCGGTATCCTCCGGATGTTCGCCGAGCCAAATATCACCGGTCGGTAGTGCTCCCCTGCCGGGCTCAACGTCTCTCTATACGGCCTTCTTGCCCCGGGTTACCGCACCGGGTCCACCATGTCCCCGCAGACGGCGTCTCTCTCCTCGAATCGGGTATGTGTACACACGTGGCTCAAGAACCGAGAAAACTCATGATGGACGCCGCACATATCATATCATGAGAAAACCGCAATTTCTATTTTGAAAAGAAAATAGGTTTATAAAATTCCTTTGCGGTTTTTCCCAAATCCCAAAATCTTATGAAAATAGAAATCTCAAAATCATGAGCTAATAATAGATAAGGGATATCGGCATAAAGCCCTACTGCAGTATAAAATCAGAATATAGGTAAATAATGCATGTGGCATCTAAATACAAGTGCAATGTTATAATTAGCGTATGATATCAGAAATGCTACTTAGCTACAACAATCAGTGTATACAAGATAATAACGGCGCCTACAGTGTGCTTGACATGGCAATTACCGATGATAATATGTGTGAGCCGGCAAGCAAGTATACGTGGAACATACGCATCATTGGTAATGGTGATGGTGTCCTAACAGACGATATCATAATAGAAATTAAACAACAAAAGCAATAATAAGGTATATAAAACTATATACGAGCCATACCGTTTATCGTGTTTAAATAGCACGAATCGTTGTTTTTAGAAAAGTAGGGACTACGGTGTTTTGAGAAAAGAGATGTCTTTTGAAAATCTGTAGCGTCTCTCGTTTTATTCTTTGAAAAAGCTAATGATCCGTCGGTTTTGAAAATAGGTATGACTCGAGCCTAAGTTAACCTATATCTATGCAACTAAAGACTAAACTAAGAACCTAGTCGAAGGCGATAAGAAATCTATAATATCTCGAGTCGATATATCTAATAGTCGGCAATCCAGTCTCATATCATCACGTACGGTATTAATACATCATACGATATTCTCGAGTCAAGAGTGCGGATCAATCATCATATACATCTCGTACGGTAAAATCCATCGTACGACATCCTAAAAAACCGAGGGTACGGATCACATATAATATATATCATCAGTCGTACGGTATCATCATCGTGAAATATCGATATCAAGGGGTACAGATCTAAAGTCTCGTACAAATTTATTATTTCATCAAGTCATATGTTATCGCATGTTTGAATACATATCGCCCAACGATCCTTTATTACATTATAACATATACGGTGTCTCGACTCAATCACATATCATAACCTCACAACATCATGCCTGATCATATCGACTCATCTCCATATAACTTATACTATCCTCATCTCACGTGTATACACACACACACACACACAAACATACATATATATACACACATATACACCCAAAACCAAGTGTGTGTGCGCGTGCGCGTGTGTGACTACATATATCCTAAAGTTCAAGACTAAGCTACAATCCTTCTACGAACACGCTTACTCTAATTCTACGGTTTCCAAAAACCCTATTTTCTAAGTATCCAACTCTTGTACCAACAGATATATATATATATATATATAATAGAATATATAACCTATTATACTGTTGCGGGGGTGCTATACGCCATCCACCCGACTTCCCCCGTAGATATACATCTACTCACCTCGAATTCTCTCTAGCCGAAGTCGATGGCGCTTATTCTCCCTTGTTGTACGAAGTCCACGCGGGGTACCTACAGTTTTCAATGTGTTATATCGTAAACACGAATCAAACACGAAAACTAAAGCGGCACACGAAACACACATAGATTAGAATTTATGGTCTACACATGCAAAAATAGCCAAATAACCCGCGCCGTTGACGTACAAATGTCCAACGACCAAATCCAAGTTCAAATACCAAAAATCAAGTTTTAGAAATCAGAAAAAATAATAAATTCCAACCAAAAATGCTCCCACATTTTGCCTCAGGTAATTAGGGATTAAACAAACAATATAGGGGCTAGGTTACAAGGTGTATGAGCTACAGGAAAAACCACAACACTAATGACCACAACAAGACCGGCGAGATCACAATTTTAGCCGGTTTTGCCGGGTGAGTAAGAGCATTTGGGTCTCGAATTTCAATGGTGGTCTTCTAATGGTCTATCTAGGTCAGAGAAGTAGTTTGATTTTCTAAAAATATCCCCAAAATGCTCCAGATCCCCTGTAGTCATCAAGAATTCAAAAAACCAATATCGGCCAAAATTTTAAATTCAAGTTTGGTGTTTAAGTATCTGTTTGGTCCAGGATTTCTAACAATACAGTGTTTCTTGTGGCCTCTATTAACCTCAATCACACATTAACAACACAAAATATTCCCTGACCCTAACTTGGAAAATTCTAACATCACCAAACTATAATAGATTAACTCCAAACTACAATAGAACATAAAGAAGCTAAATTTCTAAACCAGGATCTAGGATTTACCTCATAGAGAAACTTAGGAAAAACCCTTGATGACCCCAAATGCTCAAAATCCAATTTTGATTCCACCAAGGGGTTTGTAGTAAGGTTTGGAGTGGTTTTTATGAAGGGAGTACGTGGTTTTAGCTAAGTTTTTGGGGGTGTTTAGTGGGGTGCAGAGGAGGTGGAGGGTAAGGGGAAATGATGTGAAGAGGATGAAGATGAGAAATGAAGGAGTAAGGGATGAGCTATGGTCAAAGTGTTTTGGAGTGTGTAGAAGTTTCCCCACTCTCTCTCTCTCTCTCTCTCTCTCTCTCTCTCTCTTCCTATCTCTCTCACATGGTCCCATGCCTCAAGTCACACTTATTTTATTTTATTATTTACCATTTATCTTAAAAACAAAACATATAAAACAAAGATAAAGCCATGGTTCATAATAAGAAAATGTAACAAGTGTTTTGCAACATACCATGTTGCATGCCACATGCATAATCAAGCTTGATGCATAATTAAGGAAATATTAATCAAGTTTAGTATTAAACTTGTATATAATTAATTATATAATCGTTTATAAAATACCCAAATCGCATAAATATCTCCAAATCAATAATTTATATAAATTTTCCAGTTATTTCCAGACTATCAGTATATAATTACACCATATCATTAAAACTAATTCTCATACTTAATAATATTCATGAAATTTATTATTTTAAATTATTTAAATTCCCAAAAACAATATTTTATTTTCTGAAATGTTACAACTTCCTAATGAGTCATATTCGGACAGCTAGTGTATCTACTTAATTTTGTTACAGAGAACAAAATGTCTAGTCTCGTGCAATTTGCAAGATAAATTAAGCTTCCAATGATTTGTGAATACCTCAACTGAGACACAGGATTACCACTTTCGTTCTTGAAGAGAGCTACGAAAGGATTATATGGGGTTTTGACGATTCTACAATTTTTAGAACCAAATTTCTCAATTATTCTTTAAACATAATGAGATCGAGAAATGGCTATACCCGCAGCCGATCTCATCAGTTTGAGTCCAAGAATCACATCAACAACACCTATATCCTTCATTTCAACTTGTTGCTCAAGAATGACTTGGCTTCATTTATTATTTTAAGATTAGAACCAGACAGAAAAACATCATCCACATATATGCATAACAGAATACATTCATCACTTTTGATCTTACTATAAACACACTTATCAGACTCGAGCATGCTAAAGCCAAAATAGGAAATGACAGAATCAAACTTTTCATGCCACTGTTTAAGGGCTTGTTTAATTCCGTATAAAGATTTTACTAGCTTACATGCTTTCCTTTCATTACCAGTAGCTACAAATCCGTCCGGCTGATCCATACAAATTTCATCCTCAAAGGAACCATGAAGAAAAGTAGTTTTCACATCTATCTGATGGATTATGAAATCATATACAGAAGCCAATGCAATCAGCGTTCTGAATGTAGTCATACGGGCAACTGGTGAGTATGTATCAAAGAAATCTATACCTTTGACCGTTTAAACCCCTTAGCAACTAATCTGGCCTTATACTTGTCAATGGTTCCATCTGATTTCAACTTCTTTCTAAATATCAATTTGCATCCAATGGTTGTGAACCCAGGAGGGAGATGTAATAATTCCCATGTCCTATCAGAGACAATGGAATTTATCTCACTCTTGACAGCATCCTTCCAATGCTTAGCTTTCTTTCGAAACCATAGCAGTTAGGATCATCCTCGATATTGTAAATGATAAAATCGCTTCTAAAATCCTTGATGGTCCTCGCTCTCTTGCTCCTTCTAGGTTCATCTGACTTCTCAGATCTCAAGAGTCTAGAGTTGGAACAACTTAGATCCTCCCCCACATTTGTCATCCTTTCCGCATGATCAGGAATGGAACAAAAGAGTGGGTTAGATTCTTCATTAGAAGTTATTTGAGGAATGCCAATTTTCATAGGAAAGATATCTTCAAGGAACGTTGCATCACGGAATTCTACTATTGTGTTAACAGCTATGCATCAGATTTCTGACTTAATTATTAAGAATCTCAATGCATAACAGTTTTCCACATTACCCAGAAAGATAGAATCTACGGTCTTAGGATCTAGCTTTTTCCTCTTGTGATCTGAGATATGTACTTTAGCATGGCACTCCCACACTTTCAGATATTTCAAGCTTGTTTTGTGACCTTTCCAAAATTTGAACTGACTACTTTCTTTATATTTCTGAGGGACTCTATACAGAATATGGCAAGCCGTATTCAAAGTCTCTCCCCACATATATTTCGGTGGTTCAGAACTTTCAGGTAAACTATTTACCATATCTATTAGGGTTTTATTTTTCCGTTCAGCAATCTCATTAGACCGGGAAGAATATGGAGCCGTTATCTCATGTACAATCCCAAAGGATTGACATAATTGAGTAAACGAGGTTGGGGTATATTCCCTTTCTCTATCAGATCTTAACCTTTTAAGTTTCATACCAGTTTGAGTTTCAGCTTCATTCTTAAAAATAAGAATTTTTTCTTGAGTTTCATCTTTGGTTTTAAATAAGAAAACATAACAGTACCTAGTATTGTTATCTATAAAGGCAATGAAGTATCTTTTTAGGTCTTTGGTCAATACACCATTAAACTCGCAGATGGCCGTGTGTACTAAGTCAAGCAACCCTAAGTCCCGTTCCAATGAGTGGAAGGGTTTCCTTGGTTATTTGGCAGTAACACACACTTTGTATTTTCTACTTTTATTAATTGTGTGTTTTGGAATTAGGTTCAGTTCATCATTCGTCTTATAGAATCATAATTTACATGACCAAGATGGCTATGCCATAGATCAGATGATTCAATAGTACAAACGGTAAGATAAACATAATCAAAGATTTCTTTCAATTCAAAGTTTTCAACATTCTCTACTCTAAGTTTAAACAAACCATCAGACATATAGCCCTTATCTATAAAAGATTAATTTTTTAAAATAACAACTTTATTGTATTTAAACGAAATCTCATAACCCTCTCTAACTAAACATGACCCACTCAGAATGTTGCGATGAACGGTAGGAAGATGATGCACACAATGCAAAGAAAGAAATCGTCCTGAAGAGAACTTCAGGTCCACACGTCCATATACTAACATCTTAGCTGCAGTTTAGTTCCCCATCATCACTGATTTTCTATCTCCAGTCTGGTAAGATTTGAAAAGCAATTTATCAGCACAAATATGCACATTTGCTCCAGTGTCTACCAACCACTCTGGGGTTCATAAATAGAAAGAAGCTCAGGGTTAAAAGAAACATATCCTTCAAGAGATCTTGCAACCTCAACCATCATGTTGACTTGAGGTTGGCTGACAGATCTGGGGTTCGCCTTAGCTTTCTTTGTAGGACAAGTTTTAGCCCAATGACCTATCTGTCCGCATGTCCAATATGGTTTGTTTGTTTGTTTTTGGTTTCTTTTAGAACTTGGCCTTGACCTTAAATTTTTCATCTTGTTTAGGCTTAAATTTATTTTTTTCCCATCTATTATAACATTTGCTTTAGGTTTGTATTCAACAGGCACAACATGTGTTTGATTCCTATGCTCTTCTTCAATAGCAATGTGTACCATTAAATCAAGACTAATCTTTTCTTTTCGATGTCTGAGAGACATAGCAAAGTCCTCCAAAGATCAAGGAAATTTTTCAATGATTGCCATTACCTTGAATTTCTCAGGAAGTTCCATATCAGCTTCTCTAAGAACGTGCAAGATAAATAAAATCTCATGTGCTTGTTCAGTAACTGACTTTCCTTCAACCATTTGAAATTTTAAGAATTTTGCTAAAGAATACCTTTCAAGACCGAGGTTTTCGGTATTATATTTCTTATCTAATACTTCCCAAAGTTCTTTTACAAAGTTGGATGAAGAACAATAGACATCGAAGAGCACGTTGGATAAAGCTAACGATATGCATCCTCGAGCAATTTGGTCCTTCTATGTCCACTGTGCAATCTTCTCTGCACCGTTAGGGTCCTTTTTATCAGATTTAGGACATTCAGTTAATATTAGTGTCAAAAACCCCTTGATAATCAACCAGAATTTCATTTGCTGTTGTCAATGTTTGAAATACTGACCCGATAATTTTTCACGCATCCCGGTCATATCCATCTCAGGTGTGAAGCTACTAGTACTACCTAACATAGACATAACTATAAATAACTTCTTCAAGATTGTTGGAGTAAACAATATGTATAACATGTTAAAATTGATTATTTTAACAAAGAGGTAATTACCAGCCATATCTAATGTTAGCAAAAGCAAACAACACATGAATGGATTCAACAACAGCAGAGAAAAAGTTATTAAACACGATTTTACCGACTGAATTGCCCTATGCTGCGATATTCTCCGCATGATAAGACAGTCCAAGTTCCGTATGGACGACACCTTCAAGAGGTTCTCCGACCACCGCTTCAGTCACCGCTGCCAGAATAGTTTTCACCGCCGAGATCGAGAGACCGGTGGGGATTTTTCATAGAGACAAAACTATTTCCGCACAGTAAAATTGCCTTTGTACAGAATTTTATTTTAACAAAGAGGTAATTACCAGCCATATCTAATGTTAGCAAAAGCAAACAACACATGAATGGATTCAACAATAGCAGAGAAAAAGTTAGTAAACATGATTTTACCGACTGAATTGCCCTATGCTGCGATATTCTCCGCAGGATAAGACAGTCCAAGTTCCGTATGGACGACACCTTCAAGAGGTTCTTCGGCCACCGCTTCAGTCACCGCTGCCAGAATAGTTTTCACCGCCGAGATCGAGAGACCGGTGGGGATTTTTCAGAGAGACAAAACTATTTCCGCACAGTAAAATTGCCTATGTACAGAATTTTATTTTGGAAGAACTCATACCGCATAAGTCGGGTTGAGTTAAAATAGGTCCTTCATTGTTTTTACATAAATTATTAAACACCTTATGCTATTTAAACTCTTCTTTTTTCTACTCTCTAGCCGATCTGGGACTAAAAACTCTATTACAATAGGACCTTTCTCAAAGTCCCCTTTACCTATCTTTTTCATCCATGAAATCCAACCAAGTTGGTTTCTCTTAATGGAAAACAACCCACATAACCCAATAAAATTCCAACAATGTCCACCGGCTCGATTGTGCTTCAGGTTTATAAAAATTTTCTTTCTTGGTTCGGTGGAATTTGTTGTCTATCCGCATATACTCAAGAGATGAGTAGACGGTCCCTGATCATTTAGAAACTAATGTCATACAGGACCCATGGCGTTTACCTCTACTCTACATGTGGATATATAAGAGTGAATAGTGCTGGTAAGAAAAGTATTTTTCTTCTTGTTATGGTAGGTGAAGTATAATCTATTTTACTTACCTAAGGAACCGTTTGCATCTATTGAGTACGATATCTTGATTTATGCTATATTTCCATTTGTATTAGCTTTAACTAATGTAGTTAAAGATGTGGTCGGCTATTAATTTGAATGAGTTGCATCTTCAACCAAATATGTAAAAGAATAAATATGGTTGGTTAGACATAACTGTTGTTGTAAGCTATACATTATCCTTTTGTCTACCATTGCACATCATCTTGTGCTCGTCATAAAAGCATTCTTATTTAGTATTCGCAAGCGCGTGCCATTTTTGTGTATAAAAAAATTAGAAAATCAAGGTTCATTTTTCCCCTAATTGGTAATGTTGGTGTTTTCTTTTTTATGTGACGTAATTTAATCTCTTTATACATTTGTCCTTTTCTTTTTCTTTTGATAAGTATTAACCGTGTGAGAGGGAGATGGCCGAAGGCCGCATACATAGAACTTCAAAAAAGTCGAAGAAATCTTTTTGATTTTTGTTTTCTCAGCGGAAAAATGACAAAATGCCATATGATGACCTTAAATTCTAGTTACTAGAGTTTGAGTTATAATAATAGAAAATCAAAAAATTGGATAAATTCAAATTTAAAGAATAAACATTTGATATCAATGTTAGATAGCTATATATCCTAATTCTAAAAGTAAGTGGTAAGTGATGATCCAAAGAATAACACACCCTTCTTTATTGCAAACCTTCTTCCCAAAGAAGGGCCATGCACTTAATTCAAGCAACTCCAACGTGTCCCCACAGAGCTTTCAAAAATCTAACTCTTAAATAGGTTTTTAAATGCACCCGCTCTTTTTGGGTAATCTTGTGTGGTGATGGGCTAAGGGTGCGGTTATGAGAAGTTGAGAAGCTCAATCAAAACCAGTATAATTATGGCCCTTTCAATTCTCATGCATGTACTCCACTATGCCTCCAACTTAATTAGTTTAATTTTAATTGACACTCATATGTGCATTGAAAAGGCCAACTATACCTGCCACCTATTAATTAAATCCATAATTAAATATATTCATTCATTCAGCTTAACACGAGTTGAGACATTAATTTCTTGTGTGAGAGAGAGAATTACAACGTTGGATGACCCTGGCAAGAGTTGTTACAAGGGGCAATTATTTGAGATGAGGAGTGAATGCTAGCTATCAATTCTCTCTCACCAATTGAACTTGAAATCATCAGAGAGCCCTAATGGAGGTGGGTATAGATGAGTAATGAGATCATATGCAAGACATGCACTTTTTTTAATAACAGGCCGTAACTTGAATCCAGACATCCCGCTTAGCGGCAAAAAGGTTTTACCATTAGACTATCCTGGCACTTGCATAAATGTAATTAATTGGGAATGCCCCCTGTATTGAATTCAATTGGTCATTAAGTAATTTTCATTGATTAAGTTGTTCGAAGTTGTGTTGATTATTTGACACTTGAGTTTATCCTTTTTATGGTTTCGGATTGGACTATTGTATTTGCCACTATGGTAAGCTAGACAAAAGATAATAGCAACAAATATAGTATTCATTGATGATCATTATTGAAACAACTTATCTATTTTTTTCTTTTACAGGCACTGATAAGACTGCAACGAAACCCACCGGCCCCGTGTCCCTCTCTTTGAAGCACTAAATGAGAAATCCCGAGTTTGATCCCAGGTCTCCCCTCACAAACTTTTATCGCCCACCACTAGACTATATGCCCCACACGTTCCTCACCATCTTTATAGACGCTTTGAAGAGCTTGTTGGTAGATGGTATAGGATCTTAGATTGTAGACATCGAGACAGACTATTAAGACATATGAGTATGCGACCATCATATATATGTGAATTGTCATATTTTCTAGTGCAAGCGAAAGAAACTATCTAATCAGGTCAGTTGGATTAGCATAAATAGCTATGTTGGCCTATCTAAGTTTTGATTTCAAATTTTGTTTTTTTTCTTTGGGAACGGGCTCTTAACCTAATCCATGCATATATCACACACATGCATATATTATGAATTTGTGCCGAACGCGTTAAATTATGATCACTTTCTTTCTTGGGGATCGATTCCCGTACACTTCTCGGAAGGGAAAGTGTTATGACCAAACGAACTATGCACGTGGTCCAAATTGTGGTTTTCTTTCTTCCAGCTATATCACATCAATATATTACCCTCTATGGCTTCATATGCAAACCTCTCAATCGGAGGGGTTTGACAAATATAACATTGTTTCTTAAATGGGAGTAAATTCCCATCACAGGGTTTCTTCACTCATTTAAAAAAGTCTTGTCTAGTTTGGTATACAAGCCTATCTAATATTTAAACCACATATTAATGTGTTGATGGGCCATAGATATAAATATTCAACTTATTTGTTGTACCTGCACCGTGCCAATGAAATTTAAGGACCTCGTGTCCTGCTTTTTGTATAATGTTATCTAAAAAACTTGGCATTCAACAAGATTCATTAAATAGGTTTATTAATTTGCATTGGTTGGTGCCTTGTTGCTTATGGTTGCAATTTGTAATGCTGGTCCACCTAATATGAGTCGAGTCACCGACCAAGGGTAGTAAATTTTTTTTCCTTTTTTTCCTTTCTATTAAAAAAAACAATAGGGCCGGATAGCAGAATTGAAATGATGTTTTTGGCAAAAATATTTTTCCATACTTCATTTCATGTTAGTTTACCTTTCTTTAGTTCTTTTTGTTCAACAGGCAGAGATAACGTCTTGTATAACCTTGTTATAGCAACCGTACTACAAAGCACGGTAACAAGACAGTCGAAACTAAACACGCCGCGTTGAGATGATTCGACCAAAATGAACAAAGGAGAAGTAATCTTCTCTATAAAAAAATTATGAGTAGTATGATGGCGGTGATCTCTGTCAAACCCTAATCTTGAATACATAGCAAATCTCACCAAAAAAAGTCTGCCTTATCTCTCATGTTCATAAGCATTAAAGATCGTGTCTTAATTAAGGTCCGAATTACATAAAGAAAGTTGGGCACATTGGTTCAAGGGATTGGAATTTACAATGTAGTAGGTCGCAGGTTGAATTCCATTTCTTAACATTCTTTTTTTCTTAAAAAAACATTAGAGTCTGAATTACTAGGGTTGTGTTATATCCTAAGCTTCTAAATCGGCGTGGTGAAGCACGAAGGGATCACTCCAGCCGATTGCGAACAAATGATACGGCACATCGGAAATAAACAGAATCACGTGCAAACAAAGACAATGAAAAAGATCTATCTGACGGCTATCAAAGACACCACAAAGAAAATAGAAAAGCACACAAAACAACCAAGAACACAACGATATAACCAGAATCAATGCAAACTCGCACATAATCATGCCTTCGCGATGAGAACCATCTACTAGAGTAAGGATTACACGATATATATATATACAATAGTTTCCCACAAGCCTAGTACAAGAACACTATGAATCTACCTCAAAGTCCTCATCTTTCTCCCTCAAACTCTAGTTTTTAATTGCTGCATTTTTTTATGGAAATAATTAATTAGACATACATAAAATCCTAGTTAAACTTTTCTGTGTTGGGAGAAAGTCGATCCACGGAACAATATTCGTGACAAAACTAAATCACACAATCACACCACGCAATTAAGAACGAAAGATAAAACGTTAATAAAATGCGAAAATAAGAAAATAGAATCACAAACACAAACTAGAGAGGGATATGTTAGTGAGATTCACCCACCGTATAGCTGGTCTCCGGCAGAGCGGAATCTGTAAAGTCTACTATAACCTTGAATCAAGTACACCCACGAGCAACCCCAAGAGATTTCTCTCAAATCTCTCTATATCTAAGCCGTCACCCTCTTAATACAATAGTCTCTCTTAATGGCAGAAAATAATACATATAAGAGGCCCCTATATATAGGCAAACCCTAATCCTACTGAAAATAGGAGATAATCCCGAATTTACCAAAAATAGATTCACACAGATTTGCCATTGACAGACGTCCGAACCACACTTGGTCAGATATCTGCCTTGACTCTGACTTCATCTCCTTTGGTCAGACGTCTGGACTCTTTCCACCAGACGTCTATCGATGCTCTAAACCGGGATTCAAGCATTTCCAGACGTCTGTCCCAGACATTTGGCTACACTCTATTGTTTGGTTTAGTTCTTCTGCAAATGTCTGCTTTGCTGGCTTTCAGACGATTGCCTTTACTCTGGTATTCTGACATGGCTTTCATGCACATCTAGCCGTCTGTAGGAAGTTTCTCTATAATTTTAACAATCTCCCACTTGGAGATACGTCTGCCTTGATTTCCAAACGCTCGTAGGCTTCACATGATTCTGCTTTACTCTCTCATTATAAGATTTTCATGAAGAGATTTACCAACCTGCAAGAGAGATCCAGCTTATCTTTGTCAAAGATCTTGGTGAACATATCCGTCGAATTCTTTTCTTCAATGATCTTCTGCATGCCAACTCCCCATCTTCCAACGCTATGCGTATGAAGTGGTATCGCATTTTGATGTGCTTCCAAACTGTTCTTAAACCTGATCCTGCACTGCAGCCTCCTCTAAATTTTGATCTCCACCTGTGGGTACCTAATCGCTCTCTTGAGTTCCATCTAACTCGATGAACCTATATACTACACCATCCTTGGCATGCTTCACATCTTTGTACAAGTGTTGCTCATCAAATACGACGTTTCGACTTCGTATTACTTTTTTGCTTGTGTTATCCCACAGCCGATATCCGAACTCATCTCCACTATACTCGATGAAAGCACACTTCCTAAACTTGGAGTCAAGCTTATTCTTTTCCGCCTTGTCGATCAAAGAATACACAATACAACCAAATACTTTTAGGTGCGAGTTATTAACCAATTTTCCTGACCAAATTTCTTCCGGAATGTCTCCATCAAGCATATTTGTCGGGCTTCTGTTGATCAGACACACAGCAGCATCAACAGCTGCTGCCCATAGGAATTTTGGTACATCTGCATCCAAGGTCATACTTCTTACCCGCTCTAGGATCGTCCTATTCATCCTTTCAGCGATGTCGTTCTGTTGCGGCGTCCCCGGTACCGTTTTCAACTAACGAATACCCTTTTGAGAGCAAAATGCCTCAAACTCTTGCGTGCAATATTCCCCGCCATTATCATACTTAAGGCACTTAACCTTCAGCCCCGTTTGATTCTCCACCTGCGCAATCCAGTGTTTGAAGATACCAAACATAACAGACTTCTTCTTTATCGCATACACCCATGTCTTCTGGCTTGTATCATCGATGAACGTCACGAAGTAACAATTTCCTTCATAAGACGCCATTGAGGTTGGATCTCATACATCCGTATGCACCATCTCCAGCTACTTGATCTTTTTAGCTACGCCTCCAATATGAAATCTGAGCGTGCTTTGCTTCCTACAAACACAGCTCTCACAAAACCATAACTCCAACTTTTTCAGCCTCGAAAGAAGCCCCCTACCGTGAAGAATTTTCATGTTCTTCTCCCTGTGGTGCCCCAATCATTTGTACCGTAAAGAAGTCTCTGAATCTGTCTCCAAACCTGTCGCTAATGCAGTCGAACGTCCACTACTCCCACTAAAGGAGTACAATGGACCACTCAGCTTATCCCTTGCGACTACCAATAATCCTTTGAAAATCTTCCACTGAGAATTCCTAAACACCATCATATAACTTTCGGTTTTAGCAGACTTGTGGAAATTAGGCTTTTTTCAAATCTGAAATATGCCTAGCGTTCTTCAGCGTGATTTGATATCCTCCTGATGGTTGTAGTATGATCTTCCCTATTCCAACGATCTTGCACGGCTGACTATTTCCCACCATCACATGTCCAAAGTCTCCTTGAACATACTCTCTAAAATGATGCCGGCCTGAAGTGCAGTGAAAGGATGCCCCTGAATGTAGGAACTAGGTATCCGCATTTGTACTTTCGTTCACCGATAGACAAAGTCTATGTTCCCCTTGTTCATGTGTAGACACCACACTGGCTTCATTTTCATCTGCCTTCCCATCTGAGTCTTTCTTCAAGAGTCTATATTCTCTTTTTCTGTGACCCTTCTTTCCGCAATTCCAATAGCTACCTTGGATTTTCCCTTTCGACTTTTCTCGGGTCTTTGACTTTCCCATCTTCCCTTTTCCCCTTTCCATCATTCTGCCACGCTTCTCCACTGAATGTGCAGAAGTTCCTAAACTCCCAGTAGCAGACTTTCTCCTCATTTCATCGTTTAATATGCAACTCACCACATCATTAAACGTGAGAGTCTCTGAGATAGAGTTGATTACCGCCATCACAAGGTTTTCCCAACTCTCTAGCAATGAACAAAGAAATAAAAATGCTTGAATCTCATCTTCAAACACGATTGAAATGTATTCTAGTTATCTTGTCACGTTGTTGAACTCGTTCAGGTGCTCCGGTACTGAACCGTTCTTTGCCATCTTTAGATTTAAAAGCTTCTTCGTCAAGAATATGCTGTTTGATGTTAACAGCTTCTCATACAACTTCGCTAACGTCGTCATTAGCTCCATAGCCGTCTTCTCATTTAAGATATTAATGGTCACCTGCGGATTGAACAATAATCTTATCTTCGGTTGGGCTTTCCTATCCAAAAGATACCATGCATCTGTTCCTGCCCAAATTTTTTGGCTCAGAGCTTGCTGTTCGCTTATAAAAATAAAGGGAAAGCTCCACGTGTTAAATACATGCACCTACATGCAAAGCATGTAACTATTACCTCAAGTAGCGCCGCACGTGAAGTTCACATGGCGCCAATATGCAAAGCACAAGTGCACCTGTTCCCTTAATATTTAAACATAATAAAAGAGCTAAGCTCTGTTAAAATTTTATTGAGGCAGCGCCTCATGTGCCCCTCACAAGGGCGCTAGGGCCAGCACCAATCTTGTAGGATTAATCCTATGGCTGCGGCGCACGTTCTCCTCACGTGGGTGCCAATGTGCAAAGCATAGGAGCGCCTATCATAAATAAGAATTAAATTCTTAAGTGGCGCCCACGTGCACAACACGTGAGCGCCGGCGCCTAAATTAAAAGCAAGTAGAATTAAATTCTGTATAGGGATACTTCCCTAAAAACTGGGATATTCTCTATTAAACAGAGCCGTTGGATTAAATATCCAATGGTGATATAAATCATCAAATGATAAATTCTATTTAGGAAATATTTTCCTTCTAATATGGAAAGATCTTTCTCTAACAGAGAATCTTGTATTTAAAATTCAATGGTGATAAAATATCACTAATTAAACTATCTGATAGAATCAAATTCTATTTGGGAAATATTTCTCTTGATCTTTCTAATATGGAAAGATCTTTCTCTAATAGAGAATCTTGGATTTAAAATCTAATGGCGATAAAATATCACCAATTAAATTATCCGATACAATTAAATTCTATGTGATAAAATTAAATTCTATTTGGGAAATATTTTCCTTGATCTTTCTAATATTGAAAGATCTTTCTCTAATAGAGAATCTTGGATTTAAAATCCAATAGTGATAAAATATCACCAATTAAACTATCTGATAGAATTAAATTCTATATGGGAAATATTTTCCTGATCTTCCTCAAATTAGAAAGATCTTCTCTAATCCAACGGTGATTATAAAATCACCCATCGATAATCTGATAGAATAAAATTCTATGTTAGGAAAATATCTTCCTAATCTTGTTAAACTAACAAGATATTCATATGATAGAATAAAATTCTAATCTTGTTAAACTAACAAGATATTCATATGGTAGAATAAAATTCTATCTTAAGAAAATATTTTCTAATCTTGTTAAACAAATAAGAAATCTTCTCTGTTAAACAGAGAGCCTTTGGATTAAAAATGCAACAGTGAATAAAATTCACCGATTGATCTAAAAGTTCATTTTGATTGATCAGGAAATCAATCATGATCTCTCAATGAGAGATTTTCTCAACAAATTGATTTTTCTCTTCTCTTATAAATATGAGCAAAGAGATCAATCAAAGCGGATAGGAGAAAAAATGGAGCCCCCCATAAGCTTCTATAAACATACAAAAAGCTCTCAAAACAACAGAGAATTTAATTCTCTCAAAGAAGAAGATTTCCCTCCTAAAAAACTTTAGGTAAAGAAAAAAGAAGAGATCAAAAAACATCTCCTTTACCTATTAAAAGGGTTTAACCCTTCTCAAAGAACTTAGTTCTTTCTCTGGATCTGAAATCCACAAGACAAGTCTCCCACAAGTTGAGAATTTAATTCTCATCGGGAAGATCTTGTTCTTGAGAATCAAATATTCAGGGGAGAACATAGATACAACAACATGAAGAAGATGGAGTTCATAATACTCCGGGAACTTAATTTTCTTCAAATCAAGAACTTAGTTCTTAAAAGAACCTGATTCCAGATCCTTAAAATAGTAATCTTGGTAATCCTTAATGGTTAAAACACTTTTAAAAGAGGTTTAATCTCTCTGAAAACATGAACATAGAAATCAAGGAGTTCATAATACTCCAGGAACTTAGTTCCTTCAAATCAAGAACTTGGTTCTTAAAGAAAATTATCCCAGATCCTCAAAATAATGATCCTGGTAATCATTAATAGTCAAAATACCATTAACAGAGATTTAAGAAAACATCAACAGAGATTAAATCTCCAAAAACATAGCGCCCCACGTGAAACACACGTGAGTGCCGGGAAAAGTTAGTGCTTAGCACTATTGGAGTGCCTCACGTGAAATACACGTGAGCGCCACAAAAGTTAGTGCTTAGCACTATTAGCACTATTGGAGAACCTCACGTGGTATACACGTGAGCGCTATATACAGCTGAGTGCTTAGCACTGCTGGGTGTTACAGAAACCCAATCTTAGCCCAATTTTCCTAAGCTTATATTCATAATATCCAAACTGATACCCAAACCGATCTCAGTCTCAAACATGACTAATGATCTCTCATTGATGATATCCAAAATGATATTCAACTCATATCTCCTAAGATAATCTTAGTCTCAAAAAAGGCTAATGATTCTTAGATGATCCACCATGATCTTTTTCCTCAAATACCGGATTTGGTTCAAGGGTACATCTCTCCACACCTCTGATATATGTCGTTGTAATTCCTCAACGTCTTCAGAGAGGTGGTGTAACACATGAGTCTGTGTTTAGTAGTAATTACGTGTTAATGTGGGATCTTTTGGTAAAAAGTTTACCAAAAACGGGTTTCTTATAAACTATCTGGTTTTGTGGTTATTTTTGTGGAATGTTATATCGACCACACACCAGCAATTTACAGCTGATTTCAGCCAGCCAGAATCAGCACCAGCAGCTCCCATCATTACCACAGCACAATTAGCTGCTTAAATTCAGCAATCGGATCTCATAGCATCAGCCCCCCATCCTATACAGCTATTAAACTAGCACATCAGCCTCAAATTTCTGCTTAAATTCAGCTGAGGATACTCTACGATATCTTCTAAACCATCACATCAGCACCCCACACCTTATCCATCACCTGCACACATCCAATCAGCCTCAAATTTGTGTGCAAATTCAGCCTTGAGGTCAGCTATGGCTGCTGCCATAGCCACCTAACACCATGGAAATTCAGCTGAGGCTATCCCATCATTGCATCAGCCCCCCCTACCACTCTACAACAGCACCAAGTCACATCAGCCCCAAATTTTCAAACTCCATCAGCCATTTTCAACAGCAACAGTTGTTACATCAGCTCCAAACTCTTTACATAAACCCTCCCCCATAATCACGCAACCCTTCCCACAATCATACTACCATCCCTGCTGCTGCTACTACTTCAAACAGCAACACAAATAACACTAAAACTCCAGAAACCAGCAACAACATCAGCTCTCTAAAAACAGCATCAGCCAAATTGCAAATCAGCTCCAGCCAAGTTTGCAGCACCAGCCTCATACCATACACCATATCAACTCCATACCACACCATATCAACATCATACCACACTACACAACACCTCACACCACTACAACAACAACAACAACAACAATCAGCAACAGCAACAGCAACAGCAACAGCAACACATTTTTTAGCATCAGCAAAACTCAGTTTTTGCATCAGCATCAGTGCACCAGCTCCGTTCCAGCCACGTTTGATGCTCCTACCCTCTTCTTCTTCTCCTTCTCCCTTGTTGCAAGGTTCCTAGAGGGTATATCTCCTAAACTTTTCGTATATTACGTAGATTAGATGCTTGTTTAGCTAGTTGTCGCGACAAATAGAATTTTTCGTGCTAGAATTGTGTAGTGATGCTAGATTTAGCGATTTTAGGGTGTTTGTAGTTTAATGAGCCATCTTTAGTGTTAACTAACCTGTTGAAGCCCAGTAGTATCATTAAAAATGGATGGTTAGCCTAATTTGCTAAAATTTCGATAAACTAGCTTCATCGGTGTCCATATCATGCGTAAAAGTGATATTGGGTGTTTTATGGAGATTTTGAGAAAAGTGAGAGTTACGTTAGTTATAATAAACTTCTTAGGTCCTAGTGAGGCCAGCCAACCAGAGAAATCCCTCAGATTTCTCGTAGAAACCCGATTTACCCGACTTGGCGTATTTTAGCAGATTTAGTGATTTTTAGCCTTTCTGAAATCTGCTGTTGACCCGACCACTTCAGAAAATGTCTAGAGAAGACTTCAGCATGGTGAGATGAGTAGGAACACACACCCAAAGCACGAGGACCCACCTCCCCAACTTGGCCGCTTTTTTCCTCATTCTGGCCGCAAATTGCGGCCAGAGTAGGGGGTAGGGTGTTGTATTTTTGGGTGTAGGGTCATGCTGGGTAGGTTAGTCTGTTGGTATCTCTAACTTTTCAAGTTTGGCCCTGAGGCAAAATCTGGAACTAGTTACGTGTTTTCGATGTTTTAAGACTTGTGCGATACGCGCGTGATACGCGTGGTTCTGTGGCGCGCTGCGCGACACAGCGTGTCAGTTCTGATTCAGGTAGGTTTGTGCGGGTCGCGTCGCGTCGCATCGCGTCGTGTGCACACGCGTTTGGTTTCACGCACGCGTATCCCTTTTGTCGATATATTGCGTTTTGCATGGCTTTTCCTTATATGGTGACTCATGTGAATTCTAGGTTCGCCGGCAGGAACTTCAAGCGCAGCTGAAAAGGGAAAACAGGTGGTCGGACACACTTAGCACAGGACCACTGGTGAGTAGATTTAACATCTACGGGGGACAATCGTTTGGATGGCGCGAGTCGCCCGATAGATTTAGTAGACTTGGTATTACTTGTGAAATTGGAATAGTAATGATAAAACTTGCATGATAATTGATGTAATTAGTATCTATATGATGTTCCATATACGCAGATTCATTATAGGACACATGCACCATTACCAGGTTTTATATGTTGCACGAGCACTATTCATGTGAACACACACACCCTGGTAATTGCCATGTCACGACACTAAATAACTTTAAATCTGAAACATGTTAACTGCTAGAAATGTGACATTGAAATAAGTATTTAAATTGATACCATAAGCATTCATAATCATCGGCATATGCATTTATGATAATTTTGTGAGATTTATGATATTTCTGGATTTTGGGGGAAAGCCGCAAGATTTCAACTGATATTTGTTAAATATAAAAGCTGCGGTTTTCTAGTGATGTAAAGTGTCGTCCACCATGAGTTTGCTGTGGTTTTTGAGACCCGTTTCGAGGAGGTGGATGAACCGTCTCGGGTACATGGTGGGCCCGGTATGGTACCTCGGGGCAAGAAGATCGCAGATGATGGCGTTGAGCCTGGCAGGGGACGGATTACCTACCGGTGATTTCATTAGGCACGGCGGATACCCAGAGGGTACCGACTGTGGCCGCTGGATTGAGATATGGATTTTGATATGGATCAGCCGGATAGCTGAGGCCAGAGATACTGGACATGGATATATGAGATTTGGTCAGTTTTGAGGTGTCGTTGCTAGACACGGATTTTACTGTTTTCCTGGATATTATTATTGATGTTTAAAAAAAAGGGGAGTTTCAAAACAAAGTAAGAATAATTCTCAGACATACTTGGTTGTATTTTCATGTGGCATACATACCTGTTATCACCTCCATGTGACATATATACTTGCTAGTATACTGTTGATGCATACACACCTGCTGGTACATATAGCTATACCTGTTTTAGGGATGTCAGGATACTTGTGTGCATGCATACGATAGCCTTAGTAAATGTTATCTATTACTCACGAGCTGGCAACTCACCTCCGTTGTGCCACAGCTTCTCTGCAGGTCCATTCCGTCAGCACTGTAACGGCGGATACCTTTGCTTCATTTGTACTTCTTGCCTGGACTAGAGGCTTTTGCTCATAGGTGGGTTGTTATCAGTTTGTACCACCTTATATATGCTCATTGTATCTAGAGTACTCCATCTACTGCTATCTACCGTATCTACTGTTACTACGGTATCTACAGTTCTACTGTCGTTACCATATCTACTGCTATCTATTGTATCTACTGTTGCTACTATCAGTTCAGTTGTACCTGTTTTATTCGGATGACTGTATATTGACCTAGATGTGAGATTGTGAGACTTGAGGATTTATTTATGATGTATCTGGGTCGAGCTCACTTGAGTCGACATGTTATTCCTCATGCACTGGTTTCTTTTATATATTCTGCTGGAATTCTGGAATAAGGGCAATTTGATTAGGTAATGAGGTAAAAGCTTAAATTAATTGGTTTTCCTTCACTCTAAAATTCTTAATTGGGTTTAGTATTCTGGGCTTCGGCTTACTTATTTTACGGACGCCTTGAGACGTTACGTAACTTAAGTGCCGGTCGCGTTCCGAAACTTTTCGTGTCGTGACAAAGTTGGTATCAGAGCGATAGGTTTCACCTTTCTGAGTGTAGGATGACCCTTAGTAGATGGAGTAAGTGACTTAAGCAGGGTAGCGTGGCGTACGTATGTCCGCGGCATACTTGCGTTGCGGTACTCCGCCTAGGTGACTTTAGGATATACTTGCTTGAAATTCCTTCTTCAATTCCGTGTATCCTACGATCTTATTCATGTTTATGTACCAGTTACTATGCCGCCAAAGACTACCAGAGCACAAAGGGCTGCTGCCCGAAACGAGATTCGAGCTGGCTCATCTGAGACTAGGACTGAGCAGGGTAGTATGCCTACACCGCAGGAACAAACCGATCTGCCTTCCCCAGGCCGTATGGATAGACTCGAGACTGGTATGGAGGAGTTGCGACAGATGATGGGGAGTATGCAGGAGCTACGTCAGATGGTAGGATCCTTCGTTGCGGCCAGTCATGCACCGAGGCCGGAGGACCTACCCACTGCATCCCAGACTACTGTAATACCTGCTCCTACTACTACCACCGCGACCATTCCGGTTTCTCTTCAGGAGTTCATGAGGCTGAGACCTCCAGTTTTTACGGGTACCGATGCAGTAGAGGACCCGCAGACGTTCCTTGACAGCTTGGCCAGGATTTGCCGTTCGCTGAGATGTTCCGATGATCGCTGGGTAGAGCTTGCGAGTTTCCGACTAGAGGGTCTCGCACAAATATGGTGGGAGTCAGTTCTGAGAGGTCGAGCTGCAGGTCTATCGCCCATGACCTGGACCGAGTTCACAGCAGTTTTTCTTGCCCGATTCCTCCCGGAGAGCGTTCGCGACGTCAGAGCTCGTAGTTTCGAGGCCTTGGTCAAGACACCAGGGATGACGGTGTCTGAGTATGATGTTCAGTTTACACAGTTGTCCCGATATGCTCCGTATCTGGTGGATACCGAAGCAAAGAGAGTGAAGAGGTTTATACAGGGACTGGATGCCCAGTTATATCTTGCCATTGGCGCCCAGCATTTCGATACCTATTCGGCAGCTATGAATACAGCATTGCGGATGGAGGCACGTATTCCAGCAACTTCGGCTGTTACCGGGCCGAAGAGAATTCGTACTGGCACGCCAGATCAAAGGCAGCATGCCAGATTCCTTCCAAGAGATAGGACCGGCAGAGGATTTGGACGAGGTCATCTATATGGATCATATACACAGGGACAGCAGTCGTCGCCAGGATGCTTTGGATGCGGGAGTCTGCATCATCGTGTTAGAGACTGTCCAGCAAGGCGACAGGGAGCAACGACCGTTCCGCATGTGACTCTACCTCCATCACCGCCCCCTCCTCAAAGAGCCCTACTTCCTGCCACAGGCAATGCTCCACGCCAGTTAGGTGTACCCAGAGGCCGTGGACGTGGCGCACCGATCCAGAGAGGACGAGGTGGCAGAGGCCGAGGCCGAGGTCAGCCCGCTATCGGAGGAGGACAGGCCCGAGTTTTTGCATTAACACCCCAGGATGCGCAGGCATCCAATGCCGTCGTTACAGGTACTCTAGCAGTTTGTTCTGTTGATGCACGCGTGTTATTTGATCCCGGATCCACGCACTCTTATGTTTCCACACACTTTGTACCGAGTTTGGGTAGAGAGTCCGGTTTGCTTGATCAGCCACTTGTTGTGACCACTCCTATGGGAGAGTCCTTTGTTGCTAGGCACGTTTTCCGATCCTGTACCGTTCGTATTGGCAAGCGAGAGCTGCCCGTCGACTTGATCCTTCTGGAGATGTTGGACTTCGACATTCTTTTGGGCATAGATTGGTTAGCCACGTGCTATGCATCTGTGGACTGCCGCGAGAAGACAGTTAGATTTTGTTTTCCCGGCGAGTCGGTTTTTGTTGTGAAGGGGGACCGTGGTGCCGCCCCTCACATGTTGATTTCTTCTCTTCACGCTAACCAGCTATTGAGGAAGGGATGTCAGGGATTCTTGGCTTATGTTAGTGACACTAGAGCTACAGATGTTCCGTTGGACCAGGTCCCCGTTGTTTGTGAGTTCCCTGATGTTTTCCCTGATGAACTTCCTGGACTGCCGCCTGAGCGCGATATCGAGTTCTGTATTGATTTAATTCCTGGCTCGGGACCTATTTCTATACCGCCTTATCGAATGGCCCCGGCGGAACTTAGTGAATTGAAGGTTCAGCTGCAAGAATTATTAGATAAGGGACTTATTCGACCTAGCGTTTCACCATGGGGTGCTCCGGTCCTGTTTGTCAAGAAGAAGGACGGAAGTTTGCGCTTATGTATCGACTACCGCCAGCTGAACAAGGTTACCGTACGGAACAGATATCCGTTGCCACGCATTGATGATTTGTTCGACCAGCTTCAGGGTGCGGGTTATTTTTCAAGGATTGACTTACGATCAGGATATCACCAGCTGCGAGTCAGACAGGAGGATGTACCGAAGACAGCCTTCCGTACACGCTATGGCCACTATGAATTTTTGGTGATGTTGTTCGGACTCACCAACGCCCCAGCAGCATTCATGGATTTGATGAACCGTACATTCAGGCCGTATCTTGACTTGTTCATCATCGTGTTCATCGACGATATTTTGGTGTATTCCCGGAGCCGAGAGGAGCACGAGCAGCATTTGCGGATTACTTTGCAGACCTTGAGGGAACACCAGCTGTTCGCAAAATTTTCCAAGTGTGCCTTCTGGCTAGACAGCGTCGGATTCTTGGGTCATGTGATTACGAGAGACGGCATATGTGTGGACCCGAAAAAGATCGAGGCCGTCCAGCAGTGGCCCAGACCAACGTCGGTTACGGAGATCCGTAGTTTTCTAGGCCTTGCAGGCTACTACAGGAGATTTGTACAAGATTTCTCCCGTATTGCTGCACCTTTGACAGGTTTGACCCGGAAGGGAGTTCCTTTCGTTTGGACGGAGGAATGCGAGCGCAGTTTTCAGCAGCTGCGGACGTGTTTGACTACGGCGCCAGTATTAGCTTTGCCTTCGGGATCAGGCGGATTTGTGGTTTACTGTGATGCTTCGCGAGTAGGGCTAGGATGCGTATTGATGCAGCGTGACAGGGTGATCGCGTATGCTTCGCGACAATTGAGGAAGCATGAACAGAACTACCCTACTCATGATTTGGAAATGGCTGCAGTGGTCTTTGCACTTAAGATCTGGCGACATTACCTATACGGCGAGTCGTGTCAGATATTCACTGACCACAAGAGCTTAAAATATATATTTCAGCAGCGAGATCTGAACCTCAGACAGCGTCGTTGGATGGAGTTGGTGAAGGACTATGACTGCGAAATCTTGTACCACCCGGGCAAGGCAAATGTAGTAGCGGATGCTCTGAGCAGGAGGCCCGGGGGTAATCTATCTTATATGTGCGTAATGCAGAGGCAGTCATCAGCAGATTGGCAGATTTTATGCGACAGCCGAGTTGAGTTCGAGTTCCCTCCAACAGGGGGACAGCTCGCGCATGTGCGTGCGCGCCCACAATTGCTTGACCGTATATATGAAGCACAGCGCAGCGATGACCGTTGTTCATAGATCATAGCACAGATGGGACATGGCAATTTTTCCGAGTTCGTGGTTGATGAACAGGAAATTTTACGATTTGGATCCAGACTGTGCGTACCAGATGCTGAGGGATTGCGGCGCGATATTCTTGAGGAAGCACACCGATCGGCGTATAGTGTCTACCCAGGTTCCACCAAGATGTACCATGATTTGAGAGAGACCTACTGGTGGGACGGAATGAAGAGGGACATCGCAGAGTTCGTATCAAGATGCCTGACTTGTCAGCAAGTCAAAGCTGAGCACCAGAGGCCCGCAGGAGAACTACAGCCGCTACCCATTCCAGAGTGGAAATGGGAGCAGATTTCGATGGATTTCGTTGTGGGTCTACCCAGGACCAGTCGAGGGTACGACTCCATTTGGGTAATCGTAGATCGATTGACGAAAGTGGCTCACTTCCTGCCAGTGAAGACAACTTTTAGCTTCGCTCAGTATGCCCAGCTTTACATTGATGAGATCGTACGATTGCATGGCGTACCGACTTGTATCGTGTCAGATCGAGGCACTCAATTCACCAGCCGACTTTGGCAGAAACTTCAGAAGGCATTGGGCACTCGTTTGAGTTTTAGCACAGCATTTCATCCGCAGACCGACGGACAATCAGAGCGGACCATTCAGACTCTCGAGGACATGCTTCGAGCGTGTGTTTTAGATTTTGGAGGTAGTTGGGATCGTCATTTACCTCTAGTGGAGTTCTCCTATAACAACAGTTTTCAGGATACTATTCAGATGGCACCTTTCGAGGCGTTATATGGAAGAAGATGTAGATCGCCTGTTTGTTGGACCGAGTTGAGCGAGAGCAGTATCTTCGGACCACAGATCGTGCAGGAGACGACCGAAAAAGTACAGCTGATCCAAGACCGAATGAGGGCATCCCAGTGCAGGCAGAAATCGTATGCAGACAGGCGCCGTCGCAAATTAGAGTTCGCAGTTGGCGACCATGTTTTTCTGAGAATCTCTCCGATGAAGGGCGTGATGCGTTTTGGGCGAAAGGGAAAGCTTAGCCCTAGATTTGTAGGTCCCTTCGAGATTCTCGAGCGTGTCGGCGCTGTTGCGTATCGTTTAGCTCTTCCACCTAGTTTTTCAGATGTTCATCCCGTTTTCCACGTGTCAATGCTACGCCGTTATCTTCATGACCCTTCCCACGCGATTCAGCATCAGACGGTTCAGCTCGAACCCGACCTTTCATTCACCGTGCAGCCAGTTGAAATTTTAGATCGGCAAGTGAAGAAACTTCGATCAAAGGTCCTGCCGTCTGTGAAAGTTCTTTGGCGCAACCCGAGCAGTGAGGAGATCACTTGGGAGGCCGAGGGAGAGATGCGGAAGAAATTCCCTCATCTTTTTGAAGGTATGCGTAGTTACACATTTTAAAATTCGGGGACGAATTTTTTTAAGGGGGTAAGACTGTAACACCTGAGTCTGTGTTTAGTAGTAATTACGTGTTAATGTGGGATCTTTTGGTAAAAAGTTTACCAAAAACGGGTTTCTTATAAACTATCTGGTTTTGTGGTTATTTTTGTGGAATGTTATATCGACCACACACCAGCAATTTACAGCTGATTTCAGCCAGCCAGAATCAGCACCAGCAGCTCCCATCATTACCACAGCACAATTAGCTGCTTAAATTCAGCAATCGGATCTCATAGCATCAGCCCCCCATCCTATACAGCTATTAAACTAGCACATTAGCCTCAAATTTCTGCTTAAATTCAGCTGAGGATACTCTACGATATCTTCTAAACCATCACATCAGCACCCCACACCTTATCCATCACCTGCACACATCCAATCAGCCTCAAATTTGTGTGCAAATTCAGCCTTGAGGTCAGCTATGGCTGCTGCCATAGCCACCTAACACCATGGAAATTCAGCTGAGGCTATTCCATCATTGCATCAGCCCCCCCTACCACTCTACAACAGCACCAAGTCACATCAGCCCCAAATTTTCAAACTCCATCAGCCATTTTCAACAGCAACAGCTGTTACATCAGCTCCAAACTCTTTACATAAACCCTCCCCCATAATCACGCAACCCTTCCCACAATCATACTACCATCCCTGCTGCTGCTACTACTTCAAACAGCAACACAAATAACACTAAAACTCCAGAAACCAGCAACAACATCAGCTCTCTGAAAACAGCATCAGCCAAATTGCAAATCAGCTCCAGCCAAGTTTGCAGCACCAGCCTTATACCATACACCATATCAACTCCATACCACACCATATCAACATCATACCACACTACACAACACCTCACACCACTACAACAACAACAACAACAACAATCAGCAACAGCAACAGCAACACATTTTTTAGCATCAGCAAAACTCAGTTTTTGCATCAGCATCAGTGCACCAGCTCCGTTCCAGCCACGTTTGATGCTCCTACCCTCTTCTTCTTCTCCTTCTCCCTTGTTGCAAGGTTCCTAGAGGGTATATCTCCTAAACTTTTCGTATATTACGTAGATTAGATGCTTGTTTAGCTAGTTGTCGCGACAAATAGAATTTTTCGTGCTAGAATTGTGTAGTGATGCTAGATTTAGCGATTTTAGGGTGTTTGTAGTTTAATGAGCCATCTTTAGTGTTAACTAACCTGTTGAAGCCCAGTAGTATCATTAAAATTGGATGGTTAGCCTAATTTGCTAAAATTTCGATAAACTAGATTCATCGGTGTCCATATCATGCGTAAAAGTGATATTGGGTGTTTTATGGAGATTTTGAGAAAAGTGAGAGTTACGTTAGTTATAATAAACTTCTTAGGTCCTAGTGAGGCCAGCCAACCAGAGAAATCCCCCAGATTTCTCGTAGAAACCCGATTTACCCGACTTGGCGTATTTTAGCAGATTTAGTGATTTTTAGCCTTTCTGAAATCTGCTGTTGACCCGATCACTTCAGAAAAATTCTAGAGAAGACTTCAGCATGGTGAGATGAGTAGGAACACACACCCAAAGCACGAGGACCCACCTCCCCAACTTGGCCGCTTTTTTCCTCATTCTGGCCGCAAATTGCGGCCAGAGTAGGGGGTAGGGTGTTGTATTTTTGGGTGTAGGGTCATGCTGGGTAGGTTAGTCTGTTGGTATCTCTAACTTTTCAAGTTTGGCCGTGAGGCAAAATCTGGAACTAGTTACGTGTTTTCGATGTTTTAAGACTTGTGCGATACGCGCGTGATACGCGTGGTTCTGTGGCGCGCTGCGCGACACAGCGTGTCAGTTCTGATTCAGGTAGGTTTGTGCGTGTCGCGTCGCGTCGGATCGCGTCGTGTGCACACGCGTTTGGTTTCACGCACGCGTATCCCTTTTGTCGATATATTGCGTTTTGCATGACTTTTCCTTATATGGTGACTCATGTGAATTCTAGGTTCGCCGGCAGGAACTTCAAGCGCAGCTGAAAAGGGAAAACAGGTGGTCGGACACACTTAGCACAGGACCACTGGTGAGTAGATTTAACATCTACGGGGGACAATCGTTTGGATGGCGCGAGTCGCCCGATAGATTTAGTAGACTTGGTATTACTTGTGAAATTGGAATAGTAATGATAAAACTTGCATGATAATTGATGTAATTAGTATCTATATGATGTTCCATATACGCAGATTCATTATAGGACACATGCACCATTACCAGGTTTTATATGTTGCACGAGCACTATTCATGTGAACACACACACCCTGGTAATTGCCATGTCACGACACTAAATAACTTTAAATCTGAAACATGTTAACTGCTAGAAATGTGACATTGAAATAAGTATTTAAATTGATACTATAAGCATTCATAATCATCGGCATATGCATTTATGATAATTTTGTGAGATTTATGATATTTTTGGATTTTGGGGGAAAGCCGCAAGATTTCAACTGATATTTGTTAAATATAAAAGCTGCGGTTTTCTAGTGATGTAAAGTGTCGTCTACCATGAGTTTGCTGTGGTTTTTGAGACCCGTTTCGAGGAGGTGGATGAACCGTCTCGGGTACATGGTGGGCCCGGTATGGTACCTCGGGGCAAGAAGATCGCAGATGATGGCGTTGAGCCTGGCAGGGGACGGATTACCTACCGGTGATTTCATTAGGCACGGAGGATACCCAGAGGGTACCGACTGTGGCCGCTGGATTGAGATATGGATTTTGATATGGATCAGCCGGATAGCTGAGGCCAGAGATACTGGACATGGATATATGAGATTTGGTCAGTTTTGAGGTGTCGTTGCTAGACACGGATTTTACTGTTTTCCTGGATATTATTATTGATGTTTAAAAAAAAGGGGAGTTTCAAAACAAAGTAAGAATAATTCTCAGACATACTTGGTTGTATTTTCATGTGGCATACATACCTGTTATCACCTCCATGTGACATATATACTTGCTAGTATACTGTTGATGCATACACACCTGCTGGTACATATAGCTATACCTGTTTTAGGGATGTCAGGATACTTGTGTGCATGCATACGATAGCCTTAGTAAATGTTATCTATTACTCACGAGCTGTCAACTCACCCCCGTTGTGCCACAGCTTCTCTGCAGGTCCATTCCGTCAGCACTGTAGCGGCGGATACCTTTGCTTCATTTGTACTTCTTGCCTGGACTAGAGGCTTTTGCTCATAGGTGGGTTGTTATCAGTTTGTACCACCTTATATATGCTCATTGTATCTAGAATACTCCATCTACTGCTATCTACCGTATCTACTGTTACTACGGTATCTACAGTTCTACTGTCGTTACCATATCTACTGCTATCTATTGTATCTACTGTTGCTACTATCAGTTCAGTTGTACCTGTTTTATTCGGATGACTGTATATTGACCTAGATGTGAGATTGTGAGACTTGAGGATTTATTTATGATGTATCTGGGTCGAGCTCACTTGAGTCGACATGTTATTCCTCATGCACTGGTTTCTTTTATATATTCTGCTGGAATTCTGGAATAAGGGCAATTTGATTAGGTAATGAGGTAAAAGCTTAAATTAATTGGTTTTCCTTCACTCTAAAATTCTTAATTGGGTTTAGTATTCTGGGCTTCGGCTTACTTATTTTACGGACGCCTTGAGACGTTACGTAACTTAAGTGCCGGTCACGTTCCGAAACTTTTCGGGTCGTGACAGGTGGCGGGTCCCGACAACCAACAACTCTTTTCTTATCCCAACTTGATGTAGAACTTCATCAAGACTGATAATGATATATCCCATGTTGATGCGCTTCCAAATTGACGTGCACACCTCAAATCTGATCACACTCCAAATCGGGTGCATTCCATGTCACCATCGTTCACTACGCCACATAACAAATACACTTGCGCGCAAGTTGAATGTTGGACCGAAATGTCCTTAAACTAATATTCGCCCCAAATATGGCGATAATGGACCGAAATGTCCTTAAACAAACATTTGTCCCAAACAGGGAATGTTGGACCGCGACGCCCTTAAACTAATATGCTTTCCTCTGTGCACTGTCTTCATAATGATTACCGTATACTATCCATAGGCTATTCATACATGATCTAATGATCGGTTGAGCCCCTATGCTCATTGCTAACAAGTCAATCTTAGTCTCAAATATGGCTAATGATCCTTAGATCAAACCCAAATATCCCATGAACCGATGGACCTCACAAATATGAGATCTGCGTCCTAAGTTCATTCCCATTGGCAAACCAAGCTACTAACGTGGACCCTGTGTAGGGTTCCTTTGAACGACATCAAGGTTTTGGGAGGTATCGTCCATGCCATTTTGAAAATTTTGCCGTTCTAAAGAACCCTAAACTAGGATGTTTAACTAGAGAATCATACGAAACATATTGTAAACTACTTTACAACTAAGTGAACTAGGAATACAACCTTTGTAGACCGGTCCTTCACTTTAATAGCTCCGTGTAGTAGTCCCTTCGCTCAGAGTTGTGATCTTCCGGACTCTTGCATGGCTTCATAAGGTGAAAGGAACGAGCTTGCGCGAAGTCTTTGAGGCCGAAGATGATCTACGTCGAGAAGACACTAACCCAAGCTACTACTTCACTAATAAGAGATTAGTGAAGCTAACACCCTATACTAAAGTGCTAATCTAGTAGAGGATGATGAAGTAGGATTTTTGCTCACTTTAGAATTGATTTTCTCACTAATATTTCTCACTTGCACAAAAGCTAGAGAGCTCTTGAGCTTGAAAAAGAAGATGGAGAGAGATAATGTTGTGAGAGTGAATGGCAACCATGGGTGAGTTTGTATCATATACTAACTCATGTAGAGACATAAGCATGGCTAAATTATAATGGTTAGGTTAATAAATATCTTAAGTAAAACAAAATTAGTTGACTAAGTCAATGCATCCACAAACTTCTACAAGCTTCATGCATGTGACTAATTATCGACTAATTTGGGTTTACTTTAAATATTTAAACCCTACATTATAATTAGTATGGTGTAAGTCTCATACACCCATGTAGTGTGTATCATCAAGCATGACACTAAAAAATGTACATTAATATATATTACATATATATTACATGCACACAAGTGAGAAAAAGAAATGTTTAAGTGAGCTACTATTAGTTAATGTAATCTAGTATATCTCACATACAATTATACATTAAATTATCAAATCAACACTTGATTTAATAATCCGGCTATATCACATACAACCGACTAATATAATTTGTATCAACTTATCGAATCAACACTTGATTCGATAACCCGGCTATATCACATATAACCGACCGATACGAATAAATCGCGAGAATAGAATATGGTATCACATACTCGTATTATTCTCGGTCCTGCACATATCACATATGTGCTCCTACAACGTTTTGCCTGAGCCAGTAAAACCGCTTTATAGGACTCTAAAAACTCGTCAATGCGCCGGAAGTAGGTAATGATCATATCAAGCATCCAAAAGCTGTCAGCGGTATTAGCTGGACGTAACGGCTACCCGGGTATTGAGCGAACAGAAGATCGAAAAGCAAGCCCGCTCTAGCTCCTGTAAAGCTTGTCAGTAACACTACCGTACAGTCCGGTCTCTTCATCTTAGATATCGCATATCCAGTCTAGGGGTGGTAAACGTCAGACCCCAATAACTAGATAAGTTATGCCGATACGAGGCTCATAACGGGTCGAGAAACTACTGATAACACTTATCAGTAAATTTCTAAATCGGCCATGGCCAGGGACTTCTAGTTATAGCCAATCGAGCACAGCACGACATCTACCCCCAATACTGGGAGAGACAAAATCCCCTCCTATCGCTCATTGCCTCCATGTGACTCGGGACTGTACCCAAAAACCACTGTTTTGCACGTCCTCTTGAACGTGGTAAGGTGGATATGACGATCTCGGGTCTACAGACTAACCTGTTCCAGTGTCACCAGAGAACTGCTACTTGACGTCAGGTATAATACCATCTAGGAGTTCTCGGCGAGTCCTTCCAGTGTACCCAGTCTCTACTGAGCACCCATATACCATCTCTGATGTCAAACACCAATGGATATGGGATCATCCATCGCCCATCTCATGGGTCGAGAAGCGTATACGCTAGTCTACTCTGGTATATCGATGCCTTGTCTCGATACACCCACGACTAGGAACATTAAAGGATGAACTTATGGACTGCCATGGCCTCACTACTATGATCTGCATCATAATCCTGGTAGTCAAGTACACATCCTAAGGGCTTTACCAACATGTAACCATGAGACAATATCAAGAGATAAGTATACATGTTAAGATAAAGAGCAACCGGATAGCATACTATCATGTCGAGCAAGAAAGTCCTCTCTATATATGTCCAAGTATCCACTATAATATACATCATATGTACAATAATGGCCTCTAGGGCATACATACAACTAACAATCTCCCACTTGCACTAGGGCCAGCTATTGTAGTATCGCATACCCAATATCCCGAAGTGTCTCTCGAACTGTATCTGGGGAATGGCCTTCGTGAGTGGATCCACTGTGTTGTTCTTCGTGTCGACTCTCCTGACCTCGATCTCCCGGCGATCAACTATCTCCCGGATTAGGTGATACCGCCTCAGAATATGCCTGGATCGCTGATGGGACCTGGGTTCCTTGGCCAAAGCCACCGCTCCATTGTTATCACAATACAAAGGTATTGGATACTCAATGGATGGAACCACTCAAAGTTCAGTTATGAACTTCTTCATCTAGACAGCCTCTTTGGCAGCATCGTTGGCAGCGATGTATTCAGCCTCCATCGTCGAGTCTGCCATGGTTTCCTGTTTGGAACTCTTCCAACAAACTGCTCTTCCATTGAGGGTGAAGAAAAATCCCGTGACCGACTTAGAGTCGTCCTTATCACTCTAGAAGCTCGAATCGGTAAAGGACTCCACTTGGAGTTCTCCATTACCATACACCAAGAGCATCTCTTTAGTCCTTCTCAAGTACTTGAGAATGCTCTTCACAGCTGTCCAGTGACTCTCTCTAGGATCTACTTGATACCTGCTCACTACACTTAGTGAGTATGCTACATCGGGTCTGGTACATAGCATCGCGTACATGATAGAGCGTACTGCCGAAGCATAGGGTATCCCTTGCATGCGAGCTCTCTCCAAATCCTTCTTGAGAGACATCTTTGTAGAGAGAGCGAGTCCTGAGATCGTGGGTAAAAACCCATGCTTGGATTCTTCCATACTAAACCGCTTTAGTATGGTGTCAATGTACCTGGATTGGGACAATCCCAGTATCCGATTAGATCTGTCTCTATAGATCTTAATCCCCAAGATGTAGGAGGCATCACCTAGATCTTTCATTGAGAATTTTTGTGATAAGAAGAGCTTGACCGAGTGCAGTGCTGGGTAGTGGGAGCGCCCCGGCCATCGAACCGTGGCCAAATGCGGAACAAAATTTTTCTAAAACCCGGCGCTACCATTACCCGATTTGCAAGATCGAAACCATTAACCCTAAAACTAGCAATCTAACAAAAGGAGATAGAATGGTTATACCTAATGAACCAAGTCCTTCGGGTCTTCAACCATTTCTAAGCTCCTAGCGATGCGGATCGACTTTGGTCGCTGGTTTTCCTTCATCTCCGATGATCCACCCGAGGGAAACGGCGCAAGCTTCAGGTTCGCCAAGCGAACCAACCGACTCTTCAAAATTGCTAGTAGTGGAGAGTGGGGAGTGTAGGATAGTGTCACCATATTTTTCTCTCATACTCAAAGCTCATAGAGCAACCATAGAAGATGGAGGTGATGATCAAAGGCATGAGCTAAAAAATGGCTAAGTTTTCTTTTGGTGTATAAATGAATGAATCAAGAGAGAGTAAGAGAGTGAGTGCATCATCAAATGAGCCAAAGAAAAACTCCACCAAGATAATGGACGGCCCCTCTTGCTCCCTCCATCATCATACACACCAAAAAAAAACTTATTCATTTTTCAATAAACAATTCCAAAGCCCATACCAATCACTACATGAAAAAGCCATGCTTTGACCCAAATGACCATGCCTTTCCATGTCATCATTTCCACCTCATTTAAACATGTGATTTTATAAATAAAATCAATAATGAGGTGGCATCTTCTAGAAGTCATTCCGCACAAATACGGAATACTTCCTGGTACATGTATCGAAATACACATACGCGTATTCGTACGAAAATACGAATAGCCAAGAGAGTAAATGAATAGTGAACAATAATACTAGAATACATATATATAAATACATATGTAATTTATTAAATCAAAACTTGATTTAACAATCTGGCTTAATCCTAAGCCGCTAGTATTATCAACCGTCCGATTAAAGTCTGTGCAGTCCGTGCACATATTTAATCGGACACCTGTATGTATCAACATACGTCACCTACACTATATCGCCTGAACCGAGAAAACCCTCTATGCGGGACTCTAAAGACTCGTCAATATGCTGGCAGTGGGTTTAACTATAAGCACGTCAGCGGCACTGGCTGTACGTAACGGCTACCCAGGTATTGAGCGAAAGGAAGGCCGATGAGCAAACTCATCCGAACCCCTACTGAGCCTGTCAGTGACAATATCCGTACAGTCCGGTCTGTTCGTCTAAGAGTATCGCATATCGAGTCTAGGGGGGTAGATAAAATCAGACCCCTAACAACGCGATAATTCGTGTCGGTATGAAACCCATCACTACCCGAGAAACTATCGATCCTAGATCGGTAATTCTCGCATACCCCGGCCGAGAATTTCTAGTGATGGCCATCCGTGCACTGCGCGACATCAACCCCCAATACTGGGAGAGACGAATTCCCGACGATCCACTCACTGCCTCCATGTGGCTCGGGACTGTACCCAACTAAAACCTGTTTGCACGACTCCTTTGAGCCGTGGTAGGGTAGTAATCAAAGCACAGTGGGAACTCACACGAGACAAATGACGATCTCAGGTCGACAGACTAACCTGTACACATGTCTCCAGGGAACTGCTATCTGACTATCGGTATAATACCAACTAGCATGTTCCCGGCGAGTCCGTCCAGTGTACTCTTAACCCAATGAGCACCTGTATACTATCTTAGGTGAACATCTGACACCAATGGCTTGTGAGACCGTCCACCGCCCCCCGTCGGGGTCTAGATAAGTATACACCAGTCTACACTGGAGTATCGATGCCCAGTCTCGATACTCCCACGGCTAGGGACATTTAAGGATGTGCTTATAGACCCTCAGCTCCCACGTATATGATCGCCATCACAATGCTGGTAGTCAAGCAAGATCCTAAGGGCTTTATCAACATATACATGATGATAAAGACAAACCAGATAGCATACTATCATCTCGAGTAAGAATGTTTTATCGGTATAGGTCCTCCCTCAATCATCATGATCACATGCCTGCGACTATGATAATTGCCTTGAGGGCACTATAGCCAACAATCTCCCACTTGCACTTAAGGCTAATTATTGCGATGTCGCATACTCACAGCCCGTGTGATACCGAACACCCAACTCTTCTACTAATCAGTTTCACAAAGCTCGTTTGTAAAACTATTGCGTTTGAGAAATAGCCTCAGTGAGTGGATCCGCTCCGGTGTTTCTTTCTATGTCACTTTTTATCTTAACTTCGCGGCGAAAACTATCTCCCGAAATGAGCAATACACGTCTTAGAATATTTCTGGATATCTGATGGAACCCAGTTCAGAAATGAACTCCAAATCAAGCAAATATATTAGACTGTATTGTCTACTGAACTTAATCAGTATGCTGCACCATGCCTTCCTCAGTATCCGCTTGGACCACCTGTCCAAACTACTGCCCCTCGTTAGAGGGAAAAAATTATAACTCTGACAGTCACTCTGTCATCTAGGTCACCTTGGAAGCCTGAAATGATAACCGTCTCCCGAAGAATACTGCCGTTATCAAAACCCTAGAACTTGTACTTATGTTCTAAAACTGCTTCCTAACGTTTCTCCAGGATTGGATTAATATCATAACTTATTGCATCTAGTGCAAAAACAACATCTGGTGTGGTACTTGACATCTCATGATTGACTCAATTGCCTAAGCAAGTAATATGTCAATCATGCACATCCCTCTCCCCTTTAGTCTGTAAGTCACCTTTAGAGAGGGTGACTCCTTCACCTGCAGGTACACCACCATGCCAGGAGCCGTCCATTCTAAAAAACTTTTAGAATACTGTCTAAGTACCCAGATTGGGACACTACCCAATTCTAGATCTAAAACAATAGATCTAGTAAACAGAATGCCTGATATAATATCCATAATCTATGTGGAGAAACTACTGTGTGACAACCAAAGTATAACCGATCGTAGTATAGGAATTTCACTTCCTACTCTGTGTATGTCATCCAAATACTAGGACATCACACCCTACTACCTTCTTAACAGATCCATCCCCTATTCTGATGAAGTCAAAGAACTTATGACTGCCATATCAAAAAATTAGATGATCTATCTCCGCTATATCCGCTTTAGTTTATAAATAGACATAAGCTACTTATCCACTACGCTTCCGCTGCTCCCACTGATTACGACAACCCTCTGGCAGAGTCATATACACGTGCACTTCTAAAGCTAGTTTAAAATGAGGCTGTACTCATCCTCCTGCCGTGTCTCATAGTCTGGAACAACAGTAGTATCAAGTCTGGGTAAACAAGAACCTCCCTGTCACCGTCCTTGAGGCTACCGAAGTACCTCTCGGGTGCCTGAGGTAACCCACCATATATGCGGAGTGGCTAATGGAATGTCAATCCTGATTGAATCTTTAGGTCCTATTAAATTTTCCGTAATCATTTGTGGTTCTGGAATCACTTCCAGTTCTACCATACTCCCATTACTGTTTTTCTGAAAAATTCCATTTTACTAAAACTGTGGCGAGTCAAGAACAATATCACTATTGATCTTCCAGATGGTAGAAAGTTAACCCTCGTCAAAGCCCGGGATAACCCACAAACAACCATTACTGAAACGTGCCCTGAGTTTATCCGGATTCTGGTTTTAAGCATCAGCCGGACGATTCCCTATACCTTAACATCGTTAAGATATAAATTGATTCTATATATATCTAATATAGAAACAAAAGCACTAATTTAATTGGAACCAGATTCAAATCATGCAGCTGTCTCCAGTGTATGTCAACTAAATGGGGAGATGCCAATCAGCATTACTCAACTTAAGAGTGCGTCCAATTATGAGTAACCTGAAAGAGAAACAAGTTTCTCAAAACCATTACTATCAACTGAATACCTCATACAAGTATCTACATCTTCGATCACCTTGAAGAATCCCGATACTTGCGACACCTGGTTCTCTACTTTATTCTTGTACCTATAACTTCTCAAACTTGGACCTTGTATTTCTACGAAACACTTGTCCAAAACTTGAGAAGTCACAAGTAAACAGAATATAGTATGAGGACCAACCCCTTTGTCCTAATGGACACTGGACAACATACAATACTTTATATAAGTCTCCTGAGTTTAATCTTTCAAACCCTGTGCGTCGTAGGTTGAAACATGTACCCATGTGATTTCCTCAAATATCACCAATTACAACGAATTCCGATATAATGAGGATGATCACATAATTCCCAATAAATTACTCTCACTCATCATCTGTAAAACCATACAGATGTGAGAATCATACCTGGTAAATACATACCCTAGAGCAAGGGTCTAATTGGGAAATCAGTTTTCTATTAACAATACACAGTGAAACTGAAACATGAATATGTTTCGAAAGGGTATCCGGGTATTCCTAGTAATGTCTCTTCCATTATCAGATTCATGATTGTAACCGTATATTTCCTTGCTATCTCTCCAATTCCCTTTATTTGTCTTTACTCATTACCTTCTATACACCATCGTTAGGCTAAGTGGTTTTCTTCCTTCCCTACCGTTCGGCACCAGCCTATAGTTTGGAAGAAGACTATCCAATGAGCATAATAGGTGTACTCTCCTAATCCTAGGAGCACTCGCAACCTGAGAGAAGGTAAGGATAAAAGACAACTGAATAAACCTTATTCCTATTTCTCCTGAACCAGAATCCATCCTCGAAAAAGTTTCTTCGAGTTCGTATATAACCATACGATGGATTTATCCAATGGAATTGGATGTTCGTAGTGATACGGGGTGTTCTGGAGAAATACAAAAGGTGAAGTAGGAGTGGCGATGAAATACATGGTTTGGTCGTGAATCATAGCAGTCGCATTTTACTTTGCCCTCTTTCTAATCCCTTTATTTGTCTTTACTTATTACCTTCTGCACACCATACTTAGGCTAATTGGTTTTCTTCATTCCTTACCTTTCGGCACCTGCCTATGGTTTGGAAGAAGACTATCCAATAAGCGTAATAGGTGTGCCGTCTCCCAATCCTAGGAGCCCTCACAACCTGAGAGAAGGTAAAAGGAAAAGACAACTGGATAGTCCTATTCTTTTTCTCTAGATCCAGAATCCATCCTCGAAAAGGTTCCTTGGAGTTCGTATATAACCATACGATGGATTTATCCAATGGAAGTGGATACACGTAGTGATACGAGGTGTTCTAGAGAAAATCAAATAGGAAAAGAAGGAGTGGCAATGATGTATGCAACTTGGACAATCCAAAAGGTCAGTATTTTTATGAAAGTTCGGTCAACTTGGTCACTGAGTCATAGTTTATGGTCGGGGCATGGTCGATGCCAAAGAGAGAGAGAGAGAAAAGAAACACTCAGCGTGCACTCTAACCAAGATCAGAATGGATAATCATTTTATCTAATCTGGATGGCTCCCACTGTTTCCTCGAATTCTCCGCCAAACCTAAAAGAAGAATTAGTCGGAATCACCCGAGGAGTAATCGTACTCATCAGTGGGAATCGTTAGCCAACTATCATCGCATGATAACTTGATGGAAGCCACTCAAGTCACCACACTCCAGAAGGTATGCGCATGCCTGGCAAGTTTCCTGTATGTTTGAAACTCCCGATATGATTTTTACCCCAAGCGGTTTATGACCTTGACTAGATCAACAAACCATAAACTGCTAGTCAAGTTCAACCCGTCATTATCCTGGATTGCATTAAACCCACCCGCACGTACCCTTGACTAGGTCAACAAGGCCGCACGACCGTCCTAACTAATCGCATTTAAAATGCAACAAACAAGCACTACTTAGCTACCGAACACTACGTCTTGACTAGGTCAACAAACGCAACACGAATACTAAGCAATACTTGTAAGAAATGACGGAGGGCTACGGCTGGTTTTTGGCGAAAAACCTTTAACGTAATGAACTTGATATCGTTGAAGGAATCCAAGTGGTTTTTATAAAAGTATAGTAGCGAAAACTTTTGCTAAAGAGGTCACTCCCGGTGAAGGGATCTCGGCTCTTTCCCCGTCGAATGAGGTGCAGGATATTCCAAACTGAATACCACGATGCAAAGCAAAAAGTAATCGACTATAGTAAAGTTATTACGTTGACGCAAACTTCTGCCCAAGGGGTCATGATCAGTCGAAAATAATGTATTTTTAACACGTCAATTTCCCTATCATTTGCACTCATCTAGAAATGTTCGGTATTCATATTGCATATATTAGCAAAACACCCCTAAAATACCAGATTACATGTGTTATACTTTAAAACCGGCACTTTGAGGGAAATTGACTGTTTATCATGGCATCACATCATTCTTGTGTAGCACAACACTTGTTTCGGAGTCTGTGTAGGAAATTCCAGGAGAAAGCCCAAATTTGTGAAAAAAGGCTGATAAAAATACGCTAACTCCAATACTTGAGATTTGGTAGTAATATATAAGGAACTGTGAGAATCAACATATCAAGAAAATACCAAGAACTCATCATAAAGCAACAACTGAAGAATGAAGCTCTAAGGAAGCCAAATGGCCGCGGATCCGTGGCCGGAGCCGGCTTTCGCCGCGGATCCGCGGTTGAAAGGACACGTCATCACTCCATTTCAGTTGCAGTATTCCTCTAGCAGTACCTACACCTCATCAAGCCAATGCAATCTCCAGAAAACTCTCGAAGCTTCTGCCAGATCAGCAAGGATCATTAAATCAAGCTAAATCTTGATTAAGCTAATCAACCTCCTAACAACCTAGTTCTAGAAGCTCCTTCCAACTAACTACTTCTAGAAGCCTCTCTAGCTAACAAACTTTTGGAGGGAAATTCAAATTTTGAATCCTAGATCTAGGGTTATGAAAGTCTATAAAAGGGAGCCTAGATCTAAGATGAAAAAGGTTGTTGAAGGTTTGTTCTTCTCTCTTCCTCTTCCACCCACAAGTTGAGTGACACAACTTGTGCCTCAAAACCCTAACCCTAATTCCAATCCAAGATCAAGATCTTTGAGTTCAATCAAAGCAAGAAGCCTTCAAAGCCTTTAGAAGCGAAGCCGGACTTCATATGAGCATGTGATCCAAGCCGATCTGTGACTCAAGGAGCCGATGCGACGCTAGATTCGACGATCTTGTTCCCTTCTCAAATTCTTGTAGTTCTTTGAGCAAAGTGTAACAAATTGTTGAATAAATAAAGTTAAGATTCTTTTAACTTGCTTATCTTTCAATTCAAGCATTATGATTCAATTTCGATTCTTGAATGTATTCTTTATGATAATGTTTGAGTAAAACTCCGCTCGTAAAGGAGTCGAGACAATCGATAGAATGATGATGATTTAGATTCTTTTATAATTCTTAAATCCTATAACGTTTGTAAATTCTTGTAAATCTAATGATCGATGACCTAGTTTCGAGATGATGCTTTCTTGATTGTGTTCGCTCGAAACTAGAGATCAACGATCGATCATTAGATTTACTTGAAGCTAGTTTGTGAATGAGATTCATCGAAAGGACAAAGGATGAGATGAGGAAACCCTAGTTTCTTCGCAAGATCCTTAACCTCGATAAATCGTCATCGATCTAGTATCAATTCGTTAATGGATAAGAATATGAAATCATTAGATCTCATCACATCTATAGATCGGATCTACTCCTACGAGCCACACTTCGAATCTTGATTGTTGGTTTGGAAATCATCACAAATTCTCAATTCTTGATTTTAATGTTTTCTTAGATGTAGATTTTTCTGATTCTTGAAATTCAATTTAAAAATCATGAATTGTTTGTTTTCTTTTCTTTAAAGTTTCAACTCATCTAAATCGAAACACGAATGATTACACTTTCCCTGTGGACGATCCGCAATTACTAACGCGCTACATTCGACACCGTTATTGATTGCGGTCAAAATATTTTTGGTTGTGATTTCTATATACATTTTCATACTACACAATCTGAAATTACTCAATCAGGTCACTCCCGATGAAGGGATCTCGGCCCTTGCCTCGTCGAATGAGGTGCAGGATATTCCAAACTGAATACCACTGTGCAAAGCAAAAGAGTACATCTGTAATGTCAGTTTTAAAAATCTTGGTTCCAACAACATCATATATATATGGGTTAGTTTTCCTTGCATTGATAAGAATCAACACAGTCCCATCAATTAATCACACCAGAAAAGAACGAAAATAAAATGTACGTATATTCCATCCGCATTCGCCACTGGGTCCCGTCATCACCCGTTAGGTTACTTAACTAACGACAGAGCGGGGACTGGGCTAGCGCGGGTGCAAAACATATACAACATCTACTAGTATATATATATAACAATCATCCCAGGCATGATAAATGCAACATCACAGAAAAGTAATAAGCATCACAGAACAATACAGATAATCTGGGAGCCCCGGGTTTCCCTGGTCGTGTGGATAGCCTGTGCAATGAACTCCTAGACCCCTATGAGCGCGGCATGTTACCCGCCAAAACTTGAAGTGAGGCAGCCCTCTTCAGCAAAGTGAATGGACCACCCAGCACTTCACGGAATCCGGTAACTTGAGCACCCCTCCTTGGGTCAACCTATACCCTCTAGGAGTGCGGCGAATAGCCCGCCAATTCTAGAGTAAGGTCCCCTCCGTCTCAACGCCATGAGATGTGGATCTGTTGCCCTCTAGAACCCGGCTATCCGTGCACTCCTGTAGGGTTCCTAGGCACACCCATGAGGTTCTACAACTGATCAAATATGTCCAATTCAAATTTTATGTGCCGAGAAACCCTAATACTAGATCGTTAACTAGAGGTAAGGCGAAACTATGCAAGCAAACAACTTTACTTGAAAGTGAAAGTGACTACAACCTTTGTAGATCCGGTCATCCACTTCTTTTGCTCCGTGATGACGCCCCTCCGCTGCGACCATCGGGATCCTGGACTCTAGCTTTGGTTTCGTCGGAGAAATGATCGGGCTAGGTCGTCGACTTCGATGCCGAAGATGATCTACGTCGAGGCAACTCAAGATCAAGCTCCATCTTCACTTGTCATAAAACTTGTGAAGATAACACACTCTACTACATGGCAAGTGGTAGAGGATGAAGAAATAGGAAGTGGGTTCACTTTGGATTTGGATTTCTCACTTGGATTCATCACTTGGAAATTTTCAAGAATGCTTTCTTCTCTTCATGAAGAAGAAGAAGAAGGAGAAAAGAAAATGAATAATGAATTCTTGAAAATAATAAATCAAGTGATTCTTATCATATAGCAACCATGGGTTAGTTTACTTTTGTAGAGAGTAAACCATAGTTTAGGTAAATGGTTAGGTCAAGGAATAGGAACAAAATGGTTACTTTGTCAAAGATGCATGAATCATCAAGAAGCTTCTTGCATAAAACAAAAGCAACCATTTAGTTTTTTCTTTTTAACCAAAAATAAATAAGGTAAATAAAACCCTAACCATTTACTAAACATGGTGTATAGCATACACACACCCAAGTTTGCATGTATCATCAAACATGATACAAACAAGTGCACAAAAATATACCACATATACTACTTGTGCACATCAAGTGAGAAAATCAATCTTAAGTGAACAAATACTAGTTAATGTAAAGTAATATATCAAATATATAATTATACATTAAATCAACACTTGATTTAATGATCCGGTCATAACTCATATAACCAACTAATATCATGTGTATCAATATATCGAATCAACATTTGATTCGGTAACCCGGCTATATCTCATATAACCGTCCGATGATACGAATCGCGAGAATATAATATAGTATCACATACTGGTATTATTCTCGGTCCCGCACATATCTTATATGCGCTCCTATTTCGTTTCGCTTGAGCCAGGAAACCTCTGTGTAGGACTCTAAAGACTCGTCAATACGCCGGCAGCAGGTGATGATCATATCAAACACCCACAAGCCGCAAGCGGTCTGCTAAACGTAACGGCCACCCGGGTTTTGAGCGATCAGAAGATCAACGAGCAAGCCCGCTCACACTTCTGTGAATCCAACCAGTAACACTTACCGTACAGTCCGGTCTGTTCGTCTGATATGTCGCATATCTCGCCTAGGGGTAGTAAACGTCAGACCCCAGTAGCTTGATAAGTCATGCCGATGTAAGGCCCATAACACGCATGAAACTACTGATAATACTTACCAGTAAATCAGTGCAACCGTGGACAGGGATTTCCAGTTATGGCCAGTCGAGCATAGCGCAACATCAACCCCCAATACCGGGAGAGACGAATCCCCTCCTATCGCTCATTGCCTCCATGTGAATCGGGACTGTACCCAAAAACCACCTGTTTGCATGACTCAATAGATCCGTGGTAGGGTGGAAATCAAAGCACAGTGGGAGACACACAAGTCTCTATGACGATCTCGGGTCAACAGACTAAGCTGTACCAGTGTCACCAGAGAACTGCCATCTGACGTGAGGTATAATACCATCTGGGAGTTCTCGGCGAGTCCGTTCAGTGTACCCAGTCTCCACTGAGCACCCGCATACCATCTCTAATGTCAAACACCAATGGATATGGGATCATCCATCGCCCATCACATGGATCGAGAAGATATACGCTAGTCTACTCTGGAATATCGATGCCCCGTCTCGATATTCCCACGACTAGGAACATTGAAGGATGAACTCGTTGACTACCCAGGCCCCACTAGTATGATCTGCATCATAGTCCTGGAAGTCGAGCACACATCCTAAGGGCTTTATCAACATGTAATAGAGAGACTGCAAGTAAACATGTTAAGATAAAGAGCAACCAGATAGCGTACTATCATGTCGAGCAAGAAAGTCCTACCTATATATGTCCCAGCATCCACTACAATATACATCTCATGTACAGTAATGGCCTCTAGGGAATACATATAACTAACAACTCCTCCGCTGGGTAATCCTAGTACAGAAAAGAAAATAATATACAAGGGCGACATCGACCTCAGCCCGGTCGTGCCCCAAAAGAATAATATACAAACAGGCAGTGACGGCAGTCCACATGTCGGACGCTCGCCCCGCAATATCAAATGTACAAATACAATAAAAACTGTACTACCACTGCACCCAGGCTATCCACCACGACAATCCGCAACATCACAGCACAACACAGAACATCAACGTGAATTTCACGTTCGCAAACCCGTCTAAAAGGACTATAGCGATTAGACAAGGTTTACCGATCAAATGACATTCACGGTCATAGATAGAAATGTAAAGTACTGAAAAATTACACAGTTAAAATTTTGATCGACTAAATTTAACCGCAAAGGCCCCAAAAGCAAATCCAGTACTCAAAAGAATCTGGGCCAAAACAAAACATCACAAAAATCATTTTTCCTTGTCCGATAGCTCCGGAAGAAATTTGGAGGCATGTTGCCACAAAAGAGCGGCGAACCGCCGCCAAATGGCACTTTTCGCGGCGGTTCTGCGGCCAAAATATTGAATCATGTTCCCAAATTTCTTATGGTGCCCTATATTTGCCTGCACTGATTTTTAAGCTATACAGAAAAAAATTTCGAGCAAGTTTTAAAATCGGCAGAAGCCAAGCAAATCGGAAAATAGTTTCGGAAATTTTGATGATCGAGATTTTAAGCTTGTGCAAACTAGCTAGTAGGGGTTAATGGGTGGCTCTGATACCATTGCTGGGTAGTGGGAGCGCCCCGGCCATCGAACCGTGGCCAAATGCGAAACAAAAATTTTCTAACACCCGGCGCTACCATTACCCGATTTGCAAGATCGAAACCATTAACCCTAAAACTAGCAATCTAACAAAAGGAGATAGAATGGTTATACCTAATGAACCAAGTCCTTCGGGTCTTCAACCATTTCCTAGCTCCTAGCGATGCGGATCGACTTTGGTCGCCGGTTTTCCTTCATCTCCGATGATCCACCCGAGGGAAACGGCGCATGCTTCAGGTTCGCCAAGCGAACCAACCGACTCTTCAAAATTGCTAGTAGTGGAGAGTGGGGAGTGTAGGATAGTGTCACCATATTTTTCTCTCATACTCAAAGCTCATAGAGAAACCATAGAAGATGGAGGTGACGATCAAAGGCATGAGCTAAAAAATGGCTAAGTTTTCTTTTGGTGTATAAATGAATGAATCAAGAGAGAGTAAGAGAGTGAGTGCATCATAAAATGAGCCAAAGAAAAACTCCATCAAGAGAATGGAAGGCCCCTCTTGCTCCCTCCATCATCATACACACCAAAAAAAAAAACTTATTCATTTTTCAATAAACAATTCCAAAGCCCATACCAATCACTACATGAAAAAGCCATGCTTTGACCCAAATGACCATGCCTTTCCATGTCATCATTTCCACCTCATTTAAACATGTGATTTTATAAATAAAATCACTAATGAGGTGGCATCTTTTAGAAGTCATTCCGCACAAATACGGAATACTTCCCGGTACATGTATCGAAATACACATACGCGTATTCGTACGAAAATACGAATAGCCAAGAGAGAAAATGAATAGTGAACAATAATACTAGAATACATATATATAAATACATATGTAATTTATTAAATCAAAACTTGATTTAACAATCTGGTTTAATCCTAAGCCGCTAGTATTATCAACCGTCCGATTAAAGTCTGTGCAGTCCGTGCACATATTTAATCGGACACCGGTATGTATCAACATACGTCACCTACACTATATCGCCTGAACCGAGAAAACCCTCCGTGTGGGACTCTAAAGACTCGTCAATACGCTGGCAGTGGGTTCAACCACAAGCACGTCAGCGGCACTGGTTGTACGTAACGGCTACCCAGGTATTGAGCGAAAGGAAGGCCGACGAGCAAACTCATCTGAACCCCTACTGAGCCTGTCAGTGAAAATATCCGTACAGTCCGGTCTGTTCGCCTAAGATTATCGCATATCGAGTCTAGGGGGTGGATAAAGTCAGACCACTAACAACGCGATAATTCGTGTCGGTATGAAACCCATCACTACCCGAGAAACTATCGATCCTGGATCGGTAATTCTCACATACCCCGGCCGAGGATTTCTAGTGATGGCCATCCGTGCACTGCGCGACATCAACCCCGAATACCGGGAGAAACGAATCCCCGACGATCCGTTCACTGCCTCCATGTGGCTCGGGACTGTACCTAACTAAAACCTGTTTGCATGACTCCTTTGAGCCGTGGTAGGGTAGTAATCAAAGCACAGTGGGAACTCACTCAAGACAAATGATGATCTCAGGTCGACAGACTAACCTGTACACATGTCACCAGGGAACTGCTATCTGACTATAGGTATAATACCAACTAGCATGTTCCCGGCGAGTCCGTCCAGTGTACTCATAACCTAATGAGCACCTGTATACTATCTTAGGTGAACATCTGACACCAATGGCTTGTGAGACCGGCCACTGCCCCTCGTCAAGGTCTAGATAAGTATACACCAGTCTACACTGGAGTATCGATGCCCAGTCTTGATACTCCCACGACTAGGGACATTTAAGGATGTGCTTATAGACCCTCAGCTCCCACGTATGTGATCGCCATCACAATGCTGGTAGTCAAGCAAGATCCTAAGGGCTTTATCAACATATACATGATGATAAAGACAAAGCAGATAGCATACTATCATCTCGAGTAAGACTGTTTTATCGGTATAGGTCCTCACCCAATCATCATAATCACTTTCCTGCGACTATGATAATTGCCTTGATGGCACTATAGCCAACATGCAGCATATGAATATCATTTCCTATCAAGAGTATTTCATCCACGTACAATACGAGAAAGACAACCTCACTCTCTGCCACCTTCTTGTATATACAAGGTTCATCTATATTTTTGACAACGACATCAAAACAGATGTTCCAACTCCGCGATGCTTGCTTTAACCCGTAGATGGATTTAAGCAGCTTGCACACCTTTCCGCTGCTCCCACTGTCTATAAAGCCCTCTGGCTGAGTCATGTACACGCTTTCTTCTAAATCACCATTTAGAAAGGCGGTCTTAACATCCATTTGCCAGATTTCGTAGTCATGGTATGCAGCAATGGCAAGTAGGATCCGGATGGACTTAAGCATAGCCACTGGAGAAAAGGTTTCATCATAGTCCACACCTGATCGTTGACGAAAACCTTTTGCAACAAGTCTAGCTTTGAAAGTCTCAACTTTTCCATCTACACCAAGTATCTTCTTAAAGATCCATTTGCTCCCAATGGGGTTTACCCCTTCAGGAGAAACTTCCAAAGTTCATACTTTGTTGGTGTACATGGATTCCATCTCAGACCGCATTGCATCCAGCCACTTCACTGAGTCCCCACTCGTGATGGCCTGCTCGAAGCTAGTTGGGTCATCATCTTCCATGATGCAATCCTCGCTCCCACCGTCAATGAGAAAACTGTAGTATCTCTCAGGTGGATGAGGAACCCTACTAGATCGGCGGAGAGGCTGAGGATTGTTGCGAACTATCGAATCCTCGGGTTCCACTAAATCTTCAGTTTCAGTTTGTGTAGCCGGAATTTCTTCCAGTTCTATCTCGTTGCCACTAATTTCCTTTACAAGAAATTCCTTTTCTAAAAAGGTGGCATGTTGAGAAACAAACAATTTTTGTTCCTCGCCATGGTAGAAAAGATATCCATGTGAATATTTGGGATATCCCACAAACTTGCATAGAATTGACCGTGCCACGAGTTTGTCCGAATTTTGCATTTTGACATAGGCCGGACAACCCCATATCTTAACTCGTTTAAGACATGGTCTCTTCCCACTCCATATCTCATATGGTGTGGTAGGTATAGATTTAGATGGAACTTGATTCAATAGATATGCTGCTGTCTCAAGCGCATAACCCCAAAAGGAAATAGGTAACTCAGCGGTGCTCATCATAGAGCGCACCATATTTAATAGGGTGCGATTCCTCCGTTCTGATACACCGTTGTGCTGTGGTGTATACGGAGGAGTAAGCTAAAGGAGAATCCCATTCTCTTTTAGATACTCCAGGAACTCATTGCTCATGTATTCTCCTCCTCGATCACATCGAAGAATTTTAATACTTTTACCCGTTTGGTTCTCGATTTCGTGTTTATATTCTTTGAATTTCTCAAAAGCTTCAGACTTGTGTTTCAACAGGAACACATGTCCGAACCTTGAGAGATCGTCAGTGAATGTAATGAAGTATGAGTGACCATTCCTAGCATGTGTAGACATGGGACCACATACATCACTATGTATCAATCCAAAGAGTTCCGTAACTCTTTCTCCGTGTCCTGTAAACGGAGTTTTGGTCATCTTGCCTTTGATACATGACTGGAAAGTGTCATAAGATGAAAATTCGAACGGATTCAAATATCCATCCTTATGTAACTTAGCTACTCGTGTCGCATTGATATGACCTAGTCTACAATGCCACAAGAACGATTCGTTCATTTCTGAACTCTTCCTCTTGTGTGTGTTTTGTATGTTAAGAACTGTGGTTTGATTTAGAACGTATATGCTATTATTTAACGAGCCTGATCCAATCAACTTTTGATTCAGGAAGATATTCATAACATTATGCTGTACTACAAAATTATATCCTTCTTTACTTAATAAAGAAACTGATATAAGATAGCATATCAGGGTCGGAATATAGCATTCGTTCAGAATCAATGTATTACCATTTGGTAATACAAGGTGATATTCGCCAACAGCTTTGGCTGCAACATTTGCACCATTCCCTACTCTTACGGAATGATCACCCATTCCCAGTTCTCTACCTTTTCTTAGCCCATGTAACATATTACATATGTGGGATCCCGATCCGGTATCTAATAACCAGGACGTAGAGTGAACTGAGAAACAGTTCTCAATAACTAACACACCCGAAGAAGATGTATCAACATGCTTATTCTTCATTTGGGTGGCGTTGGAATCAGGATATGTTCCTATTCCCTGCTCAGTCTTATAACAATTACAAGAAAGAATGGAACCAAATTTCCCCTGCTCAGTATAACAAGCGGGTTCGGTCAATACATCTATATTATTATCTTGATTAAGGTCTGACATGGTCGCTACCTGGAGAGATAGAGAAGAAAACACTTTAGCGTATGCTCTTTGCAAGATCAGATTGGTTATTATTTTACCTAATCAGGATTGCTCCCACTGTTTTTATCAAATCTTCCTTCAAACCCTAAAAGGAAAGACTAGCCGGGATTAATTACACCCTACAAGTTCACCAATCTTTCAGCCAGGCCAGTGACGGTACATTGAGGGAGGTTCCCCATGCTTTCACACGGACCTAATTAAAGTAAACCTCGTTTTTCCAGAGGCATGGCCCCGTTGACACCTTTCTATACACCTACTTGATCGGCTAATTGTAAAGTGCAAGACTCTCCCAGGAGTAACACTTACTCGCAGTGGGTATCGGGATCCAACAATCTCATAGAAGGTATGCAATCTCATTGCAAATTTTAACACTTGAAATTCCCGATAATATTTTGCCCCTAACCCCCTATGACATTGACAAATGCCAACAAACCATAGGACGCTAGTCAAGTTCAACCCGTCATTTTCTGATTGAATTAAACCCACCCGCATGACCCTTGACAATGGACAACAAGGTCGTACAACTACCCTAATCTAATCACATCACATGCTTAAGCAGATAAGCACCATCTAGCTACCGCACACTACGCCTTGACAAAGGCCAACAAACGCATCACGAATACTAAATAGTCCTTATCTGAAATGACGGAGGGCTACGACAGGTTTTTAAGAAAACCTTTTGCTTAATGAACTTGATATCGTTGTAGAAACAAGTGATTTTTGAAAAGGAGTGTTTTTGAGGCTTTTTAATAGTTTTTCTAAAGAGTTCACTCTTGGTGAAGGGATCTCGACTCTTTCCTTATTAAATAAGGTTCAGGATATTTCATAAATACCGCTATGCAAAACAAGAACTAAAAGAAGCAATAAAAAACAAAACCGAGTTTTGTAGCATCTGCTAGCTTTTGATAAAGATGTCACTCCTGGTGAAGAGATCTCGGCTCTTTCCTTATCGAATAAGGTGCTGAATATTCTACAAGGAATACCGCTATGCAAAGCAAAAACTAGAGCTACCCTTTTTGAAAATTTGATTCTACAACATCTTTTAGGTTTCTTTTCTTTCATTAATCTCATTAATGAAGTCCCATCATTTATGCTTCCTAAGTATCACAGAAGAAACGAAAATACAACGTACGCTTATGCCATCCGCATTCGCCACAGTGTCCCGTTATGCACTGTTAGGTTACTTAACTAACGGCATAGCGGGGCGGGACTAGTACGGGTTCAAAACATAAGTAACGTTTATTATATATCATATATATAATAATAAAGCAATCGTCTCAAGCATATAAAGTGATCATATCACAAAATATCAGCAGCAGAAGATAACACATGAAATATTGGATATACTAAGAGGTCCGTGCTTTATTTTGAGCCTGTATAAAACATAGATTCCACGGTCGTGACGATTATCCAAATCCACATCCCTAGACCCCTACGAGAGCGGCAAGCAACCCTACCAATTCTAGAGTTAGGAGACCCGGGCTCGACTCCTCGAGTTGGTCTCCCACTGGACTCTAGAACCCGGTTACTTGTGCTCCCCTCCTTGGGTCTATCCTAATGCGGAAAAGTAAATAATATACAATGGTGACATCATCGTCAACCTGGAAGTTCCCCAATAAAAGAATATTACATACATTGAATTTTACATGAATGAAACTAAAAACTCTCATCTCACATAAAACCCCCGGCTATTCCAAAAGTGACGATCCAATATAACATATCACAGCAACACATAACATCACATGTCATCAACGTAAGTAAATATGCGTATCCCAATTGTCATTGACATATATCAACGAAACCGGCGATACACCATATATTACACTTACGGTCGCAGAAAAGAAAATGTCAAACTACAACATTTGGAATCCATAATAACCTTAGACATCATAAATCCGAAATATCACATACTTCGGATTTCATGCCTAACTATATGAATTCCACATATTGTATCGGATTCAACAAATAGCTAGACGATGTTAAACATTCCGATCGAATCAAAGAATACCCAAAATTTCCTAAAAAGCTCAACACTTGAGCGTAGTTTAAAAATACTCAGTACATGCCACAGCTCCTATGAATCAGCCGTAGAAGGGTCAGCCAATGCCTCACATGTAGCACTGCTGAACTACCACAAACCTTAGGGTTTAGTGGCGGTTCTGACGGTCATATAGTCGAGTTAATGTTTCGTTCTTCTAGAGGGTCCACGGTATCGCTTACATGATTTTCTGAAAGTTTTAAACTAAGGAAAAATCAAATCAACTTGGAAAATTTTCCGGCAAGGGTTAAAGTGGGTATTTGATATCCGTTTGAACTTTTTAACACCATCTAAATTACCCGAAAAACTGTTAGAATTATGACTACGAAACACTCCGAGTTTCCTTTGCAGAAAGTTAACATCACATGCAGATTTAGCAAAAACAAACAACACCTGAAACACCAAAACCCAGATAGTGGAACACAGTGCAAATTCCAACCCTGAACTCCACTTCCAAACCGAGCAGGCCGGTTTTATTAGGCTCTGTGGCCGGCCAAATTCCGAGGTCTGGGGATAGAATTTGTACCGTGATCATATTGTATCTTATACAACATTCTGCAGTTGTTTAAAAAATTTTTTAGAGCACGTTTTAAAATCGACAGAAACTAGGTAATCATGTTTCAAGTTTTGGAGTTGTTTCAGTTTCGTAATCCTACACAATCCGTCTAATTCTCTAGCTAGGCTCTAATACCACTGTAGGGTTCCTTTGAACGACAGCAAGGTTTCGGGAGGCATCGTCCATGCCATTTTCAAAATTTTGCCGTTCTAAAGAACCCTAAACTAGGATGTTTAACTAGAGAATCATACGAAACATATTGTAAATTACTTTACAACTAAGTGAACTAGGAATACAACCATTGTAGACCGGTCCTTCTCTTCAATAGCTCCGTGTAGAGTCCCTTCGCTCCAAGTTGTGATCTCTCGGACTCTAGCATGGCTTCACAAGGTGAAAGGAACGAGCTTGCACGAAGTCTTCGAGGCCGAAGATGATCTACGTCGAGGAGACACTAACCCAAGCTACTACTTCACTAATGAGAGATTAGTGAAGCTAACACCCTATACTAAAGTGCTAATTTAGTAGAGGATGATGAAGTAGGATTTTTGATCACTTTAGAATTGATTTTCTCACTGATATTTCTCACTTGCACAAAAGCTATAGAGCTCTTGAGCTGGAAGAAGAAGATGAAGAGAGATAATGTTGTGAGAGTGAATGGCAACCATGGATGAGTTTGTATCATATACTAACTCATGTAGAGATATAACCATGGCTAAGTTATAATGGTTAGGTTAATAAATATCTTAAGTAAAACAAAATTAGTGGACTAAGTCAATGCATCCACAAGCTTCTACAAGCTTCATGCATGTGACAATTATCCACTAATTTGGATTTACTTTAAATATTTAAACCCTACTGTCACGACCCGAAAGAGCACGTGACTGGCCCTTGGACCATATGAAGTCTATAGGACCCCATCTGATCCAAGTAAGCCAAAAGCCCAGCAATCTAAAACCATTTAAAGAGTAAATAAGGAAAACTGTTTTTGAAAAGTAAGGAAATCATGTTTGGAAATCAAAGTTTTTAAATAACTAAGCCGAATATGCATTTTTTTAAAATGTGTAACCTTTCCTGAAAATTTCGGCAGAGTTTCCTTTGTAAAAACTGGCCCCGAACGGGGTACAACAAGAATAATATATATGAAATGATAAAAGGCATCCCCAAGCGGGAGCTAGCTCTTCGTCCATCGACGGTCACAACCACGCAAGCAATAATAATATACACCGCCAAAGGGCGAGGATCAAAACCCAAAAAAAAAAGAAACTCAAAACAGCCAGAAAACCGTAATACTACTAGCGCGACTCTAAGGTCGAAATAAAACAACACTGTTTTCTAAGTCTGAAACAATAAACAAGTTTTGGTTGATGGAAATTCTAGATACAATAAATGATACATGAACAATGGCGGTTCTGATACAAAAGAACCCACCTATCCAAGCAAGTCACCCATAAGGAAGCAGTGTGCCAGAAATGCCGCTATGGAATCTGTACGGCAAAAACCTGCAAGGACTGGGGCACAACGGGGGTGAGTTGCCAACTCGTGAATAGAAAATATCTACAAGCAGAGATCGAATGCATGACCCATCCTAGGTCAATACGATCAGATATAAATAAACCTCAATATGAATAAAGCTGAAGCATGCTAAACTGGCAATGTAATCTCTACATGAGTGTAATGCCAAGTGCTCGTGCTAGTGCCTCAGGTAATAGCATGTCATGAATATGAGGTATGATCAATGTAATCAAATCTGCACACACGTGGATCCCGTCCACTCGTCACCCAATGACAATAACCATCATGCAAGTAAATATCACGAAACCTGTGCATGGAAATATGAGGATATAACCCACCCGTGTCCCTCGCGACACGTCAAAATCATGGAACCGGAGTGCCCAGCATCGGCACTCGAAAACATCATGAAAACTGTGCCCAGCATCGGCACATAAATCCTCAAATATCGGGCTCCGTCAGTCCGGATCGGCCCGCGGGCTCTGTCTGCGGTATCGGCCCTCGGCCCCGGCAAGACGCCTAAATCTATCCATCGACTCTGGTCAGTATCCTCCGGATAACCGCCAGGTCAAACCAATCACCGGTAGGTACTCGCCCGCCTCCAGGCTCAATCGGCAAAGCTCATCGATCATCTTGCCGAGGGGAACCATACCGGGTCCACCATGTACCCGCAATCGGCTCATCCACTCCTCGATTCGGGTTTCACATGTCGCTCTCAGCACCGAGAAAACACATGGTGGACGCACTGAAATATCATATCAAGGGTAACCGGGTTTTTAAAGCAATGACATATTCTCTTTTGAAACACTCTCGGTTCCCAAATCCAGAAATATCATAGAAACAACATATCTCAATGCGTATAATCAAAAGCATGAAGTATGCGACATGTAAAGGAAGGTTTGCATATCATCATGTCATGCAAGGATCATATACTGAATGCAATAGTACTACAGTGTAGTGACATGGCAATTATCGATGATGAGTGTGTGAACCGGCAACAAGTGTACGTGGAACATATGCATCATCGATAATGGTGCTGGTGTCCTAGCAGCATGACTGAAATATAACCACAGTGCAAGCGATGCAATGCAAATAGCATGAATATGCGGAATCGAATAATCAACGCAAAAGTAAAGAATCTACACCAATCTGTACAAGTCATGCAGGGGTGCCATTTGAAATAAGACGAATCAGGGCTTTTGGAAAAACAAGGGCTACGGTGTTTTAAGAAAAGATACATCATTTGAAAATATCCGTATGACCCTTCTGCCTATCTTTAAAATATCCCCGATTCGTTAGTTTGAAATAGGTATGACTCGGTCCAGTCTAATGTCTACTAAGTAATCTAGACAGGAGGGGTAAGAAACCACCTAATCTGAGTCAATATATATAGATATGATAGTCGGTGATCCCGCCTCAATAACATATCGTAAGATATCCTCGAGTCATGAGTGCGGATCTATCATCAATATCGGCTCGTACGGTAGATCGTCGTACGGCATCCCAATAGCTGGGTAGGGGTCAATATCACAGTACCTCATCACATATCAGGTATCACTATCATCAGATCGCATAATCTGGGGTACTACTCTAAGTCTAGTACAAATCGATACCATCTATAAAAATATGAATGCGGGTAAAGCACATGTCCAAAGGCCCGCTAAAACTATCATATCGCACCTCGAAGACAAGCTATGTCACATCGCCGATCTCACGGCCTCACATCAAGTATCATCTCAAACCACGTATCATCCTCAAATCCCGTATATAAACACATAGTCACATACCCATGTGTAGATATACACACCATCATATGCACTCTAATAAATGAAAGAATGAATGCAAGTATGTGTATAAATGTATGTGTGAGTGCAACCACTACTCTAGGGTTCGCACTATACTAAACCAATATATTCTTATCATCAAAATATCATTATTACCATCAATAACCCTAAACAACACATAATAAATATTCGTGTGTATACGTATTCGTATACATCACCACGGACTGCGGGGGTGCTATACGCCATTCACCCGACTTCTCCCCGTAGATATAAATCTACTCATATTGCTTCTCGTGTGCTAAAGCCGATGTCGATATCTTCACCTCCTTTGCCTCAACATCACGCGGGGTACCTACAAGTATATCACAATGCTAAAGCACATGAAAATCACATCGGAAACCAAAATAGCACATGCTACCCGCATAGGTAAAAACCTATCGACTCGCATGTAAACACAATCAAAATCCACTTGTCGTTGACGTCCAAACGCCGCCCGACAGGAATGAATCACCAAATACCAAAATCCATGCTAAAACAAGTCCTAAATTATACACCAACATAGGAAAATCAACCCAGATTTCACCCTAGATGGAATCAGTCAAAACTAGTAATACTCAGGGTCAAAACTAGAGGAAATGTAGGCATGCACAGAAAACGAGGCAATTCCTTAAAATACCTTATTTTAGAATTTTCCATAATTTTTCCCCATTTATCTGTATTTAATTATACCAGAATATTAAAATATTCATTAAAATAATATTAAATTATAAAATTTCCCAAAAATCATATTTTATTATTTTGAAGACGTTACAATCTACCCCCCTTAAAGATATTCGGTCCCCGAATTTAAATTTAAACCCCCAAATACTAAAATATTTCAATACAAATTCCAAGTCATCGGGGCTCCGAAATCATCTATACATAAAACATCATAGCGCAATGCATGCGCATGAGTACTGAGCAGATAACTCAAAAGCAACACTCCATCAAGCATCCGCAATCATCGGAGTCATGGTAACGACACAATGTCAAATCCAATACAAAATCAATATGATATGGACCAAGACTATACATGTAGACACCCAATCTATACATGTAATTAGCTGATGCAACTGTATGCCAAATCTTTTTAAGTCGCTGTGCGATGCGCGTAACACTACACAGTGGCGGACGTTTCTCATAAGAAAATAACTATATATGTGTATATATATCCTTTGTTTAATAAGCACGTTCCACCATTTTGAAAATAAGCAGAAGGGTTTCCTTGTTTTTAAAACGTTTTGTGTCATATCGGACACGTAGGTATATACTGAGACTATAGCTCGCTTTTCGGAAATCCCTTCGATAACTATCGATGCATGCAAAATATATCCAGGCACTGTCCACTGACTAGTCCTGCTCAGTATGAAAGAAAATATCCAACATCATAAAAATGTACTGCTCCAAAAGGAATAAATCCCAAAAATCACATAACACCACCCTGTGCGTCTGGTGCGCACGGAAATCAAAATCCATATATGCGCTAAACATGTGCACAAAACAATATCTAGGTGCAACGGGTGTGCATGAAGCATCTGTCATAGGCAACATGTATGCCTGACAGCCAAAACAGGTGCATCTGACATGCATGAAGAATCTCGATTTAGTGCATCTGGTGTGCCCCAAAATCGTATCTCAAAACATGCGCCCAACATGCGCGAAAATCCAAATCGGTGCATCCATCATGCACGAATGAAAATCTAGACCCTGCGCACTCAATATGCACGGAATCACAAAATCCAATAGCAACGTCGAATATGCGTAAGTCCAGTCAAAAGCACGGAGTGCAAGAATCCACATCAATATCACAATCAAAATCGACATACCGAAAGGCATCAAATCGAAGTCAGGTGCAATTGTAATGCACAAAATATAAATCCGGTGCAACAAAGGCACGAAATATAAATCTGATGCGATAAACGCAAGAAACATTAAACTGGTGCATCCCATGCACAAATACCAAGAAATAACTCAAATACGTAAGCAGCAACACCAAGTGTACCCAGATATAAGAAAATCATAAACCTGTGCAGCTGCGTGCACAAAACACATATCGATGCACTACGAGCACATATAAGCTATACCGAGTGCAAAATCAAAACACTAAAAGTACATGAAACTCTGCTGGAAGCGTAAATCAAATCACCGACATAAAATAGGCATGAAATCGCAATCAACAGATCAAGAGTAATAACTATGTACAAGGTATAAATACCCAGTAGGTGCAACCATGGTGCACAAAATCAAATATCATGAAACTCAGTCATCAAGACTAAATCATGAAAACAGGACGCCAAAATACCGAAATCCAAAGTGACGGATACGTGATAGTCAAATCACAAAATCACAAATCATAATTACCGTCGTCGGTATATCCTCCTTCAGGGTCGAGAAGGTACCGGAACATCCGATGCTAGCGGCGCAAGATATCTACTTGCCTCTAGCTCACGGCTGGCGTCCTCTGCCTCTGGTTCCTAATCTTTCCTGTAGATTACCAACTCGCAATCCATCGGCTCATCGGCCCGGTCAGGTGTGCTGACAGGAACGATTCCGTTCTTGCACTTTCCTGGTCATCTCTCGGTCAATCCTCACGACCGCTCGTAAAGCAGCACATCTCTGGCGCCGACCTCGGGTCCTCTGAATGCATATCACATCCGATCCTGGGTGCAACTCTTATTGCAGCAGTGTACTGGAAGGAATCCTACTCAAGGTCTCTTCTGATCTTGCCTAAGCCAAACTGTAAGGAGGCTGGTACTCTGGCGTAATCTTTTCTCGCTCTCTGGACCTCTGCGTCCTTAGTACAACATCTCCTCGGAAGCTGGTCGCATCTCTACGCCTCTGTATGTATGTCCGGCCTTTAATCTTAACGGGGTGTAGTAACAGCTCGTCTGCCTCTCGCACGAACTTCTTGTCCCGCTTGTCTGTATCATCGACCATTCGACGTCGCGTCTTTATCTGCACACTGCAATGTCCTCGGCTACGGTCCACCCGAAGTCTCTAACACAGACTCGAAATCACGAACTCAGTATCTTCATCACTCAGTAGAAGATATCTAGCCGAACACGTCCTCAGCGTGCATATCGCATCTCTAATGTCAGCGGAGTGGAACGTCATCTCGTCGAAATCTCATGCAAAATCTTTACTCCACCTTGCTCCACTATCGACTGATTCGGACTCATCTCATCATGGCTATACAGACTGCGCTCCGACGGCTATGCTCGTATCTGGAGTCTCCCAAGCAGTGTCCCATCACATGATATCCGAATGATGTCGAATCATCCGATCGACTCGTCAGAACCTCACAATCCCCCAAGAGCTCAACATCTCGGGTACAGTTTAATAGTATCGAGTACATGCCACAGCGTCGGTGGTCCAGTCGTAGAAGGGCAAACCCAAGCCTCACTAATGGCGCCGAGGAACTACCGCAAACCCTAAGGTTCAAAGGCTTTCACACGGTCATTAAGTCGAGTTAGGGTTTCATTCTTCTAGAGGGTCCATAGAATCACCTGCATGTCTTTCCGTATACTTTAAACTTGGAAAATGGGTTCCTGACCTTCGATCGTCTCAATCGACTCTCAACGAATCTGCGTGAAGTCGCCTCTAGCTGGAATCAATTTATCTGATGACCTCGCATCGGGGTAAGCGAACGAACCACATGTCCTAGTCATTAATCCTCGGTGACTAGCGACTCACTATCACATCTCTAAGAATATGCTCATGCTGCAGTAGCTCCAATCATCTGGGCGATATCTCATTACTCGCAGCAACAACTGGCTCATTCGTCGGTACGCTAAGCAGCGCCTTAACCATCATGAATAAGCGATACATCAACGGTCATCACATCCTGGCTGGCCTCTATCAGTGGCTCAATCCTCTGGTACCGTCCGGTACATCCTAGAAATCTCACAGCAGCGATCTGCCAAACTCCCATAGTGCGGAAACACAAAATACGAAACCTCAATGCAACCGTATGTCTCTGGAATAACGCCCCGGTCAGTCCTCGTCCGCGACGAGCTCATGCTGACAACTCGAGCCGTAGCTCACTCTGCCCGTGCAATCGCGGCAGCAAAACCATAACCAGTATCGATGAAAATAGATCATAGGAAGGAATATGACACAATGCAAGGAAATGTACAACCTAAGGTTTCTTAAGCGGAGTGGCGTGTCGTAAGTATGCCGCGGAACATACCCACGGTACGTCACTCTACTTTAGTCACCTATTCCATCAACCAAGGGTCATCCTACACGACGAAAGTTCGGGTCTAATACCCTCTCGACCAAGTCTAAGTTCCGTAAGGTCAAGCCTAAGTTCCTTATATAGATAATGTCCTAGGCTCCACATAGTCAAACTTAGACTCGAACCAAGGTCAACCTAGCGCTCTGATACTAACTTTGTCACGACCCGAAAGAGCACGTGACTGGCCCTTGGACCATATGAAGTCTATAGGACCCCATCTGATCCAAGTAAGCCAAAAGCCCAGCAATCTAAAACCATTTAAAGAGTAAATAAGGAAAACTGTTTTTGAAAAGTAAGGAAATCATGTTTGGAAATCAAAGTTTTTAAATAACTAAGCCGAATATGCATTTTTTTAAAATGTGTAACCTTTCCTGAAAATTTCGGCAGAGTTTCCTTTGTAAAAACTGGCCCCGAACGGGGTACAACAAGAATAATATATATGAAATGATAAAAGGCATCCCCAAGCGGGAGCTAGCTCTTCGTCCATCGACGGTCACAACCACGCAAGCAATAATAATATACAACGCCAAAGGGCGAGGATCAAAACCCAAAAAAAAAAGAAACTCAAAACAGCCAGAAAACCGTAATACTACTAGCGCGACTCTAAGGTCGAAATAAAACAACACTGTTTTCTAAGTCTGAAACAATAAACAAGTTTTGGTTGATGGAAATTCTAGATACAATAAATGATACATGAACAATGGCGGTTCTGATACAAAAGAACCCACCTATCCAAGCAAGTCACCCATAAGGAAGCGGTGTGCCAGAAATGCCGCTATGGAATCTGTACGGCAAAAACCTGCAAGGACTGGGGCACAACGGGGGTGAGTTGCCAACTCGTGAATAGAAAATATCTACAAGCAGAGATCGAATGCATGACCCATCCTAGGTCAATACGATCAGATATAAATAAACCTCAATATGAATAAAGCTGAAGCATGCTAAACTGGTAATGTAATCTCTACATGAGTGTAATGCCAAGTGCTCGTGCTAGTGCCTCAGGTAATTGCATGTCATGAATATGAGGTATGATCAATGTAATCAAATCTGCACACACGTGGATCCCGTCCACTCGTCACCCAATGACAATAACCATCATGCAAGTAAATATCTTGAAACCTATGCATGGAAATATAAGGATATAACCCACCGATGTCCCTCGCGACACGTCAAAATCATGGAACCGGAGTGCCCAGCATCGGCACTCGAAAACATCATGAAAACTGTGCCCAGCATCGGCACATAAATCCTCATATATCGGGCTCCGTCAGTCCGGATCGGCCCGCGGGCTCTGTCTGCGGTATTGGCCCTCGGCCCCGGCAGGACGCCTAAATCTATCCATCGACTCTGGTCAGTATCCTCCGGATAACCGCCAGGTCCAACCAATCACCGGTAGGTACTCGCCCGCCTCCAGGCTCAATCGGCAAAGCTCATCGATCATCTTGCCGAGGGGAACCATACCGGGTCCACCATGTACCCGCAATCGGCTCATCCACTCCTCGATTTGGGTTTCACATGTCGCTCTCAGCACCGAGAAAACACATGGTGGATGCACTGAAATATCATATCAAGGGTAACCGGGTTTTTAAAGCAATGACATATTCTCTTTTGAAACACTCTCGGTTCCCAAATCCAGAAATATCATAGAAACAACATATCTCAATGCGTATAATCAAAAGCATGAAGTATGCGACATGTAAAGGAAGGTATGCATATCATCATGTCATGCAAGGATCATATACTGAATGCAATAGTACTACAGTGTAGTGACATGGCAATTATCGATGATGAGTGTGTGAGCCGGCAACAAGTGTACGTGGAACATATGCATCATCGATAATAGTGCTGGTGTCCTAGCAGCATGACTGAAATATAACCACAGTACAAGCGATGCAATGCAAATAGCATGAATATGCGGAATCGAATAATCAACGCAAAAGTAAAGAATCTACACCAATCTGTACAAGTCATGCAGGGGTGTCATTTGAAATAAGACGAATCAGGGCTTTTGGAAAAACAAGGGCTACGGTGTTTTAAGAAAAGATACATCATTTGAAAATATCCGTATGACCCTTCTGCCTATCTTTAAAATATCCCCAATTCGTTAGTTTGAAATAGGTATGACTCGGTCCAGTCTAATGTCTACTAAGTAATCTAGACAGGAGGGGTAAGAAACCACCTAATCTGAGTCAATATATAGATATGATAGTCGGTGATCCCGCCTCAATAACATATCGTAAGATATCCTCGAGTCATGAGTGCGGATCTATCATCAATATCGGCTCGTACGGTAGATCGTCGTACGGCATCCCAATAGCTACGTAGGGGTCAATATCACAGTACCTCATCACATATCAGGTATCACTATCATCAGATCGCATAATCTGGGGTACTACTCTAAGTCTAGTACAAATCGATACCATCTATAAAAATATGAATGCGGGTAAAGCACATGTCCAAAGGCCCGCTAAAACTATCATATCGCACCTCGAAGACAAGCTATGTCACATCGCCGATCTCACGGCCTCACATCAAGTATCATCTCAAACCACGTATCATCCTCAAATCCCGTATATAAACACATAGTCCCATACCCATGTGTAGATATACGCACCATCATATGCACTCTAATAAATGAAAGAATGAATGCAAGTATGTGTGTAAATGTATGTGTGAGTGCAACCACTACTCTAGGGTTCGCACTATACTAAACCAATATATTCTTATCATCAAAATATCATTATTACCATCAATAACCCTAAACAACACATAATAAATATTCGTGTGTATACGTATTCGTATACATCACCACGGACTGCGGGGGTGCTATACGCCATCCATCCGACTTCTCCCCGTAGATATAAATCTACTCACATTGCTTCTCGTGTGCCAAAGCCGATGTCGCTATCTTCACCTCCTTTGCCTCAATATCACGCGGGGTACCTACAAGTATATCACAATGCTAAAGCACATGAAAATCACATCGGAAACCAAAATAGCACACGCTACCCGCATAGGTAAAAACCTATCGACTCGCATGTAAACACAATCAAAATCCACTTGTCGTTGACGTCCAAACGCCACCCGACAGGAATGAATCACCAAATACCAAAATCCATGCTAAAACAAGTCCCAAATTATACACCAACATAGGAAAATCAACCCAGATTTCACCCTAGATGGAATCAGTCAAAACTAGACATACTCAGGGTCAAAACTAGAGGAAATGGGGGCATGCACAGAAAACGAGGCAATTCCTTAAAATACCTTATTTTATAATTTTCCATAATTTGTCCCCATTTATCTGTATTTAATTATACCAGAATATTAAAATATTCATTAAAATAATATTAAATTATAAAATTTCCCAAAAATCATATTTTATTATTTTGAAGATGTTACACCTACATTATAATTAGTATGGTGTAAGTCTCATACACCCTTGTAGTGTGTATCATTAAGCATGACACTAAAAAATGTATATTAATATATATCGCATATATATTACATGCGCACAAGTGAGAAAAAGAAATGTTTAAGTGAGCTAATATTAGTTAATGTAATCTAGTATATCTCATATACAATTATACATTAAATTATCAAATCAACACTTGATTTAATAATCTGGCTATATCACATACAACCGACTAATTTTATTTGTATCAACTTATTGAATCAACACTTGATTCGATAACTCGGCTATATCACATATAACCGACCGATATGAATAAATCGCGAGAATAGAATACGGTATCATATACTCGTATTATTCTCGGTCCCGCACATATCACATATGTGCTCCTACTACGTTTCTCCTGAGCCAGTAAAACCTCTTTGTAGGACTCTAAAGACTCTTCAATACGCCGGCAGTAGGTGATGGTCAAATCAAGCACCCACAAGCTTTCAGCGGTACTAGCTGGACGTAACGGCTACCCGGGTATTGAGCGAATTAAAGATCAACAAGAAGGCCCTCTCTAGCTCCTGTAAAGCCTGTCAGTAACACTACCGTACAGTCCAGTCTCTTCGTCTTAAATGTCGAATATCCAGTCTAGGGGTGGTAAACGTCAGACCCCAATAACTCGATAAGTCATGCCGATACGAGGCTCATAACGGGTCGAGAAACTACTGATAACACTTACCAGTAAATCTCTAAATCAGCCCTGGCTAGGGACTTCCAGTTATAGCCAATCGAGCACAGCACGACATCTACCCCCAATACCGGGAGAGACGAAATCCCCTCCTATCGCTCATTTCCTCCATGTGACTCGGAACTGTACCCAAAAACCACCGTTATGCACGTCCTCTTGAACGTGGTAAGGTTGAAATCAAAGCACAGTAGGAATCACACAAGACTCTATGACGATCTCAGGTCTACAGACTAACCTGTACCAGTGTCACCAGAGAACTGCTATCTGACGTTAGGTATAATACCATCCAGGAGTTCTCGGTGAGTCCGTCCAGTGTATCCAGTCTCCACTGAGCACCCGTATACCATCTCTGATGTCAAACACCAATGGATATGAGATCATCCATCGCCCATCTCATGGGTCGAGAAGCATATACGCTAGTCTACTCTGGTATATCGATGTCCTGTCTCGATACACCCACGACTAGGATCATTAAAGGATGAACTTATGGACTGCCATGGCCCCACTAGTATGATCTGCATCATAATCCTGATAGTCAAGTACACATCCTAAGGGCTTTACCAACATGTAACCATGAGACAGTATCAAGTGACAGGTATACATGTTAAGATAAAGAGCAACCGGATAGCATACTATCATGTCGAGCAAGAAAGTCCTCTCTATATATGTCCAAGCATCCACTATAATATATATCATGTGTACAATAATGTCCTCTAGGGCATACATACAACTAACACCCTGTTAAGCAAATCCTTGACCCAAATCCAAATCTCAAATATACGTATTTGGACTAATCTGCGCCCTATGGGCGATGACAGAAACTAGTCTCCATATACAATCCATGGGCAACCTAAACAAACAAAAACACACACGACACGAAGTGAACTTCCGGAGCAGGAGAAAGTGGTTATCGCAATGTGGTAACATAATTAACTGTAGGGGCTTGCGCATGCAGGGAAGAGCGTCCCCATAATCAAAAACCCCTCACAAACGAGGGGGAATCTGATAAAGTCATTCTACAACGGCCGCATCCATCCAAACCTCCGATATACGGTGCCATAAATCAACTTGGTATCTTCGGAGAGGTGGAGGGATAAATCCAAATAGAATCTACCCCTAGATTAAGGCAAGACGATCTATCCCAGTTTGTCTCCGTTTCCGGCGGTAAACAGATTCTGGCACCCCCGGTGGGACCTCTTTCTCTTTCCACACCACACTTCACGTGTCATGTTTTTTTTCTGCGATCATATAATCGCAGTATACATATTTGTAGTTGCCCTTGGGTGATGAGATACTGAAGCCGTCGTTTCGTCTCTATGTAGAATGGTGTTTTCTTTCACTCACCGCAACTCAGGCACTGTCACATTTGGTGGAGTCAAGTATGGGCCACTTGCAACCTCAAATCTCTGCAATCCGGCTCTTCAAGAAATCAATGGGCTTTTCTTTATAGTTCCCTCAAGTCAATTATTGAATCGCAGGAATGCGATTGTGATAATTGAGGGAGGACCTATACGGTTAGAACAGTCTTACTCGAGATGATAGTATGCTATCGGGTTTGTCTTTATCATCCTGTACTTGCATTAGGTGGAATTACATATCACTATTACATGATGATAGATTCTATAAGATTCTTTCTTGACTACCAGCATTATGATGGCGATCATACAAGAGGAGCTGGGTGGTCTATAAGCACATCCTTAAATGTCCCTAGTCGTGAGAGTATCGATATTCCAAAGTAGACTAGTGTATACTTATCAAGACCCCGACGAGGGAGGTGGCCGGTCTCACAAGCCATTGGTGTCATTTAGAAACCTAAGATAGTATACAGGTGCTCATTGGGTTATAAGTACACTAGACGGACTCGCCGGGAACATGCTAGTTGGTATTATACCTATTGTAGATAGCAGTTCCCAGGTGACATAAGTACAGGTTAGTCTGTCGACCTGAGATCGTCATTTTTCTCGTGTGAGTTCCTACTATGCTTTGGTTACTACCCTACCAAGGCTCAAAGGAATCGTTCAAACAGGTTTTATTTGGGTACAGTCCTGAGCCACGTGGAGGCAGTGAGCGGATTGTCAGGGATTCATCTTTCCCAGTATTGGGGGTTGATGTTGCGTTGTGCACGGGTGGCCAACACCAGAAATCCTTGGCCGAGGTGGACAAGAATTACTTATTTTGATAAGTAGTTTATCTGTGGGTGATGGGCTTCATACTGACACGAAATTCGTGTTATTAGGGGTTTGACTTTATCCACCCCTATACCCGATATGCGATACTCTTAGACGAACAGACCAGACTGTATGGAGATTGTCACGGACATGCTCAGTAGGGGTTCGGATGAGTTTGCTCATCGGCCTTTTTTCGTTCAATACCTGGGTAGCCGTTAGTGTACAGCTAGTGCCGCTGACGTGCTTGTGGTTAAATCCACTGCCAGCGTATTGACGAGCCTTTAGAGTCCCACACATAGGGTTTCCCTGGTTCTGGAGAAATGATGTAGTAGCGGTATTGGATACGTGCAGGGTTCCAATCGATTGATTATACTATGTGTTAGTTATATGTATGCCCTAGAGGCCATTACTGTACATAGGATGTATATTGTAGTGGATGCTGGGACATATATAGGGAGGACTTTCTTGCTCGACATGATAGTATGCTATCTGGTTGAACTTTACCTTAACGTGTACTCTGATTGTCTCTCTGTTACATGTTGGTAAAGCCCTTAGGATGTGTACTTGACTACCTGGACTATGATGCGGATCATACTAGTGGGGACAAGGTAGTCCATAAGTACATCCTTCAAAGTCCCTAGTCGTGGGTGTATCGAGACGGGGCATCGATATACCAGAGTAGACTAGCGTGTACCTTCTCGACCCATACAGATGGGCGATGGATGATCCCATATCCATTGGTGTTTGACTTCGGAGATGATATACAGGTGCTCAGTAGAGACTGGGTACACTGGACGGACTCGCCGAGAACTCCCAGATGGTATTATACCTCACGTCAGATGGCAGTTCTCTGGTGACACTGGTACAGAGTAGTCTGTTGACCCGAGATCGTCATAGAGTCTTGTGTGGTTCCCACTGTGCTTTGATTTCCATCTTACCACGTCCAAGAGGGCGTGCAAAACGGTGGTTTTTGGGTACAGTCCCGAATCACATGGAGGCAATGAGCGATAGGAGGGGATTCGTCTCTCCCGGTATAGGGAGTTGATGTTGCGCTGTGTTCGATTGGCTATAACAGGAAATCCCTGGCCAGGGTTGCTGAGATTTACTGGTAAGCGTTACCAGTAGTTTCTCGAAGTGTTATAGACCTCATATCGACACGACTTATCGAGCTATTGGGGTCTGACGTTTTCCACCCCTAGGCAAGATATGCGACATATCAGACGATCAGACCGGACTGTACGGTAGTGTTACTGGTCGGATTCACTGGAGTGTGAGCGGGCTTGCTCGTCGATCTTCAGATCGCTCAATACCCGGGTGGCCGTTACGTTTAGCAGACCGCTTGCGGCTTGTGGGTGTTTGATATGATCATCATCTGCTGCCGGCGTATTGACGAGTCTTTAGAGTCCTACACAGAGGTTTCCTGGCTCAAGCAAAACGAAATAGGAGCGCATATGAGATATGTGCGGGACCGAGAATAATGCGTGTATGTGATACCGTATTTCATTCTCGCGATGAATGTATCGATTAGGTTATATGCGATATACCCTAGTTATCGAATCAAGGGTTGATTCGATAAGCCGATACATTGCATACTAGTCGGTTGTGTGCGACATGACCGGATCATTGAATCAAGTGTTGATTTAATGATTTAATGCATAATTATATATTTGATATATTACTTTGCATTAACTAGTATCGGTTCACTTTAAATGGATTTTCTCACTCGGGTGTGCGTATTGCATATGCGATATGATTTTGTGCACTTTATTGTATCATGTTTGATGATGCTTGATTGCTAGGTTATGTGTAAAGAATTTACCTAAAGTTATTTAAATGGTTAAGGGTTTTACTTATTCATTAATTAGTCTTTTTATTTTTGGAAAAAGGAAAAGAAATGATAGAAAAATGGTGGCTTATTTTGTTTGCACTTGAAGCTTCATGAAGCTTTTGTGATGCAACCATTTTTGTCTCATCTCCTAAACCCTAACCATTCCTTTAACCTTGGTAAATTCTCTACACTTAACTTAGGTTAAAGTTATGATAAGAATGATATTATTATTCTTTTTCATAATGATCTTATCATATCTTTTCTTCTTCTTCTTCCTTGAACTCAAGAAGAAAACCTTGAGGTCATCAATGGTGATTGATGCAAATGAGTGGGAAATCCAATTCTAAAGTCTACCCACTTCCTATTTCTTCATCCTCTACCTCTTGCCAAGTAGTAGAGTGTGTTTACTTCACAAGTTTCTTGACTTGGTGAAGTCGGAGCTTGATTTAGCGATGCCTCGACGTAGATCATCTTCGGCATGGACATCGACGACCTAGCTTGCCCATTCTCCGACGAAGCCGACGCTAGAGCCCGGGACTTCTTATGGACAGCGAGAGGACGTCGTTGCGGAGCTATGGAGGTGGAGCAAACGGATCTACAAAGGTTGTATTTCCGTATCTATTAGTTAAGTTGTTAGCTAGTTTACTTTTCGCCTAGAAATCTAGCAAACGATCCGTACATTAGGGTTTCTCGGCACCGAATTTTGAAATTGGCATGGTCGATGCCTTGTATAACCTCACTAGAGTGCCTAGGAACCCTACAGTGGTATCAGAGCCTAGCTAGAGCCTTAGGCGAAGTCCAGACGGAAATTGAAGTCCGAACGAACCCGAAAACCCAAACCTAACATGCTCTCTGTCCAGATTTTAAAATTGTGGATTTTTCAAGATTAAAAATATCCAGAAAATCAAGCAGGGTTTTCTAAGAATTACTGTAAATTTCGTGGGCTTAATTCGACTTTCCCACCGCGTTTCCGCGGCACGAGCATGGCTCGTGCGGCGGAAGAGCGGCCGATTTTGTCGTTTTCTGCATTTTGTTTTCGCAGTAATTCTCATATTTCTGTGTTGACTTTCCTGGGATATTTTTATATTTATTATACAGATGAGTATTCTGGAGTTGTTTTGGGGATTCGGAGTTTCGATCGGAATATCAAATTTTGTCTGTGTGGCTTTCCGGATAAATTTTAGAATATGTTAAAAAGTTCGACCGGATATAAATACCCAATTTTTCCCCTGTCGGGAAATTTCCAAGTGTTGGATTTTTCCGAAGTTTAACGACGTTCTAAGTAGTGCAAGTAACGCGATGGACCCTCTAGAAGACAACAAACCTTAACTCGATTATGTGACCATCTTGAACTGCCCTTTGAACCTTCGGGTTCGGGGGAGTACGGCGTGCCACATGTGAGGCGTTGGCTTGACCCTTCTACGGCTGGACCGTTGGTACTGAGGCGCGAACTGAATGTTGTTAGACTTATTTCATGTGTTGATCTGTATCGGGAAAACTTGGGTGTTTGACTGTTCGATCGAAAAGTTTAACATTTTCTGTTTATCCGGAATGGGATACAATAATTGGAATTCATAAGAAGTTATGAGATAACTGAATGAATGTTATAAACATAGCAGTTTAGTCTCACTTGATCGGTTGCCACGGAATTTTGATGTGATCAAAAGTCCGTTGCAATCACGTAGCGTACACAGATACTCGCCGGATAAACTTAATAGACAGCCTCGCTCCATAGCCCCGACCAAGTGACTGTAGGAGAACCCCGTCGCCGAAAGCATCCGTCCGGGTGCTCGCGGTAGCGGTGTTCCGCCTTGGTGCACTTCGTCGACGGTATCAGGGGTGTGGCCGCCTACTGAAGTTTGCGACGAGCATTCGATCAGGGTGTCGGGAATCCTGTTGAATTCCCCGACTTGGTATTGAAAAGAGTTTTCGATAATGAGACTAAAATGCGGGGTTTATAATTGTTAGGCATGCGATGTCTAAAGAATTCATTTGGTCAGGCATGTGATGTCTGAGGTGGTTGCGGATTCCAACTGTTGTAGTTTTACATTTTTTTTTCTGTGACCGTAAGTGTAATATGTGATATCGCCGGTTTCGTTGCTATATGCCAACGACAATTGGGATGGACATATTTACTTACATTGATGACATGTGATGTTATGTGTTGCTGGATATGTTATATTGGATCGTCGTGTTTGAATGGCCGGGGGTTTTTATGTGAGATGAGTGTTTTTCATTTTCATTCATGTAAAAACTTGTATGTAATATTCTTTTATTGGGGCGCTTCCAGGTAGCGGAAGTAGTCACCGTTTGTATATTATTTAATTTTCCGCACTAGGATAGACCCAAGGAGGAGGGCACAAGTAACCGGGTTCTGGAGTCCAGTGGGAGACCAACTCGAGGAGTCGAGTCCGGGTCTCCTAACTCCAGAATTGGTAGGGTTGCTTGCCGCTCTCGTAGGGGTCTAGGGGTGTGGGTTGGGCTATTCATCATGACCGTGGAATCCGTGTTTTATACTGGCTCGTATTGAAAACACGGACGTCCTAGTATATCCAATATTTCATATGATTCTTCTGCTGCGATATCTGTGATGTGATCATGTGATGTTCTGATGATAGATACAGTATATAGTATATATGATATATTATATAGACGTTACTTATGTTTTACACCCGCGCTAGCCCTGCCCCGCTCTGTCGTTAGTTACCTAACCTAACGGTGCACGAGGGGACATCGAGGCGAATGCGGATGGCATAAGTGTACGTCGTATTTATCTGTGATGTTTAGGTACTTTAATGATGGGACTTCATTAATGAGATTAATGAAATAAAAGAAACCTAAGATGTTGTAGAATCGAATTTCAAAATAAAACAGGTAGCTACAGTTCTTGCTTTGCACAGCGGCATATACGATATATCCTGCACCTTATTCGATAAGGAAAGGACCGACGATCCCTTCACCGGGAGTGACTCCTTTAGCAAAACTAGAAAAGCCTCAAAAGCACTCCATTTTAAAAATCATTTGATTCTACAACGATATCAAGTTCATTACGCAATAGGTTTTCAGAAAAACCTGTCGTAGCCCTCCGTCATTTCAGATAAGTAGTAGTTAGTATTCGTGCTACGTTTGTTGGCCTGCGTCAAGGCGTAGTGTGCGGTAGCTAACTGGTGCTTATCTGCTTATGCATATGATGTGATTGGATTAGGGTAGTCGTGCGACTTTGTTGGCCTGCGTCAAGGGTCGTGCGGGTGGGTTTAATTCAATCAGGAAATGACGGGTTGAACTTGACTAGCGCACTATGGTTTGTTGGCCTGCGTCAAGGTCATAGCACGCTAGGGGCAAAATATTATCGGGAATTTCAAGTGTTGAAATTTGCAATGAGATTGCATACCTTCTATGAGATAGTTGGATCCCGATACCCGCTACGAGTAAGAGTTACTCCTGGGAGAGTTTTATACATTACAATTAGCCGATCTAGAAAGGTGTCAACGGGGTTACGCCTCTGGGAAAACGAGGTTTACATTAATTAGGTTCGTGCGAAAGCACGGGGGACCTCCCTCAAAGTACCGACACTGGCCTGGCTGAAAGATTGGCGAACTTGTAGTGTGTAATTAATCCCGGCTAGTCTTTCCTTTTAGGGTTTGAAGGAAGATTTGATAAAAAGCAGTGGGAGCCATCCTGATTAGATAAAATAATAACCAATCTATTCTTGCAAGAGCGCACGCTGAGTGTTTTCTTCTCTCTCTCTCCTGGTAGCGACCATATCACGTCTTAATCAAGATAATAATACGGATTATTGACCGAACCCGCTTGTTATACTGAGCTGGGGAACGTTGGTCCCGCTCCTACTTATAATTGTTATAAGACAGAGCAGGAAATTGGGGATTACCAGAATTCCCGTGCCGCCCAAACGAAGAGAGTGCATGCTGATGCATCATCTTCGGGTGTGTTCATTATACAGAACTGTTTCTCAATATCCTCCGCATCCTGGTATATGATACCCGATCAGGATCCCAGATATGTAAGATGTTACATAGGGCTACAAAAGGGTAGAAAAACTGAGAACGGGTGATAAGTTTCATGAGGCAGAAAACGGGACAAGTGTTGCAGCCAAGTCTGTTGGTCACTGTCACCCTGTATTGTAATACATTGATTCTGAACGAATGTTATTAGATACCGAACCTGATATACAAAATCATATCTGTTTCTTTATTAGTAAAGAAAGGATATAATTTTGTATTGTTGAATAATGTTTTGAACATTTCCTATATCAAAAGTTGATCGGTTCAGGCACGTTATCTAAAAGCATTGATGTTCTAAATCAAACTACAGTTCTTAGTATATGGAACACACACAAGAGGAAGAGTTCAGAAATGAACGGATCCTTCTTGAGGTATTGTAGACTAGGTCATATCAATGCGACCCGACTAGCTGGAGTTACATAAAGATGCATATTTAAATTGGTTTGAATTTACATCTTGTGAAACTCGCCAGTCATGTCACAAAGATAAAATGACCATAGCTATGTTTATTGGAAACATAGAAAGAGTTAGTGAACTCTTGGGATGATACATGTTGATGTATGTAGGTCTCCTGTCTACACATACCAGGATTGGTTCTTTATACTTCATTACGTTCTCTGATGATCTCTTTAGATTCAGACATATGTTCTTGTTGAAACACAAGTCCGAACCTTTTGAGATATTCACAGAATATAAGCGAGAAGTAGAGAACCAAAATACGGGTATAAGTATTATGTCCTATGATGAGATCAAGGATGAGAATACTTGTGCATGGAATTCCTGGACTATTCTAAAGGAGAATGAGATTCTCTCTCAGCATTACTCCTCCATATACACCATAGCACGATGGTATGTCGGGGCGGAGCAGATACACCCTATTTGATAAGGTGTGCTCTATGATGAGTACTACTGAGTTACCTATTTCCTTTTGGGTGTTATGCACTTGAGAAGTTGCATACCTATTGAATAGGGTTCCAATCAAATCAGGTGCCTACCACTTCATATGTGATATGGAAAGGGAAGAGCCCATATCTTAAGTTAGTTAAGATTTGGGGTTGACCAGCCTATATCTAAAAGCACAATCCGGACAAGCTCGAGGCAAAGTTAGTTATGTAGAACTGGAAGTGTTCCAACCATACAAACTACAGCAGATGATTTGGTACAACCAGAGAATTCAGTAGATACCAACGAACCTCAGCCTCTCCGCCGATCTAGTAGGGTTCCTCACCCACCTGAGAGATACTTTGGTTTCTCTATGACAGTGGGAGCGAGGATTGCATCATGAGATGATGACCCAACTAGTTTTCGAGCTGGCCATCGAGAGTAGGACTCTGTAAGAATGGCTGGATGCTTATCAATCTGAGATGGAATCCTTATACACCAACAAAGTATGGACTTTGGTTGCTATATCTGAAGGGTTAAATCCCCATCAGGAGCAAGTAAATCTTGAGAAGATTACTTGGTGTAGATGGAAAAGTTGAGACTTTCAAAGCTAGACTTGTTAAAAGTTTGCATCATTGACCAGGCGTGGATTATGATGAAACCTTTTTCAAGTAGCTATGCTTAAGTCCATCCAGATCCTACTTGCCACGGCTACATACCATGACTACGATATCTGGTGGTTGGGTGTCATGACTACTTTTCTAAATGATGTTTTAGAAGAGTGCGTCTATAAGTACACAGCCAGAGGGCTTCGTACACAGTGGGAGCAGCGGAAACGTGTGCAAGATGCTTTATATGATAAAGCAGGCATCGTGGAGTTGGAACATCTGTTTTGATGGATTAGTCAAAGAAGTTGACATCTTCAAAATGGTAGATGAACCTTGTATAAACAAAAAGGTAGTAGGGAGTATGGTGGTGATCCTCGTAGAGTACGTGGATGACATACTCTTGATAAGAAAGGAGTTTCTTATGCTACGCTCGATCAATCTCCGTTTATCACAATGATTCTCCATATAGGATCAAAGTGATACCTGCTAAATCCTGGATTTTGGATCTATGAGATAGATCTAAGTGGATGTTAGGGTTCTCTCTAGTTGTAGTGAGATGGTATCAATCGATCCTGGGGAGAATCACTGGAAGTGTTCCAGGGTGATAAAGACGACTGAATGTCAGTCGCAGGCATTATCTTTACCCTCTGTAAAGGGACGGTATGTTGGAAGAGTTCCAAGCTAGATACCGTGGCATACTAGACGATAAAGGCTGGATACATCGCTACTAAAGATGCTACAAAAGAGGCTGTTTGGATGTATAATGGTTCATGAGATGAACTATGTTCCTACCATTGTGAGACAATGGAGTTGTGGCTTATGCCAAGGAACGCCCGTCCCATCAGTGATCCAGACATATTCTATGGCAGTATCGCCTGATCATGGAAATGGTTGATCTCCAGGGTGATCGAGGTTAGGAGAGCAGACTTAGAGGATAACGCAGCGGATCCACTCACGAAGGCCTATTCCCAGAGAGAGACTTTCATGGGATGGTTGAGTATGAGATACTACAACCACTGCTACAGATGGCCCTAGTGCAAGTGGGAGATTGTTAGTTATATGTATGCCCTAGAGGCCATTACTTAACATAGGATGTATATTGTAGTGGATGCTGGGACATATATAGGGAGGACCATCTTGCTCGACATGATAGTATGCTATCTGGTTGAACTTTACCTTAACGTGTACTCTGATTGTCTCTCTGTTACATGCTGGTAAAGCCCTTAGGATGTGTACTTGACTACCTGGACTATGATGTGGATCATACTAGTGGGGACAAGGTAGTCCATAAGTACATCCTTCAAAGTCCCTAGTCGTGGGTGTATCGAGACGGGGCATCGATATACCAGAGTAGACTAGCGTGTACCTTCTCGACCCATACAGATGGGCGATGGATGATCCCATATCCATTGGTGTTTGACATCGGAGATGATATACGGGTGCTCAGTAGAGACTGGGTACACTGGACGGACTCGCCGAGAACTCCCAGATGGTATTATACCTCACGTCAGATGGCAGTTCTCTGGTGACACTGGTACAGAGTAGTCTGTTGACCCGAGATCGTCATAGAGTCTTGTGTGGTTCCCACTGTGCTTTGATTTCCATCTTACCACGTCCAAGAGGGCATGCAAAACGGTGGTTTTTGGGTACAGTCCCGAATCACATGGAGGCAATGAGCGATAGGAGGGGATTCGTCTCTCCCGGTATAGGGAGTTGATGTTGCGCTGTGTTCGATTGGCTATAACAGGAAATCCCTGGCCAGGGTTGCTGATATTTACTGGTAAGCGTTACCAGTAGTTTCTCGAAGTGTTATAGACCTCATATCGACACGACTTATCGAGCTATTGGGGTCTGACGTTTACCACCCCTAGGAAAGATATGCGACATATCAGACGATCAGACCGGACTGTACGGTAGTGTTACTGGTCGGATTCACTGGAGTGTGAGCGGGCTTGCTCGTCGATCTTCAGATCGCTCAATACCCGGGTGGCCGTTACGTTTAGCAGACCGCTTGCGGCATGTGAGTGTTTGAAATGATCATCATCTGCTGCCGGCGTATTGACAAGTCTTTAGAGTCCTACACAGAGGTTTCCTGGCTCAAGCAAAACGAAATAGGAGCGCATATGAGATATGTGCGGGACCGAGAATAATGCGTGTATGTGATACCGTATTTCATTCTCGCGATGAATGTATCGATTAGGTTATATGCGATATACCCTAGTTATCGAATCAAGGGTTGATTCGATAAGCCGATACATTGCATACTAGTCGGTTGTGTGCGACATGACCGGATCATTGAATCAAGTGTTGATTTAATGATTTAATGCATAATTATATATTTGATATATTACTTTGCATTAACTAGTATCGGTTCACTTTAAATGGATTTTCTCACTCGGGTGTGCGCATTGCATATGCGATATGATTTTGTGCACTTTATTGTATCATGTTTGATGATGCTTGATTGCTAGGTTATGTGTAAAGAATTTACCTAAAGTTATTTAAATGGTTAAGGGTTTTACTTATTCATTAATTAGTCTTTTTATTTTTGGAAAAAGGAAAAGAAATGAGAGAAAAATGGTGGCTTATTTTGTTTGCACTTGAAGCTTCATGAAGCTTTTATGATGCAACCATTTTTGTCTCATCTCCTAAACCCTAACCATTCCTTTAACCTTGGTAAATTCTCTACACTTAACTTAGGTTAAAGTTATGATAAGAATGATATTATTATTCTTTTTCATAATGATCTTATCATATCTTTTCTTCTTCTTCTTCCTTGAACTCAAGAAGAAAACCTTGAGGTCATCAATGGTGATTGATGCAAATGAGTGAGAAATCCAATTCTAAAGTCTACCCACTTCCTATTTCTTCATCCTCTACCTCTTGCCAAGTAGTAGAGTGTGTTTACTTCACAAGTTTCTTGACTTGGTGAAGTCGGAGCTTGATTTTGCGATGCCTCGACGTAGATCATCTTCGGCATGGACATCGACGACCTAGCTTGTCCATTCTCCGACGAAGCCGACGCTAGAGCCCGGGACTTCTTATGGACAGCGAGAGGACGTCGTTGCGGAGCTATGGAGGTGGAGCAAACGGATCTACAAAGGTTGTATTTCCGTATCTATTAGTTAAGTTGTTAGCTAGTTTACTTTTCGCCTAGAAATCTAGCAAACGATCCGTACATTAGGGTTTCTCGGCACCGAATTTTTGAAATTGGCATGGTCAATGCCTTGTATAACCTCACTAGAGTGCCTAGGAACCCTACACTATGTACTCGGACTTTCGATCGGACAGTTGATAATAATAGTCGACTCGGGTTTGAGCCAGATTATTAAATCGGGTATTGATTTAATAATTTACGTATATGTATTTCGATACGTATATTCTAGTATTATTTTCTTTGTGTTATTCTATCTCTTCGGGTATTCTTATTTCGGTATGGATACATGTATGTATATACAGTGGAATGTAATCCGTATTTTTCTGGAAAACGTTCTAGAAGGTGGACACCTCATATTGGTTTGACCATTTATATTAAATGGATTATGATGTGGCAAAGATTTGATGGGAGTATGGTGAGGACCATGCTTTCATAGTGTGCATAAATGAATTATTAATTCATTTGTGCATACTATTCAAGTATGGGTTTGAAATTTTATTGAAAAGAAAGGTTTTACAAAACCAAGCATGATGTTTTTCTCTCTCATGGAGACTTCATTTTTTTGGAGATGGTTCATTTGCTTGAGCCCTCTCTTCTCCTCACCATTTTAGCTTCACCCTCTTCTCTTAAGTTTCCTCCACTTTCATCTTCCACTTTCTTCTCAACCCTCTCATGTGTTGAGAGTCATGAGAGAAGGTGAGATGAGATAGATACACTTAGTTCACTCACTATATCCTAGGCATTCTAGATTAGCATCCTAGAATCCCTAGTTGCTTCACTTGCATTCTTTATGTGGAGCTAGAGCCATGACTATATCGCTCGAGTGGATCATCTTTGACGGAGGAAGACCGGCGGCCAAGTTTTTTCGAGCACGCCTCAAGGAGCTTAGGAAGGTGATGGAAGACCGAAGGACTTGGTTCGTTTGGTATAATCACTTTAACCCTTTAGCTAGACTCTTTATTAGTTGCTAGTATTGGTTTATGGTTTCGATCTTGGGGCGGGTTTTGTTTGCGCCATATTTTTGAATTTTTTCTGCACCGGCCACGGTAGATGGCTAGGGCGCCGGCGAAACCTAACATGGTATCAGAGCCACCCATAAACCCTTGCTAGCTTAGTTTTCACAAAGTTAGAATATCGATCGACCAAATTTTCCGAATCATTTTTCCATTTTCACATGCTTGCTGTCGATTTTGAAAAGTGTTCAAAAATCTTTCTGTGTATCTTCAAAATCCATGCAGACAAAATTAGGGCACCACAAGAAATTTGGGGACAGGACCCTACCAAATGGCCGCGGTTCCACGGCAATACATTCTCATTGGCCGCAGAAGCGCGACGGATTTGTGGGCGTATTGCTCCAAATTTCTTCTGGTACTCTTTGACATGGAAATTTGATTTTTAGTATATTTAGTTTTGGCCAAGATTTGTTTGAGTGCTAGTTTGCATTTGGGGCCAATTTGGGAAAGTTTTAGACGATCGAAATTTTAAACCGTGTGATTATAAGTACATGTGATGATATCTGCGACCGTGAATATTATTAAGCGGTACAACCTGACTAGTTGCTATATGTTCAACTAGACGGGTTTGCGAACATAATATTCACGTTGATGTTTTGTGTTGTGCTGATATTGTGGTTGGATTGTCGTGGTGGTTAGCCTGGAGTGCAATGCTAGTAGTACAATTCAGATTTATTTGTATATTCAGTTTTGCGGGGCGAGCGTCCGACATGTGGACTGTCGTCTCTGCCAGTTTGTATATTCTTTATTGAGGCATAACCGGGTTGAGGTCGATGTCATCATTGTATATAATTTTCTTTTATGTACAAGGATTATCCCGCGGTGGAGTGCACAAATAGCCGGGTTTTAGAAGGCAACGGTGTTAGTGTATATGCCCTAGGGGCCATTATTGTATCATACTAGCTTGTATATTACTTAATGGAAGCTTAGGATATTCATAGTTATATTAACAGTCTTGCTAAACATGGTAGTATGCTACTTGGTTATATCTATCTTAATATGTGTGTACGTATTGATAGAGCCCTTAGGATCTTGCTTGACTTCCAGCATTGTGATGGCAGTCACACTAGTGGGGGCTGGGTAGTCTACAAGCACATCCTTTTTCAGGTCCCTAGTCGTAGGATTATCAAGACAGGGCATCGATACTCCGGAGTAGACTAGTGTGTACGCTTCTCATCCCGGTTGGGGAGATGGTCTGTCCCACAGCCATCAGTACGTCGTACTGGAGATAGTATACAGGTGCTCGTTGGGTTACGGGTACACTAGACAGGACTCGCAGGGAACTGTTGGTTAGTATTATACCCGTCGTCAGTTAACAGTTCCCAGGTGACATGAGTACAGCATAGTCCACAGACTTGACACTGCTACTTCGCCTCGAGTGTGTCCCACTGTTCTTAGATTGCTACCCTACCACGGCTCATCAGAGTCATGCAAATAGGTAGCAGTTGGGTGCAGTCCCGAGCACATGGAGGCAGTGGCGGTTAGAAAGGATTCGTCTCTCCCAGTATTGGGAGTTGATATCGCGCTGTGTCTGGAGAGCCATTACGCAAAGTCCATGGCCAGGGCAAGCGAGATTTACTGGTAGGTTTTCCAGTAGTTTCTCAAGGTGTAATGGGCTTCACTACGACACGACTTATACCGCTTTTAGGGGACTGACACTTGCCGCCCCCTAGGCCCGATATGCAATAGTCCTAGACGAACAGACCGGACTGTACGGAGATTGTCACATCAGGCTCAGTAGGAGTTCTGATGGGTTTCCTCATCGTCCTTCTTATCGACATCTACCTGGGGACCGTTACGTACAGCTAGTGCTGCTTGCGGTCTGTGGTTAAACCCACTACCGGCGTAGTAGTCGAGTCTTTAGAGTCCCACACTGAGAGTTTCCCTGCTTCGGGCGAAACGATATAGAGGTCGTATGGTTTTACGACAAGGGTTCGGACGCATACGTGTTTTTACGCACGTACGATGTTCGGACAGTTTTTACTAGCCGGCTTTGGTTTAAGCCAGATTCTAGTATCGGATTATTGGATTTATATAGTCTAAAGTTTTTCCGTGTTTTCACGGATAGGAGGGGCGTTCTCGTAATTTGGCGAGAAGCTTCTAGAAGGATGATGACTTGGAGGGCTAAGGTGGCATTTGCATTAATGGATTAGTGACTCATTAGATGAATCATTCAAGAGAGTTAATGAAGTATTTATTGCTTAATGACTGACTTGATGATTCATTGCATATATTAAATGAAGCATGGTTGTTAATATCATTTAATTGATTTAATTAATTTATTTGATATTCTTTATGCTTCATCATTTATTGTAAATGAGAAAGAATTCATATGATTCTCACTCTCACTTTCTCTCTCCTCAAGCTCTCTCTCTTCAAACCCTAATCCTAACCTCTCATGTGTTGAGATCAAGGATTAGTAAGACTTGTTAATCCCTAATCACACTCTATATTATCTAGGTGACTTTGATTAGCAATTTTAGTAACCTAGTTTCCTCAAGTTAGAGGCAAAGCTTGGAGTAGTAGCTTTAGGGTGGATCGTCTATTACAAAGAGGAGGCCGACCTGGAGGTGGTTAACGAGAAGAAGAAGGACTTGGTTCATTAGGTATAATCTTCTTTCATAGTAGCTAACGACTCCTATGATAGTGTTAGTTAGTGTTTACCAAAGATCCTTTCGGTTAGTCGATGTTGTTTTAAATAAAATGATTGTTTTACCTATTCTGCCTACCCGCAAAGCGTGGGGTGTACAACGTCGACTTATAGTGGTATCAGAGCCTCGCTAAACCATAACTAACTTGTTAGCAAAGTCGTTAGAAATTCGATCGCTAAACGAACCAGAAAAAACATCAATTTCACCAAGTTTCTGTCGATTTTAAAACAGGGTCTAAAATTTTTTCAGGGACCCTTAAAATTACAAGCGGTGAAACTTAAGAAAACTGGATAAATTTGGGGTCCTAACTCGGCCAAACCGCCGCGGAACCGTGGCCGATCCAACCGATTCGCCGCGGATCCGCCGCTGAGTTGAAGCCGAGTTGACTCAAATTTCCCCAGTAACTCTTCTGTGTTAATTTTGTTCTTTCTGGAATGTTTTGTTTCTGCTCAAGTCTGAGGTGCACAGAGAAGTTTTTGGAGTAGAATCAATTGTGCTTTCTCGATCGAAATTCTACGATGTTTGGCTAATTAGATTATATCTGTGATTTGTATAATGTGTTCGTAAACCTCCCCTAACTGCTAGTATGTCGGTTGGCAGGGGGTTGCACATTTCTGTAATGATTTTACTGTTTGTGTTTATGAACTTGATTGGATCGTTGTGATGATTAGCCGGGGTTTGAGATGGGTTTTTATATTCATTCATTCGATATAAATTGTAATATGATGTAATATTCTTTTGCGGGGCACATCCAGGTTGCGGTTGTAGCCACCGTTGTATTATTTCATTTACTGATTTTTTCTCCTAGGATAGACCCAAGGTGGGGTGCACAAACTACCGGGTACTTTGAAGTGTTTAGTGGCCTACTCACGTTGTTGAGGGAGACCGCTTCACTTCGGGTACTTGGCGGGTAGTTTGCCGTACCCGTAGGGGTCTAGGGTGGGGTAATGTCTATTCATCACAACTGTGTAATCCATCTTTCGTTGCAGGCTCAAAGGAAACCTGGATTGCTTGTATATCCAATAATGTTCATCTGTGATCTGGAATGCCTATTATTGCGTCAGACAAATGTACAATATCTATATATGATAGCTATTTAGACGTTACTTATGTTTTACACCCGCGCTAGCCCAGCCCCCGCTCTGTCGTTAGTTAAGTAACCTAAAGGGTGATGATGGGACCCAGTGGTGAATGCGGATGGCATAAGAGGACGTTGTATTTTCGTTGTTTTCTGCAATGATAGGTTGATGATGGGACGCATTATTATTAATGCAAAGAAAATAAACCAAAGTTGAATCATTGGAACAGTTTAAAAGAAACCACTCCGTTATTTTAAAACAGAGGATATTTTTTAATTGCGGAGCTTTAACCACTCCTATTAAAAGCTATCAGGTTCCTTCGATCATATCAAGTTCACTACGTTCACGGTTTCGCCAAAACCATTCGTAGCCCTCCATCATTTCATTTGGGTATTCAGTAGTATTCAAGCTATGTATTTGACCAACGCCAAGGCATAGTGTTTGGTAGCTGCTGGGTATTCATTTGTTGCATAGATAGATGAGTTAGTTTGGGACAGTCGTATTATCATTTGGCTAACGTCAGGAGTATGTACGGATGTGTTCAAATTAACAAGATAATGATAGGTAGAACTTGACATGTGACTTATGTCATTTTGACCAACGCCAAGGTCATAAGAGCATGAGGCAGAAATTTATATCGGGAATTTCTAAAGAAACTGAAATTTGCAAAGAGATGCATACCATTTGGAGTTTGATGAATGTTGGTAGGATTCCTTCAACATTATCACACAATGATATTTGGATCCCGATCCTACTGTGAGTATATGCTACTCATCAGGAGATTCGTCACTTAACGATCAATGCTATAAACCAAGTAGGTGCCGAGAAAGGTGTCAGCGGGGTTACACCCCCAGAGAAAAGAGGTTATTTAATTAAGGAACTTCGCGAAAGCGTTGGAAAACCTCCCTCGTTGTACCGACACCGGCCTGGCTGAATGGTTAAGCAAGTATTGTACAGTGAGAATAGTCCTGACTAGTTCTTCCTTTTTGGTTTGAGGAGGGATTCGAGAAACAGTGGGAGCCATGCAGTTTAGATAAACTAAAAACCAATCTAAACTTGCAAGAGCATCATGCTAAAGTGTTCCCTCTCTCTCTCATTGCAGCGACCCAAAACATGACTGGCCTTAAGTTACTATTAGAAAAAAATATATTGACAGGGCCAAACTATAAAGATTGGCTGCGGAATGTCAAGATGACTTTGACCTATGACAAATTGGGGTATGCCCTTACCGCTAAAGCACCTGCTGTCCCTGGTCCCAAATCCAATAATGAGGATAAGGAAATCCGCAAAACCTGGGAGTTAGATTGCGCGAGGGCCAAGTGCATCGTGCTTGCCTCGATGAATAATGAACATCAGAGGAGGCACGAGGATATGGATCTTGATGCCATATTTCTCCATACAAAGGAACTTTATGGAGAGCAATCTTGTATAGCAAGATACGAGACCTCAAAGAACTTGTTCAAGGCGAGGTTGGCCGTCGGATCGTCGGTAGGAGAACATATCCTAAAAATGATAGGCTATATAGAAGAGCTCGCAGACCTTGGGACGACTTTGGAGAACGAGCTCTATACAGACTTGATTCTCTAGTCCCTTCCTTCCACCTACGCCCAATTTATTCTGAATTTCAACATTCAAAGAAAACAAGTTGAACTTCCAGAACTCCTTAACATGTTGATGAGTGCAGAGGGCACCTTGCAGAAGGCAAGGGATACACCCGCTATGTTTGTTCGCAGTGCTTCTTCTTCCGGGTCCAAGGCTAGGGCCAAATGAAGGAAGAATAAGGCCGCCACCAAACCTAGAGGTGGTGTTAGTAAGGTGGGAGCGAAGGGAAAGAGAAAGATTGCGGTGCCAGTAGTGGCAAAGGATGAGTGCTTCCACTGTCATAGGAAAGGATACTGGAAGAAAGATTGCAAGGCTTGGAATGCCAAGAACCAGGAACCGAAGCAAGCTGTGGCTTCGACTTCAGGTGTGTTCGTAATTGAGAATTGTCTGCCAATCAACTCTACTTCCTGGGTATTGGATACCGGATCAGGATATCATATATGCAATTCAATGCAGGCACTGAGAAACCGTAGAGTGCTGAAGGTTGGTGATATGACCCTCCAGGTTGCTAACGGAGCTAGCCTGGGAGCTGTGTCCGTAGGAGATTATCACCTGGGATTGACGAGTGGACATATTTTGGTTTTGCATAACTGTTTTTGTGTAACCAGTTTAATGTGTAATATCATATCGGTTTCGTTGTTATCAAAAGAAGGTTATGATTTCACGTTTGTAAGCGATGTTGTTAACATCCACCTTAATCATGGTTTGATTGGGTCCGGTACACTAGATAACGGTATATATGTCTTAAACCAATTACAGATTTTCAATGTCCAGAACACACTAAAAAGAAAGTCTCCAGATTTAAATAAGGCTTTCTTATGGCATTGTAGACTAGGTCACATCAATGAGACAAGGTTAACTAAGTTACATAGAGAAGGATATTTGGATTCGTTCGAATATCAAACTTATACCACTTGTCAATCATGTCTCAAAGGAAAGATGACAAAGACTCCATTCACTGGACATGGAGTAAGAGCGAACGAGCTCTTAGGACTCATACACAACGATGTATGTGGTCCAATGTCTACTCATGCAAGAGGTGGTTTTTCCTATTTCATTACTTTTACGGATGATTACTCTAGGTACGGATTCATTTTCTTGATGAAACATAAATCCGAGGCTTTTGAGAAATTCCAAGAGTATAAGAATGAAGTAGAAAACCAAACCAGCAAAAGTATCAAGACACTAAGATCTGATCGAGGTGGTGAATACTTAAGTGCCGAGTTCCTAGGTTACCTAAAAGAGAAAGTAATTCTCTCTCAGCTTACTCCTCCATACACTCCACAGCATAACGGTGTATCGGAGAGACGGAATCGAACCCTATTAGATATGGTACGTTCCATGATGAGTAATGCTGAGTTACCGCGATATTTCTGGGGTTATGCGCAAGAATCAGCGGCATATCTTTTGAACAGAGTTCCTACCAAGACTGTGCCTACCACTCCATATCAGATGTGGAGTGGGAAGAAACCCTATCTTCAGTATTTTAAGATATGGGGATGTCTAGCTTTTGTTAAAAAGCAGCATGCGGACAAACTCGAGGCACGATCAGTACAGTGTAAGTTTGTGGGATATCCAAAGAACTCCAAGGGGTATTATTTCTATTACGCAGAGGAACAAAAGGTTTTTGTTTCTCGTAATGCCCATTTTCTAGAACATCAGTTTTTAGAAAAGGAAACAAGTGGGAGCGCAATAGAACTGGAAGAAATTCCAGAACCACAAACTACTACTGAAAGTTTGGTAGAACCAGTAGTTCAAGAAGAACAGGACATTCCCGCACCCCTCCGCAGGAGTAGTAGGACGTCTCATCCGCCTGAGAGATACTACGGTTTTCTCATAGAAGGGGATGGAGAGGATTGCGTCATTGATGATGATGAACCTTCTAGCTTCCAGCAGGCCATCCAGAGCGGCGACTCGGTACGATGGCTAGATGCAATGCGGACCGAAATGGAGTCCATGTACACCAACAAAGTATGGACTTTGGACTTTGCTCCAGATGGGGTAAAACCCATAGGATGCAAATGGATCTTCAAGAAAAAGATTGGTGTAGATGGACATGTGGAAACCTATATGGCTAGACTTGTTGCAAAGGGTTTTCGTCAAAGTCCTGGTTTGGACTATGACGAAACTTTTTCTCCAGTGGCTATGCTCAAATCCATTCGGGTCCTTCTTGCGATTGCCGCCTTCCATGATTATGAGATCTGGCAGATGGAAGTAAAGACGGCTTTTCTAAATGGTAATTTAGAAGAGTGCTTCTATATGGATCGGCTAGAAGGCTTCAATCAGAGTGGGAGCAGCGGGAAAGTGTGCAAGTTGCTTAAGTCCATTTATGGACTAAAGCAGGCATCGCAGAGTTGGAACATCTGTTTTGATGAAACGGTCAAAGAATATGACTTTATCAAAAATCCAGATGAACCATGTATATATAGTAAAATTGTAGCACGACCTGTCGTATTCCTCGTCTTGTACGTGGATGACATTCTATTGATAGGAAATGATATTCCTATGCTGCAATCTGTCAAAGGATTCTTGTCACACAGGTTCTCCATGAAAGACCTGGGTGATGCCTCTTACATTCTGGGGATCCAGATCTATCGTGATAGATCCAAGAGGATGTTAGGACTTTCGCAGTCCAGGTATATCAACACTATACTGAAAAGATTCAGTATGGAAGATTCTAAGCGCGGTAGTTTACCGGCTTGCAACGGAATCACCCTCTCTAAAGAGATGTCTCCCAAGACTGATTTGGAAATGGATTGCATGTCTATTATACCCTACGCTTCTGCGGTAGGCTCTATAATGTATGCGATGTTGTGCACCAGACCAGATGTAGCTTATGCACTGAGCGTGGTAAGCAGGTATCAGTCAGACCCACGGGAGAAGCACTGGATAGCAGTGAAGAACATTCTCAAGTATCTGAGAAGGACTAAGGAGATGTTCTTGGTTTACGGCAGAAAAGACCTCAAGCTCGAGGCCTTTGCTGATTCTGGCTTCCAGAGTGACAACGATGACTCCAAGTCCATGTCAGGTTATGTCTTTACCCTCAATGGAGGGGCGGTGTGCTGGAAGAGTTCCCAGCAGGACACCGTTGCTGACTCGACGATGGAATCGGAGTATATTGCTGCTTGCGATGCCGCAAAAGAAGCAGTCTGGATGAAGAAGTTCCTAACAGAACTTCAGGTGGTTCCTACCATTGTTGATCCAATACCGCTGTATTGCGACAACAACGGAGCTATAACTTTAGCGAAGGAACCCAGGTCCCATCAGAAGTCCAGACACATCTTAAGGCGGTATCACCTGATCAGGAAGATCATATATCGCCGGGAGATCGAGGTCCGGAGAGTTGCTACAGAGGAGAACACTGCTGATCCATTCACAAAGGCCTTACCTCAGATTCAGTTTGAGAGGCTACTCGAGAAGATCGGTCTTCGATATGCCAGTATATGGCCCTAGTGCAAGTGGGAGATTGTTAGTGTATATGCCCTAGGGGCTATTATTGTATCATACTAGCATGTATATTACTTAATGGAAGCTTGGGATATTCACAGTTATATTAACAGTCTTGCTAAACATGGTAGTATGCTACTTGGTTATATCTATCTTAATATGTGTGTACGTATTGATAGAGCCCTTAGGATCTTGCTTGACTACCAACGTCGTGATGGCAGTCACACTAGTGGGGGCTGGGTAGTCTACAAGCACATCCTTTTTCGGGTCCCTAGTCGTAGGATTATCGAGACAGGGCATCGATACTCCGGAGTAGACTAGTCTGTACGCTTCTCATCGCAGTTGGGGAGATGGTCTGTCCCACAGACATCAGTAAGTCGTACTGGAGATAGTATACAGGTGCTCGTTGGGTTACGGGTACACCGGACAGGACTCGCAGGGAACTGTTGGTTGGTATTATACCCGTCGTCAGTTAACAGTTCCCAGGTGACATGAGTACAGCATAATCCGCAGACTTGACACTGCTACTTCGCCTCGAGTGTGTCCCACTGTTCTTAGATTGCTACCCTACCACCGCTCATCAGAGTCGTGCAAACAGGTAGCAGTTGGGTGCAGTCCCGAGCACTTGGAAGCAGTGGCGGTTAGAAAGGATTCGTCTCTCCCGGTATTGGGAGTTGATATCGCGCTGTGTCTGGAGAGCCATTACGCAAAGTCCCTGGCCAGGGCAAGCGAGATTTACCGGTAGGTTTTCCAGTAGTTTCTCAAGGTGTAATGGGCTTCACTCCGACATGACTTATTCTGCTTTTAGGGGACTGATGCCTGTCGCCCCTAGACCCGATATGCGATAGTCCTAGACGAACAGACCGGAATATATGGAGATTGTCACATCAGGCTCAGTTGGAGTTCGGATGGGTTTCCTCATCGGCCTTCTTATCGACATCTACCTGGGGACTATTACGTACAGCTAGTGCCGCTTGCGGTCTGTGGTTAAACCCACTGCCAGCGTAGTAGTCGAGTCTTTAGAGTCCCACACAGAGAGTTTCCCTGCTTCGGGCGAAACGATATAGAGGTCGTATGGTTTTACGACAAGGGTTCAGACGCATACGTGTTTTTACGCACGTACGATATTCGGACAGTTTTTACTAGCCGGCTTTGGTTTAAGCCATATTTTAGTATCGGATTATTGGATTTATATAGTCTAAAGTTTTTCCGTGTTTTCACGGATAGGAGGGGTGTTCTCGTAATTTGACGAGAAGCTTCTAGAAGGATGATGACTTGGAGGGCTAAGGTGGCATTTGCATTAATGGATTAGTGACTCATTAGATGAATCATTCAAGAGAGTTAATGAAGCATTTATTGCTTAATGACTCACTTGATGATTCATTGCATATATTAAATGAAGCATGGTTGTTAATATCATTTAATTGATTTATTTGATATTCTTTATGCTTCATCATATATTGTAAATGAGAAAGAATTGATATGATTCTCACTCTCACCTTCTCTCTCCTCAAGCTCTCTCTCTTCAAACCCTAATCCTAACCTCTCATGTGTTGAGATCAAGGATTAGTAAGACTTGTTAATCCCTAATCACACTCTATATTACCTAGGTGACTTTGATTAGCAATTTGAGTAACCTAGTTTCCTCAAGTTAGAGGCAAAGCTTGGAGTAGTAGCTTTTGGGTGGATCGCCTATTACAAAGAGGAGGCCGATGAGAAGGTGGTTAACGAGAAGAAGAAGGACTTGGTTCATTAGGTATAATCTTCTTTCATAGTAGCTAACTACTCCTATGATAGTGTTAGTTAGTGTTTAGCAAAGATCCTTTCGGTTAGTAGATGTTGTTTTAAACAAAATGATTGTTTTACCTATTCCGCATCCCCGCAAAGTGTGGGGTGTACAATGTCGACTTACAAACGGGTCCGCATCTCATGGCATTGAGACGGAGGGGACCTTACTCTAGGATTGGCGGGCTATTCGCCGCACTCATAGGGGGTATAGGATGACCCACGAAGGGGTGCTCAAGTTACCGGATTCCGTGAAGTGCTGGGTGACCCATTCACTTTGTTGATTAGGGTTGCCTCACTTCTGGAATTGGCGGGTAACTTGCCGCGCTCGTAGGGGTCTAGGTTTTCATTGCATGGACTATCCACACGATCGGGAATGTCGAGTCTCATTTGCTGCTCAAATGAAACCCGAGTCTCCAAGATTATCTACCATTCTGTGTTGCTTGCTGAGATTCTGTGATGTTTCTTATATCATGCCTGGAACGAATGTTATTTATATTCTAGTAGATGTTGTATATGTTTTGCACCCGCGCTAGTCCATCCCTCGCTCTGTCGTTAGTTAAGTAACCTAACGGGTGATGACGGGGCCCAGTGGCGAATGCAGATGGCATATACATACATTTTATTTTCGTTCTTTTTCTGTGGTGTGATATGGATTAATTGATGGAACTGCATTGATTCTGATTAATGCAAGGAAAAATAAACCTATTTGATGTTATTGGAACCAATTTTGAAAAACTGTTGTTGCAAGACGTTTCCTTTTTCTTTGCACAGTGGTATTCGGTTCAGAATATCCAGCACCTCATTCGACGAGGCAAGAGCCGAGATCCCTTCATCGGGAGTGACCTCTTGGGCAAAAGATTGCGTCATCATAATAACTTCACTAAAGTCGATTCTTTTGCTTTGCATCGTGGTATTTAGTTTGGAATATCCTGCACCTCATTCGATGAGGAAAGAGTCGAGATCCCTTCATAGGGAGTGACCTCTTTAGCAAAGGTTTGCGCACTATATATTTGTAAAACCACTCGGTTTCTTCAACGAGATCAAGTTCATCACGTTAAAGGTTTTTCGCCAAAAACCAACCGCAGCCCTTTGTCATTTCCTATGAGTAGTACTTAGTATTCTTGCTGCGTTTGTTGACTTTGTCAAGGCGTAGTGTGCGGTAGCTAAGTGGTGCTTGTTTGTAGCACATATATATGTGGATTGGTTAGGACAGTCGTGCGGCCTTGTTGACTGTGTCAAGGGCTCGTGCGTGTGGGTTTAATGCAATCAAGATAATGATGGGTTGAACATGACTAGGACTCTTTGATTTGTTGGCCGTGTCAAGGTCACATGGGTCCTAGGGGTAAAAACCACATCGGGAGTTTCAAATATACAAGAAACTTGCTAGGAATACGCATACCTTCTGAAGTGTGGTGACTTGAATGGCTTCAATCAAATTATCATGCGATGATAGTTGGATCCCGATTCCCACTGATGAGTAGGTGTTACTCTTCGGGTGATTTTAGATGATCCCTACTAATTCTCCTTTTATGTTTTGAAGGAGAATTTGAAGAAACAGTGGGAGACATCCTGATTAGATAAAGTGATTAAACAATCTAATCTAGATTAAAGATCACGCTAAGTGTTTCTTTTCACTCTCTCTTTGGCAGCGACCATGACACGACCTCAAAATAAAACTCATGGACCAAGCTAACCGAACCTTCTTAAAACACTTTGGGTTTTGGATTGTTTTAGTCGCATAACTCACCACCACTCCTACTTTTCCTTTGCATTTCTCTGGAACATTCCGTATCACTACGAAGATCCACATTTCTTGGATATTTCCATCGTATGGTTACATACAAACTAGAAGGAATTTGTTCCAGTTCGAGGATGGTTTACGGTTCTGGAGAAATTGAATAGGATTATTCAGTTGTTTTTTCTCTTTACCTTATCTCAGGTTGCAAGGGCTCCTGCTATTATGAGAGTACACCTATTGCACTTATTGGATAGTCTTCTTCTAAACCATAGGCAGGTGCGGAATGGTAGGGAAGGAAGAAAACCAATTAGCCTAAATGTGGTGTACAGAAGCTAATAAGTAAAGACGTATAAAGGGATTAGAGTAAGGGAAAAGAAAATTGCGACTACTATTATTCACGACGAAACCTCTTATACCCTTACCACTCCTACTTCACTTTTGTTTTTCTCCAGAACACTCCATATCACTACGAAGATCCACATTTCTTGGATATGCCATCCTATAGTTATATACGAACTCGAAGGAACTTGTTCCAGTTCGAGGATGGTTTCTAGTTCTGGAGAAATAGAATAAGGATTATTCAGTTGTCTCTTCTCTTTACCTTCTCTCAGGTTGCGAGGTCTCCTTGTATTAGGAGAGTACACCTATTATGCTTATTTGATAGTCTTCTTCCAAAGCTTAGGTTGGTGCCGAAGGGTAGGGAAGGAAGAAAATCAATTAGCCTAAGTGTGGTGTACAAAAAGTAATAAGTAAAGACAATAGAGGGATTGGAGTGAGGGCAAGGTAGTATACGATTATTGTCATGAATATGGATAGTGGAAGAGGCATTACTAGAAATACCCGGATACCCCTTCGAAATATTTTCATGTTTCAGTTTTACTGTGCGATCTTAATTGAAAACAGTTATCCCAATTAGATTCTGACTCCAGGGTATGTATTTACCAGACTTGATTCTCACATCTGTATGACGTTACAAATACTGAGTGGGAGTAAGACAATAGGAATTGGGTGATTGTATCCTCAGCATATCGGAATTCTTTGTAATTGGTGATATTTGAGGAAATCACCAGGATTTTGTCTAACAGCAAATATTTGGTTTTGAATATGCGTTGTTATGCATCAATTTCAAACTGATATATTTGTACGTTTATTTTATAAAGTGAGATATAAATTTTTGAAATTATTTCTATTGCATTTATCTATACCAGTTAGTGATTAGGTAAGGTGCATTCAACAGCGGTGTAACTCTTCTTAACCATAGCATAGTTTTCAACGTACTGAGAGTCTATCTTAACACCACCATGAGGTTCTAGAGACACTAAGAAAGCCACATTTTAAATTTTTCTAGGTTCTAAGTTAGACTAACAAGATCATTACTAGAATTTGAGGGTTTTTAGTGTAAGTGCACGGCGGCGCCCCGGCCGTCAATCCGACGGCCAAATGCGGAAGCGGTGATAAACTTTAATTTTACTTGAACTGGCAAACCGCCGCGCACTAATACCCGGATCGAACCATTAATTAGTCCTAGCTAACTACAAGATGGGGAAGAGAGATATACCGACTGATCCAAGTCCTCCGGTCTTCTCGTCGCCGTCCCGATCTCCTGCGGAAGCTCCGGTCTCCACCTCGTCGCCGGAAGAGCACCACATCGCCTACTTCTTTTACGGGCTCCCACCTCAATGCCGAGGCAACTCGGGCACGAAGCTGGCTAGTCGACGTGCCCATGAATTGCTGTAGAATGTGTAGTGAAGAAGTCTCATTTTGGGGTTGTAGGAATTGCCTTTTGGTGGAGGGATGAACTATGGAGTTTGGAGATGGAACTTGTGGATATTTGGGAGCATGAAATGAACCAAATTTTACTCTCCAAAATTTTGGACAGCCCCACTAATGCTTGGGCCGGCCAAAAGAATGAGCAAGAGAGTGAGAGAGTGGAGAGTGTAGCAAAGAAATGAGAGAGCCATCCAATCATACAATGGAGAGAGAGAGAAGGCTATCATGCAAAAAGAATCATCACAAAATCAAACTTACACTCAATTAACAACCATCTCTCATCATCAACAATCATGTCTACAAAAGTCATGCCATCATGACAAGAAGTCAAGTCAAAAGGTCAAGGTATGGAGCAACCATGATGAAGTCAAAAAGTCAAGTGATCATGACATGGCAATATGAAAAAGACCCCCTCCACAAATGCCTATTTGCAACAATGCAAATAAGCCCTCCTCCACCAATCTTCGGCCAATGAACGATACAAAGGAAATTGGCCGAAACGGAAAGCAAACTGGCAACTCCAGAAAACTGGTCCCGTAATAAATTACAGGAAAACCCCGATACTGTGCATACACACCCGTATTTGTATTCCGACCGAAATACAAATGCAATGAGACAAAATCTCCACTGTACTATACTAGGATCCGGCTTAAACCAAAGCCGGCTAGTAATATCCGTTCGACCCTGATCCGTGCAATACCACACGTATCTGATCGAACCCTGCCATATACCCATACGGCCAGTAGTACAAACTGTCCGATCCTGATCCGTGCAATACCGCACGTATCTGATCGGACCTTGCCATATCTCCATACGGCCTCTACAACTTTTCGCCCGAAAGCTGAGTAACTGAATGTGGGGGACCCTAAAGACTCGTCAACACCTTGGTTGTGGATTTAACTACTAGCACGTCAGAGATATAAGCCAATACGTAACGGGCTACCAGGTATTGACTAAAAGGGACGTCTGTGGGCGAACTCAGCCCGACAATCCTACTGAGCCTGTCAGTGACAATATCCTTACAGTCCGGTCCGTTCGTCTATGAGTATCGCATGGCGGGCCTAGGGGGTTGGTAAAAGTCAGACCCCCAAAAGTGGTACAAGTCGTGTCGGAGTGTAGCCCAGAACACCTTGAGATACTACTCGAATACCTACCAGTAAATCTCCTTGCCTCGGCCGAGGGCTTCGTGTAATGGCTCTCCTAGACACAGCACGACCTCACCCCCAATACCGGGAGAGACGAACCCCTGAAGATACGCTCACTGCCTCCATGTGGCTCGGGACTGTACCCAACTAAAACCTGTTTGCACGACTCTTTTGAGCCGTGGTAGGGTAGTAATCAAAGTACAGTGGGAACTCACACGAGACAAATGACGATCCCCAGGTCGATGAACTAACCTGTACACATGTCACCAGGGAACTGCCATCTGACGTCTGGTATATGACCAACTAGCATGTTCCCGGCGAGTCCTGTCCGGTGTACTCATAACCCAATGAGCACCTGTATACATCTTAGGTGAACCAACTGACACCAGTGGCTTGTGAGACCGGCCACCGCCCCTTGTCGGGGTCTCGACTGTATACACTAGTCTACTCTGGAGTATCGATGCCCTGTCTCGAAACTCACACGACTAGGGACCATTTAAGGATATGCTTATAAACCCCAGCTCCCACTTATATGATCGCCCTCATACTGCTGGTGGTCAAGCAAGAATCCTAGGAGCTCTATCAACGTGTAATAGCGACTTGTCAGGTCACCTAAAGCAGTACACGATGATAAAGGTAAACCAGATAGCATACTATCATCTCGAGTAAGACTGTCCTACCGGGATAGGTCCTCCATCAATCATTGCAATCACGTACCTGTGACCTAATAATTGTCTCTGAGGGCACTATCTCCAACAATCTCCCACTTGCACTCAAGGCTAATTATTGCGATGTCGCATACTCACAGCCCGTGTGATAACGAACACCTAACTCCTCTACTAGTCAGTCTCACAAAGCTCGTTTGCGAAACTATTGCGTTCGAGGAACAGCCTTAGTGAGTGGATCCGCTTTGTTGTTCCTTTTTATGTCTCTCTATATCTCAAGTTTGCGGAGAAAGCCATTTCCCGAAATGATCAATATCTGTCTTAGAATGTGTCTGGATGTCTGATGGGACCTAGCTCATAAATGAACTCCAAATCCAAACTTTTTAGACTGTATCGTCAACTGAACTTAATCAGTATCCTGCGCCATGCCTCCCTCAGTATTGCCTTGGGCCACCTGTCCAAAATACTGCCCCTCATCAGAAGGAAAACTATAACTCTGACTACCTCCTTGTCGTCCATGTCACCTTGGAAGCCTGGAATGATAACTGTCTCCTTAATGAGGCTGTCGTTATCATTTCCCTATAACATCCACTTATGTTCTAAAACTGCTTCCGACTGCTTCTCCAGGATTGGATCAATGTCAACTTATTGCATCTAGTGCAAGAACAATATCTGGCGTGGTACTTGACATCTCATGATTGACTCAATTGCCTGAGCAAGTGATCTGCCAATCATGCACATCCCTCTCTACTTTAGTCTATAAGACACCTTCAGAGAGGGTGACTCCATTACCTGCAGGTATACTACCGTGCCAGGAGTCGTCCATTCTAAATACTCTAAGAATGCTGTCTAAGTACCCAGATTGGGAGATTACCCAAATCTAGATCTAAAACTATAGATCTAGTAACCAGTATGTCTGATATAAAATCCATTTCCTTTATGGAGAAACCACTGTGTGACGACCAAAGTATAACCGATTGTAGTATAGGAGTTTCTTTTCCTACTCTGTTCATGTCATCCAAATACCAGGATATCACACCCTACTACCTTCTCAACAGATCCATCCCCTATTCTGATGAAGTCAAACCCATGACTGTCACGTCAGAAATAGATGATCTATCTCCGCTATTGGTGCTTTAGTCTATAAATAGACATAAGCTACCCGTCCACCAATGCTTCCGCTGCTCCCACTGACTACGACAACCCTCTGGCTGTGTCATACAGACGTACACTTCTAAAGCAAGTTTAGAACGACCCTATACTCATCCTCCCGCCGGGTCTCGCAGCCTGGAACAACAGCAATGGTAATTGTGGGTAAACAAGAACTTCGCTGTCACCGTCCTTGAGGCTACCGTAGTACCTCTCGGGTGCCTGAAGTTACCCACCTTATCTGCGGAGTGGCCAATGGAATGTCAATCTAGATGGAATCTTTAGGTTCCTTATCAAATCTTCAGTAATCGTTTGTGGTTCTGGAATCACTTCCAGTTCTACCATACTCCCACTACTGTTTTCTGAAAAAATCCATTTTTAATAAAACTGTGGCGAGTCTAGAACAATATTGCTATTGTTTATCCAGATGGTAGAAAGTCAACCCTCGTCATAGCCTGGGTCAACCCACAAACAGCCATTACAGAAACGTGCCTTGAGTTATCCAGAGACCGGTTTTAATCATAAGCCGGACAACTCCCCGTACCTTAACATCGTTAAGATATGAACTGTTCTATATCCCATATAGGAACAGAGGCACTGATTTAATTGAACCAGATTCAAATCATGCAGCTGTCTCTAGTGCATGTCAACTAAATGGAAGGAGGCTGATCGGCGTTACTCAACTTAGGAGTGCTTCCAATTATGAGCAACCTGAAAGAGAAGCAAAATCTCTTTAATCATTACTATCAACTGAATACCATACACAAGTATCTATATCTTCGATCTCTTTGAAGAATCCCGATACTTGCTACACCTGGTTCTCTACTCTATTCAAATACCTCCAACTTCTCAAAATTCGGACCCTGTGTTTCCACGAAACACCTGTCTAAAAACTAGAGAAGTCATAAGTAAACCGAATATAGTACGAGGACCAACCCCGCTGTCCTGACGGACCCTGGACAACATACAATACTCTGTATAAGTCCCTTGAGTCTGATAACTCATTCACTGTGTGTCGTAGGTTGAAAACTGTACTTATGGTTAAGAAGAATTACACCGCTGTTTAATGCTCCTTACCTAACCATCCACTGATATAGGTAAATGTCGTAGACACAATTTCAGAAAGGTATATCTCACTCTATGAAAATAGACGTACAGATATATTAATTTGAAATTGGTGCATAACAGCGGATATTCAAAACCAAATATTTGCCGACCGGCAAACAGCCCAGGTGATTTCCTCAAATATCACCGATTACAACGAATCCCGATATAATGAGGATGATCACCCAATTCCCAATAACTTACTCCCACTCATCATCTGTAAAACCATACAGATGTGAGAATCGTACCTGGTAAATACATACCCTGGAGTAAGTATCTAATCGGGAAATCAGTTTTCCTTTAACAGTATACAGTGAGACTGAAACATTGAAATGTTTCGATGGGGTATCCTGGTATTCCTAGCAATGCCTCTTCCAGATTCACGACTGTAACCGTATAATTCTTTGCCACCTCTCCAAATCCCTTCATATGTCTTTAGTCATTACCTTCTGCACACCCCTTTAGGCCAAATGGTTTTCTTCCTTCCCTACCGTTCGGCACCAGCCTATGGTTTGGAAGAAGACTATCCAATAAGCATAATGGGTGTACTGTCCTAATCCTAGGAACACTCGCAATGCGAGAGAAGGTGAGGATAAAAGATAACCGAATAAACCTTATTCATATTTCTCCTGAACCAGAATCCATCCCCGAACTGGAACAAGTTCCTTTCGAATTCGTATATAACCATACGATGGAGTATCCAAATAAACCGTGGATCTTCGTAGTGATACGGAGTGTCTTGGAGAAATACAAAGGTGATTTAGGATTGGCGAAGAAATACTTGGTTTGGTCGTGAATATCTGTTGCAATTAACTTTGCCCTCTTACTAATCCCTTGCTTTGTCTGAACTTAATACCTTCTGCACACCATCGTTATGCTAATTGGTTTTCTTCATTCCCTACCGGTCGGCACCTGCCTATGGTTTAGAAGAAGACTATCCAATTTGCGTAATAGGTGTACTATCTCCTAAACCAAGGAGTACTCACAACTTGAGAGAAGGTAAAAGGAAAAGACAACTGAATAATCCTATCCGTTTTCTCCCGAACCGGAAACCATCCTCGAATAAATTCCTTCGAGTTCGTATATAACCATACGATGGTTTTGTCCAATGGAGTGGACGTTCGTAGTAATACGGGGTGTCCTGGAGAAAAGGGGTAAAAGTAGGAGTGACAATGAGGTTCGCAACTCTGATAATCCAAAAACCAGTGTTTAAGAAGGTTCGGTCAACTTGGTCACTGAGTCATAGTCTTAGGGTCGGGTCAATGGTCGCTGCCAAAGAGAGAGAGAAAAGAAACACTCAGTGTGCACTCTAACCTAGATCAGAATGGTTACCAATTTATCTAATCTGGAAACCTCCCACTGTACCGTCAAATTCTCCTCCAAACCTAAAAGAAGAATTAGTCGGGATCACCCGAGGAGTAAACCAACTCATCAGTGGGAATCAGGATCCAACTATCATCGCATGATAACATGACGGAATCCGCTCACGGTGTCACACTCCAGAAGGTATGCGCATATCTGGCAAGTTTCAGTTCTTTTGAAACTCCCGATGTGATTTCTGCCCCATGCTCTTATGACCTTGACTTTGGCCAACAAATCATAAGTCACATGTCAAGTTCTACCCGTCATTCTCCAGGTTGATTTGAATCCACCCATACATACCCTTGACTTTGGCCAACAAGGCAGTACGACTGTTCCAAACCAACGCATCTATCTATGCTACATATGAATACCCAACAGCTACCAAACACTGTGCCTTGACTTTGGCCAACAAACACAGCTTGAATACTATTGACCAACCATATGAAATGACGGAGGGATACGAATGGTTTCTGGCTAAAACCTTTAACGTAATGAACTTGATATCGTCGAAGGAACGGATAGCTTTTAAAATATAGTGACGAAAACCTTTGCTAAAGAGGTCACTCCCGGTGAAGGGATCTCGGCTCTTTCCCCGTAGAATGAGGTGCAGGATATTCCAACTGAATACCACGGTGCAAAGCAAAAGTAATCGGCTATAGAGAAGTCATTGCCCTGACGCAAACTTTTTGTCCAAGGGGTCACTCCCGGTGAAGGGATCTCGGGCCTTGCCTCGTCGACTGAGGAGCAGGATATTCCAACTGAATACCGCGATGCAAAACAAAAGTGAACGTCCTTGCAATAACAGCTTTTTGAAAAAGTGTTCCAACAACATCAGATTAGGTTTGTTTTTAACTTGCATTGATCCGAATCAATGCAGTCCCATCAATTGATCACACCACAAAGAACGAAAATATACTGATGTACGTATATGCCATCCGCATTCGCCACTGGGTCCCGTCATTACCCGTTAGGTTAGCTAACTAACGACAGAGCGGGGACTGGACTAGCGCGGATGCAAAACATATACTACATCTACTAATATATATACCAATATATTATATTCGCTCAAGGCGTGATAAAATGCAACATCACAGAAAATGTACAGCATCACAGAAACTATACAGATATCTGGGATCCCCGGGTTTCACAGAGCCACTACTGAAACCCGACGTTCCCCTGGTCGTGTGGATAGCCTGTGCAATGAAATCCTAGACCCCTAAGGGCGCGGCAAGTTACCCGCCAAAACCTGAAGCGAGGCAGTCCCCTTCAGCGACGTGAATGGACCACCCAGCACTTCACGGAATCCGGTAACTTGGGCACCCCTCCTGGGTCAACCTGTACCCCCTACGAGTGCGGCGAATAGCCCGCCAATCCTAGAGTGAAGCCCCCTCCGTCTCAAAGCCATGAGATGCGGGCTTGTTGCCCTCTAGAACCCGGCTATCCGTGCACCCCACCGCGGGGCAATCCTAGTACAGAAAGTAAAATATACATACAACGGGTACATCGACCGCAACCTGGCCGTGCCCCAAAATAATAATACAAACAGGCAGTGACGGCAGTCCACATGTCGGACGCTCGCCCCGCAATATCAAATGTACATAATACAACCACAACTGTACTAGCATTGCATCCAGGCTATCCCCCACGACCGATCCGCAACATCACAGCAAAAACAGAACATCAACGTGAAAGTCACGTTCGCAAATCCGTCTAACCGGGCTATAGCAGTTAGACCGGATTTACCGATCAAGTGACATTCACGGTCGCGGATATAATGTAAATACTGTGAAATAATGTGTTTAAAATATCCGATCAATCAAATTTTAACAAGTGGGCCCCCAAGCATTACTGTAGCAGATCAGGAAATTCTGGGCCTAATGTTATTATTCCAAAACCCCACTTTTCACCCAAGAAAGCCTCTGTAAAAAATTGGTGCAGGGAACCCAACAGTGTGCGGCGAAACCGCGGCCCAAAGGGGTGTTTGGCCGCGGTTCCGCACTCCTACTGTGGAGTTGTTGCATCGAATTTTTACAGAATTCTTATATTTTCTAGTAGATCACTTTTCTGTAACATGAAAAATTTTTCGACACCAAAAATTTCCAACAGAAAACTGATGTAAGCAAAAATGCGGATTTTGGAATTTTGGTCGATCGGAAATGCAAAACACATTAAACCAAGCTAGACTAAGTTAATGGCGAGGCTCTGATACCACTGTATGTGCACGGCGGCGCCCCGGCCGTCAATCCGACTGCCAAATGCGGAAGCGGTGATAAACTTTAATTTTACTTGAACTGGCAAACCGCCGCGCACTAATACCCGGATCGAACCATTAATTAGTCCTAGCTAACTACAAGATGGGGAAGAGAGATATACCGACTGATCCAAGTCCTCCGGTCTTCTCGTCGCCGTCCCGATCTCCTGCGGAAGCTCCGGTCTCCACCTCGTCGCCGGAAGAGCACCACATCGCCTACTTCTTTTACGGGCTCCCACCTCAATGCCGAGGCAACTCGGGCACGAAGCTGGCTAGTCGACGTGCCCAAGAATTGCTATAGAATGTGTAGTGAAGAAGTCTCATTTTGGGGTTGTAGGAATTGCCTTTTGGTGGAGGGATGAACTATGGAGTTTGGAGATGGAACTTGTGGATATTTGGGAGCATGAAATGAACCAAATTTTACTCTCCAAAATTTTGGACAGCCCCACTAATGCTTGGGCCGGCCAAAAGAATGAGCAAGAGAGTGAGAGAGTGGAGAGTGTAGCAAAGAAATGAGAGAGCCATCCAATCATACAATGGAGAGAGAGAGAAGACTATCTTGCAAAAAGAATCATCACAAAATCAAACCCACACTCAATTAACAACCATCTCTCATCATCAACAATCATGTCTACAAAAGTCATGCCATCATGACAAGAAGTCAAGTCAAAAGGTCAAGGTATGGAGCAACCATGATGAAGTCAAAAAGTCAACTGATCATGACATGGCAATATGCAAAAGACCCCCTCCACAAATGCCTATTTGCAACAATGCAAATAAGTCCTCCTCCACCAATCTTCGGCCAATGAACGATACAAAGGAAATTGGCCGAAACGGAAAGCAAACTGGCAACTCCAGAAAACTGGTCCCGTAATAAATTACAGGAAAACCCCGATACTGTGCATACACACCCGCATTTGTATTCCGACCGAAATACAAATGCAATGAGACAAAATCTCCACTGTACTATACTAGGATCCGGCTTAAACCAAAGCCCGCTAGTAATATCCGTTCGACCCTGATCCGTGCAATACCGCACGTATCTGATCGAACCCTGCCATATACCCATACGACCAGTAGTACAAACTGTCCGATCCTGATCCGTGCAATACCGCACGTATCTGATCGGACCTTGCCATATCTCCATACGGCCTCTACAACTTTTCGCCTGAAAGCTGAGTAACTGAATGTGGGGGACCCTAAAGACTCGTCAACACCTTGGTTGTGGATTTAACCACTAGCATGTCAGAGATATAAGCCAATACGTAACGGGCTACCAGGTATTGACTAAAAGGGACGTCTGTGGGCGAACTCAGCCCAGCAACCCTACTGAGCCTGTCAGTGACAATATCCTTACAGTCCGGTCCGTTCGTCTATGAGTATCGCATGGCGGGCCTAGGGGGTTGGTAAAAGTCAGACCCCCAAAAGCGGTACAAGTCGTGTCGGAGTGTAGCCCAGAACACCCTGAGATACTACTCGAATACCTACCAGTAAATCTCCTTGCCACGGCCGAGGGCTTCGTGTAATGTCTCTCCTAGACACAGCACGACCTCACCCCCAATACCGGGAGAGACGAACCCCTGAAGATACGCTCACTGCCTCCATGTGGCTCGGGACTGTACCCAACTAAAACCTGTTTGCACGACTCTTTTGAGCCGTGGTAGGGTAGTAATCAAAGTACAGTGGGAACTCACACGAGACAAATGACGATCCCCAGGTCGATGAACTAACCTGTACACATGTCACCAGGGAACTGCCATCTGACGTCTGGTATATGACCAACTAGCATGTTCCCGGCGAGTCCTGTCCGGTGTACTCATAACCCAATGAGCACCTGTATACATCTTAGGTGAACCAACTGACACCAGTGGCTTGTGAGACCGGCCACCGCCCCTCGTCGGGGTCTCGACTGTATACACTAGTCTACTCTGGAGTATCGATGCCCTGTCTCGAAACTCACACGACTAGGGACCATTTAAGGATATGCTTATAGACCCCAGCTCCCACTTATATGATCGCCCTCATACTGCTGGTGGTCAAGCAAGAATCCTAGGGGCTCTATCAACGTGTAATAGCGACTTGTCAGGTCACCTAAAGCAGTACACGATGATAAAGGTAAACCAGATAGCATACTATCATCTCGAGTAAGACTGTCCTACCGGGATAGGTCCTCCATCAATCATTGCAATCACGTACCTGTGACCTAATAATTGACTTTGAGGGCACTATCTCCAACATTTAGTTATGTGATGTGAACAACTTAAGAAAGTTTAAGGAGTTATACCCTATAGGATCAAGTACTTCTCTTCTTAAGCTCCTTGTAGTAGTCCTCTTGACTCCTCTAGACTCCACTTCGAGTTGAATGAACCTCCTCGTTGATCTTCGCGTCGAAGATGATCCACCCGAAGCTCACTAGGTTAAGCTCTTTCTTCACTAAACACTTTGGTGAAAAAAACACTCTACACTTGATAGCTAGTCAAGTGTAGAATGATGAAGTAGGGGATAAGATTTGCTTACTTATGAATTCAAAAAATCCATTATTCACATCACATGTGAGGGTTTGGATTTTTAAAGTAATATGAGGAAGAAGAAGATGAGAGCTAGAGAGCTCAAGAAGAAGCAAGCATGGAAAAAATGGCTAAGTGTTGGAATGAGGTAAGAATGAATGGCAACACTTGACCCCCACTCATTCAAGCATAGAATTTTGCAATATAAAATTGCAACCATGCTTGAATAGTGAGTCAAGATGAATAAACAAAGAATAAAACCCATGCTTGCAACCATGCTTCCATTTTCAACCTCATTTTCTAATTTTCATAAAAATAGAAAATACCATGCTTCATATATATATATATATATATATATAATAAAGAATAATTAGTGAGCTAATGATATTAGTTAAGATATAATTATATCACATATAATATATATCACATTATTAAACCAACACTTGATTTATTAATCCGGTTATATCACATATGACCGACTAATACCATTCATCTGTATATCACATTATCAAATCAACACTTCATTCAGAAATCTGGTTATATCACATATAACCGAACTGATAACAGATAACTGCCAGATTACAATACGGTATCACATACTCATATTCAATCAGGCCCACGCATATATCAACATATGTGCCCTACTTCGTTTCGCTCGAACCAGGAAACTTCTGTGTGGGACTCTAAAGACTCGTCAATACGCCAGCAGTAGGTGATGATCACATCAATCACCTATAAGCCGTCAGCGGTACTAGCTGGATGTAACGGCTACCCGGGTATTGAGAGATATGAAGATCAACAAGCAAGCCCGTCCATACTCTCCATGAAGCCTATCAGTAATACTACCGTACAGTCCGGTCTCTTCGTCTGATATGTCGCATATCATGTCTAGGGGTGGTAAACGTCATTCTCCAGTAACGTGATAAGTCATGCCGATGTCTGGCCTATAACGATTTGAGAAACTTCTGATAACTCTTATCAGTAAATCTCAGCAGCAGCCCTGACCAGGGACTTCCAGTTATAGCTAATCGAGCATAGCGCAACATCAACCCCCAATACCGGGAGAGACGAAACCCCTCCTATCGCTCATTGCCTCCATGTGACTCGGGACTGTACCAAAAATCCACCTGTTTGCATGACTCCTTTGAGCCATGGTAGGGAGAAAATCAAAGCATAGTGGGAGCCACACAAGACTCTATGACGATCTTGGGTGTACAGACTAACATGTACCAGTGTCACCAGAGGACTGCTATCTGACGATAGGTATACTACCACATAGGTGTCCTCGGCGAATCCTGTTCGGTGTACCCATTCTCCAATGAGCACCTGTGTACAATCTTTGATGTACACACCAATGGTTGTGGGATCAACCATCGCCCTCTAAGGGACAAGAAATATACACACTAGTCTACACTGAAATATCGATGCCCTGGTCTCGACATTCCCACGAGTAGGAACTGATTAAAGGATGTACTTGTGGACCACCCCAGCCCTACTAGTATGATCTCATCATAATCCTGGTATTCAAGTACATATCATACGGGCTTTATCAACATGTGAGAGCAAGACAGTAAAGAATACCAGTCAACATGTTATGATAAAGAGTAACCAGATAACATACTATCATGTCGAGCAAGAAAGTCCTCTCTATATATTTCCAAGCATCCACTATAATATACATCACATGTACAATAATGGCCTCTAAGGCATACATATAACTAACAATCTCCCACTTGCACTAAGGCCATGTGTTGTAGTATCTAATACCCAACATCCCAAAAAGTCTCTCAAATTGTATCTGGGGGAGGGCCTTTGTGAGTTGATCTGCTACGTTTTCCTTCATGTCAACTCTCCTGACCTCGATCTCCCGACGATCTACTATCTCCCTGATCAGGTGATACCGCCTCAGAATATGTCTGGATCTCTGATGGGACCTGGGTTCTTTGGCCAATGCCACCGCTCCATTGTTATCACAATACACAGGTATTGGATGCTCAATGGATGGAACCAGACCTAGCTTAGTAATGAACTTCTTCATCCAGACAGCTTCTTTGTCAGCATTGTTGGCAACGATGTATTCAGCCTCCATCGTCGAGTCTGCTACGGTGTCTTACTTGGAACTCTTCCAACACACCTTCCTTTCATTGAGGGTAAAGACAAAACCTGAGACCGACTTACTGTCGTCCTTATCACTCAGGAAGCTCGAATCAGTAAAGGACTCTACTTGGAGTTCACCGTTACCATACAACAAGAACATTTCTTTAGTCCTTCTCAAGTACTTAAGAATGTTCTTCACAGCTGTCCAGTGTCTATCCCCAGGATCTGATTGATACCTGCTCACTACACCTAGTGAGTAAGCTACATCCGGTCTGGTACATAACACCACATATATGATAGAGCCTACTGCCGAAGCATAGGGTATCCCTTGCATGTGAGCCCTCTCCAAATCAGTCTTGGGAGACATCTCTTTAGAGAGAGTGATTCCTGAACAAGCGGGTACATTACCTCGCTTGGAATCTTCCATACTAAACCTCTTTAGTATGGTGTCTATGTACCTGGATTGGGACAATCCCAATATCCATTTAGATCTATCTTTATCCCCAGAATGTAGGAGCCATCACCAAGATCTTTCATGGAGAACTTGAGTGATAAGAAGAGCTTGACCGAGTGTAGCATAGGAACATCGTTTCCTATCAAGAGTATGTCATCCATGTACAATACGAGAAAGACCACCTTACTCTCTACTACCTTCTTATATATACAAGGTTCATCTATATTTTTGATGAAGTCAAACTTTTTGATAGGTTCATCGAAACAGATGATCCAACTTCGCGACGCCTGCTTTAATCCATAGATGGATTTAAGCAGCTTGCACACTTTTCCGCTGCTCCCACTGTCTATGAAGCCCTCTGGATGTGTCATGTACACGCTCTCTTCTAAATCACCATTTAGAAAAGCGGTCTTGACGTCCATCTGCCAGATTTCGTAGTTATGGTATGCAGCAATGGCAAGTAGGATCCTGATGGACATAAGCATAGCGACAGGAGAAAAGTTTTCATCATAGTCGACGCCAGGTCGTTGACAAAAACCTTTTGCTACAAGTCTAGCTTTGAAAGTCTCAACTTTTCCATTTACACCTATCTTCTTTTTGAATATCCACTTGCTCCCAATGAGTTTTACCCCTTCAGGAGCAACTTTCAAAGTCCATAATTGGTTGGTGTACATGGATTCCATCTCAAATCTCATAGCATCTAGCCATTTCACAGAGTCCCCACTCATGATGGCCTGCTTGAAACTTGTCGGGTCATCATCTTCCATGATGCAATCTTCGCTCCCACCGTCTACGAGAAAATTGCAGTATCTCTCAGGTGGATGGGGAACCTTACTAGATATACAGAGTGCCTGGGGTTCGTTGGGTACTATTGGATCCTCTGGTTCCACCAAATCGTCAGTTGTGGTTTGTACTCCTGGAACTTCTTCCAGTTCTACCTCATTGCCACTAATTTCTACCACAAGAAATTCCTTTTCCAAAAAGGTGGCATGTTGAGAAACAAACACCTTTTGTTCCTCGGTATGGTAGAAGAGATATCCATTTGAATGTTTAGGATATCCAACAAACTTACAAAGAACTGATCGTGCCTCGAGTTTGTCTGGATTTTGCCTTTTGACATAGGCCGGACAACCACATATCTTAACTCGTTTAAGACATGGTCTCCTCCCACTCCATATCTCATATGGTGTGGTAGGCACAGATTTAGATGGAACATGATTCAATAGATATGCTGCTGTCTCAGGCGCATAACCCCAAAAGGAAATAGGCAACTCAGCAGTGCTCATCATAGAGTGCACCATATTTAATAGGGTGCGGTTCCTCCGCTCCGATACACCATTGTGCTGTGGTGTATACGGAGGAGTAAACTGAGAGAAAATCCCATTCCCCTTTAGATAGTCACGGAATTCCGTGCTTAAGTATTCCCCTCCTCGATCAGATCGTAGGATTTTAATACTTTTACCCGTATGGTTCTCAACTTCATGCTTATATTCTTTGAATTTCTCAAAAGCTTCAGACTTGTGTTTCAATACGAACACATGACTGAATCTTAAGAGATCGTCAGTGAATGTGATGAAGTACGAGGAACCATCCTTGGCATGTGTAGAAATGGGACCACATACATCACTATGTATCAGTCCCAAGAGTTCAGAAGCTCTTTCTCCGTGTCCAGCAAACAGAGTTTTGGTCATCTTTCTTTTGAGACATGACTGGCAAGTTTCATAAGATGAAAATTTAAACGGATTCAAATATCCATCCTTATGTAACTTAGCTAGTCGTCTTGCATTGATATGACTGTAAGTCTACGGTAGCGCCCCGGCCGTCAATCCGAGGCCAAACGTGGAATAAAAACTTTTATAACTGGCGCTAACGCAGACTTTCATCCGGATCGTGCCATTAACACTAAACTAGCAAACTACAAAGTTGATAGAATGGCTATACCGATCGATCCGTGTCCTTCGGTCTTTAGCCACCATCCTTAGCACTTCGCGGCATCTCCGATCTCGCTCGATCTCCAATCTCCTCGTCGAAGTGGCTCCACGTCAAGGAATCTTTTTACGGGCACCCGCTTCAAACCGAAGCAACTCGAACATGAAGTTTGCTAGCCGACATGTCCAAGGTGAAGTAGAGAATGAGTGTGAATACTTTGTCTCAATACACCATAGGATTCTCATTACATGATAGGGATATGGTGGAGGTTGAAGAAGATGCAATGAGATGAAGAGTGTGAGCTCAAGAAAAATCAAGTGAGCAAAAACCAAGCACACAACTTGTCATGGCTGCCCTATCTCTTTGGTGTTGTGATATATTGAGGTTTTGTGTTGAAAATCAAAGAAAAGTCTCACCAAAATATCTCCCACAAAACCCTAAAATATCATACCCAAAACAAAAGTCATTAATCTATCATGACTCACTATATGACTCATTACCATGAGTCATTAGTGAACATGCTAGAATAATGACTCACCACATGAGTCACACTTTCCAAATCAAATAAACATTTAAACCAAAATGATTAACCTAAAAGTAATGCATCTTCTAAAGTAATCTTGTAATGAAATACAAAAATACCCCTCAACCGTATATACATACCCGTATCCGTATTCCGACTGAATACGAATAAAATGAGACGAAAATATTCCTACACAATATAATACTAGGATCCGGCTTAAACCAAAGCCCTCTAGAATTATCTGTCCGAATCATGACACGTGCACAAGTGCACGTGTATGGTCGAACCCTGCCATAAAACCATACGGCCTCTACAACGTTTCGCCCGAACTTGGGAAACTATCTGTGGAGGACTCTAAAGACTCGTCAATACTCTGGCAGTGGGTTTAACCACAAGCACGTCAGTGATACTAGCTGTACGTAACGGCTGCCCATGTATTGAGCGAAAGGGAATCCGATGAGCGAACTCATCCTGGAACCCTACTGAGCCTATCAGTGACAATATCTGTACAGTCCAGTCCGTTCGTCTATGAGTATCGCATATCAGGCCTAGGGGACTGGTAACGTCAGACCCCCAAAAGCGGTATAAGTTGTGTCGGAGTGTAGCCCAGAACACCCTGAGATACTACTGGAACACCTACCAGTAAATCTCCTGCCTTGGCCAAGGACTTCGTGTAATGGCTCTCCTAGACACAGTGCGATCTCACTCCCAATACCGGGAGAGACGAAACCCCTGCCGATCCGCTCACTGCCTTCATGTGGCTCGGGACTGTACCCAACTAAAACCTGTTTGCACGACTCCTTTGAGCCATGGTAGGGTAGTAATCAAAGTACAGTAGGAACTCACACGAGACAAATGACGATCTCAGGTCGATGAACTAACCTGTACATATGTCACCAGGGAACTGCTATCTGACGCTAGGTATAATACCAACTAGCAGGTTCCCAGTGAGTCCTGTCCGGTGTACTCATAACCCAATGAGCACCTGTATACATCTTAGGTGAATCAACTGACACCAATGGCTTGTGAGACCGGCCAACGCCCCTCGTCGGGGTCTCGACTGTATACACTAGTCTACTTTGGAGTATCAACGACCTGTCTCGAAACTCCCTTGACTAGGGACCACTTTTAAGGATGTGCTTATAGACTACCCAACTCTCACGTATATGATTGCCATCATACCGCTGGTAGTCAAGCAAGAATCCCAAGGGCTCTATCAACGTGTAATAGTGATCTGTAATGTCACCTAAAGCAGTACACGATGATAAAAACAAACCAGATAGTGTACTATCATCTCGAGTAAGACTGTCCTACCAGTATAGGTCCTCCTCAATCATTGCAATCATGTGCCTGTGATCTAATAATTGACTTTGAGGGCACTATATCAAACAATCTCCCACTTGCACTTAAGGCTAATTATTGCGATGTCGCATACTCACAGCCCGTGTGATACCGAACACCCAACTCCTCTACTGATCAGTCTCACAAAGCTTGTTTGTGAAACTATTGCGTTCGAGAAACAGCCTCAGTGAGTGGATCCGCCCTGATGTTTCTTTCTATGTCTCTCTTAATCTCAAGTTCTCGGAGAAAGCCATCTCCCGAATTGAGCAATACCTGTCTTAGAATATGTCTGGATATCTGATGGGACCTAGTTCACTAATGAACTCCAAATCCAAACTTCTTAGACTGTATCGTCAACTGAACTTAATCAGTATCCTGCACCATGCCTCCCTCAGTATCCGCTTGGACCACCTATCCAAACTACTGCCCCTTTTCAGAGGAAAAACTATAACTCTGACAGTCACTCTGTCATCCAGGTCATCTTGGAAGCCTGGAATGATAACAGTCTCCTGAAAGAGGCCGTCGTTATCAAATCCGTAGAACATCCACTTATGTTCTAAAACTGCTTCCGAACATTTCTCTAGGATTGGATTAATATCAACTTACTGCAGCTAGTGCAAAAACAACATCTGGTGTGTTACTTGACATCTCATGATTGACTCAATTGCCTAAGCAAGTGATATGCTAATCATGCACATCCCTTTCCCCTTCAGTCTGCAAGACACCTTTAGAGAGGGTGCCACCATCACCTGCAGGTACACTACCATGCCAGGAGTCGTCCATTCTAAATATCTTTAGAATACTGTCTAAGTACCCAGATTGGAAAACTACCAAAATCTAGATCTAAAACCATAGATATAGTAACCAATATCTGATATAATATCCATATCCTATGTGGAGAAACTACTGTGTGACAGCCATAGTATAACCGATCGTAGTATAGGAATTTCACTTCCTACTCTGTGTATGTCATCCAAATACCAGGATCGCACCCTACTACCTTCTTAACAGATCCATCCCCTATTCTGATGAAGTCAAAGCCCATGACTATCACATCAAAAATAGATGATCTATCTCCGCTATATCTGCTTTAGTCTATAAATAGACTCAAGCTACTTGTCCACTATGCTTCCGCTGCTCCCACTGACTACAACAACCCTTTGGAAGAATCATATATACGTGCACTTCTAAAGCTAGTTTAGAACGACTCTATACTCATCCTCCTGCCGGGTCTCTTAGTCTGGAACAGCAACAATGGAAAGTCTGGGTAAACAAGAACCTCCCTATCACCGTCCTTGAGGCTACCGGAGTACCTCTCGGGTGCGTGAGGTTACCCACAATACCTGCAGAGTGGCCAAATGGAATGTCAAACCTGATTGAATCTTTAGGTCCTATTAAATTTTCAGTAATCGTTTGCGGTTCTGGAATCACTTCCAGTTTTACCATACTCCCACTACTGTTTTCTGAAAAAATCCATTTTACTAAAACTGTGGCGAGTCAAGAACAATATCACTATTGATCTTCCAGATGGTAGAAAGTCAACCCTCGTCATAGCCCGGGTTAACCCACAAACAACCATTACAGAAATGTGCCTTGAGTTATCCAGAGCCTGGTTTTAAGCATAAGCCGGAAAACTCCCAGTACCTTATCATCGTAAAGATACGAACAGTTCTATATCCATTATAGAAACAGAGGCACTGATTTAATTGGAACCAGATTCAAATCATGCAGCTGTCTCCAGTGCATGTCAACTAAATGGAGAGAGGCCGATCAGCATTACTCAACTTAGGAGTGCATCCAATTATGAGTAACCTGAAAGAGAAGTAAGTTCTCAGCATCATTACTATCAACTGAATACCAAACATAAGTATCTACATCTTCGATTACCTTGAAATATCCCGATACTTGATTCTCATGGTTCTCTACTTTATTCATGTACCTATAACTTCTCAAAACTTGAATTTCTACAAAATACTTATCTAAAAACTAGAGAAGTCACAAGTAAATAGAATATAGTACGAGGACCAACCCCTTTGTCCTAATGGACACTGGACAACATACAATACTTTGTATAAGTCCCCCGAGTTTAATAACTCAAACTCTGTATGTCGTAGGTTGAAACCTGTACTATGGTTAAGAACTATACCGCTGTTGAATGCTTCTTACCTAACCATCAACTAATATAAGTAAATGTCACCGACATAATTTCAAAAAGTTATATCTCAATTTATGAAAATAAATGTACAGATATATCAGTTTGAAATTGATGCATAATAACGTATATTCAAAACCATATATTTGCCATCCGGCAAAAACCCAGGCGATTTCCTCAAATATCACCAATTACAACGAATTTCGATATAATGAGGATGATCACTTAATTCCCAATAACTTACTCCCAGTCATCATCTGTAAAACCATACAGATGTAAGAATCATACCTGGTAAATACATACCCTGGAGTAAGTATCTAATTGGGAAATCAGTTTTCTATTAACAACGCATAGTGAAACTGAAATATGAAAATGTTTCGAAGGGGTATCCGGGTATTCCTAGTAATGCCTCTTCCATTATCAGATTCATGACTGTAACCGTATATTTCTTTGCTATCTCTCCAACTCATTACCTTCTGTACACCCCCTTAGGCTAAATGGTTTTCTTCCTTCCATATCGTTTTGCACCAGCCTATGTTTTAGAAGAAGACTATCCAGTAAGTATAATAGGTGTATTCTCCTAATCCTAGGAGTACTCGCAACCTGAGAGAAGGTGATGATAAAGGACAACTGAATAAACCTTATTCTGTTTCTTCTGAACTGGAGAAAAACAAAGGTGAAGTAGGAGTGGAGATGATATACTCGGTTTAGTCGTGAATGATAGCAGTCGCATTTTACTTTGCTCTCTTTCTCATCCCTTTATTTTGTATTTACTTATTACCTTTTGTACACCCCGCTTAGGCTAATTGGTTTTCTTCATTCCCCACCTTTCAGCACCTGCCTATGGTTTGGAAGAAGACTATCCAATAAGCGTAATAGGTGTACTCTCTCCTAATTCTAAGAGCCCTCACATCCTGAGAGAAGGTAAAAGGAAAAGACAACTGAATAGTCCTATTCAATCTCTCCAGAACTAGAATCCATCCTCGAATCTGGAACAAGTTCCTTCGAGTTTGTATATAACCATACGATGGATATATCCAATGGAAGTGGATGTTCATAGTAATACGAGGTGTTCTGAAGAAATGCAAAGGGTAAAAGAAGGAGTGGCAATGATGCATGCAACTCAGACAATCCAAAAGCCAGTGTTTTAAGAAGGTTCGGTTAAATTGGTCACTGAGTCATAGTCTAGGGTCGGTTCATGGTCGCTGCCAAAGAGAAAGAAAAGAAACACTCTGCGTGCACTTTAACCTAGATCAGAATGGTTATCACTTTATCCAATCAGGATGTCTCCCACTGTAATCTCAAATTCTCCTCCAAACCTGAATGAAGAATTAGTCGGGATCACCTGAGGAGTAAACCAACTCATCAGTGGGAATCGGGATCCAACTATCATCGCATGATAATGTGACAGAATCCACTCACGTTATCACACTCTAGAAGGTATGCGCATGCCTGGCAAGTTTCAGTTTCTTTAGAAACTCCCGATGTGATTTTTACCCCATGCTCTTATTACCTTGACGAAGGCCAACATATCATAAGTCACATGTCAAGTTCTACCCGTCATTGTCCAGGTTAATTTGAACCCACCCGTACATACCCTTGATGAAGGCCAAAATAGAAGTATGACTGTCCCAAACCAACTCATCTATCTATGCAACAGAAAAGTAACAAATAGCTACTTTACACCATGCCTTGACGAAGGCCAACATACATAGCATGAATACTAAGTGCTACCCGTCTGAAATGACGGAGGGCTATGAATGGTTTTTGGTGAAAAACCTTTAACGTAATGAACTTGATATCGTTGAAGGATCCGGATAGCTTTTTACAAATATATAGTGAAGAAAACCTTTGCTAAAGAGGTCACTCCCGGTGAATGGATCTCGGCTCTTTCCCCGTGGAATGATGTGCTGGATATTCCAACTGAATACCGCGATGCAAAGCAAGAAGTAATCGACTATAGTGAAGTTATTACCCTTACGCAAACCTCTGTCCAAGGGGTCACTTCCGATGAAGGGATCTCGGCCCTTGCCTCATCGAATGAGGTGCTGGATATTCATAAACGAATACCACTGTGCAAAACAAAAGAGAACGTCCTTGCAATAACAGCTTTTTGAAAATTGTCTTTTTCTTCATAGGTAATTGAATCATAGGAGTACATTTTCTCATCACATCAAAAGGCGATGGAATCCCTGCAACAACATCGAATATGTTTGTTTTCCTTGTATTGATCAGAATCAATGCAGTCCCATCAATTAATCACACCAGAAAAGAACGAAAATAAAATATACGTATATGCCATCCGCATTCGCCACTGGGTCCCGTCATCACCCGTTAGGTTACTTAACTAACAACAGAGCGAGGACTGGAATAGCGCGGGTGTAAAATATATACTACATCTACTGGTATATATATCAATATACAATAATCGCTCCAGGCGTGATAAATACAACATTATAGAAAAGTAATAAGCATCACAGAACAATACATATAATCTAGGAGCTATGGGTTTCATTGAGCCGCAACTGAAACCCGACGTTCCCCTAGTCATGTGGATAGCCTGTGCAATGAAAACCTAGACCCCTATGAGAGCGGAAAGTTACCCGCCAAAACCTGAAGCGAGGCAACCTCCTTCAGCAAAGTGAATAGACCACCCAGCACTTCACGGAATCCGGTAACTTGAGCACCCCTCCTTGGGTCAACCTGTACCCCCTACGAGTGTGGCGAATAGCTCGCTAATCCTAGAGTGAGGCCCCATCCCTCTCAAATCCATGAGATGCGGACCCGTTGCCCTCCAGAACCCTTCTATCCGTGCACTCCGTCGCGGGGTAAACCTAGTACAGTAAGAAAATATGAACAACGGGTACATCGACCTCAACCCGGTCGTGCCCCAAATAAATAATATACAAACAGGCAGTCCACATGTCGGACGCTCGCCCCGCGATATCAAATGTACAAATGAATCTAAACTGCACTACCATTGCACGCAAGTTATCCACCACGACAAATCCGCAACATCACAGCACAACACAGAATATCAACGCGAATGTCACGTTCGCAAACCCGCCTAAAAGGACTATAGCAATTAGACAAGATTTACCGCTCGAATGACATTCACGGTCGTAGATATAATGTAAGCACTATAAAGTAACGTATTTGAAATCTCGATCGACAAAAATTCCCGAAGTGGGCCCCAAGTATAAATCCAGTACTCATACAAAATCTGGGCCCAAACAAAATATTCCAGAAATCACAATTCCACATAAAAGACACCCAGAAGAAAAATGGTACACTGTTGCTAAACGACGGCGGAACCGCGGCCAACACAAGGATTGTGCGGCGGTTCCACGGCCGTCTTGTAGGTTCAGTCGACCAAATTTCTTCAGTAGTCTTAAAAAAGCCTGCTCGATTTTCTGACGTACCCAAAATAATTTTTAGACTAGTTTAAAAATTCGACAGAAACTTTAACCATGGAAATGCTGTTTTGGAAATTTTATTCGATCGATATTTCAAACATGTTAGAACAAGCTAGTAAAGGTTAATGGCGTGGCTCTAATACCATGTAAGTCTACGGTACTGCCCCGGCCGTCAATCCGAGGCCAAACGCGGAACAAAAAGTTTTATTACTGGCATTAACACAAACTTTCACCCAGATCGTGCCATTAACACTAAACCAGCAAACTACAAAGATGATAGAATGGATATATCGATCGACCGGTGTCCTTCGGTCTTTAGCCACCATCCTTAGCTTCTCGCGGCATCTCCGATCTCGCTCGATCTTCGATCTCCTCGTCGAAGTGGCACCACGCCAATGAATCTTTTTACGGGCTCCCGCTTCAAACCGAAGCAACTCGGACATGAAGTTTACTAGCCGACATGTCCAAGGTGAGGTAGAGAATGAGTGTGAATACTTTGTCTCAATACACTCTAGGATTCTCATCACATGAGAGGGATGGGATGGAGGTTGAAGAAGATGAAATGAGATGAAGAGTGTGAGCTCAAGAAAAATCAAGTGAGCAAAAACTAAGCACAAAACTTGTCATGTCTGCCCTCTCTTTTTGATGTGGTGATATATTGAGGTTTTGTGTTGAAAAATCAAAGAAAAGATCTCACCAAAATATCTCCCACAAAACCCTAAAATATCACACCCAAAACAAAAGTCATTAATCTATCATGACTCACTATATGACTCATTACCATGAGTCATTAGTGAACATGCTAAAATAATGACTCACCACATGAGTCACACTTTCCAAATCAAATAAACATTTAAACCAAAATATTTAACCAAAAAGTAATGCATCTTCTAAAGTAATCTTGTAATGAATTACAAAAATACCCCTCCGTATTCCGACTGAATACGAATACAATGAGACGAAAATATTCCTACACAATATAAAACTAGGATCCGGCTTAAACCAAAGCCCACTAGTATTATCCGTCCGAATCATGACACATGCACAAGTGCACGTGTATGTTCGAACCTTACAAGAAAAACATACGGCCTCTACAACGTTTCGCCCGAACTTGGGAAGCTATTTGTGGGGGACTCTAAAGACTCGTCAATACTCTGGCAGTGGGTTTAACCACAAGCACGTCAGTGGTACTAGATGTACGTAACGACTGCCCATGTATTGAGCGAAAGGGAAGCCGATGAGAGAACTCATCCTGGAACCCTATTGAGCCTATCAGTGACAATATCCGTACATTCCGGTCCGTTCATCTATGCGTATCACATATCGGGCCTAGGGGGCTGGTAACGTCAGACACCCAAAAGCAGTATAAGTCGTGTCGGAGTGTAGCCCAGAACACCCTAAGATACTACTGGAATACCTACCAGTAAATCTCCTGCCTTGGACAAGGACTTCGTGTAATGGCTCTCTTAGACACAGCGCGATCTCACCCCCAATACCAGGAGAGACGAAACCTCTGCCGATCCGCTCTTTGCCTCCATGTGGCTCGGGACTGTACCCAACTAAAACCTTTTTGTACGACTCCTTTGAGCCGTGGTAGGGTAGTAATCAAAGCAGAGTGGGAACTCACAAGAGACAAATGACGATATCAGGTCGATGAACTAACCTGTACACATGTCATCAGGGAACTGCTATCTGACGCTAGGTATAATACCAACTAGCAGGTTCCCGGCAAGTCCTGTCCGATGTACTCATAACCCAATGAGCACCTGTATACATCTTAGGTGAACCAACTGACACCAATGGCTTGTGAGACCGGCCACCGCCCCTTGTCGGGGTCTCGACTGTATACACTAGTCTACTCTGGAGTATCGATACCCTGTCTCGAAACTCCCTCGATTAGGGACCACTTTTAAGGATGTGCTTATAAACTACCCAACTCTCACATATATGATCGCCATCATACTGCTGGTAGTCAAGCAAGAATACCAAGGCCTCTATCAACGTGTAATAGTGATTTGTAATGTCACCAAAAGCAGGACACGATGATAAAGACAAACCAGATAGCGTACTATCATCTCGAGTAAGACTTTCCTACCGGTATAGGTCCTCCTCAATCGTTGCAATCACGTGCCTGCGATCTAATAATTGACTTTGAGGGCACTATATCCAACAATGACCTAGACTACAATGCCACAAGAAGGATTTGTTCATTTCTGAATACTTCCTCTTATGTGTGTTGTGTATGTTAAGAACCGAGTTTTGATTCAGAACATATAAACCGTTACATAACGTATAAAACCCAATCAATACTTGATTAAGGTAATTGTTCATAACATTATTCTCTACTACAAAATTATATCCTTCTTTATCTAATAAAGAAATTAAGATTAAATTGCCTATCATAGAGGGTACGTAATAACAGTCGTTCAAGATCAATGATTCCCATTTGGGAATACAAGGTGATGTTCACCAACAGTTGGATGTAGTGCCCTAAAAGTCAATTATTGTATCGCAGGTACGTGATTTCAATGATTGAGGGAGACCTATACCGGTAGGACAGTCTTACTCAAGATGATAGTATGCTATCTGGTTTGCCTTTATCAGTCGTGTACAGTTTTAGGTGACATGATCACTATTACACGTTGATAGAGCCCTTAGGATCCTGCTTGACTACCAACAGTATGATGGCGATAATATACGTGAGAGTTGGGTAGTCCATAAGCACATCCTTAAAAGTGGTCCCTAGTCGTAGGAGTTTCGAGACAGGGCATCGATACTCCGGAGTAGACCGGTGTATACAGTCGAGACCCCGACGAGGGGCGGTGGCCTGTCTCACAAGCCATTGGTGTCAGTTGGACCACCTAAGATGTATACAGGTGATCATTGGGTTATGAGTGCACCAGACAGGACTCACCGGGAACCTGCTAGTTGGTATTATGTAAGTACATGCTACCCTTCCCCGGTTCTTACGGGGTTGCGGAAATGGTGAAAAACGATTTTCAAGAGGGTGGTAAAATGGACTACCAATACGGATCTTTGTTAAACGACTAACTAACAACCTAACAAGAGTTTACCTACTCGGTTAGGGGGCTATACCTTTCTTGAACTCCTTCGTCTTCGACTCCTCCCGGTGTACGGATCGGCCTCACCTCGTCGTCTCCTTGCGCCGAAGATGGATCCACTCGAAAGCTTCTAGCTTTGGCTTCATCTTCGAACTTTGAAGAAACTAGATCACTTGGCTTGGTAGGCCTTGTGAACTAGAATGAGTAGAGGAATGTTTTGGTGTCTTTTTATCTCTAAGGCAATGAGTCTCAACACATGAGAATGGTTTGCCTTGAGCTAGAGAGAGCAAGAAGAAGAGGGAGAGCTTGAGAATGAGAGAGCTCAACAGAGAGAAAAGCAAATGAAAGAATGAACCATACTCTTCTTATTCTCACCTCTCATAATCCAAAAGCATCATGAGCCATAATGATAAATCAAGTATTATGTGATGGTTATCATATCACAAAAGGCAATATCATTTCATGCATTAAATGCAATGTGTGAACAAATAAGCTAGCCAAAAGTCTTTGCATGAAATGATAGCTATAGTAATGATGGTGGTCAACAAGTCCAACCTAGTCAACCGGTCAACAAAGTCAACAAGTCCACAAGGTCAACCTGTCAACCCAACCATGGCACAATAATACTTAATTATCATTAACCATATTTCTAATTCTCAATAGGGTTAAGCAAAGTCAATAGTCAACAGTCAACAACCCCAATGAGAATCCTCTGCCTCTGTCTCTCTGTCAACTGTGCATACACACCCGCATCCTCGTTCTGAGGAACACGAATACAGACGAGATAAAATCAATCCCAAAACTTACACTAGGATCTGGCTTAAATAAAAGCCCGCTAGTGTAAACTGTCCGGACACAGTACGTGCACAAGTGCACGGATGTGACCGAACCCTGTCGCAAAACCATGCGACCTCTACTCTTTTACCTAAAGGCGAATAGCTTTCTATGTGGGACTCTAAAGACTCGACACTACGCTGGCAGTGGGTTTAACCACAGACCGCAAGCGGCACTAGCTGTGCGTAACGGTCCGCTGGTAGATGCCGACAAGAAGACTGACGAGGTGAAACCCATCTGAACTCCTACTGAGTCTTAATATGACAATCTCCATACAGTCCGGTCAGTTCGTCTGATACATCGCATGGTGGGCCTAGGGGACGGTAAACGTCAGTCCCCCAATAGCGGTACAAGTCATATCGGAGTGAAGCCCAGAACACCCTGAGATAACACTGGATACCTACCAGTATATCTCGCTTGCCCTAGCCAGGGACTACTCGTGTAATGGCTCTCCTAGACACAGCGTGATGTCAACCCCCAATACCGGGAGAGACGAATCCTGTTTAACCGTCACTGCCTCCAAGTGCTTCGGGACTGCACCCAACTACTACCTGTTTACACGACACCTTTGAGCCGTGGTAAGGTAGTAATCTAAGTACAGTGGGAACACACTCGAGGCGAAGCGACAGTGTCAAGTCAGCGGACTAAACTGTACTCATGTCACCTGGGAACTGATAACTGACGATAGGTATAGTACCAACCAACAGTTCCCGACGAGTCCTGTCCAGTGTACTCGTAACCCAACGAGCACCCGCATACTATCTCAAGTACGACGTACTGACGGCTGTGGGACAGACCATCTCCCACACTGAGATGAGAAGCGCATACGCTAGTCTACTCCAGAGTATCGATGCCCTGTCTCGATAGTCCTGCGACTAGGGACCTGCATAAGGATGTGCTTATAGATTACCCAGCCCCCACTAGTGTGACTGCCATCACAACGCTGGTAATCAAGCAAAGATCCTAAGGGCTCCACTAATGTGTATAGGTGATATACTAAAATAAACACATGTACACATTGAAATAGAAACAAACCAAGTAGCATACCACTATATTGAGCAAGATTGTCTATACAAGGTGAATATCCCAAGCTTCCATTAAGTAATATACAAACTAGTATGATACAGTAATGGCCTCTAGGGCATATACACTAACAATCTCCCACTTGCACTAAGGCCATGTACTGGCGTATCGAAGACCTATCATCTCGATCAGCCGCTCGAACTGAGTCTGGGGCAAGGCCTTTGTGAGTGGATCAGCAGTGTTGTTTTATGTAGAAACTCTCCGAACCTCGATCTCCTGGCGACCCACGATCTCCCTGATCAGGTGATACCGCCTCAAGATCTGTCTGGACTTCTAATGGGACCTTGGTTCCTTTGCTAAAGCTATAGCCCCGTTGTTGTCGCAATACAGTGGTATTGGATCAACAATGGATGGAACCACCTGAAGTTCAGTTAAGAACTTCCTTACCCAGACAGCTTCTTTTGCGGCATCTGCAGCAGCGATTTATTCCACTTCCATCGTCGAGTCAGCAACGGTTTCCTGTTTGGAACTCTTCCATCACACCGCCCCTCCATTGAGGGTAAAGACATAACCCGACATGGACTTGGAATCATCCTTGTCACTCTGGAAGCTGGAGTCAGCAAAGGCCTCGATTTGGAGGTCTTTTCCGCCATACACTAAGAACATTTCCTTAGTCCTTCTCAGGTACTTGAGAATGTTCTTTACTGCTATCCAATGTTTCTTCCCAGGGTTTGACTGATACCGGCTTACCACACTCAGTGCATAAGCTACATCTGGTCTGGTACACAACATCGCATACATTATAGAACCTACCGCAGAAGCGTAGGGTATAATAGACATGCGATCCTTTTCCAAATCAGTCTTGGGAGACATCTCTTTGGAAAGGGTGATCCCCTGACAAGCCGGTAGATTACCGCGCTTAGAATCTTCCATACTGAATCTTTTCAGTATGGTGTCGATGTACCTGGACTTTGAGAGTCCCAGTATCCTCTTGGATCTGTCACGATAGATCCGGATCCCCAGAATGTATGAGGTATCACCCAGGTCTTTCATGGAGAACCTGTGTGACAAGAACCCCTTGACAGATTGTAGCATAGGAATGTCATTTCCTATTAAGAGAATGTCATCCACGTATAAAACGAGGAATACTACAGTTCTCGCTACAAATCTACTATAGATGCATGGTTCATCTGGATTTTTGATAAAGCCAAATTCCTTGACCGTCTCATCAAAACAGATGTTCAAACTCCGTGATGCCTGCTTCAGCCCATAGATGGACTTAAGCTACTTGCACACCTTTCCGCTGCTCCCACTCTGAATGAAACCCTCTGGCTGGTCCATATAAACGCACTCCTCTAAATTTCCATTTAAAAAAGCGGTCTTTACGTCCATCTGCCAAATCTCATAATCGTGGAAAGCAGCAATGGCAAGAAGGATCCGAATGGATTTCAGCATAGCTACTGGAGAAAAGGTCTCGTCATAGTCCAAACCAGGTCTTTGACGAAAACCCTTTCCAACCAGTCTAGCTTTATAGGTCCCAACTTGTCCATCTACACCAATCTTCCTTTTGAAGATCCACTTGCATCCTACGGGTTTTACCCCATCTGGAGCAACGTCCAACGTCCATACTTTGTTGGTGTACATGGACTCCATTTCGGTCCGCATTGCATCCAGCCATTTTACCGAGTCAACGCTCTGAATGGCCTGCTGGAAGCTAGTTGGCTCATCATAATCTATGATGCAATCCTCTCTATCCCCGTCTATAAGAAAACTGTAGTATCTCTTGGGCGGATGAGACTGCCTACTACTCCTGCGGAGCGGCGTAGGAATGCCATTTTCTTTTGAACCCTCTGGTTCTACTAAGCTTTCAGTAATAGTCTGTGGTTCTGGAATTTCTTCCAGTTCTATTTCGCTCCCACTTGATTCCTTTTCTAAGAATTGGTGTTCCAGAAAATGGGCATTACGAGAAACAATGATCTTTTGTCCCTCTGCGTAATAGAAGAGATACCCCCTGGAGTTCTTTGGGTGTCCCACAAACTTGCACAGTACTGAGCGTGCCTCGAGCTTGTCCGCATGCTGCTTTTTGACAAAAGCCGGACATCCCCAGATCTTCAGATATTGAAGATAGGGTTTCTTCCCACTCCATATCTCATATGGTGTGGTAGGCACAGTCTTAGTCGGAACTCGGTTCAAAAGGTATGCAGCTGATTCTAGTGCATATCCCCAGAATGATCGCGGTAACTCAGTGTTACTCATCATGGAACATACCATATCCAATAGGGTCCGGTTCCGTCTCTCCGATACACCGTTATGTTGCGGAGTGTATGGAGGAGTAAGCTGAGAGAGAATTCCATTCTCTTTTAAATAGTCCAGGAACTCGGCACTCAAGTATTCACCACCTCGATCCGATCTTAGAATCTTGATACTTTTGCCGGTTTGTTTTTCTACTTCATTCTTATATTCCTGGAATTTTCCAAAGGCTTCGGACTTATGTTTCATTAAGAAGACATAACCGTACCTTGAAAAGTCATCCGTAAAAGTAATGAATTAAGAATTACCGCTTCGCGCATGTGTAGACATTGGACCGCACACGTCGCTGTGTAAGAGTCCCAAGAGCTCGCTCGCTCTTACTCCGTGTCCAGTGAACGGAGTCTTTGTCATCTTTCCTTTGAGACAGGATTGACAAGTGGCATACGATTGATATTCGAACGGATTCAAATATCCTTCTGCATGTAACTTCGTCAACCTTCTCTCATTGATGTGACCCAGTCTACAATGCCATAAAAAAGTCTGATTTATTTCCGGAGACTTTCTTTTGTGTGTATTCTGGACATTGAAAATCTGTGGTTGGTTTAATACGTATAAACCATTGCTTAATGTACCTGACCCAATCAGAACTTGATTAAGGTGAATGTTTACAAGATTACGTACAAACGCAAATTCATAACCTTCTTTAGAAGTCAAAGATACAGAAATGATATTACAAGTTGCGTTGGGTACAAAATAGCAATTACGCAAAACCAAAACGTGTCCATATGACAACCACAGGTGATAGTCCCCCACGGCCTTAGCATCCATGCTAGCTCCGTTTGCAACTTTGAGGGTCATGTCACCTGCCTTCAAAACCTTACGGTTTCTCAACGCCTACAAAGAATTACAGATATGAGATCCTGATCCGGTATCCAATACCCAGAAAGTAGAGTTTATTGATAGACAGTTTTCAATAACATACATACCTGAAGCTGAAGCCGCAACTTGCTTCAGTTCCTGTGTACTGGCTTTCCAAGCCCTCCAATCTTTCTTCCAGTGACCACTCTTATGACAGAAAAAGCACGCTTCCTTCCCTATAAGCTTCCCCGCTATCTTTGTTGCTTTTGCTTTTCCCTTCGTATCCACTTTACTAACACCGCCCCTTGGTTTGGCGGAGGCTTTCATCTTCTTTCCCTTGGCTTTCGCCTTGGACCTAGAAGAGGAAGATCCTCCTACAAACAAAGTGGATGTTTCCCTACCTTTCTGTAGGGTGCCCTCTGCACTCCTCAGCATGTTGAGGAGCTCTGAAAGTTCAACTTCTTTTTCTTGTAAGTTGAAGTTCAGGATAAACTGGGCGTAAGTGGAAGGAAGGGACTGGAGAATCAAGTCCGTATAGAGCTCATTCTCTAACGTGGTCCCAAGTTCCGCGAGCTCCTCAATGAAGCCAATCATCTTAAGCACGTGTTCCGCTACCGATGATCCGATGGCCAACCTTTCCGAAAATAACTTCTTCGACACTTCGTATCTTGCGATACGAGATTGCTCTCCATACAGTTCTTTTGTATGGAGAAATATGGATTCAAGGTCCATATTCTCGTGCCTCCTCTGATGTTTGTTGTCCATAGAGGCATGCATGAGGCACTTGGCCTTCGCGCTATCGATCTCCCAAGTCTTACGGATTTCCCTATCCGCGACGCTGGAGGTGGGTCCTGGGACAGGGGGAGCTTTGGTGGTAAGGAGATACCCCAACTTGTCATATGTGATTGCCATTTTGACATTCCTGAGCCAATCTTTGTAGTTTGGCCCTGTCAGTATGTTTTTATCTAGTAATAACTTAAGTCCGGTCATGATGATTGGTCGCTGCAATTAGGAGAGAGAGAAGGAACACTTTAGCATGATGCTCTTGCAAGTTTAGAGTGGTTTTTAATTTGTCTAAACAGGATGGCTCCCACTGTCTCTCGAATCCCTGCTCAAACCAAAAAGAAAGAATTAGTCAGGATCAATCTCACCGTACAATACTTGCTTAACCGTTCGGCCAGGCTGGTGTCGGTACTTCGAGGGAGGTTTTCCAACGCTTTCGCGAAGTTCCTTAATTTAAGAACCTCTTTTCCCTGGGGGCGTAGCCCCGCTAACACCTTTCTAGACACCTACTTGGTTTATAGCATTGATCGTTAAGTGAGAAATTTCCCGAGGAGTAGCATATACTCACAGTAGGATCGGGATCCAAATATCATTGCGTGGCAAAACTGAAGGAATCCTACCAGAATCATCACACTCCAAATGGTATGCAGTGCTAGCAAGTTTCAGTTCTTTTGAAACCCCCGATGTGGATTTTTGCCCCATGCTCTTATGACCTTGGCGTGAGGTCAAAATGTCATAAGTCACATGTCAAGTTCTTCCCATCATTATCCAGGTTAATTTGAACTCACACGTGCGTACCCTTCACGTAGGCCAAAATGGCAGTACGACTGTCTCAAACAAACGCATTCTTTCTATGCAACAAATAAATATCCGGAAGCTACCAATCACTATGCCTTGGCGTCTGGTCAAAATACATAGCTTGAATACTACCGACTATTTAACTGAAATGATGGAGGGCTACGGATGGTTTTGGTAAAACCTTGAACGTAGTGAACTTGATATGATCGATGGAACGAGATAGCTTTTAAAAGGAGTGGCTTAAGCTCCGCGTTTAAAAGTTCTTTTGAAAAGAAACCGAGTGGTTTTGAAAGTGTTCCAACGACTTTTACTTGGTTTATTTTTCTTGCATTAGTTCTTTTAATGCGTGTTACTCTTGCATTAGTTCTTTTAATGCGTCCCATCATTTAATCCTACCATTGCAGAAAACAACCAAAATATGACGTACGCTTATGCCATTCACATTCGCCACGGGGCCCCGTCATTACCCGTTAGGTTACTTAACTAACGACAGAGCGGGGGCTGGGCTAGCGCGGCTGCAAAACATAAGCAACGCCTAAATAATATCATATATAGATATATTGCAATGATAGCCATTTCAGATCACAGATGAATACATTGGATATACTAGGAATCCACAATTCGTACGAGCCTGTAACGAAAAGCGGATTACACGGTCGCGATGAATAGCCAATACCCCACCCTAGACCCCTACGGCTGCGACAAACTACCCGCCAAATATCCAAAGTGGAGCAACCTCCCTCAACGACGTGAGTAGGCCACTCGGCTCTTCGAGATACCCGTTAGCTTGTGCACCCCACCTTGGGTCTATCCTAGGAGCAAAAACAGTAAAAAGAAATTATACAATGACGGCTACAACCCCGACCCGGTTGTGCGGCCAAAAATAATATTACATCAATTTACATATTACATGAATTGAAAGATAAAAGGAAAAACTCTCATCTCACAACCCCCGGCTATTCATCCGCGATAATCCAAAGAATTCATATACACATACCATCAATCGTTATAGATCACAGATATGTATAACCCCTACTAATCGACGTATAGCGATTAGCGGACGTTCAATACATATAACACATCACAGATATATACCCGTTAGCCTTAGTCTTTAGAAGTTCGATAAAAATACGGATTTTCAAGCCCCAAAAACTAATTTTTCTTTCTGGAAAATCTGGGCTGAAAAGACATGCTCCAAAAATCCCAAAATACCCCTATGAACAAATTGCAAAAATAAAACCCCACGGCCGAGTCAACTCGGCCGCGGATCCGCGGCGGGAGCAAGCTCCTGCCGCGGATCCGCGGCGCGTTGATCGATTCAGTGGGCCAATTTTTTGCAGTTTCTTCTAAAAACCCTGAGTCGATTTTTGGTATATCTCAAATAATTTTTACAGCACTTTGAAAATCGACAGAAAATTTGATTTCCGGGTGTATTTCGCAACTTTTTCTCCGATCGAACTTCTACTTACATTGCTAACATGCTAGATAGTGTTTAACTAGGCTCTGATACCACTGTAAGTCCATGCTACCCTTCCCCGGTTCTTACGGGGTTGCGGAAGTGGTGAAAAACGATTTTCAAGAGGGTGGTAACATGGACTACCAATACAGATCTTTGTTAAACGACTAACTAACAACCTAACAAGAGTTTACCTACTCGGTTAGGGGGCTATACCTTTCTTGAACTCCTTCGTCTTCGACTCCTCCCGGTGTACGGATCGGCCTCACTTCGTCGTCTCCTTGCGCCGAAGATGGATCCAACCGAAAGCTTCTACCTTTGGCTTCTTCTTCGAACTTTGAAGAAACTAGATCACTTGGCTTGCTCGGCCTTGTGAACTAGAATGAGTAGAGGAATGTTTTGGTGTCTTTTTATCTCTAAGGCAATGAGTCTCAACACATGAGAATGGTTTGCCTTGAGCTAGAGAGAGCAAGAGGAAGAGGGAGAGCTTGAGAATGAGAGAGCTCAAGAGAGAGAAAAGCAAATGAAAGAATGAACCATACTCTTCTCATTCTCACCTCTCATAATCCAAAAGCATCATGAGCCATAATGATAAATCAAGTATTATGTGATGGTTATCATATCACAAAAGGCAATATCATTTCATGTATTAAATGCAATGTGTGAACAAATAAGCAAGCCAAAAGTCTTTGCATGAAATGATAGCCATAGTAATGATGGTGGTCAACAAGTCCAACCTAGTCAACCGGTCAACAAAGTCAACAAGTCAACAAGGTCAACCTTTCAACCCAACCATGGCACAATAATACTTAATTATCATTAACCATATTTCTAATTCTCAATAGGGTTAAGCAAAGTCAATAGTCAACAGTCAACAACCCCAATGAGAATCCTCTGCCTCTGTCTCTCTGTCAACTGTGCATACACACCTGCATCCGCGTTCCGAGGAACACGAATACAAATGAGATAAAATCAATCCCAAAAGTTACACTAGGATCTGGCTTAAACCAAAGCCCGCTAGTGTAAACTGTCCGGACACAGTACGTGCACAAGTGCACGGATGTGACCGAACCCTGTCGCAAAACCATGCGACCTGTCGCAAAACCATGCGACCTCTACTCTTTTTCCTAAAGGCGAATAGCTTTCTGTGTGGGACTCTAAAGACTCGACACTACGCTGGCAGTGGGTTTAACCACAGACCGCAAGCGGCACTAGCTGTGCGTAACGGTCCCCAGGTAGATGCCGACAAGAAGACTGACGAGGTGAAACCCATCTGAACTCCTACTGAGTCTGAATGTGAAAATCTTCATACAGTCCGGTCTGTTCGTCTGATACATCGCATGGCGGGCCTACGGGGCGGTAAACGTCAGTCCTCCAATATCGGTACAAGTCGTGTCGGAGTGAAGCCCAGAACACCCAGAGATAACACTGGAAACCTACCAGTATATCTCTCTTGCCCTGGCCAGGGACTACTCGTGTAATGGCTCTCCTAAACACAGCGCGATGTCAACCCCCAATACCGGGAGAGACGAATCCTGTCTAACCGTCACTGCCTCCAAGTGCTTCGGGACAGCACCCAACTACTGCCTGTTTGCACGACTCCTTTGAGCCGTGGCAGGGTAGTAATCTAAGTACAGTGGGAACACACTCGAGGCGAAGTGACAGTGTCAAGTCAGCGGACTAAGCTGTACTCATGTCACCTGGGAACTGATAACTGACGATAGGTATAGTACCAACCAACAGTTCCCGACGAGTCCTGTCCAGTGTACTCGTAACCCAACGAGCACCCGCATACTATCTAAAGTACGACGTACTGACGGCTGTGGGACAGACCGTCTCCCACACTGGGATGAGAAGCGCATACGCTAGTCTACTCCGGAGTATCGATGCCCTGTCTCGATAGTCCTGCGACTAGGGACCTGCATAAGGATGTGATTATAGATTACCCAGCCTCCACTAGTGTGACTGCCATCACAACGTTGGTAATCAAGCAAAGATCCTAAGGGCTCCACTAATGTGTATAGGTGATATACTAAAATAAACACATATACACATTGAAGTAGAAACAAACCAAGTAGCATACCACTATATTGAGCAAGATTTTCTATACAAGGTGAATATCCCAAGCTTCCATTAAGTAATATACAAACTAGTATGATACAGTAATGGCCTCTAGGGCATATACACTAACATATTATACCTAGCGTCAGATAACAGTTCCCTGGTGACATGTGTACAGGTTAGTTCATCGACTTGAGGTCGTCATTTGTCTCGTGTGAGTTCCCACTGTGCTTTGATTACTACCTTAGCACGGCTTAAAGGAGTCGTGCAAACAGGTTTTAGTTGGGTACAGTCCCGAGCCACATGGAGGCAGGTGAGCGGATCGGCAGGGGATTCATCTCTCCCGGTATTGGGGGTGAGATCGTGCTGTGTCTAGGAAAGCCATTACACCAAGTCCTTGGCCAAGGAAGGTGAGAATTACTGGTAAGTATTCCAGTAGTTTCTCAGGGTGTTCAGGGCTACTCTCCGACACGACTTATACCGCTATTGGGGGTCTAACGTTACCAGCCCCCTAGGCCCGATATGCGATGCTCATAGACGAACGGACCGGACTGTACGTATATTGTCACTGATAGGCTCCGTAGGGTTCCAGGATGAGTTCGCTCATCAGCTTCCTTTTCGATCAGTACATGGGCAGCGTTACGCACAGCTAGTGCCGCTGACGTGCTTGTGGTTAAACCCACTGCCAGGGTATTGACGAGTCTTTAGAGTCCCCCACAGATAGTTTCCCAAGTTCGGGCGAAACGTTGTAGAGGCCGTATGGTTTTATGGCAGGGTTCGAAATTGCACGTGCACTTGTGCACGTGTCATATTTCGGACAGATAATACCGGTGGGCTTTGGTTAAGCCGGATCCAAGTATTTTATTGAGTTGGAATATTTTAGTCTCTCGTATTCGTATTCGGTCGGAATATGGATATAGGTATGTATATACAGGTGAGGGGTATTCTCGTAATCTGTTACGAGAATATTTTAGAAGATGCATTTCTTTTTGGGTTAATCATTTTGGTTTAAATGATTAATGTTTTTGGAAAGTGTGGCTTATGTTAATGACTCATTAATTCTAGAATGTTCACTAATGACTCATGTAATGAGTCATCTAGTGAGTCATTAGAGAATTAATGAGGTTTGTTTTGGGTAGGATATTATGAAGGGTTTGTGGAGATATTTTGTGAAGATATTTTTCTTGATATTTCATCACAAAACCTTATATATATCACCACTCATTATTTGGACAGCCAAGGGAAATTTTTGGTGCTTGGTTATTTTGCTCACTAGATTTTTCATGAGTTCACAATTTCCATCTCTTTGCATCTTCTTCAACCTCCACCCTATCCCTCTCATGTGATGAGAACCCTAGGGTGTTTGAGACAAAGTATTCTACTCATTCTCTACTTCATCTTGGACATGTCGGTTAGCATACTTCATGTCCGAGTTTCCTCGGTATAGAGGCGGGAGCCCGTTTAAAGATCCGTTGACGTGGTGCCATGTTGACGAGGAGACAGGAGATCGGAGTTGCCGTGAGGAGCGTGGGATGATGGCTAAAGACTGAAGGACTCAGATCAATCGGTATAGCCTTTCTATCTCTTTACAGTTTGTTAGTTTATCGTTAATGGTAAGATCCGGGTTATAGTATGCGATAGCGCCAGTTGTAAAAGTTTTTGTTCCGCGTTTGGCATCAGAATGACGGCCGGGGCGCTACCGTAGACTTACATTGTATCAGAGCCACACCATTAACCTTTACTAACTTGTTCTAACGTGTTGAAAACATCGATCGATCGAAATTTCCAAAACCGCACTTTTCATGTTAAAGTTTCTGTCGAATTTTTAAACTGGTCTAAAAATTATTTTGGGTATGTCAGAAAATCGTGCAGGCTTTTTTAAGACTCTGGAAGAAATTTGGTCCACTGATTCCACTATACTGCCGCGGAACCGCCGCACAAACCATGGTTTGGCCTCGGTTCCGCCGCCACTTTGTGGCAACAGTACACCATATTTCTTCTGGGTGTCTTTCATGTGGAATTGTGGTTTCTGGAATATTTTGTTTGGGCCCAGATTTTGTTTGAGAACTGCAGTTGTACTTGGGGCCTACTTCGGGAAGTTTTGTCAATCAGTATTTTAAACGTGTTAGTTTACAGTACTTACTTTATATCTTCGACCGTGAATGTCATTCGAGCGGTAAATCGTGTCTAATTGCTATAGTCCTTTAGACGGGTTTGCGAACGTGACATTCGCGTTGATGTTCTGTGTTGTGCTGTGTTGTTGCGGATTTGTCGTGGTGGATAACTGTGTGCAATGGTAGTGCAGTTTGGATTTATTTGTACATTTGATATTGCGGGGTGAGCGTCCAATATGTGGACTGCCGTCACTGCCTGTTTGTATAATATTCTTTTGGGGCACGACCGGGCTGAGGTCGATGTACCCGTTGTACATATTTTCATTTCTGTACTAGGTTTACCCCGCGACGGAGTGCACGGATAGCCGGGTTCTAAAGGGCAACGGGTCCACATCTCATGGCTTTGGGAGGTAAAGAGGTCTGACTCTAGAATTGGCAGACTATTCGCCGCACTCGTAGGGGGTACAGGTTGACCCAAGATGGAGTGCCCAAGTTACCGGATTCCGTGAAGTGCTGGGTGGTCCATTCACTTTGCTGTAGGGGGCTGCCTCGCTTCAGTTTTTGGCGGGTAACTTGCCGCACTCGTAGGGGTCTAGGTTTTCATTGCACAGGCTATCCATACGACCAGGGGAACGTCGGGTTTCAGCAGCGGCTCTGTGAAACCCGGGGATCCTAGATTATCTGTATTGTTCTATGATGCTTATTACTTTTCTGTAATGTTGCATATTATCACGCCTCGAGCGATTATTGTATATTGGTATATATACTAGTAGATGTTGTATATGTTTTACACCCGTGCTAGTCCAGTCCCCTCTCTGTCGTTAGTTAAGTAACTTAACGGGAGATGATGGGACCCAGTGACGAATGCGGATGGCATATACGTACATTTTATTTTTGTTCTTTTCTGGTGTGATTAATTGATGGGACTGCGTTGATTCTGATCAATGCAAAGGAAAACAAACCTGTTTGGACGTTGTTGGAACAGTTTTAAAAAGTGTTATTACAAGGACATTTTCTTTTGTTTTGCACAGTGGTATTCAGTTGGAATATCTTGCACCTCATTCGACGAGGCAAGGGCCGAGATCTCTTCACCGGGAGTGACCCCTTGGGCAGAAGCTTGCGTCAGGGTAATAACTTCACTATAGTCGATTACTTGTTGATTTGCATCGCGGTATTCAGCTGGAATATCCCGCACCTCATTCCACGAGGAAAGAGCCGAGATCCCTTCACCGGGAGTGACCTCTTTAGCAAAGGTTTTCGCCACTATATTTTGTAAAAAGCTATCAGGTTCCTTCAGCGATATCAAGTTCGTTACGTTAAAGGTTTTTCGCCAAAAACCAGCCGTAGCCCTCCGTCATTTCATTTAGGTATTCAGTAGTATTCAAGCTATGTATTTTGACCAACGCCAAGGCATAGTGTTTGGTAGCTGCTGGGTATTCATCTGTTGCATAGATAGATGAGTTGGTTTGGGACAGCCGTTCTGCCATTTGGCCAACGTCAGGGGCATGTACGGGTGGGTTCAAATTAACAAGATAATGATGGGTAGAACTTGACATGTGACTTATGGCATTTGGCCAACGTCAGGGTCGTATGAGAATGGGGAAAAAATCCACATCGGGAGTTTCTAAAGAAACTGAAACTTGCCAAGTATGCTCATACCTTCTGGAGTGTGATAACGTGAGTGGATTCCTTCATGTTATCATACGATGAGAGTTGGATCCCGATTCCTGCTGATGAGTTAGTTTACTCTTCGGGTGATCCCGATTGATTCTTCCTTCAGTTTTGGAGGAGAATTTGACGGTACAGTGGGAGGTTTCCTGATTAGATAAAGTGATAACCATTCTGATCTAGGTTAGAGTGCACACAGAGTGTTTCTTTTCTCTCTCTCTTTGGCAGCGACCTTTGACCGACCCTAGACTTTGACTCAGTGACCAAGTTGACCGAACCTTCTTAAAATACTGGATTTTGGATTGTCTAAGTTGCATAAGTCATTGCCGCTCCTTCTTTTATCCTTTGAATTTCTCAGAACACCTCGTATCACTACGAACATCCACTTCCATTGGATAGATCCATCGTATGGTTATATACGAACTCGAAGGGACTTCTTCGAGGATGGATCCAGGTTCAGGAGAAATTGAATTGGTTTATTCAGTTGTCTTTTATCATCACCTTCTCTCAGGTTGCGAGGGCTCCTTGGTTTAGGAGAGTACACCTATTACGCCTATTGGATTGTCTTCTTCCAAACCATTGGCATGTGCCGAAAGGTAGGGAATGAAGAAAACCAATTAACCTAAGTAGGGTGTACAGAAGGTAATAAATAAAGACAAAATAAAGGGATTAGAAAGAGGGCAAAGTAAATTGCGACTGCTATCATTAACGACCAAACCGCGTACTTCATCGCCACTCCTACTTCACCTTTGCTCTTTTCCCCAGTTCGGGAGAAATAGAATAATGTATTATTCAGTTGTCTTTTATCACCACCTTCTCTCAGGTTGCGAGTACTCCTAGGATTAGGAGAGTATACCTATTATGCTTACTGGATAGTCTTCTTCCAAACCATAGGCTGGTGCCGAACGGTAGGGAAGGAAGAAAACCACTTAGCCTAAAGGGGTGTACAGAAGGTAATGAATAAAGACAAATAAAGGGATTTGGAGAGATGGCAAAGAAATATACGGTTACGGTCATGAATTGGATTATGGAAGAGGCATTTCTAGGAATACCAGGATACCCCTATGAAACATTTTCATATTTCAGTTTCACTGTGCATTGTTAAAGGAAAACTGATTTTTCGATTAGATACTTACTCTAGGGTATGTATTTACCAGGTATGATTCTCACATTTGTATGGTTTTACAGATGATGAGTAGGAGTAAGTTATTGGGAATAAGGTGATCATCCTCATTATATCGGAATTCATTGTAATTGGTGATATTTGAGGAAGTCGCCTGGGTTTTTGCCGGACGGCAAGTATTTGGTTTTGAGTATCCGTTGTTGTGCGCCAATTTCAAACTGATATATCTGTACGTTTATTTTTATAAAGTATGATATAACTTTTTGAAATTATGTCCGTGACATTTACCTATATCAGTTGATGATTGGGTAAGGAGCATTGAACATCGGAGTAGTTCTTAACCATAAATACAGTTTTCAACCTACGATGCACAGGTTTTGAGTTATTCAACTCAGCGGACTTATACAAAGTATTGTATGTTTTCCAGTGTCCATAAGGACAAAGGGGTTGGTCCTCGTACTATGTTCTGTTTACTTGTGACTTCTCTAGTTTTTAGACAAGTGTTTCGTAGAAATACAAGGTCTTTGTTTTGAGAAGTTGTGGGTATAGGAATAAAGTAGAGAACCAGATGTCGCAAGTATCGGGATTCTTCAAAGAGATCGAAGATGTAGATACTTGTGACTGGTATTTAGTTGATAGTAATGGTTTTGAGAAACTTGTTTCTCTTTCAGGTTACTCATAATTGGATGTATTCCTAAGTTGAGTAATGTTGATTAGCCTCTCTCCGTTAGGTTGATATGCACTGGAGAAAGCTGCATGATTTGAATCTGGTTCCAATTAAATAAGTGCCAAAGTTTCTATATTGGATATAGAATGGTTCATATCTTAACGATGTTAAGGTACGGGGAGTTGTCCGGCTTATGCTTAAAACCAAACTCTGGATAACTCAAGGCACGTTTTCTATAATGGCTGTTTGCGGGTTGGCCCAGGCTATGACGAGGGTTGATCTTCTACCATCTGGAAGATCAATGGTGATATTGTTCTTGACTCGCCACAGTTTTAGTAAAATGGATTTTTTCAGAAAACAGTAGTGGGAGTATGGTAGAACTGGAAGTGATTCCAGAACCGCAAACGATTACGGAAAATTTAATAGGACCTAAAGATTCAATCAGGTTGGACATTCTATTAGCCACTCCGCAGATATGGTGGGTAACCTCAGACACCCGAGAGGTACTCCGGTAGCCTCAAGGATGGTGACAGGGAGGTTCTTGTTTACCCAGACTTGACACTACTGTTGTTCCAGGCTATGAGACCCGGCAGGAGGTTAAGTATAGCGTCGTTCTAAACTACCTTTAGAAGTGCACATATATATTATTCTGCCAGAGGGTTGTTGTGGTCAGTGGGAGCAGCGGAAGCATAGTGGGCAAGTGGCTTATGTCTATTTATAGACTAGAGCAGATATAGCGGAGAAAGATCATCTAATTTTGACGTGACAGTCATGGCTTTGATTTCATCAGAATAGGGGATGGATCTGTTTAGAAGGTAGTAGGGTGTGATGTCCTGGTATTTGGATGACATACACAAAGTAAGAAGTAAAATTCCTATACTATGATCGGTTATACTGTGGTTGTCACACAGTTGTTTCTCTTTACAGAATATGGATATAATATCAGTCATTCTGGTTAATAGATCTATGGTTTTAGATCTAGATTTGGGTAGTTTCCAATGTGGATACTTTGACAGTATTCTAATAGTATTTTAGAATGGATGACTCCTGGCATGGTGGTGTACCTGCAGGTGAAGGAGTCACCCTCTCTAAAGGTGTCTTACAGACTAAAGTGGAGAGGGATGTGCATGATTGGCATATCACTTGCATAGGAAATTGAGTCGATTATGAGATGTCAAGTACCACACCAGATGTTGTTTTTGCACAAGATGCAATACGTTTATATTAATCCAATCTTGGAGAAACATTCGGAAGCAGTTTTAGAACATTAGTGGATGTTCTACGGATTTGATGACGGCAGCCTCCTTCGGAGATGGTTATCATTCCATGCTTCCAAAGGTGACATGGATGACAGAGTGATTGTCAGAGTTATACTTTTTCCTCTGACGAAAGGGGCAATATTATGGACAGGTGGTCCAAGAGGATACTATGGGAGGCATGGTGCTGGATACTGATTAGTTTCAGTTGTCGATACAGTCCAAGAAGTTTGGATTTGGAGTTCATTTATGAACTAGGTCCCATCAGATATCCAGACATATTCTAAGACAGGTATTACTCAATTCGGGAGATGGCTTTCTCCGCGAACTTGAGATTAAGAGAGACATAGAAAGATACATCAGGGCGGATCCACTTACTGAGGCTATTTCTCGAACACAAGAGTTTTTACAAACGAGCTTTGTGAAACTGTTTAGTAGAGGTGTTGGGTGTTCGGTATCACACGGGCTGTGAGTATGCGGCATCATAATAATTATCCTTAAGTGCAAGTAGGAGATTGTTGGATGTAGTGCCCTCAAAGTCAATTATTGGATCGCAGGTACGTGATTGCAATGATTGAGGGAGGACCTATACCGGTAGGACAGTCTTACTCAAGATGATAGTATGCTATCTGGTTTACCTTTATCAGTCGTGTACAGCTTTAGGTGACATGATCACTATTACACGTAGATAGAGCCCTTAGGATCCTGCTTGCCTACCAACAGTATGATGGCGATCATATACGTGAGAGCTGGGTAGTCCATAAGCACATCCTTAAAAGTGGTCCCTAGTCGTAGGAGTTTTGAGACAGGGCATCGATACTCCGGAGTAGACTAGTGTATACAGTCGAGACCCCGACGAGGGGCGGTGGCTGGTCTCATAATCCATTAGTGTTAGTTGAATCACCTAAGATGTATACATGTGCTCATTGGGTTATGAGTGCACTGGACAGGACTCGCCGGGAACCTGCTAGTTGGTATTATACCTAGCGTCAGATAGCAGTTCCCTGGTGACATGTATACAGGTTAGTTCATCGACGTGAGGTCGTCATTTTTCTCGTGTGAGTTCCCACTGTGCTTTGATTACTACCCTACCACGGCTCAAAGGAGTCGTGCAAACAGGTTTTAGTTGGGTACAGTCCCGAGCCACATGGAGGCAGGTGAGCGGATCGGCAGGGGATTCGTCTATCCCGTTATTGGGGATGAGATCGTGCTGTGTCTAGGAGAGCCATTACACTAAGTTCTTTGCCAAGGCAGGTGAGAATTACTGGTAAGTCTTCCAGTAGTTTCTCAGGGTGTTCAGGGCTACTCTCCGACACGACTTATACCGCTATTGGGGGTCTGACGTTACCAGCCCCCTAGGCCCGATATGCGATGCTACAACACCACAATACTTGTGGGGAGGCGGAATTTTCAAAAACAAACTTGTTTAGTGAACAAACATCGAAGAAAGCTTGAATCGAAGCTAAACGATAACTAACCAAACATATAGTTGTTCTAAACTACTATGCTTAGGGATTATACCTATCGAACCAAGTCCTTCGTCTTTACGATCACCTCGTCCTCCTCGGCCTTCTCTTTGTAGTAGACGATCCACCCGAGAGCAAAACTCCAAGCTTAGCCTCTAAACTTGAGGCAACTAACCTTCTTGGATTGCTAATCAAAGAAGATAGATGAGATAGAGTGAGGGTTATGGATTGTTTAGTCTAGCTAATCCTAGTTCTCAAGACATGAGTGGTGAGGATTAGGGTTTGAAAAGGGAGAGCTTGAGGAGAGAGAAGGTGAGAATGATAATTGAATAAAGCTTATGAGTATCATGATAGATATGAAGCATTTTCTTTTATGAAGAAAAGAATAAAGAGTGATGAATAATCATGCTTCACAAATATCAAGTGGTGATTCATTAGCATGAGTCATTAAGCATTTAATATGTATTAATGAGATGAATGAATCACCCTCATGACTCATATAACTCATTCAATGTATATGACACCTAAACCTCCTTAGTCACCATCTTCTAGAAGCTTCTCGCACAATTATGAGAACGCCCCTCCGATCCGCAAAAATACGGAAAAACTTTAGACTGTAAAAATCCAATAACCGGATACCAGTACCTGGCTTAAACCAAAGCCGACTGGTAAAAACTGTCCGAAAGTCATACGCGCGTAAACGCACGTATGCGTCCGAACCCTTGTTGTAAAACCATACGACCTCTATAACGTTTCTCCTGGAGTAGGAAACTCTCTGTGTGGGACTCTAGAGACTCGACTACCACGCTGGCAGTGGGTTTAACCACAGACCGCAAGCGGCACTAGCTGTACGTAACGGTCCCCAGGTAGTTGTCGATAAGAAGGCCGATGAGGAAACCCATCCGAACTCCTACTAAGTCTGATGTGACAATCTCCATACAGTCCGGTCCGTTCGTCCAAGACTATCGCATATCGGGCCTAGGGGGCGGCAAGCGTCAGTCCCCTAATAGCGGTATAAGTCGTGTCGGAGGGAAGCCCATTATACCCTGAGAAACTACTGGAACCTACCAGTAAATCTCGCTTGCCCTGGCCAGGGACTTTGCGTAATGGCTCTCTGACACACTACGATATCAACTCCCAATACCGGGAGGGACGAATCCTGTCTAACCGCCACTGCCTCCAAGTGCTCGGGACTGCACCCAACTGCTACCTGTTTGCACGACTCCTTTGAGCCGTGGTAGGGTAGCAATCTAAGAACAGTGGGACACACTCGAGGCGAAGTAGCAGTGTCAAGTCTGCGGACTACGCTGTACTCATGTCACCTGGGAACTGTTCACTGACGACTGGTATAAAACCAACCAACAGTTCCATGTGAGTCCTGTCCGGTGTACCCGTAACCTAACGAGCACCTGTATACTATCTCCAGTACGACGTACTGACAGCTGTGGGACAGACCATCTCCCCAACTGGGATGAGAAGTGTTAGTGTTTATGCCCTAGAAGGCCATTACTGTATCATACTAGCTTGTATATTACTTAATGGAAGCTTGGGATATTCACATGTATATAACAGTCTTGCTAAACATGGTAGTATGCTACTTGGTTTTTCTATCTTAATATGTGAGTGTACGTATTGATAGAGCTCTTAGGATCTTGCTTGGCTACCAGCGTTGTGATGGCAGTCACACTAGTGGGGGCTGGGTAGTCTACAAGCACATCCTTATTCAGGTCCCTGGTCGTTGGATTATCGAGACAGAGCATCGATACTCCGGAGTAGACTAGTGTGTACGCTTCTCATCCCAGTTGGGGAGATGGTCTGTCCCACAGCCGTCAGTACGTCGTACTGGAGATAGTATACAGGTGCTCGTTAGGTTACGGGTACACCGGACAGGACTCACAGGGAACTGTTGGTTGGTTTGATACCAGTCGTCAGTGAACAGTTCCCAGGTGACATGAGTACAGCGTAGTCCGCAGACTTGACACTGCTACTTCGCCTCGAGTGTGTCCCACTGTTCTTAGATTGCTACCCTACCACGGCTCAAAGGAGTCGTGCAAACAGGTAGCAGTTGGGTGCAGTCCCGAGCACTTGGAGGCAGTGGCGGTTAGACAGGATTCGTCCCTCCCGGTATTGGGAGTAGATATCGTGCTGTGTCAGAGAGCCATTACGCAAAGTCCCTGGCCAGGGCAAGCGAGATTTGCTGGTAGGTTCCAGTAGTTTCTCAGGGTGTAATGGGCTTTTCTCCGACACGACTTATACCGCTATTAGGGGACTGACGCTTGCCGGCCCCCTAGGCCCGATATGCGATAGTCATGGACGAACGGACCGGACTGTATGGAGATTGTCACATCAGACTCAGTAGGAGTTCGGATGGGTTTACTCATCGGCCTTCTTATCGACAACTACCTGGGGACCGTTACGTACAGCTAGTGCCGCTTGCGGTCTGTGGTTAAACCCACTGCCAGCGTAGTAGTCGAGTCTCTAGAGTCCCACACAGAGAGTTTCCTACTCCAGGCGAAACGATATAGAGGTTGCATGGTTTTGCGACAAAGGGTTCGGACGCATACGTGCGTTTACGCGCGTACGATTTTCGGACAGATTTTACCAGTCGGCTTTGGTTTAAGCCAGTTACTGGTATCCGGTTATTGGTTTTTTACAGTCTAAAGTTTTTCCGTATTTTTACGGATCGGAGGGGCGTTCTCGTAATTACTCGAGAAGCTTCTAGAAGATGTGACTAAGGAGGTTTCTTTTGGATAAGAGAGTGAGTCATAGTGGTGATTCATTCACTTCATTAATGCACATTTATTGCTTAATGACTCATGTTAATGAATCATCACAAGATATTTTGTGAAGCATGCTTATTCATTTCCTTTATTGATTATTTGATAATAAGAATGCTTCATAATATTATGATACACTCTCTCTCTTCTCTCATTATCATATCACACATTCTCTCTCCTCAAGCTCTCATCTTCAAACCCTAATCCTTAATCCTCATGTGTTGAGATCAAAGGATTAGTTAGACTAAACAATCCATAACCTTCACTCTATATCATCCTCTCATCTTTGATTAGCAATCAAAGTTGATTAGTTACCTCAAGTTAGAGGTTTAGCTTGGAGTTTCGCTCTCGGGTGGATCGTCTACTACCTAGAGAAGGCCGAGGAGAGCAAAGGAGGACGTAAAGAAGAAGGACCGGTTTCATTAGGTATAATCCCTAATCTTTTGTGAAAAGAAACTCATAGAATACGGTTTTTTAGAGTTTAGCTTCGATTCAAGCGGTTAGTCGATGTTCGTTGTTTAAACTTGATAGTTTTTGAAAATTCCGCCTCCCCATAAGTACTGGGGTGTTCTACATCGACTTACAGTGGTATCAGAGCCTCGCTAAACACTAAATAACTTAATCGCAAATTTGTACGAATTTCGAACGAAAAAACGAAGCCGGAAAACCCTAGTTCTGTTAAGTTTCTGTCGAACTTAAAATGAAGTCCTAAAATTTTTATGGTGTGTTCAGAGAGCTTGACATGACCACAGGAGAACACCCAAGAAATTCGAGCCCATGATTCGACTAAAGCGCCGCGGAAGCGCCGTGGATCCCACCGATCCGCCGCGCTTCCGCGGCCGAGTTGCCGAGTCATGAGCTCATTTTTCATGGGTGGGTCCCCTGTGATATTTGGGGTTTTCTGGAATATTTAATTATTGCTCAGGTTACTGTTTAACAGAGCAGATTTTGGAGCAATATTGAAGTTGTTTATTCGATCGAAAAGTACAGTATTTGCGTATTGGATTATATCTGTGATTGTTTAATGTGTTCGTAAACCTCCCCCAACTGCTAGTATGTCGGTTGGCAGGGGGTTGCACATTTCTGAATTGGTTATATCTGTTTGTGCATATAAACTGTATTGGACTGTTGTGGTGTATAGCCGGGGTTAGCAAAGGGTTATTGTTTAATTCATTTGTTGTAAATGTAATTTGTTGTAATATTATTTTCGCGGGGCACTTCCAGGTTGCGGTCGTAGCCACCGTTGTATTATTTCATTTTACTGTTTTTGCTCCTAGGACTGACCCAAGGTGGGGTACACAGACTGCCGGGTGGGTAGTTTGCCGTACCCGTAGGGGTCGAGGGTGGGGTAAACGGCTATTCATCACAACTGTGTAATCTGTCTTTTCTTGCAGGCTCAAAAGAAATACAGATTGCTTGCAAATCCAATATTGTTTATCTGTGTTCTGGAATGAATATCATTGCGTCAGACGAATGTAAAATATCTATATTTATTATAGCTATTTAGACGTCACTTATGTTTTACACCCGCGCTAGCCCAGCCCCCGCTCTGTCGTTAGTTAAGTAACCTAACGGGTGATGACGGGACCCCGTGGCGAATGCGGATGGCATAAGAGGACGTTATATTTTCGTTGTTTTCTGCAATGATAGGTTAATGATGGGACGCATTATCTATAATGCAAAGTAAAACAAACCAAAGTTTAAATCGTTGGAACAATTTAAAAGAAACCACTCGGTTATTTTTAAAACAGATATTTTTAAATGCGGAGATTTAACCACTCCTTTTAAAAGCTATCAGGTTCCTTCGGTTATATCAAGTTCACTACGTTTATGGTTTCGCCAAAACCAGTCGTAGCCCTCCGTCGTTTCATTTGGGTATTCAGTAGTATTCAAGCTATGCATTTTGGCCAAAGTCAAGGCATAGTGTTTGGTAGCTACTGGGTTTTCATTTGTTGCATAAGATAGATGAGTTAGTTTGGGACAGTCGTATTATCATTTGACCAAAGTCAGGGGTATATACGGATGGGTTCAAATTGACAAGATAATGACGGGTAGAACTTGACATGTGACTTATGACATTTTGACCAAAGCCAAGGTCATAAGAGCATGGGGTAAAAACTTATATCGGGAATTTCTAAAGAAACTGAAATTTGCAAAGAGATGCATACCATTTTGAGTTTGATGAATGTTGGTAGCATTCCTACAGCATTATCAGACGATGATATTTGGATCCCGATCCTACTGTGAGTATATGCTACTTATCAGGATATTCGTCGCTTAACGATCAATGCTATAAACCTAGTAGGTGTCCAGAAAAGTGTCAGCGGGGTTACGCCCCCAGAGAAAAGAGGTTATTTAATTAAGGAACTTCGCGAAAGCGTTGGAAAACCTCCCTCGAAGTATCGACACCGGCCTGGCTGAACGGTTAAGCAAGTATTGTACGGTGAGAATAGTCTTGGCTAATTCTTCTTTTATGGTTTGAGGAAGGATTCGAGAAACAGTGGGAGCCATCCAGTTTAGATAAACTAAAAACCACTCTAAACTTGCAAGAGCATCATGCTAAAGAGTTTTCTTCTCTCTCTCCTAATTGCAGCGACCCTGAAAATGACTGGACTTAAGTTACTTTTAGAGAAAAATATACTGACGGGGCCAAACTATAAAGATTGGCTGCGGAATGTCAAGATGGCTTTGACCTATGACAAACTGGGGTACGTCCTCACCGCTACAGCACCTGCTGTCCTTGGTCCCAAATCCAGCAATGCGGATAAGGAAATCCGTAAAACCTGGGATTTAGATTGCGCGAGAGCCAAGTGCATCGTGCTTGCCTCGATGAACAATGAACATCAGAGGAGGCACGAGGATATGTCCCTTGATGGCATATTTCTCCATACAAAGGAACTTTATGGAGAGCAATCTCGTATAGCAAGATACGAGACCTCTAAGAAACTGTTTCGAGCGAGGTTGGCTGTCGGGTCATCAGTAGGTGAACATGTCCTACAGATGATCGGCTATATTGAAGAGCTCGCGGACCTTGGGACGACTTTGGATAATGAGCTCTATACAGACCTTGTTCTCCAGTCCCTTCCTCCCACCTACGCCCAGTTTATCCTCAACTTCAATCTTCAAGGAAAAGAAGTTGAACTTGCGGAACTCCTAAACATGTTAAGGAGTGCAGAGGGCACCTTGCAGAAGGCAAGGGAAACACCCGCTATGTTTGTTGGCGGTTCATCTTCTTCCGGGTCCAAGGCTAGGGCCAAAGGAAGGAAGAAGAAGGCCGCACCCAGACCTAGAGGAGGTGTTAGTAAGGTGGGAAAGGAGGGAAAGAAAAAGTTTACAGCACCGGTAGTTGGCCTGGATGAGTGCTTCCATTGTCACAGGAAAGGGCACTGGAAGAAGGATTGCAAGGCGTGGAACGCCAAGAACCAGGAACCGAAGCAAGCTGTGGCTTCGACTTCAGGTGTGTTTGTAATTGAGAATTGTCTGTCGATCAACTCTACTTCCTGGGTATTGGATACCGGGTCAGGATCTCATATTTGCAATTCATTGCAGGCACTGAGAAACCGTAGAGTGCTGAAGGAAGGTGATATGATCCTCAGGGTTGCTAACGGAGCTAGCGTGGGAGCTGCGTCCGTCGGGGATTATCACCTAGGATTGACGAGTGGACACATTTTGGTTTTACATAACTGTTATTTTGTACCCAGCTTAACGTGTAATATCATATCTGTTTCCTTGTTATCAAATAAAGGTTATGATTTCACGTTTGTAAGAGATGTTGTCAACATCCACCTTAATCATGGTTTGATTGGGTCCGGTACTTTAAATAACGGCATATATGTGTTAAACCAACTCCAAATTTTCAATGTCCAGAACACACTAAAAAGAAAGTCTCCAGATTTAAATAAAGCTTTCTTATGGCATTGTAGACTGGGTCACATCAATGAGAGAAGGTTGACTAAGTTGCATAGAGAAGGATATTTGGACACGTTCGAATATCAAACCTATGACACTTGTCAATCTTGTCTCAAAGGAAAGATGACAAAGACTCCATTTACTGGACAAGGAGTAAGAGCGAGCGAGCTCTTAGGACTCATACACAGTGATGTATGCGGTCCAATGTCTACACATGCGAGAAGTGGTTATTCCTATTTCATTACTTTCACGGATGATTACTCAAGATACGGATTCATTTATCTGATGAAACATAAATCCGAGGCTTTTGAGAAATTCCAAGAGTATAAGAATGAAGTAGAAAACCAAACCGGCAAAAGTATAAAGACACTTAGATCTGATCGAGGTGGAGAATACTTGAGTGCCGAGTTCCTAGGTTACCTAAAAGAGAAAGGAATTCTCTCTCAGCTTACTCCTCCATACACTCCACAGCATAACGGTGTATCGGAGAGACGGAATCGAACCCTATTGGATATGGTACGATCCATGATGAGTAATGCTGAGTTACCGCGATCTTTCTGGGGTTATGCGCTTGAATCAGCGGCATATCTTCTGAACAGAGCTCCTACCAAGACTGTGCCTACCACTCCATATCAGATGTGGACTGGGAAGAAACCCCATCTTCAGCATATGAAGATTTGGGGATGTCCAGCTTTTGTTAAAAAGCAGCATGTGGACAAGCTCGAGGCACGATCAGTAAAATGTATGTTTGTGGGATATCCAAAGAACTCCAAGGGATATTATTTCTATTACGCAGAGGAACAAAAGGTTTTTGTTTCTCGTAATGCCCATTTTCTGGAAAATCAGTTTTTAGAAAAGGAAATAAGTGGGAGCGAAATAGAACTGGAAGAAATTCCAGAACCACAAACTACTGCTGAAAGTTTGGTAGAACCAGAGGTTCAAGAAGAACAGAACATTCCCGCACCCCTCCGCAGGAGTAGTAGGCCGTCTCATCCGCCTGAGAGATACTACGGTTTTCTCATTGACGGGGATAGAGAGGATTGCATCATAGATGATGATGAACCTACTGACTTCCAGCAGGCCATCCAGAGCGGCGACTCGGTACGATGGCTGGATGCAATGCGGACCGAAATGGAGTCCATGTACACCAACAAAGTATGGACTTTGGACTTTGCTCCAGATGGGGTAAAACCCATAGGATGCAAATGGATCTTCAAGAAAAAGATTGGTGTAGATGGACAGGTGGAAACCTATAAGGCTAGACTTGTTGCAAAGGGTTTTCGTCAAAGACCTGGTTTGGACTATGACGAAACCTTTTCTCCAGTGGCTATGCTCAAATCCATTCGGGTCCTTCTTGCTATTGCTGCCTTCCATGATTATGAAATCTGGCAGATGGACGTAAAGACGGCTTTTCTGAATGGAAATTTAGAAGAGAGCGTCTATATGGATCAGCCAGAGGGTTTCAATCAGAGTGGGAGCAGCGGGAAAGTATGCAAGCTGCTTAAGTCCATTTATGGACTAAAGCAGGCATCGCGGAGTTGGAACATCTGTTTTGATGAGACAGTCAAAGAATATGACTTTATCAAAAATCCAGATGAACCGTGCATATATAGTAAAGTTGTGGCCAGAAGTGTCGTATTCCTCATCTTGTACGTGGATGACATTCTATTGATAGGAAATGACATTCCTATGCTACAATCTGTCAAAGGATTCTTTTCACACAGGTTCTCCATGAAAGACCTGGGTGATGCCTCTTACATTCTGGGGATCCGGATCTATCGTGATAGATCCAAGAGGATGTTGGGACTTTCGCAGTCCAGGTATATCGACACTGTACTGAAAAGATTCAGTATGGAAGATTCTAAGCGCGGTAATCTACCGACTTGTCACGGAATCACCCTCTCCAAAGAGATGTCTCCCAAGACTGATTTGGAAAGGGAACGCATGTCTATTATACCCTACGCTTCTGCGGTAGGCTCTATAATGTATGCGATGTTGTGTACCAGACCAGATGTAGCTTACGCACTGAGCGTGGTAAGCCGGTATCAGTCAGACCCAGGGGAGAAACACTGGATAGCAGTAAAGAACATTCTCAAGTACCTGAGGAGGACTAAGGAGATGTTCTTGGTTTACGGCGGAAAAGACCTCAGGTTGGAGGCCTTTGCCGATTCCGGCTTCCAGAGTGATAAGGACGATTCCAAGTCCATGTCGGGTTATGTCTTTACCCTCAATGGAGGGGCGGTGTGCTGGAAGAGCTCCAAGCAGGACACCGTTGCTGACTCGACAATGGAAGCGGAGTATATAGCTGCTTGCGATGCCGCAAAAGAAGCAGTCTGGATGAAGAAGTTCCTAACAGAACTTCAGGTGGTTCCTACCATAGTTGATCCAATACCTCTGTATTGCGACAACAACGGAGCTATAGCTTTAGCGAAGGAACCAAGGTCCCATCAGAAGTCCAGACACATCTTGAGGCGGTATCACCTGATCAGGGAGATCATTGATCGTCAGGAGATCGAGGTTCGGAGAGTTGCTTCAGAAGAGAACATTGCTGATCCATTCACGAAGGCCCTTCCTCAGATTCAGTTCGAGAGGCTACTCGAGATCATTGGTCTACGATATGCCAGTACATGGCCCTAGTGCAAGTGGGAGATTGTTAGTGTTTATGCCCTAGAAGGCCATTACTGTATCATACTAGCTTGTATATTACTTAATGGAAGCTTGGGATATTCACATGTATATAACAGTCTTGCTAAACATGGTAGTATGCTACTTGGTTTTTCTATCTTAATATGTGAGTGTACGTATTGATAGAGCTCTTAGGATCTTGCTTGGCTACCAGCGTTGTGATGGCAGTCACACTAGTGGGGGCTGGGTAGTCTACAAGCACATCCTTATTCAGGTCCCTGGTCGTTGGATTATCGAGACAGAGCATCGATACTCCGGAGTAGACTAGTGTGTACGCTTCTCATCCCAGTTGGGGAGATGGTCTGTCCCACAGCCGTCAGTACGTCGTACTGGAGATAGTATACAGGTGCTCGTTAGGTTACGGGTACACCGGACAGGACTCACAGGGAACTGTTGGTTGGTTTGATACCAGTCGTCAGTGAACAGTTCCCAGGTGACATGAGTACAGCGTAGTCCGCAGACTTGACACTGCTACTTCGCCTCGAGTGTGTCCCACTGTTCTTAGATTGCTACCCTACCACGGCTCAAAGGAGTCGTGCAAACAGGTAGCAGTTGGGTGCAGTCCCGAGCACTTGGAGGCAGTGGCGGTTAGACAGGATTCGTCCCTCCCGGTATTAGGAGTAGATATCGTGCTGTGTCAGAGAGCCATTACGCAAAGTCCCTGGCCAGGGCAAGCGAGATTTGCTGGTAGGTTCCAGTAGTTTCTCAGGATGTAATGGGCTTTTCTCCGACACGACTTATACCGCTATTAGGGGACTGACGCTTGCCGCCCCCCTAGGCCCGATATGCGATAGTCATGGACGAACGGACCGGACTGTATGGAGATTGTCACATCAGACTCAGTAGGAGTTCGGATGGGTTTACTCATCGGCCTTCTTATCGACAACTACCTGGGGACCGTTACGTACAGCTAGTGCCGCTTGCGGTCTGTGGTTAAACCCACTGCCAGCGTAGTAGTCGAGTCTCTAGAGTCCCACACAGAGAGTTTCCTACTCCAGGCGAAACGATATAGAGGTTGCATGGTTTTGCGACAAAGGGTTCGGACGCATACGTGCGTTTACGCGCGTACGATTTTCGGACAGATTTTACCAGTCGGCTTTGGTTTAAGCCAGTTACTGGTATCCGGTTATTGGTTTTTTACAGTCTAAAGTTTTTCCGTATTTTTACGGATCGGAGGGGCGTTCTCGTAATTACTCGAGAAGCTTCTAGAAGATGTGACTAAGGAGGTTTCTTTTGGATAAGAGAGTGAGTCATAGTGGTGATTCATTCACTTCATTAATGCACATTTATTGCTTAATGACTCGTGTTAATGAATCATCACAAGATATTTTGTGAAGCATGCTTATTCATTTCCTTTATTGATTATTTGATAATAAGAATGCTTCATAATATTATGATACACTCTCTCTCTTCTCTCATTATCATATCACACATTCTCTCTCCTCAAGCTCTCATCTTCAAACCCTAATCCTTAATCCTCATGTGTTGAGATCAAAGGATTAGTTAGACTAAACAATCCATAACCTTCACTCTATATCATCCTCTCATCTTTGATTAGCAATCAAAGTTGATTAGTTACCTCAAGTTAGAGGTTTAGCTTGGAGTTTCGCTCTCGGGTGGATCGTCTACTACCTAAAGAAGGCCGAGGAGAGCAAAGGAGGACGTAAAGAAGAAGGACCGGTTTCATTAGGTATAATCCCTAATCTTTTGTGAAAAGAAACTCATAGAATACGGTTTTTTAGAGTTTAGCTTCGATTCAAGCGGTTAGTCGATGTTCGTTGTTTAAACTTGATAGTTTTTGAAAATTCCGCCTCCCCATAAGTACTGGGGTGTTCTACATCGACTTACAAGAAGCGTACACACTAGTCTACTCCGGAGTATCGATGCTCTGTCTTGATAATCCAACGACTAGGGACCTGAATAAGGATGTGCTTGTAGACTACCCAGCCCCCACTAGTGTGACTGCCATCACAACGCTGGTAGTCAAGCAAGATCCTAAGAGCTCTATCAATACGTACACTCACATATTAAGATAGAAAAACCAAGTAGCATACTACCATGTTTAGAAAGACTGTTATATACATGTGAATATCCCAAGCTTCCATTAAGTAATATACAAACTAGTATGATACAGTAATGGCCTTCTAGGGCATAAACACTAACAATCTCCCACTTGCACTAGGGCCATGTACTGGCATATCGAAGACCAATGATCTTGAGTAGCCTCTCGAACTGCGTCTGAGGTAGGGCCTTCATGAATGGATCATCAATGTTCTCTTCTGAAGTAACTCTCCGAACCTCGATCTCCTGACGATCAATGATCTCCCTGATCAGGTGATACCGCCTCAAGATGTGTCTGGACTTCTGATGGGACCTTGGTTCCTTCGCTAAAGCTATAGCTCCGTTGTTGTCGCAATACAGAGGTATTGGATCAACTATGGTAGGAACCACCTGAAGTTCTGTTAGGAACTTCTTCATCCAGACTGCTTCTTTTGCGGCATCGCAAGCAGCTATATACTCCGCTTCCATCGTCGAGTCAGCAACGGTGTCCTGCTTGGAGCTCTTCCAGCACACCGCCCCTCCATTGAGGGTAAAGACATAACCCGACATGGACTTGGAATCGTCCTTATCACTCTGGAAGCCGGAATCAGCAAAGGCCTCCAACCTGAGGTCTTTTCCGCCGTAAACCAAGAACATCTCCTTAGTCCTTCTCAGGTACTTGAGAATGTTCTTTACTGCTATCCAGTGCTTCTCCCCTGGGTCTGACTGATACCGGCTCACCACGCTCAGTGCGTAAGCTACATCTGGTCTGGTACACAACATCGCATACATTATAGAGCCTACCGCAGAAGCGTAGGGTATAATAGACATGCGTTCCCTTTCCAAATCAGTCTTGGGAGACATCTCTTTGGAGAGGGTGATTCCGTGACAAGCCGGTAGATTACCGGGCTTAGAATCTTCCATACTGAATCTTTTCAGCACAGTGTCGATATACCTGGACTGCGAAAGTCCCAACATCCTCTTGGATCTATCACGATAGATCCGGATCCCCAGAATGTAAGAGGCATCACCCAGGTCTTTCATGGAGAACCTGTGTGACAAGAATCCTTTGACAGATTGTAGCATAGGAATGTCATTTCCTATCAATAGAATGTCATCCACGTACAAGACGAGGAATACAACACTTCTGGCTATAACTTTACTATACATGCACGGTTCATCTGGATTTTTGATAAAGTCATATTCTTTGACTGTCTCATCAAAACAGATGTTCCAACTCCGCGATGCCTGCTTTAGTCCATAAATGGACTTAAGCAGCTTGCATACTTTCCCGCTGCTCCCACTCTGATTGAAACCCTCTGGCTGATCTATATAGACGCTCTCTTCTAAATTTCCATTTACAAAAGCCGTCTTTACGTCCATCTGCCAGATTTCATAATCATGGAAGGCAGCAATAGCAAGAAGGACCCGAATGGATTTGAGCATAGCCACTGGAGAAAAAGTTTCGTCATAGTCCAAACCAGGTCTTTGACGAAAACCCTTTGCAACAAGTCTAGCCTTATAGGTTTCCACCTGTCCATCTACACCAATCTTTTTCTTGAAGATCCATTTGCATCCTATGGGTTATACCCCATCTGGAGCAAAGTCCAAAGTCCATACTTTGTTGGTGTACATGGACTCCATTGCGGTCCGCATTGCATCTAGCCATCGTACCGAGTCGCCGCTCTGGATGGCCTGCTGGAAGTCAGTAGGTTCATCATCTTCTATGATGCAATCCTCTCTATCCCCGTCTATGAGAAAACCGTAGTATCTCTCAGGCGGATGAGACGGCCTACTACTCCTGCGGAGGGGTGTGGGAATGTCCTGTTCTTCCTGAACTTCCGGTTCTACCAAACTTATAGTATTGGTTTGTGGTTCTGGAATTTCTTCCAGTTCTATTTCGCTCCCACTTGATTCCTTTTCTAAAATCAGATGTTCCAGAAAATGGGCATTACGAGAAACAAAGACCTTTTGTTCCTCTGCGTAATAGAAATAATATCCCTTGGAGTTCTTTGGATATCCCACAAACAAACATTTTACTGATCGTGCCTCGAGCTTGTCCACATGCTGCTTTTTAACAAAAGCTGGACATCCCCAAATCTTCATATGCTGAAGATGGGGTTTCTTCCCAGTCCACATCTGATATGGAGTGGTAGGCACAGTCTTGGTAGGAGCCCTGTTCAGAAGATATGCCGCTGATTCTAGCGCATAACCCCAGAAAGATCACGGTAACTCAGCATTACTCATCATGGATCGTACCATATCCATTAGGGTTCGATTCCGTCTCTCCGATACACCGTTATGCTGTGGAGTGTACGGAGGAGTAAGCTGAGAGAGAATTCCTTTCTCTTTTAGGTAACCTAGGAACTCGGCACTCAAGTATTCACCACCTCGATCAGATCTAAGTGTCTTGATACTTTTGCCGGTTTGGTTTTCTACTTCATTCTTATACTCTTGGAATTTCTCAAAAGCCTCGGATTTATGTTTCATCAGATAAATGAATCCGTATCTTAAGTAATCATCCGTGAAAGTAATGAAGTAGGAATAACCACCTCTCGCATGTGTAGACATTGGACCACATACATCGCTGTGTATGAGTCCTAAGAGCTCGCTCGCTCTTACTCCTTGTCCAGTGAATGGAGTCTTTATCATCTTTCCTTTGAGACAAGATTGACAAGTGTCATAAGATTGATATTCGAACGAGTCCAAATATCCTTCTCTATGCAACTTAGTCAACCTTCTCTTATTGATGTGACCCAGTCTACAATGCCATAAGAAAGCTTTATTTAAATCTGGAGACTTTCTTTTTAGTGTGTTCTGGACATTGAAAATTTGGAGTTGGTTTAAAACATATATGCCGTTATTTAGTGTACCTGACCCAATCAAACCATGATTAAGGTGGATGTTGACAACATCTCTTACAAACGTGAAATCATAACCTTTATTTGATAACAAGGAAACTGATATGATATTACACGTTAAGCTTGGTACAAAATAACAGTTATGTAAAATCAAAATGTGTCCACTCGTCAATCCTAGGTGATAATCCCCGACGGACGCAGCTCCCACGCTAGCTCCGTTAGCAACCTTTAGGGTCATATCACCTTCCTTCAACACTCTACGGTTTCTCAGTGCCTGCAATGAATTGCAAATATGAGATCCTGATCCGGTATCCAATACCCAGGAAGTAGAGTTGATCGACAGACAATTCTCAATTACAAACACACCTGAAGTCGAAGCCACAGCTTGCTTCGGTTCCTGGTTCTTGGCGTTCCACGCCTTGCAATCCTTCTTCCAGTGCCCTTTCCTGTGACAATGGAAGCACTCATCCTGGCCAACTACCGGTACCGCAAACTTTTTCTTTCCTTTCCCTCCCACCTTACTAACACCTCCTCTAGGTCTGGGTGCGGCCTTCTTCTTCCTTCCTTTGGCCTTAGCCTTGGACCCGGAAGAAGATGTACCGCCAACAAACATAGCGGGTGTTTCCCTTGTATTCTTCAAGGTGCCCTCTGCACTCCTTAACATGTTCAGAAGTTCCGGAAGTTCAACTTCTTTTCTTTGAATGTTGAAGTTCAGGATAAACTGGGCGTAGGTGTGAGGAAGGGACTGGAGAATAAGGTCTGTATAGAGCTCATTATCCAATGTTGTCCCAAGGTCTGCGAGCTCTTCAATGTAGCCGATCATCTTTAGGACATGTTCTCCTACCGATGACCCGACAGCCAACCTCGCTCGAAACAAGTTCTTAGAGGTCTCGTATCTTGCTATACGAGATTGCTCTCCATAAAGTTCCTTTGTATGGAGAAATATGCCATCAAGGTCCATATCCTCGTGCCTCCTCTGATGTTCATTGTTCATCGAGGCAAGCACGATGCACTTGGCTTTCGCGCAATCTAAATCCCAGGTTTTGCGGATTTCCTTATCCGCATTGCTGGATTTGGGACCAGGGACAGCAGGTGCCGTAGCAGTGAGGACGTACCCCAGTTTGTCATAGGTCAAAGCCATTTTGACATTCCGCAGCCAATCTTTATAGTTTGGCCCTGTCAGTATATTTTTCTCTAAAAGTAACTTAAGTCCAGTCATTTTCAGGGTCGCTGCAATTAAGAGAGAGAGAAGAAAACTCTTTAGCATGATGCTCTTGCAAGTTTAGAGTGGTTTTTAGTTTATCTAAACTGGATGGCTCCCACTGTTTCTCGAATCCTTCCTCAAACCATAAAAGAAGAATTAGCCAGGACTATTCTCACCGTACAATACTTGCTTAACCGTTCAGCCAGGCTGGGGTCGGTACTTCGAGGGAGGTTTTCCAACTCTTTCGCGAAGTTCCTTAATTAAATAACCTCTTTTCTCTGGGGGCGTAACCCCGCTGACACTTTTCTGGACACCTACTAGGTTTATAGTATTGATCGTTAAGTGACGAATATCCTGATAAGTAGCATATACTCACAGTAGGATCGGGATCCAAATATCATCGTCTGATAATGCTGTAGGAATGCTACCAACATTCATCAAACTCCAAATGGTATGCATCTCTTTGCAAATTTCAGTTTCTTTAGAAATTCCCGATATAAGTTTTTGCCCCATGCTCTTATGACCTTGGCTTTGGTCAAAGTGTCATAAGTCACATGTCAAGTTCTACCCGTCATTATCTTGTCAATTTGAACCCATCCGTATATACCCCTGACTTTGGTCAAATGGTAATACGACTGTCCCAAACCAACTCATCTATCTTATGCAACAAATGAAAACCCAGCAGCTACCAAACACTATGCCTTGACTTTGGCCAAAATGCATAGCTTGAATACTACTGAATACCCAAATGAAATGACGGAGGGCTACGAATGGTTTTGGCGAAACCGTGAACGTAGTGAACTTGATATAACCGAAGGAACCTGAAAGCTTTTAAAAGGAGTGGTTAAAGCTCCGCATTTAAAAATATCCGTTTTTAAAATTAGCCGAGTGGTTTCTTTTAAATTGTTCCAACGATTAAAACTTTGGTTTATTTTTCTTTGCATTATAGATAATACGTCCCATCATTAACCTATCATTGCAGAAAACAACGAAAATATGACGTCCTCTTATGCCATCTGCATTCGCCACTGGGTCCCGTCATCACCCGTTAGGTTACTTAACTAACGAAAGAGCAGGGACTGGGCTAGCGCGGGTGTAAAACATAAGTGACGTCTAAAATAGCTATCATATATATAGATATTTTACATTCGTCTGACGCAATGATATACATTCCAGAACACAGATAAACTTTATTGGATTTGCAAGCAATCTGTATTTCTTTTGAGCCTGCAAGAAAAGACAGATTACACAGTTGTGATGAATAGCCATTACCCCACACAAGATCCCTACGGGTACGGCAAACTACCCGCCCGGCAGTTTGTGTACCCCACCTTGGATCTGTCCTAAGAGCAAAAACAGTAAAATGAAATAATACAACGGTGGCTACAACCGCAACCTGGATGTGCCCCGCAAAATAATATTACAACAAATTACATTTACATCAAATGAATTAAATGATAACCCATCACATAACCCCGGCTATACATCACAACAGTCCAACACAGTTTATATGCACAAACAGATAAAATCCATTTCAGAAATGTGCAACCCCCTGCCAACCAACATACTAGCAGTTAGGGGAGGTTTACGAACACATTATACAATCACAGATATAATCCAATATACAAATACTGTACAATTTCGATCGATTAAACACCATTAATATTGCTCCAATACTGCTCTGTAAAACTGAAACCTGAGCAAATATTAAACATTCCAGAAAATTCCAAATATCACAAAGAAGCAACACAGGAAATTTGGGTTCCTGACTCGGCAACTCGGCGGCGGAAGCGCGGCGGATCGGTGGGATCCGCCGCGGTTCAGCGGCCGCGTTGCCGATTCAGGAGTCCAAATTTCTTGGGTGTTCTTCTGGTGTCTTTTTAAGCTTTCTGAACTTCCCTGAAAAATTTTTAGACTTCATTTAAATTTCGACAGAAACTTGACAGTTCGGGGTTTTCCGGTTTCGTTTTTTCCGTTCGAAATTCGTACAAATTTGCAATTAAGTTATTTATTGTTTAGCGAGGCTCTGATACCACTGTAAGTCGATGTACTACACCCCAATACTTGTGGGGAGGCGGAATTTTCAAAAACGAACTTGTTTAGTGAACAAACATCGACTAACCGCTTGAATCGAAGCTAAACGATAACTAACCAAACATATAGTTGTTCTAAACTACTATGCTTAGGGATTATACCTATCGAACCAAGTCCTTCGTCTTTACGATCACCTCGTCCTCCTCGGCCTTCTCTTTGTAGTAGACGATCCACCCGAGAGCAAAACTCCAAGCTTAGCCTCTAAACTTGAGGCAACTAACCTTCTTGGATTGCTAATCAAAGAAGATAGATGAGATAGAGTGAGGGTTATGGATTGTTTAGTCTAGCTAATCCTAGTTCTCAACACATGAGAGGTGAGGATTAGGGTTTGAAGAGGGAGAGCTTGAGGAGAGAGAAGGTGAGAATGATAATTGAATAAAGCTTATGAGTATCATGATAGATATGAAGCATTTTCTTTTATGAAGAAAAGAATAAAGAGTGATGAATAATCATGCTTCACAAATATCAAGTGGTGATTCATTAGCATGAGTCATTAAGCATTTAATATGCATTAATGAGATGAATGAATCACCCTCATGACTCATATAACTCATTCAATGTATATGACACCTAAACCTCCTTAGTCACCATCTTCTAGAAGCTTCTCGCACAATTACGAGAACGCCCCTCCGATCCGCAAAAATACGGAAAAACTTTAGACTGTAAAAATCCAATAACCGGATACCAGTACCTGGCTTAAACCAAAGCCGACTGGTAAAAACTGTCCGAAAGTCGTACGCGCGTAAACGCACGTATGCGTCCGAACCCTTGTCGTAAAACCATACGACCTCTATAACGTTTCGCCTAGAGTAGGAAACTCTCTGTGTGGGACTCTAGAGACTCGACTACCACGCTGGCAGTGGGTTTAACCACAGACCGCAAGCGGCACTAGCTGTACGTAACGGTCCCCAGGTAGTTGTCGATAAGAAGGCCGATGAGGAAACCCATCCGAACTCCTACTAAGTCTGATGTGACAATCTCCATACTGTCCGGTCCGTTCATCCAAGACTATCGCATATCGGGCCTAGGGGGCGGCAAGCGTCAATCCCCTAATAGCGGTATAAGTCGTGTCGGAGGGAAGCCCATTACACCCTGAGAAACTACTGGAACCTACCAGTAAATCTCGCTTGCCCTGGCCAGGGACTTTGCGTAATGGCTCTCTGACACAGCATAATATCAATTCCCAATACCGGGAGGGACGAATCCTGTCTAACCGCCACTGCCTCCAAGTGCTCGGGACTGCACCCAACTGCTACCTGTTTGCACGACTCCTTTGAGCCGTAGTAGGGTAGCAATCTAAGAACAGTGGGACACACTCGAGGCGAAGTAGCAGTGTCAAGTCTGCGGACTACGCTGTACTCATGTCACCTGGGAACTGTTCACTGACGACTGGTATAAAACCAACCAACAGTTCCCTGTGAGTCCTGTCCGGTGTACCCGTAACCTAACGAGCACCTGTATACTATCTCCAGTACGACGTACTGACGGCTGTGGGACAGACCATCTCCCCAACTGGGATGAGAAGCGTACACACTAGTCTACTCCGGAGTATCGATGCTCTGTCTTGATAATCCAACGACTAGGGACCTGAATAAGGATGTGCTTGTAGACTACCCAGCCCCCACTAGTGTGACTGCCATCACAACGCTGGTAGTCAAGCAAGATCCTAAGAGCTCTATCAATACGTACACTCACATATTAAGATAGAAAAACCAAGTAGCATACTACCATGTTTAGCAAGACTGTTATATACATGTGAATATCCCAAGCTTCCATTAAGTAATATACAAACTAGTATGATACAGTAATGGCCTTCTAGGGCATAAACACTAACATCACCACTCATTATTTGGACAGCCAAGGGCAATTTTTGGTCCTTGGTTATTTTGCTCACTAGATTTTTCATGAGTTCACAATTTCCATCTCTTTGCATCTTCTTCGACCTCCACCCTATCCCTCTCATGTGATGAGAACCCTATGGTGTTTGAGACAAAGCATTCTACTCATTCTCTACTTCATCTTGGACATGTCGGTTAGCATACTTCATGTCCGAGTTTCCTCGGTATAGAGGCTGGAGCCCGTTTAAAGATCCATTGACGCGGTGCCACCTCGATGAGGAGACAGGAGATCGGGGTTGCCGTGAGGAGCGTGGGATGATGGATAAAGACCGAAGGACTCGGATATCGGTATAGCCTTTCTACCTCTTTACAGTTTGTTAGTTTAGCGTTAATGGCAAGATCCGGGTTATAGTATGCGATAGCGCCAGTTGTAAAAGTTTTTGTTCCGCGTTTGGCGTCAGAATGACAGCTGGGGTGCTACTGTAGACTTACACCAACTGCTTTGGCTGGAACATTTGCATCATTCCCTACTTTTAGAGAATGATCACCTTTTCCCAGTTCTCTACCTTTCTTTAGCCCGTGTAACATATTACATATGTGGGATCCCGATACGGTATTTAATACCCAAAACGTAGCGTGTACTGAGAAACAGTTCTCGGTAACGAACACACCCGAAGAAGATGCATCAACATGCTCAGTCTTCGTTTGGGTGGCACGGGAATCCTGGTATTCTCCTATTTCCTTCTCGGACTTATAACAATTATAAGAAAGAGCGGAACCAACTTTCCCCTGCACAGTATAACAAGCGGGTCTGGTCAATACATCTTTATTATTATCTCGATTAAGGCCTGACATGGTCGCTACCTGGAGAGAGAGAGAAGAAAACACTTAGAGTATGCTCTTGCAAGACTAGATTGGTTATTATCTTATCTAATCAGGATGTCTCCCACTGGTTTTATCAAATCTTCTTTCAAACCCTAAAAAGTAAGACTAGCCAGGATTAATTACACCCTACAAGTTTGTCAATCTTTCAGTCGGGCCAGTGTCGGTACTTTGAGTGAGGTTCCCCGTGCTTTCTTACGGACCTAATTAAAATAAACCTCGTTTTTCCAGGGCCATAACCCCGTTAATACCTTTCTAGACATCTACTTGATCGGCTAATTGTGATGTGTAAAACTCTCCCAGGAGTAACTCGTACTCGCAGTGGGTATCGGGATCCAACTATCTCATAGAAGGTATGCAATCTCATTGCAAATTTCAACACTTGAAATACCCGATTATATTTTTCCCTTAGCGTCCTACGACCTTGACAGAGGTCAACAAACCATAGTGCGCTAGTCAAGTTCAACCCTCCATTTCATGATTGAATTAAACCCACCCGCACAACTCTTGACAGAGGTCAACAAGGTCGTACGACTACCCTAATCCAATCGTATCACATGCTTTGCTGATAAGCACTAATCAGCTACCGCACACCACGTCTTGACAGAGGTCAACAAACACAGCACGAATACTAAACAATACTTATTTAAAATGACGGAGGGCTACGACAGGTTTTTAAGAAAACCTTTTGGGTAATGAACTTGATATCGTTGTAGAATCGAGTGATTTTGAAAAGGAGTGTTTTTGGCTTTTACTAATTTTGCTAAAAAGGTCACTCCCGGTGAAGGGATCTCGACTCTTTCCTCATCGAATGAGGTGCTGGATATTCTACATGGAATACCGCTATGCAAAGCAAGAACTAGAGAAGCAGTCAAAAGACAAAACCGAGTGGGTTGTAGCATTTGCTAGTTTTGCTAAAGAGGTCACTCCCGGTGAAGAGATCTCGGCTCTTTCCTCATCGAATGAGGTGCTGGATATTCATCAAGGAATACCACTATGCAAAGCAAGAACTAGAGCTGCCCTTTTTGAAAATTTGATTCTACAACATCCTTTGGTTTTTTTTCTTTTCATTAATCTCATTAATGAAGTCCCATCAATTAATGTTTCCTAAACATTACAGAAAAATGAAACGAAAATAGAACGTACACTTATGCCATCCGCATTCGCCATGGGGCCCCGTCATGCACCGTTAGGTTACTTAACTACCGGCAGAGCGGGGGCTGGACTAGCGCGGGTGCAAAACATAAGCAACGTTTATTATATATCATATGTATAATATTACATTCTTCTCACAAAATTATATGATCAACATCACATAATTAAGCAGCAGAAGCAACATATGAAATATTGGATTTACTAGGATGTCCGTGTTTTAAATTTAGCCAATAATGTAAAACATGTATTCCACAGTCGTGATGAATAGCCAAACCCACATCCCTAGACCCCTACAAGAGCGGCAAGTAACCCTGCCAATTCTAAAGTTAGAAGACCCGGTCTCAACTCCTTGAGATGGTCTCCCACTGGACTCTAGAACACGGTTACTTGTGATCCCCGCCTTGGGTCTATCCTAATGCAGAAAAGTAAATAATATACAACAATGGTGGTATCATCCTCAACCCGGAAGTGACACAATAAAAGAATATTACATTGAATTTTACATGAATGAAAATATAAAGACTCTTATCTCACATAAAAAACTCCGGCTATTCAATCACGACGATCCAATGAATCATATCAACAGCAACACATAACATCTCATGTTATCAACGTAAGTAAATATGCGTATCCCGAAAACTCTTTGACATATAGCAACGAGATTGGAATACCCCACATATTACACTTACGGTCGCAGAAAAGAAACAGAAAACAACAATGATTAGAATCTGCAATATCCTTAGACATCATAAACCCGGAATATCTCGTATTCCGGATTTCATGCCTAACATGTAAAACTTGAATTTTAGTCACAAATTGAAAACTCTTTTCAATTGGATGTCGGATAATTCAACAAGATTCCCGACTTAATGATCACATACAATACGCAATTGCGACGGAGTTTTGACCCGAATCAAAAATTCGTTGCAATCGATCAATTGAGACTAAACGGCTAGGTTTACAATTATACTAACCAGTTTTCATAAAACTAATTAATCCGGATTCTAGTAATTGTATCACACATCACCAAGCTTGTAAAGACCTTCTAGCTAGTCGTCTTCCCTAGAGAGTTGGCTGGTTTTAGAGAGACCCCGGATTGGATCGAACCTCGACTACTTCATTGCGCCCTCAAGCGGCGGGGCCTTTGCCCCTCCCGGGCCCTAAAATGGTCGATTGCTTCGCTCTCCGCGACATTAGAATTCTGCACGCAATTAGTGTTGGAGATAGTGCCCTCAGAGTCAATTATTGGATCGTAGGTACGTGATTGCAATGATTGAGGAGGACCTATACCGGTAGGACAGTCTTACTCGAGATGATAGTATGCTATCTGGTTTGCCTTTATCAGTCGTGTACATGTTCAGGTGACTGATTACATGTTACACTTTGATAGAGCCCTTAGGATCTTGCTTTACTACCAACAGTATGATGGCGATCATATACGTGAGAGTTGGGTGGTTTATATGCATATCCTTAATTGTGGTCCCTAGTCGTGGGAGTTTCGAGACAGGGCATCGATACTCCGGTGTAGACTAGTGTATACAGTCGAGACCCCGACGAGGGGCGGTGGCCGGTCTCACAAGCCACTGGTGTCAGTTGGATCACCTAAGATGTATACAGGTGCTCATTGGGTTATGAGTACACCGGACAGGACTCGCCGGGAACCTGCTAGTTGGTATTATACATATTGTCAGATAGCAGTTCCCTGGTGACATGTGTACAGGTTAGTTCATCGACCTGAGGTCGTCATTTGTCTCGTGTGAGTTCCCACTGTGCTTTGATTTCTACCCTACCACGGCTCAAACGAGTCGTGCAAACAGGTAGTTTTTGGGTACAGTCCCGAGCCACATGGAGGCACGTGAGCGGATCGGCAGGGGATTCGTCTCTCCCGGTATTGGGGGTGAGATCGTGCTGTGTCTAGGAGAGACATTACACAAAGCTCACGGCCGTGGCAGGAGATTTACTGGTAGGTACTCCAGTAGTATCTCAGGGTGTTATTGGGCTACACTCCGACACGACTTATACTGCTATTGGGGGTCTAACGTTACTAGCCCCCTAGGCAGATATGCGATACTCATAGACAAATGGACCGGACTGTATATACATTGTCACTGTTAGGCTCAGTAGGGTTTCTGGATGAGTTCGCTCATCAGCTTCCCTTAAGGTCAGTCCATGGGCAGCCGTTACGCATAGCTAGTGCCGCTGACGGTTTGTGGTTAAACCCACTGCCAAGGTACTGACGAGTCATTAGAGTCCCCCACAGGAAGTTTCCTAAGTTCGGGCGAAATGTTGTAGAGGCCGTATGGTTTATGGCAGGGTTCGGAAAATGCACGTGCGTTTACGCACGTGTCATTTTTCGGGCAGATAATACTGGTGGGCTTTGGTTTAAGCCGGATCCGAGTATTATATTGAGTAGATATAATATATTTATCTCAGTTGCATTTGTATTCGGTCGTAATAAAAATGCGGGTATATTTATACGGTTACGGGGTTATCCTGAAATTCGTTTCGGGATCACTTTTGGAAGTTGCCAGTTTCCAGTTTTCTATCAGCCGTCTTTTAACATTCGGTTAAAGACGGATTTATATTTTCTTGGATGAGGGTGAGTCATGATTCTAGAAGGTTCTAGAAGGTGGTGACAAGGCTTGTGACTAACTTGTTCATTTATGGTGCATTTATTGTGTTCACACTTTGTGTTCACACTAGATATTTTCTTGTGTTCACACTAGATATTTCCTTATGGTTACTCTCTTGTTCCTACACTCACCTCCCTCCTCACTTATATATATGGCCGGCCCCTTCCCCCACTCTCACTTACTTGATGGTTGTGAAAAGATTATGATAGTTTTGGGGTGTATGGAAATTTCATTGCTCATTTCATTCCATCACCCGAATCAATTGGCAACTTCATTAACCGTTCGTCCATAGCTTTGGACGGAACGAGACAAAGTCTTCTACTCATTCTCTACATCAATCTTGGTCGTCTCTTTTAGCAAACTTGACGACCAAGTTGACTCGAGTCAGAGGCGCGAGCCCGTTTAAAGAATCGTTGACGTGGTGCCACCTGGATGAGGAGATCGACGAGATCGGAGCAGCCACAACGGAGCATGGGATGATGGTTAAAGAACGAACGACTCGGATCGTTCGGTATAACCTTTCTACTCTCTTTACAGTTTGTTAGTTTAGCAATAATGGCAGATCCGGGTTTTAGTATACGATAGCGTCAGTTAAAAAGTTTTTGTTCCGCATTTGGTGTCTGTAGACGGCCGGGGCGCTACCGTAGACTTACAGTGGTATCAAAGCCTCACCATTTTTCTATACTAGTGCTAACGCGTTTAAAACATCGATCGAACCGTATTTCGAAAAACACAATGTTCAAGCTTCATAGTTTCTGTCGATTTTAAATGATGTCCTAAAATTATTCTACATATCACAGAAAGTTGTGCAGGGTTTTATAAGAATACTGTAAAAATTTGGGCACATGATACGACCAAACCGCTCAAACCTAGGGTTTGACCGCGCATCCGTGGCCATTTGGTGTGATCATGCCCCCAAATTTGCACAGTATATTCTTCTCTAGAAATTGGGTTTTTTGGTATATATCTTTTGGGCCCAGATTTTGTTACTGTTCACCAGTTGTTCGTGGGGCCCACTTCGTGATATTGAGTCGATCGAAATTTAAACATGTTAGATTTCAGTGCTTACATTATATCTCCGACCGGGAATGTCATTTGATTGGTAAACCGCGTCTGATTGCTATAGTTCTTTTAGACGGGTTTGCGAACGTGACATTCGCGTTGATGTTCTGTGTTGTGCTGTGATGTTGCGGATTTGTCGTGGTGGATAGCAGTGTGCAATGATAGTGCAGTTTGGATTTATTTGTACATTTGATATTGCGGGGCGAGCGTCCAACATGTGGACTGCCGTCACTGCCTGTTGTATAATATTATTTTGGGGCACGACCAGGTTGCGGTCGATGTACCTGTTGTACTATTATTTATTTCTGTACTAGGGTTATCCCGCGACGGAGTGCACGGATAGCCGGGTTCTGAGGGGCAACGGGTCCGCATCTCATGGCTTTGAGAGGCAGAGGGGCCCCACTCTAGAATTGGCAGACTATTCGCCGCACTCGTAGGGGGTACAGGTTGACCCAAGGAGGGGTGCTCAAGTTACCGGATTCCGTGAAGTGCAGGGTGGTCCATTCACTTTACTGTAGGGGGCTGCCTTGCTTCAGGTTTTGGCGGGTAACTTGCCGCACCCGTTGGGGTCTAGGTTTCATTGCATAGGCTATCCACACGACCAGGGGAACGTCGGGTTTCAGCAGCGGCTCTGTGAAACTCGGGGATCCCAGATTATCTGTATTGTTCTGTGATGCTTATTACTTTTCTGTAATGTTGCATATTATCACGCCTGGAGCGATTATTGTATATTGGTTTATATACTATTAGATGTTGTATATGTTTTACACCCGCGCTAGTCCAGTCCCCGCTCTGTCGTTAGTTAAGTAACCTAACGGGTGATGACGGGACCCAGTGACGAATGCGGATGGCATATAGGTACATTTTATTTTCGTTCTTTTCTGGTGTGATTAATTGATGGGACTGCGTTGATTTTGATCAATGCAAAGTAAAAACAAACCTGTTTGCAGTTGTTGGAACAAATTTAAAAGTGTTGTTGCAAAGACGTTTCCTTTTGTTTTGCATAGTGATAATCGGTTGGAATATCCTGCACCTCATTCGACGGGGCAAGGGCCGATATCCCTTCACCGGGACTGACCCCTTGAGCAGAAGTTTGCGTCAGGGTTATAACTTCACTATAGTCGATTACAAGTTGCTTTGCATCGCGGTATTCAGTGGAATATCCTGCACCTCATTCCACGAGGAAAGAGCCGAGATCCCTTTACCGGGAGTGACCTCTTTAGCAAAAGGTTTTCGCCACTATATTTTAAAAAGCTATCAGGTTCCTTCAGCGATATCAAGTTCGTTACGTTAAAGGTTTTTCGCCAAAAACCAGCCGTAGCCCTCCGTCATTTCTTTTGGGTATTCAGTAGTATTCAAGCTATGCATTTTAGCAAAAGTTAAGGCATAGTGTTTGGTAGCTGCTGGGTATTCATTTGTTGCATAGATAGATGAGTTGGTTTGGGACAGTCGTTCTGCCATTTGGCCAAAGCCAGGGGCATGTGCGGGTGGGTTCAAATTGACAAGATTGTGACGGGTAGAACTTGGCATGTGACTTATGACATTTTGACCAAAGCCAAGGTTATAAGAGCATGGGGCAAAAATCTTATCGGGAGTTTCTAAAGAAACTTAAACTTGCCAAGTATGCGCATACCTTCTGGAGTATGAGTAACGTGGATGCATTCCATCACGTTATCATGCGATGAGAGTTGGATCCAGATTCCCACTGATGAGTTGGTTTACTCTTCAGGTGATCCCGATTGATTCTTCTTTCAGGTTTGGAGGAGAATTTGACAGGACAGTGGGAGGTTTCCGGATTAGATAAAGTGATAACCATTCTGATCTAGGTTAGAGTGCACGCAGAGTGTTCTTTTCTCTCTCTCTTTGGCAGCGACCTTTGACCGACCCTAGACTATGACTCAGTGACCAAGTTGACCGAACCTTCTTAAAATACTGGCTTTTGGATTGTCTGAGTTGCATAAGTCATTGCCACTCCTTCTTTTACCCTTTGTATTTCTCAGAACACCCCGTATTGCTACGGACATCCACTTCCATTAGATAGATCCATCGTATGGTTATATACGAACTCGGAGGGACTTCTTCGAGGATGGATCCAGGTTCAGGAGAAATAGAATTGGTTTATTCAGTTGTCTTTTATTATCACCTTCTCTCAGGTTGCGAGGGCTCCTTGGTTTAGGAGAGTACACCTATTACGCTTATTGGATAGTCTTATTCCAAACCATAGGCAGGTGCCAAAAGGTAGGGAATGAAGAAAACCAATTAGCCTAAGTAAGGTGTGCAGAAGGTAATATGTAAAGACAAAATAAAGGGATTAGAAAGAGGGCAAAGTAAATTGCGACTGCTATCATTCACGACCAAACCGCGTACATCGTCGCCACTCCTATTTCACCTTTAAAAGAATAAGGTATTATTCAGTTGTCTTCTATCATCACCTTCCCTCAAGATGCGAGTACTCCTTGGTTTAGGAGGGTACACCTATTATGCTTACTGGATAGTCTTCTTCCAAACCGTAGGCTGGTGCCGAACGGTAGGGAAGGAAGAAAACCATTTAGCCTAACGATGGTGTACAGAAGGTAATGACTAAAGACAAATAAAGGGACTTAGAGAGATGGCAGTGAAATATACGGTTAAAGTCATGAATTGGATTATGGAAGAGGCATTGCTATGAATACCAGGATACCCCTACGAAACATTTTCATATTTCAGTGCATTGCTGAAGCAAAACTGTTTTCCCGATTAGATACTTACTCCAAGGGTATGTATTTACCAGGTTTCATTCTCATATCTGTATGGTTTTACAGATGATGAGTGGGAGTAAGTTATTGGGAATTAGGTGATTATCCTCATTATATCGAAATTCGTTGTAATTGGTGATATTTGAGGAAATCGCCAGGGTACAGTTTTCAACCTACGACGCACAGGTTATGAGTTGCTTAACTCAGCGGACTTATACAGAGTCTTGTATGTTGTCCAGTGTCCATCAGGACAAAGGGGTAGGTCCTCGTACTATGTTCTGTTTACTTATGACTTCTCTAGTTTTTTAAACAAGTGTTTCGTAGAAATACAAGGTCTAAGTTTTGAGAAGTTGTGGGTATAAGAATAAAGTAGAGAACCAGGTGTCACAAGTATCGGGATTCTTCAAAGAGATCGAAGATGTAGATTCTTGTGATTGGTATTCAGATGATAGTGATGGTTTTGAGAAACTTGTTTCTCTTTCAGGTTACTCATAATTGGATGGATTCCTAAGTTGAGTAATGCTGATTAGCCTCTTTCCATTAAGGTGATATGCACTGGAGACAGCTGCATGATTTGAATCTTGATCCAATTAAATAAAGTGCCATAGTTTCTATATTGGATATAGAATAGTTCGTACCTTAAAAGATGTTAAAGTCCAGGGAGTTGTCCAGCTTATGCTTAAAATCAGACTCTGGATAACTCAGGGCACGTTTCTGTAATGGCTGTTTGTGGGTTGACCCTGGCTATGACGAGGGTTGACTTTCTACCATTTGGAAGATCAATAGTAATATTGTTCTTGACTCGCCACAGTTTTAGTAAAATGGATTTTTTCAGAAAACAGTAGTGGGAGTATGGTAGAACGGGAAGTGATTCCAGAACCGCGAACGATTACGAAAAATTTAATAGGACCTATATATTCAATCAGGTTTGACATTCCATTAGCCACTCCGCAGATATGGTGGGTAACCTCAAACACCCGAGAGGTACTCCGGTAGCCTCAAGGATGGTGACAGGGAGGTTCTTGTTTACCCAGACTTGACACTACTGTTGTTTCAGACCATGAGACCCGGCAGGAGGTTGAGTATAGTGTCGTTCTAAACTAGCTTTAGAAGTGCACGTATATATTATTCTGCCAGAGGGTTGTCGTAGTCAGTGGGAGCAGCGGAAGCATAGTGGGCAAGTAGCTTGTGTCTATTTATAGACTAGAGCAGATATAGCGGAGATAGATCATCTAATTTTGATGTGACAGTCATGGGTTTGACTTCATCAGAATAGGGGATGGATCTGTTAAGAAGGTAGTAGGGTGTGATGTCATGGTATCTGGATGACATACACAGAGTAGGAAGTAAAATTCCTATACTACGATCGGTTGTACTATGGTTGTCACAAAGTTGTTTCTCCAGACAGGATATGGATATAATATTTGACATTCTGGTTTCTGGATCTATGGTTTTAGATCTGGATTTGGGTAGTTTCCCAATGTGGGTACTTTGACAGTATTCTAATAGTTTTTAGAATAGATGACTCCTAGCATGGAGGTGTACCTGCAGGTGATAGAGTCACCCTCTCTAAAGGTGTCTTACAGAAGGGGAGAGGGGTGTGCATGATTGGCAGATCACTTGCTTAGGCAATTGAGCCAATCATGAGATGTCAAGTATCACACCAAATGTTGTTTTTGCACTAGATGCAATAAGTTTGTATTAATCCAATCCTGGAGAAACATAAGGAAGCAGTTTTAGAACATAAGTATATGTTCTACGGATTTGATGACGGCAGCCTCCTTCGAGAGACGATTATCATTCCAGGCTTCAAAGGTGACATAGTTGACAGAGTGATTGTTAGAGTTATAGTTTTTCCTCTGACGAGGGATAATATTATGGACAGGTGGTCCAAGAGGATATTGTGGGAGGCTAGGTGCAGGATACTGATTTGGTTCAGTGATCGATACAGTCTAAGAAATTTGGATTTGGAGTTCATTTATGAACTAGGTCCCATCAGATATCCGGACATATTCTAAGACAGGTATTACTCAATTCGGGAGATGGCTTTCTCCGTGAACTTGAGATTAAGAGAGACATAGAAAGAAACACCTAGGCGGATCCACTCACTGAGGCTATTTCTCGAACACAATAGTTTTACAAACGGGCTTTGTGAAACTGATTAGTAGAGGAGTTGGATGTTCGGTTTCACACGGGCTGTGAGTAGTCGACATCGCAATAATTAGGCTTGAGTGCAAGTGGGAGATTGTTGGAGATAGTGCCCTCAGAGTCAATTATTGGATCGCAGGTACATGATTGCAATGATTGCGGAGGACCTATACCGGTAGGACAGTTTTACTCGAGATGATAGTATGCTATCTGGTTTGCCTTTATCAGTCGTGTACATGTTCAGGTGACTGATTACATGTTACACTTTGATAGAGCCCTTAGGATCTTACTTTACTACCAACAGTATGATGGCGATCATAAACATGAGAGTTGGGTGGTTTATATGCATATCCTTAATTGTGGTCCCTAGTCATGGGAGTTTCGAGACAGGGCATCGATACTCCGGAGTAGACTAGTGTATACAGTCGAGACCCCGACGAGGGGCGGTGGCCGGTCTCACAAGCCACTGGTGTCAGTTGGATCACCTAAGATGTATACAGGTGCTTATTGGGTTATGAGTACACCGGACAGGACTCGCCAGGAACCTGCTAGTTGGTATTATACATATCGTCAGATAGCAGTTTCCTGGTGACATGTGTACAGGTTAGTTCATCGACCTGAGGTCGTCATTTGTCTCGTGTGAGTTCCCACTGTGCTTTGATTTCTACCCTACCACGGCTCAAAGGAGTCGTGCAAACAGGTAGTTTTTGGGTACAGTCCCGATCCACATGGAGGCACGTGAGCGGATCGGCAGGGGATTCGTCTCTCCCGGTATTGGGGGCGAGATCGTGCTGTGTCTAGGAGAGCCATTACATAAAGCCCACGGCCGTGGCAGGAGATTTACTGGTAGGTACTCCAGTAGTATCTCAGGGTGTTATTGGGCTACACTCCGACGAATATCAATAACTCACTTTTTCCCATGCCGGAAAATTTCCAATTGTTGGATTTTTCCGTAGTTTAAGAACGTTCTAAGTTATGCAAGTAACGCGGTGGACCCTCTAGAAGAACACAAACCTTAACTCGATTATGTGACCGTCTTGAACTGCCTCAAAATCTTAGGGTTTGGGGCAGTACGGCATTGCCACATGTGAGGCGTTGGCTTGACCCTTCTACGGCTGGACCATTGGTACTGTGGCATGCGATGGATATTTTTTGAACTCCGCTCAAGTGTTGAGCTATTTGGGAAATCTTGGGTGTTTGTTAATTCGATCGGAAAGTTTAACACTGTTTATTTATCTGGAATGTGATACAATATTTGTAATCCACATGTAGTTATGCGATAACTAATTTGAATTTTATAAATCTAGCAGTTTAGTCTCAGATGATCGGTTGCCACGGGATTTTGATGCTATCAAAAGTCAGTCGCAATCACGTAGCGTACGCGGATACTCGCCGGGTAAACTTTATAGATAGACACACCCCATAGCCCTGACCAAGTGACTGTAGGAGAGCCTCGTCGCCAAAAGCATCCGTTCGGGTGCTCGCGGCAGCGGTGTTCCTCCTTAGTGCACTTCGTCGACGGCATCCGGGGGTGCGGTCGTCTACTAAAGTTTGCGACGAGCATTCGATCAGGATGTCGGGAATCTTGTTGAATTGCCCGACATGATATTGAAAAGTGTTTTCGAGATTGAGACTAAAATGCGGGGTTTATAATTGTTAGGCATGCGATGTCTAAGGAATTCATTTGGTTAGGCATGAGATGTTTAAGGAGGTTGCGGATTCCAACTGTTGTAGTTTTACACTTTCTTTTCTGCGACCGTAAGTGTAATATGCGGTGTATCGTCAGTTTCATTGCTATACATCAACGACAATTGGGATACGCATATTTACTTACGTTGATGATATGAGATATTATGTGTTGCTGTGATATGTTATATTGGATCGTCGCGTTTTGAATAGCCGGGGTTTTTATGTGAGATGAGAGTTTTTCTTTTTCATTCATTTGTATGTAATATTCTTTTATTGGGGCACTTCCGCCCAGAGGATGATGTCACCATTGTATATTATTTACTTTTCCGCATTAGGTAGACCCAAGGCGGGGAGCACAAGTAACCGGGTTCTAGGGTCCAGTGGGAGACCATCTCGAGGAGTCGAGACCGGGTCTCCTAACCCTAGAATTGGCAGAGTTGCTTGCCACTCTCGTAGGGGTCTAGGGATGTGGGTTTGGCTATTCATCACGACCGGGGAATCCGTGTTTTATACAGTCTCGTATTAAAACACGGACCTCCTAGTATATCTAATATTTCATATATGTTCTTCTGCTGCAATGTTCTGTGATGAGATCATATTACTGCCTGAGATGAATGTTTATATTATATATATGAGATATATGTTACATTGCAGATTTCTTTTCAAATGTGATGCTTGTGAAGCATAATAAAATGGGACTTCATTAATGAGATTAATGAAACTAAAAGAAACCTAAAGATGTTGTAGAAAATGGGGTTTTAAAATCTTGTAGCTTTAGTTTTTTCTTTGCATAGCGGTGTTCCTTGTAGAACTTCCAGCACCTTATTTGTTGGATATAGTGCCCTCTAAGTCAATTATTGGATCGCAGGTACGTGATTGCAATGATTGAGGGATGACCTATACCGATATGACTGTCTTACTCGAAATGATAGTATGCTATCTGGTTTGTCTTTATCATAGTATACATGCTTTAGTTCACTATTGCATGTTGATAGAGCCCATAGGATTCTTGCTTGACTGCCAGCAGTATGATGGCGATCATATACGTGGGAGCTGGGGTCTGTAAGCACATCCTTAAAGTGTTCCCAGTCGTGGGAGTTTCGAGACAGGGCATCGATACTCCAGAGTAGACTTGTGTATACAGTCGAGACCCCGACGAGGGGTGGTGGCCGGTCTCACAAGCCATTGGTGTCAGTTAGTTCACCTAAGATGTATACAGGTGCTCATTGAGTACACCGGACAGGACTCGCCGGGAACATGCTAGTTGGTATTATATATGTCGTCAGATAGCAGTTCCCTTGTGACATGTGTACAGGTTAGTTTGTCGACCTGAGATCGTCATTTGTCTCGTGTGAGTTCCCACTGTGCTTTGATTACTACCCTATCACGCTCAAAGGAGACGTGCAAACAGGTTTTAGTTGGGTACAGTCCCGAGCCACATGGAGGCAGTATGCGGATCGTCGGGGATTCGTCTCTCCCGGTATTGGGGGTTGATGTCGCACAGTGCACGGGTGGCCATCACTAGAAATCCTCGGCCGAGGTAGTGGAGAATTACTGATTTGGATCAGTAGTTTCTCAGGTGGTGATGGACTTCATACCGACACGAATTATCGCGTTATTAGGGGTCTGACTTTATCCACCCCCCTAGACTCGATATGCGATACTCTTAGACGAACGGACCGGACTGTACGGATATTGTCACTGTCAGGCTCAGTAGGGTTTCTGGATGAGTTCGCTCGTCAGCTTCCCTTCCAATCAATACATAGGCAACCGTTACGTACAGCTTGTACCTCTGACGTGCTAGAGGTTATACCCAGTGCCAGTGTGTTGATGAGTCATTAGAGTCCCCCACAGACTGTTTCCCAAGTTCGGGCGAAACGTTGTAGAGGTCATATGGTTTTATGGCAGGGTTTCGGAAAATGCACGTGCGTTTACGCACGTGTCATATTTCGAGCAGATAATACTGGTAGGCTTTGGTTTAAACTGGATCCGAGTATTATACTGTGTAGATATAATATCTTTGTCTCAGTTGCATTTGAATTCGGTCGTAATACAAATGCGGGTATGTTTATACTGTTACGGGGTTATCCTGAAATTCGTTTCGGGATCGTTTTTGGAAGTTGCCAGTTTTCAGTTTTCTATCACCCGTCTTTAACATTCGGTTAAAGACGGATTTATCTTTTCTTGTTGAGTGTGGAAGGTTCTAGAAGATTCTAGAAATGGTGACTAGGATGATGAGGTGTTAAGTTACTCATTAGTGCATTTATTGTTCATTTAATGTTTATGGTGACTAGGTTAATGCATCTTCATTTGCATTAATTGTTGTTGCAAGGTGTCTTGTGAATCATTCATTCTTATGGTAACCCCCTCCCTTTCCTACACTCACCCCTCCTCCATAAAGTGGCCGGCCCCTTGAGTGAAAGAGAGAGAGATTTTGATTCATTGGGAAAAAAGTATATGGAATTTGGTTCATGAAAATTAGAATAGCTCATTTCTCATTTACCCGATTCAAATGGCAACTTCATTAACCGTTCGTCCATGGCTTTGAACGAAGTGAGACAAAGTGTTCTACTCATTCTCTACATCAATCTTGGTCATCTCTTTTAGCAAACTTGATGATCGAGTTGCCTCAGTTCAGAGGCGGGAGCCCGTTTAAAGATCCGTCGACGTGGTGCCACCTGGACGAGAAGACTGGAGATTCAGGAGATCGGAGCAGCCGCAACAAAGCGTGGGATGATGGTTGAAGACCGAAAGACTCGGATCGTTCGGTATAACATTTCTACCCACTTTGTAGTTTGTTAGTTTAGCTTTAATGGCAGATCCGGGTCATAGTATACGATGGCGCCAGTCAAAAAAGTTTTTATTCCGTATTTGGCGTCTGTTAGACGGCCGGGGCGCTACCGTGTACTTACAGTGGTATCAGGGACTAGCTTTACTAACTTGTGCTAACGCGTTTAAAACATCGATCAAACGGATTTTCGAAAACTACAATTTTCAGTGCAAAAGTTTCTGTCGATTTTTAAAAGGGTCTAAAAATTATTTTTAGCATCACAGAAAAACAAGCAGGCTTTGTTAAGAAAACATAAGAAATCCGATCCTCTGACTCGTCCATACGGCCGCGGAACTGCCGCCAAAGCCATGCTTTGACCGCGGATCCACGGCCATCTAGGAGCTTCAGAGGGTCAAATTTCTTCTGGGGTTTTTAAACAGTGAATTGTGGTTTTTGCTATATTTCTTTTGGGCCCATATTTTATTACTGTACAGCAGATGTTTGTGGGGTCCACTTCGGGAAGTTTTGTCGATCGAAATTTTAAACTTGTTAGTATGAAGTATTTACATTATATCTCCGACCGTGAATGTCATTCGAGCGGTAAATTGCGTCTAATTGCTATAGTCCTTTTAGATGGGTTTGAGAACGTGACATTCGCGTTGATGTTCTGTGTTGTACTGTGATGTTGCGGATATGTCGTGGTGGATAGCAGTGTGCAATGGTAGTGCTGTTTGGATTTATTTGTACATTTGATATTGCGGGGCGAGCGTCCAACATGTGGACTGCCGTCACTGCCTGTTTGTATAATATTCTTTTTGGGGCCCGACCGGGCTGAGGTCGATATACCCGTTGTACATATTTTTTTATTTCTGTACTAAGTTTACCCCGCGACGGAGTGCACGGATAGCCGTGTTCTGGAGGGCAACGGGTCCGTATCTCATGGTTTTGAGAGGCAGAGGGGCCTCACTCTAGAATTGGCAGACTATTCGCCGCACTCGTAGGGGGTACAGGTTGACCCAAGGAGGGGTGCTCAAGTTACCGGATTCCGTGAAGTGCAGGGTGGTCCATTCACTACGCTGTAAGGGGGTTGCCTCGCTTTAGGTTTTGGCGGGTAACTTGTCGCACCCGTAGGGGTCAAGGTTTCATTGCACAGGCTATCCACACGACCAGGGGAATGTCGGGTTTCAGTAGCGGCTCTGTGAAACCCGGGGATCCCAGATTATCTGTATTATTCTGTGATGCTTATTACTTTTCTGTAATGTTGCATATTATCACGCCTGGAACGATTATTGTATATTGTGTTAGTTATGTATATGCCCTAGAGGCCATTGTTGTACATATGATGTATATTATGATGGATGCTTGGATATATACAGAGAGGACTGTCTTGCTCGTCATGATAGTATGGTATTTGGTTTCACTTTATCTTAACATGTTGACTTGTATTGGTTTACTGTCTTTCTCTCACATGTTGATAAAGCCCTTAGGATCTGTACTCGACTACTGGGATTATGATGAGATCATACTACTGGGGCCACGGTAGTCGATGAGTACATACTATAAATGTTCCTAGTCGAGGGTATATCGAGACGGGGCATCGATACACCAGAGTAGACTAGCGTATACGCATCTTGACCCATATGATGGGCGATGGATGATCCTATATCCATCGGTGTTTGACATCAGAGATGGTGTACGGGTGCTCAGTGGAGACTGGGTACACTGGACGGACTCGCCGAGAACTCCCAGTTGGTGATATACCACACGTCAGATGGTAGTTCTCCGGTGACACTGGTACAGGGTAGTCTGTAGACCCGAGATCGTCATAGAGTCTTGTGTGATTCCCACTGTGCTTTGATTTCCACCTTACCACGTCCAAGAGGGCGGGCAAAACGGTGGCTTTTTGGTACAGTCCCGAATCACATGGAGGCAATGAGCGATAGGAGGGGATTCGTCTCTCCCGGTATAGGGAGTTGATGTTGTGCTGTGTTCGATTGGCTATAACTGGAAGTCCCTGGCCAGGGCTGATATAGAGATATACTGGTAAGTGTTACTAGTAGTTTCTCGACCTGTTATGAGCCTCACATCGAAACGACTTATCGGTTACTGGGGTCTGACGTATACCACCACTAGACTTGATATGCGACATATCAGAAGAACAGACCGGACTGTACGTGAGTGTTACTGATTGGATTCACAGGAGAACGGACAGGCTAGCTTGTTGATCTTCTGATCGCTCAATACCTGGGTAGCTGTTACGTTTAGCTGACCGCTTGCAGCTTGTGGGTGTTTGATATGATCATCACCTGCTACCGGCGTATTGACGATTCTTTAGAGTCCTACACAAAGGTTTCTTGGCTCAGGCAAAACGGAGTAGAGGCACATATGTGATATGTTCAGGACCGAGGATAATGCGATATGAGAAACCATATTATATTCTCGCGATATTTAGATATGAACCAGGACATCGAATCAAGTGTTGATTCGATGAATCGGTACATGATATATTAGTCGGTGATATTCGATATAGACGGATCGTCGGATCAAGTGTTGATTCGATGATTTAATGTATAATGATATATATGATATATTGTATTACATTATCTAATATTGGATCGCTTTATTATTTCATTTTCTCACCGGATTAATACATTGATATATATGCGATATATGTTAATTGTATTATTTTCTTTTGTTGCAAATATATAATATATATGTGATATATATTATTGTGACATGATATGATTTATTATGAAACATGTTTAAGGATGATAAAAAGGGATTTGGGTTTGATTAGGGTTAGCTCCTTCTTGTTCATTCTAGAAGGATTCCCTTTTGTCTTGGTTAAGATATTATGGTTGATCCTTATCCATAACCTAACCAAACCCTAACTCTAGTTTATTCTCTACAAAGTTTTAGCCTCTCATCCTTGACCATGGTTCGATAATCAATCATATACTCTTATCTACTATTCATCACAAAAGGATTATTCTTTTCATTCTTCATCTTCTTCTCTCTTAGTTTTGAGAAAGCTTACTAGTTAATTCTTTAGTGATGATTTCTTGTGAGAAAATGAATTAAAAAGAAAGCATAAATACTACTCCATCATCCTCATCTAATCTAGCCCATTAGATTAGGGTGTTCATCTCTTTAGAGTGAGAAAGCTTGGGTTATAGCAACTTCGACGTAGATCATCGGAGAAGCGGAACACTTCAAGCTTGCATGGATCGTTCGAGTCGTGGAGCCTCTCTTGAGTCCGGGAGATCATGGATCGCGGCGAAGGGACTTCTACTCGGAGCTTGTGAAGCGAAGGAGCGGACTACAAAGGTTGTAATCCCTCACACGTAGGTTTAAAGATGTTATCTTGCATGTTAAACCCTAATAATCTAGCAAAGATCCCGGCTTTAGGTTGTTCGGCACATCTAAAATTTTATTCGGGCATGTTTGATGCTTTATGAACCTTCACAAGAGTGCCTAGGAACCCTATAGTGGTATCAGAGCCTAGCTAGAGCATTAGGCGACGTGTTTACGAAGTTAAAACTCCGATCGAACCCGATCCGACAAAAATGAACCCCTCTCTGGATATTTTTCAAAAACGCGTTTTTTTCTGAATTAAAAATATCTGAAAAATACATCAGACAAAAATAAGAATAACTGTGAAATACGAATAATTGATCCGTACATATGACCGCGGAATCGCGGCCGTACCCTGCTTGGGCCGCGGTTCCGCGGCAGTATTGTTTGATGTGACAAGTTTAATTTCACAGTAATTCTTTTTTAATTCTTGTAAGGTTTCTGGTATTTTTATTTTTACTCAAGTGTTGAGTATTCTGGGGTTTATTTTGTAATCGTAGATTCGATCGGAATATTTAAATTCGTTTTTATTTCCGGATATTTAGAAATTGTTAAAATGTTCGAACAGATATCATTAACTCACTTTTTCCCGGCACGGCAAAATTTTCAAGTGTTGATTTTTTTTTCCGGGTTTGAATCTTTCGGAAAAATGTGCAAGTAACACGGTGGACCCTCTAGAAGACAACAAACCTTAACTCGATTATGTGACCGTCTTGAACTGCCTTTTGAACCTTCGGGTTTGGGGCAGTACGGCATGTCACATGTGAGGCGTTGGCTTGACCCTTCTACGGCTGGATCACTGGTACTGTGACATATTCTGGGTTTATTTGAACTCCGCTCAAGTGTTGAGCTATTTGGGAAATTTTGGGTATTTGATTATCTGTTCGAAAAGTTTAATACTGTCTATTTATCTGGAATGTGATACAATATGTGGAATTCATAGAGTTAGGCATGAAATGCGAAGTATGTGATATTTCGGATTTACGATGTCTAAAGTGATTGCGGATTCCAAATATTGTAGTTTTACACTTTCTTTTCTGTGACCATAAGTGTAGTATGTAGTGGTATTGCCGATTGTCGTTGCTATACATCGACGACGATTGGTGTATGCATACTTACTTACGTTGATGATATGAGATATTATGTGTTGCTGAGATATGATGTTCAGGATTGTCGCGATTGAATAGCCGGGGGTTTTATGTGAGATGAGAGTTTTATATTTTCATTCATGTAAATTTAAATGTAATGTAATATTCTTTTATTTGGGGCACTTCCGGGTTGAGGTTGATGCCACCAGTGTTGTATATTATTTACTTTTCCGCATTAGGATGGACCCAAGGAGGGGAGCACAGGTGACCGGGTTCTGGGGTTCAGTGGGAAGCCATCTCGAGGCGTCGAGACCGGGTCTCCAAAACTCCAGAATTGGTAGGGTCGCTTGCCGCTCTCGTAGGGGTCCAAGGTGTGGGCTTGGCTATTCATCGCGACTGTGGAATCCGTATTTTCTATTGTTGGCTAAATACTAAATACGGACGTCTTAGTATATCCCACATTATATCTATGTTTCTGCTGCGATATCTGTGATGTGAACATTTGATATGTTGTGATGGATACAGTATATAGTATATATGATATATTATATAGACGTTACTTATGTTTTACACCCGCACTAGCCCTGCCCTGCTCTGTCGTTAGTTACCTAACCTAACGGTGCACGAGGGGACATCGAGGCGAATGCTGATGGAATAAGTGTACGTCGTATTTATCTGTGATGCTTAGGAAGCATAAGCTGATAGGATTTTTATTAATGAGATTAATAAAAAGAAAAGAAACCTAAATGATGTTGTGGAATCAAAACTTTATAAAAAGGGTAGCTACAGTTTTGCTTTGCATATCGGTATATATGATATACCCTGCACCTTATTCGATGAGGAAAGAGCCGAGATCCCTTCATCGGGAGTGACCTCTTGTTCATATCAGATTTTTGCATTTTCATACCGCCAAATTTTTATCACATTGCATATCGGTAGATACTCTTGAGCCGTGTTTGCTAGTCAATTGCAGGATACAGGTTCTCGGTTCTAAAACGGTGAAATTCATGGAAAACACGACAAAATCCGGGTTCCTGCCAACCACAGATAAAACACGGTCTCCGCTCTTCATCCGTATGTTTCCAGATACCAGTTTAGGGAGACGAAATGTCAAATCAATGTCGTTTTCAGGCACAAGGCTCAATGGCAGCACAAGATCCAAGAAATCTACGCGGAGCTCGAGGCAATCATGACAAAATCTTGACAAAAAGTCCACCTTTCCCTCAACAGAAATTCTGGAAAAATCGTGGAGCCAAATTGAGAAAATACATGTACCAGAATTAGGTACACTGTAGAATAGGGAAGCACAAAAAAGAAGAGGCCCCAACTCCTCTAAAGGGCCGCGGATCCGCAGCCAATAGGGGGTCTAGGCCGCGGATCCGCGGCCATATGGTGGCGGCAGTTGCTCAGTTTTTTGTGGTATTTTGGTCTTTGTACAGGTGTTCTGGTGGTTGCCCTAGGTTTTCATTTTTTGGCCTATAAATAGCCCAGAACTTTGTGAAGGAAAGGGTCCATTCTTGTATTTTCTTTTGCTAGGTTTTAGTTTACATGTTCTTCTTCTTCTCATCTCTTCTCCATTAAACTTGTAGTGAGCTTTGTGAGTGAGGAATGGTGAATAATGAAGATCATTTTATTATCATGCTTGTCTTACTTTTGCTATAATTGTTGTAACTTTAATTCGTTAAGTAGTTGTTGTTATTTCCTTGTTGTTTCTTTCTTCTCTCTTTTTCTTTATCCTTACATACGACAATGATGCTTACGCTCGATCCTCGCTAAGGTGAGGTCGCAAATAGCTAGTCGTATTCTTCTAATCTCTTTCTTTCTATCTTCCTCTTTTGTTTTGTTTTATTTTTCCGTATTATGAAGTGTGAGTAGTTCATTCTTGTTAGGGTAGGATAAGGGAAGTTTGAGAGAAGGAAATCTCTCTCACTCTTTCCTTGCCCAACAGCTTAAATCAACTCCCGTTAATTGAACCACAATCCGCTCCTTACGGCACCCTATCCTACATGATAGCGGTGATTCCGTAGTGAGACCGGTTGTGGTTGAATTAACCGGAGGTTATGGCTAAGAGCCAAGAACGGACGGACAAGCACCAAAAGAAAGGACTTGCGTTGGAAAGCCTAGCTTATACTCGCAAGTTCCTTCCTAGTCGTGCTAATCCCCGTTGTTGCCGATTACCGTAACACCGATATTAAGAGGGGCAATGAAAGATGTGGAGACTCCTAACTCAAACTAACCTAATCCTAACCCTAACAAGCTTTCTTTAAATATCAACTCAACACTTAGATAATCACAAACAAAATCTGAACAACCGGACTTAACTCGTTAAAACACATTGAAAAAGACTCCCATCTCCTTGCGGACGACCCGTACTCAACCGGCTAGCTACTAGCGAAACCGTCTTGATTGCGGTATTTAAAACTAAACTTGAACACGCACGTACTTTAACAATCAAATGGCGCCATTGCCGGGGAGACGGTAGTTTATTTCCTTGTGTAATTTCGGGTTAATTTGTAAGTATAAATATAACCAAAAAAAAAACGAAAAAATACATACTTTGTAAAAAACCATCTTGTTGTTTTTTGATTAGCTTTTGTGCAAGTGTGTAGGAAAATACAAGGTTCGAGTTCAGTGGCCAAGACGTTGAAAATACAGAGTTCAAGTACAGTGCCAAAGACGTGGGAAGATAGACCCACAGTTCGCGGCTACACCGCGACAGACAAAAACGAAGCATCCGGTCTACTGTAAAAATCTGGAGCAGATACAGTGAGCATATCAGAATTCCACACATCCAGACAAACAGAGGGCACCAAACAGAGCCCACACCACAAGAATGAAGCAACAACTCCTCATTGCCGCCGCGGAACCGCGGCATTAGGGCCTTATTGCCGTGGAACCGCGGCCACTTGGTGGAGTCAGTGTGCCATCTTCTCTCTGTAAGTCCCTCTGCTTCTCCCCTCTCCTCTGAACTCCACTGAATTGTGTTTTCTGCAGCCTTCTTTGCGCAAACTCTTCTCCCCCTTCCAATAAACTGTTCTTGTGCAGGATTCTTTGCGCCGCAAATAAAAAATTGTTTGCAGTTGATTTGTTACTGTTTTGCATTCTTTAATACGGACTTAAGGGGCTTGAAACCAATCCAGATTGGGTGGGGATTTCATCACCCTTCCCAGGACCCCAAAAATCACTAAAGCATATGCATTGTCCATTGTAAATTAAAAAATACTAGACTTCAGCCCTAAGGACTTCGCGCTCATTAGGAGAAGATAAACCGTGTTTAGAACCTCGCTTAACCGTATATTATTTACGGGGTGTCTAGGAAAGTGTTAAAGGCGCAACTGCCGAAAGAGAAAGGGTTATTTAATTAAGGAACTTCGCGAAAGCGTTGGACAACCTCCCCTTATCTCTGCACTTACCTGGCCTCGTGATCAGTGTATTTTTAAGCCCGTTTCTCGACACTGTTTAACTTCGACAATCAAGTTCAGGAGCAGGTCTAGTAGACCTAGGTTACCCTAGATCTAGGTGTGATTGTGCATATCTTGTTTGTGATTGCTTAAGCCGTATTTCCGTACATATTTCTGTAAATCTCTTTCTAAAAACAAAAAAAAAAGAAAAAAATCAAAAACTTTTATAAAAACATGCCCTTTTTTTCGCCAAATCCATTTTCACCCACCACCCATCGCCTTTCTCCATTGACGTTTTCTTACCCTCACCTTCTTCGCTTTGACTATACTAAACTGGTTTAGTGTATGTCCGCTTGGACCCAGGACACTAGCACCCGTCTAGTCTGCGTTACGTTAGTCGCGACCGACTACGCGATCGACTCCGAAGTCGATACTCCGTCCACTCCTCTTTCACCCCTTCCTTTGCCGGCCAACTCCGACGTTGACCGGAATTCTGTTCATACATCTTCACCTTCACCTTCACCAACCTCTTCTTCCGCGATGTCGGGATTTAATCCGAACATCTCTTTGACCACCGCTGGATTGGCTCCACCTCCTACGGAGACCAATATCCCACCACCTCCGCCTGTTGTAGCGCCGCAGCGAATTGCGCTCCAGGATCGTTTCTACCCCACCCTTTCTGCACTTCCCACCTGCCTTTCTCTTCCTCCGGCCAATGGGGACAACTTTGAAATTAAGCCCCATTTCATCAAAATGCTTCCACGTTTTCATGGGCTTGAATCTGAAGATGCCTATATCTTCATCAATAAATTTCAAAACGTCTGTGCCATGATGAAAACAACCCAGCTGTCGGACGATGCTATACGTCTACGGGTCAGTCCGTTCACTTTATGCGATCTCGCTGAAAAATGGCTGTATAGCACCGCTTCCCACTCAATCACCAGCTGGGACGAGTTTGTTAAAGCGTTTCTGAAAAAATTCTATCCGAATCATAAGACCGTAAGGATTCGAAATGAAATCAACCAATTCTCCCAGCTTCCTTCTGAACCCTTCTGGAAGTGCTTTGACCGGTACAAAGACCTTCTTGTTCAGTGTCCTCACCACGGTATAGAGAAATGGTAACTCTGCCAAACCTTATACGAGGGCCTGAACCCAGCAACGAAGCAGTTGTTGGAAACAATCTGTCAGGGCCACTTCCTATCGAAATCTGACGAGGAAGCGTGGCAGTTCTTTGACGACCTTGCGGAGCAAACGCTACAGTGGGAGAGCACCAGACCGACTTCTTCTTCTTCTTCTTCTACCTCCACATCTACCGGTCAGTCTAGGGTAGGAATCCACCAACTTGATGTCTCTATTGCGATGAAAGCTGAAATGGCTGCAATAACAAGAAAGCTTGAAGCGATAGAAAGCAAATTTTCTGCTCCTGCCCCCACCCCTGTTCTCCCCCTTCGTACCATCTGCGCTTGTTGTTCCGATCCTTCTCACTTGACCGAAGAGTGTCCTTACAATCCACCCTCGCAAGGACAGGATCAGGTTAATGCTGCCTTCCAGCAAAGACCGAGGAATGATCCATACTCTTCCACCTACAATCCCGGTTGGAGGAACCACCCCAATTTCGCCTGGAATCAGAATCAGAATCAATTCCAAGGCAACAATTTCCAAAGGGCCCCTCCAACACAACAACAAGCGCAACAACAAACTCAGTATCAGCAGCCCTTCCAACCCCAACCTTTCCAAAACCAGACGAACAACTTTGCACCCAAAAACTCTTTTCCACCAAACAACTTTGTTCCGTCGAACAACGATAAGGTTTCCTCGCTCGAGCGAAGTCTGGAGGCGTTTGTTAAACAATCGACTCAATCCACCGCCAACATCCAGTCTTCCATTCAATCTTTAGTGCAACACAATGCCGCACACGGGCAAAGCATCAAGACCATCGAGGCCCAGATTGCACAGCTGAACGCGGCCTTAAGCGAGCGAGAGAAGGGGAAGCTCCCGTCCCAGCCACTTCCAAATCCCGGTCACCCACATAATGCACATGTTGCTCTTGAACAACAAAACCATAATGTGAGTGCCGTGACTACACTGAGATCGGGAAGGATGCTGCAGAACAACATTGGCAAACGAATCAACGATGACACCCCGGCCGCCGCTTCTTCTTCTTCTCCATCTTCTTCGTCTTCCGAGCCTATTCTCCGTTCTTCAACAGGCTCTCCTTCCTCTTCTTCTGCTCTTAACGGACCCACTTCTCACTCCACGAAAACACCTATTCTAGGATCCGTTCCAACTCCAAAATCTCCTCCTCCAGCATTAGACTCAACCAATTTTCAAAATGTTCCATTTCCAAACCGGTTGAGGTCTAACAAACAAAATTCTCAAATGGAGAAGATTCTGGAGTTATTCAAGCAGGTTAACATTAACATTCCTCTTTTAGATGCTGTCCAACAAGTCCCGTCCTACGCAAAAATCTTAAAGGACTTGTGCACGAAAAAGAGGAAGTCTCAGGTACCCAAGAAAGTTTTCTTGGCTAGTGCTGTGAGTGATGCCCTTACCCAATCTTTACCACAAAAACGGAAGGACCCTGGCTGTCCTACGATTTCAATTACTATTGGGGATAAGAACATCAACCGCGCACTATTAGATCTTGGTGCCAGTGTTAACCTGCTTCCGTATTCAGTATACGAGCAATTAGGCGTCAGAGAGCTGAAACCCACACACTGCACTCTCCAAATGGCCGACCGATCGATCACCCTTCCTAGGGGTGAGCTAGAGGATGTGTTAATCAAAGTCGGGGACTTCATATTCCCCGTTGACTTCATTGTATTAGATACACAGCCTATAGCTAACCCCCGGAATCAAATTCCGGTGATACTCGGTCGCCCATTTCTCGCAACTTCAAATGCTGTGATCAATTGTCGCAATGGTTCGATGAACCTCTCTTTTGGAAATATGACGATTGAACTTAACATTTTTAGGTTGGGGAATCAGCCCTCCGAACCTAATGCTCATATACTGGACGTCTGCTCGATCCAGGAGATCACCCCAGAAGAGTGTGAATTCGAGGAGTTTCTGTTTGATCACGATAATCTTGACGCCACTAGTGCGTTTCTCTTCGAACCTGCTGCTGTTTCTGCGCCCTATAACGACTACGAGTGTTTCACGTTCTCGAACGATCTTAGCCGCGCACAACCCGAGTTTGAATCTTTCGACTTTTCGGATGAGTTACCTGAACCATCCAACTCGGTTGCTTACACTCGCTGTGAACCTTTGCTGGAGTCCTTTGAGTTCGAGACCTTTGCACCAGTCTTGCCTTCCATCATTTCACCTCCAACGCTCGAACTCAAGCCGTTGCCGTCTCACCTCAAGTATGCTTACTTAGGTGAGAACGAGACCCTCCCTGTCATCATCTCGGCTTCTCTAGCTTCCGAGCAAGAGAAAGCCCTTCTCGCGGTCTTGCACAGCAACAGGCAAGCTTTTGGCTGGTCCATGGCGGACATCAAGGGGATTAGTCCCCTCATCGTTGAGCATCATATTCATCTGATGGATGATGCCAAACCAGCCCGGGATCCACAAAGACGTCTTAATCCAGTCATGAAGGAGGCTGTGAAGAAGGAGATCGTCAAATGTCTAGATAGTGGTATCATTTACCCTATCTCTGATAGCCAGTGGGTTAGCCCCATTCACTTTGTCCCAAAGAAGTCGGGCATCACGGTCATCACTAACGAGGCGAATGAGTTAATCCCTACTCGCACCCAAACTGGGTGGCGAGTTTGCATTGATTACAGAAAACTCAACGCCGCAACGCGGAAAGACCACTTTCCGCTACCTTTCATTGACCAGATGCTTGAACGATTGGCCGGACACGAGTACTACTGTTTTCTTGATGGCTACTCCGGCTATAATCAAATTCCCATCGCCGAAAAAGACCAGGACAAGACCACTTTCACTTATCCTTTCGGCACGTTTGCATATCGACGCATGCCCTTTGGGTTATGCAATGCGCCCGCTACCTTCCAGCGGTGTATGATGGGAATTTTCTCAGACGTGGTGGAAAAATTTCTGGAGATTTTCATGGATGACTTCTCCATCTTCGGCGACTCCTTCGACGAGTGTTTGCTGCATCTTGACGCTGTCCTTACCCGATGTAAGGACAAGAATCTCACTTTGAACTGGGAGAAATGCCACTTCATGGTGCGCGAAGGTATTGTCTTAGGACATATCATCTCGCAAAATGGCATAGAGGTTGACAAAGCAAAGATTGAGGTCATTTCCAATCTGCCTCCTCCCCGATGCGTCAGAGATATCCGAGCCTTCCTTGGCCATGCCGGTTTCTACAGACGGTTTATCAAGGACTTTAGCAAGATTGCTAGGCCCTTGACGCTTTTGCTGGCCAAGGACACGCCTTTCGACTTCAACTCGAGCTGTGTGACTGCATTCGAGTCACTGAAACGCTCACTCACTTCTGCTCCCATTCTTTCTTCCCCTGACTGGACGCACCCATTCGAGATTATGTGCGATGCATCCAACTTTGCCATTGGTGCTGTCCTTGGACAACACATCAACAAGATGCCGCACGTAATCTATTACGCAAGCCGAACCGTGAATGATGCCCAACTTAACTATACAACAACTGAGAAGGAATTCTTAGCTGTTGTATTTGCTTTAGAAAAGTTCAGGCCCTACCTCATCGGCTCTCCAGTCATTGTCTACACAGACCATTCAGCTCTGCGCCATCTTTTTGCGAAGAAAGATGCCAAATCTCGGTTAATACGTTGGATCCTCTTGCTTCAAGAGTTTGACCTTGTCATTAAGGACAAACGAGGATGTGAAAACGTAGTTGCCGACCATCTCTCACGACTTCCTTCTTCGCCTTCGCTTCCAATTCCAATCAACGACGTTTTCCCGGATGAACAGCTCTTGACAGTATCGTGCGAACCCTGGTTCGCAGATATTGTGAACTATTTGGCCACGGGATTACTACCGACCGAATGGTCAAGTCAGGACAGACTTCGCTTCTTATCCTGAGTAAAACACTTTTACTGGGACGAACCCTACTTGTTCAAGTACTGTCCCGACCAGATTATTCGTCGGTGTGTCCCTGATGAGGAATTCAAGAGTGTGCTGTCATTTTGCCACGATCAAGCGTGTGGCGGGCATTTTGGGCCCAGAAAGACAGCTGAGAAGATCTTGCAATGTGGTTTCTACTGGCCACAACTTTTCAAAGACGCTCACGACTATTGCAAGACTTGCTCCCGGTGCCAACACATGGGCCGGATATCCCGGAGGAACGAGATGCCGCTCCAACCGATCTTGGTTGTGGAGATTTTCGATGTTTGGGGGATAGACTTCATGGGGCCGTTTCCCAGCTCTTTTGGGAACTTGTACATCCTTCTAGCTGTTGATTACGTCTCTAAATGGGTCGAGGCTGTGCCCAGCCGGACTAACGACAACAAGGTTGTCGTTAGGTTCCTTAAAGAAAATATTTTCTCCCGGTTTGGGCACCCCCGAGCGATCATTAATGACAATGGAAGTCATTTCTGCAACAAAACCTTCGAGGCCTTAATGCGGAAATACTCCATTAATCATAAGCTTTCTACGCCCTACCACCCCCAAACCTGCGGGCAGGCCGAAGTTTCAAATCGGCAAATCAAGCAGATACTGGAGAAGACGGTTTCCAAGAACCGTAAGGATTGGTCTCTGAAACTCACTGATGCCCTTTGGGCATTTAGAACCGCTTATAAGACCGACCTTGGCATGTCTCCCTATCGGCTTGTGTACGGAAAAGCCTGCCACCTACCTGTCGAAATCGAGCATCGCGCATTTTGGGCGATAAAGGGGCTGAATCTGTCTCTGGAGGATGCGGGCAGCCATCGGAAGCTGCAGCTGAACGAACTATGCGAGCTTAGGGATGAGGCTTACGATAACGCGGTTGTCGTTAAGAATCGAACGAAGGTGTTTCACGATAAACACCTTTTGCGCAAAACCTTCGTACTTGGTCAGCAGGTACTGCTTTACGACACCCGACTTCACTTCCATCCTGGAAAGCTCAGATCTCGCTGGAAAGGGCCGTATTTTGTGCGGAATGTGTATCCGCAGGGCGCTGTGGATTTGGAAAATCAAAAGGATGGTTCACTCTTCAAGGTGAATGGACACCGCTGCAAACCGTACCTTAGCGCCGAACCAACAGAGGAGCTCCTGTTCTTACAGGAGCCGGTTTACCCAGAATGATCTTCCTCTGCATACCTCCAAACTTCGGTTATCCAGCCAAGAACAGCGGACACTGTTCCAAATAAGTTTGGGGGTATGTACAAACCATTTTGTATATATTTGTGTATATTCTTTTTCTTTTCTTTAAAAACAAAAACAAATAAAAATTTGTGTATCGCTAACCGACAATTTTGAACCTTCCAACTGCTCTCTTCATGCAACGATAGTGAGGACACTGTCCAGTTTAAGTTTGGGGGTACACTCGGTACGCATTTCTTACCTTCGCATTCATATGTATAATTTGCATCTGCATTTTAATATCCATAAAATCCATAAAAATTTGAAAATTTTCTAAAAAATATAAAAACTTTTTTGTCAAGTTAGCTTGTGGAAGAACTCTGATTCAACATTCGACGGTTTTTGTTTGAAAAAATAGGAATAACTAAATCTTATGTTTGGATTTTGAAAACCTGAAAGATAACTCTCCTTTGAAGTTAACTATAGCTGATATACGTCTTTACATCACACTACACGTGTCGTAAGATTTTGGGAATTAGATGACAAGTCTTTCCTGTTTAAACTTTTAAACAGATAAATGATTTTCTGAGGATCAAATAGGGTTTGTTCTGAAATGAGTAATGTCAAGAATAGTTTATGAAATAAAGCGAATATGAAGGAATGTTATTGATGCCGTAATTGGAGCTAAGTCTGAAAAATAACCCATCTGAAACTTGATTGGAATGATTACACACCAACCCCACTAAACACGTCTTTTATCCAAAAAAATAATTGAACTGCCGGTTATATCTCCGTTCGTATTAAATCATCTGATTTTCACGCCAAACTGTCTTTTGTTTTTGGACCTAGGTAACTTGAGTAATTAAGTCCGCTGGGGTGTTTCTACACCTAATGCCCTAAAACCAACTGGTTTGGATGCATTGGCCCAAAGCTCGCTAAGAAGCCTAGAAAGTCCAGTTTTAAAACAAAGTCAAGCAAGTGTTCTCTCCGAGTTAAAATTCCTAACGGTTCTTTGTGTGAGAATAATCTTGATAAAAGACAGGCTTTTATAAAAATTTTAGCGGAGATATGAAGGTTTTATTCTATGATAAAGACTATTGCACGATCACAGAGGTGTGTATGAAATGAAAACAAGAAAAAGGTGGAGTGAAAAATACGACTTAGTTTCCTGTTATGGAAGATAGAAATTCTGAAGTTGAAACCTTACTGGAAAACGAAACTTGAAAAATGCTTAACTCTTTATAAAACTTATGTGATCCTTTTAAAATTGTTATCTGGGCTTTATTGTGCGACATGATGACTTTATTCGACCTTCCGGGAACTTAACGACACTATTTGCACTGCACGTAAAGACATATAAAATCTGTAGTTAAATAAGAAGCGAGGTGTGAAAAATAAAGGTTCGATAGTCTAGACTTAGGATCATAGAATTGTTATTTTCTAAAACAAAACTTTAGGGTTTGAATCTTAGTTATTTTACAAAACCAACTTGACCGGATTTTTGTGGGTAGTATCCGCTGAAAACCCTCAGGAGACAACACTCCTTCTACTAGGGACACCTAGAGATTTAACGGCTTGTTGCACATGCTCAGTGCAATCGCGTTCCCTGGGAAAGTGAGGTTAGGAAATTTTTTGTGAATAAATGGGCTTTGCTCGGGACGAGCAAATGATAAGTTTGGGGGTATTTGTTCATATCAGATTTTTGCATTTTCATACCGCCAAATTTATCACATTGCATATCGGTAGATACTCTTGAGCCGTGTTTGCTAGTCAATAGCAGGATACAGGTTCTCGATTCTAAAACGGTGAAATTCATGGAAAACACGACAAAATCCGGGTTCCTGCCAACCACAGATAAAACACGGTCTCCGCTCTTCATCCGTATGTTGCCAGATACCAGTTTAGGGAGACGAAATGTCAAATCAATGTCGTTTTCAGGCACAAGGCTCAATGGCAGCACAAGATCCAAGAAATCTACGCGGAGCTCGAGGCAATCATGACAAAATCTTGACAAAAAGTCCACCTTTCCCTCAACAGAAATTCTGGAAAAATGGTGGAGCCAAATTGAGAAAATACATGTACCAGAATTAGGTACACTGTAGAACAGGGAAGCACAAAAAAGAAGAGGCCCCAACTCCTCTAAAGGGCCGCGGATCCGCGGCCAATAGGGGGTCTAGGCCATGGATCCGCGGCCATATGGTGGCGGCAGTTGCTCAGTTTTTTGGGGTATTTTGGTCTTTGTACAGGTGTTCTGGTGGTTGCCCTAGGTTTTCATTTTTTGGCCTATAAATAGCCCAGAACTTTGTGAAGGAAAGGGTCCATTCTTGTATTTTCTTTTGCTAGGTTTTAGTTTACATGTTCTTCTTCTTCTCATCTCTTCTCCATTAAACTTGTAGTGAGCTTTGTGAGTGAGGAACGATGAATAAAGAAGATCATTTTATTATCATGCTTGTCTTACTTTTGCTATAATTGTTGTAACTTTAATTCGTTAAGTAGTTGTTGTTATTTCCTTGTTGTTTCTTTCTTCTCTCTTTTTCTTTATCCTTACATACGAAAATGATGCTTACGCTCGATCCTCGCCAAGGTGAGGTCGCAAATAGCTAGTCGTATTCTTCTAATCTCTTTCTTTCTATCTTCCTCTTTTGTTTTGTTTTATTTTTCCGTATTATGAAGTGTGAGTAGTTCATTCTTGTTAGGGTAGGATAAGGGAAGTTTGAGAGAAGGAAATCTCTCTCACTCTTTCCTTGCCCAACAACTTAAATCGACTCCCGTTAATTGAACCACAATCCGCTCCTTACGGCACCCTATCCTACATGATAGCGGTGATTCCGTAGTGAGACCGGTTGTGGTTGAATTAACCGGAGGTTATGGCTAAGAGCCAAGAACGGACGGACAAGCACCAAAAGGAAGGACTTGCGTTGGAAAGCCTAGCTTATACTCGCAAGTTCCTTCCTAGTCATGCTAATCCCCGTTGTTGCCGATTACCGTAACACCGATATTAAGAGGGGCAATGAAAGATGTGGAGACTCCTAACTCAAACTAACCTAATCCTAACCCTAACAAGCTTTCTTTAATTATCAACTCAACATTTAGATAATCACAAACAAAATCTGAACAACCGGACTTAACTCGTTAAAACACATTGAAAAGGACTCCCATCTCCCTGCGGACGACCCGTACTCAACCGGCTAGCTACAAGCGAAACCGTCTTGATTGCGGTATTTAAAACTAAACTTGAACATGCACGTACTTTAACAATCACCTCTTTAGCGAAACTGGCAGATGCTACAAAACTCGGTTTGTCTTTTGATTGCTTTTAGAGTTTTTGCTTTTCACAGTGATATATATGATATGTCCTGCACCTTATTCGATGAGAAAGAGCCGAGATCCCTTCACCGGGAGTGACCACTTTAGCAAAACTAATGAAAGCCTCAAAAACTCTCCATTTCAAAATTTCACATGATTCTACGACGATATCAAGTTCATTACGCTCATGGTTTTTCTGAAAAACCTGCGTAGCCCTCCGTCATTTCAGATAAAGACTAGTTAGTATTCGTGCTATGTTTGTTGACTATGTTAAGGCATAGTATGCGGTAGCTAATTAGTTCTTATCTGTTTAAACATGAGATGTGATTGGATTAGGGTAGTTGTACGACTTTGTTGACTATGTTAAGGGTCGTACAGGTGGGTTTAATTCAATCGGGAAATGACGGGTTGAACTTGGCTAGCAATTATGATTTGTTGACTATGTTAAGGTCATAAATTGCTAGGGGCAAAATATTATCGGGAATTTCAAGTGTTGAAATTTGCAATGAGATTGCATACTTCCTATGAGATAGTTGGATCCCGATACCCACTGCGAGTAAGAGTTACTCCTGGGAGAGTTTTACACAGGACAATTTGTCGATCAAGTAGGTGTCTAGAAAAGTATTAACGGGGTTACGCCTCTGGAAAAATGAGGTTTACTTTAATTAGGTCCGTGCGAAAGCACGGGGAACCTCCCTCAAGTACCGACACTGATCTGGCCGAAAGATTGACGAAATTGTAGGGTGTAATTAATCCCGGCTAATCTTACCTTTTAGGGGTTTGAAGGTAGATTTGATAAAAACAGTGGGAGACATCCTGATTAGATAAGATAATAACTAATTTAATCTTGCAAGAGCATACGCTAAAGTGTTTTCTTCTCTCTCTCTCCAGGTAGCGACCATGTCAGGCCATAATCAAGATAATAATATGGATGTATTGACTGAACCCACTTATTATACTGAGCAGGGGAACGTTGGACCCGTTCTTTCTTATAAAAGTTATAAGACTGAACAGGGAATAGAAGAATAACTGGATTCTCAAGCCGCCCAAAAGAACATGCATGTTGATGCATCTTCTTCAGGTGTGTTAGTTATTGAGAACTGTTTCTCAGTTCACCCTACGTCCTGGGTATTAGATACCGGATCAGGATCCCACATATGTAAATTGTTACATGGGCTACGTAAAGGTAGAGAACTGGGAAAAGGTGATCATTCCGTTCAAGTAGGGAACGGTACAAGTATTGCAGCCAAAGCAGTTGGCGAATATCACCTAGTATTGCCAAGTCGTAATACACCGATTCTAAATGAGTGCTATTATATACCGAACATGATGTGCAACATTATATCAGTCTCTTTATTAAGTAAAGAAAGATATAATTTTGTAGTAAAGGATAATGTTATGAACATATTCCTAGATCAAAAGTTGATTGCATCAGGTTCGTTATATAATGGCATATTCATTCTAAATCAGAATACAATCCTCAATATACAAAACACACACAAGAGGAAAAGTTCAGAAATGAACGAATCCCTCTTGTGGCATTGTAGACTTGGTCATATCAATGCGACACAACTGGCTAAGATACATAAGGATGGTTATTTGAATCCATTCGAATTATCATCTTATGATACTTGCCATTCATGTCTCAAAGGAAAAATGACCAAAGCTCCGTTTAGTGGACACGGAGAAAGAGTTACAGAACTCTTAGGACTGATACATAGTGATGTATGTGGTCCCATGTCTATGCATGCCAGGAACGGTTCTTCCTACTTCATTACATTCACTGACGATCTCTCTAGATTCGGACATGTGTTCCTAATGAAACACAAGTCTGAAGCTTTTGAGAAATTCAAAGAATATAAGCACGAAGTAGAGAATCAAACGGGCAAAAGTATTAAGATTCTTCGATCTGATCGAGGAGGTGAATACTTAAGCAATGAGTTCCTAGATTATCTAAAAGAGAATGGGATTCTCTCTCAGCTTACTCCTCCTTATACACCACAGCACAACGGTGTATCGGAACGGAGGAATCGCACCCTATTAGATATGGTGCGCTCTATGATGAGCGAGGCTGAGTTGCCTATTTCCTTTTGGGGTTATGCGCTTGAGACAGAAGCATACCTATTGAATCAAGTTCTGTCTAAATCTGTGCCTACCACACCATATGAGATATGGAGTGGGAAGAGACCATATTTTAAACGAGTTAAGATATGGGGTTGTCCGGCCTATGTCAAAAGGAAAAAGCAAGACAAACTCGAGGCACGGTCAGTTCTTTGCAAGTTTGTGGGATATCCTAAGAATTCCCAAGGATATTTTTTCTACCACGCTGAAGAACAAAAAGTGTTTGTTTCTCAATATGCCACCTTTTTGGAAAAGGAATTTCTTGCAAAAGAAATTAGTGGCAAAGAGGTAGAGCTGGAAGAGATTCCAGAAACACAAATTGCAACTGAAGATTTAGTAGAACCAGAGGATTCAGTAGTACCCGATGAACCCCAACTTCTCCGCCGATCTAGTAGGGTTTCTCGTCCACCTGAGAGATAATACGGTTTTCTCATTGATGGTGGAAGCGAGGATTGCATCATGGAAGATGATGACCCGACTAGTTTCAAGCAGGCCATCACGAGTGGCGACTCTGTGAAATGGCTGGATGCAATGCGATCTGAGATGGAATCCATGTACACCAATAAAGTATGGATTTTAGAAAATGCTCCTGAAGGGGTAAAACCCATGGGGAACAAGTGGATTTTTAAAAAGAAAATTGGTGTAGATGGAAAAGTTGAGACTTTCAAAGCTAGACTTGTAGCAAAGGGTTTTCGTCAACGACCAGGTGTGGATTATGACGAAACCTTTTCTCCAGTGGCTATGCTTAAGTCCATCCGGATCTTACTTTCCATTGCCGCATACCATGACCACGAAATCTGGCAAATGGATGTTAAGTCCGCCTTTCTAAACGGTGATTTAGAAGAGTGCGTGTACATGACTCAGCCAGAGGGCTTCGTAGATAGTGGGAGCAGCGGAAAGGTGTGCAAACTGCTTAAATCCATTTATAGGTTAAAGCAAGCATCGCGGAGTTGGAACATCTGTTTTGATGTTGTAGTCAAAGAGTTTGACTTCATCAAAAACATAGATGAACCTTGTATCTATAAGAAGGTATCAGAGAGTAAGGTTGTCTTCCTCGTATTGTACGTGGATGACATACTCTTGATAGGAAATGATATTCCTATACTGCAATCTGTCAGGCTCTTCTTATCACAAAGATTCTCAATGAAAGATCTAGGTGATGCCTCCTGTATATTGGGGATTAGGATCTATAGAGATAGATCCTAACGGATATTGGGATTGTCCCAATCTAGGTACATTGACACCATACTAAAGAGGTTTAGTATGGAAGAATCCAAGCGTGGGAACCAACCCATGATCTCTGGACTCACTCTCTCCAAAGAGATGTCTCCCAAGACTGATTTGGAAAGAGCTCGTATGCAAGGGATACCCTATGCTTCGGCAGTAGGCTCTATCATGTATGCGATGCTGTGTACCAGACCCGATGTAGCATACTCACTAAGTGTAGTGAGTCGATATCAAGCAGATCCTGGAGAGAGTCACTGGACAGCTGTGAAGAACATTCTCAAGTACTTGCGAAGGACTAGAGACATGTTCTTGGTGTATGGTAACGGAGAACTCCAGGTGGAGTCCTTTACCGATTCCAGCTTCCAAAGTGATAAGGACGACTCTAAGTCGCATTCGGGATTTGTCTTTACCCTCAATGGAGGGGCGGTATGTAGGAAGAGTTCCAAACAGGATACCGTTGCAGACTCAACGATGGAGGTTGAATACATCGCTGCCAACGATGCTGCCAAAGAGGCTGTCTGGATGAAGAAGTTCATCACTGAACTTGGTGTGGTTCCATCCATTAAACATCCAATACCTCTGTATTGCGATAACAATGGAGCTGTGGCTTTGGCCAAGGAACCCAGATCCCATCAGAAGTCCAGACATATTCTGAGGCGGTATCACCTGATCAGGGAGATAGTTGATCGACGGGAGATCGAGGTCAGGAGAGTAGATACGAAGGACAACACTGCGGATCCACTCACCAAGGCCATTCCCCAGATACAGTTTGAGAGATTATTCAGGATGCTAGGTATGGGATACTACAGCAGCTGGCCTTAGTGCAAGTGGGAGATTGTTAGTTATGTATATGCCCTAGAAGCCATTGTTGTACATATGATGTATATTATGATGGATGCTTGGATATATACAGAGAGGACTTTCTTGCTCGTCATGATAGTATGCTATTTGGTTTCACTTTATCTTAACATGTTGACTTGTATTGGTTTACTGTCTTTCTCTCACATGTTGATAAAGCCCTTAGGATCTGTACTCGACTACTGGGATTATGATGAGATCATACTAGTGGGGCCACGGTAGTCGATGAGTACATCCTATAAATGTTCCTAGTCGAGGGTATATCGAGACGGGGCATCGATACACCAGAGTAGACTAGCGTATACGCATCTTGACCCATATGATGGGCGATGGATGATCCCATATCCATCGGTGTTTGACATCAGAGATGGTGTACGGGTGCTCAGTGGAGACTGGGTACACTCGACGGACTCGCCGAGAACTCCCAGATGGTGATATACCACACGTCAGATGGCAGTTCTCCGGTGACACTGGTACAGGGTAGTCTGTAGACCCGAGATCGTCATAGAGTCTTTTATGATTCCTACTGTGCTTTGATTTCCACCTTACCACGTCCAAGAGTGCGTGCAAAATGGTGGCTTTTGGGTACAGTCCCAAATCACATGGAGGCAATGAGCGATAGGAGGGGATTCGTCTCTCCCGGTATTGGGAGTTGATGTTGTGCTGTGTTCGATTGGCTATAACTGGAAGTCCCTGGCCAGGGCTGATATAGAGATATAATGGTAAGTGTTACTAGTAGTTTCTTGACCTGTTATGAGCCTCACATCGACACGACTTATCAGTTACAGGGGTCTGACGTATACCACCCCTAGACTTGATATGCGACATATCAGACGAACAGACCGGACTGTACGGGAGTGTTACTGATTGGATTCACAGGAGAACGGACAGGCTAGCTTGTTGATCTTCTGATCGCTCAATACCTGGGTAGCTGTTACGTTTAGCAGACCGCTTGCAGCTTGTGGGTGTTTGATATGATCATCACCTGCTACCGGCGTATTGACGATTATTTAGAGTCCTACACAGAGGTTTCTTGGCTCAGGCAAAACGGAGTAGAGGCACATATGTGATATGTGCAGGACCGAGGATAATGCGATATGAGATACCGTATTATATTCTCGCGATATTTAGATATGAACCAGGACATCGAATCAAGTGTTGATTCGATGAATCAGTACATGATATATTAGTCGGTTATATTCGATATAGCCGGATCGTCGGATCAAGTGTTGATTCGATGATTTAATGTATAATGATATATATGATATATTGTATTACATTATCTAATATTGGCTCGCTTTATTATTTCATTTTCTCACCGAATTAATACATTGATATATATGCGATATATGTTAATTGTATTATTTTCTTTTGTTGCAAATATATAATATATATGCGATATATATTATTGTGACATGATATGATTTATTATGAAACATGTTTAAGGATGATAAAAAGGGATTAGGGTTTGATTTGGGTTAGCTCCTTCTTGTTCATTCTAGAAGGATTCCCTTTTGTCTTGGTTAAGATATTATGGTTGATCCTTATCCTTAACCTAACCAAACCCTAACTCTAGTTTATTCTCTACATAGTTTTAGCCTCTCATCCTTGACCATGGTTCGATAATCAATCATATACTCTTATCTACTATTCATCACAAAAGGATTATTCTTTTCATTCTTCATCTTCTTCTCTCTTAGTTTTGAGAAAGCTTACTAGTTAATTCTTTAGTGATGATTTTTTATGAGAAAATGAATTAAAAAGAAAGCATAAATACTACTCCATCATCCTCATCTAGAGCCCGTTAGATTAGGGTGTTCATCTCTTTAGAGTGAGAAAGCTTGGGTTATAGCAACTTCGACGTAGATCATCGGAGAAGCGGAACACTTCAAGCTAGCATGGATCGTTCGAGTCGTGGATCCTCTCTTGAGTCCGGGAGATCATGGATCGCGGCGAAGGGACTTCTACTCGGAGCTTGTGAAGCGAAGGAGCGGACTACAAAGGTTGTAATCCCTCACACTTAGGTTTAAAGATGTTATCTTTCATGTTAAACCCTAATAATCTTGCAAAGATCCCGGCTTTGGGTTGTTCGGCACATCTAAAATTTTATTCGGGCATGTTTGATGCTTTATGAACCTTCATAAGAGTGCTTAGGAACCCTACATATTGGTATATATACTATTAGATGTTGTATATGTTTTACACCTGCGCTAGTCCAGTCCCCGCTCTGTCGTTAGTTAAGTAACCTAACGGGTGATGACGGGACCCAGTGACGAATGCAGATGGCATATACGTACATTATATTTTCGTTCTTTTCTGGTGTGATTGATTGATGGGACTGCATTGATTCTTATCAATGCAAGGATAAATCAAACCTATATTTGATGTTGTTGGAACAAATTTTAAAAGGTGTTATTACAAAGATATTTCCTTTTGTTTTGCGTAGCGGTATTCAGTTAGAATATCCTGCACCTCATTCGACGAGGCAAGGGTCGAGATCCCTTCACCGGGAGTGACCCCTTGGGCAGAAGTTTACGTCTGGGTAATAACTTCACTATAGTCGATTACAAGTTGCTTTGCATAGCGGTATTCAGTTAGAATATCCTGCACCTCATTCCACGAGGAAAGAGCCGAGATCCCTTCACCAGGAGTGACCTCTTTAGCAAAAGGTTTTCGCCACTATATCTTTATAAAAAGCTATCAGGTTCCTTCAACGAGATCAAGTTCATTACGTTAAAGGTTTTTCGCCAAAAACTAGCCGTAGCCCTCCGTCATTTCTTTTGGGTATTCAGTAGTATTCAAGCTATGTATTTTGACCAACGCCAAGGCCTAGTGTTTGGTAGCTGCTGGGTATTCATTTGTTGCATAGATAGATGAGTTGGTTTGGGACAGTCGTTCTGCCATTTTGGCCAACGTCAAGGGCATGTGCGGGTGGGTTCAAATTGACCTGGAAAGTGACGGGTAGAACTTGGCATGTGACTTATGACATTTTGACGAACGCCAAGGTCATAAGAGCATGGGGCAAAAATAATATCGGCAGTTTCTAAAAGATACTGAATCTTTCCAGGCATGCGCATACCTTCTGGAGTGTGATAACTTGAGTGGCTTCCATCAAGTTATCATGCGATGATAGTTGGATCCCGATTCTCACTGATGAATTGGTTTACTCTTCGGGTGATCTCGACAAATTCTTCTTTCAGGTTTGGTGGAGAATTTGAGATTACAGTGGGGGGTTTCCTGATTAGATAAAGTGATAACCATTCTGATCTCGGTTAGAGTGCACGCAGAGTGTTTCTTTTCTCTCTCTCTCTTTGGCAGCGACCTTTGACCGACCCTAGACTATGACTCAGTGACCAAGTTGACCGAACCTTCTTAAAATATTGACTTTTGGATTGTCTATAGTTTCATAAGTCATTGCCGCTCCTTCTTTTACCCTTTGTATTTCTCTGAACACCCAGTATTATTAGGGACATCCACTTCCATTGGATAGATCCATCGTATGGTTATATACGAACTCGAAGGGACTTCTTCGAGGATGGATCCAGGTTCATGACAAATAGAATTGGATTATTCAGTTGACTTTTATTATCACCTTCTCTCAGGTTGTGAGGGCTCCTTAGTATAGGAGAGTACACCTATTACGCTTATTGGATAGTCTTATTCCAAACCATAGGCAGGTGCCGAAAGGTAGGGAATGAAGAAAACCAATTAGCCTAAGTAGGCTGTACAGAAGGTAATAACAAAAGACAAAATAAAGGGATTAGAAAGAGGGCAAAGTAAATTGCGACTGCTATAATTCACGACCAAACCTCGTATTTCATCGCCACTCCTATTTCACTTTTGTTTTTTTCCCAGTTCGGGAGAAAAAGAATAAGGTATTATTCAGCTGTCTTTTATCATCACCTTCTCTCAAGTTGCGAGTACTCCTAGGATTAGGAGAGTACACCCATTATGCTTACTGGATTGTCTTCTTCCAAACTATAGGCTGGTGCCGAACGGTAGGAAAGGAAGAAAACCATTTAGCCTAAAGGGATGTACATAAGGTAATGAATAAAGACAAATAAAGGGATTTGGGGAGAAGGCAAAGAAATATACGGTTAAAATCATGAATTGGTTTTTGGAAGAGGCATTACTATGAATACCAGGATACCCTTATGAAACATTTTTTTGTTTCAGTGCATTGTTAATAGAAAACTGATTTCCCGATTAGATATTTACCCCAGGGTTTGTATTTACTGTAAGTCCATGCTACCCTTCCCCGGTACTAACGGGGCTGCGGAAGTGGTGAAAAACGATTTTCAAGTGGGTGGTAACATGGACTACCAATACGGATCTTTCTTAAACGATTAACTAACAACCTAACAAGAGTTTACCTACTCGGTTAGGGGGCTATACCTTTCTTGAACTCCTTCGACTTCGACTCCTCCCGGTGTACGGATCGGCCTCACCTCGTCGTCTCCTTGCGCCGAAGATGGATCCACCCGAAATCTTCTACCTTTGGCTTCTTCTTCGAACTTTGAAGAAACTAGATCACTTGGCTTGCTAGGCCTTGTGAACTAGAATGAGTAGAGGAATGTTTTGGTGTCTTTTTATCTCTGAGGCAATAAGTCTCAACACATTAGAATGGTTTGCCTTGAGCTAGAGAGAGCAAGAGGAAGAGGGAGAGCTTGAGAATGAGAGAGCTCAAGGGAGAGAAAGCAAATGAAAGAATGAATCATACTCTTCTCATTCTCACTTCTCATAATCCAAAAGCATCATGAGCCATAATGATAAATCAAGTATTATGTGATGGTTATCATATCACAAAAGGCAATATCATTTCATGCATTAAATGCAATGTGTGAATAAATAAACAAGCTAAAAGTCTTTGCACAACAAGTCAACAAGGTCAACCTCTCAACCCAACCATGGTACAATAATACTTAATTATCATTAACCATATTTCTAATTCTCATTAGGGTTAAGCAAAGTCAATAGTCAACAGTTAACAACCCCAATGAGAATCCTCTGCCTCTGTCTCTCTGTCAACTGTGCATACACACCCGCATCAGCGTTCCGAGGAACACGAATACAAACGAGATAAAATCAATCCCAAAACTTACACTAGGATCTGGCTTAAACCAAAGCACGCTAGTGTAAACTGTCCGGACACAGTACGTGCACAAGTGCACGGATGTGACTGAACCCTGTCGCAAAACCATGCGACCTGTCGCAAAACCATGCGATCCCTACTCTTTTGCCTAAAGGCGAATAGCTTTCTGTATGGGACTCTAAATACTCGACACTACGCTGGCAGTGGGTTTAACCACAGACCGCAAGCGGCACTAGCTGTGCGTAACGGTCCCCAGGTAGATGCCGACAAGAAGACGGACGAGGTGAAACCCATCTGAACTCCTACCGAGTCTGAATGTGACAATCTCTGTACAGTCCGGTCTGTTCATCTGATACATCGCATGGCGGTCCTAGGGGGCGGTAAACGTCAGTCCCCTAATAGCGGTACAAGTCATGTCGGAGTGAAGCCTAGAACACCCTGAGATAACACTAGAAACCTACCAGTATATCTCGCTTGCCGTGACCAGGGACTACTCGTGTAATGGCTCTCCTAGACACAGCGCGATGTCAACCCCCAATACCGGGAGAGAAGAATCCTGTCTAACCGTCACTGCCTCCAAGTGGTTTGGGACTGCACCCAACTACTACCTGTTTGCACGACTCCTTTGAGCCATGGTAGGGTAGTAATCTAAGTACAGTGGGAACACACTCGAGGCGAAGTGACAGTGTCAAGTCAGTGGACTAAGCTGTACTCATGTCTCCTGGGAACTGACAACTGATGATAGGTATAGTACCAACCAACAGTTCCCGACGAGTCCTGTCCAGTGTACTCGTAACCTAACGAGCACCCGCATAGTATCTCAAGTACGACGTACTGACGGCTGTGGGACAGACCGTCTCCCACACTGGGATGAGAAGCGCATACGCTAGTCTACTCCGGAGTATCGATACCCTGTCTCGATAGTCCTGCGACTAGGGACCTGCATAAGGATGTGCTTATAGATTACCCAGCCCCCACTAGTGTAACTGCCATCACAACGCTGGTAATCAAGCAAAGATCCTAAGGGCTCCACTAATGTGAATAGGTGATATACTAAAATAAACACATGTACACATTGAAGTATAAACAAACCAAGTTGCATACTACTATATTGAGCAAGATTTTCTATACAAGGTGAATATCCCAAGCTTCCATTAAGTAATATACAAACTAGTATGATACAGTAATGGCCTCTAGGGCATATACACTAACAATCTCCCACTTGCACTAAGGCCATGTACTGGCGTATCGAAGACCTATCATCTCGATCAGCCGCTCGAACTGAGTCTTGGGTAAGGCCTTTGTGAGTGGATCAGCAGTGTTATCATCCGTAGAAACTCTCCGAACCTCGATCCCCTGGCGACCCACGATCTCCCTGATCAGGTGATACCGCCTCAAGATGTGTCTGGACTTCTGATGGGACCTAGGTTCCTTCGCTAAAGCTATAGCCCCGTTGCTGTCACAATACAGAGGTATTGGATCAACAATGGACGGAACCACCTGAAGTTCAGTTAAGAACTTCCTTACCCAGACAGCTTCTTTAGCGGCATCTGCAGCAGCGATATATTCCGCTTCCATCGTCGAGTCAACAACGGTTTCCTGTTTGGAACTCTTCCAACACACCGCCCCTCCATTGAGGCTAAAGACATAACCCGACATGGACTTGGAATCATCCTTGTCACTCTGGAAGCTGGAGTCAGCAAAGGCCTCGATCTGGAGGTCTTTTCCGCCATACACCAAGAACATCTCCTTAGTCCTTCTCAGGTACTTGAGAATGTTCTTTACTGCTATCCAGTGTTTCTCCCCAGGGTTTGACTGATACCGGCTTACCACACTCAGTGCATAAGCTACATCTGGTCTGGTACACAACATTGCATACATTATAGAGCCTACCGCAGAAGCGTAGGGTATAATAGACATGCGATCCCTTTCCAAATCAGTCTTGGGAGATATCTCTTTGGAGAGGGTGATCCCGTGACAAGCCGGTAGATTACCGCGCTTGGAATCTTCCATACTGAATCTTTTGAGTATAGTGTCGATGTACCTGGACTGTGAAAGTCGCAGTATCCTCTTGGATCTGTCACGATAGATCCGGATCCCCAGAATGTATAAGGCATCACCCAGGTCTTTCACGGAGAACCTGTGTGACAAGAACCCCTTGACAGATTGTAGCATAGGAATGTCATTTCCTATTAAGAGAATGTCATCCACGTATAAAACGAGGAATACTATAGTTCTCGATACAAATCTACTATAGATGCATGGTTCATCTGGATTTTTTATAAAGCCAAATTCTTTGACCGTCTCATCAAAACAGATGTTCCAACTCCGCGATGCCTGCTTCAGTCCATAGATGGACTAAAGCAACTTGCACACCTTTCCGCTGCTCCCACTCTGAATGAAACCCTCTGGCTGGTCCATATAAACACACTCCTCTAAATTTCAATTTAGAAAAGCGGTCTTTACGTCCATCTGCCAAATCTCATAATCGTGGAAGGCAGCAATGGCAAGAAGGATCCGAATGGATTTCAGCATAGCTACTGGAGAAAAGGTCTCGTCATAGTCTTAACCAGGTCTTTGACGAAAACCCTTTGCAACCAGTCTAGCTTTATAGGTCTCAACCTGTCCATCTACACCAATCTTCCTTTTGAAGATCCACATGGATCCTACGGGGTTTACCCCATCTGGAGCAACGTCCAACGTCCATACTTTGTTGGTGTACATGGACTCCATTTCGGTCCGCATTGCATCCAACCATTTTACCGAGTCAACGCTCTGAATGGCCTGCTGGAAGCTAGTCGGCTCATCATAATCTATGATGCAATCCTCTCTATCCCCGTCTATGAGAAAACCGTAGTATCTCTCGGGCGGATGAGACTGCCTACTACTCCTGCGGAGCGGCGTAGGAATGTCATTTTCTTTCGAACCCTCCGGTTCTACTAAACTTTCAGTAATAGCTCGTGGTTCTGGAATTTCTTCCAGTTCTATTGCGCTCCCACTTATCTGATTTTCCAAAAACTCAGTTTCCAAGAAGTGGTCATGACGAGAAACATAAATCCCTTGGAGTTCTTTGGATAGAAGAAATATCCCTTGGAGTTCTTTGGATATCCCACAAACTTGCACTGTACTGAGCGTGCCTCGAGCTTGTCCGCATGCTGCTTTTTGACAAAAGCTGGTCATCCCCATGTCTTAATGTGATTACGATAGGGTCTCTTCCAACACCACATCTCATATGGTGTGGTAGGCACAGTCTTAGTTGGAACTCGGTTCAAAAGGTATGCAGCTGATTCTAGTGCATATCCCCAGAATGATCGGGGTAACTCAGCGTTACTCATCATGGACCGTACCATATCCAATAGGGTTCGGTTCCATCTCTCCGATACACCGTTATGTTGTGGAGTGTATGGAGGAGTAAGCTGAGAGAGAATTCCATTCTCTTTTAAATAGTCCAGGAACTCGGCACTCAAGTATTCACCACCTCGATCCGATCTTAGTTTCTTGATACTTTTGCCGGTTTGTTTTTCTACTTCATTCTTATATTCCTGGAATTTTCCAAAGGCTTCGGACTTATGTTTCATTAAGAAGACATAACCGTACCTTGAAAAGTCATCCGTAAAAGTAATGAAGTAAGAATAACCGCTTCGCGCATGTGTAGACATTGGATCGCACACGTCGCTGTGTATGAGTCCCAAGAGCTCGCTCGCCCTTACTCCGTTTCCAATGAACGGAGTCTTTGTCATCTTTCCTTTGAGACAGGATTGACAAGTGGCATACGATTGATATTCGAACGGATTCAAATATCCTTCTGTATGTAACTTCGTCAATCTTCTCTAATTGATGTAACCCAGTTTACAATGCCATAAGAAAGTCTGATTTATTTCCGGAGACTTTCTTTTGTATGTATTCTGGACATTGAAAATCTGTGGTTGGTTTAGTACGTATATACCATTGCTTAATGTACCTGACCCAATCAGAACTTGATTAAGGTGAATGTTTACAACATTACTTACAAACGCAAATTCATAACCTTCTTTAGAAATCAAAGATACAGAAATGATATTACAAGTTGCGTTAGGTACAAAAAAGCAATTACGTAAAACCAAAACATGTCCATCTGACATTCCCAGGTGATAGTCCCCCACGGCCTTAGCATCCATGCTAGCTCCGTTTGCAACTTTGAGGGTCATGTCACCTGCCTTCAAAACCCTACGGTTTCTCAACGTCTGCAAAGAATTACAGATATGAGATCCTGATCCGGTATCCAATACCCAGGAAGTAGAGTTTATTGATAGACAGTTTTCAATAACATACACACCTGAAGCTGAAGCCGCAACTTGCTTCAATTCCTGTGTTCTGGCTTTCCAAGCCCTGCAATCTTTCTTCCAGTGCCCACTCTTATGACAGAAAAAGCACTCTTCCTTATCCACAAGCCTTCCCGCTACCTTTGTTGCTTTTGCTTTTCCCTTCGTATCCACTTTACTAACACCGCCCCTTGGTTTGGCGGGGGTTTTCTTCTTCTTTCCCTTGGCTTTCACCTTGTACCTAGAAGAGGAAGATGCTCCTACAAACAAAGTGGATGTTTCCCTACCTTTCTGTAGGGTGCCCTCTGCACTCCTCAGCATGTTGAGGAGTTCTGAAAGTTCAACTTCTTTTTCTTGTAAGTTGAAGTTCAGGATAAACTGGGCGTAAGTGGAAGGAAGGGACTGGAGAATCAAGTCCGTATAGAGCTCGTTCTCTGACGTGGTCCCAAGTTCCGCGAGCTCCTCAATGACGCCAATCATTTTAAGCACGTGTTCCGCTACCGATGATCCGATGGCCAACCTTGCCGAAAATAACTTCTTCGACACTTCGTATCTTGCGATACGAGATTGCTCTCCATACAGTTCTTTTGTATGGAGAAATATGGATTCGAGGTCCATATTCTCGTGCCTCCTCTGATGTTCGTTGTCCATAGAGGCAAGCACGAGGCACTTGGCCTTCGCGCTATCGATCTCCCAAGTCTTACGGATTTCCTTATCCGCGACGTTGGAGATGGGTCCTGGGACAGGGGGAGCTTTGGTGGTAAGGAGATACCCCAACTTGTCATAAGTGATTTCCATATTGACATTCCTGAGCCAATCTTTGTAGTTTGGGCCTGTCAGTATGTTTTTAACTAGTAATAACTTAAGTCCGGTCATGATGATTGGTCGCTGCAATTAGGAGAGAGAGAAGAAACACTTTAGCATGATGCTCTTGCAAGTTTAGAGTGGTTTTTAATTTGTCTAAACAGGATGGCTCCCACTGTCTCTCGAATCCCTGCTCAAACCAAAAAGGAAGAATTAATCAGGATCAATTTCACCGTACAATACTTGCTTAACCGTTCGGCCAGGCTGGTGTCGGTACTTCGAGGGAGGTTTTCCAACTCTTTCGCGAAGTTCCTTAATTTAAGAACCTCTTTTCCCTCGGGGCGTAGCCCCGCTAACACCTTTCTAGACACCTACTAGGTTTATAGCATTGATCGTTAAGTGAGAAATTTCCCGAGGAGCAGCATATACTCACAGTAGGATCGGGATCCAAATATCATTGCGTGACAAAACTGAAGGAATCCTACCAGAATCATCAGACTCCAAATGGTATGCAGCGCTAGCAAGTTTCAGTTCTTTTGAAACTCCCGATGTGGATTTTTGCCCCATGCTCTTATGACCTTGACTTTGGCCAACAAATCATAAGTCACATGTCAAATTTACCCGTCATTCTCCAGGTTAATTTGAGCCCACCCGCACATACCCTTGACTTTGGCCAACAAGGTAGAACGACTGCCCCAAACCAACACATCTATCTATGCTGCACATGAATACCCAATAGCTACCAATCACTATGCCTTGACTTTGGCCAACAAACATAGCTTGAATACTATTGACCATCCATGTGAAACGACGGAGGGCTACGAATGGTTTTGGCGAAACCGTGAACGTAGTGAACTTGATATAATCGATGGAACGAGATAGCTTTTAAAAGGAGTGGCTTAAGCTCCGCGTTTTAAAAGTTATTTTGAAAAGAAACCGAGTGGTTTTGAATGTGTTCCAACGACTTTTACTAGGTTTATTTTTTCTTGCATTAGTTCTTTTAATGCGTATTTTTCTTGCATTAGTTCTTTTAATGCGTCCCATCATTTAATCCTACCATTGCAGAAAACAACCAAAATATGACGTACGCTTATGCCATTCGCATTCGCCACGGGGCCCCGTCATTACCCGTTAGGTTACTTAACTAACGACAGAGCGGGGGCTGGGCCAGCGCGGCTGCAAAACATAAGCAACGCCTAAATAATATCATATATATATATATTGCAATGATAGCCATTTCAGATCACAGATGAATACATTGGATATACTAGGAATCCGCAATTCGTACGAGCCTGTAACGAAAAGCGGATTACACGGTCGCGATGAATAGCCAATATCCCACCCTAGACCCCTATGGGTGCGGCAAACTACCCGCCAAATATCCGAAGTGGAGCAACCTCCCTCAACGACGTGAGTAGGCCACTCGGCACTTCGAGATACCCGGTAGCTTGTGCACCCCACCTTGGGTCTATCCTAGGAGCAAAAACAGTAAAAAGAAATTATACAATGACGGCTACAACCCCGACCCGGTTGTGCGGCCAAAAAAATAATATTACATCAATTTACATATTACATGAATTGAAAGATAAAAGGAAAAACTCTCATCTCACAACCCCCGGCTATTCATCCGCGACAATCCAAAGAATTCATATACACATACCATCAATCATTACAGATCACAGATATGTATAACCCACACTAATCGACGTATAGCGATTAGCGGACGTTCAATACATATAACACATCAAAGATATATACCAGTTAGCCTTAGTCTTTAGAAGTTCGATAAAAATACGGATTTTCAAGCCCCAAAAACTAATTTTTCTTTCTGGAAAATCTGGGCTGAAAAGACATGCTCCAAAATTCCCAAAATACCCCTATGAACAAACTGCAAAAATAAAACCCCACGGCCGAGTCAACTCGGCCGCGGATCCATGGCGCGTTGATCGATTCAGTGGGCCAATTTTTTTGCAGTTTCTTCTAAAAAACCTGAGTCGATTTTTGGTATATCTCAAATAATTTTTACAGCACTTTGAAAATCGACAGAAAGTTTAAGTTTCGGGTGTATTTCGCGACTTTTTCTTTGATCGAACTTCTACTTACTTTGCTAACATATTAGATTGTGTTTAACTAGGCTCTGATACCACTGTAAGTCCATGCTACCCTTTCCCGGTACTAACGGGGCTGCGGAAGTGGTGAAAAACGATTTTCAAGTGGGTGGTAACATGGACTACCAATACGGTTCTTTGTTAAACGACTAACTTACAACCTAACAAGAGTTTACCTACTCGGTTAGGGGGCTATACCTTTCTTGAACTCCTTCGTCTTCGACTCCTCCAGGTGTACGGATCGGCCTCACCTCGTCGTCTCCTTGCGCCGAAGATGGATCCACCCGAAAGCTTCTACCTTTTGCTTCTTCTTCGAACTTTGAAGAAACTAGATCACTTGGCTTGCTAGGCCTTGTGAACTAGAATGAGTAGAGGAATGTTTTGGTGTCTTTTTATCTCTAAGGCAATAAGTCTCAACACATGAGAATGGTTTGCCTTGAGCTAGAGAGAGCAAGAGGAAGATGGAGAGCTTGAGAATGAGAGAGCTCAAGAGAGAGAAAGCAAATGAAAGAATGAATCATACTCTTCTCATTCACACCTCTCATAATCCAAAAGCAGCATGAGCCATAATGATAAATCAAGTATTATGTGATGGTTATCATATCACAAAAGGAAATATCATTTCATGCATTAAATGCAATGTGTGAACAAATAAGCAAGCCAAAAGTCTTTGCATGAAATGATAGCCATAGTAATGATGGTGGTCAACAAGTCCAACCTAGTCAACCGGTCAACAAAGTCAACAAGTCAACAAGGTCAACCTTTCAACCCAACCATGGCACAATAATACTTAATTATCATTAACCATATTTCTAATTCTCATTAGGGTTAAGCAAAGTCAATAGTCAACAGTCAACAACCCCAAAGAGAATCCTCTGCCTCTGTCTCTCTGTCAACTGTGCATACACACCCGCATCCGCGTTCTGAGGAACACGAATACAAACGAGATAAAATCAATCCCAAAACTTACACTAGGATCTGGCTTAAACCAAAGCCCGCTAGTGTAAACTGTCCGGACACAGTACGTGCACAAGTGCACGGATGTGACCGAACCCTGTCGCAAAACCATGCGACCTGTCGCAAAACTATGCGATCCCTACTCTTTTGCCTAAAGGCGAATAGCTTTCTGTGTGGGACTCTAAAGACTCGACACTACGCTGGCAGTGGGTTTAACCACAGACCGCAAGCGGCACTAGCTGTGCGTAACGGTCCCCAGGTAGATGCCGATAAGAAGACGGACGAGGTGAAACCCATCTGAACTTCTACTGAGTCTGAATGTGACAATCTCTGTACAGTCCGGTCTGTTCGTCTGATACATCGCTTGGCGGGTTTAGGGGGTGGTAAACGTCAGTCCCCTAATAGCGGTACAAGTCGTGTCGGAGTGAAGCCCAGAACATCCTGAGATAACACTGGAAACCTACCAGTATATCTCGCTTGCCCTGGCCAGGGACTACTCGTGTAATGGCTCTCCTAGACACAGCGCGATGTCAACCCCCAATACCGGGAGAGACGAATCCTGTCTAACCGTCACTTCCTCCAAGTGCTTCGGAACTGCACCCAACTACTACCTGTTTGCACGACTCCTTTGAGCCGTGGTAGGGTAGTAATCTAAGTACAATAGGAACACACTCGAGGCGAAGTGACAGTGTCAAGTCAGCGGACTAAGCTGTACTCATGTCACCTGGGAACTGACAACTGATGATAGGTATAGTAACAACCAACAGTTCCTGACGAGTCCTGTCCAGTGTACTCGTAACCTAACGAGCACCTGCATACTATCTCAAGTACGACGTACTGACGGCTGTGGGACGGACCGTCTCCCATACTGGGATGAGAAGCGCATACGCTAGTCTACTCCGGAGTATCGATGCCCTGTCTCGATAGTCCTGCGACTAGGGACCTGCATAAGGATGTGCTTATAGATTACCCATCCCCTACTAGTGTGACTGCCATCACAACGCTGGTAATCAAGCAAAGATCATAAGGGCTACACTAATGTGTATAGGTGATATACTAAAATAAACACATGTACACATTGAAGTAGAAACAAACCAAGTAGCATACTACTATATTGAGCAAGATTGTCTATACAAGGTGAATATCCTAAGCTTCCATTAAGTAATATACAAACTAGTATGATACAGTAATGGCCTCTAGGGCATTTACACTAACATTTACCAGGTATGATTCTCACATCTGTATGGTTTTACAGATGATGAGTGGGAGTAGGTTATTGGGAATAAGGTGATCATCCTCATTATATCGGAATTCGTTATAATTGGTGATATTTAAGGAAGTCTCCTGAATTTATGCCAGACGGCACGTATTTGGTTTTGAATATCCGTTGTTGTGCACCAATTTCAAAATGATATATCTGTACGTTTATTTTTATAAAGTGAGATATAACTTTTTGAAATTATGTCTATGACATTTACCTATATCAGTTGACGATTGGGTAAGGAGCATTGAACAACGGAGTAGTTCTTAACCATAAGTACAGTTTCAACCTACGATGCACAGGTTTTGAGTAATTCAACTCAGCGGACTTATACAGAGTATTGTATGTTGTCCAGAGTCCGTAAGGACAAAGTGGTTGGTCCTTGTACTATGTTCTGTTTACTTATGACTTCTCTAGATTTTAGACAAGTGTTTCATAGAAATACAAGGTCTAAGTATTGAGAAGTTGTGGGTATAAGAATAAAGTAGAGAACCAGGTGTCACAAGTATCGGGATTCTTGAAAGAGATCAAAGATATAGATTCTTGTGATTGGTATTCAGATGATAGTAATGGTTTTAAGAAACTTGTTTCTCTTTCAGGTTACTCATAATTGGATGTATTCCTAAGTTGAGTAATGCTGATTAGCCTCTCTCCATTAAGTTGATATGCACTAGAGACAGCTGCATGATTTGAATCTGGTTCCAATTAAATAAGTGCCAAAGTTTCTATATTGGATATAGAATGGTTCATATCTTAACGATGTTAAGGTACGGGGAGTTGTCCAACTTATGCTTAAAACCAGACACTAGATAACTCAAGGCACGTTTCTGTAATGGCAGTTCGTGGGTTGACCCTGGCTTTGACGAGGGTTGATCTTCTACCATCTGGAAGATCAATAGTGATATTGTTCTTGACTCGCCACAGTTTTAGTAAAATGAATTTTTTCAGAAAACAGTAGTGGGAGTATGGTAGAACTGGAAGTGATTCCAGAACCGCAAACGATTACGGAAAATTTAATAGGACCTATATATTCAATCAGGTTTGACATTCCATTAGCCACTCCACAGATATGGTGGGTAACCTCAGACACTCGAGAGGTACTCAGGTAGCCTCAAGGACAGTGACAGGGAGGTTCTTGTTTACCCAGACTTGACACTACTGTTGTTCCCGACTATGAGACCCGGCAGGAGGATAAGTATAGCGTCGTTCTAAACTAGCTTTAGAAGTGCATGTATATATTATTCTGCCCGAGGGTTATCGTAGTCAGTGGGAGCAGCAGAAGCACAGTGGGCAAGTAGCTTATGTCTGTTTTTAGACTTGAGCAAATATAGCGGAGATAGATCATCTAATTTTGATGTGACAGTCATAGGTTTGACATCATCAGAATAGGGGATGGATCTGTTGAGAAGGTAGTAGGGTGTGATGTCCTAGTATTTGGATGACATACACAGAGTAGGGAGTAAAATTCCTATACTACGATCGGTTATACTGTGGTCGTCACACAGTTATTTCTTCACATAGGACATGGATATAATATCTGACATTCTGGTTACTAGATCTATGGTTTTAGATCTATATTTGGGTAGCTTCCCAATGTGGGTACTTTGACAATATTCTAATAGTATTTTAGAATAGATGACTCCTGGCATGGTGGTGTACCTGCAGGTGATGGAGTCACCCTCTCTAAAGGTGTCTAACAGACTAAAGGAGAGATGGATGTGCATGATTGACAGATCACTTGCTTAGGCAATTGAGTCAATCATGAGATGTCAAGTACCACACCAGATGTTGTTTATGCACTAGATGAGATAAGTTTATATTAATCCAATCCTGGAGAAACATTAGGAAGCAGTTTTATAACATGAATGGATGTTTTATGGATTTGATAATGGCAGCCTCCTTATGAAGACGGTTATCATTCCATGCTTCCAATGTGACCTGGATGACAGAGTAATTGTCAGAGTTATAGTTTTCCCTCTGACGAGGGACAGTATTATGGACAAGTGGTCCAAGAGGATACTATGGGAGGCATGGTGCTGGATACTGATTAGGTTCAGTGATCACTACAGTCAGAGATCTTTGGATTTGAAGTTCATTTATGAACTAGCTCCCATCAGATATCCAGACATATTCTAAGACAGGTATTACTCGATTCGGAAGATGGCTTTCTCCGCGAACTAGAGATTAAGAGAGACATAGAAAGAAACATCAGGACGGATCCACTAACTGAAGCTATGATTATGCGACATCACAATAATAGCCTTAAGTGCAAGTGGGAGATTATTGGATATAGTGCCCTCTAAGTCAATTATTGGATCGCAGGTACGTGATTGCAATGATTTAGGAAGGACCTATACCGATATGACTGTCTTACTCGAAATGATAGTATGCTATCTGGTTTGTCATTATCATAGTATACATGCTTTAGTTCACTATTGCATGTTGATAGAGCCCATAGGATTCTTGCTTGACTGCCAGCAGTATGACGGCGATCATATACGTGGGGGCTGGGGTCTGTAAGCACATCCTTAAAGTGTCCCTAGTCGTGGGAGTTTCGAGACAAGGCATCGATACTCCAGAGTAAACTAGTGTATACAGTCGAGACCCCGACGAGGGGTGGTGGCCGATCTCACAAGCCATTGGTGTCAGTTAGTTCACCTAAGATGTATACAGGTGCTCATTGAGTGCACCGGACAGGACTCGCCGGGAACATGCTAGTTGGTATTATATATATCGTCAGATAGCAGTTTCCTGGTGACATTTGTACATGTTAGTTTTTCGACCTGAGATCGTCATTTGTCTCGTGTGAGTTCCCACTGTCCTTTGATTACTACCCTACCACGCTCAAAGGAGACGTGCAAACAGGTTTTAGTTGGGTACAGTCCCGAGCCACATGGAGGCAGTGAGCGGATCGTCGGGGATTCGTCTCTCCCGGTATTGGGGGTTGATGTCGCACTGTGCACGGGAGGCCATCACTAGAAATCCTCGGCCGAGGTAGTGGAGAATCACTGATTTGGATCAATAGTTTCTCAGGTGGTGATGGGCTTCATACCGACACGAATTATCGCGTTATTAGGGGTCTGACTTTATCCACCCCCTAGACTCGATATGCGATACTCTTAGACGAACGGACCGGACTGTACGGATATTGTCACTGTCAGGTTCAGTAGGGTTTCTGGATGAGTTCGCTCGTCAGCTTCCCTTCCAATCAATACATAGGCAACCGTTACGTACAGCTTGTACCTCTGACGTGCTAGTGGTTAAACCCAGTGCCAGTGTGTTGATGAGTCATTAGAGTCCCCCGTAGACTGTTTCCCAAGTTTGGGCGAAACATTGTAGAGGCCGTATGGTTTTATGGCAGGGTTCGGAAAATGCACGTGCGTTTACGCACGTGTCATATTTCGGGAAGATAATACTGGTAGGCTTTGGTTTAAGCCGGATCTGAGTATTATACTGTGTAGATATAATATCTTTGTCTCATTTGCATTTGTATTTGGTCGTAATACAAATGCGGGTATGTTTATACTGTTACGGGGTTATCCGGAAATTTGTATTGGGATCGCTTTTGGAAGTTGCCAGTTTCCAGTTTTCTATCACCCGTCTTTAACATTCGGTTAAAGACGGATTTATCTTTTCTTGTTGAGTGTGGAAGGTTCTAGAAATGGTGACTAGGATGATGAGGTGTTAAGTGACTCATTAGTGCATTTATTGTTCATTTAATGTTTATGGTGACTAGGTTAATGCATCGTCATTTGCATTAATTGTTGTTGCAAGGTGTCTTGTGAATCATTCATTCTTATGGTCACCCCCTCCCTTTCCTACACTCACCCCTCCTCCATAAAGTTGCCGGCCCCTTGAGTGAGAGAGAGAGATTTTGATTCATTGGGAAAAAGGTATATGGAGTTTGGTTCATGAAAATTCGAATTGCTCATTTCTCATTTACCCGATTCAAATGGCAAATTCATTAACTGTTCGTCCATGGCTTTGGACGAAGTGAGAAAAAGTGTTCTACTCATTCTCTACATCAATCTTGGTCATCTCTTTTAGCAAACTTGATGATCGAGTTGCCTCAGTTCAGAGGCGGGAGCCCGTTTAAAGATCCGTCGATGTGGTGCCACCTGGACGAGAAGACTGGAGATTCAGGAGATCGGAGCAGCCGCAACAAAGCGTGGGATGATGGTTGAAGACCGAAGGACTCGGATCGTTCGTTATAACATTTCTACCCACTTTGTAGTTAGTTGGTTTCGCTTTAATGGTAGATCCGGGTTATAGTATACGATAGCGCCAGTCAAAAATTTTTTGTTCCGCATTTGGCGTCTGTTAGACGGCCGGGGCGCTACCGTGTACTTACATTATTCGATAAGGAAAGAGTCGAGATCCCTTCACCGGGAGTGACCTCTTTAGAGAAACTAGCAGATGCTACAAACTCGGCTTGTCTTTTGATTGTTTTTATAGTTCTTGCTTTGCACCGTGGTATTTGTGAAATATCCTGCAACTTATTTGATAAGGAAAGAGACGATGATCCTTTCACCGGGAGTGACCTCTTTAGCAAAACTAGAAAAGGCCTAAAAAACATTCCATTTAAAATCACTCGATTCTACGAGGATATCAAGTTGATTACGCAAAGGGTTTTCTTAAAAACCTGTCGTAGCCCTCCGTCATTTCAGATAAGTACTTCATAGTATTCGTGCTGCGTTTGTTGACCTTGTCAAGGCGTAGTGAGCGGTAGCTATTTATTCTTTTCTGCAAAAGCATATGATGCGATTGAGTTAGGGTAGTCGTGTGACTTTGTTGACCTTTTCAAGGGTCATGCGGGTAGGTTTAATTCAATCGGGAAATGACGGGATGAACTTGACTTGCGGTCTATGGTTTGTTGACCTTGTCAAGGTCATAGATCGCTCGGGGAAAAATATTATCGGTAATTTCAAGTGTTGAAATTTGCAATGAGATTGCATACCTTCTATGAGATGGATCCCGATACCCGCTGCGAGTAAGAGTTACTCATGGGAGACTTTTACACATTACAATTAGCCGATCAAGTAGGTGTCTAGAAAGGTGTTAGCGGAGTTACGCCCCTGGGAAAATGAGATTTACTTTAATTAGGTCCATGCGAAAGCACGGGGAACCTCCCTCAAAGTACCGACACTGGCCTGGCAGAAAGATTGGCGAACTTGTAGCGTGTAATTAATCCCGGCTAGTCTTACCTTTTAGGGTTTGAAGGAAGATTTGACTAAAACAGTTGGAGACATCCTGATTAGATAAATTGATAACCAATCTAATCTTGTAAAAGCGCACGTTGAGTGTTTTCTTCTCTCTCTCTCTCCCCCCTGGTTACGACTATGTCACGCCTTAATCAAGATAATTATACGGATGTATTGACCGAACCCGCTTGTTATACTGTGTTGAGGAATGTTGGTCCCGCTCCAACTTATAATTGTTATAAGACCGAGCAGGAAATTGGGGATTACCAGAATTCCCGTGCCACCCAAACGAAGAAAGTGCATGCTGATGTATTTTCTTCGGGTGTGTTCATTACTGAGAACTGTTTCTCAGTATCCTTTACGTCTTGGGTATGAGATACCGGATCAGGATCCCACATATGTAATCTGTTACATGGGCTACAGATAGGTAGAGAACTGAGAACGGGTGAAAAGTTTCATGAGATAGAAATGGTGCAAGTGTTGCAGCCAAGTCTGTTGGTAGTTATCACCATGTATTACCAGAATACATTGATTCTGAACGAATGTTATTAGATACCTAACCTGATATACAACATCATATCAGTTTCTTTATTAGTAAAGAAGGATATAATTTTGTATTGTTGGATAATGTTTTGAACATTTCCTATATCAAGAGTTGATCGGTTCAGGCACGTTATCTAAAAGCATAGACGTTCTAAATCAAACCACAGTTCTTAATGTACAGAACACACAAAAGAGAAAGTGTTCAGAAATGAACGAATCCTTCTTGAGGTATTGTAGACTAGGTCATATCTATGTGACCCGACTAGCTGAAGTTACATATAGATGCATATTTAAATTAGTTTGAATTTACATCTTGTTAAACTTGCCAGTCATGTCACAGAGATAAGATGACCACAACTCCGTTTATTGGAAACAGAGAAAGAGTTAGTGAACTCTTGGGATTGATACATGCTGATGTATGAAGGTCCCCTGTCTATACATGCCAGGACCGGTTCTTTGTACTTCATTACATTCGCTGATGATCTCTCAAGATTCAGACATATGTTCCTGTTGAAACACAATTCCGAAACTTTTGAGATAATCATAGAATATAAGTTAGAAGTAGAGAACCAAAACGGTTATAAGTATTATGTCCTTTGATAAGATCAAGGAGGAGAATACTTGAGCACGGGATTCCTGGACTATTCTAAAGGAGAATGAGATTCTCTCTCAGCATTACTCCTCCGTATACACCACAGCACGTCGATATATCGGGACGGAGGAATCACATCCTATTTGATATAGTGCGCTCTATGATGAGTACTATTGAGTTTTTTATTTCCTTTTGGGAGTTATGCACTTATGAAGCTGCATACCTATTGAATAGGGTTCCAATCAAATCAGTTGCCTACCACTTCATATGTGATATGGAATGGGAAGAGCCCATATCATAAGTTAAGATTTGGGTTGTCCGGCCTATGTCTAAAAGCAAAATCTGGACAAGATGGAGGCAAAGTCAGTTCTGTGGAAGTTTGTTGGATATCCCAAGCATACGCAAGGGAATATCTTCTACCAAACCGAGGAACAAAAGATGTTTTGTTTCTCAGCATGCCACCTTTGTGAAAGGGAATTTCTTGTGAAGAAATTATTGGTCATGAGGTAGAACTGGAAAGAGTTCCAGCTATACAAACTGCAGCTGATGATTTGGTAGAACCAAAGGATTCAATAGTTTCCAAAGAATCTCAGCCTCTCCGCCGATCTAGTAGGGTTCTTCACCCACCTGACAGATACTTCGGTTTTCTCTATGAAAGTGGGAGCGAGGATTGCATCATGAGATGATGACCCAACTAGTTTCGAGCTGGCCATCAGGAGTGGGACTCTGTAAGAATGGCTGGATGCTTATCGATCTGAGATGGAATCCTTATACACCAACAAAGTATGGACTTTGGTTGTTTTATCTGAAGGGTTAAATCCCCATCAGGAGCAAGTATATCTTGAGAAGATTACTTGGTGTACATGGAAAAGTTGAGACTTTCAAAGCTATGCTTAAGTCCATCCAGATCCTACTTGCCACGGCTACATACCATGACTACGATATCTGGCGGTTGGCTGTCATGACTGCTTTTCTAAATGATGATTTGGAAGAGAGCGTCTATAAGTACACAGCCAGAGGGCTTCGTAGACAGTGGGAGCAGCGGAAACATAAGCAAGATGTTTTATGTGATAAATCAGGCATCGCGGAGTTGGAACGTCTGTTTTGATGTGGTAGTCAAAGAGTTTGACTTCATCAAAATGGTAGATGAACCTTGTATATACAAAAATGTAGTAGAGAGTATGGTGGTGATTCTCGTAGAGTATGTGGATACCATACTCTTGATAGGGAAGGAGTTTCCTATGCTACGCTCGGTCAATCCTCTTATCACAATGATTCTCTATATAGGATCAAAGCGATACCTCCTAAATCCTGGGTTATGGATCTATGGGATAGATCTAATTGGATGTTAGGAATCTCGCTTGTTGTAGTGAGATGGTATCAAATGATCCTAGGGAGAATCACTGGAAACGTTCCAGGGTGATAAGGACGACTGAATGTCAGTCGCAGGCATTATCTTTACCCTCAGTGGAGGGACGGTATGTTGGAAGAGTTCCAAGCTAGATACCGTGACTTACTAGACGATTAAAGGCAAGATACATTGTTACCAAGGATGCTACCAAAGAGGCGGTCTGGATATATTTTAGTTCATGAGATGAACTTCGTTCCTGCCATTGTGTGACAAAGGAGTTGTGGCTTAAGCCAAGGAACCCCATCCCATCAGAAAACCAGATATAAATCTTAGGCAGTATCACCTGATCATAGAGATGGTTGATCTCCAGGGACATCGAGGTTAGGAGAGTATACACAGAGGACAACAGTGCGGATCCACTCACAAAGGCCTATTTCCCAGTAGAGACTTTTATGGGATGGTTGAGTATGAGATACTTCAACCACAACTAATTGTTGGGTATGCGATACCACAACAGATGGCCCTACTGCAAGTGGGAGATTGTTAGTTGTATGTATGCCCTAGAGGCCATTACTGTACATAAGATGTATATTGTATTGGATGCTTGGACATATATAGGGAGGACTTTCTTGCTCGACATGATAGTATGCTATATGGTTACTTTATATCTTAACATGTACTCTGATTGTCTCTATGTTACATGTTGATAAAGCCCTTAGGATGAGTACTTGACTACCAGGAATATGATGCAGATCATACTAGTGAGGACAGTGTAATCGCCAAGTACATCCTTCAAATGTTCCTAGTCGTGGGAGTACCGAGACAGGGCATCGATACTCTAGAGTAGACTAGCGTATACGCTTCTTGACCTATATGATGGGCGATGGATGATCTCATATCCATTGGTATTTGACATTAGAGAAGGTATACGGGTGCTCAGTGGAGACTGGGTACACTGGATGGACTCGCCGAGAACTCCCAAATGGTATTATACCTCACGTCAGATGGCATTTCTCTGGTGACACTGGTACAGGTTAGTCTGTGTACCCGAGATCGTCATAGAGTCTTGTGTGATTCCCACTGTGCTTTGATTTCCATCATACCACATCCAAGTGGGCGTGTAAAAAGGTGGCTTTTGGGTACAGTCCCGAATCACAGGGAGGCAATGAGCGATAAGAGGGGATTCGTCTCTCCCGGTATAGGGAGTTGATGTTGCGCTGTGTTCGATTGGCTATAACTGGAAATCCCTGGCCTGGGTTGCTGATATTTACTGATAAGTGTTATCAGTAGTTTCTCGAACTGTTGTAGACCTCATATCGACACGACTTATCACGCTACTGGGGTCTGACGTTTACCACCCCTAGGCGAGATATGCGACATATGAGACGAAGAGACCGGACTGTACGGCAGTGTTACTAATTGGGTTCACAGGAGAATGTACAGGCTTACTTGTTGATCTTCTGATCGCTAAATACCTGGGTGGCTGTTACGTTTAGCTGACCGCTTGCAGCTTGTGGGTGTTTGATATGATCATCACCTACTGCCGGCGTATTGACAATTCTTTAGAGTCCTACACAGAGGTTTCTTGACTCACGTAAAATGGAGTAGGAGCACATATATGATATGTGCGGGACCAAGAACAATACGTGTATGTGATACCGTTTTAGATTCTCGCGATATGAGATATCGGCCGGGTATATGAGATATAGCCGGGTCATCGGATCAAGTGTTGATTCGATGAACTGATACAGATTATATTAGTCGGTTTTTTGAGAAATAGCCGGATTATCGGATCAAGTGTTGATTCGATAATTTAATGTATAATTATATATTTGATATATTAAATTACATTAACTAATATAAGCTCACTAAAAGATTCTTTTTCTCACTCGGGTAACACATTGATATATTTGCGATATATGTTAATTGTATTATTTTATTTTGTTACAATAAATATTGCATATGTGATATATAATATTATAACATATTGTGGTTATAAATGCAACATGATTTGTGGAGTTTAATTGTGCTTAGGATTTGGATTAGGGTTAAACATGCATGAAGCTTTGACTTTGACTTTGGATATTTTGTGTAGATATTTGCTTAACCCAACCCAACCCTTCACCATAGTTAATTATCTACATGGGTTAAGTCTTCATACTTAACCCATGGTTGCATTTCTAACCTCACTATGGTTTTCATTATTCATCACAAAAGAAATGGCTTCTTCTTCTTCCTTCTTCTTTTGAATGGAAAAGCTTTCTAGCTTTTTCATTAGTAATGATTCTGAGTGAGATTAAGAAAACAAAAGAGTGCCAAATACCTACTTCAACATCCTAATCTATTTTTGCCAATTAGATTAGGGTGTTCACTTCATTTAGTGAATGAGAGCTTGTGTTAAAGAAACTTCAAGGTAGATCATCTTTGTTATCGAAGATCGGAAGCAAGCTTGCATCTTTCTCTTCGTGGAGCCTCTCTAGAGTCCGGATACTCGATGATAGCAGCGAAGGGACCTTGTTCATATCAGATTTTTGCATTTTAATACCGCCCAATTTTTATCACATTGCTTATCGGTAGGTACTCTTGAGCCGTGTTTGCTAGTCAATTGCAGGATACATGTTCTCGGCTCTAAACGGTGAAATTCATGGAAAAGCACGACAAAATCCGGATTACTGCCAACCACAGATAAAACACGGGTCTCCGCTCTCTATCCGTATGTTGCCGCACACCAGTTTAAGAGACAAAATGGCAAATCAATGTCATTTTCATGCACAAAGCTCAATGTCAACACAAGATCCAACATATCTACGCGGAGCTCAAGAAAAATCATGACAAAAGATCCACATCAAATCACCTTTTGATTTGCTGATATTCTGGAAAAATTGTGAAGAGCTTCTGAGAAACATCATATACCAGACTGAAGGACATAGAAGACCAGGGAAGCACACAAAACCCGATGTCCCAACTCCCCTATAGGGCCGCGGATCCGCGGCCAAAAGGGGGTCTAGGACGCGGATACGCGGCCGTATGGTCTCTTCAGATGAAATCTTTTCAGGGGTAGTTTGGACTTTTCATGAAGGATCAGAATGTTACCCTGGGTTTCCAGCTCCTTGCCTATAAATAGTCCAGAACTTGCCAAAGCCAAGGGTCCATATTCTTGTATTTAGATTTTAGAATACATGTGTTGTTCTTCGTCCTCCTCTCATCTCTTCTCCATTAAAAACTTGTAGTGAGCTTTTGTGAGTGAAGAATAAATAAAGGAGTTCTTGTTCTTACCATGCTTATCTTGTTGTAGTTGTTAATTATATTTGCTTGTATTTTTCATTTGCTAATCTAGTTGTTGTTATTTGTTGTTTGTTTCTTTCTTATTCTCTTTTTCTTTATCCTTAAAACAACTATGATGCTTATGCTTGATCCTTGCCAAGGTGAGGTCTCAAATTGCTAGTTGTAATCTTCTAACCTCTTTCTTTCTATCTTCCTCCTTTGTTTTATTTTCTTTTCCTTATAATGGGTGAGTAGTTTTCATACTTGTTAGGATAGGATAAGGAAAGTTTGAGAGAAGGAAATCTCTCTCACTCTTTTCTTGCCCAACAGCTTAATTCGGACTCCCGTTAATTGAACCACAATCCGCTTCCTACGGCACCCTATCCTACATGATAGCGGTGATTCCTTAGTGAGACCGGTTGTGGTTGAATTAACCGGAGGTTAAGGCTAAGAGCCAAGAACGGACGGACAAGCACCAAAAGGAAAAACTTATGTGTTGGAAAGCCTAGCTTATACTCGCAAGTTCCTTCCTAGTCGTGCTAATCCCCGTTGTTGCCGATTACCGTCACACCGACATTAAGAGTGGCAACGAAAGAAGTGAGCGACTCCTAACTCAAACTAACCTAATCCTAACCCTAACAAGCTCTCTTTATATATCATTTTAGCACATAGTTAATCTAAAAACAAACCTGGACATTTGGACTTAACTCGTTAAAGCATATAGAAAAAGACTCACATCTCCCTGCGGACGACCCGTACTCAACCAGCTAGCTACAAGCGAAATCGTCTTGATTGCTGTATTTAACTAAGCACGCAAAAAATCTACTAATCAAATGGCGCCGTTGCCGGGGAGATGGTAGTTTATTTCTTTGTGTAATTTTGGGTTAATTTGTGAATATAAATATAACCGAAAAACAAAACAAAAAAATATACATTGTAAAAAAACCATCTTGTTATTTTTGATTAGTTTTTGTGCAAGTGCGTAGGATAAAAAGACGGTCGAGTTCAGTGCCAAAGACATGGGAAGTTAGACCCATATATCGCGGCTACACCGCGACGGATCAAGACAAGAACCAACGGTCTACTGTAAAAATCTGGAGCAGATACAGTGAGCAAATCAAGATTCAGGAAATCCAGACAAGCAGAGGACACCCAAAACAGCACATACCAGAAATTTGAAGCCCCAACCCCTCAACATAGCCGCGGAACCGCGGCCTGAGCAAGTGTTTAGCCGCGGAACCGCGGCCATTTGTTGGCTTCAGGATTTCATATTTTTTTGGTGAGTCTCTTTCTCCTTCCCCACTCCTCTGAACTCCACTGAACTGTGTTTTCTGCAGCATTCTTTGCGCAAACTCTCTTCCCCCTTCCAATAAATTGTTTTAGTGCAGGATTCTTTGCGCCGCGCTAAAATAAAAATTGTTTGCAGTTGATTGTTACTACTTTGCATATATTAATACGGACTTTAAGGGGCTTGAAACCAATTCAGATTGGGTGGGAATTTCATTACCCTTCCCAGGACCCCAGAAATCACAAAAAGCATATGCATTGACCATTGCTTAAATTAAAAAAATACTAGACTCAGCCCTAAAGACTTCGCGCTCAATAGGACAGAGGACTAATTACAGGCATCGGCCGTTTATCCTATCCTGACTTTTTGCGGTGTCTAGGCAAGTGTGTCCAAGGCAAGTGGTTACTTAATTAGGACCACTACTTACGTAGTGGGGAGCCTCCCACTTACCTGGCACTTACTTGGCCGCAATTGCTAGAGAAGAGGCGGTTTGAGGTCCTATTTCTAGCCCTTTGGAACAGTTAGGAGCTGTCTAGCTGACCTAGGTAACCCTAGATCTAGGTGTGATTGTGCATATCTTGTTTGTGATTGCTTGAAGCCGTAAGCCCGTACATATTTCTGTAAAGCTCTTTCTAAAAAAAAAGAAAAAAAACACACAAAACCAAAAACTTTTATAAAAACTTGCCCTTTGTCGCCAGAATCCATTTTTTTTACCCACCACCCATCGTATTTCTCCATTGACGTTTTCTTACCCTCACCTTCTCCGCTTTGACTATACTAAACTCGTTTAGTGTATGTCCGCTTGGACTCGGGACACTAGCGTCCGCCTAGTCTGCGTTACGTTAGTCGCTACCGACTACGCGATCGACTCAGACGTCGAAACTCCGTCCACGCCTCATTCACCCTTACCTTTGCCGGCCAACTCCGACGTTGACCGGAATTCTGTTCATACATCTTCACCTTCACCATCACCAACCTCTTCTTCCGCGATGTCAGGATTTAATCCAAACATCTCTTTGACTCCTCCGGGATTGACTCCACCTCCTATGGAGGCAAATAACCCACCACCACCGCCTGTTGTAGCGCCGCAGCGAATCACGCTCCAGGATCGTTTCTATCCCACCCGTTCTGCACTTCCCACCTGTCTTTCCCTTCCACCGGCCAATGGGGATAATTTTGAAGTTAAGCCCCACTTCATTAACATGCTTCCGAAATTTCATGGGCATGAATCTGAAGATGCCTATATCTTTATCAACAAGTTCCAAAATGTTTGTGCCATGATGAAAACTACCCAGCTGTCGGACGATGCTATACGGCTACGGGTCATTCCGTTCACTTTATGCGATCTTGCTGAAAAATGGCTGTATAGCACCGCTTCCCACTCCATAACCAGTTGGGATGAGTTTGTGAAAGCGTTTCTCAAGAAATTCTATCCGAATCATAAAACCGTAAGGATCCGTAACGAAATCAACCAATTCTCTCAACTTCCTTCTGAACCCTTCTGGAAGTGCTTTGACCGGTATAAAGACCTTCTTGTTCAGTGCCCTCACCACGGTATTGAGAAATGGCAAATTTGCCAAACCTTATACGAGGGCCTGAACCCAGCAACCAAGCAGTTGTTGGAAACCATTTGTCAGGGCTACATCCTATCGAAATCTGACGAGGAAGCGTGGCAATTCTTCGACGACCTTGCGGAACAGACGCTTCAATGGGAGAGCACTAGACCAACTACTTCTTCCTTCCTCCACTTCTACTGGTCAGTCTAGGATAGGAATTCACCAACTCGATGTCTCTATTGCGATAAAAGATGAAATGGCTGCAATAACGAGAAAACTTGAAGCGATAGAGAGCAAATTTTCATCTCCTGCTCCTGCCCCTGTTCTTCCCCTTCGTACCATTTGTGCTTGTTGTTCCGATCCTTCTCACTTAATCGAAGAGTGTCCTTACAATCCACCATCGCAAGGACAGGATCAGATTAATGCTGCATTTCAGCAAAGACCGAGGAATGATCCATACTCTTCCACCTACAATCCTGGTTGGAGGAACCACCCCAATTTCGCCTGGAATCAGAATCAGCAACAATTCCAATGAAACAATTTCCAGAGGCCCCCTCCTCCGCAACAACAAGCGCAACAACAAACTCAACATCAGTTTCAGCAGCCCTTCCAACTCCAACCTTTTCAAAATCAGACGAACAACTTTGCACCCAACAATTCTTTTCCACAAAACAACTTTGTTCCATCAAACAACGATAAGGTTTCCTCGCTAGAACGAAGTCTGGAGGCGTTCGTTAAATAATCGACACAATCCACCGCCAACATCTAGTCGTCTATTCAGTCTTTGGTGCAACACACTGCTGCACACGGGCAAAGCATCAAGACCATCGAAGCCCAGATTGCACAGCTGAATGCGGCGTTAAGCGAGCGAGAAAAGGGGAAGCTTCCATCTCAACCACTCCCAAATCCCGGTCACCCACATAATGTACATGTTGCTCTTGAACAACAGAACTATAATGTGAGTGCCGTGACTACATTGAGATCGGGAAGGATGCTGCACAACAACATCGGCACAGCAATTGAGGATGATGACACCCCGGCCGCTTCTTCTTCTTCGTCTTCTAAGCCTATTCTCCATTCTTCAGAAGGCTCTTCTTCTTTTTCTTCTTCTGCTCTGAATGGACCCACTTCTTACTTCACGAAAGCACCAGCTCTGGGATCCGTTCCAGCTCCACAATCACCTCCACAAGCATTGGACTCAACAAATTTTAAAAACGTTCCATTTCCAAACCGGTTGAGGTCCAATAAACAAAATCCACAAATAGAGAAGATTCTGGAGTTGTTTAAGCAGGTTAACATCAACATTCCCCTTTTAGATGCTGTCCAACAAGTCTCGTTCTACGCGAAAATCTTAAAGGACTTGTGCATGAAAAAGAGGAAGTCTCAGGTACCCAAGAAAGTTTTCTTGGCTAGTGCTGTGAGTGATGCTCTTACCCAATCTTTACCGCAAAAACGGAAGGACCCTGGCTGTCCTACAATTTCTATTACCATTGGGGATAAGAACATCAACCGCGCACTATTAGATCTTGGTGCCAGTGTTAACCTGCTTCCGTACTCAGTATATGAGCAATTAGGTGTAGGAGAGCTGAAACCCACACACTGTACTCTCCAAATGGCCGACCGATCAATCACCCATCCTAGGGGTGAGCTAGAGGATGTGTTAATCAAGGCTGGGGACTTCATATTCCCCGTTGACTTCATTGTATTAGACACACAGCCTGTAGCTAACCACCGGAATCAAATTCCGGTGATACTCGGTTGCCCATTCCTTGCAACCTCAAATGCTGTGATCAATTGTCGCAATGGTTCGATGAACCTATCTTTTGGAAACATGACAATTGAACTCAACATTTTTAGGTTGGGGAATCAGCCCACCGAACCTAATGCTCATATACTAGACGTTTGCTCAATCCAGGAGATCACCCTAGAAGAGTGTGAATTCGAGGAGTTTTTGTTCGATCACGATAACCTTAACGCCACTAGTGCGTTCCTCTTCGAACCTGCTGCTGTTTCTGCGCCCGATAATGACTATGAGTGTTTCACTTTCTCGAACGATCGTAGCCCCTCACCACCCGAGTTTGAATCCATCGAATTTCTGGATGAGTTACCTGAACCATCCAACTCTGTCGCTTACACTCGTTTCGAACCTTTGCTGGAATCCTTTAAGTTCGAGACCTTTTCACCAATCTTGCCTTCAATCGTTTCACCTCCAACGCTCGAACTCAAGCCTTTGCCGTCTCACCTTAAGTACGCTTACTTGGGTGAGAACGAGACCCTCCCTGTTATCATCTCGGCTTCTCTAGCTCCAGAGCAAGAGAAAGCCCTTCTTGCGATCTTGCACAGCAATAGGCAAGCTTTTGGCTGGTCCATGGCGGACATCAAGGGGATTAGTCCCCTGATCGTTGAACATCACATTCATCTGATGGATGATGCCAAACCAGCCAGGGATCCACAAAAGCAACTCAACCCAGTCATGAAGGAGGCTGTGAAAAAGGAAATCGTGAAGTGTCTGGATAGTGGTATCATTTACCCTATCTCTGATAGCCAGTGGGTTAGCCCCATTCACGTTGTCCCCAAGAAATCAAGCATAACGGTCATTACTAATGAGGCGAATGAGTTAATCCCTACTCGCACCCAAACTGGGTGGCGAGTATGCATCGATTACAGAAAACTCAATGCCGCAACGCGGAAAGACCACTTTCCGCTACCTTTCATTGACCAAATGCTTGAACGATTGGCCGGACACGAGTACTACTGCTTTCTTGATGGCTACTCCGGCTATAATCAGATTCCCATCACCGAAAAAGACCAGGACAAGACCATATTCACTTGTCCTTTCGGCACGTTCGCATATCGTCGCATGCCCTTTGGGTTATGCAATGCGCCCGCTACCTTCCAGCGGTGTATGATGGGAATCTTCTTTGACATGGTGGAGAAATTCCTGGAGATCTTCATGGACGATTTCTCCATCTTCGGCGATTCCTTCAACGAGTGTTTGCTGCATCTTGACGCTGTCCTTACCCGATGTAAGGACAAGAACCTCACATTGAATTGGGAGAAGTTCCACTTCATGGTACGCGAAGGTATTGTCTTAGGACATATCATTTCGCAAAATAGCATAGAGGTTGACAAAGCGAAGATTGAGGTTATTTCCAATCTCCCTCCTCCCAGATGCGTCCGAGACATCCGAGCCTTCCTTGGCCATGCCGGTTTCTATAGACAGTTCATCAAGGACTTTAGCAAGATTGCTAGGCCCTTGACTCTTTTGCTGGCCAAGGACACGCCATTCGACTTCAACTCGAGCTGTGTGACTACGTTCGAGTCATTAAAAAGCTCACTCACTTCTTCTCCCGTTCTTTCTTCACCTGAATGGACACACCCATTTGAGATTATGTGCGATGGATCCGACTTTGCCATTGGTGCTGTCCTTGGACAGCACATCAACAAGATGCCGCACGTAATCTATTATGCTAGCCGAACCCTGAACGACGCCCAACTTAATTATACAACAACTGAGAAGGAATTCTTAGCTGTTGTATTTGCTTTAGAAAAGTTCAGGCCCTACCTAATCGGCTCTCCGGTCATTGTCTACACAGACCATTCTGCTCTGCGCCATCTTTTTGCGAAGAAAGATGCAAAATCTCGGCTAATACGTTGGATCCTCTTGCTTCAAGAGTTTGACCATGTCATCAAGGACAAAAGAGGATATGAAAACGTAGTCGCCGACCATCTCTCACGACTTCCTTCTTCGCCGTCGCCTCAACTTCCGATCAACGACGTTTTTCCGGATGAACAGCTCTTGACAGTATCTCGCGAACCCTGGTTCACAGATATTGTGAACTATTTGGCCACAGGACTACTACCGACTGAATGGTCAAGTCAGTACAGACTTCGATTCTTATCCCATGAAAAACACTTTTACTGGGAGGAACCCTATCTGTTCAAGTACTGTCCCGACCAGATTATTCGTCGGTGTGTCCCTGACGATGAATTCAAGAGTGTGCTGTCATTTTGCTACGATCAAGCATGTGGCGGGCATTTTGGCCCCAGAAAGACAGCTGAGAAGATCTTGCAATGTGGTTTCTACTGGCCACAACTCTTCAAAGACGCTCAAGAGTATTTTGGCAACGATCTTGCTCCCGGTGCCAACACTTGGGCCGGATATCCCGGAGGAACGAGATGCCGCTCCAACCGATCTTGGTTGTGGAGATTTTCGACGTTTAGGGGATAGATTTCATGGGGCCGTTTCCCAGCTCTTTCGGGAACTTGTACATCCATCTCGCTGTTGATTACGTCTCTAAGTGGGTCGAGGTTGTGCCCAGCCGGACTAACGACAACAAGGTTGTCATTAGGTTTCTTAAAGAAAACATTTTCTCCCGGTTTGGGCACCCCCGAGAGATCATTAGAGACAATGGAACTCATTTCTATAATAAGACTTTCGAAGCCTTGATGCGGAAATATTCCATTAATCATAAGCTATCTACGCCCTACCACCCCCAAACCTGTGGGCAAGCCGAAGTTTCAAATCGGCAAATCAAGCAGATACTAGAGAAGACGGTTTCCAAGAACCGAAAAGATTAGTCGTTGAAACTCACTGATGCCCTTTGGGCATTTCGAACGGCTTATAAGACCGATCTTGGCATGTCTCCCTATCGGCTTGTGTACGGAAAGGCTTGCCACCTCCCTGTCGAAATAGAGCATCGCGCATTTTGGGCGATAAAAGAGCTGAATCTATCTCTCGAAGATGCGGGCAGCCATCGGAAGCTGCAGTTGAACGAATTGAGCGAGCTTAGGGATGAGGCCTACGATAACGCTGTTGTCGTTAAGAACCGAACGAAGGTGTTTCACGATAAACACCTTTTGCGCAAAACTTTCGTACCTGGTCAACAGGTACTGCTTTACGACACCCAGCTACACTTCCATCTCGCTGGAAAGGGCCGTATTTTGTGCGGAATGTGTATCCGCATGGCGCTGTGGATTTGGAGAATCCAAAGGACGGTTCATTTTTTAAAGTAAATGGACACCGACTTAAACCGTACCTTAGCGCCAAACCAACAGAGGAGCTCCTGGTCTTACAGGAGCCGGTTTACCCTGCATAATCTTCCTCTACCTACCACCAAACTTCGGTTATCCAGCCAAGAACAGTGGACACTATTCCAAATAAGTTTGGGGGTATGTATATACCTTTTTGTATATATTTGTGGATATTCTTTTCCATTCTTCTTTTCTTTGAAAACAAAAAAAAAATGTGTGTATATCTAACCGACAATTTTGACCCTTCAAATGATCTCTTTATGCAATGACAGTGAGGACACTGTCCAGTTTAAGTTTGGGGGTACGCTCGGTAAGCATTTCTAACCTTCGCATTCATATGTATATTTTGCATCTGCATATTAAAATCCATAAAATCCATAAAAATCAGAAAATTTTCTAAAAACATAAAAACTTTTCTGTCAAGTTAGCTAGTGGGAGAACTCTGATTCAACATTTCGACGGTTTTGTTTGATAAAATAAGAATAACTAAATCTTATTTTTAGATTTTGAAAACCTGAAAGATAACTCTCCTTTGAAGTTAACTATAGCTGATATACGTCTTTATATCACACTACACGTGTCGTGAGTTTTTGAAATTAGATGACAGGTCTTTTATGTCTAAGAACTTTTAAATGGATAAATGATTTTCTGAGGATCAAATAGGTTTGTTCTGAAATAAGTAATATCAAGAATAGTTTATGAAGTGAAGTGAATATGAAGGAATGTTATTGATGCCTTAATTGGAACTAAGTCTGAAAAATAACCCATCTGAAACTTGATTGGAATGATTACACACCTAACCCACTAAACACGTCTTTTATCCAAAAAATAACTGAACTACCGGTTATATCTCCGTTCGCATTGAATCATCATGATTTTCACGCTAAATTGTCTTTTGTTTTTGGGCCTAGGTAACTTGAGTAATTAAGTCCGCTGGGGTGTCTCTACACCTAATGCCCTAAAGCCAACTGGTTTGGGTGCATTGGCTGAAAGCTCGTTAAGAAGCCTAGAAAGTCCAGATTAAAACAAAGTCAAGCAAGTGTTCTCTCCGAGTTAAAATTCCCAACGGTTCTTTTTGTGAGAATAATCTTGACAAAAGGCAGGTTTTTAAAAAAAAAATTTCTAGCAGAGATATTAAGGTTTTATTCTATGATAAAGACTATTGCACGTTCACAGAGGTGTGTATGAAATGAAAACAAGAAAAAGGTGGAGCGAAAAATAAGACATAGTTTCCTGTTAAAGAAGATAGAAATTCTGAAGTTGAAACCTTACTGGAAAACGAAACTTGAAAAATGCTTAACTCTTTATAAAACTTATGTGATCCTTTTAAAAATTTTATCTGGGCTTTATTGTATGACATGATGACTTTATTCAACCCTTCTGGAACTTAACGACACTATTTGCACTGCACGTAAAGACATATAAAATCTTAAGTTAAATAAGAAGCGAGATGTGAAAAATAAAGGTTCGATAGTCTAGACTTAGGATAATAGAATTGTTATTTCTAAAACAAAACTTTAGGGTTTGAATTATAGTTATTTTGCAAAACTAGCTTGACAGGATTTTGTGGGTAGTATCAGCTAAAAACCCTCAGGAGACAACACTCCTACTAGGGACACCTAGAGGTTTAACGGCTTGTTGCACATGCTCAGTGCAATCGCGTTCCCTGCGAAAGTGAGGTTAGGAAATTTTTTGTGAATAAATTGGCTTTGCTCGGGACGAGCAAATGATAAGTTTGGGGGTATTTGTTCATATCAGATTTTTGCATTTTTATACCGCCCAATTTTTATCACATTACTTATCGGTAGATACTCTTGAGCCGTGTTTGCTAGTCAATTGCAGGATACATGTTCTCGGCTCTAAACGGTGAAATTCATGGAAAAGCATGACAAAATCCGGATTACTGCCAACCAAAGATAAAACACGGGTCTCCGCTCTCTATCCGTATGTTGCCGCACACCAGTTTAAGAGACAAAATGGCAAATCAATGTCATTTTCATGCACAAAGCTCAATGTCAGACATATCTACGCGGAGCTCAAGAAAAATCATGGCAAAAGATCTACATCAAATCACCTTTTGATATGCTGAACTTCTGGAAAAAATTGTGAAGAGCTTCTGAGAAACATCATATACCAGACTGAAGGACATAGAAGACCAGGGAAGCACACAAAACCCAATGTCCCAACTAACCTATAGGGCCGCGGATCCGCGGCCAATAGGGGGTCTAGGCCGCGGATCCGCGGCCGTATGGTCTCTTCAGATGAAATATTTTCAGGGGTAGTTTGGACTTTTCATGAAGGATCAGAATGTTGCCCGAGGTTTCCAGCTCCCTGCCTATAAATAGTCCAGAACTTGCCAAATCCAAGGGTCCATATTCTTGTATTTAGATTTTAGAATACATGTGTTGTTCTTCTTCCTCCTCTCATCTCTTGTCCATTAAAAACTTGTAGTGAGCTTTTGTGAGTGAAGAATGAATAAAGGAGTTCTTGTTCTTACCATGCTTATCTTGTTGTAGTTGTTAATTATATTTGCTTGTATTTTTCATTTGCTAATCTAGTTGTTGTTATTTGTTGTTTGTTTCTTTCTTATTCTCTCTTTCTTTATCCTTAAAACAACTATGATGCTTAAGCTTGATCATTGCCAAGGTGAGGTCTCAAATAACTACTGGTAATCTTCTAACCTCTTTCTTTCTATCTTCTTCCTTTGTTTTATTTTCTTTTCCTTATAATGGGTGAGTAGTTTTCATACTTGTTATGGTAGGATAAGGAATGTTTGAGAGAAAGAAATCTCTCTCATTCTTTTCTTGTCCAACAGCTTAATTCGGACTCCCGTTAATTGAACCACAATCCGCTCCCTACGGCACCCTATCCTATATGATAGCGGTAATTCCTTAGTGAGACCGGTTGTGGTTGAATTAACCAGAGGTTAAGGCTAAGAGCCAAGAACGGACGGACAAGCACCAAAAGGAAGAACTTATGCGTTGGAAAGCCTAGCTTATACTCGCAAGTTCCTTCCTAGTCGTGCTAATCCCCGTTGTTGCCGATTACCGTAACACCGACATTAAGAGTGGCAACGAAAGAAGTGAGCGACTCCTAACTCAAACTAACATAATCCTAACCCTAACAAGCTCTCTTTATATATCATTTTAGCACATAGTTAATCTAAAAACAAACCTGGACATTTGGACTTAACACGTTAAAGTACATAGAAAAAGACTCCCATCTCCCTGCGGACGACCCGTACTCAATCGGCTAGCTACAAGCGAAACCGTCTTGATTGCGGTATTTAACTAAGCACGCAAAAACTCTACCTATCAGACCTCAACACGGAGCTTTAGAAGTGAAAGACCGGACTACAAAGGTTGTAATCCCAAACTCTTAGAAGTAAAGTTGTTTACTTGCTTAGTTTCGCCTAATCTCTAGTTTAAAGATCTTGGTTAGGGTTGTTCGGCACGTATAAATTTTAAATCGGGCATGGTTGATGCCTTATAGACCCTTGTGAGAGTGCCTAGTAACCCTACAACTTATATACACTTACTTTATTGTTATATGTGTTCAGGATCGCAGGCGGGGACTTCGGACGCTGCGAAGAGGGGAAAGCAGGTGGTAGGCTTTACTTAGCCAGGAGGGTTGGTGAGTAGATTTAATATCTACAAGGGGATCGTCCGCATAGAGTTATGCGTCTAGGCTAGATCAAATGATATGACCTTTAGTGTTTAGTATATGGAATCGTTTGTGCACGTGTATTTCATTGCATATCTCATATACCTATTGTATTTGGACATAGTATTAATGAGACACAACACTATTATTGACGGTTCATGTTGCACGAGCACTGATTATATTCCACTCACACCGTCAATAATTGCCATGACACGCACAACACCTATACATATGTGATATAGTATTGCTTAGGGGCATCGAGACATGATCCTTATCTTCATTGTGCATATGACATATAGCATACATGTATACCTACATGCTTACACATATGCCCTGACATGCTTACATGCAAGTTATCCATATACCTATAGGGTAGTGTACCATTAGTGATAGGTATATACACATATGAGACATAGCTACATGTACTTCTGGCATACATACATACATATACCTGGAGGGTATTATGGATAAGCATAGAGACATACCTTGCTACAGATACTTTTACATCATACATACTTACATATGGACACACATATCTTGCTATACCGACATGGTTACGCATACCTTGTTATAACTACATGTTCACCTGTATATGATGCTGTATCTGATTTCGGAGAAATCAAGAACCACATGATATATTTAATAACTTATTGCAGTTAAATGGCGGTTTTTCCTTTATATGCTCATATTACTGTTTCATGTTTGCATACATTACATCCATGGATTTCATATGATGTTCTCCGATATTTTTACTCTTAAGTATATATAACAGTGGAATGGGACGCTGTTGTATATGCCTTTACACATATATTAGTGGAATGGGATGCTAATATATGTGTATTGATTCATGCATTTATACTTATTCATTACTTGTTGTTTTCTGGATTTGAGGACCGTGGTGGTTTCATGAAATTATGCAAGTATTCTTAATCTTTAATTGTATGCATCCACTCAGAGATTTGTTTTAATACCGATACGGGATCGAGAGTGTCGGTGTTTGTCACTTAAGATTCGAAGGACGTATAATACCGATACGGAATCGAGAGTGTCGATGTTGGGCACTTAAGATTCGAAGGACGTATAATACCGATACGGGATCGAGAGTGTCGGTGTTTGGCACTTAAGATTCTAAGGACGTATAATACCGATACGGGATCGAGAGTGTCGGTGTTTGGCACTTAAGATTCGAAAGACGTATAAATCTGTTTTGGATCATAAGTGCCGATGTTGGGCACTTAGGATTCGCTGTTTTGGATCATGAGTGTCGGTGTTTGGCACTTAGGATTCGCTAAGACTTATGGATATATGAAAGTTACATGATATCGGACACTTAGGATATACGAGATTTACTTGATAATTGGATACAGAATTTATATGAGATTCACCTAATATTGGATATAGGATATATGAGATTTACTTGATTTTGTACATTCGGGACATATGAGATTTGCTGATATTGTACATTCAGGATTTGTGAGACTTACATGATATGAGAACCAATTTGGGGGCTGATTTGTGGAATTGGAATTTGGTTTGTCTTGATAGACTTTGGTCCTACCACAATGTCAGGATTCCGTGGAAATGACATGTTTCATTCCATACTCCATATTTATTGTTTATGCACTGCTTCATGTATTAGTTGTACCTGATAGAGTACCTTCCATGACTGTTGCATTTACATACTTTATTTTATATGCTTTGCTTCATGTATTAGTTGTACCTGCTAGAGTACCTTTCATGACTGTTCCATATATACATTGTCATATCATCGTTTCATGTATTAGTTGTACCTGATAGAGTACCTTACATGATTGTTGCATACTGATTATCATATTATTGCTTCATGTATTAGATATACCTGCTGGAGTATCTTTCATGACTATTGCATTCATATGACCATTTATTGGTTAGCTTACATATGTTAGATTTGCGCTGTACGTGCATACTTGCAATTACCTGCTTATGTTATTTACTATTCACGAGTTGGCAACTCACCCTCGTTGTGCCACGGGATTTTGCAGGTTGTTTCCCCAGAGTAGTCAAGGTAGGCTATTCATCTATCACATCATCTTTTGCAGCGGATACCGCTTCAGCTCACAGTGTGCAGTTTTGCTTAGGTGGGTTTTGTGGTTATCCGTTCATGTTTATTGTATATTCGTTGTATCATGTATTCTCCATCTACCATTATCTTGTCTGACTTAGAGACTTTATGTGAGGACGATATTGTATATTTTGGTGACTTGGATGTCTTTTATGCAGTTTTACTTATATCGTCTTTTATTTCTTCGTTACGGCATCGTATATCTGTTGTGGTGGTTGTTTTCTGCCGTTTGGCGTGGATTTGCTCCCGTTGGGGATGCTTTACTTATATTTATGTTGTACCCATTTTTGGGGTTGGTTTTCACAAAGGAGGTGCTGCCAAAATTTTAAAGGAAGAAAAGTTGGACTTTAAAGAATTTGGGTTGAGATTTCAAAGGTTTTGAAAATGCTATTATCACTTTCTTACTACTTTTGATGGTTTAGATTGCTGGGTTTTCGGCTTACTTAAATTGCGTTACGCCTGTAGACGTTGCGTAGTTTAAGGGTCGTCATGTGTCAATTTCGGGTCGTGACAAAGTTGGTATCAGAGCGCTAGGTTTTACCTTTCGGAGTGTAGGATGACCTTGGTATGATGGAGTAGGTAAATTAAGCAGAGTAACGTAATGTGTGTATGTCCGCGGCATGCTCACGATCACGGTACTCCGCCTAAAGTGACCTAAGTACAAATTGCTTAAAATTCCTTCCTTGATGATACATATCCTTGTGATTCGATTTCTTTGTTCATATCGAATCCTTTTTCCATTTATAGCCTTTGCCGTCGATCACTATGAGGATTCAGAGAGGTGCAGCGAGGGCCGAGGTCCGAGTTGACTCGTTTGGGAAGAGGACTGACCAGGATAGCACACTCGTTGCACATGAGCAGATGGATCCGCCTTCGATAGATCGTATCGCTAGGCTTGAGGATGAGATGCAGGACTTGCGCCAGACGATGATGTCTTTTGTTGAGGCCAGTAGAGCACAGCGACAGGAGGTTGTTACCCCTGTTACCCAGTTATTCCTTGTGATCAGAGCTCAACATAGTGTTACTCACACAGCACCAGTGGATGCATCCATAGTTGACGAGGTACGTCTTCTTGAGACATTGGGAGTTCCGGAACAGTGGAGGACTCGTGCAGGTGTAGCAGCCTAGAGACAGAGGCGTAGTCGTCGAGGCAGATTTCGTGACCGTCGCGGGAGTAGCAGAGGCTTAGGATGAGGTGAGTCGTTTTATCTAGATCAGCCATTTGTTGTGTTAATTTCTGTCAGTGATTCTTTGGTTGCGCGACACATATTTCGGTCGTGGGCTAATCGGATAGGAGATAGAGATTCGTCCGTCGTGTTGATCCTTCTAGAGATGTTGGATTTGACGTTCTCCTGGGCATGGACTGGTTAGCTACGTGCTAGGCGTTTGTGGACTGCCGCGAGGAAACAGTTAGGTTTTGTTTTCCCGGCGAGTCAGTTCTTTTTGTGCAGGGGGACAGTGGTGCCGCCTCTCACAGCTTGAATTCAGCCTTTTTCTCTAGTCGGATTTTGAGGAGAGGATGTCGAGGATTCATAGCTTTCATTCGTGAAACCGGAGCCACAATGATTTTTTTGGACCGGGTTTCCATCATGCGAGATTTTTCCGACGTTGTTCCAGATGAGCCGGCGAGGCATAGGGAGCTTAAGGATCAGCTGCAGAGTTGTTTGTTGGGGCGTGTGCGTCTGAGTGTTTCGCTTTGGGGAGCTCCTATTCTGTTCGTCGGGAGAAGGACGACAGTTGAGGTTGTGTATTGATGGATCGTCAATTGAACCGGCTTAAGGTGCGAATATGTATCCTTTATCTCGTATTGACAATTTCTTCGATCAGCTATATTGTGTGAGACATTTTCTAAGTTTGTTGGGATGTGGACATCATTTGTTGCAGGTTCGGAGTGATGTCATTCCAAAGACTGCTTTTGTGCGTGCTATAGGCTTTATGAGTTTTGGTGGTGTCGTTGGACTCACCAATGCCCTAGCAGCATTCTTGTATGTGGTGAACCAGATTTCTTCAGGCTGTTCCTCGACCAGTTTATTATTGTGTCATTGATGACATTCTGGTCTATTCCAAGAGTCGTGAGGGACTAGGGAAGCACTTGAGGATTTGTTTTGCAGACATTGGGAGAGCACCAGCTGTTTGCTAAATTCTCGGAGTGTCCCTTCAGGCTTGATTGTGTTGACTTCTAGGTCTTGTAGTTACGGGAGACGGTTTCGTATAGTCCTGAGGAAGATCGAGACCGTACAGCTTGTGCCCAGACTTATATCCCAGACGGAGGTCTGCAGATCTTGGGCTTAGTAGGTTTTTACCGCCGTTTCGTGCAGGATTGCTTGTGTATCGCTGCACTGTTGACTGGACTGACCGGAAAGGAAGTTTTTTTTTTCGTGGACTGAGGCATACGTGCGGAGTTTTCAGTAGTTGAAGACTCGGTTGACAACTGCACCAGTTCTTTCTTTGCTTTCTGGTTCGGGCGACTTTGTTGTTTAACAGTGATGTTTCATGAGTGGGGCTCGATTTTGTGCTGATGTGGCAATATAGAGTTATCGTTTATGCTTCCCGACAGTTGGAGGAAGTACAAGCAGGATATCCCACTCATGATCTGGAGATGGCTGCTGTGGTCGTACGTTGAAGATTTGAGGACACTACTTGTTCGGAGAGTCGTGTCAGATTTTCACGGACCACCAGAGCTTAATGTTCATCTTCCTGCAGCGGGTTTTGATTGTTGAGACAGTCTTCTGCAGATTTACAGTTCTTGTGCAAACATTGAGTACAGCTTATGTTCGCTTCTACTGAGGGGACAACTTACTTATGTCCACGCCCGACCACTTTTCCTTAATCGCTTTCGCGTGGCACAGCACGCCGATGCTCGTTCGTCAGAGATTCTTGAGCATACTCGGCTGGGTAATGATTCGGAGTCCTTGATTTGTGACTAGGGTGTGCTACGTTTAGGGACGCGTTTGTGTGTACCTGTTACTGATGGGTAGAGACGCGAAATCCTAGAGCAGGCACATCGGTCGGCTTTTTGTGTTCATTCAAGTCCACCAATATGTGACGTGATTTGTGAGATCATTACGGGTAGGCAGGAATGAAGAGTGAAGTTTCGCATTTCATTTCAAGGTGTCTGTCTTGTTGTGAGCTAAGGTTGAGCACTTAAGACCGGCTGGAGAGTTGCAACCTTTAATCGTTCCATAGTGGGAATGGGAGCAGATCTCCATGAATGTCGTTGTGGTGTCTACCTAAGTTTAGACAGGGTGTGACTCTATTTGGGTGTTTGTTGTCCGGTTATGCTCAGTTTGCTCAGCTGTTCTTTGCTAAGTTTGTGCGTTTGCACGGAGTTCCTTCATGCATTGTATCCAATAGAGGCACCCTTTTCTCTTGCCTTCTTGGGCAGAAGCTACAGGATGCCTTGGGTACTGGTTGAGCTTTAGCTCCGCTTTCCATCCGTTGGCTGATGGTTAGACAGAACGGACAATACAGACTATGGAGGATATGCTTGTTGTGTGCGTACTATTTGTTGTCGGCAGTTTGGATCGTCACTTGCCATTGTTAGGATTCTCCTTCGATAGCAGTTATGAGGAGACATTCCAATTGGCAACCTTTAGGTTTTTGTTTGGTAGGTCATGTCGATCGCCAGTTTGTTTTTCTAATTCTGCGAGAGTAGGATTTTTGGACCCCAGCTAGTCTAGAGACTTAGGAGATGATCCAGTTGGTTCAGGTCAGGATGAGAGCAGCCCAGTGCAGACGGAGGTCTTATGCCGACCGAGGTGGTCGCAGACTTGAGTTCGTAGTGGGAGATCATGTATTCCTACTGATTTTCCGATGAATGACGTGTTGAGTTTTGGGAAGCTTATCCCAGGATTGTAGGTCCTTTTGGGATCCTCAAGAGAGTTAGTTTCGTTGCCTATAACTTGGCACTTCCGCCCAGATTATTGAGTATTCACCCCGTATTCCATATGTCGATACTTTGCAAATACCTTCATGACCTTTCTCACATGATTCATCACCACACCATTTATTTGGGACGCGATCTTTTCGTTCACCTGCAGCCAAGTGTGTTAATGGCTCGGTAGGTGGAGAAACTTCGGTCAAGGGTCTTGCCATCTGTGGAAGGTTTTCTTGGACGTAGCCGTATAGTGAGGTGATCACTTGGGAGGCTGCGAGCGAGATTTGGGAGTTTTGTACTCATCTCTTTGAATGTAAGCTTAGTAAGAATTTTAAATTCGGGGACCGAATTTCTTTAAGGGGGGAAGATTGTAACGTTTTAGAAACCGTTTTGCGAATTTTCCGTTTTTAGGGTAAAATTGTCGGTGTTGTCCCTTTTAACCCGATTGTGATCAAACTTCCGTAGAAACTTACCGGCATCTAGTTTAGCTAAAATAAAGCTAGTGCGCAAATTTTGGGGCTCTATGGGAAGTTTTGGTTCACATAAAATTTTTCCCTAATTATAATATTATTTTAATGCTTTATTTTTGCACTTTATTAGTGGTAATTACTTTTTGGTTTGGGTTAATTACTAATAATGTGGTTTTATGCTAAGTTAATCACTAGATTATGTTTTTAACCTTCTCAACAAAAATATCTAGATATTTGTGGTTTTATTGAATTTTTTAAAGAAAAGAAAAGAAAAGGTGGCATTTGCATTTATTAGCATTAATTAGTGTTTTTAGCTAGAAAATTCCACACACTTTACCAAAATTCCCCCCATTCTTCCCTTGGCCGGCCCTTCCCTTCCCCTTGCTGCCCTTCATCATTTCCACCCCTTTTCAACTCATTTTGCTTCAAAAAAATCATGAAAAATCCAAATTAATTCATACAAATTTAAATATAATCCAAAACCTTCATTTTTCTTCACAAATCTTTCTTAGATCTTCATTCTAGTGAGGATTTTGGAGGCAAAAGTGTGGATTGTTCTTGTTTCAAGTTTTGTTCTTGAAAGGTATAAAATCTTAACCCTAATCTCTTTTGTTGCTTAATACCTTTAATTAGCTTAATTAGATGTTTAATTTAAGCTTTTAAATTAATATTTAGAAATTCAAGATATCATTTTTATAATCAAATTAGGGTTTTGATTAGTGGAATGGTTAAGTGTTAAGCTAAGACAAATGAAAACTTAATCAAGATGCTAATTTGTTAAAAGATATTTTCCTAATCGGCTAATTAAGCTAATTAACAAACTAAACTTTTGCTAATCCTAATTAGAGAAATCTAAAATTTTAGTAAGGGTATAAGTGGTTTAACCTTGCTATTTGAAAATGTTTGTAAGTTCTAGTTTTGGTAAAACTTGTAGTTTTGTGCTAAAATGATAAATATTGCATACTAGATTTATGAATATTTTAGGCGTAGGTTTCTTTTGACGTTGCGACGTTATGTATATTGATTCCACGCTATATCTTGTGTTGTGAATGTGCGATCGGTTCGATCAGGGTCTAGACTTGGTAGTTGCGTCGCGTTGCATTCCTAGCTAGGGTCGTGCCAATGCCGTTCGTGTTTTTGTGTAACTTTTGCTCTTGAGTTCGTTTCGTAGTGTCGCTACGCGCTTTAGACGCTAAAACAAACACTTGGGAGTATATTTGGAGTTGTGTCGGTTAAACGTAGTTGTACGTATTTTGGTCAATTGCTTAGATACACTTGCTTTATTGTTATATGTGTTCAGGATCGCAGGCGGGGACTTCGGACGCTGCAAAGAGAGGAAAGCAGGTGGTAGGCTTTACTTAGCCAAGAGCGTTGGTGAGTAGATTTAACTTCTACAGGGGGATCGCCCGTATGGCGTTATGCGTCTGGGCTAGATCAAATGATATGACCTTTAGCGTTTAGTATATGGACTAGTTTGTGCACGTGTATTTCGTTGAATATCTCATTTACCTATTGTATTTGGACATAGTATTAATGAGACACAACACTATTATTGATGGTTCATGTTACACGAGTACTGATTGTATGCCACTCACACCGTCAATAATTGCCATGACAAGCAAAACACCTATACATATGTGATATAGTATTGCTTAGGGACAACGAGACATGTTCCTTATCTTCATTGTGCGTATGACATATAGCATACCTGTATACCTACATGTTTACACATATGCCATGACATGCTTAAATGCTAGTTACCCATATACCTATAGGGTAGTTTACCATTAGTGATAGGTATATACACATCTGAGACATAGCTACATGTACATCTGGACTACATACATACGTATACCTGGAGGGTATTATGGATAAGCATAGAGACATACCTTGCTACAGATACTTTTACATCATACATACTTACATATGGACACACATATCTTTCTATACCGACATGGTTACGCATACCTTGTTATAGCTACATATTCACTTGTATATGATGTTGCATCTGATTTCGGAGAAATCAGGAACCACATGATATATTTAATAACTTGTTGTAGTTAAATAGCGGTTTTCCTTTATATGCTCATATTACCGTTACATGTTTGCATATATTACATCCATAGATTTCATATGATGTTCTCCGATATTTTTACTCCAAAGTATATATAACAGTGGAATGCGACGCTGTTATATATGCCTATACACATATATTAGTGGAATGGGACGCTAATATATGTGTATTGATTCATGCATTTATACTTATTCATTACTTGATGTTTTCTGGATTTGAGGACCGTGGTGGTTTCATGAAATAATGCAAGTATTTTTATTCTTTACTTGATATTTGTATGCATCCACTCAGAGATTTGTTTTAATACCGATATGGGATCGAGAGTGTCGGTGTTTGGCTCTTATGATTCGAAGGACGTGTAATACCGATATGGGATCCAGAGTGTTGGTGTTTGGCACTTATGATTCGAAGGACGTATAAATCTGTTTTGGATCATAAGTGTCGTTGTTGGGCACTTAGGATTCGCTGTTTTGGATCATGAGTGTCGGTGTTTGGCACTTAGGATTCGCTGAGACTTACAGGATATATGAAAGTTACTTGATATTGACTTTGGATATACGAGATTTACTTGATAATTGGATACAGAATTTATATGAGATTCACCTGATATTGGATATAGGATATATGAGATTTACTTGATTGTGTACATTCGGGACATATGAAATTTGCTGATATTGTACATTCAGGATTTGTGAGACTTACATGATATGAGAGCAAATTTAGGGCCTGATTTGAGGAATTTTGATTTCGTTTGTCTTGATGGACTTTGGTCCTACCATGATGTCAGGATTCTGTGGAAATGATATGTTTCATTCCATACTCCACATTTATTGTTTATAAACTGCTTCATGTATTAGTTGTACCTGATAGTGTACCTTCCATGACCGTTGCATTTACATACTTTATTTTATATGTATTGTTTCATGTATTAGTTGTACCTGATAGAGTACCTTACATGATTGTTGCATACTGATTGTCATATTATTGCTTCATGTATTAGATGTACTTGCTAGAGTATCTTTCATGACTATTGCATTCATATGACGATTTATTGCTTAGCTTACATATGTTAGATTTGCGCTGTACGTGCATACTTGCGATTACCTGCATATGTTATTTACTATTCACGAGTTGGCAACTCACCCCCGTTGTGCCACAGGATTTTGCAGATTGTTTCCCCAGAGTAGTCGAGGCAGGCTATTCATCTATCACATCATCTTTTACAGCGGATACTGCTTTAGCTCACAGTGTGCAGTTTTGCTTAGGTGGGTTTTGTGGTTATCCGTTCATATTTATTGTATATTCGTTGCATCCTGTACTCTCCATCTACCATTATCTTGTATGACTTAAGACTTGATGTGAGGACGATATTGTATATTTTGGTGACTTGGATGTCTTTTATGCAGTTTTACTTATATCGTCTTTTTTTTCTTCTCTACGACGTCGTATATCTGTTGTGGTGGTTGTTTTCCGCCGTTGGGTGTGAATTTTCTCCTTTACTTATATTTATGTTGTACCCATTTTTGGGGTTGGTTTTTACAAAGGAGGTGCTGCCAAAATTTTAAAGGAAGAAAAGTTGGACTTTAAAGAATTTGGGTTGAGATTTCAAAGGTTTTGAAAATGCTATTATCACTTTCTTACTACTTTTGATGGTTTAGATTGCTGGGTTTTCGGCTTACTTAAATTGCGTTATGCCTTTAGACGTTGCGTAGTTTATGGGCCGTCACGTGCCAATTTTGGGTCGTGACAGTATTATACTTATTATCAGATAGCATTTCCCAGGTGACATGAGTACAGATTAGTCTGTCGACCTAAGATCGTCATTTGTCTCATGTGATTTCCCACTATGCTTTGATTACTACCATACCACCGCTCAAAGGAGTCGTGCAATCAGGTTTTAGTTGGGTACAGTCCCGAGCCACATAGAGGCAGTGAGCGGATTGTTGGGGATTCGTCTCTCCCGGTATTGGTGGTTGATGTCGCGTTGTGCACGGGTGGCCATCACAAAAAATCCTCGGCCGAGGTGGACGAGAATTACTGATTTGGATCAGTAGTTTATCAGTGGGTGATGGGCTTCATACCATCACGAAATGTCGCGTTATTAGGGGTTTGACTTTATACACCCCCTAGACCCGATATGCAATACTTTTAGACGCACAGACCGGACTGTATGGAGATTGTCACGGACAGGCTCAGTAGGGTTCGGATGAGTTTGCTCGTCGGACTTCCTTTCGCTCAATACCTGGGTAGCCGTTACGTAAAGCTAGTGCTGCTGACGTGCTTGTGGTTAAACCCACCACCAGCGTATTGATGAGTCTTCAGAGTCCCACACAGAGGGTTTCCATGGTTCTTGCGAAACAATGTAGTAGCTGTATTGGATACGTGTAGGTTCCAATCGGTTTATTGTACTATGTACTCGGACTTTCGATTGGACAGTTGATAATACTAGCCGTCTCGGGTTTGAGCCGGATTATTAAATCGGGTATTGATTTAATAATTTACGTATATGTATTTCGATATGTATATTCTAGTATTATATTCTTTGTGTTATTCTATCTCTTCGGGTATTCATGTTTTGGTATGGATACATGTATGTATATACAGTGGAATGTAATCCGTATTTTTCCGGAAAACATTTTAGAAGGTGGACACCTCATATTGGTTTGACCATTTATATTAAATGGATTATGATGTGGCAAAGACTTGATGGGAGTATGGTGAGGACCATGCTTGCATAGTATGCACAAATGAATTATTAATTCATTTGTGATTACTATTCAAGTATGAGCTTGATATTTAATTGAAAAGAATGGTTTTACAAAACCAAGCATGATGTTTTTCTCTCTCATGGAGACTTCATTTTTTTGGAGATGGATCATTTGTTTGAGCCCTCTCTTCTCCTCGTCATTTTAGCTTCAATCTCTTTTCTTGAGTTTCCTCCACCTTCATCTTCCACCTCCTCTCAACCCTCTCATGTGTTGAGAATCATGAGTGGAGGTGAGATGAGATAGATACACTTAGTTCACGCACTACATCCTAGGCATTCTAGACAAGCATCCTAGAATCCCTAAGTGCTTCACTTGCATTCATATTGTAAAGCTAGAGCCATGACTACATCCCTCGGGTGGATCAACTTCGACGGAGGAAGACTGGTGGCCAAGTTCGTTCGAGCATGCCTCAAGGAGCTTAGGAAGGTGATGGAAGAACGATGGACTTGGTTCTTTTGGTATAATCACTTTAACCCTTTAGATAGACTCTTTATTAGTTGCTAGTATAGGTTTATGGTTTCGATCTTGGGGCAGGTTTTGTTTGCGCCAAATTTTTTAAACGCCAGTTTTTGTTCCGCATCGGCCATAGTAGATGGCCAGGACGCCAGCGAAACCCAACACAATCCATGGGCAACCTAAACAAACGAAAACACACACGACACAAAGTGAATTTCCGGAGTAGGAGAAAGTAGTTATCGCAATGCGATAACGTAATTAACTACAGGGGCTTGCGCCTGCAGGGAAGAGCGTCCCCACAATCAAAATCCCTTCACAAACGAGTGGGAATCTGATTATGTCACGCTACAACGGTCACATCCATCCAAACCTCCGATATACGGTGCCATAAATCAACTTGGTATCTTCAGAGAGGTGGACGGATAAATCCAAATAGCATCTGCCCCCAGATTCAGGAAATACGATCTATCCCAGTCCGTCTCCGTTTTCAGCGGTAAACAGATTCTGGAATGCCCGGTGGGACCTCTTCCTCTTTCCACTCCACACTTCGTGTGTCGTGTTTTTTTCCGCGATCAAATAATCGCAGTATTCATATTTGTAGTTGCCCTTAGGTGATGGATACCGAAGCCAGTGTTTCGTCTCTATGCAGAATGGCGTTTGCTTCTACTCACCGCAACTCAGGCTCTGTCACATCTGGTGGAGTCAAGTATGGGCCACTTGCAACCACAAATCTCAGCAATCCGTCTCTTTGGGAAATCAATGGGCTTCTCTTTACGTCTATGCTCCGACCTCCCACCCTAGGTACCTCAACGCCGAAGGAGGAATCCCAGAAAAAGTCTGTCTTCCACAAGCTGGCTCCTCAAGCTTCTGCTTTGCCGATGGAATCGGTCTCCAAACAACTGGTGCCTTCCAAAAGCCATGGTCGACACAGGGGGCAGAATACTCAAGCTCTCGAAGAAAACAAGCGGCACTCTCAGCAAAATCCTGAGGCTAATCAAATTACGGCCGTAAGAAACGGTCGATGTCGATATCGGCGTCGTAAAAATTAAGCTGGGGCAGTTCTCCATCAGCGTTGACTCCACCTGCTTCAACTCTGATCATGAATGTCGTTGTTCTAACCAGGAATAGCTTCAAGCTGCTGCGATGGGTCATACAAAATTCTCCCACCATAGTATTAAAGAAATCTCCACATCCTACAGAGATCCGATGCGAGCAGAAAGTAGTTCGCTCCCCAATAAAACTTTCCTCATCTATATATAAGATGTGGAAGCAGGTGAAGGACTCAGTCGTTGTCTGCAGCTCTTCTCCTAAACGTCAGCCAAATTCTGACAAATCGCCTTTTAAATTCAAGGGGACTCATCCCAAGACGGTTCCTGATACAATGGTTCCTCCTAAAGTAGCTTCTCATAAAAAAGAGATGCCTCATAAAGCCCAAGTGCCGGAGGTAAACTCCGAGGGTAAAATCTCTAAACGCCCCATGCCTAGGGGCATAGTAGTTTACACAGTCTACATGGTGAACTCCAAAGTTGAATGTCACACTTATACTAGTCACGGACCGCATACTCGGTCCCTGACAAAGGCTCAACTGCAACGTAAAAAGCTACAGAAGATGCTTGCTCAGGCGGCAGCACTCGCTAATCCATCACCTAAGGAAAATCCCAAGGACGTACCCGAAGAAAGAGTAAGAAAGTAGTCGGATATTAATTTCCTAAAGCGCGCTCTCAAAAAGAAAGATGAAGAAGCAGTAGGGATGTCCGCTAAAATGACCCAGATGACCTTTCTAATCCAGAATATGGATGGAATGATGTTCAATCGGAACCTCTGGATGATGAATCGCCGGGAGACGCTCTTAAAGACAAGGGTGACATTTTAAATTCTCTGCAACTCTCATCAATTGCCGAAGAGGAAATGATTCCAAAAGCAAAGCTGGACGAATACATCGCTTAGTAAATCAAAGCCCACTATGTCAATGAAGCTGCAAATAGGTCAATAAAGATTGGTCGAACATATCCGGCCTGGTACGATCAAATACAGTACCCGCCAGAGCACACACTTCCAACGTTCCACATGTATAAAGGAACTGGGAATCCTCGCCAGCACATTACGCAATTTAAATCCATGTGTGGCAATACTGGAGGAAATGATATACTGCTCCTTTGACAGTTCGTCAGCAGTCTGGCGGGCATCGCCTTCGAATAGTATGCGGAACTCCCAAATGATTCCGTGAAGACTTTCGATGAAATGGATATGCTCTTATGTCAGAGATTCACTAGTGAGAATGAACACACTACCAAGGCGGCGTTGGTCAACGAATGGGTTGGACTAAATGAAACCTGGGTTCAATATGTTACCCGATGGAGAAATCTCTGGTCAAAATGCAAGCAAAGCATCGACGAAGCTGCAGCTGTGGGAATGTTCATAGCCACTCTTGACCCAAATTCAAAGGTGTTCCCGTTTATAACCCTCTTAAACCAGACGACCTTCCAAGAGCTCATGGATAAAATGACTCGACTGGATCAGATGGGTCAAGACCCTTCATCATCAGATGAAGATGAATGAAAAGAAAAGGAAAGTTGACATTTTTCTCCATTGCTCAATAAAAATGAGCGGTTCTGAAGCAATCTGTCGCCAAAATAGCAACGGTGTGGGCACTCGCTTCCCCCGAGATATAAACAGGGGGCATATTCCTCACTGGCGGAAGAATCTTTACGCGGGATGGCCCTTTCTTCTCAAAGAATAGAAAGAATATCAAGGGACCTACAAACGGGTCCTGCAATCAAGTGGAATATCCCACTTGAACAAAAAACCATGGGAGGGATGTGAAATCCATGTCTCACTCCGAATCAGTTAATTCTTCTAAGAAGGAGGAAGACTCGGCAGAAGGAATGACGTGATATCTCGCTCGTTCATATATGAAGAAGATGCTCCATCAGTATTGGAAAGCGATATTGATGAGTGATTGATTTGAAAGAGTGTTTGTAGTAGTTACCGCAATCAATAACGGTGTCGCGTGTAGCTAGCCGAGATGAGTATGGGTCGTCCGCAGGGATGCATGGAACTTTTAATCTTGCTTTAGACGAGTTGATTCGAAATAAGGGAGAGTGATTCTAGATCTATATTGAACACAGATGTAGAATATATATGAAGAAGGCTTGTAGGGTTCGTTAGAATTTAGTAGTTAATGGATGACTAATAAAGATGACTCCTTTTATCTTTTGATAGATTTAAAACTAGATTGATAGTGATGAATGAGGATTAGGGTTCTTGAAAGAAACTAGTGTTTCCCCATTATTGACCCTTGTCCCTTCATTGATCTCTATTCATGTCTAGCCCTTAACAAAATAATTGTCAATCTGATCTCAAATCGCGGTCAAGACTATCGATAAATTAATAGCGCGCCCGATTAGGATGTTAACAATTCTTTTTCTAAAGTTTATAAACTTCATAAGATGTAAAAGAAGTTAAAATATTTTCTCATCCATTGTTCTACCCTAATCCTACGAATCCTATCAAGCGGAGAATTACTCACGCATGTTTGGAGAAGAAGAAGAAGGGATAGAGAAGGAAATTATAATGCAGAATTTAAATGCGGAACGTAAATGTGAAATAATTAAGCTAATGATGTACATTTATTAATCAACTTTATAAGTACAAATCATTCGAATTTAGATTATAAGAGAAAGAAGTTGCTCTCAATCTCTGCCTCGTAGGAAGTATTCGCTCAATCGATATTCACGTCGCTCTATCACGTCGAATTGCGGACCTGTCGTGGATCACTTGTTCTTTGATGGTGATTTACTTCATGTTAAAGATGTTGATTTCTAACTTTAGCCCTCGGTCCTTTATATAGCACTCAAATCAGAAACCCTAGATCTCATAGGTTAAGATATGCAATCATGATCACCCACCAAAAATCTCAGAACCAACGGCTATAAAGGGGCCACGGATCTGCCGCAATTAGGGCATTTTGGCCGCGGAACCGCCGCGCTTTGGTGGGCTTAGGGTTTTGGTTTTTCTGCTGTGGCTTCATGTTGACACGTGGAGATTTTCTAGATATCTGGATTCTGGAAATATTTCCTGAGTCTCTGCCAGTATTGATTCTGCAGTTTTATTGGCAAATTTTTGATCCTGACATCCTGAATATCTTGATCTCTTGATCTGAGCTAAATCTGCACAATATCTCCTTGAATAATGTTAGTAATATTTGTTATATTAGATATATAATCTTAATCCTTTTATATGGTAATAAATCTTTAAGCAATTTGATTAAGAATATTTGATATGCTATGCATCTTTTAATTACTATAAATATTATATAAATATAAAATGCATATATTATCCTTCATAATGTTAATTATAATATATAAACATATGGTAAATAGTATTTTGCAGATAAACCCAAATATGTTTTATATTTATAATAAACACATTTAAATATTTATCAAAAGTAAGGAAAATGTTATATCAAATGTGTAATATTTTCGACTGAACAAATACCCCCAAACTTAACCATGATCATCCCGAGCAAACTAGTTATTCAAGAGAGGGAGAAAAAAGGCAGAAAAAGAAAAATCTAAGTAGCACACTTTCGTAGGCAACACGATTGCACAGAGCACGCGCAACAAGCCTTTAAACCTCTAGGTGTCCCTAGTTGGAGAAGTGTTGTCTCCTGAGTGTTTTCAGTGGATTACACCCATAAAATCTCATATTAAAAGAAAGAAGTTGAAAGTTACATACAAAGATAAGAATCATATAAAAGAAAGAATGTAAAAATAAGAGTTTCCAACTACACCATTTTTTCAGTTGTCATGAGCCCTATCTTAATGGTCGTGAAACGATGTTAGAAATCACATCATCCCTCACTAAAGTATCGCCATTAGTCTTCCTCCCTATCTTTCTTCCAAACATCAATCATATATCTCTACGTGTGTATAAAAGGCATCTCTACACTTAGAGAATTCAATTCACGCTATCATACTCTTGTCCATTTTCCTTAGTTCTTTTTAGTCGGTGAATATTTTAGATAGAATTGCTCACACATTCTTCATGTGACAGTTAATACTTTTTGAGGTACTAACCAACCGATTACAAAATGTGCTCACGCATTAAGGCCTAAAATTCTCGTCTTGCAACACCTAAGGTTTAGCAGTGGCTCCCAAACCAGTTGGTTTAAGGCACTAGGTGATGAAGCACCCTCGCTATATTTTTTTTTGATGCCTTAAGTAATGACAAAACCAGTGTTCATTTTTTTCTTCTTCATCACTTATACTTTATTTCATACTAAGGCTTTTACACAAGAGTATTTCAAGGTATCCTCTACTATCCCAAGTTTCAACATGTGTACAAGTGCGTATAGTAGGGTATCAACGTTCAAATGTTTAGACTCAGGAATAGAGACTATTTTTCAGACTTATTTTTATCGTCAGATTAGTAATTTCCTTCATCATACTAACCCTTAGGACAACGGCTCATAACTACTTATTACTAGTTCCGTTTAAGAAAATATCTAACTTTCTTACTTTTCTTAAACTTTTCCAATCTTGTCGTATGTAATTTTTCAATTTCAAACATTAATTATCAAAATATTTTGTGCTTATATTTATGATAATGCAAAATAATGCGTGAATAAGCACAAACCTCCCCCAAACCTGTTTGCAGCAGTGTCCTCACTGATGTCATCAGTTAAGCTAAAAAATCTATAGAATTGGGAGGAAAAGTTAGTAAAGGTGACAAGAAATAATGACAGTGAAATCCTCCCCCAAACTTATTTTTTTTGGCCAACAATTTTGTAAAAATTTATTTTCTTTCAAGAGCCAAAATATTTTCCCTGCAAACTTGAGTAAAATATTATTAAGCATTTAAAATTATAAGGGGGTTAAAGCTATTAGTCTATGCAAAGCTTTACAAAGACCAAAAGTCAACACCAACCATTCAAAGAATTTATCAATGTAACAATATAGTTGATTGAAGATCAGAGATTTGAAGAAGTGGGGAAATAAGAGTCGGAATCGATTGTGTTTACGTCTCGGTTGGTAGAAACAGAACAGTGATGGTGAACGAAAACGAGAATGTGAATGAGTAGTTATGGTTAGAATAGTCGCATTCTCGTATGGGTTAAGAAGAAATGGTGGTGGTTCAACTTCTTCGGTTGGAGCTTGATTTATCACAAAATCCATGTCGTTTAGGAATGCGAGTTCGTCGGCGAAAATATATTTGAAACTTTCATCGATGGTCTGAGTGAAGATTTCATTGTCAATCTGTTTCGCGCCCGAATTCAACACACTTTATTTATCAGAAATTATGGCGGTAGGAGACCGGAAAACCTTATCTACCTTATTCTCAAAAGAGTTTAAATCAAGTTGTCTTTCTAGAATTATCGAACTCGAAATATTGGAGTGTGATTTATCAAAACTTGATAGAATTAATGGAAGATTAGAAGAAGAACCAAAGAAAATTGATGATGAAATGGGTAAACAAATTTATGTGTCGAGCATTGTTGAACCAGATGTGGGAAATGAAGGCTGAATATCGTGCTGCTTTACGGTCATGCATCTATCATCAATTTCTAGACGCATATGGGGTTCGGGAAAAACTGTTAATGGTTCGAGATGATGTTCACACGCAAGTGAGATGACATGATGAATTAGTGAGAAAAAATCATCCAAAACTTTGGGTTCATCATCCAAAATATCCCCAGCGTCAATATACTCAATCAAATGAAAGTTAAAATTCTCAGACCCCTCATCAAAAGCATGGTTTTCAATCATTTTCGTTTCTAGAATGGAGGTGTTGTTGGATATAGTGCACTCAAGTCAATTATTGGATCGCATGCACGTGATTGCAATGATTGAAGGAAGACCTATACCGGTAGAACAGTCTTACTCGAGATGATAGTATGCTATCTGGTTTGTCTTTATCATCGTGTACATACTTCAGGTGACATTACATATCACTATTACATGTCGATAGAGCCCATAGTATGCTTTCTTGACTACCAGCGGTATGATGGCGATCATATACATGAGAGTTAGGTGGTTTATAAGCACATCCTTAAAGTGTCCCTAGTCGTGGGAGTTTCGAGACTGGGCATCGATACTCCAAGAGTAGACTAGTGTATATGAATCGAGACCTCGACGAGGGGCGGTGGCCGGTCTCACAATATATTGGTGTCAGTTGGTTCACCTAAGATGTATACATGTGCTCATTGGATTATGAGTACACCAGACGGACTCGCCGAGAACATGCTAGTTGGTATTATACCTATTGTCAGATAGCAGTTCCCAGGTGACATGTGTACAGGTTAGTCTATCGACCTGAGATCGTCATTATTCTCGTGTGAGTTCCCACTGTTCTTTGATTACTACCCTACGACGGCTCAAAGGAGTCATGCAAACAGGTTTTAGTTGGGTACAGTCCCGAGCCACATGGAGGCAGTGAGCGGATGGTCAGGGGATTCGTCTCTCCCGGTATTGAGGGTTGATGTCGCGGAGTGCACGGATGGCCATCACTAGAAATCCTCGGCCGGGGTAGACGAGAATTACCAATCTAGGATCGTTAGTTTCTCAGTTGGTGATAGGTTTTATGCCGATACTAAATGTCAAGTTATTAGGGGTCTGACTTTATCCACCCCCTAGACTCGATATGTGATACTCATAGACGAACGGACAAGACTGTACGGATATTGTCACTGTCAGTCTCAGTAGGTTTCATGATGAGTTTGTTTTTCGGCCTCCCTTTCGCTCAATACCTGGGTAGCCGTCACGTAGAGCTAGTTCCACCGACGTGCTTGTGGTTAAACCCACTGCCAGCGTATTAACGAGACTTTAGAGTCCTACCCAGAGGGTTTCCCTGGTTTGGGCGAAACGTTGTAGAGGCCGTATTGTTTTATAGCAGGGTTCGAGCATATACGTGCACTTGTGCATGGATCATGATCGGATGTATAATACTAGTGGGCTTTGATTTAAGTCGGATCCTAGTATTATATTGTTGGATTATTTTCTTCTCGTTGTATTCGTACTCGGTCAGAATATGGATGCATGTATGTATATACGTATGAGGAGTATTCTTGTAATCCGTTACAAGATTACTTTTGAAGATGCCATTTCTTTTTCTTACTTTAAACATTTGGTTTAATGTTTAATTGTGTGGAAATGGTGAGTACATTTCTTGGCTTTGGCATTCATTGTGACATGAATGTTTTTGTTTTGGTTAGGATATTTTGTGTGAGATATTTTAGTGAGTGGCTGCTCATTTTTTGTTAAGGGTTTTTCTTTAAGTTCTCTAAATAATATCACACATAAAAGATCAAGCCAAAGTAACACAAGAGAAGAACAGAGAACATTTTCTTCACTTGCTTTTCTTTGGCCAAAGCTTTGCTCACACTTCTTTCTTATGGCTTCTTCTTATTTGCTCACACACACTCTCTACTTCATCTTGGATATCTAGGCTAGCAATCTGGATGCCCGAGTTGCTTCGGTTTTTGAAGCGGGAGCCCGTATTAGTAATCCTCAACGTGGATCGTCTTCGACGAGGGAGACCGGAGACCGAACTTCATCAAGGCAGCCGCGAGGAGCTTGGTAAGAGGTTGAAGACCGAAGTACATGGATCAATCGGTATAACCTCTCCAAACTCTTTTCATATAACTAGTATATGGTTAATGGTACGATCCGTCGATTAAGATTCCGTTAGTGCCGGTTTTTTAAAGTTTTTGTTCCGCGTTTAGCCACGGATTGATGGCCGGGGCGCTGTCGTAACCCTACATGGTATCAAAGTCAACCCATTAATCGCATACTAGTTGTTTAGATGATGTTAAAGTATCGAAATCGAAATAACTCCAAATCAACACCAACTAGTAATCCAGTCCCTGTTGAATTTTTCTGAGTCTTCTAAAAATATTTTAGCTACTGCAGAAGACTACTTAGGTGACTACTAGAACACCACCCAAACACGAGCCCCTAATTCTACTACTTGACCGGCCACATGAAATAAAAATCCGGCCTGGCCTGTTTTGTAGGCAAGTTAGGACTTGATTTTTAGGTTGTGGTCTGGTTTCTAGAGTATTAGTTCTGTGGTATTGCTTATTTAGCCCAGTTTGGATATGGTTTTATTCTCAAGTTTGGGGCTATTCGGGGTTATTTCGAACTCGAGATTTCTAACATTGTTTAAAGTTTATAGTACATACATTCCTATCTGTGACCGTGAATGTCATTAGAGCGGTATAACTTGTCTATTTGCTATAGTTATTTAAGACGTGTTTGCGAACGTGACATTGACGTTGATGTTCTGTGTTGTGCTGTGTTTGTTGTGGATTTGTCGTAGTGGATAGCTTGGTTGCAATGTTACTGCAGTTTAGTTTTATTTGTACATTTGATATCGCGGGGTGAGCGCCACACATGTGGACTGCCGTCACTGCCTGTTTGTATATTATTTATTTGGGGCTCGACCGGGTTGAGGTCGATGTCACCGTTGTACATATTTTCTTTTTTGTACTAGGTTTACCCTACGATGGTGTGCACGGATAGCCGGGTTCTGGAGTGCAATGGGTCCGCATCTTATGGAGTTGAGAAGGAGGGGGCCTCACTCTAGAATTGGCAGGCTATTCGCCGCACTTGTAGGGGGTACAGGTTGACCCAAGGAGGGGTGCTCAAGTTACTAGATTCCGTGAAGTGTTGGGTGGCCCATTCACTTTGACGAAGGGGATTGTCTCGCTTTTGGTTTTGGCGGGTAACTTGCCGCTCTCGTAGGGGTTTAGGTTTTCATTGCACAGGCTATCCACACGACCAAGAGAACATCGGGTTTCACTTGCGGCTCAAAGGAAACCCGGGGCTCCCAGATTATCTGTATTGTTCTGTGATGCTTATTGCTTATCTGTGATGTTGTATTTATCACGCCTGGAGTGGTTATTATATATTGTTATATATATACTAGTAGTTGTTGTATATGTTTTACACCTGCGCTAGTCCAGTCTCCGCTCTGTCGTTAGTTAAGTAACCTAACGGGTGATGACGGGACCCAGTGGCGAATGCGGATGGCATATACGTACATCATATTTTCATTCTTATGTGGTGTGATTAATTGATGGGACTGCATTGATTCAGATCAACGCAAGGAAAACAGACCTATTTGATGTTGTTGAAACAATTTTTCAAAAGCTGTTATTACAAGGGCGTTTTCTTTTGTTTTGCACAGCGGTATTCGGTTATGAATATCCAGCACCTCATTCGACGAGGCAAGAGCCGAGATCCCTTCACCGGGAGTGACCTCTTGGGTAGAAGTTTGCGTCAGGGTAATCACTTCACTACAGTCGATTACTTTTTTGCTTTGCATCGTGATATTCAGTGGGAATATCCTGTACCTCATTCCACGAGGAAAGAGCCGAGATCCCTTCACCGGGAGTGACCTCTTTAGTAAAGGTTTTCGCCACTAAATATTTGTAAAAATCTATCTGGTACCTTCGACGATATCAAGTTCATTACGTTAAAGGTTTTTCTCCAAAAACCTTTCGTAGCCCTCCGTCATTTCAGACGGGTAGCACTTAGTATTCATGCTATGTTTTTTGACTTTTGTCATGGCATACTGTATGGTAGCTATTTGTTACTTTTCTGTTACATAAATAGATGTGTTGGTTTAGGATAGTCGTATTACTATTTTGGCCTTAGTTAAGGGTATGTACGGGTGGGTTCAAATTAATCTGGACAATGACGGGTAGAACTTGACATGTGACTTATGATATGTTGTCTTTCGTCAAGGTCATAAGAGCATGAGGTAGAAATCACATCGGGAGTTTCAAATATACAGGAAACATTCCAGGCACACGCATACCTTCTGGAGTGTGATAACATGAGTGGATTCCATCAGGTTATCATACGATGATAGTTGGATCTTGATTCCCAATTATGAGTTGGTTTACTATTCGGGCAATTTTAGATGATCCTGACTAATTCTTTTATAGGTTTGGAGGAGAATTTGAGGATACAGTAGGGGACATCCTGATTATATAAAGTGGTTGACCATTCTGATTTAGATTAGAGTGCACGCTGAGTGTTTCTTTTCTCTCTCTCTTTGGTAGCGACCATGACCCGACCCTAGACAAGAACTCATAAACCAAGTTAAGTGGACCTTCTTCAGAAACATTGACCTTTGGATTGTCAGAGTTGCATACTTCATTGCTACTCTTACTTTTACCCTTTGCATTTCTCCGGAACATTCCGTATCACTACGAAGATCCACATTTATTTTATATGACGATCGTATAGTTCTATACGAACTCGATTAAACTTGTTTCAGATTCGAGAATGGTTTCCAGTTCAGAAGAAATTGAATAGGACTATTCAGTTGCCTTTTCCTTTTACCTTCTCTCTGGTTGTGAGAGCTCCTAGGATTAGGAGTGGGTACACATATTGCGCTTATTGGATAGTCTTCTTCGAAACCATTAGCAGGTGCCGAAAGGTGGGGAAGGAAGAAAACCAATTAGCCTAAGTGTGGTATACAGAAGTTAATAAGTAAAGACAATTAAAGGGATTAGAAAGAGGGCAAAGTAAATCGCGACTGCTATCATTCACGACTAAACCGCGTATATCATCGTCACTCCTACTTCACCTTTGCATTTCTCCATAACACCCCGTATCACTACGAAGATCCGCATTTATTGTATAATCCATCGTATAGTTATATACGAACTCGAAGGAACTTGTTACAGTTCGAGGATGGATTCTGGTTCAGTAGAAATAGAATAAGGTTTATTCAGTTGTCTTTTATCTTAACCATCTCTCAAGTTGCGAGTACTCCTAGGATTATGAGAGTACACCTATTACGCTTATTAGATTGTCTTCTTCCAAACCATAGGCTGGTGCCGAATGGTAGGGAAGGAAGAAAACCATTTAGCCTAAGGATGGTGTACAGAAGGTAATGAGTAAAGACAAATAATGGGATTTGGAGAGATGACAAAGAAATATACGGTTATAGTTATGAATCTGTATAATGGAAGAGGCATTACTAGAAATACCCGGCTACCCCTTTGAAACATTTTCATGTTTCTGTTTCAATATACGTTATTAATTGAAAACTGATTTCCCAATTAGATCCTTACTCTAGGGTATGTATTTACCAGGTTTGATTCTCATATCTGTATGGTTTTGCGGATGATGAGTGTGAGTAATTTATTGGGAATTAGGTGATTATATCATCATTATATCGGAATTCGTTGTAATTGGTGATATTTGAGGAAATCGCCTGGGTTTTTCCTGATGGCAGATATTTGGTTTTGAATATCCATTGTTATGCACAAATTTCAAACCGGTATATCTGTACATTTATTTTATAAAGTGAGATATAAAATTTTGAAATTATGTCCATGATATTTACGTATATCAGTTGAAGATTGGGTAACGAGAATTAAATTGCGGTATAATTCTTCATAACCAAAAGTAAAGTTTTCAACCTACGACTCACAGGGTTTGAGTTATTCAACTCAGGGGACTTAAACAAATTATTGTATGTTATCCAGTGTCCATTAGGACAAAGGGGTTCGTACTCGTACTATATTCTGTTTACTTATGACTTCTTCAGTTTTAGACAAGTATTTCGTAGAAATACAAGGTCCAAGTTTTGAGAAGTTATAGGTATAAGAATAAAGTAGAGAACCATGTGTTGCAAGTATCAGGATTCTTCATGGTGATTGAAGATAGAGATACTTGTGTTTGGTATTCAGTTGATAGTAATGGTTTTGAGAACTTACTTCTCTTTCAGGTTACTCATATCTGGATACACTCCTAGTTAAGTAATGTTGATTGGCCTCTCTCTATTTAGTTGACATGCACTGGAGACAGCTGCATGATTTGAATCCGGTTCCAATTAAATCAGCGCCTCTGTTTCTATATTGAATATAGAATGGTTCATATCTTAATGAAGTTAAGGTATATGGAGTTTTCCGGCTTATGCTTAAAACCAGACTCTGGATAACTCAAGGCATGTTTCTGTAATGGCAGTTTGTGGGTTATCCCGGGTTATGAAGAGGGTTAACTTTCTACCATCTGGAAGATCAATAGTGATATTGTTCTTGACTCGCCATAGTTTTAGTAAAATGGACTTTTTCAGAAAACAGTAGTGAGAGTATGGTAGAACTGGAAGAGATTCCAGAACCACAAACGATTACTGAAAATTTAATAGAACCTAAAGATTCAATCGGGTTTGACATTCCATCGGTCACTCCGCAAATATGGTGGGTAACCACAGGCACCCGAGAGGTACTTCGGTATCCTCAAAGACGGTGAGAGGGAGGTTCTTGTTTACCCAGACTTGCCATTACTGTTGTTCTAGACTATGAGACCCGACAGGAGGATGAATATAGCGTCGTTCTAAACTAGCTTTAGAAGTGTACGTGTATATGACTCTGCCAGAGGGTTGCTGTAGTTAGTGGGAGCAGCGGAAGCATAGTGGAAAAGTTGCTTATGTCTATTTATAGACTAAAGCAGGTATAGCGGAGATAGATCATCTATTTTTTATGTGACAGTCATAAGTTTTTGACTTCATCAGAATAGGAGATGGATCTGTTAAGAAGGTAGTAGGGTGTGTTGTCCTGGTATTTGGATGACATGCACTTTTTAGGAAGTGAAATTCCTACACTACGATCGGTTATATTGTAGTTGTCACACAGTGGTTTCTCCACATAGGATATGGATATTATATCTGGCATTCTGGTTACTAGATCTATGGTTTTAGATCTAGATTTGGGTAGTTTCCCAATCTGGGTACTTAGACAGTATTCTAAAGGTGTTTAAGAATGGACGACTCCTGGCATGGTGGTGTACCTGTAGGTGATAGAGTCACCCTCTCTGAAGTTGTGTTACATACTAAAGGGGAGAGGGATGTGCATAATTGGCATATCACTTGCTTAGGCAATTGAGTCAATTATGAGATGTCAAGTACCACACCAGATGTTGTTTTTGCACTAGATGCAATAAGTTGATATATTAATCCAATCATGGAGAAACGTTCGGGAGCATTTTATGAACATAAGTGAATGTTCTAGGGATTTGGTAATGGCAACCTCCTTCGGGAGATAGTTATCATTCCAGGCTTCCAAAGTGACCAGGATGACAGAGTGACTGTCAGAGTTATAGTTTTCCCTCTTACGAGGGGCAGTTGTTTGGATCGGTGGTCCAAGTGGATACTAAGGGAGGCATGGCATAGGATACCGATTAAATTCAGTTGACGATACAGTCTAAGAAGTTTACTGGATTTGGAGTTCATTTGTGAATTGGGTCCCATCAGATATCCCGGCATATTCTAAGATAGGTATTGCTCATTTCGGGAGATAGCTTTCTCTGCGAACTTGAGTTAAAGAGAGACATAAAATGAAACATTGGAGTGGATCTACTCACTGAGGCTATTTCTCGAACGCAATAGTTTTACAAACGAGCTTTATGAAACTGATTATTAGAGAAGTTGGATGTTCGGTATCACACAGGCTATGAATATGCGACACCGCAATAATTAGCCTTAAGTGCAAGTTGGAGATTGTTGGCTATAGTGCCCTCAAGTCAATTATTGGATCAAAGGCACGTGATCGCAATGATTGAGGGAGGACCTATAACGGTAGAACAGTCTTACTCGAGATGATAATATGCTATCTGGTCTGTCTTTATCATCGTGTACATGCTTCAGGTGACATTAGAGATCACTATTACATGTTGATAGAGCCCATAGGATTCTTGCTTGACTACCAGCAGTATGATGGCGATCATATACGTGAGAGTTGGGTGATCTATAAGCCCATCCTTAAAGTGTCCCTAGTCGTGGGAGTTTCGAGACTGGGCATTGATACTCCAAGAGTAGACTAGTGTATATAGATCGAGACCCCGACGAGGGGTGGTGGTCTGTCTCACAAGGCATTGGTGTCAGTTGGTTCACCTAAGATGTATACAGGTGCTCATTGAGTTAGAAGTACACCGGACCGACTCGCCGGGAACATTCTTGTTGGTATTATACCTATTGTCAGATAGCAGTTCCCAGGTGACATGTGTACAGGTTAGTCTATCGACCTGAGCTCGTCATTTGTCTCGTGTGATTTGCCACTGTGCTTTGATTACTACCCTACCACGGCTCAAAGGAGTCATGCAAACAGGTTTTAGTTGGGTACAGTCTCGAGCCACATGGAGGCAGTGAGCAGATCTTTAGGGAATTCGTCTCTCCCGGTATTGGGGGTTGATATCGCGGAGTGCACGGATAGCCTTCACCATAAATCCTCGGCCGGGGTAGACGAGAATTACCAATCTAGGATCAGTAGTTTCTCAGTTGGTGATAGGTTTCATGACGACACTAAATGTCAAGTTATTAGGGGTCTCACTTTATCCATCCCCCTAGACTCGATATGCGATACTCATAGACGAGCGGACCAGACTGTACGGATATTGTCACTGTCAAGCCCAGTAGGGTTTCAGGATGAGTTTTCTCGTTGGCCTTCCTTTCACTCAATACCTGGGTAGCCATCACGTACAGCTAGTGCCACTGACGTGCTTATGGTTAAACCCATGGCCAGCATATTGACGAGTCTTTAGAATCCCACACAGAGGGTTTTCCTAGTTCGGACGAAACGTTGTAGAGGCCGTATGGTTTTATAGCAGGGTTCGATCATATACGTGCACTTATGCATGGATCTTGATCGGACGGATAATACTAGTGGGCTTTGGTTTAAGTCGGATCCTAGTACTATATTGTTGGATTATTTTCTACTCATTGTATTCGTATTCAGTCGGAATACGGATGCATGTATGTATATACGTATGAGGGGTATTCTTGTAATCCATTACAAGATTACTTTTGAAGATGCCATTTTTTTTTCTTGCTTTAAACATTTGTTTTAATGTTTAATTATGTGGAAATGGTGAGTGCAAGTCTTGGCTTTGGCATTCATTGTGACATGAATGTTTTTGTTTTGGTTAGGGTATTTTGTGTGAGATATTTTGGTGAGTGGCTGCTCATTTTTTGTTAAGGGTTTTTCTTTAAGTTCTCCAAATAATATCACACACAAATGATCAAGCCAAAGTAACACAACAGAAGAACAGAGAACATTTTCTTCACTTGCTTTTCTTTGGCCAAAGCTTTGCTCACACTTCTTTCCCATGGCTTCTTATTCAACCTCCACCCATTCCATCTCATGAGTTGAGAATCCTTGGGTGTATTGAGAAAAAATGATCACACACACTCTCTCTACTTCATCTTGGGTATCTAGGCTAGCAAGCTGGATGCCCGAGTTGCTTCGGTTTTTGAAGCGGGGGCCCGTATTACTAATCCTCGACGTGGATCGCCTTCGATGAGGGAGACCGGAGACCGAACTTCATCGAGGCAGCCGCGAGGAGCTTGGGCAGAGGTTGAAGACCAAAGGACACGGATCAATCGGTATAACCTCTCCAAACTTTATTCATATTACTAGTATAGGGTTAATGGTATGATCCGTCGATTAGGGTTCCGTTAGCGCCGGTTTTTTTAAAAATTTTTTTCCGCGTTTGGCCACAGATTGATGGCCGGGGCGCTGCCGTAACCCTACTAGTGTAGTGATCGAAAGGATTGGGTGTGGTTTCACTTGAAATGGGCCCTTCACAATCGGGTAAATCTACCACAACAAAGTCGCACAACTCATCAAACATTTTATCTTCAATTGGTGAATCATTTGGTGTACTCGATAGATTTGTGAAACTGGAGTTGTGGATTTTAATTTTGGATGGGGAGGTTTGATTTGGACTGGTATACGGCTCTCTCTCACTACTCAAATTCTCAATTTGTCCTATTGCCGTATCATACATTGGAAAATTTTGAGCTAGTTGGAAACTAGTTGCTCGTTTGTTGGGTTGTATGAGGGCGGCCATGGATGCATTCAATTCCTCTATCTGACGCAACACTACCTAAAATTCTTCTAATGACCGTTCGATATTAGACATGGGTTGGGAAGGAGTTTCAGTAAAAGAACGAAATTCTTATGGATAAGTGAAACACCCAAATGAATGTTCAGAAGAAATATCTAGAGAAGGTGTAAAAGTCAGGTAGGATTGATAGAAATCGAATGGTTGTGAAAAATGGTCAGGAATAGGATCAACATTGTGATAAGAAGAATATTGAGATTGGTTGGTTGGTTATGGATTGGCAACAGATGTCATATACGCCGCAAAACGAGTAGCAATACTTTCTTCAGGAAATGATGGTGTTTGTTGTCCTAATGTTTTGATCGGATTGAAACTTTGGGATTCAGTCTTCGCAATATACTCAGCAATGGACATGCGTTTAGATAGTTCCTCACTTGCTTTAAATGAATTATCAACATAAGATGATGTTGAATTTTGGTGAGGAGTCCAACTGTTTCTTTCCGCTCTCAAAGACATGGTAGAGTTGGATTTTTTACCGAAGCAATTGCGAAAACAAGAAATATCTGGTTCTGGATAGCAAAGCTCGGCAAGAGTTCATCTGTTTTGGTTACCCATTATAAGAAGGTGAAAAGAAAAGAGGAAGGGGAAAGATTTAAGTTCTATTTGGATTGTTTTGCTTTGAAAGAAGGACTTGAGGGTTGACTCAACAAATCACAAAATACATAAGCAAATCTAGAACTAAGGTCACCTAGGTCCAGCACTAGACCGCTCATAGACTTCCAAAGTACAAGCCACAGAATCAATCCTCTACCACCTCTTTATTACTCTTGTGGCTAAGTATGTGCCAGATAAGTGTGAGGTATGCGCTATACGAATCACCAAAATAGCGGGCCTAATTAAGTAACTACTTTCCTTAGCCACACTTTCCTTAGACACCACAAAAGTAATGCGGATAAGCGATAGATAAAAAATTACCCACGACCCTCCTCTGTCTTAATTTGTGCGCGACAGTCCTTGGGGCTTGGTTTAGATATTTTCTTATTAATATAGGTTTATGCGCATGCATGTTTGCGATTTGTGGGGCCTAGGAAGGGTGGTGAAATCCCCACCTAATCTGAATTTGGGTTATTGCCCCTTAAATCATGTTTTGTAAAATATGCAAAAACAACCCGAAAATCAAAACACCCAAAAAGATTTTTGAGCGGAGATACTTTGCAAAGAATCCTGCAGAAAATAAAATTATTGGATCTCAGAGAAGAGAGAAATATATGAAGAAGAAACCAGAGGAGTTAGGGTGCATGATTCCTCAATACCGCCGCGGTTCTGCCGCCAAATCCACCTTGTTGCCACAGTTCCGCCGCAGAAAAGAGGGAGCTTTTGACAATTTTTTCTACAGTTTCTCCTTTGCTCCTTTGGTCATCTCTGAAGGTCTCTGAATCTCAATTTCCTCGTTCTGATGACTCCGGATTCCCTCGCAAAAATCGCACACTAATCGTTAAATATGCAAGTTGCGGTTTTGTTTTATTTTTATGATATGGATCGAATAAGAATTCAACCCGAATAGCAAGAAAAAAAATTACGCACATATCCCCGGCAACGGCGCCATTTGATTTGTTTTGAAAGAGTGTTTGTAGTAGTAACCGCAATCAATAACAGTGTCAGGTGTAGCTAGCCGAGATGAGTACGGGTCGTCCGCAGGAATACGTGGAACTTTTAATCTTGCTTTAGACGAGTTGATTAGAAATAGGGGAGAGTGATTCTAGATCTATATTGAACACATATGTAGAATATATAAGAAGAAGGCTTGTAGGGTTCGTTAGATTTTAGTAGTTGATGGATGACTAATAAAGATGGCTCCTTTTATCTTTTGATAGATTTAAAACTAGATTGGTAGTGACGAATGGGAATTAGGGTTCTTGGAAGAAACTAGAGTTTTCCCATTATTGACCCTTGTCCCTTCATTGATCTCTATTCATGTCTAGCTCTTAATAAAACAATTGTTAATCTGATCTCAAATCATGGTCAAGACTATCAATAAATTGATAGCGCACCCGATTAGGATGTTAACAATTATTTTTCTAAAGTTTATAAACTTCATAAGATATAAAAGCAGTTAAAATATTTTCTCATCCATTTTTCTACCCTAATCCTACGAACCCTATCAAGCGGAGAATTACTCACACATGTTTGGAGAAGAGGAAGAAGGGATAGAGAAGGAAATCATAATGCAGAATTTAAATGCAGAAAGTAAATGCGAAATAATTCAGCTAATGATCTACCTTTATTAATCAATTTTACAAGTACAATTCCTTCGAATTTAGATTACAAGAGGAAGAAGTTGCTCTCGATCTCTGCCTCGTAGGAAGTATTTGCTCTGTCGATACTCACGTCGCTCTATCATGTCGAATCGTGGACCTGTCGTGGATTACTTGTTCTTTGACGGTGATTTGCTTCGTGTTAAAGGTGATGATTTCTAATTTTAGCCCTCGGTCCTTTATATAGCTCTCAAATCAGAAACCCTAGATATAATAGGTTAAGATATGCAATCATGATCACCCACCAAAAATCTCAGATCCAACGGCCACAAAGGGGCCACGGATCCGCGCAATTAGGGCTTTGGCCACGGAACCGCCATGCTTTACTGGGCTTAGGGTTTGGCTTTTATGTTGTGGCCTCATGTTGACACGTGGAGATTTTCTAGATATCTGGATTTTGGAAATATTTCCTGAGTCTCTGCCAGTTTTGATTCTACGATTTTATTGGCAGATTTTTTGATCCTGCCAGCTTGAATATCTTGATTTCTTGACCTGAGCTAAATCTGCACAATATCTCCATGAATAATATTAGTAATATTTGTTATATTAAAGATATAATCTTAATCCTTTTATATGGTAATAAATCTTTAAGCAATTTGATTAAGAATATTTGATATGCTATGCATTTTTTAATTACTAAAAATATTATATAAATATAAAATGCACATATTTTCCTTCATAATGTGAATTATAATATATAAATATATGGTAAGTAGTATTTTGCACATAAACCCAAATATGTTCTATATTTATAAACACCTTTAAATATTTATCAAAAGTAAGGAAAATGTTATATCAAATGTGCAATATTTTCGACTGAACAATGAGCTGTGGGCAGGTGCCGTTTAAAATATCCGGTATTTCCCGCAAAACAACCCGATTGCTGCGATGGTAAAATAAGCAGTCCAAGAGGGTGAAAACAGTCTAAGGAATGAAGTGTCCATGCATACAAAAGACATGCAGCAGCACTTCGGCAAGGAAGCATTGGATGTAATGAGTTATGTAACTCCCCGACCAAACGGCGATAAAGGACCGAGAACTCTTTAAACTAACAATCCGCCTAAAAATGGCAACAATGGACCGAAAAGTTCTTAAACTAGAAATTTCGCTTCAAACATGGCGATAATGGACCGGAACATCCCTAAACTAGCGCATCACCCCAAATACGGCGATATGTTCCCTTGAGATCTATATTGAAATCGAAGTCTCAACGGCAAAGATTGCAACTCAAGTCTTACCGGCTACACAGCTACTCCAGCAATGAAGCCACCCCTAAATCTCACTGGAAAACATATTGGTCACCTGGGGCGAAACTTCTTTCGAGAGTTCCATCATTCGAGAAAAAAACGGTATATCCACGAGCGAAATAGGCACAGATGAAAACCCGAAAGTGCGCCGTGAGTAAAAACAGCAAGATTGCCTGCGAGTTTGTAAAAACCTAAAAGGGCGCAATCTCGTTAAAAAAAGAGAAAAAACAAAAACGGTATGTCCACAAGCAAAATGGGCACGGATGAAAACCTGAAAGGGAACTGTGAGTAAAAACAGCAGGACTGATGGAGAGTTTGTGAAAAACCGAAAAGGGCGCAAACTCGTAAAATAAAAAAATTCATGTGCACTTGTAAGGTCCTCCCGGCCTTGTAAGGTGAAAATACCTGCCTGAGATCCTTACGATTCACAAAGGAGCAACACACTTAGGAATCTCCATGATTCCTATGGAGAAATTATACTTATGAGATCCTCATGACTCGTAAGGAGAATTCCCCCTATGAGACCCTCACGGCTCATAGAATTCGAAAGTCTTAGGTTACATGGATCTAAACCTATTCTTAAGCCGTCATATCCCTGAAGTTGCCCTACAGGTGGTCTAATATTGACCCTTGTATACAATCCACAGACATGAATAAACAATTTCCCACCAAGTTCCTCCAATGGCGAGAAATGTCCCATATGGTGAACGACACTTGTAAGTCCTCTCGACATATAAGAAGAAAATACTCTTATAAGATCCTTACGACTTATAAGAGAACGCACACTTAGAAATCCCCACGATTCCAAAGAAGAAAATACACCAACGAGATCCTCATAACTCGTAGGGATAAATAACTTTATGAGACCCTTGCGGCTCATAAAATCAAAAAGTCTGAGTCGATAATATCCTAACCCTGTTTACTAAACCATCTTTGTTCAAATAGACAAAGGCAAATGATGATTCGCACGTGGCAATATTCCAGTTGTAGCGATGCTGATGCCTAAATAGGTGTCAAACCTTAAGTCCTCTCGGGGAAAATATGATTCGCTCCTGGCTACATTCCAGCGGTAGCGACGCTGATGCTTAAACATGTGTCAAACTCAAAATCCTTTCACGGCAAATAATGATTCTCTCCTGACAATATTCCAGTCGTAGCAATGCTAATGCCAAGTGTTAGGAATATGTAAGCCCTAGAGGCCATTACTGTACATATGATGTATATTATAGTGGATGCTTCGACAAATATATAGAGGACTTTCTTGCTCGACATGATAGTACGCTATCTGGTTACTCTTTATCTTAACATGTTGACTGGTATTCTTTACTGTCTTGCTCTCACATGTTGATAAAGCCCATAGGATATGTACTTGACTGACAGGATTATAATGAGATCATAATAGTAGGGCCAAGGTGGTCCATAAGTCCATCCTTTAATCAGTTCCAAGTCAGGGGAATATCGAGACCAGGGCATCGATATTCTAATGTAGACTAGTGTATACGTTTCTTGTCCCTCAGAGGACGATGGTTGATCCCACAACCATTGGTGTGTGACATCAAAGATTGTACACAGGTGCTCATTAGAGAATGGGTACACCGAACAGGACTCACCGAGGACTCTTATGTGGTAGTATACCTATCATCAGATAGCAGTCCTCTGGTGACACTGGTAGAAGTTAGTCTGTAGACCCGAGATCGTCATAGAGTCTTGTGTGGCTCCTACTGTGCTTTGATTTCCTACCTACCACGGCTCAAAGGAGTCGTGCACACAGGTGGATTTTGGGTACAGTCCCGAGTCACATGGAGGCAATGAGCGATAGGAGGGGTTTCGTTTCTCCCGGTATTAGGGGTTGATGTTGCGCTATGCTCGACTAGTTATAACTGGAAGTCTCTGGCCAGGGCTGCTGCTGAGATTTACTGATAAAAGTTATCAGTAGTTTCTCAAACCGTTATAGGACAGACATCGGCATGACTTGTCACGTTACTAGGGTCTGACGTTTACCACCACTAAACATGATATACGACATATCATATGAAGAGACCGGACTGTACGGTAGTATTACTGATAGGCTTCATAGAGAGTATGGACGAGTTTGCTTGTTGATCTTCATATCGCTCAATACCTGGGTAGCCGTTACGTCCAGCTTGTACTGCTGACGGCTTGTAGGTGATTGATGTGATCATCACCTACTGCTAGCGTATTGACGAGTCTTTAGAGTCCTACACCGAAGTTTCCTGGTTCGAGCGAAACGAAGTAGGGCACATATGTTGATATGTGCGTGGGCCTGATTAAATATGAGTTTATGATACCGTATTATAATCTGGCAGTTATCTGATGTCGGTCGGGTTATATGTGATATAACCGGATTATCGAATCAAGTGTTGGTTTGATAATGTGATATTCAGATTAATGATATTAGTCGGTTATATGTGATATAACCGGATTATTAGATCAAGTGTTGATTTAATAATGTGATATATATTATATGTGATATAATTATATCTTAACTAATATCATTAGTTCACTAATTTCTTTATATATATATATATTAATGTACATTTGATATATATAAATATATATTATTATATGAAGCATGACATGTTTTTCTATTTTGAGAAAATAGAAAAATGAGGTGTAAATTGTGGAGATATTTCTGGAATGGGCAAAGCATGAGTTTTATTATTTGTATATTAGTCTTGACTCACTATTCAAGCATGGTTGCAATTTAGAATTGCAATTTTATTTCATGCTTGAATAACTGTGGAAAGAGAGAGCCATTTTGAGTTTACTCTCATCATTTTCATTCTTCATGCCTTAACCATTTCTTAAGCTCTTGCTTCCTCTTGCTCTCTACAATTTTCTTCACCTCACTTCCAAGTTCAAACCCTCACACGTGATGTGAATCATTGAACTTGTGAAAACCCTAGTGAGCAAATTAAACCCCTACTTCACCATCACACATTAGATTAGAAATTTGATGTGGAGTGTTGCCTTCACTAATGAGATTAGTGAAGGGTTAGCTTGAACTTGTGGACTTCGGGTGGATCGTCTTTGGCGCGAAGATCACGAAGGAGGTTCTTTCATCTTGAAGAGGAGCCTAGTAGAGTCGCGTGGACCACAACCCGGAGCTATTGAAGAGAAAGACTCGAACTACAAAGCTTGTATGCTCTTTTCTTCTCTTTAGTTCATCACATCATCAAAGGCAAACCCTAATATTCAAGTAAAGATCTTATTAGTCTAACTTAGCACCTAATAAAATTAAAATTTGGCATGCTTGATGCCTCTAGAACCACATAGTGGTGCTAAGATCGACTTTCACCAAGGTTGGTACCAGATTCCAAACACGCAATAAAAACAACAGCAAGTAGCAGAAAAAAATTCATATGAAATAGCCGAAATGATGGGTCAACTCGCAATAAAAATTAGCGAGAAAAAATATGCATATAAAAACAGCCGAAATGTTTGGGCAACTCGCAATAAAAAGTAGCGAATAAAAATATAAAAAAATAGCTGAAATGATTGGGCACCGTGGACAAAATACCGAAATGATTGGGCAATCGCGCGTGATATGAAAAGCTGAAAAGATAAAGCATCGCGGCAATAAAAAATAAAATAAAATAAAATTTCCTCTGCCCTACAAGTATGTCCATATTGACTCCTGTATACGATCCATGGGCACAAATGAAAGAAAGGGAACCATATTTTCCCACCAGGCTTCGTCAAAGGGAGAGCCGGATCTTAATGGCAACATCTACAGCCTAAAGATCAGCTCAACGCTCTTCTCATTCCAACAGGGTGCAGATGTGACGTCTGCAAAGCTCTAAGGAGCCAAATAAAAAATGAGTAATAGCAAAATCCTAGCTCCAACTCGATGTTCCTTCTTGGTGCAGACGCAACGTCAACAAACAAAAGTGGAGCGATGGCAAAAATCCAAGCTCCAGCTCTACGTTCTCCTCATTCCAGCAGGGTGTGGGCGTAACTGTCAAATGAAATTGGAGCAATCGCATATTCCAAGCTCCGGACCTCGATGGCGATACATACAACATAAAGGTCATTTGGATGTCTACCCAACTTCAGCAAAGAATCGGTGTCACATCACCAAAATAAAGTGGAGAAACGACATATCCCTAGCTCCAGATCTCGATGGAGCCTAGAGATTAGCCCGACGTTCCTTCTCAGTGCAGACACGACGTCAAAAAAGACCCAAGGGTCGAACAAAAAAGGAGCCATGGAAAAATCCTAGCTTCAAGTCTTGACGGTTCATATGCAACTTAGAGACTATCTCGACGTTCCTTCCCATTCCATCAGGATGCAGACGTAACGTCAACAAAAGACCCAAGGGTCGAAACCAAAAATGGAGCCATGGCAAAATCCTAGCTCCAAGTCTTGACGGTTCATATACAACTCAGAGACCATCTCGACGTTCCTTCTCATTCCAGCAGGATGCAGACGTAACGTCAACAAAAGTCCCAAGGGTCAAAATCAAAAAGGAGTAATGGCAGAAGCCCAGCTCCAGCTCGACGTTCCATCTCAGTGCAGATGCGACGTCAACAAAGGCTCCAAGGAGCCAAATCAAAAAGGAGTGACGACAAAATCTTAACTCTAGCTCGACGTGCTTCTCATGCCAGCAGGATATAAACCCAACGTCATCAAAGACCCAAGGGTCAAACAAAAAAGGAGTAATGGAAAAATCCTAGTATCAGCTCGACGTTCCTTCTCGGTGCAGATGTGGCGTCAAAAAAGTCTCCAAGGAGATAAATAAAAAGGAGTGATGGAAAAATCCTAACTCCAGATCGACGTGCTTCTCATGCCAGCAGGATGCAGACGTAACGTCAACAAAGGCTCCAAGGAGCCAAATAAAAAAGGAGTGACGAAAAAATCCTAAATCCAGCTCGACTAACTTCTCAAGCCAGCAGGATGTAGACACAACGTCATCAAAGACCCAAAGATCAAACAAAAATGGAGTAATGGAAAAATCCCAGCTCCGGCTCGACGTTCCTTCTCGGTGCAGATGCGACGTCAACAAAGGCTCCAAGGACCCAAATCAAAAACGAGTGACGGCAAAATCCTAACTCTAGCTCGACGTACTTCTCATGCTTGAAGGATGCAGATGCAACATCAACAAAAGACCCAAGGGATAAAGCAAAAATGGAGTCACGGCAAAATCCTAGCTCCAAGTCTTAACGGTTCATATACAACCCTGAAACAATCTCGATGTTCCCCATCATTTCAGCAGGATGCGGACGCAACTATCAAATGAAATTGGAGCAATTACATATTCCTAACTCCAGATCTTCAGTGCAATATATACATCATAGAGATCCTGCAGATATCTATCCTACTTCAGCAAAGAATCGGCATGACATCGTTAAAGCAAAAAACGAAGTGACGGCATATTTCTAGTTTCGGGTCTTAATGGCAACTCATGTAAAACCCGAAAGACCATTGGAGATCATCCCACCCCAGAACGGTGCGGTTATGACTCATCGGGGCTCCAAATTGAGCCTAACCTCATGTAAAAAGTGTCATGACAAATTCCTAACGCTTGCTCTTCTAACGGCAATATAACCTAAGGAGATTACTTGAAGACATCTTGTCCAGCCTCTAATGGGATCAGAGACACGACAATCGTGGGGCGATGGCATATTCTTAGCTCTGGGATTCAATTGCAATACATATAGATGTCTACCCTACTTCAGCAAAGAAAAGTCATGACATCGTCAAAAAAATGAAGCGACGGCATATCCCAGCTTCGGATCTTGATAGCAACTCATATAAAGCCTAAAAGACTATCGGAGATCATCCCAAACCAGAGCGAAGTGGTTATGACTCATCGGGGCTCCAAATTGAGCCTAACCTCAAGTAAAAAGTGTCATAGCAAATTCCTAATGCTTTCTCTTCCAACAGGTAATATGACCTAAGAAGATTACTTGAAGACGTCTTGTCTAGGCTCAGAAAGGATCAGAGACACGACAGTCACGGGGCTACACGATAAGCAGCTTAAAGACTACATATCGAGGAATACATCAGTCAATGCGGCGATACCACAGACTAAAACCCTAGTACCAGAAACCTAACGGACCCCTGTCGTAAAGAATATGGGTTATCTATATTTCATCTAATGATACACATGCGATATCCTCTCGACTCATCTTGACTCGTAGGGAAAAACTACTTTATAAAACCCTCACGACTCATGAAGGTGAAAAGCTTTAGACGACGGGGATATCAACATGTTTCCTAAGCACTGTGGCCCTACAAGTAGGTCCAAATTGACTCTTGTATACTATCCACGGGCCATATTATCCAAAGTCGCATACCAATAAGGAGGAAAAACCACTTGCGGTCCTTTCGACTCGTAAGGAGAAAATTCTTTTATGAGATTCTTACGAATCTCAAGAGAAAACACACTTAGGAGCCCTCACGATTCCTAAGTAGAAAATAAACCTACGAGATCCGCTCGACTAGTAGGGAGAAACATCTTTATGAGACCCTCACGGCTCATAAAGTTGAAAAGCCTTAAGCGATAGATCTAAACCTGTTTCCTAAGCTATCGCAACCCTACAAGAAGGTCCAAACCGACTCTTGTATACTATCTACGGGACACATTCGTCAAAGTTACATGCCAATGAAGTGAAGAATCCACTCGCGGGTCCTCTCGACTCGTAAGGAGAAAATACCCGCGTGAGATCCTTACGATTCACTGAGGTGAAAGACACTCAGGAATCCTCATCATTTCTAGGGAGAATATGCATTTATGGGATCCTCACGACTCATAGGGAGAAAAACCTTCTTGAGACTCTTATGGCTCATGAAGATGAAAAAGTCTAGGTGACAGGGATCCTAAACTTGTCTCCTAAGCCATCAATTCTATGGTAATGCTTTATTTTGCACTACTTAACCCACGTATAAGCTTATGTGGGAAAAATAGTGTGGGCATTTGTTCCCGCCAAATTTTTTTGGCTCAGAGCTTGTCGTTCCCTTATAAAAATAAAAGAAAAGCTCCACGTGTTAAATACATGCACCCACATGCAAAGCATGTAACTATTACCTCAGGTAGCGCCGCACGTGAAGTTCACGTAGGCGCCAATGTGCAAAGCACAGGAGCGCCTGTTCCCCTAATATTTAGACATAATAAAAGACCTAAGCTCTGTTAAAATTTTGTTGAGGCAGCGCCTCATGTGCCCCTCACGAGGGCGCCAGCGCCAATCTTGTAGAATTAATCCTATGGTGGCGCCGCACGTTCTCCTCACATGGGCGCCAATGTGCAAAGCGCATGAGCGCTTATCATAAATAAGAATTAAATTCTTAAGTGGCGCCTACATGCTTAACATGTGAGCACAGGTGCCCAAATTAAAAGAAAGTAGAATTAAATTCTACATGGGGATACTTCCCTAAAAACTGGGATATTCTCTGATAAATAGAGCCGTTGGATCAAAAATCCAATGGTGATAATAAATTCTATTTGGGAAATATATTCCTTCTAAAATGGAAAGATCTTTCTCTAACTGAGAATCTTGGATTTAAAATCCAATGGTGATAAAATATCACCAATTAAACTATCTGATTGAATTAAATTCTGTGTGATAGAATTAAATTCTATTTGGGAAATATTTCCCTTGATCTTTCTAACTTGGAAAGATTTTTCTCTAACAGATAATCTTGGATTTAAAATCCAATGGTGATAAAATATCTCTAATTAAACTATCATATAGAATTAGATTTTATATGATAGAATTAAGTTCTATTTGGAAAATATTTTCCTTGATCTTGCTAATATTGAAAGATCTTTCTCTGACAGAGAATCTTGGATTTAAAATCCAATGGTGATAAAATATCACCAATTAAACTATGTGATAGAATTAAATTTTATGTGGGAAATATTTCCCTGATCTTTCTCAAACTAGAAAGATCTTCTCTAAAACAACGGTGCTTATAAAATCACCCATCGATCATCTGATAGAATAAAATTCTATGTTAGGAAAATATATTCCGAATCTTGTTAAACTAACAAGATATTCATATGATAGAATAAAATTCTATCTTAGGAAAATATTTCCTAATCTTGTTAAACAAACAAAAAATCTTCTCTGTTAAAAAGAGAGCCTTTGAATTAAAAATCCAACGGTGAATAAAATTCACTGATTGATCTAAAAGATCATTTTGATTGATCATGAAATCAATCATGATCTCTCAATGAGAGATTTTCTCAACAAATTGATTTTTCACCTTTCTTATAAATAGGAGCAAAGAGATTAATCGAAGGGGAGAGGAGAAATAAAGGAGGCCTCCTAAAAGCTTCTGTAAAAATACAAAATGCTCTCAGAACACCAGAGAATTTAATTATCTCAAAGAAGAAGATTTCCCTCCTAAAAAACTCTAGGTACAGAAAAAAGAAGAGATCAAAAAACATCTCCTTTATCTATTAAAAGGGTTTAACCCTTCTGAAAGAACTTAATTCTTTCTCTAGATCTGAGATCCACAAGAAAAGTCTCCCACAAGTTGAGAATTTAATTCTCTTCGGGAATATCTTGTTCTTGAGAATAAAAAATTCAGGGGAGAACATGGATATAAGAACATGAAGAAGATGGAGTTCACGGAAACTTAGTTTCTTCAAATCAAGAACTTAGTTCTTAAAAGAACCTGATCCCAGATCCTCAAAATAGTGATCTTGGTGATCCTTAATGGGCAAAACACCATTAAAAGGGATTTAACCTCTCTGAAAACATGAACATGGAAAACATGGAGTTCATAATACTCCAGGAACTTAGTTCCTTCAGATCTAGAACTTTGTTCTTAAAGAACATGATCCTAGATCCTCAAAATAATGATTGTGGTGATCGTTAATGGTCAAAATACCATTAACAGAGATTTAAGTTCTCTAAAAATATCAACAGAGATTAAATCTCCAAAAACATAGCGCCTCACGTGAAACACACGTGAGCGCCGGAAAAAGTTAATGCTTAGCACGATTGTAGCTCCACGTGAAATACACGTGAGCGCCACAAAAGTTAGTGCTTAGCATTATTGGAGCGCCTCACGTGATATACACGTGAGCGCTATATGCAGCTGAGTGCTTAGCACTGCTGGGTGTTACTGAAACCTAATTTTAGCCTAAATTTGCTAATCTTATATTCATGATATCGAAACTGATCTTAGTCTCAAACATGACTAATGATCTCTCATTGATGATATCCAAACTGATATTCATCCCATATCTCCTAAGATAATCTTAGTCTCAAATAAGGCTAATGATTCTTAGATGACCCACCATGATTTTTTCCCTTAAATACGGGATTTGGTTCAAGGGTACATCTCTGATATATGTCGTAATTCCTCAACGTCTTCAGAGAGGTGGTGGGGTCCGACAACCAACAACTCTTTTATCGTCCCAACTTGATGTAAAACTTCATCAAGATTGGGAATGATATATCCCACGTTGATGCATTTCCAAATCGACATGCACACCTCAAATCGGATCCCACTCCAAATTGGATGCATTCCATGTCACCATCGTTCACTTCGCCATGTAATAAATACACGTGCGCGCAAGTTGAATGTTGGACCGAAATGTTCTTAAACTAATATTCTCCCCAAATACAGCGATAATGGACCAAAATGTCCTTAAACCAACATTCGTCCCAAACAGGGAATGTTGGACCGCGACGTTCTTAAACTAATATGTTTTTCTCTGAGGACTGTCTCCATATTGACTATTGTATACTATCTATAGGCTATTCCTATATGATCTAATGATCGGTTGAGCCTCTATGCTCACTGCTCAACGTCGATCTTAGTCTCAAATATGGCTAATGATCCTTAGATCAAACCCAAATATCCCATAAACTAATGGACCTCACAAATGTGAGATCTGCGTCCAAAGTTCATTCTCGTTGGCAAACCAAGCTACCAACATGGACCCTGTCAAGCTAATCCCTTACCCAAACCCAAATCTCAAATATATGGATTTGGACAAATCCGCGCCCTATAGGGGACGACAGAAACTAGTCTCCATATACAATCCACGGGAAACCTAAACAAACAAAAACACACATGACACAAAGTGAACTTCCAGAGCAGGAGAAAGTGGTTATCGCAATACGATAACGTAATTAACTGCAGGGGATTTTGTCTGCAGGGAAGAGCGTCCCCACAATCAAAAACCCCTCACAAACGAGGGGTAATCTGATAAAGTCACTCTACAGCGGCCGCATCCATCCAAACCTCCGATATACGGTGCCATAAATGAACTTGGTATCTTCGGAGAGGTGGATGGATAAATCCAAATAGCATCTTCCCCCGGATTCCGGAAAGACGATCTATCCCAGTTTGTCTCCGTTTCCGGCGCTAAACAACATCATCTTCTCAGGCTTTTTGCCTAGCAACAGAAGATACATGACCTTTTGGAAAATGCTGTCCTCCATCTTCATGTGCCACGAATCATAATTGTAACCATTGAATTTTTCAATCCTTATTTTCCCCTCTGCCATCTTTCGTCTATGTCGTAGCAAACCAAACTTCTCCTTCGATCTGAATCAACGCCTTAAAAATTACGATTTAAATAGATGGGGAGGAAACAAGTGTCGTTATCTACCGTTAACCTAGATCATAGAATCGAAGAATCCTAGGTTACCTAACCATACTTTGATACCATTTTTTGTGGTATCATGCATCAAGCTCTAGGCTCTATACCAGTTGTTGGTATCAAGAGTCAAGCACTAGGCTCTGATACGGATTGTTAAGATCAAGCGTCAAGCACCAGGCTCTCATACCAATTGTTAGGAGAAATTCAATCCACGGAACAATGCTCGCGACAGAACTAAATCACGCAATCACACCATGAAAGAAAAAATGATAATAAACTGATAGAATAAGAAAATAGAATCACAAACACAAACCAGAGCGGGATTTGTTAATGAAGCTTAGCCACCGTATGGTTTGTCTCTGACAGAGCAGAATCTGCAAAGTCTAATATAATCTTGAATCAAGTACACCCATGAGCAACCCTAGGAGATTTCTCTCAAATCTCTCTAGATCTAAGCAGTCACCCTCTCAATACAATAGTCTCACTTAATAGCATTAAATAATACATATGAGAGGTCCCTTTATATAGGCAAACCCTAATCCTTTTGAAAATAGGAGATAAACTCGAATTTACCAAACATAGATTCGCACAAATTTACCAACGACAGACGTCTGAATAACACTTGGTATAATTTCTACCTCGACTCTGTAAGTCTTCATCTCATTAGGTCAGACGTCTTGACTCTTGCCACCAGACGTCTGCCAATGCTCTGGACCGGGTTTCAAGCTTTTCTAGACATCTGTCCCAGACGTCTGGCCTCATGATGTTTTTTATCTTAGTTCTTCTGCAGTCGTCTTCTTTGCTGGTATTTGGACGTCTGCCTTTGCTCTTGTATTCTGGCATGGCTCTCATGCACGTCTAGCTGTTTGACTTCTTTTCAGCATATGTATATAGGAAGTTTTTCCATAATTTTAACATTATGTTTATAAGATACAATAGAAACTCGGGGTGCAATTAACTCTAATTGACTCAGAGTACAAAACCATCAAACCTGAGCAAGTAGGATCCCGCAATCCGCCGCCTCCCTCTCCATGCGAGCGCCTTATATCGTGTGCTATCACATGACCTTCTCACGGTGCCACCAAGTGTGCTCTGCCGCATGTCATCTGTTAGTGTATATGCCCTAGGGGCCATTATTGTATCATACTAGCTTGTATATTACTTAATGGATGCTTGGGATATTCACAGTTATATTAACAGTCTTGCTAAACTTGGTAGTATGCTACTTGGTTTTGTCTATCTTAATATGTTTGTACGTATTGATAGAGCCCTTAGGATCTTGCTTGACTACCAGCATTGTGATGGCAGTCACACTAGTGGGGGCTGGGTAGTCTACAAGCACATCCTTTTTCAGGTCCCTAGTCGTAGGATTATCGAGACAGGGCATCGATACTCCGGAGTAAACTAGTGTGTACGCTTCTCATCCCAGTTGGGGAGATGGTCTGTCCCACAGCCATCAGTACGTCGTACTGGAGATAGTATACAGGTGCTCGTTGGGTTACGGGTACACCGGACAGGGCTCGCAGGGAACTGTTGGTTGGTATTATACCCGTCGTCAGTTAACAGTTTCCAGGTGACATGAGTACAGCATAGTCCGCAGACTTGACACTGCTACTTCGCCTCGAGTGTGTCTCACTGTTCTTAGATTTCTACCCTACCACGGCTCAAAGGAGTCATGGAAACAGGTAGCAGTTGGGTGTAGTCCCGAGCACTTGGAGGCAGTAGTGGTTAGACATGATCCGTCTCTCCCGGTATTGGGAGTTGATATCGCGCTATGTCAGAGAGCCATTACGCAAAGTCCCTGGCCAGGGCAAGTGAGAGTTACTAGTAGGTTTTCCAGTAGTTTCTCAAGGTGTAATGGGCTTCGCTCCGACATGACTTATACTGGTTTTAGGGGACTGACGCTTGCCTCCCCATAGGCACGATATGCGATAGTCCTAGACGAACAGACCGGACTGTACGGAGATTGTCACATCAGGCTTAGAAGGAGTTCGGATGGGTTTCCTCATCAGCCTTCTTATCAACATCTACCTGGGTACCGTTACGTACAGCTAGTACCGCTTGCTGTCTGTGGTTAAACCCACTGCCAGCGTAGTAATCGAGTCTTTAGAGTCCCACACAGAGAGTTTCCATGCTCCAGGCGAAACGATATAGAGGTCGTATGGTTTTACGACAAGGGTTCGGACACGCATGTGCATTTATGCACGTACGATGTTCGGACAGTTTTTACTAGCCGGTTTTGGTTTAAGCTAGTATCGGATTATTGGATTTATACGGTCTAAAGGTTTTCCGTGTTTTCACGGATAGGAGGGGCATTCTCCTAATTTGGCGGGAAGCTTCTAGAAGGATGATGACTTAGGGGTTTAGGTGGCATAAGCATTTATTGATTTAGTGACTCATTTGTGTGATTCATTCATGTCATTAATGATGCATTAAATGGTTAATGACTCATGTAAGGAATCACACATAATGAATAAATGAAGCATGATGATTAATCATTTTATTTATTTATTTTGATAAATGATTATGCTTCATATATTCAAGAAGAGTTATTATTTCATTATCATTCTTATCCTCACCTTCTCTCTCCTCAAGCTCTCTCTCTTCAAACCCTAATCCTACCCTCTCATGTGTTGAGATCAAGGATTAGCAAGACTAATTAATCCATATCCATACTCTATATCACCTTGGTGACTTTGATTAGCAACTAGAGAAACCTAGTTACCTCAAGATTAGAGGCAAAGCTTGGAGTAGAAGCTCTCGGGTGGATCGTCTATTACATAGAGGAGGCCGACGAGGAGGTGGATAACGAGAAGAAGAAGGACACGGTTCATTAGGTATAATCTTCTTCCATAGTAGTTAACAAATCCTATGTTAGGGTTAGTTATAGTTTAAAAAAGATTCTTTCGGTTAGTCGATGTTGTTTTAAACAAAATGATTGGTTTTCATATTTCCGCCTCTCCGCAAGTAGTGGGGTGTACAACGTCGACTTACAGTGGTATCAGAGCCTCGCTAAACAATAACTAACTTATTAGCAAAGTCGTTAGAATTTCAAACGCAAAACAAACCGGAAAAAACATCGAAATCACCAAGTTTCTGTCGAATTTAAAATGAGGTCTAAAAATTTTTCAGGGACTTCTAAAATTACAAGCAGGGAATTATAAGACAACTGGAGAAATTTGGGTTCCTGAATCGGCCAACGTGCCGCGGAACCGAGGCCGATCCAAGCGATCGACCGCGGATCCGCGGCCGAGTTAGGGCCGAGTCAGCCTAAAATTCCCCAAAACTCTTCTGTGGTTATTTTGTTATTTCTGGAATGTTTATTTTCTGCTCAAGTCTCAGGTGCACTGAGAAGTTTTGGAGTAGAATCTAATTTGTTTGCTCGATCTAAATTATACGATGTTTGGCTAATTAGATTATATCTGTGAATTGTATAATGTGTTCGTAAACCTCCCCTAACTGCTAGTATGTCGGTTGGCAGGGGGTTGCACATTTCTGTAATGGTTTTACTGTTTGGATTATGAACTTGATTGTATTGTTGTGATGATTAGCCGGGGTTTGAGATGGGTTTCTATATTCATTCATTCGATGTAATTGTAATATGTTGCAATATTATTTTGCGGGGCACATCCAGGTTGCGGTTGTAGCCACCGTTGTATTATTTCATTTTACTGTTTTTGCTCCTAGGATAGACCCAAGGTGGGGTGCACAAACTACCGGGTACTTTGAAGTGTTTAGTGGCCTACTCACGTTGTTGAGGGAGACCGCTTCACTTCGGGTACTTTGCGGGTAGTTTGCCGTACCCGTAGGGGTCTAGGGTGGGGTAATGGCTATTCATCACAACTGTGTAACCCGTCTTTCGTTGCAGGCTTAAAGGAAACGCGGAGTGCTTGTATATCCAATAATGTTCATCTGTGATCTGGAATGCCTATTATTGCGTCTGACGAATGTACAATATCTATATATGATAGCTATTTAGACGTCACTTATGTTTTACACCCGCGCTAGCCCAGCCCCCGCTCTGTTGTTAGTTAAGTAACCTAACGGACGATGACGGGACCCAGTGGCGAATGTAGATGGCATAAGAGGACGTTGTATTTTCGTTGTTTTCTGCAATGATAGGTTAATAATGGGACGCATTATTATTAATGCAAAGAAAATAAACCAAAATTGAATCGTTGGAACAGTTTAAAAGAAACCACTCGGTTATTTTTAAAACAGAAGATATTTTAATTGCGGAGCTTTAACAACTCCTTTTAAAAGCTATCTGGTTCCTTCGGTCATATCAAGTTCACTACGTTCACGGTTTCGCCAAAACAATTCGTAGCCCTCCATCATTTCATTTAGGTATTCAGTAGTATTCAAGCTATGTATTTTGACCTAACGCCAAGGCATAGTGTTTGGTAGCTGCTGAGTATTCATTTGTTGCATAGATAGATGAGTTAGCTCGGGACAGTCGTATTATCATTTTGGCTGAACGTCAAGGATATGTTCGGATGGGTTCAAATTAACAAGATAATGATGGGTAGAACTTGACATGTGACTTATGACATTTTGACCTAACGCCAAGGTCATAAGAGCATGGGGCAAAAATTTGATATCGGGAATTTCTAAAGAATCTGAAATTTGCAAAGAGATGCATACCATTTGGTGTTTGATGAATGTTGGTAGGATTCCTTCAGCATTATCATACGATGATATTTGGATCCCGATCCTACTGTGAGTATATGCTACTTATCAGGAGATTCGTCACTTAACGATCAATGCTATAAACCAAGTAGGTGTCGAGAAAGGTGTCAGCGGGGCTACGCCCCAAGAGAAAAGAGGTTATTTAATTAAGGAACTTTGCGAAAGCGTTGGAAAACCTCCCTCGAAGTACCGACACCGGCCTGACTAAACGGTTAAGCAAGTATTGTACAATGAGAATAGTCCTGGCTAGTTCTTCCTTTTTGGTTTGAGGAGGGATTCGAGAAACAGTGGGAGCCATCCAGTTTAGATAAACTAAAAACCACTCTAAACTTGCAAGAGCATCATGCTAAAGTGTTCCCTCTCTCTCTCATTGCAGCGACCCAAAACATGACTGGCCTTAAGTTACTATTAGAGAAAAATATATTGACAGGGCCAAACTATAAAGATTGGCTGCGGAATGTCAAGATGGCTTTGACCTATGACAAATTGGGATATGTCCTTACCGCTAAGGCACATGCTGTCCCTGGTCCCAAATCCAGTAATGCGGATAAGGAAATTCGCAAAAGCTGGGAGTTAGATTGCGCGAGGGCCAAGTGCATCGTGTTTGCCTCGATGAATAATGAACATCAGAGGAGGCACGAGGATATGGATCTTGATGCCATATTTCTCCATACAAAGGAACTTTATGGAGAGCAATCTCGTATAGCAAGATACGAGACCTCAAAGAACTTGTTTCAGGCGAGGTTGGCGGTCGGATCATCGGTAGAAGAACATGTCCTAAAGATGATTGGCTATATAGAAGAGCTCGCAGACCTTGGGACGACTTTGGAGAATGAGCTCTATACAGACTTGATTCTCCAGTCCCTTCCTTCCATCTACGCCCAGTTTATTCTGAATTTTAACATTCAAAGAAAAGAAGTTGAACTTCCAGAACTCCTTAACATGTTGAGGAGTGCAGAGGGCACCTTGCAGAAGGCAAGGGATACACCCGCTATGTTTGTTCGCGGTGCTTCTTCTTCCGGGTCCAAGGCTAGGGCCAAAGGAAGGAAGAATAAGTCCTCCACCAAACCTAGAGGAGGTGTTAGTAAAGTGGGAGTAAAAGGAAAGAAAAAGATTGCGGTGCTAGTAGTGTCCAAGGATGAGTGCTTCCATTGTCATAGGAAAAGGCACTGGAAGAAAGATTGCAAGGCGTGGAACGCCAAGAACCAGGAACCGAAGCAAGCTGTGGCTTCGACTTCAGGTGTGTTTGTAATTGAGAATTGTCTGTCAATTAACTCTACTTCCTGGGTATTGGATACCGGATCAGGATCTCATATATGCAATTCGTTGCAGGCACTGAGAAACCGTAGAGTGCTGAAGGTTGGTGATATGACCCTCCAGGTTGCTAACGAAGCTAGCGTGGGAGCTGTGTCCGTAGGGGATTATCACCTGGGATTGACGAGTGGACATATTTTGGTTTTGCATAACAGTTTTTGTGTACCTAGTTTAACGTGTAATATCATATCAATTTTCTTGTTATCAAATAAATGTTATGATTTCACGTTTGTAAGCGATGTTGTTAACATCCACCTTAATCATGGTTTGATTGGGTCCGGTGCTCTGGATAACAGTTTATATGTCTTAAACAATTACAGATTTTCAATGTCCAGAACACACTAAAAAGAAAGTCTCTAGATTTAAATAAGGCTTTCTTATGGCATTGTAGATTAGGTCACATCAATGAGACAAGGTAAACTAAGTTACATAGAGAAGGATATTTGGATTCGTTCGAATATAAAACTTATGCCACTTGTCAATCATGTCTCAAAGGAAAGATGACAAAGACTCCATTCACTGGACATGGAGTAAGAGCGAGCGAGCTCTTAGGACTCATACACAGCGATATATGTGGTCCAATGTCTACACATGCAAGAGGTGGTTTTTCCTATTTCATTACTTTTACGGATGATTACTCTAGGTACGGATTCATTTTTTTGATGAAACATAAATCCGAGGCTTTTGAGAAATTCCAAGAGTATAAGAATGATGTAGAAAACCAAACCGGCCAAAGTATCAAGACACTGAGATCTGATCGAGGTGGTGAATACTTAAGTGACGAGTTCCTAGGTTACCTAAAAGAGAAAGGAATTCTCTCTCAGCTTACTCCTCCATACACTCCACAGCATAACGGTGTATCGGAGAGACGGAATCGAACCCTATTAGATATGGTAAGTTCTATGATGAGTAATGCTGAGTTACCGCGATCTTTCTGGGTTATGCGCTCGAATCAGCAGCATATCTTTTGAACATAATTCCTACCAAGACTGTGCCTACCATGCCATATCAGATATGGAGTGGAAAGAAACCCTATCTTCAGTATCTAAAGATATGGGGATGTCCAGCTTTTGTTAAAAAGAAGCATGCGGACAAACTCGAGGCACGATCAGTACAGTGTAAGTTTGCGGGATATCCAAAGAACTCCAGGGGGTATTATTTCTATTACGCAGAGGAACAAAAGGTTTTTGTTTCTCGTAATGCCCATTTTCTAGAACATCAGTTTTTAGAAAAGGAAACAAGTGGGAGCGAAATAGAACTGGAAGAAATTCCAGAACCACAAACTACTACTGAAAGTTTGGTAAGACCAGCAGTTCAAGAAGAACAGGACATTCCCGCACCCCTCCGCAGGAGTAGTAGGCCGTCTCATCCGCCTGAGAGATACTACGGTTTTCTCATAGATGGGGATAGAGAGGATTGCGTCATTGATGATGATGAACCTACTATCTTCCAGTAGGCCATCCAGAGCGGTGACTCGGTACGATGGCTGGATGCAATGCGGACCGAGATGGAGTCTATGTACACCAACAAAGTATGGACTTTGGACTTTGCTCCAGATGGGGTAAACCCCATAGGATGTAAATGGATCTTCAAGAAAAAGATTGGTGTAGATGGACAGGTGGAAACCTATAAGACTAGACTTGTTGCAAAGGGTTTTCGTCAAAGACCTGGTTTGGACTATGACAAAACTTTTTCTCCAGTGCCTATGCTGAAATCCATTCGGGTCCTTCTTGCTATTGCTGCCTTCCATGAATATGAGATCTGGCAGATGGACGTAAAGACTACTTTTCTAAATGGTAATTTGGAAAAGTGCGTCTATATGGATCAGCCAGAAGGCTTCAATCAGAGTGGGAGCAGCGGGAAAGTGTGCAAGTTGCTTAAGTCCATTTATGGACTAAAGAAGGCATCGCGGAGTTGGAACATCTGTTTTGATGAAACGGTCAAAGAATATGACTTTATCAAAAATCCAGATGAACCATGTATATATAGTAAAATTGTAGCACGAACTGTCGTATTCCTCATCTTGTACGTGGATGACATTCTATTGATAGGAAATGACATTCCTATGCTACAATCAGTCAAAGTATTCTTGTCACACAGGTTCTCCATGAAAGACCTGGGTGATGCCTCTTACATTCTGGGGATCCGGATCTATCGTGATAGATCCAAGAGGATGTTTGTACTTTCGCAGTCCAGGTATATCAGCACTATACCGAAAAGATTCAGTATGGAAGATTCTAAGCGCGGTAATCTAACGGCTTGTCACGGAATCACCCTATCCAAAGAGATGTCTCCCAATACGGATTTGGAAAGGGATCGCTTGTCTATTATACTCTACGCTTCTGCGGTAGGCTCTATAATGTATGCGATGTTGTTCACCAGACCAGATGTAGCTTACGCACTGAGCGTGGTAAGCAGGTATCAGTCAGACCCAGGGGAGAAGCACTGGATAGCAGTAAAGAACATTCTCAAGTACCTGAGAAGGACTAAGGAGATGTTCTTGGTTTACGGCGGAAAAGACCTTAAGCTCGAGGCCTTTGCTGATTCCGGCTTCCAGAGTGATAAGGATGACTCCAAGTCCATGTCAGGTTATGTCTTTACCCTCAATGGAGGGGCGGTGTGCTGGAAGAGTTCCAAGCAGGACACCGTTGCTGACTCGACGATGGAAGCGGAGTATATTGCTGCATGCGATGCCATCGTCGACCAGAGTGATAAGGATGAAGAAGTTCCTAACAGAACTTCAGGTGGTTCCTACCATTGTTGATCCAATACCTCTGTATTGTGACAACAACAGAGCTATAGCTTTAGCGAATGAACCCAGGTCCCATCAGAAGTCCAGACACATCATAAGGCGGTATCACCAGATCCGGGAGATCATAGATAGCCGGGAGATCGAGGTCCGGAGAGTTGCTACAGAGGAGAACATTGCCGATCCATTCATAAAGGCTTTACCTCAGATTCAGTTCGAGAGGCTACTCGAGATGATCGGTCTTCGATATGCCAGTACATGGACCTAGTGCAAGTGGGAGATTATTAGTGTATATCCCCTAGGGGCCATTATTGTATCATACTAGCTTGTATATTACTTAATGGAAGCTTGGGATATTCACAGTTATATTAACAGTCTTGCTAAACATGGTTGCATGCTACTTGGTTTTGTCTATCTTAATATGTGTGTACAGATTGATAGAGCCCTTAGGATCTTGCTTGACTAGCAGCGTTGTGATGGCAGTCACACTAGTGGGGGCTGGGTAGTCTACAAGCACATCCTTTTTCAGGTCCCTAGTCGTAGGATTATTGAGACAGGGCTTCGATTCTCCGGAGTAGACTAGTGTGTACGCTTCTCATCCCAGTTGGGGAGATGGTCTGTCCCACTGCCATCAGTACGTCGTACTGGAGATAGTATACAGGTGCTCGTTGGGTTACGGGTATACCGGACAGGACTCGCAGGGAACTGTTGGTTGGTATTATACCCGTCGCCAGTTAACAGTTCGCAGGTGACATGAGTACAGCATAGTCCGCAGACTTGACACTGCTACTTCGCCTCGAGTGTGTCCCACTGTTCTTAGATTGCTACCCTACCACGGCTCAAAGGAGTCGTGCAAACATGTAGTAGTTGGGTGCAGTCCCGAGCACTTGGAGGCAGCAGTGGTTAGACAGGATTCGTCTCTCCCGGTATTGGGAGTTGATATCGCGCTGTGTTAGAAAGCCATTACGGAAAGTCCCTGGCCAGAGCAAGAGAGATTTACTGGTAGGTTTTCCAGTAGTTTCTCAAGGTGTAATGGGTTTCGCTCCGACATGACTTATACCGCTTTTAGGGGATTGACGCTTGCCGCCCCCTAGGCCCGATATGCGATAGTCCTAGACAAACAGACCGGACTGTACGGAGATTGTCACATCAGGTTCAGTAGGAGTTCGGATGGGTTTCCTCATCGGCCTTCTTATCGACATCTACCTGGGGACCGTTACGTACAGCTTGTGCCGCTTGCGGTCTGTGGTTAAATCCACTGCTAGCGTAGTAATCGAGTCTTTAGAGTCCCACACAGAGTGTTTCCCTGCTCCAGGCGAAACGATATAGAGGTCATATGGTTTTACGACAAGGGTTCGGACACACACGTGCATTTATGCACGTACGATATTCGGACAGTTTTTACTAGCCGGTTTTGGTTTAAGCCAGATTCTAGTATTGGATTATTGGATTTATACAGTCTAAAGTTTTTCCGTGTTTTCACGGATAGGAGGGGCATTCTCGTAATTTGGCGGGAAGCTTCTAGAAGGATGATGACTTGAGGGTTTAGGTGGCATAAGCATTTATTGATTTAGTGACTCATTTGTGTGGTTCATTCATGTCATTAAGGATGTATTAAATGGTTAATGACTCATGTAATGAATCACACATAATGAATAAATGAAACATGATGATTAATCATTTTATTTATTTATTTTGATAAATGATTATGCTTTATATATTCAAGAAGAGTTATTATTTCATTATCATTCTTATCCTTACCTTCTCTCTCCTCAAGCTCTCTCTCTTCAAACCCTAATCCTACCCTCTCATGTGTTGAGATCAAGGATTAGCAAGACTAATTAATCCATATCCATACTCTATATCACCTAGGTGGCTTTGATTAGCAACTAGAGAAACCTAGTTACCTCAAGATTAGAGGCAAAGCTTGGAGTAGAAGCTCTCGGGTGGATCGTCTATTACATAGAGGAAGCCGACGAGGAGGTGGATAACGAGAAGAAGAAAGACACGGTTCATTAGGTATAATCTTCTTCCATAGTAGTTAACAACTCTTATGTTAGTGTTAGTTATAATTTAGCAAAGATCCTTTCGGTTAGTCGATGTTGTTTTAAACAAAATGTTTGTTTTTCATATTTCCGCCTCCCCGCAAGTAGTGGGGTGTACAACGTCGACTTACATCATCCCTAGCATCGCCTCGCGCTCGTGAACGAGAATTCCTCAAGGGCTCAACTTAGGCCAAACAAGGCCGGTCTTAAGCTCGATTTTTAACCAAATTCAACTGGTTGCACCACGTAGATAATTGCTCGACCAGCACTTAATAAACCTACGGGCATGGCTATATAGATCGACAAGTAATGTTGAACCATAGTTGTTCACGGCTAAATTTCCGGCTCGGAATCTTAAGCTCAGAAACCTGGCGCTCGCGCAAGCAGCGCCAAAGCTCCTTTGGCGCAATCAATGCCAATGATTATTGGCGCGCTACGCTACGTGCAATGCATATGGCGCCAATCACACTTTGTCTCAAGTAGCGTTGATGCTCTCTTTGGCTCTAGCGCCACACGTGCAATGCATGTGTTGCCAACGCCTATCTATGTGAAGTGCTTGCTTCAGATAGAGTTTAAACTGTATTTTGGGAAAATATTTCCCTATCTTTCTTAAATAGAAAGATATTTGCTTGTTAACAAAAAATCTCTTTCGATCAATCATCCAACGGTGCTTAAGCACCACCGGTTGATCTTAAAATCAATTTGAGATCACTCAATAAGAGATTCTCTCAACTTAATTGATTATTCTCCTCTTCTATAAATAGAAGCCTAGGAGATTAATCTCCATTGCGACAATCCCTCCATAAGGTTTGAAGAAACCGAGACTTAAGTCTCTGCAACAAAGTTCTTCTCCTTCCTCCAAAAAACTATAGATAAGGTAAGGAGATTAATCTCCATCGAAGCTTAAGCTCTAAAAAGAACCTAAGTTCTTCCTCTGGATCAAAGATCCTTGAGTTAAATCTCCTTCTTGTCGAGAATTTAAGTTCTCATAGAGGGATTTTTGATTTCAAGATCTGAGATTTAAAGGAAAACCTAACTATCCCTCTATAAAAAGATGCATGATCGTCAAGATCGCCATGAAAATGAAGCTTAAGCTTCATAAGAACTGTAACAACCGAGCCAAATGCTACTAGTTTCTGTTATCGTATAAATGGTGTATGGTATTTATTTCATTGATCCTACTTGACTGTTGTTAGTTATAAATTTTACCCGACAATTCATTTCTGCATATAACAATTTAAGGCATCTAAAATAAAATTAAAAATATTTTTCATGGCATGCTTGACACCCCTAACCCTGTTGTTGCGTCCTTGCATCGTGTTCTCGTCCCGTTCAGTGAAACAGGCGAGTTTGGACGGCTACGCGCATGTACGTGTGTCCGTTTTGGGGGTATGCTTTTTAATCATAAAATACTTCATTTTAAATTTTGGATCCCGCCTAAAATTTTCTTATTTCAATTTCGAATTTTTGGACCCGACCCAGGCGCAATTTGGAAATATTTTACATTTGCGCCAAATCCCAATTTCTAATATTTTTTACCGTCGAATATTTAAAATATAAACACCAGAATATTTTTAGTTCCCTTAAAATCTTTCACAAATTTTCTTTAACAGCCAATCAAAACATTCTTAAACCTCGGGCCCCACACATTTCATTCATTCACAAAATCTCCTTCAACAAACTCTTTCTCTCTCCTTCTGCCCACCAATCAGCTCGTCCCTACGCTAGTGGCCCACGAGAATTCTCTCCCTCTCCTTCTCTTCCTTCTCTTTCTCTCTCTCCTCTCTCTCTCGCTGGCACATAAGGCCAAGTTTCTTTCTCCTCACTGTGCGTTTCTCTCTCCTCTCGATCTCTCACCTTCTCTCTATCTCTCTCCTCTCGCTATCCTTCTCTCTCCTCTCGCCGTCTCTCTCTCTCTCCCTGTCTCTCTCTCTTTCTCCCCTATATATAATCTTCCTCCTCCTATTTTTTTCTTTTCACCGAAACAACCCACCCTCGCGTGACCTAGCCGCCTCGTCCTCCCTCGTTTTCGCCCCAACGCCGACGCCCTCATCGCCGGCCTCCTCGCCCTCGTCATCTCCACTACATCTCCTTCCTCCTTTCCCCTCCTTCCCAAGTACCCTGCACACCGGCTGCACCTCGGAACCTATCGCCAACACCGTCTCCCATCGCCAACACCGTCTCCCATCGCCATCGCCATTCCCTTCTTCTCCTCTGCTTTTCATCCAGCATCCAAAACCCTTCACCCAAAGCTTCGACGACTCCAAAACCGAGCACCTGCACGAGAGAACTGCGCACCCCTGCACACGTCTGCGCTGCCAGGAATCGCTGCCGACGACCCGTCTCCGTGCCCCTGGCCCTCGCGCACACCCCCTCCGTGAGAGATGCTCCCTCTCCTCTTCTCCTTTCTTCTTCTTTCTTCCCTGCTCATGGTTTCTTGATCTGCAGTTTCTGTCGCTGTCGTCCTAGGCTGACCGCCGGAGCTCCGTCGGCGTGATCGGCGATCACAACCCCTCCACGGATCATCGTGAGCACCCTCTTCTCAGATCCTCCTTCCTTTCTTCTTTATTTTTCTTTTCCTTTCTTGTTCGCATTTCTTGATTGTTCACTGTTTTGTGTCTCTCCAGAATCCTGCCGTGCCAACGACGTGTCCCGACGATCCAGCGAGGTATTCTGACCTGTGTGGTTCCACTGTTCGTCGTTTGGGTTCATTCCGTGAACCGTGCGCCCGTCGCGAGTTTTCCCCGACGACGTTTAACGTTCCGTTTTCCCGATTCGCGACCCGTCGAGGCAAGTACCCCTTGCTACATGCTAAATAATATTTACATATACAGTGATAACACCCTAAACCTGCAATTTAACTTTAGTACTATAATTTCCCATTTTCGTGTTCAATGTCATGTTATATCATTTTATCTTCCACACTTGAAACCTACCGTTTGCAATTACTGTATTAAACCTAATAATCACATTTACATGTTTTAATCACACTTTCACTATTGACGTAGCCTATGGCACTTTCTCTATAGTTTTAATTTATTCGGACACTCGTGTACATTTAACCTGTATTAGCTGTGATTTCATCCATTGAACCTACACATATATATATATATATATATATATATATATATATATATATATATCATTGCATCCATAAAATTCTTAAACTTGTTAACATGATTTAACGGCCATAACTGTCATATTGTATTCTTATAACGTAAAATCATCTCTGAAACACAACTGATAACTGTGCTGCTAATTAATTGAAGCTTCTTTATTGTTTAATTGGTTGCTTAGATTTATGTTGTCGATAACCATGCTTGATTATGTAACTGAGTATGAGCACACCCATGATATCGTTTACATCTTGACCTGACTTGCTAGATACATATTGATTGACCCGACATGGTACCGTATACTGCTTAACTTGACCTGATGTACCATGACCTGACCCGTTACCTGATCTTGTGCCTAATGACAACAAACCTGACATGTAGTCCTCACGGACCGCTCCTGTTGTCTATCCAGACAAACCTACTTACCTAATCCTGTGTTGGCATTAGTTCTTGATTACGGAATACCTGACTTGACATACACATATAACTTGGGGTTGTGGGGAAATGAAAGGTGAAACCTGACTTGTAACTCAACAGTTCACTACTTGTTCTGATAAGTTTTAGAGGCTAGGCCAGCATTCGAATGATGCTGCTGACATCATTCATCTGTACATATTCCTGTTTAGTGCGTAGCGGCATGTCTCGGTTTCAGCCCGAGAATCTGGGCCGTGGTCCCGGGTATGCACGGGATACTATTGAGTTACATCGATGATTCACCAATTTGGTTTCAAAGACTTTAGAACAGAAAACCTGATAGAACAGTTTAGTTTACCCACTGCACACTACCCTGCACTGCTCTAATTTATATTATTGTTACCCTTGCTTTATTCATGTTTATATTCACATTGCCTGTTACCCTGTTTATATGTTATTACTTGATGACTTGACGCGCTGACGTCTGGGTTTTGCATGGCCCAGATTCTGTACCGTTGTTGCAGTCCGAGCAGGAGTACTTCAGCCAATAGGCTGAGCTGTGATTGTCAGCAGTAGTTAGTTTTTCTTTCCTGCATTTTTATTCCTGATGTGAACCCGCATTATGGGACATACATTCCAGTTATTTGTATTGGATCTTTCGCTTCCGCATTTTATTGTTTTTGACTCATGTTATTGCTCGGTAAGCTTTCTTCCTTCGCATTCATTTGTATATTTTGCATTTACATACCTTATTAAAAACCCACAAAAAAATCAAAAACTTTCCAAAAAATATAAAAACTTTGTTAAGTTAGCTAGTGGGAGAACTCAGATTCAATATTTCGACGGTTTTGTTTGATAAAATAAGAATAACTAAATCTTATTTTTAGATTTTGAAAACCTGAAAGATAACTCTCCTTTGAAGTTAACTATAGCTGATATACGTCTTTACATCACACTACACGTGTCGTGAGTTTTGGAAATTAGATGACAAGTCTTTTATGTCTAAAAACTTTTAAATGGATCAATGATTTTCTGAGGATCAAATAGTTTTGTTCTGAAGTAAGTAATATAAAGATTAGTGTATGAAGTGAAGTGAATATGAAGGAATGTTATTGATGCCTTAATTGGAACTAAGTCTGAAAAATAACCCATTTGGAACTTGATTGGAATGATTACACACCGAACCCACTAAACACGTCTTTTATCCAAAAAAAAAATAATTGAACTGCCGGTTATATCTCCATTCGCATTGAATCATCATGATTTTCACGCTAAATTGTCTTTTGTTTTTGGACCTAGGTAACTTGAGTAATTAAGTCCGCTGGGGTGTTTCTACACCTAATTCCCTAAAACCAACTGGTTTGAGTGCATTGGCCCGAAGCTCGCTAAGAAGCCTAGAAAGTCCAGATTAAAACAAAGTCAAGAAAGTGTTCTCTCCGAGTTAAAATTCCTAACGGTTCTTTGTGTGAGAATAATCTTGACAAAAGACAGGATTTTATAAAAAAAAAATATTTCTAGCGGAGATATGAAGGTTTTATTCTATGATAAAGACTATTGCACGTTCACAGAGGTGTGTATGAAATGAAAACAAGAAAAAGGTGGAGTGAAAAATAAGACCTAGTTTCCTGTTAAGGAAGATAGAAATACTGAAGTTGAAACCTTACTGGAAAACGAAACTTGAAAATTGCTTAACTCTTTATAAAACTTATATGATCCTTTTAAAAATTTTATCTGGGCTTTATTGTATGACATGATGACTTTATTCGACCCTTCCGGAACTTAACGACACTATTCGCACTGCACGTAAAGACATATAAAATCTTAAGTTAAATAAGAAGTGAGATGTGAAAAATAAAGGTTCGATAGTCAAGACTTAGGATAAAAGAATTGTTATTTTCTGAAACAAAACTTTAGGGTTTGAATCATAGTAATTTTGCAAAACTAGCTTGACCGGATTTTGTGGGTAGTATCCGCTGAAAACCCTCAGGAGACAACACTCCTCCTACTAGGGACACCTAGAGGTTTAACGGCTTGTTCCACATGCTCAGTGCAATCGCGTTCCCTGCGAAAGTGCGGTTAGGACTTTTTTGTGAATAATTGGTTTTGCTCGGGACGAGCAAAAGTTAAGTTTGGGGGTATTTGTTCATACCAGAATATTGCATTTTTTACCGCCCATTCTTACGCTCGTTTGGTTATAGGCAGGTGCTTTTAATCAGTGTTTGCAACATATTCACAGGATACTGGTTCTCAGCTCTAGACAGTGAAATTCATAGAAAAGTACGTCAAATTCCGGATTACTGCCAACAACAGATAAAACACGGGTCTCCGCTCTCTATCCGTATGTTGCCACACACCAGTTTAAAGGACAAAATGGCAAATCGATGTCATTTTCGTGCACAAAGCTCAATGTCAACACAAGATCCAACATATCTACGCGGAGCTCGAGGAAATCTTGGCAAAAGATCCACATCACATCACCTTTTGATCTACTGAAATTCTGGAAGAAATGGGAAGAGTTTCTGAGAAAAAGTCATATAACACAGTGAAGAGTACTAAAACCTAGGGAAAACCACCAAATTTCATGGCCTAACTCCTCTAAACGGCCGCGGTTCCGCGGCATAAGCACGCTTAGGCCGTGGTTCCGCGGCCGTATAGGCTCCTCACTTGGCCAAATTTCAGGGGCAGTTTTGTAATTTCATATACTGTCAGAATGTTGCCCTAGGTTCTCTGTTTCCAGCCTATAAATACCCCGGTTTTGTTCCAAGCCAAGCTCCTTCATGTCTTGATTTCCATTCTCTCTTTAGTGTAGTTTAGTTTAGTTTCTTCTTCTTCTTCATTCTTTCCTCCATGAAAATTGTAGTGAGAGCTTTTTGAGTGGATGATGAAATGAAGATGATGGTCTTTGTATCATTCTTTTGTTTTAGCTTCCCCTTGAGATCCTTGCTTTCTCTTGATCTTTCAACCTCTTCATTGAGCTTGAAAGTTTATGAGTTTGTTATTGATTTCAAGGGTTGTATCTTCTTATGGAATTAGTGCTTCATTTCACATGAGTTCTTTACCCGTCTCTTGATCTTGCAACCTCTTGATTGAGCTTGCAAGTTTAAGGGTTGGCTATTGATCCCATGCTTGTCTTGAGTTCTATGTTCTTATTACTTTCTTGCTTATTTCTTTCTTGCTTTTTATTATTTGTTTTACATTCATGCTTTACATTCTTGCACTTAAATTCCATGCACTTACTTACTTGTAATCTTTTCTTTTCTTTTGCTCTTTTTTGTTCTTTTTGTGAATGGTTGTAATTATTGTTGTTGTTAAGAATCAATACGATATTGTAAGTTAACGTTTCTTTGCTCATTATCTTTTCCCGTTATTTTCCATTGAACTCCGCCCAAACGATACGCAAGCGCTCCGTTAGGCACCCTACCCTAACAAGGTAACGGTGATTCCTAACCGCGACCGATTGTGTTCGGTTTGGCCGGAGGCGAAAGCAAGAGACAAGAACGGAAGGACAAGGGTAAATAAGCCTGATTCCACGAATACCGCGCTTAAATCCCCTAATCCACGTTATTGCCGATTGCTCTAGCTTCAATTGGTCAAGACTCGGCTAATAGGTTTTGAGTACGGATTTCTTTAGCTTACAATCTCGTATCTTTTTCTTAACAACTTTATACTTGCAAATAAAACACATAGGTTAGACTTGAACAAACATATACTCATTCTTTATTGACTCGTCTAAGACAAGAACGGAAATACAACAATCTCCCTATAGATCGACCCGTGCTCAACCAGCTAGCTGCATAGCGACACCGTCCTGATCGCGGTAAACTTTAGAACTTTGAACATCCGACACGCTTTTGGTGTGCGATCAAATGATCACGAGGCCAGGTAAGTGCAGAGATAAGGGGAGGTTTTCCAATGCTTTCGCGAAGTTCCTTAATTAAATAACCCTTTCTCTTTTGGCGGTTTCGCCGTTAACACTTTCCTAGACACCCCGTAAACAATATACCGTTAAGCGAGGTTCTAAACACAGTTAACTTCTCCTAGTGAGCGCGAAGTCCTTAAGGCTTAAAGTCTAGTTTCTTTTAAATTTTGTGCGGGTAAACGTTATGTTCAAGTTCGTGATTTGTGGACGACGGAAAAAAGGTGATGAAATCCTTTACCGTATGTTGTGGGGTTCGCTTGCCCTTAAGTGCGTATTAATGTATGCAATGCGCAATTCAATAAAAATTCTATAAAGAATCAAACAATCATTTTTTAGTTTAAGCACGGCACTGGAACAAATACGGGTTAGTCAATTTTTAGCGTTTGCTAGCGAACTTGCAAAGAATCCTGCAAAGAATAGTATATTGGATGCGTCGGATTTGAGAAGAAGGTGTTAGTAAAGTACGTACCGTTAAGTTTTTGGGTTAGGAAACCCCCGTTGAATCAAATTCGGTAAGCTTGAAAAGTTCGCTTGCGCGGGTCAAACTACTCGGATCTTTGGCACTGTACTTTGCAATCACCTTAGCCTTGAACGTACACTTTGCTCCCCACAATCGCCGTTTGCAAATCCGCAAAAATCTGCAGACTTGCTCACAAAAATTATCAAAAAAAAATAACAAAAAGATTTTTCTTTTATATAAATATATACAAAAAGAATATTAACCCGAATAACAAGAAAGAAAATACGCTACCGTCTCCCCGGCAACGGCGCCATTTCATCGTTAGAGATTCTGCGTGTTCAAGTTTAGTTAATTACCGCGATCAAGACGGTGTCGCTATGCAGCTAGCCGGTTGAGCACGGGTCGATCCACAGGAAGATGGTTGTATTTCCGTTCTTGTCTTAGACGAGTCAATAAAGAATGAGTATATGTTTGTTCAAGTCTAACCTATGTGTTTTATTTGCAAGTATAATGTTGTTAAGAAAAAGATACGAGATTGTAAGCTAAAGAAATCCGTACTCAAAACCTTTGAGCCGAGTCTTGACCAATTGAAGCTAGTACAATCGGCAACAACGTGGATTAGGGGATTTAAGCGCGGTATTCGTGGAATCCGGCTTATTTACCCTTGTCCTTCCGTTCTTGTCTCTTGCTTTCGCCTCCGGCCAAACCGAACACAATCGGTCGCGGTTAGGAATCACCGTTACCTTGTTAGGGTAGGGTGCCTAACGGAGCGCTTGCGTATCGTTTGGGCGGAGTTCAATGGAAAATAACGGGAAAAGAAAATGAGCAAAGAAACTTTAACTTACAATATCGTATTGATTCTTAACAACAATAATAATTACAACCATTCACAAAAAGAACAAAAAAGAGCAAAAGTAAAGAAAAGATTACAAGTAAGTAATTGCATGTAATTTAAGTGCAAGAAAGTAAAGCATGAATGTAAAGAAAATAATAAAAAGCAAGAAAGAAATAAGCAAGAAAGTAATAAGAACATAGAACTCAAGACAAGCATGGGATCAATAGCCAACCCTTAAACTTGCAAACTCAATCAAGACGTTGCAAGATCAAGAGAAGGGTAAAGAACTCATGTGAAATGAAGCACTAATTGTAAGCCCGCGGGGGCGCCCCGGCCGTCGAACCGACGCCAGAAACGCGGAAACAAAAACTTTGCGAACTTTGCAAACCGGCACCACCGCGCACTTTTCACCCGGATCGGGCCATTAACCTAGCTAACTAGCAAAAAAGAAAAGAGTAGAGAAGTTATACCAAGCGATCCGTGTCCTTCGGTCTTCATCTCCACTCCGATCTCCTGCGGAATGTTCGTCACCTTCTCGCTCGTCGGAAAAGCACCACGTAGCCGGAATCTTTTACGGGCTCCTACCTCTTGCCCGAGGCAACTCGGGCGCGAAGTTGGCTAGCCGACGCGTCCAAGACTTGCTATAGAATAGTGTAGTGGCCTTGTCTCTTTAGGGTTCATGAAGTTGCCTTGATGGAGGGATGTGAGGAGGAGAATGATATTCTCAAATAGAACTATCATTTTTGGATGAATGAAAATGAGATGATGATTTTTGCCACACTATAAAAATTATCCCTCTCATTTTTCCTCACCCCTCAAAGTGGCCGGCCCCCTTCTCCATGGTGGAGATTATAGAATCAAAAATCCATGGTGAAAAGAAAAACTAAAGCAAAGAAAAAATGTCACCCTCATTTCTCCACTCAATCCTATCAAAATAATAGCAAGTGATAAAAACTAGAATAGAATCTCATTATGATGCAAGTCTCATCATAATGCTACAATTGCAAGAAAGCCCCTCACAAATATGTTAATTGCCAACTGCAATTAACCCCCTCCATCGGAAAGTCCGGCCGCGAAAGAATGAAAGAAAACCGGCCGGAACGCAATGCAAACTGGCAACTTCAGAAAACTGATCCCGTAATAAATTACAGGAAAACCCCGCTACTGCAAATACATGCCCGCATTTGTATTCCCACTGAACACAAATGCAAAGAGACAAAACTACACTATCAAATACTAGAATCCGGCTTAAGCCAAAGCCGGCTAGTAAAAACCGTCCGATCATGATCCGTGCAATACCGCAAGTATCTGATTGAACCCTGCCATATCTCCATACGGCCTCTACAGTGTTTCGCCCGAAACCTGAGTAACTGAGTGTGGTGGACTCTAAAGACTCGTCAATACTATGGCTGTGGATTTAACCACTAGCACGTCAGAGGTATAAGCCAATACGTGACGGGCTACCAGGTATTGACCAAAAGAGACGTCGATGAGCGAACTCATCCTGACACCCTACTGAGCCTGTCAGTGACAATATCCGTACAGTCCGGTCCGTTCGTCTATGAGCATCGCATGGCGGGCCTAGGGGGTTGGTAAAAGTCAGACCCCCAAAAGCGGTACAAGTCGTGTCGGAGTGCAGCCTAGAATACCCTGAGATACTACTGGAATACCTACCAGCAAATCTCCTGCCTTGGCCAAGGACTTTTCATGTTCTGGCTCTCCTCGACACAGCGTGACCTCACTCCCAATACCGGGAGAGACGAACCCCTGCAGATCCGCTCACTGCCTCCATGTGGCTCGGGACTGTACCCAACTAAAACCTGTTTGCACGACTCCTTTGAGCCGTGGTAGGGTAGTAATCAAAGCACAGTGGGAACTCACACGAAACAAATGACGATCCCAGGTCGATCAACTAACCTGTACACATGTCACCAGGGAACTGCTATCTGACGTCTGGTATAATCCCAACTAGCAGGTTCCCGGCGAGTGCTGTCCGGTATACTCATAACCCAATGAGCACCTGTATAAATCTTAGGTGAACCAACTGACACCAGTGGCTTGTGAGACCGGCCACCGCCCCTCGTCGGGGTCTCGACTGTATACACTAGTCTACTCTGGAGAATCGATGCCCTGTCTCGAAACTCCCACGACTAGGGACCTTTTAAGGATGTGCTTATAGACTCCAGCTCTCACTTATATGATCGCCCTCATACTGCTGGTAGTCAAGCAAGAATCCTAGGGGCTCTATCAACGTGTAATAGTGACTTATAAGGTCACCTAAAGCAGTACACGATGATAAAGATAAACCAGATAGCATACTATCATCTTGAGTATGACTGTCCTACTGGGACAGGTCCTCCTCTCAATCATTGCAATCACGTGCCTGTGATCCAATAATTGACTCTGAGGGCACTATCTCCAACACTAATTCCATAAGAAGATACAACCCTTGAAATCAATAACAAACCTTTAAACTTTCAAGCTCAATGAAGAGGTTGAAAGATCAAGAGAAAGCAAGGATCTCAAGGGGAAGCTAAAACTAAAGAATGATACAAACACCATCATCTTCATTTCATCATCCACTCAAAAAGCTCTCACTACAATTTTCATGGAGGAAAGAATGAAGAAGACGAAGAAACTAAACTAAACTACACTAAAGAGAGAATGGAAATCAAGACATGAAGGAGCTTGGCTAGGAACAAAACCGGGGTATTTATAGGCTGGAAACAGAGAACCTAGGGCAACAATCTGACAGTATATGAAATTACAAAACTGCCCTTGAAATTTGACCAAGTGAGGAGCCTATACGGCCGCGGAACCGCGGCCGTTTTGAGGAGTTAGGCCATGAAATTTGGTGGTTTTCCCTAGGTTTTAGTACTCTTCAGTGTGGTATATGACTTTTTCTCAGAAACTCTTCCCATTTCTTCCAGAATTTCAGTAGATCAAAAGGTGATGTGATGTGGATCTTTTGCCAAGATTTCCTCGAGCTCCGCGTAGATATGTTGGATCTTGTGTTGACATTGAGCTTTGTGCACGAAAATGACATCGATTTGCCATTTTTTCCCTTAAACTAGTTTGTGGCAACATACGGATAGAGAGCGGAGACCCGTGTTTTATCTGTTGTTGGAAGTAATCCGGAATTTGACGTACTTTTCTATGAATTTCACTGTCTAGAGCTGAGAACCAGTATCCTGTGAATATGTAGCAAACACTGATTAAAAGCACCTGCCTATAACCAAACGAGCGTAAGACTGGGCGGTAAAAAATGCAATATTCTGGTATGAACAAATACCCCAAAACTTAACTTTTGCTCGTCCCGAGCAAAACCAATTATTCACAAAAAAGTCCTAACCGCACTTTCGCAGGGAACGTGATTGCACTGAGCATGTGCAACAAGCCGTTAAACCTCTAGGTGTCCCTAGTAGGAGGAGTGTTGTCTCCTGACGGTTTTCAGCGGATACTACCCACAAAATCCGGTCAAGCTAGTTTTGCAAAATTACTATAATTCAAACCCTAAAGTTTTGTTTCAGAAAATAACAATTCTATTATCCTAAGTCTAGACTATCGAACCTTTATTTTTCACATCTCACTTCTTATTTAACTTAAGATTTTATATGTCTTTACGTGCAGTGCGAATAGTGTCGTTAAGTTCCGGAAGGGTCGAATAAAGTCATCATTGTAGGGTTCCTAGGCACTCTAGTGAGGTCTCACAAGGCATCGATCATGCCAATTTAAAATTTTAACGGTGCCGGAAACCCTAAACTACGGATCGATGGCTAGATGTCTAGGCAAAAAGTTAACTAGCTAACAACTTAGCTAATGAGAATACGGAAATACAACCTTTGTAGATCCGGTGCTCCACCTCCATAGCTCCGCAACGAGGTCCTCTCCGCTGTCCAAATCAAATCCGGGCTCATAGAGTCGGCTTCGTCAGAGAATGGGCAAGCTAGGTCGTCGATGTCCATGCCGAAGATGATCTACGTCGAGGCATCGCTAAATCAAGCTCCACCTTCACCGAACCATGATAACTTATGAAGGAAACACACTCTACTACTTGGCAAGAGGTAGAGGATGAAGAAATAGGAAGTGGGTAGACTTTAGAATTTGATTTCTCACTCAAATCATCAATCCACCATTGATGTAGTCAAGCTTTTCTTCTTGAAATGAAGAAGAAGAAGAAAGCAAGAAGATGATAAGTTAATCATGAAAAGAATAATAATATCATTCTTATCATAACTTTAACCTAAGTTAAGTGTAGAGAATTGACCAAGGTTAAAGGAATGGTTAGGGTTTAAGAGATGAGACAAAAATGGTTGCATCATAAAAGCTTCATGAAGCTTCAAGTGCAAACAAAATAAGCCACCATTTTTCTCTCATTTCTTTTCCTTTTTCCAAAAATAAAAAAACTAATTAATGAATAAGTAAAACCCTTAACCATTTAAATAACTTTAGGTAAATTCTTTACACATAACCTAGCAATCATGCATCATCAAACATGATACAATAAAGTGCACAAAATCATATCGCATATGCTATGCGCACACCCGAGTGAGAAAATCCATTTAAAGTGAACCGATACTAGTTAATACAAAGTAATATATCAAATATATAATTATGCATCAAATCATTAAATCAACACTTGATTTAACGATCCGGTCATATCGTATATAACCGACTAGTATGCAACGCATCGGTTTATCGAATCAACCCTTGATTCGATAACTAGGGTATATCGCATATAACCTAATCGATACATTCATCGCGAGAATGAAATACGGTATCACATACACGCATTATTCTCGGTCCCGCACATATCTCATATGCGCTCCTATTTCGTTTCGCTTGAGCCAGGAAACCTCTGTGTAGGACTCTAAAGACTCGTCAATACGCCGGCAGCAGATGATGATCATATCAAACATCCACAAGCCGCAAGCGATCTGCTAAACGTAACGGCCACCCGGGTATTGAGCGATCTGAAGATCGACGAGCAAGACCGCTCACACTCCAGTGAATCCGACCAGTAACACTACCGCACAGTCCGGTTTGATCGTCTGATATGTCGCATATCTTGCCTAGGGGTGGTAAACGTCAGACCCCAATAGCTCGATAAGTCGTGTCGATATGAGGTCTATAACTGTTCGAGAAACTACTGGTAACACTTACCAGTAAATCTCAGCAACCCTGGCCAGGGATTTCCTGTTATAGCCAATCGAACACAGCGCAACATCAACTCCCTATACCGGGAGAGACGAATCCCCTCCTATCGCTCATTGCCTCCATGTGACTCGGGACTGTACCCAAAAACCACCGTTTTGCACGCCCTCTTGGACGTTGTAAGATGGAAATCAAAGCACAGTGGGAACCACACAAGACTCTATGACGATCTCGGGTCAACAGACTACTCTGTACCAGTGTCACCAGAGAACTGCCATCTGACGTGAGGTATAATACCATCTAGGAGTTCTCGGCGAGTCCGTCCAGTGTACCCAGTCTCTACTGAGCACCCGTATATCATCTCCGATGTCAAACACCAATGGATATGGGATCATCCATCGCCCATCTGTATGGGTCGAGAAGGTACACGCTAGTCTACTCTGGTATATCGATGCCCCGTCTCGATATACCCACGACTAGGGACTTTGAAGGATGTACTTATAGACTACCATGTCCCCACTAGTATGATCCACATCATAGTCCAAGTAGTCAAGCACACATCCTAAGGGCTTTACCAACATGTAACAGAGAGACAATCAGTATACACGTTAAGGTAAAGAGCAACCAGATAGCATACTATCATGTCGAGCAAGAAAGTCTTCCCTATATATGTCCCAGCATCCACTACAATATACATCCTATGTACAGTAATGGCCTCTGGGGCATACATATAACTAACAATCTCCCACTTGCACTAGGGCCATCTGTAGCAATGGTTGTAGTATCTCATACTCAACCATCCCATAAAAGTCTCTCTCTGGGAATAGGCCTTCGTGAGTGGATCCGCTGCGTTATCCTCTAAGTCTGCTCTCCTTGCCTCGATCACTCTGGAGATCAACCATCTCCACGATCAGGTGATACTGCCTTAGAATAAGTCTGGATCACTAATGGGACCGGCGTTCCTTGGCATAAGCCACAACTCCATTGTCTCACAATGGTAGGAACATAGTTCATCTCATGAACCAATATACATCCAAACAGCCTCTTTGGTAGCATCTTAAGTAGCGATGTATCCTGCCTTTATCGTCTGGTATGCCACGGTATCTAGCTTGGAACTCTTCCAACATACCGTCCCTATACTGAGGGTAAAGACAATGCCTGCGACTGACATTCAGTCGTCTTTATCACTCTGAAACACTTCCAGTGATTCTCCCCAGGATCGATTGATACCATCTCACTACAACTAGTGAGAATCCTAACATCCAATTAAATCTATCTCATAGATCCAAAACTCAGGATTTAGGAGGTATCATCTTGATCCTATGTGGAGAATCATTGTGATAAGCGGAGATTGATCGAGCGTAGCATAAGAAACTCCTTTCTTATCAAGAGTATGTCATCCACGTACTCTACGAGGATCACCACCATACTCCCTACTACCTTTTTGTTTATACAAGGTTCATCTACCATTTTGATGATGTCAACTTCTTTGACTAATCCATCAAAACAGATGTTCCAACTCCGCGATGCCTGCTTTATCCTATAAAGCATCTTGCACACGTTTCCGCTGCTCCCACTGTCTACGAGGCCCTCTGGCTGTGTACTTATAGACACTCTCTTCTAAACATCATTTAGAAAAGCTGTCATGACACCCAAACACCAGATATCGTAGTCATGGTATGTAGCCGTGACAAGTAGGATCTGGATGGACTTAAGCATAGCTACTTAGAAAAGGTTTCATCATCATCCATACCCGGTCAATGATGTAGACCTTTAACAAGTCTAGCTTTGAAAGTCTCAACTCTTCCATGTACACCAAGTAATCTTCTCAAGATATACTTGCTCCTGATGGGGATTTAACCCTTCAGATATAGCAACCAAAGTCCATACTTTGTTGGTGTACATGGATTCCATCTCAGATCGCTAAGCATCCAGCCATTCTTACAGAGTCCCTACTCTTGATGGCCAGCTCGAAACTAGTTGGGTCATCATCTCATGATGCATTACTCGATCCCACTGTCATAGAGAAACAGAAGTATCTCTCAGGTGGGTGAGGAACTCTACTAGATCGGCGGAGAGGCTGAGGTTCGTTGGAATCTACTGAATCCTTTGGTTCTATCAAATCATCTGCTGCAGTTTGTATAGCTGGAACATTTCCAGTTCTACATAACAGACCTTGCCTCGAGCTTGTCCGGATTTTGCTTTTAGACATAGGCCGGACAACCCCAAATCTTAACTAACTTAAGATATGGGCTCTTCCCCTTCCATATCACATATGAAGTGGTAGGCACTGATTTGATTCGAACCCTATTCAATAGGTATGCAACTTCTGAAGTGCATAACCCCCTAAGGAAAAAGGTAACTCAGTATTACTCATCATAGAGCACACCATATCAAATAGGGTGTATCTGCTCCGCCCCGATATACCATCGTGCTATGGTGTATTTGGAGGGGTAATGCTGAGAGAGAATCTCATTCTCCTTTAGAATAGTCCAGGAATTCCATGCACAAGTATTCTCCTCCTTGATCACATCAAAGGACATAATACTTATACCCGTATTGTGGTTCTCTACTTCTAACTTATATTCTGTGAATATCTCAAAAGGTTCGGATTTGTGTTTCAACAGGAACATAGGTCTGAATCTAAAGAGTTCATCAGAGAACGTAATGAAGTACAAAGAACCGGTCTTGGTATTTGTAGACAGGGGACCTACATACATCAACATGTATCATCCCAAGAGTTCACTAACTCTTTCTATGTTTCCAATAAACATAGCTATGGTCATCTTATCTTTGTGACATGACTGGCGAGTTTCACAAGATGTAAATTCAAACTAATTTAAATATGCATCTTTATGTAACTCTAGCTAGTCGGGTCACATTGATCTGACCTAGTCTACAATACCTCAAGAAGGATTCGTTCATTTCTGAACTATTCCTCTTGTGTGTGTTCCGTATACTTAGAACTGTAGTTTGATTTAGAACATTAATGCTTTTAGATAACGTGCCTGAACTGATCAACTTTTGATATAGGAATTGTTCAAAACATTATCCAACAATACAAAATTTTATCATTTCTTTACTAATAAAGAGACTGATATGATTTTGTATATCAGGTTCGGTATCTAATAACATTCGTTCAGAATCAATGTATCGGTAATACAGGGTGACAGTGACCGACAGACTTGGCTGCAACTCTTGCCCCATTTTTCTGCCTCATGAAACTTATCACCCGTTCTCAGTTCTTCTACCCTTTTGTAGCCCTATGTAACATCTTACATATCTGGGATCCTGATCCGGTATCATATACCAGGGATGCGGAGGATACTGAGAAATAGTTCTGTATAATGAACACACCCGAAGATGATGCATCAGCATGCATTCTCTTCGTTTGGGCGGCACGGGAAATCTGGTATTCCCCAAATTCCTGCTCTGTCTTATAACAATTATAAGTTGGAGCGGGACCAACGTTCCCCAGCTCAGTATAACAAGCGGGTTCGGTCAATAATCCGTATTATTATCTTGATTAAGGCGTGATATGGTCGCTACCAGGAGAGAGAGAGAAGAAAACACTCAGCGTGCGCTCTGTCAAGAATAGATTGGTTATTATTTTATCTAATCAGGATGGCTCCCACTGCTTTTTATCAAATCTTCCTTCAAACCCTAAAAGGAAAGACTAGCCGGGATTAATTACACACTACAAGTTCGCCAATCTTTCAAGCAGGCCAGTGTCGGTACTTTGAGGGAGGTCCCCCGTGCTTTCGCACGAACCTAATTAATGTAAACCTCATTTTTCCCAGAGGCTTAACCCCGTTGACACCTTTCTAGACACCTACTTGATCGGCTAATTGTAATGTATAAAACTCTCCCAGGAGTAACTCTTACTCGCAGCGGGTATCGGGATCCAACTATTTCATAGAAGGTATGCAATCTCATTGCAAATTTCAACACTTGAAATTCCCGATAATATTTTGCCCCTAGCAGCTATATGACCTTAACATAGTCAACAAATCATAAGTGCTAGTCAAGTTCAACCCGTCATTTCCCGATTGAATTAAACCCACCCGCACGACCCTTAACATAGTCAACAAAGTCGCACGACTACCCTAATCCAATCACATCATATGCTTATGCAGATAAGCACTAATTAGTTACCGCATACTACGCCTTAACATAGTCAACAAACGTAGCACGAATACTAACTAGGACTTATCTGAAATGACGGAGGGCTACGACAGGTTTTTCTGAAAACCTATTGCGTAATGAACTTGATATCGTTGTAGGATCGAATGAATTTTGAAATGGAGTGTTTTGAGGCTTTTCTAGTTTTGCTAAAGGAGTCACTCCCGGTGAAGGGATCGTCGGTCCTTTCCTCGTCGAATGAGGTGCGGGATATATCATATATATCACTGTGCAAAGCAAAAAACTCTTAAAAGCAATCAAAAAACAAACCGAGGGTGTAGCATCTGCCAGTTATTGCTAAAGGAGTCACTCCCGGTGAAGGGATCTCGGTCCTTTCCTTATTGAATAAGGTGCAGGATATATCACATATACCGCTGTGCAAAGCAAGAACTGTAGCTACCTATTTTATTTTGAAATTCGATTCTACAACATCTTTAGGTTTCTTTTATTTCATTAATCACATTAATGAAGTCCCATCATTTAAATACCTAAACATCACAGATAAATACGACGTACACTTATGCCATCCGCATTCGCCTCGATGTCTCCTCGTGTACCGTTAGGTTAGGTAACTAACGACAGAGCGGGGCAGGGCTAGCACGGGTGTAAAACATAAGTAACGTCTATGTAATATATCATATATACTATATACTGTATCTATCACAGAACATCACATGATCACATCACAGATATCGCAGCAGAAGAATCATATGAAATATTGGATATACTAGGACGTCCGTGTTTTCAATACGAGCCAGTATAAAACACGGATTCCACGGTCGTGATGAATAGCCAAACCCACACCCCTAGACCCCTACGAGAGCGGCAAGCAACCCTACCAATTCTAGAGTTAGGAGACCCGGCCTCGACTCCTCGAGTTGGTCTCCCACTGGACTCCATAACCCGGTTACTTGTGCCCTCCTCTTTGGGTCTATCCTAGTGCGGAAAAGTAAATAATATACAAACGGTGACTACTTCCGCTACCTGGAAGTGCCCCAATAGAAGAATATTACATACAAGTTTTTACATGAATGAAAATGAAAAACACTCATCTCACATAAAAACCCCCGGCTATTCATACACGACGATCCAATATAACATATCCAGCAACACATAACATCACATGTCATCAACGTAAGTAAATATGCGCATCCCAATTGTTGTTGACATATAGCAACGAAACCGGCGATATCACATATTACACTTACGGTCACAGAAAAGAAAGTGTAAAACTACAACAGTTGGAATCCGCAATCTGCATAGACATCGCATGCCTAATCAAATGAATACCTTAGACATCACATGCCTAATAATTATAAACCCCGCATTTTAGTCTCAAAATCGAAAACTCTTTTCAATATCAAGTCGGGCAATTCAACAAGATTCCCGACAGTCTGATCGAATACTCGTCGCAAACTTCAGTAGGCGGCCGCACCCCTGATACCGTCGACGAAGGGCACCAAGGCGGAACACCGCTACCGCGAGCACCCGGACGGATGCTTTCGGCGACGGGGTTCTCCTACAGTCACTTGGTCGGGGCTAAGGGATGTAGCTGTCTATTAAGTTTACCGGCGAATATCCGCGTACGCTACGTGATTGCGACGGACTTTTGATCACATCAAAATTCCGTGGCAACCTATCAAGTGAGACTAAACTGCTACGTTTATAACATTCATTCAGTTATCTCATAACTTATTGTGAATTCCAATTATTGTATCCCATTCCAGATAAACAGAAAATGTTAAACTTTTCGATCGAACAATCGAACACCCAAGTTTTCCCAATACAGATCAACACATGAAATAAGTCTAACAACATTCAGTTCGTGCCTCAGTACCAACGGTCCAGCCGTAGAAGGGTCAAGCCAACGCCTCACATGTGGCACGCCGTACTGCCCCAAACCCGAAGGTTCAAAGGGCAGTTCAAGACGGTCACATAATCGAGTTAAGGTTTGTTGCCTTCTAGAGGGTCCATCGCGTTACTTGCACTACTTAGAACGTCGTTAAACTTCGGAAAAATCCAACACTTGGAAATTTCCCGACAGGGGAAAAGTTGGGTATTTATATCCGGTCGAACATTTTAACATATTCTAAAATTTATCCGAAAGCCAAATAGACAAAATTTGATACCCTGATCAAAACACCGAATCCCCAAAACTACTCCAGAAAATTCAACTCTTGAAAATATATCAAAAATACCCAGGAAAACAAGCACAGTTAAATAGAAGTTACTGTGTAAACGTCACCTCAGAAAACGACAAACAGGCCGCGCTTTAATTGAATTAGGGCTACGAATTGCACAGTTACTCTTAGATTTTCCTGCATGTTTTTCTGAATATTTTTAATACGGGAAAATCCCAATTTTTGAAAAAAGGACAGAGAGCATGTTTTGAAACGGGTTTCGGGTTCGTTCGGGTTTCAGATTCCGTCTGGACTTCGCCTAAGGCTCTAGCTAGGCTCTGATACCACTGTAGGGTTCCTAGGCACTCTAGTGAGGTCTCACAAGGCATCGATCATGCCAATTTAAAATTTTAACGGTGCCGGAAACCCTAAACTACGGATCGATGGCTAGATGTCTAGGCGAAAAGTTAACTAGCTAACAACTTAGCTAATGAGAATACGGAAATACAACCTTTGTAGATCCGGTGCTCCACCTCCATAGCTCCGCAACGAGGTCCTCTCCGCTGTCCAAATCAAATCCGGGCTCATAGAGTCGGCTTCGTCGGAGAATGGGCAAGCTAGGTCGTCGATGTCCATGCCGAAGATGATCTACGTCGAGGCATCGCTAAATCAAGCTCCACCTTCACCGAACCATGATAACTTGTGAAGGAAACACACTCTACTACTTGGCAAGAGGTAGAGGATGAAGAAATAGGAAGTGGGTAGACTTTATAATTTGATTTCTCACTCAAATCATCAATCCACCATTGATGTAGTCAAGCTTTTCTTCTTGAAATGAAGAAGAAGAAGAAAGCAAGAAGATGATAAGTTAATCATGAAAAGAATAATAATATCATTCTTATCATAACTTTAACCTAAGTTAAGTGTAGAGAATTGACCAAGGTTAAAGGAATGGTTAGGGTTTAAGAGATGAGACAAAAATGGTTGCATCATAAAAGCTTCATGAAGCTTCAAGTGCAAACAAAATAAGCCACCATTTTTCTCTCATTTCTTTTCCTTTTTCCAAAAATAAAAAGACTAATTAATGAATAAGTAAAACCCTTAACCATTTAAATAACTTTAGGTAAATTCTTTACACATAACCTAGCAATCATGCATCATCAAACATGATACAATAAAGTGCACAAAATCATATCGCATATGCAATGCGCACACCCGAGTGAGAAAATCCATTTAAAGTGAACCGATACTAGTTAATGCAAAGTAATATATCAAATATATAATTATGCATCAAATCATTAAATCAACACTTGATTTAACGATCCGGTCATATCGTATATAACCGACTAGTATGCAACGCATCGGTTTATCGAATCAACCCTTGATTCGATAACTAGGGTATATCGCATATAACCTAATCGATACATTCATCGCGAAAATGAAATACGGTATCACATACACGCATTATTCTCGGTCCCGCACATATCTCATATGCGCTCCTATTTCGTTTCGCTTGAGCCAGGAAACCTCTGTGTAGGACTCTAAAGACTCGTCAATACGCCGGCAGCAGATGATGATCATATCAAACATCCACAAGCCGCAAGCGGTCTGCTAAACGTAACGGCCACCCGGGTATTGAGCGATCTGAGGATCGACGAGCAAGCCCGCTCACACTCCAGTGAATCCGACCAGTAACACTACCGCACAGTCGGGTCTGATCGTCTGATATGTCGCATATCTTGCCTAGGGGTGGTAAACGTCAGACCCCAATAGCTCGATAAGTCGTGTCGATATGAGGTCTATAACTGTTCGAGAAACTACTGGTAACACTTACCAGTAAATCTCAGCAACCCTGGCCAGGGATTTCCTGTTATAGCCAATCGAACACAGCGCAACATCAACTCCCTATACTGGGAGAGACGAATCCCCTCCTATCGCTCATTGCCTCCATGTGACTCGGGACTGTACCCAAAAACCACCGTTTTGCACGCCCTCTTGGACATGGTAAGATGGAAATCAAAGCACAGTGGGAACCACACAAGACTCTATGACGATCTCGGGTCAACAGACTACTCTGTACCAGTGTCACCAGAGAACTGCCATCTGACGTGAGGTATAATACCATCTGGGAGTTCTCGGCGAGTCCGTCCAGTGTACCCAGTCTCTACTGAGCACCCATATATCATCTCCGATGTCAAACACCAATGGATATGGGATCATCCATCGCCCATCTGTATGGGTCGAGAAGGTACACGCTAGTCTACTCTGGTATATCGATGCCCCGTCTCGATACACCCACGACTAGGGACTTTGAAGGATGTACTTATAGACTACCATGTCCCCACTAGTTTGATCCGCATCATAGTCCAGGTAGTCAAGCACACATCCTAAGGGCTTTACCAACATGTAACAGAGAGACAATCAGTATACACGTTAAGGTAAAGAGCAACCAGATAGCATACTATCATGTCGAGCAAGAAAGTCTTCCCTATATATGTCCCAGCATCCACTACAATATACATCCTATGTACAGTAATGGCCTCTAGGGCATACATATAACTAACAATCATGTCATAAATAAAGCCCAGATAAAATTTTTAAAAGGATCACATAATTTTTATAAAGAGTTAAGCAATTTTCAAGTTTCGTTTTCCAGTAAGGTTTCAACTTCAGAATTTCTATCTTCCTTAACTGGAAACTAGGTCTTATTTTTCACTCCACATTTTTCTTGTTTTCATTTCATACACACCTCTGTGAACGTGCAATAGTCTTTATCATAGAATAAAACCTTCATATCTCCGCTAGAAATATTTTTTTTATAAAATCCTGTCTTTTTTCAAGATTATTCTCACACAAAGAACCGTTAGGAATTTTAACTCGGAGAGAACACTTGCTTGACTTTGTTTTAATCTGGACTTTCTAGGCTTCTTAGCGAGCTTTGGGCCAATACACCCAAACCAGTTGGTTTTAGGGCATTAGGTGTAGAAACACCCCAGCGGACTTAATTACTCAAGTTACCTAGGTCAAAAAACAAAAGACAATTTAGCGTGAAAATCATGATGATTCAATGCGAACGGAGATATAACCGGCAGTTCAATTATTTTTTTTGGATAAAAGACGTGTTTAGTGGGTTCGGTGTGTAATCATTCCAATCAAGTTCCAGATGGGTTATTTTTCAGACTTAGTTCCAATTAAGGCATCAATAACATTCCTTCATATTCACTTCACTTCATAAACTAATCTTTATATTACTTACTTCAGAACAAATCTATTTGATCCTCAGAAAATCATTGATCCATTTAAAAGTTTTTAGACATAAAAGACTTGTCATCTAATTTCCAAAACTCACGACACGTGTAGTGTGATGTAAAGACGTATATCAGCTATAGTTAACTTCAAAGGAGAGTTATCTTTCAGGTTTTCAAAATCTAAAAATAAGATTTAGTTATTCTTATTTTATCAAACAAAACCGTCGAAATGTTGAATCTGAGTTCTCCCACTAGCTAACTTGACAAAGTTTCTATATTTTTTGGACAATTTTTGATTTTTTTGTGGGTTTTTAATAAGGTATGTAAATGCAAAATATACAAATGAATGCGAAGGAAGAAAGCTTACCGAGCACACCCCCAAACTTAAACTTGACAGTGCCCTCACTGTCAGGCTACACCAAGAGGGTCAAAATTGTCGGTGCTCTCCAAAAGAAAATTTTATACAAAAATAAAATAAAAAAAAGAAAACCAAAAATATATACACAAAAAGGTTTCCCCTAAACTTAAGTGAAACAGTGTTTCCACTGTTAAGCGTTGAAGTTCAGGAATAGGGGGAAAAGAACAGTATCAAGCTATACAAGGCCTTATACAGGCCAAAGGTGAGCACCAACCATTCAAAGATCTTATCGTGATAAAGAAGTGGCTGGTGAAAGAATACGGAGAGATAAGAAATGGAGAATATGCGAGACCGTATGGAGAGAGAGGTGGGATACGGTCTCGGTATATGAGAAGAAGAATGGCGGAAGGGAGAAAGAAGTGGAATACGAACTTGAGGGTGGAAATGGATTGAATAAATTAGTACAATCTTTAATGATCGATGTGAAAAGATGGATTGTACTAATCTATCAATATGGCGCGAAATTGGGTCAAATCCCTGAAGATTCGTGAGAAACCATGGGTACGCCGAACTCGGTAAACCAGACATATAAAATGAAAGTGAGACGGTTTCTTGCAAGGTTGGAACGATGGAAAGGATGGAGGTAGGTGATTGAGGAAGGTCATCGGCTAAAGGTTCAGGGGGGTGTACACAGTCAATGAAAGGAACATGATGAATTGGAAATTCCGATTCATCAATTACAACTAGTTCATCCTCAAACATATCCTCAAAATTCTCTTCAAAGTTAAGCACATCCATGCATTTATCCTCAAAATCAAGACACATATGGGGTTCGGGAAAAACAGTTAATGACTTAGGATGATGAATTGGAGAGAAAAACTCTGCCAAATCTACAGGCTCATCATCCAAAATATTCCCGGCGTTAATATCCTCAATCAAGTGAAAATCAATATTCTCAGACACCTCAGCAAAAGCATGGATATTAATCAATTCAGGTTCTAGAATAGAGGTGTAGAGGTCAAAAGGATTGGGTGTGGTTTCACTCGAAAAGGACCCTTCACAATCGGGCAAATCAAACACTACAAAGTCACATAACTCATTATCTGTTCTATCTTTAATCAATGAATCGTTTGGAACACCAGATAGACATTCAAAACCGGAGTTGTGGGATTCAAGTTGAAACGGGTAGGCTTGACTCGGAAGGGGGTACATCTCACTCTCTCCACTCAAATTCTCAACCTGTCCTACTGCTTCTTCATACATTGGAAAATTTGGAGCTAGTTGAAAACTAGCTACCGAGTCACTAGGTTGTATGAGGGCGGCCATGGACGCATTCAAATCCATCATCTGTTGGTACGACGCTACCCTAAAGTCTTCCAAAGACTGTTCCAGACTAGACATGGGTTGTGAAGGGGTTTCAGTAAAAGATTCAAAGTTGTTTGGATACTGAAAATTCCCAAATGGCGGTTCAGAAGCAATGTCTAGGGAAGGTGCAAAAGTCGGGTAGGATTGGTAGGAATTGAATGGCTGGACAGGAGCAGGATCAACATTTGGATAAGTAGGTGAATGGAATTGTTGATCCCAAGAATTTGAAGTGGTGAAAGGAGTGAAAGATTGGCTACAAGATTGTTCAATATGTTCAGCGATGGACAAAGGATGACTTACAAAAGGAGTATCAACATAAAAGGGTGGAGGAGGTTGAAAAGGTTGATACAAAGTGGATTGCGGAGTGCAAGTGTTTGTCCTAGATGCTTCTATGCGATCTTTCAGTGAAATTTTGGGCATGGAGGAGTCATTCGACGTTCGGACCAAATAAAAAACCGTAAGAAGTAATGTCTAGTTGTGGGTACCAAAGTTCGGCAAGAGTTTTGCGAGGTGGTGTACCCATGATATGAAGAGAGAAAGAAAGAAAGGCAGAGAAAAGGAGCGGAAAAAGAATGTGATATTTTTTTTAGGTAGCTATTAACAAAAGAATGAAATATACACACAAAAAAGAATATGGACAAAAACAATCACGACACAAAAATACCACACACCTAATCGTTCTAGGGTTCACCTAGGTCAACTAGACCTGCTCCAGAACTTGATTGTCGAAGTAAAACTGTGTCGAGAAACGGGCTCAAGATACACTGATCACGAGGCCAGGTAAGTGCAGAGATAAGGGGAGGTTTTCCAACGCTTTCGCGAAGTTCCTTAATTAAATAACCCTTTCTCTTTTGGCGGTTTCGCCGTTAACACTTTCCTAGACACCCCGTAAACAATATACCGTTAAGCGATGTTCTAAACACAGTTAACTTCTCCTAGTGAGCGCGAAGTCCTTAAGGCTTAAAGTCTAGTTTCTTTTAAATTTTGTGCGGGTAAACGTAATGCTCAAGTTCGTGATTTGTGGGCGACGGAAAAGGTGATGAAATCCTTTACCGTATGTTGTGGGGTTCGCTTGCCCTTAAGTCCGTATTAATGTATGCAATGCGCAATTCAATAAAAATTCTATAAAGAATCAAACAATCGTTTTTTAGTTTAAGCACGGCACTGCAACAAATACGGGTTAGTCAATTTTTAGCGTTTGCTAGCGAATTTGCAAAGAATCCTGCAAAGAATAGTATATTGGATGCGTCGGATTTGAGAAGAAGGTGTTAGTAAAGTACGTACCGTTAAGTTTTTGGGTTAGGAAACCCCCGTTGAATCAAATCCGAAAATCTTGAAAAGTTCGCTTGCGCGGGTCAAACTATCCGAATCTTTGGCACTGTACTTTGCAATCACCTTAGCCTTGAACGTACACTTTGCTCCCCACAATCGCCGTTTGCAAATCCGCAAAAATCTGCAGACTTGCTCACAAAAATTATAAAAAAAAAATAACAAAAGGAATTTTTTTTTATATAAATATATACAAAAAGAATATTAACCCGAATAACAAGAAAGAAAATACGCTACCGTCTCCCCGGCAACGGCGCCATTTGATCGCACGCCAAAAGCGTATCGGATGTTCAAAGTTCTAAAGTTTACCGCGATCAGGACGGTGTCGCTATGCAGCTAGCCGGTTGAGCACGGGTCGATCCACAAGGAGATGGTTGTATTTCCGTTCTTGTCTTAGACGAGTCAATAAAGAATGAGTATATGTTTGTTCAAGTCTAACCTATGTGTTTTATTTGCAATTATAAAGTTGTTAAGAAAAAGATACGAGATTGTAAGCTAAAGAAATCCGTACTCAAAACCTTTGAGCTGAGTCTTGACCAATTGAAGCTAGAGCAATCGGCAACAACGTGGATTAGGGGATTTAAGCGCGGTATTCGTGGAATCCGGCTTATTTACCCTTGTCCTTCCGTTCTTGTCTCTTGCTTTCGCCTCCGGCCAAACCGAACGCAATCGGTCGCGGTTAGGAATCACCGTTACCTTGTTAGGGTAGGGTGCCTAACGGAGCGCTTGCGTATCGTTTGGGCGGAGTTCAATGGAAAATAACGGGAAAAGAAAATGAGCAAAGAAACGTTAACTTACAATATCGTATTGATTCTTAACAACAACAATAATTACAACCATTCACAAAAAGAACAAAAAAGTGCAAAAGAAAAGAAAAGATTACAAGTAAGTAAGTGCATGGAATTTAAGTGCAAGAAAGTAAAGCATGAATGTAAAGCAAATAATAAAAAGAAAGAAAGTAATAAGAACATAGAACTTAAGACAAGCATGGGATCAATAGCCAACCCTTAAACTTGCAAACTCAATCAAGAGGTTGCAAGATCAAGAGAAGGGTAAAGAACTCATGTGAAATGAAGCACTAATTCCATAAGAAGATACAACCCTTGAAATCAATAACAAACCCTTAAACTTTCAAGCTCAATGAAGAGGTTTAAAGATCAAGAGAAAGCAAGGATCTCAAGGGGAAGCTAAAACAAAAGAATGATACAAACACCATCATCTTCATTTCATCATCCACTCAAAAAGCTCTCACTACAATTTTCATGGAGGAAAGAATGAAGAAGAAGAAGAAACTAAACTAAACTACACTAAAGAGAGAATGGAAATCAAGACATGAAGGAGCTTGGCTTGGAACAAAACCGGGGTATTTATAGGCTGGAAACAGAGAACCTAGGGCAACATTCTGACAGTATATGAAATTACAAAACTGCCCCTGAAATTTGACCAAGTGAGGAGCCTATACGGCCGCGGAACCGCAGCCTAAGCGTGCTTATGCCGCGGAACCGCGGCCGTTTAGAGGAGTTAGGCCATGAAATTTGGTGGTTTTCCCTAGGTTTTAGTACTCTTCAGTGTGGTATATGACTTTTTCTCAGAAACTCTTCCCATTTCTTCCAGAATTTCAGTAGATCAAAAGGTGATGTGATGTGGATCTTTTGCCAAGATTTCCTCGAGCTCCGCATAGATATGTTAGATCTTATGTTGACATTGAGCTTTGTGCACGAAAATGACATCGATTTGCCATTTTGTCCCTTAAACTAGTGTGTGGCAACATACGGATAGAGAGCGGAGACCCGTGTTTTATCTGTTGTTGGCAGTAATCCGGAATTTGACGTTCTTTTCTATGAATTTCACTGTCTAGAGCTGAGAACCAGTATCCTGTGAATATGTAGCAAACACTGATTAAAAGCACCTGCCTATAACCAAACGAGCGTAAGAATGGGCGGTAAAAAATGCAATATTCAGGTATGAACAGTTATCTTGGATTATGGACATGTTTTAGATAGTTCTATTTTGTTCTTGATATCTCTACAGCCGTAATGTGACTGTATATGGATACTTCCTACCCACAGGTAGCATGGTTGGCTATGTCACATGCCCACTATAGCGTACTCTGGGAAGCGGGACGTGACATGGTTCTTTTGGTATCAGAGAAATAGGTTAGTCGGGTTGATTCTTTTGTAGTTGGGTATTGTACCCAATACACGAATCAGAATACCGTGTTTAGGAAACATGTCCTGCCACCTTGCCGTTTACTGTTCTTGAATCATGTTCTTCCTGGTTATATCTTCTACGATGTGCAAACTTCCTTTGCATAGAGACTCGAAACCTGATTCCTTGTTATCTCTAAGACTTAGGTGACTTGGGTGGAGTTATGTAATTGTGGCTATGATACAGCGGCATAGTTACAATGCGGCACTCTATTTAAGTAACTGGGAGTTCTAGCCTTGATCTATATTTTGAATCTATCATCATGCTAATGTTGGGTGTTTTGATTTCAGGAATATGGCAGATAAGAATCTGAAGACGTACCAAAGGCGTGTGGACGAAGCCGCCATGCTTGGAGTGATAAGGGGAAATGCTGGAGAATCAAAAGACACAGACGGAGCTGATCCAGCAGCAAGCGGAATTGTTTCAGGAAGGTTTGCAGATCGTTCAGCAGTCTGTGAACAATGTTGGAGCTAAACCAGTTGACCGAGTAGGGACCGTAGCAGATTTCAGGCATTTGGGTCCGTCTGCATTTACTGGTTTGGAGGAGTCGTTGCCAGCAGAGCAGAGGCTAGTTGACACAGAGAATTTTCTTATTGCGGCACAGATTCCAGATGAAAAAAGAGTTGATGTGGTACGCATTCAGTTAGTGGACTACGCCCGAGAATGGTGGCTTATGGAGGAGAACCGCTTGCCCAAGCCGATCAAGTGGGCGGATTTTTCAAAGAGTTTCCTAGAGAAGTTCTTCCCGCGGACTGCACGAGAGGAAATGGAAGAGAAGTTCATTGGGCTAAGGCAGAATGGAGCACCCGTGGATGTGCATGCAGTAGAATGGACAAGACTCAGCAGATTCGCTGGACCTTTAGTTGCCAACGATGCAGACAGGGCACGGAGGTTCATGCGCAGCTTGGACGTGGACATCCAGAGGTAAATTGTCTCCCTGGGTTTGACCACTTTCTCACAAGTACTTGCGGCAGCCCGAGAGCAGCGGAGTTTATCTGGGATGAAGGGGAGTTTGCAGCAGACAGCAGTTGTGGTAAGGAAACCAGCATTTGTACCAAACCGAGTTCATGGTCGCAGAGGTATTCCAGTGGACCGTCGATGCGTAGCACCCATGAAGAAGCCTGTTGTCATCGATCGAAGAAAGAGCATGACTTGTAACTGCTGCAATTTACCTGGCCACGTGCAAAAGGATTGTCGAAGGAGGCTGGGACTCTGTTTAGTTTGTGGAGCGGCAGATCACGCTGTCAACGCTTGTCCGTCGAAGCTTCGTACGAGGGAAGATATTCAGAAGCCTCCGCAGAGACCATTCCAGGGAAAGAAACAGCTAACTCAAGGACCTAATCAGGCTCGAGCTTTTACCTTGAGAGCTGAAGAAGCTAAGGCGTCAGTAGAGGTTGTTTCAGGTACTCTACTCGTTCATGGTTTTCCCGCATTAGCATTATTTGATTCTGGTGCATCCCATTGTTTTATGTCATCCAAGTTTATAACTACACACTCGATTGCCTGCACAACCCTATCTAGTTTCTGGGACATACACACTGGGAATAGGAAAATCATAGCTAGTAGGAAATGTAAAGATTGTACAGTTGTTGTGTGCGGACGGGAGCTTTTTACAGATTTCTTTGTGATTGATACGGGCAGCTACGAGGTTGTCTTGGGAATGGATTTTCTTCGCACTTTCCACGCTCACATTGATTATAGGGCAAGGAAAGTAATTTTCCAGATTCCCGGACATCCCGAGTTTAGCTTCACTGGAGGAAGCAGTTCTGTCAGGCCAGTCGAGTTTAGGGCTAGGCCGACAAACAATATTCTTGCATCAATGGAAGTTGATAAAAGTGAAGAGCCGGCTGTTGTTCGCAATTTTATTGACGTGTTTGAAGATATATCGGGATTACCGCCGAAGAGAGACGTGGAGTTCGCAATTGACCTTATTCCTGGTGCAGCGCCAGTATCCAAAGTGTATTATCCAATGGCACCAGTAGAGTTGGAAGAAGTCAAGAAACAAGTGGCCGAATTGCTTGAAAAGGGTTGGATTCGAAGCAGTAACTCGTCTTGGGGAGCTCCAGTTCTTCTAGTAAAGAAGAAAGATGGCACGAGAATGATATGCATCGACTATCGAGAATTAAACCGGGCGACTACTAAGAACAAGTACCCGATCCCTCACATTGGAGAACTTTTTGAGCAGCTTAGTGGCGCGAGGGTATTCTCGAAGCTGGATTTGCGATCCGGATATCATCAGGTCCGAGTGAAAGCAGAAGATATTTGCAAGACGGCGTTCCGAAATCGGTATGGACATTACGAGTACTTAGTGATGCCCTTCGGAGTAACGAATGCACCGGCAATATTCATGGACTTGATGAACCGAATCTTTTCACCATTCTTGGACCAGTTTATTGTGGTATTCATTGACGATATTCTGGTTTACTCGAAGAGTTTTGAAGAGCAGGCAGAACATTTGAAGATCGCACTACAAACGTTGAGACAAGAGAAGTTATATGCGAAGATGAGTAAGTGCGAGTTTTGGCTGAAGGAAGTAAAGTTTTTGGGGCATGTTGTGTCTAGCGATGGAATTGTCGTCGATCGAGAAAAGATTGCAGCAGTTCGAGATTGGCCGATTCCAAAGAATGTTGCGGAGATAAGAAGTTTTCTTGGACTCACCGGATATTACAGAAGATTTGTGGAGAACTTTGCTCGTCTGGCGGAGCCGTTAACCAAGCTTACGCGCAAGGAGGTACCTTTTGTATGGACGGGAAAATGTGCGTTAGCTTTTGAGACGTTGAAGCAGAAATTGATAACCGCCCCTATTCTGACCGTGCCAGAAAATTCCGGAGGATAGGTGATTCACAGCGACGCATCTGGGAAAGGATTGGGATGTGTTTTGATACAGCATGGGAAGGTTGTAGCGTACGCATCAAGACAGTTGAAGACCCATGAGAAGAATTACCCAACTCACGACTTGGAGCTTACGGCCGTGATTTTCTATTTGAAGATTTGGAGACACTACCTTTTAGGCGAAAGGGTCGAAGTTTTTACTGATCATAAGAGCTTGAAGTACGTGTTCACGCAGAAGGAGCTTAATATGAGGCAACGTAGATGGTTGTAGCTGATGGCTGACTACGATCTTGATCTTAAGTACCATCCGGGGAAGGTTAATGTCGTGCCGGATGTGCTTAGTGGGTTACCAGCAATTCAGGTGTTAACTACGCAGAAGGAGCTCGTTGAAGATTTTCGAAGATTTGACTTGGAGGTTGTGCTACCGCATTCTACGGGACAGTTGATGCAGCTGCAAGTACATTCATCGTTGATCGAGAATATTAAAGCAGCACAATCGCAGGATCCTAGACTGCAAAAGTTTCGAGAACAGGTTGAACCCAGACTACGAACAGATTTATTGATCCACGAAGATGGTTCGTTGAGTTATGGTAGCCGTTTGTGTGTGCCAAAGGGAGATATTTGTGAAGAGCTTATGAAAGAAGCACACAGTTCAGCTTATTATGTACATCCAGAAGGCACAAAGATGTACCGAGATATTCGACAGCATTTCTGGTGGGAAGGCATGAAACGGGAGATTGCTCGCTTTGTGGCAAAGTGCTTGGTGTGTCAGCAAGTTAAGGCTGAACATCAAAGGGTTGCTGGTTTATTGCAACCATTTCCGATTCCTCAGTGGAAGTGGGAACATATAACCATGGATTTCGTGACGGCTTTACCGCGGAGTCCAAAAGGAAACAATGCTGTATGGGTGATTGTTGATCGATTGACCAAGGCAGCTCACTTTATCCCTTTTCGGGTTGGTCAATCAACTGAGACTTTGGCGGAGCGGTACATGCAGGAGATTGTAAGATTGCATGGAGTACCGGTGAGCATCGTGTCCGATCGGGACACTCGGTTCTTATCACACTTTTGACGGAGTTTACAGGAATGTTTGTGGACTCGATTGAAGTTTAGCACAGCTTATCATCCTCAAACTTATGGTCAGTCTAAGAGAACGATCCAAACTCTTGAAGATATATTGAGGGCATGCATGTTGGACTTCAAGGGTTCTTGGGAGGATCATCTACATTTGGTGGAGTTTTCTTACAACAACAGTTTTCAGGCAACTATCCAGATGGCTCCATTTGAAGCTTTGTATGGTCGTAAATGTCGTTCGCCTGTTTGTTGGGACGATGTCGGTGAACGAAGATTGTTGGGACCAGATTTGGTTTTGCAGACAGTAGAGAAAGTTAACACTATCAGAAATCATATGAAAGCAGCTCAAGACCGACAGAAGAGTTGGACGGATACGTCGAGAAGACCTCTAGAGTTCGCCGTGGGTGATTTGGTATTCTTGAAGATATCACCGACTAGAGGGGTGATTCGTTTTGGAAGTCGAGGAAAGCTTAGTCATCGATTTGTTGGACCCTTTGAGATCTTGGAGCGCGTTGGTGAGGTGGCGTATCGTTTGGCGTTACCGCAGTCCTTGGCGAATGTGCACGCTGTGTTTCACGTATCTCAACTCCGTAAGTATGTTCGAGATGAAACGCATGTATTGAATCATTCGGAGCTGACGGTACGAGAAGACTTGACTTTCAAGGAGCGACCGGTTGAAATTGTGGATCGAAGGGAAAAGGTTCTTAAGAACAAGGTGATCCCTCTTGGGCTTGTTTCTTGGGGTAATCACTCGCATGGAGAGTCCACTTAGGAACGGGAAGATGAAATCCGGCAAAATTTCCTCATCTTTTCTTGTAGTTATTTGTCGTCTATCTTTGTATTCTTGGAATTTCGAGGACGAAATTCTTTGTAGTTGGGTATAATGTAACAACCGAGCCCAATGCTACTAGTTTCTGTTACCGTATAAATGGTGTATGGTATTTATTTCATTGATCCTACTTGACTCTTGTTAGTTATAAATTTTACCCGACAATTCATTTCTGCATATAACAATTTAAGGCATCTAAAATAAAATTAAAAATATTTGTCATGGCATGCTTGACACCCCTAACCCTGTTGTAGCGTCCTTGCATCGTGTTCTCGTCCCGTTCAGTGAAACGGGCGAGTTTGGACGGCTACGCGCACGTACGTGTGTCCGTTTTGGGGGTATGCTTTTTAATCATAAAATACTTCATTTTAAATTTTGGATCCCGCCTAAAATTTTCTTATTTCAATTTCGAATTTTTGGACCCGACCCAGGCGCAATTTGGAAATAATTTACATTTGCGCCAAATCCCAATTTCTAATATTTTTTACTGTCGAATATTTAAAATATAAACCCCAGAATATTTTCAGTTCCCTTAAAATCTTTCAAAAATTTTCTTTAACAGCCAATCAAAACACTCTTAAACCCCGGGCCCCACATATTTCATTCATTCACAAAATCTCCTTCAACAAACTCTTTCTCTCTCCTTCTACCCACCAATCAGCTCGTCCCTACGCTGGTGGCCCACGAGAATTCTCTCTCTCTCCTTCACTTCCTTCTCTTTCTCTCTCTCCTCTCTTTCTCGCTGGCACATAAGGCCAAGTTTCTTTCTCCTCACTGTGTGTTTCTCTCTCCTCTTGATCTCTCACCTTCTCTCTATCTCTCTCCTCTCGCTGTCTCTCTCTCTCTCTCCCCCCTATATATAATCTTCCTCCTCCTATTTTTTTCTTTCCACCGAAACAACCCACCCTCCCATGACCTAGCCGCCTCGTCCTCCCTCGTCTTCGCCCTAACGCCGACACCCTCATCGCCGGCCTCCTCGCCTCCTCGCCCTCGTTATCTCCACTGCATCTCCTTCCTCCTTTCCCTTCCTTCCCGAGTACCCTGCACACCGGCTACACCCCGGAACCCATCGCCAGCACCGTCTCCCATCGCCGCCGACCATCCCCATCGCCATCGCCATTCCCTTCTTCTCCTCTGCTCTTCATCCAGCATCCAAAACCCTGCACCCAAAGCTTCGACGACTCCTAAACCGAGCACCTGCACGAGAGAACTGCGCACCCCTGCACACGTCTGCGCCGCCGGGAATCGCTGCCGACGACCCGTCTCCGTACCCCTGGCCCTCGCGCACACCCCCTCCGTGAGTGATGCTCCCTCTCCTCTTCTCCTTTCTTCTTCTTTCTTCCCTGCTCATGGTTTCTTGATCTGCAGTTTCTATCGCCGTCGTCGTAGGCTGACCGCTGGAGCTCCGTCGGCGTGATCGGCGATCACAACCCCTCCATGGATCATCGTGAGCACTCTCTTCTCAGATCCTCCTTCTTTTCTTTTTTTTTCCTTTTCCTTTCTTGTTCGCATTTCAAGATTGTTCACTGTTTTGTGTCTCGCCGGAATACGGCCATGCCGACGACGTATCCCGACGATCCAGCGAGGTACTCTGACCTGTGTGGTTCCACTGTTCGTCGTTTGGGTTCATTCCGTGAACTGTGCGCCCGTCGCGAGTATTCCCCGACGACGTTTAACGTTCCATTTTCCCGATTCGCGACCCGTCGAGGAAAGTACCCCTTGCTACATGCTAAATAATATTTACATATACAGTGATAACACCCTAAACCTGCAATTTAACTTTAGTACTATAATTTCCCATTTTCGTGTTCAATGTCATGTTATATCATTTTATCTTCCACACTTGAAACCTACCGTTTGCAATTACTGTATTAAACCTAATAATCACATTTACATGTTTTAATCACACTTTCACTATTGACGTAGCCTACGGCACTTTCTCTATAGTTTTACTTCATTCGGACACTCGTGTCCATTTAACCTGTATTAGCTGTGATTTCATCTATTGAACCTATATATATATATATATATATATATATATATATATCATTGCATCCATAAAATCCTTAAACTTGTTAACATGATTTAACGGCCATAACTGTCATATTGTATTCTTATAACGTAAAATCATCTCTGAAACACAACTGATAACTGTGCTGCTAATTAATTTAAGCTTCTTTATTGTTTAATTGGTTGCTTAGATTTATGTTGTCGATAACCATGCTTGATTATGTAACTGAGTATGAGCACACCCATGATATCGTTTACATCTTGACCTGACTTGCTACATACATATTGATTGACCCGACATGGTACCGTATACTGCTTAACTTGACCTGATGTACCATGACCTGACCCGTTACCTGATCTTGTGCCTAATGCCAACAAACCTGACATGTAGTCCTCACGGACCGTTCCTGTTGTCTATCCAGACAAACCTGCTTACCTAATCTTGTATTGGCATTAGTTCTTGATTACGGAATACCTGAATTGACATACACATATAACTTGGGGGTATGGGGAAATCAAAGGTGAAACCTGACTTGTAACTCAACAGTTCGCTACTTGTTCTGATCAGTTTTAGAGACTAGGCCAGCCTTGGAATGATGCTGCTGACATCATTCATCTGTACATATTCCTGTTTAGTGCCTAGCGGCATGTCTCGGTTTCAGCCCGAGAATCTGGGCCGTGGTCCCGGGTATGCATGGGATACTATTGAGTTACATCGATGATTCTCCAATTTGGTTTCAAAGACTTTAGAACAGAAAACCTGATAGAACAGTTTAGTTTACCCACTGCACACTACCCTGCACTGCTCTGATTTATATTATTGTTACCCTTGCTTTATTCATGTTTATATTCGCATTGCCTGTTATCCTGTTTATATGTTATTACTTGATGACTTGACGCGCTGACGTCTGGGTTTTGCATGGCCCAGATTCTGTACCGCTGTTGCAGTCCGAGCAGGAGTACTTCAGCCAATAGGCGGAGCTGTGATTGCCAGCAGTTGTTAGTTTTTCTTTCCTGCATTTTTATTCCTGATGTGAGCCCGCATTATGGGACATACATTCCAGTTATTTGTATTGGATCTTTCGCTTCCGCATTTTATTATTTTTGACTCATGTTATCTTGGATTATGAACATGTTTTAGATAGTTCTATTTTGTTCTTGATATCTCTACAGCCGTAATGTAACTGTGGATGGATACTTCCTACCCACAGGTAGCATGGTTGGCTATGTCACGTGCCCACTATAGCGTACTCTGGGAAGCGGGGCGTGACAAGAACAAATTTTTCCACCAAGGACATGCATACCTGAAGGGTTATGCTAGCGCCCCGGCCAACGACCGTGGCTAAATGTGGAACAAAAATTTTATAGCGATCATAAACTTGGCGCTAGGATAACAAAAAAACCGGATCTTTAACCATAAACCTAACTAGCATGTGAGAATTCTATCTACTATGATAGAATGTATACCTAAAGAAAACAAGTCCTTCGGGACTTCAATCCTCTCCTTAAGCTCCTCGATGGAAGTATGGATCGTGTGCTTGAACTTCGCCCTCCTTGTGTCAACGATGATCCACCCGAGAGCTCCAACCTTGAGCTAAACCTCCAACTTGAAGTAACTAGAATACTTAGCTTGCTAATCTAAGTAGACTAGACTGAGTAGAGTGTGATTTGAGTACCTAAGTCTCATTAACCCTTGATTATCAACACATGATACACTAGGATTTGAGAGAGGAAGAAGGAGAGAACAAGCATCAGAGCTCACTTGATGAAAGAGAAAAGATTTTTGATAATGATAATAGAAAATGTAATAGCTAGCTTGACATGACCACAGCCATGTGATGAAAAATATCTCCTCAAAATATCTAGCTCACAAAATATCTCACCAAAATATCTATGGTCAAAAAGTCAATCCAAGTCAAATGGTCAATCTATGTCAAGTGGTCAAGAACAAGTAGCCATGCCATAATTATCATTAGCAAAAATAACAAATACTTTTCTCCACCTCATAATGGTTTTAATCAAGTCAATGGTTAAAACCCTAATGAGGTGTCTCCTTCTATACCCCTCTCATCCGTATATACATACCCGCATCCGTGTTCCGAAAAACACGAATACAATGTGATGAAGCTAATCCAATAATCAAATACTAGGATCCGGCTTAAACCAAAGCCCACTAGTATTTTCCGCTCGAACACCACATGCGCACAAGTACACGTATGTGATCGAACCCTGACGTAAAAACCATACGACCTCTACTCGTTTCGCCCGAAGCTAGGAAACCCACTGTGTGGGACTATAAAGACTCGATAGTACTCAGGCAGTGGGTTTAACCACATGCACGTCAGCGGTACTAGCTGTGCGTAACGGCTACCCAGGTATCTGTCGATAAGAAGGTTGACGAGAAAGCCCATCTAAACTCCTACTGAGCCTATCTGTGACAATCTCCGTATAGTCTGGTCTGTTCTTCTAAGAGTATCAAATATCGGGCCAAGGGGGTGGTAAACGTCAAACCCCTAATAGCGGTATAAGTCGTGTCGGAGTGTATCCCAGAACACCTTAAGAAACTACTGGAACACCTACCAGTAAATATCACTTGCCCTGGCCAGGGACTTTGTGTAATGGCTCTCCAATCACAGCGCGATATCAACTCCCAATACCGGGAGAGATGAATCCTGTCTAACCGCTACTTCCTCCAAGTGCTTCAAGACTGCACCCAACTACTACCAGTTTGCATGACTCAATAGAGCCATGGTAGGGTAGCAATCAAAGAACAGTGGGAACACACTTGAGGCGAAGTAGCGGTGTCAAGTCAACGGACTAAGCTGTACTCATGTCACCTGGGAACTGCTAACTGACGATAGGTGTAATACCAACCAACAGTTCCCGACGAGTCATGTCCAGTGTACTCGTAACCTAACGATCACCTGTATACTATCTCCAGTAAGATGTACTAATGGCTGTGGGACAGACCATCTCCCTCGCTGGGATTAGAAGCATATACACGAGTCTACTCTGGAGTATCGATGCCCTGTCTCGATAATCCTACGACTAGAGACCTGTATAAGGATGTGCTTATAGACTACCCAGCCCCCACTAGTGTGATCGCCATCACAACGCTGGTAGTTAAGCAAAAATCCTAAGGGCTCCATCAATATGTATTAACGATATGTTAAAAGAAACATATACACATATTAAGATATATACAAACCAAGTAGCGTACTACTATATTGAGCAAGAATGTCGTCAATCAGTGTATATATCTCAAGCTTCCAAAATGTAATATACAAACTAGTACTATACAATAATGGCCTCTAGGGCATATATATTTAACACTCTCCCACTTGCACTAAAGGCCAGTAATTTGTGTACCGCATACCCAACGTCTGCACTAAGGCCAGCTGCTGGCATACCGCATACCCAATAGCTCAAAAATTCGCTCGAACTGTGCTTGAGGGAGAGCCTTTGTGAATGGATCCGCCGTGTTATCTTTAGTGTCCACTCTTCGTACCTCGATCTCTTGGCGATCAATGATCTCCTTGATCAGGGGATACCGCCTTAATATGTGTCTGGATTTTTGATGGGACCGTGGTTCCTTCGCTAAAACTATAGCCCAATTGTTATCGCAATACAAAGGTATTGGGTCAACAATGGACGGAACTACCTGAAGTTCACTAATGAACTTCTTTATCCAGACCGCCTCTTTTGCGACATCGCTTGCCGCAATGTATTCAGCCTCCATCGTCGAGTCTGCGACAGTGTTCTGTTTGGAACTCCTCCAACACACCGCCCCTTCGTTGAGGGTAAACAAAAAACACAAGATAGACTTGCTGTCATCCTTGTCACTCTGGAAGCTTGAATCGGTAAAGGTTGTTAGTGTATATGCCCTAGAGGCCATTACTGTATCATACTAGTTTGTATATTACTTAATGGAAGCTTAGGATATTCACAGTTGTAATAACATTATTGCTCAAAATAGTAGTATGCTACTTGGTTTTTTTCTACTTCAATATGTACATATGTTTCTTTTAACATATCGCCTATGCATATTGGTAGAGCCCTTAGGATATATGCTTGATTACCAGAGTTGTGATGGCAGTCACATTAGTGGGGGCCGGGTAATCTACAAGCACATCCTTATACAGGACCCTAGTCGCGGGATTATCGATACAGGGCATCGATAATCCAGAGTAGACTAGTGTATACGCTTCCCTTCACAGCCAAGGAGATTGTTTGTCCCACAGCCATTGGTACATCGTACTGGAGATAGTATGCAGGTGCTCATTAGGTTGTGAGTTACACTGGATGGACTCATTGGGAACTGCTGGTTGGTAATATACCTATCGTCAGATAGAAGTACCCAGATGACATGAGTACAGCTTAGTCCGTTGACTTGACAGTGCTGCTTCGTCTTAAGTGTATTCCCACTGTTCTTAGATTACTACCCTACCACGGCTCTACTGAGTCGTGCAAACAGGTAGTAGTTGGGTGCAGTCCCGAAGCACTTGGAGGTAGTGGCGGTTAGATAGGATTCGTCTCTCCCGGTATTGGGGGTTTATATCACGCTGTGTTCGGAACACCATTACACATAGTCCCTGGCTAGGGCAAGCGAGATTTACTGGTAGGTACTCCAGTAGTTTCTTAGGGTGTTTAGACCGTACTCCGACACGACTTATACCTCTATTAGGGGTCTGACGTTTACCGCCCCCCCTAGGCTAGATATGCGATACTCTTAGACGGACAGACAGGACTATACGGAGATTGTCACATACAGACTCAATAGGAGTTCGGATGAGTTATGCTCATCGGCTTTCTTATCGACAATACCTGGGGACCGTTACGTACAGCTAGTACTGCTTGCGGCCTGTGGTTAAACCCACTGCCAGCGTAGAGTCGAGTCTTTAGAGCCCCACACAGAGCGTTTCCCGGCATCGGGCAAAACGTGTAGATATCGTATGGTTTTACGAAAGGGTTCGATCACGTGCGTACACTCATGCACGCACGATGAGTCGGACGGACAATACTAGCGGGCTTTGGTTTAGGCCGAATCCTAGTATTGTACTGATGGATTGTCGTCTTCGGTATTCGTATTTTTGGGAATACGAATACAGGTATGTATAAACGGACGAGGGGCGTTTTCATAATTTGTACAAAATGTATTTGTAGATGGCATGAACTAATTGTATTAATCATTTAGTTTTAAATAATTAATACATTTTAGGTAATTAAGAAATGATGTGTATTATGCATGAATAAGGACTTGGGTTTTATGGACACATGTTGGTCAATTGACCCATGAGTCATTTGTTTGACCATTGAACCTATTATCTATTACTGAATTAGTTTTTCTAATGAATAATAGTGTAGAGTTCAGTTTAGAACAAGATAGAGAAAAACTCTATCCTTCTTCATTTCTTAGTTCATACCATTTCTTTTCACCATCTCCAATTCCCTCAAGCTTAAGAACACTCATGAGTTGAGTAACCTTGAGCTAAATTAGATTTCTCAATCCATCTACATCACCTACACACCCTAGATCATTTAGTTTAGCAATCTACTTGATCTAGTTTCTTTGGTTTAGAAGAAAAGCTTGGTGCACAAACGTTCGGGTGGATCATCTAGGATGCGAGCAAGCCGACGAGGATACGACATCCGTACCACTTCGAAGAGTTCGTGCAAGTGAGGAGGACAGCGAGAAAAGGAGAAGAAGGACCAGATTTATTGAGGTATAAACTTCTGTACTTTTATTTATACTTCATTTGTTTTTGCTAGATATGGTTTAGATTATGATCATGGCTTACAGTCGATGTTATGATGCTAAATTTATCGTTTTTTACACCTTCGGCCTCCCCGCGATTCCGCGGGCTGCATAGCATCGAATTACAGTGGTATCAGAGCCAACTAAACCTAATCTACTAGATTAGCAAGTAGTAGAATTTCGATCGTCGGAAAAACCGGAAAACTAAATACCAAAAACCCCAGTTTTTGTCGTTTTTCAAAACTGTCTGTAAAATTATTTCAATATGTTGAAAAATACATGCAGGGTTTTCTAAGATAACACAAAAAATTCAAGCCTCTGAGTCACCAAGACAGTCGCGGATCCGCGGCAGAATCGTCTTTCTGCGGCGGAACTGCGGCTGAGTCATGGCCGATTCAACTCGGATTTATTCTATTGTATCTTAATTTTGGTATTATGATTTCTGGAATATTTGGTTCCTACCCAGTAAGTTTCTGAGTGCTGGTTTGCATTTGGGGTAGATACGGAAAATATGTTTCGTTCGAATTCCTATTGTACTTAGCTAATTGATTCTATTGTATTGTTATATGTGTTTTAAACGTCGACTAATTGCTATACGACGGTTACTCGAGGTTGCACATATCTGTTGGTTTGTGTATATAAGCATTTTTTGATTATCGATGATGAATAGTCGGGGATGTGAGATGAGCATTTTTTTATCTTTCATTCATGTAAATTGTAAAATTGATGTAATATTATTTCGCGGGGCACATCCGGGTTGAGGTTGTAGCCACCGTTGTATTAGTTTCTTTTTACTGTTTTCTGCTCCTATGATAGACCCAAGGTGGTGTACACAAACTACCGGGTTCTTTGAAGTGCCAAGTGGCCTACTCACTTTGTTGAGGGAGGCTGCTTCACTTCTGGAATTTGGCGGGTAGTTTGCCGTACCCGTAGGGGTCTGGGGTGGGGTTTGGCTATTCATCGCGACCGTGGGATCCGTTTTTCGTTGCAGGCTTAAACGAAATGAGGCATTCCTAGCATATCTGAAGTGTTTATCTGTGACTGGAATGATTATTATTGCATGAGATGATTGTAAAATATCTATATATGGTATATAGTAGGCGTCACTTATGTTTTACATCCGCGCTAGCCCAGCCCCCGCTCTGTCGTTAGTTAAGTAAACTAACGGGTGATGACGGGGCCTAGTGGCGAATGCGGATGGCATAAGAGGACGTGATATTTTTTTTCAATTCTCTCTGTAATGATAGGAGTAAATGATGGGACTTCATTAGATTAAAGCAAAGCAAATAAACCAAAGTTAAATCGTTGGAACAAATTTGAAAACTACTCGGTTTTTTTTAAACAACAAACTTTTTAATGCGGAGCTTAAACCACTCCTTTTAAAAGCTATCATGTTCCTTCGATTATATCAAGTTCACTGCGTTCACGGTTTTACCAAAACCATTCGTAGCCCTCCATCATTTCAGATAAATGTCCAGTAGTATTCAAGCTATGTATTTTGACCTTCGCCAAGGCATAGTGATTGGTAGCTACTAAATATTTATCTGTAGCATAGATAGATGCATTGATTTGGGACAGTCGCACTGCCATTTTGGCCTTCGTCAAGGGTATGTACGGATCGGTCCAAATTAACCTGGAGAATGATGGGTAGAACTTGACATGTAACTTATGATATGTTGGCCTTCGTCAAGGTCATAAGAACATGGGGCAAAAACCCACATCGGGAGTTTCTAAAGAAATTGAAACTTGCTAGTGTTGCATACCATTTGGAGTGTGATAATTTTGGTAGGATTCTTTCAGCTTTATCACACAATGATATTTGGATCCCGATCCTACTGTGAGTATATGCTACTCCTCAGGAGATTTTTTCACTAAACGATCAATGCTATAAACCAAGTAAGTGTCTAGAACGGTGTTAGCGGGGCTAGGCCTCCAGGGAAAAGAGGTTATGTAATTAAGGAACTTCGCGAAAGTGTTGGAAAACCTCCCTCGAAGTACCAACACTAGCCTGACTGAACGGTTAAGTAAGAATTGTACGGTGAGATTAATCTTGACTAATTCCTCTTTTTTGGTTTGAGGAGGGATTCGAGAAACAGTGGGAGCCATCCTGTTTAGATAAACTAAAAACCATTCTAAACTTGCAAGAGCATCATGCTAAAGTATTTTTTCTCTCTCTCCTAATTGCAGCAACACATGACGGGCCTTAAGTTGCTTTTAGATAAAAACATATTGACAGGGCCAAACTATAAAGATTGGTTCAGGAATGTCAAGATGGCTATTCCTTATGACAAGTTGGGCTATGTCCTTACTACAAAAGCCCCCGCCGTCCCAGGCCCAGACTCCAGTGTCGCGGACAGGGAAATTCGTAAGACCTGGGAGATTGACTGCGAGAAGGCCAAGTGCCTCGTGCTTGCCTCTATGGAAAATGAACATTAGAGGAGACACGAGAATATGGACCTAGAATCCATATTCCTCCATACAACGGAATTATATGGAGAGCAATCTCGTATCGCAAGATACGAGACCTCGAAGAAACTGTTTCAAGCGAGGTTGGCGTCGGATCATCTATCGGGGAACACGTCCTTAAGATGATTGGGTACATTGGGGAGCTTGCAGACCTCGGGACCACGTTAGAGAATGAGCTGTATACAGACTTGATTCTCCAATCCCTTCCTTCCACCTACACCTAGTTATTTTGAATTTTAATATTCAAAGTAAAGAAGTTGAACTTCCGAAATTTCTCAACATGTTGAGAAGTGCTGAGGGCACCCTGCAGAAAAAAAGGGAAACACCCGCTCTATTTGTTTGTGGTACTTCTTCTTCCAGGTCCAAGGCAAAAGCCAAAGGAAAGAAGAAGAAGGCCCCCACGAAAGCGAGAGGCGGTGTTAGTAAGGTGGAAGCAAAGGGAAAAGCAAAAGTTGGGGGCAAACTATAGGAAAGGAAGAATGCTTTTACTGTCACAAGAAGGGCCATTGGAAGAAAGATTGCAGGGCCTGAAAAGCCCAGAGCCAGGGAGCGAAGCAGGTTGTGGCTTCGACTTCAGGTGTGTATGTAATTGAAAACTATCTATCAATCAACTCTACTTCCTGGGTATTGGATGCCGGTTCAGGATCTCATATCTGTAATTCTTTGCAGGCACTGAGAAGCCGTAGGGTCTTTAAGGCGGGTGATATGACCCTCAGAGTTTCAAACGGAGCAAGAATGGATGCTATGTCTGTAGGGGAATATCACTTAGGATTGGCTAATGGACTTGTTTTGGTTTTGCACAACTGTTATTATGTACCTAGTTTGACTTGTAATATCATATCTGTATCTTTAATGTCTAAAGAAGGTTATGATTTTGCATTTGTAAGCGATGTCGTAAACATCCACCTTAATCATAACTTGATTGGGTCGGGCACATTAAGCAACGGTATATACGTATTAAACCAACCACAGATTTTCAATGTCCAGAATACGCACAAAAGAAAGTCTCCAGAAATTAATCATGCTTTCTTATGGCATTGTAGACTGGGTCACATCAATGAGACACGGTTGACTAAGTTGCATAAAGAAGGATATTTGGATCCGTTCGAATATCAATCTTATGCAACTTGTCAATCTTGTCTCAAAGGAAAGATGACAAAGACTCCATTCACTGGAAAAGGAGTAAGTGCAAGCGAGCTCTTGGGACTCATACATAGCGATGTATGTGGTCCAATGTCTACACATGCACGAATTAGTTATTCTTACTTCATTACTTTTATGGATGATTTCTCAAGGTACGGACATGTCTTCTTGATGAAGCATAAATCCGAAGCTTTAGAGAAATTCTCGAAATATAAGAATGAAGTTGTCACGACCCGAAAGTACGGAACATGACCGGCACTTAGGCTACGAACGTCTCAAGGCGTACGTGCTCGAAGTAAGCCGATCCCAGAAATCCAAACCAAGAAGAGTAGTGGAGTGAAGGAAAAACCATATGTAATCAACCAGCTTGCAACATAATATACAACGCCTAAAGGCGAGGATCACAACAGGAAAGGGAACTCAACATCTGGAACGCAGAGAAATATAACGGGCGACTCTAAGGTCGAAAGAATAAACACCACTGGTCTCTATCTCAAATAAGTACATGTTTGGTTGATGAAACTTCTAGATACAACTGAAATATAATATACAATGTATAGTGATGGGTACGATACAAATAACCCACCTACTAGCAAGTCACCTGAAAGAAGCTGTGCCCGCAAAGCCGTAATGAAACCCGTACGGCAACACCTGCAAGAAACTGGGGCACAACTGGGGTGAGTTGCCAACTCGTGAATAGAAAACATCTACGAACATAAAATCGCATGTATGACGCAATCCTAGGTCATACGATCATAATATAATCCTCAAATATATAACCGGCATTCTATAACCATGACTAGGGTAACTATCTAACCCAAATGTAATCCCATGTACCCGTGTCAATGTCAGTGCCTCCGGTAGCAATGTATCATACGAATGATGTATGAATGCATGAAAAGTATGATCAATGTAATCAAGTCTGTATGTGATCAATGTCTGTATATAGGTGGATCCCGTCCACGTATCACCTATTGACAATAAGCATCATGCATGTAAATATGAGGATATAGTCAAATCATGAAAACACATCATGAAACCTGTGCCCAGCATCGGCACGAAACATAGCCTCAATCTCAATATCTCTGATAAGTCTCACTATCGAGGGCGCCGTCAATCCAGACCGGCCCCTACCATCAATCTCAAGACCACGACGGTATCCTCCGGATATCCGAGGCGTCGGGTAAAATCACCGGTCGGTAGTGCTCCCGTGCCAGGCTCAACGCCATCTCCTGCGATCTTCTTGCCCCGGAGTACCGCACCGGGCCCACCATGTACCCGCAATCGGCCTCATCCGCCTCCTCGAATCGAGTTTCACATGTCGCTCTCAGCACCGAGAAAACACATGGTGGACGCACGGAAATATCATATCAGGGGTAACCGGGGTTTTACAACAATTACATAATCTCTTTGAAATACCCACGGTTTCCAAATCCAGAAATATCATAGAACAACATATCTCAATGCGCATAATCAGAAAACATGATGCATGTGACATATCAATGAAGTGCAAGTATAATAGTATATCATGCAACATGGAATAATAGTATGCACAAACAAGGGTCATATCCTGCAGCAATAATACTACTGTGTAGTGACATGGCAATTACCGATGAAGATGTGTATGAACTGGCAAGTAAGTGTACGTGGTACATACGCATCATCGGTAATGGTGCTGGTGTCCAAACAGCATGATATCAACAATAGAATATGAATCACCAAAAGTATGCGATGCAGAACAACAATAATAATATGCGGGAGCTGAATACCAAATAAAATGATAGCTAAACTGCATCTAATGTCATAAGAGTCATATAGCTACACCACTATAAGGCTGAGCTGAAGCTAACAGTATGTATGGGAAACCGCCTAACCTCTGAGTCGATACATATATATATAGTCGGTGATCCCGCCTTATCATATCACATCCGATACCATATCTCTATAATAGGTTATTCCCAAGTCAAGAGGGTGGATCAAACATCAAAATATAGCTCGTACGTGAATCCATCATACGACATCCCCAAATTTGGGTAAGGGTCAAATCATATTCATTATATTACTCATCATGTATCCTCTTATCAAGATCATCATATGGGATACTAACCTACGTCTAGTATAATGCTAATATCATCACTATAGTCATGACCAGACTACTGATCGACAGTCTCGTATAAATCGATATCATCATCATATATCGTCAATGCAATCATAATCCGGCTTCCGATTGACAGCCTCTAGCAAAACGATATCATCAGCACATATCATCTCAAGGAGTAAACAACGCCCAAGGCGGACTATCATAAATATCTTGTCATCTCATATCATATCATACCCTATCTCGTATCGTAATCATATGTCGATCAATTATATATATATCACTATTCCTATGGCATCATCATCCCAAAATCCGCTAGAGCATCAAGACGTATCTCAAATATGAATTTTACCATATCACCGATATCGTAATCTCGGATCAAATATCATCGACTCATCTCAAACCCAAGTATCATCCTCAAATCCGTATGTGAACACATAGTCCCATACCCACGTGAACACATATCTATATAGAATCCCATAACCATATATGAAATAAGGATGTATGCAAGTATGTATGTGTGTATATGTATGTGTAGTGCACCCACTACCTAGGGTTTCGTAACCTTTCTCCAATCCAACACATCAATATACATCTTAACATCAATAGTTAAACCAAACAACATATATAAATTTTAAGTGTGTATACGCATCCGTATACATCACTACGAACTGCGGGGGTGCTATACGCCATCCACCCGACTTCTCCCCGTAGATATAAATCTACTCACCTTTCTTTATGCGTGCTGGTACCGATGTCGCCATTTGCATCTCCAACGCTTTGACGCCACGTGGGGTACCTACAAGGATATCACACGCTAAAACAAATGAAAACCTTGTCGGAAACCAAAATGGTACGCGCTACGCTCATAAGTAAAAACCTGTAGCCTCGTGTGCAAACACAGTCAATAACGCTCTACCGTTGGCGTTCAAACGCCACCCGACAGAAACGAATCATCGAATACCAAAATCCATACGAAAACAAGTCGTAAATTATGCGCCAACTCAAGAAAATCAACCCAGATTCTACCCTAACTGGAATCAATCAAAACTAGACATACCCAGGGTCAAGTTTACATGAAATAAAACCGTGCATGCAAAACGAGGCAGTTTCACCCTGGTCTGGCCGCAAATTGCGGCTAGAAGGGATATATCCGCGGCCAGGAATTTGAGGTGGGGGCTTGGGTTTTGTGGGATGGTTCCAGGGTGCCTGCACAGCTTTCTGCCAAGTCAATTTTATTTTAGGGTTCCCGGGGTGAAAGCAGATCTCTAAAAGGTCAAAAAGTCGACAAAATCGATAAAATACGCTAAGTCGAAACTTTCAGGTAATTTACTGGAAATCTGGGGTATTCTGGGGTTAACTGGTCTCAAACACACCTAATAAGGTTATACTAACCACTACAACCAACACTTGACCAAATCTCACTCAAATTCTCCTAAATTAGCACTGATCTACTCAATAACACTAAACTTCAGCCATAAAACCAGAACTTGGCAAGATAGGAATTGGGTTGTGAGATTATACCTCAAGAGATCTTAGATGAAGGAGAAGGGAAGAAGGAGGAAGTGGGGTGGTGCTGCTGAAGTGCCCCGGGACTGAAGTTGCTGTTGCTGTTGTTGTTGCTGCATCAGGCTGCTGCTGCTTCTGTGAGCTGTTGATGTTGCTACAGCAGTGGCTGATGCTGTTGTTTTTGTTGGGGTGTTGGTGTTGCTGAAGTTGTGGTATGGTGATGTTAGTGTGTTGGTTTGTGGTGAGGTTGAAGTATATGATGGTGTGTTGAAGTTGTTGATGGGGTTGTTTTGAAATGAAGTTGCTGCTGCTGTGGCTGTTTTTCACAGCAGTGCTGATGCTTTTGTTGCTGCTGAAAGTGGCTGATGTAGCTGCTGATGTGAGGGAATAGGGGCTGATGTGGTGTATCAGCTGATGTGATCACAATTGGGGCTGAAGTGTTGATATGGGGGCTGAAGTGTTGATGTGAGTGTATAGGTATTGGGCTAAGGTGTTAGGGGCTGGTGTAGGGTTGGCTGATGTATTGTTTCAGCTGCTGATGTTGGCTGAAGTTGGAATGTTGGGGCTGATGTGTGAGAGAGAGTGGAAGAACACAAGGGATTATGAAATGGAATGGATCATGGCACACCCTAGCCACCTCTCTCTCTCTCTCTAAATTAATGCACAACCATCATGGCTCTCCTACACAAGTCAATCCTAACCTTAACCAATTTTAAATAAAGCCACACCCTTAATTACGCTCACTTAACTTAACCAAATGGTTCAAGTCACCATGGTCATCTAAGCATGGTTCAACCCTAGGCTACCATGAGTCCAAAACATGAAACAAGTGTGACAAGTGTGGAAATGTTATGTGCACATTTTGCACAAAAAGCCAAAGGTCCAATTAGCTATTTTTAATCGCGATTAACACTAAAATAGCATATACTTATCCATAAAAACTTATAAATGGCATATTTCCACAAAACACTCTATTTTAGAATTTCCAAAATTTTCTCCGGAATTTTCACCTTTCATCGGTATTTAGTTATACCGACTATTAAAATATTCATTAAAAGTTAATATTAAATTATGAAAATTCCCAAAAAATAATATTTTATTTTTTTGAAATGTTACAGTCTTCCCCCCTTAAAGAAATTCGGTCCCCGAATTTAAATTTAATCCCCCAAATTCTAAAACATTTCAATAAAATGTCCAAGTCAACGGGGCTCCGAAATCATCAATCCATGGAACGCATCGTAGCGCAATACATGCGCATGCGAAACGAGCAGATAACTCGAAAACAAAACTCCGTCAAACATCTCGCAATCATCGGAGTCAAGGTGAAACACGAATGCCAAATCCAAGGCAAAATCGATATGCTAGAAATCGGAACTATACATGTAAATACCAAATCCGTACATGTAAATATCTTGAAGACAATGCATGCCAATTTTTTTTAAAGCTAATGTGTTATGCACATAGCACTACACAGTGGCGGACGTCTTTATAAGAAAATAGCCATATACGTATATATCTTTTGTTTAACATTCACGACCCGCCGTTTTAAAAACAATTTAGAAGGGTTCCCTCGTTCCAAACGTTTCGTGTCGTATCGGACACGTATGTAAATAATGAGACTATAGCTTGCTTTTGGAAATCCCTTTGAAATCTATCAATGCATGCAAAACACACTCAGGTACTGTCATCTGACTAGTCCCGCTCGGTATGAAAACAATGATGAAACCTCACAAAAACGTACTGCTCCATAGAAACCAATTCAAGAGTGCATATGAAAACCCTGTGTGTCTGGTGCACACAGAAATCAAAATCCATACCTGTGCCAAGAAGGTGCACTGAAAAATCATCAAGGTGCAACGGTTGTGCACGAAGCATCTGTCATGGGCCAAGTTTGTGCTTGACAGCAAAAACAGGTGCATCTGATATGCACGAAGAATCTCGATTTAGTGCATCTGGTGTGCACCAAATCGCATCTTATAACATGCGCTAAAAATCCAAATCCGGTGCATCCATCATGCACGAAATCATGAAATCCAATATCGAGCGCCGAATACGCGCAAATCCAATCAGGTGCATAGAATGCACAAAACAAATATCGAGCATCACCCTCGAAATCGAGGTCCAGTGCATCCAATTGCACAGAATATATGTCAATGCACTGCATGTATATGTAAACTATACAGAGTGCAAAAACCAAATCGTGTGTATGCATACGCACCAAAATCAACTCAAATGTCTAAACCCCATAAAATCACAAACATGTGAAACTATGGCACGAAAACGATATCAAGTGCAACAACTGTGCAAAAATCGTAAATACTCAATCATCAAGATTAAATCATGCGAATAAATCGCCCAAAACACCGAAATCAAGTATGGCGGAATAGTCCCTCTCAAGCGCATCCTCCAAGAATCTTTGGCCAACAGTCGTGATCACTCCTAGCATGTCTTGTCGACGATCCTGAACTCTGGCCTGCTGATGTGCGTACCATGACCACTCCTGGTCCAAGTCTTCTCTGTGTATTACCAATCTCACGATCCATCGGCTCATCGGCCCGGTCAGGTGTGCTAACGGGGACGGTTCCGTTCTGGTACTTCTCTAGTCATTTCTCGGTCAATCATCGCGACTACTCGTAAGGCAGCATGTCACTGGCGTCGGCTTCTGGCTCTCTGATTGCACGTGACACATCTGATCCTGGGTGAAACTTTCATTGTAGCAGTGTCCTGGAAGGAATCCAGCTCAAGGTCTCTTCCAAGTCTCGTCTCTGCCTAACTGTCCGGAAGTCATCGTCCTTTACTATATCTGCTTCTGCTCCGGAACGACTGTATACTTATCGCGACTCCTTCTGGAAGGTATATCCAGTACTATGCCTCGGCATGCGTATCGTATCTCTGGTGTCGGAGGAGTGGAACGTCATCTTATCCAGATCTGGTACAAACCTCTTACTCCACTTTTCTCTAATGTCGACTGCTTCAGACTCGCCCCGTCGTGGATGCATGAACCGAGCTCCAACGGCTATCCTCGTATCTGGAGTCTCCCAAGAAGTGCATCTTACCATCTAGCATCCGAATTAGTCGAGCCATCCGATCGATTTGTCAAGACCTCATAATCCCCCAAGAGCTCAACATCTTGGGTACAATATAATAGTATTGAGTACATACTACAGCATCGGTGGTCCAGCCGTAGAAGGGAAAACCCAAGCCTCACTAATGGCGTCGCAGAACTGCCGTAAACCCCAAGGTTCAGAGGCTTTCATACGGTCATTAAGTCGAGTTAGGGTTTCATTCTTCTAGAGGGACCATAAAATTGCCTGCATGTCTTCCCGAATACTTTAAACTTGGAATAATAGGTTTCTGACATTCGATCGTCTCTGTCGACTCTCAACGTCTCCGCGTGAAGTCGTCTCAGCTGGAATCAATCTATCTGATGACCTCGCATCGGGGTAGCGAACAAACCACACGTCCTAGTCATTCATCATCGGGGACTAGCGACCTTCTATCATCTATTAGTACATTCGTACCGCAATAGCTCCAACATCTGGGGCGATATCTCGTCGTTCGCAGCAATAACTGGCTCACTCGTCTGCACGCTGAACAGTGCCTCAGTCATCATGAATAAGCCATACATCAACGGTCATCAAAATCTGGCTGGCCTCTATCAGTGGCTCAATCCTCTGGTGCCAATCCACACGTCCGAGTAATCTCATACAGCGATCCATCCATGCTCGTGGCGCGAAACTCAGTAAAAAGACACATCTCTCCAATCGTGTGTCACCCAAAATTACTCCTCGGTCAGTCCTCGTTCGTAACGAGCTCATTCTGACCGCAACTCTAACCGTAGCTCTCCCTGCCCGTAATCGTCGCAGCAAAACCATAACTGGTACCGATAAGGCTAGATCAGGAAGGGATATAATACTGAACAAGGAAATGTACATCCTAAGGCTTCTTAAGTGGAGTGGCGTATCGTAAATATGCCGCGGACATACCCACGGTACGTCACTCTACTTTAGTCATCTATTCCATCAACCAAGGGTCATCCTATGCTCCGAAGGTAAAACCTAATGCTCTGATACCAACTTTGTCAGGACCCGAAAGTACGGAACATGACCGGCACTTAGGCTACGAACGTCTCAAGGCGTACATGCTCTACGTAAGCCGAGCCCAGAAATCCAAACCAAGAAGAGTAGTGGAGTGAAGGAAAAACCATATGTAATCAACCAGCTTGCAACATAATATACAACGCCTAAAGGCGAGGATCACAACAGAAAAGGGAACTCAACATCTGTAACACAGAGAAATATAACGGGCGACTCTAAGGTCGAAAGAATAAACACCACTGGTCTCTATCTCAAATAAGTACATGTTTAGTTGATGGAACTTCTAGATACAACTGAAATATAATATACAATGTATAGTGATGGGTACGATACAAATAACCCACCTACTAGCAAGTCACCTGAAAGAAGCTGTGCCCGCAAAGCCGTAATGAAACCTGTACGGCAACACCTGCAAGAAACTGGGGCACAACGGGGGTGAGTTACCAACTCGTGAATAGAAAACATCTACGAACATAAAATCGCATGTATGACGCAATCCTAGGTCATACGATCATAATATAATCCTCATATATATAACCAGCATTCTATAACCATGACTAGGGTAACTATCTAACCCAAATGTAATCCCATGTACCCGTGTCAATGTCAGTGTCTCGGGTAGCAATGTATCATATGAATGATGTATGAATGCATGAAAAGTATGATCAATGTAATCAAGTCTGTATGTGATCAATGTCTGTATATAAGTGGATCCCGTCCACGTATCACCTAATGACAATAAGCATCATGCATGTAAATATGAGGATATAGTCAAATCATGAAAACGCATCATGAAACCTGTGCCCAGTATCGGCAAGAAACATAGCCTCAATCTCAATATCTCAATATCTCTGATAAGTCTCACTATCTAGGGCGCTGTCAATCCAGACCGGCCCCTACCATCAATCTCAAGACCACGACGGTATCCTCCGGATATCCGACGCGTCGGGTAAAATCACCGGTCGGTAGTGCTCCCCTGCCAGGCTCAACGCCATCTCCTGTGATCTTCTTGTCCCGGTGTACCGCTCCGGGCCCACCATGTACCCGCAATCGGGCTCATCCGCCTCCTCGAATCGGGTTTCACATGTCGCTCTAAGCACCGAGAAAACACATGGTGGACGCACTGAAATATCATATCAGGGGTAACCGGGTTTTTACAACAATTACATAATCTCTTTGAAATACCCACGGTTCCCAAATCCAGAAATATCTTAGAACAACATATCTCAATGCGCATAATCAGAAAACATGATGCATGTGACATATCAATGAAGTGCAAGTATAACAGTATATCACGGAACATGGAATAATAGTAAGCACATACAAGGGTCATGTCCTGCAGCAATAATACTACTGTGTAGTGACATGGAAATTACCGACGAAGATGTGTGTGAACTGGCAAGTAAGTGTACGTGGTACATACGTATCATCGGTAATGGTGCTGGTGTCCTAACAGCATGATATCAACAATAGAATATGAATCGCCATAAGTATGCGATGCAGAACAACAATAATAATATGCGGGAGCTGAATACCAAATACAATGATAGCTAAACTGCATCTAATGTCATAAGAGTCATATAGCTACACCACTATAAGGCTGAGCTGAAGCTAACAGTAGGTAAGGGAAACCGCCTAAACTCTGAGTCGATACATATATATATAGTCGGTGATCCCGCCTTATCATATCACATTCGATACCATATCTCTATAATCGGTTATTCCCAAGTCAAGAGGGCGGATCAAACATCAAAATGTAGCTCGTACGTGAATCCGTCGTACGACATCCCCAAATCTGGGTACGGGTCAAATCATATTCATTATATTACTCATCTGATACCCTCTTATCAAGATCATCATATGGGATACTGACCTACGTCTAGTATAATGCTAATATCATCACTATAGTCATGACCTGACTACTGATCGATAGTCTCGTATAAATCGATATCATCAACATATATCGTCAATATAATCATAATCCGGCTTCCGATTGACAGCTTCTAGCAAAACGATATCATCAGCACATATCATCTCAAGCAGTAAACAACGCCCAAGGCGGCCTATCATAAATATCTTGTCATCTCATATCATATCATACCCTATCTCGTATCGTAATCATATGTCGATCAATTATATATATATCACTATTCCTATGGCATCATCATCCCAAAATCCGCTAGAGCATCAAGACGTATCTCAAATATGAATTTTACCATATCACCGATATCATAATCTCGGATCAAATATCATCGACTCATCTCAAACCCATGTGTCATCCTCAAATCCGTATGTGAACACATAGTCCCATACCCACGTGAACACATATCTATATAGAATCCCATAACCATATATGAAATAAGGACGTATGCAAGTATGTATGTGTGTATATGTATGTGTAGTGCACCCACTACCTAGGGTTTCGTAACCTTTCGCCAATCCAACACATCAATATCCATCTTAACATCAATAGTTAAACCAAACAACATATATAAATTGTTAGTGTGTATACGCATCCGTATTCATCACAACGAACTGCGGGGGTGCTATACGCCATCCACCCGACTTCTCCCTATAGATATAAATCTACTCACCTTTCTTTATGCGTGCTGGTACCGATGTTGCCATTTGCATCTCCAACGCTTTGACGCCACGTGGGGGTACCTACAAGGATATCACACGCTAAAACACATGAAAACCATGTCGGAAACCAAAATGGTACGCGCTACGCTCATAGGTAAAAACCTGTAGCCTCGTGTGCAAACACAGCCAATAACCCTCTACCGTTGGCGTTCAAACGCCACCCGACAAAATCGAATCATCGAATACCAAAATCCATACGAAAACAAGTCGTAAATCATGCGCCAACTCAAGAAAATCAACCCAGATTCTACCCTAACTGGAATCAGTCAAAACTAGACATACCCAGGGTCAAGTTTACATGAAATAAAGCCGTGCACGCAAAACGAGGCAGTTTCACCCTGGTCTGGCCGCAAATTGAGGCCAGAAGGGATATATCTGCGGCCAGGAATTTGAGGTGGGGGCTAAGGTTTTTGTGGGATGGTTCTAGGGTGCCTGCACAGCTTACTGCCAAGTCAATTTTATTTTAGGGTTCCCCGGGTGAAAGCAGATCTCAGAAAGGTCAAAAAGTCGACAAAATCGATAAAATACGCCAAGTCGAAAATTTCAGGTAATTTACTGAAAATCTGGGGTATTCTTGGGTTAACTGGTCTCAAACACACCTAATAAGGTTATACTAACCACTACAACCAACACTTGACCAAATCTCACTCAAATTCTCCTAAATTAGCACTGATCTACTCAATAACACTAAACTTCAGCCATAAAACCAGAACCTGGCAAGATAGGAATTGGGTTGTGAGATTATACCTCAAGAGATCTTAGATGAAGGAGAAGGGAAGAAGGAGGAAGTGGGGTGGTGTTGCTGAAGTGCCCCGGGACTGAAGTTGTTGTTGCTGCATCAGGCTGCTGCTGCTGCTGTGAGCTGTTGCTGTTGCTACAGCAGTGGCTGATGCTGTTGTTTTTGTTGGGGTGTTGGTGTTGCTGAAGTAGTGGTATGGTGATGTTGGTGTGTTGGTTTGTGGTGAGGTTGAAGTATATGATGGTGTGTTGAAGTTGTTGATGGGGTTGTTTTGAAATGAAGTTGCTGCTGCTGTGGCTGTTTTTCACAGCAGTGCTGATGCTTTTGTTGCTGCTGAAAGTGGCTGATGTAGCTGCTGATGTGAAGGAATAGGGGCTTATGTGGTGTATCAGCTGATGTGATCACAATTGGGGCTGAAGTGTTGATATGGGGGTTGAAGTGAGTGTGTAGGTAATGGGCTAAGGTGTTAGGGGCTGGTGTATGGTTGGCTGATGTATTGTTTCAGCTGCTGATGTTAGCTGAAGTTGGAATGTTGGGGCTGATGTGTGAGAGGGAGTGAAAGAACACAAGGGATTATGAAATGGAATGGATCATGGCACACCCTAGCCACCTCTCTCTCTCTCTAAATTAATGCACAACTATCATGGCTCTCCTACACAAGTCAATCCTAACCTTAACCAATTTTAAATAATGCCACACCCATAATTACGCTCACTTAACTTAACCAAATGGTTCAAGTCGCCATGGTCATCTAAGCATGGTTCAACCCGAGGCTACTGTAAGTCTACGCTAGCGCCTCGGCAGTCTACAGACGCCAAATGCGGAACAAAAACTTTTAAACTGGCGCTATCGTATACTTTAACCCGGATCTGCCATTATTGCTAAACTAACAAACTGTAAAGAGTGTAGAAAGGTTATACCGAACGATCCGAGTCCTTCATTCTTTAACCATCATCCCACGCTCCGTTGCGGCTGCTCCGATCTCGTCGATCTCCGATATCCTCGTCGAGGTGGCACCACATCACCGATTCTTTAAACGGGCTCCCGCCTCTGACTCGAGGCAACTCGATCGTCAAGTTTGCTAAAAGAGACGACCAAGAATGATGTAGAGAATGAGTAGATGACTTTGTCTCACTTCATCCAAATCCGTGGACGATCGGTTAATGAAGTTGCCGAAGGAATTGGGTGATGGAATGAAATGAACTGTAAATTCCATGCACCCCAAATACTATCATATCTTTTTACAACCTTGAAAAACTATCAAGTGAGAGAGAGAGTGAGGAGAGAGAGGGGGCCGGCCTCTTATAAGGAGGAAGGGGTGACCGTAGGAGCAAAGAGGGTGACCTTAAGAAAATATCATAATGTGAATGCAAAAGAATATCTTAAGGAAAACAAGAATACAATGAAATCAAAGCATGAGTCACTTAGCCTTGTCACAAATTCTAGAACCTTCTAGAACCATCTAGAAGCACGACTCACTCTCATCCAAAAAAAGATAAATCCGCCTTTAACCAAATGTTAAAAGACGGCTGATAGAAAACTGGAAACTGGCAACTTCCAAAAGTGATCCTGAAACGACTTTCAGGATAACCCCGAAACTGTATAAATATACCCGCATTTGTATTACGACCGAATACAAATGCAACTGAGACAAAGATATTATACCTACTCAATATAATACTCGGATCCGGCTTAAACCAAAGCCGACCAGTATCATCTGTCCGAAAATCGACACGTGCGTAAACGCACGTGCATTTTCCGAACCCTGCCATAAAACCATACGGCTTCTACAACGTTTCGTCCGAACTTAGGAAACTGTCTGTGGGGGACTCTAATGACTCGTCAGTACCCTGGCAGTGGGTTTAACCACAAACCGTCAGCGGCACTAGCAATGCGTAACAGCTGCCCATGGACTGACCTCAAGGGATGCCGATGAGCGCACTCATCCGGAAAACCCTACTGAGCATAACAGTGACAATGTATATACAGTCCGGTCCGTTCGTCTATGAGTATCGCATATCTGCCTAGGGGGCTAGCAACGTCAGACCCCCAATAGCAGTATAAGTCGTGTCGGAGTGAAGCCCTATAACACCCTGAGATACTACTGGAGTACCTACCAGTAAATCTCCTACCATGGCCATGGATTTGTGTAATGGCTCTCCTAGACACAGCACGACCACGCCCCCAATACCGGGAGAGACGAATCCCCTGCCGATCCGCTCACATGCCTCCATATGGCTCGGGACTGTACCCAAAAACTACCTGTTTGCACGACTCCTTTGAGCCGTGGTAGGGTAGAAATCAAAGCACAGTGGGAACTCACACGAGACAAATGACGACCTCAGGTCGATGAACTAACCTGTACACATGTCACAAGGGAACTGCTATCTGACGGTAGATATAATACTAACTAGCAGATTCCCGGCGAGTCCTGTCCGGTGTACTCATAACCCAATGAGCACCTGTATACATCTTAGGTGATCCAACTGACACCAGTGGCTTGTGAGACCGGCCATCGCCCCTCGTCGGGGTCTCGACTGTACACACTAGTCTACTCCGGAGTATCGATGCCCTGTCTCGAAACTCCCATGACTAGGGACCACAATTAAGGATATGCATATAAACCACCCAACTCTCACGTATATGATCGCCATCATACTGTTGGTAGTAAAGCAAGATCCTAAGGGCTCTATCAAAGTGTAACATGCAATCAGTCACCTGAACATGTACACGACTGATAAAGGCAAACCAGATAGCATACTATCATCTCGAGTAAGACTGTCCTACCGGTATAGGTCCTCCGCAATCATTGCAATCACGTACCTGTGATCCAATAATTGACTATGAGGGCACTATCTCCAACAATCTCCCACTTGCACTCAAGGCTAATTATTGCGATGTCGACTACTCACAGCCCGTGTGAAACCGAACATCCAACTCCTCTACTAATCAGTATCACAAAGCCCGTTTGTAAAACTATTGTGTTCGAGAAATAGCCTTAGTGAGTGGATCCGCCTAGAAGTTTCTTTCTATATCTCTCTAAATCTCAAGTTCGCGGAGAAAGCCATCTCCCGAAATGAGTAATACCTGTCTTAGAATATGTCTGGATATCTGATGGGACCTAGTTCATAAATGAACTCCAAATCCAAACTTCTTAGACTGTATCGATCACTGAACCTAATCAGTATCCGGCACCATGCCTCCCACAGTATCCTCTTTGACCACCTGTCCATAATACTGTCCCTCTTCGTCAGAGGGAAAAACTATAACTCTGACAATCACTCTGTCAACCATGTCACCTTTGAAGCCTGGAATGATAACCGTCTCCCGAAGGAGGCTGCCGTCATTAAATCCGTAGAACATGTACTTATGTTCTAAAACTGCTTCCTTATGTTTCTCCAGGATTGGATTAATACAAACTTATTGCATCTAGTGCAAAACCAACATTTGGTGTGGTACTTGACATCTCATGATTGACTCAATTGCCTAAGCAAGTGATATGCCAATCATGCACATCCCTCTCCCCTTTAGTCTGTAAGACACCTTTAGAGAGGGTGACTCCATCACCTGCAGGTACACCACCATGCCAGGAGTCAACTATTCTAAAAACCATTAGAATATCTGTCAAAGTACCCACATTGGGAAACTACCCAAATCCAGATCTAAAGCCATAGATCTAGAAACCAGAATGTCAAATATTATATCCATATCCTGTCTGGAGAAACAACTGTGTGACGACCACAGTTCAACCGATCGTAGTATAGGAATTTTACTTCTTACTCTGTGTATGTCATCCAGATACCATGACATTACACCCTACTACCTTCTTAACTGATCCATCCCCTATTCTGATTGAAGTCAAAACCATGACTGTCACATCAAAAATAGATGATCTATCTCCGCTATAACTGCTCAAGTCTATAAATAGACATAAGCTACTTGCCCACTATGCTTCTGCTGCTCCCACTGACTATGACAACCCTCCTACCGGGTCTCACAGCCTGGAACAACAGTAGTGTCAAGTCTGGGTAGGTAAGAACCTCCCTGTCACCGTCCTTGAGGCTACCAGAGTACCTCTCGGGTGTCTGAGGTTACCCACCAAATCTGCAGAGTGGCTATTGGAATGTCAAACCTGATTGAATATATAGGTCCTATTAAATTTTCCGTAATCGTTCGCGGTTCTGGAATCACTTCCAGTTCTACCATACTCCCACTACTGTTTTCTGAAAAAGATCCATTTTACTAAAACTGTGGCGAGTCAAGAACAATATCACTATTGATCTTACAAATGGTAGAATATCAACCCTCGTTATAGCCAGGGTTAACCCACAAACAGCCACTACAGAAACGTGCCCTGAGTTATCCAGAGTCTGGTTTTAAGCATAAGCTGGACAGCTCCCCGTACCTCAATATCTTTTAAGGTACGAACTATTCTATATCCAATATAGAAACTTTGGCACTAATTTAATTGGAACCATATTCAATCCATGCAGCTGTCTCCAGTGCATATCAACTTAATGGAAAGAGGCTAATCAGCATTACTCAACTTAGGAATCCATCCAATTATGAGTAACCTGAAAGAGAAATACGTTTCTCAAAATCATCACTATCATCTGAATACCAATCACAAGAATCTATATCTTCGATCTCTTTGAAGAATCCGGATACTTGTGACATCTGGTTCTCTACTTTATTCTTATACCCACAACTTCTCAAAACTTAGACCTTGTATTTCTACGAAACACTCGTCTAAATACTAGAGAAGTTATAAGTAAATAGAACATAGTACGAGGACCTACCCCTTTATCCTGATGGACACTTGGACAACATACAATACTCTGTATAAGTCCGCTGAGTTGAACAACTCAAAACCTGTGCGTTGTCGGTGGAAAACTGTACCCTGGTAATTTCCTCAAATATCACCAATTACAACGAATTCCGATATAATGAGGATGATCACCTTATTCCCAATATCTTACTCCCACTCATCATCTGTAAAACCATACAGATATGAGAATGAAACCTGGTAAATACATACCCTTAGAGTAAGTGTCTAATCGGGAGAACAGTTTTTCTTTAACAATGCACCGAAACATGAAAATGTTTCGTAGGGGTATCCTGGTATTCATAGCAATGCCTCTTCCATAATCCAATTCATGACTTCAACCGTATATTTTATTGCCGTCTCTCCAAATCCCTTTATTTGTCTTTAGTCATTACCTTCTGTACACCATCGTTAGGCTAAATGGTTTTCTTCCTTCCCTACCGTTCGGCACCAGCCTATGGTTTGGAAGAAGACTATCCAGTAAGCATAATAGGTGTACCCTCCTAAACCAAGGAGTACTCGCAACTGAGAGAAGGTGACGATAAAAGACAACTGAATAATACCTTATTCCTTTAAAGGTAAAATAGGATTGGCGATGAAGTACGCGGTTTTGGTCGTGAATGATATCAGTCGCAATTTACTTTGCCCTCTTTCTAATCCCTTTATTTTGTCCTTACATATTACCTTCTGCACACCCTACTTAGGCTAATTGGTTTTCTTCATTCCCTACCTTTCGGCACCAGCCTATGGTTTGGAATAAGACTATCCAATAAGCGTAATAGGTGTACTCTCCTAAACCAAGGAGCTCTCGCAACCTGAGAGAAGGTGATAATAAAAGACAACTGAATAAACCAATTCTATTTCTCCTGAACCTGGATCCATCCTCGAAGAAGTCCCTTCGAGTTCGTATATAACCATACGATGGATCTATCCAATGGAAGTGGATATCCGTAGTAATACGGGTGTTCTGAGAAATTCAAAGGGTAGAAGAAGGAGTGGCAATGACTTATGCAACTCAGACAATCCAAAAGCCTGTATTTTAAGAAGGTTCGGTCAACCTGGTCACTGAGTCATAGTCTAGGGTCGGTCAAAGGTCGCTGCCAAAGAGAGAGAGAAAAGAAACACTCTGCGTGCACTCTAACCTAGATCAGAATGGTCATCACTTTATCTAATCCGGAAACCTCCTACTGTCCTGTCAAATTCTCCTCCAAACCTAAAGAAGAATCAATCGGGATCACCCGAAGAGTAAACCAACTCATCAGTGGGAATCGGGATCCAACTCTCATCGCATGATAATGTGATGGAATGCATTCACGTTACTCATACTCCAGATGGTATGCGCATACTTGGCAAGTTTCATTTTCTTTAGAAACTCCCGATATGATTTTTGCCCCATGCTCTTATAACCTTGGCTTTGGTCAAAGTGTCATAAGTCACATGCCAAGTTCTACCCGTCACTATCTTGTCAATTTGAACCCACCCGCACATGCCCCTGACTTTGGCCAATCGGCAGAACGACTGTCCCAAACTAACTCATCTATCTATGCAACAATTGAATACCCAGCAGCTACCAAACACTATGCCTTAACTTTGGCTAAAATGCATAGCTTGAATACTACTGAATACCCAAAAGAAGTGACGGAGGGCTACGGCTAGTTTTTGGCGAAAAACCTTTAGCGTAGTGAACTTGATATCGCTGAAGGAACCTGATAGCTTTTTAAAATATAGTGGCGAAAACCTTTTGCTAAAGAGGTCACTCCCGGTAAAGGGATCTCGGCTCTTTCCTCGTGGAATGAGGTGCAGGATATTCCACTGAATACCGCTATGCAAAGCAACTTGTAATCGACTATAGTGAAGTTATTACTCTGACGCAAACTTCTGTCCAAGGGGTCAGTCCCGGTGAAGGGATATCGGCCCTTGCCCCGTCGAATGAGGTGCAGGATATTCCACTGAATACCGCTATGCATAACAAAAGAAAACGTCTTTGCAATAACACTTTTTAAATTTGTTCCAACAACTGTAAACAGGTTTGTTTTACTTTGCGTTGATCAGAATCAACGCAGTCCCATCATTTAATCACACCAGAAAAGAACGAAAATAAAATGTACGTATATGCCATCCGCATTCGTCACTGGGTCCCGTCATCACCCGTTAGGTTACTTAACTAACGACAGAGCGGGGACTGGACTAGCGCGGGTGTAAAACATATACAACATCTAATAGTATATAAACCAATATACAATAATCGCTCCAGGCGTGATAATATGCAACATTACAGAAAAGTAATAAGCATCACAGAACAATACAGATAATCTGGGATCCCCGAGTTTCACAGAGCCACTGCTGAAACTCAACGTTCCCCTGTCGTGTGGATAGCCTGTGCAATGAAACCTAGACCACTACGGGTGCGGCAAGTTACCTGCCAAAACCTGAAGCGAGGCAGCCCCCAACAACATAGTGAATGGACCACCCAGCACTTCACGGAATCCGGTAGCTTGAGCACCCCTCCTTGGGTCAACCTGTACCCCCTACGAGTGCGGCGAATAGTCTGCCAATTCTAGAGTGGGACCCCTCTGCCTCTCAAAGCCATGAGATGCGGACCCGTTGCCCCCCAGAACCCGGCTATCCGTGCACTCCGTCTTGGGGCAAAACCTAGTACAGTAATGAAAAATAGTACAATAGGTACATCGACCGCAACCTGGTCGTGCCCCAAAAGAATATTATACAACAGGCAGTGACGGCAGTCCACAAGTTGGACGCTCGCCCCGCAATATCAAATGTACAAATAAACACAAACAGTACTACCATTGCACACTGCTATCCACCACGACAAATCCGCAACATCACAGCACAACACAGAATATCAACGCGAATGTCACGTTCGCAAACCCGTCTAAAAGAACTATAGCAATCAGACGCGGTTTACTTATCAAATGACATTCCCGGTCGGAGATATAATGTAAGCACTGTAAACTAACGAGATTAAATTTCGATCTACCAAAGACCAAATATCAAAAAGTGGGTCCCACTGCTTACTGGTGAACAGTAACAAAACCTGGGCCAAAAAGATATATACCAAAAATCCCAATTTCCATCATAGAATGCACTGTAGAAATTTAGCCGAGTGAAGCCACTTTCCTGCGGCGGTTCCGCGGCCAAAACCATGCTTGGGCCGCGGATCCGCGGCGGAACAGTCGACTCACTTTGTCGAATTTCTGCAGTATTCCTAAAAAACCCTGCTTGATTTTCTGGTATGGTCCAAATGTCATTTTGACCAGTTTTAAAATTAACAGAAACTGTCAAGCTAGAAAAATGCGATTTTTGATTTTCGTTTCGATCGATGTTTTAAACGCGTTAGCACAAGTTAATATAGCAAAATGGTGAGGCTCTGATACCACTGTAAGTCTACGCTAGCGCCCCGGCAGTCTACAGACGCCAAATGCGGAACAAAAACTTTTAAACTGGCGCTATCGTATACTTTAACCCGGATCTGCCATTATTGCTAAACTAACAAACTGTAAAGAGTGTAGAAAGGTTATACCGAACGATCCGAGTCCTTCGTTCTTTAACCATCATCCCACGCTCCGTTGCGGCTGCTCCGATCTCGTCGATCTCCGATATCCTCGTCGAGGTGGCACCATATCACCGATTCTTTAAACGGGCTCCCGCCTCTGACTCGAGGCAACTCGATCGTCAAGTTTGCTAAAAGAGACGACCAAGAATGATGTAGAGAATGAGTAGATGACTTTGTCTCACTTCGTCCAAATCCGTGGACGATCGGTTAATGAAGTTGCCGAAGGAATTGGGTGATGGAATGAAATGAACTGTAAAATTCCATGCACCCCAAATACTATCATATCTTTTTACAACCTTGAAAAACTATCAAGTGAGAGAGAGAGTCAGGAGAGAGAGGGGGCCGGCCTCTTATAAGGAGGAGGGGGTGACCGTAGGAGCAAAGAGGGTGACCTTAAGAAAATATCATAATGTGAATGCAAAAGAATATCTTAAGGAAAACAAGAATACAATGAAATCAAAGCATGAGTCACTTAGCCTTGTCACAAATTCTAGAACCTTCTAGAACCATCTAGAAGCACGACTCACTCTCATCCAAGAAAAGATAAATCCGCCTTTAACCAAATGTTAAAAGACGGCTGATAGAAAACTGGAAACTGGCAACTTCCAAAAGTGATCCTGAAACGACTTTCAGGATAACCCCGAAACTGTATAAATATACCCGCATTTGTATTACGACCGAATACAAATGCAACTGAGACAAAAATATTATACCTACTCAATATAATACTCGGATCCGGCTTAAACCAAAGCCGACCAGTATCATCTGTCCGAAAATCGACACGTGCGTAAACGCACGTGCATTTTCCGAACCCTGCCATAAAACCATACGGCCTCTACAACGTTTCGCCCGAACTTGGGAAACTGTCTGTGGGGGACTCTAATGACTCGTCAGTACCCTGGCAGTGGGTTTAACCACAAACCGTCAGCGGCACTAGCAATGCGTAACGGCTGCCCATGGACTGACCTCAAGGGATGCCGATGAGCGCACTCATCCGGAAAACCCTACTGAGCCTAACAGTGACAATGTATATACAGTCCGGTCCGTTCGTCTATGAGTATCGCATATCTGCCTAGGGGGCTAGCAACGTCAGACCCCCAATAGCAGTATAAGTCGTGTCGGAGTGAAGCCCAATAACACCCTGAGATACTACTGGAGTACCTACCAGTAAATCTCCTACCATGGCCATGGATTTGTGTAATGGCTCTCCTAGACACAGCACGACCTCGCCACCAATACCGGGAGAGACGAATCCCCTGCCGATCCGCTCACATGCCTCCATATGGCTCGGGACTGTACCCAAAAACTACCTGTTTGCACGACTCCTTTGAGCCGTGGTAGGGTAGAAATCAAGGCACAGTGGGAACTCACACGAGACAAATGACGACCTCAGGTCGATGAACTAACCTGTACACATGTCACAAGGGAACTGCTATCTGACGGTAGATATAATACTAACTAGCAGATTCCCGGCGAGTCCTGTCCGGTGTACTCATAACCCAATGAGCACCTGTATACATCTTAGGTGATCCAACCGACACCAGTGGCTTGTGAGACCGGCCACCGCCCCTCGTCGGGGTCTCGACTGAACACACTAGTCTACTCCGGAGTATCGATGCACTGTCTCGAAACTCCCACGACTAGGGACCACAATTAAGGATATGCATATAAACCACCCAACTCTCACGTATATGATCGCCATCATACTGTTGGTAGTAAAGCAAGATCCTAAGGGCTCTATCAAAGTGTAACATGCAATCAGTCACCTGAACATGTACACGATTGATAAAGGCAAACCAGATAGCATACTATCATCTCGAGTAAGACTGTCCTACCGGTATAGGTCCTCCGCAGTCATTGCAATCACGTACCTGTGATCCAATAATTGACTATGAGGGCACTATCTCCAACAGCTACCATGAGTCCAAAACATGAAACAAGTGTGACAAGTGTGGAAATGTTATGTGCACATTTTGCACAAAAAGCCAAAAGTCCAATTAGCGATTTTTTATCGCGATTAATACTAAAATAGCATATACTTAACCATAAAAACTTATAAATGGCATATTTCCACAAATCACTCTATTTTAGAATTTCCAAAATTTTCTCCGGAATTTTCACCTTTCATCGGTATTTAGTTATATCGATTATTAAAATATTCATTAAAAGTTAATATTAAATTATGAAAATTCCCAAAAAATAATTTTTTATTTTTTTGAAATGTTACAGAAGTGGAAAACCAAACCGGCAAAAGTATCAAGACACTAAGTTCTGATCGAGGTGGTGAATACTTGAGTCCCGAGTTCCTGGAATACCTAAAAGAGAATGGAATTCTCTCTCGGCTTACTCCTCCATACACTCCACAACACAATGGTGTATCGGAGAGATGGAACAGAACCCTATTGTATATGGTTCGTTCCATGATGAGTAATGCTAAGTTACCGCGATATTTCTAAGGTTATGCACTAGAATCAGTTGCATATCTTTTTAACAAAGTTCCTACCAAGGCAGTGCCTACCACACCATATCAGATATGGTGTGGGAAGAAACCCTATCTTCAATATCTAAAGATATGGGGATGTCCAGCATTCGTCAAAAAGCAGCATGTGGACAAATTCGAAGCACGCTCAGTACCGTGTATGTTTGTGGGATACCCAAAGAACTCCAAGGGGTATCTTTTCTATTACGCAGAGGAACAAAAAGCCTTTGTTTCTCGTCATGGCCACTTTCTAGAACATTAGTTCTTAGAAAAAGAAATAAGTGGGAGCGCAATGGAACTGGAAGAAATTCCAGAACCACAAGCTATTACCGAAAGCTTGGTAGAGCCAGAAGTTTCAAAAGAACAGGACATTCCCGCATCACTCCACAGGAGTTATAGGCTTTCTCATCCGCCCGAGAGATACTATGGATTTCTCATAGACGGGAATAAAGAGGATTGCATTATTAACGATAATGAGCCAACTAGCTTCCAGCAAGCCATTAAGAGCAGTGACTTGGTAAAATAGCTGGATGCAATGCGGACTGAGATGGAGTCCATGTACACTAACAAAGTATGGACTTTGGACTTTGCTTCAGAAGGGGTAAAACCCGTTGGCTGCAAATGGATCTTCAAAAAGAAGATTGGTGTAGATGGACAGGCTGAAACCTATAAGGCTAGACTTGTTGCAAAAGGTTTTCGTCAAAGACCTGGTTTGGACTATGTTGAAACCTTTTCTCAAGTGGTTATGCTCAAATCCATTCGAATTATTCTTGCCATTGATGCTTTCTACAATTATGAGATCTGGCAGATGGACGTAAAGACAGTTTTCCTAAATGGACATTTGGATGAGTGCGTCTATATGGATCAGCCAGAAGGTTTTAATCAGAGTGGGAGCAGCGAGAAAGTGTGCAAGCTGCTTAAGTCCATTTATGGACTAAAACAGGCATCACGGAGTTGGAACATCTGTTTTGATGAAACAGTCAAAGACTTCGACTTTATCAAAAATCCAGATGAACCATGCTTATATAGTAAGATTGTAGGGAGAACTGTTGTGTTCCTCGTATTATACGTAGAAGACATTCTCTTGATAGGAAATGACATTCCTGCCCTACAATCTGTCAAATGTTTCTTCTCACAAAGGTTCTCTATGAAAGACCTGGGTGATGCCTCTTACATTCTGGGGATCCGGATCTATCGTGATAGATCAAAGAGGATGTTAGAACTTTCATAGTCCAGGTATATTGACACCATACTGAAAAGATTCAGTATGGAAGATTCTAAACGCGGTAACCTACCGGTTTGTCACGGAGTCACCCTTTTCCAAAGAGATGTCTCCCAAGACTGATTTAGAAAGGGATCGCATGTCTATTATACCCTACGCTTCTGCAGTAGGCTCTATAATGTATGTGATGTTGTGTACCAGATCAGATGTAGCTTACGCACTAAGCATGGTAAGCCGGTATCAGTCAGACCCAGGAGAGAACCACTGGATAGCAGTAAAGAACATTCTCAAGTACCTGAGAAGGACTAAGGATATGTTCTAGGTGTATGGCGGAAAAGACCTCCAGATCGAGGCGTTTGCTGACTCCTGCTTCCAGAGCGATAAGGATGACTCCAAGTCCATGTCGGGTTATGTCTTCACCCTCAACGGAGGGGCGGTATGTTCGAAGAGTTCCAAATAGGATACCATTGCTGACTCAACTATAGAAGCGGAGTATATTGCCGCTTCTGACGCCGTTAAAGAAGCAGTCTGGATGAGGAAGTTCTTAAAAGATCTTCAAGTGGTTCCGTCCATTATTGGTCCAATACCTCTGTATTGTGACAAGAACGGGGCTTTAGCTTTAGCAAAGGAGCCCAGGTCCCATCAAAAGTCCAAACATAACTTGAGGCGGTATCACCTGATCAGGGAGATCGTGGATCGCCGGGATATCGAGATTTGGAGAGTTGCTATAGAGGAAAACATTGCTGATCCATTGAAAAAGGTTATTTCTCAGACGTAGTTCGAGAGGCTATTCGAGATGATAGGCCTGCGATATGCCAGTACATGGCCCTAGTGCAAGTGGGAGGTAGTTAGTGTATATGCCCTGGAGGCCATTACTGTATCATACTGGTTTGTATATTACTTAATGGAAGCTTGGGATATTCACAGTTGTAATAAAATTCTTTCTCAAAATAGTAGTATGCTACTTGGTTTGTTTCTACTTCAATATGTACATATGTTTCTTTTAACATATCGCCTATGCATATTGGTAGAGCCCTTAGGATCTATGCTTGATTACCAGTGTTGTGATGGCAGTCACACTAGTGGGGGCTAGGTAATCTACAAGCAAATCCTTATACAGGTCCCTAGTTGCGGGACTATCGATACATGGCATCGATACTCCAAAGTAGACTATTTTATACGCTTCCCTTCCCAGCCAGGGAGATGGTCTGTCCCACAGCCATCGGTACATCATACTGGAGATAGTATGCAGGTGCTCATTAGGTTGTGAGTTACACTGGACGGACTCATTGGGAACTGCTTGTTGGTAATATACCTATCGTCAGATAGAAGTACCCAGATGACATGAGTACAGCTTAGTCCGTTTACTTGACACTGCTGCTTCGCCTCAAGTGTGTTCCCACTGTTCTTAGATTACTACCCTACCACGGCTCTACTGAGTTATGCAAATAGGTAGTTGTTGGGTGCAGTCCCGAAGCACTTGGAGGCAGTGGCGGTTAGATAGGATTCGTCTCTCCCGGTATTGGGGCTTGATATCGCGCTGTGTTCGGAACGCCATTACACATAGTCCCTGGCCAGTGCAAGCGAGATTTACTGGTAGGTACTTCAGTAGTTTCTCAGGGTGTATAGAACCGTACTCTGGCATGACTTATACCGCTATTAGGGGTCTGACGTTTACCGCCCCCTAGGCTAGATATGCGATACTCTTAGACGGATAGACCGGACTGTACGGAGATTGTCAAATACAGACTCCGTAGAAGTTCGGATGAGTTATGCTCATCGGCTTTCTTATCGACAATACCTGAGGACCGTTACGTACAGCTAGTACCGCTTGCGGCCTGTGGTTAAACCCACTGCCAGCGTAGAGTCGAGTCTTTAGAGTCCCACACAGAGCGTTTCCTTGCATCGGGCAAAACGTGTAGATATCGTATGGTTTTACGAAAGTGTTCGATCACGTGCATACACTCGTGCACGCAAGATGAGTCGGACGGACAATACTAGCGGGCTTTGGTTTAAGACAGATCCTTGTATTGTACTGATGGATTGTCGTCTTCGGTATTCGTATTTTTCGGAATTCGAATACAGGTATGTATATAGGGACGAGGGGCGTTTTCATAATTTGTACAAAATGTATTTGTAGATCGCATGACCTAATTGTATTAATAATTTAGTTTTAAATAATTAATACATTTTATGTAATTAAGAAATGATGTGTATTATGCATGAATAAGGACTTGGGTTTTATGGACACACGTTGGTCAATTGACCCATGGGTCATTTGTTTGACCATTGAACCTACTATATATTATTGAATTTGTTTTTCTAATGAATAATAGTGTAGAGTTTAGTTTAGAACAAGATAGAGAAAAACTCTATCCTTCTTAATTTCTTAGTTCATACCATTTCTTTTCACCATCTCCAATTCCTTCAAGCTCAAGAACACTCATGAGTTGAGTAACCTTGAGCTAAATTAGACTTCTCAATCCATCTACATCATCTACACACCCTAGATCATTTAGTTTAGCAAAATACTTGATCTAGTTTCTTTGGTTTAGAAGAAAAGCTTGGTGCACAAACGTTCGGGTGGATCATCTAGGATTCGAGCAAGCCGACGAGGAGACGACATCCGTACCACTTCGAAGAGTTCGTGCAGGTGAGAAGGACAGCGAGATAAGGAGAAGAAGGACCAGATTTCTTGAAGTATAAACTTCTGTACTTTTATTTATACTTCATTTGTTTTTGCTAGATAGGGTTTAGATTACGGTCATGGCTTATAGTCGATGTTATGATGCTAAAATTATCGTTTATTACACCTTCCGCCTCCTCGCGATTCCGCGCGGTGCATAGCATCGACTTACAAAGGACTCGACCCTGAGGTCTCCATTACCGTAAACCAGGAACACCTCCTTAGTCCTTCTTAGGTACTTGAGAATGGTCTTCACTGCTGTCCAGTGGTTTTCACCTGGGTCTGACTGATACCGGCTCACCACGCTTAGCGCGTAAGCTACATCTGGTCTTGTACATAGCATCACATACATTATAGATCCTACCGTCGAAGCGTAGGGTATAATGCTCATGCGAACCCTCTCCTCGTCAGTCTTGGGAGACATCTTCTTGGAGAGGTTGATTCCGTGCAATGCGGGTATATTACCGCGCTTAGAATCTTCCATAATAAATATCTTTAGTACGGTCTCTATATACCTGGGCTACGAAAGTCCTAGTAATCTCTTAGATCTATCCCTATAGATCTTGATCCCCAGAATGCACGAGGCATCACCCAGGTCCTTCATGGGGAACCGTTGTGACAAGAATAGCTTGACCGATTGTAGCATAGGAATGTCATTTCCTATCAAAAGAATGTCGTCCACATACAAGACTAGGAATACGACAGTTCGTCCTACAATCTTCTTATGAGTACAAAGCTCATCCTCGTTCTTAATGAAGTTAAATTCCTTGACTGTTTCATCAAAACAGATGTTCCAGCTCCGCGATTCCTGCTTTAATCCATAAATGGATTTAAGCAACTTGCACACCTTCCCGCTGCTCTTACTGTCCACAAAGCCTTCTGCTGATCCATATAAAGGCAATCTTCCAAACTTCCGTTTAGAAAAGACGTTTTTACGTCCATTTGCCTGATCTCATAGTCATGGAAGGCAGCAATGGCAAGTAGGACCCGAATGGATTTGAGCATAGCTACTGGAGAAAAAGTTTCGTCATAGTCCACACCTGGTCTTTGACGAAAACCTTTTGCAACGAGTCTAGCCTTAAAGGTTTCCACCTGCCCATCTACACCGAGTTTCCTTTTATAGATCCATTTGCATCCAACGGGTTTTACTCCAGGTGGAGAAATATCCAAGGTCCACACTTTATTGGTGTACATGGACTCCATTTCGGATCGCATAGTATTTAGCCACTTATCAGTGTTCGGCCCGTGACCAGCACTTAACCATGTGACGTCTACAGGCGTAACGCGACTAAGTAAGCCGAAACCCAGAAATCAAAACCATTAAAACTAATGAGTGTTGAAAACATTAATGAAAACATTAGTTAAAACATTTAGAAAACCTTAAGTAGTTTTGTAAAATTCTTTAAGGTTCAAGTTATTATCTTAAAAATTTTGGCAGCATTTCCTTTGTAAAAACTAGCCTCGAAATCGGGTACAAGGCAATATATGAGTAAAATGATGTAAAATAAGAATAAAGCATCCCAAACGGGAGCAATCACGCTCAACGGCGGAAACAATCACCACAATGATATATACGACGCCGTAGCGAAGAAATGAGCAGTATAAGTGAAAACAAATATCATGAAAGATAAAACTGCATAAATAAAGTCGGCTCACAATGAGCTCGACAGCAGAATACAAAATAATATACATCGTCCTCACAACTGGTCTCTAACTCAATACATGAAAGTAGATGGAGAGTACTAGATACAACAATGTATACAACTGAAAAATAAACGGATACTGCTCAAAAACCCACCTATAAGCAAAGGGCTCGCACGCCAACTGCAATGGTATCTATATCAAAAGATGCAATAAAACAGCCAGCCGCGACTACTCCGAGGGGCAACCTGCAAACACTGTGGCACAACGGGGGTGAGTTGCCAACTCGTGAATAGTAGATAACATATAAAGGTAATCACGAGTATGCACGTGCTGCGATACTCTAACCTATGCCAACAGATAACATCTATATGATGAGCTAGATGGGCAATAATCATGTAATAAGTGCGATCTAATAGCGTCTCTATATGATAAGCAGGGTATGCAAAAATCGTGCATAGCAAATACAATCTAAGGACATCTATATAGGATGAGCAGGGTATGCAATAATCATGCATAGCATGTGTACTCTATTAGATACTACATGTACAGGATGAGATGTATAATACTGAATGCTGAGCATATGAATAAATAACATCTACATGGAATGTCAACGTGGAAAATAATCGGTGTCCATCAATACACCCAAATCCCAGTAAAACTCAGGCGCCGTCATCCTCATCGGCCCTCAAATCCTGTAAATCTCATAGAATCGTGAGTGCCCAACATCGGCACTCGAAATATCATAAAATAGCCGTGTCTAGCATTGACACGCAAATCCTCAAGTATCGGGCTCCGTCAGTCGGATCGGCCCACGGGCTCCGTCTGCGGAATCGGCCCTCGGCCCCGGCAGTTCGTATCGTCCCGTATCCATCTCTCAGCTCTGGTCAGTATCCTCCAGACGACCGCCTGGCTCAACCAATCACCGGTAGGTAGTAGTCCCTCGGCCAGGCTCACCGTCTGTATACACAGCATCCCTTTCTTGCCCCTGGGTACCATACCAGGTCCACCATGTACCCGCAATCGACCTCGTCCAGTTCCTCGATTCGGGTTCATAGGTCACACGTCTCAGAACCGAGAAAACGCATGGTGGACGTACTGAAATATCATTTCAAGGGAAACCGGGTTTTTTTTAAAACGGTGTGTATTTGCTTAAAATAATACCTCGGTTCCCAAATCCAGAAATCACATAAATCCAAACTCAAGGCGCAAATCCATGCAATGTGTCACATGACACGAAGAGTAATAGAAAGGGGAAGCCGCTCTTTTAAAAAGATCCAGTTTTGAAAATATCTCATGCGGTCCCTTAGTTTTTAAATCATGTCAATATCATCCATGTATGTAACATATGTATGTATCTAGATATGGATGTTCAAATGGATATGTTCGCGAATATGGGTGTGCACCAATATGAGTATAGTGTGCATGTGCGCAAGTATGAAGGTATCAATATGAGTTTAGCAATATATATGTGCACTAACATGGATATATAAGGTATGTGTGCACCAGTGTAGATATATCAAGGTAGGTATGCATCAATGTGAATATACAATATGAAATGTGCGCAATATGTGTAGAAATATGTTTAATCATCAATGATGAGGTGTTATCTAACTACCATTTCTACAAGAGGGGTATGCTACAATGGTACATATGCGCTAGCAATATACATAAGAATATATGCGACTACAATATCCTATTACGCCCTGACGCTTAACGCCATACGGGCGATTTCCCCGTAGATGTTAAATCTACTCACATGGTCGCGTGCTAAGTGTAGCCGACCACTTGCTTCACCTTCCTTGCGGCGCCCGACGTACCCGCCTGCGAACCTTGAATTTACACAAGGAATCCATATAAGCAAATATCTCGCGAAAACACGATATCGAACTCAAACGAGAAACTCGTGTCGTGAACTAAACGGGCGTGTATACGTAACGTGTGTGCATACGCCAAAATCCAACGCGACACGCTGTGGCACACAGCGACACGCTGTGATACACAGCAAACCAACTCGACACGCATCGTACGTGTCGCGCAAGTCCCGCTATGCTAAAATATAGGTAAACGGTCCCAGATTTAATCTGGAGCAAAAACAAGAAAATCAAACAAGACCAAACCCATCACAATACCTACAGACAACTACCTGCAAAAATTGAACCAATTCTACCAAAATTGGGTCGGCCGCCATAGGGGGTCATATCGTCCAAAAACGGGTGAAAGGGGTCCAAGCTTCTACACTATACTCCTAGCACAATTCATAGCCTAGTGTATATGTTTGCTTACTAAAATTACTACCCTAGTAACAGCAGATTTTTCGTATCCTAAAGTTTTGTTTAAAAAACGTTTTAAAAACATTAATTGGTAAAGAGGGTATTTAGTTGCAAACTGAAACAAAAGACTTGGTTTAACAGTACTAATAGCACTTAATCAAGTTAATCAAACCCTAAAAACCCTAATTTTCACTTCAACTATAAGCTTAGCAATAAGACTCACGAAACACTAAACTTAGCCAAGCAAACCTAGATTTTTCCCACTGCCATTACTACTGTTAGTGTATATGCCCTAGGGGCCATTATTGTATCATACTAGCTTGTATATTACTTAATGGAAGCTTGGAATATTCACAGCTATATTAACAGTCTTGCTAAACATGGTAGTATGCTACTTGGTTATATCTATCTTAATATGTGTGTACGTATTGATAGAGCCCTTAGGATCTTGCTTGGCTACCAGCGTTGTGATAGCAGTCACACTAGTGGGGGCTGGGTAGTTTACAAGCACATCCTTTTTCAGGTCCCTAGTCGTAGGATTATCGAGACAGGGCATCGATACTCCGGAGTAGACTAGTGTGTACGCTTCTCATCCTAGTTGGGGAGATAGTCAGTCCCACAGGCAACAGTATGTCGTACTTGAGATAGTATACAGGTGCTCGTTGGGTTACGGGTACACCGGACAGGACTCGCAGGGAACTGTTGGTTGGTATTATACCCGTCGTCAGTTAACAATTCCCAGGTGACATGAGTACAGCATAGTCCACAGACTTGACACTGCTACTTCGCCTTGAGTGTGCCACACTGTTCTTAGATTGCTACCCTACCACGGCTCATCAGAGTCGTGCAAACATGTAGCAGTTGGGTGCTGTCCCGAGAACTTGGAGGCAGTGGCGGTTAGACAGGATTCGTCTCTCCCGGTATTAGGAGTTGATATCACGCTGTGTCTGGAGAGGCATTACGCAAAGTCCCTGGCCAGGTCAAGCGAGATTTACTGGTAGGTGTTCCAGTAGTTTCTTAAGGTGTAATGGGCTTCACTCCAACATGACTTATACCACTTTTAGGGGACTGACGCTTGCTTCCCCCTAGGCCCGATAAGCGATAGTCCTAGACGAACAGACCGGACAGTACGGAGATTGTCACATCTGGCTCAGTAGGAGTTCGGATGGGTTTCCTCATCGGCCTTCTTATCGACATCTACCTTGGGACCGTTACATACAGCTAGTGTCGCTTGCGGTCTATGGTTAAACCCACTTCCAGCATAGTAGTCGAGTCTTTAGAGTCCCACACAGAGAGTTTCCCTGCTCCGGGCGAAACGATATAGAGGTCGTATGGTTTTACGACAGGGTTCGGACATGCACGTGCATTTATGCACGTACGATGTTCGGACAGTTTTTACTAGCCGGCTTTGGTTTAAGCCAGATTCTAATATCGGATTATTGGATTTATACAGTCTAAAGTTTTTCCGTGTTTTCACGGATAAGAGGGGCGTTCTCGTAATTTGGCGAGAAGCTTCTAGAAGGATGATGACTTGGAGGGCTAAGGTGGCATTTGCATTAATGGATTAGTGACTCATTATATGAATCATTCAAGAGAGTGAATGAAGCATTTATTGCTTAATGACTCACTTGATTCATTGCATATATTAAATGAAGCATGGTTGTTAATATCATTTAATTGATTTATTTGATATTCTTTATGCTTCATCATATATTGAAAATGAGAAAGAATTCATATGATTCTCACTCTCACCTTCTCTCTCCTCAAGCTCTCTCTCTCTTCAAACCCTAATCCTACCCTCTCATGTGTTGAGATCAAGGATTAGTAAGACTTGTTAATCCCTAATCACACTCTATATTACCTAGGTGACTTTTATTAGAAATTTGAGTAACCTTGTTTTCTCAAGTTAGAGGCAAAGCTCGGAGTAGTAGCTTTCGGGTGGATCGTCTATTACAAAGAGGAGGCCGACGAGGAGGTGGTTAACAAGAAAAAGAAGAACTTGGTTCATTAGGTATAATCTTCTTTCATAGTAGCTAACTACTCCTAAGATAGTGTTAGTTATAGTTTAGCAAAGATCCTTTCGGTTAGTCGATGTTGTTTTAAACAAAATGATTGTTTTACTTATTCCGCCTCCCCGCAACTCGTGGGGTGTACAACGTCGACTTACAACGGTATCAGAGTCTCGCTAAACCATAACTAACTTTTTAGCAAAGTCGTTAGAAATTCGATCGCAAACGAACAGGAAAAAACATCCATTTCACCAAGTTTCTATCGATTTTAAAACAGGGTCTAAAATTTTTTCAGGGACCCTTAAAATTACAAGTAGGGAAACTTAAGAACACTGGAGAAATTTGGGGTCCTAACTCGGCTAAACCACCACGGAACCGCGGCCGATCCAACCGATCCGCCGCGGATCTGCCGCCGAGTTGAAGCCGAGTTGAATCAAATTTCCCCAGTAACTCTTCTGTGTTAATTTTGTTCTTTCTGGAATGTTTTGTTTCTGCTCAAGTCTCAGCTGCACAGAGAATTTTTTGGAGTAGAATCGATTGTGTTTGCTCGATCGAAATTCTACGATGTTTGGCTACTTAGATTATATCTGTGATTTGTATAATGTGTTCGTAAACCTCCCCTAACTGCTAGTATGTCGGTTGGCAGGGGGTTGCACATTTCTGTAATGATTTTACTGATTGTGGTTATGAACTTGATTGGATCGTTGTGATGAATAGCCGGGGTATAAGATGGGTTTTTATATTCATTCATTCGATGTAAATTGTAATATGTTGTAATATTCTTTTGCGGGGCACATCCAGGTTGCGGTTGTAGACACTGTTGTATTATTTCATTTACTGGTTTTTGCTCCTAGGATAGACCCAAGGTGGGGTGCACAAACTACCGGGTACTTTGAAGTGTTTAGTGGCCTACTCACGTTGTTGAGAGAGACCTCTTCACTTCGGGTACTTGGCGGGTAGTTTGCCGTACCCCTAGGGGTCTAGGGTGGGGTAATGGCTATTCATCACAACTGTGTAATCCGTCTTTCGTTGCAGGCTCAAAGGAAACACGGATTGCTTGTATATCCAATAATGTTCATCTGTGATCTAGAATGCCTATTATTGCGTCTGACGAATGTACAATATCTATATATGATAGCTATTTAGACGTCACTTATGTTTTACACCCGCGCTAGCCCAGCCCCCGCTCTGTCGTTAGTTAAGTAACCTAATGGGTGATGACGGGACCCAGTGGCGAATGCAGATGGCATAAGAGGACGTTGTATTTTCTTTGTTTTCTGCAATGATAGGTTAATTGATGGGACGCATTATTTTAATGCAAAGAAAATAAACCAAAGTTGAATCGTTGGAACAGTTTAAAAGAAACCACTCCGTTATTTTAAAACAGAGGATATTTTTTAATTGCGGAGCTTTAACCACTTCTTTTAAAAGCTATCAGGTTCCTTCGATCATATCAAGTTTACTATGTTCACGGTTTGGCCAAAACCATTCATAGCCCTCCATCATTTCATTTGGGTATTCAGTAGTATTCAAGCTATCTATTTTGACCAACGCCAAGGCATAGTGTTTGGTAGCTGCTGGGTATTCATTTGTTGCATAGATAGATGAGTTAGTTTAGGACAGTCGTATTATCATTTGGCCAACGTCACGGGTATGTACAGATGGGTTCAAATTAACAAGATAATGATGGGTAGAACTTGACATGTGACTTATGACATTTTGACCAACGCCAAGGTCATAAGAGCATGGGGCAGAAACTTATATCGGGAATTTCTAAAGAAACTGAAATTTGCAAAGAGATGCATACCATTTGGAGTTTGATGAATGTTGGTAGAATTCTTTCAACATTATCACACGATGATATTTGGATCCCAATCCTACTGTGAGTATATGCTACTCATCAGGAGATTCGTCACTTAACGATCAAAGCTATAAACCAAGTAGGTGCCGAGAAAGGTGTCAGCGAAGCTACGCCCCCAGAGAAAAGAGGTTATTTCATTAAGGAACTTCGCGAAAGCATTGGAAAACCTCCCTCGAAGTACCGACACCGGCCAGGCTGAACGGTTAAGAATGTATTGACAGTGAGAATAGTCCTGACTAGTTCTTCCTTTTTGGTTTGAGGAGGGATTCGAGAAACAGTGGGAGCCATCCAGTTTAGATAAACTAAAACCACTCTAAACTTGCAAGAGCATCATGCTAAAGTGTTCCCTCTCTCTCTCTCTCATTGCAGTGACCCAAAACATAACTGGCCTTAAGTTACTATTAGAGAAAAATATATTGACAGGGCCAAACTATAAAGATTGGCTGCGGAATGTCAAGATGGCTTTGACCTATGACAAATTGGGGTATGTCCTTACCGCAAAGGCACCTGCTGTCCCTGGTCGCAAATCCAGTAATGTGGATTAAGAAATCCGCAAAACCTGAGAGTTAGATTGCATGAGGGCCAAGTGCATCGTTCTTGCCTCGATGAATAATGAACATCAGAGGAGGCACGAGGATATAGATCTTGATGCCATATTTCTCCATACAAAGGAAACTTTATGGAGAGAAATCTTGTATAGCAAGATACGAGACCTCAAAGAACTTGTTTCAGGCGAAGTTGGCCGTCAGATCATTGGTAGGAGAACATGTCCTAAAGATGATTGGCTATATAGAAGAGCTCGCAGACCTTGGGACGACTTTGGAGAACGAGCTCTATACAGACTTGATTCTCCAGTCCCTTCCTACCACCTATGCCTAGTTTATTCTGAATTTCAACATTCAAAGAAAAGAAGTTGAACTTCCAGAACTCCTTAACATGTTGAGGAGTGCAGAGGGCACCTTGTAGAATGCAAGGGATACACCCGCTATGTTTGTTCGCGGTGCTTCTTCTTCCGGGTCCAAAGCTAGGGCCAAAGGAAGGAAGAATAAGGCCGCCACCAAACCTAGAGGAGGTGTTAGTAAGGTGGGAGTGAAGGGAAAGAAAAAGATTGCGGTGCTAGTAGTGGCAAAGGATGAGTGCTTCCACTGTCATAGGAAAGGGCACTGGAAGAAAGATTGCAAGGCTTAGAATGCCAAGAACCAGGAACTGAAGCAAGCTGTGGCTTCGACTTCAGGTGTGTTTGTAATTGAGAATTGTCTGTCAATCAACTCTACTTCCTGGGTATTGGATACCGGATCAGGATCTCATATATGTAATTCATTGCAGGCACTGAGAAACCGTAGAGTGCTGAAGGTTGGTGATATGACCCTCCAGGTTGCTAACGGAGCTAGCGTGGGAGCTATGTCCGTAGGGGATTATCACCTTGGATTGACGAGTGGACATATTTTGGTTTTGCATAACTGTTTTTGTATACCTAGTTTAACGTGTAATATCATATCAGTTTCCTTGTTATCAAATAAAAGTTATGATTTTACGTTTATAAGCGATGTTGTTAACATCCACCTTAATCATGGTTTGATTGGGTCTGGTACACTAGATAACGGTATATATATCTTAAACCAATTACAGATTTTCAATGTCCAGAACACACTAAAAAGAAAGTCTCCAGATTTAAATAAAGCTTTCTTATGGCATTGTAGACTAGGTCACATCAATAAGACAAGGTTAACTAAGTTACATAGAGAAGGATATTTGGATTCATTCGAATATCAATCTTATGCCAATTGTTAATCATGTCTCAAAGGAAAGATGACAAAGACTCCATTCACTGGACATGGAGTAAGAGTGAGCGAGCTCTTCGGACTCATACACAGCGATGTATGTGGTCCAATGTCTACATATGCAAGAGGTGGTTTTTCCTATTTCATTACTTTTACGGATGATTACTCTAGGTACGGATTCATTTTCTTGATGAAACATAAATCCGAGGCTTTTGAGAAATTCCAAGAGTATAAGAATGAAGTAGAAAACCAAACCGGAAAAAGTATCAAGACACTAAGATCTGATCGAGGTAGTGAATACTTAAGTGCCGAGTTCCTAGGTTACCTAAAAGAGAAAGGAATTCTCTATCAGCTTACTCCTCCATGCACTTCACAGCATAACGGTGTATCGGAGAGATGAAATCGAACCCTATTGGATATGGTACGTTCCATGATGAGTAATGCTGAGTTACTGCGATCTTTCTGGGGTTATGCGCTAGAATCAGCGGCATATATTTTGAACAGGGCTCCTACCAAGACTGTGCCTACCATACCATATCAGATGTGGAGTGGGAAGAAACCCTATCTTCAGTATCTGAATATATGGGGATGTCCAGCTTTTGATAAAAAGCAGCATGCGGACAAACTCGAGGCACGATCAGTACAGTGTAAGTTTATGGGATATCCTAAGAACTCTAAGGGGTATTATTTCTATTACGCAGAGGAACAAAAGGTTTTTGTTTCTAGTAATGCCCATTTTCTAGAACATCAGTTTTTAGAAAAGGAAACAAGTGGGAGCGCAATAGAACTGGAAGAAATTCCAGAACCATAAATTACTACGGAAAGTTTGGTAGAACCAGTAGTTCAAGAAGAATAGGACATTCCCGCACTCTTCCGCGGGTGTAGTAGGACGTCTCATCCGCCTGAGAGATACTACGGTTTCCTCATAGAAGGGGATGGAGAGGATTGCGTCATTGATGATGATGAACCTACTAGCTTCCACCAGGCCATCCAGAGCGGCGACTCGGTACGATGGCTAGATGCAATGCGGACCGAAATGGAGTCCATGTACACCAACAAAGTATGGACTTTGGACTTTGCTCCAGATGGGGTAAAACCCATAGGATGCAAATGGATCTTCAAGAAAACGATTGCTGTAGATGGACAGGTGGAAACCTATAAGGCGAGAGTTGTTGCAAAGGGTTTTCGTCAAAGACCTGGTTTGGACTATGACGAGACTTTTTCTCCAGTGGTTATGCTCAAATCCATTCGAGTCCTTCTTGCTATTGCCGCCTTCCATGATTATGAGATCTGGGAGATGGACGTAAAGATGGCTTTTCTAAATGGTAATTTGGAAGAGTGAGTCTATATGGATCAGCCAGAAGGCTTCAATCAGAGTGGGAGCAGCGGGAAAGTGTGCAAGTTGCTTAAGTCCATTTATGGACTAAAGCAGGCATCGCGGAGTTGGAACATCTGTTTTGATGAAACGGTCAAAGAATATGACTTTATCAAAAATCCAGATGAACTATGTATATATAGTAAAATTATAGCACGAACTGTCGTATTCCTCGTCTTGTACGTGGATGACATTCTATTGATAGGAAATGACATTCCTATGCTCCAATCTATCATAGGATTCTTGTCACACAAGTTCTCCATAAAAGACCTGGGTGATGCATCTTACATTCTGGGGATCCGGATCTATCGTGATAGATCCAAGAGGATGTTGGGACTTTAGCAGTCCAGGTATATCAACACTATACAGAAAAGATTCAGTATGTAAGATTCTAAGCGCGATAGTTTACCGGCTTATCACGGAATCACCCTCTCCAAAGAGATGTATCCCAAGACTGATTTGGAAAGTGATCGCATGTCTATTATGAGATAGTGCCCTCAGAGTCAATTATTGGATCACAGGCACGTGATTGCAATGATTGAGGGAGGACCTATCCCGGTAAGACTGTCTTACTCAAGATTATAGTATGCTATCTGGTTTACCTTTATCATCGTGTACTGCTTTAGGTGACCTGACATGTCACTATTGCACGTTGATAGAGCCCCTAGGATTCTTGCTTGACTGCCAGCAGTATGAGGCGATCATATACGTGAGAGCTGGTAGTCTATAAGCACATCCTTAAAAGGTCCCTAGTCGTGGGAGTTTCGAGACAGGGCATCGATACTCCAGAGTAGACTAGTGTATACATTCGAGACCCCGACGAGGAGCGGTGGCCGGTCTCACAAGCCACTGGTGTCAGTTGGATCACCTAAGATGTATACAGGTGCTCATTGGGTTATAAGTACACCGGACAGGACTCGCCGGGAACATGCTAGTTGGTCTTATACCTGACGTCAGATAGCAGTTCCCCGGTGACATTTGTACAGGTTAGTTCATCGACCTGAGGATCGTCATTTGTCTCGTGTGAGTTCCCACTGTACTTTGATTACTACCCTACCACGCTCAAAGGAGACGTGCAAACAGGTTTTAGTTGGGTACAGTCCTGAGCCATATGGAGGCAGTGAGCGGATCTTCAGTGGTTCGTCTCTCCCGGTATTGGGGGTGAGGTCGCGCTGTGTCTAGGAGAGCCAGAACATGAAAATTCCTTGGCCAAGGCAGGAGATTTGCTGGTAGGTATTCCAGTAGTATCTCAAGGTGTTCGGGGCTGATCTCTGACACGACTTGTACCCCTTTTGGGGGTTTGACTTTTACCAACCCCCTAGGCCCGCCATGCGATGCTCATAGACGAACGGACCGGACTGTACGGATATTGTCACTGACAGGCTCAGTAGGGTGTCAGGATGAGTTCGCTCATCGACGTCCCTTTCGGTCAGTAGCTGGTGGCCCGTCACGTATGGCTAATACCTCTGACGTGCTAGTGGTTAAATCCACAGCCATAGTATTGACGAGTCTTTAGAGTCCCCCACATTCAGTTACTCAAGTTTCGGGCGAAACGCTGTAGAGGCCGTATGGAGATATGGCAGCGTTCGATCAGATACGAGAGGTATTGCACGGATCAGGATCGGAGGGTTAGTACTAGAGGCCGTATGGATATATGGCAGGGTTCGATCAGATACGTGCGGTATTGCACGGATCAGGATCGAACGGATAATACTAGCCGGCTTTGGTTTAAGCCGGATCCTAGTATAGTACAGTGTAGATTTTGTCTCATTGCATTTGTACTCAGTCGGAATACAGATGCGGGTGTGTATACACAGTATCGTGGTTTTCCTGTAATTTATTACGGGACCAGTTTTCTGGAGTTACCAGTTTGCTTTCCGTTTCGGCCATATTTCTTTGTATCTTTCATTGGCCGAAGATTGGTGGAGGAAGGCTTATTTGCATTTGTGCAAATAAGCAATTTGGAAGGGGGTCTTTGCATATTCTTGTGTCATGATGGTTGCACCATCCCTTGAACATTTGACTTCTTCTTCTTTCATGATGGCTTGACCTTTGAAGCAATCATGGTTGTTGATGGTTGGTGGAGTGTGGGTTTGTGTTTGTGATCATTTCCCTTCATGATATAATTTGATTCTCTTCTTGCATTATTTGATCCCTACACTCCCTCATTCAATCTCTTCTCTCCATTTTTCATGCATGGCCGGCCATAGAGGGAGGGGGCTGCCCATTTTTGTGGTGTGGGATTTTTAGTCTTTTGGATTCACAAAAATCCCCACAAGTTCCATCTCCAAAAGTTTATATCATTCCTCCACCAAATGGCAACCTCCACTATCCCAAAATGATACATGAGTTCTACACACATTCTTCAGCAAATCTTGGGCACGTCGACTCGCCAGCTTCGTGCCCGAGTTGCCTCGGTATAGAGGTGGGAACCCGTAAAAGAAACAGGCGGCGTGGTGCCCTTCCGGCGAGGAGGTGGAGATCGGACATTCCGCGGGAGATCGGGACGACGGCGAGAAGATCGAAGGACACGGATCGCTCGGTATATCTCTCTTCCCCATCTTATAGTTAGCTAGGACTAGTTTAATGGCACGATCTGGGTTTATAGTGCGCGGTGGTGCCGGTTTGAAAAATTAAAGTTAAGCATCGCTTCCGCATTCCGGCGTCGGATTGACGGCCGGGGCGCCGCCGTGCACTTACAGTGGTATCAGAGCCTCGCCATTAACATAGTCTAGCTTTGTCTAATGTGTTTTACATTTCCGATCGAACAAAAATTCCAAAACCGCATTTTTATACACATCAGTTTTCTGTCTAAATTTTTTTGGCTCCAAAAATTTATCAGTATGTTGCAGAATGATGTGCAGGGAATTCTAAGAGTTCTGGGAAAATTTGGTCTCGTGAACAGTCTAAACCACCGCGGAATCGCGGACAAACCCATGCTTGGGCCGCGGTTCCGCCGCGACTTGAACTGTTCAGTGTACCAAAATTTTGCAGAATGCTCCTGACTAGAAAATAGGGGTTTTGATATACTTTGTTTGGGCCCAGAATTTCTTGATGTGCTACAGTAGTACTTGGGGGCCCACTTGGTAAATTTGTTCGATCGGATATTTTAAACACATTTGTTCACAATATTACATTATATCTGCGACCGTGAATGTCACTTGATCGGTAAATCCTGTCTAACTGCTATAGCCCGGTTAGACGGATTTGCGAACGTGATTTTCACATTGATGTTCTGTGTTATGCTGTGATGTTGCGGATCAGTCGTGGGGATAGCCTGGGTGCAATGTTAGTACAGTTTTTGTTGTATTATGTACATTTGATATTGCGGGGCGAGCGTCCGACATGTTGACTGCCGTCACTGCCTGTTTGTATTATTATTTTGGGGCACGACCAGGTTGCGGTCGGTGTACCCGTTGTATGTATATTTTACTTTCTGTACTAGGATTACCCAAAGGTGGGGTGCACGGATAGCCGGATTCTAGAGGGCAACGAACCCGCATCTCATGGCATTGAGACGGAGGAGGCTTCACTCTAGAATTGGCGGGCTATTCGCCGCACTCGTAGGGGATACAGGTTGACCCAGGAGGGGTGCCCAAGTTACCGGATTCCGTGAAGTGCCGGGTGGTCCATTCACGTTGCTGAAGGGGACTGCCTCGCTTCAGGTTTTGGCGGGTAACTTGCCGCGCCCGTAGGGGTCTAGTATTTCATTGCACAGGCTATCCACACGACCAGGGGAACGTCGGGTTTCAGTAGTGGCTCTGTGAAACTCGGGGATCCCAGATATCTGTATTGTTCTGTGATGCTGTACATTTCTGTGTTGTTGCATTTTATCACGCCTTGAGCGAAAATTATATATTGATATATATCAGTAGATGTTGTATATGTTTTGCATCCGCGCTAGTCCAGTCCCCGCTCTGTCGTTAGTTAGCTAACCTAACGGGTAATGAAGGGACCCAGTCGCGAATGCGGATGGCATATACGTACATCAATATATTTTCGTTCTTTGTGGTGTGATCAATTGATGGGACTGCATTGATTCGGATCAATGCAAGTTAAAAACAAACCTAATCTGATGTTGTTGGAACACTTTTCAAAAAGTTGTTATTGCAAGGACGTTCTCTTTTGTTTTGCATCGTGGTATTCAGTAGGAATATCCTGCTCCTCAGTCGACGAGGCAAGGGCCGAGATCCCTTCACCGGGAGTGACCCCTTGGACAAAAGTCTGCGTCAGGGCAATAACTTCCCTATAGCCGATTACTTTTGATTTGCATCGTAGTATTCAGTTGGAATATCCTGCACCTCATTCTACGGGGAAAGAGTCGAGATCCCTTCACCGGGAGTGACCTCTTTAGCAAAGGTTTTCGTCACTATATTTTCATAAAAGCTATCCAGTTCCTTCAACGATATCAAGTTCATTACGTTAAAGTTTTTCGCCAGAAACCATTCGTAGCCCTCCGTCGTTTCAGACGGGTAGCACGTAGTATTCATGCTATGTTTGTTGAGCTTCATCAAGGCATAGTGAATGGTAGTTGCTTGTTACCTTTCTGCTGCATAGATAGATGCGTTGGTTTGGGACAGTCGTATAGCCTTGTTGACCTTCGTCAAGGGTTTGTACGGGTGGGTTCAAATTAACCTGGACAATGACGGGTAGAACTTGACATGTGACTTATGATTTGTTGACCTTCGTCAAGGTCATAAGAGCATGGGGCAGAAATCACATCGGGAGTTTCTAAAGAAACTGAAACTTGCCAGATATGCGCATACCTTCTGGAGTGTGATGACGTGAGCGGATTCCGTCACGTTGTCATGCGATGATAGTTGGATCCCGATTCCTACTGATGAGTTAGTTTACTCCTCGGGTGATCCCGACTAATTCTTCTTTCAGTTTTGGAGGAGAATTTGACGGTACAGTGGGAGGTTTCCGGATTAGATAAATTGGTAACCATTCTGATCTAGGAAAGAGTGCACGTTGAGTGTTTCTTTTCTCTCTCTCTTCGGCAGCGACCATTGACCCGACCCTAAGACTATGACTCAGTGACCAAGTTGACCGAACCTTCTTAAACACTGGCTTTTGGATTGTCAGAGTTGCAAACCCCATTGCCACTCCTACTTTTACCCTTTTCTCCAGGACACCCCGTATTACTACGAACGTCCCCTTCCATTGGACAAAACCATCGTATGGTTATATACGAACTTGAAGGAACATATTCGAGGATGGTTTCCGGTTCTGGAGAAAACGAATAGGACTATTCAGTTGTCTTTTCCTTTTACCTTCTCTCAGATTGCGAGTACTCCTTGGTTTAGGAGATAGTACACATATTACGCAAATTGGATAGTCTTCTTCCAAACCTTAGGCTGGTGCCGACCGGTAGGAAATGAAGAAAACCAATTAGCCTGACGATGGTGTACAGAAGGTATTAAGTTAAGACAAAGCAAGGGATTAGTAAGAGGGCAAAGTAAATTGCGACTGCTATTCACGACCATACCAAGTATTTCTTCGCCAATCCTAAATCACCTTTGTATTTCTCCAGGACACTCCGTATCACTACGAAGATCCATAGTTTATTGGATACTCCATCGTATGGTTATATGCAAACTCGAAAGGAATTTGTTCCAGTTCGGGGATGGATTCTGGTTCAGGAGAAATAAGAATAAGGTTTATTCGGTTGTCTTTTATCTTCACCTTCTCTCGCATTGCGAGTGCTCCTGGGATTAGGACAGTACAGCCATTATGCTTATTGGATAGTCTTCTTCTAAACCATAGGCTGGTGCCGAACGGTAGGGAAGGAAGAAAACCATTTGGCCTAAAAGGGTGTACAGAAGGTAATGACTAAAGACATATAAAGGGATTTGGAGAGGTGGAAAAGAATTACACGGTTATAGTTGTGAATCTGGATAATGGAAGAGGCATTACTAGGAATACCAGGATACCCCTACGAAACATTTCAATGTTTCAGTTTCACTGTGTACTGTTAAAGGAAAACTGATTTCCCAATTAGACACTTGCTCCAAGGTATGTATTTACCAGGTATGATTCTCACATCTGTATGGTTTTACAGATGATGAGTGGGAGTAAGTTATTGGGAATTGGGTGATCATCCTCATTATATCGGGATTCGTTGTAATCGGTGATATTTGAGGAAGTCACCTGGGTTGTTTGCCGGATGGCAAATATTTGGTTTTGAATATTCGTTGTTGTGCACCAATTTCAAATTGATATATCTGTACGTCTATTTTCATAGAGTGAGATATACCTTTTTGAAATTATGTATGTGACATTTACCTATATCAGTGGATGGTTAGGTAAGGAGCATTAAACAACGGTGTAATTCTTCTTAACCATAAGTACAGTTTTCAACCTACGACACACAGTAAATGAGTTATCAGACTCAAGGGACTTATACAGAGTATTGTATGTTGTCCAAGGTCCATCAGGACAGAGGGGTTGGTCCCCGTACTATATTCGGTTTACTTATGACTTCTCTAGTTTTTAGACAGGTGTTTCGTGGAAACACAGGGTCCGAATTTTGAGAAGTTATAGGTATTTGAATAAAGTAGAGAACCAGGTATTGCAAGTATCGGGATTCTTCAAAGTGATCGAAGATGTAGATACTTGTGTATGGTATTCAGTTGATAGTAATAATTAAGAGAACTTTCTTCTCTTCCAGGTTACTCATAATTGGAAGCATTCCTAAGTTGAGTAACGCTGATCGGCCTCCTTCCATTTAGTTGACATGCACTGGAGACAGCTGCATGATTTGAATCTGGTTTAATTAAATCAGTGCCTCTGGTTCTATATTGGATATAGAACAGTTCATATCTTAACAATGTTAAGATACGGGGAGTTGTCTGGCCTATGCTTAAAACCAGACTCTGGATAACTCAAGGCACGTTTCTGTAATGGCTGTTTGTGGGTTGACCGAGGCTATGACGAGGGTTGACTATATACCATCTGGAAGAACAATAGCGATATTGTTCTAGACTCGCCACAGTTTTATTAAAAATGGATTTTTTTCAGAAAACAGTAGTGGGAGTATGGTAGAACTGGAAGAGATTCCAGAACCACAAACGATTACTGAAGATTTCATAGGAACCTAAAGATTCAATCTGGCTTGACATTCCATTGGCCACTCCGCAGATAAGGTGGGTAACCTCAGGAACCCGAGAGGTACTCCGGTAGCCTCAAGGACGGTGGCAGGGAGGTTCTTGTTTACCCACACTTGCCATTACTGTTGTTCCAGACATTGAGACCCGGCAGGAGGATGAGTATAGCGTCGTTCTAAACTTGCTTTAGAAGTGTATGTGTATATGACTTTGCCAGAGGGTTGTCTTAGTCAGTGGGAGCATTGGTGGACAGGTGGCTTATGTCTATTCATAGACTAAAGCAGATATAGCGGAGATAGATCATCAATTTCTGATGTGACAGTCATAGGTTTGACTTCATCAGAATAGGGATGGATCTGTTAAGAAGGTAGTAGGGTGTGATGTCATGGTATTTGGATGACATACACAGAGTAGGAAGTGATATTCCTATGCTACGATCGGTTATACTTTGGTCGTCACACAGTGTTTTCTCCACTTAGGACTTGGACATTATATCTGACATACTGGTTACTAGATCTATGGTTTTAGGTCGAGATTTGGGTGGTTTCCTAATCAGGGTACTTAGACAGCATTCTAAGAGTATTTAGAATGGACGACTCCTGGCATGGTGGTGTACCTGCAGGTGATGGAGTCACCCTCTCTAAAGGTGTCTTACAGACTAAAGGGGAGAGGGATGTGCATGATTGGCAGATCACTTGCTTAGGCAATTGAGTCAATCATGAGATGTCAAGTACCACACCAGATGTTGTTTTTGCTGTAGGTGTAATGAGTTGATATTGATCCAATCCTGGAGAAACAGTCGGAAGCAGTTTTAGAACATAAGTGAATGTTCTAGGGATAAGATAACGACAGCCTCATTCGGGAGACAGTTATCATTCCAGGGTTCCAAGGTGACCTCGACGACAAGGAGGTTGTCAGAGTTATAGTTTTTCCTTCCGACGAGGGGCAGTATTTTGGATAGGTGGTCCAAGGCAATACTGAGGAAGGCATGGCGCTGGATACTGATTAAGTTCAGTTGACGATACAGTCTAAGAAGTTTGGATTTGGAGTTCATTTATGAGCTAGGTCCCATCATACATCCAGACACATTCTAAGACAGGTATTGCTCATTTCGGGAGATGGCTCTCTCCGCGAACTTGAGATATAGAGAGACATAGAAAGAAACATCAAAGCGGATCAACTCACTGAGGCTATTCCTCGAACGCAATAGTTTCGCAAACGGGTTTTGTGAGACTGACTAGTAGAGGAGTTGGGTGTTCGGTATCACACGGGCTGTGAGTATGCGACATCGCAATAATTAGCTTTGTGTGCAAGTGGGAGATTGTTGGAGATAGTGCCCTCAGAGTCAATTATTGGATCACAGGCACGTGATTGCAATGATTGAGGGAGGACCAATCCCGGTAGGACAGTCTTACTCAAGATGAAAGTATGCTATCTGGTTTACCTTTATCATCGTGTACTGCTTTAGTTGACCTGGCAGGTCACTATTGCACGTTGATAGAGCCCCTAGGATTCTTGCTTGACTGCCAGTAGTATGAGGGCGATCATATACGTGAGAGCTGGTAGTCTATAAGCACATCCTTAAAAGGTTCCTAGTCGTGGGAGTTTCGAGACAGGGCATCGATACTCCAGAGTAGACTAGTGTATACATTCGAGACCCCGACGAGGGGCGGTGGCCGGTCTCACAAGCCACCGGTATCAGTTGGATCACCTAAGATGTATACAGGTGCTCATTGGGTTATGAGTACACCGGACAGGACTCACCGAGAACAAGCTAGTTGGTCTTATACCTGACGTCAGATAGCAGTTCCCTGGTGACATGTGTACAGGTTAGTTCATCGACCTGAGGATCGTCATTTGTCTCGTGTGAGTTCCCACTGTACTTTGATTACTACCCTACCACGCTCAAAGGAGACGTGCAAACAGGTTTTAGTTGGGTACAGTCCCGAGCCACATGGAAGCAGTGAGCGGATCTTCAGAGGTTCGTTTCTCCCGGTATTGGGGGTGAGGTCGCGCTGTGTCTAGGAGAGCCAGAATATGAAAAGTCCTTGGCCAAGGCAGGAGATTTGCTGGTAGGTATTCCAGTAGTATCTCAGGGTGTTCTGGGCTAATCTCTGACAAGACTTGTACCGCTTTTGGGGGTCTGACTTTTACCAACCCACTAGGCCCGCCATGCGATGCTCATAGACGAACGGACCGGACTGTACGGATATTGTCACTGACAGGCTCAGTAGGGTGTCAGGATGAGTTCGCTCATCGACGTCCCTTTCGGTCAGTAGCTTGTGGCCCGTCACGTATGGTTAATACCTCTGACGTGCTAGTGGTTAAATCTACAGCCATAGTATTAACGAGTCTTTAGAGTCCCCCACATTCAGTTACTCAAGTTTCGGGCGAAACGCTGTAGAGGCCGTATGGAGATATGGCAGCGTTCGATCAGATACGTGCGGTATTGCACGGATCAGGATCGGTCGGTTAGTACTAGAGGCCGTATGGATATATGGCAGGGTTCGATCAGATACGTGCGGTATTGCACTGATCAGGTTCGGACGGGTAATACTAGCCGGCTTTGGTTTAAGCCGGATCCTAGTATAGTACAGTGTAGATTTTATCTCATTGCATTTGTACTCAGTCGGAATACAGATGCGGGTGTGTATACACAGTATCGGGGTTTTCCTGTAATTTATTACGGGACCAGTTTTCTGGAGTTGCTAGTTTGCTTTCCGTTTCGGCCATATTTCTTTGTATCTTTCATTGGCCGAAGATTGGTGGAGGAGGGCTTATTTGCATTTGTGCAAATAAGCAATTTGGAAGGGGTCTTTGCATATTCTTGTGTCATGATGGTTGCACCATCCCTTGACCATTTAACTTCTTCTTCTTTCATGATGGCTTGACCTTTGAAGCAATCATGGTTGTTGATGGTTGGTGGAGTGTGGGTTTGTGTTTGTGATCATTTCCCTTCATGAAATCATTTGATTCTCTTCTTGCATTATTTGATCCCTACACTCCCTCGTTCACTCTCTTCTCTCCATTTTTCAAGCATGGCCGGCCATAGAGGGAGGGGGCTTCCCATTTTTGTGGTGTGGGATTTTTAGTCTTTTGGCTTCACAAAAATCCCCACAAGTTCCATCTCCAAAAGTTTATATCATTCCTCCACCAAATGGCAACCTCCACTACCCCAAAATGAGATATGAGTTCTAAACACATTCTACAGCTAATCTTGGGCACGTCGACTCGCCAGCTTCGTGCCCGAGTTGCCTCGGTATAGAGGTGGGAGCTCGTAAATGAAACAGGCGATGTGGTGCCCTTCCGGCGAGGAAGTGGAGATCGGACATTCCGCGGGAGATCGGGACGACGGCGAGAAGACCGAAGGACACGGATCGCTCGGTATATCTCTCTTCCCCATCTTGTAGTTAGCTAGGACTAGTTTAATGGCACGATCCGGGTTTATAGTGCGCGGTGGTGCCGGTTTGAAAAATTAAAGTTAAGCATCACTTCCACATTCCGGCGTCGGATTGACGGCCGGGGCGCTGCCGTGCACTTACAGGTAGGCTCTATAATGTATGCTATGTTGTGCACCCGACCAGATGTAGCTTACACACTGAGCGTGGTAAGCAGGTATCAGTCAGACCCACGGGAGAAGCACTGGATAGCAGTAAAGAACATTCTCAAGTACCTGAGAAGGACTAAGGAGATGTTCTTGGTTTACGGCGGAAAAGACCTCAAGCTCGAGGCCTTTGCAGATTCCGGCTTCCAGAGTGACAAGGATGACTCCAAGTCCATGTCAGGTTATATCTTTACCCTCAATGGAGGGGCGGTGTGCTGGAAGAGTTCCAAGCAGGACACCGTTGCTGACTCGACGATGGAAGCAGAGTATATTGCTGCTTGCGATGCCGCAAAAGAAGCGGTCTGGATGAAGAAGTTCCTAACAGAACTTCAGGTGGTTCCTACCATTATTGATCCAATACCGCTGTATTGCGACAACAACGGAGCTATAGCTTTAGCGAAGGAAGCCAGGTCCCACCAGAAGTCCAGACACATCTTAAGGTGGTATCACCTGATCAGGGAGATCATAGATCGCCGGGAGATCGAGGTCCAGAGAGTTGCTACAGAGGAGAACATTGCTGATCCATTCAGAACGGCCTTACCTCAGATTCAGTTGGAGAGGCTACTCGAGATGATCGATCTTCGATATGCCAGTACATGGCCCTAGTGCAAGTGGGAGATTGTTAGTGTATATGCCCTAGGGGCCATTATTGTATCATACTTGCTTGTATATTACTTAATGGAAGCTTGGGATATTCATAGTTATATTATCAGTCTTGCTAAACATGGTAGTATGCTACTTGGTTATATCTATCTTAATATGTGTGTACGTATTGATAGAGCCCTTAGGATCTTGCTTGACTACCAGCGTTGTGATGGCAGTCACACTAGTGGGGGCTGGGTAGTCTACAAGCACATCCTTTTTCAGGTCCCTAGTCATTGGATTGTCGAGACAGGGCATCGATACTCCGGAGTAGACAGGTGTGTACGCTTCTCATCCCAGTTGGGGAGATGGTCTGTCCCGCAGCCTTCAGTACGTCATACTGGAGATAGTATACAGGTGCATGTTGGGTTACGGGTACACCAGACAGGACTCACAGGGAACTGTTGATTGGTATTATACCCGTCGTTAGTTAACAGTTCCCAGGTGACATAAGTACAGCATAGTCCGCAGAATTGACACTACTACTTCGCCTCGATTGTGTCCCACTGTTCTTAGATTGCTACCCTACCACGGCTCATTAGAGTCGTGCAAACAGGTAGCAGTTGGGTGCAGTCCCGAGCAATTGGAGGCAGTGGCGGTTAGACAGGATTCGTCTGTCCCAGTATTGGGAGTAGATATCGCGCTGTGTCTGGAGAGCCATTACGCAAAGTCCCTAGCCAGGGCAAGCGAGATTTACTGGTAGGTTTTCCAGTAGTTTCTCAAGGTGTAATGGGCTTCACTCCGACACGACTTATACCGTTTTAGAGGACTGACGCTTGCTGCCCCCCTAGGCCCGATATGCGATAGTCCTAGACGAACAGACCGGACTGTATGGAGATTGTCACATCATGCTCAGTTGGAGTTCGGATGGGTTTCCTCAACGGCCTTCTTATCGACATCTACCTGGGGACCGTTACGTACAGCTAGTGCCGCTTGCGGTCTATGGTTAAACCCACTGCCAGCGTAGTAGTAGAGTCTTTAGAGTCCCACAAAGAGAGTTTCCCTACTCCGGGCGAAACGATATAGAGGTCGTATGGTTTTACGACAGGGTTCGGACATGCACGTGCATTTATGCACGTACGATGTTCGGACAGTTTTTACTAGCCGGCTTTGGTTTAAGCCAAATTCTAGTATCGGATTATTGGATTTATACAGTCTAAAGTTTTTCCGTGTTTTCACGGATAGGAGGGACGTTCTCGTAATTTGGCGAGAAGCTTCTAAAAAGATGATGACATGGAGGGATAAGGTGGCATTTGCATTAATGGATTTGTGACTCATTAGATGAATCATTCAAGATAGTTAATGAAGCATTTATTGCTTAATGACTCACTTGATGATTCATTGCATATATTAAATAAAGCATGGTTGTTAATATCATTTAATTGATTTATTTGATATTCTTTATGCTTCATCATATATTGAAAATGAGAAAGAATTCATATGATTCTCACTCTCACCTTCTTTCTCCTCAGGCTCTCTCTCTTCAAACCCTAATCCTAACCTCTCATGTGTTGAGATCAAGGATTAGTAAGACTTGTTAATCCTTAATCACACTCGATATTACCTAGGTGACTTTGATTAGCAATTTGAGTAACCTAGTTTCCTCAAGTTAGAGGCAAAGCTTGGAGTAGTAGCTTTCGGGTGGATCGTCTATTACAAAGAGGAGGCCGACGAGGAGGTGGTTAACAAGAAGAAGAAGGACTTGGTTCATTAGGTATAATCTTCTTTCATAGTAGCTAACTACTCCTATGATAGTGTTAGTTATAGTTTAGCAAAGATCCTTCCGGTTAGTCGATGTTGTTTTAAACAAAATGATTGTTTTACCTATTCCGCCTCCCCGCAACTCGTGGGGTGTACAACGTCGACTTACAACTACAAAATATAACAGTACCAAAAACCCCTAAACCATATAAGATAGCTACACTAAAAAGTTTCAAGTCCCTAGCCCCTCCCCAGGCCGAGGTCGCCGGATCTCTCCCCAAAGCCGCCGGCCAAAACTGCCCTGGTAGGTCCCAAACTCTAGTTGCACACTTAGGGTAGCTAGGTCTACACTTCTACATTGTTTGGGTTAAGTAAAAAGTCTCGGGATCACAGCAGACTATAAGTATCCAAAACACGACACAAAAATACGATATTAGAGCAAAACTGAATCTTTAAGGCTCTAACTGGAATTATAAGGCACTACAACACGCTAACTAACAAAATAACAGTAAGAGGAAGACTACCCTCCCAAACCTGTTCAAAACTCCAACTTAAACCACAACTAGTACCAAAAGTCACACAAAACACTAACTAAGGCTAACTAACTACAAGCAAGAAAAGAAGGGAGTTGAGTTTAAGAAATTATACCCTCACTTGATCCTAGGATGCTAAGAAGGAGGAGAAAATGAGGGAGGAGGTCCTGCTGCAGCTACTGCATGCTCTTGGTATTGCTGATGTTGCTGCTGCTGATGTTGCTGCTGCTGCAAGTGTTGCTGCTGCTGCTGCTACTTGGTGCTGCTGCTGCTGATGCTTGTTGTTGCTGCTGGATGCTGCTGCTGCTACTTGTTGTTGTTGTTGTTGCTAGCTGCTGCTGCTGATGCTAAAGATGCTGTTGCTGCTGCTTTAGCTACTGCCGGAGCTGATGTGTGTGTGTGTGAGAGAGAGAGAGTGAGATAAGTGAGAAAAATGAGTGTTGCAACCAAAAGAGAATGAGAGCACAAGAGAGTCAACCCCCCTCTCTCTCTTCAATAAATGCAAGCATGGCAAGGCCATCATGCCCATTCTCACTCTCACTCTTACCCTCCAAGTCAACTACATTTAAATCATTTCCATTTAAAAAAATGAAACACACACCTAATTAAAAACCCAAATAACTTAATTCAAATATAAACTTAGCTTAAGGAAAAATGGTTAGTCCACCATGGTCTAACCCCATCTTAACCCTAGTTTAAATGCACATGTGTGTGCAAGCCTAATTAAATTCTAATAAAATATTCATAAAATCTGATAAAATATTTGAAAATCGTTTTGGTAAACTTTTTACTAAAAACCATTCACTAAAGTATAATTAGCCACTAATCACATTCTAAGGTGTTACAATCTTCCCCCCTTAAAGAAATTCGTCCCTGAATTTAAAAATATAAAGCTACGCATACCTTCAAAGAGATGAGGGAATTTCTTCCGCACCTCACCCTCGGCCTTTCAAGTGATCTCTTCACCATTCGGGCTTCCCTAAAGCACCTTCACTGATGGCAAGACCTTCGATCCAAGTCTCTTCACCTGCCGGTCCAATATCACGACTGGCTGCTCGGTGAATGAAAGATCGCGCTTGAGCTGAACGGTCTGATGTTGAATCATGTGCGAAGGGTCATGTAGGTATCTGCGAAGCATCGACACATGGAATACGGGGTGAACATCTGGGAAGTCGGGTGGAAGAGCCAAACGATATGCCAATGCGCCCACACGCTCGAGGATCTCGAAAGGACCTATGAACCTGGGGCTAAGCTTCCCCTTCCGTCCAAATCTCATCACTCCCTTCATCAGAGAGACCCTCAGAAAAACGTGGTCGCCAACTGCGAACTCTAATCTGCGGCGGCGTCTGTCAGCATACGATTTCTTCCTGCTCTGCGCTGTCCTCATCCTGTCTCAAATCAGTTGAATCTTCTCGGTCGTCTCCTGTACGATCTGTGGCCCCAAAATACTGCTCTCACTGAGCTCTGTCCAACAGACGGGCGATCTACATCTCCTCTCATACAAGGCATAGAAAGGAGCCATCTGAATAGTATCCAGGAAACTATTGTTGTAGGAGAACTCCACCAAGGGTAAATAATGATCCCAGCTACCACCAAAGTCTAAAACGCACGCTCGGAGCATGTCCTCGAGAGTCTGAATAGTCCGCTCTGGCTGGCCGTCGGTCTGCGGATGAAAAGCTGTGCTGAAACTCAAGCGGGTGCCCAAGACCTCCTAAAGCCTCTGCCATAGTCGGCTGGTAAACTGGGTGCCTCGGTCCGACACGATACATGTCGGGACCCCATGCAGTCGTACTATCTCGTAGATGTATGTCTGTAGCATTCTGAAAATTAAGAAATAAATAAAATTAATTAATTGAATAATAATATGATAAATCGCAAAGTTTTTAAAAACAAATAAGTGAATTTTCATAAGTTCTATATAAAACAATGTAAATAAAAATTTTTGTATGCAACATAAATAAGTTATAAGGGTTTTTGTGACAATTTTAGCTTCATTTTAAAAAAATGTGTGTTTTATAATAAACTAAGTTGTGAGGGGGTTTTAGGTAATGTTTAGGATTTTTGTGCAAATGGAAAATTGTTAAGGGTGTAAATGAAAATGTGATGGAAAAACATTTAGTTCAGAATTTAAATTCAAATTAAAACAAATTACGAAGATAAGGCATGAACACCTCTTGCTTGCATGCACAACACTCACCCCACACCTCCTACTTGCTTGAAACCCTTACCTCTAGCTTGATCACACCTCCTCCTTCACCTTATCCCTTCAATTGCCATATATAAACCTTGTTCAGATCATAGTTAATTAAAAATTTTGAAATTTCTGTGTGAAAACAAAAAAAACTAAAGAGAGAAAGAAAGAACAAGAGGAAGAAGAAGAAGGAAGCTAAGTTCTAGTTTTTCATCACCATCAAGCTAGGACAAGGGGCTTAGAGTCTTGTAGGGGTTATTCCAACAACATATTTTGGTTAAATTCTTAATCACATTAGGAATTTAGGTTCTGTACTTAAATTATTTTGAAATGAACAAGTTCCATAATATCGTATTTTAGTTAATCATAGACTCTGTTAAAATCTGCTATCATTAAGAGAAAAATAAACCTAACAAAACAGTGATAAAATGATGTATGTAACACCTAGAGCAACCCATAGGATCATGAACCAGAGGGCTCGGATTTTGGCCGACGACCAATATGGGAATTCCGGCGACGCCGGTTTTGTGGGTGGCTAGGTAGTTTTGGTTGGTTGGGTGTATTTTAGTGTATCGTTTTGGCCATTTTGGTATTGTTTAAATAAATTAAATTCACTGCAGATAGAATCTGGAAGCGTATATCGGAAAGTATATCTTAAAACACAAAATACGACACGGTTAAAGCGTATCGCGAACTGTTTTCTGTCGCGATACAGATTTGAGTTAAAAATCCAGTAAGGTTAAGTGGTTAATAGCTCGATATAGTCGTATACAATATAACTAGTACGTGGGAACGTGTGTTTTTCATTTCCGTCATGTTGGAGTAGCCGTTTCATAATATAAATTAAATTGTGATATTCGATTCGAATACGGGATTTACTGAGGCAGCGAGGAAAGGGAAAGGATTGGCAATCCTGAATAGATTCGACGTTTCCAGTGAGTAGACTAAAATCTACCGGGGAATTGTGTAAAGATGGCGTGATACGCCCGTAGTTTTATTTAACTCAATTCATTATATTGTTATGCCAAATTGACCATATGCATTCATCATTCACATATACTTGTTTAGTTGCTAGAACACTATACAAGTATCGACGAGTCATGTCACGTGCACATCTTATATGTTAGACACACCTCGTCGATATTACCATGTCACTTTTACACTTAGCAAATTTATTTTTAAAATGATTCATACCATATCTTACACCCCAATAATAGTAATAAATTGCATCATTAATATCATGTTTAATATCTTAGTATTCTATGTTGATGTAAGAGGTAATGGTATTATTGAGTATTTATGGTTTTGAGTTTTGAATACTATTACATAAATCCGGTGATTTTCATGATTGATGTGACATGTACATCCTGAAATGTTTTTATGATTTGGTTTTATTCCGAACCGAGTCGGTGGATATACGGTTACTGATTTATAGTATTATTCCGAACCGAGTCGGTGGATATACGGTTACGGATTTACATGTTTATCCAGACTGAGTCGGTGGGGAATACAGTCAGATACATAGTGGACTTTGTTGATTTCAGGATCATTCGAGGAATGATAACTGTGAGAAATGGAAGTTTTGTGTCGATGATGGACACGGGGAAATGAAAATTTTATTGGGAATAAATGGTAAGATTTCAGTTTTGATTATGAGATTCGTATATTATAGATTCATGATTTCCACAGACAATCATATATTATACTTGTTCATATTTCAGTTAGTATGATCGTCATATTTACATAATTAACCGTTATATGTTAGTTATATTCACTGAGTTGGCAACTCACCCCCTTTGTGCCACAGTTCCTTGCAGGGGTAGAGTGGACGGATAGCTGCGGTGCAGATCTACGTTTGCAGCTTTATCACATCTTTTGCTACGTGGGTTACATATGTAGTAATCTTCTCTTTTGGGTATTGTATGTTGTATCTAGAAAATCTCCATCAGATATCTGTATTTTGACTAGAGTGAGAGATGATATGTATATTATTTGACGGTTGAGATCGTTTAGTTCTATAAATTGTTATTTCATTTCTTTATGTCTGGGATTAGTATTGATGTCCTATATACTAAGATTTTATTTTCCGCTGTTGATATTGTTGATTCCAATTAGGGATGCAACCAAACTTAACACCTTATACTTGCTTAATATTTTAACTTCATAACATGTGATTTTTACTTAAAAACTAAATTTTCTAGATAAAGAATTCCGCAAAAAGGATTTTGATCTTGGTTTTCGGTTTACTTGGACTGTGTGCATATCTTTAGATATGATATAATCTAAGTGTCGGTCACATCCAAACTTGGGTCGTGACAAAGTTAGTATAAGAGCTTTGGAATAACCTTAGGGAATTGAGTAGGGGATTAAAATAGGTTGACGTGAGTCCGTGAGTTAGGATGACCTTTGGTTTGATGGAGTAGGTGAATTATGATGAATGCAGTACCGTACGTATGTTCCGCGGCATATTTACGTTATCGTATTCAACCTAACTAACCTTAGGATGTAAATCTTGATCTATCCTTCCATTGATTCTCTGTTATTGATTGTTCCTATTCATACGCCTTATCAACTCTCGTTTCTTGATCCAATTGCTATGGCTACGTGGGCTAGGCGAGCCGCAGCCAGAGATGCAGCTAGGGCGAGTCCGCCTCTGACGGCGACTGGTACACCGGACGTTCCGATGGTACATGAGCATGTTGATCCTCCTCCTCCAGATCGCATTACTTGGATTGAGGAGGGCATGTTAGGATCGCAGCGAGTGGTAGGACAGTTAGCTGAGGCCACTCGAGTACTGAGACAGGATCCGGCACCGACCGTAGCAGAGTCCGAGGTACAGCCTACGCAGACGGTGGCACTGGTAGATATGTGGGTGATGGAGGTATCGCTTGTGGAGTTTATGAGATTGAGACCTCTGGTATTTACAGGGACCGATGTAGCGGTAGATCCTCAGTCCTTTCTTGATAGGACGGCGAGGATTGGCAGATCATTGCGATGTTCTGATGCGAGGTCAGTTGAGCTGACTATCTTTCGTTTGGAGGGACTTGCTCAAGAATGGTGTGAGTCGATGGAGAGAGGGCGGGCCACGAGTCTTCCTCCGATGTCGTGGACCGAGTTTTCCACGGTCTTTCTTGCCAGATTTCTTCCGCAGAGTGTGAAGGACACTAGAGCTAGCAGTTTTGAAGCGTTGCGGAAATCGGCAAGTATGTCGGTGGCAGATTATGATTTATGATTCACCCAGCTGTCGCGCTATGCTCCATACTTAGTACCTACGGAGGAGATTAGGGTGAAGAGGTTCCTAAGGAGTCTAGACACGCAGTTGTATCTGGCTATAGGCTCCCAGCATTTTGATACGTATGCACAGGCCATGGATGCAGCAATACGAGTAGAGGAACGTTTGAGCGAGGTAGTGGTTGTTCCAGAGCAAAATAGGAGTAGGCCGACCGGGCCACTGGCTAGACAGTTTGGTGGAGGTAGAGGAAGATATACTCCAGGCCGCAGTTTCGGGCGAGGTTGGACTCAGGGCCAGAAGTTCAGTTCATACCCCGATGATCAGGGAACCCCACTTACATGTTATAATTGCGGGCATCCAGGACATACGGCTAGAAGGTGTACACGTTATAGTGGGACTGTTACTCCACAGCCTGCTTTACCCCTTCCACCTTCTATGCCGATGGCTTTACTTCCTTCCCCAGTTGGCGCTACACGCCAGGCAGTTGCACCACGAGGTCGAGGCTTTGCGGGACGTTCTCAGAGAGGTCGAGGAGATAGAGGTAGAGGACGACCGGATGCGGGCAAGGGCCAGGCACGGGTATTTGCGCTGACTCCACAGGATGCCCAAGCATCAAATGCAATCGTGACAGGTACTCTTAAAGTATGCTCATTAGAGGCACATGTTTTATTTGATCCCGGTTCTACACATTCTTATGTATCTTCACGATTTGCACTTTCTTTGGAGAAAGTGTCGTCATTGTTAGAGTTACCATTAGTAGTGATTACCCCGGTGGGAGATTCTTTTATAGCTCGGCACGTATTCAGATCGTGTTCTGTGCGTATTGGTGATAGACATTCGCTAGTTGATCTGATTCTCCTGGATATGTTAGATTTTGATATACTTCTTGGTATGGATTGGTTAGCCGCCTGTCATGCCTATGTTGATTGTTGGGGAATGGCGGTTAGATTTTGTTTTCCAGGTGAACCGGTGTTTGTTGTGCAGGGGGATTGTAAAATAACTCCTGCCAACATGATTTCTGCTCTTTGTGCGGGACGACTCATGAAAAAGGGTTGTCATGGGTTCTTGGCTTTTGTTCAGGACTTAGGGGTCGCTGAGATTCCATTGGACCAGGTTTCGATCGCACGAGAACTTCCTGAGGTGTTTCCTGCTGAGTTACCAGGATTGCCACCCGATCGTGATATTGAATTTTGCATTGACTTGATTCCGGGTGCGGAGCCTATTTCTATACCGCCCTATCGGATGGCACGGACGGAATTGAAGGAACTCAAAAGCCAGTTGCAAGAGTTGTTAGATAGAGGTCGTGTTCGTCCCAGTGTATCACCGTGGGGAGCTCCTGTCTTATTTGTAAAGAAGAAGGACGGTAGTATGAGACTGTGCATCGACTACCGACAGCTGAATCGCGTAATTGTGCGAAACAGGTATCCACTACCACGTATAGATGACTTGTTCGATCAGTTGCAGGGAGATGGTTATTTCTCGAAGATTGATTTGAGGTCGGGGTATCACCAGTTGAGGGTTCGGAAGGACGATATTTCGAAGACGGCGTTTCGTACAAGATATATGCACTATGAATTTCTTATGATGTCGTTCGGACTCACCAACGCTCCAGTAGCTTTTTTGGATATGATGAACCGTATCTTTAGACCTTTCATTGATCGGTTTACTATAGTGTTCATAGATGACATTCTTGTTTATTCTCAGAGTCGGACGGAGGACGAGCAGCATTTACGTATTACGTTGCAGATCTTGAAGGAGCATCAGCAGTTTGCAAAATTCTCTAAGTGTGCTTTTTGGCTCGATAGTGTGGAATTCTTAGGTCACATAGTTACGAGAGAGGGTATATGTATGGACCCAAAGAAGATTGAAGCGGTACAGCACTGGCTTAGACCTGTGTCAGTTAAAGAGGTTCGGAGTTTCTTAGGTCTCGCAGGTTATTACCGACGTTTCGTGCAGGATTTTTCACGGATAGCTGCACCTTTGACCGGATTGACTAGGAACGAGGTTCCATTTCAGTGGACAGATACATGTGAGCAGAGTTTCCAGCAGTTGAAGACGCGCTTGACGACTGCACCTGTCTTATCTTCACCTTCCGCGTCAGGTGGTTTTGTTTTGTATTGTGATGCTTCTAGAGTGGGTTTAGGCTGTGTGCTGATGCGGCACGGCAGGGTTGTAGCTTATGCTTCTCGACAGTTGAAGAGGCACGAACAAAATTACCCCACTCATGATCTAGAGATGGCTGTTGTGGTATTCGCATTGAAGATTTGGAGACATTACATATATGGAGAGTCGTGTCAAATCTTCACAGATCATTAGAGCTTAAAGTATATTTTTCTGCAGAGAGATCTGAACCTAAGGCAGCGTAGATGGATGGAACTGGTTAAAGATTACGATTGTGAGATCTTGTATCATCCAGGAAAAGCGAATGTTGTAGCAGATGCTTTGAGTCGGAGACCTGGAGGTAGCTTATCTCATTTGCGCATCTTGCAGAGACAGTCTTCTACAGACTGGCAGATTTTAAGTGATAGTCGTATACAGTTTGAGTTCACAGCGACAGGAGGCCAGCTAGCACATGTTCGCACCCGACCTCAGTTATTGGATCGCATTCGAGAGGCACAGCCCGCAGATACTCGTATGATGGAGATCATAGATCAGGTTAGGCAGGGCAGGGAGACGGAGTTTGCGATTGATGATCATGGAGTATTACGTCTTAGGACTCGTCTCTGTGTGCCAGATTCTGACGGATTGAGGCGTGAGATTTTAGAGGAGGCCCATAGGTCAGCATACAGTATTAATCCTGGTTCCACCAAGATGTATCATGATCTGAAGGATGTTTACTGGTGGAAGGGAATGAAGAGGGATGTTGCTGAATAAGTTTCGAGATGCTTGACTTGTCAGCAAGTCAAAGTAGAACACCAGAGCTAGCTGGAGAGCTGCAGCCCTTACCCATTCCAGAATGGAAATGGGAACAAATTTCCATGGATTTCATGGTGGGTCTACCCAGGACTAGCAGAGGGTACGATTCCATTTGGGTGATTGTTGATAGATTGACAGCTCATTTTCTCCCAATGAAGACGACGTATGGTTTTGCACAGTATGCTCAGATTTATATCGATGAGATTATACGTCTGCATGGGGTTCCGACGTTCATAGTTTCAGATAGGTGTACCCAGTTTACTAGCAGGCTATGGCAGAAACTTCAAGAAGCTTTGGGTATACGGTTGAGTTTTAGTACAGCTTTCCACCCACGGACAGATGGTCAGTCGGAGCGGACCATTCAGACACTAGAGGATATGCTTCGGGCTTGTAGCCTTGATTTCGGTGGCAGTTGGGATCGTCACTTACATTTGATAGAATTCTCGTACAACAACAGTTTTCAGGAGACGATCCAGATGGCACCCTTTGAAGCTTTGTATGGGAGGAAATGTCGATCACCCGTTTGCTGGACGGAACTGAGTGAGAGATGCATCTTGGGACCACAGATAGTACAGGAGACTACGGAGAAGATTCAGTTGATATGGGATAGAATAAAGGTGGCCCAATGCAGACAGAAATCGTATGCAGATCGACGACGTCGTAGACTCGAGTTTGGAGTGGGAGATCATGTGTTCTTTCGTGTATCTCTAATGAAAGGTGTGATGCGATTCGGGAAAAAGGGGAAGCTCAGCCCCAGATATGTCGGACCTTACGAGATTCTGGAGAGAGTGGGTGCTGTAGCTTATCGCTTAGCACTTCCACCGATTTTTCCCGATGTGCATCCGGTGTTTCACGTTTCCATGCTTCGCAAGTATCTTCACGATCCTTCTTACGCGATCCAGCATCAGACCTTACAGCTTGAGCCGGATTTATCCTACATAGTGCAGCTAGTCACTATTCTTGACAGACAGGTAAAGAAATTACGATCAAGGGTACTTCCGCCTGTAAAGGTTCTTTGGCAAGGAAAAAATCGCGAGGAGATTACTTGGGAGACCGAGGATACGATGCGGAAGAAGTTTCCACATCTTTTCAAAGGTATGTCTAGTTAATTATTTTAAATTCGGGGACCGAATTTTCTTAAGGGCGGGATATTGTAGCATTCCGAAAATTTAGAAATAAATAAAATTAATTAATTTAATAATAATATGATAAATCGCAAAGTTGTTAAAAACAAATAAGTCAATTTTCATAAGTTCTATGTAAAACAATGTAAATAAAAATTTTAGTATGCAACATAAATAAGTTATAAGGGTTTTAGTAAAAATTTTAGGTTCATTTTAATAATATGTGTGTTTTATAATAAACTAAGTTGTGAGGGCATTTTAGGTAAAGTTTAGGATTTTTGTGCAAATGGAAAATTGTTATGGGTGTAAATGAAAATGGGATGGAAAAACATTTAGTTCAGAATTTAAATTCAAATTAAAACAAATTATGAAGATAAGGCATGAACACCTCTTGCTTGCATGCACAACACTCACCTCACACCTCCTACTTGCATGAAACCCTTACTTCTAGCTTGATCACCCCTCCTCCTTTACCTTATCTCTTCAATTGCCATATATAAACCTTGTTCAGATCATAGTTAATTAAAAATTTTGAAATTTCTGAGTGAAAACAAAAAAAAACTATAGAGAGAAAGAAAGAACAAGAGGAAGAAGAAGAAGAAGAAGAAGGAAGCTAAGTTCTAATTTTTCATCACCATCAAGCAAGGACAAGGGGCTTAGCATCTTGGAGGGGTTATTCCAACAACATATTGTGGGTAAATTCTTAATCACATTAGGAATTTAGGTTTTGTACTTAAATTATTTTGAAATGAACAAGTTCCATAATATCGTATTTTAGTTAATCATAGACTCTGTTAAAATCTGTTATCATTCAGAGAAGAATAAACTTAACAAAACAGTGATAAAATGATGTGTGTAACACCTAGAGCAACCCATAGGATCACGAACCAGAGGGCTCGGATTTGGGCCGGTGACGAATATGGGAATTCAGGCGACGCCGGTTTTGTAGGTGGCTAGGTAGTTTTGGTTGGTTGGGTGTATTTTAGTGTATCATTTTTGCCATTTTGGTATTGTTTAAATAAATTAAATTCACTGCAGATAGAATCTGGAAGCGTATATCGGAAAGTATATCTTAAAACACAAAATACGACACGGTTAAAGCGTGTATCGCGAACTGTTTTCTGTCGTTATACAGATTTGAGTTAAAAATCTAGTAAGGTTAAGTGGTTAATAGCTCGATATAGTCGTATACAATATAACTAGTACGTGGGAATGGGTGTTTTTCATTTCCGTCATGTCGGAGTAGCCGTTTCCATATATAAATTAAATTATGATATTAGATTCGAATACGGAATTTACGGAGGCTGCGAGGAAATGGAAAGGATTGGCAATTCCTGAATAGATTCGACGTTTCCTGTGAGTAAACTAAAATCTACCGGGGAATTGTGTAAAGATGGCATGATAAGCCCGTAGTTTTATTTAACTCAATGCATTATATTGTTATGCCAAATTGACCATATGCATTCATCATTCACATATACTTGTTTAGTTGCTAGAACACTACACAAGTATCGACGAATCATGCCACGTGCACATCTTATATGTTACACACACCTCGTCGATATTACCATGTCACTTTTACACTTAGCAAATTTATTGTTAAAATGATTCATATCGTATCTTACACCCCAATAATAGTAGTAAATTGCATTATTAATATCATGTTTATTATCTGAGTATTCTATGTTGATGTAAGAGGTAATGGTATTATTGAGGATTTATGGTTTTGAGAATTGAATACTATTACATAAATCCATGATTTTCATGATTGATGTGACATGTACATCCTAAAATGTTTTTATGATTTGGTTTTATTTTGAACCAAGTCGGTGGATATACGGTTACGGGTTTATAGTATAATTCCAAACCGAGTCGGTGGATATACGGTTACGGATTTATAGTATTATTCCAAACCGAGTCGGTGGATATACGGTTACGGATTTACTGGTTTATCTAGACTGAGTCGGTAGGAAATACAGTTAGATACATAGTGGACTTTGTTGATTTCAGGATCATTCGAGGAATGATGCCTGTGAGAAATGGAAGTTTTGTGTCGATGATGGACACGGGGAAATGAAAATTTTATTGGGAATAAATGATGAGATTTCAGTTTTGATTATGAGATTCGTATATTATAGATTCATGATTTCCACAGACAATCATATATTATACTTGTTCATATTTCAGTTAGTATGATCGTCATATTTACATAATTAACCGTTATATGTTAGTTATATTCACTGAGTTGGCAACTCACCCCCGTTGTGCCACAGTTCCTTGCAGGGATAGAGTGGACGGTTAGCTGCGGTGCAGATCTACGTTTGCAGTTTTATCACATCTTTTGCTAGGTGGGTTACATATGTAGTAACCTTCTCTTTTGTGTATTTTATGTTGTATCTAGAAAATCTCCATCAGACCTGTATTTTGACTAGAGTGAGAGATGATATGTATATTATTTGACAGTTGATATCGTTTAGTTCTATAAATTGTTATTTCATTTCTTTATGTCTGGGATTAGTATTGATGTCCTATATACTGAGATTTTATTTTCCGCTGTTGATATTTTTGATCCCAACTAGGGATACAACCAAACTTAGCACCTTATACTTGTTTAATATTTTAACTTCATAACATGTGATTTTTACTTAAAAACTAAATTTTCTATATAAAGAATTCCGCAAAAAGGATTTTGATCTTGGTTTTCGGCTTACTTGGACTGTGTGCATATCTTTAGATATGATATAATCTAAGTGCCGGTCACATCCAAACTTAGATCGTGACAATATCTGGGCATTTTGAGCAAATCCGAATGTCATCTTCACCGGTAGGAAGTGAGCCGCTTTCGTCAATCGATCCACTATCACCCAAATGGAGTCATACCCTCGCCTAGTCCCGGGTCGACCCACAATGAAATCCAACGAAATCTGTTCCCATTTCTACTCCTGAATGGGTAACGGCTGTAGCTCTCCCGCTGGCTTCTGGTGCTCGGCCTTGACTTGCTGACAAGTCAGGCATCTCGACACGAAATCGGTGATGTCCCTCTTCATTCCGTCCCACAAGTAAACATCTCTCATATCATGGTACATCTTAGTGGAACCCGGATGAACACTATACACCGATCGATGTGCCTCCTCAAGAATCTCACACAGCAGTCCCTCGGCATCTGGTACGCACAGTCTAGTCCCAAATCGCAGTATCCCCTGATCATCGATCATGAACTTAGAAGTTCTTCCCTGTCCAATCTGTGCCATGATCTCTGAACAACGGTCATCACTGTGATGTGCCTCATGTATACGGTCAAGCAACTGTGGGCGTACACGAACATGCGCAAGCTGTCCTCCGATCTGAGTGAACTCGAACTGCACTTGGCTGTCGCATAAAATCTGCCAATTTGCCGACGACTGCCTCCGCACTGCGCTCAAACAAGATAGACTAACCCCGGGCCTCCTGCTCAAAGCATCCGCCACAACATCCGCCTTGCCCGGTAGATACAAGATCTCGCAATCGTAGTCCTTCACTAGTTCCATCCAAAAGCGCTGTCTAAGATTTAGGTCTCGCTGCTGAAATATATATTTTAAGCTCTTGTGATCAGTGAATATCTGACACGACTCACTGTATAGGTAATGTCGCCAGATCTTGAGTGCAAAGACCACTGCAGCCATCTCCAAATCATGAGTGGGGTAGTTCTGTTCATGTCTTTTCAACTGCCGTGAAGCATACGCGATCACCCTGTCATGCGGCATCAATACGCACCCTAGCCCCACTCGAGAAGCATCATAATAGACCACAAATCCTCCTGATCCTGAAGGCAATGATAACACCGGCGCCGTAGTCAAACAAGTCCGTAGATGCTGAAAGCTATGCTCGCACTCCACCGTCCAATTGAAAGGAACTCCCTTCCGGGTCAACCCGGTCAAAGGTGCAGTAATGCGGGAGAAGTCCTGTACAAATCGCCTGTAATACCCAGCCAATCCTAGAAAGCAGTGGATCTCCGTAACTGATGCGGGTCTGGGCCAACTCTGAACGGCCTCAATCTTCCTCGGGTCCACACATATACCGTCTCGTGTAATCACGTGACCCAAGAAGTCTACGCTGTCAAGCCAGAATGCGCACTTGGAGAATTTTGCGAAAAGCTGGTGCTCCCTTAAAGTCTGCAGTGTGATCCGCAGGTGCTGCTCGTGCTCCTCTCTGCTACGGGAATACACAAAAATATCGTCAATTAATACGATGATGAACAAGTCCAAATACGGCCTGAATATCCGGTTCATCAAGTCCATAAATGCTGCTGGGGAATTGGTGAGTCCGAACGACATCACCAAAAACTCATAATGGCCGTAGCGTGTGCGGAAAGCTGTCCTCGGTACATCCTTCTATCGAACCCGCAACTGATGGTATCCTGATCGCAAGTCGATCCTTGAAAAATACCCTGCGCCTAGAAGCTGGTCGAACAAGTCGTCGATGCGTGGCAACAGATATCTGTTCCGCACGGTAACCTGATTCAGCTGGCGGTAGTCGATACACAAACGCAAACTGCCGTCCTTCTTCTTGACAAACAGGACTGGAGCACCCCAAGGAGACACACTGGGTCGAATAAGTCCCTTATCCAGCAAATCTTGGAACTGACCCTTCAACTCTCGAAGTTTCGTCGGGGCCATCCGATAAGGCGGTATAGAAATAAGCCCCGTGCCGGGAATCAAATCAATACAAAAAGCAATATCGCGCTCAGGCGGTAGCCCAGGAAGCTCGTCAGGAAGCTCGTCAGGGAAAACATCAGGGAACACACAAACAATCGGAACCTGGTCCAACGGAACATCCATAGCACTAGTATCGCAAATATAGGCTAGGAATTCCTGGCATCCCTTCCTCAACAGCTGTCCAGCACGAAGAGAACAAATCAAAATGTGAGGGGCGGCACCACGGTCCCCCTGCACAACAAAAGCCGACTCGCCGGGAAAAAAAATCTAACTCTCTTCTCGCGGCAGTCCACGGACGCATAGCACGTGGCTAACCAATCCATGCCCAAAAGAGCGTCGAAGTCCAACATCTCAAGAAGGATTAAGTCGACAAGCAACTCTCTCTCGCCAATACGGACAACACAGGATCGGAACACGTGCCAAGCAACAAACGACTCTCCCACTGGAGTGGTCACAACAAGCGGCTGATCAAGCAACCCAGACTCTCTACCCAAACTCGGCACGAAGTGTGTGGAAACGTACGAGTGCGTGGATCCAGGATCGAACAACACGTGTGCATCAACAGAACATACTGATAGGGTAACTAAGACCACTGCATTGGACACCTGCGCGTCCTGATGCGTCAACGTGAAAACCAGTGCCTGTCCTCCACCTGTAACTGGCGGTCCACTACGAGAAACAGGCTGTACTCTGCCGGCAGCTAGCTGTCCTCTGCCTCCGCCACCTCGTCCTCTAGGAGCAAACCCTCCACGACCACGGCCTTTCTGTACATGAGCTTGACGCGGAGCAACCGTAGGTACAATAGGCAACGCCCTCTAGGGTGGAGAAGGTGGAAGTGTGACGTGTGGCACAGCAGTTTCGCCCTCATGTGGCTCCGGGTAATCTCTAACACGATGATAAGTACTCCCGCATCGGAAACATCTAGATGGTGCCGGCTGACCCTCCTGAGGATAAGAGCTGAAAAGCTGACCTCGTCCCGATCCTCCGCTAACCCCCGTACCTGAACGGAACCTGTCGCGGCACCTAAAGGGCTGTCTTTGTGCTGACGTATCTGTACGAACTCTCTTCGGACCTGGAACTACCGAAGCCTCAGCAAGGCGCTCCTCGACTAATAAGGCTGCATCTACAGCTGTTGCATAGGTCTCGTAATGCTGCGCGCTGATCGCAAGAAACAACGGGGTAAGAAAGCCTCGAACAAATCTCTTGACTCGCATCTCCTCAGTCGCCACTAGGTTTGGGGCATAAACAGATAGCTCGGTGAACAACACATCGTGCTCTGCCACTGTCATCTCCGGAGTCTGACGTAAAGACTCAAACCTGCACGCTCTAGAATCTCTGACACTCTGTGGAAGAAAGCGAGCAAGGAACACCGTCACGAACTCTGTCCAGGTCATAGGAGGAAGACCTGCTGCTCTGCCCTTCTCGACCGATTCACACCATTTCTGTGCGAGACCTTCTAGGCGAAAGCTCACGAACTCTACCCATCTCGCATCTGAGCATCTGAGTGAACGACATATCCAGGCCATTCTATCAATGAAAGACTGTGGGTCCTCGGCCGCATCGGTGCCTGTGAAGACCGGAGGCTTCAACCTCATAAACTCGGATAGCGGTACTGTAATGACCTCTGTAGCTATAGGAGCAACTGCCTGCACTGTAGGTACCATCGCGGTTCCTGCAACGAGTGGAACTACCTCTGGTCGCTGCGCTCAAAGTGTCTCAACTAGCGATCCTATCATCTGGCGCATCTCCTGCATACCGGATCCCATCATCTAGCGCATCTCCTGCATACCGATCCCTAGCATAGTGGTCTGGTCTGTCGAAGGAGGAACAGTCTGCTCTGGTGCATTGGGTGTACTACCCGGGTCTGTCCTCGTCTTAGACGAATCAACTCTAATCTTGGCTCTTGCGGCCGCTCTCTGCGCCCTCATAGTCTTTGGCGGCATAATGGCTGAAAAGAAAACAGGATACGGAAAATCGAATCACAAGAATGTATATATCATGAAGGAATTTCAATCAATAAGTCCTAAGGTCACTTAGGCGGAGTACCGTGTCGTGGGTATGCCGCGGAACATACACACGCTACGCCACTCTGCTTCAGCTACCTACTCCATCATACCAGGGTCATCCAACACACTGAAAGGTAAAACCTAGGCTCTGATACCAACTTTGTCACGATCCAAAGTTCGGCCCTTGACCGGCACTTAACCACGTAACGTCTACAGGCGTAACGCGACTAAGTAAGCCGAAACCCAGAAATCAAAACCATTAAAAGTAATGAGTGTTGAAAACATTAATGAAAACATTAGTTAAAACATTTAGAAAACCTTAAGTAGTTTAGTAAAATTCATTAAGGTTCAAGTTATTATCTTAAAAATTTTGGCAGCATTTCCTTTGTAAAAACTAGCCCCGAAATTGGGTACAAGGCAATATATGAGTAATATGATGTACAATAAGAATGAAGCATCCCAAACGGGAGCAATCACGCTCAACGGCGGAAACAATCACCATAATGATATATACGACGCTGTAGCGAAGAAATGAGCAGTATAAGTGAAAACAAATATCATGAAAGATAAAACTGCATAAATAAAAGCGGCTCACAACGAGCTCGACACCAGAATACAAAATAATATATATCGTCCTCACAACTGGTCTCTAAGTCAATACATGAAAGTAGATGAAGAGTACTAGATACAACAATGTATACAACTGGAAAATAAACGGATACCACACAAAAACCCACTTATAAGCAAAGGGCTCGCACGCCAACTGCAATGGTATCTGTATCAAAAGATGCAATAAAACAGCCTACCGCGACTACTCCGAGGGGCAACCTGCAAACACTGTGGCACAACGGGGATGAGTTTCCAACTCGTGAATAGTAGATAACATATAAAGGTAATCGCGAGTATGCACGTGCTGTGATACTCTAACCTATGCTAACAGATAACATCTATATGATGAGCTAGATGGGCAATAATCATGCAACAAGTGCGATCTAATAGCGTCTCTATATGGTAAGCATGGTTTGCAATAATCATGCATAGCAAATGCAATCTAATGACATCTATATAGTATGAGCAGGGTATGCAATAATCGTGCATAGCATGTGTACTCTATCAGGTACTACAGGTACAGGATGAGATGTATAATACTGAATGCTGAGCATGGGAATAAATAACATCTACACGGAATGTCAACGTGGAAAATAATCGATGTCCATCAATACGCCCAAATCCTAGTAAAACTCAGGCGTTGTCATCCTCATCGGCCCTCAAATCCTTTAAATCTCATAGAATCGTGAGTGCCCAACATCGGCACTCGAAATATCATAAAATAGCCGTGTCTAGCATCGACACGCAAATCCTCAAGTATCGGGCTCCGTCAGTCGGATCGGCCCTCGGCCCCGGTAGTACGTATCGTCCCGTATCCATCTCTCAGCTCTGGTCAGTATCCTCCGGATGACCGCCAGGCTCAACCAATCACCGGTAGCTAGTAGTCCCTCTTCCAGGCTCACCGTCTGTATACACAACATCCATTTCTTGCCCCGGGGAACCATACTGGGTCCACCATGTACCCGCAATTGGCCTCGTCCATCTCCTCGATTCGGGTTCACAGGTCACACGTCTCAGAACCGAGAAAACGCATGGTGGAGGCACTGAAATATCATATCAAGGGAAATCGGGTTTTTTTAAAACAGTGCGTATTTGCTTAAAATAATACCTCGGTTCCCAAATCCAGAAATCACATAAATCCAAACTCAATGCGCAAATCCATGCAATGTGTCGTATGACACGAAGAGTAAAAGAAAGGGGAAACCGCTCTTTTAAAAAGATCCAGTTTTGAAAATATCTCACGTGGTCCCTTAGTTTTTAAATCATGTCAATATCATCCATGTATGTAACATATGTATGTATCTAGGTATGGATGTGCAAATGGATATGTACGCGAATATGGGTGTGCACCAATATGAGTATAGTGTGCATGTGCGCAAGTATGAAGTTATCAATATGAGGTGCACTAACTTGGATATATAAGGTATGTGTGCACCAGTGTAGATATATCAAGGTAGGTATGCATCAATGTGAATATACAATATGAAATGTGCGCAATATGTGTAGAAATATGTTTAATCATCAATGATGCGGTGTTATCTAACTACCATTTCTATATGCAACAAAAGAGGGGTATGCTACAATGGTACATATGCGCTAGCAATATACATAAGAATATATGCGACTACAATATCCTATTACGCCCTGACGCTTAACGCCATACGGGCGATTTCCCCGTAGATGTTAAATCTACTCACCTGGTCACGTGCTAAGTGTAGCCGACCACTTGCTTCCCCTTGCTTGCGGCGTCCGACGTACCCGCCTGCGAACCTGGAATTTACACAAGGAATCCATATAAGCAAATATCTCACGAAAACACGATATCGAACTCAAACGAGAAACTCGTGTCGCGAACTAAACGCGCGTGTATACGTAACGTGTGTGCATATGGCAAAATCTAACGCGACACGCTGTGGCACACAGCGACACGCTGTAATACACAGCAAACCAACTCGACACGCATCGTACGTGTCGCGCAAGTCCCGCTACGCTAAAATATAGGTAAACGGTCCCAGATTTAATCTGAAGCAAAAACATAGAAAATCAAACAAGACCAAACCCATCACAATACCTACAGACAACTACCTGCAAAAATTCAACCAATTCTACCAAAATTTGGCCGGTCACCATAGGGGGTCATATCGGCCAAAAATGGGTGAAAGGGGTCCAGGCTTCAACACTATACTCCTAGCACAATTCATAGCCTAGTGTATATGTTTGCTTACTAAAATTACTACCCTAGTAATAGCAGATTTTTCGTATCCTAAAGTTTTGTTTAAAAAACGTTTTAAAAACACTAATCGGTAAAGATGGTATTTTAGTGCAAACTGAAACAAAAGACTTGGTTTAACAGTACTAATAGCACTTAATCAAGTTAATCAAACCCTAAAAACCCTAATCTTCACTTCAACCACAAGCTTAGCAATAAGACTCACGGAATACTAAACTTAGCCAAGCAAACCCAGATTTTGCCCACTGCCATTACTACAAAATCTAACAGTAAAAAACCCCCTAAACCATATAAGATAGCTACCCTAAAAAGTTTCAAATCCCCAGCCCCTCCCCAGGACGAGGTCACCGGATCTCTCCCTAAAGCCGTCGGCTAAAACCACCCAGCTAGGTCCCAAACTCTAGCTGCACACTCAGGGTAGCTAGTTCTACACTTCTTCATTGTTTAGGTTAAGCAAAAATTCTCGGGATCACAGCAGACTACAAGTATCCAAAATACGACACAAAAATACGATATTTGGACAAAATAACAGTAAGAGGAAGACTACCCTCCCAAACCTGCTCAAAACTCCCACTTAAACAACAACTAGTACCAAAAATCACACTAAACACTAACTTAGGCTAACTAACTACAAGCAAGCAAAGAAGGGAGTTCACTTGATCGTAGGATGCTAAGAAGGAGGAGAAAATGAGGGAGGAGGTCCTGCTGCAGCTACTGCTTGCTGTTGCTGTTGCTGCTTGCTATTGGTGCTGCTGATGTTGCTGCTGTTGATGTTGCTGCTGCTGCAATTGGTGCTGCTGCTTGGTGTTGCTGGTGCTTGATGTTGCTGCTGCTGATGCTTGTTGTTGTTGCTGGATGCTGCTGCTGCTTGTTGTTGTTGTTGTTGCTAGCTAGCTGCTACTGCTGTTGCTGAAGATGCTGTTGTTGCTGCTTCAGCTGCTGGAGCTGATGTGTGTGTGTGTGTGTGTGAGTAAGAGAGATAAGTGAGAAAAATGAGTGTTGCAACCAAAAGAGAATGAGAGCACAAGAGAGTCAACCCCCCCTCTCTCTTCAATAAATGCAAGCATGGTAAGGCCATCATGCCCATTCTCTCTCTCTCTCTTTCCCTCCAAGTCAACTACATTTAAATCATTTCCATTTAAAAAAAAAGAAACACACACTTAATTAAAAACCCAAATAACTTAATTCAAATTTAAACTTAGCTTAAGGAAAAATGGTTAGTCCACCATGGTTGCTAATCATGGTCTAACCACATCTTAACCCTAGTTTACATGCACATGTGTGTGCAAGCCTAATTAAATTCTAATAAAACATTCATTAAATCTGATAAAATATTTGAAAATTGTTTTCGTAAAATTTTTACTAAAAACCATACACTAAAGTATAATTAGCCACTAATCACATTCTAAGGTGTTACATGTTTTAAGCGCAGGTCCCCAGAATTAAAGAGGTAACCCAGCACTACTCATCATGGAGCGAACCATATGAAATAGGGTACGGTTCCTTCGCTCCGATGCGCCGTTGTGCTGTGTTGTGTACGGAGGAGTAAGCTGAGAGAGAATACCATTCTCTTTTAGAAAGTCCCTGAATTCAGTGCTTAAATACTCCCCACCTCTATCAGATCGGAGGATCTTGATACTTTTGCCAGTCTGGTTCTCTACTTCGTTTCTGAATTCTTTGAATTTCTCAAAAGCTTCAGATTTATGTTTCATAAGATACACATACCCGAACCTAGAGAGATCATCAGTGAATGTGATGAAGTACGAGAACCAACCCCATGCATGTATAGACATCGGACCACACACATCACTGTGTATGAGTCCAAAAAGTCCTGCTTCTCTTTCTCCATGTCAGGTGAACGGAGATTTGGTCATCTTTCCTTTGAGGCAAGACTGACAAGTTTCATAAGATGAAAATTCGAACGTATTCAAGAGTCCATCTTTTTGTAGCTTACTTAGTCTTTTCTCTTCGATATGACCAAGTCTATAATGCCACAAGTAGGATTCGTTCGTATCTGAACTCTTCCTCTTGCATGTGTTTTGTATATTGAGAAACATAGATACCATTACACAGTGTACCTTCTGCAACCAGTACCTTATCAAGGTAAATGTTCATGATATGTCTATCAAAAACAAAGTTATATCCATCTTTATGAAGTAAAGAAACTGGTATGATGTTGCAAACCAAGGAAGGTACATAGTAGTAATTGTTCAAAATCATAGTGTTGCCATTTGGCAATACTAGGTGATATTCACCGATGGCTGCATCATTAACTTTTCCTCCGTTCCCTACCCTGAGGGACATATCACCAGGTCCAACTATCCTACTTTTTCTCAGTCCCTGCAATAAATTATAGATATGAGATTCTGATCCGGTATCTATTACCCAGGTGGTAGGACTGACCGAAAAGCAGTTCACAACTACAAGAATACTTGAAGTAGATGCACTAGTATGCTTCTTCTTCATTGGGGTCTCCTTGGAATCCAAACAATCCTCTTTCCCTTGCTCACACTTATGACCGTTGTCGTAAGTTAGAGCCGAACCGACGTTCCGCATCTCCGAATAAGAATTCGGATCGGTTAAGAGATACATTTTATTATCTTGATTAGGGCGTGAAATGGTTGCTACCTGGAGAGAGAGAAAAGAAACACTCAACGTGCGCTCTTGCAAGATTAGATTGGTTATTAATTATCTAACCAGGATGGTGTTAGTGATATGTTTGCCCTAGAGGCCATTACTGTACATGCGATGTATATTGTAGTGGATGCTTGGACAAATATATAGAGGACTTTCTTGCTCGACATGATAGTATGCTATCTGGTTGCTCTTTATCTTAACATGTACTCTAATTGTCTCTATGTTACATGTTGATAAAGCCCTTAGGATGAGTACTTGACTACCAGGACTATGATGTAAATCATACTAGTGGGGACAGTGTAGTCGCTAAGTACATCCTTCAAATGTTCCTAGTCGTAGGTGTTTCGAGACAGGGCATCGATATACCAGAGTAGACTAGCGTATGCTTCTCGACACATGCAGATAGGCTATGGATGATCCCATATCCATTGGTGTTTGACATCAAAGACAGTATACGGGAGCTCAGTGGAGACTGGGTACACTGGATGGACTCGCCGAGAACTCCCAGATGGTATTATACCTCACGTCAGATGGAAGTTCTCTGGTGACACTGGTACAGGTTTGTCTGTAGACCCGAGATCGTCATAGAGTCTTGTGTGAATCCCACTGTGCTTTGATTTCCATTATACCACGTCTAAGAGTGCGTGCAAAACGGTGGCTTTTGGGTAAAGTCCCGAATCATATGGAGGCAATGAGCGATAGTAGGCGTTTCGTCTCTCCCGGTATAGGGAGTTGATGTTGCGCTGTGTTCGATTGGCTATAACTGGAAATCCCTGGCCAGGGTTGCTGAGATTTGCTGGTAAGCGTTATTAGTAGTTTCTTGAACTTTTATAGAACTCATATCGAAATGACTTATCGGTTACTGTGGTCTGACGTTTACCACCCCTAGACTGGATATGCGACATATCAGACGAAGAGACCGGACTGTACGGGAGTGTTACTGATTGGATTCGTCGGAGAATGCTCCACATCTCGCTAAGTAACAGGTCCATCCGAGTAAAAAACACGAGACGACTGATTCGCTCGAAGAATGGACAGAAGCAGAATATGTGCATGCTTGCTTGTTGATCTTCTGATTGCTCAATACCTCGGTGGCTATTATGTTTAGCTGACCGCTTGCAGCTTGTGGGTGTTTGATATGATCATCACCTACTGCTGGCGTATTGACGATTCTTTAGAGTCCTACACAGAGGTTTCCTGGCTCAGGCAAAACGGAGTAGGAGCACATATGTGATATGTGCAGGACCGAGAATAATACGAGTAAGTGTTACAGTATTCTATTCTCGCGATATCAGATATCGGCCGGGTATATGTGATATAGCCGGGTCATCGGATCAAGTGTTGATTTGATGAAAAGGTACATGTTATATTAGTCGGTTATATGTATTATAGCCGGGTTATCGGATCAAGTGTTGAATCTATAATTTAATGTATAATTATATATGTGATATATTACTTTACATTAACTAATAAGCTCGCTTTATTGATTCATTTTCTCACGGGATAATACATTGATATATATCCGATATATGTTAATTGTATTATTTTCTTTTGTTACAAAATATATTATATATGTGATATACAATATTGTAACAAGTTATGATTACAAATACAACATGTTTTGTGCAGCTTAAACAAGTTAGGGTTTGATTTGGGTTAGCATTTGGGTTAGCTTTTTCATGAAGCTTCTAGAAGCTTTATTTTGTTTTAAGCTTAGATATTTCGTATTGATATTTTGTGTAGATATTTCTTAACCCAACCCAAACCCTTTACCCTAGTTAATTCTCTACAAGGGTTAAGCCTTCATTCATAACCCATGGTTGATTTGTAACCACAACAATGATTTCATTATTCATCAAAAAAAAATTGTTTCATCTACTTCTTCTTTCTTCAAGAAGAAAACCTTCACTAGCTTTTTCTTTTGTGATGTTTATAAGTGAGAAATTGAAAACAAAAGAGAGTAAAATTCCTACTTCGTCATCCTCATCTATTATAGACACTTAGATTAGGTTGTCTGCTTTGCTAATACATGATTAGTGAAGCAAGAGATTAGGTTTGAGATTTTTCAAGATAGATCATCTTAGTTGTTGAAGATTGGAAGCAAGCTTGCATCTTTCTCTTCATGGAGCGTCTCTAGAGTCCGGGTACATGATGATCGCGGTGTAGGGACCTCAACACGGAGCTTATGAAGCGAAGGAACGGACTACAAAGGTTGTAATCCCAAACTCTTAGAAGTAAAGTTGTTTACTTGTATAGTTTTCCCTAATCCTCTAGTTAAGATCTTGGTTAGGGCTACATAGCACCCCAAATTTTTATAAAATGGCATGTGTGATGCCTTGCTAAACCTTGTTGTCATGCTATACAACCCTACAGTGGTATCCGAGCTTCAAGCTAGAGCATTAGGCGTTGTCTAGACGAAGTTAGAAGTCCGGTCGAACCCCGAAACCCCGTAACAACCCCTTCTCTTGAAATTTTTCAAAAAGTTAAAATTTTTCATATTAAAAATACTCAGAAAATCTTGCATGGAATTCTAAGAATTACTGTGAAGTACGAAGCCATAACTCCCTCAAGGGACCGCGGAACCGCGGCCAAACCATGCGTTTGGCAGCGGTTCCGCGGCCAACTTTAGGAGTTAGGGGCTAATACTTAAGGGATTTATTCTTTGGTACTTTTTCATTCTTCTGGGAATTTTTAATTCTACTCAAGTGTTGAGCTTTCTGCGAAATATTGGGAACTCGTTGATTCGATCGGAAAATTTAACTTAGTTTAAGTTTTTCCGGGTAATTTAGAACGTGTTAAAAGGTTCGAAGGGATATCAATAACTCACTTTTTTCCCTGTCGGAAAACTTTCAAGTGTTGGATTTTTCCTGAGTTTAAAACTTTCAGAAAATCATGCAAGCGAATTTGTGGACCCTCTAGAAGAACGTAACCTTAACTCGATTATGTGGCCGTCAAAACCGCCACTGAACCATATGGTTTATGGTAGTTTAGCATTGCCACATGTGAGGCGTTGGTTTGACCCTTCTACGGCTGGTTCATAGCGGCTGTGACATGTTCTGGGACTTTTTGAACTCCGCTCAAGTGTTGAGCTATTAGGGAAATCTTGGGTGTTTGTTTATTCGATCAGAAAGTTTAACATTGTCTATTTATCTGGAATGTGATACAATATGTGGAATTCATATAGTTAGGCATGAAATGCGAAGTATGTGATATTTCGGATTTTAGATGTCTAAAGTGAATTGTGGATTCCAAATGTTGTAGTTTTTCAATTTCTTTTCTGCGACCGTAAGTGTAATATGTGGTGTATCGCCGGTTTCGGTGCTATATGTCAACGACAACTGGGATACGCAAATTTACCTACGTCGATGGTATGCGATGTTATGTGTTGCTGTGATATGTTATATTAGATCGTCGTGTTTTGAATAGCCGGGGTTTTTATGTGAGATGAGGGTTTTTATTTTTATTCATATAATATTCTCTTATTGGGACACTTCCGGGTTGAGGATGATGTATACATTGTATATTATTTACTTTTCCGCATTAGGATTGACCCAAGGCGGGGAGCACAAGTAACCGGGTTCTAGGGTCCAGTGGGAGACCATCTCGGGGAGTCGAGACCGGGTCTTCTAACTCTAGAACTGGCAGGGTTACTTGCCGCTCTCGTAGGGGTCTAGGGATGTGGGTTTGGCTATTCATCATGACCGTGGAATCCGTGTTTTATATAGGCTCGCAATAAAACACGGACAACCTAGTATATCCAATATTTCATATATGTTCTTCTGCTGCAATGTTATGTGATGAGATCATATTACTACCTGAGACGAATGTTTATATTATATATATGAGATATATGTTATATTTCTGATTTCGTTTCAAATGTGATGCTTGTGAAGCATAATAAAATGGGACTTCATTAATGAGATTAATGAAATAAAAGAAACCTAAAGATGTTGTAGAAACTTTTTTTAAAAACTGGTAGCTCTAGTTCTTGCTTTGCATAGCGGTATTCCTTGTAGAATATCCAGCACCTTATTCGATAAGGAAGAGCCGAGATCCCTTCACCGGGAGTGACCTCTTTAGCAAAACTGGCAAATGCTACAAACTCACGGTTTAGTTTTTGATTGCTTCTATAGTTCTTGCTTTGCACAGCGGTATTTGTGAAATATCCTGCACCTTATTCGATGAGGAAAGAGCCGAGATCCCTTCACCGGGAGTGACCTCTTTAGCGAAACTAGAAAAGCCTCAAAAACACTCCTTTTCAAAATCACTTGTTTCTACAACGATATCAAGTTCTTTATGCTCATGGTTTTCTGAAAAACCTGTGTAACCCTCCGTCATTTTAGGAAATAGAGTACTTAGTATTCGTTCTGCGTTTGTTGACCATAGTTAAGGCGCAGTGTACGGTAGCTGAGTGATGTTTTCCTATATAACATATGATGTGATTAATTAGGACAGTCATATGACTTTGTTGACCATAGTTAAGGGTCATGTGGGTGGGTCTAATTAATCAAGAAATGACGGGTAGAACTTGACTAGTGCTTATGATTTGTTGACCATAGTTAAGGTCATACGTCACTAGGGGTAAAAGCTTTATCGGGAATTTCAAGTGTTGAGATTTGCAATGAGATTGCATACCTCCTATGAGATAGTTGGATCCCGATACCCGCTGCGAGTAAGAGTTACTCCTGGGAGAGTTTTACACATTACAATTAGCCGATCAAGTAGGTGTCTAGAAAGGTGTCAACGGGGTTAAGCCTCTGGGAAAACGAGGTTTACTTTAATTAGGTCCATGAGAAAACACGGGGAACCTCTCTCAAAGTACCGGCACTGGCCTGGCTGAAAGATTGGCGAACTTGTAGGGTGTAATTAATCTCGGCTAGTCTTTCCTTTTAGGGTTTGAAGGAAGATTTGACTAAAACAGTGGTAGCCATCCTGATTAGATATATTAATAACCAATCTAATCTTGCAAGAGCATACGCTGAGTGTTTTCTTCTCTCTCACTCCGGGTAGCAACCATGTCACGCCTTAATCAATATAATAATACGGATGTATTGACCAAACCCGCTTGTTATACTGCGCTGGGGAACGTTGGTCCCGCTCCAACTTATAATTGTTATAAGACAGAGCAGGAAATAAGGGATTACCAGAATTCCCGTGCCGCCCAAACGAAGAAAGTGCATGCTGATGCATCTTCTTCGGGTATGTTCGTTATAGAGAACTGAGAACGGGTGATAAGTTTCAAGTGTTGGAAACGGTGCAATTGTTGCAAGCTAAGAAGTTGGCAGTTACCACCCTGTATTACTAGAATACATTGATTCTGAACGAATGTTATTAAAGACCGAACCTGATATATGACATCATATCAGTATCTTTATTTAATAAAGAAGGATATAATTTTGTATTGTTGGATAATGTTCTGAACATTTCCTATATCAAGATTTGATCAGTTCAGGAACGTTATCTAAAAGTATAAACGTTCTAAATCAAACCACGGTTCTTAATGTATAGAACACACACAAGAGGAAGAGTTCAGAAATGAACGAATCCTTCTTGAGGTTTTGTAGACTAGGTCATATCAATGTGACCCGACTAGCTAAGTTAAATTTAGATGATATTTAAATTAGTTTGAATTTACATCTTGTGAAACTTGCCAGTCATGTCATAAAGATAAGATGACCATAGCTCTGTTTGTTGGAAACAGAAAAAGAGTTAGTGAACTCTTGGGATTGATACATGATGATGTATGAGGTCCCCTGTCTACACATGTCAGGACTGGTTATTTGTACTTCAGAAGTAGAGAACCAAAACGGGTATATGTATTATGTCCTTTGATGTGATCTGGGAGGAGAATACTTGAGCACGGGATTCCTGGACCATTCTAAAGGAGAATGAGATTCTCTCTCTGCATTACTCCTCCGTATATACCACAATACGTTGGTATATCGGGGCGAAGCAATCGCACCCTATGTAATAAGGTGTGCTCTATGATGAGTACTACTGAGTTACCTATTTCCTTTTAGGGGTTATTCACTTGAGAAGCTGCATACCTATTGAATAGCGTTCCAACCAAATCAGGTGCCTACCACTCCATATGTGATATGGTATGGAAAGAGCCCATCTCTTAAGGATGTTAAGATTTGGGGTTGTCCAAAGCAAAATCCAGACAAACTCGAGGCAATGTCAGTTCTTTGGAAGTTTGTTGGATATCCCAAGCATTCACAAGGGAATATCTTCTACCAAACTGGGGAGCAAAAGGTGTTTTGTTTCTCAGCATGGAACCTTTTGGAAAGGGAATTTCTTGTGAAGAAATTAGTGGTTATGAGGTAGAACTGGAAAAGGTTCCTGCTATACAAACTACAGCTGATGATTTGGTAAACCGGAAGGATTTAATAGTTTCTAACGAACCTCAGCCTCTCCGCCGATTTAGTAGGGTTCCTCATCCACCTGAGAGATACTTCGGTTTCTCTATGACTGTGGGAGCGAGGATTGCATCATGAGATGATGACCTAACTTATTTCGAGCAGGCCATCAAGAGTGGGGACTCTGTATGAATGGCTGGATGCTTAGCGATCTGAGATGGAAGCCATATACACCAACAAAGTATGGACTTTGGTTGCTTTATCTGAAGGGTTAAATCCCCATTAGAAGCAAGTATATCTTGAGAAGATTACTTGGTGTACATGGAAAAGTTGAGACTTTCAAATCTATGCTTAAGTCCATCCAAATTCTACTTGCAATTGCTACATACCATGACTACGATATCTGGCAGTTGGGTATCATGACTGCTTTTCTAAATAGTGATTTAGAAGAGAGCATCTATAAGTACACAGCCAGAGGGCTTCGTAGACAGTAGGAGCAGCGGAAACATATGCAAGTTGCTTTATGGGATAAAGCAGGCATCGCGGAGCTGGAAAGTTTGTTCTGATGTGGTAGTCAAAGAGTTTGACTTCATCAAAATGCTAGATGAACCTAATATATACAAAAATGTAGTACGGAGTATGGTGGTGATCCTCGTATAGTACATGGATTATATACTCATGATAGGGAAGGAGTTTCCTATGCTACGCTCGGTCAATCTCCTCTTATCACAAAGATTCTCCATATAGGATCAAGATGATACCTCCTAAATCCTAGGTTATGGATTTATGAGATAGATCTAATTGGATGTTAGGATTCTCACTACTTGTAGTGAGATGGTATCAATCGATCCTGGGGAGAATCACTGGAAAGGTTCCAGGGTGATAAGGACGACTGAATGTCAGTCGCATGCATTGTCTTTACCCTCAGTGGAGGGACGGTATGTTGGAAGAGTTCCACACTAGATACCGTGACTTACTAGATGATAAAAGCAGGATAAATCACTACCAAGGATGCTAGCAAAGAAATAGTCTGGATGTACACTAGTTCATGAGATGAACTTCGTTCCTACCATTGTGTGACAATGGAGTTTTGGCTTTTGCCAAGGAAACCCCGTCCCATCTGTGATCCAGACATATTCTAAGGAAGTATCACCTGATCATGGAGATGGTTGATCTTCAGGGAGATCGGGGTTATAAGAGTAGACACAGAGGAAAACAGCGTGGATCCACTCACAAAGGCCTATTTTCCAGTGGAGACTTTTATGGGATGGTTGAGTATGAGATACTTCAACCACAGCTGATTGTTGGGTATGAGATACTATAACAGATGTCCCTAGTGCAAGTGGGAGATTGTTAGTGATATGTATGCCCTAGAGGCCATTACTGTACATGCGATGTATATTGTAGTGGAAACTTGGATATATATATGGAGGACTTTCTTGCTCGACATGATATTATGCTATCTGCTTGCTCTTTATCTTAACATGTACTCTGATAGTCTCTATGTTACATGTTGATAAAGCCTTTAGGATGAGTACTTGACTACCAGGACTATGATACAGATCATACTAGTGGGGACAGTGTAGTCGCTAAGTACATCCTTCAAATGTTCCTAGTCGCAGGTGTTTCGAGACAGGGCATCGATATACCAGAGTAGACTAGCGTATGCTTCTCGACCCATGTAGATGGGCGATGGATGATCCCATAACAATTGGTGTTTGACATCAGAGACAGTATACGGGTGCTCAGTGGAGACTGGATACACTGGACGGACTCGCCGAGAACTCCCAGATGGTATTATACTTCACGTCAGATGGCAGTTCTCTGGTGACACTTGTACAGGTTAGTCTGTAGACCCAAGATCGTCATAGAGTCCTGTGTGATTCCCACTGTGCTTTGATTTCCATCATACCACGTCCAAGAGGGCATGAAAAACGGTGGCTTTTGGGTACAGTCCCGAATCACATGGAGGAAATAAGCGATGGGAGGGGTTTCGTCTCTCCCAGTATAGGGAGTTGATGTTGCGCTGTGTTCGATTGGCTATAACTGGAAATCCCTGGCCAGGGTTGCTGAGATTTACTGGTAAGTGTTATCAATAGTTTCTCGAACAGTTATAGAACTCATATCGACACGACTTATCGGTTACCGAGTTCTGACGTTTACCACCCCTAGACTGGATATGCGACATATCAGACGAAGTGACCGGACTGTACGGGAGTGTTGCTGATTGGATTCGCAGGAGAATGTACAGGCTTGCTGGTTGATCTTATGATTGCTCAATACCTGGGTGGCTGTTATGTTTAGCTGACCGCTTGCAGCTTGTGGGTGTTTGATATGATCATCACCTACTGCCGGCGTATTGACGATTCTTTAGAGTCCTACACAGGTTTCGTGGCTCAGGTAAAATGGAGTAGGAGCACATATGTGATATGTGCAGGACCGAGAATAATACGAGTATGTGATACTGTATTCTATTCTCGCGATATGAGATATCGGCCGGGTATATGTGATATAGCCTGGTCATCGGATCAAGTGTTGATTCGATGAAAAGGTACATGTTATATTAGTCGGTTATATGTATTATAGCCGAGTTATCGGATCAAGTGTTGATTCAATAATTTAATGTATAATTATATATGTGATATATTACTTTACATTAACTAATATAAGCTCGCTTTATTGATTCATTTTCTCACGGGATAATACATTGATATATATACGATATATGTTAATTGTATTATTTTCTTTTGTTACAAAATATATTATATATGTGATATATAATATTGTAACAAGTTATGAGTACAAATACAACATGTTTTGTGGAGATTAAACAAGTTAGGGTTTGATTTGGATTAGCATTTGGGTTAGCTTTTTCATGAAGCTTCTAGAAACTTTATTTTGTTTTAAGCTTAGATATTTTGTTTTGATATTTTGTGTAGATATTTCTTAACCCAACCCAAACCCTTTACCATAGTTAATTCTCTACAAGGGTTAAGCCTTCATTCTTAACCCATGGTTGATTTGTAACCAGAACAATGATTTCATTATTCATCACAAAATATTTTGCTTCATCTTCTTCTTCTTTCTTCATGAAGAAAACCTTCACTAGCCTTTTCTTTTGTGATGTTTATAAGTGAGAAATTGAAAACAAAAGAGAGCAAAATTCCTACTTCATCATCCTTATTTATTCTATCCACTTAGATTAGGGTGTTTGCTTTGCTAATACTTGATTAGTGAAGCAAGAGCTTGGGTTTGAGATTCTTTAAGGTAGATCATCTTAGTTGTTGAAGATTGGAAGCAAGCTTGCATCTTTCTCTTCATGGAGCCTCTGTAGAGTCCGGGTACATGATGATCGCGACGAAGGGACCTCAACACGGAGCTTATGAAGCGAAGGAACGAACTACAAAGGTTGTAATCCAAAACTCGTAGAAGTAAAGTTGTTTACTTGTATAGTTTTCCCTAATTCTCTAGTTAAGATCTTGGTTAGCGTTACATAGCATCCCAAATTTTTATAAAATGGCATGTGTAATGCCTTGCTAAACCTTGTTGTCATGCTATACAACCCTACATATGGCTCTCACCGTTTCCTCAAATTCTTTTTCAAACCCTAAAAGAAGAACTAGTCAGGATTTAATCACACGTTATAGTACTTGCTTAACCTTTCAGCCAGGCTAGTGTTGGTACTTCGAGGGAGGTTTTCCAACGCTTTCGCGAAGTTCCTTAATTATATAACCTCTTTCCCCTGGAGGCATAGCCCCGCTAACACCGTTCTAGACACCTACTTGGTTTATAGCATTGATTGTTAAGTGAAATGATCTCCCGAGTGTAATCCAACTCATCAGTGGGATCGGGATCCAGCTATCATTGTGTAATGACCTAGATGGAATCCACTCTAGTCACTAAACTCCAGAAGGTATGCTAAATCTAAAAGTTTCCTGTATATTTGAAACTCCCGATGTTGTTTTTGCCCCAAGCGGCTTCATGACCTTGACAGAGGTCAACATGTCATAAGTCGCAAGTCAAGTTCAACCTTTCATTGTCCTGGATTGATTTAAACCCACCCGCACATGTCCTTGACAAAGGTCAAAATGATTGTGCGACTGTCCTAAATAATTGCATCTATCTATGCAACATACGAGAATTGCTTAGCTACCATTCACTATGCCTTGATAGAGGTCAACATACACAGCATGAATACTAAGTAATACTTGTAAGAAATGACGGAGGGCTACGGCAGGGTTTTTGGTCAAAAACCCGTTAACGTAATGAACTTTATATTGTTGAAGGAACCTGATAGCTTTTGAAAAGGAGTGGTTTAAGCTCCGCCTTTTGAAAATTTTTGGTTTTGAAAAAACCGAGTAATCTAGAGTATATACTTTAGCTCAAGAGGTCACTCCCCGCGAAGGGATCTCGGCTCTTGCCTCGTAGAATTAGGTGCTGGATATTCATGACCGAATACCACTATGCATAGAGAAAGAATATAACTGTAGTTTTTCGAAATTTGTTCCAACAACATCTTTTAGGTTTATTTTCTTGCATTTATCAAAATTAATGCGGTCATATCAGTTAATCCTATCACACCATAAAAAGAACGAAAATACAATGTACGTATATGCCATCCGCATTCGCCACTGGACCCCGTCATCACCCGTTAGGTTACTTAACTAACGACAGAGCGGGGACTGGACTAGCACGGGTGTAAAACATATACAACATCTACTAGTATATATATACGTATATACAACATTCGTCCCAGGCATGATAATAATCAACATCACAGAATCTCAACCAACAATATAGAATGGTGGATAATCTTGGAGCCCCGGGTTTAATTTGAGCCGCAAATAAAACCCGACGTTCCTGGTCGTGTGGATAGCCTGTGCAATGAGAACCTGGACCACTACGAGCGCGGCAAGTTACCCGCCAATCCCAGAAGTGAGGCAGGCCCATTCAACAAAGTGAATGGGCCACCCAGCACTTCACGGAATCCGGTAACTTGGACGCCCCTCCGTGGGTCAAACTATACCCCCTATGAGTGCGGCGAATAGCCCGCCAGTTCTAGAACGAAGCCCCCTTCCGTCTCAACTCCATGAGATGCGGGCTTGTTGCCTTCTAGAATCCGGCTATCCGTGCACTCCACCATGGGGTAATCCTAGTAAAGAAAACAAAAATAATATGTACAAATGGTGACATCGACCTCAACCCGGTCGTGCCCCAAAATAATATACAACCCGGCAAAGACGGCGGTCCACATGTCGGACGCTCGCCTCGCAATAACAAATGTACAAATGAATATAAACTGTACCACTAACAATGCACCACATGCTATCCACCACGACTATCCAACCACAATCACAGCACAAGCACAAAACATCAACTCGAATGTCACGTTCGCAAACCCGTCTAAAAGAACATATAGCAATCAAACGAGTTTACCGATCAAATGACATTCACGGTCGCAGATAAAAGTGAATGTACTGTTAACAAAATACGTATTTTAAAATTTCGATCGACTAAACCTTCCCAAATCTAGGCCAAAACCATATATCAAAAAAATCATATTTCCATGAATGAAAGCCCCAGAAAAAATTTCCGGCACTATAGCCCAAAAAGCGCTGCGGAACCGCCGCAAAATGTGCTATTTTGCTCCGGTTCCGCTGCCGAATTTCGGAGTTACGTGCCCAAATTTTTTCCACAACTATAGTTTTGCCTGCACATATTTTTAAGATGCCTAAAAAAAATTTTATGAACAACTTTAAAATTCGACAGCAAGCACACAAAAATGAAAATACGATTCGGAAATTTTGGTCGATTGAGATTCTAACCATGTGCAAACTAGCTTGTAGGGTTTATGAGTTGGCTCTGATACCATGAAGGGTTACGCTAGCGCCCCGGCCAACTACCGTGGCCAAATGCGGAACAAAAATTTTATAGCGATCATAAACATGGCGATGGGATAACAAAAAAACCGGATCTTTAACCATAAACCTAACTAGCATGTGAGGGTTCTATCTTCTATGATAGAATGTATACCTAAAGAAAACAAGTCTTTCGGGTCTTTGATCCCCTCCTTAAGCTCCTCGATGGAAGTATGGATCGTGCTTGAACTTCGGCCTCTTTGTGTCAACGATGATCCACCCGAGAGCTCCAACCTTGAGCTAAACCTCCAACATGAAGTAACTAGAATACTTAGCTTGCTAATCTAAGTAGACTAGGGTGAGTAGAGTGTGATTTGAGTAGATAAGTCTCATTAACCCTTGATTATCAACACATGATACACTAGGGTTTGAGAGAGGAAGAAGGAGAGAACAAGAATGAGAGCACACTTGAGGAAAGAGAAAATATTTTTGATAATGATAATAGAAAATGTGATGGCTAGCTTGACATGACCACAACCATGTGATGAAAAATATCTCCTCAAAATATTAGCTCACAAAATATCTCACAAAAATATCTATGGTCAAAAAGTCAATCCAAGTCAAATGGTCAATCCATGTCAAGTGGTCAAGAACAAGTAGCCATGCCATACTTATCATTAGCAAAAATAAAAAATACTTTTCTCTACCTCATAATGGTTTTAATCAAGTAAATAGTCAAACCCCTAATGAGGTGTCTCCTTCTATACCCCTCTCATCTGTATATACATACACGCATCCGTGTTCCGAAAAACACGAATACAATGAGACGAAGCTAATTCAATAATCAAATACTAGGATCCGGCTTAAACCAAAGCCTACTAGTATTGTCCGCTCGAACACCATACGCGTACAAGTATACGTATATGATCGAACCCTGCCGTAAAAACCATACGACCTCTACCCGTTTCGCCCGAAGCTGGGAAACCCTCTGTGCGGTACTCTAAAGACTCGACAGTACTCTGGCAGTGGGTTTAACCACATGCACGTTAGCGGCACTAGCTGTGCGTAACGGATACCCAGGTATCTGTCGATAAGAAGGTCGATGAACAAGCTCATCCAAACTCCTACTGAGCCTATATGTGACAATCTCCGTACAGTCCGGTCTGTTCGTCTAAGAGTATCGCATATCGGGCCTAGGGGTTGGTTAACGTCAGACCCCTAATAGCGGTATAATTCATGTCGGAGTGTAGCCCAGAACATCCTGAGAAACTACTGGAACACCTACCAGTAAATCTTACTTGCCCTGGCCAGGGACTTTGTGTAATGGCTCTCCAAACACAGTGCGATATCAACCCCAAATACCGGGAGAGATGAATCTTGTCTAACCGCCACTGCCTCCAAGTGCTTCGGGACTGCACCCAACTACTACCTGTTTGCACGACTCAATAGAGCCGTGGTAGGGTAGCAACTAAAGGACAGTGGGAACACACATGAGGTGAAGTAGCAGTATCAAGTAAATGGACTAAGCAGTACTCATTTCACCTGGGAACTGCTAACTGACGATAGGTATAATACCAACTAACAGTTCTCGATAAGTCCTGTCCAGTGTACTCGTAACCTAACGAGCGCCTGTATACTATCTCCATTACGACGTACTAATGGCTGTAGGACAGACCATGTCTCTCGCCGGGATGAGAAGCGTATACACTAGTCTACTCTAGAGTATTGATGCCCCGTCTCGATAATCCTACGAGTAGGGACCTGTATAAGGATATGCTTATAGACTACCCAGCCCCCGCTAGTGTGATCGCCATCACAACGCCGATACTCAAACAAAGATCCTAAGGGCTTCATCAATATGTATTAACGATATGTTAAAAGAAACATATACACATATTAAGATAGATACAAACCAAGTAGTATACTACTATATTGAGCAAGATTGTCGTCAATCCGTGTATATATCCCAAGCTTCAAAAATGTAATATACAAACTAGTACTATACAATAATGACCTCTAGGGCATACATATCCAACAATACCATGACCAAGAGAACTTAAGATCACAAAAACATGATCTTTTAAAAAAATTATGATAAAAAAGACTATAGAAGCTTAAGCTTCAAACACATGGTCTTTGAAAGGTTAACGTTTTTATGGTAGAAGATGGAGTTAACTCCAAAACCCTAACCATGCGCCCACATGCAAAACACGTGGCACGAGCGCTGAAGGCTGCTATACCAAAGGTTAACCTCTAAGGGTGGCGCTACATGCGCCAACGCCAAGTTGATCCAAGCCAAGCCGATGCTTTGCGCCGAGAACATAATTTGCCCTATCGGGCGCCACGTGAAATGCACGAGTGCATGTGCCAAAGACATGCACCCGAGCTGACTTAAGTCGAGCTAAATGCCATGCACCAGACATATTTTGGGTGTCAAACAGATTCAATACTAAGCCTAAATTGGCTAAGTCTCAAAGCTTAAGCTTCTGCTGTAATCAAATGATCAAATTGAGTACAGTACTCTCATGCCACTTAGGTTGACCTAGTTCTCAAAGGAGACTAAGTGTTCCTAGGCTGTTCCTAATCTCCCAAACTCGCTTAGTTGACCTTAGTCTCAAATAAGAGTAGCGTGTCCTTACACGAAGCTTCTGGTCTTATCTGAATGACGGACCTCATAAAAATGAGAAATGATACCTAAGTTCACTCCTGTTGGCAAACCAAGCTACCGACATGGACCCTGTCAAGTAAAGGCTTGACCCAAATTAGGAAAATATCTATACGAATTTAGACTAAGCCGTGCCCTACAGGCGAAGTCAAAATTAGTCTTCGTATACAATTCAAGGGCAACCCAAATAAAAACCCAAAAGACACGACACACGAAGTAAAGAACCTGCAGTGCAGAAAGTTATTATCGTGCGTGACAACGAAATTAACTATATGGGTGTGCCTGTAGGAAAAATGTATCCCCACAATCAATAAAACTCACATCTTGAGAAGTAGTCAGAAGTCAGCTACATCGGTCGCATCCTTCCAAACTTCTGATATACGTCGCTATAAATTAACATAGTATTATTGGAGAGGTGAATGGATCAAACATATGCATCTGCCCCCAAATTTAGGCTAGACGGTCCATCCCGTATCACCTCAGTTCCTCTTTTTCTGCTGTAAACAGATTCTGGCATGCCCGGTAGGACCTTTTCTCTTTCTACTCCACTATCCGTGTGTCGTGTTTTCGCGAACAAAATCGCGGTTTCTTATGTTTATGGTTGCTCTTGGATTTCGTAGTATACTAAAGCCGGTGCAATTTCTCCTATGAATGTCTCAATTGTATCTTGCAACAATTGCAACTCAAGCACTACCTCGTCCCAGCTGATCTTCTCTAGGCAGATTATGGCCCCTCTAATCGGCATCCTAACAGCCCAACTCATGCAAGAATGGAACGGGCTCCAATTCGGGCAAATACCTCCACATCTCCCAACCATCGGTGTCTTAACGCCAAGGGAGGAAGCTTCAAAGAAGTCGGTTTTCGACAGGCTGGAAAAAGGCTCTGCATGCCCTTTCGAGAAGCCTGCAAAATCAAAAGGCTTAGTCTTTAGCAGGCCGAATCCAAGCTTCGTAGGCCCATCAAAGAAGCCCGCAAAACTAGAAGGCTCAATCTTTAAGAGGCTGACATCAAGCTCCACAGACCCAGCAAAGAAGCCTATGAATTCCAAAAGCTTGGACTTTAAAGGGTTGGTTTATGCTGCGCCCGAAGCGCCAAAAGACGCTTCACTTCCAAGAAAGTATGTTTTCCACAGATTGGCGCCAAATGCTCCTACTTTGCCTAAGAGGACGGTCTTCAAGCGACCGACACCTGCTAAAGCTCTAAAGCCACAGAGGAGGTATGACTATGAGACTTCCAAAGATGAAGAGGTTTCGGCTTCAAAATGCTCTCGACGTCGCTATTGGTGCCGACAAAGGCAGGCTGGGGGCATCTCCCCATCAGGATTAACTCCACCCAAGCCAGCTATAGATGCAGCTGTCTCAACCAATAATAGCTTCAAGTTGCTGAGAAGGGTTAAGTAAAACTTTCCTTCCACCGTCTTAAAGAAGTCCCCACCACTTGTGAGGGCATTAAGTGAGCAAAAGCCAATGCTCATGCCAAAACTTTCCTCAAAGATTTTCAAGGTCTGGAAGGAAGTTCGTGGTTCCATTGTCAATGAAAAACCATCTTAAAAGCTTAGGAATCTGCCAAAGGCTGACGATTCAGCTTCCAAGTCCAAGGTGACTCTCCCAAAAAGGCATAGGCCAGAGAGATCCCGGTCACCTAGGGTAAATCCCAAAAGGCGAAATGTCAGAAACTTTACGCACAAAACTGAAGTAGTTCACACTGTGCAGATGATACATCTCAACGGAAGTGAAAATAACGCTTCCACCAGTAATATACCCCATACTCGGTCTTTGACTATAGCTCAAAGGCAGCAACAATAGCAAGAAATGGCAGTTCAAGCAGTAGCACCCGTCATCCCACCGCTCAAGACGCGTCCGGAAGACGAGCAAGAAGATCTGGAAAAACAAGAGTCTGATGTTGACTCTTTAAACTGGGCTCTTGAAAAGAAAGAAAAAAGAAGCGGCGAAAATGTCCTATAACATGAATCAGATAGCCCTCCTCCTGCAGAAGATATGTGGGATGATGCCCAGCCGTCAGAATCACCAGCTGAAGAGTCATTGATGATCCCTGATAATGAGAAGAGAGATGCCACAAGTCCTTTACAACCCCTTTCAACTGCAAAAGAAGATCTGATCTCAAAGGCGCAACTCAATGAGAACATCTCCCAACAGGTCAAACTCGTCATTGCCAGTGAAGAAAATGCCAAGTTGGTCAAGACTGGTCATCCATACCTAGTATGGTATGATCAGAAGCAATACCCTCCGAGATATACGATCCCAAAGTTCAACGTCTCCAAAGGAACGGGAATCCCCGCCAGCATATCGCACAGTTCAAACCAATGTTCGGTAACAACAAAGGCGGTGATAAGCTATTCCCTCGATAGTTCAAAAGTAGCCTTGAAGATACTACCTTCGAAGGATACTCGGAACTCCTAAATGACATCGTAGAGACCTTCGCTAACATGGAGCTACTCTTCACTCAGAGGTTTGTTTGCGCGAGCAAGCGTACTACAATCTCCGCGCTGATCAATGAAGAGAGGAGATTGAATGAAATGTTGGTGCAATATGCCATTCGATGGAGGAACCTTGCCTCGAAGTGTGAGCAACCGATCACCGTAGCTCCAGTCGTTAGAATGTTCATAGGCACCCTAGATCCACGATCGCTGGTTTATCCATTCCTATCTTTCGCCAAACCAAACACATATCAATAGCTCCTTGACATGCTGGTTCAATAGGAGCGAATAAACCACTAAGTCGTTAAATTGGAAAAAATGGTATGTTGATAAGCAGAAGAGGCACAAATGAAAACCCGAAAGGGCTCCTGAGTAAAAACAGCAGGACTACCTACGAGCTTGTGAAAACCCAAGAGGGCGCAAACTCGTAAAAGGAAACAAAGTTTTGACCAAGTCCTACCAGAGGTGAGCAATCCTCCCAACGTGGTGAATGGCACTTATGAGTACCCTCGACATGTAAGAAGAAAATACTCTTGTAAAATTCTTACTAATTACAAGGGAAAAGAGACTTAGGGGCCCCTACTAATCCTAAGGAGAAAATACATCTACGGGATCCACTTGACTCGTAAGAAAAAAACCATTTATAAGACCTTCATGGCTCATAAAATTGGAAAAGCCTTAGGTGATATGGACCTAAATCTGTCTCCTAAGCCATCGTTGCCCTACGGCCAGTCTCCAAATTGACAACTGTATACAATCCACGGGCGAATCGGAACAAAATCGCATCAAAACATTCTTCGTTGGCAAATCAAGTTACCAGTGAGGAGAAGACAAACTCATGTGTTCACACGACACTTGAGTAAAAAACGGCACTTGTGAGTCCTCTCGACTTGCCAAGAGAAAATACTCTTGTGAGATCCTTATGACTCACAAGGGAAAAAGACAATTAGGGGTCCTTACGACTCCTAAGGAGAAAATACACCTACGGGATCCTCTCGACTCTTATGGAAAAAATACTTTTATGAGACCCCATAACTCATAAAAGTTGAAAAGCTTTAGGTGACAGGGACCTAAACCTGTTTTTTAAGCCATCGATACCCTGTGGCTGGTCTTCAAATTGATCACTATATACAATCCATGGGCTACTTGCAACAAAGTTACTTCCCCAAGTCCCACAAAAGGCGAGCAATCCTCCCAACATGGTGAAAAACACTTGTGAGTCCTCTCGACTTGCAACGAGAAAATACTCTTGTGTAATCCTTACGACTCACAGGGCGAAAAAAGACACTTGGGGGTCCCTATGGCTCCTAAGGAGAAAATACACCTTTGAGATCCTCTCGATTCGTAGGAGAAAATACTTTTATAAAACCCTCACGGCTCATAAAATTGAAAGGTCTTAGGTGATAGGGATTTAAACCTATTTATTAAGCTATTTATGCCCTACAGCCTGTCTCTAAATTGACTACCGTATACCATCCATGGGCAATTCGCAACAATGGTTGCACCTTCAAAGTCCCCCAGGTAAGCGACACCCCCCAAACATAAAGTTTTCCTGCGTCCTGTCTACAAATTGACTACCGTATACAATCCACGGGCTTCCCGCTGCAAAGTTACACCCCAAAGTCCTATGGTGAACAACGCTCCCTGAAAATATCCATTGCCTATGTCTTGGTCTCCAAAGTTGACTATCGTATACAATCCATGGACTACCCATGACAAAATCGCTTCCAAGACCTCCTATATTAGCCAACTAAAATACCAACAAGAAAAAGACCCACTCATGTATCCTCATGACTCATGAGGAGAACGGTGCGTAAAAAAACTGATACCTCCATAAGCCAAAAAGGCACGAATGGAAACTTAAAAGGGCTCCATGAGTAAGAACTGCAGAACTACCCGCGAGCTTTTGAAATTCCGGAAGGGCGCAAACTCATGAAAATAAAGAAACTTCCCTACAAGTAGTTCAACCCCGACTCTTGTATACAATCAACGGGCACATAAAAGTATGTTTCAACAAAGTCCCACAAAAGGCAAGCTATACCCCCAACACGGTGAACGACACTTACGAAATCCTCTCAACTTGCAAGGAGAAAACACTCTTGTAAGATCCTTATGACTTACAAGAGAAAACCCACCTAGGAGCCCTCATGACTCATAAGAAAAAAAAACACATCTATGAGATCCTCTAGACTCATAGGGAGAAAACAGTTTTGTGAGACCCTTACGGCTCATGAAGATTGAAAAAATCATAGATGACAGGGACCTAAACCTATCTTTTAATCCACCAATGTCCAATAGATAATGGCAAATGATGAGTCGCTCCTGACACCGTGCTTCAATGTTAGTGGTGTTGATGTCATCCAAAGGTACAAATTCCAAGTTTCTCCACGCAAAGGATGAAGTCCTCCTAGAAAATGTGCTTCAGTATTAACAACGCTAATGCCAACCTGAAGTCCAAAATCTTGACCCTTAAGTCGTTAAACTAGGAAATAAAAAAGAAAAGAAATAGCCGAAATGATTGGACAACTCGCAATAAAAATCAGCGAGTAAAATTAAAAAAATAGCAAAAATGATGGGGGCGACCGCGAATAAATAGGATAAATGATGGGGTAATCATGACTTTCGCGATAAGAAAAGCTGAAATGATAAAGCAATCGCGGATAAAGAAGAAAAAAAGAAATTTTTCGCCCTTCAAGCAGTTCGATCCTGACTCTTGTACACAATCCACGGGTACAAACAAATGAAAGTGGGCAACTTGTTCCATCATGCTCTGCCAAACAAAGAATCTAGTCTTGACGGCAAAATATACATCCTAGAGACTATCTCGACATCCGTTTTACTCCAGCAAAGTACAAACATGATGTCAGCAAGGCTCAAAGAGCCAGAATCAAAGCAGAGTGATGACATTTCCTAGCTCCAAGTCTTGACGGAAATGGATACAGCCTAGAAACTATCACGACGTTCGTCCCATGCGAGCAAAGCATAGACATGACGCCAGCAAAGCTTAATGAGCCAAAATGAAAGTGGAGTGACGAAAAATTCCTAACTCCAGGTCTCCACGGTAGTACATACATGCCTAAAGACCACCGAATGTCATCTTACCTTAGAAGGGTATGGACTTGACTTCCCTGGGACTCAAGAGTCTGACCCCAAAGTAAAGTGTCATGGTGGCGCCTAACACTGAATCTCTAATGGCCATCTATATATCCGCCTAGGAAGATTACATGGGACATTGTATCCTTACCTCAGAAGGGACTGAAGACATGGCAAGTGCGTAGTTCCTCGAACCGCATTATGAAGGAACGCAAAACGAGAAGAAATCAGCTAATGAAATGGTGCGACAAACTACACCCAATACTACAAACCAAACGAAATCCTGTGCTAGCGGGGGTTATGTGTTTGACGTTAGGATGAGTGATGGGGATTTTATTAGTCTCCAAATTTAACCGCGAGTATACAGCTTACCTTAATTGTACTTGAGTATCGTTCCCACAGAGAGGTGTGTTAGCTACTTTTAAACTAAGTTAAAGAAAAGATTTGATTTGATTTTTTCTTTTATCAATATCTAAAGCAAGAAAATTTAAAAGATTAGTTTGAATAATAAAAAGAGATCTAGGGTTTTGCTTTGCTTTTATGTGGCAGTTTATATGATAACACTTTATCATTTTTCATAGGTTTAATTAACGATCTATTAATAACATAAAAGCATAGAATAAATTATTGGATTTAATATTATCCTATCAATTATATTATATCATTTAGATTTAATTTAAACACTAATTCTAGTTTACTAGATTTAATCTCATTTTAACCGTCTATGCGTATTTGTAGGACAACAACTACCATGTTCTATGTTTTCTCCTATATCAAATTAATAACTAGTTTGAATATTTTTTGACCTTATACTTTGTTTCTTACCATCTCTAATTAGGTTTCTAGTTGTCTACTTTCATGAACCTAATTAGTTTTTAGGTATTCTTTTCTATCCATAATTTTACTAAAGGCGTCAACTTTTTATCATAAAATTACTTTTTCTAGATTAAGAACAATGAGAACCATATATCGATCAAAAGAAATTCATATCAAAGAAAGAAATAAAGCGTTTATAAAACATCCACCACACATTTAAGCAAAACAAAAACCTACACGGTGTTTAGCCATGCATATTCAAATAGAAGACAATATCTTTATTGAAAATTTAAAATACTTACAATAGTTGACTTGAAAACCCTAGTTCTTGAATAAGGAGAGAGATAAGAGAGAGATGGAACCCAAAGACTGTACAAGTTCTTATATAGGGCTAAGGAAGATTGGAGAACAAGTAATAGAAAATAAAAGAGAATCTAATTGCTTTGTTGGATGCTGTTGCGAGCTTTTAGAATCTTCGAAAAATAAAACGATGTATCTCACCACGATGTATGTGCCAAAACAACATAAAATCGGTGATGAATGGCCTAGATTTCACGGCTGAACCGCCGCGTATATGCTCATTCTGCGGCTGATCCGCGGCCCTTTAGTAGCTTGATGGCACAAACTTTTTTTTGATTGATTCTTTTGATTTGTTGAGCTCCTTTTAATTGTTAGATCATGCAAATTATTCTCGTTGCTCTGCAGTTGCGTGGATCTCCGAATTGTTCCTAAATTTGGCATATAATTCGGCAAATTTATTTGATGCTTTTGATTTGATTTGGACTCTCCATCTGATTTGTTGTTGTGATAATCGACTCACCTCTATTTGTTGCAACCTTTAATGATATTCCCAAATTTATTCCAAATTTGCAAATTACCCTTTTGATTTCCGGGATAATTCCTTTAATTCTCCATTATACGCACATAATTCTTTTTAGAATAATTTTCCGTCATTTTGCATTTAAGCCCTGCTATCTGTAATAACTCACAAAAGATACCCAGAACAGCATAATATATGACAATAAAATGATCAATGGGTTAGAAAAATGTGGAATAAATTACACCTATCAAATACCCCCACACTTATCATTTTCTATTTCTCAAGAAAATCTAGTGTTTCAAACTCTAAACTAAACTAATCTACAATCTAGCTAAATTCTACTCCTACTCCTATTTCTACGCCTACTCCTATAAAAGAAAATAAAGGAAACAAAAATTATAAGAAAATGAAAACTATATATAAAGATAGGAATGTTGGATATAGTGTTATAACATTTCAGAAATATAAAATATTATTTTTGGAATTTAATATTAAAATAATATATTTCGCGAAAACTATTCGATTTGCGAATTTGGGGTTTTCGTACAATGGTATAAATATATACCAATATTTAGGAAATAATTGGAGATTAAAATGATTTATTCATTTAAAAATATATTTATTGGATTTGAGCACTTTTATAATTAATTATACGCAAGTTTAAATTAAACTCGATTAGTGCACTACTAATCATGATTATGCCAAATCCGTATTTGTAATTAACCATGGTTAGTACACCATGACATGTTTGCAATTTGGTTGCATGTTGTTTTATTTTATTTATGATATTTGGTTTTAAAAGAGAAAAGAAAATAGAAAAGAGGAAGCATGGGAGAATAGAATAATTGGCATGGGCATGAGAGAGAGAAGGGGATAGGGAGAGTAGCATGGCTCCTACACTTGAAATTTCCCTTCATTCTTTTCCTTCATCACTTCATTTCTTCATCTCACCATTTCCTCACCCCCTTCTTCCACCTCCTTTACCTCCATGGATCACCTCAAAAACCTTGCCAAAACCCCACACCACCTTCATTAAAAATGATCCCCACCTCATCCTACAACTTATGAACCTTTCAATTTGGATTTTGGAGACTTTGGGCATCTAGGGTTTTACATGAGTTGCATCCAGGAGGTATAACTCCACTTCCCACCTTGTAATTAGTTTCTTAGATTTTTAGTTTAGTTTAGAGTTTGATTAAGTGTGGATTTGCGATCTTAGAAATTTTCAAGTTAAGGTTTAGTGGGAAATTTGAGTTGTAATTAGTAAATTGAGATGTAGTGAGTGTTTGCAAACCCTTAGTGATGTTTCACTGGCCAAAAACAGAGATTAGAACCCGATACACGAACTTAGGATTTACCCCGTGTCGGTTTTGTGAAGTTTTGTTGGCCTACATGGAATCTGGAATAACCTGCGATGTGTATAAGAAAAAAAAAGATCTAAATTAACCTAGATTAACCACTAGAAGACCACCAGAAAAATATGAACCCAAATCTCCTCTGTACGGCCGCGACGCCGGATTTTGAGGCCATATCGCCGGATCCCCTTCTTGCTATGGTGTTTGGGTTTTGCCTGTAGCTCAATTTCCTTATAACCTATCCCCGGTACTTTCTTGTTTGGTCCCAATTAACCCGAGATAAAATTTGGAAGCTGTTTATGAGTGCTTTGGCTATGTTTTCCCGATATTTGAATTCGTGGTTTTGGTATTTAGATTTGATTTAGTTGTTGGACGTTTGTACGTCAACGACGAGGGTTGTTTGGTTGTTTTTGCATGCGTAGGATATAAGTTCTAACCTATGAGCGCACTGTGTGCTGTATCGGTTTTCGGACATTGATTTTAATGGTATTGCGACTGTTTATTTATTGTAGGAACCTTCGCGTGGGTTTCCGAGACGACGAAGCACATCAACTTCGGCCTAGTGAGGAGTATTGCAGGTGAGTAGATTTATATCTACGGGGGAAGTCGGGTGGATGGCGTATAGCACCCCCGGAATTATAAAATGGAAACCGATATATAGAATATAGTCGGAGAAATCTATACTAGGAAACTATGGATATGATCAAAAAGTTAGATGCAGATGATATGAATGATTGAATACATATATCGAGATATGAGATGAAAGCTATGAGGATATGACATGAGATCGATGAATATGACAAGATTGAGATATATGTGTTATGGGATCGGTAAAACATGATAAATATATATATGATTACTTGATGTGAGGTGTTGATGTAATGAAAGGAGAATATGATGAAATAAGATGAGTTGGCTTAATATGTCGATATATGGATGAGAGGCGATATGTGAATATAGATAGTTTTGCCAAGACATGATATGAGATTGATATAGATATGACTTGATATATATATATATATATATATATATATATATATATATATATATGAAGATAATGAGTGATATACCGTACGAGACGTTTGATCCGAACCCTTATTGTTATACAGGTTGATAGAATCCCTAATTGTTTAATGCCGCCGTATGATGGATTACCATACGCGATGAGTTTCACCCGATGATTCATACATACCCTCGACTTGAGTATGACGTACGATGGATTATACCGTACATGATGTTATAAGGCTGGATTGTCGATTGATAGATTCATCGACTCGGATATGTTATAGATATTTTAATCCCTTAGGCAGATGTTAGATTAGATGCGTTAATTTTATAATGCGGTGCTTAGGGTTTACCTTTCTACTATGTTTATGATATTATCATTGCATTGTATATACCGGTGCTTCCATTATTTTTTATGATATCGTCTGCTAGTACGCCTGCACAATTATCAATGATGCGTATGTTACACTTACACAGATTTGCCGGCTCACACACAATCATCATCGGTAATTGCTATGTCACTTACACAGTCAAACTTCAATATCATGCCATTACTCTTAATTGTTCAGTATTACCACATGACTCGTTGGCATGACATAATGATATGCTCACATCATTGTTCTATGTTGCATGATATACTGATATGCTCATATTTCCGTTCTATGTTTGTATACATCATGCTTTACGATTATACACATTGAGATGCTGTTTTCATGAGAATCTGGATTTTGAGAACTGTGGTTATATTTCAAAAAGAAAGTATATATTGTTTTAAAAACCCAGTTTCTCTTGACATGATATTTCGGTGCGTCCACCATGAGTTTTCTCGGTTCTGAAATTGGTTTTAGAAACCCCATTCGAGGAGATGGACGATCCGTTTGCGGGTACATGGTGGACCCGGTATGGTACCCCGGGGCAAGAAAGGTATGTTGTACGGTAGACGATGAGCCTGGCATAGGGACTACTACATACCGGTGATTGGTTGGACCTGGAGTTTATCCGGAGGATACCGACCGGAGTCGTGAGATGGATATGGGCCGATCCGGACTGACGGAGATCGTGGGCCGATCCGGACTGACGGAGCCCGAGATATGAGGATTTACGTGTTGATGCTGGACACGGGTTTCATGATGTTTCGAGTATCGGTGTTGGGCACTCAGGTTCCATGATTTTGATGTGGCGTTGATGGACACACGTTGGTTGATATCCTCATACATACATGCATATTCCTTTATGATGTTGCAAGTGTCGATGTTGGACACTCAGGTTCCATGATGTTGATTATGTCATTGATGGACACGTGGATGATATCCAGCTGTATATTGGCATATGATTCAGATCTTTATTTGTATATGTCATTGGCATTGATTATATTGTTGACATATATGCATACATGGTCACCATAGATATCATAGTATTACCTTCTTGATATAGTGACCTAGGAAATCGTTGTTTTATTATATTTCTACCTGCTGATGTTTTCTACTCACGAGTTGACAACTCACCCCCATTGTGCCACAATTTTTTCAGGTTTGACTGCTCGGGATCAGTAGCGGTATCGCTGGCACACACCTTGCATTCGGGTGTTTTGCTATGGTAGGTGGGACACATTGGATCGTGCCCACTCTTGTATTTATTATTTTCTATTGTATCTAGATAAAACCCATCAATTAGAAACTAGACTTTGTATATTTAGTGGACTTAGACGGACTTATGGTTGCGAGACTTAGAGAGATGGGTATATATTCGCTATGTGTGGATTTAATGTCTTACTTTATTCATATTATTCCTTCTTGGTTAATCTTCACCGTTGGGCGTCGTATACATTGCTTGCGTGGTTGTGATTCCACCATTTTGCGAAGTGCTAGCTCCCGCTTAGGGATGCCTTTTATTATTGTCATGTATATATGGTTTCGGTTCAAAATATATAAGGGAGATGCTGCCCAAATTTTAAAGACGAACATTGTTCTCAACTTTATTACATTCTACTTGCATTTTCTTATATCATTAGTTATTCATTTATAGATAAACTTTGTTTCTTATTACCTTTATTTCAAAACTTCACCCCCACTATTTTCCGTAAAAAAAAGGTTTAGATTTTCTGGTCTTCGGCTTACTTGAATTACGTTACGCCTTTGGACGTTGCGTGATTTAAGTACCAGTCAAGTGCTAAATTTTGGGTCGTGATCAAGTTGGTATCAGAGCATTAGGTTTAACCTTGGTTTTATTCTTGGGTTTGACTATGCGGAGTCTAGGGCGTATATATTTCGGAACCTAGGCTTGACCTTACGGAACTTAGACTTGACGGGGGTATTAGACCCGCACTTTCGGGGCCCCGTTGATTTGAGCTGATTATTGAAATGTTTTAGTATTTGGGGGTTTAAATTTAAATTCAGAGACCGAATTTATTTAAGGGAGGAAGATTGTATCATTTCAGAAAACATAAAATATTATATTTGGAATTTATTATTAAAATAATATATTTCGCGAAAGTTAGTCGATTTGAGAATTTGGGGTTTTCCTAAAATGGTATAAATATATATACCAATATTTATGAAATAATCGGAGATTTAAAATGATTTATTCATTTAAAAATATATTTATTGAATTTGGTATTTTTATAATTAATTATATGCTAGTTTAAATTAAACTCGATTAGTGCACTACTAATCACGATTAGGCCAAATCCGTATTTTTAATTAGTTATAGCTAGTGCACCATGACATGTTGCATTTTGTTGTATATTTGTTTCATTTTATTTGTGTTATGTGTTTGGTTTTTAAATGACTAAGGGAAAAAGAAAAGAAAAAAAGAAAGTGAAGATAAGAGAGAATAATTGAGGAGAGACCGAGGGGACCCATGATGGCATGGCATGCCATATGAGAGAGTGAGGGTGAGAGAGAGAGAGACCTTGACCTCATTATTTTTCCCTTTATCATCTTCATCTCCTTCTTCATCTCTTCCTCCACCTTCTCTACCCTATGAAATCATCTCAATTTCTTCACCAAAACCCTATACCCCCTTCATTAAAAAAATGATCCCCACCTCTCTAGAAACCCATTGGACCTTTCAAAGTTGGATTTTGATGACTTTGAGCAACTCAAGAAAATTCTTGAGTTGCCAAATGAGGTAAAACCCATATCTTTTAATTATGTTATTATATTTAGTGTATTCAAATTTAGTTTAGAATTTGATTAAGTGTGGATTTATGAACTTAGAAATTCCAAGTTAGGGTTTAGTGGGAAACTTTACTTGTAATTGGTAAATTGAAGTGTTGCGAGAGTTTGTAAGACCTTAATGATGCTTTTACTAGCTAAGAACAGAGATTTCAACCCGATACATGAACTTAGGATTTGTTCAGTGTCGGTTTTGTGAGGTATTGTTGGACTACAGGGAATCTGGAGTGACTTGAGATATTTATGAGGAAAACTAGCAATATCACTGACCTAGATAAACCCCTAGAAATCCACTACCAAAGTACGAGACCCTATTTCCATAGTACGACCGGCGAGCTCGGATTCTAGGGTGTTGTCGCCAGATTTTTTATGGGCACTGATGTTGAGTTTTTGGTTGTAGCTTGATTACCCTGTAACCTATCCCATGTGCTTGCTTGTTTAGACCTAATTGACCTGAGATGAAATATGGGAGTGATTTCTTTTGTCGCTGAAATTAGTATTTACGAATTATGAACTTAGGATTTGGTATTTGATATTGTATTGGGTCATTGGACGTTTGTACGTCAACAACGAGGGTTGTTTGGTTGTTTTGCATGCGTAGGCTAAAGGTTCTCACCTATGAGCGCACCGCGTGCCATATCGGTTTTCGAACATTGATTTTAATGGAATTGCGATTGTGTATTGATTGTAGGTATCTTCGCGTGGATTCCGAAACGACGAGGTACATCGACTATGGCTGAACAAGGAGTTCCGTAGGTGAGTAGATTTATATCTACGGGGGAAGTCGGGTGGATGGCACATAGCACCCCCGCAAATTATGAACGGAAACCGATATATAGAATACAGTCGGAGAAACCTATACTAGGAAACTATGGATATGGTTAAAAAGATAGTTAGAGATAATATGAATGATTGAATATATATATCGAGATATGAGATGAAAGCTATAAGGATATGACATGAGATCGATGAATATGATATGATTGAGATAGATGTGTTATAAGATCGGTAAAATAAGATAAAGGCATATAAGATTACTTGATGTGAGATATTGAGGTGATGAAAAGAGAATGTGACGAAATAAGATGACTTGGCTTGATATGTTGATATACGGATGCGAGGTAATATGAGAGTATAGATACTATTGCCAAGACATGATATGAGATTGATGCTAATGTGAAGTGAGACATATATATTTATAAGAATAACGAGTGATATGCCGTATGATACTTTAGATCCGTACCTTCATTGTTATATAGGTTGATAGAATCCCTAATTGCTTAATGCCTCCGTATGATGAATTATACCGTACGTGATGTTTTAAGGCTGGATGCCGATTAATAGATTCACCGACTCGGATATGTTATAGATATGTATACCTTATAGCATTTCGCTGACGATGTATTTTATGCTACGTTCATGATATTCTCATTGCATTACCTATACCTGTGCTAGTACACCTACACCATTATTGATGATGCGTTTGTTACACTTACACAGATTGGCCGGCTCACACACTTTCATCATCGATAATTGCTATGTCACTACACAGTAGAATTGCTACATCATGCTATTACTCTTAATTGTTCGGTACTGTCACATGACTCATTATTATGATATACTTGCTATGCTCACATCATTATGCTATGTTGCATGATATACTTGCTATACTCACATCACTATACCATGTCGCGTGATATAGTCGATATGCTCACATTTCTGTTCTATGTTTGCATATATCATGCTTTACGATTATATGTATTGAGATGTTGTTTTCATGAGATTCTGGATTTGAGAACCGTGGTTATATTTCAAAAGAAAGTATGTATTGTTTAAAAAACCCGGTTTCTCTTGATATGATATTTCGAGACGTCCACCATGAGTTTTCTCGGTTATAAGATTGGTATGTGAAACCCGATTCGAGGAGCGATAGGCACCGTCTGCGGGTATATAGTGGACCCATTGAGGTACCCCATGGTAAGAAGACTCGTATAGTTAGGCGGTGAGCCTGGCAGGGGAGCACTACCTACCGGTGATAGTATTTGTACTCGGCGGTTATCCGGAGGATACCGACCAGAGTCGTGAGATGGTTATGAGGGCCGACCAGAGTATGCGGCGCCTGAGGTCCGATCTGAGGATGCGGCGCCTAAGATATGAGTATTTACATGTCGATACTGGACACAGGTTTCATGATGTTTCGAGTGTCGATGTTGGACACTCGGGTTCCATGATTTTGATGTGTCGTTGATGGACACACGTTGGTTGATATCCTCATATTTACATGCATATGCTTTCATGATATTTACATGCATGATGTTGTTGTGTCATTGATGGACAAGTAGATGTTATTTATATGCAAATAGGCATTTATTATATTGTTGGCACATATGCAGATACGGTCACCCTAGATATCATAGTATTACCTTTATGATATAGTTGACCTAGGAATCGTTGTTTTATTCGATTTCTACCTAATGATGTTTTCTACTCACGAGTTTGCAACTCACCCCCGTTGTGCCACGGTTCTTGCAGGTTGACCGCATGGATCAGAAGCGGCATCGCGGGCACACAACTTGCATTCGGGTGATTTGTTTTGGTGGGTGTGACATATTGGATCGTGCCGCTCTTGTATTTATTATTCCTGTTGTATCTAGTCAATCCATCAATCAACACTAGTATTTGAATAAATAGTAAGACTTATGGTTGTGAGACTTAGAGTGATGGGTTATATGTTCGCTTGGTGGGTTGATGTCTTGCTTTATTCATTATACTTTGTATTGATCTTCGCTGTTGGGCATCGTATACTTATATTATGACTTCCATGGTCGTGATTCCGCTGATTGGCGAAGAGCTAGCTTCCGCTTGGGGATGCCTTTTATATTATCATGTATCTGTGGTTTTCGATCAAAATATACAAAGGAGGTTCTGTCTAAATTTTTAAAAGATGACACATGTTTTTCAACTAGTATAATTCACTTGCATTTTCATGTTTCATTACTTATGAATTTAATAATGTAGGGTTCCTAGGCACTCTTGTGAAGGTTCGTAAGACATCAAACATACCTGGATTAAATTTTAGACGTGCCGAACAACCCAAAGCCGGGATCTTTGCTAGATTATTAGGGTTTAACATGTAATAAGATAATTTTTATCTAAGTGTGAGGGATTACAACCTTTGTAGTCCGCTCCTTCACTTCACAAGCTCCGAGTAGAAGTCCCTTTGCCGCGATCCACGATCTCCCGGACTCATGAGAGGCTCCACGACTCGAACGATCCATTCTAGCTCGTCGTATTCCAAATCTCCGATGATCTACCTCGAGGTTTCAAAGAACTCAAGCTATCTCACTCTTAAAGAAGTGAACACACTAATCCCATGGGCTAGATGAGATGAGGATGAGAGAGTAGTAATTTAGCTTTCCTTTTATATCATTTTCTCATAATCTTTCATCGCATTAGGATTTTCAAGCAAGCTTTTCTTTCAAGAGAGAAGAAGAAGATGATAATGGAAAAAGAATAATGATCATTCATTTTCTTTTGTGATGAATAGAAATATAAAAATATGATTGAATTATTAACCATGGTCAAGGATGAATGGATGAGAATGTGTAGAGAAACAACTAGGGTTAGGGTTTGGTTAAGTTAAAAATGTGTCATCCAAAATATCTTTACAAATGACAAAAGAAAATTGCTTCTAGAAAGAACTTGAAGCAACTAAACCCAATCAAACCCTAACCTCAATTAATCATCCTTAAACATGTTTAACAATTAATCAAATCAGGTCGCAATAATATATATCACATATATATTATATATTTGCAACAAAAGAAAATAATACAATTAACATATATCGCATATATATCAATATATCATCCACTGAGAAAATGAAATAATAAAGTAATCCAATATTAGTTAATATAATAATATATCATATATATTATTATATATTAAATCATCGAATCAACACTTGATCCGACGATCCGGCTATATCGAATATAACCGACTAATATATCATGTACCGATTCATCGAATCAACACTTGATCCGATGACCCGGTTCATATCCATATATCGTGAGAATCTAATACGGTATCCCATATTGCATTATTCTCGCTCCTGCGCATATCACATTTGTGCCACTACTCTGTTTCGCCTGAGCCAAGAAACCTCTGTATAGGACTCTAAAGAATCGTCAATACGCCGGTAGCAGGTGATGATCATATCAAACACCCACAAGCTGCAAGTGGTCAGCTAAACGTAACAGCCACCCAGGTATTGAGCGATCAGAAGATCAACAAGCTAGCCTGTGCGTTCTCCTGTGAATCCGATCAATAACACTCCCGTACAGTCCGGTCTGTTCGTCTGATATGTCGCATATCAAGTCTAGGGGTGGTATACGTCAGACCCCAGTAACCGATAAGTCGTGTCGATGTATGGCTCATAACGGGTCGAGAAACTACTAGTAACACTTACCAGTAAATCTCTATATCAGCCCTGGCCAGGGACTTCCAGTTATAGCCAATCGAACACAGCACAACATCAACTCCCTATACCGGGAGAGACGAATCCCCTCCTATCGCTCATTGCCTCCATGTGATTCGGGACTGTACCCAAAAGCCACCGTTTTGCACGCCCTCTTGGACGTGGTAAGGTGGAAATCAAAGCACAGTGGGAATCACACAAGACTCTATGACGATCTCGGGTCTTCAGACTACCCTGTACCTGTGTCACCGGAGAACTGCCATCTGACGTGTGGTATATCACCATCTGGGAGTTCTCGGCGAGTCCGTCCAGTGTACCCAGTCTCTACTGAGCACCCGTACACCATCTCTGATGTCAAACACCGATGGATATGTGATCATCTATCACCCATCATATGGGTCAAGATGCGTATACGCTAGTCTACTCTGGTGTATCGATGCCCTGTCTCGATATACCCTCGACTAGGAACGGTTATAGGATGTACTCATTGACTACCGCGGCCCCACTAGTATGATCTCATCATAGTCCCAGTAGTCGAGTACAGATCCTAAGGGCTTTATCAACATGTGAGAGTAAAACAGTAAACCAGTACAAGTCAACATGTTAAGATAAAGTGAAACCAAATAGCATACTATCATGACGAGCAAGAAAGTATTCTCTATATATAACCAAGCATCCATTATAATATACATCATATGTACAACAATGGCCTCTAGGGCATATACATAACTAACAATCTCCCACTTGCACTAAGGCCAGCTGCTGTAGTATCGCATACCCAGCATCCCGAATAATCTCTCAAACTGTATCTGGGGAATAGCCTTCGTGAATGGATCCGCAGTGTTGTCCTTCGTATCTACTCTCCTGACCTCGATTTCCCGGCGATCAACTATCTCCCTGATCAGGTGATACCGCCTCAGAATATGTCTGGACTTCTGATGGGACCTGGGTTCCTTGGCCAAAGCCACAGCTCCATTGTTATCGCAATACAGAGGTATTGGATGCTCAATGGATGGAACCACACCAAGTTCACTGATGAACTTCTTGATCCAGACAGCCTCTTTGGCAGCATCGTTGGCAGCGATGTATTCAGCCTCCATCGTTGAGTCTGCAACGGTATCCTGTTTGGAACTCTTCCGACATACCGCCCCTCCATTGAGGGTAAAGACAAAACCCGAATGCGACTTAGAGTCGTCCTTATCACTTTGGAAGCTGGAATCGGTAAGGGACTCCACCTGGAGTTCTCCATTACCATACACCAAGAACATCTCTTTAGTCCTTCGCAAGTACTTGAGAATGTTCTTCACTGCTGTCCAATGACTCTTTCCTGGATCTGCTTGATACCGACTCACTACACTTAGTGAGTATGCTACATCGGGTCTGGTACATAGCATCGTATACATGATAGAGCCTACTGCCGAAGCATAGGGTATCCCTTGCATGCGAGCTCTCTCCAAATCAGTCTTGGGAGACATCTCTTTGGAGAGAGTGAGTCCAGAGATCGTGGGTTGGTTCCCACGCTTGGATTCTTCCATACTAAACCTCTTTAGTATGGTGTCAATGTACCTGGATTGGGACAATCCCAGTATCCGTTTAGATCTATCTCTATAGATCATGATTCCCAATATGCAGGAGGCATCACCTAGATCTTTCATTGAGAATCTTTGTGATAAGAAGAGCTTGACTGATTGCAGCATAGGAATATCATTTCCTATCAAGAGTATGTCATCCACGTACAATACGAGGAAGACTACCTTACCCTCTGCTACCTTCTTATAGATACAAGGTTCATCTATATTTTTGATGAAGTCAAACTCTTTGACTACAACATCAAAACAGATGTTCCAACTCCGCGATGCTTGCTTCAACCCATAAATGGATTTAAGCAGTTTGCACACCTTTCCGCTGCTCCCACTATCTACGAAGCCCTCTGGCTGAGTCATGTACACGCATTCTTCTAAATCACCGTTTAGAAAGGCGGTCTTAACATCCATTTGCCAGATTTCGTAGTCATGATATGCAGCAATGGCAAGTAAGATCCGGATGGACTTAAGCATAGCTACTGGAGAAAAGGTTTCGTCATAATCCACACCTGGACGTTGACGAAAACCCTTTGCTACAAGTCTAGCTTTGAAAGTCTCAACTTTTCCATCTACACCAAATTTCATTTTAAAAATCCACTTGCTCCCAATGGGTTTTACCCCTTCAGGAGCATTTTCTAAAATCCATACTTTGTTGGTGTACATGGATTCCATCTCAGATCGCATTGCATCCATCCATTTCACAGAGTCACCACTCGTGATGGCCTGCTCGAAACTAGTCGGTTCATCATCATCCATGATGCAATCCTCGCTTCCACCATCAATGAGAAAACCGTAGTATCTCTCAGGTGGATGAGAAACCCTACTAGATCGGCGGAGAGGCTGGGGTTCGTCGGGTACTATTGAATCCTCTGGTTCAACCAAGTCTTCTGTTATAGTTTGTGTTGCTGGAACCTCTTCCAGTTCTACCTCAATACTACTATTCTGTTTCATAAGAAAACCTTTTTCTAAGAAAGTAGCATGTCGAGAAACAAACACCTTTTGTTCCTCGGGGTGGTAGAAGATATACCCTTGTGAATTTCTGGGATATCCTACAAACTTACATAAGACTGATCTTGCCTCGAGTTTGTCCGGATTTTGTCTTTTGACATAGGCCGGACAACCCCATATCTTAATATAATTAAGATGTGGTCTCTTCCCTTTCCATATCTCATATGGAGTGGTAGGCACAGATTTGGTAGGAACTCTATTCAATAGGTCTATGGCTGTCTCAAGCGCATACCCCCAGAAGGAAATAGGTAACTCAGCTGTACTCATCATCGAGCGCACCATATCTAATAGGGTGCGATTCCTCCGCTCAGATACACCGTTGTGCTGTGGTGTATAAGGAGGAGTACGCTGAGAGAGAATCCCATTCTCTTTTAGATAATCTAGGAATTCACCGCTTAAGTATTCACCTCCTCGATCAGATCGAAGAATCTTTATACTTTTGCCCGTTTGGTTCTCTACTTCGTGTTTATATTCTCTGAATTTCTCAAGAGCTTCAGACTTGTGTTTCATCAGGAATACATGTCCGAATCTAGAGAGATCGTCAGTGAACGTAATGAAGTAGGAAGAACCGTTCCTGGCATGCGTAGACATGGGACCGCATACATCACTATGTACCAGTCCTAAGAGTTCGGTAACTCTTTCTCCGTGTCCACTAAACGGAGCTTTGGTCATTTTTCCTTTGAGACATGAATGGCAAGTATCATAAGATGATAATTCGAACGGATTCAAATAACCATCTCTATATAACTTAGTCAGTCGTGTCGCATTGATATGACCAAGTCTACAATGCCACAAGAAGGATTCGTTCATATCTGAACTTTTCCTCTTGTGTGTGTTTTGTATATTTAGAACTGTATTCTGATTTAGAATGAATATGCCATTATGTAACGAGCCAGATGCAATCAACTTTTGATCTAGGAATATGTTCATAACATTATCCTGTACTACAAAATTATATCCCTCTTTACTCAATAAAGAAACTGATATAATGTTGCACATCATGTTCGGTATATAATAGCACTCATTTAGAATCAGTGTATTACGACTTGGTAATACAAGGTGATATTCGCCAACTGCTTTGGCTACAATACTTGCACCGTTCCCTACTTGAACGGAATGATCACCTTTTCCCAGTTCTCTACCTTTACATAGCCCATGTAACTGTTTACATATGTGGGATCCTGATCCGGTATCGAATACCCAGGACGTAGGGTGAACTGAGAAACAGTTCTCAATAACTAACACACCTGAAGAAGATGCATCAACATGCATGTTCTTTTGGGCGGCGTGAGAATCTAGATATTCTCCTGTTTCCTGTTCAGTCTTATAACTCTTATAAGAAAGAACGGGTCCAACGTTCCCTTGCTCAGTACAATAATCAGGTTTAGTCAATACATCCATATTATTATCTTGATTATGGCCTGAAATGGTCGCTACCTGGAGAGAGAGAGAGAGAAGAAAACACTTTAGCGTATGCTCTAGCAAGATTAGATTGGTTATTATCTTATCTAATCAGGATGTCTCCCACTGTTTTTATCAAATCTACCTTAAAACCCAAAAAGGTAAGATTAGCCGGGATTAATTACACCCTACAATTTCGTCAATCTTTCAGCCAGATCAGTGTCGGTACTTTGAGGGAGGTTCCCCGTGCTTTCGCACGGACCTAATTAGTAAACCTCGTTTTCCCAGAGGCGTAACCTCGTTAACACTTTTCTAGACACCTACTTGAATGACTAATTGTCCTGTGTAAAACTCTCCCAGGAGTAACTCTTACTCGCAGTGGGTATCAGGATCCAACTATCTCATAGGAGGTATGCAATCTCATTACAAATTTCAACGCTTGAAATTCCCGATAAAGCTTTTACCCCTAGTGTGCTATGACCTTGACGCATGCCAAACAACCCATAGTCCACTAGTCAAGTTCAACCCGTACATTTCGTGATTGAATTAAACCCACCCGTACGACCCTTGACGCATGCCAAACAACGCCGCACGAATACCCTAATCCAATCGCATCTCATGCTGCAGATAAGTAATAATCAGCTACCGTACGCTACGCCTTGACGCATGCCAAACTACCGTAGCACGAATACTAAATATTACTTATCTGAAATGACGGAGGGCTACGCAGGTTTTTTCAGAAAAACCCTGAGCGTAATGAACTTGATATCGTCGTAGAATCATGTAGTTTTTGAAAAGGAGTGTTTTTGAGGCTTTTCTTAGTTTCGCTAAAGGGGTCACTCCCGGTGAAGGGATCGTCGGCCCTTTCCTCATCGAATAAGGTGCAGGATATATCATATATACCGCTGTGCAAAGCAAAACACTTAAAGCAATCAAAAGACAAACCGCGTTTTGTAGCATCTGCCAGTTTCGCTAAAGGAGTCACTCCCGGTGAAGGGATCTTGGTCCTTTCCTCATCGAATAAGGTGCAGAATATATCGTATATATCACTGTGCAAAGAAAAACTGTAGCTACCCCTTTTTATAAAGTTTTTGATTCTACAACATCTTTAGGTTTCTTTTCTTTTATTAATCTCATTAATAAAAATCCCATCAGCTTATGCTTCCTAAGCATCACAGAAGAAACGAAAGCAGTAATATTTATATATCAGCATATATATATAGTATAAGCATTCGTCTCAGGCAGTAATATGATCTCATCACAGAACATTGCAGCAGAAGAACATATATGAAATATTGGATATACTAGGACGTCCGTGTTTTCAATACGAGCCTGTATAAAACACGGATTCCACGGTCGCGACGAATAGCCAAACCCACATCCCAAGACCCCTACGAGAGCGGCAAGTAACACTGCCAATTCTAGGGTTAGGAGACCCGGTCTCGACTCCTCGAGATGGCCTCCCACTGGACCCTAGAACCCGGTTACTTGTGCTCCCCTCCTTGGGTCTACCTAATGCGGAAAAGTAAATAATATACACTGGTGACAGCAACCGCATCCTGGAAGTGCCCCAAATAAAAGAATATTACATTACAAATGAATTTTACATGAATGAAAATAAGAACCCTCATCTCACATAAAACCCCCGGCTATTCTGATCGCGACGATCCAATATAACATATCACAGCAACACATAATATCTCATATCATCAACGTAAGTAAATATGCGCATCCCAATTGTCGTTGACATATAGCAACGAAACCGGCGATATCACATATTACACTTACGGTCACAGAAAAGAAAGTGTAAAACTACAATATTTGGAATCCAAAATCACTTTAGACATCGTAAATCCGAAATATCATATATTCCGCATTTCATGCCTAACTCTATGAATTCCACATATTGTATCACATTCCAGATAAATAGACAGAACTAAACTTTCCGAACAGATAATCAAATACCCAAAATTTCCCAAAGTGCTCAACTCTTGAGCGGAGTTCAAATAATCCCAGAATATGTCACAGTACCAGTGATCCAGCCGTAGAAGGGTCAAGCCAACGCCTCACATATGGCACGCCATACTGCCCCAAACCCGAAGGTTCAAAAGGCAGTTCAAGACGGTCACATAATCGAGTTAAGGTTTGTTGTCTTCTAGAGGGTCCACCAGTTAACTTGTACAATTTTCCGAAAGATTTAAACCCGAATAAATTTCAACACTTGAAAGTTTGCCGTACCGGGAAACAGTAAGTTAATGATATCCGTTCAACTAGTTTAACAATTTCTAAATATCCGGAAAGAAATACGAACTTAAATATTCCGATCGAGTCTACTATTACAAAACAAACCCCAGAATTTTAAACACCTGGAACAGAATAAAAATATCCAGAATGGTCAGCAAGTACCTACGGGAATTACCATCAAAGCCACGTGTCGAGATCTTACTGTTACGCCGCGGAAGCGACGCGCAAGCCATGCTTGTGCCGCGCTTCCGCCGCTGTTTGGTGGAATTAGGGGCTCGGATTTTATGGTAATTCTTATATTTGCCTGCTGATTTTTTTACATATTTTTAATTCATAAAAATCACAAATTTTAAAAAATTTCTAGAGAGGGGGTTTTTTCCGTCGTTTCGGGTTCGATCAGAGTTTTAACTTCGTAAACACATCGCCTAATGCTCTAGCCAGGCTCTGATACCACTGTAGGGTTCCTAGGCACTCTTGTGAAGGTTCGTAAGGCATCAAACATACCTGGATTAAATTTTAGACGTGCCGAACAACCCAAAGCCGGGATCTTTGCTAGATTATTAGGGTTTAACATGTAATAAGATAACTTTTATCTAAGTGTGAGGGATTACAACCTTTGTAGTCCGCTCCTTCACTTCACAAGCTCCGAGTAGAAGTCCCTTTGCTGCGATCCACGATCTTCCGGACTCATGAGAGGCTCCACGACTCGAACGATCCATTCTAGCTCGTCGTATTCCAAATCTCCGATGATCTACCTCGAGGTTTCAAAGAACTCAAGCTATCTCACTCTTAAAGATGTGAACACACTAATCCCATGGGCTAGATGAGATGAGGATGAGAGAGTAGTAATTTAGCTTTCCTTTTATATCATTTTCTCATAATCTTTCATCACATAAGGATTTTCAAGCAAGCTTTTCTTTCAAGAGAGAAGAAGAAGATGATAATGGAAAAAGAATAATGATCATTCATTTTCTTTTGTGATGAATAGAAATATAAACATATGATTGAATTATTAACCATGGTCAAGGATGAATGGATGAGAATGTGTAGAGAAACAACTAGGGTTAGGGTTTGGTTAAGTTAAAAATGTGTCATCCAAAATATCTTTACAAATGACAAAAGAAAATTGCTTCTAGAAAGAACTTGAAGCAACTAAACCCAATCAAACCCTAACCTCAATTAATCATCCTTAAACATGTTTAACAATTAATCATATCAGGTCACAATAATATATATCACATATATATTATATATTTGCAACAAAAGAAAATAATACAATTAACATATATCGCATATATATCAATGTATCATCCACTGAGAAAATGAAATAATAAAGTAAACCAATATTAGTTAATATAATAATATATCATATATATTATTATATATTAAATCATCGAATCAACAGTTGATCCGACGATCCGGCTATATCGAATATAACCGACTAATATATCATGTACCGATTCATCGAATCAACACTTGATCCGATGACCCGGTTCATATCCATATATCGCGAGAATCTAATACGGTATCCCATATCGCATTATTCTCGCTCCTGCGCATATCACATATGTGCCACTACTCTGTTTCGTCTGAGCCAAGAAACCTCTGTGTAGGACTCTAAAGAATCGTCAATACGCCGGTAGCAGGTGATGATCATATCAAACACCCACAAGCTGCAAGCGGTCAGCTAAACGTAACAGCCACCCAGGTATTGAGCGATCAGAAGATCAACAAGCTAGCCTGTGCGTTCTCCTGTGAATCCGATCAGTAACACTCCCGTACAGTCCGGTCTGTTCGTCTGATATGTCGCATATCAAGTCTAGGGGTGGTATACGTCAGACCCCAGTAACCGATAAGTCGTGTCGATGTATGGCTCATAACGGGTCGAGAAACTACTAGTAACACTTACCAGAAAATCTCTATATCAGCCCTGGCCAGGGACTTCCTGTTATTGCCAATCGAACACAGCACAACATCAACTCCCTATACCGGGAGAGACGAATCCCCTCCTATCGCTCATTGCCTCCATGTGATTCGGGACTGTACCCAAAAGCCACCGTTTTGCACGCCCTCTTGGACGTGGTAAGGTGGAAATCAAAGCACAGTGGGAATCACACAAGACTCTATGACGATCTCGGGTCTTCAGACTACCCTGTACCTGTGTCACCGGAGAACTGCCATCTGACGTGTGGTATATCACCATCTGGGAGTTCTCGGCGAGTCCGTCCAGTGTACCCAGTCTCCACTGAGCACCCGTACACCATCTCTGATGTCAAACACCGATGGATATGGGATCATCCATCACCCATCATATGGGTCAAGATGCGTATACGCTAGTCTACTCTGGTGTATCGATGCCCTGTCTCGATATACCCTCGACTAGGAACAGTTATAGGATGTACTCATTGACTACCGCGGCCCCACTAGTATGATCTCATCATAGACCCAGTAGTCGAGTACAGATCCTAAGGGCTTTATCAACATGTGAGAGTAAAACAGTAAACCAGTACAAGTCAACATGTTAAGATAAAGTGAAACCAAATAGCATACTATCATGACGAGCAAGAAAGTCTTCTCTATATATAACCAAGCATCCATTATAATATACATCATATGTACAACAATGGCCTCTAGGGCATATACATAACTAACAAATAAAACTTTTGATTTTATCATACCTTTATTTCAAAACATCACCTCTTTTATTTTCATAAAAAGGTTTTGATTTCTGGGCTTCGGCTTACTTAATTTATGTTGCGTGATTTAAGTGCCGGTCACGAACTAAATTTCAGGTCATGACACAGAGTGTTGGAGTTTCGACCACTGGAGCTTTCATACAGAGATGTGATAGAGGACCGCTTGTCCATCTTGAATAGAGAGACGAAGATGATTCGTTCGATTTGATGTGCCGACGCAGACCCAGTTGAGTTGAAGAATTCCTGTTTAAGGATCTTACTCAGATCTGGAGTTGATCGATCAAGAGAGGACGTTGTTCGTCGGATGTTCTGATGTGAGATTAGTAAGTTGACCAGTTTCGGATAGAAGGACCTCATACAGATGCGTTGTGAGTCGATCGAGAACGGACGAATAAAGTGTATTCCTCCAATGATTTGGACGAGTTCCCGAGGACGAGTTCGGCTAGATATCTTCTACAGAGTGATGAAGATACCAAGTTCATAATTTTGAGTCCGTGTGAGAGACTCCAGATTGACCATAGCCGATGACAAATTGCAATATGCAGACAACAAGAGATGACGTCGAAGTGGAAGATAATAAAGTCGAGTGGAACAAGAGGTTCGTGTGAGATATTAACAAGCGGTTGTTGAGCTCCGTTGATGCTAGAGGATTGTTATATGTGCAGAGGCGTTAGATGCAGCCAAAATTTCCAGATGGAAGCCGTGTTGAGGACACAGCTGTCCGGTTATGAGAAAAGAGTTAAGCATGAGTGCCAACCTTCGTATAGTTCGGCATATGTGAGTTCGGAAGAAGCCATGAGCAGGTTATTTCCAGGACACCTCAGCGATAAAGATTTGCACCAGGATCGGTTGTGTCGCGTGTATTCCGAGGGCCAGATGCCGACACCAGTGATGTGCTGCTTTACAAGTGGTTATGTTAGTTGACCGAGAGATGACTAGAGGAGTGCCAGGGCGGAATCGTTTCCGTTATTACACCTGACCGGGCCGACAAGCCGAAGAATTGCGAGATTGGTAATTTAGAGAGTAAACGAGGACCTAGAGACCAAAGACGCCAGACCGTGAGCAGCAGGCAAGTAGATGATCTTGCTCAGCCAGCTTTGGGCATACCGGCATATTTTCGACATTGAAGGAGGGGTATCTCAGTGCCATTTATTATGATTCTTGTTTCGTGATTCGAGTATCACACTTTTATCTCTTGGATTGAGTTTCGATGATTTGGTTTCATGATTTATGCGTTCGTGCACCATGGCTACACCTATTGGATATTTTCTTTTGTGCACAGTTATTGCACTTGATTTATGTTTATACACCGCTACATTGGTTTGCGATTTGTGCATATCTATTGCACTTGATATCGATTTTTTTCCTTGGCTGCACGTACTTATGATTTTGGATTTCAATACCATTGATTTGATTTGGTTCATGTGGTACACAATCGATTTGGTTTTTGCACTCGGTATACCTCGCATGTGCTTGCAGTGCATTGATACGTGTTTTGTGCACGCAGTACACACGTTTATGATTTTATGCACCTTGGTACACTCGGTGTTGTTTTTATACGCATTTGAGTTATTGATGAGTTTCCGTGCATTGGTTGCACTAGATTTATACTCCGTGCATTTGTTGCACTAGATTTATACTCCGTGCATTTGTTGCACCGGATTCGTATTTCGTGCATTCGTTGCACCGGATTCGTATTTCGTGCATTCGTTGCACCGGATTCGTATTTCGTGCATTCGTTGCACCGGATTCGTATTTCGTGCATTTGTTGCACCGGATTCATATTTCGGGCATTGGTTTCACCGGATTTATGTTTTTGTGTGCGTTTGCACTAGACGTTCGTTTTCGTGCGCTTTAATGCACTGGGCATTTATACGGACATGACGCGCTAGGTTTGGATTTTTGCGCACATTAGGCGCATGGTATGGGATTTTGTGCGCACCGGATGCACTTGATTGAGATTTCATTCGGGCATGTCGGATTCACCTGATTGAGATTTTATTCGTGCTTGTTGGATGCACTCAATTGAGATTTTTATTCGCGCATGTTGGATGCACTTGATGGAGACTTTATTTGTGCATGGTTGTTGCGCTTGATTGAGATTTTCGTGCACTCTAGATGTACTTGATGTTGTTGTCATGCACACAAGTTGCATTTGATAGATGCTTTCGTGCATACCCGTTGCACTTAGTTTGGCTTTTATGCACATTTGTGGCACTTGTATTTGGTTTTGATTTCCGTGTGCACCAGCCGCACGTGATGATTGGATATGCCTTTTGAGGATGATTTTTGCTCTTGAGCATTACATTTTGATGTTGGGTACTATATTATATAGTAGCCCAGCAGGACTGACCTGAGGACAGTGCCTGAGTACTTTTACATGTATTAAAAGTTTACCAAGAGGTTTTCAAAAATGAGCTATAGTCTCGGTATTTCCTACGTGTCCGTGAGTGACACGAAATTTTACAAGGAAAATCTTCTGGGATATTTCAAAAGACGTGACGTATAAATTGAGCAAAAACATATATAAATATATTTACTACTTTACAATTGAGCGTCCACCACTTATGCTGAGAGCTACGCATCACACGGCGATTCGGAAAAGATTTTCATGTGTTTTATCCAGTTTTTAGAGGAATTTAAAGGGATGCGTACTATATACGTATTATGATTTTGACAATAGTATATTAGATTTCAGTAGTGGATTTCGAGATCTATATCTCCATTGTAGCTCCGATGATTGCGTTACACTTGTCGAAGTTCGACCTTGAGTTTCGTACTCATTTTCATGCGCACATGTTGCGCTGTGGTATTTCTGTATCTTCCGTGACATCGGAGCCCTGTTGATCTGAACAAGATTAGTGAAATGTTTTAGTATTTGGGGGTTTAAATTTAAATTCGGGGACCGAATTTATTTAAGGGCAGAAGATTGTAACATTTCAGAAGTATAAAATATTATTTTTGGAATTTAATATTAAAGTAATATATTTCACGAAAAGTATTCGATCTGCGAATTTAGGGTTTTCATAAAATGGTATAAATATATACCAATATTTGGGAAACAATTGGAGATTAAAATGATTTATTCATTTAAAAATATATTTATCGGATTTAGGCATTTTTATAATTAATTATACGCAAGTTTAAATTAAACTCGATTAGAGCACTACTAATCACGATTATGCCAAATCCTTATTTTTAATTAACAATGGTTAGTGCACCATGACATATTTTCAATTTGGTTGCATGTTGTTTTATTGTATTTATGATATTTGGTTTTAAAAGAGAAAAGAAAATAGAAAAGAGAAAGCAGGGGAGAATAGAATAATAGGCATAGGCATAAGAGAGGGAGAGAGAGAGGGAGAGAGAAAGAGAGTGGCATGGCTCCTACACTTGACATTTCCCTTTATTCTTTTCCATCATCACTTCATTTCTTCATCTCACCATTTCTTCACCTCCATCCTCCACCTCCTCTACCTCCATGGATCACCTCAAAAACCGTGCCAAAACCCCACACCACCTTCATTAAAAATGATCCCCACCTCATCCTACACCTTATGGACCTTTCAAGTTTGGATTTTGGAGACTTTGGGCATCTAGGTTTTTCCTTGAGTTGCATCCATGAGGTATAACTCCACTTCCCATCTTGTAATTAGTTTCTTAGATTTCTAGTTTAGTTTAGAGTTTGATTAAGTGTGGATTTGTGATCTTAGAAATTTCCAAGTTAAGGTTTAGTGGGAAACTTGAGTTGTAATTGGTAAATTGAGGTGTAGTGAGTGTTTGCAAAGCCTTAGTGATGTTTCACTGGCCAAGAACAGAGATTAGAACCCGATACACGAACTTAGGATTTACCCCGTGTTAGTTTTGTGAAGTTTTGTTGGCCTACAGGAAATCAGGAGCAACCTGGGATGTGTATAAGAAAAACAAACAACTACATTAACCTAGATTAACCATTAGAAGACTACCAAAAAAATACGAACCAAAATCTCCTCTGTACGGCCGGTGACGCCGGATTTTGAGGCCATCTCGCCGGATCCCCTTCTTGGTATGGTGTTTGGGTTTTTCCTGTAACTAAATTTCTGTTGGTGTATATGCCCTAGGAGCCATTATTGTATCATACTAGTTTGTATATTACTTAATGGAAGCATGAGATATTCACAGTTATATTAACAGTCTCACTCAACATAGTAGTATGCTACTTGGTTTTTATCTATCTTAATATGTGTATATGTTTCTTATAACATATCCCGAATATATATTGATAGAGCCCATAGGATCTTGCTTGACTACCAGTGTTGTGATGGCAGTCACACTAGTGGGGGATGGGTAGTCTAGAAGCACATCCTTTTTCAGGTCCCTAGTCGTAAGATTATGGAGACAGGGCATCGATACTCCAGAGTAGACTAGTGTGTACGCTTCTCATCCCAGTTGTGGAGATGGTCAATCCCACAGCCATCAGTACGTTGTACTGGAGATAGTGTACAGGTGCTCGTTGGGTTACGGGTACACCGGACAGGACTCGCAGGGAACTGTTGGTTGGTATTATACCCGTCGTCAGTTAACAGTTCCTAGGTGACATGAGTACAGCATAGTCCGCAGACTTGACACTGCTGCTTCGTCTCGAGTGTTTCCCACTGTTCTTAGATTGCTACCCTACCACGGCTCAAAGGAGTCGTACAAACAGGTAGCAGTTGGGTGCAGTCCCGAAGCACTTAGAGGCAGTGGCAGTTAGAAAGGATTCGTCTCTCCCGGTATTGGGAGTTGATATCGCACTGTGTTTGGAGAGCCATTACGCAAAGTCCCTGGCCAGGGCAAACGAGATTTACTGGTAGGATTTCCAGTAGCTTCTCAAGGTGTAATGGGCTTCGCTCCGATATGACTTATACAGCTTTTAGGGGACTGACGCATGCTGCCCCTAGGCCCTATATGCGATAGTCTTAGATGAACAGACCGGACTGTACGGAGATTTTCACATCAGGCTTAGTAGGAGTTCGGATGGGTTTCCTCATCGGCCTTCTTATGGACATCTACCTGGGGACTGTTACGTACAACTAGTACCGCTTGCGGCCTGTGGTTAAACCCACTGCCAGCGTAGTGTCGAGTCTTTAGAGTCCCACACAGAGAGTTTCCCTTCTTCAGGCGAAACGATATAGAGGTCGTATGGTTTTATGACAGGGTTCGGACACATATGTGTATTTATGCACATACGATGTTCGAACAGATAATACTAGCGGGGGCTTTAGTTTAAGCCAGATTCTAGTATTGGATTATTGGATTTATGCAGTCTTAGTATTTTCGTGTTTTTACGGATGGGGGGGCATTCTCGTAATTAGTTGAGAAGCTTCTGGAAGAAAGGTGAGGTGGAGAGCTTAAGTGTAATTTGCATTAATTGATTTTGTGACTCATGAAGTGATTCATCCAAATTAGTTAATGAAGCATTTATTGCTTAAAGACTCATGAGATGATTCATTCATTTGCATTAAATGAAGCATGGTCGTAATTATCTATATGATTTATTTGATAGTTATTATGCTTCATTATATACATAATGAGTTATATTTTCAGTTCATTTTAAAAAAAACACATTCTCTCTCCTCAAGCTCTCTCTCTTCAAAGACCTAACCCTAATCCTCTCATGTGTTGAGATCCCAAGGGTTAGTAAGACTAATAGATCCCTAATCCATCTCTATATCCTCTAGGTTATCTTGATTAGCAATCATAGCCACCTAGTTACCTCAAGTGAGAGGTTAAAGCTTGGAGAAAGAACTCTCGGGTGGATCTTCTATCACATCGAGGAAGCCGACGAGGAGGTGAACAACAAGAACAAGAAGGACTAGAATCTTGAGGTATAATCATCTATCATAGTAGTTAATCACTTCTACATAGTTGTTAATTAGGGTTTAGCAAAGATCCGTAAAGTTAGTCGATGTTAACTTAAACAAAATGATTGTTTTACCTATTCCGCCTCCCTGCATCATGTGGGGTGTCTAACGTCGACTTACAGTGGTATCAGAGCCTAGCTAAACCATAACTAACATGTTAGCAAAGTCGTTAGAAATTCGATCGCAAAACAAACCCGAAAAAACATCATTTTCAAATAGTTTCTGCCGTTTTTAAAACGGGGACTAAAATTTTTTCAGGGACCCTTAAAAATACAAGCAGGGTTTTTTAAGAACTGTGAAGAAATTTGGGACTGTGAATCGGCCATTCCACCGTGGAACCGCCGCCGATCCAAGCGATCCGTCGTGGATCCACGGCTGAGTTGACTTCGAGTCAACACAAATTTGCTGAGTTATTCTTCTGTGTTGATGTTGTGTTTTCTAGGATGTTTTGTTTCTGCTCAGGTCTCATGTGCACAGAGAATTGTTTGGAGTAGATTCATTTGTGTTTCTTGATCGAAATTCTAAGATGTTTGGCTAACTGGATTATATCTGTGTTGTATTTAATGTGTTCGTAAACCTCCCCTAACTGCTAGTATTTCGGTTAGCAGGGGTTACACATTTCTATAATGGTTTTTACTGGTTTGTGAATGTAGACTTGTTGGATTGTCGTGAATGGATAGCCGGGGATGTGAGACAAGTGTTTATTTCATTCAAATGTAAATTGTAATTTGTTGTAATATTCTTTTGCGGGGCACATCCGGTTTGGGGTTGTAGCCACCGTTGTATTATTTCATTTACTATTTTTTGCAACTATGATAGACCCAAGGCTGGGTGCACAAACTACCGGGTACTTTGAAGTGTTTAGTGGCCTACTCACGTCGTTGAGGGAGACCGCTTCACTTCGGATACTAGGCGGGTAGTTTGCCGTACTCGTAGGGGTCTAGGGTGGGGTTTTGGCTATTCATCGTGACTGTTTAATCCGTCTTTCTTTGCAGGCTCAAAAGCAATGCGGATTCGTAGAAAATCCAATATGTTCATCTGTGATCTGGAATGCCTATTATTGCGTCTGACGAATGTACAATATCTATATATGATATCTAGTAGGCGTCACTTATGTTTTGCACCCGCGCTAGCCCAGCCCCCGCTCTGTCATTAGTTAAGTAACCTAACGGGTGAATAACAGGGCCTTATGGCGAATGCGGATGTCATAAGAGGACGTTGTATTTTCGTTGTTTTCTGCAATGATAGGTTAAGTGATGGGACACATTATATTAATGCAAAGAAAATAAACCAAAGTTGAATCGTTGGAACAATTTAGAAGAAACCACTCGGTTATTTTAAAACAGAAGATATTTTTTTAATTGCGGAGCTTAAACCACTCCTTTTAAAAGCTATCAGGTTCCTTCGATCATATCAAGTTCACTACGTTCACGGTGTCGCCAAAACCATTCTTAGCCCTCCGTCATTTTATTTGGGTATTCAGTAGTATTCAAGCTATGTATTTTGACCAACGCCAAGGCATAGTGTTTGTTAGCTGCTGGGTATTCATTTGTTGTATAGATAGATGAGTTGGTTTGGGACAGTCGTACTATCATTTGGCCAACGTCAGGGGTATGTACGGATGGGTTCAAATTAACAAAATAATGATGGGTAGAACTTGACATGTGACTTATGACATTTTGACCAACGCCAAGGTCATAAGAGCATGGGGCAAAAACCCATATCGGGAATTTCTAAAAAAACTTAAATTTGCTAAGAGTTGCATACCATTTGGAGTGTGATAATTTTAGTAGGATTCCTTCAGCTTTATCACACGATGATATTTGGATCCCGATCCTACTGTGAGTATCTGCTACTCATTAGGAGATTCGTCACTTAACGATCAATGTTATAAACCAAGTAGGTGTCCAGAAAGGTGTCAGCGGGGCTACGCCCCCAAAGAAAAGAGGTTATTTAATTAAGAAACTTTGCGAAAGCGTCGTAAAACCTCCCTCAAAGTACCGACACCGGCCTGGCTGAACGGTTAAGCAAGTATTGTACGGTGAGAATAGTCCTGACTAGTTCTTCCTTTTTGGTTTGAGGAGGGATTCGAGAAACAGTGGGAGCCATCCTGTTTAGATAAACTAAAAACCACTCTAAACTTGCAAGAGCATCAAGCTAAAGTGTTCCCTCTCTCTCTCATTGCAGCGACCCAGAACATGACAGGCCTTAAGTTATTATTAGATAAAAATATTTTGACAGGGCCAAACTATAAAGATTGGTTCCGGAATATTAAGATGGTTATTACCTATGACAAATTGGGGTATGACCTTACAACAAAGGCACCTGCCGTCCCAGGTCCTGAATCTAGTGTCGCGGATAAGGAAATCCGCAAGACCTGGGAGTTAGACTGCGCGAAGTCCAAGTGCATCATGCTTGCCTCTATGAATAATGAACATTAGAGGAGGCACGAGAATATGGATCTAGAATCCATATTTCTCCACACCAAGGAACTGTATGGAGAGCAATCTCGTATAGCTAGATACGGGACCTCGAAGAACTTGTTTCAGTCGAGGATGGCCGTCGGATCATCTATAGGGGAACATGTCCTTAAGATGATTGGCTATATTGAAGAGCTCGCAGACCTCGGGACAACATTAGAGAACGAGCTGTATACAGACTTGATTCTCCAATCCCTTCCATCCACCTATGCCCAGTTTATCTTGAATTTCAACATTCAAGGTAAAGAAGTTGAACTTCCAGAACTCCTTAACATGTTAAGGAGTGCAGAGGGCACCTTGCAGAAGGCAAGGGAAACACCCACTATGTTTGTTAGTGGTGCTTCCTCTTCCAGGTCCAAGGCAAGGGCCAATGGAAGGAAGAAGAAGGCCGCTACGAAACCGAGAGGTGGTGTTGGTAAGGTGGGAGTCAAGCGAAAGGAAAAGGTTGCGGTGCCAGTAGTGGCAAAGGTTCAACTGTCGTAGGAAAGACCATTGGAAGAAAGATTGCAAAGCTTGGATTTCCAAGAACCAGGACCTGAAGCAAGTTGTTGCTTCGACTTCAGGTGTGTTTGTAATTGAAAATTGTCTGTCAATCAACTCTACTTGCTGGGTATTGGATACCGGATCAGGATCTCATATATGCAATTCATTGCAGGCACTGAGAAACCGTAAAGTGCTGAAAGTTGGTGATATGACCCTCCAGGTTGCTAACGGAGCTAGCGTGAATGCTGTGTCCGTAGGGGATTATCACCTTGGATTGACGAGTGGACATATTTTTGTTTTGCGCAACTATTTTTGTGTACCAAGTTTAACGTGTAATATCATATCAGTATCCTTGTTATCAAAAGAAGGTTATGATTTCACGTTTGTAAGCGATGTTGTTAACATCCACCTTAATCATGGTTTGATTGAGTCCGGTACACTAAATAACGGTATATACGTGTTAAACCAATTACAATTTTTCAATGTCCAGAACACAAAAAAAGAAAGTCTCCAGATATAAATCAGGCTTTCTTATGGCATTGTAGACTAGGTCACATCAATGAGAAAAGGTTAACTATGTTACATAGAGAAGGATATTTAGATCCGTTCGAATATCAATCTTATGCCACTTGTCAATCATGTCTCAAAGGAAAGTTGACAAAGACTCCATTCACTGGACATGGAGTAAGAACGAGCGAGCTCTTAGGACTCATACACAGTGATGTATGTGGTCCAATGTCTACACATGCAAGAGGCGGTTTTTCATATTTCTTTACTTTTACGGATAATTACTCTAGGTATGGATTCATTTTCGTGATGAAACATAAATCCGAGGCCTTTGAGAAATTCCGAGAATATAAAATGAAGTAGAAAACCAAACCGGCAAAAGTATCATGACACTGAGATCTGATTGAGGTGGTGAATACTTAAGTGTCGAGTTCCTGGGTTACCTAAAAGAGAATGGAATTCTCTCTCAGATTACTCCTCCATACACTCCACAGCATAACGGTGTATCGGAAAGACGGAACAGAACCCTATTGGATATGGTACGTTCCATGATGAGTAATGCTGAGTTACCGCGATCTTTCTAGGGTTATGCGCTAGAATCAGCTGCCTATCTTTTGAACAGGGTTCCGACCAAGACTGTGCCTACCACACCATATCAGATATAGAGTTGGAAGAAACCCTATCTTCAGTATCTGAAGATATGGGGATATCCAGCTTTTGTTAAAAAGCAGCATGCGGTCAAACTCGAGGCACGACCAGTGCAGTGTCAGTTTGTGCGATATCCAAAGAACTCCAATGGGTATTTTTTCTATTACGCAGAGGAACAAAAGGTTTTTGTTTCTCGTAATGCCTATTTTCTAGAACAGCAGTTTTTAGAAATGGAAACAAGTGGGAGCGCAATAGAACTGGAAGAAATTCCAGAACCACAAACAACTACTGAAAGTTTGGTAGAACCAGAAGTTCAAGAAGAACATGACATTCCCATACCCCTCCGCAGGAGTAGTAGGCCGTCTCATCCGCTTGAGAGATACTACGGTTTTCTCATAGACGGGGATAGAGAAGATTACGTCATTGATAATGATGAACCTATTAGCTTCCAGCAGGCCATCCAGAGCGGCGACTCAGTAAGATGCCTAGATGCAATGCGGACCGAGATGGAGTCCATGTACACCAACAAAGTATGGACTTTGGACTTTGCTACAGATGGGGTAAGACCCATAGGATGCAAGTGGATCTTCAAGAAAAAGATTGGTGTAGATGGACAAGTGGAAACCTATAAGGCTAGACTTGTTGCAAATGGTTTTCGTCAAAGACCTGGTTTGGAATATGACGAAACTTTTTCTCCAGTGGCTATGCTCAAATCCATTCGGATCCTTCTTTCCATTGCCGCCTTCCATGTTATGAGATCGGGCAGATGGACGTAAAGACAGCTTTTCTAAATGGTAATTTAGAAGAATGCGTCTATATGATCAGCCAGAAGGTTTCAAACAGAGTGGGAGCAACGGGGAAGTGTGCAAGTTTCTTAAGTCCATTTATGGACTAAAATAGGTATCGCGGAGTTGGAACATCTGTTTTGATGAAACGGTCAAAGAATATGACTTTATCAAAAATCCAGATGAACCATGTATATATAGTAAAATTGTAGCATGAACTGTTGTATTCCTCTTCTTGTACGTGGATGACATTATTTTAATAGGAAATGACATTCCTATGCTACAATCTGTCAAAGGATTTTTGTCACACAGGTTCTCCATGAAAGACCTGGGTGATGCCTCTTACATTCTGGAGATCCGGATCTGTCGTGATAGATCTAAGAGGATGTTGGGACTTTCGCAGTCCAGGTATATCAACACTATACTGAAAAGATTCAGTATGGAAGATTCTAAGCACGATAATTTACCGGCTTGTCACGGAATCACCCTCTCCAAAAAAATGTCTCCCAAGACTGATTTGGAAAGGGATCGCATGTCGATTATACCCTAAGCTTCTGCGGTAGGCTCTATAATGTATGCGATGTTGTGCACCAGACCAGATGTAGCTTACACACTGAGCGTAGTAAGCCGGTATCAGTCAGACTTAGGGGAGAAGCACTGGATAGCAGTAAAAAACATTCTCAAGTACCTGAGAAGGACTAAGGATATGTTCTTGGTTTACGGCGAAAATACCTCAAGATCGAGGCTTTTGCCGACTCCAGCTTCAAGAGTGACAAGGATGACTCCAAGTCCATGTCAGGTTATGTCTTTACCCTCAATGGAGGGGTGGTGTGCAGGAAGAGTTCCAAGCAGAACACCGTTGCTGACTCGACGATGGAAGCAGAGTATATAGCAGCTTGCGATGCCGCAAAAGAAGCAGTCTCGATAAAGAAGTTCCTCACTGAACTTCAGGTGGTTCCATTCATTGTTGATCCAATATCTCTGTACTGTGACAACAACATGGCTATAGCTTTAGCAAAGGAACCCAGGTCCCATCAGAAGTCCAGACACATCTTAAGGCAGTATCACCTGATCAGGGAAATTATTGATCGCCGGGAGATTGAGGTCCGGAGAGTTGCTACAGAGGAGACCACTGCAGATCTATTCATAAAGGCCTTACCTCAGACACAGTTCGAAAGGCTATTCGAGATGATAGGTCTTCGATACGCCATTATATGGCCCTAGTGCAAGTGGGAGATTGTTAGTGTATATGCCCAAGGAGCCATTATTGTATCATACTAGTTTGTATATTACTTAATGGAAGCATGGGATATTCACAGTTATATTAACAGTCTCGCTCAATATAGTAATATGCTACTTGGTTTTTATCTATCTAAATATGTGTATATGTTTATTATAACATATCGCGAATACATATTGATAGAGCCCATAGGATCTTTCTTGACTACCAGCGTTATGATGGCAGCCACACTAGTGGGGGCTGCGTAGTCTACAAGCACATCCTTTTTCAGGTCTCTAGTCGTAGGATTATTGGGACAGGGCATCGATACTCCATAGTAGACTAGTGTGTACGCTTCTCATCCCAGTTGGGGAGATGGTCTGTCCCACAGCCATCAATACGTTGTACTGGAGATAGTATACAGGTGCTTGTTGGGTTACGGGTACACCGGACAGGACTCGCAGGAAACTTTCGTTGGTATTATACCCGTCGTCAGTTATCAGTTCCCAGGTGACATGAGTACAGCATAGTCCGCAGACTTGACACTGCTGCTTCGTCTCGAGTGTTTTCCTACTGTTCTTAGATTGCTACCCTACCACGACTCAAAGGAGTCATGCAAACAGGTAGCAGTTGGGTGCAGTCCCGAAGCACTTGGAAGCAAAGGCAGTTAGAAAGGATTCGTCTCTCCCGGTATTGAGAGTTGATATCGCACTGTGTTTGTGTATATGCCCTAGGGGCCATTATTGTATCATACTTGTATGTATATTACTTAATGGAAGCTTGGGATATTCACAGTTGTATATACAGTCTTGCTAAAAATGGTAGTATGCTACTTAGTTTGTGTCTACTTTAATATGTGCATAAGTTTCTTGTAACATATCACTTATACATATTAGTAGAGCCCATAGGATCTTTGCTTGATTACCAGCGTTGTGATGGCAGTCACACTAGTGGGGGCTGGGTAGTCTATAAGTAACATCCTATACTTGTCCCTAGTTGTAGGATTATCGAGACAGGGCATCGATATTCTGGAGTAGACTAAGTGTGTACGCTTCTCATCCCAGTTGGGGAGATGGTCTGTCCCACAGCCATCAGTACGTCGTACTGGAGATAGTATACAGGTGCTCGTTAGGTTACGGGTACACCGGACAGGACTCGCAGGGGAACTGATTGGTTGGTATTATACCCATCGTCAGTTAACAGTTCCCAGGTGACATGAGTACAGCATAGTCCGCAGTCTTGACACTGCTACTTCGCCTCGTGTGTGCCACTGTTCTTAAATTGCTACCCAACCACGGCTCAAAGGAGTTGTGCAAACAGGTAGCGGTTGGGTGCAGTCTTGAGCACTTGGAGGCAGTGGCGGTTAGACAGGATTCGTCTCTCCCGGTATTGGGAGTTGATATCGCGCTGTGTCAGAGAGCCATTACGCAAAGTCCCTGGACAGGGCAAGCGATATTTACTGGTAGGTTCCAGTAGTTCCTCAGGGTGTAATAGGCTACGCTCCGACACGACTTATACAGCTATTAGGGGACTGACGCTTGCCGCCCCCTAAGCTTGATATGTGATAGTCTTAGACGAACATACCGGACTGTACGGAGATTGTCACATCAGGCTCAGTAGGGGTTCGGATGGTTTTCCTCATCGGCCTTCTTATCGACATCTACATGGGGACCGTTACGTACAGCTAGTGCCGCTTGCGGTCTATGGTTTAACCCACTGTCAGCGAGTGTCGAGTCTTTAGAGTCCCACACAGAGAGTTTCCCTGCTCCAGGCGAAACGATATAGAGGTCGTATGGTTTTACGACAAGGGTTTCAGACGCATACGTGTGTTTACGCACGTACATCGTTCGGACAGTTTTTACTAGCCGGCTTTGGTTTAAGCCAGATTCTAGTATCGGGTTATTGGATTTATACAGTCTAAAGTTTTTCCATGTTTTCATGGATTGGAGGGGCGTTCTCGTAATTTTTCGGGAAGCTTCTAGAAGCATGGTGAATTGGAGGGTAAGGTGGCATTAGCATTAATTGATTTTGTGACTCACGAGATGAATCATTCAAGTGAGTTAATGAAGCATTTATTGCTTAATGACTCACTTGATTATTCATTGCACATATTCAATGAAGCTGATGATAATGCATTTGATTTATTCATTTGATTATTCTTTATGCTTCATAATATATTAGAAGTGAGAATCAATTTCAATTCATTCTCATCATCACCTTCTCTCTCCTCAAGCTCTCTCATTCTTGAAACCCTAACCCTAACCTCTCATGTGTTGAGATCAAGGGTTAGCTAGACTAATACATCCATAACCTCACTCACTCTATATCCCCTAGGTAGCTTAGATTAGCACTTTGAGCAACCTAGTTATCTCAAGTTAGAGATAAAGCTTGTAGTAGGAGCTCTCAGGTGGATCATCTTTGATTCGAGGAGACCGTTGAGGTGCCGATGTTCCAAGGAGCCTACGAAGAGTGGAAGACCGCGATGAAGACCCGAAGGACATGTAACGTGAGGTATAACTTTGAATCCGAGTAGTTAAACCTTTCGTAGTTTGCTAGTAACGGTTTAGAAACGATTCATGCGCTCAAGTCCGTGTTACGAAGCTTTGATAATTGTTTTTCATATATTCCGCCTCCCCGCAAGTTCGTGGGGTGCGTGACATGGACTTACAGTGGTATCAGAGCCAACTAAACCATTATTAGCTTGTTGGCAACTAATTAGAAGTTCGATCGACGGAAAACGCGAAAACGAAACCCCGGAAATCCCAAGTTTCTGTTAATTTTAAACATGTCTAAAAAACTATTTGATATGCCTTAAAATTCACAGCAGGGAAATATAAGAATACTGGGAAAATACGAAGTTCCAACTAGGTTTTAAGGCCGCGGATCCACGGCAATAGAGTGCTTGTGTCGCAGATCCGCCGCCGAGTCAACTCCGAGTTGACTCGGATTTGCTCTGTTATTCATATTTTCTGGTGTTTTGGTTTCTGCATGTTCTGTTTCTACCCAGGTTACTTCAGTGCAGGTTTGCTTTTGGGGTAGACACGGATAAAGGTTGTCGATCGATGTTCTAAACTAATTGCTAATCGGGTTATTATCTGTAATGTTTAATGTGTTCGTAAACCTTCCCTAACTGCTAGTATGTCGGTTGGCAGGGGGTTGCACATTTCTGTAATGTTTAATGTTTGTGTATATGGACTTGATTGGAATGTTGTGATGATTAACAGGGGTTTGAGAAGGGTTTAATATTCATTCATTCGATGTAAATGTAATATGATGTAATATTCTTTCGCGGTGCGCATCCAGGTTGCGGTTGTAGCCACTGTTGTATTATTTATTTTTACTGTTTTTGCTCCTAGGATAGACCCAAGGCGGGGTACACAAACTACCGGGTACATTGAAGTGTTTAGTGGCCTACTCACTTTGTTGAGGGAGACCGCTTCACTTCGGGTACTTGGCGGGTAGTTTGCCGTACCCATAGGGGTCTAGGGTGGGGTAATGGCTATTCATCACAACTTTGTAATCCGTCTTTTATTGCAGGCTCAAAGCAAATGCGGATTGCTAATAAATCCAATAAAGTTCATCAGTGATCTGGAATGCTTATTATTGCGTCTGACGAATGTACAATATCTATATATGATAGCTATTAGACGTCACTTATGTTTTACACCTGCGCTAGCCCAGCCCCCGCTCTGTCGTTAGTTAAGTAACCTAACGGGTGATGACGGGACCCCGTGGCAAATGCGGATGGCATAAGAGAACGTGATATTTTCGTTGTTTTCTGCAATGATAAGATAAAGATGGGACGCATTATTATAATGCAAAGAAAATAAACCACACTTTAATCGTTGTAACAAATTTAAAAGAAACCACTCGGTTATTTTAAAAAGATCAGAATTTTTAATTGCGGAGCTTTTAACCACTCCTTTTAAAAAGTATCAGGTTCCTTCGATTATATCAAGTTCACCACGTTCACGGTTTTACCAAAACCATTCATAGCCCTCCGTCATTTCATATAGATAGTCAATAGTATTCAAGCTGTGTTTGTTGACTAAAATCAAGGCACAGTGTTTGGTAGCTGTTGGATATTCATATGCAGCATAGATAGATGTGTTGGTTTGGGACAGTCGTATTACCTTGTTGACTAAAGTCAAGGGTATGCACGGGTGGGTTCAAATTAATATGGATAATGACGGGTAGAACTTGACATGTGACTTATGATTTGTTAACTAAAGTCAAGGTCATAAGAGCAAAGGGCAAAAATCCATATCGGGAATTTCTAAAGAAACTGAAATTTGCAGAGAGAGCATACCATTTTAGAGTTTGATGAATGTTTGTAGGATTCCTTCAACATTATCATACGATGATATTTTGGATCCCGATCATACTGTGAGTATATACTACTTATCAGGAGATTCATCACTTAACGATCAATGCTATAAACCAAGTAGGTTCCTAGAAAGGTGTCAGCGGGGTTACACCCCCAGAGAAAAGAGATTATTTAATTAAGGAACTTCGCAAAAGCGTTGGAAAACCTCCCTCGAAGTATCGACACTGACCTGGCTGAACTGTTAAGCAAGAATTGTACGGTGAGAATAGTCCTGGCTAATTCTTCTTTTATGGTTAGAGGAGGGATTCGAGAAACAATGGGAGCCATCCTGTTTAGATAAATTAAAAACCAATCTAAACTTGTAAAAGCATCATGGTAATAGTATTTTCTTCTCTTTCTTAAATTGCAGCGACCTTGTGACCACACATAGGTTACATCTAGATAACAAATTGACGGAATCTGACTTATATGACTGGCAACGGTCTGTCCAGATGTCCATTGCCTATGACAAGCTGGACCACCCTATTACTACTCGAGATCCCGCCGTCCCAGGTCTAGTTTCCACCGTCATGGATATGGATATCCGCCAAACAACGGAAAAGGATAAAGCGAAAGCCAAATGCCTCGTGTTAGCTTCAGTTGATGGTGTATACCAGAAGCAGCACGAGAAGATGGACTCAGTTTCCATCTTTCTCTATAACAAAGATTTATATGGAGAGCAGTCTCATATCGCAAGATATGAGACCTCGACCGAATTAATTCAAGCGAGGTTGGCTGTCGGGTCATCTGTAAGGGACAACGTCCTTACAATGACTAGCTATATTGATGAGCTCCAGGTCCTGAAGACCACGTTGGTAAACAGGTCAGATACTGACTTGATTCTACAGTCTCTACCTTCTACCCTGAAGGAAACCAGGGAAGTAGAAGGAAAGAGAAGGGCAAAAATTTCGGGACTGAATATAGTAAAAGAGGGACGTTCCTATTATTATGGGATTGGGCATTGGCAGAAAGATTGCAGGGCTTTAGAAGCCAGTAGCCAGGATACGAAGCATGTTGTGGCTTCAGCCTCAAATGTGTTTGTAATTGAGAACTGTTTGTCAATAAACTCTACTTCCTGGGTACTAGATACCGGAGCAGGATCTCATATCTGTAATTCATTACATGCTTTGAGAAACCGTAGAGTTATAAAGGTAGGTGATTGGTCTCTTAGAGTTGCAAACGGAATGAGTGTGGACGCTGAATCCGTGGGAGAATATCTCCCAGGTTTGACAAGTGGGCAGATATTGATTCTACGTAACTGTCTATATGTACCTAGTATGACTTGTAATATCATATCAGTGTCCTCACTTTCAAGAGAGGGATATGATTTTACATTCGCAAGTGATGTAGTTAACATCCACCTAAATCATGTTTTGATTGGGTCGGGTACAGTAGATAGCGGTATATACGTATTAAGTCAATCTCAGTTTTTCAATATCCAGAATACACTTAAAAGAAAGTCTCCGGAATTAAATCAGGCTTTCTTATGGCATTGTAGACTAGGTCACATCAATGAGAGAAGGTTGACTAAGTTACATAAAGAAGGATATTTGAATCCGTTCGAATATCAATCTTATTCTACTTGTGAATCTTGTCTCATAGGAAAGATGACAAAGACTCCGTTTACTGGACACGGAGTTAGAGCAAGCGAGCTCTTAGGACTCGTACACAGTGACGTGTGCGGTCCAATGTCTACACATGCGCGAGGTGGTTATTCCTACTTCATTACTTTTACGGATGATTTCTCTAGGTATGGATATGTCTTCTTAATGAAGCATAAATCCGAGGCCTTTGAGAAATTCCAAGAATATAAGAATGAAGTGGAAAACTAAACCGGCAAAAGTATCAAGACACTGAGATCTGATCGAGGTGGTGAATACTTGAGTGCCGAGTTCCTTGGTTACATAAAAGAGAATGGAATTCTCTCTCAGCTTACTCCTCTATACACACCACAGCATAACGGTGTATCGGAGAGACGGAACCGAACCTTATTAGATATGGTACGTTCCATGATGAGTAACGCCGAGTTACCGCGATCATTCTGGGGATATGCAGTAGAATTAGTTGCATATCTTTTGAACCGAGTTCCAACCAAGACTGTGCCTACCACACCATATCAGATGTGGAGTAGGAAGAAACCCTGTCTTAAGTATATTAAGACATTGGGATGTCCAGCTTTTGTAAAAAAGCAGCATGCAGACAAGCTCGAGGCACGCTCAGTACAGTGTAAGTTTGTGGGATATCCAAATAATTCCATGGGATATTGTTTCTATTACGCAGAGGAACAAAAGGTCTTTGTTTCTTAACATGCCCGCTTCTTGGAAACTGAATTTTTGGAAAATCAAAAGAGTGGGAGCGCAATAGAACTGGAAGAAATTCCAGAGCCACAAGCTTGGTAGAACAAGATGGTTCAGGAGAACAGGACATCCCGACGCCACCCCGTAGGAGTAGTAGGCAATCTCATCCGCCCGAGAGATACTACGGTTTTATCATAGACGGGGATAGAGAGGATTGCACTATTGACTATGATGAGCCTACTAGCTTCCTGCAAGCCATTCAGAGCGGGGACTCAGTAAAATGGCTGGATGAAATGCGGACCGAAATGGAGTCCATGTACACTAACAAAGTATGGACTTTGGACATTGATCCAGATGGGGTAAAACCCTTAGGATGAAAATGGATCTTCAAAAAGAAGATTGGTGTAGATAGACAGGTTGAAACCTATAAGGCTAGACTTGTTGAAAAAGATTTCCGTCAAAGACCTGGTTTGGACTATGACGAAACCTTTTCTCCAGTGGCTATGCTTAAATCTATTCGGGTCCTTCTTGCTATTGCTGCCTTCCACGATTATGAAATCTGGCAGATGGACGTAAAGACGGCCTTTCTTAATGGTAATTTGGAAGAGAGCGTCTATATGGATCAGCCAGAGGGATTCATTCAGAGTAGGAGCAGCGGTAAAGTATGCAAGCTGCTTAAGTCCATTTATGGACTAAAGCAAGCATCGCGGAGTTGGAACATCTGTTTTGATGATGCTGTCAAAGAATTCGACTTTATCAAAAATCCAGATGAACCTTGCATATGCAGTAAGATTGTAGGGAGAGCTGTAGTATTCTTCGTCTTGTACGTGGATGACATTCTCCTAATAGGAAATGATATTCCTATGTTACAGTCGGTCAAAAGATTCTTGTCACATAAATTCTCCATGAAAAACCTGGGTGATGCCACCTACATTCTGGGGATCCGGATTTATCGTGATAGATCAAAAAGGATGTTGGGACTTTCGCAGTCCAGGTATATAGACACCATAGTGAAGAGATTCAGTATGGATGATTCTAAGCGCGGTAATCTACCGGCTTGTCACGGAATCACCATCTCCAAAGAGATGTCTCCCAACACTGATTTGGAAAGGGATCGCATGTCGATTATACCCTACGCTTCTGCGGTAGGCTCTATAATGTATGCGATGTTATGTACCAGACCAGATGTAGCATACGCATTGAGCGTTGTAAGCCGGTATCAGGCAAACCCAGGGGAGAAGCACTGGATAGCAGAAAAGAACATTCTCAAGTACCTGAGGAGGACTAAGGAGATGTTCTTGGTGTATGGAGGAAAAGACCTCCAGATGGAGGCCTTTGCCGACTCCGGCTTTCAGAGTGACAAGGATGACTCCAAGTCCATGTCAGGTTATGTCTTTACCCTCAATGGAGGGGCGGTCTGTTGGAAGAGTTCCAAGCAGGAGACCGTTGCTGACTCAACAATGGAAGCGTAATACATAGCTGCTTGCGATGCCGCAAAAGAAGCTGTCTGGATGAAGAAGTTCCTCACAGAACTTCAGGTGGTTCCTACCAGTGTTGATCCAATACCTATGTATTGTGTCAACAACGGCGCTATAGCTTTAGCGAAGGAACCCAAGTCCCATCAGAAGTCCAAACACATCTTAAGGCGGTACCACCTGATCAGGGAGATCGTAGATCTCCGGGAGATCGAGGTGAAAAGAGTAGAGACAAAGAATAACATTGCTGATCCATTCACAAAGGCCCTTCCTCAGACGCAATTCGAGAGGCTGTTCGAGATGATAGGTCTACGATATGCCAGTTCATGGCCCTAGTACAAGTGGGAGATTGTTAGTGTATATGCCCTAGGGGCCATTATTGTATCATAATTGTATGTATATTATTTAATGGAATCTTGGGATATTCACAGTTGTATATACAATCTTACTAAAAATGGTAGTATGCTACTTGGTTTGTGTCTACTTTAATATGTGCATATGTTTCTTGTAACGTATCACTTATACATATTAGTAGAGCCCATAGGATCTTTGCTTGATTACCAGCGTTGTGATGGCAGTCACACTAGTGAGGGCTGGCTAGTCTATAAGAAACATCCTGAAAAGTTCCTAGGCACCCTAATGAAGTCTCACAAGGCATCGAACATGCCAATTTACAAAAATTATGGTGCCGAGAAACCCTAACACGGATCTTAGACTAGAATTCTAGGCGAAAAACTAAACTAATTAACATATTAACTAAAGGTTAGATGCTACAACCTTTGTAGATCCGGTTATCCTCTTCCTTGGCTCCACGTAGGCATCCTCTCGCTGTCCATCTCGATTCCCAAACTCGAACGTCGGCTTCACCGGAGAAAAGGGCGGACTAGGTTGTCGGCTTCGTGCCGAAGATGATCTACGTCGAGGCATCGCAAGTTCAAGCTCCGACTTCATCAAGTGGTGAAACTTGTGAAGAAAACACCCAAAACAACTTGGCAAGAGGTAGAGGGTGAAGAAATAGGAGGTGGGTTCACTTTAGAATTGGATTTCACTCACTTTTGCTCAAGTTGCCATTGATGGCATCAAGCTTTTCTTGAAGAAGAAGATGATCAAGAAGAAGATAGAATATGATAAGTTGTTTTTAAAATGAAAAGAAAATAAATACTTATCATAATCTAAACCATGGTGAAGTGTAGAGATTAAACTAAGGTTAGTTGGAATTGTTAGGGTTAAGGATAAGATAAGAATGGTGGACTTGTTCAAACCTTCAAGAAGCTTCAACATATAAAACAAAACAAGCCACCATCCTTAATAATTTCCAAAATGAATATATAAATAATTAACTAAGTAAATAATCAAAACCCTAATCATTCATATAACCATGGTTTAATCTTTACACAAACCCAAGTGAGCAAGTATCATCAAACATGATACAAAAAAGTGTACAAAAGTATATCACATATACAATGTGTACATCAAGTGAGAAAATCCATTTAAAGTGAACCAATACTAGTTAATGCAAAGTAATATATCAAATATATAATTATACATTAAATCATTAAATCAATATTTGATTCAATGATCCGGTCATGTCGCACATAACCGACTAGTATCCTATGTATCGATTTATCGAATCAATGATCCGATAACTAGGTCATATCAAATATAACCAATCGAAACATTTATCGCGAGAATGAAATGCGGTATCACATACACGCATTATTCTCGGTCCCGCACATATCTCATATGCGCTCCTATTTCGTTTCTCTTGAGCCAGGAAACCTCTGTGTAGGACTCTAAAGACTTGTCAATACGCCGGTAGCAGATGATGATCATATCAAGCACCCACAAGCCGCAAGCGGTCTGCTAAACGTAACGGCCATCCCGGTATTGAGCGATCAGAAGAACGACGAGCTAGCCCGCTCACACTCCTGTGAATCCAACCAGTAACACTTACCGTACAGTCCGGTCTGTTCGTCTGATACGTCGCATATCAAGTCTAGGGGTGGTAAACGTCAGACCCTAATAACCGATAAGTCGTGCCGATGTGAGGCTCATAACTGGTCGAGAAACTACTGGTAACACTTACCAGCAAATCTCCGATCAGCCCTGGCCAGGGACTTCCCTGTTACGGCCAATCGAGCACAGCGCAACATCAACTCCCAATACCGGGAGAGACGAAACCCCTCCTATCGCTCATTGCCTCCATGTGACTCGGGACTGTACCCAAAGACCACCGTTTTGCACGCCCTCATGGAAGTGGTAAGGTGGAGATCAAAGCACAGTGGCAATCAAACAAGACTCTATGACGATCTCGGGTCTACAGACTAACCTGCACAAGTGTCACCTGAGAACTGCCATCTGACGTGAGGTATAATACCATCTGGGAGTTCTCGGCGAGTCCGTCCAGTGTACCCAGTCTCCACTGAGCACCCGTACACCATCTCTGATGTCAAACACCAATGGATATGGGATCATCCATCGCCCATCTCATGGGTCGAGAAGCGTATACGCTAGTCTACTCTGGTATATCGATGCCCCGTCTCGATACACCCACGACTAGGGACCTTGAAGGATGTACTTATGGACTACCATGTCCCCACTAGTATGATCCGCATCATAGTCCAGGTAGTCAAGTACACATCCTAAGGGCTTTACCAACATGTAACCATAAAACAGTTTAAAGAGACAAGTGTACATGTTAAGATAAAGAGTAACCAGATAGCATACTATCATATCGAGCAAGAAAATCATCTCTATATATGTCCAAGCATCCAATATAATATACATCATCTGTACAATACTGGCCTCTAGGGCATACATACAACTAACAATCTCCCACTTGCACTAGGGCCAGCTGCTGTAGTATCGCATACCGAGCATCCCGAAGAGTCTCTGAAACTGTGTCTGGGGAATGGCCTTCGTGAGTGGATCCGCCGTGTTGTTCTTCGTGTCAACCCTCCTGACCTCGATCTCCCGGGGATCAACTATCTCCCGGATCAGGTGATACCGCCTCAGAATATGCCTGGATCGCTGATAGGACCTCGGTTCCTTGGCCAAAGCCACCGCTCCATTGTTATCGCAATACAAAGGTATTGGATGCTCAATGGATGGAACCACTCCAAGTTCAGTGATGAACTTCTTGATCCAGACAGCCTCTTTGGTAGCATCGTTGGCAGCGATGTATTCAGCCTCCATCGTCGAGTCTGCCACGGTTTCCTGCTTGGAACTCTTCCAGCTAACCGCCCCTCCGGAAAGGGTAAAGACAAAGCCCGACTGCGACTTAGAGTCATCCTTATCACTCTGGAAGCTCGAATCGGTAAAGGACTCCACTTGGAGTTCTCCGTTACCATACACCAAGAACATATCTCTAGTCCTTCGTAAGTACTTGAGAATGCTCTTCACAGCTGTCCAGTGACTCTCTCCAGGATCAGCTTGATACCTGCTCACTACACTTAGTGAGTATGCTACATCGGGTCTGGTACATAGCATCGCATACATGATAGAGCCTACTGCCGAAGCATAGGGTATCCCTTGCATGCGAGCTCTCTCTAAATCAGTCTTGGGAGACATCTCTTTGGAGAGAGTGACTCCAGAGATCGTGGGCAAGTTCCCACGCTTGGACTCTTCCATACTAAACCTCTTTAGTATGGTGTCAACGTACCTGGATTGGGACAATCCCAAAATCCGTTTGGATCTATCTCTATAGATCCTGATTCCCAATATGCAGGAGGCATCACCAAGATCTTTCATTGAGAATCTTTGTGATAAGAAGAGCTTGACCGATTGCAGCATAGGAATATCATTTCCTATCAAGAGTATGTCGTCCACGTACAATACGAGGAAGACCACCTTACTCTCTGCCACCTTCTTGTAGATACAAGGTTCATCTGGATTTTTGACGAAATCAAATTCTTTGATAACGACGTCAAAGCAGATGTTCCAACTCCGCGATGCTTGCTTTAATCCATAAATGGATTTAAGCAGCTTGCACACCTTCCCGCTGCTCCCACTATCTACGAAGCCCTCTGGCTGAGTCATGTACACGCACTCTTCTAAATCACCATTTAGAAAGACGGTCTTAACATCCATTTGCCAGATTTCGTAATCATGATATGCAGCGATGGCAAGCATGATCCGGATGGATTTAAGCATAGCCACTGGATAAAAGGTCTCGTCATAGTCCACACATGGTCTTTGACGAAAACCCTTTGCTACAAGTCTAGCTTTGAAAGTCTCCACTTTCCCATCTACACCAAGTTTCTTCTTGAAGATCCACTTGCTCCCAATGGGTTTTACCCCTTCAGGAGCAACGTCCAAAGTCCATACTTTGTTGGTGTACATGGATTCCATCTCGGACCGCATAGCATCCAGCCATTTCACTGAGTCCCCACTCGTGATGGCCTGCTCGAAGCTAGTTGGGTCATCATCCTCCATGATGCAATCCTCGCTCCTACCATCCATGAGAAAACCGTAGTATCTCTCATGTGGGCGAGGAACCCTACTAGATCGGCGGAGAGGCTGGGGTTCATCGGGAACTACGGAATCCTCTGGTTCAACTAAATCTTCTGTTGTAGTCTGTATTGCTGGAACCTCTTCCAGTTCTACCTCAATGCCACTTATCTGTTTCATAAGAAAACCTTTTTCTATGAAAGTGACATGTCGAGAAAGAAACACTTTTTGTTCCTCGGAGTGGTAGAAGATATACCCTCGCGAATGTTTGGGATATCCAACAAACTTACATAGAACAGACCTTGCCTCGAGCTTGTCCGGATTTTGTGTTTTAACATAGGCCGGACAACCCCATATCTGAATAAAATTAAGACATGGTCTCTTGCCATTCCATATCTCATATGGAGTGGTAGGCACTGATTTGGTCGGAACTCTATTCAGTAGGTATGCAGCAGTCTCCAGTGCATATCCCCAGAAGGAAATAGGTAACTCAGCTGTACTCATCATAGAGTGCACCATATCTAATAGGGTGCGATTTCTCCGCTCCGATACACCGTTGTGCTGTGGTGTATAAGGAGGAGTAAGCTGAGAGAGAATCCCATTCTCTTTTAGGAAGTCCAGGAATTCATTGCTCATGTATTCACCTCCTCGATCAGATCGTAGGATTTTATTACTTTTTCCGGTTTGGTTCTCAACTTCTTGTTTATATTCCCTAAATTTCTCAAAAGCTTCTGATTTGTGTTTCATCAGGAACACATACCCGAACCTAGAGAGATCGTCAGTGAATGTAATGAAGTATGAAGAACCATCCCTGGCATGTGTAGACATGGGACCGCATACATCACTATGTATAAGTCCCAAGAGTTCGGTAACTCTTTCTCCGTGTCCCGTAAACGGAGTTTTGGTCATCTTGCCTTTGAGACATGACTGGCAAGTGTCATAAGATGAAAATTCGAAAGGTTTCAAATATCCATCCTTATGCAACTTAGCCAGTCGTGTCACATTGATGTAACCCAGTCTACAATGCCACAAGTAGGATTCGTTCAGTTCTGAACGCTTCCTCTTATGTGTGTTTGTTATGCTCAGAACTGTTGATTGATTTAGAACATAAATGCCATTGCATAACGTGCCTGATCCAACCAACTTTTGGTTACGGAAAATGTTCATAACATTGTCCTGTAATACAAAATTATATCCCTCTTTACTCAGTAAAGAAACTGATATAATGTTGCATATCAGGTTCGGCATGTAATAGCATTCGTTCAGAACCAATGTATTACCAGTTGGTAATACAAGGTGATATTCCCCGAAAGTCTTAGCTGCAACAATTGCACCATTTCCAACTCTTATGTCTTTATCACCTTCTCCAAGTTCTCTATCTTTCCTAAGCCCATGTAACTGATTACATATATGGGATCCTGACCCGGTATCCAATACCCAGGACGTAGAGCAAATGGAGAAACAGTTCTCAGTAACGAACACACCCGAAGAAAATGCATCAACATGTACTTTCTTCGTTCGGGTGGCATGGGAATCCTGGTATTCCCCTATATCCTGTTCATTCCTATAACTCTTATAGGAAAGAACGGAACCAACGTTCCCCAGCACAGTATAACAAGCGGGTTCGGTCAATACATCCATATTATTATCTTCATTAGGGCATGAAATGGTCGCTACCTGGAGAGAGAGAGAAGAAAACACTTTAGCGTATGCTCGTGCAAGATTAGATTGGTTATTATCTTATCTAATCAGGATGGCTCCCACTGCTTTTTATCAAATCTTCCTTCAAACCCCAAAAGGAAAGACTAGCCGGGATTAATTACACACTTCAAGTTCGCCAATTTTTCAGCCAGGCCAGTGTCGGTACTTTGAGGGAGGTCCCCCGTGCTTTCGCACGAACCAAATTAATGTAAACCTCGTTTTCCCAGAGGCATAACCCCGTTGACACCTTTCTAGACACCTACTTGATCAGCTAACTGTAATGTGTAAAACTCTCCCAGGAGTAACTCTTACTCGCAGTGGGTATCGGGATCCAACTATCTCATAGAAGGTATGCAATCTCATTGCAAATTTCAACACTTGAAATTCCCGATAATATTTTGCCCCTAGCATCCTATGACCTTGACGGAGGCCAAACAACCCATAGTCCGCTAGTCAAGTTCAACCCGTCATTTCGTGATTGAATTAAACCTACCCGCACGACCCTTGACGGAGGCCAAACAACGCCGTACGAATACCCTAATCCAATCGCATCATATGCAAGCAGATAAGAACCAGTTAGCTACCGTACACTGCGCCTTGACGGAGGCCAAACTACCGCAGCACGAATACTAACTAGTACTTATCTGAAATGACGGAGGGCTACGCAGGTTTTTCATAAAAACCATGAGCGTAATGAACTTGATATCGTTGTAGAATCAAATGAAGTTTTGAAATGGAGTGATTTTGAGGCTTTTCTAGTTTTGCTAAAGGGGTCACTCCCGGTGAAGGGATCGTCGGCCCTTTCCTCGTCGAATGAGGTGCGGGATATATCATATATATCGCTGTGCAAAGAAAGAACTGTAGCTACCCTTTTTATTTAAAATTTTGATTCCACAACATCTTAGGTTTCTTTTCTTTCATTAATCACATTAATGAAGTCCCATCATTTAAATACCTAAACATCACAGATAGATATGACGTACACTTATGCCATCCGCATTCGCCTCGATGTCCCCTCGTGCTCCGTTAGGTTAGGTAACTAATGACAGAGTAGGGCAGGGCTAGCGCGGGTGTAAAACATAAGTAACGTGTATATAATATATCATATATACTATATACTATATCCATCACAGAATCAAATCACAGATATCGCAGCGGAAGAAACATATGAAATATTGGATATACTAGGACGTCCATGTTTTCAATACGAGCCAGTATAAAACACGAATTCCATGGTCGTGATGAATAGCCAATCCCATACCCCTAGACCCCTACGAGAGCGGCAAGCAACCCTGCCAATTCTAGGGTTAGGAGACCCGGACTCGACTCCTCGAGTTGGTCTCCCACTGGACCCCAGAATCCGGTTACTTGTGCTCCCCTCCTTGGGTCTATCCTAATGCAGAAAAGTAAATAATATACAAAGGGTGACAACTTCCGCTACCTGGAAGTGCCCCAAATAAAAGAATATTACATACAAGTTTTTACATGAATGAAAATGAAAAACACTCATCTCACATAAAAACCCCCGGCTATTCGAACACGATGATCCAATATAACATATCCAGCAACACATAACATCACATGTCATCAACGTAAGTAAGTATGCATAACCCAATTGTCGTTGACGTATAGCAACGAAACCGGCGATATGAACATACTACACTTACGGTCACAGAAAAGAAAGTGTAAAACTACAACAGTTGGAATCCGTAACCTCTTCAGACATCGCATGCCTAATCAAATGAAATACTTAGACATCACATGCCTAACAGATATAAATCCCGCATTTTAGTCTCATTATCGAAAACTCTTTTCAATATCAAGTGAAACCAAACTGCTAGATTTATAACATTCATTCAGTTATCACATAACTGTTTGTGAATTCCAATTATTGTATCACATTCCAGATAAACAGAAAATGTTAAACTTTCCGAACGAACAGCCGAATACCCAAGTTTTCCCGATACGGCTCAACACATGAAATAAGTCTAACAACATTCAGTTCGTGCCTCAGTACCAACGGTCCAGCCGTAGAAGGTGTTAGAGATAGTGCCCTCAAAGTCAATTATTGGATCGCAGGTACGTGATTGCAATGATTGAGGAAGGACCTAAACCGATATGACAGTCTTGCTCAAGATGATAGTATGCTATCTGGTTTGACTTTATCATCGTATATATGCTTTAGTTCACTATTGCATGATGATGGAGCCCATAGGATTCTTGCTTGACTACCAGCAGTATGATGGCGATCATATACGTGGGAGCTGGGGTCTGTAAGCACATCTTTTAAGTGTCCCTAGTCGTGGGAGTTTCGAGACAGAGCATCGATACTCCAGAGTAGACTAGTGTACACAGTCGAGACCCCGACGAGGGGCGGTGGCCGGTCTCACAAGCCACTGGTGTCAGTTGGATCACCTAAGATGTATACAGGTGCTCATTGAGTTATGAGTACACCGGACAGGACTCGCCGGGAATCTGCTAGTTGGTATTATACATATCGTCAGATAGCAATTCCCTGGTGACATGTGTACAGGTTAGTTCATCGACCTGAGATCGTCGTTTGTCTCATGTGAGTTCCCACTTTGCATAGATTACTACCCTACCACGCTCAAAGGAGTTGTGCAAACAGGTTTTAGTTGGGTACAGTCCCGAGCCACATTGGAGGCAAGTGAGCGGATCTCGGGGATTCGTCTCTCCCGGTATTGGGGGTTGATGTCGCGCAGTGCACGGGTGGCCATCACTAGGAATCCTCGGCCGAGGTAGTGGAGAATTACTGATTTGGATCAGTAGTTTCTCAGGTGGTGATGGGCTTCATGCCGACACGATTTATCGCGTTATTAGGGGTCTGACTTTATCCACCCCCCTAGACTCGATATGCAATACTCTTTAGACGAATGGACCGGACTGTATTTACATTGTCACTGTCAGGCTCAGTAGGGTTTATAGATGAGTTCGCTCGTCAGCTTCCCTTCCAATCAATACATAGGCAAAATGTTACGTGCAGCTTGTACCTCTAACGTGCTAGTGGTTATGCCCAGTGCCAGTGTGTTGATGAGTCATTAGAGTCCCCCACAGACACTTTCCCAAGTTCGGGCGAAACGTTGTAGAGGCCGTATGGTGATATGGAAAGGTTCGGAAAAAGCACGTGCGTTTTCGCACGTGTCGTTTTTCGGGCAGATAATACTGGTAGGCTTTGGTTTAAGCCGGAACCCAGTATTATACTGTGTAGATATAATATCTTTGTCTCAGTTACATTTGTATTCGGTCGTAATACAAATGCGGGTATGTTTATACCGATACGGGGTTATCCTGAAATTCGTTTCGGGATGATTTTTGGATGTTGCCAGTTTCCAGTTTTCTATCAGCCGTATTTTGACATTCGGTTAAATACGGATTTATCTTTTTGGGTGAGTCATGAGGAGATGTGTGTGGATGCTTCTAAAAGTGATGACCAAGCTAGTGACTCATTAGTGTCATTAATGGTTCATTAATGATGGAGGATGATTAGGTTTTTGTTGATTGGTTAGCATTTAATGTTTTGTGTGACTCATTCTTTGTGTTTAGGTTATGATAAGCTTCATTTCCTTATGGTCACCATTCTTGTTCCTACACTCACCTCCTCCCCTCTACTTAAATGGCCGGCCCCCTCCTCTCTCTCACACACACTTGGTTTTTCATTTGGTGAAAAGATTATGATAGTTTTGGGGTGTATGGAAATTTCATTGCTCATTTCATTCCATCACCCGATCCAAAAGGCAACTTCATTAACCGTTCGTCCACAGCCTTGGACGTAACGAGACAAAGTGTTCTACTCATTCTCTACTTCATCTTGGTCGTCTCTTTTAGCAAACTTGACGATTGAGTTGCCTCGGTTCAGAGGCGGGAGCCCGTTTAAAGATCCGTCGACGTGGTGCCACCCAGACGACAAGATTGGATATCGAGAAGATCGGAGTAGCCGCAACAAGCGTGGGATGATGGTTGAAGACCGAAGGACTCGGATCATTCGGTATAACGTTTCTACCCATTTGTAGTTATGTTAGTTTAGCTTTATTGGCAGATCCGGGTTACGGTACACGATAGCGCCAGTTCGTTAAAAGTTTTTGTTCCGCATTTGGCGTCTGTTAGACGGCCGGGGCGCTACCGTGGACTTACAGTGGTATCAGAGCCTCACCATTAAGCTATACTAACTTGTGCTAACGCGTTTAAAATATCGATCGAACCGGAAATCGAAAATTGCAAAATTCCAAGCTCACAGTTTCTGTCGATTTTAAATGGTCTCATAAAATTTTTCTGCATGTCTTAAAAATCTGTGCAGGCTTTTCTAAGAACCACGACAAAATTTGGGCACGTGACTCCACCAAACTGCCGCGGAAACGCGGCTAAACCCATGGTTTGGCCGCGCATCCGCGGCCACTTGGTGAGCTCATGCTCCCTAATTTGTACAGTGTGTTCTCTGTTAGATTTTGGGATTTTTGGTATGTATCTTTTGGGCCCAGGTTTTGTTACTGTTCACCAGTAAGTCGTGGGGCCCACTTCTTGATATTTGGTCGATCGAAATTTAAACACGTTAGTTTACAGTGCTTACATTATATCTCCGACCGGGAATGTCATTTGATCGGTAAACCGCGTATGATTGCTATAGTTCTTTTAGACGGATTTGCGAACGTGACATTCGCGTTGATGTTCTGTGTTGTGCTGTGATGTTGCGGATATGTCGTGGTGGATAGCAGGGTGCAATGATAGTGCAGTTTGGTTTTATTTGTACATTTGATATTGCGGGGCGAGCGTCCGACATGTGGACTGCCGTCACTGCCTGTTTGTATAATATTCTTTTGGGGCACGACCGGGTCGATGTCGATGTACCCGTTGTACACATTTTATTTTCTGTACTAGGTTTATCCCGCGAAGGAGTGCACGGATAGCCCGGTTCTGGAGGGCAACGGGTCCGTATCTCATGGCATTGAGAGGCAAAGGGACCTCACTCTAGAATTGGCAGACTATTCGCGGCACTCGTAAGGGGTACAGGTTGACCCAAGGAGCGGTGCTCAATTTACCGGATTCCGTGAAGTGCCGGGTGTTCCATTCACTATGCTGTGGGGACCACCTCGCTTCAGGTTTTGGCGGGTAACTTGCCGCACCCGTAGGGGTCTAGGTTTCATTGCACAGGCTATCCACACGACCAGGGGAACGTCAGGTTTCAGCAGCGGCTCTGTGAAACCCGGGGATCCCAGTTTATCTGTATTGTTCTGTGATGCTTATTACTTATTCTGTAATGTTGCATATTATCACGCCTGGAGCGATTATTGTATATTGGTATATATACTATTGGATGTTGTATATGTTTTACACCCGCGCTAATCCAGTCCCCGCTCTGTCGTTAGTTAAGTAACCTAACGGGTGATGACGGGACCCAGTGGCGAATGCGGATGGCATATACGTACATTATATTTTCGTTCTTTTCTGGTGTGATTGATTGATGGGACTGCGTTGATTCTTATCAATGCATGATAAAACAAACCTATATTTGATGTTGTTGGGACAAATTTTAAAAGATGTTATTACAAAGATGTTTCCTTTTATTTTGCATAGTGATATTCAGTTGGAATATCCCGCACCTCATTCGACGAGGCAAGGGCTGAGATCCCTTCACCGGGAAAAACCCCTTGGGCAGAAGTTTACGTCAGGGTAGTAACTTTAATATAGTCGATTACAAGTTGCTTTGCATCGCGGTATTCAGATGGAATATCCTGCACCTCATTCCACGAGGAAAGAGCCGAGATCCCTTCACCGGGAGTGACCTCTTTAGCAAAACGTTTTCGTCACTATATTTTATAAAAAGCTATCAGTTTCCTTCAACGAGATCAAGTTCATTACGTTAAAGGTTTTTCGCCAAAAACCAGCCGTAGCCCTCCGTCGTTTCTTATGGATGGTCAGTAGTATTCAAGCTATGTTTGTTGGCCCTTAGTCAAGGCATAGTGTTTGGTAGCTGCTGGGTATTCATTTGTAGCATAGATGAATGCGTTGGTTTGGGACAGTCGTATTACTTTGTTGGCCCTTAGTCAAGAGTATGTACGGGTGGGTTCAAATTAACCAGGACAATGACGGGAAGAACTTGACATGTGACTTATGATTTGTTGGCCCTTAGTCAAGGTCATAAGAGCATGGGGTAAAAATTACATCGGGAGTTTCAAACATAAAGCAAACTTGCCAGGCATGCGCATACCTTCTGGAGTGTGATAACTTGAGTGGCTTCCATCAAGTTATCATGCGATGATAGTTGGATCCCGATTCTCACTGATGAGTTGGTTTACTCTTCGGGTGATCCCGACTAATTCTTCTTTCTGGTTTGGAGGAGAATTTGAGATAACAGTGGGAAGTTTCCTGATTAGATAAAGTGATAACCATTCTGATCTAGGTTAGAGTGCACGCAGAGTGTTTCTTTTCTCTCTCTCTCTTTGGCAGCGACTTTTGACCGACCCTAGACTATGACTCAGTGACCAAGTTGACCGAACCTTCTTAAAATACTGACTTTTGGATTGTCTATAGTTGCATAAGTCATTGCCGCTCCTTCTTTTACCCTTTGTATTTCTCAGAACACCCCGTATTACTACGGATATCCACTTCCATTGGATAGATCCATCGTATGGTTATATACGAACTCAAAGGGAATTCTTCGAGGATGGATCCAGGTTCAGGAGAAATAGAATTGATTTATTCAGTTGTCTTTTATTATCACCTTCTCTCAGGTTGCAAGGGCTCTTTGGTTTAGGAGAGTATACCTATTACGCTTATTGGATAGTCTTATTCCAAACCATAGGCAGGTGCCGAAAGGTAGGGAATGATGAAAATCAATTAGCCTAAGTAGGGTGTACAGAAGGTAATAACTAAAGACAAATAAAAGGGATTAGAAAAAGGGCAAAGTAAATTGCGACTGTTGTCATTCACGACCAAACCGCGTACTTCATCGCCACTCCTATTTCACCTTTAAAAGAATAAGGTTTTATTCAGTAGTCTTTTATCATCACCTTCTCTCATGTTGCGAGTACTCCTAGGATTAGGAGGATACACCTATTATGCTTACTGGATAGTCATCTTCCAAACCATAGGCTGGTGCCGAACGGTAGGGAAGGAAGAAAACCATTTAGCCTAACGAAGGTGTACAGAAGGTAACGACTAAAGACAAATAAAGGGATTTGGAGAGATGGCAAAGAAATATACGGTTACAGTCATGAATAGGATTATGGAAGAGGCATTACTAGGAATACCAGAATACCCCTACGAAACATTTTCATGTTTCAGTTTCACTGTGCATTGTTAATTGTAAACTGATTTCCCGATTACATACTTACTCCAGGGTATGTATCTACCAGGTTTCCATTCTCATATCTGTACAGTTTTACAGAAAATGAGTGGGAGTAAGTTATTGGGAATTAGGTGATCATCCTTATTATATCGGAATTCGTTGTAATTGGTGATATTTGAGGATATCGCCTGGGTACAGTTTTCAACCTACGATGCATAGGTTTTGAGTTATTCAACTCAGAGACTTATACAGAGTACTGTATGTTGTCCAGTGTCCATCAGGACAAAGGGGAGGTCCTCGTACTATATTCTGTTTACTTGTAACTTCTGTAGTTTTTAGACAAGTGTTTCGTAGAAATACAATGTCTAAAGTTTTGAGAAGTTGTGGGTATAAGAATAAAGTAGAGAACCAGGTATCGCAAGTATCAGGATTCTTCAAAGAGATCGAAGATGTAGATACTTGTGATTGGTATTCAGTTAAAAGTAATGGTTTTGAGAAACTTGTTTCTCTTTCAGGTTACTCATAATTGGATGGATTCCTAAGTTGAGTAATGCTGATTAGCCTTTTTCCATTAAGTTGTTATGCACTGGAGACAGCTGCATGATTTGAATCTGGTTCAAATTAAATTAGTGCCTCTGTTTCTATATTGGATATAGAATGGTTCATATCTTAACGATGTTAAGGTACGGGGAGTTATCCAGCTTATGCTTAAAACCAGACACTGGATAGCTCAAGGCACGTTTCTGTAATGGCTGTTTGTGGGTTGACCCTGGGTTTGACGAGGGTTGACTTTTCTACCATCTGGAAGATCAATAGTGATATTGTTCTTGACTCGCCACAGTTTTAGTAAAAATGGATTTTTTTAGAAAACAGTAGTGGGAGTATGGTAGAACTGGAAGTGCTTCCAGAACCGCAAACGATTACGGAAATTTAATAGGACCTATATATTCAATCAGGTTTTGACATTCCAATAGCTACTCCGCAGATATGGTGGGTAACCTCAGACACCCGAGAGGTACTCCGGTAGCCTCAAGGACGGTGACAGGGAGGTTCTTGTTTACCCAGACTTGACACTACTGTTGTTCCAGACTATGAGACCCGGCAAGAGGATAAGTATAACGTCGTTCTAAACTAGCTTTAGAAGTGTACGTGGATATTATTCTGCCAGAGGGTTATCGTAGTCAGTGGGAGCAGCGGAAGCATAGTGGGCAAGTAGCTTATATCTATTTATAGACATGAGAAGATATAGCGGAGATAAGATCATCTAATTTTGATGTGACAGTCATAGGTTTGACTTCATCAGAATAGGGGATGGATCTGTTGGGAAGGTAGTAGTGTGTGATGTCCTGGTATTTGGATGACATACACAGAGTAGGAAGTAAAATTCCTGTACTACGATCGGTTGTACTGTGGTCGTCACACAGTTGTTTCTCCGGAAAGGATATGGATATAATATTAGACATTCTGGTTACTAGATCTATGGCTTTAGATCTAGATTTGGGTAGTTTCCCAATATGGGTACTTTGACAATATTCTAATAGTATTTTAGAATAGATGACTCCTGGCATGGTGGTGTACCTGCAGGTAATGGAGTCACCCTCACTAAAGGTGTCTTATAGACTAAAGCAGAGAGGGATGTGCATGATTGGCAGATCACTTGCTTAGGCAATTGAGTCAATCATGAGATGTCAAGTACCACACCAGATGTTGTTTTTGCACTAGATGCGATAAGTTTATATTAATCCAATCCTGAAGAAACATAAAGAAGCAATTTTAGAACATAAGTGCTTGTTCTACAGATTTGATGACGGCAGCCTCCTTCGAGAGACGGTTATCATTCCAGGCTTCCAAGGTGACATGAATGACAGAGTGATTGTCAGAGTTATAGTTTTTCCTCTGACGAGGGACAATATTTTGGACAGGTGGTCCAAGAGGATACTGTGGGAGGCATGGTGCTGGATACTGATTAGGTTCAGTTATCGATACAGTCTAAGAAGTTTGGATTTGAAGTTCATTTATGAACTAGGTCCCATCAGATATCCAGACATATTCTAAGACAGGTATTACTCGATTCGGGAGATGGCTTTCTCCGCGAACTTGAGATTAAGAGAGACATAAAAAGAAATATCAGGGCGGATCCACTCACTGAGGCTATTTCTCGAACACAAGATTTTTACAAACTAGCTTTGTGAAACTGATTAGTAGAGGAGTTGGGAGTTCGATATCACACGGGCTGTGAGTATGCGACATCGCAATAATTAGCCTTGAGTGCAAGTGGGAGATTGTTGGAGATAGTGCCCTCAAAGTCAATTATTGAATCGCAGGTACGTGATTGCAATGATTGAGGAAAGACCTAAACCGGTATGACAGTCTTGCTCAAGATGATAGTATGCTATCTGGTTTGACTTTATCATCGTATATATGCTTTAGTTCACTATTGCATGATGATGGAGCCCATAGGGTTCTTGCTTGACTACCAGCAGTATGATGGCGATCATATACGTGGGAGCTGGGGTCTGTAAGCACAGCCTTTAAGTGTCCCTAGTCGTGGGAGTTTCGAGACAGGGCATCGATACTCCAGAGTAGACTAGTGTATACAGTCGAGACCCCGACGAGGGGCGGTGGCCGGTCTCACAAGCCACTGGTGTCAGTTGGATCACCTAAGATGTATACAGGTGCTCATTGAGTTATGAGTACACCGGACAGGACTCGCCGGGAATCTGCTAGTTGGTATTATACATATCGTCAGATAGCAATTCCCTGGTGACATGTGTACAGGTTAGTTCATCGACCTGAGATCGTCGTTTGTCTCATGTGAGTTCCCACTATGCTTAGATTACTACCCTACCACGCTCAAAGGAGTTGTGCAAACAGGTTTTAGTTGGGTACAGTCCCGAGCCACATTGGAGGCAAGTGAGCAGATCTCGGGGATTCGTCTCTCCCGGTATTGGGGGTTGATGTCGCGCAGTGCACGGGTGGCCATCACTAGGAATCCTCGGCCGAGGTAGTGGAGAATTACTGATTTGGATCAGTAGTTTCTCAGGTGGTGTTGGGCTTCATGCCGACACGATTTATCGCGTTATTAGGGGTCTGACTTTATCCACCCCCCTAGACTCGATATGCGATACTCTTTAGAAGAATGGACCGGACTGTATTTACATTGTCACTGTCAGGCTCAGTAGGGTTTATAGATGAGTTCGCTCGTCAGCTTCCCTTCCAATCAATACATAGGCAAAACTTTACGTGCAGCTTGTACCTCTAACGTGCTAGTGGTTATGCCCAGTGCCAGTGTGTTGATGAGTCATTAGAGTCCCCCACAGACACTTTCCCAAGTTCGGGCGAAACGTTGTAGAGGCCGTATGGTGATATGGCAAGGTTCGGAAAAAGCACGTGCGTTTTCGCACGTGTCGTTTTTCGGGCAGATAATACTGGTAGGCTTTGGTTTAAGCCGGAACCCAGTATTATACTGTGTAGATATAATATCTTTGTCTCAGTTACATTTGTATTCGGTCGTAATACAAATGCGGGTATGTTTATACCGATACGGGGTTATCCTGAAATTCGTTTCGGGATGATTTTTGGAAGTTGCCAGTTTCCAGTTTTCTATCAGCCGTATTTTGACATTCGGTTAAATACGGATTTATCTTTTTGGGTGAGTCAAGAGGAGATTTGTGTGGATGCTTCTAGAAGTGATGACTAAGCTAGTGACTCATTAGTGTCATTAATGGTTCATTAATGATGGAGGATGATTAGGTTTTTGTTGATTGGTTAGCATTTAATGTTTTGTGTGACTCATTCTTTGTGTTTAGGTTATGATAAGCTTCATTTCCTTATGGTCACCATTCTTGTTCCTACACTCACCTCCTCCCCTCTACTTAAATGGCCGGCCCCCTCCTCTCTCTCACACACACTTGGTTTTTCATTTGGTGAAAAGATTATGATAGTTTTGGGGTGTATGGAAATTTCATTGCTCATTTCATTCCATTACCCGATCCAAAAGGCAACTTCATTAACCGTTCGTCCACAGCCTTGGACGTAACGAGACAAAGTGTTCTACTCATTCTCTACTTCATCTTGGTCGTCTCTTTTAGTAAACTTGACGATCGAGTTTCCTCGGTTCATAGGCGGGAGCCCGTTTAAAGATCCGTCGACGTGGTGCCACCCAGACGACAAGATTTGATATCGAGAAGATCGGAGTAGCCGCAACAAGCGTGGGATGATGGTTGAAGACCGAAGGACTCGGATCATTCGGTATAACGTTTCTACCCATTTGTAGTTATGTTAGTTTAGCTTTAATGGCAGATCCGGGTTACGGTACACGATAGCGCCAGTTCGTTAAAAGTTTTTGTTCCGCATTTGGCGTCTGTTAGACGGCCGGGGCGCTACCGTTGACTTACAGAAGGGTCAAGCCAACGCCTCACATGTGGCATGCCGAACTGCCCCAAACCCGAAGGTTCATAGGGCAGTTCAAGACGGTCACATAATCGAGTTAAGGTTTGTTGTCTTCTAGAGGGTCCATCGCGTTACTTGCACTACTTAGAACGTCGTTAAACTATGGAAAAATCCAACACTTGGAAATTTCCCGACAGGGGAAAAATTGGGTATTTATATCCGGTCGAACCTTTTAACATATTCAAAAAATTATCCGGAAATACACAAATACGAAATTTGATAATCCGATCGAACTATCGAAGCTCCAAAACAACCCCAGAAAATGCAACTCATGAAAAAATATTAAAAACACCCAGAGAACTCAGCACTGTTAAATAAGAATTACGGTGCAAAAAGATAGGGATGACGTCATCAAGCCGCTGCGGAACCGCCGCCTAAGCTGGCTTAGGCCGCGGTTCCGCCACACTTATCACTGTTCATTGGAAAAAATTTGCATCGTAATTCTTAGAATTCCCTGCTGAATTTTTTAAGCATTTTTAATATTGAAAAATCCCAGATTTTAGAAAATGTACAGAGAGCATTTTGTGAGTTAGGGTTTCGGTTCATTCATACTTCAAACTCCGTCTAGACTTCGCCTAAGGCTCTAGCTAGGCTCTGATACCAGTGAAAGGTTCCTAGGCACCCTAATGAAGTCTCACAAGGCATCGAACATGCCAATTTACAAAAATTATGGTGCCGAGAAACCCTAACACGGATCTTAGACTAGAATTCTAGGCGAAAAACTAAACTAGTTAACATATTAACTAAAGGTTAGATGCTACAACCTTTGTAGATCCGGTTATCCTCTTCCTTGGCTCCACGTAGGCATCCTCTCGCTGTCCATCTCGATTCCCAAACTCGAACGTCTGCTTCACCGGAGAAAAGGGCGGACTAGGTCGTCGGCTTCGTGCCGAAGATGATCTACGTCGAGGCATCGCAAGTTCAAGCTCCGACTTCATCAAGTGGTGAAACTTGTGAAGAAAACACCCAAAACAACTTGGCAAGAGGTAGAGGGTGAAGAAATAGGAGGTGGGTTCACTTTAGAATTGGATTTCACTCACTTTTGCTCAAGTTGCCATTGATGGCATCAAGCTTTTCTTGAAGAAGAAGATGATCAAGAAGAAGATAGAATATGATAAGTTGTTTTTAAAATGAAAAGAAAATAAATACTTATCATAATCTAAACCATGGTGAAGTGTAGAGATTAAACTAAGGTTAGTTAGAATTGTTAGGGTTAAGGATAAGATAAGAATGGTGGACTTGTTCAAACCTTCAAGAAGCTTCAACATATAAAACAAAACAAGCCACCATCCTTAATAATTTCCAAAATGAATATATAAATAATTAACTAAGTAAATAATCAAAACCCTAATCATTCATATAACCATGGTTTAATCTTAACACAAACCCAAGTTAGCAAGTATCATCAAACATGATACAAAAAAGTGTACAAAAGTATATCATATATACAATGTGTACATCAAGTGAGAAAATCCATTTAAAGTGAACCAATACTAGTTAATGCAAAGTAATATATCAAATATATAATTATACATTAAATCATTAAATCAATATTTGATTCAATGATCCGGTCATGTCGCACATTACCGACTAGTATCCTATGTATCGATTTATCGAATCAATGATCCGATAACTAGGTCATATCAAATATAACCAATCGAAACATTTATCGCGAGAATGAAATGCGGTATCACATACACGCAATATTCTCGGTCCCGCACATATCTCATATGCGCTCCTATTTCGTTTCTCTTGAGCCAGGAAACCTCTGTGTAGGACTCTAAAGACTCGTCAATACGCCGGTAGCAGATGATGATCATATCAAGCACCCACAAGCCGCAAGCGGTCTGCTAAACGTAACGGCCATCCCGGTATTGAGCGATCAGAAGAACGACGAGCTAGCCCGCTCACACTCCTGTGAATCCAACCAGTAACACTTACCGTACAGTCCGGTCTGTTCGTCTGATACGTCACATATCAAGTCTAGGGGTGGTAAACGTCAGACCCCAATAACCGATAAGTCGTGCCGATGTGAGGCTCATAACTGGTCGAGAAACTACCGGTAACACTTACCAACAAATCTCTGATCAGCCCTGGCCAGGAACTTCCCTGTTACGGCCAATCGAGCACAGCGCAACATCAACTCCCAATACCGGGAGAGACGAAACCCCTCCTATCGCTCATTGCCTCCATGTGACTCGGGACTGTACCCAAAGACCACCGTTTTGCACGCCCTCATGGACGTGGTAAGGTGGAGATCAAAGCACAGTGGGAATCACACAAGACTCTATGACGATCTCGGGTCTACAGACTAACCTGCACAAGTGTCACCTGAGAACTGCCATCTGACGTGAGGTATAATACCATCTGGGAGTTCTCGGCGAGTCCGTCCAGTGTACCCAGTCTCCACTGAGCACCCGTACACCATCTCTGATGTCAAACACCAATGGATATGGGATCATCCATCGCCCATCTCATAGGTCGAGAAGCGTATACGCTAGTCTACTCTGGTATATCGATGTCCCGTCTCGATACACCCACGACTAGGGACCTTGAAGGATGTACTTATGGACTACCATGTCCCCACTAGTATAATCTGCATCATAGTCCAGATATTCAAGTACACATCCTAAGGGCTTTACCAACATGTAACCATAAGACAGTTTAAAGAGACAAGTGTACATGTTAAGATAAAGAGTAACCAGATAGCATACTTTCATATCGAGCAAGAAAATCATCTCTATATATGTCCAAGCATCCAATATAATATACATCATCTGTACAATTCTGGCCTCTAGGGCATACATACAACTAACACATCCTATACTTATCCCTAGTCATAGGATTATCGAGACAGGGCATCGATATTCCGGAGTAGACTAAGTGTGTACGCTTCTCATCCAAGTTGGGGAGATGGTCTGTCCCACAGCCATCAATACGTCGTACTGGAGATAGTATACAGGTGCTCGTTATTTACGGGTACACCGGACAGGACTCGCAGGGGAACTGATTGGTTGGTATTATACCCATCGTCAGTTAACAGTTCCCAGGTGACATGAGTACAGCATAGTCCGCGGTCTTGACACTGCTACTTCGCCTCGTGTGTGCCACTGTTCTTATATTGCTACCCAACCACGGCTCAAAGGAGTCGTGTAAACAGGTAGCGGTTAGGTGCAGTCTTGAGCACTTGGAGGCAGTGGCGGTTAGACAGGATTCGTCTCTCCCGGTATTGGGAGTTGATATCGCGCTGTGTCAGAGAGCCATTACGCAAAGTCCCTGGCCAGGGCAAGCGAGATTTACTGGTAGGTTCCAGTAGTTCCTCATGGTGTAATGGGCTATGCTCCGACACGACTTATACAGCTATTAGGGGACTGACGCTTGCCCCCCCTTGGCTTGATATGCGATAGTCTTAGACGAACAGACCGGACTGTACAGAGATTGTCACATCAGGCTCAGTAGGAGTTCGGATGGTTTTCCTCATCGGCCTTCTTATCGACATCTACCTGCGGACCGTTACGTACAGCTAGTTCCTCTTGCGGTCTGTGGTTAAACCCACTGCCAGCGTATTGTCGAGTCTTTAGAGTCCAACACAGAGAGTTTCCCTGCTCCAGGAGAAACGATATAGAGGTCGTATGGTTTTACGACAAGGGTTCGGACGCATACGTGTGTTTACGTACGTACATCGTTCGGACAGTTTTTACTAGCCGGCTTTGGTTTAAGCCAGATTGTAGTATCGGCTTATTGGATTTATACAGTCTAAAAGTTTTCCGTGTTTTCACGGATTGGAGGGGCGTTCTCGTAATTTTCCGGAAAGCTTCTAGAAGCATGGTGACTTGGAGGGTAAGGTGGCATTAGCATTAATTGATTTTGTGACTCATGAGATGAATCATTCAAGTGAGTTAATGAAGCATTTATTGCTTAATGACTCAATTGATGCTTCATTGCACATATGCAATGAAGCATGATGATAATGCATTTGATTTATTCATTTGATAATTCTTTATGCTTCATAATATATTAGAAGTGAGAAACAATTTCAATTCATTCTCATCATCACCTTCTCTCTCCTCACGCTCTCTCATTCTTGAAACCCTAACCCTAACCTCTCATGTGTTGAGATCAAGGGTTAGCTAGACTAATACATCTTAACCTCACTCTATATCCCCTAGGTAGCTTAGATTAGCACTTTGAGCAACCTAGTTATCTCAAGTTAGAGATAAAGCTTGTAGTAGATGTAGGGTTCCTAGGCACTCTTGTGAAGGTTCATGAGGCATCAAACATGCCCGGATTAAATTTTAGACGTGCCGAACAACCCAAAGCCGGGATCTTTGCTAGATAATTAGGGTTTAATATGCAATAAGATAACTTTTATCTAAGTGTGAGGGATTACAACCTTTGTAGTCCGCTCCTTCACTTCACAAGCTCCGAGTAGAAGTCCCTTTGCCGCGATCCACGATCTCCCGGACTCATGAGAGGCTCCACGACTCGAACGATCCATTCTAGCTTGTCGTATTCCAAATCTCCGATGATTTACGTCGAGGTTTCGAAGAACTCAAGCTATCTCACTCAAAAGAGAAGAACACACTAATCCCATGGGCTAGATGAGATTAGTATGAGAGAGTAGTAATTTAGCTATCCTTTTATATCATTTTCTCATAATCTTTCATCACTTAAGGATTTTCAAGAGAGCTTTTCTTGAAGAAGGAAGAAGATGATAATGGAAAATATAATCATTAGCTTAAAACCTTTTGTGATGAATAGAATGAATTATATGATTGATTGTAAACCATGGTCAAGGATGATAGGATAAGAATGAGTAGTGAGTTAACTAGAGTTAGGGTTTGGTTGGGTTAAAGGAAAGTGTCATTCTAAATATCTTTACAAATGACAAAAGAAAATTGCTTCTAGAAAGAACTTGAAGCAACTAAACCCAATCAAACCCTAACCTCAATTAATCATCCTTAAACATGTTTAACAATTAATCATATCATGTCACAATAATATATATCACATATATATTATATATTTGCAACAAAAGAAAATAATACAATTAACATATATCGCATATATATCAATGTATCATCCACTGAGAAAATGAAATAATAAAGTAAGCCAATATTAGTTAATATAATAATATATCATATATATTATTATATATTAAATCATCGAATCAACACTTGATCCGACGATCCGGCTATATGGAATATAACCGACTAATATATCATGTACCGATTCATCGAATCAACACTTGATCCGATGACCCGGTTCATATCCATATATCGTGAGAATCTAATACGGTATCCCATATCGCATTATTCTCGCTCCTGCGCATATCACATATGTGCCACTACTCTGTTTCTCCTGAGCCAAGAAACCTCTGTGTAGGACTCTAAAGAATCGTCAATACGCCGGTAGCAGGTGATGATCATATCAAACACCCACAAGCTGCAAGCGGTCATCTAAACGTAACAGCCACCCAGGTATTGAGCGATCAGAAGATCAACAAGCTAGCCTGTGCGTTCTCCTGTGAATCCGATCAGTAACACTCCCGTACAGTCCGGTCTGTTCGTCTGATATGTCGCATATCAAGTCTAGGGGTGGTATACGTCAGACCCCAGTAACCGATAAGTCGTGTCGATGTATGGCTCATAACGGGTCGAGAAACTACTAGTAACACTTACCAGTAAATCTCTATATCAGCCCTGGCCAGGGACTTCCAGTTATAGCCAATCGAACACAGCACAACATCAACTCCCTATACCGGGAGAGACGAATCCCCTCCTATCGCTCATTGCCTCCATGTGATTCGGGACTGTACCCAAAAGCCACCGTTTTGCAGGCCCTCTTGGACGTGGTAAGGTGGAAATCAAAGCACAGTGGGAATCACACAAGACTCCATGACGATCTCGGGTCTACAGACTACCCTGTACCTGTGTCACCGGAGAACTGCCATCTGACGTGTGGTATATCACCATCTGGGAGTTCTCGGCGAGTCCGTCCAGTGTACCCAGTCTCCACTGAGCACCCGTACACCATCTCTGATGTCTAACACCGATGGATATGGGATCATCCATCGCCCATCATATGGGTCAAGATGCGTATACGCTAGTCTACTTTGGTGTATCGATGCCCTGTCTCGATATACCCTCGACTAGGAACAGTTATAGGATATACCCATCGACTACCGCGGCCCCACTAGTATGATCTCATCATAGTCCCAGTAGTCGAGTATAAGTCCTAAGGGCTTTATCAACATGTGAGAGTAAAACAGTAAACCAATACAAGTCAACATGTTAAGATAAAGTGAAACCAAATAGCATACTATCATGACGAGCAAGAAAGTCTTCTCTATATATAACCAAGCATCCATTATAATATACATCATATGTACAACAATGGCCTCTAGGGCATATACATAACTAACAATCTCCCACTTGCACTAAGGCCAGCTGCTGTAGTATCTCATACCTAGCATCCCGAATAATCTCTCAAACTGTATCTGGGGAATAGCCTTCGTGAATGGATCCGCAGTGTTGTCCTTCGTATCTACTCTCCTGACCTCGATCTCCCGGCGATCAACTATCTCCCTGATCAGGTGATACCGCCTCAGAATATGTCTGGACTTCTGATGGGACCTGGGTTCCTTGGCTAAAGCCACAGCTCCATTGTTATCACAATATAGAGGTATTGGATGCTCAATGGATGGAACCACACCAAGTTCACTAATGAACTTCTTGATCCAGACAGCCTCTTTGGCAGCATCGTTGGCAGCGATGTATTCAGCCTCCATCGTTGAGTCTGCAACGGTATCCTGTTTGGAACTCTTCCAAGATACCGCCCCTCCATTGAGGGTAAAGACAAAACCCGAATGCGACTTAGAGTCGTCCTTATCACTTTGGAAGCTGGAATCGGTAAAGGACTCCACCTGGAGTTCTCCGTTACCATACACCAAGAACATCTCCTTAGTCCTTCGCAAGTACTTGAGAATGTTCTTCACTGCTGTCCAATGACTCTCTCCAGGATCTGCTTGATACCGACTTACTACACTTAGTGAGTATGCTACATCGGGTCTGGTACATAGCATCGCATACATGATAAAGCCTACTGCCGAAGCATAGGGTATCCCTTGCATGCGAGCTCTCTCCAAATCAGTCTTGGGAGACATCTCTTTGGAGAGAGTGAGTCCAGAGATCGTGGGCTGATTCCCACGCTTGGATTCTTCCATACTAAACCTCTTTAGTATGGTGTCAATGTACCTGGATTGGGACAATCCCAGTATCCGTTTAGATCTATCTCTATAGATCATGATTCCCAATATGCAGGAGGCATCACCTAGATCTTTCATTGAGAATCTTTGTGATAAGAAGAGCTTGACTGATTGCAGCATAGGAATATCATTTCCTATCAAGAGTATGTCATCCACGTACAATACGAGGAAGACTACCTTACCCTCTGCCTCCTTCTTATAGATACAAGGTTCATCTATATTTTTGATGAAGTCAAACTCTTTGACTACAACATCAAAACAGATGTTCCAACTCCGCGATGCTTGCTTCAACCCATAAATGGATTTAAGCAGTTTGCACACCTTTCCGCTGCTCCCACTATCTACGAAGCCCTCTGGCTGAGTCATGTACACGCACTCTTCTAAATCACCGTTTAGAAAGGCGGTCTTAACATCCATTTGCCAGATTTCGTAGTCATGATATGCAGCAATGGCAAGTAAGATCCGGATGGACTTAAGCATAGCTACTGGAGAAAAGGTTTCGTCATAGTCCACACCTGGTCGTTGACGAAATCCCTTTGCTACCAGTCTAGCTTTGAAAGTCTCAACTTTTCCATCTACACCAAATTTCTTTTTAAAAATCCACTTGCTCCCAATGGGTTTTACCCCTTCAGGAGCATTTTCTAAAATCCATACTTTATTGGTGTACATGGATTCCATCTCAGATCGCATTGCATCCAGCCATTTCACAGAGTCACCACTCGTGATGGCCTGCTCGAAACTAGTCGGTTCATCATCATCCATGATGCAATCCTCGCTTCCACCATCAATGAGAAAACCGTAGTATCTCTCAGGTGGACGAGAAACCCTACTAGATCGGCGGAGAGGCTGGGGTTCGTCGGGTACTACTGAATCCTCTGGTTCTACCAAGTCTTCTGTTATAGTTTGTGTTGCTGGAACCTCTTCCAGTTCTACCTCATTGCCATTAATTTCTTTTGCAAGAAATTCCTTTTCCAAAAAGATGGCATGTTTAGAAACAAACACCTTTTGTTCCTCAGTGTGGTAGAAGATATACCCTTGTGAGTTCTTGGGATATCCTACAAACTTACATAAGACAGATCTTGCCTCGAGTTTGTTCGGATTTTGTCTTTTGACATAGGCTGGACAACCCCATATCTTAACATACTTAAGAGATGGTCTCTTCCCTTTCCATATCTCATATGGAGTGGTAGGCACTGATTTGGTAGGAACAATATTCAATAGATGTATCGCTGTCTCAAGCGCATACCCCCTAGAAGGAAATAGGTAACTCAGCCTCGCTCATCATAGATCGTACCATATCTAATAGGGTCCGATTCCTTCGTTCCGATACACCGTTGTGCTGTGGTGTATAAGGAGGAGTAAGCTGAGAGAGAATCCCATTCTCTTTTAGATAATCTAGGAACTCACCGCTCAAGTATTCACCTCCTCGATCAGATCGAAGAATCTTAATACTTTTGCCCGTTTGGTTCTCTACTTCGTGCTTATATTCTCTGAATTTCTCAAAAGCTTCAGACTTGTGTTTCATCAGAAACACATGTCCGTATCTAGAGAGATCGTCAGTGAATGTAATAAAGTAGGAAGAACCGTTCCTGGCATGCGTAGACATGGGACCGCATACATCACTATGTACCAGTCCTAAGAGTTCGGTAACTCTTTCTCCGTGTCCACTAAACGGAGCTTTGGTCATTTTTCCTTTGAGACATGAATGGCAAGTATCATAAGATGATAATTCGAACGGATTCAAATAACCATCTTTATGTAACTTAGCCAGTCGTGTCGCATTGATATGACCAAGTCTACAATGCCACAAGAAGGATTCGTTCATATCTGAACTTTTCCTCTTGTGTGTGTTTTGTATATTCAGGACTGTATTCTGATTTAGAATGAATATGCCATTATGTAACGAGCCTGATGCAATCAACTTTTGATCTAGGAATATGTTCATAACATTATCCTGTACTACAAAATTATATCCCTCTTTACTTAATAAAGAAACTGATATAATGTTGCACATCATGTTCGGTATATAATAGCATTCATTTAGAATCAGTGTATTACGACTTGGTAATACAAGGTGATATTCGCCAACTGCTTTGGCTACAATACTTGCACCGTTCCCTACTTGAACGGAATGATCACCTTTTCCCAGTTCTCTACCTTTACGTAGCCCATGTAACTGTTTACATATGTGGGATCCTGATCCGGTATCTAATACCCAGGACGTAGGGTGAACTGAGAAACAGTTCTCAATAACTAACACACCTTCAGAAGATGCATCAACATGCATGTTCTTTTGGGCGGCGTGAGAATCTAGATATTCTTCTGTTTCCTGTTCAGTCTTATAACTCTTATAAGAAAGAACGGGTCTGACGTTCCCTTGCTCAGTACAATAATCAGGTTCAGTCAATACATCCATATTATTATCTTGATTATGGCCTGAAATGGTCGCTACCTGGAGAGAGAGAGAAGAAAACACTTTAGCGTATGCTCTTGCAAGATTAGATTGGTTATTATCTTATCTAATCAGGATGTCTCCCACTGTTTTTATCAAATCTACCTTAAAACCCTAAAAGGTAAGATTAGCCGGGATTAATTACACCCTACAATTTCGTCAATCTTTCAGCCAGATCAGTGTCGGTACTTTGAGGGAGGTTCCCCGTGCTTTCGCACGGACCTAATTAGTAAACCTCATTTTCCCAGAGGCTTAACCTCGTTAACACTTTTCTAGACACCTACTTGAATGACTAATTGTCCTGTGTAAAACTCTCCCAGAAGTAACTCTTACTCGCAGTGGGTATCGGGATCCAACTATCTCATAGGAGGTATGCAATCTCATTGCAAATTTCAACACTTGAAATTCCCGATAATGCTTTTGCCCTTAACGTTCTATGACCTTGACGAAAGCCAACAAACCATAGTGCGCTAGTCAAGTTCAACCCGAACATTTCTTGATTGAATTAAACCCAGCCGTACGTCCCTTGACGAAAGCCAACAAAGCCGCACGACTACCCTAACCCAATCTCATCATATGTAACAGATAAGTAATAATTAGCTACCGCACACTACGCCTTGACGAAAGCCAACAAACGTAGCACGAATACTAAGTATTACCTATCTGAAATGTCGGAGGGCTACGCAGGTTTTTCAGAAAACCCTGAGCGTAATGAACTTGATATCGTCGTAGAATCATATGTTTTTGAAAAGGAGTGTTTTTGAGGCTTTTCTTAGTTTCGCTAAAGGGGTCACTCCCGGTGAAGGGATCGTCGGCCCTTTCCTGATCGAATAAGGTGCAGGATATATCATATATACCGCTGTGCAAAGCAAAACACTAAAAGCAATCAAAAGACAAACCGCGTTTTGTAGCATCTGCCAGTTTCGCTAAAGGAGTCACTCCCGGTGAAGGGATCTCGGTCCTTTCCTCATCGAATAAGGTGCAGGATATATCGTATATATCGCTGTGCAAAGAAAAACTGTAGCTACCCTTTTTATTAAGTTTTGATTCTACAACATCTTTAGGTTTCTTTTCTTTTATTAATCTCATTAATAAAAATCCCATCAGCTTATGCTTCCTAAGCATCACATAAGAAACGAAAGCAGTAATATTTATATATCAGCATATATATATAGTATAAGCATTCGTCTCAGGCAGTAATATGATCTCATCACAGAACATTGCAGCAGAAGAATATATATGAAATATTGGATATACTAGGACATCCGTGTTTTTAATACGAGCCTGTATAAAACACGGATTCCACGGTCGCGACGAATAGCCAAACCCACATCCCAAGACCCCTACGAGAGCGGCAAGTAACACTGCCAATTCTAGGGTTAGGAGACCCGGTCTCGACTCCTCGAGATGGCCTCCCTCTGGACCCTAGAACGCGGTTACTTGTGCTCCCCTCCTTGGGTCTACCTAATGCGGAAAAGTAAATAATATACACTGGTGACAACAACCGCATCCTGGAAGTGCCCCAAATAAAAGAATATTACATTACAAATGAATTTTACATGAATGAAAATAAAAACCCTCATCTCACATAAAACCCCCGGCTATTCTGATCGCGACGATCCAATATAACATATCACAGCAACACATAATATCTCATATCATCAACGTAAGCAAGTATGCGTATCCCGATTGTCGTTGATGTATAGCAACGAAGCCGGCGATACACCACATACTACGCTTACGGTCACAGAAAAGAAAGTGTAAAACTACAATATTTGGAATCCACAATCATTTTAGACATCGTAAATCCGAAATATCACATACTTCGTATTTCATGCCCAACTCTATGAATTCCACATATTGTATCACATTCCAGATAAATATACGGTATTAAACTATTTGAACAGATAATCAAACACCCAAAATTTCCCGAAGTGCTCAACTCTTGAGCGGAGTTCAAATAATCCCAGAATATGTCACAGTACCAGTGATCCAGCCGTAGAAGGGCCAAGCCAACGCCTCACATGTGGCACGCCGTACTGCCTCAAACCCGAAGGTTCAAAAGGCAGTTCAAGACGGTCACATAATCGAGTTAAGGTTTGTTGTCTTCTAGAGGGTCCACCGCTTAACTTGTACAATTTTCCGAAAGATTTAAACCCAATAAAAATTCAACGCTTGAAAGTTTGCCGTGCCGGAATAAAGTGGGTTAATGATATCCGTTCAACCAGTTTAACAGTTTCTAAATATCCGGAAAGAAATACGAACTTAAATATTCCGATCGAGTCTACTATTACAAAACAAACCCCAGAATTTTAAACACCTGGAACAGAATAAAAATATCCAGAATACTCAGCAAGCAACTACGGGAATTACCATGAAGCCACGTGTCCTGATTTCACTGTTCCGCCGCGGAAGCGCCGTGCAAGCCATGCTTGCGCCGCGCTTCCGCGGCCGTTTGGTCGAATTAGGGGCTCGGGTTTTATGGTAATTCTTAGATTTCCCTGCTGATTTTTTTACATATTTTTAATTCAGAAAAATCCCAATTTTTAAAAAATTTCAAGAGAGTGGGTTTTTTTCGTCGTTTCGCGTTCGATCGGAGTTTTAACTTCGTAAACACATCGCCTAATGCTCTAGCTAGGCTCTGATACCACTGTAGGGTTCCTAGGCACTCTTATGAAGGTTCATGAGGCATCAAACATGCCCGGATTAAATTTTAGACGTGCCGAACAACCCAAAGCCGGGATCTTTGCTAGATAATTAGGGTTTAATATGCAATAAGATAACTTTTATCTAAGTGTGAGGGATTACAACCTTTGTAGTCCGCTCCTTCACTTCACAAGCTCCGAGTAGAAGTCCCTTTGCCGCGATCCACGATCTCCCGGACTCATGAGAGGCTCCACGACTCGAACGATCCATTCTAGCTTGTCGTATTCCAAATCTCCGATGATCTACGTCGAGGTTTCGAAGAACTCAAGCTATCTCACTCAAAAGAGAAGAACACACTAATCCCATGGGCTAGATGAGATTAGTATGAGAGAGTAGTAATTTAGCTATCCTTTTATATCATTTTCTCATAATCTTTCATCACTTAAGGATTTTCAAGAGAGCTTTTCTTGAAGAAGGAAGAAGATGATAATGGAAAATATAATCATTAGCTTAAAACCTTTTGTGATGAATAGAATGAATTATATGATTGATTGTAAACCATGGTCAAGGATGATAGGATAAGAATGAGTAGAGAGTTAACTAGAGTTAGGGTTTGGTTGGGTTAAAGGAAAGTGTCATTCTAAATATCTTTACAAATGACAAAAGAAAATTGCTTCTAGAAAGAACTTGAAGCAACTAAACCCAATCAAACCCTAACCTCAATTAATCATCCTTAAACATGTTTAACAATTAATCATATCATGTCACAATAATATATATCACATATATATTATATATTTGCAAGAAAAGAAAATAATACAATTAACATATATCGCATATATATCAATGTATCATCCACTGAGAAAATGAAATAATAAAGTAAGCCAATATTAGTTAATATAATAATATATCATATATATTATTATATATTAAATCATCGAATCAACACTTGATCCGATGATCCGGCTATATCGAATATAACCGACTAATATATCATGTACCGATTCATCGAATCAACACTTGATCCGATGACCCGGTTCATATCCATATATCGCGAGAATCTAATACGGTATCCCATATCGCATTATTCTCGCTCCTGCGCATATCACATATGTGCCACTACTCTGTTTCGCCTGAGCCAAGAAACCTCTGTGTAGGACTCTAAAGAATCGTCAATACGCCGGTAGCAGGTGATGATCATATCAAACACCCACAAGCTGCAAGCGGTCAGCTAAACGTAACAGCCACCCAGGTATTGAGCGATCAGAAGATCAACAAGCTAGCCTGTGTGTTCTCCTGTGAATCCGATCAGTAACACTCCCGTACAGTCCGGTCTGTTCGTCTGATATGTCGCATATCAAGTCTAGGGGTGGTATACGTCAGACCCCAGTAACCGATAAGTCGTGTCGATGTATGGCTCATAACGGGTCGAGAAACTACTAGTAACACTTACCAGTAAATCTCTATATCAGCCCTGGCCAGGGACTTCCAGTTATAGCCAATCGAACACAGCACAACATCAACTCCCTATACCGGGAGAGACGAATCCCCTCCTATCGCTCATTGCCTCCATGTGATTCGGGACTGTACCCAAAAGCCACCGTTTTGCACGCCCTCTTGGACGTGGTAAGGTGGAAATCAAAGCACAGTGGGAATCACACAAGACTCCATGACGATCTCGGGTCTACAGACTACCCTGTACCTGTGTCACCGGAGAACTGCCATCTGACGTGTGGTATATCACCATCTGGGAGTTCTCGGCGAGTCCGTCCAGTGTACCCAGTCTCCACTGAGCACCCATACACCATCTCTGATGTCTAACACCGATGGATATGGGATCATCCATCGCCCATCATATGGGTCAAGATGCGTATACGCTAGTCTACTCTGGTGTATCGATGCCCTGTCTCGATATACCCTCGACTAGGAACAGTTATAGGATGTACGCATCGACTACCGCGGCCCCACTAGTATGATCTCATCATAGTCCCAGTAGTCGAGTACAAGTCCTAAGGGCTTTATCAACATGTGAGAGTAAAACAGTAAACCAATACAAGTCAACATGTTAAGATAAAGTGAAACCAAATAGCATACTATCATGACGAGCAAGAAAGTCTTCTCTATATATAACCAAGCATCCATTATAATATACATCATATGTACAACAATGGCCTCTAGGGCATATACATAACTAACAGTAGAAGCTCTCGGGTGGATCATCTTTGATTCAAAGAGGCCGTTGAGGTGCCGATGTTCCAAGGAGCCTACGAGGAGTGGAGGACCGCGATGAAGACCCGAAGGACATGTAACGTGAGGTATAACTTCGAATCCGAGTAGTTAAACCTTTCGTAGTTTGCTAGTAACTGTTTAGAAACGATTCATGCCCTCAAGTCCGTGTACGAAGCTTTGATAATCGTTTTTCATATATTCCGCCTCCCCGCAAGTTCGTGGGGTGCGTGACATGGACTTACACACTGTGTTTGGAGAGCCATTACGCAAAGTCCCTGGCCAGGGCAAACGAGATTTACTGGTAGGATTTCTAGTAGCTTCTCAAGGTGTAATGGGTTTCGCTCCGACATGACTTATACAGCTTTTAGGGGATTGACGCTTCCCGCCCCCTAGGCCCGATATGCGATAGTCCTAGACGGACAGACCGGACTGTACAGAGATTGTCACATCAGGCTCAGTAGGAGTTCGGATGGGTTTCCTCATCGGCCATCTTATCGACATCTACCTGGGGACCGTTACGTACAGCTAGTACTGCTTGCGGCCTGTGGTTAAACCCACTGCCAGCGTAGTGTCGAGTCTTTACAGTCCCACACAGAGAGTTTCCCTGCTTCAGGAGAAACGATATAGAGGTCGTATGGTTTTACGACAGGGTTCGGACACATACGTGTATTTATGCACGTACGATGTTCGAACAGATAATACTAGCGGGCTTTAGTTTAAGCCAGATTCTAGTATTGGATTATTGGATTTATACAGTCTCAGTATTTCCGTGTTTTTGCGGATGGGAGGGGCATTCTCGTAATTAGTCGAAAAGCTTCTTGAAGAAAGGTGAGGTTGAGAGCTTAGGTGTAATATGCATTAATTGATTTTGTGACTCATGAAGTGATTCATCCAAATGAGTTAATGAAGCATTTATTGCTTAATGACTCATGAGATGATTCATTCATTTGCATTAAATGAAGCATGGTTGTAATTATCTATATGATTTATTTGATTATTATTATGCTTCATTATATACATAATGAGTTATATTTTCAATTTATTCTCAAAAAAACACATTTTCTCTCCTCAAGCTCTCTCTCTCTTCAAAGACCTAACCCTAATCCTCTCATGTGTTGAGATCCCAAGGGTTAGCAAGACTAATATATCCCTAATCCATTTCTATATCTTCTAGGTTACCTTGATTAGCAATCATAGTCGCCTAGTTACCTCAAGTGAGAGGTTAAAGCTTGGAGAAGGAACTCTCGTGTGGATCTTCTATCACATCGAGGAGGCCGACGAGGAGGTAAACAACAAGAACAAGAAGGCCTAGAATCTTGAGGTATAATCATCTATCATAGTAGTTAATCACTTCTAGATAGTTGTTAGTTAGGGTTTAGCAAAGATCCGTAAAGTTAGTCGATGTTAACTTAAACAAAATGATTGTTTTACGTATTCCGCATCCCCGCATCATGTGGGGTGTCTTACGTCGACTTACAATTTCCTTATAACCTATCCCATGTACTTGCTTGTTTTGTCCCAATTAACCTAAGATAAAATCTGGGAGCTGTTTGTGAGTGCTTTGGATATGTTTTCCCGATATTTGAATTCGTGGTTTTGGTATTTGGATTTGATTTGGCCGTTGGACGTTTGTACGTCAACGACGAGGGTTGTTTGGTTGTTTTTGCATTCGTAGGCTATAAGTTCTAACCTATGAGCGCACCGTGTGCCATATCGGTTTTCGGACATTGATTTTAATGGTATTGCGACTATGTATTAATTGTAGGTACCTTCGCATGGGTTTTCGAGATGACGAAGCACATCGACTTCGACCTAGCGAGGAGTATTGCAGGTGAGTAGATTTATATCTACAGGGGAAGTTGGGTGGATGGCGTATAGAACCCCCGGAATTATAAAATGGAAACCGATATATAGAATATAGTAGGAGAAACCTATACTAGGAAACAACGGATATGATTAAAAAGTTAGTTGGAGATGTTATGAATGATTGAATACATATATCGAGATATGAGATGAAAGCTATAAGGATATGACATGAGATCGATAAATATGATAAGATTGAGATAGATGTGTTATTGGATCGGTAAAATATGATAAATATATATAAGATTACTTGATGTGAGATGTTGATGTGATGAAAAGAGAATATGATGAAATAAGCTGACATGGCTTAATATGTCGATATACGTATGAGAGACGATATGTGAATATAGATACTCTTGCAAAGATATGATATGCATTGATACGGATGTGACTTGATATATATATATATATATATATATAAGGATAATGAGTGATATACCATACGAGACGTTAGATCCGTAACCTCATTGTTATATAGGTTGATAGAATCCCTAATTGTTTAATGCCGCCGTACGATGGATTACTATACGCGATGAGTTTTACCTAATGGTTGATCCATACCCTCGACTCGAGGATGCCGTAGGATGGATTATACCGTACATGATGTTATGAGGCTAGATTGCCGATTGATAGATTCATCGACTCGGATATGTTATAGATATTTTTATCCCTTAAGTAGATGTTAGATATGATACGTATATTTTATAATGCGGCGCTTAGGGTTTACCTTTCTACTATGTTATGATATTCTCATTGCATTGTATATACCAATGCTTCCATTACTTGTTATGATATCGTCTGCCAGTAGACCTTCACAATTATCGATGATGCGTATGTTACACTTACACAGATTTGCCGGCTCACACACAATCATCATCGGTAATTGCCATGTCACTTACACAGTCAAACTTCTATATCATGCCATTACTCTTAATTGTTCAGTATTACCACATGACTCGTTGGCATGATATACTGATATGCTCACATCACTATTATATATTGCATGATATACTGATATGCTCACATTTCTGTTCTATGTATGCATACATCATGCTTTACGATTATACGTATTGAGATACTGTTTTCATGAGATTCTGGATTTTGAGAACCGTGGTTATATTTCAAAAAAGAAAGTATGTATTGTTTTAAAAACCCGGTTTCTCTTTACATGATATTTCGATGCGTCCACCCTGAGTTTTCTCGGTTCTGAGATTCGTTTTAGAAACCCCATTCGAGAAGATGGACGATCCATTTACGGGTACATGGTGGACCCGATATAGTACCCCGGGGCAAGAAAGGTATGTTGTGCAGTAGACGATGAGCCTGGCACAGGGACTACTACCTACCGGTGATTGGTTGGACCTGGCGGTTATCCAGAGGATACAGACTGAAGTCGTGAGATGGATATGGGCCGATCCATACTGACGGAGCACGTAGGCTGATCCGGACTGACGGAGCCCGAGATATGAGAATTTACATGTCGATGCTGGACGCGGGTTTCATGATGTTTCGAGTGTCGGTGTTGGGCACTCAGGTTTCATGATTTTGATGTGTCGTTGATGGATACACATTGGTTGATATCCTCATACATACATGCATATTCCTTCATGATGTTGCGAGTGTCGATGTTGGACACTCAGGTTCCATGATGTTGATTGTGTCATTGATGGACACGTGGATGATATCCACCTGTATATAGGCATATGATTCAGATGTTTATTTGTATATGTCATTGGCATTGATTATATTGTTGACATATATTCATACGTGGTCACCCTAGATATCATAGTATTACCTTCTTGGTATAGTGACCTAGGAAATCGTTGTTTTATTCGATTTCTACCTGCTGATGTTTTCTACTCACGAGTTGGCAACTCACCCCCGTTGTGCCACAGTTCTTACAGGTTTGACCTCTCGGGATTAGTAGCGGTATCGCTGGCACACAACTTGGATTCGATTGTTTTGCTATGGTAGGTGGGACACATTGGATCGTGCCCACTCTTGTATTTATTATTTCCTATTGTATCTAGATAAACACCATCAATCAGAAACTAGACTTTGTATATTTAGTGGACTTAGACGGACTTGTGGTTGCGAGACTTAGAGCGATGGGTATATGTTTGCTATGTGTGGATTTAATGTCTTGCTTTATTCATATTATTCCTTCTGGGTTGATATTCGCCGTTGGGCGTCGTATTGTCACGACCCGAAATTGGCCCGTGACGGCCCTAAAACTACACAACGTCTAAAGACGTAACGCAGTAAAAGAAAGCCAAAACCCAGAAATCTAAACCAAGAAAATACGGAAAAAGATAATATAAGTTTTTGAAACATTTGAAATCGCAACCCAAATTCTTTAAAAGTCCTACTTTCTTTCTTTAAAATTTTGGCAACACCCCTTTTGTAAAAACTAGCCCAAGATGAATACAACACAAATATACGACGCTGTAGCAAAGAAATAAAGACAATAGAGAGAAAGCTGTATATAAAAGACAACAAATCCACAAATAATATACAATAACGTCCTCACCAAGTCTCTAAGTCAACAACATAATAGTAGATGGAGAGTACAAGATACAACAAATGTACAATGTGAAATACAGAAAATCATCCAACCCACCTAAGCAAAATAGTACTGTGAGCTGATGCGGTATCTGTAGCAAAAGATGATAGATGAATAGCTGAATAGCCTGCCTCGACTACTCTGGGAACAACCTGAAACACCCGTGGCACAACAGGGTGAGTTGCCAACTCGTGAATAGTAGATAACATTTTCAGGTAATCGCAGGAATGTACGTACAGTATGAATCTAAAATATGCGATTACAATAATAATGACATGATAATAGTATGCAATAACTATGCAATAGGGATATGAGAATGTAGATATGTAGCAGTCATAAGGGTACACTAACAGGTACTGCCAATATATGAAAACGTGCATAAGTGAATAGGTATGAGGTATGGAGTGAAATATGTCGTTCCCACGGAAACCTGACATCATGGTAGGGTCACAATCCATCAAGACGTTCAAATACCAATTCCTCAAATCCGTCCCCAAATTGGGCTCTCATATCAAATAAGTCTCACATCTCTCCAATGTACAATATCGAGTAATCTCCTATATCCCGAATGTACAAATCGACAATCTCATAGGTATCCTGTATCCAACCTCAATGAATCACCTAATATCCCAAATCACATCTCAAGTAAGATTCTAGCATCCTAAATATTTATATATGCAGAAATAAATATGATGGAGTCAATGCACATATATTAGCGTCCCACTCCACTAATATTGGTGTAAGGGTATATATAACAACGACTAAATCCCCTGTTATATATACAAAGGTGTTAAAGAAATATCATGAAAGCCATGTGCCAAGCATCGATACAGAAATCCTGATCATGTATCATACGCTATCCCGAAAGCACGAGTGCCTAGCTCTGACCCTCGCCTTTCGACGTATGCATACGTACATGACTCCTAACGGTGTCTCCGTGATCCCCCGCCGAGTCATGGGTACTGTCACCGGTAGGTACTCGCCCGCCTCCAGGCTCAATCGGCAAAGTCCATCGATCTTCTTGCCGAAGGGAACCATACCGGGCCCCACCATGTACCCTCTACGGCCTTGACGCCTCCTCGTAGGGGTATATATAAATCAGTACCGATAAAACTCATGGTGGATGCGCAAATATCATATCAAGGAAACCGGGTTTTTCAATATATGCATAATTTCATGAACTCCCGCGGTTCCCAAATCCAGAAAACATCATTTAAAATCCAAATAACCAATGCGCAAATCCAGGAATAAATATATGCGATATATCTGAAATGCGAGCATATAAAAGAGAATATGTAGCTGAAACCAGATGTATGCGAAATCAATAAGGTACAACTAAGTATAGGTGTCTACCTATATGTAAAAGATGTCGTATACCCCCTTGGGTATAAGTAGAATATGAAGGGTACCCCCCCGTGTTTAAGTAAAATATGTGCAAGGTATACCTGTAGCTGCATGACAAGGTGTAGATGTACCTATCACTAATGGTAAGATACACTATAGGTATACCGATAAGCTAGATGTCAAGTATGATAAGCAATATATTATCTATAAAGGGTTGTGTGTGACATGGCAATTATTGACGGTGTGTGTGTAGCATACAATCCGTGCTCGTGCAACATGAACCGTCAATAATATGTGCAGTGTCCTACGGCTGCTAGTCACAGTACAACTATATCAAGGAAATAAGGTAAAGGCGCAATTCTAACAGTGACGTAGAATATGCGACAGGTATTTGAATCCTAGCCCAGACGCATAACGCCATGCGGGCGATTCCCCTGTAGATGTTAAATCTACTCACCTATGCTCCACGCTAGGTGAATCCTACCATCTGCTCCCCCCTGTAGCAGTGTCCGTAATCCCTGCCTTCAAACCTGCAAATAAGACATGGAAATCATATATAAACCAAATATTCTGCAAAACGCGATATCGAACCAAAACGAGAAACTCGCGTCGCGAACTAAACGCGCGTGTGCACGATACACTAAAACATGTATATACGCGTCTAAAACTACCGCGACACGCTGGATCGCAGAACCCACTCACGTATCGCGCGTATCGCGCAAACACAACGGACATGCAAAACGATATTTGATCCCAGATTTTGCTACAGGTCAAATCTTACAAAACTATACAAACCACTGGCCTAGAAATAACAACAGACTCCTACCCATGCAAACTACACCCAAAACTCCCACATCTGGCCGCAAATTGCGGTCAGAATGAATAAATCGGCGGCCTGGGTAGGGGGTTAGGGGTTCGTGCTTAGGTGGTGTGGTCAGGGTATATCTAGTGTGCTCCAGTTTGCTCAATTTTGTCCTGAAGTGTCTGGGTCAAAAGCAGATCACAGAACACAATGTCGCATTAAAACACCAATTTATGCACAAAGATCAAACCTTATGGTATTTTAGTGAAATCCAGGGTAAAACTCAATTCAAGTGACCCTAATAACACTAGAATAGGCTAGGTTAACTAACACAATCATTATTTAACCAACATTCCACAAAAAACACCAAAACTAGCACTAAACTCACAATTAAACACAAACCGAAGCTAACTATCACACAACTAAGCAAACTAGGAATTTGGATTTCAGAATTATACCCTACGAGATCCTAGGAAGCAGATGAAGAAGTGAATGGAAGAAGAGCTTCAGCAAGTTGCTGGAGCTGTTGCTGCTACAGCTGCTGCCGATGCTGTTACTGCTACTGCTGCTGAAGTTGCTATTGCTGTTGCTGCCTTGGCTGCCGATGCTGCTGCCCTGGGCTGCTGCCGATGCTGCTGCCCTGGGCTGCTGCTGCTGCTACTGCATCTCCTCCTGCTGCTGCCGGAGAGGCTGGTGCTGATGCTGGTGTGTGCTTCTGATGGAGCTGCTGCTGTTGCTATCTTCTGGTGTTGCTACTTCTTCTGGTGCTGCTTCCCTTGTTGCTGTTGCTGATGCTCTCTGCTGCTGCTGCTGAAGGAGAGGTGTGGGTGTGTGTGTGTGAGTGAGTGAGAGTGAAGTGAGAAGGGAAAATTGAGAGGTAAGGAATGATGGCACAAAAGGTCAACCCCTCTCCCCCTCTCTTCATTTAATACAAGCATGGCCTTTGCCATGATGCCCATTCTCACTCTCTCTCTCTCTCTCACCAAGGTCAACATATTCAAACCAAATGAAAAACCCTTTTCAATTTCATTTTATTTTTGAAAAGAACCATAAACAATTAAAAACCCAAAAGCACCTAAACAATATTGATTAACTTAAAGAGAATGGGTTAATCCATTATGCTTGCTAATCATGGTCTAACCTCAAAAACAACCATAGTTATCATGCACAAGTGTGTGCAAGCCTAGGAAAAATCTAGTAAAATATTCATTAAATAGGATAAAATAATTAAAAACCATATTGGTAAACTTTTTATTAAAAACTATATATTAAAATATAATTAGCCACAAAACACATTCTAAGGTGTTACAATCTCCCCCCTTAAAAGAAATTCGTCCCCGAATTTAAAAATATACCGATACGCGTACCTTCAAAGAGAAGATTACAACTCCCAATTCTTGCTCGCAGCCTCCCAAGTGATTATCTCACTATACGGCTACGTCCAAGTAAAACCCTTCAAAGATGGCAAGACCCTTGACCGATGTTCCTCCACCTGCCGAGCCATTAATACCATTGGCTGCTGGTGAACGAAAGATCGCGTCAAGCTACATGGTCTGGTGCCAAATCATGTGAGAAAGGTCAAGAAGGTAATTGTAAAGTATCATCACAAGAAATACGGGGTGAAAACTTAATAATCTGGGCGGAAGTGCCAAATTAAAAGCAACGAAACTAACTCGCTTATAGGATCTCGAAAGGACCTACAATCCTGGGACAAGCTTCCCAAAATCCAACACGTCATTCATCGGAAAGTCCGTAGGAATAAATGATCTGTCCCTGCGAACTCGAGTCTATAACCAACACAGTCGGCATAAGACCTCAGTTCGCAATGGACATTTCCCATCCTGACCTAACACAACTGGACCATCTCCGAAGTCTCTAGACATAGCTGGGGTCCGAAATCCTACTTACGCAGAGTCAGAAAAACAACAGACTGGTGATCGACACGACCTAACCGTTAAACCTAAAGGTGGCCAATTGGAGTGTCTCCTGATAACAGCGATCGAAGGAGATCCCTAACGATGGCGAGTGACGATCCCCAACCGCTGACAACAATCAAAACAAACACACAACCCAATAAGAAACAACTGAGCAAACTGAGTAAAACCGGACGACAAGAATCCGAATGGAGTCACACCCTGACTAAACTTGGGTAGAAACCATAATGAAATTCATGGAGATCTGCTCCCACTCCTACTTCGGAACGGTAAAAGTTTGCAACTCTCCAGCCGGCCTCAGATGCTCAACCCAAACACACAACAAGACAGACACATTGAAACGAAACCTGAAACTTCTCTTTACATCCCTGTCCACCCGTAACTATCTCACAAGTCACGTCAATGTTGGTGGAACATGAATGAATATAGAGAGTTGACAGATGTGCCTTCTCTAGGATTTCACGTCATTTCCTTATAATATCCGGTACACAAACGCGTCCCTAACTTAGCACACCATTGTCACAAATCAAGGACTCCGAATCATTACCCAGCTGAGTATGCTCAAGTATCTCTGACGAACGAGCATCGCCGGGCAGTGTCTCGCGAAAGCGATTTAAGGAAAGTAGTCGGGCGCGGACATGAGCAAGCCGTTCCCTCCGTAGAGATGAACTTAAGCTGTACTCGACGATCACACAAGAACTGTAAATCTGCAGAAGACTATCACAACAATCAAAATCCGCTGTAGGAAGATTTACATTAAGCTCTAGGGGTCCGTGAAAATCTGTCACGACTTTCGAACGAGTAGTGTCTCCAAATCTCCAACGCAAAACCACCGCGGCCATCTCCAGATCATGAGTAGAATATCCTTCTCGTACTTCCTCCAAATGTAGGGAAGCAAAAGTGATAACTCTATAGTGTCATCTCAGTACACACTCGAGCCCCACTCAAGAAACATTACGGTTAAACAACAAGGTCGCCTGAACCAGAAAGCAAAGAAAGAACTGATGCAGTTGTTAACAGAATCTTCAACTGCTGAAAACTCCGCACACATGCCTCAGTCCACAGAAAAGAAACCTCACTTCCGGTCCATTCAGTCGATGGTGCAGCACTACTCTAGCAATCCTGTATGAAACGGCGGTAAAAACCTGCTAAGCCCAATAATCTGCGGATCTCCGTCCTGCACACAAGTCTGGACCTAAGCTGTACGGCCACGATCTCCCTCGGAACCATACGAAACCGTCTCCCGTGACTACAAGACCTAGGAGTCAACACAAACAAGCCTGAAGAAACACTCCGAGAATTTAGCAAACTGCTGGCGCTTTCCCAGTATCTGCATAACAAACCCTCCAGTGTTGCTCTTGTTCCTCAAGACACATTAAATAGACCAGAATGTCGTAAATAACACAACAATAACTGGTCGAGGAACGGCCTGAAGAAATCTGGTTCATCACATCTACGAATGCTGGTAGGGCATCAGTGAATCCAATGACTCACTAAAACACACAAAGCCCGTAGCACGCATAAGGCAGTCTTCGGAATGCCATCACTCCGAACCAGCAACAATGATGACCTGATCCCAAGCAAACTTAGAAAATGTCTCGCACTCTGGAGCTGATCGAAGAAATCGTCAATGCGAGGTGAAGGATACCTCTCCGCACCGTAAGCCGGTTCAATTAACGATCCGTCCATACACAAACTCAAACTGCCGTCTTTCTCCTTGACGAACAGAAATAGGAGCTTCTAAAAGCGAAACACTCAGACGCACAAAACTCCCCAAACCACAACTCTGCAGCTGATCCTTTAGCTCCCAAGCTTCGCTGGCCTATCCAGAACAACGTCGGAAAAACTCTCGCACGAAAGGAATACCGGTCCAACAAATCCTCTGTGGCTACGGTATCACGAATGAACGTCAAGAATCCACGACATCTCCTCAGAAGCCGACTAGCGAAAAAGGCTAAATTCAAGCTGTGAGAGGCGGCACAACTATCCACCTGCACAATAAGAACTGACTCGCCGGGAAAACAATTCCTGTCTGTTTCCTCACGGCAGTCCACAAACGCCTAGCACGTAGTTAACCAGTCAGTGCCCAGGAGAATGTCAAATCCAACATCTCTAGAAGGATCGAAACGACGGACGAATCTCTATCTCCTATCCGATTGGCGCACAACTGAAATACGTGTCGCGCAACAAAAGAATCTCTGACAGAAGTTAAAACAACAAACTACGCCTAATCTACCCCACCACTGCACAAGCCAAAAAAAACAAACGAATAAATCAAAAGAACAAGCGAATTAAAGATACCTGAAAACTCCACATTGGTCGCCTGCGCGTCCCGATGAGTAGAAGCAAACTCCTGTGTCCGCCCTCTACCCGCAGCTGGCTGAACTCCTCTGGTAGGCTGAGCCCTCTTAGCGAACCTTCCACGTCCACGGCCTCTCTGAAAACGATCCTGACGAGGTGCTAAGGAACAATCTCTGACGAAGTGCTGAAGGCTTCCGCATCGAAAACATCCACGCGCTGACTGCTGACCATCCTGGGGATGAGAGCTGAACGACTGTCTTCGTCCTAAGCCTTTGCTACTCCCGCGATGGCCACGAAATCTGTCTCGACGACCAAACCTCTGTCTCTGGGCTGGTACGCTGGTATGAGTCCTCCACTGTCCTGGAATATGTGCCTCGTCAACTTGAGCTGCAACTATTGGTGCTATGTAGGTGACGGACTGTTGCATGCTGATCGTAAGTGACAACTGAGTAACAGGGGTGACAACCTCCTGTCGTAGCTCCCGAACGACATCAACCAAAGAACTCATAGTCTAGCGGAAGTCCTGCATCTCTGCCAAAATTCTATCAATAGTATATGTCGTAGGCTGATCCGTCGGCACCTGTGCAACTAGAGTGCCATCCTGGTCAGTACTCGTCTCACCCGAGCCAACTCTGACCTCGGCCCTCGCTGCATCACTCTGAGTCCCCATAGTCATCGGTGGTAAGGCTATAAATAGAGTTAAGATTCTATGAGAATAAGGAATCGAATCTCAAGGATATGAATCATCAAGGAAGGAAATTCAAGCAAATTTGTACTTAGGTCACTTAAGGCGAAGTACCGCATCGTGGGTATGCTGCAGACATACACACACTACGTTACTCTGCTTAAGTTACCTACTCTATAATACTAAGGTCATCCTACACTCCGAAAGGTAAAACCTAGCGCTCTGATACCAACTTTGTCACGACCCGAAATTGGCCCGTGACGACCCTAATACTACGCAACGTCTAAAGACGTAACGCAGTAAAAGAAAGCCAAAACCCAGAAATCTAAACCAAGAAAATACGGAAAAAGATAATATAAGTTTTTGAAATATTTGAAATCGCAACCCAAATTCTTTAAAAGTCCTACTTTCTTTCTTTAAAATTTTGGCAACACCCCCTTTTGTAAAAACTAGCCCAAGATGAATACAACACAAATATACGACGCCGTAGCGAAGAAATAAAGACAATAGAGAGAAAGCTGTATATAAAAGACAACAAATCCACAAATAATATACAATAACATTCTCACCAAGTCAACAACATAATAGTAGATGGAGAGTACAAGATACAACAAATGTACAATGTGAAATACTGAAAATCATCCAACCCACCTAAGCAAAATAGTACTGTGAGCTGATGCGGTATCTGTAGCAAAAGATGATAGATGAATAGCTGAATAGCCTGCCTCGACTACTCTGGGGAACAACCTGAAACACCTGTGGCACAATGGGGTGAGTTGCCAACTCGTGAATAGTAGATAACATATGCAGGTAATCGCAGGAATGTACTACGGCATGAATCTAAAATATGCGATTACAGTAATAATGACATGATAATAGTATGCAATAACTATGCAATAGGGATATGAGAAAGTAGATATGCAGCAATCCTAAGGGTACACTAACAGGTACTACCAATATATGAAACAGTGCATAAGTGAACATGTATGAGGTATGGAGAGAAATATGTCGTTCCCACGGAAACCTGACATCGTGGTAGGGTCACAATCCATCAAGAAGTTCAAATCCAAATTCCTCAAATCCGCCCCTAAATTTGGCTCTCATATCAAATAAGTCTCACATCTCTCCAATGTACAATATCGAGTAATCTCCTATATCCTGAATGTACAAATCGACAATCTCATAGATATCCTGTATCCAACCTCAATGAATCACCTAATATCCCAAATCACATCTCAAATAAGATTCTAGCATCCTAAATATTTATATATGCTGAAATAAAGATGATGGGGTCAATACACATATATTAGCGTCCCACTCCACTAATATTGGTGTAAGGGTATATATAACAACGGCTAAATCCCCTGTTATATATTCAAAAGTGTTAAAGAAATATCATGAAAGCCATGTGCCAAGCATCGACACAGAAATCTTGATCACGTATCATACGCTATCCCGAAAGCACGAGTGCCTAGCTCTGACCCTCGCCTTTCGACGTATGCATATGTACATGACTCCCAACGGTGTCTCCGTGATCCCCCTCCGAGTCATGGGTACTGTCACCGGTAGGTACTCGCCCGCCTCCAGGCTCAATCGGCAAAGTCCATCGATCTTCTTGCCGAGGGGAACCATACCGGGCCCCACCATATACCCTCTGCGGCTTCGACGCCTCCTCGTAGGGGTATATATAAATCAGCACCGATAAAACTCATGGTGGATGCGCAAATATCATATCAAGAAAACCGGGTTTTTCATTGTATGCATAATTTCATGAACTCCCGCGGTTCCCAAATCCAGAAAACATCATTTAAAATCCTAATAACCAATGCGCAAATCCAGGAATAAATATATGCGATATATCTGAAATGCGAGCATATAAAAGAGAATATGTAGCAGAAACCAGATGTATGCGAAATCAATAAGGTACAGCTAAGTATAGGTGTCTACCTATAAGTAAAAGATGTCGTATACCCCCCTGGGTATAAGTAGAATATGAAGGGTACCCCCCCGGGTATAACTAAAATATGTGCAAGGTATACCTGTAGCTGTATCGCAAGGTGTAGATGTACCTATCATTAATGGTAAGATACACTATAGGTATACCGATAAGCTAGATGTCAAGTATGATAAACAATATAGTATTTATAAGGGGTTATGTGTGACATGGCAATTATTGACGGTGTGTGTGTAGCATACAATCCGTGCTCATGCAATATGAACCGTCAATAATATGTGCAGTGTCCTACGGCTGCTAGTCACAGTACAACTATATCAAGGAAATAAGGTAAATGCGCAATTCAAACAATGACGTAGAATCTGCGACAGGTATTTGAATCCTAGCCCAGACGCATAACGCCATGCGGGCGATTCCCTTGTAGATGTTAAATCTACTCACCTACGCTCCACGCTAGGTGAATCCTACCATCTGCTCCCCCATGTAGCAGTGTCCTTAGTCCCAACCTGCAAACCTGCAAATAAGACATGGAAATCATATATAAGCCAAATATTCCGCAAAACGCGATATCAAACCAAAACGAGAAACTCGCGTCGCGAACTAAACGCGCGTGTGCACGATACGCTAAAACGTGTATATACGCGTCTAAAACTACCGTGACACGCCGCGACACGCTGGATCGCAGAACCCACTCACGTATCGCGCGTATCGCGCAAACACAACGGACATGCAAAACGATATTTGATCCCAGATTTTCCTACAGGTCAAATCTTACAAAACTATACATACCACTGGCCTAGAAATAACAACAGACTCCTACCCATGCAAACTACACCCAAAACTCCCACATCTGGCCGCAAATTGCGGCCAGAATGAATAAATCGGCGTCCTGGGTAGGGGGTTAGGGGTTCGTGCTCAGGTGGTGTGGTCAGGGTATATCTATTGTGCTCCAGTTTGCTCAATTTTGTCCTGAAGTGTCTGAGTCAAAAGCAGATCACAGAATGTCACAATGTCGCATTAAAACACCAATTTATGCACAAAGATCAAACCTTATGGTATTTTAGTGAAATCCAGGGTAAAACTCAATTCAAGTGACCCTAATAACACTAGAATAGGCTAGGTTAACTAACACAATCATTATTTAACCAACATTCCACATAAAACACCATAACTAGCACTAAACTCACAATTAAACACAAACCAAAGCTAACTATCACAAAACTAAGCAAACTAGGAATTTGGGTTTCAGATTTATACCCTACGAGATCCTAGGAAGCAGGTGAAGAAGTGAATGGAGGAGGAAGAACTTCTGCAAGTTGCTGGAGCTGCTACTTCTATAGCTGCTGCTGATGCTATTACTGCTATTGCTGCTGAAGTTGCTATTGCTGCTGCTGCCTTGGCTGCTGATGCTGCTGCCCTGGGCTGCAGCTGCTGCTACTGCATCTCCTCCTGCTGCTGCCGGAGAGGCTGGTGCTGATGCTGGTGTGTGCTTCTGATGGAGCTGCTGCTGTTGCTATCTTCTGGTGTTGCTACTTCTTCTGGTGTTGCTTCCCTTGTTGTTGTTGCTGTTGCTGATGCTCTCTGCTGCTGCTACTGAAGGAGAGGTGTGGGTGTGTGTGTGTGAGTGAGTGAGAGTGAAGTGAGAAGGGAAAATTGAGAGGTAAGGAATGATGGCACAAAAGGTCAACCCCTCTCCCTCTCTCTTCATTTAATACAAGCATGGCCTTTGCCATGATGCCCATTCTCACTCTCTCTCTTTCTCTCTCACCAAGGTCAACATATTCAAACAAAATGAAAAACCCTTTTCAATTTCATTTTATTTTTGAAAAGAACCATAAACAATTAAAAACCCAAAAGCACCTAAACAATATTGATTAACTTAAAGAGAATGGGTTAATCCATCATGCTTGCTAATCATGGTCTAACCCCAAAAACAACCCTAGTTATCATGCACAAGTGTGTGCAAGCCTAGGAAAAATCTAGTAAAATATTCATTAAATAAGATAAAATGATTAAAAACCACATTGGTAAAATTTTTATTAAAAACTATATATTAAAATATAATTATCCACAAAACACATTCTAAGGTGTTACACGTATACATTGCATGCGTGGTTGTGAATTCGCCATTTGGCGAAGAGCTAGCTCCCGCTTGGGGATGCCTTGTATTATTGTCATGTATATGTGGTTTCGGTTCAAAATATACAAGGGAGGTGCTGTCCAAATTTTAAAGACGAACAATGTTCTCAACTTTAGTACATTCTACTTGCGTTTTCTGTAAGTCGGCATTGTACACCCCACGAGTTGCGGGGAGGCGGAATAGGTAAAACAATCATTTTGTTTAAAACAACATCGACTAACCGAAAGGATCTTTGCTAAACACTAACTAACATAATCATAGGAGTAAGTAGCTACTATGAAAGAAGATTATACCTAATGAACCAAGTCCCTCTTCTTCTCGTTAACCACCTCCTCATCGGCCATCTCTTTGTAATAGACGATCCACTCGAGAGCTTCTACTCCAAGCTTTGCCTCTGACTTGAGGAAACTAGGTTACTCCAATTGCTAATCAAAGTCACCTAGGGAATATAGAGTGTGATTATGGATTAATGAGTCTTGCTAATCCTTGATCTCAACACATGAGAGGTTAGAATTAGGGCTTGAAGAGAGAGAGCTTGAGGAGAGAGAAAGTGAGAGTAAGAATAAAATGAAATAATGATCTCATTTGAATATATGAAGAATGATGATTTATCAAATGAATAAATCAAATGATTTATCAACCATGCTTCATTCATTCACCTTGTGTGATTCATCTCATGAGTCATTAGCCATTAAATGCATCATTAACTGTAAGTCCACGTTGCCCACCCCGGTGCTTGCGGGGAGGCGGAAACGTTATGAAAAATCGGATTTTTACAACACTAGGCAACATGGACTATGTAAAGGAGGGATCTTTGCTAAACATAAACTAACCACCAAAGCTAAAAGAGTTAGCTACTCGGAAAAGGGGTTATACCTAGGTCTTGAAGTCCTTCTCTTCTTGCTCCTTGGAGTGAAAGAACGGGTTCTCCTTGTCGCCTTCTCTTGCCGAAGAAAGATCCACCCGAGGGCCTCTACCTTTGGTTCCAACCTCAAACTAGAAGTAACTAAAGTGCTTGGTATGCTAAACCTAGAACCTTAGAAAGAGTATAGAGTAATTTAGAATGATTTATCTCAAGCTCAATGGTTCTCAACTCATGAGAGGAGAGAGCTTTGAGAGAGAGGAAGAGGAGGAGAGAGAATGAGAAGAATAAACCAACCTTCTCTCATATATGTGAAATATGATAAATAAATAATTAGTTAAAGATAATTGTGATGGTTAATCATGAAATGACCATTATCATTTCACATTAAATACTTTTACAAGAACCAAAGAGCATCTTTCATATGAAATGATGATGGTCAACTTGTCAACCTAGATCAACAAGTCGAGCATAGTCAAATGGTCAACAACCATAACCATACAAAATTATAATTAACAAATATTAATAAATCATATTTCACACATAAACATTAGGGTTAAGAAAATGACAATGGTCATCAACCATAATGAAAGTCCTCTGCCTCTGCCTCAGTCAACTGTGCATACACACCCATATCCCCGTTCCGAGGAACACAAATACAATGAGATAAAACCAATCCCAAATCATATATTAGGATCCGGCTTAAACCAAAGCCCGCTAGTATAAGCTGTCCGGACACCAAACGTGCACAAGTGCGTGGATGTGAACGAACCCCGTCGCAAAACCATGCGACCTCTACTCATTTTGCCTAAAGGCGAATAACCCTCTGTGTGGGACTCTAAAGACTCGACACTACACTGGCAATGGGTTTAACCACAGACCGCAAGCGGCACTAGCTATACGTAACGGTCCCCAGGTAGATGCCGATTAGAAGACTGACGAGGTAAACCCATCTGAACTCCTACTGAGCCTGAATGTGACAGTCTCCGTACAGTCCGGTCTGTTCTTCTAAGAACATCGCATGGCGGGCCTAGGGGCGGTAAACGTCAGTCCCCTAATAGCGGTACAAGTCATGCCGGAGTGTAGCCCAGAACACCCTGAGATAACACTGGAAACCAACCAGTCTATCTCGCTTGTCCTGGCCAGGGACTTTGTGTAATGGCTCTCCTAGACACAGCGCGATATCATCCCCCAATACCGGGAGGGACGAATCATGTCTAACCGTCACTGCCTCCAAGTGCTTCGGGACTGCACCCAAAAACTACCTGTTTGCACGACTCTTTGAGCCGTGGTAGGGTAGTAATCAAAGTACAATGGGAACACACTCGAGGCGAAGTGACAGTGTCAAGTCAACGGACTAAGCTGTACTCATGTCACCTGGGAACTGATAACTGATGATAGGTATAATACCAACCAACAGTTCCCGACGAGTCCTGTCCAGTGTACTCGTAACCTAATGAGCACCCGCATACTATCCCAAGTACGACGTACTGACGGCTGTGGGACAGACCGTCTCCCAAGCTGGGAGGAGAAGCGCATACGCTAGTCTACTCCGGAGTATCGATGCCCTGTCTCGATAGTCTTATGACTAGGGACCTGCATAAGGATGTGCTTGTGGATTACCCAGCCCCCACGAGTGTGACTGCTGATCAGTCGAAAATACTGCATTTTTAACACGGCAATGTCTCTATCATTTTCACTCATCTAGAAGTGTTCGGTATTTATATTGCACATATTAGCAAAACAGTCCTGAAATATCAGATTACATGTGTTATACTCTAAAACCGGCACTATAAGGGAAAATTGACTGCATTTCATGGCATCGCATCATCCTTGTATTGCGCAACTCTTGCCTCGGTGAAATTATGCAGGAAAGTCCAGAAACCGAGCCAGAATTATGAAAACAGTGCTGAAAAATACGCCAACTCAAAGGCCAGAGATCTGGCAATGATCAGGGATTCATTTGGAAATTCAACATATCAGAAAAGCCCACAAATATCAGCCCAAACAAGTAGCTGAAATCGCCAGCCCCAAGGCCTCCAAAGCGCCGCGGTTCCGCGGCGGGAGCACGCTTTCGCCGCGGTTCCGCAGCGCTTTGATGACGTCATCGGCTCAAATTTCATCCACGTGCTTATTGTAACAGCCTAAGCTTCTAGAAGACTCCCGATTCTCCACGTGGCACATCTAGAAGGCTCGGCTTAACAAACTTCATCTAAAAGCTTCTCCTCAACAAAATTTTGGAGGGAAATTCAAATCTACTCAACAAACTTTGGGAGGGAAATTCAAATTTGAAATCCTAGATCTAGGGTTTTGATGTCTATAAATGAGAGCCTAGATCTAGGGTTAATTTTTCTTCCTCATTCTTCAACATCTATCTTCATCTTCTTCCACAAGTCTAGTGACAATACTTGTGTGAAACCCTAACCCTAATTCCACTCCAAATTCAAGATCCCGAGTACCAAATCAAGCAAGAAGCCCTTCAACCTTTTAGGAGCGGAGCCGATCTTCAACAGAGCAAGTGGTCCAAGCCGATCCACGACTCACGGAGACAAGCGAAGCCAAATCGACAATCGAGTTCTTCCTCTTGTAGTTCTTGAGCGACTGTAATGAAATTGTTGATATAAATAAAAGGTGAAATTCTTTAATCTTGTTTTCTTTAAATTCTTGCATCATGATTCGATCTCAATTTGTAATTGTAGTTCTTGTTGTGATGTTTGAGTAAAACTCCGCTCGTAAAGGAGTCGGGACGATCAATAGAATGATGATGTAACAAATCATAAAACGATTCTTGAGTCCTACGAGTTTTGTAAACCCTAGCAAGTTCAAGAATCCATGACCTAGTTTCGTTGCGATGCTTTCTTGATTGTGATCGCACAAAATTAGGGATCTACGATCGTTTCTTGAATTTACTAGAGGCTAGAATGTGAATGATATCGACAAAGGAACAAGGGATAAATGATGAAACCCTAGTTTCACTAGAAATTCCTAATTCTCGTCGATCATCATCAAACTAGTATCAATTCATCGAAGGATAAGAATACGACATCTTGAGATTACATCACATCTATAGATCCGATCGATTCCTATGAGCCTCATTTCGATTCTTGATATTTGGTTGGAAAAATCATCACAAATTACCACTTCTTGATTTTAATGCTTTCTTAGATCTAGATTTTTCTCTTTTTGAATTGCAATTACAAATCATGAATTGTTTTCTTTTCTTTTCCTTAAAGTTTCGACTCATCTAATTCGAAACACGAACGATTACACTTTCCCTGTGGACGATCCGCACTCTCTAACGATCTACATCCGACACCGTAGTTGATTGAGGTCAAATATTTTTGGTTGTGATTTCTATACAATTTTCATACTACACAATCCGAAATCGTTTACAATCAAATGGCGCCGTTGCCGGGGTTAGTGTGTTAATTGTTCGTATTTTGAAATTTGAGTTGAAAAATTTATTCCATTATAATTTTTAGATCTAAACTCGTACAAACCCTAATACGTGTGTTGTGATTTGATTGCGAGGAAATCTGGAATCATTGGAGCCTGGATAAAAATTTTCTGAAATTTCCAAAGAGCTTGGGAAGTGAACAGAAGCCCTCTGTTAAAATTGTGTGCGGTGATCTTGCTACAGTACCGCGTTTCCGCGGCAATAGGCAGCTCACGCGGCGGATCCGCGGTGGGTTAGGGTCGTCTCTGTACCAAAATTTTAGGTATACTTCTACTCTTTCTTATCTCTCCCCGCATCTTCTCCATTAACAATTTTGTGCAGGTTTCTTTGCAAATAATCGCAGCGCCGCAAAAAGCAAATTAAAATTGTCTGTGTTTTTTGTTTCTTGGTTGTTTGCATAACTTTTTACGGAAATTAAGGGGCACTACCAAATCCAGATTAGGTGGGGAGTTTATTACCCTTCCTAAGCCCCAAAAATCACAAACTTGCATCCGCATTTACCCTCATTGATTAAAAAATATCTAGAGATGACTCTAAGGACCGTCGCGCTCACTTAGGACAAGAGAAGGCCGTGGGTAATTCATTGCTTATCCGCGTTTCTTTTGTGGTGTCTAAGACAAGTGTGTCGAAGGCTAGTAGTTACTTAATTAGACCCACTACTTACGTAGTGGAGAACCTCCCACTTACCTGGCACTTACCTGGCCACAGGAGAGACAAAGAGGCAGTGGAGGATTTATCCTGTGACTTGTCTTTTGGCAGTTAGGAGCGGTCTAGAGTTGACCTAGGTAACCACTAGAATTAGGGTTTTGCTTTGTGCATTTTGTGATTTGCATCATTTTTTCAAAAATCCGTATCAATTTTTAAAACAAACACCGCATTCATATCATTTCCCTTAATTATAAATTCACGCTGCCACCTGTACTAACCCTTTTTAGTGCAAGATAGGCTGGACACTGGATTCTAGTGCCCGTTAAGTCCGCGTTTCCCTCATCGACCCAAAAGTCGGTATTTCTACATTTACCCTTTCTTTTACCCACCACCACACCCATATCGATGGATCCGTCTCCATCGAACTTCTTTTCCACTACCCTGCCGCCGTCCATTGGTGCGCAGAATCCACCCCGCATCTCTCTCCAAGAGAGATGCTATCCTACACGAGGTCCACTTTCCACATGTCTTTCCATTCCACCAGCCATTGGGGAAAATTTTCAAATAAAACCCCAATACATCAACCTTCTACCAAAATTTCACGGTCTCGAGTCTGAAGACGCATATGCCTTTATCACCAAATTTGAAAATGTATGCGCAATGATGGGTACTTCACAGCTTTCTGTGGATGCTTTACAAATTCGTCTTCTCCTATTCACTTTGTGCGATTTAGCCGAGAAGTGGCTATATAACACTACCGCATATTCCATTTCAAATTGGGACGAATTCGTCAAAGCATTCCTTAAGAAATTCTACCCACATCAAAAGACAGCTCGAGTCCGTAGCGAAATCTATCAATTCACCCAGCTTCCAAATGAAACATTTTCAAAATGTCTTGAACGTTTCAAGGATCTGTTAGTCCAATGTCCACATCACGGGATCCCGAGATGGGAACTGTGCCGAATCATTTATGAGGGCATTAATCCTAGCACAAGACAGACCCTTGAATCCATGTGTCAAGGCAACTTTATGACTATAGATGATGGGGAAGCCTGGAATTTTCTAGAAAATTTCGCTGAAAGATCTTTACAGTGGGAGGGTGTGAGTCAATCGTCTAGGGATGGCAATGATATTTCCATAGGAATTAGAGCTGAAATTTCAGCTTTACACAAGAAATTTGACGCTATAGAAAACAAATTTTTAGCCGCCGCCCTAAGTCAAATGTCACTCTCCAAAACTGTATGTGGATGCTGTTCTGATCCTTCTCACTTGACGGAAGAATGTCCGTTTCAAGGTCACGAGCATACCAATGCCACATTTCAAAGACCTAGAAACGATCCTTTTTCTTCCACATATAATCAGGGTTGGAGGAATCACCTTAACTTTCCTTGGAACCAATCACAATCTCAAAACACGGTTCCAAACCAACACAATTTCCAAAGGGTCCCTCCACCACAACAGCAACCACCACTTCAATTGAGTCAGCACCCCTTCCAATCACAAGATTTCCAAAATCCGGCCAACACTTTTGCACCACATGAAAACTCTTTGCAATTGACCGGTGCAGATAATACCTCTGCACTAGCACAAACCTTGGATACTTTCATGAAACAATCCATCCAAGGGACGACAAGTTTGCAATCTTCCGTCGAGAATGTGATAAAGATCATTATCTCTCAAAATGAGAACATCAAATCGATGGAAGAACAAATTGCACAACTAAAAGCCGAAATGCGTGCAAGAGAGAAAGGGAAATTTCTAGCTCAACCCTTACCCAATCCTGGCTATTCACATCATGTGGATGCAATCACGTTTAGATCTGGAAGAGTGCTTGACAATCATGTTGGGGAAGAGATTGATGACACTGAAAAATCAATCAATGATACCCCGGCTGAGACCTTTCCTCTCACACACCCTTCTACTTCCAGTTCTGACCCCAGTTCTTCTACCCCACGACCTTCTTCCGAGCTTATTCTTCGTTTCCTAAAAGGCTCGCCACTTCAGCCCGCCTCTTTTACTCCTCCACAGACGATCCCCACTTCTATTCTGGGATCGGGCACACACACACTTCCTTCTCCTATCGTGGACACAGCGCTTATTGCTAAAGCACCTTATCCGAATCGGTTAAGGGCTAACACATCGAGTCCACATATGGAGAAGATCATGGACATTTTTAAGCAAGTTAACATCAACATCCCTATCCTAGATGCTATCCAACAAGTTCCGTCCTATGCGAAAACTCTTAAGAACTTGTGCACTAGGAAGAGGAAGACTCAATTGCCCAAGAAGATTTTCATGGCAAAAACAGTAGACACAGCTTTCCACCAACAAGTACCGAGGAAACGTAAGGATCCTGGATATCCTACTATTTCCATTTCTATCGGGGAAAAACACATCAACCGTACTCTACTAGACCTTGGCGCTAGTGTTAACTTGCTTCCATACTCGGTTTATGAGCAACAAGGAATCGGAGAGTTGAAACCAGCCTATTGCACTCTCCAGATAGTTGACCGATCAATCACCAAACCTAGGGAAGAACTGGAGGATGTGTTAATAAAAATCGGGCAATTTATATTCCTTGTGGATTTTATTGTAATTGATACGCAGCCTGTAGGGAACCCACGGAATCAAATTCTGGTGATTTTAGGTCGCCCCTTTTTGGCCACTTCCAATGCTATCATCAACTGTCGTAACGGCTCTATGACTCTATCTTTCGGGAATAGGTCAATAGAGCTGAACATTTACAAGTTGGGAAGTGTACACTCCGAACCTACTGCTCAGGTCTGTTCTGTCGACTTAATGGATGTCGACAGCAACGAATTTGATGATCCTCCTGATACCGATCTTGACTCTTTTCATACATTATTGTTTGACCCAACTATGTATCATACACATACGGACTCTTCCATCAAGATGTACGGGTCAACAACTAACACTGATTATGAACTGCTTTTTGAGTCTGAAGATCACCCCGCACTTTGTGATGACATTATTCATCGGGGTATTGATGGAACTTTTGAGGAAATCTTCGCTGATGAACTCGCATTTTTGAATGACACGGGTGTTGAGATGAATCATCTCCCAATCAATGAAATTGAACCTCCACCCCTTTTTCTGAACTGTACAAAGAATGCGAGTAATCCATCACATACACTGCATCATCTCTCCAAAACGAGACGCACACACATTCTATTCCACCACTTACCCTTTCCCCACTTCCTATTCCACCAACCAGGGCACTGCATTGATAAAAATTTTGAATGGTTGGTGTTAACATTCGGTCTTTGCAAAGCTTGGCATCGACCACTGATTTTTGACCCCCTCATGTGATTTTCAAAAGATTAACATTACATAACTCAAGTTTGGGGGGGGCATTTTTTTCTGGCTCTTGAAAAGAAAATTTTTACAAAATGATGAGCCAAGAATATGTTTGGGGGAGGTTCATCACTTAAATATTTTGCCCCCACTAATAAATTCCTCCCAAGCTTACAGGTTTTTCGAGATTTAGCAGATGGCAACAGTGAGGACACTGTTGAAAACAAGTTTGGGGGAGGTTTGTGCTTATTTTCGCATCATTTGCATATCACTTTGCATAAGCACAAAACATTTCTTTAAAAACTTAAAAAAATTTAAAATTTTCAAAATATAAAAACATTTTTGTACATAAATAAGATAATGATAGATTAGATAGTGAAAAATTACATCCATGTGATTAGAAAAATTTAAGAAAACTAAGAAAATTAGATGTTTTCTTATACGAACTAGTAATAAGTAGTTATGAGTCGTTGTCCCGAGGGTTAGTAAGATGAAGGACGTCACTAATCTGAGGATAAAAATAAGTCTGAAAAATAGTTTCTATTCTGGAAGCCAAATATTTTGAACGTTGATACCCTGCTATTCGCACTTACACACGGCTTAAAGCCTGGGAAAGTAGAGGATACCTTGAAATGCTCTTGTCTTAAAGCCAAAAGTATGAAGGAAATAAAAGATATAAAAAAAATTATAAGGTGGTGAGAAAAATGGACACTGGTTTTGTTATCACCAAGGGCAATAAAAAAAATATAGCGAGGGTGCCTCTTCACCTAGTGCCCTAAGGCCAACTGGTCTGGGAGTCACTGCTATGTCTGAGGTGGTGCAAGACGAGGAAAATACACCAAATAAGCAAGCACAAGAGTAATCGTTCGGTTACTACCTCAAGAAGTATTAACGGTCGCATGAAAGTGTGTGAGCAATCTCATCTAAATATTCATTAATTAAAAAGTACTGAGGCTGATGGGCAAGAGTATGATAGCTTGAATTGAATTCTCCGGGTGTAGGGATGTCTTTACACACACGCAGGGTTATATGATCGATGTTTGGAAGAAAGAGAGGAATGAAGAATACGATGATGTTTTATTGAGGGAGGACGTGATTTCTAACATCTTTTCATGACCATTAAGATAGGGCTCATGACAACCGAATAGCTAGCTTAGTTGGAAACCCTAATTTTCGAAGCTTTTCTTTTACAATTCTTTTCTTTAAATGAAATATTCATGATCTTACTTTTATTATTGGATTTTGTGGGTGTAATCCGCTGAAAACCCTCAGGAGACAACACTCCTCCTACTAGGGACACCTAGAGGTTTAAAGGCTTGTTGCACGTGCTTAGTGCAATCGTGTTGCCCACGAAAGTGTACTAGTTAGTTTTTCTCTTTCTTTATTTTCTCCTTCTTTTTATTAAATAGTTCGCTCGAGACGATCGAAAATAAGTTTCGGGGAATTTGATCAGTCGAAAATACTGCATTTTTAACACGGCAATTTCCCTATGCACTCATCTAGAAGTGTTCGGTATTCATATTGCACATATTAGAAAAACAGTCCTGAAATATCAGATTACATGTGTTATACTCCAAAACCGGCACTATAAGGGAAAATTGAATGCATTTCATGGCATCGCATCATCCTTATATTGCGCAACTCTTGTCTCGGTGAAATTGTGCAGGAAAGTCCAGAAACCGAGCCAGAATTATGAAAACAGTGCTAAAAAATACGCCAACTAAAAGGCCAGAGATCTGGCAATGATCAAGGATTCATTTGGATATTCAACATATCAGAAAAGCCCACAAATATCAACCCAAACAAGTAGCTGAAATCCCAAGCCCTAAGGCCTCCAAAGCACCGCGGTTCCGCGGCGGGAGCGCGCTTGCGCCGCGGATCCGCGGCGCTTTGATGACGTCATCGGCTCAAATTTCCTCCACGTGCTTATTGAAACAGCCTAATCTTCTAGAAGACTCCCGATTCTCCACGTGGCACATCTAGAAGGCTCGGCTTAACAAACTTCATCTAGAAGCTTCTCCTCAACAAACTTTTGGAGGGAAATTCAAATCTCCTCAACAAACTTTTGGACGGAAATTCAAATTTGAAATCCTAGATCAAGGGTTTTGATGTCTATAAAAGAGAGCCTAGATCTAGGGTTAATTCTTCTTCTCATTCTTCAACATCTATCTTCATCTTCTTCCACAAGTCTAGTGAAAAGACTTGTGCGAAACCCTAACCCTAATTCCACTCAAAATCCAAGATCCCGAGTACCAAATCAAGCAAGAAGCCCTTCAACCTTTTAGGAGCGGAGCCGATCTTCAACAGAGCAAGTGGTCCAAGCCGATCCATGACTCATGGAGACAAGCGAAGCCAAATCGACAATCGAGTTCTTCCTCTTGTAGTTCTTGAGCGACTGTAATGAAATTGTTGATATAAATAAAAGGTGAAATTCTTTAATCTTATTTTCTTTAAATTCTTGCATCATGATTCGATCTCAATTTGTAATTGTAGTTCTTGTTGTGATGTTTGAGTAAAACTCCGCTCGTAAAGGAGTCGGGACGATCAATAGAATGATAATATAACAAATCATAAAACGATTCTTGAGTCCTACGAGTTTTGTAAACCCTAGCAAGTTCAAGAATCGATGACCTAGTTTCGTTGTGATGCTTTCTTGAAAGTGATCGCACGAAATTAGGGATCTACGATCGTTTCTTGAATTTACTAGAAGCTAGAATGTGAATGATATCGACGAAGGAACAAGGGATAAATGATGAAACCCTAGTTACACTAGAAATCCCTAATTCTCGTTGATCATCATCGATCTAGTATCAATTCATCGAAACATAAGAATACGACATCTTGAGATTACATCACATCTATAGATCCGATCGATTCCTACGAGCCTCATTTCGATTCTTGATATTTGGTTGGAAAAATCATCACAAATTACCACTTCTTGATTTTAATGCTTTCTTAGATCTAGATTTTTCTCTTTCTTGAATTGCAATTACAAATCATGAATTGTTTTCTTTTCTTTTCTTTTCCTTAAAGTTTTGACTCATCTAATTCGAAACACGAACGATTACACTTTCCCTGTGGGCGATCCGCGCTCGCTAACGATCTACATCCGACACCGTAGTTGATTGCGGTCAAATATTTTTGGTTGTAATTTCTATACAATTTTCATACTACACAATCCGAAATCGTTTACAATCAAATGGCGCCGTTGCCGGGGTTAGTGCGTTAATTGTTCGTATTTTGAAATTTGAGTTGAAAAATTTATTCCATTATAATTTTTAGATCTAAACTCGTACAAACCCTAATACGTGTGTTGTGATTTAATTGCGAGGAAATCTGGAATCATTGGAGCCTGGATAAAAATTTTCTGAAATTTCCAAAGAGCTTGGGAAGTGAACAGAAGCCCTTTGTTAAAATTGTGTGCAGTGATCTTGCTACAGTACCGCGTTTCCGTGGCAATAGGCAGCTCACGCGGCGGATCCGCGGTGGGTTAGGGTCTTCTCTGTACCAAAATTTCAGGTATACTTCTACTCTTTCTTATCTCTCCCCGCATCTTCTCCATTAACAATTTTGTGCAGGTTTCTTTGCAAATAATCGCAGCGCCGCAAAAAGCAAATTAAAATTGTGAGTGTTTTTTGTTTCTTGGTTGTTTGCATAACTTTTTACGGAAATTAAGGGGCACGACCAAATCCAGATTAGGTGGGGAGTTCATTACCCTTCTTAAGCCCCAAAATCACAAACTTGCATCCGCATTTACCCTCATTAATTAAAAAATATCTAGAGATGACTCTAAGGACCGTCGCGCTCACTTAGGACAAGAGAAGGCCGTGGGTAATTCATTGCTTATCCGCTTTTCTTTTGTCGTGTCTAAGGAAAGTGTGTCGAAGGCTAGTGGTTACTTAATTAGGCCCACTACTTACGTTGTGGAGAACCTCCCATTTACCTGGCACTTACCTGGCCACAGGAGAGACAAAGAGGCAGTGGAGGATTTATCCTGCGACTTGTCTTTTGGCAGTTAAGAGCGGTCTAGAGTTGACCTAGGTAACCACTAGAATTAGGGTTTTGCTTTGTGTATTTTGTGATTTGCATCATTTTTTCAAAAATCCGTATCAATTTTTAAAACAAACACCGAATTCATATCATTTCCCCTAATTATAAATTTACGCTGCCACGTGTACTAACCCTTTTTAGTGCAAGATAGGCTGGACACGGGATTCTAGTGCCCGTTAAGTCCGCGTTTCACTCATCGGCCCAAAAGTCGGTATTTCTACATTTACCCTTTCTTTTACCCACCACCACACCCATATCGATGGATCCCTCTCCATCGAACTTCTTTTCCACTACCCTGCCGCCGTCCGTTGGTGCGCAGAATCCACCTCGCATCTCTCTCCAAGAGAGATGCTATCCTACACGAGGTCCACTTTCCACATGTCTTTCCATTCCACCAGCGAACGGGGAAAATTTTCAAATAAAACCCCAATACATCAACCTTCTACCAAAATTTCACGGTCTCGAGTCTGAAGACGCATATGCCTTTATCACCAAATTTGAAAATGTATGCGCAATGATGGGTACTTCACAGCTTTTTTTGGATGCTTTACATCTTCGTCTTCTCCTATTCACTTTGTGCGATTTAGCCGAGAAGTGGCTATATAACAGTACCGCACATTCCATTTCAAATTGGGACGAATTCGTCAAAGCATTCCTTAAGAAATTCTACCCACATCAAAAGACAGCTCGAGTCCGTAGCGAAATATATCAATTCACTCAGCTTCCAAACGAAACATTTTCAAAATGTCTTGAACGTTTCAAGGATTTGTTAGTCCAATGTCCACATCAGGGCATCCCGAGATGGGAACTGTGCCGAATCATTTATGAGGGCATTAATCCTAACACAAGACAGACCCTTAAATCCATGTGTCAAGGCAACTTTATGACTAAACATGATGGGGAAGCCTGGAATTTTCTAGAAAATTTAGCTGAAAGATTTTTACAATGGGAGGGTGTGAGTCAATCGTCTAGGGATGGCAATGATATTTCCATAGGAATTAGAGCTGAAATTTCAGCTTTACACAAGAAATTTGACGCTATGGAAAACAAATTTTTAGCCGCCGCCCTAAGTCAAATGTCACTCTCCAAAACTGTATGTGGATGCTGTTCTGATCCTTCTCACTTGACGGAAGAATGTCCGTTTCAAGGTCATGAGCATACCAATGCCACATTTCAAAGACCTAGAAACGATCCTTTTTCTTCCACATATAATCAGGGTTGGAGGAATCACCTTAACTTTCCTTGGAACCAATCACAATCTCAAAACACGGTTCCAAACCAACACAATTTCCAAAGGGTCCCTCCACCACAACAGCAACCACCACTTCAATTGAGTCAGCACCCCTTCCAATCACAAGATTTCCAAAATCCGGCCAACACTTTTGCACCACATGAAAACTCTTTGCAATTGACCGGTACAGATAATACCTCTGCACTAGCACAAACCTTGGATACTTTCATGAAACAATCCATCCAAGGGACGACAAGTTTGCAATCTTTCGTCGAGAATGTGATGAAGATCATTATCTCTCAAAATGAGAACATCAAATCGATGGAAGAACAAATTGCACAACTAAAAGCCGAAATGCGTGCAAGAGAGAAAGGGAAATTTCCAACTCAACCCTTACCCAATCCTGGCTATTCACATCATGTGTATGCAATCACGTTGAGATCTGGAAGAGTGCTTGACAATCATGTTGGGCAAGAGATTGATGACACTGAATAATCAATCAATGATACCCCGGCTGAGACCTTTCCTCACACACACCCTTCTACTTCCAGTTCTGACCCCAGTTCTTCTACCCCACCACCTTCTTCCGAGCCTATTCTTCGTTTCCCAAAAGGCTCGCCACTTCAGCCCGCCTCTTTTACTCCTCCACAGACGATCCCCACTTCTATTCTGGGATCGGACACACACACACTTCCTTCTCCTATGATGGACCCAGCGCTTATTGCTAAAGCACCTTATCTGAATCGGTTAAGGGCTAACACATCGAGTCCACAAATGGAGAAGATCATGGACATTTTTAAGCAAGTTAACATCAACATCCCTCTCCTAGATGCTATCCAACAAGTTCCGTCCTATGCGAAAACTCTTAAGAACTTGTGCACTAGGAAGAGGAAGACTCAATTGCCCAAGAAGATTTTCATGGCAAAAACAGTAGACACAGCTTTCCCCCAACAAGTACCGAGGAAACGTAAGTATCCTAGATATCCTACTATTTCCATTTCTATCGGGGAAAAACACATCAACCGTGCCCTACTAGACCTTGGCGCTAGTGTTAACTTGCTTCCATACTCGGTTTATGAGCAACTAGGAATCGGAGAGTTGAAACCAGCCTATTGCATTCTCCAGATAGCTGACCGATCAATCACCAAACCTAGGGTGAACTGGAGGATGTGTTAATAAAAATCGGGGAATTTATATTCCCTGTGGATTTTATTGTAATTGATACGCAGCCTGTAGCGAACCCACGGAATCAAATTCCGGTGATTTTAGGTCGCCCCTTTTTGGCCACTTCCAATGCTATCATCAACTGTCGTAACGGCTCTATGACCCTATCTTTCGGGAATAGGTCAATAGAGCTGAACATTTACAAGTTGGGAAATGTATACTCCGAACCTATTGCTCAGGTCTGTTCTGTCGACTTAATGGATGTCGACAGCAGCGAATTTGATGATCCTCCTGATACCGATCTTGACTCTTTTCATACGTTATTGTTTGACCCAACTATGTATCATACACATACGGACTCTTCCATCAAGATGTCCGGGTCAACAACTAACACTGATTATGAACTGCTTTTTGAGTCTGAAGATCACCCCGCACTTTGTGATGACATTATTCATCGGGGTATTGATGGAACTTTTGAGGAAATCTTCGCTGATGAACTCGCATTTTTGAAAGACACGGGTGTTGAGATGAATCATCTCCCAATCAATGAAATTGAACCTCCACGCCTTTTTCTGAACTGTATAAAGAATGCGAGTAATCCATCACATACACTGCATCGTCTCTCCAAAACGAGACGCACACACATTCTATTCCACCACTTACCCTTTCCCCACTTCCTATTCCACCAACGATGGCACTGCATTGATAAAAATTTTGAATGGTTGGTGTTAACATTCGGTCTTTGCAAAGCTTGGCATCGACCACTGATTTTTGACCCCCTCATGTGATTTTCAAAAGATTAACATTGCATAACTCAAGTTTGGGGAGGCATTTTTTTCTGGCTCTTGAAAAGAAAATTTTTACAAAATGATGAGCCAAGAATAAGTTTGGGAGAGGTTCTTCACTTAAATATTTTGCCCCCACTAATAAATTCCTCCAAAGCTTACAGGTTTTTCAAGATTTAGCAGATGGCAACAGTGAGGACACTGTTGAAAACAAGTTTGGGGGAGGTTTGTGCTTATTTTCGCATCATTTGTATATCACTTTGCATAAGCACAAAACATTTCTTTAAAAACTTATAAAAATTTAAAATTTTCAAAATATAAAAACATTTTTGTACATAAATAAGATAATGAAAGATTAGATAGTGAAAAATTACATCCATGAGATTAGAAAAATTTATGAAAACTAAGAAAATTAGATGTTTTCTTATACGAACTAGTAATAAATAGTTATGAGCCGTTGTCCCAAGGGTTAGAAAGATGAAGAACGTCACTAATCTGAGGATAAAAATAAGTCTGAAAAATAGTTTCTATTCTGGAAGCCAAACATTTTGAACGTTGATACCCTGCTATTCGCACTTACACACGTCTTAAATCCTGGGATAGTAGAGGATACCTTGAAATGCCCTTGTCTTAAAACCAAAAGTATGAAGGAAATAAAAGATATAAAAAAAATTATAAAGTGGTGAGAAAAATGGACACTGGTTTTGTTATCACCTAGGGCAATAAAAAAAAACTATAGCGAGGGTGCCTCTTCACCTAGTGCCCTAAGGCCAACTGGTCTGGGAGTCACTACTATGCCTGAGAAGGTGCAAGACGAGGAAAATACACCAAATAAGCAAGCACGTGAGTAATCGGTCGGTTAGTACCTCAAGAAGTATTAACGGTCGCATTAAAGTGTGCGAGCAATCTCATCTAAATATTCATTAATTAAAAAGTACTGAGGCTAATGGGCAAGAGTATGATAGCTTGAATTGAATTCTCCGGGTGTAGGGATGTCTTTACACACACGCAGGGTTATATGATCGATGTTTGGAAGAAAGAGTGGAATGAAGAATAAGACGATGTTTTATTGAGGGAGGACGTGATTTCTAACATCTTTTCATGACCATTAAGATAGGGCTCATGACAACCGAAAAGCTAGCTTAGTTGGAAACCCTAATTTTCGAAGCTTTTCTTTTACAATTCTTTTCTTTAAATGTAATATTCATGATCTTACTTTTATTATTGGATTTTGTGGGTGTAATCCACCGAAAACCCTCAGGAGACAACACTTCTACTACTAGGGACACCTAGAGGTTTAAAGGCTTGTTGCACGTGCTTAGTGCAATCGTGTTACCTACGAAAGTGTGCTAGTTAGTTTTTCTCTTTCTTTATTTTCTCCTTCTTTTTAATAAATAGTTCGCTCGAGATGATCAAAAATAAGTTTGGGGGAATTTGATCAGTCGAAAATACTGCATTTTTAACACGGCAATTTCCCTATCATTTGCACTCATCTAGAAGTGTTCGGTATTCATATTGCACATATTAGCAAAACAGTCCTGAAATAACAGATTACATTTGTTATACTCTAAAACCGGTACTATAAGGGAAAATTGACTGCATTTCATGGCATCGCATCATTCTAGTATTGCGCAACTCTTGTCTCGGTGAAATTGTACAGTAAAGTCCAGAAACCGAGCCAGAATTATGAAAACAGTGCTGAAAAATACGCCAACTCAAAGTCTAGAGATCTGGCAATGATCAGGGATTCATTTGGAAATTCAACATATCAGAAAAGCCGACAAATATCAGCCCAAACAAGTAGCTGAAATCCCAAGCCCTAAGGCCTCCAAAGTGCCGCGGTTCCGCGGCGGGAGCGCGCTTGCGCCGCGGTTCCGCCGCGCTTTGATGACATCATCGACTCAAATTTCCTCCACGTGCTTATTGTAACTGCCTAAGCTTCCAGAAGACTCCCGATTCTCCACGTGGCGCATCTAGAAGGCTCGGCTTAACAAACTTCATTTAGAAGTTTCTCCTCAACAAACTTTTGGAGGGAAATTCAAATCTCCTCAACAAACTTTTGGAGGGAAATTCAAATTTGAAATCCTAGATCTAGGGTTTTGATGTCTATAAAAGAGAGCCTAGATCTAGGGTTAATTCTCCTTCCTCATTCTTCCACATCTATCTTCATCTTCTTCCACAAGTCTAGTGACAAGACTTGTGCGAAACCCTAACCCTAATTCCACTCTAAATCCAAGATCCCGAGTACCAAATCAAGCAAGAAGCCCTTCAACCTTTTAGGAGCGGAGCCGATCTTCAACAGAGCAAGTGGTCCAAGCCGATCCACGACTCATGGAGACAAGCGAAGCCAAATCGACAATCGAGTTCTTCCTCTTGTAGTTCTTGAGCGACTGTAATGAAATTGTTGATATAAATAAAAGGTGAAATTCTTTAATCTTATTTTCTTTAAATTCTTGCATCATGATTCGATCTCAATTTGTAATTGTAGTTCTTGTTGTGATGTTTGAGTAAAACTCCGCTCGTAAAGGAGTCGGGACGATCAATAGAATGATGATGTAACAAATCATAAAACGATTCTTGAGTCCTACGAGTTTTGTAAACCCTAGAAAGTTCAAGAATCGATGACCTAGTTTCGTTGCGATGCTTTCTTGATTGTGATCGCACGAAATTGGGGATCTACGATCGTTTCTTGAATTTACTAGAGGCTAGAATGTGAACTATATCGATGAAGGAACAAGGGATAAATGATGAAACCCTAGTTTCACTAGAAATCCCTAATTCTCGTCGATCATCATCGATCTAGTATCAATTCATCGAACGATAAGAATACGACATCTTGAGATTACATCACATCTGTAGATCCGATCGATTCCTACGAGCCTCATTTTGATTCTTGATATTTGGTTGGAAAAATCATCACAAATTACCACTTCTTGATTTTAATGCTTTCTTAGATCTAGATTTTTCTCTTTCTTGAATTGCAATTACAAATCATGAATTGTTTTCTTTTCTTTTCCTTAAAGTTTCGACTCATCTAATTCGAAACACGAACGATTACACATTCCATATGGACGATCCGCACTCGCTAACGATCTACATCCGACACCGTAGTTGATTGCGGTCAAATATTTTTGGTTGTGATTTCTATACAATTTTCATACTACACAATCCGAAATCGTTTACAATCAACTGCCATCATAATGCTGGTAATCAAGCAAAGATCCTGAGGGCTTCACTAATGTGTAAAGGCGATATGCTAAAAGAAACACATGCACACGTTAAAGTAGAAACAAACCAAGTAGCATACTACTATTTTGAGCAAGAATGTCAATACAAGGTGAATATCCCAAGCTTCCATTAAGTAATATACAAACTAGTATGATACAGTAATAGCCTCTAGGGCATATACACTAACAATCTCCTAATTGCACTAAGGCCATGTACTGGCGTATCGAAGACCTATCATCTCGATCAGCCGCTCGAACTGAGTCTGGGGTAAGGCCTTCGTGAATGGATCAGCAGTGTTATCTTCCGTAGAAACTCTCCGAACCTCGATCTCCTGGCGACCCACGATCTCCCTGATCAGGTGATACCGCCTCAAGATGTGCCTGGACTTCTGATGGGACCTGGGTTCCTTCGCTAAAGCTATAGCCCCGTTGTTGTCGCAATACAGAGGTACTGGATCAACAATGGACGGAACCACCTGAAGTTCTGTTTGGATCTTCCTTATCCAGACAGCTTCTTTTGCGGCATCTGCAGCAGCGATATATTCCGCTTCCATCGTCGAGTCAGCAACGGTTTCCTGTTTGGAACTCTTCCAACACACCGCCCCTCTATAGAGCGTAAAGACATAACCCGACATAGACTTGGAATCATACTTGTCACTCTGGAAGCTGGAGTCAGCAAAGGCCTCGATCTGGAGGTCTTTTCCGCCATACATCAAGAACATCTCCTTAGTCCTTCTCAATTACTTGAGAATGTTCTTTACCGCTATCCAGTGTTCCTCCCCAGGGTTTGACTGATACCGGCTTACCATACTCAGTGCATAAGCTATATCCGGTCTGGTAAACAACATCGCATACATTATAGAGCCTACCGCAGAACCGTAGGGTATAATAGACAAGCAATCCCTTTCCAAATCAGTCTTGGGAGACATCTCTTTGGAGAGGGTGATCCCGTGACAAGCCGGTAGATTACCGCGCTTAGAATCATCCATACTGAATCTTTTCAGTATGGTGTCGATGTACCTGGACTGTGAAAGTCCTAATATCCTCTTGGATCTGTCACGATAGATCCGTATCCCCAGAATGTAAGAGGCATCACCCAGGTCTTTCATGGAGAACCTGTGTGACAAGAACCCTTTAACAGATTATAGCATTGGAATGTCATTTCCTATCAATAGAATGCCATCCACGTATAAAACGATGAATACTACAGTTCTTGCTACAAATCTACTATAGATGCATGGTTCATCTGGATTTTTGATAAAGCTAAATTCTTTGACCGTCTCATCAAAATAGATGATCCAACTCCGCGATGCCTGCTTTAGTCCATAGATGGACTTAAGCAACTTGCACACCTTTCCGCTGCTCCCACTCTGAATGAAACCCTCTGGCTGGTCCATATAGACACACTCCTCTAAATTTCCATTTAGAAAAGCGGTCTTTACGTCCATTTGCCAAATCTCATAATCGTGGAAGGCAGCAATGGCAAGAAGGATCCGAATGGATTTAAGCATAGCCACTGGAGAAAAGGTTTCGTCATAGTCCAAACCAGGTCTTTGACGGAAACCCTTTGCAACAAGTCTAGCTTTATAGGTCTCAACCTGTCCATCTACACCAATATTCCTTTTGAAGATCCACATGCATCCTACGGGTTTTACCCCATCTGGAGCAACGTCCAACGTCCATACTTTGTTGGTGTACATGGACTCCATTTCGGTCTGCATTGCATCCAGCCATTTTACCGAGTCAACGATCTGAATGGCCTGCTGGAAGCTAGTCGGCTCATCACTATCAATGATGCAATCCTCTCTATCCCCGTCTATGAGAAAGTCGTAGTATCTCTCGGGTGGATGAGACTGCCTACTACTTCTGCGGATCGGCGTAGGAATGTCCTGATCTTTCGAACCCTCTGGTTCTACTAAGCTTTCAGTAATAGCTCGTGGTTCTGGAAGTTCTTCCAGTTCTACTGCGCTCCCACTTATCTGATTTTCCAAAAACTCAGTTTCCAAGAAGTGGGCATGACGAGAAACAAAAACCTTTTGTTCCTCTTCACAATAGAAGAAATATCCCTTGGAGTTCTTTGGATATCCCACAAACTTGCACTGTACTGAGCGTGCCTCGAGTTTGTCCGCATGCTGCTTTTTGACAAAAGCTGGACATCCCCATGTCTTAATGTGATTAAGATAGGGTCTCTTCCCACACCACATCTGATATGGTGTAGTAGGCACAGTCTTAGTTGGAACTCGGTTCAAAAGGTATGCAGCTGATTCTAGTGCATATCCCCAAAATGATCGCGGTAACTCAGCGTTACTCATCATGGACCGTACCATATCCAATAGGGTTCGGTTCCGTCTCTCCGATACACCATTATGTTGCGGAGTGTATGGAGGAGTAAGCTGAGAGAGAATTCCATTCTCTTTTAGGTAATCCAGGAACTCGGCACTCAAGTATTCATCACCTCGATCAGATCTCAGTGTCTTGATACTTTTTCCTGTTTGTTTTCTACTTCATTTTTGTATTCCTGGAATTTTCCAAAAGCTTCGGATTTATGTTTCATTAAGAAGACATATCCGTACCTTGAAAAGTCATCCGTAAAAGTAATGAAGTAAGAATAACCGCTTCGTGCATGCGTAGACATTGGACCGCACACGTCGCTGTGTACGGGTCCCAAGAGCTCGCTCGCTCTTACTCCGTGTCCAGTGAACAGAGTCTTTGTCATCTTTCCTTTGAGACATGATTGACAAATTGCATATGATTGATATTCGAATGGATCCAAATATCCTTCTGTATGTAACTTCGTCAACCTTCTCTCATTGATGTGACCCGGTCTACAATGCCATAAGAAAGCCTGATTTGTTTCCGGAGACTTTCTTTTGTGTGTATTCTGGACATTGAAAATCTGTGGTTGGTTTAATATGTATATACCATTGCATAATATACCTGACCCAATCAGAACTTGATTAAGATGAATGTTTACAACATTACTTACAAACGCAAATTCATAACCTTCTTTAGAAATTAAAGATACAGAAATGATATTACAAGCTGCATTGGGTACAAAAAAGCAATTACGTAAAACCAAAACATGTCCATCTGACATTCTCAGGTGATAGTCCCCCACGGCCTAGCATCCATGCTAGCTCCGTTTGGAACTTTGAGGGTCATATCACCTGCATTCAAAAACCTACGCTTTCACAATGCCTGCAAAGAATTACAGATATGAGATCCCGATCTGGTATCCAATACCCAGGAAGTAGAGTTTATTGATAGACAGTTTTCAATAACATACACACCTGAAGCTGAAGCCGCAACTTGCTTCAAATCCTGTGTTCTGGCCTTCCAAGCCCTGCAATCTTTCTTCCAGTGTCCACTCTTGTGACAGTAAAAGCACTCTTCCTTATCCACAAGCTTTCCCGCTACCTTTGTTGCTTTTGCCTTTCCCTTCGTATCCACCTTACTAACACCGCCCCTTGGTTTAGCGGGAGTTTTCTTCTTCTTTCCCTTGGCTCTCGCCTTGGACCTAGAAGAGGAAGATCCTCCTACAAACAAAGTGGATGTTTCCCTATCTCTCCGTAGGGTGCCCTCTGCACTCCTCAGCATGTTGAGGAGTTCTGAAAGTTCAACTTCCTTTTCTTGCAAGTTGAAATTCAGGATGAACTGGGCATAAGTGGAAGGAAGGGACTGAAGAATCAAGTCCGTATAGAGCTAATTCTACAACGTGGTCCTAAGGTCCTCGAGCTCCGCTATATAGCCAATCATCTTAAGCACGTGTTCCGCTACCGATGATCGGACGGCCAATCTCCCCGAAAACAGCTTCTTCGACACTTCGTATCTGGCGATACGGGATTGCTCTCCATACAGTTCTTTTGTATGGAGAAATATGGATTCGAGTTCCATATTCTCGTGCCTCCTCTGATGTTCATTGTCCATAAAGGCAAGTACGAGGCACTTGGCCTTCGCGCAGTCGATTTCCCAGGTCTTACGGATTTCCCTATCCGCGACGCTGGTTTTGGGACCTGGGACAGGGGGAGCTTTGGTGGTAAGAAGATACCCCAACATGTCATAAGTGATTGCCATTTTGACATTACTGAGCCAATCTTTGTACTTTGGCCATGTCAGTATGTTTTTATCTAGAAGTAACTTAAGTCCAGTCATGATATTTGGTCACTGCAATTAGGAGAGAGAGAAGAAACACTTTAGCATGATGCTCTTGCAGATTTAGAGTGGTTTTTAATTTGTCTAAATAGGATGGCTCCCACTGTCTCTCGAATCCCTCCTCAAACCATAAAGGAAGAATTAGTCGGGATCAATCTCACCGTACAATTCTTGCTTAACCGTTCAACCAGGCCAGTGTCGGTACTTCGAGGGAGGTTTTCCAACGCTTTCGCGAAGTTCCTTAATTAAGTAACCTTTTTTCCCTGTGGGCGTAGCCCCGCTAACACCTTTCTAGACACCTACTTGGTTTATAGCATTGATCGTTAAGTGAGAAAGTTTCGGAGGAGTGGCATATACTCACAGTAGGATCGGGATCCAAATATCATCGCGTGACAAAACTGAAGGAATCCTACCAGAATCATCACACTCCAAATGATATGCAGCGCCAACAAGTTTCAGTTTCTTTTGAAACTCCCGATGTGGATTTTTGCCCCATGCTCTTATGACCTTGACTTTTGCCAACAAATCATAAGTCACATGTCAAGTTCTACCCGTCATTCTCCAGGTTAATTTGAGCACACCCGCACATACCCTTGACTTTGGCCAACAAGGTAGAACGACTGCCCCAAACCAACACATCTATCTATGCTGCACATGAATACCCAATAGCTACCAATCACTATGCCTTGACTTTGGCCAACAAACATAGCTTGAATACTTATTGACTATCTATGTGAAATGACGGAGGGCTACGAATGGTTTTGACGAAACCGTGAACGTAGTGAACTTGATATAATCGAAGGAACGGGATAGCTTTCAAAAGGAGTGGTTCAAGCTCCGCATTTAAAATTTGGTTTTGAAAAGAACCGAGTGGTTTTGAAAGTGTTCCAACGACTGTTACTTGGTTTATTTTTCTTGCATTAATTTTAATGCGTCCCACCAATTAATCCTACCATTGCAGAAAACAATGAAAATATGACGTACGCTTATGCCATCCGCATTCGCCACGGGGTCCCGTCATCACCCGTTAGGTTACTTAACTAACGACAGAGCGGGGGCTGGACTAGCGCGGATGCAAAACATAAGCAACGCCTAAATAGATATCATATAGATATATATAAACATTCGTAACATGCAATGATAGCCATTCCAGATCATAGATGAACACATTGGATATACTAGGAATCCGCATTTCGTACGAGCCTGTAACGAAAAGCGGATTACACGGTCGCGATGAATAGCCAAACCCCACCCTAGACCCCTACGGGTGTGGTAAACTACCCGCCAAGTACCCGAAGCGAAGCAACCTCCCTCAACACCGTGAGTAGGCCACTCGGCACTTCAAGATACCCAGTAGTTTATGCACCCCAACTTGGGTCTATCCTAGGAGCAAAAACAGTAAAAGAAATTATACAATGACGGCTACAACCCCGACCCGGTTGTGCGGCCATACAAATAATATTACATCAATTTACAGATTACAAGAATTGAAAGAATAAGAAAACTCTCATCTCACAACCCCCCGGCTATTCATCCGTGACAATCCAACGAATTCATATACACAAACCATGAACATTACATATCACATATATGTATAACCCCCACTAATCGACGTATAGCGATTAGCAGACGTTCAATACATATATCACATCACAGATATAACCCATTAGCCAAAGTGTAAAGAAGTTCGATCAAAATACGGATTTTTGACGACCCCAAATACTAACTTGTTCTATGAAAAATCTGGGCAGAAACAAACCATCCTAAAAATCCCAAAACATCAACAGAAGAACACTGCAGGAAAAACGACCCACGGCCGAGTCAACTCGGCCGCGGATCCGCTGCAAGAGCATGCTCTTGCCTCGGTTCCGTGGTGAGTTGGTCGACTCGCTGGTTCGTTTTTCTTGGGTGTTCTGTAAAAACCCAAGCCGATTTTTAGTATATGATTTATTATTTTTAGAGCAGAAATAAAAATCGGCAGAAACTAGGGTTTTAGAAAACGTGTTTTGCGATTTTTTCCGATCGAAGTTCTAGATACTTTGCTAACTAGTTAGTTTGTGTTTAGCTAGGCTCTGATACCATTGTAAGTCCACATTGCCCACCCCGGTGCTTGCGGGGAGACGGAAACGTTATGAAAAATTGAATTTTTACAACACTAGGCAACATGGACTATGTAAAGGAGGGATCTTTGAAAAACATAAACTAACTACCAAAGCTAAAAGAGTTAGATACTCGGAAAAGTGGTTATACCTAGGTCTTTAAGCCCTTCTCTTCTTGCTCCTTGGTGTGAAAGAACGGGTTCTCCTTGTCACCTTCTCTTGCCGAGGAAAGATCCACCCGAAGGCCTCTACCTTTCGCTCCAACCTCAAACTAGAAGTAACTAAGGTGCATGGTGTGCTAAACCTAGAACCTTAGAAAGAGTAGAGAGTAATTTAGAATGATTTATCTCAAGCTCAATGGTTCTCAACTCATGAGAGGGGAGAGCTTTGAGAGAGAAGAAGAGGAGGAGAGAGAATGAGAATGATAGAATGAGAATGATAAACCAACCTTCTCACTTATATGTGTATTATGATAAATAAATAATTAGCTAAAGATAATTGTGATGGTTAATCATGAAATGACCATTATCATTTCACATTAAATACTTTTGCAAGAACCAAAGAGCATCTTTCATATGAAATGATGATGGTCAACTTGTCAACACTAGTAAAATAAGGGGTTGCCCCTACGGATAACAACATCCGTAGGGGCAGTTAAAGTTTCGACCTACGGATTAATCCGTAGGGCAAAGTGGTTGCCCCTACGGTCGTTCAATATTTATTTAAAATATATTAAATTTTAAAGTGTTTTTTGCCCCTGCGGTGGCGCAAACCAAGCACCTACGGGTAAATCCGTAGGGGCATATAAATAGGGATTTAAGAGATCGATCCCTACGCCGATTATTTCTTATTCTCTTTCTTTCGCTCGCGCGAAACCAAATTCCCAAATCGAGATCGTCGTCGCCGCCGCGCTGCAGTGATCTCGTCGTCGCCGAATCCAAGCCGAATCGTCGTCGCCACGCCTGCAGTGATCTCGTGGTCGCCACCGTGCTCCGTTCTCGTTGTCGCCACCGCCCTCGTCGTCGCCGATTACCTCTCCGTCGTCGCCTACAGGTAATTAGTTAAACATTATTATAATGATGTTAGGGTAGCGATCGATGAGGGTTAGGATTAGGTATCGGTTGTGGTTAGGGTTAGGATTAGGGTTAGGGTATGGGTTCGATCGGCGGTTGGGGTTCGACTGGTGTTGGGGTTAGGGTTAGGGTTAGGGTTCGGTTGGGGTTCGGTGTTGGGGTTAGGGTTCGGCTGGGGCTGGGTTGGGGTTAGGGTTAGGCCGGGTTAGGGTTTGGTGTTGGGTTAGGGTTCGGCTGGGGCTGGGTTGGGGTTAGGGTTAGGCCGGGTTAGGGTTTGGTGTTGGGTTGGGGTTCGGCTGGGGCTGGGTTGGGGTTAGGGTTAGGCCGGGTTAGGGTTTGGTGTTGGGTTGGCGTTCGGCTGGGGCTGGGTTGGGGTTAGGGTTAGGCCGGGTTAGGGTTTGGTGTTGGGTTGGGGTTCGGCTGGGGCTGGGTTAGGGTTAGGGTTAGGGGTGATATTGGAATCGAGAATATGGAATTTAAACACCCAAACTAGAATGAACAAATGTAACAAATCTACTCAATTTTGTGATCTTTGCAATACCTAGCTATAGTTTGATCCTCATGACTGCATATAACTGAAAAGGTTTGTGGTTTTGCAGGATGCTTCTATTATCAAGAATTTACATTGTGTAATTATCCTCATATATGATTTACAACTCTGTATGTGTCTGTGTGCATGTGCATGCGTGTGTGTGGAGGGGTTATTTGCCAGTGCATTTCAACTTGGCTCCTAGGCTTATGCCGTACCTCAGGAATGGGACACAATTCCCTATTGCAAAACTCTTTTTTTCTCCCCCCTCATCAAGATGCTTTCCTGAGCTATGAGAGTCTTTGGGGGACTGTACCTTTCTTTGCACTAGCTTAAACTGCATTATCCTTTCCTCTTTGTTGACTGGTTTGCTGGGGGTTCATCCCTTTGCACTAGCTTAAATTTCATCCCTTCCTTCACCAGGATGTGGGTAGGCTGGATACAGGTTCACAGTTAGTGATAAAATTTTGACAAAATTTCTAGCGATCCTTAATTTTTCTGTATGTAGTTTGATGTCGTTCCCAATAGACTGCTCTATTTTGACTACAAAATTTTTAATCCGTAGGGGCAGATTTAACTTGGCCCTACGGATTAATCCGTAGGGGTAACCCTAAAGGGTTACCCCTACGGGCACAGACGTTCAAGAATTAAAATATTAATTCTTAATTTGGTGTTTGCCTTAGGGTTAGGGTTGGGGTTCGGCTGCTGCTGGGATGGGGCTGGGGTTAGGGTTTGCCTTAGGGTTGGTGTTGGGGTTTAGCTGGCCACGCTGGGGTTGGGCTGGGGCTGCGGGCTAGGGCTGGGCCACGCGGGGTTTTGGGATCTTTGTAATTTGCTTGCTCTGTTTGGGGTTTCAGTTGATCCTCATTAAAAAATTGGTGATTGATATCTTCATTCATATTATTATCTGTATTTAAAATTTTTGTGAAGCCTTCAGAGTTTGGGAAAATTACTGGGGGAATTTTTCCTAAAATGTCTTGAGAGGGGGTTCAAGTGATGGGATAATTTCATTTGGTAATCTTTTACTTATTTTACATCTCTTATTTTTTCATGCAAAAATCTGAATAGGTTTCTTGCAATTTTGCCTATCGATCAATTATTATATTTATTTCTATTTTTTGTGGATGATTTGGCTTCAATTGAATGGAAGCGATGATGGCTTGCCCTCAAGCTTCCACTTTTATGAGCTTTATAGTTATGAGATTGGCGAGGCAAGCTGGTTTGTAGCCATCTTATTTCTTTTCCTAAATTCAAATCCAAATATAAATGTCTGATTGAGAGAGAGAGAGTATGGGAGATTATGTATTATTCAATGTGTTTGGAAGCTGGCATGTTCTGAGCGTCATCTCTGCATGAAAGCTATGGTTTTGCAAAGGGTTTGCCCTAACTATTTTCTGTGGGGAAGCTGAAGGCCTGAAGCTTCATCAAACTCAGGATTGGATTCTGGTCGGGTATTGTAAATTCTTGTGAAAGTTCCGTTCAAGATTTGTTCAGAGCTTGCATAACATCCAATATATGATACTCGATGATAATGTGAAACCTTCATATTCCCATCGATACTCATATATGAAACTAAAAGCGCCACTTTGTCCCTACGGTGCCCGACATTTTAATTTAAAAATATTATATCTTAATTTGTTGTTTGGCCCTACGGGCACCTAAAAGGGAATTTAATTAAAAAAGGCACAGAAATGCCCTACGCCTCGATATCTTTCCCTCTCGTTCCCAAAATTTTATCTCGTTCCCGTGTCTCCAATTTTCTCTTCGTCGCCACCGCGCGCCCTCCGTTCTCAGCCCGCCACCGCCCTCGTTCTTCCTCGTCGCCGATATTTGTGCCTACATTGATGCCTCAAGCAACGAATCAAATGATGTGGATCACAAACTAATTAAATGAATTTTGAATACCAATCTGGACTGGGATTTGAATACCAATCCTAGTTTGCTATATTATATCTTGAATTTGCACGCGCACATAATAAGAAGGAGAAGAGAATAATGTGGCAGAAGAAGAAGGAGAAGACAGTAATGTGGCGGAAGAAGAAAAAAATGACATTCCTCGTTCTCTGTTTCAGCATCAATCCTCTGATATGAACTAATGATGGCTTTCACATAGGCTTTTCCCTTTAGAGACTTCTTAGTGTCAAATGGAAAGCATACATCAGATTTGTGCAGGTCGGGTTCTTCTATGACTTTCAAGAGTCTCAACTGATTCTGTTAATTACACTCTAGTTGGGTGGTACTTTTACCACTTCTCACTGCAGGTGCGCTATCTAATATCCATTTTGAATGTAATATTATCGATATTCAAAATGGATATTAGAGAGCGCACCTGCAGTGAGAAGTGAGAAGTGGTAAAATTATCACCCAACTAGGGTGTAATTTACAGAATCAGTTGAGACTCTTAAAAGTCATAGAAGAACCCGACCTGCACAAATCTGATGTATGCTTTCCATTTGACACTAAGAAGTCTCTAAAGGGAAAAGCCTATGTGAAAGCCATCATTAGTTCATATCAGAGGATTGATGCTGAAACAGAGAACGAGGAATGTCATTTTTTTCTTCTTCCGCCACATTACTGTCTTCTCCTTCTGCCACATTACTGTCTTCTCCTTCTTATTATGTTCGCATGCAAATTTAATGACTATATTGAGAATATGGATTAATAGTGGGTAGGAAAAGTATTTCTCAAATGGCTTTTGCGTCTTAAAACCATAAACTACTAAGTAATGACATACATAATTTTTTTAGTATAAAGGTTGTTATTTTAAGTTTTCCCTTATAGAGATATTATCTAACTGCATCTATCAACTATAAGTGTGCAGAAAATTATGATAAGAAATCATAAGAAAGGGTCGTAGCCATGCATAACCTTGAATCTACATACCAAATCATGCAAAAGCATGCACTTATTGTCATCTTGCCTTGGAATATAAAATATCTTGGAAGACTATAAGCGAGCATTTAAATCTTGTTAGCTTTTGACTTCAACATATATTTTTCTCAAGTACCATGAAATATACTTGCTCCGTATAAACCGTTTTCAGGAAGATGGATTAATAATGACAAATTATCCATTGTGACTCACTAGGTTAGAATTTTCTCTTCTATTAACTATCTTTCTAATCAGCTTGGTAAATTTATTCGGAACCGGCTGCGAATCATTAAAAGACATGCATAAGAAAGAAAACTAAAATACAGATATATAGCATACCGATACATCGAAACTTCATAGTTGCGATGGCAATCCAGAGATATTTATTTCTACACACGTGGTGCGCGTGCGAATGCGTCTGGCATCATGGACAAATATTTCAGAACATGAAAAGTATTATTCGTATAAAGTAATTAAAATTTTTAAACACCTTGGGTAGATATTTTCTTAGTTGATGCAATCATATCATGATGACTAAATTTAAGCTATTATACATATGCTTATGTATTTTTCTAATCTAATATATCACACACACAGAGAGAGAGGGGGGGGGGAGAATACCAGGTAGATAGAGAAATCAGTTAGCAGGATCCTGAAGAAATGGAGTCCACAGCATTGCTCATCATCATCATCCGTGATCCCTTTGAAAAAATATTATCAAAGGGATCATGGATGATGATGATGAGCAATGCTATGGACTCCATTTCTTCAGGATCCTGCTACCTGATTTTTTTACCTACCAGGTGTTCTCTCTCTCTCTTTCTGTGTGTGTGTGTGATATTTTAGGTTAGAAAAATACATATGCATATATATAATAGCTTAAATTTAGTCCTCATGATATGATTGCATCACCTAAGAAAATATCTCTACCCAAGCTTTTTAAAAGTTTTAGTTACTTTATACGAATAATACTTTCCATGTTATGAAATATTTGTCCATGTTGCCTGACGCATTCGCACGCGCACCACGTGTGTAGAAATAAATATCTCTGGATTGCCATCGCAACTATGAAGTTTCGATGTATCGGTATGCTTTATATCTGTATTTTAGCTTTCGTTCTTATGCTACTCTTTTAATGATTCACAGCCGGTTCCGAATAAATTTACCAAGCAGATTAGAAAGATGGTCAATAGAAGAGAAAATGCTAACCTAGTGAGCCACAATGGATAATTTGTCATTATTAATCCATCTTCCTGAAAACAGTTTATACGGAGCAAGTATATTTCATGGTACTTGAGAAAAATATATGTTGAAGTCAAAAGCTATCAAGATTTAAATGCTCGCTTATAGTCTTCCAAGATATTTTATATTCCAAGGCAAGGTGACAATAAGTGCATGCTTTTGCATGATTTGGTATGTAGATTCAAGGTTATGCATGGCTACGACCCTTTCTTATGATTTCTTATCATAATTTTCTGCACACTCATAGTTGATAGATGCAGTTAGATCATATCTCTATAAGGGAAAACTTAAAATAACAACCTTTATACTAAAAAAATTATGTATGTCATTACTTAGTAGTTTATGGTTTTAAGACGCAAAAGCCATTTGAGAAATACTTTTCCTACCCACTATTAATCCATATTCTCAATATAGTCATTGAATTTGCACGCGAACATAATAAGAAGGAGAAGACAGTAATGTGGCAGAAGGAGAAGACAGTAATGTGGCGGAAGAAGAAAAAAATGACATTTCTCGTTCTCTGTTTCAGCATCAATCCTCTGATATGAACTAATGATGGCTTTCACATAGGCTTTTCCCTTTAGAGACTTCTTAGTGTCCAATGGAAAGCATACATCAGATTTGTGCAGGTCGGGTTCTTCTATGACTTTTAAGAGTCTCAACTGATTCTGTAAATTACACCCTAGTTGGGTGGTACTTTTGCCACTTCTCACTTCTCACTGCAGGTGCGCCCTCTAATATCCATTTTGAATGTAATATTATAGATATCCATGCCTGTTTATGTCAAAATTACTTATATTGTCAATGTTTGATTGTCTAGTTGTTGGTGATGCGTCCATATCAGGGACAGAGGCCACTCCCGTTCCTCCAGGTATGTTTATATATTATATAGGGCATGTATATTGATTTAGAATGCTATATCATAAATATACACACATTTCTTTTGCTCTTAGTCGTCCAACTCATTATCATGGGCTGCTTGATGAGATTAGATTTGCGCCTGATGATCTACTAGAGCTCCTTCACTCCCTGTCATATGTGTAAGCAGCGCTATATGCGAGTTTACCTTGTTAGTATGTATGTACTGAAATTAATTAATATTATTCAAATTTTGATACATGCAGATACCAGAGGAGCACATCTTCTATCTCTGTAGGTAAGGCTTTGAATTTGTTGATTTTGGTGTTTCTTGTCAATTTTATAGACCCGTATGTGCTAAATATAATGTTCTGACAGTTGCTAGGGGAAGGCAACATTCGAGGCAGCTGACCCCAGTCCTGGACGCCGCACACGGACGGCACCACGGAGGTTGGGAGAGAGGCCGAGGACTAGGCTCTAGCAGGGCCCATATGAGGTTGGACTCCACCCCGGTGGTTACTTCCTCCGTCTCCAGTGAGCGACGTATCCATCATGAACTGGATAGCTTGAGGGCCAGCGTTCAGGAGTTGAAGGAGATGCTGGTATGTATACTACTTTATAGTAAAATATCATTTCATATTATATACATATCAACATATCCATAATTAGTACGTAGCTTGAGCTTATTTGGTTTTAGACTTAAGTTTGATTAATCATACATACATATGTAATTGAAATAAACAACGCTTTTCCAAACTAGATATCCAAACAGGGTTTCGAAATAACTTAATAATGATACGAATTCGAATAATAAACTGTTCTTACACGCTTCTTACACACGTTATATCCAGACGCGACAGGGTAGATTGGCCGAGCCTCCACACGCAACTCCTTCGGCTGCGGCTCCGCAAGCCACTACATCGGCTGCGGTTCCGCAGACAGCTCATGTAGCTCCACCGCCTACTCAGACTCCCGCAGCCGCGGCTCCGCAAGCGACTACCTCGACGGCGGCTGCGCAGACCACATGCCGCTCAGACTCCCGCTCGCGACAAATTGCATAGTTTATTGACCGAGGAGCAGGCGCGCGTTATTCTATCGTTATTCAGAGGTGGAGCTGGACCGAGCTAGGGTAGATTTTTGGTTCTTTTTTTTTGAAACATGTATTTATTTATATCATACACATTGTACTACATTTTGAAACGATATTGATATTGGTTTGTATTTATATCATATTCAGTTTTTGGGTTTCTTTTGTATATTATATATATGCGTGAGATGTGATTATGAATACTGCAATATATGATTTGATTGATGTATATATTATTGTGCACAGGGCGGGAAAAATCAAACAGCCCATTTTTAAAAAAAAATTTCAGATAATATATACCTACGGATTAATCCGTAGGCAAACATGTTACCCCTACGGATATCGCCGTAGGGGCAAAATATCAGCAGTAACTGATATTTCCCCCAGATCTCAGTACGAGGGGGTTGGGAAAGCCCCTACGGATATATCCGTAGGGGCCACTGACTCTCCCCTACGGCTTTATCCGTAGGGGCTACATATCAGGAATCCTGAATTTATGCCCCTACGGAAACGTACGTACGCATATATCTGTAGGGGGTAGTACATGCCCCGACGGGTATATCCGTAGGGCAAAGTAATTTATTAAAATAAACCGTAAATAATATAAAATCTTATACCCTACGGATTAAGCCGTAGGGGCAACAGGACCTACACAGATATCCGTCGGGGCAAGAATTTGCCCGTAGGGGCAAGTTAAGGGCCTCAACTTGCACCTGCGGCCTTTGCACCTACGGGGTATTTTTTCGCCCCTACGTATATATCCGTAGGGGCAGTGGGTTGCCCCTACGGATTTATCCGTAGGGGCAACCCCTATTTGTAGTAGTGCAACCTAGGTCAACAAGCGAAGCATAGTCAAATGGTCAACAACCATAACCATACACAATTATAATTAACTAATATTAATAAATCATATTTCACACATAAACATTAGGGTTAAGAAAATGACAATGGTCATCAACCCTAATGAAAGTCCTCTGCCTCTGCCTCAGTCAACTGTGCATACACACCCGTATCCGCGTTCCGAGGAACACGGATACAATGAGATAAAACCAATCTCAAATCATATACTAGGATCCGGCTTAAACCAAAGCCCGCTAGTATAAGCTGTCCGGACACCAAACGTGCACAAGTGCGCGGATGTGAACGAACCCCGTCGCAAAACCATGCGACCTTTACACATTTTGCCTAAAGGCGAATAACCCTCTGTGTGGGACTCTAAAGACACGACACTATGCTGGCAGGGGGTTTAACCACAGACCGCAAGCGGCACTAGCTGTAGGTAAGGGTCCCCAGGTAGATGCCGATAAGACGACTGACGAGGTAAACCCATATGAACTCCTACTGAGCCTGAATGTGACAGTCTCCGTACAGTCCGGTCTGTTCGTATGAGAACATCGCATGGCGGGCCTGTTAGTGTATATGCCTAAGAGGCCATTACTGTATCATACTAGTTTGTATATTACTTAATGGAAGCTTGGGATATTCACCTTGTATAAACAATCTTGCTCAATATAGTAGTATGCTACTTGGTTTGTTTCTACTTCAATGTGTACATGTGTTTATTTTAGTATATCACCTATACACATTAGTGGAGCCCTTAGGATCTTTGCTTGATTACCAGCGTTGTGATAGCAGTCACACTAGTGGGGGCTGGGTAATCTATAAGAACATCCTTATACAGGTCCCTAGTCGCAGGACTATCGAGACAGGGCATCGATACCTCAGAGTAGACTAGCGTATGCGCTTCTCATCCCAGTGTGGGAGATGGTCTGTCCCACAGCCATCAGTACGTCGTACTGGAGATAGTATACGGGTGCTCGTTGGGTTACGAGTACACTGGACAGGACTCGTCGGGAACTGACAGGTTGGTATTATACCTATCGTCAGTTATCAGTTCCCAGGTGACATGAGTACAGCTTAGTCCGCTGACTTGACACTGTCACTTCGCCTCGAGTGTGTTCCCACTGTACTTTGATTACTACCCTACCACGGCTCAAAGGAGTCGTGCAAACAGGTAGTAGTTGGGTTCAGTCCCGAAGCACTTGGAGGCAGTGACGGTTAGACAGGATTCGTCTCTCCCGGTATTGGGGGTTGACATCGCGCTGTGTCTAGGAGAGCCATTACACGAGTAGTCCCTGGCCAGGGCAATCGAGATATACTGGTAGGCTTCCAATGTTATCTCAGGGTGTTTTGGGCTTCACTCCGACACGACTTGTACCGCTATTAAGGGACTGACGTTTACCGCCCCCTAGGCCCGCCATGCGATGTATCAGACGAACAGACCGGACTGTACGGAGACTGTCACATTCAGACTCAGTAGGAGGTCAGATGGGGTTCACCTCATCAGTCTTCTTATCGGCATCTACCTGGGGACCGTTACGCACAGCTAGTGCCGCTTGCGGTCTGTGGTTAAACCCACTGCCAGCGTAGTGTCGAGTCTTTAGAGTCCCACACAGAGGGCTATTCGCCGTTGGGCAAAACAGAGTAGAGGTCGCATGGTTTTGCGACAGGGTTCGTTCTCATCCGCGCACTTGTGCACGTTTGGAGTCCGTACGGATATTACTAGCCGGCTCTGGTTTGAGCCAGATACTAGTATATGTTTTGGGGTTAGTTTTATCTCATTGTATTCATGTTCCTCGGAACAAGAATGCGGGTGTGTATGCACAGTTGTTTGAGGTGGAGGAAGAGGATTTTCATTAGGGTTTCGGAACGGGTGTGTATGCACAGTTGACAGTCGTCTTTTTCCAAACCCTAATGAATTTATGATATATCAATTAATAATGTTAATTAAATGAAATTGTGTCATGGTTGGGTTTGTTGACTTCTTGACCAAGGTTGACTTGTTGACCATGGTTGAAACTTTGACTATCATCATTACTTATCAAAGATGCTCTTTGATTCTAGCAAAACCATTTAATGTGTGTAATGATAATTGTCATTCCAAACCATCCATCAACTATTTCATTTAGATTATTATTATTAATTTGATAATTCATTTCATATTATGTTATGGTTGTAAAAAGCCATTTTCATTCTATCATAACACTTCTCCCTCCTCTCTTCTTCTTCCTCCTCCTCTAGTTCAAGGAGACTCACTCTCATGTGTTGAGAAACTCTCTCCTTGAGATAAGAACACCCCAAAACCACTCTCTACTCACTCTAGGGTTAGAGGTCTAGCAAGCCAAAGATCCTAGTTCTCTCAAAGTTCGAGAAAGGAGCCCGAAGGTTGAACCCTCAGGTGGATCCATCTTTGACGGAAGAAGGCGACGAGGAAAGCACCATCCAAGCTCTACAAAGGTTTCAAGAAGAAGGAGTTCAAGTTAGGTATAACATCTTTTCCGAGTAGCTAACTCTCTTTAGCTTGGTAGCTAGTTTAGTTTAGAAAAGTTCCCGACTTTTGTTAGTCCATGTTGCCTAATGCGCTAAAAATTTGATTTTTATACCGTTTCCGCCTCCCCGCAAGAACCGGGGTTGGCAACTTGGACATACAGTGGTATCAGAGACTAACTAAACTTAAAATAGCTAAGTAGTAAAGTGTATGGAAGTTCGATCGGAAAAATCACAAAAACCTAAACATCAAAAACCCTAACTTTCTGTTGAAATTTTTTGTGCTCAAAAGATAAAAAGTTTTACTCCTAAAATCGGCTCAGGGTTTTGTGAAGACACCCACCAAAAACGGTCGCCTGAATCCATCAAACCGCCGCGGTTCCGCGGCAATGAGTATACATTTGCCGCGGAACCGCCGCCGTCTTGGCTCTTCTCGCGACCGGGTTTGGTGCAGTGTTCTTCTGGTAGGGTTTTGGGATTTTTAAGAAGGTTTATTTGTGCCCAGGTTTTCCAGAAAAGATATTTGTTTTTGGGGGCCTATAAATCCGTATTTTTGGATCGAACTTCACTATACTTTGACTAATATGTTATATCTGTGATGTTTGTATGTATTGAACGTCGGCTAATCGCTATATGTCGATTAGTCGGGGTTATACATATCTGTGATCTGTGATTGATGATGGTATGTGTATATGAATGCGTTGGACTGTCGCGGGTGAATAGCCGGGGTGGATGTGAGATGAGATTTTCTTTTTCTTTCATTCATGTAATATGTAAATTGATGTAATATTATTTATATGGCCGCACAACCGGGTCGGGGTTGTAGCCGTTATTGTATAATTCTTTTTACTGTTTTTGCTCCTAGGATAGACCCATGGAGGGGGTGCACAAACTACGGGGTATATCGAAGTGCCGAGTGGCCTACTCACGGCGTTGAGGGAGGTTGCTCCACTTCGGGTACTTGGCGGGTAGTTTGCCGCACCCGTAGGGGTCTTGGGTGGGGTTTTGGCTATTCACCACGACCGTGTAATCCGCTTTTCGTTGCAGGCTCGAACGGATTGCGAATTCCTAGTATATCCAATGTATTCATCAGTGATCTGTAATGTCTATCATTGCTATATATTTATAACTATTTAGGCGTTGCTTATGTTTTACAGCCGCGCTAGCCCAGCCCCCGCTCTGTCGTTAGTTAAGTAACCTAACGGGTGATGACGGGGCCCCATGGCGAACGCGAATGGCATAAGCGTACGTCATATTTTGGTTGTTTTCTGCAATGGTAGGATTAAATGATGGGACACATTAAAAGAACTAATGCAAGAATATCACGCATTAAAAGAACTAATGCAAGATAATAAACCAAGCAAAAGTCGTTGGAACACTTTCGAAAAACCACTCGGTTCTTTTCAAAAATAACTTTTAAATGCGGAGCTTGAGCCACTCCTTTTAAAAGCTATCTTGTTCCATCGATTATATCAAGTTCACTACGTTCACGGTTTCGCCAAAACCATTCGTAGCCCTCCGTCGTTTCACATGAATAGTCTATAGTATTCAAGCTATGTTTGTTGGCCAAAGTCAAGGCATAGTGATTGGTAGCTATTGGGTATTCATGTGCAGCATAGATAGATGCGTTGATTTGGAATAGTCGTACTGCCTTGTTGGCCAAAGTCAAGGGTAGGTACGGGTGGATTCAAATTAACCTGGAGAACGACGGGTAGAACTTGACATGTGACTTATGATTTGTTGGCCAAAGTCAAGGTCATAAGAGCATGGGGCAAAAATCCACATCGGGAGTTTCATAAGTACTGAAACTTGCTAGATTTGCATACCATTTGGAGTGTGGTGATTCTGGTAGGATTCTTTCAGTTTGGGTCAGGTACATTGAGCAATGGTATATACGTATTAAACCAACCACAGATTTTCAATGTCCAGAATACACACAAAAGAAATTCTTCGAAAATCAATCAGACTTTCTTATAGCATTGTAGACTGGGTCACATCAATGAGAGAAGGTTGACTAAGTTAAATACAGAAGAATATTTGGATCCGTTCGAATATCAATCGTATGCCACTTGTCAATCCTGTCTCAAAGGAAAGATGACAAAGACTCCGTTCACTGGACACGGAGTAAGAGCGAGCTCGCTCTTGGGACTCGTACACAACGACGTGTGCGGTCCAATGTCTACACATGCGCGAAGCGGTTATTCTTACTTCATTACTTTTACGGATGATTTTTCAAGGTACGGTTATGTCTTCTTAATGAAACATAAGTCCGAAGCCTTTGAAAAGTTCCAGGAATATAAGAATGAAGTAGAAAAAAAACCCGGCAAAAGTATCAAGATTCTAAGATCGGATCGAGGTGGAGAATACTTAAGTGCCGAGTTCCTGAATTACTTAAAAGAGAATGGAATTTTCTCTCAGCTTACTCCTCCATACACTCCGCAACATAACGGTGTATCGGAGAGACAGAACCGGACCCTATTGGATATGGTACGGTCCATGATGAGTAACGCTGAGTTACCGCGATCATTCTAGGGTTATGCGCTAGAATCAGCTGCATACCTTTTGAACCGAGTTTCTACTAAGACTGTGCCTACTACACCATATGAGATGTGGTGTGGGAAGAGACCCTATCTTAAGCACATTAAGACATGGGGATGTCCAGCTTTTGTTAAAAAGCAGCATGCGGACAAGCTCGAGGCACGCTCAGTACAGTGTAAGTTCGTGGGATATCCAAAGAACTCCAAGGGATATTTCTTCTACTGTGAAGAGGAACAAAAAGTTCTTGTTTCTCGTCATGCCTACTTCTTGGAAACTGAGTTTTTGGAAAACCAGATAAGTGGGAGCACAGTAGAACTGGAAGAAATTCCAAAACCACGAGCTATTACTGAAAGCTTATTGGAACCAGAGGGTTCAAAAGAACAGGACATTCCTACGCCGCTCCGCAGGAGTAGTAGGCAGTCTCATCCGCCCGAGAGATACTACGGTTTTCTCATAGACGGGGATAGAGAGGATTGCATCATAGATTATGATGAGCCTACTAGCTTCCAGCAGGCCGTTCAGAGCGTTGACTCAGTAAAATGGCTGGATGCAATGCGGACCGAAATGAAGTCCATGTACACCAACAAAGTATGGACGTTGGACATTGCTCCAGACGGGGTAAAACCCGTAGGATGCAAGTGGATCTTCAAAAGGAAGATTGGTGTAGATGGACAGGTTGAGACCTATAAAGCTAGACTTGTTGCAAAGGGTTTTCGTCAAAGACCTGGTTTGGACTATGACGAAACCTTTTCTCCAGTGGCTATGCTGAAATCCATTCGGATCCTTCTTGCCATTGCTGCCTTCCACGATTATGAGATTTGGCAGATGGACGTAAAGACCGCTTTTCTAAATGGAAATTTAGAGGAGTGTGTCTATATGGATCAGCCAGAGGGTTTCATTCAGAGTGGGAGCAGCGGAAAGGTGTGCAAGTTGCTTAAGTCCATCTATGGACTAAAGCAGGCATCGCGGAGTTGGAACATCTGTTTTGATGAGACGGTCAAAGAATTTGGCTTTATCAAAAATCCAGATGAACCATGCATCTATAGTAGATTTGTAGCGAGAACTGTAGTATTCCTCGTTTTATACGTGGATGACATTCTCTTAATAGGAAATGACATTCCTATGCTACAATCTGTCAAGGGGTTCTTGTCGCACAGGTTCTCCATGAAAGACCTGGGTGATGCCTCATACATCCTGGGGATCCTGATCCATCGTGATATATCCAAGAGGACATTAGGACTTTCTCAGTCCAGGTACATCGACACCATACTGAAAAGATTCAGTATGGAAGATTCCAAGCGCGGTAATCTACCGGCTTGTCATGGGATCACCCTCTCTAAAGAGATGTCTCCCAAGATTGATTTGGAGAGGGATCGCATGTCTATTATACCCTACGCTTCTGCGGTAGGCTCTATAATGTATGCGATGTTGTGTACCAGACCGGATGTAGCTTATGCACTGAGTGTGGTAAGCCGGTATCAGTCAAACCCTTGGGAGAAACACTGGATAGCGGTAAAGAACATTCTCAAGTACCTGAGAAGGACTAAGGAGATGTTCTTGGTGTATGGCGGAAAAGACCTCCAGATCGAGGCCTTTGCTGACTCCAGCTTCCAGAGTGACAAGGATGATTCCAAGTCCATGTCGGGTTTTGTCTTTACCCACAATGGAGGGGCGGTGTGTTAGAAGAGTTCCAAACAGGAAACCGTTGCAGACTCGACGATGGATGCGGAATACATCGCTGCATCTGATGCCGCAAAAGAAGCTGTCTGGATAAGGAAGTTCTTGAAAGAACTTCAGGTGGTTCCGTCCATTGTTTATCCAATACCTCTGTATTGTGACAACAACGGGGCTATAGCTTTAGCGAAGGAACCCAGGTCCCATCAGAAATCCAGACACATCTTGAGGCGGTATCACCTGATCAGGGAGATCGTGGATCGCCAGGAGATCGAGGTTCGGAGGGTTGCTTCAGAAGATAACACAGCAGATCCATTCACCAAGGCCTTGCCCCAGACTCAGTTCTAGCGGCTGATCGAGATGATAGGTCTTCGATACGCCAGTACATGGCCTTAGTGCAAGTGGGAGATTGTTAGTGTATATACCCTAGAGTCCATTACTGTATCATACTAGTTTGTATATTACTTAATGGAAGCTTAGGATATTCACCTTGTATAAACAATCTTGCTCAATATAGTAGTATGCTACTTGGTTTGTTTCTACTTCAATGTGTACATGTGTTTATTTTAGTATATCACCTATAAACATTAGTGGAGCCCTTAGGAACTTTGCTTGATTACCAGCGTTGTGATGGCAATCACACTAGTGGGGGCTGGGTAATCTATAAGCACATCCTTATACAGGTCCCTAGTCGCGGGACTATCGAGACAGGGCATCGATACTCCGGAATAGACTAGCGTATGCGCTTCTCATCCCAGTGTGGGAGATGGTCTGTCACACAGCCATCAGTACGTCGTACTGGAGATAGTATACGGGTGCTCGTTGGGTTACGAGTACACTGGACAGGACTCGTCGGGAACTGACAGGTTGGTATTATACCTATCGTCAGTTATCAGTTCCCAGGTGATATGAGTACAGCTTAATCCGCTGACTTGACACTGTCACTTCGCCTCGAGTGTGTTCCCACTGTACTTGGATTACTACCCTACCACGGCTCAAAGGAGTCGTGCAAACAGGTAGTAGTTGGGTACAGTCCCGAAGCACTTGGAGGCAGTGACGGTTAGACAGGATTCGTCTCTCCCGGTATTGGGGGTTGACATCGCGCTGTGTCTAGGAGAGCCATTACACGAGTAGTCCCTGGCCAGGGAAATCGAGATATACTGGTAGGCTTCCAGTGTTATCTCAGGGTGTTTTGGGCTACACTCCGACACGACTTGTACCGCTATTAGGGGACTGACGTTTACCGCCCCTAGGCCCGCCATGCGATGTATCAGACGAACAGACCGGACTGTACGGAGACTGTCACATTCAGACTCAGTAGGAGGTCAGATGGGGTTCACCTCGTCAGTCTTCTTATCGGCATCTACCTGGGGACCGTTACGCACAGCTAGTGCCACTTGCGGTCTGTGGTTAAACCCACTGCCAGCGTAGTGTCGAGTCTTTAGAGTCCCATACAGAGGGCTATTCGCCGTTGGGCAAAACAGAGTAGAGGTCGCATGGTTTTACAACAGGGTTCGTTCTCATCCGCGCACTTGTGCACGTTTGGAGTCCGGACGGATATTACTAGCCGGCTCCGGTTTGAGCGAGATACTAGTATATGTTTTGGGGTTAGTTTTATCTCATTGTGTTCATGTTCCTCGGAACAAGAATGCGGGTGTGTATGCACAGTTGTTTGAGGCGGAGGAAGAGGATTTTCATTAGGGTTTCGGAACGGGTGTGTATGCACAATTGACAGTCTTCTTTTTCCAAACCCTAATGAATTTATGATATATCAATTAATAATGTTAATTAAATGAAATTGTGTCATGGTTGGGTTTGTTGACTTCTTGACCAAGGTTGACTTGTTGACCATGGTTGAAACTTTGACTATCATCATTACATATCAAAGATGCTCTTTGATTCTAGCAAAACCATTTAATGTGTGTAATGATAATTGTCATTCCAAACCATCCATCAACTATTTCATTTAGATTATTATTATTAATTTGATAATTCATTTCATATTATGTTATGGTTATAAAAAGCCATTTTCATTCTATCATAACACTTCTCTCTCCTCTCTTCTTCTTCCTCCTTCTCTAGTTCAAGGAGACTCACTCTCATGTGTTGAGAAACTCTCTCCTTGAGATAAGAACACCCCAAAACCACTCTCTACTCACTCTAGGGTTAGAGGTCTAGCAAGCCAAAGATCCTAGTTCTCTCAAAGTTCGAGAAAGAGCCCGAAGGTTGAACCCTCAGGTGGATCCATCTTTGACGGAAGAAGGCGACGAGGAAAGCACCATCCAAGCTCTACAAAGGTTTCAAGAAGAAGGAGTTCAAGTTAGGTATAACATCTTTTCCGAGTAGCTAACTCTCTTTAGCTTGGTAGCTAGTTTAGTTTAGAAAAGATCCTGACTTTTGTTAGTCCATGTTGCCTAATGCGCTAAAAATTTGATTTTTATACCGTTTCCGCCTCCCCGCAAGAACCGGGGTTGGCAACATGGACTTACAGGGCCTAGGGGCGCGGTAAACGTCAGTCCCCAAATAGCGGTACAAGTTGTACCTGAGTGTAGCCCAGAACACCTTGAGATAACACTGGAAACCTACGAGTCTATCTCGCTTGCCCTAGCGAGGGACTTTGTGTAATGGCTCTCCTAGACACAGCGCGATATCAACCCCCAATACCGGGAGAGATGAATCCTGTCTAACCGTCACTGCCTCCAAGTGCTTAGGGACTGCACCCAAAAACTACCTGTTTGCACGACTCCTTTGAGCCATGGTAGGGTAGTAATAAAAGTACAGTGGTAACACACTCGAGGCGAAGTGTGTTAGTGTATATGACCTAGAGGCCATTACTGTATCATACTAGTTTGTATATTACTTAATGGAAGCTTAGGATATTCACCTTGTATAGACAATCTTGCTCAATATAGAAGTATGCTACTTGGTTTGTTTCTGCTTTAATGTGTACATGTGTTTATTTTAGTATATCACCTATACACATTAGTGAAGCCCTTAGGATCTTTGCTTGATTACCAGCGTTGTGATGGCAGTCACACTAGTGGGGGCTGGGTAATCCACAAGCACATCCTTATCCAGGTCCCTAGTCGTAGGACTATCGAAACAGGGCATCGATACTCCGGAGTAGACTAGCGTATGCGCTTCTCATCCCAGTGTGGGAGACGGTCAGGCCCACTAGCCGTCAGTACGTCATACTTGAGATAGTATGCGGGTGCTCGTTAGGTTACGAGTACACTGGATAGGACTCGTCGGGAACTGTTGGTTGGTACTATACCTATCGTCAGTATTCAGTTCCCAGGTGACATGAGTACAGCTTAGTTCGTTGACTTGACGCTGTCACTTCGCCTCGAGTGTGTTCCCACTGTACTTAGATTGCTACCCTACCACGGCTCAAAGGAGTCGTGCAAACAGGTAGTTGTTGGGTGCAGTCCCGAAGCACTTGGAGGCAGTGACGGTTAGACAGGATTCGTCTCTCCCGGTATTGGGGGTTGACATCGCGTTGTGTCTAGGAGAGCCATTACACAAGTCGTCCCTGGCCAGGGAAAGCGAGATATACTGGTAGGTTTCCAGTGTTATCTCTGGGTGTTCTGGGCTACACCCCGACACGACTTGTACCGCTATTAGGGGACTGACGTTTACCGCCCCCTAGGCCCGCCATGCGATGTTATCAGACGAACAGACAGGACTGTACAGAGATTGTCACATTCTGGATCAGTAGGAGTTCAGATGGGTTTCACCTCGTCAGTCTTATTGTCGGCATCTACCTGGGGACCGTTACGCACAGCTAGTGCCGCTTACAGTCTGTGGTTAAACCCACTGCCAGCGTAGTGTCGAGTCTTTAGAGTCCCACACAGAAAGCTATTCACCTTTAGGAAAAAGAGTAGAGGTCGCATGGTTTTGCGACAGGTCACATGGTTTTGCGACAGGGTTCGGTCACATCCGTGCACTTGTGCACGTTTAGTGTCCGGACAGTCAACACTAGCGGGCTTTGGTTTAAGCCAGATCCTAGTGTACGTTTTGGGATTGGTTTTATCTCGTTTGTATCCGTGTTCCTCGGAACGCGGATGCGGGTGTGTATGCACAGTTGACAGAGAGGCAGAGGCAGAGGCAGAGGATTCTCATTGGGGTTGTTGACTGTTGACTTTTTGCTAAACCCTAATGAGAATAAGAAATATAATTAACAATAATATTAATTAAGTATTATAGTGACATGGTTGTTGAGGGGTTGACTTTGTTGACTTGTTGACTTTGTTGACCGGTTGACTAGGTTGGACTAGTTGACCATCATTATTACAATGGCTATCATTTCATGGCAAAGACTTTTGCTTACTTGTTTTTTTTTGCAAAATGAGTGCATGAAATGATATGGCCATTTTGACTTGAGCCATCACATAATACTTGATTACTATTATTTGTTATGATGATTTTGGATTATGAGAGCTTGGATGGCAAAAGACTTACTCATTCTCTCATTTGCTTTCTCTCTCTTGCTTGAGCTCTCCCTCTTCCTCTTCCTCTTGCTTTCTCTCTAGCTCAAGGCAACTCCCTCTCATGAGTTGAGAAACATTGCCTTAGAGATAAAAGAAAACCCATATCACTTCTCTACTCATCCTAGTTCACAAGGTTTAGCAAACCAAGTGTTCTAGTTTCTTCTAGTTTGAAGAGAAGCCAAAGGTAGAAGCTTTCAGGTGGATCCATCTTCGGCGTAAGGAGACGACGAGGTGAGGCCGATCCGTACACCGCAAAGAGTTGAAGACGAAGGAGTTCAAGAAAGGTATAACCCACTAACCGAGTAGGTAAAACTCATGTTAGGTTTGTTAGATAGTAGTTTAACAAAGATCCGTATTTTGAGTCCATATTACCACCTCTTGAAAAATCGTTTTTCATCATTTCCGCAAGCCCGTAAGTACCGGGAGAGGTAACGTGGACTTACAGTGGTATCAGAGCCTAGTTAAACATTATCTAACATGTTAGCAAAGTAACTAGAATTTCGATCGGAGAAAAAGTCACGAAACACGCCCGAAAAATCAAGTTTCTGCCGATTCTGTTTTCTGTTCAAAAATTAATAAATCTGACACTAAAAATCGGCTCAGGATTTTTAAAACCCACACAAGAAATTTGGTCCACCGACTCGGTCAAAGCGCCGTGGAAACGCGGCGGGAGCATGCTCCCGCCGTGGAAACGCGGCGGGAGCATGCTCCCGCCGCGGTTCCGCGGCCGAGTTGACTCGGTCGTGGAACAAGTTTCCTGTAGTATTTTTCTGGGCTGTTTTGGGATTTTTGGGATATGTTTTTTCTGTCCAGATTTTACAGAAAGGAAAATTTATTTTTGGGGCCTAAAAATCCGTATTTCGATCGAACTTCTAAAGACTTAAGCTGACGGGTATATATCTGTGATGTGTTATATATATTGAACGTCCGCTAATCGCGATACGTCGATTAGTGGGGGTTATACATATCTGTGATCTGTAATGTTGATGGTATGTGTATATGAATTCATTGGATTGTCGCGGATGAATAGCCGGAGGGTTGTGAGATGAGAGTTTTTCTTTTTCTTTCATTTAATGTAAATTTGTAATTGACGTAATATTATTTATATGGCCGCACAACCGGGATGGGGTTGTAGCCGTCATTGTATAATTTCTTTTACTGTTTTTGCTTCTAGGATAGACCCATGGTGGGGTGCACAAACTACCGAGTATCTCGAAGTGCCGAGTGAACTACTCACGGTGTTGAGGGAGGTTGCTTCGCTTCGGGTACTTGGCGGGTAGTTTGCCGCACCCGTAGGGGTCTAGGGTGGGGTATTGGCTATTCATCGCGACCATGTAATCCGCTCTTCGTTACAGGCTCGTACAGATTGTGGATTCCTAGTATATCCAATGTGTTCATCTGTGATCTGGAATGGCTATCATTGCAATATATCTATATATGATATTATTTAGGCGTTGCTTATGTTTTGCATCCGCGCTAGTCCAACCCCCGCTCTGTCGTTAGTTAAGTAACCTAACGGGTAATGACGGGGCCGCGTGGCGAATGCGGATGGCATAAGCGTACGTCATATTTTGGTTGTTTTCTGCAATGGTAGGATTAAATGATGGGACGCATTAAAATTAATGCAAGAAAAATAAACGAAGTTAAAGTCGTTGGAACACTATCAAAACCACTCGGTTTCTTTTCAAAAATAACTTTTAAACGCGGAGCTTAAGCCACTCCTTTTAAAAGCTATCTCGTTCCTTCGATTATATCAAGTTCACTACGTTCACGGTTTTGCCAAAACCATTCGTAGCCCTCCGTCGTTTCACATGAATGGTCAATAAGTATTCAAGCTATGTTTGTTGGCCAAAGTTAAGGCAAAGTGATTGGTAGCTATTGGGTATTCATGTGCAGCATAGATAAATGTGTTGGTTTGGGGCAGTCGTTCTACCTTGTTCGCCAAAGTCAAGGGTATGTGCGGGTGGGCTCAAATTAACCTAGAGAATGACGGGTTGAACTTGACATGTGACTTATGATTTGTTGGCCAAAGTCAAGGTCATAAGAGCATGGGGCAAAAATCCACATCGGGAGTTTCAAAAAAACTGAAACTTGCTAGCGCTGCATACCATTTGGAGTGTGATGATTCTGGTAGGATTCCTTCAGTTTTGTCACGCAATGATATTTGGATCCCGATCCTACTGTGAGTATATGCTACTCCTCGGGAAATTTCTCACTTAACGATCAATGCTATAAACCAAGTAGGTGTCTAGAAAGGTTTTAGCGGGGCTATGCCCCTAGGGAAAAGAGGTTATTTAATTAAGGAACTTCGCGAAAGCGTTGGAAAACCTCCCTCGAAGTACCGACACTAGCCTGGCTGAACGGTTAAGCAAGTATTGTACGGTGAGATTGATCCTGACTAATTCTTCCTTTTTGGTTTGAGGAGGGATTCGAGAGACAGTGGGAGCCATCCTGTTTAGACAAATTAAAAACTACTCTAAACTTGCAAGAGCATCATGCTAAAGTGTTTCTTCTCTCTCTCCTAATTGCAGCGACCAAACATCATGACCGGACGTATGTTACTACTAGATAAGAACATACTGACAGGGCCAAACTACAAAGATTGGCTCAGGAATGTCAAAATGGCAATCACTTATGACAAGTTGGGTTATCTCCTTACCACCAAAGCTCCCTCTGTCCCAGGTCCCAAAACCAGCGTCGCGGATAGGGAAATCCGTAAGACCTGGGAAATCGATTGCGCGAAGGCCATGTGCCTCGTGCTTGCCTCTATGGTCAATGAACATCAGAGGAGGCACGAGAATATGGACCTCGAATCCATATTTCTCCATACAAAAGAACTGTATGGAGAGTAACCAGATACGAAGTGTCGAAAAAGCTGTTTTCGGCAAGGTTGGCCGTCGGATCATCGGTAGCGGAACACGTGCTTAAGATGATTGGCTTCATTGAGGAGCTCGCGGACCTTGGGACCACGTTAGAGAACGAGCTCTACACGGACTTGATTCTACAGTCCCTTCCTTCCACTTACGCCTAGTTTATCCTGAACTTCAACTTGCAAGAAAAAGAAGTTGAACTATCAGAACTCCTCAACATGCTGAGGAGTGCATAGGGCACCCTACAGAAAGATAGGGAAACATCCACTTTGTTTGTAGGAGGATTTTCCTCTTCTAGGTCCAAGGCGAAAGCCAAGGGAAACAAGAAGAAAACCCCCGCCAAACCAGAGGGCGGTGTTAGTAAGGTGGATACGAAGGGAAAGGCAAAAGCAACAAAAATAGCGGGGAAGTTTGTAGGGAAGGAAGAGTGCTTTTACTGTCATAAGAGTGGGCACTGGAAGAAAGATTGCAGGGCTTGGAAAGCCAGAACACAGGATCTGAAGAAAGTTGCGGCTTCAGCTTCTGGTGTGTATGTTATTGAAAACTGTCTATCAATAAACTCTACTTCTTGGGTATTGGATACCGGATCAGGATCTCATATCTGTAATTCTTTTCAGGCGTTGAGAAAGCGTAGGTTTTTGAGGGAAGGTGACATGACCCTCAAAGTTGCAAACTGAGCTAGCATGGATGCTAAGGCCGTGGGGGAATATCACCTGGGAATGTCAGATGGACATGTTTTGGTTTTACGTAATTGCATTTTTGTACCCAATGCAACTTGTAATATCATTTCTGTATCTTTATTATCTAAAGAAGGTTATGAATTTGCGTTTTTAAGTAACGTTGTAAACATTCACCTTAATCAAGTTTAGATTGGGTCAGGTACATTAAGCAATGGTATATACGTACTAAACCAACCACAGATTTTCAATCTCCAGAATACACACAAAAGAAAGTCTCCGGAAACAAATCAGGCTTTCTTATGGCATTGTAGACTGGGTCACATCAATGAGAGAAGGCTGACAAAGTTACATACAGAAGGATATTTGGATCCGTTCGAATATCAATCATATGCAACTTGTCAATCCTGTCTCAAAGGAAAGATGACAAAGACTCCGTTCACTGGACACGGAGTAAGAGCGAGCGAGCTCTTGGAACTCGTACACAGCGACGTGTGCGGTCCAATGTCTACGCATGCACGAAGCGGTTATTCTTACTTCATTACTTTTACGGATGACTTTTCAAGGTACGGATATGTCTTCTTAATGAAACATAAATCCGAAGATTTTGGAAAATTCCAGGAATATAAGAATGAAGTTGAAAAAAAAACCGGCACAAGTATCAAGACACTAAGATCTGATCGAGGTGGTGAATACTTGAGTGCGAGTTCCTGGATTACTTAAAAGAGAATGGAATTCTCTTTCAGCTTACTCCTCCATACACTCCGCAACATAACGGTGTATCGGAGAGACGGAACCGAACCCTATTGGATATGGTACGGTCCATGATGAGTAACGCTGAGTTACCGCGATCATTCTGGGGATATGCACTAGAAGCAGCTGCATACCTTTTGAACCGAGTTCCAACTAAGACTGTACCTACTACGCCATATCAGATGTGGTATGGGAAGAGACCCTATCTTAAGCACATTAAGACTTGGGGATGTCCAGCTTTTTTCAAAAAGCAGCATGCGGACAAACTCGAGGCACGCTCAGTACAGTGCAAGTTTGTGGGATATCCAAAGAACACCAAGGGATATTTCTTCTATTGCAAAGAGCAACAAAAGGTTCTTGTTTCTCGTCATGCCCACTTCTTGGAAACTGAGTTTTTGGAGAATCGGATAAGTGGGAGCGCAATAGAACTGGAAGATATTCCAGAACCACGAGCTATTACTGAAAGCTTAGTAGAACCAGAGGGTTCGAAAGATCAGGACATTCCTGCGCCGCTCCGCAGGAGTAGTAGGCAGTCTCATCCGCACGAGAGATACTACGGTTTTCTCATAGACGGGGATAGAGAGGATTGCATCATTGATAGTGATGAGCCGACTAGCTTCCAGCAGGCCATTCAGAGCGTTGACTCGGTAAAATGGCTGGATGCAATGCGGACCGAAATAGAGTCCATGTACACCAACAAAGTATGGACGTTGGACATTGCTCCAGATGGGGTAAAACCCGTAGGATGCAAGTGGATCATCAAAAGGAAGATTGGTGTAGATGGACAGGTTGAGACCTATAAAGCTAGACTGGTTGCAAAGGGTTTTCGTCAAAGACCTGGTTTGGACTATGACGAAACCTTTTCTCCAGTGGCTATGCTGAAATCCATTCGGATCCTTCTTGCCATTGCTGCTTTCCACGATTATGAGATTTGGCAGATGGACGTAAAGACCGCTTTTCTGAATGAAAATTTAGAGGAGTGTGTCTATATGGACTAGCCAGAGGGTTTCATTCAGAGTGGGAGCAGCGGAAAGTTGTGCAAGTTGCTTAAGTCCATCTATGGACTAAAGCAGGCATTGCGGAGTTGGAACAACTGTTTTGATGAGACGGTCAAAGATTTTGGCTTTATCAAAAATCCAGATGAACCATCCATCTAAAGTAGATTTGTAGCAAGAACTTTCGTATTCCTCGTATTGTACGTGGATGACATTCTTTTGATAGGAAATGACATTCCTCTGCTACAATTTGTCATGAAAGACCTGGGTGATGCCCCGTACATTCTGGGATTCCTGATCTTTCGTAACAAATCCAAGAGGATATTAGGACTTTCACAGTCCAGGTACATCGACACCATACTGAAAAGATTCAGTATGGAAGATTCCAAGCGCGGTAATCTACCGGCTTGTCACGGGATCACCCTCTCCAAAGAGATGTCTGCCAAGACTGATTTGGAAAGGAATCGCATGTCTATTATACCCTACGCTTCTGCGGTAGGCTCTATAATGTATGCGATGTTGTGAACCAGACCAGATGTAGCTTATGCACTGAGTGTGGTAAGCCGGTATCACTCAAACCCTGGGGAGAAGCACTGGATAGAGGTAAAGAACATTCTCAAGTACCTGAGAAGGACTAAGGAGATGTTCTTGGTGTATGGTGGAAAAGACCTCCAGATCGAGGCCTTTGCTGACTCCAGCTTCCAGAGTGACAAGGATGATTCTAAGTCCATGTCGGGTTATGTCTTTACCCTCAATGGAGGGGCGGTGTGTTGGAAGAGTTCCAAACAGGAAACCGTTGCTGACTCAACGATGGAAGCGGAATATATCGTTGCTGCAGATGCCGCAAAAGAAGCCGTCTAGATAAGGAAGTTCTTAACTGAACTTCAGGTGGTTCTGTCCATTGTTGATCCAATACCTTTGTATTGCGACAACAACGGGGCTATAGCTTTAGCAAAGGAACCCAGGTCCCATCAGAAGTCCAGACACATCTTGAGGCGGTATCACCTGATCAGGGAGATCGTGGGTCGCCAGGAGATCGAGGTTCGGAGAGTTTCTATGGAAGATAACACTGCTGATCCACTCACGAAGGCCTTACCCCAGACTCAGTTCGAGCGGCTGATCGAGATGATAGGTCTTCGATACGCCAGTACATGGCCTTAGTGCAAGTGGGAGATTGTTAGTGTATATGACCTAGAGGCCATTACTGTATCATACTAGTTTGTATATTACTTAATGGAAGCTTGGAATATTCACCTTGTATAGGCAATCTTGCTCAATATAGTTGTATGCTACTTGGTTTGTTTCTGCTTTAATGTGTACATGTGTTTATTTTAGTATATCACCTATACACATTAGTGGAGCCCTTAGGATCTTTTCTTGATTACCAGCGTTGTGATGGCAGTCACACTAGTGGGGGCTGGGTAATCCACAAGCACATCCTTAGGCAGGTCCCTAGTCGTAGGACTATCGAGACAGGGCATCGATACTTCGGAGTAGACTAGCGTATGCACTTCTCATCCCAGTGTGGGAGACGGTCTGTCCCACAGCAGTCAGTACGTCGTACTTGAGATAGTATGCGGGTGCTCGTTAGGTTACGAGTACACTGGACAGGACTCGTCGGGATCTGTTGGTTGGTACAATACCTAACGTCTGTTATCAGTTTCCAGGTGACATGAGTACAGCTTAGTCCGCTGACTTGACATTGTCACTTCGCCTCGAGTGTGTTCCCACTGTACTTAGATTACTACCCTACCACTGCTCAAAGGAGTCGTGCAAATAGGTAGTAGTTGGGTGCAGTCCCGAAGCACTTGGAGGCAGTGACGGTTAGACAGGATTCGTCTCTCGCGGTATTGGGGGTTGACATCGCGCTGTGTCTAGGAGAGCCATTACACAAGTCGTCCCTGGCCAGGGCAAGCGAGATATACTGGTAGGTTTCCAGTGTTATCTCAGGATGTTCTGGGCTACACTCCGACACGGCTTGTACCGCTATTAGGGGACTGACGTTTACCGCCCCCTAGGCCCGCCATGCGATGTTATCAGACGAACAGACCGGACTGTACAGAGATTGTCATATTCAGGCTCAGTAGGAGTTCAGATGGGTTTCACCTCGTCAGTTTTCTTGTCGGCATCTACGTGGGGACCGTTACGCACAGCTAGTTCCGCTTGCGGTCTGTGGTTAAACCCACTGTCAGCGTAGTGTCGAGTCTTTAGAGTCCCACACAGAAAGCTATTCGCCTTTAGGAAAAAGAGTAGAGGTCGCATGGTTTTGCGACAGAGTTCGGTCACATCCGTGCACTTGTGCACGTTTAGTGTCCGTACAGTCAACACTAGCGGGCTTTGGTTTAAGCCAGATCCTAGTGTACGTTTTGGGATTGGTTTTATCTCGTTTGTATTCGTGTTCCTCAGAACGCGGATGCGGGTGTGTATGCACAGTTGACAGAGAGGCAGAGGCAGAGGATTCTCATTCGGGTTGTTGACTGTTGACTGTTGACTATTGACTTTTTTGCTAAACCCTAATGAGAATAAGAAATATAATTAACAATAATATTAATTAAGTATTATAGTGACATGGTTGTTGAGGGGTTGACTTTGTTGACTTGTTGACTTTGTTGACCGGTTGACTATGTTGGGCTAGTTGACCATCAACATTATAATGGCTATCATTTCATGGCAAAGACTTTTGCTTGCTTGTTTCTTTTTGCAAAATGAGTGCATGAAATGATATGGCCATTTTGACTTGAGCCATCACATAATACTTGATTACTATTATTTGTTATGATGATTTTGGATTATGAGAGCTTGGATGGCAAAAAACTTACTCATTCTCTCATTTACTTTCTCTCTCTTGCTTGAGCTCTCCCTCTTGCTCTTCCTCTTGCTTTCTCTCTAGCTCAAGGCAACTCCCTCTCATGAGTTGAGAAACATTGCCTTAGAGATAAAAGAAAACCCATATCACTTCTCTACTCCTCCTAATTCACAAGGTTTAGCAAACCAAGTGTTCTAGTTTCTTCTAGTTTGAAGAGAAGCCAAAGGTAGAAGCTTTCAGGTGGATCCATCTTCGGCGCAAGGAGACGACGAGGTGAGGCCGATCCGTATACCGCAAAGAGTTGAAGACGAAGGACTTAAAAAAAAGGTATAACCCCATAACCGTGTAGGTAAACTCATGTTAGGTTTGTTAGATAGTAGTTTAACAAAGATCCGTATTTTGAGTCCATGTTACCACCTCTTAAAAAATCGTTTTTCATCATTTCCGCAAGCCCGTAAGTACCGGGAGAGGTAACGTGGACTTACAAAGTGACAGTGTCAAGTCAACGGACTAAGCTGTACTCATGTCACCTGGGAACTGATAACTGACGATAGGTATAATACCAACCAACAGTTCCCGACGAGTCCTGTCCAGTGTACTCGTAACCTAACGAGCACCCGCATACTCTCCCAAGTACGACGTACTGACGTCTGTGGGACAGACCTTCTCCTAAGCTGGGATGATAAGCGCATACGCTAGTCTACTCCGGAGTATCGATGCCCTGTCTCGATAGTCCTACGACTAGGGACCTGCATAAGGATGTTCTTGTGGATTACCCAGCCCCTATGAGTGTGACTGCCATCACAACGCTGGTAATCAAGCAAAGATCCTAAGGGCTCCTCTAATGTGTAAAGGCGATATGCTAAAAGAAACACATGCACACATTAAAGTATAAACAAACCAAGTAGCATACTACTATTTTGAGCAAGAATGTCAATACAAGGTGAATATCCAAAGCTTCCATTAAGTAATATACAAACTAGTATGATACAGTAATGGCCTCTAGGGCATATACACTAACATTAACTCCATGGATGAATCACACAAATAAGTCACTAAATCAATAAATGCAAATGCCATATTAACCCCCAAGTCGTCATCCTTTAGACTGTATAAATCCAATAATCCAATAATCCGATACTAGAAGCTTCTCGAGAATTTACGAGAACGCCCCAACTATCCGTGAAAACACAGAAAAAATTTAGACTGTATAATTCCAATAATCCGATACTAGAATCTCGCTTAAACCAAAGCCGGCTAGTAAAAACTGTCCGAACATCGTACGTGCGTAAAAACACGTATGCGTCCGAACCCTTGTCGTAAAACCATACGACCTCTATATCGTTTTGCCCGAAGTAGGGAAACTCTCTGTGTGGGACTCTAAAGACTCGACTACTACACTGGCAGTGGGTTTAACCACAGACCGCAAGCGGCACTAGCTGTACATAACAGTCCCCAAGTAGATGGCGATAAGAAGGCCGATGAGGAAACCCATCCGAACTCCTACTGAGCCTGATGTGACAATCTCCATACAGTCCGGTCTGTTCGTCTAGGACTATCGTATATCGGGCCTAGAGGGCGGAAAGCGTCAGTCCCCTAAAAGCGGTATAAGTCGTGTCGGAGCGAAGCCCATTACACCTTGAGAAACTTCTAGAAAACCTACCAGTAAATCTCGCTTGCCCTGGCCAGGGACTTTGCGTAATGGCTCTCCAGACACTGCGTGATATCAACTCCCAATACCAGGAGAGACGAATCCTGTCTAACCGCCACTGCCTCCAAGTGCTCGGGACTGCACCCAACTGCTACCTGTTTGCACGACTCCTTTGAGCCGTGGTAGGGTAGCAATCTGAGAACAGTGGGACACACTCGAGGCGAAGTAGCAGTGTCAAGTCTGCGGACTATGCTGTACTCATGTCACTTGGGAACTGTTAACTGACGACGGGTATAATACCAACCAACAGTTCCCCGCGAGTCCTGTCCAGTGTACCCGTAACCCAACGAGCACCTGTATACTATCTCCAGTACGACGTACTGATGGCTGTGGGACAGACCATCTCCCCAACTGGGATGAGAAGCGTACACACTAGTCTACTCCGGAGTATCGATGCCCTGTCTCGATAATCCTACGACTAGTACCTGAAAAAGGATGTGCTTGTAGACTACCCATCCCCCACTAGTGTGACTGCCATCACAACGCTGGTAGTCAAGCAAGATCCTAAGGGCTCTATCAAAATGTACACATATTAAGATAGATATAACCAAGTAGCATACTACCATGTTTAGCAAGACTGTTAATATAACTGTGAATATCCCAACCTTCCATTAAGTATTATGCAAGCTAGTATGATACAATAATGGCCCCTAGGGCATATACACTAACAATCTCCAACTTGCACTAGGGCCATGTACTGGAATATCGAAGACCGATCATCTCGAGTAGCCTCTCGAACTGAATTTGTGGTAAGGCCTTTGTGAATGGATCAGCAGTGTTCCCCTCTGTAGCAACTCTCCGGACCTCCATCTCCCGGCGATCTATGATCTCCCTGATCAGGTGATACCTCCTTAAAATGTGTCTGGACATCTGATGGGACCTAGGTTCCTTCGCTAAAGATATAGCTCCGTTGTTGTCGCAATACTGCAGTATTGGATCAACAATGGTAGGAACCACCCGAAGTTCTGTTAGGAACTTCTTCATCCAGGCCGCTTCTTTTGCGGCATCGCAAGCAGCAGTATACTCCGCTTCCATCGTCGAGACAGCAACGGTGTCCTACTTGGAACTCTTCCAGCACACCGCCCCTCCATTGAGGGTAAAGACATAACCTGATATGGACTTGGAGTCATCCTTGTCACTCTAGAAGCCGAAATCAGTAAAGGCCTCGATCTTGACGTCTTTTCCGCCGTAAACCAAGAACATCTCATTAGTCCTTCTCAGGTACTTGAGAATGTTCTTTACTGCTATCCAGTGCTTCTCCCCTGGGTCTGACTGATACCTGCTTACCACGCTCAGTGCGTAAGCCACATCTGGTATGGTGCACAACATCGCATACATTACCGAGCCAACTGCAGAAACGTAGGGTATAATAGACATGCGATCCCTTTCCAAATCAGTCTTAGGAGACATCTCTTTGGATAGGGTGATTCCATGACTAGCCGATAAATTACCGCGCTTAGAATCTTCCATACTGAACTTTTCAGTATAGTGTTGATATACCTGGACTGCGAAAGTCCTAACATCCTCTTGGATCTATCACGATATATCCGAATCCCCAGAATGTAAGAGGCATCACCCAGGTCTTTCATGGAGAAACTGTGTGACAAGAATCCTCTGACAGATTGTAGCATAGGAATGTCATTTCATATCAATAGAATGTCATCCTCGTACAAGACGAGGAATACGACAGTTTGTGCTATAATTTTACTATATATATGGTTCATCTGGATTTTTGATAAAGTCATATTCTTTGACCGTTTCATCAAAACAGATGTTCCAACTCCGCGATGCCTGCTTTAATCCATAAATGTACTTAAGCAACTTGCACACTTCCCCGCTGCTCCCACTCTGAATGAAGCCTTCTTACTGATCCATATAAACGCACTCTTCTAAATTACCATTTAGAAAAGCCGTCTTTACGTCCATCTGCCAGATCTCATAATCAAGGAAGGCGGCAATAGCAAGAACGACCCGAATGGATTTGAACATAGCCACTGGAGAAAGAGTTTCGTCATAGTCCAAACCAGGTCTTTGACGAAAACCCTTTGCAACAAGTCTAGCCTTATAGGTTTCCACCTGTCCATCTACACCAATCTTTTTCTTGAAGATCCATTTGCATCCTATGGGTTTTACCCCATCTGGACCAAAGTCCAAAGTCCATACTTTGTTGGTGTACATGGACTCCATTTCGGACCGCATTGCATCTAGCCATCGTACCGAGTCGCCGCTCTGGATGTCCTGCTGGAAGCTAGTAGGTTCATCATCATCAATGACGTAATCCTCTCCATCCCCATCTATGAGAAAACCGCAGTATCTCTCAGGCGGATGAGACGTCCTACTACTCCTGCGGAGGGGTGCGGGAATATCCTATTCTTCTTGAACTACTGGTTCTACCAAACTTTCAGTAGTAGTTCGTGGTTTTGGAATTTCTTCCATTTCTATTGCGCTCCCGCTTGTTTCCTTTTTTAAAAACTGATGTTCTAGAAAATGGGCATTACGATAAACAAAAACCTTTTGTTCCTCTGCGTAATAGAAATAATACCCCTTGGAGTTCTTTGGATATCCCACAAACTTACACTGTACTGATCGTGCCTCGAGTTTATCCGCATGCTGCTTTTTAACAAAAGCTGGACATCCACATATCTTCAGATACTAAAGATAGGGTTTCTTCCCACTCCACATCTGATATGGCGTCGTAGGCACAGTCTTGGTAGGAGCCCTGTTCAAAAGATATGCGGCTGATTCTAGCGCATAACCCCAGAAAGATCGCGGTATCTCAGCATTACTCATCATTGAACATACCATATCCAATAGGGTTCGATTCCGTCTCTCCGATACACCGTTATGCTGTGGAGTGTATGGAGGAGTAAGCTGAGAGAGAATTACTTTCTCTTTTAGGTAACTTAGGAACTCGGTACTTAAGTATTCACCACCTCGATCAGATCTCAGTTTCTTGATACTTTTGCCGGTTTGGTTTTCTACTTCATTCTTATACTCTTGGAATTTCTCAAAAGCCTCGGATTTATGTTTCATCAAGAAAATGAATCCGTACCTAGAGTAATCACCCGTAAAAGTAATGAAATAGGAAAAACCACCTCTTGCATGTATAGACATTGGACCACATACATCGCTGTGTATGAGTCCTAAGAGCTCGCTCGCTCTTACTCCATGTCCAGTGAATGGAGTCTTTGTCATCTTTCCTTTGAGACATGATTGACAAGTGGCATAAGATTGATATTCGAATGAATCCAAATATCCTTCTTTATGTAACTTAGTTAACCTTGTCTCATTGATGTGACCTAGTCTACAATGCCATAAGAAAGCTTTATTTAAATCTGGAGACTTTCTATTTAGTGTGTTCTATACATTGAAAATCTGTAATTGGTTTAAGACATATATACCGTTATCTAGTGTACCGGACCCAATCAAACCATGATTAAGGTGGATGTTAACAATATCGGTTATAAACGTGAAATCATAACTTTCTTTTGATAACAAGGAAACCGATATGATATTACACGTTAAACTGGGTACACAAAAACAGTTATGCAAAACCAAAATACGTCCACTCGTCAATCCAATGTGATAATCCCCTACGGACACAGCTCCCACGCTAGCTCCGTTAGCAACCTGGAGGGTCATATCACTAACCTTCAGCACTCTACGGTGTCTCAGTGCCTGCAATGAATTGCATATATGAGATCCTGATCCGGTATCCAATACCCAGGAAGTAGAGTTGATTGACAGACAATTCTCAATTACAAACACACCTGAAGTCGAAGCCACAGCTTACTTCGGTTCCTTGTTCTTGGCATTCCAAGCCTTGAAATCTTTCTTCCAGTGCCCTTTCCTATGACAGTGGAAGCACTCATCCTTTGCCACTACTGGCAACACAATCTTTTTCTTTCCCTTCGCTGCCACCTTACTAACACCTCCTCTAGGTTTGGTGGAGGCCTTATTCTTCCTTCCTTTGGCCTTAGCCTTGGACCCGGAAGAAGAAGCACTGCGAACAAACATAGCGGGTGTATCCCTTGCCTTCTACAAGGTGCCCTCTGCACTCCTCAAAATGTTAAGGAGATCTGGAAGTTCAACTTCTTTTCTTTGAATGTTGAAATTCAGAATAAACTGGGCGTAGGTGGAAGGAAGGAACTGGAGAATCAAGTATGTATAGAGCTCGTTCTCCAAAGTCTTCCCAAGGTCTGCGAGCTCTTCTATATAGCCAATCATCTTTAGGACATGTTCTCGTACCGATGATCCGACGACCAACCTCGCCTGAAACAAGTTCTTTGAAGTCTCGTATCTTGCTATACGAGATTGCTCTCCATAAAGTTCCTTTGTATGGAGAAATATGGCATCTAGATCCATATCCTCGTGCCTCCTCTGATGTTCATTATTCATCGAGGCAAGCACGATGCACTTGGCCCTCGCGCAATTTAACTCCCAGATTTTGCAGATTTCCTTATCCACATTACTGGATTTGGGACCAGGGACAGCAGGTGCCTTAGCGGTAAGGACATACCCTAATTTTTCATAGGTCAGAGCCATCTTGATATTCCGTAGCCAATCTTTATAGTTTGGCCCTGTCAATATATTTTTTTCTAGTAGTAACTTAAGTCCTGTCATTTTCTGTGTCGCTGCAATGAGAGAGAGAGGGAACACTTTAGCATGATGCTCTTGCAAGTTTAGAGTGGTTTTTAGTTTATCTAAACTGGATGGCTCCCACTGTTTCTCGAATCCCTCCTCAAACCAAAAAGGAAGAACTAGCCAGGACTATTCTCACCGTACAATACTTGCTTAACCGTTCAGCCAGGCCGGTGTCGGTACTTCGAGGGAGGTTTTCCAACGCTTTCGCGAAGTTCCTTAATTAAATAACCTCTTTTCTCTGGGGCCGTAGCCCCGCTGACACCTTTCTCGGCACCTACTTGGTTTATAGCATTGATCGTTTAAGTGACGAATCTCCTAATGAGTAGCATATACTCCCAGTAGGATCGTGATCCAAATATCATCGTGTCATAATGCTGAAGGAATCCTACCAACATTCATCACACTCCAAATGGTATGCATCTCTTTGCAAATTTCAGTTTCTTTAGAAATTCCCGATATAAATTTTTGCCCCATGCTCTTATGACCTTGGCGTTGGTCAAAATGTCATAAGTCACATGTCCAGTTCTACCCATCATTATCTTGTTAATTTGAACCCATCCGTACATACCCCTGACGTTGGCCAAATGATAATACGACTGTCCCAAACCAACTCATCTATCTATGCAACAAATGAATTCCCAGTAGCTACCAAACACTATGCCTTAGCGTTGGTCAAAATACATAGCTTGAATATTACTGAATACCCAAATGAAATGACGGAGGGCTACGAATGGTTTTGGAGAAACCGTGAACGTAGTGAACTTGATATGATCGAAGGAACCTGATAGCTTTTAAAAGGAGTGGTTAAAGCTCTGCAATTTAAAAAATATCCTCTGTTTTAAAATAACCGAGTGGTTTCTTTTAAACTCTTCCAACGATTCAACTTTGGTTTATTTTCTTTGCATTAAAATAATGCGTCGCATCAATTAACCTATCATTGTAGAAAACAAAGAAAATACAACATCCTCTTATGCCATCTGCATTCGCCACTGGGTCCCGTCATCACCCGTTAGGTTACTTAACTAACGACAGAGCGGGGGCTGGGCTAGCACGGGTGTAAAACATAAGTGACGTCTAAATAGCTATCATATATATATATTGTACATTCGTCTGACGCAATAATAGGCATTCCAGATCATAGATGAACATATTGGATTTTCTACGAATCCGCATTCTTTTGAGCCTGCAAAGAAAGACGGATTACACAGTTGTGATGAATAGCCATTATCCCACCCTAGACCCCTACGGGTATGGCAAACTACCCGCCAAGTACCCGAAGTGAAGCGGTCTCCCTCAACAACGTGAGTAGGCCACTAAACATTTCAATGTACCCGGTAGTTTGTGCACCCCACCTTGGGTCTATCCTAGGAGAAAAAATCAGTAAATGAAATAATACAACGGTGGCTACAACCGTAACCTGGATGTACCCCGCAAAAGAATATTACGTCATATTACAATTTATATCGAATGAATGAATATAAAAACCCATCTCAAACCCCGGCTAATCATCACAACGATCCAATCAAGTTCATAAACACAAACAGTAAAATCATTACAGAAATGTGCAACCCCCTGCCAACCGACATACTAGCAGTTAGGGGAGGTTTACGAACACATTATACAAATCACGGATATAATCTAATTAGCCAAACATCGTAGAATTTTGATCGAGCAAACACAATTGATTCTCCTCCAAAAACTTCTCTGTGCACCCGAGACTTGAGCAGAAACAAAACATTCTAGAAAGAACAAAATTATCACAGAAGAGTTCTGGGGAATTTTAGGCTGACTCGGCCTCAACTCGGCAGCAGATCCACGGCCGATCACATGGATCGGCCGCGGTTCCGCGGCGCTTTGGCCGATTCAAGAACCCAAATTTCTCCAGTATTCTTAAGTTTCCCTGCTTGTAATTTTAAGGGTCCCAGAAAAAAATTTAGACCCTGTTTTAAAATCGACAGAAACTTGATAAAAATGATGTTTTTTCCGATTCGTTTTGCGATCGAATTTCTAAGGACTTTGCTAACAAGTTATTTATGGTTTAGCGAGGCTCTGATACCACTTTAAGTCGACGTTGTACACCCCACGAGTTGCGGGGAGGCGGAATAGGTAAAACAATCATTTTGTTTAAAACAACATCGACTAACCGAAAGGATCTTTGCTAAACACTAACTAACATAATCATAGGAGTAATTAGCTACTATGAAAGATGATTATACCTAATGAACCAAGTCCTTCTTCTTCTCGTTAACCACCTCCTCGTCGGCCTCCTCTTTGTAATAGACGATCCACCCAAGAGCTTTTACTCCAAGCTTTGCCTCTAACTTGAGGAAACTAGGTTACTCCAATTTCTAATCAAAGTCACCTAGGAAATATAGAGTGTGATTATGGATTAATGAGTCTTGCTAATCCTTGATCTCAACATATGAGAAGTTAGGATTAGGGCTTGAAGAGAGAGAGCTTGAGGAGAGAGAAGGTGAGAGTGAGAATAAAATGAAATAATGATCTCATTTGAATATATGAAGCATGATGATTTATTAAATGAATAAATCAAATGATTTATCAACCATTCTTCATTCATTCACATTGTGTGATTCATCTCATGAGTCATTAGCCATTAAATGCATCATTAACTCCAAGGAGGAATCACACAAATGAGACACTAAATCAATAAATGCAAATGCCACCTTAACCCCCAAGTCATCATCCTTCTAAAAGCTTCTCGAGAATTTACGAGAACATCCCTCCTATCCGTGAAAACACGGAAAAACTTTAGACTGTATAAATCTAATAATCCGATACTAGAATCTCGCTTAAACCAAAGCCGGTGAGTAAAAACTGTCCGAACATCGTACGTGCGTAAAAACGCGTATGCGTCCGAACCCTTGTCGTAAAACCATACGACCTCTATATCGTTTCGCCCGAAGCAGTGAAACTCTCTGTGTGGGACTCTAAAGACTCGACTACTACGCTGGCAGTGGGTTCAACCACAGAACGCAAGCGGCACTAGCTGTACGTAACGGTCCCCAGATAGATGTCGATAAGAAGGCCGATGAGGAAACCCATCCGAACTCCTACTTAGCCTGATGTGACAATCTCCGTAAAGTCCGGTCTGTTCGTCTAGGACTACCGCATATCGGGCCTAGGGGCGGCAACCGTCAGTCCCCTAAAAGCGGTATAAGTCATGTCGGAGCGAAGCACATTACATCTTGAGAAACTACTGGAAAACCTACCAGTAAATCTCGCTTGCCCGGGCCAGGGACTTTGCGTAATGGCTTTCCAGACACAGCGCGATATCAACTCCCAATACCAGGAGAGACGAAACATGTCTAAACGCCACTGCCTCCAAATGCTCGGGACTGCACCCAACTGCTACCTGTTTGCACGACTCCTTTGAGCCGTGGTAGGGTAGCAATCTAAGAACAGTGGGACACACTCGAGGCGAAGTAGCAGTGTCAAGTCTGCGGACTATGTTGTACTCATGTCACCTGGGAACTGTTAACTGACGACGGGTATAATACCAACCAACGGTTCCCCGCGAGTCCTTTCCGGTTTACCCGTAACCCAACGAGCACCTGTATACTATCTCTAGTACGACGTACTGATGGCTGTGGGATAGACCATCTCCCCAACTGGGATGAGAAGCGCACACACTAGTCTACTCCGGAGTATCGATGTCCTGTCTCGATAATCCTATGACTAGGGACCTGAAAAAGGATGTGCTTGTAGACTACCCAGCCCCCACTAGTGTGACTGCCATCACAACGCTGGTAGTCAAGCGAGATCCTAAGGGCTCTATCAATACGTATACAAATATTAAGATAGATATAACCAAGTAGCATACTACCATGTTTAGCAAGACTGTTAATATAACCGTGAATATCCCAAGCTTCCATTAAGTAATATACAAGCTAGTATGATACAATAATGGCCCCTAAGGCATATACACTAACATTTTCTTATATCAATAGTTATCCATTTATAGATAAACTTTATTTCTTATTACCTTTATTTCAAAACTGCACCCCCATTATTTTCCGTAAAAAAAGGTTTAGATTTTCTGGGCTTTGGCTTACTTGAATTACTTTACGCCTTTGGACGTTGCGTGATTTAAGTGCCGGTAACGTGCTAAATTTTGGGTCGTGAAAAGTGCCCTCAAATCGATTATTGTAATTGCAGGCACGCGGTTATGATAATTAAGGGAAGACCTATACAAGTAGGACAATCTTACTCAAGATGATAGTATGCTATCTGGTTTGTCTTTATCATTGATGTGTACACGTTTTACTTGTTATTACGTGTCGCTAATACATAATGATGAAACCCGTAGGATTCTTGCTTGACTACCAGCATTATGATAGCGATCATAAACGTAAGTGCCGGGTAGACTCTAAGCAGATCCTTAAATGTCCCTTGTCGTGGGAGTATCGAGACTGGGCATCGATATTCCATGGTAGATTAGTGTATACATTTTGATACCCCGACAAGGGACGGTGGCTGGTCTTACAACCCATTGGTGTTATGTCACCTAAAACAGTATATATGTGCTAATTGGAGATGAGTACACTGGACGGACTCGCCAAGAACTTCTAAATTGTATTATATCTATCGTCAGATGGAAGTTCTCGAGTGGCATTAGTACAAGTTATTATTTTGACCTGAGATCTTCATTTGCCTCGTGTGAGTTCCCACTGCACTTTGATTACTATCCTACCACCGCTCAAATGAGTCGTTCAAACAGGTTTTCGTTGGGTACAGTCCCATGCCAAATGGAGACAGTGAGCGATTGTCAGGGATTTGTTTTTCCTGGTATTAGGAGTCGATGTCGTGCTGTATTCGGTAGTTTCTCGGTTGGTGATGAGAATGACTCCGACAGGACTTATTGTGTTATTAGGGGTCTGACGTTTCCACCACCTAGACCCGGTATGCGATACTCTTAGATGAAGAGACTGGACTGTACAGAGATTGTCACATTCAGGCTCAGTAAGGTACGGATGGACTTGATTGTCGACCTCCCTTTCGACAGATACCTGGGTAGCCATTATGTACAGCTAGTACCGCTAACATGCTTATAGTTTTTGGATTTATCCAGTAAATCACTGCCATAGTATTGTCGAGAATTTAAAGTCCCACACAGAAGGTTTTCCCGGTTCAGGCGATATGATGTAGATGACGTATGTTGGTGCATACAGGATGTCCGATTAAATACGTGTACAAGCTACAAGGACTTTAATCAGACGGTTGATAATACTAGCTGTTTTGGATTAAGCCGGATTATTTAATCAGGTTTTAATATAATAATATATATATATATATTTAATATGTATATTCTAGTATTATTGTTCACTATTCATTTTCTCTCTCTCTTGGATATTCGTATTTTTGTACGAATGCGCGTAATGTATTTCGATACGTATACCAGGTTCTATTCCGTATTTATAAGGAATTTGTTCTAGAAGATGGACACTTCATTTATTGATTTTTTTATAGAAAATAAAAAATGAGATGGAAGATAAGGTGTAAAGAAGTACGGTGTAGAGAGGTATGACATGATTTTTATATGATATATTTCATTTGGATACACTATTCTTTCATGGTTGCAAATAATCAAGCCATTCTTTTCCATGCTTGCTAGTTTTTCTTCACTTAAAGACTTAGCCATTTCTTCATGGCTTCTTCTTCTTCACCTCCTCCTCCTCCTTCTAGGTAGCTCACATGAGCTTAGAAAAGAGAGAAAATATAGTGAAAATATTCCTACCTCCCCACTCTCCATTCGTAGAGAGCTTGGAGCGTCGGTCACTTCACTAGGTGAAACCGGAGCTTGGATCGGTTTCTCTCAGGTGAATCTTCTTCGGAAAGGGCGGTCGACACTCAAGCACGATCTGAATAGCATACACGAAGCTTGGAGGGGTCTTCCATGATTGGGTGGACACGTAGTATTTCGTATCTTTTCATGCTTGGTTTGCTAGTTTAGGCGTTTGGATCGATTCTTGGTTCGAGGTTCCTTCGTGTTTGCTTGAAATTTTTGTTCCCTATTCGTGCCTCTGCTGCGCCGCAGGAACTGGGGAATGATCGCACGCTTTTGGCGTGTCGGATGTTCAAAGTTCTAAAGTATAACTGCGATCAGGACGGTGTCGCTATGCAGCTAGCCGGTTGAGAACGGGTCGATCCACAGGGAGATGGTTGTATGTCCTTTCTTGTCTTAGACGAGTCAATAAAGAATTTGTATGAGTTTGATTCTAACCTATGTGTTTATTTGCAAGTATAAAGTTGTTAAGAAAAAATACTAAATTGTAAGCTAAAGAAATTCGTACTCAAAACCTTTGAGCCGAATCTTGACCAATTGAAGCTAGAGCAATTGGCAACAACGTGGATTAGGGGATTTAAGCGCGGTATTCGTGCATTCCGGCTTTTTTACCCTTGTCCTTCCGTTCTTGTCTCTTGCTTTTGCCTCCGGCCAAACCGAACGCAACCGGTCGTGGTTAGGAATCACCGTTACCTTGTCAGGGTAGGGTGCCTAACGGAGCGCTTGCGTAACGTTTGGGCGGAGTTCAATGGAAAATAACGAGAAAAGGAAATGAGGAAAGAAGTGTTAACTTACAATACCGTATTGATTCTTAACAACGACGGTAATAACAACATTCACAAAATGAACAACAAAGAGCAAAAGAAAAGAACAAAGAAAAGAAAAGATTACAAGAAAGAAAGTGCATGAATTAAATTGCAAGAAAGTAAAGCAAGATAATAAAAAGCAAGTAATAAATAAGCAATAAAAAGAACAAGAAACTAGGACTCAAGACAAGCATGTGATCAATAGCCAACCCTTAAATTTGCAAGCTCAATTAAGAGGTTGCAAGATCAAGGGAAGGGTAGAGAACGCATGTGAATTGAAGCGCTAATTCCATGAGAAAATACGACCATTGAGATCAATAACTAACCCTTAACCATTCAAGCTCAATGAAGAGGTTGAATGATCAAGAGAAAGCAAAAATCTCAAGGGGAAGAAGAAACAAAAGAGAATGATACAAAAAGCCCTCATCTTCATTGATCTCCCACTCAAAAAGCTCTCACTACAATTTTCATGGAAAAAGAATGAAGAAGAAGAAGAAGAACTATACAAAAAACTACAAAAGAGTGGACACAAAATTGGACCCTTGGCTTTGCTCAGATCCGGGGTATTTATAGGAGGGGAATGGGAAACCTAGGGCAACCATCTGACCATAGAAAAAATTACCAAACAGCCCCCAAAAGATTACAGAGAGAGGACTCCACATGGCCGTGGATCCGCGGCCAATACCCCCTATTGGCCGCGGAACCGCGGCCATCTAGGTGAGTTGGGTCAAGGGGTTTGGTGGGGTTTCCTGGATTCATTTGTCCTTGTGTTTGAAAACTTCATACTGCACAAAAGTCTTCCAGAATATCAGCAGATTTCCATGTCCAAGATTGCATTATCTTTGTTTACTTTTGACTTTATCTCCCTCGAGCTCCGCGCACCCATTGATTCTTGTGCAGCCCCCCTCGTGCTCTGTGCTTGTCCCAGACACGAATGACCACTGTCACATGTCTTGTATCTGGAACCGGTACTCGGCACTGGACGGATATGGATGACCGGAACCCGGCTTTTATCTGCTGTGACAGATGTTCTGTATTTAGCGTAACTGTGGAGATTTTATCTTGATTTCCAATATTTGTACCGGAAACCTGTATTCTGTCAATATGTAACAAACACGGATTAAAAGCACCTACCTATAAACACACGAGCGTAAGAATGGGCGGTATAAAATGCATTATTCTGGTATGAACAAATACCCCCAAACTTAACTTTTGCTCGTCCCGAGCAAAACCAATTATTCAAAAAAATAAAATGATCACCGCACTTTCGCAGGGAACGCGATTGCACTGAGCGCGTGCAACAAGCCGTTAAACCTCTAGGTGTCCCTAGTAGGAGAAGTGTTGTCTCCTGAGGGTTTTCAGCGGATACTACCCACAAAATCCTGTCAAGTTAGTGTCATCAATTAACGTCGATTCTACTCCTACAGTTTAGTATTTACATTAGAAACTCTATCATCCTAAGTTAGAAATATCCAACCCTTATTCTTCACACCTCTTATCTATTTCACCTTGGTTCGTATACGCTCCAAAAAAAGTTTAAAAAGATGTTGGTTCTCCTGAGTTTTCCTTCTAAACTACGGCCTCAAATCAGGGATTTTTATCAACTTTACAGAAAACACAAGTCTTATTCTTCATCTCTATCTTTTATCCAAACATCGATTATATACCCCTACGTGTGTGTATATTTGCACCCCTACACTTAAGAATTCAATTCAAGCTATAGTACCATTTGCCCTAATACCTAATACTACTTCTTTTCATTAAGGATGGACGGTTTTGCTCACACACCTTTCATGCGACTATTAATGCTTCTTGAGGCACTAACGGCCGATTACTGAATGTGTGAGCTTTAAAGCGTAAATAGCAGTTTCCAGGTCTTGACTTTATTCTATTTTTTCTTTTTCTTTTTCTTTTTCAAGACCGGATATATTTTTCAATATGCTCTTTTGGTGTTTAGCTTTAAATACCGTTTTTTCTTTCATACTAGGCTTTCAGCCAAGAGTATTTCTAGGTATCCTCTACTATCCCAAGTTTCAAGGTGCGTGTAAGTGCAGTTTGTAGAGTATATACTTTCTAAATTTGAACTTATGAAAAGAAACTATTTTTCAGACTTATCCTCCGGTAAAGCTTCAATACTTTCCCTTCTTCTTGACTTAACTCAAAAAAACTGAACTCAAGATTACCTATTTCTCAAAAAAAACTGTAAGGACGTATAATCACCAAGTTTAAACAGAATGACGGTTATTTTTAGGATCTTCAATTCCTAGGCCTAGAATTTAGTTATTTCTAACATATCAACTAAACTTTCAGAATAAAGATCTAAGTTACTTTATTAGCTAACTTGACGACAAAGTTTTTATAATTTTGGAAAATTTTCGATTTTTATGGGTTTTTAAATAAGGTATGCAAATGCAAAATATACAAATGAATGCGAAGGAAGAAAGCTTACCGAGCACACCCCCAAACTTAAACTTGACAGTGCCCTCACTGTCAGGCTATACCAAGAGGGTCAAAATTTTCGGCGCTCTCCAAAAGAAATTATATACAACAAAGAAAAACCAAAAAATATATACAAAAAAAAAGAGTCCCCCCCAAACTTAAGTGAAACAGTGTTTCCACTGTTAAGCGATGAGGTTCAGGATTAGGGGGGAAAGAACAGTATCAAGCTATACAAGGCCTTACACAGGCCAAAAGTGAGCACCAACCATTCAAAGATTTTATCTCTATAATGTACAGGTTGGTGGAAGAAGGCGTAGAGAAAAGAGAGGGAGAATACGCGAGACCGTATTGAGATAGAAGTGGTATACGGTCTAGGTATATAAGAGGAAGAAGAATGGCGGAAGGGAAAAAGAAGTGGAATACGAACTTGAGGGTGTAAATGGAGTAAATAGATTAGCACAATTTGTGATGACCGATGTGTGAAAAGCGAATGTGCTAATATATTTACCCGTCGAGAAATGGGATCAAATCCCTCAAGATTCGTGAGAAACCATGGGTACGCCGAACTTGGTAAACCAGACACAGGAAGTGAAAATGATACGGGTTCTTGCAAGGTCGGAACGATGGAAATGATGGAGGAAAGTGGTTGAGGAAGGGTATCGGTTGAGGGTTCTGGAGGGTGTACACAGTCAGTGAAAGGAACAGGATGAATTGGAAAATCCGACTCATCATCTAGAACTGTTTCATCCTCAAAAATATCCTCAAAATTCTCCTCAAAGTTAAGCTCATCCATGCATATTTCATCAAAGTCCAGACGCATATGGGGTTCGGGAAAAACATTTAATGACTCGGTATGATGATTTGAAGAGACAAACTCAGCAAAATCTACGGGTTCATCATCCAAAATATTCCCAGCGTCAATATCCTTAATCAAGTGAAAATCAAAATTCTCTGACACCTCAACCAAAGCATGGATATTAATCAATTCAGGTTCTAAGATGGAGGTGTAGAGGTCAAAAGAATTGGGTGTGGTTTCACTTGGCAAGGTCCCTTCACAATCGGGCAAATCAAACACTACAAAGTCGCACAACTCATTAAACATTCTATCTTCAACTGATAATTCATTTGGGACACTTGATAGACTTTCAACAAAGGAGTTGTGGGATTCAATTTGAGACGGGTAGGTTTGATTTGGAAGGGGGTATATCTCACTCTCTCCACTCAAATTCACAGCCTGTCCTGCCGCCTCATCATACATTGAAAAAGTTGGAGCTAGTTGGAAACTAGCTATCGGGTCAGTAGGTTGTATGAGAGCGGCCATGGACGCATTCAAATCCATCATCTGCTGTGAAGCTACCCGAAATCCTTCCAAAGTTTGGTCAAGACTAGACATAGGTTGTGAAGGGGTTTCAGTAAAAGATTCAAAGTTGTTTGGATACTGAAAACTCCCAAAAGGCTGTGTAGAAGCAATGTCTAGGGAAGGTGTAAAAGTTGGGTAGGACTGGTAGGAATTGAATGGCTGGACAGGAGTGGGATCAACATTGGGATAAGAAGGTGAATGGAATTGTTGATCCCAAGAATTTGTAGTGGTGAAAGGAGTGAAAGATCGGCTATGAGATTGTTCAATACGTTCAGCAATAGACATAGGTCTCGGGGTTACAACTGGATTTTCAAAAGGGGTATCAACGCAAGAAGGTGTGAATGTTTGAAACGGTTGATACGAAGTGGATTGCGGGGTCCAGTTGTTCGTCCTAGACGCGTCTATCCGATCTTTCAAAGAAATTTTTGGCATGGATGGATCGTTCGAAGTTCGACCAAAACAAGAACCGTAGGAAGTAATGTCTGGTTGTGGGTACCAAAGTTCGGCAAGAGTTTTGCGAGGTGGAGTACCCATGATATGAAGAGAGAGAGAAAAAGGTAGAGAAAAGGAGGAAAAAAGAATGTGATATATATTTTTTTTTAATTTTTTTTTTAAATATTAACAAAAGAATGAAGTATACACAAAAAAGAATATGGACAAAAAACAATCACGACACAAAAATACCACACACCTAATCGTTCTAGGGTTCACCTAGGTCAACTAGACCTGCTCCAGAACTTAATTGTCGAAGTAAAACCGTGTCGAGAAACAGACTCAAGATACACTGATCACGAGGCCAGGTAAGTGCAGAGATAAGGGGAAGTTGTCCAACGCTTTCGCGAAGTTCCTTAATTAAATAACCCTTTCTCTTTTGGCGGTTTCGCCGTTAACACTTTCCTAGACACCCCGTAAACAATATACCGTTAAGCGAGGTTCTAAACACAATTAACTTCTCCTAGTGAGCGCGAAGTCCTTAAGGCTTAAAGTCTAGTTTCTTTTAAATTTGTGCGGGTAAACGTTATGCACAAGTTCGTGATTTGTGGGCCACGGAAAAGGTGATGAAATCCTTTACCGTATCTTGTGGGGTTCGCTTGCCCTTATGTCCGTATTAATGTATGCAATGCACAATTCAATAAAAATTCTATAAAGAATCAAAAAATTGTTTTTTTTATTTTAGCACGGCACTGCAACAAATACGGGTTAGTCAATTTTGGCGTTTGCTAGCGAACTTGCAAAGAATCCTGCAAAGAATAGTATATTGGAAGCGTCGGATTTGAGAAGAAGGTGTTAGGAAAGTACGTACCGTTAAGTTTTTGGGTTAGGAAACCACCGTTGAATCAAATCCGGTAAGCTTGAAAAGTTCGCATGCGCGGGTCAAACTACCCGGATCTTTGGCACTGTACTTTGCAATTACCTTAGCCTTGAGCGTACACTTTGCTTCCCACAATTGCCGGTTGCAAATCCGCAAAAATCTGCACTCTTGCCCACAAAAATGATCAAAAATAACAAAAAGTTTTTTTTTATAAATATATACAAAAAGAATATTAACCCGAATAACAAGAAAGAAAATACGCTACCGTCTCCCCGGCAACGGCGCCATTTGATCGCACGCTTTTGGCGTGTTGGATGTTCAAAGTTCTAAAGTATAACCGCGATCAGTACGGTGTCGCTATGCAGCTAGCCGGTTGAGCACGAGTCGATCCACAGGGAGATGGTTGTATGTCCTTTCTTGTCTTAGACGAGTCAATAAAGAATTTGTATGAGTTTGATTCTAACCTATGTGTTTATTTGCAAGTATAAAGTTGTTAAGAAAAAATACGAAATTGTAAGCTAAAGAAATCCGTACTCAAAACCTTTGAGCCGAGTCTTGACCAATTGAAGCTAGAGCAATTGGCAACAACGTGGATTAGGGGATTCAAGCGCGGTATTCGTGGAATCCGGCTTTTTTACCCTTGTCCTTCCGTTCTTGTCTCTTGCTTTCGCCTCCGGCCAAACCGAACGCAACCGGTCGTGGTTAGGAATCACCATTACCTTATCAGGGTAGGGTGCCTAACGGAGCGCTTGCGTAACGTTTGGGCGGAGTTCAATGGAAAATAACGGGAAAAGGAAATGAGGAAAGAAGTGTTAACTTACAATACCGTATTGATTCTTAACAACGACGATAATTACAACATTCACAAAATGAACAACAAAGAGCAAAAGAAAAGAACAAAGAAAAGAAAAGATTACAAGAAAGAAAGTGCATGAATTAAATTGCAAGAAAGTAAAGCAAGGTAATAAAAAGCAAGTAATAAATAAGCAATAAAATGAACAAGAAACTAAGACTCAAGACAAGTATGTGATCAATAGCCAACCCTTAAACTTGCAAGCTCAATCAAGTGGTTGCAAGATCAAGGGAAGGGTAGAGAACGCATGTGAATTGAAGCGCTAATTCCATGAGAAAATACGACCCTTGAGATCAATAACTAACCCTTAACCATTCAAGCTCAATGAAGAGGTTGAATGATCAAGAGAAAGCAAAAATCTCAAGGGGAAGAAGAAACAAAAGAGAATGATACAAAAAGCCCTCATCTTCATTGATCTCCCACTCAAAAAGCTCTCACTACAATTTTCATGGAAAAAGAATGAAGAAGAAGAAGAAGAACTATACAAAAAACTACAAAAGAGTGGACACAAAATTGGACCCTTGGCTTTGCTCAGAGCCGGTGTATTTATAGGAGGGGAATGGGAAACCTAGGGCAACCATCTGACCATAGACAAAATTACCAAACAGCCCCCAAAAGATTACAGAGGGAGGACCCCACATGGCTGCGGAACCGCGGCCATCTAGGTGAGTTGGGTCAAGGGGTTTGGTGGGGTTTCCTGGTTTCATTTATCCTTGTGTTTGAAAACTTCATACTGAACAAAAGTCTTCCAGAATATCAGCAGATTTCCAAGTCCAAGATTGCATTATCTTTGTTTACTTTTGACTTTATCTCCCTCGAGCTCCGCGCACCCATTGATTCTTGTGCAGCCCCCCTCGTGCTCTGTGCTTGTCCCATACACGAATGACCACTGTCACATGTCTTGTATCTGGAACCGGTACTCGGCACTGGACGGATATGGATGACCGGAACCCGGCTTTTATCTGCTGTGACAGATGTTCTGTATTTGGCGTAACTGTGGAGATTTTATCTTGATTTGCAATATTTGTACCGGAAACCTGTATTCTGTCAATATGTAACAAACACGGATTAAAAGCACCTACCTATAAACACACGAGCGTAAGAATGGGCGGTATATAATGCAATATTCTGGTATGAACAGGGAACCCTACAATGGTGTCAGTGTAAGGTTAGTATAGCACCCTATGAAGAGTTTTGAAGCATCACATGACCCAAAGTTATAATTTTTAAGGCGCTAAACTAACATGCAAGTGGATCGATCCTAGAAAATTAGGGTTATTCAACTTTAAGCTAGAAAAGATTAGGGTTTGAAGGCTACAGCCTTTGTAGCTCCCCTTTGCTAGACTCCTTGGTGCTTTGGGTGTTGAGTCGAGGTCCTCTCGAAGTTCCCTTGCGTCCACGACGATCCACCACGGAGATCTCCGTCCAAGTTCGCAACTTCGACAAACCGAAGAGAACACTCTAAACTAAGCGGCTAAGCTTGTGTAGAATGATGTTGTGGTTTGGGATCTCACTTCAAAAACCTATCTTTATGTGGTATTTGCTCACTAAGAAAATCAAGAGAGCGAAAGGAGCTAGAGGAAGAAGATGGTGGCTAATATTAACAAGAGGTAAAGAGATAACTCCTGAGTTAAAAAAAAGGAAGAAGAAATATATATCACAATATATATTTATTTCCTTCTTGACTTCAACCATGATTAAATGATGGATAGTTAGTTTAACTTGGGTTTTAAATGATAAAGAGAAAGATAACCATAGGTTAGTGGTAGTTGAGCTAGGTTAGGTCAAAGGAAGAATGTAGAAGCATGAATGATTATCCTTTCTTTTTCATTTTCTTTTTAAACCCAAAATGAAATAATAATCCATTATATAATCCATGGTGTGAGTCTTATATTGCTACCATTTCCATATGCTAACAACCATGATGGATTGGTGTATGTATGTATGCATGTATGCACATTCACATGTGCATGAAACTAGCATGAAAGAAAGAAAGAAAAACACACATGCATGCACACATCCATCATCCAAGAATAGGTTTTAAGTGAGAAAACTAATGGTTAAATGATAAATCAACACTTGATTTATCAATCCGGTCATATCTCATACGACCCCACCAAAAGCAGTTCACCCGATCAATGTTCGGTATCATATACGCACATTTCAATCGGTTGCATGCGCATATCGCATACGCGCACCACAACGTTTCGCCTGGACTGGGTAACTCCTTTGTGGGACTCTAAGACTCGTCAATACGCCGGAAGAGGGTAATGATCATATCAAGTACCCTCAAGCCGCAAGCGGTCAGCTAAACGTAACGGCCACCCGGGTATTGAGCGATCAGAAGACAACAAGCGAACCTGTTACAACTCCCGTCGAGCCATCCGGCAACACTACCGTACAGTCCGGTCTCTTCGTCAGATATGCTGCATATCGAGCCTAGGGATGGTCACGTCGACCCCAATAACTCAATAAGTCGTGTCTGTGAATGGTCTATAACAGATCGAGAAACTACTGATAACACTTATCAGCAAATCTCAGCAGCCCTGGCCAGGGACTTGCTGTTATAACCAGTCAGGCACAGCATAGCATCAACTCCCAATACCGGGAGAGACGAAACCCCTCCTATCGCTCATCGTCTTCGTGTGTCTCGGGACTGTACCCAACGGCCACCTGTTTGCACGACTCAGTAGAGCCATGGTAGGGTGGCAATCAAAGTACAGTGGGAGAACACACAAGACTCCATGACGATCTCGGGTCTACAGACTAACCTGTACCAGTGTCACCTGAGAACTGCTATCCGACGATAGATATAATTCCATATAGGAGTTCTCGGTGAGTCCGTCCAGTGTACCCAGTCACCACTGAGCACCCGTATATGATCTTGATGTCAAACATCGATGAATGTGGGAACATTCATCGCCCATCGTAAGGGTCTAGTATCATATACGCTAGTCTACTCTGGTATATCAATGCCCCGTCTCGATATACCTACGACTAGGGATGTTCCAGGATACGCTTATAGACTACAGATGTCCCACTAGTATGATCTCCATCATAATCAGAGTAGTCAAGCCGATATCCTCAGGGCTTTATCAGCATGTATGAATGAATAGAAGCATGATCAAATAAACATGTCAGATAAAGAAGAACCAGATAGCATACTATCATGTCGAGCAAGAATGCAAACTGAATATATATACATGTATAGATACATCCACTATCACATAATGGCCTCTAGGGCATACATATATCCAACAATCTCCCACTTGCACTAAGGCCAGTTATTGGCGTATCTCATACCCAACATCTCAAAAAGTCGCTCATGCTGTGGCTGAGGGAGGGCCTTGGTGAGTGGATCCGCGGCGTTGTTCTTTGTGTCAATTCTCTTAATCTCGATCTCGCGGCGATCTACAATCTCCCGGATCAAATGAAAGCGCCTCTGGATATGTCTGGACCGCTGATGGGATCTGGGCTCCTTGGGTAACGCTATTGCCCCATTATTGTCACAATACAAAGGTATTGGATCAATAATGGTTGGAACTACTCCTAGCTCCGAGACGAACTTCTTCATCCTGACGGCTTCCTTGGCGGCATCATTTGCAGCAATGTACTCAGCTTCCACTATAGAGTCTGCAACGGTATCTTGTTTGGAACTCTTCCAACATACCGCCCCTCCATTGAGGGTAAATACAAACCCTGAGATAGATTTGCTGTCATCCTTATCGCTCTGGAAGCTCGAATCGGTAAAGGCCTCCATTTGGAGATCTGTATTACCATACACCAAGAACAATTCTTTAGTCCTTCGTAAGTACTTAAGAATATTCTTCACAGCTGTCCAGTGGTTCTCCCCTGGGTTGGATTGATGCCTGCTTACAACACTAAGTGCATAAGCTACATCTGGGCGTGTACATAACATCGCATACATTATGGATCCTACTGCCGAAGCATAAGGTATAATGCTCATGCGAGCTCTCTCTTCATCGGTCTTTGGACAAGAATCCTTGGAGAGGGTGACTCCATGGCAAGCGGGTATGGTACCCCGCTTGGAGTCTTCCATACTAAACCTTTTTAGGATGGTGTTGATGTACCTGGTTTGGGACAATCCCAATAACTTTTTGGATCTATCCCTATAGATCCTTATGCCCAGGATGTATGTGGCATCACCCAGGTCCTTCATGGAGAACCTCAGTGATAAGAATGATTTGACCGACTGTTGCATAGGAATATCATTTCCTATCAGAAGAATGTCATCCACATACAATACGAGGAATGTGACAGCTCTTCCTACAGCCTTCCTATAAACACAAGGTTCATCTGGATTTTTGATGAAATCAAACTCTTTGATAACATCATCGAAACAGATGTTCCAACTCCGAGATGCCTGCTTTAACCCATATATGGATTTAAGCAATCTACATGCTTTCTCGCTGCTCCCACTGTCAATGAAGCCCTCTGGCTGATCCATATAAACGCATTCTTCTAAATCTCCATTTAGAAATGCTTTTTTAACGTCCATCTGCCAGATTTCATAGTCGTAGTGAGCAGCAATAGCATGTAGGATCCTAATGGATTTAAGCATGGCTACGGGCGAAAAAGTTTCGTCATAGTCCAAACCTGGTCTTTGACGAAAACCTTTCGCCACAAGTCTTGCCTTATAGGTCTCTACCTGCCCATCCACACCAATCTTTCTTTTAAAGATCCATTTGCACCCTACAGGTTTTACCCCAGGGAGTACAACGTCCAAAGTCCATACTTTGTTGGTGTACATAGACTCCATTTCGGATCTTATGGCATCCAGCCACTTCACAGAGTCACCACTCGTGATAGCTTGCTGAAAACTGGTAAGATCATCATCTTCCATGATACAGTCTTCTCTATCACCATCAATGAGGAAACCGTAGTACCTCTCCGGTGGGCGAGAAGTCCTACCAGACCAACGGAGTGGCCGAGGTTCTTCAGTTTCTGTTGCAACAGCCGGTTCAACCAAATCGTCATTTGTAGTTTGTGTCTCCAGAACCTCTTCCAGATCTACTACCTTGCCATCATCTTTATCTGTGAAAAACTCTTTTTCCAAGAATGTGGCATACTGAGAAACAAACACCTTTTGTTCCTCTTTGTGGTAGAACAGATATCCATAAGAATTCTTTGGATATCCCACAAAGTTACACATGACTGACCGTGTCTCGAGTTTGTCCGGATTCTGCTTTTTAACATAGGCAGGGCAACCCCAAATCTTAATTCTTTTAAGAGATGGTCTCTTCCCATTCCATATCTCATATGGCGTGGTAGACACGGCTTTGGTTGGAACCCTGTTTCGCAGAAACGCCGCAGTCTCCAATGCATGTCCCCAAAACAAGACTGGTAACTCAGCGTCACTCATCATGGACCGGACCATATCTAATAGGGTCCTATTCCGTCGTTCTGACACACCGTTGTGCTGTGGTGTGTAAGGAGAAGTGAGCTGAGAGAGAATCCCATTCTCTTTTAGGAAGTTTGCAAATTCTGTACTGAGATACTCTCCACCTCGATCTGATCGAAGCATCTTAATACTCAAGCCGGTTTGTTTTTCTACTTCTTGTTTATATTCAATGAATTTCTCGAAAGCGTCGGACTTGTGCTTTAATAAAAATACATGACCGAATCTTGAGAAATCGTCAGTGAATGTAATGAAGTATGAAAAACCGCCTCTAGCCTGTGTAGACATAGGCCCACATACATCACTATGTATGAGGCCCAGGAGCTGAGTAGCTCTTTCTCCGTGTCCGGTAAACGGAGTTTTGGTCATTTTACCTTTGATACAAGACTGGCAAGTCGCATAAGATTTATATTCAAAAGAATCTAAATATCCATATTTGTGTAACTTGTTTAGTCTTGTTTCGTTAATATGACCAAGTCTACAGTGCCAAAGAAAAGCTTCATTTAATTCTGAAAGTTTTCTTTTATTAGTGTGTTGTATACTGAAAACTGTGTGTTGATTTAGGACATATATTCCGTTATTAAGTGTACCATACCCAACCAACATTTGATTCAGGTGAATGTTCATAACATTGTTTTGCAATACAAAATTATACCCTTCATTGTCTAACAAAGAAACGGATATTATATTACATAGCATACTTGGTACAAAATAACATGGATTCAAAATCAAAATACATCCAGATGGCAACCCCAAGTGATACGCTCCCACTGCGAGTGTATGTACATTGGAACCATTTCCAACGCGGAGAGTATGGTCACCTGTCCTCAAAACCGTGCTATTTCTCAGCCCCTGCATAGAATTGCAAATGTGAGAACCTGAACCGGTATCCAATACCCAGGAAGCAGAGTTTATAGAAAAACAGTTTTCAGTCACAAACGCACCTGAAGCAGAAGCATCACCATGCTTCTTCTTGAGACTTAGGTACTCCGTGCAGTTGCGCTTCCAATGTCCTGTCTTGTGGCAATGAAAACACTCGCCTTTCCCCGGGTCTCCAGCTGTGGACTTTCCCTTTCCCTTCACCTTTCTGACTCCACCCTTAGGATTAGTGGGTTTCTTCTTTTTCTTTCCCTTGGCCTTAGCTTTCGGGCGAGAAGAAGAAGACTGTCCAATAGTCATAACAGGAGTCTTTGCTGACTTCATAGTGCTCTCTGCACTCCTTAACATATTAAGGAGTTCAGGGAGTTCCTTCTCCATGCCATGCATGTTAAAGTTCACTATGAACTGAGCAAAGGTGGAGGGGAGGGACTGCAGAATAATATCTATATATTGTTCATTGTCCATTGTCCATCCGAGGTCCTCAAGCTCTTCTATAAGAGCTATCATCTTCAAAACATGGTCTGCTACTGGTGTGCCAGGGGCCATCCGCATCTGAAACAGTTTCTTTGATGCTTCGTATCGTAATACGCGGGACTGCTCCCCATACAAGTCCTTTGTATGGAGCAATATCCCGTGAATGTCCATGTCCTCGTGCTGCTTTTGATGTGTGTTGTCCATCGATGCAAGCGCGAGGCATTTTGCCGTGGCACAGTCAGCGTCCCATGTCTTGCGGACTTCAATGTCTGCAACTGAGGACTTTGGGCCTGGGACGGGCGGGGCTGAAGCCGTGAGGACATATGATACTTTATCATAAGTCAAGGCGATCTTTAGATTCCTCAGCCAGTCTTTATAGTCAGTCCCATTCAGTTTGTTCTTATCTAGTAGAAGCTTAAGTCCAGTCATTGGTATCTGCCATTAAGAGAGAGAAAAGAATACACTCAGCGAAAGCTCTTGCACAGATTAGATTGGTTTATTATCTTGTCTAATCGATGTTTCCCACTGCTTTTTATCAAGTTTTCTTTCAAACCTTAAAAAGAAAAACTAGCCAGGATTAATTACAGTCTACAACTTCGCTAACCGTTCAGCCAGGCCAGTGTCGGTACTTTGAGGGAGGTTCCCCGTGCTTTCGCACGGACCTAATTAGAGTAAACCTCGTTTTCCCAGAGGCAGAGCCCCGTTAACACCTTTCTATACACCTAATGAGTTAGCTAATTGTAAACTGTAAAACTCTCCTAGGAGCAACTATTGCCCACAGTTGGATCGGGATCCAACCATCACATGGAAGGTATGCAATCTCATTGCAAATTTCAACACTTGAAATTCCCGATGTAATTTTTACCCCTAGTACTTATGACCTTAACTATGGTCAACAAATCATAAGTACCAGTCAAGTTCTACCCGTCATTTCTTGATCAATTAGACCCACCCATATGACCCTTAACTATGGTCAACAAAGTCGCATGAATGTCCTAATTAATCTGCATCATATGCATTGTAGGAAGACATCACTTAGCTACCGTACACTACGCCTTAACTAAAGTCAACAAACGTGGCACGAATACTAAGTACTCAACTTCCTAAAATGACGGAGGGTTGCGAATGATTTTTAAGAAAATCTTTAACGCTTTGAACTTGATATCGTTGTAGAATCAAACAGTTTTCAAAAGGAGTGGCTTAAGCTCCGCAGTTTTGAAATGTAGCTTTTTCATAAATAGCCGAGTAGTTTTTAAATCCGATTCTACAACATCTTTTAGGTTTATTTTCTTTACATTAATCACATTAATGTAATCCCATCATTTAAGTCCTTAAGCCAATCACAGAAAAGAAACGAAAATAACACGTACGCTTATGCCATCCGCATTCGCCGCAATGTTCCGTTATGCACCGTTAGGTTACTTAACTAACGGCATACCGGGACGGGACTAGCGCGGGTATAAAACATAAGCAACGTCTACTATATATCATATATATAATATGTCATTCGTCTCAGATATCACAGAACACAGGCAGCAGAAATATAGATATAACGTGGGATATACTAGGACGTCCGTATTTAGTTTTTAGCCAGAATAGAAAATACGGATTCCACAGTCGTGATGAATAGCCAAGCCCACACCCTGGACCCCTACAAGAGCGGCAAGTGACCCTACCAATCCTGGAGTTTAGGAGACCCGGTCTCGACTCCTCGAGATGGCCTCCCACTGAACCCCAGAACCCGGTCACCTGTGCTCCCCTCCTTGGGTCCATCCTAATGCGGAAAAGTAAATAATATACAACACTGGTGACACAACCGCAACCTGGAAGTGCCCCAAATAAAAGAATATTACATTACATTTGAATTTACATGAATGAAAATATAAAACTCTCATCTCACAAAAACCCCCGGCTATTCGATCGCGACAATCCTACACATCATATCTCAGCAACACATAATATCACATTTCATCAACGTAAGTAAGTATGCGTACCCCGATTGTCGTTGATGTATAGCAACGAAACCGGCGATATCTAACATACTACACTTACGGTCACAGAAAAGAAAGTGTAAAACTACAATATTTGGAATCCAGATTCTCTTTAGACATCATAAATGCAAAATATCACATATTTCCTATTTCATGCCTAAACCATATGAATTCCACATATTGTATCACATTCCAGACAAACAGACAGTATTAAAGTTTTCGAACGAACAATCAAGCACCCAAGATTCACTAAAGCTCAACACTTGAGCAGGGTTCAAAAGATCCGGAGTGTGACACAGTAGTGGCGGTCCAGCCGTAGAAGGATCAAGCCAACGCCTTACATGTGGAACGCCGTACTGCCCCAAAACCTAGGGTTCAAAGGGCAGTTCGAGACGGTCACATAATCGAGTTAAGGTTTGTTGTCTTCTAGAGGGACCACCGCAAAAAGACTTGCACGTATTTCCAAACTATTTAAACCCCGTGAATAGTGAGTAAATGTTACTCGTTCAAACACTTCAATACTTTCTAATTTACCCGGAAAAGTTACGAAATGAAAGTCCCGATCGAATCGACGAATCCAAAAACATCTCCAGAATTTTTCAAAACTTTATACAGTTTACAAATACCCAAAAATTTATACATGCAGAACCAAAAATTATTGAAGAAAACTTATCCACTAAATCATATATAAGGCCGCGGAACCGCGGCCTAAGCAAGCTTAGGCCGCGTTTCCGCGGCAAGAAACACTGTTCATGGGATAATTTTTCTGCCGTAATCCTTATTTTTCCCTGCTTTATTTTTTACATATTTTTAATTCTGCAAAATGTCAAAATTTAGAAAATTTCCAGAGAGCATCCCATAATATCGTATTTTTGTCCGATCGGGGTTTTCACTTCGTAAAAACGTCGCCTAATGTTCTAGGTCGGCTCTGATACCAATGTAAGGTTAGTATAGCACCCTAGAAGAGTTTTGAAGCATCACATGACCCAAAGTTATAATTTTTAAGGTGCTAAACTAACATGCAAGTGGATCGATCCTAAAAAATTAGGGTTATTCAACTTTAAGCTAGAAAAGATTAGGGTTTGAAGGCTACAACCTTTGTAGCTCCCCTTTGCTAGACTCCTTGGTGCTTTGGGTGTTGAGTCGAGGTCCTCTCGAAGTTCCCTTGCATCCACGACGATCCACCACGGAGATCTCCGTCCAAGCTCGCAACTTCGACAATCCGAAGAGAACACTCTAAACTAAGCGGCTAAGCTTGTGTAGAATGATGTTGTGGTTTGGGATCTCACTTCAAAAACCTATCTTTATGTGGTATTTGCTCACTAAGAAAATCAAGAGAGCAAAAGGAGCTAGAGGAAGAAGATGGTGGCTAATATTAACAAGAGGTAAAGAGATAACTCTTGAGTTAAAAAAAAGGAAGAAGAAATATATATCACAATATATATTTATTTCCTTCTTGACTTCAACCATGATTAAATGATGGATAGTTAGTTTAACTTGGGTTTTAAATGATAAAGAGAAAGATAACCATAGGTTAGTGGTAGTTGAGCTAGGTTAGGTCAAAGGAAGAATGTAGAAGTATGAATGATTATCCTTTTTTTTCATTTTCTTTTTAAACCCAAAATGAAATAATAATCCATTATATAATCCATGGTGTGAGTCTTATATTGCCACCATTTCCATATGCTAACAACCATGATGGATGGGTGTATGTATGTATGCATGTATGCACATTCACATGTGCATGAAACTAGCATGAAAGAAAGAAAGAAAAACACACAAGCATGCACACATCCATCATCCAAGAATAGGTTTTAAGTGAGAAAACTAATGGTTAAATGATAAATCAACACTTGATTTATCAATCCGGTCATATCTCATACGACCCCACCAAAAGCAGTTCACCCGATCAATGTTCGGTATCATATACGCACATTTCAATCGGGTGCATGCGCATATCGCATACGCGCACCACAACGTTTCGCCTGGACTGGGTAACTCCTTTGTGGGACTCTAAGACTCGTCAATACGCCGGCAGAGGATAATGATCATATCAAGTACCCTCAAGCCGCAAGCGATCAGCTAAACGTAACGGCCACCCGGGTATTGAGCGATCAGAAGACAACAAGCGAACCTGCTACAACTGCCGTCGAGCCATCCGGCAACACTACCGTACAGTCCGGTCTCTTCGTCAGATATGCTGCATATCGAGCCTAGGGATGGTCACGTCGACCCCAATAACTCAATAAGTCGTGTCTGTGAATGGTCTATAACAGATCGAGAAACTACTGATAACACTTATCAGCAAATCTCAGCAGCCCTGGCCAGGGACTTGCTGTTATAACCAGTCAGGCACAGCACAACATCAACTCCCAATACCGGGAGAGACGAAACCCCTCCTATCGCTCATCATCTTCGTGTGTCTCGGGACTGTACCCAACGGCAACCTGTTTGCACGACTCAGTAGAGCCGTGGTAGGATGGCAATCAAAGTACAGTGGGAGAACACACAAGACTCCATGACGATCTCGGGTCTACAGACTAACCTGTACCAGTGTCACCTGAGAACTGCTATCCGACGATAGATATAATTCCATATAGGAGTTCTCGGTGAGTCCGTCCAGTGTACCCAGTCACCACTGAGCACCCGTATATGATCTTGATGTCAAACATCGATGAATGTGGGAACATTCATCGCCCATCGTATGGGTCTAGTATCATATACGCTAGTCTACTCTGGTATATCAATGCCCCGTCTCGATATACCTACGACTAGGGACGTTCCAGGATACGCTTATAGACTACAGATGTCCCACTAGTATGATCTCCATCGTAATCAGAGTAGTCAAGCCGATATCCTCAGGGCTTTATCAGCATGTATGAATGAATAGAAGCATGATCAAATAAACATGTCAGATAAAGAAGAACCAGATAGCATACTATCATGTCGAGCAAGAATGCAAACTGAATATATATACATGTATAGATACATCCACTATCACATAATGGCCTCTAGGGCATACATATATCCAACAGTCAGAGCCTCCTAAACACCTTAAAATAGCTAGTTACGACATTAGAATTTGCATTTTTCCAGACATCGAAAACTGCCGAAAAAACGGTCCCAAAATTTTGGGTTTTGAGAAGTTTACACACCTCGCGGGCTCACGGTTTGAACCGAGAAGCCTCATGGTGGAGCGTGGTCACCCCGGGGAGACTCCTAGGGGTCAAAAGGCTGGGCCCACTCCTCAAGCCCACCAGGAGGTGGTCTTGGGGGTGGGGTGGGCAATTTCGGGTCTGCCTCACTCCCTGGCCACCTCGTGGAGGCCTCAAGGGTGGGGTACCCCTTATCCCCCCGATTGAAAGTTAATTTCATGTTCTAACTTCCCACGAAGGTTTAGGCATGTTTCGTTTTGATTCAGACTTCCGAATCGTCTCATAACTCGATTTTTTTGGATGTTTAGCGCACTTGGTTTTTGATCCTGTGGTATATTTGGGATATGCACTAATTGTGTTACGTAATTCTAATGTCGTGACTTCATTTGCATGCGTGGATGTGTTGTTAACGTTGTAAAATTTCTATATACTCAATTAGACAAGATTGCACTTATTTCAGTTACTTGTTTATGTGGATATATAAATCTTAATTATGGCTTACTTGGATTGTCGTGTCGGATAGCCCCTTGTGCGTTGCTTGTACGGTTTTGATTTACTTTGTTGTATTCATTTGTTCAGGATGAGTTCCAACTTGTGGCCGCTGTTTCCGTATTATGTATATTCTTTTACTAAGGCTCGACCAGGATGCGGTCGATGTCGCCATTGTATATATTTCATTTATGTACTTGGATTAACCCAAGATAAGTACTTAAGTAGCCGGGTTCTGGAGTGCAGCAGGTGGCCATCTCATGGAGTTGAGACTGGGCCACCTTGCTCTAAAATTGGCGGGATTCTCTCTTCACTTGTAGGGGTTATAGTATTCGACCCACGGAAGGGTGCATAAATTACCGGATTCTAGAAAGCGGCAGGTGATCGACTTATTTCATTGACGGTGTGTTACCCGGTTTCTAGATTTGGCAGATGGCTTACCTCACTCGTAGAGGTCTAGGATTGACTGTGTACGGGCTATCCACATGACCGGGGAACGCCGCGTTTCATTTACGGCTTAGATAAAACGTAGGGCTTCAAGTTTATCCGCTATTCCATATTGTTTTTCGCATGCCTATGATGATTCTTATCTGCCGGTGATTATTATTATCTGCCCGCAATATTGATATATATATATACTTCTATATGTTTTGCATCCGTGCTAGCCTTGTCCCCGCCCTGTCGTAAGTTAAGTAACCTTATAGTGAAGACCCGGGACCCCGTGGCGAATGCGGATAACATATAAAAGCATGCTATTTTAGTTGTTTCTTTTGTGGCTTAGAACTATATTGTTGGGACTGTATTATATCTTTAATGTAAAGAAAACCAACCTATTTGATGTTGTCGGAACCATTTTTTAAAACTACTCGGTTTTCTTCAAAACAACTGTCATATTCTTTTGCTTTGCATTGAGGTATTCGGTTAGGAATATCCAGCACCTCATTCTATGAGGGAAGAACCTTGATCCCATCACGGGGTATTCGCTCTTAAGTAACGGTTTATGTTACTAGTTTTAAAATGCGGAGCCTAAACCATTCCATTTTAAAGCCACTCGAGTTCCTTCAATGATATCAAGTTCATTATGTTAAAGGTTCTTCGCCAAAAACCAGCCGTAGCCCTCCGTCATTTCAGATAGGTAGCGTCTTGTATTCGTACTATGTTTATTGGCATCCGTCAAGGCATTGTTTGCGGTAGCTATGTGTTACTTTTATGCAGCATAGAGATGCATTAATCTAGGACAATCATACAGCCTTGTTGGCATCCGTCAAGGGCGAGTACGGGTGGGTCTAAATTAATCAGGACAATGACGGGTAGAACTTGACTTGCGACATATGATTTGTTGGCATCCGTCAAGGTCATAAGACTCTTAGGGAAAAACCCATATCGGGAGTTTCAAATATAAGGAAAATTGCCAGGCATGCGCATACCTTTTGGAGTGTGGTGGCTTGAGTGGATTCCGTCAGGTTATCATATGATGATAGTTGGGTCCCGCTTCCCACTGATGAGTAGGTATTACTCCTCGGAAGATTTTTTACTTCACAATTAGCTACCCTCTTAGGTGTATAGAAAGTGTTAACGTGATTATGCCTATGCAGAATCGGGGTTATTAATTGGGTCCGTGCGAAAGCACGAGGGACCTCCCTCGGAGTTCCAACACCAACCTGGCTTAACGGTTAGAAAACTTATAAGGTGTATATGATCCCGGCTAGTTCTCCTTTTAGGGTTTGAAGGAGAATTCAAGGATACAGTGGGAGCCATCCGGATTAGATAAAGTGATAACAAATCTAATCTTGATAGAGTGCACGCTGAGTGTTTTTCTTCTCTCTCTCTCTCTGGTTACAACGACCCATGACTTACCTAAAAATTATTAACCAAGTTAACCGAAACTTCATACACACGTTGGCTTTGGATTTTCATGATTCATGGAAAGTCATAAATATCCCTGCTACTCCTAATTTCCCTTTTGCATTTCTCCAGTACACTCCGTATCACTACGATGATCCATATTGCGTGGAAATGGCAATCATATAGTTACATGCGAATTTGAAGAAATTATTTCAGTCAACAATGGTCACTGGTTCTGGAGAATTTAGATTATATCATTTAGTTTTCTCTTCCTTTTACCTACTCTCAGGTTACGAGAGCTCTTTTTATTAGGAAAGTACACCTATTTCACTTATTGGATATTCTTCTTCCAAACCTTTGGCAGGTGCCGAAAGGTAAGGAAAGAGGAAAACTGATTAGCGTAAGTACGGTGTATAGAAAGTAGGATATAGAGAAACATAAAAGGATTGAAGTGACGGTAAAGGAAATTACGACTATTGTCATGAATCTGGATCGGAAAGGGCATTACTAGGAATACCCGGACACCCTCTTGAAACATTTATATTTCAGAATTTCTGTGTACTTGTAAATGAGAACTGTTTTCACAATCAATTCTGACTCCAGGGTATGTATTTACCGGATTTGGATCTCACATCTGTACAGTGTTACAGATACTGAGTAAGAGTAGAATATTGGGAAATGGGCGATCTAATTCTCAATATCGGAATTCGTTGTAATTGGTACTATTGGATTAAATCACCTGGTTTTGCCTAACGGCAAATATATAGTTTTGAATAACTGTTGTTATGCACCAATTTTTAAAATGAAATATCTGTATCTTTATAAAGTGAGATATAAATTTTGAAAATTGTTTTCCAAACATTTACCTTTATCGGTTGAGGATAAGGTAGGGTGCATTAAATAACGGTGTAAGATATTCTCGACCAAAATACAGTTTTCAACTTATAAAACACGGAATTTGAGTTAGTATACTCTTTGAACTTATACATGAAAATGTATGTTCCAGTGTCTTTCAGTACAAGAGATTGGTACAATTATTTCATTCAGGTTTACCTATGAGTTCTCTGGTTTTAGACACGCATTCGTTGTAATGCGAGGTCCAAATTTTTTGAGCAGTTTATAGGTATAAGAATAAAGTAGAGAACCATACATTGGAAGTATCAGGATTCTTCGAAGTGATCAAAAATATATATACTAATTCTAGGTATTCCATCATAGTAATATTGAGAACTTGATTCTCTCCCAGCTTACTCATCCGTGGGTTTTCTCCTTGATGAGTAATGTTGTATTGGCCTTATTCCATTTAGGTGATATGCACTGGAAATAACTGCATGATTTTTAAATCCAGTTCCATCTAAATTAGTGCCTTTAATTCTATATGGACATAGATTGGTTGCATATCTTGAGATAATTAAGATATAGAGTCATCCGGTTCCTGTTTAAAAGCAAAATCCGGACAAACTCAAGGCAAGTTTCGGTAATGGCTGTTTGCGAATTATCCCAAGCATTCACTGGGGTTTTGTTTCTACTATTTTCAAGATCAATGGTTACATTGTTCTTGACTCACCACCTTTTTAATAAAAGAAATCTTTTTGTAAAAGAAACAAGTGGGGGTATGGGAGAACTGGAAGTGATTCCAGAACTACAAACGGTTACCGAAAATTTAGTAAAACCTAAGGATTCGATTGGACTTGAAAAACTCTTAGCCACTCCACAGATTTTAGTAGGTGGGCTCAGCCACCCGAGAGATACTTTGGTTTTCTTGGAGACGATGACAGGGTTGTCAGCATCATGGTTATGATGGCCCTACTAGTTATCTGCAGGTCATAGGAAGTGGAAACTTCGAGGTGACCAAATACTTTATATCCAAGTTGGACTCCACGCACTTCAGCAAATATTCGATTTTGGATTTTGCTGGATGCTCCTGAAGGGGTAAACCCCATTTGGAGCAAGTAAATATTTCGAAATCTGTGCAGGTGGAAAGGTATTAACCTAATCAGGCTAGATTTGTTGTAAATATTCTCATCAAATACTCGTTGTGGATTGTGATGAGATTTTTACTTCAGTGTCTACGCTAAAGTCCATATGGATATGACTTTCCACTGTTGCTATTCAAGACTATGATATCTGACAAGAGGATGACTATAACATCTTTCTAAATAGGAATTTGGAAGTCCATATGTATATGACTCTGCCAGAGGGTTATTGTAGTCAGTGGGAGCAGCGGAAGGTGTGCAAGTTGCATATGTTTATTCATAAACTAAAGCATGGATAGCAGAGACCGATCATATGTTCTGATGTGACAGTCAAGATGATTGACTTCATCAAAATAACAGATGAACCAAGTAAGAAGGATGTAGGGCATATTTGTAAGTTGATGTCGTGCACCCCGCGGGTTCGTGGGGAGGCGGAATACGTAAAAAAAAATTCACGGGTGTCGCAACACCAACTTGAACTCCAGGATCGATGCTAAAACCTAGCTAACAAAACTGTATGAGGTTAACTACTCGGGAAGAATTTTATACCTCATTTCCTTCGGGTCTTCTTGTCGCTATCCTCCTCTTCGTCATAGGCTCCAAGAATCGTAACGGATCGGGCAACTTCATTGGCCTCCTCGAGTCAAAGACAATCCACCCGAGAATCTATAGTCCGAGCTCCAACCTCAAATCCGAGGTAACTACGGTATCTAGTTCGCTAAACTAGATGTCCTAGATGATGTAGAGAGTGTAGATGGATTAGAATGTCTCTAAGTACCCTATGATTCTCAATACATGAGAGATTTAGGGTTAGAGGAAGAAGAAGTGGAGCATGAGGAAAAGCTAGTGAAGAAAAAAACATTAGAATAAAGATGGCTCATTTTTTTTTGAATAGATGAATCATATAATAATTGATGAGATAAATATCTCACCAAATATCTAGCATGCTTCACAAATATCTAAAGAGTGAGTCATGTAGTTGTTAGTTATATATATGCTCTAGAGTCCATTATTGTACATGATTGTATATTATAGTGGATGCTTGGACATATATAGAGAGGACTTTCTTGCTCGACATGATAGTATGCTATATGGTTGATATTTATCTTAACATGTACACTTGTATCATTATACAGTCTCTCTGTTACATGTTGATAAAGCCCTTTGGATGCGTACGTGAATACCAGGACTATGATGCAGATCATACTAGTGGGGCCAGGGTAGTCCACAAGTCCATCCTTTAATTGTTCCTAGTCAAGGGAGTATCGAGACAGGGCATCGATATTTCAGAGTAGACTAGTGTGTACGTTTCTTGACCCTGTATGGGGCGATGGTTGATCCCACAGCCATTGGTGTTTGACATCAAAGATTGTACACATGTGCTCATTGGAGAATGGGTTCACCAAACATGACTTGCCGAGAACTCCTAGATGGTATTATACTTATCGTTAGATAGCAGTTCTTTGGTGACACTGGTACCCATTCTCACTGTTCTTTGATTTCATAGAGTCTTGTGCACATGTGTTCATAGGTTGGTCTGTAGACCCGAGATCGTCATAGAGTCTTTTGTGATTCCCACTGTGCTTTGATTTCCTATCTACTACGCTCAAGTGAGCATGCAAACAGGTGGATTTTGGGTACAGTCCCGAGTCACATGGAGGGAATGAGCGATAGGAGTGGTTTCGTCTCTCCCGGTATTGGGGGTTGATGTTGCGCTATGCTCGATTGGCTATAACAGGAAGTCCCTGGCCAGGGATGATGATGAGATTAACTGGTAAGTGTTATCAGTAGTTTCTCGACCCATTATGAGCCTCACATAGGCATGACTTATCAAGTTATTAGGGTCTGATGTTTACCACCCCAGACTCGATATGCGACATATTAGATGAAGAGACCGGACTGTATGGTAGTGTTACTTACACGATTCATGGGAGTTTTGACAAGCTTGCTTGTTGAACTTATGATCGCTTAATACCTGGGTAGCCGTTACGTCCAGCCAGTACCGCTGATGGCTTGTGGGTGACTGATATGATCATCACTTACTGCTGGCGTATTGACGAGTCTTTAGAGTCCTACACAGGTTTTTCCTAGCTCAAGCGAAACGAAGTAGAGCACATATGTGATATGTGCTGGACCGAGATTATTAGGTGTACGTGATACAGTATTCTAATCTCACGATAAAGGTTATATGTGATATAACCATATTATTGAATCAAGTGTTGATTCAATAATTTGTTATATGTATATTTGATATACATATAAATGATAATAGTCGGTTATATGTGATATAGCCGTATTATTAAATCAAGTGTTAATTTAATAATTTAATATATAATTATGTATTTGATATATTAATGTATATTAACTAATATTAGCTCACTTAAGAATTTCTTTTCTACAAATACATATAAATATATATGAGATATATATTAATGTATTTATTATTGTGTCATGCTTGATGATACATTGGACATGGGTGTATGAGACTCACACCCAACTAAAGATTATTTGGGTGATTTAATTATTAAGGGATAAATCAAAATTAGGTGGAAATGTCATGGCTTAAGATGCCTGTGGAAGCATGTAGAAGTCTTGACTTAGTCAACAAATTTTTTTTTACTATAGATATTTATTAACCCAACCATTATTTTTAACCATGGTTAACTCTCTACTAATATCTCTTAAGATATTTTCTCACCCAAGGGTTCACACTTGATCATTTTCTTCATCTCATTTTCTTTTTCTAGATTTTTATGAGGTGAAGAAAGAAAGAGAGAGAAATAATTCTAAAGTGACCAAAATTCGTACTTCATCAATCTATACCAAATTAGCCATTTAGTATAAGTTGTTTGCTTTACTAATTTCTCAATTAGTGAAGATGTAGCTTGAGTTAGTGATTGCTCAAGGTAGATCATCTTCGGCCTTGAAGATCCTTAAGCAAGCTCGTTCCTTTCGCCTAGTGGAGCCTAAGAAGAGTTCAGGGGCCACTACTTGGAGCTAAGGGACTACTACACGGAGCTTTAGAAGTGAAGGACCCGTCTACAAAATTTGTATTCCTTGTTCACTTAGTATAAAGTTTGTTTACATGCAATAAAACCCTAATTCTCTAGTTCGATTCTAGGTTAGTGTTCCTTAGCAATCTGGATTTTTAAAAATTGCATTCTTGATGCTTGCTAAAACCTAGTGATGGTGCTAAGGAATTACCAACATGGTATCGGAGCTACTAGGTATTGGATGTCGACCAATGGAGGGTTCTTATTGTGTGACAGTGTGGCGAAGCATAGGCTCTTAACCCCAGGGTGTCCCGAGACCGGAAGGTGTTCCGGTGGGTTATAGTCCCCGCGAAGGGACAAGCGTAAAAAGTAGCTGCTGAGGGACCCATAAGTGCCACGGCGACCCCATTGGATGGGTTGGCTCCCTGACCTGTTAGTTATATATATGTCCTAGAGCCCATTGTTGTACATATTATGTATATTATAGTGGATGCTTAGATATATATAGAGAGGACTATTTTGCTAGATATGATAGTATGCTATCTGGTTTCACTTTGTCTTAACATGTTGACTTGTATTGGTTTACTATCTTGCTCTCACATGTTGATAAAGCCCTTAATATATGTACTCGACTACTGAGACTATGATGTAGATCATACTAGTGGGGCCAGGGTAGTCTAAGAGTACATCCTATAACTGTTCCTAGTTGAGGGTGTATCGAGACAGGGCATCGATACTCCAGAGTAGACTAGCGTATACGCATCTTGACCCATTTGATGGGCGATGGATGATCCCATATCTATTGGTGTTTGACATCAAAGATGGTGTACGGGTGCTCAGTGGAGACTGGGTATACTGAACGGACTCACCGAGAACTCCTAGTTGGTATTATACCTATCGTTGGATAGTAGTTCTCTGGTGACACTAGTACATGTTAGTCTTTAGACCTGAGATCGTCATAGAGTCTTGTATGATTCCCACTGTGCTTTGATTTCCACCTTACCACATTCAAGAGGACGTGCAAAACGGTGGCTTTTGGGTACAGTCCCGAATCACATGGAGGCAATGAGCGATAGGATGGGTTTCTTCTCTCCCAGTATTAGGGGTTCATGTTGCGCTGTGTTCGATTGGCCATAACTGGAAGTCCCTGGCCAGGGCTGATATGGAGATATACTGGTAAGTGTTATCAGTGGTTTCTTGACCCGTTATGAGCCTCACATCGACACGACTTATCGTTTACTGGGGTCTGACGTTTACCACCCCTAGAATGGATATGCGACATATCAGACGAAGAGACCGGACTATACGGGAGTGTTACTGATTGGATTCACAGGAGAGTGTGCAAGCTTGATTGTTGATCTTCTGATTGCTTAATACCCGGGTGGCTGTTACGTTTAGCTGACCGCTTGCAGCTTGTGGGTGTTTGATATGATCATCACCTACTGCGGGAGTATTGAAGAGTCTTTAGAGTCCTAAACAGAGGTTTCCTAGCTCAGGCGAAACGGAGTAGGAGCACATATGTGATATGTGCGGGACCGAGATTAATACGATATGTGATACCGTATTTCATTTTCGCGATATGTGATATAGGCCGGGTATATGTGATATAGCCGGGTTATCGGATCAAGTGTTGATTCGATAAAAAGATACATATCATATAAGTCGGCTATATGAAATATAGCCGGGTCATTAAATCAAGTGTTGATTTTATAATTTAATGTATAATTATAAATGTGATATATTACATTACATTAACAAATATAAGCTCACTTAAAAGATTCTTTTTCTCACTTGATGATACATTGATATATATGTGATATATGTTAATTGTATTATTTTCTTTTGTTACATTATATAATATATATGTGATATATAATATTGTAACATGTTAGGGTTACAAATGTAACTAGGGTTTATGAGTTAAACCATGATTAGGGTTGGGATTAATTATTTTGGTTAATTCTTAATGGTGGATTAAGTCATGGATAAGCTTTGAAGAAGCTTCATGAAGTGTTGACTTAGTCCACCCTCTATAGATATTTATCAAGATATTTGTTAACCTTACCATAACCCTAGTCTTTGGTTTATTCTCTACAAGGGTTAAGCATGTCATGCTTAACCTTGGTTGCATTTCTAACCTCAAGATTTTAATTCATTTTCATCATATTTGAGCTTCTTCTTCTTCTTCATTGATTTTGCTCTCTTGATTTTATTCATGTGATGAAAAATAGTGAGAAATAGAAAACTAAAGAGAGCAAACTTCCTACTTCATCATCCTCTTCTATACTTGCCATATAGATTAGTGTGTTATCTTCACTAATCTCTAATTAGTGAAATAATAGCTTGGGTTTGTGATTCCTCAAGGTAGATCATCTTTGATTATGATGATAATTAGCAAGCATGCTTCATTCACTTCATAGAGCCTCTCAAGAGTATGGGAACTTGATGATTGCAGCGAAGGGACCTCAACTCAGAGCTTATGAAGCGAAGGAACGGACTACAAAGGTTCTAATCCCTAACTCTTAGAAGTAAAGTAGTTTACTTGTTCATTGTTAACCCTAATTCTCTAGTTAAGATCCTTGCTTAGGTTGTTTGGCACTTAAAAATTTTAAATTTGGCATGTACAATGCCTTGTAGAACCTTATTCTAGTGCCTAAGAACCCAACAGTGGTATCAGAGCCTAGCTAGAGCATTAGGCGTTGCGTAGGCGAAGTTAAAAGTCCGATCGAACCCCGAAAACCCAAATCATACCCTCTCTATGGAAATTTTTCAAAAAGTCAGATTTTTCCATGTTAAAAATATTCAGAAAAACATCCAGGGAATTCTATGGACACACCTGAAGAACGAAACCTTAACTTGTCTAAGTGACCGCGGATCCGCGGCTAAAACATGGTTTTGGTGGCGAATCCGCAGCGCCACTTAAGAGGCTTGGGTCGGGCCTTTCAGCTGTAGTTCCGTAGTTACTGGGGCATGCTTCTGGGTATTTGTAATTATGCTTAAGTGTTGAGCTTTCTAGGAATTTTGGGAATTCATTGATTCGATCGAATTATTTAACGTCATCTAGCTTTCTGTAATGTGATACAATATATGGAATTCATATTGTTAGGCATGAAATCCGCAATATGTGATATTTTGGTTTTACGATGTCTAAAGTGATTGTGGATTCCAAATGTTGTAGTTTTACACTTTCTTTTCTGCGACCGTAAGTGTAATATGTGGTGTATCGCCGTTTTCATTGACATATATCAACGACAATTGGGATACGCATATTTACTTAGGTTGATGGTATGTGATATTATTTGTTTCTGTGATATGTTATATTGGATCGCCGTATTTTGAATAACTGGGGGTTTTATGTGAGATGAGGGTTTTTATTTTCATTCATGTAAAATTCATTGTTTGTAATATTCTTTTATTGGGGAACTTCCTGGTTGAGGATGATGCCACCATTGTATATTATTTACTTTTCCACATTAGGATATACCCAAGGAGGAGAGCACAAGTAACCGGGTTCTAGGGTCCAGTGGGAGATGAACTCGAGGAGTAGAGTCCGGGTCTCCTAACCCTAGAATTGGTAGGTTTGCTTGCCGCTCTCATAGGGGTCTAGGGATGTGGGTTTGGCTAGTCATCGTGACCGTGGAATCCATGTTTTATACAAGCTTAAAATAAAACACGGACCTCCTAGTATGTCCAATATTTCATATGTTATCTTCTGCTGCTGATATTATGTGATGTGATCATATTATATGCGTGAGACGAATGCTTTATTATTGTATATATGATATATAATAAACGTTGCTTATGTTTTACACCCGCGCTAGTCCCACTCCGGTATGCCTTTAGTTAAGTAACCTAATAGTGCATAACGGGACACTGTGACGAATGCGGATGGCATAAGTATACATTGTATTTTAATTTCTTCTGTGATGCTTAGGGAAGTATAAATGATGGGATTCATTAATGAGATTAATGAAAGAAAAAGAAACCTAAAAGATGTTGTAGAATCTAATTTATAAAAAAGGGTAGCTCTAGTTTTTGCTTTGCATTGCAGTATTCCTTGTAGAATATCCAGCACCTTATTCGATAAGGAATGAGCCGAGATCCCTTCACCGGGAGTGACCTCTTTAGCAAAACTAGAAGATGCTACAACCCACTCGGTTTTGTTTTTGATTGCTTCTATAGTTTTTGCTTTGCATAGCGGTATTTGTGAAATATCCTGCACCTTATTCGATAAGGAAAAAGCCGAGATCGCTTCACCGGGAGTGACCTCTTTAGCGAAACTAGTAAAAGCCTCAAAAACACTCCTTTTCAAAATTCGCTTGTTTCTACAACGATATCAAGTTCATTACGCAAAAGGTTTTCTGAAATAACCTGTCATAGCCCTCCATCATTTCAGATAAGTCCTACTTGGTATTCATGCTGCGTTTATTGACCTTGTCAAGGCGTAGTGTACGGTAGCTAATTAGTGTTTATCTGCTAAAGTATGAGATGTGATTGGATTAGGGTAGTCGTACGGCCTTGTTGACCTTGTCAAGGGTCATGCGGGTGGGTTTAATTCAATCGGGAAATGATGGGTTGAACTTGACTTGCGATTTATGGTTTGTTGACCTTGTCAAGGTCATAGATCGCTAGGGGTAAAAACATTATCGGGAATTTCAAGTGTTGAAATTTGCAATGAGATTGCATACCTTCTATGAGATAGTTGGATCCCAATACCCACTGCGAGTAAGATTTACTCCTGGGTGAGTTTTACACTGGACAATTAGCCAATCAAGTAGGTAGCTAGAAAGGTGTTAACGGGGTCATGCCTTTGGGAAAAAAAGCTTTATTTTAATTAGGTCCGTGCGAAAGCACGGTGAACCTCCCTCAAAGTACCAACACTGTCCTGGCCGAAAGATTGGCAACTTGTAAAGTGTAATTAATCCCGGCTAATCTTACTTTTTAGGGTTTAAAGGAAGATTTGATGAAAAACAGTGGAAGCCATCCTGATTAGATAAGATAATAATCAATCTAATCTTGCAAGAGCATACGCTAAAGTGTTTTCTTCTCTCTCTCTCAAGGTAGAGACCATGTCAGGCCTTAATCAAGATAATAATATGGATGTATTGACCGAACCCGTTTATTATACTGAGCAGGGGAACGTTCGTTCCGTTCTTTCTTATAATTGTTATAAGACAGAACAGGAAATAGGGTTATATCTGGATTCTCACGCCGCCCAAATGAAGAATAAGCATGATGATGTATCATCTTCGCGTGTGTTAGTTATCGTGAACTGTTTCTCAGTTCACTCTACGTCCTGGGTATTAGATACCGGATCGGAATCCCACATATGTAAAATGTTACATGGGTTGAGGAAAGGTAGAGACTGGGAGAGGGTGATCATTCTGTAAGAGTGGGGAATGGTGCAAATGTTGCAGCCAAAACAGTTGGCGAATATCACCTTGTATTACTAAATGGTAATATATTGATTCTGAATGAATGCTATTACATACAGACCCTGATATGCAATGTTATATCAGTTTCTTTATTAAGTAAAGAAGGATATGATTTTGTAGTACAGGATAAAGTTATGAACATCTTCCTGAATCAAAAGTTGATTGGATCAGGCTCATTAAATAATGGTATATACATTCTAAATCAAACTACAGTTCTGTCACGACCCGAAAGTACGGAACATGACCGGCACTTAGACTACGAATGTCTCGAGGCGTACGTACTCTAAGTAAGCCGAACCCAGAAATCCAAACCAAGAAAAGTAGTAGAGAGTATGAAGAACCATATCAAATCAGCCTGTATGAAAAAAAAATATATAACGCCTAAAGGCGAGGATCACGACAGAAATGAAACTCAACCAGCAAGAAACCCAAGGAATTATAACACGCGAGTCTAAGGTCGAAAGAATAAACATCACTGGTCTCTATCTCAAATAAATACATGTTTGGTTGATGGAACTTCTAGATACAACTGAAATGTAATATACAATGTATAATGATGGGTAAGATACAATAAACCCACCTATTAGCAAGTCACCTGAAAAGAAACCGTGCCCGCAAAGCCGTAATGAAATCCGTACGGCAACACCTGCAAGAACTGGGGCACAACGGGGGTGAGTTGCCAACTCGTGAGTAGAAAAAGATCTACGAACAGAAAATCACATGTATGACGCAACCTAGGTCATACGATCAACATATATAATCCTCAAATATATAACCAGCAATCTCTAACCAAGTCTAGGGTAAATATCTAACCCAAGTGTAAACCCATGTGTCTGTGCCAGTGCATCAGGTGGCAATGTATATCATATGAATGATGTATGAATGCATGAAATAGAATGCATGTGCTAAAGAAAACTGCTTTTGTAACTTTGTGAGATTTCTGTATTTTTAAATGAGGTATCATAATGAAATCAGCATAAAACAGTGCCTAGCATCGGCACAAAATATAAATCTCAATATCTCGATATCTCTGTATCACAAACTCTGTACCTCAATATCTCAAATCTCAATGTCTCAATCATAATATCCAGGGCGCCGTCAGTCCAGATCGGCCCCTACTATCCATCTCATGACTACGACGGTATCCTCCGGATATCCGACGTGTCGGGTAATATCACCGGTCGGTCGTGCTCCCCTGCCAGGCTCAACGCCATCTCCTGCGATCTTCTTGCCCCGGGGTACCGCACCGGGCCCACCATGTACTCGAAATGGTTCATCCGTCTCCTCGAATCGGGTCTCGAAATCCATCAGCAAAACTCATGGTGGACGACTCATACATCATGGAAAAACCGCATTTTCATAAAAGAAGAGTGAAAGCAGTTTATATATGTTTTGCGGTTTTCCTCCAGATCCAGAAAACATCATGGAAACCCGAATCCAAATCATCAATATCATGTGAGATCATGAATATAAGCATGAGAATCCATGAATGCAGCATATAATGAATAACAGTATACATGATGTGACAAGAAATAGCAACAATGTCAAGCTGGCATATAAGGCAATGCACTAATATCATGTCACTACTAGCTAACAAGCTAAATCAAGCAATAATATTCTCTAAGTGTACGTGACATGGCAATTACCGATGAAGATGTGTGTGCGACAGCAAATAAGTGTATGTGGTACATACGCATCATCGGTAATGGTGCTGGTGTCCGGGCAGCAGGATATTAATAATAGAATATGAATCACAACAGTATGCGATGCAGAGCAACAATAACAATATGCGGGAGCTGAAATACTGACACCATGATCGCTAAACTGCATCTAATGTCATAAAAGTCATATTGCTACACTACTAAAAGGCAGAGCTAAAGCTAACAGTAGGTAAGGGAAACCGTCTAACCTCTGAGTCGATACATAAATATACACATATATAGTCGGTGATCCCGCCTCGATAATATCACATCCGATACCACATTTCTATAATCGGTTATTCCCAAGTCAAGTAGGCGGATCAAACATCAAAATATAGCTCGTACGTAAATCCGTCGTACGACATCCCCAAATCTGGGTACGGGTCAATATCTCATTTGCCACATTATTCATCAAGTATTTTCTTATAGACTATCATTATCTGGGTACTGATCTATGTCTAGTACAATGCTAACATCATCACTATAATCAAGATCTGATCACTGATCGACAGTCTCGTATACATCAATATTATCATCATATATCGTCGATAAAATCATAATCCAGTTTCTGATTTACAGCCTCTAGCAAAACGATATCATCAGCCCATATTATCTCAAGGAGTAAACAACGCCCAAGGCGGCCTAGCATGAATATCTTGTCATATCCTATCCTATCATATCATATCTCGTATCATAATTACATATCGACCATCTAAAATATATGTATCACTATTCCTATGGCATCATCATACCAAAATCCGCTAAAGCATCAAGACGTATTCCAAATACGAATTTTACCATATCACCGATATCATAATCCAGATCAAACTTGCCGACTCATATCAATCCTAGGTATCATCCTCAAGTCCGTATGTGAACACAAAATCCCAAACCCATGTGGACACATATCTATGTAGAATCCCATCTAAGCACATAAGAAGTGAGGATGCATGTGTAGTGCACCCACTACCCTAGGGTTTCGTAACCATTTACCAATCCAATATACCAGTATCCATTTAAACATCAATAATTTATCATAATTAACATAAAGTGATTGTTGGTGTGTATACGCATCCGTATACATCACCACGGACTGCGGGGGTGCTATACGCCATCCACCCGACTTCTCCCCGTAGATATAAATCTACTCACCTTGTTTATGTGTGCCGGTGCCGATGTCGCCATCTGCATCTCCAATGCTTCGACGTCACATGAGTACCGACAAGAATATCACATGCTAAAACTCATGAAAATCACATCGGAAACCAAAATGGTGCATGCTACTCCCATAGGTAAAAACCTATGACCTCGTGTGCAAACACAGCCAATAACCACTGTCGTTGACGTCCAAACGCCACCCGACAGATACGAATCATCGAATATCAAAAACCATACGAAAACAAGTCGTAAATCATACGCCAACTCATGAAAATGAACCCAGATTTTACCCATACTGGAAACAGTCAAAACTAGACATACAGGGGGTCAAGTTTACATGAAATAGAGCTGTGCACGCAAAACGAGAAGGTTCCACCCTGGTCTGGCCGCAAATTGCGGCCAGAAGGAATAAATTGGCGGCCCAAAAATGGTGGTTAGGGCTAGGGTTTTTGGTGTTGGTTCCTATCTACCTGTATGTCTCACTGCCAAGTCAATTTTATTTTAGGAGGTCCGGATTGATAGCAGTTTCCAGAAAGCCACAAAGTCAACAAAATGCTGAATTACGCCAAGTATAACCAATCTGGTATTTTGGTGAAATCTGGAACAAATCTTGGTCACAATGGTCTCAAGTACACCTAATAAGGCTACTCTAACATTCAAAACCAAGTCTTGGCCAAATCTCACTCAAAATCACTAATCTAGCACTAATCTAATGATATAATAGTAACTGTCAGCTAAAATCCTATATCTTGACAAGAAAGGAGTTGGGTTGCAGGATTATACCTCAAGAAAATCCTAGGATGGAGGAGAAGGGAAGATCTAGAGGAAGGAAGGCCTGCTGAAGTGCATCGGTAGCATCTTCAAGTTGGTGTTCTGGCTGAACTGTAAAACTGCTGCTGTATGAATTGTGGTTTTGGTTACTGTTGTTGTGGTTTTGGTGTTGTGGGAAAGGTTGTGGTGGGAAAGATTGTGGTGGTGTTTGGGTTGTTGAAGCTGCTGCAGGAAGTATGGTGTTGTGGTGGCTGATGGAGCAGTTGAGGTGGAGAAATTGGGGCTGAAGCTGTTTTTAACAGCAGTTTGTTGCTGTGGGTTTAGTTTGGGCTACTGTTGTTGCTTGAAACTCCCTTTTTCTCTTGTTATTCTGTGTGTGAGGCAGCAGCAGAAGAGTTGGGCTGTGGTTGATATGGGGTGGGTGTAGGGTGCAGCTGGTGTAGAGCAGGTTTGGGGCTAAGGTGTCATATCAGCTGCTGTTGCAGCAGTTGATGTGGCTGTTGCTTTCAGCAGCTGATGCTGATTTCCTGGGCTGAAGCTGCTGATGTATGATGGGTGTGGGGCTGATGGTGGCTGAACTGATGGTGTAGGTGTTGGGCTAAGGGGGTTAGGAGCTGGTGTAGCTGATGTTGCAGCTTGTAGGGTGGCTGGTGTGTGGGTATAGGGTGCTGATGCAAATAGGGGCTGAAGTGAGGTGTTGGGGCTGTTGTATAGAGTGGTGTAGCAGCTACTGATGCTGCCTTAGCTGGTGTATAATGGTTTGGTGTTGTGTTATGGGAAGAGATGTGAGAGTATTAAGGAAAAGATGTGAAGTGAAGTGAGGTTAACTCCTATCATCTTCTCTCAACAATAAAAGCAAGTCATGGCACAACCATCATGCCTCCTCTCTCTATCCAAAACAATGCTCACAAGACACCAAGCCCCCATGGCTCACTTCCTCCCTACACAAGTCAACATAACCCCAACTGTAATCAAACCCCATTATCCTAACCAAAACACTAATTAACCCAATTACCCTAATCAAATGGTTCAACCCACCATGGTCACCTAAACATGGTCCAACCCTAGGCTACCATGAGTCCAAAACATGAAACAAGTGTAGAAAATGATATGTGCGTATTTTGCACAAAAGCCAAAAATCCACTTAGCGATTTTTAATCGCGATTAATGCCAAAATAATATATAATCCAACATAAAAACTGCAAAATGGCATATTTCCACAAAATAAGCTATTTTAGAATTTCCATAATTTTCTCCATTTATCGGTATTTAATTATACCGACTATTAAAAATTAATATTAAATTATGAAAAATCCCAAAAATAATATTTTATTTTTTTGAAATGTTACAAGTTCTTAATGTGCAAAACACACACAACTGGAAGAGTTCAGAAATGAACGAATCTTTCTTGTAGCATTGTAGACTAGGTCACATCAATGCGACGCGACTAGCTAAGTTGCATAAGGATGGATATTTGAATACGTTTGAATTTTCATCTTATGACACTTGACAGTCATGTCTCAAAGGCAAGATGACCAAAACTCCGTTTAGTGGACACGGAGAAAGAGTTACGGAACTCTTGGGGATGATGCATAGTGATGTATGCGGTCCCATGTCTACACATGCCAGGAATGGTTCCTCGTACTTCATTACATTCACTGACGATCTCTCAAGATACGGATATGTGTTTCTGTTGAAACACAAGTCTGAAGCTTTTGAGAAATTCAAAGAATACAAACATGAAGACGAGAACCAAACGGGTAAAAGTATTAAGATCTTTCGATTTGATCGAGGAGGAGAATACTTGAGCAATGAGTTCTTGGACTATTTAAAAGAGAATGGGATTCTCTCTTAGCTTACTCCTCCGGATACACCAGAGCACAACGGTGTATCGGAATGGAGGAATCGCACCCTATTAGATATGGTGCGCTCTATGATGAGCAATGCTGAGTTGCCTATTTCCTTTTGGGGTTATGCGCTTGAGACAACAGCATACCTATTGAATCAAGTTCCATCTAAATCTGTACCTACCACACTATATGAGATATGGAGTAGGAAGAGACCATATCTTAAACGAGTTAAGATAGGGGTTGTCCGGCCTATGTCAAAAGGCAAAATCCGGACAAACTCGAGGCATGATCAGTTCTCTGCAAGTTTGTGGGATATCCAAAGAATTCTTATGGATATTTTTTCTACCACAGTGAGGAACAAAAGGTGTTTGTTGCTCAACATGCCACCTTTTTAGAAAAGGAATTTCTTGCAAAAGAAATTAGTGGCGAAGAGGTAGAGCTGGAAGAAGTTCCAGCAGCACAAACTACAACTGAAGATTTAATGGAACCACAGGATTCAATAGTTCCTGACAAACCTCATCCGCTCCACTGATCTAGTAGGGTTTCTCATCCACCTGAGAGATACTATGATTTTCTCATCGATGGTGGGAGCGAAGATTGCATCATGGAAGATGATGACCCGACTAGCTTCAAGCAGGCCATCACGAGTGGGGACTCTGTGAAATGGCTGGATGCAATGCGATCTGAGATGGAATCCATGTACACTAACAAAGTATGGACATTGGAAGTTGCTCCTGAAGGGGTAAAACCCATTCGGAGCAAATGGATCTTTAAGAAGCAACTTGGTGTAGATGGAAAAGTGAAGACTTTCAAAGATAGACTTGTTGCAAAGGATTTTCATCAACGACCAGGTGTGGATTATGACGAAACCTTTTCTCCAGTGGCTATGCTTAAGTCCATCCGGATCCTACTTTTCATTGCTGCATACCATGACTACGAAATCTGGCAGATGGATGTTAAGACCGCCTTTCTAAATGGTGATTTAGAGGAGTGCGTGTACATGCCTCAGCCAGAGGGCTTCGTAGACAGTAGGAGCGGCGGAAAGGTGTGCAAGCTGCTTAAATCCATCTACGGGTTAAAACAGGCATCGCGGTGTCGGAACATCTGTTTTGATGTTGTGGTCAAAGAGTTTGACTTCATCAAAAACGTAAATGAACCTTGTATTTACAAGAAGATTGTAGAGAATAAGGTTGTCTTCCTCGTATTGTACGTGGATGACATACTCTTGATAGGAAATGATGTTCCTATGCAGCACTCGGTCAAGCTCTTCTTATCACATAGATTCTCAATGAAAGATCTAGGTGATGCCTTCTGCATTTTGGGGATTAGGATCTATAGAGATAGATCTAAGAGGATACTAGGATTGTCCCAATCCTGGTATATTGACACCATACTAAAAAGGTTTAGTATGGAAGAATCAAATCGTGGGAATTTACCTACGATCTCTGGACTCACTCTCTCCATAGAGATGTCTCCTAAGACTGATTTGGAGAGAACTCGCATGCAAGGGATACCCTATGCTTTGGCAGTAGGCTCTATCATGTACGCGATGCTATGTACCAGACCCGATGTAGCATACTCACTAAGTGTAGTGAGCAGGTATCAAGCAGATCCAGGAGAGAGTCACTGGACAGCTGTGAAGAACATTCTCAAGTAGTTGAGAAGGACTAAGGAGATGTCCTTGGTATATGGTAACGGAGAACTCCAGGTGGAGTCCTTTACCAATTCGAGCTTCCAAAGTGATAAGGACGACTCTAAGTCACAATTGGGATTTGTCTTTACCCTCAATGGAGGGGCGATTTGTTGGAAGAGTTCCAAACAGGAAACCGTGGCAGACTCGACGATGAAGGCTGAATACATCGCTGCCAACGATGCTGCCAAAGAGGTTGTCTGGATGAAGAAGTTCATCACTGAACTTGGAGTGGTTCCGTCCATTGAGCATCCAATACCTTTGTATTGTGATAACAATAGAGCTATGGCTTTGGCCAAGGAACCCAAATCCTATCAGAGATCCAGGCATATTCTGAGGCGGTATCACATGATCCGGGAGATAGTTGATCGCCGCGAGATCGAGGTCAGGAGAGTTGACACGAAGGACAATACTGCGGATCCACTCAGAAGGCCATACCCTAGATACAATTTGAGAGACTCTTCGGGATGTTGGGTATGAGATACTACAACAGCTAGCCTTAGTGCAAGTGGGAGATTGTTAGTTATATATATGTCCTAGAGGCCATTGTTTTACATATGATTTATATTAGAGTGGATGCTTGGATATATATAGAGAAGAGTTTCTTTCTCGATATGATAGTATGCTATCTGGTTTTACTTTGTCTTAACATGTTGACTTGTATTGGTTTACCGTTTTGCTCTCACATGTTGATAAAGCCCTTATAATATGTACTCGACTACTGGGACTATGATGTAGATCATACTAGTGGGGCCAGGGTAGTCAAAGATTACATCCTATAACTATTCCTAGTCGATGGTGTATCGAAACAGGGCATCGATACTCCAGAGTAGACTAGCGTATACGCATCTTGACCCATTTGATGGGTGATGGATGATCCCACATCCATTGGTGTTTATCATCAAAGATGGTGTATGTGTGCTTAGTGGAGAATGGGTACACTAAACGGACTCTTCGAGAACTACTAGTTGGTATTATACCTATTGTCGGATAGCAGTTCTCTGGTGACACTGGTACAGGTTAGTCTGTAGACCCGAGATCGTCATAGAGTCTTGTGTGATTCCCACCGTACTTTGATTTCCACCTTACCATCTTCAAGAGGACGTGCAAAACGGTGGCTTTTAGGTACAGTCCCGAATCACATGGAGGCAATGAGCGATAGGAGGGGTTTCGTCTATCCCGGTATTAGGGGTTAATGTTGCGCTGTGTTCGATTGGCCATAACTGGAAGTCCCTGGCCAGGGCTCAAATGGAGATATACTGGTAAGTGTTATCAGTAGTTTCTTGACCCGTTATGAGCCTCACATCGACACGACTTATCGTTTACTGGGGTCTGACGTTTACCACCCCTAGAATGGTATGCGACATATCAGATGAAGAGACCGGACTATACGGGAGTGTTACTGATTGGATTCACAGGAGAGTGTGCAGGCTTGCTTGTTGATCTTCTGATCTCTTAATACCCTGGTGGCTGTTACGTTTAGCTGACCACTTGCAGCTTGTGGGTGTTTGATATGATCATCACCTACTGCGGGAGTATTGACGAGTCTTTAGAGTCCTAAACAGAGGTTTCCTGGCTCAGGCAAAACGGAGTAGGAGCACATATGTGATATGTGCGGGACCGAGATTAATACGATATGTGATACCATGTTTGATTCTCGCGATATATGATATCAGCCGGGTATATGTGATATAGCCGGGTTATCGGATCAAGTGTTGATTCGATAAATGGATACATATTATATTAGTCGGTTATATGAAATATATCCGGATCATTAAATCAAGTGTTGATTTAATAATTTAATGTATAATTATATATGTGATATATTACATTACATTAACTAATATAATCTCACCTAAATGATTCTTTTTCTCACTTGATGATATATTGATATATATGTGATATATGTTAATTGTATTATTTTCTTTTGTTACATAATATATGATATATGTGATATATAATATTGTAACATGTTAGGGTTACAAATGAAACTAGGGTTTATGAGTTAAACCATGATTAGGGTTAGGATTAGGTTAATTATTTTTGTTAATTCTTAATGGTGGATTAAGTCATGGATAAGCTTTGAAGAAGCTTCATGAAGTGTTGACTTAGTCCACCCTCTAAAGATATTTATCAAGATATTTGTTAACCTTACCCTAACCTTAGCCTATCGTTTATTCTCTATAAGGGGTAAGAATATCATGCTTAACCTTGGTTGCATTTCTAACCTCAAGATTTTAATTCATTTTCATCACACTTGAGCTTCTTCTTCTTCTTCATTGATTTTGCTCTCTTGATTTTATTCATGTGATGAAAAATAGTGATAAATAGAAAACTAAAGAGAGCAAAATTCCTACTTCATCATCCTCTTCTATACTAGCCATATAGATTAGTGTGTTAGCTTCACTAATCTCTAATTAGTGAAATAATAGCTTGGGTTTGTGATTCCTCAAGGTAAATCATCTTCGATTGTGAAGATTATTAGCAAGCATGCTTCATTCACTTCGTGGAGCCTCTCAACAGTGTGGGAACTTGATGATCGCAGCGAAGGGACCTCAACTCGGAGCTTATGAAGCGAAGGAATGGACTACAAAGGTTGTAATCTCTAACTCTTAGAAGTAAAGTAGTTTACTTGTTCATTGTTAACCCTAATTCTCTAGTTAAGATCCTTGCCTAGGTTGTTTGGGACTTGAAAATTTTAAATTTGGCATGTACGATACCTTGTAGAACCTTGTTTTAGTGCCTAAGAACCTATCATGACCAACATGGTATCAGTGCCAAGCTAGAGCATTAGTTGGAATTTTTGAAATTAAAAATATTCAGAAAATTGTGCAGGGTTTTCTATGGATCCCTAAGAAGAACGGGCGCTCAACTCTACCAAACGGCCGTGCAACCGCGGCAAAACCAAGTATTTAGCCGTTGTTCCATGGCATTGTTGGTGAGGCAGGGACTCCCCTTTCTTTTGCGACTCCGTAGGTACATTTAGCACTATATTGGTATTTTAAAGTGAGACTCAAGTGTTGAGGTTTCTAGGAATTGTGGGTGTTTGATAAATCAATCAAAAAGTTTAACATCGTCTAGATATATGTGATTTGTGATATAATATATGGAATCCACAATAATTAGTTTTGTGAAAACTAATTAGTATTTTGTAAATCTAGCAATTTAGTTGTATGGCTACGGCAGCGCCCCGGCCGTCAATCCAAGGCCAAATGCGGAACAAAAACTTTTGAAAACGGCGCTAATGTAACCCTAAAATACGGATCGTAGCATTAACCCTATACTAGTATACTGTAAAAGAGTTTAGAGAGATTATACGGATCGATCCATGTCCTTCGGTCTTCAATCTATGCGTTAAGCTCCTCGCGGCTTCCCCCGAATAAGTTCGCTCTCCGGTCTCTCTCGTCGAAGACGGTCCACATCGATGATCAGTAATACAGGCTCCAGCTTCAAACCGAAGCAACTCGAACAACTAGTTTTCCAACCAAGGCGCTCAAGATGAAGTAGAGATAGTGTGTGATTACTTTGTCTCAATACACTCTAGGATTCTCAACATATGTGAGGGATAGAGTGGAGGTTGAAGAAGAAGCCATTGGAGGAAGAAGATGTGAGCTTAAGTTATTCTAGTGAAGAAAATGGCGTAGCTTATTGTGTGAGATCTTTTGTGTGAGCTCTAAAACAACTCAAGACCAACCCTTAGCCATATAGTGGCTGCCCTCTCTAGCTTCACAAAATATCCCACACACAAAATCAATAAAGAAATGGACATGGCACAAAAAAACACACCATGAGTCACCAGAAATGCACATGCCACATTCAATGCTCTAGGTCAAAACTTGCACTCACAATTTCCATATAATCAAACATTAAACTAAATGTTTAATCAAAAAGTGAGTGGCAACTTCTAAAGTAAATTCGTAACGAATCACAAGAATACCCCTCATCTATATATACATACCCGCATCCGTATTACAACTGAATACGAATACTATGAGACGAATGTAATCCAACAATCTAATACTAGGATCCGGCTTAAACCAAAGCCCACTAGTATGATCCGTCCGATCATGATCCGTGGACAAGTGCACGTATATGATCGAACCCTGCCATAAAACCATACGGCCTCTACAACGTTTCGCCCGAACTAGGGAAACCCTCTGTGTGGGACTCTAAAGACTCGTCAATACGCTGGTAGTGGGTTTAACCACAAGCACATCAGTAGCACTAGCTGTACATAACGGCGACCCAAGTATTGAGAGAAAGGGAGGCCGACAAGAGAACTCATCCTGAAAACCTACTGAGCCTGACAGTGACAATATCCGTACAGTTCGGTCTATTCGTCTATGAGTATCGCATATCGGGCCTAGGGGGATGGTAAACGTCAGACCCCCAATAGCGGTATCAGTCGTGTCGAAGTGTAGCCTAGAACACCCTGAGAAACTACTGGAATACCTACCAGTAAACCTCACTTGCCTTGGCCAAGGACATTGTGTAATGGCTCTCCAGACACAGCGCGATAACACCACCAATACTGGGAGAGACGAATCCCCTGCCGATCCGCACACTGCCTCCATGTGGCTCGGGACTGTACCCAACTAAAACCTATTTGCATAAGTCTTTTGAGCCATGGTAGGGTAGTAGTCAAAGCATAGTGGGAACTCACACGAGACAAATGACGTTCTCAGGTCGATAGACTAACCTATACACATGTCACCAGGGAACTGCTATCTGACGACATGTATAATACTAACTAGCATGTTCTCGGCGAGTCCGTCCGTTGTACTTATAACCCAATGAGCACATGTATACAACTTAGGTGATCCAACTGATACCAATGGCTTGTGAGACCGGCCACCGCCCCTTGTTGGGGTCTCGATCTGTATACACTAGTCTACTCTGAAGTATCGATGCCCTGTCTCGAAACTCTCTCCACTAGGGAGCTTTTAAGGATGTGCTTATAGGCCCTAGCTCCCACGTATATGATCGTCATCATACTGCTGGCAGTCAAGCAAGAATTGCAAGGTTACCCACGACGGCTCATCGTCCATGCCAAATTCAAAAAATTTCCATTTTAGCTAACCCTAACTTAGAATCGTTAACTAGAATATACGGAATAACATATGCAAACACTTTTCAATCTAAGGGAGCACGGAATACAACCTTTGTAGACCGGTCCTTCACTTCAATAGCTCCGTGTAGTAGTCCCCTTCGCTGTGATCGTGAACTCCGGACTCTAGAGAGGCTCGCATGAAGAAACGAAAACGCTTGCTTCGATATCTTCGAGGCCGAAGATGATCTATGTCGAGGAGACACTAACCCAAGCTATTTCTTCACTAGGTCAAGAACTTTGTGAAGAGAACACCCTATACTAAATGGAAAGTAGTAGAGGATGATGAAGTAGGAAGTGGGCTCACTTTAGAATTGATTTTCTCACACTTTTTCTCATAACTCCATTAGAGCTAGAAAGCTTTTGAGGAGGAAGAAGAAGAAGAAGATGAACTCAAGTCAATAATTCATCCAAATGAATTATTTAACCATGGGTGAGTTTAGTCATCATGCTTAACTCATGTAGAGAATTAACCAAGGTATATGGTTAAGGGTTGGGTTAAGAAATATCCTAAGGAATGGCAAAAGAGTTGACTTTGTCAACATTTCTACAAGCATCAAGCAAGCTTGAGAACTTTGACTAAGTCACCTCTCTTTCGTTATTCTTTAAGAAATAAATAAACCCTAATTTAACCTTAATATGGTTTATGTCTCATACACCCATCTTGTTTGTATCATCAAGCATGACACAAATTTGTACACTTGCATATATCACATATATACAAAGTGCACAATCTAGTGAGAAAAGAAATCATAAGTCAGCTAATACTAGTTAATGTAATGTAATATATCAAATATATATAATTATACATTAAATTATTAAACCAACTCTTGATTTAATAATCCGGCTATAACCGACTAATATCATGTGTAACAACTTATCGAATCAACACTTGATCCGATAACCCGGCTATATCGCATATAACCGACCAATGCCACATATGGCGAGAATAGAATACAGTATCACATATCGTATTAATCTCAGTCCCGCACATATCACATATGTGCTCCTACTCCGTTTCGCTTGAGCCAGGAAACCCCTTTGTAGGACTTTAAAGACTCATCAATACGCCGGCAGTAGGTGATGATCATATCAAACACCCACAAGCCGCAAGCGGTCTGCTAAACGTAACGGCCACCCGGGTATTGAGCGATCAAAAGATCAACAAGCAAACCTGCTCACACTCCTGTGAATCCAATCAGTAACACTACCGTACAGTCCGGTCTCTTCGTCTAATATGTCGCATATCTCGTCTAGGGGTGGTAAACGTCAGACTCCAGTAACTCGATAAGTCGTGTCGATAGGAGGCTCATAATGGGTCAAGAAACTAATGATAACACTTACCAGTATATCTTTGAAGCAGCCTTGGCCAAGGACTTCCTGTTATAGCCAATCGAGCACAGCGCAACATCAACTCCCTATACCGGGAGAGACGAAACCCCTCCTATCACTCATTGCCTCCATGTGACTCGGGACTGTACCCAAAAGCCACTTTTTTGCATGTTCTCTTGAACGTAGTAAGGTGGAAATCAAAGCACAGTGGAATCATACAAGACTCTATGACGATCTCGGGTCTACAGACTAACCTATACTAGTGTCACCAGAGAACTTCCATATGACCATAGGTATAATACCATCTGGGAGTTCTCGGCGAGTCTGTCCAGTGTACCCAGTCTCCACTGAGCACCCGTATACTATCTCTGATGTCAAACACCAATGGATATGGGATCATCCATCGCCCATCTGTATGGGTCGAGAAGCTATACGCTAGTCTACTCTGGTATATCGATGCCCTGTCTCGATACACCCCCGACTAGGAACATTTGAAGGATGTACTTAGCGACTACACTGTCCCCACTTGTATGATCTACATGATAGTCCTGGTAGTCAAGTACTCATCCTTAGGGCTTTATCAACATGTAACATAGAAACAATCAGTGTACACGTTAAGATAAAGAGCAACCACATAGCTTACTATCATGTCGAGCAAGAAAGTCCTCCATATATATGTCAAGCATCCACTACAATATACATCGTATGCACAGTAATGGCCTCTAGGGCATACATATCACTAACAATCTCCCACTTGAACTAGAGCCATCTGTTGTAGTATCCCACCCACACCCAATAATCAGCAGTGGTTGAAGTATCTCATACTCAACCATCCCATAAAAGTCTCTCCTGGGAATTGGCCTTTATGACTGGATCCGCCATGTTCTCCTTTGTGTCTACTCTCCTTACCTCGATCTCCCTGGAGATCAACCATCTCCATAATCAAGTGATACTGCCCAAGAATATGTCTGGATCACTGATGGGACGGGGGTTCCTAGGCCAAAGCCATAACTCCATTGTCATACAATGGTAGGAATGAAGTTCATCTCATGAACTTATATACATCCAGACTACATCTTTGGAAGCATCCTAAGTAACAATGTATCCATCCTTATCGTCTAGTATGCCACGGTATCTAGCTTGGAACTCTTCCAACATACCGTCCCTCTACTGAGGGTAAAGACAATGCATGTGACTGACATTCTGTCGACCTTACCACCCTGGAAGCTATACGGTGATTCTCCCCAGGATCGATTGATAGCATCTCACTACACTGTCTACGAAGCCCTCTGGCTGTGTACTTATAGACGCTCTCTTCTAAATCACTATTTAGAAAAGCAGTCATAACACCCAACCACCAGATATCGTAGTCATGGTATGTAGCAATGGCAAGTAGGATCCGGATGGACTTAAGCATAGCCACTAAAAAAGGTTTCATCATTATCCAAACCTGGTCGATGACGAGAACCTTTTACAACTAGTCTTAGCTTTGTATGTCTCAACTATTCCATGTACACAAAGTAATCTTCTCAAGATATACTTGCTCCTGATGGGGATTTAACCCTTCATATATAACAACTAAAGTCCATACTTTGTTGGTGTATATGGATTCCATCTCAGATCGATTAGCATCTAGCCATTCTTATAGAGTTCCCACTCCTGATGGCCTGCTCGAAACTAGTTGGGTCATCATCTCATGATGCAATCCTCGCTCCTACTGTCATAGGGAAAACCGAAGTATCTCTCAGGTAGGTAAGGATCCCTACTAGAGCGGCGGAGAGGCTGAGGTTCGTCGGGAGCTATTGAATCCTTCGGTTCTACCAAATCATCAGCTGCAGTTTGTATAGCCGGAACTTCTTCCTGTTCTACCTCATAACCACTAATTTTTCACAAGAAAATCACTTTCCAAAAGGTGGCATGCTGAGAAACAAAACACCTTTTGCTCCTCATGCGGTAGAAAATATTTCCTTCCGAATGCTTGTGATATCCAACAAACTTCCACAGAACTGAACTTGCCTCGAACTTGTCTGGATTTTGCTTTTAAACATAGGTCGGACAACCCCAAATCTTAACATTCTTAAGAGATGGGCTCTTCCCATACTATATCACATATGGAATGGTAGACACCTGATTTGGTTGGAACTCTATACAATAGGTATGCAACTTCACAAGTGCATAACCCCAAAAGGAAATAGGCAACTCAGTAATGCTCATCATAGAGCACACCTTATCACATAGGGTGAAATTGCTCCGCCCCGTTTTACCAACGTGTTGTGGTGTATACGGAGGAGTAATGCTGAGAGAGAATCTCATTCTCCTTTAGAATAGTCCAGGAATTCCGTGCTCAAGTATTCTCCTCCCTGATCACATCAAAGGACATAAAACTTATACCCGTTTTGGTTCTCTACTTCTAACTTATATTTCTTGAATATCTCAAAAGGTCCAGACTTGTATTTCAACAGGAACACATGTGCGAATCTTGAGAGATCATCAGTGAATGTAATGAAGTACAAAGAACCAGTCCTGGCATGTGTTGACAGGGGACCTACATACATCATCATGTATCAATCCCAAGAGTTCACTAACTCTTTCTCTGTTTTCAGAAAACGGAGCTATGGTCATCTTATCTTTGTGACACGACTGGAAAGTTTCACAAGATGTAAATTCGAACAGATTTAAATATGCATCTAAATGTAACTTCAGCTAGTCGGGTCGCATTGATATGACCTAGTCTACAATGCCTCAAGAAGGATTCGTTCATTTCTGAACTGTTCCTCCTGTGTGTGCTCTGTACATTAAGAACTATGGTTTGATTTAGAACGTATATGCTTTTAGATAACGTTCCTGAACCGATCAATTCTTGATATAGGAAAATGTTCAAAACATTATCCAACAATACAAAATTATATCCTATTTTACATAATAAAGAGACTGATATGATGTTGTATATCAGGTTCGGTATCTAATTACATTCGTTCAGAATCAATGTATTTTGTAATACAGGGTGATAACTGCCAACTGCTTTGGCTGCAATATTTGCACCGTTTCCAAATCTTGAAACTTATCACCCTTTCTCAGTTCTCTACCTATCTGTAGCCCATGTAACATATTACATATATGAGATCCTGATCCGGTATCTCATATCTAGGACGTAGAGGATACTGAGAAACGGTTCTCGGAAATGAACATACCCGAAGAAGATGCATCAGCAAGCACTTTCCTCGTTTGGGCGGCACGGGAATCCTCGTAATCCCCTATTTCCTGCTCGGTCTTATAACAATTATAAGTTGGAGCGGGTCCAACATTCCTTAGCTCAGTTTAATAAAAGGGTTCGGTCAATTCATCCATATTATTATCTTGATTAAGGCGTGACATGGTCTCTACCTGGAGAGAGAGAGAAGAAAACACTCAGCGTATGCTCTTGCAAGATTAGATTGGTTATTAATATATCTAATCAGGATGGCTCCCACTGTTTTAGTCAAATCTTCCTTCAAACCCTAAAAGGAAAGACTAGCCGGGATTAATTACGCCCTACAATTTCGCCAATCTTTCAGCCAGGCCGGTGTCGGTACTTTGAGGGAGGTTCCCCATGCTTTCGCACAGACTTAATTAAAATAAACCTTGTTTTTCCAGGGGCATAACCCCGTTAACACCTTTCTAGACATCTACTTGATCGGCTAATTGTGATGTGTAAAACTCTCCCAGGAGTAACTCTTACTCGCAGTGGGTATCGGGATCCAACTATCTCATAGAAGGTATGCAATCTCATTGCAAATTTCAACACTTGAAATTCCCGATAATGTTTTGCCCCTAGCAACTTATGACCTTGGCTAAGGTCAACAAATCATAAGCGCTTGCCATGTTCAACCCGTCATTTCCCGATTGAATTAAACCCACCCGCACGACCCTTGGCTAAGGTCAACAAAGTCGCATGACTACCCTAACTTAATCGCATCATATGCTTAGCAGTAAAGCACTGATTAGCTACCGCACACTACGCCTTGGCTAAGGTAAAAAAACGTAGCACGAATACTAACTAGTACTTATCTGAAATGACGGAGGGCTACGACAGGTTTTTATGAAAACCTTTTGCGTTGATATCGTCGTTGAATCGAGTGATTCCGAAATAGAGTGTTTTTGAGTCTTTTACTAGTTTTGCTAAAGAGGTCACTCCCGGTGAAAGGATCTCGGCGCTTTCCTTATCGAATAAGGTGCAGGATATTTCACAAATACCACTATGCAAAGCAAAAGCTATAAAAGCAATCAAAAGACAAACTGAGTTTGTAGCATCTGCTAGTTTCGCTAAAGAGCTCACTACCGGTGAAGGGATCTCGGCTCTTTCCTTATCAAATAAGGTGCTGGATATTCTACTAGGAATATCGCTATGCAAAGTAAGAACTAGAGCTACCAGTTTTCGAGACAAGTTTCTACAACATCTTTAGGTTTCTTTTATTTCATTAATCTCATTAATGAAGTCCCATTTTTATTATGCTTCACAAGCATCACGTTTGAAATGAAATCAACAATATACAATATATATCTCATATGTATAATATAAACATTCATCTCAGGCGGTAATATGATCTCATCACAGAACATTATAGCAGAAGAACATATATGAAATATTGGATATACTAGGATTTCCGTGTTTTATATTAAGCCTGTATAAAATACGAATTCCACGGTTGTGATGAATAGCCAATCCCATACCCTTAGACCCCTACGAGAGCGGCAAGAAACCCTACCAATTCTAGAGTTAAGAGACCCGGTCTCGACTCCTCGAGATGGTCTCCCACAAGACTCCAGAACCCGGTTACTTATTCTCCCCGCCTTGGGTCTATCCTAATGCGGAAAAATAAATAATATATAATGGTGACATCATACTCAACCCGGAAGTGCCCTAATAAAAGAATATTACATACAATGAATTTTATATGAATGAAAATGAAAAACTCTCATCTCACATAAAAAAAACCCGGCTATTCAAACACGACGATCAAATATAACATATCCCAGCAACACATAACATCACATGTTATCAACGTAAGTAAATATGCGTATCCCAGTTGTCGTTGACATATAGCACCGAAACTGGCGATACACCACATATTACACTTACGGTCACAGAAAAGAAAGTGAAAAACTACAACAGTTGGAATCCACAACCACCTTAGACATCATAAACCCAATGTATCACATACTTTGGATTTCATACCTAACCAAATGAATTCTTTAGACATCACATGCCTAACAATTATAAACCCCGCATTTTAGTCTCGATCTCGAAAACACTTTTCAATATTTGGTCGGGCAATTCAACAAGATTCCCGACATCCTGATCGAATGCTCGTCGGAAACTTTAGTAGACGGACGCACCCCCCACCGATACCGTCGACGAAGTGAACTTAAGGCGGAACACCGCTGCCGCGAGCACCCGAGCGGATGATTTTGGTGATGGGGTTGTCCTACAGTCACTTGGTCGGGGCTATAGGGCGTGGCTATCTATTAATTTTACCCGGCAAGTATCCGCGTACGCTACGTGATTGCGACGGACTTTTGATCACATCAAAATCCCGTGGCAACCGATCATCTGAGACTGAACTGCTAGATTTATAACATTCAAACTAGTTATCTCATAACTACTTATGGATTCAAAATATTGTATCCCATCACATAATATCCGGACGATGATAAACTCTTTGATCGATTCATCAAAGTCCCACAATTTCTCGACAGCTCAACACTTGAGCACAGTTTTAATAATACCCAGAAGATGCCATATTACCTATGAACCAGCCGTAGAAGGGTCAAACCAACGCCTCACATGTGACAACGCTAAACTACCACAAACCCTAGGGCTCAAGTGGAAGTTTTGACGGCTACATAATCGAGTTAAGGTTTACGTTCTTCTAGAGGGTCCACAGAATCACTTGCATATATTTCTGAATACGTTAAACTTAAAAAAATGGGTTTTTGACATTCGATCGAACTTTTTAACTTCGCCTAGACAATACGTGAACACCCGAAACAATGTTAAAACTATGAATACGAAACACTCCGAATTGCATATAGTGTAAGATTACATCACATGTAAAATTAACAAAAATAAACAACACCTGAAACACCAAAACTCAGTGCCTAGAACACACCACCAAATTCAACCCCATTCTCCATCAAACATCCGGCGTCGCCAGAATCCCTAGCAATGCCGCCGGCCATGGTCCGAGCTCTGAGGTTGGGTTTTCTTGCATGTTCATGTGGTATCTCATACAACATTCTGCACTTGTTTAAATAATTTTTTGAACACTATTTAAAATCGACAGAAACTGGCGTTTTCCGTTTCAAGTTTTGGAGTCGTTTCAGCTTCGTGATCTTAACAAAATCCGTATTAATTTCTAGCATGGCTCTGATACTACTGCAGGGTTACCTACGATGGCAGCAAGGTTTCGGGAGGCATCGTCCATACCAAATTCAAAAATTTGTCGTTTTAGCTAACCCTAACTTAGAATCGTTAACTAGAAATATACGGAATAACATATGCAAACACTTTGCAATCTAAGCGAGCAAGGAATACAACCTTTTTAGACCAGTCCTTCGCTTCAATAGCTCCGTGTAGTAGTCCCCTTTGCTGCGATCATGAACTCTAGACTCTAGAGAGGCTCGCATGAAGAAACGAACACGCATGCTTCGATGTCTTCATGGCCGAAGATGATCTACGTCGAGGAGACACTAACCCAAGCTATTTCTTCACTAGGTCAAGAACTTTGTGAAGAGAACACGCTATACTAAATAGCAAGTAGTAGACGATGATAAAGTAGGAAGTGGGCTCACTTTAGAATTTATTTTCTCACACTTTTTCTCATAACTCCATTAGAGCTAGAAAGCTTTTGAGGAGGTGGAAGAAGAAGAAGATGAACTCAAGTCGATAATTCAACCAAATGAATTATGTAACCATGGGTGAGTTAAGTCATCATGCTTAACTCATGTAGAGAATTAACCAAGGTGTAAGGTTAAGGGTTGGGTTAAGAAATATCCTAAGGAATGACAAAAGAGTTGACTTGGTCAATGTTTCTACATGCTTCAAGCAAGCTTGAGAACTTTGACTAAGTCACCTCTCTTTTGTTATTCTTTAAGAAATAAATAAACCCTAATTTAACCTTAATATGGTTTAAGTCTCATACACTCATCTTGTTTGTATCATCAAGCATGACACAAACTTGTACACTTGCATATATCACATATATACAAAGTGCACAATCTAGTGAGAAAAGAAATCATAAGTCAGCTAATACTAGTTAATGTAATGTAATATATGAAATATATATAATTATAAATTAAATTATTAAATCAACTCTTGATTTAATAATCCGGCTATAACCGACTAATATCATGTGTAACAACTTATCGAATCAACACTTGATCCGATAACCCGGCTATATCGTATATAACCTGTTAGTTGTATGTATGCCCTAGAGGCCAATATTGATCCGATAACCCGGCTATATCGCATATAACCAGTCACTGGACAGCTGTGAAGAGCATTCTCAAGTACTTGCGAAGGACTAAAGAGATGCTCTTGGTGTATGGTAACGGAGAACTCCAAGTGGAGTCCTTTACCGATTCGAGCTTCCAGAGTGATAAGGACGACTCTAAGTCGCAGTCGGGATTTGTCTTTACCCTTTATGGAGGGGCGGTTAGCTGGAAGAGTTCCAAGCAGGAAACCGTGGCAGACTCGGCGATGGAGGCTGAATACATCGTTGCCAACGATGCTGCCAAAGAGGCTGTCTGGATCAAGAAGTTCATTACTGAACTTGGAGTAGTTCAATCCATTGAGCATCCAATACCTTTGTATTGCGATAACAATGGAGCGGTGGCTTTGGCCAAGGAACCCAGGTCCCATCAGCGATCCAGGCATATTCTGAGGCAGTATCACCTGATCCGGAAGATAGTTGATCGCCGGGAGATCGAGGTCAGGAGGGTTGACACGAAGAACAACACGGCGGATCCACTCACGAAGGACATTCCCCAGATACAGTTTGAGAGACTCTTCGGGATGCTCGGTATGCGATACTACTGCAGCTGGCCCTAGTGCAAGTGGGAGATTGTTAGTTGTATGTATGCCCTAGAGGCCAGTATTGTACAGATGTTGTATATTATATTGGATGTTTGGACATATATAGAGATGACTTTCTTGCTCGATATGATAGTATGCTATCTGGTTGCTCTTTATCTTAACATGTATACTTGTCTCTTTAAACTGTCTTATAGTTACATGTTGGTAAAGCCCTTAGGATGTGTACTTGACCACCTGGACTATGATGCAGATCATACTAGTGGGGACATGGTAGTCTATAAGTACATCCTTCAAGGTCCCTAGTCGTGGGTGTATCGAGACGGGGCATCGATATACCAGTGTAGACTAGCGTATACGCTTCTCGACCCATGAGATGGGCGATGGATGATCCCATATCCATTGGTGTTTGACATCAGAGATGATATACGGGTGCTCAGTGGAGACTGGGTACACTGGATGGACTCGCCGAGAACTCCCAGATAGTATTATACCTCACGTCAGATGGCAGTTCTCAGGTGACACTTGTGCAGGTTAGTCTGTAGACCCGAGATCGTCATAGAGTCTTGTATGATTCCCACTGTGCTTTGATCTCCACCTTACCACGTCCATGAGGGTGTGCAAAACGGTGGTTTTTGGGTACAGTCCTGAGTCACATGGAGGCAATGAGCGATAGGAGGGGTTTCGTCTCTCCCGGTATTGGGGGTTGATGTTGCGCTGTGCTCGATTGGCCGTAACAGGGAAGTCCCTGGCCAGGGCTGATCAGAGATTTGCTGGTAAGTGTTACCAGTAGTTTCTCGACCCGTTATAAGCCTCACATCGGCATGACTTATCGGTTATTGGGGTCTGACGTTTACCACCCCTAGACTTGATATGCGACATATCAGACGAGGAGACCAGACTGCACGGTAGTTTTGCCGGTTGGCTCGACGGGAGTTCTAGCAGGTTCGCTTGTTCTCTTCTGATCGCTGAATACCCGGGTGGCCGTTACGTTTAGTTGACCGCTTGTGGCTTGGGGGTGCTTGATATGATCATCACCCACTTCCGGCGTATTGACGAGTCTTAGTGTCCCACAATGGAGTTTCCTAGTCCAGGAGAAACGTTGTGGTCCGCGTATGCAATATGCGCATGGACCCGATTAAAATACGCGTATAGGATACCGTATATTGATCGGGCGGCTTGCTTTTGGTGGGGTCATATGTGATATGGCCGGATTGATAAATCAAGTGTTGATTTATCATTTAACCATTAGTTTCTCACATGAAATCTAATTTTTCAAAACTGAAGTTTTAGAAACCCTAATTTTTCTAGGAATGATCCATTGTATGTTTACTTAGCACCATAAAAACTTGATCTTTGTGACATGTGATTCTTCCAAACCTCTCATAGGGTGCTAGGCTAACCCTTCATTGGTATCAGAGCCGACCTAGAACATTAGGCGACGCTTTAGCGAAGTTAAAACCCCGATCGAAACAAAATACGAACTTCTCGGACACTCTCTGGACATTTTTTACATACATGAAAATGGTGGCAATATAAGACTCACACCATGGTTTTATATATGGATTTTATTGCATTTGATTTAAAACAAAAAGGAAAATGGTTATTATTGATTTGTTTCTACACTCTTCTTTTGACCTAACCATTCTCACCCACCTTTTAACCTTGGGTAAACTTTCCTTTTGTGTTTTAACTCAAGTTCAATAAGATATTCATTGTTTAACCATGGTTTGAGATGAGAACAAGAAAATATATATACATATATTTTCATTTTTCTTGAGAAGATTTATTCTTTTTTTCACTCTTTGAAAAAAAAAAGAATAGCCATCATCTTCTTCCTCCTTCTTCACTTGCACTCTAGACTTATGTAGTGAGCAAATTACATAATAAGATTGGATTTTGAAGTGAGAATAAGAACCACGACATCATTCTACACAAGTTTAGCCCACTTGATTAGAGTGTTATCTTCATTTCTTCTTTTGAAAAGTGAAGTTGCAAGCTTGGACTAGGAGCTTCGGGTAGATCGTCGTGGACACTAGGAGACCTCAAGCTAACCTTCCTCCAACCCTCAAGTGGCCAAGGAGTCTAGCGTAGGGAGCTACAAAGGTTGTACTCTCAAAACCCTAGCATTTCTTTCATGTGATGATGTGAAGTTTTAGAAACCCTAATTTTTCTAGGAATGATCCTTTGTATGTTTGCTTAGCACCATAAAAACTTGATCTTTGTGACATGTGATGCTTCCAAACCTCTCATAGGGTGCTAGGCTAACCCTTCATAACCGACCAATGTCACATATCGCGAGAATAGAATACGGTATCACATATCGTATTAATCTCGGTCCCGCACATATCATATATGTGCGCCAACTCCATTTCGCTTGAGCCAGGAAACCCCTGTGTAGGACTCTAAAGACTCGTCAATACGCCGGCAGTGGGCGATGATCATATCAAACACCCACAAGCCGCAAGCGGTCTGCTAAATGTAACGGTCACCTGGATATTGTGCGATCAGAAGATCAATAAGCAAGCCTGCTCTCACTCCTGTGAATCCAATCAGTAACACTACCGTACAGTCCGGTCTCTTCGTCAGATATGTCGCATATCTCGTCTAGGGGTGGTAAATGTCAGACCCCAGTAACTCGATAAGTCATGTCGATATGAGGCTCATAACGGGTCGAGAAACTGCTGATAACACTTACCAGTATATCTCTGAAGCAGCCTTGGCCAAGGACTTCTTGTTATAGCCAATCGAGCACAGCGCATCATCAACTCCCTATACCGCGAGAGACAAAACCCCTCCTATCGCTCATTGCCTCCATGTGACTCGGTACTGTACCCAAAAGCCACCGTTTTGCACGTTCTCTTGAACGTGGTAAGGTGGAAATCAAAGCACAGTGGGAATCACACAAGACTATGACGATCTCGGGTCTACAGACTAACCTGTACCCTCGTCATAACCCGAGTTAACCCACAAACTGCGATTACAGAAACGTGCCATGTGTTATCCAGAGTCTGGTTTTACGCATAAGCCGGACAACTTCATATACCTTAACATCGTTAAGATATGAGCCATTCTATATACAATATAGAAATAGAGGCACTGATTTAATTGGAACCAGATTCAAATCATGCAGTTGTCTCCAATGCATGTCAACTAAATGGAGAGAGGGCGATCAACATTACTCAACTTAGGAGTGCATCCAAATATGAGTAACCTGAAAAAGAAACAAGTTTCTCAAAACCATTACTATAAACTGAATACCAAACACAAGTATCTACATCTTCGATCACCTTGAAGAATCCCGATACTTGTGACACCTGGTTCTCTACTTTATTCTTGCACCTATACCTTCTCAAAACTTGGACCTTATATTTCTATGAAACACATGTCTAAAACTGGAAAAGTCATAAGTAAACAGAATATAGTACAAGTACCAACCCCTCTGTCCTAATGGAAACTGGACAACATACAATAGTTTGTATAAGTCCCCTGAGTTGAATAACTTAAACCCTGTGCGTCGTAGGTTGAAAACCGTACTATGGTTATGAAGAATTACACCGCTGTTGAATGCTCCTTACCTAACCATCAACTGATATAGGTAAATGTCATGGACATAATTTCAATATGTTATATCTCACTTTATAAAATAAACGTACAGATATATCAGTTTGAAATTGGTGCATAACAAAAGATATTCAAAACCAAATATTTGTCGTCCGGCAAAAACCCAGGCGATTTCCTCAAATATCACCAATTACAACGAATTCCGATATAATGAGGATGATCACATAATTCCCAATAACTTACTCTCACTCATCATCTGTAAGACCATACAGATGTGAGAATCAAAACCTGGTAAATACATACCGTGGAGTAAGGATCTAATTGGGAAATCGGTTTTCAATTAACAACGCATAGTGAAACTGAAACATGAAAATGTTTCGAAGGGGTATGCGGGTATTCCTAGTAATGCCTCTTCCATTATCATATTCACGACTGTAACCGTATATTTCTTTGCCATCTCTCGGAATCCATTTATTTGTCTTTACTCATTACCTTCTGTACATCACACTTAGGCTAAATGGTTTTCTTCCTTCCCTACCTTTCGGCACTAACCTATGGTTTGGAAGAAGACTATCCAATAGGCATAATAGGTGTACTCTCCTAATCCTAAGAGTACTCGCAACCTGAGAGAAGGTAAAGATAAAAGACAACTGAATAAAGCTATTCCATTTCTCCTGATCCAGAATCCATACCCGAACTGGAACAAGTTCCTTCGGGTTCGTATATAACTATACGATGGATTATCCAATAACTGTGGATCTTCGTAGTGATACGGGGTGTTCTGGAGAAAAACAAAGGTGAATTAGGTGTGGCGATGGGATACGCGGTTTAGTCGTGAATGATAGAAGTCACAAATTACTTTTCCCTCTTTTTGATCCCTTTATTTTTCTTCATTCCCTACCTTTCGGCACCTGCCTATGGTTTTGAAGAAGACTATCCAATAAGCGTAATAGGTGTACCCTCTCCTAATTCTAGGAGTACTCGCATCCTGAGAGAAACTAAAAGGAAAAGACAACTGAATAGTCCTATTCATTTTCTCCAGAACCAGAAACCATCCTCGAATCTGAAACAAGTTTCTTCGAGTTCGTATGTAACTATACGATGGTCATATCCAATAAAAATGGGATCTGCGTAGTGATACAGAGTATTCCAGAGAAAATCAAAGGGTAAAAGAAGGAGTGGCAATGTTGTATGCAACATAAACAATCCAAAAGCCAGTGTTTTAAGAAAGTTCGGTTAACTTGGTCACTAAGTCATAGTCTAGGGTCGGGCCATGGTCGCTGCCAAAGAGAGAGAGAAATGAAATACTCTGCGTGCACTCTAACCTACATCAGGATGGTTAATCACTTTATCTAATCAGGATGTCTCCCACTGTAACCCCAAATTCTCCTCCAAACCTGAAAGATGAATTAGTCGGGATCACCCGAGGAGTAAACCAACTCATCAGCGGGATCGAGATCCAACTATCATCGCATGATAACATGATGGAATCCACTCACGTTATCACACTCCATAGGGTATGCGCAAGCCTGGCAATTTTCCTGTATGTTTGAAACTCCCGATATGATTTTTACCGCATACTCTTATGACCTTGACGAAATCCAACATATCATAAGTCAAATGTCAAGTTCTACCCATCATCATCCAGGTTAATTTGAACCCACCTGTACATACCCTTGACGAAGGCCAAAATAGTAGTACAACTGTCCTAAACCAACGCATTTATCTATGCAACAGAAAAGTAACAAATATCTACCATACACCATGCCTTGACGAAGGCCAACATACATAGCATGAATACTAAGTGCTACCCGTCTGAAATGACGGAAGGCTACGGATGGTTTTTGGCGAAAAACCTTTAACGTAATAAACTTGATATCGTTGAAGGAACCGGATAGCTTTTTACAAATATATAATGGCGAAAACCTTTGCTAAAGAGGTCACTCCCGGTGATGGGATCTCGGCTCTTTTCTCGTAGTATGAGGTGCTGGATATTCATAACCGAATACCGCTGTGCAAAGAAAAAAGTAATCGATTATAGTGAAGTTATTATCTTGACGCAAACCTCTGTCCAAGGGGTCACTCCCGATGAAAGGATCTTGGCCCTTGCCTCGTAGAATGAGGTGCTGGATATTCATAACCAAATACCTCTGTGCAAAACAAAAGAGAATGTCCTTGCAATAACAGATTTTTGAAAATTGTTCCAACAACATCGAATAGGCATGTTTTTCTTGCATTGATCCGAATCAACGCAGTCCCATCAATTGATCACACTACAAAAGAAAGAAAATATGATGTACGTATATGCCATCCGCATTCGCCATTGGGTCCCGTCATCACCTGTTAGGTTACTTAACTAACGACAGAGCGAAGACTAGACTAGTGCGGGTGTAAAACATATACAACATCTACTAGTATATATATATATATATATATCAATATATAATAATCGATCCAGGCATGATAAATGCAACATCACAGAAAAGTAATAAGCATCACAGAACAATACAGATAATCTGGGAGCCACGGGTTTCCTTTGAGCCGCAACTGAAACCCGACATTCCCCGGGTCGTGTGGATATCCTGTGCAATGAAAACCTAGACCCCTATGAGTGCGGCAAGTTACCCGCCAGAACCATAAGCGAGGCATCCCCCTTCAGCAAAGTGAATGGACCACCCAGCACTTCACGGAATCCGGTAACTTGAGCACCCCTCCTTGGGTCAACCTGTACCCCATACGAGTGCGGCAAATAGCCCGCCAATTCTTGGGTGAGGCCCCCTCCTTCTCAAAGCCATGGGATGCTGACCTGTTGCCCTCCAAAACCCGGCTATTCGTGCACTCTATCGCGGGGTAATCCTAGTACCGAAAAGAAAATATATACAACGGTGACATCGACCTCAACCCGATCGTGCTAAGAAAGAATAATATACAAACATGCAGTGACGGTAGTCCACATGTCGGACGCTCGCCATGTGATATCAAAAGTACAAATAAAACTAAACTGTACAGTCATTGCAAGCAAGCTATCCACCATGACGATCCGCAACAAAAACAGCACAACACAAAACATCAACGTGAATGTCACGTTCGCAAACCCATCTAAAAGAGCTATAGCAATTAGACAAATTGTACCGCTCGAATGACATTCACGGTCGCAGATAGTAATGTAAGTACTGTAAAATTTAAACAGTGTTATAAATATCAACTTCAAAATAACCCCGATTATCACCAAACAACTAGATAAAACCATATCCAAATTGGGCTAAACAAACAATACTACTGCACCAACATTCCAGAGACTAAACCACACTGCAAATTTCAAACCCAGAAGCCTTCATAAAACTGGCCACCTCGGTTTTTAGGGGTATCTGGCCAGCCTAATTTTGTCTTCTGGGGTTCGTGTTTGCAGTGTGTTCTAGTGGTCACTTGAGTAGTCTTCTGCAGTTGTTTAAATAACTTTTGAAGACACTTTTTAAAACGACAGAAACTGGAATGTATTGGGCAGTGAATCGAAGTTGTTTCAGTTACGATAGTTTATTTGTCTAAACCAACTAGTATGCGGTTAATGGTTTGGCTCTAATACCATGTAAGGCTACGGCAGCATCCCGGCCGTCAATCCGAGGCCAAATGCGGAATAAAAACTTTTGAAAACAGCGCTAACGTAACCCTAAAATACGGATCGTGCCATTAACCCTATACTAGTATACTGTAAAAGATTTTGGAGTGATTATACCAATTGATTAGTGTCCTTCGATCTTCAATCTCTGCGCCAAGCTCCTCGCGGCTGCCCCCGAACAAGTTTGCTCTCCGATCTCTCTCGAAGAAGATCCACATCGAGGATTAGAAATAAGGGCTCCTGCTTCAAACCGAAGCATCTCGAACAACTAGTTTGCCAACCTAGGTGCTCAAGATGAAGTAGAGATGGTGTGTGATTACTTTGTCTCAATAAACTCTAGGATTCTCAACACATGAGAGGGATAGAGTGGAGGTTGAAGAAGAAGACATTGGAGGAAGAAGTTGTGAGCTTAAGTTTTTCCAGTGAAGAAAATGGCATAGATTATTGTGTGAGATCTTTTGTGTGAGCTCTAAAACAACTCAAGACCAACCCTTAGCTATATAGTGGCTACCCTCTCTTGCTCCAAAAAATATCCCCCACACAAAATCAATAAAGAAATGGACATGGAACAAAAAAAAACACCATGAGTCATAAAAAATGCACATGCCACATTCAATGCTCTAGGTCAAAACTTGCACTCACAATTTCCACATAATCAAATATTAAACTAAATGTTTAATCAAAAAGAGAATGGCAACTTCTAAAGTAAACTCGTAATGGATCACAAGAATACCCCTCATCTGTATATACATGCCCGCATCCGTATTCCGACTGAATACGAATACTACGAGACGAAAGTAATCCAACAATCTAATACTAGGATCCGACTTAAACCAAACCCACTAGTATGATCCGTCCGATCATGATCCGTGCACAAGTGCACGTATATGATCGAACCCTGCCATAAAACCATACAGCCTCTCCAACGTTTCGCCCGACCAAGGGAAACCCTCTATGTTGGACTCTAAAGACTCGTCAATACGCTGGCAGTGGTTTTAACCACAAGTACATCAGTGGCAATAGTTGTACGTAACGACAACCCAGGTATTGAGAGAAAGGGAGGCCGACGAGCGAACTCATCCTGAAACCCAACTGAGCCTGACAGTGACAATATCCGTACAGTCCAGTCCGTTCGTCTATGAGTATCATATATCAGGCCTAGGGGGATAGTAAACGTCAGACCCCCAATAGCGGTATAAGTCGTGTCAGAGTGTAGTCAAGAACATCCTAAAAAAAACTGGAATACCTACCAGTAAATCTCACTTGCCTTGGCCAAGGACTTTGTGTAATGGCTCTCCAGACACAGCGCGATATCACCCCCAATACCGGGAGAGATGAATCCTCTGCCAATCCGCTCGCTGCCTCCATGTGGCTCGGGACTGTACCCAACTAAAACATGTTTGCACGACTCCATTGAGCCGTGGTAGGGTAGTAGTCAAAGCATAGTAGGAACTCACACAAGACAAATGACGATCTCAGTGTAAGTCGATGTAGTACACCCCAGTACTTATGGGGAGGCGGAATTTTCAAAAACGATCAAGTTTAAAGAACGAACATCGACTAACCGCTTGAATCGAAGCTAAACAAATAATAACCGAACACATAGCTATACTAAACTATAGTGTTAAGGGATTATACCTATCGAAACTAGTCCTTCGTCTTTGTGTCCTCCTTTGTTCTCCTCGACCTTCTCTAGGTAGTAGACGATCCACCCGAGAGCAAAACACCAAGCTACACCTCTAACTTGAGGTAACTAATCAACTTTGATTGCTAATCAAAGATGAAAGGATGATATAGAGTAAAGGTAATGGATGCTTAAGTCTAACTAAACCTTTGATCTCAACACATGAGGATTAAGGATTAGTATCTTGAAGATGAGAGCTTGAGGAGAGAGAATATGAGATAAGATAATGAGAAGAGAGAGAGTGTATCATAATATATTATGAAGCATTTTCAATAATGAGAAAAGAATAAAGAGTGATGATAAATCATGCTTCATAAAATATCTAGTGGTGATTCATTAGCATGAGTCATTAAGCAATAAATGTGCATTAATGAAATGAATGAATCACCACCATGACTCACAACCTCATCCAAAGTAACCTCCTTAGTCACATCTTCTAGAAGCTTCTCGTACAATTACGAGAACGCCCCTCCAATCCGCAAAAATACGGAAAAACTTTAGACTGTAAAAATCCAATAACCGGATACCAGTAACTGGCTTAAACCAAAGCCGACTGGTAAAAACTGTCCGAAAGTCGTACGTGCGTAAACGCACGTATGCGTCCGAACCCTTTGTCGCAAAACCATGCAACCTCTATATCGTTTCGCCTGGAGTAGGAAACTCTCTGTGTGGGACTCTAGAGACTCGACTACTACGCTGGCAGTGGGTTTAACCACAGACCGCAAGCGGCACTAGCTGTACGTAACGGTCCCCAGGTAGTTGTCGATAAGAAGGCCGATGAGAAAACCCATCCGAACTCCTACTGAGTCTGATGTGACAATCTCCATACAGTCCGGTCCGTTCGTCCAAGACTATCGCATATCGGGCCTAGGGGGGCGGCAAGCGTCAGTCCCCTAATAGCGGTATAAGTCGTGTCGGAGGGAAGCCCATTACACCCTAAGAAACTACTGGAACCTACCAGTAAATCTCGCTTGCCCTGGCCAGGGACTTTGCGTGATGGCTCTCTGACACAGCACGATATCTACTCCCAATACCGGGAGGGACGAATCCTGTCTAACCGCCACTGCCTCCAAGTGCTCGGGACTGCACCCAACTGCTACCTGTTTGCACGACTCCTTTGAGCCGTGGTAGGGTAGCAATCTAAGAACAGTGGGACACACTCGAGGCGAAGTAGCAGTGTCAAGTCTGCGGACTACGCTGTACTCATGTCACCTGGGAACTGTTCACCGACGACTGGTATCAAACCAACCAACAGTTCCCTGTGAGTCCTGTCCGGTGTACCCGTAACCTAACGAGCACCTGTATACTATCTCTAGTACGACGTACTGACGGCTGTGGGACAGACCATCTCCCCAACTGGGATGAGAAGCGTACACACCAGTCTACTCCGGAGTATCGATGCTCTGTCTCGATAATCCAACGACCAGGGACCTGAATAAGGATGTGCTTGTAGACTACCCAGCCCCCACTAGTGTGACTGCCATCACAACGCTGGTAGACAAGCAAGATCCTAAGAGCTCTATCAATACGTACACTCACATATTAAGATAGAAAAACCAAGTAGCATACTACCATGTTTAGCAAGACTGTTATATACATGTGAATATCCCAAGCTTCCATTAAGTAATATACAAGCTAGTATGATACAGTAATGGCCTTCTAGGGCATAAACACTAACAATCTTCCACTTGCACTAGGGCCATGTACTGGCATATCGTAGACCAATGATCTCGAGTAGCCTCTCGAACTGAATCTGAGGAAGGGCCTTCGTGAATGGATCAGCAATGTTCTCTTCTGAAGCAACTCTCCGAACCTCGATCTCCTGACGATCAATGATCTCCCTGATCAGGTGATACCGCCTCAAGATGTGTCTGGACTTCTGATGGGACCTTGGTTCCTTCGCTAAAGCTATAGCTCCGTTGTTGTCGCAATACAGAGGTATTGGATCAACTATGGTAGGAGCAACCTGAAGTTCTGTTAGGAACTTCTTCATCCAGACTGCTTCTTTTACGGCATCGCAAGCAGCTATATACTCCGCTTCCATCGTCGAGTCAGCAACGGTGTCCTGCTTGGAGCTCTTCCAGCACACCGCCCCTCCATTGAGGGTAAAGACATAACCCGACATGGACTTGGAATCGTCCTTATCACTCTGGAAGCCGGAATCAGCAAAGGCATCCAACCTGAGGTCTTTTCCGCCATAAACCAAGAACATCTCCTTAGTCCTCCTCAGGTACTTGAGAATGTTCTTTACTGCTATCCAGTGTTTCTCCCCTGGGTCTGACTGATACCGGCTTACCACGCTCAGTGCGTAAGCTACATCTGGTCTGGTACACAACATCGCATACATTATAGAGCCTACCGCAGAAGCGTAGGGTATAATAGACATGCGTTCCCTTTCCAAATCAGTCTTGGGAGACATCTCTTTGGAGAGGGTGATTCCGTGACAAGCCGGTAGATTACCGCGCTTAGAATCTTCCATACTGAATTTTTTCAGTATAGTGTCGATATACCTGGACTGCGAAAGTCCCAACATCCTCTTGGATCTATCACGATAGATCCGGATCCCCAGAATGTAAGAGGCATCACCCAGGTCTTTCATGGAGAACCTGTGTGACAAGAATCCTTTGACAGATTGTAGAATAGGAATGTCATTTCCTATCAATAGAATGTCATCCACGTACAAGACGAGGAATACGACACTTCTGGCCACAACTTTACTATATATGCACGGTTCATCTGGATTTTTGATAAAGTCATATTCTTTGACTGTCTCATCAAAACAGATGTTCCAACTCCGCGATGCCTGCTTTAGTCCATAAATAGACTTAAGCAGCTTGCATACTTTCCCGCTACTCCCACTCTGATTGAAACCCTCTGGCTGATCCATATAGACGCTCTCTTCTAAATTTCCATTCAGAAAAGCCGTCTTTACGTCCATCTGCCAGATTTCATAATCATGGAAGGCAGCAATAGCAAGAAGGACCCGAATGGATTTGAGCATAGCCACTGGAGAAAAAGTTTCGTCATATTCCAAACCAGGTCTTTGACGAAAACCATTTGCAACAAGTCTAGCCTTATAGGTTTCCACCTGTCCATCTACACCAATCTTTTTCTTGAAGATCCATTTGCATCCTATGGGTTTTACCCCATCTGGAGCAAAGTCCAAAGTCCATACTTTGTTGGTGTACATGGACTCCATTTCGGTCCGCATTGCATCTAGCCATCGTACCGAGTCACCGCTCTGGATGGCCTGCTGGAAGTCAGTAGGTTCATCATCATCTATGATGCAATCCTCTCTATCCCCATCTATGAGAAAACCGTAGTATCTCTCAGGCGGATGAGACGGCCTACTACTCCTGCGGAGGGGTGCGGGAATGTTCTGTTCTTCTTGAACCTCTGGTTCTACCAAACTTTCAGTAGCAGTTTGTGGTTCTGGAATTTCTTCCAGTTCTATTTCGCTCCCACTTGATTCCTTTTCTAAAAACAAATGTTCCAGAAAATGGGCATTACGAGAAACAAAGACCTTTTGTTCCTCTGCGTAATAGAAATAATATCCCTTGGAGTTCTTTGGATATCCCACAAACAAACATTTTACTGATCGTGCCTCGAGCTTGTCCACATGCTGCTTTTTAACAAAAGCTGGACATCCCCAAATCTTCATATGCTGAAGATGGGGTTTCTTCCCAGTCCACATCTGATATGGAGTGGTAGGCACAGTCTTGGTTGGAGCCCTGTTCAGAAGATATGCCGCTGATTCTAGCGCATAACCCCAGAAAGATCGCGGTAACTCAGCATTACTCATCATGGATCGTACCATATCCAATAGGGTTCGATTCCGTCTCTCCGATACACCGTTATGCTGTGGAGTGTATGGAGGAGTAAGCTGAGAGAGAATTCCTTTCTCCTTTAGGTAACCTAGGAACTCGGCACTCAAGTATTCACCACCTCGATCAGATCTAAGTGTCTTGATACTTTTGCCGGTTTGGTTTTCTACTTCATTCTTATACTCCTGGAATTTCTCAAAAGCCTCGGATTTATGTTTCATCAGATAAATGAATCCGTATCTTGAGTAATCATCCGTGAAAGTAATGAAGTAGGAATAACCACCTCGCGCATGTGTAGATATTGGACCACATACATCGCTGTGTATGAGTCCTAAGAGCTCGCTCGCTCTTACTCCTTGTCCAGTGAATGGAGTCTTTGTCATCTTTCCTTTGAGACAAGATTGACAAGTGTCATAAGTTTGATATTCGAACGTGTCCAAATATCCTTCTCTATGCAACTTAGTCAACCTTCTCTCATTAATGTGACCCAGTCTACAATGCCATAAGAAAGCTTTATTCAAATCTGGAGACTTTCTTTTTAGTGTGTTCTGGACGTTGAAAATTTGGAGTTGGTTTAAAACATATATGCCGTTATTTAGAGTACCGGACCCAATCAAACCATGATTAAGGTGGATGTTGACAACATCTCTTAAAAACGTGAAATCATAACCTTTATTTGATAACAAGGAAACTGATATGATATTACACGTTAAGCTGGGTACAAAATAACAGTTATGTAAAACCAAAATGTGTCCACTCGTCAATCCAAGGTGATAATCCCCGACGGACGCAGCTCCCACGCTAGCTCCGTTAGCAACCCTGAGGATCATATCACCTTCCTTCAGCACTCTACGGTTTCTCAGTGCCTGCAAAGAATTGCAAATATGAGATCCTGATCCGGTATCCAATACCCAGGAAGTAGAGTTGATCGACAGACAATTCTCAATTACAAACACACCTGAAGTCGAAGCCACAGCTTGCTTCGGTTCCTGGTTCTTGGCGTTCCACGCCTTGCAATCCTTCTTCCGGTGCCCTTTCCTGTGACAATGGAAGCACTCATCCTGACCAACTATCGGTACTGCAGTCTTTTTCTTTCCCTTCCTTCCCACCTTACTAACACCTCCTCTAGGTCTGGGTGCGGCCTTCTTCTTCCTTCCTTTGGCCCTAGCCTTGGACCCGGAAGAAGATGAACCGCCAACAAACATAGCGGGTGTTTCCCTTGCTTTCTGCAAGGTGCCCTCCGCACTCCTTAACATGTTCAGGAGTTCCGCAAGTTCAACTTCTTTTCCTTGAAGATTGAAGTTGAGGATAAACTGGGCGTAGGTGGGAGGAAGGGACTGGAGAACAAGGTCTGTATAGAGCTCATTATCCAAAGTCGTCCCAAGGTCTGCGAGCTCTTCTATATAGCCAATCATCTGTAGGACATGTTCACCTACCGATGACCCGACAGCCAACCTCGCTCGAAACAATTTCTTAGAGGTCTCGTATCTTGCTATACGAGATTGCTCTCCATAAAGTTCCTTTGTATGGAGAAATATGCCATCAAGGGACATATCCTCGTGCCTCCTCTGATGTTCATTGTTCATCGAGGCAAGCACGATGCACTTGGCTCTCGCGTAATCTAAATCCCAGGTTTTGCGGATTTCCTTATCCGCATTACTGGATTTGGGACCAGGGACAGCAGGTGCCGTAGCGGTGAGGACGTACCCCAGTTTGTCATAGGTCAAAGCCATCTTGACATTCCGCAGCCAATCTTTATAGTTTGGCCCCGTCAGTATATTTTTCTCTAAAAGTAACTTAAGTCCAGTCATTTTCAGGGTCGCTGCAATTAGGAGAGAGAGAAGAAAACTCTTTAGCATGATGCTCTTGCAAGTTTAGAGTGGTTTTTAATTTATCTAAACTGGATGGCTCCCACTGTTTCTCGAATCCTTCCTCAAACCATAAAAGAAGAATTAGTCAAGACTATTCTCACCGTACAATACTTGCTTAACCGTTCAGCCAGGCTGGTGTCGGTACTTCGAGGGAGGTTTTCCAACGCTTTCGCGAAGTTCCTTAATTAAATAACCTCTTTTCTCTGGGGGCGTAACCCCTCTGACACTGTTCTGGACACCTACTAGGTTTATAGCATTGATCGTTAAGTGACGAATATCCTGATAAGTATCAAAATACTCACAGTAGGATCGGGATCCAAATATCATCGTATGATAATGTTGAAGGAATCCTACCAACATTCATCAAACTCCAAATGGTATGCATCTCTTTGCAAATTTCAGTTTCTTTAGAAATTCCCGATATAAGTTTTTGCCCCATGCTCTTATAACCTTGGCTTTGGTCAAAGTGTCATAAGTCACATGTCAAGTTCTACCCGTCATTATCTTGTCAATTTGAACCCACTCGTATATACCCCTGACTTTGGTCAAATGGTAATACGACTGTCCCAAACCAACTCATCTATCTTATGCAACAAATGAAAACCCAGCAGCTACCAAACACTATGCCTTGACTTTGGCCAAAATGCATAGCTTGAATACTACTGAATATCCAAATGAAATGACGGAGGGCTACGACTGGTTTTGGCGAAACCGTGAACGTAGTGAACTTGATATAACCGAAGGAACCTGATAGCTTTTAAAAGGAGTGGTTAAAGCTCCGCATTTAAAATATCTGTTTTAAAATTAACCGAGTGGTTTCTTTTAAATTGTTCCAACGATTTAAACTTTGGTTTGTTTTACTTTGCATTATAGATAATGCGTCCCATCATTAACCTATCATTGCAGAAAACAACGAAAATACAACGTCCTCTTATGCCATCCGCATTCGCCACTGGGTCCCGTCATCACCCGTTAGGTTACTTAACTAACGACAGAGCGGGGGCTGGGCTAGCGCGGGTGTAAAACATAAGTGACGTCTAAATAGCTACAATAAATATAGATATTTTACATTCGTCTGACGCAATGATATTCATTCCAGAACACAGATAAACAATATTGGATTTGCAAGCAATCTGTATTTCTTTTGAGCCTGCAAGAAAAGACAGATTACACAGTTGTGATGAATAGCCGTTACCCCACTCTCGACCCCTACGGGTACGGCAAACTACCCACCCGGCAGTCTGTGTACCCCACCTTGGGTCAGTCCTAGGAGCAAAAACAGTAAAATGAAATAATACAACGGTGGCTACGACCGCAACCTGGAAGTGCCCCGCAAAAATAATATTACAACAAATTACATTTACAACAAATGAATTAACAATAACCCATTGCTAACCCCGGCTATACACCACAACAGTCCAATACAGTTTATATGCACAAACAGATATAACCATTTCAGAAATGTGCAACCCCCTGCCAACCGACATACTAGCAGTTAGGGGAGGTTTACGAACACATTAAACAATCACAGATATAATCCAATACGCAAATACTGTACAATTTCGATCGATTAAACAACATCAATATTGCTCCAAAATCTGCTCTATTAAACAGTAACCTGAGCAATAATTAAACATTCCAGAAAACCCCAAATTTCACAGAGAAGCAACAGGAGAAAACCGGCCGCTGACTCGCCAACTCGGCGGCGGAAGCGCGGTGACTCAGTGGCTGAGGCCGCGGTTCCGCGGCGAGTTGGTCGATTCAGTCGACTGTTTTTCTTGGGTGTTCTACTGGTGTTATGTCAAGCTCTCTGAACTCACCTGAAAAATTTTCTGACATCGTTTTAAATTCGACAGAAACTTGCATTTTTTAGGGTTTTCCGGCTTCGTTTTTCCGTTCGAAATTCGTACAAATTTGCGATTAAATTATTTAGTATTTAGCGAGGCTCTGATACCACTGTAAGTCGATGTAGTACACCCCAGTACTTATGGGGAGGCGGAATTTTCAAAAACGATCAAGTTTAAAGAACGAACATCGACTAACCGCTTGAATCGAAGCTAAACAAATAATAACCGAACACATAGCTATACTAAACTATAGTGTTAAGGGATTATACCTATCGAAACTAGTCCTTCGTCTTTGTGTCCTCCTTTGTTCTCCTCGACCTTCTCTAGGTAGTAGACGATCCACCCGAGAGCAAAACACCAAGCTACACCTCTAACTTGAGGTAACTAATCAACTTTGATTGCTAATCAAAGATGAAAGGATGATATAGAGTAAAGGTAATGGATGCTTAAGTCTAACTAAACCTTTGATCTCAACACATGAGGATTAAGGATTAGTATCTTGAAGATGAGAGCTTGAGGAGAGAGAATATGAGATAAGATAATGAGAAGAGAGAGAGTGTATCATAATATATTATGAAGCATTTTCAATAATGAGAAAAGAATAAAGAGTGATGATAAATCATGCTTCATAAAATATCTATTGGTGATTCATTAGCATGAGTCATTAAGCAATAAATGTGCATTAATGAAATGAAAGAATCACCACCATGACTCACAACCTCATCCAAAGTAACCTCCTTAGTCACATCTTCTAGAAGCTTCTCGTACAATTACGAGAACGCCCCTCCAATCCGCAAAAATACGGAAAAACTTTAGACTGTAAAAATCCAATAACCGGATACCAGTAACTGGCTTAAACCAAAGCCGACTGATAAAAACTGTCCGAAAGTCGTACGTGCGTAAACGCACGTATGCGTCCGAACCCTTTGTCGCAAAACCATGCAACCTCTATATCGTTTCGCCTGGAGTAGGAAACTCTCTGTGTGGGACTCTAGAGACTCGACTACTACGCTGGCAGTGGGTTTAACCACAGACCGCAAGCGGCACTAGCTGTACGTAACGGTCCCCAGGTAGTTGTCGATAAGAAGGCCGATGAGAAAACCCATCCGAACTCCTACTGAGTCTGATGTGACAATCTCCATACAGTCCGGTCCGTTCGTCCAAGACTATCGCATATCGGGCCTAGGGGGGCGGCAAGCGTCAGTCCCCTAATAGCGGTATAAGTCGTGTCGGAGGGAAGCCCATTACACCCTGAGAAACTACTGGAACCTACCAGTAAACCTCGCTTGCCCTGGCCAGGGACTTTGCGTGATGGCTCTCTGACACAGCACGATATGTACTCCCAATACCGGGAGGGACGAATCCTGTCTAACCGCCACTGCCTCCAAGTGCTCGGGACTGCACCCAACTGCTACCTGTTTGCACGACTCCTTTGAGCCGTGGTAGGGTAGCAATCTAAGAACAGTGGGACACACTCGAGGTGAAGTAGCAGTGTCAAGTCTGCGGACTACGCTGTACTCATGTCACCTGGGAACTGTTCACTGACGACTGGTATCAAACCAACCAACAGTTCCCTGTGAGTCCTGTCCGGTGTACCCGTAACCTAACGAGCACCTGTATACTATCTCTAGTACGACGTACTGACGGCTGTGGGACAGACCATCTCCGTAATTGGGATGAGAAGCGTACACACCAGTCTACTCCGGAGTATCGATGCTCTGTCTCGATAATCCAACGACCAGGGACCTGAATAAGGATGTGCTTGTAGACTACCCAGCCCCCACTAGTGTGACTGCCATCACAACGCTGGTAGACAAGCAAGATCCTAAGAGCTCTATCAATACGTACACTCACATATTAAGATAGAAAAACCAACTAGCATACTACCATGTTTAGCAAGACTGTTATATACATGTGAATATCCCAAGCTTCCATTAAGTAATATACAAGCTAGTATGATACAGTAATGGCCTTCTAGGGCATAAACACTAACACTCAGGTCGATAGACTAACCTGTACACATGTCACCACGGAACTGTTATCTGACGACATGTATAATACCAACTATCATGTTCCCGGCGAGTCCGTCCTGTGTACTCACAACCCAATGAGCACCTGTATACATCTTAGGTAAACCAACTGACACCCATGGCTTGTGAGATCGACCACCGCCCCTCGTCGGGGTCTCGATCTGTATACACTAGTCTGTTCTGGAGTATCGATGCCCTGTCTCGAAACTCCCTCGACTAGGGACCTTTTTAGGATGTGCTTATAGACCCCAGCTCCCACGTATATGATCGCCATCATACTGCTGGCAGTCAAAAAAGAATCCTATAGGCTCTATCAACATGTAATAGTGATCTGTAATGTCACCTGAAGCATGTACACGATGATAAAGACAAACAAGTTAGCATACTATCATCTCGAGTAAGACTGTCCTACCGGTATAGGTCCTCCCTCAATCATTGCAATCACGTGCCTGCAATCCAATAATTGACTTTGAGGGCACTATATCCAACATTAGTCTCATCGATCGGTTGCAACGGGGTTTTGATTCGGATCAAAACTCCGTCGCAATCGCGTATAGTACGCGAACACTCGCCGGGTAACACTAATAGATAGCCACGCCCCATCGCCCGGACTAAGTTACTGTAGGAGAACCCCGTTGCCGAAAGCACCCGCTCGGGTGCTCGCGGCCGCGATGTTCCGCCTAAGTGAACTTCATCGACGGCATCGGGGATGCGGCTATCTACTAATGTTTCGACGAGCATTCGATTGGATGTCGGGAATCTTGTTGAATTGCCCGACTGGTTATTGAAAAGTGTTTTCAATTTGAGACTTAAATGCCGGTTTTATAACGTTAGGCATGAAATTCAGAATATGTGATATTCCGGGTTCATGATGTCTAAGGAATTTATACGGTTAGGCATGAAATCCGAAATATGTGATATTTCGAGTTTATAATGTCTAAGGATGTTGCGGATTCTAACTATTGTAGTTTTCATTTCTTTTGTGCGACCGTAAGTGTAATATGTGGTATATTGTTCACACCAGAATATTTCATTTAATACCGCCCATTCTTATGCTCGTTTGTTTATAGGTAGGTACTTTTAATCCGTATTTGCTACATATTTACAGGCTACAGGTTCCTAGTCCAAAATAACGCAAATGATACAAAATCTCCACTGTTGCGCCAAAATCCAGAACATCTGTTGCCAGCAAATAAAAGCTGGGTTCCGATCATCCGTATCCGTCTCGTGCCGCGTAGCAGTTCTAGAGACAAGAAAAATGGCAGTGGTCATTCGCGTCTCGGACAAGCACAGAGCACGAGAGGGGCAGTACAAGAATCAATGGGTGGGTGGAGCTCGAGGGAGATATTGTCAAAAGAATTATTTTTGATGCCATTTTGGACTGTTGCAGATCTGAAGAAATTATGGACGCAGTTTGTAATTTGGAACATGTAGAACAACTGAAGAAAGCAACACAAGAAAACCCAGAAAAAACGACAACCCAACTCCCTCAAAGAAGCATGGAACCGCGGTCAAAACGGCCGATTCGCGGAGGATCCGCGACCGAGTTGACTCAATGTCAACTCGGATTTTGGGGTTAGTTTGGACATTTCATTTGGGCTCAGAATCTTGCCCTAGGATTTCAGCATGCAGCCTATAAATAGCCCAGTTTTGTGCCAAGCCAAGGGTTTTCTTTTTTATGCTTCTTTTTGTTAGGATTTAGTGTAGTGTTAGTTCTTCTTCTTCTTCTTCATGTCTTTTTCCATTAAATTGTAGTTAGAGCATTGAGTGGATGATGAAATGAAGATGAGGTTTTTTTTATTTAACTTATACCTTTTTAATTCTTGCATTGTTATTTTAATTCTAGTGTAATTTTATTTCTTGTTGTTAATTAGTTGTTGTTATTTCTTTCTCTTTTCTTTTCTTCTTTTTCGTATTATTTTCAAGCGATGATATTTCGACGGAGTTCCTTGCTTAGGTGAGGACCTAAGAGTTAGCTTGTAAGACCGTATTTTTTCCTTTTCCTTCTTTTCTTCCTTCTTGTTTTGTTTTATTTTCTTTTATAATGTGTGAATAATTCCGCATTTGTTAAGGGTAAGGAAGGTGGTATGAGGGACGGAAAAATCCATTGTGCTTCTCTTCGCCAAACATCTTGAAATGAACCATGACCAAACAAACGCAACCTCCTCCCTTAGGCGCGCTATACGTGACATGTAGTCGCGACCTAAGTCGAGAAGTCCTTTAAGCGCACTATAACATGACATGTAGTTGTGACTTAATTGGATACATGGTTGTAGGTGTTTGGCCGAGGATTGGAAATAAGCGCATTTAGCGGACGGACAAGGGGCACTAGAAATGGATTTAGCGTTGGAAAGCTTGCTTAAACTTGCAAATCCCATTCCTATGTCCTCCTAATCCCCGCTACCTTAGATTATCCCAACATCGTTTTAAGAATGGCAAGAGACAAGCACAAGGCTAATCCTAACTCTATTAACCGACCTTAACCTTAACAAGTTTATTTGAACATAAAATACAAACACTTAGGATAGAATTGCAGACAACCATATACATTCTTTATTGAATCGTCTAAGACTCGAACGGACATACTACCATCTCCTTGCGGATCGACCCGTGCTCAACCGGATAGCTGCAAAGAGATATTGTCTTGATAATAGTTATAACTTTAAAATTTTGAATACGCGACACGCCAAAAGCATGCAATCAAATGGCGCCGTTTCCTGGGAGACGGTAACGTATTTTCTTTCTTGTTATTCGGGTTAATATTCTTTTTGTATATATATAAAATTATAAATATAATAAATAAATAAATAATCTTTTTGTTATCTTTAATATTTTTATGCAAGTGTGCAGGCGATCTGGAGCAATTACAGCAAGTGAATAAATAAACAGAGGTTTTTATTAAGGTGTACAGAGAAAGGCACGTGCATTGACCAAAGTTTCAGGCGCCAACTCAGCAATTTGACCGTTGAACCGCGGTCAAAGAGGGAGTTTAGCGGCGATTCCGCGGTCCTATTGTTGGTTTTTGACCCCAATTTTTTTCACCCCTTTTCTTTCTTCTAATCTCCTCTGTAAACTCCACTTAACTGTATTTCATGCAGGTTTCTTTGTACAGAATAGTGCCGCCTCCAAAATAAATTGTTTGTTGTTTTAGATTTTTGTTTGTTTACACGCTTTACAAGGAGAATTTTGAGGATATTTTTGAGGATGGACCAGTTTTTCTTGATGAGTCGGATTTTCCAATTCATCATATCCCTGTCATTGACTGTGTACACCCTCCTGAACCTTTACCTAATACCCTTCCTCAATCACTTTCCTCCATCCTTTCCATCGTTCTGACCTCGCAAGAAATCGTATCACTTTCATTTACTATGTCTGGTTTACCGAGTTCGGCGTATCCATATTTTCTCACGAATCTCGAGGGATTTAACCCCATTTCTCGATGGCTTGATAGATTAGCACAAACGCTTCTTACCCATCGGTCATCACAAATTGTGCTAATCTATTCACTCCATTTTCACCCTCAAGTTCGTACTCCGTTTCTTTTTTCCTTCCTCCATTCTTCTTCTCATATATCGGGACCGTATACCCATTCTAGCACTATACGATCTCGCGTATTCTCCATTTCTTTCCTCTTCACCTTCTTTCACCAACCAACATATTACAGAGATTGAATTTTTGAATGGTTGGTGTTAACTTTTGGCCTTTGTAAGGCCTTGTATAGCTTGATACTGTTCTCTTTCCCCGTAATCCTAAACTTCAACGCTTATCAGTGGAAACACTGTTTTACTTAAGTTTGGGAGGGAACCTTTTGGTGTACATATTTTGTTTTTTATTTTTTTATATAGTTTGTTTTTGGGGAGCGCCGACAATTTTGACCCTCTTGGTGTATCCTGACAGTGAGGGCACTGTCAGGTTTAAGTTTGGAGGTGTGTTCGGTAAGCTTTCTTCCTTCGCATTCATTTGTATATTTTGCATTTGCATACTTATTTTAAAACCGACAAAAAACCGAAATTTTTTCCAAAAATATAAAAACTTTGTCGTCAAGTTAGCTAATAGCGTAACTTAGATTTTTTCTGAAAGTTTAGTTAATACGTTAGGAATCACTAAATCCTAGGCCTACGAATTGAAAACTCTAAAAATAACCATCATTCTGTTTAACTTTGGTAATTATACGTCCTTACGGTTTTTTTGAGAAGTAGGTAATCTTGAGTTCAGTTCTTGAGTTATGTCGAGATGAAGGGAAAGTATTCAAGGTTTACTGAAGGATAAGTCTGAAAAATAGTTTCTATTCTTGAGTTCAAATTTAGAAAGTATATACCCTACAAACTGCACATACACGCACCTTGAAACTTGGGATAATAGAGGATACCTAGAAATACTCTTGCCAGAAAACCTAGTATGAAAGAAAAAACGGTATTTAAAGATAAACACCAAAAGAGCATATTGAAAAATATATCCGGTCTTGAAAAAGAAAAAAAAGAAAAAGAAAAAATAAATAAAGTCAAGACCTGGAAACTGCTATTTAAGCTTTAAGCTCGCACATTCAGTAATCGGCTGTTAGTGCCTCAAGAAGCATTAATAGTCGCATGAAAGGTGTGTGATCAACTCCTTCCATCTTTAACGAAAAGAAGTGGTATTAGGTATTAGGGCAAGGGTACTATAGCTTGAATTGAATTCTTGACTGTAGGGGTGCAAATTTACACACACGTAGGGGTATACAATCGATGTTTGGATGCTTCTTCTTGGCATCACTTCACGCCTTAAGATAGAAATGAAGAATAAGACTTATGTTTTCAGTAAAATTGATAAAAATTCCCGATTTAAGACCACACTTTTAGAAGGAAAACTCAAGAGATACCAATATCTTTCTAAACTTTTTTTGGAACGTATAGGATCTGAGGTTAATAGATAGGAGGTGTGAAACATAAGGTTTGAATATTTCTAACTTAGGATGATAGATTTCTAACGTAGATACTAAAATGTAGGAGTAGAATCAATGTTAACTTATGAAACTAGCTTAACGGGATTTTGTGGGTAGTATCCGCTGAAAACCCTCAGGAGACAACACTCCTCCTATTAGGGACACCTATAGGTTTAACGGCTTGTTGCACGCGGTCAGTGCAATCGCGTTCCCTGCGAAAGTGAGGCTAAAATTTCTTTTTGCTCGGGACGAGCAAAAGATAAGTTTGGAGGTATTTGTTCATACCAGAATATTGCATTTTATTACCACCCATTCATTATCTATTTTTTGTATATATCGGTACTATTAACCGGTGTTTGCTAAGTAATACAGATTACAGGTATCCGTGACAAAATAATGGAAATACACTCAAAATCATGGATATATCATTTGCGAGCTGACACTGCAACCAGAACTGCAAACCGACCGATATCCCAAGAGTTATTTTGCAAACAAGTGTGTGCACAACATTTTGGTCCAACACATAACATGTGTACACACTAACTCTTGGGGCTTATACCATGGACCTAGAGGACTGCCATGACACACTCAAGTGGGCTAGTGCAAATGGGCTATATGGTGTGATGTGCATTTATTGCAAAAAGTAATGATGTGATGCATAACTACTTATTTACCTCCAAGAACTGGTTGCATTCCAAGTCAAATTTGAGAAAACCAGCAACACCAAAGTCATACTGGAGACAACCCCTGCACACCACAGGAGTACGAGCACCAGTGCTCGGAATTGACCTGAGCACTTCACTAGAAGATCCGGTGTCGCCGGCCCCACCACCTCCTGTGGGCCCCATCTTTCTACTAGCCCTCCAGTGCTGCCTTTTAATCATTATTTTATTGTTTGCTTATTTAGTTTTTGTGCCTATATAGCAGGCAGTGGGCAAGGGTTCATGGTCTAACTTTGTCCAAGTTTTGTTCAATCTTTTATAACTCTTTTTGTTTCTTTAGTTTTTGTACATAGCTTCCCCTTGAGATCCTTTCCTTCTCTTGATCTTTCAACCTCTTCATTCAGCTTGAAGGTTTAAGTTTTGGCAATTGATCTCAAAGGTTGTATCTTCATATAGAATCAATAAAGCTTCTCTATTTTGCGCTTCATTCATCATGAGTTCTTTGCCATCACTTGATCTTGCAACCTCTTTATTGAGCTTGCAAGTTTAAGTGTAGGTTATTGAATCCATGTCTTGTATTTTGTTCCATGGTTCCTAGTTCTTTCTTTCTTGCTTAGTTTTTTCTTGGTTTTTATTACTTGCTTTACATTCATGTCTTTTACATTCATGCCTTACATTCTTGCAATTTAAATTCCATGCACTTACTTACTTGCTTGTAATGTTTTCTTTTCTTTTCATATCTTTTCTTTTGCTCTTTTTGTTGTTGTTAATATGGTGTTGTTAATATGATGTTGTGAATATTGTTGTTAGGAAAAGAAAAGATATTGTAAGTTAAAGTTTCGTTCCTCTTATCCTTTTCCCGTATTTTTCATTTGAAACTCCGCCCAAACCTTACGCAAGCGCTCCGTTAGGCACCCTACCCTACCAATGTAACGGTGATCCCTAACCGCGACCGATTGCGTTCGGATTGGCCGGAGGCGAAAACAAGAGACAAGAACAGACGGACAAGGTTCAATAAGCCGGATTCCACGAATACCGTGCTTAAGCACCCTAATCCACGTTCTTGCCAATTGCTCTAGCTTCATTTGCTAAGTTCGGCTCAAGGGACTTGAATACGGAATTCTTTAGCTTACACTATCCTATCTAATCCTAACAATTGTTTACTTTGCATATATACACATAGGGTAGATACGAACTTTCCGCCCTCGCGCATTAACTCGTCGTAACAAGAACGTAAAACGCTCCGTCTCCCTGTGGATCGACCCGTGCTCATCGTGACTAGCTGCAAAGCGACACCGTCTTGATCGCGGTTAAACTTTAGAACTTTAAATATCCGACACGCCAAAACCGTGCGATCATTGGCACATATGATGACCCGGTCACCGTAGATATCATAGTATTACCTTTATGACATAGTTGACCTAGGATTCGTTGTTTATTCAATTTCTACTTGTAGATGATTTTCTACTCACGAGTTGGCAACTCCCCCCCGTTGTTCCACAGTTCTTACAGATTGACCGCATGGATCCGTAGCGGCATCGCTGGCACATAGCTTCATTTGGGTGCTTTGCATTGGTAAGTGGGGCATTTGTATCGTACCCACTCTTGTATTTATATTTCATATTGTATCTAGTAAACTCCATCAATCAAAATTAGTAATTATATAAGTAATGAGACTTAGTGAGATTGTGGTTGCGAGACTTAGAGCGAGGGGTTTTCCGCTACTTGTGGTTTTGATATCTTGCTTATTTCTTTATCTTTTGTAGTGATCTTCACCGTTGGGCGTCGTATACATACTTATACTGTCTTGCATGGTTGTGATCCGCCGTTTGGCGAAGTGCTAGCTCCCGCTTGGGGATTCCTTTATTATTATGATGTATTTGTGGTTTTGGATCAAAATATACAAATGAGGTGCTGCCCAAATTTTTAAAAAGACAAAACACGTTTTCAAACTAGCAAATTTCACTTGCATTTTCATGTTCCTTTCTATGCATTAAGAAAACTTTATTTCATTATACCTATATTTCAAAACATCACCTCCTTTATTTTCTTAAAAAGATTTAGATTTCTGGGTTTCAGCTTACTTGAATTACGTTACGCCTTTAGACGTTGCGTGATTTTAGTGCTGGTCACGAGCTAATATTTCGGGTTGTGACAAAGTTGGTATCAGAGCGCTAGGTTTAACCTTGATTTGAGTCTATGTTTGACTATGCGGAGTCTAGGTAGGGTATGTATTTCGGAACCTAGGCTTGACCTTACGGAACTTAGACTTGAACGGGAGGGGGGTATTAGACCCGAACTTTCGTTTCATAGGCTGACCCTGATTGATGAAGTAGGTAGCTTGAGTAGAGTGACGTACCGTACGTATGTTCCGCGGCATATTTGCGATACGATAGTCCACTTAAGAAACCTTAGGGTGTACATATTTTTGAGACTTATAATTCTCTTCATACCCATGATTATACATCCATTTGAGATCTTTGATTCTATTCGTTTCCATGATCATACTCTCATTGATGTGGTTCCTTCTTATGATCATGTATCCATTCTGGATCTGTCGTTTCCTTTCTTGCCATTGATCTGCTCTCTTCGATACTCGATTGAGGTTCCTATCACCATGGTTTGAGCGCAGATTGAGCTGCTGCTAGTGATGCGGTCAGGGCGAGCTCGTCTGGTATGAGGACTGACCATCATGTTTTCTGGTGACATGGGAACGTCTCGAGTTAGTATTTATGTTGACCTCCTTTTGAGGAGAGTGCTTGGTTTTGCACAGGATGATCGAGCCATTGTTAGAGCTGCCAGTTGTGAGAGGGCTGTTGATGTACAACATACCTCAAAGATTGCAATGTCCTCTACCGTGCAGACGGATGACCCAGCTGTTGCTAAGATTGACGGGATGTCGTTTCCAGAGCTTACGAGCTGAGATCGCTGGAGCTTCCAGGCAGAGATGCGACAGATGATACCTAGTCTATCCCGAGTTGAGAGACGAGGATGATTCGTCAGGTTGATGCGCCGACGCAGGCCCAGTTGAGTTGAATATTTCCAGTGTGCAGAGTCTTACTCAGATCTAGAGTCGACCGATCCCGAGATGACCGTTGACGTATCATCTTTCCTGGAGGATTGAGGCATTGTTTAGCATGCGGACGAAGGGTACTCACATATCGGCTAGGCGAAGCTAAAAAGTTCGAGCGAGTGTCAGAAACCCATTTTTCCCAAGTTTAAAGTGTTCGGAGGAATATGCAAGTGATTCTGTGGACCCTCTAGAAGAATGAAACCCTAACTCGACATGATGACCATGGAACAACTTTTGAACCTTAGGGTTTGCAGCAGTTTAGCGGTGCCATCAGTGAGGCTTGGGTTTTCTCTTCTATGGCTGGTCCAGAGGTACTGTGGTATGTACTAGATATTTTTAGACAGTGCTCAGGTGTTGAGCCTTCGGGAAATTTTGGGACCTCGATGACTCGATCGAAAAGTTTTGACATCGTCCAGATATCATGTGATAAGAGATCAGCAAGCTGACCAGTTTCAGATAGAGGACCTCACCCAGATGAGTTGTGAGTTGATTGAGAGCGGAAAAGTAGAGAGTATTCCTCCGATGGTTGGGACGAGTTCCCAAGGATGTGTTCGGCCAGATATCTTCTACAGAGTGATGAAAACACCGAGTTCGTAATTTTGAGTCCGTGCGAGAGACTCCGGATTGACCGTGGCTGAGAACAGTTGCAGTGCGCAGATAGCATGGCGTGACGTCTGTTAGTTATATGTATGCACTAGAGGCCATTACTGTACATATGATGTATATTGTAATGGATGCTTGGACATATATAGGGAGGACTTTCTTGCTCGACATGATAGAATGCTATCTGGTTGTACTTTATGTTAACATGTACTCTGATTGTCTCTATGTTACATGTTGATAAAGCCCTTAGGATATGTACTCGACTACTGGGACTATGATGAGATCATACTAGTGGGGCCACGGTAGTCGACGAGTATACCCTATTACTGTTCCTAGTCGAGGGTGTATCGAGACAGGGCATCGATACACCAGAGTAGACTTGCGTATACGCATCTTGACCCATATGATGGGTGATGGATGATCCCATATCCATCGGTGTTTGACATCAAGGATGGTGTATGGGTGCTCAGTGGAGACTGGGTATACTGGACGGACTCGGCGAGAACTCCCAGATGGTATTATACCTCACGTCAGATGGCAGTTCTCTGGTGACACTGGTACAGGTTAGTCTGTATACCCGAGATCGTCATAGAGTCTTATGTGATTCCCACTGTGCTTTGATTTCCATCATACCACGTCCAAGAGGGCGTGCAAAAAGGTGGCTTTTGGGTACAGTCCCGAATTACATGGAGGCAATGAGCGATAGGAAGGGATTCGTCTCTCCCGGTATAGAGAGTTGATGTTGCGCTGTGTTCGATTGGCTATAACTGGAAATCCCTGGCCAGGTTTGCTGAGATATACTGGTAAGTGTTATCAGTAGTTTCTCAAACTGTTATAGACCTCATATCAACACGACTTATCAAGCTACTGGGGTCTGACGTTTACCACCCCTAGGCGAGATACGCAACATATCAGACGAAGAGACCGGACTGTACGGGAGTGTTACTGATAGGATTCGCAGGAGAATGTACAGCCTTGCTTGTTGATCTTCTGATCGCTCAATACCTGGGTGGCTGTTACATTTAGCTGACCGCTTGCTGCATGTGGGTGTTTGATATGATCATCACCTACTGCCGGCGTATTGACGATTCTTTAGAGTCCTACACAGAGATTTCTTAACTCAGGCAAAACGGAGTAGGAGCACATATATGATATGTGCGGAACCGAGAACAATACGTGTATGTGATACCGTATTAGATTCTCACGATATGAGATATCGGCCGGGTATATGTGATATAGCCGGGTCATCGGATCAAGTGTTGATTCGATGAACTGATACAGATTATATTAGTCGGTTATTTGTGAAATAGAAGGATTATCGGATAAAGTGTTGATTCGATAATTTAATGTATAATTATATATTTGATATATTAAATTACATTAACTGATATAATCTCACTAAAAGATTCTTTTTCTCACTCGGGTAATACATTGATATATATGCGATATATGTTAATTGTATTATTTTATTTTGTAACAATAAATATTGTATATGTGATATATAATACTGTAACAAGTTATAATTACTAATGCAACATGATTAGTGAAGATTAAACAAGGTTAGGGTTTGATTTGGGTTAAACTTTTCTAGAAGCTTTTATTTTGTTTCTTGCAAAGATATTTTGTTTAGATACTTACAAGATATTTCCTAACCCAACCCACACCTTTTAACCCTAGTTAACTCTCTACATTGGTTAACTCTCTTCATCTTTGACCATGGTTGCATTTTGTAATGATATACACAATTCATTATTCATCACAAAGTGAAGGCTTCATCTTCTTCCTTCTTCATTCATGAAAAAGCTTTCTAGCTTTTTATGTTGTGATGAAAATGTGTGAGTTAAAAAAAACAAATGAGAGCTAAAATCCTACTTCATCATCCTAATCTATCCTAGACATTTAAATTAGGGTGTTCACTTCATTAGTGAGTGAGAGCTTGTGTTAAAGAAACTTCAAGGTTGACCATCTTTGTTATCGAAGATCGGAAGCAAGCTTGCATCTTTCTCTTCATGGAGCCTCTCTAGGGTCCGGGTACTTGATGATCGCAGCGAAGGGACCTCAACACGGAGCTTTAGAAGTGAAGGACCGGACTATAAAGGTTGTAATCCCAAACACTTAGATGTTAAAGTGTTTAACATGCTTTGTTTCGCCTAATCTCTAGTATAAAGATCTTGGTTAGGTTTGTTCGGCACGTCTAAATTTTAAATCGGGCATGGTTGATGCCTTATAGACCCTTGTGAGAGTGCATAGTAACCCTACAGTGGTATCAGAGCTAAGCTATAGCTTTAGACAAAGTTTAAAATCCGATCGAACTCCGAATACACGTAAAACCCTAGTTTCTGGAAATTTTTCAAAAATGTTGATTTTTTCTTATTAAAAATACCCAAAAAAATCAGCAGAGAAATACAAGAATTACTGTGAAACACGTGCCACAAATACCATTAAAGCGCCGCGGAACCGCGGCCGTACCATGGCTTGCGCGGCGGTTCCGCGACCAAACAGTAGAATCATGGTTTGCGTTTTGCACAGTAATATCCGTAGGTACTTCCTGATGCTTCTGGGAATTTTTAATTATACTCAAGTGTTGAATTTTCTGGGTTGTATTGGGAACTCGTTGATTCGATCAGAAAGTTTAACTTCGTTTATTTTTTCCGGGTAATTTTAGAACGTGTTAAAAAGTTCGAACGGATATCAATAACTCACTTTTTCCCCTGCCGGAAAAATTTTCAAGTGTTGGATTTTTCCGTAGTTTAAGAACGTTCTAAGTCGTGCAAGTAACACGGTGGACCCTCTAGAAGAACACAAACCTTAACTCGATTATGTGACCGTCTGAACCACCTCTGAACCTTAGGGTTTGTGGCAGTACGGCGTTGCCACATGTGAGGCGTTGTCTTGACCCTTCTACGACTGGACCATTGGTACTGTGGCATGTGATGGATGTTTTTAAACTAATTTCAAGTGTTGAGAACTATATGGGAAATCTTGGGTGTTTGATTATTCGATCGGAAAGTTTAACATTGTCTATTTATCTGGAAAGTGATACAATATTTGGAATCCACAAGTAGTTATGAGATAACTAATTTGAATGTTATAAATCTAGCAGTTTAGTCTCATTTGATCGGTTGCCACGGGATTTTGTTGTGATCAAAAGTCCGTCGCAATCACGTAGCGTACGCGGATACTCGCCGAGTAAACTTAGTAGACAGCCACGCCCCATAGCCCCGACTAAGTGACTGTAGGAGAACCCCGTCGCCAAAAGCATCCGTTCGGGTGCTCACGGCAGCGGTGTTCCACCTTAGTGCACTTCGTCGACGGCATTCGGGGGTGCGGCCGTCTACTAAAGTTTGCGACGAGCATTCGATCAGGATGTTGGAAATCTTGTTGAATTTCCCGACTAGATATTGAAAAGTGTTTTCGATAATGAGACTAAAATACGGGGTTTATAATTGTTAGGCATGAGATGTCTAAGGAATTCATTTGGTTAGGCATGTGATGTCTAAGGAGGTTGCGGATTCCAACTGTTGTAGTTTTACACTTTCTTTTCTGTGACCGTAAGCGTAGTATGTGGTGTATCGCCGGCTTCGTTGCTATACATCAACGACAATCGGGATGCGCATACTTGCTTACGTTGATGATATGAGATATTATGTGTTTCTGTGATATGTTATACTGGATCGTCGCGTTTTGAATGGCCGGGGTTTTATGTGAGATGCGAGTTTTTCTTTTTCATTCATGTAAAATTCATTGTATGTAATATTCTTTTATTGGGGCACTTCCGGGCTGAGGATGATCTCACCATTATATATTATTTACTTTTCCGCATTATGTAGACCCAAGGCGGGGAGCACAAGTAACCGGGTTCTAGGGTCCAGTGGGAGACCATCTCGAGGAGTCGAGACCGGGTCTCCTAACCCTAGAATTGGCAGTGTTTCTTGCCGCTCTCGTAGGGGTATAGGGATGTGGGTTTGGCTATTCATCGCGATCGTGGAATCCGCATTTTATACAAGCTCGTATTAAAACACGGACGTCCTAGTATATCCAATATTTCATATATCTTCCTCTGCTGCAATGTTCTGTGATGAGATCATATTACTGCCTGAGACGAATGTTTATATTATATATATGAGATATATGTTATATTCCAGATTTCGTTTCAAATGTGATGCTTGTGAAGCATAATAAAATGGTACTTCATTAATGAGATTAATGAAACTAAAAGAAACCTAAAGATGTTTTAGAAACTTGTTTAAAAACCGGTAGCTCTAGTTCTTGTTTTGCATAGCGGTGTTCCTTGTAGAACATCCAGCACCTTATTCGATAAGGAAAGAGCCGAGATCCCTTCACTGGGAGTGACCTCTTTAGCGAAATTAGCAGTTGCTACAAACTCGGTTTGTCTTTTGATTGTTTCTATAGTTTTTTCTTTGCATAGTGATATTTGTGAAATATCCTGCACCTTATTCGATGAGGAAAGAACCGACGATCCCTTCACCGGGAGTGACCTCTTTAGCAAAACTAGAAAAGGCCTCAAAAACATTCCATTAAAAATCACTCGATTCTACAACGATATCAAGTTTATTACGTAAAAGGTTTTCTTAAAAACCTGTCATAACCCTCCGTCATTTCAGATAAGTCCTACTTAGTATTCTTGCTACGTTTGTTGACCTCCGTCAAGGCGTAGTGTGCGGTAGCTAACTAGTATTTATCTGTTTATGCATATGATGCAGATTGTTTTAGGGTAGTCGTGCGGCCTTGTTGACCTTCGTTAAGGGTCGTGCGGGTGGGTTTAATTCAATCAGGAAATGACGGGTAGAACTTGACTAGCAGCCTATGGTTTGTTGACCTCCATCAAGGTCATAGGACGCTAGGGGTAAAATATTATTGGGAATTTCAAGAGTTAAAATTTGCAATGAGATTGCATACCTTCTATGAGATAGTTGGATCACGATACCCGCTACGAGTAAGAGTTACTCCTGGGAGAGTTTTATACATAACAATTAGCTGATCAAGTAGGTGTCTAGAAACGTGTCAATGGGGTTACGCCCCTGGGAAAACGAGGTTTACTTTAATTAGGTCCGTGTGAAAGTACGGGGAACCTCCCTCAAAGTACCGGCACTGGCCTGGCTGAAAGATTGGTGAACTTGTATAGTGTAATTAATCCCGGCTAGTCTTTCCTTTTAGGGTTTGAAGGAAGTTTTGACTAAAACAGTGGGAGCCATCCTGATTAGATAAATTGATAACCAATCTAATCTTGTAAAAAGCGCACGCTGAGTGTTTTCTTCTCTCTCTATCCTGGTTACGACTATGTTACGCCTTAATCAAGATAATAATACGGATGTATTGACCGAACCCTCTTGTTAAACTGCGCTAGAAAAAGTTGGTCCCGCTCCAACTTATAATTGTTATAAGACTGAGCAGGAAATAGGGGATTACCAGAATTCCCGTGCCACCCAAACGAAGAAAGTTCATACCGATGCATCTTCTTTAGGTGTGTTCATTACACAGAACTGTTTCTCAATATCCTTTACGTCCTGGGTATTTGATACCGGATCAGGATCCCACATATGTAATTTGTTACATGGGCTACAGATAGGTAGAGAACTGAGAACGGGTGATAAATTTCATGAGATAGAAACGGTGCAAGTGTTGCAGCCAAGTCTGTTGGTAGTTATCACCCTGTATTACCAGAATACATTGATTCGGAACGAATGTTATTAGATACCGAACCTGATATACAACATCATATCAGTCTCTTTATTAGTAAAGAAGGATATAATTTTGTATTGTTGGATAATGTTTTGAACATTTCCTATATCAAGAGTTGATCGATTCAGGCACGTTATCTAAAAGCATATACGTTCTAAATCAAACCACAGTTCTTAATGTACAGAACACACACAAGAGGAAGAGTTCAGAAATGAACGAATTCTTCTTAAGGCATTGTAGACTAGGTCATATCAATGTGACCCGACTAGCTGAAGTTACATATAGATGCATATTTAAATTAGTTTGAATTTACATCTTGTGAAACTTGCCGGTCATGTCACAAAGATAAGATGACCACATCTCCATTTATTAGAAACAGAGAAAGAGTTAGTGAACTCTTGGGATTGATACATGCTGATGTATGAAGGTCCCCTGTCTACAGATGCCAAGACCGGTTCTTTGTACTTCATTACATTCACTGATGATCTCTCAAGATTCATACATATGTTCCTGTTGAAACACAAGTCCGAAACTTTTGAAATAATCACAGAATATAAGTTAGAAGTAGAGAACAAACAACGGGTAAAAGTATTATGTCCTTTGATGTGATTGTAGGGTTCCTAGGCACACTAATGAGGTCTCACAAGGCATCAACCATGCCAATTTCAAATTTTACTAGTGCCGAGAAACCATAATACGGATTTGTTGATTAGAGTTTAGGCGAAAAGTGGAACTAGTTAATATATTAACTAAAAGAAAGAGGCTACAACCTTTGTAGATCCGGTTCTCCACTTCCTTAGCTCCACGTAGATGTCCTCTCGCTGTCCATACCAGATCCCGGACTCTAGCATCGGCTTCATCGGAAAAATGGACGGGCTAGGTCGTCGGCTTCGATGCCGAAGATGATCTACGTCGAGGCAACACAAGATCAAGCTCCAACTTCACCAAGTCATGAAACTTGTGAAGAAAACACCCTATACTACTTGGCAAGAGGTAGAGGATGAAGAAATAGGAGGTGTGTTCACTTTAGAATTGGATTTCTCACTCTTTTTCTCAAGATGCCATTAATGGTGGCAAGTTTTGTTCTTGAAGAAGATGATAGAATATGATAAGTATCTCATTTAAAAAGAAACTAATATGAATACTTATCATATACTAACCATAGTCAAGTGTAGAGAGTAAACTAGGGTTAGGTGAATGGTTAGGTTAAGGGAAGTAAACAAAATGGTCAAGTTTTCAACTCTTCATGAAGCTTCATGAAAGAGACAAGAAAAGCCACCATTTCCTTTTTGCTTTTCCAAAATAAATAAACAAAATAAATAAATGAATAAGTAAACAAAACCTTTACCATTCATATAACCATGGTTTAGTCTTTACACATGCACAAGTTAACATGTATCATCAAACATGATACAATTTAGTGTACACAAAAATATATCACATATACAATGTGCACATCAAGTGAGAAAATCCTTTTTAAAGTGAACCAATACTAGTTAATACAAAGTAATATATCCAATATATAATTATACATTAAATCATTAAATCAACACTTGATTCAATGATTCTGTCATGTCACACATAACCGACTAGTATCAAATGTATCGACTTATCGAATCAATCTTCGATTCGATAACTAGGTTATATCGCATACAACCAATCGAAACATTCATCTCGAGAATGAAATACGGTATCACATACACGCATTATTCTCGGTCCCGCACATATCTCATATGCGCTCCTATTTCGTTTCGCTTGAGACAGGAAACCTCTGCGTAGGACTCTAAAGACAAATCAATAGGCCGGCAGTAGATGATGATCATATCAAGCACCCACAAGCCGCAAGCGGTCTGCTAAACGTAACGGCCACCCGGAAATTGAGCGATCAGAAGATCGACGAGCAAGCCCGCTCATACTTCTGTGAATCCAACCAGTAACACTTACCGTACAGTCCGGTCTGTTCGTCTGATATGTCGCATATCAAGTCTAGGGGTGGTAAACGTCAGACCCCAATAACTGATAAGTCGTGCCTATGTGAGGCTCATAACGGGTCGAGAAACTACTGGTAACACTTACCAGCAAATCTCTGATCAGCCCTGGCCAGGGACTTCCCTGTTACGGCCAATCGAGCACAGCGCAACATCAACCCCCAATACCGGGAGAGACGAAACCCCTCCTATCGCTCATTGCCTCCATGTGACTCAGGACTGTACCCAAAAACCACCGTTTTGCACACCCTCATGGACGTGGTAAGGTGGAGATCAAAGCACAGTGGGAATCATACAAGACTCTATGACGATCTCGGGTCTACAGACTAACCCGCACAAGTGTCACCTGAGAACTGCCATCTGACGTGAGGTATAATACCATCTGGGAGTTCTCGGAGAGTCCGTCCAGTGTACCCAGTCTCCACTGAGCACCCGTATATCATCTATGATGTCAAACACCAATGGATATGGGATCATCCATCGCCCATCTCATGGGTCGAGAAGCGTATACGCTAGTCTACACTGGTATATCGATGCCCCGTCTCGATACACCCACGACTAGGGACCTTGAAGGATGTACTTATGGACTACCATGTCCCCACTAGTATGATCTGCATCATAGTCCAGGTGGTCAAGTACACATCATAAGGGCTTTACCAACATGTAACTATAAGACAGTTTAAAGAGACTAGTATACATGTTAAGATAAAGAGCAACCAGATAGCATAATATCATATCGAGCAAGAAATTCATCTCTATATATGTCCAAGCATCCAATATAATATACAACATCTGTACAATACTGGCCTCTAGGGCATACATACAACTAACAATCTCCCACTTGCACTAGGGCCAGCTGCAGTAGTATCGCATACCGAGCATCCCGAAGAGTCTCTCAAACTGTATCTGGAGAATGGCCTTCGTGAGTGGATCCGCCGTGTTGTTCTTCGTGTCAACCCTCCTGACCTCGATCTCCCGGCGATCAACTATCTCCCGGATCAGGTGATACCGCCTCAGAATATGCCTGGATCAATGATGGGACCTGGGTTCCTTGGCCAAAGCCACTGCTCCATTGTTATCGCAATACAAAGGTATTGGATGCTCAATGGATGGAACCACTTCAAGTTCAGTAATGAACTTCTTGATCCAGACAGCCTCTTTGGCAGCATCGTTGGCAGCGATGTATTCAGCCTCCATCGTCGAGTCTGCCACGGTTTCCTGCTTGGAACTCTTCCAGCTAACCTCCCCTCCATAAAGGGTAAAGACAAATCCTGATCGTGACTTAGAGTCGTCCTTATCACTCTGGAAGCTCGAATCGGTAATGGACTCCACTTGGAGTTCTCCGTTACCATACACCAAGAGCATCTCTTTAGTCCTTCGCAAGTACTTGAGAATGCTCTTCACAGCTGTCCAGTGACTCTCTCCAGGATCAGCTTGATACCTGCTCACTACACTTAGTGAGTATGCTACATCGGGTCTGGTACATAGCATCGCGTACATGATAGAGCCTACAGCCGAAGCATATGGTATCCCTTGCATGCGAGCTCTCTCCAAATCAGTCTTTGGAGACATCTCTTTTGAAAGAGTGACTCCAGAGATCGTGGGCAAGTTCCCACGCTTGGATTCTTCCATACTAAACCTCTTTAGTATGGTGTCAATGTACCTGGATTGGGACAATCCAAATTTCCGTTTGGATCTATCTCTATAGATCCTAATTCCCAATATGCAGGAGGCATCACCAAGATCTTTCATTGAGAATCTTTGTGATAAGAAGAGCTTGACCGATTGCAGCATAGGAATATCATTTCCTATCAAGAGTATGTCGTCCACGTACAATACGAGGAAGACAACCTTACTCTCTGCCACCTTCTTGTAAATACAAGGTTCATCTGGGTTTTTGACGAAATCAAACTCTTTGATAACGACGTCAAAGCAGATGTTCCAACTCCGTGATTCTTGCTTTAATCCATAAATGGATTTAAGCAGCTGACACACCTTCCCGCTGCTCCCACTGTCTACGAAGCCCTCTGGCTGAGTCATGTACACGCACTCTTCTAAATCACCATTTAGAAAGGCAGTCTTAACATCCATTTGCCAGATTTCGTAATCATGATATGCAGCGATGGCAAGCATGATCCGGATGGATTTAAGCATAGCCACTGGAGAAAAGGTTTCGTCATAGTCCACACCTGGTCTTTGACGAAAACCCTTTGCAACAAGTCTAGCTTTGAAAGTCTCTACTTTCCCATCTACACCAAGTTTTTTCTTGAAGATCCACTTGCTCCCAATGGGTTTTACCCCATCAGGAGCAGCTTCCAAAGTCCATACTTTGTTGGTGTACATGGATTCCATCTCGGACCGCATAGCATCCAGCCATTTCACTGAGTCCCTACTCGTGATGGCCTGCTCGAAACTAGTTGGGTCATCATCCTCCAGGATGCAATCCTCGCTCACACCATCCATGAGAAAACCGTAGTATCTCTCAGGTTGGCGAGGAACCCTACTAGATCGGCGGAGAGGCTGAGGTTCATTGGGAGCCACTGAATCTTCTGGTTCCACTAAATCTTCTGTTGTGTTTTGCTCAGTTGGAACCTCTTCCAGTTCTACCTCAGAGACACTAATCTTTTTTGCAAGAAATTCCTTTTCTAAAAAGGTGGCATGTTGAGCAACAAATACTCTTTGTTCCTCACTGTGGTAGAAGATATACCCTCGCGAATGTTTGGGATATACAACAAATTTACACAAAACAGACCTTGCCTCGAGTTTGTCCGGTTTTTGTCTTTTGACATAGGCCGGGCAACCCCATATCTTTATAAAATTAAGATATGGTCTCTTCCCCTCCCATATCTCATATGGTGTGGTAGGCACAGATTTGGTGGGAACCCTATTCAGTAGGTATGCTGCTGTTTCCAGTGCATATCCCCAGAAGGAAACAGGTAACTCAGATACACTCATCATAGAGCGCACCATATCTAATAGGGTGCGGTTCCTCCGTTCTGATACACCGTTGTGCTGTGGTGTATATGGAGGAGTTAGCTGAGAGAGAATCCCATTCTCTTTTAGGAAGTCCAGGAATTCAATGCTCAAGTATTCACCTCCTCGATCAGATCGAAGGATTTTAATACTTTTTCCGGTTTGGTTTTCGACTTCTTGTTTATATTCTCTAAATTTCTCAAAAGCTTCTGATTTGTGTTTCATCAGGAACACATATCCGAATCTAGAGAGATCGTCAGTGAATGTAATGAAGTACGAAGAACCATCCCTGGCATGTGTAGACGTAGGACCGCATACATCACTATGTATTAGTCCCAAGCGTTCGGTAACTCTTTCTCCGTGTCCCGTAAACGGAGTTTTGGTCATCTTGCCTTTGAGACATGACTGGCAAGTGTCATAAGATGAAAATTCAAACGGATTTAAATATCCATCCTTATGCAACTTAGCTAGTCGTGTCGCATTGATGTGACCCAGTCTACAATGCCACAAGAAGGATTCGTTCATTTCAGAACTCTTCCTCTTGTGTGTGTTTGTTATGCTCAGAACTGTTGATTGATTTAGAACGTAAATGCCATTGCACAGCGTGCCTGATCCAACCAACTTTTGGTTACGGAAAATGTTCATAACATTGTCCTGTAATACAAAATTATATCCCTCTTTACCCAATAAAGAAACCGATATAATGTTGCATATCAGGTTCGGCATGTAATAGCATTCGTTCAGAACCAATGTATTACCAGTTGGTAATGCAAGGTGATATTCCCCGACAGTCTTAGCTGCAACAATTGCACCATTTCCAACTCTAATGTCTTTATCACCTTCTCCAAGTTCTCTACCTTTCCTGAGCCCATGTAACTGATTACATATATGGGATCCTGACCCGGTATCTAATACCCAGGACGTGGAGCAAATGGAGAAACAGTTCTCTGTAACGAACACACCCGAAGAAACTGCATCATCATGTACTTTCTTCATTCGGGTGGCATGGGAATCCTGGTATTCCCCTATGTCCTGTTCATTCCTATAACTCTTATAAGAAAGAACGGAACCAACGTTCCCCAGCACAGTATAACATGCGGGTTCGGTCAATACATCCATATTATTATCTTTATTAGGGCATGACATAGTCGCTACCTGGAGAGAGAGAGAAGAAAACACTTTAGCGTATGCTCGTGCAAGATCAGATTGGTTATTATCTTATCTAATCAGGATGGCTCCCACTGGTTTTTATCAAATCTTCCTTCAAACCCTAAAAGGAAAGACTAGCCGGGATTAATTACACCCTACAACTTCGCCAATCTTTCATCCAGGCCAGTGTCGGTACTTTGAGGGAGGTTCCCCGTGCTTTCGCACGGACCTAATTAAAGTAAACCTCGTTTTTCCAGAGGCGTAACCCCGTTGACACCTTTCTAGACACCTACTTGATCGGCTAATTGTAATGTGTAAAAATCTCCCAGGAGTAACTCTTACTCGCAGTGGGTATCGGGATCCAACTATCTCATAGAAGGTATGCAATCTCATTGCAAATTTCAACACTTGAAATTCCCGATAATATTTTGCCCCAAGCATCCTATGACCATGACGGAGGTCAACAAACCACAGGGTGCAAGTCAAGTTCAACCCGTCATTTCTTTATTGAATCAAACCCACCCGCACGACCCTTGACGGAGGTCAACAAGGTCGTACGACTACCCTAATCCAATCTGCATCATATGCATAAACAGATAAATACTAGTTAGCTACCGCACACTGCGCCTTGACGGAGGTCAACAAACGTAGCACGAATACTAAGTAGGATTTATCTGAAATGACGGAGGGCTACGTCAGGTTTTTCTTAAAACCCATTGCGTAATGAACTTGATAACGTTGTAAAATCAAGTGAAGTTTTGAAATGGAGTGATTTTGAGGCTTTTCTAGTTTTGCTTAAGGGGTCACTCCCGGTGAAGGGATCGTCGGCCCTTTCCTCGTCGAATGAGGTGCGGGATATATCATATATATCACTGTGCAAAGCAGAAACTATAGAAGCAATCAAAAGAAAAACCGAGTGTGTAGCATCTGCAAGTTATTGCTAAAGGAGTCACTCCCGGTGAAGGGATCTCGGTCCTTTCCTCATTGAATAAGGTGCAGGATATATCACATATACCGCTGTGCAAAGCAAGAACTGTAGCTACCTGTTTTATTTAAAATTTGATTTTACAACATCTTAGGTTTCTTTTCTTTCATTAATCACATTAATGAAGTCCCATCATTTAAGTTACCTAAACATCACAGATAAATACGACGTACACTTATGCCATCCGCATTTGCCTCGATGTCCCCTCGTGCACCGTTAGGTTAGGTAACTAACGACAGAGCAGGGCAGGGCTAGTGCGGGTGCAAAACATAAGTAACGTCTATATAATATATCATATATACTATATACTGTATCCATCAGAACAAATCAAATGATCACATCACAGATATCGCAGCAGAAAATATCATATGAAATATTGGATATACTAGGACGTCCGTGTTTTTAATACGAGCCAGTATAAAACACAGATTCCACGGTTGTGATGAATAGCCAATCCCACACCCCTAGACCCCTACGAGAGCGGCAAGCAACCCTACCAATTCTAGGGTTAGGAGACCCGGACTCGACTCCTCGAGATGGTTTCCCACTGGACCCTAGAACCCGGTTACTTGTGCTCCCCTCCTTGGGTCTATCCTAATGCGGAAATGTAAATAATATACAAAATGTGACAACTTCCGCAACCTGGAAGTGTCCCAATAAAAGAATATTAAATACAAGTTTTTACATGAATTAAAATGAAAAACACTCATCTCACATAAAACCCCCCGGCTATTCGAACACGACGATCCAATATAACATAACCAGCAACACATAACATCACAAGTCATCAACGTAAGTAAGTATGCATACCCCAATTGTCGTTGACGTATAGCAACGAAACCGGCGATATTGACATACTACACTTACGGTCACAGAAAAGAAAGTGTAAAACTACAGCAGTTGGAATTCGCAACCTCTTTAGACATCGCATGCCTAATCAAATGAAATACTTAGACATCACATGCCTAACAATTATAAACCCCGTATTTTAGTCTCATTATCGAAAACTCTTTTCAATATCAAGTGAGACTAAACCGCTAGATTTATAACATTCATTCAGTTATCTCATAACTGTTTGTGAATTCCAATTATTGTATCCCATTACGGATAAATAGAAAATATTAAACTTTCCGATCGAACATTCGAACACCCAAGTTTTCCCGAAACCGTTCAACACATGAAATAAGTTCAAAGACATTCATTTCATGCCTCAGTACCAACGGTCCAGCCGTAGAAGGGTCAAGCCAACGCCTCACATGTGGCACGCCGTACTGCCCCAAACCCTAAGATTCAAAGGGCAGTTCAAGACGGTCACATAATCGAGTTAAGGTTTGTTGTCTTCTAGAGGGACCATCGCGTTACTTGCACTACTCAGAACGTCCTTAAACCATAGAAAAATCCAACACTTGGAAATATTCCGGCAGGGGAAAAGGTGGGTATTTATATCTGGTCGAACTTTTTAACATATTCTAAAATATCCGGAAAACCACATAGACAAAATCTGATAATCCGATCGAATCATCTACGCTCCAAAACACCCCAGAAAACTCAACTCTTGAGTGCAAATTAAAAATTCCCAGAAAACTCAGCACCTGAAAACATGAATTACTGTGCAAAATTTGTAGGCAAATCCCATCAATTGGCCGCGGAACCGCCGTAGAAGCCAGGCTTCCGCCGCGGTTCCGCCGCGCTTTAGACATATCATGAGGTAATTTTTGCACCGTAATTCTTATAATTCCCTGCTGAATTTTTTAAGCATTTTTAATCTGGAAAAAACCCAGTTTTTGAAAAAAGTCCAGAGAGCATTTTGGAATTAGGGTTTCGATTCGATCAGGTTTCAAACGTCGTCTACACTTCGCCTAAGGCTCTAGCTAGGCTCTGATACCACTGTAGGGTTCCTAGGCACACTAATGAGGTCTCACAAGGCATCAACCATGCCAATTTCAAATTTTACTAGTGCCGAGAAACCCTAATACAGATTTGTTGACTAGAGTTTAGGAGAAAAGTGAAACTAGTTAATATATTAACTAAAAGAAAGAGGCTACAACCTTTGTAGATCCGGTTCTCCACTTCCTTAGCTCCACGTAGATGTCCTCTCGCTGTCCATACCAGATCCCGGACTCTAGCATCGGCTTAATCTGAAAAATGGGCGGGCTAGGTTGTCGGCTTCGATGCCGAAGATGATCTACGTCGAGGCAACACAAGATCAAGCTCCAACTTCACCAAGTCGTAAAAATTGTGATGAAAACACCCTATACTACTTGGCAAGAGGTAGAGGATGAAGAAATAGGAGGTGGGTTCACTTTAGAATTGGATTTCTCACTCTTTTTCTCAAGATGCCATTAATGGTGGCAAGTTTTGTTCTTGAAGAAGAAGAAGAAGATGATAGAATATGTTAAGTACCTCATTTAAAAAGAAACTAATACGAATACTTATCATATACTAACCATAGTCAAGTGTAGAGAGTAAACTAGGGTTAGGTGAATGGTTAGGTTAAGGGAAGCAAACAAAATGGTCAAGTTTTCAACTCTTCATGAAGCTTCATGAAAGAGACAAGAAAAGCCACCATTTCCTTTTTGCTTTTCCAAAATAAATAAACAAAATAAATAAATGAATAAGTAAACAAAACCCTAACCATTCATATAACCATGGTTTAGTCTTTACACATGCACAAGTTAACATGTATCATCAAACATGATACAATTTAGTGTACACAAAAATATATCACATATACAATGTGCACATCAAGTGAGAAAATCCTTTTTAAAGTGAACCAATACTAGTTAATGCAAAGTAATATATCCAATATATAATTATACATTAAATCATTAAATCAACACTTGATTCAATGATCCTGTCATGTCACACATAACCGACTAGTATCAAATGTATCGACTTATCGAATCAATCTTCGATTCGATAACTAGGTTATATCGCATACAACCAATCGAAACATTCATCGCGAGAATGAAATACGGTATCACATACACGCATTATTCTCGGTCCCGCACATATCTCATATGCGCTCCTATTTCATTTCGCTTGAGCAAGGAAACCTCTGCGTAGGACTCTAAAGACTCGTCAATACGCCGGCAGTAGATGATGATCATATCAAGCACCCACAAGCCGCAAGCGGTCTACTAAACGTAACGGCCACCCGGGTATTGAGCGATCAGAAGATCGACGAGCAAGCCCACTCATACTCCTGTGAATCCAACCAGTAACACTTACCGTACAGTCCGGTCTGTTCGTCTGATATGTCGCATATCAAGTCTAGGGGTGGTAAACGTCAGACCCCAATAACAGATAAGTCGTGCCGATGTGAGGCTCATAACGGGTCGAGAAACTACTGGTAACACTTACCAGCAAATCTCTGATCAGCCCTGGCCAGGGATTTCCCTGTTACGGCCAATCGAGCACAGCGCAACATCAACCCCCAATACCGGGAGAGACGAAACCCCTCCTATCGCTCATTGCCTCCATGTGACTCAGGACTGTACCCAAAAACCACCGATTTGCATGCCCTCATGGACGTGGTAAGGTGGAGATCAAAGCACAGTGGGAATCATACAAGACTCTATGACGATCTCGGGTCTACAGACTAACCTGCACAAGTGTCACCTGAGAACTACCATCTGACGTGAGGTATAATACCATCTGGGAGTTCTCGTCGAGTCCGTCCAGTGTACCCAGTCTCCACTGAGCACCCGTATATCATCTCTGATGTCAAACACCAATGGATATAGGATCATCCATCGCCCATCTCATGGGTCGAGAAGCGTATACGCTAGTCTACACTGGTATATCGATGCCCCGTCTCGATACACCCATGACTAGGGACCTTGAAGGATGTACTTATGGACTACCATGTCCCCACTAGTATGATCTGCATCATAGTCCAGGTGGTCAAGTACACATCCTAAGGGCTTTACCAACATGTAACTATAAGACAGTTTAAAGAGACTAGTATACATGTTAAGATAAAGAGCAACCAGATAGCATACTATCATATCGAGCAAGAAAGTCATCTCTATATATGTCCAAGCATCCAATATAATATACAACATCTGTACAATACTGGCCTCTAGGGCATACATACAACTAACAGTGATCAGGGAGGAGAATACTTGAGCACGGGATTCCTGGACTATTCTAAAGGAGAATGAGATTCTCTCTCAGCATTACTCCTCCGTATACACCACAGCACGTCGGTGTATCGGGGCGGAGCAATTACACCCTATTTGATATGGTGCGCTCTATGATGAGTACTACTGAGTTTCCTATTTCCTTTTGGGAGTTATGCACTTGTGAACTTGCATACCTATTGAATAGGGTTCCAATCAAATCAGATGCCTGCTACTCCATATGTGATATGGTATGGGAAGAGCCAATCTCTTAAAGATGTTAAGATTTTGGGTTGTCCGGCCTATGTTTAAAAGCAAAATCAGGACAAGCTCGAGGCAAAGTCAGTTCTGTGGAAGTTTGTTGGATATCCCAAGCATTTGCAAGGGAATATCTTCTACCAAATCGAGGAACAAAAGATGTTTTGTTTCTCAGCATGCCACCTTTGTGAAAGGGAATTTCTTGTGAAGAAATTATTGGTAATGAGGTAGAAGTGGAAAGAGTTCCAGCTATACAAACTGCAGCTGATGATTTGGTAGAACCAAAGGATTCAATAGTTTCCAACGAACCTCAGCCACTCCACCGATCTAGTAGGGTTCCTCACCCACCTGAGAGATACTTCGGTTTTCTCTATGACAGTGGGAGCGAGGATTGCATCATGAGATGATGACCCAACTAGTTTTCGAGTTGGCCATGAGGAGTGGGACTCTGTAAGAATGGCTGGATGCTTAGCGATCTGAGATGGAATCCTTATACACCAAAAAAGTATGGACTTTGGTTGCTTTATCTGAAGGGTTAAATCCCCATCAGGAGCAAGTATATCTTGAGAAGATTACTTGGTGTACATGGAAAAGTTGAGACTTTCAAAGCTATGCTTAAGTCCATCCAGATCCTACTTGCCACGGCTACATACCATGACTATGATATCTGGCGGTTGGGTGTCATGACTGCTTTTCTAAATAATGTTTTGGAAGAGAGCGTCTATAAGTACACAGCCAGAGGGCTTCATAGACAGTGGGAGCAGCGGAAACGTGTGCAAGATGTTTTATGTGATAAAGCAGGCATCGCGGAGTTAGAACGTCTGTTTTGATGTGATAGTCAAAGAGTTTGACTTCATCAAAATGGTAAATGAACCTTGTATATACAAAAGGGTAGTAGAGAGTACGGTGGTGATCCTCGTTGAGTACGTGGATGACATACTCTTGATAGGGAAGGAGTTTTCTATGCTACGCTCGGTCAATCTCCGCTTATCACAAAGATTCTCTATATAGGATCATGTGATACCTCCTAAATCCTAGGTTTTATATCTATGAGATAGATATAAATGGATGTTAGGATTCTCACTAGGTATAGTGAGATGGTATCAATCGATCCTGGGGAGAATCATTGGAAAAGTTTCAGGGTGATAAGGACGACTGAATGTCAATCGCAGGCATTGTCTTTACCCTCAGTGGAGGGGCGGTATGTTGGAAGAGTTCCAAGCTAGATACCGTGACTTAATAGACGATTGAAGGCTAGATACATCGTTACCAAGGATGCTACCAAAGAGGCAGTCTGGATATATATAAGTTCATGAGATGAACTTCGTTCCTGCCATTGTGTGATAATGGAGTTCTGGCTTTTGCCAAGGAACCCCCGTCCCATCAGAGATCCAAACATATTCTTAGGCAGTATCGCCTGATCATGGAGATGGTAGATCTCCAGGGAGATCGAGGTTAGGAGAGTAGACACAGAGGACAACAGCGCGGATCCACTTACAAAGGCCTTTTTCCCAGTAGAGACTTATAAGGGATGGTTGAGTATGAGATACTTCAACCACGGCTAATTGTTGGTAATGTGATACCACAACAGATGGCCCTAGTGCAAGTGGGAGATTGTTAGTTATATGTATGCCCTAGAGGCCATTACTATACATATGATGTATATTGTAATGGATGCTTGGACATATATAGGGAGGACTTTCTTGCTCGACATGATAGTATGCTATCTGGTTGTACTTTATCTTAACATGTACTCTGATTGTCTCTTTGTTACATGTTGATAAAGCCCTTAGGATATGTACTCGACTACTGGGACTATGATGAGATCATACTAGTGGGGCCACGGTAGTCGACGAGTATACCCTATTACTGTTCCTAGTCGAGGGTGTATCGAGACAGGGCATCGATACACCAGAGTAGACTAGCGTATACGCATCTTGACCCATATGATGGGCGATGGATGATCCCATATCCATCGGTGTTTTACATCAAGGATGGTGTACGGGTGCTCAGTGGAGACTGGGTACACTGGACGGACTCGCCGAGAACTCCCAGATGGTATTATACCTCACGTCAGATGGCAGTTCTCTGGTGACACTGGTACAGGTTAGTCTGTATACCCGAGATCGTCATAGAGTCTTGTGTGATTCCCACTGTGCTTTGATTTCCATCATTCCACGTCCAAGAGGGCGTGCAGAAAGGTGACTTTTGGGTACAGTCCCGAATTACATAGAGGCAATGAGCGATAGGAGGGGATTCGTCTCTCCCGGTATAGGGAGTTGATGTTGCGCTGTGTTCGATTGGCTATAACTGGAAATCCCTTGCCAGGGTTGCTGAGATTTACTGGTAAGTGTTATCAGTAGTTTCTCGAACTGTTATAGACCTCATATCGACATGACTTATCAAGCTACTGGGGTCTGACGTTTACCACCCCTAGGCGAGATATGCAACAAATCAGACGAAGAGACCGGACTGCAGGGGAGTGTTACTGATTGGATTCGCAGGAGAATGTACAGGCTTGCTTGTTGATCTTCTGATCGCTCAATACCTGGGTGGATGTTACTGAAGGGTCCCGGCTGTGCCCCGGCCATCAAAACGTGGCCAAAATGCGGAACGAAAATTTTCTAAACCGGCACTACCGCTACCCGATTTCCGGATCGACCTTAAACCCTAAACTAGCAAATTAAACTAAGAGTTAGAATTGTTATACCGAGATGATCCAAGTCCTTCGGTCTTCATTTCAAGCTCCTAGCGGTTCTTTGACGAAGTTTGGTTGTCGTTCTTCCTCCATCTCCGATGATCCACCCGAGGGAAACGCCGCAAGCTCCAACCTCGTCGAACGAGGTAACCGACGCTCCAACGTCGCTAGCGATGGAGAGTGGGGGTGTATGGATATGTCACTACAATTTTATCTCTACCATGTGCTCATGGGAGCAACCAAAGAAGAAGAATGGAGGTGATGGAATGAAATTTGGCATGAACAAAAAATGGTTAAGGGTTTTGTGTGAATGAGAGAGTGAGAGAGTGACCTTGTATGTAAATTAAACATGCATAAAAAAATGAAATCCCCTCAATCAAGTGGCCGGCCCCCTCTTTCTCTCTCCCATAAAAAATTATCAATCTCTTTTCCAATTAAACAATTCACAACTATACCCAAAAACCCATACCTTAGTCATGTTCATGCCACCTCACACCCTCCACCTCATCATTAAACAAAATGAATTTTCATAAATGAAAAATCAAATAATGAGGTGGCAAAAACTTCTAGAAGCTATTCCGTATAAAATACGGAATACTTCCCGGTACATGTATCGAAATACATATACGCGTATTCGTACCAAAATACGAATAGCCGAGAGAAAAAACGAATAGTGAACAATAATACTAGAATACATATATACAAATACATATGTAAATTATTAAATCAAAACCTGATTTAATAATCTGGCTTAATCCTAAGCCGCTAGTATTATCAACCGTCCGATTAAAGTCTGCGCAGCAAGCACATATTTAATCGGACACCTGTATGTACCAACATACAACATGTACACCATATCGCCTGAACCGTGAAAACCCTCTGTGTGGGGCTCTAAAGACTCGTCATTACGCTGGCAGTGGGTTTAACCACAAGCACGTCAGCGGCACTAGCTGTACGTAACGGCTACTCAGGTATTGAGCGAAAGGGATGCCGACGAGAAAACTCATGCAGAACCCCTACTGAGCCTGACAGTGACAATATCCGTACAGTCCGGTTTGTTTGTCTAAGAGTATCGCATATCGAGTCTATGGGGGTGGATATAGTCAGACCCCTAACAACGCAATATTTAGTGTCGGCATGTAACCCATCACCTCCTGAGAAACTATCGATCCTCGATCGGTAATCCTGGTCTACCATGGCCAGGGATTTATGGTGATGGCCACCCGTACACAATGCGACATCAACTCCCAATATCGGGAGAGACGAATCCCCGACAATCCGATCACTGCCTCCATGTGGCTCTGGACTGTACTCAACTAAAACCTGTTTGCACGACTCCTTTAAGCCGTGGTAGGGTAGTAATCAAAGCACAGTGGGAACTCACACGAGACAAATGACGATCTCAGGTCGGCAGACTAACCTGCACACATGTCACCTGGGAACTGCTATCTGACAATAGGTATAATACCAACTAGCAGGTTCCCGGCGAGTCCGTCCAGTGTACTCATAACCTAATGAGCACCTGTATACTATCTTAGGTGAAAAAACTAACACCAATGGCTTGTGAGATCTGGCCACCGCCCCTCGTCGGGGTCTCGATCAGTATACACTAGTTTACACTGGAGTATCGATGCCCGATCTCGATACTCCTACGACTAGGGACATTTAAGGATGTGCTTATAGACCCCAGCTCCCACATATGTGATCGCCATCACAATGCTGGCAGTCAAGAAAGAATCCTATGGGCTTTATCAACATGTATATGATGATAAAGACAAACCAGATAGCATAGTATCATCTTGAGTAAGACTGTTTTATCAGTATAGGTCCTGCCTCAATCATCATAATCATCTATCCGCGATTATGATAATTGCCTTGAGGGCACTATATCCAACAATCTCCCACTTGGACTTAAGGCCAATAGTTGCAATGTCGCATACTCACAGCCCGTGTGATACCGAACACCCAACTTCTCTACTAATCAGTTTCGCAAAGCCCGTTTGCGAAAATGATTGCGTTTGAAAAATAGCCTCAGTGAGTGGATCCGCTCCAATGTTTCTTTCTGTATCTTTCTTAATCTCAACTTCGCGGAGAATGCAATCTCCCAAAATGAGCAATAACTGTCTTAGAATTTGTCTGGATATCTGATGGGACCCAATTCTCAAATGAACTCCAAATCCAGCAAACTACTTAGACTGTATCGTCCACTGAATTTAATCAGTATACTGCGCCATGCCTTTCCTTAGTCTTTGCTTGGACTACTCGTCCAACATACTGTCCCTCGAAAGAGGGAAAACTATAACTCTGACAGTCGCTCTGTCATCCATGTCACCTTGGAAGCCTGAAATGATAACCGTCTCCTGAAGGAGGCTGCCGTTACCATATCCCAAGAACATTTACTGATGTTCATAAACTGCTTCCCAATGTTTCTCAACGATTGGATTAATATATCTGCTTATTGCATCTAGTGCAAAACCAATATCTGGAGTGGTACTTGACATTTCATGATTAACTCAATTGCCTAAGCAAGTGATATGCTAATCATGCAGGTCCCTCTCCCCTTTAGTCTGTAAGACACCTTTAGAGAGGTTTACTCCAACACCAGTAGGTACACCACCATGCCAGGAGTCGTCCATTTAATGTCAAAGTACCCAGATTAGGATACTTCCTAAATCTAGATCTCAAACCATAGATCTAGTAACCAGAAACCTGATATTATATCCATATCCTATATGGAGAAACAACTTTATGACAACCAAAGTATGACTGATCGTAGTATAGGAATATTCCTTCCTATCAAGTGCATGTCATCCCGAATCCTCGGACATCACACCCTACTACCTTCTTATCAGATCCATCTCCTATTCTGATGAAGTCAAAAACTATGACTGTCACATCAAAAATAGATGATCTATTTCCGCTATACTTGCTTTAGTCTATAAATAGACACAAGCTACTTGCCTACTATGCTTCCGCTGCTCCCACTGACTACAACAACCCTCTGGCAGAGTCATATATACGTGCACTTCTAAACTAGTTTAGAACGACGCTATACTCATCATCATGCCGGGTCTTATAGTCTAGAACAACAGCAATGGCAAGTCTGGATAAACAAGAACCTCCCTGTCACCGTCTTTGAGAAGACCGAAGTACCTCTCGGGTGACTGAGGTTACCCACCAAATCTGCGGAGTGGCTAATGGAACATCAAATCCAATTGAATCCTTAGGTTCTATTAAATTTCCAGTAATCGTTTGTGGTTCTGGAATAACTTCCAGTTGTACCATACTCCCACTTCTGTTTTCTGAAAAAATCCATTTTATTAAAACTGTGACGAGTCAAGAACAATATAAATATTGATCTTCCTGATGGTAGAAAGTTATCCCTCGTCAAAGCCCGGGATAACCCGCAAACAGCCATTAATAAAACGTCCCTTGAGTTTATCCGGATTCTGGGTTTAAGCATCAACCGGACAACTCCCTATACCTTAACATCGTTAAGATATGAATTGATTATATATATATATATATATGATATAGAAACAAAAGCACTAATTTAATTGGAACTAGATTCAAAATCATGCAGCTGTCTCCAGTGCAAATCAACCAAATGGAAAAGAGGACAATCAGCATTACTCATCTAGGAGTGCATCCATATATGAGTAATCCTGAAAAAGAAGCAAGTTCTCAAAACCATTACTATTAACTGAATACCTATTGGAGATAGTGCCCTCAGAGCCAATTATTAGATCACAGGCACGTGATTGCAATGATTGATGGAGGACCTATCCCGATAGGACAGTCTTACTCAAGATGATAGTATGCTATCTGGTTTATCTTTATCATCGTGTACTGCTTTAGGTGACCTTACAGGTCACTATTACGCTTTGATAGAGCCCCTAGGATTCTTGCTTGACTGCCAGCAGTATGAGGGCGATCATATACGTGGGAGCTGGTAGTCTATAAGCACATCCTTAAAAGGTCCCTAGTCGTGGGAGTTTCGAGACAGGGCATCGATACTCCAGAGTAGACTAGTGTATACAGTCGAGACCCCGACGAGGGGCGGTGGCCGGTCTCACAAGCCACTGGTGTCAGTAGATTCACCTAAGATGTATACAGGTGCTCATTGGGTTATGAGTACACTGGACAGGACTCGCCAGGAACATGCTAGTTGGTTTTATACCTGACGTCAGATAGAAGTTCCCTGGTGACATGTGCATAGGTTAGTTCATCGACATGAGATCGTCATTTGTCTCGTGTGAGTTCCCACTGTACTTTGATTACTACCCTACCACGCTCAAAGGAGACGTGCAAACAGGTTTTAGTTGGGTATAGTCCCGAGCCACATGGAGGCAATGAGCGGATCTTCAGGGGTTCGTCTCTCCCGGTATTGGGGGTGAGGTCGCGCTGTGTCTAGGAGAGCCATTACACGAAGTCCTTGGCCAAGGCAGGAGATTTACTGGTAGGTATTCCAGTAGTATCTCAGTGTGTTCTGGGCTACACTCCGACACGACTTGTACCGCTTTTGGGGGTCTGACTTTTACCAACCCCCTAGGCCCGCCTTGCGATGCTCATAGACGAACGGACCGGACTGTACGAATATTGTCACTGACAGGCTCAGTAGGGTGTCAGGATGAGTTCGCTCAACGACGTCCCTTTTGGTCAATAGCTGGTAGCCCGTTACGTATGGCTAATACCTCTGACGTGCTAGTGGTTAAATCCATAGCCAAAGTATTGACGAGTCTTTAGAGTCCCCCACAGACCGTTTTCTCAAGTTTCGGGCGAAACGCTATAGAGGTCGTATGGAGATATGGCAGGGTTCGATCAGATACGTGCGGTATTGCACAGATCATGATCTGACGGATAATACTAGCGGGCTTTTGTTTAAGCCGGATCTAATTATTGTACAGTGTAGTTTTGTCTCATTGCATTTGTATTCGGTCGGAATACAAATGCGGGTATGTATGTACAGTAGCGGGGTTTTCCTGTAATTTATTACGGGATCAGTTTTATGAAGTTGCCAGTTTGTTTTCCGTTTCGGCCATTTTTCTTTCTATCTTTCATTGGCTGAAAATTGGTGGAGGAGGGCTTATTTGCAATTGTGCAAATTAGCATTGTGGAGGGTGGTCTTTGCATATTGTTGCCTCATGATGGTTGCACCATCATTTGACTCCATGACTTCATGATTGCTTGACTTTAGGTGTGATGATGGTTGATGGAGTGTTGGATTTGCTTGTGATCATTGCTTATTTTCATCACCCTTTCTCTCTTGCATTATGTTGTGGCTCACTTCTTTTTTATTCTAATTCACTCCATTCTCTTATTCCTCATGCATATAGCCGGCCAAAGAGAGGGAGCGGCTGTCCAAGAATTTTGTGAGGCAATTTTTGTTCTCTCCATGCCCACAAAATCTCTTTGTTCTCCTCAAAAAGTATACATCTCATTCCTCCACCAAAGGCAACTTCCACAACTACAAAGAGACATAGAGTTCTACAGTTAACCTACAGCACCCTTGGGCAGTCGGCTCGCCAACTTCGTGCCCGAGTTGCCTCGGTCCAGAGGTGGGAGCCCGTAAAAAAAGCCGGCGACGTGGTGCACTTCCGGCGAGGAGGCGAAGACCGGAGATTCCACGGGGAGATCGGGATGACGACGAGATGACCGAAGGACACGGATCGCTCGGTATATCTCTCTATCCCTTCTCTAGTTAGCTAGGACTATGTTAATGGCCCGATCCGGGATTTAAGTGCGCGGTGGTGCCGGTTCAAAAGTTAAAGTAAATTATCGTTTCCGTATTTTGGCCTCGGATTGACGGCCGGGGCGCCGCCGTGCACTTACAATACCAAACACAAGTATCTACATCTTCGACTTCCTCGAAGAATCATGATACTTACAACAAATGGTTCTCTACTTTATTCTTATACCTATGACTTCTGAATATCTGGACTTTGCATTTCAACGAAATACATGTCCAGAACTGGAGAAGTCATAAGTAAACACAATATAGTACGAATATCAACCCCTTTGTCCTAATGGACACTGGACAACATACAATACTTTTATAAGTCCCCTGAGTTCAATAACTCAAACCCTGTGCGACGTAGTTTGAAAAACAGTAGTATGGTTAAGAAGAATTACACCGCTGTTGAATGCACCTTACCTAATCACCAATCGATATAAGTAAATGTCACAGACATAATATCAAAAAGATATATCTCACTTTATAAAAATAAACGTACAGATATATCAGTTTGAAATTGGTGCATAACAACGGATATTCAAAACCAAATATTTGTCATCCGGCAAAATCCAGATGATTTCCTCAAATATCACGAATTACAACGAGTTCCGATATAATGAGGATCTAATCACCCAATTCCCAATATCTTACTCCCACTCACCATCCGTAATAACATGCAGATGTGAGAAATTGATCTGGTAAATACATACCGCGGAGTTAGGTTCCAATTGGGAAAACAGTTTTCAATTAACATCGCACAGTGAAACTGAAACATGAAAATGTTTCAAAAGGGGTTAACTGGTATTCCTAGTAACGCCTCTTCCATTATCCTGAATCATGACAGTAACCATATACTTACTTGCCCTCACTACAATCCCTTTATTATGCCTTTACTTATTACCTTCTATACACCTCCTTTACGCTAATTGGTTTTCTTCATTCCCTACCCTTCGGCACCAGCCTAAGGTTTGGAAGATGACTATCCAATAAGCGTAATAGGTGTACCCTCCTAATCCTAGGAGCCCTCGCAACCTGAGAGAAAGTAATGGGAAAAGATATCTGAATTATCCTATTCAATTTCTCCAGAACCAGAATCCATCCTCGAAAAACTTCCTTCGAGTTCGTATATAACCATACGATGGATTTATCCAATGGAAGTGGATATCCATAGTGATACGGAGTGTCCTAGAGAAAAGCAAAGTGGATGTAGGAGTGGGAGGGGTATACCCGGTCTTTGTCGTGAATGATAGTGATCGTAATTTTCATAGCCATTATTCTAATCCCTTTATATGTCTTTACTTATTACCTTCTGTACACCACAGTTAAGCTTGTTGGTTTTCTTCCTTTCCTACCGTTCGTGTCACGACCCGAAGTTTAGCCCGTAACCGGCACTTAACCACGTAACGTCTACAGGCGTAACGCGACTAAGTGAACAGAAAACCCAGAAACCAAACCAGTAAAATATAGAGTGTTTTAAGTTTTAAAAGGAAGCATTTAGAAGTGATAAGAAATCTTAAGTAAACAATCTCCAAGATAGCAATATACGACGCCGTAGAGAAGATCAAGATCCATAAGTGGGAACATCACAGATAGAATAAACTGCAAGTACAGTCGGCTCACAACGAGCTCGAAACCAGAATACAAATAATATACATCATCGTCCTCACACTGTCTCTAAGTCAAATACATACATGGTAGATGGAGAATACTAAATACAACAATATACATAACTGAAAGATAAACAGATACCGTACAAAACCCACCTATCAGCAAAAGAGCTAGTACACCAACTATGGGGGTATCTGTGCCAAAAGATGCAAAAACGCAGCCTGCCGCGACTACTCCGAAGGGCAACCTGCAAACACTATGGCACAACGGGGGTGAGTTGCCAACTCGTGAATAGAGATAACATATAAAGGTAATCGCGAGCATGCACGCACTGCGCTACTCTATCATATGCCAACATATGATATCAATATGCGATAAGTAGTATGTGCAATAATCATCCAAGTGCTCTATCAGGTAATATAACTACAGGATGAGATACAATAATGAATGCTGAGCAAGGGAAGTATAACACCTACACGGAATGTCAACGTGGAATATGTAATCGGTGTCCATCAATGCACCCCAAATTCGAACAACCCAGACCCTGGCACTCCAATTGGCCCTCAAATCCTGCACATCACTGAGAATCATGAGTGCCCAACATCGGCACCCAAATATCATAAATACTCGTGTCTAGCATCGACACGCAAATCTTCCTATATCTAGCATCCGTCAGTCCGGGTCAGCCCCCTCTCTCATATGTCTATTGGGCATCCGTCAGTCCGGGTCATCCCTCTCTCTCATATATATCTATCGGGCATCCGTCAGTCCGGGTCAGCCCTCTCAATCTCATATATATCTATCGGGCATCCGTCAGTCCGGGTCAGCCCTCTCTATCTCATATATATCTATCGGGGATCCGTCAGTCCGGGTCAGCCTCCTCTATCTCATATATATCTCGCTCTAGCACCGAGAAAACATAGGGTAGACGCACCGAAATATCATATCAAGGGAACCGGGTTTTTAAATGATTGCATGTTTGAAATAGCCACGGTTCCCAAATCCAGAAATCACTTGTAATCCAAACCAATATGCATGTCAATGTGATGTGATATGTGCATCAAATATGAATATCATGTCAAGTCACATAAAGATGAGCTACAACATAATGATCCGATGTGATATATGCATCAAGTATGTATATCATGTCAAGTTCTACAGTGTGAGTGTCATGGCAATTACTAACGGTGTCTGTGTAGCTTGCAGGATAGTGCTCGTGCAACACGAACCGTTAGTAATGGTGCGGTGTTCTATCAATTCTAGTTTATATACATATATCAGGGAATGTGGCATGCACTAAATAATAGCCATGAACAGTCAATGTATGGAAATGTAGCTACAAGATCCTATCAGCCCTGACGTAGAACGCCATGCGGGCGATATCCCCGTAGATGTTAAATCTACTCACCGTAGTCTCTCGCTAGGTATAGCCGATGACTTGTTTCCCCTTCTTCGCGGCATCCGTCGCACTCGCCTGCGAACCTAGAATTCCACAGAATATCACGCATAAGCAAAATATCATACAAACACGACCTTCAAGGTCGACTAGAAACCCGTGTCGCAAACCAAGCGCGCATGTGGGCGATACGCTAAAACGTGTGATTACGCGCCTGAAGTCGCTCCGACGCGTCGCGATACGCAGAAACCCCAAAGCCACACACACGTATCACGCGTGTCGCGAAAGATTAAAAATACGGGAAATAGGGTATTCTACTCCAGATTTTGATACAGAACAGATATTATAAAACTAGATATACCAAAACACTCCACATAGCAGCAGACTCCAGTGGCCCAAACCCCAACCCAAAACACCCCCATCTGGCCGCAAATTGCGGCCAGAATGCTTATTTCGGCGGCCTGGGTAGGGGGAGGGACTTCCAGGTTTTGTGTGTGCACTCTATACCCCCTGTGTATGCTACAGTAATTCCAATTTCACTCTGAAACATCTCGGTTAGTAGCAGATCCTACAGAGCCTTATTTCTAGTTAAAAACCATACTATGGCACTAAAATGAAACTTTATGGTATTTCTGTCCAAACTGAACCCAAAACCTGGCCTAAATACCTCTAATAGCACAAAATAGAGTTAACCAAGCTAACAAAACCCCAATATAACATTAGCATCACAAATATCCTTTAATATCACTAAAAATGCACAAAAACATGATTTTTACTAAGGAATGCTACAAGTTTAAGGAAAAGGAGTGCTAACATGAGTTAATACCTTCTAAAAACCTTATAAAACACCAAAAGTCCCAGCTCTTCGCTCAAGTGTGCAGATTTGCCTTCAAACACCCCAAAAAGCCCCTTTTTTCCCATGGTTTTGTGAAGGAAATGTGTTGATTTGTGTAGGGTTTTGTTTGGGGATCAAAGGGAAATGAAAAGCAGAAGAAAAGATGAAGAAAAGCAAGGTTTTTCTACTGGAAAGTTGCAGAAATTCTGAGATGGGGAAAGAGAGAGAGAAGAGATGGAAAATGGGGTTCAAAAAGTCAATTTTCTACCTAACACCATGGTTCATTTTTTTATTAGGATTTTGAATTATAAAAAGGGTTATGAAATGATTAAATGGTGGGGATAAAACAATAACCCATGCAAGAATAAATGAAATGGTTAACACTTTAACCTAGGTCACAACATGGCTAAGTGTGCAAGTGTACATTACAAACGGAAAATTTTCCAATTTGTTAACACGACTAAATATAATTAGTAAACCCGACTAAAATAACTAATAATCCTATGTACACATATATAATAACATGCACAATTACTAATTATCAAGAAAAAGATTCTAACTAAAATTCAAAATGTTACAATCTACCCCCTTAAAGAAATTCGGTCCCCGGATTTCAAAATCTAACTACACGTACCTTCAAAAAGGTGGGGTTATCTCTTCCTCATCTTGCTCTCGGTCTCCCGAGTGACCTCCTCTCTGCTTGGACCACGCCAAAGTACCTTGACGGACGGTATCTTTTTCGACCTCAATTTCTTCACTTGTCGATCCAAGATCATCACCGGCTGCTCTGCATAGGAAAGGTCACGCTCAAGCTGGATCGTCGGGTGCTGAATCGCATGCGAAGGATCATGAAGATATCTGTGGAGCATCGAAACGTGAAATACGGGGTGCACGTCTGGAAAACTGGGCGGAAGGGCCAACCGATACGCAACTACACCAACACGCTCGAGGATCTCGAAGGGGCCCACATATCTAGGACTAAGCTTCCCCTTCTTCCCAAATCTCATCACACCTTTCATTGGGAAGACCCTCAAGAAAACATGGTCACCAACAGAAAACTCAAGTCTGCGCCGCCGACGGTCCTCATAAGATCTCTTCCTACTCTGGGCTGCTCTCATCCTATCGCGAATCAACTGGATCTTCGCGGTCGTCTCCTCCACAATTTGTAGCCCTAAGATACTGCTCTTACTGAGCTCTGTCCAACAGGTGGGCGATCTGCATCTCCTCCCATAAAGAGCCTCAAATGGTGCCATCTGAATGGTCTCCTGGTAGCTGTTGTTGTAGGAGAACTCTACTAAGGGTAAATGATGATCCAGCTACCTCCGAAGTCTAATACGCATGCTCTGAGCATGTCCTCGAGAGTCTGAATAGTCCGCTCTGACTGTACGTCGGTCTGCGGATGAAAAGCTGTGCTGAAACTCAAGCGAGTGCCCAAAGCCTCCTAAAGCCTCTGCCATAGTCGGCTGGTAAATTGGGTGCCTCTGTCTGACACGATACATGTCGGAACACCGTGCTGTCGTACGATCTCATCAATGTAAATCTGGGCATACTGAGCAAATCCGAAAGTCGTCTTCACAGGTAGGAAGTGAGCCGCTTTCGTCAAACGATCCACGATCACCCAGATGGAGTCATACCTTCGACTGGTCCTGAGTAGACCCACAATGAAGTCCATAGATATCTGTTCCCATTTCCACTCCGGAATGGGTAACGGCTGTAGTTCTCCCGCGGGCCTCTGGTGCTCAGCCTTGACTTGCTGACAAGTCAGGCATCTCGACACAAAATCTGCTATGTCTCTCTTCATTACGTCCCACCAGTAAACACCTCTCATGTCATGGGACATCTTGGTGGAACCGGGATGAACACTATATACCGATCGATGTGCCTCCTCAAGAATCTCGCGCCGTAATCCCTCAGCATCTGGTACGCATAGTCTAGTCCCGAATCGTAGCATCCCCTGATCATCGATCACGAACTCGGAAAATCTGCCTTGTCCCATCTGTGTCCTGATCTCTGAACATCGGTCATCACTGTGTTGTGCCTTATGTATACGGTCAAGCAACTGTGGGCGTGCATGAACATGCGCAATATGTCCTCCGATCGGCGTAAACTCGAACTGTACCCGGCTGTCGCATAAGATCTGCCAATTTGCCGACGCCTGCCTCTGTACTGCGCTCAAACAAGATAGAGTACCACCGGGCCTCCTGCTCAAAGCATCCGCCACTACATTCGCCCTGCCCGGGTGATACAAGATCTCACAATCGTAGTCCTTCACTAACTCCATCCATCGGCGCAGTTTACGGTTCAGGTCTCGCTGCTGGAATATATACTTTAAGCTCTTGTGATCAGTGAATATCTGGCACGACTCTCCATATAGGTAATGTCGCCAGATCTTAAGTGCAAAGACCAATGCAGCCATCTCCAAATCATGAGTGGGGTAATTCTGTTCATGTTTCTTTAATTGTCGCGAAGCATACGCGATCACCCTGTCATACTGCATCAAAACGCACCCTAGCCCCACTCGTAAAGCGTCACAGTAGACCATAAATCCGCCTGATCCTGAAGGCAATGATAGCATTGGTGTCGTAGTCAGTAGAGCCCGTAGCTGCTGAAAGCTGTGCTCACACTCCTCCGTCCAATCGAAACGAACTCCCTTCCGGGTCAACCCGGTCAAAGGTGTAGCAATGCGAGAGAAGTCCTGCACGAATCGCCTATAATAGCCTGCCAGCCCTAGAAAGCTGCGAACCTCCGTCACTGACGTGGGTCTAGGCCAACTCCGAACGGCCTCAATCTTCCTCGGGTCTACACATATACCATCTCGTGTAATCACGTGCCCCAAGAAATCTACGCTGTCCAGCCAGAATGCACACTTGGAGAATTTGGCGAAAAGCTGAAGCTCCCTCAAGGTCTGCAGTGTAATCCGCAGGTGCTGCTCGTGCTCCTCTCTACTCTGAGAGTACACCAAGATATCGTCAATGAATACTATGATGAACAGATCAAGATACGGCCGAAAAATGCGGTTCATCAAGTCCATGAATGCTGCTGGTGCGTTGGTGAGTCCGAACGACATCACCAAAAACTCATAATGGCCGTAGCGCGTGCGGAAAGCTGTCCAAGAAATATCCTCCTGTCGAACCCGCAGCTGATGATAGCCTGATCGTAAATCGATCCTCGAAAAGTATCATGCCCCCTAAAGCTGGTCGAACAAATCGTCGATGCGTGGCAAAGGATACCTGTTCCGCACTGACACCCTGTTCAGCTGACGGTAGTCAATACACAAACGCATACTGCCGTCCTTCTTCTTGACAAACAGGACAGGAGCACCCCAAGGAGAAACAATGGGTCGAATGAGTCCCTTATCCAGCAAATCTTGCAACTTGCCCTTTAATTCTCTAAGTTCCGCCGGGGCCATCCGATAAGGCGGTACAGAAATAGGCCCCGTGCCAGGAACCAAATCAATACAGAAAGAAATATCACGCTCGGGCAGTAGCCCAGGAAGCTCGTCAGGGAACACATCAGGGAACTCGCTAACAACCGGAATCTGATCCATCAGAACCTCTGCAGCTCTAGTATCGCAAACATAGGCGAGAAATCCCTGACATCCCTTCCTCAAAAGCTGTCCAGCGTGAAAAGAAGAAATCACACTTTGAGGGGTGGCACCACGATCCCCCAACACAACAAAAACCGACTCGCCGTGAAAACAAAATCTAACTGTCTTCTCGCGGCAGTCAAAAGAAGCATAGCACGTGGCTAACCAATCCATGCCCAAAAGAACGTCGAAGTCCAGCATCTCAAGAAGGATCAAATCGAACGACAACTCTCTCTCGCCAATACGGACGGTACAGGATCGGAACACGTGACTAGCGACAAACGACTCTCCCATAGGAGTAGTCACAACAAGCGGATGATCAAGCAAACCGGACTCTCTACCCAAACTCGGCACAAAGTGTGTGGATACGTAGGGGTGCGTGGATCCGGGATCGAATAACACGTGTGCACCAACAGAACATACTAGAAGGATACCTGAGACCACCGCATTGGACGCCTGCGTGTCCTGATGCGTCAAAGAAAAAAATCACGCTTTTCCTCCATCTGCAACTGACTGTCCCCTGCCGGTCGCTGGTTGTCCTCTGCCTCGATCACCTCGTCCTCTATGAACAAATCCTCCGCGACCGTGACCTCTCTGTGCATGAGTCTGGCGCGGAGTAACAGTAGGTACAATAGGCAACGCCGTCTGGGGTGATGAAGGTGGTAGTGTGACGTGCGGTGCTGCTACCTCCTTCCGGGGTATCTCAGGACAATCTCGTACACGATGATAAGAACTCCCGCAACGGAAACATCACGATGATGGTCGCTGACCCTCCTGAGGATAGGAGCTAAACATCCTGCCTCGCCCCGAATCTCTGCTACCTGCAAGACGTCTATCACGGCGCCAAAAAGGCTGTCTCTGCGCTGATGTATCCGCACGAACTCTCTTCGGCTCTGGAACTATCGAAGTCTCAGCAAGGCGCTCCTCGACTAATAGGGCTACGTCTACTGCTGCTGCATATGTCTCGTAATGCTGTGCGCTGATCGCTAGAAACAGTGGTGTAAGCAAGCCTCGGACAAATCTCTTGACTCGCAACTCCTCAGTAGCAACTAGGTACGGAGCATACACTGATAGCTCGGTGAACAGGATATCATACTCTGCCACTGACATCTCCGGAGTCTGACGTAAGGACTCGAACCAGCGTGCTCTAGCATCTCTGACGCTCAGTGGAAGAAAACGGGCAAGGAATAGCGCCACGAACTCTGTCCAGGTGATGGGAGGAAGACCTGCTGCTCTACCCTTCTCGACTGATTCACACCATTTCTGCGTGAGACCTTCCAAGCGAAAGCTCGCGAACTCAACCCATCTTGCATCTGCGCATCTAAGTGAACGACATATCCGCGCCATCCTATCAATGAAAGACTGTGGGTCCTCGGCCACATCGGTGCCTGTGAAGACCGGAGGCTTCAGCCTCATAAACTCTGATAACGATACCGAGATAACCTCTGTAGCTGCAGGGGCAACTGCCTGTACTATGGGTACCACCGCAGTCACTGCAACGGGTGGAACTAACTCTGGTCGCTGCGCTCGAAGTGTCTCAACTAGAGATCCCATCATCTGGCGCATCTCTGCATACTGGATCCCATCGTCTGGCGCATCTCCTGCACACCAGCCCCTAACATAGCAATCTGATCTGTCACGGCAGGAACAGCCTGCTCAGGCACAACCGGTGTACTATCCGGATCAGTCCTCGTCTCGGACGAGTCAACTCGAATCTCGGCCCTCGCGGCCGCTCTCTGCGCCCTCGTAGTCTTTGGCGGCATAATGGCTGAAAGGAACAATAGGATTCGATAAGGATACGGAAATCGAATCGCAAGAATGTATATACTCAAGAAGGAATTTAAATCAACAAGTCCTAAGGTCTCCTTGGCGGAGTACCGTGTCGTGAGTATGCCGCGGAACATACACACGCTGCGCCACTCTGCTTCAGCTACCTACTCCATCATACCAGGGTCATCCTAGGAACACTCCGAAAGGTAAAACCTACGCTCTGATACCAACTTTGTCACGACCCGAAGTTTGGCCTGTAACCGGCACTTAGCCACGTAACGTCTACAGGTGTAACGCGACTAAGTGAACCGAAAACCTAGAAACCAAACCAGTAAAATATAGAGTGTTTTAAGTTTTAAAAGGAAGCATTTAGAAGTGATAAGAAATCTTAAGTAAACAATCTCTAAGATAGCAATATACAACGCCGTAGCGAAGATCAAGATCCACAAGTGGGAACATCACAGATAGAATAAACTGCAAGTACAGTCGGCTCACAACGAGCTCGACACCAGAATACAAATAATATACATCATCGTCCTCACACTGTCTCTAAGTCAAATACATACATGGTAGATGAAGAATACTATATACAACAATATACATAACTGAAAGATAAACAGATACCGCACAAAACCCACCTATCAGCAAAAGAGCTAGTACACCAACTATGGGGGTATCTGTGCCAAAAGATGCAAAAACGGAGCCTGCCGCGACTACTCCGAAGGGCAACCAGCAAACACTGTGGCACAACGGGGGTGAGTTGCCAACTCGTGAATAAAGATAACATATAAAGCTAATCGCGAGCATGCACGTACTGCGCTACTCTATCATATGCCAACAGATGATATCAATATGTGATAAGCATTATGTGCAATAATCATGCAAGTGCTCTATCAGGTAATATAACAACAGGATGAGATACAATAATGAATGCTGAGCATGGTAAGTATAACACCTACATGGAATGTCAATGTGGAATATGTAATCGGTGTCCATCAATGCACCCCAAATTCCAACAACCCAGACGCCGGCACTCCCATCGGCCCTCAAATCCTGTACATCACTGAGAATAACGAGTGCCCAACATCGGCACCCAAATATCATAAATACTCGTGTCTAGCATCGACACGCAAATCTTCCTATATCGGGCATCCGTCAGTCCGGGTCAGCCCCTCCCTCATATGTCTATCAGGCATCCGTCAGTCCGGGTCAGCCCTCTCTCTCATATATATCTATCGGGCATCCGTCAGTCCGGATCTGCCCTCTCTATCTTATATATATCTATCGGGCATCCGTCAGTCCGGGTCAGCCCTCTCTATCTCATATATATCTATTGGGCATCCGTCAGTCCGGGTCAGCCCCCTCTATCTCATATATATCTCACTCTAGCACCGAGAAAATATAGGGTAGACGCACCGAAATATCATATCAAGGGAACCGGGTTTTTAAATGATTGCATGTTTGAAATAGCCACGATTCCTAAATCCAGAAATCACATGTAATCCAAACCAATATGCATGTCAATGTTATGTGATATGTGCATCAAGTATGAATATCATGTCAAGTCACATAAAGATGAGCTACAGCATAATGATCCGATGTGATATATACATCAAGTATGAATATCATGTCAAGTTCTACAGTGTGAGTGTCATGGCAATTACTAACGGTGTGTGTGTAGCATGCAGGATAGTGCTCGTGCAACACGAACCGTTAGTAATGGTGCGGTGTTCTATCAATTCTAGTTTATATACATATATCAGGGAATGTGGTATGCAATAAATAATATCCATGAACAGTCAATGTATGGAAATGTAGCTACAAGATCCTATCAGCCCTGACGTAGAACGCCATGCGGGCGATATCCCCGTAGATGTTAAATCTACTCACCGTAGTCTCTCGCTAGGTATAGCCGATGACTTGTTTCCCCTTCTTCGTGACGTCCGTCGCACTCGCCTGCGAACCTAGAATTCCACAGAATATCACGCATAAGCTCAATATCATACAAACACGACCTTTAAGGTCAACTAGAAACCCGTGTCGCAAACCAAGCACGCGTGTGCGCGATACGCTAAAACGTGTGATTTCGCGCCTGAAGTCGCTCTGACGCGTCGCGATACGCAGAAAACCCAAACCCACACACACGTATCATGCGTGTCGCGAAAGATTTAAAATACGGGAAATAGGGTATTCTACACCAGATTTTGATACAGAACAGATATTATAAAAATAGATATACCAAAACACTCCACATAGCAGCAGACTCCAGTGGCCCAAACCCCAACCCAAAACACCCCCATCTGGCCGCAAATTGCGGCCAGAATACTTATTTCGGCGTCCTGGGTAGGGGCAGGGACTTCCAGGTTTTGTGTGTGCACTCTATACCCCCTGTGTATGCTACAGTAATTCCAATTTCACTCTGAAACATCTCGGGTAGTAGCAGATCCTACAGAGCCTTATTTCTAGTTTAAACCCACACTTTGGCACTAAAATGAAACTTTATGGTATTTCTGTGCAAACTAAACCCAAAACCTGGCCTAAATAGATCTAATAGCACAAAATAGAGTTAACCAAGCCAACAAAACCCACATCTAGCATAAGAATCACAAATATACTTTAATATCACTAAAAATGCACAAAAACATGATTTTTACTAAGGAATGCTACAAGTTTAAGGAAAATGAGTGCTAACATGAGTTAATACCTTCCAAAAACCTTATAAAACACCAAAAGTCCCAGCTCTTCCCTCAAGTGTGCAGATTTGCCTTCAAACACCCCAAAAAGCCCCTTTTTCCATGGTTTTGTGAAGGAAATGTGTTGATTTGTGTAGGGTTTTGTTTGGAGATCAAAGGGAAATGAAATATAGAAGAAAAGATGAAGAAAGGCAAGGTTTTTCTGCTAGAAAGTTGCAGAAATTATGAGATGGGGAAAGAGAGAGAGAAGAGAAGGAAAATAGGGGTCAAAAAGTCCATTTTCTACCTAACACCATGCTTCATTTTTTTATTAGGATTTTGAATTATAAAAAGGGTTATGACATGATTAAATGGTGGGGATAAAACAATAACCCATGCAAGAATGAATGAAATGGTTAACACTTTAACCTAGGTCACAACATGGCTAAGTGTGCAAGTGTACATTACAAACGGAAAATTTTCCAATTTGTTAACACGACTAAATATAATTAGTAAACCCGACTAAAATAACTAATAATCCTATGTACACATATATAATAACACGCACAATTACTAATTATCATGAAAAAAATTCTAACGAAAATTCAAAGTGTTACAGTTCGGCACCTGCCTATGGTTTGGAGGAAAACTATCCAATAAGCTCAATAGATGTACCCTCTCCTAATCCTAGGAGCTCTCACAATCTGAGAGAAGGTAAAGGGAAAAGGCAACCGAATAATCCTATTCAATCTCTCCAGAACCAGAATCCATCCTCGAAAAAGTTCCTTCAAGTTCGTATGTAACTATACGATGGATTTATCCAATGGAAGTGGATGTTCGTAGTGATACGAGGTGTTCTAGAGAAAAGCAAAGGTGATATAGAAGTGGCAATGATGTATGCGACACCGTGACATTCCAAAATCCAAATTGTTTTAAGAAGGTTCAGTCAACTTGGTTCATGAGTTTTAGTCAAAAGCCGGTCATCGTCGCAGCCAGAGAGAGAGAGAGAGAAGAAACACTCAGCGTGCACTCTAACCTAGATCAGAATGGTTGATCATTTTATCTAATCTGGCTGGCTCCCACTGTTTCCTCGAATTCTCCTCCAAACCTAAAAGGAGAATTAGTCGGAATCACCCGAGGAGTAATCCTTCTCATCAGTGGGAATCGGGATCTAACTATCATCGCATGATAACCTGATGGAAGCCACTCAAGTCACCACACTCTAGAAGGTATGCGCAAGCCTGGAAAGTTTCATGTATGTTTGAAACTCGCGATATGATTTTTACCCCAAGCGGTTTATCACCTTGACAAAGGCTAACAAATCATAAACCACAAGTCAAGTTCAACCCGTCATTATCCTGGATTACTCTAGACCCACCCGTACAAACCCATGACAAAGGCCAACAAGGTTATACGACTGTCCTAGATAATTTCAACTCAATGCAACAGACAAGCAATATCTAGCTACCGCACACTACGCCTTGACAAAGGCCAACAAAAGTAGCACGAATACTAGGTACCACCTGAAAGAAACGACGGAGGACTACGGCTGGTTTTTGGCAAAAAACCATTAACGTAATGAACTTGATATCGTTGAAGGAATCCAAGTGGTTTTATAAATATATAGTGGCGAAAACTTTTGCTAAAGAGGTCATTCCCGGTGAAGGGATCTCGGCTCTTTCCCCGTCGAATGGGGTGCAGGATATCCCAAACTGAATACCTCGATGCAAAGCAAAAATAATCGACTATAGTAAAGTTATTACGTTGACGCAAACTTTTACCCAAGGGGTCACTCCCGATGAAGGGATCTTGGCCCTTGCCTCGTCGAATGAGGTGCAGGATATTCCAAATGAATACCACGATGCAAAGCAAAAGAGAACGTCTGTAAGGTTAGTTTTTAAAAACTTGGTTCCAACAACATCATATATAGGTTTGTTTTATCCTTGCATTGATAAGAATCAATGCAATCCCATCAATTAATCACACCAGAAAAGAACGAAAATAAATTTTACGTATATGCCATCTGCATTCGCCACTGGGTCCCGTCATCACCCGTTAGGTTACTTAACTAACGACAGAGCGGGGACTGGGCTAGCGCGGGTGCAAAACATATACAAAATCTACTAGTATATATAAATATATATATAACATTCGTCCCAGGCATGATATAAAGCAACATCAAAGAAACATCACAGAAGCAACATAGAATGGTGGATAATCTGGAGCCCCGAGTTTCACTTGAGCGTCAAGTGAGACCCGACGTTCTCTGTCGTGTGGATAGCCTGTGCAATGAAAATCTAGACCCCTACGAGCGCGGCAAGTTACCCGCTAAAAGCATAAGTGAGGCAGCCCCCTTCATCAACGTGAATGGACCACCCAGCACTTCACAGAATCCGGTAACTTGAGCACCCCTCCTGGGTTAACCTATACCCCCTACGAGTGCGGCGAATAGCCCGCCAATCCTAGAGTAAGGCCCCCTCTGTCTGAATGCTTTGAGATGCGGACCAGTTGCCCTCTAGACCTCGGCTATTCGTGCACTCCACCTTGGGGTAATCCTAGTACAGAAAATAAAATAATATACAAGGGTGACATCAACCTCAGCCCGGTCGTGCCCCAAAAGAATAATATACAAACTGGCGGTGACAGCAGTCCACATGTCGGACGCTCGCCCCGCAATATAAAATGTACAAATGAAATAAAATTGTACTAACATTGCACCACAGCTATCCACCACGACGATCCAACAAACATCACAGCACAACACAGAACATCAATGTGAATGTCACATTCGTAAACCCGTCTAAAAGACATATAGCAGTTAGACGGGTTTACCGATCAAATGACATTCACGGTCGCAGAATATAATGTATGTACTGTCAAACACACGCTTAAAATATCGATCGACTAAGTTCCAAATTGGCCCCAATAGCAAAACAACACTTCACTGAAACCTGGCCAAAACAGAATATCACAAAAATCACATTTCCAAGTAAGTGGGCTACAGAAAAAATTTGGTCGTCCGTTGCCACTAAACCGCCGCGGAACCGCCGCCAATAGGGGCTAAGTCCGGCGGATCCGCGGCTCTTTTGGGGAATAATGAGTCCAAATTTTTCCAGTACCCTTAAAATTGCCTGCACGGATTTTTAAGATGCCTGAAATAATTTTTTGACCACTTTTGAAAATCGACAGCAAACAGAAAATGGAAAACGTGATTTTTGCAATTTTCGTCGATCGATCTTTTAAGCACGTTTAAACAAGCTAGTAAGGGGTTTAAAGGGTGGCTCTGATACCATGAAGGGTCCCGGCAGCGCCCCGGCCATCAAAACGCAGCTAAAATGCGGAACGAAAATTTTCTAAACCGGCGCTACCGCTACCCGATTTCCGGATCGACCTTAAACCCTAAACTAGAAAATTAAACTAAGAGTTAGAATTGTTATATCGAGATGATCCAAGTCCTTCGGTCTTCATTCCAAGCTCCTAGCGGTTCTTTGACGAACTTTGGTTGCCGATCTTCCTCCATCTCCAATGATCCACCCGAGGGAAACGGCGCAAGCTCCAACCTCGTCGAACGAGTTAACCGACGCTCCAACGTCACTAGGGATGGAGAGTGGAGGTGTATGAATATGTCACTACAATTTTCTCTCTACCATGTGCTCATGGGAGCAACCAAAGAAGAAGAATGGAGGTGATGGAATGAACTTTGGCATGAACAAAAAATGGTTAAGGGTTTTGTGTGAATGAGAGAGTGAGAGAGTGAACTTGTATGTAAATTAAACATGCATCAAAAAAAATGAAATCCCCTCAATAAAGTGGCCGGCCCCCTCTTTCTCTCTCCCATAAAAAATTATCATTCTCTTTTCCAATTAAACAATTCACAACCATACCCAAATACCCATACCTTAGTCATGTTCATGCCACCTCACACCCTCCACCTCATCATTAAACAAAATGAATTTTCATAAATGAAAAATCAAATAATGAGGTGGCAAAAACTTCTAGAACCTATTCCGTATAAAATACGGAATACTTCCCGGTACATGTATCGAAATACATATATGCGTATTCATACAAAAATACGAATAACCGAGAGAGAAAACGAATAGTGAACAATAATACTAGAATACATATATATAAATACATATGTAAATTATTAAATCAAAACATGATTTAATAATCTGGCTTAATCCTAAGCCGCTAGTATTATCAACTGTCCGATTAAAGTCTGCGCAACAAGCACATATTTAATCGGACACCTGTACGTACCAACATACAACATGTACACCATATCGCCTGAACCGTGAAAACCCTCTGTGTGGGGCTCTAAAGACTCTTCAATACGCTGGCAGTGGGTTTAACCACAAGCACGTCAGTGGCACTAGCTGTACGTAACGGTTACCCAGGTATTGAGCGAAAGGGAGGCCGACGAGCAAACTCATGTAGAACCCCTACTGAGCCTGACAGTGACAATATCCGCACAGTCCGGTCTGTTCGTCTAAGAGTATCACATATCGAGTCTAGGGGGTGGAAAAAGTCAGACCCCTAACGACGCGATATTTAGTGTCGGCATATAACCCATCTCCTCCTGAGAAATTATCGATCCTAGATCGGTAATCCTCGTCTACCATGGCCATGGATTTGTAGTGATAGCCACCCGTACATAATGCGACATCAACCCCAATACCGGGAGAGGCGAATCCCCGACGATCCGATCACTGCCTCCATGTGGCCCGGGACTGTACCCAACTAAAACCTGTTTGCACGACTCCTTTGAGACGTGGTAGGGTAGTAATCAAAGCATAGAGGGAACTCACACGAGACAAATGACGATCTCAGGTCGGCAGACTAACCTGCACACATGTCACCTGGGAACTACTATCTGACAATACGTATAATACCAACTAGCAGGTTCTTGTCGAGTCCGTCCAGTGTACTCATAACCTAATGAGCACCTGTATACTATCTTAGGTGAACAAACCAATACCAATGGCTTGTGAGATCTGGCCACCGCCTCTCGTCGGGGTCTCGATCAGTATACACTAGTCTACACTGAAGTATCGATGCCCGATCTCGATACTCCAACGACTAGGGACATTTAAGTATGTGCTTATAGACCCCAGCTCCCACATATGTGATCGCCATCACAATGCTGGCAGTCAAGCAAGAATCCTATGGGCTTTATCAACATGTATATGATGATAAAGACAAACCAGAAAGCATACTATCATCTAGAGTAAGACTGTTTTATCAGTATAGGTCCTTCCTCAATCATCATAATCATTTGTCCGCGACTATGATAATTGCCTTGAGGGCACTATATCCAACAGTTACGTTTAGCTGACCGCTTGCAGCTTGTGGGTGTTTGATATAATCATCACCTACAGCCGGCGTATTGACGATTCTTTAGAGTCCTACACAGAGGTTTCTTGACTCAGGAAAAACGGAGTAGGAGAACATATATGATATGTGCGGGACCGAGAATAATACGTGTATGTGATACCGTATTAGATTCCCATGATATGAGATATCGGCCGGGTATATGTGATATAGTCGGGTCATCGGATCAAGTGTTGATTCGATGAACTGATACAGATTATATTAGTCGGTTATTTATGAAATAGCCGGATTATCGGATCAAGTGTTGATTCGATAATTTAATGTATAATTATATATTTGATGTATTAAATTACATTAACTGATATAAGCTCACTAAAAGATTCTTTTTCTTACTCGGGTAATACTTTGATATATATGCGATATATGTTAATTGTATTATTTTATTTTGTTACAATAAATATTGTATATGTGATATATAATATTGTAACAAGTTATAATTACTAATGCAACATGATTAGTGGAGATTAAACAAGGTTAGGGTTTGATTTGGGTTAAACTTTTCTAGAAGCTTCTAGAAGCTTTTATTTTGTTTCTTGCAAAAATATTTTGTTTAGATATTTGCAAGATATTTCCTAACTCAACCCACACCCTTTAACCCTAGTTAACTCTCTACATTGGTTAACTCTCTTCATCTTTGACCATGGTTGCATTTTGTAATGATACACACAATTCATTATTCATCACAAAGTGAAGGCTTCTTCTTCCTCCTTCTTCTTTCATGAAAAAGCTTTCTAGCTTTTTATGTTGTGATGAAAATGAGTGAGTTAAAGAAAACAAATGAGAGCTAAAATCCTACTTCATCATCCTAATCTATCCTAGCCATTTAGATTAGGGTGTTCACTTCATTAGTGAATGAGAGCTTGTGTTAAAGAAACTTCAAGGTAGATCATCTTTGTTATCGAAGATCGGAAGCAAGCTTGCATCTTTCTCTTCGTGGATCCTCTCTAGAGTCCGGGTCTTCGATGATCGCAGCGAAGGGACCTCAAAACAGAGCTTTAGAAGTGAAGGACCGAACTACAAAGGTTGTAATCCCAAACTCTTAGATGTTAAAGTGTTTAACATGCTTTGTTTCGCCTAATCTCTAGTATAAAGATCTTGGTTAGGGTTGTTCGGCACGTCTAAATTTTAAATTGGGCATGGTTGATGCCTTATAGACCCTTATGAGAGTGCCTAATAACCCTACAACGTCATAGTGGACGATGATACAGACGAGTGGAACAAGAGGTTCGTGTGAGATGCTGACGAGCTGTTGTTACTCCTCGTTAAGATTAAAGATCGGATATGCATACAGAGGCATTGGGATACGGCCAGTTCCCGAGAAAATGTTTTGCTGAGAGCGCAGATGTCCAGAAAGCGAGAAAAGATGATGTGAGAGTACCAGCCTCCGTACAGTCCGGCATATGCGAGATTGGAAGAGACCTTGAGCAGGATTCCTTCCAGGACTCTGCTGCAATGAGATTTTTACCCAGGATCAGATGTGTCATGTGTATTCAGAGAGTCAGAGGCCGGCGCCAGTGACATGCTGCCTTACGAGTGGTCGTGATGATTGACCGAGAGATGACCAGAGAAGTGCCAGCACGGAATCGTCCCCGTTAGCACACTTGACTGGGCCGATGAGCCGATGGATTGCGAGATTGGTAAATCCACAGAGAAGATAAGGACCCAGAGACCGAGGATGCCAGACCATGAGCAGGAGGCGAGCGGATATTCTTGTTCTGCCGGTTTTAGGCGCACCGATTTATTTTTCGACATAGTAGGAGGTGTACCTCGATATCATTTATTGCGATTTTTGTTTGTTATCCGAGCATCACGCTTATATCTCTTGGATTTGAGTTTTGATGATTGAGTTTCCTGATATTGATTTCGTGCACCATGGCTGCACCTACTGGGTATTTACATTTTATGCATAGTTATTGCACTTGATATATATTTTATATACACTGTTGTGTTGATTTGCGATTTGTGCATTTCTATTACACTTGAGATTCGGTTTGTGCCTTGGCTGCACGTAATTATGATTTCGTGGATTTCATACGGTTGATTTGATTTTGTGAGTATGGTACGCACTCGATTTTATTTTTGCACTCGGTATAGCTTACATGTGCTTGTAGTGCATTGATACGTATTTTGTGCACGCAGTTGCACGCGTTTACGATTTTATACACCCTGGTACACTCGGTGTTGCTTTTATATGCATTCGAGTTATGTATTTGTATTTCGTGCACTGGATGCACCAGATTTGCACTTCGTGCATTTGTTGCACTAGGTTTTCATTTCGTGCAATTGTCGCACCAGATTTATATTTTGTGCATTTGTTGCACCAGATTCGTATTTCGCACATTAGTTGCACTAAATTTGCATTTCTTGCATTTGTTGCACCGGACGGGTATTTGTGCATTTGTCGCACTGGATTTATTCTCCGTACCTTAGTTGCACCGGATTTATGTCCTTGAGCATTCGTTTTACCAGATTTGTATTTTCGTGCGCGTTGGCACTTGCCGTTCGTTTTCGTGAATACTACTGCACTATATGCTTTTACGGACCTGACGCTCTTTGGTTGGATTTTTGCGCATATTAGGCGCTTGATTTTGGATTTTTATGCGCATCGGATGCACTTGAGTGAGATTTTACTCTTACATGTTGGATGCACATGATTTAATTTCTTTCGTGCATGATGGATGCACTTAATTTGGATTTTCGCTCATGATTGGGCACATGATATGAAATGTGGTTTTGTGCACACCGGATGCACTCAATTGGGATTTTCATTCATGCATGTTAGTTGCACCGGATGCACTCTAGATGCACTTGATACTGTTGTCGTGCACACCCGTTGCACTAGAAAGATACTTTCGTGCACACCCGCTGTACTTAGTTATGGTGTTGTGCACATTCGTAGAACTTGTATTTGGATTTAATTTCCGTGCGCACCAAACGCACGTGATTATTGGATACGCCTTTTGAGGCTGATTTTGCTTTTGAGCACTTTGTTTTCATGTTGAGCACTATATTGTGTAGTAGCCAAACATGACTGATCCGAGGACAGTACCTGAGTACTTTGCATGCATTAAAAGTTTACCAAGAGGTTTTTGAAAAAGATCTATAGTCTCGCTATTTTCTACGTGTCCGTAAGAGACACGAACGTTTATAAAGGAAAACCTTTTAGGATATTTTGAAAAACGACGGAACGTGTATTTAGAAAAACATATATGGACATATATTATTATTTTAAAATGAGCATCCATCACTTATGCCATGAATTACGCATTCACGCGGCGATTTAGAAAAGATTTTTGCATGAGTTTTATTTAGTCCCTGAGAGTTTTCCAAAGATGCGTACTATACACGTATTATAGTATGTGACAAGTGTATATTGGATTTCAGTAGTGGATTTCGAGATCTGTGCCTCTATTGTAACTCCGAGGATATACGTGCAAATCCGATGATTTGCGTGACGCTTGAAGGAGTTCGAATTTGAGTTTATACTCGTTTTCAGGCGCACGCGATGCGCGGTGCTATTTCTGTATTTTCCGTGATTTCGGAGCCCGTTGATTTGAGCTGATTATTGAAATGTTTTAGATTTTGGGGGTTTAAATTTAAATTTGGGGACCGAATTTATTTAAGGGGGGAAGACTGTAACATTTCAGAAAATAAAAAATATTAGTTTTGGAATTTAATATTAAAAAAATATATTTCCCGAAAACTGCCCGATTTGCGAAATTGGGGTTTTCGAAAAAGGGTATAAATATATACCAATAATTGTGAAATAAATGGAAATTAAAATGATTTATTCATTTAAAAATATATTTAAAGGATTTGGCATTTTAAAAATTTATTGTATGCAGTTTGGATAAAAATCCGATTAGTGCACTGCTAATCGCGATTAAGCCAAATCCGTGTTTCTACAGTTTTCCATGGCTAGTGGACCATGTCATGTTGCATTTGGTTAAATGTTGTTGCATTTGTTTAATTTTATGGGTATTATGGTGCTTTGGTTTTAAAAGAGAAAAGAAAATGAAAAGAGAAATGGCAAAAGAGTAATTTAGTGAGAGAGTGGGTGAGAATAAGATAGGAGAGAAAGAGATGGCTGCCACATTCTCTTCCTCCACCATTTTACATCTCTTTCTTCATCTCCTCAAGCTCACTTCCCTCCACCTTCAACCCCAATTATCATCTTCAAATCTCCATCAAAACCCTAAACCCCTTTCATTAAAATTGATCCTCTCTTCACCCTCTACACAATGGACTAAGCAAAGTGTGATTTTGACAATATTGTGAAGCTAGGGTTTTTCTTGAGTTGCCGAAAGGAGGTATAACTTCTTCCATTTAATTTAGTTTGAGATTTCTTGTATTCTAGATTAGTTTAGAATGTGTTTGGTTAGGGTTTGTGGTGTTTAGAAAATTCAAGAGAAGGGTTGAGGATTTTGGGGGAATTAGTGATATATGGTGGTTGTACAAGACCCTAGGGATCAAATTATAGACCTGGAACTGAGTTTAGAATAGATAATACAAACTTTAGAATTGATCCATGTCGGTTTTGTGAGTATATAGGGTGTGCAGGGAAATCCGGAGCAACCCGAGGAATTTTTGAAGAAAGCAAACAACTCCAGGGACCAAATTAGGGCACTAGGAGACAACACTTACCAGACGAACCCCCTTGGAGCCACTAGAACCGAGCTCGCCGGAATTCCATGTGATGTGGCTGGCCACTGGTGGGTTTTGGTGTCGGGGTTGATCCAGTAGGTCATATCACCATGTACAGCGCCCTAGACTTGTTTGTGCAACTCCTTTTGGCCTAAGTCAAAATCTGGGAGCACATTAGTGTGATTTTGGCTATATTTTCCATATTTTGAAATGTTTAATTTCGATATTTGGATTTTTTTTGGTTGTTGGATGTTCGTATATCAACGACAAGGGTTAGTTGGTTGATTTTGCATGCATGGCCTATAGGTTCTAACCTATAGGCGATCCGTATGCCGTTTTGGTTTCCGGAATCGATTTTAATAGCGTTGCGATATGTGTTGTTATTTTAGGTACCTTCGCGTGAATTCCGAGGCGACGGAGCGTGGGGTCACCGACTTCAGCAATCGAGGGTCAATATAAGTAGATCTATATCTACGGGGGAAGCCGAGTGGATGGCGTATAGCACCCCCGCAAAGTTTTGGTGGAAACCGATTTGTAGAATATGGTTAAGAAAACCTAGATTAGGAAACTAGGGTTAGAACTATAATATAGCTATAGAAACCATATTAGAAACTAAAGGATTGTTAGAAGTGTTTTGATATGACTAGTATGTGATGACGGAATTTGAGAATGATATTTGATGATATTGCCGTTTAGGGTACTATAGGACTAGATAGCTGGCGTAGATGTGTCATCCGAACCATACCTATTTCTAAACTAAAGAATCGTATGCATCTTTTAAACAGATACCTTGAGGGAAGTTACAGATTTTCAAAAGATATATTTTCCTTAAAAATACTGTAGCCCTATTTTCAAAACTACGATTTGTATCTTTTAAAAACTGATTGTATGGTTCGGGTGTGTATGTTAGATTAGATAAGTATTCTTATAGAAAAGGTAGAATGTATATATATATAACATTTGACTCTATGTGAGATAATTGTGATGAAAAGAATTGTACGATGTGATATGATGAATTTGGTGATATGTTGGTATACGTATGCGAGTCGATTGAGATGATTGATTGTCGGTCCCCCTGATATGAGATTTTTGATAGATGAGACCTGGGACATAGGTATATAGATATATATATAGAATGTCATGAATCATGTGCGATATGCTGTATGAGACGTTAGGTCCGTACACCTCATTGTCTTATAGGTTGATAGGATCCCTGATAGCTTAATGCCGTCGTACGATGATTTTCCATACGTGATGAGTTTGACTTGAAGTTTGATCTATACCCTTGACTAGAGGATGCCGTATGATGGATTGTACCGTACGCGATGTTGTGAGGCTGGATGACGATTAGTAGATTCACCGACTCGGTCATGTTAGATACGTATACCCGTCGGCATTTGCATATTATTTACCTTATGCTGCATTCATGTTATTCGCATTGCATTACTTATACCTGTGATAGTACACCTGCACCATTATCGATGATGCGTATGTTACATGTACACAGATTGTAGGCTCACAAACTTCATCATCGATAATTGCCATGTCACTACACAGTAGGATTACTGCATGATGATATGACTCTTCGCATAACATACATGCGTATATACATATTGTACACCATATTGGCGTACATACATATTGTACACCATACTTGTGTACATACATATTGTACACCATACTTGCATGCATACAGATTGTACACCTTACTTGCGGATATACACATTTGTATGTCCATACTTGCGTATATACACATATGCAACTTTATACGATATTGCATTTGATTTTGGAGATTTGGAAACCGCATGATATATTTTTAAAAACTGGATTCATTTAAAAGAGCGGTTTTCCCTCGATATGTGCATATTACTGTTCCATGTTGCATGATATACGGATATGCTTACATTTCTATCATATGTCGCATACATCATGCTTTATGATTTTACGCATTGATATATGTTGTTTTCGTGAGATTTCTGGATTTGAGAACCGTGGCTATTTCAAAGAAAGTATGTACTGTTTTAAAATCCCATTTTCTCTTGATATGATATTTCAGTGCATCCACCATGCGTTTTCTCGGTTCTGAGACGTATGACATGTGAAACCCGATTCTAGGAGGCGGATGATTCCGTTTGTGGGTATATGGTGGACCCGGTGTGGTACCTCGGGGCGAGAGAGAGATTTCGTGTGGATGACGATGAGCCTGGCAGATGGACTACTACCTACCAGTGATTGGTTGGGCCTGGCGGATATCCGGAGGATACTGACCGGAGTCGGGAGATAATATAGGCCGATCCGGAATGACGGAGCCCATGGGCCGATCCGGACTGACGGAGCTCGAGATATGAGGATTTACGTGTCGATGCTGGACCCGGATTTCATGATGTTTTCGGGTGTCGATGTTGGATACCCCAGGTTCCATGATTTTGATGTGTTGCGAGGGACACTGTTGATTTATATCCTCATACTCACATGCATACATACATTAATTATGGTTGGACGAGATCTACATGCATACATACATTGATTATATGGTTGGACGAGATCTACATGCATACAGACATTGGTTATATTGTTGGATTATATCCGCATACATATAGGTGTTGATTACATTGTTGGCACATATGGTGACCCGGTCACCCTAGATATCATAGTATTACATTTATGATATAGTTGACCTAGGAGTCGTTGTTTATTCGATTTCTACTTGTACATGTTTTTCTACTCACGAGTTGGCAACTCACCCCCGTTGTGCCACAGTTCTTGCAGGTTGACCGCATGGATCCGTAGCGGCATCACTGGCGCATAGCTTCATTTGGGTGTTTTGTATTGGTAAGTGGGGCATTTGTATCGTACCCACTCTTATATTTATATTTCACATTGTATCTAGTCAACTCCATCAATCAAAATTAGTAATTGTATAAGTAATGAGACTTGGTGAGATTGTGGTTGCAAGACATAGAGCGAGGGATTTTCCGCTACTTGTGGTCTTGATGTCTTGCTTATTTCTTTATCTTTTGTGGTAAACTTCTCCGTTGGGCATCGTATACATACTTATACTGTCTTGCGTGGTTGTGATCCGCTGTTTGGTGAAGAGCTTGTTAGTTATATGTATACCCTAGAGGCCATTACTGTACATTGGATGTATATTGTAGTGGATGCTGGGACATATATAGGTAGGACTTTCTTGCTCGACATGATAGTACGCTATCTGGTTGCTCTTTATCTTAACATGTATATTTGCAGTCTCTCTATTACATGTTGATAAAGCCCTTAGGATGTGTACTCGACTTCCAAGACTATGATGAAGATCATACTAGTGGGGCCTGGGTAGTCAATGAGTACATCCTTCAATGTTCCTAGTCGTGGGAATATCGAGACGGGGCATCGATATTCCAGAGTAGACTAGCGTATATCTTCTCGACCCATGTGATGGGCGATGGATGATCCCATATCCATTGGTGTTTGACATCAGAGATGGTATGCGGGTGCTCAGTGGAGACTGGGTACACTGAACGGACTCACCGAGAACTCCCAGATGGTATTATACCTCACGTCAGATGGCAGTTCTCTGGTGACACTGGTACAGCTTAGTCTGTTGACCCGAGATCGTCATAGAGTCTTGTGTGTCTCCAACTGTGCTTTGATTTCCACCCTACCACGGCTCTACTGAGTCGTGCAAATAGGTGGTTTTTAGGTACAGTCCTGATTCACATGGAGGCAATGAGCGATAGGTGGGGATTCGTCTCTCCCGGTATTGGGGGTTGATGTTGCGCTATGCTCGACTGGCCATAACTGGAAATCCCTAGCCAGGGTTGCATTGATTTACTGGTAAGTGTTATCAGTAGTTTCATGCTTGTTATGGACCTTACATCGGCATGACTTATCAAGCTACTGGGGTTTGACGTTTACCACCCCTAGGCGAGATATGCGACATATCAGACGAACAGACCGGACTGTGCGGTAAGTGCTACTGGTTGGATTCACAGGAGTGTGAGCAGGCTTGCTCGTTGATCTTCTGATCGCTCAATACCCGGGTGGCCGTTACGTTTAGCAGACCGCTTGCGGTTTGTGGGTGTTTGATATGATCATCACCTACTGCCGGCGTATTGACGAGTCTTTAGAGTCCTACACAGGGGTTTTCTGGCTCAAGCGAAATGAAATAGGGACGCATATGAGATATGTGCGGGACCGAGAATAATACCAGTATGTGATACTGTATTCTATTCTCGCGATTTGTATCATTGGACGGTTATATGAGATATAGCCGGGTTACCGAATCAAGTGTTGATTCGATACATTGATACACTAGATATTAGTCGGTTATATGTAATATGATCGGATCGTTAAATCAAGTGTTGATTTAATGATTTAATGTATAATTATATATTTGATATATTACTTTACATTAACTAGTATTTGTTCACATAAGATTGATTTTCTCACTTGATGTGCACAAGTTGTATATATGATATATGTTTGTTTGTGCACTAGTTTGTATCTTGTTTGATGGTACATGCAAACTTGGGTGTGTGTATGCTTTAAACCATGTTTAGGTTAATGGTTAGGGTTTTAACTTATTTATTTATTTTATTCATTTATTTTTGGCAAGAAATAAAATGGTGGCTTTCTTTGGTTTTTACTTGAAGCTTCATGAAGCTTCGAAAAGTTTGACCATTTAGTTTTTTCCTTAACCTAACCATTACACCTAAACCCTAGTTTATTCTCTACATGTGTTTACTTCACCCATGGTTGCATTATGATAAGATTCACTTGATTTATTATTTTCAAGATAATTCTTTTTCCTTCTTCTTCTTCATCTTCTTCAAGTGAAGAAACCATTCTTGAAAATTTACAAGTGATGAAATCAAGTGAGAAATCCAAATCCAAAGTGAACCCACTTCCTATTTCTTCATCCTCTACCACTTGCCATGTTGTATAGGGTGTTTTCTTCACAAGTTTTATGACTTAGTGAAGATGTAGCTTGAGTTTGAGTTGTCTCGACGTAGATCATCTTCGGCAACGAAGTCAATGACCTAGCCCGATCATTTCTCCGAAGAAACCAATGCTAGAGTCCAGGATCCCGATGGTCGCAGCGGAGGGACGTCATCACGGAGCTAAAGAGGTGGAGTACCGGATCTACAAAGGTTGTAGTCACTTTCACTTGTAGTTAAGTTGTTAACTTGCTTAGTTTCGCCTATCCTCTAGTTAACGATCTAGCATTAGGGTTTCTTTGGCACATGAAAAATTTGATTTTGGCATGGTTGATCAGTTGTAGAACCTCATGAGTGTGCCTAGGAACCCTACAGAGCTAGCTCCCACTTAGGGATTCCTTTATTTTTATGATGTATTTGTGGTTTTGGATCAAAATATACAAAGGAAGTGCTGCCTAAATTTTTAAAAAGACGAAACACGTTTTCAAACTAGCAAATTTCACTTGCGTTTTCATGTACCTTTCTATGCATTAAGAAAACTTGATTTCATTATATCTTTATTTCAAAAATTCACCTCCTTTATTTTCTTAAAAAGGTTTAGATTTCTGGGTTTCAGCTTAAATGAATTATGTTCCGCCTTTAGACGTTGCATGATTTAAGTGCTGGTCACGAGCTAATATTTCGGGCTGTGACAACTAGTCTCTCCAGATTCCCTCGCAAAAAAAATCGCTCACTAATCGTTAAATATGCAACATACGGTTTTGTTTTATTTTTATGATATTGATCGAATAAGAATTCAACACGAATAGCAAAAAAAATTACGCATGTATCCCCGGCAACGGCGCCATTTGATTGGTCGTGAAAAAAGTGTTTGTAGAATAACCGCAATCAATAACGGTGTCGCGTGTAGCTAGCCAAGATGAATACGGGTCATCATCAGGGATTCATGGAACTTTTAATTTTACTTTAGACGTGATGATTAGAAAAGAGGAAGGAGAATAGAGAATAGTGAAGAATAGATTTTATAGTAAATACGGATGTAGAATATAAATTTTTCAGATCTAGTTTAAATAAGGATATAGAATATATAAGAAGAAGTCTTGTAGGGTTCGTTAGGATTTAGTAGTCATGGATGACCAATAAAGATTACTCCTTTTATCTATTGATAGATTTAAAACTAGATTGATAGTGATGAATGAGAATTAGGGTTCTTGGAAGATACTAGGGTTTCCATACTATTGACCCTTGTCCTTTCATTGATCTCTATTCATATCTAGCCCTTAACAAAACAATTGTTAATCTGATTTCAAATAGCGGTCGAGACTAGTAATAAATTGGAAGCACGCCCAATTAGGATGTTAACGATTCTTTTGCTAAAATTTACAAACTTCATAATACCCAAAAGATATTAAAATATTTTCTCATCCATTGTTCTACCCTAATCCTATGAACCCTGGCAAGTTAGGAATTACTCAAGCATGTTGTGAGAAGAAGAAGAAAGTATAGAAAATGAGATCATAATTAAAATGCAGAAAGTAAAAATACAGAAAATAAATAATTAAACAAAATGATCTACCTTATTAATCAATTTCACAGGTACAAATCCTACGAATTTAGATTACAAGAGGAAGAAGTTGCCCTCTATCTCTGCCTCGTAGGAAGTAGATGTTTCATCGATTTTGACGTCGCCCGATCACGTCGAATCGTGGACCTGTCGTGGATCTCTTGTTCTTTGACGGTGATTTTCTTAGTGTAAAGGTGATGAGTTTTAATTTTAGCCCTCGGTCCTTTATATAACCCTCAAATAAGAAATCCTAGATCTCATAGGTTTAGACTTGCCATAAAAATCCAATTTCCAAGTTTTCAGATCCTACGATTTTATTGGAAGATTTTTATCCTGACATCTTGAATATCTTGATCTCGTGACATGAGCTAAATCTGCACAAAATCTCCATGAATAATGTTATTAATATTTATTAAATTAGAGAGAGTATCTTAATTACTTTATATGTTAATAAATCATTAAAAACATGATTAAGAATATTTAATATGCTATGCATCTTTTAATTACTAAAATATTATGCATATATTTTGAAATATTATCCTAACCATTTGTATGATATTATATATTTTAAGAATCTTGATTAGAATATTTGATATGATATGCATATTTTAATTACCAAAATATTATATAAATATTATATGCATATATTTTCCTTCATAATGTTAATTATAATATATAAACATATGGTAAATAGTATTTTGCAGATAAACCCAAATATGTTCTATATTTATAATAAACACATTTAAATATTTAAGAAAACTAAGGAAAATGTTATATCAAAAGTGCATTATTTTCGACTGAACAATATGATATTATAATAGTTTGTTGGGCGATGTGGATTCATACATACGATAATATGTGTTTGATGATCTTAGAATGTACGAGACTCCGGAACCGTACCCCTGATCATGATGTTGTATGATGATGATACCGTATGAATGATGATATATATGATGTTTGACCCGTACCCTCGATTTTGGGGATGTCGTACAAAGATTTTACCGTACGAGACATATAAGATGATTGATCTGCACTCTTGACTCAAGGATGCCATACTATATATTACACAGTACGTGATGCTATGAGACAGGATCGCTGACTACTAGGTATATCGACTTGGAATTTAGGTAGATTTTCTTATCCTTGTGACTGGTTTCATAGTTAGTCTTTTAGTTGTTTAGGTAGATGCTGGACTAGGCTCGAGTCATACCTATTTTCAAAACTAACGAATCGTGAGTATTTTTAAAGAAAACCCGAGGGATACTACGGATTTTTTAAAGGACATGTCTTTTCTCAAAAACCCCGTAGCCCATACTTTTCTAAAAACCACGATTCATGCTATTTCAAAACACTAAAACCGTATGACTCGTACACTGATACGTATATTTAATAATGCTACATTTACTATTCACTTGTTATTTTATTTTTATATTGTTCTCATTGCATTGCATATTTATTACATGTGTTTTCTTTAATTATTATGAATCCCGTCTGTTAGGACATCGGCACCATTATCGATGATGCGTATGTTCCACGTACACTTGCTTGCTGACTCACACACATCATCATCGGTAATTGCCATATCACGTACACTTTAGAAAACGTTACTTCATTGGTATAACATGCTAACTGGTAGTTTCAACATAGTACTAGTATGCTTACTCTCATATGCTAGTTTAGATATTGCATTACTTACTTAGATACCCTATGTATTATATATCCATTCTGCTATGTAATATTGTGGGGCTTTATGCCGGTATTCACTGCTTATTGACTCTTGATTTTGGGATTTCTGATTTTCCATGAGATATCTGGATTTGGAGAAAACCGCAAGGATTTTATAAACTCATTATCATTTTAAAAATGCAAGTTGTTGTTTTCTCGTGATATGATGTATAAGGCATCCACCATGAGTTTTCCTGATTGAGTTTGTTTTCGAGACCTGTTTCGAGGAGTAGGATGAACCGTTTCGGGTACATGGTGGACCCGGTAAGGTACCCCGGGGCAAGAAGCTCGAGTTGTAGACGATGAGCCTAGCAGGGGCAGACTACCTACCAGTGATAGTTGACGTGGTGGATATCAGGAGGATACCGACCGTAGTCGTGAGATTGGATGATATGGGCCGATCCGGACCGACGGAGCCCAGGATTTGAGGATTTTGTGTCAATGTTGACACGGATTTCTGTCGATTTCATTGATAATACTCCAGTTTTTATACAAAAATCTTACTGAGATAAGAACACAGCTTTCTCATACAGATATATTCTGATTTCATTCTGATGCATTCATACATCAGATATTTGACATGTTGCTACTTGAGGTACTGACACAAGAATTTGGTATTACACATATGTTTAGATGATTACCCTTTCCACTACAAGATGTTTCAGTATATATTATGAGTAAAGTATGGTATGACCTAGGAGATCGTCATACATTCGGTTTCTACTCGGTGATGTCTTCTACTCATGAGTTGGCAACTCACCCCCGTTGTGCCACAGTTTCTTGCAGGTTTAGCCGTACAGGTTCCATGGCGACTTCACTGGCACACCACTTCCATCCGGGTGATTGTTTGGGTAGGTGGGTTCACTTGCAACGTGACTACCGTTGTACTTTTATTTATTTCAATTGTATCTAGTAAGCTCTATCAACCAAACTTATATATTTTAGTACACTTAGATAACCACAGTTGTATATTCTTTCGGTCTTAGAGTTGCGCTTTTATATTTATTGTTGTTTCTGGTTTTCTTATGATACTTAGCTTTCTCGCTTTCATTCTGAGTTTTGATTCACGCCCTTCGGCATTGTATATTTATATTATCTTTCGTGGTTGTTCCGCCATTTGGCGAAGAGCTAGCTCCCGCTTGGGGATGCCTTGTATATTATTGCGTGTATTCGTTTTTAGGTTAAAATTTATAAAGGAGGTGCTGCCCAAATTTCAAACGACAAAAAGGGTTTTCAAGTTAGATACAAATATAGCGTTTTCATATATTTCTACTTAAGTATATATAAGAATAATTTTGATTTCAGTAAGCCTTATTTCAAAACTGCACTTCCATTATTTTTCCCCTAAAAAAGTTTAGATTTCTGGGCTTTTGGCTTACTTGAATTAGGTGGAGTTCTATAGACTTCACGTGATTCAAGTGCCAGTCACGTGCCTTTTCTGGGTCGTGACAATCGTGCACCCCGCGGGTTCACAGGGAGGCAGAATACATAAAAAAACGATTTTTACGTGTGTCGCAACACCGACTTGAACTCCAGGATCGATGCTAAACCCTAGCTAACTAAACTGTAAGAGTTTAACTACTCAGAAAGAAGTTTATACCTCATAGATTCATGTCCTTCGGGTCTTCTTGTCGCTGTCCTCCTCCTCGTCATAGGCTCTAAGGATCGTAACGGATCGGGCAAACCTCGTCGGCCTCCTCAAGTCAAAAATGATCCATCCGAGAGTCTATAGTCCGAGCTCCAACCTAAAATCCGAGGTAACTATGGCATCTAGTTCGCTAAACTAGATGTCCTAGATGATGTAGAGAGTGTAGATGGATTAGAATGTCTCTAAGTACCCTAGGATTCTTAACACTGAGAGATTTAGGGTTAGAGGAAGAAGATGTGGAGCTTGAGGAAAATCTAGTGAAGAAAAAACATTAGAATAAAGATGGCTCATTTGTGATGAATAGATGAAGCATATAATAATTGATGAGATAAATATCTCACCAAATATCTAGCATGCTTCACAAATATCTAAAGAGTGAGTCATGTAGTGAGTCATGCCATGAGTCACCACATGAGTCACCAAGTAGCCATGCCTCATTCAATGTAAACCCCCACCTCATTTCCTCCACCTCACTAATCTTTTAATCAAAAGATTAAAACCCTAATGAGGTGTCTTCTTCGAGAAGAAATCTTGAGTAAATTACAAGAATGCCCATCATTCGTATATACATACCCGTATCCGTATTCCGAAAAATTCAAATACAAAGAGATGAAAATAATCCATCAATATAATATTAGTATCCGGCTTAATCCAAGGCTCACTAGTATTATCCGCCCGAACATCATACGTGGACAAGTACATGTATGTGATCGAAGCCCTGCCCTAAAACCATACGGCTTTTACATTTTTTGCCCGATGTAGGGAAACCCTCTGTGTGGGACTCTAAAGACTCAACACTACACTGGCAGTGGATTTAACCACAAGCACGTCAGCGGTACTACCTGCACATAACGGCTACCTAGGTATCTCACGATAAGAAGGCCGATGAGCAAACTCATCTGAACTCCTATTGAGCCTATCTGTGACAATCTCCGTACAGTCTGGTTTGTTCGTCTAAGAGTATCGCATATCGGACCTAGGGGGCGATAATCGTCAGACCCCTAATAGCACAATAAGTCGTGTTGGGGTGTAGCCCAAAATACCCTGAGAAACTACTGGAGTACCTACCAATAAATCTCGCTTGCCTTGGCCAAGAACTTTGTATAATGGCTTTCCGAACACAGCGCGATATCAACCCCCAATATCGGGAGAGATGAATCCTATCTAACCACCACTGCCTCTAAGTGCTTCGAAACTGCACCCAACTACTACCTGTTTGCACGACTCCTTCGAGCCGTGGTAGGGTAGTAATGTAAGAATAGTGGGAACACACTCGAGGCGAAGTAGCAGTTTCAAGTCGACAGACTAAGCTATACTCTTGTCACTTGGGAACTACTACCCGACGATAGGTATAATACCCACCAGCAGTTCCCTACGAGTCCTATCCAGTGTACTCATAACCAAATGAGCACCTTCATACTATCTCCAGTACGACGTACTAATGGCTGTGGGACAAACCATCTCCCCTGCCGGGATGAGAAGCGTATACACTAGTCTACTCTGGAGTATCGATGCCCCGTCTCGATAATCCTACGACTAGGGATCTGTATAGGATATGCTTATAGACTATCCAGCCCCCACTAGTGTGACCGCCATCACAACACAGGTAATCAAGCAAAGATCCTAAGGGCTCTACCAATATGTATAAGCGATATGTTAAAAGAAACATATGCACATATTGAGGTAAAAACAAACCAGGTAGCATTCTACCATTTCGAGCAAGACTGTTACTATATCCGTGTATATCCCAAGCTCCCATTAAATAATATACAAACCGGTATGATACAATAATGGCCTCTAGGGCATATAACACTAACAGTGCTGTCTTGAGATTTGGATGACATGCTCCAGATAGGAAGTGATGTTCCTATACTACAATTGGTCAAACTTTGATTGTCATATGGTGTTTTATCCATATTGGATATGGATAATATATCAGGGATTCTAGTGACTAGATCTAGATTTGGGAAGTGTCCCAATCCGGGTACTTAGACTGCATTCTAAAAGTATTTTAGAATGGACGACTCCTGGCATGGTAGTGTACCCGCAGATGATGGAGACTCTCTCTCTAAAGAGATGTCTTCTAGACTAATGAGGAAAGAGATTGGCATGAATGATATATCACTTTCTTAGGCAATTAAGTCAATGATGCAATGTCTTATATAAAACCAGATGTTGCTTCTGCACTTGCTGCACTAAACAGATATTAATCCAATTCTGGAGAAACAAAGGGAAACAGTTATGAACATTAGAGGATGTTCTTGGTATATGGTGACAGCAGCCTCCTCCGGGAGACGGTTATCGATTCAGGCTTCCAATGTGACCTGGATGACAGAGATGCTATCAGAGTTTTGAGTTTAGGCTCTTTTGAGAATCATTATATTGGATTGGGTTCTAATAGAGATACTGAGGTAAGCATGGTTCAGGATTCTGGTTATGAATCAACGAAGGATACAGCCCAAGAATTTTGTGGGATAGAGTTGTTAATTTATGAACTTGGTCCCATCAAGTATCCAGACAAATTCTTAAGGCAGGGTATCGCTTAGTTCGGAAGATTGTTCATCTCCACGAAGTTGAGATATAGAGAGAGGAAGCTGGAACACTATAGCGGATCCACTCACTAAGGCTATTTCTCGAACACGGATATTCCTCAAACGAGATTTAAGAAACTGATTACTAGAGAAATTGGGTATTCGATAGCACAAGGGATGTGGGTATGCGATATCATAATAATTAGCCTTAAGTGCATATGGGAGATTGTTGGATATAGTGCTCTCAAGGTGATTATTGTAATTGCAGGCACGTGATCATGATAATTGAGGGATGACCTATACAGGTAGGACAATCTTACTCGAGATGATAGTATGCTATCTGGTTTACCTTTATCACTGATATGTACATGTTTTACTTATTATTACGTATCGCTAATACATAATGATGAAGCTTATAGGATTCTTTCTTGACTATCCGCAGTATGATGGCGATCATATACGTAAGAGCTGGGTAGTCTATAAGAACATTCTTAAATGTCCCTAGTCATGGGAGTATCGAGACTGGGCATCAATATTCCGGAGTAGATGAGTGTATACATTTCGAGACCCCGACGAGGGGCGGTGGCCGGTCTCACAAGCCATTGGTATTATGTCACCTAAGATAGTATACAGGTGCTCACTGGAGGTGAGTAAATTGGACGGACTCGCCGAGAACTTCTATATGGTATAATTGTAAGTCTACGGTAGCGCCTCGGCCATCAATCCGAGGGCAAATGCGGAACAAAATCTTTTCAAACTGGCTCTAACGTAACCTTAAAACCCGGATCATTCCATTAACCGTAAACAAGAAAACTGTAAAAGAGTTTGGAGAGATTATACCAATCGATCCATGTCCTTCAGTCTTCAACCTCTTCCCAAGCTCCTCGTGGTTGCTCCAATGAAGTACGCTCTCCGATCTCACTCGTCGAAGTGGCTCCACGTCAAGGATTCTTTATACGGGCTCCCGCTTCAAGCCGAATCAACTAGGACATGAAGTTTGCTAGCCGACATGTCCAAGATGAAGTAGAGATAGTGTGTGATTACTTTGTCTCATGACACTCTAGGATTCTCAACACATGAGAGGGATAGAGTGGAGGTTGAAGAAGAAGCCATTGATGGAAGTTGTGAGCTCAAGAAAAAAGCTAGAGAGGAAGAAGGGCTAGCTTATTGTGTGAGATACAATGTGAGAGCTCTAATGAAATCTCAAGACCAAAACCAAGCCTCATATGGCTGCCCTCTCTCTCTTCACATTTCAATCCTACACAATAATCAATCAAGAGAATAGACATGGCACAAAAAATAACACCATGAGTCACCAAACATGCGCATGCCACATTTAATGCTCTTGATCGTGACTTGCACTCACAATTTCCACTTAATAAACATTAATCCAAATGTTTAAAACAATAAATAGAATTGCATCTTCTAAAGTAAACTCGTGACAGATCACAAGAATACCCCTCATCTGTATATACATACATGCATCCGCATTCCGACTAAATACGAATACAACGAGACGAAAATAATCCAACCAATCTAATACTAGGATCCGGCCTAAACCAAAGCCCGCTAGTATGATCCGTCCGATCATGATCCGTGCACAAGTGCACATATATGATCGAACCCTGCCATAAAACCATACGGCATCTACAACGTTTTGCCCGAACTTGGAAAACTTTCTATGGTGGACTCTAAAGACTCGTCAATACGCTAGCAGTGGATTTAACCACAAGCACGTCAGTGGCACTAGCGGTACGTAACGGCTGCCAAGGTATTGAGCAAAAGGGTGGCCGATGAGCGAACTCATGCTGAAACCCTACTGAGACTGTCAGTGACAATATCCGTACAATCCGGTCTGTTCGTCTATGAGTATCGCATATCGGGCCTAGGGGGAGGGTAAACGTCAGACCCCTAATAGCGGTATAAGTCGTGTCGGAGTGTAGCCCAGAACACCCTAAGATACTACTGGAATACCTACCGGTAAATCTCGCTTGCCCGGGCCAGGGACTTTGTGTAATGGCTCTCCAGAAACAGCACGATCTCACCCCCAATACCGGGAGGAACGAATCCTCTACCGATCCGCTCACTGCCTCCATGTGGCTTGGGACTGTACCTAACTAAAACCTATTTGCACGACTCCTTTGAGTCTTGGTAGGGTAGTAATCAAAGAACAGTGGGAACTCACACAAGACAAATGACGATCTCAGGTCGATAGACTAACCTGTAAACATGTCACCAGGGAACTGCTATCTGACGACAGGTATAATACCAACTAGCATGTTCCCGGCAAGTATGTCCGGTGTACTCATAACCCAATGAGCACCTGTATACGTCTCAGGTGAACCAACTGACACCAATTGCTTGTGAGACCGGCAATCGCCCCTCGTTGAGGTCTCGATCCATATACACTAGTCTACTCAATGAGTATCGATGCCCATTCTCGAAACTCCCACGACTAGGGACACTTTAAGAATGTGCTTATAGACTACCCAACTCTCATGTATATGATCTCCATCATATTGCTGGTAGTCAAGAAAGAATTCTATGGGCTCTATCAACGTGTAATAGTGATCTGTAATGTCACCAGAGGCATGTACACGATGATAAAGACAAACCAGATTGCATACTATCATCTCGAGTAAGACTGTCTTACCGGTATAGGTCCCCCCTCAATCATTGCAATCACGTGCCTGCGATCCAATAATTGTCTTTGAGGGCACTATATCCAACAATCTCCTACTTGCACTTAAGGCTAATTATTGCGATGTCGCATACTCACAGCCCGTGTGATACCAAACACTCAACTTCTCTACTGATCAGTCTCACAAAGCCTGTTTGTGAAACTATTGCTTTTGAGAAATAGCCTCAGTGAGTGGATCCGCCTTGATGTTTCTTTCTATGTCTCACTTTATCTCAAGTTCGCGGAGAAATCCATCTCCCGAATTGAGTAACACATGTCTTAGAATATGTCTGGATATCTTATGGGACCTAGTTCTCAAATGAACTCCAAATCCAGCAAACTTCTTAGACTGTATCGTCAACTTAATTTAATCAGTATCCTGCACCATGCCTCCCTCGGTATCCACTTGGACCACCTGTCCAAACTACTGTCCTCGTCAAGAGGAAAAACTATAACTCTGACAGTCACTCTGTCATCCAGGTCACCTTGAAAGCCTGGAATGATAACTGTCTCCAGAAGGAGGCTACCGTTATCATATCCCTAGAACATCCATCTTATGTTCTAAAACTGCTTCCAAACATTTCTTCAGGATTGGATTAATATCTGAACTTATTGCATCTTTTGAAAAAACAACATCTGGTGTGGTACTTGATATCTCATGGTTGACTCAATTGCCTAAGCAATCGATTTGCCAATCATGCACATCCCTATCCCCTTTAGTCTGTAAGACACCTTTAGAGAGGGTGACTCCATCACCTGCAGGTACACCACCATGCCAGGAGTAGTCCATTCTAAATATCTTTAGAATACTGTCAAAGTACCCATATTGGGACACTACCCAAATCTAGACCTAAAACTATAGATCTAGTAACCAGAATGCCTGATATAATATCCATATCCGATGTGGAGAAACCACTGTGGGACATCCACAGTATAACCGATCGTAGTATATGAATTTCACTTCCTACTATGTGTATGTCATCCATATACCAGGACATCATACCCTACTACCTTCTTAACAGATCCATCCCCTATTCTGATGAAGTCAAAACCTATGAATGTCACATCAAAAATAGATGATCTATCTCCGCTATATCTGCTTTAGTCTATAAATAGACATAAGCTACTTGTCCACTATGTTTGCGCTGCTCCCACTGACAACGACAACCCTCTGGCAGAGTCATATACACGTGCACTTCTAAAGCTAGTTTAGAACGACGCTATACTCATCCTCCTGCCGGGTCTCATAGTCTAGAACAACAGTAATGGCAAGTATGGGTAAACAAGAACCTCTCTGTCACCGTCCTTGAGGCATCTGGAGTACCACTCGGGTGCCTGAGGTTACCCACCATATCTGCGTAGTGGTTAATGGAATGTCAAACCTGATTGAATCTTTAGGTCCTATTAAATTTTCAGTAATCTTTTGTGGTTATGGAATCACTTCCAGTTCTACCATACTCCCACTACTGTTTTCTAAAAAAGTCCATTTTACTAAAACTGTGGCAAGTCAAGAACAATATCACTATTGATCTTCCAGATAGTAGAAAGTTAACCCTCATCATAGCCCGAGTTAACCCACAAACTGCCATTACAAAAACGTGTCTCGAGTTATCCAGAGTTTGGTTTTAAGCATAAGCCGGACAACTCCTCATACCTTAACATCGTTAAGATATGAACCATTTTATATGCAATATAGGAACAGAGGTACTGATTTAATTGGAACCAGATTCAAATCATGCATCTGTCTCCAGTGCATGTCAACTAAATGGAGAGAGACCGATCAGCATTACTCAACTTAGGTGTGCATCCAATTATGAGTACCCTGAAAGAGAAGCAAGTTCTCAAAACTGTTACTATCAACTGAATACCAAACACAAGTATCTACATCTTCGATCACCTTGAAGAATCTCGATACTTGCAACACGTGGTTCTCTACTTTATTCTTGTACCTATAACTTCTCAAAACTTGGACATTGTTTTTCTAAGAAACATGTGTCTAAAAACTAAAGAAGTCACAAGTAAACAGAATATAGTATAAGCATCAACCCCTCTGTCCTAATGGACACTGGAAAATATACAATACTCTGTATAAGTCCCCTGAGTTGAATAACTCAAACCCTGTGCGTCGTAGGTTGAAAACTGTACTATGGTTATGAAGAATTACACCGCTGTTGAATGCTTCTTACTTAACCATGAACTGATATAGATAAATGTCATGGACATAATTTCAAAAAGTTATATCTCACTTTTTAAAATAAACGTACAGATATATCAGTTTGAAATTGGTGCATAACAACGGATATTCAAAACCAAATATTTGCCGTCCGGCAAAAACCCAGGCGATTTTCTCAAATATCACCAATTACAACGAATTCCGATATAATGATAATGATCACATCATTCCCAATAACTTACTCCCACTCATCATCTATAAAACCATAAAGATGTGAGAATCATACCTGGTAAATACATACCCTGGTGTAAGGATCTAATTGGGAAATCAGTATTCAATTAACAACGCATACTAAAACATTAAAATGTTTCGAAGGGGTATCCGGGTATTCTTAGTAATGCCTCTTCCATTATCCAGATTCATGACTATAACTGTATATTTCTTTGTCATCTCTCCAAATCCCTTTATTTGTCTTTACTCATTACCTTCTGTACACCCCCTTAGGCTAAATGGTTTTCTTCCTTCCCTACCGTTCGGCAGCAGCCTATGGTTTGGAAGAAGACTATCCAATAAGAATAATAGGTGTACTCTCCTAATTCTAGGAGTACTCTCAATCTGAGAGAAGGTAAAGATAAAAGACAACTGAATAAACTTTATTCCTATTTCTCCTGAACCAGAATCCATTCTCGAACTGGAATAAGTTCCTTCGAGTTCGTATATAACCATACGATGGATTTATCCAATGGAATTGGATGTTCGTAGTGATACGAGGTGTTCTGGAGAAATACAAAGGTGAAATAGGAGTGGCGATGAAATACTTGGTTTGGTCGTGAATGATAGTAGTCGTAATTTACTTTGCCCTCTTTCTAATCCCTTTATTTGTCTTTACTTATTACCTTCTGTACACCACACTTAGGCTAATTGGTTTTCTTCATTCCCTACCTTTCGGCACCTGCCTATGGTTTGGAAGAAGAAATCCAATAAGCGTAATAGGTGTACTCTCTCCTAATCCTAGGAGCCCTCACAACCTGAGAGAAGGTAAAAGAAAAGACAACTGAATAGTCATATTCAATCTCTCAAGAACCAGAATCCATCCTGGAATCTGGAATAAGTTCCTTCGAGTTCGTATGTAACTATACGATGGATTTATCCAATGGAAGTGGATGTTCGTAGTGATATGGGGTGTTCTGGAGAAATGCAAAGGGTAAAATAAGGAGTTGCAATGATGTATGCAACTCAAACAATCCAAAAGCCAGTGTTTTAGGCAAGTTCGGTTTAACTTGGTCACTGAGTCATAGTCTAGGGTCGGGCCATGGTCGCTGCTAAAGAGAGAGAGAAAAGAAACACTCTGCGTGCACTCTAACTTAGATCAGAATGGTTAATCACTTTATCTAATCAGGATGTCTCCCACTGTATCCTCAAATTCTCCTCCAAACCTGAATGAAGAATTAGTCAGGATCACCCGAGGAGTAAACAAACTCATCAGCGGCAATCAGGATCCAACTGTCATTGCATGATAATGTGATGGAATCCACTCACGTTATCACACTCCAGAAGGTATGCACATGCCTGGCAAGTTTCAGTTTCTTTAGAAACTCCCGATGTGATTTTTACCCCATGCTCTTATGACCTTGACGAAGGTCAACAAATCATAAGTCACATGTCAGGTTCTACCCGTCATTGTCCAGGTTAATTTGAAACCACCCATACTCTCCCTTGATGAAGGTCAACAAGGCTGTGCGACTGTCCCAAACCAACGCATCTATCTATGCAACAGAAAGATAACAAGCAGCTACCATACAATATGCCTTGACGAAGGTCAACAAACATATCATGAATACTAAGTGCTACCCATTTGAAATGACGGAGGGCTACGAATTATTTTTGGCGAAAATCCGTTGACGTAATGAACTTGATATCGTTGATGGAACCGGATAGCTTTTTACAAAAATATAGTGGCGAAAAGCTTTGCTAAAGAGATCACTCCTGGTGAAGGGATCTCGACTCTTTCCCCGTAGAATGAAGTGCAGGTTATTCTAAACTGAATACCGCAATGCAAAGCAAAAATTAATCGACTATAGTGAAGTTAATACACTGACGCAAACCTCTGCCCAAGGGGTCACTCCCGATGAAGGTATCCCGGCCCTTGCCTCATATAATGTGGTGCAGGATATTCCAAACTGAATACCGCGATGCAAAACAAAAGAGAACATCCTTGTAATAACAGCTTTTTGAAAAATGTTCCAACAACATCGAATAGGTTTGTTGTTCTTGCATTGATCTGAATCAATGCAGCCCCATTAATTAATCACACCAGAAAAGAACGAAAATATGATGTACGTATATGCCATCCGCATTCGCCACTGAGTCCCGTCATCACCCGTTAGGTTACTTAACTAACGACGGAGTGGGGACTGGACTAACGCGGGTGTAAAACGTATACAACATCTACTAGTATATATATCAATATATAATAATTGCCCCAGGCGTGATAAATGCAACATCACAGAAAAGTAATAAGCATCACAGAACAATACAGATAATCTGGGAGCCCCGGGTTTCCTTTGAGCCGCAACTGAAACCCGACGTTGCCCTGGTCGTGTGGATAGCCTGTGCAATGAAAACCTAGACTCCTATGAGTGCGGAAAGTTACCCGCCAAAACCAGAAGTGAGGCAGCCCCCTTCATCAAAGTGAATGGACCACCCAGCACATCACGGAATCCGGTAACTTTAGCACCCCTCTTTGGGTAAACCTATACCCCCTACGAGTGCGGCGAATAGCCCGTCAATTCTAGAGTGAAGCCCCCTCCGTCTCAAATCTATGAGATGCGGGCCCATTTCCCTCTAGAACCCGGCTATCCGTACACTCCACCGTGGGGTAATCCTAGTACAGAAAAGAAAATATGTACAACGGGTACATTGACCTCAACCCGGTCGTGCCCCAAAAGAATAATATACAAACAAGCAGTGACGGAAGTCCACATGTCGGACGCTCGCCCCGCGATATCAAATGTACAAATATATCCAAACTGCACTACCATTGCACGCAAGCTATCCACCACGACAAATCCGCAACATCATAGCACAACACAGAACATCAACGTGAATGTCACGTTCGCAAACCCGTCTAAAAGAGCTATAGCAATTAGACAAGATTTACCGCTCGAATGACATTCACGGTTGCCAATAGTAATGTAAGTATTGTAAACTAACCTATTTAAAATTTCGATCGACAAAACTTCCCGAAGTGGGCCCCAAGTTCTAATCCAATACTTAAACAAATCTGGGCCCAAAAACAAAATATTCCATAAACCATAATTCCATAATTAAGAGCCCCAGAAGAAAGATTGCTCACATTGGCCCCAAAACGGTGGCAGAACAGCGGCTAACATGTAGGTTATGCGGCGGTTCCGCGGCGTTTTAGTGGGTTCAGTTGCTAAAATTTCTTCTGTAGTCTTAAAAAAGCCTGCACGATTTTCTGATACACTGAAAATGATTTTTCGACCACTTTAAAAATTCGACAGAAACTTCAAGAATGGAATTGCAGTTTTGAAAATTTCGGTCGATCGATATTCTAAACACGTTAGAACAAGATAGTAAACGGTTAATGGTTTGGCTCTAATACCATGTAAGTCTACGGTAGCGCCCCGGCCGTCAATCCGAGGCCAAATGCGGAACAAAAACTTTTCAAACTGACGCTAACGTAACCTCAAAACCCGGATTGTTACATTAACTGTAAACTAGAAAACTGTAAAGGAGTTAGGAGAGATTATACCGATCGATCCGTGTCTTCAACCTCTTCCCAAGCTCCTCGCGGTTGCTCCAATGAAGTACGCTCTCCGATCTCGCTCGTCGAAGTGGCTCCACGTCAAGGATTCTTTATACGGGCTCCCACTTCAAACCGAAGCAACTCGGACCTGAAGTTTGCTAACCGACATGTCCAAGATGAAGTAGAGATAGTGCGTGATTATTTTGTCTCATGACACTCTAGGATTTTCAACACATGAAAGGGATAGAGTGGAGGTTGAAGAAGAAGCCATTGATGGAAGTTGTGAGCTCAAGGAAAAAGCTAGAGAGGAAGAAGAGCTAGCTTATTGTGTGAGATAGAATGTGAGAGCTCTAATGAACTCTCAAGACCAAAACCATGCCTCATATGGCTGCCCTCTCTCTATTCACATCTCAATCCCACACAATAATCAATCAAGAGAATAGACATGGCACAAAAAATAACACCATGAGTCACCAAACATGCAAATGCCACATTTAATGGTCTTGATCATGACTTGCACTCACAATTTCCACTTAATAAACATTAATCCAAATGTTTAAAACAATAAATAGAATGGCATCTTCTAAAGTAAACTCGTGACGGATCACATGAATACCCCTCATCTGTATATACATACATGCATCCGCATTGCGACTGTATACGAACACAACGAGACAAAAATAATCCAACCAATCTAATACTAGAATCCGGCTTAAACCAAAGCCCACTAGTATGATCCTTCCGATCATGATCCATGCACAAGTGCACATATATGATCGAACCCTGCCATAAAACCATACGACCTATACAACGTTTCACCCGAACTTGGGAAACTCTCTGTGGGGAACTCTAAAGACTCGTCAATACGCTGGAAGAGGGTTTAACCACAAGCACGTCAGTGGAACTAGATGTACGTAACAGCTGCCAATATATTGAGCAAAAGGGAGGTCGATGAGCAAACTCATCCTGAAACCCTACTGAGCCTGTCAGTGACAATATCCGTACAGTCCGGTCCGTTCGTCTATGAGTATCGCATATCGGGCCTGAGGGGGTGGTAAACGTCAGACCCCCAATAGCGGTATAAGTCGTGTCGGAGTGTAGCCCAGAACACCCTAAGATACTACCGGAATACCTATCAGTAAATCTCGCTTGCCCGAGTCAGGGACTTTGTGTAATGGCTCTCCAGACACAGCACGATCTCACCCCCAATACCGGGAGAGACGAATCCCCTGTCGATCCGCTCACTGCCTCTATGTGGCTCGGGACTGTACCAAAATAAAACTTGTTTGCATGACTCCTTTGAGCCGTGGTAGGGTAGTAATCAAAGCACAGTGGGAACTCACATGAGACAAATGACGATCTTAGGTCGATAGACTAACCTGTACACATGTCACCAGGAAACTGTTATCCGACGACATGTATAATACCAACATGCATGTTCCCGGCGAGTCCTGTCCAGTGTACTCATAACCCACTGAGCACCTGTATACGTCTTAGGTGAACCAACTGACACTAATGGCTTGTGAGACCGGCCATCGCCCCTCGTCGGGGTGTCGATCCGTATACACTAGTCTACTCATGGAGTATCGATGCCCGGTCTCGAAACTCCCACGACTAGGGACACTTTAAGGATGTGCTTACAGACTACCTAACACTCACGTATATGATCGCCATCATACTGCTGGTAGTCAAGAAAGAATCTTATGGGCTCTATCAACGTGTAATAGTGATCTGTAATGTCACCTGAAGTATGTACATGATAATAGAGACAAACCATCTAGCATACTATCATCTCGAGTAAGACTGTCCTACTGGTATAGGTCCTCCCTCAATTATTGCAATCTCGTGCCTGCGATCCAATAATTGACTTTGAGGGCACTATATCCAACAATTATATCTATCATAAGATGGAAGTTCTCGAGTGACATTAGTATAGGTTAGTCTTTTGACCTGAGATCGTCATTTTTCCCGTATGATTTCCCACTTTACTTTGATTACTACCCTACCACGGCTCAAAGGAGTCATGCAAACGGGTTTTAGTTTGGTACAGTCCCGAGCCATATGGAGGCAGTGAGCAATTGTCAGGAATTCGTTTCTCCTGGAATTAGGAGTCGATGTCGTGCTGTATTCGGTAGGCTATCACCTCAAATCTGTGGCCACGGTAGATGAGATTTACTGATATGAGTTCAGTAGTTTCTCGGTTAGTGATGAGGTTGACTCCGGCACGACTTATCGGGTTATTAGGTGTCTGCCGTTTCCACCCCCTAGACCAGGTATACTCTTAGACGAAGAGACCGAACTGTACGGAGATTGTCACATTCAGGCTCAGTAGGGTACGGACGGACTTGATTGTCGACCTCCCTTTTGACAGATACCTGAGTAGCCGTTACGTACAGGTAGTGCCGCTGACGTGCTTGTGGTTTTTGGATTTATCCAGTAAATTACTACCAGCGTATTGTCGAGTCTTTAGAGTCCCATACAGAGATTTTTCCCGGTTCAGGCGATATAATATAGATGACATATGTTGGTGCATACATGGTGTCCGATTAAATACACGTACAGGCTACACGGGCCTTAATCAGACAGTTGATATTATTAGTGGTTTAGGATTAAGCCGGATTATTTAATCAGGTTTTGATTTAATAATTTATATATATATATATATATATATATATATATATATATATTTAATATGTATATTCTATTATTATTGTTCACTATTCATTTTCTCTCTCTTGGCTATTCGTATTTTTATACGAATATGTATTTCGATACGTAACCAGGTTGTATTCCATATTTATACGAAATTTGTTCTAGAAGATGGACACTTCGCTTATTGATTTTTCTTTTATAGAAAATAAAAAATGAGGTGGAGGATGAGGTCTAAAGATGTACTGTGTAGAGAGGTATGACTTGATTTTTATATGATATATTTCATTTGGATACACTATTCTTTCATGGTTGCAAATAATCAAGTCATTCTTTTCCATGCTTGCTAGTTTTTCTTCACTTGAAGACTTAGCCATTTCTCTATGGCTTCTTCTTCTTTACCTCCTCCTCCTTCTTCTAGGTAGCTCACATGAGCTTAGAAAAGAGAGAAAAGATAATGAAAAAATTCTCACATCTCCACTCTCCATTCGTAGCGAGCTTGGAGCGTCGGTCGCTTCACTAGATGAAGCCGGAGCTTGGATCAGTTTCTCTCAGGTGGATCTTCTTCGGCAAGGGCGGTCGCCACTCAAGCACAAGCCGAACAGCTTACACGGAGCTTGGAAGGGTCTTCCACGACTGGGTGGACACGCATCGAAGGTAGTATTCCATATCTTTGCATGCTTGGCTTGCTAGTTTAGGCGTTTGGATCGATTCTAAGTTCGGGGTTCTTTCGTGTTTGCTTGAAACTTTTGTTCGCCATTCGCTCCTCCGCTACACCGCGGGCACTAGGGAACCCTACAAGGAATAATAAGAAAAATACAAAAAAAACAAAAGTTTAAATCTCACTAGATTTTCAGTCTTCATGAACCATGCCTTAATAGACTTTGATCTATGCTGAAAATTACTTCCTCATCATTCTTCCAATCTTTCCTACCTATCTTGCTTCAAAACATGATCATATACCCTTACGTGCATGAAAAATCATCCCTACATTCGAAGAATTCAATTCAAGTTTCCAAACTATTGCCCTTAGCTCCCTATTACTTTTTTAATCGGCGGATCAAATTGATAGATTTGTTCCCATATTTTTTATGCGACTGTTAATACTTCAAAAAAAAGCGCCTAGCTTCTAGTGTTCACAGATCTTTCCATTTCATCTCGAAAGACTAGAGCGAGCGCACGGGATTCACTGAGTGCAATCACAAACCGATTACCGAATGTGATCACTTATTGGGCGTAAATAGCAGTGTCCTAATCTTGCAACACCTAAGAAACATGAAATGATCCCAAACCAGTTGATCTAAATCACCAGGTAATGAAGCACCCTCAATGAATTTTTTTATGCTAGCTTGATAATTGATAGACAATGTTCATTTTTTTGATATAATCTTTTTTCGTACTAGGGCATTACAGACAAGAGCATGGCAGGTCTCTTCTATTATCCCAAGTTTCAAGATGTGTGCATGTGCATATAGTAGGATATCAACGTTTAAATGTTTAGACTCAAAAATAGGCTCCCCTTACATTTTTTCAGAGGTAGTAACTCCTTAATGATACTAGCCCTTTAGGAATGGGCTCATGACAACTTATTGCTAGATCCATTTAATCATCCATTTTTCTTATTTTTCTTAAAATCACTCACTTTTATATATATTTTTGGCGGTTTCATTTCTATTTTCAAAATTTTCTAATTTTTTTATTTTGAAAGACTACAAACTATGTACAAAACCACCCCCACATTTATTTTAGATAGTGCACACACTGTCTTCTGTCTCGTATTCACGTAATTACTAACCACTCAAAAAATAATATACCTAATGCTTTTGCTCACCCATATGTTAGTATTAACCACTCAAAATTTTTATCTTTAATCATGCAATGGTAGTAAAATAAGTTGTAACAATAAGTATCAATAAACACCCTAAAATGGTTATCCAAAATATTGATATGGAGTTTATATGTGGGTGATGAAAATTGTGATCCTGTAAGTCGACGTTACACACCCCACTAGATGCGGCGAGGCAGAACAGGTAAAACAATCATTTTGTTCAAGGTAACATCGACTAATTTTACGGATCTTTGCTAAACCCTAACTAACAACTATCTAGAAGTGCTAAACTACTATGATAGATGATTATACCTCAAGATACTAGTCCTTCTTGTTCTTGTTGTTCACCTCCTCGCCGGCCTCCTCGATGTAATAGAAGATGCACCCGAGAGTTTTTCCTTCAAGCTTTAACCTCTAACTTGAGGTAACTAAGTGGCTAGGATTGCTAATCCAAGTAACCTAGAAGATATAAAAGTGGATTAAGGATCTATTAGTCTTTCTTACCCTTGGGATCTCAACACATGAGAGGATTAGGGTTAGGTTGAAGAAGAGGAGAGCTTGAGGAGAGAGAGTGTGTATGTTAATTATGAATTGAAATATAACTCATTTGTGTATATCATGAAGCATAAAAATATCTTGCACAAATATCTTTCATGCTTCATTTAATACAAATGGATGAATCATCTCATGAGTCATGGTTTTAATTAATGCAAATAACACATAAGCTCTCCACCTCATTAAGTTTAATTCACAAATGAATTAAAACTAAATGAGTCACCTTTCTTCTAGAAGCTTCTCGAGTAATTACGAGACTGCCCCTCCCATCCGTATTTACGAAAAACACGGATAAACTGAGACTGCATATATCCAATAATCCAATACTAGAATCTGGCTTAAACTAAAGCCCGCTAGTATAATATGTCCGAACATCTTACGTGCACAAGTACACGTATACGTCTGAACCCTATCGTAAAACCATACGACCTCTATATCGTTTCGCCTGAAGCAGGGAAACTCACTTTGTGGGACTCTAAAGACTCGACACTATGCTGGCAGTGGGTTTAACCATAGGCCGCAAGCGGTACTAGCTGTACGTAACGGTCCCCAGGTAGATGTCGATAAGAAGGTCGATGAGGAAACCTATCCGAAATCCTACTGAGCCTGATGTGACAATCTCCGTACAGTCCGGTCTGTTCGTCTAAGACTGTCGCATATCAGGCCTAGAGGGCGGCAAGCGTCAGTCCCCTAAAAGCGGTATAAGTCGTGTCGGAGTGAAGCCCATTATACCTTAAGAAGCTACTGGAAATCCTACCAGTAAATCTCGCTTGCCCTGGCCAGGGACTTTGCGTAATGGCTCTCCAAACACAGTGCGATATCAACCCCCAATACCGGGAGAGACGAATCCTATCTAACTGCCACTGCCTCCAAGTGCTTCGGGACTGCACCCAACTGCTACCTGTTTGCCCGACTCATTTGAGCCATGGTAGGGTAGCAATCTAAGAACCGTGGGAACACACTCGAGACGAAGCAGCAGTGTCAAGTCTACGGACTATGCTGTACTCATGTCACCTGGAACTGTTAATTGACGACGCGTATAATACCAACCAACAGTTCCCTGTGAGTCCTGTCCGGTGTACCCGTAACCCAACGAGCACCTGCATACTATCTCCAGTACAACGTACTAATGGCTGTGGGACAGACCAATTCCCCTGCTGGGATAAGAAGCGTACACACTAATCTACTCCGGAGCATCGATGGCCTGTCTCGATAATCTTACGACTAGGGACCTAAAAAAGGATGTGCGTGTAGACTACCCAGCCCATACTAGTGTGACTTCCATCACAACGCTGGTAGTCAAGCAAGATCCTATAGGCTCTATCAATATGTATTTGCGATATGCTTAAAAGAAACATATACACATATTAAGATAGATATAAAACAAGTAGCATACTACTATGTTGAGCAAGACTGTTAATACAACTATGAATATCCCAAGCTTCCATTAAGTAATATACAAACTAGTATGATACAATAATGGCCCCTAAGGCATATACACTAACAATCTCCCACTTGCACTTGGGCCTTGTACTAGCGTATCGAAGACCTATCATCTCGAATAGCCTCTCGAACTGTGTCTGAGGTATGGCCTTTGTGAATGGATCTGCAGTGTTCTCCTCTGTAGTAACTCTCCGGACCTCGATCTCCTGGCGATCTATGATCTCTCTGATCAGGTGATACCGCCTTAAGATATGTCTGGACTTCTGATGGGACCTGGGTTCCTTCGCTAAAGCTATAGCGTCGTTGTTGTCACAATACAGCGATATTGGATCAACAATGGTACGAACCACCTGAAGTTCTGTTAGGAACTTCTTCATCCAGACTACTTCTTTTGCGGCATCGCAAGCAGCGATATACTCTGCTTCCATCGTCAAGTCAGCAACGGTGTCCTGCTTGGAACTCTTCCAGCACATCGCCCCTTCATTGAGGGTAAAGACATAACCTGAAATGGACTTGGAGTCATCCTTGTCACTCTGGAAGCTGGAGTCAGTAAAAGCCTCGATCTGGAGGTCTTTTCTGCCGTAAACCAAGAACATATCCTTAGTCCTTCTCAGGTACTTGAGAATGTTCTTAACTGCTATCCAGTGCTTCTCCCCTGGGTTTGACTAATACCGGCTTACCACGCTCAGTGCGTAAGCTACATCTGGTCGGGTACACAACATCGCATACATTATAGAGCCTACCCCAGAAGCGTAGGGTATAACTGACATGCGATCCCTTTCCAAATCAGTCTTGGGAGATATCTCTTTGGAGAGGGTGATTCCGTGACAAGCCGATAAATTACCGTGCTTAGAATCTTCCATATTGAATCTTTTCAATATAGTGTTGATATACCTGGACTGCGAAAGTCCCAACATCCTTTTAGATCTATCGCGATAAATCTGGATCCCCAGTATGTAAGAGGCATCACCCAGGTCTTTCATGGAGAACCTGTGTGACAAGAAACCTTTGACAGATTGTAGCATAGGAATGTCATTTCCTATAAAGAGAATGTCATCCACGTACAAGACGAGGAATATGACATTTCGTGCTACAATTTTACTATATATACATGGTTCATCTGGATTTTTGATAAAGTCGTATTCTTTGACCGTTTCATCAAAACAGATGTTCCAACTCGGCGATGCCTGCTTTAGTCCATAAATGGACTTAAACAACTTGCACACTTTCCCACTACTCCCACTCTGATTGAAACCTTCTGGCTGATCCATATAGACGCACTCGTCCAAATTTCCATTTAGAAAAGTCGTCTTTACGTCCATCTGCCAGATCTCATAATCGTGGAAGGCAGCAATGGAAAGAAGGATCCGAATGGATTTGAGCATAGCCACTGGAGAAAAAGTTTCGTCATAGTCCAAGCCGGGCCTTTGACGAAAACCCTTTGCAACAAGTCTAGCCCTATAGATTTCCACCTGTCCATCTACACCAATCTTCTTTCTGAAGATCCACTTGCATCCTATGGGTTTTACCCCATCTGGAGCAAAGTCCAAAGTCCATACTTTGTTGGTGTACATGGACTCCATCTCGGTCCGCATTGCATCCAGCCATCTTACTGAGTCGCCGCTCTGGATGGCCTGCTGGAAGCTAGTAGGTTCATCATTATCAATAACACAATCCTCTATAACCCCGTCTATGAGAAAATCGTAGCATCTCTCAGGCGGATGAGACGACCTACTACTCCTGCGGAGGGGTGCGGGAATGTCCTGTTCTTCTGGAACTTCTGGTTCTACCAAACTTTCAGTAATAGCTTGTGGTTCTGGAATTTCTTCCAGTTCTATTACGCTCCCACTTGTTTCCTTTTCTAAAAACTGCTATTCTAGAAAATGGGCATTACGAGAAACAAAAACCTTTTGTTCCTCTGCGTAATAGAAATAATACCCCTTGGAGTTCTTTGGATATCCCACAAACTTAAACTGTACTGATCGTGCCTCGAGTTTGTCTGCATGCTGCTTTTTAACAAAAGCCGGACATCCCCATATCTTGAGATACTGAAGATAGGGTTTCTTCCCACTCCACATCTGATATGGTGTGGTAGGCACAGTCTTGGTAAGAACCCTATTCAAAAGCTATGCAGCTGATTCTAGTACATAACCCCAGAAAGATCGCGGTAACTCAGCATTACTCATTATGGAACGTACCATATCCAATAGGGTTCGGTTCCGTCTTTCTAATACACCGTTATGTTATGGAGTGTGTGGAGAAGTAAACTGAGAGAGAATTCCATTCCCTTTTAGGTAACCCAGGAACTCGGCACTTAAGTATTCACCACCTCGATCAGATCTCAGTGTCTAGATACTTTTGTCGGTTTGGTTTTCTACTTCATTCTTATATTCTCGGAATTTCTCAAAGGCCTCGGATTTATGTTTCATCAAGAAAATGAATCCATACCTAGAGTAATCATCAGTAAAAGTAATGAAATATGAAAAACCACCTCTTGCATGTGTAGAAATTGGACCACATACATCGCTGTGTATGAGTCCTAAGAGCTCTCTCTCTATTACTCTATGTTCAGTAAATGGAATCTTTGTCATCTTTCCTTTGAGACATGATTGACAAGTGGCATAAGATTGATATTCGAATGGATCCAAATATCCTTCTCTATGTAACTTAGTTAACCTTGTCTCATAGATGTAACCTAGTCTACAATGCCATAAGAAAGCCTGATTTATATCTGGAGACTTTCTTTTTAGTGTGTTATGGACATTGAAAATCTGTAATTGGTTTAACACGTATATACCGTTATCTAGTGTACCGGACCCAATCAAACCATGATTAAGGTGGATGTTAACAACATCGCTTACAAACGTGAAATCATAACCTCATTTTGATAACAACGATACTGATATGATATTACACGTTAAACTAGGTATACAAAAACAATTGCGCAAAACCAAAATATGTCCACTCGTCGATCCAAGGTGATAATCCCTTACGGACACAGCATTCACGCTAGCTCCGTTAGCAACTTAGAGGGTCATATCACCAACCTTCAGCACTCTACGGTTTCTCAGTGCCTGCAATGAATTGCATATATGAGATCCTGATCCGGTATCCAATACCAAGGATGTAGAGTTGATTGACAAACAATTTTCAATTACAAACACACCTGAACCTGAAGCCACAACTTGCCTCGGATCCTGGTTCTTGGCAATCCAAGCTTTGCAATCCTTCTTCCAATGGCCTTTCCTACGACAGTGAAAGCACTCGTCCTTTGCCACTACCGGCACCGTAACCTTTGCCTTTCCCTTGGCTTCCACCTTACCAACACCACCTCTTGGTTTGGTAGCGGCCTTGTTCTTCCTTCCTTTGGCCCTTGCCTTGGACCTGGAAGAAGAAACGCCACGAACAAACATAGTGGGCGTTTCCCTTGCTTTCTTCAAGGTGCCCTCTGCACTCCTTAACATGTTGAGGATTTCTGGAAGTTCAACTTCTTTATCTTGAATGTTGAAATTCAAGATAAAATGGGCGTAGGTGGAAGGAAGGGACTAGAGAATCAAGTCTGTATATAGCTCGTTCTCTAATGTTGTCCCGAGGTCTGCGAGCTCTTCAATATAGCCAATCATCTTAAGGACATGTTCCCCTACAGATGATCCGATGGCCATCCGCGACTGAAACAAGTTCTTCGAGGTCTCGTATCTTGCTATACGAGATTGCTCTCCATACAGTTCCTTAGTGTGGAGAAATATGGATTCTAGATCCATATTCTCGTGCCTCCTCTGATGTTCATTATTCATAGAGGCAAGCACGATGTATTTGGCCTTCGCGCAGTCAATCTCCCAGGTCTTGTGGATTTCCTTATCCATGATATTGGATTCTGGACCTGGGACGGCAGGCACCTTAGTAGTAAGGACATACCCCAATTTGTCAAAGGTAATCGCCATCTTGACATTCCGGAACCAATCTTTATAGTTTGGCCCTGTCAAAATATTTTTATCTAATAATAACTTAAGGCTGTCGTGTTTTGGGTCGCTGCAATTTAGGAGAGAGAGAGAGGAAACACTTTAGCATGATGCTCTTGCAAGTTTAGAGTGATTTTTAGTTTATCTAAACAGGATGGCTCCCACTGTTTCTCGAATCCTTCCTCAAACCAAAAAAGAAGAACTAGTCAGGACTATTCTCACCGTGCAATACTTGCTTAACCGTTCAGCCAGGCAAGTGTCGGTACTTCGAGGGAGGTTTTACGACGCTTTCGTGAAGTTCCTTAATTAAATTTCTTTTTCCTGGGGGCGTAGCCCCGCTGACACCTTTCTCGACACCTACTTAGTTTATAGCATTGATCTTTAAGTGAAAGAATCTCCCAATGAGTAGAATATACACACAGTAGGATCGGGATTCAAATATCATCATTTGATAAAGCTGAAGGAATCCTACCAAAATTATCACACTCCGAATGGTATGCAACTATAACAAATTTCAGTTTCTTTAGAAATTCCCGATGTGGATTTTTGCCCCACGCTCTTATGACCTTGGCGTTGGTCAAAATGGCATAAGTCACATGTCAAGTTCTACCCATTACATACCCCTAACGTTGGCCAAATGGCAGTATGACTGTCCCAAACCAACTCATCTATCTATGCAACATATGAATACCCAGCAGCTACCAAACACTATGCCTTAGCGTTGGTCAAAATACATAGCTTGAATACTACTGAATACCCAAATGAAATGACGGAGGGCTACGAATGGTTTTGGCGAAACTGTGAACGTAGTGATCTTGATATGATCGAAGGAATCTGATAGCTTTTAAAAGGAGTGGTTTAAGCTCCGCAATTAAAAATCTGCTGTTTTTAAAATAACCGAGCGGTTTCTTTTAAATTGTTCCAACGATTCAACTTTGGTTTATTTTCTTTGCACTAAAATAATGCGTCCCATCAATTAACCTATTATTGCAGAAAACAACGAAAATACAACATCCTCTTATGCCATCCGCATTCACTACTGGGCCCCGTCATTCACCCATTAGGTTACTTAACTAACGACAGAGCGGGACCTGGGCTAGCGCGAATGCAAAACATAAGTAACGCCTACTAGATATCATATATATATATTGTACATTCGTCAGACGCAATAATAGGCATTCCAGATCACAGATGAACATATTGGATATACAAGCAATCCGCATTTCTTTTGAGCCTGCAATGAAAGATGGATTACACAATCGCGATGAATAGCCAAACCCCCACCCTAGACCCCTACGGGTATGGCAAACTACCCGCCAAGTACCCGAAGTGAAACGGTCTCCCTCAACGACGTGAGTAGGCTACTAAACACTTCAAAGTAACCGGTAGTTTGTGCACCCTATCTTGGGTCTATCCTAGGAGCAGAAAACAGTAAATGAAATAATACAACGGTGGCTACAAGCTCAACCCGGATGTACCCCACAAAAGAATATTACAACAAATTACAATTTACATTTGAATGAAAAAAACACTCGTCTCATATCCCCGGCTATCCATTCACGACAATCCAACAAGTTCATATTCACAAACCAGTAAAAACCATTACAGAAATGTGCAACCCCTTGCTAACCGACATAGTAGCAATTAGAGAAGGTTTACGAACACATTAATCACAACACAGATATAATCTAGTTAGCCAAAGTTTTTAGAATTTCGATCAAGCAACACATATGAATCTACTCCAAATAATTCTCTGTGCACATAAAACCTGAGCAGAAACAAAATATCCCAGAAAACCCAACATCATCACAGAAGAATAACTGAGCAAATTTGGGTTGTCTCGGTGTCAACTCGGCCGCGGATCCGCGGCGGATCGCTTGTATCGGCCGCAGTTCCGCGGTGGTTTGGTCGAGTCACAATCCTAAATTTTTTCACAATTCTTAAAAAAACCCTGGTTGTATTTTTAAGGGTTCCTGAAAAAAATTTAGACCCCAATTTAAAATCGGCAGAAACTAGGTGAAAACGTCGTTTTTCCGAGATAATTTTGCGATAAAATTTCCAAAACTTTGCTAACAAATTAGTTAAGGTTTAGCTAGGCTCTGATACCACTGTAAGTCGACGTTACACACCCCACTAGATGCGGAAAGGCGAAATGGGTAAAACAATAATTTTGTTCAAGGTAACATCGACTAACTTTACGGATCTTTGCTAAACCCTAACTAACAACTATCTAGAAGTGCTAAACTACTATGATAGATGATTATACATCAAGATACTAGTCCTTCTTGTTCTTGTTGTTCACCTCCTCGTCGGCCTCCTCGATGTAATAGAAGATCCACCCGAGAGTTCCTCCTTCAAGCTTTAACCTCTAACTTGAGATAAATAAGTGGCTAGGATTGCTAATCCAAGTGACCTAGAAGATATAGAAGTGGATTAAGGATCTATTATTCTTTCTAACCCTTGGGATCTCAACACATGAGAGGATTAGGGTTAGGTTGAAGAAGAGGAGAGCTTGAGGAAAGAGAGTGTGTATGTTAATTATGAATTGAAATATAACTCATTTGTGTATATCATGAAGCATAAAAATATCTTGCACAAATATCTTTCATGCTTCATTTAATACAAATGGATGAATCATCTCATGAGTCATGGTTTCAATTAATGCAAATAACACAGAAGCTCTCCACCTCATTAAGTTTAATTCACAAATTAATTAAAACTAAATGAGTCACCTTTCTTCTAGAAGCTTCTCGAGTAATTACGAAACCGCCCCTCCTATCCGTATTTACGAAAAACACGGATAAACTGAGACTGCATAAATCCAATAATCCAATACTAGAATCTGGCTTAAACTAAAGCCCGCTAGTATAATCTGTCCGAACATCTTACGTGCACAAGTACACGTATATGTCCGAAACCTGTCGTAAAACCATACGACCTCTATATCGTTTCGCCTGAAGCAGGGAAATTCTCTGTGTGGGACTCTAAAGACTCAACACTACGCTGGCAGTGGGTTTAACCACAGGCCGCAAACGGTACTAGCTGTACGTAACGGTCCCCAGGTAGATGTCGATAAGAAGGTCGATGAGGAAACCCATCTGAACTCCTACTGATCCTGATGTGACAATCTCCGTACAGTCTAGTCTGTTCGTTTAAGACAATCGCATATCGGGCCTAGGGGGCGGCAAGCGTCAGTCCCCTAAAAGCGGTATAATTCGTGTCGGAGTGAAGCCCATTACACCTTGAGAAGCTACTGGAAATACTACCAGTAAATCTCGCTTGGCCTGGCTAGGAACTTTGCGTAATGGCTCTACAAACACAGTGCGATATCAACCCCCAATATCGGGAGAGGCGAATCCTATCTAACCGCCACTACCTCTAAGTGCTTCGGGACTGCACCCAACTACTATCTATTTGCACAACTCCTTTGAGCCGTCGTAGGGTAGCAATCTAAGAACAGTGGGAACACACTCGAGACGAAGCAGCAGTATCAAGTCTACGGACTATGTTGTACTCATGTCACCTGGGAACTGTTAACTGACGACGGGTATAATACCAACCAACAGTTCCCTGCGAGTCCAGTCCGGTGTACCCGTAACCCAACGAGCACCTGCATACTATCTCCAGTACAACGTACTAATGGCTGTGGGACAGACCAATTCCCTTGCTGGGATGAGAAGCGTACACACTAGTCTACTCCGGAGTATCGATGCCCTGTCTCGATAATCCTACGACTAAGGACCTGAAAATGGATGTGCTTGTAGACTACCTAGCCCCCACTAGTGTGACTGCCATCACAACGCTGGTAGTCAAGAAAGATCCTATGGGCTCTATCAATATGTATTTGTGATATGCTTAAAAGAAACATATACACATATTAAGATTGATATAAACCAAGTAGCATACTACTATGTTGAGCAAGACTGTTAATACAACTGTGAATATCCCAAGCTTCCATTAAGTAATATACAAACTAGTATGATACAATAATGGCCCCTAGGGCATATACACTAACAGATCCGTGTTTTGCCGAGAAAACTAGTACAAAAATAAATGTTGAAAATCTCAAAGAATTATATAACTGTAGCATCTTGTCGAAGTATTGGCTAATTGGATCAAATTCTAAAACACAAACATATGGAGTATAAATAAGTGATCTAGTTATAAGAGTTAAAGGCACAACTCCATCTTTCTTTTCGAAAGAATTGAAATAATAATGACCGAAAGTAGTGGAGGGGTTGATTCGACTGTTAAAGGCTCAAAAGGATATTCACAGTTTATTGGATGGTTTGGGGAATCTAAATCATATATAAAATTAAGTTCATCCTTAAAAATTTTCTTAAAACTTTGATCAAAATATCCTTCTTCAAAATTAACTACCACCTCATCATTCATTTTTTCTATTATAATAGGTGAATCTTCTTTACAAATATCATCAAAACTCTCGTCCAACAATTATTTCACTTTCTCCTTAAATTGACTTATATCTTCAAAAAATGTAGGTTCTCAATCTAAATTTTCTTAAAAAATTTCATTATTCGTTCCTAATGAAGGTGTGGGTTCTCTATCAATAGTGTCCTCAAATATTATATCTAGACCAACTCTATCAAAATCACAAGTTTCATTTACAAAAGCGGTTTCTATATCCAAATTTTTCTCAAAATTTATATTTGCAACTGTTAAATCGTCAAAAATAACTTCCTTAAAAATTTTACAATTAGTTAAATCAAAAATCTCAACCTCAAACGTATTATCAATTAAATTATCTTCATACAAATTTGTTGTTGGATGCCAAATTGGAAATTCAAAATTTTGAGGATATGTTTCAAACTCACTAAAATGAGACTCATCATCACTCCCCTCATCCACCAATACATCAGACTCATCTAAGCCAAAAGATTCAAACGTGCAAATTAGGCACTCCTTATATTGCTCAATTATCCTGGACATAAATTCACACCCGTATATAGAACACTTATGACTTAAACGTTCTTCGGTTATACATTCCAAAGAATAGTTATTCTCAACCACTTCCTCAATAGTTTTGTTATAATGTTCTAAGCTGTTGGAAACAATCGGGCTTGGGTGAGTTTGCATTGGGATGATCTCTTGTACTTTCCTGTTGGCTATTGCAGTAGTTATTTTGTCAAGAAGAATTTCAACATTAGTCAATGATTGATTAATTAGCATAATTTCATCTTGCATAATTGTAGCCAATCACTGTTTAAAATATGCACATCTCGTCTCCTCATCATTATCAACATCTAATGGTAGAAAAGTTTGGTATAGTTGATAATAATGTAATTGGATATTGTCATAGCGAGGGCCAACATCATAGTTTGGGTATGATTGAAATTGACGTTGGTCTATGAAATTGGAAAGAGTGAATGTTAATTCGGTTGTGGTGTAAAGTGAATTATAACCCTTACTATATTTATTCATTCTAATATGATCAGCAAGTGTTGGGTTAACAGGATAATATAGTTTATATAAGGTTGGTTTAACAAGTCTATCGCCCTTTTTTTTTAATGCAAAAAATAAGATGACTAGAGATTCTAAAAATCACAATCAAAGATGCCCAAATTGTAAGGCAACGCCAGCGCCCCGGCCATCAATTCGTGGCCAAACGCGGAACAAAAACTTTAGAAAACCGGCGCTAACGGAACCCTAATCGATGGATCGTACCATTAACCCTATACTAGTCCTATATAAAGGAGTTTAAGAGATTATACCGATCGATCCATGTCCTTCGGACTTCAATCTCTGTCCTTAGCTCGTCGCGGCTGCCTCGAACGAGTTCGTTCTCCGGTCTCCCTCGTCGAAGACGATCCACGTCGAGGATTAGTAATACGGGTTTCCGCCTCAAAACCGAAGCAACTCGAGCATCTAGTTTGCTATCCTAGATACCCAAGATGAAGTAGAGAAAGTGTGTGATTACATTTTCTCAATACACCCTAAGATTCTCAATACATTAGAGGGATAGGGCGGAGGTAGAAGAAGTTACCTTGGGTGTGAAGTGTGAGCTCAAGTTTTTGGCCAAGTGAAGAAAAGTAGTGGCTGGATATTTTTGTGTGAGTGTTGTGACCTAGTATTAAGTCTAGCAACTCAAGAATTTTTCCCAGCACAACAAAGATCTGCCTCTCTCTAAAATATCTCACAACACACTCAAAAAAAATCTTAGCCAAAACAAAAATGATCCTATGACCCAATACCATGAGTCACAAAGTGCATGTACCATGATCAATGCCAAATGCCAAGACTTGTACTCACACTTTACACCTCACAATTAAACATTAAAACTAAATGTTTAATAGAAAAAAAGAAAAAGCAATTTCTAAAGTAAACTTTTAACGAATTACAAGAATACCCATCATCTGTATATACATACTTGCATCCGTATTCCGACTGAATACAAATACAATGAGACAAAAATAATCCAACAATATAATACTAGAATCCGGCTTAAACCAAAGCCAACTAGTATTATCCGTCCTATCATGATCCGTGCACAAGTGCACGTATATGATCGACCCCTGCCATAAAACCATACGGCCTCTATAACGTTTCACCCGAACCAGGGAAACCCTCTTTGTGGGACTCTAAAGACTCGTCAATACGCTGGCAGTGGGTTTAACCACAAGCATGTCAATTGCACTAGCTGTACGTAATGACTACCCAGGTATTGATCGAAAGGGAGGCCAACGAGCAAACTCATCGTGAAACCCTACTGAGCCTGACAGTGAAAATATCCCTACAGTCTGGTCTGTTCGTCTATGAGTATCGCATATCGAGTCTAGGGGGTGGATTAAGTCAGACCCTAATAACTTGATATTCAGTGTCGGTATGAAGCCCATCACCACCTGAGAAACTACTGATCCTAGATCAGTAATTATCGATTATCTTGGCCAAGTATTTCTGGTGATGGCCACCCGTGCACACTACGACATCAACCCCCAATACCAGGAGAGACGAATCCCCTGACGATCCGCTCACTGCCTCCATGTGGCTCGGGACTGTACCCAACTAAAACTTGTTTGTACGAATCCTTTGAGCCGCGGTAGGGTAGTAATCAAAGCACAGTGGGAACTCACACGAGACAAATAATGATCTCAGGTCGATAGACTAACCTGTACACATGTTACCAGGGAACTACTATCTGACAATAAGTATAATACCAACTAGCAAGTTCCCGGCGAGTCCGTCTGGTGTACTCATAACCCAATGAGCACCTATATATATCTTAGGTGAACCAACTGACGCCAACGGCTTGTGAGACCGGCCATCGCCCCTCGTCGGGGTCTCGATCCATATACACTAGTCCACTCTCGGAGTATCGATGCCCAGTCTCGAAACTCCCACTACTAGGGACACTTTAAGCATATGCTTATAGACCGCCCAACTCTCATGTATATGATCTCCATAATACTGCTGGTAGTCAAGCAAGAATCATATGCGCTCTATCAACATGTAATAGTGATCTGTAATGTCACCCGAAGCATGTACATGATGATAAAGACAAACCAGATAGCATACTATCATCTCGAGTAAGACTGTTTTACCGGTATAGGTCCTCCCTCAATCATTGCTATCACGTGCCTGCGATCCAATAATTGACTTGAGGGCACTATAGCCAACTATCTCCCACTTGCACTTAAGGCTAATTATTGCGGTGTCGCATACTCACAGCCCCCGAACACCGAACTTCTCTAATAATCAGTTTCACAAAGATTGTTTGTAAAACTATTTGCGTTCGAGAAATAGCCTCAGTGAGTGGATCCGCTCTGATGTTTCTTTCTATGTCTCTCTTTATCTCAAGTTCGCGGAGAAAGCCATCTCCCGAAATGAGCAATACCTGTCTTAGAATATGGCTGGATATCTGATGGGACCCAGTTCACAAATAAACTCCAAATCTAGCAAACTTCTTAGACTGTATCGTCAACTGAATTTAATCAGTATCCTGCGCCACGCCTCCCTCAGTATCCCCTTGGACCACCTGTCCAAACTACTGCCCCACATCAGAGGGAAAACTATAACTCTGACAGTCACTCTGTCATCCAGGTCACCTTGAAAGCCTGGAATGATAACCGTCTCCCGAAGGAGGCTGTCGTTACCAAATCCCTAGAACATTCACTTATGTTCAAAAACTACTTCCGAACGTTTCTCTAGGTTTGGATTAATATATAATCTTATTGCATCTAGTGCAAAAACAACATCTTGTATGGTGCTTGACATCTCATGATTGACTCTATTGCCTAAGCAAGTGATATGCCAATCATGCACATCCCTCTCCCCTTTAGTCTGTAAAACACCTTTAGAGAGGGTGGATCCTTCACCTACAGGTACACTACCATGCCAGGAGTCGTCCATTCTAAAACACCATTAGAATACCGTCTAAGTACCCGGATTAGGAAGCTACCCAAATCTAGATCTAAAACCATAGATCTAGTAACCAGATTGTCTGATATAATCTCCATATCCTATATGGAGAAACCACTGTGTAACAACCACAGTATAACCGATCGTAGTATAGGAATTTCATTTCTTACAATGTGTATGTCATCCATATACCAGGACATCACACCCTACTACCTTCTTAACAGATCCATCTCCTATTCTGACGAAGTCAAAACCTTTGACTGTCACATCAAAAATAGATGATCTATCTCCGCTATACTTTCTTTAGTCTATAAATAGACACAAGATACTTGTCCACTATGCTTCCGCTGCTCCCATTGACTACAACAACCCTCTGGCAGAGTCATATACACGTGCACTTCTAAAGTAAACTTTAGAACGACGCTATACTTTCCTCCTGCCGGGTCTCATAGTCTAGAACATCAGTAATGGAAAGTCTGGGGAAACAAGAACCTTCCTGTCACCGTCTTTGAGGATACCGAAGTACCTCTCGGGCGCCTGATGTTACCCACCATATCTGCGGAGTAGCTAATGGAATGTCAATCCCGATTGAATCTTTAGGTTCTATTAAATTTTCAGCAATCGTTTGTGGTTCTGGAATCACTTCCAGTTCTATTATACTCCCACTACTGTTTTCTGAAAAAGTCTATTTTACTAAAACTGTGGCGAGTTAAGAACAATATCACTATTGATCTTCCAGATGGTAGAAAGTTAACCCTCATCATAGCCCGGGATAACCCACAAACTGCCATTACTGAAACGTGCCTTGAGTTATCCAGAATCTGGTTTTAAGCATAAGCCGCACAACTCTATATACCTTAACATCGTTAAGATATTAACCATTCTATATACAATATAGAAACAGAGGCACCGATTTAATTGAAAATAGATTCAAATCATGTTGTTGTCTCCAGTGCATGTCAACTAAATGGAGAGAGGCCGATCAGCATTACTCAACTTAGGAGTGCATCCAGATATGAGTAACCTGAAAGAGAAGCCAGTTCTCAAAACCATTACTATCAACTGAATACCAAATACAAGTATCTACATCTTCAATCACCTTGAAGAATCCTGATACTTGCAACTCATGGTTCTCTACTTTATTCTTGTACCTATAACTTCTCAAAACTTGGACCTCCATTTCTACGAAATACATGTCTAAAACTGGAGAAGTCATAAGTAAACAGAATATAGTACGAGTGCCAATCCCTCTGTTCTAATGGATACTGGACAACATACAATACTTTGTATAAGTCCCCTGAGTTGAATAACTCAAATCCTGTGTGTCGTAGGTTGAAAAATGTACTGTGGTAAAGAAGAATTACACTGCTCTTTAATGCTCCTTACCCAATCATCAACCGATATAGGTAAATGTCATGGACATAATTTCAAAAATTTATATCTCATTTTATAAAATAAACGTACAGATATTCAGTTTGAAATTGGTGCATAACAACGGATATTCAAAACCAAATATTTGCCGTCAGGTAAAACCCTAGGCGATTTCCTCAAATATCACCAATTACAACGAATTTCGATATAATGAGGATTTAATCACCTAATTCCTAAAAACTTAATATCACTCATCATCTGTAAAACCATACAGATGTGAGAATCAAACCTGGTAACTACATACCCTGAAGTAAGGATCTAATTGGGAAATCAGTTTTCAATTAACAACACATAGTGAAACTGAAACATGAAAATGTTTCGAAGGGGTATCATGGTATTCCTAGTAATGCCTCTTCCATTATCTAGATTCATGACTGTAACCGTATATTTCTTTGCCATCTCTCCAAATCCCTTTATTTGTCTTTACCCATTACCTCATATACACCACTCTTAGGCTAAATAGTTTTCTTCCTTCCCTACCGTTCGGCACCAGCCTATGGTTTCGAAGAAGACTATCTAATAACCATAATAGGTGTACTCTCCTAATCCTAGGAGCACTCACAACCTGAGAGAAGGTAAAGATAAAAGACAATTGAAAAATCTTTATTCTATTTCTCCTGAACCAGAATCCATCCTCGAACTGGAACAAGTTCCTTCGAGTACGATGGATTATCCAATAACTGTGGATCTTCATAGTGATACGGGGTATTCTGGAGAAATCCAAAGGTGAAGTAGGAGTGGCAATGAAATACGTGGTTTGGTCATGAATGATAGCAGTCACAATTTACTTTGATCTCTTTCTAATCCCTTTATTTGTCTTTACTTATTACCTTCTGTACACCTCACTTAGGCTAATTGGTTTTCTTCCTTCCCTACCTTTCGGCACCTGCCTATGGTTTGGAAGAAGACTATCTAATAAGCACAATAGGTGTACTCTCTCCTAATCCTAGGAGCCCTCACAACCTGAGAGAAGGTAAAAGGAAAAGACAACTGAATAGTCATATTCAATTTCTCCAGAACCAGAAACCATCCTCGAATCTGAAACAAGTTTCTTCGAGTTGGTATGTAACTATACGATGGTCATATCCAATAACTGTAGATCTTCGTAGTGATACGGAATGTTCCGGAGAAAAGAAAAGGGTAAAAGTAGGAGTGACAATGATGTATGCAACTCTGACAATCCAAAGGCCAGTGTTTTAAGAAAGTTCGGTTAACTTGGTTACTGAGTTATAGTCTATGGTCGGGACATAGTCGCTGCCAATGAGAGAGAGAAAATAATCACTCTGCTTGCACTCTAACCTAGATTAGAATGATTAATCATTTTATCTAATCAGAATGTCTCCCACTGTATCCTCAAATTCTCCTCCAAACCTGAAAGAAGAATTAGTCGGGATCATCTAAAATCACCCGAGGAGTAAACCAACTCATCAGTGGGTATCGGGATCCAACTATCATTGCATGATAACCTGATGGAATCCACTCACGTTATCACACTCCAGAAGGTATGCGCATGCCTGGCAAGTTTCCTGTATGTTTGAAACTCCCGATGTGATTTTTACCCCATGCTCTTATGACCTTGACTAAGACCAACAAATCATAAATCACATGTCAAGTTCTACCCGTCATTGTCCAGGTTAATTTGAACTCACCCGTACTCGCCCTTGACTAGGGCCAACAAGGCTGTACGACTGTCCCAAACTAACGCATTTATCTATGCAACAGAAAGATGACAAACAGCTACCATACACTATACCTTGATTAAGACCAACAAACATAGCATGAATACTAAGTGCTACCCGTCTGAAATGATGGAGGGCTACGAATGGTTTTTGGCGAAAAACCTTTAACGTAATGAACTTGATATCATTGAAGGAACCGGATAGCATTTTACAAATATATAGTGGCGATAAATTTTGCTAAAGAGGTCACTCCCGATGAAGGGATCTCGGCTTTTTCCTCGTAGAATGAGGTGCAGGATATTCCCACTGAATACCGCGATGCAAAGCAAAAAGTAATCGACTATAGTGAAGTTATTACCCTGACGCAAACTTCTGCCTAAGGGGTCACTCCCGATGAAGGGATCTCGGCCCTTGCTTCGTCGAATGAGATGTTGGATATTCATAACCGAATAACGCGGTGCAAAACAAAAGAAAACGTCCTTGCAATAACAGCTTTTGAAAATTTGTTCCAAAAACATAGAATAGGTATGTTTTTCTTGCAATGATCTGAATCAACGCAGTCACATCAATTAATCACACCACAAAAGAACGAAAATATGATGTACGTATATGCCATCCGCATTCGCCACTAGGTCCCATCATCACCCGTTAGGTTACTTAACCAACGACAGAGCGGGGACTGGACTAGCACGGGTGTAAAACATATACAACATTTACTAGTATATATATAACAATATATAATAATCGCTCCAGGCGTGATAAATGCAACATCACAGATAAGCATCATAGAACAATACAGATAATCTGGGAGCCCCGGGTATCATTTGAGCCACAAGTGAAACCCGGCGTTCCCCTGGTCGTGTGGATAGCCTGTGCAATGAAAACCTAGACCCCTAAGAGTGCGGCAAGTTACCCGCCAAAACCAGAAGCGAGGCAGCCCCCTTCATCAAAGTGAATGGGACACCCGGCAATTCACGGAATCCGGTAACTTGAGCACCCTACCTTGGGTCAACCTGTAACCCCTACGAATGCGGAGAATTGCTCGCCAATTCTAGAGTGAGGCCCCTTCCTTCTCAACGCCATGAAATGTGGACCCATTGCCCTCCAAAACCCGACTATCCATGCACTCCATCGCGGGCTAATCCTAGTACAGAAAATAAAATATGTACAACGGTGACATCGACCTCAACCTAGTCGTGCCCCAAAAGAATAATATACAAACAGGCAGTGACGACAGTCCACATGTCGGGCGCTCACCCCGCGATATCAAATGTACAAATAAAACTAAACTGTACTAGCATTGCGCGCAAGTTATCCACCACGACAATTCCGCAACAAACATAGCACAACAAAGAACATCAACGTGAATGTTACGTTCGCAAACCCGTCTAAAAGAACTATAGCAAATAGACAAGTTGTATTGCTCTAATGACATTCACGGTCGCAGATATTAATGCATGTACTGAACAATTTAAACAATATTAGAAATATCGACTTCGAAATAACCTCGAATAGCCCCAAACAACTAGATAAAACCATATCAAAACTGGGCTAAACTAGCAATGCCACTGATCCTATATTCCAGAGACTAGATCACACTACAAATACGAAGTCCCAGTTCAACCCAAAAACCGGCCAGGACGGATTTTAACACAATGTGGCCAGTCCAATGGTGGAGTTAGGGGCTCTTGTTTGGTGTGTGTTCTGGTGGTCGCCTAGGTAGTCTTCTGCAGTTGCTAAAATATTTTTAGAAGACTGTAAAAATTTCGACAGAGAATGGAATATTCAGGGTATTGATTTGCAGTTGTTTCGGTTCCGATACTTTAACATCGTCTAAACAAACTATTATACGGTTAATAGGTTGGCTATGATACTATGTAAGGCTACGCCAGCGCCCCGACCATCAATTTGTGGCCAAACGCGGAACAAAAAATTTAGAAAACCAGCGCTAACAGAACCCTAATCGACGGATTGTACCACTAACCCTATACTAGTCCTATATAAAGAAGTTTAAGAGATTATACCGATCGATCCATGTCCTTCGGTCTTCAATCTCTGTCCTTAGCTCGTCGTAGCAGCCTCGAACAAGTTCGTTCTCCGGTCTCCCTCGTCGAAGACGGTCCACGTCGAGGATTAGTAATACGGGATTCCGCCTCAAAACCGAAGCAACTCGAGGATCTAGTTTGCTATCCTAGATACCCAAGATGAAGTAGAGAGAGTGTGTGATTACATTGTCTCAATATACCCTAGGATTCTCAATACATGAGAGGGATAGGGCGGAGGTAGAAGAAGTTGCCATGGGTGTGAAGTGTGAGCTCAAGTTTTTGGCCAAGTGAAGAAAAGAAGTGGCTGGATATTTTTGTGTAAGTGTTGTGAGCTATTATTAAGTCTAGCAACTCAAGAATTTTTCCCAGCACAAAAAAGATCTGCCTCTCTCTAAAATATCTCACAACACGCTCAAAAAAAATCTTAGCCAAAACAAAAATGATCCCATGACCCAATACCATTAGTCACCAAGTGCATGTACCATGATCAATGCTAAATGCCAAGACTTGCACTCACACTTTACACCTCACAATTAAACATTAAAACTAAATGTTTAATAGAAATAAAGAAAAAGCAACTTCTAAAGTAAACTTGTAACGAATTACAAGAACACCCCTCATCTGTATATACATACCTGCATCCGTATTCCGACTGAATATGAATACAATGAGACGAAAATAATCCAACAATATAATACTAGGATCCGGCTTAAACCAAAGCCCACTAGTATTATCCGTCCGATCATGATCCGTGCACAAGTGCGCATATATGATCGAACCCTGCCATAAAACCATAAGGCCTCTACAACGTTTCGTCCGAACCAGGGAAACCCTCTGTGTGGGACTCTAAAGACACATCAATACGCTGGCAGTGGGTTTAACCATAAGTACGTTAGTGGCACTAGCTGTACATAATGGCTACCCAGGTATTGATCGAAAGGGAGACCGACGAGCAAACTCATCCTGAAACCCTACTGAGCCGACAGTGACAATATCCGTATAGTCCGGTCCGTTCGTCTATGAGTATCGCATATCGAGTCTAGGGGGTGGATAAAGTCAGACCCCTAATAACTTGATATTCGGTGTCGGTATGAAACCCATCACCACCTGAGATACTACCGATCCTAGATCAGTAATTCTCGACTACCTTGGCCAAGGATTTCTAGTGATGGCCACCCATGCACACCCCGACATCAACCCCCAATACCGAGATAGACGGATCCCCTGACGATCCGCTCACTGCCTCCATGTGGCTCGGGACTGTACCCAACTAAAACCTGTTTGCACGATTCCATTGAGCCGTGGTAGGGTAGTAATCAAAGTACAGTGGGAACTCACACGAGAAAAATGACAATCTCATGTCGATAAACTAACCTGTACACATGTCACCAGGCAACGGCTATCTGACAATAAGTATAATACCAACTAGCATGTTCTCGGCGAGTTCGTCCGGTGTACTCATAACCCAATGAGCCCATGTATACTTCTTAGGTGAACCAACTGACACCAATGGCTTGTGAGACCGGCCACCGCTCCTTGTCGGGGTCTCGATCCTGTAACACTTTGAAAATTCGTTTAGGTATATGTTAATTAGCGATATTACGTGTTTTTCGTAAAAACATTGTTAATAATTATTTTCCACGTCGACTAGAATAAATCTATTTTAATTGTGAAATTTTGTAATTACATATATAATTGTGTTTTATTAGTTAACATTTAATTAGTGATCACTTAACTATCTATTTTGTTTATTTATTATTTACTAAACTAGATTTTTATTAAACATGCAATAATCTAGTATTAACCTAGGTTAATATGTGTTTTAGCAACTATGACAATTCAACCCTAATTTTGTAGCATGCTTTTACCTCAAATTCTTTTTATGGTTATAACATTCTTTTTAAATGAAAACAAAAAAGAAAATAATAAGAAAAGGAAAGGAAAATATGAGGCAAGGGGGCATTTATGAGGCATGGGGGCTTTGACTTTGGGCACAAACACATACACCCTCTCTCCCTCTCTCTTTCCCTCACTCCCCCTCATGCTCTCGGTTCCCTCCAGCAGCCCCTCTTCCCTTCACCTTCTTCTTCTCCTCCTCTTCATTTCTAAGCCCCATTTCATAGAAAATCCCCAAGATTAACACAAAATCCTAGCCAAAATCATCACTACTCTCCCTTTATCGAATCAAGCATGGTTCTTGGCAAGTCTCCATAAGTGCTAGCATGTTTGAATCCCCTTCTCAACCATCTTGAGGTATAAGCCGAAATCCAATACTTAATTTGCTTAACTTTTAGTTTATTAAGCTTAATGTAATGTTTATGTAGTAATTAGTGCTAATTATGTGTTTTAAGAGAAGATTAGGTTAAGATAGGGTTTTTTATGGCTTGAGTAGGTTAATTAAAAGTTGTTAGTGTAAAATAATCCAAGTCTTTTCACAAGTTTACGCTAAAATACCCTAATGTCGCTAATTTGAGTTTTAAAACATTTTTAAATCAAGTTTTAGGATACGGAGTATCTGCTGTTTCTGTGATTAATTTTAGGGTAAACAAACATATACAGAATGTTATACATTGTGACTAGAGTGTTGTGTAAGGATACGAGCCCGTTTCACCCCCCTCGACCCGGCGAAACTACCCTGTTGTCCGAGCTCACCGGCCCCCTGGTAGAATTGGGAGTTGGTTCTTTGCATGCAGGTGTCTGTATGTATTTTATAGTGTTTGGTGTTGTTTGTTTTCTTGGTTTTTGCTCCAGGTAAAATCTGGGACCAATTACCTATAATTAATTTAGTGGGACTTGCGCGACACATACGTTCCGAGTCTGGGTTTTGTGTTTGCTGTGTACCACAGCCAATCGGGGCAGTTTCTGACTTTAGCACACACATTTTTGGTATTTCGGGTGCACACGCGTTAGCTTGTGGCGCTAGTTTCGTGAATGGTCTTGATATCGTGTTCTGCGGAATATTAGCCTTATGTGTGTTGCATTGTGTGATTCTAGGATCGGTCGCGGAGACATCGGACGCGGCACGGAAAGGAAAAGCGGTGATTGGACCAGACTAGCTGAAGCTTCCCGGTGAGTAGATGTACACATCTATGGGGGAATCATTTGGATGGCGCAAGGCGCCCGATAGTTAGAATTCCTATTAGTATTTGCATCATATGCGTAGTTCCTAGTTATTCATCTTGTTGCATCGCATCATTCTTTGATATGTGTGTGTGAGAGAGAGAGATACCATTCATAGGAAACTTGCACCATTACCATTGGTTTATGCTGCACGGGCACTATTCATGTGGACACACACACGCCTTGGTAATTGCTATGCCACGAACAGTTTAGAACTTGCTAGATCAGTACCCAAGACATTTGCATCTCACATGATACTTAAAACTAGTAGTTGTATTCTTCATCTCATCAAGATTGATAGGAAGGATTGCTAGTCGTATAGATACGCCTTATTTCATTTTCATTCATACATGTTTTTCTACTTATAAATCGCATTTCATATTGTTGATATTATATACATTCATTAATTTCATTATGTTCATGTATTATGATTTGATTCGAGGATTTCAGTATTTTTGAGATTTATGGATTTGGAGAAACCGCAAGAATTTTATAACCCTGCTATCATTTTAATAATGCAAGTTGCGGTTTTCTCGTGATATGATATATGTATCGTCCACCATGAGATTTACCGATTCTTGAGCTGTATCATACACCCGATTCGAGGAGTAGGAGGAACCGTCTGTGGGTGCATAGTGGACCCAATGCGGTACCCCGGGGCAAGATGCTCGCAGATGATGGCGTTGAGCCCGGCAGGGGAGCACTACCGACCGGTTATTGCTGACACGGCGGATATCCGGAGAATACCGACGTAGTCTTGAGATATGATGATATGGGCCAGTCCAGATTGCCGAAGCCTGAGATTTGATGATATGGGCCAGTCCGGGTTGCCGGAGCCCGAGATATTTGAGATATTCATATTTGGTGTCGATGCTTGACATAGATTTCTATTGATTTCATTGATGATACTACAGTTAAATTATAGAAGTTTTACTAAAATAAGAATACAGATTTCCCATGCTAAACATATTCAGATCTTGTGTTGTTTATTGCATTCATGTTGCATACATATTAGTGTATTGCATCATATTAGTATATGTAGGTTGTAACAATATTGTGTGCATGCTTATGATAGCCTTATTAGATATTAATTATTACTCACAAGTTGGCAACTCACCCCCGTCGTGCCACAGTGTTTTCCAGGTCCGACCCGTCAGCACAGTAGCGGCGGGCGCACCTCCTCTTTTGCTCCTTTTTGCTTGGACTTGCAGCATTGTTCGTAGATGGGTTGCGGGGATATTTTGTCTCCACCTTGAATCATTATTGTATCTAGTGTACTCCATCTACCATATTGTTAGTGTATATGCCCTAGAGGCCATTACTGTATCATACTAGTTTGTATATTACTTAATGGATGCTTGGGATATTCACCTTGTATATACAATCTTGCTCAAAATAGTAGTATGCTACTTGGTTTGTCTCTACTTCAATGTGTGCTTGTGTTTATTTTACTATATCACTTATACGCATTAGTGGAGCCCTTAGGATCTTTGCTTGATTACCAGCGTTGTGATGGCAGTCACACTAGTGGGGGCTGGGTAATCTATAAGCACATCCTTATACAGGTCCCTAGTCGCAGGACTATCGAGACAGGGCATCGATACTCCGGAGTAGACTAGCGTATGCGCTTCTCATCCCAGTGTGGGAGATGGTCTGTCCCACAGCCATCAGTACGTCGTACTGGAGATAGTATACGGGTGCTCGTTGGGTTACGAGTACACTGGACAGGACTCGTCGGGAACTGACAGGTTGGTATTATACCTATCGTCAGTCGTCAGTTCCCAGGTGACATGAGTACAGCTTAGTCCGCTGACTTGACACTGGCACTTCGCCTCGAGTGTGTTCCCACTGCACTTTGATCACAACCCTACCACGGCTCAAAGGAGTCGTGCAAACAGGTGGTGGTTGGGTGCAGTCCCGAAGCACTTGGAGGCAGTGACGGTTAGACAGGATTCGTCTCTCCCGGTATTGGGGGTTGACATCGCGCTGTGTCTAGGAGAGCCATTACACGAGTAGTCCCTGGCCAGGGCAAACGAGATATACTGGTAGGTTTCCAGTGTTATCTCAGGGTGTTTTGGGCTTTGCTCCGGCACGACTTGTACCGCTATTGGGGGACTGACGTTTACCGCCCCCTAGGCCCGCCATGCGATGTATCAGACGAACAGACCGGACTGTACGGAGAATGTCACATTCAGACTCAGTAGGAGTACAGATGGGGTTTCACCTCGTCAGCCTTCTTGTCGGCATCTACCTGGGGACCGTTACGCACAGCTAGTGCCGCTTGCGGTCTGTGGTTAAACCCACTGCCAGCGTAGTGTCGAGTCTTTAGAGTCCCACACAGAGGGTATTCGCCTCTGGGCAAAACAGAGTAGAGGTCGCATGGTTTTGCGACAGGGTTCGTTCTCATCCGCGCACTTGTGCACTTTTGGAGTCCGGACGGATTATACTGGCAGGCTCTGGTTTGAGCCAGATACTGGTATATGTTTCAGGGTTGCTTTTATATCTTGGTATTCTTGTTCCTCGGAACGAGAATGCAGGTGTGTATGCACAGTTGCTTGAGGCGGAGAATGAGGTTTTTCATTAGGGTTTCGGAACGGGTGCGTATGCACAGTTGACAGTTATCTTTTTCCAAACCCTAATGGATTTATGAATTATCTATTAATAATAGTAATTAAAATGAGAATTATGTTATGGTTGATTTTTGTTGACTTATTGACTTGGTTGACTTGTTGACCATTGACCACCATCATGCTTAGAAAGATCTTCCTTGATTCATGCTTACACTTCATTTAAAGAAGCATGATAGTGGTCATTCCAAAAATAACCATCAACTATTCTTGTTTTCAATTATTATCATTTAGATAATTCTTTTCTTTTGCTTTATGGTTGCAAAAGAGAAAAAGAAAGCTCATTCTATCATAACCTCTCTCTCTCCTCATTTTCATCTTCTTCTTCCTCTTGAAAAGAGAAACCTTCTCATGTGTTGAGAATCATTCTCTTTTGATAGAAAAGCAAACCCTAATCTATCTCTACTCATTCTAGGATGAAGGATTAGCAAACCGGAAACCCTAGTTCACTCTAAGATCGAGGAAGAGCCCAAAGTCGAACCTTCGAGGTGGATCCATCTTCGACGGGAGAAGGCGACGTAAAGAGAACCATCAACCTCTACAAGGTTTGAAGAAGAAGGAGTTCAAGTTTAGGTATAACCATCTTTCCATAGTAGCTAACTCTCTTTAGCTAGAATACTAGTTTTAGTTTAGACAACGATCCCGGCCATGTTTAGTCCATGTTGCCACTTGCGATAAAAATTCGTTTTTTATACCGTTTCCGCCTCCCCGCAAGCACCGGGGGTCGCAATATGGACTTACAGTGGTATCAGAGCCTAACTAAACTTAAACTAGCTTGGTAGTAAGGTGTAACGAAGTTCGGAACCGAAAAAATCACAAAACCGGAAAAACCAAAACCCTAAAACCGTATTTTTCAAAACCTGAGTTTCTGTTGAAATTTTTTTGGCTCAAAATGAAAAAATTTATATTTGTAAAATCATCTCAGGGTTTTCTAAAAACACCCATGAAAAACGATCCAGAGTTGAGCTCAAAGCGCCGCGCATCCGCGGCACGAGGTAGGCTCGTGCCGCGGAACCGCCGCGCTTTGTCGTCTTCTGCGCCTCGTTTTTCGTGCAGTGTCTGTAGGTTTTGGTTTTGGGATTTTTGAGATATATTATATGTGCCCAGATTTTCCAGAAAAGAAATTTCCTTTTGGGGTCCTATAATTCTGTATTTTTCCGAACTTCACTACACTTTAGCTATATTGGTTATATCTGTGATGTTTGCATGTATTGAACGTCGGCTAATCGCTATAAGTCGATTAGTCGGGGTTATACATGATCTGTAATGTGCTGGAATGTGTATATGAATGTGTTGGACTGTCGCGGGTGAATAGCCGGGGTTGGATGTGAGATGAGCTTTTGTTTTTCTTTCATTCATTGTAAATGTAAATTGATGTAATAATTATTATTTGTTTGGCCGCACAACCGGGTCGGGGTTGTAGCCGTCATTGTATAATTCTTTTTACTGTTTTTGCTCCTAGGATAGACCCATGGAGGGGGTGCACAAACTACCGAGTACTTGGCGGGTAGTTTGCCGCACCCGTAGGGGTCTTGGGTGGGGTATTTGCTATTCACCGCGACCGTGTTATCCGCTTTTCGTTTCAGGCTCGAAAGAAATGCGGATTGCTAGTATATCCAATGTATTCATCTGTGATCTGTAATGTCTATCATTGCTTTCTATTTAGGCGTTGCTTATGTTTTACAGCCGCGCTAGCCCAGCCCCCGCTCTGTCGTTAGTTAAGTAACCTAACGGGTGATGACGGGGCCCCGTGGCGAATGCATATGGCATAAGCGTACGTCATATTTTGGTTGTTTTCTGCAATGGTAGGATTTAAATGATGGGACGCATTAAAAGAACTAATGCAAGAATATCACGCATTAAAAGAACTAATGCAAGATAATAAACCAAGTTAAAGTCGTTGGAACACTTTCGAAAAACCACTCGGTTCTTTTCAAAACTAACTTTTAAAATACGGAGCTTGAGCCACTCCATTTAAAAGCTATCTCGTTCCATCGACCAAATCAAGTTCACTACGTTCACGGTTTTGCCAAAACCATTCGTAGCCCTCCGTCGTTTCGTATGAATATTCAAATAGTATTCAAGCTGTGTTTGTTGACCTTCGTCAAGGCATAGTGATTGGTAGCTGTTAAGTATTCATATGTAGCATAGATAGATGCGTTGGTTTGGGACACTCACATTACCTTGTTGACCTTCGTCAAGGGTATATGCGGGTGGATTCAAATTAACCTGGATAATGACGGGCAGAACTTGACATGTGACTTATGATTTGTTGACCTTCGTCAAGGTCATAAGAGCATGGGGCAAAAATCCACATCGGGAGTTTCATAAGTACTGAAACTTGCTAGATTTGCATACCATTTGGAGTGTGGTGATTCTGGTAGGATTCCTTCAGTTTCGTCACGCGATGATATTTGGATCCCGATCCTACTGTGAGTATATGCTACTCCTCGGGAAATTTCTCACTTAACGATCAATGCTATAAACCTAGTAGGTGCCTAGAAAGGTGTTAGCGGGGCTACGCCCCCAGGGAAAAGAGGTTCTTTAATTAAGGAACTTCGCGAAAGCGTTGGAAAACCTCCCTCGAAGTACCGACACCAGCCTGGCCGAACGGTTAAGCAAGTATTGTACGGTGGGATTGATCCTGACTAATTCTTCCTTTATGGTTTGAGGAGGGATTCGAGAAACAGTGGGAGCCATCCTGTTTAGACAAACTAAAAACCACTCTAAACTTGCAAGAGCATCATGCTGAGTGTTTCTTCTTCTCTCTCCTAATTGCAGCGACCAATCAACATGACTGGACTTAAGTTACTCCTAGATAAAAACAAGCTGACAGGGCCAAACTACAAAGATTGGCTCAGGAATGTCAAGATAGCAATCACTTATGACAAGCTGGGGTATCTTCTTACCACCAAAGCTCCCCCTGTCCCTGGTCCAACTTCCAGCGTCGCGGATAAGGAAATCCGCAAGACTTGGGAGATTGATAGCGCGAAGGCCAAGTGCCTCTTGCTTGCCTCGATGGACAACGAACATCAGAGGAGGCATGAGAATATGGACATGGAGTCCATATTGCTTCATACAAAAGAACTGTATGGGGAGCAATCACGTATCGCAAGATACGAAGCGTCGAAAAAGTTGTTTTCGACAAGAATGGCCGTCGGATCATCAGTAGCCGAGCACGTGCTAAAGATGATCGGTTACATTGAGGAGCTCGCTGACCTAGGGATCACATTGGAGAGTGAGCTATATACGGATATAGTTCTCCAGTCCCTTCCTTCCACTTACGCCCAGTTTATAATGAATTTCAACCTACAAGAAAAGGAGGTTGAACTTTCAGAGCTCCTCAACCTGCTGAGGAGCGCAGAGGGCACCCTACAGAAAGGTAGGGAAACATCCACTTTGTTTGTAGGAGGATCATCTTCTTCTAGGTCCAAGGCGAAAGCCAAGGGAAAGAAGAAGAAAGCCCCCGCCAAACCAAGGGGCGGTGTTAGTAAAGTGGATACGAAGGGAAAAGGAAAAGCAACAAAGATAGCGGGGAAGCTTGTGGATAAGGAAGAATGCTTCTTTTGTCATAAGAAAGGACACTGGAAGAATGATTGCAGGGCCTGGAAGGCCAGAACACAGGAATTGAAGCAGGTTGCAGCTTCAGCTTCAGGTGTGTATGTTATTGAAAACTGTCTTTCTATAAACTCTACTTCCTGGGTATTGGATACCGGATCAGGATCTCATATCTGTAATTCTTTGCAGGCGTTGAGAAACCGTAGTGTTTTGAAAGCAGGTGACATGACCCTCAGAGTTGCAAACGGAGCGAGCATGGATGCTAAAGCCGTGGGGGACTATCACCTGGGAATGTCAGATGGACATGTTTTGGTTTTGCGTAATTGCTTTTTTGTACCCAACGCAACTTGTAATATCATTTCTGTATCTTTAGTTTCTAAAGAAGGTTATGAATTTGCGTTTGTAAGTAATGTTGTAAACATTCGCCTTAATCAAGTTTTGATTGGGTCAGGTACTTTGAGTAATGGTATATACGTATTGAACCAACCACAGATTTTTAATGTCCAGAATACACACAAAAGAAAGTCTCCAGAAATAAACCAGACTTTCTTATGGCATTGTAGATTGGGTCACATCAATGAGAGAAGGTTGACGAAGTTACATATAGAAGGGTATTTTAATGCGTTCGAATATCAGTCGTATGCCACTTGTCAATCCTGTCTCAAGGGAAAGATGACAAAGACTCCGTTTACTGGACATGGAGAAAGAGCGAGCGAGCTCTTGGGACTCGTACACAGTGACGTGTGCGGTCCAATGTCTACACATGCCCGAAGCGGACATTCTTACTTCATTACTTTTACGGATGACTTCTCAAGGTACGGTTATGTTTTCTTAATGAAACATAAGTCCGAGGCTTTTGAAAAATTCCAGGAGTATAAGAATGAAGTAGAGAAACAGACCGGCAAAAGTATTAAGATTCTAAGATCGGATCGAGGTGGAGAATACTTGAGTGCCGAATTCCTGAATTACTTAAAAGAGAATGGTATTCTCTCTCAGCTTACTCCTCCATACACACCGCAACATAACGGTGTATCGGAGAGACGGAACCGAACCCTATTGGATATGGTTCGGTCCATGATGAGTAACGCTGAGTTACCGCGATCATTCTGGGGATATGCAATAGAAGCAGCTGCGTATCTCTTGAACAAGGCTCCCACCAAGACTGTGCCTACCACCCCTTATGAGATGTGGACTGGGAAGAAACCCTGTCTCAAGTATCTTAAAGTATGGGGATGTCCAGCCTTTGTAAAAAGGCAGCTTGAGGCACGTTCAGTACAGTGTAAGTTTGTGGGATACCCAAGGAACTCCAGGGGGTATCTTTTCTATTCCGCTGAGGAACAAAAGGTTTTTGTTTCTCAGCATGCCCGCTTCTTGGAAACTGAGTTTTTGGAAACCCAGATAAGTGGGAGCACAATAGAACTGGAAGAAGTTCCAGAACCACAGACTGTTACTGAAAGCTTAGTGGAACCAGAGGGTTCAACAGAACAGGACATTCCTACGCCGCTCCGCAGAAGTAGTAGGCAGTCTCATCCGCCCGAGAGATACTACGGTTTTCTCATAGACGGGGATAGAGAGGATTGCATCATAGATTATGATGAGCCTACTAGCTTCCAGCAGGCCGTTCAGAGCGTTGACTCAGTGAAATGGCTGGATGCAATGCGGACCGAAATGGAGTCCATGTACACCAACAAGGTATGGACGTTGGACATTGCTCCAGACGGGGTAAAACCCGTAGGATGCAAGTGGATCTTCAAAAGGAAGATTGGTGTAGATGGACAGGTTGAGACCTATAAAGCTAGGCTGGTAGCAAAGGGTTTCCGTCAAAGACCTGGCTTGGACTATGACGAAACCTTTTCTCCAGTAGCCATGCTGAAATCCATTCGGATCCTTCTTGCCATCGCTGCCTTCCACGATTATGAGATCTGGCAAATGGACGTAAAGACAGCTTTTCTAAATGGAAATTTAGAGGAGTGTGTCTATATGGACCAGCCAGAGGGCTTCATTCAGAGTGGGAGCAGCGGAAAGGTGTGCAAGTTGCTTAAGTCCATCTATGGACTAAAGCAGGCATCGCGGAGTTGGAACATCTGCTTTGATGAGACGGTCAAAGAATTTGGCTTTATCAAAAATCCAGATGAACCATGCATCTATAGTAGATTTGTAGCGAGAACTGTAGTATTCCTCGTTTTATACGTGGATGACATTCTCTTAATAGGAAATGACATTCCTATGCTACAATCTGTCAAGGGGTTCTTGTCACACAGGTTCTCCATGAAAGACCTGGGTGATGCCTCATACATCCTGGGGATCCGGATCCATCGTGATAGATCCAAGAGGATATTGGGACTTTCTCAGTCCAGGTTCATCGACACCATAGTGAAGAGATTCAGCATGGAAGATTCCAAGCGCGGTAACCTACCGGCTTGTCACGGGATCACCCTCTCTAAAGAGATGTCTCCCAAGACTGATTTGGAGAGGGATCGCATGTCTATTATACCCTACGCTTCTGCGGTAGGCTCTATAATGTATGCGATGTTGTGTACCAGACCGGATGTAGCTTATGCACTGAGTGTGGTAAGCAGGTATCAGTCAAACCCTGGGGAGAAACACTGGATAGCGGTAAAGAACATTCTCAAGTATCTGAGAAGGACTAAGGAGATGTTCTTGGTGTATGGCGGAAAAGACCTCCAGATCGAGGCCTTTGCTGACTCCAGCTTCCAGAGTGACAAGGATGATTCCAAGTCCATGTCGGGCTTTGTCTTTACCCTCAATGGAGGGGCGGTGTGTTGGAAGAGTTCCAAACAGGAAACCGTTGCAGACTCGACGATGGAAGCGGAATACATCGCTGCATCAGATGCCGCAAAAGAAGCTGTCTGGATGAGGAAGTTCTTGAAAGAACTTCAAGTGGTTCCGTCCATTGTTGATCCAATACCTCTGTATTGCGACAACAATGGGGCTATAGCTTTAGCGAAGGAACCCAGGTCCCATCAGAGATCCAGGCACATCTTGAGGCGGTATCACCTGATCAGGGAGATCGTGGATCGCAAGGAGATCGAGGTTCGGAGAGTAGCTTCAGAAGACAACACTGCAGATCCATTCACCAAGGCCCTGCCCCAGACTCAGTTCGAGCGGCTGATCGAGATGATAGGTCTTCGATACGCCAGTACATGGCCTTAGTGCAAGTGGGAGATTGTTAGTGTATATGCCCTAGAGGCCATTACTGTATCATACTAGTTTGTATATTACTTAATGGATGCTTGGGATATTCACCTTGTATATACAATCTTGCTCAAAATAGTAGTATGCTACTTGGTTTGTCTCTACTTCAATGTGTGCTTGTGTTTATTTTACTATATCACTTATACGCATTAGTGGAGCCCTTAGGATCTTTGCTTGATTACCAGCGTTGTGATGGCAGTCACACTAGTGGGGGCTGGGTAATCTATAAGCACATCCTTATACAGGTCCCTAGTCGCAGGACTATCGAGACAGGGCATCGATACTCCGGAGTAGACTAGCGTATGCGCTTCTCATCCCAGTGTGGGAGATGGTCTGTCCCACAGCCATCAGTACGTCGTACTGGAGATAGTATACGGGTGCTCGTTGGGTTACGAGTACACTGGACAGGACTCGTCGGGAACTGACAGGTTGGTATTATACCTATCGTCAGTCGTCAGTTCCCAGGTGACATGAGTACAGCTTAGTCCGCTGACTTGACACTGGCACTTCGCCTCGAGTGTGTTCCCACTGCACTTTGATCACAACCCTACCACGGCTCAAAGGAGTCGTGCAAACAGGTGGTGGTTGGGTGCAGTCCCGAAGCACTTGGAGGCAGTGACGGTTAGACAGGATTCGTCTCTCCCGGTATTGGGGGTTGACATCGCGCTGTGTCTAGGAGAGCCATTACACGAGTAGTCCCTGGCCAGGGCAAACGAGATATACTGGTAGGTTTCCAGTGTTATCTCAGGGTGTTTTGGGCTTCGCTCCGGCACGACTTGTACCGCTATTGGGGGACTGACGTTTACCGCCCCCTAGGCCCGCCATGCGATGTATCAGACGAACAGACCGGACTGTACGGAGAATGTCACATTCAGACTCAGTAGGAGTACAGATGGGGTTTCACCTCGTCAGCCTTCTTGTCGGCATCTACCTGGGGACCGTTACGCACAGCTAGTGCCGCTTGCGGTCTGTGGTTAAACCCACTGCCAGCGTAGTGTCGAGTCTTTAGAGTCCCACACAGAGGGTATTCGCCTCTGGGCAAAACAGAGTAGAGGTCGCATGGTTTTGCGACAGGGTTCGTTCTCATCCGCGCACTTGTGCACTTTTGGAGTCCGGACGGATTATACTGGCAGGCTCTGGTTTGAGCCAGATACTGGTATATGTTTCAGGGTTGCTTTTATATCTTGGTATTCTTGTTCCTCGGAACGAGAATGCAGGTGTGTATGCACAGTTGCTTGAGGCGGAGAATGAGGTTTTTCATTAGGGTTTCGGAACGGGTGCGTATGCACAGTTGACAGTTATCTTTTTCCAAACCCTAATGGATTTATGAATTATCTATTAATAATAGTAATTAAAATGAGAATTATGTTATGGTTGATTTTTGTTGACTTATTGACTTGGTTGACTTGTTGACCATTGACCACCATCATGCTTAGAAAGATCTTCCTTGATTCATGCTTACACTTCATTTAAAGAAGCATGATAGTGGTCATTCCAAAAATAACCATCAACTATTCTTGTTTTCAATTATTATCATTTAGATAATTCTTTTCTTTTGCTTTATGGTTGCAAAAGAGAAAAAGAAAGCTCATTCTATCATAACCTCTCTCTCTCCTCATTTTCATCTTCTTCTTCCTCTTGAAAAGAGAAACCTTCTCATGTGTTGAGAATCATTCTCTTTTGATAGAAAAGCAAACCCTAATCTATCTCTACTCATTCTAGGATGAAGGATTAGCAAACCGGAAACCCTAGTTCACTCTAAGATCGAGGAAGAGCCCAAAGTCGAACCTTCGAGGTGGATCCATCTTCGACGGGAGAAGGCGACGTAAAGAGAACCATCAACCTCTACAAGGTTTGAAGAAGAAGGAGTTCAAGTTTAGGTATAACCATCTTTCCATAGTAGCTAACTCTCTTTAGCTAGAATACTAGTTTTAGTTTAGACAACGATCCCGGCCATGTTTAGTCCATGTTGCCACTTGCGATAAAAATTCGTTTTTTATACCGTTTCCGCCTCCCCGCAAGCACCGGGGGTCGCAATATGGACTTACACATATCTACCACTTTTACTATTGTAGTAGCGACTCAGAGATGAGACAGTGAGATTTTTATATTTATGTTGTTTCTCTAGGGTCGAGCTCACTTGAGCGGACATGATGTTTCCTTATTTTGTGCATTTGTATACTTATTTTTTATGGTGATGATATATATTGTGTGTGATTATGATATCCGCCATTGGCGAAGAGCTAGCTCCCGCTGGGGGATGCCTTATTTCATGATGTACATATATTCTTGTTTTGTACCTGTTTGTGGCCAGTTTTTACAAAGGAGACTCTGCCGAAATTTTGGGAAAAAGTATGATGTTGCTTTTAAAGGTTTGATGTGACTTATTTGATTAAAAATCGCTTTCCTTAACTGGGCTTTCCTTTACTCTATTTCCTTATTTGGTTTTGATTTCTGGATTTTGGCTTACTTAGATTACGTGCGCCTTGAGACGTCTCGTAATTTAAGTGCCAGTCACGCTCCGTACTTTTCGGGTAGTGACCAAGTTGGTATCAAAGTGTTAGGTTTTACCTTTCTGAGTATAGGATGACCCTTAGTAGATGGAGTAGGTAACTTAAGCAGAGTGACGTATCGTGTGTATGTTCCGCGGCATACCTACGATACGGTACTCCGCCTAAATGACCTTAGGATATAATTGCTTGTAATTCTATGATTCTATTGCACTGTTCTTATTATCCTGTTTCCTGTACCTGCCATTATGCCGCTGAAGGCCACGAGGGCGCAGAGGGCTGCCGCCAGAGATGAGATTCGAGCGGGCTCGTCTGAGACGGGGACCGATCAGGACAGTACGCCTACCCCTCAGGGATAGATTGATCTGCCATCCCCAGGTCGCGTTGACAGGCTAGAGTCAGGTAGGCAGGAGTTGCGTCAGATGATGGGATCTTTAGTTGAGTCCATTCGGGTACAGAGATCTGAGGATGTTCCTTCCACTGCATAAACCATGATTGTACCTGCTGGCCAGACAGTTGTTCCTACTACCGAGACTATTCCCGTATCATTACAGGAGTTTATGAGGCTGAGGCCTCCAGTCTTTACCGGCACAGATGCAGTGGAGGATCCGCAGACATTCCTCGACAGGATGGCTAGGATTTGCCATTCGCTAAGATGTTCTGACGATAGATGGGTGGAGCTTGCAAGTTTTCGTCTGGAGGGTCTTGCTCAGAAGTGGTGCGAGTCAGTCGAGAGAGATCAAGCTCCAGGTCTACCTCCTATGACTTGGGATGATTTCACAGCAGTATTTCTTGCCTGTTTCCTTCCAGAGAGCATCCAGGATGCTCGAGCCCGTAGTTTTGCGATTTTTTGCAAGATTCCAGGGATGACAATGTCCGCGTATGATATCCAGTTTACTCAGTTGTCCCGATATGCTCCTTACCTGGTGGACACTGAAGAGAAACACCTAAAGAGGTTCGTACGGGGGTTAGACACGCAGCTATTTCTTGCTATTGGCGCCCAGCACTTCGACACTTATGCAGCCGCGGTGGATGCAACCTTACTTTTGGAGGAGCGCATTTCGGAGACTTTGGTCGTTTCAGAGCCGAAGAGGATTCGTACAGATATATCAGCTCCAATACAGTTTGGCAGAGGCATGGCAGGCAGAGGACGTGGCAGATTCTTTCCAGGCCGTGGTGGTGGTCGAGGCATGATGCGAGGCCAGTTGTTCAGTTCTTATTCACCAGGTCAGTGGCTACTACCAGGATGTTATTAGTGTGGGAGTCCAGGTCACCTTTTCAAGAATTATACCGTGAGGCGCCAGGGTGAGACGACAGTTCCCTATGTGACCCTTCCACCCTTATCCCCTGATCAGAGAGCTCTACTTCCTACCCCTAGTGGTATTCCATGGCAGGCAGATGCTCCCAGAAGCCGTGGATGTGGAAGTACTTTTCAGAGAGGACGAGGAGGTAGAGGCCGAGGATAGCCGTCTATTAGTGGGGGACAGGTCCGAGTGTTCGCTTTGACTCCGCAGGATGCACATGCATCCAATGCCGTTGTGACAGGTACCTTACTGGTATGTTCTTTCGATGCACAGGTATTATTCGGCCCATGTTCCACACATTCGTATGTATCTACACATTTGTCACCGATGTTGGGCCGAGAGTCATCTTCGTTAAATCATCCGCTTATTGTTATTACTCCGGTAAGAAAGTCGTTTATCGCTCGATCTATGTTTCGATTGTGGTTTGTTCGTATCGAGGAGAGGGATTCTTCGGTTGATTTGATTCTTCTCGATATGTTAGACTTTGATGTTCTTCTGGGCATGGACTGGGTAGCCACTTGTTATGCATCCGTGGACTGCCGTAAGAAGGCAGTTAGATTTAGTTTTTCGGGTGAACCAGTTCTTGTTATTCAAGGAGACCGTAGCATCACCCTTCCTAGCTTGATTTCTTCTCTTCACGCTGGTCAGCTCTTGAGGAAAGGATGTTAGGGATTCTTAGCATATGTTTGTGATATTAGAGCTGCAAAGGTCCCGCTGGACCAGGTCCCGATTGTGAGCAAGTTTCCTGATGTCTTTCCTGAGAGCTGCCTGTGTTACAGCCTGAGCACGATATTGTGTTCTGCATCGACTTGATCCCCGGCACGGGGCCTATTTCCATACCTCCTTATCGGATAGCCCTGGAGAAGCTTAGAGAGCTGAAGGTTCAGTTACAGGATTTGCTAGATAAAGGGCTTATTCGACCGAGTGTGTCTCCTTGGGGTTCTCCTGTTCTGTTCGTCAAGAAGAAGGACGGAAGTTTGCATTTGTGTATTGATTATTGTCAGCTCAACTGGGTTACTGTGCGAAACAGATATCCCTTACTTCGTATAGATGATTTGTTCGACCAGCTCCAGGGTGCGGGGCATTTCTCGAAGATTGACTAGCGATCAGGCTACCGTCAGTTGCGGGTTCGACAGGATGATAATCCAAAGACAGCTTTTCGCACACGTTATGGGCATTACAAGTTCTTGGTGATGTCGTTCGGGCTCACCAATGCCCCAGCAGCGTTTATGGACATGATGAACCGCATTTTCAGGCTGTATCTTGATCAGTTCATTATCATATTCATTGATGACATCTTAGTATATTCCCGTAGCCGAGAGGAGCACGAGTAGCACTTGCAGATCACATTGTAGACTTTGAGAGAGCACCAACTGTTCGTGAAATTCTCCAAGTGCGCATTCTGGCTTGACAGTGTTGATTTCTTGGGTCACGTGGTTATGAGAGATGGTATGCGTGTGGACCTGAAGAAGATCGAGGCCATTCAGCATTGGCCCAGACCGGCATCAGTTACAGAGATCCGCAGCTTTCTAGGCCTGGCCGGCTACTATCGACGTTTTGTTCAGGATTTCTCCCGTATCGCTGCACCATTGACCGGGTTGACCCGGAAAGGAGTTCCTTTTGTTTGGACCGATGCGTGTGAGCATAGCTTCCAGCAGTTGAAGACTCATTTGACTAATGCACCAATGTTATCATTACTTTCGGGATCGGGCGGTTTTGTAGTTTATTGTGATGCTTCTCGAGTAGGGCTAAGCTGTATGTTGATGCAGCACAGTAGGGTCGTCGCTTATGCTTCTCGGCAGCTGAAGAAACACGAGCAGAACTATCCCACTCATGACTTAGAGATGACTGCGGTGGTTTTTGCACTCAAGATAAGGAGACATTACCTATACGGTGAGTCGTGCCAGATATTCACGGACCACAAGAGCTTTAAGTATATCTTTCAGCAGCGAGACCTAAATCTGAGACAGCGCCGTTGGATGGAGCTAGTGAAAGACTATGATTGCGAGATTCTGTATCATCCGGGCAAGACGAATGTAGTGGCAGATGCTTTGAGTCGGAGGACCGGAGGTAGTTTAGCTTGTTTGAGCGTAGTTCAAAGGCAGTCGTCGGCGGATTGGTAGATTTTATGCGACAACCGAGTGCAATTCGAGTTTACGCCGACCGAGGGACAGATTGCACTTATCCATGCACGTCGACAGTTGCTTGACCGTATCCATGAGGCACAGTACCGTGATGACCGTTCTTCAGAGATCATGGAGCAGGTTAGACAGGTCAGAGATTCCGAGTTCGTGATTGATGATCAGGGGATACTACGATTTGGGACTCAACTGTGCGTACCAGATTCTGAGGGACTGAGGCATGAGATTCTTGAGGAGGCACATCGATCGGTATACAGTGTTCATCCAGGTTCCACCAAGATGTATCATGATTTGAGAGACGTTTACTGGTGGGAAGGAATGAAGAGAGATGTTACAGACTTTGTTTCGATATGCCTGACTTGTCAGCAAGTCAAGGCCGAGCACCAGAGGCCGGCGGGAAAGTTACAGCCCTTGCCTATTCCGGAGTGGAAGTGGGAACAGATTTCTATGGACTTCATTGTGGATCTACCAAGGACCAGTCGAGGGTATGACTCTAATTGGGTGATCGTGGATCGATTGACGAAAGTGGCTCACTTTCTGCCAGTGAAGACCACTTTTGGATTTGCTCAGTATGCCCAGATATACATTTTTGAGATTGTGCGACTGCATAGCGTCCCGACTTGTATTGTGTCCGACCGAGGCACCCAGTTCAACAGCCGACTGTGGCAGAGACTTCAGGAGGCTTTGGGCACCCGATTGAGTTTCAGCACAGCATTCCATCTGCAGACCGACGGTCAGTCAGAGCGGACTATTCAGACTCTTGAGGACATGCTCCGAGCGTGCGTTTTAGATTTCGGTGGCAGCTGGGATCATCATTTACCCTTGATAGAGTTCTCCTACAATAACAGCTTCCAGGAAACGATTCAGATGACACCCTTCGAGGCGTTATATGGGAGGAGATGTCGATCGCCAGTATGTTGGACAGAGCTCAGCGAGAGCAATATTTTAGGGCCGCAGATTGTGCAGGAGATGACTGCAGAGATCCAGTTGATTCGTGATAGGATGAAAGCGGCCCAGAGCAGGCAGAAATCTTATACGGACCGACGTCGGCGCAGACTTTAGTTTGCTGTAGGCGATCATGTTTTCTTGAGGGTCTCTCCGATGAAAGGCGTGATGAGATTTGGGAGGAAAGAGAAGCTTAGTCCCAGATATATGGGCCCCTTCGAGATCCTCGAGCGTGTTGGCGCAGTTGCTTATCGGTTGGCTCTTCCGCCTAGTTTCCCAGATGTTCACCCCGTATTCCACGTATCGATGCTCCGCAAGTACCTTCTTGACCCTTCTTATGCGATTCAGCACCCGACGATCCAGCTGCAGCGTGACTTTTCTTTTACAGAGCAGCCGGTGGTCATCCTGGATCAGCAGGTGAAGAAATTGAGGTCAAAGGTTATACCATCCGTAAAGGTTCTTTGGCGTAGCCCGAGCAGCAAAGATGTCACCTGGGAGACCGAGGAAGAGATGGGGAAGACACATCCTCATCTCTTCGAAGGTACGCGTAGTTAGATTTTTAAATTCGAGGACCGAATTTCTTTAAGGGGGAAAGATTGTAATACTTTGAAAATTCGTTTAGTTCAATTAGATGTTAATTAGCGATAATACGTGTTTTTCGTAAAAACCTCGTTAATAATTATTTTCCACGTCGACTGGAATGAATCTATTTTAATTATGAAATTATGTAAGTACATATATAATTGTGTTTTATTAGTTAACATTTAATTAGTGATCACTTAACTATCTATTTTGTTTATTTATTATTTACGAAACTTGATTTTTATTAAACATGCACAGATCTAGTATTACCCTAGGTTAATATGTGATTTAGCAACCATGACAATTCAACCCAAATTTTGTAGCATGCTTTTACCTCAAATTCTTTTTATGGTTCTAACATTCTTTTTAAATGAAAACAAAAAAGAAAATAATAACAAAAGAAAAGGAAAATGTGAGGCATGGGGGCATTTATGAGGCATGGAGGCTTTGACTTTGGGCACAAACACACACGCTCTCTCCCTCTCTCTCTCTCTCCCTCACTCCCCCTCTTGCTCTCGGTTCCCTCTAATAACCCCTCTTCCTTTAACCTTCTTCTTCTTCTCCTCTTCATTTCTAAGACCCATTTCATAGAAAATCCACAAGCTTAACACAAAATCATCACTACTCTCCCTTTTTCGAATCAAGCATGGTTCTTGGTAAGTCTCCATGAGTGCTAGCATGTTTGAATCCTCTTCTCAACCATCTTGAGGTATAAGCCTAAATCCAATACTTAATTTTCTTAACTTTTAGTTTATTAAGCTTAATGTAGTGTTTATGTAGTAATTAGTGCTAATTATGTGTTTTAAGAGAAGATTAGGTTAAGATAGGGTTTTTATGGCTTGAGTAGGTTAATTAAGAGTTGTTAGTGTTAAATAATCCAAGTCTTTTCACAAGTTTACGCTAAAATACCCTAATGTCGCTAATTTGAATTTTAAAACATTTTTAAATCAAGTTTTAGGATACGGAGTATCTGCTGTTTCTGTGGTTAATTTTAAGGTAAACAAACATATACACAATGTTATACATTGTGGCTAGAGTGTTGTGTAGGGATACGAACCTGTTACAACCCCCTCGACCCGGCGAAACTACCCTGTTGTCCGAGCTCGCCGGCCCCCCGGTTGAATTGGGAGTTGGTTCTTTGCATGCAGGTGTCTGTATGTATTTTATAGTGTTTGGTGTTGCTTGTTTTCTTTGTTTTTGCTCTAGGTAAAATCTGGGACCAATTACCTATAATTAATGTAGGGGGACTTGCGCGATACATACGTTTCGAGTCTGGGTTTTGTGTTTTCTGTGTTCCACAGCCAATCGGGGCAGTTTCTGACTTTAGCACACACATTTTTGGTATTTCAGGTGCACACGCGTTAGCTTGTGGCGCTAGTTTCGCGTATGGTTTTGATATCGCGTTTTGCGGAATATTAGCCATATGTGTGTTGCATTGTGTGATTCTAGGATCGGTCGCGGAGACATCGGACGCGGCACGGAAAGGAAAATCGGTGATTGGACCAGACTAGCTGAGGCTTCCCGGTGAGTAGATGTACACATCTACGGGGGAATCGTTAGGATGACGCAAGGCGCCCGATAGTTAGAATTCCTATTAGTATTTGCATCATATGTGTAGTTCCTAGTTATTCATATCGTTGCTTCGCATCATTCTTTTATATATGTATATATATATATATATACCATTCATAGGACACTTGCACCATTACCATTGGTTTATACTGCACGGGCACTATTCATGCGGACACACACGCCTTGGTAATTGCTATCCCACGAACACTTTAGAACATGCTAGATCAGTTTCCAAGACATTTTCATCTCACATGATACTTAAAACTAGTAGTTGTGTTCTTCATCTCATCAAGATTGATAGGAAGGATTGCTAGTCGTATAGATACACCTTATTTCATTTTAATTCATACATGTTTTTCTACTTATAAATCGCATTTCATATTGTTGATATTACAGACATTCATTAATTTCATCATGTTCATATATTATGATTCGATTCGAGGATTTCAGTATTTTTGAGATTTATGGATTTGGAGAAACCGCAAGAATTTTATAACCCTGCTGTCATTTTAATAATGCAAGTTGCGGTTTTCTCGTGACATGATATATGTGTCGTCCACCATGAAATTTCCCGATTCTTGAGCGGTATCTTGCACCCGATTCGAGGAGTAGGAGGAACCGTCTGTAGGTGCATAGTGGACCCAATGCAGTACCCCGGAGCAAGATGGTCGCGGATGATGGCGTTGAGCCCGGCAGGGGAGCACTACCGACCGATTATTGCTGACGCGGCGGATATCCCGAGGATATCGATTTAGTCTTGAGATATGATGATATGGGCCATTCTGGATAGCCGTAGCCCGAGATTTGATGATATGAGCCAGTCCGGGTTGCCGGTGCCTGAGATATTTGAGATATTCATATTTGGTGTCGATACCAGACACGGATTTCTATTCATTTCATTGATGATACTACAGTTAAATTACAGAAGTTTCACTAAAATAAAAATACAGATTTCCCATGCTAAACATATTCAGATCTCGTGTTGTTCATTGCATTCATGTTGCATACATATTAGTGCATTGCATCATATTAGTATATGTAGGTTGTGACGATATTGTGTGCATGCTTACGATAGCCTTATTAGATATTACTTATTACTCACGAGTTGGCAACTCACCCCCGTCATGCCACAATGTTTTGCATGTCCGGCCCGTCAGCACAGTAGCGGAGGGAGCACCTCCTCTTTTGCTCCTTTTTTCTTGGACTCGCAGCATTGTTCGTAGGTGGGTTGCGGGGATATTTTGTCTCCACCTTGTATCATTATTGTATCTAGTGTACTTCATCTACCGTATCTACCACTTTTACTATTGTAGTAGCGACTTAAAGATGAGACAGTAAGATTTGTATATTTTTGTTGTTTCTCTGGGGTCGAGCTCACTTGAGCCGACGTGATATTTCCTTATTTTTCTCATTTGTATACTTATCTTGCACGGTGATGATATATATTTCTTGTGATTATGATATCCGCCATTAGCGAAGAGCTGGCTCCGGCTGGGGGATGCCTTATTTCATTATATATATATATATATATATATATATATATATATATATATATATATACATATATATATATATATATACATATATATATATATATATACATATATATATATATATATACATATATATATATATATATATATATATTCTTGTTTTGTACCCGTTTGGGGCCAGTTTTTACAAAGGAGACTCTGCCAAAATTTTCGGAAAAAGTGTGATGTTGCTTTTAAAAGTTTGATGTGATTTATTTGATTAAAAATCGCTTTCCTTAACTGGGCTTTCCTTTACTCTATTTCCTTATTTGGTTTTGATTTCTGGGCTTTGGCTTACTTAGATTACATACAGCTTGAGACGTTTCATAATTTAAGTGCCAGTCACGCTCCGTACTTTTCGGGTCGTGACATATCCGTATACGCTAGTCTACTATCGGAGTATCGATGCCCAGTCTCGAAACTCCCACGACTAGGGACACTTTGAGGATGTACTTATAGACCACCCAACACTCACGTATATGATCGTCATCATACTACTGGTAGTCAAGAAAGAATCCTATAGGCTCTATCAACATGTAATAGTGATCTGTAATTTCACCTGAAGCATGTACACGTTGATAAAGAAAAACCAGATAGCATACTATCATCTTGAGTAAGACTGTTCTACCAGTATAGGTTCTCCCTCAATCATTGCAATCACGTGCCTGGGACCCAATAATTGACTTGAGGGCACTATAGCCAACACAAATAACCTAGATTAAGTTACTATACCTGCTACTAACTGACAAGAGACAAATTGCGGGATAAATCCTCAAACAGCTCTTTAACAATCTTGAGGCCAGATCAGTGCCAGTTAATGTCACGACCCGTAATTTAGCACGTGACCGGCATTTAAATTACGCAACGTCTAAAGGCGTGACGTAAATCAAGTAAGACGAAGCCCAAAAAATCTAAACCTTTTTGCGGAAAATAGTGCGGTGCAGTTTTGAAATAAAGGTATAACGAATCATGTTTTGTCTTTAAAGATTTGGAAGCACCTCCCTTGTATATTTTAATCCATAAACATATATACATCAATATATAAGCATCCCCAAGTGGGAGCTAGCTCTTCGCCAACTGACGGAAACACATCCACACAATCACATATATACGATGCCCAACAGCAAAGAATCAACCCAGAAAGAACAATAACGAGCAAGACATCAAAACTTAAGAAGCGAACAAAAACCCATTGCTATAAACCTCGCACAAAACCCAAATCTGACTAGGTCTGCCAATATAAAATTCTAGTCTCTGATTTGATGTGATGGAGTTTATCTAGATACAATAGAATATAACAGTATGAGAGTGGGAACGATCCAACATATGTCCCACCTACCAAAGCAAAACACCCTGGATGAAGCTGTGTGCCAGCGAAACCGCAACTGATCCCAAGCGGTCAAACCTGCAAGAACTGTGGCACAATGGGGGTGAGTTGCCAACTCGTGAGTAGAAAACATCAGCAAGTAGAAATCGAATAAAACAACGATTTCCTAGGTCACTATATCCTGAAGGTAATACTATGATATCTAGGGTGACCACAAATGCATATATATCAACAATCGAGTCCATGCAATGACATATATAAATAACCAACCGACGTCATATGCCTATATGCATGTGGATATCATCCACGTGTCTATCAACGACACAAACAATATCATGGAACTTGAGTGTCCCACACCGACACTCGAACATCATGAAAAAAATAAGCCTGTATATATATGAGGATATAAACCACGTGGGTCCATCAATGACACATCAAAATCATGAAACCTGAGTGTCCAACATCGACACTCAAAACATCATGAAAACATAAGCCTGTATATATATGAGGATATAAACTACGTGTGTCCATAAATGACACATCAAAATCAAGGAACCTGAGTGTCCAACATCGACACTCGAAACATCATGAAAAGTTGTGTCCAGCATCGACACGTAAATCTTCATATCTCAGGTGCCGCATACTTATATCGGCCCTCATACCTATCTCATCTCAGGCGCCGCATCCTCAGATCGGTCCTCATATCCATCTCATATCAAAACTCCAAAACGGTATCCTCCGGATATCCGCCGAGCTCTATACAATCACCAGTAGGTGGTGCTCCCTCTGCCAGGCTCATCGTCTACACCACGAAAATCATCTCTTGCCCCGGGAAACCATACCGGGTCCACCATGTACCCGCAGACGGTACCTCCCGCTCCACGAATCGGGTTTCTAACACAAGTCTCAGAATCGAGAAAACCCATGGTGGATGTCTCGAAATATCATATCAAGAGAAACCGGGTTTTTAAAACAATACACCATTTCCTTTGAAATATACCATGGTTCTCAAATCCAGAGATCTCATAAAAATAGCATCTCAATGCATATAACCATAAAGTACGATGCATGCAACATAGAGTAGTAATATGAGTATATCGGGTATATCATGGAAGCATATAACCATAAAGTACGATGTATGCAACATAGAGTAGTAATATGAGCATATCGGGTATATCATGCAAGCATATCAAGTGATATTACTGAATAATGAGTGTACTTTTACTTTTAAAATTAATATCATGATAGGGCAGTTCTCCTGTGTAAATGGCCTGACAATTCTACTGTATAAGTGACATGGAAATTCTACTGTATAAGTGACATGGAAATTCTACTGTGTCAGTGACATGGCAGTTACTGATGAAGAATGTGTGTGAACTGGCAAATCTGTGTATGTGTAACATGCGCATCAACGGTAATTGTGCAGGTATACTAGCAAATAATATCATATAGTATTAAATACCGGCACGTGGCATGTACATCACGAGGGGAAATATCCTACACAACATGAACAATAAATGCATGTATCTATCTACACAAGAATCATACGGTCACTTTTTACACGATACACATCGTCGTTTTAAAAATAGGTATGGTTCAGGTGGAAATCTTTATATCGGCGATCCCGCCTTATAACATCCGATATGAAAATGATCATCGATCCTCATCCTCAAATCACAAGCGCGGATCAATCATCCGGTACATCTCATCATGTATGGTAATCCATCGTATGGGGTCATCAAACAGAATAGGGAATTTATCGACCTATACAATAATGAAGCTATACAATAATGAGGGTACAGATCTAAAGTTTCGTACGGCATATTACTCAATTCACATTCATATAAACGTCATATCTCATTAATTTCACAACACCTCTATCTCAATCTCGTGTCGTCCTTATCGATCTCGAACTCATATCCTATCATTATCAACCCATACTGGTCATCTTTCAATTCATACCTATCTTGGCTCACTTCTCATTTCATATTTTCAAGCCAATATAATTATTAGTGTCAACTTTAATCATATCATATCTTGCTAAATCCAATAATAAGGGTATTGTTCATACCAGAATACTGCATTTTATACCGCCCATTCTTACGCTCGGTTGTTTATAGGTAGGTGCTTTTAATCCGTGTTTGTTACATATTTGCAGGATACAGGTTCTCGGTTCTAAAACGGTGAAATTCATGGAAAACACGACAAAATCCGGGTTCCTGCCGACCACTGAGAAAACACGGTCTCCGCTCGTCATCCGTATGTTGCCAGATACCAGTTTAGAAAGTCAAAATGTCAAATCAATGTCACCTTCATGCACAAGGCTCAATGGAAACTACAAGTTCCAAGAAATCTACGCGGAGCTCGAGGCAATCATGACAAATGCATCTACAAAAGTCCACCTTTCCTCAACAGAAATTCTGGAAGAAATGTAAAAGTATTTTCAGAAAATATGTATACCAGACAACAGGGGACAACAAACCAGGAAATGTACCAAAACCCCAAGACCCAACTCGCCAAGATGGCCGCGGATCCGCGGCCAACATGGGGTTAAGGCCGCGGATCCGCGGCCTTATATACTCTTCTTTCTGTCGTTTTTTGGGGGCTTTTTGGTAATCTTATTTGGGTGCAGATTGTTGCCTTAGGGTTTCATTTCCCTGCCTATAAATACAGCAGATCTGAGCCAAGCAAATGGTCATTCTTTGTTCTTCATTCTTTTTTAGGATTTAGTCTTTTTTTCTTCTTCTTCATTCTTATTCCATGAAACTTGTAGTGAGAGCTTTTTGAGTGGAACATCAATGAAGATGAGGGCTTTTGTTCATTCTCTTTTGTTTCTTCATCCCCTTGAGATTCTTTCTTTCTCTTGATCATTCAACCTCTTCATTGAGCTTGAATGGTTAAGGGTTAGTTATTGATCTCAAGGGTCGTATTTTCTTGCGGAATTAGCGCTTCATTTCACATGCGTTCTCTACCCTTCCCTTGATCTTGCAACCTCTTGATTGAGCTTGCAAGTTTAAGGGTTGGCTATTGATCACATGCTTGTCTTGAGTCCTAGTTCCTTGTTCTTTTTACTCGCTTTTTATTACTCGCTTTTTATTACTTGCAATTTATTTCATGCACTTAAATTCCATGCACTTATATTCTTGTAATCTTTTCTTTTCTTTGTTCTTTTCTTTTTGTTCTCTCTTTTTGGTTCTCTTTTGTGAATGAATGTAATTATTAATGTTAAGAAGAAATACGATATTTTAAGTTAAAGATTTTCTTTTCTCTTTTCCTTTTCCCGTTATTTTCCATTGAACTCCGCCCAAACCATACGCAAGCGCTCTGTTAGGCACCGTACCCTGACAAGGTAACGGTGATTCCTAACCGCGACCGGTTGCGTTCGGTTTGGCCGGAGGCGAAAGCAAGAGACAAGAACGGAAGGACAAGGGTAAATAAGCGCGGTTTCCACGAATACCGCGCTTAAATCCCCTAATACACGTTGTTGCCGATTGCTCTTGCTTCAATTGGTCAAGACTCGGCTCAAAGGTTTCGAGTACGGATTTCGTTAGCTTATAATCTCGTATTTTTCTTAACAACTTTATACTTTGCAAATAAACACATAGGTTAGATCAGACAAACATATACACAATTCTTTATTGACTCGTCTAAGACAAGAAGGTAAAATACCACCATTTCCCTGTGGACCGACCCGTGCTCAACCGGCTAGCTGCAAAGCGACACCGTCCTGATCACGGTTACACTTAAATTCTTTGAACATCCGACACGCCAAAAGCGTGCGATCAAATGGCGCCGTTGCCGGGGAGATGGTAGCGTATTTTCTTTCTTGTTATTCGGGTTAATATTCTTTTTGTATATATAAAAAAAACAAAAAAAAAACTTTTTGTTTGTTTTTTATAATTTTTGTGGGCAAGTGTGCAGATTTTTACGTATTTGCAAACTGCAATTGTGGGGAGCAAAGTGCACATTCAAAGTTAAGGTGCTTACGAAGTACAGTGCCAAAGATCCGGGTAGTTTGACCCGCGCAAGCGAACCTTTCAAGCTTACCGGATTTGATTCAACGGGGGTTTCCTAACCCAAAACTTAACGGTACGTACTTTACTAACACCTTCTTCTCAAATCCGACGCATCCAATATACTATTCTTTGCAGGATTCTTTGCAAGTTCGCTAGCAAACGCTAAAAATTGACTAACCCGTATTTGTTGCAGCGCCGCGCTTAAACTAAAAAACGATTTTTTGATTCTTTATAGAATTTTTATTGAATTGCGCATTGCATCAATTAATACGGACTTAAAGGCAAGCGAACCCCACAAGATACGGTAAAGGATTTCATCACCTTTTCCGTGGCCCACAAATCACGAACTTGCGCATAACGTTTACCCGCACAAATTTAAAAGAAACTAGACTTTAAGCCTTAAGGACTTCGTGCTCACTAGGAGAAGTTAATTGTGTTTAGAACCTTGCTTAACGGTATATTGTTTACGGGGTGTCTAGGAAAGTGTTAACGGCGAAACCGCCAAAAGAGAAAGGGTTATTTAATTAAGGAACTTCGTGAAAGCGTTGGAAAACCTCCCCTTATCTCTGCACTTACCTGGCCTCGTGATCAGTGTATCTTGAGCCTGTTTCTCGACACAGTTTTACTTCGACAATCAAGTTCTGGAGCAGGTCTAGTTGACCTAGGTTAACCCTAGAACGATTAGGTGTGTGGTATTTTTGTGTCATGATTATTTTTGTCCATATTCTTTTTGTGTATATTTCATTCTTTTGTCTATAAAAAAAAATAAAAAATATCACATTCTTTTTCCCCTCCTTTTCTCTACCTTTCTTTCTCTCTCTTCATATCATGGGTACTCCACCTCGCAAAACTCTTGCCGAACTTTGGTACCCACAACCAGACATTACTTCCTACGGTTCTTGTTTTGGTCGAACTTCGAACGATCCATCCATGCAAAAAATTTCTTTGAAAGATCGAATAGACGCGTCTAGGACGAACAACTAGACCCCGCAATCCACTTCGTATCAACCGTTTCAAACATTCACCCCTTCTTGCGTTGATACCCCTTTTGAAAGTCCAGTTGTAGCCACAAGACCAATGTCTATTGCTGAACGTATTGAACAATCCCGTAGCCGATCTTTCACTCCTTTCACCACTTCAAATTCTTGGGATCAACAATTCCATTCACCTTCTTATCCAAATGTTGATCCTGCTCCTGTCCAGCCATTCAATTCCTACCAGTCCTACCCTACTTTTGCACCTTCCCTAGACATAGCATCAGAACCGCCATTTGGGAGTTTTCAGTATCCAAACAACTTTGAATCCTTTACTGAAACCCCCTCACAACCCATGTCTAGTCTGGAACAGTCGTTGGAAGACTTTAGGGTAGCGTCAAGCCAACAGATGATGGATTTGAATACGTCCATGGCCGCTCTCATACAACCTACTGACTCGGTAGCTAGTTTCCAGCTAGCTCCAAATTTTCCAATGTATGAAGAGGCGGTAGGACAGGCTGTGAATTTGAGTGGAGAGAGTGAGATGTACCCCCTTACAAATCAAACCTACCCGTCCCAAGTTGAATCCCACAACTCTTGTTTTGAAAGTCTATCGAGTGTCCCACATGCTTTATCAATTGAAGATAGAATGCTTAATGAGTTGTGCGACTTTGTAGTGTTTGATTTACCTGATTGTGAAGGGTCCCTTCCAAGTGAAACCAATCCCAAACCTTTTGACCTCTACACCTCCACTCTAGAACCTGAATCAATTGAAATCCATGCTTTTGTAGAGGTGTCTGAGAATATTGATTTTCACTTGATTGAGGATATCGACGCTGGGAATATTTTGGATGATGAACCCGTAGATTTGACTGAGTTTTTCTCTCCAATTCATCATCCCGAGTCATTAACTGTTTTTCCCGAACAACATATGCGTCTGGACTTTGATGAAATATGCATGGATAAGCTTAACTTTGAGGAGAATTTTGAGGATATTTTTGAGGATGAAACAGTTCTAGATGATGAGTCGGATTTTCCAATTCATCCTGTTCCTTTCACTGACTGTGTACACCCTCCAGAACCCTTAACCGATTCCCTTCCTCAACCACTTCCTTCCATCCTTTCCATCATTCCGACCTTGCAAGAACCCGTACCATTTTCACTTCCTGTGTTTGGTTTACCAGGTTCGGCGTACCCATGGTTTCTCACGAACCTTGAGGGATTTGACCCCATTTCTCGACGGGTAAATATATTAGCACAATCGCTTTTCACACATCGGTCATCACAAATTGTGCTAATCTATTTACTCCATTTGCACCCTCAAGTTCGTATTCCACTTCTTTTTCCCTTCCGCCATTCTTCTTCCTCTCATATACCGAGACCATATCCCGCTTCTCTTCGTATACGGTCTCGCGTATTGTCCTTCTCTTTTCTCTACGCCTTCTTCCACCAACCTGTATATTATAGCGATAAAATCTTTGAATGGTTGGTGCTCACTTTTGGCCTGTGTAAGGTCTTGTATAGCTTGATACTGTTCTTTCCCCCCTAAATCCTGAATTTCAACGCTTAACAGTGGAAACACTGTTTTACTTAAGTTTGGGGGGGGACACTTTTTTGTATATATTTTTGTTTTCCTTTTTGTTTTGTATATAATTTGTTTCTAGGAAGCGCCGGCAATTTTAACTCTCTTGGTATAGCCTGACAGTGAGGGCACTGTCAAGTTTAAGTTTGGGGGTGTGCTCGGTAAGCTTTCTTCCTTCGCATTCATATGTATATTTTGCATCTGCATATTAAATCCATAAAACCCACAAAAATCGAAAATTTTCCAAAAATTATAAAAACTTTGTCGTCAAGTTAGCTAATAGGGTAACTTAGATTTTTATTCTGAAAGTTTAGTTGATATGATAGAAACAACTAAATTCTAGGCTTAGGAATTGAAAACCCTAAAAATAACCCTCATTCTGTCTAACTTTGGTAAGTATACGTCCTTACAGTTTTTTTGAGAGATAGGTAATCTTGAGTTCAGTTTTTTGAGTTAAGTCAAGAAGAAGGGAAAGTATTGAAGCTTTACCGGAGGATAAGTCTGAAAAATAGTTTTTTTTTTCTTGAGTTCAAATTTAGAGAGTATATACCCTACAAACTGCACATACACGCACCTTGAAACTTGGGATAGTAGAGGATACCTAGAAGTACTCTTGCCTCAAAGCCTAGTATGAAAGAAAAAACGGTATTTAAAGCTAAACACCAAAAGAGCATGTTGAAAGATATATCCGGTCTTGAAAAAGAAAAAGAAAAAGAAAAAGAAAAATAGAATAAAGTCAAGACCTGGAAACTGCTATTTACGCTTTAAAGCTCACACATTCAGTAATCGACCGTTAGTGCCTCAAGAAGCATTAATAGTCGCATGAAAGGGGTGTGAGCAAATCCGTCCATCCTTATGAAAAGAAGTAGTGTTAGGTATTAGGGCAAGGGTATTATAGCTTGAATTGAATTCTTGAGTGTAGGGGTGCAAATATACACACACGTAGGGGTATACAATCGATGTTTGAATAAAAGATTGAAATGAAGAATAAGACTTGTGTTTTCTGTAAAGTTGATAAAAATCCCTGATTTGAGGCCGCGCTTTAGAAGGAAAACTCAGGAGAACCAACATCTTTCTAAACTTTTTTGGAACGTATATAATCTAAGGTTAAAACAGATAGGAGGTGTGAAAAATAAGGGTTGGATATTTCTAATTTAGGATGATAGAGTTTCTAACGTAAATACTAAACTGTAGGAGTAGAATCTATGTTAACTTATGACACTAGCTTGACGGGATTTTGTGGGTGTAATCCGCTGAAAACCCTCAGGAGACAACACTCCTCCTACTAGGGACACCTAGAGGTTTAACGGCTTGTTGCACGTGCTCAGTGCAATCGCGTTCCCTGCGAAAGTGCGGTTAGGTTTTTGTTTTTGTGAATAATTGGTTTTGCTCGGGACGAGCAAAAGTTATGTTTGGGGGTATTTGTTCATACCAGAATACTGCATTTTATACCGCCCATTCTTACGCTCGGTTGTTTATAGGTAGGTGCTTTTAATCCGTGTTTGTTACATATTTGCAGGATACAGGTTCTCGGTTCTAAAACGGTGAAATTCATGGAAGACACGACAAAATCCGGGTTCCTGCCAACCACTGAGAAAACACGGTCTCCGCTCGTCATCCGTATGTTGCCAGATACCAGTTTAGGAAGACAAAATGTCAAATCAATGTCACCTTCATGCACAAGGCTCAATGGCAACTACAAGTTCCAAGAAATCTACGCGGAGCTCGAGGCAATCATGACAAATGCATCCACAAAAGTCAACCTTTCCTCAACAGAAATTCTGGAAGAAATGTAAAAGTATTTTCAGAAAATATGTATACCAGACAACAGGGGACAACAAACCAGGAAATGTACCAAAACCCCAAGACCCAACTCGCCAAGATGGCCGCGGATCCGCGGCCAACATGGGGTTAAGGCCGCGGATCCGCGGCCTTATATACTCTTCTTTCTGTCGTTTTTTGGGGGCTTTTTGGTAATCTTATTTGGGTGCAGATTGTTGCCCTAGGGTTTCATTTCCCTGCCTATAAATACAGCAGATCTGAGCCAAGCAAATGGTCATTCTTTGTTCTTCATTCTTTTTTAGGATTTAGTCTTTTTTTCTTCTTCTTCATTCTTTTTCCATGAAACTTGTAGTGAGAGCTTTTTGAGTGGAACATCAATGAAGATGAGGGCTTTTGTTCATTCTCTTTTGTTTCTTCTTCCCCTTGAGATTCTTGCTTTCTCTTGATCATTCAACCTCTTCATTGAGCTTGAATGGTTAAGGGTTATTTATTGATCTCAAGGGTCGTATTTTCTTGCGGAATTAGCGCTTCATTTCACATGCGTTCTCTACCCTTCCCTTGATCTTGCAACCTCTTGATTGAGCTTGCAAGTTTAAGGGTTGGCTATTGATCACATGCTTGTCTTGAGTCCTAGTTCCTTGTTCTTTTTACTCGCTTTTTATTACTCGCTTTTTATTACTTGCAATTTATTTCATGCACTTAAATTCCATGCACTTATATTCTTGTAATCTTTTCTTTTCTTTGTTCTTTTCTTTTTGTTCTCTCTTTTTGGTTCTCTTTTGTGAATGAATGTAATTATTATTGTTAAGAAGAAATACGATATTATAAGTTAAAGATTTTCTTTTCTCTTTTCCTTTTCCCGTTATTTTCCATTGAACTCCGCCCAAACCATACGCAAGCGCTCCGTTAGGCACCGTACCCTGACAAGGTAACGGTGATTCCTAACCGCGACCAGTTGCGTTCGGTTTGGCCGGAGGTGAAAGCAAGAGACAAGAACGGAAGGACAAGGGTAAATAAGCGCGGTTTCCACGAATACCGCGCTTAAATCCCCTAATCCACGTTGTTGCCGATTGCTCTAGCTTCAATTGGTCAAGACTCGGCTCAAAGGTTTCGAGTACGGATTTCGTTAGCTTATAATCTCGTATTTTTCTTAACAGCTTTATACTTTGCAAATAAACACATAGGTTAGATCAGACAAACATATACACAATTCTTTATTGACTCGTCTAAGATAAGAAGGTAAAATACCACCATTTCCCTGTGGACCGACCCGTGCTCAACCGGCGAGCTGCAAAGCGACACCGTCCTGATCGCGGTTACACTTAAATTCTTTGAACATCCGACACGCCAAAAGCGTGCGATCAGGTATCTTAGCTCGGAGCATATCCTTAATCATATTAGAATTTATATCATAATCTTCCATATTAATGGTTGCGGGGGTGCTATACGCTATTCACCCGACTTCTCCCATAGATATAAATCAACTCATCTGCTAAACTCCTCGCTTAGCCGAAGTTGATGTGCTTTGTTGTCTCGAAAGTCCACGCGAAGTGCCTACAATCAAAACACAATCGAAACGCAAACATAATCAATATCCGAAAACCGATACGGCATACGGATTGCTTATAGGTTAGAACCTATAGCTTACGCATGCCAAAACAACCAAACAACTCTCATCCGTTGACGTACAAACGTCCAACGGCGGAATCCAAATCAAATCTAAAAACCAAGAATTCAAATATCATATAACACTAAAGCAGCAACTAAGGAAATCACTCCCAGATTTTAGCTCAGGTCAATTGGGATTAAACTAGCAATGCAGTGGGGTTGTATATGGAGTAACTAAGCTATAGACTAAACCTAGGCACCAAATACCCCAATGGGGCCGGACACATCACCATGAAAACCAGCCAGATCGGACCGGGGTGCTCCGTATGGGTCCGTCTTCTCAGGCCGGTCTCCTAGTGTCTTAAATACGTCTCTGGAGTTGCTAGTTTTTCTCGTAAATGGCCCAGGTTGCTCCAGATACCCTGTAAGCCTTAAGGTTTCACAAAACCAACACGAAATAATTCTAACTTCGTATTTTGGATTCTAAACTCAATTGCAGGTCAATAGAACACTCTCTAAGGTCTTGTAAACACTCCCTACACCTCAATTGGCCACTTGACAGCAACTTTCAATTTTCTAAAATCAAAATCCTAATTTACTCAATTTCTAACTAAAATACGATATTTAACGCAAATAAAATTCTAAAGTGAAAAGATATACCTCATAAGCAACTTGGGAAAATTCTTAAGTTGCCCATAGTCTTCAAAATCCAAACTTAAATGGTTCAAGGTGTTTAGAATAGCTTGGTGCATGTTTTTAATGAAAGGGGCATGAGGTTTTGAAGAAGGAATTAGGATGATGCATGAGGTAGTGGAGGTTGAAGAAGAAGAAGAAGCAAAGAGATGAAGAAATAATGGGGGAGATGAAGGATTGGGGCAGGCAAGTTAAAGCATCTCTCTCTCTCTCTTAAGCTCACCCTCTCCTACACTAACTCTCTCACAACAAATATCTCATTCTCATTTTTTTTCTTTCACATAAATCCCATGGCATCTAAAACTATTCCATTCACACTCAATTCTTTGTTTCCTTTTTCCACTACTACAAATAGGGGTTGCCCCTACGGATAAAGGAATCCGTAGGGGCAATTTTTTATTGCCCCTACGGATTAATCCGTAGGTGCCCACTGTTGTCCCTACGGTTTTCTATATTTTAATTTAAAAATATTTAATCATAATTTGTTGTTTGGCCCTACGGTGGCGCAAACAAAGAACCTACGGCTAAGTCCGTAGAGGCATGTATACGGGTTAATAATAAAAAAAAGGCACAGAAAATCCCTCACCGTTCCCAAATTTTTCCTCTCTCTTATTCTTCCGCGCCTCGCGACGACCGTTCCCGCGTCTCGATCCCGATCTCGTCGGCCATCGACGTCCTCATCCTGACCTCGCCACCGCAACCGTGCTTGACTCGTCGACTTCCACGTCGCAACCGTGCTTGACTCGTCGCCGATCGCATCGTCGACTACTGGCCTCCTCCGTCGTCTCCTCCACCGCGGTTAGTAAATTTCCAATTTTTACTTCTAATTTAATACTGTTATTTCCCTCTTTTGATGATGTTAGGGGTAGGGTTCAGGGATCTGGGTTCGGGTAGGGGTGGCATCGGGTCAGTTAGGGTTAGGGTTCGATTGGGGTTGGGGTTGGGGATAGGGTAAGGGTTTGGTTGGGGCCGGTTGGGGTTGGGGTTAGGATTAGGGTTCGGTTGGGGTTGGGATTGGTGTTGGCCGGGTTGTGGTTAGGGTTAGGGTTCGATTGGGGTTGGGGTTGGGGTTAGGGTAAGGGTTTGGAGGGGACCGGTTGGGGTTGGGGTTGGGATTAGGGTTCGGTTGGGGTTGGGATTGGTGTTGGCCGGGTTGTGGTTAGGGTTAAGGGTTAGGGTTAGGGTTATGGTATTTAGGGTTAGGGTTAGTGTTAGGGTTAGGGTCATGTTTAGGGTTAGAGGCTATGGTTAATTTGGGTTAATTGCAGTGTAGGGTTAATTTGGGTTAATTAGTGATAATTTGAAAAGGTTAGGGTGTTGATTAGGCTTAATTTGGTTAATTTGGGTAAATTTGGTTAAGTTTGGGTTGATTAGGGTTAATTAGGTTAATTTGGGTAAATTGGGTTAATTAGTGATAATTTTTGTTAGGGTAACAATTATGGTTAATTGTGGTTAATTAGGTTAATTTGGGTTATTTAGGTTTATGGTGCACTAATTTATTTAGTAGGATACACTAGTTCATTACAATAGGATACTCGATGACAACATAAACGTACAACTTTACCACAAACGCAAGAAAAATTTACCCTAAACATGAAATTTCGAACTCTTAATAACGAAACGTAAACGTAAAACTTATTCACGTTAAATGTTCAAGTTAAAACCAATATATGATACTCGATGATGATATGAAACCTTCATATTCCCATCGATACCCGTATATGAAACAAAAAGCGCCACTTAGTCCCCGTCTATCGGTTAACATACGTGCGATGCTCGTCGTGACCTAGAACTATACGAAGGTTGTTAAATATCGGACAGTATAGCTCGATACTAACAACCGTCGTATAGTCTACGCGACGAGAAAATTCAATCGTATGGTAACCCATAGATTTGTCCCGTGTGGACAAGTTAAGAATGTATAAAGAAAACGCCTTCATTCACTTGTGTTTTCATCCGTTTCGAGATATTTCGTCGGTACCTTTCCGCTGGTTCTCCGTGTACAAAGATAGATTAGATGTTCATTTCAACGTTGTTTCACAGCTTTGAAATGATTATCTATTCTATTACAGTGTACTCGGAGAACAGCGGGGAGGTGCTGCCGAAATTTACTCGAAACGGTTGAAAGCACAAGTGATGGGCGTTCGCTCTATACATTCTTAATGGGATAGAAGCCTACCCCCGACAGCCGGAACACATACATACAAACGCATAATCAGAGAGCGACTCGAGATGTTCGGGTTAAAACCAATATATGATACTCGATGATGATATGAAACCTTCATATTCCCATCGATACCCGTATATGAAACTAAAAGCGCCACTTAGTCCCCGTCTATCGGTTAACATACGTGCGATGCTCGTCGTGACCTAGAACTATACGAAGGTTGTTAAATATCGGACAGTATAGCTCGATACTAACAACCGTCGTATAGTCTACGCGACGAGAAAATTCAATCGTATGGTAACCCATAGATTTGTCCCGTGTGGACAAGTTAAGAATGTATAAAGCAAACGCCTTCATTCACTTGTGTTTTCATCCGTTTCGAGATATTTCATCGGTACCTTTCCGCTGGTTCTCCGTGTACAAAGATAGATTAGATGTTCATTTCAACGTGTTTCACAGCTTTGAAATGATTATCTATTCTATTACAGTGTACTCGGAGAACAGCGGGGTGGTGCTGCCGAAATTTAGTCAAAACGGTTGAAAGCACAAGTGATGGGCGTTCGCTCTATACATTCTTAATGGGATAGAAGCCTACCCCCGACAGCCGGAACACATACATACAAACGCATAATCAGAGAGCGACTCGAGATGTTCGGGTTAAAACCAATATATGATACTCGATGATGATATGAAACCTTCATATTCCCATCGATACCCGTATATGAAACTAAAAGCGCCACTTAGTCCCCGTCTATTGGTTAACATACGTGCGATGCTCGTCGTGACCTAGATATATACGAAGGTTGTTAAATATCGGACAGTATAGCTCGATACTAACAACCGTCGTATAGTCTACGCGACGAGAAAATTCAATCGTATGGTAACCCATAGATTTGTCCCGTGTGGACAAGTTAAGAATGTATAAAGCAAACGCCTTCATTCACTTGTGTTTTCATCCGTTTCGAGATATTTCGTCGGTACCTTTCCGCTGGTTCTCCGTGTACAAAGATAGATTAGATGTTCATTTCAACGTGTTTCACAGCTTTGAAATGATTATCTATTCTATTACTGTATACTCGGAGAACAGCGGGGAGGTGCTGCCGAAATTTACTCGAAACGGTTGAAAGCACAAGTGATGGGCGTTCGCTCTATACATTCTTAATGGGATAGAAGCCTACCCCCGACAGCCGGAACACATACATACAAACGCATAATCAGAGAGCGACTCGAGATGTTCGGGTTAAAACCAATATATGATAATATGAAACCTTCATATTCCCATCGATACCCATATATGAAACTAAAAGCGCCACTTAGTCCCCGTCTATCGGTCAACATAACGTGCGATAATTTATTCTTTTCAACGACAAACGCACACACAAAGCATATACATGAATTTTCTTCTTTGTCAGTAACTATCCCATTCTTATATTTCTCAATATAGTCAGCATAACCTACAATTTATATGTTATTCAGTCTAACATGGCCCATGAGTACGTCAGAGTTAAGGACTGGATGTATGTGGATTGGAAACAACGTATGCAACCTAAGTTTGTCGCAGGAGTTGCTGCTTTCCTTGAATTTGCACGAGCACATAATAAGATCATAATAGAGAAGATTCTCTGTCCGTGTGATAGATGTGGCAATAAGTACTGGCGGAAGGTAGAATTGGCAGAGCTTCATATTGTAAAATATGGGTTTACTAGACTTTATTCAATTTGGAAATATCACGGGGAAGGAGAAGAATGTAGTACTGCGGTAGAAGAAGGAGAACACGATAATGCGGCAGGAGAAGAAGAAGAATTCGGTAATACGGCAGGATACGGAAATTTATTTCCATCAGAAGAAATGGAGGATATGGTAGAGGCTGCCCTAGGTGAATCTATTCGTACCGAAGATGACATTCCTTCCGGTCAAGGACCGCGTGCGGATAAATATGAAAATTTCATGAATGATGCTAGGAAACCAATTTATAAGAATGCGAAGTATTCCACCCTCTCATGGTTCGTCCAACTTTTCCAAATTAAGTGCCTAAATGGATGGAGCAACAATTCATTCACAATGCTTCTTTCGTTCTTGAAAGATTCTATGCCTCCGGGAAATAATGTGCCCGAAAGCTGGTACGAAGCCCAGAAAATGATGTCTGATTTGGGTCTAAAGTGCGAGAAGATTCAAGCATGTCCTAAAAATTGCGTGTTGTACCGGAAAGAGAATTCAGATTTGAAAGAGTGTCCAACATGCGGAGAGGCCAGGTATAAGCCGAAAGATTCTGATAAGAAGCCTGATATACCTGTGAAGATAGCACGATATTTTCCCATAACACAGAGGCTACAGAGGCTATTTAGGTGCAAGAAAACAGCCGAGGCAATGATTTGGCATCACCGTGCTCCTCCAAGCGAAAATGGAAAAATGAGCCATCCAAGAGATTCACCGGCATGGAAGGATTTCGATAGGAGGCACGCAATATTCAGTAGCGATCCTCGCAATGTCCGGCTCGGACTGGCTGCCGATGGCTTCTGCCCATTCAACTATATGGCTGGAAGTCACAGTACATGGCCCGTTGTAATGATAATTTATAATCTGTCGCCTTGGTTGGCTATGGACCAATCATACTTTATGATGCCTCTTCTTATCGACGGACCAAACTCACCGGGGAACAATATCGACGTCTATCTCCGACCTCTGATTGAGGAGCTGAAAACTTTGTTCATTGATGGTGTAGAGACATATGATTCAAACACAAATACAACCTTCATACTGCGTGCGGCTTTAATGTGGACAATTAATGACTTTCCTGCGTATGGAATGCTTTCAGGTTGGTCCGTACATGGTCACAAAGCATGTCCTCATTGCCATGAACACACAACATCAAAATTTTTGAATTTTAGCAGGAAGGTTTGTTATTGCGGCCATCGACGTTTTCTGCCTCCAGACCACCCCTATAGGTTAGACACGGTTCACTTTGATGGTCATCAGGAGCTTCTTGGGCCTCCATCCCCATTGTCCGGAGAGGACGTGACTGCTAAATGGGATGGTTACAATAACGTGACCTTCGGGATGGATCCGACGAGACAGGTCAAACCACAATATTGGAACAAGTTAAGCATTTTCTTCGAGCTTCCGTACTGGTCTACAAATTCAGTGCGTCATTGTCTGGATGTCATGCATATAGAGAAGGGAGTATCAGAGCACATACTTAACTTGCTTCTGTGTAAAGACGGGAAATCGAAAGACAACATGAATGCCCGAATGGATCTACAAGAGTGGGGAATAAGAAGTGAACTGCACCTTAAACCGGTAGCGGGTAAACCGGGCAAGTTTGTACTTCCCAATGCCGCTTATCATATGTCACAACCGGAGAAGAAAAGATTCCTGCAGGTGTTGCATGATTTGAAAGTCCCCACAGGCTTCTCAGGATCATTCAGCAAGAAAATAAAAATTGTGAAGGGCAAGATCGATGGGCTGAAAAGTCATGACCACCATGTTATCGTGGAGCACCTTCTTCCATTAGCCCTCAGGACTTCTCTCCCCGACTCGGTTGGTCTGGTAATCAACGACCTATGTTGTTTTTTCAGGGAGTTGTGTGCTAAAACGCTGGAGGTTGCGACGCTGGATAAACTAGAAAATTCTATTGCGTTGATACTTTGCAAGTTTGAGCGTATTTTCCCACCGTCATTCTTCGATATCATAATACACTTGACGGTTCATCTTGCAACTAAGGCGAAATTAGCCGGACCGGTACAATATCGATGGATGTATCCCGTCGAGAGGTACGTTAAATTTTTCGTTTCGCGCAATTTATAAATTTATTTTTGTCATGTATGCCCGTGTTTATTTATTCAACATATTCTCATTAGGTACCTTTACACTCTTAAGAAGTATATACGCAATAAAAATCGACCAGAGGGTTCTATCATGCAAGGTTATCTTCTTGATGAAGCAACCACATTTTGTTCCCGCTATCTGGACGAGAACATTGAGACAAGGCTTAACCGACCATGAAGAATTCAAGACGGGCCATATGGTAAAGCCGAGTATAAGAGGGTAGACACTATGTTTATCAACAAGATATACCGGTTTATCTTTCTTAATTGCGTATGTCTTGAACAAATTAGAGAGTAAGTTCTTTTGGATTAATTGTTATATCTGTGTTTGTGTGTATGAAATGACATAATATTAATGTCACAATTATTTGTCGAAAACAGAACTCATTTTAACGAGGTACGTGAGGGGCATCCTGATTGGAACGAAGAGCGTTTGGAAAAATACCATCAGGATAATTTTTGTGATTGGGTCACAGAGCATGTAAGTTATTCGAATTACATTTTATTGCTATCGGTTTTAATCTAAACTTGTATCGTTATGTATTTATCGTAAAATTTGTTTTGTTAGATCCACGATCCGAACTTGTCTGCACCATTTGAGAGTGATTCAAGATGTTTAGCTCAATTTCCTAGTATGGAGATTGCACATTACAAAGGATTTGGTGTCCTTGGATACAAATTCGAAGTTAAGGACATAGAAACATCTAGAATCACTCAGAATAGTGGGATTGCGACGGTAGGATCGGACGGTGTGATTTACTATGGGTACTTAAATTGTATACTCGGCATCCACTATCCCGGACGATCAGAACCCTTTTATATATTCCACTGTACTTGGTACGATCCGCGAACCGATACAGACAAGTGGAGAAGCAGTCTTGGGACCTGGAAAGATGAATATGGATTGACCAGTGTGAACACACTTCGATTTTACGGTCAGGACGATCCGTTTATCTTTCCGAACCAAGCGTTCCAAGTATACTACTCACAGTGTTTGAAGCATCCGGGGTGGAGTGTTGTATGCCGATGGAAACCTAGAGATGTCTACGATGTCCCAGAATACGAGGACAGCGATGAGGACGAAGAAGAGAGAAGGCTTAAAGTGCTCCAACCGTCTGTTTCGAAGGACGGGTTGTCTTCGACCGATCATGAAGTTACGTGGGTTAGAAATGACATCGACGATGAAATCCAAGTAGATATGTATGATGCGCCCACGAAACGAAAAAGGTTATCAGTAATGTTATATTATTACTTCACATTTTACGCTCTAGATCATATATAGTCAATACTTTTAATGATTGTCTAATGCGTCCACGAACCGTTTATCTAGATTTGATGACGATGTCGGGAGCAGCGAGGGGCGGCAGGAGCTCCAGCCGCGGCAGAGGCAGAGGCAGAGGCAGAGCGGTTCTGCCGCCCGGAGAGCTCCGTAGGGAGCTTCAGAGGGCCGGTCTTGCACCCAGATCGGAGACCCCTTCGGATGCCTCCTTCCGTGTTGATTTGGCCACACCTCCAGGTATACTGCACGCATATCCATTTTGAATGTAATATTACAGATATTCATGCATGTTTATGTAAAAATTACTTATATTGTCAATGTTTGATTGTCTAGTTGTTGGTGATGCGTCCACATCTGGGACAGAGGCCACCCCCGCTCCTCCAGGTATGTTTATATATCATATAGTGTATGTATATTGATTTAGAATGCTATATCATAAATATACACATTCCTTTTGCTCTTACTTAGCAATTTTTATTATTGTCCAGCTGTAGGTGGTGACACCACCGCACCTGCGGGTATGTTTATATGTCCTATAGTGCATGCATATTGATTTAGAACGTTATATTATTGATCTACACATTCTTTTTGCAATTACTTATAAAATCTATTTTTAATTGTCTAATTATAGGTGGTGCGTCCACACCTTCCACAGGGGCCACTCCTGCCGCTTCCATACCCTCCGCATCGTCTGCAGGTTAGTATGAATAAATTTAAAATATTTATTTATTTTACATATGCTCTATAGAATAAATATGAACTTCATGGAGATTTAGCGTCGATGTTTATTTTACAGTTGGAGGGGATGCGTCCGGGACCCCGGTTGTTCCTCACCGGAGGAACTATCGTCCCGCTCGTGCTGCTGCTCGGGCCCAGGCTCGTGCGCTATTCACCGGAGGTATATATCACACTTGAATTCTTAATACAACTTTGTCTTATTATTGATTGTCTTGATATTTCGTGCAGACGCAGGGCCTCTCCACCCCCAGAGGGGGACTCGAGGCCCGAATCAGTCCCATAGGCTGAGGCCTGATAGAGCTAGGGGGGAGGCAGCATTCCCCCTATTTTTTACCCTTGACTATCGCTATACCGGTCCTCATGCCGAGAGGTTCGGCCGGTATTTGGGGGACGAGAGCCGGATCGTGAAGAACTATCCACTTCACGTTGAGTGGGGCGAGCAGCACCAGCGCTCATTCGCCCTCTTCTTTGAACAGGCTCAGGTATGTATTAATATATATTTTCATTTGATCTATCCAATATATTTATTATTAACACTTGCAATCTAATAACAATGTTTTTTTGTATTTTCAGTTGGATTACGATTTTCAGCCTGTAGCCGACCCTGATCACCCGGGGAGGGTGCTCGACCTTCATGCTCTGTACAATGGCCTGATGAAGAACATGCAGGCCAAGGTCCGATACAACAGGAATGAGCTGAAGGCCGACTGCTACTCCCTGTGGATAGCGACCCCCGAGGCAGAGAGAGCGGCCCTCCTATCTACTCCGGCGTTTGCGAGAGTCGACGTAGAGACATGGCCTATATTGTGCGCTTATTTCGACTCCGAACGCAAACGAGTATGTATTTAAAATTTAATTCATTATTTATGATATAATTTATTTCTTTGTGTTTCTTAATTAGAAAACTAAATGTTAATGCGTTGTGCAGAAACAGGCCGCTCAGAATACGGAGAACAGGAAGTCGGCGAAGAGGGGTCGCCCCACTTACACAGGTGGCTCGAGGAACATTACTCGAGCCATGGAGTTATCGGTAAATTAAGAGTTATTCTCTAATATTCTGCAATATTAAGAGTTATTCTCTAATATTTCTAATATTAAGAGTTACTTTCTAATATTGCAGACAGCTCGGACCGTGGCGTCAGGTGGTACACCGAGCGTGCTGTCCGCATATCTTGCCGTCCACGGCACCTCGACAGATCCCGCCACGGGCGAGCTTCGATGTCCCGACGTCGCTACCCAGGAGTACTGCGTAAGTGTTAATATTTTTTCTACCCAAATTTGAAATTTTAGTTTTGGAAGGTTCAAGTTTAAATTTTATACTTATACTTTACTGCTTAATGTGGGTGTAGGAGCGGGTGGTTGAGCAGGACCAGGCCTCGGGGATCGATTTTACCGGACAGAACGATCCGAGGCTGCTGACCCCAGTTCTGGACGCCGCACACGGAGGGCACCACGGAGGTTGGGAGAGAGGCCGGGGATTGGGCCCCAGCAGGGCCCATATGAGGTTGGACTCCACCCCGGCGGTTACTTCCTCCGTCTCCAGTGGCCGGCATGTCCATCAGGAACTGGATAGCTTGAGGGCCACCGTTCAGGAGTTGAAGGAGATGCTGGTATGTATACTACTTTATAGTAAAATATCATTTCATATTATATACATATCAACATATCCATAATTAGTACGTAGCTTGAGCTTATTTGGTTTTAGAATTAAGTTTGATTAATCATACATACATATGTAATTAAAATAAACAACGCTTTTCCAAACTAGATATCCAAACAGGGTTTCGAAATAACTTAATAATGAAACGAATTCGAATAATACACAGTTCTTACACGCTTCTTACACACGTTATGTCCAGACGCGACAGGGTAGATCGGCCGAGCCTCCACATGCATCTCCTTCGGCTGCGGCTCCGCAAGCCACTACATCGGCTGCGGTTCCGCAGACAGCTCCTGTAGCTCCACCGCCCACTCAGACTCCCGCAGCCGCGGCTCCGCAAGCGACTACCTCGACGGCGGCTGCGCAGACCACAACGCCAGCTCCACATGCCGCTCAGACTCCCTTATCTGTAGCATTGGAGAGTGTATTTACCGAGGAGCAGGCGCGCGTTATTTTAACGTTATTCGGAGGTGGAGCTGGACCGAACTAGGGTAGCTTTTTGGTTCTTATTTTTTGAAACATGTATTTATTTATATCACATTGTACTACATTTTGAAACGATATTGATATTGGTTTGAATTTATATCATATTCAGTTTTTGGGTTTCTTTTGTATATTATATATATGCGTGGGATGTGATTATGAATACTGCAATATATGATTTGATTGATGTATATAGTATTGTGCACAGGGCGGGACAAAATCTAGCAGCCCTTTTTTAAAAAAAAATACAGACAAAATGTACCTACGGATTAATCCGTAGGTTTATAATTTGCCCCTACGGCTTTCTCCGTAGGGGCAAACTATCAGGAAACCTGATATTTGCCCACCTGATATCAGTGCAGTGTGTTGGGGGTGCCCCTACGGATATGTACGTAGGGGCCACTGTTTATCCCCTACGTATATAACCGTAGGGGCAAAATATCAGGTTCCCTGATATTTTCCCCCCGATCTCAGTGCAGTGTGTTGGGAGTGGCCCCTACGGATATATTTGTAGGGGCTACTTTATATCCCCTACGGCTGTATCCGTAGGGGACGTAATAGGACCTACGGTTATATCCGTAGGTACATACAATATATTCAAAAAAAAAATTAAATATATGATTTTATTACCCCTACGGGGTACTCCGTAGGGGCTATAGCACCTACCGAGTTATCCGTAGGGGCATAAATTTGTCCGTAGGGGCACGTTCAGGACCTCAACTTGCACCTGCGGCCTTTGCACCTACGGGGTCTTTTTTCGCCCCTACGTATATATCCGTAGGGGCAGTGGGTTGCCCCTACCGATAAATCCGGAGGGGCAAACCATATTTGTAGTAGTGTTCTTTTCTTTGTTTTCCTTTATCTTTTCTCTTCTCACAAACTCACAATACAAACACACCACAAAAACCAACATGGCGCATAAGTCACGAAAAATGTGAAAACACGGATTTTATCAGAAAATTCGATAAATATCATTAAAATAAATAAATCATTTTAATCTCCGAATATTTTCCAAATATTGGTATATACTTATACCATTTTACGAAAAATTCATATGCGCAAATCGAATAGTTTTCGTGAAATATATTATTTTAATATTAAATTTCCAAAAATAATATTTTTATATTTCTGAAATGTTACGGTCTTCGCCCCTTAAATAAATTCGGTCCTCGAATTTAAAATTTAAATCCCCAAATGCTAAAATATTTCAATAATTAGCTCAAATCAACAGGGCTCCAAAATCATGGAAGATACAGAAATACCACAGCGCATCATGTGTGCCTGAAAACGAGTACGAACTCAAATCAAACTCCATCAAGCATCACACAATCATCGGAGTTAAAATGGAAATACGAATCTCGAATTCCACCACTGGAATCCAAATGCACTATACTCAAATCATAATACGTATATAGCACGTATCTTTGTACAACCATTTTAAAAACTGAATATCTCATGCCAAATCTTTTCCAAATCTCCGTGTTATGCATAGCTCATGGCACAAGTGGAGGACGATCATTTGTAAAGTAATAAATATATACTTATATATGTTTTGCTCAATTTATACGTCCGGCCTTTTTGAAATATCCCAGAAGGTACTCTTTATAAAATTTTGTGTCACTCGCGAACACGTACTAAATAGCGAGACCATAGCTCCTTTTTGAAAAGCTCTTGGTAAACTTTTTATGCATGCAAAAGTACTCAGGTACTGTTCTTAGACCAGTCCTGCTAGGCTACTATACAATATAGTATCCATCATCAAAATGCGATACTCATAAAAAAAATCAGTCGCAAAAGGCGTATCCAACATCACATGCGTCTGGTGCGCATGGAAAACCAATTCCAATACAAGTGCCATGAATATGCACAAAAGCAAAACTAAGTGCAACGGGTGTGTATGAAAGCATCTGTCTAGTGCAACAGATGTGCACGACAACAATATCAAATGCATCTATGGTATACGAAAGTATTTGTCCAGTGCAACGGATGTGCACGACAATCTCAACCCAGTGCAACTAACATGCACGAATGAAAATCCCAATCAAGTGCATCCAACATGCACAAATATCAATCTCTATCAAGTGCATCCAATATGCATAAATAAAAATCTCAATCAAGTGCAACCTGGTGTGCACAAAATCTCATATCATGCGCCCAATATGCACGAAAATCCAAATCAAATGTGTCAGGTCCGTATAAACATCCAGTGCAATAGTATGCACAATAACGAATATCAAGTGCAGACGCTCACGAAAACATAATCTGGTGCAACAAGTGCACGAAATACAAATCAGGTGCAACTAATGCACGAAATACCAATCTGGTGCAACTAATGCACGAAATACAAATCTAGTGAAACTAATGCACGAAAACTCATCAATATCCCCAAATGATCCAAAAAAAAAACACCGAGCATGCTAAGGTGTATAAGATCATAAACGTGTGCAACTGCGTACGCAAATCCATCCCAATGCATTGCAAGCACATATAAGCTATACCAGTGCAAAATCATGTCAAGTGCGTACAACATGCACGAAATCAAATCGACAATACCGAATCCACGAAACCATAAATACATGCAACGAAGGCACGAATCGATACCAAGTGCAATAGATATGCACAAATCATAAACCAATGTAGCGGTGTATAAAACATAAATCAAGTGCAATAACTATGCACATAAATGTAAATCTCCAGTAGGTGCAGACATGGTGCACAAAACACAAATCACGAAACCCAATCATCGAAACTCAAGTCCAAGCGATAAAAATGCGATACTCAGATCATGAAACACAAATCGTAACAACTGACATTGAGGTACACCTCCTACAATGTCGAAAAATATGCTGGTGCGCCCAAACTGGCAGAGCAAGATCATCTACTTGCCTTCTGCTCACGGCCTGGCGTCTCCGGTCTCTGGGTTCCCTGTTCTTCTATGGATTACCAATCTCGCAATCTTTATGCTCGTCGTCCCGGTCAGGTATACTAACGGAACAGTCCCGCTCTAGAATTCATCTGATTACCGTTTGGCCAATCAACATGACCACTCGCAACGGCACATTACTGACGGCGGCATCTGGCCCTCTGAATACGCACGATATAACTGACCCTGGGTGCAAATCTCTATCGCTGCGGTGTCCTGGAAAGAATCTGCTCACGGCTTTTTCCGATCTCACCTATGCCGAACTATACGAAGGCTGGCACTCTTGCGTAACTCTTTTCTCATAACCGAACAGTTGTGTCCTCAGCACGGCTTTCCTCTGGAATTTTGGCTGTATCTAACGCCTCTGCACACATATCAATCCTCTGGCATCAACGGAGAGTAACGACCGCTCGTTAACATCTCGCACGAACCTTTGTTCCAGTCGTCTTTATTTTCGTCCACTTCGACGTCATCTCTTACATCTGCATATTGCAATTCACTCTCAGCTATGGTCAATCTGGAGTCTCTCACACGAACTTGACATTAAGAACTCGGTATCTTCACCACTCTGTAGAAGACATCTAGCCGAACACGTCCTCGGGAACTCATCCAAATCATCGGAGGAATACACTTTATTCATCCGTTCTCGATCAACTTACAACACATCTGGTGAGGTCCTTCTATCCGAAGCTGGTCCACTTACTGATCTCCTACCGGATCATCTAACTAACAACGTCATCTCTGGATCGATCTACTCTTGATCTGAGTAAGACTCTCCACACTGGAAATCTTCAACTCAACTGGGCCTGCATCGGCGCATCAATTAGACGAATCATCTCAGTCGCTCAACTCAAGATAGATTGGTTATCTCCTGTCGCATCTCTGCCTGAAAGCTCCAGCGGTTTCAGCTCATAGACTCTGAAAACGACATCCTATCAATCTCAGCAACAGCTGGGTCATCTATCTGCATGGTAGACAATATCACGATCTCTGAGGTAGGCTGTACATCAACAGTCCTCTCATAACAGGAAGCCTCTATCAATGGCCCGATCATCCGGTGCAAAACCAAACACTCGCCTCACACGAGAGATCACAACACCAATACTATACCTATAAGTCCCAATGTCACCAGAAAACAACATGGTCTGTCCTCGTATATGACGAGCTCGCCCTGACCGCATCACCAGCAGCAGCTCAATCTGTGCTCAAACTATGGTGACAGGAACTTTAAGCAGGTATCGAAGAAGAAAAATTATATGAGCGAAAGAAATCAACATATCCTAAATGGATATATGATCAAAGGAACGAATAGTATCAAAGATCTCAAAATAAGTACATCCTAAGGTTTCTTAAGTGGAGTATCGTATCGTAAATATGTCGTGGAACATACGTACGGTACGTCACTCTACTCAAGCTACCTACTCCATCAATCAAGGTCAACCTATGAAACGAAAGTTCGGGTCTAATACCCCCCTCCCCCGTTAAGTCTCAGTTCCGTAAGGTCAAGCCTAGGTTCTGAAATAAATATGCCCTAGACTCCGCATAGTCAAACCCAGACTCAAACCAAGGTTAAACCTAACGCTCTGATACCAAGTTTGTCACAACCCGTAATTTAGCATGTGACCGGCACTTAAATTACACAACGTCTAAAGGCGTGACGTAAATCAAGTAAACCGAAGCCCGGAAAATCTAAACCTTTTTGTGGAAAATAATTGGGGTGCAGTTTTGAAATAAAGGTATAACGAATCATGTTTTGTCCTTAAAGATTTGGGCAGCACCTCCCTTGTATATTTTGATCCAAAAATATATATACATCAATATATAGGCATCCCCAAGTGGGAGCTAGCTCTTCACTAACTGACGGAAACACAACCACGCAATAACATATATATGACGCCCAACGGCGAAGAATCAACCCAGAAAGAACAATAAACGAGCAAGACATCAAAACTCACGAAGCGAACATAAACCCATCGCTATAAGTCTCGCACAAAACCCAAGTCTGACTAGGTCTGCCAATATAAATTCTAGTCTCTGATTTGATGTGATGGAGTTTATCCAGATATAATAGAATATAACAGTATGAGAGTGGGCACGATCCAACATGTGTCCCACCTACCAAAGCAAAGCATCCTGGATGAAGCTGTGTGCCAGCGAAACCGCAACTGATCCCAAACGGTCAAACCTGCAAAAACTGTGGCACAATGAGGGTGAGTTGCCAAATCATGAGTAGAAAACATCAGCAAGTAGAAATCAAATAAAATAATGGTTTCCTAGGTCACTATATCCTGAAGGTAATACTATGATATCTAGGGTGACCACTAATGCATATATGTCAACAATCGAGTCTATGCAATGACATATATAAATAACCAACTGACGTCATATGCCTATATGCATATGGATATCATCAACTTGTCCATCAACGACACAAACAATATCATGGAACCTGAGTGTCCCACACCGACACTCGAACATCATGAAAACATAAGCCTGTATATATATATGAGGATATAAACCACGTGTGTCCATCAATGACAAATCAAAATCATGGAACCTGAGTGTCCAACATCGACATTCGAAACATCATGAAAACATAAGCCTGTATATATATATGAGGATATAAACCATGGGTGTCCATCAATGACACATCAAAATCATGGAACATGAGTGTCCAACATCGACACTTGAAACATCATGAAAACCCGTATCCAACATCGACACGTAAATCCCCATATCACAGGCGCCGCATACTCATATCGGCCCTCATATCTATCTCATCTCAGGCTCATATCCATCTCATATCATAACTCCAAAACGGTATCCTTCGGATATCCGCCGAGCTCTATACAATTACCGGTAGGTGGTACTCCCTCTGCTAGGCTCATCATCTACACCACGAAAATCATCTCTTTCCTCGAGGAACCATACCGAGTCCACCATGTTCCCGCAGACGGTGCCTCCTGCTCCTCGAATCGAGTTTCTAACACAAGTCTCAAAACCGAGAAAACTCATGGTGGATGTCTCGAAATATCATATCAAGAGAAACCGGGGTTTTAAAATAATACACCATTTCCTTTGAAATATACCATGGTTCTCAAATCCAGAGATCTCATAAAAATAGCATCTCAATGCATATAACCATAAAGTACGATGTATGCAACACATAGTAGTAATATGAGCATATCGGGTATATCATGCAAGCATAAAACCATAAAGTACAATGTATGAAACATAGAGTAGTAATATGAGCATATCCGGTATATCATGCAACCATATCAAGTGATAGTACTGAACAATGAATGTACGTTTACTTTTAAGATTAATATCATGATTGGGCAGTTCTCCTGTGTAAATGGCCCGACAATTCTACTTTATAAGTGACATGGCAATTCTACTGTATCAGTGACATGGCAGTTACCGATGAAAAGTGTGTGTGAGCCGGCAAATCTGTGTATGTGTAACATGCGCATCAACGGTAATTGTGCAGATGTACTAGCAAATAATATCATATAGTATTAAATACCGGCACGTGGCATGTACATCGCGAGGGGTAATATTCTAGACAACATGAACAATAAATGGGTGTATCTATCTATACAAGAATCATACGGTCACTTTTTACACAATAAACATCGTCGTTTTTAAAATAGGTTTGGTTCAGGTGGCAATCTTTATATCGGCGATCCCGCCTCAGAACATCCGATATGACAATAATTATCGATCCTCATCCTTAAATCACTAGCACGGATCAATCATCCGGTACATCTCATCACGTACGGTAATTCATCGTACGGGGTCATCAATCAGAATAGGGAATCTATCGACCTATACAATAATGAGGCTATACAATAATGAGGATACGGATCTAAAGTCTCGTACGGCATATTACTCAATTCACATTCGTTTAAACGTCATATCTCATTAACTTCATAACACCTCTGTCTCAATCTCGTGTTGTGCTTATCGATCTCGAACTCATATCCTATCATTATCAACCCATACATGTCATCTTTCAATTCTTACCTATCATGATTCACTTCTCATTTCATATTCTCAAGACAATATAATTATTAGTGCCAACTTTAATCATATCATATCTTGCAAAATCCTATAATAAGGTTATCTTAGCTCGTAGCATTTCCTTAATCATATTAGAATTTATATCACAATCTTCCATATTAATGGTTACGGGGGTGCTATACGCCATCCACCCGACTTCCCCCGTAGATATAAATCTACTCACCTTCTAAACTCCTTGCTTAGCCGAAGTTGATGTGCTTCGTCGTCTCGAAAGTCCACGCGAAGTACCTACAATCAATACACAATCAAAATGCAAACACGATCAATATCCAAATACCGATACGGCACACGGATTGCTTATAGGTTAGAACCTATAGCTTACGCATGCTAAAACAACCAAACAGCCCTCGTCCGTTGACGTACAAACGTCCAACGACGGAATCCAAATCAAATCTAAAAGCCAAGAATTCAAATATCATATAACACTAAAGCAGCAACTAAGGAAATCACTCCCAGATTTTAGCTCAGGTCAATTAGGATTAAACTAGCAATGCAGTAGAGTTGTATATGAAGTAACTGAGCTTCAGACCAAACCTAGGCACCAAATACCCCAATGGGGCCGGCCACATCACCATGAAAACCGGCTAGCTCGGCTCGGGGTGCTCCGTTTGGGTCCGTCTTCTCAGGGTGGTCTCGTAGTGTCTTAAATAGGTGTCTGGAGTTGCTAGTTTTTCTCGTAAATGGCCCAGGTTGCTCCAGATACCCTGTAGGCCTTAAGCTTTCACAAAACCGACACGAAACAATTCTAACTTCATATTTTGGGTTCTAAACTCAATTCCAGATCAATAGAACACTCTCTAAGGTCTTGTAAACACTCCCTACACCTCAATTGGCCACTTGACAGCAACTTTCAATTTTCTAAAATCAAAATCCTAATTTACTCAATTTCTAAATAAAATACGATATTTATCGCAAACAAAATTCTAAAGTGAAAAGATATACCTCATAAGAAACTTGGGAAAATTTTTGAGTGGCCTAAAGTCTTCAAAATCTAAACTAGAATGATTCAAGGTGTTTAGAATAGCTTGGTGCATGTTTTTAATGAAAGGGGCATGAGGTTTTGAAGAAGGAATTGGGATGATGCATGAGGTAGTGGAGGTTGAAGAAGAAGAGGCCAAGAGATGAAGAAATAATTGGGGAGATGAAGGATTGGGGCAGCCAAGTTAAAGCCTCTCTCTCTCTCTTAAGCTCACCCTCTCCTACACTCACTCTCTCATAACAAATATCTCATTCTCATTTTATTTCTTTCACATAAATCCCATGGCATCTAAAACTATTCCATTCACACTCAATTCTTTGTTTTCCTTTTCTTTTCTTTGTTTTCCTTTCTCTTTTCTCTTCTCACAAACTCACAATACAAACACAACACAAAAACCAACATGCACATAACATGGTGCACAAGTCACGGAAAATGTGAAAACACGGATTTTATCCAAAAATACGATAAATATCATTTAAATAAATAAATCATTTTAATCTCCAAATATTTTCCAAATATTGGTATATACTTATACCATTTTACGAAGAATCCCTATTCGCAAATCGAATAGTTTTCGCGAAATATATTATTTTAATATTAAATTTCCAAAAATAATATTTTTATATTCCTGAAATGTTATAGTTAAGTGGGAGGGTTCCACTATCCGAATCACCAAAATAGCGGGCCTTAATTAAATAATCAAAACTAGTCACACGTCACTAGACACCTCATGATTGAATCAAATGACCGTTAGATTACCTCCAGCCTCCTCGTGTCCTATTGAGCGCGATATGTCCTTACGGTGCTGAAGTCCAAATATTTTTTTAAAATTTATATAGGTTAATGCAGATTCTCGGTTGTGATTTTGTTGGCTATAGTACCCTCAAGTCAATTATTGTAATCGCAGGAACGTGATTATGATGATTGAGGGAGGACCTATACGGATAAAACAGTCTTACTCGAGATGATAGTATGCTATTTGGTTTGTCTCTGTCATCATGTACATGCATTATGTGGTATTATAGATCACTATTACATGTTGATAGAGCCCATAGGATTCTTACTTGACTACCAGCATTATGATGGCGATCATATACGTGGGAGCTGGGTGGTCTATAAGCACATCCTTAAATGTCCCTAGTAGAGGGAGTATCGAGACTGGGAATCGATACTCCGGAGTAGATTAGTGTATACTTTTCGAGATCCCGACGAGGGGTGGTGGCCGGTCTCACAAGCCATTGGTGTCAGTTAGTCATCTAAGATAGTATACAAGTGCTCACTGGGTTATGAGTACACTGGACGGACTCACCGGGAACATGCTAGTTAGTATTATAGCTATTGTCAGATAGTAGTTCCCAGGTGACATGGGTACAGGTTAGTCTGTCGACTTGAGATCGTCATTTGTCTCATGTGATTTCCTACTGTGCTTTGATTACTACCCTACCACGGCTCAAAGGAGTCGTGCTAATAGGTTTTATTTGGGTACAGTCCCGAGCCACATGGAGGCAGTGAGCGGATCGTCGGGGATTCGTCTCTCCCGGTATTGGGGGTTGATGTCGCAATGTGCATGGGTGGCCATCACCAGAAATACTTGGCAAAGGTAGACGAGAATTACTAATTTGGATCAGTAGTTTCTCAGTTGGTGATGGGCTTCATACCGACACGAAATATCGCATTATTAGGGGTCTGACTTTATCCACCCCCTAGCCTCGATATGTGATACTCTTAGACGAACAGACCGGACTGTATGGAGATTGTCATGGACAGGCTCAGTAAGGGTTCGGATGAGTTTGCTCGTCGGCCTTCTTTTCGCTCAATACCTGGGTAGCCATTACGTACAGCTAGTGCCGCTGACGTGCTTGTGGTTAAAACCAATGCCAGCGTATTGATGAGTCTTTTGAGTCCGACACAGAGGGTTTCTGTAGTTCAGGCGAAATGATGTAGTAGCTGTATTGGATACGTACACTGTTCCAATCGATTCATTGTACTATGTACCCGGATTTTCGATCGGACAGTTGATAATACTGGCCGGCTCGGGATTGATCTGGATTATTAAATCAAGTATTGATTTAATAATTTACGTATATGTATTTCGAAATGTATATTTTAGTATTTGGTTCTTTGTGTTATTCTATCTCTTCGGGTATTCGTATTTCGGTACGAATACAGGTATGTATATACAGTAGAATGTAATCTGTATTTATCCGGAAAACATTCCAGAAGGTGGACACCTCATTTGGATTTGACCATTTATTTTAAATGGGATATGATATGGAAAAAGGAGAGAGGGGAGTATAGTGAGAACCATGCTTTTATAGTTGCACATATGAATTGGTTATTCATTTGTGCAAACTATTCAAGCATGGTGGGAATTTTTAAATGGAAAATTGAGTTTGATTGAAGAACGCTTCACATTATTTTCTCACTTGATGAAAACTTTATGAAAGAAAAAGATGTTGGATGATTCATTTTTGTGAGCATGGCTTTTTCTTCTCACCATTGGCTTCACTCCCTCACTCCTTTTCTTGAGTTCCTCCACCTTCATCTTCAACCTGCTCTCTACCCTCTCATGTGTTGAGAATTAAGAGAGGAGGTGAGGTAGAGATACACTTAGAACACTCCACTACATCCTAGGCATTCTAGACTAGCCATCTAGAATCCCTAGTTGCTACACTTGATCTTTTATGTGGAGCTAGAGCCAAGAGCTACATCTCTCGGGTGGATCATCTTCGATGGAGGAAGACCGGTGGCCAAACTTGATCCAAAGGACCTCAAGGAGCTAAGGGAGATGGTGGAATACCGAAGGACATGGTTCGTTCGGTATAACACTCTATCACAGTAGTTAGACTACTTTAGATTACTAGTTTCATCTTTGGATTCGATTCTAGGTAGTTGTTTCTAGCGCCAAGTTCTTTAAACGCCAAAATTGTTGTTCCGCAATCAGCCACCGTAGATGGCCAGGGCGCTAGGAACCCCAACATGGTATCAGAGCCACACAAACATTAAAAACTAGTAGTAGACACAATGCATTAGTTTCAACAGCGAAAAACTGCGATTTCAAAACCCACTTTCTGTTCTGAAATTTTTTTGATCTATGAAATTTTTTTAAATAATTGCAGAGACTTAGTATAGACATGAGTATGACACAGAATGAAAACAAGGCAATTTGATTTAATTTTTCCTGGCTACATTCCTCAAAAAATCGGGTACACCATTTTACTATTCACTTCTGGGCCTCGTTTTCATCCAGTGTCTGGGATTTTGTAAATTGGTGTTTTTGGTCTTGTTTGTTTTCCCCAGATTACACTTGGTGTTGTCTTTCCTTTAGAGGGAACTTAGAAAGTTTCAAAACTTGAAATTTTGCATCGTTGATATTTGTGATGTGGTGTATATGTTTTTCAAACGTCGTCTATTTGCTATATGTCGTTTAGACGGGGTTGCACATACTTACTTATACTGTTGTGATGTTGATATCTATGATGGCTATGTTCGGATTGTCGTGTAGGATAGCCTCTTGTGCAATGGTAGTTGTACAGTTTATATTCATTTGTATATTCGTTATTGTTGGGCGAGCGTCCAACATGTGGACAGTCGTTTCCGCCAGATTGTATATTCTTTTATTAGGGCACGACCGGGTTGAGGTCGATGTCACCGTTGTAAATATATATTTCTTTTCTGTACTAGGATTACCCTACGGTGTAGTGCTTGAGTAGCCGGGTTCTATAGGGCAACGGGCCCGCATCTCATGGCGTTGAGACGGAGGGGGCCTTACTCTAGAATTAGTGGGCTATTCGCCGCACTCGGAGGGGGTATAGAATGACCCACGGAGGGGCGCTCAAGTTACCGGATCCCGTGAAGTGCTGGGTGGCCCATTCACTTTGTTGATTGGGGTTGCCTCACTTCTGAGATTGGAGGGTAACTTGCTACACTCGTAGGGGACTAGGTTTTTCATTGCACAGGCTATCGACACGATCAGGGAACGTCGGGTTTCATTTGCGGCTCAAAGGAAACCCGGAGCTCCAAAATTATCCGTTATTCTGTCTTGCTTATCGCTTTTCTGTGATGTTGCTTATATCAAGACTTGGACGAATGTTATATATATATATGTGTTTATATACTAGTAGATGTTGTATATGTTTTGCATCCGCACTAGTCCAGACCCCGCTCTACCATTAGTTATGTAATCTAACGGTGCATGACGGGGGCCCGTGGCAAATGCGAATGGCATATACATACATTGTATTTTCTTTCTTTTTGGTGTGATATGGATTAATTGATGGGACTACATTAATTCTGATTAATGCAAGGAAAACAAACCTATTTGATGTTGTTGGAACCAATTTTGAAAACTATTATTACAAACGTTTCTTTTTGCTTTGCACAACGGTATTTGGTTATAAATATCCAGCACCTCATTTGACGAGGCAAGAGCCGCGATCCTTTTATTGGGAGTGACCTCTTGGGCAAAAGTTTGCGTCATCATAATAACTTCACTATAGTCGATTATTTTGCTTTGCATCGTGGTATTCAGTTAGGAATATCCTGCACCTCATTCGATGAGGAAAGAGCCGAGATCTCTTCACAGAGAATGGCCTCTTTAGCAAAAGTTTGTGTCGCTATATATTTGTAAAACCGCTTAGGTTCCTTCAACGATATCAAGTTCATTACGTTAAAGGTATTTTGCCAAAAACCAGCCATAGCCCTCCATCATTTTCTACGAGTAGTACTTAGTATTCATGCTGCGTTTGTTGACTGTGTCAAGGTGTAGTGTGCGGTAGCTAAGTGGTGCTTGTTTATAGCATGCAATGCGATTGGTTAGGACAGTCGTGCGGCCTTGTTGACTATGTATTGGGCTCGTACAGGTGGGTTTAATGCAATCAAGATAATAATGGGTTGAACTTGACTATGACTCTTTGATTTGTTGACCGTGTCAAGGTTACTTGGGTCATAGAGGCAAAAACCACATCGGGAGTTTCAAATATATAAGAAACTTGCCAGGCATGCGCATACCTTCTGGAGTGTGGTGACTTTAGTGGCTTCCATCAAGTTATCATGCGATAATAGTTAGATCCCGATTCCCACTGATGAGTAGGTGTTACTTCTAGGGTGATTTTAGTGATCCCGACTAATTCTCCTTTTAGGGTTTGAAGGAGAATTCGAGGAAACGGTTGGAACCATCAAGATTAGTTAAAGTGATCAACCAATCTAATCTAGGTTAGAGTGCACGCTTAGTGTTTCTTTTTTCTCTCTCTCTTTGGCAGTGACCATGACCCGACCTTAAACTAAAACTCATGAACCAAGTTAACCGAACCTTCTTAAAACACTTTTGGTTTTTGGATTGTCATTAAGTCGCATATATCCCTATCGCTCCTATTTTCCCTTTGCATTTTTCTAGAACACTCTGTATCACTACAAAGATCCATATTTATTGGATATTCCATCATATAGTTACATACGAACTCGAAAAAACTTGTTTCAGTTCGATGATGAATTCCGGTTCTGGAGAAATTGGATAAGAATTATTCAGTTGTCTTTTCTCTTTATCTTTTCTCAGGTTGCAAGGGCTCCTAGTATTAGGAGAGCACATCTATTACACTTATTGGATATTCTTCTTCCAAACCATAGGCTGGTACCGAAAGGTAGGGAAGGAAGAAAACCATCTAGCCTAAGTATGGTGTATAGAAGTAAGAAGTAAAAGACATATAAAAGGATTAGAGTGAGGGCAAGGAAGTATACGGTTACTGTCATGAATCTGGATAGTGGAAGAGGCATTACTAAGAATACCCGGCCACCCTTTCGAAACATTTTCATGTTTCAGTTTTATTGTGCGGTGTTAATTGAAAACTGTTTTCCCAATTAGATCATGTCTCCAGGGTATGTATTTACCAGACTTGATTCTCACATCTGTATTCATGTTTCTGTTTTACTGTGCGGTGTTAATTGAAAACTTTTTTCCCAATTAGATCATGTCTTCAGGGTATGTATTTACCAGACTTGATTCTCACATCTGTATGTCGTTACAGATGATGAGTGGGAGTAAGATATTAGGAATTGGATGATTAGATCCTCTATACATATCAGAGTTCTTTATAATTAGTGATATTTGAGGAAATCACCTGGGTTTTGCCTAACGGCAAATATTTGGTTTTGAATATCCGTTGTTATGCACCAATTTCAAACCGATATATCTGTACGTTTATTTTATAAAGTGAGATATAACCTTTTGAAATTATGTCTATGATATTTACCTATATCAGTTGATGATTAGGTAAGGTGCATTCAACAGCAGTGTAATTCTTATTGACCATAGTACGGTTTTCAACCTACGACGCACAAGATTTGAGTTATTAAACTTAGTGGACTTATACAAAGTATTGTATGTTGTCCGATGTCCGTTAGGACAAAGGGGTTGGTACTCGTACTATATTATGTTTACTCATGACTTCTCTAGTTTTAGACAAGTATTTCATTGAAATACAAGGTCCATATTTTGAGAAGATATAGGTATAAGAATAAAGTAGAGAACCATATGTTGCAAGTATCAGTATTCTTCAAGGTGATCGAAAATGTAAATACTTGTGTTAGGTATTCCGTTGTAAGTAATAGTTTTGAGAACTTGTTTCTCTCTCAGATTACTCATCCGTGAGTATGCTCCTTGATGAGTAATACGGCTTGGCCTTCTTCCATTTAGTTAATATGCACTGGGAACGGCTGAATGTATTTTGAATCTGGTTCCAATTAAATTAGTGCATTTGTTTCTATATTGGATATAGAATGGATTCACATCTTAACGGTGTTAAGGTGTATGGAGTTGTCCGGCTTATGCTTAAAACCAGAATCTGGGTAAACTCAAGGCACGTTTCAGTAATGGCAGTTTGTGGGTTATCCCGGGCTTTGACGAAGGTTAACATTCTACCATTTGGAAGATCAATAGTTATATTGTTCTTGACTCGCCATAGTTTTAGTAAAATGCATTCTTTTCAGAAAACATTAGTGGGAGTACGGTAGAACTGGAAGTGATTCAAGAACCACAAACGATTACTGAAAATCTAGTAGAACCTAAAGATTCAATTGATTCGACAATCCATTTGCCACTCCGCAGATTTGGTGGATAACCTCAGGCACTCGAGAGGTACTTCGGTCTTCTCAAAGATGGTGATAGGGAGGTTTTTGATTACCCAAGCTTGCCGCTACTGCTGTTCTAGACTATGAGATCTGGCAAGAGAATGAGTATAATTTCGTTCTAAATTAGCTTTAGAAGTGCACATGCATATGATTCTACTAGAGGGTTGTTGTAGTCAGTGGGAGCAGCGGAAGTATGGCGGGCAAGCAGCTTATGTCTATTTATAGACTAAAACAAGTACAACAGAGATAGATCATCTAGTTTTGTTGTGACAGTCATAGAGTTTGACTTCATCAGAACAGTAGATGGACCTGGTAAGAAGGTAGTAGGGAGTGATGTCCTAGTATTTAGATGACATGCACTTTATAGGAAGTGATCTTCCTATACAACGATCGGTTATCCTGTGGTTGTCACAAGGTGTTTCTCTATATAGGATCTGGATAAAATATCAGGGATTCTGGTAACTAGATATATTTTTTTAGATATGGATTTGGGAAGTGTCCCAATTCGGGTACTTTGACACTATTCTAAAAGTGTTTTAGAATGGACGACTCCTGACGTGGTGCTATACCCACAGGTGATGCAGTCACTCTCTCTAAAGAGATGTCTTCTAGACTGATGAGGCGAGGGATTTGCATGATTGGCATATTTCTTGCTTAGGCAATTGAGTCAATCATGAAATGTCAAGTACCACACTAGTTATTGCTTTTGCACTAGCTGCAATAAACGTATATATTAATCCAATCTTGGAGAAAAGTTGGGAAGCAGTTATGAACATAAGTATATATTCTTGGTATATGGTAATGGTAGCCTCCTTCAAGAGGCGGTTATCATTTCAGGCTTCTAAGGTGACTTGGATGACAGAGTGGCTGTCAGAGTTATAGTTTTCCCTCTATTGAGGGGTGCTATATTGGACAGGTGGTCCAAGCGGATAATAAGGAAGACATGACGCAGGATACTGATTAAATTCAGAATATGATACGGTCTAAGAAGTTTGTTGGATTTGGAGTTCATTTATGAACTAGGTCCCATCAGATATCTAGACAAATTCTAAGAAAGGTATTTCTCATTTCGGGAGATAGTCTTTTTTCGCGAAGTTGAGATATAAAGAAATAAAGATAGAAACGTTGGAGCGGACCCACTCGCTGAGGTTATTTCTCGAACGTAATAGTTTCACAAATGAGCTTTGCGAGACTGATTAGTAGAGAAGTTGGGTGTTCGGTATCACACGGGCTGTGAGTATGCAACACCACAATAATTAGCCTTATGTGCAAGTGGGAGATTGTTGGCTATAGTGCCCTTAAGTCAATTATTATAATAGTAGGCATGCGATTATGATGATTGAGGGAGGACCTGTTCAATCGAAAATATTGTACATTTGATGGAACATTTTCCTTACTTTTGTTAAGTACTTAAAAGTGTTTATTGTAATTATGGTACATATGTGGGTTTATCTGCAAAATACTCTTTATCATATGTTAATACCCTATACATAACATTATGAAGGAAAATATATGCATAAAATATTTATATGAATTATTTTATTTAAATATGCATATCATATCAAATATCCCTAATCAATATTCTTAAAATATTGTATCATATAAAATGATTAGGATAATATCTTAAAATAATAACAAATATTACTAATACTATGAATTGAGATATTATGCAGATTTTGCTCAAATCTGGAGATCGAGATATTCAAGATGTCGGAAATAAAATCTGCCGATAAAATTGAATAAAATCATAAACGCAGAGACTCAGAGGAAGATATAAAGAATCCAGACATCACACCAATCTTCATGTGTCAATATGAGGCAACACCAGAATTTTGGACACCTGATCCTACCAAACTGCCGCCCAACAGTGGCCAATACCCAACATATGCGGCGGATCCGCGGCAGTATGGTGGAAGTGGGAAATGATATTTTCTGTCTTGGATTCTAACAACGAATAATATTATATAGATTCTAGGGTTTTCTGCTTTGAGGGCTATAAAAAAGACAGAGAGCTAAAACTTGGAACTCATCTATCTAATCTATCTAATCTTGAAAATAGATCACCATTTCCATCACCAAAATCACTGACAAGTTCAAGAGATCCAAGACAGATCCATGAATCGACGTGATAAATTGACGTGATCAATCGACTGAACATCTACTTCCTACGAGATAAAGATCGAGAGCAACACGAGAGTTCTTTGTATTCTAATTTCAAAGGATTTGTACATGTTAAAGTTGATTAATAAAGGTAGATCTTTAGTTTAGTTCTTTGTATTTTACTTTCTGCATTTACATTATGATCTACTTCTCAATATTCTCTTCTATCTCAACCATGAGTGGGTAATTCTACACTTGATAAGGTTCGTAGGATTAGGGTAGATCAATGGATGATAAAATCTCTTAACTCCTTTTACATCTTTTAAAGTTTATAAACTTTAGCAAAGTAATTGTTAACATCCTAATCGGGCGCGTTATCAATTTATTGATAGTCTCGACCGCGATTTTAGATTAGATTAACAATTGTTTTGGTAAAGACTGGACATGAATAGAGGTCAATGAAAAGATAAGGGTTAAGAGTGGGAACCATATTCCCTCCGAAAACCCTAAGCTTCATTCATCACTATCGATCTAGTTTTAAATCTATTAAAACATAAAAGGAGTCATCTTTAATTAATCATCCATTACTACTGTCACGACCCAAAATTTGGCATGTAACGTCTCCAGGCGTAACGTAATTCAACTGAGCCGAAAACCCAGCAATCTAAACCATTAAAAGTGGTAAATGATAATAACATTGTTAAAACTGTTGAAATCTCAATCAAAATTTTTTAAAGTCCAAATTTACTTCCTTTAAAAAATTTGGCAGCACCTCCTTTGTAAAACAAGCCCCAAAAGGGTACAACAAAAGATATAAGTAAAGTATCCCCAAACGGGAGCAAATCCACGCCCAAAGGCGGAAAACAACCACCACAACAGATATATGACACCGTAGTGAAGAAAAAGACGATATAAAGTGAACAGCATGAAAATCACCAAGTCGCAAATAATATACAATATCATCCTCACAACTCGTCTCTAAGTCAATACATGAAATGGTAGATGGAGAGTACTGGATACAACGAATATACAATGAGCAATATCGGATAACCGCAAAACCCACCTGGCAAAACTGCACACAGTCAGCCGTAGCGGTATCCGCTGCAAAAGATGATACGATGTGATGAAGAAGCCCTGCCTCTGACTGCTCTGAGGGACAACCTGTACAACCCTGTGGCACAACGGGGGTGAGTTGCCAACTCGTGAATAGTAAATAACATATGCATATAATCGCAAGTATGCACGTACTGCGATGGTCTATCACATGCAAGCTGATAGCAATATATGGCAATATGTAAATGCAACAGTCATGAAAGACACTCTATCAGGTACTAATACATGAAGCAATGCATATCAAAGAAATGTGGAGTATGGAATAAAACACATCCTGTAAGTCTCATGAAACCTGAGTGTCTAACATCGACACCCGGAAACATCATGAAAACTAGTGTCTAGTATCGACACATAAATACTCATATATATATATATAGGGCTCCGTCAGTCCGGATCTCCCCTCGCGCTCTGTCGGTCCGGATCGGCTCACAAATCGACCATAATATCGGCCCTCACATCGGGCACATAGGCCCCTTATATCGAGCACATAGGCCCCTCACATCGAGCATATAGGCCCCTCACATATAATGAATAAGTATATTTGCATAGATCATTATGATGATACATTATGTATGTGTACATATATAACAGCGTCCCATACCACTGATATATATATATATATATATATATATATATATATATATATATACACGTATATATAAATATGTATATCAGCGTCCCATACCACTGATATATATACGCAGAATTAAAACATCCAGAAAACATTATATGAAAAACATATTACAATGCGAAATTCATGAAATATAATATATGCAACATGAAACAGTAATATGAGCATATAAAGGAAAAACCGCTATTTAACTGCAACGAGTTTTTAAGTATATCATGCGGTTCCTAATTTTTCCGAAACCAAACGCAATATCGTATAAAGGTGAACATGTAACTATAGCAAGGTGTATGAGCATGTACCTATCAATAATGATGTAATACCCTCCAGGTATATGTGTAGCTATATCAAGGTATACGGGTGTACATGTAAGTATGTATGCAAGATGTACATGTAGGTATATCTCATATGTGTATATACCTATCTTTAATGGTACAATACCATATAGGTATATGGGTAGCTAGCATGTAAGCATGGCAAGGCATATGTATAAGCATGTAGGTATACAGATATGACATATGTCATATACACAATAGAATATGAATCAATGTTCCAATGTCCCTAACCAAACAATATCATATATGTAAGTGTGTTGTGCGTGTCATGGCAATTATTGACGGTGTGGTTGACATACAATCAGTGCTGGTGCAACATGGGCGGTCAATAATAGTGCAGTGTCCAATGGGTACAAGTCCAAGCACAACAAGTAATAATAAGCAATGAAGTTTATGCGCAAACTCTATATGTGCAATATAAATATGCGACTAATATCATATCATATCTAGCCCAGATGAATAAGGTCATGCGGGCGATTCTCCTGTAGATATTAAATCTACTCACCAACGATCCTGGCTAATTAAAGCCAACCACTTGCTTCCCTTTCTTCGCAGCGTCCGAAGTCCCTGCTCGCGATCTTAAATTTCACAAACAGAACACATAAGGTTAAACATCTTGCGCCGATACAAAGGCAACTAAACGCAAGGATAACGTCCATAAGATAAACACACTGTGCACTTAGTGCACAAAACGCGCACGATATCGGCATAACCCTAGCTAGGATGACACAACCACCAAGCCTAGACCCCGATCGTACCGATCGCGCATTCACAACACAAAATATATCGTGGAATCTAATATATATAACGCCGCAACGTCAAAAGAAATCCACGCCTAAATTATCCGAAAATCTAGTAAGCAACTTTAATCAATTTAGCTCAAATCTACAAGTTTAACTAAAACTAGAAATCACAATCATCTCATAATAGCTTGATTAAACCACTCAAACATTTACTACAATTTTAATCACCCAAAAGTGATTTAGTAAAAGTTTAATTTGCAATTAAGCTAATTAGACGATTAGGAAAAATATCATTTAACAATATCACAATTAGGTTATGTTTACCTAGTCTAAACAACACACTTTATCATTACAACTAATCAAAACCCTCACTTGATCTTCAAAACCCATATCTTGAATTTCTAAACATGCAATTAAAATAAATACTAAACATCTAATAAGCTAGCTTAATGATTTAAACAACAAATAAACATTATGGTTAGAATTTTACACCTCCTCAAGATCACAAACTAGCAACTAAAATCATCATTTTAGCCTCCAAAATGATGTCATTCATGAAGATCCAAACTAGATTAGTGTTGAAGAATGATGGGTATTGATTTATATTTGAGTTTGTGGGATTATTTGAGCATTTTTGATGATTTATTTGGACTTGGAAAAGTGAAAATGGGTTGAAAAGAGAGGAAGGGCAGCAAGGGGAGTGGGTTCAGCCAAGGGGGTAAAGTGAGGAGGTTAGGAATTTGCTTGGAAATTTCTAGTCCAAAACAATTATTAAAGATTTAATGACACAAAAATCTTATGCCACCTCTTATTCTTTTCTTTTAAAAATTCATTTTAAATCACAAATATCTAGATATTTTGCATGGATGGATTAAACTTAATCTAGTGATTAAATTAGCATTGATTCATTTTAGAAATAATTAACCCAAACCAAAATTGTAATTACCACTAATTAAATGCATAACTAAAAGCTTATAATAATATTTTAATTAGGGAAAAATATTTAAGTGAAACAAATTTTCCAAGTGACCACAAAAACCCGCAAACTAGCAATATTCTAGTTAAACTAGGTGCAGTCAAGTCTGTACTGAAATTTAATCACCTCCGGATTTTTACGGAAAACACCGACTATTTTACCCCAAAATGGAAAAATTCGCATAACGATTTCTGAAACATTACAATCTTCCCCACTTAAAGAAATTTGGTCCCCGAATTTAAAATTCTTACTACGCGTACCTTCGATGAGATGAGGGAAAATTCTTCCGCATCTCGCTCGCAGCCTCTCAAGTGATCACCTCACTAGACGGCTACGCCCAAGAACCTTCACAGATAGCAAGACCTTTGACCGAACTTTCTCCACCTGACGATCCACTATAACTATCGGCTGCTGGTGATGAAAGATCGCGTCTCAAAGAATGGTCTAGTGCTGAATCATGTGAAAAGGGTCATGAAGGTATCTACGAAGTATCGACAAAGGAACACGGGGTGAATACTAAAAAATCTGGGGGGAAGTGCCAACGATAGGCAACGGTACTAACTTGCTAAAGGATTTCAAAAGGACCTACAATTCTGGGACTAAGCTTCCTAAAACTCAACACGCCATTTCATCGGAAAAATCCGTAGTAATACATGATCTCCCCCTGCGAACTCATGTCTGCGACAACGACTGTCGGCATAAGACTTCTGTCTGCACTGGGATGCTCTCATCCTGACCTAAATCAACTGGATCTTCTCCGAAGCCTCTCGAATAGCTGGGTCCAAAAATCCTACTCTCGCGGAGTCAGTAAAACAGACCGGCGATCGACACAACTTACACACAAGGCCGAAAAGTTGCAATCTGAAACGTCTCCTGATAACCATCATCGTAGGAGAACTCCATCAATGGCAAGTGACGATCCCAACTGCCCACAAACATTAAGCATGTACGCACAAGCATATCCTCCAGAGTCTGTATAGTCCGCTCCATCTGACCATCGGCCTACGGATAGAAAAGCGGAGCTAAAGCTCAACCAATACCCAAGGCTTCCAGAAGCTTCTACCAACGACGGCTAGCGAACTGGGTTCCTCTATCGGATACAACGCATGAAGGAACTCCATGCAAACATACAAACTTATCGACGAACAACGAGCAAACTGAGCATACTGAGCATAACCGGACAACAATTCACCCAAATGGAGTCATACCCTCGACTAGACCTGGGTAGACACCACAACGAAATTCATGGAGATCTTCTTCCATCCCCACTCTGGAACGGTAAATGTTAGTTGTATGTATGCCCTAGAGGCCAGTATTATACAGATGATGTATATTATATTGGATGCTTGGACATATATAGAGAGGACTTTTTTGCTCGATATGATAGTATACTATCTGGTTGTACTTTACTTTAACATGTATACTTGTCTCTTTATACTGTTTTATAGTTACATGTTGGTAAAGCCCTTAGGATGTGTACTTGACTACCTGGACTGTGATGCGGATCATACTAGTGGGGACATGGTAGTCCATAAGTACATCCTTCAAGGTCCCTAGTCGTGGGTGTATCGAGACGGGGCATCGATATACCAGAGTAGACTAGCGTATACGCTTCTCGACCCATGAGATGGGCGATGGATGATCCCATATCCATTGATGTATGACATCAGAGATGGTATACGGGTGCTCAGTGGAGACTGGGTACACTGGACGGACTCGCCGAGAACTCCCAGATGGTATTATACCTCACGTCAGATGGCAGTTCTCTGGTGACACTTGTGCAGGTTAGTCTGTAGACCCGAGATCGCCATAGAGTCTTGTGTGATTCCCACTGTGCTTTGATTTCCACCTTACCACGTCTATGAGGGCATGCAAAACTTTGGTTTTTGGGTACAGTACCGAGTCACATGGAGGCAATGAGCGATAGGAGGGGTTTTGTCTCTCCCGGTATTGGGGGTTGATGTTGCGCTGTGCTCGATTGGCCATAACAGGGAAGTCCCTGGCCAGGGCTGATTTAGAGATTTACTGATAAGTGTTACCAGTAGTTTCTCGACCCGTTATGAGCCTCACATCGGCACGACTTATCGGTTATTGGGGTCTGGCATTTACCACCCCTAGACTTGATATGCGACATATCAGACGAGGAGACCGGACTGTACGGGAAGTGTTACCGGCAGGCTTTTACAGGAGTTGGAGCGGGCTTGCTTGCTAATCTTCTGATCGCTCAATACCCGGGTAGCTGTTACGTCCAGCTAGTACCGCTGACGGCTTGTGGGTGCTTGATGTGATCATCACCTACTGTCGGCGTATTGACGAGTCTTTAGAGTCCTACATAGAGGTTTTACTGGCTCAGGCAAAACGAAATAGGAGCGCATATGTGATATGTGGGAGACCGGGATTAATGCGTGTATGTGATACCGTATTTTATTCTCGCGACTTTATGTATCAGTCGGTTATATATGATATAGCCGGGTTATCGAATCAAGTGTTGATTCGATAAGTCGATACATTGGATGTTAGTCAGTTATATGAGATATGACCGGATTATTACATCAAGTGTTGATTTAATAATTAAGTGTATAATTGTATATTAGATATACTAGTTTACATTTACTAACACATGTTCACTTTAGGTTTTTTCTCACATGAACACTTGAATATATATATATGTGATAAATATATATTAAAAGTGTTTTCTTTTGTATCATGGTTGATGATACACTAAACATGGGTGTGTAAGACATACACCATACTATATTAGATGGTGGTTAATATTTATTTAAAGTAATTACAAATTAGTGGTGCTTAGGTCATAAGCATGAAGCTTGGAGATGCTTTGACAAAGTCCACTAAATTTGTTTTACTTTAGATTTTTATTAACCTAACCATTTTGAATTAGCTATGGTTATGGCTCTACAAGAGTTAGTATATGATACTCACTCACCATGGTTAGCCTTCTCACTTGATCATTATCCTCATCTTTTTCTTTTCTTCTTCTTCTTCATTGCAAAAAAGAAAAGAGGTTGCTAGGGTTTGATCAAAAGTGAGATAGATTGTGAGAAACACAATTCTAAAGAGAACCCACTTCCTATTTCTCCATCCTCTACTAGACTAGCACTTTAGTTTAGGGTGTTTGCTTCACTAATTCTCAAGTTAGTGAAGTAGAAGCTTGAGTTGGCATCCCCTCGACGTAGATCATCTTCGACCTCGAAGACTTCAAGCAGGGACGCGTCTATTGCCTCGTGAAGCCATGCAAGGGTCCGGGAGAACCACGATCGCAGTGAAGGGACTTAAACAAGGAGCTATAGAAGTGAAGGACCGATCTACAAAGGTTGTATTTCGTTTTCACTTAGTTGTAAACTTAGTTTACTAGCATATGAAACCCTAATTTCTAGCAACGATCTTGCTTAGGGTTATTCGGCACGGCTAAAATTTTAAACAGGCATGGTTGATGCATTGTAGAACCTTATTAGAGTGCCTAGTAACCCTACAGTGGTATCAGAGCCTAGCTAGAACATTAGGCGATGTGTTAACGAAGTTAAAACTCCGAACGAACCCGAACACGTCAAGATAACCCCCTCTCTGTACAATTTTTAAAAACTGGGTTTTTTTAGAATTAAAAATACCTAAAAAATTCAGCAGGGTTTTCTAAGAACTACGGTGAAAATTGAGCGCGCAATCCGTACACACCGCAGCGGAACCGCGGCCGTACCTCCCTTGGGCCGTGGAACCGCGACAGTAATGAGGAATTGTGCACTTATTTTTCCACTGTAATTCCTATTTCTGTTATTTGTATTTTATGGGTATTTTTCAATTAACTCAAGTGTTGAGTATTTTGGGGTTTATTTTGTAATCGTCAATTCGATCGGAGAATTTAATTTTGTTATGTTATTCCGGATAATTTAGAAAGTACTAAAATGTTCGAACGGATATCATTAACTCAATTTTTCCCGGCACGAAAAACATTCAAGTGTTGAATTTTTCTCGGGTTTAAATCTTTCGGAAATGCGTGCATGTGACGCGATGGACTCTCTAGAAGACAACAAACCTTAACTCGATTATGTGACCGTCTTGAACTGCCTTTTGAACCTTAGGGTTTGGGGCAGTACGGCGTACCACATGTGAGGCGTTGGCTTAACCCTTCTACGGCTGGACCGTTGCTACTGTGACGTATTCTGGAATTTTTGAACTCCACTCAAGTGTTGAGCTATTATGGAAATCTTGGGTATTTGATTATTCGATCGGAAAGTTTAATACTGTCTATTTATCTGGAATGTAATACAATATGTGGAATTCATACAGTTAGGCATGAAATGCGAAATTTGTGATATTTCGGATTTACGATGTCTAAAGAGATTGTGGATTCCAAATGTTGTAGTTTTACACTTTCTTTTCTGTGACCATGAGTGTAATATGTGATCTCGCCGGTTTCGTTGCTATATGTCAACGACAATTGGGATGCGCATATTTACTTATGTTGATGACATGTGATGTTATGTGTTGTTAAATATGTTATATTGGATCGTCGCGTTTTGAATAGCCGGGGGTTTTATGTGAGATGAGAGTTTTTATTTTCATTCATATAAATTTAAATGTATGTAATATTCTTATATTGGGGCACTTCCGGGATGAGGTCGATGTCACCATTTGTATATTATTTACTTTTCCGCACTAGGATAGACCCAAGGAGGAGAGCACAAGTAACCGGGTTCTAGAGTCCAGTGGGAAACCAACTCGAGGGGTCGAGTCCGGGTCTCCTAACTCTAGAATTGGTAGGGTTGCTTGCCACTCTCGTAGGGGTCTAGGGGTGTGGGTTTGGCTATTCATCGCGACCGTGGAATCCGTGTTTTATAGAGGCTCAAAATAAAACACGGAAGTCCTATTATATCCAATATTTCATATGTTTCTTCTGCTGCGATATCTGTGATGTGATCATGTGATGTGGTGTGATAAATACTGTATATAGTATATATGATATATTATATAGGCATTACTTATGTTTTACACCCGCGCTAGCCCTGCCCCGCTCTGCCGTTAGTTACCTAACCTAACGGTGCACGAGGGGACATCAAGGCGAATGCGGATGGCATAAGTTTACGTCGTATTTATCTGTGATGTTTAGGTGACTTAAATGATGGGACTTCATTATTGTGATTAATGAAAGAAAAGAAACCTAAAAGATGTTGTAGAATCAAATTTTTCAAAAAGGGTAGCTACAGTTTTGCTTTGCATAGCGATATATATGATATATCCCGCACCTTATTCGATGAGGAAAGAGCCGAGATCCCTTCACCGGGAGTGACCTCCTTAGCAAAACTGGCAGATGGTACAACACTCGGTTTGTTATTGATTGCTTTTGGAGTTTTGCTTTGCATAGTGATGTATATGATATATCCTGCACCTTATTCCATAAGGAAAGAGCCGAGATCCCTTCACTGGGAGTGACCTCTTTAGCAAAACTAATGAAAGCCTCAAAATCACTCCATTTCAAAATTCACTAGATTCTACAACAATATCAAGTTCATTACGCAATAGGTTTTCAGAAAACCTGTCGTAGCCCTCCGTCATTTCAGATAAGTCCTACTTAGTATTCGTGCTACATTTGTTGACCTCCGTCAAGGCGTAGTGTGCGGTAGCTAACTAGTATTTATCTGCTTATGCATATGATGCCGATTGGATTAGGGTAGTCGTACGACCTTGTTAACCTCCGTCAAGAGTCGTGCGGGTGGGTTTGATTCAATCAAGAAATGATGGGTTGAACTTGACTTGCACCCTGTGGTTTGTTGACCTCCGTCAAGGTCATGGGATGCTTGGGACAAAATATTTTCGGGAATTTCAAGTGTTGAGATTTGCAATGAGATTGCATACCTTCTATGAGATAGTTTGATCCCGATACCCACTGTGAGTAATTGTTACTCCTGGGAGAGTTTTACACAGGACAATTGGCCGATCAAGTAGGTGTCTGGAAAGGTGTCAATGGGGTTACGCCTCTGGGAAAACGAGGTTTACTTTAATTTGGTCCGCGCGAAAGCACGGGGAACCTCCCTCAAAGTACCGACACTGGCCTGGTTGAAAGATTGGCGAAGTTGTAGGGTGTAATTAATCCCGGCTAGTCTTTCCTTTTAGGGTTTGAAGGAAGATTTGATAAAAACAGTGGGAGCCATCCTGATTAGATAAAATAATAACCAATCTGATCTTGCAAGAGTATACGCTAAAGTGTTTTTCTTCTCTCTCTCTCTAGGTAGCGACCATATCATGCCTTAATCAAGATAATAATATGGATGTTTTGACCGAACCCGCATGTTATACTGTGCTGGGGAACGTTGGTTCCGTTCTTTCTTATAAAAGTTATAAGACTGAACAGAATATAGGGGAATACCAGGATTCCCATGCCATCCGAATGAAGAAAGTACAAGTTGATGCATTTTCTTCCGGTGTGTTCGTTACAGAGAACTGTTTCTCCATTTGCTCTACATCCTGGGTATTAGATACCGGGTCAGGATCTCATATATGTAATCAGTTACATGGGCATAGGAAAGGTAGAGAACTTGGAGAAGGTGATAAAGACATAAGGGTTGGAAATGGTGCAATTGTTGCAGCTAAAACCGTCGGGGAATATCACCTTGTATTACCAACTGGTAATACATTGATTCTGAACGAATGCTATTACATGCCGAACCTGATATGCAACATTATATCAGTTTCTTTGTTGAGTAAAGAGGGATATAATTTTTTATTACAGGATAATGTTATGAAAATTTTCTTAAACCAAAAGTTGGTTGGATTAGGCAAGTTGTGCAATGGCATTTATGTTCTAAATCAATCAACAGTTCTGAGCATAACAAACGCACACAAGAGGAAGAGTTCAGAAATGAACGAATCCTTCTTGTAGCATTGTAGACTGGGTCACATCAATGCGACACGACAAGCTAAGTTGCATAAGGATGGATATTTAAATCCGTTTGAATTTTCATATTATGACACTTGCCAGTCATGTCTCAAAGGCAAGATGACCAAAACTCCGTTTACCGGACACGGAGAAAGAGTTACCGAACTCTTGGGACTGATACATAGTGATGTATGCGGTCCCATGTCTACACATGCCAGGGATGGTTCTTCATACTTCATTACATTCACTGACGATCTCTCTAGATTCGGATATGTGTTCCTGATGAAACACAAATCTGAAGCTTTTGAGAAATTTAGAGAATATAAACAAGAAGTCGAGAACCAAACCGGGAAAAGTATTAAAATCCTTCGATCTGATCGAGGAGGTGAATACTTGAGCAATGAATTCCTGGACTTCCTAAAAGAAAATGGGATTCTCTCTCAGCTAACTCCTCCATATACACCACAGCACAACGGTGTATCGGAACGGAGGAACCGCACCCTATTAGATATGGTGCGCTCTATGATGAGTATAGCTGAGTTACCTATTTCCTTCTGGGGATATGCACTAGAGACAGCAGCATACCTACTGAATAGGGTTCCTTCCAAATCTGTGCCTACCACCCCATATGAGATATGGCAGGGGAAGAGACCATATCTTAATTTTATTAAGATATGGGGTTGCCCGGCCTATGTCAAAAGACAAAAGCCAGACAAACTCGAGGCAAGGTCTGTTTTGTGTAAATTTGTTGGATATCCCAAGCATTCGCGAGGGTATATCTTCTACCACAGTGAGGAACAAAGGGTGTTTGTTGCTCAACACGCCACCTTTCTAGAAAAGGAATTTCTTGCAAAAGAGATTAGTGGCTCTGAGGTAGAACTGGAAGTGGTTCCAGCTGTACAAACCACAACAGAAGATTTGGTAGAACCAGAGGATTCGGAAGTTCCCGATGAACCCCAGCCACTCCGCCGATCTAGTAGGGTTCCTCACCCACCTGAGAGATACTACGGTTTTCTCATGGATGGTGGGAGCGAGGATTGCATCATGGTTGATGATGACCCAACTAGCTTCGAGCAGGCCATCACGAGTGGGGACTCAGTGAAATGGCTGGATGCAATGCGGTCCGAGATGGAATCCATGTACACCAACAAAGTGTGGACTTTGGAAGTTGCTCCTGAAGGGGTAAAACCCATTGGGAGCAAGTGGATCTTCAAGAAAAAACTTTGTGTAGATGGGAAAGTGGAGACTTTCAAAGCTAGACTTGTTGCAAAGGGTTTTCGTCAAAGACCAGGTGTGGACTATGACGAAACTTTTTCTCCAGTGGCTATGCTTAAATCCATCCGAATCATGCTTGCCATCGCTGCATATCATGACTACGAAATCTGGAAAATGGATGTTAAGACCGCCTTTCTAAACGGTGATTTAGAAGAGTGCGTGTACATGACTCATCCAGAGGGCTTCGTAGATAGTGGGAGCAGCGGGAAGGTGTGCAAGCTGCTTAAATCCATTTCTGGATTAAAGCAAGCATCGCGGAGTTGGAACATCTGCTTTGACGTCGTTATCAAAGAGTTTAATTTCGTCAAAAATGTAGATGAACCTTGTATCTACAAGAAGGTGGCAGAGAGTAAGGTTGTCTTCCTCGTATTGTACGTGGACGACATACTCTTGATAGGAAATGACATTCCTATGCTGCAATCGGTCAAGCTCTTCTTATCACAAAGATTCTCAATGAAAGATCTTAGTGATGCCTCGTGCATATTGGGAATTATGATCTATAGAGATAGATCTAAGAGGATATTGGGATTGTCCCAATCCAGGTACATTGACACCATACTAAAGAGGTTTAGTATAGAAGAGTCCAAACGTGGGTTTTTACCCACGATCTCAGGGCTCACTCTCTCCAATGAGATGTCTCCCAAGACTGATTTGGAGAGAGCTCGCATGCAAGGGATACCCTATGCTTCGGCTATAGGCTCTATCATATACGCGATGCTATGTACCAGACCCGATGTAGCATACTCACTAAGTGTAGTGAGTAGGTATCAAGCTGATCCTGGAGAGAGTCACTGGACAGCTTTGAAGAGCATTCTCAAGTACTTACGAAGGACTAAGGAGATGCTCTTGGTGTATGGTAACGGAAAACTCCAAGTGGAGTCCTTTACCGATTCGAGCTTCCATAGTGATAAGGACGACTCTAAGTCGCAGTCGGGATTTGTCTTTACCCTTTACGGAGGGGCGGTTAGCTGGAAGAGTTCCAAGTAGGAAACCGTAGAAGACTCGACGATGGAGGCTGAATACATCGCTGCCAACGATGCTGCCAAAGAGGCTGTCTGGATTAAGAAGTTCATTACTGAACTTGGAGTGGTTCCATCCATTGAGCATCCAATACCTTTGTATTGCGATAACAATGGAGCGGTGGCTTTGGCCAAGGAAACCAGGTCCCATCAGCGATCCAGGCATATTCTGAGGCGGTATCACCTGATCCGGGAGATAGTTGATCGCCGGGAGATCGAGGTCTGGAGGGTTGACACGAAGAACAACACAGCGGATCCACTCACGAAGGACATTCCCCAGATACAGTTTAAGAGACTCTTCGGGATGCTTGGTATGCGATACTACAGCAGCTGGCCCTAGTGCAAGTGGGAGATTGTTAGTTGTATGTATGCCCTAGAGGCCAGTATTGTACAGATGATGTATATTATATTGGATGCTTGGACATATATAGAGAGGACTTTCTTTCTCGATATGATAGTATGCTATCTGGTTGTACTTTACTTTAACATGTATACTTGTCTCTTTATACTGTTTTATAGTTACATGTTGGTAAAGCCCTTAGGATGTGTACTTGACTACCTGGACTGTGATGCGGATCATACTAGTGGGGACATGGTAGTCCATAAGTACATCCTTCAAGGTCCCTAGTCGTGGGTGTATCGAGACGAGGCATCGATATACCAGAGTAGACTAGCGTATACGCTTCTCGACCCATGAGATAGGCGATGGATGATCCCATATCCATTGATGTTTGACATCAGAGATGGTATACGGGTGCTCAGTGGAGACTGGGTACACTGGACGGACTCGCCGAGAACTCCCAGATGGTATTATACCTCACGTCAGATGGCAGTTCTCTGGTGACACTTGTGCAGGTTAGTCTGTAGACCCGAGATCGCCATAGAGTCTTGTGTGATTCCCACTGTGCTTTTATTTGCACCTTAACACGTCCATGAGGGCATGCAAAATGGTGGTTTTTGGGTACAGTCCCGAGTCACATGGAGGCAATGAGCGATAGGAGGGGTTTCGTCTCTCTCGGTATTGTGGGTTGATGTTGCGCTGTGCTCGATTGGCCATAACAGGGAAGTCCCTGGCCAGGGCTGATTTAGAGATTTACTGGTAAGTGTTACCAGTAGTTTCTCGAACCGTTATGAGCCTCACATCGGCACGACTTATCGGTTATTGGGGTCTGACATTTACCACCCCTAGACATGATATGCGACATATCAGACGAGGAGACCGGACTGTACGGGAAGTGTTACCGGCAGGCTTTTACAGGAGTTGGAGCGGGCTTGCTTGCTAATCTTCTGATCGCTCAATACCCGGGTAGCCGTAACGTCCAGCTAGTACCGCTGACGGCTTATGGGTGCTTGATGTGATCATCACCTACTGCCGGCGTATTGACGAGTCTTTAAAGTCCTACACAGAGATTTTACTGTCTCAGGAAAAATGAAATAAGAGCGCATATGTGATATGTGGGAGACCGAGAATAATGCATGTATGTGATACCGTATTCTATTCTCGCGACTTTATGTATCATTCGGTTATATATGATATAGCCGGGTTATCGAATCATGTGTTTATTCGATAAGTCGATACATTGGATGTTAGTCGGTTATATGAGATATGACCGGATTATTAAGTCAAGTGTTGATTTAATAATTAAGTGTATAATTGTATATTAGATATATTAGTTTACATTTACTAACACTTGTTCACTTTAGGTTTTTTCTCACATGAACACTTGAATATATATATATATATATATGTGTGTGTGTGTGTGTGTGTGTGTGTGTGTGTGTGTGTGTGTGATATATATTAAAAGTGTTTTCTTTTGTATCATGGTTGATGATACACTAAACATGGGTGTGTAAGACATACACCATACTATATTTGATGGCGGTTAATATTTATTTAAAGTAATTACAAATTAGTGGTGCTTAGGTCATAAGCATGAAGCTTGTAGAAGCTTGGAGATTCTTTGACAAAGTCCACTAAATTTGTTTTACTTTAGATTTTTATTAACCTAACCATTTTGAATTAGCTATGGTTATGGATCTATAAGAGTTAGTATATGATACTCACTTACCATGGTTAGCCTTCTCACTTGATCATTATCCTCATCTTTTTCTTTTCTTCTTCTTCTTCATTGCTAAAAAGAAAAGAGGTTGCTAAGGTTTCATCAAAAGTGAGATAGATTGTGAGAAAAAAAATTCTAAAGAGAACCCACTTCCTATTTCTCCATCCTCTACTAGACTAGCACTTTAGTTTAGGGTGTTTGCTTCACTAATTCTCAAGTTGGTGAAGTAGAAGCTTGAGTTGGCATCCCCTCGACGTAGATCATCTTCGGCCTCGAAGACTTCAAGCAAGGACGCATCTATTGCCTCGTGAAGCCATGCAAGGGTCCGGGAGAACCACGATCGCAGCGAAGGGACTTCAACAAGGAGCTATAGAAGTGAAGGACCATTCTAGAAAGCTTGTATTTCGTATTCACTTAGTTGTAAACTTAGTTTACTAGCATATGAAACCCTAATTTCCTAGCAACGATCTTGCTTAGGGTTATTCGGCACGGCTAAAATTTTAAATGGGCATGGTTGATGCATTGTAGAACCTTATTAGAGTGCCTAGTAACCTTACAGTAAAAAGGTTGCAACTCTCCAGCCGGCCTCAAATGCTCAACCTTAGCTCGCTGACAAGCCAAGCACTTCAAAACGAAATCCGAACTTCACTCTTCATCCCTGCCCACCAGTAACCAACTCTCAAGTCACGTTACATCTCGATGGCACTTGGTTGAACACTGGAAGCTGACTGATGTGCCTGATCTAGGACCCCGTGTCTCTACCCATCAGTATCGGGTACACGCCAGCGAGTCCCACAATGTAGAACACCGTGGTCATAAATCAAGAACTCCGAATCTTTACCCTATCGAACATGCTCAAAATCTCGAACAAACGAGCATCGACGGGCTTTGCCTCACGACAACGATTAAGTAAAAGTGGACGGGCGCGGATATGAGAAAGTCGTCCCCTCAGTAGAGGCAAACTTAACTGTACTCAACGGTCGCACAAGAAATGTAAATCTGCATAAGACTGTCTATGAACTGCGCACAACTGGAACAAGCTAACCCCCGGGCTTACGACTCAAAGCATCAGCTACCTCAATCACCTTGCCCCGGGCAATACAGGATCTCACAATCATAATCCTTCACAAGCTCCACCCAACGGCGCTGTCTCAATAATCAAAACTCGCTGCAGGAAGATTAAGCTCTGGTGGTCTGTGAAAATCCGACACGACTCTCCGTACAAGTAGTGTCTCCAAATCCTCAGCGCAAGACCACCGCGGATATCTCCTGATCATGAGTGGGATCAATCTGCTCGTGCTCCTTCGACTGTCGGGAAGCATAAGCGATAACTCTATAGTGCCACATCAGTACACAATCGAGCCCCACTCGCGAAACATCACAGTAAACAACAAAGTCACCTAATCCAGAAGCAAAGATAGAACTGGTGCAGTCGTCCACCGAGTCTTCAACTGTTGAAAACTCGGCTCGCATGCCACAGTCTAAGAAAAGGAACTCCCTTCCTGGTCAGCCCGGTCAACGGTGCAGCGATACACAAGAAATCCTGCACGAAACGGCGGCAAAAACCGGCTAAGCCCAAAAAACTGCGAACCTCAGTCACTAAATAGGTCTGGGCCAAATTTGTACGGCCTTGATCTTTCTCGGGTCCATACGAATACCGTCTCCCATAACCACATGACCTAGAAAGTCAACACTATCAAGCCTGAAGGAACACTTCAAGAATTTAGCAAACAGCTAGTGCTCTCTCAACGTCTGCAAAGAAATCCTCAAGTGCTACTCATGTTCCTCACGACTCTCGGAAAAGACCAGAATATCATCTATAACACAACAATCCACTGGTCGAGGAACGGCCTGAGAAACCTGGTTCATCACATCCATGAATGCTGCTAGGGCACTGGTGAGTCCAACGACACCACCAAAAACTCATAAAGCCGGTAGCGCACACAAAAGCAGTCTTCGGAATGTCATCACTCCGAACCCGCAACTAATGATGACCTGATCCCAAAACAAACTTAGAAAAATGTCTCGTACCCTAGATCTAAGCAAAGAAAATGTCAAGGCGAGGTAAAGGATATCTATCCGCACCGTAAATCGGTTCAATTGATGATCAATACACAACCTCAAACTGTCGTCCTTCATCTTGACGAACAGAGTATGAGCTCCCCAAAGCGAAACACTCGAACGCACAAGTCCCCCTATCTAGCAACTCTGCAGCAGATCCTTAAGCTCTCTAAGCTCCGCTGGCTCATCTGGAACAACGTCGGAAAATCTTGCCCATAAGAAACCCGGTCCAACGAGCCTACTATGTCTCCGGTATCATGAATAAAAGCCAAGAATTCTCGACATCCTCTCCTCCAAAGACAACCTGCGTAACAGGCTGAAATGAAGCTGTAAGGGGCGGCACCACAGTCCCCCTGCACAACAAGAACTGACTCACCGGGAAAACAAAACCTGATTGTCTTCACGCGGCAGTCCACAGACGCACAGCACATAGCTAACCAGTCCGTGCCCAGGAGAACGTCAAAGTCCAACATATCAAGAAGGATCGAATCGACGGACGAATCTCTATCTCCTACCCAATTGGCATATGACTGAAACACGTATCGCGCAACAAAAGGATCGCTAACTGGAGTAAACACAACAACGGCTGATCTTCACGACTTTCGGCCCAACCACGGCACGAAGTGTGTACAACAAACACTCGTGCCAGGCCTCTATCCGCAACTGGCTGTCTTCCTCCTCTACCATCCTGTACTCTCGGAACAAATCCTCCGCAACCATGACCTCTCTGAATATAAGTCTGACGCGGATCAACAACAGGCGCAACAGGCGACTCTCCCTGAGGATAAGAGCTAAATAGCTATCCTCGTCCAAAGCCTCTGCTACTCCCGCGACGTAAACGAAATCCGTCGCGGCGACTAAGCCTCTGTCTCTGGGCTGATACACCTGTACGAGCCATCCTCTGTCATCGAACTCCTAAGGTCTCGGGAAGACGCTCCTCAGCTAAACGGGCTGCATCCACTGCTGCTGTATACGTGACACAATGTTGTGTGCTGATAGCAAGGAATAACTGGGTAACACGGGTGGCAACCTCCTGTCGCTGCGCTCGACTGGCCTCAACCAATAACCTCATCATCTGGTGCAAGTCCTGCATATCTGCCTCAAGCCTAGCGATACGATCTATCGAAGGCGGATCAATCTGCTCCTGTGCAACGAGCGTACCCACCTGGTCAGTCCTCGTACCAAACGAGTCAACTCTGACCTCGGCTCTCGCTGCCTCTCTCTGAGTCCTCATAGTCATCGACGGTAAAAGGCCATAGCAAGTGAAATAGGATTCGATAAGAACACGGAAATCGAATCACAAGGATATGTATAATCATGAAAGGAATTTCAAGCAATTAGTACTTAGGTCACTTAGGCGGAGTAACGTATTGTAAGTATGCCGCGGATATACACATACTACATTACTCTACTTAAGCTACCTACTCCATCATTCCAGGGTCATCCTACACTCCGAAAGGTAAAACCTAGCGCTCTGATACCAACTTTGTCACGACCCGAAATTTGGCACGTGACGGCCTTAAACTCGTAACGTCTCCAGGCGTAACGTAATTCAAGTAAGCCAAAAGCCCAGCAATCTAAACCATCAAAAGTGGTAAGTGATAATAACTTTGTTAAAACTTTTAAAATCTCAATAAAAATTCTTTAAAGTCCAAATTTACTTCCTTTAAAAAATTTGGCAGCACCTCTTTTGTAAAATAAGCCCCCAAAAGGGTACAACAAAAGATATAAGTAAAGCATCCCCAAACGGGAGCAAATCCACGCCCAAAGGAGGAAAACAACCACCACAACAGATATACGATGCCGTAGCGAAGAAAAAGATGATATAAAGTGAACAGCATGAAAATCTGCAAGTCGCAAATAATATACAATATCGTCCTCACAACTCGTCTCTAAGTCAATACATGAAAATGGTAGATGCAGAGTACTGGATACAACGAATATACAATAAGCAATAACAGATAACCGCAAAACCCACCTGGCAAAACTACACACAGTCAGCCGTAGCGGTATCCGCTGCAAAAGATGATACGATGTGATGAAGAAGCCCTGCCTCTGACTGCTCTAAAGGACAACCTGTACAACCTTGTGGCACAATGGGGGTGAGTTGCCAACTCGTGCATAGCAAATAACATATGCAGGTAATCACAAGTATGCACGTACTGCGATGGTCTATCACATGCAAGCTGATAGCAATAAATGATAATATGTAAATGCAACAGTCATGAAAGGTACTCTATCAGGTACTAATAATACATGAAGCAATGCATATCAAATAAATGTAGAGTATGGAATAAAACACATCCTGTAAGTCTTATGAAACCTGAGTGTCTAACATCGACACCCGAAAACATCATGAAAACTAGTGTCTATCATCGAAACATAAATACTCAAATATATATATATAAAGAGATAGATCCGTCGGTCCGGATCGGCCCTCGGGCTCCGTCAGAACGAATCGGCCCACAAATCGACCATAATATCGGCCCTCACATCGGGCACATAGGCCCCTCACATCAATGACATAGGCCCCTCACATATAATGAATAAGTATATTTGCATAGATCATTATGATGATACATTATGTATGTGTACATATATAACAGCGTCCCAAACCACTAATATAGATATACGTATATATACATATGTATATCAGCGTCCCATACCACTGATATATATACACAGAATTAAAACATCCAGAAAACATCATATGAAAACCATATTACAATGCGAAATCCATGAAATATAATATATGCAACATGAAACAGTAATATGAGCATATAAAGGAAAAACCGCTATTTAACTGCAACGAGTTTTTAAGTATATCATGCGGTTCCTAATTTCTCCAAAACCAAACGCAACATCATATGAAGGTGAACATGTAACTATAGCAAGGTGTATGAGCATGTACCTATCAATAAAGATGTAATACCCTCCAGGTATATGTGTAGCTATATCAAGGTATACAGATGTACATGTAAGTATGTATGCAAGATGTACATGTAGCTATATCTCATATGTGTATATACCTATCTCTAATGCTACAATACTATATTGGTATATGGGTAGCTAGCATGTAGGCATGGCAAGGCATATGTATAAGCATGTAGGTATACAGGTATGCCATATGTCATATGCACAATGTAATATGAATCAATGTCCCAATGTCCCTAACCAAACAATATCATATATATGTGTGTGTTGTGCGTGTCATGGCAATTATTGACGGTGTGGTTGGCAAACAATCAGTGCTCGTGCAATATGGGCCGTCAATAATAGTGCAGTGTCCAATGGGTACAAGTCCAAGCACAACAAGTAATAATATGCAATGAAGTTTATGCGCAAACTCTATATGTGTAATATAAACATGCGACTAATATCACATCATATCTAGCCCACACGCATAACACCATGCGGGCGATTCCCCTGTAGATGTTAAATCTACTCACCAACGATCCTGGCTAAGTAAAGCCAACCACTTGCTTCCCTTTCTTTGCATCGTCCGAAGTCCCTGCTCGCGATCCTAAATTTTACAAACAGAACCCATAAGGTTAAACATTCTAAGCCGATACAAAGGCAACTAAATACAAGGACAACGTCCACAAGATAAACACGCTGTGCACTCAGTGCACAAAACGCGCACGATATCAGCATAACCCTAGCTAGGATGACACAACCACCAAGCCTAGACCCCGATCGTACCGATTGCGCATTCACAACAAAAAATATATCGTAGTATCTAATATATATAACGTGGCAACGTTAAAAGAAACCCACGCCTAAATTATCCGAAAATATAGTAAGCAACTTTTAATTAATTTAGCTCAAATCTACAAGTTTAACCAAAAATAGAAATCACAATCATCTCATAATAGCTTGATTAAACCACTCAAACTTTACTCCAATTTTAATCTCACCCAAAAGTGATTTAGTAAAAGTTTAGTTTGCAATTAATCTAATTAGACGATTAGGAAAAATATCATTTAACAATCTCACAACTAGGTTATGCTTTCCTAGTCTAAACAACACACTTAATCATTACAACTAATCAAAACCATCACATGATCTTCAAAACCCATATCTTGAATTTCTAAACATGCAATTAGAAGCTATATTAAACATCTAATAAGCTAGCTTAATGATTTAAACAACAAATAAAGATTAAGGTTAGAATTTTATACCTCCTCAAGATCACAAACTAGCAACTAAACTCATCATTTTAGCCTCCAAAAATGATGTCTTCATGAAAATCCAAGCTAGATTAGTGTTGAAGAATGATGGGTATTGATTTATATTTTAGTTTGTGTGATTATTTGAGGATTTTTGATGATTTATTTGGTCTTGGAAAAGAGAAAATGGGGTGAAGAGAGAGGAAGGGCAGCAAGGGGAGGGGGTTCGGCCAAGGGGGTAAAGTGAGGAGGTTAGGAATTTGCTTGGAAATTTCAAGTCCAAAACAATTATTAAAGCTTTAATGACACAAAAATCTTATGCCACCTTTTATTCTTTTCTTTTAAAAATTCATTTTAAATCACAAATATCTAGATATTTTGCATGGATGGATTAAACTTAATCTAGTGATTAAATTAGCATTGATTCATTTTAGAAATAATTAACCCAAACCAAAATTGTAATTACCACTAATTAAGTGCATAACTAAAAGCTTATAATAATATTTTAATTATGGAAAAATATTTAAGTGAACGAAATTTTCCAAGTGACCACAAAAACCCGCAAACTAGCAAAATTCTAGTTAAACTAGGTGCAGTCAAGTCTGTACTGAAATTTGATCACCTCCGGATTTTTACGGAAAACACCGACTATTTGTAGGGTTGCTGGGCACTGCCACAAAGGTCTACGAGGTATCAACCATGCCCGATTTAAAATTTAGCCGTGCCGAACAGCCAGAAGCCGGATCTTTAAACTAGAGATTAGGCGAAAACAAACATGTTAAACAGTTTAACACTAAGTGAGAGGGATTACAACCTTTGTAGATCCGGTCCTTCACTTCTAAAGCTCCGTGTTGAAGTCCCTTCGCTGTGATCATCGTGTTCCAGACTCTCGAGAGGTTCCACGAAGAGAAAAATGCAGTCTTGCTTCCGATCTTCGATACAAAGATGATCTACCTTGAAGTTTCGTTAACACAAGTTAACACTCATAATATGAAGTGAACACCCTCATCTAAATGGAAAGTATAGATGAGGATGATGAAGTAGGATTATTGCTCTCTTTTATTTTCTTATTCTCACTCATTTTTCATCACTAATAAAAAGCAAGAAAGCTTTGCAAAAGGAGGAAGAAGAAGAAGAAAAGTTATCAAAACCTTTTGTGATGAATAATGCAAGGATTAATATGATGAATAATGCAACCATAGTTGACTAAACCATTGTAGAGAATTAACCAAGGGCTAGGGTTTGGGTTGGGTTAAGTATGAGTCACACATAAATATCAAGCATAATATCTCTTTCAAGACAAAAGAAAAGGTTCTAGAATCAACTAGAAGTCATAACCCTAATCCAAACCCTAATCATGTTTAAACTCCACTAAACATGTTGCATTAGTTATCATATGATGTTACAATATTATATATCATATATATAATATTTATCGTAACAAAATAAAATAATACATTTAACATATATCGCATATATATCAATGTATTACCCGAGTGAGAAAAAGAATCTTTTAGTGAGCTAATATTAGTTAATGTATTTTAATATATTATATATATTATTAAATATTAAATTATCGAATCAACACTTGATCCGACAATCCGGCTATATCGCATATAACCGACTAATACGATGACCCAGCTATATCACATATACCCGGCCGATATCTCATGTCGCGAGAATCCAATACGGTATCACATACCGCATTATCCTCGGTCCCGCACATATCACATATGTGCTCCTACTCCGTTTTGCCTTAGTCAAGAAACCTCTGTGTAGGACTCTAAAGAATCGTCAATACGCCGGCGGTAGGTGATGTTCATATCAAACACCCACAAGCTGCAAGCGGTCAGCTAAACGTAACAGCTACCCAGGTATTGAGCGATCAGAAGATCAACAAGCAATCCTGTACATTCTCCTGTGAATCCAATCAGTAACACTCCCGTACAGTCCGATCTCGTCGTCTGATATGTAGCATATCTCGCCTAGGGGTGGTAAACGTCAGACCCCAGTAGCTCGATAAGTCGTGTCGATATGAGGTCTATAACAGTTCGAGAAACTACTGATAACACTTACCAGTAAATCTCAGCAACCCTGGCCAGGGATTTCCGGTTATAGCCAATCGAACACAGCACAACATCAACTCCCTATAACGGGAGAGACGAATCCCCTCCTATCGCTCATTGCCTCCATATGATTCAGGACTGTACCCAAAAGCCACCTTTTTGCACACCCTCTTGGACGTGGTATGATGGAAATCAAATGTAACACCTTAGGATAAGGGTTAGTGTATAATTATAATTAAATAATGATTTTTAATAAAAAGTTTACCAAATTGTGTTTTAAATATTTTTCCTAATTTAATAAACATTTTTCCAAAATTTTCCTAGGCTTGCACACACATGTGCATGTAAACTAGGGTTTTTAAATCAAGTAAATACAATAATTATTAACCATGGTGGGTTAATTATAGGATTATTTCTTTTGGATTCTTAAATGGGTTTAATTAATTAGTTAAATTAAAAGATTTCTTTAATTTGAATTATGGAATTAGTGTTGACTTGTGTGAGAGAGAGAGAATGCATCATGGCTTTAGGCCATGCTTGCATTAAATGAGGAGAGAGAGAGAGGGGTGACTTTTGTTTGAATTATTGTGGTGGCTCTCATTTCTCTTTTGTGTTTTCTCTCAAGTCTCACACCAACACACTCACACACACACTTACCTCTTCAAGCAGCAGCAGCAGAAGCAACTGCAGCAGCAGAAGCACAAGCAGCAGCAGCAGCATTCAGCAACAGCAGCAGCAGCAGAGGCAGTGAGCAGCAGCAGCAGCCCCAGATCCCTGCGCAGCGACTCCCCTTCACTTCTTCTCCTTCCTGCAGCTCCCTTGGGTCGAGAGTGAGGTATAATCCCTAGCTTGCTTCACTGGTTTGCCTTGTTAGTGTAGCTTTGCATCGGTTTTTAGAAATTAGTGTGTTTTAGTGCGATATGGGGTGATTAGTGAGAACTTTGTGCTAATGAGGTGAGATTTGGTTTCAGTAGGATGATTGTGGTCTGTTGAGGCCATTGTGACTTAGTCGAACCCCGATTACACTAAAATACCACCAGTTTTCTTATGTGATGCAAAATGTCGTTTTTGTGCAAAAGTGAACTTTTCTGGATCTGCTTTTGACCCGGTGAGTGCAGAATGAAATTGAGGAGACTGTAGTGTAGTGGAGTGGAGATGATGCCCCAGGTGAAACCCGACCCCCTAATTCCACACTGAGGCCGCCAAAACCACCATTCTGGCCGCAAATTGCGGCCAGACAGGAAGGGTTTTGGGTGTTTTTGGGTTCTGTAGGTTTGTTTTTGTGAGTAGGGTATTTTGGTATATTTATATTTCTAAGATCATTTCTGTAGGAAAATCTGGGACCAAATACCTGTTTTGCCGTTTTTCTAAACCTTCGCGACACGCGCGATACGTGAGTAGGTTTGGGTTCTGCGTATCGCGGCGCGTCGGGGTAGTTTCGTGGCGCGTGAGTACACGTTTTAGCGTATCGCGCACACGCGCGATTGGTTTGCGACACGGGTTTCTTGTTGGATTTTAATGTCGCGTTTTGTGACTTAAGCTTATGTATGATATGTATATGTGATTCTAGGTTCGCAGGCCAGTGAGACGGACGCTGCGAAGAAGGGCAAGCAAGTGGTTGGATACACTTAGCGCGAGACACGGTGAGTAGATTTCACATCTACGGGGATATCGCCCGCATGGCGTTATGCGTCAGGGCTGATAGGATCTTAGTATTACATATTGCATTTCCCTGCTATGTGTTATTGATATATGCTAGAACTGATAGAACACCACACTATTACTAACGGTTTATGTTGCACGAGCACTATTTACATGCTACACACACACCGTTAGTAATTGCCATGCCACACTCACTGTAGAACTGCCATGATTATACTGTTGTATTATTGCTGTAGTTCATCTTACATGTGATTGATACGATTTTGATGTATATTGTACCTCGCATTGGATTTATTATTGGTATTGGATTTTCATGTGATTTCTGTTTTGAGGACCGTGGAATTATTTAAGGAAAGATATGTTATTTTGAAAAACCCGGTACCTCGTGATATGATATTTCGGTGTGTCCACCACGCGTTTTCTCGGTGCTGAGACGTGTGCTTGAAACCCGATTCGAGGAGTGGATGTTCCGTTTGCGGGTTCGTGGTGGGCCCGGTATGGTTCCCCTCGGCGAGATGATCGATGGGATTTGCCGATTGAGCCTGGAGGCGGGCGAGTACCTACCGGTGATTGGTTGGACCTGGCAGTTGTCCGGAGGATACTGTCCAGAGTCGAGTGATGGATGCGGGATGACCGTGCTGCCGGGGCCGAGGGCCGATACCGCAGACGGACCCCGTGGGGCCGGTCTGGACTGACGGCGCCCGATGTTCGAGGATTTACGTGTCGATGCTGGACACGGGTATTTTATGATGTTTTGGGTGCCGATGTTGGGCACTCGTGATTCCTCCGAGTTATACAGGATTTGAGGGCCGATGGGTGTGCCGGCGCCTGAGTATATGTGGGATTTGGGTGCAGTGTGAGGCACCGATCATTGCTTTCCATGTTGACATAGTCCATGTAGATATTATTTATCCCATACTCAGTATTGATTACTATACATCTCATCCTGTGGCATTTACCTGTTAGAGTACATGCATTACTATTGTACCCACTGTTGACATGCATTGATATCATCTGCTGGCATTAGTAGAGCCACGCTATATGTGCATGCCTGCGATCACCTTTATATGTTATCTCTATTCACGAGTTGGCAACTCACCCCCGTTGTGCCACAGTGTTTGCAGGTTGCCCTTGGAGTAGTCACGGCTGGCTGTTACCTCATCTTTTGGCACAGATACCCTTTTTGAGCAGAGATAGTCTTTTGCTGATAGGTGGGTTTTGTACGGTATCTGTTATCTTTCAGTTGTATATTGATGTATCTAGTACTCTCCATCTACCTTCTGTATTGACTTAGAAACAGTTGTGAGGACGATATGTATGATTTTATGTTCTGGTGTCGAGCTCGCATGTGGGCCGACGATACTTTATGCAGTCTTATCTTTTATGATATTGTCCTTGTTTTACTGTGTATTCTTCGCTACGGCGTCGTATATCATATTGTGATGTTTTATTCATGTCACTTGTTATTTTCGCCACACCTTACTTTTACCCGACTTCCGGGGCTAATGTTTTAAAAAAAAAAGGAAATGTTACCAAAATTATAAAACTCATAACTTGCGAACTTAAAAAGGGATTTCTACTAAATAAATGGAAGTTTTTCAGACCTTTACTATTGCTTTTACAAAACGTTTTAAATCACTCTATTTATTGGTTTTGATTTCTGGGTTCGGCTTACTTAGCCGCGTTGCGCCTGTAGACGTTGCGTGGTTAAGTGCCGGTCACGAGTCGAATTCTCGGGTCGTGACATCAAAGCACAGTGGAAATCACACAAGACTCTATGACGATCTTGGGTCAGACTACTCTGTACCAGTGTCACCGGAGAACTACCATCTGACGTGAGGTATAATACCATCTGGGAGTTCTCGGCTAGTCCGTCCAGGGTACCCAGTCTCTACTGAGCACCCGTACACCATCCTTGATGTCAAACACCGATGGATATGGGATCATCCATCGCCCATCATATGGGTCAAGATGCGTATACGCTAGTCTACTCTGGTGTATCGATGCCCTGTCTAGATACACCCTCGACTAGGAATAGTTATAGGATGTACTCGTCGACTACCGTGGCCCCACTAGTATGATCTCATCATAGTCCCAGTAGTCGAGTACATATCCTAAGGGCTTTATCAACATGTAACATAGAGACAATTAGAGTACATGTTAAGATAAAGAGCAACCAGATAGCGTACCATCATCTCGAGCAAGAAAGTCCTCCCTATATATGTCCAAGCATCCACTACAGTATACATCGTATGTATAGTAATGGCCTCTAGGGCATACATATAACTAACAATCTTCCACTTGCACTAGGGCCATCTGTTGTGGTATCACATACCTAACAATTAGCTGCGGTTGAAGTATCTCATACTCAACCATCCCATAAAAGTCTCTACTGGGAAAAAGGACTTTGTGAGTGTATCCGCGCTGTTGTCCTCTGTGTCTACTCTCCTAACCTCGATCTCCATGAAGATCAAGCATCTCCATGATCAGGTGATACTGCCTAAGAATTATATCTGGATTTCAGATGGGACGGGGGTTCCTTGGCAAAAGCCACAACTCCATTGTCACACAATGGTAGGAACGAAGTTCATCTCATGAACCTATATATCGAGACTGCCTCTTTGGTAGCATCCTTGGTGAAGATGTATCTTGCCTTTAATCTTCTAAAAGTCACGGTATCTAGCTTGGAACTCTTCCAACATACCGTCCCTCCACTGAGGGTAAAAACAATGCCTGCGACTAACATTCAGTCGTCCTTATCACCCTGGAACCATTCCAGTGATTCTCCCCAGGATCGATTGATACCATCTCGCTATATCTAGTGAGAATCCTAACATCCAATTAGATCTATCTCATAGATCCAAAACCCAGGATTTAGGAGGTATCACTTTGATCCTATATGGAGAATCCTTATGATAAGCGGAGATTGACCGAGCGTAGCATAGGAAACTCCTTCCCTATCTAGAGTATGTCATCCACGTACTCTACGAGGATCACCACCATACTCCCTACTACCTTTTTGTATATACAAGGTTCATCTACCATTTTGATGAAGTCAAACACTTTGACTACCACATCAAAACAGATGTTCCAACTCCGCGATGCTTGCTTTATCCTATAAAGCATCTTGCACACGTTTCCGCTGCTCCCACTGTCTACGAAGCCCTCTGGCTGTGTAATTATAGACGCTCTCTTCTAAAACATCATTTAGAAAAGCAGTCATGACACCCAACCGCCAGGTATCGTAGTCATGGTATGTAGCCGTGGCAAGTAGGATCTGGATGGACTTAAGCATAGTTTTGAAAGTCTCAACTTTTCCATGTACACCTAGTAATCTTCTCAAGATATACTTGCTCCAGATGGGGATTTAACACTTCAGATAGAGCAACCAAAGTCCATACTTTGTTGGTGTATAAGGATTCCATCTTAGATCACTAAGCATCCAGCCATTCTTACAGAGTCCCACTCCTGATGGCCAGCTCGAAACTAGTTGGGTCATCATCTCATGATGCAATCCTCGCTCCCACTATCATAGAGAAACCGAAGTATCTCTCAGGTGGGTGAAGAACCCTACTAGATCGGCGGAGAGGCTGAGGTTCGTTGGAAACTATTGAATCCTTTGGTTCTACCAAATTATCAGCTGCAGTTTGTATAGCTGGAACCTTTCCAGTTCTACATAACAGACCTTGCCTCGAGCTTGTCCGGATTTTGCTTTTAGACATAGTCCGGACAACCCCAAATCTTAACAAACTTAAGATATGGGCTCTTCCCTTTCCATATCACATATGAAGTGGTAGGCAACTGATTTGATTTGAACCCTATTCAATAGGTATGCAGCTTCTCAAGCGCATAATACCCAAAAGGAAATAGGAAACTCAGTAGTACTCATCATAGAGCACACCATATCACATAGGGTGCTATTGCTCCGCTCCGATACACCGACGTGCTTGGTGTATACGGTGGAGTAATGCTGAGAGAGAATCTCATTCTCCTTTAGAATAGTCCATGAATTCCGTGCTCAAGTATTCTCCTCCTTGATCACATCAAAAGACATAATACTTTTACCTGTATTTTGGTTCTCTACTTCAAACTTACATTCTGTGAATATCTCAAAAGGTTCGGACTTGTGTTTCAACAGGAACATATGTCTGAATCTTGAGAGATCATCAGAGAATGTAATGAAGTACAAAGAACCGTTCTTGGCATGTGTAGACAGGGGACCTTCATACATCAGCATGTATCAATCCCAAGAGTTCACTAACTCTTTCTCTGTTTCCAATAAACAGAGCTATGGTCATCTTATCTTTGTGACATGATCGGCAAGTTTCACAAGATGTAAATTCAAACAAATTTAAATATGCATCTTAATGTAACTTCAGCTAGTAGGGTCGCATTGATATGACCTAGTCTACAATGCCTCAAGAAGAATTCGTTCATTTCTGAACTCTTCCTCTCGTGTGTGTTCCGTATACTAAGAACTGTAGTTTGATTTAGAACGTCAATGCTTTTAGATAACGTGCCTGAACCGATCAACTCTTGATATAGGAAATGTTCAAAACATTATCCAACAATACAAAATTATATCCTTCTTTACTAATAAAAAGACTGATATGATGTTGTATATCAGGTTCGGTATCTAATAGCATTCGTTCAGAATCAATGTATTCTGGTAATACAGGATGATAGTGACCAACAGACTTGGCTGCAACACTTGTACCGTTTTCTGTCTCATGAAACTTATCACCCGTTCTCAGTTCTCTACCTTTCTGTAGCCCATGTAACAGATTACATATGCGGGATCCTGATCCGGTATCTCATACCCAGGACGTAAAGGATGCTGAGAAACAGTTCTCTGTAATGAACACACCCGAAGATGATGCATCAACATGCACTTTCTTCGTTTGGGCGGCACGGGAATTCTGGTAATCACCTATTTCCTCCTGTCTTATAACAATTATAAGTTGGAGCGGGACCAACGTTCCCCAGCTCAGTATAACAAGAGGGTTCGGTCAATATATCTGTTTTATTATCTTGATTAAAGCGTGATATGGTCGCTACCTGGAGAGAGAGAGAAGAAAACACTCAGCGTACTCTCTTGCAAGATTAGATTGGTTATCTAATATATCTAATCAGGATGTCTCCCACTGTTTTAATCAAATTTTCCTTCAAACCCTAAAAGGAAAGACTAGCCGGGATTAATTACACGCTACAAGTTCGCTAATCTTTCAGCCAGGCCAGTGTCGGTACTTTGAGGAAGGTCCCCCGTGCTTTCGCACGAACCTAATTAAAGTAAACCTCGTTTTCCCAGGGGCGTAACCCCGTTAACACCTTTCTAGACACCTACTTGATCGGCTAATTGTAATGTGTAAAACTCTCCCATGAGTAACTCTTACTCGCAGCGGGTATCGGGATCCAACTATCTCATAGAAGGTATGCAATCTCATTGCAAATTTCAACACTTGAAACTCCCAATAATATTTTACCCCTAGCGTCCTATGACCTTGACGAATGCCAACAAACCATAGGCTACTAGTCAAGTTCAACCCATCATTTCCCGATAGAATTAAACCCACCCGCACGACCCTTGACGAATGCCAACAAAGTCGCACGACTACCCTAACTCAATCGCATCATATGCATAAACAGATAAGCATAAATAGCTACCGCACACTACGCCTTGACGAAAGCCAACAAACGCAGCACGAATACTATGAAGTATTTATCTGAAATGACGGAGGGCTACGACAGGTTTTTAAGAAAACCTTTTGCGTAATGAACTTGATATCGTTGTAGAATCGAGTGATTTTTAAATGGAGTGTTTTTTAGGCTTTTCTAGTTTTGCTAAAGGGGTCACTCCCGGTGAAGGGATCGTCGGCCCTTTCCTCATCGAATAAGGTGGAGGATATTTCACAAATATCACTATGCAAAGCAAGAACTATAGAAGCAATCAAAAGACAAACCGAGTTTGTAGCATCTGCTAGTTTCACTAAAGAGGTCACTCCCGGTGAAGGGATCTCGCCTCTTTCCTTATCGAATAAGGTGCTGGATGTTCTACAAGGAACACCGCTATGCAAAGCAAGAACTAGTGCTACCAGTTTTTAAACAAGTTTCTACAACATCTTTAGGTTTCTTTTATTTTTATTAATCTCATTAATGAAGTCCCATTTTATTATGCTTCACAAGCATCTCTTTTGAAACAAAATCTGCAATATAACATATATCTCATATATATAATATAAACAGTAAACCGGCACCACCGCGCACTATCAACCCGGATCGGGCCATTAACCTAGCTACTAGCAAACTAAAAGATGGGTATAGAGATATACCAAGCGATCCGTGTCCTTCGGTCTTCGTCTCCACTCCGATCTCCTCGCGGAATCTCCGGTCGTCTCCTTCTTGTCAAAACGGGCACCACATCGCCGGGTTCTTTTACGGGCTCCCACCTTTGGACCGAGGCAACTCGGGCGCAAAGTTGGCGAGCCGACACGTCCAAGAGATGCTGTAGACTAAGTGTAGAATCTATGTCTCTTTGGGGTTTATGTAGTTGCCATGGTGGAGGAAGTGAAGAATGAACTTTGGAGAGGTTAGGGATTTTTGTGGCAAACATAGAATAATGTGATGAATCAATTTTCCTCACCCAAAATGAAAACCTCTCTTTTTCTCCCTCAAAAGTGGCCGGCCTCTCTCCATGGGGAAAAAGAATGAATCCCAAAAACAAGAGGAGAAAATGCAAGATTAAGATAAGAATAATGGTAACTCCAATTTCCCAATCAATCTTTTCACACACCATCACATTAAATGCAAGACAAGAGACTAAAATGGAATCTCATCATGAAGGAACTATCATGAAGCTCTCATATGCAAGAAACCCCCTCCATAATAAGTTATTTGCAAACTTGCAAATAACCCCCTCCACCAGAAAGTCAGGCCGTGAAGGAACAAAGGAAAACCGGCCGGAACTGAATGCAAACTGGCAACTTCAGAAAACTGATCCCGTAATAAATCACAGGAAAACCCCGCGACTGTATATACATACCCGCATTTGTATTCCCACTGAATACAAATGCAAAGAGAAAAAAACTATATTGTCTAATACTAGGATCTGGCTTAAACCAAAGCCCGCTAGTAAAAACCGTCCGATCACGATCCGTGCAATACAGCACGTATCTGATCGAACCCTGCCATATCTCCATACGGCCTCTACAGCGTTTCGCCCGAAACTTGAGTAACTGTGTGTGGTGGACTCTAAAGACTCGCCAATACTATGGCTGTGGATTTAACCACTAGAACGTCAGAGGTATTAGCCATACGTGACGGGCCACCAGCTATTGACCAAAAGGGACGTTTGTGAGCGAACTCATACTGACACCCTACTGAGCCTGTCAGTGACAATATCCGTACAGTCCGGTCCGTTCGTCTATGAGCATCGCATGGCGGGCCTAGGGGGTTGGTAAAATTCAGACCCCCAAAAGCGGTACAAGTCGTGTCGGAGTGTAGCCCAGAACACACTGAGATACTACTGGAATACCTACCAATAAATCTCCTACCTTGGCCAAGGACTTTTCATGTATTGGCTCTCCTAGACACAGCGCGACCTCACCCCCAATACCGGGAGAGATGAACCCCTGCAGATCCGCTCACTGCCTCCATGTGGCTCGGGACTGTACCCAACTAAAACCTGTTTGCACGACTCCTTTGAGCCGTGGTAGGGTAGTAATCAAAGCACAGTGGGAACTCACACGAGACAATTGACGATCTCAGGTCGATGAACGAACCTGTACACATGTCACCAGGGAACTGCTATCTGACGTCAGGTATAATACAAACTAGCAGGTTCCCGGCGAGTCCTGTCCGGTGTACTCATAACCCAATGAGCACCTGTATACATCTTAGGTGAACCAACCGACACCAGTGGCTTGTGAGACCGGCCACCGCCCCTCGCCGGGGTCTCGACTGTATACACTAGTCTACTCTGGAGAATCGATGCCCTGTCTCGAAACTCCCACGACTAGGGACCTTTTAAGGATGTGCTTATAGACCCCAGCTCCCACGTATATGATCTCCCTCATACTGCTGGTAGTCAAGCAAGAATCCTAGGGGCTCTTTCAACGTGTAATAGCGACTCGTAAGGTCACCAAAAGCAATACACGATGATAAAGATAAACCACATAGCGTACTATCGTCTTGAGTAAGACTGTCCTACCGGGATAGGTCCTCCCTCAATCATTGCAATCACGTGCCTGTGATCCAATAATTGACTCTGAGGGCACTATCTCCAACAATCTCCCACTTGCACTCAAGGCTAATTATTGCGATGTCGCATACTCACAGCTCGTGTGATACCGAACACCCAACTCCTCTACTAATCAGTCTCATAAAGCTCGTTTGCGAAACTATTGCGTTCGAGGAATAGCCTCAGTGAGTGGATCCGCTCTGATGTTTCTTTCTATGTCTCTCTTTATCTCAAGTTCGCGGAGAAACCCATCTCGCGAAATGAGCAATACCTGTCTTAGAATGTGTATGGATGTCTGATGGGACCTAGCTCATAAATGAACTGCAAATCCAAACTTCTTAGACTGTATCGTCAACTGAACTTAATCAGTATCCTGCGCCATGCCTTCCCTCAGTATCCACCTGGACCACCTGTCCAAAATACTGCCCCTCGTCAGAGGGAAAACTATAACTCTGACAGCCACTCTGCCATCCAGGTCACCTTGGAAGCCTGGAATGATAACTGTCTCCTGAAGGAGAATGCTCTTATCATATCCCTAGAACATCAACTTATGTTCTAAAAATGCTTCCGACTGTTTCTCCAGGATTGGATCAATATTAACTTATTGCACCTACTATAAAAACAACATCTGGTGTGGTACTTGACATCTCATGATTGACTCAATTGCCTAAGCAAGTGATCTGCCAATCATGCGCATCCCTCTCCCCTTTAGTCTGTAAGATACCTTTAGAGAGGGTGACTCTATTACCTGCAGGTACACCACCATGCCAGGAGTCGTCCATTCTAAATACTCTTAGAATGCTGTCTAAGTACCCTGATTGGGAAACCACCCAAATCTAGATCTAAAACCATAGATCTAGTAACCAGAATGTACGATATAAGATCCAATTCCTATGTGGAGAAACTACTGTGTGACAACCAAAGTATAACCGATCGCAGTATAGGAATATCACTTCCTACTCTGTGTATGTCATCAAATACCAGGACATCACACCCTACTACCTTCTTAAAAGATCCATCCCCTTATTCTGATGAAGTCAAACCTATGACTGTCACATCAGAAATAGATGATCTATCTCCGTTATATCTGCTTTAGTCTATAAATAGACATAAGCCACATGTCCATCATGCTTCCGCTGCTCCCACTGACCACGACAACCCTCTGGCAGAGTCGTATAGACGTACACTTCTAAAGCCAGTTTAGAACGACGCTATACTCATCCTCCTGCTGGGTCTCACAGTTTGGAACAACAGCAATGGCAAGTCTGGGTAAACAACAACCTCCCTGCCACCGTCCTTGAGCATACCGAAGTACCTCTCTAGTGCCTGAGGTTACCCACCATATCTGCGGAGTGGCCAATGGAATGTCAAACCAGATTGAATCTTTAGGTTCTTATCAAATCTTCAGTAATCGTTTGCGGTTCTGGATTCACTTCCAGTTCTACCATACTCCCACTGCTGTTTTCTGAAAAAATCCACTTTTGTTAAAACTGTGGAGAGTGAAGAACAATATCACTATTGATCTTCTAGATGGTAGAAAATGTAAGTCCACGTTGCTCACCCCGGTTCTTACGGGGAGGCGGAAACGGCGAAAAACAATGATTTTTGGCGCAAGGCAACATGGACTAAAAGTCGGATCTTTGCTAAACTAGAAACTAGTAAACACTGAGAGGTTTTATCTACTATTCTGTAGAAAGTATACCTCACAGAACCGGTCCTTCGGGTCTTCATCCTGCTGTCCCACTCGTCCATCCAAGCTCCAAGCGTCGATCCGGACCTTGGGCACCTCCGCGGCCTTCTTGAGTCGAAGACGATCCACCCGAGAGTTGTACACTAAGCTTCGCCTCAAGCCAAGGCAACTAGGGCAAAGAGATTGCTAATCTAAATGCCTTAGGTTGTGTAGAAGAGAAAGATGGAAGTGTTTGTCTATGTGGATTCTTTTTCTCTCAACACATGAGATCAAAAGAAGAGATCAAGAGGAGGAAGAAGAAGGAGAAAGTTTGCAACCATGGAGCTTTTCTTTTTCTTCTCACTTCATGAGAGAGAATGAGAAGAGAATATTGAAAAGATTAAGCCCAAATGAAATGAACCATGGTTGCAATAATACACAATAATCATCATTACTAATCCTATCATGAAAGACTTGATGGCACATTGAATTGACCATTATCATAACACAAGAAATAAAAAGAAAATAAAAGAAGAGTGTAGATCCCTCTTGAAGGTCAATGGTCAACACGGTCAACGGGTCAACAAAGTCAAGAGTGGTCTAAGTAGTCAAATGGTCAATGCAATTAGCCATCACTAATCTATCACTAAAAGGATTAGTAAACAATGTCTCCCTACTCATAACGGTTTTGACCAAACGAATTGTCAAAACCCTAATGAGTGTGCCACATTACGGTTTTGGCCGAACCAACTGCCAAAACCCTAATGAGGCACCTCCTTCTTCATCACTCCTCAAAACTGTGCATACACACCCGCATCCGCATTCCGTAGAATGCGAATGCACAGAAGACAAATCAAATCGATCTGTGCAATACTAGGATCTGGCTTAAACCAAAGCCCACTTGTATTGCCTGCCCGAACAGCATACGCACGCACACAAGTGCACGTAAGTGATCGTAGCCCTGCCGTAAAATTATACGGCCTCTACACGTTTCGCTCAGTGCAGGGAAACTCTCTATGTGGGACTCTAAAGACTCGACACTACGCTGGCAGTGGGTTTAACCACAGACCGCAAGCGGCACTAGCTGTACGTAACGGTCCCCAGGTAGATGTCGATAAGAAGGCCGATGAGGTAAACCCATCCGAACTCCTACTGAGCCTGTATGTGACAATCTCCGTACAGTCCGGTCTGTTCGTCTGATACATCGCATGGCGGGCCTAAGGGGGCGGTGAACGTCAGTCCCCTAATAGAGGTACAAGTCGTGTCGGAGTGTAGCCCAGAACACCCTGAGATAACACTGGAAACCTACCAGTATATCTCGCTTGCCCTGGCCAGGGACTACTTTTGTAATGGCTCTCCTAGACACAGCGCGATGTCAACCCCCAATACCGGGAGAGACGAATCCTGTCTAACCGTCACTGCCTCCAAGTGCTTCGGGACTGCACCCAACTACTACCTGTTTGCACGACTCCTTTGAGCCGTGGTAGGGTAGTAATCTAAGTACAGTGGGAACACACTCGAGGCGAAGTGACAGTGTCAAGTCGGCGGACTATGCTGTACTCATGTCACCTGGGAACTGATAACTGACGATAGGTATAATACCAACCAACAGTTCCCGACGAGTCCTGTCCAGTGTACTCGTAACCTAACGAGCACCCGCATACTCTCTCAAGTACGACGTACTGACGGCTGTGGGACAGACCGTCTCCCCCGCTGGGATGAGAAGCGCATACGCTAGTCTACTCCGGAGTATCGATGCCCTGTCTCGATAGTCCAACGACTAGGGACCTATATAAGGATGTGCTTATGGATTACCCAGCCCCCACGAGTGTGAGCGCCATCACAACGCTGGTAATCAAGCAAAGATCCTAAGGGCTCTACTAATATGTATATAAGCGATATGCTAAAAGAAACACATGCACATATTGAAGAAGAGACAAACCAAGTAGTATACTACCATTTCGAGCAAGATTGTCTATACAACTGTGAATATCCCAAGCTTCCATCAAGTAATATACAAGCTAGTATGATACAGTATTGGCCTCTAGGGCATATACACTAACAATCTCCCACTTGCACTAAGGCCATGTACTGGCGTATCGAAGACCTATCATCTCGATCAGCCGCTCGAACTGAGTCTGGGGTAGGGCCTTCGTGAGTGGATCTGCAGTGTTGTTCTCCGTATTTACTCTCTTTACCTCGATCTCCCGGCGATTTACGATCTCCCTGATCAGGTGGTACCGCCTCAAAATTTGCCTGGACTTCTGATGGGACCTGGGTTCCTTCGCTAAAGCTATAGCGCCGTTGTTGTCGCAATACAGCGGTATTGGATCAACAATGGTAGGAACCACCTGAAGCTCCGTGAGGAACTTCTTCATCCAGACAACTTCCTTTGCGGCATCGCAAGCAGCTATGTACTCCGCTTCCATAGTTGAGTCTGCAACGGTCTCCTGCTTGGAACTCTTCCAGCAAACCGCCCCTCCATTGAGGGTAAAGACAAAACCCGACATGGACTTGGAGTCATCCTTGTCACTCTGGAAGCTGGAGTCAGTAAAGGCCTCGAGCTGGAGGTCTTTTCCGCCATACACCAAGAACATCTCCTTAGTCCTTCTCAGGTACTTGAGTATGTTCTTTACCGCTATCCAGTGTTTCTCCCCTGGGTCCGACTGATACCGGCTTACAACGCTCGATGCGTATGCTACATCTGGTCTGGTACACAACATCGCATACATTATAGAGCCTACCGTAGAAGCGTAGGGTATAATAGACATGCGATCCCTTTCCAAATCAGTCTTCGGAGACATCTCTTTGGAGAGGGTGATCTCGTGACAAGCCGGTAAATTACCGCGCTTAGAATCTTCCATACTGAATCTTTTCAGTATGGTGTCGATGTACCTTGACTGTGAAAGTCCCAACATCCTCTTAGATCTATCACGATAGATCTGGATCCCCAGAATGTAGTTGGCATCGCCCAGGTCCTTTATGGAGAACCTCTGCGACAAGAATCCTTTGACTGACTGTAGCATAGGAATATCATTTCCTATTAGGATAATGTCATCCACGTACAAGACGAGGAATACCACAGTTCTCCCTACAATCTTACTGTAAATGCATGGTTCATCTGGGTTTTTGATAAAGTCGAATTCTTTGACAGTATCATCAAAGCAGATGTTCCAACTCCGTGATGCCTGCTTAAGTCCATAGATGGACTTTAGCAACTTGCACACTCTACCGCTGCTCCCACTCTGAATGAATCCCTCCGGCTGATCCATATAGACGCACTCTTCCAAATTTCCATTTAGGAAAGCCGTCTTTACGTCCATCTGCCAGATTTCATAATCGTGGAAGGCAGCAATGGCAAGAAGGATCCGAATGGATTTCAGCATAGCCACTGGAGAAAAGGTCTCGTCATAGTCCAAACCAGGTCTTTGACGAAAACCCTTTTCTACAAGTCTAGCTTTATAGGTCTCAACCTGCCCATCTACACCAATCTTCTTTCTGAAGATCCATTTGCAGCCTACGGGTTTTACCCCTTCTGGAGCAAAGTCCAAAGTCTAAACTTTGTTGGTGTACATGGACTCCATCTCGGCCCGCATTGCATCCAGCCATTTTACCGAGTCGCCGCTCTGGATGGCTTGCTGGAAGCTAGTAGGCTCACCATAATCCATGGTACAATCCTCTCTATCCCCGTCTATGAGAAAACCGTAGTATCTCTCGGGCGGATGAGACTGCCTACTACTCCTGCGGAGTGGCGTAGGAATGTCCTGTTCTTTCGAACCCTCTGGTTCTACTAAGCTTTCAGTAATAGCTCGTGGTTCTGGAATTTCTTCCAGTTCTATTGCGCTCCCACTTATCTGATTTTCTAAAAACTCAGTTTCCAAGAAGCGGGCATGGCGAGAAACAAAAACCTTTTGTTCCTCTGCGTAATAGAAAAGATACCCCTTGGAGTTCTTTGGGTATCCCACAAACTTACACTGTACTGAACGTGCCTCGAGCTTGTCCGCATGCTGCTTTATTACAAAAGCTGGACATCCCCATGTCTTAAAGTGTTTAAGACTGGGTTTCTTCCCACTCCACATCTCATATGGCGTGGTAGGCACTGATTTAGTAGGAACTTGGTTCAAAAGATATGCAGCTGTTTCTAGTGCATAACTCCAGAAGGATCGCGGCAACTCAGCCTTACTCATCATGGAACGAACCATATCCAATAGGGTTCTATTCCTTCTTTCCGATACAACGTTGTGTTGTGGTGTGTATGGAGGAGTAAGCTGAGAGAGAATTCCATTCTCTTTTAAGAAGCCCAGAAACTCGGCACTCAAGTATTCACCACCTCGATCAGATCTCAGTGTCTTGATACTTTTGCCTGTTTGTTTTTCAACTTCATTCTTGTATTCCTAAAATTTCTCAAAGGCCTCGGATTTGTGCTTCATCAAGAAGACATGCCCATACCTAGAGAAATCATCTGTGAAAGTAATGAAGTATGAATAACCACTTCGCGCATGTGTAGACATTGGACCACACACATCACTGTGTATGAGTCCCAAGAGCTCACTCGCTCTTTCTCCGTGTCCAGTGAACGGAGTCTTTGTCATCTTTCCCATGAGACAAGATTCACAAGTGGCATAAGACTGGTACTCGAACGGATCCAAGTATCCTTCTTTATGCAACTTTGTCAACCGTGTCTCATTAATGTGACCCAGTCTACAATGCTATAAGAAAGCCTGATTTGTTTCTGGAGACTTTCTTTTAAGTGTGTTCTGGACACTGAAGACCTGAGCTTGATTCAAAACGTATATACCGTATTTCAATGTACCTGACCCAATCAGTACTTGATTTAGGTGGATGTTTACTACATCGCTTACAAAAGTAAAATCATATCCTTCCTTAGAAAGTAAGGATACAGATATGATGTTACAAGTCGCACCTGGTACATAAAACCAGTCACGCAGAATCAATATCTGCCCAGTTGTCAGTCCTAGATGATTTTCCCCTACGGATTCAGCATACATGCTCATTCCGTTAGCAACCCTGAGAGTCATATCACCTTTCCTGATAACACTACGGTTTCTCAAAGCCTGTAACGAATTATAGATATGAGATCCTAATTCGGTATCCAATACCCAGGAAGTAGGGTTAACTGACATACAGTTCTCTATCATAAACACACCCGAAACCGAAGCCACAACATGCTTCGAATTCTGGCTACTGGCTTTACAAGCCCTGCAATCCTTCTGCCCATGTTCATTCCCGTAACAATAGGAACATCCTTATTTTACTACATCTGTTCCTGAAACTTCTGCCCTTCCCATTTTTTCTACTACCCTAGTTTCCTTTAGGGTAGTAGGTAGAGACTGTTGAACTGAGTCAGCATCTGACCCGTTCTTCAACATGGTCTTCAAGTCCGAGAGCTCAAATGAGCTGGTCTCTTTAAGGACGTTGCCCCCTACAGATGACCCGATAGCCAACCTCGCTGGAAGCAATTCGTTCGAGGTCTCATATCTTGCGATACGAGATTGCTCTCCATATAAAACTTTGTTATGGAGGAAGATAGAAGCTGAGTCCATCTTCTCGTGCTGCCTCTGGTATATACCATCAACTGAGGCTAACACGAGGCACTTGGCTTTCGCACAGTCTTCTTCCGATGTCCTACGGATATCAATATCCGTGACAGGGGAAACTGGACCCGAGACGGCAGGGGTTGGATCAGTCATGAGGTGTTCCAGCTTGTCCTGGGCAATGGACATCTGGACAGACCTTTGCCAGTCATAACAGTCAGATTCAGTCATTTTATTATCTAGATGTAACCTAGGTGCGGTCACTAGGTCGCTGCAATTAAGAGAGAGAGAAGAAAACACTCAGCATGATGCTCTTGCAAGTTTAGATTGGTTTTTAATTTATCTAAACAGGATGGATCCCACTGTCTCTCGAATCCCTCCTCAAACCACAAAGGAATAATTAGTCGGGATCTTTCTCACCGTACAATACTTGCTTAACCGTTCAGCCAGGCCAGTGTCGGTACTTCGAGGGAGGTTTTCCAACGCTTTCGTGAAGTTCCTTAATTTAAGAACCTCTTTTCCCTGGGGGCGTAGCCCCGCTAACACCTTTCTAGACACCTACTTGGTTTATAGCATTGATCGTTAAGTGAGAAAGTTCCCGAGGAGTAGCATATACTCACAGTAGGATCGGGATCCAAATATCATCGCATGATAAAACCGAAGAAATCCTACCAGAATCATCACACTCCAAATGGTATGCAGCGCTAGCAAGTTTCAGTGCTTATGAAACTCCCGATGTGGATTTTTGCCCCATGCTCTTATGACCTTGACTAAGGCCAACAAATCATAATTCACATATCAAGTTCTACCCGTCGTTATCCAGGTTAATTTGAACCCACCCGTATATACTCTTGACTATGGCCAACAAAGCAATACGACTGTCCCAAACCAACGCATTCTATCTATGCAACATATGAATACCCACCAGCTACCAAACATTGTGCCTTGACTAAGGCCAACAAACACAGCTTGAATACTGTTGAATATTCATATGAAACGACGGAGGGCTACGGATGGTTTTGGCGAAACCGTGAACGTAGTGAACTTGATATAGTCGATGGAACGAGATAGCTTTTAAAAGGAGTGGTTCAAGCTCCGCGTTTAAAATGCTTGTTTTTGAAAAGAACCGAGTGGTTTTCAAAGTGTTCCAACAACTTTTACTTGGTTTATTTTCTTGCATTAGTTCTTTTAATGCGTCCCATCATTTAATCTTACCATTGCAGAAAACAACCAAAACATGACGTACGCTTATGCCATTCGCATTCGCCACGGGGCCCCGTCATCACCCGTTAGGTTACTTAACTAACGACAGAGCGGGTGCTGGGCTAGCGCGGCTGTAAAACATAAGCAACGCCTAAATAGTTATCATATATAAATATATATAGCAATGATAGACATTACAGATCACAGATGAACACTTTGGATATACTAGGAATCCGCGATTCGTTCGAGCCTGCAACGAAAAACGGATTACACGGTCGCGATGAATAGCCAAACCCCTCCCTAGACCCCTACGGGTGCGGCAAACTACCCGCCAAGTACCCGAAGCGAAGCAACCTCCCTCAACACCGTGAGTAGGCCACTCGGCACTTCGAGATACCCGGTAGTTTGTGCACCCCACCTTGGGTCTATCCTAGGAGCAAAAAATAGTAAAAAGAAATTATACAATGACGGCTACAACCCCGACCCGGTTGTGCGGCCAAACAAATAATCTTACATCAGTTTATATATTTTACAATGAATGAAAGAAAAAGAAACTCTCATCTCACACCCATTCCCGGCTATTCATCCGCGATAATCCACCGAGTTCATATACACAAACCATCAACATTACAGATCACAGATATGTATAACCCCCACTAATCGACTTATAGCGATTAGTAGACGTTCAATACATATATCACATCACAGAAAATATCCATTAGCCAAGTGTACGGAATACCGATCAAAAATACGGATTTTTAACCACCCCAAAAGTCAATTTGCTTTCTGGAAAATCTGGGTAGAAAAAACATGTATTAAAAATCCCAAAACATCCAAACTAAAACACTGCACCAAACCCGATCCAGTGCCGAGTCAAAACGGCGGCGGAACCGCGGCAATGAGCATGTCATTGCCGCGGAACCGCGGTCGTTTGATCGAATCACTGGATCGTTTTTCTGCAGTGTTTTCACAAAACCCTGAGACGATTTTTCATATATTTTAAAACACTTTTTGAACAGTATAAAAATCGACAGAAACTTGAGGTTTTGCGGATGTGTTTTGCGACTTTTTTCCGATCGATGTTCTTAACACTTTGCTAACTTACTAGTTTATGTTTAGCTAGGCTCTGATACCACTGTAAGTCCACGTTGCTCACCCCGGTTCTTACGGGGAGGCGGAAATGGCGAAAAACAATGATTTTTGGCGCAAGGCAACATGGACTAAAAGTCGGATCTTTGCTAAACTAGAAACTAGTAAACACTAAGAGGTTTTATCTACTATGCTGTAGAAAGTATACCTCACAGATCCGGTCCTTCGGGTCTTCATCCCGCTGTCCCACTCGTCCATCCAAGCTCCAAGCGTCGATCCGGACCTTGGGCACCTCCGCGGCCTTCTTGAGTCGAAGACGATCCATCCGAGAGTTGTACACTAAGCTTCGCCTCAAGCCAAGGCAACAAGGACAAAGAGATTGCTAATCTAAATGCCTTAGGTTGTGTAGAAGAGAAAGATGGAAGTGTTTTTCTATGTGGATTCTTTTTCTCTCAACACATGAGATCAAAAGAAGAGATCAAGAGGAGGAAGAAGAAGGAGAAAGTTTGCAACCATGGAGCTTTTCTTTTTCTTCTCACTTCATGAGAGAGAATGAGAAGAGAATAATGAAAAGATTAAGCCCAAATGAAATGAACCATGGTTGCAATAATACACAATAATCATCATTACTAATCCTATCATGAAAGACTTGATGGCACATTGAATTGACCATTATCATAACACAAGAAATAAAAAGAAAATAAAAGAAGAGTGTAGATCCCTCTTGAAGGTCAATGGTCAACACGGTCAACGGGTCAACAAAGTCAAGAGTGGTCTAAGTGGTCAAATGGTCAATGCAATTAGCCATCACGAATCCATCACTAAAAGGATTAGTAAACAATGTCTCCCTACTCATAACGGTTTTGACCAAACGAATTGTCAAAACCCTAATGAGTGTGCCACATTACGGTTTTGGCCGAACCAACTGCCAAAACCCTAATGGGGCACCTCCTTCTTCATAACTCCTCAAAACTGTGCATACACACCCGCATCCGCATTCCGTAGAATGCGAATGCACAGAAGACAAATCAAATCCATCTGTGCAATACTAGGATCTGGCTTAAACCAAAGCCCACTAGTATTGCCTGCCCGAACAGCATGTTGGATATAGTGCCCTCTAAGCCAATTATTGGATCGCAGGTACGTGATTGCAATGATTGAGGGAGGACCTATACCGATAAAACAGTCTTACTCGAGATGATAGTATGCTATCTGGTTTGTCTTTATCATCATGATAGTGCCCATAGGATTCTTGTTTGACTGCCAGCAGTATGATGGCGATCATATATGTGAGAGCTGGGGTCTATAAGCACATCCTTAAATTGTCCCTAGTCGTGGGAGTTTCGAGACAGGGCATCGATACTCCAGAGTAGACTAGTGTATACAGTCGAGACCCCGACGAGGGGCGGTGGCCGGTCTCACAAGCCACTGGTGTCAGTTGAATCACCTAAGATGTATACAGGTGCTCATTAGGTTATGAGTACACCGGACAGGACTCGCCGGGAACATGCTAGTTGATATTATACATATCGTCAGATAGCAGTTCCCTGGTGACATGTGTACAAGTTAGTTCATCGACCTGAGGTCGTCATTTGTCTCGTGTGAGTTCCTACTATGCTTAGATTACTACCCTACCACGCTCAAAGGAGTTGTGCAAACAGGTTTTAGTTGGGTACAGTCCCGAGCCACATTGGAGGCAAGTGAGCGGATCGTTGGGGATTCGTCTCTCCCTGTATTGGGGGTGAGATCGCGCTGTGTTTAGGAGAGCCATTACACGAAATCCCTGGTAAGGGTAATCGAGATTTACTGGTAGGTATACCAGCAGAATCTTAGGGTGTTCTGGGCTGCTCTCTGACTCGACTTATACAGCTGTTGGGGGTCTGACGTTTACCGGCCCCCTAGGCCGTATATGTGATACTCATAGACGAATGTTTCGGACTGTACAGATTTTGTCACTGTCAGGCTCAGTAGGGTTTATAGATGAGTTCGCTCGTCAGCTTCCCTTCCAATCAATACATAGGCAAAACGTTACGTACAGCTTGTACCTCTGATGTGCTAGGGGTTATACCCAGTGCCAGTGCGTTGATGAGTCATTAGAGTCCCCCACCGACACTTTCCCAAGTTCGGGCGAAACGTTGTAGAGGCCGTATGGGTTTATGGCAAGGTTCGGAAAATGCACGTACGTTTTCGCACGTGTTAGTTTTCGGGCAGATAATACTGGTAGGCTTTGGTTTAAGCCGGAACCCAGTATTATACTGTGTAGATATAATATCTTTGTCTCAGTTACATTTGTATTCGGTTGTAATACAAATGCGGGTATGTTTATACCGATACGGGGTTATCCTGACATTCGTTTCGGGATGATTTTTGGAAGTTGCCAGTTTCCAGTTTTCTATCAGCTGTATTTTGACATTCGGTTAAATGCGGATTTATCTTTTCTTGGGATTTGTGTGGAAACTTCTAGAAGAGGTGACTAGGATGGTGACTAGGATAGTGAGGTGGCTTTGTCATTAATGGTTCATTAATGATAAAGCATGACTAGGTTAATTGTGATAGGTTTGCTTTTAATGCTAGTTGATGATTCATTCTTTCTTTAATGGCTTGATAAGGTTGAAAGCTTATGGTCACCACTTGATGCTCCTACCCTCACCTCCCTCCTCGCATATATTTGGCCGGCCACTCATTGTGTGGGGGTGTGATTTTTGATTCATTTCATTTGAGTGAGAAAAGATTATGATAACTTGTGTATGGAAATTTCCATGTTCAATTTCCATTCACCCGATTCCAAATGGCAACTTCTTTTAACCGTTCGTCCATAGTCTTGGACGTAACGAGATAAAGTATTCTACTCATTTTCTACTTCATCTTGGTCGTCTCTTTTAGCAAACTTGACGAGCGAGTTGCCTCGGTTCAAAGGCGGGAGCCCGTTTAAAGATCCGTCGACGTGGTGCCACCTGGACGACGAGACCGGAGATCGAGCAAGTTCGGATCAGTTGCAACCTAGCGTGGGATGATGGTTGAAGACCGAAGGACTCGGATCATTCGGTATAACAATTCTACCCTCTTTACAATTTGTTAGTTTAGCTTTAATGGACGATACGGGTTAAAGTACGTGATAGCACCAGTCGTAAAAGTTTTGTTCCGCATTTTGGCGTCTGTTAGATGGCCGGGGCGCAGCCGCGTACTTACAGTGGTATCAGAGCCTCACCATTAAGCTATACTAACTTGTGCTAACGCGTTTAAAAGATCGATCGAACGGAATTTTTAAAACTACATTTTTCTGTACATGATGTTTCTGTCGATTTTTAAACTGTTCTAAGATTCATTTTGAGTATTCCAGAAAATCATGCAGGGTTTTTGAAGTATACTGGTGAAATTTGGGCACGTGATCCCACAAAACGACCGTGGATCCACGGCCCAAACCATGGTTTAGCCGCTGATCCGCCGCTCTTTTGTGGGAACAGTGCGCCAAATTTTTCCAGTGGGTTTTTCATGGGAAATGGTGGTTTTTGTTATATGTCTTTTGGGCCAAAATTTTGTTACTGTACACCAGATGTACGTGGGGCCCATTTCGGGAAATTTTTGTCGATCGAAATTTTAAACGTGTTAGTTTACAGTACTTTCATTATATCTCCGACCGGTAATGTCATTTGATCGGTAAACCGCGTCTGATTGCTATAGTTCTTTTGGACGGGTTTGCGAACGTGACATTCGCGTTGATGTTCTGTGTTGTGCTGTAATGTTGCGGATTTGTCGTGGTGGATAGCATGGTGCAATGATAGTGCTGTAATGTTCTGTGTTCTTTACCAGGTTTCATTCTCATATCTGTATGGTTTTACAGATGATGAGTGGGAGTAAGATATTGGGAATTAGGTGATCATCCTCATTATATCGGAATTCGTTGTAATTGGTGATATTTGAGGAAATCGCCAGGGTACAGTTTTCAACCTACGACGCACAGGTTTTGAGTTGTTTAACTCAGCGGACTTATACAGAGTATTGTATGTTGTCCAGTGTCCATCAGGACAAAGGGGTAGGTCCTCGTACTATGTTTTGTTTACTTATAACTTCTCTAATATTTAGACAAGTGTTTCGTAGAAATACAAGGTCTAAGTTTTGAGAAGTTGTGGGTATAAGAATAAAGTAGAGAACCAGGTATCACAAGTATCGGGATTCTTCAAAGAGATCGAAGATGTAGATTCTTGTGATTGGTATTCAGATGATAGTGATGGTTTTGAGAAACGTGATTCTCTTTCAGGTTACTCATAATTGGATGGATTCCTAAGTTGAGCAATGCTGATTAGCCTCTTTCCATTAAGATATTATGCACTGGAGACAGCTGCATGATTTGAATCTGGTTCCAATTAAATAAAGTGCCAAAGTTTCTATATTGGATATAGAATAGATCGTACCTTAAAAGATATTAAGGTACGGGGAGTTGTCCAGCTTATGCTTAAAATCAGACTCCGGATAACTCAGGGCACGTTTCTGTAGTGGCTGTTTGTGGGTTGACCCTGGCTATGACGAGGGTTGATATTCTACCATTTGGAAGATCAATAGTGATATTGTTCTTGACTCGCCACAGTTTTAGTAAAATGGATCTTTTTCAGAAAACAGTAGTGGGAGTATGGTAGAACTGGAAGTGATTCCAGAACCGCGAACGATTACGGAAAATTTAATAGGACCTATATATTCAATCAGGTTTGACATTCCAATTGCCACTCCGCAGGTATGGTAGGTAACCTCAGACGCCCGAGAGGTACTTTGGTAGCCTCAGAGACGGTGAGAGGGAGGTTCTTATCTACCAAGACTTGACACTACTGTTGTTCCAGGATATGAGACCCGGTAGGAGGGTTGTCGTAGTCAGTAGGAGCAGCGGAAGCATAGTGGGCAAGATGCTTATATCTATTTATAGACTTGAGCAGTTATAGCGGAGATAGATCATCTAATTTTGATGTGACAGTCATGGGTTTGACTTCAATCAGAATAGGGGATGGATCAGTTAAGAAGGTAGTAGGGTGTGATGTCATGGTATCTGGATGACATACACAGAGTAGGAAGTAAAATTCCTATACTACGATCGGTTGTACTGTGGTCGTCACACAGTTGTTTCTCCAGACAGGATATGGATATAATATTTGACATTCTGGTTTCTAGATCTATGGTTTTAGATCTGGATTTGGGTAGTTTCCCAATGTGAGTACTTTGACAGATGTTCTAATGGTTTTTGGAATAGTTGACTCCTAGCATGGTGGTGTACCTGCAGGTGATGGAGTCACCCTCTCTAAAGGTGTCTTACAGACTAAAGAGGAGAGGGATGTGCATGATTGGCAGATCACTTGCTTAGGCAATTGAGTCAATCATGAGATGTCAAGTACCACACCAAATGTTGGTTTTGCACTAGATGCAATAAGTTTGTATTAATCCAATCCTGGAGAAACATAAGGAAGCAGTTTTAGAACATAGGTACATGTTCTACGGATTTGATGACGGCAGCCTCCTTCGGGAGACGGTTATCATTCCCAGCTTCAAAGGTGACATGGTTGACACAGTGATTGTCAGAGTTATAGTTTTTCCCTCTGACGAAGAGGGACAGTATTGTGGACAGGTGGTCCAAGAGGATACTGTGGGTGGCATGGTGCCGGATACTGATTAGGTTCAGTGATCGATACAGTCTAAGAAGTTTGGATTTAGAGTTCATTTATGAACTAGGTCCCATCAGATATCCAGACATATTCTAAGACAGGTATTACTCGATTCGGGAGATGGCTTTCTCCGCGAACTTGAGATTAAGAGAGATTCAGAAAGAAACTTCTAGGCGGATCCACTCACCGAGGCTATTTCTCGAACACAATAGTTTTACAAACGGGCTTTGTGAAACTGATTAGTAGAGGAGTTGGGTGTTGGTTTCACACGGGCTGTGAGTACGCAACATCGCAATAATTAGCCTTGAGTGCAAGTGGGAGATTGTTGGAGATAGTGCCCAGATAGTCAATTATTGGATCGCAGGTACGTAATTGCAATGATTGCGGAGGACCTATACCGGTAGAACAGTCTTACTCGAGATGATAGTATGCTATATGGTTTGCCTTTATCAGTCGTGTACATGTTCAGGTGACTGATTGCATGTTACACTTTGATAGAGCCCTTAGGATCTTGCTTTACTACCAACAGTATGATGGCGATCATATACGTGAGAGTTGGGTAGTTTATATGCATATCCTTAATTGTGGTCCCTAGTCGTGGGAGTTTCGAGACAGGGCATCGATACTCCGGAGTAGACTAGTGTGTACAGTCGAGACCCCGATGAGGGGCGGTGGCCGGTCTCACAAGCCACTGGTGTCAGTTGGATCACCTAAGATGTATACAGGTGCTCATTGGGTTATGAGTACACCGGACAGGACTCGTCGGGAATCTGCTAGTTAGTATTATATCTATCGTCAGATAGCAGTTCCCTGGTGACATGTGTACAGGTTAGTTCATCGACCTGAGGTCGTCATTTGTCTCGTGTGAGTTCCCACTGTGCTTTGATTTCTACCCTACCACGGCTCAAAGGAGTCGTGCAAACAGGTAGCTTTTGGGTACAGTCCCGAGCCATATGGAGGCACGTGAGCGGATCGGCAGGGGATTCGTCTCTTCCGGTATTGGGGGCGAGATCGTGCTGTGTCTAGGAGAGCCATTACACAAAGCCCACGGCCGTGGCAGGAGATTTACTGGTAGGTACTCCAGTAGTATCTCAGGGTGTTATTGGGCTTCACTCCGACACGACTTATACTGCTCTTGGGGGTCTGACGTTACTAGCCCCCTAGGCAGATATGCGATACTCATAGACGAACGGACCGGACTGTATATACATAGTCACTGTTAGGCTCAGTAGGGTTTTCCGGATGAGTGCGCTCATCGGCATCCCTTGAGGTCAGTCCATGGGCAGCCGTTACGCATTGCTAGTGCCGCTGACGGTTTGTGGTTAAACCCACTGCCAGGGTACTGACGAGTCATTAGAGTCCCCCACAGACAGTTTCCCAAGTTCGGGCGAAACGTTGTAGAGGCCGTATGGTTTTATGGCAGGGTTCGGAAAATGCACGTGCGTTTACGCACGTGTCGATTTTCGGACAGATGATACTGGTCGGCTTTGGTTTAAGCCGGATCCGAGTATTATATTGAGTAGGTATAATATCTTTGTCTCAGTTGCATTTGTATTCGGTCGTAATACAAATGCGGGTATATTTATACAGTTTCGGGGTTATCCTGAAAGTCGTTTCAGGATCACTTTTGGAAGTTGCCAGTTTCCAGTTTTCTATCTGCCGTCTTTTAACATTTGGTTAAAGACGGATTTATCTTTTCTTGGATGAGGTGAGTCGTGCTTCTAGAAACTTCTAGATTGGTGACTAGATTCATGCATCTTTCTTAGCATTTATTATGTGATGACTAGGTGTTAATGAGTCATGGTTTACATAAAAGCTTTTTGTTTTGCTTAAGATCTTTCCTTCATGATATGCTTTAGGATGTGGTCACCTCCCTCCTCCTACACTCACCTCCCTTCTCTATATATATGGCCGGCCACTATTTGAGAGAGAGAGAGAGATTGATTTTCATTTTTGGAGAGAAAAGACTATGGTTTTGGGTGTATGGAAATTTCATATCTCGGTTCATTCCATCACCCGATTAAAATGGCAACTTCATTAACCGATCGTCCACGGACTTGAACGAAGTGAGACAAAGTCATCTACTCATTCTCTACATCATTCTTGGTCGTCTCTTTTAGCAAACTTGACGACCGAGTTGCCTCGAGTCAGAGGCGGGAGCCCGTTTAAAGAATCAGTGATGTGGTGCCACCTCGACGAGGATATCGGGGTTCGAAGAGATCGGAGCAGCCGCAACAGAGCGTGGGATGATGGTTGAAGAACGAAGGACTCGGATCGTTCGGTATAACCTTTCTACACTCTTTACAGTTTGTTAGTTTAGCAATAATGGCAGATCCGGGTTAAAGTATACGATAGCGCCAGTTAAAAAGTTTTTGTTCCGCATTTGGCTTCTGTAGACTGCCGGGGCGCTACCGTAGACTTACAACTTTTCTGTAATGTTGCATATTTTCACGTCTGGAGCGATTATTGTATATTAGTATATATACTATTAGATGTTGTATATGTTTTACACCCGCGCTAGTCCAGTCCCCACTCTGTCGTTAGTTATGTAACCTAACGAGTGATGACGGGACCCTGCGGCAAATGCGGATGGCATATACGTACATTTTTTTTTCGTTCTTTTCTGGTGTGGTTGATTGATGGGACTGTATTGATTCTTATCAATGCAAGGATAAAACAAACCTATATTTGATGTTGTTGGAACAAATTTTAAAATTATTACAAAAACGTTTCCTTTTGTTTTGCATAGCGATATTCAGTTGGAATATCCTGCACCTCATTCCACGAGGAAAGAGCCGAGATCCCTTCACCGGAAGTGACTTCTTTAACAAAAGGTTTTTCGCTACTATATATTTTTATAAAGCTATTAGGTTCCTTCAACGAGATTAGGTTCATTACGTTAAAGGTTTTTCGCCAAAAACCAGCCGTAATCCTCCGTCGTTTCTTATGGATGGTCAGTAGTATTCAAGCTATGTTTGTTGGCCTACGTCAAGACATAGTGTTTGGTAGCTGCTGGGTATTCATTTGTTGCATAGATAGATGCATTAATTTAAGTCAGACATACACCTTGTTGGCCTACGTCAAGGGCATGTACGATGACTTAAGTTGATCAGGACAACGACGGGTAGAACTTGACATGTTGCTTATGACTTGTTGGCCTACGTCAAGGTCATAAGAGCATGGGATAAAAATTACATCGGGAGTTTCAAACATACAAGAAACTTGCCAGACTTGCGCATACCTTCTGGAGTGGGTTGACTTGAGTGGCTTCCATCAAGTTATCATGCGATGATAGTTGGATCCCGATTCTCACTGATGAGTTGGTTTACTCTTCGGGTGACCCCGACTAATTCTTCTTTCAGGTTTGGAGGAGAATTTGAGAAAACAGTGTGAGGTTTCCTAATTAAATAAAGTGATAACCATTCTGTTTTAGGCTAGAGTGCACGCAGAGTATTTCTTTTCTCTCTCTCTTATGGAAGCAACTTTTGACCAACCCTAGACTATAACTCAGTGATCAAAGTTGACCGAACCTTCTTAAAATACTGGCTTTTGGATTGTCTATAATTGCATAAGTCATTGCAGCTCCTTCTTTTACCCTTTGTATTTCTCAGAACACCCCGTATCACTACGGACATCCACTTCCATTGGATAGATCCATCGTATGGTTATATACGAACTCGAAGGGATTTCTTCGAGGATGGATCCAGGTTTAGGAGAAATAGAATTAGTTTATTCAATTGTCTTTTATTATCACCTTCTTTCAGGTTGCGAGGGCTCCTTGGTTTAGAAGAGTACACCTATTACGCTTATTGGATAGTCATGTTCCAAACTATAGGCAGGTGCCGAAAGGTAGGGAATGAAGAAAACCAATTAGCCTAAGTAGGGTGTGTAGAAAGGTAATATGTAAAGACAAATAAAGGAATTAGAAAGAGGGCAAAGTAAATTGCGACTACTAACATTCACGACCAAAACCATGTATTTCATCGCCACTCCTACTTCACCTTTGATTTCTCCAGAACAACCCGTATCACTACGAACATCCAATTCCATTGGATAAATCCATCGTATGGTTATATACGAACTCGAAGGATATTTTTTCGAGGATGGATTCCGGTTCAGGAGAAATAGGAATAAGGTTTATTCAGTTGTCTTTTATCATCATCTTCTCTCAAGTTGCGAGTACTCCTAGGATTAGGAGGGTACACCTATTATGCTTACTGGATATTCTTCTTCCAAACCATAGGCTGGTGCCGAACGGTAGGGAAGGAAGAAAACCATTTAGCCAAATGATGGTGTACAGAAGGTAACAACTAAAGACAAATAAAGGGAATTGGAAAGATGGCAAGGAAATATACGGTTAAAGTCATGAATTGGATAATGGAAGAGGCATTACTAAGAATACCAGAACACCCATTTCGAAACATTTTCATGTTTCAGTTACACTGTGCATTGTTAATTGAAAACTGATTTCCCGATTAGATACTTACTCCAGGGTATGTATTTACCAGGTATGATTCTCACATCTGTATGGTTTTATAGATGTTGAGTGGGAGCAAGTTATTGGGAATTAGGTGATCATCCTCATTATATCAGAATTCGTTGTAATTGGTGATATTTGAGGAAATCGCCTGGGGACAGTTTTCAACCTACGACGCACAGGTTTTGAGTTATTCAACTCAGCGGACTTATACAGAGTATTGTATATTATCCAGTGTCCATCAGGACAAAGGGGTTAGTCCTCATACTATATTCTATTTACTTATGACTTCTCTAGTTTTTAGACAAGTGTTTCGTAGAAATATAATGTCTAAGTTTTGAGAAGTTATGGGTATAAGAATAAAGTAGAGAACCATGTATCGCAAGTATCGGGACTCTTCAAAGAAATCGAAGACGTAGATACTTGTGATAGGTATTCAGTTGATAGTAATGATTTTTGAGAAACTTGTTTCTCTTTCAGGTTACTCATAATTGGATGGATTCCTAAGTTGAGTAATATTGATCAGCCTCTATCTATTAAGTTATTATGCACTGGAGACAGCTGCATAATTTGAATCCGGTTCCAATTAAATAAGTGCCAAAGTTTCTATATTGGATATAGAACGATTCATATCTTAACGATGTTAAGGTAAGGGGAGTTGTCCAGCTTATGCTTAAAACCAGATACTGGATAACTCAAGACACGTTTCTGTAATGGCAGTTTGCGGGATAACCCTAGCTTCGACGAGGGTTGATTTTCTACCATCTGGAAGATCAATAGTGATATTGTTCTTGACTCGCCACAGTTTTATTAAAATGGAATTTTTTTTCCGGAAAAACAGTAGTGGGAGCATGGTAGAACTGGAAGTGATTCCAGAACCGCAAATGAATACGGAAAGTTTAATTGGACTTATATATTCAATCAGGTTTGACATTCCAATAGCCACTCCGCAGATATGGTGGGTAACCTCAGACACCCGAGAGGTACTCCGGTAGCCTCAAGGACGGTGACAGGGAGGTTCTTGCTTACCCAGACTTGACACTACTGTTGTTCCAGACTATGAGACCGGGCAGGAGAATATGTATAGCGTCGTTCTAAACTAGTTTTAGAAGTACACATATATATTATTCTGCCAGAGGGTTGTCGTAGTCAGTGGGAGCAGCGAAAGCATAGTGGGCAAGAAGCTAGTGTCTATTTATAGACTTGAGCAGATATAGCGGAAATGGATCATCTGATTTTGATGTGACAGTCATAGGTTTGACTTCATCGGAATAGGGGATGGATCTGTTAAGAAGGTAGTAGGGTGTAATGTCATGGTATTTGGATGACATACACAGAGTAGGAAGTAAAATTCCTATACTACGATCGGTTGTACTGTAGTCGTCACATAGTTGTTTCTCCACAAAGGATATGGATATAATATCTGACATTCTGGTTACTAGATCTATGGTTTTAGATCTAGATTTAGGTATTTTCCCAGTATGGGTATTTTGACAGTATTCTAATAGTATTTTAAAATAGATGACTCCTGGCATGGTGGAGTACCTGCAGGTGATGGAGTCACCCTCACTAAAGGTGTCTTACAGACTAAAGGGGAGAGAGATCTGCATGATTGGCAGATCACTTGCTTAGGCAATTGAGTCAATCGTGAGATGTCAAGTACCGCACCAGATGTTGTTATTGCACAAGATGCGATAAGTTTATATTAATCCAATCCTGGAGAAACATTAGGAAGCAGTTTTTAGAATATAAGTGAATGTTCTACGGATTTGATAACGGCGGCCTCCTTCGGGAGACGGTTATCATTCCAGGCTTCAAAAGTGACATAGATGACAAAATGATTGTCAAAGTTATAGTTTTTCCTCAGACGAGGGACAGTATTATGGACAGGCGGTCCAAGAGGATACTGTGGGAGGCATGGTGCTGGACACTGATTAGTTTCAGTGATCGATACAGTCTAAGAAGTTTGGATTTGGAGTTCATTTATGAACTAGGTCCCATCAGATATCCAGACATATTCTAAGACACGTATTACTCAATTCGGGAGATGGTTTTCTCTGCGAAGTTGAGATATAGAGAGATACAAAAAGAAACACCAAAGCGGATCCACTCACTGAGGTTATTTCTCGAACACAAGAGTTTTACAAACTAGCTTTGTGAAACTGATTAGTAGAGGAGTTGGATGCTCGGTATCACACGAGCTGTGAGTACCCGACATCGCAATAATTAGCCTTAAGTGCAAGTGGGAGATTGTTGGATATAGTGCCCTCTAAGTCAATTATTGGATCGCAGGTACGTGATTGCAATGATTGAGGGAGGACCTATACCGATAAAACAGTCTTACTCGAGATGATAGTATGCTATCTGGTTTGTCTTTATCATCATGATAGAGCCCATAGGATTCTTGTTTGACTACCAGCAGTATGATGGCGATCATATATGTGAGAGCTGGGATCTATAAGCACATCCTTAAAGTGTCCCTTGTCGTGGGAGTTTCGAGACAGGGCATCGATACTCCAGAGTAGACTAGTGTATACAGTCGAGACCCCGACGAGGGGCGGTGGCCGGTCTCACAAGCCACTGGTGTCAGTTGGATCACCTAAGATGTATACAGGTGCTCATTAGGTTATGAGTACACCGGACAGGACTCGCCGGGAACATGCTAATTGGTATTATACATATCGTCAGATAGCAGTTCCCTGGTGACATATGTACAGGTTAGTTCATCGACCTGAGGTCGTCATTTGTCTCGTGTGAGTTCCCACTGTGCTTAGATTACTATCCTACCATGCTCAAAGGAGTTGTGCAAACAGGTTTTAGTTGGGTACAGTCTCGAGCCACATTGGAGGCAAGTGAGCGGATCGTCGGGGATTCGTCTCTCCCTGTATTGGGGGTGAGATCGCGCTGTGTTTAGGAGAGCCAATACACGAAATCCTTGGCCAGGGTAATCGAGATTTACAGGTAGGTATACCAGCAGAATCTCAGGGTGTTCTGGGCTGCTCTCTGACACGACTTATACAGCTGTTGGGGGTCTGACGTTTACCGGTCCCCTAGGCCGTATATGCGATACTCAAAGACGAATGTTCCGGACTGTACAGATATTGTCACTGTCAGGCTCAATAGGGTTTATAGATAAGTTCGCTCGTCAGCTTCCCTTCCAATCAATACATAGGCAAAACGTTACGTACAGCTTGTACCTCTGACGTGCTAGGGGTTATACCCAGTGCCAGTGTGTTGATGAGTCATTAGAGTCCCCCACCGACACTTTCCCAAGTTCGGGCGAAACGTTGTAGAGGCTGTATGGGTTTATGGCAAGGTTCGGAAAATGCACGTGCGTTTTCGCACGTGTTACTCTTCGGGCAGATAATACTGGTAGGCTTTGGTTTAAGCCGGAACCCAGTATTATACTGTGTAGATATAATATCTTTGTCTCAGTTGCATTTGTATTCGGTTTTAATATAAATGCGGGTATGTTTATACCAATACGGGGTTATCCTGAAATTCGTTTCGGGATGATTTTTGGAAGTTGCCAGTTTCCAGTTTTCTATCAGCCGTATTTTGACATTCGGTTAAATGCGGATTTATCTTTTCTTGGGATTTGTGTGGAAACTTGTAGAAGAGGTGACTAGGATGGTGAGGTGGCTTTGTCATTAATGGTTCATTAATGATAAAGCATGACTAGGTTAATTGTGATAGGTTTGCTTTTAATGCTAATTGATGATTCATTCTTTCTTTAATGACTTGATAAGGTTGAAAGCTTGTGGTCACCACTTGATGCTCCTACCCTCACCTCCCTCCTCTCATATATTTGGCCGGCCACTCATTGTGTGGGTGTGTGATTTTTGATTCATTTCATTTGAGTGAAAAAAGATTATGATAACTTGTGTATGGAAATTTCCTTGTTCAATTTCCATTCACCCGATTCCAAATGGCAACTTCTTTTAACCGTTCGTCCATAGTCTTGGACGTAACAAGATAAAGTATTCTACTCATTTCTACTTCATCTTGGTCGTCTCTTTTAGCAAACTTGACGAGCGAGTTGCCTCGGTTCAGAGGCGGGAGCCCGTTTAAAGATCCGTCGACGTGGTGCCACCTGGACGACGAGACCGGAGATCGAGCAAGTTCGGATCAGTTGCAACATAGCGTGGGATAATGGTTGAAGACCGAAGGACTCGGATCATTCGGTATAACAATTCTACCCTCTTTACAATTTGTTAGTTTAGCTTTAATGGACGATCAGGGTTAAAGTACGCGATAGCGCTAGTCGTAAAAGTTTTGTTCCGCATTTTGGCGTCTGTTAGATGGCCGGGGCGCCGCCGCGTACTTACACAGCATACGCACACAAGTGCACGTAAGTGATCGTATCCCTGCCGTAAAACCATACGGCCTCTACACGTTTCGCTCAGTGCAGGGAAACTCTTTGTGTGGGACTCTAAAGACTCGACACTACGCTGGCAGTGGGTTTAACCACAGACCGCAAGCGGCACTAGCTGTACGTAACGGTCCCCAGGTAGATGTCGATAAGAAGGCCGATGAGGTAAACCCATCCGAACTCCTACTGAGCCTGTATGTGACAATCTCCGTATAGTCCGGTCTGTTCGTCTGATACATCGCATGGCGGGCCTAGGGGGTGGTGAACGTCAGTCCCCTAATAGCGGTACAAGTCGTGTCGGAGTGTAGCCCAGAACACCCTGAGATAACACTAGAAACCTACCAGTATATCTCGCTTGCCCTGGCCAGGGACTACTTGTGTAATGGCTCTCCTAGACACAGCGCGATGTCAACCCCCAATACCGGGAGAGACGAATCCTGTCTAACCGTCACTGCCTCCAAGTGCTTCAGGACTGCACCCAACTACTACCTGTTTGCATGACTCCTTTGAGCCGTGGTAGGGTAGTAATCTAAGTACAGTGGGAACACACTCGAGGCGAAGTGATAGTGTCAAGTCGGCGGACTATGCTGTACTCATGTCACCTGGGAACTGATAACTGACGATAGGTATAATACCAACCAACAGTTCCCGACGAGTCTTGTCCAGTGTACTCGTAACCTAACGAGCACCCGCATACTATCTCAAGTACGACGTACTGACGGCTGTGTGTCAGACCGTCTCCCCCGCTGGGATGAGAAGCGCATACGCTAGTCTACTCCGGAGTATCGATGCCCTGTCTCGATAGTCCAACGACTAGGGACCTGTATAAGGATGTGCTTATGGATTACCCAGCCCCCACAAGTGTGAGCGCCATCACAACGCTGGTAATCAAGCAAAGATCCTAAGGGCTCTACTAATATGTAAGCGATATGCTAAAAGAAATACATGCACATATTGAAGTAGAGACAAACCAAGTAGCATACTACCATTTCGAGCAAGATTGTCTATACAACTGTGAATATCCCAAGCTTCCATCAAGTAATATACAAGCTAGTATGAAACAGTAATGTCCTCTAGGGCATATACACTAACAGAAAATCAACCCTCTTCGTAGCCCGGGTCAACCCACAAACAGCCATTACAGAAACGTGCCTTGAGTTATCCAGAGTCTGGTTTCAAGCATAAGCCGGACAACTTCCCGTACCTTAACAATGTCAAGCTATGAACTGTTCTATATCCAATATAGAAACAGAGGCACTGATTTAATTGAACCAGATTCAAATCATGCAACTGTCACCAATGCATGTCAACTAAATAGAAGGAGGCCGATCAGCGTTACTCAACTTAGGAGTACTTCCAATTATGAGTAACCTGAAAGAGAAGCAAGTTCTCTTAATCATTACTATCAACTGAATACCATACACAAGTATCTACATCTTCGATCACCTCGAAGAATCCCGATACTTGCAATACTTGGTTCTCTACTTTAATCTTATACTTATAACTTCTCAAAACTTGGACCCTGCATTTCAACGAAACACCTGTCTAAGAACTAGAGAAGTCACAAGTAAACAGAATATAGTACGAGTACCTACCCCTTTGTCCTAATGGACACTGGACAACATACAATACTCTGTATAAGTCCCTTGAGTCAAATGACTCATTCACTGTGTGTCGTAGGTTGAAAACTGTACTTATGGTTAAGAAGAATAACACCGCTGTTTAATGCTCCTTACCTAACCTTCCACTGATATAGGTAAATGCCGTAGACATAATTTCAAAAAGGTATATCTCACTCTATAACAAATAGACATACAGATATATCAATTTGAAATTGGTGCATAACAACGGATATTCAAAACCAAATATTTGCCGTCCGGCAAACAACCCAGGTGACTTCCTCAAATATCACCAATTACAACGAATCCCGATATAATGAGGATGATCACCTAATTCCCAATAACTTACTCCAACTCATCATCTGTAAAACCATACAGATGTGAGAATCAAACCTAGTAAATACATATCCTGGAGCAAGTGTCTAATTGGGAAATCAGTTTTCTTCTAACAGTACACGGTGTGACTGAAACATTGAAATGTTTCGATGGGGTGACCCGGTATTCCTAGTAATGCCTCTTCCATTATCCAGATTCACAACTGTAACCATATAATTCTTTGTCATCTCTCAAAATCCCTTTATATGTCTTTAGTCATTACCTTCTGTACACCCCTTTAGGCCAAATGGTTTTCTTCCTTCCCTACCGTTCGGCACCATCCTATGGTTTGGAAGAAGACTATCCAATAAGCATAATGGGTGTACTGTCCTAATCCTAGGAGCACTCGCAATGCGAGAGAAGGTGAAGATAAAATACAACCGAATAAACCATATTCCTATTTCTCCTGAGCCAGAATCCATCCCTGAACTGGAACAAGTTCCTTTCGAGTTCGTATATAACCATATGATGGAGTATCCAAATAAACTGTGGATCTTCGTAGTGATACGGAGTGTCCTGGAGAAATACAAAGGTGATTTAGGATTGGCGAAGAAATACTTGGTTTGGTCGTGAATAGCAGTCGCAGTTTACTTTGCCCTCTTACTAATCCCTTTCTTTGTCTTAACTTAATATCTTTTGTACACCGTTTAGGCTAATTGGTTTTCTTCATTCCCTACCGGTCGGCTCCTGCCTATGGTTTGGAAGAAGACTATCCAATTTGCATAATAGGTGTACTATCTCCTAAACCAAGGAGTACTCGCAACCAGAGAGAAGGTAAAAGGAAAAGACAACTAAATAGTCCTATTCGTTTTCTCCAGAACCAGAAACCATCCTCGAATTCCTTCGAGTTCGTATATAACCATACGATGGTTTTGTTCAATGGAAGTGGACGTTCATAGTAATACGGGGTGTCCTGGAGAAAAGGGTAAAAGTAAGACTGGCAATGAGGTTGTAGGGTTCCTAGGCACACTATAGAGGTCTCACAAGGCATCAACCATGCCAATTTAAAAAATTATGGGTGCCGAGAAACCCTAATGCGGATCATTGACTAGAAATCTAGGCGAAAAGTAAATCTAGTTAACTACTTAACTAAAAGTTGGATGCTACAACCTTTGTAGATCCGGTTCTCCACTTCCTTAGCTCCACGTGGGTGTCCTCTCGCTGTCCATCATGAATCCCGAACTCAATCGTCGGCTTCATCGGAAAAACGAGCGGGCAATGTCGTCGGCTTCGTGCCGAAGATGATCTACGTCGAGGTTGCGCAAGTTCAAGCTCCAACTTCACCAAGTTGTGAAACTTGTGAAGAAAACACCCAAAACAACTTGGCAAGAGGTAGAGGGTGAAGAAATAGGAGGTGGGTTCACTTTAGAATTGGATTTCACTCACTTTTGCTCAAGTTGCCATTGATGGCATCAAGCTTTTCTTGAAGAAGAAGATGATGAAGAAGAAAGAATATCATTAGTTTCTTATTTCAAAAAGAAACTAATATGAATACTTATCATATCTTGACCATGGTCAAGTGTAGAGATTAAACTAAGGTTAGAAGGAATGGTTAGGGTTAAGGATGAGATAAGGATGGTGGACTTTGTCAAAGCTTCAAGAAACTTCAACAAGAGACAAAGAAAGCCACCATTCTCATCTAAACCTTTTCTAAACAAATAAACAAATAAATAAATAAAAAGGCAAAACCCTAATCATCTCTTAACCATGGTTTAATTCTTCACACTTAACCTAATGAGCAAGTATCATCAAACATGATACAAAGATGTGCACAAAAGTATATCACATATACAACATGTACATCAAGTGAGAAAATCCATTTAAAGTGAACCAATACTAGTTAATGCAAAGTAATATATCAAATATATAATTATACATTAAATCATTAAATCAATACTTGATTTAACGATCCGGTTATATCGCATACAACCGACTAGTATCTAATGTATCGATTTATCGAATCAATGATTCGATAACTAGGTCATATCGAATATAACCAATCGAAACATTTATCGCGAGAATGAAATGCGGTATCACATACGCGCATTATTCTCGGTCCCGCACATATCTCATATGCGCTCCTATTTCGTTTCGCTTGAACCAGGAAACCTCTGTGTAGGACTCTAAAGACTAGTCAATACGCCGGTAGCAGATGATGATCATATCAAGCACCCACAAGCCGCAAGCGGTCTGCTAAACGTAACGGCCATCCGGGTATTGAGCGATCAGAAGATCGACGAGCTAGCCCGCTCATACCCCTGTGAATCCAACCAGTAACACTTACCGTACAGTCCGGTCTGTTCGTCTGATACGTCGCATATCAAGTCTAGGGGTGGTAAACGTCAGACCCCAATAACCGATAAGTCGTGCCGATGCGAGGCTCATAACGGGTCGAGAAACTACTGGTAACACTTACCAGCAAATCTCTGATCAGCCCTGGACAGGGACTTCCCTGTTACGGCCAATCGAGCACAGCGCAACATCAACCCCCAATACCGGGAGAGAAGAAACCCCTCCTATCGCTCATTGCCTCAATGTAACTCGGGAAAGTACCCAAAGACCACCGTTTTGCACGCCCTCATGGACGTGGTAAGGTGGAGATCAAAGCACAGTGGGAATCACACAAGACTGTATGACGATCTCGGGTCTATAGACTAACCTATACAAGTGTCACCTGAGAACTGCCATCTGACGTGAGGTTTAATACCATCTGGGAGTTCTCGGCGAGTCCGTCCAGTGTACCCAGTCTCCACTGAGCACCCGTATACCATCTCTGATGTCAAACACCAATGGATATGGGATCATCCATCGCCCATCACATGGGTCGAGAAGCGTATACGCTAGTCTACTCTGGTATATCGATGCCCCGACTCGATACACCCACGACTAGGGACCTTGAAGGATGTACTTATGGACTACCATGTCCCCACTAGTATGATCTGCATCATAGTCCAGGTAGTCAAGTACACATCCTAAGGGCTTTACCAACATGTAACCATAAGACAGTTTAAAGAGACCAGTGTACATGTTAAGATAAAGAGTAACCAGATAGCATACTATCATATCGAGCAAGAAAGTCATCTCTATATATGTCCAAGCATCCAATATAATATACATCATCTGTACAATACTGGCCTCTAGGGCATACATACAACTAACAATCTCCCACTTGCACTAGGGCCAGCTGCTGTAGTATCGCATACCGAGCATCCCGAAGAGTCTCTCAAACTGTATCTGGCGAATGGCCTTCGTGAGTGGATCCGCCGTGTTGTTCTTCGTGTCAACCCTCCTGACCTCGATCTCCCGGTGATCAACTATCTCCCGGATCAGGTTATACCGCCTCAGAATGTGCCTGGATCGCTGATGGGACCTGGGTTCCATGGCCAAAGCCACCGCTCCATTGTTATCGCAATACAAAGGTATTGGATGCTCAATGGATGAAACCACACCAAGTTCAGTAATGAACTTCTTGATCCAGACAGCCTCTTTGGCAGCATCGTTGGCAGCGATGTATTCAGCCTCCATCGTCGAGTCTGCCACGGTTTCCTGCTTGGAACTCTTCCAGCTAACCGCCCCTCCGTAAAGGGTAAAGACAAAGCCCGACTGCGACTTAGAGTCATCCTTATCACTCTGGAAGCTCGAATCGGTAAAGGACTACACTTGGAGTTCTCCGTTACCATACACCAAGAACATATCTCTAGTCCTTCGCAAGTACTTGAGAATGCTCTTCACAGCTGTCCAGTGACTCTCTCCAGGATCAGCTTGATACCTACTCACTACACTTAGTGAGTATGCTACATCGGGTCTGGTACATAACATCGCATACATGATAGAGCTTACAGCCGAAGCATAGGGTATTCCTTGCATGCGAGCTCTCTCCAAATCAGTCTTGGGAGACATCTCTTTGGAGAGAGTGACTCCAGAGATCGTGGGCAAGTTCCCACGCTTGGACTCTTCCATACTAAACCTCTTTAGTATGGTGTCAATGTACCTGGATTGGGACAATCCCAAAATCCGTTTGGATCCATCTCTATAGATCCTTATTCCCAATATGCAGGAGGCATCACCAAGATCTTTCATTGAGAATCTTTGTGATAAGAAGAGCTTGACCGATTGCAGCATAGGAATATCATTTCCTATCAAGAGTATGTCGTCCACGTACAATACGAGGAAGACAACCTTACTCTCTGCCACCTTCTTGTAGATACAAGGTTCATCTGGATTTTTGACGAAATCAAACTCTTTGATAACGACGTCAAAGCAGATGTTCCAACTCCGCGATGCTTGCTTTAATCCATAAATGGATTTAAGCAGCTTGCACACCTTCCCGCTGCTCCCACTGTCTACGAAGCCCTCTGGCTGAGTCATGTACACGCACTCTTCTAAATCACCATTTAGAAAGGCGGTCTTAACATCCATTTGCCAGATTTCGTAATCATGATAAGCAGCGATGGCAAGCATGATCCGGATGGATTTAAGCATAGCCACTGGAGAAAAGGTCTCGTCATAGTCCACACCTGGTCTTTGACGAAAACCCTTCGCAACAAGTCTAGCTTTGAAAGTCTCCACTTTCCCATCTACACCAAGTTTCTTCTTGAAGATCCACTTGCTCCAAATGGGTTTTACCCCTTCAGGAGCAACGTCCAAAGTCCATACTTTGTTGGTGTACATGGATTCCATCTCAGACCGCATAGCATCCAGCCATTTCACTGAGTCCCTACTCGTGATGGCCTGCTCGAAGCTAGTTGGGTCATCATCCTCCATGATGCAATCCTCGCTTCCACCGTCAATGAGAAAACCGTAGTATCTCTCAGGTGGACGAGATACCCTACTAGATCGACGGAGAGGCTGGGGTTCGTCGAGTTCTACTGAATCCTCTGGTTCTACCAAGTCTTCTGTTGCAGTTTGTGTTGCTGGAACCTCTTCCAGTTCTACCTCAACGCCACTATTCTGTTTCATAAGAAAACCTTTTTCTAAGAAAGTGGCATGTCGAGAAACAAACACCCTTTGTTCCTCGGGGTGGTAGAAGATATACCCTTGTGAATTTTTGGGATATCCTACAAACTTACATAAGACAGATCTTGCCTCGAGTTTGTCCGGATTTTGTCTTTTGACATAGGCTGGACAACCCCATATCTTAACATACTTAAGAGATGGTCTCTTCCCTTTTCATATCTCATATGGAGTGGTAGGCACTGATTTGGTAGGAACCATATTCAATAGGTGTATGGCTGTCTCAAGCGCATACCCCCAGAAGGAAATAGGTAACTCAGCTGTACTCATCATTGAACGCACCATATCTAATAGGGTGCGATTCCGTCGTTCCGATACACCGTTGTGCTGTGGTGTATAAGGTGGAGTAAGCTGAAAGAGAATCCCATTCTCTTTTAGATAATCTTGGAACTCATTGCTCAAGTATTCTCCTCCTCGATCAGATCGAAGGATCTTAATACTTTTGCCCGTTTGGTTCTCTACTTCGTGCTTATATTCTCTGAATTTCTCAAAAGCTTCAGACTTGTGTTTCAATAGGAACACATGCCCGTATCTAGAGAGATCGTCAGTGAATGTAATGAAGTAGGAAGAACCGTTCCTGGCAAGGGTAGACATGGGACCGCATACATCACTATGTACCAGTCCTAAGAGTTCAGTAACTCTTTCTCCATGTCCACTAAACGGAGCTTTGGTCATTTTTCCTTTGAGACATGAATGGCAAGTATCATAAGATGATAATTCGAACGGATTCAAATAACCATCCTTATGTAACTTAGCCAGTCGTGTCGCATTGATATGACCAAGTCTACAATGCCACAAGAAGGATTCGTTCATTTCTGAACTCTTCCTCTTGTGTGTGTTTTGTATATTGAGGACTGTATTTTGATTTAGAATGAATATGCCATTATGTAGCGAGCCTGATGCAATCAACTTTTGATCTAGGAATATGTTCATAACATTTTCCTTTACTACAAAATTATATCCTTCTTTACTCAATAATAATGTTGCACATCATGTTTGGTATATAATAGCACTCATTCAGAATTATTGTATCACCACTTGGTAATACAAGGTGATATTCGCCAACTGGTTTGGCTGCAACATTTGCACCGTTCCCTACTTGAACGGAATGATCACCTTTTCCCAGTTCTCTACCTTTTCGCAGCCCATGTAACATCTTACATATGTGGGATCCTGATCCGGTATCTAATACCCAGGACGTAGGGTGAACTGAGAAACAGTTCTCAATGACAAACACACCCGAAGATGATGCATCAACATGCATGTTCTCCGTTTGGGCGGTGTGAGAATCCAGATATTCTCCTATTTCCTGTTCATTCTTACAACACTTATAAGATTGAACGGGTTCAACGTTCCCCTGCACAGTATAACATGCGGGTTCGGTCAATACATCCATATTATTATCTTGATTAAGGCATGAACTGGTCACTACCTGGAGAGAGAGAAGAAAACACTTTAGCGTATGCTCGTGCAAGATCAGATTGGTTATTATCTTATCTAATCAGGATGGCTCCCACTGTTTTTATCAAATCTTCTTTCAAACCCTAAAAGGAAAGACTAGCCAGGATTAATTACACACTACAAGTTCGCCAATCTTTCAGCCAGGCCAGTGTCGGTACTTTGAGGGAGGTCCCCCGTGCTTTCGCACGAACCTAATTAATGTAAACCTCGTTTTCCCAGAGGCGTAACCTCGTTAACACCTTTCTAGACACCTACTTGATCGGCTAATTGTAATGTGTAAAACTCTCCCAGGAGTAACTCTTACTCGCAGTGGGTATCGGGATCCAACTATCTCATAGAAGGTATGCAATCTCATTGTAAATTTCAACATTTGAAATTCCCGATAATATTTTACCCCTAGTGTTCTATGACCTTGACGAATGCCAAACAACCCATAGTCCACTAGTCAAGTTCAACCCGTACATTTCTTGATTGAATTAAACCCACCCGCACGACCCTTGACGAATGCCAAACAACGCCGTACGAATACCCTAATCCAATCTGTATCATATGCATAAGCAGATAAATACTAGTTAGCTACCATACACTACGCCTTGACATTTCCGCCGCATAAAGGGCATTTTGGTCGCTCATCCACGGCTTGGTGGTGACGTCACCTGTCCAATTTTCTTCTGTGAGCTTTCTCTCTCCTCCTCTGAACCCCCTGATATCTCCTCTGTAAATTTGCCTGCAGGATTCTTTGCCCTTAAAAAATATCTCCCCCTTCCAATAATTGATCTTGTGTAGGATTCTTTGCGCCGTGCTAAAAAACAAAAATTTTGTTTGCAAGTGATTGTTTACTGTTTTGCATATTTAATTGGACTTTAAGGGGCTTGAAACCAAATCCAGATTGGGTGGGGATTTCATCACCCTTCCTAGGACCCCAGAAATCAAATAAGGCATATTGCATTGACCATCAATTAATTAAAAAAGATTAGACTCAGCCCTAAAGACTTCGCGCTCAATAAGACAGAGGAACAGTTGTAGGCATCGACCGTTGATCCTAACCTGACTTTGTGGTGTTTAGGAAAGTGTGTCTAAGGCAAGTGGTTACTTAATTAGGCCCACTACTTACGTAGTGGAGAACCTCCTACTTACCTTGCACTTACCTGGCCACAATTGGCGGTGAAGAGACGGTTTGAGGTCCTACTTCTTGCCCTTTGGAACAGTTAGGAGCTGTCTAGCTGACCTAGGTGACCCTAGATCTAGGACTGATTATGCATTTGTGGTTGATTGAACGGTGTCTAAGCCTTTTATCGAAAATCTTTTTGCAAAAAGCAACACATAAAAAAAAGGAAAAAAGAAAAGGTTTTACAAAAACTTGCAACTTGTCGCTTAAAATCCGTGCACCCCACTTACACTCACCTTCTTTCCATTGACGTTTTCTTACCCCCACATTCTGTTTTTCACCTTTTTGACTACACTACCTCTTTAGTGTATGTCCGGTTGGACTAGGGACACTAGCGCCCGATTAGTCCGTGTCTCGTTCGTACCGACCGACGACGCTTTCGACTCCGAAGTCGAAATTCCTTCCACTTCCTTACCTTCACCTTCACTTTCTTCGTCTTCTAAGGAGATGTCGGGATATAATCCTAACAACACCTTACACATGGGACTGATTCCACCTCCGTTAGGTGCGAATAAACAGCAACACCCGCCTGTTGAAGCGCCCCAACGAATCGCGCTCCAGGATCTTTTCTACCCTGTCTGCACCGCCTTACCTACTTGTCTTTCACTCCCACCAGCAAATGGGGACAATTTTGATATCAAACCCCACTTCATCAATATGTTGCCAAAATTTCACGGACTGGAATCCGAAGATGCCTATATCTTCATAAACAAATTCCAAAACGTTTGCGCAATGATGAAAACAACCCAATTATCAGATGATGTTATAAGGCTAAGGGTCATTCCTTTCACCTTATGTAACTTAGCTGAGAAGTGGTTATATAGCACAACATCACACTCAATTAAAAATTGGGAAGAGTTTGTTAAAGCTTTTCTTAAAAAGTTTTATCCACATCACAAGACCGCGAGAATTCGCAATGAGATCATTCAATTTTCCCAGCTTCCGTCCGAACCCTTTTGGAAGTGTTTTGAAAGATTCAAAGACCTACTTGTTCAATGCCCTCACCATGGTATCGAAAATTGGCAACTTTGCCAAACTTTATACGAGGGATTGAACCAAGCAACGAAGCAGTTGCTGGAAACCATTTGTCAAGGTCACTTTCTAACCAAATCTAGTGAGGAAGCTTGGCAGTTTCTCGAGGATCTTGCTGAACAAACACTTCAGTAGGAAAGCACCAAGACCACTTCATCTTCTTATGTTGGTCAGTCTAGGGCAGGCATACATCAATTTGATATGTCGATTGCTATGAAGGACGAAATGGCCGCACTTACGAAAAAGCTAGAAGCAATTGTGACCAAAATCTCATCGCCTTCTCCTGCCCCTGCTTTACCCCCACAAACTGTTTGTGCTTGTTGTTCGGATCCATCACATCTTACCGAAGAGTGTCCTTACAATCCACCTGTTCAAGGACAAGATCAACTCAATGCTTCCTTTCAACAACGACAAAGAAATGATCCATACTCTTCGACTTATAATCCGGGTTGGAGGAGTCACCCAAATTTTGCTTGGAATCAAAATCAACAATTCCAAGGAAACAACAATTTTCAAAGGCCTCCTCCTCCACAATAACAAGCACCCCAACAAACTCAATACCAGCAACCTTTCCAACCACAACCTTACCCAAATCAAACGAACAATTTTGTGCCTATCAACTTTTACCTTCAAAACAATTTTGTTCAACCAAATGATGATAAGGTTACCTCGCTAGAAAGAAGTCTAGATGCGTTTCTAAAACAATCTACACAATCCGCAGCAAGGTTGGAGACTTCCATTCAGTCTTTGGTGCATAACAATGCTTCACACGATCAAAGCATCAAATCTATTGAGGCACAAATTGCACAACTAACTGTTGCGTTGAGGGAGCGAGAAAAGGGAAAGCTTCCATCTCAACCATTGCCAAATCCCGGTCACACACACAACACACATGTTGCATATGAACAACAAAATTATAATGTAAATGCTGTGACCACATTGAGATCTGGAAGAGTGTTGCATAATAATGTGGGCAATAGTGATAACACCCCCGCCGGTGGTTTTCCATCATCTTCTTCTTCATCTTCATCTTCTTCGTTAAAGCCTATTCTTCATTCTTCACAAGGCTCTACTTCTTCTAGTTTGCACGGACCCACATCTCACTTCACGAACATGCCCACACTAGGATCCGTTCCAACTCCACATTCTACTCCACAGACATTGGACTCAACAGATTTTCAAAATGCTCCATTTCCAAACAGGTTGAGATCCAATAAACCAACTCCATAAATGGAGAAGATTGTGGAGTTATTTAAACAGGTTAGCATAAATACCTCTCTTGGATGCAATCCAACAAGTCCTTTCTTACTCGAAAATCTTAAAGGGCTTATGCTCCTCGAAGAGAAAGTCTCAGACATCCAAGAAAGTGTTAGTAGCTAGTGCCATGAGCAATGCTATTAACCAACGTCAACCCTTACCCCAAAAATGAAAGGACCCTGGCTGCCCTACAATTTCAATAACAATTGGGGATAAGAACATCAATCGAGCACTTTTAGATCTTGGGTCTAGTGTTAACCTGCTTTCCTATTCCGTGTACGAACAATTAGGTGTTGGAGAGTTGAAACCCACTCGTTGTACTCTCCAAATGGCTGATCGATCAATCACCCATCCTAGGGGTGAGTTAGAGGATGTGTTGATCAAAGTAGGGGGCTTCATATTCCCCGTTGATTTTATTGTTATGGACACACAACCTGTTGCTAACCCACGGAACCAAATTCCGGTGATCCTCGGTCGACCATTTTTGGCCACTTCCAATACCGTAATAAATTGTCGCAATGGCTCTATGACTCTATCCTTCGGGAAGATGTCTAGTGAGTTCAATATTTACAAGATGGGAAGTCTGCCCCCCGTTCCTAAAACTAGTACACGAGAAGTTTGCTCTATTCACGAAATCACGCAGGAGGACTGCGAGCTTGAAAAAATTATGTTTGATGACAACGGTTTTGACGCCACTAGTGTGTCCCTCCTTGAATCTAACACAGTTGGCACAACCGATATTGATTATGAATGTTTCACTTTTTCGGACGATTTTGACGACTCACCGCCCGAATATAAGTCCTTTGAATTTTTGGATGAGTTAGTTGAACCATCTGATTCAGTTGCCTACAGTGATTTCGAATCATTGATGGAATCCTTTGAGTTCGAGGTAGATTCCCCAATTTTACCTTTGATTGTTTCGCCTCCGAAACTCGAACTTAAGCCCTTACCGTCGCACCTTAAATACGCTTACCTAGGTGAGAATGAAACCTTTCCCGTTATCATATCGGCCTCTCTAGCCCTCGAGCAAGAGAAAGCTCTTTTAATGGTGTTCATATCAGATTTTTGCATTTTTATACCGCCCAATTTTTATCATATTGCTTATCGGTAGGTACTCTTGAGCCGTGTTTGCTAGTTAATTGCAGGATACAGGTTCTCGGCTCTAAACGGTGAAATTCATGGAAAAGCATGACAATTCCGGATTACTGCCAACCACAGATAAAACACGGGTCTCTGCTCTCTATCCGTATGTTGCCACACACCAGTTTAAGAAGACAAAAGGACAAATCGATTGTCATCTTCATGCACAAAGCACAATGGCAACACAAAGTCCAAGAAATCTACGCGGTGCTCAAGAAAATCAGGACAAAAGATCCACATCCAATCACCTCTTGATCTACTAAAATTCTGGAAGAAATATGAAAAGATTATCAGAAACAACATATACCAGACTAAAGGAAAGAGAAAACCAGAGAATCACACAAAACCAGAAGGCCTAACTCCTCTATAGGGCCGTGGATCCACGGCCAATAGGGGGTCTAGGCCGTGGATCCGCGGCCGTACAGACTCGATAGTCGAATTTCAGGGGTAGTTTGGACTTTTCATGAAGGGTCAGAATTTTGCCCTAGATTTCCATCTCCCTGCCTATAAATAGTCCAGAACTTGCCAAAGCCAAGGTTCCTCATTCTTGTATTTAGATTTTAGAATACATGTGTTGTTCTTCTTTCTCCTCTCATCTCTTCTCCATTAAAAACTTGTAGTGAGCTTTTGTGAGTGAAGAATGAATAAAGGAGTTCTTGTTCTTAGCATGCTTATCTTGTTGTAATTGTTAATTATATTTGCTTGTATTTTTCATTTGCTAATCTAGTTGTTGTTATTTATTGTTTGTCTCTTTCTTATTCTCTTTTTCTTTATCCTTAAAACAACTATGATGCTTAAGCTTGATCCTTGCCAAGGTGAGGTCTCAAATAGCTAGTTGTAATCTTCTAACCTCTTTCTTTCTATCTTCCTCCTTTGTATTATTTTCTTTTCCTTATAATGGGTGAGTAGTTTTTATACTTGTTAGGGTAGGATAAGGAAAGTTTGAGAGAAGGAAATCTCTCTCACTCTTTTCTTGCCCAACATCTTAATTCGGACTCCCGTTAATTGAACCACAATCCGCTCCCTACGGCACCCTATCCTACATGATAGCGGTGATTCCTTAGTGAGACCGGTTGTGGTTGAATTAACCGGAGGTTAAGGCTAAGAGCCAAGAACGGACGGACAAGCACCAAAAGGAAGAACTTATGCGTTGGAAAGCCTAGCTTATACTCGCAAGTTCCTTCCTAGTCGTGCTAATCCCCGTTGTTGCCGATTACCGTAACACCGACATTAAGAGTGGCAACAAAAGAAGTGAGCGACTCCTAACTCAAACTAACTTATTCCTAACCCTAACAGGCTCTCTTTATATATCATTTTAGCACATAAGTAATCTAAAAACAAACCTGGACATTTGGACTTAACTCGTTAAAGCACATAGAAAAAGATTCCCATCTCCCTGCGGACGACCCGTACTCAACCGGCTAGCAACAAACGAAACCGTCTTGATTGCGGAAACAAACTTAGCACGCAAAAAATCTACCAATCAAATGGCGCCGTTGCCGGGGAGACGGTAGTTTATGTCTTTGTGTAATTTCGGGTTAATTTGCGAATATAAATATAACCGAAAAACAAAACAAAAAAAATATACATTGTAAAAAAAACTATCTTGTTATTTTTGATTAGTTTTTGTGGAAGTGTGCAGGATAAAAAGACGGTCAAGTTCAGTGCCAAAGACGTGGGAAGTTAGACCCATATCTCGCGGCTACACCGCGACGGATCAAGACGGAGCCAACGGTCTACTGTAAAATTCTGGAGCAGATCGAGTAAGCATATCAAGTTTTTGGAGCTCCAGAAAAGAAGAGGACACCCAGAACAGAACATAACAGGAATTTGAAGGCCCATCTCCTCTTTCCTACCGCGGAACCGCGGCATAAGGAGTCTATTGCCGCGGAACCGCGGCCGTTTGGAGCCAACAAAAACCAAAAATCCTTGTGAGTGTTCCTTACTCCTTCCCCTCTCCTCTGGACTTCACTGAACTGTGTTTTCTGCAGCATTCTTTGCGCAAACTCTCTTCCCCCTTCCAATAAATTGTTTTTGTGCAGGATTCTTTGCGCCGCGCTAAAAAAATAAAAATTGTTTGCAGTTGATTGTTACTGCTTTGCATATATTAATACGGACTTTAAGGGGCTTGAAACCAATTCAGATTGGGTGGGGATTTCATCACCCTTCTCAGGACCCCAAAAATCACAAAAAGCATATGCATTGACTATTGATTAATTAAAAAATACTAGACTCAGCCCTAAGGACTTCGCGCTCAATAGGACAGAGGACTAGTTACAGGCATCGGCCGTTTATCCTATCCTGACTTTTGCGGTGTATAGGCAAGTGTGTCCAAGGCAAGTGGTTACTTAATTAGGACCACTACTTACGTAGTGGGGAGCCTCCCACTTACCTGGCACTTACCTGGCCGCAATTGTTGGAGAAGAGGCGGTTTGAGGTCCTATTTCTAGCCCTTTGGAACAGCTAGGAGCTGTCTAGCTGACCTAGGTGACCGTAGATCTAGGTGTGATTGTGCATATCTTGTTTGTGATTGCTTGATGCCGTAAGCCCGTACATATTTCTGTAAATCTCTTTCTAAAAAAAAGGAAAAAAAAAAACACAAAACCAAAAACTTTTATAAAAACTTGCCCTTTGTCGCCAGAATCCATTTTTTACCCACCTCCTATCATATTTCTCCATTGACGTTTTCTTACCCTCATCTTCTCCACTTTGACTATACTAAACTCGTTTAGTGTATGTCCGCTTGGACTCGGGACACTAGCGCCCGCCTAGTCCGCGTTACGTTAGTCGCTACCGACTACGCGATCGACTCAGACGTCGAAACTCCATCCACGCCTCTTTCACCCTTACCTTTGCCGGCCAACTCCGACGTTGACCGGAATTCTGTTCATACATCTTCACCTTCACCATCACCAACCTCTTCTTCCGCGATGTCAGGATTTAATCCAAACATCTCTTTGACTCCCCCAGGATTGACTCCACCTCCTATGGAGGCAACTAACCCACCACCACCGCCTGTTGTAGCGCCGCAGCGAATCGCGCTCCAGGATCGTTTCTATCCCACCCGTTCTACACTTCCCACCTGTCTTTCTCTTCCACCGGCCAATGGGGATAATTTTGAAATTAAGCCCCACTTCATTAACATGCTTCCGAAATTTCATGGGCTTGAATCTGAAGATGCCTATATCTTCATCAACAAGTTCCAAAATGTTTGTGCCATGATGAAAACTATCCAGCTGTCGGACGATGCTATACGGCTACGGGTCATTCCGTTCACTTTATGCGATCTTGCTGAAAAATGGCTGTATAGCACCGCTTCCCACTCCATAACCAGTTGGGACGAGTTTGTGAAAGCGTTTCTCAAAAAAAATTATCCGAATCATAAAACCCCAAGGATCCGTAACGAAATCAACCAATTCTCTCAGCTTCCTTCTGAACCCTTCTGGAAGTGCTTTGACCGGTATAAAGACCTTCTTGTTCAGTGTCCTCGCCATGGTATCGAGAAATGGCAACTTTGCCAAACCTTATACGAGGGCCTGAACCCAGCAACCAAGCAGTTGTTGGAAACCATTTGTCAGGGCCACTTCCTATCGAAATCTGACGAGGAAGCGTGGCAATTCTTCGACGACCTTGCGGAACAAACGCTTCAATGGGAGAGCACCCGACCAACTTCTTCTTCTTCTTCGTCCACTTCTAATGGTCAGTCTAGGGTAGGAATTCACCAACTCGATGTCTCTATTGCGATGAAAGCTGAAATGGCTGCAATAACGAGAAAACTTGAAGCGATGGAGAGCAAATTTTCATCTCCTGCTCCTGCCCTTGTTCTTCCCCTTCGTACCATTTGTGCTTGTTGTTCCGATCCTTCTCACTTAACCGAAGAGTGTCCTTACAATTCACCATCCCAAGGACAGGATCAGGTTAATGCTGCATTTCAGCAAAGACCGAGGAATGATCCATACTCTTCCACCTACAATCCCGGTTGGAGGAACCACCCCAATTTCGCCTGGAATCAGAATTAGCAACAATTCCAAGGCAACAATTTCCAGAGGCCCCCTCCTCCGCAACAACAAGCGCAACAACAAACTCAACAACAGTTTCAGCAGCCCTTCCAACCCCAACCTTTTCAAAATCAAACGAACTACTTTTCACCCAACAATTCTTTTCCGCAAAATAACTTTGTTCCGTCAAACAACGATAAGGTTTCACGCTAGAACGAAGTCTGGAGGCGTTCGTTAAACAATCGACACAATCCACCGCCAACAACCAGTCGTCTATTCAGTCTTTGGTGCAACACACTGCTGCACACGGGAAAAGCATCAAGACCATCGAAGCCCAGATTGCACAGCTGAATGCGGCGTTAAGCGAGCAAGAAAAGGGGAAGCTTCCATCTCAACCACTCCCAAATCCCGGTCACCCACATAATGTACATGTTGCTCTTGAACAACAGAACCATAATGTGAGTGTCGTGACTACATTGAGATCGGGAAGGATGCTGCACAACAACATCGGTACAACAAATGAGGATAATGACACCCCGGCCGCTTCTTCTTTTTCGTCTTCTGAGCCTATTCTCCATTCGTCAAAAGGCTCTTCTTCTTCTTCTTCTTCTTCTTCTTCTTCTGCTTCTTCTTCTGCTCTGAACGGACCCACTTCTCACTCCACGAAAACACCAGCTCTGGGATCCGTTCCAGCTCCACAATCTCCTCCACAAGCATTGGACTCAACCAATTTTAAAAACGTTCCATTTCCAAACCGGTTGAGGTCCAATAAACAAAATCCACAAATGGAGAAGATTCTGGAGTTGTTTAAGCAGGTTAACATTAACATTCCCCTTTTAGATGCTGTCCAACAAGTCCCGTCCTACGCAAAAATCTTAAAGGACTTGTGCACGAAAAAAAGGAAGTCTCGAGTACCCAAAAAAGTTTTCTTGGCTAGTGCTGTGAGTAATGCTCTTATCCAATCTTTACCGCAAAAACGGAAGGACCCTGGCTGTCCTACGATTTCTATTACCATTGGGGATAAGAACATCAACCGCGCACTATTAGATCTTGGTGCCAGTGTTAACCTGCTTCCGTACTCAGTATATGAGCAACTAGGTGTAGGAGAGCTGAAACCCACACACTGTACTCTCCAAATGGCCGACCGATCAATCACCCATCCTAGGGGTGAGCTAGAGGATGTGTTAATCAAGGTTGGGGACTTCATATTCCCCGTTGACTTCATTGTATTAGACACACAGCCTGTAGCTAACCCCCGGAATCAAATTCCGGTGATACTCGGTCGCCCATTCCTTGCAACCTCAAATGCTGTGATCAATTGTCGCAATGGTTCGATGAACCTATATTTTGGAAACATGAAAATTGAACTCAACATTTTTAGGTTGGGGAATCGGCCCTCCGAATTTAATGCTCATATACTAGACGTTTGCTCAATCCAGGAGATCACCCCAGAAGAGTGTGAATTCGAGGAGTTTTTTTTCAATCACGATAACCTTAACGCCACTAGTGCGTTCCTCTTCGAACCTGCTATTGTTTCTACGGTCGACAATGACTACGAGTGTTTCACTTTCTCGAACGATCTTAGCCACTCTCCACCCGAGTTTGAATCCTTCGAATTTCCGGATGAGTTACCTGAACCATCCAACTCGGTCGCTTACACTCGTTTTGAACCTTTGCTGGAATCCTTCGAGTTCGAGACCTTTTCACCAATCTTGCCTTCAATCGTTTCACCTCTAATGCTCGAACTCAAGCCTTTGCTGTCTCACCTTAAGTACGCTTACTTAGGTGAGAACGAGACCCTCCCTGTTATCATCTCGGCTTCTCTCGCTCCAGAGCAAGAGAAAGCCCTTCTTGCGGTCTTGCACAGCAATAGGCAAGCTTTTGGCTGGTCCATGGCAGACATCAAGGGGATTAGTCCCCTGTGTTAGTGTATATGCCCTAGGGGCCATTATTGCATCATACTAGGTTGTATATTACATAATGGAAGCTTGGGATATTCACAATTGTATATAACAGTCTTGCTAAAAATAGTAGTATGCTACTTGGTTTGTGTCTACTTTAATATGTGCATATGTTTCTTGTAACGTATCACTTATACATATTAGTAGAGCCCATAGGATCTTTGCTTGATTACCAGCGTTGTGATGGCAGTCACACTAGTGGGGGCTGGGTAGTCTGTAAGCAACATCCTATACAGGTCCCTGGTCGTTGGATTATCGAGATAGGGCATCGATATTCCGGCGTAGACTAAGTGTGTACGCTTCTCATCCCAGTTGGGGAGATGGTCTGTCCCACAGCCATCAGTACGTCGTACTGGAGATAGTATACAGGTGCTCGTTAGGTTACGGGTACACCGGACAGGACTCGCCGAGGAACTGATTGGTTGGTATTATACCCATCATCAGTTATCAGTTCCCAGGTGACATGAGTACAGCATAGTCCGCAGACTTGACACTGCTACTTCGCCTCGAGTGTGTCCCACTGTTCTTAGATTGCTACCCTACCACGGCTCAAAGGAGTCGTGCAAACAGGTAACAGTTGGGTGCGGTCCCGAGCACTTGGAGGCAGTGGCAGTTAGATAGGATTCGTCTCTCCCGGTATTGGGAGTTGATATCGCACTGTGTCAGAGAGCCATTACGCAAAGTCCCTGGCCAGGGCAAGCGAGATATACTGGTAGGTTCCAGTAGCTTCTCAGGGTGTAATGGGCTTCGCTCCGACATGACTTATACTGCTATTAGGGGACTGACGCTTGCCGCCCCCTAGGCTTGATATGCGATAGTCTTAGACGAACAGACCGGACTGTACGAAGATTGTCACATTAGGCTCAGTAGGGGTTCGGATGGTTTTCCTTATCGACATCTACCTGGGGACCGTTACGTACAGCTAGTGCCGCTTGCGGTCTGTGGTTAAACCCACTGCCGGCGTAGTGTCGAGTCTTTAGAGTCCCACACAGAGAGTTTCCCTGCTGCAGGAGAAACGATATAGAGGTCGTATGGTTTTACGACAAGCGTTCGGATGCGTACGTGTGTTTACGCACGTACGACTTTTCGGACAGTTTTACTAGCCGGCTTTGGTTTAAGCCAGATTCTAGTATCGGGTTATTGGATTTATACAGTCTAAATTTTTTCCGTGTTTTCACGGATTGGAGGGGCGTTCTCGTAATTTGTCGGGAAGGTTCTAGAAGAGTGGTGACTAAGGGGTTAAGGTGGCATGAGCATTAATTGCTTAATGACTCATTTGTGTGATTCATCCTTTACATTAATTGATTCATTAATGGATTAATGAGTCATATGATGAATCACACTAGATGAATGAATCTAACCATGATGATAAATCATTTATATTATTTATTTGATTAATTGTTATGGTTGATATATTCATGTGAGTTCATTATTCTTTTCATTATCATTCTCACTTTCTCTCTCCTCAAGCTCACTCTCTCTTCAAACCCTAACCCTAACCTCTCATGAGTTGAGATCAAGGGTTAGCTAGACTAATACATCCATAACCTCACTTTATATCCCCTTGGTAGCTTAGATTAGCACTTTAAGCAACCTAGTTATCTCAAGTTTGAGATTAAGCTTGGCGTAGGAGCTTTCAGGTGGATCGTCTTTGATTCGAGGAGGCCGTTGAGGTGCCGATGTTCCAAGGAGCCTACGAGGAGTGGAGGACCGCAATGAAGACCCGAAGGATAAGTAACATGAGGTATAACTTCGTATCCTAGCAGTTAAACCTCTAGTATTTTGTTAGTAATGGTTTAGATTACGATTCATGCGCTCAAGTCCGTGTTACGAAGCTTTGATAATTGTTTTTCATATATTCCGCCTCCCCGCAAGTTCGTGGGGTGTGTGACATGGACTTACAGTGGTATCAGAGCCAGGCTAAACCATTACTAACTTGTTAGCAATTGATTAGAAGTTCGATCGACAGAAAAATACGAAAAACCAAAACCCTAAGTTTCTGTTAATTTTAAAACTGTCAGAAAAATTATTTGACATACCTTAAAATTCTCAGCAGGGATAATAATGAAAACAGAGAAAATACGAGACCCTAACTCGGCAACTCGGCCGCGGAACCGTGGCACAAAGGTGCTTTTGGCCGCGGAACCGCCGCCGAGTCAACTCCGAGTTGACTCGGATTTCCTCTATAATTCATATTATGTGGTTTTCTGTTTTCCAGTATATTCTGTTTCTATCCAGGTTACTTCAGTACAGGTTTGCTTTTGGGGTAGACACGGAATTTGGTATTCGATCGATGTTCTAAGATATTTGCTAATTGGTTTTTTATCTGTAATGTTTAATGTGTTCGTAAACCTCCCCTAACTGCTAGTATGTCGGTTGGCAGGGGGTTGCACATTTGTGAAATGTTTATTGTTTGTGTATATGAACTGTGTTGGACTGTTGTGATGATTAGCCGGGGTTTGAGATAGGTTTAATATTCATTCATTCGATGTAAATGTAAAATGATGTAATATTCTTTTGCGGGGCACATCCAGGTTGCGGTTGTAGCCACCGTTGTATTATTTCTTTTTACTGTTTTCGCTCCTAGGATAGACCCAAGGCGGGGAACACAAACTACCGGGTACTTTGAAGTGTTTAGTGGCCTACTCACTTTGTTGAGGGAGACCGCTTCACTTCGGGTACTTGACGGGTAGTTTGCCGTACCCGTAGGGGTCTAGGGTGGGGTAATGGCTATTCATCACAACTGTGTAATCCGTCTTTTATTGCACGCTCAAAGAAAATGCGGATTGCTAATAAATCCAATAAAGTTCATCTGTGATCTGGAATGCTTATTATTGCGTCTGACGAATGTACAATATCTATATATGATAGCTATTAGACGTCACTTATGTTTTACACCCGTGCTAGCCCATCCCCCGCTCTGTCGTTAGTTAAGTAACCAACGGGTGATGACGGGACCCCATGGCGAATGCGGATGGCATAAGAGGACGTGGTATTTTCGTTGTTTTCTGCAATGATGGGATAAATGATGGGACGCATTATTATAATGCAAAGAAAATAAACCAAAGTTTAATCGTTGGAACAAATTTAAAAGAAACCATTCGGTTATTTTAAAAAGATCAGATTTTTTAATTGCGGAGCTTTAACCACTCCTTTTAAAAAGCTATCAGGTTCCTTCGATTATATCAAGTTCACTACGTTCACGGTTTTTGCCAAAACCATTCGTAGCCCTCCGTCATTTCATTTGGGTATTCAGTAGTATTCAAGCTATGTATTTTGGCCAAAGTCAAGGCATAGTGTTTGGTAGCTGTTGGGTATTCATTTGTTGCATAGTTAGATGAGTTATTTTGGGACAGTCGTATTATTATTTGACCAAAGTCAGGGGTATGTACGGGTAGGTTCAAATTAACCTAAATAATGATGGGTAGAACTTGACATGTGACTTATGAAATTTTGGCCAAAGCCAAGGTCATAAGAGCATGGGGCAAAAATTTATATCGGGAATTTCTAAAGAAACTGAAATTTGCAGAGAGAGCATACCATTTTGGAGTCTGATGAATGTCGGTAGGATTCCTTCAACATTATCATACGATGATATTTTGGATCCCGGTCCTACTGTGAGTATATACTACTTATCAGGAGATTCGTCACATAACGATCAATGCTATAAACCAAGTAGGTGCCTAGAAAGGTGTCAGCGGGGTTACGCCCCCAGAGAAAAGAGGTTATTTAATTAAGGAACTTCGCGAAAGCGTTGGAAAACCTCCCACGAAGTATCGACACTGACCTGGCTGAACGGTTAAGCAAGAATTGTACGGTGAGAATAGTCCTGGCTAATTAATCTTTTATGGTTTGAGGAGGGATTCGAGAAACAGTGGGAGCCATCCTGTTTGGATAAATTAAACCACTCTAAACTTGCAAGAGCATCATGCTAATAGTATTTTTCTTCTCTCTCTTAAATTGCAGTGACCTTGTGACCACACATAGGTTACATCTAGATAACAAATTGACTGAATCTGACTTATATGACTGGCAAAAGTCTGTCCAGATGTCCATTGCCTATGACAAGCTGGACCACCCTATTACTACTCAAGATCCCGCCGTCCCAGGTCCAGTTTCCACTGTCGCAGGTATGGATATCCGTCAGACAAGGGAAAAAGATAAAGCGAAAGCTAAGTGCCTCATGTTAGCTTCAGTTGATGGTGTATACCAGAAGCAGCACGAGAAGATGGACTTAGTTTCCATCTTTCTCTATAACAAAGATTTATATGGAGAGCAATCTCATATCGCAAGATATGAGACCTCGAACGAATTAATTCAAGCGAGGTTGGTTGACGGGTCATCTGTAGGGGACAATGTCCTTAAATTGACTAGCTGTATTGATGAGCTCCAGGACCTGGAGACCGCGTTGGGAAACGAGTCAGATACTGACTTGATTCTACAGTCTCTGCCTCCTACCCTGAAGGAAACCAGGGAAGTAGAAGGAAAGTGAAGGTCAAAAGTTTTGGGACTGGATATAGTAAAAGAGGGACGTTCCTATTGTTACAGGAATGAACATTGGCAGAATGATTGCAGGGCTAGCAAAGCCAGTAGCCAGGATTCGAAGCATGTTGTGGCTTCAGCCTCAAGTGTATTTGTTATTGAGAACTGTTTGTCAATTAACTCTACTTCCTGGGTACTAGATACCGGAGCAGGATCTCATATCTGTAATTCAATACATGCTTTAAGAAACCGTAGAGTTATAAAGGTAGGTGATTGGTCTCTCAGAGTTGCAAACGGAATGAGCGTAGACGCTGAATCCGTGGGAGAATATCGCATAGGTTTGACAAGTGGGCATATATTGATTCTACGTAACTATTTGTATGTACCTAGTATGAGTTGTAATATCATATCAGTGTCCTCACTTTCAAGAGAGGGATATGATTTTACATTCGTAAGCGATGTAGTTAACATCCACCTAAATCATGTTATGATTGGGTCCGGTACATTAGATAACGGTATATACGTATTAAGTCAAGCTCAGGTTTTCAATATCCAGAACACACTTAAAAGAAAGTCTCCAGAAATAAATCAGGCTTTCTTATGGCATTGTAGACTAGGTCATATCAATGAGAGAAGGTTGACTAAGTTACATAGAGAAGGATATTTGAATTCGTTCGAATATCAATCTTATACTACTTGTGAATCTTGTCTCAAAGGAAAGATGACAAAGACTCCATTCACTGGACACGGAGTAAGAGCAAGCGAGCTCTTAGGACTCGTACACAGTGACGTGTGCGGTCCAATGTCTACATATGCGCGAGGTGGTTATTCCTACTTCATTACTTTTACGGATGATTTCTCTAGGTATGGATATATCTTCTTGATGAAGCATAAATCCGAGGCCTTTGAGAAATTCCAAGAATACAAAAATGAAGTGGAAAAACAAACAGGCAAGAGTATAAAAACACTGAGATCTGATCGAGGTGGTGAATACTTAAGTGCTGAGTTCCTAGGTTACTTAAAAGAGAATGGAATTCTCTCTCAGCTTACTCCTCCATACACACCACAACACAATGGTGTATCAGAAAGGAGGAATCGAACGCTATTGGATATGGTTCGTTCCATGATGAGTAAGGCTGAGTTACCGCAATCATTCTGGGGTTATGTGCTAGAATCAGCAGCATATCTTCTAAACAGGGCTCCTACCAAGACTGTGCCTACCACGCCATATCAAATATGGAGTGGAAAGAAACCCCATCTTCAGCATCTGAAGATATGAGGATGTCCAGCTTTTGTTAAAAAGCAGCATGTGGACAAGCTCGAGGCATGATCAGTACAGTGTAAGTTTGTGGGATATCCGAAGAATTCCAAAGGATATTATTTCTATTACGCAGAGGAACAAAAGGTTTTTGTTTCTCGTAATGCCCATTTTCTAGAACATCAGTTTGTAGAAAAGGAAACGAGTGGGAGCGGCGGTGAAGTATGCAAGCTGCTTAAGTCCATTTATGGACTAAAGCAGGCATCGAGGAGTTGGAATATCTGTTTTGATGATGCTGTCAAAGAATTTGACTTTATCAAAAATCCAGATGAACCATGCATATAGAGTAAGATTGTAGGGAGAGCTGTAGTATTCCTCGTCTTGTACATGGATGACATTCTCCTAATAGGAAATGATATTCCTATGTTACAGTCAGTCAAAAGATTCTTGTCACATAAATTCTCCATGAAAGACCTGAGTGATGCCACCTACATTCTGGGGATCCGGATCTATCGTGATAGATCAAAGAGGATGTTGGGACTTTCGCAGTCCAGGTACATAGACACCATAGTGAAGAATTCAGTATGGATGATTCTAAGCGCGGTAACCTACCGGCTTGTCATGGAATCACCCTCTCCAAAGAGATGTCTTCCAAGACAGATTTGGAAAGGGATCGCATGTTGATTATACCCTACGCTTCTGCGGTAGGCTCTATAATGTATGCGATGTTATGTACGAGACCAGATGTAGCATACGCATTGAGCGTAGTAAGCCGGTATCAAGCAAACCCAGGGGAGAAGCACTGGATAGCCGTAAAGAACATTCTCAAGTACCTGCGAAGGACTAAGGAGATGTTCTTGATGTATGGCGGAAAAGACCTCCAGTTGGAGGCCTTTGCCGACTCCGGCTTCCAGAGTGACAAAGATGACTCCAAATCCATGTCGGGTTATGTCTTTACCCTCAATGGAGGGGCGGTCTGTTGGAAGAGTTCCAAACAGGAGACCGTTGCTGACTCAACGATGGAAGCAGAGTACATAGCTGCTTGCGATGCCGCAAAAGAAGCAGTCTGGATGAAGAAGTTCCTCACAGAACTTCAGGTGGTTTCTACCAGTGTTGGTCCAATACCTCTGTATTGTGACAACAACGGCGCTATAGCTTTAGCGAAGGAACCCAGGTCCCATCAGAAGTCCAGACACATCTTAAGGCGGTATCACCTGATCAGGGAGATCGTAGATCGCTGGGAGATCGAGGTGAAGAGAGTAGAGACGGAGAATAACATTGCTGATCCATTCACAAAGGCCCTTCCTCAAACGCAGTTCGAGAGGCTATTCGAGATGATAGGTCTACGATATGCCAGCTCATGGCCCTAGTGAAAGTGGGAGATTGTTAGTGTATATGCCCTAGGGGCCATTATTGTATCATACTAGGTTGTATATTACTTAATGGAAGCTTGCGATATTCACAGTTGTATATAACAGTCTTGCTAAAAATGGTAGTATGCTACTTGGTTTGTGTCTACTTTAATATGTGCATATGTTTCTTGTAACGTATCAGTTATACATATTAGTAGAGCCCATAGGATCTTTGCTTGATTACCAGCGTTGTGATGGCAGTCACACCAGTGGGGGCTGGGTAGTCTGTAAGCAACATCCTATACAGGTCCCTGGTCGTTGGATTATCGAGATAGGGTATCGATATTCCGGAGTAGACTAAGTGTGTACGCTTCTCATCCCAGTTGGGGAGATGGTCTATCCCACAGCCATCAGTACGTCGTACTGGAGATAGTATACAGGTGCTCGTTAGGTTACGGGTACACCGGACAGGACTCGCCGCGGAACTGATTGGTTGGTATTATACCCATCGTCAGTTATCAGTTCCCAGGTGACATAAGTACAGCATAGTCCGCAGACTTGACACTGCTACTTCGCCTCGAGTGTGTCCCGCTGTTCTTAGATTGCTACCCTACCACGGCTCAAAGGAGTTGTGCAAACAGGTAACAGTTAGGTGCAGTCCCGAGCACTTGGAGGCAGTGGCAGTTAGATAGGATTCGTCTCTCCCGGTATTAGGAGTTGATATCGCACTGTGTCAGAGAGCCATTACGCAAAGTCCCTGGCCAGGGCAAGCGAAATATACGGGTAGGTTCCAGTAGCTTCTCAGGGTGTAATGAGCTTCGCTCCGACACGACTTATACAGCTATTAGGGGACTGACGCTTGCCGCCCCCTAGGCTTGATATGCGATAGTCTTAGACTAACAGACCGGACTGTACGGAGATTGTCACATCAGGCTCAGTAGGGGTTCGGATGGTTTTCCTTATCGGCCTTCTTATCGACATCTACCTAGGGACCGTTACGTACAGCTAGTGCCGCTTGCGGTCTGTGGTTAAACCCACTGCCGGCGTAGTGTCGAGTCTTTATAGTCCCACACAAAGAGTTTCCCTGCTCCAGGCGAAACGATATAGAGGTCGTATGGTTTTACGACAAGCGTTCGGATGCATACGTGTGTTTACGCACGTACGACTTTTCGGACAGTTTTTACTAACCGGCTTTGGTTTAAGCAAGATTCTAGTATCGGGTTATTGGATTTATACAGTCTAAAGTTTTTCTGTGTTTTCACCGATTGGAGGGGCGTTCTCGTAATTTGTCGGGAAGGTTCTAGAAGAGTGGTGACTAAGGGGTTAAGGTGGCATGAGCATTAATTGCTTAATGACTCATTTGTGTGATTCATCCTTTACATTAATTGATTCATTAATGGATTAATGAGTCATATGATGAATCACACTAGATGAATGAATCTAACCATGATGATAAATCATTTATATTATTTATTTGATTAATTGTTATGGTTGATATATTCATATGAGTTCATTATTCTTTTCATTATCATTCTCACATTCTCTCTCCTCAAGCTCACTCTTTCTTCAAACCCTAACCCTAACCTCTCATGAGTTGAGGTTAAGGGTTAGCTAGACTAATACATCCATAACCTCACTCTATATCCCCTAGGTAGCTTAGATTAGCACTTTAAGCAACTTAGTTATCTCAAGTTTGAGATTAAGCTTGGCGTAGGAGCTTTCAGGTGGATCGTCTTTGATTCGAGGAGGCCGTTGAGGTGCCGATGTTCCAAGGAGCCCACGAGGAGTGGAGGACCGCAATGAAGACCCGAAGGACAAGTAACATGAGATATAACTTCATATCCTAGTAGTTAAACCTCTAGTACTTTGTTAGTAATGGTTTAGATTACGATTCATGCGCTCAAGTCCGTGTTACGAAGCTTTGATAATTGTTTTTCATATATTCCGCCTCCCCGCAAGTTCGTGCGGTGCGTGACATGGACTTACACCCTAATCGTTGAACATCACATTCATCTGATGGATGATGCCAAACCAGCCAGAGATCCATAAAGGCGACTCAATCCAGTCATGAAGGAGGCTGTGAAAAAGGAAATCGTGAAGTGTCTGGATAGTGGTATCATTTACCCTATCTCTGATAGCCAGTGGGTTAGCCCCATTCACGTTATCCCCAAGAAATCAGGAATAACGGTCATTACTAACGAGGCAAATGAGTTAATCCCTACTCGCACCCAAACTGGGTGGCGAGTCTGCATTGATTAAAGAAAACTCAATGCCGCAACGGGGAAAGACCACTTTCCGCTACCTTTCATTGACCAAATGCTTGAACAATTGGCCGGACACGAGTACTACTGCTTTCTTGATGGCTACTCCGGCTCTAATCAAATTCCCATCGCCGGAAAAAACCAGGACAAGACCACATTCACTTGTCCTTCGGCACGTTCGCATATCGTTGCATGCCCTTTGGGTTATGCAATGCGCCCGCTACCTTCCAGCGGTGTATGATGGGAATCTTCTCAGACATGGTGGAGAAATTCCTGGAGATCTTCATGGATGATTTCTCCATCTTCGGCGATTCCTTTAACGAGTGTTTGCTGCATCTTGACGCTGTCCTTACCCGATGTAAGGATAAGAACCTCACTTTGAATTGGGAGAAGTGCCACTTCATGGTGCGCGAAGGTATTGTCTTAGGACATATCATTTCGCAAAATGGCATAGAGGTTGACAAAGCGAAGATTGAGGTCATTTCCAATCTCCCTCCTCCCAGATGTGTCCGAGACATCTGAGCCTTCCTTGGCCATGCCGGTTTCTATAGACGGTTCATCAAGGACTTTAGCAAGATTACTAGGCCCTTGACTCTTCTACTGGCCAAGGACACGCCATTCGACTTCAACTCGAGCTGTGTGACTGTGTTCGAGTCATTAAAAAGCTCACTCACTTCTACTCCCGTTCTTTCTTCACCTGACTGGACGCACCCATTTGAGATTATGCGCGATGCATCCGACTTTGCCATTGGTGCTGTCCTTGGACAACAAATCAACAAGATGCCGCACGCCCAACTTAATTATACAACAACTGAGAAGGAATTCTTAGCTGTTGTATTTGCTTTAGAAAAGTTCAAGCCCTACCTCATCGGCTCTCCAGTCATTGTCTACACAGACCTTTCTGCTCTGCGCCATCTTTTAGCGAAGAAAGATGCAAAATCTCGTCTAATACGTTGGATCCTCTTGCTTCAAGAGTTTGACCTTGTCATTAAGTACAAAAGAGGATGTGAAAACGTTGTCGCCGACCATCTCTCACGACTTTCTTCTTCGCCGTCGCCTCAACTTCCGATCAACGACGTTTTCCCGGATGAACAGCTCTTGACAGTATTTCGCGAACCCTGGTTCGCAGATATTGTGAACTATTTGGCCACAGGGCTACTACCGACTGAATGGTCAAGTCAGGACAGACTTCGATTCTTATCCCAAGTAAAACACTTTTACTGGGACGAACCCTATCTTTTCAAGTACTGTCCCGACCAGATTATTCGTCGGTGTATCCCTGACGATGAATTCAAGAGTGTGCTGTCATTTTTCCACGATCAAGCATGTGGCGGGCATTTTGGCCCCAGAAAGACAGCTGAGAAGATCTTGCAATGTGGTTTCTACTGACCACAACTCTTCAAAGACGCTCATGACTATTGCAAGACTTGCTCCCGGTGCCAACACTTAGGCCGGATATCCCGAAGGAACGAGATGCCGCTCCAACCAATCTTGGTTGTGGAGATTTTCGACGTTTGGGGGATAGATTTCATGGGGCCGTTTCCCAGCTCTTTCGGGAACTTGTACATCCTTCTCGCTTTTGATTACGTCTCTAAGTGGGTCGAGGCTGTGCCCAGCCGGACTAACGACAACAAGGTTGTCGTTAGGTTTCTTAAAGAAAACATTTTCTCCCGGTTTGGGCACCCCCGAGCGATCATTAGCGACAATAGAACTCATTTCTGCAATAAGACTTTCGAGGCCTTGATGCGGAAATATTCCATTAATCATAAGCTATCTACTCCCTACCACCCCCAAACCTGTGGGCAGGCCGAAGTTTCAAATCGGCAAATCAAGCAGATACTGGAGAAGACGGTTTCCAAGAACCGTAAGGATTGGTCGCTGAAACTCACTGATGCCCTTAGGGCATTTCGAACCGCTTATAAGACCGATCTTGGCATGTCTCCCTATCGGCTTGTGTACAGAAAGGCTTGCCACCTACCTGTCGAAATAGAGCATCGCGCATTTTGGGCGATAAAAGAGCCGAATCTGTCTCTCGAAGATGCGGGCAGCCATCGGAAGCTGCAATTGAACGAATTGAGCGAGCTTAGGGATGAGGCTTACGATAACGCGGTTGTCGTTAAGAACCGAACGAAGGTGTTTCACGATAAACACCTTTTGAGCAAAACCTTCGTACCTGGTCAGCAGGTACTGCTTTACGACACCCGGCTACACTTCCATCCAGGAAAGCTCAGATCTCGCTGGAAAGGGCCGTATTTTGTGCGGAATGTGTATCCGCATGGCGCTGTGGATTTGGAGAATCCAAAGGACGGTTCATTTTTCAAAGAAAATGGACACCGACTTAAACCGTACCTTAGCGCCGAACCAACAGAGGAGCTCCTGGTCTTACAGGAGCCGGTTTACCCTGCATAATCTTCCTCTGCCTACCACCAAACTTCGGTTATCCAGCCAAGAACAGTGGACACTGTTCCAAATAAGTTTGGGGGTATGTATATACCATTTTGTATTTATTTATGGATATTCTTTTCCATTTTTACTCTTTAAAAAACAAAACTGTGTATATCTAACCGACAATTTTGACCCTTCAAATGATCTCTTCCTGCAATGACAGTGAGGACACTGTCCAGTTTAAGTTTGGGGGTACGCTCGGTACGCATTTCTAACCTTCGCATTCATATGTATATTTTGCATCTGCATATTAAAATCCATAAAATCCATAAAAATCAGAAAATTTTCTAAAAAATAAAAACTTTTCTGTCAAGATAGCTAGTGGGAGAACTCTGATTCAACATTTCGACTGTTTTGTTTGATAAGATAAGAATAACTAAATATTATGTTTAGATTTTGAAAACCTGAAAGATAACTCTCCTTTGAAGTTAACTATAGCTGATATACGTCTTTACATCACACTACACGTGTCGTGAGTTTTGGAAAATAGATGACAAGTCTTTTATGTCTAAAAACTTTTAAATGGATAAATGATTTTCTGAGGATCAAATAGGTTGGTTCTGAAATAAGTAATATCAAGAAAAGTTTATGAAGTGAAGTGAATATGAGGGAATGTTATTGATGCCTTAATTGGAACTAAGTCTGAAAAATAACCCATCTAGAACTTGATTGGAATGATTACACACCTAACCCACTAAACACGTCTTTTATCCAAAAAAATAACTGAACTGCCGGTTATATCTCCGTTCGTATTGAATCATCATGATTTTCACTCTAAATTGTCTTTTGTTTTTGGACCTTGGTAACTTGAGTAATTAAGTCCGCTGGGGTGTTTCTACACCTAATGCCCTAAAGCCAACTGGTTTGGGTGCATTGGCCCAAAACTCGCAAAGAAGCCTAGAAAGTCCAGATTAAAATAAAGTCAAGCAAGTGTTCTCTCCGAGTTAAAATTCCTAACGGTTCTTTGTGTGAGAATAATCTTGACAAAAGACAGGTTTTTATAAAAAATATTTCTAGCGGAGATATGAAAGTTTTATTCTATGATAAAGACTATTGCATGTTCACAGAGGTGTGTATGAAATGAAAACAAGAAAAAGGTGGAGTGAAAAATAAGACCTAGTTTCCTGTTAAGGAAGATAGAAATTCTGAAGTTGAAACTTTACCGGAAAATGGAACTTGAAAAATGCTTAACTCTTTATAAAACTTATGTGATCCTTTCAAAATTCTTATCTGGGCTTTATTGGGTGACATGATGACTTTAAATCGATCCTTCTGGAAACTTAACGACACTATTTGCACTGCACGTAAAGACATATAAAATATTAAGTTAAATAAGAATCGAGGTGTGAAAAATAAAGGTTCGATAGTCTAGACTTAGGATAATAGAATTGTTATTTTCTGGAACAAAACTTTAGGGTTTGAATCACAGTTATTTTGCAAAACTAGCTTGACCGGATTTTGTGGGTAGTATCCGCTGAAAACCCTCGGGAGACAACACTCCTCCTACTAGGGACACCTAGAGGTTTAACGGCTTGTTGCACATGCTCAGTGCAATCGCGTTCCCTGCGAAAGTGAGGTTAAGAATTTTTGTGAATAAATTGGCTTTGCTCGGGACGAGCAAATGATAAGTTTGGGGGTATTTGTGCATATCAGATTTTTGCATTTTTATACCGCCCAATTTTTATCATATTGCTTATCGGTAGGTACTCTTGAGCCGTGTTTGCTAGTCAATTGCAGGATACAGGTTCTCGGCTCTAAATGGTGAAATTCATGGAAAAGCACGACAATTCCGGATTACTGCCAACCACAGATAAAACACGGGTCTCCGCTCTCTATCCGTATGTTGCCACACACCAGTTTAAGAAGACAAAAGGACAAATCGATTGTCATCTTCATGCACAAAGCACAATGGCAACACAAAGTCCAAGAAATCTACGCGGAGCTCAAGAAAATCATGACAAAAGATCCACATCCAATCACCTCTTGATCTACTAAAATTCTGGAAGAAATGTGAAAAGATTATCAGAAACAACATATACCAGACTAAAGGAAAGAGAAAACCAGAGAATCACACAAAACTAGAGGGCCTAACTCCTCTATAGGGCCGCGGATCCACGGCCAATAGGGGGTCTAGGCCGCGGATCCGCGGCCGTACAGACTCCTCAGAAGGTCATATTTCAGGGGTAGTTTGGACTTTTCATGAAGGGTCAGAATTTTGCCCTAGATTTCCATCTCCCTGCCTATAAATAGTCCAGAACTTGCCAAAGCCAAGGGTCCTCATCCTTGTATTTAGATTTTAGAATACATGTGTTGTTCTTCTTCCTCCTCTCATCTCTTCTCCATTAAAAACTTGTAGTGAGCTTTTATGAGTGAAGAATGAATAATGGAGTTCTTGTTCTTAGCATGCTTATCTTGTTGTAATTGTTAATTATATTTGCTTGTATTTTTCATTTGCTAATCTAGTTGTTATTATTTGTTGTTTGTTTCTTTCTTATTCTCTTTTTCTTTATCCTTAAAACAACTATGATGCTTAAGCTTGATTCTTGCCAAGGTGAGGTCTCAAATAGCTAGTTGTAATCTTCTAACCTCTTTCTTTCTATCTTCCTCCTTTGTTTTATTTTCTTTTCCTTATAATGGGTGAGTAGTTTTTATACTTGTTAGGGTAGGATAAGGAAAGTTTGAGAGAAGGAAATCTCTCTCACTCTTTTCTTGCCCAACATCTTAATTCGGACTCCCGTTAATTGAACCACAATCCGCTCCCTACGGCACCCTATCCTACATGATAGCGGTGATTCCTTAGTGAGACCGGTTGTGGTTGAATTAACCGGAGGTTAAAGCTAATAGCCAAGAACGGACGGACAAGCACCAAAAGGAAGAACTTATGCGTTGGAAAGCCTAGCTTATACTCGCAAGTTCCTTCCTAGTCGTGCTAATCCCCGTTGTTGCCGATTACCGTAACACCGACATTAAGAGTGGCAACGAAAGAAGTGAGCGACTCCTAACTCAAACTAACCTAATCCTAACCCTAACAAGCTCTCTTTATATATCATTTTAGCACATAAGTAATCTAAAAACAAACCTGGACATTTGGACTTAACTCGTTAAAGCACATAGAAAAAGATTCCCATCTCCCTGCGGACGACCCGTACTCAACCGGCTAGCTACAAGCGAAACCGTCTTGATTGCGGTAACAAACTTAGCACGCAAAAAATCTACCAATCCAATGTCTTGTAAAATAACCGGCAAGCTTTCGGCTGGACTATGGCGGACATCGAGGAGATTAGTTCCCTCATAATTGAATATCATATGCATATGATGGATGATGCCAAGTCAATAAAGGATCCACTGAAACATCTTGGGGATTGTGTGGATAATCAACCTCCTCCTTTAGAAGTTGAACCACCCCCTTTTCTTTTAATAAGCTACGAGAATGCCAATATTCCACTGATTTCTGATCATTCACATTCTCGTTTCGATTCATCATCACCTCCTATTTTTCCACTTCCACGTACATACAGACACTTTTCATACCACCACTTATCTCTTCCTCAATTATTCTTGGCTTGGTATAACATGTTCTTCCACCGGCCGATGCTTTACACAGATAAATTTTTCAACTGGTTGGTGTTGACTTTTGGTCTTTGCAAAGTTTGGCATTGAATTGTAACATCGTTTATATGAAGTTTGGGGGGACCTTTTTGTATATATTTTTATTTTCTTTTTCAGTTAACAATAAAAAATATAAACAGGGGATTGCCGACAATTTTGACCCTTTTGGTGTAGCCTGACAGTGAGGACACTGTCAAGTTTAAGTTTGGGGGTGTGCTCGGTAAGCTTTCTTCTTTCGCATTCATATGTATATTTTTGCATTTGCATACTTATTTTAAAACCCATAAAAATTGAAAATTTTCAAAAATTATAAAAATTGAAAAGTTCAATTTTGGCCATATTTAACTTAAGTTTGACATGACGGTTAACTAGCTAGGAAAAACTAGATCCTAGACTTAGCAAATTAAAAACCCTAAAATAACCTTTCTTAAAATTTAATGGTAGAAAGTATATGTTGTTGGGGTAAAAATTTACACCCCGGCTGACCGAGTCAAAGTCAGGGTCAACCCCCAAGCTAGGTGGGCCCAAGCCCAGGTCAAGGGGGCCCATCCCCAAGTCGAGCCCGCGGCCAGCCTCCTCCATGCCAAAATATAGACCATGTAATAAATAATATTTATGTAATTTTTTTATGCATGAATGTAAACAAAATGGGCATAAAGCCAATATTTTGTAAGCCCATGGCTTATGTGCAAAAATGAAATGGCACATGAGCCATGGGATGGCTAAAATGTCATTTTTGTAAAGCCTAAAGGGCTATATGTAAATATGTAAGCCTATATAAGGCAACATGATGTTGAATAAAAAAGATATACTTTCATTCTCTCAAAAACCTAGGGTTTGTATTTCTTTCCCTTTTCTGAAGGTCTCAAACCTTCTTCTTTCTTCTGAATTAAATCAAGAGTCTTACTCTTCCTTTTCAAAAAAAAAATAGTTTTTCACCATCAAACCCACAAAGGGGAACTTGGATCTGTCTTTAGATCCCAAAAAGGAGAGATTTTGAGATCTCGCATCTCTTGATCTTCAAGATCCAGCTAACAGAGGAGGAGGAAGAAGAACCCCTTTCACTAAACCTAAGAAGAAAAAAAGAAAACACACTCAGGAGTCCAACTCCTCCCTGATTTCTCTTCCGAGAAATTTTTTTCGGCTAAAAGCCTCTTTTTCTCGTCGGCGCTCAAGCGCAGAGCGCCCGCGTGCCGACACGTGGCGCGCTTGCGCTCCAGCGCTCAGCGCTCAAGCGCAAAGCGCCCACGTTCCGACACGTGGCGTGCTTGCGCTCACGCGTAAGCTCTCGAGCGCAAGTCGCCCCCGTGCCGACACATGGCGCGCTTGCGCTCAAGCACAGGCTCTAAAGCGCAAGTCGCCCCCGTGCCGACACGTGGCGCACTTGCGCTCAAGCGCCCGGCGCTCAAGCGCAAGTCGCCCCCGTGCCGACACGTGGTGCACTTGCGCTCGAGCGTCAAGCGCTGAAGCGCAAAACGCTCACGTGACGACACGTGGCGCACTTGCGCTCCAGCGCTCAAGCGCAGAGCGCCCACGTACTGACACGTGGCACTCTAGCGCCTGAGCGCACAGTGCCCAAGGTGCTGCCCCATGCATCCTTCGGATATCTTTTCCCCCCTTTATATATATATATATATATATATATATATATATATATATATATATATATATATATATATATATATATACAAACATATGTATACATATGTACACACATACACATACTCCACGACACTGTCCCTGTTAGAAAAAAAATTCTAACGGGGCACTGCCCCGCACCCCGCAAGGGGGTTTCTAGCCCCCTTGACCCCCAGCCCGCTATCCGAGTAGAGAGACCCTCGTAAAAACTCTACGTGGCTCCCAATATATCCAAACCCCCTTCCAAAACAACACACACGTACACTGTACATTGAGTTCTCATGACCAGTTTAACCCGTTAATCGGAAGTTCCCGCGCCCCAAAGGCGAGGGGTAATTAACGGCAGCTTAGTCCGCGGCTGCCGGAGATTCGGATCCCCACAATCAATAAACCCCGGCCTACCCTAGGCAAGGGGAATTTGTAGTGCGCCTGACAAGCGCGCGCGTATTCCCATCTCAATGGGGTGACGAAAAACACCCTACATATGTCTTTGTAGTTTATTTAGAAATTGGCAAATTTCGAGTTGACTTCTTGGGCTAAGTTAAAACAAAGGAAAAGTATTGATATCTTTATTAAAATATAAGTTTGAAAAATAATTCCTAAGCTTAAGTCTAAATGCTGAAAATATATACCCTACAAATTGCACAAACACGAACCTTGAAACTTTGAATAGTAGAAGAGACCTTGAAATGCTCTTGTTTAAAGTCCTTAGTACGAAGAAAAATAAAAATACAAGTGTGAATAAAGAGATAAAAATGAACACTGGTTTTTGTAATTACTTAAGGCTGCATTAATAGAAAAAAATATTTAGCGAGGGTGCTTCATCACCTAATGCCTTAGACCAACTAGTTTGGGAGTCACTGCTAAAGCCTTAGGTGTTACAAGACTAGGAATTACGCCTTAATGTGCAAACACATTTTGTAATCGGTCGTTGGTACCTCAAGAAGTATTAACGGTCGCATAAAGAATGTATGGGCAATTTCATCTAAAAATTCACCAATTGAAAAGTACTTTGGACGATGGACAAGAGTATAATAGCTTGAGTTGAATTTCCAAGTGTAGGGGTGACATATACACACACGTAGAGGTGTGTGATTGGGGTTTAGATGAGAGATAGGAGTGAATAATTGGACTTATATCTTTAGTAGAGATGATAAAAATTCCTAAGTTGAGATGGAACCCTAGAAGAAAAACTTGAAAGATGCTAAAAGCTAAGTAAGTCTACAGAACATATATAATCTTAAGTTAAATGATAAGGAAGCGTGAAAAATACGGGTGGATAATTTATGAGTCGAAGATAATAGAGTTCTTAATTAGAAAACCTAATTGGAGAATAAAAGTCGATAAGGCAAATTGATAGGATTTTGTGGGTAGTATCCGCTGAAAACCCTCAGGAGACAACACTCCTCCTACTAGGGACACCTTAGAGGTTTAACGGCTTGTTGCACGAGCTCAGTGCAATCGCGTTTTCCTGCGAAAGTGAGGCTAGGTCTTTTTCGAGAATAAAAACTAGGTTTGCTCGAGGACGAGCAAAAGATAGGTTTGTGGGTATTTGTTCATATCGTAATTTTGCATTATTATATTCCCCATTCTTATACATTTTACAAATAAACAGGTGCTTTTGACCCATGTCTACTACATAGTTGCAGGTTACAGGTTCTCGGAACAAAAAACAGTGAAAAAGATGAAAAGACGATACAAAAGTGAGACTACGACCAACAAATGGAAGAATCTTGATCAAGCCTACAGTTTGGAGAATAAACGAATATCAATGGACAATTTCACAAAGAACAAAGGCAGCGCAAGGTTCAAGACTTCGACACGAAGCAAGCGGTAAAGTCCATAAAATTATTCACTGTGGAAATCTGGAAGAGAACCAGAAGACATTCTGAAGAACAAACAGAAGAAAATAGAAGGAAAAATGCAACAGAAGATTCCCTGAAAAATTGAGCCATCAAAGACCCTATATGGCCGCGGATCCGCGGCCAAACAGGGGATTTGGCCGCGGTTCCGCGGCCGTGCGTCGCCCGTGTCGGTGGAAAATTTCTAAAGCGGCTGGCTTGCGTTGACTAGTTCTTTTCTTAGGGGGTAAAACTGTAAAAGCAGATGTGCGTCAATTGTAACCCTAAGGTTTCCTATGATCTATAAATAGAAGCCCTAAAACCTTTTTTAGGTTATGCCTCTTTTTATTTCATCTATTCGGATCTGAAAATTCCTGTATAAATGTTTGGAGAGAGCAATCAATAAAGTAAGTAATTTTATTTCATTGCCTTAGTTTAAATTTTATTATTTACCCTAGTTAGATAATTAGAAATGTTCTTCAATTCCCTAATGAGCGAGTAGTCTCCTCTCTTGTTTGGGTTAGGAATAGGGAAGGCTTGAGAGATGAAAATCTCTCACCCCTTTCTTACCCATCACATATAATTAATAGGACTTCATGCATACATACACACACCGTTCCCTACGGCACCTTATCCCACGAGGTAACGGTGATACCGTAATATAAACGACCGATTGTGTATGTTTTCTATGGAGGTTAGGGTAAGAATTAAGAAAGGAAGGACTAGAACCTAGAGGAAGAAATATCGTTTCTTCCCGATGGTACTAATCCCCTTTATTATTTGTTACCAAAACACCTAAAGAGATCTAAATTAGGGCATTGAAAGCGGTGAGGAAATCTTTAATTTCCAAACTTAACCTAAACCTAACCCTATCAAGATTCTAGTCTTAGTATAAATCAGTTTAGTTTTTAGCGATAATCCATTCACACCATTTGGAATTAACTCGTTAGACCAAATTAGGAAATACACAACATCCCTGTGGACCGACCCGTACTCACCGGCTAGCTACCAAGCGACGTCGTTCTTGATTGCGGTAAAACAAATATTCTTTGATTAATCTTTTAAAAACGCACACGCGAAATAGCTTTCAATCAGCCATCACCAGAAATCCTTGGCCAAGGTAGACGCTAATTACTGATTTGGATCAGTAGTTTCTCAATTGGTGATGAGCTTCATACCGACATGAAATGTCGCATTATTAGGGGTTAGACTTTATCCATCCCCCTACACTCGATATGTGATACTCTTAGATGAACAGACCGGGATATATGGAGATTGTCTCAGACAGGCTCAGTAAGGGTTCGAATGAGTTTGTTCGTCGGCCTTCCTTTCGCTCAATACATGGGTAGCCATTACGTACAGCTAGTGCCGCTGACGTGCTTGTGGTTAAACCTACTGCCAGCGTATTGACGAGTCTTTAGAGTCATACACAGAGAGTTTTTCTGGTTCAAGTGAAACGATGTAGTAGCCGTATTAGATACACGCAGGGTTCCGATCGATAGATTGTACTATGTATTGGCTATAGTGCCCTCAAGTCAATTATTGGATCACAGGCACGTGATTGCAATGATTGAGGGAGGACATATACCGGTAGAACAGTCTTACTCGAGATGATAGTATGCTATCTGGTTTGTCTTTATCATCATGTACATGCTTCAGGTGACATTATAGATCACTATTACATATTGATAGAGCCCATAGGATTCTTGCTTAACTACCAGCAGTATGATGGCGATCATATACGTAAGAGTTGGGTAGTCTATAAGCACATCCTTAAAGTGTCCCTAGTCGTGGGAGTTTCGAGACTGGGCATCGATACACCGAGAGTAGACTAGTGTATACAGATCGAGACCCTGACAAGGGGCGATGGTCGGTCTCACAAGCCATTTGTGTCAGTTGGTTCACCTAAGACGTATACAGGTGCTCATTGGGTTATGGGTACACCGGACGGACTCGCCGGGAACATGCTTGTTGGTATTATACCTATTGTCAGATAGAAGTTCCCTGGTGACATGTGTACAGGTTAGTCTATCAACCTGAGATCGTCATTTGTCTCATGTGAGTTCCCACTGTGCTTTGATTTCTACCCTACCACGGCTCAAAGGAGTCGTGAAAACAGGTTTTAGTTGGGTACAGTCCCGAGCCACATGGAGGCAGTGAGCGGATCGTCAGGGGTTTCGTCTCTCCCGGTATTGGGGGTTGATATCGCACTGTGTTTGGAGAGCCATTACACAAAGTCCCTGGCCAAGGCAAATGAGATTTACTGGTAGGTATTCCAGTAGTTTCTCAGGGTGTTCTAAGCTACACTCCGACACGAATTATACCACTATTGGGGGTCTAATGTTTACCATCCCCCTAGGCCCGATATGCAATACTCATAGACGAACGGACCGAATTGTATGGATATTGTCACTGTCAGGCTCAGTAGGGTTTCAGGATGAGTTCACTCGTCGGCCTCCCTTTCGCTCAATACCTGGATAGCCGTTACGTACAGCTAGTGCCACTAACGTGCTTGTGGTTAAACCCACTGCCAGGGTATTGACGAGTCTTTAGAGTTCCACACAGAGGGTTTCCTTGGTTCGGGCGAAACGTTGTAGAGGACATATGGTTTTATGGCAGGGTTAGATCATATGCGTGCATTTGTGCATGGATCATGATCGGACGGATCATACTAGTGGGCTTTAGTTTAAGCCAGATCCCAGTATTAGATTGTTGGATTACTTTCATCTCATTGTATTCATATTCCGTAGGAATATGAATGCGGGTATGTATATACGGATGAGGGGTATTCTTGTAATTCTATTACAAGTTTACTTTAGGGTTTGCCATTTATTTCTTTGGATTAAACATTTAGATAAATGTTTATTATGATGGAGAGTGTGGGTGCAAGTTTTGGCCTAAGGCATTCATGCTCAAATGGTGACTCATGCTATTGGGTTTAGTGTGAGATATTTTGAGCTAGGATTTTTCTTCACAAAAGATATATCTCACAACAAAACCAACACTAAAAAAAGGAAGCAGAACTTTTCCTTACTTGTTATTTTTCTTTAGCCAAGTTCTTGAGCTCACACACTTCATCCATGGCAAACTCTTTCATCTCCACCATAACATGCCTCATGTGTTGAGCAACCTAGGGTGTATTGAGGCAAAGTATTCACACACACTCTCTACTTCATCTTTGGCATCTAGGCTGGCAAACTGGATGCTCGAGTTGCTTCGGTTTTTGAAGCGGGAGACCATATTACTAATTCTCGACGTGGATCGTCTTCGACAAAGCGAGACCGAAGAGCGAACTTCATCGGGGCAACCGCGATGAACAAGGACAGAGGTTGAAGACCGAAGGACACGGATCGATCGGTATAACCTCTCTAAACACTTTACAGTAGAACTAGTATAAGGTTAATGGCACGATCCAGGTTTTAGGGTTACGTTAGCGCCATTTTTTAAAAGTTTTTATTCCGCGTTTGGCCACGGATTGACGGCCGGGGCGCTGGCTTAGCCTTACATGGTATCAGAGCCAACTCATTAACTGCATACTAGTTGGTTTATACAATGTTAAAGTATCGAAACCGAAACAACCCCAAACAATACCCGATGCATTCCAGTTTATGTCGAATTTTTCTGGGTCTTCTAAAAATATTTAAACAATTGCAGAAGACTACCTATGTGACAACTAGACTACACACCAAACACCACCCCCTAACTCCACAATTGGACCGGCCACATTGGCCTAAAATCCGAGCAGGCCGGCCATTTGGTGGACTTGAGAGTTCGTATTTATAGTGTAGTTTGGTCTCTGGAATGTTGGTTCAGTGGTGTTGTTTGTTTAGCCCAGTTTGGATATAGTTTTATCTAGTTGTTTGAGGCTATTCAGGGTTATTTTGAACTCGATATTTCTAGCACTGTTTAAAATTTTACAGTACTTACATTTCTATCTGCGACCGTGAATGTCATTCGAGCGGTACAACTTGTCTAATCGCTATAGTTCTTTTAGACGGGTTTGCGAACGTGACATTCACGTTGATGTTCTGTGTCGTGATGTGTTTGTACGGATCGTCGTGGTGGATAGCTTGGATGCAATGATAGTACAGTTTAGCTTTATTTGTACATTTGATATAGCGGGGCGAGCGTCCGACATGTGGACTTTCGTCACTGCCTGTTTGTATATTATTCTTTTGGGGAATGACCGAGTTGAGGTCTATGTACCCGTTGTACATATTTTCTTTTCTGTACTAGGATTACCCTGCGGTGGAGTGCACGGATAGCCGGGTTCTGGAGGACAACAGGTCCGCATCTCATGGCGTTGAGAAGGAGGGGGCCTCACTCTAGAATCGGCAGGCTATTCTCCCCACTCGTAGGAGGTACAGGTTGACCCAAGGAGGGGTGCTCAAGTTACCGGATTCCGGGAAGTGCTGGGTGGCCCATTCACTTTGCTGAAGGGGGTTGCCTCGCTTCTGGTTTTGGCGGGTAACTTGCCGCGCTCATAGGGGTCTAGGTTTTCATTGCACAGGCTATCCACACGAACAGGGGAATGTCGGGTTTCACTTGCGGCTCAAAGGAAACTCGGGGATCCCAGATTATCTGTATTGTTCTGTGATGCTTATTACTTTTCTGTGAAGTTGCATTTATCACGTCTGAAGTAATTATTATATATTGATATATATACTAGTAGATGTTGTATATGTTTTACACCCGCGCTAGTCCAGTCCCCGCTCTGTCGTTAGTTAAGTAACCTAACGGGTGATGACGGGACCCAGTGGAGAATGCGGATAGCATATATGTACATTATATTTTCATTCTTTTGTGGTGTGATTAATTGATGGAACTGCATTGATTCAGATCAATGCAAGGAAAACAGACCTATTCGATGTTGTTGGAACAATTTTCAAAAAAGATGTTATTACAAGGACGTTTTCTTTTGTTTTGCACAGAGGTATTCGGTTATGAATATCCAGCGCCTCAATCTACGAGGCAAGGGCCGAGATCCCTTCATCGGGAGTGATCCCTTGGGCAGAAATTTGCGTCAGGGTAATAACTTCACTATAGTCGATTACTTCTGCTTTGCATCGCGGTATTCAGTTGGAATATCCTGCACCTCATTCTACGAGGAAAGAGCCGAGATCCCTTCACCGGGAGTGACCTCTTTAGCAAAGGTTTTCGCCACTATATATTTGTAAAAATCTATCCAGTTCCTTCAACGATATCAAGTTCATTGCGTTAAAGGTTTTTCATTAAAAACTATTCACAGCCCTCCGTCATTTCAGACGGTTAGCACTTAGTATTCATGCTATATTTGTTGACCTTCGTCAAGGCATAGTGTATGGTAGTTGTTTGTTACATTTATGTTGCATAGATAGATGCGTTGGTTTAGGACGGTCATACAGCCTTGTTGACCTTCGTCAAGGGCGAGTACGGATGGGTTCAAATTAACCTGGACAATGACGGGTAGAACTTGACATGTGACTTATGATTTGTTGACCTTCTCAAGATCATAAGAGCATGGGGTAAAATTCACATCGGGAGTTTCAAACATACAGGAAACTTGCCAGGCATGCGTATAACTTCTGGAGTGTGATAACGTGAGTGGATTCCATCAGCTTATCATGCGATGATAGTTGGATCCCGATACCCACTGATGAGTTGGTTTACTCCTCGGGTGATTTTAGATGATCCCGACTTATTCTTCTTTCAGGTTTGGAAGAGAATTTGAGGATACAGTGAGATAGTGCCCTCAAAGTCAATTATTGGATCATAGGTACATGATTGCAATGATTGAGGCAGGACCTATACCGATATGACAGTCTTGCTCAAGATGATAGTATGCTATCTGGTTTGTCTTTATCATCGTATACATGTTTTGGTTCACTATTGCATGATGCTAGAGCGCATAAGATTCTTGCTTGACTACCAGCAGTATGATGGCGATCATATACGTGGGAGCTGGGGTCTGTAAGCGCATCCTTAAAGAGTCCCTAGTCGTAGGAGTTTCGAGACAGGGCATCTATACTCCAGAGTAGACTAGTGTATACAGTCGAGACCCCGACGAGGGGCGATGGCCGGTCTCACAAGCTATTGGTGTCAGTAGGATCACCTAAGATGTATACAGGTGCTCATTGGGTTATGAGTACACCGGACAGGACTCGCCGGGAACATGCTAGTTGGTATTATACATATCGGCAGATAGCAGTTCCCTGGTGATATGTGTACAGGTTAGTTCATCGACCTGAGTGTAAGTCCACGTTGCCCACCCCGGTGCTTGCGGGGAGGCGGAAAACGGAATAAAAATCGGATTTTTATCACTTTAGGCAACATGGACTAGACAAAGAAGGATCTATGCTAAACAAAAACAAGCTAAAGCTAACTAGAAACTAGCTTAAGGTTAGAATGGTTATACCTAGGGCTTTATGTCCTTCTCTCCTTGCTCCTTGGAGTAGTAGAAAGGGATCACCTTTGTCGTCTTCTCACGTCGAAGAAGGATCCACCCGAAAGCCTCAACCTTTGGCTTCAACTCCAAGCTAGAAGTAACTAGGGTGCTAGAAATGCTAATCCTAGAACCCTAGATGAGAGTAGAGATTATCAAGAAGTGATTTTTCTCAAGCTCAAGTGTTTCTCAACACATGAGAGGGGAGAGCTTGAGGAAGAGGAAGAACAAGAGAGAGAAAGTAAATGATAGAATGAGAGAATAATCAAGCATTCTCACATATATGTGTGAATTATTATAAATTGATAATTAGTAAGATAATTGTCATGGCTTAATCAAGACATGACCATTATCATTTCATATTTAATGCTAATTGCAAGGAGCAAAGAGCATCTTTTATATGGAATGATGATGGTCAACATGTCAACTAAGGTCAACAAGTCAAGATAGTCAAATGGTCAACAACCATAACCATGCATAATTATATTAAACTAATATCAATTAACCATAATACACACATAAGCATTAGGGTTAATAAAATGACAATTGTCATTAACCCTAATCAAAGTCATTTCCCTCTGTCTCAAGCAACTGTGCATACGCACCCGTATTCGTGATCCGGGGAACACGAATACAAAGAGATAAAACCAATCCCAAATCATATACTAGGATCTGGCTTAAACCAAAGCCCGCTAGTATAAGCTGTCCGGACAACAAACGTGCACAAGTGCGCGGATGTGAACGAACCCTGTCGCAAAACCATGCGACCTCTACTCATTTTGCCTAAAGGCGAATAGCTCTCTGTGTGGGACTCTAAAGACTCGACACTACGCTGGCAGTGGGTTTAACCACAGACCGAAAGCGGCACTAGCTGTACGTAACGGTCCCCAGGTAGATGCCGATAAGAAGACTGACGAGGTGAACTCCATCTGAACTCCTACTGAGCCTGTATGTGACAGTCTCCGTACAGTCCGGTCTGTTCGTCTGATACATCGCATGACGGGCCTATGGGGCGGTGAATGTCAGTCCCCTAATAGCGGTACAAGTCGTGTCGGAGTGTAGCCCAGAACACCCTGAGATAACACTGGAAACCTACCAGTATATCTCGCTTGCCCTGGCCAGGGACTACTTGTGTAATGGCTCTCCTGGACACAGCGCGATGTCAACCCCTAATACCGGGAGAGACGAATCCTGTCTAACCATCACTGCCTCCAAGTGCTTCGGGACTGCACCCAAAAACTACCTGTTTGCATGACTCCTTTGAGCCGTGGTAGGGTAGTAATCAAAGTGCAGTGGGAACACACTCGAGGCGAAGTGACAGTGTCAAGTCAGCGGACTAAGCTGTACTCATGTGACCTGGGAACTGATAACTGACGATAGGTATAATACCAACCAACAGTTCCCAACGAGTCCTGTCCAGTGTACTCGTAACCTAACGAGCACCCGTATACTATCTCAAGTACGACATACTGACGGCTGTCGGACAGACCGTCTGCCACACTGGGATGAGAAGCGCATACGCTAGTCTACTCCGGAGTATCGATGCCCTGTCTCGATAGCCCAACGACCAGGGACCTGTATAAGGATGTGCTTATGGATTACCCAGCCCCCTACGAGTGTGAGCGCCATCACAACACTGGTAATCAAGCAAAGATCCTAAGGGCTCTACTAATATGTATATCAGCGATATGCTAAAAGAAACACATGCACATATTAAAGCAGAGACAAACCAAGTAGCATACTACCATTTCGAGCAAGATTGTATATACAACTGTGAATATCCTAAGCTTCCATCAAGTAATATACTAACTAGTATGATACAGTAATGGCCTCTAGGGCATATACACTAACACTGAGATCGTCATTTGTCTCATGTGAGTTCCCACTGTGCTTAGATTACTACCCTACCACGCTCAAAGGAGTTGTGCAAATAGGTTTTAGTTGGGTACAGTCTCGAGCCACATTGGAGGCAAGTGAGCGGATCGGCAGGGGATTCGTCTCTCCCGGTATTGGGGGTGAGATCGCGCCGTGTCTAGGAGAGCCATTACACAAAGCCCTCGGCCGAGGCAGGAGATTTACTGGTAGGTACTCCAGTAGTATCTCAGGGTGTTCTGGGCTACTCTCTGACACGACTTATACCGCTATTGGGGGTCTGACATTACTAGCCCCCTAGGCCAGGTATGCGATACTCATAGACGAACGGACCGGACTGTATGTATATTGTAACTGTTAGGCTCAGTAGTGTTTATGGATGAGTTCGCTCGTCAGCTTCCCTTCCAATCAACACATAGGCAAACTGTTACGTACAGCTTGTACCTCTGACGTGCTAGTGGTTATACCCAGTGCCAGTGTGTTGATGAGTCATTAGTGTCCCCCACAGACACTTTCCCAAGTTCGGGAGAAACATTGTAGAGGCCATATGGTTATATGGCAGGGTTCGGAAAATGCACGTGCGTTTTCACACGTGTCATATTTCGGGCAGATAATACTGGTCGGCTTTGGTTTAAGCCGGATCCGAGTATTATACTGTGTAGATATAATATCTTTGTCTCAGATGCATTTGTATTCGGTCGTAATACAAATGCGGGTATGTTTATACCATTACGGGGTTATCCTGAAATTCGTTTCAGGATCACTTTTGGAAGTTGCCAGTTTCCTGTTTTCTATCAGCCGCATTTAACATTCGGTTAAATACGGATTTATCTTTTCTTGATGAGATGAGTCAGTGTTCTAGAAGGTTCTGGAGAGGGTGATTAGGCTTGTGACTCACTTGTTCATTAATGGTGCATTTATTGTGTTCACACTTTGTATTCACACTAGATTTTTCTCTTAATGTGGTCACCTCCTAGCTCCTACACTCACCTCCCTCCTCTCCTATAAATGGCCGGCCACCCCCTTGGTGAGAAGCATGGTTGTTAATTGAAAAAAAGATATAAGTTTTGGTGCATAGAAATTAGATGTGATCGGTTTCTCTTTTCACCCGATCCAAAAGGAAACTTCATTAACCGTTCGTCCATAGTTTTGGACGTAACGAGACAAAGTGTTCTACTCATTCTCTACTTCATCTTGGTCATCTCTTCTAGCAAACTTGACGATCGAGTTGCCTCGGTTCAGAGGCGGGAGCCCGTTTAAAGATCCGTCGACATGGTGCCACCTGGACGAGAAGACTGGAGATTCAGGAGATCGGAGCAGCCGCAACAAAGCGTGGGATGATGGTTGAAGACCGAAGGACTCGGATCGTTCGGTATAACTCTTCTATCCACTTTGTAGTTTGTTAGTTTAGCTTTAATAGCAGATCCGGGTTATAGTACGCGATAGCGCCAGTTGTAAAAAGTTTTTGTTCCGCATTTGGCGTCTGTTAGACGGCCGGGACGCTACCGTGGACTTACAATGGTATCAGAGCCTCACCATTAAGCTATACTAACTTGTGCTAACGTGTTTAAAATATCGATCGAACTAATTTCCGAAATCGCAATTTTCTGGCACACAGGTTTCTGTCGATTTTTAAAAGGGCCTAAAAATAATTTTGCATATCACAGAAAAGCGTGCAGGGTTTTCTAAGCATACTGGAGAAAATTGGGCACGTGATCCTACAAGAGCACCGCGGAACCGCGGCGCTTTAGTGGGAACAGTGCATCATTTTTTCACAGAGAGCTTATTGTTGGAAAATATGGTTTTTGGTATAGTTATTTTAGGCCCAGATTTTGTTACTGTACAGCAGATGTACATGGGGCCCACTTCGGGAAATTTGGTCGATCGAAATTTTAAACTTGTTAGTATGCAGTACTTACTTTATATCTCCGACCGGGAATGTCATTTGATCAGTAAACCGCGTCTAATTGCTATAGTTCTTTTAGACGGGTTTGCGAACGTGACATTCGCGTTGATGTTTTGTGTTGTGCTGTGATGTTGCGGATATGTCGTGGTGGATAGCAGGGTGCAATGATAGTGCCGTTTGGATTTATTTGTACATTTGATATTGCGGGGCGAGCGTCCAACTTGTGGACTGCCGTTACTGCCTGTTGTATAATATTCTTTTGGGGCACGACCGGGTTGAGGTCGATGTACCCGTTGTACATATTTTTATTTCTGTACTAGGTTTATCCCGCGAAGGAGTGCACGGATAGCCGGGTTCTGGAGGGCAACAGGTCCGTATCTCATGGTTTTGAGAGGCGGAGGGACCTCACTCTAGAATTGGCAGACTATTCGCCGCACTCATAAAGGGTACTGGTTGACCCAAGGAGGGGTGCTCAATTTACCGGATTCCGTGAAGTGCCGAGTATTCCATTCACTATGTTGTGGGGACTACCTCGCTTCAGGTTTTGGCGGGTAACTTTCCGCACCCGTAGGGGTCTAGGTTTCATTACACATGCTATCCACACGACCAGGGGAATGTCAGGTTTCAGCAGCGGCTCTGTGAAACCCGGAGATCCCAGATTATCTGTATTGTTCTGTGATGCTTATTACTTTTCTGTAATGTTGCATATTATCACGCCTGGAGCGATTATTGTATATTGGTATATATAATATTAGATGTTGTATATGTTTTACACCCGCGCTAGTCCAGCCCCCGCTCTGTCGTTAGTTAAGTAACCTAACGGGTGATGACGGGACCCAGTGGCGAATGCGGATGGCATATACGTACATTATATTTTCGTTCTTTTCTGGTGTGATTGATTGATGGGACTGCGTTGATTCTTATCAATGCAAAGATAAAGCAAACCTATATTTGATGTTGTTGGAACAAATTTTAAAAGGTGTTATTACAAAGATGTTTCCTTTTATTTTGCATAGTGATATTCAGTTAGAATATCCCGCACCTCATTCGAAGAGGCAAGGGCCGAGATCCCTTCACCGGGAGTGACCCCTTGGGCAGAAGTTTACGTCAGGGTAATAACTTCAATATAGTCGATTACAAGTTGCTTTGCATCGCGGTATTCAGTTGGAATATCCTGCACCTCATTCCACGAGGAAAGAGCCGAGATCCCTTCACCGGGAGTGACCTCTTTAGCAAAACGTTTTCGTCACTATATTTTATAAAAAGCTATCAGGTTCCTTCAACGAGATCAAGTTCATTACGTTAAAGGTTTTTCGCCAAAAACCAGCCGTAGCCCTCCGTCATTTCTTATGGATTGTCAGTAGTATTCAAGCTATGTTTGTTGGCCAAAGTCAAGGCATGGTAGCTACTGAACACTCATCTGCAGCATAGATAGATGTGTTGGTTTGGGACAGTTGTTCTGCCTTGTTGGCCAAAGTCAAGGGCATGTGCGGGTGGGTTCAAATTAACCTGGATAATGACTGGTAGAACTTGACATGTGACTTATGATTTGTTGGCCAAAGTCAAGGTCATAAGAGCATGAGGCAAAAATAACATCGGGAGTTTCTAAAGAAACTGAAACTTGCCAAGTATGCGCATACCTTCTGGAGTGTGATAACTTGAGTGGCTTCCATCAAGTTGTCATGCGATGATAGTTGGATCCCGATTCTCACTGATGAGTTGGTATACTCTTCGGGTGATCCCGACTAATTCTTCTTTCAGGTTTGGAGGAGAATTTGAGATTACAGTCGGAGGTTTCCTGATTAGATAAATTGATAACCATTCTGATCTAGGTTAGAGTGCACGCAGAGTGTTTCTTTTCTCTCTCTCTTTGGCAGCGACCTTTGACCGACCCTAGACTATGACTCAGTGACCAAGTTGACCGAACCTTCTTAAAATACTGGCCTTTGGATTGTTTTAGTTGCATAAGTCATTGCCGCTCCTTCTTTTACCCTTTATATTTCTCAGAACACCCCGTATTACTATGGATATCCACTTCCATTAGATAGATCCATCGTATGGTTATATACGAACTCGAAGGGACTTCTTCGAGGATGGATCCACTTTCAGGAGAAATAGAATTGGTTTATTCAGTTTTCTTATATTATCACCTTCTCTCAGGTTGCAAGGGCTCCTTAGATTAGGAGAGTACACCTGTTACGCTTATTGGATAGTCTTATTCCAAACCATAGGCAGGTGCCGAAAGGTAGGGAATGAAGAAAACCAATTAGCCTAAGTAGGGTGTGCAGAAGGTAATATGTAAAGACAGGATAAAGGGATTAGAAAGAGGGCAAAGTAAATTGCGACTGTTATCATTCACGACCAAACCGCATGCTTCATCGCCACTCCTATTTCACCTTTAAAAGAATAAGGTATTATTCAGTAGTCTTTTATCATCACCTTCTCTCAAGTTTCGAGTACTCTTAGGATTAGGAGAGTACACCTATTATGCTTACTGGATAGTCTTCTTCCAAACCATAGGCTGGTGCCGAACGGTAGGGAAGGAAGAAAACCATTTAGCTTAACGATGGTGTACAGAAGGTAACGACTAAAGACAAATAAAGGGATTTGGAGAGATGGTAAAGAAATATACGGTTATAGTCATGAATTGGATTATGGAAGAGGCATTACTATGAATACCAGGATACCCCTACGAGACATTTTAATGTTTCAGTTTCACTGCGCATTGTTAAAAGAAAACTGTTTTCCCGATTAGATACTTACTCCAGGGTATGTATTTACCAGGTTTCATTCTCATATCTGTAAGGTTTTTACAGATGATGAGTGGGAGTAAGTTATTGGGAATTAAGGTGATCATCCTCGTTATATCGGAATTCGTTGTAATTGGTGATATTTGAGGAAATCACCTGGGTACAGTTTTCAACCTACAATGCACAGGTTTTGAGTTATACAAACTCAGTGGACTTATACAGAGTATTGTATGTTGTCCAGTGTCCATCAGGACAAAGGGGTAGGTTCTCGTACTATGTTCTGTTTACTTGTGACTTCTCTAGTTTTTAGACAAGTGTTTCGTAGAAATACAATGTCTAAGTTTTGAGAAGTTGTGGTTATAAGAATAAAGTAGAGAACTAGGTATCGCAAGTATCGGGATTCTTCAAAGAGATCGAAGATGTAGATTCTTGTGATAGTATTCAGATGATAGTAATGGTTTTGAGAAACTTGTTTCTCTTTCAGGTTACTCATAATTGGATGGATTCCTAAGTTGAGTAATGCTGATTAGCCTCTCTCTATTAAGTTGTTATGTACTGGAGACAGCTGCATGATTTGAATCTGGTTCCAATTAAATCAGTGTCTCTATTTCTATATTGTATATAGAATGGTTCATATCTTAACGTTGTTAAGATACGGGGAGTTGTCCAGCTTATGCTTAAAACCAGACACTGGATAACTCAAGGCACGTTTCTATAATGGCAGTTTGTGGGTTGACCCTGGTTTTGACGAAGGTTGACATTTCTACCATCTGGAAGATCAATAGTGATATTGTTCTTGACTCGCCACAGTTTTAGTAAAAATGGATTTTTTCATAAAACAGTAGTGGGAGTATGGTAGAACTGGAAATGATTCCAGAACCGCAAACGATTACGGAAAATTTAATAGGACCTATATATTCAATCAGGTTTGACATTCCATTAGCCACTCCGCAGATATGGTGGGTAACCTCAGACACCCGAGAGGTACTCCGGTAGCCTCAAGGACGGTGACCGGGAGGTTCTAGTTTACCCAGACTTGACACTACTGTTGTTCCAGGCTATGAGACCCGGCAGGAGGATAAGTATAGCGTCGTTCTAAACTAGCTTTAGAAGTAGACGTATATGTTATTCTGCCAGAGGGTTGTTGTGGTCAGTGGGAGCAGCGGAAGCATAGTGGACAAGTAGCTTATGTCAATTTATAGATTTGAGCAGATATAGCAGAGATAAGATCATCTAATTTTGATGTGATGGTCATAGGTTTGACTTCATCAGAATAGAGGATGGATCTGTTAAAGAAGGTAGTAAGGTGTGATGTCATGGTATATTGGATGACATACACAGAGTAGGAAGTAAAATTCCTATACTACGATCGGTTGTACTGTGGTCGTCACACAGTTGTTTCTTCACAAAGGACATGGATATAATATCAGACATTCTGGTAACTAGATCTATGGTTTTAGATCTAGATTTGGATAGTTTCCCAATTTGGGTACTTTGACAGTATTCTAATGGTATTTAGAATAGATGACTCCTGGCATGGTAGTGTACCTGCAGGTGATAGAGTCACCCTCTCTAAAGGTGTATTATAGACTAAAGGAGAGAGGGATGTGTATGATTGGAAGATCACTTGCTTAGGCAATTGAGTCAATCATGAGATGTCAAGTACCACACCAGATGTAGTTTTTGCACTTGATGCAATAAGTTTATATTAATCCAATCCTGAAGAAACATAAGGAAGCAGTTTTAGAACATAAGTGCGTGTTCTACGGATTTGATGACGGCAGTCTCCTTCGGGAGACGGTTATCATTCCAGGCTTCCAAGGTGACATGGATGACAAAGTGATTGTCAAAGTTATAGTTTTCCCTCTGACGAGGGACAGTATTATGGACAGGTGGTCCAAGAGGATACTGTGGGAGGCATGGTGATGGATACTGATTAGGTTCAGTGATCGATACAGTGTAAGAAGTTTGGATATGGAGTTCATTTATGAACTAGGTCCCATCAGATATTCAGACATATTCTAAGACAAGTATTACTCGATTCGGGAGATGGCTTTCTCCGCGAACTTGAGATTAAGAGAGATATAGAAAGAAACATCAGGGCGGATCCACTCACTGAGGCTATTTCTCGAACACAAGAGTTTTACAAACTAGATTTGTGAAACTGATTAGTAGAGGAGTTGGATATTCGGTATCACACGGACTGTGAGTATGCGACATCACAATAATTAGCCTTGAGTGCAAGTGGGAGATTGTTGGAGACAGTGCCCTCAAAGTCAATTATTAGATCACAGGTACGTGATTGCAATGATTGAGGCAGGACCTATACCGATATGACAGTCTTGCTCGAGATGATAGTATGCTATCTGGTTTGTCTTTATCATCGTATACATGCTTTAGTTCACTATTGCATGATGATAGAGCCCATAGGATTCTTGCTTGACTACTAGCAGTATGATGGCGATCATATACGTGGGAGTTGGGGTCTGTAAGCACATCCTTAAAGAGTCCCTAGTCGTAGGAGTTTCGAGACAGGGCATCGATACTCCAGAGTAGACTAGTGTATACAGTCAAGACCCCGACGAGGGGCGATGGCCGGTCTCACAAGCCATTGGTGTCAGTTGGATCACCTAAGATGTATACAGGTGCTCATTGGGTTATGAGTACACCGGACAGGACTCGCCGGGAACATGCTAGTTGGTATTATACATATCGTCAGATAACAGTTCCCTGGTGACATGTGTACAGGTTAGTTCATCGACCTGAGATCGTCATTTGTCTCATGTAAGTTCCCACTGTGCTTAGATTACTACCCTACCAAGCTCAAAGGAGTTGTACAAACAGGTTTTAGTTGGGTACAGTCCCGAGCCACATTGGAGGCAAGTGAGCGGATCGGCAGGGGATTCGTCTCTTCCGGTATTGGGGGTGAGATCGCGCCGTGTCTAGGAGAGACATTACACAAAGCCCTCGGTCGAGGCAGGAGATTTACTGGTAGGTACTCCAGTAGTATCTCAGGGTGTTCTGGGCTACTCTCTGACACGACTTATACCGCTATTGGGGGTCTGACGTTACTAGCCCCCTAGGCCAGATATGCGATACTCATAGACGAACGGACCGGACTGTATGTATATTGTCACTGTTAGTCTCAGTAGGGTTTATGGATGAGTTCGCTCGTCAGCTTCCCTTCCAATCAACACATAAGCAAACCGTTACGTACAGCTTGTACCTCTGACGTGCTAGTGGTTATACCCAGTGCCAGTGTGTTCATGAGTCATTAGATTCCCCCACAGACACTTTCCCAAGTTCGGGCGAAACGTTGTAGAGGCCGTATGGTTATATGGCAGGGTTCGGAAAATGCACGTGTGTTTTCACACGTGTCATATTTCGGGCAGATAATACTGGTCGGCTTTGGTTTAAGCCAGATCCGAGTATTATACTGTGTAGATATAATATCTTTGTCTCAGATGCATTTGTATTCGGTCGTAATACAAATGCGGGTATGTTTATACCATTACGGGGTTATCCTGAAATTCGTTTCAGGATCACTTTTGGAAGTTGCCAGTTTCCTGTTTTCTATCAGCCGTATTTAACATTCGGTTAAATACGGATTTATCTTTTCTTGATGAGATGAGTCAGTGTTCTAGAAGGTTCTAGAGAGGGTGATTAGGCTTGTAACTCACTTGTTCATTAATGGTGCATTTATTGTGTTCACACTTTGTGTTCACACTAGATTTTTCTCTTAATGTGGTCACCTCCTAGCTCCTACTGTAGGGTTCCTAGGCACTCTAAAGAGGTCTCACAAGGCATCAACCATGCCAATTTCAAATATAACGGTGCCGAGAAACCCTAACAAGATCGTTAACTAGAATTTTCGGCGATAAAGCGAGCTAGTTTACAACTAAACTATAAGATAACGGAAATACAACCTTTGTAGATCTGGTGCTCCACCTCCATAGCTCCGCAATGAAGTCTCCTCGCTGTCCAAGTCGAACCCCGGGCTCTAGCGTCGGCTTCATCGGAGAATGGACGGGCTAGGTCGTCGACGTCGATGCCGAAGATGATCTACATTGAGGCATCACTAGATCAAGCTCCAACTTCACCAAGTCAAGAAACTTGTGAAGAAAACACACTCTACTACTTGGCAAGAGGTAGAGGATGAAGAAATAGGAATTGGGTTCACTTTAGAATTGGATTTCTCACTCTTTTTCTCACATTGCCATTAAAGCTTTCAAGCTTTTTCTTGAAGTGAAGAAGAAGAAGAAGAAGATGAAGAATATGATAAGTTAATTCAAAATAGAAAATAAAATAAATACTTATCATAATGCAACCATGGTAAAGTGTAGAGACTAAACTAAGGTTAAGTGAATGGTTAGGTTCGGTATGAAGACAAAAATGGTGACTAAGTCAAAGCTTCATGAAGCTTCAACATATATCCAAATAAAGCCACCATTTTTCTTTTCATTTTCCAAAAAGAAAATAAATAGATAAATGAATAAATAGATATGAAAATGAAAACCCTAACCATTACATAACCATGGTTTAAACTTTACACAAAACACAAGTTAGCATGCATCATCAAACATGATACATACAAGTGCACAAAAATATATCACATATACAATGTGCACAATCCAAGTGAGAAAATCCATTTAAAGTAAACCAATACTAGTTAATGCAAAGTAATATATCAAATATATAATTATACATTAAATCATTAAATCAACACTTGATTTAACGATCTGGTCATATCGCATATAACCGACTAGTATCCAATGTATCGGCTTATCGAATCAATCCTTGATTCGATAACTAGGTTATATCGCATATAACCATTCGATACATTCATCGCGAGAATAGAATACGGTATCACATACACGCATTATTCTCGGTCCCGCACATATCTCATATGCGCTCCTATTTCGTTTCGCTTGAGCCAGGAAACCTCTGTGTAGGACTCTAAAGACTCGTCAATACGCCGGCAGCAGGTGATGATCATATCAAACACCCACAAGCCGCAAGCGGTCTGCTAAACGTAACGGCCACCCGGGTATTGAGCGATCAGAAGATCGACGAGCAAGCCCGCTCACACTCCAGTGAATCCATCCAGTAACACTACCGTACAGTCCGGTCTCGTCGTCTGATATGTCGCATATCTTGCCTAGGGGTGGTAAATGTCAGACCCCAATAGCTCGATAAGTCGTGTCGATATGAGGTCTATAACAATTCGAGAAACTACTGGTAACACTTACCAGTAAACCTCAGCAACCCTGGCCAGGGATTTCCTGTTATAGCCAATAGAACACAGCGCAACATCAACTCCCTATACCGGGAGAGACGAATCCCCTCCTATCGCTCATTGCCTCCATGTGACTCGGGAATATACCCAAAAACCACCGTTTTGCACGCCCTCTTGGACGTGGTAAGGTGGAAATCAAAGCACAGTGGGAACCACACAAGACTCTATGACGATCACGGGTCAACAGACTACTCTGTACCAGTGTCACCAGAGAACTGCCATCTGACGTAAGGTATAATACCATCTGGGAGTTCTCGGCGAGTCCGTCCAGTGTACCCAGTCTCTACTAAGCACCCGTATATCATCTCTGTTGTCAAACACCGATGGATATGGGATCATCCATCGCCCATCTGTATGGGTCGAGAAGGTACACGCTAGTCTACTCTGGTATATCGATGCCCCGTCTCGATACACCCACGACTAGGGACTTTGAAGGATGTACTTATGGACTACCATGTCCCCACTAGTATGATCCGCATCATAGTCCAGGTAGTCAAGTACACATCCTAAGGACTTTACCAACATGTAATAGAGAGACAATCTGAGTACACGTTAAGGTAAAGAGTAACCAGATAGCATACTATCATGTCGAGCAAGAAAGTCCTCCCTATATATGTCCCAGCATCCACTACAATATACATCCTATGTACAGTAATGGCCTCTAGGGCATACATATAACTAACAATCTCCCACTTGCACTAGGGCCATCTGTAGCAGTGGTTGTAGTATCTCATACTCAATCATCCCATAAAAGTCTCTCTCTGGGAATAGGCCTTTGTGAGTGGATCCGCCGTGTTGTCCTCTAAATCTGCTCTCCTAACCTCGATCAGCCTGGAGATCAACCATCTCCATGATCAGGTGATACTGCCTTAGAATATGTCTGGATCACTGATGGGACCTGCGTTCCTTGGCATAAGCCACAACTCCATTGTCACACAATGGGAGGAACCAAGTTCATCTCATGAACCAATATACACCCAAACAGCCTCTTTGGTAGCATCTTAAGTAGCGATGTATCCTGCCTTTATCGTCTAGTATGTCACGGTATCTAGCTTGGAACTCTTCCAACATACCGTCCCTTTACCGAGGGTAAAGACAATGCCTGTGACTGACACTCAGTCATCTTTATCACCCTGGAACACTTCCAGTGATTCTCCCCAGAATCGTATGATATCATCTCACTACAACTAGTGAGAATCCTAACATCCAATTAAATCTATCTCATAGATCCAAAACTCAGGATTTAGGAGGTATCATTTTGATCCTACACGGAGAATCTTTGTGATAAGCGGAGATTGATCGAGCGTAGCATAGGAAACTCCTTCCCTATCAAGAGTATGTCATCCACGTACTCTACGAGGATCACCACCATACTCCATACTACCTTTTTGTTTATACAAGGTTCATCTACCATTTTGATGATGTCAACTTCTTTGACTAATCCATCAAAACAGATGTTCCAACTCCGCGATGCCTGCTTTATCCTATAAAACATCTTGCACACGTTTCCGCTGCTCCCACTTTCTATGAGGCCCTCTGGCTGTGTACTTATAGACACACTCTTCTAAAACATCATTTAGAAAAGGAGTCATGGCACCCAACCGCCAGATATCGTAGTCATGGTATGTAGCCATGGCAAGTAGGGTCTGGATGGACTTAAGCATAGCCACTGGAAAAGGTTTCATCATTATCCACGCCTGGTCGATAACGAAAACCTTTAACAAGTCTAGCTTTGAAAGTCTCAACTTTTCCATCTACACCAAGTAATCTTCTCAAGATATACTTGCTCCTGATGGGGATTTAACCCTTCAGATATAGCAACTAAAGTCCATACTTTGTTGGTGTATAAGGATTCCATCTCAGATCGCTAAGCATCCTGCCATTCTTACAGAGTCTTACTCCTGATGGCCAGCTCGAAGCTAGTTGGGTCATCATCTCATGATGCAATCCTCGCTCCCATCGTCATAGAGAAACCGAAGTATCTCTCAGGTGGGTGAGGAACCCTACTAGATCGGCGGAGAGGCTGAGGTTCATTGGAATCTACTGAATCCTTTGGTTCTGTCAAATCATCAGCTGCAGTTTGTATAGCTGGAACATTTCCAGTTGTACATAACAGACGTTGCCTCGAGCTTGTCCGGATTTTGCTTTTTAGACATAGGCCGGACAACCCCAAATCTTAACTAGCTTAAGACATGGGCTCTTCCCTTTCCATATCACATATGAAGTGGTAGGCACTGATTTGATTCGAACCCTAATTCAATAGGTATGCAGCTTCTCAAGTGCATAACCCCCAAAGGAAAAAGGTAACTCAGTAGTACTCATCATAGAGCACACCATATCAAATAGGGTGTATCTGCTCCGCCCCGACATACCATCGTGCTATGGTGTATTCGGAGGACTAATGCCGAGAGAGAATCTCATTCTCCTTTAGAATAGTCCAGGAATTCCATGCACAAGTATTCTCCTCCCTGATCTCATCATAGGACATAATACTTATACCCGTATTTTGGTTCTCTACTTCTAACTTATATTCTGTGAATATCTCAAATGATTCGGACTTGCGTTTCAACAGGAACATAGGTCTGAATCTCGAAAGATCATCAGAGAATGTAATGAAGTATAAAGAACCAGTCCTGGCATGTGTAGACAGGAGACCTTGCATACATCATCATGTATCAGTCCCAAAAGTTCACTAACTCTTTCTCTGTTTCCAATAAACAGAGCTATGGTCATCTTATCTTTGTGACATGACTGGCGAGTTTCACAAGATGTAAATTCAAACTGATTTAAATATGCATCTATATGTAACTCTAGCTAGTCGGGTCACATTGATCTGACCTAGTCTACAATACCTCAAGAAGAATTCGTTCATTTCTGAACTCTTCCTCTTGTGTGTGTTCTATATACTAAGAACTGTAGTTTTATTTAGAACATCAACGCTTTTAGATAACGTGCCTGAACCGATCAACTTTTGATATAGGAAATGTTCAAAACATTATCCAACAATACAAAATTTTATCATTTCTTTACTAATAAAGAGACTGATATGATTTTGTATATCAGGTTCGGTATCTAATAACATTCGTTCAGAATCAATGTATTGGTAATACAGGGTGACAGTGACCGACAGACTTGGCTGCAACTCTTGCCCGTTTTTCTGCCTCATGAAATTTATCACCCGTTCTCAGTTTTTCTACCTTTTTGTAGCCCTATGTAACAGATTACATATCTGGGATCCTTATCCGGTATCATATACCCAGGATGCGGAGGATACTGAGAAACAGTTCTTTGTAACGAACACACCCGAAGATGATGCATCAGCATGCACTTTCTTCGTTTGGGCGGCACGGGAAATCTGGTATTCCCCAATTTCCTGCTCGATCTTATAACAATTATAAGTTGGAGCGGGACCAACGTTCCCCAGCTCAGTATAACAAGCGGGTTCGGTCAAATATCCGTATTATTATCTTGATTAAGGCGTGATATGGTCGCTACCTGGAGAGAGAGAAGAAAACACTCAGCGTGCGCTCTTGCAAGAATAGATTGGTTATTATTTTATCTAATCAGGATGGCTCCCACTGCTTTTTATCAAATCTTCCTTCAAACTCTAAAAGGAAAGACTAGCCGGGATTAATTACACACTACAAGTTCGCCAATCTTTCAGCCAGGCCAGTGTCGGTACTTTGAGGGAGGTCCCCCGTGCTTTCGCACGAACCTAATTAATGTAAACCTCGTTTTCCCAGAGGCGTAACCCCGTTGACACCTTTCTAGACACCTACTTGATCGGCTAATTGTAATGTGTAAAACTCTCCCAGGAGTAACAATTACTCGCAGCGGGTATCGGGATCCAACTATCTCATAGAAGGTATGCAATCTCATTGCAAATTTCAACACTTGAAATTCCCGATAATATTTTGCCCCTAGCGTGCTATGACCTTGACGGAGGCCAAACTACCCATAGTCCGCTAGTCAAGTTCAACCCGTCATTTCCTGATTGAATTAAACCCACCCGCACGACCCTTGACGGAGGCCAAACAACGCCGTACGGATACCCTAATCCAATCGCATCATATGCTAGCAGATAAGCACTAGTTAGCTACCGTACACTACGCCTTGACGGAGGCCAAACAATCGCAGCACGAATACTAACTAGTACTTATCTGAAATGACGGAGGGCTACGACAGGTTTTTCTGAAAACCTATTGCGTAATGAACTTGATATCGTTGTAGAATCAAATGATTTTAAATTGGAGTGCTTTTGAGGCTTTTCTTGTTCTGCTAAAGGAGTCACTCCCGGTGAAGGGATCGTCGGTCCTTTCCTCGTCGAATGAGGTGCGGGATATATCATATATATCACTGTGCAAAGCAGAAACACTTAAAAGCAATCAAAAGACAAACCGAGTGTGTAGCATCTTCCAGTTATTGCTAAAGGAGTCACTCCCGGTGAAGGGATCTCGGTCCTTTCCTTATCGAATAAGGTGCAGGATATATCACATATACCGCTGTGCAAAGCAAGAACTGTAGCTACCTATTTTATTTTTTGAAATTCGATTCTACAACATCTTAGGTTTCTTTTATTTCATTAATCTCATTAATGAAGTCCCATCATTTAAGTACCTAAACATCACAGATAAATACGACGTACACTTATGCCATCCGCATTCGCCTCGATGTCCCCTCGTGCACCGTTAGGTTAGGTAACTAACGGCAGAGCGGGGCAGGGCTAGCGCGGGTGTAAAACATAAGTAACGTCTATATAATATATTATATATACTATATACTGTATCTATCACAGAACATCACATGATCACATCACAGATATCGCAGCAGAAGAATCATATGAAATATTGGATATACTAGGACGTCCGTGTTTTTAATACGAGCCAGTATAAAACACGGATTCCATGGTCGTGATGAATATCCAAACCCACACCCCTAAACCCCTACGAGAGCGGCAAGCAACCCTACCAATTCTAGAGCTAGGAGACCCGGCCTCGACTCCTCGAGTTGATCTCCCACTGGACTCCAGAACCCGGTTACTTGTGCCCTCCTCCTTGGGTCTATCCTAGTGCGGAAAAGTAAATAATATACAAAAGGTGACAACTTCCGCAACCTGGAAGCGCCCCAATAAAAGAATATTACATACAAGTTTTTACATGAATGAAAATGAAAAACACTCATCTCACATAAAACCCCCGGCTATTCGAACACGACAATCCAATATAACATATCCAGCAACACATAACATCACATGTCATCAACGTAAGTAAATATGTCCATCCTAATTGTCGTTGACATATAGCAACGAAACCGGCGATATCACATATTACACTTACGGTCACAGAAAAGAAAGTGTAAAACTACAACAGTTGGAATCCGCAACCCTTTTAGACATCACATGCCTAATCAAATGAAATACTTAGACATCGCATGCCTAACAATTATAAACCCCGCATTTTAGTCTCAAAATCGAAAACACTTTTCAATATCAAGTCGGGTAATTCAACAAGATTCCCGGCATCCTGATCGAATGCTCGTCGCAAACTTCAGTAGACGGCCGCACCCCCGATGCCGTCGACGAAGTGCACCAAGGCGGAACACCGCCACCGCGAGCACCCGAACGGATGCTTTCGGCGACGGGGTTCTCCTTCAGTCACTTGGTCGGGGCTATGGGGTGTAGCTGTCTATTAAGTTTACCCGGCGAGTATCCGCGTACACTACGTGATTGCGACGGACTTTTGATCACATCAAAATTCCGTGGCAACCGATCAAGTGAGACTAAATTGCTATGTTTATAACATTCATCCAGTCATCTCATAACTATTTGCGAATTCCAAGTATTGTATCACATTCCGGATAAATAGAAAATGTTAAACTTTCCGATCGAACAATCGAACACCCAAGTTTTCCCGAAACAGCTCAACACATGAAATAAGTCTAACAACATTCAGTTCGTGCCTCAGTACCAACGGTCCAGCCGTAGAAGGGTCAAGCCAACGCCTCACATGTGGCACGCCGTACTGCCCCAAACCCGAAGGTTCAAAGGGCAGTTCAAGACGGTCACATAATCGAGTTAAGGTTTGTTGTCTTCTAGAGGGTCCATCGAGTTACTTGCACTACTTAGAATGTCGTTAAACTACGGAAAAATCCAACACTTGGAAATTTCCCGACAGGGGAAAAATTGGGTATTTATATCCGGTCGAACTTTTTAACATATTCTAAAATTTATCCGGAAAGCCACATAGACAAAATCTGATACTCCGATAGAAACACCGAATCCCCAAAACAACTCCAGAAAATGCAACTCTTGAATAAAATTTAAAAATACCCAGAGAACTCAGCACAGCAAACTAATAATTACTGTGCAAATTTTGGTCAACGATGCAACAGTGTTGCCGCGGAACCGCCGTGCCACGTGGGCTAAGGCCGCCGTTCCGCTGCTGTTTGATGGAATTAAGACCAAAAATTTTCACCGTAATTCTTATAAAACCCTGCTTATTTTTCTGCATATTTTTAATTTACAAAAACCCCTGTTTTTGAAAAAAGTCCAGAGAGCATGTAAAATTGCAGTTTCGGGTTCGTTCGGGTTTCAAATTCCGTCTAGACTTCGCCTAAGGCTCTAGCTAGGCTATGATACCACTGTAGGGTTCCTAGGCACTCTCAAGAGGTCTCACAAGGCATCAACCATGCCAATTTCAAATATAACGGTGCCGAGAAACCCTAACAAGATCGTTAACTAGAATTTTCGGCGATAAAACGAGCTAGTTTACAACTAAACTATAAGATAACGGAAATACAACCTTTGTAGATCCGGTGCTCCACCTCCATAGCTCCGCAATGAAGTCTCCTCGTTGTCCAAGTCGAACCCCGGGCTCTAGCGTCGGCTTCATCGGAGAATGGACGGGCTAAGTCGTCGACGTCGATGCCGAAGATGATCTACGTCGAGGCATCACTAGATCAAGCTCCAACTTCACCAAGTCAAGAAACTTGTGAAGAAAACACACTCTACTACTTGGCAAGAGGTAGAGGATGAAGAAATAGGAATTGGGTTCACTTTAGAATTGGATTTCTCACTCTTTTTCTCACTTTGCCATTAAAGCTTTCAAGCTTTTTCTTGAAGTGAAGAAGAAGAAGAAGATGAAGAATATGATAAGTAAATTCAAAATAGAAAATAAATTGAATACTTATCATAATGCAACCATGGTAAAGTGTAGAGACTAAACTAAGGTTAAGTGAATGGTTAGGTTAGGTATGAAGACAAAAATGGTGACTAAGTCAAAGCTTCATGAAGCTTCAACATATATCCAAATAAAGCCACCATTTTTCTTTTCATTTTCCAAAAAGAAAATAAATAAATAAATAAATAAATGAATAAATAGATATGAAAATGAAAACCCTAACCATTACATAACCATGGTTTAAACTTTACACAAAACACAAGTTAGCATGCATCATCAAACATGATACATACAAGTGCACAAAAATATATCACATATACAATGTGCACAATCCAAGTGAGAAAATCCATTTAAAGTAAACCAATACTAGTTAATGCAAAGTAATATATCAAATATATAATTATACATTAAATCATTAAATCAACACTTGATTTAACGATCCGGTCATATCGCATATAACCGACTAGTATCCAATGTATCGGTTTATCGAATCAATCCTTGATTCGATAACTAGGTTATATCGCATATAACCATTCGATACATTCATCGCGAGAATAGAATACGGTATCACATACACGCATTATTCTCGGTCCCGCACATATCTCATATGCGCTCCTATTTCGTTTCGCTTGAGCCAGGAAACCTCTGTGTAGGACTCTAAAGACTCGTCAATACGCCGGCAGCAGGTGATGATCCTATCAAACACCCACAAGCCGCAAGCGGTCTGCTAAACGTAACGGCCACCCGGGTATTGAGCGATCAGAAGATCGACGAGCAAGCCCGCTCACACTCCAGTGAATCCAACCAGTAACACTACCGTACGGTCCGGTCTCGTCGTCTGATATGTCGCATATCTTGCCTAGGGGTGGTAAACGTCAGACCCCAATAGCTCGATAAGTCGTGTCGATATGAGGTCTATAACAATTCGAGAAACTACTGGTAACACTTACCAGTAAATCTCAGCAACCCTGGCCAGGGATTTCTTGTTATAACCAATCGAACACAGCGCAACATCAACTCCCTATTCCGGGAGAGACGAATCCCCTCCTATCGCTCATTGCCTCCATGTGACTCGGGACTGTACCCAAAAACCACCGTTTTGCACGCCCTCTTGGACGTGGTAAGGTGGAAATCAAAGCACAGTGGGAACCACACAAGACTTTATGACGATCTCGGGTCAACAGACTACTCTGTACCAGTGTCACCAAAGAACTGCCATCTGACGTAAGGTATAATACCATCTGGGAGTTCTCGGCGAGTCCGTCCAGTGTACCCAGTCTCTACTGAGCACCCGTATATCATCTCTGATGTCAAACACCGATGGATATGGGATCATCCATCGCCCATCTGTATGGGTCGAGAAGGTACACGCTAGTCTACTCTGGTATATCGATGCCCCGTCTCGATACACCCATGACTAGGGACTTTGAAGGATGTACTTATGGACTACCATGTCCCCACTAGTATGATCCGCATCATAGTCCAGGTAGTCAAGTACACATCCTAAGGGCTTTACCAACATGTAATAGAGAGACAATCTGAGTACACATTAAGGTAAAGAGTAACCAGATAGCATACTACCATGTCGAGCACGAAAGTCCTCCCTATATATGTCCCAGCATCCACTACAATATACATCCTATGTACAGTAATGGCCTCTAGGGCATACATATAACTAACACCTACACTCACCTCCCTCCTCTCCTATAAATGGCCGGCCACCCCCTTGGTGAGAAGCATGGTTGTTAATTGAAAAAAAGATATAAGTTTTGGTGCATAGAAATTAGAAGTGATCGGTTTCTCTTTTCACCCGATCCAAAAGGCAACTTCATTAACCGTTCGTCCATAGTTTTGGACGTAACGAGACAAAGTGTTCTACTCATTCTCTACTTCATTTTGGTCGTCTCTTCTAGCAAACTTGACGATCGAGTTGCCTCGGTTCAGAGGCGGGAGCCCGTTTAAAGATCCGTCGATGTGGTGCCACCTGGACGAGAAGACTGGAGATTCAGGAGATCGGAGCAGCCGCAACAAAGCGTGGGATGATGGTTGAAGACCGAAGGACTCAGATCGTTCGGTATAACTCTTCTACCCACTTTGTAGTTTGTTAGTTTAGCTTTAATGGCAGATCTAGGTTATAGTACGCGATAGCGCCAGTTGTAAAAAGTTTTTGTTCCGCATTTGGCGTCTGTTAGACGGCCGGGGCGCTACCGTGGACTTACAAGTGGGAGATATCCTGATTAGATAAAGTGATTAACCAATCTGATCTAGGTTAGAGTGCACGTAGAGTGTTTCTTTTCTCTCTATTTGGCAGCGACCATGTCCCGACCCTAGACTATAACTCAGTAACCAAGTTAACCGAACTTTCTTAAAACACTGGCTTTTTTGATTGTCTGAGTTGCATACTTCATTTCCACTCTTACTTTTACCCTTTGCTTTTCTCCGGAACATTCCGTATCACTACGAAGATCCCATTTTCATTGGATATGACCATCGTATAGTTACATACGAACTCGAAGGAACTTGTTCCAGATTCGGGGATGGTTTCCGGTTTTGGATAAAATGAATAGGACTATTCAGTTTTCTTTTCCTTTTACCTTCTCTCAGGTTATGAGGGCTCCTAGGATTAGGAGAGGGTACACCTAGTACGCTTATTGGATAGTCTTCTTCCAAACCATAGGCAGGTGCCGAAAGGTAGGGAATGAAGAAAACCGATTAGCCTAAGTGCGGTGTATAGGAGGTAATAAGTAAAGACAAATTAAGGGATTAGAAAGAGGGCAAAGTAAATTGCGACCGCTATCATTCACGACCAAACTGTGTAGTTCATCGCCACTCCTACTTCACCTTTGCATTTCTCCGGTTCAGGAGAAATTGAATAGGATTATTCAGTTGTCTTTTATCCTTATATTCTCTCAGGTTGCGAGGGCTCCTAAGATTAGGAGAGTACACATATTACGCTTATTGGATAATCTTCTTCCAAACCATAGGCTAGTTCTAAACGGTAGGGAAGGAAGAAAACCATTTAGCCTAAGGGTGGTGTACATGAGGTAACGAGTAAAGACAAATAAAAGGATTTGGAGAGATGGCAACGAAATATAAGATTACAGTCATGAATCTGATAATGGAAGAGGCATTACTATGAATACCCGGATACCCCTTCGAAACATTTCCATATTTCAGTTTCACTGTGCATTGTTAATAAAAAACTGATTTCCCAATTAGATCCTTACTCTAAGGTATGTATTTACCAAGTTTTGATTCTCACATCTGTATAGTGTTACAGATGATGAGTGGGAGTAAGTTATTGGGAATTAGGTAATTATCTTCATTATATCGGGATTCATTGTAATTGGTGATATTTGAGGAAATCGCCTGGGTTTTGCCTGATGGCAGATATTTGGTTTTGAATATCCGTTGTTATGCATCAATTTCAAACTGATATATCTATATGTTTATTTTATAAAGTGAGATATAACTTTTTGAAATTATGTCCATGACATTTACCTATATCAGTTGATGGTTAGGTAAGGAGCATTAAACAGGTTCACGCTACTCTACTTAGCCAATCAAGAAAGTCATCGGGATGCAATTATCAGAATATACAGGATTCACTCGCTAGCACGCAACGGCTTTCACGCTACTGCGCAAACGTGCGAGAAGCAAGTAGTGCTGAACCTTCCTCAAGTCGACAAGCCAATCCGAGACGGCCAAGTGAAGCGATCCATGCAGATCAAATCAGAAGTTGTGAATCTTTCGCTCGATCGCTGGCAGTTGGACAAGGAAAGGCAAGAACGAGTAGCCACACATGAACCGCGAGACCAAGCAATGGAGTGAGCGCCTAGCGCGAAATCCGTTGCGCGGTAGACCAAGCAACGGAGTGAGCGCCTAGCGCGAAATTCGAACTTGTTGACGCGGAGACAAAGGACAACCTCAGCACTCAGAAAGTGGATTTTGGGCCCTCATTTATCGAAGGGAGGCACCCAGCGAATCCTAGATCCCGATATTCAACTCATCGTCCAGCCAAAAGAGACGAGACCTCCTACCTGATGAAGCTGCGATTGCCCTTGGGGGACCAACAGCTCCTATGACTGAAAGACATACATACTATTGGAAGACGGCCCCGGAAGGATCAGTCTATCGCCGGCTGCCAATAGTCCAGCTCGTGGACCAAGGAGAAAATGAAATCTCAGTTCGAACTTGGGAGGGATTGCGAACACGGTTCCATGGTGCGACGATACTCAGCTCGTCAAGGTCTCTTCCAGAAGCGACCATAGTACAGTTTTTAACCTACGACGCACAGGGTTTGAGTTATTCAATACAGGGGACTTATACAAAGGATTGTATGTTGTCCAGTGTCCATTAGGACAGAGGAGTTGGTACTCATACTATATTCTGTTTACTTGTGACTTCTCCAGTTTTAGACAAGTATTTCGTAGAAATACAATGTCCAAGTTTTGAGAAGTTATAGGTACAAGAATAAAGTAGAGAACCACGTGTTGCAAATATCGGGATTCTTCAAGGTGATCGAAGATGTAGATACTTGTGTTTGGTATTCAGTTGAGAGTAATAGTTTTGAGAACTTACTTCTCTTTCAGGTTACTCATATCTGGATGCACTTCCTAAGTTGAGTAATGTTGATCGGCCTCTCTCCATTTAGTTGACCACTGGAGACAGCTGCATGATTTGAATCTGGTTCCAATTAAATCAGTGTCTCTTTTTCTATATTGTATATTGAATGGATCATATCTTAACGATGTTAAGGTATATGGAGTTGTCCGGCTTATGCTTAAAACCAGACTCTGGATATCTCAAGGCACGTTTCTGCAATGGCAGTTTGTGGGTTTTCCCAGGCTATGACGAGGGTTAACTTTCTACCATCTGGAAGATCAATAGTGATATTGTTCTTGACTCGCCACAGTTTTAGTAAAATGGACTTTTTTAGAAAACAGTAATGGGAGTATCGTAGAACTGGAAGTGATTCCAGAACTACAGACTATTACTGAAAATTTAATAAGAACCTAAAAATTCAATCAGGTTTGATATTCCATTGGCCACTCCGCAGATATGGAGGGTAACCTCAGGCACCCGAGAGGTACTTCGGTATTCTCAAAGACGGTGACAGGGAGGTTCTTGTTTACCCAGATTTGCCATTACTGTTGTTCTAGACTATGAGACCCGGCAGGAGGATGAGTATAGTGCCGTTCTAAACTAGCTTTAGAAGTGCATGTGTATATGACTCTACCGAGGGTTGTTGTAGTCAGTGGGAGCAGCCGGAAGCGTAGTGGACAAGCAGCTTGTGTCTATTTATAGACTAAAGCAGATATAGCAGAGATAGATCATCTATTTTTGATGTGACAGTCATAGGCTTGGCTTCATCAGAATAGGAGATGGATCTGTTAAGAAGGTAGTAGGGTGGTATGTCCTGGTATTTGGATGACATACACGTTATAAGAAGTGAAATTCTTATACTACGATCGGTTATACTGTGGTTATCATACAGTGGTTCCTCCACATAGGATTTGGATATAATATTATGCATTCTAGTCACTAGATCTATAGTTTTAGATCTAGATTTGGGAAGTATCCCAATCTCGGTACTTAGACAGTATTCTAAAGGTGTTTTAGAATGGACGACTCCGGCATGATGGTGTATCTGCAGGTGATGGAGTCACCCTCTCTAATGGTGTCTTATAGACTAAAGAGGAGAGGGATGTGCATGATTGGCATATCACTTGCTTAGGCAATTTAGTCAATCATGAGATATCAAGTATCACACCAGATATTGTTTTTACACTAGCTGCAATAAGTTTATAGTAATCCAATCCTGGAGAAACATTCGGGAGCATTTTATGAGCATAACTGGATGTTCTAGGGATATGATAACGACAGCCTCCTTCGGGAGACAGTTATCATTCCAGGCTTCCAAGGTGACCTGGATGACCGAGTGACTGTCAGAGTTATAATTTTCCCTCTGACAAGGGGCAGTAGTTTTGACATGTGGTCCAAGTGGATACTGAGGGAGGCATAATGCAGGATACTGATTAAATTCAGTTGACGATACAGTCTAAGAGATTTGCTGGATTTGGAGTTCATTTGTGAACTGGGTCCTATCAGATATCCAGACATATTCTAAGACAGGTATTGCTCATTTCGGGAGATGGCTTTCTCCGCGAACTTGAGATAAAGAGAGACATAAAAAGAAACATTAGGGCGGATCCACTCACTGAGGCTATTTCTCGAAAGCAATAGTTTTACAAATGAGCTTTGTGAAACTGATCAGTAAAGAAGTTGGGTGTTCGGTATCACACAGGCTGTGAGTATGCGACATCGCAATAATTAGCCTCGAGTGCAAGTTGGAGATTTTTGGCTATAGTGCCCTCAAGTCAATTATTGGATCACAGGCACGTGATTGCAATGATTGAGGGAGGACCTATACCGGTAGAACAGTCTTACTCGAGATGATAGTATGCTATCTGGTTTGTCTTTATCATCATGTACATGCTTCAGGTGACATTACATATCACTATTACATGTTGATAGAGCCCATAGGATTCTTGCTTGACTATCAGCAGTATGATGGAGATCATATACGTGAGAGTTGGGTAGTCTATAAGCACATCCTTAAAGTGTCCCTAGTCGTAGGAGTTTCGAGACTGGGCATCGATACTCCGAGAGTAGACTAGTGTATACAGATCGAGACCCCGACGAGGGGCGATGGCCGGTCTCACAAGCCATTAGTTTCAGTTGGTTCACCTAAGACGTATACAGGTGCTAATTGGGTTATGAGTACACCGGACGGACTCACCGGGAACATGCTAGTTGGTATTATACCAATTGTCAGATAGCAGTTCCCTGGTGACATGTGTACAGGTTAGTCTATCGACCTGAGATCGTCATTTGTCTCGTGTGAGTTCCCATTGTGTTTTGATTACTACCCTACCACGGCTCAAAAGAGTCGTGCAAATAGGTTTTAGTTGGGTACAGTCCCGAGCCACATAGAGGCAGTGAGCGGATCGGCAGGGGTTTCGTCTCTCCCGGTATTGGGGGTTGATATCGCGCTGTGTTTAGAGAACCATTACACAAAATCTCTGGCCAGGGCAAGTGAGATTTACAGGTAGGTATTCCAGTAGTTTCTCAGGGTGTTCTGGGCTACACTCCGACACGACTTATACCGCTATTGGGGATCTAACGTTTACCATCCCCTTAGGCCCGATATGCGATACTCATAGACGAACGGACCGGACTGTACGGATATTGTCACTGTCAGGCTTAGTAGGGTTTCAGGATGAGTTCGCTCGTCGGTTTCCCTTTCGCTCAATACCTGGGTAGCCGTTACGTATAGCTAGTGCCACTGACGTGCTTATGGTTAAACCCACTGCCAGCGTATTGACGAGTCTTTAGAGTCCCACACAGAGGGCTTCCTTGGTTCGGAAGAAACGTTGTAGAGGCCATATGGTTTTATGGCAGGGTTCGATCATATACGTGCACTTATGCACGGATCATGATCGGACGGATCATATTAGTGGGCTTTGGTTTAAACCGGATCCTAGTATTAGATTATTGGATTACTTTTGTCTCGTTGTATTCATATTCAGTAGGAATACGGATGCGGGTATATATATACAGATGAGGGGTATTCTTGTAATTCTATTATAAGTTTACTTTAGAATTTGCCATTTATTTCTTTGGATTAAACATTTAGATAAATGTTTATTGTGATGGAGAGTGTGAGTGCAAGTTTTGGCCTAAGGCATTCATGCTCAGATGGTGACTCATGCTATTGGGTTTGGTGTGAGATATTTTGAGCTAGGATTTTTCTTCACAAAAGATATATCTCACAACAAAACCAACACTAAAAAAAGAAGCAGAACTTTTCCTTGCTTATTTTCTTTCTTTAGCCAAGTTCTTGAGCTCACACACTTTATCCATGGCAAACTCTTTCACCTCCACCCTACCATGCCTCATGTGTTGAGCAACCTAGGGTGTATTGAGACAAAGTATTCACACACACCCTCTACTTCATCTTTGGCATCTAGGCTGGCAAACTGGATGCTCGAGTTGCTTCGGTTTTTGAAGCGGGAGCCCATATTACTAATCTTCGACGTGGACAAAGCGAGACCGGAGAGCGAACTTCATCGGGGCAGCCGCGATGAGCAAGGACAGAGGTTGAAGACCGAAGAACATGGATCGATCGGTATAACCTCTCTAAACTCTTTACGGTAGAACTAGTATAGGGTTAATGGCACGATCCGAGTTTTAGGGTTGCGTTAGCATCGTTTTTCAAAAGTTTTTATTCCGCGTTTGTCCATGGATTGACGGCCGGGGAGCTGGCGTAGCCTTACACTATGTACCCGGACTTTCGATCGGATAGTTGATACTACTAGCCGGCTCGTGATTGAGCCGGATTATTAAATCAGGTATTGATTTAATAATTTACGTATATGTATTTCGATATGTATATTCTAGTATTATGTTCTTTGTGTTATTCTATCTCTTCAGGTATTCGTATTTCGATACGAATACATGTATGTATATGCAGTAGAATGCAATCCGTATTTATCCGGAAAATATTCTAGAAGGTGGACACCTCATTTTGGATTTGACCATTTATTTCAAATGGGATATAAAGTGGAAAAAGGAGAGAGGGGAGTATAGTAAGAACCATGCTTTTATAGTTGCACAAATGAATTGTTTATTCATTTGTGCAAACTATTCAAGCATGGTAGGAATTTTTAAATGGAAAAATGAGTTTGATTAAAGCATGCTTCACATTGATGAAAACTTGATGAAAGAAAAAGATGTTGGATGGTTCATTTTTGTGAGCATGGCTTTTTCTTCTCACCATTAGCTTCACTCCCTCACTCCTTTTCTTGAGTTCCTCCACCATCATCTTCAACCTCCTCTCTACCCTCGTATGTGTTGAGAATTAAGAGAGAATGTGAGATAGAGATACACTTAGAACACTCCATTAAATCCTAGGCATTCTAAACTAGCCATCTAGAATCCCTAATTGCTTCACTAGATCTTTTATATGAAGCTAGATCCATGAGCTACATCTTTCGGGTGGATTATTTTCGACAGAGGAAGACCGGCGGCCAAGCTCGATCCAAAAGACCTCAAGGAGCTAAGGGAGATGGTGGAAGACTGAAGGACATGGTTCGTTCGGTATAACACACTATCATAGTACTTAGACTCCTTTAGATTACTAGTTTTATATTTGGATTCGATTCTAGGTAGTTGTTTCTAGCGCCAAGTTCTTTAAACGCCAAAATTTTTGTTCCGCAATCGGCCACGGTAGATGGCCAGGACGCTATGAACCCCAACAGATTTGTGGGGCCTGAGAAGGGTGATGAAATCCCTACCTGATCTGGATTTGAGTTGTTACCCCTTAAAATCTTTTTAAATATGCAATACATTCTAAAACAATCTAAAATCTAAATCTAAACTAATTATTTTTTAAATGGCGTAAAGAATCCTGCAAAAATCTGTTAGTTGGAATAAAATCAAGATTTTGGGAAGAACAAGATCTTACCTATATTGGCCTGTTGTTCGTCTCGATCTTCTCTTCTAGTAAATTCGTCTCGATTCCTGAAATTTTAAACAGAAATTTTGCAGAATCAAATGCACCAAAAGAAATCTAATTTAATTTACAACTAAAATCTAAAACTTAAATTTAAATGTAATTAAACTACATCTCTTCGGCAACGATGCCAAAAACTTGATGGAGATTTTATTAGTCTGCAAATTTAAACGCAAGTATACAGTTTATCGCAGATGGACTTGAGAATCGTTCCCACAGATAGGTGTTATAACTATTTTTAAACTAAATTAAAGAAAAGATTTGATTTTAATTTTTCCTTTATCAATATCTAAAGTAAGAAAATTTAAAAGATTGGTTTGAATAATAAAAGGAGATTTAGGGTTTTTCTTATCTTTTTCATATGTGGTAATTTATATGACAACACTTTATCTTTTTTCATAGGTTTAATTAATGATCGATTAATAATATAAAAATATAGAATAAATTATTTGATTTAATCTTATCCTATCAATTATATTATATCATTTAGATTTAATTTAAACTCTAATTCTAACTTACTAGATTTAACCTAGTTTCAACCGTCTATGCGTATTTGTATGTTCAGAAACTACAACTACCAAGTTCTAGGTTTTCTCCTAAATCAAATTAATAACTAGTTTGAATATTTTTTGATTTTATAATTTGTTTCTTACCGTCCCTAATTAGGTTTCTAGATGTCTACTATCATGAACCTAATTAGTTTTTAGCTATTATTTTCTATCCATAATTTTACTAAACGCGTCAACTTTTTGTCATAAAATTACTTTTTCTAAATTAAGAACAATGAGAACCATTTATCAATCAAAAGAGATTCATATCAAAATAAGAAATACAGCGTTTATTAAACATCCGCCATACATATAAGCAAAACAAAAACCTAGACGGTGTTTAGCCACGCATATTCAAAGAGAAAACAATATTTTTATTGAGAATTTAAAGTACTTACAATAATTGACCACTCTCTTGAGAATCCAAGTTCTTGAATAATGAGAGAGATAAGAGAGAGATGAAACCATAAAGCTATACAAGTGCTTATATAGGGCTAAAGAAGATTGAAGAATAAGTAATAGAAAATACAAGAGAATATACTTGCTAACAACTATGATAATTTAATCTAATTGCTCTATTGGATACTGTTACGAGCCTTTAGAATCTTCGAGAAATAAAAAGATGTATCTCAACACGATGTATGTGCCAAAACGATAGTGCCCATAAAAATTGGTGATGAACGGCTCAGTTTTCACAGTTGAACCGCCGCGTATATGCTCATTATGTGGCTGATCCGTGGCCCTTTGGTGGCTTTGTGGAACGATTTTTTTTGGATTGATTCTCTTAATTTGTTGAGCTCTTTTTAACTGTCAGAACATGAAAATTATTCTCATTGCTCTGCAGTTGCATGGATCTCCGAATTGTTCCCAAATTTGGCATATAATTAGATAGATTTATTTGTTGCTTTTGATTTGATTCCATCCGATTTATTGTTGTGATGATTGATGTAGAGGACGAAGGTTCTGTAGCGGGCATGGAAAATACGACTACCTATGTTTTGGAGGACGAGATAGTATGGGACAGAAAAGGTCAATCGTAAACATTAACGGTTGTGAGGGACATATTATGTTGGAGATGAGGTCGCTATTTTCTTTTTACGAGATTAAGACTTGTATTTAGTGTTTTTTTTCATAGAGGATATGTTATCCTCTGTTTTTTACTCTTTTTTCTTCGCTTCCTTTTCATCCTGTTTAGAAGACTTTTGATGTATTTTCATTCAATTGTCGTTTCATTAACGCCGGGCATTTAGACTTCATTTTAATAAAAGAAAAAAGTAATGTTTGATCCACATCACTAAATTTAAGCCAAACATAACAAAACTAGACATTTATATGACACCGAGGTTTCGATGACATAACAATCAGATGACCAAGATTAAACAAAATATTTTCTTTTGATACCTGAGCCAAAAATTAAATTGGCTAAATTGTACAAATGTATCCATTAACTTTCACGTTTTTTGCAATTTATACAATGAATTACATACAAGTATCATGAACTATCACCCCAAGTGGCAACTAAATATTATCAACTTTTCTTCCGTCCGCAAACGTTATATTTAATTGCCACGTCATCAAAATTTGATTTGTTTTCCCTATTTTACCCTTATATTCTCAATCAACCCCTAAAATTTCGAGTGGTATAATGGTCCATTAAGACACAAAAATAACGTCGTATAGTAGTCATGTAAAAAATAAATGGTTCATGATATTTATCTCTAATTATTAAATTTCATGGTATTAATCATAAAAAACATGAAAGTTGAGAGATACATTTGCACAATTTAGCCAATCAAATTCATTACCGTCTTAATCTTAAGCTAAATGGAATGGACTCTATTAATTGCAAGATTTCATAAAATATCTAATAAAATTATATGACTTGGTGTCACCCTAGCCTCAATATAAGTCTGACTCGGTACGAACTTTACAACAGATATTGTTGGTATTCTCTAAGTTATTCTAAAATAGACGGATATCTTAAAAATTGGTGATAGATGTGTTGGATATATACACTACTTACTACTTAGTCTCCTTATCATATGATATGCAACAACACTCTTGGTTGAGTGTAGTTTAAACCTCATGGGGTACCAAAATCTAAAAATAGATATTAAACAGTTGTTGCTCTAATGTTTAGTTAAACTAAAATTTAAGTTTAAAATAATCTAGATGCAATTACATTTAAATTAAGTGCTTTTGCAGAAGCAGGCTGAAAAGCTCAAAGAAAAAAAGGTTATTGTGCTGCAACTGCATTAAAAAATATAATATACAAAATATCTAGTCATACTACATTTTCATCAAATGAGAAAAATGAACGCCTAAACAGCAATACCTGAATCTGCACGTATTTGCAAAAGCATTGCTAATCTAACTATAATTAAGAAACCAAACACATTCTATGTTTTTTATTAGTACCAGCAATAATCAAGCCTCCTAGTATAGGTAACAAAGTACGCCTATATTTTAAAAGTCATCCCTTTATATGTAACTTGTTTTCTGGAGGTGCGTTGCAGTATTAGTTTACTCAAATGGTAATTGTAATTAAAATAGCGAAGCGATATTATCATACTGTTAGTGAAATTAATGGTTCCTTCAAAGTTCTTTCAGTTAGTTTTTCCAGAAAAAATATAAATTTGAATGTCAAAAACGCGTCGTGTTTGAGTTATCAAATATATTGTAAAAAATTATTGAAAGATAATTTAAAACGTTCGAAATAAAAATGCAAGGTTATGGAAACTTCTAGAAAGACAATACTACATATTTTAGTGGATTTGCATTGAATAACTTTAAATAAGAAAGACGTTCAAACAAAAATGTAATTTTAAGTGAAATCTAGAAAGTTGAACTATGCTAGGATAAAACTTTGTCTAGAAAGTTCTTTTATCATATCGTTTTAGAGATTGAATTTTTAGAATTCATTTTATTGTTGTGTTGTTCTTTCTTGATGACGTGGACGCTTAATGGGAAAATTTTCTCTTCTAATTAATATCAAGTTCATTTACGCTATAGAATGGTATAGATTTTGGGGTATGCATTCTTTATTGCTCTAGCTGTATCTATATTTTTGAGTTTATTATAATTCGAACTGTTAATCTATTATTTCTGTGCATTTTCAAAGACTGTTCACTTGAAGAATTGGTGCGTGGCCCTTTTTTTTAATCTTTAGCATCATCGATCATCAGCTGAGAATTTGATAATTTGATATTAATTAGAAGAGTCTTGGCATCAAGTTGGCAATCAATATAGTGAAACTCTGTCAAATTCTTCATCCATCATTGCTAGACTATATATAATAGTCGACCACTACGAACTTTCAAGTCGTAAATGGTGGTGGTGATGATAATGACATTATGTTGACGACATCTATCACGGCTTTGAAACATTATAAACTATTTGTTATTGCATAATAAATGTAATGTTTCGTGGTCCAATCGGGTTTTTTTTTTAAACATTACTTTCCAATTTAAACTTTAATAACATGATTAGGTTTCTCAATCAAATTTTTATATTTGAAATACCTCTAAGCTTCTCCTGTTACAATTTCTGTTATTAATGTTTGCATAAAGGGCATTTTTGTTTTGTAGATAAGAAATTGGCCAGCAAATGTTGAGATTGAAGGTAAAAATAAAGTAAATATTTTTAGGCATCTCCACGCCCAACTTGTCCTTGTAAGCTTTTAAAGGCCAAATTGGGTTTTTATTTCCAAACTTAAATTGCCACATTCATGCACGAGCTTTGTGTGCGGATTTGGTGGGTTTTTGGTGAGAGAATGGCGCGTTGTATCCCTATGCAAAAATACTAGTAATGGTAGTTTGTAGTCCATGGTGGTCCCTGCTTCGAACTGTTGTTAATGGGGCGCATTAAATGCACATTAACTCATTTTTTTAACTGCTTTTGCAATATTCATTTGCACCCTATCAATTAGTCAAGCCTTGTGGATTTCTATATTAACCAAGCTTATTCTTCAGGCGGACCGACCCGGAAGACTAACGCGTGTGCGTGTCATACACACGCATCCAGTGGTCTCACAGACAGATTTACATCAAACGCGTTAAGTTGTGAGCGGTTTCCTTAATGGGAATTGATCTTCGTACAAGAGGAGTGTGCTATCACCAACCCAGCTATGCCCGTAGTCAACCAAGCTTATCCTTAGCTACATAGAAAGAAAGGGAAAAATTTACGTATCCCGGATCTTATGCAAAGCTTAAATTTGAATAAACAAATAGAGGGGGGAAATCAGGTTTTTCGTTGTCAGCTCCGATTCGAACCGGGTATAATTTTTTTCTAAATGTACCTAACATTTCGTTTATTTATTAATTGAACTTTATTTTTTTATATTATCCCAAATATTATTTTATTTCTTCAAATTCAAATAATAAATATACTGCGAAGTCAAATAACATTATTGATTTTATTTTAATTTTTTTTTCAATTCGAAATACCAAATATGAGTAAATATTTTAGAGAGAGAAAGAGCGAAGTGTTAGGCAGGGGAATAGACCATTTGGGCTTTTCTCTCTCTCTCTCCCTCTCCCCACCTTGGTCAAGACAAAGCTAGCATTAATTAAAGATGAGGTTCTTTGACATTTAAGGAGATAGAAACAAATGCAGCAATTAATGCCTTACTAGATGTCTCCAAAGCTTTAAAGAAGCCTGCCTCTAAAACAAGCCAAAGTTAAAAAAAAATTAAAAAATGTCCCTTTACTTAAAAATGAGAAAAAGCCTCATTAATTGAGAACAGAGACGTCCACGCATTAGAAACCCAAGCTAAGGTAACAAGAAAAAATGAAATAACAAGGCATTGGCTGTGACATATATAAAAATCTTCATTTAATAGAAGAGCTAGGAGAGACTTTTGCGGTTTGGATGAGATTGAAGCTTGGTAAAAATTGAAAAATAATTTTCCAATCCATTTTAACTCCTACTCGTATGGCACAGAACGAGAATAGAAGGGCCGCAATATATACCCATACGGACGCAAAATGACAAACAAACACACACACGATGCTAATGCAACCTAAACAAACTCTAAATGATTCAACATGCCTATACGAGATCCGACATTTAATAATTGCGAAAAATAATTAATATAAAACCAACAAGCTAAATACCTACTTTTGACCTTCCAATTTAAAGATTTGATTTGCATTTATATCAGGTTATAAGAGGAAAATAAATCAACTAAACAATCTAGTCCAATCCAAATATTTTATTCTCTCAAATAAGCCTAGTTCAGAACTATCCAGTATGACAATATTGATTAATATATCCCACAAAACATGCACCAATTAACATCCTTTGTTTCCATGCTTTTATTTCTGGGTTTTCCCCCCGAAATAGTGCGTTTATACGTTCAAATTATAAAAATAATACAATTTAAATTATATTTAGCGGAATAGGACGGTTCCCCGACTGACAAGGCCCCACCCAACACAGAGAGCTGGTTCCTAAAACCCGCCCCCACCTATACAATGAAGATGGCGGGTTCTCCCGCCCTCTCCGTTATTAAGGAGAGGACGGGTAATAACGGAGAGGGCGGGTTCCTAGAACCCGCCCTCTTCTTGGGTTTGGTGGGGGCGGGTTTCTAGAACCCGCTTTATTTTAAACAAAAAAAAATAAATAAAAAACAATTTAAAAAATATCGTTTACAAACCCTTAATAAATAATAAGATTGTTGTTTATGTTATGGACGGGTCAATTGTTATTACAGTTCATATAAAATTACTATAAATCTAAATTTTGTATACACTTCATTCACAAAATGAATCCATCAAAATAATAATACAAAAAAATCATATCATACTAAAATTTAATTATACAAGTTTCATAGTACAAAAAAATCATACCATACTAAAATGTAAATTATATAAGTTTCTTTACAAGCGCTAACTGATTTTCATCCCGTGCACTTGTCACGATCTCGAAGGTCCCATCCCTGTTGACTGTCTTGAACATCTGGTCCTATAATGACCTGGTTGTTTGCATAGGCTACATCTGTCGTGCCTTTGCTGAGGATCAGCATCCATTTTCGTTCGATCTCGACGCATCTTAGGTCTTCCGGATCCTATATTTTTGTCTGGCGGTAATACAGTCGGTGTTTGTCTGTTCCCCGTATAATAGTGCCAATAACGACTGTCTGGTATGGGATGAAATTTTGGATCGTATGCGCCTTGATAATTGGAAACTGAATAGTAACGGGAAGCAAAATTGTAATGTGAGTTATGCATGTTGCTCGCAGCAGCAATTGCGTGGGCACAAGGTAAATGTTATTGCTGGAAAATACTGCATGTGCACGAAGAGAGCCCTTCATCTCTAAAATTTACGGTATATTGATTCCCATTACTCCCAGTAACTTGAAACTCCGCTGTGTCAAACCTTTCAGATCTGTAGTATTGTGTTCTACGCTCTTTTTTCCGGAATATATTTTCGTAATACGTGGTGAGTGGAGTCTCCATCGCCAAAAACTTTTCCCTTCTTTGCACAAAGTAAGTATTCACTTTGAAAAAGGTTCGAACAATCAACCCCTGTATCAGTAAGCCTCTAACACCTTTAAGGACACCGTTGAAGTTTTCAGACATATTAGTGGTCATTAGTAAATATCTGCATCCATTATCATATGCTTGTGACCACATGCGTGCTGGATACTCATCTAACCACGCTTTCATGGCTTGACTCATCTGACCAATTTTCGTCTTGTACATGTCATGAACATTAGGATCAGACGCTTCACCGGCTTTGTACATAAGCTTATGTAGATATGAATTTTTAAAAATTTTATCAAAATTTTGTCTGAAGTGCCTTAAGCAAAACCTATGTAGGGTCGTCAGAAATACAGCTCTCATTGCAGCTAGTATTCCTAGATGTTTATCAGATATGATGCATAAATCTGTTTTATCAATAACAGATGGGATACTTTTGAGATGACGAAAAAACCATGACCAGGATGATGTATTTTCACTCTCGACAATAGAAAATCCCAACGGAAATATACCGTTACTAGCATCAATACCTGTAGCAATTAACATGCAACCTCTGTACTTACCATATAGATATGTCCCATCTACGCACAATACCGGCCAACATCGTGTGAAACCAGCCGTACAAGGAGCAAAATACCAGAAAATTCTTTGAAACCTGACACAACTATCGACATCTGTCTCTGTGGTTTATAACCGTTATACGGACCCCGGATTTGATGCTTTCATGGCTTCCATAAAAGGAACTAGTGAGTTGTACGAGCTTTCCCAATCCCCAAATATCTTGCCTAATGCATTTCTACGAGCATTCCATGCCTTCACATACGAAATCCGAATTTTGTGCTCTCCACTGACGTAGAGTCGTATCTCTCGGGGAGTCATCGCCACATCTGTACAGATTAGTGGCATGATTAGTGAGCAAATGTAAGATAAAGTGCAATTCCTGTGATCTTTTAATATAATAGAATTGATGTAAGTATATTCTTGGTTGTATTTCGTGACCTTCCAAGATTTTGCTCTTTTGGAACAACATGCATGAAATCTCCACTTACATTCAGGAGCTTTCGTACATACCACGGTATAGTACGTCTTATTTGACTCTTCGGTTTTAAATGTAACATTTGTTTGAATAGCCCACGATTTCAGCTTACAAATAAGATCTCGTTTTTTCTGAAACATATCTCCAACTGTGACATCTTCGCTTGCTACAGTCGCTTCCAAATCGGGTTCGGTATTTACTTCTGCTACGGCTAAGTCTACCCAGGTATCATCTTCCAGCGGATCGAGGCCGGGATCTTCTAGTTCGAAAAAATCATTATTCGCAGCCATGTCATCAATCAATGCTACTTCATTCAATCCAGCGGCATAATCCACGCTATTCTCCTCTTGATGACCTTCACCAGTTTCATCATCATCACTATCACCCATATCAATGTCACCCGTAGCAACATAAGGTTCGGGTGTAATATATGATGGTTGAGGTCGGTATAATGTGGATGGTTCGGGGTGAAAAGTCTGGAAAGATGTGGACATGCTTGGAATGCACTACTTGGATCGTGTTGGAATGATGCGGAGGTATGGGAAAAGCTGCATTTCGTATATAAATTTTTCTTATATAATTAATTCTTAATATTTGCGTATTACGAATAATATAAATAATCACCACTTATTTCAGATTGATTTACCTTTGGAAAGTCGTATATGCTAATCCTTGTTGTTCTTCAGGGGTGCATGTAACCGCAGCAGTCGATTGGGAAAATCTGTATTTAATATTTAAAATATATTAGTATTTTGATATTACATAAAGAGGATTTATAAAATGTTTACCCTTGAGTTTGAAGGTTTGAATAATGATGAGTATAGTCGTATCCACTAAGACTGAAGGTATCATCGTTAACCATGGGACCGTATCCACAGAACTACCTCCAGTATTACCATCAAAATTACCCGTTGGAGTAACATCTGATACTTCCAATTGTTCCTTCTGAACTAAAAGTTTAAAAGAATGCTGAGTGTTTGCCAGAGCGAAGTCTATCATCGAAGATATTAATGCATCGTCTATAATTTCAACCAATGCATTTCCACTAAACATAGGCCATATATAACTTAACTTAAGCTTAATTTCACGGGGATCGTATTTCGTGATTTTAAACACTTTTTCTCGAGTTCATTATAAGTCGTTGATAATTCTAGTCGCATAATTCTTGCGCACCCGCCCATATACTCGGGACCTTGTGCACTTGTCACAATATGGCCATCGTATTTACATACAACAAATAAACTTGAACTTGCCATTATCCGCATCAAACAATATCAACCCAACAATAAATAAAAAACGTTAACAACTGATATAATAATTATATTCATTGAAAATTAAACAAATTAAATTTACATACATTTGAAGGGGTGCAGATGAGATTTGCAGATGAGATTTTGCAGGAGGTGAACATGCAAATCGGAGCAGATTGAAGAGCAAATGGCAGGGGAGAGAGGGGTTTTTATAGGTGTTTGGTGGTAAAGGGGTAACGCGTTCTTGGAACCCACTATCCCTTTTTAAATTTGACGGGAGATAAAGAGGTCATGGGCTTATCTTGGAGTAAGTAAAATTATTTAAAATGTTAAGGAGAACCCGTTTCAAGAACCCACCCTCTCCTTTTTAAATGAGAGGGCGGGTTCTTGTAACCCGCTATCCCCTTTTAAATTTGACGGGAGATAAAGGGGTCACAGGCTTGTCTTTGGTAAGTAAAATTATTTAAAATATTAAGGAGGGCGTGTTTCAAGAACCCGTCCTCTCTTTTTTAAATGAAAGGGCGGGTTCTTGTAACCCGTTATTCCTTTGTGACAAATTCGATATGACAATAAGGGGGTCTGTCACGACCCAAAGTTCGGCCCGTGACCGGCACTTAACCACGTAACATCTACAGGCGTAACGCGACTAAGTAAGCCGAACCCAGAAATCAAAACCATTAAAAGTAATGAGTGTTAAAACATTTGATAGAAACATTTGTTAAAACGTTTATAAAACCTTAAGTAATGTAGTAAAATTTCTTTAAAGTTCAAGTTATTATCTTAAAAAATTTGGCGACATTTCCTTTGTAAAAACTAACCCCGAAATCGGGTACAAGGCAATATACGAGTAAAATGATATACAACAAGAATAAAGCATCCTAACGGGAGCAATCACGCCCAACGGCGGAAACAATCTCCACAATAATAATATAAGACGCCGTAACGAAGAATGAGTAAAAATAAGTGAAGACAACACGAAATATAAAACTGCATAAATAAAGTCAGCTCATAACGAGCTCGACACCAGAATACAAAATAATATACATCGTCCTCACAGCTGGTCTCTAAGTCAATAAATGAATAGTAGATGGAGAGTACTAGATACAACAGTGTATACAAACAGGAAAATAAACAGATACCGCAAAAACCCACCTATCAGTAAGAGGGCTCACACGCCAACTGCAGTGGTATCTGTATCAAAAGATGCAAGAAAGCGGCCTGCCGCAACTACTCTGAGGGACAACCTGCAAACACTGTGGCACAATGGGAGTGAGTTTCCAACTCGTGAATAGTAGATAACATATAAAGGTAATCACGAGTATGCACGTACTGCAATACTCTAACGTATGCCAACAGATAACATCTATGTGATAAGCTGGATGCGCAATAATCATGCAATAAGTATGATCTAATAACATCTCTATATGATGAGCAGGGTATGCAATAATCAGGCATAGCAAATGCAATCTAATAACATCTATATAGGATGAGCAGGGTATGCAATAATCGTACATAGCAAGTGTACTCTATCAGGTACTACAGATACAGGATGAGATGTATAGCACTGAATGCTAAGCATGGGAATAAATAACATCTACATGGAATGTCAATGTGGAAAATAACCGGTGTCCATCAATACACCAAAATCCCAGTAAAACTAACTCAGGCGCCGTCACTCTGATCGGCCCTCAAATCCTGTATAGCTCATGGAATCGTGAATGCCTAGCATCGGCACTCGAAAATATCATGAAATCATCATGTCTAGCATCGACACGCAAATCCTTAAGTATCGGGCTCCGTCATTCCGGATCGGCCCACGGGCACCGTTTGCGGAATCGGCCCTCGGCCCCGGCAGTACGTATCGTCGCGTATCCATCTATCGACTCTGGTCAGTATCCTCCGGATAACCGCCAGGTCCAACCAATCACAGGTAGGTAGTAGTCCCTCCGCCGGGCTCACCGTCTAACAATACGAGTCTTCTTGCCCCGGGGTACCATACCGGGTCCACCATGTACCCGCAATCGGTGCCTACAACTCCTCGAATCCGGTATACTCACACAAGCTCTCTGGAACCGAGAAAACTTATGGTGGACGCACTGAAATATCATATCAAGAGAAACCGGGGTTTTAAAACAGTGCGTATTTTCTTAAAATAATACCACGGTTCTCAAATCCAGAAATCGTATAAATCCAACTCAATGCGTAAATCCATGCAATGTATCGTATGAAACTAAGAGTAAAAAAGGGAAAACCGCTTTTTAAAATAATCCGGTTTTCAAAATATCTCATGCGGTCCCTATTTTCATGAAATCAAATCAATATCATCCACGTATGTGACATATGTATGTATGTAGGTATGGATGTGCAAATGGATATATACGCGAATATGAGTGTAGTACTAGTATGAATATACAGTGTGCATGTGCGCAAGTATGAAGATATCAATATATGTGTGCACTGGTATGAATATACAGTGTGCATGTGCGCAGGTATGAAGATATCAATATATGCGTGCACTGGTATGAATATACAGTGTGCATCTGCGCAGGTATGAAGATATCAATATATGCGTGCACTGGTATGAATATACAGTGTGCATCTGCGCAGGTATGAAGATATCAATATATGTGTGCACTGGTATGAATATACAGTGTGCATATACGCAGGTATGAAGATATCAATATATGTGTGCACTGGTATGAGTATATAGTGTGCATGTGCGCAAATGGTGATATATCAATGAAGGTATGCACTAATATGAATGTACAGTGTGCATGTGCGCAAGTGGTGATATATCAATGAAGGTATGCACTACTATGAATGTACAGTGTGCATGTGCGCAAGTATGAAGATATCAATATATGTGTGCACTGGTATGAATATACAGCGTACATGTGCGCAGGTATGAAGATATCAATATATGTGTGCACTGGTATGAGTATATAGTGTGCATGTGCGCAAATGGTGATATATCAATGAAGGTATGCACTAATATGAATGTACATTGTGCATGTGCGCAAGTGGTGATATATCAATGATGGTATGCACTAATATGAATGTATATAAACATCTACGACTAGACATCGTATCACGCCCTAACGCTTAACGCCATACGGGCGATTTCCCCGTAAAAGTTAAATCTACTCACTTGGTCTCATGCTAAGCATACCCGACCACCTGCTTCCCTTTCTTTGCGGCGTCCGACGTACCCGCTTGCGAACCTAGAATTCACACAAAGAATATACATAAGCAAAATCCTGCAAAAACGCGTGCGTGTATACGCAACGTGTGTGCATACGCCAAAACCCAACGTGACATGCTGTGATACACAGCAAACCAACTCAACACGCATCGTACGTGTCGCGCAAGTCCCGCTACGCAAATAATGGGTAAAAGGTCCCAGATTTAATCTGGAGCAAAAACAAGCAAATCAAACAAGACCAAACCCTTCACAATACCTACAGACAGCTACCTGCCAAAATCCAACACAAATCCTCAAAATTGGGCCGGCGGCTACGGGTGTCATACCGGCCTAAAACCGGTAGAAGGGGTCCAGATTCCTACACTATGATCCTAACACAATTCATAACCTAGTGTATATGTTTTGTAACCCTTCGAAAATCGTTTAGGCAGTTTTTCGGTAATCGGTTAATTTTTCGGCTTTTTCCGTAAAAAGTCAAAATTGATATTTTTCATTATAGACCTAATTATACCAAATTTAGATAAGATATTACTATAATTTTGTCACTAAAATGTCACTTATAATTTTCTAGTTAAATAAAAAAATTTCGTAATTAATTATTTTTTTATTATTTTAAGCCTTTTTAAATACATTAAATTAGTGATAAATATAAATTTAATTAGGTAAATTTCATAATTAGGAATCTTTATATGCTAAAATATAGTGTTAATAAAATTGTATCATGACTTGCAAACTTGTGGTTTTATGGTGTAAAAAAAAGCATTAAAATGGGTTTTTTTGTAAAAAGTTGATGTAACATTCATTAATTGATCTTTGAAGAAGCTTTTTGTGTAGAATTTTCCACACAATTCTCTCTCACTCTCCTCCTCCACCTCCAGGTCGTGCTACCTGCAGCAAACCCCCTCCCATTTCCCCCATTTTGTTTAGCTCAAAATTCTTGCAAAAAAAATCCTCCGAAATCCACAAAAATTCACACTTTTCTTCTCTAATTCAAACCTAAACCCTATTCCATTCCTTCTCAACCCCAAATTGGACTAATACAAGGAGAAAAGAGGCATCTTTAGAGGCTAATTTCAAGAGGATCATAACTTGGAAGGTATAAATCCTAAACTAGTTGTTGAATTTGTAGTTTAAATAAGCTAGATTAGTATTTTGAAGTATTAATTTAGTTGTAAATAAATTGTTCATAAAAAAAATCAAGAATGGGATTGATCTTGAACTAGGGTTCGAAGCATGGTTGAAGGATTAAGTTAGGGCTTTGGTTACCTATTTGATTAGAGTGGTTAATTGCGTAAGGTTACGCTCGCTAAATCGTTAAATTGCAATATTTGCATCGAATCGGTATGCTTTTTGCTTACTAGATTTTTATAAAAATTAGGATGTGATCCAATTGCGTTATATTAGCGATATAATTAGCTTCATATACGACTACTAGAGTGCACGAATGCGGGGTTTTGTCTAGCCGGGTTTTAGTTTTGCCGATTTTCCCGAAACGGTGATTCTAGTTAAGATTTAGCGATTTTCGTAGTATTTTCTCGCGCACCGAGTGCACGTTATGTTTAATTCGAGAGCGTTGATATTTGTATATTTTCACTTGCATCGTTTTATGATATGTAATCTTATACTTGGTGTTGTGCAAATATAGGATCGGTCGGGGAAACATCGGACACGGCGCGTAAAGGCAAGGCGGTGGTCGGATCGGATTAGCGAGGCATTCAAGTGAGTAGATGTATTCATCTATAGGGGAATCGTCTGGATGGCGCGAGGCGCCCCCTAGTTAGAATTACCTTATTTCTTGCAAGACTTGTATTGCTAGTTAGCTTACCTCTTCATTATAATGCATACCCTTATAGTTAATAGTATACTAGATTGCATGGACATTCATATACACTATGCGATATCACTTCGTAGGACACGAACACCATTACCATTGGCATCTGTTGCACGCGCACTATTCATGTGACACACACGCCCTTGGTAATTGCCATGCCACGTGCACTATAGAACCTGTTTAGCTCAGTTCGCCACTTGCATCATACATGATATATGAATTTGCATAGCATGTATATACCTTGCATCATCATCATTCTTACATAGATTTCTTGCCAAAATTCACATCGCATACCTTGATATCATAGACATTTATCATATACAACATGATGGACATTATGATTTTCTTGAGGATTTCAGTATTGCTGCGATTTCTGGATTTTTGGGGAAAACCGCAAGACTTTAACAAAAGCTTATATTTATCATTTTTTAAAAAAAGTTACGGTTTTCTCGTGATGTATGTGTCGTCCACCATGAGTTTTCATGTTTTCTGTTGGATTTCGAGACCCGATTCGAGGAGTGGATGAACCGTCTCGGGTACATGGTGGGCCCGGTATGGTACCCCGGGGCAAGAAGATCGAGTTGTAGACGATGAGCCTGGCAGGGGAAGACTACCTACCGATATCCGGAGGATATCGACCGTTGTCGTGAGATTTGATGATATGGGCCGATCCGGACTGACGGAGCCCGATATTTGAGACTTGTTACAGTGAGATATTGAGACAGATATGATTTCATATTTGGTGTCGATGCTTGACACGGGTTTTCAGATGATTTCTTGATGGTACTTAGCTATTATATAGATATTCATTTCCTAAAATTAAGAATGCAGTACCCTTAGCATTTAAAACACTTAAAGAGTTAGTAATGACATTGCATACATGTGCATGCATACTAGAGATATTATATCACATATGGATACACATGTTGTGACGCATTGCGTGCATTCTTACGATTGCCTTAGTAGATGTTATATTCTACTCACGAGCTGGCAACTCACCCCCGTTGTGCCACAGTGTCTTGCAGGTCGGACTCATCAGTCTTGTAGCGGCGGCTATCTTATCATCAGCTCCTTTTGCTCAGACTCGCGACATCGCCCGTAGGTAGGTTGCGAGCACACTTTATTTCTTTTTTCTCTATCATTGTATCTAGTATTCTCCATCTACCACTTTATATTGTATATGCGGCCTAGTGATGAGACTGAGAGATTGTATATTTGTGGTTTCTTTTGGGTCGAGCTCACTTAAGTCGGCGTTGTGTTTTCTGATATTTTGCGTTTCTTTTAGGCTCTTTTCTTGATATTACTTATATTTTGCATATGGTTGTGATCCGCCTTGGGCGAAGAGCTAGCTCCCGCTTGGGGATGCCATTTTATGATTACAGGTTATATATATCTTGTTGTACCCATTTTGGGGGATAGAAAATACAGGGGAGACTCTGCCGAAATTTTCGGAAATTTTTGATGTTTTTAAAAAGGGATTCTATGCAACTTAATTGATTTAAAAATTGCTTTCATGTAAGGTTTTCCTTCACTCTCTTTTGATTTTGGTTTAGATTTTTCTGGGCTTTGGCTGACTTAGGTTACGGTACGCCTTTAGACGTCTCGTAATCTATGTGCCAGTCACGTTCCGTACTTTCGGGTTGTGACAAAGTTGGTATCAGAGCATAGGTTTTACCTTCCTGAGTGTAGGACGACCTTGGTAGATGGAGCAGGTGACTTAAGCAGAGTGGCGTAGCGTGGGTATGATCCACGGCATACTTACGATACGGTACTCCGCCTAAGTGACCTTAGGACATAATTGCTTGTATTTCCTTTCTTGATTCCTTGCATTCCTTGATTCAATTGCAATGTTCTTATCAGTCCTGTTCCTTATTCAAGCTTCGATGCCGCCAAAGACTACGAGAGCTCAGCGGGCTGCCCCTAGGGATGAGATTCGAGCGGGCTCGTCTGAGGCGAGGATCGAGCGGGAGGATACGCCTACCCTTCAGGGTCATACTGATCCGCCTTATCCTGACCGTATTGCCAGATTAGAGGCCGGCATGCAAGAGTTGCGGCAGATGATGGGATCTTTAGTTGAGTCCAGTCGGGCACAGAGATCCGAGGACGTTCCTTCCACCGCACAGACCACGATCGTACCTGCTACACAGATGGTCGCTCCTGCTGCTACTACGGAGACTATCCCTGTTTCACTACAGGAGTTCATGAGATTGAGACCTCCAGCTTTTACCGGTACAGATGCGACAGAGGACCCATAGGCATTTCTTGATAGGATGGCTCGGATTTGCCGTTCGTTGAGGTGTTCTGATGATAGATTGGTGGAGTTTACGAGTTTTCGTCTGGAGGGTCTTGCCCAGACATGGTACGATTCAGTAGAGAGAGGCCGAGCTGCAGGTCTATCTTCTATGACATGGGATGAGTTTACATCTGCATTTCTTGCCCGTTTCCTTCCGGAGAGTGTCCGAGATGCTCGAGCCCGAAGTTTTGAGTCTTTGCGCAAGACTCCTGGGATGACAGTGTCGGAGTATGATATACAGTTTACCCAGTTGTCTCGATATGCTCCGTACCTAGTAGACACAGAAGAGAAGAGAATAAAGAGGTTTGGTGCGAGGGCTTGATACACAGCTATTCCTTGCCATCGGCACCCAGCACTTTGATACATACGCAGCCGCGATGGATGCAGCCTTACTTCTGGAGGAGCGTATTTCTGAGACTCCGGTCGTTTCTGGGCCGAAGAGGATCCGTACTGATATGCCAGCTCAGCGGCAGATGGGTAGACACCGTGATAGATTATTTCCGGGAGATGGTGGAGGCAGAGGATTGAGACGAGGTCAGTTATTTGGTTCATATCCACAGACCCAGCAGTCGTCTCCAGGATGTTTTCGGTGCGGGAGTCAGTACCACCTTATTAGAGACCGTACCATGGGACGTTAGGGAGCGGCGACAGTCCCGCATGTGACCTTACCACCCTCACCACCTCCTCAGAGAGCTCTACTTCCTACTCCTGATGATGCTCCAAGCCAGCCAGATGCTTCTAGAGGTCATGGGCGTGGCGGTCCGGTTCAGAGAGGACGAGGCGACAGAGGCAGAGGCAGAGGCCGAGGTAGAGGCAGAGGACAGCCAGCTATTAGTGGTGGACAGGCCCGAGTGTTTGCGTTGACTCCTCAGGATGCACAGGCATCCAATGCCGTCGTAACAGGTACTCTGCCAGTATGTTCTTTTGATGTACGGGTATTATTTGATCCAGGCTCCACACATTCCTATGTATCCACGTACTTTGCACCGAGGTTGGGCCGAGTGTCTTCTCCGTTAGATCAGCCACTTGTCGTTATTACCCCGGTAGGCGAGTCTTTTGTTGCCCGTTTTGTGTACCGATCGTGTTCCGTTCGTATCGAGGAGAGAGATTCTTCAGTTGATTTGATTCTCCTCGATATGCTAGACTTTGACGTTCTTCTTGGTATGGACTGGCTAGCCACCTGTTATGCATCCGTGGACTGCCGTGAAAAGGCAGTCAGATTCAGTTTTCCTGGTGAGCCGGTTCTTATTATTCAGGGAGATCGTAGTGCTACCCTTCCCAGCTTGATTTCTTCTCTTCGCGCTGGTCAGCTCTTAAGGAAAGGGTGTCAGGGATTCTTAGCCTATATTTGTGATACTAGCTCCACAGAAGTTCCGTTGGACCAGGTCCCTGTTATGAGAGAGTTTCCTGATGTATTCCCTGACGAGCTGCCTGGTCTGCCACCAGAGCGCGAGATTGAGTTCTGTATTGACTTGATCCCCGGCACGGGGCCTATCTCTATACCTCCTTATCGGATGGCCCCGGCGGAGCTGAGAGAGCTAAAGGATCAGTTACAGGACTTGCTGGACAAAGGGCTTATCCGATCGAGTGTGTCACCTTGGGGTGCTCCCGTCCTGTTTGTTAAGAAGAAGGACGGAAGTATGCGTTTATGCATTGATTACCGTCAGCTGAACCGAGTTACTGTGCGGAACAGATATCCCCTACCCCGCATTGATGACTTATTTGATCAGCTCCAGGGTACAGGGTTTTTCTCGAAGGTTGATTTACGGTCAGGTTATCACCAGTTGCGGGTTCGGAAGGAGGATATTCCGAAGACTGCCTTCCGTACTCGATATGGTCATTATGAGTTCTTGGTGATGTCGTTCGGGCTCACCAATGCCCCGGCAGCATTTATGGATTTGATGAACCGTGTATTCAGGCCGTATCTCGATCAGTTCATTATTGTGTTCATTGATGACATCTTGGTTTATTCTCGGAGCCGGGAGGAGCATGAACAACACTTACGTATCACATTGCAGACTTTAAGGGAGCATCAGCTGTTCGCCAAATTCTCCAAGTGCGCATTCTGGTTAGACAGTGTCGACTTCTTGGGTCATGTGGTGACGAGAGACGGTATTTGTGTGGACCCGAAGAAGATCGAGGCAGTTCAGCGTTGGCCTAGACCAGTATCAGTTACAGAGGTTTGCAGCTTTCTAGGTCTGGCCGGCTACTATCGACGTTTTGTCCAGGATTTCTCCCGCATTGCTGCACCGTTGACCGGATTGACCCGGAAGGGGGTTCCTTTTGATTGGACCTAGGCATGTGAGGATAGTTTCCAGCAGTTGAAGACTCGTCTGACTACTGCACCAGTGTTAGCATTGCCTTCAGGATCAGGCGGGTTCGTGGTATATTGTGATGCTTCTCGAGTGGGGCTGGGCTGTGTATTGATGCAACACGACAGAGTTATCACGTATGCTTCTCGGCAGCTGAGGAAACACGAACAGAACTACCCCACCCATGATTTAGAGATGGCTGCAGTGGTATTTGCACTTAAGATCTGGAGACATTATCTATACGGTGAGTCGTGCCAGATATTCACTGACCACAAGAGTTTGAAGTATATCTTCCAGCAGCGAGACCTGAACCTGAGACGGCACCGTTGGATGGAGTTGGTGAAGGATTTTGACTGCGAGATTCTATACCATCCGGGCAAGGCGAATGTGGTGGCAGATGCTTTGAGTAGAAGGCCCGGAGGTAGCTTATCTTGTTTGAGCGCAGTGCAGATGCAGTCGACGACGGATTGGCAGGATTTATGTGACAGCAGAGTGCAGTTCGAGTTTACTCCTACACGGGGACAACTGGCCCATTTCAGAGCACGCCCACAGTTACTTGACTGTATCCGCGAGGCACAGTCCGGCGATGCCCGTATTTTAGAGATTATTGAGCAGATTCGGCAGGGCAGAGTTTCTGAGTTCGTGATTGATGATCAGGGGATACTTCGACTTGGGACTCGACTGTGCGTGCCAGATTCAGAGGGACTGAGGCGTGATATTCTTGAGGAGGCACATAGATCAGTATACAGTGTTCACCCAGGTTCCACCAAGATGTACCGTGATTTGAGAGAGGTTTACTGGTGGGACGGGATGAAGAAGGATATTACAGACTTTGTGTCGAGATGCCTGACTTGTCAGCAAGTCAAGGCCGAGCACCAGAGGCCAGCCGGCGAGTTACAGCCTTTGCCCATCCCTGAGTGGAAGTGGGAGCAGGTCTCCATGGACTTCATTGTGGGTCTACCCAGGACCAGTCGAGGGTATGACTCTATTTGGGTGATTGTGGATCGACCGACGAAAGCGGCTCACTTCCTGCCAGTGAAGACCACTTTTGGATTTTCTCAGTACGCCCAGGTTTATATTGATCAGATCGTGCGACTGCATGGTGTTCCGACTTGCATCGTGTCCGACCGGGGCACCCAGTTTACCAGCCGGTTGTGGCAGAAACTTCAGGAAGCATTGGGCACCCGATTGAGTTTTAGCACAGCCTTTCATCCGCAGACTGACGGTCAGTCGGAGCATACTATTCAGACTCTTGAGGACATGCTCAGAGCTTGTGTTTTAGATTTCGGTGGTAGCTGGGATCGTCATTTGCCTTTGATCGAGTTTTCCTACAATAATAGCTTCCAGGAGACGATTCAGATGGCACCTTTCGAGGCTTTATATGGGAGGAGATGTCGATCGCCTGTATGTTGGACAGAGCTCAGGGAGAGCTGTGTTTTGGGGCCTCATATTGTACAGGAGACGACCGAGAAGATACAGCTGATTCGGGACAGGATGAGAGCGGCACAGAGCAGGCAGAAATCATATGCTGACAAGCGTCGTCGCCGACTCGAGTTCGCTGTTGGCGATCATGTTTTCCTGAAGGTCTCTCCGATGAAAGGTGTGATGAGATTTGGGCGGAAAGGGAAACTGAGTCCTAGATATGTTGGTCCTTTCGAGATCCTAGAACGTGTTGGTCCAGTCGCTTATCGGTTAGCTCTTCCGCCCAGCTTCCCCGATGTTCACCCCGTATTCCATGTCTCGATGCTCCGCAAGTACCTTCATGATCCTTCCCAGGCGATTCAGCACCAGACGATCCAGTTAGACCGTAATCTTTCTTTCACCGAGCAGCCGGTTGTCATCTTGGATCGGCAGGTGAAGAAATTGAGGTCGAAGGTCATACCGTCCGTCAAGGTCCTTTAGCGTGGCCCGAACAGCGAGGAGGTCACCTGGGAGACCGAGGTCGAGATGAGGAAGAGATATCCCCATCTTTTTGAAGGTACGCGTAGTCAAATTCTAAATTCGGGGACCGAATTTCTTTAAGGGGGGAAGATTGTAACCCTTCGAAAATCGTTTAGGCAGTTTTTCGGTAATCGGTTAATTTTTCGGCTTTTTCCGTAAAAAGTCAAAATTGATATTTTTCATTATAGACCTAATTATACCAAATTTAGATAAGATATTACTATAATTTTGTCACTAAAATGTCACTTATAATTTTCTAGTTAAATAAAAAAATTTCGTAATTAATTATTTTTTTATTATTTTAAGCCTTTTTAAATACATTAAATTAGTGATAAATACAAATTTAATTAGGTAAATTTCATAATTAGGAATCTTTATATGCTAAAATATGGTGTTAATAAAATTGTATCATGACTTGCAAACTTGTGGTTTTATGGTGTAAAAAAAATGCATTAAAATGGGGGTTTTTTTGTAAAAAGTTGATGTAACATTCATTAATTGATCTTTGAAGAAGCTTTTTGTGTAGAATTTTCCACACAATTCTCTCTCACTCTCCTCCTCCACCTCCAGATCGTGCTACCTGCAGCAAACCCCCTCCCATTTCCCCCATTTTGTTCAGCTCAAAATTCTTGCAAAAAAATCCTCCGAAATCCACAAAAATTCACACTTTTCTTCTCTAATTCAAACCTAAACCCTATTCCATTCCTTCTCAACCCCAAATTGGACTAATACAAGGAGAAAAGAGGCATCTTTAGAGGCTAATTGCAAGAGGATCATAACTTGGAAGGTATAAATCCTAAACTAGTTGTTAAATTTGTAGTTTAAATAAGCTATATTAGTATTTTGAAGTATTAATTTAGTTGTAAATAAATTGTTCATAAAAAAATTCAAGAATGGGATTGATCTTGAACTAGGGTTCGAAGCATGGTTGAAGGATTAAGTTAGGGCTTTGGTTACCTATTTGATTAGAGTGGTTAATTGCGTAAGGTTACGCTCGCTAAATCGTTAAATTGCGATATTTGCATCGAATCGGTATGCTTTTTGCTTACTTGATTTTTATAAAAATTAGGATGTGATCCAATTGCGTTATATTAGCAATATAATTAGCTTCATATACGACTACTAGAGTGCATGATGCGGGGTTTTGTCTAGCCGGGTTTTAGTTTTGCCGATTTTCCCGAAACGGCGATTCTAGTTAAGATTTAGCGATTTTCGTAGTGTTTTCCCGCGCACCGAGTGCACGTTATGTTTAATTAGAGAGCGTCGATATTTGTATATTGTCACTTGCATCATTTTAGGATATGTAATCTTATACTTGGTGTTGTGCAAATATAGGATCGGTCGGGGAAACATCGGACACGGCGCGTAAAGGCAAGGCGGTGGTCGGATCGGATTAGCGAGGCATTCAAGTGAGTAGATGTATTCATCTATGGGGAAATCGTCTGGATGGCGCGAGGTGCCCCCTAGTTAGAATTACCTTATTTCTTGCAAGACTTGTATTGCTAGTTAGCTTACCTCTTCATTACAATGCATACCCTTATAGTTAATAGTATACTAGATTGCATGGACATTCATATACACTATGCGATATCACTTCGTAGGACACGAACACCATTACCATTGGCATCTATTGCACGCGCACTATTCATGTGACACACACGCCCTTGGTAATTGCCATGCCACGTGCACTATAGAACCTGTTTAGCTCAGTTCGCCACTTGCATCGTACATGATATATGAATTTGCAGAGCATGTATATACCTTGCATCATCATCATTCTTATATAGATTTCTTACCAAAATTCACATCGCATACCTTGATATCATAGACATTTATCATATACAACATGATGGACATTATGATTTTCTTGAGGATTTCAGTATTGCTGCGATTTCTGGATTTTTGGGGAAAACCGCAAGACTTTAATAAAAGCTTATATTTATCATTTTTAAAACAAAGTTACGGTTTTCTCGTGATGTATGTGTCGTCCACCATGAGTTTTCATGTTTTCTGTTGGATTTCGAGACCCGATTCGAGGAATGGATGAACCGTCTCGGGTACATGGTGGGCCCGGTATGGTACCCCGGGGCAAGAAGATCGAGTTGTAGACGATGAGCCTGGCAGGGGAAGACTACCTACCGATATCCGGAGGATACCGACCGTTGTCGTGAGATTTGATGATATGGGCCGATCCGGACTGACGGAGCCCGATATTTGAGACTTGTTACAGTGATATATTGAGACAGATATGATTTCATATTTGGTGTCGATGCTTGCCACGGGTTTTCAGATGATTTCTTGATGGTACTTAGCTATTATACAGATATTCATTTTCTAAAATTAAGAATGCAGTACCCTTAGCATTTAAAACACTTAAAGAGTTAGTAATGACATTGCATACATGCGCATGCATACTAGAGATATTATATCACATATGGACATACATGTTGTGACGCATTGCGTGCATTCTTACGATTGCCTTACTAGATGTTATATTCTACTCACGAGCTGGCAACTCACCCCCGTTGTGCCACAGTGTCTTGCAGGTCGGACTCATCAGTCTTGTAGCGGCGGCTATCTTATCATCAGCTCCTTTTGCTCAGACTCGCGACATCGCCCGTAGGTGGGTTGCGAGCACACTTTATTTCTTTTTTCTCTATCATTGTATCTAGTATTCTCCATCTACCACTTTATATTGTATATGCGACCTAGTGATGAGACTGAGAGATTGTATATTTGTGGTTTCTTTTGGGTCGAGCTCACTTAAGCCGGCGTTGTGTTTTATGATATTTTGCGTTTCTTTTATGCTCTTTTCTTGATATTACTTATATTTTGCATATGGTTATGATCCGCCTTGGGCGAAGAGCTAGCTCCCGCTTGGGGATGCCATTTTATGATTACAGGTTATATATATCTTGTTGTATCCATTTTGGGGGATAGAAAATACAGGGGAGACTCTGCCGAAATTTTCGGAAATTTTTGATGTTTTTAAAAAGGGATTCTATGCAACTTAATTGATTTAAAATTTGCTTTCATGTAAGGTTTTCCTTCACTCTCTTTTGATTTTGGTTTAGATTTTTCTGGGCTTTGGCTGACTTAGGTTACGGTACGCCTTTAGACGTCTCGTAATCTATGTGCCAGTCACGTTCCGTACTTTCGGGTCGTGACATGTTTTCTTACCAAAATTACCACCCTAGTAACAGCAGATTCCATGTATCCTAAGGTTTAGATTTAAACCGTTTCAAAACACTAAGTTTGCAACAATAGGGTGTTTTAGGGGAATAGGTGAGTTTACAGGAATCTAGTGCTACCAACAGCACAAATTAGAGCTAATTTAACTATAACCACCCTGAATCATCCTATTTCACAGTCAAACCATAAGTTTAGCAATAACACTCAATACAAACACTTAAACTTAGCTACACAAACCCAGATTTCAACCTGCAGACAAATAGAGAAAGTAAATAACTCCAAACACTATAAAACTAACACAGACACCACCCTGCAAAACCCCAACACCAAGGCACAAGAGGGGGCCGGCGACGCCGGAAATACTGGGGAGGTCGCCGGGTCTTTGGTAAGGGTAAGGGCTCAGATTTCAAGACACTAGCCTAAAAAGCCTGCATACTATTCTGAAGTTGTTTGCTAAGCTAGACAATGCTCATAGTTGTAGCAGATTTCAATATCCTACAGTTTGCATCAAAGCCGTATTTTAAATTTCAAGTTTGCGATTTTAAGGTGATTTAGCTAAATCTAGTGATACTACAAGGTCTAAACAGTAATATTAACACTTAATGAGGTTCATTAAGCTATAAACACCCTAACTTAGCTTAAATCTTACCTAAATCACAAAACTAGCTCTAAACTCACACTAATCACTAACCGAAGCTAAAACAACACATGCCAGCAAGGAAAGGAGTTGAGTTCAGAGATTATACCCCCACTCTCTGGTCTTAGTGTGCAGGAAGAAGAGGAAGAAGAAGAGGAGGAGGTATTGCACTGCTGCTGCTGCTGCTGGGAATGGTGTTGCTGCTGCAGCTCCTACTGCTTCTGTTGCTGCTGCTGCTTCATGCTGTTGTTGTTGCTGCTGCTGCCGCTGCTGAGACTGCTGGTGCCGCTGCTGATGTTGTGAGTGTGTGTGTGTATGAGTGACAGTGAGAGAAATGAGAACAAATGAGAGGCAAAACAAAAAGAAATGGAAGTTAAGGCTAGTCAACCCCCCTCTCTCTCTTCATTAAATGGAGGCATGGCTCAAGCCATGATGCCACTCCTTCTCTCTCTCTAAGTCAACTAAATTTTAATTCATTTTTCATTTTTAGAAAAAAGAAAACAATTAACCCAAAACACTTAATTCAAATTTTAAATTAGCTTAAGGAAAATGGGTTAATCCACCATGGTTGCTAATCATGGTCTAATCCTAATTTTAACCCTAGTTTACATGCACATGTGTGTGCAAGCTTAGAAAAATTATAATAAAATATTCATTAAATTTGATAAAATATTTGAAAATCAATTTGGTAAACTTTTTATTAAAAACCATACTTTAAAGTATAATTAGGCACTAATAACATCCTAAGGTGTTACAATCTTCCCCCCTTAAAGAAATTCGTCCCCGAATTAAAAAATATATAGCTACGCGTACCTTCAAAGAGATGAGAGAACTTTTTCTGCATCTCGCCCTCGGCCTCCCAAGTGATCTCTTCACCATTCGGGCTGCGCCAAAGCACCTTCACAGATGGCAAGACTTTCGATCGAAGTTTCTTCACCTGCCGGTCCAATATCATGACTGGCTGCTCGGTGAACGAACGATCGGGCTCGAGCTGAACGGTCTGATGCTGAATCATGTGAGAAGGGTCATGTAGGTATCTGCGAAGCATCGAAACGTGGAATACGGGGTGAACATCTGGGAAGTCGGGTAGAAGAGCCAAATGATATGCTGCTGCACCCACACGCTCGAGGATCTCGAAAGGACCTATAAATCTGGGGCTAAGCTTCCCCTTCCATCCAAACCTCATCACTCATTTCATCGGAGAGACCCTCAGAAAAACGTGATCGCCAACTGCGAACTCTAATCTGTGGCGGCGTCTGTCAGCATACGATTTCTGCCTGCTCTGAGCTGTCTTCATCCTATCTCGAATCAACTGTATCTTCTCGATCGTCTCCTGTACGATCTGTGGCCCCAAAATACTGCTCTCACTGAGCTCTGTCCAACAGACAGGCGATCTACATCTCCTCCCATACAAGGCCTCGAAAGGTGCCATCTGAATAGTATCCTGGAAACTATTGTTGTAGGGGAACTCCACCAAGGGAAAATGATGATCCTAGCTACCACCAAAATTTAAAACGCACGCTCGGAGCATGTCCTAGAGAGTCTGAATAGTCCGCTCTGACTGGCCGTCGGTCTGCGGATGAAATGTTGTGCTGAAACTCAAGCGGGTGCCCAATGCCTCCTGAAGCCTCTGCCATAGTCGACTGGTAAACCGGGTGCCTCGGTCGGACACAATACATGTCGGGACTCCATGCAGTCGTACAATCTCATCGATGTATATCTGGGCATACTGAGCAAATCCGAAAGTCGTCTTCACCGGCAGGAAGTGACCCGCTTTCGTCAATCGATCCACGATCACCCAGATGGAGTCATACCCTCGCCTAGTCTTGGGTAGACCCATAATGAAGTCCATAGAAATCTATTCCCATTTCCACTCCGGAATGGGTAACGGCTGTAGCTTTCCCGCTGGCCTCTGGTGCTCGGCCTTGACTTGCTGACAAGTCAGGCATCTCGATACGAAGTCTGCGATGTCCTTCTTCATTCCGTCCCACCAGTAAACATCTCTCATATCATGGTACATCTTGGTGGAACTCGGATGAACACTATACACCGATCGATGTGCCTCCTCAAGAATCTCACGCCGCAATCCCTCAGCATCTGGTACGCACAGTCTAGTCCCAAATCGCAGTGTCCCCTGATCATCAATCACGAACTCGGAAAATCTGCCACGTCCAATCTGTGCCATGATCTCAGAACAACGGTCATCACTGTACTGTGCCTCATGTATACGGTCAATCAACTGTGGGCGTGCATGAACATGCGCAAGCTGTCCCCCGATCGGCGTGAACTTGAACTGCACTTGGCTGTCGCATAAAATCTGCCAATCCGCCGACGACTGCCTCTGCACTGCGCTCAAACAGGATAGACTACCCTCGGGCCTCCTGCTCAAGGCATCCGCCACTACATTCGCCTTGCCCGGGTGATACAAGATCTCGCAATCGTAGTCCTTCACTAGTTCCATCCAACGGCACTGTCTAAGATTCAGGTCTCGCTGCTGAAATATATACTTTCAGCTCTTATGATCAATGAATATCTGGCACGACTCGCCGTATAGGTAATGTCTCCAGATCTTGAGTGCAAAGACCACTGCAGCCATCTCCAAATCGTGAGTGGGGTAGTTCTGTTCATGTTTCTTCAATTGCCGTGAAGCATACGCGATCACCCTGTCATGCTGCATCAATACACATCCTAGCCCCACTCGAGAAACGTCATAATAGACTACAAATCTGCCTGATCCTGAAGGCAATGATAACACCGGCGCTGTAGTCAAACGAGTCCGTAGCTGCTGAAAGCTATGCTCGCACTCCTCCGTCCAATCAAAATGAACTCCTTTCCGGGTCAACCCGGTCAAAGGTGCAGCAATGCGGGAGAAGTCCTGTACAAATCGCCTGTAGTAGCCGGCCAGTCCTAGAAAGCTGCGGATCACAGTAACTGATGTCGGTCTGGGACAACGCTGAACGACCTCGATCTTCTTCGGGTCCACACATATACCATCTTGTGTAATCACGTGACCCAAGAAGTCTACGCTGTCAAGCTAGAATGCACACTTCGAGAATTTTGCGAAAAGCTGGTGCTCCCTCAAAGTCTGCAGTGTGATCCGCAGGTGCTGCTCGTGCTCCTCTCGGCTCCTGGAATACACCAAAATATCTTCAATGAACACGATGATGAACAAATCAAGATATGGCCTGAAAATACGGTTTATCAAGTCCATAAATGCTGCTGGGGTGTTGGTGAGTCCGAATGACATCACCAAAAACTCATAATGGCCGTAGCGCGTGCGGAAAGCTGTCCTCGGTATATCCTCCTGTCGAACCCGCAACTGATGGTATCCTGATCGCAAGTCGATCCTCGAAAAATACCCTGCGCCCTGAAGCTGGTCGAACAAATCGTCGATGCGTGGCAAAGGATATCTGTTCCGCACGGTAACCCGGTTCAGCTGGCGGTAGTCGATACACAGACGTAAACTGTCATCCTTCTTCTTGACAAACAGGACTGGAGCACCCCAAGGAGATACACTGGGTCGAATAAGTCCCTTATCCAGCAAATCTTGCAACTGACCTTTCAACTCACTAAGCTCCGCCGGGGCCATCCGATAAGGAGGTATAGAAATAGGCCCCGTGCCGGGAATCAAGTCAATGCAGAAAACAACATCGCGCTCAGGCGGTAGCCCAGGAAGCTCGTCAGAGAAAACATCAGGGAACTCACAAACAATCGGAACCTGGTCCAACGGAACATCCGTAGCTCTAGTATCGCAAACATAGGCTAGGAATCCCTGACATCCCTTCTTCAACAGCTGTCCAGCGCGAAGAGAAGAAATCAAACTGTGAGGGGTGGCACCATGGTCCCCCTGCACAACAAAAGCCGACTCGCCGGGAAAACAAAATCTAACCGTCTTCTCGCGGCAGTCCACAGACGCATAGCACGTGTCTAACCAATCTATGCCCAAAAGAACGTCGAAGTCCAACATCTTAAGAAGGATCAAGTCGACAGGCAACTCTCTCATGCCAATACGGACAATACAGGATCGGAACACGTGCCTAGCAACAAACGACTCTCCCACAGGAGTGGTCACAACAAGCGGCTGATCAAGCAACAAAACTTTCGGCCCAACCACGGTACTAAGTGTGTAGAACAAACGAGTGCATAGATCCCGAGTAAACAACATACGAATTAAGAATACCTGGAAACTTTGAACTGGACGCCCGCACGTCCCGATGAGTAGGAGTGAACTCTCGTGTCTGTCCTCTACCTACCACTGGCTAGACTCCTACTCTACCATCTGGTACACTCGGATCGAATCTTCCGCGACCCCGACCTTTCTGAACATAAGTCTGACGCGGTGCCAACGAACAATGTCTGACGAAGTGTTGAAGGCTCCCGCATCGAAAACATCCATACAATGGCTGCTGACCCTCCTGGGGATGAGAGCCAAACAACTGTCCTTGTCCCCAGCCTCTGCTCCCCTCGCGACGTGCAAGAATTCTGTTACGGCGATTGAACCTCTATCTCTGGGCTGGTGCACATGCACGAGTCCTCCTCTGTCCTCGGACTCCCAAAGTCTCGGGAAGATGCTCCTCGTCGAATAGGGCCACGTCCACTGGTGCTGTGGAAGTGACACAATGTTGTGTGCTGATCGCAAGGAATAACTGGGTAACAGGGTTGGCAACCTCCTGTTGTTGCGCTCAACTGGCCTCAACCAACGACCTCATCATCTGGCACAAATCCTGCATATCTGCTTCAAGCCTAGCGAAACGATCCATCAAAGGCGGATCCATCTGCTCCTGTACAGCGGGTGTACTACCCGTATCAGTCCTCGTCTCGGACGAGTCAACTCGAATCTCGGCTCTCGCGGCCGCTCTCTGCGCCCTCGTAGTCTTTGGCGGCATAATGGCTGAAAGGAAAGTAGGATTCGATAAGAATACGAAAATCGAATCACAAGAATGTATAAAATCATGAAGGAATTTCAATCAATAGGTCCGAAGGTCTCTTAGGCGGAATACCGTGTCGTGAGTATGCCGCGGAACATACACACGCTACGCCACTCTGCTTCAGCTACCTACTCCATCATACCAGGATCATCCTACACTCCGAAAGGTAAAACCTACGCTCTGATACCAACTTTGTCACGACCCAAAGTTCGGTCTGTGACCGGCACTTAACCACGTAACGTCAACAGGCGTAACGCGACTAAGTAAGCCGATCCCAGAAATCAAAACCATTAAAAGTAATGAGTGTTAAAACATTTGATAGAAACATTTGTTAAAACATTTAGAAAACCTTAAATAATGTAGTAAAATTTCTTCAAAGTTCAAGTTATTATCCTAAAAATTTTGGCGGCATTTCCTTTGTAAAAACTAGCCCCGAAATCGGGTACAAGGCAATATACGAGTAAAATGATATACAACAAGAATAAAGCATCCCAACGGGAGCAATCATGCCCAACGGCGGAAACAATCTCCACAATAATAATATACGACGCCGTAGCGAAGAATGAGCAAAAATAAGTGAAGACAACACGAAATATAAAACTACATAAATAAAGTCGGCTCACAACGAGCTCGACATCAGAATACAAAATAATATACATCGTCCTCACAACTGGTCTCTAAGTCAATACATGAATAGTAGATGGAGAGTACTAGATACAACAGTGTATACAATAGGAAAATAAACAGATACAGCAAAAACCCACCTATCAGCAAGAGGGCTCACACGCCAACTGATTAGTAGTTATTTTACAATCACCAAAAATATTTTACCGCAATCAGAAATGGTGTCGCTTTGCAGCTAGCCGGTGAATACAGGTCGGTCCACAGGGATGTGTAATTTTCCTAAGTGTTCTTATGAGCTAATTCCAATGGTTGTTTGGTCTTTTAATTGAATCTAAAAACTAAGTTGTACGATGATCAAGAAACTTGCTAGGATTAGGTCTATGGTGAGTTTGATAAGATTAATATTCACATCTCTTTCAATGCCCTCAATTAAATTTTTTTAGAAGTTATAACAATTATTAGTAAAGGGGATTAGGATGATTGGGAAGAAACGAACTTTCTTCCTCTAGATCCTTGTCCGTCCTTTCCTACTAATTGCTCTAACCTTCATGGAAGTCATGCATGTCCAGTCCTTTATACTACGGTTTCACCGTTACCTCATGGGTAGGGTGCCGTAGGGAGCGGATCATGCATGCGTGCATGACGTTCTAGTTATTACAAATTATTGGGCTTGAAAGAGATGAGAGATATTCATCTCTCAATCCCTCCCTTATTCCTAACCCTAACAAGCGAGGAAATTACTCGCTCATTAGGGGATCTATTAAAAACAACATTTTAAGATTACTTACCTACTGTAGTTTAAAAGATACTACACTAGATTAAACTAGGGCAATGGAAGAATTTATCTAAGGCAAGAATTAAATTAGAATACTACTGCAGAAAATAAAAGATAACTTACAAGAATGATTCTCTTCGATCTTCAAAGAATCTGAATTTTTAGTTATTGAAAAGAGGCATCCCTCATACAATCTTTAGAATACAATTTTATAGGGAAACAGGGAAATTAGGGTTACAGGATTCGCACATGTGCGATTACAAAAATACCCCCGAAAAATCCCAACAAAGTCACCGACGCACCTCCACCAAAAATCTGCACCGACGTGCGCAATGGACGGCGGCGGAACCGCGGCATGGGTGGGGGTGGGGCCGCCGTTCCGCGGCCCTTTGGTGAGATCACCTCATCATATTTTGTGGGCTTCTTCTATGCTGATTGGGCTTTTTATTTTTGTAGTTCTTTCTTCCATTTGGCCTTTGGGTCTTCTCCAGATCTTCAGTGAAAACTAGTAATGGTCTTTTAACTGTTCATTTTGACATTTTTGGACCTTGCGTTGCCTTGTACCTTTGTGAATTGTTCTTCATCTAGGCTTGACTAGGATCTTTCTACTTGTTGGTCAAAAGTCCCTCTTTTGTATCATCTTTTGTCTTTTTCACTGTTTTCGCTGCAAGAACCTGTATCCTGTAATATATAGCAGACATGCGTCAAAAGCACCTGTTTATTTATAAAACGAATAAGAATAGGGAATATAATAATGCAATATTATGGTATGAGCAAATACCCCCAAACTTATCTTTTGCTCGTCCTCGAGCAAACTTATTATTTTATTCTCGACAAAACCTAACCGCACTTTCGCAGGGAAACGCGATTGCACTGAGCTCGTGCAACAAGCCGTTAAACCTCTAGGTGTCCCTAGTAGGAGGAGTGTTGTCTCCTGAGGGTTTTCAGCGGATACTACCCACAAAATCCTATCAATTAGGCCCACTAACTTTAATTCTCCAATTAGGTTTTATAATAAGGAATTCTATTATCATTGACTCATAAATTACCTACCCATATTCTTCACACTTCTTCATCATTTAATTTAAGATTATATATGTTCGATAGACTCACTCAGCTTTCAGCATTTCTTAAGTTTTCCTTCTAAGGTTCCATCTCCACTTGGGAATTTTTCTATCAACTCTACTAAAGATACAAGTTCTATTCTTCATTCCTTTCTCTTATCTCAACTCTAATCATATATCCCCACGTGTGTGTATAAATCACCCCTATACTTGGAAATTCAAATCAAGCAATCATACTCTTGTCCGTTGTCCAAAGCACTAATTAACTGGTGAATTCACATCCTTCATGCGACTGTTAATACTTCTTGAGCTACCAACAACCGATTACAAGATATGTTTGCACTTTAAAGCGTAATTCCTAGTCTTGCAACACCCAAGGCTTTTAGCAGTGACTCCCAAACCAGTTGGTCTAAGGCACTAGGTGATGAAGCACCCTAGCTAAATATTTTTTTTCTATTTTTATAGCCTTAAGTAATCACAAAGACCAGTGTCCATTTTTTTTTCTTTATTCACACACTTTTTTTTTATTTTCTTCGTACTAAGGACTTTAGACAAGAGCATTCAAGGTCTCTTCTACTATTACAAGTTTCAAGGTGCGTGATTGTGCAATTTGTAGGGTATACATTTTCAGAATATAGACTTAAGCTAGGAATTATTTTTCAAACTTATACTCTAATAAGAATATCAATATTTTTCCTTTATTTCAACTTAGCCCAAAAAGTGAACTCAAAATTTGCCTAGTTCTAAATAAACTACAAAGACATATACTTTCTACCGTTAATCTTTAAGGAAGGTAATTTTTAGGGTTTTTAATTTACTAGGTCTAAGATCTAGTTATTCCTAGCCAGTTAACCTATCTGTCAAATTCAAGTTAAATATGCTCAAAATTGAATACAATAATTTTTATAATTTTTGAAATTTTCAATTTTTTATGGGTTTTCAAAATAAGTATGCAAATGCAAAAATATACATATGAATGCGAAGGAAGAAGACGTACCTTGCATACCCCCAAACTTGAACTGGACAGTGTCCTCACTGTCATGCTGCACCAAGAGGGTCGATAATGTCGGCAATGTCCTGCTTATTAATAAATTACAAATGATACACACCCCCAAACTTATTTGAAATAAAGTTTTGGAAAATTGATTGGAAATTCGGGGGTGAAAGTGGAGGAAAATCAATCAGTGTAAATCAGCTCCTGCAAAAACAGGAACTCCTCCGAATGGTCCGCCGTGAGGAACGGTTTCAATCGATGTCCATTATCCTTGAATAAAGTACCGTCCTCAGAATTTTCAAGATCGACCGCACCGTGCGGATAAACGGTGCGGACAACAAATGGTCCCTTCCATCTAGAACGGAGCTTGCCAGGGTGATAATGTAACCGAGTATCATAGAGCAAAACCTGTTGACCAGGTTGAAATGTTTTTTGCAAAAGGTGTTTATCGTGGAACACCTTAGTTCGGTTTTTCACAATTACGGCATTATCATATGCCTCATCCCGCAGCTCTTCTAGTTCATTCAACTGCAGCTTTCGATTGCTGCCCGCATCTCCTAAAGATAAATTTAGCTCTTTGATAGCCCAAAATGCCTTATGCTCAATCTCTACTGGGAGGTGGCAAGCCTTCCCGTAAACAAGCCGGTATGGAGACATACCCAGATCAGTCTTGTATGCAGTACGGAAAGCCCATAGTGCATCGATCAGTTTAAGTGACCAATCCTTACGGTTTTTAGAAACCATTTTCTCCAAGATTTGCTTTATTTGCCGATTTGAAACCTCGGCCTGCCCACATGTTTGGGGATGGTATGGTGTTGATAGCTTGTGGGTTATAGAATATTTGCGCATTAAGGACTCAAAAGTCCTATTGCAAAAGTGAGAGCCATTATCACTTATGATCGCTCGAGGGTGCCCAAATCGAGAAAAGATGTATTCTTTAAGAAATCGAATGACAACCTTATTGTCATTAGTTCGGCTAGGCACAGCCTCGACCCACTATGAAACGTACTCAACAGCCAACAGAATATAAACATTCCCAAAAGAATTGGGAAATGGTCCCATGAAGTCTATACCCCAAACATCAAAACATCGACAACTAGAATTGGTTGGAGCGACATTTCGTTTCTCCGCGATATCCGGCCCAAGTGTTGGCACCGGGAGCATGTCTTGCAGTATTCATATGCATCTTTGAAAAGTCGTGGCCAATAGAAACCACACTGCAAGATTTTTTCGGCTGTCTTCTTTGGGCCAAAGTGCCCGCCACATGCTTGATCGTGGCAATAAGACAGCACACCCTTAAACTCGTTTTCTGGTACACACCGACGAATGATTTGGCCGGAACAGTATTTAAAAAGATAAGGTTCATCCCAGTAAAAATGCTTTGCTTGGGATAAGAATCGAAGTTTATCCTGTTTCGACCAATCGTTAGGTATCAAGCCGGTGGCTAAGTAGTTTACTATATCAGCGAACCATGGTTCGCAAGAAACGGTCAAGAGTTGCTCATCGGGAAAAGCATCAGTGATAGGAAGTTCAAGTGTGGGCGAAGAAGGAAGTCGTGAAAGGTGATCGGCCACTACGTTTTCACATCCTTTTTTGTCCCTTATGACAAGGTCAAACTCTTGTAGCAGGAGGATCCAACGTATTAGCCTTGATTTTGCATCCTTCTTCGCAAAAAGGTGGCGAAGAGCTGAATGATCCGTATACACAATAACTGAAGAGCCAATTAAATAAGGCCGAAATTTTTCAAGTGCAAACACAACTGCTAAAATCTCTTTTTCTGTTGTTGTGTAGTTTAGTTGGGCCTCATTTAATGTACGGCTAGCGTAGTAAATCACGTGCGACATCTTGTTAATGTGCTGTCCAAGGACAGCACCAATGGCAAAATCTGATGCGTCGCACATAATTTCGAAAGGTTGCGTCCAGTCTGGAGATGAAAGAATGGGCGCAGAAATGATAGAGTGTTTCAAAGACTCGAATGCTTCCATGCAAGTTGAGTCGAAATCAAATGTTGTGTCTTTGGCCAATAAGAGAGTCAAGGGTCTAGCAATCTTGCTAAAGTCCTTGATGAACCGTCTATAAAATCCGGCGTGGCCAAGGAAAGATCGGATGTCTTTAACGCATTTAGGAGGAGGAAGATTAGAGATGACTTCAAGTTTGGCTCTATCAACCTCTATGCCATTTTGCGAGATGACATGTCCTAAGACAATGCCCTCTCGTACCATAAAATGGCACTTCTCCCAATTCAAAGTCAGGTTCTTATCCCTACAGCGGGTAAGAACAGCGTCAAGATGTCGTAAACACTCGTCGAAGGAGTCACCAAAAATGGAGAAATCATCCATAAAGATCTCCAAGAACTTTTCAACCATGTTTGAAAAGATCCCCATCATACACCGCTGAAATGTAGCGGGAGCATTGCATAACCCAAAGGGCATGCGACGATAAGCAAAAGTGCCAAAGGGACAAGTAAATATAGTCTTGTCTTGATCCTCTTTGGCTATGGGGACTTGGTTATAACCGGAATAGCCATCTAAAAAGCAGTAGAACTCGTGCCCTGCCAATCGTTCTAGCATTTAGTCAATGAATGGTAAAGGAAAGTGGTCCTTTCTTGTCGCGGCATTGAGTTTTCTATAGTCGATACAAACTCGCCACCCCGTTTGGGTGCAAGTGCGAATTAACTCATTTGCCTCATTGGTAATGACCGTGATGCCCGATTTCTTTGGCACGATGTGAATGGGGCTAACCCATTGGCTATCCGAGATAGCGTAAATGATACCACTATCAAGACATTTAACAATCTCCTTCTTAACAGCCTCTTTCATAATGGGGTTGAGGCGTCTTTATGGATCCCTTGCCGGCTTGGCATCATCCATCAAGTGTATATGATGTTCAACAATGAGGGGACTAATCCCCTTGATGTCCACCATAGACCAGCCAAAAGCTTGCCGATTATTCTCTAAGACCATTAAAAGGGCCTTTTCTTGCTCAAGAGCGAGAGAGGCCGATATGATAACGGGTAAAGTCATATTATCACCTAGATAAGAATATTTGAGGTGCGACGGCAAAAGCTTTAGTTCGAGTTTAGGAGGTGAAACAATAGATGGTAACAATGGAGTAATTGTTTCAAACTCGAAGGATTCCATCAAAGGTTCAAATCGAGTGTACGCAACCGAGTCGGATGGTTCAACTAACTCATCCGAAAAAGCAAAAGACTCAAGCTCGGGTGGTGAGTCTTCAAATTCGTCTACAAAGGTGAAACACTCATAATCATTGTCTGCAGTGAAAGCTGTGTCGGATTCTAGGAGGAACGCACTAGTAGCGTCAACATTGCTATGATCGAATAAAAAAATTTCGAACTCACAGTCCTCCTCCGCGATCTCATTGATCGAGCAAACATCAAGTACGCTAGCATTAAGTTCGGCAGGCTGATTTCCCAACTTAAAGATGTTGAGTTCAATTGTCATATTGCCAAAAGATAGATTCATTGAACCGTTACGACAATTGATCACTGCGTTAGAAGTCGCCAGGAATGGTCGACCAAGTATCACCGGAATTTGACTCTGGGGGTTAGCGACAGGTTGTGTATCCATAACAATAAAGTCTACGGGGAAAATGAAATCTCCAACTCTAATTAACACATCCTCCAACTCTCCCCTAGGATGGGTGATTGATCGGTCGGCCATTTGGAGAGTGCAGTGAGTGGGCTTAAGCTTTCTAACGCCTAATTGCTCGTACACAGAATAAGGTAGCAAATTGACACTAGCACCAAGATCTAATAGTGCTCTATTGATGTTTTTGTCCCCAATTGTTATCGAAATAGTAGGACAACCAGGGTCCTTTTGCTTTGGAGGTAAAGAGTTTACAATAGCATCACTAATAGCACTAGCCACAAAAACTTTCTTTGGTACTTGTGTCTTCCTCTTTTTGGTGCATAAGTCCTTTAAGATTTTTGCATATGAAGGAACTTGTTGGATTACATCCAAAAGAGGGATATTTATGCTGACCTGTTTGAACAACTCTACAATCTTCTCCATCTATGGAGTTGGTTTATTGGATCTCAACCGGTTTGGAAAAGGTACATTTGGAAAGGTTGTTGAGTCCAATTTTTGCGGATCAGATTGTTGAGTTGGAACGGATCCCCGTGTAGATGTGTTCGTGTTGTGAGAAGTGGGTCCGTTCGAGCTAGAAGAAGTAGAGCCGTGTGAAGGATGGAGAATAGGCTCTAACGAAGCAGAAGAAGGTGAAGAAGATGATGAAGAAGAACCACCGGCAGGGGTGTCATGGTTAATACCCACATTGTTTTGCAACACCTTCCCGGATCTCAACGTGCTCACAGCATTTACGTTATGATTTTGCTGTTGATATGCAGCATGTGCGTGACCGGGTTTGGGCAGTGGTTGAGATGGGAGCTTTCCTTTTTCTCGCTCGCTCAATGCTGCATTGAGTTGTGCAATTTGTGCCTCGATAGATTTGATGCTTTGATCGTGTGAGGTACTGTTTTGCACCAAAGATTGAATAGAAGTCTCCAATCTTGCTGTAGATTGTGTAGATTGCTTTAGAAACGCATCTAGACTTCTTTCGAGCAAAGTAACCTTGTCATTATGGGGTTGAGGCGTCTTTGTGGATCCCTTGCCGTCTTGGCATCATCCATCAAGTGTATATGATGTTCAACAATGAGGGGACTAATCCCCTTGATGTCCGCCATAAACCAGCCAAAAGCTTGCCGATTATTCTCTAAGACCATTAAAAGGGCCTTCGCTTGCTCAAGAGCGAGAGAGGCCGATATGATAACGGGTAAAGTCTCATTATCACCTAGATAAGCATATTTTAGGTGCGACGGCAAAAGCTTTAGTTCAAGTTTAGGAGGTGAAACAATAGATGGTAACAATGGAGTAATTGTTTCAAACTCGAAGGATTCCATCAAAGGTTCAAATCGAGTGAACGCAACCGAGTCGGATGGTTCAACTAACTCATCCGAAAAAGCAAAAGACTCAAGCTCGGGTGGTGAGTTTTCAGATTCATCTACAAAGGTGAAACACTCATAATCGTTGTCCGCAGTGAAAGCTGTGTCGGATTCTAGGGGGAACGCACTAGTGGCGTCAACATTGCTATGATCGAACAAAATTTTTTCGAAATCACAGTTGATTGATGATAAATTCTCGTTGTGTGTATCGAATCAAATAGTCCCCGGCAACGGCGCCATTTGATTGATGATAAATTCTCGTTGTGTGTATCGACTTAAATAGTCCCGGTCAACGGCGCCATTTGATTGAAAAGAATTCTTGATGTGTAGTATAAAATGGTAAAGAAATCACAACCAAAAATTATTTGACCGCAATCAACTACGGTGCGATGTAGTTTGTATGTGAGTGCGGATCGTCCACAGGGAAAGTGTAATCGTTCGTCTTTCGAATTAGATGAGTCGAAACATTAAAGAAAAGAAAACAAAACAATTCAAGATTTATAGTTGAAGTTCAAGAATTAGAAAACAAAGATCTAATAACAAGAAAAAGATAGAATCAAGAATTGATAGTTTGTTGATTTTTCCAAACCAAATCTCAAGAATCGAAATGAGGCTCGTAGGAATCGATCGGATCTATAGATGTGATGTAATCTTACAATTACGTATTCTTATCCTTCGATGAATTGATACTAGATCGATGATGATCGACGAGAATTAGGGATTTCTTGTGAAACTAGGGTTTCATCTTATCCCTTGTTCATTCGTCGATATCATTCACATTCTAGCCTCTAGTAAATTCAAGAAACGATCGTAGATCCCTAATTTCGAGCGATCACAATCAAGAAAGCATCGCAACGAAACTAGGTCATCGATTCTTGAACTTGCTAGGGTTTACAAAACTCGTAGGACTTAAAAATCGTATTAAGATTTGTTACATCATCATTCTACAATCGTCTCGACTCCTTTACGAGCGGAGTTTTACTCACACATCACAACAAGAACAACAATTACAAATTGAGATCTAATCATGATGCAAGAATTAAAAGAAAGCAAGATAAAAGAATTTCACCTTTTATTTATATCAACAATTTAGTTACATTCGTTCAAGAACTACAAGAGGAAGAACTTGATCGTCGATTTGGCTTCGCTCATCTCCGTGGATCGCGGATCGGCTTGGATCACTTGTCCGATTGAAGATCGGCTCGGCTCCTAAAAGGTTGAAGGCTTCTCACTTGATTTGGTACTCAAGATCTTGGATTTGGAGTGGAATTAGGGTTAGGCTTTCGCACAAGCCTTGTCACGAGACTTGTGGAAGAAAATGGTGTAGAATGAATTTTAGGAATTTAAAGATTGAACAACCTCTTAACCCTAGGTCTAGGTTCCTATTTATAGATAACCAAACCCTAGATCTAGGATTTCAAATTCTAAGTTTCCCTCCTAAAGTTTGTTGAGGAAATTCAAATTTCCCTCCAAAAGTTAGTTAGGGGAGAAGTTTCTAGATGTGATTAGTTAGGAGGGAGCTTCTAGAAGAGGTTAGTTAGGAGCTTAATTGAGATTAGCCTTGCTTAATCTTCTTTGCTGATCTGGCAGTAGCTTCTGGAGAATTATGGAATTTGACGTGTCACAATGAGATGTGGGCCCTGGGAGAAGAATTCTTCTCTAAAAATAAACTGCTGATGTGGCATAATAAGCGCGGATCCGCGGCGCAAGCAAGCTCCTGCCGCGGATCCGCGGCTACTTGTGGGCCTTTGGGCTTGTATTTTCTGCAGTGGTCTTGGGCTGTTATATGGGCCTTTATTTGATATATAGAATTGTATAATTCCTTCTGAATTTCTACCAGATCTGAAATGCTTGAGTTGGCGTATTTTTGATCAACTCTTTTGCTTTTCTTCCGTATTTTCCTGCACAGACTCAAGACAAGTGTTGCGCAAATACAGAAATGATGCGATGCCATGAAATGCGGTTAATTTCCCTTAAAGTGTCGGTTTAAAAGTCTAATACATGCAATCTGATATTTTGCGACAGTTTTGCTAATATGTGAAATATGAATACTGGACACTTCTAAATGAGTGCAAATGTTAGGGAAATTGCCGGCTAAAATATACAATATTTTCGATTGATCAAATACCCCCAAACTTAATTTCGATCGTCTCGAGCGAATGTTTTATTAAAAAGAGAAGGAGAAAATAAAGAAAGAGAAAAACTAACTAGCACACTTTCGTAGGCAACACGATTGCACTGAGCATGTGCAACAAGCCTTTAAACCTCTAGGTGTCCCTAGTAGGAGGAGTGTTGTCTCCTGAGGGTTTTCAGCGGATTGCACCCACAAAATCCAATAATAAAAGAAAGATCATGAATATTACATTTAAAGACAAGAATTGTAAAAGAAAATCCTTGAAAATTAGGGTTTCCAACTAAGCTAGCTTTTCGGTTGTCATGAGCCCTATCTTAATGGTCATGAAAAGATGTTAGAAATCACGTCCTCCCTCAATAAAACATCGTCTTATTCTTCATTCCTATCTTTATTCCAAACATCGATCATATCACCCTGCGTGTGTGTAAAGACATCCCTACACCCGGAGAATTCAATTCAAGCTATCATACTCTTGCCCATCAGCCTCAGTACTTTTTGATAAACGAGATTGCTAACACACTTTCATGCGACCGTTAATACTTCTTGAGGTACTAACCGACCGATTACTCCTGTGCTTGCATGCTTGGTGTCTTTTCCTCGTCTTGCACCACCTTAGGCATAGCAGTGACTCCCAGACCAGTTGGCCTTAGGGCACTAGGTGAAGAAGCACCCTTGCTATATATTTTTTATTGCCCTTGGTGATAACAAAACCAGTGTCCATTTTTCTCACCACTTTTCATTTTTTTATTTCCTTCATACTTTTGGCTTTAAGACAAGAGCATTTCAAGGTATCCTCTACTATCCCAGGCTTTAAGACGTGTGTAAGTGCGAATAGCAGGGTAGCAACGTTCAAAATGTTTGGCTTCCAGAATAGAAACTATTTTTCAGACTTATTTTTATCCTCAGATTAGTGACGTCCTTCATCTTACTAACCCTTGGGACAACGGCTCATAACTACTTATTACTAGTTCGTATAAGAAAACTTCTAATTTTCTTTGTTTTCTAAAATTTTTCTAATCTCATGGATGTAATTGTTCACTATCTAAACTTTCATTATCTTATTTATGTACAAAATTATTTTTATTTTTTTGAAAATTTTTAAATTTTTATGGTTTTTTTTTTAAAAATGTTTTGTGCTTATGCAATGTATGATGCAAAATGATGCAAAAATAAGCACAAACCTCCCCCAAACTTGTCTTCAACAGTGTCCTCACTGTTGCCGTCTGCTAAATCTCGAAAAACCTGTAAGCTTGGGAGGAATTTATTAGTGGGGGCAAAATATTTAAGTGAAGATTCTCCCCCAAACTTATTTTTGGCTCAAAATTTTGTAAAAATTTTCTTTTCAGGAGCCCGAGAAAATGTACCCCCCCAAACTTGAGTTATGCAATGTTAAGCTTTGAAAATCACAAGTGGGGGTCAAAAATCATTGGTCGATGCCAAGCTTTGCAAAGACCGAATGTCAACACCAACCATTCAAAAATTTTATCAATGCAGTGCTCGGGTTGGTGTATGAAGAAGTGGGGAAAGGGTAAGTGGTGGAATAGAATGTGTGTGCGTCTCATTTTGGAGAGACGATGCAATGATTGTGATGGATTACTCGCATTCTTTTTACAATTCAGAGGAAGGGGTGGAGGTTCAATTTCATTGATTGGGAGATGATTCATCTCAACACCCGTGTCATTTAAAAATGCGAGTTCATCAGCGAAGATCTCCTCAAAAGTTCCATCCATACCCCGATGAATAATGTCATCATAAAGTGTGGGGTGATTTTCAGACTCTAAGAACAGTTCATAATCGGCGTTAATTGTTGACCCGGACATCTCGGTGGAAGAGTCCGTATGTGTATGATACATAGTTGGGTCAAACAATAACGTATGAAAAGAGTAAAGATCAATATCAGGAGGATCATCAAATTCGCTGTTGTCGACATCCATTAAGTCGACAGAACATATCTGAGCAGTAGGTTCGGAGGGTACACTTCCCAACTTGTAAATGTTCAGCTCTATTGACCTATTCCCGAAAGATAGGGTCATAGAACCATTACGACAGTTGATGATAGTGTTGGAAGTGGCCAAAAAGGGGCGACCTAAAATCACCGGAATTTGATTCCGTGGGTTCGCTACAGGCTGTGTATCAATTACAATAAAATCTACCGGGAATATAAATTCTCCGATTTTTATTAACACATCCTCCAGTTCACCCCTAGGTTTGGTGATAGATCGGTCAGCCATCTGGAGAGTGCAATTGGTTGGCTTCAACTCTCCGATCCCTAATTGCTCATAGACTGAGTATGGAAGCAAGTTAACACTAGCGCCAAGGTCTAGTAGAGCACGGTTAATGTGTTTTTCCCCAATAGAAACGGAAATAGTAGGATATTCTGGATCCTTACGTTTCCTCGGTAATTGTTGGGGGAAAGCCGTGTCTATTGTTTTTTCCATGAATATCTTCTTGGGCGCTTGAGTCTTCCTCTTCCTAGAGCACAAGTTCTTAAGAGTTTTTGCATAGGACGGAACTTGTTAGATGGCATCTAGGAGAGGGATGTTGGTGTTTACTTGCTTAAAAATGTTCATGATCTTCTCCATATGTGGACTCGGTGTGTTAGCCCTTAACCGATTAGGATAAGGTGCTTTAGCAGTAAGCGCTGGGTCCATCATAGGAGAAGAAAGTGTGTGTGGAACCGATCCCAGAATAGAAGTGGGGATCGTCCGTGGAGGGGTAAAAGAGGTGGGCTGTAATGGCGAGCCTTTTGGGAAATGGAGAATAGGCTCGGAAGAAGGTGGTAGGATAGAAGAACTGGGGTTAGAATTGGAAGTAGAAGTGGAAGGAAAGGTCTCAGCCGGGGTTTTATTGATTGATTTATCAGTGACATCAAACTCTTCCCCAACGTGAGTGTCAAGCACTCTTCCAGATCTCAACGTAATTGCATCCACATGATGTGAATAGCCAGGATTGGGTAAAGGTTGAGCTGGAAGTTTCCCTTTCTCTCTTGCACTCATTTCGGCTTTTAGTTGTGCAATTTCTTCTTCCATCGATTTAATACTCTCGCTTTGGGACGCAAAGTTTTTCTTTATATAATTGACAGAAGATTTTAGGTCAGCCGAAACTTGCATGATATTTGTTAAGACCAAATTCATGCATTGTGCAATTGAATAGGTTTCATCAGTCCCGATCAAATGCAAAGGACTAGACAGTGCAGGTGTGTTGACCGGATTTTGAAAGTTTTGTGCTTGAAAGGGGTGCTGACTCAATTGAAGTGGTGGCTGCTGTTGTGGTGGAGGGGCCCATTGGAAATTGGTTGGAACCGTGTTTTGAAATTGGGATTGGTTCCAAGCACAGTTAGGGTGATTCCTCCAACCCTGATCATATATGGAGGAAGATGGATCGTTTCTAGGTCTTTGAAATGCGGCATTGGTATGCTCATGACCTTGAAACGGACATTCTTCCGTCAAGTGAGACGGAGCAGAACAACACTCACATACAGTTTTGGAGAGTGACATTTGATTTAGGGTGGCGGCTAAAACTTTATTTTCCATAGTCTCGAGTTTCTTGTGTATAGCTGCAATGTCAGCTCTAACTCCTATGGAAATATCATTGTCATCCCTAGACGATTGACTCACACCCTCCCACTGTAAAGATTTTTCAGCGAAATCTTCTAGAAAGTTCCAGGCTTCCCCATCATCTTTGGTCATAAAATTGCCTTGACACATAGATTCAAGGGTCTGTCTTGTGTAAGGAGTAATGCCCTCATAAATGATTCGGCACAATTCCCATCTCGGGATGCCGTGATGCGGACATTGGACTAACAGATCCTTGAAACGGTCAAGACATTTTGAAAATGTTTCATTTGGAAGCTGGGTGAATTGATAGATTTCGCTACGGACTCGAGCTGTCTTTTGATGTGGGTAGAATTTCTTAAGGAATGCTTTGACGAATTCGTCCCAATTTGAAATGGAATGTGCGGTAGTGTTATATAGCCACTTCTCGGCTAAATCGCACAAGGTGAATGGGAGAAGACGAAGACGTAAAGCATCCACAGAAAGCTGTGAAGTACCCATCATTGCGCATACATTTTCAAATTTCGTGATAAACACGTATGCGTCTTCAGACTCGAGACCGTGAAATTTTGGTAGAAGGTTGATATATTGGGGTTTTATTTGAAAATTTTCCCCGTTGGCTGGTGGAATGGAAAGACAAGTGGAAAGTGGACCTCGTGTTGGATAGCATCTCTCTTGGAGAGAGATGCGAGGTGGATTCTGCGCACCAACGGACGGCGGCAGGGTAGTGGAAAAGAAGTTCGATGGAGGTGGATCCATCGATGTGGGTGTGGTGATGGGTAAAGAAAAGGTAAGTGTAGAAATACCGACTTTTGGGTCGATGAGGGAAACGCGGACTAACGGGCGCTAGAAACCCGTGTCCAGCCTATCTTGCACTAAAAAGGGTTAGTACAAGTGGCAGCGTGAAATTATAATTAGGGGAAATGATATGAATGCGGTGTTTGTTTTGAAAAAGAATACGGATTTTTGAAAATTTGATGCAACACAACAAATGCAGCACACAAAAACCGTAATTTTAGTGGTCACCTAGGTCCGGCTCTAGACCGCTCCTAACTGCCAAAAGACAAGTCGCGGGATAAATCCTCCACTGCCTCTTTGTCCCCCTATGGCCGGATAAGTGCCAGGTAAGTGGGAAGGTACTCCACTACGTAAGTAGTGGGCCTAATTAAAAACCACTAGCCTTAGACACACTCTCCTTAGGCACCACAAGAAAACGCGGATAAGCAATGAATTACCCACGGCCTTCTCTTGTCCTAATTGAGCGCGACGGTCCTTAGAGTCATCTCTAGATTTCTTTTAATTAATGAGGGTCAATGCGGATGCAAGTTTGGTGGTTTTCGGGGCCTAGGAAGGGTAATGAAATCCCCACCTAATTTGAATTTGGTCGTGCCCCTTAAATTTCCGTATTAATATGCAAACAACCAAAAGAATCAAAACACGCACAAATTTTTATTGCTTTGCGGCGCTGCGATTTATTTGCAAAGAAATCTGCAGCAAAGTGTTAATTGGAGTAGATGAGGTAAGAGATAAGAAAGTACAGAGAGTTACTGAGCAAAATTGGTGCAGAGAAGCTTCCACAGAGGCGCGGAACCATCGCGGATGAGGCTCTAATGCCGCGGATGGGCGGTGGTCTGTTGGGATCAGTGCACAGAAATTTGTGCACAAGCTCCTGTTCACCTATACAGCTCTCTGGATCTTTCAGAAAATTTTTTCTCCAGCTCCAATGATTCCAGATTTTCTCGCAACAAATCACAACACACGTATTAGGGTTTGTACGAGTTTAGATCTAAAAATTATGATGGAATAAATTGTTCAACTCAAATTTCAAAATACGAACTATTAGCGCACTATCCCCGGCAACGGCGCCATTTGATTGATGATAAATTCTCGTTGTGTGTATCGAATCAAATAGTCCCCGGCAACGGCGCCATTTGATTGATGATAAATTCTCGTTGTGTGTATCGAATCAAATAGTCCCGGTCAACGGCGTCATTTGATTGAAAAGAATTCTTGATGTGTAGTATGAAATGGTAAAGAAATCACAACCAAAAATTATTTGACCGCAATCAACTACGGTGTCGATGTAGTTTGTATGTGAGTGCGGATCGTCCACAGGGAAAGTGTAATCGTTCGTCTTTCGAATTAGATGAGTCGAAACATTAAAGAAAAGAAAACAAAACAATTCAAGATTTATAGTTGAAGTTCAAGAATTAGAAAACAAAGATCTAATAACAAGAAAAAGATAGAATAAAGAATTGATAGTTTGTTGATTTTTCCAAACCAAATCTCAAGAATCGAAATGAGGCTCGTAGGAATCGATCGGATCTATAGATGTGATGTAATCTTACAATTACGTATTCTTATCCTTCGATGAATTGATACTAGATCGATGATGATCGACGAGAATTAGGGATTTCTTATGAAACTAGGGTTTCATCTTATCCCTTGTTCATTCGTCGATATCATTCACATTCTAGCCTCTAGTAAATTCAAGAAACGATCGTAGATCCCTAATTTCGAGCGATCACAATCAAGAAAGCATCGCAACAAAACTAGGTCATCGATTCTTGAACTTGCTAGGGTTTACAAAACTCATAGGACTTAAAAATCGTATTAAGATTTGTTACATCATCATTCTACAATCGTCTCGACTCCTTTACGAGCGGAGTTTTACTCACACATCACAACAAGAACAATAATTACAAATTAAGATCTAATCATGATGGAAGAATTAAAAGAAAGCAAGATAAAAGAATTTCACCTTTTATTTATATCAACAATTTAGTTACATTCGCTCAAGAACTACAAGATGAAGAACTTGATCGTCGATTTGGCTTCGCTCCTCTCCGTGGATCGCGGATCGGCTTGGATCACTTACCCGATTGAAGATCGGCTCGGCTCCTAAAAGGTTGAAGGCTTCTCGCTTGATTTGGTACTCAAGATCTTGGATTTGGAGTGGAATTAGGGTTAGGGTTTCGCACAAGCCTTGTCACGAGACTTGTGGAAGAAAAGGTGTAGAATGAATTTTAGGAATTTAAAGATTGAACAACCTCTTAACCCTAGGTCTAGGTTCCTATTTATAGATAACCAAACCTTAGATCTAGGATTTCAAATTCTAAGTTTCCCTCCTAAAGTTTGTTGAGGAAATTCAAATTTCCCTCCAAAAGTTAGTTAGGGGAGAAGCTTCTAGATGTGATTAGTTAGGAGGGAGCTTCTAGAAGAGGTTAGTTAGGAGCTTAATTGAGATTAGCCTTGCTTAATCTTCTTTGCTGATCTGGCAGTAGCTTCTGGAGAATTATGGAATTTGACGTGTCACAATGAGATGTGGGCCCTGGGAGAAGAATTCTTCTCTAAAAATAAACTACTGACGTGGCATAATAAGCGCGGATCCGCGGCGCAAGCAAGCTCCTGCTGCGGATCCGCGGCTACTTGTGGGCCTTTGGGCTTGTATTTTCTGCAGTGGTCTTGGGCTGTTATATGGGCCTTTATTTGATATATAGAATTGTATAATTCCTTCTGAATTTCTACCAGATCTGAAATGCTTGAGTTGGCGTATTTTTGATCAGCTCTTTTGCTTTTCTTCCGTATTTTCCTGCACAGACTCAAGACAAGTGTTGCGCAAATACAGAAATGATGCGATGCCATGAAATGCGGTTAATTTCCCTTAAAGTGTCGGTTTAAAAGTCTAATACATGCAATCTGATATTTTGCGACAGTTTTGCTAATATGTGAAATATGAATACTGAACACTTCTAAATGAGTGCAAATGTTAGGGAAATTGCCGGCTAAAATATACAATATTTTCGACTGATCAACAGTCCTCCTCCGTTATCTCATTGATCGAGCAAATATCAAGTACGCTAGCATTAAGCTCGGCAGGCTGATTTTCCAACTTAAAGATGTTGAGTTCAATTGTCATATTGCCAAAAGATAGATTCATTAAACCGTTACGACAATTGATCACTGCGTTAGAAGTCACCAGGAATGGTCGACCAAGTATCACCGGAATTTGACTCCGGGGGTTAGCGACAGGTTGTGTATCCATAACAATAAAGTCTACCGGGAAAATAAAAACCCCAACTCTAATTAACACATCCTCCAACTCTCCCCTAGGATGGGTGATTGATCGGTCGGCCATTTAGAGAGTGCAGTGAGTGGGCTTAAGCTCTCTAACGCCTAATTGCTCATACACAGAATAAGGTAGCAAATTGACACTAGCACCAAGATCTAATAGTGCTCTATTGATGTTTTTGTCCCCAATTGTTATCGAAATAGTAGGACAACCGGGGTCCTTTTGCTTTGGGGGTAAAGAGTTTACAATAGCATCACTAATAGCACTAGCCACAAAAACTTTCTTTGGTACTTGTGTCTTCCTCTTTTTGGTGCATAAGTCCTTTAAGATTTTTGCATATGAAGGAACTTGTTTGATTGCATCCAAAAGAGGGATATTTATGCTGACCTGTTTGAACAACTCTACAATCTTCTCCATCTGTGGAGTTGGTTTATTGGATCTCAACCGGTTTGGAAAAGGTACATTTGGAAAGGTTGTTGAGTCCAATTTTTGCGGATCAGATTGTTGAGTTGGAACGGATCCCCGTGTAGATGTGTTCGTGTTGTAAGAAGTGGGTCCGTTCGAGCTAGAAGAAGTAGAGCCGTGTGAAGGATGGAGAATAGGCTCTAACGAAGAAGAAGAAGGTGAAGAAGATGAAGAAGAAGAACCACCGGCAGGGGTGTCATGGTTAATACCCACATTGTTTTGCAACACCTTCCCGGATCTCAACGTGGTCACAGCATTTACGTTATGATTTTGCTGTTGATATGCAGCATGTGCGTGACCGGGATTGGGCAGTGGTTGAGATGGGAGCTTTCCTTTTTCTCGCTCGCTCAATGCTGCATTGAGTTGTGCAATTTGTGCCTCGATAGATTTGATGCTTTGATCGTGTGAGGTACTGTTTTGCACCAAAGATTGAATAGAAGTCTCCAATCTTGCTGTAGATTATGTAGATTGCTTTAGAAACGCATCTAGACTTCTTTCGAGCGAAGTAACCTTATCATTATGGGGTTGAGGCGTCTTTGTGGATCCCTTGCCGGCTTGGCATCATCCATCAAGTGTATATGATGTTCAACAATGAGGGGACTAATCCCCTTGATGTCCGCCATAGACCAGCCAAAAGCTTGCCGATTATTCTTTAAGACCATTAAAAGGGCCTTCTCTTGCTCAAGAGCGAGAGAGGTCGATATGATAACGGGTAAAGTCTCATTATCACCTAGATAAGCATATTTTAGGTGCGACGGCAAAAGCTTTAGTTCAAGTTTAGGAGGTGAAACAATAGATGGTAACAATGGAGTAATTGTTTCAAACTCGAAGGATTCCATCAAAGGTTCAAATTGAGTGAACGCAACCGAGTCGGATGGTTCAACCAACTCATCCGAAAAAGCAAAAGACTCAAGCTCGGGTGGTGAGTCTTCAGATTCATCTACAAAGGTGAAACACTCATAATCGTTGTCCGTAGTGAAAGCTGTGTCGGATTCTAGGGGGAACGCACTAGTGGCGTCAACATTGCTATGATCGAACAAAAATTTTTCGAACTCACAGTCCTCCTCCGCGATCTCATTGATCGAGCAAACATCAAGTACGCTAGCATTAAGCTCGGCAGGCTAATTTCCCAACTTAAAGATGTTGAGTTCAATTGTCATATTGCCAAAAGATAGATTCATTGAACTATTACGACAATTGATCACTGCGTTAGAAGTCGCCAGGAATGGTCGACCAAGTATCACCAGAATTTGACTCCGGGGGTTAGCGACAGGTTGTGTATCCATAACAATAAAGTCTACGGGGAAAATGAAATTCCCAACTCTAATTAACACATCCTCCAACTCTCCACTAGGATGGGTGATTGATCGGTCGGCCATTTGGAGAGTGCAGTGAGTGGACTTAAGCTCTCTAATGCCTAATTGCTCGTACACAGAATAAGGTAGCAAATTGACACTAGCACCGAGATCTACTAGTGCTCTATTGATGTTTTTGTCCCCAATTGTTATCGAAATAGTAGGACAACCGGGGTCCTTTTGCTTTGGGGGTAAAGAGTTTACAATAGCATCACTAATAGCACTAGCCACAAAAACTTTTTTTGGTACTTGTGTCTTCCTCTTTTTGGTGCATAAGTCCTTTAAGATTTTTGCATATGAAGGAACTTGTTGGATTGCATCCAAAAGAGGGATATTTATGCTGACCTCTTTGAACAACTCTACAATCTTCTCCATCTGTGGAGTTGGTTTATTGGATCTCAACCGGTTTGGAAAAGGTACATTTGGAAAGGTTGTTGAGTCCAATTTTTGCGGATCAGATTGTTGAGTTGGAACGGATCCCCGTGTTGATGTGTTCGTGTTGTGAGAAGTGGGTCCGTTCGAGCTAGAAAAAGTAGAGCCGTGTGAAGGATGGAGAATATGCTCTAACGAAGAAGAAGAAGGTGAAGAAGATGAAGAAGAACCACCGGCAGGGGTGTCATGGTTAATACCCACATTGTTTTGCAACACCTTCCCGGATCTCAACGTGGTCACAGCATTTACGTTATGATTTTGCTGTTGATATGCAGCATGTGCGTGACTGGGATTGGGCAGTGGTTGAGATGAGAGCTTTCCTTTTTCTCGCTCACTCAATGCTGCATTGAGTTGTGCAATTTGTGCCTCGATAGATTTGATGCTTTGATCGTGTGAGGTACTGTTTTGCACCAAAGATTGAATAGAAGTCTCCAATCTTGCTGTAGATTGCTTTAGAAACGCATCTAGACTTCTTTCGAGCGAAGTAACCTTGTCATTATTAGGTTGAACAAAATTGTTTAGCTGGTAAGAATTGTTAGGCACAAAATTGTTCACTTGATTAAGGTAAGGTTGCTGTTGAAAAGGTTGCTGTTGAAATTGAGTTTATGGAGGTTCTTGTTGTTGTTGTGGAGGAGGAGGCCTTTGAAAATTGTTATTTCCTTGGAATTGTTGATTTTGGTTCCAAGCGAAATTTGGGTGACTCCTCCACCCCGGATTGTATGTCGAAGAGTATGGATCGTTTCTCTGTCGTTGCTGGTAGGCAGCATTGACTTGATCATGTCCTTGAGTAGATGCATTATAAGGATACTCTTCGGTAAGATGTGATGGATCAGCACAACAAGCACAAACAGTTCGTGGAGGCACAACAGGGGCAGGAGAAGACGATGAGATTTTGGTCTCAATCGCTTCTAGATTTTTCGTAAGAGCGGCCATCTCGGCCTTCATAGCAATCGACATCTATACTTGATGTATGCCTTCCCTAGATTGACCACTAGAAGAAGATGATGTGGTCTTGGTGCTCTCCCACTGAATTGTTTGTTCACTAAGGTCCTCAAGAAACTGCCATGCTTCCTCACTAGATTTGGAGAGAAAGTGACCTTGACAGATGGTTTCTAGCAACTGCTTCGTTGCCGAGTTCAATCTCTCGTATAATGTTTGGCAAAGTTGCCAACTTTCGATCCCATGATGAGGGCATTGAACGAGTAGGTCTTTAAATCTCTCAAAACACTTCCAAAATGGTTCAGAAGGAAGCTGTGAAAATTGTATAATCTCATTACAGATTCTAGCAGTTTTGTGATGAGGATAGAACTTTTTAAGAAAGGCTTTCACAAACTCGTTCCAATTTCTAATGGAATGTGATATTATGCTGTATAGCCACTTCTCGGCTAGGTCACATAAGGTGAAAGGAATGACCCTTAGCCTTGTAGCGTCATCACTTAATTGGGTTGTTTTCATCATAGCGCAAACGTTTTGGAATTTATTGATAAAAATATACGCATCTTCTGATTCCAAACCGTGAAATTTTGGCATCATATTGATGAAATGTGGTTTTATTTCAAAATTGTCCCCATTTCCCGGTGGGGGAGAAAGACAGGTAGGTAAAGAAGTGCGGACAGGGTAGAAGAGATCCTGGAGCGCAACTCGTGCGGGCGCTTCAACAGGCGGTTGATTCGGGTTATTCGCACCTAACGGAGGTGGAATCATTCCCGTTGGTAAGGTATCGTTAGGATTGTATCCCGACATGCCTTCAGAAAAAGAATTTGAAGGTGGAGGTAAGGAAGTGGACGGAATTTTGACTTCGGTGTCGAAAGGTATGTCGGTTAGTATTAACGAAACACGGACTAATCGGGCGTTAGTGTTCCTAGTCCAAAGTGACATACACTAAAGGGGTAGTGTAGTCAGAAAAAAAAATGAAAGACAGAATGTGGTGGTAAGATAACGTCAATGAAAGGAAGTGGTGCAAGTGAGTTGCAATATTTCTTTAGCGATAAGTTGCAAGTTTTGAAAAGTTTATTTTTTTTATGTGAAATTTTTGCAAAATATTTTTGAAAAGAGACTCGTGACACAATTGCGATCAAACACACATGCACAATCAGGCCTAGATCTAGAGTGACCTAGGTCAGCTAGACAGCTCTTAACTAGGATTAGAAATAGGACCTCAAACCGCCTCTTCACCACCAATTGCGGCCAGGTAAGTGCCAGGTAAGTGGGAGGCTCCACGCTACAAGTAGCGGTCCTAATTAAGTAACCACTTGCCTTGACACACTTGCCTAGACACCGCAAATTCAGTTAGGATAAACGGTCGATGCTTATGTCTAGTCCTTTGTCCTATTGAGCTCGAAGTCCTTAGGGCTGAGTCTAGTATTTTTTAACTAAGAGTGGTCGATGCAAATGCTTTAAGTGCTTTCTGGGGTCCTGGAAAGGATGATGAAATCCCCACCCAATCTGAGTTTGGTCAATAGCCTCTTAAAGTCCGATTAAATTATGCAAAACAGTAAATTCACTTGCAAGTAATTTTTTAAGCGCGGCGCAAAGAAATCTACAGAAAATCTGTTATTTAGAAGGGGGAAGAAGAATTTTTAGCGCAAAGAAATCCTACAGAAAAATTGACAAAGGATATATTGTAGGTTGCAGAGGGGAGAAGGAAAGAACAAACCATGCAAATTTCGATGGCTGACGTGGCAGATGCACCGCGGTTCCGCGGTTCTTGGCGCAGATATGCCGCGGAATCGCGGTCTGGTGGAGGGATCGTTTCCTGAGAAAAAATTCTGCTGCTCCTTTGTTCCAATACTCCTCTGTTCTGATGTACCAATTTCTGTTTTGCCCTCTGTAAATTTCCAGATCCGAGATTCTTAGCTGTTCCTGCAAGATTCAAACGATAAACCCTTCAAACATATAAAAATTGATATTTTTTTTTTACTTTTTCTATTTTCAGATTTTTATGATTTATTGGTTTATATTAACCCGAAATTACACAAATGAAATTTTACGCCATCCCCGGCAACGGCGCCATTTGATTAGTAGTTATTTTACGATCACCAAAAATATTTTACCGCAATCAGAAACGGCGTCGCTTTGCAGCTAGCCGGTGAATACGGGTCGGTCCATAGGGATGTGTAATTTTCCTAAGTGTTCTTACGAGCTAATTCCAATGGTTGTTTGGTCTTTTAATTGAATCTAAAAACTAAGTTGTACGATGATCAAGAAACTTGCTAGGATTAGGTCTAAGGTGAGTCTGATAAGATTAATATTCACATCTCTTTTAATACCCTCAATTAAATCTTTTTAGAAGTTATAACAATTATTAGTAAAGGGGATTAGGATGATTGGGAAGAAACGAAGTTTCTTCCTCTAGATCCTTGTCCGTCCTTTCCTACTAATTGCTCTAACCTTCATGGAAGTCATGCATGTCCAGTCCTTTATACTACGGTTTCACCGTTATCTCGTGGGTAGGGTGCCGTAGGGAGCGGATCATGCGTGCGTGCATGAAGTTCTAGTTATTACAAATTATTGGGCATGAAAGAGATGAGAGATATTCATCTCTCAATCCCTCCCTTATTCCTAACCCTAACAAGCGAGGAAATTACTCGGTCATTAGGGGATCTATTAAAAACAACATTTTAAGATTACTTACCTACTGCAGTTTTAGAGATACTACACTAGATTAAACTAGGGCAATGGAAGGATTTATCTAAGGCAAGAATTAAATTAGAATACTACTGCAGAAAATAAAAGATAACTTACAAGAATGATGCTCTTCAATCTTCAAAGAATCTGAATTTTTATTTATTGAAAAGAGGATCATACAATCTTTAGAATACAATTTTATAGGGAAACAGGGAAATTAGGGTTACAGGATTCGCACATGTGCGATTACAAAAATACCCCCGAAAAATCCCAACAAAGTCACCGACGCACCGCCACAAAAAATCTGCACCGACGTGCGCAATGGACGGCCGCGGAACCGCGGCATGGGTAGGGGTGGGGCCGCGGTTCCGCGGCCCTTTGGTGAGATCACCTCATCATATTTTGTGGGCTTCTTCTATGCTGATTGGGCTTTTTATTTTTGTAGTTCTTTCTTCCATTTGGCCTCTGGGTCTTCTCCAGATCTTCAGTGAAAACTAGTAATGGTCTTTTAACCGTTCATTTTGACATTGTTGGACCTTGCGTTGCCTTGTACCTTTGTGAATTGTTCTTCGTCTAGGCTTGATTAGGATCCTTCTACTTGTTGGTCAAAAGTCCCTCTTTTGTATCATCTTTTGTCTTTTTCACTGTTTTCGCTCCAAGAACCTGTATCCTGTAATATATAGAAGACATGCGTCAAAAGCACCTGTTTATTTATAAAACGAATAAGAATGGGGAATCATATAATGCAATATTATGGTATGAACACCAACTGCAGTGGTATCTGTATCAAAAGATGCAAGAAAGCAGCCTGCCGCGACTACTCTGAGGGGCAACCTGCAAACACTGTGGCACAACGGGGGTGAGTTGCCAACTCGTGAATAGTAGATAATATATAAAGGTAATCGCGAGTATGCACGTACTGCGATACTCTAACCTATGCCAACAGATAACATCTATGTGATGAGCTGGATGCGCAATAATCATGCAACAAGTATGATCTAATAACATCTATAAATGATGAGCAGGGTATGCAATAAACAGGCATAGCAAATGCAATCTAATAACATCTATATAGGATGAGCAGGGTATGCAATAATCGTGCATAGCAAGTGTACTCTATCAGGTACAACAGATACAGGATGAGATGTATAGCACCGAATGCTGAGCATGGGAATAAATAACATCTACATAGAATGTCAACGTGGAAAATAACCGGTGTCCATCAATACACCCAAATCCCAGTAAAACTAACTCAGGCGCCGTCATTCTGATCGGCCCTCAAATCCTGTACAGCTCATGGAATCGTGAATGCCTAGCATCGGCACTCGAAAATATCATGAAATCATCGTGTCTAGCATCGACACGCAAATCCTCAAGTATCGGGCTCCGTCAATCCGCATCGGCCCACGGGCCCCGTCTGGGGAATTGGCCCTCGGCCCCGGAGTACGTGTCGTCCCGTATCCATCTATCGACTCTGGTCAGTATCCTCCGGATAACCGCCGGTCCAACCAATCACTGGTAGGTAGTAGTCCCTCCGCCGGGCTCACCGTCTAACAATACGAGTCTTCTTGCCCTGGGGTACCATACCGGGTCCACCATGTACCAGCAATCGGTGCTTACCACTCCTCGAATCGGGTATACTCACACAAGCTCTCTGGAACCCAGAAAACTCATGGTGGACGCACTGAAATATCATATCAAGAGAAACCGGGTTTTTAAAACAGTGCGTATTTTCTTAAAATAATACCACGGTCTCAAATCCATAAATCCCATAAATCCAACTCAATGCGTAAATCCATGCAATGTGTCGTATGACACTAAGAGTAAAAAAGGGAAAACTGCTCTTTTAAAAGAATCCAGTTTTGAAAATATCTCATGCGGTCCCTATTTTCATGAAATCAAATCAATATCATCCTTGTATGTGACATATGTATGTATGTAGGTATGGATGTGCAAATGGATATATACGCGAATATGAGTGTAGCACTAGTATGAATATACAGTGTGCATGTGCGCAACTATGAAGATATCAATATATGCCTGCATTGGTATGAATATACAGTGTGCATGTGCGCTGGTATGAAGATATCAATATATGCGTGCACTGGTATGAATATACAGTGTGCATGTGCACAAGTATGAAGATATCAATATATATGTGCACTGGTATGAATATACAGTGTGCATGTACGCAGGTATGAAGATATTAATATATGTGTGCACTGGTATGAGTATATAGTGTGCATGTGCGCAAATGGTGATATATCAATGAAGGTATGCACTAATATGAATGTACAGTGTGCATGTGCGCAAGTATGAAGATATCAATATATGTGTGCACTGGTATGAATATACAGCGTGCATGCGCGCAGGTATGAAAATATCAATATATGTGTGCACTGGTATGAGTATATAGTATGCATGTGCGCAAATGGTGATAAATCAATGAAGGTATGCACTAATATGAATGTACATTGTGCATGTGCGCAAGTGGTGATATATCAATGAAGGTATGCACTAATATGAATGTACTGTTTGCATGTGCGTAAATATGAAGATATCAATATATGTGTGCACTGGTATGAGTATATAGTGTGCATGTGCGCAAATGGTGATATATCAATGAAGGTATGCACTAATATGAATGTACAGTGTGCATGTGCGCAAGTGGTGATATATCAATGAAGGTATGCACTAATATGAATGTACAGTGTGCATGTGCGCAAGTATGAAGATATCAATATATGTGTGCACTGGTATGAATATACAGCGTGCATGTGCGCAGGTATGAAGATATCAATATATGTGTGCACTGGTATGGGTATATTGTGTGCATGTACGCAAATGGTGATATATCAATGAGGGTATGCACTAATATGAATGTACGGTGTGCATGTGCGCAAGTGGTGATATATCAATGAAGGTATGCACTAATATGAATGTATATAAACATCTACTACTAGACATCCTATCACGCTCTGATGCTTAACCCCATACGGGCGATTTCCTCGTAGATGTTAAATCTACTCACCTGGTCTCGTGCTAAGCGTACCCGACCACCTGCTTCCCTTTCTTTGCGGCGTCCGACGTACCCGCCTGCGAACCTAGAATTCACACAAGGAATATACATAAGCAAAATCCTGCAAAATCGCGATGCTAAAACGCGTGCGTGTATACGTAACGTGTGTGCATACGCCAAAACCCAATGCGACACGCTGTGGCACACAGCGACACACTGTGATACACAGCAAACCAACTCTACACGCATCGTACGTGTCGCGCAAGTCCCGCTACGCAAATAATAGGTAAAAGGTCCCAGATTTAATCTGGAGCAAAAACAAGCAAATCAAACAAGACCAAACCCTTCACAATACCTACAAACAGCTACCTGCCAAAATCCAACACAAATCCTCAAAATTGGGCCAGCGGCTAGGGGTGTCATACCGGCCTAAAACCGGTGGAAGGGGTCCAGGTTCCTACACTATGATCCTAACACAATTCATAGCCTAGTGTATATGTTTGCTTAGCAAAATTACTACCCTAGTAACAGCAGATTCCATGTATCCTAAGGTTTAGATTTAAACCGTTTCAAAACACTAAGTTTACAACAATAGGGTGTTTTGGGGGAATAGGTGGGTTTACAGGAATCTAGTGATACCAACAGCACAAATTAGAGCTAATCTAACTATAACCACCCTGAATCATCTTATTTCACAGTCAAACCATAAGTTTAGCAATAACACTCAATACAAACACTTAAACTTAGCTACACAAACCCAGATTTCAACCTGCAGACAAATAGAGAAAGTAAATAACACCAAACACTGTAAAACTAATACAGACACCACCCGGCAAAACCCCAACACCAAGGCACAAGAGGGGGCCGGCGACGCCGGAAATACTGGGGAGGTCACCGGGTCTTTGGTGAGGGTAAGGGTTCGGATTTCAAGACACTAGCCTAAAAAGCCTGCATACTATTCTGAAGTTGTTTGCTAAGCTAGACAATGCTCACAGTTGTAGCAGATCTCAATATCCTACAGTTTGCATCAAAGCCGTATTTTAAATTTCAAGTTTGCGACTTTAAGGTGATTTAGCTAAATCTAATGATACTACAAGGTCTAAACAGTAATATTAACAATTAATGAGGTTCATTAAGCTATAACAACCCTAACTTAGCATAAATCTTACCTAAATCACAAAACTATCTCTAAACTCACACTAATCACTAACCGAAGCTAAAACAACACATGCAAGCAAGGAAATGAGTTGAGTTCAGAGATTATACCCCCACTCTCTGGTCTTAGTGTGCAGGAAGAAGAGGAAGAAGAAGAGGAGGAGGTATTGCACTACTGTTGCTGCTGCTGGGAATGGTGTTGCTGCTGCAGCTGCTACTGCTTCTGTTGCTGCTGCTGCTGTTGTTGTTGCTGCTGCTGAGACTGCTGGTGCTGCTGCTGATGTTGTGAGTGTGTGTGTGTATGAGTGAGAGTGAGAGAAATGAGAAAAAATGAGAGGCAAAACAAAAAGAAATAGGAGTTAAGGCTAGTCAAACCCCCCTTCTCTCTTCATTAAATGAATGCATAGCTCAAGCCATGATGCCACACACTCTCTCTCTCCTTCTCTCTCTCCAAGTCAACTAAATTTTAAAACATTTTTCATTTAAAAAAAAGAAAAAAATTAATCCAAAACACTTATTTAAAATTTTAAATTATCTTAAGGAAAATGGGTTAATCCACCATGGTTGCTAATCATGGTCTAACCCCAATTTTAACCCTAGTTTACATGCACATGTGTGTGCAAGTTTAGAAAAATTATAATAAAATATTCATTAAATTTGATAAAATATTTGAAAATCAATTTGGTAAACTTTTTATTAAAAACCATACTTTAAAGTATAATTAGCCACTAATCACATCCTAAGGTGTTACAGGGTCAGAGTCACGGGTTAAAAGTCACGGGCTATTAAGAGGGCTAGTTTTAGGAACCCACTGGCAGAAAATTATTGAAGGGGGCGTGTTCCTAAAACCCTCCCTCTCCTTTTGAAATGAGAGAGCAGGATGGGACCGAGAGTCTTTAATAAAGAAAGTTTCGTATTATCAAATCAACTTTAATAACAGTGGGGAATATGTTTCAACAAAAAAACAAATGAATGATTTGACAACACATTATATTATAAGGAAAAAAAACAGACCTTGATTTGACACTTGACATTATGTACATGATCGAAAAAAAAATTCACTGTGGGCAAAGGAGAGGGCGGTTTTTAGGAACGCGTCATCCTTTCCCTATAAAACCCCACTCTCTTCGCTCTGATTTTCACTATCTCTATCCAAATTCCCTTCTAAACCCACCAATTGTCTCAATCTTTCAGTAATTGTAATATCAAAATAATTTCAATGGAGAATCAACCATTCGACAAATCACTGCTCGTAAATCAAAACGACCATAGATCTTTCAGCATATTACACGAGGAGGAAAGATTCAAATCTTATTATATTTGTTTCAATTCCCCATTTCTTTTAATTCTAATAATTCAAAATATTATGATTAAATTTTGCAGGGTGGAGATAATCTTATAGTTGTCAGTCATAGTTCTGACAAGTGGAAAGTTACTGATTATCGTATAATCGAGCGGATTCGAAGAGCCAGATTTTATGAAGTTTCAATACTTCGTCATATCCAACTCGACTACAGTCCCGTTACCTTTCTTGTTGAACGTTAGAGAAAAGAGACTCACACTTTTCATCGTAGATGAGGTGATGCCACTATCACACTCTAGGATATTGGCCTTTTACTTGGTTTACGGGTGAATGGCCTTAGATTGGTTGTAGATACAATTGTGGGTCCAGATACCGAGCACCCATATTAGGATACATATATTGAGTCTGCTCTCGGACATGTATAATTCGTAATTTTTTTAAATAAAAAGTTATGGTATGTTACGGTGATATTAATTAACAATTAATTGTAAAATTCAGGTACCAGGAGGGTATACTAAGGGGTATAAGATCGGTTTAAACTGGATAAAAGAAACATTTACTAATATCCCTGATGAAGAAACTGATGATGTCTTGGATAGACATGCATGTGCCAACATTCTGTACATGATCAGTTCTTGGTTGATAATCAGCAACGCATGTCCATCCTTTATACCTTGGGTTTCTTACGGACTTTGATGTGTGTGTCCAGTATTCTTGGGAAGCAGGGGTCCTGGCCTATCTTTACAAGGAACTAGATAAGACATATTCTGCTACGAAGAATAAAATTTGTGGCTGCATTACATTATTTCAGGTACATAATATTTTTTATTAGCTATGCATTTGTAAAATTATAATATTGGTTCTTTCTAATATTATGACACTTTATATATAGATTTGGTCATGAGTGCACATGTGTATGGGAAGACCAGATTGCATTAATATTTCTGCCGTAGATACCCCTGGAAAGCCTCTCAGTTCTTGGTGGAGTGGCAAGAAATCTTATAAGGCTCCTCGAAGAGTACTTAAGTATTATAGAGATGAGTTAAATCGCATGGAGGCGACTCAGGTAACCATACATTAGGTAATTAACTTTGTTTAAAAATTTAAATTAGCTGAATTACAATTTTTGTACTATGTTTTTTGCGCAGTTCACTTGGACGCATTATACAGCAGATTGTCTGCAAGGATTATCCAGTATCTGTATCGAAGGAGAGCCGGTTTGGCAGGCTCGATGACTAATACTATGCATTAATATCGTGGTCATGCACCTACCAGATCGGGTGTTGCGATAGTTTAGTAGATTGCAACATATTTCTATTCCGCCGCCTGCACATATGACAATAGAGAGAGACATGCGAGGAGGAAAGGCGGAGCGTGGTTGGAGGGAGCATCATCATCAATATTTGCTGAGATGGGAGGATAGACAGCGTAATATTGCCTTAAAGCAAATAGGTGACCAAACAACCACCGACGCTACAGAAAAATATCTACAATGGTATAAACGTGTCACTGTAAGATATATTTCTGCTCCCCCTAACGACTTTCTAAACATCCGGCAGTACGAGCCTGGAGGTCACGTGGAACGAGAAATGGTAAGTTAAATCTTTTAATTTAAATTAGTTTTTAACATCCGACGGTATGAGTAAATAATTATATCTTATTTTTAATGTAACGACAGGCTCATTGGTTGCATCATATACAATCATTGATACAAGATCCATATCCGACGGATGCTGGTCCAGATACTCAGGCTTTATTTTCTAATGTAGACTCATATATTGTTGGTATATTCAGTTCATATAATATGCTTCCACATTTATCGCCATCGCTTGAGCAACACTACGAGCCGGTACCAGAGCTGCAGCATGAGTCGGCACCAGAGCCGCAGCATCAGGGAGATCCAGAGCATCGGGATCAATGGTTCGGAGCACCATATTGTAAGCAGCAACCCTGGCATATTGAACAAGCGCAACAACCGGAGCAACAACAGTTTTGGGGGACAGGTTTTGCGCAACAAAAACAATCTTGGTGTTAGTGTGATATGCCCTAGAGGCCATTATTGTATAGTACTAGTTTGTATATTACATTTTGGAAGCTTGGGATATATACACAGATTTATGACAGTCTTGCTCGATATAGTAGTATGCTACTTGGTTTGTATCTATCTTGATATGTGTGTATGTTTCTTTTAACATATCGCTGATACATATTGATAGAGCCCTTAGGATCTTGCTTGACTACCAGCATTATGATGGCAGTCACACTAGTGGGGGCTGGGTAGTCCATAAGCACATCCTTATATAGGTCCCTAGTCGTAGGATTATCGAGACAAGACATCGATACTCCAGAGTAGACTAGTGCATACGCTTCTCATCCAAGGAGGGGAGATGGTCTGTCCTACAGCCATCGGTACGTCGTACTGGAGATAGTATGCAGGTGCTCATTAGGTTACGAGTACACTGGACAGGACTCGCGGGGAACTGTTGGTTACTACTATACCTATCGTCAGTTATCAGTTCCCAGGTGACATGAGTACAGCTTAGTCCGTTGACTTGACATTGCTACTTCGCCTCAAGTGTGTTCCCACAATTCTTAGATTACTTCCCTACCACGGCTCTATTGAGTCGTACAAACAGGTAGCAGTTGGGTGCAGTCCCGAAGCACTTGGAGGCAGTGGCGGTTAGATAGGATTCTTCTCTCCCGGTATTAGGGATTGACATCGCGTTGTGTTTGGAGAGCCACTACACAAAGTCCCTGGCCAGGGCAAGCGAGATTTACTGGTAGTGTTTCCAGTGGTTTCTCAGGGTGTTCTGGGCTACACTCCGACATGACTTATACCGCTATTAGGGGACCGACGTTTATCGCCCCTTAAGCCCGATATGCGATACTCTTAGATGAACAGACCGGACTGTACGGAGATTGTCACATTCAGGCTCAGTAGGAGTTCGGATGGGTTTTATCCTTATCGACCTTCTTATCGACATCCACCTGGAGACCGTTACGTACAGTTAGTACCGCTTGAGGCCTGTGGTTAAACCCGCTACCACCGCAGGAGTCTTTAGAGTCCCACACAGAGGGTTGTTCACCTTTGGGCGAAACGAGGTAGAGGTCGTATGGTTTTACGACAGGGTTCGTTCACATACGCGTACTTGTGCGTGTTTGGTGTTCGGGCAGTTGGTACTAGTGAGCTTTAGTTTAAACCAGATCCTAGTATCTGTTTTGGGATTGGTTTAGTCTCATTGTATTCGTGTTTCTTCGGAACACGGATGTGGGTATGTATGTACAGTTGATAGAGGCAGAGAGGGAGACACCTCATTAGGGTTTTGACCATTGACTTGATTAGAACCCTAATGAGAAGGAGGAAATTGTTTAATAATTATTATTAGAGATAATTGTCATGGTTAATTGGTTTGACAATTTGACCTTGTTAACCTATGTTGACTTAGATATTTTTTGTTAAGCATGAGATATTTTCTTTGAGCATGCTTAGCATGAATTGTGACATGATAAAGGTCAAACCAATACACCATCACAATTATCTTAATTAATAATATTATTATTATATTTCCTCAAATGAGAGCTTCATCCTCTCATTATCTCATTATTTTTCTCTCTCATGGTTTGCTCTCTCCTCTTCCTCTCTCAAAACTTTAATCTTTCATAACTTGAAAAACAAAAGCTTTTGAGACTAAACCACCAAAATACTTCTCTACTCATTCTAGGGTTCTTAGTCTAGCAAGCCAAGCACTCTAGTTACTTCATTGTTGAGGTAGGAGCTTAAGGTAGAGGCCTCCGAGTGGATCTTTCTTTGACATAGAGAAGACGGTGAGGAGGAGCTATCTACACCACTCCAAGGAGCTCAGAACAAGGAGGACCACAACAAGAGAAGAAGGAGTTCAATCTTTAGGTATAATTTCTTAACCTAGTAGTTAATGCTCCATTTTAGTTTGTTAGTTTTTTTTAGCAAAGATCCTTCATGGTTAGTCTATGTTTCCTTTAAAGAAATTTTTTATTTTTACCTATTCCGCCTCCCCGCAAACTACCAGGTGAGTAACATGGACTTACAGTGGTATCAGAGCCTAGCTAAACAACAACTAACATGTTAGCAAAGTCTTTAGAACTTCGATCCCGGACAAATCGAAAAATATATCAAAAATTTATGTTTTCTGCCGATTTTCAAAACGAGTCTAAAAATATTTTCAGAGACGTGAAAAATACGTGCAGGCTTTTTTAGGGACACCCAAGAAAAAAGAGCAAGTGACTCGGTCAGACTGCCGTGGAAGCGCGACGAAACCATGCGTTTCGCCGCGGATCCACGGCCGAGTCGACTCGGAGTCAACTCGTTTTTCTTGCAGATTGTCCAGCTTGATGTTTTGTGATTTTTCAGATACTTTGTTTCTTCCCAGATTCCTTTGAGTACAGTGTTGTATTTGGGGTAGTTTCAAATTTGAAATAGCGATCGAAATTCTATAAACTTTGGCAAATCGGATTATATCTATAATGTGTTATATGAGCTGAACGTCTGCTAATCGCTATACGTCGATTAGTGGGGGTTGCACATATCTGTGATCTGTGATATTAGTTTGTGTATATGAACTTGTTGGATTGTCGTGGATGAATAGCCGGGAATGTGAGATGAGTGTTTTTCATTTTTCATTCGATGTAAATTTTAACTTGATGTAATATTGTTTTATGGTCGCACATCCGGGTTGAGGTTGTAGCCACCATTGCATATTATTTCTTTTACTGTTTTTGCTCCTAGGATAGACCCAAGGTGGGGTGCACAAACTACCGGGTACTTTGAAATGCTGAGTGGCATACTCACGTTGTTGAGGGAGGCTGCTTCACTTTGGGTATTTGGCGGGTAGTTTGCCGCACCCGTAGGGGTCTAGGGTGGGGTTTGGCTATTCATCGCGACCGTGTAATCCGTCTTTCGTTGCAGGCTCGAACGAAACGCGGATTCCTAGCATATCCAATGTGTTCATCTGTGATCTGGAATGACTATCATTGCGTCTGACGAATGTATATATATCTATATATGATATCTAGTAGGCGTTGCTTATGTTTTGCATCCGCGCTACTCCATCCCCCGCTCTGTCGTTAGTTAAGTAACCTAACGGGTGATGACGGGGCCCAGCGGTGAATGCGGATGGCATAAGCGTACGTCATATTTTCGTTGTTTTCTGCAATGGTAGGATTAATTGATGGGATGTATTATAATAATGCAAAGAAAACAAACCAAAGTTGAATCGTTGGAACAATTTCAAAACCACTCAGTTTTTTCAAAACAGCAAAGCTTTTAAAATGCGGAGTTTAAACCACTCCTTTTAAAAGCTATCAGGTTCAAGTTCACTATGTTCACGGTTTCTCCAAAACCATTCGTAGCCCTTCGTCATTTCAGTTAAATATTCAGTAGTATTAAAGCTATGTATTTTGACCTTCGCCAAGGCATAGTGATTGGTAGCTGCCGAATATTTATCTGTTGTATAGATAGATGCATTGGTTTGGGACATACGTGCTGCTATTTTGGCCTTCGTCAAGGATATGTACGGGTGGGTTCAAATTAACCCGGATAATGACGGGTAGAACTTGACATGTTACTTATGATATGTTGGCCTTCGTTAAGGTCATAAGAGCATGGGGCAAAAATCTACATCTGGAGTTTCTAAGGAAACTGAAACTTGCTAGTGTTGCATACCATTTGGAGTGTGATAATTTTGGTAGGATTCCTTCAACTTTAACACAAAATGATATTTGGATCCTGATCCTACTGTGAGTATATGCTACTCCTTGGGAATTTTTCTCACTTAACGATCAATGCTATAAACCAAGTAGGTGTCTAGAAAGGTGTTAGAGGGGCTACGCCCACAGGGAAAAGAGCTTATTTAATTAAGGAACTTCGTGAAACCATCGTAAAACCTCCCTTAAAGTACCGACACCGGTCTGGCTGATCGGTTAAGCAAGTATTGTACGGTGAGATCAATCCCGACTAGTTCTTCTTTTATGGTTTGAGGAAGGATTCGAGAAACAGTAGGAGCCATCCTGTTTAGACAAACTAAAAACCACTCTAAACTTGCAAGAGCATCATACTAAAGTGTTTCTTCTCTCTCTCCTAATTGCAGCAACCAAACAACATGACGGGTCTTAAGTTACTATTAGATAAAAATATATTGACAGGGCCAAACTATAAAGATTGGTTCAGGAATGTCAAAATGGCAATCATTTAATGACAAGTTGGGGTATCTCCTTACCACTAAGCCCCCCGCCGTCCCAGGTCCAGAATCTAGTGTCGCGGATAAGGAAATCGGTAAGACCTGGGAGATTGATTGTGCGAAGGCCAAGTGCTTCGTGCTTGCCTCTATAGACAATGAACATCAGAGGAGGCATGAGAATATAGATCTTGAATCCATATTCCTCCATACTAAGGAACTATATGGAGAGCAATCCCGTATCGCAAGATACGAGACCTCGAAGAAGCTATTTCATGCGAAGTTGGCCGTCGGATCATCTGTAGGGGAACACATCCTTAAGATGATTGGCTACATTGAGGAGCTCGCGGACCTCGGGACTACCCTAGAGAATGAGCTGTACACTGACTTGATTCTCCAGTTCTTTCCTTCCACCTATGCCCAGTTTATTTTGAATTTCAACATGCAAGGAAAAGAAGTTGAACTTCCGGAACTCCTCAATATGTTGAGGAGTGCAGAGGGCACCCTGCAGAAAGTCAGGGAAACACCTGCTTTGTTTGTTGGAGGAACTTCCTCTTCTAGGTCCAAGGCGAAAGCCAAAGGAAAGAAGAAGAATGCCCCCACCAAACCAAGGGACGGTGTTAGTAAGGTGGAAGCCAAGGGAAAAGCAAAGGTAGCGGGACAGATTGTGGGAAAGGAAGGATGCTTTTATTGTTAGTGTATATGCCCTAGAGGCCATTACTGTATCATACTAGTTTGTATATTACTTAATGGAAGCTTGGGATATTCACAGTTGTATATACAATCTTGCTCAAAATGGTAGTATGCTACTTGGTTTGTTTCTACTTTAATGTGTACATGTGTTTCTTTTAGCATATTATCTATACATATTAGTAGAGCCCTTAGGATCTTTGCTTGATTACCAGCGTTGTGATGGCAGTCACACTCGTGGGGGCTGGGTAATCTACAAGCACATCCTTATACACGTCCCTAGTCATGGGATTATCGAGACAGGGCATCGATACTCCGAAGTAGATTAGCGTATGCGCTTCTCATCCCAGTGCGGGAGGCGGTCTGTCCCACAGCCGTCAGTACGTCGTACTTGAAATAGTATGCGGGTGCTCGTTAGGCTACGAGTACACTGGACAGGACTCGTTGGGAACTGATGGTTGGTATTATACCTATCGTCAGTTATCAGTTCCCAGGTGACATGAGTACAGCTTAGTCCGCTGACTTGACACTGTCACTTCGCCTCAAGTGTGTTCCCACTGTACTTTGACTACTACCCTACCACGGCTCAAAGGAGTCGTGCAAACAGGTAGTAGTTGGGTGCAGTCCCGAAGCACTTGGAGGCAGTGACGGTTAGACAGGATTCGTCTCTCCCGGTATTGGGGGTTGACATCGCGCTGTGTCTAGGAGAGCCATTACACAAGTAGTCCCTAGCCAGGGCAAGCGAGATATACTGGTAGGTTTCCAGTGTTATCTCAGGGTGTTCTGGGCTTCACTCCGACATGACTTGTTGTTGGAGATAGTGCCCTCAGAGTCAATTATTGGGTCACAGGCACGTGATTGCAATGATTGAGGGGAGGACCTATCCCGGTAGGACAGTCTTACTCGAGATGATAATATGCTATCTGGTTTATCTTTATCATTGTGTACTGCTTTAGGTGACCTTTCGAGTCGCTATTACACGTTGATAAAGCCCCTAGGATTCTTGCTTGACTTCCAGCAGTATGAAGGCGATCATATAAGTGAGAGCTGGAGTCTATAAGCACATTCTTAAAAGGTCCCTAGTCGTGGGAGTTTCGAGACAGGGCATCGATTCTCCAGAGTAGACTAGTGTATACAGTCGAGACCCCGACGAGGGGCGGTGGCCGGTCTCACAAGCCACTGGTGTCAGTTGGTTCACCTAAGATGTATACAGGTGCTCATTGGGTTATGAGTACACCGGACAGGACTCGCCGGGAACCTGCTAGTTGGGATTATACCAGACGTCAGATAGCAGTTCCCTGGTGACATGTGTACAGGTTAGTTCATCGACCTGAGATCGTCATTTGTCTCGTGTGAGTTCCCACTGTGCTTTGATTACTACCCTACCACGGCTCAAAGGAGTCGTGCAAACATGTTTTAGTTGGGTACAGTCCCGAGCCACATGGAGGCAGTGAGCGGATCTGCAGGGGTTCGTCTCTCCCGGTATTGGGGGTGAGGTCGTGCTGTGTCTAGGAGAGCCAGAACATGAAAAGTCCTTGGCCAAGGCAGGAGATTTACTGGTAGGTATTCCAGTAGTATCTCAGGGTGTTCTGGGCTACACTCCAACACGACTTGTACCGCTTTTGGGGGTTTGACTTTTACCAACCCCTAGGCCCGCCATGCGATGCTCATAGACGAACGGACCGGACTGTACGGATATTGTCACTGACAGGCTCAGTAGGGTGTCAGCATGAGTTCGCTCATCGACGTCCTTTTTAGTCAATAGCTGGTGGCCCGTCACGTATTGGCTTATACCTCTGACGTGCTAGTGGTTAAATCCACAGCCATATTATTGACGAGTCTTTAGAGTCCACCACACTTCCAGTTACTCAAGTTTCGGGCGAAACGCTGTAGAGGCCGTATGGAGATATGGCAGGGTTCGATCAGATACGTGCGGTATTGCACGGATCGTGATCGGACGGTTTTTACTAGCCGGCTTTGGCTTAAGCCAGATTCTAGTATTTGATAGTGTAGTTTTGTCTCTTTATATTTGTGTTCAGTGGGAATACAAATGCGGGCATGTATTTGCAGCCGTGGGGTTTTCCTGTAATTTATTACGGGATCGGTTTTTTTGAAGTTGCCAGTTTGCATTCCGTTCCGGCCGGTTTTCCTTCATTCCTTCTCGGTCGGACTTTCTTGTTGGAGGGGGTTATTTGCAGTTTGCAAATAACTCTTTTGTGGAGGGTCTTGTTGCTTATGTGCCTTTGTCATGATGAGATTCCTTTTTAATCTCATCACTTGCTTTTCATTTGATGGTGTGTGGAAAGGATTTGGATTAGAATGAGAGTGACCATTTTCTATATTTGTTTTGCCATTTCATTCTTTTTCTCTCTCCAGTCTATTTTTGAGAGAGAGAGGGGCCGGCCATATCAAGGAGAGAGAGAGAGAGGGAGGATTATTTTTGGTGTGGCATTTTTCATCTCATTCCATGGATGCAAAAAGATAAGCTTCAAAGCTCATTTCTTTCTCTCCTTCTCTTCTCCATTCCTCCACATCAAGGCAACCTCATAACCCCAAGAGACAAGTTCACTACACTATTCTACAGCAAGCCTTGGACGCGTCGGCTAGCCAACTTCGCGCCCGAGTTGCCTCGGTCAAGAGGCGGGAGCCCGTAAAAGATTCCGGCTACGTGGTGCCCCTTTCCGACGAGCGCGGAGGTGACGGAGATTCCGAGGAGATCGGAGTGGAGATGAAGACCGGAGGACTCGGATCAGTCGGTACATCTCTTCCCTTTCTTGTTAGTAGGTTAGACTAGTTTAATGGTACGATCCGGGGTTTAGTGCGCGGTGGTGCCGGTTTGCTAAGTCCGCAAAAATCAAAGTTTATCATCGTTTCCGCGTTTGGCCGTCGGATTGACGGCCGGGGCGCCACCGTGCACTTACAATGGTATCAAAGCCTCGCCATTAACTTCGTCTAGCTTTCGTTTGATGTGTTTTGCATTTCCGATCGACCAAAATTCCGAAAACCCTATTTCAGCTCACTTCAGTTTTCTGTTAATATTTTTGGTGTCCAAAAATTTTTCAGGGGGTCTCAGAATGATGTGCAAGGAATTCTAAGCATACTGGAAAAATTCGACGCAGTGACTCAATCAATGGAGCGCGGAACCGCGGCCAAAACCCCACTTGGGCCGCGGTTCCGCCGCGCATTGATATCCTCACTGAATCAAGTTTTTCCAGTGGGCTTCTGGGCTTAAATTGGGGGTTTTGGAATATTAAAATTGGGCCAATTATTTCTGTGAGTGCTACAGTATTAGTTTGGGGCCCACTTGTTAATTTTTGGTCAATCGGAAAATTTTAAACACATTTTTCACAGTATTTACATTATATCTGCGACCGTGAATGTCATTCGATCGGTAAATCCGGTCTAACTGCTATAGCCCGGTTAGACGGATTTGCGAACGTGACTTTCACGTTGATGTTCTATGTTTATGCTGTGATGTTGCGGATCGGTCGTGGGGGATAGCCTGGATGCAATGCTAGTACAGTGCTGTTGTATTATGTACATTTGATATTGCGGGGCGAGCGTCCGACATGTGGACTGCCGTCACTGCCTGTTTGTATTATTATTTTGAGGCACGACCTGGTTGCGGTCGATGTACCCGGTGTATGTATATTTTACTTTCTGTACTAGGATTACCCCGCGGAGGGGTGCACGGATATCCGGGTTTCTGGAGGGCAACAAGCCCGCATCTCATAGCATTGGGACGGAGGGGGCTTCACTCTGGGATTGGCGGGCTATTCGCCGCACTCGTAGGGGGTACAGGTTGACCCAGGAGGGGTGCCCAAGTTACCGGATTCCGTGGAGTGCTGGGTGGTCCATTCACGGAGCTGAAGGGGGCTGCCTCGCTTCAGGTTTTAGCGGGTAACTTGCCGCGCCCGTAGGGGTCTAGGATTTCATTGCACAGGCTATCCACACGACCAGGGGAACGTCGGGTTTCAGTAGTGGCTCTGTGAAACCCGGGGATCCCAGATATCTGTATTGTTCTGTGATGCTGTACATTTCTGTGATGTTGCATTTTATCACGCCTTGAGCGAATATAATATATTGGTATATATATTAGTAGATGTTGTATATGTTTTTCATCCGCGCTAGTCCAGTCCCCGCTCTGCCGTTAGTTAGCTAACCTAACGGGTGATGACGGGACCCAGTAGCGAATGCGGATGACATATACGTACGTCAGTATATTTTCGTTCTTTGTGGTGTGATTAATTGATGGGACTGCGTTGATTTAGATCAATGCAATATAAACAAACCTATTCTGATGTTGTTGGAACATTTTTCAAAAAGCTGTTATTGCAAGGACGTTCACTTTTGTTTTGCATCGTGGTATTCATTTGGAATATCCTGCTCTTCAGTCGACGAGGCAAGGGCCGAGATCCCTTCACCGGGAGTGACCCCTTGGACAGAAGTTTGCGTCAGGGCATTAACTTCACTATAGCCAATTACTTTTGCTTTGCACCGTGGTATTCAGTTGGAATATCCTGCACCCCATTCTACGGGGAAAGAGCCGAGATCCCTTCACCGGGAGTGACCTCTTTAGTAAAGGTTTTCGTCACTATATTTTCTAAAAAGCTATCCGTTCCTTCAACGATATCAAGTTCACTACGTTAAAGGTTTTTGCCAGAAACCATTCGTAGCCCTCCGTCGTTTCATTTGGGTAGTCAATAGTATTCAAGCTGTGTTTGTTGGCCTTAGTCAAGGCACAGTGTTTGGTAGCTATTGGGTATTCATATGCTGCATAGATAGATGTGTTGTTTTGGGACAGTCGTATAGCCTTGTTAGCCTTAGTCAAGGGCTTGTACGGATGGGTTCAAATCAACCTGGACAATGACGGGTAGAACTTGACATGTGACTTATGATTTGTTGGCCTTAGTCAAGGTCATAAGAGCATGGGGCAAAAAAAAAATCACATCGGGAGTTTCAAAAGAACTGAAACTTGCCAGATATGCGCATACCTTCTGGAGTGTGATACCGTGAGCGGATTCCGTCACGTTGTCATGCGATGATAGTTGGATCCCGATTCCCACTGATGAGTTGGTTTACTCCTCGGGTGACCCCGACTAATTCTTCTTTCAGGTTTGGAGGAGAATTTGAGGTACAGTGGGAGGTTTCCTGATTAGAAAAAGTGATAACCATTCTGATCTAGGTTAGAGTACACGCTGAGTGTTTCTTTTCTCTCTCTCTGGCAGCGACCAATGACCCGACCCTAGACTATGACTCAGTGACCAAGTTGACCGAACCTACTTAACACTGGCTTTTGGATTGTCAGAGTTGCAGACCTCATTGCCACTCCTACTTTTACCCTTTTCTCTAGGACACCCCGTATTACTACGAACGTCCACTTCCATTGGACAAAACCATCGTATGGTTATATACGAACTCGAAGGACTTCGAGGATGGTTTCCGGTTCTGGAGAAAACGGATAGGACTATTCAGTTGTCTTTTCTTTTCACCTTCTCTCAGGTTGCGAGTACTCCTTGGTTTAGGAGTAGTACACCTATTATGCAAATTGGATTGTCTTCTTCCAAACCTTAGGCTGGTGCCGAACGGTGGGGAATGAAGAAAGCCAATTAGCCTAAACGGTGTACAGAAGGTATTAAGTTTAGACAAAGCAAGGGATTAGTAAGAGGGCAAAGTAAATTGCGACTGCTATTCACGACCAAACCATGTACTTCTTTGTCAATCCTAAATCACCTATGAATTAAGTTCATTCGGTTGTCTTTTATCCTCACCTTCTCTCGCATTGCGAGTGCTCCTAGGACTAGGACAGTACACCCATTATGCTTATTGGATAGTCTTCTTCCAAACCATAGGCTGGTGCCGAACGGTAGGGAAGGAAGAAAACCATTTGGCCTAAAGGGGTGTACAGAAGGTAATAACTAAAGACATATAAAGGGATTTAGAGAGGTGGCAAAGAATTATACAGTTATAGTTGTGAATCTGGATAATGGAAGAGGCATTACTAAGAATACCAGGATACCCCATCGAAACATCTCAATGTTTCAGTTTCACTGTGTACTGTTAAATGAAAACTGATTTCCCAATTAGGCACTTGCTCCAGGGTATGTATTTACCAGGTATGAGTCTCACATCTGTATGGTTTTACAGATGATGAAGGGGAGTAAGTTATTGGGAATTAGGTGACCATCCTCATTATATCGGGATTCGTTGGAATTGGTGATATTTGAGGAAGCCACCTGGGTTGTTTGCCGGTCGGCAAATATTTGGTTTTGAATATCCGTTGTTGTGCACCAATTTCAAATTGATATATCTGTACGTCTATTTTTATAGAGTGAGATATACTTTTTGAAATTATGTCTATGACATTTACCTATACCAGTGGATGGTTAGGTAAGGAGCATTGAACAACGGTGTAATTCTTCTTAACCAAAAGTACAGTTTTCAACCTACGACACACAGTGAATGGGTCACTAGACTCAGGGGACTTATACAGAGTATTGTATATTATCCAGTGTCCATTAGGACAGAGGGGTTGGTCCTCGTACTATATTCTGTTTACTTTTAACTTCTCTAAGTTCTTAGACATGTGTTTCGTAGAAACACAGGGTCTAAGTTTTGAGAAGTTATAGGTATAAGAGTAAAGTAGAGAACCAAGTGTTGCAAGTATCGGGATTCTTCAAAGTGATCGAAGATGTAGATACTTGTACATGGTATTCAGTTGATAGTAATGGTTAAGAGAACTTTCTTCTCTTTCGGGTTACTCATAATGGAAGTATTCCTAAGTTGAGTAACGCTGATCGTCCTCTCTCCATTTAGTTGACATGCACTGGAGATAGCTGCATGATTTGAATCTGGTTCAATTAAATCAGTGCCTCTGGTTCTATATTGGATATAGAACAGTTCATATCTTAACGATGTTAAGGTACGGGGAGTTGTCCGGCTTATGATTAAAACCAGACTCTGGACAACTCAAGGCACGTTTCAGTAGTGGCTGTTTGTGGGTTGACCCGGGCTATGACGAGGGTTGACTTTCTACCATCTGGAAGATCAATAGTGATATTGTTCTGGACTCGCCACAGTTTTATCAAAAATGGATTTTTTCAGAAAACCGTAGTGGGAGTATGGTAGAACTGGAAGTGATTCCAGAACCACAAACGATTACTGAAGATTTCATAAGAACCTAAAGATTCAATCTGGTTTGACATTCCATTGGCCACTCCGCAGATAAGGTGGGTAACCTCAGGCACCCGAGAGGTACTTCGGTATGCTCAAGGACGGTGGCAGGGAGGTTCTTGTTTATCCAGACTTGCCATTGCTGTTGTTCCAGGCTGCGAGACCCGGCGGGAGGATGAGTATAGCGTCGTTCTAAACTGGCTTTAGAAGTGCACGTCTATATGACTCTGCCAGAGGGTTGTCGTAGTCAGTGGGAGCAGCGGAAGCATTGGTGGATATCAGGCTTATGTCTATTTATAGACTAAAGCAGATATAACGGAGATAGATCATCTATTTCTGATGTGACAGTCATAGGTTTGACTTCATCAGAATAGGGGATGGATCTGTTAAGAAGGTAGTAGGGTGTGATGTCCTGGTATTTGATGACATACACAGAGTAGGAAGTGATATTCCTATACTACGATCGGTTATACTTTGGTCGTCACACAGTAGTTTCTCCACATAGGACTTGGATATTATATCAGACATTCTGGTTATTAGATCTATGGTTTTAGATCTAGATTTGGGTGGTTTCCTAATCTGGGTACTTTGACCGCATTCTATGAGTATTTAGAATGGACGACTCCTGGCACGGTAGTGTGCCTGCAGGTAATGGAGTCACCCTCTCTAAAGCTGTCTTACAGACTAAAGGGGAGAGGGATACGCATGATTGACAGATCACTTGCTTAGGCAATTGAGTCAATGATGAGATGTCACGTACCACACCAGATGTTGTTCTTGCAGTAGGTGCAATAAGTTGATATTGATCCAATCCTGGAGAAACAGTCGGAAGCAGTTTTAGAACATAAGTGAATGTTCTAGGGATATGATAACGGCAGTCTTCTTCGGGAGACAGTTATCATTCCAGGCTTCCAAGGTGACCTGGATGGCAGAGTGGCTGTCAGAGTTATAGTTTTCCCTCTGACGAGGGGCAGTATTTTGGACAGGAGGTCCAAGTGGATACTGAGGGAAGGCATGGCGCAGGACACTGATTAAGTTCAGTTGTCGATACAGTCTAAGAAGTTTGGATTTGGAGTTCACTTATGAGCTAGGTCCTATCAGACATCCAGACATTCTAGGACAGGTATTGCTCATTTCGGGAGATGGTTTTCTCTGCGAACATGAGATATAGAGAGACATAGAAAGAAACATCAGAGCGGATCCACTCACTGAGGTTATTCCTCGAACGCAATAGTTTCGCAAACGAGATTTGTGAGACTGACTAGTAGAGGAGTTGGGTGTTCGGTATCACACGGGCTGTGAGTATGCGACATCGCAATAATTAGCCTTGAGTGCAAGTGGGAGATTGTTGGAGATAGTGCCCTCAGAGTCAATTATTGGGTCACAGGCACGTGATTGCAATGATTGAGGGGAGGACCTATCCCGGTAGGACAGTCTTACTCGAGATGATAGTATGCTATCTGGTTTATCTTTATCATTGTGTACTGCTTTAGGTGACCTTTCGAGTCGCTATTACACGTTGATAAAGCCCCTAGGATTCTTGCTTGACTTCCAGTAGTATGAAGGCGATCATATAAGTGAGAGCTGGAGTCTATAAGCACATTCTTAAAAGGTCCCTAGTCGTGGGAGTTTCGAGACAGGGCATCGATTCTCCAGAGTAGACTAGTGTATACAGTCGAGACCCCGACGAGGGGCGGTGGCCGGTCTCACAAGCCACTGGTGTCAGTTGGTTCACCTAAGATGTATACAGGTGCTCATTGGGTTATGAGTACACCGGACAGGACTCGCCGGGAACCTGCTAGTTGGGATTATACCAGACGTCAGATAGCAGTTCCCTGGTGACATGTGTACAGGTTAGTTCATCGACCTGAGATCGTCATTTGTCTCGTGTGAGTTCCCACTGTGCTTTGATTACTACCCTACCACGGCTCAAAGGAGTCGTGCAAACAGGTTTTAGTTGGGTACAGTCCCGAGCCACATGGAGGCAGTGAGCGGATCTGCAGGGGTTCGTCTCTCCCGGTATTGGGGGTGAGGTCGTGCTGTGTCTAGGAGAGCCAGAACATGAAAAGTCCTTGGCCAAGGCAGGAGATTTACTGGTAGGTATTCCAGTAGTATCTCAGGGTGTTCTGGGCTACACTCCGACACAACTTGTACCGCTTTTGGGGGTCTGACTTTTACCAACCCCCTAGGCCCGCCATGCGATGCTCATAAACGAACGGACCGGACTGTACGGATATTGTCACTGACAGGCTCAGTAGGGTGTCAGCATGAGTTCGCTCATCGACGTCCCTTTTAGTCAATAGCTGGTGGCCCGTCACGTATTGGTTTATACCTCTGACGTGCTAGTGGTTAAATCCACAGCCATAGTATTGACGAGTCTTTAGAGTCCACCACACTTCCAGTTACTCAAGTTTCGGGCGAAACGCTGTAGAGGCCGTATGGAGATATGGCAGGGTTCGATCAGATACGTGCGGTATTGCACGGATCGTGATCGGACGGTTTTTACTAGCCGGCTTTGGCTTAAGCCGGATTCTAGTATTTGATAGTGTAGTTTTGTCTCTTTACATTTGTGTTCAGTGGGAATACAAATGCGGGCATGTATTTGCAGCCGTGGGGTTTTCCTGTAATTTATTACGGGATCGGTTTTCTTGAAGTTGCCAGTTTGCATTCCGTTCCGGCCGGTTTTCCTTCATTCCTTCTCGGTCGGACTTTCTTGTTGGAGGGGGTTATTTGCAGTTTGCAAATAACTCTTTTGTGGAGGGTCTTGTTGCTTATGTGCCTTTGTCATGATGAGATTCCTTTTAATCTCATCACTTGCTTTTCATTTGATGGTGTGTGGAAAGGATTTGGATTAGAATGAGAGTGACCATTTTCTATATTTGTTTTGCCATTTCATTCTTTTTCTCTCTCCAATCTATTTTTGAGAGAGAGAGGGGCAGGCCATATCAAGGAGAGAGAGAGAGGGAGGATTATTTTTGGTGTGGCATTTTTCATCTCATTCCATGGTTGCAAAAAGATAAGCTTCAAAGCTCATTTCTTTCTCTCCTTCTCTTCTCCATTCCTCCACATCAAGGCAACCTCATAACCCCAAGAGACAAGTTCACTACACTATTCTACAGCAAGCCTTGGACGCGTCGGCTAGCCAACTTCACGCCCGAGTTGCCTCGGTCAAGTGGCGGGAGCCCGTAAAAGATTCCGGCTACGTGATGCCCCTTTCCGACGAGCGAGGAGGTGACGGAGATTCCGAGGAGATCGGAGTGGAGATGAAGACCGGAGGACTCGGATCAGTCGGTACATCTCTTCCCTTTCTTGTTAGTAGGTTAGACTAGTTTAATGGCACGATCCGGGGTTTAGTGCGCGGTGGTGCCGGTTTGCTAAGTCCGCAAAAATCAAAGTTTATCACCGTTTCCGCGTTTGGCCGTCGGATTGACGGCCGGGGCGCCGCCGTGCACTTACACTTGTATCCCTATTAGGGGACTGACGTTTACCGCCCCCTAGGCCCGCCATGCGATGTATCAGACGAACAGACCGGAATGTACGGAGACTGTCACATTTAGGCTCAGTAGGAGTTCAGATGGGGTTCACCTCACCAGTCTTCTTGTCGGCATCTACCTGGAGACCGTTACGTACAGCTAGTGCCACTTGCGGTCTGTGGTTAAACCCACTGCCAGCGTAGTGTCGAGTCTTTAGAGTCCCACACAGAGGGCTATTCGCCTTTGGGCAAAATGAGTGGAGGTCGCATTGTTTTGCGACAGGGTTCGTTCACATCCGCGCACTTGTGCACGTTTGTTGTCCGGACAGCTTATACTAGCGGGCTTTGGTTTAAGCCAGATCCTAGTATATAATTTGGGATTGGTTTTATCTCTTTGTGTTCGTGTTCCCCGGAACATGAACGCGGGTGTGTATGCACAGTTGATTGAGGCGGAGGAAAAGATTTTTCATCGGGGTTTTGGAACGGGTGTGTATGCACAGTTGGCGGTCGTCTTTTTCCAAACCCTAATGATCTTGTGATTTATCAATTAATAATATTAATTAGATGAAATTGTGTCATGATTGGGCTTGTTGACTTGTTGACCAAGGTTGACTAGTTGACTAGGTTTGAAACTTTGACCATCATCATTAGCTTTTTAGATGCTCTTTGATCTTTGCAAAATCATTTATGGTGATATGATAATGGTCTATTCAAACTAACCATCACCTTTTCATTTTTGATTAATATTATTTTGATAAATCACTTATATTTTGTTGTGGTTGTAAAACCATTTCATTCTATCATATTCACTCTCTCTCCTCTCTTCTTCTTCCTCCTCCTCTAGTTCAAGGAGATTCATTCTCATGTGTTGAGAAACCTCTCCTTAAGATAAAAATACCCTAAACCACTCTCTACTCACTCTAGGGTTGAAGGTCTAGCAAGCCAAAGACTTTAGTTCTCTCAAAATTCGAGAAAGGAGCCCAAGGTTGAACCCTCAGGTGGATCCATCTTTGAAGAAAGAAGGCGACGAGGAAAGCACCATCCAACCTCTACAAAGGTTTCAAGAAGAAGGAGTTCAAATGAGGTATAACATCTTTTCCGAGTAGCTAACTCTCTTTAGCTTGGTAGCTAGTTTTGTTTAGAAAAGATCCCGACTTTTGTTTGTCCATGTTGCCTAGTGCGCTAAAAATTTGATTTTTATATCGTTTCCGCCTCCCCGTAAGAACCGGGGTCGGCAACGTGGACTTAGAGTGGTATTAGAGCCTAACTAAACATAAACTAGCTAGGTAGTAAAGTGTATAGAAGTTCGATCAGAAAAATCGCAAAACTACGACATGCAAAACCTAAGTTTCTGTTAAAATTTTTTCTGCTCTAAAAATAAAAAGTCATACTCCAAAAATCATCTCAGGGTTTTGTGAAGAAGCCCACCAAAAACGGTCGAGTGATCCCTTCAAAGCGCCGCGGTTCCGCGGCAATGGGTATACATTTGCCGCGGAACCGCCGCCGTTTTGACTCGACTCATGACCGAGTTTGGTGCAGTGTTTTTAGGTTGTGGTTTTGGGATTTTTAAGATGGTTTGTTTCAGCCCAGATTTTCCAGAAAAGAAATTTGTATTTGGGGGCCTATAAATCCGTATTTTTGATCGAACTTCACTATACTTTGACTAATCGGTTATATCTGTGATGTTTTTTATGTATTGGACGTCGGCTAATCGCTATATGTCGATTAGTGGGGGTAATACATATCTGTGATCTGTGTTTGATGATGGTATGTGTATATGAATGCGTTGGATTGTCGCGGGTGAATAGCCGGGGTGGATGTGAGATGAGTGTTTCTTTTTCTTTCATTCATGTAATATGTAAATTGATGTAATAATATTTGTATGGCCGCACAACCGGGTCGGGGTTGTAGCCGTCATTGTATAATTCTTTTTACTGTTTTTGCTCCTAGGATAGACCCATGGAGGGGTGCACAAACTACCGGGTATCTCGAAGTGCCGAGTGGCCTACTCACGGAGTTGAGGGAGGTTGCTTAGCTTCGGGTACTTGGCGGGTAATTTGCCGCACCCGTAGGTGTCTTGGGTGGGGTATTAGCTATTCACCGCGATCGTGTAATCCGCTTTTCGTTGCAGGCTCGAACGGATTGCGGATTCCTAGTATATCCAATGTATTCATCTGTGATCTGTAATGTCTATCATTGCTGTATATTCATATATAATAACTATTTAGGTGTTGCTTATGTTTTACAGCCGCGCTAGCCCAGCCCCCGCTCTGTCGTTAGTTAGGTAACCTAACGGGTGATGACGGGGCCCCATGGCGAATGCGAATGGCATAAGCATACGTCATATTTTGGTTGTTTTCTACAATGGTAGGATTAATTGATGGGACGCATTAAAAGAACTAATGCAAGAAAATAAACCAAGCAAAAGTCGATTGGAACACTTTGAAAACCACTTGGTTCTTTTCAAAACTAAAACTTTTAAATGCGGAGATTGAGCCACTCCTTTTAAAAGCTATCTCGTTCCATCGATTATATCAAATTCACTACGTTCACGGTTTACCCAAAACCATTCGTAGCCCTCCGTCGTTTCACATGAATAGTCAATGGTATTCAAGCTATGTATGTTGGCCAAAGTCAAGGCATAGTGATTGGTAGCTATTGGGTATTCATGTGCAGCATAGATAGATGCGTTGATTTAGAACAGTCGTACTGCCATTTTGGCCAAAGTCAAGGGTAGGTACGGGTGGGTTCAAATTAACCTGGAAAACGACGGGTAGAACTTGACATGTGACTTATGATATTTTAGCCAAAGTCAAGGTCATAAGAGCATGGAGAAAAAATCACATCGGGAGTTTCATAAGTACTGAAACTTGCTAGCGCTGCATACCATTTGGAGTGTGATGATTCTGGTAGGATTCCTTTAGTTTTGTCACACAATGATATTTAGATCCCGATCCTACTGTGAGTATATGCTATTCCTCGGGAAATTTCTCACTAAACGATCAATGCTATAAACCTAGTAGGTGTCTAGAAAGGTGTTAGCGGGGCTACGCCCCCTGGGAAAAGAGGTTCTTAAATTAAGGAATTTCGCGAAAGCGTTGGAAAACCTCCCTCAAAGTACCGACACTAGCCTGGCTGAACGGTTAAGCAAGTATTGTGCGGTGGGATTGATCCCGACTAATTCTTCCTTTATGGTTTGGGGAGGGATTCGAGAGACAGTGGGAGACATCCTGTTTAGACAAACTAAAAACCACTCTAAACTTGCAAGAGCATCATGCTGAGTGTTTCTTTTCTCTCTCCTAATTGCAGCGACCATTCAAGATGATCGGACTTAAGTTATTATTAGATAAAAACATACTGACAGGGCCAAACTACAAAGATTGGCTCAGGAATGTCAAGATGGCAATCACTTATGACAAGTTGGGGTATCTTCTTACCACCAAAGCTCCCCCTGTCCCAGGTCCCAAAACCAGTGTTGTAGATAAGGAAATCTATAAGACCTGGGAACTAGACTGCGCGAAGGCTAAGTGCCTCGTGCTTGCCTCGATGGACAACGAACATCAGAGGAGGCATGAGAATATGGACCTTGAATCCATATTTCTCCATACAAAAGAACTGTATGGAGAGCAATCTCGTATCGCAAGATACGAAGTGTCGAAGAAGCTATTTTCGGCAAGATTGGCCGTCGGATCATCGGTAGCGGAACACGTGCTTAAGATGATTGGCTACATTGAGGAGCTCGCGGACCTTGGGACCACGTTGGAGAATGAACTCTATACGGACTTGATTCTCCAGTCCCTTCCTTCCACTTACGCCCAGTTCATCCTAAACTTCAACATGCAAGGAAAGGAGGTTGAACTTCCCGAGCTTCTTAACATGTTGAGGACTGCTGAGGGCACCCTACAAAAGGGTAGGGAGACATCCAATTTTTTTGTAGGAGGATCTTCCTCTTCTAAGTCCAAGGCGAAAGCCAAGGGAAAGAAGAAGAAAGCCCACGCCAAACCAAGGGGCGGTGTCAGTAAAGTGGATACGAAGGGAAATACAAAAGCAACAAAGATAGCAGGGAAGCTTGTGGGGAAAGAAGAGTGCTTTTACTGTCACAAGAGTGGACACTGGAAAAAGGATTGCACGGCTTGGAAAGCCAGGACACAGGATCTGAAGCAGGTTGCGGCTTCAGCTTCAGGTGTGTATGTTATTGAAAACTGTCTATCAATAAACTCTACTTCCTGGATATTGGATACCGGATCAGGATCTCATATCTGTAATTCTTTGCAGGTGTTGAGAATGCGTAGGTTTTTGAAAGCAGGTGACATGACCCTCAGAGTTGCAAACGGAGCTAGCATGGATGCTGAGGCCGTGGGGGACTATCACCTGGGTTTGTCAGATGACATTTTTTGGTTTTGCGTGGTTGTTATTTTGTACCAAATGCAACTTGTAATATCATTTCTGTATCTTTATTATCTAAAGAAGGTTATGAATTTGCATTTGTAAGTAATGTTGTGAACATTCACCTTAATCAAGTTCTGATTGGGTCAGGTACATTAAGCAACGGTATATACGTATTAAACCAACCACAGATTTTCAACGTCCAGAATACACACAAAAGAAAGTCACCTGATATCAATCAGGCTTTCTTATGGCATTGTAGACTAGGTCACATCAATGAGAGAAGGTTGACTAAGTTACATACAGAAGGATATTTGGATCCGTTCGAATATCAATCTTATGCAACTTGTCAATCATGTCTCAAAGGAAAGATGACAAAGACTCCGTTCACAGGACACGGAGCAAGAGCGAGCGAGCTCTGGGACTCATACACAGCGACGTGTGCGGTCCAATGTCTACGCATGCACGAAGCGGTTTTTCTTACTTCATTACTTTTACGGATGACTTTTCAAGGTACGGATATGTCTTCTTGATGAAATATAAATCCGAAGCCTTTGAAAAATTCCAGGAATATAAGAATGAAGTAGAAAAACAAACAGGCAAAAGTCTCAAGACACTAAGATCTGATCGAGGTGGTGAATACTTGAGTGCCGAGTTTCTGAATTACTTAAAAGAGAATGGAATTCTCTCTCAGCTTACTCCTCCATACACTCCGCAACATAACGGTGTATCGGAGAGACGGAACCGAACCCTATTGGATATGGTACGGTCCATGATGAGCAACGCTAAGTTACCGCGATCATTCTGGGGATATGCGCTAGAATCAGCTGCATACCTTTTGAACCGAGTTCCTACTAAGACTGTGCCTACTACACCATATCAGATGTGGTGTGGGAAGAGACCCTATCTTAATCACATTAAGACATGGGGATGTCCAGCTTTTTTCAAAAAGCAGCATGCGGACAAGCTCGAGGCACGCTCAGTACAGTGCAAGTTTGTGGGATATCCGAAGAACTCCAAGGGATATTTCTTCTATTGCGAAGAGGAACAAAAGGCTTTTTGTTTCTCGTCATGCCCACTTCCTAGAACACCAGTTCTTGGAAAAGGAGATTAGTAGGAGCGCAGTAGAACTGGATGAAATTCCAGAACCACAAGCTATTACTGAAAGCTTAGTAGAACCAGAGGGTTCGAAAGATCAGGACATTCCTACGCCGCTCCGCAGGAGTAGTAGGCAGTCTCATCCGCCCGAGAGATACTACGGTTTTCTTATAGACGGGATAGAGAGGACTGCATCATTGATAGTGATGAGCCTACTAGCTTCCAGCAAGCCATTCAGAGCGTTGACTCGGTAAAATGGCTGGATGCAATGCGGACCGAAATGGAGTCCATGTACACCAACAAGGTATGGACGTTGGACATTGCTCCAGATGGGGTAAAACCCGTAGGATGCAAGTGGATCTTCAAAAGGAAGATTGGTGTAGATGGACAGGTTGAGACCTATAAGACTAGACTTGTTGCAAAGGGTTTTCGTCAAAGACCTGGTTTGGACTATGATGAAACATTTTCTCCAGTGGCTATGCTGAAATACATTTGGATCCTTCTTGCCATTGCTGCTTTCCACGATTATGAGATTTGGCAGATGGACGTAAAGACCGCTTTTCTAAATGGAAATTTAGAGGAGTGCGTCTATATGGACCAGCCAGAGGGTTTCATTCAGAGTGGGAGCAGCGGAAAGGTGTGCAAGTTGCTTAAGTCCATCTATAGACTAAAGCAGGCATCGCGGAGTTGGAACATCTGTTTTGATGAGACGGTCAAAGAATTTGGCTTTATCAAAAATCCAGATGAACCATGCATCTATAGTAGATTTGTAGCAAGAACTGTCGTATTCCTCGTTTTGTACGTGGATGACATTCTGTTGATAGGAAATGACATTCCTATGCTACAATCTGTCAAGGGGTTCTTGTCACACAGGTTCTCCATGAAAGACCTGGGTGACGCCTCCTACATTCTGGGGATCCGGATCTATCGTGATAGATCCAAAAGGATATTAGGACTTTCGCAGTCCAGGTACATCGACACCATACTGAAAAGATTCAGTATGGAAGATTCAGTCACGGGATCACCCTCTCCAAAGAGATGTCTCCCAAGACTGATTTGGAAAGGGATCGCATGTCTATTATACCCTACGCTTCTGCGGTAGGCTCTATAATGTATGCGATGTTGTGTACCAGACCAGATGTGGCTTATGCACTGAATGTAGTAAGCAGGTATCAGTCAAACCCTGGGGAGAAACACTGGATAGCGGTAAAGAACATTCTCAAGTACCTGAGAAGGACTAAAGAGATGTTCTTGGTGTATGGCGGAAAAGACCTCCAGATCGAGGCCTTTGCTGACTCCAGCTTCCAGAGTGACAAGGATGATTCCAAGTCCATGTCGGGCTTTGTCTTTACCCTCAATGGAGGGGCGGTGTGTTGGAAGAGTTACAAACAGGAAACCGTTGCAGACTCGACTATGGAAGCGGAATACATCGCTGCATCTGATGCCGCAAAAGAAGCCGTCTGGATGAGGAAGTTCTTGAAAGAACTTCAGGTGGTTCCGTCCATTGTTGATCCAATACCTCTGTATTGCGACAACAACGGGGCTATAGCTTTAGCGAAGAAACCCAGGTCCCATCAGAAATCCAGACACATCTTGAGGCGGTATCACCTGAACAGGGAGATCGTGGATCGCCAGGAGATCGAGGTTCGGAGGGTTGCTTCAGAAGATAACACTGCAGATCCATTCACCAAGGCCTTGCCCTAGACTCAGTTCGAGCGGCTGATCGAGATGATAGGTCTTCGATACGCCAGTACATGGCCTTAGTGCAAGTGGGAGATTGTTAGTGTATATGCCCTAGAGGCCATTACTGTATCATACTAGTTTGTATATTACTTAATGGAAGCTTGGGATATTCATAGTTGTATATACAATCTTGCTCAAAATGGTAGTATGCTACTTGGTTTTTTTCTACTTTAATGTGTACATGTGTTTCTTTTAGCATATTATCTAGACACATTAGTAGAGCCCTTAGGATGTTTGCTTGATTACCAGCGTTGTGATGGCAGTCACACTCGTGGGGGCTGGGTAATCTACAATCACATTCTTATACACGTCCCTAGTCGTGGGATTATCGAGACAGGGCAACGATACTCCAGAGTAGACTAGCGTATGCTCTTCTCATCCCAGTGCGGGAGGCGGTCTGTCCCACAGCCGTCAGTACGTCGTACTTGAGATAGTATGCGGGTGCTCGTTAGGCTACGAGTACACTGGACAGGACTCGTTGGGAACTGATGGTTGGTATTATACCTATCGTCAGTTATCAGTTCCCAGGTGACATGAGTACAGCTTAGTCCGCTGACTTGACACTGTCACTTCGCCTCAAGTGTGTTCCCACTGTACTTTGACTACTACCCTACCACGGCTCAAAGGAGTCGTGCAAACAGGTAGTAGTTAGGTGCAGTCCCGAAGCACTTGGTGGCAGTGATGGTTAGACAGGATTCGTCTCTCCCGGTATTGGGGGTTGACATCGCGCTGTGTCTAGGAGAGCCATTGCACGAGTAGTCCCTGACCAGGGCAAGCGAGATATACTGGTAGGTTTCCAGTGTTATCTCAGGGTGTTCTGAGCTTCACTCCGACATGACTTGTACCGCTATTAGGGGACTGACGTTTACCGCCCCCTAGGCCCGCCATACGATGTATCAGACGAACAGACCGGACTGTACGGAGACTGTCATATTCAGGCTCAGTAGGAGTTCAGATGGGGTTCACCTCGTCAGTCTTCTTGTCAGCATCTACCTGGGGAACGTTACGTACAGCTAGTGCCGCTTGCGGTCTGTGGTTAAACCCACTGCCAGCGTAGTGTCGAGTCTTTAGAGTCCCACACAGAGGGCTATTCGCCTTTGGGCAAAATGAGTGGAGGTCGCATGGTTTTGCGACAGGGTTCGTTCACATCCGCGCACTTGTGCACATTTGTTGTCCGGACAGCTTATACTAGCGGGCTTTGGTTTAAGCCGGATCCTAGTATATGATTTGGGATTGGTTTTATCTCTTTGTGTTCGTGTTCCTCGGAACATGAACGCGGGTGTGTATGCACACGTTATTGAGGCGGAGGAAGAGATTTTTCATCGGGGTTTTGGAACGGGTGTGTATGCACAGTTGACAGTTGTCTTTTTCCAAACCCTAATGATCTTGTGATTTATCAATTAATAATATTAATTAGATGAAATTGTGTTATGGTTGGGCTTGTTGACTTGTTGACCAAGGTTGACTAGTTGACTAGGTTTGAAACTTTGACCATCATCATTAGCTTTTTAGATGCTCTTTGATCTTTGCAAAATCATTTATGGTGATATGATAATGGTCTATTCAAAATAACCATCACCTTTTCATTTTTGATTAATATTATTTTGATAAATCACTTATATTTTGTTATGGTTGTAAAACCATTTCATTCTATCATATTCACTCTCTCTCCTCTCTTCTTCTTCCTCCTCCTCTAGTTCAAGGAGATTCATTCTCATGTGTTGAGAAACCTCTCCTTGAGATAAAAATACCCTAAACCACTCTCTACTCACTCTAGGGTTGAAGGTCTAGCAAGCCAAAGAGCTTAGTTCTCTCAAAGTTCGAGAAAGGAGCCCAAGGTTGAACCCTGAGGTGGATCCATCTTTGATGAAAGAAGGCGACGAGGAAAGCACCATCCAACCTCTACAAAGGTTTCAAGAAGAAGGAGTTCAAGTGAGGTATAACATCTTTTCCGAGTAGCTAACTCTCTTTAGCTTGGTAGCTAGTTTTGTTTAGAAAAGATCCCGACTTTTGTTAGTCCATGTTGCCTAGTGCGCTAAAAATTTGATTTTTATACCGTTTCCGCCTCCCCGTAAGAACCGGGGTCGGCAACGTGGACTTAGATTTATTGTTACAAGAAAGGACACTGGTGAAAGATTCCAGGTCTTGGAAGGCCAAGAACCAGGACCCGAAGCAAGTTATGGCTTCGGCTTCAGGTATATATGTTATTGAAAAATGTCTGTCAATCAACTCTACTTTCTGGGTATTGAATACCGGATCAGGATCTCATATCTGCAATTCTTTGCAGGCACTGAGAAGCCGTAGGGTTTTGAAGGCGGGTGATATGACCCTCAGAGTTGCAAACGGAGCAAGCATGGATGCTGTGTCCATGGGGGACAATCACTTAGGATTGACTGATGGACATGTTTTGGTTTTGCGCAACTGTTATTTTGTACCCAGTTCTACTTGTAATATCATATCTGTATCTTTAATGTCTAAATAAAGTTATGATTTTGCATTTGTAAGCAATGTTGTAAACATTCATCTTAATCATGTTTTGATTGGGTCGGGTACATTATGCAACGGTATATACGTATTGAAACAACCGCAGATTTTCAATATCCAGAATACACACAAAAGAAAGTTTCCAGAATTAAATCATGCTTTCTTATGGTATTGTAGACTGGGTCACATTAATGAAACAAGGCTGACCAAGTTACATAAAGAAGGATATTTGGATCCGTTCGAATATCAATCTTATGCAACCTGTCAATCATGTCTCAAGGGAAAGATGAAAAATACTCCGTTCACTGGACACGGAGTAAGAGCGAGCGAGCTCTTAGGACCCATACACAGCGATGTATGTGGTCCAATGTCTACATATGCAAGAAGTGGTTTTTCATATTTCATTACTTTTACGGATGATTTCTCTAGGTATGGACATATCTTCTTGATGAAGCATAAATCTGAGACCTTTGAGAAATTCCAGGAATATAAGAATGAAGTAGAAAAACAAACCGGCAAAAGTATCAAGACACTGAGATCTGATCGAGGTGGTGAATACTTAAGTGCCGAGTTCCTGGATCACCTAAAAGAGAATGGAATTCTCTCTCATCTTACTTCTCCATACACACCTCAACACAATGGTGTATCAGAGAGACGGAACCGAACCCTATTGGATATGGTACGTTCCATGATGAGTAACGCTGAGTTACCACGATCATTCTGGGGTTATGCACTAGAATCAGCTGCATATCTTTTGAACAAAGTTCCTACCAAGACTGTGCCTACTACACCATATCAGATGTGGAATGGGAAGAAACCCTATCTTCAATATCTGAAGATATGGGGATGTCCAGCTTTTGTCAAAAAGCAGCATGCGGACAAACTCAAAGCATGCTCAGTACTGTGTAAGTTTGTGGGATACCCAAAGAACTCCATGGGGTATCTTTTCTATTACACAGAGGAACAAAAGGTTTTTGTTTCTTTTCATGCCCATTTTCTGGAACATCAGTTCTTAGAAAAAGAAACAAGTGGGAGCGCAATAGAACTGGAAGAAATTCCAGAACCACAAGCTATTACTGAAAGCTTGGTGGAACAAGAAGTTTCAAAAGAACAGGACATTCCTGCACCGCTCCGCAGGAGTAGTAGGTTTTCTCATCCACCAAAGAGATACTACAGTTTTCTCATAGACGGGGATAGAGAGTATTGCATCATTGGTAATGATGAGCCGACTAACTTCCAGCAGGCCATTCAGAGCACTGACTCGGTAAAATGGCTGGATGCAATGCAGACCGAGATGGAGTCCATGTACACCAACAAAGTATGGACTATGGACTTTGGACTTTGCTCCAGAAGGGGTAAAACCCATAGGCTGCAAATGGATCTTCAGAAAGAAGATTGGTGTAGATGGACAGGTTGAAACATATAAAGATAGACTTGTTGCAAAGGGTTTTCGTCAAAGATCTGGTTTGGACTATGATGAAACCTTTTCTCCAGTGGCTATGCTCAAATCTATTCGAATCCTTCTTGCCATTGCTGCCTTCCACGATTATGAGATTTGACAGATGGACATAAAAACCGTTTTTCTAAATGAAAATTTAGAAGAGTGTGTCTATATGGACCAGCCAGAGGGTTTCATTTAGAGTGGGGGCGGCAGGAAAGTGTGAAAGTTGCTTAAGTCCATTTATGGACTGAAGCAGGTATCGCGGAATTGGAACATCTGTTTTGATGAGACGGTCAAAGAATTTGACTTTATCAAAAATCCAGATGAACTATGCATTTATAGTAAGATTGTAGCACGAACTGTTGTATTCCTCGTCTTGTGCGTGGATGACATTCTCTTGATAGGAAATGACATTCCTATGCTACAATCTGTCAAAGGGTTCTTGTCACAGAGGTTCTCCATGAAAGACCTGGGTGATGCCTCTTACATTCTGGGGATCCAGATCTATCGTGATAGATCTAAGAGGATATTGGGACTTTCACAGTCCAGGTACGTCGACACCATACTGAAAAGATTCAGTATGGAAGATTCTAAGCGCGGTAATTTACCGGCTTGTCACGGAATCACCCTCTCCAAAGAGATGTCTCCCAAGACTGATTTGGAAAGGGATCGCATGTCTATTATACCCTACGCTTTTGCGATAGGCTCTATAATGTATGCGATGTTGTGTACCAGAATAGATGTAGCTTATGCACTGAGTATAGTAAGCCGGTATCCGTCAAACCCTGGGGAAAAGCACTGGATAGCGGTAAAGAACATTCTAAAGTACCTGAAAAGGACTAGGGATATGTTCTTGGTTTACGGCGGAAAATATCTCCAGATCGAGGCCTTTGCTGACTCCAGCTTCCAGAGTAACAAGGATGACTCCAAATCTATGTCGGGTTATGTCTTTACCCTCAATGGAGGGGCGGTCTGTTGGAAGAGTTCCAAGCAGGAAACCGTTGCTGACTCAACGATGGAAGCGAAGTATATCGTAGCTTCTGATGCCGCAAAAGAAGAAGTCTGGATGAGGAAGTTCTTAACAGAACTTCAGGTTGTTCTGTCCATTGTTGCTCCAATACCTCTGTATTGTGACAACAATGGGGATATAGTTTTAGAAAAGGAACCTAGGTCCCATCAGAAATCCAGACACATCTTGAGGCGGTATGACCTGATCAGGGAGATCGTAGATTGCCGGGAGATCGAGGTTCGGAGGGTTGCTACAGAGGATAACACTGCAGATCCATTCACAAAGGTCATTCCTCAGACGCAGTTCGAGATGCTATTCGAGATGATAGGTCTGCGATATGCCAGCACATGGCCTTAGTGCAAGTGGGAGATTGTTAGTGTGATATGCCCTAGAGGCCATTATTGTATTGTACTAGTTTGTATATTACATTTTGGAAGCTTGGGATATATACACAGATTTATGACAGTCTTGCTCGATATAGTAGTATGCTACTTGATTTTTATCTATCTTGATATGTGTGTATGTTTCTTTTAACATATCGCTGATACATATTGATAGAGCCCTTAGGATCTTGCTTGACTACCAGCGTTGTGATGGCAGTCATACTAGTGGGGGCTGGGTAGTCCATAAGCATCCTTATACAGGTCCCTAGTCATAGGATTATCAAGGCAGGGCATCGATACTCCAGAGTAGACTAGTGTATACGCTTCTCATTCCAGGAAAGGAGATGGTATGTCCCACTGCCATCAGTACGTCGTAGTGGAGATAGTATGCAGGTGGTCGTTAGGTTACGAGTACACTGGACAGGACTCGCTGGGAACTGTTGGTTGGTACTATACCTATCGTCAGTTATCAGTTCCCAGGTGACATGAGTACAGCTTAGTCCGTTGACTTGACATTGCTGCTTCGCCTCAAGTGTGTTCCCACTGTTCTTAGATTACTTCCCTACCACGGCTCTATTGAGTCGTGCAAACAGGTAGCAGTTGGGTGCAGTCCCGAAGCACTTGGAGGCAGTGGCGGTTAGATAGGATTCGTCTCTCCCGGTATTGGGTGTTGATATTGCACTGTGTTTGGAGGGCCACTACACAAAGTCCCTGGCCAGGGCAAGCGAGATTTACTGGTAGTGTTTCCTGTAGTTTCTCTAGGTGTTCTGGGCTACACTCCGACACGACTTATACCGCTATTAGGGGACTGACATTTACCGCCCCCTAAGCCCGATATGCGATGCTCTTAGACGAACAGACCAGACTGTACGGAGATTGTCACATTCAGGCTCAGTAGGAGTTCGGATGAGTTTTTTTCCTCATCGGCCTTCTTATCGACATTTACCTAGGGACCGTTACGTACAGCTAACAGCGTAGTGTCGAGTGTTTAGAGTCCCACACAGAGGGTTGTTCACCTTTGGGCGAAACGAGGTAGAGGTCGTATGGTTTTACGACAGGGTTCGTTCACATACGCGTACTTGTGTGTGTTTGGTGTTCGGGCAGTTGGTACTAGTGGGCTATGGTTTAAACCAGATTCTAGTATCTGTTTTGGGATTGGTTTAGTCTCATTGTATTCGTGTTTCTTCGGAACACGGATGCGGGTATGTATGTACAGTTGACAGAGGCAGAGAGGTAGACACCTCATTAGGGTTTTGACCATTGACTTGATTAGAACCCTAATGAGAAGGAGGAAATTGTTTAATAATTATTATTAGAGATAATTGTCATGGTTAATTGGTGTGACCATTTGACCTTGTTGACCCATGTTGACTTAGATATTTTTGTTAAGCATGAGATATTTTCTTTGAGCATGCTTAGCATTAATTGTGACATGATAAAGGTCAAATCAATACACCATCACAATTATCTTAATTAATATTATTATTATCATATTTCCTCATATGAGAGCTTCATCCTCTCATTATCTCATTAATTAATATTATTATTATCATATTTCCTCATATGAGAGCTTCATCCTCTCATTATCTCATTATCTTTCACTCTCATGATTTACTCTCTCCTCTTCCCCTCTCAAAACTTTAATCTTTCATGAGTTGAAAAAAAAAAGCTTTTGAGACTAAACCACCAAAATACTTTTCTACTCATTCTAGGTTTCTTATTCTAGCAAGCCAAGCACTCTAGTTACTTCATTGTTGAGGTAGGAGTTCAAGGTAGAGGCCTACGGGTGGATCTTTTTTTGAAATAGAGAAAACGGTGAGGAGGAGTAATCTACACCACTCAAAGGAGCTCACAACAAGAGAAGAAGGAGTTCAAGTTTTAGGTATAATTTCTTAACCTAGTAGTTAAAGCTCCATGTTAGTTTGTTAGTTTTTGTTTAGCAAAGATCCTTCATGGTTAGTCTATGTTTCCTTTAAAGAAAAATTTGATTTTTACCTATTCCGCCTCCCCGCAAACTACCGGGGTGAGTAACATGGACTTACACATGGGGGTCAGGTTTTGCGCAACAACGACAGTCTTGTGGAACGGGTTTTACGCAGCCTTGGGGCCAGGTTTTGTGCAACATCGGCAGCATGAAACCGGGATAGGTTCTTCACAAGAACAGCTCAGTTGGGAGACAGATTTTTCGTCCTACATACAGTTGTTAGGAGGCAACACATAACTGACACCTGTCCCACAATTAGGATTTGCGGAACAACAGCCTGTCCAAGACGATACTGAAGACAGAGCAGAAAAGCAGACGCCGCTGCCGCCGCCCTATACGCAAGAAACGGAAGGGTCGTCCAGTCACCCCAAGAGGCATAGGCTTATGTCCTGCCTCCTTGAATTGGGAAAGGAAAAGGGAAAGAGAAAGAGAAAGCTATAATTGTATACTTTTACAAATGGATATCAAAGTGTCTTATTATTTCGATGGATTCATTTTGTGAATGAAGTGTATACAAGATTCGTATTTATAGTAATTTTATATGAACTGTAATAACAATTATCACCCGTCTGTAACATAAACAACAATCTTATTATTTATATTATTATCTATTATTTATTAAGGGTTTTGTAAACGATATTTTTTAAATTGTTTTTTGATTTTTTTTTTTAAAAATAAAGTGGGTTCTAGGAACCCGCCCCCACCAAGCCCACGAAGAGGGCGGGTTCTAGGAACCCGCCCTCTCCTTAATAAAGGAGAGGGCAGGTTTATGGATGGGGGCGGGTTTCAAGAACTCGCTCAATGTGTTGGGTTCAATCAGGGAACCGCCCTGTTCTGCTAAATATAATTTAAATTGTATTATTTTAATAATTTGAATATATAAACGCCCTATTTCGAAAAAAAACCTTTATTTCTGCACATAAAACTTTATGCACCTGGATATGATTCCAGCTAAAGTTGTTGCTGGATCTGAAGAGACGGCGTTCCGGGTGCAGTATAAAATCTTTATCTAAAGTGTTGGAGATCCACACGGGGCAATCTGAACTAACGAGGCTTCGAAGGCAAGCTTAGGCAATGTCGGACTCCGAGAAAAGATAGCGATACAAGGGATAACAATTGACACGCAGCCGATCAGATTCGACCGAAGCCGAACAATGGGATCTACCGCGGCCGATATCACAACTCTCCGCAGAGACACTCAAATCTCAATCGCAAAAATCACAATTTCTATTTATCAATATCATCGCCTCCCTCAAAACCCTAGTCTCTGTAATAACCCTAAATTTCGTGTACCCTTATAACAATCATCGTTAGTAAAATACTGTTTCCTTTTCGAGTCCTGGATCAAAACTCTATTCTTGATGACCAAGTTTGAGAGGGCTCAGATAAGTATGAGCCGGCTCATAAATCTTTCCCAATGATCATTCCTTTTTGTCTCCTAGAGACGATTCATGAGCATTTTGAGCCGTCTCAAGACTCGTCTAGAATGTCGTTTTCCTCACTATCTGCATGATACGGCTCAAGATACTCTTGAGCCGGCTCATACCCACGTTCAAAACTGAAACATTCCAGACACCCAATAGACAAATTCCTTGGCCTCGAAATCATTAAACCGCTATTTCATTTCATTAAACCGTCACCTTAATACTGATAACCCCCAACCCTTGAGTTCCCCATTAAATTCTCATTTAACGGCCTTTAAATCTCTTTTAATTCCTCGTTTTTAAAATTATCTTTGTCTTTCATTTTTCTTTGGCTGTCAAAATAAATTCTCTCTCTATCTCCAATCCCAATTTCCGTTCAAGTCTTTTTAAAGAGCAACTCACCGTTGGAGATCAAGGCTTCCGCTCAAATTTTATCTTAACTATCGGTGATACGGTTGCTAGATTGTATCGCACCGCGGCTAAGTCCTCATCCTTCCCCCTTCATCTTTCTCCCTTTCTTTCTTTTATCATGACTCCAAAACCACTATCCTTGTCTCGTTGTAATTCCCCAATTAGATAAAATTATATATACAGTATATCGAATTGCATATTGATTGTTAGACTTAATTTTTAATATTGTTCAAGTCAATAATCACATAACACCTACCGTGTTAATGACAACTCACGCATGCTATAGATCCAGAAAATATACATATTTGAAACCATGATATGAATTTAAACTAGAACCGTATCGTTGTACAGTTAAAGAAATTGAACTTTAAACCTGATCGTCTGAACGGATAAGCTTTGAGCCGGCTCAACAGAACCATGAACCGTCTCATACACATAGAGAATTAAAACCCACCTTTAGACATGTCGTGAGCCGTCTCAAGTTTGGACTTGAGCCATCTCAAGTCATAGTCGAGCCGGCTCAATTTAATAGTAAGCCGTCTCATGGAAACAAATAGAACATATGGCTTCCCTAGTATTGTAGAGCCATCTCAAGATATAATGAGCCATCTCAAGTATGTGTTGAGTCGGCCCAATAACCTTTTGAACCGTCTCTTACAATCAGAGATTAAAATCATAATTATAGATGACTTATGAGCCGGTTCAAGCAATCTTGAACCGTCTCAAACTGATATATCAACTGAATTAATACCTGACATGTAATGTGAACTATATATATTACTTGACTTACTTACTATACTTGACTCATATCTTGATTTGTGATCACTCACTTCTTTTACATGACTTGTATGAATACCCATTACATGCTAGACTTGACTTTATTCGAAATATGAATACAACTTGACATGAATACTTGAATATGACATGATGAATACTTGAACTGGACTTGAATACATGCACTTGACATGAACCCAATTTGAAACCTAAACTTGTACTCTCTATTATGTATTCATGGATTCGAATCATAGCTTATGACATTATTTATAATTTAGAATACACGGGGTGTTGGGATAGTTTGAGTTATGAGTACAACATAATCTCAGGAGTCCTCGTAGTACGTACATGAATCCATAAATACTAACACATGCATACTCATGAGGGCCCGTATTTCTTTGCCCCTGGATTATAGTATGTTGGGTTTGTGAATACTTTGACGACGGTTTAAGTCCCGTTAACACTTGATTCGGATCCATGATTTCTTTCCGCTGAATTACAGTTAGGTTCGAGAATACTTTTGAGTTTGGTTGATATTCACACTTGGGCTGACGTTAGGTTAGCTTACCCTCTTCTAAAGATTTTTTAAGATACATTGTCAATTACTTCATGTTTAACACTTTTACTTATTACATGCTTATTGTTATCGGCACCATGTCGACACTACACTACTATGTTATATAGAACCGATATGTTATATATAATTGTCATGATTAGTTTAATAGTCATGCTTAACTATCAACCCTTACTTGTTCACTGTTCCATAATTTTCCTTCTCGATTATACCTTGCCCTTATACACTTATTCTTATAAACCAACCTTATTAGCGGCTTACTGTTCAGACCATAATATTGCAATTATCATTCCCCTATTCTTATCCTTTTTATAAATAAACAGGTACTCTTGACGCACGTTTGTTGCATATTACAGGATACAGGTTTCTGGAGCAAATACAATGAAAAAGACACAAAACAACAGAAAAAGGGACTTTTGACCAACTATTAGACGGATCCTAGTCAAGCCTAGACGAAGAACAGTACAAGGTCCAAATGTCAAGTGAAAGGTCAAATGATACGAACAAGTTTTCACTGAAGATCTGGAGAAGACCCAGAAGCCCAACAGAGAAAATACATATAAAAATACAGAGCCCAAGAACCACTGAAGAAAGCCCAAAAGTTTGGCGGCCCAAGACCACCAAAGGGCCGCGGATCCACGGCCCAAGCCAACCAATGCCGTGGATCCACGGCCGTATAATGCCCGTGTCGGTGGATTTTTCTTCTGTTGCCGCGACGGTTCGGGTGTTGGGATTTTTAGAGGTCAAATCAGTAATTGCGCATATGCGAGACTCTGAAACCCTAATTGTCCTGTTTACTTATAAATTGTAATCTCAAAATTGTAAAAAGGATGCCTCTTTTCAATCAATAAATTTCAGAATTTCTGAGAGATAAATTCAGATCTGTTCTTCTTGTTTGGAGGGAGCCGTCAACTTAGGAAGGTATTTTATTTCTGTTTCTTTTAATTAAAATGTTTTCTCATCCCCTAATGAGCGAGTAATCTCCTCGCTTGTTAGGGTTAGCCTTAGGGAAAGGGTTGAGAGATGAGATCTCTCACCCCTTTCAATGCCACTTTCACCTAATGAATTAGAACTTCATGCATACGAGCACAACCGCTCCCTGCGGCATCCTACCCTTCGAGGTAACGATGAACCGTAGTATAAAGGGCCGGTTGCGCGCGTTTTCCGTGAGGGTTAGGGTAATTATCAACAAAGGAAGGATACAAATCTAGAGGAAGAAACATCTTCCCAAAAGATTTGGATCCACTTTATTAATAATTACCTTAACATCTAATAGATCTAAAAAGAAGGCATTGAAAGCGGTGAGGAAAAACGTTAATCTCCAAAACTTCCCCTAAGCCTAACCCAACCAAGACTCTTAATTAGATCCTGTTTTTATAGATTTTTATAAACCAACCAAAACGACATTTTGAATCAACTCGTTAAAACACATAAAAGAAATTTACCCGTCTCTGTGGATCGACCCGTACTCACCGGCTAGCTGCGAAGCGACGCCATTTCTGATTGCGGTAAATACAAGTTTTTGGACTAATCAAATGGCGACGTTGCCGGGGATGGCGTAATTTTTCTTTTTGTGAATTTTCGGGTTGATATAAATTTTAAAAATTATAAAAATCTGAAAATATAAAAAATTACAAAAATTATCAACTTTGATCTGTTTGAAGGGTGTATTTTTTGAATCTTGCAGGAACAGTGAAGGACTGTGAATCTGGAATTTCATAGGGAGTAAAACAGAAAAGGGAACTTCAGAACAGAGTAGAATTTGTGAACAGGAGATGCACAAAATTTTTCAGAGGCTGAACCCACCAACCTGCCGCATTTCCGCCGCAGAATAGGCTCACAGACCGCGGTTCCGCGCTCCTATTGCCACGTCAGCGCATCATTTTTTGCACGGTTTGCTCTCTTTTCTTCCCCTCTGCAACCAACAATATATCTCTCTGTAAAAAGTTTTCTGCAGGAATTCATTGCGTAAAGAGTCTTTCTCCCCCTTCTAAATAACAGATTTTCTGCAGGTTTCTTTGCGCCGCGCTAAAAATTGATTGCAACTGAAATTTTAATGTTTTGCACAATTTCACCGGACTCTAAGGGGCTAATTGACCAAACTCAGATTGGGTGGGGATTTCATCACCCTTCCCAGGACCCCAGAAAACATCTAAAGCATTCTGCATCGACCACAATTAATTAAAAAAGATTAGACTCAGACCTAAGGATATCGAGCTCAATAGGAAAAGGACTAGTATAGGCATCGGCCGTTTATCTAACCGACTTTGCGGTGTCTAGGCTAGTGGTTATTAATTAGGCCCACTGTAGTGGTGGTTCCTTCCCACTTACCTGGCCGTATTTGTCCGTGAAGAGGCGGTTTGAGGTCCTATTTCTACCCCTAGTTAGGAGCTGTCTAGCAGACCTAGGCAACCCTAGATCTAGGTCTGATTGTGCATGTGTGGTTGATACATTTATGTCACGAGTCCCATTTTCTAAAACCTTCTTGCAAAACTCTCCAATAAAAAAATAAAGAAAAATCTTTTCAAAACTTGCAACTTGCCGCTAAGAAAACTTGCACCTCACTTCCACCAATTTTCCTTCATTGACGTTATCTTACCCCCACATTCTGTTTTTCTATTTTTTCTGACTGCACTACCCCTTTAGTGTATGTCACTTTGGACTAGGGATACTAACGCCCGATTAGTCCGTGTTTCGTTGGTACCGACCAATGAACCCTTCGACGAACCCATTGTCGACATTCCGTCCATTTCCTTACCTCCACCTTCAAGTTCTTCTTTCGAATGTATGTCGGGATTCAACCCCAACGATACCTTACCGACGGGAATGATTCCACCTCCGCCAGGTGCGAATAACCCGAATCTTCCGCCTGTTGTAACGCCCGCACGAGTTGCGCTCCAGGATCTCTTCTACCCCATCCGCACTTCTTTACCTACATGTCTTTCACCCCCACGGCAAATGGGGACAACTTTGAAATAAAACCACATTTCATCAATATGCTGCCTAAGTTTCATGGTTTGGAATCCGAAGATGCATATATTTTCATTAATAAATTCCAAAACGTTTGCTCCATGATGAAGACAACCCAATTAAGTGATGACGCAATAAGGCTAAGGGTCATTCCTTTTACCTTATGTGACCTAGCCGAGAAGTGGCTATACAGCACCGCATCACATTCCATTAGAAATTGGGAAGAGTTTGTGAGAGCTTTTCTGAAAAAGTTCTATCCTCATCACAAAACTGCTAAAATCCGTAACGAGATTTTACAATTTTCACAGCTTCCTTCCGAACCATTTTGGAAGTGCTTCGAGAGATTTAAAGACCTACTTGTTCAATGCCCTCATCATGGGATCGAAAGTTGGCAACTTTGCCAAACATTATACGAGGGATTGAACTAGGCAACGAAGCAGTTGCTAGAAACTATATGTCAAGGTCATTTTCTTTCCAAGTCTAGCGACGAAGCTTGGCAGTTTCTTGAGGATCTTAGTGAGCAAACAATTCAGTGGGAGAGTACCAAGACCACCTCATCTTCCTCTATTGGTCAATCTAGGGCAGGCATACATCAAGTAGATATGTCGATTGCTATGAAGGCCGAGATGGCCTCACTTATGAAAAAGTTAGAAGCCATTAAGACAAAAATCTCATCGTCTTCTCCTGCCCCTACTTTACCCACACGAACTATTTGTGCTTGTTGTTCTAATCCATCACATCTAACCGAAGAGTGTCCTTATAATGCACCTATTCAAGGACAGGATCAAGTCAATGTTGCAATTCAGCAACGACAAAGAAACGATCCGTACTCTTCGGCATACAATCAGGGGTGGAGGAGTCACCCAAATCAACAGTTCCAAGGGAATAACAATTTTCAAAGACCTCCTCCACAGCAACAACAAGCACCTCCACAAACTCAAAACCAGCAACCTTTCCAACAACAACCTTATACAAATCAAACGAACAATTTGGTTCAACCAAATGATGATAAGGTTATCTCGCTCGAAAAAAGTCTAGATGCATTTCTCAAGCAATCTACAGAATCCGCAGCAAGATTTGAAAGTTATGTTCAATCTTTAATGAATAACAATGCCTCACACGATCAAAGTATCAAATCTATTGAGGCACAAATTGCACAATTAACTGCTGCGTTGAGCGAGAGAGAAAAGGGAAAGCTTCCTTCTCAACCATTGCCCAATCCCGGTCACACACAAAATGCATATCACAATCACAATGTAAATGCGGTGACCACGTTGAGATCCGGAAGAGAGTTGCAAAATAATATGGGAACTAGTGATGACATCCCCGCCGGTGGTTCTTCTTCCCCTTCTTCATTTTCTTCACTTCCTTCTTCACCTTTTTCTTTAGAGCCTATTCTCCACCCTTCACACGGCTCTACTTCTTCTAGCTCGAACGGACCCATTTCTCACAACATGAACACATCGACACCGGGATCTGTTCCTACTCCACATTCTACTCCACAGACTTTTGACTCAACGAATTTTCAAAATGCTCCATTTCCAAACAGGTTGAGTCCTAATAAACCAAATGCACAAGTGGAGAAGATTGTGGAGATATTTAAGCAGGTTAGCATAAATATACCTCTCTTGGATACAATCCAACAAGTCCCTTCATATGCGAAAATCTTAAAGGGCTTATGCACCTCGAAGAGAAAAGCATCTCAAGTACCCAAGAAAGTGCTAGTGGCTAGTGCAGTGAGCAATGCTATTAACCACCATCAAACCTTACCCCAAAAACGAAAGGACCCCGGCTGTCCTACGATTTCAATCACGATTGGGGATAAGAAAATTAATCGAGCACTTTTAGATCTTGGGTCTAGTGTTAACCTGATTCCCTACTCCGTGTACGAACAATTAATGTTGGAGAGTTGAAACCTACTCGTTGTACTCTCCAAATGGCTGATCGATCAATCACCTATCCAAGGGGTCAGCTAGAGGATGTGTTGATCAAAGTTGGGGAGTTCATATTCCCCGTTGATTTTATCGTTATGGATACACAACCTGTCGCTAACCCAAGAAACCAAATTCCGGTGATTCTTGGTCGACCATTTTTGGCCACTTCCAATGCAGTAATAAACTGTCGCAATGGCTCCATGACTCTATCCTTTGGAAAGATGTCTAGTGAGTTCAATATTTATAAGATGGGAAGTCTGCCCCCCGTGCCTAAAGCTAGTACACGAGAAGTTTGCTCTATTCACGAAATCACGCAGGAGGACTGCGAGCTTGAAAGATTTCTATTTGATGAAAACAGTTTTGACGCCACTAGTGCGTCCCTCCTTGAGTCGACCACCGTTGACACAACCGATGTTAATTATGAAAGTTCCACTTTTTCGGATGATGACGACTCACAGCCCGAATATGAGTCTTTTGAATTTTTGGATGAGTCAGTCGAGCCATCCGAATCGGTTGTTTGCAGTGATTTCGAACCTGTGTTGGAGTCCTTTGAGTTCGAGGTAGATTCCGCAATGATTCTTTCGCCTCCTAAACTTGAACTCACGCCCTTGCCATCTCACCTTAGATATGCTTACATAGGTGAGAATGAGACCTTTCCCATTATCATATCGGCCTCTCTAGCCCTCGAGCAAGAGAACGCCCTCTTAATGGTCTTACAAGACAGGCGGCAAGTTTTCGATTGGACTATGGCGGACATCGAGGAGATAAGTTCCCTCATAATTAAGTATCATATACAATTGATGGATGATGCCGAGTCAATAGAGGACCCACAGGAACATCTTGGGGGTATTGTGGTGAGTCAACCTCCTCCTTTAGAAGTTGAAATACCCCCATTTCTTTTAATAAGCTACGAGAATGCCAACATTCCACTGATTGCTGATCATTTACATTCTCGTTTTGATACATCACCATCGCCTGTATGTTTACCTCCACACCTCCCTTACCACTACTTCTATCTTTCCCAATTCTTTGCGGATCGCTATAACTTATTCTTCCACCAGCCAATACTCTTTACTGATAAATTTTTCAACTGGTTGGTGTTGACTTTTGGTTGATGCAAAGTTTGGCAGTCTAACATAGTTTAAATGAAGTTTGGGGGAGGGAATTTTTGTATATATTTTTGCTTTTCTTAGCAATAAAAATTATAAATAAATAAACAGGGAAGTGCCGGTATTTTGACCCTCTTGGTTTAGTATGACAGTGAGGACACTGTCAAGTTCAAGTTTGGGGGTATGCTCGGTACGTCTTCTTCCTTCGCATTCATTTGTACATATTTTTGCATTTGCATACTTATTTGAAAACCCATAAAAATTTGAAAAATTTGAAAATTATTGTATTCAATTTTGGCTTATTTGACTTGAGTTTGACAAATAGGTTAACTGGTTAGGAACAACTAGATCTTAGACTTAGTAAGTTAAAAACCCTAAAAATTACATTCCTTAAAGTTTAACGGTAGAAATTATATGCCTTGTAGTTTATTTAGAAATAGGCAAGTTTTGGGTTCACTTCTTGGGCTAAGTCGAAACAAGGGAAGAGTATTGATGTTCTTATTAAAGTATAAGTTTGAAAAATAGTTCCTAGCTTAAGTCTAGATTCTGAAAACGTATACCCTACAAATTGCACAATCACACACCTTGAAACTTGGAATAGTAGAGGAGACCTTGAATTGCTCTTGTCTAAAGTCCTTAGTACAATGAAAATAAAAAAAAAATGTGTGAATGAAGAATAAAAAAAATGAACACTGGTTTTTGTGATTACTTAAGGCTGCAAAAATAGAAAAATATTTAGCGAGGGTGCTTCATCACCTAGTGCCTTAGACCAACTGGTTTGGGAGTCACTGCTAAAGCCTTGGGTGTTGCAAAAACTAGGAAGTACGCTTTAAAGTGCAAACGCATTTTGAAATCGGTCGTTGGTACCTCAAGAAGTATTAACGATCGCATGAAGGATGTGTAAGCAAATTTCAATTTCATTCACCAACTAATTAGTACTTTGGACAATGGACGAGAGTACGATTGCTTGATTTGAAATTCCAAGTGTAGGGGTGACTTATACACATACGTAGGGGTATGTGATTGGGATTTAGATAAGAGAAAGGAATGAAGAATAGAACTTGTATCTTTAGTAGAGTTGATAGAAATTCCTAAGTGGAGATGAAACCCTAGAAGGAAAACTTAGGAAATGCCGAAAGCTAAGTAAGTCTATAGGATATATATAATTTTAAGTTAAATGATGAGGAAGTGTGAAGAATGTGGGTGGATAATTTACAAGTATAAGATAATAGAATTCCTTATTAGAAAACCTAATTGGAGAACAAAAGTCAATGGGCCGAGTTAATAGGATTTTGTGGGTAGTATCATCTGAAAACCCTCAGGAGACAACACTCCTCCTACTAGGGACACCTAGAGGTTTAACGGCTTGTTGCACGTGCTCAGTGCAATCGCGTTTCCCTGCGAAAGTACGGTTAGGATTTTAGTGAATATATAATAAGTTTGCTCGAGGACGAGCAAAAGGTAAGTTTGGGGGTATTTGTTCAGACCATAATATTGCAATTATCATTCCCCTATTCTTATCCTTTTTATAAATAAACAGGTACTCTTGACGCACGTTTGTTGCATATTACAGGATACAGGTTTCTGGAGCAAATACAGTGAAAAAGACACAAAACAACAGAAAAAGGGACTTTTGACCAACTATTAGACGGATTCTAGTCAAGCCTAGACGAAGAACAGTACAAGGTCCAAATGTCAAGTGAACGGTCAAAAGATACGAACAAGTTTTCACTGAAGATCTGGAGAAGACCCAGAAGCCCAACAGAGAAAATACATATAAAAATACAGAGCCCAAGAACCACTGAAGAAAGCCCAAAAGTTTGGCGGCCCAAGACCACCAAAGGGCCGCGGATCCGCGGCCCAAGCCAACCAATGCCGCGGATCCGCGTCCGTATAATGCCTGTGTCGGTGGATTTTTCTTCTGTTGCCGCGACGGTTCGGGTGTTGGGATTTTTAGAGGTCAAATCAGTAATTGCGCATGTGCGAGACTCTGAAACCCTAATTGTCCTGTTTACTTATAAATTGTAATCTCAAAATTGTAAAAAGGATGCCTCTTTTCAATCAATAAATTTCAGAATTTCTGAGAGATAAATTCAGATCTGTTCTTCTTGTTTGGAGGGAGCCGTCAACTTAGGAAGGTATTTTATTTCTGTTTCTTTTAATTAAAATGTTTTCTCATCCCCTAATGAGCGAGTAATCTCCTCGCTTGTTAGGGTTAGCCTTAGGGAAAAGGGTTGAGAGATGAGATCTCTCACCCCTTTCAATGCCACTTTCACCTAATGAATTAGAACTTCACGCATACGAGCACAACCGCTCCCTGCGGCATCCTACCCTTCGAGGTAACGATGAACCGTAGTATAAAGGGCCGGTTGCACGCGTTTTCCGTGAGGGTTAGGATAATTATCAACAAAGGAAGGATACAAATCTAGAGGAAGAAATATCTTCCCAAAAGATTTGGATCCACTTTATTAATAATTACCTTAACATCTAATAGATCTAAAAAGAAGGCATTGAAAGCGGTGAGGAAAAACGTTAGTCTCCAAAACTTCCCCTAAGCCTAACCCTAGCAAGACTCTTAATTAGATTAATCAGATCCTGTTTTTATAGATTTTTATAAACCAACCAAAACGACATTTTGAATCAACTCGTTAAAACACATAAAAGAAATTTACCCGTCTCTGTGGATCGACCCGTACTCACCGGCTAGCTGCGAAGCGACGCCGTTTCTGATTGCGGTAAATACAAGTTTTTGGACTAATCACTTACCAAGCTCAAGTTCGCTGACGGACATTCCACACTGTTATCACTACTACAAATAAGGGTTGCCCGTACGGATTTATCCGTAGGGGCAAACCTCTGCCCCTACGGATATAGCCGTAGGGACAAGAAAATACCCTATAGGTACAAACGTCGTAGGTGCAAGTTGAAGCCCTGAACCACTACTACAAATAAGGGTTACCCCTACGGATTTATCCATAGGGGCAACCCACTGCCCCTACGGATATATGCGTAGGGGCGAAAAAATACCCCGTTGGTGCAAAGGCCGCAGGTGCAAGTTGGGGCCCTGAACTTGCCTCTATGGGCAAATTGTTGCCCCTACGGATATATCGGTAGGTCTTGTTGCCCCTATGGATTACTCCGTAGGGCAATCAAATCATATATTTTTTATGGTTTTTTTTAATATATTATATGTACCTACGGATAGAACCGTAGGTCCTTATGCTACCCCCTACGGATATATCCGTAGGTACTATGCCGTAGGGGCAAAATATCAGGTTTCCTGATATTTTGCCCTTACGGATAACTCCGTAGGGGAGAGACAGTGGCCCCTACGGACATATCCGTAGGGGCACTCCCAACAACCTGCACTGAGATCAGGGGGGAAAATATCAGGTTTCCTGATATGTTGCCCCTACGGATAACTCCGTAGGGGCAACATATATACCTACGGCTTAATCCGTAGGTACATATTGTCTGTATTTTTTTTTTAAAATGGGCTGCTAGATTTTTTCCCGCCCTGTGCACAATACTATATACATCAATCAAATCATATATTGCAGTATTCATAATCACATCCCACGCATATATATAATATACAAAAGAAACCCAAAAACTGAATATGATATAAATACAAACCAATATCAATATCGTTTCAAAATGTAGTACAATGTGTGATATAAATAAATACATGTTTCAAAAAATAAGAACCAAAAAGCTACCCTAGTTCGGTCCAGCTCCACCTCTGAATAACGTTAGAATAACGTGCGCCTGCTCCTCGGTCAATAAACTCTGCAATGCGTCGCGAGCGGGAGTCTGAGCGGCATGTGGAGCTGGCGATGTGGTCTGCGCTGCCGCCTTCGAGGTAGTCGCTTGCGGAACCGCGGCTGCGGGAGTCTGAGTGGGCGGTGGAGTTACAGGAGCTGTCTGCGGAACCGCAGCCGATGTAGTGGCTTGCGGAGCCGCAGCCGAAGGAGATGCATGTGGAGGCTCGGCCGATCTACCCTGTCGCGTCTGGACATAACGTGTGTAAGAAGCGTGTAAGAACTGTGTATTATTCGAATTCGTATCATTATTAAGTTATTTCGAAACCCTGTTTGGATATCTAGTTTGGAAAAGCGTTGTTTATTTTAATTACATATGTATGTATGATTAATCAAACTTAAGTCTAAAACCAAATAAGCTCAAGCTACGTACTAATTATGGATATGTTGATATGTATATAATATGAAATGATATTTTACTATAAAGTAGTATACATACCAGCATCTCCTTCAACTCCTGAACGGTGGCCCTCAAGCTATCCAGTTCCTGATGGACATGCCGGTCACTGGAGACGGAGGAAGTAACCGCCGGGGTGGAGTCCAACCTTATATGGGCCCTGCTAGGGCCCAATCCCCGGCCTCTCTCCCAACCTCCGTGGTGCCCTCCGTGTGCGGCGTCCAGAACTGGGGTCAGCAGCCTCGGATCGTTCTGTCCGGTAAAATCGATCCCCGAGGCCTGGGCCTGCTCAACCACCCGCTCCTACACCCACATTAAGCAGTAAAGTATAAGTATAAAATTTAAACTTGAACCTTCCAAAACTAAAATTTCAAATTTGGGTAGAAAAAATATTAACACTTACGCAGTACTCCTGGGTAGCGACGTCGGGATATCGAAGCTCGCCCGTGGCGGGATCTGTCGAGGTGCCATGGACGGCAAGATATGCGGACAGCACGCTTGGTGTACCACCTGACGCCACGGTTCGAGATGTCTGCAATATTAGAAAGTAACTCTTAATATTAGAAATATTAGAGAATAACTCTTAATATTGCAGAATATTAGAGAATAACTCTTAATTTACCGATAAATCCATGGCTCGAGTAATGTTCCTCGAGCCACCTGTGTAAGTGGGGCGACCCCTCTTCGCCGACTTCCTGTTCTCCGTATTCTGAGCGGCCTGTTTCTGCACAACGCATTAACATTTAGTTTTCTAATTAAGAAACACAAAGAAATAAATTATATCATAAATAATGAATTAAATTTAAAATACATACCTGTTTGCGTTCGGAGTCGAAATAAGCGCACAATAGAGACCATGTCTCTACGTCGACTCTCGCAAACGCCGGAGTAGATAGGAGGGCCGCTCTCTCTGCCTCGGGGGTCGCCATCCATAGGGAGTAGCAGTCGGCCTTCAGCTCATTCCTGTTGTATCGGACCTTGGCCTGCATGTTCTTCATCAGGCCATTGTACAGAGCATGAAGGTCGAGCACCCTCCCCGGGTGATCAGGGTCGGCTACAGGCTGAAAATCGTAATCCAACTGAAAATACAAAAAAAAACATTGTTATTAATTGCAAGTGTTAATAATAAATATATTGGATAGATCAAATGAAAATATATATTAATACATACCCGAGCCTGATCAAAGAAGAGGGCGAATGAGCGCTGGTGCTGCTCGCCCCACTCAACGTGAAGTGGATAGTTCTTCACGATCCGGCTCTCGTCCCCCAAATACCGGCCGAACCTCTCGGCATGAGGACCGGTATAGCGATAGTCAAGGGTAAAAAATAGGGGGAATGCTGCCTCCCCCTAGCTCTATCAGGCCTCAGCCTATGGGACTGATTCGGGCCTCGAGTCCCCCTCTAGGGATGGAGAGGCCCTGCGTCTGCACGAAATATCAAGACAATCAATAATAAGACAAAGTTGTATTAAGAAATTAAGGTTAAACAAAAATTCAAGTGTGATATATACCTCCGGTGACTAGCGCACGAGCCTGGGCCCGAGCAGCAGCACGAGCGGGACGATAATTCCTCCGGTGAGGAACAACCGGGGTCCCAGACCCGGACGCATCCCCTCCAACTATAAAATAAACATCGACGCTAAATTTCCATGAAGTTCATATTTATTCTATAGAGCATATGTAAAATGAATAAATATTTTAAATTTATTCATACTAACCTGCAGACGATGCGGAGGGTATGGAAGCGGCAGGAGTGGCCCCTGTGGAAGGTGTGGACGCACCACCTATAATTAGACAATTAAAAATAGATTATATAAGTAATTGCAAAAAGAATGTGTGGATCAATAATATAACGTTCTAAATCAATATGCATGCACTATAGGATATATAAACATACCCGCAGGTGCGGTGGTGTCACCACCTACAGCTAGACAATAATAAAAATTGCTAAGTAAGAGCAAAAGGAATGTGTGTATTTATGATATAGCATTCTAAATCAATATACATACACTATATGATATATAAACATACCTGGAGGAGCGGGGGTGGCCTCTGTCTCAGATATGGACGCATCACCAACAACTAGACAATCAAACATTGACAATATAAGTAATTTTGACATAAACATGCATGAATATCTGTAATATTACATTCAAAATGGATATGCGTGCAGTATTACTTCATGATCGGTCGAAGACAACCCGTCCTTCGAAACAGACGGTCGGAGCACTTTAAGCCTTCTCTCTTCTTCGTCCTCATCGTTGTCCTCGTATTCTAGGACATCGTAGACATCTCTAGGTTTCCATCGGCATACAACACTCCACCCCGGATGCTTCAAACACTGTGAGTAGTATACTTGGAACGCTTGGTTCGGAAAGATAAACGGATCGTCCTGACCGTAAAATCGAAGTGTGTTCACACTGGTCAATCCATATTCATCTTTCCAAGTCCCAAGACTGCTTCTCCACCTGTCCGTATCGGTTCGTGGATCGTACCAAGTACACTGGAATATATAAAAGGGTTCTGATCGTCCGGGATAGTGGATGCCGAGTATACAATTTAAGTACCCATAGTAAATCACACCGTCCGATCCTACCGTCGCAATCCCACTATTCTGAGTGGTTCTAGATGTTTCTATGTCCTTAACTTCGAATTTGTATCCAAGGACACCAAATCCTTTGTAATATGCAACCTCCATACTAGGAAATTGAGCTAAACATCTTGAATCACTCTCAAATGATGCAGACAAGTTCGGATCGTGGATCTAACAAAACAAATTTTACGATAAATACATATCGATACAAGTTTAGATTAAAACTGATAGCAATAAAATGTAATTCGAATAATTTACATGCTCTGTGACCCAATCACAAAAATTATCCTGATGGTATTTTTCCAAACGTTCTTCGTTCCAATCAAGATGCCCCTCACGTACCTCGTTAAAATGAGTTCTGTTTTCGACAAATAATTGTGACATTAATATTATGTCATTTCATACACACACAAACAGAGATATAACAATTAATCCAAAAGAACTTACTCTCTAATTTGTTTAAGACATGCGCAATTAAGCAAGATAAACCGGTATATCTTGTTGATAAACATAGTGTCTACCCTCTTATACTCGGCTTTACCATATGGCCCGTCTTGAATTCTTCGTGGTCGGTTAAGCCTTGTCTCAATGTTCTCGTCCAAATAGCGGGAACAAAATGTGGTTGCTTCATCAAGAAGATAACCTTGCATGATAGAACCCTCTGGTCGATTTTTATTGCGTATATACTTCTTAAGAGTGTAAAGGTACCTAATGAGAATATGTTGAATAAATAAACACGGGCATACAAGACAACAATAAATTTATAAATTGCGCGAAACGAAAAATTACACGTACCTCTCGACGGGATACATCCATCGATATTGTACCGGTCCGGCTAACTTCGCCTCAGTTGCAAGATGAACCGTCAAGTGTATTATGATATCGAAGAATGACGGTGGGAAAATACGCTCAAACTTGCAAAGTATCAACGCAATAGAATTTTCTAGTTTATCCAGCGTCGCAACCTCCAGTGTTTTAGCACACAACTCCCTGAAAAAACAACATAGGTCGTTGATTACTAGACCAACCGAGTCGGGGAGAGAAGTCCTGAGGGCTAATGGAAGAAGGTGCTCCACGATAACATGGTGATCATGACTTTTCAGCCCATCGATCTTGCCCTTCACAATTTTTATTTTCTTGCTGAATAATCCTGAGAAACCTGTGGGGACTTTCAAATCATGCAACACCTGCAGGAATCTTTTCTTCTCCGGTTGTGACATATGATAAGCGGCATTGGGAAGTACAAACTTGCCCGGTTTACCCGCTACCGGTTTAGGGTGCTGTTCACTTCTTATTCCCCACTATTGTAGATCCATCCGGGCATTCATGTTGTCTTTCGATTTCCCGTCTTTACACAGAAGCAAGTTAAGTATGTGCTCTGATACTCCCTTCTCTATAAGCATGACGTCCAGACAATGACGCACTGAATTTGTAGACCAGTACGGAAGCTCGAAGAAAATGCTTAACTTGTTCCAATATTGTGGTTTGACCTGTTTCGTCGGATCCATCCCGAAGGTCACGTTATTGTAACCATCCCATTTAGCAGTCACGTCCTCTCCGGACAATGGGGATGGAGGCCCAAGAAGCTCCTGATGACCATCAAAGTGAACCGTGTCTAACCTATAGGGGTGGTCTGGAGGCAGAAAACGTCGATGGCCGCAATAACAAACCTTCTTGCTAAAATTCAAAAATTTTGATGTTGTGTGTTCATGGCAATGAGGACATGCTTTGTGACCATGTACGGACCAACCTGATAGTATTCCATACGCAGGAAAGTCATTAATTGTCCACATTAAAGCCGCACGCAGTATGAAGGTTGTATTTGTGTTTGAATCATATGTCTCTACACCATCAATGAACAAAGTTTTCAGCTCCTCGATCAGAGGTCGGAGATAGACGTCGATATTGTTCCCCGGTGAGTTTGGTCCGTCGATAAGAAGAGGCATCATAAAGTATGATTGGTCCATAGCCAACCAAGGCGACAGATTATAAATTATCATTACAACGGGCCATGTACTATGACTTCCAGCCATATAGTTGAATGGGCAGAAGCCATCGGTAGCCAGTCCGAGCCGGACATTGCGAGGATCGCTACTGAATATTGCGTACCTCCTATCGAAATCCTTCCATGCCGGTGAATCTCTTGGATGGCTCATTTTTCCATTTTCGCTTGGAGGAGCACGGTGATGCCAAATCATTGCCTCGGCTGTTTTCTTTCACCTGAATAGCCTCTGTAGCCTCTGTGTTATGGGAAAGTATCGTGCTATCTTCACAGGTATATCAGGCTTCTTATCAGAATCTTTCGGCTTATACCTGGCCTCTCCGCATGTTGGACACTCTTTCAAATCTGAATTCTCTTTCCGGTACAACACGCAATTTTTAGGACATGCTTGAATCTTCTTGCACTTTAGACCCAAATCAGACATCATCTTCTGGGCTTCATACCATCTTTCAGGCACATTATTTCGCGGAGGCATAGAATCTTTCAAGAACGAAAGAAGCATTGTGAATGACTTGTTGCTCCATCCATTTAGGCACTTAATCTAGAAAAGTTGGACGAACCATGAGAGGGTGGAATACTTCGCATTCTCATAAATTGGTTTCCTAGCATCATTCATGAAATTTTCATATTTATCCGCACGCGGTCCTTGACCGGAAGGAATGTCATCTTCGGTACGAATAGATTCACCTAGGGCAGCCTCTACCATATCCTCCATTTCTTCTGATGGAAATAAATTTCCGTCTCCTGCCGTATTACCGAATTCTTCTTCTTCTCCTGCCGCATTATCGTGTTCTCCTTCTTCTTCTACCGCAGTACTGCATTCTTCTCCTTCCCCGTGATATTTCCAAGTTGAATAAAGTCTAGTAAACCCATGTTTTACAATATGAAGCTCTGCCAATTCTACCTTCTGCCAGTACTTATTGCCACATCTATCGCACGGATAGAGAATCTTCTATATTATGATCTTATTATGTGCGCGTGCAAATTCAAGGAAAGCAGCAACTCCTGCGACAAACTTAGGTTGCATACGTTGTTTCCAATCCACATACATCCAGTCCTTAACTCTGACGTACTCATGGGCCATGTTAGACTGAATAACATATAAATTGTAAGTTATGCTGACTATATTGAGAAATATAAGAACGGGATAGTTACTGACAAAGAAGAAAATCCGTGTATATGCTTTGTGTGTGCGTTTGTCGTTGAAAAGAATAAATTATCGCACGTATGTTAACCGATAGACGGGGACTAAGTGGCGCTTTTAGTTTCATATATGAGTATCGATGGGAATATGAAGGTTTCATATTATCATATATTGGTTTTAACCCGAACATCTCGAATCGCTCTCTAGTTATGCGTTTGTATGTGTGTGTTCCGGCTGTCGGGGGTAGGCTTCTATCCCATTAAGAATGTATAGAGCGAACGCCCATCACTTGTGCTTTCAACCGTTTCGAGTAAATTTCGGCAGCACCTCCCCGCTGTTCTTCGAGTACACTATAATAGAATAGATAATCATTTCAAAGCTGTGAAACAACGTTGAAATGAACATCTAATCTATCTTTGTACACGGAGAACCAGCGGAAAGGTACCGACGAAATATCTCGAAACGGATGAAAACACAAGTGAATGAAGGCGTTTGCTTTATACATTCTTAACTTGTCCACACGGGACAAATCTATGGGTTACCATACGATTGACTTTTCTCGTCGCGTAGACTATACGACGGTTATTAGTATCGAGCTATACTGTACGATATTTAATAACCTTCGTATAGTTCTAGGTCACGACGAGTATCGCACGTATGTTAACCGATAGACGGGGACTAAGTGGCGCTTTTAGTTTCATATATGAGTATCGATGGGAATATGAAGGTTTCATATTATCATCGAGTATCATATATTGGTTTTAACCCGAACATCTCGAATCGCTCTCTAATTATGCGTTTGTTGTGTATTCTTGTTGTATGTGTGTGTTCCGGCTGTCGGGGGTAGGCTTCTATCTCATTAAGAATGTATAGAGTGAACGCCCATCACTTGTGCTTTCAACCATTTCGAGTAAATTTCGGCAGCACCTCCCCGCTGTTCTCCGAGTACACTATAATAGAATAGATAATCATTTCAAAGCTGTGAAACAACGTTGAAATGAACATCTAATCTATCTTTGTACACGGAGAACCAGCGGAAAGGTACCGACGAAATATCTCGAAACGGATGAAAATACAAGTGAATGAAGGCGTTTGCTTTATACATTCTTAACTTGTCCACACGGGAAAAATCTATGGGTTACCATACGATTGAATTTTCTCGTCGCGTAGACTATACGACGGTTGTTAGTATCGAGCTATACTGTCCGATATTTAACAACCTTCATATAGTTCTAGGTCACGACGAGTATCACACGTATGTTAACCGATAGACGGGGACTAAGTGGCGCTTTTAGTTTCATATATGAGTATCGATGGGAATATGAAGGTTTCATATTATCATCGAGTATCATATATTGGTTTCATATTATTTATAGTTTACTTTATTTTATTTAATATTTATAATTAAATATATTGATAAATAATATTTGCAACAGAGAATCAAATTACCGAAATGCCCCATTTCATCTCCAAAGCTATTTATTTCCGCCAAAACCCCTCCAAAATCCCAAAAGAACCTTATCTATCTATATCAAAAAATTGAAGCAGCAAGCAGTGCCATTTCCTTCTCTTCTCCCAAAACCCAGCTCGCCTTCAATCTCTCCAACTCATCCTAACTCCAACCCAGCCCCAGCCGAACCCCAACCCGACACCAAACCCTAACCCGGCCTAACCCTAACCCCAACCCAGCCCCAGCCGAACCCCAACCCCAACACCAAACCCCAACCGAACCCTAACCCTAACCCCAACACCAGTCGTCGAACCCCAACCGCCGATCGAACCCGTACCCTAATCCTAACCCTAACCACAACCGATACCTATTCCTAACCCTCATCGATCGCTACCCTAACATCATTATAATAATGTTTAACTAATTACCTGTAGGCGACGACGTAGACGCAATCGGCGATGACGAGGGCGGTGGCGACAACGAGAGCGGAGCACGGTGGCGACCACGAGATCACTGCGCAGGCGTGGCGATGATGATTCGGCGACGATGATTCGGCGACGATGAGATCACTACAGCGCGGCGGCGACGACGATCTCGATTTGGGAAAATTTGGTTTCGCGCGAGAATAAGAAAAAGAAATAATCAGCGTAGGGATCGATCTCTTAAATCCCTATTTATATGCCCCTACGGATATACCCGTAGGTGCTTGGTTTGCGGCTCCGTTGGGGCAAACATCACTTTAAGATTTAATAAATTTTAAATAAATATTGAAGGACCGTAGGGGCAACCATTTTGCCCTACGGATTAATCCGTAGGGCCAAACTTTAACTGCCCCTACGGATGTTATTATCCGTAGGGGCAACCCCTTATTTTACTAGTGAACTTTCCCCTACGGACAAAAACTTGCCCATACGGAGTTCTGTGTAGGTCCCGTTTGCCCTACGGAATAGGCAGTAGGGGCAAAAAAATTGTTTTATTTACGGTTTTTAAAAATAGATTACTTGTACCTACGGATCAATCCGTAGGGCCAAATAATATCCCCTACGGATACATGCGTAGGTACATATCCGTAGGGGAAAAATATCAGGAATCCTGATATTTTGCCCCTACGGATAACACCGTAGGGGCATTTGTTTTCCCCTACGGATATATCCGTAGGGCCAAGCCCAACCCCCTGATACTGAGATCACAGGGGAAAATATCAGTTATTCTGATATTTTGCCCCTGTGGTTTAATCCGTAGGGGCAACGTGTGTACCTACGGATTAATCCGTAGGTACATATTATCAGTTTTTTTTAAAAAAAGGGCTGCCTATTTTTTTCTTGTCCAGTGCACAATAATATATACATCAATCAAATATAAAATTAATCATCACACAACATATATCGCAGTATTCATAATCATATCTCACGCATATAATATACAAAAGAAACCAAAAAACAGAATATGGTATAAATATAAACACCGTAGGACCACCAATATCAATATCGTCCAAAATGTAGTTGTTTACCCCAATCAGAGCAAAGCTCTGTTCAAATTCCGAGGCGGGAGATGAAGCAACGTTTCATCTTCCCCCAATCAGAGTAAAGCTCTGCTTTGAAAATTAAATAAATGAAGCAACGCTTCAGATTATTTGCGCTGCGCAACACGCCACGTGTCAGGCCCAGATGCATCAGCGCAGCGCCCAAGGCAGTGCACCCAATCAGAGCAAAGCTCTATTTAAAGAAAAGTTAAATGAAGCAACGCTTCAGCTGCGCAAGCACTGCGCTGCGCGACACGTGTCAGCGCAGATGCGCTCACGCAGTCGCGGTGCGCTTTGCGCTGCGCGACACGTGTCAGCGCAGATGCGCTAGCGCAGTTGCGCTGTGCAGTGCGCTGCGCAACACGTGTCACGCGCTGGGGCATCTGCGCTAAACAGAATTAAAATTCTAAGAAATCTTTTCTGTTCTTGTTAAAACAAGAAGATTTTCTTCTGCAAAGCAGAAGCTCTTGGATCAAAGATCCAACGGTGGGGAAAATTCCCCAAATCACTCAGAGAAAGATCTCTTTAACAAATTTAACTAATTTATGGGCACTACAAAAAGGACCCTAGGCCTCAATTCAAAGGATCAACAATTTTCTTGAAAAAAGTCAAGGGCTTCAAACAGAGAGAGAATTCTGAGAAAATTTCAAAGAAAAAGGTAAAAACCTTCATGAGAGAAAAGAAATCTCTTTTAATAAATCATTGATCTAAAAACCAGATCAATGTTTCTTCACATAATAAACAGTGCTTTGCACTTCTCATGAACCACTGGTTCTTTAAAAACAAGAAAATAACAAAATAAAAATAGTGCTTTGCATTTTTATGAACCTCTGGTTCTTCAAACAAAAAGAAAAACTTATTTTTCTTTGATCTAAATTAGATCAAGAAATCAAATAGTGCTTTGCACTTCTGTTCTTGAATCTAAAAGATACTTAGTGCTTTGCACTTCCAGACTGTGCTGTTGCGCTCTTGAGAGAGCGCCACGTGTCAGCTACAGAACAACTTGCGCTACGCGCTCTTGAAATAGAGCTTTGCTCTCTGGAATTGGCACAACTCACCATAGCGCGCTACGTGTCAGCAGCGCAACAGCGCAGCGCACTAGCGCAGCGCACCGCGCTGTTGCGCTTGCGCTCGCCGGAGCATGACACGTGTCCTCACCGCAAGCGCTTGCGCTCAGTGATTGGCGCAAAGCACCTGACAAATGCAATGCATTTCATTTCCTGAAGGGCCAGGCCCAATTAAAAGGCTTAACAGGCCTAATAAATAAAATGCTATGCATTATTTAAAAGGGCAGAGCCCAATTAAAAGGTCCAATGGACCAAAACAAATGATCTGCATCATAATAAAAAGGGCAGAGCCCAGTCAAAATGGGCATAAATGGCCTGAAGTAATGCTATGCATTATTCTAAAAAGTGGAAAGCCCAGACAAAGGCCTAATGCAAACAAAATGTTGAACATTTTCAACTGGACTTAGCCCAATTCTGGCCATAAGTCCTCAAATTAAATTGACTGAGCGATACTGCTCCCTTAAATCAATTTATATCCGGTTCGAGGGTACATCCCCGAGCTCCTCCGACACCTCTCGTTGTAATCCTTCAACGACGTCAGAGAGGCGACGGGTCCCAACAACCACACATGAATATGGACTGCGGGGTCCTTAAACTCGTGGACCGAAACATCTTTAAACTAATGTGGACCGAAACGTCCTTAAACTAATATCGGACCGAGACGTCTTTAAACTAATGTTGGACCGAAACGTCCTTAAGCTAATCATGGACCCCCACGTCTCTAAACTGGAATATGGACCACCACGTCCCTAAACTGGCGATGGACCACCACGTCCCTAAAATGGAATATGGACCACCACGTCCCTAAACTAGCGATAGACCACCACGTCCCTAAACTGGAAAATGGACCACCACGTCCCTAAACTGGAGTATGGACCATCACGTCCCTAAACTGGAACAATAGAGCCTCCAAATGCTCTTTTACCGGATCTAAACGATCCCGTTTAAGTCGATCATAGCCCCAAATACGGCTAACGTATCCTTAAACATTCAAATGGATTATAAAATTCCAAATCATCTCTGGTTCGAGGGTACATCTCCGAGCTCCTCTGACACATGTCGTTGTAATCATTCAACGATATCAGAGAGGTGACGAGTCCTGACGACCATATATTAAATGGATCACTACGTTAAGTTGATCTTAGTCTAAAACATGACTAATGTATCCTTAGCGAACGTTTAAGTTGATCTTAGCCGCAACGCGACTAATGCATCCTTAAACTAAAAACACCAAACCCAAATCTAAGTAAATACGGATTTGGACAAATTCACGTCCTACGGGTGACGGCATTACTCAGTCTCCGTATACAATCCACGGGCAACCACAAACAAAACAAACACACACGACACGAAGTGAAATTATGGAGAAAGAGAAAGTTGTTACCGCGATGCGGTAGCGTAATTAACTGCAGGGGCTTGCACCTGCAGGGAAGAGCATCCCCACAATCAAAAACCCCTCAAGCGAGGGGGAATCTGACGAAGTCTGCTACATCGGCCGCATCCGTCTAAACCTCCGATACACGGTGCCATAAATCAACTTGGCATCTTCGGAGAGGTGGACGGATAAAACCAAATAGCATCTGCCCCGAATCTCAGGCGAGACGTCCTAACGTCTTAGCCGTCTTTCGGAGGGGAACAGATTCTGGCACGCCCGGTGGGACCCCTTCCTCTTTCCACTCCACACTTCGTGGGTCGTCTTCGCGAACAAATCCGGGGCACGTGTCATGCTAAAAATTCTTACAATCATAAGAGCAATGAATAAGAAACATTATTCAAATTATTACAACGGTATAACCTCAGATCCGGGGCACAGATTGAGGAATTCAAAAGTAAGTCCATCCAGAGTTCTACTGGCCTTTCTAATTATTCTTATGCGCAGCCTCTCGCGCTCCTCTGTGTCAAGATCCTCGGCGAGCCCTCCCGGCCTTCGATAAGCAGCAACTATCGTCGTCTGCTGGAAGATTTGATGTAGGATGTCAATGAGGCTATCCCGCCGTTTCTTCGAGATCAGCCCCGTCAGATACACTGAATGCACCTTGTCTTCGGCATCATCCAGCGCATTGAGCGGTAGGGCCTCATGAAGACCCGGAAGTGTTCTCCATATTGCTCCCAGCACGACTTTCAAAAGAGCAGAACGACGAGGTAGCAGCCAACCACCGCTTGCGTTCAGACGACCCATGACCTCTGCATATTGAGCGTCTGTAAACTCCTGGTTTTGTTGACGACCCTGTGCGCGGATATCGTCATAGGTGATGAACTCGTGCAAACTGTATAGATGCACCGTCATTATGCCTGGAGGAAATACCACTGGAAGATTAGCGATAGAAGAAAAATAATATACATAGAGGGCTAAATTCCTAGAGAGCAGAGCTCTGTTCAGGGATTAAAACCCATGAACAAAAGCTCTGCAGATCTATAAGTTTTTCTTTTTTTGAGAGCGAAGCTCTGGTTATGAAGCCCCAATGGGGATCTCTTTAGATCAAAAGATCTGTGAGAGCAAAGCTCTTTGACTGAGATTAATTTAAATTAATTTGATTTACATTAATTTTACCTAAAGTTAGTAACTTTGAAAATGAGCAAAGCTCTGCTAGTGAAACCCCAATGGGGATCTCTTTAGATCAAAAGATCTATGAGAGCAAAGCTCTGCTGGTTAAGATTAATTAAAATTAATTTAATCAAAGAATCAATTTTACATAAAGTTTTTCTAAAAACTTTGGAAAGGACAGCAAAGCTCTGGAGTTCTTGAAGGCAAGAGCAAAGCTCTGAAGTTTTTTGAAAATAAAAATCTGAAAGATGATAAGCATCTGTGGGGGACCAAAGGTCCTATTTATAGGCATCAAGCGCCTCTTCGACTTCCAAAAGTTGTCACGGCGGTTGGAATTCCGCCACCGTTGCGCTCACGTTTGGGGCCACGTAAGCGCAACGGTGGGGGGGCATTTGTTTACCCCAATCAGAGCGAAGCTCTGTTCAAATTCCGAGACGGGAGATGAAGCAACGCTTCATCTTCCCCCAATCAGAGCAAAGCTCTGCTTTGAAAATTTAATAAATGAAGCAACGCTTCAGATTATTTGCACTGCGCAACACGCCATGTGTCAGGCGCAGATGCATCAGCGCACCCAATCAGAGCAAAGCTCTATTTAAAGAAAAATTAAATGAAGCAACGCTTCAGCTGCGCAAGCACTGCGCTGCGCGACACGTGTCAGCGCAGATGCGCTCGCGCAGTCGCGCTGCGCTGCGCGACACGTGTCAGCGCAGATGCGCTAGCGCAGTCGCGCTGCGCTTTGCGCTGTGCGACACGTGTTAGCGCAGATGCGCTAGCGCAGTCGCGCTGCGCTGTGCGTTGTGCGCTGCGCGACACGTGTCACGCGCTGGGGCATCTGCGCCAAACAGAATTAAAATTCTAAGAAATCTTTTCTGTTCTTGTTAAAACAAGAAGATTTTCTTCTGCAAAGCAGAAGCTCTTGGATCAAAGATCCAATGGTGGGGAAAATTCCCCAAATCACTCAGAGAAAGATCTCTTTAACAAATTTAACTAATTTATGGGCACTATAAAAAGGACCCTAGGCCTCAATTCAAAGGATCAACATTTTTCTTGAAAAAAGTCAAGAGCTTCAAACAGAGAGAGAATTCTGAGAAAATTTCAAAGAAAAAGGTAAAAACCTTCATGAGAGAAAAGAAATCTCTTTTAATAAATTATTGATCTAAAAACCAGATCAATGTTTCTTCACATAAACAGTGCTTTGCACTTCTCATGAACCACTGGTTCTTTAAAAACAAGAAAATAACAAAATAAAAATAGTGCTTTGCACTTTTATGAACCTCTGGATCTTCAAACAAAAAGAAAAACTTATTTTTCTTTGATCTAAATTAGATCAAGAAATCAAATAGTGCTTTGCACTTCTGTTCTTGAATCTAAAAGATTCTTAGTGCTTTGCACTTCCAGACTGCGCTGTTGCGCTCTTGAGAGAGCGCCACGTGTCAGCTACAGAATAACTTGCGCTACGCGCTCTTGAAATAGAGCTTTGCTCTCTAAAATTGGCGCAACTCACCAGAGCGCGCTGTTAGTTGTATGTATGCCCTAGAGGCCAGTATTGTACAGATGATGTACATTATATTGGATGCTTGGACATATATAGAGATGACTTTCTTGCTCGATATGATAGTATGCTATCTGGTTGCTCTTTATCTTAACATGTACACTAGTCTCTTTAATCTGTCTTTTAGTTACATGTTGGTAAAGCCCTTAGGATGTGTACTTGACTGCCTGGACTATGATGCAGATCATACTAGTGGGGACATGGTAGTCCATAAGTACATCCTTCAAGGTCCCTAGTCGTGGGTGTATCGAGACGGGGCATCGATATACCAGTGTAGACTAGCGTATATGCTTCTCGACCCATGAGATGGGCGATGGATGATCCCATATCCATTGGTGTTTGACATCTGAGATGATATACGGGTGCTCAGTGGAGACTGGGTACACTGGACGGACTCGCCGAGAACTCCCAGATGGTATTATACCTCACGTCAGATGACAGTTCGCAGGTGACACTTGTGCAGGTTAGTCTGTAGACCCGAGATCGTCATAGAGTCTTGTGTGATTCCCACTGTGCTTTGATCTCCACCTTACCACGTCCATGAGGGCGTGCAAAACGGTGGTCTTTGGGCACAGTCCCGAGTCACATGGAGGCAATGAGCGATAGGAGGGGTTTCATCTCTTCCGGTATTGGGGGTTGATGTTGCGCAGTGCTCGATTGGCCGTAACAGGGAAGTCCCTGGCCAGGGCTGATCAGAGATTTGCTGGTAAGTGTTACCAGTAGTTTCTCGACCCGTTATGAGCCTCACATCGGCATGACTTATCGGTTATTGGGGTCTGACGTTTACCACCCCTATACTTGATATGCGACATATCAGACGAACAGACCGGACTGTATGGTAAGTGTTACTGGTTGGATTCACAGGAGTGTGAGCGGGCTAGCTCGTTGATCTTCTGATCGCTTAATACCCGGGTGGCCGTTATGTTTAGCAGACCGCTTGCGGCTTGTGGGTGCTTGATATGATCATCATCTGCTACCGGCGTATTGACGAGTCTTTAGAGTCCTACACAGAGGTTTCCTGGCTCAAGCGAAACGAAATAGGAGCGCATATGAGATATGTGCAGGACCGAGAATAATGCGTGTATGTGATACCGTATACCATTCTCGCAATGAATGTATCGAATGGTTATATTCGATATAACCTAGATATCGAATCAAGGATTGATTCGATAAGCCGATACATAGGATACTAGTCGGTTATATGCGATATGACCGGATCGTTAAATCAAGTGTTGATTTAATGATTTAATGTATAATTATATATTTGATATATTACTTTGCATTAACTAGTATTGGTTCATTTTAAATGGATTTTCTCACTTGATGTGCAAGTTGTATATGTGATATACTTTTGTGCACATCTTTGTATCATGTTTGATGATGCTTACACACTTAGTTAAGTGTAAAGAATTAAACCTAGGTTAAGAAAGTGATTAGGGTTTTAATTATCCATTCTTTTATTTATTGATTTTGGAAAAAGAATGGGATAAGAATACAAAATGGTTGCTTTCATTCTTTAACCTTTGTGAAGCTTCATGAAGCTTTGACCAAAGTGACCAATTTGTCTTCATGCTTAACCCTAACCACTCTTCTAACCTTGGTCAATTCTCTACACCTAACCATGGTTCCTAATATGATAAGTATTCATTTCTTTTTCTTTTTTGATTAACTTATCATAATATTTCTTTCTTCTTGATCTTCTTCTTCAAGAAAGAAAGCTTGATGCCATCAATGGCAACTTGAGTTCTAAAGTGAGAAATCCAATTCTAAAGTGAACCCACCTCCTATTTCTTCACCCTCTACCTCTTGCCAAGTTGTTTTGGGTGTTTTCTTCACAAGTTTCACAAATTTGTGAAGTCGGAGCTTGAACTTGTGATGCCTCGACGTAGATCATCTTCGGCACGAAGCCGACGACCTAGTCCGCCCATTTCTCCGATCAAGCCGACAATTGAGTCCGGGATTCGAGATGGACAGCAAGAGGACGCCTACATGGAGCCAAGGAAGTGGATATCCGGATCTACAAAGGTTGTAGCTTCTTATCTTTAGTTAAGTTGTTAACTAGATTCGAATTTCGCCTAGAATTCTAGTCAACGATCCGTATTAGGGTTTCTCGGCACCCGTAAAATTTGAAATTGGCATGGTTGATGCCTTGTGAGACCTCTTGAGAGTGCCTAGGAACCCTACAGTGGCATCAGAGCCTAGCTAGAGCCTTAGGCGAAGTCTAGACGACGTTTGAAACCCGATCGAACCGAAACCCTAATTCCCGATATGCTCTCTGGACTTTTTCTAAAATCTGGGATTTTTCAATATTAAAAATGCTTAAAAAATTCAGCAGGGAAATCTAAGAATTACGATGCAAAATTTATCCCATGAACAGTAATGAGTGCGGCGGAACCGCGGCAGAAGCCTGGCTTCTGCGGCGGTTCTGCGGCAATATGATGACATCATCACCCCCGTTTTGCACAGTAATTACTATTTTATTATGCTGAATATTCTGGGAATTTTTAATTTTACTCAAGAGTTGAGTGTTCTGGGGTTGTATTGGGAATCGACGATTCGATCGGATTATCAAACCTTGTCTATGTGGCTTTCCGGATATTTTAGAATATGTTAAAAGTTTCGACCGGATGTAAATACCCAATCTTTCCCCTGCCGGGAAATTTCCAATTGTTAGACTTTTCCGTAGTTTAAAGACGTTCAAAGTAGTGCAAGTAACGCGATAGTCCCTCTAGAAGACAACAAACCTTAACTCGATTATGTGACCGTCTTGAACTGCCCTTTGAACCTTCGGGTTTGGGGCAGTACAGCGTGCCACATGTGAGGCGTTGGCTTGACCCTTCTACGGCTGGACCGTTGGTACTGAGGCATGAAGTGAATGTCTTTGAACTTATTTCATGTGTTGATCGGTTTCGGGAAAACTTGGGTGTTTGAATGTTCGATCGGAAAGTTTAATATTTTCTATTTATCCGGAATGGGATACAATAATTGGAATTCACAAACAGTTATGAGATAACTGAATGAATGTTATAAATCTAGCGGTTTAGTTTCACTTGATATTGAAAAGAGTTTTCGATAATGAGACTAAAATGCGGGGTTTATAATTGTTAGGCATGTGATGTCTAAGTATTTCATTTGATTAGGCATGTGATGTCTAAAGAGGTTGCGGATTCCAATTGTTGTAGTTTTATACTTTCTTTTCTGTGACCGTAAGTGTAATATGTGATATCGCCGGTTTCGTTGCTATATGTCAACGACAATTGGGATGCGCATATTTACTTACGTTGATGACATGTGATGTTATGTGTTGCTGGATATGTTATATTGGATCGTCATGTTCGAATAGCCGGGGGTTTTTATGTGAGATGAGTGTTTTTCATTTTCATTCATGTAAAAACTTGGCTGTAATATTCTTTTATTTGGGGCACTTCCAGGTTGCGGAAGCTGTCACCTTTTGTATATTATTTACTTTTCTGCATTAGGATAGACCCAAGGAGGGGAGCATAAGTAACCGGGTTCTAGGGTCCAGTGGGAGACCAACTCGAGGAGTCGAGTCTGGGTCTCCTAACCCTAGAATTGGTAGGGTTTCTTGCCGCTCTCGTATGGGTCTAGGGGTGTGGGATTGGCTATTCATCACAACCGTGGAATCCGTGTTTTATACTGGCTCGTATTGAAAACACGGACGTCCTAGTATATCCAATGTTTCATGTGTTTCTTCTACTGCGATACCTGTGATGTGATCATGTGATGTTCTTTGATAGATACTTTATATAGTATATATGATATATTATATAGAAGTTACTTATGTTTTGCACCCGCACTAGCCCTGCCCTGCTCTGTTGTTAGTTACCTAACCTAACGGTGCACGAGGGGACATCGAGGCGAATGCGGATGGCATAAGTGTACGTCGTATTTATCTGTGATGTTTAGGTACTTAAATGATGGGACTTCATTAATGTGATTAATGAAAGATAAGAAACCTAAGATGTTGTAGAATCAAATTTTAAACAAAACAGGTAGCTACAGTTCTTGCTTTGCATAGCGGTATATGTGATATATCCTGCACCTTATTCGATGAGGAAAGGACCGAGATCCCTTCACCGGGTGTGACTCCTTTAGCAATAACTGGCAGATGCTACACACTCGGTTTGACTTTTGATTGCTTTTATAGTTTCTGCTTTGCACAGTGATATATATGATATATCCCGCACCTCATTCGACGAGGAAAGGGCCGACGATCCCTTCACCGGGAGAGACCCCTTTAACAAAACTAGAAAAACCTCAAAATCATTCCATTTCAAAACTTCATTTGATTCTACAACGATATCAAGTTCATTACGCAATAGGTTTTCAGAAAAACCTGTCGTAGCCCTCCGTCATTTCAGATAAATCCTACTTAGTATTCGTGCTACGTTTGTTGACCTCCGTCAAGGCGTAGTGTGCGGTAGCTAACTAGTATTTATCTGCTTATGCATATGATGCAGATTGGATTAGGGTAGTCGTACGACCTTGTTGACCTCCGTCAAGGGTCGTGCGGGTGGGTTTGATTCAATCAAGAAATGACGGGTTGAACTTGACTTGCACCCTGTGGTTTGTTGACCTCCGTCAAGGTCATAGGATGCTTGGGGCAAAATATTATCGGGAGTTTCAAGTGTTGAAATTTGCAATGAGATTGCATACCTTCTATGAGATAGTTGGATCCCAATACCCACTGCGAGTAAGAGTTAGTCCTGGGAGAGTTTTACACATTACAATTAGCCGATCAAGTAGGTGACTAGAAAGGTGTTAACGAGGTTACGCCTCTGGGAAAACGAGGTTTACAGTAATTAGGTTCGTGCGAAAGCACGGGGGACCTCCCTCAAAGTACCGACACTGGCCTGGCTGAAAGATCGACGAAGTTGTAGGGTGTAATTAATCCCGGCTAGTCTTTCCTTCTAGGGTTTGAAGGAAGATTTGATAAAAAGCAGTGGGAGCCATCCTGATTAGATAAGATAATAACCAATCTGATCTTGCACGAGCATACGCTAAAGTGTTTTCTTCTCTCTCCCTCCAGGTAGCGACCATTTCATGCCTTAATAAAGATAATAATATGGATGTATTGACCGAACCCGCATGTTATACTGTGCTGGGGAACGTTGGTTCCGTTCTTTCTTATAAGAGTTATAGGAATGAACAGGATATAGGGAAATACCAGGATTCCCATGCCACCCAAATGAAGAAAGTACATGTTGATGCATTTTCTTCGGGTGTGTTCGTTACAGAGAACTGTTTCTCCATTTGCCCTACGTCCTGGGTATTAGATACCGGGTCAGGATCCCATATATGTAATCAGTTACATAGGCTAAGAAAAGGTAGAGAACTTGGAGAAGGTGATAAAGACATTAGAGTTGGAAATGGTGCAATTGTTGCAGCTAAGACTGTCGGGGAATATCACCTTGTGTTACCAACTGGTAATATATTGGTTCTGAACGAATGTTATTACATGCCGAACCTGATATGCAACATTATATCGGTTTTTTTATTGAGTAAAGAGGGATATAATTTTGTATTACAGGACAATGTTATGAACATTTTCCGTAACCAAAAGTTGGTTGGATCAGGCACGTTGTGTAATGGCATTTATGTTCTAAATCAATTAACAGTTCTGAGCATAACTAACACACACAAGAGGAAGAGTTCTGAACTGAACGAATCCTTCTTGTGGCATTGTAGACTGGGTCACATCAATGCGACACGACTAGCTAAGTTGCATAAAGATGGATATTTAAATCCGTTTGAATTTTCACCTTATGACACTTGCCAGTCATGTCTCAAAGGCAAGATGACCAAAACTCCGTTTACGGGACACGGAGAAAGAGTTACTGAACTCTTGGGACTGATACATAGTGATGTATGCGGTCCCATGTCTACATATGCCAGGGATGGTTCTTCGTACTTCATTACATTCACTGACGATCTCTCTAGATTCGGATATGTGTTCCTGATGAAACACAAATCAGAAGCTTTTGAGAAATTTAGAGAATATAAACAAGAAGTCGAGAACCAAACCGGAAAAAGTATTAAAATCCTACGATCTGATCGAGGAGGTGAATACTTGAGCATTGAATTCCTAGACTTCCTAAAAGAGAATGGGATTCTCTCTCAACTAACTCCTCCATATACACCACAGCACAACGGTGTATCAGAACGGAGAAACCGCACCCTATTAGATATGGTGCGCTCTATGATGAGTGTAGCTGAGTTACCTGTTTCCTTCTGGGGATATGCACTGGAAACAGCAGCATACCTACTGAATAGGGTTCTCACCAAATCTGTGCCTACCACACCATATGAGATATGGGAAGGGAAGATAGCATATCTTAATTTCATAAAGATATGGGGTTGCCCGGCCTATGTAAAAAGACAAAAACCGGACAAACTCGAGGCAAGGTCTGTATTGTGTAAATTTGTTGGATATCCCAAACATTCGTGAGGGTATATCTTCTACCACAGTAAGGAACAAAGAGTATTTGTTGCTCAACATGCCACCTTTTTAGAAAAGGAATTTCTTGCAAAAGAGATTAGTGGCTCTGAGGTAGAACTGGAAGAGATTCCAGCTGAACAAAACACAACAGAAGATTTAGTGGAACCAGAGGATTCAGTAGCTCCCAATGAACCTCAGCCTCTCCGCCGATCTAGTAGGGTTCCTCGCCAACCTGAGAGATACTACGGTTTTCTCATGGATGGTGGGAGCGAGGATTGCATCATGGAGGATGATGACCCAACTAGCTTCGAGCAGACCATCACGAGTAGGGACTCAGTGAAATGGCTGGATGCTATGCGGTCCGAGATGGAATCCATGTACACCAACAAAGTATGGACTTTGGATGTTGCTCCTGAAGGGATAAAACCCATTGGGAGCAAGTGGATTTTCAAGAAAAAACTTGGTGTAGATGGGAAAGTGGAGACTTTCAAAGCTAGACTTGTTGCAAAGGGTTTTCGTCAAAGACCAGGTGTGGACTATGACGAAACCTTTTCTCCTGTGGCTATGCTTAAATCCATCCGGATCATGCTTGCCATCGCTGCGTATCATGACTACGAAATCTGGCAAATGGATGTTAAGACCGCCTTTCTAAATGGTGATTTAGAAGAGTGTGTGTACATGACTCAGCCAGAGGGCTTCGTAGACAGTGGGAGCAGCGGGAAGGTGTGCAAGCTGCTTAAATCCATTTATGGATTAAAGCAAGCATCGCGGAGTTGGAACATCTGCTTTGACGTCGTTATCAAAGAGTTTGATTTCGTCAAAAACCCAGATGAACCTTGTATTTACAAGAAGGTGGCAGAGAGTAAGATTGTCTTCCTCGTATTGTACGTGGACGACATACTCTTGATAGGAAATGATATTCCTATGCTGCAATCGGTCAAGCTCTTCTTATCACAAAGATTCTCAATGAAAGATCTTGGTGATGCCTCCTGCATATTGGGAATAAGGATCTATAGAGATAGATCCAAAAGGATTCTGGGATTGTCCCAATCCAGGTACATTGACACCATACTAAAGAGGTTTAGTATGGAAGAATCCAAGCGTGGGAACTTACCTACGATCTCTCGAGTCACTCTCTCCAAAGAGATGTCTCCCAAGACTGATTTGGAGAGAGCTCGCATGCAAGGGATACCCTATGCTTCGGCTGTAGGCTCTATCATGTATGCGATGCTATGTACCAGACCCGATGTAGCATACTCACTAAATGTAGTGAGCAGGTATCAAGCTGATCCTGGAGAGAGTCACTGGACAGCTGTGAAGAGCATTCTCAAGTACTTACGAAGGACTAAAGAGATGCTCTTGGTGTATGGTAACGGAGAGCTCCAAGTGGAGTCCTTTACCGATTCGAGCTTCCAGAGTGATAAGGACGACTCTAAGTCGCAGTCGGGCTTTGTCTTTACCCTTTACGGAGGGGCGGTTAGCTGGAAGAGTTCCTAGCAGGAAACCGTGGCAGACTCGACGATGGAGGCTGAATACATTGCTGCCAACGATGCTGCCAAAGAGGCTGTCTGGATCAAGAAGTTCATTACTGAACTTGGAGTGGTTCCATCCATTGAGCATCCAATACCTTTGTATTGCGATAACAATGGAGCGGTGGCTTTGGCCAAGGAACCCAGGTCCCATCAGCGATCCAGGCATATTCTGAGGCGGTATCACCTGATCCGGGAGATAGTTGATCGCCGGGAGATCGAGGTAAGGAGGGTTGACACGAAGAACAACACAGCGGATCCACTCACGAAGGCCATTCCCCAGATACAGTTGGAGAGACTCTTTGGGATGCTCGGTATGCGATACTACAGCAGCTGGCCATAGTGCAAGTGGGAGATTGTTAGTTGTATGTATGCCCTAGAGGCCAGTATTGTACAGATGATGTATATTATATTAGATGCTTGGACATATATAGAGATGACTTTCTTGCTCAATATGATAGTATGCTATCTGGTTGCTCTTTATCTTAACATGTACACTAGTCTCTTTAATCTGTCTTTTAGTTACATGTTGGTAAAGCCCTTAGGATGTGTACTTGACTGCCTGGACTATGATGCAGATCATACTAGTGGGGACATGGTAGTCCATAAGTACATCCTTCAAGGTCCCTAGTCGTGGGTGTATCGAGACGGGGCATCGATATACCAGTGTAGACTAGCGTATATGCTTCTCAACCCATGAGATGGGCGATGGATGATCCCATATCCATTGGTGTTTGACATCTGAGATGATATACGGGTGCTCAGTGGAGACTGGGTACACTGGACGGACTCGCCGAGAACTCCCAGATGGTATTATACCTCACGTCAGATGGCAGTTCTCAGGTGACACTTGTGCAGGTTAGTCTGTAGACCCGAGATCGTCATAGAGTCTTGTGTGATTCCCACTGTGCTTTGATCTCCACCTTACCATGTGTTAGTTGTATGTATGCCCTAGAGGCCAGTATTGTACAGATTATGTATATTATATTGGATGCTTGGACATATATAGAGATGACTTTCTTGCTCGACATGATAGTATGCTATCTGGTTGCCATTTATCTTAACATGTACACTAGTCTCTTTATACTGTCTTATAGTTACATGTTGGTAAAGCCCTTAGGATTTGTACTTGACTACCTGGACTATGATGCAGATCATACTAGTGGGGACATGGTAGTCCATAAGTACATCCTTCAAGGTCCCTAGTCGAGGGTGCATCGAGACGGGGCATCGATATACCAGAGTAGACTAGCGTATACGCTTCTCGACCCATGTGATGGGCGATGGATGATCCCATATCCATTGGTGTTTGACATCAGAGATGGTATACGGGTGCTCAGTGGAGACTGGGTACACTGGACGGACTCGCCGAGAACTCCCAGATGGTATTATACCTCACGTCAGATGGCAGTTCTCTGGTGACACTTGTACAGGTTAGTCTGTAGACCCAAGATCGTCATAGAGTCTTGTGTGATTCCCACTGTGCTTTGATCTCCACCTTACCACGTCCATGAGGGCGTGCAAAACGGTGGTCTTTGGGTACAGTCCCGAGTCACATGGAGGCAATGAGCGATAGGAGGGGTTTCGTCTCTCCCGGTATTGGGGGTTGATGTTGCGCTGTGCTCGATTGGCCGTAACAGGGAAGTCCCTGGCCAGGGCTGATCAGAGATTTACTGGTAAGTGTTACCAGTAGTTTCTCGACCCGTTACGAGCCTCACATCGGCACGACTTATCGGGTTATTGGGGTCTGACGTATACCACCCCTAGACTTGATATGCGACGTATCAGACGAAGAGACTTGACTGTATGGTAAGTGTTACTGGTCGGATTCGCAGGAGTGTGAGCGGACTAGCTCGTCGATCTTCTGATCGCTCAATACCCGGGTGGCCGTTACGTTTAGCAGACCGCTTGCGGCTTGTGGGTGTTTGATATGATCATCATCTGCTACCGGCGTATTGACGAGTCTTTAGAGTCCTACACAGAGGTTTCCTGGCTCAAGCGAAACGAAATAGGAGCGCATATGAGATATGTGCAGGACCGAGAATGATGCGTGTATGTGATACCGCATTGCATTCTCGCGATAAATGTTTCGATTGGTTATATACGATATGACCTAGTTATCGAATCATTGATTCGATAAATCGATGCATTGAATACTAGTCGGTTATGTGCGACATGACCGGATCATTGAATCAAGTGTTGATTTAATGATTTAATGCATAATTATATATTTGATATATTGCATTGCATTAACTAGTATTGGTTCACTTTAAACGGATTTTTCTCACATGGATTGCACATTGTATATATGATATGCTTTAGTGCACTTCTTTGTATCATGTTTGATGATACTTGATTATGTGGTTAAGTGTAAAGGGTTAAACCATGGTTAAGTGATGATTAGGGTTTTGGTTTATCATTTATTTATTTGTTTATTTATTTAAAAGGATTTAGTTAAGAATGGTGGCTAATTTTGGAGCTATGTTGAAGCTTCATGAAGCTTTGACCAAGTCCACCATCCTTATCTCATCCTTAACCCTAACCACACTAACTAACCTTGGTTTTATCTCTACACTTGACCATGGTCAAGATATGATAAGTATTCATATTAGTTTTATTTTTAAAAGATGAAGACTTATCATTTTTTATCTTGAGCTCATCTTCTTCTTCTTCTTCAAGCTTGCTACAAAAATGGCAACTTGAGATCTAGTGAGATAAATCCAAATCTAAAGTGTACCCACCTCCTATTTCTTCACCCTCTACCTCTTGCCAAGTTGTTTTGGGTGTTTACTTCACAAGTTTCACAAGTTTGTGAAGTCGGAGCTTGAGTTTATGCAACCTCGACGTAGATCGTCTTTGACACAAAGCCGACGACCTATTCCGCTTGCTTTCCCGATGAAGCCGATGATCGAGTCGTGGATTCATGATGGACAGCGAGGACATGACGTTGCGGAGCCGTGGAGGTGGATATCCGGATCTACAAAGGTTGTAGTTTCCGACTTTTAGTTAAATAGTTAACTAGTTTTCGTTTCGCCTAAAACATCTAGTTAAAGATCCGTAGTCTAGGGTTTCTCGGCACCAAAAATTTTAATTTGGCATGTTCGATGCTTCATGAGACCTTACTAGAGTGCCTAGGAACCCGACACTGGTATCAGAGCCTAGCTAGAGCCTTAGGCGAAGTCGCGACGACGTTTGAAACCCGATCGAACCGAAATCCAAAACCGTAAAATGCTCTCTGGACTTTTTCTAAAAATTCGGTTTTTTGTCAATTAAAAATATGTAGAAAATCGAGCAGGGTGCTATGAGAATTACTGTGAAATACGGGGACCTGAATCCATTTTTCCACCGCGGAAGCGCGGCACATGCTAGGCATGTGCGGCGCTTCCGCGGCAGTACTGTTCCCTTAAAAAATTATTTTTACACAGTAACTCATATAATTCATTGCTTTGTTTTCTGGGATATTTTATTGTGACTTTACAGAAGAGTATTTTGGGGTTGCTTTGGGGATTCGTTTATTCAATCGGGTTATCAAATTATTGTCTAAGTGTTTTTCCAGATAACTGTAGAATATGTTAAAGAGTTCGACCGGATATAAATACCCAGGTTTTCCCCTGCCGGAATATCCAAGTGTTGGATTATTGTATGGTTTAAGGACGTTCTCAGTAGTGCAAGTAACGCGATGGTCCCTCTAGAAGACAACAAACCTTAACTCGATTATGTGACCGTCTTGAACTGCCCTTTGAACCTTCGGGTTTGGGGCAGTACGGCGTGCCACATGTGAGGCGTTGGCTTGACCCTTCTACGGCTGGACCGTTGGTACTGAGGTATGAAGTGAATGTCTTTGAACCTATTTCATGTGTTGATCGGTGTCGGGAAAACTTGGGTGTTCGAATGTTCGATCGGAAAGTTTAATATATTCTATTTATCCGGAATTGGATACAATAATTGGAATTCACAAGTAGTTATGTGATAACTAAATGAATGTTATAAATCTAGCAATTTAGTCCCATATGATATTGAAAAGAGTTTTCGATAATGAGACTAAAATGCGGGGTTTGTAACTGTTAGGCATGTGATGTCTAAAGTTGTTGCGGATTCCAATTGTTGTAGTTTTACACTTTCTTTTCTGTGACCGTAAGTGTAGTATGTTCATATCGCCGGTTTCGTTGCTATACGTCAAGGACAATTGGGGTATGCATACTTACTTACGTTGATGACATGTGTTGTTATGTGTTGCTGGATATGTTATATTGGATCGTCGTAATCGAATAGCCGGGGGTTTTTATGTGAGATGAGTGTTTTTTCATTTTCATTCATGTAAAAACTTGTATGTAATATTCTTTTATTTGGGGCACTTCCAGGTAGCGGAAGCTGTCACCCTTTGTATATTATTTACTTTTCCGCATTAGGATAGACCCATGGAGGGGAGCACAAGTAACCGGGTTCTGGGGTCCAGTGGGAGACTAACTCGAGGAGTCGAGTCCGGGTCTCCTAACCCTAGAATTGGCAGGGTTGCTTGCCGCTCTCGTAGGGGTCTAGGGGTGTGGGATTGGCTATTCATCACGACCGTGGAATCCGTGTTTTATACTGGCTCGTATTGAAAACACGGACGTCCTAGTATATCCAATATTTCATATGTATCTTCTGCTGTGTTTTATCTGTGATCATGAGATGATTCTGTGATGGATATAGTATATAGTATATATGATATATTATATAGACGTTACTTATGTTTTACACCCGCGCTAGCCCTGCCCTGCTCTGTCGTTAGTTACCTAACCTAACGATGCACGAGGGGACATCGAGGCGAATGCGGATGGCATAAGTGTACGTCATATCTATCTGTGATGTTTAGGTGTTTAAATGATGGGACTTCATTAATGTGATTAATGAAAGATAAGAAACCTAAGATGTTGTAGAATCGAATTTTAAAATAAAACAGGTAGCTACAGTTTTTGCTTTGCACAGAGGTATATATGATATACCCTGCACCTTATTCGATGAGGAAAGGACCGAGATCCCTTCACCGGGAGTGACTCCTTTAGCAATAACTGGCAGATGCTACACACTCGGTTTGCTTTTGATTGCTTTTGCGTTTTTGCTTTGCAAAGCGATATATATGATATATCCAGCACCTCATTCGACGAGGAAAGGACCGAGATCCCTTCACCGGGAGTGACTCCTTTAGCAAAACTAGAAAAGCCTCAAAATCACTCCATTTCAAAACTTCATTTGATTCTACAACAATATCAAGTTCATTACGCTTATGGTTTTATGAAAACCTGCGTAGCCCTCCGTCATTTCAGATAAATCCTACTTAGTATTCGTGCTACGTTTGTTGACCTCCGTCAAGGCGTAGTGTGCGGTAGCTAACTAGTATTTGTCTGTTTATGCATATGATGCAGATTGGATTAGGGTAGTCGTACGACCTTGTTGACCTCCGTCAAGGGTCGTGCGGGTGGGTTTGATTCAATCAAGAAATGACGGGTTGAACTTGACTTGCACCCTGTGGTTTGTTGACCTCCGTCAAGGTCACAGGATGCTTGGGGCAAAATATTATCGGGAATTTCAAGTGTTGAAATTTGCAATGAGATTGCATACCTTCTATGAGATAGTTGGATCCCGATACCCACTGCGAGTAAGAGTTACTCCTGGGAGAGTTTTACACATTGCAAATAGCCGATCAAGTAGGTGTCTAGAAAGGTGTTAACGAGGTTACGCCTCTGGGAAAACGAGGTTTACATTAATTAGGTTCGTGCGAAAGCACGGGGGACCTCCCTCAAAGTACCGACACTGGCCTGGCTGAAAGATTGGCGAACTTGTAGTGTGTAATTAATCCCGGCTAGTCTTTCCTTTTAGGGTTTGGAGGAAGATTTGATAAAAAGCAGTGGGAGCCATCCTGATTAGATAAGATAATAACCAATCTGATCTTGCACGAGCATACGCTAAAGTGTTTTCTTCTCTCTCTCTCCAGGTAGCGACCAGTTCATGCCTTAATCAAGATAATAATATGGATGTATTGACTGAACCCGCATGTTATACTGTGCTAGGGAACGTTGGTTCCGTTCTTTCCTATAAGAGTTATAGGAATGAACAGGATATAGGGGAATACCAGGATTCCCATGCCACCCGAATGAAGAAAGTACATAATGATGCATTTTCTTCGGGTGTGTTCGTTACTGAGAACTGTTTCTCCATTTGCTCTACGTCCTGGGTATTGGATACCGGGTCAGGATCCCATATATGTAATCAGTTACATGGGCTTAGGAAAGGTAGAGAACTTGGAGAAGGTGATAAAGACATTAGAGTCGGAAATGGTGCAATTGTTGCAGCTAAGACTGTCGGGGAATATCACCTTGTATTACCAACTGGTAATACATTGGTTCTGAACGAATGCTATTACATGCCGAACCTGATATGCAACATTATATCGGTTTCTTTATTAAGTAAAGAGGGATATAATTTTGTATTACAGGACAATGTTATGAACATTTTCCGAAACCAAAAGTTGGTTGGATCAGGTACGTTGTGCAATGGCATTTATGTTCTAAATCAATCAACGGTTCTGAGCATAACAAACACACACAAGAGGAAGAGTTCTGAACTCAACGAATCCTTCTTGTGGCATTGTAGACTGGGTCACATCAATGCGACACGACTAGCAAAGTTGCATAAAGATGGATATTTAAATCCGTTTGAATTTTCATCTTATGACACTTGCCAGTCATGTCTCAAAGGCAAGATGACCAAGACTCCGTTTACGGGACACGGAGAAAGAGTTACCGAACTCTTAGGACTGATACATAGTGATGTATGCGGTCCCATGTCTACACATGCCAGGGATGGTTCTTCGTACTTCATTACATTCACTGACGATCTCTCTAGGTTCGGGTATGTGTTCCTGATGAAACACAAATCAGAAGCTTTTGAGAAATTTAGGGAATATAAACAAGAAGTTGAGAACCAAACCGGAAAAAGTATTAAAATCCTTCGATCTGATCGAGGAGGTGAATACTTGAGCAATGAATTCCTGGACTTCCTAAAAGAGAATGGGATTCTCTCTCAGCTGACTCCTCCATATACACCACAGCACAACGGTGTATCGGAGCGAAGAAACCGCACCCTATTAGATATGGTGCGCTCTATGATGAGTGTAGCTGAGTTGCCTATTTCCTTCTGGGGATATGCACTGGAAACAGCAGCATACCTACTGAACAGGGTTCCCACCAAATCTGTGCCTACCACACCATATGAGATATGGGAAGGGAAGAGACCATATCTTAATTTTATAAAGATATGGGGTTGCCCGGCCTATGTCAAAAGACAAAAACCGGACAAACTCGAGGCAAGATCTGTTTTGTGTAAATTTGTTGGATATCCCAAACATTCGCGAGGGTATATCTTCTACCACAGTGGGGAACAAAGAGTATTTGTTGCTCAACATGCCACCTTTTTAGAAAAGGAATTTCTTGCAAAAGAAATTAGTGGCTCTGAGGTAGAACTGGAAGAGGTTCCAGCTGAACAAAACACAACAGAAGATTTAGTGGAACCAGAGCATTCAGTAGCTTCCGACGAACCTCAGCCTCTCCGCCGATCTGGTAGGGTTTCTCGTCCACCTGAGAGATACTATGGTTTTCTCATTGATGGTGGAAGTGAGGATTGCATCATGGAGGATGATGACCCAACTAGCTTCGAGCAGGCCATCACGAGTGGGGACTCAGTGAAATGGCTGGATGCTATGCGGTCCGAGATGGATTCCATGTACACCAACAAAGTATGGACTTTGGAAGTTGCTCCTGAAGGGGTAAAACCCATTGGGAGCAAGTGGATCTTTAAGAAGAAACTTGGTGTAGATGGGAAAGTAGAGACTTTCAAAGCTAGACTTGTAGCAAAGGGTTTTCGTCAAAGACCAGGTGTGGACTATGACGAGACCTTTTCTCCAGTAGCTATGCTTAAATCCATCCGAATCATGCTTGCCATTGCTGCCTTTCATGACTACGAAATCTGGCAAATGGATGTTAAGACCGCCTTTCTAAATGGTGATTTAGAAGAGTGCGTGTACATGACTCAGCCAGAGGGCTTCGTAGACAGTGGGAGCAGCGGGAAGGTGTGTAAGCTGCTTAAATCCATTTATGGATTAAAGCAAGCATCGCGGAGTTGGAACATCTGCTTTGACGTCGTTATCAAAGAGTTTGATTTCGTCAAAAATCCAGATGAACCTTGTATCTACAAGAAGGTGGCAGAGAGTAAGGTTGTCTTCCTCGTATTGTACGTGGACGACATACTCTTGATAGGAAATGATATTCCTATGCTGCAATCGGTCAAGCTCTTCTTATCACAAAGATTCTCAATGAAAGATCTTGGTGATGCCTCCTGCATATTGGGAATTAGGATCTATAGAGATAGATCCAAACGGATTTTGGGATTGTCCCAATCCAGGTACATTGACACCATACTAAAGAGGTTTAGTATGGAAGAGTCCAAGCGTGGGAATTTACCTACGATCTCTGGAGTCACTCTCTCCAAAGAGATGTCTCCCAAGACTGATTTGGAGAGAGCTCGCATGCAAGGGATACCCTATGCTTCGGCAGTAGGCTCTATCATGTATGCGATGTTATGTACCAGACCCGATGTAGCATACTCACTAAGTGTAGTGAGCAGGTATCAAGCTGATCCTGGAGAGAGTCACTGGACAGCTGTGAAGAGCATTCTCAAGTACTTGCGAAGGACTAGAGATATGTTCTTGGTGTATGGTAACGGAGAACTCCAAGTGGAGTCCTTTACCGATTCGAGCTTCCAGAGTGATAAGGACGACTCTAAGTCGCAGTCGGGTTTTGTCTTTACCCTTTACGGAGGGGCGGTTAGCTGGAAGAGTTCCAAGCAGGAAACCGTGGCAGACTCGACGATGGAGGCTGAATACATCGCTGCCAACGATGCTGCTAAAGAAGCTGTCTGGATCAAGAAGTTCATTACTGAACTTGGTGTGGTTCCATCCATTGAGCGTCCAATACCTTTGTATTGCGATAACAATGGAGCGGTGGCTTTGGCCAAGGAACCCAGGTCCCATCAGCGGTCCAGGCATATTCTGAGGCGGTATCACCTGATCCGGGAGATAGTTGATCGCCGGGAGATCGAGGTCAGGAGAGTTGACACGAAGAACAACACGGCGGATCCACTCACGAAGGCCATTCCCCAGATACAGTTTGAGAGACTCTTCGGGATGCTCGGTATGAGATACTACAGCAGCTGGCCCTAGTGCAAGTGGGAGATTGTTAGTTGTATGTATGCCCTAGAGGCCAGTATTGTACAGATTATGTATATTATATTGGATGCTTGGACATATATAGAGATGACTTTCTTGCTCGACATGATAGTATGCTATCTGGTTGCCATTTATCTTAACATGTACACTAGTCTCTTTATACTGTCTTATAGTTACATGTTGGTAAAGCCCTTAGGATTTGTACTTGACTACCTGGACTATGATGCAGATCATACTAGTGGGGACATGGTAGTCCATAAGTACATCCTTCAAGGTCCCTAGTCGAGGGTGCATCGAGACGGGGCATCGATATACCAGAGTAGACTAGCGTATACGCTTCTCGACCCATGTGATGGGCGATGGATGATCCCATATCCATTGGTGTTTGACATCAGAGATGGTATACGGGTGCTCAGTGGAGACTGGGTACACTGGACGGACTCGCCGAGAACTCCCAGATGGTATTATACCTCACGTCAGATGGCAGTTCTCTGGTGACACTTGTACAGGTTAGTCTGTAGACCCAAGATCGTCATAGAGTCTTGTGTGATTCCCACTGTGCTTTGATCTCCACCTTACCACGTCCATGAGGGCGTGCAAAACGGTGGTCTTTGGGTACAGTCCCGAGTCACATGGAGGCAATGAGCGATAGGAGGGGTTTCGTCTCTCCCGGTATTGGGGGTTGATGTTGCGCTGTGCTCGATTGGCCGTAACAGGGAAGTCCCTGGCCAGGGCTGATCAGAGATTTACTGGTAAGTGTTACCAGTAGTTTCTCGACCCGTTACGAGCCTCACATCGGCACGAATTATCGGGTTATTGGGGTCTGACGTATACCACCCCTAGACTTGATATGCGACGTATCAGACGAAGAGACTTGACTGTATGGTAAGTGTTACTGGTCGGATTCGCAGGAGTGTGAGCGGACTAGCTCGTCGATCTTCTGATCGCTCAATACCCGGGTGGCCGTTACGTTTAGCAGACCGCTTGCGGCTTGTGGGTGTTTGATATGATCATCATCTGCTACCGGCGTATTGACGAGTCTTTAGAGTCCTACACAGAGGTTTCCTGGCTCAAGCGAAACGAAATAGGAGCGCATATGAGATATGTGCAGGACCGAGAATGATGCGTGTATGTGATACCGCATTGCATTCTCGCGATAAATGTTTCGATTGGTTATATACGATATGACCTAGTTATCGAATCATTGATTCGATAAATCGATGCATTGAATACTAGTCGGTTATGTGCGACATGACCGGATCATTGAATCAAGTGTTGATTTAATGATTTAATGCATAATTATATATTTGATATATTGCATTGCATTAACTAGTATTGGTTCACTTTAAACGGATTTTTCTCACATGGATTGCACATTGTATATATGATATGCTTTAGTGCACTTCTTTGTATCATGTTTGATGATACTTGATTATGTGGTTAAGTGTAAAGGGTTAAACCATGGTTAAGTGATGATTAGGGTTTTGGTTTATCATTTATTTATTTGTTTATTTATTTAAAAGGATTTAGTTAAGAATGGTGGCTAATTTTGGAGCTATGTTGAAGCTTCATGAAGCTTTGACCAAGTCCACCATCCTTATCTCATCCTTAACCCTAACCACACTAACTAACCTTGGTTTTATCTCTACACTTGACCATGGTCAAGATATGATAAGTATTCATATTAGTTTTATTTTTAAAAGATGAAGACTTATCATTTTTTATCTTGAGCTCATCTTCTTCTTCTTCTTCAAGCTTGCTACAAAAATGGCAACTTGAGATCTAGTGAGATAAATCCAAATCTAAAGTGTACCCACCTCCTATTTCTTCACCCTCTACCTCTTGCCAAGTTGTTTTGGGTGTTTACTTCACAAGTTTCACAAGTTTATGAAGTCGGAGCTTGAGTTTATGCAACCTCGACGTAGATCGTCTTTGACACAAAGCCGACGACCTATTCCGCTTGCTTTCCCGATGAAGCCGATGATCGAGTCGTGGATTCATGATGGACAGCGAGGACATGACGTTGCGGAGCCGTGGAGGTGGATATCCGGATCTACAAAGGTTGTAGTTTCCGACTTTTAGTTAAATAGTTAACTAGTTTTCGTTTCGCCTAAAACATCTAGTTAAAGATCCGTAGTCTAGGGTTTCTCGGCACCAAAAATTTTAATTTGGCATGTTCGATGCTTCATGAGACCTTACTAGAGTGCCTAGGAACCCGACACCACGTCCATGAGGGCGTGCAAAACGGTGGTCTTTGGACACAGTCCCGAGTCACATGGAGGCAATGAGCGATAGGAGGGGTTTCGTCTCTTCCGGTATTGGGGGTTGATGTTGCGCAGTGCTCGATTGACCGTAACAGGGAAGTCCCTGGCCAGGGCTGATCAGAGATTTGCTGGTAAGTGTTACCAGTAGTTTCTCTACCCGTTCTGAGCCTCACATCGGCACGACTTATCGGTTATTGGGGTCTGACGTTTACCACCCCTAGACTTGATATGCGACATATCAGACGAACAGACCGGACTGTATGGTAAGTGTTACTAGTTGGATTCATAGGAGTGTGAGCGGGCTAGCTCGTCGATCTTCTGATCGCTTAATACCCGGGTGGCCGTTACGTTTAGCAGACCGCTTGCGGCTTGTGGGTGCTTGATATGATCATCATCTGCTATCGGCGTATTGACGAGTCTTTAGAGTCCTACACAGAGATTTCCTGGCTCAAGCGAAACGAAATAGGAGCGCATATGAGATATGTGCAGGACCGAGAATAATGCATGTATGTGATACCGTATACCATTCTTGCGATGAATGTATCGAATGGTTATATTCGATATAACCTAGATATCGAATCAAGGATTGATTCGATAAGCCGATACATAGGATACTAGTCGGTTATATGCGATATGACCGGATCGTTAAATCAAGTGTTGATTTAATGATTTAATGTATAATTATATATTTGATATATTACTTTCCATTAACTAATATTGGTTCATTTTAAATGGATTTTCTCACTTGATGTGCAAGTTGTATATGTGATATACTTTTGTGCACATCTTTGTATCATGTTTGATGATGCTTACACACTTGGTTAAGTGTAAAGAATTAAACCTAGGTTAAGAAAGTGATTAGGGTTTTAATTATCCATTCTTTTATTTATTGATTTTGGAAAAAGAATGGGATAAGAATACAAAATGGTTGCTTTCATTCTTGAACCTTTGTGAAGCTTCATGAAGTTTTGACCAAAGTGACCAATTTGTCTTCATGCTTAACCCTAACCACACTTCTAACCTTGGTTAATTCTCTACACCTAACCATGGTTCCTATTATGATAAGTATTCATTTCTTTTTCTTTTTTGATTAACTTATCATAATATTTCTTTCTTCTTGATCTTCTTCTTCAAGAAAGAAAGCTTGATGCCATCAATGGCAACTTGAGTTCTAAAGTGAGAAATCCAATTCTAAAGTGAACCTACCTCCTATTTCTTCACCCTCTACCTCTTGCCAAGTTGTTTTGGGTGTTTTATTCACAAGTTTCACAAATTTGTGAAGTCGGAGCTTGAACTTGTGATGCCTCGACGTAGATCATCTTCGGCACGAAGCCGACGACCTAGTCCGCCCATTTCTCCGATCAAGCCGACGATTGAGTCCGGGATTCGAGATGGACAGCGAGAGGACGCCTACGTGGATCCAAGGAAGTGGATATCCGGATCTACAAAGGTTGTAGCTTCTTATCTTTAGTTAAGTTGTTAACTAGATTCGAATTTCGCCTAGAATTCTAGTCAACGATCCGTATTAGGGTTTCTCGGCACCCGTAAAATTTGAAATTGGCATGGTTGATGCCTTGTGAGACCTCTTGAGAGTGCCTAGGAACCCTACACGCGCCACGTGTCAGCAGCGCAACAGCACAGCGCACTAGCGCAGCGCACCGCGCTGTTGCGCTTGCGCTCGCCAGAGCATGACACGTGTCCTCACCACAAGCGCTTGCGCTCAGTGATTGGCGCAAAGCGCCTGACAAATGCAATCCATTTCATTTCCTGAAGGGCCAGGCCCAATTAAAAGGCTTAACAGGCCTAATAAATAAAATGCTATGCATTATTTAAAAGGGCAGAGCCCAATTGAAAGGTCCAATGGACCAAAACAAATGATCTGCATCATAATAAAAAGGGCAGAGCCCAGTCAAAATGGGCATAAATGGCCTGAAGTAATGCTATGCATTATTCTAAAAAGGGGAAAGCCCAGACAAAGGCCAAATGCAAACAAAATGTTGAACATTTTCAACTGGACTTAGCCCAATTCTGGCCGTAAGTCCTCAAATTAAATTGACTGAGCGATATTGCTCCCTTAAATCAATTTATATCCGGTTCGAGGGTACATCTCCGAGCTCCTCCGACACCTCTCGTTGTAATCCTTCAACGACGTCAGAGAGGCGACGGGTCCTAACAACCACACATGAATATGGACTGCGGGGTCCTTAAACCCGTGGACCGAAACGTCTTTAAACTAATGTGGACCGAAACGTCCTTAAACTAATATCGGACCGAGACGTTCTTAAACTAATGTTGGACCGAAACGTCCTTAAACTAATCATGGACCCCCACGTCCCTAAACTGGAATATGGACCACCACGTCCCTAAACTGGCGATGGACCACCACGTCCCTAAACTGGAATATGGACCACCACGTCCCTAAACTGGCGATAGACCACCACGTCCCTAAACTGGAACAATAAAGCCTCCAAATGCTCTTTTACCGGATCTAAACAGTCCCGTTTAAGTCGATCATAGCCCCAAACACGGCTAACATATCCTTAAACATTCAAATGGATTATAAAATTCCAAATCATCTCTGGTTCGAGGGTACATCTCCGAGCTCCTCTGACACATGTCGTCGTAATCATTCAACGATATCAGAGAGGTGACGAGTCCGGACGACCATATATTAAATGGATCACTACGTTAAGTTGATCTTAGTCTAAAACAGGACTAACGTATTCTTAACGAACGTTTAAGTTGATCTTAGCCGCAACGCGACTAATGCATCCTTAAACTAAAAACACCAAACCCAAATCTAAGTAAATACGGATTTGAACTAATCCACGTCCTATGGGTGACGGTATTACTCAGTCTCCATATACAATCCACGAGCAACCACAAACAAAACAAACACACACGACACGAAGTGAAATTCTGGAGAAGGAGAAAGTTGTTACCGCGATGCGGTAGCGTAATTAACTGCAGGGGCTTGCGCCTGCAGGGAAGAGCTTCCCCATAATCAAAAACCCCTCAAGCGAGGGGGAATCTGACGAAGTCTGCTACATCGGCCGCATCCGTCTAAACCTCCGATACACGGTGCCATAAATCAACTTGGCATCTTCGGAGAGGTGGACGGATAAAACCAAATAGCATCTGCCCCGAATCTCAGGCGAGACGTCCTAACGTCTTAGCCATCTTTCGGAGTGGAACAGATTCTGGCACGTCCGGTGGGACCCCTTCCTCTTTCCACTCCACACTTCGTGGGTCGTCTTCGCGAACCAATCGCGTTTTGTTAATGGTTGCCTTCGGATTTCAAGTTTCTAAGATTTGGTCTTTTGTCTGGCGCAGAACTCAAGATTCAATGGCCTTCAACTGCACCAACTGCTCGAAACGCCACTGCAACGGACGCTCCACCTCACCAGGAGGTGTAGCATATGGACCCCAAGCGGCTTCCTTCCTCGCTCTGCCGGTAGACCAGGTGACCCAGGCCACCACTGGCCTATTCTTCGGGACTATGATCCCACCTAGAAGCTTCTTTATGCCAATACCTGCACCGGAAGTGAACAAGAAGTCGGTCTTCGACCAGCTCACTGCTACGACGACCCCTGTCAACGGGTCGCCCGCTACCGAACCGACAGCCTCTTTTTTCACCAGGCTAAATCAGAACTCTAAATTGGATGTCCCAAGAAAGGCAATAACTGCTGATCCAGAAGTCGTCAAGGCGGCTTCCCCTGTCAAAGAGTCAGTCTTTTCAAGACTGACGATTCCTGCTCCTATCCCTGCTCGAGGATCTGTCTTCGATAGGTTGGATATGACACCTCAGAAGACAACCTCAGTCTTTAAGAGGTTAACACCGGCGGCGCCTCATTCAGACAGGGGAAAAAAAGAAGATGTCTCAATCTCCGATCCAGTCCCAACGGCTCGTCATGCTCGATGTCGCCATTGGCAACGAGTGAGGAAGGCAGGGGGCAACTCCCCCTCAGGGCTAACTCCACTGGCTCCAGTGGTAGAAGTCAACGCTGCTGTTCCAACTAGGAACAACTTTGAACTGCTGAGGAGGGTACGTAAGAACTCTCCAACCGCTACACTGAAGAGATCTCCTCCACCTGCAGAGAGAGCTCCAGAAACGAAGCAAGAACAGCCCCCTCAACAGCTGTCCTAAAAAATATACAAGGTTTGGCGAAGGATTCAAGACTCCATGATCGACCCGGATCACTCCCGTCAACGAAAGAAGACGAAGGTGCAAAAAGGAAAAGACCGTCCTATTGAACAGCAAGGGACAACAATCGCTAGGGTGCACACTGCAACGGCCCCTTCAACCTCAACGGCCCACAAAAGAAGGAGGCCAGAGAAAACTCCCACGTCAGCGGCAAAAGTTAAAAATGGTGAACCTAAACGCCCCAAGAATGGGGGCATAACAGTTCATACGGTTTACATGGCATCGGGAAAAGAAGACAGCCGCGCATCCACGGGTCATAGACCGCTTACACGGTAAGTGACCAAGGCTCAGGAGCAGCAACAGAAGCTCCAGGAGATGATGAACGCTATGGCCGCACTTACAGGGCCAAAAGAGAACCCTGAAACGTCCTCAGATGAGCGCCAGGAGGAAGAAACCGACGCCGAATTCCTTCGTCGAATATTGGAGAAGAAGGACAAAGAGACTGCTGAACAAGCAGCCAACATACAGCGTATGGGCCTCCTCTTCCAGGACATGATAGGGATGATGATACAACAAGATCTCCCGGCTGAAGAGCCCCCGATCGTCCTTGGTGATGATAGGGGAGAAACATCAAATCCTCCACCAGCTCTGTCGACGGCTAAAGAGGATACAATCTCCAAGGCTGATTTGGATGAGTACATCGCCCAGCAAATACGGGTTCATCATGCGACCGAAGCAGCCGGCCAGGTCGTAAAAACGGGACGGCCATATCCGAGTTGGTACGATCAAATCAAGTACCCGCCAGGTTATACAATTCCTAAGTTCCATGTCCACAAGGGGACGGGCAATCCTCACCAGCATCTTGCCCAGTTCAGGGCACTTTGTGGCAACACCGGCGGTGACGACAAGTTGTTGCTTCGCCAGTTTGTTGGAAGCTTATCAGATACGGCGTTCGAATGGTACTCTGAGCTCCCGAACGACTACATTAAAACCTTCGCGGAGATGGAGCTGTTGTTTACTCAGCGTTTTGCAAGCGCCGGTGAGCGTACCCCGATGACAACACTGATTAACGCCAGGGTAAAGCCAGGAGAAACGTGGGTTCAGTATGCTATACGGTGGCGGAACTTGTGGTCGAAGTGTGAGCAGCGCATTGAAGAAGCTCCCGCGGTGGGTATGTTTGTGGGGACCCTTGATCCGCAAGCAACCATCTCGCAATTTATGATGTTTTTCAAGCCAACTACCTTCCAGGCCTTGATCGACAAGCTAGCGCAGATGGATCAGATGGGCCATAAACCCCCTCTTCCAAGGCCGGACTCCCGAAATGACAAAGGGAAGGGAAAAGCGATCGCCGTCGTTAATGCTCAACAACAACCGAGCGACCCGAAGCCGGTTGCTCGTCAAAATAATATGCGCCCGTACGTACCCCTTGAGGATAGGATGGGACGTCCTTATTCCTTTCCCCGCGATAAAACGAGGAGGTTATTCGAGCTGGCGTTGCGCAACAGACTCATAAATCTGCCGGATCCAAAACGTCTGTTGCAACCCAGTGACGTCAGCGAGCCCAACTACTGTCCTTATCATCGAGTACTAGGCCATTCGATCGAAGACTGCTACGTTTTCAAAAATTGGCTTGAAAACCAGTACCGACAGGGCAAGTTCGCGTTATCTGACAAATGGAAGGTGAATCCCCCGCAGCCCCACACCTCTAAGGGGACGAAGACGCCGGGGGCAACATGCTCCGTCGTTGAAGATGCTCCTTGGGAGATTGTATTATCGGCCAAGACAAAGAGGATGTTAAACGATCTTCAGACATGTCCAGCGATCAAGTGGAAGAACCCGTTGGAACTACAGATCATTGAAGGGATGTTGAAACCACATCCAACTCCAAAGACCGATGGTGGTGGTTCAAGAACTTGCAGCCAGCCGTCAAAATCTTCGAAAAAGAAGAAGAAGAAATCTAAGAAGCCCGTGAAGCCTGGCGACAAGCGCACGGACTTACAAAAGCAAATTGACGCGCTGGATGAATACAACCAAAAGGCACGGACTCCCATTACGCTCCAAGAGTTCCTCAATCACGTCTTTCAAGAGGAAGGTGAGGGAGAAAGTTCGTCAGATGAGTCTGAAGAATGCGTGGCAAGCTGTCGTGTAATTTCCCATTCGTTCATGGACGATGAGGAAACTCCTCGTACTAAAACGTTGGGGGCAGATCTTGAACAAAAATTTCCGAAACTGTCAGATGAAATGATTGACGCGTTCCTTCACGAAGCTCGACTGAAAAGTAAAGCTGATCGAGAACACGAGACGGCTATATTTGAAAGGGCCAAGCGCCAGCGACTTGATGAAAGAGCTGAGATGATCCCGCTGGAGCAAAACACCTCCGCTACCGACAAAAGCCAATTCAAGATAAGGAAAAAGTTTGCTAAGGCCAGATCAATGGGCATGAAGCTACCATCCTCCGAAGAAAGAATTACTGGTGAAGCAGAAATGCACCCCTCCTATTGCTTATATCATCAGAAGGTTTCGCACCCCACTCAAGAGTTCAAAACTTTCGATAGATGGTGGCAAGGATACGTTGCTCATCGACAACACATTAAACGGGAAAAGCGTAAAACTCGTCGGGAGCAAAGAAATAAGACCGAAGAGCTTGAAAGAACTACCGGCGATTGTCGCATGGTTAACACCAGCGGGTCAAAAGTGCCTACATTCGGGAGCGATTCTGATGAGGAGCTAGAACTTGCCCTTCTCTTCAAAGAGTCCACTTCGGGAAAAGAAGAAGAGCCGAAGGTCTGCGAAAATATTCGGCTGTGGAATCGGATGCTACCTGAAAAGAACCTCGGACCCTCAAATAGAAAAGATAAAGGGAAAGAAAAGGTCTCTGAAGATATCGTCTTAGATGACCAAATTCTGGAGGAGCTAAGCGCCAACAACCCGCCGAAGAAGAATAAGGTGGATTACAACGTCTTAGCACATCTGAGGAAGCTGCCCTCACAGCTCAGCATTCTTGACGCCCTTTTGCTATCAAAAGAGGCGAGAGATTCGTTGATTAAGGCACTACAAGATCCGGAACAATTCCAAGCTTTCCTGGCCGAGGAAAAGATGAAGGATGAGTTGGAGGAAGTGCACACGGCCGATGTCACTTTCGGCGACGAGGAACTTCTCCTTGGGACGTGCGAACACAATCGCCCCCTCTATGTCTCAGGATACTGCCACGATATTAAGATAGGCAAAATCCTGATCGACAATGGATCCTCCGTTAATCTCCTCAACGTGCGGGTGTTAAAAGAAATCTGCATGAGCATCCAGCACCTTGCTCGCGACAAGATCACCATCTCCGGGTTCGACTCCCAGTCATCAAGAACTCTTGGGTCTGTGATACTGACGCTACGCTTCGGGCTGCTCGTCACGGATATTAAGTTCCATATCATAGACGCCAAGACATGCTACAACACGTTGCTCGGCCGACCATGGTTACACGAGTACAACATCATCCCTTCTACACAACATCAATGTATGAAGTATTTTAAGGATGGTTTCGAGTATACCGTGACGGGAGAACTGAACCCGTTCTCTGTGAACGAGGTCCGCAAATATGAAGATGCCAAATACTTCTTGCCGGATTTCGAAGACACAGAGAAGTGTCACAAGCCGGAGAACAAAGCTAATGCCACCATCCCTATCTTCGGCAGTGATACCGAGGAGGAAGAGGAGATAGTGTATTCGGGTCTGCCCTAACACAACACGCCAGGACCATCGGCTCCTACATTGATCTTTGGCAGCGACTCGGAAGATGAGATCCGTGTTGTATTCTCTGCTTGACCTTCTATACGAACGTCCGCTGACGAAGAACAAAGTCTACAAGTCGCCATGGTACCGCTTAAACACCATAAAGAACTGGATGCACTTAATATCTACAGTGTTGAAGAGTTGCGGACATTCTATATCCCTCCCAGGCGAGAGAGCGAGAAAGCAATTCTGTTTTACCGCTCTGAAGAAACCAAGGTGGAGAAAGAAATCTGGCATGGCGCGGATCCTACGCTCGACAAGCTTCAGCCTATTCGTCTTCCCAGATATTATACAGAGGGTTTGAAGAAGCTGCTGAAACGCCAGGGTACCTTCAAGCAGACCGTTCGAAAAGCCAGGTTCTATGACAAAATCTGGAACGTTCCCGGGGCTCAACGCAAAGTGCCTAATGGGAGAATGGAAACAATTGGGCTTGGATACGTCCGGTCAAAGAAACGAGAACTACTACACGGCTGCTACGTCGTGTATGACTTCGATGAAGAGGCGGATGCTCAATGGGAGGACGCTAATCCTGAGCCCGTGAAAGTTCCAGATAAAAAAGTATCCAGTCCATCGTTCGAAGAGCAAATGGACAAGCTTATAAAAGAGCGGGTCAAAAAGTCCGGGACGATCATAACCACGAAATGGCCATCTACGAGAAAGCCAGAACGCAACGCCTCCTTCAACAGGCCGTGAAAGATGAAAAGGCCGCTCCCTGTCAACCTGTTATAAATAAGGCTCGACGCAAAAGCAGAAGTAAGTCGAATGGCCGAAAAGGCGCTCAACAGCAACAAAGCAGGGCTAAGAAGCCACGCAAACGGGAGTCGAGCGTTATCGATCTATCCCTTATGAAGAAAATGGGTCGAGCGTACTCGTTTCCTCGGGACAAGACGAAGAAGATACTTGATCTTGCTCTAAAACATCAAATGCTTACATTGCCGGAGTCTAAACATCCCGAACGAGCGGGCGAAGTCTCACACCCGGACTATTGCTCTTACCATCAAGTAATAGGGCACCCTCTCGAGGACTGCTTCACCTTTAAAAATTGGGTTGAAGATCAATACCAGCTTGGCAAGTTCGCTCTGTCCGATAACTGGAGGGTAGCGCCGCCACAAAAGCACGAGCACAAGGCCACGAAAGAAGAACCAGTTCCGCATTGGGATTGGAAGCTAATTCGTACTTGTCACGTGATAATGATATCAAGGGAAAAGCCCGAGAACATGGATGACCTTCCCTGGTGCTTCGAAAACAGCAACGACGAGATAATCTCAGAATTCCTACCAGCGCCAAAAGAGCTGGAAGACGGAATCCATACCACTGCAGATAACCTCAAGAAAATTGAGTTGGGGACGGCAAACGATCCACGACCGACATTCATCAGCGAGCTACTATCTGAAGAAAGGGTATCTGCGTTAAAGGACGTGCTCCTACAGCATAAAGATTGTTTCGCATGGAACTACTCCGAAATGCCGGGATTAGATCCAGAAATTGCTGTGCACAGATTGGCGATATCTTCGGACGTCAAGCCAGTCAAACAGGCGCCGAGAAGAATGCGGCTCGAGCTTGAAATGAGTATCAATGCTGAAGTCAAAAAGCTGATCGACTCTGGCTTCATCCAAGAAGTTCAATACCCTGAATGGATTGCCAACATCGTCCCGGTGATGAAGAAAAATGGGACAGTGCGCATATGCGTAGACTTCCGGGATCTCAACAAAGCTTGCCCGAAGGACGATTTCCCAGTGCCAGTCACCAAACTGATGATAGACAATACGTCCACTCATGAAGTTTTCTCCTTCATGGACGGCTCGTCAGGGTATAATCAGATAAAGATGCATCCGAAAGACCAGAAGCACACAGCCTTCAGGACTCCTCTGGGAATATTCTGTTACAAGGTGATGCCCTTCGGTTTAAAGAATGCCGGTGCCACCTACCAAAGGGCCATGACGAAGATCTTCGATGACCTTATACACGAAATCGTCAAATGCTATATCGGCGATCTCGTGGTTAAAAGCAAATCATACGAGGAACATCTCGAGCATTTGAAGACTGTATTTCAACACCTTCGACAATACAACTTGAAAATGAACCCGCTCAAGTGTGCATTCGAAGTTTCCTCAGGCAAATTCCTGGGATTCATTGTCCGACACCGGGGTATCGAGATAGATCCGTCAAAGATCAAGGCGATCATGGAAATGCCTCCGCCAAGGACTCTCAAACAGCTGCGGTCTCTCCAAGGGAAGCTCGCGTATATACGGCGATTTATAGCCAACCTTTCAGGAAAGTGCCGTCCTTACAGTCACCTGATGAAGAAGGGAACCCCGTTCGTCTGGGACAAAAAATGCCAAAACGCGCTAGACGAGATCAAACAATACCTGCAGAACCCACCGGTGTTGGCTGCTCCGGTCAAGGGAAAACCCCTCATTCTTTATACAACCGCCCTCTAAGGTTCCTTAGGCGCATTATGAGCACAAGAGAACAATCAAGGGAAAGAAAGAGCACTCAACTACTTAAGTCGAGTTCTGTTGGGGGCAGAAAGCAACTACTCCCCCATTGAAAAACACTGCCTGGCGTTGATCTTTGCGATAACAAAGCTCAGGCACTATGCGTTGGCGCATGAGGTCCGTCTCATTTCGAAGGTGGACCTTCTCAAATATCTAATGTCAAGGGCCATATTGACAGGTCGACTCGCTAAATGGGCTCTGCTCTTGATGGAGTTCTCGATAACGTATCAACCTCTCAAGGCAGTGAAAGGCCAGGCCATTGCCGATTTCCTCGCTGAGCATCCGATATCGGCTGATTCTCCTCTGAATTGCGATTTGCCAGACGAACATGCGTTTGACGCGATCAACGGTGGTGATACCCAATGGGAACTTTATTTCGATGGAGCATCTTCCATGAAAAAGCGCAAACAAAGTACCCCTATAATCAAATCGGGGGTAGGCCTCATCTTCGTGACTCCACAAGGAGGGATAATGCGCTACGCGTTCTCCCTAACAGAGCCGAGGATAAATAACGAAGCCGAATATGAAGCTCTGATAGCATGCCTTGAGATCGCCATTGACATGGGAATTGAAAACCTCCTGATATACGGGGATTCTCAACTTGTCGTTAGTCAAGTAAACGGTGACTACCAAACGTGCAAGCCAGAATTGGTGAAATACGGTGAAAAGGTGCAACAACTGTTGACCCAAATTCCCTCTTATACTTTGGAGAACATACCGCGTGCGGAAAATAGCAACGCAGACGCGTTGGCCAAACTTGCTAAAGAACTGGCTGACGAGAACCTCGACGACGTTAGAATCGTGGTACAAAGCCGTCGAGTTGTTGCCCCAGCAGAAATATCTCCGGAATCATCCGAAGAAAAGGAAACGACTGAGCGAATGGCTCTGCAAATAAAAGACCCGGAAAAGGCCGAGGATTGGAGGGAAGTCTTCATAGACTACTTTAAGTCCCATCGAATGCCTGAAGAGGCGTCCGCAAGACATCAGCTCATGAAACGAGCTCTGTCTTTCGCCTTTGTCAACGATACTCTGTATAAGAGGTCATTTGATTCTCTGTGGCTGAGATGCTTAGGACCTGACGAAGCGAAAAGGGTCGTCCAGGAAGTTCACGACGGACTCTGCGGTTCTCACCAAGCAGGCCCAAAGATGAAGTTGAAGATAAAACGGATGGGCTACTACTGGCCCACGATGATTCAAGACTGCCTCAATTATGCGAAGCAATGCCACTCATGCCAAATTCATGGGGACTTCATCCATCAGCATCCGAATCCACTACATCCAACGGTGGCTAGCAGGCCATTCGAAATGTGGGGGACTGATATAGTCGGCCCCATCGAACCAGCATCGTCTAGAGGACATCGTTTCATCCTAGCGACGACTGACTACTTCTCTAAGTGGGCAGAAGCGGTACCGCTGAGGGAAGTAAAGACGGAGAATATCCTCCATTTCTTCAAGACGCATGCCATATATCGGTTTGGAACGCTAAGGTGAATCATTTCCGATAACGGGCCAGCCTACAGAAGCCACAAAATCAGTCGCTTCGCGCAACAGCATAATATAGACTGGAGATATTCCTCGGTTTATAATCCACGAGCTAACGGTCTAGCTGAGGCCTTCAACAAGACCTTGACAAAGATCATGAAGAAAGCAGTGTCCCAAAATAAGAAGGACTGGCATGAAAGACTGCAAGAAGCTCTTTGGGCGTATCAAACTACGTTCAAGACGGACACGAACACAACGCCGTACGCGTTGGTGTTCGGAACGGAAGCAGTACTCTCCCTCGAGATAGAGTTACCCTCTCTAGGAGTGGCAGTCCACTATGAGCCGACGGACAAAGAAAATGCTCACCTTCGGCTTGAGGAGCTTGACGCCCTTGATGAAACCCGGCTCATAGCGCAACAAAATCTGGAAGCTTATAAAGCAAAGATGACGCGCTCATATGAAAGATTGACCCGACCGAGGACATTCCGCCAAGGCGAACTCGTGCTAGTGGTCAAAAGGCCTATGATCCCCAATCACGCCAAGCGGGAAAAATTCGAGCCAAACTATGAAGGCCCGTACATCATAGATAAAGTTTACCAGGGTGGGGCCTATCTACTCATGTACATGCACGGTGAAAGGCCTTTCAGGCCAATAAACGGTTGCTTCCTAAAGAAATACTACGCTTAATGAGCCACAGCCTAGGTCAATGATAGATGACGACGACTATGTCCGCTCGCTATCTTCCTAAGCTCAAGCTTTATAAAAAGTAGCCGGCCTTCTCCATGACGGACCGAAACATCCTTAAACTAATGACGGACCGAAATGTCCTTAAACTAATAGCAGACCGAAACGTCTTTAAACTACTACTGCAGCATCTTTAGGCTGACAAGATATAAAAAAAATATAAAAATAAAAAGAATAAAAAAAACGGTATGTCCATAAGCAAAAAGGGCATGGATGAAAACCCGAAAGGGCTCCGTGAGTAAAAACAGCAGGACTACCGGCGAATGTTTGTGAAAACTCGAAAGGGCGCAACCTCGTCAAAAGACACTTACAGGGTCCCCTCGACCTTGTAAGGAGAAACCACCCGCGTGAGATCCTTACGACTCACAAGGGAGCAGCACACTTAGGGATCCCCACGATTCCTAAGGAGAAAATACACTTGCGAGATCCTCACGACTCGTAAGGAGAACTCTCTTATGGGACCCTCACGGCTCATAAGATTTGAAAGTCTTAAGTTACAGAGACCTAAACCTGTGCTTAAGCAACCCCCAACCTTCGATACTGCCCTACAAGTGGCTCAATACTGACCCTTGTATACAATCCACGGACGCGAATAAACATTTCCCTAACCAAGTCTCATCCGTGACTGAGGATATGTTCGTATGACCCTTGTAGGTCCTCTCGACTTACAAGGAGAAAACCCTACTGTAGGATCCTTACGACTTACAGAGGAACATACACTTAGGAATCCTCACGATTCTTAAGGAGAAAATACACCTACAAGATCCTCACGACTTGTAGAGAGAAATAACTTCGTGAGACCCTTACGGCTCATGAAGTCAAAAGCCTTAGTCGACAGGACCCTAACCCTGGTCGCTAAGCCACCTTTGTTCGACATTGACAGAGGTAGATGATGATTCGCTCCTGGTAATATCCCAGTTGTAGTGGTGCTGATGCCGAAATCGGTTTGCAGCGAAAAGCTAATAGGCCGCATATGCATACGAAATAGCCGAAATGATTGGGCAACTCGCAATAAAAAGCAGCGAGTAAAAATAAAATAAATAGCCGAAATGATTGGGCAACTCGCAATAAAAAGCAGCGAGTAAAAATAAAATAAATAGCCGAAATGATTGGGCACCGCGAAAAATAGCCGAAATGATTGGACAATCGCGACCTTCGTGATATAAAAGCTGAAATGATAGAGCATCGCGGAAATAAAATAAAATAAAAAGAAGAAATGATAAAACTTTGGCCCTATAGTTAAGATCACATCGTCCCTGTATACAATCCAAGTGCGTAAACAAAGAGGGAACCATACTTTCCTAACAGGCTCCGCCAGAAGACGAAGTTAAATCTCGACGGTTCAGTCCAACTCCGAAGAAACTAGTGTCTTCAACAGATACCTCGACTCACGGATACAAACACTCCTTGCCGAGAGCCTCCTGATCCGCATCGACTCGCAGAGCCACCAGTGCCTCCGTGGAAAATCCTCGACTCGTTTCAAACCCCAAGGAAACAAATAATCCTTGGCGCTTGGGAAAAAAATAATCCCTAGCAAACTCCTCGACTTACGGATACAAACACTCCTTGACGAGAGCCTCCTGATCCGCGTCGACTCGCAGAGCCACCAGTGCCTCCGTGGGAAATCCTCGACTCGTTTCAAACCCCAAGGAAACAAATAATCCTTGGCACTTGGGAAACAAATAATCCCTAGCAAACTCCTCGACTCACGGATACAAACACTCCTTGACGAGAGCCTCCTGATCCACGTCGACTCGCAGAGCCACCAATGCCTCCGTGGGAAATCCTCGACTCGTTTCAAACCCCAAGGAAACAAATAATCCTTGGCGCTTGGGAAACAAATAATCCCTAGCAAATTCCTCGACTCACGGATACAAACACTCCTTGACGAGAGCCTCCTGATCCGCGTCGACTTGCAGAGCCACCAGTGCCTCCGTGGGAAATTCTCGACTCGTTTCAAACCCCAAGGAAATAAATAATCCTTGGCGCAAGGGAAACAAATAATCCATAGCAAACTCCTCGACTCACGGATACAAACACTCCTTGACGAGAGCCTCCTGATGCGCGTCGACTCGCAGAGCCACCAGTGCCTCCGTGGGAAATCCTCGACTCGTTTCAAACCCCAAGGAAATAAATAATCCTTGGCGCTTTGGAAACAAATACTCCCTAGCAAATTCCTCGACTCACGGATACAAACACTCCTTGACGAGAGCCTCCTGATCCGCGTTGACTCGTAGAGCCACCAGTGCCTCCGTGGGAAATCCTCGACTCGTTTCAAACCCCAAGGAAACAAATAATCCTTGGCGCTTGGGAAACAAATAATCCCTAGCAAATTCCTCGACTCACGGATACAAACACTCCTTGACGAGAGCCTCCTGATCCGCGTCGACTTGCAGAGCCACCAGTGCCTCCGTGGGAAATCCTCGACTCGTTTCAAACCCCAAGGAAACAAATAATCCTTGGCGCTTGGGAAACAAATAATCTCTAGCAAACTCCTCGACTCATGGATACAAACACTCCTTGACGAGAGCCTCCTGATCCGCATCGACTCGCAGAGCCACCAGTGCCTCCGTGGGAAATCCTCGACTCGTTTCAAACCCCAAGGAAACAAATAATCCTTGGCACTTGGGAAACAAATAGTCCCTAGCAAATTCCTCGACTCACGGATACAAACACTCCTTGACGGGAGCCTTCTGATTCGCGTCGGCTCGCAGAGAAACCAGTGTCTCCGCGGGAAATTCCCGATTCGTCTCAACTTGCAGGTAAAGCCTCTGGCAGCAGGGACTAAAAAAAAACTTGCTTCCTGAACAATGGGACCCTGCAAATCAATCCAAAATGGTCTCTTGCATACTATTCACGGGTCTCACTCTCCAAGGTCGGGTTTCGACGAGGAGGGAAACAACCGCTTGCGGGTCCTCTCGACTCGTAAGGGGGAAAAATTCTCTTATAGGATCCTTACGACTTATAAGAGAAAACCACACTTAAGAATCCTCACGATTCCTAAGGAGAAAACCCACCTACGAGATCCTCTCGATCCGTAGGGAGAAAAGTCTCTATGAGACCCTCACGGCTTATAGAGTTGAAAAGTCTTAGGCAGCAGATCTGAACCTGCGGCCTAAGCCATCGCTGTTTCTTGAGAGGGTCGGGATACTCGCTCTAATCATCCGTCAACCATGGTTACTAAGACAGCCTGTTAACAATAAAAGAAAGAAGAAAATGACAGAAAGAACATCCGATTTACATTTGATCAGGCATTCGAGACGCATTCATTTATGCATAGGCAGAAGACTCTGGATGAGAAATAAGACAAGCTGAAATAAGAAAAAAGGGGTTTCCATTCATATTGCTAAAAATTCTTACAATCACAAAAGCAATGAATAAGAAACATTTTCAAATTATTACAACGGTATAACCTCAGATCCGGGGCACGGATTGAGGAATTCAAAAGTAAGGCCATTCAGAGTTCTTCTGGCCTTTCTAATTATTCTTATGCGCAGCCTCTCGCGCTCCTCTGTGTCAAGATCCTCGGCAAGCCCTCCCGGCCTTCGATAAGCAGCAACTATCGTCGTCTGCTGGAAGATTTGATGTAGGATGTCAATGAGGCTGTCCCGCCGTTTCTTCGAGATCAGCCCCGTCAGATACACTGAATGCACCTTGTCTTCTGCATCATCCAGCGCATTGAGCGGTAGGGCCTCGTGAAGACCCGGAAGTGCTCTCCATATTGCTCCCAGCACGACTTTCAAAAGAGCCGAACGACGAGGTAGCAGCCAACCACCGCTTGCGTTCAGACGACCCATGACCTCTGCACATTGAGCGTCTGTAAACTCCTAGTTTTGTTGACGACCCTGTGCGCGGATATCGTCATAGGTGATGAACTCGTGCAAACTGTATAGATGCACCGCCATTATACCTGGAGGAAATACCACAGGAAGATTAGCGATAGAAGAAAAATAATATACATAGAGGGCTAAATTCCTAGAGAGCAGAGCTCTGTTCAGGGATTAAAACCATGAACAAAAGCTCTGCAGATCTATAAGTTTTTCTTTTTTGAGAGCGAAGCTCTGTTTATGAAGCCCCAATGGGGATCTCTTTAGATCAAAAGATCTGTGAGAGCAAAGCTCCTTGACTGAGATTAATTTAAATTAATTTGATTTACATTAAATTTACCTAAAGTTTCTAACTTTGAAAATGAGCAAAGCTCTGCCAGTGAAACCCCAATGGGGATCTCTTTAGATCAAAAGATCTATGAGAGCAAAGCTCTGCTGGTTAAGATTAATTAAAATTAATTTAATCAAAGAATCAATTTTACCTAAAGTTTTTCTAAAAACTTTGGAAAGGAGAGCAAAGCTCTGGAGTTCTTGAAGGCAAGAGCAAAGCTCTGAAGTTTTTTGAAAATAAAAATCTGAAAGATGATAAGCATCTGTGGGGGACCAAAGGTCCTATTTATAGGCATCAAGTGCCTCTTCGACTTCCAAAAGTTGTCACGGCGGTTGGAATTCCGCCACCGTTGCGCTCACGTTTGGGGCCACGTAAGCGCAACGGTGGGGGCATTTGTTTACCCAATCAGAGCAAAGCTCTGTTCAAATTCCGAGGCGGGAGATGAAGCAACGCTTCATCTTCCCCCAATCAGAGCAAAGCTCTACTTTGAAAATTTAAAATTTAATAAATGAAGCAACGCTTCAGATTATTTGCGCTGCGCAATACGCCACGTGTCAGGCGCAGATGCATCAGCGCAGCGCCCAAGGCAGCGCACCCAATCATAGCAAAGCTCTATTTAAAGAAAAATTAAATGAAGCAACGCTTCAGTTGCGCATGCACTGCGCTGCGCGACACGTGTCAGTGCATATGCGCTCACGCAGTTGTGCTGCGCTGTGTGCTGCGCGACACGTGTCAGCGCGGTTGCGCTGCGCTTTGCGCTGCACGTACGTGTCAGCGCAGTTGCGCTGCGCTGTGCGCTGCACGACATGTGTCAGCGCAGATGCCCTAGCGCAGTTGCGCTGAGCTGTGCGCTGCGCGACACGTGTCACATGCTGGGGCATCTGCGCCAAACAGAATTAAAATTCTAAGAAATCTTTTCTGTTCTTGTTAAAACAAGAAGATTTTCTTCTGCAAAGCAGAAGCCCTTGGATCAAAGATCCAACGGTGGGAAAAATTCCCCAAATCACTCAGAGAAAGATCTCTTTAACAAAATTAACTAATTTATGGGCACAATAAAAGAGACCCCAGACCTTAATTCAAAGGGATCAACATTTTTCTTGAAAAAAGTCAAGAGCTTCAAACAGAGTGAGAATTCTGAGAAAATTTCAAAGAAAAAGGTAAAAACCTTCATGAGAGAAAAGAAATCTATTTTAATAAATCATTGATCTAAAAACCAGATCAATGTTTCTTCACATAATAAACAGTGCTTTGCACTTCTCATGAACCACTGGTTCTTTAAAAACAAGAAAATAACAAAATAAAAATAGTGCTTTGCACTTTTATGAACCTCTGGTTCTTCAAACAAAAAGAAAAACTTATTTTTCTTTGATCTAAATTAGATCAAGAAATCAAATAGTGCTTTGCACTTCTATTCTTGAATCTAAAATATTCTTAGTGCTTTGCACTTCCACACTGCGCTGTTGCTCTCTTGAGAGAGCGCCACGTGTCAGCTACAGAACAACTTGCGCTACGCGCTCTTGAAATAGAACTTTGCTCTCTGGAATTGGCGCAACCCACCAGAGCGCTCCACGTGTCAGCAGCGCAACAGCGCAGCGCACTAGCGCAGCGCAACGCGCTGTTGCGCTTGCGCTCGCCAAAGCATGACACGTGTTCTCACCACAAGCGCTTGCGCTCAGTGATTGGCGCAAAGCGCCTGACAAATGCAATGCATTTCATTTCCTGAAGGGCCAGGCCCAATTAAAAGGCTTAACAGGCCTAATAAATAAAATGCTATGCATTATTTAAAAGGGCAGAGCCCAATTGAAAGGTCCAATGGACCAAAACAAATGATCTGCATCATAATAAAAAGGGCAGAGCCCAGTCAAAATAGGCATAAATGGCCTGAAGTAATGCTATGCATTATTCTAAAAAGGGGAAAGCCCAAACAAAGGCCAAATGCAAACAAAATGTTGAACATTTTCAACTGGACTTAGCCCAATTCTGGCCGTTAGTCCTCAAATTAAATTGACTGAGCGATATTGCTCCCTTAAATCAATTTATATCCGGTTCGAGGGTACATCTCCGAGCTCCTCCGACACCTCTCATTGTAATCCTTCAACGACGTCAGAGAAGCGACGGGTCCCAACAACCACACATGAATATGGACTGCGGGGTCCTTAAACTCGTGGACCGAAACGTCTTTAAACTAATGTGGACCGAAACGTCCTTAAACTAATATCGGACCGAGACGTTCTTGAACTAATGTTGGACCGAAACGTCCTTAAACTAATCATGGACCCCCACGTCCCTAAACTGGAATATGGACCACTACGTCCCTAAACTGGCGATGGACCCCCACGTCCCTAAACAGGAATATGGACCACCACGTCCCTAAACTGGCGATAGACCACCACGTCCCTAAACTGGAAAATGGACCACCACGTCCCTAAACTGGAGTATGGACCACCACGTCCCTAAACTGGAACAATAGAGCCTCCAAATGCTCTTTTACCGGATCTAAACGATCCCGTTTAAGTCGATCATAGCCCCAAACACGGCTAACGTATCCTTAAATATTCAAATGGATTATAAAATTCCAAATCATCTCTGGTTCGAGGGTACATCTCCGAGCTCCTCTGACACATGTCGTTGTAATCATTCAAAGATATTAGAGAGGTGACGAGTCCTGACGACCATATATTAAATGGATCACTACGTTAAGTTGATCTTAGTCTAAAACAGAACTAACGTATCCTTAACGAACGTTTAAGTTGATCTTAGCCGCAGTGCGACTAATGCATCCTTAAACTAAAAACACCAAACCCAAATCTAAGTAAATACGGATTTGGACTAATCCACGTCCTACGGGCGACGGCATTACTCAGTCTCCGTATACAATCCACGGGTAACCACAAACAAAACAAACACACACGACACGAAGTGAAATTCTGGAGAAGGAGAAAGTTGTTACCGCGATGCGGTAGCGTAATTAACTGCAGGGGCTTGCGCCTGCAGGGAAGAGCGTCCCCTCAATCAAAAACCCCTCAAGCGAGGGGGGATCTGACGAAGTCTGCTACATCGGCCACATCCGTCTAAACCTTCGATACACGGTGCCATAAATCAACTTGGAATCTTCGGAGAGGTGGACGGATAAAACCAAATATCATCTGCCCCGAATCTCAGGCGAGATGTCCTAACGTCTTAGCCGTCTTTCGGAGGGGAACAGTAGTACAATATGAATCATATAAATAAATACATGTTTCAAAAAATAAGAATCAAAAAGCTACCCTAGCTCGGTCCATCTCCACCTCTGATAAACGCTAGAATCTGGCGCGCCTGCTCCTCGGTAAATAAATCATGAAATTCGGCGCGTGCGGGAGTCTGAGCGGGCTGTGGTGCTGGCGATGTGGTCTGCGCAGCCGCCGTCGAGGTAGTGGCTTGCGGAGCCACGACTGCGGGAGTCTGAGCTAGCGGTAGAGTTATAGGAGCTGTCTGCGGAACCGCAGCCGATGTAGTGTCTTGCGGAGCCGCAGCCGAAGGAGATGCATGTGGAGGCTCGGCCGATGTAACCTGTCGCTTCTGGACCTAACGTGTGTAATAAGCGTGTAAGAACTGTGTATTATTCGAATTCGTATCATTATTAAGTTATTTCGAAACCCCATTTGGATATCTAGTTTGGAAAACCGTAGTTTATTTTAATTAGATATGTATGTATGATTAATCTCAGGCTACGTACTAATATTGGATATGTTGATATCTATAATATGACATGATATTTTAATATTAAGTAGTATACATACCAGCATCTCCTTCAACTCATGAACGGTGGCCTTCAAGCTCTCCAGTTCCTGCTGGACACGTCGCTCACTGGAGATGGAGGAAGTAACCGCCGGGGTGGAGTCCAACCTCGTATGGGCCCTGCTAAGGCACAGTCTCCGGCCTCTCTCCCAACCTCCGTGGTGCCCTCCGTGTGCGGCGTACAGGACTGGGGTCAGCAGCCTCGGATCGCTCTGTCCGGTAAAATCGATCCTCGATGCCTCGACCTGCTCAACCACCCGCTCCTACACCCACATTAAGCAGTAAAGTATAAGTATAAAATTTAAATTTGAACCTTCCAAAACTAAAATTTCAAATATGGGTTGAATAAATATTAACACTTATGCAATACTCCTGGGTAGCGACGTCGGGATATCGAAGCTCGCCCGTGGCGGGATCTGTCGAGGTGCCGTGGACGGCAAGATATGCGGACAGCACGCTCGGTGTACCGACTTGCGCCAGGGTCTGAGTTGTCTGCAATATTAGAAAATAACTCTTAATATTATATATATTAGAAAATAACTCTTAATATTGCATTATATCACAAAGGCCGGTCTATTGTAATTTACCGATAACTCCATGGCTCGAGTAATATTCCTCGAGCCACCTGTGTAAGTGGGGCGACCCCTCTTCGCCGACTTCCTATTCTCTATATTTTGAGCGGCATGTTTCTGCACAACGCATTCACATTTAGCTTTCTAATTAAGGAACACAAAAAAATAAATTATATCCTAAACAATGATTTACATTTAAAATACATACCTGTTTGCGTTGAGAGTCGAAATATTCGCACAATAGAGGCCATGTCTCTACGTCGACTCTCGCAATGGCCGGAGTAGATAGGAGGGCTGCTCTCTCTTCCTCGGGGGTCGCCATCCACAGGAAGTAGCAGTCGGCCTTCAGCTCATTCCTGTTGTATCGGACCTTGGTCTGCATGTTCTTCATCAGGCTATTGTACAGAGCATGAAGGTCGAGCACCCTCCCAGGGTGATCAGGGTCGGGTACATGCTGAAAATCGTAATCCGACTGAAAATACAAAAAAAACATTGTTATTAAATTGTAAGTGTTAATAATAAATATATTGGATAAATCAAATGAAAATATATATTAATACCCGAGCCTGATCAAAGAAGAGGGCAAATGAGCGCCGGTGCTGCTCGCCCCACTCAACGTGAAGTGGATAGTTCTTCACGAGCCGGCTCTCATCCCCCATATACCGGCCGAACCTCTCGGCATGAGGGGACCGGTATAGCGATAGTCAAGGGTAAAAAAGAGGGGGAATGCTGCCTCCCCCTAGCTCTGTCAGGCCTCAGCCTATGGGACTGATTCGAGCCTCGAGTCCCCCTCTGGGGATGGGGAGGCCCTGCGTCTGCAAGAAATATCAAGACAATCAATATTAAGACAAAGTTGTATTAAAAAATCAAGGTTAAACGAAAATTGAAGTGTGATATATACCTCCGGTGACTAAAGCACGAGCCTGGGCCCGGGCAGCAGCACGAGCGTGGGCCCGGGCAGCAGCAAGAGCGGGACGATAGTTCCTCCGGTGAGGAATAGCCGGTGTCCCGGATGCGGACGCATCCCCTCTAACTAGAAAATAAACATTGACGCTAATTTCCATGAAGTTCATATTTATTCTATAGAGCATATGTAAAATGAATAAATATTTTATATTTATTCATACTAATCTACAGACGATGCGGAGGGTACGGAAGTGGCAGGAGTGGGGCGTCGTCAGATGTGGACGTACCACCTATAATTAGACAATTAAAAATAGATTATATAAGTAATTGCAAAAAGAATGTGTAGATCAATAATATAACGTTCTAAATCAATATGCATGCACTATAAGATATATAAACATACCCGCAGGTGCGGTGGTGTCACCACCTACAGCTAGACAATAATAAAAATTACTATCTAAGTAAGAGTAAAAGGAATGTGTGTATATTTATGATATAGCATTCTAAATCAATATACATGCACTATATGATATATAAACATACATGGAGGAGCGGGAGTGGCCTCTGTCCCTGATGTGGACGCATCACCAACAACTAGACAATCAAACATTGACAATATAAGTAATTTTGACATAAACAGGCATGAATATCTATAACATTACATTCAAAATGGATATGCGTGCAATATACCTGGAGATGTGTCAAAATCCACACGGAAGGAGGCATCCGAAGGGGTCTCCGATCTGGGTGCAAGATCGGCCCTCTGAAACTCCCTACGCAGCTCTCCGGGCGGCAGAACCGCTCTGCCTCTGCCGGTGCCGCGGCTGGAGCTCCTGCCGCCCCTCGTTGCTCCCGTCATCGTTATCAAATCTAGATAAACGGTTCGTGGACGCGTTAGACAATCATTAAAAGTATTGACTATATATATATATATCGTAAAATGTGAAGTAATAATATAACATTACTGATAACCTTTTTCGTTTCGTGGGCGCTGTTCACACCATAATATTGTATTATTATATTCCCCATTCTTATTCGTTTTATAAATAAACAGGTGCTTTTAACGCATGTCTGCTGTATATTACAGGTTACAGGTTCTTGGACAGAAAACAGTGAAAACGATGAAAAGACCATGCAAAAGTGGACTTTGACCAACAAACAGAAGACTCTTGATCAAGCCTACATCAAAGATAAAATTCATAAAGTACAAAGCAATGCAAGGTCCAAGATTACAAAGCGAACGGTTAAAAGTCCACCGCAATTATTCACTGGAGATCTGAAAGAAATATAGAAGCTATTTTAATAAAAGAACCAAATAATAAGGAAGCCCAAAGACAGAAGAGCCAACAAAGGAAATTTCAAGGCCCAATACTTTCTTTTAAAGAAACAGAGACATAAAATTTTACCAAAGCTTGGAGTCTAATTTGACTAGGTCTTCCTAAGGATATTTTTGTAAATATAGACGTGCGAATCAATTGTAACCTAGGGTTTCCTATCCTCTATAAATAGGAACTCTAAATCATTGTAAAGGCTATGTCTCCCTATGCCTCTTTTTATCAATAAAATTTAGATTTCTTTTGGAGAGCATCGATACCTCTTTTCATTTCAGAAATTCAGATCTGACAAGTCTTGTGTTGATATTTGGAGAGAGCCATCTGTAAAGTAAGTAGGTAATTTCAATTCTTGCCCTAGGTAATTTTTCATTCTCTGCCCTAGATAAATGTTTTTAAATTCCCTAATGAGCGAGTAGTCTCCTCGCTTGTTAGGGTTAGCTTTGGGGAAGGCTTTTGAGAGATGAGATCTCTCATCCCTTTCGTGCCCAATCATTTGCAATAATTAGAACTTCATGCATGCATGCATGATCCGCTCCCTACGGCATCCTGCCCATGAGGTAACGGTGAAACCGTAGTATAAAGGACCTGACATGCATGTCTTCCATGAAGGTTAGAGCAATTATTAGGAAAGGACGGACAAGGATCTAGTGGAAGAAATATCGTTTCTTCCCAATCATCCTAATCCCCTTTACTAATAATTGCTATAACTCCTAAAAAGATTTAATTTAATTTGGGTATAGAAAGCGTTGAGATTTATTTACATTTCCAAACCTACCGTGAACCTAACCCTAGCAAGATTTAGATCTAGATAATCTTAGTGTAGATAGATTTAGTTTTTAGATTTAATAAATCAATCCGAACATCCATCGGAATTAACTCGTTTGAGCGATTAGGAAATTCACAACATCCATGTGGACAGACCCGTACTCACCGGCTAGCTACCAAGCGACGCCATTCTTGATTGCGCTTAATAGATAGTTTTTGAGACAATCAAATGGCGCCGTTGCCGGGGATGGCGTGTTATTTTCTTTTTGCAATTTCGGGTTAATCAAAATTAAAAAAATCATAAAAATCTGAAAAATCAAAAAAAATATAAAAATATATCATCTGTTATTTTTGGGAAGGGTATTTTTGTGTGAATTTTGCAGGATCTACGAACAAATTCGGATCTGGAAATCTACAGAGATCAAAACAGCAAATATTAAATCCGAACAAACAGAAGATCACAACAACCGAGGAACATAAGAAATTTGGAGGACCGAGTCTACAGGTCAACCGTGGAGATCTGGTGAAAAAAAAACTGCTGAACCGTCCAACCGACCGCGGAACCGCCGTGCGACCCCCCTTTTGGCCGCGGAACCGCCGCGGCCTGCTCGATTCTGGGCTTGAAAAAAAAACTCTGTAAGTCTTCTGATCTCCTCCTCTGCAAATTTCGATATATCTTCTGTAAAATCTCCTGCAGGATTCTTTGCGCTTAAAAAATCTTCTCCCTTCCAATAACAAATCTTGTGCAGGATTCTTTGCGCCGAGCATAAAATAAAAAGATTTGATTGCAAGTGATTTACTGTTTTGCATATCTTTAATCGGACTTTAAGGGGCTTTTGACCAATTCAGATTGTGTGGGTATTTCATCACCCTTCCCAGGACCCCAGAAATCACATAAGGCATTTGCATTGACCATTCTTAATTAAAAAATACTAGACTCGGCCCGAAGGATTTCGAGCTCAATAGGACAGAGGACTAGTTATAGGCATCGGCCGTTAATCCTAACCTGACTTTGCGGTGTCTAGGCAAGTGTGTCTAAGGCAAGTGGTTACTTAATTAGGACCGCTACTTGTAGCGGGGAGCCTCCCACTCACCTGGCCGCAATTGGCGGTGAAGAGGCGGTTTGAGGTCCTATTTCTAGCACTTTGGAACAGTTAGGAGCTGTCTAGCTGACCTAGGTGACCCTAGATCTAGGCCTGATTGTGCATTTCTGGTTGATTGCATTTGTGTGTAAGCCCTTTATCGAAAATCTTTTTTGCAAAAAGTTACAAATAAAAAAAAGGAAAATTTTTATAAAACGACTTGAAATTTTTGTCGCTAAGGAATCCGTGCACCCCAATCTTCTTTCTCTTCTCCCTCTTACATCATGGGTACCCCACCTCATAAATCCCTTGCCGAAATTTGGTATCCTGAACCTAACTTTTCCTCGTACGTCAATTGTTTCGGTCGATTTAAGGACGATCCCTCCATACCCAAAATTTCTTTGAAAGATCAAATAGAAGCGTCTAGGAGAAACAGTTCGACATTGCAATCCACTTTGTGTCAACCATGTCAATCTTCACCACCTTCGTACGTTGATACCACTTTTTCGAGTCCTGTTGTAACTCCTAAACCCATGTCTATCGCTGAGCACATTGAACAATCTCGTAACCGATCTATCACTCCTCTCCACACATCCAGTTATAGGGATCAACAAGTCCATTCACCTTTTTATCCAAATGTTGATCCTACTCCTGTTCAACCATCCAATTCCTACCAGTCCTACTCGACTTTCCCACCTTCACTAAACATTGTTTCTCCACAGCCATTTCGGAGTTTCACGTATCCAAACAGTTTTGAATCTTTTACCGAAACCCCTCCACAACCTATGTCTAGTTTGGAACAGTCGTTGGAGGCGTACATTGCAGCAACAAACAAAATGATTAGGAATGTGGATGCGTCCATTGCCGCCCTTATGCAACCTAGTGAACCGGCAGCTAGTTTCCAACTAGCTCCAAGTATTCCAATGTATGAGGAGGCGGTTGGACAGAGTGAGAATTTGAGAGGAGCGAGTGAGTTCTACACATTTCCAAATCAAACCTACCCATACCCAATTGAAGCCCACAACTCCGGTTTTCCATCGATTGTCCCAAATGATTCACAAGTTAAAAATAAAACATCTAACGAGTTGTGTGACTTTGTAGTTCTTGATTTGCCAGATTGTAAAGAACCCCTTTCGAATGAAACCACACCTAATCCGTTTGACCTTTACACCTCCACTCTAGAACCTACATTGATAAATATCCATACTTTTGATGAGGTGATAGAAAATATTGATTTTCACTTGATTGAGGATATAGACGGCGGGAATATTTCGGATGATGAACCTGTCGATTTGATTGAAATTTTATGTCCAATTCATCATCCCGAGTCATTAAATGTTTCTCACGAACTCTATATGCGTCTTGATTTTGATGATAATGGCATGGATATGCTAAATTTTGAGGAGATTTATGAGGATAGTATTGAGGAGGATTATGAAGATAGTATTGAGGATGCACCATTTTTGTTTGATGTGACGGATTTTCCAATTCATCCTCTTGAACATTTACCTAAATCACCCTCCCTCCTTTCCATCGTTCCGACCACGCCTAATATCACTCTTGAAGACTGTGAGTTTGAAAAATTTTCCTTTGAATCTGACACAGTTCTCACAGCCGATAACACGTACGAGTGTTTCACTTTTCCGGACGATGTTGATGACTCACCGCCCGAGTTTGAGTCCTTTACATTTTCAGATGAGTTAGTTGAACCATCAGACTCGGTTGCTTACAGTCGTTTCGAACCATTGTTGGAATCTTTCCAGTTCGAGACAGTTTACTACGGTGAGAATGAGACTATCCCTAATTCACTCCCTTTCGTCCTTCCTATCGTTCCGACCTTACAAGAGACCGTTACGCTTTCATCTCCAATACCAAGTTCAGCGTACCCATGCTTTCTTACGAATCTTGAGGGATTTTACCCCATTTCTCGACGGGTTGATAGGTTAGCACAATCGCTTTTAACACATCGGTCATCACAAATTGCGCTAATTTATTCACTCGATTTACACCCTCAAGATCGTACTCTACTTCTTTCTCTTTTCCGCCATTCTTCTCCCCCACCGAGACTGTATCCCGTTTTCACCTCCACACGGTCTCGTGTGCTTCTCATCTCTTTTCTTTCCATTCCATTCTTTCACTAACTCGACCATTACCACGATAAGATTTTTGAATGGTTGGTGCTAACCTTTGGCTTGTGTAAGGCCTTGTTTAGTTTAGGGAGGACCTTGTTGTATATATATATATATTTTTTTTTTGTTTTTCTATAAAAAAATTTAAATTTTTTTTCAAAACATTAAAAAAAATATAAATTTTTTTATAAATAAATAAACAGGGGAGTGCCGATATTTTGACCCTCTTGGTGTGGCATGACAGTGAGGACACTGTCAAATTTAAGTTTGGGGGTATGCTCGGTACGTTTTTTTTCTTCGCATTCATATATACATATTTTGCATTTGCATACTTATTTTAAAACCCATAAAAAATTAAAAAAAATTAAAAAATTATAAAAAATTAATGTATTCAATTTTGGCCTTATTTGACTAGAGTTTGACAGATAGGTTAACTAGCTAGGAACAACTAGATCTTAGACGTAGTAAATTAAAAACCCTAAAAATAACCTTCTTTAGAGTTTAACGGTAGAAAGTATACGTCCTTGTAGTTTATTTAGAAATAAGCAGATTTTGAGTTAGATTTTTGGGCTAAGTTGAAACAAAGGAAAAGTATTGATATTTTTATTAGAGTATAAGTTTGAAAAATAATTCCTAGCTTAAGTCTAGATTCTGAAAATGTATACCCTACAATTTGCACAATCACACACCTTGAAACTTGGAATAGTAGAGGAGACCTTGAAATGCTCTTGTCTAAAGTCCTTAGTACAATGAAAATAAAAGAAAAAAAAGTGAATAAAGAGAAAAAAATGAACAATGGTTTTTGTGATTACTTAAGGCTGCATTAATGAAAAAAAATTTAGCGAGGGTGCTTCATCACCTAGTGCCTTAGACCAACTGGTTTGGGATCAGTCACTGCTAAAGCCTTAGGTGTTGCAAGACTAGGAATTACGTTTTAAAAGTGCAAACGCATTTTGTAATCGGTCGTTGGTACCTCAAGTAGTATTAACGGTCGCATGAAGGATGTGTAAGCAAAATTCAATTAAAAATTCACCAATTAATAAGTACTTTGGACAACGGACAAGGGTATGATTGCTTGATTTGAATTTCCAAGTGTAGGGGTGATTTATACACACACGTAGGGATATGTGATTGGAGTTTAGATGAGAGAAAGGAATGAAGAATAGAACTTGTATCTTTAGTAGAGTTGATAAAAATTCCTAAGTGGAGATGGAACCCTAGAAGGAAAAACTTAAGAGATGCCGAAAGCTAAGTAAGTCTATAGAACATATATAATTTTAAGTTAGATGATGAGGAAGTGTGAAGAATATGGGTGGATAATTTGCAAGTCGAAGATAATAGAGTTCCTTGTTAGAAACCCTAATTGAAGAATTAAAGTCGAAAAAGCATAATTAATAGGATTTTGTGGGTAGTATCCGCTGAAAACCGTCAGGAGACAACACTTCTCCTACTAGGGACACCTTGAGGTTTAACGGCTTGTTGCACGTGCTCAGTGCAATCGCGTTTCCCTGCGAAAGTGAGACTAGATTTTTTGTAGAGAATAAAAAAATAAGTTTGCTCGAGGACGAGCAAAAGATAAGTTTGGGGGTATTTGTTCACACCATAATATTGTATTATTATATTCCCCATTCTTATTCGTTTTATAAATAAACAGGTGCTTTTGACGCATGTCTGCTACATATTACAGGTTACAGGTTCTTGGATAAAAAACAGTGAAAACGATGAAAAGACGATGCAAAAGTGGAATTTGACCAACAAACAGAAGACTCTTGATAAAGCCTACATCAAAGATAAAATTCACAAAGTACAAGGCAATGCAAGGTCCAAGATTACAAAGCGAACGGTTAAAAGTCCACCGCTATTATTCACTGGAGATCTGGAAGAAATATAGAAGCTATTTTAATAAAAGAACAAAATAATAAGAAAGCCCAAAGACAGAAGAGCCAACAAAGAAAATTTCAAGGCCCAATACTTCCTTTTAAAGAGACAGAGACATAAAAATTTACCAAAGCTTGGAGTCTACTTTGACTAGGTCTTCCTAAGGATATTTTGGTAAATGTAGACGTGCGAATCAATTGTAACCTAGGGTTTCCTATCCTCTATAAATAGGAACTCTAAATCATTGTAAAGGCTATGCCTCCCTATGCCTCTTTTTATTAAAAAAATATAGATTTCTTTTGGAGAGCATCGATGCCTCTTTTCATTTCAGAAATTCAGATCTGACAAGTCTTGTGTTGATATTTGGAGAGAGCCATCTGTAAAGTAAGTAGGTAATTTCAATTCTTGTCCTAGATAATTTTTCATTCTCTGCCCTAGATAAATGTTTTTAAATTCCCTAATGAGCGAGTAGTCTCCTCGCTTGTTAGGGTTAGCTTTGGGGAAGGCTTTTGAGAGATGAGATCTCTCAACCCTTTCGTGCCCAATCATTTGCAATAATTAGAACATCATGCATGCATGCATGATCCGCTCCCTACGGCACCCTATCCACAAGGTAACGGTGAAACCGTAGTATAAAGGAGCCGACATGCATGTCTTCCATGAAGGTTAGAGCAATTATTAGGAAAGGACGGACAAGGATCTAGAGGAAGAAATATCGTTTCTTCCCAATTATCCTAATCCCCTTTACTAATAATTGCTATAACTCCTAAAAAGGTTTAATTTAATTTGGGTATATAAAGCGTTGAGATTTATTTACATTTCCAAACCTACCCTAAACCTAACCCTAGCAAGATTTAGATCTAGATAATCTTAGTATAGATAGATTTAGTTTTTAGATTTAATAAATCAATCCGAACATCCATCGGAATTAACTCGTTTGAGCGATTAGGAAATTCACAACATCCCTGTGGACCGACCCGTACTCACCGGCTAGCTACCAAGCGATGCCGTTCTTGATTGCGGTTAATAAATAGTTTTTGAGACAATCAGGAGCATTATACATATCTACTTTGATTTCATCGTTGATTTCATTTCTAACCCACGTAACTTCATGATCGGACGAAGACAACCCGTCCTTCGAAACAGACGGTCGGAGCACTCTAAGCCTTCTCTCCTCTTCATCCTCATCGCTGTCCTCGAATTCTGGGACATCGTAGACATCTCTGGGTTTCCATCGGCATACAACACTCTATCCCGGATTCTTCAGACACTGTGAGTAGTATACTTGGAACGCTTGGTTCGGAAAGATAAACGGATCTTCCTGACCATAAAATCGAAGTGTGTTCACACTGGTCAATCCATATTCATCTTTCCAAGTCCCAAGATTGCTTCTCCACTTATCCGTATCGGTTCGCGTATCGTACCAAGTACACTGGAATATATAAAAGGGTTCTGATCGTCCGGGATAGTAGATACCGAGTATACAATTTAAGTATCCATAATAAATCACACCATCCGATCCTACCGTCGCAATCCCACTATTCTGAGTGGTTCTAGATGTTTCTATATCCTTAACTTCGAATTTGTATCCAAGGACACCAAATCCTTTGTATTATGCAACCTCCATACTGTAAGTCGATGTAGTACACCCCAGTACTTATGGGGAGGCGGAATTTTCAAAAACGATCAAGTTTAAAGAACGAACATCGACTAACCGCTTGAATCGAAGCTAAACAAATAATAACCGAACACATAGCTATACTAAACTATAGTGTTAAGGGATTATACCTAATGAAAACGGTCCTTCGTCTTTGTGTCCTCCTTTGTTCTCCTCGACCTTCTCTAGGTAGTAGACGATCCACCCGAGAGCAAGACACCAAGCTACACCTCTAACTTGAGGTAACTAATCAACTTTGATTGCTAATCAAAGATGAAAGGATGATATAGAGTGAAGGTAATGGATGCTTAAGTCTAACTAAACCTTTGATCTCAACACATGAGGATTAAGGATTAGTCACTTGAAGATGAGAGCTTGAGGAGAGAGAATGTAAGATAAGATAATGAGAAGAGAGAGAGTGTATCATAATATATTATGAAGCATTCTCATTTATCAACAAAAGAAAATGAGTGATGAATAAGCATGCTTCACAAATATCTAATGGTGATTCATTAAGCATGTGTCATTATCATTTATGGTGCAATTAATGATAATGATGAATCACCTCATGACTCACTTTCTTATCCATAAGTAACCTCCTTAGTCACATCTTCTAGAAGCTTCTCGTACAATTACGAGAACGCCCCTCCAATCCGCAAAAATACGGAAAAACTTTAGACTGAAAAAATCCAATAACCGGATACCAGTAACTGGCTTAAACCAAAACCGACTGGTAAAAACTGTCCGAAAGTCGTACGTGCGTAAACGCACGTATGCGTCCGAACCCTTTGTCGCAAAACCATGCGACCTCTATATCGTTTCGCCTGGAGTAGGAAACTCTCTGTGTGGGACTCTAGAGACTCGACTACTACGCTGGCAGTGGGTTTAACCACAGACCGCAAGCGGCACTAGCTGTACGTAACGGTCCCCAGGTAGTTGTCGATAAGAAGGCCGATGAGAAAACCCATCCGAACTCCTACTGAGTCTGATGTGACAATCTCCATACAGTCCGGTCCGTTCGTCCAAGACTATCGCATATCGGGCCTAGGGGGCGGAAAGCGTCAGTCCCCTAATAGCGGTATAAGTCGTGTCAGAGGGAAGCCCATTACACCCTGAGAAACTACTGGAACCTACCAGCAAATCTCGCTTGCCCTGGCCAGGGACTTTGCGTAATGGCTCTCTGACACAGCACGATATCTACTCCCAATACCGGGAGGGACGAATCCTGTCTAACCGCCACTGCCTCCAAGTGCTCGGGACTGCACCCAACTGCTACCTGTTTGCACGACTCCTTTGAGCCGTGGTAGGGTAGCAATCTAAGAACAGTGGGACACACTCGAGGCGAAGTAGCAGTGTCAAGTCTGCGGACTACGCTGTACTCATGTCACCTGGGAACTGTTCACTGACAACTGGTATCAAACCAACCAACAGTTCCCTATGAGTCCTGTCCGGTGTACCCGTAACCTAACGAGCACCTGTATACTATCTCCAGTACGACGTACTGACGGCTGTGGGACAGACCATCTCCCCAACTGGGATGAGAAGCGTACACACCAGTCTACTCCGGAGTATCGATGCTTTATCTCGATAATCCAACGACTAGGGACCTGAATAAGGATGTGCTTGTAGACTACCCAGCCCCCACTAGTGTGACTACCATCACAACGCTGGTAGACAAGCAAGATCCTAAGAGCTCTATCAATACGTACACTTACATATTAAGATAGAAAAACAAAGTAGCATACTACCATGTTTAGCAAGACTGTTATATACATGTGAATATCCCAAGCTTCCATTAAGTAATATACAAGCTAGTATGATACAGTAATGGCCTTCTAGGGCATAAACACTAACAATCTCCCACTTGCACTAGGGCCATGTACTGGTATATCGTAGACCAATGATCTCGAGTAGCCTCTCGAACTGAATCTGAGGAAGGGCCTTAGTGAATGGATCAGCAATGTTATCCTCCGTATTAACTCTCTTTACCTCGATCTCCCGGCGATCTACGATCTCCCTGATCAGGTGATACCGCCTCAAGATGTGTCTGGACTTCTGATGGGACCTTGGTTCCTTCGCTAAAGCTATAGCTCCGTTGTTGTCGCAATACAGAGGTATTGGACCAACACTGGTAGGAACCACCTGAAGTTCTGTGAGGAACTTCTTCATCCAGACAGCTTCTTTTGCGGCATCGCAAGCAGCTATGTACTCCGCTTCCATCGTCGAGTCAGCAACGGTGTCCTGCTTGGAACTCTTCCAACAGACCGCCCCTCCATTGAGGGTAAAGACATAACCCGACATGGACTTGGAGTCATTCTTGTCACTCTGGAAGCCGGAATCAGCATAGGCCTCCATCTTGAGGTCCTTTCCGCCGTAAACCAAGAACATCTCCTTAGTCCTCCTCAGGTACTTGAGAATGTTCTTTACTGCTATCCAGTGATTCTCCCCTGGGTTTGCCTGATACCGGCTTACAACGCTCAATGCGTATGCTACATCTGGTCTGGTACATAACATCGCATATATTATAGAGCCTACCGCAGAAGCGTAGGGTATAATCGACATGCGTTCCCTTTCCAAATCAGTCTTGGGAGACATCTCTTTAGAGAGAGTGATTCCGTGACAAGCCGGTAGGTTACCGTGCTTAGAATCTTCCATACTGAATCTTTTCAATATGGTGTCTGTGTACCTGGACTGTGAAAGTCCCAACATCCTCTTTGATCTATCACGATAGATCTGGATCCCCAGAATGTAGGTGGCATCACCCAGGTCCTTCATGGAGAATTTCTGTGACAAGAATCTTTTGACTGACTGTAGCATAGGAATATCATTTCCTATTAGGAGAATGTCATCCACGTACAAGACGAGGAATACAACAACTCTCCCTACAATCTTACTGTATATGCATGGTTCATCTGGATTTTTGATAAAGTCGAATTCTTTGACAGTATCATCAAAACAGATGTTCCAACTCCGCGATGCCTGCTTTAGTCCATAAATGGATTTAAGCAGCTTGCATACTTTACCGCTGCTCCCACTCTGAATGAATCCCTCTGGCTGATCCATATAGACGCTCTCTTCTAAATTTCCATTTAGAAAGGCCGTCTTTACGTCCATCTGCCAGATTTCATAATCGTGGAAGGCAGCAATAGCAAGAAGGACCCGAATGGATTTCAGCATAGCCACTGGAGAAAAGGTTTCGTCATAGTCCAAACCAGGTCTTTGACGGAAACCCTTTGCAACAAGTCTAGCCTTATAGGTTTCAACCTGTCCATCTACACCAATCTTCTTTCTGAAGATCTACTTGCATCCTACGGGTTTCACCCCATCTGGAGCAGTGTCCAAAGTCCATACTTTGTTAGTGTACATGGACTCCATTTCGGTCCGCATTGCATCCAGCCATTTTACCGAGTCACCGCTCTGAATGGCTTGCTGGAAGCTAGAAGGGTCGTCATTATCAATGACGCAATCTTCTCTATCCCCGTCTATGAGAAAACCGTAGTATCTCTCGGGCGGATGAGACTGCCTACTACTTCTGCGGATAGGCGCTGGTATGTCCCTTTCTTCTGAAACTTCTTGTTCCACCAAACTTTCAGTAATAGCTTGTGGTTCTGGAATTTCTTCCAGTTCTACTGCGCTCCCACTCTTCTGATTTTCTAAAAATTCAGTTTCTAAGAAGCGGGCATGACGAGAAACAAAAACCTTTTGTTCATCTGCGTAGTAGAAGCAATATCCCATGGAATTCTTTGGATATCCCACAAACTTACACTCTACTGAGCGTGCCTCGAGCTTGTCCGGATGCTGCTTTTTTACAAAAGCTGGACATCCCCATGTCTTCAGGTACTGAAGATGGGGTTTCTTCCCACTCCACATCTGATATGGCGTGGTAGGCACAATCTTGGTTGGAACCTTGTTTAAAAGATATGCTGCTGATTCTAGTGCATAACCCCAGAATGATCGTGGTAACTCAGCCTTACTCATCATGGAACGAACCATATCTAATAGGGTTCGATTCCTCCTTTCCGATACACCGTTGTGTTGTGGTGTGTATGGAGGAGTAAGCTGAGAGAGAATTCCTTTCTCTTTTAAGTAACCCAGGAACTCGGCACTTAAGTATTCACCACCTCGATCAGATCTCAGTGTCTTAATACTTTTGCATGTTTGGTTTTCCACTTCATTCTTGTATTCTTGGAATTTCTCAAAGGCCTCGGATTTATGCTTCATCAAGAAGACATGTCCATACCTAGAGAAATCATCCGTAAAAGTAATGAAGTAGGAATAACCACCTCTCGCATGTGTAGACATTGGACCGCACACGTCACTGTGTACGAGTCCTAAGAGCTCGCTTGCTTTTACTCCGTATCCAGAAAACGGAGTCTTTGTCATCTTTCCCATGAGACAAGATTCACAAGTGGCATAAGATTGATATTCGAACGGATTCAAATATCCTTCTCTATGTAACTTTGTTAACCGTGTTTCATTGATGTGACCTAGTCTACAATGCCATAAGAAAGCCTGATTTACTTCTGGAGACTTTCTTTTAAGTGTGTTCTGGACATTGAAAACCTGAGCTTGATTCAATACGTATATACCGTCATCTAATGTACCGGACCCAATCAGAACTTGATTTAGGTGGATGTGAACTACATTGCTTACGAATGTAAAGTCATATCCCTCTCTTGAAAGAGAGGACACTGATATGATATTACAAGTCAAACTAGGTACATACAGACAGTTACGTAGAATCAATATCTGCCCACTTGTCAAACCCAGGCGATATTCTCCCACGGATTCAGCATCCACGCTCATTCCGTTTGCAACTCTGAGAGACAAATCACCTATCCTTATAACTTTACGGTTTCTCAAAGCATGTAACGAATTACAGATATGAGATCCTGCTCCGGTATCTAGTACCCAGGAAGTAGAGTTAATTGACAAACAGTTCTCAATGACAAACACACTTGAGGCTGAAGCCACAACATGCTTCGAATCCTGGCTACTGGCTTCCAAAGCCCTGCAATCCTTCTGCCAATGTCCATTCCCATAACAATAGGAATATCCCTCCTTACCTATACCAAGTCCCGAAGCTGTTTCTTTTCCCTTTCCTCCTACTTTGCTGACACCGTATATCGGCTTTGTAGAGGTCTTCTTCTTTTCACCCTTTGCTTTCGCCTTGGATGAAGAGGAAGAAGGTCCCCTATTAAGCAGAGCTTGTGTCTCCCTGGTTTCTTTCAGGGTGTAAGTAGAGGGTAGGGACTGTGGAAATAAGTCAGTATATGACCTGTTTCCCAACGTGGTCTCCAGGTCCTTGAGCTCATCAATATAGCTAGTCATCATAAGGACGTCGTCCCTTACAGATGACCCGTCAGCCGACCTCGCTTGAATCAATTCGTTCGAGGCCTCATATCTTGCGATATGAGATTGCTCTCCATATAAATCTTTGTTATGGAGAAATATGGAAGCAGAGTCCATCTTCTCGTGCTGCTTCTGGTATCTACCATCAACTGAAGCCAACACGATGCACTTGGCTTTCGCTTTATTCTTTTCCTTTGTCTGACGGATATCCATATCCGCGACGGTGGAAACTGGACCTGGGACGGTGGGATCTGGAGTAGTAATAGGGTGGTCCAGCTTGTCACAGGCAATGGTCATCTGGACAGACCTTTGCCAGTCAAATAAGTTAGATTCAGTCATCTTGTTATCTAGATGTAACCTAGTCATGGTCACAAGGTCTCTGCAATGAGAGAGAGAGAAGAAAACACTTTAGCATGATGCTCTTGCAAGTTTAGAGTGGTTTTTAATTTATCTAAACTGGATGGCTCCCACTGTTTCTCGAATCCTTCCTCAAACCATAAAAGAAGAAATAGTCAGGACTATTCTCACCGTACAATACTTGCTTAACCGTTCAGCCAGGCCAGTGTCGATACTTCGAGGGAGGTTTTCCAACGCTTTCGCGAAGTTCCTTAATTAAATAACCTCTTTTCTTTGGGGGCGTAACCCCGCTGACACCTTTCTGGACACCTACTAGGTTTATAGCATTGATCGTTAAGTGACGAATATCCTGATAAGTAGCATATACTCACAGTAGGATCGGGATCCAAATATCATCGTCTGATAATGTTGTAGGAATGCTACCAACATTCATCAAACTCAAAATGGTATGCATCTCTTTGCAAATTTCAGTTTCTTTAGAAATTCCCGATATACATTTTTGCCTCATGTTCTTATGACCTTGACGAAAGCCAACAAATCATAAAACACATGTCAAGTTCTGCCCATCATTATCTTGTTAATTTGAACCCACCCGTATATACCCTTGACGAAAGCCAACAAGGTTATACGACTGTCCCAAACCAACTCATCTATCTGTTCAACAAATGAATACCCCAGCAGCTACCAAACACTATGCCTTGACGAAAGCCAACAAGCATAGCTTGAATACTACTGACCATCCATAAGAAATGACGGAGGGCTACGACTGGTTTTGGCGAAACCGCGAACGTAGTGAACTTGATATAACCGAAGGAACCTGATAGCTTTTAAAAGGAGTGGTTAAATCTCCGCATTTTAAAAATATCTGTTTTAAAAATAACCGAGTGGTTTCTTTTAAATTGTTCCAACGATTTAAACTTGGTTTATTTTCTTTGCATTATAGATAATGCGTCCCATCATTAACCTATCATTGCAGAAAACAACGAAAATACAACGTCCTCTTATGCCATCCGCATTCGCCACGGGGTCCCGTCATCACTCGTTAGGTTAGTTAACTAACGACAGAGCGGGGGCTGGGCTAGCGCGGGTGTAAAACATAAGTGACGTCTAAATATCTATCATAAATATAGATATTTTACATTCGTCTGACGCAATGATATTCATTCCAGAACACAGATAAACAATATTGGATTTGCAAGCAATCTGTATTTCTTTTGAGCCTGCAAGAAAAGATAGATTACACAGTTATGATGAATAGCCATTACCCCACCCTCGACCCCTACGGGTACGGCAAACTACCCGCCCAGCAGTTTGTGTACCCCACCTTGGGTCAGTCCTAGGAGCAAAAACGGTAAAATGAAATAATACAACGGTGGCTACAACCGCAACCTGGAAGTGCCCCGCAAAATAATATTACAACAAATTACATTTACAACAAATGAATTAAACAATAACCCATTGCTAACCCCGGCTATACACCACAACAGTTCAATACAGTTTATATGCACAAACAGATATAACCATTTCAGAAATGTGCAACCCCCTGCCAACCGACATACTAGCAGTTAGGGGAGGTTTACGAACACATTAAACAATCACAGATATAATCCAATACGCAAATACTGTACAATTTCGATCGATTAAACAACATCAATATTGCTCCAAAATCTGCTCTGTTAAACAGTAACCTGAGCAATAATTAAACATCCCAGAAAACCCCAAACACCAGAGAGGACCCACCCATGAAAGATGAGCCCATGACTCGGCAACTCGGCCGCGGAAGCGCGGCGGATCGGTGGGATCCGCCGCCCTTCCGCGGCGCTTTAGTCGAATCATTGGCTCAAATTTCGTGGGTGTTCTCCTGGACTCATTTCATGCTTTTTGAACACACCTGAAAATTTTTGGACTTCATTTTAAGTTCGACAGAAACTGATAATATTTAGGGTTTTCCGGCTTTGATTTTTCGTTCGAAATTCGTACAAATTTGCAATTAAGTTATTTATTATTTAGCGAGGCTCTGATACCACTGTAAGTCGATGTAGTACACCCCAGTACTTATGGGGAAGCGGAATTTTCAAAAACGATCAAGTTTAAAGAACGAACATCGACTAACCGCTTGAATCGAAGCTAAACAAATAATAACCGAACACATAGCTATACTAAACTATAGTGTTAAGGGATTATACCTAATGAAAACGGTCTTTCGTCTTTGTGTCCTCCTTTGTTCTCCTCGACCTTCTCTAGGTAGTAGACGATCCACCCGAGAGCAAGACACCAAGCTACACCTCTAACTTGAGGTAACTAATCAACTTTGATTGCTAATCAAAGATGAAAGGATGATATAGAGTGAAGGTAATGGATGCTTAAGTCTAACTAAACCTTTGATCTCAACACATGAGGATTAAGGATTAGTCACTTGAAGATGAGAGTTTGAGGAGAGAGAATGTAAGATAAGATAATGAGAAGAGAGAGAGTGTATCATAATATATTATGAAGCATTCTCATTTATCAACAAAAGAAAATGAGTGATGAATAAGCATGCTTCACAAATATCTAATGGTGATTCATTAAGCATGTGTCATTATCATTTATGGTGCAATTAATGATAATGATGAATCACCTCATGACTCACTTTCTTATCCATAAGTAACCTCCTTAGTCACATCTTCTAGAAGCTTCTCGTACAATTACGGGAACGCCCCTCCAATCCGCAAAAATACGGAAAAACTTTAGACTGAAAAAATCCAATAACCGGATACCAGTAACTGGCTTAAACCAAAGCCGACTGGTAAAAACTGTCCGAAAGTCGTACGTGCGTAAACGCACGTATGCGTCCGAACCCTTTGTCGCAAAACCATGCGACCTCTATATCGTTTCGCCTGGAGTAGGAAACTCTCTGTGTGGGACTCTAGAGACTCGACTACTACGCTGGCAGTGGGTTTAACCACAGACCGCAAGCGTCATTAGCTGTACGTAACGGTCCCCAGGTAGTTGTCGATAAGAAGGCCGATGAGAAAACCCATCCGAACTCCTACTGAGTCTGATGTGACAATCTCCATACAGTCCGGTCCGTTCGTCCAAGACTATCGCATATCGGGCCTAGGGGGGCGGCAAGCGTCAGTCCCCTAATAGCGGTATAAGTCGTGTCAGAGGGAAGCCCATTACACCCTGAGAAACTACTGGAACCTACCAGCAAATCTCGCTTGCCCTGGCCAGGGACTTTGCGTAATGGCTCTCTGACACAGCACGATATCTACTCCCAATACCGGGAGGGACGAATCCTGTCTAACCGCCACTGCCTCCAAGTGCTCGGGACTGCACCCAACTGCTACCTGTTTGCACGACTCCTTTGAGCCGTAGTAGGGTAGCAATCTAAGAACAGTGGGACACACTCGAGGCGAAGTAGCAGTGTCAAGTCTGCGGACTACGCTGTACTCATGTCACCTGGGAACTGTTCACTGACGACTGGTATCAAACCAACCAACAGTTCCCTGTGAGTCCTGTCCGGTGTACCCGTAACCTAACGAGCATCTGTATACTATCTCCAGTACGACGTACTGACGGCTGTGGGACAGACCATCTCCCCAACTGGGATGAGAAGCGTACACACCAGTCTACTCCGGAGTATCGATGCTCTATCTCGATAATCCAACGACCAGGGACCTGAATAAGGATGTGCTTGTAGACTACCCAGCCCCCACTAGTGTGACTGCCATCACAACGCTGGTAGACAAGCAAGATCCTAAGAGCTCTATCAATACGTACACTTACATATTAAGATAGAAAAACCAAGTAGCATACTACCATGTTTAGCAAAACTGTTATATACATGTGAATATCCCAAGCTTCCATTAAGTAATATACAAGCTAGTATGATACAGTAATGGCCTTCTAGGGCATAAACACTAACAATCTCCCACTTGCACTAGGGCCATGTACTGGTATATCGTAGACCAATGATCTCGAGTAGCCTCTCGAACTGAATCTGAGGAAGGGCCTTAGTGAATGGATCAGCAATGTTATCCTCCGTATTAACTCTCTTTACCTCGATCTCCCGGCGATCTACGATCTCCCTGATCAGGTGATACCGCCTCAAGATGTGTCTGGACTTCTGATGGGACCTTGGTTCCTTCGCTAAAGCTATAGCTCCGTTGTTGTCGCAATACAGAGGTATTGGACCAACACTGGTAGGAACCACCTGAAGTTCTGTGAGGAACTTCTTCATCCAGACAGCTTCTTTTGCGGCATCGCAAGCAGCTATGTACTCCGCTTCCATCGTCGAGTCAGCAACGGTGTCCTGCTTGGAACTCTTCCAATAGACCGCCCCTCCATTGAGGGTAAAGACATAACCCGACATGGACTTGGAGTCATCCTTGTCACTCTGGAAGCCGGAATCAGCATAGGCCTCCATCTTGAGGTCCTTTCCGCCGTAAACCAAGAACATCTCCTTAGTCCTCCTCAGGTACTTGAGAATGTTCTTTACTGCTATCCAGTGATTCTCCCCTGGGTTTGCCTGATACCGGCTTACAACGCTCAATACGTATGCTACATCTGGTCTGGTACATAACATCGCATACATTATAGAGCCTACCGCAGAAGCGTAGGGTATAATCGACATGCGTTCCCTTTCCAAATCAGTCTTGGGAGACATCTCTTTGGAGAGAGTGATTCCGTGACAAGCCGGTAGGTTACCGCGCTTAGAATCTTCCATACTGAATCTTTTCAATATGGTGTCTATATACCTGGACTGTGAAAGTGTTAGTGTATATGCCCTAGAGGCCATTACTGTATCATACTAGTTTGTATATTACTTAATGGAAGCTTGGGATATTCACCTTGTATAAACAATCTTGCTCAATATAGTAGTATGCTACTTGGTTTGTTTCTACTTCAATGTGTACTTGTGTTTATTTCAGTATACCACTTATACGTATTAGTGGAGCCCTTAGGATCTTTGCTTGATTACCAGCGTTGTGATGGCAGTCACACTAGTGGGGGCTGGGTAATCTATAAGCACATCCTTGTACAGGTCCCTAGTCGCAGGACTATCGAGACAGGGCATCGATACTCCGGAGTAGACTAGAGTATGCGCTTCTCATCCCAGTGTGGGAGATGGTCTGTCCCACAGCCATCAGTACGTCATACTGGAGATAGTATACGGGTGCTCGTTGGGTTACGAGTACACTGGACAGGACTCGTCGGGAACTGACAGGTTGGTATTATACCTATCGTCAGTTATCAGTTCCCAGGTGACATGAGTACAGCTTAGTCCGCTGACTTGACACTGGCACTTCGCCTCAAGTGTGTTCCCACTGCACTTTGATCACTACCCTACCACGGCTCAAAGGAGTCGTGCAAACAGGTGGTGGTTGGGTGCAGTCCCGAAGCACTTGGAGGCAGTGACGGTTAGACAGGATTCGTCTCTCCCGGTATTGGGGGTTGACATCGCGCTGTGTCTAGGAGAGCCATTACACGAGTAGTCCCTGGCCAGGGCAAACGAGATATACTGGTAGGTTTCCAGTGTTATCTCAGGGTGTTTTGGGCTTCGCTCCGGCACGACTTGTACCGCTATTGGGGGACTGACGTTTACCGCCCCCTAGGCCCGCCATGCGATGTATCAGACGAACAGACCGGACTGTACGGAGACTGTCACATTCAGACTCAGTAGGAGTATCGATGGGGTTTCACCTCGTCAGCCTTTTTGTCGACATCTACCTGGGGACCGTTACGCACAGCTAGTGCCGCTTGCGGTCTGTGGTTAAACCCACTGTCAGCGTAGTGTCGAGTCTTTAGAGTCCCACACAGAGGGTATTCGCCTCTAGGCAAAACAGAGTAGAGGTCGCATGGTTTTGCGACAGGGTTCGTTCTCATCCGCGCACTTGTGCACGTTTGGAGTCCGAACGGATTTTACTGGTTGGCTCTAGTTTGAGTCAGATACCGGTATATGTTTTGGGGTTGCTTTTATCTCTCAGTATCCATGTTCCTCGGAACAAGGATACAGGTGTGTATGCACAGTTATTTGAGGAAGAGGAGGAGGACTTTCATTAGGGTTTCGGAACGGGTGCGTATGCACAATTGACAGTCGTCTTTTTCCAAACCCTAATGGATTTATGTTTTTATCAATTAATAATATTAATAAAATGAAAAGTGTCATGGTTGGTTTTTGTTGACTTGTTGACCATGGTTGGTTTTTGTTGACTTGTTGACCATGGTTGACTTGTTGACCATGGTTGAAGATTTGACCATCATCATTACAAAAGCAAGATGCTTTTTGATTCTTGCAAAACCATTTAATGTTGGTAATGATAATGGTCATTCTAAAACTTTCCATCAACCTTTTCATTATCATTATTATTATTATTTGATAATTCTTTTTCTTTTGGATTATGGTTGCAAAAGGAAAAAGAGAGCTCATTCTATCATAACTCTTCTCTCTCTTCACTTCATCTTCTTCTTCCTCTAGCAAAAGAGAAACCTTCTCATGTGTTGAGAATCCTTCTCTTTAAAAACAAAAGCAACCCTTAGACACTCTCTACTCACTCTAGGATCAAGGGTTTAGCAAGCCAGCGATTCTAGTTTACTCCAAGTTCGAGAAAGAGCCCAAAGGTCGAACCTTCGAGGTGGATCCATCTTCGACGGAAGAAGGCGACAAGAAGAGAACCATCAACCTCCACAAAGTTTGAAGAAGAAGGAGTTCAAGTTTAGGTATAACCATCTTCATCCGAGTAGCTAACTCTCTTTAGCAAAGTATGCTAGTTTAGTTTAGACACGATCCCGACCTCGTTTAGTCCATGTTGCCTCTTGCGATAAAAATTTGTTTTTTATAACGTTTCCGCCTCCCCGTAAGAACCGGGGATCACAATATGGACTTACAGTGGTATCAGAGCCTAACTAAACTTAAACTAGCTTGGTAGTGAAGTGTAACGAAGTTCGGAAACGAAAAATCACAAAACCGGAAAAATTACAAAACCTGAGTTTCTGTTGAAAATTTTTTGGCTCAAAATGAAAAACTTTATACTTGTAAAATCGTCTCAGGGTTTTGTGAGTGCACCCATGAAAAACGATCCACTGTTGCGCTCAAAGCGCCGCCCTTCCGCGGCACGAGGTAGGCATGTGCCGCGGAACCGCCGCGCTTTGTCGTCTTCTCTGCATCGTTTTTCGTGCAGTGTGTTTGTGTGTTGGTTTTGGGATTTTTAAAATATATTATATGTGCCCAGATTTTCCAGAAAAGAAATTTACTTTTGGGGTCCTATAATTCCGTATTTTTTTCCGAACTTCACTGCACTTTGACTATGATGGTTATATCTGTGATGCTTGCATGTATTGAACGTCGGCTAATCGCTATAAGACAATTAGTCGGGGTTATACATGATCTGTGTTTGATATTGGAATGTGTATATGAATGTGTTGGACTGTCGCGGGTGAATAGCCGGGGTGGATGTGAGATGAGCTTTTGTTTTTCTTTCATTCATTGTAAATGTAAATTGATGTAATATTATTATTTGTTTGGCCGCACAACCGGGTCGGGGTTGTAGCAGTCATTGTATAATTCTTTTTACTGTTTTTTGCTCCTAGGATAGACCCATGGAGGGGGTGCACAAACTACCGAGTACTTGGCGGGTAGTTTGCCGCACCCGTAGGGGTCTTGGATGGGGTATTTGGCTATTCACCGCGACCGTGTAATCCGCTTTTCGTTGCAGGCTCGAACGGATTGCGGATTCCTAGTATATCCAATGCATTCATCTGTGATCTGTAATGTCTACTATTGCTATATCTATAACTATTAGGCGTTGCTTATGTTTTACAGCCGCGCTAGCCCAGCCCCCGCTCTGTCGTTAGTTAAGTAACCTAACGGGTGATGACGGGGCCCCGTGGCGAATGCGAATGGCATAAGTGTACGTCATATTTTGGTTGTTTTCTGCAATGGTAGGATTAAATGATGGGACGCATTAAAAGAACTAATGCAAGAATATCACGCATTAAAAGAACTAATGCAAGATAATAAACCAAGTTGAAGTCGTTGGAACACTTTCGAAAAACCACTCGGTTCTTTTCAAAACTAACTTTTAAAATGCGGAGATTGAACCACTCCTTCTAAAAGCTATCTCGTTCCATCGATTAAATCAAGTTCACTACGTTCACGGTTTCGCCAAAACCATTCGTAGCCCTCCGTCGTTTCGTATGAATATTCAATAGTATTCAAGCTATGTTTGTTGACCTTCGTCAAGGCATAGTGATTGGTAGCTGTTGGATATTCATATGTAGCATAGATAGATGCGTTGGTTTGGGACATTCGCATTACCTTGTTGACCTTCGTCAAGGGTATATACGGGTGGATTCAAATTAACCTGGATAATGACGGGCAGAACTTGACATGTGACTTATGATTTGTTGACCTTCGTCAAGGTCATAAGAGCATGGGGCAAAAATCCACATCGGGAGTTTCATAAGTACTGAAACTTGCTATATTTGCATACCATTTGGAGTGTGATGATTCTGGTAGGATTCCTTCAGTTTCGTCACGCGATGATATTTGGATCCCGATCTTACTGTGAGTATATGCTACTCCTCGGGAAATTTCTCACTTAACGATCAATGCTATAAACCTAGTAGGTGCCTAGAAAGGTGTTAGCGGGGCTACGCCCCCAGGGAAAAGAGGTTCTATAATTAAGGAACTTCGCGAAAGCGTTGGAAAACCTCCCTCGAAGTACCGACACCGGCCTGGCTGAACGGTTAAGCAAGTATTGTACGGTGGGATTGATCCTGACTAATTCTTCCTTTATGGTTTGAGGAGGGATTCGAAAAACAGTGGGAGCCATCCTGTTTAGACAAACTAAAAACCACTCTAAACTTGCAAGAGCATCATGCTGAGTGTTTCTTCTTCTCTCTCCTAATTGCAGCGACCAATCAACATGACTGGACTTAAGTTACTCCTAGATAAAAACAAGCTGACAGGGCCAAACTACAAAGATTGGCTCAGGAATGTCAAGATTGCAATCACTTATGACAAGCTGGGGTATCTTCTTACCACCAAAGCTCCCCCTGTCCCTGGTCCAACTTCCAGTGTCGCGGATAAGGAAATCCGCAAGACTTGGGAGATTGATAGCGCGAAGGCCAAGTGCCTCCTGCTTGCCTCGATGGACAACGAACATCAGAGGAGGCATGAGAATATGGACATGGAATCCATATTGCTCCATACAAAAGAACTGTATGGAGAGCAATCACGTATCGCAAAATACGAAGCGTCGAAAAAGTTATTTTCGACAAGAATGGCCGTCGGATCATCAGTAGCCGAGCACGTGCTAAAGATGATCGGCTACATTGAGGAGCTGGCTGACCTAGGGATCACATTGGAGAGCGAGCTATATACGGATATAGTTCTCCAGTCCCTTCCTTCCACTTACGCCCAGTTCATACTGAACTTCAACCTACAAGAAAAAGAGGTTGAACTTTCAGAGCTCCTCAACATGCTGAGGAGCGCAGAGGGCACCCTACAGAAAGGTAGGGAAACATCCACTTTGTTTGTAGGAGGATCATCTTCTTCTAGGTCCAAGGCGAAAGCCAAGGGAAAGAAGAAGAAAGCCCCCGCCAAACCAAGGGGCGGTGTTAGTAAAGTGGATACGAAGGGAAAAGCAAAAGCAACAAAGATAGCAGGGAAGCTTGTGGATAAGGAAGAATGCTTCTTTTGTCATAAGAAAGGACACTGGAAGAATGATTGCAGGGCCTGGAAGGCCAGAACACGGGAATTGAAGCAGGTTGCAGCTTCAGCTTCAGGTGTGTATGTTATTGAAAACTGTCTTTCAATAAACTCTACTTCCTGGGTATTGGATACCGGATCAGGATCTCATATCTGTAATTCTTTGCAGGCGTTGAGAAACCGTAGTGTTTTGAAAGCAGGTGACATGACCCTCAGAGTTGCAAACGGAGCAAGCATGGATGCTGAAGCCGTGGAGGACTATCACCTGGGAAGGTCAGATGGACATGTTTTGGTTTTGCGTAATTGCTTTTTTGTGCCCAACGCAACTTGTAATATCATTTCTGTATCTTTAGTTTCTAAAGAAGGTTATGAATTTGCGTTTGTAAGTAATGTTGTAAACATTCATCTTAATCAAGTTCTGATTGGGTCAGGTACATTGAGTAATGGTATATACGTGTTGAACCAACCACAGATTTTCAATGTCCAGAATACACAAAAAAGAAAGTCTCCAGAAATAAATCAGACTTTTTTATGGCATTGTAGATTGGGTCACATCAATGAGAGAAGGTTGACGAAGTTACATACAGAAAGATATTTGAATGCGTTCGAATATCAGTCGTATGCCACTTGTCAATCCTGTCTCAAAGGAAAGATGACAAAGACTCCATTTACTGGACATGGAGTAAGAGCGAGCGAGCTCTTAGGACTCGTACACAGTGACGTGTGCGGTCCAATGTCTACACAAGCCCGAAGCGGACATTCTTACTTCATTACTTTTACGGATGACTTCTCAAGGTACGGTTATGTCTTCTTAATGAAACATAAGTCCGAGACCTTTGGAAAATTCCAGGAGTATAAGAATGAAGTAGAGAAACAGACCGGCAAAAGTATTAAGATTCTAAGATCGGATCGAGGTGGAGAATACTTAAGTGCCGAATTCCTGAATTACTTAAAAGAGAATGGTATTCTCTCTCAGCTTACTCCTCCATACACTCCGCGACATAACGGTGTATCGGAGAGACGGAACCGAACCCTATTGGATATGGTTCGGTCCATGATGAGTAACGCTGAGTTACCGCGATCATTCTGGGGATATGCAATAGAAGCAGCTGCGTATCTGTTGAACAAGGCTCCCACCAAGACTGTGCCTACCACCCCATATGAGATGTGGACTGGGAAGAAACCCTGTCTTAAGTATCTTAAGGTATGGGGATGTCCAGCTTTTGTAAAAAGGCAGCATGCGGACAAGCTTGAGGCACGTTCAGTACAGTGTAAGTTTATGGGATACCCAAGGAACTCCAGGGGGTATCTTTTCTATTCCGCTGAGGAACAAAAGGTTTTTGTTTCTCAGCATGCCCGCTTCTTGGAAACTGAGTTTTTGGAAACCCAGATAAGTGGGAGCACAATAGAACTGGAAGAAGTTCCAGAACCACAGACTGTTACTGAAAGCTTAGTGGAACCAGAGGGTTCAACAGAACAGGACATTCCTACGCCGCTCCGCAGGAGTAGTAGGCAGTCTCATCCGCCCGAGAGATACTACGGTTTTCTCATAGATGGGGATCGAGAGGATTGCATCATAGATTATGATGAGCCTACTAGCTTCCAGCAGGCCGTGCAGAGCATTGACTCGGTAAAATGGCTGGATGCAATGCGGACCGAAATGGAGTCCATGTACACCAACAAAGTATGGACGTTGGACATTGCTCCAGACGGGGTAAAACCCGTAGGATGCAAGTGGATCTTCAAAAGGAAGATTGATGTAGATGGACAGGTTGAGACCTATAAAGCTAGACTTGTAGCAAAGGGTTTCCATCAAAGACCTGGCTTGGACTATGACGAAACCTTTTCTCCAGTGGCTATGCTGAAATCCATTCGGATCCTTCTTGCCATTGCTGCCTTCCACGATTATGAGATTTGGCAGATGGACGTAAAGACCGCTTTTCTGAATGGAAATTTAGAGGAGTGTGTCTATATGGATCAGCCAGAGGGTTTCGTTCAGAGTGGGAGCAGCGGAAAGGTGTGCAAGTTGCTTAAGTCCATCTATGGACTAAAGCAGGCATCGCGGAGTTGGAACATCTGTTTTGATGAGACGGTCAAGGAATTTGGCTTTATCAAAAATCCAGATGAACCATGCATCTATAGTAGATTTGTAGCGAGAACTGTAGTATTTCTCGTTTTATACGTGGATGACATTCTCTTAATAGGAAATGACATTCCTATGCTACAATCTGTCAAGGGGTTCTTGTCACAAAGGTTCTCCATGAAAGACCTGGGTGATGCCTCATACATCCTGGGGATCCGGATCCATCGTGATAGATCCAAGAGGATATTGGGACTTTCTCAGTCCAGGTACATCGACACCATAGTGAAGAGATTCAGTATGGAAGATTCCAAGCGCGGTAACTTACCGGCTTGTCACGGGATCACCCTCTCTAAAGAGATGTCTCCCAAGACTGATTTGGAGAGGGATCGCATGTCTATTATACCCTACACTTCTGCGGTAGGCTCTATAATGTATGCGATGTTGTGTACCAGACCGGATGTAGCTTATGCACTCAGTGTGGTAAGCCGGTATCAGTCTAACCCTGGGGAGAAACACTGGATAGCAGTGAAGAACATTCTCAAGTACCTGAGAAGGACTAAGGAGATGTTCTTGGTATATGGCGGAAAAGACCTCCAGATCAAGGCCTTTGCTGACTCCAGCTTCCAGAGTGACAAGGATGATTCCAAGTCCATGTCGGGTTTTGTCTTCACCCTCAATGGAGGGGCGGTGTGTTGGAAGAGTTCCAAACAGGAAACCGTTGCAGACTCGACGATGGAAGCGGAATACATCGCTGCATCTGATGCCGCAAAAGAAGCTGTCTGTATGAGGAAGTTCTTGAATGAACTTCAGGTGGTTCCGTCCATTGTTGATCCAATACCTCTGTATTGCGACAACAACGGGGCTATAGCTTTAGCGAAGGAACCCAGGTCCCATCAGAGATCCAGGCACGTCTTGAGGCGGTATCACCTGATCAGGGAGATCGTGGATCGCCAGGAGATCGAGGTTCGGAGAGTCGCTTCAGAAGACAACACTGCAGATCCAATCACCAAGGCCTTGCCCCAGACTCAGTTCGAGCGGCTGATCGAGATGATAGGTCTTCGATATGCCAGTACATGGCCTTAGTGCAAGTGGGAGATTGTTAGTGTATATGCCCTAGAGGCCATTACTGTATCATACTAGTTTGTATATTACTTAATGGAAGCTTGGGATATTCACCTTGTATAAACAATCTTGCTCAATATAGTAGTATGCTACTTGGTTTGTTTCTACTTCAATGTGTACTTGTGTTTATTTCAGTATATCACTTATACGCATTAGTGGAGCCCTTAGGATCTTTGCTTGATTACCAGCGTTGTGATGGCAGTCACACTAGTGGGGGCTGGGTAATCTATAAGCACATCCTTGTACAGGTCCCTAGTCGCAGGACTATCGAGACAGGGCATCGATACTCCGGAGTAGACTAGCATATGCGCTTCTCATCCCAGTGTGGGAGATGGTCTGTCCTACAGCCATCAGTACGTCGTACTGGAGATAGTATACGGGTGCTCGTTGGGTTACGAGTACACTGGACAGGACTCGTCGGGAACTGACAGGTTGGTATTATACCTATCGTCAGTTATCAGTTCCCAGGTGACATGAGTACAGCTTAGTCCGCTGACTTGACACTGGCACTTCGCCTCAAGTGTGTTCCCACTGCACTTTGATCACTACCCGACCACGGCTCAAAGGAGTCGTGCAAACAGGTGGTGGTTGGGTGCAGTCCCGAAGCACTTGGAGGCAGTGACGGTTAGACAGGATTCGTCTCTCCCGGTATTGGGGGTTGACATCGCGCTGTGTCTAGGAGAGCCATTACACGAGTAGTCCCTGGCCAGGGCAAATGAGATATACTAGTAGGTTTCCAGTGTTATCTCAGGGTGTTTTGGGCTTCGCTCCGGCACGACTTGTACCGCTATTGGGGGACTGACGTTTACCGCCCCCTAGGCCCGCCATGCGATGTATCAGACGAACAGACCGGACAGTACGGAGACTGTCACATTCAGACTCAGTAGGAGTACCGATGGGGTTTCACCTCGTCAGCCTTCTTGTCGACATCTACCTGGGGACCGTTACGCACAGCTAGTGCCGCTTGCGGTATGTGGTTAAACCCACTGCCAGCGTAGTGTCGAGTCTTTAGAGTCCCACACAGAGGGTATTCGCCTCTGGGCAAAATAGAGTAGAGGTCGCATGGTTTTGCGACAGGGTTCGTTCTCATCCGCGCACTTGTGCACGTTTGGAGTCCGGACGGATTTTACTGGTTGGCTCTAGTTTGAGTCAGATACCGGTATATGTTTTGGGGTTGCTTTTATCTCTCAGTATTCATGTTCCTCGTAACAAGGATACAGGTGTGTATGCACAGTTATTTGAGAAAGAGGAGGAGGACTTTCATTAGGGTTTCGGAACGGGTGCGTATGCACAATTGACAGTCGTCTTTTTCCAAACCCTAATGGATTTATGTTTTTATCAATTAATAATATTAATAAAATGAAAAGTGTCATGGTTGGTTTTTGTTGACTTGTTGACCATGGTTGGTTTTTGTTGACTTGTTGACCATGGTTGACTTGTTGACCATGGTTGAAGATTTGACCATCATCATTACAAAAGCAAGATGCTTTTTGATTCTTGCAAAACCATTTAATGTTGGTAATGATAATGGTCATTCTAAAACTTTCCATCAACCTTTTCATTATCATTATTATTATTATTTGATAATTCTTTTTCTTTTGGATTATGGTTGCAAAAGGAAAAAGAGAGCTCATTCTATCATAACTCTTCTCTCTCTTCACTTCATCTTCTTCTTCCTCTAGCAAAAGAGAAACATTCTCATGTGTTGAGAATCCTTCTCTTTAAAAACAAAAGCAACCCTTAGACACTCTCTACTCACTCTAGGATCAAGGGTTTAGCAAGCCGGCGATTCTAGTTCACTCCAAGTTCGAGAAAGAGCCCAAAGGTCGAACCTTCGAGGTGGATCCATCTTCGACGGAAGAAGGCGACAAGAAGAGAACCATCAACCTCCACAAAGTTTGAAGAAGAAGGAGTTCAAGTTTAGGTATAACCATCTTCATCCGAGTAGCTAACTCTCTTTAGCAAAGTATGCTAGTTTAGTTTAGACACGATCCCGACCTCGTTTAGTCCATGTTGCCTCTTGCGATAAAAATTTGTTTTTTATAACGTTTCCGCCTCCCCGTAAGAACCGGGGGTCGCAATATGGACTTACAGAAAGTCCCAACATCCTCTTTGATCTATCACGATAGATATGGATCCCCAGAATGTAGGTGGCATCACCCAGGTCCTTCATGGAGAATTTCTGTGACAAGAATCTTTTGACTGACTGTAGCATAGGAATATCATTTCCTGTTAGGAGAATGTCATCCACGTACAAGACGAGGAATACAACAACTCTCCCTACAATCTTACTGTATATGCATGGTTAATCTGGATTTTTGATAAAGTCGAATTCTTTGACAGTATCATCAAAACAGATGTTCCAACTCCGCGATGCCTGCTTTAGTCCATAAATGGATTTAAGCAGCTTGCATACTTTACCGCTGCTCCCACTCTGAATGAATCCCTCTGGCTGATCCATATAGACGCTCTCTTCTAAATTTCCATTTAGAAAGGCCGTCTTTACGTCCATCTGCCAGATTTCATAATCGTGGAAGGCAGCAATAGCAAGAAGGACCCGAATGGATTTCAGTATAGCCACTGGAGAAAAGGTTTCGTCATAGTCCAAACCAGGTCTTTGACGGAAACCCTTTGCAACAAGTCTAGCCTTATAGGTTTCAACCTGTCCATCTACACCAATCTTCTTTCTGAAGATCCACTTGCATCCTACGGGTTTCACCCCATCTGAAGCAGTGTCCAAAGTCCATACTTTGTTAGTGTACATGGACTCCATTTCGGTCCGCATTGCATCAAGCCATTTTACCGAGTCACCGCTCTGAATGGCTTGTTGGAAGCTAGTAGGGTCGTCATTATCAATGACGCAATCTTCTCTATCCCCGTCTATGAGAAAACCGTAGTATCTCTCGGGCGGATGAGACTGCCTACTACTTCTGCGGATAGGCGCTGGTATGTCCCTTTCTTCTGAAACTTCTTGTTCCACCAAACTTTCAGTAATAGCTTGTGCTTCTGGAATTTCTTCCAGTTCTACTGCGCTCCCACTCTTCTGATTTTCTAAAAATTCAGTTTCTAAGAAGCGGGCATGACGAGAAACAAAAACCTTTTGTTCCTCTGCGTAGTAGAAGCAATATCCCATGGAATTCTTTGGATATCCCACAAACTTACACTCTACTGAGCGTGCCTCGAGCTTGTCCGGATGCTGCTTTTTTACAAAAGCTGGACATCCCCATGTCTTCAGGTACTGAAGATAGGGTTTCTTCCTACTCCACATCTGATATGGCGTGGTAGGCACAGTCTTGGTTGGAACCTTGTTTAAAAGATATGCTGCTGATTCTAGCGCATAACCCCAGAATAATCGCGGTAACTCAGCCTTACTCATCATGGAACGAACCATATCTAATAGGGTTCGATTCCTCCTTTCCGATACACCGTTGTGTTGTGGTGTGTATGGAGGAGTAAGCTGAGAGAGAATTCCTTTCTCTTTTAAGTAACCCAGGAACTCGGCACTTAAGTATTCACCACCTCGATCAGATCTCAGTGTCTTAATACTTTTGCCTGTTTGGTTTTCCACTTCATTCTTGTATTCTTGGAATTTCTCAAAGGCCTCGGATTTATGCTTCATCAAGAAGACATGTCCATACCTAGAGAAATCATCCGTAAAAGTAATGAAGTAGGAATAACCACCTCTCGCATGTGTAGACATTGGACCGCACACGTCACTGTGTACGAGTCCTAAGAGCTCGCTTGCTCTTACTCCGTGTCCAGAAAACGGAGTCTTTGTCATCTTTCCCATGAGACAAGATTCACAAGTGGCATAAGATTGATATTCGAACGGATTCAAATATCCTTCTCTATGTAACTTTGTTAACCGTGTTTCATTGATGTGACCTAGTCTACAATGCCATAAGAAAGCCTGATTTACTTCTGGAGACTTTCTTTTAAGTGTGTTCTGGACATTGAAAACCTGAGCTTGATTCAATACGTATATACCGTCATCTAATGTACCGGACCCAATCAGAACTTGATTTAGGTGGATGTGAACTACATCGCTTACGAATGTAAAGTCATATCCCTCTCTTGAAAGAGAGGACACTGATATGATATTACAAGTCAAACTAGGTACATACAGACAGTTACATAGAATCAATATCTGCCCACTTGTCAAACCCAGGCGATATTCTCCCACGGATTCAGCATCCACGCTCATTCCGTTTGCAACTCTGAGAGACAAATCACCTATCCTTATAACTTTACGGTTTCTCAAAGCATGTAACGAATTACAGATATGAGATCCTGCTCCGGTATCTAGTACCCAGGAAGTAGAGTTAATTGACAAACAGTTCTCAATTACAAACACACTTGAGGCTGAAGCCACAACATGCTTCGAATCCTGGCTACTGGCTTCCAAAGCCCTGCAATCCTTCTGCCAATGTCCATTCCCATAATAATAGGAATATCCCTCCTTACCTATACCAAGTCCCGAAGCTGTTTCTTTTCCCTTTCCTCCTACTTTGCTGACACCGTATATCGGCTTTGTAGAGGTCTTCTTCTTTTCACCCTTTGCTTTCGCCTTGGATGAAGAGGAAGAAGGTCCCCTATTAAGCAGAGCTTGTGTCTCCCTGGTTTCTTTCAGGGTGTAAGTAGAGGGTAGGGACTGTGGAAATAAGTCAGTATATGACCTGTTTCCCAACGTGGTCTCCAGGTCCTTGAGCTCATCAATATAGCTAGTCATCGTAAGGACGTCGTCCCTTACAGATGACCCGTCAGCCGACCTCGCTTGAATCAATTCGTTCGAGGCCTCATATCTTGCGATATGAGATTGCTCTCCATATAAATCTTTGTTATGGAGAAAGATGGAAGCAGAGTCCATCTTCTCGTGCTGCTTCTGGTATCTACCATCAACTGAAGCCAACACGATGCACTTGGCTTTCGCTTTATTCTTTTCCTTTGTCTGACGGATATCCATATCCACGACGGTGGAAACTGGACCTAGGACGGTGGGATCTGGAGTAGTAATAGGGTGGTCCAGCTTGTCATAGGCAATGGTCATCTGGACAGACCTTTGCCAGTCAAATAAGTTAGATTCAGTCATCTTGTTATCTAGATGTAACCTAGTCATGGTCACAAGGTCGCTGCAATGAGAGAGAGAGAAGAAAACACTTTAGCATGATGCTCTTGCAAGTTTAGAGTGGTTTTTAATTTATCTAAACTGGATGGCTCCCACTGTTTCTCGAATCCTTCCTCAAACCATAAAAGAAGAATTAGCCAGGACTATTCTCACCGTACAATACTTGCTTAACCGTTCAGCCAGGCCAGTGTCGATACTTCGAGGGAGGTTTTCCAACGCTTTCGCGAAGTTCCTTAATTAAATAACCTCTTTTCTCTGGGGGCGTAACCCCGCTGACACCTTTCTGGACACCTACTAGGTTTATAGCATTGATCGTTAAGTGACGAATATCCTGATAAGTAGCATATACTCACAGTAGGATCGGGATCCAAATATCATCGTCTGATAATGTTGTAGGAATGCTACCAACATTCATCAAACTCAAAATGGTATGCATCTCTTTGCAAATTTCAGTTTCTTTAGAAATTCCCGATATACATTTTTGCCCCATGTTCTTATGACCTTGACGAAAGCCAACAAATCATAAAACACATGTCAAGTTCTGCCCATCATTATCTTGTTAATTTGAACCCACCCGTATATACCCTTGACGAAAGCCAACAAGGTTATACGACTGTCCCAAACCAACTCATCTATCTGTTCAACAAATGAATACCCCAGCAGCTACCAAACCCTATGCCTTGACGAAAGCCAACAAGCATAGCTTGAATACTACTGACCATCCATAAGAAATGACGGAGGGCTACGACTGGTTTTGGCGAAACCGCGAACGTAGTGAACTTGATATAACCGAAGGAAGCTGATAGCTTTTAAAAGGAGTGGTTAAATCTCCGCATTTTAAAAATATCTGTTTTAAAAATAACCGAGTGGTTTCTTTTAAATTGTTCCAACGATTTAAACTTGGTTTATTTTCTTTGCATTATAGATAATGCGTCCCATCATTAACCTATCATTGCAGAAAACAACGAAAATACAACGTCCTCTTATGCCATCCGCATTCGCCACGGGGTCCCGTCATCACTCGTTAGGTTACTTAACTAACGACAGAGCGGGGGCTGGGCTAGCGCGGGTGTAAAACATAAGTGACGTCTAAATAGCTATCATAAATATAGATATTTTACATTCGTCTGACGCAATGATATTCATTCCAGAACACAGATAAACAATATTGGATTTGCAAGCAATCTGTATTTCTTTTGAGCCTGCAAGAAAAGACAGATTACACAGTTGTGATGAATAGCCGTTACCCCACCCTCGACTCCTACGGGTACGGCAAACTACCCGCCCGGCAGTTTGTGTACCCCACCTTGGGTCAGTCATAGGAGCAAAAACGGTAAAATGAAATAATACAACGGTGGCTACAACCGCAACCTGGAAGTGCCCCGCAAAATAATATTACAACAAATTACATTTACAACAAATGAATTAAACAATAACCCATTGCTAACCCCGGCTATACACCACAACAGTCCAATACAGTTTATATGCACAAACAGATATAACCATTTCAGAAATGTGCAACCCCCTGCCAACCGACATACTAGCAGTTAGGGGAGGTTTACGAACACATTAAACAATCACAGATATAATCCAATACGCAAATACTGTACAATTTCGATCGATTAAACAACATCAATATTGCTCCAAAATCTGCTCTGTTAAACAGTAACCTGAGCAATAATTAAACATCCCAGAAAACCCCAAACACCAGAGAGGACCCACCCATGAAAGATGAGCCCATGACTCGGCAACTCGGCCGCGGAAGCGCGGCGGATCGGTGGGATCCGCCGCCCTTCCGCGGCGCTTTAGTCGAATCATTGGCTCAAATTTTGTGGGTGTTCTCCTGGACTCATTTCATGCTTTCTGAACACACCTGAAAAATTTTTGGACTTCATTTTAAGTTCGACAGAAACTGATAATATTTAGGGTTTTCCGGCTTTGATTTTTCGTTTGAAATTCGTACAAATTTGCAATTAAGTTATTTATTGTTTAGCGAGGCTCTGATACCACTGTAAGTCGATGTAGTACACCCCAGTACTTATGGGGAGGCGGAATTTTCAAAAACGATCAAGTTTAAAGAACGAACATCGACTAACCGCTTGAATCGAAGCTAAACAAATAATAACCGAACACATAGCTATACTAAACTATAGTGTTAAGGGATTATACCTAATGAAAACGGTCCTTCGTCTTTGTGTCCTCTTTTGTTCTCCTCGACCTTCTCTAGGTAGTAGACGATCCACCCGAGAGCAAGACACCAAGCTACACCTCTAACTTGAGGTAACTAATCAACTTTGATTGCTAATCAAAGATGAAAGGATGATATAGAGTGAAGGTAATGGATGCTTAAGTCTAACTAAACCTTTGATCTCAACACATGAGGATTAAGGATTAGTCACTTGAAGATGAGAGCTTGAGGAGAGAGAATGTAAGATAAGATAATGAGAAGAGAGAGAGTGTATCATAATATATTATGAAGCATTCTCATTTATCAACAAAAGAAAATGAGTGATGAATAAGCATGCTTCACAAATATCTAATGGTGATTCATTAAGCATGTGTCATTATCATTTATGGTGCAATTAATGATAATGATGAATCACCTCATGACTCACTTTCTTATCCATAAGTAACCTCCTTAGTCACATCTTCTAGAAGCTTCTCGTACAATTACGAGAACGCCCCTCCAATCCGCAAAAATACGGAAAAACTTTAGACTGAAAAAATCCAATAACCGAATACCAGTAACTGGCTTAAACCAAAGCCGAATGGTAAAAACTGTCCGAAAGTCGTACGTGCGTAAACGCACGTATGCGTCCGAACCCTTTGTCGCAAAACCATGCGACCTCTATATAGTTTCGCCTGGAGTAGGAAACTCTCTGTGTGGGACTCTAGAGACTCGACTACTACGCTGGCAGTGGGTTTAACCACAGACCGCAAGCGGCACTAGCTGTACGTAACGGTCCCCAGGTAGTTGTCGATAAGAAGGCCGATGAGAAAACCCATCCGAACTCCTACTGAGTCTGATGTGACAATCTCCATACAGTCCGGTCCGTTCGTCCAAGACTATCGCATATCGGGCCTAGGGGGGCGGCAAGCGTCAGTCCCCTAATAGTGGTATAAGTCGTGTCAGAGGGAAGCCCATTACACCCTGAGAAACTACTGGAACCTACCAGCAAATCTCGCTTGCCCTGGCCAGGGACTTTGCGTAATGGCTCTCTGACACAGCACGATATCTACTCCCAATACCGGGAGGGACGAATCCTGTCTAACCGCCACTGCCTCCAAGTGCTCGGGACTGCACCCAACTGCTACCTGTTTGCACGACTCCTTTGAGCCGTGGTAGGGTAGCAATCTAAGAACAGTGGGACACACTCGAGGCGAAGTAGCAGTGTCAAGTCTGCGGACTACGCTGTACTCATGTCACCTGGGAACTGTTCACTGACGACTGGTATCAAACCAACCAACAGTTCCCTGTGAGTCCTGTCCGGTGTACCCGTAACCTAACGAGCACCTGTATACTATCTCCAGTACGACCTACTGACGGCTGTGGGACAGACCATCTCCCCAACTGGGATGAGAAGCGTACACACCAGTCTACTCCGGAGTATCGATGCTCTATCTCGATAATCCAACGACCAGGGACCTGAATAAGGATGTGCTTGTAGACTACCCAGCCCCCACTAGTGTGACTGCCATCACAACGCTGGTAGACAAGCAAGATCCTAAGAGCTCTATCAATACGTACACTTATATATTAAGATAGAAAAACCAAGTAGCATACTACCATGTTTAGCAAGACTGTTTTATACATGTGAATATCCCAAGCTTCCATTAAGTAATATACAAGCTAGTATGATACAGTAATGGCTTTCTAGGGCATAAACACTAACACATACTAGGAAATTGAGCTAAACATCTTGAATCACTCTCAAATGATACAGACGAGTTCGCATCGTGGATTTAACAAAACAAATTTTACGAATAAGAGTTAACGATACATGTTTAGATTCATATATGAGTATCGATGAGAATATGAAGATTTCATATTATCATCGAGTATCATATATTGGTTTTAACTTGAACATTTAACATGAATAGTTTTTATGTTTGCGTTTCGTTATTAAGGGTTCGAAATTTCAAGTTTAGGCTAAATTTTTCTTGCGTTTTACCGTAAAGTTGTACGTTTATGTTATAATCGAGTATCCTACTGCAATGAACTATTATATCCTACTAAATAAACTAGTGCACCATAAACAAAAATAATCCAAATTAACCTAATTAATCATAATTAACCATAATCGTTACCCTAACACAAATTATCTCTAATTAACCCAAACTTAACCCAATTTACCCAAATTAACCTAATTAACCCTAATCAACCCAAACTTAACCAAATTAAACCTAATCAACACCATAACCCTTTCAAATTATCACTAATTAACCCAAATTAACCCTACCCTTTAATTAACCCAAATTAACACTAGCCTCTAACACTAAACCCAAATTAACCCTAGCCTTTAATTAGAGTTGTTTTCAAGAAAAAACAACCCTAACCCTAATTCCTAACCCTAACCCCAACCCCAACCCCAACCCTAAACCCAACCCCAACCGCAACAGAACCCTAACCCCAACCCCAACCGACCCCTAACCCTAACCCTAAACTTAACCCTAACCTAAACTGACCCGATGCCTAACCCTAACCCTCACGCGTACCCGAACCCTGCCCTAAACCTAACATCATCAAAAGATGGGGAAAAAAGCATTAAATTAGAAGTAAAAATTGGAGATTTACTAACCTTTTTCGCGGTGGAAGAGACGACGGAGGAGGCGACGAGGCTCGGGATCGAGGTGCTGGAGGAAATCGACGAGGATGTTATGAGGAGACGACGGAGGAGGCGACGAGGAAATCGACGAGGCGTGGGAGGAAATCGATCACGAGGCGCGGTAAGATAATAAAGATTTTTGGGAACGGAGGGATTTTCTGTGCCATTTTTTTATTATTAATTAACCCTTATACATGCCCCTACAGACTAACCCGTAGGCCCTTTGTTTGCGGCTCCGTAGGGCCAAACATCAAATTACGATTAAATATTTTTAAATTAAAACGTAAAGAACCATAGGGCCAAGTATATGGACCTACAGTTCAATCCGTAGGGGCAATAAATAGTTGCCCCTACGGATTCCTTTATCCGTAGGGGCAACCCCATATTGTAGTAGTGTATATTTTTTTCCTTGAAATGTTCGTCAGATAACGTTGAGACAGAAGAGATAGAACCGACAGAAGGGGATTATTCACGGTTTTCATCGCGAGCGAGCTTCTAGTTTCATTCCAGCTTTTACATTTCAGTATATTTCTTATTTAAGGCTTATTTTATTGCTGTATCTTGATTCAGACATTTTGTCACTGTTGAACTCTATGGAACTTGAATTGTAATAACTAGTAGGTGGATTTTCATTCTATTGTTTTATTTCTTGTCATATTTTATATTGCTTATTGTACTTAACGTATTTATTACGAGAAAGGTACTTTTCGAAATAAATATGTCGCGAGCTTGTCATGTACCCGTTACCGCTCCTTTTGTGAAGCGGGGCGTGACAATCTCTCTCATTTAAATAGAGAGATCTTATTACATTTTTGCAATAATATCCAACTGAAATAAAAAAAAATATAAATAAATTCAAATTTACTAAAATGCAAAATATTTAAACAAATCATAAAGTTAGCCCCGCATCACCGTTTATACCCGAGAAATAAAAATCATTGGTAGTGTATATGCAATTAAGCGTCACCTCTTTTATCTCTTGAATACATACCGATATGAAACTAATGTCTTAGTAGAGTAAAAATTTACACGCTTATAATTGATACAACCAATGAGGAAAAAAGGATTATTATAAGCTTGTAAAATTTTCCCCATTGGTTGTGTCTATTATAAGCTTGTAAATTTTTCCTCTATTAAGACATTAATTTCATACCGGTATGTATCCAAATGGATCAAAACTTAGGCTTACATAATAATATTCGTGAAGAGGACCGAACATAAATAATATCTCTACAACTTGAACCAATTTTCCGAATGGATCAGAACTTAGGCTTGCATAAGTCCAAAAAATTTCATAATGAAAAGTTGATGAGCATCAGCCCATAGGGTAGTACAAGCATTAAACAGTTGGATTACACAAAAACCAATTACCTTGGTGAAGAAAATAAAGAAGTAGAAGAGATTATCAAAAGCTATAGAACTCATCTGATAGATACGAATATATCCGTATTTTCCTCAACTTCTTTTTATTAGCACTATATCATAAGCCATAAGGCATTCTTCTCTACTTCTCATTTATGTGCTATAGACTTTCGAGCTAATTTCTACGGTTCCTGTTATTGAAATACACTGAAAGTTTTGATGAAAGTGTGTCCACCAAAGATTATTCATGAATTGCGGCACATTTAATGGGCACATGAAATTGACAATGGAAAGTAGGAGCCGGGTCAAAGAGGTTTGGTATGTTTTTATATTAATTTGGAGGGGGTCTTTGAGTTTGAATTGTGCCTCGTTTTGGATATCTGTCATGCACAGTTACATTTGTGTGCATGCATGCATGCATGCACAAAGTAAAGTCAAGGAATAATTAATTAAGATCACAAATTCTGACACCTGTACATATGTATCATGAATATGTGGCTGAGCCGAGTCTCGCCTACAAAAACACATGCATGAATTAGTGTTTCTCGCTAGATTGTTGAATATATATATATATATATATATATATATAGAGAGAGAGAGAGAGGCCGGACCTCATTTTATAAAATGAGGTCAACTGCTCAAACACTCAACCTGTTGTATTTTTAATCGATCCGACCGATATCATGATCTATATGTAATAGATAAATTATGTATCAAATTTCACGGGATTCGGAGATCTCGAACATAACAATCAAGTTGACTAGAAATTAAAGGCTTTTCGGTACATGAAAAATACCGAAAAATGCGATCATTTGATGCTTGTGTTAGAGGTCTCCGAATCCTATGAAATTTGTTATATAACTTATCTAAGAGACGCAGATCATGATGCACGGTCGGACTGCTGGTGAACATAGAGGTCGGGTGTTTGAGTAGTTGGCCTCATTTTAAAAAATGAGGTCTGGCCACAATGGATCGTCTCTCTCTCTCTCTCTCTCTCTCTCTCTCTCTCTCCACACACACACACTACTCTTATAAGCAAATTGATGAACTTTTTGTTCCGTCGCATCTTAACTAATTTTTATCTCTTTTAAAATTATTTTTGAAACGAAAATTATAGTCTATTTGAAATAATCATATGAAACCCATTAAATCAACCGTTTCAATTTCAAATTAAATATCAAATTTTCTTTTTGTAGAGTAGTTTATTAAAATATAAATTGAGTTAGTTGAGATTTGTATTTAGCTTTTCTATATCCTTCATCAAATTTCTTCTTATTTTAAAAATCCTCTCTTTACTCTTCATATTTTATATTTCATTCACAAATCTATTAGATAATTCATATTTCTCCTTATAAATATTTTCATCCAAAAGTTAACCTGATTTTATGACGACCGATATTATTTTCTATTAAACTATTATTATTATATATCTATTTATCAATTTATCAATATATCTACCTGCTATTGATGAATTTTTTGTCTGTTGCATTTTAACCAAGAGTTGGACTACTTGTAGGAGGAAAGGGAATCTCTTACTCGTGTATTTTTCACCATTGGATTTGTGATTTAGCGGTTTGATGTGTATAGACAATTAGAAATAAAATCCTACGGTAAATTGTGATAACATTATTATATTTCTCTAGATCAAACCATCTAATGATGTAAAATAAATGAGAAAGAGACCCCCTCTCCTCTTAAAAGTACAATAGTCCAACTTTCTCTGAAACTAATTTCTTATCTCAGTTAATATTAATTTTTAGAAAAAACTTTACGGTTCCATTTGAAATAATCATGTGTAACCTAACATATCAAGTATTTTAATTTAAATTTAAAAATCAAACTTTATTTTTGTACAGTAGTTTATTAAAGTATAAATTGAATTAGTTGAGATTATTTAGGGTTTTTTAACATCCCTCATAAAATTCCCTTTTATTTTAAAAATTCTCTCTTTAATTTTCATATTTTGCATTTCTCCTCAAATGTATTAGATATCTCATATTTCTCCTTTAAAAAATTCATCCAAAAATAAACCGATTTTATATTAACCGAGGTTATCTTTTATCAAACTATTATCATTATCCATCTATACTATTATTATAAGCAAATTTGTTAATTTTTTTTTGTAATTAGGATATACCAATATGCAATGCTAATATTTTTATTTTATCAATTAATTAATAGCAAATATTTGACAAGGTTTTTTTTCTTACAAGAATTAGTTAAATAAATATAGGTTTTAAAGGTTTTTCATAGAACTTTTAAGTTTTAGAAATTTAATAAGCTAGCTATTTTAAATATTTTTTAAAAATCTTTATTATCATAACTAAAATTATTTAAAATACTTCTCAAACAAAAAATATTATCTCTATAACATTAAATAAAAAATCGTAAAAAAAAAAAATTAGCTAATATATCATATAATATTACCATAAACTAATATTATTAGAATTTAACATTTTAGTTTTCTAACAATATATTTTAATTTGAGCAAATAATTTTAATGGTCATTTTATATTTTTGTTAAACTTATATTAACCATGTTAAGGAGTTTTATGATACAAATGGAAATCTATGGCAGTTTGCATAATTTTGGAAGTTTGTAGTGTTTGGAAGAAAGTGGATAAAGTTCATGGTATCAAGTTGAAATTTACCAAATTATTTATCACATTAATCAATGAGACTACCATGATAATTTATTTTTAAAAAAACCAATGAAAATAAATAAGCTGGTTATTTATATCATTTTTAAAAAACAATTATAATTTTTTTTGTCGCATTTTCTTCTCTCCTCAAAACTAATATGTAGGATATTTTTAATTTTTTTTTATAAATATTTCAAAATTTAACAAATCTTTATAAATCATACACCTATTTTTTAAGAATAAAAAGCAAATCTTTTAAAAACATTATATGTTTATGCTAATGACTATACACCATATTTCATATATGAAATTATTAATTTTGTTTGTATCTTGTAATGAATTTATCGATTTTTCACGTGCATGGAACATGCAAAAAACTATAGAGTGTGTGTGTACAAAAAAGTGATACGAGATGGTGGTCCTTTTTCGCAAAGGGGCTCTTGTCTCAACACACATCCATCCTCATGTATTTCACCGATTCAAACCGGTCAATTTAATGTACGTATTATGAAACCCCCTGTGTACAAAAAGACTTGAGATTTACTTGATGAATGTGTTAGAGATCTTTAAATCTCAAAAAATTTGTATATAAGGTTTTCATCAAACGTAGATCATGATGGCCAGTTTGTATTGATAAAAAATATGCAAGATATGTGTATTTGAGGAGAGCGCCCCTTTTTGACAAAAAGGACCACCACATCATATCCCTTTTCCTCTATATATAGGAAAAGAGGTATGAGCCGACGATTCTTTTTTTTAAAAATGAGCTCTCTCCCCAAAACACACATGACACTCGTGTATTTCACTGATCCAAACTGGCTATCTTGATCTACGTATCATAAAATTCCTATGTACAAAAAATCTCAGAATTTAAACGCTTCTAACGAGTTCATCAAACGGATTGAAAAATTAACGGTTATCGGTATAGGAAAATTATGGTCGCTTGATGAACACATTAGAGATCTTTAAATCCCTAATTTTTTTGTACTTAAGGGTTTCATGATACATAAATCAAGATGGCTAGTTTGGATCAGTGAAATACACGGGTGATATGTATGTTTTGAGGTGAGAACTCATTTTTAAAAAAGGTAAGCCAGCTCATACCCCTTTTCATATATATATATATATATATATATATATATATATATAAGGGGGGATAATAAAGGAAAGGTACCATAGGAGTTCCTTCTATGGCGTCAGAAAAATACACCCTCCATGATCTTTTTCAACGATCAGCACCTATCAAATTCGTCTTTATCATCTAAGATATGGATACACCAAATTTCATGGAATTCCAATGGTTTTTTATCGTTGATTTAGTGGGTGCAAAATTAACGGTTTACCGATAATAGAACTTGTTGCATTGCTAATCCAACGGTGAAAAAGTGGTGGAATCACATGAAATTTTGTATACCCACATCTTACATGATAGAGATGATGATGATGGGTGTCGGAAAAAATAATGGAGAATATAAATTTTTTACGACACCTAATGAAAAAGCCTCATAGGGCCTATTTTCTTCATTATTGTGTGTGTGTGTGTGTGTGTTGGATATGTATGTATGCCCTAGAGACCATTATTGTAGTGGATGCTTGGACATATATATATATATATATATATATATATATATATATATATATATATATATATACAGGACAGTCTTGCTCGATATGATAGTATGCTATCCGGTTTATCTTTATCTTAACATGTGTATATGCTTTACTTCTTATTACGTATCACTAATACATGTTGATAAATCTCGTAGGATCTTTACTTGATTACCAGGATTATGATACGATCATACTAGTAGGGCCTGGGTAGTCCATAAGTACATCCTTAAATGTTCCTAGTCGTGGGAGTATCGAAACTGGGCATCGATATCCTGATTAGACTAGTGTATATGTTTCTTGATTTTGACCGGGACAATGGTTGGTCCCACAGCCATTGGTGTATAACACCAAAGATTGTTAGTGTATATGCCCTAGAGGCCATTACTGTATCATACTAGTTTGTATATTACTTAATGGAAGCTTGGGATATTCACATTGTATATACAATCTTGCTCAAAATAGTAGTATGCTACTTGGTTTGTTTCTACTTCAATGTGTACTTGTGTTTATTTTAGTATATCACCTATACACATTAGTGGAGCCCTTAGGATCTTTGCTTGATTACCAGCGTTGTGATGGCAGTCACACTAGTGGGGGCTGGGTAATCTATAAGCACATCCTTATGCAGGTCCCTAGTCACAGGACTATCGAGACAGGACATCGATACTCCGGAGTAGACTAGCACATGCGCTTCTCATCCTAGAGTGGGAGACGGTCTGTCCCACAGCCGTCAGTACGTCGTACTGGAGATAGTATGCGGGTGCTTGTTGGGTTACGAGTACACTGGACAGGACTCGTCGGGAACTGACCGGTTGGTATTATACCTATCGTCAGTTATCAGTTCCCAGGTGACATGAGTACAGCTTAGTACGCTGACTTGACACTGTCACTTCGCCTTGAGTGTGTTCCCACTGTACTTTGATTACTACCCTACCACGGCTCAAAGGAGTCGTGCAAACAGGTGGAAGTTGGGTGCAGTCCCGAAGCACTTGGAGGCAGTGACGGTTAGAAAGGATTCGTCTCTCCCGGTATTGGTGGTTGACATCGCGCTGTGTCTAGGAGAGCCATTACACGAGTAGTCCCTGGCCAGGGCAATCGAGATATACTGGTAGGTTTCCAGTGTTATCTCAGGGTGTTTTGGGCTTCACTCCGACACGACTTGTACCGCTATTAGGGGACTGACATTTACCGCCCCCCTAGGCCCGCCATGCGATGTATCAGAAGAACAGACCGGACTGTACGGAGATTGTCACATTCAGGCTCAGTAGGAGTTCAGATGGGTTTCGCCTCGTCAGTCTTCTTATCGGCATCTACCTGGGGACCGTTACGCACAGCTAGTGCCGCTTGCGGTCTGTGGTTAAACCCACTGCCAGCGTAGTGTCGAGTCTTTAGAGTCCCATACAGAAAGCTATTCGCCTTTAGGCAAAAGAGTAGAGGTCGCATGGTTTTGCGACAGGTCGCATGGTTTTGCGACAGGTTTCGGTCACATCCGTGCATTTATGCGCGTACAGTGTCCGGACAGTTTACACTAGCGGGCTTTGGTTTAAGCCAGATCCTAGTGTATGTATTGGGATTGGATTTATCCAGTTTGTATTCGTGTTCCTCGGAACGCGGATGCGGGTGTGTATGCACAGTTGACTGAGAGACAGAGGCGGAGGATTCTCATTAGGGTTGTTGACCGTTGACAGTTGACTATTGACTTTTTGCTCAACCCTAATGAGAATATGATATGTGATTAACAATTATATTAATTAAGTATTATGGTGACATGGTTGTTGAGGGATTGACTTTGTTGACTTGTTGACTTTTGTTGACTTGTTGACTAGGATTGACTAGTTGACCATCATGATAACCATAGCTATCATTTCATGGCAAAGACTTTTGCTTGCTTGCTCCTTTGTGCAAAATGAGTGCATGAAATGATATAGCTATGGTTGCTTAAACCATCACATAACACTTGATTGATATGATGAGTTATCATTGTTTTGGATTATGAGAGGGTGAAAGACAAAAGAGAGGCTCATTCAAACTTGACCATTCTCTCTCTTGTTCTTGAGCTCTCATACTCTTGCTCTCACCCTCTTCCTCTTGCTCCCTTTCTTCACTCTATGGTTCACTTGTCTCATGAGTTGAGAACCAAGAACCATAGATAAAATCCCATACAAACTCTTCTCTACTCACTCTAGTTCACAAGGTTTAGCAAACCGAGTGAACTAGTTTCTTCAAAGATCGAAGAAGGAGCCAAAAGGTTGAAGCTTTCAGGTGGATCTATCTTCGGCGTAAGGAGACGACGGGAAGAAGCCGATCCGGACCACCATCGGAGTTTGAAGACGAAGGAGTTCGAGACAAGCAAGGTATAAAACCCATAACCGAGTAGTTAACGACTCCTAGTTAGGTTGTTAGTTAGATGTTTAACAAAGATCCGGGTTTTAAGTCCATGTTACCACCTCTAAGAAAATCGTTTTTCATCAAATTCTGCATGCCCGAAAGTACCGGGAGAGGTAGCATGGACTTACAGTGGTATCAGAGCCTCGTTAAACTCTATCTAACATGTTAGCAAGTAACTAGAAGATCGATTAAAGAAAAAGTCACGAAAACGAACCTGAGAATTTCAAGTTTCTGCCGATTTTTATTCTGTTCAAAAGTTGATAATTTTCATCTTAAAAATCGGCTCAGGCTTTTGTGTGAACAGCCACCAAATTTGGTCCAACGATCGAGTCAAAGCGCCGCGGAAACGCGGCGGGAGCACTCTCCCGCCGCGGATCCGCGGCCGAGTTGACTCGGCCGAGGTCCAAGTTTGCTGCAGTGTTTTACTGGGGTTGTTTTGGGATTTTTGGAATATATATTTTCTGCCCAGATTTTCCAGAACGAAAATTTTATTTTTGGGGTCCTGAAAATCCGTATTTTTGATCGAACTTCTAAAAGACTTTAGCTGACGGATTTTTCTGTAATGTGATATTTGTATTGAACGTCTGCTAATCGCTATATGTCGATTAGTGGGGGTTATACAAATATGTGATCTGTAATGTTGCTGGAATGTGTATATGAATATGTTGGATTGTCGCGGGTGAATAGCCGGGGGTTGTGAGACGAGAGTTTTTCTTTTCTTTCAATTCATGTAAATTTGTAAATTGATGTAATAATTATTTGTATGGCCGCACAACCGGGTCGGGGTTGTAGCCGTCATTGTATAATTTGTTTTTACTGTTTTTGCTCCTAGGATAGACCCATGGAGGGGGTGCACAAACTACCGGGTATGCCGAAGTACCGAGTGGCCTACTCACGGGGATAAGGGAGGTTGCTTTGCTTCGGGTACTTGGCGGGTAGTTTGCCGCACCCATAGGGGTCTTGGGTGGGGTTTGGCTATTCACCGTGACCGTGTAATCTGCTTTTCGTTACAGGCTCGTACGAATTGCAGCTTCCTAGTATATCCAATGTGTTCATCTGTGATCTGAAATGTTTATCATTGCAGTATATCTATATATGATATTATTTAGGCGTTGCTTATGTTTTACAGCCGCGCTAGCCCAGCCCCCGCTCTGTCGTTAGTTAAGTAACCTAACGGGTAATGACGGGGACCCGTGGCGAATGCGAATGGCATAAGCGTACGTCATATTTTGGTTGTTTTCTGCAATGGTAGGATTAAATGATGGGACGCATTAAAAGAACTAATGAAAGAATATCGCGCATTAAAACAACTAATGCAAGTAAAACACGCATTAAAAGAACTAATGCAAGAAAATAAACCAAGTATAAATCGTTGGAACACTTTCGAAAAACCACTCGGTTCTTTTCAAAACTAACTTTTAAATGCGGAGCTTGAGCCACTCCTTTTAAAAGCTATCAAGATTCCTTCGATCATATCAAGTTCACTACGTTCAAGGTTTCGCCAAAACCATTCGTAGCCCTCCGTCGTTTCATATGAAACTTCAACAGTATTCAAGCTGTGTTTGTTGGCCTTATTCAAGGCACAGTGATTGGTAGCTGGTGGATATTCATATGTTGCATAGATAGATGCGTTGGTTTGGGACAGTCGTATTACTTTGTTGGCCATAGTCAAGGGTATATACGGATGGGTTCAAATTAACCTGGACAACGACGGGTAGAACTTGACATGTGACTTATGATTTGTTGGCCTTAGTCAAGGTCATAAGTGCATGGGGCAAAAATCCACATCGGGAGTTTCAAAAGAACTGAAACTTGCTAGCACTGCATACTATTTGGAGTGTGATGATTCTGGTAGGATTCCTTCAGTTTTGTCACGCAATGATATTTGGATCCCGATTCTACTGTGAGTATATGCTACTCCTCGGGAAATTTCTCACTTAACGATCAATGCTATAAACCTAGTAGGTGTCTAGAAAGGTGTTAGCGGGGCTACGCCCCCAGGGAAAAGAGGTTCTTAAATTAAGGAACTTCGCGAAAGCGTTCACGGATTGGAGGGGCGTTCTCGTAATTTGTCGGGAAGCTTCTAGAAGTGTGGTGACTAAGGGGTTAAGGTGACATTGCATTAAATGAGATTAGTGACTCATTTGTGCGATTCATCCAAGTCATTAATGCATCATAAATGCTTAATGACTCATGGAGATGAATCACTCAAAGATATTTGTGAAGCATGGTTGTTAATTCTATTATTTGATTTTTGGATAAATAATAATGCTTCATATATATCATGATAAGTTCATTATCTCATTTCATATTTATTCTCACATTCTCTCTCCTCAAGCTCACTCTCTCTTAAAACCCTAACCCTAACCTCTCATGAGTTGAGATCAAGGGTTAGATAGACTAATACATCCATAACCTCACTCTATATCCCCTAGGTAGCTTAGATTAGCACTTTAAGCAACCTAGTTATCTCAAGTTTGAGATTAAGCTTGGCGTAGGAGCTTTCGGGTGGATCGTCTTTGATTCGAGGAGGCCATTGAGGTGCCGATGTTCCAAGGAGCCTACGAGGAGTGGAGGACCACGATGAAGACCCGAAGGACAAATAACGTGAGGTATAACTTCGTATCCGAGTAGTTAAACCTCTAGCTTCTTGTTAGTAATGGTTTAGATAACGATTCATGCGCTCAAGTCCGTGTTACGAAGCTTTGATAATCGTTTTTCATATATTCCGCCTCCCCGCAAGTTCGTGGGGAGCGTGACATGGACTTACAGTGGTATCAGAGCCAACTAAACCATTACTAGCTTGTTAGCAACTAATTAGAAGTTCGATCGACGGAAAACACGAAAACAAAACCCTGAAAATTCCTAGTTTCTGTTAATTTTAAACCTGTCTGAAAAATTATTTGATATGTCTTAAAAATCACAGCAGGGAATTTTATGAATTCTGGAAAATACGAGTTCACAAAATGACAAGACATCCGCGGATCCGCGGCCAAACAGTGCTTTGTGCCGCGGATCCGCCGCCGAGTCAACTCGGTTTTGACTCTTATTTTCACTGTTATTCATTTTTTGTGGTGTTTTGTCTTCCTGTATATACTTTTCTTCCCAGGTTACTTCAGTGCTGGTTTGCTCTTGGGGTAGACACGGAATATGGTATTCGATCGATGTTCTAAGATATTTGCTAACTGGGTCTTTATCTGTAATGTTTAATGTGTTCGTAAACCTCCCCTAACTGCTAGTATGTCGGTTGGCAGGGGGTTGCACATTTCTGAAAAGTTTACTGTTTGTGTATATGAACTGTGTTGGACTATTGTGATAATTAGCCGGGGTTTGAGATGTGTTTAATATTCATTCATTTTAATGTAAATGTAATTTGATGTAATATTCTTTTGCGGGGCACATCCAGGTTGCGGTTGTAGCCACCGTTGTATTATTTCTTTTTATTGTTTTTGCTCCTAGGATAGACCCAAGGTGGGGTACACAAACTACCGGGTACTTTGAAGTGTTTAGTAGCCTACTCACTTTGTTGAGGGAGACCGCTTCACTTCGGGTACTTGGCAGGTAGTTTGCCGTACCCATAGGGGTCCAGGGTGGGGTAATGGCTATTCATCACAACTGTGTAATCCGTCTTTTATTGCAGGCTCAAAGCAAATGCGGATTGCTAATAAATCCAATAAAGTTCATCTGTGATATGGAATGCTTATTATTGCGTCCGACGAATGTACAATATCTATATATGATAGATATTGGACGTCACTTATGTTTTACACCCGCGCTAGCCCAGCCCCCGCTCTGTCGTTAGTTAAGTAACCTAACGGGTGATGACGGGACCCCGTGGCAAATGCGGATGGTATAAGAGGACATGGTATTTTCGTTGTTTTCTGCAATGATAAGATTAATGATGGGACGCATTATAATAATGCAAAGAAAATAAACCAAAGTTTAATCGTTGGAACAAATTTAAAAGAAACCACTCGGATATTTTAAAAGATCAGAATTTTTAAATTACGGAGCATTAACCACTCCTTTTAAAAAGTATCAGGTTCCTTCGATTATATCAAGTTCACTATGTTCACGGTTTTGCCAAAACCATTCGTAGCCCTCCGTCATTTCTTATGAATGGTCAGTAATATTCAAGCTATGTTTGTTGGCCCTTAGTCAAGACATAGTGTTTGGTAGCTGCTGGGGTATTCATTTGTTGCATAGATAGATGCGTTGGTTTGGGACAGTCGTATTACTTTGTTGGCCCTTAGTCAAGAGTATGTACGGATGGGTTCAAATTAACCTGGACAATGACGGGTAGAACTTGATATGTGACTTATGATTTGTTAGCCCTTAGTCAAGGTCATAAGAATATGGGGCAAAAATCCACATCGGGAATTTCTAAAGAAACTGAAATTTGCAGAGAGATGCATACAATTTTGGAGTTTGATGAATGTTGGTAGGATTCCTTCAACATTATCATACGATGATATTTTGGATCCCGATCCTACTGTGAGTAAAAGCTACTTATCAGGAGATTCGTCACTTAACGATCAATGCTATAAACCAAGTAGGTGTCTAGAAAGGTGTCAGCGGGGTTACGCCCCCAGAGAAAAGAGGTTATTTAATTAAAGAACTTCACGAAAGCGTTGGAAAACCTCCCTCGAAGTATCGACACTGACCTGGTTGAACGGTTAAGCAAGAATTGTACGGTAAGAATAGTCCTGACTAATTCTTCTTTTATGGTTTGAAGAGGGATTCGAGAAACAGTGGGAGCCATCCGGTTTAGATAAATTAAAACCACTCTAAACTTGCAACAGCATCATACTAAAGTGTTTTTCTTCTCTCTCTCTTAATTGCAGCGACCTTGTGACCACACATAGGTTACATCTAGATAATAATTTGACTGAATCTGACTTCTATGACTGGCGAAAGTCTGTCCAGATGTCCATTGCCTATGACAAGCTGGACCACCCTATTGAGGGACACTCCTATTGTTATGGGATCGGGCATTGGCAGAATGATTGCAGGGCTTTAGAAGCCAGTAGCCAGGATACGAAGCATGTTGTGGCTTCAACTTCGGGTGTGTTTATGACTGAGAACTGTATGTCAGTTAACCCTACTTCCTGGGTATTGGATACCGGATCAGGAACTCACATCTGTAATTCATTACAGGCTCTGAGAAATCGTAGGGTTATCGGGATAGGTGATATGACCCTCACAGTTGCTAACGGAATGAGCATGAACGCTGAATCCGTAGGGGAATATCATCTTGGACTGACAACTGGGAAAATATTGATTCTACGTAACTGTTTTTATGTACCAGGTACGACCTGTAATATCATATCTGTATCCTTACTTTCTAATGAAGGATATGATTTTACTTTTACAAGAGATGTGGTTCACATCCACCTAAATCAAGATTTGATTGGGTCAGGTACATTAGAAAACGGAATATACGCATTAAATCAAGTTCAAATTTTCAGTGTCCAGAACACACTTAAAAGAAAGTCTCCGGAAACAAATCAGGCTTTCTTATGGCACTGTAGACTAGGTCACATCAATGAGAGAAGGTTGACTAAGTTACATAGAGAGGGATATTTGAATCCGTTCGAATATCAATCTTATGCTACTTGTGAATCTTGTCTCATGGGAAAGATGACAAAGACTCCGTTCACTGGACACAGAGTAAGAGCAAGCGAGCTCTTAGGAATCGTACACAGTGACGTGTGCGGTCCTATGTCTACGCATGCGCGAGGTGGTTATTCCTACTTCATTACTTTTACAGATGATTTCTCTAGGTATGGATATGTCTTCTTAATGCAGCATAAATCCGAGGCTTTTGAGAAATTCCAAGAATACAAGAATGAAGTGGAAAAACAAACAGGCAAGAGTATAAAGACACTGAGATCTGATCGAGGTGGTGAATACTTAAGTGCTGAGTTCCTGGGTTACTTAAAAGAGAATGGAATTCTCTCTCAGCTTACTCCTCCATACACGCCACAACATAACGGTGTATCGGAGAGGAGGAATCGGACCCTATTGGATATGGTTCGTTCCATGATGAGTAACGCTGAGTTACCATGATCATTCTGGGGATATGCACTAGAATCAGCTGCATATCTTTTGAACCAGGTTCCTACCAAAACTGTGCCTACCACACCATATCAGATGTGGAGTGGGAATAAACCCTGTCTAAAACATTTTAAGACATGGGGATGTCCAGCTTTTGTAAAAAAGCAGTATACGGACAAGCTCGAGGCATGCTCAGTAAAGTGTAAATTTGTGGGATATCCAAAGAACTCCAAGGGATATTATTTCTATTACGCAGAGGAACAAAAGGTTTTTGTTTCTCGTCATGCCTGCTTCTTAGAGACTGAATTTTTGGAAAATCAGAAGAGTGGGAGCGCAATAGAACTGGAAGAAATTCCAGAACGACAAACTACTACTGAAAGTATGATAGAACCAGAAGTTCAAGAAGAACTGGACATTCCCACACCACTCCGTAGGAGTAGTAGGCAATCTCATCCACCCGAGAGATACTACGGTTTTCTCATAGATAGGGATAGAGAGGATTGCACTATTGACTATAATGAGCCTACTAGCTTCCAGCAAGCCATTCAGAGCGGTGACTCAGTAAAATGGCTGGATGCAATGCGGACCGAAATGGAGTCCATGTACACTAACAAAGTATGGACTTTGGACTTTGCTCCAGATGGGGTAAAACCCGTAGGATGCAAATGGATCTTCAAAAAGAAGATTGGTGTAGATAGACAGGTTGAAACATACAAGGCTAGACTGGTTGCAAAGGATTTCCGTCAAAGACCTGGTTTGGACTATGACGAAACCTTTTCTCCAGTAGCTATGCTTAAATCTATTCGGGTCCTTCTTGATATTTCTGCCTTCCACGATTATGAAATCTGGCAGATGGACGTAAAGACGGCCTTTTTAAATGGTAATTTGGAAGAAAGCGTCTATATGGATCAGCCAGAAGGATTCATTCAAAGTGGGAGCAGCGGTAAAGTATGCAAACTGCTTAAGTCCATTTATGGACTAAAGCAGGCATCGCGGAGTTAGAACATCTGTTTTGATGATGCTGTCAAAGAATTTGACTTCATCAAAAATCCAGATGAACCTTGCATATACAGTAAGATTGTAGGGAGAGCTGTAGTATTCCTCGTCTTGTACGTGGATGACATTCTCCTAATAGGAAATGATATTCCTATGTTACAGTAAGTCAAAAGATTCTTGTCACATAAATTCTCCATGAAAGACCTGGGTGATGCCACCTATATTCTGGGGATCCGGATCTATCGTGATAGATCAAAGAGGATGTTGGGACTTTCGCAGTCCAGGTACATAGACACCATAGTGAAGAGATTCAGTATGGATGATTCTAAGCGCGGTAACCTACCGGCTTGTCACGGAATCACCCTCTCCAAAGAGATGTCTTCCAAGACTGATTTGGAAAGGGATCGCATGTCGATTATACCCTACGCTTCTGCGGTAGGCTCTATAATGTATGCGATGTTATGTACCAGACCAGATGTAGCATACGCATTGAGCGTAGTAAGCCGGTATCAAGCAAACCCAGGGGAGAAGCACTGGATAGCAGTAAAGAACATTCTCAAGTACCTAAGGAGGACTAAGGAGATGTTCTTGGTGTATGGCGGAAAAGATCTCCAGATGGAGGCCTTTGCCGACTTCGGCTTCCAGAGTGACAAAGATGACTCCAAGTCCATATCGGGTTATGTCTTTACCCTCAATGGAGGGGCGGTCTGCTGGAAGAGTTCCAAACAGGAGACCGTTGCTGACTCAACAATGGAAGCGGAGTGCATAGCTGCTTGCGATGCCGCAAAAGAAGCAGTGTGGATGAAGAAGTTCCTCACAGAACTTCAGGTGGTTCCTACCAGTGTTGGTCCAATACCTCTGTATTGTGACAACAACGGTGCTATAGCTTTAGCGAAGGAACCCAGGTCCCATCAGAAGTCCAGACACATCTTAAGACGGTATCACCTGATCAGGGAGTTAGTAGATCGCCGGGAGATCGAGGTGAAAAGAGTAGAGATAGAGAATAACATTGCTGATCCATTCACAAAGGCCCTTTCTCAGACGCAGTTCGAGAGGCTATTCGAGATGATAGGTCTACGATATGCCATCTCATGGCCCTAGTGCAAGTGGGAGATTGTTAGTGTATATGCCCTAGGGGCCATTATTGTATCATACTAGGTTGTATATTACTTAATGGAAACTTGGGATATTCACAGTTGTATATAACAGTCTTGCTAAACATAGTAGTATGCTACTTGGTTTGAGTCTACTTTAATATGTGCATATGTTTCTTGTAACGTATCACTTATACATATTAGTAGAGCCCATAGGATCTTTGCTTGATTACAAGCGTCGTGATGGCAGTCACACTAGTGGGGGCTGGATAGTCTGTAAGCAACATCCTATACAGGTCCCTGGTCGTTGGATTATCGAGATAGGGCATCGATATTCCGGAGTAGACTAAGTGTACGCTTCTCATCCCAGTTGGGGAGATGGTCTGTCCCACAGCCATCAGTACGTCGTACTAGAGATAGTATACAGGTGCTCGTTAGGTTACGGGTACACCGGACAGGACTCGTCAGGGAACTGATTGGTTGGTATTATACCCATCGTCAGTTAACAGTTCCTAGATGACATGAGTACAACATAGTCCGCTGACTTGACACTGCTACTTCGCCTCGAGTGTGTCCCACTGTTCTTAGATTGCTACCCTACCACGGCTCAAAGGAGTCATGCAAACATGTAGCAGTTGGGTGCAGTCTCGAGCACTTGGAGGCAGTGGCGGTTAGATAGGATTCGTCTCTCCCGGTATTGGGAGTTGATATCGCACTGTGTCAGAGAGCCATTACGCAAAGTCCCTGGCCAGGGCAAGAGAGATATACTGGTAGGTTCCAGTAGCTTCTCAAGGTGTAATGGGCTTCGCTCCAACACGACTTATACAGCTATTAGGGGACTGACACTTGCCGCCCCCTAGGCTTGATATGCGATAGTCTTAGACGAACAGACCGGACTGTACGGAGATTGTCACATCAGGCTCAGTAGGGGTTCAGATGGTTTTCCTTATCGGCCTTCTCATTGACATCTACCTGGGGACCGTTACATACAGCTAGTGCCGCTTGCGGTCTGTGGTTAAACCCACTGCCAGCGTAGTGTCGAGTCTTTAGAGTCCCACACAGAGAGTTTCCCTGCTCCAGGCGAAACGATATAGAGGTCGTATGGTTTTACGATAAGGGTTCGGATGCATACGTGTGTTTACGCACGTACGACTTTTCGGACAGTTTTTACTAGTCGGCTTTGGTTTAAGCCAGATTCTAGTATCGGGTTACTGGATTTATACAGTCTAAAGTTTTGTCGGGAAGTTTCTAGAAGAGTGGTGACTAAGGGGTTAAGGTGGCATTGCATTAAATGAGATTAGTGACTCATTTGTGTGATTCATCCAAGTCATTAATGCATCATAAATGCTTAATGACTCATGGAGATGAATCACTCAAAGATATTTGTGAAGCATGGTTGTTAATTCTATTATTTGATTTTTGGATAAATAATAATGCTTCATTTATATCATGATAAGTTCATTATCTCATTTCATATTTATTCTCACCTTCTCTCTCCTCAAGCTCACTTTCTCTTAAAACCCTAACCCAAACCTCTCATGAGTTGAGATCAAGGGTTAGCTAGACTAATACATCCATAACCTCACTCTATATCCCCTAGGTAGCTTAGATTATCACTTTAAGCAACCTAGTTATTTCAAGTTTGAGATTAAGCTTGGCGTAGGAGCTTTCGGGTGGATCGTCTTTGATTCGAGGAGGCCGTTGAGGTGCCGATGTTTCAAGGAGCCTACGAGGAGTGGAGGACCGCGATGAATACCCGAAAGACAAGCAACGTGAGGTATAACTTCGTATCCGAGTAGTTAAACCTCTAGCTTCGTGTTAGTAATGGTTTAGATAACGATTCATGCGCTCAAGTCCATGTTACGAAGCTTTGATAATCGTTTTTCATATATTCCGCCTCCCCGCAAGTTCGTGGGGAGCGTGACATGGACTTACACTCGGGTCTACAGACTAACCTTTACCAGTGTCACCAGAGAACTGCTATCTTACAATAGGTATAATACCATCCAGGAGTTCTCGGCGAGTCCGTTCAGTATACCCAGTCTCCACTGAGCACCCGTATACCTTCTCTGATGTCAAACACCAATGGATGAGGGACCATCCATCGCCCATCATATGGGTCGAGAAGCGTATACGCTAGTCTACTCTGGAATATAGATTCTCCGTCTCGATACCCTCACGACTAGGAACAATTGATGGATGTACTTATCGACTACCTCTGCCCCACTAGTATGATCTGCATCATAATCCTGGTAGTCAAGTACTCATCCTAAGGGCTTTATCAACATGTAATAGAGAGACAATAAGTGTACATATTAAGATAAAGAGCAACCATATAGCATACTATCATGTCGAGCAAGAAAGTCCTCCCTATATATGTCCAAGCATCCACTATAATATACATCACATGTATAATAATAGCCTCTAGGGCATACATATAACTAACAATCTCCCACTTGCGCTAAGGCCATTTGTTGTAGTATCTCATACTCAACGCCCCATAAAAGTCTCTCTAGAGAAAGGCCTCTGTGAGTTGATCCACCGTGTTATCCTTTGCGTCAACTCTCCTTACCTCGATCCCTTGGAGATCAACCATCTTCCTGATCAGGTGATACTGTCCTCAGAATATGTCTGGTTCGCTGATGGGACCGGCGTTCCTAGGACAAAGCCATAACTCCATCGTTGTCACAATAACAGTTATTGGACGGTCAATGGTAGGAACCTTGTTCATCTCATGAACAAGAATTATCCAGACATCCATTTTGGTAGCATCGTTGGTAGCGATGTATTCAGCCTTTATCGTCTAGATTGCCAAGGTATCTAGCTTGGAACTCTTCCAAAATATCGTCCCTCCACTGAGGGTAAGGAAAAAGCCCATGACTGACTTTCAGTTATCCTTATCACTCTGGAAGCTCGAATTGGTAAAGGACTCCCACTGGAGTTCACCTTTACCAAAACCCCAAGAACATTTCTTCAGTGCTTCTCAAGTACTTAAGAATGTCCTTCGCAGCTGTCCAGTGATTCTTCCAAGATCCGATTGATTCCTGATCACTACACCTAGTGAGTTAGCTACATCTGGTCTGGTACATAACATCACATACATGATAGAGCCTACTGCCGAAGCATAGGGTATCCCTTGTATGCGAGCTCTCTCCAAATCAGTCTCAGGAGACATCTTTTTGGAGCGAGTGATTCATGAGTATATGGGCAAACCACCATGCTTAGAATCCTCCATAATAAACCCTTTTAGTGCGGTGTTTATGTACCTAGATTTGGGACACTCCCAACATCCACTTAGATCTATCACCATATATCATAATCAACAAGATATAGTAGGTATCATCCAGATCTTCCATGGAGAACCCTCGTGATAAGAGGAGCTTGACCGAGCGTAGCATAGGAAACCATTTCTTATCAAGAGTATGTCATCTACGTACAATACGTGGAAGACAATCTTACTCTTTACAACCTTCTTGTATATACAATGTTCATCTACCTTTTTGATGAAGTCAAACTCTTTGACTGCCACATCAAAACAGATGTTCCAACTCCGCGATGCATACTTTAATCCTGATGGACTTAAGCATAACCACTGGAGAAAAGGTTTCATCATAAACCATACCTGGTTATTGACGAAAAGATTTACAACAAGTCTAGCTTTGAAAGTCTCAATTTTTCTATTTACACCAAGAATCTTCTCAAGATCCATTTGCTCCTGATGGGCTTTACCCCTTTCAGATGCAACGTTCAAAGTCATACTTTGTTGGTGTACATGGATCCGTCTTTGATCGTATAGCATCCAGCCATTTCACAGAGTCCCCACTCGTGATGGCCTGCCTGATCCTGGTTGGGTCATCATCTACAATGATGCAATCCTCGCTCCCACCGTTATGAGGAAACCGTAGTATCTCTCAGGTGGATGAGAAACCCTACCAGATTCGTGGAGAGGCTGAGGTTCGTTGGAGACTATTGAATCCTTTGGTTTCACCAAATCATCAGCTATTAGTTTGTCCAGCTGGAACTCCTTCCAGATCTACCTCATGTCCACTAATTTCTTCATAAGAAACACCTTTTCTAAAAAGGTGGCATGCTGAGTAACAAAATATCTATTGCTCCTCAGAATGGTAGATGATATACTTTCGCAAATATTTGGGATATCCAACAAACTTACAGAACTGACCTTGTATCGAGTTTGTCCGGATTTTGTCTTTCAACATAGGCCGGACAACCCATATCTTAACTCGTTTAAGACATGGTCTCTTTCCATTCCATATCTCATATGGAGTGGTAGGCACTGATTTGGATGGAACCCCATTTAATAGGTATGCAGCTTCTCAAGTGCATAACTCCAAAAGAAAACAGGCAACTCAGCAGTAGTCATCATAGAGCGTGCCACATCTCATAGGCCGCGATACCTCTGCCCCGATACACCGTTGTGCTGTGGTGTATGTAGGGTTGCTAGGCAGGCGCACAAGAGTCTACGAGGCATCAACCATGCCCGATTAAAATTTTAGCCGTGCTGAACAACTCTAATATGGAACTTTAAACAAGGGTTTAGGCGAAAACTTGCATGTTAACAACTTTAACACTAAGTGAAAGAGATTACAACCTTTGTAGATCCGGTCCTTCACTCCATTAGCTCCATGTAGACGTCCCCATAGCTGCGATCGTGAACTCCGGACTCTAGAGAAGCTCCACGAGAAGAACGAACATGCTTGCTACGTTGACTTCGAGGCCGAAGATGATCTACGTCGGGGAGACACAAACTTAAGCTATTCCTTCACTAGGTCATGAACTTTGTGAAGAGAACACACTCTACTACATGGCAAGTGGTAGAGGATGAAGAAGTAGGAAGTGGGCTCACTTTAGAATTGATTTTCTCACTCATTTTCTCATGGCACCATTGGAGCTAGTAAGCTTTTGGATGGAGCTTGATGAAGAAGAAGAAGAAAAGAATAAAATGAATTATCCATCCAAATGAAAACTTATCTAATAAATAAATGGCACCATGGTTGAGTTAAGCCCTCATACTTAACTCATGCAGAGAATTAACCAAGGCTTTAAGTTAAAGGTTAGGTTAAAGAATATCAAAAGAAATGACAAAAGAGTTGACTTTGTCAAAGCTTCTCCAAGCTTCTTCAAGCTTGATTACTTTGACTAAGTTAAACCCTTTTGTTAAATCTTAAGATAAAACAATAACCCTAATCTTGGTATGAGTCTCATACATCCATCTTGTATGTATCATCAAACATGATACAAACATATGTATACAAATATATATCATATATACACTTATGCACAAGTTAGTGAGAAAATAAATCATAAGTGAGCTAATACTAGTTAATGCAATGTCATATATCAAATATATAATTATGCATTAAATTATTAAATCAACTCTTGATTTAATAATCCGGCTATAACCGACTAATATCAAAAGTAACAACTTATCGAATCAACACTTGATCCGATAACCCGGCTATATCGCATACAACCGATCAATGTCACGAATCACGAGAATAGAATACGGTATCTCATATCGTATTAATCTCGGTCCCGCACATATCACATATGTGCTCCTACTTCGTTTCGCTTGAGCCAGGAAACCCCTGTGTAGGACTCTAAAGACTCGTCAATACGTCGGCAGTAGGTGATGATCATATCAAACACCCACAAGCCGCAAGCGGTGTGCTAAACGTAACGGCCACCCGGGTATTGAGCGATCAGAAGATCAATAAGCAAGCCCGCTAGTCCTCCTGCGAATCCAATCAGTAACACTCCCGTACAGTCCGGTCTCGTCGTCTGATATGTCGCATTTCTCGCCTAGGGGTGGTAAACGTCAGACCCCAGTAGCTCGATAAGTCGTGTCGATATGAGGTCTATAACAGTTCGAGAAACTACTGGTAACACTTACCAATAAATCTCAGCAACCCTGGCCAGGGATTTCTGGTTATAGCCAATCGAACACAGCACAACATCAACTCCCTATACCGAGAGAGACGAATCCCCTCCTATCGCTCATTGCCTCCATATGATTCGGGACTGTACCCAAAAGCCACCTTTTTGCATGCCCTCTTGGACATGGTATGATGGAAATCAAAGCACAGTGGGAATCACACAAGACTCTATGACGATCTCGGGTCAACAGACTACTCTGTACCAGTGTCTCCGGAGAACTGCCATCTGACGGGAGGTATAATACCATCTTGGAGTTCTCGGCGAGTCCGTCCAGTGTACCCAGTCTCCACTGAGCACCCGTACACCATCCTTGATGTCAAACACCGATGGATATGGGATCATCCATCGCCCATCATATGGGTCAAGATGCGTATATGCTAGTCTGCTCTGGTGCATCGATGCCCTGTCTCGATACACCCACGACTAGGGACCTTGAAGGATGTACTTATGGACCACCATGTCCCCACTAGTATGATCTGCATCATAGTCCAGGTAGTCAAGTACACATCCTAAGGGCTTTACCAACATGTAACAGAGAGATAATCAATATACACGTTAAGGTAAAGTGTAACCATATAGCATACTATCATGTCGAGCAAGAAAGTCCTCCCTATAATGTCCAAGCATCCACTACAATATACATCGTATGTACAGTAATGGCCTCTAGGGCATACATATAACTAACAATCTCCCACTTGCACTAGGGCCATCTGTTGTGGTATCACATACCTAACAATTAGCTGCTGTTGAAGTATCTCATACTCAACCATCCCATAAAAGTCTGTAACGTTTCAGAAATCGTTTTGCGAATTTCCCCGTTTTAGGGCAAAATTGTTGGTTTTTCCCGTTTTAACCCGATTTCGATCAAACGACCGTATAAGCTTACCGACACCTAATTTGGCCAAAATAAAGCTTGTGCGTGAACTTTGGGAGTATTTGGGAGGTTTTGGTTCAGATAGTTTTTTTCCCAAATAAAATATTATTTTAAGCGGTATTTTGTGCACGTAAATCGGGAAATTTTTTATTTTGTGAATAAATTAATTTTGTCACTAGAATTATTTTAGAAGGTTCTTTTTAAATATCTAGATTTTTTTTGGTGAATAATGGTTTCTTTTTAAAATTTAAAAGAAAAGGGTGTAATGGTGGCAAAATGCATTAATTAGCATTAATTACTCTTTTTCCTTACTTTTTCTTCACAAAATATTACACAAAACCCTCCCTCTCACCTTGGCCGACCCTCATTCCCCCATTTCTGTCCTAAACATTTCCAAACTCATTTCTCTCTCATTTTCTATCAAAAACACAAAAGGAATTCCAAAAATAAATCCAAAAATTCCTATATAAATATTAAACCATTTTTCCTTCACTAATCCTTCATGGATCTTCATCAAAGCTTGATTTTTGGAGGCTAAAGTGATGGATCTAATTTATTTTTGGTGTTCTTGAGGAGGTATAATTTCTTACCTTAATCCATAATTAATTGCTTTAATCTTTAACTAGCTAATTTAGTTAAACTATTTAAGTGCTTAGTTTAGCATTTAATTCATGATTAATTCATTATATTTGGTTTAAGAAATTCATGTTAGGGTTAAATTTTGATTAAGTGATTAGTGTTTAATTCAAGTGTTAAATTGTGTTTTGGAAAAGATTAATCTAGTAGAAAGTGTTAAAATTTGCTAATAAGCATTTTGTTTAATTAAGCAAAATTGCTTACTAGATTTTTGCTAAAACTTAATTAAGCAAGTTTAAAAATATAGGATTGGTTTAGATAGCTTAGTTAAGCTATTTTAAGGTATTTGTAATTGTTAGATTTTTGTTATCTTGAATCTAGTGCGATATATTGCGATAGGTTGCTTACTAGATTTCGGGGTTTTTCCGACGTAGGGTTCGTTTGGTAGTTGCGAGGTTATATCCAGTGTATTCCTCGTAATTTTTGTGTTGTGTTGCGCGATCGGGACGATCGGGGTCCAGACTTGGTGTTTTGTAGTTTAGCGACCCCAATTAGGGTTTTGGCCGGTATCGTGCGCGATAGATGCGCTAAGCGCACAGTGTATTTTTCAGGGCGTTATTCTTGCGTTTCGATGTCTTTTCGTCGATGTAGAATATATGCTTATGTGATGTGTTTATGAAATTTTAGGTTCGCAAGCGGGGACTTCGGACGCTACGACAAGGGGAAAACAGGTGGTAGGCTTCACCTAGCTTGGAGCGTTGGTGAGTAGATTTAACATCTACAGGGGAATCGCCCGCATGACGTTATGCGTCTGGGCTAGAAATATTTACATTGTCGCATATTCTATGTCATGTTTAGAATTGCGCATTTACCCTATTAGTTAGATTGTAGTGTGCCTGGACTTGTACTAGTAGGACACTGCACATATTATTGACGATTTATGTTGCACTAGCACTGTTTGTATGCTACACACACCGTCAATAATTACCATGTCACACACATAGCAACTTATAGATGTTATATTTCTTAGTTAGGGACATTGTGACATTGATTCATATTTCTTATCACATTGACATACAGTTATCTGTTTACCTATAGGGTATTGTACCATTAGTGATAGGTACATACACACCTAAGGACATAGCTACAGGTGTACTTGCATTTTATACTTTACTTATACCTGATAGGTATATCACATCATCATATAGGTAGATACCTATATTTCTGCTATAACATTCATGTGTTCATTTATATCTGGTGAATGCTATGCTTTTCTTTTATACGCTTTCATTACAGTTTTTATGTTGCGTATACTTTATTCATGGATTATCGCATTGTTATATGGATTTTTCATGATGTTTTTTGGATTTGGGAACCGTGGTAGTTCATGAAATTATGCATACATTGAAAAACCCGGTTTCCTTGATATGATATTTTAGCAGCCACCATGAGATTTATCGTTGCTGATATATATACCCTACGCGAGGAAAGGACGGATCCGTGTATGGGTATATGGTGGGGCCCGGAGGTACCCGGAAGCAAGAACGTTGTCGCTGTATGAGTCGACATCGCGGTGCTAGGCGATGAGGCTTAGGGGAACCATACTTTACGGTGACAGGACCATTGACTCATCGGCTATCGAGTGGATACCGACGGGTGCCATGTGCGTATGGATACGTCGAGAGGCGAGGGTCAGAGCTAGGCACTCGAGCTTTCGGGATAGCGTATGATACGTACCTATCAGCACCTGATGGATCAGCATTTCTGTGTCGATGCTTGGCACATTGGTTTCATGATATTTCCAATTACTCTTTTGTATATATAACAGGGGATTGAGTCGCTGTTATATATACCCTTACACCAATATTAGTGGAATGGGACGCTAATATATGTGTATTGCCCTCATCATATTTATTTATGACATTATATTAGGATGTTAGAACTGTGCTGGAGATTTGATTTGGGGCTTAAGAGATTCTTTGGGATTGGATACTGATATTGTACATACGAGATATGTGAGATCAACTTGCTGTTGTACATTTGATATATGTGAGATATACTGATATTGTACATACGCGATATGTGAGATCCACTTGCTGTTGTACATTTGATATATGTGAGATATGCTGATATTGTACATACGAGATATGTGAGATCCACTTGATGTTGTACATTTGATATATGTGAGATATACCTGATATTGTACATGCTAGATAGGTGAGATCTACTTGATGTTGTACATTCGATACATATGCGAGATATACTTGATATTGTGCAGTTGAGGCGATGTGACACTTAGATGATATGAGAGCCAATTTGGGGGCTGATTTGAGGAATTGGGATTTTGATTTGTCTTGCTAGATTGTGATCCTACCACGATGTCAGGATTCCGTGGAAATGACATATTTCACTCCATACCTCATCTTTATATACTTGTGCACTGTTCCATGTATTAGGAGTACCTATGAGTGTACCTTTCATGAGTGTTGCACAATTACTTTCTCATATCCCCAGTGCATGATTATTGCATACTGTTGTCATCTCATTATTGCTTTATAGATTGGTGGTACTTGTAAGTGTACTTTCCATTATTTCGTACTCATGACCTGTTATTACTGCAATTGTCATATATTAGATTCATGCTGTACGTACATTCTTGCGATTACCTGCATATGTTTTTTTACTATTCACGAGTTGGCAACTCACCCCCCGTTGTGCCACAGGTGTTACAGAGTGTTCCCCAGAGTAGTCGAGGCTGGCTATTCATCTATCATCTTTTGCTACGGATACCGCATCAGCTCACAGTGTGCAGTTTGCTTAGGTTGGTTTTGTGGTTATTCGTTGTATTGTATATTTGTTGTATCCCTGTACTCTCCATCTACTATTTTCATATTGACTTAGAGACTTGGTGAGGACGATGTTGTATATTATGTTGGATTTGTTGTCTTTTATACAGTTTCCTTTCTTTTGTCTCTTATTTCTTCGCTACGGCGTCGTATATTTGTTGTGGTGGTTGTTTTCCGCCTTTGGGCGTGGATTTTTGCTCCCGTTTGGGATGCTTTACCTTATATTTATGTTGTACCCATTTTTGGGGCTAGCTTTTACAAAGGAGGTGCTGCCAAAATTTTAAAGAAAAAGTGGACTCTTTTAAAGAATTTGGATTGTGATTTCAAATGTTTCAAAAAACTTTTATTATCTTTTCCGTATTTTTATGCTTTAGATTTCTGGGTTTTGTCTTTCTTTTACTGCGTTACGTCTGGAGGCGTTGCGTAGTATTAGGGCCGTCACGTGCCAAATTTCGGGTCGTGACAAAGTTGGTATCAAAGCGCGGTTTTACCTTTCGGAGTGTAGGATGACCTTGGTATGATGGAGTAGGTAACCTAAGCGGAGTAACATAGTGTGTGTATGTCTGCAGCATACTCATGATGCAGTATTTCGCTTAAAGTGCCTAAGTACAAATTGCTTGAAATTCCTTCCTTGATGATTCATATCCTTGTGATTCGATTTCCTTGTTCTTATCGAATCCTATCTCTATTTATAGCCTTGCCGCCGATGACTATGGGGACTCAGAGTGGTGCAGCGAGGGCCGAGGTCAGAGTTGGCTCGGGTGAGACGAGCACTGACCAGGAAGGCACTTTTGTTGCACAGGTGCAGACGGTTCAGCCTTCGACAGATCAGCTCGCTAGGCTTGTAACAGAGATGCAGGACTTGCGCCAGACGATGAGATCATTGGTTGATGCCATTCGAGCGCAGCGACAAGAGGTTGACACCCCTGTTACTCAGTTGTTCCTTGGGATCAGCATGCAGCAGTCTGTCACCTACGTAGCACCAGTGGATGTAGCCCCAGTCGACGAGACACATATTCCAGAGACTTTGCGAGTTCCAGGACAGTGGAGGACCCGTACAGGTGTGCCAGTCCAGGGATAGAGGCCTAGTCGTCGAGATAGATTTCATGACCATCGCGGGAGCAGCAGAGGCATAGGACGTGGACAGACGTTCAGCTCTTATCCCCAGGAGGGTCAGCAGCGTTATATTGGATGCTATCGATGTGGGAGCCTTCACCACTTCATCAGGGGTTGTTCCTTAGCGCCGCGTCAGAGTCGTGTTCTAAGAGGTCGTGGGCGTGGAAGGTTTGCTCAGAGGGGTCAGTCTGGCAGAGGAAGAGTTTTGACAGTTCCGGGTAGAAGGCAGACACGAGAGTTTGTTTCTACTCATCCGGACGCACAGGCGTCCAATGCAGAGTTTTCAGGTATCCTTGTACATGTTCTTTGATGTACTTGTTGGTTTTTCGCACTTTGTGCCGTGGTTGGGATGAGGATCGTGTTAGTTAGATCAGCCGTTTTGTTGTGTTAACTTCTGTCAGCGATTCTTTTGTTGCGCGACACGTATTTCGGTCATATGCCAATCGGTGGGGAGATTTTGCCGTCATTGGATCCTTCTAGAGATGTTGGATTTGACGTTCTCCTGGGTATGGATTGGTTAGCTACGTGTTAGGCGTCTGTGGACTACCGCAAGAAAAACAGACAGGGTTTGTTTTCCAGGCGAGTCAGTTCTTGTTGTGCAGGGGGACAGTGGTGTCGCCTCTCACAGCTCGAATTCATCCTTTTTCGCTAGTCTGCTTTTGAGGAGAGGATGTCGAGGATTCTTTGCGTTCATTCGTGATACCGGAGCCATAGTGGATTGTTGGACCGGGTACTTATCGTGCGAGAGTTTTCCGACGATATTCCAGGAGAGCTAGCGAAATTCAGGGAGCTTAAGGATCTGCTGCAGAGTTGTTTGTTGGGAGGTTTGTGTGTCCGAGTGTTTCGCTTTTGGGAGCTCCTATTTCTGTTCGTTAAGGAGAAAGACGACAGATTGTGGTTGTGGATTGATAGATCGTCAATTGAACCGGCTTACGGTGCGGTTAGGTATCATTTACCTCGCTTTGACGATTTCTTCGATCAGCTCCAGAGTGCGAGACTTTTTCTAAGTTTGATTAGGATCAGGTCATCATTGTTGCGGGTTTGGAGTGGTGGCATTCCGAATACTATTTTTGTGCGTGCTATGGGCAGTTTGTGTTTTGGTGGTGTCGTTGAACTCGCCAATGCCCTAGCAGCATTTGTAGTTATGATGCACCAGATTTCTTCAGGCCGTTCCTTGACCAGTTGCTGTTGTGTTTTGACGACATTCTGGTCTATACTTTGTGTCTTGAGGAACAGGAGCAGCACTTGAGAATTTATTTTGCAGACATTGGGAGAGCCCCAGCTGTTTGCTAGATTCTCGGAGTGTTCCTTCAGGCTTGTTTGTGTTGACTCCTAGGTCTTGTAGTTACGGGAGACGGTTTCATATGGTTCCGAGGGAGATCGAGACCGTACAGCTTAGGCCCGGACTTGTGTGCAGGATGGAGGTCCTTTGACTTTGGGCTTAGCAGGTGTTTACCGCCGTTTCGTGCAGGATTACTAGCGTATTGTTGCACCGTTGACTGTACAGACCTGAAAGTAGGTTCTTTTCTTTGGACTGAGGCATGTGTACAGAGTTTTCGGCAGTTGAAGATTCAGTTAGCAACTGCATCAGTTCTGCTTTTGATTCGGAGTCTGTGATTGTGACAAGGTTGTGCTAAGTTAGGAATGCGTTTGTGTACCTGATGTTATCGGGTAGAGACGTAAAATCCTAGAGCAAGCACATCAGTCAACTTTCTATCTTCATTCAAGTTCCACCAATATTGACGTGACTGGTGAGATAGTTACGGGTGGACAGGAATGTAAAGAGAAATTTCAGGTTTCGTTTCAAGGTGTTTGACTTGTTGTGCGTTTGTGTTCTTTTGTTGTTTGCGGAAGTTGGGATCGTCACTCGCCATTGTTAGGATACTTCTTGATAGTTGTTATCAGGAGACATTCCAATTGGCAACCTTTAAGTTTTGTTTGTTAGGTGGTGTCGATCTCCAGTCTGTTTTTATGACTCTGCATAGTAGGATTTTTGGACCCCAGCTAGTCTAGAGACTTCGGAAATGATCCAGCTGTTTCAGGTAAGGATGATGACAGTCCTGTGCGGACAGAGGTCTTATGCCGACCATGGTGATCGCATGCTCGAGTTCGCAGTGGGAGATCATGTATTCCTACGGATTTTTTCGATGAAGGACGTGTTGAGTTTTGGGAAGCTTACCCAGAATTGTAGGTCCTTTCCAGATCCTTAAAGTGAGTTAGTTCTGTTGCCTTTAATTTGGTACTTCCGCCCAGATTATTGAGTATTCACCCCGTATTCCTTGTGTCGATACTTTGCAATTACCTTCTTGACCTTTCTCACATGATTCAGCACCAGACCATTTAGCTTAGACGCGATCTTTCATTCACCAGCAGCCAATTGTGTTAATGGCTAGGCAGGTGGAGAAACTTCGGTCAAGGGTCTTACCATATGTGAAGGGTTTTTCTTGGACGTAGCCGTATAGTGAGGTAATCACTTGGGAGGCTGCGAAAGAGATATGAGAGTTTAGTAATCCTCTCTTTGAAGGTACGCTTAGTGAAAATTTTAAATTCGGGGACGAATTTTTATAAGGGGGGGGGGGGGGGGAGATTGTAACGTTTCAGAAATCGTTTTGCGAATTTCCCCGTTTTAGGGCAAAATTGTCGGTTTTTTCCCGTTTTAACCCGATTTCGATCAAACGACCGTATAAGTTTACCGACACCTAATTTGGCCAAAATAAAGCTTGTGCGCGAACTTTGGGAGTATTTGGGAGGTTTTAGTTCAGATAGTTTTTTTCCCAAATAAAATATTATTTTAAGCGGTATTTTGTGCACGTAAATCGGGAAATTTTTTATTTTGTGAATAAATTAATTTTGCCACTAGAATTATTTTAGAAGGTTCTTTTTAAATATCTAGATTTTTTTTGGTGACTAATGGTTTCTTTTTAAAATTTAAAAGAAAAGGGTGTAATGGTGGAAAAATGCATTAATTAGCATTCATTACTCTTTTTCCTTACTTTTTCTTCACAAAATATTACACAAAACCCCCCCCTCTCACCTTGGCTGACCCTCATTCCCCCATTTCTGTCCTAAACATTTCCAAACTCATTTCTCTCTCATTTTCTATCAAAAACACAAAAGGAATTCCAAAAATAAATCCAGAAATTCCTATATAAATATTAAACCATTTTTCCTTCACTAATCCTTCATGGATCTTCATCAAAGTTTGATTTTTTGAGGCTAAAGTGATGGATCTAATTTCTTTTTGGTGTTCTTGAGGAGGTATAATTTCTTACCTTAATCCATAATTGATTGCTTTAATCTTTAACTAGCTAATTTAGTTAACTATTTAAGTGCTTAGTTTAGCATTTAATTCATGATTAATTCATTATATTTGGTTTAAGAAATTCATGTTAGGGTTAAATTTTGATTAAGTGATTAGTGTTTAATTCAAGTGTTAAATTGTGTTTTGGAAAAGATTAATCTAGTAGAAAGTGTTAAAATTTGCTAATAAGCATTTTGTTTAATTAAGCAAAATTGCTTACTAGATTTTTGCTAAAACTTAATTAAGCAAGTTTAAAAATATAGGATTGGTTTAGATAGCTTAGTTAAGCTATTTTAAGGTATTTTTAATTGTTAGATTTGTGTTATCTTGAATCTAGTGCGATATATTGCGATAGGTTGCTTACTAGATTTCGGGGTTTTTCCGACGTAGGGTTCGTTTGGTAGTTGCGAGGTTATATCCAGTGTATTCCTCGTAATTTTTGTGTTGTGTTGCGCGATCGGGACGATCGGGGTCCAGACTTGGTGTTTTGTAGTTTAGCGACCCCAATTAGGGTTTTGGCCGGTATCGTGCGCGATAGATGCGCTAAGCGCACAGTGTATTTTTCAGGGCGTTATTCTTGCGTTTCGATGTCTTTTCGTCGATGTAGAATATATGCTTATGTGATGTGTTTATGAAATTTTAGGTTCGCAAGCGGGGACTTCGAACGCTACGACAAGGGGAAAACAGGTGGTAGGCTTCACCTAGCTTGGAGCGTTGGTGAGTAGATTTAACATCTACAGGGGAATCGCCCGCATGGCGTTATGCGTCTGGGCTAGAAATATTTATATTGTCGCATATTCTATGTCATGTTTAGAATTGCGCATTTACCCTATTAGTTAGATTGTAGTGTGCCTGGACTAGTAGTAGTAGGACACTGCACATATTATTGACGATTTATGTTGCACTAGCACTGTTTGTATGCTACACACACCATCAATAATTACCATGTCACACATATAACCACTTATAGATGTTATATTTCTTGGTTAGGGACAATGTGACATTGATTCATATTTCTTATCACATTGACATACAGTTATCTGTTTACCTATAGGGTATTGTACCATTAGTGATAGGTACATACACACCTAAGGACATAGCTACAGGTGTACTTGCATTTTATACTTTACTTATACCTGATAGGTATATCACATCATCATATAGGTAGATACCTATATTTCTGCTATAACATTCATGTGTTCATTTATATCTGGTGAATGTCTTTTATACGCTTTCATTACAGTTTTTATGTTGCGTATACTTTATTCATGGATTATCGCATTGTTATATGGATTTTTCATGATGTTTTCTGGATTTGGGAACCGTGGTAGTTCATGAAATTATGCATATATTGAAAAACCCGGTTTTCTTGATATGATATTTTAGCAGCCACCATGAGATTTATCGGTGCTGATATATATACCCTACGCGAGGAAAGGAGGTATCCGTGTATGGGTGCATGGTGGGGCCCGGAGGTACCCTGAAGCAAGAACGTTGTCGCTGTGTGAGTCGACATCGCGGTGCTAGGCGATGAGGCTTAGGGGAACCATACTTTCCGGTGACAGGACCATTGACTCATCGGCTATCGAGTGGATACCGACGGGAGTCATGTGCGTATGGATACGTCGAGAGGCGAGGGTCAGAGCTAGGCACTCGAGCTTTCGGGATAGCGTATGATACGTACCTATCAGCACCTGATGGATCAGCATTTCTGTGTCGATGCTTGGCACATTAGTTTCATGATATTTCCAATTACTCTTTTGTATATATAACAGGGGATTGAGTCGCTGTTATATATACCCTTACACCAATATTAGTGGAATGTGACGTTAATATATGTGTATTGCCCTCATCATATTTATTTATGACATTATATTAGGATGTTAGAACTGTGCTGGAGATTTGATTTGGGACTTAAGAGATTCTTTGGGATTGGATACTGATATTGTACATACGAGATATGTGAGATCCACTTGCTGTTGTACATTTGATATATGTGAGATATAATGATATTGTACATACGAGATATGTGAGATCCACTTGCTGTTGTACATTTGATATATGTGAGATATGCTGATATTGTACATACGAGATATGTGAGATCCACTTGATGTTGTACATTTGATATATGTGAGATATATCTGATATTGTACATGCTAGATAGGTGAGATCTACTTGATGTTGTACATTCGATACATATGCGAGATATACTTGATATTGTGCAGTTGAGGCGATGTGACACTTAGATGATATGAGAGCCAATTTGGGGGCTGATTTGAGGAATTGGGATTTTGATTTGTCTTGCTGGATTGTGATCCTACCACGATGTCAGGATTCCGTGGAAATGACATATTTCACTCCATACCTCATCTTTATATACTTGTGCACTGTTCCATGTATTAGGAGTACCTATGAGTGTACCTTTCATGAGTGTTGCACAATTACTTTCTCATATCCCCAGTGCATGATTATTGCATACTGTTGTCATCTCATTATTGCTTTATAGATTGGTGGTACTTGTTAGTGTACTTTCCATTATTTCGTACTCATGACCTGTTATTACTGCAATTGTCATATATTAGATTCATGCTGTACGTACATTCTTGCGATTACCTGCATATGTTTTTTTACTATTCACGAGTTGGCAACTCACCCCCCGTTGTGCCACAGGTGTTACAGAGTATTCCCCAGAGTAGTCGAGGCTGGCTATTCATCTATCATCTTTTGCTACGGATACCGCATCAGCTCACAGTGTGCAGTTTGCTTTGGTGGGTTTTGTGGTTATTCGTTGTATTGTATATTCGTTGTATCCCTGTACTCTCCATCTACTATTTTCATATTGACTTAGAGACTTGGTGAGGACGATGTTGTATATTATGTTGGATTTGTTGTCTTTTACACAGTTTCCTTTCTTTTGTCTCTTATTTCTTCGCTACGGCGTCGTATATTTGTTGTGGTGGTTGTTTTCCGCCATTGGGCGTGGATTTTTGCTCCCATTTGGGATGCTTTACCTTATATTTATGTTGTACCCATTTTTGGGGCTAGCTTTTACAAAGGAGGTGCTGCCAAAATTTTAAAGAAAAAGTGGACTCGTTTAAAGAATTTGGGTTGTGATTTCAAATGTTTCAAAAAACTTTTATTATCTTTTCCGTATTTTTATGGTTTAGATTTCTTGGTTTTGGATTTCTTTTACTGCGTTACGTCTGGAGGCGTTGCGTAGTATTAGGGCCGTCACGTGCCAAATTTCGGGTCGTGACAAAGTCTCTACTGGGAAAAAGGCCTTCGTGAGTGGATCCGCGATGTTGTCCTCTGTGTCTACTCTCCTAACCTCGATCTCCCTGGAGATCAACCATCTCCATGATCAGGTGATACTGCTTAAGAATTATAACTGGATTTCTGATAGGACGGGGAGGGGTTCCTTGGCAAAAGCCACAACTCTATTGTCACACAATGGTAGGATCGAAGTTCATCTCATGAACTTATATATATCCAGACTGCTTCTTTGGTAGCATCCTTGGTAATGATGTATCTTGCCTTTAATCGTCTAGTATGTCACGGTATCTGGCTTGGAACACTTCCAACATACCGTCCCTCCATTGAGGGTAAAGACAATGCCTGCGACTGACTTTCAGTCATCCTTATCACCCTGGAACATTTCCAGTGATTCTCCCCAGGATCGATTGATACCATCTCACTACAACTAGTGACTTTCCTAACATCCAATTAGATCTATCTCATAGATCCAAAATCCAGGATTCAGGAGGTATCACTATGATCTTTTATGGAGAATCTTTGTGATAAGCGGAGATTGACCGATCGTAGCATAGGAAACTCCTTCCCTATCAAGAGTATGTCATCCACGTACTCTACGAGGATCACCATCATACTCTCTACTATCTTTTTGTATATACAAGGTTCATCTACCATTTTGATGAAGTCAAACTCTTTGACTAACACATCAAAACAGACGTTCCAACTCCGCGATGCCTGTTTTATCACATAAAACATCTTGCACACGTTTCCGCTGCTCCCACTGTCTACGAAGCCCTCTGACTGTGTACTTATAGACTCTCTCTTCTAAAACATCATTTAGAAAAACAGTCATGACACCCAACCGCCAGATATCGTAGTCATGGTATGTAGCCGTGGCAAGTAGGATCTGGATGGACTTAAGCATAGCTACTTAGAAAATGTTTCATCATAAACCATACCTGGTCAATGATGCAAACCTTTGACAAGTCTAGCTTTGAAAGTCTCAACTTTTCCATGTACACCAAGTAATCTTCTCAAGATATACTTGCTCCTGATGGGGATTTAACCCTTCAGATAAAGCAACCAAAGTCCATACTTTGTTGGTGTATAAGGATTCCATCTCAGATCGCTAAGCATCCAGCCATTCTTATAGAGTCCCACTCCTGATGGCCAGCTCGAAACTAGTTAGGTTATCATCTCATGATGGAATCCTCTCTCCCACTGTCATAGACAAACCGAAGTATCTCTTAGGTGGGTGAGGAACCCTACTAGATCGGCGGAGAGGCTGAGGTTCGTTGGAAACTATTGAATCCTTTGGTTCTACCAAATCATCAGCTGCAGTTTGTATAGCCGGAACTCCTTCCAGTTCTACCTTATGTCTCACTAATTTCTTCACAAGAAATTCCCTTTCATAAAGGTGGCATGTTGAGAAACAAAACATCTTTTGTTCCTCAGTTAGGTAGAAGATATTCCCTTGCAAATGCTTGGGATATCCAACAAACTTCTACAGAACTGACTTTGCCTCGAGCATGTCCTGATTATGCTTTTAGACATAGGCTGGACAACCCCAAATCTTAACAAACTTAAGATATGGGCTCTTCCCTTTCCATATCACATATGAAATGGCAGGCAACTGATTTGATTTGAACCCTATTCAATAGGTGTGCAGCTTCTCAAGTGCATAACTCCCAATAGGAAACTCAGTAGTACTCATCATAGTGTAGGGTTCCTAGGCACATCAAGGGGTTGTCACAAGGCATCAACCATGCCAAACAAAAATTTTACATGTGCCGAAGAACCCTTATACGGATCGTTGGCTAGAGTTTAGGCAAAAAAGAAGCAACTAGTTATCAACATAACTAAAGAGTGAATGAAAATACAACCTTTGTAGTTTCTTTGCTCCACCTCCATAGCTCCATGACGATGTCCCCTCGCTACGATCGTCGGATCCCGGACTCCGGTGATGGTTTCGTCGGAGAAACAATCGGGCTAAGTCGAAGACTACGACGCCGAAGAAGATCTACGTCGAGGCAACTCAAACTCGAGCTCCGCCTTCACCAAGTCAAGAAACTTGTGAAGACAACACTCTCTTCAACAAGGCAAGTTGTAGAGAATGAAGAAAGAGGAGGTGGGTTGACTTTAGATTTTGTTTTCTCACTCATTTGATCATTTCACCATTGGAGGTTCTAAGCTCTCTTCTTCTTGATGAAGATGAAGAAGAAGAACAATGGACAAGAAGAATATCATGAGAATGGTGAGTGTCATTTTCCAATGGGAAAAATAATATGATATGTATCATGATGGCAACCATAGTTAGATTTGACTCTTGTAGAGAGCAAACCTTAGTTTAGGTAGTGGTTAGGTTTTGAATATAAAATAGAATGGTTGCTAATTGAAAACTTCATGAAGTTTCCACAAAAGACAAAACTAGCAACCATTTCATTTTACACAAAAAGATTTAAAGAATTTAAATCAAATGAATAAATGAATAATTCAAAACCATAACCATTAACCTATACATGGTTCAAATCAAATACATACCCAAGTTTGCATGTATCATCAAACATGATACAATCTAGTGCACAAAAATATATCATATATATACAATGTGCACAACAAGTGAGAAAAACCATCTTAAGTGAACCAATATTAGTTAATGTAAAGTAATATATCAAATATATAATTATACATTAAATCAACACTTGATTTAACGATCCGGTCATATCTCATATAACCGACTAATATGAATAGTAACAAATTATCGAATCAACACTTGATCCGATAACCCGGCTATATCACATATAACCGATCAATGTTACATATCACGAGAATGGAATACAGTATCACATACACGTATTATTCTCGGTCCCGCACATATCTCATATGTGCTCCTATTTCATTTTTGCTCGAGCCAGGAAACCTCTGTGTAGGACTCTAAAGACTCGTCAATACGCCGGTAGCAGGTGATGATCATATCAAACACCCACAAGCCGCAAGCGGTCTGCCAAACGTAACGGCCACCCGGGTATTGAGCGATCAGAAGATCGACGAGCTAGCCCGCTCACACTCCTGTAAATCCAACCAGTAACACTACCGTACAGTCCGGTCTGATCGTCTGATATGTCGCATATCTCGCCTAGGGGTGGTAAACGTCAGACCCCAATAGCTTGATAAGTCGTGTCGATATGAGGTCTATAACAATTCGAGAAACTACTGGTAACACTTACCAGTAAATCTCAACAACCCTGGCCAGGGATTTCCTGTTATAGCCAATCGAACACAGCGCAACATCAACTCCCTATACCGGGAGAGACGAATCCCCTCCTATCGCTCATTGCCTCCATGTGACTCGGGACTGTACCCAAAAACCACCATTTTGCACGCCCTCATGGACGTGGTAAGATGGAAATCAAAGCACAGTGGGAACCACACAAGACTCTATGACGATCTCGGGTCAACAGACTACTCTGTACCAGTGTCACCTGAGAACTGCCATCTGACGAAAGGTATAATACCATCTGGGAGTTCTCGGCGAGTCCGTCCAGTGTACCCAGTCTCTACTGAGCACCCGTATATCATCTCTGATGTCAAACACCAATGGATATGGGATCATCCATCGCCCATCTGTATGGGTCGAGAAGGTACACGCTAGTCTACTCTGGTATATCGATGCCCCGTCTCGATACACCCACGACTAGGGACTTTGAAGGATGTACTTATGGACTACCATGTCCCCACTAGTATGATCCGCATCATAGTCCAGGTAGTCAAGTACACATCCTAAGGGCTTTACCAATATGTAACAGAGAGACAATCAATGTACACGTTAAGGTAAAGAGTAACCAGATAGCATACTATCATGTCGAGCAAGAAAGTCCTCCCTATATATGTCCCAGCATCCACTACAATATACATCATATGTACAGTAATGGCCTCTAGGGCATACATATAACTAACAATCTCCCACTTGCACTAGGGCCATCTGTAGTAGTGGTTGCAGTATCTCATACTCAACCATCCCATAAAAGTCTCTCTCTGGGAATAGGCCTTCGTGAGTGGATCCGCTGTGTTATCCTCTGAGTCTGCTCTCCTTGCCCCGATCATCTTGGAGATCAACCATCTCCATGATCAGGTGATACTGCCTTAGAATAAGTCTGGATCACTGATGGGACCAGCGTTCCTTGGCATAAGCCACAACTCCATTGTCTCACAATGGTGGGAACATAGTTCATCTCATGAACCATTATACATCCAAACAGCCTCTTTGGTAGCATCTTAAGTAGCGCTGTATCCTGACTTTATCGTCTAGTATGTCACGGTATTTAGCTTGGAACTCTTCCAACATACCGTCCCTTTACTGAGGGTAAAGACAATGCCTGCGACTGACATTCAGTCGTCTTTATCACCTTGGAACACTTCCAGTGATTCTCCCCAGGATCGATTGATACCATCTCACTACAACTAGTGAGAATCCTAACATCCAATTAGATCTATCTCATAGATCCACAATTCAGGATTTAGTAGGTATCACTTTGATCCTATATGGAGAATCATTGTGATAAGCGGAGATTGACCGAGCGTAGCATAGGAAACTCCTTCCCTATCAAGAGTATCTCATCCATGTACTCAACGAGGATCGTCACAATACTCCCTACTACCCTTTTGTTTATACAAGGTTCATCTACCATTCTGATGATGTCAAACTCTTTGACTAATCCATCAAAACAGACGTTCCAACTCCGCGATGCCTGCTTTATCACATAAAACATCTTGCACACGTTTCCGCTGCTCCCACTGTCTACGAAGCCCTCTGGCTGTGTACTTATAGACGCTCTCTTCCAAAACATCATTTAGAAAAGCAGTCATGACACCCAACCACCAGATATCGTAGTCATGGAATGTAGCCGTGGCAAGTAGGATCTGGATGGACTTAAGCTTAGCTCCTTGGAAAAGGCTTTATCATGATCCACTCCTGGTCAATGATGCAAACCTTTAACAAGTCTAGTTTTGAAAGTCTCAACTTTTCCATTTACACCAAGTAATCTTATCAAGATATACTTGCTCCTGATGGGGATTTAACCCTTCAGATATCGCAACAAAAGTCCATACTTTGTTGGTGTATTAGGATTCTATCTCAGATCGTTAAACATCCAGCCATTCTTACAGAGTCTCACTCCTGATGGCCAGCTCGAAACTAGTTGGGTCATCATCTCATGATGGAATCCTGGCTCCCACTGTCATAGAGAAACCGAAGTAACTCTCAGGTGGGTGAGGAACCCTACTAGATCGGCGGAGAGGCTGAGGTTCGTTGGTATCTACTGAATCCTTTGGTTGTACCAAATCATCTGCCATCATTTGTATAGCTGGAACCTTTCCAGTTGTACATAACAGACCTTGCCTCGAGCTTCTCCGGATTTTGCTTTTAGACATAGATCCGACAACCCCCAAATCTTAACTAGCTTAAGACATGGGCTCTTCCCTTTCCATATCACATATGAAATGGTAGGCAACTGATTTGATTCGAACCCTATTCAATAGGTATGCAACTTCTCAAGTGCATAACTCCCATAAGGAAATAGGTGACTCAGTAGTACTCATCATAGAGCACACCATATCAAATAGGGTGTATCTGCTCCACCCCGATATACCATCGTGCAATGGTGTATATGGAGGAGTAATGCTAAGAGAGAATCTCATTCTCCTTTAGAATAGTCCAGGAATTCCATGCTCAAGTATTCTCCTCTTTGATCTCATCAAAGGACATAATACTTATACCCGTATTCTGGTTCTCTACTTCTTTCTTATATTCCGTGAATATCTCAAAAGGTTCGGACTTGTGTTTCAACAGGAACATATGTCTGAATCTCGAGAGATCATCAGAGAATGTAATGAAGTACAAAGAACCGGTCTTGGCATGTGTAGACTGGGGACCTACATACATCAAACATGTATCATCCCAAGAGTTCACTAACTCTTTCTCTGTTTCCAGTAAACAGGGCTATGGTCATCTTATCTTTGTGACATGACTGGCGAGTTTCACAAGATATAAATTCAAACTCATTTAAATATGCATCAATATGTAACTCTAGCTAGTCGGGTCGCTCTGATATGACCTAGTCTACAATACCTCAAGAAGGATTTGTTCATTTCTGAACTCTTCCTCTTGTGTGTGTTCTGTATACTTAGAACTGTAGTTTGATTTAGAACATTAATGCTTTTAGATAACGTGCCTGATGCGATCAACTTTTGATATAGGAAATGTTCAAAACATTATCCAACAATACAAAATTATATCCTTTCTTTACTAATAAAGAGGCTGATATGATTTTGTATATCAAGTTCGGTATCTAATAACATTCATTCAGAATCAATGTATTCAGGTAATACAGGGTGACAGTGACCGACAGACTTGGCTGCAACACTTGCCCCGTTTTCTGCCTCATGAAACTTATCACCCGTTCTCAGTTTTTCTACCCTTTTGTAGCCCTATGTAACAGATTACATATCTGGGATCCTGATCCGGTATCACATACCCAGGATTCAGAGGATACTGAGAAACAGTTCTTTGTAATGAACACACCCGAAGATGATGCATCAACATGCACTCTCTTCGTTTGGGCGGCACGGGAAATCTGGTATTCCCCAATTTCCTGCTCTGTCTTATAACAATTATAAGTAGGAGCGGGACCAACGTTCCCCAGCTCAGTATAACAAGCGGGTTCGGTCAATAATCCGTTTTATTATCTTGATTAAGGCGTGATATGGTCGCTACCAGGAGAGAGAGAGAAGAAAACACTCAGCATGCGCTCTTACAAGAATAGATTGGTTATAATTTATCTAATCAGGATGGCTCCCACTGCTTTTTATCAAATCTTCCTTCAAACCCTAAAAGGAAAGACTAGCTGGGATTAATTACACACTACAAGTTCGCCAATCTTTCAGCCATGCCAGTGTCGGTACTTTGAGGGAGGTCCCCCGTGCTGTCGCACGAACCTAATTAATGTAAACCTCGTTTTCCCAGAGGCGTAACCTCGTTAACACCTTTCTAGACACCTACTTGATCGGCTAATTGCAATGTGCAAAACTCTCCCAGGAGTAACTCTTACTCACAGCGGGTATCGGGATCCAACTATCTCATAAAAGGTATGCAATCTCATTGCAAATTTCAACACTTGAAATTCCCGATAATCTTTTGCCCCTAGCGTCCTATGACCTTGACGCAGGCCAACAAACCATAGTCCGCTAGTCAAGTTCAACCCGTCATTTCCCGATTGAATTAAACCCACCCGCACGACCCTTGACGCAGGCCAACAAAGTCGCACGACTAACCTAATCCAATCACATTATATGCTTATGCAGATAAGCACCAGTTAGCTACCGCACACTACGCCTTGACGCAGGCCAACAAACGTAGCACGAATACTAACTACTACTTATCTGAAATGACGGAAGGCTACGTCAGGTTTTTCTGAAAACCTATTGCGTAATGAACTTGATATCGTTGTAGAATCAAATGAAGTTTAGAAATGGAGTGATTTTGAGGCTTTTCCAGTTTTGCTAAAGGGGTCACTCCCGGTGAAGGGATTGTCGGCCCTTTCCTCGTCGTATGAGGTGCGGGATATATCACATATATCACTGTGCAAAGCAAAAACTCTTAAAAGCAATCAAAAACAAACCGAGTGTGTAGCATCTGCCAGTTGTTGCTAAAGGAGTCACTCCCGGTGAAGGGATCTCGGTCCTTTCCTTATCGAATAAGGTGCAGGATATATCACATATACCGCTGTGCAAAGCAAGAACTGTAGCTACCTGTTTTAATTTTGAAATTCGATTCCACAACATCTTAAGGTTTCTTTTCTTTCATTAATCACATTAATGAAGTCCCATCATTTAAATACCTAAACATCACAGATAGATATGACGTACACTTATGCCATCCGCATTCGCCTCGATGTCCCCTCGTGCACCGTTAGGTTAGGTAACTAACGACAGAGCAGGGCAGGGATAGCGCGGGTGTAAAACATAAGTAACGTCTATATAATATATCATATATATCATATACTGTATCTATCACAGAACATCACATGATCACATCACAGATATCGCAGCAGAAGAATCAAATGAAATATTGGATATACTAGGACGTCCGTGTTTTCAATACGAGCCAGTACAAAACACGGATTCCACGGTCGTGATGAATAGCCAAACCCACACCCCTAGACCCCTACGAGAGCGGCAAGCAACCCTACCAATTCTAGAGTTAGGAGACCCGGACTCGACTCCTCGAGTTGGTCTCCCACTGGACTCCAGAACCCGGTTACTTGTGCCCTCCTCCTTGGGTCTATCCTAGTACGGAAAAGTAAATAATATACAACCGGTGACATCTTCCGCAACATGGAAGTGCCCCAATTAAAAGAATATTACATACAAGTTTTTACATGAATGAAAATGAAAAACACTCATCTCACATAAAAACCCCCGGCTATTCAAACACGACGATCCAATATAACATATCCAGCAACACATAACATCACATGTCATCAACGTAAGTAAGTATGCATACCCCAATTGTCGTTGATGTATAGCAACGAAACCGGCGATATCGCCATACTACACTTACGGTCACAGAAAAGAAAGTGTAAAACTACAACAGTTGGAATCCGCAACATGCATAGACATCACATGCCTAATCAAATGAATTACTTAGACATCACATGCCTAACAATTATAAACCCCGCATTTTAGTCTCATTATCGAAAACTCTTTTCAACATCAAGTCGGGCAATTCAACAAGATTCCCGACATCCTGATCGAATGCTCGTCGCAAACTTCAATAGGCGGCCGCACCCCCGATGCCGTCGACAAAGTGCACCAAGGCGGAACACCGCTGCCGCGAGCACCCGAACGGATGCTTTCGGCGACGGGGTTCTCCTACAGTCACTTGGTCGGGGCTATGGGGTGAGGCTGTCTATTAAGTTTACCCGGCGAGTATCCGCGTACGCTACGTGATTGCGACGGACTTTTGATCACATCAAAATTCCGTGGCAACCGATCAAGTGAGACTAAACTGCTATGTTTATAACATTCATTCGGTTATCCCATAACTACATGTGAATTCCAATTATTGTATCACATTCCAGATAAATAGAAAATGTCAAACTTTCCGATCGAACATTCGAACACCCAAGTTTTCCCGAAACTGCTCAACACATGAAACAAGTTTAACAACATTCAGTTCGTGCCTCAGTACCAACGGTCCAGCCGTAGAAGGGTCAAGCCAACGCCTCACATGTGGCACGCCGTACTGCCCCAAACCCGAAGGTTCAAAGGGCAGTTCAAGACGGTCACATAATCGAGTTATGGTTTGTTGTCTTCTAGAGGGTCCATCGCGTTACTTGCACTACTTAGAACGTCGTTAAACCACGGAAAAATCCAACACTTGGAAATTTCCCAACAGGGGAAAATTGGGTATTTATATCCGGTCGAACTTTTCAACATGTTCAAAAATTATCCGGAAAACACATAGACAGAATTAGACTTTCCGATCGAAACAACGACCCCCAAATACAACTCAGAAAAACTCAACTCTTGAGTTCAGATTAAAATATTCCAGGAAAATAAACACTGCATTGTAGGAGTTACTGTGCTAAACTGGACACGTGTCGTGAACAGTTGGCCGCGGAACCGCCGCACAAGCCATGCTTGTGCGGCCCTTCCGCGGCGCTCTTGAGGATTCAGGGTACCAAATTTCACAGTAATTCTTAAAAAAGCCTGCTTGTTTTTCTGGATATTTTTAATTCCCAAAAATCAACAGTTTTGAAAAAAGTACAGAGAGCGATTTTGCAATGGGATTTCGGTTCGATCGGGTTTCTAATTCCGTCCGGGGATCGCCTAAGGCTCTAGCTAGGCTCTGATACCACTGTAGGGTTCCTAGGCACATCAAGGGGTTGTCACAAGGCATCAACCATGCCAAACAAAAATTTTACATGTGCCGAAGAACCCTTATACGGATCGTTGGCTAGAGTTTTGGCGAAAAAGAAGCAACTAGTTATCAACATAACTAAAGAGTGAATGAAAATACAACCTTTGTAGTTTCTTTGCTCCACCTCCATAGCTCCATGACGATGTCCCCTCGCTACGATCGTCGGATCCCGGACTCCGGTGATGGTTTCGTCGGAGAAACAATCGGGCTAAGTCGAAGACTACGACGCCGAAGAAGATCTGCGTCGAGGCAACTCAAACTCGAGCTCCGCCTTCACCAAGTCAAGAAACTTGTGAAGACAACACTCTCTTCAACAAGGCAAGTTGTAGAGAATGAAGAAAGAGGAGGTGGGTTGACTTTAGATTTTGTTTTCTCACTCATTTGATCATTTCACCATTGGAGGTTCCAAGCTCTCTCTCTTCTTCTTGATGAAGATGAAGAAGAAGAACAATGGACAAGAAGAATATCATGAGAATGGTGAGTGTCATTTTCCAATGGGAAAAATAATATGATATGTATCATGATGGCAACCATAGTTAGATTTGACTCTTGTAGAGAGCAAACCTTAGTTTAGGTAGTGGTTAGGTTTTGAATATAAAATAGAATGGTTGCTAATTGAAAACTTCATGAAGTTTCCACAAAAGACAAAACTAGCAACCATTTCATTTTACACAAAAAGATTTAAAGAATTTAAATCAAATGAATAAATGAATAATTCAAAACCATAACCATTAACCTATACATGGTTCAAATCAAATACATACCCAAGTTTGCATGTATCATCAAACATGATACAATCTAGTGCACAAAAATATATCATATATATACAATGTGCACAACAAGTGAGAAAAACCATCTTAAGTGAACCAATATTAGTTAATGTAAAGTAATATATCAAATATATAATTATACATTAAATCATTAAATCAACACTTGATTTAACGATCCGGTCATATCTCATATAACCGACTAATATGAATAGTAACAAATTATCGAATCAACACTTGATCCGATAACCCGGCTATATCACATATAACCGATCAATGTTACATATCACGAGAATGGAATACAGTATCACATACACGTATTATTCTCGGTCCCGCAAATATCTCATATGTGCTCCTATTTCATTTTGCTCGAGCTAAGAAACCTCTATGTAGGACTCTAAAGAATCGTCAATACGCCGGTAGCAGGTGATGATCATATCAAACACCCACAAGCCGCAAGCGGTCTGCCAAACGTAACGGCCACCCGGGTATTGAGCGATCAGAAGATCGACGAGCTATCCCGCTCACACTCCTGTAAATCCAACCAGTAACACTACCGTACAGTCCGGTCTGATCGTCTGATATGTCGCATATCTCGCCTAGGGGTGGTAAACGTCAGACCCCAATAGCTTGATAAGTCGTGTCGATATGAGGTCTATAACAATTCAAGAAACTACTGGTAACACTTACCAGTAAATCTCAACAACCCTGGCCAGGGATTTCCTGTTATAGCCAATCGAACACAGCGCAACATCAACTCCCTATACCGGGAGAGACGAATCCCCTCCTATCGCTCATTGCCTCCATGTGACTCGGGACTGTACCCAAAAAACACCGTTTTGCACGCCCTCATGGACGTGGTAAGATGGAAATCAAAGCACAGTGGGAACCACACAAGACTCTATGACGATCTCGGGTCAACAGACTACTCTGTACCAGTGTCACCTGAGAACTGCCATCTGACGAAAGGTATAATACCATCTGGGAGTTCTCGGCGAGTCCGTCCAGTGTACCCAGTCTCTACTGAGCACCCGTATATCATCTCTGATGTCAAACACCAATGGATATAGGATCATCCATCGCCCATCTGTATGGGTCGAGAAGGTACACGCTAGTCTACTCTGGTATATCGATGCCCCGTCTCGATACACCCACGACTAGGGACTTTGAAGGATGTACTTATGGACTACCATGTCCCCACTAGTATGATCCGCATCATAGTCCAGGTAGTCAAGTACACATCCTAAGGGCTTTACCAACATGTAACAGAGAGACAATCAATGTACACGTTAAGGTAAAGAGTAACCAGATAGCATACTATCATGTCGAGCAAGAAAGTCCTCCCTATATATGTCCCAGCATCCACTACAATATACATCATATGTACAGTAATGGCCTCTAGGGCATACATATAACTAACACATAGAGCACACCATATCACATAGGGTGCTTTTGCTCCTCCCCGATACACCGACGTGCTGTGGTGTATACGGAGGAGTAATACTGAGAGAGAATCTCATTCTCCTTTAGAATAGTCCAGGAATTTCGTGCTCAAGTATTCTCCTCCTTGATCTCATCAAAAGACATAATACTTATACCCGTATTTTGGTTCTCTACTTCTAACTTATATTTTGTGAATATCTCAAAAGGTTCGGACTTGTGTTTCAACAGGAACATATGTCTGAATCTTGAGAGATCATCAGAGAATGTAATGAAGTACAAAGAACCGGTCTTGTAATGTGTAGACAGGAGACTTTCATACATCATCATGTATCAATCCCAAGAGTTCACTAACTCTTTCTCTGTTTCCAATAAACGGAGCTGTGGTCATCTTATCTCTGTGACATGACCGGCAAGTTTCACAAGATGTAAATTCAAACTCATTTAAATATGCATCTAAATATAACTTCAGCTAGTCGGGTCGCTTTGATATGACCTAGTCTACAATGCCTCAAGAAGGATTCGTTCATTTCTGAACTATTCCTCTTGTGTGTGTTCTATATACTAAGAACAATAATTTGATTTAGAACGTCAATGCTTTTAGATAACGTGCCTGAACCGATCAACTCTTGATATAGGAAATATTCAAAACATTATCCAACAATACAAAATTATATCCTTCTTTACTAATAAAGAGACTGATATGATGTTGTATATCAGGTTCGGTATCTAATAACATTTGTTCAGAATCAATGTATTCTGGTAATACAGGGTGATAGTGACCAACAGACTTGGCTGCAACACTTGCACCGTTTCTATCTTATGAAACTTATCACCCGTTCTCAGTTCTCTACCTCTCTGTAGCCCATGTAACAGATTACATATGCGGGATCCTGATCCGGTATCTCATACCCAGGACGTAAAGGATACTGAGAAACAGTTCTATGTAATGAACACACCCGAAGATGATGCATCAGCATGCACTTTCTTCGTTTGGGCGGCACGGGAAATCTTGTATTCCCCAATTTCCTGCTCTGTCTTATAACAATTATAAGTTGGAGCGGGACCAACGTTCCCCAGCTCAGTATAACAAGCGGGTTCAGTCAATACATCCGTATTATTATCTTGATTAAGGCGTGATATGGTCGCTACCTGGAGAGAGAGAGAAGAAAACACTCAGCGTATGCTCTTGCAAGATCAGATTAGTTATTATTTTATCTAATCAGGATGGCTCCCACTGTTTTAATCAAATCTTCCTTCAAATCCTAAAAGGAAAGACTAGCCGGGATTAATTACACGCTATAAGTTCGCCAATCTTTCAGCCAGGCCAGTGTCGGTACTTTGAGGGAGGTTCCTCGTGCTTTCGCACGGACCTAATTAAAGTAAACCTTGTTTTCCCAGAGGCGTAACCCCGTTAACACCTTTCTAGACATCTACTTGATCGGCTAATTGTAATGTGTAAAACTCTCACAGGAGTAACTCTTACTCGCAGCGGGTATCGGGATCCAACTATCTCATAGAAGGTATGCAATCTCATTGCAAATTTCTACACTTGAAACTCCCAATAATATTTTACCCCTAGCGTTCTATGACCTTGACGAATGCCAAACAACCCATAGTCCACTAGTCAAGTTCAACCCGCACATTTCTTGATTGAATTAAACCCACCCGCACGACCCTTGACGAATGCCAAACAACTCCGTACGAATACCCTAATCCAATCTGCATCATATGCATAAGCAGATAAATACTAGTTAGCTGCCGCACACTACGCCTTGACGAATGCCAAACTACCGCAGCATGAATACTAAGTAGTACTTATCTGAAATGACGGAGGGCTACGACAGGTTTTTATGAAAACCTATTGCGTAATGAACTTGATATCGTTGTAGAATCAAATGATTTTTAAAATGGAGTGTTTTTTAGGCTTTTCTAGTTTTGCTAAAAGGGTCACTCCCGGTGAAGGGATCGTCGGCCCTTTCCTCATCGAATAAGGTGCATGATATATCATATATATCACTATGCAAAGCAAAAACTCCAAAAGCAATCAAAAGACAAACCGAGGGGTGTAGCATCTGCCAGTTATTGCTAAAGGGGTCACTCCCGGTGAAGGGATCTCGGCCCTTTCTTTATCAAATAAGGTGCAAGATGTTCTACAAGGAACACCGCGATGCAAAGCAAGAACCGTAGCTACCTGTTTTTGAAAATTCGATTCCACAACATCTTTTAGGTTTTTTTTCTTTCATTAATCATATTAATGAAGTCCTATCAATTAAGTCACCTAAACATCACAGATAAATATGACGTACACTTATACCATCCGCATTCGCCTCGATGTCCCCTCGTGCACCGTTAGGTTAGGTAACTAATGGCAGAGCAGGGCAGGGCTAGCGCGGGTGTAAAACATAAGTAACGTCTATATAATATATCATATATACTATATACAATATCTATCACAACATATCAAATGATCACATCACAGATATCGCAGTAGAAGAAACATATGAAACATTGGATATACTAGGACGTCCGTGTTTTCAATATGAGCCAGTATAAAACACGGATTCCACGGCCGCGATGAATAGCCAAACCCACATCCCTAGACCCCTACGAGAGTGGCAAGCAACACTGCCAATTCTAGGGTTAGGAGACCCGGTCTCGACTCCTCGAGATGATCTCCCACTGGACCCTAGAACCCGGTTACTTGTGCTCCCCGCCTTGGGTCTACCTAATGCGGAAAAATAAATAATATACAACGGTGACATCATCCTCAGCCCGAAAGTGCCCCAATAAAAGAGTATTACATACAATTGAATTTTACATGAATGAAAAAGAAAAACCTCTTATCTCACATAAAACCCCCGGCTATTCAAAACGCGACGATCCAATACAACATATCCAGCAACACATAACATCACATGTCATCAACGTAAGTAAATATGCGCATCTCAATTGTCGTTGACATATAGCAACGAAACCGGCGATATCACATATTACACTTACGGTCGCAGAAAAGAAAGTGTAAAACTACAACAGTTGGAATCCGCAACCTCTTTAGACATCGCATGCCTAACCAAATGAATTCCTTAGACATCACATGCCTAACAATTATAAACCCCGCATTTTAGTCTCATTATCGAAAACTCTTTTCAATATTAAGTCGGGCAATTCAACAAGATTCCCGACATTCTGATCGCATGCTCATCGCAAACTTTAGTAGACGGCCGCACCCCCGGATGCCGTCGACGAAGTGCACTAAGACGGAACACCGCTGCAGCGAGCACCCGAACGGATGCTTTCGGCGACGGGGTTCTCCTACAGTCACTTGGTCGGGGCTATGGGGCATGGCTGTCTATTAAGTTTATCCGGCGAGTATCCGCGTACGCTATGTGATTGCGACGGACTTTTGATCGCATCAAAATCCCGTGGCAACCGATCAATTGAGACTAAACCGCTAGATTTATAACATTCAAATCAGTTATCTTATAACTATTTGTGGATTCCAATTATTGCATCACATTCCAAATAAATAGACAATGTTAAACTTTCCGATCGAATAATCAAACACCCAAGTTTTCCCAAATAGCTCAACACTTGAGGGCAGTTTAAAAACATCCATTTCATGCCACAGTACCAATGGTCCATCCGTAGAAGGGTCAAGCCAACGCCACACATGTGGCACGCCGTACTGCCCCAAACCCTAAGGTTCAAAGGGCAGTTCAAGACGGTCACATAATCGAGTTAAGGTTTGTTGTCTTCTAGAGGGTTCATCGCGTTACTTGCACTACTTAGAACATTCTTAATCTTCGGAAAAAATCCAACTTTTGAAAAATTTTCCAACAGGGGAAAAAGTGAGTTATTGATATCCGTTCGAACTTTTTAACAGTTTCTAAAAATTACCCGGACAAAACTAAACGAAGTTAAATTATCTAATCGAATCATCGAGTCCCCAATACAACCCTAGAAAACTCAACACTTGAGTGGAATTAAAAAATTCCCAGAAAAAATTGCCAAGAAAGGACCTAAGAATAAATTCATGAAATTCCAGGGACTAAGTCATAATTTTGGCCGCGGAACCGCCGCCAAACCCTTGGTTTGGCCGCGGTTCCGCGGTCAAATAGTTGACTCAGTGAACCGTACTTCACAGTAATTCTTAGTTGTTCCTGCTTGTTTTTTTGAGCATTTTTAATTCACAAAAATCACATTTTTAGAAATTGTATAGAGAAGGGTTTAATCGGGGTTATCCGGGTTTGATCGGACTTTAATCTTCGTCCAGACATAGCCTAAAGCTCTAGCTTGGCTCTGATACCACTGTAGGGTTGCTAGGCACGCGCATAAGGGTCTACGAGGCATCAACTATGCCCGATTAAAATTTTAGCCGTGCCGAACAACTCTAATACGGAACTTTAAACTAGGGTTTAGGCGAAAACTTGCATGTTAACAACTTTAACACTAAGTGAAAGAGATTAAAACCTTTGTAGATCCGGTCCTTCACTCCATTAGCTCCATGTAGACGTCCCCATAGCTGCGATCGTGAACTCCGGACTCTAGAGAAGCTCCACGAGAAGAACGAACATGCTTGCTACGTTGACTTCGAGGCCGAAGATGATCTACGTCGGGGAGACACAAACTTAAGCTATTCCTTCACTAGGTCATGAACTTTGTGAAGAGAACACACTCTACTACATGGCAAGTGGTAGAGGATGAAGAAGTAGGAAGTGGGCTCACTTCAGAATTGATTTTCTCACTCATTTTCTCATGGCACCATTGGAGCTAGTAAGCTTTTGGATGGAGCTTGATGAAGAAGAAGAAGAAAAGAATAAAATGAATTATCCATCCAAATGAAAACTTATCCAATAAATAAATGGCACCATGGTTGAATTAAGCCCTCATACTTAACTCATGCAGAGAATTAACCAAGGCTTTAGGTTAAAGGTTAGGTTAAAGAATATCAAAAGAAATGACAAAAGAGTTGACTTTGTCAAAGCTTCTCCAAGCTTCTTCAAGCTTGATTACTTTGACTAAGTTAAACCCTTTTGTTAAATCTTAAGATAAAACAATAACCCTAATCTTTACCCTAATCTTGGTATGAGTCTCATACATCCATCTTGTATGTATCATCAAACATGATACAAACATATGTACACAAATATATATCATATATACACTTATGCACAAGTTAGTGAGAAAATAAATCATAAGTGAGCTAATACTAGTTAATGCAATGTCATATATCAAATATATAATTATGCATTAAATTATTAAATCAACTCTTGATTTAATAATCCGGCTATAACCGACTAATATCAAAAGTAACAACTTATCGAATCAACACTTGATCCGATAACCCGGCTATATCGCATACAACCGATCAATGTCACGAATCACGAGAATAGAATACGGTATCTCATATCGTATTAATCTCGGTCCCGCACATATCACATATGTGCTCCTACTTCGTTTCGCTTGAGCCAGGAAACCCCTGTGTAGGACTCTAAAGACTCGTCAATACGTCGGCAGTAGGTGATGATCATATCAAACACCCACAAGCCGCAAGCAGTGTGCTAAACGTAACGGCCACCCGGGTATTGAGCGATCAGAAGATCAACAAGCAAGCCCGCTAGTCCTCCTGCGAATCCAATCAGTAACACTCCCGTACAGTCCGGTCTCGTCGTCTGATATGTCGCATTTCTCGCCTAGGGGTGGTAAACGTCAGACCCCAGTAGCTCGATAAGTCGTGTCGATATGAGGTCTATAACAGTTCGAGAAACTACTGGTAACACTTACCAATAAATCTCAGCAACCCTGGCCAGGGATTTCTGGTTATAGCCAATCGAACACAGCACAACATCAACTCCCTATACCGAGAGAGGCGAATCCCCTCCTATCGCTCATTGCCTCCATATGATTCGGGACTGTACCCAAAAGCCACATTTTTGCACGCCCTCTTGGACATGGTATGATGGAAATCAAAGCACAGTGGGAATCACACAAGACTCTATGACGATCTCGGGTCAACAGACTACTCTGTACCAGTGTCTCCGGAGAACTGCCATCTGACGGGAGGTATAATACCATCTTGGAGTTCTCGGCGAGTCCGTCCAGTGTACCCAGTCTCCACTGAGCACCCGTACACCATCCTTGATGTCAAACACCGATGGATATGGGATCATCCATCGCCCAACATATGGGTCAAGATGCGTATATGCTAGTCTGCTCTGGTGCATCGATGCCCTGTCTCGATACACCCACGACTAGGGACCTTGAAGGATGTACTTATGGACTACCATGTCCCCACTAGTATGATCTGCATCATAGTCCAGGTAGTCAAGTACACATCCTAAGGGCTTTACCAACATGTAACAGAGAGATAATCAATATACACGTTAAGGTAAAGTGTAACCATATAGCATACTATCATGTCGAGCAAGAAAGTCCTCCCTATAATGTCCAAGCATCCACTACAATATACATCGTATGTACAGTAATGGCCTCTAGGGCATACATATAACTAACAATCTCCCACTTGCACTAGGGCCATCTGTTGTGGTATCACATACCTAACAATTAGCTGCTGTTGAAGTATCTCATACTCAACCATCCCATAAAAGTCTGTAACGTTTCAGAAATCGTTTTGCGAATTTCCCCGTTTTAGGGCAAAATTGTTGGTTTTTCCCGTTTTAACCCGATTTCGATCAAACGACCGTATAAGCTTACCGACACCTAATTTGGCCAAAATAAAGCTTGTGCGCGAACTTTGGGAGTATTTGGGAGGTTTTGGTTCAGATAGTTTTTTCCCCAAATAAAATATTATTTTAAGCGATATTTTGTGCACGTAAATCGGGAAATTTTTTATTTTGTGAATAAATTAATTTTGTCACTAGAATTATTTTAGAAGGTTCTTTTTAAATATCTAGATTTTTTTTGGTGATTAATGGTTTCTTTTTAAAATTTAAAAGAAAAGGGTGTAATGGTGGCAAAATGCATTAATTAGCATTAATTACTCTTTTTCCTTACTTTTTCTTCACAAAATATTACACAAAACCCTCCCTCTCACCTTGGCCGACCCTCATTCCCCCATTTCTGTCCTAAACATTTCCAAACTCATTTCTCTCTCATTTTCTATCAAAAACACAAAAGGAATTCCAAAAATAAATCCAAAAATTCCTATATAAATATTAAACCATTTTTCCTTCACTAATCCTTCATGGATCTTCATCAAAGCTTGATTTTTGGAGGCTAAAGTGATGGATCTAATTTATTTTTGGTGTTCTTTAGGAGGTATAATTTTTTACCTTAATCCATAATTAATTGCTTTAATCTTTAACTAGCTAATTTAGTTAAACTATTTAAGTGCTTAGTTTAGCATTTAATTCATGATTAATTCATTATATTTGGTTTAAGAAATTCATGTTAGGGTTAAATTTTGATTAAGTGATTAGTGTTTAATTCAAGTGTTAAATTGTGTTTTGGAAAAGATTAATCTAGTAGAAAGTGTTAAAATTTGCTAATAAGCATTTTGTTTAATTAAGCAAAATTGCTTACTAGATTTTTGCTAAAACTTAATTAAGCAAGTTTAAAAATATAGGATTGGTTTAGATAGCTTAGTTAAGCTATTTTAAGGTATTTGTAATTGTTAGATTTTTGTTATCTTGAATCTAGTGTGATATATTGCGATAGGTTGCTTACTAGATTTCGGGGTTTTTCCGACGTAGGGTTCGTTTGGTAGTTGCGAGGTTATATCCAGTGTATTCCTCGTAATTTTTGTGTTGTGTTGCGCGATCGGGACGATCGGGGTCCAGACTTGGTGTTTTGTAGTTTAGCGACCCCAATTAGGGTTTTGGCCGGTATCGTGCGCGATAGATGCGCTAAGCGCGCAGTGTATTTTTCAGGGCGTTATTCTTGCGTTTCGATGTCTTTTCGTCGATGTAGAATATATGCTTATGTGATGTGTTTATGAAATTTTAGGTTCGCAAGCGGGGACTTCGGACGCTACGACAAGGGGAAAACAGGTGGTAGGCTTCACCTAGCTTGGAGCGTTGGTGAGTAGATTTAACATCTACAGAGGAATCGCCCGCATGACGTTATGCGTCTGGGCTAGAAATATTTACATTGTCGCATATTCTATGTCATGTTTAGAATTGCGCATTTACCCTATTAGTTAGATTGTAGTGTGCCTGGACTTGTACTAGTAGGACACTGCACATATTATTGACGATTTATGTTGCACTAGCACTGTTTGTATGCTACACACACCGTCAATAATTACCATGTCACACACATAGCAACTTATAGATGTTATATTTCTTAGTTAGGGACATTGTGACATTGATTCATATTTCTTATCACATTGACATACAGTTATCTGTTTACCTATAGGGTATTGTACCATTAGTGATAGGTACATACACACCTAAGGACATAGCTACAGGTGTACTTGCATTTTATACTTTACTTATACCTGATAGGTATATCACATCATCATATAGGTAGATACCTATATTTCTGCTATAACATTCATGTGTTCATTTATATCTGGTGAATGCTATGCTTTTCTTTTATACGCTTTCATTACAGTTTTTATGTTGCGTATACTTTATTCATGGATTATCGCATTGTTATATGGATTTTTCATGATGTTTTCTGGATTTGGGAACCGTGGTAGTTCATGAAATTATGCATACATTGAAAAACCCGGTTTCCTTGATATGATATTTTAGCAGCCACCATGAGATTTATCGTTGCTGATATATATACCCTACGCGAGGAAAGGAGGGATCCGTGTATGGGTATATGGTGGGGCCCGGAGGTACCCGGAAGCAAGAACGTTGTCGCTGTATGAGTCGACATCGCGGTGCTAGGCGATGAGGCTTAGGGGAACCATACTTTACGGTGACAGGACCATTGACTCATCGGCTATCGAGTGGATACCGACGGGAGCCATGTGCGTATGGATACGTCGAGAGGCGAGGGTCAGAGCTAGGCACTCGAGCTTTCGGGATAGCGTATGATACGTACCTATCAGCACCTGATGGATCAGCATTTCTGTGTCCATGCTTGGCACATTGGTTTCATGATATTTCTAATTACTCTTTTGTATATATAACAGGGGATTGAGTCGCTGTTATATATACCCTTACACCAATATTAGTGGAATGGGACGCTAATATATGTGTATTGCCCTCATCATATTTATTTATGACATTATATTAGAATGTTAGAACTGTGCTGGAGATTTGATTTGGGGCTTAAGAGATTCTTTGGGATTGGATACTGATATTGTACATACGAGATATGTGAGATCAACTTGCTGTTGTACATTTGATATATGTGAGATATACTGATATTGTACATACGCGATATGTGAGATCCACTTGCTGTTGTACATTTGATATATGTGAGATATGCTGATATTGTACATACGAGATATGTGAGATCCACTTGATGTTGTACATTTGATATATGTGAGATATACCTGATATTGTACATGCTAGATAGGTGAGATCTACTTGATGTTGTACATTCGATACATATGCGAGATATACTTGATATTGTGCAGTTGAGGCGATGTGACACTTTGATGATATGAGAGCCAATTTGGGGGCTGATTTGAGGAATTGGGATTTTGATTTGTCTTGCTGGATTGTGATCCTACCACGATGTCAGGATTCCGTGGAAATGACATATTTCACTCCATACCTCATCTTTATATACTTGTGCACTGTTCCATGTATTAGGAGTACCTATGAGTGTACCTTTCATGAGTGTTGCACAATTACTTTCTCATATCCCCAGTGCATGATTATTGCATACTGTTGTCATCTCATTATTGCTTTATAGATTGGTGGTACTTGTAAGTGTACTTTCCATTATTTCGTACTCATGACCTGTTATTACTGCAATTGTCATATATTAGATTCATGCTGTACGTACATTCTTGCGATTACCTGCATATGTTTTTTTACTATTCACGAGTTGGCAACTCACCCCCCGTTGTGCCACAGGTGTTACAGAGTGTTCCCCAGAGTAGTCGAGGCTGGCTATTCATCTATCATCTTTTGCTACGGATACCGCATCAGCTCACAGTGTGCAGTTTGCTTAGGTTGGTTTTGTGGTTATTCGTTGTATTGTATATTTGTTGTATCCCTGTACTCTCCATCTACTATTTTCATATTGACTTAGAGACTTGGTGAGGACGATGTTGTATATTATGTTGGATTTGTTGTCTTTTATACAGTTTCCTTTCTTTTGTCTCTTATTTCTTCGCTACGGCGTCGTATATTTGTTGTGGTGGTTGTTTTCCGCCTTTGGGCGTGGATTTTTGCTCCCGTTTGGGATGCTTTACCTTATATTTATGTTGTACCCATTTTTGGGGCTAGCTTTTACAAAGGAGGTGCTGCCAAAATTTTAAAGAAAAAGTGGACTCTTTTAAAGAATTTGGATTGTGATTTCAAATGTTTCAAAAAACTTTTATTATCTTTTCCGTATTTTTATGCTTTAGATTTCTGGGTTTTGTCTTTCTTTTACTGCGTTACGTCTGGAGGCGTTGCGTAGTATTAGGGCCGTCACGTGCCAAATTTCGGGTCGTGACAAAGTTGGTATCAAAGCGCGGTTTTACCTTTCGGAGTGTAGGATGACCTTGGTATGATGGAGTAGGTAACCTAAGCGGAGTAACATAGTGTGTGTATGTCTGCAGCATACTCACGATGCAGTATTTCGCTTAAAGTGCCTAAGTACAAATTGCTTGAAATTCCTTCCTTGATGATTCATATCCTTGTGATTCGATTTCCTTGTTCTTATCGAATCCTATCTCTATTTATAGCCTTGCCGCCGATGACTATGGGGACTCAGAGTGGTGCAGCGAGGGCCGAGGTCAGAGTTGGCTCGGGTGAGACGAGCACTGACCAGGAAGGCACTTTTGTTGCACAGGTGCAGACGGTTCAGCCTTCGACAGATCAGCTCGCTAGGCTTGTAACAGAGATGCAGGACTTGCGCCAGACGATGAGATCATTGGTTGATGCCATTCGAGCGCAGCGACAGGAGGTTGACACCCCTGTTACTCAGTTGTTCCTTGGGATCAGCATGCAGCAGTCTGTCACCTACGTAGCACCAGTGGATGTAGCCCCAGTCGACGAGACACATATTCCAGAGACTTTGCGAGTTCCAGGACAGTGGAGGACCCGTACAGGTGTGCCAGTCCAGGGATAGAGGCCTAGTCGTCGAGATAGATTTCGTGACCATCGCGGGAGCAGCAGAGGCATAGGACGTGGACAGACGTTCAGCTCTTATCCCCAGGAGGGTCAGCAGCGTTATATTGGATGCTATCGATGTGGGAGCCTTCACCACTTCATCAGGGGTTGTTCCTTAGCGCCGCGTCAGAGTCGTGTTCTAAGAGGTCGTGGGCGTGGAAGGTTTGCTCAGAGGGGTCAGTCTGGCAGAGGAAGAGTTTTGACAGTTCCGGGTAGAAGGCAGACACGAGAGTTTGTTTCTACTCATCCGGACGCACAGGCGTCCAATGCAGAGTTTTCAGGTATCCTTGTACATGTTCTTTGATGTACTTGTTGGTTTTTCACACTTTGTGCCGTGGTTGGGATGAGGATCGTGTTAGTTAGATCAGCCGTTTTGTTGTGTTAACTTCTGTCAGCGATTCTTTTGTTGCGCGACACGTATTTCGGTCATATGCCAATCGGTGGGGAGATTTTGCCGTCATTGGATCCTTCTAGAGATGTTGGATTTGACGTTCTCCTGGGTATGGATTGGTTAGCTACGTGTTAGGCGTCTGTGGACTACCGCAAGAAAAACAGACAGGGTTTGTTTTCCAGGCGAGTCAGTTCTTGTTGTGCAGGGGGACAGTGGTGTCGCCTCTCACAGCTCGAATTCATCCTTTTTCGCTAGTCTGCTTTTGAGGAGAGGATGTCGAGGATTCTTTGCGTTCATTCGTGATACCGGAGCCATAGTGGATTGTTGGACCGGGTACTTATCGTGCGAGAGTTTTCCGACGATATTCCAGGAGAGCTAGCGAAATTCAGGGAGCTTAAGGATCTGCTGCAGAGTTGTTTGTTGGGAGGTTTGTGTGTCCGAGTGTTTCGCTTTTGGGAGCTCCTATTTCTGTTCGTTAAGGAGAAAGACGACAGATTGTGGTTGTGGATTGATAGATCGTCAATTGAACCGGCTTACGGTGCGGTTAGGTATCATTTACCTCGCTTTGACGATTTCTTCGATCAGCTCCAGAGTGCGAGACTTTTTCTAAGTTTGATTAGGATCAGGTCATCATTGTTGCGGGTTTGGAGTGGTGGCATTCCGAATACTATTTTTGTGCGTGCTATGGGCAGTTTGTGTTTTGGTGGTGTCGTTGAACTCGCCAATGCCCTAGCAGCATTTGTAGTTATGATGCACCAGATTTCTTCAGGCCGTTCCTTGACCAGTTGCTGTTGTGTTTTGACGACATTCTGGTCTATACTTTGTGTCTTGAGGAACAGGAGCAGCACTTGAGAATTTATTTTGCAGACATTGGGAGAGCCCCAGCTGTTTGCTAGATTCTCGGAGTGTTCCTTCAGGCTTGTTTGTGTTGACTCCTAGGTCTTGTAGTTACGGGAGACGGTTTCATATGGTTCCGAGGGAGATCGAGACCGTACAGCTTAGGCCCGGACTTGTGTGCAGGATGGAGGTCCTTTGACTTTGGGCTTAGCAGGTGTTTACCGCCGTTTCGTGCAGGATTACTAGCGTATTGTTGCACCGTTGACTGTACAGACCTGAAAGTAGGTTCTTTTCTTTGGACTGAGGCATGTGTACAGAGTTTTCGGCAGTTGAAGATTCAGTTAGCAACTGCATCAGTTCTGCTTTTGATTCGGAGTCTGTGATTGTGACAAGGTTGTGCTAAGTTAGGAATGCGTTTGTGTACCTGATGTTATCGGGTAGAGACGTGAAATCCTAGAGCAAGCACATCAGTCAACTCTCTATCTTCATTCAAGTTCCACCAATATTGACGTGACTGGTGAGATAGTTACGGGTGGACAGGAATGTAAAGAGAAATTTCAGGTTTCGTTTCAAGGTGTTTGACTTGTTGTGCGTTTGTGTTCTTTTGTTGTTTGCGGAAGTTGGGATCGTCACTCGCCATTGTTAGGATACTTCTTGATAGTTGTTATCAGGAGACATTCCAATTGGCAACCTTTAAGTTTTGTTTGTTAGGTGGTGTCGATCTCCAGTCTGTTTTTCTGACTCTGCATAGTAGGATTTTTGGACCCCAGCTAGTCTAGAGACTTCGGAAATGATCCAGCTGTTTCAGGTAAGGATGATGACAGTCCTGTGCGGACAGAGGTCTTATGCCGACCATGGTGATCGCATGCTCGAGTTCGCAGTGGGAGATCATGTATTCCTACGGATTTTTTCGATGAAGGACGTGTTGAGTTTTGGGAAGCTTACCCAGAATTGTAGGTCCTTTCCAGATCCTTAAAGTGAGTTAGTTCTGTTGCCTTTAATTTGGTACTTCCGCCCAGATTATTGAGTATTCACCCCGTATTCCTTGTGTCGATACTTTGCAATTACCTTCATGACCTTTCTCACATGATTCAGCACCAGACCATTTAGCTTAGACGCGATCTTTCATTCACCAGCAGCCAATTGTGTTAATGGCTAGGCGGGTGGAGAAACTTCGGTCAAGGGTCTTGCCATATGTGAAGGGTTTTTCTTGGACGTAGCCGTATAGTGAGGTAATCACTTGGGAGGCTGCGAAAGAGATATGAGAGTTTAGTAATCCTCTCTTTGAAGGTACGCTTAGTGAAAATTTTAAATTCGGGGACGAATTTTTATAAGTGGGGGGAGATTGTAACGTTTCAGAAATCGTTTTGCGAATTTCCCCGTTTTAGGGCAAAATTGTCGGTTTTTTCCCGTTTTAACCCGATTTCGATCAAACGACCGTATAAGTTTACCGACACCTAATTTGGCCAAAATAAAGCTTGTGCGCGAACTTTGGGAGTATTTGGGAGGTTTTAGTTCAGATAGTTTTTTTCCCAAATAAAATATTATTTTAAGCGGTATTTTGTGCACGTAAATCGGGAAATTTTTTATTTTGTGAATAAATTAATTTTGCCACTAGAATTATTTTAGAAGGTTCTTTTTAAATATCTAGATTTTTTTTGGTGACTAATGGTTTCTTTTTAAAATTTAAAAGAAAAGGGTGTAATGGTGGAAAAATGCATTAATTAGCATTCATTACTCTTTTTCCTTACTTTTTCTTCACAAAATATTACACAAAACCCCCCCCTCTCACCTTGGCTGACCCTCATTCCCCCATTTCTGTCCTAAACATTTCCAAACTCATTTCTCTCTCATTTTCTATCAAAAACACAAAAGGAATTCTAAAAATAAATCCAGAAATTCCTATATAAATATTAAACCATTTTTCCTTCACTAATCCTTCATGGATCTTCATCAAAGTTGGATTTTTGGAGGCTAAAGTGATGGATCTAATTTCTTTTTGGTGTTCTTGAGGAGGTATAATTTCTTACCTTAATCCATAATTGATTGCTTTAATCTTTAACTAGCTAATTTAGTTAACTATTTAAGTGCTTAGTTTAGCATTTAATTCATGATTAATTCATTATATTTGGTTTAAGAAATTCATGTTAGGATTAAATTTTGATTAAGTGATTAGTGTTTAATTCAAGTGTTAAATTGTGTTTTGGAAAAGATTAATCTAGTAGAAAGTGTTAAAATTTGCTAATAAGCATTTTGTTTAATTAAGCAAAATTGCTTACTAGATTTTTGCTAAAACTTAATTAAGCAAGTTTAAAAATATAGGATTGGTTTAGATAGCTTAGTTAAGCTATTTTAAGGTATTTTTAATTGTTAGATTTGTGTTATCTTGAATCTAGTGCGATATATTGCGATAGGTTGCTTACTAGATTTCGGGGTTTTTCCGACGTAGGGTTCGTTTGGTAGTTGCGAGGTTATATCCAGTGTATTCCTCGTAATTTTTGTGTTGTGCTGCGCGATCGGGACGATCGGGGTCCAGACTTGGTGTTTTGTAGTTTAGCGACCCCAATTAGGGTTTTGGCCGGTATCGTGCGCGATAGATGCGCTAAGCGCACAGTGTATTTTTCAGGGCGTTATTCTTTCGTTTCGATGTCTTTTCGTCGATGTAGAATATATGCTTATGTGATGTGTTTATGAAATTTTAGGTTTGCAAGCGGGGACTTCGGACGCTACGACAAGGGGAAAACAGGTGGTAGGCTTCACCTAGCTTGGAGCGTTGGTGAGTAGATTTAACATCTACAGGGGAATCGCCCGCATGGCGTTATGCGTCTGGGCTAGAAATATTTATATTGTCGCATATTCTATGTCATGTTTAGAATTGCGCATTTACCCTATTAGTTAGATTGTAGTGTGCCTGGACTAGTAGTAGTAGGACACTGCACATATTATTGACGATTTATGTTGCACTAGCACTGTTTGTATGCTACACACACCGTCAATAATTACCATGTCACACAAATAACCACTTATAGATGTTATATTTCTTGGTTAGGGACATTGTGACATTGATTCATATTTCTTATCACATTGACATACAGTTATCTGTTTACCTATAGGGTATTGTACCATTAGTGATAGGTACATACACACCTAAGGACATAGCTACAGGTGTACTTGCATTTTATACTTTACTTATACCTGATAGGTATATCACATCATCATATAGGTAGATACCTATATTTCTGCTATAACATTCATGTGTTCATTTATATCTGGTGAATGCTATGCTTTTCTTTTATACGCTTTCATTACAGTTTTTATGTTGCGTATACTTTATTCATGGATTATCGCATTGTTATATGGATTTTTCATGATGTTTTCTGGATTTGGGAACCGTGGTAGTTCATGAAATTATGCATATATTGAAAAACCCGGTTTTCTTGATATGATATTTTAGCAGCCACCATGAGATTTATCGGTGCTGATATATATACCCTACGCGAGGAAAGGAGGTATCCGTGTATGGGTGCATGGTGGGGCCCGAAGGTACCCTGAAGCAAGAACGTTGTCGCTGTATGAGTCGACATCGCGGTGCTAGGCGATGAGGCTTAGGGGAACCATACTTTCCGGTGACAGGACCATTGACTCATCGGCTATCGAGTGGATACCGACGGGAGTCATGTGCGTATGGATACGTCGAGAGGCGAGGGTCAGAGCTAGGCACTCGAGCTTTCGGGATAGCGTATGATACGTACCTATCAGCACCTGATGGATCAGCATTTCTGTGTCGATGCTTGGCACATTAGTTTCATGATATTTCCAATTACTCTTTTGTATATATAACAGGGGATTGAGTCGCTGTTATATATACCCTTACACCAATATTAGTGGAATGTGACGTTAATATATGTGTATTGCCCTCATCATATTTATTTATGACATTATATTAGGATGTTAGAACTGTGCTGGAGATTTGATTTGGGACTTAAGAGATTCTTTGGGATTGGATACTGATATTGTACATACGAGATATGTGAGATCCACTTGCTGTTGTACATTTGATATATGTGAGATATACTGATATTGTACATACGAGATATGTGAGATCCACTTGCTGTTGTACATTTGATATATGTGAGATATGCTGATATTGTACATACGAGATATGTGAGATCCACTTGATGTTGTACATTTGATATATGTGAGATATATCTGATATTGTACATGCTAGATAGGTGAGATCTACTTGATGTTGTACATTCGATACATATGCGAGATATACTTGATATTGTGCAGTTGAGGCGATGTGACACTTAGATGATATGAGAGCCAATTTGGGGGCTGATTTGAGGAATTGGGATTTTGATTTGTCTTGCTGGATTGTGATCCTACCACGATGTCAGGATTCCGTGGAAATGACATATTTCACTCCATACCTCATCTTTATATACTTGTGCACTGTTCCATGTATTAGGAGTACCTATGAGTGTACCTTTCATGAGTGTTGCACAATTACTTTCTCATATCCCCAGTGCATGATTATTGCATACTGTTGTCATCTCATTATTGCTTTATAGATTGGTGGTACTTGTAAGTGTACTTTCCATTATTTCGTACTCATGACCTGTTATTACTGCAATTGTCATATATTAGATTCATGCTGTACGTACATTCTTGCGATTACCTGCATATGTTTTTTTACTATTCACGAGTTGGCAACTCACCCCCCGTTGTGCCACAGGTGTTACAGAGTATTCCCCAGAGTAGTCGAGGCTGGCTATTCATCTATCATCTTTTGCTACGGATACCGCATCAGCTCACAGTGTGCAGTTTGCTTTGGTGGGTTTTGTGGTTATTCGTTGTATTGTATATTCGTTGTATCCCTGTACTCTCCATCTACTATTTTCATATTGACTTAGAGACTTGGTGAGGACGATGTTGTATATTATGTTGGATTTGTTGTCTTTTACACAGTTTCCTTTCTTTTGTCTCTTATTTCTTCGCTACGGCGTCGTATATTTGTTGTGGTGGTTGTTTTCCGCCATTGGGCATGGATTTTTGCTCCCATTTGGGATGCTTTACCTTATATTTATGTTGTACCCATTTTTGGGGCTAGCTTTTACAAAGGAGGTGCTGCCAAAATTTTAAAGAAAAAGTGGACTCGTTTAAAGAATTTGGGTTGTGATTTCAAATGTTTCAAAAAACTTTTATTATCTTTTCCGTATTTTTATGGTTTAGATTTCTTGGTTTTGGATTTCTTTTACTGCGTTACGTCTGGAGGCGTTGCGTAGTATTAGGGCCGTCACGTGCCAAATTTCGGGTCGTGACAAAGTCTCTACTGGGAAAAAGGCCTTCGTGAGTGGATCCGCGATGTTGTCCTCTGTGTCTACTCTCCTAACCTCGATCTCCCTGGAGATCAACCATCTCCATGATCAGGTGATACTGCTTAAGAATTATAACTGGATTTCTGATGGGACGGGGAGGGGTTCCTTGGCAAAAGCCACAACTCTATTGTCACACAATGGTAGGATCGAAGTTCATCTCATGAACTTATATATATCCAGACTGCTTCTTTGGTAGCATCCTTGGTAATGATGTATCTTGCCTTTAATCGTCTAGTATGTCACGGTATCTGGCTTGGAACACTTCCAACATACCGTCCCTCCATTGAGGGTAAAGACAATGCCTGCGACTGACTTTCAGTCATCCTTATCACCCTGGAACATTTCCAGTGATTCTCCCCAGGATCGATTGATACCATCTCACTACAACTAGTGACTTTCCTAACATCCAATTAGATCTATCTCATAGATCCAAAATCCAGGATTCAGGAGGTATCACTATGATCTTTTATGGAGAATCTTTGTGATAAGCGGAGATTGACCGATCGTAGCATAGGAAACTCCTTCCCTATCAAGAGTATGTCATCCACGTACTCTACGAGGATCACCATCATACTCTCTACTACCTTTTTGTATATACAAGGTTCATCTACCATTTTGATGAAGTCAAACTCTTTGACTAACACATCAAAACAGACGTTCCAACTCCGCGATGCCTGTTTTATCACATAAAACATCCTGCACACGTTTCCGCTGCTCCCACTGTCTACGAAGCCCTCTGACTGTGTACTTATAGACTCTCTCTTCTAAAACATCATTTAGAAAAACAGTCATGACACCCAACCGCCAGATATCGTAGTCATGGTATGTAGCCGTGGCAAGTAGGATCTGGATGGACTTAAGCATAGCTACTTAGAAAATGTTTCATCATAAACCATACCTGGTCAATGATGCAAACCTTTGACAAGTCTAGCTTTGAAAGTCTCAACTTTTTCATGTACACCAAGTAATCTTCTCAAGATATACTTGCTCCTGATGGGGATTTAACCCTTCAGATAAAGCAACCAAAGTCCATACTTTGTTGGTGTATAAGGATTCCATCTCAGATCGCTAAGCATCCAGCCATTCTTATAGAGTCCCACTCCTGATGGCCAGCTCGAAACTAGTTAGGTTATCATCTCATGATGGAATCCTCTCTCCCACTGTCATAGACAAACCGAAGTATCTCTTAGGTTGGTGAGGAACCCTACTAGATCGGCGGAGAGGCTGAGGTTCGTTGGAAACTATTGAATCCTTTGGTTCTACCAAATCATCAGCTGCAGTTTGTATAGACGGAACTCCTTCCAGTTCTACCTTATGTCTCACTAATTTCTTCACAAGAAATTCCCTTTCATAAAGGTGGCATGTTGAGAAACAAAACATCTTTTGTTCCTCAGTTAGGTAGAAGATATTCCCTTGCAAATGCTTGGGATATCCAACAAACTTCTACAGAACTGACTTTGCCTCGAGCTTGTCCTGATTATGCTTTTAGACATAGGCTGGACAACCCCAAATCTTAACAAACTTAAGATATGGGATCTTCCCTTTCCATATCACATATGAAATGGCAGGCAACTGATTTGATTTGAACCCTATTCAATAGGTGTGCAGCTTCTCAAGTGCATAACTCCCAATAGGAAACTCAGTAGTACTCATCATAGTGTAGGGTTCCTAGGCACATCAAGGGGTTGTCACAAGGCATCAACCATGCCAAACAAAATTTTTACATGTGCCGAAGAACCCTTATACGGATCGTTGGCTAGAGTTTAGGCAAAAAAGAAGCAACTAGTTATCAACATAACTAAAGAGTGAATGAAAATACAACCTTTGTAGTTTCTTTGCTCCACCTCTATAGCTCCATGACGATGTCCCCTCGCTACGATCTTCGGATCCCGGACTCCGGTGATGGTTTCGTCGGAGAAACAATCGGGCTAAGTCGAAGACTACGACGCCGAAGAAGATCTACGTCGAGGCAACTCAAACTCGAGCTCCGCCTTCACCAAGTCAAGAAACTTGTGAAGACAACACTCTCTTCAACAAGGCAAGTTGTAGAGAATGAAGAAAGAGGAGGTGGGTTGACTTTAGATTTTGTTTTCTCACTCATTTGATCATTTCACCATTGGAGGTTCTAAGCTCTCTTCTTCTTGATGAAGATGAAGAAGAAGAACAATGGACAAGAAGAATATCATGAGAATGGTGAGTGTCATTTTCCAATGGGAAAAATAATATGATATGTATCATGATGGCAACCATAGTTAGATTTGACTCTTGTAGAGAGCAAACCTTAGTTTAGGTAGTGGTTAGGTTTTGAATATAAAATAGAATGGTTGCTAATTGAAAACTTCATGAAGTTTCCACAAAAGACAAAACTAGCAACCATTTCATTTTACACAAAAAGATTTAAAGAATTTAAATCAAATGAATAAATGAATAATTCAAAACCATAACCATTAACCTATACATGGTTCAAATCAAATACATACCCAAGTTTGCATGTATCATCAAACATGATACAATCTAGTGCACAAAAATATATCATATATATACAATGTGCACAACAAGTGAGAAAAACCATCTTAAGTGAACCAATATTAGTTAATGTAAAGTAATATATCAAATATATAATTATACATTAAATCATTAAATCAAAACTTGATTTAACGATCCGGTCATATCTCATATAACCGACTAATATGAATAGTAACAAATTATCGAATCAACACTTGATCCGATAACCCGGCTATATCACATATAACTGATCAATGTTACATATCATGAGAATGGAATACAGTATCACATACACGTATTATTCTCGGTTCCGCACATATCTCATATGTGCTCCTATTTCATTTTTGCTCGAGCCAGGAAACCTCTGTGTAGGACTCTAAAGACTCGTCAATACGCCGGTAGCAGGTGATGATCATATCAAACACCCACAAGCCGCAAGCGGTCTGCCAAACGTAACGGCCACCCGGGTATTGAGCGATCAGAAGATCGACGAGCTAGCCCGCTCACACTCCTGTAAATCCAACCAGTAACACTACCGTACAGTCCGGTCTGATCGTCTGATATGTCGCATATCTCGCCTAGGGGTGGTAAACGTCAGACCGCAATAGCTTGATAAGTCGTGTCGATATGAGGTCTATAACAATTCGAGAAACTACTGGTAACACTTACCAGTAAATCTCAGCAACCCTGGCCAGGGATTTCCTGTTATAGCCAATCGAACACAGCGCAACATCAACTCCCTATACCGGGAGAGACGAATCCCCTCCTATCGCTCATTGCCTCCATGTGACTCGGGACTGTACCCAAAAACCACCGTTTTGCACGCCCTCATGGACGTGGTAAGATGGAAATCAAAGCACAGTGGGAACCACACAAGACTCTATGACGATCTCGGGTCAACAGACTACTCTGTACCAGTGTCACCTGAGAACTGCCATCTGACGAAAGGTATAATACCATCTGGGAGTTCTCGGCGAGTCCGTCCAGTGTACCCAGTCTCTACTGAGCACCCGTATATCATCTCTGATGTCAAATACCAATGGATATGGGATCATCCATCGCCCATCTGTATGGGTCGAGAAGGTACACGCTAGTCTACTCTGGTATATCGATGCCCCGTCTCGATACACCCACGACTAGGGACTTTGAAGGATGTACTTATGGACTACCATGTCCCCACTAGTATGATCCGCATCATAGTCCAGGTAGTCAAGTACACATCCTAAGGGCTTTACCAATATGTAACAGAGAGACAATCAATGTACACGTTAAGGTAAAGAGTAACCAGATAGCATACTATCATGTCGAGCAAGAAAGTCCTCCCTATATATGTCCCAGCATCCACTACAATATACATCATATGTACAGTAATGGCCTCTAGGGCATACATATAACTAACAATCTCCCACTTGCACTAGGGCCATCTGTAGTAGTGGTTGCAGTATCTCATACTCAACCATCCCATAAAAGTCTCTCTCTGGGAATAGGCCTTCGTGAGTGGATCCGCTGTGTTATCCTCTGAGTCTGCTCTCCTTGCCCCGATCATCTTGGAGATCAACCATCTCCAAGATCAGGTGATACTGCCTTAGAATAAGTCTGGATCACTGATGGGACCAGCGTTCCTTGGCATAAGCCACAACTCCATTGTCTCACAATGGTGGGAACATAGTTCATCTCATGAACCATTATACATCCAAACAGCCTCTTTGGTAGCATCTTAAGTAGCGCTGTATCCTGCCTTTATCGTCTAGTATGTCACGGTATTTTGCTTGGAACTCTTCCAACATACCGTCCCTTTACTGAGGGTAAAGACAATGCCTGCGACTGACATTCAGTCGTCTTTATCACCTTGGAACACTTCCAGTGATTCTCCCCAGGATCGATTGATACCATCTCACTACAACTAGTGAGAATCCTAACATCCAATTAGATCTATCTCATAGATCCACAATTCAGGATTTAGTAGGTATCACTTTGATCCTATATGGAGAATCATTGTGATAAGTGGAGATTGACCGAGCGTAGCATAGGAAACTCCTTCCCTATCAAGAGTATCTCATCCACGTACTCTACGAGGATCGTCACAATACTCCCTACTACCCTTTTGTTTATACAAGGTTCATCTACCATTCTGATGATGTCAAACTCTTTGACTAATCCATCAAAACAGACGTTCCAACTCCGCGATGCCTGCTTTATCACATAAAACATCTTGCACACGTTTCCGCTGCTCCCACTGTCTACGAAGCCCTCTGGCTGTGTACTTATAGACGCTCTCTTCCAAAACATCATTTAGAAAAGCAGTCATGACACCCAACCACCAGATATCGTAGTCATGGAATGTAGCCGTGGCAAGTAGGATCTGGATGGACTTAAGCTTAGCTCCTTGGAAAAGGCTTTATCATGATCCACTCCTGGTCAATGATGCAAATCTTTAACAAGTCTAGTTTTGAAAGTCTCAACTTTTCCATTTACACCAAGTAATCTTATCAAGATATACTTGCTCCTGATGGGGATTTAACCCTTCAGATATCGCAACAAAAGTCCATACTTTGTTGGTGTATTAGGATTCCATCTCAGATCGTTAAACATCCAGCCATTCTTACAGAGTCTCACTCCTGATGGCCAGCTCGAAACTAGTTGGGTCATCATCTCATGATGGAATCCTGGCTCCCACTGTCATAGAGAAACCGAAGTAACTCTCAGGTGGGTGAGGAACCCTACTAGATCGGCGGAGAGGCTGAGGTTCGTTGGTATCTACTGAATCCTTTGGTTGTACCAAATCATCTGCCGTCATTTGTATAGCTGGAACCTTTCCAGTTGTACATAACAGACCTTGCCTCGAGCTTGTCCGGATTTTGCTTTTAGACATAGATCCGACAACCCCCAAATCTTAACTAGCTTAAGACATGGGCTCTTCCCTTTCCATATCACATATGAAATGGTAGGCAACTGATTTGATTCGAACCCTATTCAATAGGTATGCAACTTCTCAAGTGCATAACTCCCATAAGGAAATAGGTGACTCAGTAGTACTCATCATAGAGCACACCATATCAAATAGGGTGTATCTGCTCCACCCCGATATACCATCGTGCAATGGTGTATATGGAGGAGTAATGCTAAGAGAGAATCTCATTCTCCTTTAGAATAGTCCAGGAATTCCATGCTCAAGTATTCTCCTCTTTGATCTCATCAAAGGACATAATACTTATACCCGTATTCTGGTTCTCTACTTCTTTCTTATATTCCGTGAATATCTCAAAAGGTTCGGACTTGTGTTTCAACAGGAACATATGTCTGAATCTCGAGAGATCATCAGAGAATGTAATGAAGTACAAAGAACCGGTCTTGGCATGTGTAGACTGGGGACCTACATACATCAAACATGTATCATCCCAAGAGTTCACTAACTCTTTCTCTGTTTCCAGTAAATAGGGCTATGGTCATCTTATCTTTGTGACATGACTGGCGAGTTTCACAAGATGTAAATTCAAACTCATTTAAATATGCATCAATTTGTAACTCTAGCTAGTCGGGTCGCTCTGATATGACCTAGTCTACAATACCTCAAGAAGGATTCGTTCATTTCTGAACTCTTCCTCTTGTGTGTGTTCTGTATACTTAGAACTGTAGTTTGATTTAGAACATTAATGCTTTTAGATAACGTGCCTGATGCGATCAACTTTTGATATAGGAAATGTTCAAAACATTATCCAACAATACAAAATTATATCCTTTCTTTACTAATAAAGAGGCTGATATGATTTTGTATATCAAGTTCGGTATCTAATAACATTCATTCAGAATCAATGTATTCAGGTAATACAGGGTGACAGTGACCGACAGACTTGGCTGCAACACTTGCCCCGTTTTCTGCCTCATGAAACTTATCACCCGTTCTCAGTTTTTCTACCCTTTTGTAGCCCTATGTAACAGATTACATATCTGGGATCCTGATCCGGTATCACATACCCAGGATTCAGAGGATACTGAGAAACAGTTCTTTGTAATGAACACACCCGAAGATGATGCATCAACATGCACTCTCTTCGTTTGGGCGGCACGGGAAATCTGGTATTCCCCAATTTCCTGCTCTGTCTTATAACAATTATAAGTAGGAGCGGGACCAACGTTCCCCAGCTCAGTATAACAAGCGGGTTCGGTCAATAATCCGTTTTATTATCTTGATTAAGGCGTGATATGGTCGCTACCAGGAGAGAGAGAGAAGAAAACACTCAGCGTGTGCTCTTACAAGAATAGATTGGTTATAATTTATCTAATCAGGATGGCTCCCACTGCTTTTTATCAAATCTTCCTTCAAACCCTAAAAGGAAAGACTAGCTGGGATTAATTACACACTACAAGTTCGCCAATCTTTCAGCCAGGCCAGTGTCGGTACTTTGAGGGAGGTCCCCCGTGCTGTCGCACGAACCTAATTAATGTAAACCTCGTTTTCCCAGAGGCGTAACCTCGTTAACACCTTTCTAGACACCTACTTGATCGGCTAATTGCAATGTGCAAAACTCTCCCAGGAGTAACTCTTACTCACAGCGGGTATCGGGATCCAACTATCTCATAGAAGGTATGCAATCTCATTGCAAATTTCAACACTTGAAATTCCCGATAATCTTTTGCCCCTAGCGTCCTATGACCTTGACGCAGGCCAACAAACCATAGTCCGCTAGTCAAGTTCAACCCGTCATTTCCCGATTGAATTAAACCCACCCGCACGACCCTTGACGCAGGCCAACAAAGTCGCACGACTAACCTAATCCAATCACATTATATGCTTATGCAGATAAGCACCAGTTAGCTACCGCACACTACGCCTTGACGCAGGCCAACAAACGTAGCACGAATACTAACTACTACTTATCTGAAATGACGGAAGGCTACGTCAGGTTTTTCTGAAAACCTATTGCGTAATGAATTTGATATCGTTGTAGAATCAAATGAAGTTTAGAAATGGAGTGATTTTGAGGCTTTTCCAGTTTTGCTAAAGGGGTCACTCCCGGTGAAGGGATTGTCGGCCCTTTCCTCGTCGTATGAGGTGCGGGATATATCACATATATCACTGTGCAAAGCAAAAACTCTTAAAAGCAATCAAAAACAAACCGAGTGTGTAGCATCTGCCAGTTGTTGCTAAAGGAGTCACTCCCGGTGAAGGGATCTCGGTCCTTTCCTTATCGAATAAGGTGCAGGATATATCACATATACCGCTGTGCAAAGCAAGAACTGTAGCTACCTGTTTTAATTTTGAAATTCGATTCCACAACATCTTAAGGTTTCTTTTCTTTCATTAATCACATTAATGAAGTCCCATCATTTAAATACCTAAACATCACAGATAGATATGACGTACACTTATGCCATCCGCATTCGCCTCGATGTCCCCTCGTGCACCGTTAGGTTAGGTAACTAACGACAGAGCAGGGCAGGGATAGCGCGGGTGTAAAACATAAGTAACGTCTATATAATATATCATATATATCATATACTGTATCTATCACAGAACATCACATGATCACATCACAGATATCGCAGCAGAAGAATCAAATGAAATATTGGATATACTAGGACGTCCGTGTTTTCAATACGAGCCAGTACAAAACACGGATTCCACGGTCGTGATGAATAGCCAAACCCACACCCCTAGACCCCTACGAGAGCGGCAAGCAACCCTACCAATTCTAGAGTTAGGAGACCCGGACTCGACTCCTCGAGTTGGTCTCCCACTGGACTCCAGAACCCGGTTACTTGTGCCCTCCTCCTTGGGTCTATCCTAGTGCGGAAAAGTAAATAATATACAACCGGTGACATCTTCCGCAACATGGAAGTGCCCCAATTAAAAGAATATTACATACAAGTTTTTACATGAATGAAAATGAAAAACACTCATCTCACATAAAAACCCCCGGCTATTCAAACACGACGATCCAATATAACATATCCAGCAACACATAACATCACATGTCATCAACGTAAGTAAGTATGCATACCCCAATTGTCGTTGATGTATAGCAACGAAACCGGCGATATCGCCATACTACACTTACGGTCACAGAAAAGAAAGTGTAAAACTACAACAGTTGGAATCCGCAACATGCATAGACATCACATGCCTAATCAAATGAATTACTTAGACATCACATGCCTAACAATTATAAACCCCGCATTTTAGTCTCATTATCGAAAACTCTTTTCAACATCAAGTCGGGCAATTCAACAAGATTCCCGACATCCTGATCGAATGCTCGTCGCAAACTTCAATAGGCGGCCGCACCCCCGATGCCGTCGACAAAGTGCACCAAGGCGGAACACCGCTGCCGCGAGCACCCGAACGGATGCTTTCGGCGACGGGGTTCTCCTACAGTCACTTGGTCGGGGCTATGGGGTGAGGCTGTCTATTAAGTTTACCCGGTGAGTATCCGCGTACGCTACGTGATTGCGACAGACTTTTGATCACATCAAAATTCCGTGGCAACCGATCAAGTGAGACTAAACTGCTATGTTTATAACATTCATTCGGTTATCCCATAACTACTTGTGAATTCCAATTATTGTATCACATTCCAGATAAATAGAAAATGTCAAACTTTTCGATCGAACATTCGAACACCCAAGTTTTCCCGAAACTGCTCAACACATGAAACAAGTTTAACAACATTCAGTTCGTGCCTCAGTACCAACGGTCCAGCCGTAGAAGGGTCAAGCCAACGCCTCACATGTGGCACGCCGTACTGCCCCAAACCCGAAGGTTCAAAGGGCAGTTCAAGACGGTCACATAATCGAGTTATGGTTTGTTGTCTTCTAGAGGGTCCATCGCGTTACTTGCACTACTTAGAACGTCGTTAAACCACGGAAAAATCCAACACTTGGAAATTTCCCAACAGGGGAAAAATTGGGTATTTATATCCGGTCGAACTTTTCAACATGTTCAAAAATTATCCGGAAAACACATAGACAGAATTAGACTTTCCGATCGAAACAACGACCCCCAAATACAACTCAGAAAAACTCAACTCTTGAGTTCAGATTAAAATATTCCAGGAAAATAAACACTGCATTGTAGGAGTTACTGTGCTAAACTGGACACGTGTCGTGAACAGTTGGCCGCGGAACCGCCACATAAGCCATGCTTGTGCGGCCCTTCCGCGGCGCTCTTGAGGATTCAGGGTACCAAATTTCACAGTAATTCTTAAAAAAGCCTGCTTGTTTTTCTGGATATTTTTAATTCCCAAAAATCAACAGTTTTGAAAAAAGTACAGAGAGTGATTTTGCAATGGGATTTCGGTTCGATCGGGTTTCTAATTCCGTCCGGGGATCGCCTAAGGCTCTAGCTAGGCTCTGATACCACTGTAGGGTTCCTAGGCACATCAAGGGGTTGTCACAAGGCATCAACCATGCCAAACAAAAATTTTACATTTGCCGAAGAACCCTTATACGGATCGTTGGCTAGAGTTTTGGCGAAAAAGAAGCAACTAGTTATCAACATAACTAAAGAGTGAATGAAAATACAACCTTTGTAGTTTCTTTGCTCCACCTCCATAGCTCCATGACGATGTCCCCTCGCTACGATCGTCGGATCCCGGACTCCGGTGATGGTTTCGTCGGAGAAACAATCGGGCTAAGTCGAAGACTACGACGCCGAAGAAGATCTGCGTCGAGGCAACTCAAACTCGAGCTCCGCCTTCACCAAGTCAAGAAACTTTTGAAGACAACACTCTCTTCAACAAGGCAAGTTGTAGAGAATGAAGAAAGAGGAGGTGGGTTGACTTTAGATTTTGTTTTCTCACTCATTTGATCATTTCACCATTGGAGGTTCCAAGCTCTCTCTCTTCTTCTTGATGAAGATGAAGAAGAAGAACAATGGACAAGAAGAATATCATGAGAATGGTGAGTGTCATTTTCCAATGGGAAAAATAATATGATATGTATCATGATGGCAACCATAGTTAGATTTGACTCTTGTAGAGAGCAAACCTTAGTTTAGGTAGTGGTTAGGTTTTGAATATAAAATAGAATGGTTGCTAATTGAAAACTTCATGAAGTTTCCACAAAAGACAAAACTAGCAACCATTTCATTTTACACAAAAAGATTTAAAGAATTTAAATCAAATGAATAAATGAATAATTCAAAACCATAACCATTAACCTATACATGGTTCAAATCAAATACATACCCAAGTTTGCATGTATCATCAAACATGATACAATCTAGTGCACAAAAATATATCATATATATACAATGTGCACAACAAGTGAGAAAAACCATCTTAAGTGAACCAATATTAGTTAATGTAAAGTAATATATCAAATATATAATTATACATTAAATCATTAAATCAACACTTGATTTAACGATCCGGTCATATCTCATATAACCGACTAATATGAATAGTAACAAATTATCGAATCAACACTTGATCCGATAACCCGGCTATATCACATATAACCGATCAATGTTACATATCATGAGAATGGAATACAGTATCACATACACGTATTATTCTCGGTCCCGCACATATCTCATATGTGCTCCTATTTCATTTTTGCTCGAGCCAGGAAACCTCTGTGTAGGACTCTAAAGACTCGTCAATACGCCGGTAGCAGGTGATGATCATATCAAACACCCACAAGCCGCAAGCGGTCTGCCAAACGTAACGGCCACCCGGGTATTGAGCGATCAGAAGATCGACGAGCTAGCCCGCTCACACTCCTGTAAATCCAACCAGTAACACTACCGTACAGTCAGGTCTGATCGTCTGATATGTCGCATATCTCGCCTAGGGGTGGTAAACGTCAGACCCCAATAGCTTGATAAGTCATGTCGATATGAGGTCTATAACAATTCAAGAAACTACTGGTAACACTTACCAGTAAATCTCAACAACCCTGGCCAGGGATTTCCTGTTATAGCCAATCGAACACAGCGCAACATCAACTCCCTATACCGGGAGAGACGAATCCCCTCCTATCGCTCATTGCCTCCATGTGACTCGGGACTGTACCCAAAAAACACCGTTTTGCACGCCCTCATGGACGTGGTAAGATGGAAATCAAAGCACAGTGGGAACCACACAAGACTCTATGACGATCTCGGGTCAACAGACTACTCTGTACCAGTGTCACCTGAGAACTGCCATCTGACGAAAGGTATAATACCATCTGGGAGTTCTCGGCGAGTCCGTCCAGTGTACCCAGTCTCTACTGAGCACCCGTATATCATCTCTGATGTCAAACACCAATGGATATGGGATCATCCATCGCCCATCTGTATGGGTCGAGAAGGTACACGCTAGTCTACTCTGGTATATCGATGCCCCGTCTCGATACACCCACGACTAGGGACTTTGAAGGATGTACTTATGGACTACCATGTCCCCACTAGTATGATCCGCATCATAGTCCAGGTAGTCAAGTACACATCCTAAGGGCTTTACCAACATTTAACAGAGAGACAATCAATGTACACGTTAAGGTAAAGAGTAACCAGATAGCATACTATCATGTCGAGAAAGAAAGTCCTCCCTATATATGTCCCAGCATCCACTACAATATACATCATATGTACAGTAATGGCCTCTAGGGCATACATATGACTAACACATAGAGCACACCATATCACATAGGGAGCTTTTGCTCCTCCCCGATACACCGACGTGCTGTGGTGTATACGGAGGAGTAATACTGAGAGAGAATCTCATTCTCCTTTAGAATAGTCCAGGAATTTCGTGCTCAAGTATTCTCCTCCTTGATCTCATCAAAAGACATAATACTTATACCCGTATTTTGGTTCTCTACTTCTAACTTATATTTTGTGAATATCTCAAAAGGTTCGGACTTGTGTTTCAACAGGAACATATGTCTGAATCTTGAGAGATCATCAGAGAATGTAATGAAGTACAAAGAACCGGTCTTGGCATGTGTAGACAGGAGACTTTCATACATCATCATGTATCAATCCCAAGAGTTCACTAACTCTTTCTCTGTTTCCAATAAACGGAGCTGTGGTCATCTTATCTCTGTGACATGACCGGCAAGTTTCACAAGATGTAAATTCAAACTCATTTAAATATGCATCTAAATATAACTTCAGCTAGTCGGGTCGCTTTGATATGACCTAGTCTACAATGCCTCAAGAAGGATTCGTTCATTTCTGAACTATTCCTCTTGTGTGTGTTCTATATACTAAGAACAATAATTTGATTTAGAACGTCAATGCTTTTAGATAACGTGCCTGAACCGATCAACTCTTGATATAGGAAATATTCAAAATATTATCCAACAATACAAAATTATATCCTTCTTTACTAATAAAGAGACTGATATGATGTTGTATATCAGGTTCGGTATCTAATAACATTTGTTCAGAATCAATGTATTCTGGTAATACAGGGTGATAGTGACCAACAGACTTGGCTGCAACACTTGCACCGTTTCTATCTTATGAAACTTATCACCCGTTCTCAGTTCTCTACCTCTCTGTAGCCCATGTAACAGATTACATATGCGGGATCCTGATCCGGTATCTCATACCCAGGACGTAAAGGATACTGAGAAACAGTTCTATGTAATGAACACACCCGAAGATGATGCATCAGCATGCACTTTCTTCGTTTGGGCGGCACGGGAAATCTTGTATTCCCCAATTTCCTGCTCTGTCTTATAACAATTATAAGTTGGAGCGGGACCAACGTTCCCCAGCTCAGTATAACAAGCGGGTTCAGTCAATACATCCGTATTATTATCTTGATTAAGGCGTGATATGGTCGCTACCTGGAGAGAGAGAGAAGAAAACACTCAGCGTATGCTCTTGCAAGATCAGATTAGTTATTATTTTATCTAATCAGGATGGCTCCCACAGTTTTAATCAAATCTTCCTTCAAACCCTAAAAGGAAAGACTAGCCGGGATTAATTACACGCTATAAGTTCGCCAATCTTTCAGCCAGGCCAGTGTCGGTACTTTGAGGGAGGTTCCTCGTGCTTTCGCACGGACCTAATTAAAGTAAACCTTGTTTTCCCAGAGGCGTAACCCCGTTAACACCTTTCTAGACATCTACTTGATCGGCTAATTGTAATGTGTAAAACTCTCACAGGAGTAACTCTTACTCGCAGCGGGTATCGGGATCCAACTATCTCATAGAAGGTATGCAATCTCATTGCAAATTTCTACACTTGAAACTCCCAATAATATTTTACCCCTAGCGTTCTATGACCTTGACGAATGCCAAACAACCCATAGTCCACTAGTCAAGTTCAACCCGCACATTTCTTGATTGAATTAAACCCACCCGCACGACCCTTGACGAATGCCAAACAACTCCGTACGAATACCCTAATCCAATCTGCATCATATGCATAAGCAGATAAATACTAGTTAGCTGCCGCACACTACGCCTTGACGAATGCCAAACTACCGCAGCACGAATACTAAGTAGTACTTATCTGAAATGACGGAGGGCTACGACAGGTTTTTATGAAAACCTATTGCGTAATGAACTTGATATCGTTGTAGAATCAAATGATTTTTAAAATGGAGTGTTTTTTAGGCTTTTCTAGTTTTGTTAAAAGGGTCACTCCCGGTGAAGGGATCGTCGGCCCTTTCCTCATCGAATAAGGTGCAGGATATATCATATATATCACTATGCAAAGCAAAAACTCCAAAAGCAATCAAAAGACAAACCGAGGGGTGTAGCATCTGCCAGTTATTGCTAAAGGGGTCACTCCCGGTGAAGGGATCTCGGCCCTTTCTTTATCAAATAAGGTGCAAGATGTTCTACAAGGAACACCGCGATGCAAAGCAAGAACCGTAGCTACCTGTTTTTGAAAATTCGATTCCACAACATCTTTTAGGTTTTTTTTCTTTCATTAATCATATTAATGAAGTCCTATCAATTAAGTCACCTAAACATCACAGATAAATATGACGTACACTTATACCATCAGCATTCGCCTCGATGTCCCCTCGTGCACCGTTAGGTTAGGTAACTAATGGCAGAGCAGGGCAGGGCTAGCGCGGGTGTAAAACATAAGTAACGTCTATATAATATATCATATATACTATATACAATATCTATCACAACATATCAAATGATCACATCACAGATATCGCAGTAGAAGAAACATATGAAACATTGGATATACTAGGACGTCCGTGTTTTCAATACGAGCCAGTATAAAACACGGATTCCACGGCCGCGATGAATAGCCAAACCCACATCCCTAGACCCCTACGAGAGTGGCAAGCAACACTGCCAATTCTAGGGTTAGGAGACCCGGTCTCGACTCCTCGAGATGATCTCCCACTGGACCCTAGAACCCGGTTACTTGTGCTCCCCGCCTTGGGTCTACCTAATGCGGAAAAATAAATAATATACAACGGTGACATCATCCTCAGCCCGAAAGTGCCCCAATAAAAGAATATTACATACAATTGAATTTTACATGAATGAAAAAGAAAAACCTCTTATCTCACATAAAACCCCCGGCTATTCAAAACGCGACGATCCAATACAACATATCCAGCAACACATAACATCACATGTCATCAACGTAAGTAAATATGCGCATCCCAATTGTCGTTGACATATAGCAACGAAACCGGCGATATCACATATTACACTTACGGTCGCAGAAAAGAAAGTGTAAAACTACAACAGTTGGAATCCGCAACCTCTTTAGACATCGCATGCCTAACCAAATGAATTCCTTAGACATCACATGCCTAACAATTATAAACCCCGCATTTTAGTCTCATTATCGAAAACTCTTTTCAATATTAAGTCGGGCAATTCAACAAGATTCCCGACATTCTGATCGCATGCTCATCGCAAACTTTAGTAGACGGCCGCACCCCCGGATGCCGTCGACGAAGTGCACTAAGGCGGAACACCGCTGCAGCGAGCACCCGAACGGATGCTTTCGGCGACGGGGTTCTCCTACAGTCACTTGGTCGGGGCTATGGGGCATGGCTGTCTATTAAGTTTATCCGGCGAGTATCCGCGTACGCTATGTGATTGCGACGGACTTTTGATCGCATCAAAATCCCGTGGCAACCGATCAATTGAGACTAAACCGCTAGATTTATAACATTCAAATCAGTTATCTTATAACTATTTGTGGATTCCAATTATTGCATCACATTCCAAATAAATAGATAATGTTAAACTTTCCGATCGAATAATCAAACACCCAAGTTTTCCCAAATAGCTCAACACTTGAGGGCAGTTTAAAAACATTCATTTCATGCCACAGTACCAATGGTCCATCCGTAGAAGGGTCAAGCCAACGCCACACATGTGGCACGCCGTACTGCCCCAAACCCTAAGGTTCAAAGGGCAGTTCAAGACGGTCACATAATCGAGTTAAGGTTTGTTGTCTTCTAGAGGGTTCATCGCGTTACTTGCACTACTTAGAACATTCTTAATCTTCGGAAAAAATCCAACTTTTGAAAAATTTTCCGACAGGGGAAAAAGTGAGTTATTGATATCCGTTCGAACTTTTTAACAGTTTCTAAAAATTACCCGGACAAAACTAAACGAAGTTAAATTATCTAATCGAATCATCGAGTCCCCAATACAACCCTAGAAAACTCAGCACTTGAGTGGAATTAAAAAATTCCCAGAAAAAATTGCCAAGAAAGGACCTAAGAATAAATTCATGAAATTCCAGGGACTAAGTCATAATTTTGGCCGCGGAACCGCCGCCAAACCCTTGGTTTGGCCGCGGTTCCGCGGTCAAATAGTTGACTCAGTGAACCGTACTTCACAGTAATTCTTAGTTGTTCCTGCTTGTTTTTCTGAGCATTTTTAATTCACAAAAATCACATTTTTAGAAATTGTATAGAGAAGGGTTTAATCGGGGTTATCCGGGTTTGATCGGACTTTAATCTTCGTCCAGACATAGCCTAAAGCTCTAGCTTGGCTCTGATACCACTGTAGGGTTGCTAGGCACGCGCATAAGGGTCTACGAGGCATCAACTATGCCCGATTAAAATTTTAGCCGTGCCGAACAACTCTAATACGGAACTTTAAACTAGGGTTTAGGCGAAAACTTGCATGTTAACAACTTTAACACTAAGTGAAAGAGATTAAAACTTTTGTAGATCCGGTCCTTCACTCTATTACCTCCGTGTAGACGTCTTCATCGCTGCGATCGTGAACTCCGGACTCTAGAGAAGCTCCACGAGAAGAACGAACGTGCTTGCTACGTTGACTTCGATGCCGAAGATGATCTACGTCGGGGGGACACAAACTCAAGCTATTCCTTCACTAGGTCATAAACTTTGTGAAGAGAACACACTCTACTACATGGCAAGTGGTAGAGGATGAAGAAGTAGGAAGTGGACTCACTTTAGAATTGATTTTCTCACTCATTTTCTCATGGCACCATTGGAGCTAGTAAGCTTTTGGATGGAGCTTGATGAAGAAGAAGAAGAAAAGAATAAAATGAATTATCCATCCAAATGAAAACTTATCCAATAAATAAATGGCACCATGGTTGAGTTAAGCCCTCAAGCTTAACTCATGTAGAGAATTAACCAAGGCTTTAGGTTAAAGGTTAGGTTAAAGAATATCAAAAGAAATGACAAAAGAGTGGACTTTGTCAATGCTTCTCCAAGCTTCTTCAAGCTTGATTACTTTGACTAAGTTAAACCCTTTTGTTAAATCTTAAGATAAAACAATAACCCTAATCTTTACCCTAATCTTGGTATGAGTCTCATACATCCATCTTGTATGTATCATCAAACATGATACAAACATATGTACACAAATATATATCATATATACACTTATGCACAAGTTAGTGAGAAAATAAATCATAAGTGAGCTAATACTAGTTAATGCAATATAATATATCAAATATATAATTATGCATTAAATTATTAAATCAACTCTTGATTTAATAATCCGGCTATAACCGACTAATATTAAAAGTAACAACTTATCGAATCAACACTTGATCCGATAACCTGGCTATATCGCATACAACCGATCAATGTCACGAATCGCGAGAATAGAATACGTTATCTCATATCGTATTAATCTCGGTCCCGCACATATCACATATGTGCTCCTACTTCGTTTCGCTTGAGCCAGGAAACCCCTGTGTAGGACTCTAAAGACTCGTCAATACGCCGTCAGTAGGTGATGATCATATCAAACACCCACAAGCCGCAAGCGGTGTGCTAAACGTAACGGCAACCCGGGTATTGAGCGATCAGAAGATCAACAAGCAAGCCCGCTAGTCCTCCTGCGAATCCAATCAGTAACACTCCCGTACAGTCCGGTCTCGTCGTCTGATATGTTGCATATCTCGCCTAGGGGTGGTAAACGTCAGACCCCAGTAGCTCGATAAGTCGTGTCGATATGAGGTCTATAACAGTTCGAGAAACTACTGGTAACACTTACCAGTAAATCTCAGCAACCCTGGCCAGGGATTTCTGGTTATAGCCAATCGAACACAACACAACATCAACTCCCTATACCGGGAGAGATGAATCCCCTCCTATCGTTCATTGCCTCCATGTGATTCGGGACTGTACCCAAAAGCCACCTTTTTGCACGCCCTCTTGGACGTGGTATGATGGAAATCAAAGCACAGTGGGAATCACACAAGACTCTATGACGATCTCGGGTCAACAGACTACTCTGTACCAGTGTCACCGGAGAACTGCCATTTGACGTGAGGTATAATACCATCTGGGAGTTCTCGGCGAGTCCGTCCAGTGTACCCAGTCTCCACTGAGCACCCGTACACCATCCTTGATGTCAAACACCGATGGATATGGGATCATCCATCGCCCATCATATGGGTCAAGATGCGTATACGCTAGTCTACTCTGGTGCATCGATGCCCTGTCTCGATACACCCACGACTAGGGACCTTGAAGGATGTACTTATGGACTACCATGTCCCCACTAGTATGATCCGCATCATAGTCCAGGTAGTCAAGTACACATCCTAAGGGCTTTACCAACATGTAACAGAGAGAGAATCGGTATACACGTTAAGGTAAAGTGTAACCAGATAGCATACTATCATGTCGAGCAAGAAAGTCCTCCCTATATATGTCCAAGCATCCACTACAATATACATCGTATGTACAGTAATGGCCTCTAGGGCATACATATAACTAACAGTGTATACGAAGGAGTAAGCTGAGAGAGAATCTTATTCTTTGTTTAGAAAATCCAGGAACTCCATGCCCAAGTATTCTCCTCCTCTATCACATCGTATGATATTAATACTTCCACCCGTCTGGTTCTTAACTTCAAGCTTATATTCCTTGAATTTCTCAAAAGTTTCAGACTTGTGTTTCAAAAGGAACATATGTCCGAATCCTGAGAGACGATCAGTGAATATAATGAAGTACGAAGAACCAACCTTGGTATTTGTAGACATATGACTTTATACATCATCATGTATCCGTCCCTAGAGTTCAGTAACTCTTTCTCTGTTTCCAGTAATCGGAGTATTAGTCATTTTACCTTTGTGACAAGACTTCCAAGTATCATAAGATGAAAATTCGAACGAATTCAAATATTCATCCTTATGTAACTTAGCTAGTTGTGTTGCATTGATATGACCTAGTCTACAATACCATAAGAAGGATTCCTTCATTTCTGAACTACTCCTCCTGTGTGTGTTCTATATACTTTGAACTGTGGTTTGATTTAGAACTTATATGCCATTACATAACGTGCCTGATCCAATCAACTCTTGATTCTGGAAAATGTTCACACAGAATTATATTCTTCTTTAACTTAATAAAGAATCTGATGTAATGTTGTATATCAGGTTCAGTATGTAATAACATTCGTTCAGAATCAATGTATTCATAACTTGGTAATACAAGATGGTATCTGCCAACTGATTTGGCTGCAACAATTGCACCATTCTATAACATTTAGAGATATATCATCCTATCCCAATTCTCTACCTTTCTGTAGCCCATGTAACATATTACATATGTGGGATCCTAATCCGGTATCTCATACCTAGGACGTAGAGGACACTAAGAAACAGTTCTTGGTAATGAACACACCCGAAGAATATTCATCAACATGCTTATTCCTCAATTGGGTTGCGTGGAAATCCGAATAATCCCCTATTTCGTGCTCGAACTTATAACAATTATAAGATAGAGTGAAACCAACATTCCCCAGCTCAGTATAATAGGCAGGTTCGGTCAAAACATCCATATTATTATCTTGATTAAGGCGTGACATAGTCGCTACCAGGAGAGAGAGAGAAGAAAACACTCAGCGTATACTCTAGCAAGATCAGATTGGTTATTATTTTATCTAATTAGGATGGCTCTCATTGTTTTTATCAAATCTTCCTTCAAACCCTAAAAGGTAAGACTAGTCGGGATTAATTATACCTTACAAGTTCGCCAATCTTTCAGCCAGGCCAGTGTCGGTACTTTGAGGGAGGTTCCCCGTGCTTTCGCACGGACCTAATTAATATAAACCTCATTTTCCCAGGGGCGTAACCCCGTTAACACATTACTAGACACCTAGTTGACCGGCTATTGTAATGTGCAAAAGTCTCCCTTGAGTAACTCTTACTCGCAGTGGGTATCGGGATCCAACTATCTCATAGAAGGTATCCAATCTCATTGTAAATTTCAACACTTGAAATTCCCGATAATATTTTGCGCCTAGTAACTTATGACCTTGGCTATGGTTAACAAATCATAAGCGCTAGCCAAGTTCAACCCGTCATTTTCTGATTGAATTAAACGCACTCGTACGACCCTTGGCTAAGGTCAACAAAGCAGCATGACTACCCTAACTCAATCGCATCATATGCTTGCTGATAAGCACTAAATAGCTACCGCACACTATGCCTTGGCTAAGGTCTGTAGGGTTCCTAGGCACTCTAGTGAGGTCTCACAAGGCATCAACCATGCCAATTTCAAATTTTACGGGTGCCGAGAAACCCTAATACATATCGTTAACTAGATTTTAGGCGATAAAATGAAACTAGTTTACAACTAAACTATAAGAACGGAAATACAACCTTTGTAGATCCGTTTCTCCACCTCCATAGCTCCATGATGAATTCCTCTCCGCTGTCCAAATCGAACCATGACTCTAGCATCGGCTTCATCGGAAAAAAAGCGGGCCAGGTCATCGACGACGATGCCGAAGATGATCTACGTCGAGGCATCACTAGATCAAGCTCCACCTTCACCAAGCCATGAAAACTTGTGAAGGAAACACCCTATACTACTTGGCAAGAGGTAGAGGATGAAGAAATAGGAAGTGGGTTCACTTTAGAATTGGATTTCTCACTCAATTTCACTAGTTGCCATTGATGAGGCAAGCTATCTTCATCTTGAAGAAGAAGAAGAAGAAGAAGAAGATGATAATATTATGATAAGTTATTTTGAATAGAAAAGAAAAAGAATACTTATCATAATGTAACCATGGTCAAGTGTAGAGAATAGACTAGGGTTAAGTGGAATGGTTAGGGTTAAGCATGAGACAAAATGGTCACTAAGTCAAAGCTTCATGAAGCTTCATAATACAAACAAAGTTAGCAACCATTTTTCTCTTTATGCTTTTCATTTTCCATAAAGAATAAATAAATAAATGAGAAAAGGAAATGAAACCCTAACCACTTAAGTAACCATGGTTTAATTCTTTACACTTAACCAAAAAGCATGTATCATCAAACATGATACAATCATGTGCACAAAAATATATCGCATATACAATGCGCACATCCGAGTGAGAAAATCCATCTTAAGTGAACCGATACTAGTTAATGCAAAGTAATATATCAAATATATAATTATGCATTAAATCATTAAATCAACACTTGATTTAATGATCCGGTCATATCGCATATAACCGACTAATATCAACAGTAACAACTTATCGAACCAACACTTGATCCGATAACCCGGCTATATCGCATATAACCGATCAATGTCATAAATCACGAGAATCGAATAAAGTATCACATACTGGCATCATTCTCGGTCCCGCACATATCTCATATGTGCTCCTATTTCGTTTCGCTTGAGCCAGGAAACCTCTGTGTAGGACTCTAAAGACTCGTCAATACGCCGGCAGCAGATGATGATCATATCAAGCACCCATAAGCCGCAAGTGGTCTGCTAAACGTAACGGCCACCCGGGTATTGAGCGATCAGAAGATCGACGAGCAAGCCCGCTCACACTCCAGTGAATCCAACCAGTAACACTACCGTACAGTCCGGTCTGTTCGTCTGATATGTCGCATATCTCGCCTAGGGGTGGTAAACGTCAGACCCCAATAGCTCGATAAGTCGTGTCGATATGAGGTCTTTAACTATTCGAGAAACTACTGGTAACACTTACCAGTATATCTCAGCAACCCTGGCCAGGGATTTCCTGTTATAGCCAATCGAACACTGCGCAGTATCTCATACTCAACCATCCCAGAAAAGTCTCTCGCTGGGAATAGGCCTTCGTGAGTGGATCCGCCGTGTTGTCCTCTGAGTCTACTCTCCTAACCTCGATCTCCTTGGAGATCAACCATCTCCATGATCAGGTGATACTGTCTTAGAATATGTCTGGATCACTGATGGGACCAGGGTTCCTGGGCCAAAGCCACACTTCCATTGTCACACAATGGTAGGAACCTAGTTCTTCTCATGAACCAATATACACCCAAACTGCCTCTTTGGTAGCATCTTAAGCAGCGATGTATCCAGCCTTTATCGTCTAGTATGCCACGGTATCTAGCTTGGAACTCTTCCAACATACCGTCCCTGTACTAAGGGTAAAGACAATGCCTGTGACTGACATTCAGTCGTCCTTATCACACTGGAACCTTTCCAGTGATTCTCCCCAGGATCAGTTGATACCATCTCACTACAACTAGTGAGTATGTTAGCATCCAATTAGATCTATCTCATAGATCCAAACACCAGGATTTAGGAGGTATCACTTTGATCCCATATGGAGAATCCTTGTGATAAGCGGAGATTGACCGAGCGTAGCATAGGAAACTCCTTCCCTATCAAAAGTATGTCATCCACGTGCTCTACGAGGATCACCACCATACTCCCTACTACCTTTTTGTTTATACAAGGTTCATCTACCATTTTGATGATGTCAAACTGTTTGACTAACTCATCAAAACAGATGTTCCAACTCCGCGATGCCTGCTTTATTCTGTAAAGCAACTTGCATACGTTTTCGCTGCTCCCACTGTCTACGAAGCCCTCTGGCTGTGTACTTATAGACGCACTCTTCTAAAACATCATTTAGAGAAGCAGTCACGGCACCCAACCGCCAGATATCGTAGTCATGGTATGTAGCCGTGGCAAGTAGGATCTGGATGGACTTAAGCATAGCCACTGGAAAAAGGTTTCATCATTATCCACGCCTGGTTGATGACGAAAACCTTTAACAAGTCTAGCTTTGAAAGTCTCAACCTTTCCATGTACACCAAGTAATCTTCTCAAGATATACTTGCTCCTGATGGGGATTTAACCCTTCAGATATAGCAAAGTCCATACTTTGTTGGTGTATAAGGATTCCATCTCAGATCGCTAAGCATCCAGCCATTCTTACAGAGTCCTACTCCTGATGGCCTGCTCGAAACTAGTTGGGTCATCATCTTATGACGCAATCCTCGCTCCCACTGTCATAGAGAAACCGAAGTATCTCTCAGGTGGGTGAGGAACCCTACTAGATCGGCGGAGAGGCTGAGGTTCATTGGAATCTACTGAATCCTTTGGTTCTGTCAAATCATCAGCTGCATTTTGTATAGCTGGAACATTTCCAGTTCTACATAACAGACCTTGCCTCGAGCTTGTCCGGATTTTGCTTTTTAGACATAGGCCGGACAACCCCAAATCTTAACTAACTTAAGATATGGGCTCTTCCCTTTCCATATCTCATATGGAGTGGTAGGCCACTGATTTGATTTGAACCCTATTCAATAGGTATGCAGCTTCTCAAGTGCATAACTTCCAAAAGGAAATAGGTAACTCAGTAGTACTCATCATAGAGCACACCATATTAAGTAGGGTGTATCTGCTCCTCCCCGATATACCATCTTGCTATGGTGTATACGGAGGAGTAATGCTGAGAGAGAATCTCATTCTCCTTTAGAATAGTTCAGGAATTCCATGCTCAAGTATTCTCCTCCTTGATCTCATCAAAGGACATAATACTTATACCCATATTGGTTCTCTACTTCTAAATCATATTCTGTGAATATCTCAAAAGGTTCGGACTTGTGTTTCAACAGGAATATATGTCTGAATCATGAGAGATTATCAAAGAATGTAATGAAGTACAAAGAACCGCTCTTGGCATGTGTAGACAGGGGACCTTTATACATCAACATGTATCATCCCAAGAGTTCACCAACTCTTTCTCTGTTTCCATTAAACAGAGCTGGTGTCATTATATCTTTGTGACATGACTGGCAAGTTTCACAAGATGTAAATTCAAACTAATTTAAATATGCATCTACATGTAACTTCAGCTAGTCGGGTCGCATTGATATGACCTAGTCTACAATGCCTCAAGAAGGATTCGTTCATTTCTGAACTCTTCCTCTTGTGTTTGTTCCGAACATTAAGAACTGTAGTTTGATTTAGAACTTCAATGCTTTTAGATAACGTGCCTGAACCGATCAACTTTTGATATAGGAAATGTTCAAAACATTATCCAACAATACAAAATTTTATCATTTCTTTACTGATAAAGAGACTGATATGATTTTGTATATCAGGTTCGGTGTCTAATAACATTCGTTCAGAATCAATGTATTGAAAATACAGGGTGACAGTGACCAACAAACTTGGCTGCAACACTTGCCCCGTTTTCTGCCTCATGAAACTTATCACCCGTTCTCAGTTCTTTACCTATCTGTAGCCTCTGTAACAGATTACATATTTGGGATCCTAATCCGGTATCATATACCCAGGACGTAAAGGACGTTGAGAAACAGTTCTGTATAATGAACACACCCGAAGATGATGCATCAGCATGCACTTTCTTCGTTTGGGCGGCACGGGAAATCTGGTATTCCCCAATTTCCTGCTCTGTCTTATAACAATTATAAGTTGGAGCGGGACCAACGTTCCTCAGCTCAGTATAACAAGCGGGTTCGGTCAAATATCCGTATTATTATCTTGATTAAGGCGTGATATGGTCGCTACCAGGAGAGAGAGAGAAGAAAACACTCAGCGTGCGCTCTTGCAAGAATAGATTGGTTATTATTTTATCTAATCAGGATGGCTCCCACTGCTTTTTATCAAATCTTCCTTCAAACCCAAAAAGGAAAGACTAGCCGGGATTAATTACACCCTACAACTTCGTCGATCTTTCAGCCAGGCTAGTGTCGGTACTTTGAGGGAGGTGCCCCGTGCTTTCGCACGGACCTAATTAATGTAAACCTCGTTTTCCCAGAGACGTAACCCCGTTGACACCTTTCTAGACACCTACTTGATCTGCTAATTGTAATGTGTAAAACTCTCCCAGGAGTAACAATTACTCGCAGCGGGTATCGGGATCCAACTATCTCATAGAAGGTATGCAATCTCATTGCAAATTTCAACACTTGAAATTCCCGATAATATTTTGCCCCGAACGATCTATGACCTTGACAAGGTCAACAAACCATAGACCGCAAGTCAAGTTCAACCCGTCATTTCTTGATTGAATCAAACCCACCCGCACGACCCTTGACAAGGTCAACAAGGCCGCACGACTACCGTAACCCAATCTGCATCATATGCATAAGCAGATAAATACTGGTTAGCTACCGCACACTGCGCCTTGACAAGGTCAACAAACGCAGCACGAATACTAAACAGGACTTATCTGAAATGACGGAGGGCTACGACAGGTTTTTCTGAAAACCTATTGCGTAATGAACTTGATATCGTTGTAGGATCGAATGAATTTTGAAATGGAGTATTTTTGAGGCTTTTCTAGTTTTGCTAAAGGAGTCACTCCCGGTGAAGGGATCGTCGGTCCTTTCCTCGTCGAATGAGGTGCGGGATATATCATATATATCGCTGTGCAAAGCAGAACTCTTAAAAGCAATCAAAAGACAAACCGAGGGTTGTAGCATCTGCCAGTTATTGCTAAAGGAGTCACTCCCGGTGAAGGGATCTCGGTCCTTTCCTCATCGAATAAGGTGCAGGATATATCACATATACCGCTGTGCAAAGCAAGAACTGTAGCTACCTATTTTATTTTGAAATTCGATTCCACAACATCTTAGGTTTCTTTTATTTCATTAATCACATTAATGAAGTCCCATCATTTAAGTACCTAAACATCACAGATAGATATGACGTACACTTATGCCATCCGCATTCGCCTCGATGTCCCCTCGTGCACCGTTAGGTTAGGTAACTAACGACAGAGCAGGGCAGGGCTAGTGCGGGTGCAAAACATAAGTAACGTCTATATAATATATCATATATACTATATGTAGTATCTATCACAGAACATCACATGATCACATCACAGATAAAGCAGCAGAAAATATCATATGAAATATTGGATATACTAGGACGTCCGTGTTTTCAATACGAGCCAGTATAAAACACGGATTCCACGGTCGTGATGAATAGCCAATCCCACACCCCTAGACCCCTACGAGAGCGGCAAACAACCCTACCAATTCTAGGGTTAGGAGACCCGGACTCGACTCCTCGAGTTGGTCTCCCACTGGACCCCAGAACCCGGTTACTTGTGCTTCCCTCCTTGGGTCTATCCTAATGCGGAAAAGTAAATAATATACAAACGGTGACTACTTCCACAACCTGGAAGTGCCCCAATAAAAGAATATTACATACAAGTTTTTACATGAATGAAAATGAAAAAACACTCATCTCACATAAAACCCCCCCGGCTATTCAAACACGACGATCCAATATAACATATCCAGCAACACATAACATCACATGTCATCAACGTAAGTAAATATGTCCATCCCAATTGTCGTTGACATATAGCAACGAAACCGGCGATATTACATATTACACTTACGGTCATAGAAAAGAAAGTGTAAAACTACAACAGTTGGAATCCGCAACCTCTTCAGACATCGCATGCCTGACCAAATGAATTCTTTAGACATCACATGCCTAACAATTATAAACCCCGCATTTTAGTCTCATTATCGAAAACTCTTTTCAATATCAAGTCGGGCAATTCAGCAGGATTCCCAACATTTTGATCGAATGCTCGTCGCAAACTTTAGTAGACGGTCGCACCCCCGATACCGCCGACGAAGTGCACCAAGGCGGAACACCGCTACCGCGAGCATCCTAACGGATGCTTTCGGCGACGGGGTTCTCCTACAGTCACTTGGTCGGGGCTATGGAGTGAAGCTGTCTATTAAGTTTATCCGGCGAGTATCCGCGTACGCTACGTGATTGCGACGGACTTTTGATCACATCAAAATTCCGTGGCAACCGATCAAGTGAGACTAAAGTGCTATGTTTATAACATTCATTCAGTTATCACATAACTACTTGTGAATTCCAATTATTGTATCACATTCCGTATAAATAGAAAATGTTAAACTTTTCGATCGAACAATCGAACACCCAAGTTTTCCCGAAACAGATCAACACATGAAATAAGTCTAACAGCATTCAGTTCGTGCCTCAGTACCAACGGTCCAGCCGTAGAAGGGTCAAGCCAACGCCTCACATGTGGCACGCCGTACTGCCCCAAACCCGAAGGTTCAAAGGGCAGTTCAAGACGGTCACATAATCGAGTTAAGGTTTGTTGTCTTCTAGAGGGACCATCGCGTTACTTGCACTACTTAGAACGTCGTTAAACCACGGAAAAATCCAACAATTAGAAATTTCCCGGTAGGGGAAAAAGTGGGTATTTATATCCGGTCGAACTTTTTAACATATTCTAAAATATCCGGAAATACACACTGACAAAATTAGACAATCCGATCGATACGCTGAGTTCCCAATACAACCCAGAAAATAAAACTCTGGAATAAATATTACAATATTCCTAGGAAAACCAGCACTACTTACTAAGAATTATGGTGCAAACTTCGATGCACAAAACGACAAACGAGCCGCGGAACCGCCGCATGAGCATGCTCATGCCGCGGATCCGCGGCGACTTTAAGGAATCAGGCCATCGAATTTTACAGTAACCCTTAGATCTTCCTGCTGATTTTTCTGAATATTTTTAATCCTCAAAAATCCACATTTTACAGAATTGTCCAGAGAGCATTTTCAAGTCGGGATTTCGGGTCGATCGGACTTCTAACTCCGTCAACGCATCGCCTAAGGCTCTAGATAGGCTCTGATACCACTGTAGGCTTCCTAGGCACTCTAGTGAGGTCTCACAAGGCATCAACCATGCCAATTTCAAATTTTACGGGTGCCGAGAAACCCTAATACGGATCGTTAACTAGATTTTAGGCGATAAAATGAAACTAGTTTACAACTAAACTATAAGAACGGAAATACAACCTTTGTAGATCCATTTCTCCACCTCCATAGCTCCATGATGAAGTCCTCTCCGCTGTCCAAATCGAACCATGACTCTAGCATCGGCTTCATCGGAAAAAAAGCGGGCCAGGTCATCGACGACGATGCCGAAGATGATCTACGTCGAGGCATCACTAGATCAAGCTCCACCTTCACCAAGCCATGAAAACTTATGAAGGAAACACCCTATACTACTTGGCAAGAGGTAGAGAATGAAGAAATAGGAAGTGGGTTCACTTTAGAATTGGATTTCTCACTCAATTTCACTAGTTGCCATTGATGAGGCAAGCTATCTTCATCTTGAAGAAGAAGAAGAAGATGATAATATTATGATAAGTTATTTTGAATAGAAAAGAAAAAGAATACTTATCATAATGTAACCATGGTCAAGTGTAGAGAATAGACTAGGGTTAAGTGGAATGGTTAGGGTTAAGCATGAGACAAAATGGTCACTAAGTCAAAGCTTCATGAAGCTTCATAATACAAACAAAGTTAGCAACCATTTTTCTCTTTATGCTTTTCATTTTCCATAAAGAATAAATAAATAAATAAATGAGAAAAGGAAATGAAACCCTAACCACTTAAGTAACCATGGTTTAATTCTTTACACTTAACCAAAAAGCATGTATCATCAAACATGATACAATCATGTGCACAAAAATATATCGCATATACAATGCGCACATCCGAGTGAGAAAATCCATCTTAAGTGAACCGATACTAGTTAATGCAAAGTAATATATCAAATATATAATTATGCATTAAATCATTAAATCAACACTTGATTTAATGATCCGGTCATATCGCATATAACCGACTAATATCAACAGTAACAACTTATCGAACCAACACTTGATCCAATAACCCGGCTATATCGCATATAACCGATCAATGTCATAAATCACGAGAATCGAATAAAGTATCACATACTGGCATCATTCTCGGTCCCGCACATATCTCATATGTGCTCCTATTTCGTTTCGCTTGAGCCAGGAAACCTCTGTGTAGGACTCTAAAGACTCGTCAATACGCCGGCAGCAGATGATGATCATATCAAGCACCCACAAGCCGCAAGTGGTCTGCTAAACGTAACGGCCACCCGGGTATTGAGCGATCAGAAGATCGACGAGCAAGCCCGCTCACACTCCAGTGAATCCAACCAGTAACACTACCGTACAGTCCGGTCTGTTCGTCTGATATGTCGCATATCTCGCCTAGGGGTGGTAAACGTCAGACCCCAATAGCTCGATAAGTCGTGTCGATATGAGGTCTATAACTATTCGAGAAACTACTGGTAACACTTACCAGTATATCTCAGCAACCCTGGCCAGGGATTTCCTGTTATAGCCAATCGAACACTGCGCAACATCAACCCCCTATACCGGGAGAGACGAATCCCCTCCTATCGCTCATTGCCTCCATGTGACTCGGGACTGTACCCAAAAACCACCGTTTTGCACGCCCTCTTGGACGTGGTAAGATGGAAATCAAAGCACAGTGGGAATCACACAAGACTCTATGACGATCTCGGGTCTACAGACTAACCTGTACCAGTGTCACCAGAGAACTGCCATCTGACGTGAGGTATAATACCATCTGGGAGTTCTCGGCGAGTCCGTCCAGTGTACCCAGTCTCTACTGAGCACCCGTATATCATCTCTGATGTCAAACACCAATGGATATGGGATCATCCATCGCCCATCTGTATGGATCGAGAAGGTATACGCTAGTCTACTCTGGTATATCGATGCCCCGTCTCGATACACCCACGACCAGGGACTTTGAAGGATGTACTTATGGACTACCATGTCCCCACTAGTATGATCCGCATCATAGTCCAGGTAGTCAAGTACACATCATAAAGGCTTTACCAACATGTAACAGAGAGATAATCAGTATACACGTTAAGGTAAAGAGTAACCAGATAGCATACTATCATGTCGAGCAAGAAAGCCCTCTCTATATATGTCCCAGCATCCACTACAATATACATCATATATACAGTAATGGCCTCTAGGGCATACATATAACTAACAAGGTCAACAAACGTAGCATGAATACTAAATAATACTTATCTGAAATGACGGAAGGCTACGTCATGTTTTTAAGAAAACCTTTTGCGTAATGAACTTGATATCGTTGCGGAATCGAGTGATTTTGAAAAGGAGTGTTTTTGAGGCTTTTACTAGTTTTGCTAAAGAGATCACTCCCAGTGAAGGGATCTCGACTCTTTCCTCATCGAATGAGGTGCTGGATATTTCATAAATACCACTATGCAAAGCATGAACTAAAAAAGCAATCAAAAACAAAACCGAGTGGGTTGTAGCATCTGCCAGTTTCGCTAAAGAGGTCACTCCCGGTGAAGGGATCTCGGCTCTTTCCTTATCGAATAAGGTGTTGGATATTTTACAAGGAATACCGCTATGCAAAGCAAGAATTAGAGTTACCAGTATTAAAACAAGATTCTGCAACATTTTTAGGTTTCTTTTATTTCATTAATCTCATTAATGAAGTCCCATCAATTATACTTCCTAAGCATCACAGAAGAAACGAAAACTGCAATATTTATTATATATCATATATATAATATAATCATTCATCTCAGCATATAAAGTGATCATATCACAGAATATCAGCAGCGGAAGAACAGATATAAAATATTGTATATACTAGGAATTCCGTGTTTTAAATTAAGCCAGTAAAAAACGCGGATTCCATGGTCGTGATGAATAGCCAAACCCATATTCCTAGACCCCTACGAGAGCGGCAAGCAACCCTACCAATTCTAGAGTTAGGAGACCCGGTCTCGACTCCTCGAGATGGTCTCCCACTGGACTCTATAACCCGGTTACTTGTGATCTCCTCCTTCGGTCTATCCTAATGCGGAAAAGTAAATAATATACATCAATCGTGACATCATCCTCAACCCGGAAGTGCCCTAATAAAAGAATATTACATACAAGCATTTACATGAATGAAAATGAAAAACTCTCATCTCACATAAAAAACCCGGCTATTCAAAACACGACGATCCAATATAACATATCACAGCAACACATAACATCACATGTCATCAACGTACGTAAATATACGTATCCTAATTGTCGTTGACATATAGTAACGAAACCGGCGATACACCACATATTATACTTACGGTCCCAGAAAAGAAAGTGAAAAACTACAATAATTGGAATCCGCAACCACCTTAGACATCATAAACCCAATTTATCACATACTTTGGATTTCATGCCTAACCAAATGAATTCCTTAGATATCGCATGCCTAACAATTATAAACCCCGCATTTTAGTTTCGATATTGAAAACACTTTTCAATAACCAGTTGGATAATTCAACAAGATTCCCGACAACCAGATCGAATGCTCGTCGGAAACTTTAGTAGACGGCCGCACCCCCGATGCCGTCGACGAAGTGCACTTAGGTGGAACACCGCGGCCGCGAGTACTCGAACGGATACTTTTGGCGACGGGGTTCTCCTACAGTCACTTGGTCGGGGCTATGGGGCATGGCTGCCTAGTACGGTTACCCGGCGAGTATCCGCGTACGCTACGTGATTGCGACGGACTTTTAAGCCACAACAAAATCCTGGACAACCGATCAAATGAGACCGAATTGCTAGATTTATAAAATTCAAATTAGTTTTCACAAAACTAAATATTGTGGATTCCAAGTATTGTATCACAATCAATGATAGCTAGACAATGTTAAACTTTTTGATCGAATCAACAAACACCAAAAATTTCCCAAAGAGCTCAACACTTGAGCGGAGTTTAAAAAACACCCAGAACATGCCACAGCACCAATGTACCAGCCGTAGAATGGTCTACCCTTGCCTCACCTATGGCGACGCGGAACTACCGCAAACCCTAGGGTTTGGTGGCGGTTCTGACGGTCACAGAATCGAGTTAGGGTTTCGTTCTTCTAGAGGGTCCATAGAAAACACCTGCATGATTTTCTGAAGATTTTAAACATGGAAAAATCCAACTCTTGGAAAATTTCCAGCGAGGGAGAAAATGAGTTATTGATATCCGTTCGAACTTTTTAACGTCGTCTAAATAACCCGAAACGATGTTAGAATTACGACTACGAAACACTCTGAATTGCCTTTACAGAAATATAACATCACATGCAATATCAGTAAAAACAAGCAACACCGGAATCACCAAAACCCAGAGACTGGAACACCACAGAAATTTGAAGCCAGAAGCACACTAAAAATCCGGCGAGGTCGGATTTTAGCTAGATGTCGCCGGCCAAAATCCGGTGAGGAAGACTCAAATTTCTGTGGTGTTCATGTTACATCTCATATAACATTCTGCAACTGTCTAAAAAATTTTTAGACACTCTTGAAATTTCGACAGAAACTAGGTTATTGTTTCGAGTGTTTCGGAGTTGTTTCGGTTTTGTAATTCTACAAACATCGTCTGATTCTCTAGCATGGCTCTGATTCCACTGTTGGGATGCCTAGCACGACAGCAAGGTTTCGCGAGGCATCATCCATGCCATTTTAAAAAAAAAATGCCATGCTAAACAACCCTAACCCTAGAATCTTAACTAGACAATTAGACAATAGAACATGTAAACAACTTTACATCTAAGTGACAAGGAATACAACCTTTTTGGACCAGACCTTCACTTCAATAGCTCCGTGTAGTAGTCTCTTCGCTCCAAGTAGTGAACTCCCGGACTCTAGAAAGGCTCCACAAGATGAACGGAACAAGCTTGCTTGAAGTCTTCGAGGCTGAAAATGATCTAAGTCGAGGAGACACCAACTAAAGCTACCTCTTCAATAATATGGAATTACTGAAGCAAACACCTTAAACTAAATATTTTTCTCACTCATTTTCTTCACCTCCGAAAAAGCTAGAGAGCTTGAGGAAGGAGATGAAGAAAAGCAACCATGGAAAAGATCAAATGTTGAATGGGAACCATGGGCGAGTTAATATCATATACTAACTTATCTAGAGACTAAACAATGGCTAATCATAATGGTTGGCTTAATAAATATCTTTAGTAAAAAAAATTTGGTAGACTTAGTCAATAATTCTACAAGCTTCCATTAAGCTTCAACCATGAATAATTTCCACTCAATTTTGAATTACTTTAAATAAATAAAACCCTTGATGTAAGTTAATATATCAAATATATAATTATACATTAAATTATTAAATCAACACTTGATTTAATAATCCGGCTATATCTCATACAAACGACTAATATCAAATGTATCAACTTATCGAATCAACACTTGATTCGATAATCCGGCAATATCACATATAACCGACCGATATCATATATCGCAAAAATAGAATGCGGTATCACATACGTGCATTAATCTCGGTCCCGCACATATCACATATGTGCTCCTACTTCGTTTCTCTTGAGCCAGGAAACCTCTATGTAGGACTCTAAAAACTCGTCAATACGCCGGCAGTAGGCGGTAATCATATCAGTCACCCACAAGCTGCAAGCGGTCTGCTAAACGTAACGGCCACCCGGGTATTGAGCGATCAAAAGATCAACAAGCAAGCCTTCTCATACTCCTGCGAATCCAATAAGTAACACTACCGTACAGTTTGGTCTCTTCATCTGATATGTCACATATCATAGACTGGGAGTGGTATACCGTCAGACCCCAATAGCCTGATAAGTCATGCCGATATGAGACCCATAACGGTTCGAGAAACTACTGATAACACTTACCAGTAGATCTAAGCAACTCTGGCCAGAGATTTCCTATTATGGCCAATCGAGCATAGCGCAACATCAACCCACAATACCGGGAGAGACGAAATCCTCTCCTATTGCTCATTGTCTCCATGTGACTCGGGATTGTACCCAAAAACCACCGTTTTGCACGATCTCTTGAACGTGGTAAGGTAGAAATCAAAGCACAGTGGGAATCACACAAGACTCTATGACGATCTCGGGTCTACAGACTAACCTGTACCAGTGTCACCAGAGAACTGCTATCTGACGATATGTATAATACCATCTAGGAGTTCTCGGCGAGTCCGTTCAGTGTACCCAGTCTCCACTGAGCACCCGTATACCTTCTCTGATGTCAAACAGCAATGGATGTGGAATCATCCATCGCCCATCATATGGGTCGAGAAGCGTATACGCTAGTCTACTCTGGAATATCGATGCCCCGTCTCGATACTCCGACGACTAGGAACAATTGAAGGATGTACTTACCGACTACCTCTTCCCCACTAGTATGATCTGCATCATAATCCTGGTAGTCAAGTACTCATCCTTAGGGCTTTATCAACATGTAATAGAGAGACAATAAATGTACATGTTAAGATAAAGATCAACCAGATAGTATACTATCATTTCGAGCAAGAAAGTCCTCCCTATATATGTCCAAGCATCCACTATAATATACATCACATGTATAATAATGGCCTCTAGGGCATACATATAACTAACACGACGTATTTTCGAGTCTTTAGAGATCCATAAAGATTGTTTCCCGGCTTAGGAGAAACAATGTAGAGTGTGTATGGTGATACGTGCGGGAGTTCGATTAAACACGTGTATTTAATATATGTACATTAATCGGGTGTTTGATTAATAGCATAGTCACATAATTCACGAATTATTCGACGAATTCGCGAATAATTAGCGAATTTTTGATCGGCCGATTAAATATCCGATTTAATCGTCGTTACCGAACGCGTCGAATAATTTGCGAATTATTCTCAAATTATTCAAAAAAAAAACAACAACGAATAATTCATAAAAATAATGAATAATTCACAAAATCAAAACCAAGTGTCTCATATATTAATTTCTTGCTCGAAATCCTTCCCGAACATTTCCCGAACAGTTGCCGAATCTTTCCCGAATACCTGCCAATTTTTCCGAATAGTTCTCCGAATCCGAATTTTCGACCACGCCGAATTATTCCCGTGTCACGAATTTGTGACTATGATTAATACTAGCCGTTTTATGATGAAGCCGGATTATTAAATAAAGGGTTGATTTAATAATATTTATATATATATATATATATATATACACACATACATGCTAGTATTATATCACACACACTCTCTCTCTTTGTATATGTATTATGTGATTGATCGTATGTATTGTGTTTTGAAAATATAATCACAACCAAAGAATTTATAGCCGCAATCAATAACGGTGTCGATATAGTTCGTTAATGAATACGGATCGTCCACTGAGATTCGTGTATTTATTCGTTTTTTCTTTAGATGAATTGAAAGAAAATATAGAAGAAAATTCAAGAAAACAATTCAAGATTTAATAGAGTTGTCATTTCAAGAAAATCAAGAATATGTTCAAGAATTAGAAGTCAAGAAAGAGTCCAATATCAATTTTAGTTATCAAGAAAATGAAGAACAGCTTGTAGGAATCGATAGGAATTAGCAGCAATGATGAATACTAAAAATTACTTATCTTATCTATTGATGAATTATAGTTAGAACGATGATGATGAATGAAGATTAGTGATCTATTGAAGAAACTAGGATTTCTCCTTCACTATCCCTTATCTTTTCATTGATCATCATTCAAATCTAGCCTTTAGAAAAGAAAATCATCAATCATTTAATTCCCAAATTGCAACGAAATTATCAAGAATGGTGATCTCGATCCAAATTAGGTCATTGATGATTCTTTTTCCAAAATTTCACAATTCTCATAAGACTAAAGATTAGTTTTAGTATTTCATCATCATTTGATCTACCGATTTCCTTCAATTCTTTAGCAAGCGGAGATTTACTCACGCATTATGAAAATTAAAGAATCAATAATTAAAAATTTCATAATGTAAGAATATAAAAAAGCGAGAGTTAACAATTGATCACCTTTATTAAATCTTCTCAAATTTACACTTCTCAATCTGAGATTACAAGACTAAGCTCTCGATCACTTCTTTGAAAAGAGAATTTGTCGTCGATTTTTGCGTATCTCGATCACCGTGAGACGTGGATCATTCTCGGATCTCTTGCTCTTGATGACGATCGGCGTTGCGATAAAGGATCTTCGATGTCTCGCTTGATGTTGCTCTCTACGATTCTTGAATTGATTTGGAATTTGATATTTGGATGAAAGCTTTGTCACTAAGATTCAACCCAAAAATTCAACCCTAAAAATTCAACAACCTTTACAATGTAGCTTAGATCCCTTTTTATAGATCTCAAATCAAGCTTCCACAAGAAGCTTGGTAGTTATGCAGAGCCTTCCAGAAGAAGCTAGGCGGTTCTGAAGCGTCTCAAGCAAGCTAGGAGGTTGAAGAGAAGGTTCTGGAGAAGTATCATCACCGGAGCCCCTAACTCGACCGCGGATCCGCGGCCATTTAGTGGGATCTCTGTATGATTTCTTCTGTGTTGTTTGGTGTTGTCCAATGGGTCTTCAGGTGATATCTAGAATCTTTTTTATCTCTTCTGAATATCTACCAGATTTTTAGTCTTTGACTTACTGCGTTTTATCGGCAACTTTGCGATTCCGATATCTGTCCTGAAATGATTTTCTGCACAAATTCTCAATGAAAAGTGTTGGAGATATAGAATATTAAGCATGACATAATAAACACATAATTTCCTTTAAAGAATGTTGATTATATATATAACACATGGTATTTGATATTTTCCAGATGAATTTGTAATCCGTGTTATATTTACAACAAACACCCTTAGATGAATAGAATAGTGAGGAAATTGTTATGTTACAGATTGCAATATTTTCGACTGAACAAATTCCCCCAAACTTGATTTTGATCGTCTCGAGCAAACTTCTTTTATTCAAGAGAAGGAGAAATTAGAAAGAAAAAGAAAAACCAGCACACTTTCGTAGGCAAACACGATTGCACTGAGCACGTGCAACAAGCCTTTAAACCTCTAGGTGTCCTTAGTAGGAGGAGTGTTGTCTCCTAAGGGTTTTCACCGGATTGCACCCACAAAATCTTATAATAAAAGGAAGACTGTGAAAGTTAAATATAAAGATAAGAATTGTTAAAGAAAGAATTTGAAAATCCGAGTTTTCAACTACTCTAACTTTTCGGTTGTATGAGCCCTATCTTAATAGTCATGAAAAGATGTTAGAAATCACACCATCCCTCAATAAAACATCGCCTTTATTCTTCATTCCTACCTTTCTTCCAAACACCGATCATATACCCCTACGTGTGTGTGTGTAAATAAATCCCTACACTCCGAGAATTCAATTCAAGCTATCATACTCTTGTCCATCTACCTCAGTACTTTTTAGTCGGTGAATATTTTAGATGAAATTGCTCACACATTTTTCATGCGACCGTTAATACTTCTTGAGGTACTAACCGAATGATTACTACATGTGCTCACATATTAAGCGTAATTAGCAATTGTCTCGTCCTGTAACACTTAAGGCTTAGCAGTGACTCCCAAACCAGTTGGTCTAAGGCACTAGGTGATGAAGCATCCTCGCTATATTTTTTTTATACTGCCTTGGTGATTACAAAACCAGTGTTCATTTTTCTTCACTATTTTATACTTTTTGCTTCATTTATTCATTCGTACTTTAGCTTTTAGACAAGAGCATTTCAAGGTATCCTCTACTATCCCGAGTTTCAAGACGTGTGTAAGTGCGTATAGTACGGTATCAATATTCAAATGTTTGGCTTCCAGAATAGGAACTATTTTTCAGACTTATTTTTATCCTCAGATAAGTGACTTCTTTCATCTTACAAACCCTTGGGACAACGGCTCATAACTACTTATTACTAGTTCGTTTAAGAAAACATCTAACTTTCTTGGTTTTCTTAAATTTTTCCAATCTTTTAAATGTAATTTTTCACTTTAATCTTTATTATAAAAGAATTTTTTTTTGAAAATTTTGTGCTTATGCAATGTGTAATGCAAAGTGAAATTGAAAATTTTTGAATTTTTTTTGAAAATTTTGTGCTTACAGCAGTGTCCTTACTGTTGTCATCTTTTAAATCTCAAAAACCTGTAGGCTTGGGAGGAAAAGTTGTTAACGGGGACAAGAATAAATGAATGTGAAATCTCCCCCAAACTTATTTATATATATATACACAATTTGACTCACCTCCATTCTAAAGATGAGACAATATTACCAAGACATGGAGGTGAGGTGGAGGAAAATCAATCATTATAAATCGGCTCCTGTAAAAACAGAAGCTCCTCCGAGAGGTCAGTGGAAAAATACGGTTTTAATCTATGTCCATTCATTTTGAAAATTGTACCGTTTTTCCTATTTTCAACCTCAACTTCCCCGTGCGGGTATACATACCGCACAACAAATGGTCCTTTCCAACGAGATTGTAGCTTACCTGCATGAAGATGGAGACGGGAATCGTAAAGAAGGACTTGTTGACCTAGGGTAAAAGTTTTTCTCAAAATATTTTTATCGTGAAATACCTTAGTCCGATTCTTTACTATCACAACATTATCGTAAGCTTCATCACGGAGTTCGCTTAGCTCATTTAATTGCAGCTTTCGAAAGTTGCAGGCTTGATTCAAGTCAAAATTCAGTTCTCTAATGGCCCACATTGCTTTATGTTCAATCTCGACCGAAATGTGGCAAGCCTTACCAAACACTAGATGGTAAGGAGACATACTGAGATTGGTCTTATAAGCGGTACGAAATGTCCAAAGAGCATCCATCAATTTGGTTGACCAATCTTTCCGGTTTTTAGAAACAGTTTTCTCCAAAATTTGTTTGATTTGACTGTTGGAAATCTCAGCTTGCCCGCTCGTTTGGGGATGATAGGGCGTGGAAATTTTGTGGCTGATTGCATATTTCCGCATCAAAGTCTCAAAAGACCGATTACAGAAATGCGTCCCGTTGTCGCTAATGATAGCGCGAGGGTGTCCAAATGGCGAAAAGATATTTTCTTTAAGGAACTTAATAACAACCTTGTTGTCATTAGTGCGACAAGGAATAACTTCCACCTATTTCGAGACGTAATCAACCGCTAACAAGATGTACAAATTCCCAAAAGAGTTGGGAAAAGGACCCATAAAATCAATACCCCAAACGTCGAAAATTTCAACAACCAAGATCGGTTGAAGAGGCATCTCATTTCTTTTAGAAATTCGACCCGTGTGTTGACATTGTGGACAGTTTTTGCAATGATCAAATGCTTCTTTGAATAAAGTTGGCCAGTAAAAACCGCATTGCAAAACCTTCTCCGTCGTCTTTCGTGGACCAAAGTGACCTCCACATGCCGGATCATGACCAAAAGACAAAACACTCTTGAATTCATCATTGGGGACACATTTGCGAATGATTTGGTCAGGACAATATTTAAACAAATAAGGTCATCCTAGTAAAAATATTTTACTTGGGATAGAAATCGATAATTGTCCTGTTTCGACCATTTGCTAGGAATAAGTCCCGTTGCGAGATAATTCACAATATCCACGAACCAAGGTTCACCGGATACAGTCAAGAGCTGTTCGTCTGGAAAAGAGTCATTTATTGGCAAGGTCACAGGTAAAGAAGAGATGCACGAAAGATGGTCGGCTACTATGTTTTCACATCCTTTCTTATCTCGAATGAAAAGATCAAATTCTTGTAATAATAGGATCCAACGTATTAACCTGCCTTTAGCATCCTTCTTAGATAAAAGATGTTTTAGGGCGGAGTGATCAGTGTAAACCACAATCGGTGAGCCAATCAAGCAAGGCCTGAATTTTTCTAATGCAAATACAACTGCCAAGAGTTCTTTTCGGTAGTTGTATAGTTAATTTGGGCATCATTCAAGGTCTTACTTGCATAATAAATCACATGTGGTATCTTATCAATGTGTTGTCCTAAGACTGCACCAACAGCAAAATCTGATGCATCACACATAAGCTCAAACGGGTAGTTCCAATCAGGAGATGATAGAACAGGGGCTGTAGTGAGAGAATTTTTAAGTGATTCAAAAGCAGCCACACAATCTGAGTCAAAGTGAAATGTGGTATCCTTGGCCAAGAGAAGAGTTAAGGGTCTAGTAATTTTGCTAAAATCCTTAATGAATCTCCTATAAAATCCTGCATGACCAAGAAAAGATCATATATCTTTGACACATTTGGGATGAGGAAGGTTATTAATGCCATCTATTTTAGCTTTGTCGACCTCAATGCCTTTCCGTGAAATGACATGTCCAAGAACAATGCCTTCTTGGACCATGAAATGGCATTTTTCCTAATTCAAAATTAAGTTCTTATCTTTACAACGAGTAAGAACTGCGTCAAGATGAGATAGGAAATCATCAAAAGAATCTCCGAATATCGAGAAATCGTCCATGAAAATCTCTAGAAAATTCTTGACCATGTCCGAGAATATCCCCATCATACACCGCTGAAATATAGCGGGAGCATTGCATAACCCAAAGAGCATGCGTCTATAAGCAAAAGTACCGAAAGGACAAGTAAATGCGGTTTTATCTTGATCCTTTTCAACAATAGGGACCTAGTTATAAATGTTGGGTTGCTAGGCACGCTCACAAGGTTCTACGAGGCATCAACCATGCCCGATTAAAAATTTAGCCGTGCCGAACAACCCAAAGCCGGATCTTTAAACTAGAGTTTAGGTGAAAACAAGCATGTTAAACTCTTTAACACTAAGTGAGAGGGATTACAACCTTTGTAGATCCGGTCCTTCACTTCCTAAGCTCCGTGTAGATGTCCCCTTCGCTGCGATCGTGAACCCCGGACTTTAGAGAAGCTCCACAAGAAGAATGAACGTGCTTGCTTCGATGACTTCGAGGCCGAAGATGATTTACGTCGGGGAGACACTAACTCAAGCTATTCCTTCACTAGGTCATAAACTTTGTGAAGAGAACACACTCTACTACATGGCAAGTGGTAGAGGATGAAGAAGTAGGAGGTGAGCTCACTTTAGAATTGATTTTCTCACACTTTTTCTCAATCTCTATTGAAGCTAGAAAGCTTTTGTTGAATCAAGAAGAAGAAGAAGTCTAATGAATAATTCATCCAAATGAAAACTTATCCAATGAATTATTGCACCATGGTTGAGTTAAGACCTCATACTTAACTCATGTAGAGAATTAACCAAGGTATGAGGTTAAGGGTTGGGTTAACTAATATCCTAAGGAATGACAAAAGAGTTGACTTTGTCAATGTTTCTTCAAGCTTTATGAAGCTTGATAACTTTAACCAAAGTCTCATCTCTTTTGTTATTTGTTAGGAAATTAGTAAACCCTAATTTAACCTTGATTTGGTTTAAGTCTCATACACCCAACTTGTATGTATCATCAAGCATGATACAAACATGTACACTTGCATATATCACATATAAACAATGTCCACAATCTAGTGAGAAAATAAATCATAAGTAAGCTAATACTAGTTAATGTAATGTAATATATCAAATATATAATTATACATTAAATTATTAAATCAACTCTTGATTTAATAACCCGGCTATAACCGACTAATATCATGTGTACCAACTTATCGAATCAACACTTGATCCGATAACCCGGCTATATCGCATACAACCGATCAATGTCATGAATCGCGGGAATAGAATACGGTATCTCATATCGTATTAATCTTGGTCCCGTACATATCACATATGTGCTCCTACTCCGTTTCGCTTGAGCCAGGAAACCCCTGTGTAGGACTTTAAAGACTCAACAATACGCCGGCAGTAGGTGATGATCATATCAAACACCCACAAGCCGCAAGCGGTCTGTTAAACGTAACGGCCACCCGGGTATTGAGCGATCAGAAGATCAACAAGCAAGCCTGTACATTCTCCTGTGAATCCAATCAGTAACACTCCCGTACAGTCCGGTCTCGTCGTCTGATATGTCGCATATCTCGCCTAGGGGTGGTAAACGTCAGACCCCAGTAGCTCGATAAGTCGTGTCGATATGAGGTCTATAACAGTTTGAGAAACTACTGATAACACTTACCAGTAAATCTCAGCAACCCTGGACAGGGATTTCCGGTTATAGCTAATCGAACACAGCGCAACATCAACTCCCTATACCGGGAGAAACGAATCCCCTCCTATCGCTCATTGCCTCCATGTGATTCGGGACTGTACCCAAAAGCCACCTTTTTGCACGCCCTCTTGGACGGGGTATGATGGAAATCAAAGCACAGTGGGAATCACACAAGACTCTATGACGATCTCGGGTCAACAGACTACTCTGTACCAGTGTCACCGGAGAACTGCCATCTGACGTGAGGTATAATACCATCTGGGAGTTCTCGGCGAGTCCGTCCAGTGTACCCAGTCTCCACTGAGCACCCGTACACCATCCTTGATGTCAAACACCGATGGATATGGGATCATCCATCACCCATCATATGGGTCAAGATGCGTATACGCTAGTCTACTCTGGTGTATCGATGCCCTGTCTCGATACACCCTCGACTAGGAACAGTTATAGGATGTACTCGTCGACTACCGTGGCCCCACTAGTATGATCTCATCATAGTCCCAGTAGTCGAGTACATATCCTAAGGGCATTATCAACATGTAACATAGAGACAATCAAAGTACATGTTAAGATAAAGTACAACCAGATAGCATACTATCATGTCGACCAAGAAAGTCCTCCCTATATATGTCCTAGCATCCACTACAATATACATCGTATGTACAGTAATGGCCTCTAGGGCATACATATAACTAACAATAACCAGAGTATCCGTCCATGAAACAATAATATTCATGTCCAGCTAATCGTTCTAACATCTTGTCAATGAAAGGTAGAGGGAAGTGGTCTTTCCTCGTTGCGGCATTGAGTTTTCTGTAATCAATACATACACGCCACCTAGATTGAGTGCGTGTCTGGATCAACTCATTAGCCACATTTGTTATGACCGTGATGCCAGATTTCTTAGGGACTTCATGAATAGGTCTTACCCATTTGTTATCAGAGATTGGGTAAATGATACCACTGTTAAGGTATTTGACGATTTCTTTCTTTACCACCTCCTTCATGACAGGATTTAACCGTCTTTGTGGTTCTCGGGTTGGCTTGGCTTCTGTTAGTGTATATGCCCTAGGGGACATTATTGTATCATACTAGTTTGTATATTACTTAATGGAAGCTTGGAATATTCACATGTATATAACAGTCTTGCTAAACATGGTAGTATGTTACTTGGTTTTTCTATCTTAATATGTGAGTATACGTATTGATAGAGCTCTTAGGATCTTGCTTGACTACCAGCGTTGTGATGGCAGTCACACTAGTGGGGGCTGGGTAGTTTACAAGCACATCCTTATTCAGGTCCCTAGTCGTAGGATTATCGAGACAGGGCATCGATACTCCGGAGTAGACTAGTGTGTACGCTTCTCATCCCAGTTGGGGAGATGGTCTATCCCACAGCCGTCAGTACGTCGTACTGGAGATAGTATGTAAGTGCTCGTTAGGTTACGGGTACACCGGAAAGGACTCACGGGGAACTGTTAGTTGGTATTATACCCATCGTCAGTTAACAGTTCCCAGGTGACATGAGTACAGCATAGTCCGCAGACTTGTCACTGCTACTTCGCCTCGAGTGTGTCCCACTGTTCTTAGATTGCTACCCTACCACGGCTCAAAGGAGTCGTGCAAACAAGTAGCAGTTGGGTGCAGTCCCGAGCACTTGGAGGCAGTGGCGGTTAGACAGGATTCGTCTCTCCCGGTATTGGGGGATGATATCACGCTGTGTCAAAGAGCCATTACGCAAAGTCTCTGGCCAGGGCAAGCGAGATTTACTGGTAGGTTCCAGTTGTTTTCTCAGGGTGTAATGGGCTACGCTCCGACACGACTTATACCGCTATTAGGGGACTGACACTTGCCGACCCCTAGGCCCGATATGCGATAGTCTTAGACGTACAGACCGGACTATACGGAGATTGTCACATCAGACTCAGTAGGAGTTCAGATGGGTTTCCTCATCGGCCTTCTTATCGACATCTACCTGGGGACCGTTACGTACAGCTAGTGCCGCTTGCGGTCTGTGGTTAAACCCACTGCCAGCGTAGTAGTTGAGTCTTTAGAGTCCCACACAGAGAGTTTCCCTACTCCAGGCGAAATGATATAGAGGTCGTATGGTTTTACGACAAGGGTTCGGACGCATACGTGTGTTTACACACGTACGACATCCGGACAGTTTTTACTAGCCGACTTTGGTTTAAGCCAGTTTCTAGTATCCGGTTATTGGATTTATACAGTCTAAAGTTTTTCCGTGTTTTCACGGATAGGAGGGGCGTTCTCGTAATTACGCGAGAAGCTTCTAGAAGGTTGGTGACTTGGGGGTTTAGGTGGCATAAGTATTAAATGGGATTAGTGACTCATTTCTGTGATTCATCCTTGTCATTAATGCATCATAAATGCTTAATGACTCATGGAGATGAATCACTCATTTATATTTATGAAGCATGGTTGTTAAATCATTTTTGATTTATCTTGATAAATATAATGCTTCATATATATTATGAGAGATTATTATCTCATTCTATTCTCTTGCTCACTTTCTCTCTCCTCAAGCCCTCTCTCTTCAAACCCTAATCATCCCCTCTCATGTGTTGAGACCAAGGATTAGATTAGACTACTTAATCCATAACCCTTCTCTATATCACCTAGGTTACTTAGATTAGCACTTTAAGAAACCTAGTTACCTCAAGTTAGAGGTGAAGCTTGTAGTAAAGCTCTCGGTTGGATCATCTACTACATAGAGAAGGCCGGAGAGGACGTGGAGAACGAAAAGACGAAGGACACGGTTCATCAGGTATAATCAATTTTTATAGTAGTTGTTAACTTCTATGATTCTTGTTAGTTATAGTTTAGCAAAGATTCTCGGTTAGTCGATGTTTACGCCTAAAACAAGATCGTTTTTCATTATTCCGCCTCCCCGCAAGTCGTGGGGTGTTGTACATCGACTTACAGCTTCATTCATCAAATATATATGATGTTCAACAATCAAGGGACTAATCCCTTTGATGTCAGCCATTGTCCAACCAAAGGCCTGCCTATTAGATCTCAAGACCATCAAAAGAGCGTTCTCTTGCTCTAAGGCTACAGAAGTGGATATGATCACAGGCAAAGACTCATTCTCACCTAAATATGCATATTTAAGGTGAGAAGGTAACAATTTGAGATCTAATGTTGGCGGAGAGACAATAGAAGGTGGGGTCAGTGAATGACATTTGGATTCTCGAAGAAGTTCATAGCCTACAAGGATACAGACTCGGAAAGTATGTTTGACTTTTGTGATGAGTCAGAAGGTTCAAACTCAGGAGTGGAATCGTCAAAAGTGTCCTCACTATAATGTGCAAGATCAAACAATGATATGCTAATGTCGTCGAGATCATCAAAGCAATGTTCATCAACCTTGCAGCTTTCGGGAGCTATCTCGTGGACAAAACAAACATCAAGAATATGAGCAGAGGGTTCAGACGGCTGACATCCAATCTTATAAATGTTTAGCTCAATTGTCATTTTCCCAAAGGATAGGTTCATGGAACCGTTTCGACAATTAATGATAGCATTGGAAGTGGCTAGGAAGGGTCGACCAAGAATCACCAGAATTTGGTTCCGTGGGTTTGCAACAGGCTGTGTATCTATAACAATAAAGTCCATAGGGAATACAAATTCCCCGACTTTTATCAACACATCCTCAAGATCACCCCTAGGTTTGGTGATTGATCGGTCTGCCATTTGGAGAGTGCAATGAGCTTGTTTCAACTCTCTAATCCCTAACTACTCGTAGACAAAGTATGGAAGAAGGTTAACACTAGCGCCAAGTTCAAGTAAAGCACGGTTAATGTTTTTACCCCCAATAGAAATCGAGATTGTAGGATAGCCAGGGTCCTTACGTTTCTTTGGTAATTATAGAGTAAAACCTGTGCTAACATTATTCGTCATGAATATCTTTTTGGGCACTTGAGTCTTCCTCTTCCTAGTGCACAAGTCCTTAAGAATTTTCGCATAATCCGGAACTTGTTGGATAGCATCTAGGAGAGAGATATTGATGTTAACCTGTTTAAACATTTCCATAATCTTCTCTATATATGGACTTGGTTTGTTTCCCCTTAACCGATTCAGATAAGTAGCTTTAGCAATAAGAGCTGGGTCCAACATTGGAGAAGGTTGTGTGAGTGGAACAGATCCCAGAATAGGAGTGGGGATCGTCTTTGGTTGACTAGAAGAAGTGGGCTGAGGGTTCGAGCCTTGAGGAAAACAAAGAATAGGCTCGCAAGAAGATGATGGAGTAGACGAAGTAGGGTCAGAAGTGAAAGGGGATGTGGAAGTAGAAGTAGAAGCCAGGGTGTTATTGATATTTTCATCATTATCAATCTGTTCACCGACTTGATTATTCAGCACTCTTCTAGATCTCAACGTTGTAATGACACTCACATTATAGTATTGTGAATGCCCAGGATTCGGTAGGGGTTGAGATGGAAGTTTCCCTTTCTCTATAGCACTCATTTCGGCATTTAATCATGTAATTTGTGCTTCTATCGATTTAATACTCTCACCGTGGGAGGCGGAGTCCTTCTTGATATTCTCGATAGAAGACTTCATCTCATCTGAAACTTGCATGAAATTTTTCAAAAGCAAATTCATGGTTTGTTCGAGTGAAGAGGAGTTATCAGTACCGGTCAATTGCAAAGAATTATTATACGGTGCAGAAGTGTTGGCCGGATTTTGAAAATTTTGTGGTTGATAGGGGTGCTGAGTCAATTGTAGTGGTTGCTGTTATTATGGAGGGAACCTTTGAAAGTTGTTTTGGTTTGGAATCGTGTTTTGAGTTTGGTGTTGGTTCCAAGAAAAATTAGGGTGATTCCTCCAACCCTGATTATATGTGGAAGAATAAGGATCGTTTCTAGGTCGTTGCTGGAAAGAAGCATTAGTGTGTTCTTGACCTTGAAACGGAGAATTCAAAGGACATTCATCCATCAGATGTGATGGATCAGAACAGCATCCACACACAGTTTTATGGAGTGTCATCTGGTGTAGGGAGGCTAATAAAAATTTGTGTTCCATAGCTTCAAGTTTCTTTTGCATTGCTGCCATTTCAGCTTTGACTGCTATGGAACCATCAAGTTGATGAATGCCACCCCTAGTCGATGGTTGACTTACACTCTCCTATTGCAAAGTTTTTTCAGCAAAATCTTCTAAAAATTTCCAAGCTTCACCATCGTCTTTAGACATGAAATTGCCTTGACACATAGATTCAAGCATCTGTTTTGTTGTAGGATTAATGCCCTCATATATGATTCGGCAGAGATCCCATCGATGGATTCCGTGATGAGGACATTGAACTAACAGATCCTTGAATCGTTCAAAACACTTCCAAAATTGTTCATTAGGAAGATGGGTAAATTGATTGATTTTGCTACGGACATGGGCGGTCTTATGATTGGGATAGAATTTCTTAAGGAATGCTATGACGAATTCATCCCAGTTTGAAATAGAATGTGCAGCTGTGTTATAAAGCCACTTCTCGGCTAAATCGCACAAAGTAAACGGAAGAAGACGTAAACGCATAGCATCCACAGAAAACTGTGAAGTGCCCATCATAGCACATACGTTTTCAAATTTGGTAATAAAAACGTATGCGTCTTCAGACTCGAGACCGTGATATTTTGGTAAAAGATTGATGTAATGTGGTTTGATTTCGAAGTTATCCCCATTGACCGGTGGAATGGAAAGACAAGTAGAAAGAGGACTACGTATCGGGTAGCATCTCTCTTGAAGAGACATACGCGGTAGATTTTGCGCACCTGCAGGAGTGGCAAAGTGGTGTTATGAAAGTTTGATGGAGATCCATCCATCGTGGTGGATGTGGTGTGTGGTGAGGAAAAAGAAGATGTAGAATTACCGACTTCGGAGTCGATAGGAGGAATGCGGACAAGTCGGGCACTAGAATCCCGTGTCCAGCCGAGCATGCACTAAAGGGTTTAGCACAAGTGGCAGCGTTTGTGATAATTAGAGAAAATGGTTTGTTTTTGGTTTGTTTTGAAAAAGATGGATTTTGAAAAATCACACAAAAAATGCACAAGCAACCCTGGATCTAATGGTCACCTAGGTCAAGTCACTAGACCACTCCTAGACTTCCAGAAGACAAATCGCAGGATAAATCCTCTACTACTTCTTTATCCCTTCTGTGGCCAGGTAAGTGCCAGGTAAGTGGGAGGTTTTCCGCTATGTAAGTAGTGGGCCTAATTAAGTAACAAACTATCTTAGACAAACTTGCCTTAGACACCACAAAAGAAATGCGGATAACCAATAGATTACTCACGACCTTTTTCTGTCCTAATTGAGTGCGACGGTCCTTAGAGTCTTGTCTAGATATTTTTTTTAGTTAATGAGGGTGATGCAGATGCTAGTTTTATGATTTTTGGGGCTTAGGAAGGGTGATGAAATCCCTACATAATATGAATTTGGTCTTTGACCATTAATTTCCGTATTAAAATATGCACAAACAACCAATATCAAAATATGCAACAAATTTCTTTTAGCTGCGCTGAGAATTTTGCAAAGAATCCTACAGAAAATGGTTATTGGACAAGAGCGGGGAAGAGATAAGAAAGTAAGAAATATACCACAGAGAACTGGAGCTTCAATTCATCAAGAAGACTGCGGATCCGCCGCCAAAACCTGTTTTCCGCCGCGGTTCCGCGGTTGAATGAACTGTTCTTTGAATGAAAATTCTACTGCTGCTCACTTTTTCTCCTCTATCCTAGATGAAATGATCTGAATATTTTTCCCTTTACTGCAGAGATTTCAGATTTCCTTGCAAAATTCACAACTAATCGTTAAGCACACGATGCGATTTTGATTCAAATTTTTGATGGAATAATAATATTTCAACTCAAATAGCAATAACGAAAAATTAGCACGCGATCCCCGGCAACGGCGCCATTTGATTGATCGTATGTATTGTGTTTTGAAAATATAATCACAACCAAAGAATTTATAGCCGCAATCAATAACGGTGTCGATATAGTTCGTTAATGAATACGGATCGTCCACTGAGATTCGTGTATTTATTCGTTTTTGCTTTAGATGAATTGAAAGAAAGTATAAAAGAAAATTCAAGAAAGTAATTCAATATTTAATAGAGTTGTCATTTCAAGAAAATCAAGAATATGTTCAAGAATTAGAAATCAAGAAACTGTCCAATATCAATTTTAGTTATCAAGAAAATGAAGAACAACTTGTAGGAATCGATAGGAATTAGTAGTAATGATGAATACTAAAAATTACTTATCTTATCGATTGATGAATTATAGATAGAACGATGATGATGAATGAAGATTAGGGATCTATTGAAGAAACTAGGGTTTCTCCTTCATTATCCCTTGTCTTTTCATTGATCATCATTCAAATCTAGCCTTTAGAAAAGAAAATCATCAAGCATTTAATTCCCAAATTGTACCGAAATTATCAAGAATGGTGATCTCGATCGAAATTAGGTCATTGATGATTCTTTTTCCTAAAGTTCACAATTCTCATAAGACTTAAGATTATTTTTAGGATTTCATCATCATTTGATCTACCGATTTCCTTCAATTCCTTAGCAAGCGGAGATTTACTCACGCATCATGAAAATTAAAGAATCAAGAATTAAAAATTTCATAATGTACGAATGTAAAGAAAGCGAGAGTTAACAATTGATCACCTTTATTAAATCTTCTCAAATTTACACTTCTCAATCCGAGATTACAAGACTAAGCTCTCGATCACTCCTTTGAAAATAGAATTTGTCGTCGATTTTTGAGTATCTCGATCACCGTGAGACGTGGATCATTCGCAGATCTTTTGCTCTTGATGACGATCGGCATTGCGATAAAGGATCTTCGATTTCTCGCTTGATGTTGCTCTCTATGATTCTTGAATTGATTTGGATTTTTATATTTGGATGAAAGCTTTGTCACTAAGATTCAACCCTAAAAATTCAACAACCTTTACAATGTAGCTTAGATCCCTTTTTATAGATCTCAAATCAAGCTTCCACAAGAAGCTTGGCAGTTATGCAGAGCCTTCCAGAAGAAGCCAGGTGGTTATAAAGCGTCTTAAGCAAGCTAGGAGGTTGAAGAGAAGGTTCTGGAGAAGTATCGTCACTGGAGCCCTTAACTCGGCCGCGGATCCGTGGCGGATCGGGCTGAATCGGCCGCGGTTCCGTGGCGGATCGGGCTGAATCGGCCGCGGTTCCGCGGCCATTTAGTGAGATCTCTGTATGATTTCTTCTGTGTTGTTTGGTGTTAGCAAATAGGTCTTCAGGTGATATCTAGAACCTTTTTATCTCTTCTGAATATCTGCCAGATTTTAAATCTTTGAATTGCTGCGTTTAATCGGCAACTTTGCGATTCCGATATCTGTCCTGAAATGATTTTCTGCACAAATTCTCAATAAAAAGTGTTGGAGATATAGAATATTATGCATGAAATAATAAACACACAATTTCCTTTAAAGAATGTTTATTATATATATAACACATGGTATTTGATATTTTCCAGATGAATTCGTAATCCGTGTTATATTTACAACAAACACCCTTAGATGAATAGAATAGTGAGAAAATTGTTATGTTACATATTGCAATGTTTTCGACTGAACATTAGGTTACATAATTTCTTTTCTATTTTCTACTTAGTAGGCATGAGAAGACTGTGTGGTCTTGTGAGTCATTTGGATGCTTCCCCCTCTCCATAAAAGCAATTGAAGAGAGCGAAATGAGATATGCTTGATTGATTCTCTCATTCTCACACTATCTCTCTCTCTTCAAATGTTATTTTAGGTTTGTAAAACGGAAAAAAAGAGAAAAAGAAAAAGAAAGAGAGCAAGAGTGTTCTTCATCTACATCTCTTCCTTCTCATTCCAAGCAAGAGTGAGAGCAAGTTGCTTCACTCAAGGTTTTCACTTGGTGAAGTTAAAACTTGGGTTAGGTTTCCTTCGTGTGGATCATCTTCTATAAGGGCGATCGGCTTGCAAGCTTGTTCTGGGGCACTTATAGCCTAGCTAGAGTTCACTACCACCTCGCAGACACGCTACAAAAGTTCCAGTCCCGATAAACTCATAATCTAGCTCTCTAGTTTGTGCTATTTTAGTGTATGGATGATTTTTATGGGTATGGGTTTCTTTTGCTAGTTTAAAATTCATTGCTATTCGTTCCGTCTTGTCCGTAAGTGTTGCCACGTGAGAACAAGATACTAACATGATATCAGAGCCGATCTATACACTAAAAATAGCTGTCGTGAATTTAGAATTCATCACTAAAACCTTTTTTAAAAACTGTTGAAATTCAGCCAAAAGTTTATATCCAAAACAATCCCAAAATGCTATCATATTGAAAAATTCCGATCCCTACGAGGACTTGGTTCAAACAAAGACCCGCGTTAGGGATTTAGGATACCCCGAGGATTCCTTGGAGGGCTTAGGGTGGGCCCCCAACCCCTAGACCACCATTTAGTGGCCTCGGGATTGGGGGTGAACCCAAGACCACCCAATTGGGTAGTCTCGGGTTCTGTCCCCTACCCGAGACCACCAAGTGGTGGTCTTGGGTAAGGGGCACCCCCTAGACCCCCTACAAATCTCTGGGGCAGTGCCCGAGTGCCCCATCGAGCTCTTGGGCCAGTTTATAGTCCTTTGAAATTCGAAAATTGCCAAATGATGTGTTTTCGGATGCCGGGTGCACTTGATTTTCGCCGTTTGGAAATTTCAATTGTTCGATCTCGTGAGTGATGAAATTCTATTGTCATGGCTTTGAAGAGACTTGATCAAAGTGTTTGATCGAATCGGCTCGGATACAATAAGGACATGTGTTGGTAAAGGTCACTGAATTAATGTGTGATCAATTCGACGAGGTTGCACATTTAGTTATTGTGTTGTTGGTGTGAATTGTGTTATGGTTTGGTTAGATTGTCGTCATGAATATCCCCTCATGTGATGAGTATGTACAAATGTGTTGTATGTAATTCATGTATTCGATTCGTTGTAAATTTATATTCTTTTATTTGGGATGCGGTTGGGTTGAGTCCATCGTTGCCATTGTACGTATATTTCATTTATTGTTACCCCGCAATGGAGTGCTCTTGCCGCCGGGTTCTAGAATGTGGTAGGTGACCTTCTTAATGAGTTGAGACCAGGCCACATCATTCTAAAATTGGCGGGTTTCTCTCCGCACTTATAGGGGTTATGATAGACCCACGGAGGATTGCTCGAGTTACCCGGTTGTAGAAAGCGTCGAGTGGCCCCTTCATGGCATTGAGGCCAGGGTGCCTCAATTCTTGGATTGGCGGGTGGCTTTCCGCGCTCATAGGGATATTGGATCGATTATGTATGGGCTATTCACACGACCGTGGAATGTCGTGTTTCATTTGCGGCTTAGACAAAACGCAGGGCTCCTAATATATCCTCTATTCTTTTTTTTTCTTATTGATTACTGCATGCCTGTTATGTGATTACATGCCTGTGATGATGATATATATAGAATAAATGCTTCTATATGTTTTGCATCCGTGCTAACCCTGCATCCACCCTGTCGTAAGTTAAGTAACATCACGGTGAAGACCTGATGTCCCGTGGCCACTGCGGATGTCATATAATTGCATTCTATTTTGGTTATTTCTGGTGTAACTAGGAACTTAAATGATGAGACTACATTAATATAATTAATGTAAAGAAAATAAACCTAAAATGATGTTGTAGGAACCAAATTTCAAAACCACTCGGTTTTCTTCATAACCACTTGTTTTCAAAACGGAGCCTAAACCACTTGTTTTCAATTTCAAAACTCTCGGTTTCTTCAATGATGTCATGTTCATTACGTTAAAGATTTTCGTCAAAATCAGCCGTAGCCCTCCGTCATTTCAGACAAGTAGAGTACTTAGTATTCATGATGTGTTTGTTGATTATTCGTCAAGGCGTAGTGTACGGTACCTAAGTGATGCTTGTTTGCCGCATGAGATGCGATTAGTTAAGACATTCATACGACTTTGTTGATCATTCGTTAAAGGTCGTACGTGTGGGTCTACATTAGTCATGAAATCATGGGTAGAACTTGACTAGGACTCTTTGATTTATTGATTATTCGTTAAGGTCCTAGAGTCCTAAGGGTAAAAACTATATCAAGAGTTTCAAGTGTTGAAACTTACAATGTGATTGCATACTTTCTATGTGATAGTTAGATCCCGATTCTCACTGTGAGTAATGGTTACTCTCAGGAGATTTGCACTTCACAATTAGCTAACCCGTTAGGTGTTTAGAAAGGTGTTTACGGGGTTATGCCTCTTAGAAAATGGGGTTATTTAATTAGGTCCGTGCGAAAGCGCGGGGAGCTTCCCTTAGAGTACTTACACTGGTCCGGCTGAACGGTTAGCAAACTTGTGGAGTGTACATGATCCCGGCTAGTTCTCCTTTTAGGGTTTGAAGAATAATTCGATTAAACAGTGGGAGCCATCCTGATTAGATAAGATAATTAACCAATCTAATTTTGTAAGAGCACAGGCCGAGTATTTCTTTTCTCTCTCTAGGCCGCGACCATAACAGGCCTTAAGCTTTTACTAGAGAAAAATAAAATGGAAGGACCAAATTATAAAGACTGGCTGAGAAATGTTACTATTGCCCTCACATATGATAAGGTTTCATATATCCTCACCGCTACTGCACCCCAACTCCTTAGTCCAGATTCCTCGATTGCGGACATTAAGGTCCGCAAAATGTAGGATCAAGATTGCGCGACGGCCAAGTGCCTCATGCTGGCCTCAATGAACAATGAGTTGCAGAGGCAACATGAGAAAATGGATTTTCAATCCATTTTCCTCCATTGCAAAGACCAATATGGAGAGTAATCTCGTATCGTAAGATATGAGACCTCGAAGAAACTATTTCAATCGAGGATGGTCGTTGAATCATCTATTGGGGACCACGTCCTGAAGATGATTAGTCTTATTGAAGATCCCACAGACCTCGGATGTACATTGGACGACAAATTATATATCGATCTAATTTTGCAGCCCCTACCCTCCACTTATGCTCATTTTATATTGAATTTCAATATATATAAATTGGAAGCTAGTCTTCCTGAGCTCCTCAATATGTTGAGGAGTGCTGAGAGTATCTTGAAGAAGAAGAAGGCACCCATCCTGATTGTTGAGAAATCTTCCTCTTCTAAGTCCAAAGCTAAGGCCAAGGATAAGAAGAAGAAGAACCCCACCAAACCGAAGGGCAGTGTCAAAAAGGTGAGGGGTGAGGACAAGGTAGGGGATGTGGAAGCTGGAATGGGGGAGTGTTTCTATTGTTACAAGAAAGTGCACTGAGAGGAATTGCAGGGGTTTTAAAGCCAACCTCAAGGATAAGAAACATGGTGATGCTTCAGCTTCATGCGTGTTTGTAATCGTAAACTGTTTTTCAGTAAACTCTGCCTCATGGGTATTAGATACCAGATCAGATTCTCATATCTGTAATTGTGTACATGCATTGAGAAGTAGCAGGTTTCTGAATAAAGATGATATGACCCTTATAGTTGGAAATGGCACAAGTGTTGACGCTGTTGCTGTTAGAGATTATCATCTTGGATTGCCGAGCAGCAAAATTTTGATTTTGCAGAACTGTTATTGTGTACCAACAATATTGTGTAATATTATATCGGTTGCCTCATTAGAAAAAGAAGGATATAATTCTGCGTTGGAAAGTAATATTATGAACATTCACCTTAATTAAGAGCTGATTGGGTATAGTAAACTAAATAATGGTATATACGTTCTAAATCAACACACGGTTTTCAACATCCAACACACTAACAAAAGAAAGACTTCAGAAATGAATGAAGATTTCTTATGGCATTGTAGATTTGGTCGTATTAATGAAACAAGATTAACAAAATTACATAAAGATAGATATTTGGATCCGTTCGAATATGTATCTTATACAACTTGTCAATCATGTCTCAAAGGTAAGATGACCAAAACTCCGTTTACTGGACACGGATAAAGAGTTACCGAACTCTTGGCACTCATACATAGTGATGTATGTAGTCCAATGTCTACATATGCAAGAAGCAGAGACCTATACTTCATTATTTTTACCGTAATTTCTTAAGGTATGGACATATGTTCTTGATGAACTATAAGTCCAAAGCCTTTGAAAGGTTCAAAGAATAGAAGAATGAAGTGGAGAAACAAACGGGAAAAATTATCAAGATACTTCGATCTGATCGAGACGGGAAATATTTAAGCATCGAGTTCCTTGAGTACCTAAAAGAGGATGGGATTCTCTCTCAACTTACTCCTTCGTATACACCACATCTCAACGGTGTGTCGGAGAGAAGAAATTGCACTCTATTAGATATGGTGCGTTCTATAATGAGTAATCATGAGTTGCCGCTTTCCTTCTGGGGTTATGCGCTTGAAACAGCTGCATACCAATTGAATCAAGTTCCATCCAAATCCATGCCTAAGACTCCATATAAGATATGGAGTGGAAAAAGACCATTTCTTAAGTTTATTAAGAAATAGGGTTGTCCAGCTTATGTTAAAAAGAAAATTTCGGAAAAACTTGAGACACTGTCAATACTCTGCAAGTTTGTGGGATATCCTAAGTGTAAGCTAATGTCGCGCACCCCGCGGTTCATGGGGAGGCGAAATTTTCAAAAAAGATAAATATTTGACTACGCAACACCGATTAAACTCCAGGATCTTTACTAAAGACTTAACTAGCTAATCTATCTAAGAGGTTTACTACTCGGTGAGATGGTTATACCTCCAAGATACGGCCCTTCGGGTCTTCTAGTGCTCCTCTCTATGGCTCCTCGGTGATCGGATGACGAAAGCTCCATCGGCCTCCTTTTGCCAAAGATGATCCACCGCAAGAGAATGTGATCCAAGCTCCAACCACTAATCGAGGTAACTAAGATAGATGGTTCGCTAATCCAACTAGCCTAGGAGATATAGAAAATACTAAAGAATTGTAGTGTCTCACTAAACCCTATGGCTCACAAAACATGTGAAGAATTATGGTTTAGTTTTAAGGAAGAAGGAGATGGAGAAACCAAGAGAGAGAATGAGGAGAACACAAATGAACAACCATCAAAAGCTAAGTGTGGAGAATGGCTAAGTATATGAGGTATATTATTCAAGTATGCAATAAAATATAATAGAATAAAGCACCCATGCTTGAATAGTGAGTCAAGACCAAATAAAAAAATCCATGGCCATTCTCTACACCATGCCACCAAAGTATCCCCCATTTCCACCTCATTAATCCATTTAGAAAATGGATAAAACTAAATAATGAGTTGGCTCCTTCTAGAAGCATACCTTGACAAATTACGAGAATGCCCCTCACCGTATATACAGACCCGTATCCGTATTCCGAAAAATACGAATACACTAAGACGATAATAATCTAATAATACAATACTAGGATCCGGCTTAAACCAAAGCCCACTAGTATCGTCCACCTGATCAGTATCCATGTACAAGTATACGTGAAGTGTTAGTGTATATGCCCTAGGGGCCATTATTGTATCATACTAGCTTGTATATTCCTTAATGGAAGCTTGGGATATTCACAGTTATATTAACAGTCTTGCTAAACATGGTAGTACGCTACTTGGTTTATATCTATCTTAATATGTGTATATGTTAGTGTTTCCCTCCGAATGGCGGCCAAGACGGACGGTCTAGCCTAAGATTCGGGGCAGATGCTATTTGGTTTTATCCGTCCACCTCCCCGAAGATGCCAAGTTGATTTATGGCACCGTGTATCGGAGGTTTAGACGGATGCGGCCGATGTAGCAGACTTCGTCAGATCCCCCTCGTTTGAGTGGTTTTTGATTGTGGGGACGCTCTTCCCTGCAGGCACAAGCCCCTGCAGTTAATTACGCCACCGCATCGCGATAGCCACTTTGTCCTTCTCCAGAATTTCACTTCGTGTCGAGTGTGTTTGTTTTGTTTGTGGATGCCTATGGATTGTATACGGAGACTATTTATTTCGTCGCCCGTAGGACGTGGATTAGCCCAAATCCGTATTTTCTTAGATTTGGGTTTTGGGTTTTAGTTTAAGGATACGTTAGCCATGTTTGAGGCTAAGATCAACTTAAACGTTTGTTAAGGATACGTTAGTCTGATTTGAGACTAAGATCGACTTAACAGGAAGAGCATTTAGGGGCTCTGTTGTTCCAGTTTAGGGATATGGTGGTCCATAGGTAGTTTAAGGACAATGCGGTCCATTGCCAGTTTAGGGACATGGGGGTCTATATTCCAGTTTAGGGACATGGTGGTCCATATTCCATTTTAGGGACATGGTGGTCCATATTATTTGTGGCCGTCGGGACCCGTCACCTCTCTGACGTCGTTGAAAGATTACAACGATAGGTGTCAGAGGAGTTCAGAGATGTACCCTTGAACCGGATGTAAATTGGTTTAGGAGAGCAGCCGTGCTCAGTCAATTTAATTTGAGGACTTATGGCCATGATTGGGCTAAGTCCAGTTGGGAATATTCAACGTTTTTATTTATCTTCGGCCTATTAGGCCTGTGCTAGGGCTTTGGCCCTTTTTAATAATGCACTGCAATTTTGTTTTGCTTGTGCTCTGCCCTTTTATAAATGATGCAGAGCATCTATTTTGTTTGGGCTCTACTCTTTTAATGCATTGCATTTTATCTTGGCCTGCTAGGCCTTTTTGATTTGGGCCTGGCCCTTCAGTAAACAATGCAGTGCATTTGTCAGGCACTTTGCGCCAATCATTGAGCGCAAGCGCTTGTGGTGGTGACACGTGTCACACAAGCGCAGTGCGCTGCGCTCTTGCGCTACTGACACATGGCGCGCTCTGGTGAGTTGCGCCAATTTCAGAGAGCAATGCTCTATCTTAAAAGCGCACAGCGCAAGTGGTTCTGGTGCTGACACGTGGCGCTCTCTGGTGGCTTGCGCCAACTCAGGAGCGCAACAGTGCAGATTTACAAGTGCAAGGCACGGTTTCAATAACTTGATCCAATTTTGGATTCAAGAAAAGAATCTTTAAGATTCCATAACCAATGGTTCATAAAAAGTGCAAGGCACTATTATTATTATTTTTTTTATTGAAGATCATTGATCTTGTTCTCAGATCAATGATCTATTCAGAAGAAATTCTTCTATTTTGTAAAGGTTTTTTTACCTTTTTCTTGAGTTTTCTTCAGAGTTCTCTCTGTTTTTTTTAAGTTCTTGATCTCTCACCATCTTCATCCTTTGAATTGGGGTCTAGGGGTCTTTATATAGTGCCCATAGACTTGTTAAGTTTGTTAAAGAGATCCTTCTCTGAGTGATTTGGGGAATTTTCCCCACCGTTGGATCTTTGATCCAAGGGCTTCTGTTTTACAGAAGACAATCTTCTTGTTTTTAACAAGAACAGGAAGATCTTTCAGAATTTTATTTCTGTTTGGAGCAAACGCCCCAGCGCGTGACACGTGTCGTGCAGCGCAGAGCGCAGCGCAACTGCGCTGACACGTGTCGTGCAGTGCACAGCGCAACTGTGCTGACACGTGTCGCACAGCGCACAGCTTGCGCAACTGCGCTTGCGCAACTGTGCTTGCGCAAAACGTGTTGCGCAGCGCACAGCACAGCGCAACTGCGTTTGCGCTGACACGTGTCGCGCAGCGCAGCGCTTGCGCAACTGCGCTGACACGTGTCGCGCAGCGCAGCGCTTGCGCAACTGAAGCGTTGCTTCCTTTAATTTTTGTTTTAAATAGAGTCTTGCTCTGATTGGGCGCGCTGCCTTAGGCGCTGCGCCTGACGTACCAACTTCTGACACGTGGCGCATTGCGCGCAGCGCACAGAATTTGAAGCGTTGCTTCAAAATTTGAATTTTTGAAATTCAAACAGAGCCTTGCTCTGATTGGGGGAAACAAATTCCCCCCCACCGTTGTGCTCACGTGGCGCACACGTGAGTGCAGCGGTGGCAAAATCTTAGCTATTAGATCAACAGGTGAGCTGAAGGGGCGCAGGCGCCTATAAATAGGACCCCTGGCCCTTGAATTTTTTTTTACCATTTTCAAGGACTTGAATTTCAGAGCCTTGCTCTTGTTTAAGAACTTTAGAGCCTTGCTCTCGTTTTTTTCCAAGAACTCTAGAGTTCAGATTTTTAGAACAACTTAGGTAAAATTTTAAATTAAATTAAATTAAATTAAATTTGATTAATAGAGCCTTGCTCTTATAGATTTTTGATCTAAAGAAAACCCCTTTGGGGTTTTATTAACAGAGTCTTGCTCTCAAAAATTTATAGATCTACAGAGATCTTATTCATGGGTTTTAACCTATGAACAGAGCTTTGCTCATGGATCAAATGTAGATCTCTTTTTTTTGATCTAAAAATGGAGAACTCCTAAAAGTTTTCATGGATCTTTAAGATCCCAAATTTTTATTCTTTAGGAGTTAAAGTTTTCTTTTGATTGATTTTTCCATCATTATTATGGAGCTAGGCTCTTTTTAGGAAATTTTATCCCCTTGAGACCAGAGTTTGACAAATGTCACTCTGTGACAGAGCTTTGCTCTGAAAGAGAAGATTTTCTCCTTGTTTCTAGGGATTTCCTATTAATGAGAATATTCTCTTAGGGATCTTTTCATTAATTGACAGTCCCACCCACTGATGGGGCTGTCTTATTAAATGATGCACTGTCATCCAGATTTTGTGGGTCCCCATTTGGTCCCCTACCTACTGCCTTGGAATGCGGTAGAAAAGAATTTTTAAAACGCCAAGCGTTGGAATTACAACACTGACGGCTAATTTTTGTCTCTCCGCAGGAAACATGGCTGCCAATCTGTCTTTCCCGTTTGTTCGCTCGGAGGGAGGGTTTCCCCAGGCACCAGTGGACCGAGTGGTGCTCGCTCTCATTAAGGATCATGACCCCGAGCACAAGAGCCTTCACTTGTGGGGTAAGTGGTATAATGAGATTATCCAGGGTCGCCGAAGTTTCAGTTCCGCCACGCCATCTGAGCCCATAGTTTCGATCCCCTATGCGGGTGAACCCCCGGTGAAGTATGCCGTGGAGGTCAAAAACTGGAATTCGGATGACCTCCTCCAGCCTGCAATTGGTGCCATTCCCGTGCAGCCGCCGCCGGCAATAGACATTTTGGGAAGGCGGATCTGTCAGGGTGAAGCACGCCCTTGGGGACAGGCCAATAATATTGGATTGGTCCCGCGACCGCCCGCCGGATATTTGCAGTGGGCCTGGTATATTTTGTCAGCGAAAAGGACTCATCTGATGAAGATTGGTTTGTATTCGCCCATCTATGTCTCACTCTTTGAGTATCCCTCTCCTCCAACGTGGTGGATTAAGGCTTTTATCGAGCAATGGAATATCCCCACCCACACCTTCTTGATGACGGACAGGGAAGTCTCTATCTCCTTGGAGGAGTTTGCTGAAATCTCGGGTTTGCCGATGAGGGGGGAGCATTACGAGGAGCTGCTTCCCCCTGACGAATACGTCTTTGCCACCAAGCCACTGGTGTTTTATCTGACTCCGGAGAACGCTATTCAGCACCAGTTTCCGGGTTTGGTGAAGGTGCTGGAGATCTATGAAGGTCTTTATCTGGAATCAGGCACCCGGGGAGTCAGTTTCGCGGATTTTATCGCCCGCTTCATTCGATTGGTGTTCCTATCGGAGCGGAGCGAGAAGTTCGCCCAGCTGGATGACCCTTTTGTCTTTGGCTTGGACCGCCGACCCACATCGGAGGATAATCACAAGGACTTTTATCTCCCCGGCACCGCCGTCATGCCCTTGTCATAGATCGCCGTCCCTGGCATGGATGATGAGACCTTTTTTGTAGGGTTCCTGGGCTTGTGGCTGTGCAGCTTTGCGCTCCCCATGCATCCGCGCCATATGCGGCCATCTGTTTTCTACCCAGCGCATCGGATGGTGGCTGGTTTGCAGTTGTCAGTAGGAATTGCCGGGCTGGCTTATCTTTATAATGGACTTAGCGTAGCGGCAGACGCTAGTGAGCCTGGGGTGCAGCCCGCTAACTTCCCGATGCACTACTTCACCTCCTGGATGGAAATGCACGTGCACGGAGTGTTCGGCGCCCATAAGATTCCTCCATTTTTTGAGAAATGCAGACTCCCAAGAGTTATGCGGTTGGTCGGCGCTTCAATCGTGGTTGCATCTCCGTGGGATTCTAGGGGGCTGCTTCTTCGTCCGCACCTGGTCGGAGCGAAGGTTTCCTTTGTGGATAAAGTTATAACCATAGGCTCAGAGACCACCAAGTCAGTAGTGCCGCTGCGCGATGATTTTAAAGACGGGGCTTCCGTATTGAAGGCTCGGGAGATCCTCCATCTCTACTACATTCGGCCGGGCTACCTGGTATTTAGGCAGAATGAGACGGCGCTCCTCATGAGGTATAACCCTCACCTGTTCGCTCAGCAATCGAGCTATCACCAAGGGATCCCGATGGAAGCGTTCTTGGAAGAGCCCATGGTCAGCCAAGAGTGGATGCGGAACTCAATGCGCCATTTCATGCGGCTTAACACGGGCTCTTATTTCTTCATAAGCGAGCCGAGCTGTGTCCCCAAGGTCCTCAACGCGTACGTGGCTTGGTACGCGCATGCCATGGGTCCAGTTATCCATATGGAGAAGCGCATGCTGGTTGACCGCAAGGGTGCGCCTCCCGGCGGTGATCGCAAGGCTCCCTTGAAGCTAAGGACTCCGGTAATTCCTTCGCTGAAAGACGCCAGAGTTGATCGACCATGCGTGCTGAGCCCCCCGCGTAGATTGCCGCTGCCTGCTACGGTGAATGTGCCATCAGCGCCCCGTGCTCTAAGGGAGACGGTCAATGTGGTATCGCCGGAGTTAGGCATAGGTGCGGATATCGGGACCCGCCGCCCCAAGGTGTCCGCAAAGCGCAAATCGATCCCGGGTGCACCCAGGGCTGGAGGGCAAAAGAAGAAGAAGTCGCTCCTCTACCTCGACGCTATCCTCGGTTTAGAGCCTCAGGCCCCTCTAATCAAAGGTATAAGCAAGTATGGCAGCAATGAAGGCTTCTCGGTAGATCCCGCAGACACCGACCTGGCGGCCGCCATTGCGGCTTCTGAGCGATCAGCCAGACTCGAAGCGTGGTTGGATAAAATCGCTCGAGATGGTAATCATTAGATGCACTCTTTGCTATTTCATCGCATTTTTATCATTATCTTTGACTAATGCTTTTCCCTTTTTTAACAGGTGTCACTACTGAAGAAGCCATCGCTGCCTCTCTAAAAACCTTCCAGGAGGAGGAAAAGAAGCGCGCCTTAACGGGCGTTGGTACATCTCGCCTTATCAAGAATTTTTTTGTTATCTTTTTTTTTTGATGGCCAACCTAACTTTCTTTGTTTTCTTTGCAGGGGCTGCACCAGCTGATGCGGGGACTCTCCCGGGGCCCGCTACTGAAGTCCCAGTCTTGTCGGGGCTGCTGCGAGAGCCTCAACTCGACAAGTCGACGAGGGATGCCTTGAAGAATTTGGAGGCATCCCTGTTCACGGACGAGGACGTCTCTATGAAAGAGGCTTTGGTGAGGTCCGTCTCAACGGCTCGGGAGGAGAGAGAGTGACTGAGGTGCGAGGCGAAGGCACGCAGGGTTGCCTTAGCCGCGGGAGCGGGTCCAAGCACCATCATTCCCATTGGTTCTCCCTCCGAAGAGCTCCCGGCCGGCCTATCTACCGCACGCAGACAAGTGGCGCGTGCAGTTCGGGAAGCTAATGATAAGTCCACTTCAGGTAACGTACTTTTCGAGATTTCGTTGTAAGAATTGTAAACCTATCGGTTCTTGTATATTTTGTCTTGTAGGGCCAAGTCCAACCGAAGGGGAGGCGGAAACCGTCGAACCTAAGGGGCCAGAGGACGAAGCACCGGCCGAACCCGAGCCGACGGTGGACGACGTCGCTGGGGTTGCCGAGCCTGAGCTGGGGGCTGAGGGAGCTGTTCCTGAGAAGGTCGTTGTTGCCGAGCCTGAGATGGCGGCAAATGAGACGACCGCTATAATTGAGCCCGAGGCAGCGGCGGACGAGACGCCTGAGACCGGCGACCCTATGGTGATGGCGGATGAGACAATGGCAAGCGCCGAGCCCAAAGAAGTAGCGGGTGAGACGAGCATGACTCCTGAGGACGAGCCGGCCGCTCTTTCTCAAGAGTCTGGCAATGCTCCGATCATTGCTCTCCCTGCCTACGGTCCTCCGCCGTCTCCTTGCCTCGCGAGCACGACGACGGCCCCCGTAGAGTCTGGGGATGAAGCCACGGCTGGTGGACTTATGTCGATGGAGGAGGGAGATGCCTCCGTCTCGGCTGGGGGTTCATCAGGTAAATTTCGGATTACTGTCCTTTTTTCTTTATCTTGCAATTTTCCTGACAGGTTTATCCTTATTTTTAACGCAGGCGAGCCAATGTCGATGCTCCATTGTTTGAGGGAGCACCGTTAACTACTGCCTTGGTGGTGGTCACCTCTCAGCCCTCCCTTATACCATCAAAGATGTTGGAAGGTATGGGTTTGCAACTTATTAGTTTTATCTTTCAGACGCATAATTTATGTACTAAAGTCGTACCATTGTGTCTTTTCAGGAGTGCTTTTTGATCATCTCTATCAGGTGTTGCACCCACACTTCTCCTTCCCATCTGAACTTGCTTCTTCCTCTAGTGGTGCTGCTGAGTATAGTTTCCGACTGATATCTTTCTTTTTTTTAGTGATGGAATTATTTTCTAACTTTTTCTCGTCCTGATTACAGTGCTACAAATTGAAGGAGGGGATGAAAGATTGGCCGCGCCACCGGCCCTTTCGGCCTTGCCACCTGTTACAGCTGGTATAGCAAACTATCGCATTGATGACCCCTTTTTCTTTTTGTATTTCTTGAACTGTCATCTAATCGTATCTTGTTTTTTCAGCTGTCTTTCCAATCTCGGCGCCTTTCGAGTCTCGTGTCACAATGCCGGCAGGCCCTTTCTTGAGACGTCCATCCTCGAAAGGCGCCGCGAATAGTCTGCGCATGTTGAGCGACTACATTGAGGAACTCGACGTCGAGACTCCTACGTTTGCCGCAGATTTTGCTACGGCGGTTAACCCAATGCTAGTGATACTCGTAAACTTCCATAACGAGGGCATCGTCGCGTCTTGGGTTAATCACTGCAGGGAGATCGAGGCTCGTCTGCATCAACTGGAGTTCATGCGCCTGCTCCCGAGACCTTAGCCGCAAGCCATCAAAGAGCAACATGGATTGAGCAAAGCACTTCTTACTTTCGCTATCTCGAACAAGAAGTTATTTCAAGGCGTAAGGAGCGCGGTGAGACTTCGAGCAAATCTGCCCAACTGCATGTTCGGGTGGAGGCCAACGCTGCACGGCTGAAGGTTATCTTTGAAGGCCTTCTGCAATGTCTCTCCGAAGGGTTATCACTGAGGCAACATTTTGACGTCGTTGAACGGGATGCACCTAATAAGGAAGCAGCCCAGCAGGCAGCTGAGGAGCAACTTTCATCCTTTTTGCAGCAGCGGGCCTAGGTGGAAGCGGAAGTGGCCGCGGTAGTCACTCAGGAGGAGGCGCTGAAGGAAGTGCGAGAGCAGCTCGCGGATTTGTTAAAGACACTTCCTTCTCAGTAGCTATTTTTTGTATCATTTGTACTTGTAAATAAAAATGTATATTTTTTATAATCCTTAACACAATGTATCTTGTACTCAATCAAGTTCATGAATAAAAGATATACAATCTTTGTAATGTCTTATGTCATCTCTCCACCTTTTTCTTTCTTTTATTATCAGCATGCTACCTTAGTAAACATGGTTGACAGATAATAGAGCAAGCATCTTGGTTTCCTCAAGAAATAGTGATGGCTTAGGCCGCAGGTTCAGATCTGCTGCCTAAGACTTTTCAACTCTATGAGCCGTGAGGGTCTCATAGAGACTTTTCTCCCTACGGATCGAGAGGATCTCGTAGGTGGATTTTCTCCTTAGGAATCGTGAGGATTCCTAAGTGCATTTTCTCTTATAAGTTGTAAGGATTGTTAGTGTATATGCCCTAGAGGCCATTACTGTATCATACTAGTTTGTATATTACTTAATGAAAGTTTGGGATATTCACCTTGTATAGACAATCTTGCTCAATATAGTAGTATGCTACTTGGATTGTTTCTGCTTTAATGTGTACATGTATTTATTTTAGTATATCACCTATACACATTAGTGGTGCCCTTAGGATCTTTGCTTGATTACCAGCGTTGTGATGGCAGTCACACTAGTGGGGACTGGGTAATCTATAAGAACATCCTTATGCAGGTCCCTAGTCGCAGGACTATCGAGACAGGGCATCGATATTCCGGAGTAGACTAGCGTATGCGCTTCTCATCCCAGTATGGGAGACGGTCTGTCCCACAGCCGTCAGTACATCGTACTTGAGATAGTATGCGGGTGCTCGTTAGGTTACGAGTACATTGGACAGGACTCGTCGGGAACTGTTGGTTGGTACTATACCTATCTTCAGTTATCAGTTCCCAGCTGACATGAGTACAGCTTAGTCCGCAGACTTGACACTGTCACTTCGCCTCGAGTGTGTTCCCACTGTACTTAGAAACTACTCTAACACGGCTCAAAGGAGTCGTGCAAACAGGTAGCAGTTGGGTGCAGTCCCGAAGCACTTGGAGGCAGTGACGGTTAGACAGGATTAGTCTCTCCCGGTATTGGGGGTTGACATCGTGCTGTGTCTGGAAGAGCCATTACACGAGTAGTCCCTGGCCAGGGCAAGCGAGATATACTGGTAGGTTTCCAGTGCTATCTCAGGGTGTTCTGGGCTACACTCCGATACGACTTGTACCGCTATTAGGGGACTGACGTTTACCGCCCCCTAGGCCCGCCATGCGATGTATCAGACGAACAGACCGGACTGTATGGAGATTGTCACATTCAGGCTCAGTAGGAGTTCAGATGGGTTTCACATCGTCCGTCTTCTTATCGGCATCTACCTGGGGGGCCGTTATGTGGTTAAACCCACTGCCAGCATAGTGTTGAGTCTTTAGAGTCCCATACAGACAGCTATTCGCCTTTAGGCAAAAGAGTAGTGGTCGCATGGTTTTGCGACAGGTCGCATGGTTTTGCGACATGGTTCGGTCACATCCGTGCACTTGTGCACGTTTAGTGACCGGGCGGTTATTACTAGTGGGCTTTGGTTTAAGCCAGATCCTAGTATACGTTTTGGGATTGGTTTTATCTCGTTTGTATTCGTATTCCCCGGAACGCGGATACGGGTGTGTATGCACAGTTGACAGAGACAGAGGCAGAGGATTCTCATTAGGGTTGTTGACTGTTGACTTTTGCTTAACCCTACTGAGAATTAGAAATATGATTAACAATAATATTAATTGAGTATTATAGTGACATGGTTAGGGTTGAAAGGTTGACCTTGTTGACTTGTTGACTTTTGTTGACCGGTTGACTAGGTTGGACTTGTAGACCACCATCATGACAATGGCCATCATTTGGTTGCATTGACTTATGCTTGCTTGTTTTGTTCACCATTTGCATTTAATGCAAGAAATGATAGTGTCATTTGTCATGATATCAACCATCACATTATACTCAATTATGATTACTTGTTATCATAATTTTGGATTATGAGAGGTGAGATGAGAAGAGGTTGTCTCACTTTTCATTTGGCTTTCTCTCTCTTGAGCTCTCTCATTCTCAAGCTCTCCCTCTTCCTCTTGCACTCTCTAGCTCAAGGCAAACCCCTCTCATGAGTTGAGAACCATTGTCTTAGCGATAAAAACACCAAAACAATCCTCTACTCATCCTAGTTCACAAGGCCTAGCAAGCCAAGTGTTCTAGTTTCTTCAAGTTCGAAGAGGAAGCCAAAAGGTAGAAGCTTTCGGGTGGATCCATCTTCGACGCGAGAAGACGACGAGGGGAGGCTGGTCCGTACACCATAAGAGTTGTAGACGAAGGAGTTCAAGAAAGGTATAACCCCCTAACCGAGTAGATAAAACTCCTAGTTAGGTTGTAAGGTAGTTGTTTAACAAAGATCCGTATTATGAGTCCATGTTACCACCCTAGCAAAAATCGTTTTACACCAATTCCGCAACCCCGTAAGTACCAGGGAAGGGTAGCATGGACTTACAGTGGTATCAGAGCCTAGTTAAACACTATCTAACATGTTAGCAAAGTAACTAGAAATTCGATCGGAGAAAAAGTCACGAAACGACCCCGAAAAATCAAGTTTCTGTCGATTCTGTATTCTGTTCAAAAATTGAAAAATCATACATCAAAAATCGACTCAGGCTTTTTACAAAACACCCAAGAAAATTGGTCCAACGAACCGGTCAAGTCGCCGCGGAAACGCGGCGGGAGCATGCTCCCGCCGCGGTTCCAGGGCCGAGTTGACTCGGCCGTGGCACAATTTTATTGCAGTGTATTTCTGGGGTTGTTTTGGGATTTTTACAATATGTCTTTTCAGCCCAGATTTTCTAGAAAGAAAGATTAGTTTTTGGGGCTTGAAAATCCGTATTTTGATCGAACTTCTAACGACTTAAGCTGACGGGTATATATCTGTGATGTGTTATATGTATTGAACGTCCGCTAATCGCTATACGTCGATTAATGGGGGTTATACATATGTGTGATCTGTAATGTTGATGGTATGTGTATATGAATTCATTGGATTGTCGCGGATGAATAGCCGGGGGTTGTGAGATGAGAGTTTTCTTTTATCTTTCAAATTCATGTAATATGTAAATTGATGTAATATTATTTTTGGCCGCACAACCGGGTCGGGGTTGTAGCCGTCATTGTATAATTTCTTTTTACTGTTTTTGCTCCTAGGATAGACCCAAGGTGGGGTGCACAAACTACCGGGTATCTCGAAGTGCCGAGTGTCCTACTCACGTCGTTGAGGGAGGTTGCTCCGCTTTGGATATTTGGCGGGTAGTTTGTCGCACCCGTAGGGGTCTACGGTGGGGTATTGGCTATTCATCGCGACTGTGTAATCCGCTTTTCGTTACAGGCTCATACAAATTGCGGATTCCTAGTATATCCAATGTATTCATCTGTGATCTGAAATGGCTATCATTGCAATATATCTATGTATGATATTATTTAGGCGTTGCTTATGTTTTGCATCCGCGCTAGTCCAGCCCCCGCTCTGTCGTTAGTTAAGTAACTTAACGGGTAATGACGGGGCCCCGTGGCGAATGCGGATGGTATAAGCGTACGTCATATTTTGGTTGTTTTCTGCAATGGTAGGATTAAATGATGGGACGCATTGGAATTAATGCAAGAAAAATAAACCAAGTAAAAGTCGTTGGAACACTTTCAAAAACCACTCGGTTTCTTTTCAAAAGAACTTTTAAACGCGGTGCTTAAGCCACTCCTTTTAAAAGCTATCTCGTTCCATCGATCATATCAAGTTCACTACGTTCAAGGTTTTACCAAAACCATCCGTAGCCCTCCATCATTTCAGTTAAATATTCGGTAGTATTCAAGCTATGTATTTTGACCTCACGCCAAGGCATAGTGATTGGTAGCTGCCGGATATTTATCTGTTGCATAGATAGAATGCGTTGGTTTGAGACAGTCGTACTGCCATTTTGGCCTACGTCAAGGGTAGGTACGGGTAGGTTCAAATTAACCTGGATAATGATGGGAAGAACTTGACATGTGACTTATGACATTTTGACCACACGCCAAGGTCATAAGAGCATGGGGCAAAAATCCACATCGGGAGTTTCAAAAGAACTGAAACTTGATAGCGATGCATACCATTTGGAGTGTGATGATTCTGGTAGGATTCCTTCAGTTTTGTCACATAATGTTATTTGGATCCCGATCCTACTGTGAGTATATGCTACTCCTCGGGAAATTTCTCACTTAACGATCAATGCTATAAACCAAGTAGGTGTCTAGAAAGGTGTTAGCGGGGCTACGCCCACAGGGAAAAGAGGTTATTTAATTAAGGAACTTCGCGAAAGCGTTGGAAAACCTCCCTCGAAGTACCGACACCAGCCTGGTCGAACGGTTAAGCAAATATTGTATGGTGAGATTGATCCTGACTAATTCTTCCTTTTTGGTTTGAGGAGGGATTTGAGAGACAGTGGGAGCCATCCTGTTTAGACAAATTAAAAACCACTCTAAACTTGCAAGAGCATCATGCTAAAGTGTTTCTTCTCTCTCTCCTAATTGCAGCGACCAAACATCATGACCGGACTTAAGTTATTACTAGATAAAAACATACTGACAGGGCCAAACTACAAAGATTGGCTCAGGAATGTCAAAATGGCAATCACTTATGACAAGTTGGGGTATTTCCTTACCACCAAATCTCCCCCTGTCCCAGGTCCCACCTCCAGCGTCGCGGATAAGAAAATCCGTAAGACTTGGGAGATCGATTGCGCGAAGGCCAAGTGCCTCGTGGTTGCCTCTATGGACAACGAACATCAGAGGAGGCACGAGAATATGGACCTCGAATCCATATTTCTCCATACAAATGAACTGTATGGAGAGCAATCTCGTATCGCAAGATAAGAAGTGTCGAAGAAGCTATTTTCGGCAAGGTTGGCCATCGGATCATCGGTAGCGGAACACGTGCTTAATATGATTGGCTTCATTGAGGAGCTCGCTGACCTTGGGACCACGTTAGAGAACAAGCTCTATACGGACTTAATTCTCCAGTCCCTTCCTTCCACTTACGCCCTGTTTATCCTGAACTTCAACTTACAAGAAAAAGAAGTTGAACTTTCAGAACTCCTCAACATGCTGAGGAGTGCAGAGGGCACCCTGCAGAAAGGTAGGGAAACATCCACTTTATTTGTAGGAGGATCTTCCTCTTCTAGATCCAAGGCGAAAGCCAAGGGAAAGAAGAAGAAAGCCCCCGCCAAACCAAGGGGCGGTGTTAGTAAACTGGATACGAAGGAAAAGACAAAAGCAACAAAGGTAGCGGGAAAGCTTGTGGATAAGAAAGAATGCTTTTACTGTCACAAGAGTGGACACTGGAAGAAAGATTGCAGGGCTTGGAAAGCCAGAACACAGGATCTGAAGCATGTTGCGGCTTCAGCTTCAGGTGTGTATGTTATTGAAAACTGTCTATCAATAAACTCTACTTCCTGGGTATTGGATACCGGATCAGGATCTCATATCTATAATTCTTTGCCGGCGTTGAGAAACCGTAGGGTTTTGAAGGCAGGTGACATGACCCTCAAAGTTGCAAACGGAGCTAGCATGGATGCTAAGGCCGTGGGGGACTATCACCTGGGGTTGTCAGATGGACACGTTTTGGTTTTGCGTAATTGATATTTTGTACCCAATGCAACTTGTAATATCATTTCTGTATCTTTATTATCTAAAGAAGGTTATGAATTTGCATTTGTAAGTAATGTTGTAAACATTCACCTTAATCAAGTTCTGATTGGGTCAAGTACATTAAGCAATGGTATATACGTATTAAACCAACCACAGATTTTCAATGTCCAGTATACACACAAAAGAAAGTCTCCAAAAATAAATCAGACTTTCTTATGGCATTGTAGACTGGGTCACATCAATGAGAGAAGGTTGACGAAGTTACATACAAAAGGATATTTGAATCCGTTCGAATATCAATCGTATGCCACTTGTCAATCCTGTCTCAAAGGAAAGATGACAAAGACTCCGTTCACTGGACACGGAGTAAGAGCGAGCGAGCTCTTGGGACTCGTACACAGCGACGTGTGCGGTCCAATGTCTATACATGCGCAAAGCGGTTATTCTTCTTCATTACTTTTACGGATGACTTTTTAAGGTACGGTTATGTCTTCTTAATGAAACATAAGTACGAAGCCTTTGGAAAATTCCAGGAATATAAGAATGAAGTAGAAAAACAAACCGACAAAAGTATCAAGACACTAAGATCGGATCGAGGTGGTGAATACTTGAGTGCCGAGTTCCTGGACTATTTAAAATAGAATGGAATTCTCTCTCAGCTTACTCCTCCATACACTCCGCAACGTAACGGTGTATCGGAGAGACGGAACCGGACCCTATTGGATATGGTACGTTCCATGATGAGTAACACTGAGTTACCACGATCATTCTGGGGAAATGCACTAGAATCAGCTGCATACCTTTTGAACCGAGTTCCAACTAAGACTGTTCCAACCACACCATATGAGATATGGAGTGGGAAGAAACCCTATCTTCAATATCTGAAGATCTGGGGATCTCCGGCTTTTGTCAAAAAGCAGCATGCGGACAAACTCGAGGCACGCTCAGTACTGTGCAAGTTTGTGGGATACCCAAAGAACTCCAGGGGGTATCTCTTCTATTACGCAGAGGAACAAAAGATCATTGTTTCTCGTAATGCCCATTTTCTGGAACACCAGTTCTTAGAAAAGGAAACAAATGGGAGCGAAATAGAACTGGAAGAAATTCCAGAACCACAAACTATTACTGAAAGCTTAGTAGAACAAGAGGGTTCGAAAGATCAGGACATTCCCACGCCACTCCGCAGGAGTAGTAGGCAGTCTCATCCGCCCGAGAGATACTACGGTTTTCTCATAGACGGGGATAGAGAGGATTGCATAATTGATTATGATGAGCCGACTAGCTTCCAGCAGGCCATTCAGAGAGTTGATTCGGTAAAATGGCTGGATGCAATGCGGACCGAAATGGAGTCCATGTACACCAACAAAGTATGGACGTTGGACGTTGCTCCAGATGGGGTAAAACCCGTAGGATGCAAGTGGATCTTCAAAAGGAAGATTGGTGTAGATGGACAGGTTGAGACCTATAAAGCTAGACTGGTTGCAAAGGGTTTTCGTCAAAGACCTGGTTTGGACTATGATGAGACCTTTTCTCCAGTAGCTATGCTGAAATCCATTCGGATCCTTCTTGCCATTGCTGCCTTCCACGATTATGAGATTTGGCAGATGGACGTAAAGACCGCTTTTCTAAATGGAAATTTAGAGGAGTGTGTTTATATGGACCAGCCAGTGGGTTTCATTCAGAGTGGGAGCAGCGGAAAGGTGTGCAAGTTGCTTAAGTCCATCTATGGACTAAAGCAGGCATCGTGGAGTTGGAACATCTGTTTTGATGAGACGGTCAAAGAATTTGGCTTTATCAAAAATCCATATGAACCATGCATCTATAGTAGATTTGTAGCGAGAACTGTAGTATTCCTCGTTTTATACGTGGATGACATTCTCTTAATAGGTAATGACATTCCTATGCTACAATATGTCAAAGGGTTCTTGTCACATAGGTTCTCCATGAAAGACCTGGGTGATGCCTCATACATTCTGGGGATCCGGATCTATCGTGACAGATCCAAGAGGATACTGGGACTTTCACAGTCCAGGTACATCGACACCATACTGAAAAGATTCAGTATGGAAGATTCCAAGCGCGGTAATCTACCGGCTTGTCACGGGATCACCCTTTCCAAAGAGATGTCTCCCAAGACTGATTTGGAAAGGGATCGCATGTCTATTATACCCTACGCTTCTGCGGTAGGCACTATAATGTTTGCGATGTTATGTACCAGACCATATGTAGCTTATGCACTGAGTATGGTAAGCCGGTATCAGTCAAACCCTGGGGTGAAACACTGGATAGAAGTAAAGAACATTCTCAAGTACCTGAGAAGGACTAAGGAGATGTTCTTGGTGTATGGCGGAAAGGACCTCCAGATCGAGGCCTTTGCGGACTCCAGCTTCCAGAGTGACAAGGATGATTCCAAGTCCATGTCGGGTTATGTCTTTACCCTCAATGGAGGGGCGGTGTGTTGGAAGAGTTCCAAACAGGAAACCGTTGCTGACTCGACGATGGAAGCGGAATATATCGCTGCTGCAGATGCCGCAAAAGAAGCCGTCTGGATAAGGAAGTTCTTAACTGAACTTCAGGTGGTTTCGTCCATTGTTGATCCAATACTGCTGTATTGCGAAAACAACGGGGCTATAACTTTAGCGAAGGAACCCAGGTCCCATCAGAAATCTAGACACATCTTGAGGCGGTATCACCTGATCAGGGAGATCGTGGGGTCGCTAGGAGATCGAGGTTCGGAGAGTTTCTACGGAAGATAACACTGCTGATCCACTCACAAAGGCCTTACCCCAGACTCAGTTCGAGCGGCTGATCGAGATGATAGGTCTTCGATACGCCAGTACATGGCCTTAGTGCAAGTGGGAGATTGTTAGTGTATATGACCTAGAGGCCATTACTGTATCATACTAGTTTGTATATTACTTAATGGAAGCTTGGGATATTCACCTTGTATAGACAATCTAGCTCAATATAGTAGTATGCTACTTGGTTTGTTTCTGTTTTAATGTGTACATGTGTTTATTTTAGTATATCACCTATACACATTAGTGGAGCCCTTAGGATCTTTGCTTGATTACCAGCGTTGTGATGTTAGTCACACTAGTGGGGACTGGGTAATCTATAAGCACATCCTTATGCATGTCCCTAGTCGCAGGACTATCGAGACAGGGCATCGATACTCCGGAGTAGACTAGCGTATGCGCTTCTCATCCCAGTGTGGGAGACGGTCTGTCCCAGAGCCGTCAGTACGTCGTACTTGAGATAGTATGCGGGTGCTCGTTACGTTACGAGTACACTGGACAGGACTCGTTGGGAACTGTTGGTTGGTACTATACCTATCTTCAGTTATCAGTTCCCAGGTGACATGAGTACAGCTTAGTTCGCTTACTTGACACTGTCACTTCGCCTCGAGTGTGTTCCCACTGTACTTAGATAACTACCCTACCACGGCTCAAAAGAGTCGTGCAAACAGGTAGTAGTTGGGTGCAGTCCCGTAGAACTTAGAGGCAGTGATGGTTAGACAGGATTCTTCTCTCTCGGTATTGGGGGTTGACATCGCGCTGTGTCTGGGAGAGCCATTACATGAGTAGTCACTGGCCAGGGCAAGCGAGATACACTGGTAGGTTTCCAGTGCTATCTCAGGGTGTTCTGGGCTACACTCCGACACGACTTGTACCGCTATTAGGGGACTGACGTTTACCTCCCCCTAGGCCCGCCATGCGATGTATCAGACGAACAGACCTGACTGTATGGAGATTGTCACATTCAGGCTCAGTAGGAGTTCAGATGGGTTTCACCTCGTCCGTCTTCTTATCGGCATCTAGCTGGGGGGCCGTTACGCACAGCTAGTGCCGCTTGCGGTCTGTGGTTAAACTCACTGCCAGCGTAGTGTCGAGTCTTTAGAGTCCCACACAGAGAGCTATTTGCCTTTAGGCAAAAGAGTAGTGGTCGCATGGTTTTGCGACAGGCCGCATGGTTTTGCGACAGGGTTCGGTCACATCCGTGCACTTGTGCACGTTTAGTGACCTGGCGGTTATTACTACTAGGCTTTGGTTTAAGCCAGATCCTAGTATACGTTTTGGGATTGGTTTTATCTCGTTTGTATTCGTGTTCCCCGGAACGCGGATACGGGTGTGTATGCACAGTTTACAGAGACAGAGGCAGAGGATTCTCATTAGGGTTGTTGACCGTTGACTTTTGCTTAACCCTAATGAGAATTAGAAATATGATTAACAATAATATTAATTGAGTATTATAGTGACATGGTTAGGGTTGAAAGGTTGACCTTGTTGACTTGTTGACTTTTGTTGACCGGTTGACTAGGTTGGACTTATTAACCACCATCATGACAATGGCCATCATTTGGTTGCATTGACTTATGCTTGCTTGTTTTGTTCACCATTTGCATTTTATGCAAGAAATGATAGTGTCATTTGTCATGATATCAACCAACACATTATACTCAATTATGATTACTTGTTAGCATAATTTTGGATTATGAGAGGTGAGATGAGAAGAGGTTGGCTCACTTTGCATTTGGCTTTCTCTCTCTTGAGCTCTCTCATTCTCAAGCTCTCCCTCTTCCTCTTGCTCTCTCTAGCTCAAGGCAAATCCCTCTCATGAGTTGAGAACCATTTTCTTAGAGATAAAAACACCAAAACAATCCTCTGCTCATCCTAGTTCACAAGGCCTAGCAAGCCAAGTGTTCTAGTTTCTTCAAGTTCGAAGAAGAAGCCAAAAGGTAGAAGCTTTCGGGTGGATCCATCTTCGGCGCGAGAAGACGACGAGGGGAGGCCGGTTCGTACACCACAAGAGTTGAAGACGAAGGAGTTCAAGAAAGGTATAACCCCCTAACCGAGTAGATAAAACTCCTAGTTAGGTTGTTAGGTAATTGTTTAACAAAGATCCGTATTATGAGTCCATGTTACCACCCTAGCAAAAATCGTTTTTCACCAATTCCGCAACCTCGTAAGTACCGGGGAAGGGTAGCATAGACTTACAAGGATCCTATAAGAGAATTTTCCCTCTTACGAGTCGAGAGGACCCGTAAGCGGTTGTTTCCCTCCTTGTCGAGATTCGAGTTTGGAGAGTGCGACCCGTGAATAGTATGCAAGAGACCGTTTTGGGCCAACTTGCAGGGTCCCAGTGGTTAGGGAACAAGTTTTTTAATCCTTACCGCCTAAGGCTTTATCTTACGAGTCGAGCCGCATCGAGAAGTTCTCGCAAAGACATCAATTTCTTCACAAGTCGAGACGAATCGAGTATTTCTCGCAAGAATATCCTAATGTCACAGTTAAGCTCTGCTCTTTACGACAGAAGTCCGTTAGGGTCTTTGGTACTCAGGGTTTTGGCCGTCATACCGTCGCATCAGCTGATATCTTCCTCGATAGGCAATCGTGTTGTTCGAGTAGCCCTGCGACTGCCGTGTCTCTAATCCCTTCGGGGGCTGGACAAGACGTCTTTAAGCAATCCTTCTTGGCAGTTTGACCGTCGGAAGAGCAAGCGTTAGGAATTTGCCATGCCGATTTTTACTTGAGATTAGGCTCATTTTGGTGAGCCCCGATGAGTCATATCCACTCCGCGCTGGTGTGGGATGATCTCCGATAGTCTTTCAGGTTTTATGTGAGTTGCCGCCAAGACCCTGAAGCTAGGAATTTGGCCTTTGCTTCATTTGCTGGCATCGCGTCTGCTATATCGAGACGAATGTTGCGGTGGGAACTAGGGATTTTGCCGTGGCTCCATTTGTTTGATTGTCGCGTCTGAACCCTGTTGGAGGAAGAACACTGGGGTGACATCTCGTCTGCTGTATCGAGACAGACGTCGCGGTTGTCTCTAGGTTGCTGGTGAACCGTCGAGGTTTGGAACTAGGGATTTTGCCGTGGCTCCGTTTGTTTGATTGTCGCCTCTGAACCCTGCTGGAGGAAGAACGCTATGGTGACATCTCGTCTACTGTATCGAGACGAACGTCGAGGTGGCGATCACTCCATGCTGGTGTGGTATGATCCCCAGTAGTCTTTCAGGTTTTATATGAGTTGCCGTCAAGACCCTGAAGTTAGGAATTTGGCCTTCGCTTCGTTTGCTGGCATCGTGTCTGCTGTAACGAGACGAATGTCGCGGTTGTCTCTAGGTTGCGGGTGAACCGTCGAGGCTTGGAACTAGGGATTTTGCCATGGCTCCATTGTTTGATTGTCGCGTCTGAATCCTGTTGGGGGAAGAATGCTGGGGTTATATCGCGTCTGTTGTAACGAGACGAATGCCGAGGTGGTGACCACTCCACATTGGTGCAAGATGATCTCCGATTATCTTTCAGGCTTTATATGACTTGCCGTTAAGACCCTGAAGCTAAGAATTTGGCCTTCGCTTCGTTTGCTGACATTGTGTCTGCAATATTGCGACAAATGTCGAGGTTGTCTCTAGGTTGTCTATGTACCGTCGAGATTTAGCTTCGCTTTCTGGTGGAGCCTGTTGGGAAGGTATGGTTCCCTTTTTGTTTGTGCCCTTGGATTGTATACATGGATCGATGTGATCTCAACTGTAGGGCAAAGGTTTCATTCATTTTTATTGTTTTATTTCCACGATGCTCTATCACTTCAGCTTTTATATCGCGAAGGCCGTGATCTCTCAATCATTTCGGCTATTTTTCGCGGTGCCCAATCATTTCGGCTATTTATTTTATTTTTACTCGCTGCTTTTTATTGCGAGTTGCCCAATCATTTCGGCTGTTTTTCGCGGTGCCCAATCATTTCGGCTATTTATTTTATTTTTACTCGCTGTTTCTTATTGCGAGTTGCCCAATCATTTCGGCTGTTTTATATGCATAAGGTTTTACTTGCTGCTTTTTATTGCAAGTTGCCCCATCATTTCGGCTATTTTGTATGCATGTGCGGCTTACCGGCTTTTCACCTGAAATTAGACACCGATTTCGGCATCAGCACCGCTACAACTGGAATATTGCCAGGAGCGAATCATCATTTGCCTCTGTCGATGTCGAACAAAGGTGGCTTAGCGAACAGGGTTAAGGTCCTGTCGACTAAGGCTTTTAACTTCATGAGCCGTAAGGGTCTCACAAAGGTATTTCTCCTTACAAGTCGTGGGGATCTTGTAGGTGTATTTTCTCCTTAGGAATCATGAGGATTCCTAGGTGTATGTTCCTCTGTAAGTCGTAAGGATCCTACAAGAGGGTTTTCTCCTTGTAGGTCGAGAGGGCTTACAAGAGTTGCTCACTGTACGAACATATCCCTAGTCACGGATGGGACATGGTTAGGGAAATGTTTATTCGCGCCCGTGGATTGTATACAAGGGCCAGTGTTGAGCCACTTTTAGGGCAAAATCGAAGGTTGTGGAGGTTTCTTAAGCACATGTTTTGGTCTCTGTAACTCAAGACTTCCAAATCTTATGAGCCGTGAGGGTCCCATAAGAGAGTTCTCCTTACGAGTCGTGAGGATCTCGCAAGTGTATTTTCTCCTTAGGAATCGTGGGGATCCCTTAGTGTGTTGCTCCCTTATGAGTCGTAAGGATCTCACGCGGGTGGTTTCTCCTTACAAGGTCGAGAGGACCCTGTAAGTGTCCTTTAACGAGGTTGCGCCCTTTCGGGTTTTCACAAACACTCGCCAGTAGTCCTGCTGTTTTTACTCACGGAGCCCTTTCGGGTTTTCATCCATGCCCATTTTGCTTATGAACATACCGTTTTTCTTTTTATTCTTTTTACTCTCTTTTTTTTTACAAGGTCGCACCCTTTCGGGTTTTCACGAACACTCGCCGGTAGCCCTGCTGTTTTTACTCACGAAGCCCTTTCGGCTTTTCATCCGTGCCCATTTTGCTTATGGACATACCATTTATTATATTTATATATATATATATTTATATATATATTTTTTATTCCTTTCGTCAGCCTAAGGATGCTGCGGTAGTAGTTTAAAGACGTTTCGGTCCTTTGCAAGTTTTAGGACATTGCGGTCCATCATTAGTTTAATGACGTTTCGGTCCTTCGTTAGTTTAAGGACGTTTCGGTCCGCCATCGCCGCGTTTGAGGCGAATCTCTAGTTTACTGATTTTTCAGTCTATGGGGCTTTCTCTATGACTGAGCATGATGCCCCCGGCGTATCCATCTTTCGCAGAGCATGCGGTTGTGGCGGGCTCACCTTCCAGTTTTTGGAGATGACGAATCTGCCTTGTTGGTATTAGTCTTCGACCCAGTTTTTGAAGACGTAACAATTTTCGATCGGATGGCCCAATACTTGGTGATAAGGGCAATAATTAGAACTGTTGACATCATCCAGTTGTATTTGGTGTTTCGGCTCCGGTAGAGTGATAAGCCTGTTATGCACTGCCACTTTGAACAGCCTCCTTGTTTCATCCTGTGGAAATGAGTAAGGATGTCTTAGCCTCTCCTCGAGGGATATGCGTGGATGCATATTGTTTTGACGAACAACCAGTCTAGGGCCACTCGACTGTTGTTGAGTGTTGGCGACGAAGGTCATTTTCCCCTTTCCTTTATCCTTTTTGCTCGATCCTTTGTTTGCGGGGTCGAGATTTTTACCGAGTAGCGGGCGATTGCACGGCTGAATGTTCTCGCAACTCCTCAATTCTTTCATTTTTGAAATGGATTCCTTGAGGAGAGGGTTAAGGGCAACTTCTTTGTCAGAGTCGCTTCCAAAGGTGATAATTTCCGATCCCATGGAGTTGGCTATATGACAGTCATCGGCGGCTCTTTTGCGCTCATCTATCGCATTTTTCCGATGTCTACGATCTTCACACTTTGTCCTGTTGAAGTGTTGCTTTTGAGCGACATATCCTTGCCACCAACACTTAAAGGAGTCGCAATCTTCAGTAGGATGTATAATCTTCTGATGATATAAGCAGAAGTTAGGATGCATCTCTACTCCACCGAGAGTATTTTCTTCAGAGGGCGATAGCTTCATTCCCACTGATAGGGATTTGGCGAACCTTTTCCTCGTCTTGAATTTGTTTTTATCCGCAGCGGATGACTTTTGATTTGACGGAAGTGCCTCGACTCTTTGGTCTAGTAGTCGGTGTTTGGCTCCTTCCAGTATGGCCATCTCACGCTCTTGATTGGCTTTAACTTTCAGACGAATCTCATTTAGGAAGGCATCGATCAACTCATCTGATGGCCTCGGAATTTCTGGTTCAGGGTCCGGCCTCGGTTTCTCGACGCAAGGAGCCTCTTCGTCATCCGCCAATGAGTGAGAGATCACATGACAACTCGCTACGTAGTCTTCGGATTCATCAGATGAGACTTCTCCGTTGTTTTTGTATTCGACAAAAGAACAAGCTATCCCCATCATGTTCATCTTCTTTAGAGTGTGCGGCTGTGGTGGGTTTACCTTCCAGTTTTCAGACAGCGCGAACTTGCCTTGTAGGTACTGCTCCTCGATCCATCCTTTAAAGACGAAACAATCCTCGATCGGGTGACTTACCGTTTGGTGGTAAGGGAAATAATCGGGATTATTGAGATCGCCTGGCTGCAACGGACGTTTTGAATTCGGTAGATTGATGAGTCTGTTGTGTACTGCCAGCTCAAACAGTCTTCTCGTTTTATTCTGAAGAAACGAGTAAGGACGTCCTAGTCTCTCTTCGAGGGATGGGCGTGGATGCACGTTATTTTGGCGAACGTCCGGCTTTGAGTTGCTCGGCTGTTGTTAAGCATTGGCAACGATAGCCGCTTTCCCTCTTCCTTTCTCATTTCGAAAGTCTGGTTTTGGAGGAGACGGTCCATGGCCCATCTGGTCCATTTGGGCTAATTTGTCGATCAAGGCCTGGAAGGTGGTTGGCCTGAAGAACATCATGAATTGCGAGATGGTCGTTTGCGGATCAAGAGTGCCCACGAACATGCCTACCGCAGGTGCCTCTCCTCTGCGTTGTTCGCATTTCGACCATAGGTTCCGCCATCGTGTTGTGTATTGGACCCATGTTTCGCCGGGCCTTATCCTGGCATTTATCAGTGCTGTTATCGGGGTGCGTTCACTAGCACTCGCGAATCTTTGTGTAAACAGTAGCTCCATCTCCGCAAATGTTTTGACAGAGTCATTAGGTAGCTCCGAATACCATTCAAAGGCTGTTTCTGCTAAGCTGCCGACGAATTGGCGAAGCAACAATTTGTCATCGCTTCCAGTATTGTCGCATAAGGCCCTGAATTGAGCGACATGCTGATGCGGATTCCCTGTCCCTTTATATACGTGAAACATAGGATTGCATATCCCGGCGGGTAACTGATTTGGTCATGCCATCCCAGATAGGGTCGTCCAGTTCTAACCATTTGCCCAGCCGCTTTACTCGCCTGATGAGTTCGTATTTGCTGAGCTATATAGTCATCTAGTGCGGCCTTGGTAATGGTTTCTTCTTTGGCCGCTGAAAGAGCCGGAGGAGGATTAGATGTCTCCTCTCTGTCGTCTCCAATAATGATTGGAGGGTCATCAGCTGGAGGATCCGGGTGTAACATCATCCCTACTATATCTTAGAAGAGGAGCGCCATTTGCTTTATGTTGGCAACTTGTTCGGCTGCCTCTTTGTCCTTCTTTTCGAGGACTCTGTGTAGATAGTCAGCGTCAGTTTCTTGTTCATGACGCTGCTCTGATGATACTTCCGCATTTTCTTTCAGTTCGGTAAGTGCAGCCATCACAGTCATCATTTCCTGAAGCTTCTGTTGCTGCTCCTGGGCTTTTGTCACGGATCGGGTGAACGGTCGGTGACCCGTCGAAGCGCGGCTTTCCTCCTTTCCGGAAGCTATATAAACAGTGTGCAGTACTATGCCCCCAGACTTGGGGCGTTTGTGCTCAACGCTTTTACGGTTCGCCATATTCACAGGGGCTCTCTGCAGCCTCCCTTTCTTTTGAGAGTTTGGAGTTGAGGGGGCCGTTGTAGTGTGCACCCAAGTAGCTGCTGCTTTTTGTGGATTGACGGAGTAATCCTTCTCCTGCCGAACCTTCATCTTTTTCTGTCATCGGAGGTAGTCTTGATCGACCACTGACTCTTGGACTTGACGCCAGACCTTGTAGATTTTAGAGGACAGCCACTGAGGGGGTGCTCTAGCCTCTTCTCCGGAGTATTCTTCACAGATGAAGGAGTTCGTTTCAACACCGCAGTAGGATAGTTTCTGCGCACTGTGTTTAGCAATTCAAAGATGTTCCCGGTTGGAACAGCAGCATCGATCCCCACCGTTGGAGCTGGTGGAGTTATCCCAGAGGGGAAGTTGCCCCCAGCCTTCCTTACTCGGCGCTAGTGGCGATGTCGAGCGTGTCGTGCGGATGGAGTTGTTCTAACCGTAGGGGTGACCTCCTCATGCCCCCTGTGTTGGTCAGAATCTGCTGGTATCAGCCTTTTAAAGACCGACGTCCGTTGAATGGGGACGACCAACCTGTCAAAAGTAGTCTTTCGAGCAGGGGAAGCAACCTTGGTGATCTTGCCAGAAACTAGAGTAGGGATAGCTATCCGCTTCGGGATAACATCTTTTGGCATTGCTGGCATCTTCATGGGCCCGTTGGAGCTTTGACCTAGCCTGTTAAAGACTGAGGCAGTGGTGTTGGGTGACCCGTTGAGAGGGACAGCGGCAGTGGTAAGTCGACCAAAGACCGACTTCTTTGGGGCTTCTTGCAACGTCATTGGGGCATTGAAGCTCATCGGTGGGATCATGGTTCCGAAGAATAGTCTAGTGGTGGCTTGATTTACCTGCTCCACTGGTATCTTGAAAAGAGAGGCTGCTTGGGGACCATAAGTCACTCCTCTAGCAGAGACGGAGCGAGAGTTGCAGTTGCAGGTAGTGCAGTTTAAAGCCATTGATCTTCTGTTTTCTGCATGGAGCAAGACACAAAATCTTAGTACCTCGAATCCACAGGCAACCACAGAAAACCGTGATTTGTTCGCGAACACGACACACGAAGTGTGGAGTGGAAAGAGGAAAAGGTCCCACTGGGCGTGCCAGAATCTGTTCCCCTCCGAATGGCGGCCAAGACGGACTGTCTAGCCTGAGATTCGGGGCAGATGCTATTTGGTTTTATCCATCCACCTCCCCGAAGATGCCAAGTTGATTTATAGCACCGTGTATCGGAGGTTTAGATGGATGCGGCCGATGTAGCAGACTTCGTCAGATTCCCCCTCATTTGAGGGATTTTTGATTGTGGAGACGCTCTTCCCTGCAGGCGCAAGCCCCTGCAGTAAATTACGCCACCGCATCGCGGTAGCCACTTTCTCCTTCTCCAGAATTTCACTTCGTGTCGTGTGTGTTTGTTTTGTTTGTGGATGCCCGTGGATTGTATACTGAGACTATTTATTTCGTCACCCGTAGGACGTAGATTAGCCCAAATCTGTATTTTCTTAGATTTGAGTTTTGGATTTTAGTTTAAGGATACGTTAGCCAAGTTTAAGGCTAAGATCAACTTAAACATTTATTAAGGATACGTTAGTCTGATTTGAGACTAAGATCTACTTAACGGGAAGAGCATTTAGGGGCTCTGTTGTTCCAGTTTAGGGACATGGTGGTCCATAGGTAGTTTAAGGACATTGCGGTCCATTGCCAATTTAGGCACATGGGGGTCCATATTCCAGTTTAGGGACATGGTGGTCCATATTATTTGTGGCCGTCGAGACCCGTCACCTCTCTGACGTCATTGAAGGATTACAGCGATAGGTGTCAGAGGAGTTCAGAGATGTACCCTTGAACCGGATGTAAATTGGTTTAGGAGAGCAGCCGTGCTCAGTCAATTTAATTTGAGGACTTATGGCTATGATTGGGCAAAGTCCAGTTGGGAATATTCAACGTTTTTATTTATCTTTGGCCTATTAGGCCTGTGCTAGGGCTTTGCTCATTTTTAATAATGCACTGCATTTTTGTTTTGCTTGGGCTCTGCCCTTTTATAAATGATGCAGAGCATCTATTTTGTTTGGCCTCTGCCCTTTTAATGCATTGCATTTTATCTTGGCCTGCTAGGCCTTTTTGATTTGGGCCTGGCCCTTTAGTAAACAATGCAGTGCATTTGTCAGGCGCTTTGCGCCAATCATTGAGCGCAAGCGCTTGTGGTGGTGACACATGTCACGCAAGCGCAGTGCGCTGCGCCAGTGCGCTGCGCTGCTGACACGTGGCGCGCTCTGGTGATTTGCGCCAATTTCAGAGAGTAATACTCTATCTTAAAAGCGCATAGCGCAAGTGGTTCTGGTGCTGACACGTGGCGCTCTCTGGTGGCTTGTGCCAACACAGGAGCGCAACAGTGCAGATTTACAAGTGCAGGGCACTGTTTCAATAACTTGATCCAATTTTGGATTCAAGAGAAGAATCTTTAAGATTTCAGAACCAATGGTTCATAAAAAGTGCAAGGCACTATTATTATTTGTTTTTTATTGAAGATCATTGATCTTGTTCTTAGATCAATGATCTATTCAGAAGAAATTCTTCTATTTTGTAAAGGTTTTTTACCTTTTTCTTGAGTTTTCTTCAGAGTTCTCTCTGTTTTTTTTTTGAAGTTCTTGATCTCTCACCATCTTCATCCTTTGAATTGGGGTCTAGGTGTCTTTATATAGTGCCCATAGACTTGTTAAGTTTGTTAAAGAGATCATTCTCTGAGTGATTTGGGGAATTTTCCCCACCGTTGGATCTTTCATCCAAGGGCTTCTGTTTTACAGAAGACAATCTTCTTGTTTTTAACAAGAACAGGAAGATCTTTCAGAATTTTATTTCTGTTTGGCGCAAACGCCCCAGCGCGTGACACGTGTCACGCAGCGCAGAGCGCAGCGCACCTGCGCTGACACGTATCGCGCAGCGCACAGCGCAGCGCAACTGTGCTGACACGTATCACGCAGCACACAGCACAGCGCAACGGCGTTTGCGCTGACACGTGTCGCGCAGCGCTTGCGCAACTGCGCTGACACGTGTCGCACAGCGCAGCGCTTGCGCAACTGAAGCGTTTCTTCCTTTAATTTTTGTTTTAAATAGAGCTTTGCTCTGATTGGGCAAGCTACCTTGGGTGCTGCGCCTGACGTACCAACTTCTGACACGTGGCGCGTTGCGTGCAGCGCACGGAATTTGAAGCGTTGCTTCAAAATTAGAATTTTTGAAATTCAAACAGAGCCTTGCTCTGATTGGGGGAAACAGTTAGCATATCGCGAATACATATTGATAGAGCCCTTAGGATCTTGCTTGACTACCAGCGTTGTGATGGCAGTCACACTAGTGGGGGCTGGGTAGTCTACTAGCACATCCTTTTTCAGGTCCTTAGTCGTAGGATTATCGAGACAGGGCAATGATACTCTGGAGTAGACTAGTGTGTACGCTTCTCATCCAAGTTTGGGAGATGGTCTGTCCCACAGCCATCAGTACGTTGTACTGGAGATAGTATACAGGTGCTCGTTAGGTTACGGGTACACCGGACAGGACTCGCAGGGAACTGTTGGTTGGTATTATACCCGTCGTCGGTTAATAGTTCCCAGGTGACATGAGTACAGCATAGTCCGCAGACTTGACACTGCTGCTTCGTCTCGAGTGTGTTCCCACTGTTCTTAGATTGCTACCCTACCACGGCTCAAAGGAGTCGTGCAAATATGTAGCAGTTGGGTGCAGTCCTGAAGCACTTGGAGGCAGTGGCGGTTAGATAGGATTCGTCTCTCCCGGTATTGGGAGTTGATATCGCGCTATGTTTGGAGAGCCATTACGCAAAGTCCCCTGGCCAGGGCAAACGAGATTTACTGGTAGGATTTCTAGTAGCTTCTCAAGGTGTAATGGGCTTCACTCAGACACGACTTATACCGCCTTTTAGGGGACTGACGCTTTCCGCCCCCTAGGCCCGATATGCGATAGTCTTAGACGAATAGACCGGACTGTACGGAGATTGTCACATTAGGCTCAGTAGGAGTTCGGATGGGTTTTCTCATCGGCCTTCTTATCGACATCTACCTGGGGACCGTTACGCACAGCTAGTGCCGCTTGCGGTCTGTGGTTAAACCCACTACCAGTGTAGTGTTGAGTCTTTAGAGTCCCACATAGAGAGTTTCCCTGCTTCGGGCGAAACGATATAGAGGTCGTATGGTTTTACGACAGGGTTCGGACACATACGTGTTTTTACGCACGTACGATGTTTGGACAGTTTATACTAGCAGGCTTTGGTTTAAGCCAGATTCTAGTATTGGATTATTGGATTTATACAGTCTCAGTATTTTCTTGTTTTCACGGATGGGAGGGGCATTCTCGTAATTAGTCGAGAAGCTTCTAGAAGATTAATGAGTTGGAGGCTTAGGTGGAATTTGCATTAAATGGATTAATGATTCATGGTTTGATTCATCCAAATGAGTTAATGAAGCATTTATTGCTTAATGACTCATGAGGTGATTTACACATAGTGAGTTAATGAAGCATGGTTGATATTATCATATGTTATTCATTTAATAATTATCATGCTTCATATATATTCACAAATGAGATATTATTCATATCATTCTCACTCTCACCTTCTCTCTCCTCAAGTTCTCTCTCTTCAAAGAACTAACCCTAACCTCTCACGTGTTGAGATCCAAGGGTTAGCAAGACTAATCGATCCCTAATCCTCTTCTATATCCTCTAGGTTTCCTTGATTAGCACTCATAGCAACCTAGTTACCTCAAGTGAAAAGTTAAAGCTTGGAGAAGTAGCTCTCGGGTGGATCTTCTATCACAACGAGGAGGCCGACGAGGAGGTGGTCAACGAGAACAAGAAGGACTCGATTCATTAGGTATAATCATCTATCATAGTAGCTAATCACTTCTATATAGTTGTTAGTTAGGGTTTGGCAAAGATCCGTAAAGTTACTCGATGTTTGTTTAAACAAAATGATTGTTTTACCTATTCCGCCTCCACGCATCTTGTGGGGTGTCTAATGTCGACTTACATGAAGCCCTGCTGTAAAACCATACATGGTCTACATCAATTGCTCGAAGCAGGGAAACCCTCTATGTGGGACTCTAAAGACTCGACAGTACGCTGGCAGTGGGTTTAACCATAAGTCCGTCAGCGGTACTAGCTGCACATAATGGCTACCTAGGTATCTGTCGATAGGAAGGACGATGAGCAAGCTCATCCGAACTCCTACTGAGCCTATCTGTGACAATCTCTGTACAGTCTGGTCTGTTCGTCTGAGATACTCACATATCCGCCTAGGGGGATGGTAAACGTCAGACCCCTAACAACGTGATCAGTCGTGTCGGAGGAGAGCCCAATACACCATGAAAAACTACTGGAGTACCTTACCAGTATTTCTCGATTGCCCTGGCCAGGGACTTTTGTTAGTCTACGCTAGCGCCCCGGCAGTCTACAGACGCCAAAAGCGGAACAAAAACTTTTAACTTGGCGCTATCGTATACTTTAACCCGGATCTGCCATTATTGCTAAACTAACAAACTGTAAAGAGTGTAGGAATGTTATACCGAACGATCCGAGTCCTTCGTTCTTCAACCATCATCCCACGCTCCGTTGCGGCTGCTCCGATCTCGTCGATCGCCGATCTCCTCGTCGAGGTGGCACCACATGATCGGTTCTTTAAACGGGCTCCCGCCTCTGACTCGAGGCAACTCGATCGTCAAGTTTGCTAAAAGAGACGACCAAGAATGATGTAGAGATTGAGTAGATGACTTTGTCTCACTTCGTCCAAGTCCGTGGACGATCGGTTAATGAAGTTGCCGTGGAAATCGGGTGATGGAATGAAATGAACTGTGAATTCCATACACCCCAAAACTATCATATCTTTTCTAACCGAATGAAAACTCAAGTGAGAGTGTGAGAGAGTGAGGAGAGAGAGGGGGCCAGCCACCTTATAAGGAAGAGGGAGGTGACCGTAGGAGGAGGGAGGTGACCATAAACCAAAAGCTTCTCACTTAAATATCTTTAGCCAAAACAAAATGCATTAACTACAAAGCATGAGTCATTAAGCATAGTCACCACTTAATAAATGCAACCAATGAAAACCCTACACCAATAAGCCTAGTCACCTCATCTAGAATATTCTAGAACATTGACTCACCTTATCTGTAGAAAAGATAAATCCGTCTTTAACCAAATGTTAAAAGACGGCTGATAGAAAACTGGAAACTGGCAACTTCCAAAAGTGATCCTGAAACGAATTTCAGGACAACCCCGAAACAGTATAAATATACCCGCATTTGTATTACGACCGAATACAAATGCAACTGAGACAAAGATACTATACCTACTCAATATAATACTCGGATCCGGCTTAAACCAAAGCCGACCAGTATCATCTGTCCGAAAATCGACACGTGCGTAAACGCACGTGCATTTTCCGAACCCTGCCATAAAACCATACGGCCTCTACAACGTTTCGCCCGAACTTGGGAAACTGTCTGTGGGGGACTCTAATGACTCGTCAGTACCCTGGCAGTGGGTTTAACCACAAACCGTCAGCGGCACTAGCTATGCGTAACGGCTGCCCATGGACTGACCTCAAGGGTGGCCGAGGAGCGAACTCAAGGGAGACCGATGAGCGAACTCCTCCGAAAACCCTACTGAGCCTAACAGTGACAATGTATATACAGTCCGGTCCGTTCGTCAATGAGTATCGCATATCCGCCTAGGGGGCTAGTAACGTCAGACCCCCATTAGCAGTATAAGTCGTGTCGGAGTGTAGCCCAGAACGCCCTGAGATACTTCTGGAATACCTACCAGTAAATCTCCTGCCTCGACCGAGGGCTTTGCGTAATGGCTCTCCTAGACACAGCACGATCTCGCCCCCAATACCGGGAGAGACGAATCCCCTGCCGATCCGCTCACGTGCCTCCATATGGCTCGGGACTGTACCCAAAAGCTACCTGTTTGCACGACTCCTTTGAGCCGTGGTAGGGTAGAAATCAAAGCACAGTGGGAACTCACACGAGACAAATGACGACCTCAGGTCGATGAACTAACCTGTACACATGTCACCAGGGAACTGCTATCTGACGATAGATATAATACTAACTAGCAGATTCCCGGCGAGTCCTGTCCGGTGTACTCATAACCCAATGAGCACCTGTATACATCTTAGGTGATCCAACTGACACCAGTGGCTTGTGAGACCGGCCACCGCCCCTCGTCGGGGTCTCGACTGTACACACTAGTCTACTCCGGAGTATCGATGCCCTGTCTCGAAACTCCCACGACTAGGGACCACAATTAAGGATATGCATATAAACTACCCAACTCTCACGTATATGATCGCCATCATACTGTTGGTAGTAAAGCAAGATCCTAAGGGCTCTATCAAAGTGTAACATGCAATCAGTCACCTGAACATGTACACGACTGATAAAGGCAAACTAGATAGCATACTATCATTTCAAGTAAGACTGTCCTACCGGGATAGGTCCTCCGCAATCATTGCAATCACGTACCTGCGATCCAATAATTGACTATGAGGGCACTATCTCCAACAATCTCCCACTTGCACTCAAGGCTAATATTGCGATGTCGACTACTCACAGCCCGTGTGAAACCGAACATCCAACTCCTCTACTAATCAGTTTCACAAAGCCCGTTTGTAAAACTATTGTGTTCGAGAAATAGCCTCGGTGAGTGGATCCGCCTAGAAGTTTCTTTCTGTATCTCTCTTAATCTCAAGTTCGCGGAGAAAGCCATCTCCCGAATTGAGTAGTACCTGTCTTAGAACATGTCTGGATATCTGATGGGACCTTAGTTCATAAATGAACTCCATATCCAAACTTCTTAGACTGCATGGATCACTGAACCTAATCAGTATCCGGCACCATGCCACCCACAGTATCCTCTGGAACCACCTGTCCATAATACTGTCCCTCTTCGTCAGAGGGAAAACTATAACTCTGACAATCACTCTGTCATCCATGTCACCTTTGAAGCCTGGAATGATAACCGTCTCCCGAAAGAGGCTGCCATTATCAAATCCATAGAACATGTACTAATGTTCTAAAACTGCTTCCTTATGTTTCTCCAGGATTGGATTAATACAAACTTATTGCATCTTGTGCAAAACCAACATTTGGTGTGGTACTTGACATCTCATGATTGACTCAATTGCCTAAGCAAGTGATCTGCCAATCATGCACATCCCTCTCCCTTTTAGTCTATACGACACCTTTAGAGAGGGTGACTCCATCACCTGCAGGTACACCACCATGCTAGGAGTCAACTATTCCAAAAACCATTAGAATATCTGTCAAAGTACCCACATTGGGAAACTACCCAAATCCAGATCTAAAACCATAGATCTAGAAACCAGAATGTCAAATATTATATCCATATCCTGTCTGGAGAAACAACTGTGTGACGATCACAGTACAACCGATCGTAGTATAGGAATTTTACTTCCCACTCTGTGTATGTCATCCAGATACCATGACATCACACCCTACTACCTTCTTAACTGATCCATCCCCTATTCTGATTGAAGTCAAACCCATGACTGTCACATCAAAATTAGATGATCTATCTCCGCTATAACTGCTCAAGTCTATAAATAGACATAAGCTACTTGCCCACCATGCTTCCGTTGCTCCCACTGACTATGACAACCCTCCTACCGGGTCTCATATCCTGGAACAACAGTAGTGTCAAGTCTGGGTAGATAAGAACCTCCCTGTCACCGTCCTTGAGGCTACCGAAGTACCTCTCGGGTGTCTGAGGTTACCTACCAAACCTGCTGAGTGGCTATTGGAATGTCAAACCTGATTGAATGTATAGGTCCTATTAAATTTTTCCGTAATCGTTCGCGGTTCTGGAATCACTTCCAGTTCTACCATACTCCCACTACTGTTTTCTGAAAAAGATCCATTTTTACTAAAACTGTGGCGAGTCAAGAACAACATCACTATTGATCTTCTAAATGGTAGAATATCAACCCTCGTCATAGCCAGGGTCAACCCACAAACAGCCATTACAGAAACGTGCCCTGAGTTATCCAGTGTCTGGTTTTAATCATAAGCTGGACAACTCCCCGTACCTTAATTTCTTTTAAGGTACGAACTATTCTATATCCAATATAGAAACTTTGGCACTAATTTAATTGGAACCAAGATTCAATCCATGCAGCTGTCTCCAGTGCATATCAACTTAATGGAAAGAGGCTAATCAGCATTACTCAACTTAGGAATCCATCCAATTATGAGTAACCTGAAAGAGAAACACGTTTCTCAAAACCATCACTATCATCTGAATACCAATCACAAGAATCTACATCTTCGATCTCTTTGAAGAATCCCGATACTTGTGATACCTGGTTCTCTACTTTATTCTTATACCCATAACTTCTCAAAACTTAGACCTTGTATTTCTACGAAACACTTGTCTAAATACTAGAGAAGTTATAAGTAAACAGAACATAGTACGAGGACCTACCCCTCTGTCCTGATGGACACTTGGACAACATACAATACTCTGTATAAGTCCGCTGAGTTTAAACAACTCAAAACCTGTGCGTCGTAGGTAGAAAACTGTACCCTGGCGATTTCCTCAAATATCACCAATTGCAACGAATTCCGATATAATGAGGATGATCACCTAATTCCCAATATCTTACTCCCACTCATCATCTGTAAAACCATACAGATATGAGAATGAAACCTGGTAAATACATACCCTTGGAGTAAGTGTCTAATCGGGAAAAACAGTTTTTCTTTAACAATGCACTGAAACATGAAAATGTTTCGTAGGGGTATCCTGGTATTCATAGCAATGCCTCTTCCATAATCCTATTCATGACTTCAACCGTATATTTTATTGCCATCTCTCCAAATCCCTTTATTTGTCTTTAGTCGTTACCTTCTGTACACCATCGTTAGGCTAACTGGTTTTCTTCCTTCCCTACCGTTCGGCACCAGCCTATGGTTTGGAAGAAGACTATCCAGTAAGCATAATAGGTGTACCCTCCTAAACCAAGGAGTACTCGCATCTCGAGAGAAGGTGATGATAAAAGACAACTGAATAATATCTTATTCTTTTAAAGGTGAAATAGGAGCGGCGATGAAGTACGCGGTTTTGGTCGTGAATGATATTAGTCGCAATTTACTTTGCCCTCTTTCTAATCCCTTTATTTTGTCTTTACATATTACCTTCTGCACACCCTAGTTAGGCTAATTGGTTTTCTTCATTCCCTACCTTTCGGCACCAGCCTATGGTTTGGAATAAGACTATCCAATAGGCGTAATAGGTGTACTCTCCTAAACCAAGGAGCTCTCGCAACCTGAGAGAAGGTGATAATAAAAGACAACTGAATAAACCAATTCTATTTCTCCTGAACCTTGATCCATCCTCGAAGAAGTCCCTTCGAGTTCGTATATAACCATACGATGGCTCTATCCAATGGAAGTGGATATCCGTAGTAATACGGGTGTTCTGAGAAATTCAAAGGGCAAAAGAAGGAGTGGCAATGACTTATGCAACTCAGACAATCCATAAGCCAGTATTTTAAGAAGGTTCGGTCAACCTGGTCACTGAGTCATAGTCTAGGGTCGGTCAAAGGTTGCTGCCAAAGAGAGAGAGGGAAAAGAAACACTCTGCGTGCACTCTATCCTAGATCAGAATGGTCATCATTTTATCTAATCCGGAAACCTCCTACTGTCCTGTCAAATTCTCCTCCAAACCTAAAGAAGAATCAATCGGGATCACCCGAAGAGTAAACCAACTCATCAGTGGGAATCAGGATCCAACTCTCATCGCATGATAACGTGATGGAATGCATCCACGTTACTCATACTCCAGAAGGTATGCGCATACTCGGCAAGTTTCAGTTTCTTTAGAAACTCCTGATATAGTTTTTGCCCCATGCTCTTATAACCTTGGCTTTGGTCAAAATGTCATAAGTCACATGCCAAGTTCTACCCATCACTATCTTGTCAATTTGAACCCACCCGCACATGCCCCTGACTTTGGCCAATCGGCAGAACGACTGTCCCAAACTAACTCATCTATCTATGCAACAATTGAATACCCAGCAGCTACCAAACACTATGCCTTAACTTTGGCTAAAATGCATAGCTTGAATACTACTAAATACCCAAAAGAAGTGACGGAGGGCTACGGCTGGTTTTTGGCGAAAAACCTTTAGCGTAGTGAACTTGATATCGCTGAAGGAACCTGATAGCTTTTTTAAAATATAGTGGCGAAAACCTTTTGGTAAAGAGGTCACTCCCGGTAAAGGGATCTCGGCTCTTTCCTCGTGGAATGAGGTGCAGGATATTCCACTGAATACCGCTATGCAAAGCAATATGTAATCGACTATAGTAAAGTTATTACCCTGACGCAAACTTCTGCCCAAGGGGTCAGTCCCGGTGAAGGGATATCAGCCCTTGCCCCGTCGAATGAGGTGCAGGATATTCCACTGAATACCGCTATGCATAACAAAAGGAAACGTCTTTGTAATAACACTTTTTAAATTGTTCCAACAACTGTATACCGGTTTGTTTTAACTTTGCATTGATCAGAATCAACGCAGTCCCATCAATCAATCACACCAGAAAAGAACGAAAATAAAATGTACGTATATGCCATCCGCATTCGTCACTGGGTCCCGTCATCACCCGTTAGGTTACTTAACTAACGACAGAGCGGGGACTGGACTAGCGCGGGTGTAAAACATATACAACATCTAATAGTATATAAACCAATATACATAATCGCTCCAGGCGTGATAATATGCAACATTACAGAAAAGTAATAAGCATCACAGAACAATACAGATATCTGGGATCCCCGAGTTTCACAGAGCCGCTGCTGAAACTCGACGTTCCCCTGTCGTGTGGATAGCCTGTGCAATGAAACCTAGACCCCTACGGGTGCGGCAAGTTACCCACCAAGACCTGAAGCGAGGCAGCCCCCTACAGCATAGTGAATGGACCACCCAGCACTCCACGGAATCCGGTAAGCTTGGGCACCCCTCCTTGGGTCAACCTGTACCCCCTACGAGTGCGGCGAATAGTCTGCCAATTCTGAAGTAGGACCCCTCTGCCTCTCAAAGCCATGAGCTGCGGACCCGTTACCCCCCAGAACCCGGCTATCCGTGCACTCCGTCTCGGGGCAATACCTAGTACAGTAATGAAAAAAAGTACAATAGGTACATCGACCGCATCCTGGCCGTGCCCCAAAAGAATATTATACAACAGGCAGTGACGGCAGTCCACAAGTTGGACGCTCGCCCCGCAATATCAAATGTACAAATAAACACAAACTGTACTACCATTGCATACTGCTATCCATCACGACAAATCCGCAACATCACAGCACAACACAGAACATCAACGCGAATGTCACGTTCGCAAACCCGTCTAAAAGAACTATAGCAATCAGACCCTGTTTACCGATCAAATGACATTCCCGGTCGGAGATATAATGTAAGCACTGTAAACTAACGTGTTTAAATTACGATCGACCAAAGACCAAATATCAAAAAGTGGGCCCCACTGCTTACTGGTGAACAGTAACAAAATCTGGGCCAAAACTTTATATACCAAAAACCCCCAAAATCCCAAACAGAACCTACTGACAAAATTTGGGAGCACGTGCTCCCCACATGGCCGCGGTTGCGCGGCCAAAACCATAGGTTTGGCCGCCCTTCCGCGGCGACTTGGAGGGATCACGACCCCAAATTTTGTCGTGGGTCTTAGAATTCTCTGCACGGATTTTTAAGACATCCAGAAATAATTTTTGAGGACCGTTTAAAAAACAACAGAAACTGTCAATATAGGATTTTGTCGTTTTTGAGTTTCGGTTCGATCGATGTTTTGAACACGTTAGCACAAGTTAGTATAGCAAAATGGTTAGTCTCTGATACCACTGTTAGTCTACGCTAGCGCCCCGGCAGTCTACAGACGCCAAAAGCGGAACAAAAACTTTTAACTTGGCGCTATCGTATACTTTAACCCGGATCTGCCATTATTGCTAAACTAACAAACTGTAAAGAGTGTAGGAATGTTATACCGAACGATCCGAGTCCTTCGTTCTTCAACCATCATCCCACGCTCCGTTGCGGCTGCTCCGATCTCGTCGATCGCCGATCTCCTCGTCGAGGTGGCACCACATGATCGGTTCTTTAAACGGGCTCCCGCCTCTGACTCGAGGCAACTCGATCGTCAAGTTTGCTAAAAGAGACGACCAAGAATGATGTAGAGATTGAGTAGATGACTTTGTCTCACTTCGTCCAAGTCCGTGGACGATCGGTTAATGAAGTTGCCGTGGAAATCGGGTGATGGAATGAAATGAACTGTGAATTCCATACACCCCAAAACTATCATATCTTTTCTAACCGAATGAAAACTCAAGTGAGAGTGTGAGAGAGTGAGGAGAGAGAGGGGGCCGGCCACCTTATAAGGAAGAGGGAGGTGACCGTAGGAGGAGGGAGGTGACCATAAACCAAAAGCTTCTCACTTAAATATCTTTAGCCAAAACAAAATGCATTAACTACAAAGCATGAGTCATTAAGCATAGTCACCACTTAATAAATGCAACCAATGAAAACCCTACACCAATAAGCCTAGTCACCTCATCTAGAATATTCTAGAACATTGACTCACCTTATCTGTAGAAAAGATAAATCCGTCTTTAACCAAATGTTAAAAGACGGCTGATAGAAAACTGGAAACTGGCAACTTCCAAAAGTGATCCTGAAACGAATTTCAGGACAACCCCGAAACAGTATAAATATACACGCATTTGTATTACGACCGAATACAAATGCAACTGAGACAAAGATACTATACCTACTCAATATAATACTCGGATCCGGCTTAAACCAAAGCCGACCAGTATCATCTATCCGAAAATCGACACGTGCGTAAACGCACGTGCATTTTCCGAACCCTGCCATAAAACCATACGGCCTCTACAACGTTTCGCCCGAACTTGGGAAACTGTCTGTGGGGGACTCTAATGACTCGTCAGTACCCTGGCAGTGGGTTTAACCACAAACCGTCAGCGGCACTAGCTATGCGTAACGGCTGCCCATGGACTGACCTCAAAGGTGGCCGAGGAGCGAACTCAAGGGAGACCGATGAGCGAACTCCTCCGAAAACCCTACTGAGCCTAACAGTGACAATGTATATACAGTCCGGTCCGTTCGTCAATGAGTATCGCATATCCGCCTAGGGGGCTAGTAACGTCAGACCCCCATTAGCAGTATAAGTCGTGTCGGAGTGTAGCCCAGAACGCCCTGAGATACTACTGGAATACCTACCAGTAAATCTCCTGCCTCGGCCGAGGGCTTTGCGTAATGGCTCTCCTAGACACAGCACGATCTCGCCCCCAATACCGGGAGAGATGAATCCCCTGCCGATCCGCTCACGTGCCTCCATATGGCTCGGGACTGTACCCAAAAGCTACCTGTTTGCACGACTCCTTTGAGCCGTGGTAGGGTAGAAATCAAAGCACAGTGGGAACTCACACGAGACAAATGACGACCTCAGGTCGATGAACTAACCTGTACACATGTCACCAGGGAACTGCTATCTGACGATAGATATAATACTAACTAGCAGATTCCCGGCGAGTCCTGTCCGGTGTACTCATAACCCAATGAGCACCTGTATACATCTTAGGTGATCCAACTGACACCAGTGGCTTGGGAGACCGGCCACCGCCCCTCGTCGGGGTCTCGACTGTACACACTAGTCTACTCCGGAGTATCGATGCCCTGTCTCGAAACTCCCACGACTAGGGACCACAATTAAGGATATGCATATAAACTACCCAACTCTCACGTATATGATCGCCATCATACTGTTGGTAGTAAAGCAAGATCCTAAGGGCTCTATCAAAGTGTAACATGCAATCAGTCACCTGAACATGTACACGACTGATAAAGGCAAACCAGATAGCATACTATCATTTCAAGTAAGACTGTCCTACCGGGATAGGTCCTCCGCAATCATTGCAATCACGTACCTGCGATCCAATAATTGACTATGAGGGCACTATCTCCAACAACTTTGTGTAATGGATTTCCAAACACTGCGCGATATCAACCCCAAATACCGGGAGAGAAGAATCCTATCTGATCGCTACTGTCTCCAAGTGCTTCGGGACTACACCCAACTACTACTTGTTTGCACGACTCCTTTATGCATGGTAGGGTAGTAATCTAAGTGAAGTGGAAACACACTCGAGACGAAGTAGCGATGGCAAGTCAATGGACTAAGCTGTACTCATGCCCCCCTGGGAACTGCTACCTGACGATAGGTATAATACCAACCTAGCAGTTCCCGACGAGTCCTGTCCAGTGTAACTCATAACCTAATGAGCACCTGCATACCAACTCCAGTACGGCGTACTAATGGCTGTGGGACAGACTATATCCCCTGCTGGGATGAGAATCTTATACACTAGTCTGCTCCAGAGTATCGATGCCCTATCTCAATAATCCAACGACTAGAGACCTCTATAAGGATGTGCTTATAGACTATCCAGCCCCTACAAGTATGACTGCCATCATAATGCTGGAAGTCAAGCAAAGATCCTAATAGCACTACCAATATGTATAAGCGATATGCTAAAAGAAACGCATGCACATATTAAGGTAGAATCAAACCAGGTAGCATACTACCATATCGAGCAAGACTGTTATTATAACTGTGAAATATGCCAAGCATCCAATATGTAATATACAATCCAATATGATACAATAATGGCCTCTAGGGCATATATCACTAACAATCTCTCACTTGCACTAAGGCCATGTTTTGGCATATCGCAGACCTATCATCTCGATTAGCCGCTTGAATTGTGTCTGAGGGATGGCCTTTGTGAGTGGATCCGCAGTGTTGTTCTCTGTCTCTACTCTCCGTACCTTGATCTCCTATCGATCAATGATCTCCCTGATCAAGTGGAACTGCCTCAGGATGTGTCTGGACATCTGATGGGACCTAGGTTCCTTCACCAAAGCTATAATGCCATTGTTGTCACAATACAGTAGTATTGGATCAATAATGGATGGAACCACCTGAAGCTCTGTCACGAATTTCCTGATCCAGACTGCTTCCTTCGTGGCATCACAGGCAACAATATACTCCTCTTCCATAGTCGAGTCAGCAACGGTGTCCTGCTTGGAGCTCTTCCAAACAACCATCCCTCTATTGAGGGTAAAGACATGACCCGACATGGACTTGAAGTCATCCTTATCACTCTGGAAGCTGGAGTCGGCGAAGGCCTCGATCTGGTGGTGTTCCCTACCGTACACCAAGAACATCTCCTTAGTCCTTCCCAGATACTTGAGAATGTTCTTCACTGCTATCCAGTTCTTCTCCACTGGGTTTGACTGATACCGGCTTACAATGCTCAGGGCTTATGCTACATCTGGTCTGGTACACAACATCTCATACTTTATAGAGCCTACCGCTGAAACATAGGGTATAATAGACAAGCAAGCCCTTTCCAAATCAGTCTTGGGAGACATCTCTTTGGAGATGGTGATTCCATGACAAGCCCGTAGATTACCGCGCTTTGAATCTTCCATACTGAATCTCTTCAGTATGGAGTCGATGTACCTTGACTGTGAAAGTCCCAACATTCGTTTAGATCTATTATGATAGATCTGGATCTCCAGAATACAGGAGGCATCACATAGGTCCTTTATGGAGAACCTTTGTGACAAGAATCCCTTGACTGATTGTAGCATGGGAATGTCATTTCCTATCAAGAGAATGTCATCCACATACAAGACGAGGAATGCCACAGTTCTCGCTACAATTTTACTATATATGCATGGTTCATCTGGATTTTTGATAAAGTCGAATTCCTTGACCGTCTCATCAAAACAGATGTTCCAACTTCGCGATGCCTACTTTAGCCCATAAATGGACTTAAGCATCTTACACACTTTCTCGCTACTCCCACTCTGAATGAAACCCTCCGGCTGATCCATATAGACCCACTCTTCTAAATTTCCATTTAGAAAAGCGGTCTTTACGTCCATCTTCCAGATCTCATAATCGTGGAAGGAAGCAATAGCAAGAAGGATCCGAATGGATTTGAGCATAGCCACTGGAGAAAAGGTTTCATCATAGTCCAAACCAGGTCTTTAACAAAAACCTTTTGCAACAAGTTTAGCCTTATAGGTTTCAACATATCCATCTACACCAATCTTCTTTCTGAAGATCCATTTGCAGCCTACGGGTTTTACCCCTTCTGGAGAAAAGTCCAAAGTTCATACTTTGTTGGTGTACATGGACTCCATTTTGGTCCGCATTGCATCCAACCATTTTACCGAGTCTCTGCTCTGAATGGCTTGCTGGAAGCTAGTTGGCTCATCATCGTCGATGATGCAATCCTCTCTATCTCTATCTATGAGAAAACCGTAGTATCTTTCGGGCGGATGAGACTGCCTAATAGTCCTGCGGAGTGTCGCGCGGATGTCCGGTTCTTTCGAAACTTCTGGTTCCACCATGCTTTCAGTAATAGCTTGTGGCTCTGGAATTTCTTCCAGTTCTATTGCGCTCCCACTTATCTGATTTTCTAAAAATTCAGTTTCCAAAAAGTGGGCATGCCGAGAAACAAAGATCTTTTGTTCCTCTGCGTAATAGAAAAGATACCCCCTGGAGTTCTTTGGGTATCCCACAAACATACACAATACCGAACGTGTCTCGAGCTTGTCCGCATGCTGCTTTTTTTTACAAAAGCTGGACATCCGCATATCTTAAGGTACTTAAGATAGGGTTTCTTCCCACTCCACATCTGATATGGTGTGCTAGGCACTGACTTAGTAGGAACCTTGTTCAAAAGATATGCAGCTGATTCTCGTGCATAGCCTCATAAGGATCGCGGTAACTTAGCATTACTTATCATGGAACAAACCATATCCAATAGGGTTCTGTTCCGCCTTTCTGATACACTGTTGTGCTGAAGTGTGTATGGAGGAGTAAGCTGAGAGAGAATTCCATTCTCTTTTAAGTAGTCCAGGAACTCGGCACTTAAGTATTCACCACCTCGATTAGATCTCAGTGTCTTGATACTTTTATCGGTTTGTTTATCCACTTCATTCTTGTATTCTCAAAATTTCTTAAAGGCCTCCGATTTATGTTTCATCAAGAATACATGTCCATACCTTGAGAAATCATCCATAAGAGTAATGAAGTTGGAATAACCGCTTCTTGCATGTGTAGACATTGGACCACACACGTTGCTGTGTATAAGTCCCAAGAGCTCGCATGCTCTTTCTCCGTATCCAGTGAACGAGTTTTTATCACCTTTCCTTTGAGACATGATTGACAAGTTGCACAAGATTAATATTCGAACGGATCCAAATATCCCTCCTTATGTAACTTTGTAAATCATGTTTCATTGATGTGACCCAGTCTACAATGCCATAAGAAAGCCTGATTTAATTCCAGAGACTTTCTTTTAAGTGTGTTCTGGACATTGAAAACTTGAGCTTGATTCAGTACGTATATTCCGTTATCTAATGTATCCGAACCAATCAAATTTTGATTTTGGTGGATGTGTACTACATCGCTTACAAATATAAAATCATATCCTTCCTTAGAAAGTAGAGAAACATATATGATATTAGAAACCAGGCTAGGTACATACAAACAGTTACGTAGAATCAATAACTTTTCAATCCTAGGTGATATTCCCCTATGGATTCAGTATCCACGCTCATTCCATTAGCAACTCTGAGAGTCATATCACCTACCTTGATAACTCTACGGTTTCTCAAAGCCTGTAATGATTTACAGATATGTGATCCTGATCCGGTATCTAGTATCCAGGAAGTAGAGTTAAATGATAGACAGTTTTCAATTACAAACACATTCGAAGCCGAAGCCACAACGTGCTTCGAATCCTGGCTTCTGGCATTCCAAGCCCTGCAGTCCTTCTGACAATGCGCTTTACCATGACTACAAAGACATGCCTCCTTCCCTACTACTAGCCCCGAAACTTTTGCCCTGCCCTTTCTCTCTACCTTACTAACACCGCTTATCGGCTTTTTGGAGGCTTTCTTCTTCTTTCCCTTAGCTTTTTCCTTGGATCTAGAATAGGAAGATTCCCCAATAAGTAGAGCGGGTGACTACCTAGTTTCTTTCAAGGTGCCCTCTGAGCTCTTCAATAAATTTAGAAGACTTAGAAGTGTAACTTCCTTCCCTTGAATTTTGGAATTTAAGATAAACTGGGCGTAAGTAGATGGTAGGGACTGTAGAATCAAGTCGATACACAACTCGTTCTCCAACGTAGTCCCATGGTCCATGAGCTATCCAATATAGATAATCATCGTAAGGACGTGGTCCCCTGCAGATGACCCGATAGCCAACCTCGCTTGAAGAAATATCTTCGAGGTCTCATATCTTGCGATATGAGATTGCTCTTCATATAAAACTTTGGTATGGAGGAAGATGGAAGCTAAGTCCATTTTTTCGTGCTGCCTCTGGTGTTCACAATCGATTGTGGCTACCATAAAGCACTTGGTTCTCGCACAATCCTTTTCCCATGTCTGACGGATATCTACATCCATGACGGTGGAATCTGGACCTGGGACGGCGGGGGGTTTTGTAGTAAGGAGGTAGTCCAGCTTGTCATGGGTAAGTTCCATATGGACATACCTTAGCCAATCAATATAGTTCAGCTCAGTCAATTTATTATCTAATAACCTATGTCCGGTCATAGTGGTTGCTGCAAATAGGGGAGAGAGAAGAAACATTTAGCATGATGCTCTTGCAAGTTTAGATTGGTTATTAGTTTATCTAAACAGGATGGCTCCCACTATTTCCTCAAATCCTTCCTCAAACTATAAAAGAAGAATAAGTCAGAATTAATCTCACTTTTACAATTCTTGCTTAACCTTTCAGTCAGGCTGGTGTCGGTACTTCGAGAGAGGTTTTGCAACGCTTTCACGAAGTTCCTTAATTACATAACCTCTTTTCCCTGGAGGGGTAGCCCCGCTAACACCGTTCTAGACACCTACTTGGTTTATAGCATTGATCGTTTAGTGAAAAATCTCCCGAAGAGTAGCTCATACTCATAGTAGGATCGGGATCCAAATATCATTGTGTGATAAACTTGAAGGAAGCCTACCAAGATTATCACACTCTAAATGGTATGTAGCACTAGCAAGTTTCAATTTCCTTAGAAACTCCCGATGTGGATTTTTGTCCCATGCTATTGTGACCTTGACGAAGGCCAACAAATCATAAGTCACATGTCAGGTTCTACACGTCATTGTCCAGGTTAATTTGAAACCACCCGTACACACCCTTGATGAAGGCCAACAAAGTAGTACAACTGTCATAAAAAAACACATCTATCTATACTACATATGAATACCAAACATCTACCAATCATTATGCATTGGCGAAGGTAAACAAACATAGCTTGAATACTACTGATTATTCATATGAAATGACGGAGGGCTACGAATGGTTTTGGCAAAACCGTGCATGTAGTGAACTTGATATAGTCGAAGAAACCATGATAGCTTTTAAAAGGAGCGGTTTTGGCTTCGCATTTCAAATTGCTTTTTGAAGAAAACCGAGTGGTTTTGAAATTGTTCCGACGATTAAGCTTTGGTTTGTTTTATCTTTGCATTAATCAATGTTAATGTAGCCCCATCATTTACAACCTATCATTGCAATAAAAGAAACGAAAATACAACATACGCTTATGCCATCCGCAATCGCCACGGGGCCCCGTCATGCACCGTTAGGTTACTTAACTACCGGTAGAGCGGGAGCTGGACTAGCACGGGTGCAAAACATAAGCAACGTCTACTAGATATAATATATATAGCCATTCGTCTCACGCAATAATTGGCGTTCCAGATCACAGATGAATATATTGGATATACTAGGAATTTCTTGTTTCGTTTAAGCCTGTAAAGAAAGGTGGATTCCACGGTCGTGATGAATAGCCAAACCCTACCCTAGACCCCTATGGGTGCGGCAAACTACCCTCCAAATTCCCAGAGTGAAGCAACCTCCCTCAGTAAAATGAGTAGGCCACTCAGCACTTCAAAAAACCTAGTGGTTTGTGCACCCCACCTTGGGTCTATCCTAAGAGCAGAAAATAGTGAAAGAAATAATATACAACGGTGGCTGCAACCTCAATCCGGATGTGCCCCACAAAATAATATTACATCACTTTTACAAATTACATGAATGAAAGAAAAGAAAACATTCATCTCACATCCCCCGTCTATTCATCAACGACGATCCAATACTTTATATACACAAATCATCAACACAGATCATAGATATGTGCAACTCCAAACTAATCGCCGTATAGTAATTAGCGGAGGTTTACGAACACATATATCAAACACAAAAAACCCGATAAGCTAAAGTACTTAGAATTTCGATTGATAAACTAAATTTGAGTCTACCCCATGTACAACACTCCACACAAACAATCTGGGCAGAAACAAAATAATCCCAAATTTACAACTCCATAAAATAGAACAACAGAAAAAATTTGGACAGAGTCAGCCTCGACTCGGCCGCGGAACGGCGGCAGAACGCTCTGTTCTACTGCAGTTCCACGGCGTTCTAGGCGATTCACGAGTCCAAATTTCTTTTTTGTTCTAAGAAAACCCTGCACGTATTTTTAAGGCCTATGAAAAGATTTTTAGGCAAGTTTTAAAATTCGACAAAAACAAGGTTTTTCGGACGTGATTTTAGGATTTTTCCACGATCGAATTTCTAAAGACTTTTCTAACTAGCTCGTAAGGTTTTGTAGGCTCTGATACCACTGTAAGTCGATGTCGCGCACCCCGCAGTTCGCGGGGAGGCGGAATTTTCAAAAAACGATAAATATTTGACTACGCAACACCGGCTAAACTCCAGGATCTTTACTAAAGCCTTAACTAGCTAATCTATCTAAGAGGTTTAACTACTCGGTGAGATGGTTATACCTCCAACATACGGTCCTTCGGGTCTTCTATTGCTCCTCTCCATGGCTCCTCGGTGATCGGATGATGAAAGCTCCATCGGCCTCCTTGCGTCAAAGGTGATCTACCGCGAGAGAACGTGCTCTAAGCTCTAACATCTAATCGAGGTAACTCAGGTAGATGGTTCGCTAATCCAACTAGCCTAGAAGATGTAGAGAATGCTAAAGGATTGTAGTGTCTCACTAAACCATATGTCTCACAACACATGTGAAGGATTAGGGTTTAGTTTTGAGGAAGAAGGAGATGGAGAAACCATGAGAGAGAATGAGGAGAATACAAATGAACAACCATCAAAAGCTAAGTGTGGAGAATGGCTAAGTATATGAGCTCAATTATTCAAGCATGCAATAAAATATAATAGAATAAAGCACCCATGCTTGAATAGTGAGTCAAGACCAAATAAAATAATCCATTGCCATTCTCTATACTATGCCTCCAAAGTCTTCCCCATTTCCACCTCATTAATCCATTTAGAAAATGGATAAAACTAAATAATGAGGTGGATCCTTCTAGAATCATGTCTTGCCAAATTACAAGAATTCCCCTCACCGTATATACATACCCGTATTCGTATTCCGAAAAATATGAATACACTAAGACGATAATAATCTAATAATACAATACTAGGATCCGGCTTAAACCAAAGCCCACTAGTATCATCCGCCCGATCAGCATCCGTGTACAAGTACACATATATGATCGAAGCTTTGCTGTAAAACTGATTTGATGATTTTTCCGATTGTGTAGTGTTTTTGAGAAAATAGATTTTAAAAATCACAATCAAAAATATTTTGACCGCAATCAATAACGGTGTCGGATGTAGCGCGTTAGTAAGTTGCGGATCGTCCACAGGGAAAGTGAGTTCCGTTCAATTCTTGAATTAGATGAGTTGAAAATTTAGGGCAAAGAAAAGAAAACAATTCATGATTTGTAATTGTAGATCAAAAAGTAAGAAAAATCTAGATCTAAAAGAAACATTAAAGAGCAAGAATAGGGATGAGAGATAATTTCCAACCAACAATCAAGACTAGAAGTAAGGCTCGTAGGAGTGGATCGGATCTATAGATGTGATGAGATCTAAAGATTACTAATTCTTATCCATTAATGAATTGATACTAGATCGATGCAAATTTCATCGAGGGTTAAGGATCGTGCGGGAAAACTAGGGATTCCGCAACCAACCCTTTGTCCTTTCGATGGATCGCATTCAAATTCTAGCTTCTAATCAATCAAATGTTTAATAGTTGTTCACTAGTTTCGAGTGAACACGATCAAGAAAGCATCATCTCGAAACTAGGTCATTAATCATTTGATTCACTAGAATTTCCAAACATTATAGGATTTAAGAATTGTAGAAAGATCTAAATCATCATCATCTAAAGATCGTCACAACTCCTACACGAGCGGAGATTACTCAAACATCATGATCACAAACACAATCACAAATTGAGATCTAATCATTATGCTTGAATTAAAAGAGAAGCAAGAATATAGAAAATTCACCTTTATTTATTGACAAATTTCGTTACAACTCTCTTGAATTTACAAAAGGAAGGAACTAGATCGTCGATTTCGGCTTCGCTCGGCTCCTTGAGTCGCGGATCGGCGTGGATCTCTTGCTCCGTTGGAAATCCGGCGTCGCTTGCTAAAGGTTGAAGGCTCTCTTGCTCAAATTGATCTCGGGATCTTGATCTTGATTTTGAATTGGAGATGGGAATTTGAATTTGGCACAAGCTTTTGTCACTAAACTTGTGGGTAGAAGATGATGATAATTCTTGAACAATTTTCTCTCTAGATTTAGGGTCCCTTTTATAGACTTTCCATATTTTAAATCTAGAATTGAAAATTTGAATTCCCCCCACAAGTTAGTTAGCACCAAATTTAAATTTCCCTCCAAAAAGTTAGTTAAGCTTTAAATTTGAATTTCCCTCCTAAAAGTTTGTTGAGCCGAGCCTTCTAGATGTGCCACGTGGAGCTTCTGGGGTCTTCTGGAAGCTTTGGCCGTTGCAATTAGCCATGTGATGAAATTTGAGCAAATGATCCCTTAATAGGGCCGCGGATCCGCCGCGCCAATGGGTCTTGGGCCGCGGATCCGCGGCCCTTTGGTGGCCTTACTGCTTATATTTTCTTCTGTGGGCTGGTGATGATATATGGGCCTTATTATGATACTTGGATATTTATTTGGACTTCTGAATTTGCTCCAGATCTTCAGCCTTTGAATTGGAGTGTCTTTTATTAGTTCATTTCCCAAATTTTGCCCTGCTTCTGGAATTTCCTGTACAATTTCACCGAGACAAGAGTTGCGCAATACAAGGATGATGCGATGCCATGAAACACACACAATTTCCCTAAAAAGTGCTGGTTTTAGTGTACAGTACAAGTAATCCAATATTTTACATGTGTTTTGCAAATATGAGTGATATGAATACCGGATAGCTTTACTTGACTGTAAAAGGTAGGGAAATTGCCGTGTTAAAAATACAGTATTTTCGACAGATCAAATTCCCCCAAACTTATTTTCGATCGTCTCGATCGAACAGTTTTATTAAAAAGAGAAGGAGAAAATAAAGAAAGAGAAAAACTAACTAGCACACTTTCGTAGGCAACACGATTGCACTGAGCACGTGCAACAAGCCTTTAAACCTCTAGGTGTCCCTAGTAGGAGGAGTGTTGTCTCCTGAGGGTTTTCAGCGGATTACACCCCCAAAATCCAATAATAAAAGGAAGATCATGAATATTACATTTAAAGAAAAGAATTGTAAAAGAAAAGCCTTGAAAATTAGGGTTTCCAACTAAGCTAGCTTTTCGGTTGTCTTGAGCCCTATCGTAATGGTCATGAAAAGATGTTAGAAATCACGTCCTCCCTCAATAAAACATCGTCTTATTCTTCATTCCTATCTGTCTTCCAAACATCGATCATATAACCCTGCGTGTGTGTAAAGACATCCCTACACCCGGAGAATTCAATTCAAGCTATCATACTCTTGCCCATCAACCTCAGTACTTCTTGATAAACGAGATTGCTCACACACTTTTATGCGACCGTTAATACTTCTTGAGATACTAACCGACCGATTACTCCTGTGCTTGCATGCTTGGTGTATTTTCCTCGTCTTGCACCATCTCAGGCATAGCAGTGACTCCCAGACCAGTTGGCCTTAGGGCACTAGGTGAAGAAGCACCCTTTTGCTATATATTTTTTATTGCCCTCGGTGATAACAAAACCAGTATCCATTTTTCTCACCACTTTAAAACAAATTTTTTTTTCATACTTTTGGCTTTAAGACAAGAGCATTTCAAGGTATCCTCTACTATCCCAGGCTTTAAGATGTGTGTAAGTGCGAATAGCAGGGTATCAACGTTCAAAATGTTTGGCTTCCAGAATAGAAACTATCTTTCAGACTTATTTTTATCCTCAGATTAGTGACATCCTTCATCTTACTAACCCTTGGGACAACGGCTCATAACTACTTATTACTAGTTCGTATAAGAAAACTTCTAATTTTCTCAGTTTTCTTAAATTTTTCTAATCTCATGGATGTAATTGTTCACTATCTAATCTTTTATTAAAATATTTTTATATTTTGAAAATTTTTAAGTTTTTATATTTTGAAATTTTTTGAATTTTTATAGATTTTCAAAGAAATGGGTTTTGAAAAGCTATTTACAAAAATTGATGAACCAAAAGAAAAATATTTACACAAAATTTTTTATGGGTTTTGAAAAATTTTCAATTTTTATGGTTTTAAAGAAATGTTTTGTGCTTATGCAAATGATATGCACATGATGCAAAACTAAGCACAAACCTCCCCCAAACTTGTTTTCAACAGTGTCCTCACTGTTGCCATCCGCTATATCTATAAAAACCTGTAAGCCTGGGAGGAATTTATTAGTGGGGCAAAATATATAAGTGAAGATCCTCCCCCAAACTTATTTTTGACTCGCAATTTTTGTAAAAATTTTCTTTTCAAGAGCCAGAAAAATTGTTCCCCCCCAAACTTGAGTTATGCAATGTTAAGCTTTGAAAATCACATGAGGGGGTCAAAAATCAGTGGTCGATGCCAAGCTTTGCAAAGACCGAAGATCAACACCAACCATTCGAAGATTTTATCAATGCAGTGCTCGGGTTGGTGGAAGAAGAAGTGGGGAAAGGATAAGGGGTGGAAGAGAGTGTGTGTGCGTCTCATTTTGGAGAGACGAAGCAGTGAATGTGATGGATTACTCGCATTCTTTTTACAATTCAGAGGAAGGGGTGGAGGTTCAATTTCAGTGATTGGGACATGATTCATCTCAACACCCGTGTTATTCAGAAATGCGAGTTCATCAGCGAAGATCTCCTCAAAAGTTTCATCAATACCCCGAAGAATAATGTCATCACAAAGTGCGGGGTGATCTTCAGACTCTAAAAGCAGTTCATAATCGGTGTTAGTTGTTGACCCGGACATCTCGGTGGAAGAGTCCGTATGTGTATGATACATAGTTGGGTCAAACAACAACGTATGAAAAGAGTCAAGATCGGTATCAGGAGGATCATCAAATTCGCTGCTGTCGACATCCATTAAGTCGACAGAACAGACATGAGCAGTAGGTTCGGAGGGTACACTTCCAATCTTGTAAATGTTCAGCTCTATTGACCTATTCCCGAAGGATAGGGTCATAGAACCATTTCGACAGTTGATTATTGCATTGGAAGTGGCCAAAAAGGGGCGACCTAAAATCACCGGAATTTGATTCCGGGGGTTTGCTACAGGCTGTGTATCAAGTACAATAAAATCCACAGGGAATACGAATTCCCCGATTTTTATTAACACATCCTCCAGTTCACCCCTAGGTTTGGTGATTGATCGGTCAGCCATCTGGAGAGTGCAATGGGCTGGTTTCAACTCTCCGATCCCTAGTTGCTCATAGACTGAGAAAGGAAGCAGGTTAACACTGGCGCCAAGGTCTAAAAGAGCACGATTGATGTGTTTATCCCCAATAGAAATCGATATCGTAGGACATCCTGGGTCCTTACGTTTCTTTGGTAGTGGAGGGATAAAAGCAGTGCTAATGCTATTAGACATGAAGACCTTCTTTGGCACTTGAGTCTTCCTCTTCCTAGTGCACAAGTCCTTAAGAATTTTCGCATAAGCGGGGACTTGTTGAATCGCATCTAGGAGAGGGATGTTGATGTTAACTTGCTTGAACATGTCCATAATCTTCTCCATATGTGGACTCGATGTGTTAGCCCTTAACCGATTAGGGTAAGGTGCTTTAGCAATGAGCGCTGGATCCATCATAGGAGAAGGAAGTGTGTGTGGCCCCGATCCCAAAATAGAAGTGGGGATCGTCTGTGGAGGAGTAAAAGAGGTGGGCTGAGGTGTCGAGCCTAGAGGGAAATGGAGAATAGGCTCGCGAGAAGGCGGTGGGGTAGAAGAACAAGAATCAGAAGCAGAAGCATGTGTGTGAGGAAAGGTCTCAGCCGGGGTGTTGATAGGATCATCAATATCATCAACTTCTTCCCCAACATGGTTATCCAGCACTCTCCCAGATCTCAACGTGGTGATTGCATTCACATGATGTGAATAGCCAGGATTGGGTACAGGTTGAGCTGGGAGTTTCCCTTTTTCTCTCGCGCTCATTTCGGCCTTAAGTCGTGCAATCTCAGCTTCCATCGTTTTGATACTCTCAGCTTGGGATGCTGAGTTTTTCTTTATCTCACCAACGGAAGACTTAACCTCGGCCGACACTTCCATGAAATTTGACATGAGTGATTTCATGGTTTGAGCGAATTGAGAGAATTCGTCAGAACAGGTCGACTGCATAGGATTAGAAGGTGCAGGAGTGTTGACCTGGTTTTGGAAATTTGGTGACTGGTAGGGGTGCTGGGTGGGTTGAAGTGGTTGCTGTTGTGGTGGAGGGACCCGTTGGAATTGATTCGGGTTTGGAACCGTGTTTTGGGATTGGTTCCAAGCAAAATTCGGGTGATTCCTCCAACCCTGATTGTATGTAGAAGAAAAAGGGTCGTTTCTAGGTCTTTGGAATGCAGCATTGGTATGCTCGAGACCTTAAAACTTGGAGTTCAATGGACATTCTTCTGTTAAGTGAGAAGGGTCAGAACATCACCCACAAACGGTTTTGGGGAGTGACATTGGGTTTAGGGAGGCTGCTAGGAATTTGTGTTCCATAGCGTCGAGCTTCTTTTGCATAGCTGCCATCTCAGCTCGAACACCTATGGACACATCTATTTGGTGTACGCCACCCCTACTCGATGGCTGGGTTCCAGTCTCCCACTGAAGTGACTTTTCAGCGAACTCTTCTAAAAATTTCCACGCTTCCCCATCATCCTTGGTCATAAAGGTGCCTTGACACATGTTTTCAAGGTTTTGTTTAGTGGTAGGGTTACTGCCCTCATATATGATTCGGCAAAGTTCCCATCTCGGGATGCCGTGATGTGGGCATTGAACCAAAAGATCCTTGAATCGGTCAAAGTATTTTGAAAATGGTTCAGCAGGAAGCTGGGAGAATTGATAGAGTTCGCTACGAATTCGAGCTGTCTTTTGCATAGGGTAAAATTTCTTAAGGAATGCCGCAACGAATTCTTCCCAATTCGTGATGGAATGTGCGGTGGTGTTATACAGCCACTTCTCGGCTATATCGCACAAGGTAAATGGAAGAAGTCGTAGACGCATGGCATCCAAAGAAAGTTGTGATGTACCCATCATTGCGCATACGTTTTCAAATTTGGTAATAAAAACGTAAGCGTCTTCATTCTCGAGACCGTGGAATTTGGGTAGAAGGTTGATGTACTGGGGCTTAATCTCAAAGTTATCCCCGTTGGCTGGTGGAATGGATAAGCAGGTCGAGAGAGGACCTCGCAAAGGGTAACACCTCTCTTGGAGAGAGATGCGGGGAGGATTCTGCGCACCAACGGACGGCGGCAGAGTAGCGGTAAAGAGGTTTGATGGAGACTGATCCATCGGTGTGGGTGTGGTGGGAGGTAAAAGGAAGGTAAATGGAGAAATACCGACTTCGGAGTCGATCGAGGGGACGCGGACAAGACGGGCACTAGAATCCCGTGTCCAGCCTATCTTGCACTAAAAGGGGTTAGTACAAGTGGCAGCGTGATTTATAATTAGGGGAATGAAGTGAGTGTGGTGTTTGTTTTGAAAAATGATACGGATTTTGAAAATATTATGTGAATCCCAAAATGCAACACACAACCCTAAAATTTATGGTCACCTAGGTCCAATCTCTAGACCGCTCCTAACTGCCAGAAGACAAGACGCAGGATAGAATCCTCCACTGCCTCTTTGTTTCTCCTGTGGCCAGGTAAGTGCCAGGTAAGTGGGAGGTTCTCCACTACGTAAGTAGTGGGCCTAATTAAGTAACCACCAGCCTTCGACACACTTTCCTAGGCACCACAAGAAAAACGCGGATAAGCAATGAATTACCCACGGCCTTCTTCTGTCCTAAGTGAGCGCGATGGTCCTTAGAGTCATCTCTAGATATTTTTTTAATTAATGAGGGTAATGCGGATGCAGGTTTGTGATTTTTGGGGCCTAGGAAGGGTAATGAACTCCCCACCTAATCTGGATTTGGCCGTGCCCCTTAATGTCCGTATTAATTATGCAAACAACCACAAAATCAAAAACAAGCACACTTTATTTTGCTTTTTGCGTGCTGCGATTATTTGCAAAGAAACCTTCACGAAATGTTAATTGGAGCAGATTTTAGAGAGGAGATAAGAAAGATAGAAATTACCAGCCAAAAAATTTCCAGAGAACCCCTTAATGGGCCGCGGAACCGCCGTGTAATGGGGGTATTTGCCGCGGAAACGCGGTGGGATGGTGTGGTCTCTGCACAAAAATTCTTCAGCAAGCTCCTGATCTCTTCCTTAATCCTCTGGAATTCACCAAATAATTTTCCAATTTTCCAGCAATCTCCAGATCTCCTTGCAATTAACCACAACAACACGTATTAGTATTTTACGCGAGTTTTGATCTAAAAAAATATTGATGGAATAAACTTTTCAACTCAAATTTCAAAAACCGAACAAATAGCACACGATCCCCGGCAACGGCGCCATTTGATTTGATGATTTTTCCGATTGTGTAGTGTTTTTGAGAAAATAGATTTTAAAAATCACAATCAAAAATATTTTGACCGCAATCAATAACGGTGTCGGATGTAGTGCGTTAGTAAGTTGCGGATCGTCCACAGGGAAAGTGAGTTCCGTTCAATTCTTGAATTAGATGAGTTGAAAATTTAGGGCAAAGAAAAGAAAACAATTCATGATTTGTAATTGTAGATCAAAAAGTAAGAAAAATCTAGATCTAAAAGAAACATTAAAGAGCAAGAATAGGGATGAGAGATAATTTCCAACCAACAATCAAGACTAGAAGTAAGGCTCGTAGGAGTGGATCGGATCTATAGATGTGATGAGATCTAAAGATTACTAATTCTTATCCATTAATGAATTGATACTAGATCGATGCAAATTTCATCGAGGGTTAAGGATCGTGCGGGAAAACTAGGGATTCCGCAACCAACCCTTTGTCCTTTCGATGGATCGCATTCAAATTCTAGCTTCTAATCAATCAAATGTTTAATAGTTGTTCCCTAGTTTCGAGTGAACACGATCAAGAAAGCATCATCTCGAAACTAGGTCATTAATCATTTGATTCACTAGAATTTTCATACATTATAGGATTTAAGAATTGTAGAAAGATCTAAATCATCATCATCTAAAGATCGTCACAACTCCTACACGAGCGGAGATTACTCAAACATCATGATCACAAACACAATCACAAATTGAGATCTAATCATTATGCTTGAATTAAATGAGAAGCAAGAATATAGAAAATTCACCTTTATTTATTGACAAATTTCGTTACAACTCTCTTGAATTTACAAAAGGAAGGAACTAGATCGTCAATTTCGGCTTCGCTCGGCTCCTTGAGTCGCGGATCGGCGTGGATCTCTTGCTCCGTTGGAAATCCGGCGTCGCTTGCTAAAGGTTGAAGGCTCTCTTGCTCAAATTGATCTCGGGATCTTGATCTTGATTTTGAATTGGAGATGGGAATTTGAATTTGGCACAAGCTTTTGTCACTAAACTTGTGGGTAGAAGATGATGATAATTCTTGAACAATTTTCTCTCTAGATTTAGGGTCCCTTTTATAGACTTTCCATATTTTAAATCTAGAATTGAAAATTTGAATTCCCCCCACAAGTTAGTTAGCACCAAATTTAAATTTCCCTCCAAAAAGTTAGTTAAGCTTTAAATTTGAATTTCCCTCCTAAAATTTTGTTGAGCCGAGCCTTCTAGATGTGCCACGTGGAGCTTCTGGGGTCTTCTGGAAGCTTTGGCCGTTGCAATTAGCCATGTGATGAAATTTGAGCAAATGATCCCTTAATAGGGCCGCGGATCCGCCGCGCCAATGGGTCTTGGGCCGCGGATCCGCGGCCCTTTGGTGGCCTTACTGCTTATATTTTCTTCTGTGGGCTGGTGATGATATATGGGCCTTATTTTGATACTTGGATATTTATTTGGACCTCTGAATTTGCTCCAGATCTTCAGCCTTTGAATTGGAGTGTCTTTTATTAGTTCATTTCCCAAATTTTGCCCTGCTTCTGGAATTTCCTGCACAATTTCACCGAGACAAGAGTTGCGCAATACAAGGATGATGCGATGCCATGAAACACACACAATTTCCCTAAAAAGTGCTGGTTTTAGTGCACAGTACAAGTAATCCAATATTTTACATGTGTTTTGCAAATATGAGTGATATGAATACCGGATATCTTTACTTGACTGCAAAAGGTAGGGAAATTGTCGTGTTAAAAATACAGTATTTTCGACAGATCAAAAACCATACAGCGTCTACATCTATTGCTCGAATAAGGGAAACCCTCTGTGTGGGACTCTAAAGATTTGACAGTATGCTGGCAGTGGGTTTAACCATAAGTCCGTCAGCGGTACTAGCTGAACGTAATAGCTACCTAGGTATCTGTCGATAAGAAGGATGACGGACAAGCTCATCCGAACTCCTATTGAGCCTATCTATGAAAATCTCCGAATAGTCTGGTCTATTCGTCTAAGATACTCGCATATCTGCCTAGGGGGATAGTAAACGTCACACCCCTAACAACGTGATAAGTCAAGTCGGAGGAGAGCCCAATACACCATGAGAAACTACTGGAGTACCTTACCAGTGTTTCTCGACTGCCCTGGCCAGGGACTTTTTGTAATGGCTTTCCGAACACTGCGCGATATCAACCCCCAATACCGGGAGAGATGAATCCTATCTGAGTGCTTCGGGACTACACCAACTACTACCTGTTTGAATGACTCCTTTGAGCGTGGTAAGGCAGTAATCTAAGTGCAGTGGGAATACACTCGAGACGAAATAGTGATGGAAAGTCAACGGACTAAGCTATACTTATGTCACCTGGGAACTGCTATCTGACGATAGGTATAATACCAACCTAGCAGTTCCCGACGAGTCCTGTCCAGTGTAACTCATATCCTAATGAGCACCTGCATACCAACTCCAGTACGACGTACTAATGGCAATGGGACAGACCATATCTCCTGCTGGGATGAAAAGCGTATACACTAGTCTACTCAGGAGTATCGATGCCCTGTCTCGATAATCCAACGGCTAGGGACCTGTATAAGGATGTGCTTATAGACTACCCAGCCCCACAAGTGTGATTGTCATCACAACGCTGGTAGTCAAGCAATGATCCTAAGGGCTCTACTAATATGTATAAGCAATATGCTAAAAGAAACACATGCGCATATTGATGTAGAATCAGACCAGGTAGTATACTACCATATCGAGAAAACATGTTATTATAACCGTGAAATATCCCAAGCATCCAATATGTAATATACAATCCAGTATGATACAATAATGGCCTCTAGGGCATATATCACTAACACTAAGAAGTCTTGATCAGTCATATTTATTGCACATTTGTACGGTCATTTTCCCTATTTTTATTAATTAGTAAAATGTGTTATTTATAATTTAAGAACATGTGTGGGTTTATGTGTAAAAGATTTTTTTCCATATGTTTCTTAATTTATAATTAATATAATTATGGGAATATAGGATATCATATTTAAATAAAATATCCTTGTTATTCTTAACCATTATTATTAAGATGTGCATATCATATCATATCTATTAAATAATTTAATTAAAATTGGTTGGAATATTATCTCAAATTAAATAAATGCCACTAATAATTTGATTTGAGATATTGTGCAAGTATTAAAATAACAAATCAGTTCAGGGCTACAAACATGATTAAGAAATCAAATCTAATCAAGTTAGCAAACCAAATCTGCCGAATGTTAGGAGCAAATTGAAAATTCTCGTAACTGTAGAGAGAAAGAGATATTTTCAAAATATATTCATCAGAAAAATCTCTTAAGATCATGAGAAGAAAGCACAAAAAATCTGGAGACTCAATTCCACCAAAAGGCGGTGGAACCGCGGCGGAATAGGGATAAAGGCAGCGGAACAGCGGTCAATTGGTGCCCGTTCGATTTGCTATTTCAGGGGCATGATCGTCTTTTCACATAAATCAAGATGACGTCTAGGGTTTGAAGTTCCAGAGCCTATATAAAGGACCGAGCAGCAATCTAGGGTTATCTATCAATCTATCTATCGATCAATCTAGGGTTTTTAGTTTTTTTAGTAATTTTAGCCAATAGAATTCTGTAATACAAAATTTTTCTTAATAAAAGGTACAGTAATTTTTAATTCCTGTCTCTTTACTTTTCTGCAATTTATTTCTTTGCATTTAAATTAAATTGTTTTTCATCTTCTTCTTTCTTTATAATATATTTACCAAATTCTTTTTATTAACTCGTCTAAAACAAGAAAGATAGTTTACCATTTTCCTGTGGACGACCTGTTCTCACCATCGGCTAACTATTTACAACATCTTTATTAATTGCGGTAACTAGGAAACACAAAGACTCAATTTTTCACATCAATCAAATGGCACCGTTGCTGGAGAAAAGACAGTAATATTTTTCTTGTTATTCGGGTTGATTTTTTTTTAATTTTAAAAAAAAATAAAATATAAAAACCACATCTTGTATTTTTAACGATTCTTATGTGAGTTTTGCAAGAAAGCTGAAGCACTTGGAGCGAACCAACAGAGATTTAGAGACTGTCAAATAGGAGCAGAGGAGTATTGGAGTTCAGTGCCAAATTTTGAAGAGGAGATCTCACCAAATGGCGGTGGAACCACAGTCGATTAGGCTATTTAGCGGCTGAACCGCGGCCAAATTGGGGAGTCAGGTCCCCAAACTTTTCTGGTATCATTTCCCTTTCTTCCTCTCTCCTCTGAAGCTCCAATAAACTGTTTTTATCTGCAAAATTCTTTGCAAACGGCACCGCTAAAAAAAATCTTTTTGCGTGTTTTATATTTTGGATTGTTTTGCATATTGAAAACGGACATTAAGGGGCAAGAAACCCAAATTCAGATTAGGTTGGGATTTCATCACCCTTCCTAGGCCCCACAAATCACAAACAAGCATACGCATCATCCTACATTAATAAAAATATCTAGATCAAGCCTCTGAGGACAATCGCGCACAATTAGGACAAGGGAGGGTCGTGGGTAATCTATTGCTTATCCGCATTTTTCTTATGGTGTCTAAAGAAAGTGTAACTAAGGAAAATGGTTTACTTAATTAGGCCCGCTATTTCGGTGATTCGTATAGCAGATACCTCCCACTTACCTGGCACTTACCTAGCTGCAAGATTGATAAGGAGGTGATAATGGATTTATCCTACAACTTGTCTTTTGGAAGTCCAGGAGTGGTCTATTGATTTGACCTAGATGATCCTAGCTCTAGGGACTGTTCGTGCATTTTCTGATTGGTTGAGTCAAGGCTTGCGTCCGTCATTCTTGTCAAGGCAAAGCATTCTTTAAATCATTCTCACCACTTTCTCACACGCTGCCACGTACACTAAACTCGCTTAGTGCATGTTCGATTGGACACGGGATTCTAACCCCCGTTTAGTCCGCGTTTTCGCTGGCGACTCCGAGATCGATACTTCTTCACCTTCTTTTTCTCCTTCACCTACCAAATCTCCCGAGATGGATGGACCTCCACCAGGTTTTAACAACACCACGATGCCACCACCTCTAGGTGCGCAAATTCAAAATCCACCACGCATCGCTCTCCAAGACTGAAGCTACCCCACACATAGACCCCTTCCTACGTGTCTGTCTTTTCCACCAGCCAATGGGGATAAATTCGAAATTAAACCCCATTTCATCAACTTGTTACCCAAATTTCGCAGGCTTGAATATGAGAATGCCTATGTTTTTATAACCAAATTTCAAAACGTATGTGCAATGATGAGCACCACCTAACTTTCGGGGGATGTTATGCAATTATGTATTCTCCCTTTCACCTTATGCGATCTCGTACAGAAGTGGCTTTATAGCATCTCCTCACATTACATTACCAATTGGGATGAATTTGTTAAAGCATTCCTTAAATAAATTTATCCAAATCATAAGACTGCCCGCATTAGGAGCGAGATCAACCAATTTACCTAACTTCCCACCGATCCCTTTTGGAAATGCTTTGAAAGGTTCAAAGATCTCCTTATCCAATGCCCTCATCACGGATTAGAAAAATGGAAAATTTTCCAAATTATGTATGAGGTTGTTAATCCAGCGACAAAACAAATGCTAGAAACCATTTATCAATGACGTTTTATGTCAAAATCCGACGAGGAGGCGTGGCAATTTCTTGAAGATCTCACCGAACAAACACTACTGTGGGAGAGCACAAGACTGACAACAACATCTTCGTCTTCATCTAGGACAGGTATCCATCGGCTCGACGCTTCCATCGCAATGAAAGCCGAAATGGCTGCAATGCAAAAGAAACTTGAAGCTATTGAGAGCAAATTCTCTTCAGCCTCCCTAAACCAAGTTTCTCTCCCCAAAACTATGTGTGGTTGCTGTTATGACTCATCATATTAAACTGAAGAATTTCCTTTGAATCCTCAGTCTCAAGGTCAAGAACAAACTAATGTTGCTTTTCAGTAAAGACCTAGAAACGATCCTTATTCATCCACTTATAACCCGGGATGGAAGAATCATCCTAGTTTTGCTTGGAACCAAAGCCAAACTCAAAACCAAAATCCAAAGCAATTCCAAAGTCAAAACAACTACCAAAGGCTTCCTCCACAACAACAACAACCACCATAACAAATTCAGCAGACTTTTCAACCGCAACCATTAGAAAATCCGGCCCCTTATAATAATTCTTTCCAACCACAAAATAATGTTCCTTCTGCCAGTACCGACAAAGTCTCTATACTCGAAAGAAGCTTAGAAGCTTTTATTAAACAATCCGCGTAAACGTCGGCTAGTTTAACTTCTTCTATTCAATCGTTAGTACAACACACTGCTTCCTATGGTGAAAGCATAAAATCTATTGAAGCACAAATTGCACAGTTAAATGCAGCGATGAGTGAAAGAAAGAAAGGGAAACTTCCATCTCAGTCTCTACCAAATCCCGGCCACCCACAAAATGCTAACGCTATTCTTAACAACCAAAATTATAATGTAAATGCCGTAACTACGTTGAGATCGAGAAGAATGCCGAACAACCATGTTGGAGAACAAGTTGATGACTTTGATGACACACCGGCTAGTACTTCTACTTCTTCTTCTTCTAATCAAACATCTTCTTCCGAGCCCATTTTCCGTTTTCCATTGGGCCCGAACTCTCAGTCCACTTCCTTGAATGGATTAACCTCTCAGGCTACCCGAAATCTAGTTTAGGGATCCATACCATCTCCAAAAATTTCTGTACAAGTGTTGGACTCAACCCCTTTTAATAAAGCTCCTTTTCCAAACCGATTGAGCCCTAATAAACCAAGTCTACAGATGGAGAAGATTATGAAAATGCTCAAGCAAGTTAACATTAATATTGCTCTCATAGATACTATCCAACAAGTTCTATCCTATGCAAAAATTCTTAAGGAATTGTGTAATAAGAATTGGAAAACTCAAGTATCTAAAAAGGTTTTCTTAGCGAGTAATGTGAGTGATGCTCTTACCCAAAATTTGCCCAAGAAACATAAGGACCCCGATTGTCCTACAATTTATATAACTATTGGAGGTAAAAATATTAATCTCGCTCTTCTCGATCTTAGTACAAGTGTTATCTTGCTCCCTTATTCTGTTTATGAGCAATTAGGCATAGGAGAGTTGAAACCCATACACTGCACTCTTCAAATGGCCGATCGATCTATCTCCCACCCTGGGGGTGAGCAAGAGGACGTGTTGATTAAAGTCGGGGAATTTATATTCCCTGTGTACTTTATACCTTTAGATACACAGCCTGTAGCGAATCCACGAAACCAAATCCCGGTGATTCTTAGTCAACCATTTCTCGCAACCTCAAATATGGTAATTAATTGTCATAACGGTTTTATGAACCTATCCTTTGGGAATATGACAATTGAACTTAATAATTTTAGGGTAGGAAGTCAACCCTCCGAACCTTGTGCTCATATGATAGATATATGTTCCGTCCACGAGATAGCTTCCGACAGTTGTGAATTTAAGGAGTTTTTGTTCTACGACAATGATCTCGACACCACTAGTGCGTTATTGTTTAATCCTGCCGCTTCTTACATGAATAGGGAATACGAAGGGTTCACTTTGTTTGATGATCTTGATTCACGGGACCCTTCTGTCAACGAGTCACCCCCCGAGTGCGAATCCTTCAACTTTTTGAAGGAGTTAGTTGAGCTATCCGAGTCAGTCTCTTACGCTAACTATGAAGCTCTAATGGAGTCCGAGCATCGATCCCTTACCCTACCTTCTATCGTCTCTCCGCCGACATTAGAACTCAAGGCACCGCCGTCTCATCTTAAGTATGCATATTTAGATGAGAATGAGTTTTTTCCTGTCATCATCACAGATTCTCTAGCTTTAGAGAAAGAGAGAGCTCTTCTAACTGTCTTGAAATCGAATCAGCAAGTTTTCGGTTGGACAATGGCGGACATCAAAGGGATTATCCCCTTGATTGTTGAACATCATATACATATGATGGATGAGTCCAAACCAACCTGTGACCCATAAAGACGGTTGAATCCCGTCATGAAAGAGATAATGAAAAAAGAAATTGTCAAATGCTTAGATAATGGTATAATTTACCCAATATCTGATAGCCAGTGGGTGATTCCTATTCACGTTGTCCCTAAAAAGTCTGGCATCATGGTCATAATTAATGAAGCAAATGAGTTGATTCCAACTCGCACCCAAACCGGGTGGCGGGTATGTATTGATTATAGAAAATTCAATGCCACGACGAGAAAAGATCACTTCCCTCTACCCTTCATTGACCAAATGTTGGAATGCTTAGCTAGGTATAAATTCTACTGTTTCTTGGACGGTTACTCAGGCTATAACCAGATTCCCATCGCCGATAAGGATCAAGATAAGACAACTTTTACTTATCCTTTCGACACTTTCGCTTATAGATGCATGCCCTTTGGGTTTGTCACGACCCAAAATGGCACGTGACTGGCACTTGAATCATATGAAGTCTATAGGACCCCATCGAATTCAAGTAAGCCAAAATACCAGAAATCTAAACTATTTAAATTTAGAAGTGAAGAAAAACTTAGTTTTTAAACATGTGTTTTAACAAAATAATCCGTAGTAAGCATTTTTAAACATCAAGCCTTTTCCAAAAATTTCGGCAGAGTTTCCTTTGTGAATACTGGCGCCAAACGGGTACCAACATGAATAATATACATAATAAAGAAAGGCATCCCCAAGCGGGAGCTAGCTCTTTGCCAAATGACGGAAACAACCACACAATACAATATAATATACAACGCCGAAGGACGAGGATCAAAACTCAGAAGAAAACCAATATCCTCAAGAAAACTATAATAATACAAGCGCGACTCTAAGGTCGAAAGAATATACACTGGTCTTCTAAGCTTATCAATAATACAAATCTGGTTGATGGAGTTTACTAGATCGAACTGGATATAAATAAGGTACAATGGTGGTCACGATGCAAGTGAACCCACCTACCAAAGCAATCACCCAGAAGGAAGCAGTGTGCCAGCAAGCCGTAACGAAACCTGTACGGCAAAACTGCAAGAAACTGTGGCACAATGGGGGTGAGTTGCTAACTCGTGAGTAGAAGACATCACCAAGAAGAAATCGTATTTATGACTCTATCCTAGGTCATACCATAATATCCTCAATATATAACTTGAAGCATTTAATAATGGAAAGGGTAAACATCTAGCATACGTATAATACCAAGTGCTCGTGTCAGTGCCTCAGGTAGCAACATATCACATATATGATGTATGAATGCAATAAGAATGAAAACAGAATATATCTTGCATGAGAAAAACTGTTTTCTTATCTCGGTGAGATTTTGTATAAAAATCAAAGTATCATCAAGGAAATCAACAGAGAATCCGTGTCAAGTATCGAAACAAAACATATATCTCAATGTCTCAATATCTAGGGCTCCGCATGAACAAGATCGGCCCATATCATCAAATCTCAATATCTCAATATCTCCGGCTCCGCATGAACAGGATCGGCCCATATCATATCATCAAATCTCAATATCTCAGGCTCCGCATGAACAGGATCGACCCATTTCATCAAATCTCAATTCACGAGAAAACCGCAAATTTCTATTTTTAGAAATGATAATGAGTTTATAAAATCTTTGCGGTTTCTCCAAATCCAGAAATCTCATGGAAATCCGAAAGCCCAAAATCGCGAGTCAATAACAGTGAAATACAGGCATAAAGCCCTATAATATTGCATGACAAATGAATATATATATATATGCAGGGGTATTTAAGTAAAGAATGCAATATCTAAACTAGCACAGTAATGATATATCAGAACTATCAGCTAGCAAGCGATATCAATGCAATAATATTCTCTAACGTGTACATGACATGGTAATTACTGATGATGATGTGTGTGAGCCGGCAAGCAAGTGTTCGTAGATATACGCATCCTCGATAATGGTGCTGGTGTCTTAACAATCGATATCATAATAGTTAAGGAAACACGTAAAAACATGCAATGCAATGAGAACATGAATAGTAAACGCAAAATTGAAGAATATACATTTATTTATATGAGCCATACAGTTTTGGCATTTGAAATAGCACGAATCATGGTTTTAGAAAATAGGGGCTACGGTGCTTTTAAAGAAAAGGTACATCCTTTGAAAATCTGTAATATCCCCCGGGTTGTCTTTTGAAAATACTCACGATTCGTTAGTTTCTGAAATTAAGTATGACTCGATCCCAGTCTAACATCTACCAAATAACTACAGGACTAAACTAAGAGACTAGTCGAAAAGGTAAGGAAATCCACCTAAAGTCCGACTCGATATATCTAGTAGTCGGCGATCCCGCTTCAATAGCGTCACGTACAGAAAAATATATAATACGTCATCCTCGAGTCAAGAGTGCGGATCAATCATCATATCTTTACTTCGTACGGTAAAATCCATCGTATGGCATCCCAAATCTGGGTACGGGTCAAATATCACATCTATCTCATTATGCATGTGGTATTACTATCATAACATCATGAACGAAGGGTACTGATCTAAAGTCTAGTACATTTCAATACCATCAACATATATCCGCGTGTGTATGAAAACACATCGCCCAACGATCCGCTATAATATCATGTCGTATAATAATATCACGACCCCAAACACATATCACAATCTCACGGCATCATGCCCGATCATATCGACTCTCCTCCGAGTATAACATACTAACCTCATCACCCGTGTATACATATATGTATATATATATATCAACACACACACACACACACACACACACATACATATTGCATATATACCCAAAACATATTCCGTGTGTGAATGTGTGTGTGTATACCTATACTCTAGGGTTTCGCAACTAAGAACTAACTATAAGCGCTACCTTCCAATTACACTAAACTAACCCATGATCGCCTAGAGCCGCTATTGCTAATTATCCACGTATCACAATACACACACACATACACGCATATATATAACGTATTCACATACTACACTACGAAACTGCGGGGGTGCTATACGCCATCCACCCGACTTCCCCCGTAGATATACATCTACTCATATTGATCCTTGCTTGCCGAAGTCGATGTCTACTTGCTCCTCCTTGTTATCCGAATTCCACATGAAGGTTCCTATATATACAAACACATAATATCATAAACAGAATCACGTACGAAAACCAAAATGGCACACGAATCGCACATAGGTTAAAACCTATGGTATACGCATGCAAGAAAAACCAAATAACTCTCGAGATTGACGTGCAAACGTTACACCACCGAGTCAAAACCCAATTACTAAAATCCAAGTCATAAATAGTCGCAAAACCAAAGCAGCAACATAAGAAAACACTTCCAGATTTTGTTCCAGGTGAAATTAGCAAATTTTGCATATGTGGAGGGTCTAATTTGCCTAAAATGGAGCCATGGACCAAGCACGAGGCGATTCCATCGTACCAAGGCCGCAAATAGCGTCCAAAACTAGATAATTGGCGGCCACAACATGGAGTAGGGGTCTCAGGTTTTGGGGTTAGCTTCTAGGTCACCTGAACACATCTCAGTAATTGCTAATGGATTTATAAGGCCCCCGGGTGATAGCAGATCTTGAAACAACATCACAATTCCTACAAAAATCCGATATCGGGGATTTCTAAGTTTGGGATGTGGGGTTTTAGTCTTATGTTAGGTCTAAAATTTATGACACTAGAGGGTTATAATCCAAAACTACACTCAATTACACCTTCCCAAGTTAAGGAAAACCCTAATCCTCATCTTGGAATTTTCAAACCTCACTAAACCTCACTTAAGCACTTCTAAACCAATATAGATGCTAAAGTGAATCAAATACAACACTAATGGTGAATGAATTACCTCATTTGGCACCTCAAGAATTTTCTTGAGTTGCCCTAAGTGCTCAAAATCCTATCTTGCTTAGTCCCCCATGCTTGTAGTAAGCTTGTGTACATTTTTAATGAAGGGAATGAGGTGTTTTGATGTAGAAAAGGGGTGTTATGAGGAGGTAGATGTAACGTTTGAGAAATCGTTATGCGAATTTGTCCGTTTTAAGGTAAGTTTGTCGGTATTTTCCGTTTTGACCCGACTGTGTTCAAACAACCATATAGACTTGCCAGCACATAGTTAAACTAAAATAAAGCTAGTGCGCAAGCTTTGTGGGTATATGGGACGTTTTGGTTCAATTAGAATTTTTCCCAATTTTAATGCGGTATTCACATTTTGGAAAAATTCTCTTTAAGCGATCTTTTCATTAAATTGAGTTGAGTTAATCCAAAACCTTCTCACTTTACATAGATTCATTGTGTGGACTAGGATTTAAGTTTTAAAGAAAAGAAAAGAAGAGATGCATGCATGTGTGCATGTGTAGTGTGAATGCATTAACATTGCATTTAATGTTGGTAATTGCTAGGAAATTCCTCATAATTCCTCACCACCTTACCCTTGGCGGAATCCCTCTCTCTCTCTACTGCTCTTACTCTTTTCCTTCTCATTTTGCATCAATCCTAACTCAAAACTTCTCCAAAAATCCCAAATATATCACAAAAATACCAAAAAGTCTTGATTTTTGCTCTTGGATCACTTGGAGCTAGGGAAAGCTTGAATCTTATGAGCAAAATTGTTAGGTATAATCCCTACACTGTTAATTAGGAGTTTGTATGTTGTTTTGATCGTTGGTTGTAGCCTAGAACTCTTTTTATATCGATTAAGTGCGATATCGGGTTTTTAAAGTCTTTTTATAACTTTTATACCTGCTGTGATCTGGAGAATTTAGTGTTTGACCAAACAAAATTATAGAGATGTACTAATGAACCTGAGACACCACCTGAGTGACGGGGACCACCCCATCGGTCGGGGCCGGCGACCCCTATAGCGCGATCCGGCGACACCGGCATGGTAGGAAACTGTTGGGGTTTGGGTTCTGTGGGTAGTTGTCTGCTGTTGGTTAGGGGTGTTTGGTACTGTTTACTTTTTTTAGTAATTGCAGTATACAAAATCTGGGATCATTTACCTATAATCTAATGTTTTGAATCCGCGTGTTACGTAATCCGACACGAATCGTGATCTGGTGCAGCTGCTGTGCTTGGGTAGGTTTTATGGTATCGTGACGCACGTTAGCCACTAGACGCACACTCGCGAGTTAGCTTAGTGTGTTGGTGCGTTATTTAATACGTAGTTTTACGTTATATTGATCGATTCTGAGATGTTCGCATGATTTCTTGTGTTTGTGGAAATATAGCGTCGCAAGCGGGGACTTCGGACGCTGCGAACAAGGGGAAGCAGGTGGTCGGATTTTCATAGCTGGAGACCATTTATGAGTAGATTTAACATCTACGGGGAAATCGCCCGTATGGCGTTATGCGTCGGGGAGAATATGATATGATAGCTGCATGTATTTGCAGATTAGTTACTTTCTTATGAATGTCATTGCATAGCATTATCTGTTGTACTTGACTCGTACTTTTAGATATAACACATTACTGACGGTCATGTTGCACGAGCACTAGATTGTATGCTACACCCACATCGTCAGTAATTGCCATAACACGCACAAACACCTACATACGTGATATGGTAGTGGATAGGAATGATTGGAGTAGTAACTCTTATTCCATTGTGCATATGAAATATTGTGGGCACATACATACGTGATATTGCATTGGGCAGGAATAGTTGAGGTAGTGACCCTTATTCCACTTCACGTATATCTTACTATGGTTACTTGTACATCATGCATACATATTGACATGTACACCATATACTCGATTTCAGTTACTTGTACATCATGCATACATATTGACATGTACACCAAATACTCGATTTCAGCTACTTGTACCTCATGCATACATATTGACATGTACACCCACATAGCCTATTACAGCTACATGTACATCATGCACACATACTGACATGTATACCGCATATGCTTGTTATAGTTGTATATACCCTAAGAGGTATAGTTTTTATATGTGATATTGAGTTGTTGATCATCGCGCTTATGAAATGCATCATACCCACTTGCTTATATGTAGATACTTAAACCTTGCTACACTTTCATGTACACCTCATATGATGCTGTATTTGTTTTCGAAGGATTTTGGGAACCGCAAGATATATTTTAAAAGCTGGATTCATTTAAAAAGCGGTTTTCCATTTATATGCTCATATTGATATTTTATGTTGCATATATCAGTTTTATATAGATTTTACGCATTGAGATATGGATTTCATACGATTTATGGATTTGAGAACCATGGGGGTATTTTCAAGAAACTATGTTTTGTTTGAAAACCCGGTTTCTCTTGATATGGTATTTCAGTGCGTCCACCATGTGATTTCTCGGTTCTGAGATTTGGCTTATGATACCCGATTCGAGGAGCAGGAGGCACCGTCTGCGGGTACATGGTGGACCCGGTATGGTACCCCGGGGCCAGTGGTGATTTCGTGGTGTAGACGATAAGCTTGGCGGTGGGACCACTACCTACCGGTGATTGTATTTGGACTCGGCGGTTATCATGGGGATACCGACCGGAGTGAGGTATGACATATCGTCAGGGCCAGTCATGGTGACAGCGCCCGAGTTATGAGGATTTACGTGTCGATGTTAGACACGGGTTTCATGATATTTCGAGTGTCGGTGTTAGACACTCAGGTTTCCATGATTTTTACGTATCATCGGTGGACATGCGTGGTTGATATCCTTATATATATACTTATAGGTATATGTTTTCATGAGGTGTCGGGTGTCGATGATAGACACTCAGGTTCCATGAGACTTACAGGATGTGAGGGCCGATCTGTGGATGCGGTGCCTGAGGATTTGGGATTTGATGTGTCAGTGAGGGACACTCGTGTTTTTCCATGCTGATGATTTTGCATGAGATTTTATTGTATCATCCCACACACACAGGATTATTGTTGTTATGCATTGTTTCATGTAGTTGTAGTACCCTGATGATGTACCTTTACATGATTGTTGCATATTCACTTATCATACTTATGCTATCAGATTACATGTGATAGATAGATCGTTGTTCGTGCATACCTGCGATTACAGTATGATGTTATTTACTATTCACGAGTTGGCATCTCACCCCCGTTGTGCCACAGGGTTTTGCAGGACTTACCCTCAGAGTAGTCATGGCAGGGCATCTTATCATCTCTACTTTTGCGGATACTGCTATGTTAGGCAGTGAGGCCTTTGCTTTTAGGTGGGTTTGTGGTCATCTGCTTGTGCATTGTATATCTTTTTGTTGGATCTAGTATTCTCCATCTACCACTGGTTGTATATGACTTAGAGATGACTTGTGAGGATTCGGTGTTGTATTATATTGGTGACTTTGGGTGCCGTGCTCGTGGGAGCCGGTTATGTTGGAAAGTTTACTTCTTATTGCAGTCTTTCCTTTGTTATTTCTTCGCTTCGGCGTCGTATACTTGTTGTAGTGATTGTCTCCGCCGTTGGGCGTGATTTTGCTCCAATTTGGGATGCTTTATATTTTATCCGTGTTGTACCCGTTTTCGGGGCTAGTTTTTACAAAGGAGGTGCTGCCGAAATTTTCAAGAAAAAAAAACTAGAGTTAGAGATTTTACTTGTGATTTTCAAAATGTTAAAACTATATTTTTCTCCGTTGATCCAGATTTGGGTGGTTTAGATTTCTGGGTTTTCGGACGTTACGTAGTTTAAGTGCCGGTTACGGGCCAAATTTCGGGTCGTGACGGTAGTGGTGGTGGAGAGAGGAGGGCAGCCATGGGTGAGGGGGAGAGAAAAATGATGAAGATAATAAAGAGGAGAAAAAAGAAATGGCCATGGTCAAATGACCCCTCACCTTTCTCTCTTCTCTCTCATGCCCACACTTCATTTCTGTAATCTTTTCTTTTATTTTCTTTTTGTTTTCTTTTAAAACAATATACATATAAAAGAAATACAAGATGCCATGCACAATTAAGGATTTAAGCCAAGTTTTTCAAAAATGTATCAAGTGTTAGCAATGTGACATGGTGCATGTCATATGCATAATCACGCTTAATGCATAATTAGCGATTATTAATCGAGTTTAGCATTTAACCCTTTTACAAATAAGTATTTAAAAATCTATAAATACTCATATCACATAAAACACCCTTAATTCAATAATTCTTATAAATTTCCAAATATTTCCCAATTTATCGGTATTTAATTATACCATAACATTAAAACAAATCTCCATACATTAAAATATTTGTAATATTTATTATTCAATTATATAAATTCCCAAAAATAATATTTTATTTTTCTGAAATGTTACAGTCTTTCCCCCTTAAATAAATTCAGACCCCGAATTTAAATTTAAATCTCTCAAATACTAAAACATTTTAGTAAAATGATCAAGTCGTCGGGGCTCCGAAATCATACATACATAAAACATATCGTAACGCAAAGCATGCGCATGAAAAACGAGTACATAACTCAAAATCAAAACTCTGTCAAGCATCACGCAATCATCGGAGTCAGGGGGAAGATACCAATGTCAAAGTCCAATTTGAAAACCAATATGATATACTCAAGACTAAACTATGTACAAAGTACGCATCGTTGTAAACTTGTCAAAACATCTAAAGAAATGCATGTCAAACCCTTTTTAAATCGCTGTGCGATGCGTAGCGGACGCTTATTGTAAGGAAAATAACTATATATATATATATCCTTTGTTGAGTATGCACGTACCGCCATTTTGAAAATAATTTAGAAGGGTTTCTTTTATAAAATGTTTCGTGTCATCTCAGAAACGTAGGTAAATACTGAGACTATAACTCCCTTTTGAAAATCCCTTCGGTAACTATCGATGCATGCAAAAACATATTCAGGTTTTGTCCTCTGACTAGTCCTGCTCAGTTACTATACCAAATAGTAAATATCATACAAAAACCGTACTGCTCAACGGAAATCACGCTCAAAAGTACATGTAATAATTCCACGTGCGTCTGGTGCGTACCGGAATCGAAATCAATGAATGTACCATACATATGCACAGAAACAAAATATAAGTGCAACGGGTGTGCATGAAAACACCTATCAAGGGCAACGGTGTGCCTGACAACAATATCAGGTGCATCTGATATGCACGAAGTGTTAGTTATATGCATGTCCTAGATGCCATTACTGTACATACGATGTATATTGTAGTGGATGCTTGGACATATATATGGAGGACTTTCTTGCTCGACATGATAGTATGCTATCTGGTTGCTCTTTATCATAACATGTACACTGATTGTCTCTATATTACATGTTGATAAAGCCCTTAGGATGAGTACTTGACTACCGGGATTATGATGTAGATCATACTAGTGGGGATAGGGTAGTCGATAAGTATATCCTTCAAATATTCCTAGTCGTGGGTGTATCGGGACAGGGCATCGATATACCAGAGTAGACTAGCGTATAGCTTCTCGACCCATGTAGATGGGGGATGGATGATCCCATATCCATTGGAGTTTGACATCAGAGACAGTATACGGGTGTCCGCTTGAGCCAGGAAACCTCTGTGTAGGACTCTAAAGACTCGTCAGTACGCCGACAGTAGGTGATGACCATATCCAACACCCACAAGTCGTAAGCGGTCTTCTAAACGTAATGTCCACCCGGGTATTGAGCGATCAGAAGATCAACAAGAAAGCCTACTCACACTTCTGCGAATCCAATCAGTAACACTACCGTACAGTCCGGTCTCTTCGTCTAATATGTCGCATATCTCGTCTTGGGGTGTAAACGTCAGACCCCAGTAACTCGATAAGTCATGCCGATATGAGGCTCATAACGGGTCGAGAAACTACCGATAACACTTACCGGTATATCTCTGAAGCAGCCCTGGCCAGGGACTTCCTGTTATAGCGAATCGAGCACAGCGCAAAATCAACTCCCAATACCGGGAGAGACGAAACCCCTCCTATCGCTCATTGCCTCCATGTGATTCGGGACTGTACCCAAAATACACCGTTTTGAACGTTCTCTTAAACGTGGGAAGGTGGAAATCAAAGCACAGTAGGAATCACACAAGACTCTATGACGATCTCGAGTCTACAGACTAACATGTACGAGTGTCACAAGAGAACTGCCATCTGACGTGAGGTATAATACCATCTGGGAGTTCTCGGGGAATCCGTTCAGTGTACCCAGTCTCTACTGAGCGCCCGTATACTTTCTCTGATATCAAACACCGATGGATATGGGATCATCCATCGCCCATCTACATGGGTCGAGAAGCTATACGCTAGTCTACTCTGGCATATCGATGCCCTGTCTCGATACACTCACGACTAGGAACATTTGAAGGATGTACTTATCGACTACCCTGTCCCCACTAGTATGATCTGTATTATAATCCCGATAGTCAATTACTCATCCTAAGGGCTTTATCAAGATGTAATATAGAGACAATCAGTGTACATGTTAAGATAAAGAGCAACCAGATAGCATACTATCATGTCAAGCAAGAAAGTCCTCCATATATATGTCCAAGCATCCACTACAATATACATCGTATGTACAGTAATGGCCTCTAGGGCATACATATAACTAACAATCTCCCACTTGCACCAGGGCCATATGTTGTAGTATCCAATACCCAACAATCAGCAGTAGTTGAAGTATCTCATACTCAACCATCCCATAAAAGTCTCTCCTGGAAATAGGCCTTTGTGAGTGGATCCGCCCTGTTCTCCTCTGTGTCTACTCTCCTAACCTCGATCTCCCTGGAGATCAACCATCTCCATGATCAGGTGATGCTGCCTAAAAATATGTCTGGATTACAGATGGGACGGGGGTTCCTAGCATAAGCCACAACTCCATTGTCACACAATGGTAGGAATGAAGTTCATCTCATGAACTAGTGTAAATTCGGACAACCTCTTTGGTAGCATCCTGGGTAGCGATGTATCCAGCCTTTATCGTCTAGTTTGCCACGGTATCTAGCTTAGAACTCTTCCAACATACCGTTCCTCCACTGAGGGTAAAAAACAATGCCTGTGATTGACATCCAGTCGTCCTTACCACCCTGGATGCTATCCAGTGATTCTCCCCAGGATCGATTGATACCATCTCACTATACCTAGTGAGAATCCTAACATCCATTTAGATTTATCTCATAGATCCAAAACCCAAGATTTAGGAGGTATCACCTTGATCCTATATGGAGAATCCTTGTGATAAAAGGAGATTAACCAAGTGTAGCATAGGAAACTCCTTTCCTATCAAGAGTATGTCATCCACGTACAATACGAGGATCACCACCATACTTCCTTATACCTTTTTGTATATACATGGTTCATCTACTATTTTGATAAAGTCAAACGCTTTGACTACCACATCAAAACAGATGTTCCAACTTCGCGATGCCTGATTTATCCCATAAAGCAACTTGCACACGTTTCCGCTGCTCTCATTGTTTACGAAACCCTCTGGCTGTGTACTTATAGACACTCCCTTCTAAATCATCATTTAGAAAAACAGTCATGACACCCAACCGCCAGATATCGTAGTTATGGTATGTAGCAATAGAAAGTAGGATCCGGATGGACTTAAGCATAGGCACTTGAAAAGGTTTCATCATTATCCACACCTGGTCAGTGACGAGAACCTTTTACAATAAGCTTTAGCTTTGAAAGTCTCAACTTTTCCATGCACACCAAGTAATCTTCTCAAGATATACTTTCTCCTGATAGGGATTTAACCCTTCAGATAAAGCAACCAAAGTCCATACTTTGTTGGTGTACATAGATTCCATCTCAGATCGCATAGCATCCAGCCATTCTCACAGAGTCCCCACTCCCGATGGTCTGCTCGAAACTAGTTGGGTCATCATCTCATGATGCAATCCTCTCTCCCACTGTCAAAGAGAAACCGAAGTATCTCTCAGGTAGGTGAGGAACCCTATTAGATCGGCGGAGAGGCTGAGGTCCGTCGGGAACTATTGAATCCTCCGGTTCTACCAAATCATCAGCTGCAGTTTGTATAGCTGGAACTCCTTCCAGTTCTACCTCATGACCACTAATTTCTTCACAAGAAAATCCTTTTCTCAAAAGGTGGCATGCTGAGAAACAAAACTCCTTTTGCTCCTCAGTGTGGTAGAAGATATTCCCTTGCGAATGCTTGGGATATCCAACAAACTTCCACAGAACTGACCTTGCCTCGAGCTTATCCGGATTTTTCTTTTGACATAAGTCGGGAAACACCAAATCTTAACATCCTTAAGAGATGTGCTCTTCCCATACCATATCACATATGGAGTGGTAGGCACCTGATTTGGCTGGAACCCTATTCAATAGGTATGTAGCGTCTCAAGTGCATAACCCCCAAAAAAGAAATAGGCAACTCACTAGTACTCATCATAGAGCACACCATATCACACAGGGTGCGATTGCTCCGTCCCGACATACCGATGTATTGTGGTGTATACGGAGGAGTAATGCTGAGAGAGAATCTCATTCTCCTTTAGAATGGTCCAGGAACTCCGTGCTCAAGTATTCTCCTCCCTGATCACATCAAAGGACATAATGCTTATACCCATTTTGGTTCTCTACTTATAACTTATATTCTTTGAATTTCTCAAAAACTTCAGACTTGTATTACAACAGGAATATATGTCCGAATCTTGAGAGATCATAGTGAATGTAATGAAGTAGAAAGGATCAATCCTGGCATGTGTAGATAGGGGACCTTACATACATCATCATGTATCAATCCCAAGAGTTCACTAACTCTTTCTCTGTTTCTAATAAACAGAGCTATAGTCATCTTATCTTTGTGACATGACTGGCAAGTTTCACAAGATGTAAATTCAAACTGATTTAAATATGCATCTAAATGTAACTTGGCTAGTCAGGTCGCATTGATATGGCCTAGTCTACAATGCCTCAAGAAGGATTCGTTTATCTCTAAACTATTCCTCTTGTGTGTGTTCTGTACGTTAAGAACCGTGGTTCGATTTAGAACATGTATGCTTTTAGATAACGTGCCTGAACCGATCAACTCTTGATATAGGAAATGTTCAAAACATTATCCAACAATACAAAATTATATCCTTCTTTACTAAATAAAAAGACTGATATGATGTTGTATATCAGGTTCGGTATTTAATAACATTCGTTTAGAGTCAATGTATTTGGTAATACAGGGTGATAACTGCCAACTGCTTTGGCTGCATAACCTGCACCATTTCTAACTCTTAAAATTTATCACCCATTCACAGTTCTCTATCTTTCTGTAGCCCATGTAACAGATTACATATGTTGGATCCTGATCCGGTATCTCATACCTAGGACGTAAAGGATACTGAGAAACAGTTCTCTGCAATGAACACACCCGAAGAAGATATATCAACATAAACTTTCTATGTTTGGGCGGTACGGAAATTCCGGTAATCCCCCATTTCCTGCTCAGTCTTATAACAATTATAAGTTGGAGTGGGACCAACGTTCCCCATCTCAGTATAACAAGTGGGTTCGGTCAATAGATCCGTATTATTATCTTGATTAAGGCATGACATGGTCACTACCTGGAGAGAGAGAAGAAAACACTCAGCGTATGCTCTTGCAAGATTAGATTGGTTATTATTTTATCTAATCAGGATGGCTCTCAATGTTTTAGTCAAATCATCCTTCAAACCCTAAAAGGAAAGACTAGCCGGGATTAATTACACCTTACAAGTTTGCCAACCTTTCAGCCAGGCCAGTGTTGGTACTTTGAGGGAGGTTCCCCGTACTTTCTCACGGACCTAATTAAAATAAACCTCGTTTTCCCAGAGGCATAACCCCGTTAACACCTTTCTACACACATACTTGATCGGCTAAGTGTGATGTGTAAAACCCTTCCTGGAGTAACTCTTACTCGCAGTAGGTATCGGGATCCAACTATCTCATAGAAGGTATGCATTCTCATTGCAAATTTCAACACTTGAAATTCTCGATAATATTTTGCCCCTAGCGATTTATGACCTTAACATGGTCAACAAATCATAAGCGCTATCCAAATTCAACCCGTCATTTCCTGATTGAATTAAACCCACCCGCACGACCCTTAACAAGGTCAACAAAGTCGCATGAATACCCTAATCCAATCGCATCGTATATTTATGCAGATAAGCACTAATTAGCTACCGCACACTACGCCTTAACATAGTCAACAAACATAGCACGAATACTAACCAGTACCTATCTGAAATGACAGAGGGCTACGACAGGTTTTTAAGAAAACCTTTTGCGTAATGAACTTGATATCTTCGTAGAATCGAGTAATTTTGAAAATGAGTGTTTTTAAGGCTTTTACTAGTTTTGCTAAAGAGGTCACTCCCGATGAAGGGATCTCGGCTCTTTCCTTATCGAATAAGGTGCGGGATATTTCACAAATACCACTATGCAAAGCAAAAACTATAAAAGCAATCAAAAGACAAACCGAGTTTGTATCATCTGCTAGTTTCGCTAAAGAGGTCACTCCCGGTGAAGGGATCTCGGCTCTTTCCTTATCGAATAAGGTGCTGGATATTCTACAAGGAATATCGCTATGCAAAGCAAGAACTAGAGCTACCAGATTTCGAGACAAGTTTCTACAACATCTTTAGGTTTCTTTTATTTCATTAATCTCATCAATGAACCCCATCATTTTAAGTTACCTAAACATCACAGATAAATACAACGTACGCTTATGCCATCCGCATTCGCCTCGATGTCCCCTCGTGCACCGTTAGGTTAGGTAACTAACGGCAGAGCGGGGCAGGGCTAGCGCGGGTGTAAAACATAAGTAACGTCTATATAATATATCACATTTACTATATCCTGTATCTATCTCAACATATACAGTGATCACATCACAGAATATCGCAGCAGAAAACAATATATGAAATATTGGATATACTAGGATTTTCAGGTTTTAAATTAAGCCTGTATAAAACACGGATTCCACGGTCGTGATGAATAGCTAAACCCACTTCCCTAGACCCCTACGAGAGCGGCAAGCAACCCTACCAACTCTAGAGTTAGGAGACCCGGTCTCGACTCCTCGAGATGGTCTCCCACCGGACCCTAGAACCCGGTTACTTGTGCTCCCCTCCTTAGGTCTATCCTAATGCGGAAAAGTAAATAATATACAATGGTGACATCATCCTCAACCCGGAAGTGCCCCAATAAAAGAATATTACATACAATGAATTTTACATGAATGAAAATGAAAAACTCTCATCTCACATAAAACCCCCGGCTATTCAATCACGATGATCCAATATAACATATCACAGCAACACATAATATCACATGTCATCAACGTAAGTAAATATGCATATCCCAATTGTTGTTGACATATAGCAACGAAACCGGCATACACCACATATTATACTTAAGGTCGCAGAAAAGAAAGTGAAAAACTACAACAGTTAGAATCCACAACCACCTTAGATATCACATGCCTAACCAAATGAATTCCTTAGATATCGCATGCCTAACAATTATAAACACCGCATTTTAGTCTCGATCTCGAAAACACTTTTCAATATCAAGCCGGGCAATTCAACAAGATTCCCGACATCCTGATCAAATGCTCGTCGGAAACATTAGTAGACGGCCGCACCCCCCAATGCCGTCGATGAAGTGCACTATGGCGGAACACCACGGCCGTGAGCACCCGAACGAATGCTTTTGGCGACGGGGTTCTCCTACAGTCATATGGTCGGGGCTATGGGGCGTGGCTATCTAATAATGTTACCCGCTGAGTATCCGTGTATGCTACGTGATTGCGATGGACTTTTGATCACATCAAAATCACGTGGCTGCCGATCATATGAGACTAAACTGCTAGATTTATAAAATTCAAATTAGTTTTGATTCCAAGTATTGTGTCCCATCACATGATACCCGGATGACGTTAAACTTTTTGATCGATTCATCAAAGTCCAACAATTTCCCGACGACTCAACACTTGAGCACAGTTCAATAATACCTAGAATATGCCACATTACCTATGCACCAGCCGTAGAAGGGCAGACCCAAGCCTCACTCATGTCGCCACGGAACTGCGGCAAACCCTAGGGTATGACCGTGGTTCCGCGATCCAAAAATTCGAGTTAGGATTTCATTCTTCTAGAGGGTTCATAGAATTACTTGCATGTTTTTCCGAATACGTTAAATTTGGAAAAATGGGTTTTTGATAATCGTTCGAACTTTTTAACTTCGTCTAGACAATATGTGAATAACCCTAAACAATGTTAAAACTATGAATACGAAACACTCCGAATTGCTTATAGTGTAAGATTACATCACATTCAAAATTAGCAAAAACAAACAACACCTGAAACACAAAAACCCAATCACTAGAAAACAGTGAAAATTTCAGGCAAAAAACAACATTTTTGGCCGGCTACCACCTACTTGATCTCGGCCAAAATCCGAGCAAACCCCCTGAAATTTCCACAGTGTTCATGATATATCCCATATAACACTCTGCACATGTTTAAAAGTTTTTTGACAACAATTTAAAATCGACAGAAAGTGAGTTTTCGCGTTTCAAGTTTCAGAGTATTTCGGTTTCGTAATCTTAACAAAATCCATCTGAATTTCTATCATGGCTCTGATACCACTGCAGGGTTGCCTAGCACGGCATCATGGTTTCAGGAGGCATCTTTCATGCCATATTAAAATTTTGCCGTTCTAGCTAACCCTAACCCTAGAATCGTATACTAGAAATCCGATGAATATGTAAATGCAAATACTTTGCAAGTAAAGTGAGCAAGAAATACAACCTTTGTAGACCGGTCCTTCACTTCATTAGCTACGTGTAGTAGTCCCTTCACCGCGATCATGAAGTCTCGGACTCTAGAGAGGCTCCCATGAAGAAATGAACATGCTTGCATCGAAGTCTTCGAGGCCGAAGATGATCTATGTCGAGGAGACACTAACCCAAGCTATCTCTTCACTAATTGTGAAATTAGTGAAGCAAACACCCTATACTAAATGGCAAGTAGTAGAGGATGATGAAATAGGAATTTTGCTCACATTAGAAATCATTTTCTCACTCAAAATCATCACTTGATCACAAACTAGAGAGCAAGCTCAAGAGGAAGAAAAAGATGAAGTCAAGTGATGAATGAATAATTCATGAGGTTAGAAATGCAACCATGGTGAGTTATCATCTCATGCTAAACTCATTTAGAGAATAAACCATGGTGTTTGGTTAAAGTTGGGTTAACAAATATCTTAAGCTAGACAAAAAAGTTGACTAAGTATTTGTTCTACTAGCTTCTCCAAGCTTAACCTTGACTCAATCCAAATGTTTGAATTGCTTAAAACAAATAAAACCCTAATTTTAACCCTAGCATGGTATAATTTTCATACTCATATGTTGCATTTGTAACCTAGCATGACACAAACATGTACACAAATATACATATCACATATATACAATGTGCACATCAAGTGAGAAAAGAAATCTTAAGTGAGCTAATATTAGTTAATGAAATGTAATATATCAAATATATAATTATACATTAAATTATTAAATCAACACTTGATTTATTAATCCGGCTATATCACATACAACCGACTAATATCAATAATATCAATTTACCGAATTAACACTTGATTCGATAACCCAGCTATATCACATATACCCGTCCGATATCACATATCGCGAGAATAAAATATGGTATCACATACTCGTATCAATCTCGGTCCCACACATATCACATATGTGCTCCTACTCCGTTTCGCTTGAGCCAGGAAACCTCTGTATAGGACTCTAAAGACTCGTCAATACGCCGGCAGTAGGTGATGATCATATCAAACACCCACAAGCCGCAAGCGGTCTGCTAAACGTAACGGACATCTGGGTATGAGCAATCAGAAGATCAACAAGTAAGCCTGCTCACACTCCTGCGAATCCAATAAGTAACACTACGGTATAGTCCGGTCTCTTCGTCTGATATGTTGCATATCTCGTCTAGGGGTGGTAAACATCAGACCCCAGTAACTCGATAAGTCGTGCCGATATGAGGCTCATAACGGGTCAAGAAACTACTGCTAACACTTACCAGTATATCTCTGAAGCAGCCCTGGCCAGGGACTTCCTGTTATAGCCAATCGAGCACAGCGCAACATCAACTCCCAATACCGGGAGAGACGAAACCCCTCCTATCGCTCATTACCTCCATGTGATACGGGACTGCACCCAAAAGCCACCATTTTGCACGTTCTCTTGAACGTGGTAAGGTGGAAATCAAAGCATAGTGGGAATCACACAAGACTCTATGACGATCTCGGGTCTACAAACTAATATGTACCAGTGTCACCAGAGAACTGCCATCTGACGTGAGGTATAATACCATCTGCAAGCATGTTCATTTCTTCATGGGAGCCTCTCTAGAGTCCGGGACTTCATGATCGCAGCGAAGGGACTACAACACGGAGCAAATGAAGTGAAGGACCGGTCTACAAAGGTTGTATTCTTTGCTCAAATTACTTGCAAAGTGTTTGCATTTACATATTCGTCGGATTTCTAGTATACGATTCTAGGGTTAGGGTTAGCTAGAACGGCAAAAATTTAATATGGCATGAAAGATGTCTCCCGAAACCTTGCTGCTGTGCTAGGCAACCCTGCACGAAGAATCCCGATTTAGCGCATCTGGTGTGCACCAAAATCGCATCAAGCGCTCCAAGCATGCGCAAGAATCCGACACAAGTGCACAAGGTGCACGAAAACAAATATCGAATATCATAATCGAAATCGATGGTATACAACATACATCAATCCAAATCAGGTATACCGTGGTATATATAAACTCATAAACACGTGCATCTGCATGCGCAAAATCATATCAAGGTACAGAAAGCTCGTGTAATTTACACCAAATACATAAGTCAAAATCGTGTTCGACCCCTATGCATGAATTCAAAATCGAATATATCGGAGGGTATGAAATCAAAATCAGGTGCAATGGGTCTGCACAAAATGAAAATCAATACAACTGATACATAGAAATATGAATCATGTGCAACTATGGTGCATAAATATCAATCATGCAAATAATTCGCCCAAAATACCAAAATCCAAAATGACGTATACGTGTTATTCGAATCAACAAATCGCAAATCGTAAACACTGTCGTCGATATGTCCTTACTTCAAGTCAAGAAGGTGTTGGTGCATCCAAGCTAGCAGAGCAAGATATCTACTTGCCTCCCGTTCATGGTCTGGCGCCTTATGCCCTTAGGCTCTCGTCTCTCACTGCGATTTGCCAGCTACATAAATCCTCGGTTCAACGGCTCAATATGGAAATAATGACGGAAACAGTTCCGCTCTGGCACATCCTCTAAAGATCTTTGGCCAACTATCATGGTCACTCATAACATTTCTCGTTTCTGTCGAACTGCCCGAAAGTTATCATCCTTTACTAAATCTATTTCATGTTCCGGAACAGCTGCATACTCATCACGGCTTCTTCTGGAAGATATATCCATATTCAATGCCTATGCATGCGTATCACATCTCTGATGTCAACGGAGTGGAATACTATCTCATCAAAATCCTACGGCAACCGATCAACTGAGACTAAATTGCTAGATTTATAAGATTCAAATTAGCTTTCTTGTGGATTCCAAGTATTGTATCCCATCATATGATATCCGGACGGCGTTAAACTTTTCGATCGATTCATCAAAGTCCCATGATTCCCCGAGAGCTCAACACTTGAGCACAGTTTAATAATATCCAGTACATACCACAGTACCTATGGACCAGCCATAGAAGGGCAGACCCAAGCCTCATTAATGGCACCGTGGAATTGCCACAAACCCTGAGGTTCAAAAGCGGTTTCTGGTCATTATGTCGAGTAAGGGTTTCATTCTTCTAGAGGGTTCACAGAATTACTTGCATGTTTTTCCGTATACCTTAAACTTGGAAAAATGGGTTCCTGACATTCGTTCGCACGCTAAACAATGCCTCAGTCCTCAAGAATATATCACAGAATTGACGGTCATCACATTCTAGCCGGCCTCTACCAGTGGCCCAATCCTCTGGTGCTGATCTGCACGTTCAAGACATCTAAGTAAAAAAAATTCACCAAAACGCTCATGTCACGAAAAACACAATAACACGACACATCTAGGCAATCGTGTGTCACCAGAATTACGCCCTGGTTAGTCCTCGTCCATGACGAGGTCGTGCTGACCGAAACTCTAGCCGCAGCTCTCTCTATGATCATGTAGCCGTGGTAACAGAAACCACCAATCGATATCGATGAGTATAGATTAATGAACGAATAGATACTGTACAAAGAAATGTACATCCTAAGGCTTCTTAAGCGGAGTAGCTTATCGTAAGTATGCTGTGGAATATACACATAGTACGTCACTCTACTTAAGTCACCTACTCCATCAACCAAGGTCAACCTATACGACGAAAGTTCGGGTCTAATACCCCCTCGACCAAATCTAAGTTCCGCAAGGTCAAGAATGTTAGTGTATATGCACTAGGGGCCATTATTGTATCATACTAGCTTGTATATTACTTAATGGAAGCTTAGGATATTCACAGTTATATTAACAGTCTTGCTCAACATAGTAGTATGCTACTTGGTTAGTATCTATCTTAATATGTATATATGTTAGCATATCGCGAATACATATTGATAGAGCCCATATGATCTTTCTTGACTACCAGCGTTGTGATGGCAGTCACACTAGTGGGGGCTGGGTAGTCTACAAGCACATCCTTTTTCAGGTCCCTAGTCGTAGGATTATCGAGACATGGCATCGATACTCCAGAGTAGACTAGTGTGTACGCTTCCCATCCCAGCAGGGGAAATGGTCTGTCCAATAGCTATTAGTACGTTGTACTGGAGATAGTATACCGGTGCTCGTTGGGTTACGGGTACACCGGACAGGACTCGCAGGGAACTGTTGGTTGGTATTATACCCGTCGTCAGTTAACAGTTCCCAGGTGACATGAGTACAGCATAGTCCGCAGACTTGACACTGCAGCTTCGTCTCGAACGTGTTCCCACTGCTCTTAGATTGCTACCCTACCACGGCTCAAAGGAGTCGTGCAAACAGGTAGCAGTTGGGTGCAGTCCCGAAGCACTTGGAGGCAGTGGCAGTTAGAAAGGATTCATCTCTCCCAGTATTGGGAGTTAATATTGCGCTATGTTTGGAGAGCCATTACGCAAAGTCCCTGGCCAGGGCAAACGAGATTTACTGGTAGGTTTTCCAGTAGCTTCTCAAGGTGTAATGGGCTTCACTCTAACACGACTTATACCGCTTTTAGGGGACTGACGCTTGCCGCCCCTAGTCCCGATATGCGATAGTCCTAGACGAACAGACCGGACTGTACGGATATTGTCACATCAGGCTCAGTAGGAGTTCAGATGGGTTTCCTCATCGGCCTTCTTATCGACATCTACCTGGGGACCGTTACGTATAGCTAGTGCCGCTTGCGGCCTGTGGTTAAACCCATTGCCAGCGTAGTGTCGAGTCTTTAGAGTCCCACACAAAGAGTTTCCTTGCTTCAGGCGAAACGATATAGAGGTCATATGGTTTTACGACAGGGTTCGGACACATACGTGTATTTATGCACTTACGATGTTCGGATAGTTTTTACTAGCGGGCTTTAGTTTAAGCCAGATTCTAGTATTGGATTATTGGATTTATACGGTCTCAGTATTTCCGTGTTTTCACGGATGGGAGGGGCATTCTCGTAATTAGTAGAGAAGCTTCTAGAAGAAAGATGAGGTGGAGAGCTTAGGTGTTATTTGCATTAAATGGATTAGTGACTCATTAGGTGATTCATCCAAATGAGTTAATGAAGCATTTATTGCTTAATGACTCATGAGATGATTCATTGTATGTATTAAATGAAGCATGGTTGTAAATATCACATAATGATTTATTTGATATTCTTTATGCTTCATCATATATAGAAATGAGACATAATTCATTTTCATTCTCACTTTCACATTCTCTCTCCTCAAGCTCTCTATCTTCAAAAAACTAACCCTAATCCTCTCATGTGTTGAGATCACAAGGGTTAGCAAGACTAATAGATCCCTAATCCATCTCTATATCCTCTTGGTTACTTTGATTAGTAATCATAGCCACCTAGTTACCTCAAGTGATAGGTTAAAGCTTGGAGGAGGAACTCTCGGGTGGATCTTCTATCACATCGAGGAGTCCGACGAGCAGGTGAACTACAAGAACAAGAAGGACTTGAATCTTTAGGTATAATCATCTATTATAGTAGTTAATCAATTCTAGATAGTTGTTAGTTAGGGTTTAGCAAAGATCCGTAAAGTTAGTCGATGCTAACTCAAACAAAATGATTGTTTTACTTATTCCGTCTCCCCGCATCATGTGGGGTGTCTAACGTTGACTTACAGAGGTATCAAAGCCTAGATAAACTATAACTAACATGTTAGCAAAGTCGTTAGAAATTCGATCGCAAAACGAACCCGAAAAAACATCATTTTCACATAGTTTCTACCGTTTTTAAAACGGGGTCTAAAAATTTTTCAGGGACCCTTAAAAATACAAGCAAGGTTTTTAAAGAATTGTGAAGAAATTTGGGACTGTGAATCGGCCATACCGCCGCCGATCCAAGTGATCCGCCGCGGATCAGCGGCCGAGTTGACTCCGAGTCAACCCAAATTTGCTCAGTTATTCTTCTGTGTTGATGTTGTGTTTTCTGGGATTTTTTGTTTCTGCTCAGGTTTTATGTTCACAGAGAATTATTTGGAGTAGACTCATTTGTGTTGCTTGATCGAAATTCTAAGATGTTTGGCTAACTTGATTATATCTGTGTTGTGTTTAATGTGTTCGTAAACCTCCCCTAACTACTAGTATGTCGGTTAGCAGGGGGCTGCACATTACTGTTATGGTTTTTAATGGTTTGTGAATATGAACTTGTTGGATTGTCGTGAATGGATAACCGGGGATGTGAGACGAGTGTTTCTGTCATTCAAATGTAATTTGTAATTTGTTGTGATATTCTTTTGCGGGGCACATCCGGGTTGAGGTTGTAGCCACCGTTATATTATTTCATTTACTGTTTTCTGCTCCTAGGATAGACCCAAGATGGGGTGCACAAACTACCGGGTACTTTGAAGTATTTAGTGGCCTACTCACGTCGTTTAGGGAGACCGCTTCATTTTGGGTACTAGGCGAGTAGTTTGCCGTACCCGTAGGGGTCTAGGGTAGGGTTTTGGCTATTCATCGCGACTGTGTAATCCATCTTTCTTTGCAGGCTCAAAAGGAATGCGGATTCGTAGAAAATCCAATATGTTCATCTGTGATCTGGAATGCCTATTATTGCGTCTGACGAATGTTCAATATCTATATATGATATCTAGTATGCGTCACTTATGTTTTGCACCCGCGCTAGCCTAGCCCCCGCTCTGTCGTTAGTTAAGTAACCTAACGGGTTAATGACGGGGCCCAGTGGTGAATGCGGATGACATAAGAGAACGTTGTATTTTCTTTGTTTTCTGCAATGATAGGTTAATTGATGGGACGCATTATATTAATGCAAAGAAAATAAACCAAAGTTGAATCGTTGGAACAGTTTAAAAGAAACCACTCGGTTATTTTAAAACAGAAGATTTTTTAATTGCGGAGCTTAACCACTCCTTTTAAAAAGCTATCAGGTTCCTTCGGTTATATCAAGTTCACTACGTTCACGGTTTCGCCAATACCAGTCGTAGCCCTATGTCTTTCATATGAATGGTCAGTAGTATTCAAGCTATGTTTGTTTGGCCCTTAGTCAAGACATAGTGATTGGTAGCTACTGGGGTGTTCACATGTAGCATAGATAGATGCGTTGGTTTGAGACAGTCGTATTATTTTGTTTGGCTCTTAGTCAAGTGTATATACGGGTGGGTTCAAATCAACCTCGATAATGACGGGTAGAACTGGACATGTGACTTATGATTTGTTGGCCCTTAGTCAAGGTCATAAGAGCATGGGGCAAAAATCCACATCGGGAGTTTCTAAAGAAACTAAAACTTGCTAGTGTTGCATACCATTTGGAGTTTGATAATGTTGGTAGGATTCCTTCAGCATTATTACACGATGATATTTGGATCTCGATCCTACTGTGAGTATATTCTACTTATCGGGAGATTCATCACTTAACGATCAATGCTATAAACCAAGTAGGTGTCTAGAACAGTGTCAGCGGGGCTATGCCTCCAGAGAAAAGAGGTTATTTAATTAAAGAACTTCGCGAAAGCATCGTAAAACCTCCCTTGAAGTACTGACACTAGCCTGGCTGAACGGTTAAGCAAGTATTGTACGGTGAGATCAGTCCTGACTAATTCTTCTTTTATGGTTTGAGGAAGGATTCGAGAAACAGTGGGAGCCATCCAGTTTAGATAAACTAAAAACCAATCTAAACTTACAAGAGTATCATGCTAAAATATTTTCTTCTCTCTCTTTCTTAACTGCAGCAACCTTGTGACCATGACTAGGTTACATCTAGATAAAAAGTTGACTGAATCTGACTTTTATGACTGGCAAAGGTCTGTCCAGATGTCCATTACCTATGACAAGCTGGACCACCCTATTACTACTCAAGCCCCTGCCGTTCCAAGTCCAGTTCCCACCATCGCGGATATGAATATCCGTCAGACAAGGGAAAAGGAAAGTGCGAGTGCCAAGTGCCTGTTGTTTTACCTATTCCGCCTCCCCACATCATGTGGGGTGTCTAACGTCGACTTACAAAGCCTAGGTTCCGAATATATATATATATATATATATATATATATATATATATATACGCCCTAGACTCCGCATAGTCAAACATAGACTCGAACCAAGTTTAAACCTAGCGCTCTGATACCAACTTTGTCACGACCCGAAATGGCACGTGACTGGCACTTGAATCATATGAAGTCCATAGGACCCCCATCGAATTCAAGTAAGCCAAAATCTGTAGGGTTCCTAGGCACGCTAATGAAGTCTCACAAGGCATCAACCATGCCAATTTCAAATTTTATGAGTGCCGAGAAACCCTAATACGGATTCGTCGACTAGAGTTTAGGCGAAAAAAATGAAACTAGTTAACATCTTAACTATAAGAAAGAGGCTACAACCTTTGTAGATCCGGTTCTCCACTTCCTTAGCTCCACGTAGACGTCCTCTCGCTGTCCATCTTGAATCCCGGACTCAAGCATCGGCTTCATCGGAGAAATGGGCGGGCAAGGTCGTCGGCTTCGTGCCGAAGATGATCTACGTCGAGGCAACACAAGTTCAAGCTCCAACTTCACCAAGTTGTGAAACTTGTGAAGAAAACACCCTATACTACTTGGCAAGAGGTAGAGGGTGAAGAAATAGGAGGTGGGTTCACTTTAGAATTGGATTCCTCACTCTTTTGTTCAAGATGCCATTGATGGAATCAAGCTTTCTTTCTTGATGAAGATGATGAAGAATATGATAAGTGTTGCTTTTAAAATGAAAATAAAATCAATACTTATCATATGCTAACCATGGTAAAGTGTAGAGAATAGATCATGGTTAGTTAGAATGGTTAGGGTTAAGGATGAAGACAAAATGGTAACCAAGTCAAACCTTCATGAAGCTTCAACTAAATACAAAGAAAGCCACCATTTTTCTTCATAATCCTTTACAAAATCAATAAATAAATAAATGAGTAATAAAAAAGAAACCCTAACCATTACACAACCATGGTTTAATCTTTACACAAAATACAAGTTAGCATGCAACATCAAACATGATACAATCAAGTGCACACAAAATATATCACATATACAATGTGCTTTTCAAGTGAGAAAATCCCTTTAAAGTGAACCAATACTAGTTAATGCAAAGTAATATATCAAAAATATAATTATACATTAAATCATTAAATAACACTTGATTCAAAGATCCGGTCATGTCGCACATAACCGACTAGTATCCAATGTATCGACTTATCAAATCAATCTTCGATTCGATAACTAGGTTATATCGCATATAACCAATCGAAACATTAATCGCGAGAATGAAATACGGTATCACATACACGCATTATTCTCGGTCCCGCACATATCTCATATGCGCTCCTATTTCGTTTCGCTTGAGCCAGGAAACCTCTGTGTAGGACTCTAAAGACTCGTCGATACGCCGGTAGCAGATGATGATCATATCAAGCACCCACAAGCCGCAAGCGGTCTGCTAAACGTAACGGCCATCCGGGTATTGAGCGATCAGAAGATCGATGAGCAAGCCTGCTCACACTACTGTGAATCCAACCAGTGACACTTACCGTACAGTCCGGTCTGTTCGTCCGATATGTCGCATATCAAGTCTAGGGGTGGCAAACGTCAGACCCCAATAACCGATAAGTCGTGCCGATGTGAGGCTCATAACGGGTCGAGAAACTACTGGTAACACTTACCAGCAAATCTCAGATCAGCCCTGGTCAGGGACTTCCCTGTTACGGCCAATCGAGCACAGCGCAACATCAACCCCCAATACCGGGAGAGACGAAACCCCTCCTATCGCTTATTGCCTCCATGTGACTCGGGACTGTACCTAAAGACCACCATTTTGCATGCCCTCATGGACGTGGTAAGGTGGAGATCAAAGCACAGTGGGAATCACACAAGACTCTATGACGATCTCGGGTCTACAGACTAACCTGCACAAGTGTCACCAGAGAACTGCCATCTGACGTGAGGTATAATACCAACTGGGAGTTCTCGGTGAGTCCTTCCAGTGTATCCAGTCTCTACTGAGCACCCGTATACCATCTCTGATGTCAAACACCAATGGATATGGGATCATCCATCGCCCATCTCATGGGTCGAGAAGCGTATACGCTAGTCTACACTCGTATATCGATGCCCCGTCTCGATACACCCACGACCAGGGACCTTGAAGGATGTACCTATAGACTACCATGCCCCCACTAGTATGATCTGCATCATAGTCCAGGTAGTCAAGTACACATCCTAAGGGCTTTACCAACATGTAACTATAAGACAGTTTAAAGAGACAAGTATACATGTTAAGATAAAGAGCAACCAGATAGCATACTATCATATCGAGCAAGAAAGTCATCTCTATATATGTCCAAGCATCCAATATAATATACATCATCTGTACAATACTGGCCTCTAGGGCATACATACAACTAACAATCTCCCACTTGCACTAGGGCCAGCTGCTGTAGTATCGCATACCGAGCATCCCGAAGAGTTTCTCAAACTGTATCTGGGGTATGGCCTTCGTGAGTGGATCCGCCGTGTTGTTCTTCGTGTCAACCCTCCTGACCTCGAAATCCCGGCGATCAACTATCTCCCGGATCAGGTGATACCGCCTCAGAATATGCCTGGATCGGTGATGGGACCTGGGTTCCTTGGCCAAAGCCATCGCTCCATTGTTATCGCAATACAAAGGTATTGGATGCTCAATGGATGGAACCACTCCAAGTTCAGTAATGAACTTCTTGATCTAGGCAGCCTCTTTGGCAGCATCGTTGGCAGCGATGTATTCAGCCTCCATCGTCGAGTCTGCCACGGTTTCCTGCTTGGTACTCTTCCAGCTAACTGCCCCTCCGTAAAGGGTAAAGACAAATCCCGACTGTGACTTAGAGTCGTCCTTATCACTCTAGAAGCTCGAATCGGTAAAGGACTCCACTTGGAGTTCTCCGTTACCATACACCAAGAGCATCTCTTTAGTCCTTCGTAAGTACTTGAGAATGCTCTTCACAGCTGTCCAGTGACTCTCTCCAGGATCAGCTTGATACCTGCTCACTACACTTAGTGAGTATGCTACATCGGGTCTGGTACATAGCATCGCATACATGATAGAGCCTACAGCCGAAGCATAGGGTATCCCTTGCATGCGAGCTCTCTCTAAATCAGTCTTGGGAGACATCTCTTTGGAGAGAGTGACTCCAGAGATCGTGGGCAAGTTCCCACGCTTGGATTCTTCCATACTAAACCTCTTTAGTATGGTGTCAATGTACCTGGATTGGGACAATCCCAATATCCGTTTGGATCTATCTCTATAGATCCTAATCCCCAATATGCAGGAGGCATCACCAAGATCTTTCATTGAGAATCTTTATGATAAGAAGAGCTTGACCGATTGCAGCATAGGAATATCATTTCCTATCAAGAGTATGTCGTCCACGTACAATACGAGGAAGACAACCTTACTCTCTGCCACCTTCTTGTAGATACAAGATTCATCTAGATTTTTGACGAAATCAAACTCTTTGATAACGACGTCAAAGCAGATGTTCCAACTCCGCGATGCTTGCTTTAATCCATAAATGGATTTAAGCAGCTTGCACACCTTCCCGCTGCTCCCACTATCTACGAAGCCCTCTGGCTGAGTCATGTACACGCACTCTTCTAAATCACCGTTTAGAAAGGCGGTCTTAACATCCATTTGCCAGATTTCGTAATCATGATATGCGGCGATGGCAAGCATGATCCGGATGGATTTAAGCATAGCCACTGGAGAAAAGGTTTCGTCATAGTCCACACCTGGTCTTTGACGAAAACCTTTTGCAACAAGTCTAGCTTTGAAAGTCTCCACTTTCCCATCTACACCAAGTTTTTTCTTGAAGATCCACTTGCTCCCAATGGGTTTTACCCCTTCAGGAGCAATTTCCAAAGTCCATACTTTGTTAGTGTACATGGATTCCATCTCGGACCGCATAGCATCCAGCCATTTCACTGAGTCCCTACTCGTGATGGTCTGCTCGAAGCTAGTTGGGTCATCATCCTCCATGATGCAATCCTCGCTCCCACCATCCATGAGAAAACCGTAGTATCTCTCAGGTGGGTGAGGAACCCTACTAGATCTGCGGAGTGGCTGGGGTTCATTGGAATCCTCTGGTTCCACCAGATCTTCTGTTGTAGCTTTTGTAGCTGGAACCTCTTCCAGTTCTACCTCATGACCACTAATCTCTTTTTCAAGAAATTCCTTTTCTAAAAAGGTGGCATGCCGAGAAACAAACACTCTTTGTTCCTCAGGGTGGTAGAAGATATACCCTTGTGAATTCTTGGGATATCCTACAAATTTGCATAGAACAGATCGTGCCTCGACTTTGTCCGGATTTTGTCGTTTGACATAGGCTGGACAACCCCATATCTTAACATAGTCAAGAATGTTCTCTTTCCTTTCCATATCTCATATGGAGTGGTAGGCACAGATTTGGTGGGGACCATATTCAATAGATGTATGGCTGTTTCAAGCGCATACCCCCAGAAGGAAATAGGTAACTCAGCTGTGCTCATCATAGAGCGCACCATATCTAATAGGGTGTGGTTCCTCCGTTCTGATACACCATTGTGCTGTGGTGTATATGGAGGAGTCAGTTGAGAGAGAATCCCATTCTCTTTTAGGAAGTCTAGGAATTCATTGCTCAAGTATTCACCTCCTCGATCAGATCGAAGGATTTTAATACTTTTTCCGGTTTGGTTCTCGACTTCTTGTTTATATTCTCTAAATTTCTCAAAAGCTTCAGACTTGTGTCTTATCAAGTACACATGTCCGTATCTTGAGAGATCGTCAGTGAATGTAATGAAATACGAAGAACCATCCCTGGCATGTATAGACATGGGACCGCATACATCACTATGTATTAGTCCCAAGAGTTCAGTAACTCTTTCTCCGTGTCCCGTAAACGGAGTTTTGGTCATCTTGCCTTTGAGACATGACTGGCAAGTGTCATACGATGAAAATTCGAATGGTTTCAAATATCCATCCTTATGCAACTTAGCCAGTCGTGTTACATTGATGTGACCCAGTCTACAATGCCACAAGTAGGATTCGTTCAGTTCTGAACTCTTCCTCTTGTGTGTGTTTGTTACGCTCAGAACTGTTGATTGATTTAGAACATAAATGCCATTGCACAACGTGCCTGATCCAACCAACTTTTGGTTACGGAAAATGTTCATAACATTGTCCTATAATACAAAATTATATCCCTCTTTACTCAACAAAGAAACCGATATAATGTTGCATATCAGGTTCGGCATGTAATAGCATTCGTTCAGAACCAATGTATTACCAGTCGGTAATACAAGGTGATATTCCCCGACAGTCTTAGCTGCAACAATTGCACCATTTCCAACTCTAATGTCTTTATCACCTTCTCCAAGTTCTCTACCTTTCCTAAGCCCATGTAACTGATTACATATATGGGATCCTGACCCGGTATCTAATACCCAGGACGTAGAGGAAATGGAGAAACAGTTCTCTGTAACGAACACACCCGAAGAAAATACATCATCATGTACTTTCTTCATTCGGGTGGCATGGGAATCCTGGTATTCCCCTATATCCTGTTCAGTCCTATAACTCTTATAAGAAAGAACGGAACCAACGTTCCCCAGCACAGTATAACATGCGGGTTTGGTCAGTACATCCATATTATTATCTTGATTATGGCATGAAATGGTCGCTACCTGGAGAGAGAGAGAAGAAAACACTTTAGCGTATGCTCGTGCAAGATCAGATTGGTTATTATCTTATCTAATCAGGATGGCTCCCACTGTTTTTATCAAATCTTCCTTCAAACCCTAAAAGGAAAGACTAGCCGGGATTAATTATACACTACAAGTTCGCCAATCTTTCAGCCAGGCCAGTGTCGGTACTTTGAGGGAGGTCCCCCGTGCTTTCGCACGAACCTAATTAATGTAAACCTCGTTTTCCCAGAGACATAACCTCATTAACACCTTTCTAGACACCTACTTGATCGGCTAATTGTAATGTGTAAAACACTTCCAGGAGTAACTCTTACTCGCAGTGGGTATCGGGATCCAACTATCTCATAGAAGGTATGCAATCTCATTGCAAATTTCAACACTTGAAATTCCCGATAATGCTTTTGCCCCTAGCGTGCTATGACCTTGACGAAAGCCAACAAACCACATCCCGCTAGTCAAGTTCAACCCGTATATTTCTTGATTGAATTAAACCCACCCGCATGACCCTTGACGAAAGCCAACAAAGCCGTACGACTACCCTAATCCAATCGCATCATATGCAGCAGATAAGCAGCACATAGCTACCGCACACTACACCTTGACGAAAGCCAACAAATGTAGCACGAATACTATATGCAACTTATCTGAAATGTTGGAAGGCTACGACAGGTTTTTTTCTGAAAACCTATTGCGTAATGAACTTGATATCGTTGTAGAATCAAATGAAGTTTTGAAATGGAGTGATTTTGAGGCTTTTGTAGTTTTGCTAAAGGGGTCACTCCCGGTGAAGGGATCGTCGGCCCTTTCCTCGTCGAATGAGGTGCGGGATATATCATATATATCACTGTGCAAAGCAGAAACTATAGAAGAAATCAAAAGTCAAACCGAGTGTGTAGCATCTGCCAGTTATTGCTAAAGGAGTCACTCCCGGTGAAGGGATCTCGGCCCTTTCCTCATCGAATAAGGTGCAGTGTATATCATATATACAGCTATGCAAAGCAAGAACTGTAGCTACCTGTTTTGTTTAAAATTTGATTCTACAACATCTTAGGTTTCTATTCTTTCATTAATCACATTAATGAAGTCCCATCATTTAAGTCACCTAAACATCACAGATAAATACGACGTACACTTATGCCATCCGCATTCGCCTGGATGTCCCCTCATGCATCGTTAGGTTAGGTAACTAACGACAGAGCAGGGCAGGGCTAGTGCGGGTGCAAAACATAAGTAACGTCTATATAATATATCATATATACTATATACTGTATCTATCACAGAACATCACAGATATTGCAGCAGAAGAAACATATGAAACATTGGATATACTAGGACATCCGTGTTTTCAATACGAGCCAGTATAAAACACGGATTCCACGGTAGTGATGAATAGCCAATCCCACACCCCTAGACCCCTACGAGAGCGGCAAGCAACCCTACCAATTCTAGAGTTAGGAGACCCGGACTCGACTCCTCGAGATGGTCTCCCACTGGACCCTAGAACCCGGTTACTTGTGCTCCCCTTCTTGGGTCTATCCTAATGCGGAAAAGTAAATAATATACAAAAGGTGACAACTTCCGCAACCTGGAAGTGTCCCAATAAAAGAATATTACATACAAGTTTTTTTTACATGAATGAAAAAGAAAAACTCTCATCTCACATAAAAACCCCCGGCTATTCGAACACGACGATCCAATATAACATATCCAGCAACACATAACATCACATGTCATCAACGTAAGTAAGTATGCATACCCCAATTGTCGTTGACGTATAGCAACGAAACCGACGATATCGACATACTACACTTACGGTCACAGAAAAGAAAGTGTAAAACTGCAACAATTGGAATCCGCAACCTCTTTAGACATCTCATACCTAATCAAATAAAATACTTAGACATCACATGCCTAACAATTATAAACCCCGCATTTTAGTCTCATTATCGAAAACTCTTTTCAATATCAAGTGAGACTAAAGCGCTAGATTTATAACATTCATCCAGTTATCTCATAACTGTTTGTGAATTCCAATTATTGTATCCCATTCCGGATAAATAGAAAATATAAAACTTTCCGATCGAACATTCGAACACCGAAGTTTTCCCGAAACCGTTCAACACATGAAATAAGTTCAAAGACATTCAATTATGCCTCAGTACCAACGGTCCAGCCGTAGAAGGGTCAAGCCAACGCCTCACATGTGGCACGCCGTACTGCCCCAAACCCTAAGGTTCAAAGGGCAGTTCAAGACGGTCACATAATCGAGTTAAGGTCTGTTGTCTTCTAGAGGGACCATCGCGTTACTTGCACTACTTAGAACTTCATTAAACTACAGAAAAGTCCAACAATTAGAAATTTCCCGGCAGGAGAAAGATTGGGTATTTACATCCGGTCGAACTTTTTAACATATTGTAAAATTATCCGGAAAAACACACAGACAAAATTTGATAATCCGATCGAATCTCTGATTCCCAATACAACCCCAGAATACTCAACTCTGAAGTCATAATAAAAATACCCAGAAAATATAGCACTGCAAAATAGGAATTACTGTGTAAAATTCATTGGACAAGGCGACAGTACGGCCGCGGAACCGCCGCATGAGCAAGCTCATGCCGCGGAACCGCGGCGGTTTAATGGACTTAGCTTCTCGAATTTCACAGTAACTCTTAAAAACACCTGCTGATTTTTCTGCATATTTTTAATTCACAAAAAACCAGATTTTTAGAAAATTTCCAGAGAGCATTTTGGATGTTGGTTTCGATGTTCGTTCGGATTTCAAACGTCGTCTACTCATCGCCTAAGGCTCTATCTAGGCTCTGATACCACTGTAGGGTTCTTAGGCACGCTAATGAAGTCTCACAAGGCATCAACCATGCCAATTTCAAATTTTATGAGTGCCGAGAAACCCTAATACGGATTCGTCGACTAGAGTTTAGGCGAAAAAAATGAAACTAGTTAACATCTTAACTATAAGAAAGAGGATACAACCTTTGTAGATCCGGTTCTCCACTTCCTTAGCTCCACGTAGACGTCCTCTTGCTGTCCATCTCGAATCCCGGACTCAAGCATCGGCTTCATCGGAGAAATAGGCGGGCAAGGTCGTCGGCTTCGTGCCGAAGATGATCTACGTCGAGGCAACACAAGTTCAAGCTCCAACTTCACCAAGTTGTGAAACTTGTGGAAAAAACACCCTATACTACTTCGCAAGAGGTAGAGGGTGAAGAAATAGGAGGTGGGTTCACTTTAGAATTGGATTCCTCACTCTTTTGTTCAAGATGCCATTGATGGAATCAAGCTTTCTTTCTTGATGAAGATGATGAAGAAGAAGAAAGAATATGATAAGTGTTGCTTTTAAAATGAAAATAAAATCAATACTTATCATATGCTAACCATGGTAAAGTGTAGAGAATAGATCATGGTTAGTTAGAATGGTTAGGGTTAAGGATGAAGATAAAATGGTAACCAAGTCAAACCTTCATGAAGCTTCAACTAAATACAAAGAAAGCCACCATTTTTCTTCATAATCCTTTCCAAAATCAATAAATAAATAAATGAGTAATAAAAAAGAAACCCTAACCATTACACAACCATGGTTTAATCTTTACACAAAACACAAGTTAGCATGCAACATCAAACATGATACAATCAAGTGCACACAAAATATATCACATATACAATGTGCTTTTCAAGTGAGAAAATCCCTTTAAAGTGAACCAATACTAGTTAATGCAAAGTAATATATAAAATATATAATTATACATTAAATCATTAAATCAACACTTGATTCAATGATCCGGTCATGTCGCACATAACCGACTAGTATCCAATGTATCGACTTATCAAATCGATCTTCGATTCGATAACAATGTTATATCGCATATAACCAATCGAAACATTAATCACGAGAATGAAATACGGTATCACATACACGCATTATTCTCGGTCCCGCACATATCTCATATGCGCTCCTATTTCGTTTCGCTTGAGCCAGGAAACCTCTGTGTAGGACTCTAAAGACTCGTCAATACGCCGGTAGTAGATGATGATCATATCAAGCACCCACAAGCCGCAAGCGGTCTGCTAAACGTAACGGCCATCCGGGTATTGAGCGATCAGAAGATCGATGAGCAAGCCCGCTCAGACTCCTGTGAATCCAACCAGTGAAACTTACCGTACAGTCCGGTCTGTTCGTCCGATATGTCGCATATCAAGTCTAGGGGTGGTAAACGTCAGACCCCAATAACCGATAAGTCATGTCGACGTGAGGCTCATAACGGGTCGAGAAACTACTGGTAACACTTACCAGCAAATCTCAGATCAGCCCTGGCCAGGGACTTCCCTGTTACGGCCAATCGAGCACAGCGCAACATCAACCCCCAATACCGGGAGAGACGAAACCCCTCCTATCGCTCATTGCCTCCATGCGACTCGGGACTGTACCCAAAGACCACCGTTTTGCACGCCCTCATGGACGTGGTAAGGTGGAGATCAAAGCACAGTGGGAATCACACAAGACTCTATGACGATCTCGGGTCTACAGACTAACCTGCACAACTGTCACCAGAGAACTGCCATCTGACGTGAGGTATAATACCAACTGGGAGTTCTCGGTGAGTCCGTCCAGTGTACCCAGTCTCCACTGAGCACCCGTATACCATCTCTGATGTCAAACACTAATGGATATGGGATCATCCATCGCCCATCTCATGGGTCGAAAAGCGTATACGCTAGTCTACACTGGTATATCGATGCCCCGTCTCGATATACCCACGACTAGGGACCTTGAAGGATGTACCTATAGACTACCATGCCCCCACTAGTATGATCTGCATCATAGTCTAGGTAGTCAAGTACACATCCTAAGGGATTTACCAACATGTAACTTTAAGACAGTTTAAAGAGACAAGTATACATGTTAAGATAAAGAGCAACCAGATAGCATACTATCATATCGAGCAAGAAAGTCATCTCTATATATGTCCAAGCATCCAATATAATATACATCATCTGTACAATACTGGCCTCTAGGACATACATACAACTAACAATCTCCCACTTGCACTAGGGCCAGCTGCTGTAGTATCGCATACCGAGCATCCCGAAGAGTTTCTCAAACTGTATCTGGGGTATGGCCTTCATGAGTGGATCCGCCGTGTTGTTCTTCGTGTCAACCCTCCTGACCTCGATCTCCCGGCGATCAACTATCTCCCGGATCAGGTGATACCGCCTCAGAATATGCCTGGATCGCTGATGGGACCTGGGTTCCTTGGCCAAAAACACCGCTCCATTGTTATCGCAATACAAAGGTATTGGATGCTCAAAGGATGGAACCACTCCAAGTTCAGTAATGAACTTCTTGATCCAGGAAGCAACATAAGTTTATAAAATCTTTGCGGTTTCTCCAAATCCAGAAATCTTATGGAAATCTGAAAGCCCAAAATCGCGAGTCAATAACAGTGAAATACCGGCATAAAGCCCTATAATATTGCATGAAAAATGAATATATATATGCATGGGTATTTAAGTAAAGAATGCAATATCTAAACTAGCACAGTAATGATATATCGGAACTATTAGCTAGCAAGCAATATCAATGCAATAATATTCTCTAAGGTGTACGTGACATGACAATTACCGATGAGGATGTGTGTGAGTCGGCAAGCAAGTGTTCGTAGACATACGCATCCTCGGTAATTGTGCTGGTATCCTAACAATCGATATCATAATAGTTAAGGAGACACGTAAAAACATGCAATGCATTGAGAACATGAATAGTAAACGCAACATTGAAGAATATACATTTCTATATACGAGTCATACAGTTTTGGCATTTAAAATAGCACGAATCGTGGTTTTAGAAAATAGGGGCTACGGTGCCTTTTAAGAAAAAGTACGTACTTTGAAAATCTGTAATATCCCTCGGGCTGTCTTTTGAAAATACTCACGATTGTTAGCTTCTGAAATTAAGTATGACCCGAGCCCAGTCTAACATCTACCAAATAACTACAGGACTAAACTAAGATATTAGTCGAAAAGGTAAGGAAATCCATCTAAAGTCCGAGTCGATATATTTAATAGTCGGCGATCCCGCCTCAACAGCGTCACGTACAGAAAAATATATAATACGACATCCTCGAGTCAAGAGTGCGGATCAACCATCATATCTATACTTCGTACGGCAAAATCCATCGTACGACATCCCAAATCGGCGTACGGGTCAAATATCACATTTATCTCATTATCCATGTGGTATTGCTATTATAACATTATGAACTAAAGGTACTGATATAAAGTCTAGTACATTTCAATACCATCAACATATATTCACGTGTGTATGAAAACGCATCGCCCAACGATCCGCTATAATATCATGTCGTATAATAATATCACGACCCCAAACACATATCACAATCTTACAGCATCATGCCTGATCATATCGACTCTTTTCCGAGTATAACATACTATCCTCATCACCCGTAAACTTATGTGTGTGTGTGTGTGTACACACACACACACACATCAACACACACACACACACACACACATAGCATATACACCCAAAACATATTCCGTGTGTGCATGTGTGTGTGTATACCTATACTCTAGGGTTTCGCAACTAAGAACTAACTAAAAGCGCTACCTTCCAATTACACTAAACTAACCCATGATCTCCTAGAGCCACTCTTGCTAATTATCCACATATCACAACACACACACACACACACACACATAATGTATTCACATACTACATTACAAAACTGCGGGGATGCTATACGCCATCCACCTGACTTCCCCCATAGATATATATCTACTCACATTGATCCTTGCTTGCCGAAGTCGATGTCTCCTTGCTCCTCCTTGTTATCCGAAGTCCATGTGAGGGTGCCTACATATACAAATAAATAGTATCGTAAACAGAATCAGGTACGAAAACCAAAATGGCACACGAATCGCACATAGGATAAAACTTATGGTCTACGCATGCAAGAATAACCAAACAACCCTCGAAATTGACGTGCAAACGTTACACCACCGAGTCAAAACCCAATTAATAAAATCCAAGTCATAAATAGTCACAAAACCAAAGCAGCAACATAAGAAAACACTTCCAGATTTTGTTCCAGGTGAAATTAGAAAATTTTGCATATGTGGAGGGTCTAATTTGCCTAAAATGGAGCCATGGACCAAGCACAAGGCGATTTCATCGTACCAAGGCCGCAAATTGCGGCCAAAACTAGATAATTAGTGGCCACAACATGGAGTGGGCGTCTCAGGTTTTGGGGTTAGCTTCTAGATCACCTGCACACATCTCAGTAATTGCTAATGGATTTCTAGGGCCCCCGGATGATAGCAGATCTCGAAACAACATCACAATTCCTACAAAAATTCGATATTAGGGATTTCTAAGTTTGGGATGTGGGGTTTTAGTCTCATGTTAGGTCCAGGTTTATGACACTAGAGGGTTATAATCCACAATTACTCGCAATTACACCTTCCCAAGTCAAGGAAAACCTTAACCCTCATCTTGGAATTTTCAAACCTCACTAAATCTCTCTTAAACACTTCTAAACTAATATATATGCTAAAGTGAATCAAATACTGCACTAATGGTGACAGAATTACCTCATTTGGCAACTCAAGAATTTTCTTGAGTTGCCCCAAGTGCTCAAAATCCTATCTTGCTTAGTCCCCCATGCTTGTAGTGAGCTTGTATACATTTTTAATGAAGGGAATGAGGTGTTTTGATGTAGAGATGGGGTGTTGTGAGGTGGTAGAGGTGGTGGAGAGAGGAGGGCAGCCATGGGTGAGGGGGAGAGAAAAATGATGAAGATAATAAAGAGGAGAAAAAAGAAATGGCCATGGTCAAATGACCCCTCACCTCTCTCTTCTCTCTCATGCCGATACTTCATTTATTGAATCTTTTCTTTTCTTTTCTTTTCTTTTCTTTTTCTTTTCTTTTCTTTTAAAACTATATACATATAAAAGAAACACAAGATTCCATGCACAATTAAGGATTTAAGCCAAGTTTTTCAAAAAATTAACAAGTGTTAGCAATGTGACATGGTGCATGTCATATGCATAATCACGCTTAATGCAAAATTAGCGATTATTAATCGAGTTTAGCATTTAACCCTCTTACAAATAAGTATTTAAAAATCTATAAATGCTCATATCACATAAAACACCCTCAATTCAATAATTCTTATAAATTTCCAAATATTTCCCAATTTATCGGTATTTAATTATACCAAAACATTAAAACTGATCTCCACACATTAAAATATTCGTAATATTTATTATTCAATTATAAATTCGCAAAAGTAATATTTTATTTTTCTGAAATGTTACAGGGTTATGCAATACTCCCGCTATATTTCAGCGGTGTATGATGTGCTGGGTTCCTTAGCACCCTCACCACGTTTTCTAAGGCATCTAGCATGCAATTTTAAAAAATCTAGAGTGCTAAGCAACCCAGAATGAGGATTTAACTAGAGAATTAGGGTTATAACTAAACAATTAAACTACTTTACTCTAAGTGAACAAGAAATACAAGCTTTGTAGACCGGTCCTTCACTTCTAAAGCTCCGTATAGTAGTCCCTTTGCTCCAAGTAGTGGTCTCCCAGACTCTCGTTAGGCTCCACTAGGCGAAAGAAACACGCTTGCTTGAAGAACTTCGAGGCCGAAGATGATCTACGTCGAGGAATATCTAACTCAAGCTACTTCTTCACTAATTGAGAATTACTGAAGTAAACAACCTTTACTAAATGGCTAGTCTAGTGTAGGTTGATAATGTATGAATTTTGCTCAATTTAGAATTATTTTTCTCTCACTTTTTCTTCACCTCAAGAAAATCTAGTAAGCTCAAGGAGATGAAGAAGAAGATGAAGTCATTAATAGAATGTCAACCATGGATGAGAAAATATCATATATAACTCATGTAGAGACTTAACCATGGCTAAAGAAACTGGTTGGGTTAATAAATATCAAAAGTAAAACAAAATTAGTGGACTAAGTCAATGGTTTCCACAAGCTTGTCCAAGCTTCATAAGCCATGACAAATTCCACTTAATTTTGTATATTCTCTAAATAAATATTTACCCTAATTATCTTAAGTTTGGTATGAGTCTCATACACCCATGTAATAAGTATCATCAAGCATGACACAAAGAACAAATACATTAATATATATCACGTATAAATTAAATGTATAAGTGAGAAAAGAAATTCTTAAGTGAGCTAATATTACTCAATATATAATAATATATCAAATATATAATTATATATTGAATTATTAAATCAACACTTGATTTAATAACCCGGCTGTATCGCATACAACCGACTAATATCTTCTATATGCATATCATATATACATATAACATATCATTCTCCGGTTATATCACATATAACCTATATTGCGAGATTGGAATATAGTATCACATACTCGTATTAATCTCGGTCCCGCATATATCACATATGTGCCCTACTTTGTTTCGCTTGAGCCAGGGTACCTCTGTGTAGGACTCTAAAGACTTGTCAATACGCCGGCAGTAAGCAATGATTATATCAGTTACCCACAATCCGTCAGCGGTACTAGCTGGACGTAACGGCTACCCGAGTATTGAGCGATCAGAAGATCAATAAGCAAGCCTGCTCATACTCCCATGAATTCAATAAGTAACACTACTGTACTGTCCGGTCTCTTCGTCTGATATGTCGCATACCGAGTCTAGGGGTGGTAAACGTTAGACCCCAGTAACTTGATATGTCATGCCGATATGAGGCTCATAACGGGTCGAGAAACTACTGATAACACTTACCAGTAAATCTCCGTATCATCCCTGGTCAGGGACTTCCTGTTATGGCCAATCGAGCACAGCGCAACATCAACCCCCAATACCGAGAGCGACGAATCCCCTCCTATCGCTCATTGCCTCCATGTGAATCGGGACTATACCCAAAAACCACCGGTTTGCACGCTTTCTTGAACATGGTAAGATGGAAATCAAGGCACAACGGGAATCACACAAGACTCTACGACGATCTCAGGTCTGCAGACTAACCTGTACCTGTCACGACCCGAAATAATAGCTCGTGACCAGCACTTAAATCACGCAACGTCTAAAGACGTAACGTAATTCAAGTAAGCTGAAACCCAGAAATCTAAACCTTTTCAAGAAATTAAAGGAGGTGAAGTTTTGAAATAAAGGTATAATGAAATCAAGTTTTCTTAATGCATAGAAAAGGAACATGAAAATGCAAGTGAAATTTGCTAGTTTAAAAATGTGTTTCGTCTTTTTAGAAATTTGGGCAGCACCTCCTTTGTATATTTTGATCCAAAACCACAAATACATAACAAGAATAATGGCATCCCCAAGCGGGAGCTAGCTATTCGCCAAACGGCAGATCACAACCATGCAAGATGATAAATATAAGTATACGACGCCCAACGGAGAAGTTCACCACAAAAGATAAAGAAATAAGCAAGACATCATAACCACAAGTAGCGGAAAACCCCTCGCGCTAAGTCTCGCAACCACAATCTCACTAAGTCTCATTACTTACACAAATTACTAATTTTGATTGATGGAGTTGACTAGACACAATATGAAATATAAATACAAGAGTGGATACGATATAAGTGCCCCACCTACCAATGCAAACACCCAAAAGAAGTTATGTGCCAGTGATGCCGCTACGGATCCATGCGGCCAACCTGCAAGAACTGTGGCACAACAGGGGTGAGTTGCCAACTCGTGAGTAGAAAAACATCTACAAGTTCGAATAAACAATGACTCCTAGGTCAACTGTATCATAAAGGTAATACTATGATATCTAGGGTGACCGGGTCATCATATGTGCCAACAAAGTAATCAATACCAATATGCATGCGGATATAATCCAACAATATAACCCATGTCTGTATGCATGTGGATCTCGTCCAACCATATAATCAATGTCTGTATGCACATAAATATCATAAAAGAGTGTGCATGAAAGTATGAGGATATAAATCAATGGTGTCACTCGTGACACATCAAAATCATAGAACCTGGGTGTCCAACATCAACACCCGAAAACATCATGAATCCCGTATCCAGCATCGACACGTAAATCCTCATATCTCTCGGGCTCCGTCAGTCCGGATCGGCCCGTATCATCTCTCGACTCCGGTCAGTATCTTCTGGGCCCAACCAATCACCGCTAGGTAGTAGTCCTTCTGCCAGGCTCACCGTTTATATACACAACATCCCTTTCTTACCCCGGGTACCATACCGGGTCCACCATGTACCCGAAATCGGCCTCGTCCACTCCTTGAATCGGGTTTCACATGTCACATGTCTCAGAACCAAGAAAACACATGGTGGACGCACTGAAATATCATATCAAGAGAAACCAGGATTTTAAAACAGTACATGCTTTCTTTTAAAATATCCATGGTTCTCAAATCCAGAAATCTCATGAAAACATCATATCTCAATTCGTAAAAGCGTAAAGCATGATGTATGCGACATATAACATAAATGTAAGCATATCCGTATATCATGCAATATGGAACAATGATATGACATATTAAAGGAAAACTGCTCTTTTAAATGGATCCAGTTTTTAAAATAGTACATGCAGTCCTCCAAATCTCCAAAATCGAATGCAATACCGTATAAAGGTGCACATGTGTATATACGCAAGTATGGACGTACGAATATGGTTGTCCGTAAGTATAGGAGTACAATATGTATGTACGCAAGTATGGTGTACAATATGTATATCATGATGCAGCAACTCTACTGTCTAGTGACATGGCAATTATCGATGATGAAGTGTGTGAGCCGGCAAATCTGTGTACGTGTAGCATATGCACCATCGATAATGGTGCAAGTGTACTAGCACAGGTATAAGCAATGCAATGAGAATAATATGAATGCAGCATAAGGTAAATCATATGCAAATGCTGACGGGTATACGTATCTAACATGATCGAGTCGGTGAGTCAATCAATCGGTATTCCGCCTCACAACATCCCGTACGGTATACTCCATCGTACGACATCCTCTAGTTAACGGTATGGATCAAACCTCAAGTCAAACTCATCACGTACGGAAAATCATCGTACGGTGGAATTAAACTATCAGAGATTCTATCAACCTATAAGATGAGGAGGGTACGGACCTAACGTCTCGTACGGGTATCACTCATGATTCACAACATATAAAAACATCTCAATATACCTATGTCCCAGGTCACATCCGCAACAATCTCATATCAGGGGACCGGCAGGGTATCAATCATCTAAATCGACTCGCATCCGTATACCCACATATCAGCAATCATCATATCACGTCATATATTCTTTTCATCAAATTTATATCCCTCATCAAGTCAATTCCACAAATACATTCTACCTTTACTATAAGTATAAGTATCTAATCTAACATACACATCCGAACCATACAAACCGTTTTTGAAAGATGCGAATCGTAGTTTTGAAAGTAGGGGCTACGGTGTTTTTAAAGAAAGATATCATTTGAAAATATGTAATGTCCCTCTGGGTGTCTGTTTAAAAGATGCATACGATTCTTCAGTTTGGAAATGGGTATGGTTCGGATGACACATCTACGTCGACTATCTAGTCCTATAGTACCCTAAACGGCAATATCATCAAATATCATCCTCAAATCCCGTCATCACATATTAGCTGTATCATATCACTTTAACTATCATTTAGTTTCTAATATGGTTTCTCTAACTATCATTTAAGTATATATATAGTTTTCTATTAAAGGTTTCCTTAACCATTTACTATGAATCGGTTTCCATCAAAACTTGCGGGGGTGCTATACGCCATCCACCCGACTTCCCCCGTGGATAAAGATCCACTCACCTTGGTCTTCGCTTGCCGAAGTTGATGACTCCATGCTCCGTCGCCTCGGAATCCACGCGAAGGTACCAACAATAATAACACATATCGCAACGCGTATTAAAATCAAGACGGAAAACCAAAACGGTACACGCTTCGCTCACAGGTTAGAACCTATATCTTACGCGTACAAAATCAACCAAACAACCCTTGTTGTTGATGTACAGACATCCAACAAACAAATACAAATCCAACTATCAAAAATGAGCATTTGAAAATACAGAAAATATATCCAAAATCACACTAATGTGCCCCAGATTTTGACTCAGGTCAAACTAGCCAAAGTTGCACATACACAAGGTCTAATTTACTGGAGAACAAGACATGGAAAAAATACGAACACTTTTCCCCACACCCTGGACGCAAATTATGGCCAGGAACAATAAATTTGTGGCCACACTTGAAGGGTAGGGTCTCAGGTCTTGGGTGAAGGTTCCATGTTGCCTGCACACTCCTTTGTGTTTGCTAAATAATTCTTAGTGCCCTTGGGTGATAGCAGATCACAAAATACCAACACAAATTCCATAATTTCCCGATATCGACAAATCTAAAGTTCTTGTTTTGGGGTTTGGTCACTGGTCCAGTTCAAGAAATGGGTCTCTAGGGTCTTGTAACAGCCACTAGGCATCACCCAAACCACACAACACTCAAACCCTTCTCTAGGAATTTCTAAGTTCACAAATCTACCACTAAACGAATTCTAAACTAAACTAAAATGCTATGAATACATAACTAAACTAAATGGAAGGGATTATACCTCATGTTTGAAACTCAAGAGATACCCTAGCTTCCCATTGTCATCAAAAGCCCACTTTGCTTGGTCCAATGCGATGAGGGTGAGGAGGTGGTCATTTTTTGTGAAAGGGGTTTAGGGTTTTGAGGAAGGATTTGAGATGGATCTAGGGTTGAAGGTGGAGGGAAGTGATGAAGAAGAAGGAGAATACAAATTAATGGGGAAGGGAAAAATGGCTACCCTCTCTCTCTCTCCTACTCTCACTCCCTCTTATTCTCATCATCCTTTTCTCTCTCCAATCATTCTCTCTCTTAACCCTTTTCTTTTTCTTTTAAAACCAACCATATAAAACCCCAAATCAATACAAGAAAATAACATGTAACCAAAATGCAACATGACATGGTGCACTAGCCATGAAAAACTGTAGAATCACGGATTTGGCTTAATCGTGATTAGCGGTGCACTAATCGGGTTTTTACCCAAACTGCGTATAATAAATTTTAAAAATGCCAAATCCTTTAAATATATTTTTAATTTAATAAATAATTTTAATTTTCATTTATTTCACAATTATCGGTATATATTTATACCCTTTTTCGAAAACCCCAATTTCGCAAATCGGGTAGTTTTCGGGAAATATATTATTTTAATATTAAATTCCTAGAATAATATTTTATATTTTTCTGAAATGTTACAATTTTCTCCCCTTAAATAAATTCGGTCCTCGAATTTAAATTTAAACCCCCAAAATCTAAAACATTTCAACAATCAGCTCAAATCAACGGGGCTCCGAAATCACGGAAGATATAGAAACAACACTGCGCGTCAAGTGCATATGAAAACGAGTACAAAACTTAAAAACCGAACTCCGTCAAGCTCACGCAAATCATCGGATTTGCACACATATCCTCGGAGTTACAATAAAGATACAGGTCTCGAAATCCACTACTGAAATCCAATATACACCAGTCAAATACTATTATACGTGTATAGCACGCATCCTTGAAAACTCCCAAATCAGAACAAAATACATGCAAAATATTTTCTGAATCGCCGCGTGATGCGTAACTCACGGCATAAGTGACGGACTCTCATTTTAAAATAATAATACATGTCCATATATGTTTTCCTAAATACACGTTCTGTCATTTTCAAAATATCCCTAAAGGTTTTTCTTTATAAACGTTCATGTCACTCACGGACACGTAGGAAATAACAAGACTATAGCTCTTTTTTCAAAAACCTCTTGGTAAACTTTTAATGCACGCAAAGTACTCAGGTACTGTCCTCGGATCAGTCCCGTTCGGCAACTTCATAATATAGTGCCTATCATGAAAACAAGGTGCTCAAAAGCAAAATCAGCCTCAAAAGGCGTATCCAATAATCGCGTGCGTCTGGTACGCACGGAAATCAAATCCAAATACAGGTCCCAAAATGTGCACAAAAGCAAAACTAAGTGCAACAGGTGTGTACGAAAGCATCTGTCCAGTGCAACGGGTGTGCATGACAACAATATCTGGTGCATCTATTTTGCACGAAAATCTCAAATCTAGTGCATCAAATGTGCGAAATACAAGTACGGTGCAACCAATGCATGAAAATCACATTAATAACTCATGCGTATAAGAACGACATCGAGTGTACTAAGGTGTACAAATAAAAAACGTCTTCAACTACGAGCACAAATCCGTATCAATGCACTACAAGCACATGTGAGCTATACCGAGTGCAAAAATCAAATCGAGTGCGTACCACACGCACAAAATCAAATCAACTCTATGGGATCCATGAAATCATAAACACATGCTACGAAGGCACAAAATCGACATCAAATGCAATGGATATGCACAAATCGCAAATCAATACAACGGTGTATAAAATATATATCAGGTGCGATAACTATGCGCAAATATGTAAATACCCAGTAGGTGCAGCCATGGTGCATGAAAACAATATCATGAAACTCAATCATCAAAACTCAAATCCAAGCGATATAAGCGTGACACTCGGATCACACACGCAAATCGTAGCAAATGACATTGAGGTACACCTCCTACAATGTCGAAAAAGTACCGGTGCGCCTAAAACTGGCAGAGTAAGAACATCTGCTTGCCTCCTGCTCACGGTCTGGCGTCCTCTATCTCTGGGTCCTCAATTTTCTCTGTGGATCACCAATCTCGCAATCCATCGGCTCATCGTCCCGGTCAGGTGTGCGAACGGGAATGATCCCGCTTTGGCACTTCTCTGGTCATCTCTCGGCCAATTATCACGACCACTTGTAAAGCAGCACGTCACTAGCGTCGGCCTCTGGTCCTTTGAATACACGTGACACAACTGACCCTCGGTGCAAATCTCATTGCAGCAGTGTCCTGGAAGGAATCCTGCTCAAGGTCTCTTCCGATCTCGTCCTCTGGACATCTGCGTCCTTAGCACAACATTTCCTCTGGAACTGGCCGTATCCCAACGCCTATGTATGCATATCAGATCTCTAATCTCGACGAGGAGTAACAACAACTCGTCAGCGTCTTGCATGTACCTCTTGTTCCACTCATCTGTATCATCGTGCACTTCGACGTCACGTCATACTATCTGTGCACCGCAACTGTTGTTGGCCACGGTCAATCCGAAGTCTCTCACACGGACTCGAAATCGCGTACTCTATATCTTCATCGCTCTGTAGAAGATATCTGGCCGGACACATCCTCGGGAACTTGTCCCGACCATCGGAGGAATACTCAATACTCGTCCGTTCTCTATCAACTCACAACACATCTGGGTGAGGTCCTCTATATGAAACTGGTCAGCTTGCTGATCTCTTATCACTTGATATCCGGACGACGCTAAACTTTTCGATCGAGTCATCAAGGTCCCAAATTTTTTCGAAAGTTCAACACCTGAGCACAGTCGAAAAATATCTGGTACATACCACAGTACCTATGGACCAGCCATACAAGGGCAAACCCAAGCCTCACTGATGGCACCGCTAAACTGCCGCAAACCCTAAGGTTCAAAAGCTGTTCCATGGTCATCATGTCGAGTAAGGGTTTCATTATTCAAGAGGGTCCACAGAATTACCTGCATGTTCCTCCGAACACTTTAAACTTGGGAAAAATGGGGTTCTGACACTCGCTCGAACTTTTTAGCTTCGCCTAGGCGACATGCGAATGCCCTCTGTCCGCACACTAAACAATGCCTCAATCCTCCAGGAAAAACGATACATCAACGGTCATCTCTGGATCGGTCTGCTCTAGATCTGAGTAAGACTCTCTACACTGAAAATCTTCAACTCAACTGGGCCTGTGTCGGCGCATCAATCTGGCGAATCACCTTCGTCTCTCGACTCGGGATAGACTAGCTATCATCTGTCGCATCTCTTCCTGGAAGCTCCAGTGATCTCAGCTCATAAGCCCTGGAAGCGACATCCTATCATCTCAGCAACACCTGGGTCATCTGTCTGCACGGTAGGCGACATCAAAATCTCTCAGGTATGCTGTACATCAACAGTCCTCTTGCAACTGGCAGCTCTAACCATGGCCCGATCATCCGGTGCAAAACCAAACACTCACCTCAACAGGCGGTCACAACACAACACTACATCGAGACGTTCTTATGTCACTAGAAAACAAAATGGTCAGCTCTCGTACCAGACGAGCTCGCCCTGACCGCAACACTAGCAGCAGATCAAACTGTGCTCAAACCTTGGTGACTGGAACCTCAATCGAGTATCGATGAAAACATATTAAAGGCATGAAAGGAAACGACAGATCCAGAATGGAAACATGATCATAAGAAGGAACAACATCAATGGATGTGTGATCATGTAAACGAATAGAATCAAGGATCTCAATGGATGTATAATCAAGGGTATGAAGAGAATCATAAGTCTCAAAAATATGTACATCCTAAGGTTTCTTAAGTAGAGTATCGTATCGTAAATATGCCGCGGAACATACGCACGGTACGTCACTCTACTCAAGCTACCTTCTACATCAATCAGGGTCAGCCTATGAAACGAAAGTTCGGGTCAAATCCCCCCCGTTCAAGTCTAAGTTCCGTAAGGTCAAGCCTAGGTTCCGAAATACACACCCTCCCTAGACTCCGCATAGTCAAACATAGACTCGAACCAAGGTTAAACCTAGCAGCTCCGATACCAACTTTGTCACGACCCGAAATATTAGCTCGTGACCAGTTGTTCATATCATATTTTTGCATTTTTATACCGCCCAATTTTTATCACATTGCTTATCGATAGGTACTCTTGAGCCGTGTTTGCAAGTCAATTGCAGGATACAGGTTCTCAGCTCTAAACAGTGAAATTCATAGAAAAGTGTTGGAGATAGTGCCCTCGGAGTCAATTATTGGATCACAGGCACGTGATTGCAATGATTGAGGGAGGACCTATCCCGGTAGGACAGTCTTACTCGAGATGATAGTATGCTATCCGGTTTACCTTTATCATCGTGTACTGCTTTAGGTGACCTGGCATGTCGCTATTATACGTTGAAAGAGCCCCTAGGATTCTTGCTTGACTGCCGGCAGTATGATGGCGATCATATACGTGGGAGCTGGTAGTCTATAAGCACATCCTTAAAAGGTCCCTAGTCGTAGGAGTTTCGAGACAGGGCATCGATACTCCATTAGTAGACTAGTGTATACAGTCGAGACCCCGACGAGGGGTGGTGGCCGGTCTCACAAGTCACTGGTGTCAGTTGGTTCACCTAAGATGTATACAGGTGCTCATTGGGTTATGAGTACACCGGACAGGACTCGCCGGGATCCTGCCAGTTGGGATTATACCTGATGTCAGATGGCAGTTCCCTGGTGACATGTGTACAGGTTAGTTCATCGACCTGAGGATCGTCATTTGTCTCGTGTGAGTTCCCACTGTGCTTTGATTACTACCCTACCACGGCTCAAAGGAGTCGTGCAAACAGGTTTTAGTTGGGTACAGTCCCGAGCCACATGGAGGAAGTGAGCGGATCTGCAGGGGTTCGTCTCTCCCGGTATTGGGGGTGAGGTCGCGCTGTGTCTAGGAGAGCCATTACGCAAAGCCCTCGGCCGAGGCAGGAGATTTACTGGTAGGTATTCCAGTAGTATCTCAGGGCGTTCTGGGTTACACTCCGACACGACTTGTACCGCTTTTGGGGGTCTGACTTTTACCAACCCCCTAGGCCCGACATGCGATGCTCATAGACGAACGGACCGGACTGTACGGATATTGTCACTGACAGGCTCAGTTGGGTGTCGGGGTGAGCTTCCTCATCGACGTCCCTTTTGGTCAATAGCTGGTGGCCCGTCACGTATTGGCTTATACCTCTGACGTGCTAGTGGTTAAATCCACAGCCATAGTATTGACGAGTCTTTAGAGTCCACCACACTTTCAGTTACTCAAGCTTTCGGGTGAAACGCTGTAGAGGCCGTATGGAGATATGGCAGGGTCCGATCAGATACGTGCGGTATTGCACGGATCAGGATCGGACAGTTTTGTACTAGTGGCCGTATAGTTATATGGCAGGGTTCGATCAGATACGTGCGGTATTGCACGGATCAGGATCGAACGGATTTTACTAGCCGGCTTTGGTTTAAGCCGGTACTAGTTTAGTACAGTGTAGATTTTGTCTCATTGCATTTGTATCCGGTCGGAATACAGATGCGGGTGTGTATGCACAGTATCGGGGTTTTCCTGTAATTTATTACGGGACCAGTTTTCTGGAGTTGCCAGTTTGCATTCCGTTCCGGCCGGTTTTCCTTTGTTCTTTCCCGGCCGGACTTTTCTGATGGAGGGGGTAATTTGCAGTTTTGCAAATTACATTTGTGGAGGGTTTATTTGTAAGATGATTTATTATGAAAGCATCTTTTGATACCTTTCTTATCATTTGCTTTTTGTTGATGAGAAAGGATTTGATTCTTGATTAGAAGTGATGTGAGATTGTTATCATGATGTTTAGGATATAGTCACCACTTGCTTTACCCTACACTCACCTCCCTTCATGCTTCATATTACCTCCTCCACCATTCTCATTTGGATGATAAGTTTTTCATTAGAAAAGAGAGAAGAAGAAAAAGAAAGAGAGAAGAAGAAGGAGAGAGTTCTTCATTCTTGAGAGTTTCATCTTCTTGATCTCATTCATGCTAGAAAAATGCAAGCACCATTTTTCTTATCTCATTTCCTCCATCAAGGCAACCAAAACCCAAGTGAGACACTACACTACACATTCTACAGCATATCTTGAGCATGTCGAGTTGCCGGCTTCATGCCCGAGTTGCCTCGGTATTGAGGCGGGAGCCCGTAAAAGACACAGGCGATGTGGTGCCCTTCCGGCGAGGAGGCGACGATGTGGAGGCAAGGCTTTCCGCGGGAGATCGGGACTATGACGAGAAGACCGGAGGACTCGGATCACTCGGTATACTTCTCACCCTATCTCTTGATTGCTAGCATTGGGTTAATGGTTACGATCCGGGTTTTCATTGTCCGCGGTAGCGCCGGTTTTCGAGTAAGGAAAATTTTTTGATTCCGCATTTTGGCCTCGAGTACGAGGCCGGGGCGCTGCCGTGGCGCAACATGGTATCAAAGCCACGCCATTAACCTTACCTAGCTTCGTTTGATGTGTTTGCGTTTCCGATCGACCAAAATTTCCAAAAACCGTATTTTTCTAGCACAATCAGTTTCTGTCGAAATTTTTTGGAGTCTAAAAATTTTTCAGGTGGTCTCAGAATGATGTGCACAGAGTTCTAAGAACACTGAAAAAATTTGGTGGCACGATCCCTCCGTACGACCGCGGAAGGGCGGCCATAACCCCCTTTTGGCCGCTCTTCCGCCGCAGGTGTGTGGGGTCGTGTGATTATTTTTTTGCAGTGGGCTTATGGGCTGTAATTAGGGGTTCTGGAATATTAAAATTGGGCCCAGGTTTTCTGTGAGTGCTACAGTTTTGATTGGGGGCCCACTTGTTAATTTTTTGGTCAATCGGAAAATTTTAAACACATTATTTCACAGTATTTACATTATATCTGCGACCGTGAATGTCACTTGATCGGTAAATCCGGTCTAACTGCTATAGCCCGGTTAGACGGATTTGCGAACGTGACTTTCACGTTGATGTTCTATGTTTTTGCTGTGTTGTTGCGGATCGGTCGTGGGGGATAGCCTGGATGCAATGCTAGTACAGTTTTGGTGTATTATGTAAATTTGATATTGCGGGGCGAGCGTCCGACATGTGGATTGCCGTCACTGCCTGATTGTATTATTCTTTTGGGGCACGACCTGGTTGCGGTCGATGTACCTGGTGTATGTATATTTTACTTTCTGTACTAGGATTACCCCGCGGAGGAGTGCACGGATAGCTGGGTTCTAGAGGCAACGGGCCCGCATCTCATGGCATTGAGACGGAAGGGGCTTCACTCTAGGATTGGCGGGCTATTCGCCGCACTCGTAGGGGGTACAGGTTGACCCAGGAGGGGTGCCCAAGTTACCGGATTCCGTGAAGTGTTGGGTGGTCCATTCACGGTGCTGGAGGGGGCTGCCTCGCTCCAGGTTTTGGCGGGTGACTTGCCGCGCCCGTAGGGGTCTAGGATTTCTTTGCACAGGCTATCCACACGACCAGGGGAACGTCGGGTTTCAGCAGCGGCTCTGTGAAACCCGGGGCTTCCAGATATCTGTATTGTTCTGTGATGCTGTACATTTCTGTGATGTTGCATTTTTTATCACGCCTTGAGCGAAATATAATATATTGGTATATATATTAGTAGATGTTGTATATGTTTTACATCCGCGCTAGTCCAGTCCCCGCTCTGCCGTTAGTTAGCTAACCTAACGGGTGATGACGGGACCCAGTGGCGAATGCGGATGGCATATACGTACGTCAGTATATTTTCGTTCTTTGTGGTGTGATTATTTGATGGGACTGCATTGATTCGGATCAATGCAAGCTAAACAAACCTATTCTGATGTTGTTGGGACATTTTTCAAAAAGCTGTTATTGCAAGGACGTTCACTTTTGTTTTGCATCGTGGTATTCATTTGGAATATCCTGCTCCTCAGTCGACGAGGCAAGGGCCGAGATCCCTTCACCGGGAGTGACCCCTTGGACAGAATTTTGCGTCAGGGCATTAACTTCACTATAGCCGATTACTTTTGCTTTGCATCGTGGTATTCATTTGGAATATCCTGCACCTCATTCTACGGGGAAAGAGCCGAGATCCCTTCACCGGGAGTGACCTCTTTAGTAAAGGTTTTCGTCACTATATTTTCTAAAAAAGGCTATGCAGTTCCTTCAACGATATCGAGTTCATTACGTTAAAGGTTTTTCGCCAAAAACCATTCGTAGCCCTCCGTCATTTCTTATGAGTATTATTTAGTATTCGTGATGCGTTTGTTGACTCCGTCAAGGCGTAGTGTACGGTAGCTAAGTGGTGCTTGTTTGTTGCATAAGTGGGATTGGTTAGGACAATCGTGCGGCCTTGTTGACTCCGTCAAGGGCACGTACGGGTGGGTTTAATGCAATCCAGATAATGACGGGTTGAACTTGACTAGGACTCTTTGATTTGTTGACTCCGTCAAGGTCACTTGAGTCCTAGGGGTAAAAACACACATCGGGAGTTTCAAAAGAACTGAAACTTGCCAGGCATGCGCATACCTTCTGGAGTATGGTGACTTGAGTGGATTCAGTCAAGTTATCATGCGATGATAGTTGGATCCCGATTCCCACTGATGAGTTGGTTTACTCCTCGGGTGATCCCGACTAATTCTTCTTGCAGGTTTGGAGGAGAATTTGAGGTACAGTGGGAGGTTTCCAGATTAGATAAAGTGATAACCATTCTGATCTAGGTTAGAGTGCACGCTGAGTGTTTCTTTTCTCTCTCTCTTTAGCAGCGACCATTGACCCGACCCTGGACTTTGACTCAGTGACCAAGTTAACCGAACCTTCTTTACACTGGCTTTTGGATTGTCAGAGTTGCAGACCTCATTGCCACTCCTACTTTTACCCTTTTCTCCAGGACACCCCATATTACTACGAACGTCCACTTCCATTGGACAAAACCATCGTATGGTTATATACGAACTCGAAGGACTTCGAGGATGGTTTCCGGTTCTGGAGAAAACGAATAGGACTATTCAGTTGTCTTTTCTTTTCACCTTCTCTCAGGTTGCGAGTACTCCTTGGTTTAGGAGATAGTACACCTATTACGCAAATTGGATAGTCTTCTTCCAAACCTTAGGCTGGTGCCGACCGGTAGGGAATGAAGAAAACCAATTAGCATAACGATGGTGTGCAGAAGGTATTAAGCTAAGACAAAGTAAGGGATTAGTAGGAGGGCAAAGTAAATTGCGACTGCTATTCACGACCGAACCAAGTATTTCTTCGCCAATCCTAAATCACCTTTGTATTTCTCCAGGACACTCCGTATCACTACGAAGATCCCATTTTATTGGATACTCCATCGTATGGTTATATACGAACTCGAAAGGAACTTGTTCCAGTTCGGGGATGGATTCTGGTTCAGGAGAAATAGGAATAAAGTACATTCAGGTGTCTTTTATCTTCACCTTCTCTCGCGGTGCGAGTGCTCCTAGGATTAGGACAGTACACCCATTATGCTTATTGGATAGTCTTCTTCCAAACCATAGGCTGGTGCCGAACGGTAGGGAAGGAAGAAAACCATTTAGCCTAATGGGGTGTACAGAAGGTAATGACTAAAGACATATAAAGGGATTTGGTGAAGTGGCAAAGAATTATACGGTTACAGTTGTGAATCTGGATAATGGAAGAGGCATTACTAGGAATACCAGGATACCCCAACGAAACATTTCAATGTTTCAGTTTCACTGTGTACTGTTAATGGAAAACTGATTTCCCGATTAGACACTTACTCCAGGGTATGTATTTACCAGGTATGATTCTCACATCTGTATGGTTTTACAGATGATGAGTGGGAGTAAGTTATTGGGAATTAGGTGATCATCCTCATTATTTGAGGAAGTCACCTGGGTTGTTTGCCGGACGGCAATTATTTGGTTTTGAATATCCGCTGTTGTGCACCAATTTCAAATTGATATATCTGTACGTCTATTTTCATAGAGTGAGATATACCTTTTGATATTATGTCGATGACATTTACCTATATCAGTGGATGGTTAGGTAAGGAGCATTAAACAGCGGTGTAATTCTTCTTAACCATAAGTACAGTTTTCAACCTACGACGCACAGTGAAAGAGTTGTTAGACTCAGCGGACTTATACAGAGTATTGTATGTTGTCCAGTGTCCATTAGGACAGAGGGGTTGGTCCTCGTACTATATTCGGTTTACTTATGACTTCTCTAGTGTTTAGACAAGTGTTTCGTAGAAACGCAGGGTCCGAATTTTGAGAAGTTATAGGTATTTGGATAAAGTAGAGAACCAGGTATTGCAAGTATCGGGATTCTTCAAAGAGATCGAAGATGTAGATACTTGTGTATGGTGTTCAGTTGATAGTAATGATAAAGAGAAATAGCTTCTCTTTCAGGTTACTCATAATTGGAAGCATTCCTAAGTTGAGTAACGCTGATCGGCCTCCTTCCATTTAGTTAACATGCGCTGGAGACAGCTGCATGATTTGAATCTGGTTCAATTGAATCAGTGCCTCTGGTTCTATATTGGATATAGAACAGTTCATATCTTAACGATGTTAAGGTACGGGGAGTTGTCCGGCTTATGCTTAAAACCAGACACTGGACAACTCAAGGCACGTTTCTGTAATGGCTGTTTGTGGGTTTACCCAGGCTATGACGAGGGTTGACTTTCTACCATCTGGATGAACAATAGCAATATTGTTCTAGACTCGCCACAGTTTTATTAAAAATGGATTTTTTCAGAAAAACAGTAGTGGGAGTATGGTAGAACTGGAAGTGATTCCAGAACCGCAAACGATTACTGAAGATTTGATAAGGAACCTAAAGATTCAATCTGATTTGACATTCCATTGGCCACTCCGCAGATAAGGTGGGTAACTTCAGGCACCCGAGAGGTACTCCGGTAGCCTCAAGGACGGTGACAGGGAAGTTCTTGTTTACCCACACTTGCCATTGCTGTTGTTCCAGGCTGCGAGACCCGGCAGGAGGATGAGTATAGCGTCGTTCTAAAGTAGCTTTGGAAGTGCACGTCTATATGACTCTGCCAGAGGGTTGTCGTAGTCAGTGGGAGCAGCGGAAGCATTGGTGGACATCAGGCTTATAACTATTTATAGACCAAAGCAGATGTAGCGGAGATAGATCATCTATTTCTGATGTGACAGTCATAGGTTTGACGTCATCAGAATAGCAGGGTGGATCTGTTGAGAAGGTAGTAGGAAGTGATATTCCTATACTACGATCGGTTATACTTTGGTCGTCACACAGTGTTTTCTCCGTATGGGATTTGGACATTATGTCAGACATACCGGTTACTAGATCTATGGTTTTAGATCTAGATTTGGGTAGTTTCCCAATCTGGGTACCTTGACTGCATTCTATGAGTATTTAGAATGGACGACTCCTGGCACGGTAGTACACCTGTAGGTAATGGAGTCACCCTCTCTAAAGGTGTCTTATAGACTAAAGGGGAGAGGGATACTCATGATTGGCAGATCACTTGCTTAGGCAATTGAGTCAATCATGATATGTTAAGTACCACACCAGATGTTGTTCTTGCACTAGATGCAATAAGTTGATATTGATCCAATCCTGGAGAAACAGTCGGAAGCAGTCTTAGAACATAAGTGGATGTTCTAGGGATATGATAACGACAGCCTCATTTGGGAGACAATTATCATTCCAGGCTTCCAAGGTGACCTGGACGACAAGGAGGTTGTCAGAGTTATAGTTTTCCTTCTGACGAGGGGCAGTATCTTGGACAGGTGGTCCAAGGCAATACTGAGGGTGGCCTGGCGCAGGATACTGATTAAGTTCAGTTGACGATACAGTCTAAGAAGTTTGGATTTGGAGTTCATTTATGAGCTAGGTCCCATCAGACATCCAGACATTCTAAGACAGGTATTGCTCATTTCGGTAGATGGCTTTCTCCGCGAACTTGAGATATAGAGAGACATAGAAAGAAACATCACAGCGGATCCACTCACTGAGGCTATTCCTCGAACGCAATAGTTTCGCAAACGAGCTTTGTGAGACTGACTAGTAGAGGAGTTAGGTGTTCGGTATCACACGGGCTGTGAGTATACGGCATCGCAATAATTAGCCTTGAGTGCAAGTGGGAGATTGTTGGAGATAGTGCCCTCAGAGTCAATTATTGGATCACAGGCACGTGATTGCAATGATTGAGGGAGGACCTATCCCGGTAGGACAGTCTTACTCGAGATGATAGTATGCTATCTGGTTTACCTTTATCATCGTGTACTGCTTTAGGTGACCTGGCATGTTGCTATTACACGTTGATAGAGCCCCAAGGATTCTTGCTTGACTGCCGGCAGTATGATGGCGATCATATACGTGGGAGCTGGTAGTCTATAAGCACATCCTTAAAAGGTCCCTAGTCGTAGGAGTTTCGAGACAGGGCATCGATACTCCATTAGTAGACTAGTGTATACAGTCGAGACCCCGACGAGGGACAGTGGCCGGTCTCACAAGCCACTGGTGTCAGTTGGTTCACCTAAGATGTATACAGGTGCTCATTGGGTTATGAGTACACCGGACAGGACTCGCCGGGAACCTGCCAGTTGGGATTATACCTGATGTCAGATGGCAGTTCCCTGGTGACATGTGTACAGGTTAGTTCATCGACCTGAGGATCGTCATTTGTCTCGTGTGAGTTCCTACTGTGCTTTGATTACTACCCTACCACGGCTCAAAGGAGTCGTGCAAACAGGTTTTAGTTGGGTACAGTCCCGAGCCACATGGAGGCAGTGAGCGGATCTGCAGGGGTTCGTCTCTCCCGGTATTGGGGGTGAGGTCGCGCTGTGTCTAGGAGAGCCATTACGCAAAGCCCTCGGCCGAGGCAGGAGATTTACTGGTAGGTATTCCAGTAGTATCTCAGGGCGTTCTGGGTTACACTCCGACACGACTTGTACCGCTTTTGGGGGTCTGACTTTTACCAACCCCCTAGGCCCGACATGCGATGCTCATAGACGAACGGACCGGACTGTACGGATATTGTCACTGACAGGCTCAGTTGGGTGTCGGGGTGAGCTTCCTCATCGATGTCCCTTTTGGTCAATAGCTGGTGGCCCGTCATGTATTGGCTTATACCTCTGACGTGCTAGTGGTTAAATCCACAGCCATAGTATTGACGAGTCTTTAGAGTCCACCACACTTTCAGTTACTCAAGCTTTCGGGCGAAACGCTGTAGAGGCCGTATGGAGATATGGCAGGGTCCGATCAGATACGTACGGTATTGCACGGATCAGGATCGAACAGTTTTGTACTAGTGGCCGTATAGTTATATGGCAGGGTTCGATCAGATACGTGCGGTATTGCACGAATCAGGATCGAACGGATTTTACTAGCCGGCTTTGGTTTAAGCCGGTACTAGTTTAGTACAGTGTAGATTTTGTCTCATTGCATTTGTATCCGGTCGGAATACAGATGCGGGTGTGTATGCACAGTATCGGGGTTTTCCTGTAATTTATTACGGGACCAGTTTTCTGGAGTTGCCAGTTTGCATTCCGTTCCGGCCGGTTTTCCTTTGTTCTTTCCCGGCCGGACTTTTCTGATGGAGGGGGTAATTTGCAGTTTTGCAAATTACATTTGTGGAGGGTTTATTTGTAAGATGATTTATTATGAAAGCATCTTTTGATACCTTTCTTATCATTTGCTTTTTGTTGATGAGAAAGGATTTGATTCTTGATTAGAAGTGATGTGAGATTGTTATCATGATGTTTAGGATATAGTCACCACTTGCTTTACCCTACACTCACCTCCCTTCATGCTTCATATTACCTCCTCCACCATTCTCATTTGGATGATAAGTTTTTCATTAGAAAAGAGAGAAGAAGAAAAAGAAAGATAGAAGAAGAAGGAGAGAGTTCTTCATTCTTGAGAGTTTCATCTTCTTGATCTCATTCATGCTAGAAAAATGCAGGCACCATTTTTCTTATCTCATTTCCTCCATCAAGGCAACCAAAACCCAAGTGAGACACTACACTACACATTCTACAGCATATCTTGAGCATGTCGAGTTGCCGGCTTCATGCCCGAGTTGCCTCGGTATTGAGGCGGGAGCCCGTAAAAGACACAGGCGATGTGGTGCCTTTCCGGCGAGGAGGCGACGATGTGGAGGCAAGGCTTTCCGCGGGAGATCGGGACTATGACGAGAAGACCGGAGGACTCGGATCACTCGGTATACTTCTCACCCTATCTCTTGATTGCTAGCATTAGGTTAATGGTTACGATCCGGGTTTTCATTGTCCGCGGTAGCGCCGGTTTCCGAGTTAGGAAAATTTTTTGATTCCGCATTTTGGCCTCGAGTACGAGGCCGGGGCGCTGCTGTGGCGCAACAAAAAGCACGACAAAATTCGGATTACTGCCAACCACAGATAAAACACGGGTCTCCGCTCTCTATCCGTGTTGCCGCACACCAGTTTAAGAGACAAAATGGCAAATCGATGTCATTTTCATGCACAAAGCTCAATGTCAACACAAGATCCAATATATCTACGCGGAGCTCAAGGAAATCATGGCAAAAGATCCACATCACATCACCTTTTGTTCTGCTGAAATTCTGGAAAAATTGTGAAGAGTTTCTGAGAAAAAACATATACCACACCGCAGACAACAAAAAACAGGGGAAAACCACCAAGTTTCAAGACCTAAGTTCCCTAAAGGGCAGCGGTTCCGCGGCATAAGCATGCTTAGGCCGCGGAACCGCGGCCGTACGACTTCGGCAGAATGCTATCTTTTGTGGGTGTTTTGGTCATTCCATGTTTATTCTGAATGTTGCCCTAGAATTTCTGTTGCCTGCCTATAAATAGTCCAGAACTTGCCAAAGCCAAGGGTGCTTATTCTTATATTTAGATTTTAGAATACATGTTGTTGTTCTTCTTCCTCTTCTCATCTCTTCTCCATTAAAACCTTGTAGTGAGCTTTTGTGAGTGGAGTGATGAATAAAGAGTTCTTTTTGTTACCATGCTTGTCGTATTGTTAATTATACTTGCTTGTATTTTTCATTTGCTAATCTAGTTGTTGTTATTTGTTGTTTGTTTCTTTCTTGTTCTCTTTTTCTTTATCCTTAAACAACGATGATGCTTAAGCTTGATCCTTGCCAAAGTGAGGTCTCAAATAGCTAGTTGTAATCTTCTAACCTCTTTCTTTCTATCTTCCACCTTTGTTTTATTTTCCTTTTTCTTGTAATGGGTGAGTAGTTTTCTCACATGTTAGGGTACGATAAGGAAAGTTTGAGCGAAGGAAATCTCTCTCACTCTTTTCTTGCCCAACATCTTAATTCGGACTCCCGTTAACTGAACCACAATCCGCTCCCTACGGCACCCTATCCTACATGATAGCGGTGATTCCTTAGTGAGATCGGTTGTGGTTGAATTAACCGGAGGTTAAGGCTAAGAGCCAAGAAAGGACGGACAAACACCAAAAGGAAGAACTTAAGCGTTGGAAAGCCTAGCTTATACTCACAAGTTCTTTCCTAGTCGTGCTAATCCCCGTTGTTGCCGATTACCGTAACACCGATATTAAGAGTGGCAATGAAAGAAGTGAGAGACTCCTAACTCAAACTAACCTAATCCTAACCCTAACAAGCTCTCTTTATATATCATTTTAGCACATAAGTAATCTAAAAACAAACATGGACATTTAGACTTAACTCGTTAAAGCACATAGAAAAAGCTCCCATCTCCCTGCGGACGACCCGTACTCAACCGGCTAGCTACAAGAGAAACCGTCTTGATTGCGGTAATAAACTTAGCATGCAAAAACTCTACCAATCAAATGGCGCCATTGCCGGGGAGACGGTAGTTTATTTCTTTGTGTAATTTCGGGTTAATTTGTGAATATAAATCTAACCGAAAAACAAAAAAAAATACTTTGTAAAAAAATCATCTTGTAATTTTTGATTAGTTTTTGTGCAAGTGTGCAGGATAAAACGTAGTTCGAGTTCAGTGCCAAAGACGTGGGAAGTTAGACCCATATCTCGCGGCTACACCGCGTTTGATCAAAACGGAACCAACGGGCTACTGTACAATTCTGGAGCAGATCTAGTGAGCAAATCAAGATTCAGGAGCTCCAGAAAAGAGGAGGACACACAAACCAGCACAGACCAGAAGTATGAAGTTCCAATTCCTCATTTTAGCCGCGGAACCGCGGCATTAGGGCTCTATTGCCGCGGAACCGCGTCAATTTGTGGTCGTCGATTCCCACAATTCCCTGTAAGTTCTTTTATCCTCGTCCCCACTCCTCTGAACTCCACTGAACTGTGTTTTCTGCAGCATTCTTTGCGCAAACTCTCTTCCCTCTTCCAATAAATTGTTTTTGTGCAGGATTCTTTGCGCCACGCTAAAAAATAAAAATTGATTGCAGTTGATTGTTACTGCTTTGCATATATTAATACGGACTTTAAGAGGCTTGAAACCAATCCAGATTGGGTGGGGATTTCATCACCCTTCCCAGGACCCCAGAAATCACAAAAAGCATATGCATTGACCATTGTTTAATTAAAAAATACTAGACTCAGCCCTAAGGACTTCGCGTTCAATAGGACAGAGGACTAGTTATAGGCATCGGCCGTTTATCCTATCCTGACTTTGCGGTGTCTAGGCAAGTGTGTCCAAGGCAAGTGGTTACTTAATTAGGACCACTACTTACGTAGTGGGGAGCCTCCTACTTACCTGGCACTTACCTGGCCGCAATTGGCGGAGAAGAGGCGGTTTGAGGTCCTATTTCTAGCCCTTTGGAACAGTTAGGAGCTATCTAGCTGACCTAGGTGACCCTAGATCTAGGTCTGATTGTGCATATCTTGTTTGTGATTGCTTGAAGCCGTAATTCCATACATATTTCTGTAAAGCTCTTTCTAAAAATTTAAAAAAAAACACAAAACCAAAAACTTTTATAAAAACTTGCCCTTTGTCGCCAGAATCCATTTTTTTCACCCACCTCCCATCGTATTTCTCCATTGACGTTTTCTTACCCTCACCTTCTCCGCTTTGACTATACTAAACTCGTTTAGTGTATGTCCGTTTGGACTCAGGACACTAGCGCCTGCCTAGTCCGTGTTACGTTAGTCGCTACCGACTACGCGATCGACTCAGATGTCGAAACTCCTTCCATGCCTCTTTCACCATTACCTTTGTCGGCCAACTCCGACGTTGACTGGAATTCTGTTCATACATCCTCACCTTCACCATCACCAACCTCTTCTTTCGCGATGTCAGGATTTAATCCAAACATCTCTTTGACTCCTCCGGGATTGATTCCACCTCCTATGGATGCGAATAACCCACCACCACCGCCTGTTGTAGCGCCACAGCGAATCGCGCTCCTGGATCGTTTCTATCCCACCCGTTCTGCACTTCCCACCTTTCTTTCCCTTCCACCGGCCAATGGGGATAATTTTGAAATTAAGCCCCACTTCATTAACATGCTTCCGAAATTTCATGGGCTTGAATCTGAAGATTCCTATATCTTTATCAACAAGTTCCAAAATGTTTGTGCCATGATGAAAACTACCCGGCTGTCAGACGATGCTATACGGCTACGGGTCATTCTGTTCACTTTGTGCGATCTTGCTGAAAAATGGTTGTATAGCACCGCTTCCCACTCCATAACCAGTTGGGACGAGTTTGTGAAAGCGTTTCTCAAGAAATTTTATCCGAATCATAAAACCGCAAGGATCCGTAACGAAATCAACCAATTCTCTCAGCTTCCTGCTGAACCCTTCTGGAAGTGCTTTGACCGGTATAAAGACCTTCTTGTTCAGTGCCCTCACCACGGTATTGAGAAATGACAACTTTGCCAAACCTTATACGAGGGCCTGAACCCAGCAACCAAGCTGTTGTTGGAAACCATTTGTCAGAGCCACTTCCTATCGAAATCTGACGAGGAAGCGTGGCAATTCTTCGACGACCTTGCGGAACAAACGCTTCAATGGGAGAGCACCAGACCAACTTCTTCTTCTTCGTCCTTCACTTCTACTAGTCCGTCTAGGGTAGGAATTCACCAACTTGATGTCTCTATTGCAATGAAAGCTTAAATGGCTGCAATAACGAGAAAACTTGAAGCGATAGAGAGCAAATTTTCATCTCCTGCTCCTACCCCTGTTCTTCCCCTTCATACCATTTATGCTTGTTGTTCCGATCCTTCTCACTTAACCGAAGAGTGTCCTTACAATCCACCATCTCAAGGACAGGATTAGGTTAATGCTGCATTTCAGCAAAGACCGAGAAATGATCCATACTCTTCCACCTACAATCCCGGTTGGAGGAACCACCCCAATTTCGCCTGGAATCAGAATTAACATCAATTCCAAGGCAACAATTTTCAGAGGCCCCCTCCTCCGCAACAACAAGCGCAACAACAAACTCAACATCAGTTTCAGCAGCCCTTTCAACCCCAACCTTTTCAAAATCAGACGAACAACTTTGCACCCAACAATTCTTTTCCGCAAAACAACTTTGTTCCGTCAAACAACGATAAGGTTTCCTCGCTAGAACGAAGTCTGAAGGCGTTCGTTAAACAATCGACACAATCCACCGCCAACATCCAGTCGTCTATTCAGTCTTTGGTGCAACACACTGCTGCACACGGGCAAAGCATCAAGACCATCGAAGCCCAGATTGCACAGCTGAATGCGGCGTTAAGCGAGCGAGAAAAGGGGAAGCTTCCATCTCAACCACTCCCAAATCCCGGTCACCCACATAATGTACATGTTGCTCTTGAACAACAGAACCATAATGTGAGTGCCGTGACTACATTGAGATCGGGAAGGATGCTGCACAACAACATCGGCACAACAATTGAGGATAATGACACCCCGGCCGCTTCTTCTTCTTCTTCTCCTTCCTCATCTTCTGAGCCTATTCTTCATTCTTCAAAAGGCTCTTCTTCTGCTCTAAACGGACCCACTTCTCACTCCACGAAAACACCAGCTCTGGGATCCGTTCCAACTCCACAATCTCCTCCACAAGCATTGGACTCAACCAATTTTAAAAACGTTCCATTTCCAAACCGGTTGAGGTCCAATAAACAAAATCAACAAATGGAGAAGATTCTGGAGTTGTTTAAGTAGGTTAACATCAACATTCCGCTTTTAGATGCTGTCCAACAAGTCCCGTCTTACGCAAAAATCTTGAAGGACTTGTGCACGAAAAAGAGGAAATCTCAGGTACCCAAGAAAGTTTTCTTGGCTAGTGCTGTGAGTGATGCTCTTACCCAATCTTTACCGCAAAAACGGAAGGACCCTGGCTGTCCTACGATTTCTATTACCATTAGGGATAAGAACATCAACCGCGCACTATTAGATCTTGGTGCCAGTGTTAACCTGCTTCCGTACTCGGTATATGAGCAATTAGGTGTAGGAGAGCTGAAACCCAGACACTGTACTCTCCAAATGGCCGACTGATCAATCACCCATCCTAGGGTGAGCTAGAGGATGTGTTAATCAAGGTTGGGGACTTCATATTCCCCGTTGACTTCATTGTATTGGACACACGGCCTATAGCTAACCCCCGGAATCAAATTCCGGTGATACTCGGTCGCCCATTCCTTGCAACCTCAAATGCTGTGATCAATTGTCGAAATGGTTCGATGAACCTATCTTTTGGAAACATGACAATTGAACTCAACACTTTTAGGTTGGGGAATCAGCCCACCGAACCTAATGCTCATATACTAGACGTTTGCTCAATCCAGGAGATCACCCAGAAGAGTGTGAATTCGAGGAATTTTTGTTCGATCACGATAACCTTAACGCCACTAGTGCGTTCCTCTTCGAACCTACTGCTGTTTCTGCGTCCGACAATGACTACGAGTGTTTCACTTTCTCGAACGATCTTAGCCACTCACCACATGAGTTTGAATCCTTCGAATTTCCGGATGAGTTACCTGAACCATCCAACTCGGTCGCTTACACTCGTTTTGAACCTTTGCTGGAATCCTTTGAGTTCGAGACCTTTTCACCAATCTTTCCTTCCATCGTTTCACCTCCAACGCTCGAACTCAAGCCTTTGCCGTCTCACCTTAAGTACGCTTACTTAGGTGATAACGAGACCCTCCCTGTTATCATCTCGGCTTATCTAGCTCCAGAGCAAGAGAAAGCCCTTCTTGCGGTCTTGCACAGCAATAGGAAAACTTTTGGCTGGTCCATGGCGGACATCAAGGGGATTAGTCCCCTGATCGTTGAATATCACATTCATCTGATGGATGATGCCAAACCAGCCAGGGATCCACAAAGACGACTCAACCCAGTCATGAAGGTGGCTGTGAAAAAGGAAATCGTAAATTGTCTGGATAGTGGTATCATTTACCCTATCTCTGATAGCCAGTGGGTTATCCTCATTCACGTTGTCCCTAAGAAATCAGGCATAACGGTCATCACTAACGAGGCGAACGAGTTAATCCCTACTCGCACCCGAACTGGGTGGTGAGTATGCATCGATTACAGAAAACTCAACGCCGCAACGCGGAAGGACCACTTTCCGCTACCTTTCATTGACCAAATGCTTGAACGATTGGCCGGACATGAGTACTACTGCTTTCTTGATGGCTACTCCGGCTATAATCAGATTCCCATCGCCGAAAAAGACCAGGACAAGACCACATTCACTTGTCCTTTCGGCACGTTTGCATATCGTCGCATGCCCTTTGGGTTATGCAATGTGCCAGCTACCTTCTAGCGGTGTGTGATGGGAATCTTCTCAGACATGGTGGAAAAATTCCTGGAGATCTTCATGGACGATTTCTCCATCTTCGGCGATTCCTTTAACGAGTGTTTGCTGCATCTTGACGCTGTCCTTACCCGATGTAAGGACAAGAATCTCACTTTGAATTGGGAGAAGTGCCACTTCATGGTGCGCGAAGGTATTGTCTTAGGACATATCATTTCGCAAAATGGCATAGAGGTTGACAAAGCGAAGATTGAGGTCATTTCCAATCTCCCTCCTCCCAGATGCGTCAGAGACATCCGAGCCTTCCTTGGCCATGCCGGTTTCTATAAACGGTTCATCAAGGACTTTAGCAAGATTGCTAGGCCCTTGACTCTTTTGCTGGCCAAGGACACGCCATTCGACTTCAACTCGAGCTGTGTGACTGCGTTCGAGTCATTAAAAAGCTCACTCACTTCTGCTCCCGTTCTTTCTTCACCAGACTGGACGCACCCATTTGAGATTATGTGCGATGCATCCGACTTTGCCATTGGTGCTGTCCTTGGACAACACATCAACAAGATGCCGCACGTAATCTATTATGCTAGCCGAACCCTGAACGACGCCTAACTTAATTATACAACAACTGAGAAGGAATTCTTAGCTATTGTATTTGCTTTAGAAAAGTTCAAGCCCTACCTCATCGGCTCTCCAGTCATTGTCTACATACACCATTCTGCTCTGCGCCATCTTTTTACGAAGAAAGATGCAAAATCTCGGCTAATACGTTGGATCCTCTTGCTTCAAGAGTTTGACCTTGTCATCAAGGACAAAAGAGGATGTGAAAACGTAGTCGCCGACCATCTCTCACGACTTCCTTCTTCGTCGTCGCCTCAACTTCCGATCAACGACGTTTTTCCGGATGAACAGCTCTTGACAGTATCTCGCGAACCCTGGTTCGCAAATATTGTGAACTATTTGGCCACAGGGCTACTACCGACTGAATGGTCAAGTCAGGACAGACTTCGATTCTTATCCCAAGTAAAACACTTTTACTGGGATGAACCCTATCTGTTCAAGTACTGTCCCGACCATATTATTCGTCGGTGTGTCCCTGACGATGAATTAATGAGTGTGCTGTCATTTTGCCACGATCAAGCATGTGGAGGGCATTTTTGCCCCAGAAAGACAGCTGAGAAGATCTTGCAATGTGGTTTCTACTGGCCACAACTCTTCAAAGACGCTCAAGACTATTGCAAGACTTGCTCCCGGTGCCAACCCTTGGGCCGGATATCCCGGAGGAACGAGATGCCGCTCCAACCAATCTTGGTTGTGGAGATTTTCGACGTTTGGGGGATAGATTTCATGGGGACGATTCCCAGATCTTTCGGGAACTTGTACATCCTTCTCGCTGTTTATTACGTCTCTAAGTGGGTCGAGGCTGTGCCCAGCCGGACTAAGGTTGTCGTTAGGTTTCTTAAAGAAAACATTTTCTCCCGTTTTGGGCACCCCCGAGCGATCATTAGCGACAATGGAACTCATTTCTGCAATAAGACTTTCGAGGTCTTGATGCGGAAATATTCCATTAATCATAAACTATCTACGCCCTACCACCCCCAAACATGTGGGCAAGCCAAAGTTTCAAATCGGCAAATCAAGCAGATACTGGAGAAGACGGTTTCCAAGAACCGTAAGGATTGGTCACTGAAACTCACCGATGCCCTTTGGGCATTTCGAACTGCTTATAAGACCGATCTTGGCATGTCTCCTAATCGGCTTTTGTACGGAAAGGCTTGCCACCTCCCTGTGGAAATAGAGCATCGCGTATTTTGGGCGATAAAAGAGCTGAATCTGTCTCTCGAAGATGCGGGCAGCTATCAGAAGCTGCAGTTGAATGAATTGAGCGAGCTTAGGGATGAGGCTTACGAAAACGCGGTTGTCGTTAAGAACCGAATGAAGGTGTTTCACGATAAACACCTTTTGTGCAAAACTTTCTTACGTGGTCAACAAGTACTGCTTTACGACACCCGGCTACACTTCCATCCAGGAAAGCTCATATCTCGCTGGAAAGGGCCGTATTTTGTGCGGAATGTGTATCTGCATGGCGCTGTGGTTCTGGAGAATCCAACGGATAGTTCATTTTTCAAAGTGAATGGACACCGACTAAAACCGTACCTTAGCGCCGAACCAACAGAGGAGCTCCTGGTCTTACAGGAGCCGGTTTACCCTGCATAATCTTGCTCTGCCTACCACCAAACTTCGGTTATCCAGCCAAGAATAGTGGACACTGTTCCAAATAAGTTTGGGGGTATGTATATACCTTTTTGTATATATTTGTGGATATTCTTTTCCATTTTTACTATTTTTCTTTTCTTTAAAAACAAAAAAAAATTGTGTATATCTAACCGACAATTTTGACCCTTCAATGATCTCTTCATGCAATGACAGTGAGGACACTGTCCAGTTTAAGTTTGGGGGTACGCTCGGTACGCATTTCTAACCTTCGCATTCATATGTATATTTTGCATCTGCATACTAAAATCCATAAAATCCATAAAAATCTGAAAATTTTCTAAAAACATAAAAACTTTTTTGTCAAGTTAGCTAGTAGGAGAACTCTGATTCAACATTTCGACGGTTTTGTTTGATAAGATAAAAATAACTAAATCTTATTTTTAGATTTTGAAAACCTGAAAGATAACTCTCCTTTGAAGTTAACTATAGCTGATATACGTCTTTACATCACACTACATGTGTCGTGAGTTTTGGAAATTAGATGACAAGTCTTTTATGTCTAAAAACTTTTAAATGGATAAATGATTTTCTGAGGATCAAATAGGTTTGTTCTGAAATAAGTAATATCAAGAATAGTTTATGAAGTGAAGCGAATATGAAGGAATGTTATTGATGCCTTAATTGGAACTAATTCTGAAAAATAACCCATCTGAAACTTGATTGGAATGATTACACAACTAACCCACTAAACACGTCTTTTATCCAAAAAATAACTGAACTGCCGGTTATATCTCCGTTCGCATTGAATCATCATGATTTTCACGCTAAATTGTCTTTTGTTTTTGGGCCTAGGTAACTTGAGTAATTAAGTTCACTGGGGTGTCTCTACACCTAATACCCTAAAGCCAACCGGTTTGGGTGCATTGGCCCAAAGCTCGTTAAGAAGCCTAGAAAGTCCAGATTAAAACAAAATCAAGAAAGTGTTCTCTCCGAGTTAAAATTCCTAACGGTTCTTTGTGTGAATAATCTTGACAAAAGACAGGTTTTTATAAAAAATATTTCTAGCGGAGATATGAAAGTTTTAATCTATGATAAAGACTATTGCACGTTCACAGAGGTGTGTATGAAATGAAAACAAGAAAAAGGTGGAGTGAAAAATAAGACTTAGTTTCCTGTTAGGGAAGATAGAAATTCTGAAGTTGAAACTTTACTGGAAAACGAAACTTGAAAAATGCTTAATTCTTTATAAAACTTATGTGATCCTTTTAAAAATTTTATCTGGGCTTTATTGTGTGACATGATGACTTTAATCGATCCTTCTGGAACTTAACGACACTATTTGCACTGCACGTAAAGACATATAAAATCTTAAGTTAAATAAGAAGCGAGGTATGAAAAATAAAGGTTCGATAGTCAAGACTTAGGATAATAGAATTGTTATTTTCTGAAACAAAACTTTAGGGTTTGAATCATAGTTATTTTGCAAAACGAGCTTGACTGAATTTTGTCGGTAGTATCCGCTGAAAACCCTCAGCAGACAACACTTCTCCAACTAGGGACACCTAGAGGTTTAACGGCTTGTTGCACATGCTCAGTGCAATCGCGTTCCCTGCGAAAGTGAGGTTAGGAATTTTTTGTGAATAAATTGGCTTTGCTCGGGACGAGCAAATGATAAGTTTAGGGGTATTTGTTCATATCAGATTTTTGCATTTTTATACCGCCCAATTTTTATCACATTGCTTATCTGTAGGAACTCTTGAGCCGTGTTTGCTAGTCAATTACAGGATACAGGTTCTCAGCTCTAAACAGTGAAATTCATGGAAAAGCACGACAAAATTCGGATTACTGCCAACCGCAGATAAAACACGGGTCTCCGCTCTCTATCCGTGTTGCCGCACACCAGTTTAAGGGACAAAATGGCAAATCGATGTCATTTTCATGCACAAAGCTCAATGTCAATACAAGATCCAACATATCTACGCGGAGCTCAAGGAAATCATGGCAAAAGATCCACATCACATCACCTTTTGTTCTGCTGAAATTCTGGAAAAATTGTGAAGAGTTTCTGAGAAAAAACATATACCACACTGCAGACAACAACAAACAGGGGAAAACCACCAAGTTTCAAGACCTAAGTCCCCTAAAGGGCAGAGGTTCCACGGTATAAACACGCTTAGGCAGCGGAACCGCGGCCGTACGGCTTCGGCAGAATGTCATCTTTTGAGGGTGTTTTGGTCATTCCATGTTTATTCTGAATGTTGCCCTAGAATTTCTGTTGCCTGCCTATAAATAGTCCAGAACTTGCCAAAGCCAAGGGTGCTTATTCTTGTATTTAGATTTTAGAATACATGTTGTTGTTCTTCTTCCTCATCTCATCTCTTCTCCATTAAAACCTTGTAGTGAGCTTTTGTGAGTGAAGTGATGAATAAAGAGTTCTTTTTGTTACCATGCTTGTCATATTGTTAATTATACTTGCTTGTATTTTTCATTTGCTAATCTAGTTGTTGTTATTTGTTGTTTGTTTCTTTCTTGTTCTCTTTTTCTTTATCCTTAAACAACGATGATGCTTAAGCTTGATCCTTGCCAAAGTGAGGTCTCAAATAGCTAGTTGTAATCTTCTAACCTCTTTCTTTCTATCTTCCTCCTTTGTTTTATTTTCCTTTTTCTTGTAATGGGTGAGTAGTTTTCTTACTTGTTAGGGTAGGATAAGGAAAGTTTGAGAGAAGGAAATCTCTCTCACTCTTTTCTTGCCCAACATCTTAATTCGGACTCCCGTTAATTGAACCACAATCCGCTCCCTACGACACCCTATCCTACATGACAGCGGTGATTCCTTAGTGAGACCGGTTGTGGTTGAATTAACCGGAGGTTAAGGCTAAGAGCCAAGAATGGACGGACAAGCACCAAAAGGAAGAACTTAAGCGTTGGAAAGCCTAGCTTATACTCGCAAGTTCCTTCCTAGTCGTGCTAATCCCCGTTGTTGTCGATTACCGTAACACCGATATTAAGAGTGGCAATGAAAGAAGTGAGCGACTCCTAACTCAAACTAACATAATCCTAACCCTAACAAGCTCTCTTTATATATCATTTTAGCACATAAGTAATCTAAAAACAAACATGGACATTTGGACTTAACTCGTTAAAGCACATAGAAAAAGCTCCCATCTCCCTGCGGACGACCCGTACTCAACCGGCTAGCTACAAGCGAAACCATTTTGATTGCGGTAATAAACTTAGCACGTAAAAACTCTACCAATCACCACCACTTAAACCACGCAACATCTAAAGGCGTAATGTAATTCAAGTAAGCGGAAACCCAGAAATCTAAACCTTTTTAAGAAATTAAAGGAGGTAAAGTTTTGAAATAAAGGTATAATGAAATCAAGTTTTCTTAATGCATAGAAAAGGAACATGAAAATGCAAGTGAAATTTTCTAGTTTGAAAACGTGTTTCGTCTTTTTAGAAATTTGGGCAGCACCTCCTTTGTATTTTTTGATCCAAAACCACAAATACATAACAAGAATAATGGCATCCCCAAGCGGGATCTAGCTCTTCGCCTAACGGCGGATCACAACCACGCAAGACGATAAATATAAGTATACGACGCCTAACGGTGAAGTTCACCACAAAAGATAAAGAAATAAGCAAGACATTATAACCACAAGTTGCGGAAAACCCCTCGCTCTAAGTCTCGCAACCACAATGTCACTAAGACTCATTACTTATACAAATTACTAATTTTGATTGATGGAGTTGACTAGATACAATATGAAATATAAATACAAGAGTGGGTACGATACAAGTGCCCTACCTACCAATGCAAACACCCAAAAGAAGCTATGTGCCAGCGATGACGCTACGGATCTATGCAGCAAACCTGTAAGAATTGTGGCACAACAGGGGTGAGTTGCCAACCCGTGTGTAGAATAACATTTACAAGTAGAAATCGAATAAACAACGACTCCTAGGTCAACTATATCATATTGGTAATACTATGATATATAAGGTGACCGGGTCATCATATGTGCCAACAAAGTAATCAATACCTATACGCAGGGATATAATCCAACTATATAACCCATGTCTGTATGCATGTGGATCTCATCCAACCATATAATCAATGTTTGTATGCACGTAAATATCATAAAAGAGTGTGCATGAAAGTATGAGGATATAAATCAACGGTGTCACTCGCGACACATCAAAATCATGGAACCTAGGTGTCCAACATCGACACCAGAAAATATCATGAAACCCGTGTCCAGCATCGACACGTAAATCCTCATATCTCTCGGGCTCCGTCGGTCCGGATCGGCCCACGGGCTCCGTCTGTTCGGATCGGCCCGTATCAGTTCTCGACTCCGGTTGGTATCCTCCGGATATCCGCCGAGCCCAACCAATCACCGGTAGGTAGTAGTCCCTCTGCCAGGCTCATCGTCTGTATACACAGCATCCCATTCTTGCCCCGGGATACCATACCGGGTCCACCATGTACCCGCAATCGGCCTCATCCACTCCTCAAATCGGGTTTCACATGTCACACGTCTCAGAACCGAGAAAACGCATGGTGGAAGCACTGAAATATCATATCAAAAGAAACCGGGTTTTTAAAACAGTACATGGTTTTTTTAAAATAGACACGGTTCTCAAATCCAGAAATCTCATGAAAACATCATATCTCAATGCGTAAAAGCATAAAGCATGATGTATGCGACATATAACAGAAATGTAAGCATATCCGTATATCATGCAACATGGAACAGTGATATGACATATTAAGGGAAAACCGCTCTTTTAAATGGATCCAGTTTTTAAAATAGTACATGTAGTCTCCCAAATCTCAAAAATCGAATGCAATACCGTATAAAGGTGCACATGTGTATATACACAAGTATGGACGTACAAATATGTGTGTCCGTAAGTATAGGTTTACAATATGTATGTACGTATGGTGTACAATATGTATATCAAGTTGCAGCAACCCTACTGTGTAGTGACATGGTAATTGTCGATGATGAAGTGTTTGAGCCGGAAAATCTGTGTACGTGTAGCATATGCACCATCGATAATGGTGCAAATGTACTAGCGTAGGTATAAGTAATGCAATGAGAATAATATGAATGCAGCATAAGGTAAATCATATGCAAATGCTTACGGGTATACGTATCTAACATGATCGAGTCGGTGAATCAATCAATCGGCATTCCGCCTCACAACATCCCATACGGTATACTCCATCGTACGACATCCTCTAGTTAAGGGTATGGATCAAACCTCATGTCAAACTCATCACGTACGGAAAATCATCGTACGGAAAATCATCGTATCAGGGATTCTATCATCCTATAAGGCGAGGAGGGTACGGACCTAACGTCTTGTACGGGTATCACTCATGATTCACAACGTATAAAAATATCTCAATATACCTATGTCCCAGGTCACATCCGCAACAATCTCATATCAGGGGACCAGCAGGGTATCAATCATCTCAATCGACTCGCATCCGTATACCCACATATCACCAATCATCATATCACATCATATATTCTTTTCATCGCATTTATATCCCTCATCAAGTCAATTCCACAAATACATTCTACCTTTACTATAAGCATAAGTATCTAATCGAACATACACACCCGGACCATACAAACCGTTTTTGAAAGATGCGAATCGTAGTTTTGAAAGTAGGGGCTACGATGTTTTTAATTAAAGATATCATTTGAAAATCTGTAACGTCCCTGAGGGTGTCTGTTTAAAAGATGCATACGATTCTTCAGTTTGGAAATAGCTATGGTTCAGATGACACATCTACGTCGACTATCTAGTCCTACAGTACCCTAAACGGCAATATCATCAAATATCATCCTCAAATCCCGTCATCACATATTAGCCGTATCATATCACTTCTAACTATCATTTTGTTTCTAATATGGTTTCTCTAACTATCATATAAGTATATCTATAGTTTTTATTAAAGGTTTCCTTAACCATTTACTATGAATCGGTTTCCATCAAAACTTGCGGGGGTGCTATACGCCATCCACCCGACTTCGCCCGTGGATATAGATCCACTCACCTTGGTCTTCGTTTGCCGAAGTCGATGATGCCATGCTCTGTCACCTAGGAATCCACATGAAGATACCTACAATAACAACACATATCGCAACGCGTATTAAAATCAAGGCAGAAAATCAAAACGGCACACGCTTCGCTCACTGGTTAGAACCTATAGCTTACGTGTACAAAATCAACCAAACAACCCTTGTTGTTGATGTAAAGACATCCAACAACCAAATACGAATCCAAATATAAAACATGAGCATCTCAAAATACGGAAAATATATCCAAAATCACACTAATGTGCCCCAGATTTTGACTCAGGTCAAACTAGCCAAAGTTGCACATACACAGCGTCTAGTTTACTGGAGAACAAGACATGGACCAAATACGAACACTTTTCCTCACACCCTAGCAGCAAATTGTATCCAGGAACAATAAATTTGCGGCCACACTTGAAGGTGTAAGTCTACGGTAGCGCCCCGGCCGTCTACAGACGCCAAATGCGGAACAAAAAACTTTTAACTGGCGCTATCGTATACTTTAACCCGGATCTGCCATTATTGCTAAACTAACAAACTGTAAAGAGTGTAGAAAGGTTATACCGAACGATCTGAGTCCTTCGTTCTTTAACCATCATCCCATGCTTCGTTGCGGCTGCTCCGATCTCGTCGATCTCCGATCTGCTTGTCCAGGTGACACCAAATCACTGATTCCTTAAACGGGCTCCCGCCTCTGACTCGAGGCAACTCGGTCGTCAAGTTTGCTAAAAGAGACGACCAAGAATGATGTAGAGAATGAGTAGATGACTTTGTCTCACTTCGTCCAAATCCATGGACGATCGGTTAATGAAGTTGCCGATGGAAATGAAATGGAACGAGATATGAACTATGAAATTTCCATGTATCCAAAACTTTAGTCTTTTCTTTTAACAACCATAATTTTTCTCTCATGAATGAGTGGAGGAGGAGAGGGGGCCGGCCACTTATATGGAGGAGGAGGGTGAGTGTAGGAGCAATCAAGGAGGTGACCATAAACAAAGATCAAGAAGAAATATCCTTAAGTAAACAAGAACATTAAAGCTTAAAGCATGAGTCATTATAACACATCATCAAGCCTTTAATGCAACAATTAATGTCAAGATGACTCATTAGCCACCTCACCACTTCTAGAACCTTCTAGAATGATGACTCACTCTCATCGAAGAAAAGATAAATCCGTCTCTAACCGAATGTTAAAAGACGGCTGATAGAAAACTGGAAACTGGCAACTTCCAAAAGTGATCCTGAAACGACTTTCAGGATAACCCCGTAACGGTATAAATATACCCGCATTTGTATTACGACCGAATACAAATGCAACTGAGACAAAGATATTATATCTACTCAATATAATACTCGGATCCGGCTTAAACCAAAGCCGACCAGTATCATCTGCCCGAAAAATAACACGTGCGTAAACGCACGTGCATTTTCCGAAACCTGCCATAAAACCATACGGCCTCTACAACGTTTCGCCCGAACTTGGGAAACTATCTGTAGGGGAATCTAATGACTCGTCAGTACCCTGGCAGTGGGTTTAACCACAAACCGTCAGCGGCACTAGCAATGCGTAACGGCTGCCCATGGACTGACCTCAAGAGAGGCCGATGAGCGAACTCATCCGGAAACCCTACTGAGCCTAACAGTGACAATGTATATACAGTCCGGTCCGTTCGTCTATGAGTATCGCATATCTGCCTAGGGGGCTAGTAACGTCAGACCCCCAATAGCAGTATAAGTCGTGTCGGAGTGTAGCCCAATAACACCCTGAGATACTACTGGAGTACCTACCAGTAAATCTCCTGCCATGGCCATGGACTTTGTGTAATGGCTCTCCTAGACACAGCACGACCTCGCCCCCAATACCGGGAGAGACGAATCCCCTGCCGATCCGCTCATGTGCCTCCATATGGCTCGGGACTGTACCCAAAAACTACCTGTTTGCACGACTCCTTTGAGCCGTGGTAGGGTAGAAATCAAAGCACAGTGGGAAATCACACGAGACAAATGATGACCTCAGGTCGATGAACTAACCTGTACACATGTCACCAGGGAACTGCTATCTGACGATATGTATAATACCAACTAGCAGATTCCCGGCGAGTCCTGTCCGGTGTACTCATAACCCAATGAGCACCTGTATACATCTTAGGTGATCCAACTGACACCAATGGCTTGTGAGACCGGCCACCGCCTCTTGTCGGGGTCTCGACTTTGTACACTAGTCTACTCCGGAGTATCGATGTCCTGTCTCGAAACTCCCATGACTAGGGACCACAATTAAGGATTTGCGTATAAACCACCCAACTCTCACGTATATGATCGCCATCATACTGTTGGTGGTAAAGCAAGATCCTAAGGGCTCTATCAAAGTGTAACATGTTATCAGTCACCTGAATATGTACACGACTGATAAAGGCAAACCAGATAGCATACTATCATCTCGAGTAAGACTGTCCTACCGGTATAGGTCCTCCGCTATCATTGCAATCACGTACCTGTGATTCAATAATTGACTCTGAGGGCACTATCTCCAACAATCTCCCACTTGCACTCAAGGCTAATTATTGCGATATCGACTACTCACAGCCCGTGTGAAACCGAACATCCAACTCCTCTACTAATCAGTTTCATAAAGCCCGTTTGTAAAACTATTGTGTTCGAGAAATAGCATCAGTGAGTGGATCCGCCTAGATGTTTCTTTCTATATCTCTCTTAATCTCAAGTTCGCGGAGAAAGCCATCTCCCGAATTGAGTAATACCTGTCTTAGAATATGTCTGGATATCAGATGGGACCTAGTTCATAAATGAACTCCAAATCCAAACTTCTTAGACTGTATCGAAAACTGAACCTAATCAGTATCCGGCACCATGCCACCCACAGTATCCTCTTAGACCACCTGTCCATAATACTGTCCCTCGTCAGAGGGAAAAACTATAACTCTGACAATCACTCTGTCATCCATGTCACCTTTGAAGCCTGGAATGATAACCGTCTTTCGAAGGAGGCTGTCGTCATCAAATCCGTAGAACATGTACTTATATTCTAAAACTGCTTCCTTATGTTTCTCCGGGATTTGGATTAATATAAACTTATTGCATCTAGTGCAAAAACAACATTTGGTGTGGTACTTGACATCTCATGATTGACTCAACTGCCTAAGCAAGTGATCGGCCAATCATGCACATCCCTCTCCCCTTTAGTCTGTAAGACACCTTTAGAGAGGGTGACTCCATCACCTGCAGGTACACCACCATGCCAGGAGTCATCTATTCTAAAAACCATTAGAATACTGTCAAAGTACCCACATTGGGAAAGTACCCAAATCCAGATCTAAAACCATAGATCTAGAAACCAAAATGTCAGATATTATATCCATATCCTGTCTGGAGAAACAACTGTGTGACGACCACAATACAACCGATCGTAGTGTAGGAATTTTACTTCCTACTCTGTGTATGGCATCCAAATATCATGACATCACACCCTCCTGCCTTCTTAACAGATCCATCCCTTATTCTGATTGAAGTCAAACCCATGACTGTCACATCTGAATTAGATGATCTATCTCCGCTATAACTGCTCAAGTCTATAAATAGACATAAGCTACTTGTCCACTATGCTTCCGCTGCTCCCATTGACTACGACAACCCTCCTACCGGGTCTCATAGCCTGGAACAACAGTAGTGTCAAGTCTAGGTAGATAAGAACCTCCCTGTCACCGTCCTTGAGGCTACCGGAGTACCTCTTGGGTGTCTGAGGTTACCCATCATATCTGCGGAGTGGCTATTGGAATGTCAAACCTGATTGAATATATAGGTCCTATTAAATTTTCCGTAATCGTTCGCGGTTCTGGAATCACTTCCAGTTCTACCATACTCCCACTACTGTTTTCTGAAAAAGATCCATTTTACTAAAACTGTGGCGAGTCAAGAACAATATCACTATTGATCTTCCAAATGGTAGAATATCAACCCTCGTCATAGCTAGGGTCAACCCACAAACAGCCATTACAGAAACGTGCCCTGAGTTATCCAGAGTCTGGTTTTAAGCATAAGCTGGACAACTCCCCGTACCTTAACATCTTTTAAGGTATGAACCATTCTATATCCAATATAGAAACTTTGGCACTTATTTAATTGGAACCATATTCAAATCATGCAGCTGTCTCCAGTGCATATCATCTTAATGGTAAAAGGCTAATCAGCATTACTCAACTTAGGAATCCATCCATTTATGAGTAACCTGAAAGAGAAACACGTTTCTCAAAACCATTACTATCATCTGAATACCAATCACAAGAATCTACCTCTTCGATCTCTTTGAAGAATCCCGATACTTATGAAACCTGGTTCTCTACTTTATTCTTATAGCCACAACTTCTCAAAACTTAGACCTTGTATTTCTACGAAACACTTGTCTAAATACTAGAGAAGTTATAAGTAAACAGAACATAATACGAGGACCTATCCCTTTGTCCTGATGGACACTGGACAACATACAATACTCTGTATAAGTCCTCTGAGTTAAGCAACTCAAAACCTGTGCGTCGTAGGTTGAAAACTGTACCCTGGCGATTTCCTCAAATATCACCAATTACAACGAATTCCGATATAATGAGGATGATCACCTAATTCCTAAAAACTTCCTCCCACTCATTATCTGTAAAACCATATAGATATGAGAATGAAACCCGGTGAATACACACCCTGGAGTAAGTATCTAATCGGGAAAACAGTTTTCCATTAACAATGCACTGAAACATGAAAATGTTTCCTAGGGGTATCTTGGTATTCATAGTAATGCCTCTTCCATAATCAATTCATGACTTCAACCGTATATTTTATCGCCATATCTCCAAATCCCTTTATTTGTCTTTAGTCGTTACCTTCTGTACACCATCGTTAGGCTAAATGGTTTTCTTCCTTCCCTACCGTTCGGCACCAGCCTATGGTTTGGAAGAAGACTATCCAGTAAGCATAATAGGTGTACCCTCCTAAACCAAGGAGTACTCGTATCTTGAGAGAAGGTGATGATAAAAGACAACTGAATAATACCTTATTCCTTTAAAGGTGAAATAGGAGTGGCGATGAAGTACGCGGTTTTGGTCGTGAATGAAATCAGTCGCAATTTACTTTGCCCTCTTTCTAATCCCTTTATTTTATCTTTATATATTACCTTCTGCACACCCTACTTAGGCTAATTGGTTTTCTTCATTCCCCATCTTTCGGCACCAGCCTATGGTTTGGAATAAGACTATCCAATAAGCGTAATAGGTGTACTCTCCTAAACCAAGGAGCCCTCGCAACCTGAGAGAAGGTGATAATAAAAGACAACTGAATAAACCAATTCTATTTCTCCTGAACCTGGATCCATCCTCGAAGAAGTCCCTTCGAGTTCGTATATAACCATACGATGGATCTATCCAATGGAAGTGGATGTCCGTAGTAATACGGGTGTTCTGAGAAATACAAAGGGTAAAAGAAGGAGTGGCAATGACTTATGCAACTCAGACAATCCAAAAGCCAGTATTTTAAGAAGGTTCGGTTAACTTGGTCACTGAGTCATAGTCTAGGGTCGGTCAAAGGTCGCTGCCAAAGAGAGAGAGAAAAGAAACACTCTGCGTGCACTCTAACCCAGATCAGAATGGTTATCACTTTATCTAATCCGGAAACCTCCCACTGTCCTGTCAAATTCTCCTCCAAACCTGAAAGAAGAATCAATCGGGATCACCCGAAGAGTAAACCAACTCATCAGTGGGAATCGGGGTCCAACTCTCATCGCATGATAACATGATGGAATGCATCCACGTTACTCATACTCCAGAAGGTATGCGCATACTTGGCAAGTTTCAGTTTCTTTAGAAACTCCCGATATCATTTATGCCCCATGCTCTTATGACCTTGGCGAAAGTCAACAAATCATAAGTCACATGTCAAGTTCTGCCCGTCATTATCTTGTTAATTTGAACCCACCCGTACATACCCTTGACGAAAGCCAACAAGGTAATACGACTGTCCCAAACCAACTCATCTATCTATGCAACAAATGAATACCCAGCAGCTACCAAACACTATGCTTTGACGAAAGCCAACAAACATAGCTTGAATACTGCTGACCATCCATAAGAAACGATGGAGCGCTACGAATGGTTTTTGGCGAAAAACCTTTAACGTAACGAACTTGATATCGCTGAAGGAACCTGATAGATTTTTAAAATATAGTGGAGAAAACCTTTTGCTAAAGAGGTCATTCCCGATGAAGGGATCTCGGCTCTTTCCTCGTGGAATGAGGTGCAGGATATTCCACTGAATACCGCAATGCAAAGCAACATATAGTCGACTATAGTGAAGTTATTACCCTGACGCAAACTTCTGCCCAAGGGGTCAGTCCCGGTGAAGGGATATCGGCCCTTGCCCCGTCGAATGAGGTGCAGGATATTCCACTGAATACCGTTATACAAAACAAAAGGAAACGTCTTTGTAATAACACTTTTTAAATTTGTTCCAACAACTGTAAACAGGTTTGCTTTACTTTGCATTGATCAAAATCAATGCAGTCCCATCATCTAATCACACCAGAAAAGAACGAAAATAAAATGTACGTATATGCCATCCGCATTCGTCACTGGGTCCCGTCATCACCCGTTAGGTTACTTAACTAACGACAGAGCGGGGACTGGACTAGCGCGGGTGTAAAACATATACAACATCTAATAGTATATAAACCAATATACAATAATCGCTCCAGGCGTGATAATATGCAACATTACAGAAAAGTAATAAGCATCACAGAATAATACAGATAATCTGGGATCCCCGGGTTTCACAGAGCCACTGCTGAAACCCGACGTTCCCCTGTCGTGTGGATAGCCTGTGCAATGAAACCTAGACCCCTACGGGTGCGGCAAGTTACCCGCCAAAACCTGAAGCGAGGTAACCCCCTAAAGCAAAGTGAATGGACCACCCTGCACTTCACGGAATCCGGTAATCTTGGGCACCCCTCCTTGGGTCAACCTGTACCCCCTACGAGTGCGGTGAATAGTCTGCCAATTCTAGAGTGGGGCCCCTCTGCCTCTCAAAGCCATGAGATGCGGACCTGTTGCCTTCCAGAACCCGGCTATCCGTGCACTCCGTCGCGGGGCAAAACCTAGTACAGTAATGAAAAATAGTACAACAGGTACATTGACCGCAACCTGGTCGTGCCCCAAAAGAATATTATACAACATGCAGTGACGGCAGTCCACATGTTGGACGCTCGCCCCGCAATATCAAATGTACAAATAAATCCAAACAGCACTACCATTGCACATTGCTATCCACCACGACAAATCCGCAACATCACAGCACAACACAGAACATCAACGCGAATGTCACGTTCGCAAACCCGTCTAAAAGAACTATAGCAATCAGACGCGGTTTACCGATCAAATGACATTCCCGGTCGGAGATATAATGTAAGCACTGTAAACTAACATGTTTAAATTTCGATCGACCAAATATCACAAAGTGGGCCCCACGAACAACTGGTGAACAGTAACAAAATCTGGGCCCAAAAGATATATACCAAAAACCCCAAATTCCAGAGGAGAAAACACTGTACAAATTTGGAAGCATGATTCAACAGAATGGCCGCGGATGCGCGGCCAAACCATGGGTTTGGCCGTGATTCCACGGCAATATAGTCAAATCACATGCTCAAATTTCGTCGGTGTGTTTCTACAACCCTGCACAACTTTCTGTGATATGTAGAATAATTTTAGGACATCATTTAAAATCGACAGAAACTGTGAAAATTGGATTTTGCAGTTTTTGATTTCCGGTTCGATCGATATTTTAAACGCGTTAGCACAAGTTAGTAAAGCAAAATGGTGAGGCTCTGATACCAATGTAAGTCTACGGTAGCGCCCCGGCCGTCTACAGACGCCAAATGCGGAACAAAAAACTTTTAACTGGCGCTATCGTATACTTTAACCCGGATCTGCCATTATTGCTAAACTAACAAACTGTAAAGAGTGTAGAAAGGTTATACCGAACGATCCGAGTCCTTCGTTCTTTAACCATCGTCCCACGCTCCGTTGCGGCTGCTCCGATCTTGTCGATCTCCGATCTGCTCGTCCAGGTGACACCACATCACTGATTCCTTAAACGGGCTCCCGCCTCTGACTCGAGGCAACTCGGTCGTCAAGTTTGCTAAAAGAGACGACCAAGAATGATGTAGAGAATGAGTAGATGACTTTGTCTCACTTCGTCCAAATCTGTGGACGATCGGTTAATGAAGTTGCCGATGGAAATGAAATGGAACGAGATATGAACTATGAAATTTCCATGTATCCAAAACTTTAGTCTTTTCTTTTAACAACCATAATTTTTCTCTCATGAGTGAGTGGAGGAGGAGAGGGGGCCGGCCACTTATATGGAGGAGGAGGGTGAGTGTAGGAGCAATCAAGGAGGTGACCATAAACAAAGATCAAGAAAAAATATCCTTAAGTAAACAAGAACATTAAAGCTTAAAGCATGAATCCTTATAACACATCATCAAGCCTTTAATGCACCAATTAATGTCAAGATGACTCATTAGCCACCTCACCACTTCTAGAACCTTCTAGAATGATGACTCACTCTCATCGAAAAAAAGATAAATCCGTCTCTAACCGAATGTTAAAAGACGGCTGATAGAAAACTGGAAACTGGCAACTTCCAAAAGTGATCCTGAAACGACTTTCAGGATAACCCCGTAACTGTATAAATATACCCGCATTTGTATTACGACCGAATACAAATGCAACTGAGACAAAGATATTATATCTACTCAATATAATACTCGGATCCGGCTTAAACCAAAGCCGACGAGTATCATCTGCCCGAAAAATAACACGTGCGTAAACGCACGTGCATTTTCCGAACCCTGCCATAAAACCATACGGCCTCTACAACGTTTCGTCCGAACTTGGGAAACTGTCTGTGGGGGACTCTAATGACTCGTCAGTATCCTGGCAGTGGGTTTAACCACAAACCGTCAGCGGCACTAGCAATGCGTAACGGCTGCCCATGGACTGACCTCAAGGGAGGCCGATGAGCGAACTCATCCGGAAACCCTACTGAGCCTAACAGTGACAATGTATATACAATCCGGTCCGTTCGTCTATGAGTATCTCATATCTACCTAGGGGGCTAGTAACGTCAGACCCCCAATAGCAGTATAAGTCGTGTCGGAGTGTAGCCCAATAACACCCTGAGATACTACTGGAGTACCTACCAGTAAATCTCCTGCCATGGCCATGGACTTTGTGTAATGGCTCTCCTAGACACAGCACGACCTCGCCCCCAATACCGGGAGAGACGAATCCCCTGCCGATCCGCTCATGTGCCTCCATATGGCTCGGGACTGTACCCAAAAACTACCTGTTTGCACGACTCCTTTGAGCCGTGGTAGGGTAGAAATCAAAGCACAGTGGGAACTCACACGAGACAAATGACAACCTCAGGTCGATGAACTAACCTGTACACATGTCACCAGGGAACTGCTATCTGACGATATGTATAATAACAACTAGCAGATTCCCGGCGAGTCCTGTCCGGTGTACTCATAACCCAATGAGCACCTGTATACATCTTAGGTGATCCAACTGACACCAATGGCTTGTGAGACCGGCCACCTCCCCTCGTCGGGGTCTCGACTGTATACACTAGTCTACTCCGGTGTATCGATGCCCTGTCTCGAAATTCCCACGACTAGGGACCACAATTAAGGATATGCGTATAAACCACCCAACTCTCACGTATATGATCGCCATCATACTGTTGGTGGTAAAGCAAGATCCTAAGGGCTCTATCAAAGTGTAACATGTAATCAGTCAGCTGAATATGTACACGACTGATAAAGGCAAACCAGATAGCATACTATCATCTCGAGTAAGACTGTCCTACCGGTATAGGTCATCCGCAATCATTGCAATCACGTACCTGCGATCCAATAATTGACTCTGAGGGCACTATCTCCAACATAAGGGTTGGGGCTCAGGTCTTGGGTGAAGGTTCCAGGTTGCCTGCACACTCCTCTGTGTTTGCTAAATAATTCCTAGTGCCCCCGGGTGATAGCAGATCACAAAATACCAACACAAATTCCATAATTTCCGGATATCGGAGAATCTAAAGTTTGTGTTTTGGGGTTTGGTCACTGGTCCAGGTCAAGAAATAGGTCTCTAGGGTCTTGTAACAGCCACTAGGCATCACCCAAACCACACAACACTCAAACCCTTTTCTAGGAATTTCTAAGTTCACAAATCCACCACTAAACGAATTCTAAACTAAACTAAAATGCTAAGAATACATAACTAAACTAAATGGAAGGGATTATAGCTCATGTTTGAAACACAAGAGAAACCCTAGCTTCCTAATGTCATCAAAAGCTCACTTTGCTTGGTCCAATGCGATGAGGGTGAGGAGGTGGTCATTTTTTGTGAAAGGGGTTTAGGGTTTAGGGTTGAAGGTGGAGGGAAGTGATGAAGAAGAAGGAGAAGAAAAAATAATGGGGAGGGGAAAAATGGCTGCCCTCTCTCTCTCCTACTCTCACTCTCTCTTATTCTCAGCCTCCTTTTCTCTCTCCAATCATTCTCTCTCTTAACCCTTTTTCTTTTTCTTTTAAAACCAACCATATAAAACCCAAAAACAATACAAGAAAACAACATGTAACCAAAATGCAATATGACATGGTGCACTAGCCATGAAAAACTGTAGAAATACGGATTTGGCTTAATCGTGATTAGCGGTGCACTAATCGGGTTTTTACCCAAACTGCATATAATAAATTTTAAAAATGCCAAATCTTTTAAATATATTTTTAATTGAATAAATCATTTTAATTTCCATTTATTTCACAATTATCAGTATATATTTATACCCTTTTTCGAAAACCCCAATTTCGCAAATCGGGCAGTTTTCGGGAATATATTATTTTAATATTAAATTCTAAGAATAATATTTTATATTTTTTTGAAATGTTTCAGTACCAGTGTCTCCAGAGAACTGCTATCTGACGTTAGATATAATACCATCTAGGAGTTCTCGGCGAGTCATGTTCAGTGTACCCGGTCTCTACTGAGTACCCGTATACCATCTTTGATGTCAAACACCAATGGATATAGGATCATCCATCGCCTATCAAATGGGTCAAGAAGCGTATACTCTAGTCTACTCTGGAATATCGATGCCCCGTCTCGATACACCCTCGACTAGGAACAATTAAAGGATGTACTTGTGGACTATCCTGGCCCCACTAGTATGATCTGCATCATAATCCTGGTAGTCAAGTACATCCTATGGGCTTTACCAACATCTGAGAGCAAGACAGTATCACAATATAAGTCTACATGTTAAGATAAAGAGTAACCAGATAGAATACTATTTTGTTGAGCAAGAATGTTCTCCTTATACATGTCCAAGCATTTATTGTAATATACAATCTTGTACAACAATGGCCTCTAGGGCATTCATACAACTAACATGATGGGGATATTCTCTGACATGGTCGATAATTTTCTGGAAATATTCATGGACGATTTCTCCATATTTGGGGATTCCTTCGAGGAATACTTATGTCATCTTGACGCTGTTCTTACCCATTGTATGGACAAGAATCTAATTTTGAATTGGGAAAAATGTCATTTCATGGTTCAAGAAGGTATTATCTTAGAGAATATCATCTCACGAAATGGAATTGAGGTAGACATAGCTAAAATAGATGCCATTTCCAACCTTGTTCCTCTCAAATGCATCAAAATATACAACCTTTTCTTGACCATGCAAGTTTTTATAGACGGTTCATTAAGGACTTTAGTACGATTTCTAGACCCTTAACTCTTCTCTTGGCCAAAGATACAACTTTCACTTCGACTCGGATTGCCTGGCTGCTTTTGAATCGCTTAAACGTTCCCTTACTACTGCCCCCGTTCTATCATCTCTAGACTGGAATCACTCTTTTAAGCTTATATGTGATGCATTCGACTTTGCTCTTAGTACAGTCTTAGGACAACACATCGATAAGTTACCACATGTCATTTATTATGAGAGGAGGACTTTGAACGATGCCCAAATGAACTATACAACCACTGAGAAAAAACTCTTGGTAGTTGTCTTTGCATTAGAAACTTTCAGGCCCTATGTAATTGGCTCACCGGTCGTAGTTTACACCGATCATTCCGCCTTAAAATATCTTTTATCAAATAAGGATGCTAAATCCAGGCTAATACGTTGGATCCACTTGTTGCAAGAATTTGACCTTGTCATAAGAGACAAAAGTGGATGTGAAAACGTCGTGGCCGGTCATCTTTCACGACTTCCTTCTTCACCAACGTTGACCTTACCAATAAACGACTCTTTTCCGGACGAACATCTTTTGACCCTATCTTGCGAACCTTGGTTCGATGATATCGTGAATTATTTAGCAACGGGTCTTCTACCCAGCGAATGGTCAAATCAAGACAATCATAGATTTTTACCCCAGGTAAAATACGGACGAATCTTATTTTTTCAAGTATTTTTCTGATCAGATCATTCGCCGGTGTGTCCCTCATAATGAGTTCAGGAGTGTATTGTCCTTTTTCCTTGATCAAGCATGTGGCGGTTACTTTGGCCCAAGAAAAACTTCGGAAAAAGTTTTGCGATGCGGCTTTTATTGGCCAACGTAATTCAAAGATGTACATGATTATTGCAAACCTTGTTTACGATGTCAGCACATGGGTCAGATTTCATGGAGGAACGAGATGCCGCTCCAACCAATCTTGGTTGTTGAGATATTTGATGTGTGGGGCATTGATTTCATGGGCCTGTTTCCCAACTCTTTTGGGAACTTGTACATTCTCTTAGCGGTTGGTTATGTCTTTAAATGGGTTGAAGCAATACCGAGCCGTACTAATGATAACAAGGTTGTCGTTAAGTTCCTTAAAGAAACTATCTTTTCTCGGTTCGGGCATCCTCGCACTATCATTAGCGATAATGGGATGCATTTCTATAATCGGTCTTTCGAGACTTTGATTCGGAAATATTCGATCAACCACGACCTTTCTGCGCCTTATCATCCACAAACGAGCGGGCAAGCCGAGATCTCCAATTGATAGATCAAGCAAATGTTAGAGAAAATGGTTTCTAAGAACCGTAAAGATTGTTCCTCTAAACTGACTGATGCTTTTTGGGGATTTCATACTGCATATAAGACCGATCTTGGCATGTCTCCTTATCGGCTTGTGTTTGGGAAGGCTTGCCACCTCCCTGTCGAGATCGAACATAGGGCGATGTGGGCAATTAAAGAGCTTAACTTCGATTTTGACTAAGCGAGTAGCTATTGGAAGCTGCAATTAAATGAGATGAGCGAGCTTCGTGATGGAGCCTTCGATAACGCGGTTATAGTAAAGAACCGGACAATGGTGTTCCACGACAAACACCTTTTGCGAAAGATATTCACTCCGGGACAACAAGTCCTTCCTTACGATACCCATCTCTATTTTCATCCGGGTAAGCTGAGATCTCGTTGGATGGGACCTTTTGTGGTGTGGTATGTATACTCGCACAGTGCAGTGGATGTAGAAAATCCTAAAGACAGTTCCCTTTTCAAAGTAAATGGGTATAGATTAAAACCGCACTTTTCCACTGACCCATCGGAAGAGCTCCTGTTCTTGCAGTAGCTTCTTTATCACGACTAAGTTTCCTCTACCTCTCCTCCATGCTTTAGTTTTCCAGACATAAACAGTGGCAATACTGTTTCAGCTAAGAATGGAGATGTGCATGTTAGTAGATCCAAAAAAAATGTGTGCGTGCTAAGGACAAGTTTGGGGGAGCTTTCATTTGACTAACTATTGACCCCATCATTCTCCACCCAAGTCTACTGGTTTTTGAGCTCGAACAACAATATCAGTGGGGACATTGCTGCAAACAAGTTTGGAGGAGAGGTTTGTATTTCTTCATGTATCATTTTGCACTAAAAAAAGATTTTGAAAATAAAAGTTAGAAAGTGAAAAATACATATGAAAGAGAAAAAGAGACTTAAGAAATACAAGAAAATTAGATATTTTAGAATGAGGTTAGTAATACGTGGTCATGAGCTGTTGTCCTAAGGGTTAGTAAGATCAAGAAGTTACTACTATGCGGATAGAAATAAGTTTGAAAAATATTCCCTATTCTTGAGTCCAAACATCTAAATGTTGATACCCTACTATACGCATTCACACACATTTTGAAACTTGGGATAGTAGAGGATACCTTGAAATACTCTTGCCTGAAAACCTTAGTATATAAAAAAAATTGAATTAAACAAAATATATATGACACATAAAATAAAATTTAAAATAAAAATGAACACTGGTTTTGCAATGTCTTAAGACAGCATAAAAAATACAGCTAGAGTGTCTTATCACCTAGGGCCTTAGACTAACAGGTTTGGGGGTCACTACTAAGCCTTAGGTGATACAAGATTAGGATATTGCTAAGTACGCCTTAATAAGTGAGCACATTCGGTAATCGATTGGTAAGTTCCTTAAGAAGTATTAACGGTCGCATGAAAAATGTGTGAGCAAATCCATTTAAAACATCACCGACTAAAAAGTACTGTAACAGCTCCAATTTTAGTGTACATAAAATTCATTTAAAATTAATGTATACTTGGGGTATTTACATTTCCTGTGATTACTATAAATAATTGATTTTCTTTTTAATAGCAAGAAGGAGCTTGTAGCTCATTGGTATGACCTTGCACTGCTGAACAAAAGCACCAGAGTTCAAATTCCATCGGCCACATTATTTTTAATATTGATTTCTTTTAAATTTTTAGAATCCCAAGAGTCTACACGTGCTTAACCTGTAAACCCAAAGGTCACACTAAAAACAAACGAGCCCAGGAGGTAGACCAATAGACATAGGACACGTGGCGGTGAGACCCGGCCCGACTCGGCCGAATCGGGCTGGCGACTCGGGCGAATCGGCCGGCGCTGCTGAACGACTCAGCGTGGATCACCGATTTCTCTTCATGACTCCTCTGCCTCTTGGTCTCCCCTTAACCCCTGTCATGTTTAAAAACTCTGCTCATTAACAGAGCTTTTTTAAAACCACTTTAATCTATTTTTAATACAATTTTCATACAACCGTTCATCTACTATAAACCCTAGATTAACCTATTAATACTACTCTAAATCACACACCCCTCACTCACAAACTCTGTCCAAACTCTCAAGAAAATTCTCTAGAACTTTCGTGTACAAGTGGAGTTAGCGAAGGGCGAAGCTCCGGCGAACTTCCGACGACGACCGCAGGAGCTCCCGACGACGAAACGACGCACCGGAACCTCCTACCATTCCCTTTTCCTCTTATCTAACCTAAAAACAAGTAAGTCCCTCCTTCCTCCCCACTTTTCTAACCTTAAAACTCGTATTTCTAAAACCCGACGGAAGCGGAGTTAATCCGACTTCCGATTCGGTTTTCTTTAAAAAGATCCAATTTTTCTTAATACAACATTACCAAACTCTCACATCTTGACTATTAATCATTAACAAAACATCTTGAACAAATTTCATAGCAAAATATTGTATTTTGTAATTTTTATCGCACTTTTTCAGTAAAAAACCATATAGTTTAGTTTCGACATTAAACACCATATTTCATTGCTATACCTTTAGATAGATCACGAGATATTGGCCTACTTCCTCACAATACTCATATGCAATATAGCACGACGCCTTTCGGGAACATAGAATACGGGAAAATAAAATTTTACATATAAATACCTTTTACTATTAAAACTGTTTTCTACAAGATTATGTATTTTAAACAAATCTTTGCAAAGCGCCGCTACAACCCGTTTGGGGAACCCGTTCAGGATGGTGTGGATTATCGAACATTCTCGGGATTAGTAGTGTGAGATGCAGACCTCCGCAAGGAGCATTCGGTCTCTAAAGATTTAAAATACAATATTCTTTAGAAAATGTGATTTCTACTATAAATAAAACTTATATTTTTAATAAATATATATATGTAATTAATATCAAAATATCTATTTTCAGTATTTATAATATTCCTCATTTCCAAATGTCAAGAAAAACAACTCATTTACAAGAAAATACCATGCAATTCCATACAAGTTCAATATTGCAAATAAATGCCTTATATTATGCAAAATAGGTTTTATTCACTAGAAATTTCACAATGATAAAATCTACATCTATGAAAACTCTAAAGACGACAATTAATTATTTGAGGTGTATTTTGAAAATTATACAAAATTATTTTTACATCAAACCCCCTCAAGTTTTATAAATTACAATAAGGACCCTAGTAAACATAGGTTTAAGCCTGACCAATCTTTTGAGCCTCAGAGAGCCGGAGAAGTGGGTGCCTTCCAATTTAAGGTAGACAACTTAACAAACGGTGTTATCAACACGGTAATCGCCTTTGAAAAAGATACAAATCCTGGCGTCCATGTGCAGCGATTACCGATAACATCAAAACTTAATTCAAGATTTCAATTTCTTTTCCAATTGTCTGACTCAGACTAAGTCTCAATATAATCAATCTGACTTGAATATGATTCAAGTACAATCTACAATATAACAATTCAACATGAATACATATATTCAATTTGTCCAATATTCAATCTATACAACTTGACTAAACCGAACCATTGATATACATCCATCTACATGATTCTTCAGTTACATCCATTTACTGATATCATGGTTCCGGCAAGTCATCCATCTCTACAATCTATAATACAAGACAATACAATTTACAATGCAATACAAACAATACAATCAAGACATCACGGGGTATTTAAGGGGTAGATTGGTACGGAAGGTGTTAGAAGTGGAACGAGACTGCAATATTTAAGACACCCAACCTGTATTCCATTGCTGTTGTATCGTAGCATAAACGGTTTTTTGTACATTCCGTTCACCTTAGTCTCTGGTCTACTGAGACTCCTCTCGTATACACTGGGCTCTTCTGTACCAAGCTATACACAACAGTGTTAACACTAAATTCAACATTATAACAATATAATACCACTTTAAATTTACACACACTCTCTCTGTCTATTCTACTTCTCCCTTATCTTTGGGACTTACAGGGCTTCTCTTTCTTCTTTGGAATGTTGTCAGGTGATTCGGACGTTCAGGAGATCGAGCCCACCGGCGAGAGCTTGGATCAGCTAGCCTATGACCCAGAGCTTTAGTATCATTGTACACATTTTATTTCAGTACTTTCCATTTCTGTTATGCCACTGTTTAGGCATCGCTTTCATTCAGATGTATTTACTTTTCCATGTACTGTAAAAGCATGTTAATAAATAAAGCTGTTGTTCATTACATTTGTCTCTTGTGTATATTTCTTTTATATTGCTTAGTTACGCTTAGCGTATTTACTTCTGAGTAAATACGTAGCGGCCAGTCGCGTCCCCTTCGCCGTACACCGTGAAGCGGGGCATGACAGGTTTTTTTGGTGGCCCATGCAGGTCTGAGCTGTATGGAACCCTACCATGCAGTTCAGTTCTCCGTGACAACCTAAGCAATATAACACAAGAACTAGCAACTAAAACATTCTTTACAATTCATATTCCTTAAATCTTACAATTTCATATTCTTTGAATCATATACTTTGAATCTGTCCTAACCCAAATTTTTCATTCAAGGTTATGGATTCCCCGAACAACACCAACACCAATGTCAACAACACACCACCACCACTACCACTCACACCTGCCGTCCCTGCTCCGATCAACGAGCAAACGGTTCTTCTTGTGGCAATCTACAGCTTCCTAGAAGGACAGCAGCAGCAGACTGCTCTTTTAATGAACTGTCCCGAGGCAGAAGCACCTGGGGTGAAGCAATTCAGGGCTTTGCACCCCCAAACAGTTCTCAGGAAAAGAGATCCCTCTAGAAGTTGAGGAATGGTTTCAGAGCATCGAAGACGATCTGGCAGTGGCATAAGTGGCAGAGATAGCTTGGGTCCGTATTGCGAAACTGCAGCTCACGGACAATGCACGGGTTTGGTAGAAGGCAGAAGAAATCCGTCTTGATCAACCCATCGAATGGAAGACTTTCCGAGACATGTTCGACGTAAAGTACTTCCCTAAGACTGCCAGGTTCGACATGGAACAAAAGTTCATCCATCTTCAACAAGGTTCGATGTGGACCAAGTCAGTAGATGAATATGATGCTGAGTTCACCATGCTCAGTCAGTAAGATATGTCTTAAATAATTCAATTTTTCAATATATCACATACTACACAGCCAACACAATACTTTAACAGATTTGCGGCACACCTGATACCGACGGATGAGATCAGAGCCCGTCGATTTCAACAAGGTTTAGATTCGGAGATCCAGGATACACTAGCTACAGGAGATTTTCCGACTCATGAATCGGCTCTGAAAGCTGCCCGCCGTTATGAGGCAGTGGTAAAGATGAGGGGCAGATCTCAATCTTCTGGAGTTAAGCGCCCTGCCAACCAGATGGCAGGAGGAGCCCCTTCAAGGCCACCATTTGTGCTGAGGAGACCGGGAGTATCAATCAACCGGCCCAGCCCAGCCTTTTGTACCTACTGTAAGAGAGCTAGACATATGATGAAAGATTGCCGGCGAGCCAACCGCCTTTGCTTAGTCTGCGGCTCAACAACTTATGGTATTGGGTCTTGTCCCCAAAGACAAAACCCAGTTGCTGCACCCAGGCCAGCAATCACTTACCCGCAGCGACCAACCCTTCAGGCTCCTGCACCAAGACTAGTTCTCCATGCTCCACCACCTGGAGGACCACCGAATGCACCTCCTCCTCGTTAGTTCCATCAAGCTCAACGGAACATTTCGAGGAATGATCCTCAGTCCAGGAGGAATGTACCACGGCGACAGGCTTTCACGATGACCGTGGAAGAAGCTGAGACACTGGCCAAGTTATCACTGGTAACCTTTTCTTCTCAACCTTTTCTTTCAGTCTTAACACCTACCTACATATTTTTCCTATACCTAAAACATATCCCATATACCATAGGTACAATCTTAGTATCCTCACTTCCTGCACTAGCACTCTTTCGATACTGGAGCATCTCACTGCTTTATGTCGCAATGGTTCGTCCGAACTTATGCGATTCCAGTCACACTGCTTGTATCTAGTTGGAATGTCAGTTCAGGGAATGGCATTCTAAAGGCAACAATGGGATACAGCTTGTGTCCAGTAGTCATCTACAACAGAGAATTCTATGCTGACTTCAAAGTGCTAGACATACCGAACTTCGATGTGGTTCTAAGTATGGATTGGCTCGGAACATTTTATGCTACCATTGACTGTCGTCAAAGGAGGGTAGTATTTGAGATTCCAGACCATCCGGTCTTCTATTTCAAAAGTGGAGATCGTACCCTAGAGCCAAGTACTTACAAGGCGAAGCCGAAGAAGGCAGTGTTGCAGCAACTCAAGCGGAAGAAGGATCAAAGCCGGAACTGGTTCGAGAGTTCGACGATGTGTTTCTTGACGATATATCAGGTTTGCCTCCCGATCAAGCTCTTGAATTCGGCATTGATTTAGTACCAGGAGCACAACCGGTGATCAAAGCACCTTATCGATTAAGTCCGGAAGGTTTGAAGGAGGTTCGAACTCAGTTGGACGAATTATTGGCGAAAGGATGGATTCGTCCCAGCACTTCAAGTTGGGGATCAGCAGTATTACTTGTGAAGAAGAATGAAGGTTCATACAGAATGTGCAACGATTATAGAACCTTGAACGAAGTCATGATAAAGAACAAGTATCCGCTACCTCTTATCGACGATTTATTCGATCAGCTAAGTGGATCTTGTGTCTTCTCCAAGTTAGATCTTCATTCAGGTTATCATAAGGTGAAGGTCAAGGAAACTGATATCCACAAAACAGCTTTTAGAACTCGTTATGGACATTACGAATTTCTTGTGATGACATTTGGAATGACCAACGCACCAGCAATATTCATGAACCTGATGAATCAAGTTTTCCAGGAGTACTTAGACAGGTTCGTTGTCATCTTCATCGACGACGTCCCGGTGTCTTCTAAGAGTCTGAAAGAACATGCCGAGTACCTACGAATTGTCCTGGAAACTCTACGACAATATCAATTATATGCCAAGTACAGCAAGTGCGAGTTTTGGCTAGATCAAGTTGGTTTTCATGGACATATTGTATCGGGCGAAGGAATCTCTGTGGATCCAGCGAAAGTTTCAGCGGTAAGCGAATGGCCGGCACCAAAGTCAGTGAAGGACTTTTAAAGTTTTTTGGGTCTAGCTAGATATTAAAGAAGGTTCATTGAAGGCTTTTCTAAGATAGCAACACCCCTGACCAAGCTCGCACGTAAAGATGAAGAATTTTTGTGATCAGAAGCATGCGAACAAGGTTTCGTAGAACTCAAGTCAAGGTTAACATCAACGCCTATTCTCGTTATACCGGACCAATCTAGTGGTTTCGAAGTTCGTTGTGATTCATTCGTTAAGGGATTATGATGTGTTCTACATCGGCACGTTAAGGTTGTGGCTTATGCTTCAAGACAACTGAAGACTCATGAGCGCAATTATCCGACACATGATTTGGAGTTGGCAGCCGTAATCTTTGCTCTCAAGATTTGGCGTCATTATCTTCTTGGTGAACGAGTGAACATATACACAGATCACAAGAGTCTGAAATATGCGTTTACTCAGAAGGAGCTTAATATGCGGCAGAGACGATGGTTAGAACTCATGGCGGACTTCGACATCAACCTACAATATCACCCAGGGAAGGTGAATGTGGTACCTGATGCCCTTAGTCGCCAACCATTAGCAATGCATCTCACCCCGTAGTGAAAACTTCAACAAGACTTGCATCAGATGGAGATTGAAGTAGTCATGCCAGGTAACGCTTCAAGTTTGATGAATTTACAAGTTCAATCTACAATTGTCAATCAGTTCAAAGCAGCTCAAGCAAGTGATGTTAAGTTGCAAAATATCAGAGAACAAGTGGAGAATGGACTCAAAACAGACTTCATCATCCATGAAGACGGATATTTGAGATACGGTAATAGATTGTGTGTACCAAAAGGTTCTGTTCGGGAAGAGTTAATGAAAGAAGCTCACAGCTCTCCCTACTCAGTACACCCTGGAGGTATAAAGATGTATAAAGATCTACGTCAGAATTACTGGTGGTATAGAATGAAGCGTGAAATAGCCATAAGCGTCGCTAAATGCTTGGTGTGTCAGCAAGTAAAGGCTGAACATCACAGGACAGCTGGATTACTTCAACCGTTACCCATCCCAGAATGGAAGTGGCAACACATCACGATGGATTTTGTGACTGCACTTCCTCGCAGCACAAAGGGTAACGATGCGGTATGGGTTATTGTGGATTGACTCACAAAGTCGGCTCACTTCATCCCATTTTGAGTCGGCCAATCAACTGAGACATTAGCAAAGAAGTACATAGAGGTAAGAATCTAAGTAGGATTTTAAATCTTCAAATATATATTATCTCTGATACCTATGAACTCATACAGGAAATTGTGAGACTTCATGGAGTACCAGTCTGCATTGTCTCCGATCGTGACACTAGATTCCGATCACAATTTTGGCAAAGTATGCAAGCAAGCTTGGAAACAAGTCTGAAATTCAGCACAGCTTATCATCCACAAACAGATGGTCAGTCTGAGAGAACTATTCAGATCTTGGAGGATATGCTTAGAGCGTGTATGCTAGACTTCGGAGGATCGTGGGAAGATCAACTACATCTTATGGAGTTTTCGTACAACAACAGCTACCAAGCAAGTATAGGAATGGCACCTTTTGCGGCACTTTATGAAAGGAAGTGTCGATCGCCATTATGTTGGGATGACATCGGAGAAAGGTAACTTCTTGGACCTGAGATGATAGTAGCAATTGTTGATGTGGTTCGTACTATTAAAAAAAGATGCGCATAGCCCAGATCAACAGAAGCACTGGGCTGATGCAAAGCGACGTCACTTGGAGTTCCAACTGGGAGATCATGTATTTTTGAAGATATCTTCGAATTGTGGAGTGATCCGATTTGGAAGACGTGGAAAGCTAAGTCCGAGATATATTGGACCGTTCGACATACTCGAACAAGTCGGTGAAGTGGCATACCGCTTGGCACTTCCACCTTCATTGGAAGGAGTGCACAATGTGTTCCACATATCCCAACTCAGAAGGTATGTGAGTGACCCCAGCCACATTCTTGATCATTCCGAGCTCACTGTACAGACCGACTTATCTTGTGAACATCAACCTGTTAAGATCCTGGACAGGAAAGTGAAGTCACTTCGGGAAAAGGAAGTCAACTTGGTTCGAGTAATGTGGAGAAAAAAACGCCAGGAGAATCGACATGGAAAAAGGAAGATGAAATGCTGATTGAAATGATGGACGTTGTGATCAAAATATTTGTTAACCGCAATCAAGAACGGCGTCGCTTGGTAGCTAGCCTGTGAGTACGGGTCGGTCCACAGGGATTTTGTGTATTCTTAAATTGTTCTAACGAGTTAATACCGATTGTTGTCGGATTGATTAAATCTAGAAACTAAAGTTTATCTAGACTAGGATTAAAATCTTACCAGGGTTAGGTTTAGGTTAAATTTGGAAAGTCAATATTCCTCACCGCTTTCTATGCCCTAATTAAGATCTATGAGGTGTTATGGTAATAATTAATAAAGTGGATTAGTACCATCGGGAAGAAACGATGTTTCTTCCTCTAGGTTCTTGTCCTTCCTTTCTTAATTCTTACCCTAATCTCCATGGAAAACATACGCAACCGGTCTTTTAAACTACGGTATCACCGCTACCTCGTGAGATAGGGTGTCGTAGGGAGCGGTGTGTGTATGAATGCATGGAATCCTATAAAAATATGTGATGGGAAAAAAGGGGTGAGAGATTTTCATCTCTCAAACCTTCCCTATTCCTAACCCTAACAAGTGAGGAACTACTCGCTCATTAGGGAATTGATAAACATGTTCTAACTATCTAACTAGGGCAGATAATAAAAATTATACTAAGACAGAAATAAAATTAACTAGGGCAATGAAATAAAAGTCTTACCTTATTTGATGGCTCTCTCCAAACATTTACACCGAATTACAATTCTGAATAAATGAAATAAAAAGTGGCATACCTCAAAAAGAGGTTTAGGATTTCTATTTATAGTGCATAGAAACCCTAGGGTTACAATCAACACACATCTGCATTTACAATTTTACCCCTAAGAAACCTAGTCAACGCACCGCGACGACGTCAGAATTTTCCACCGACACGGGCTTAGCATGGCCGCGGAACTGCGGCCAAAACCCATGTTCGTCCACGGTTCCGCGGCCAAATAGAGTGATCTAGAGCTGAGAATTTCAGGGAATCTTCTGGTGGCCTTTGGCTTCTTGTTTCTTCACTTGGTTTCTCAGGTTGTCTTCTAGTTTTCTTCTATATTTCCACAGTGAGCAATGTCGTGGACTTTACCATTTGCTTCGTGTCGAAGTCTTGAACCTTGCGCTGCCTTTGTACTTTGTGAACTTTTTCATTGATCTTCGTTTATTCTCCAAACTGTAGGCTTGATTAAGATTCTTCCATTTGTTGGTCGTAGTCTCACTTTTGTGTCGTATTTTCATCTTTTTCACTGTTTTTGTTCCGAGAACCTGTAACCTGCCACTATGTAGCAGACATAGGTCAAAAGCACCTGTTTATTTGTAAAATGACTAAGAATGGGGAATATAATAATGCAAAACTATGATATGAACAAAAGCGTGCAAGATACCCTGACCTATTTGTAAACTAGTTCTTAAAATAAAATTTATAAATTTCGAGGACGAAATTTTTGTAAGGAGGGTAGACTGTAACAACTCCAATTTTAGTGTACATAAAATTCATTTAAAATTAATGTATACTTAGGGTATTTACATTTCCTGTGATTACTATAAGTATTTGATTTGCTTTTGAATAGCAAGAAGGAGCTTGTAGCTCATTGGTAAAACCTTGCACTGCTGAACCAAAGCACCAGAGTTCAAATTCCATCAGCCGCATTATTTTTAATATTGATTTCTTTTAAAATTTTAGAAGCCTAAGAGTCTACACATGCTTAACCCGTAAACCCAAAGGTGACACTAAAAACAAACGAGCCCAGGTGGTAGACAAATAGACATAGGACACGTGGCGGCGAGACCCGGCCCGACTCGGCCGAATCAGGCCGGCGACTCGGGCGAATCGGCCGGCGCCGCTGGACGACTCAGCGTGGATCGCCGATTTCTCTTCATGACTCCTCTGCCACTTGGTCTCCCCTTAAGCCCCGTCATGTTTAAAAACTCTGCACATTAACAGAGCCTTTTTAAAACCCCATTACTCTATTTTTAATACAAGTTTTAATACAATTTTCATTCAACCTTTCATCTACCCTAAACCCTAGATTACCCAATAAATACCACTCCAAATCACACCCCCATCACTCACAAACTCTGTCCAAACTCTCTTTAAAGTCTCTAGAACTTTTGTTTACAAGTGGAGTTAACGAAGGGCGAAGCTCCGGCGAACTTCCGACGACGACCTAGGAGCTCCCGGAGACAAAACGACGTACCGGCACCTCCTACCATTCCCTCTTCCTCTTATCTAACATAAAAACAAGTAAGTCCCTCCTCCCTCCTCTCTTTTCTAACCTTAAAACTCGTATTTCTAAAACCCGACGGAAGCGGAGTTAATCCGACATCCGATTGGGTTTTCTTTAAGAAGATCCAATTTTTCTTAATACAACATTACCAAACTCTCACATCTTGACTATTAATCATTAAGAAAACATCTTGAACAAATTTCATACCAAAAGATTGTATTTTGTAATTTTTATCGCACTTTTTCAGTAAAATACCATATAGTTTAGTTTCGACATTAAACACCATATTTCATTGCTGTACCTTTAGATAGATCAAGAGGTAATGACTTACCTCCTCACAACACTCATATAAAACATAGCACGATACCTTTCTGGAAAATAGAATACGGGAAAATGAATTTTTTTATATAAATACCTTTTACTATTAAAACCGTTTTCTACAAGATTATGTATTTTAAACAAATCTTTACAAAGCGCCGCTACAACCCATTTAGGAAACCCGTTCGGGATGGTGCGGATTATCGCACATCCTCGGGCTTAGTAGTGTGAGATGCAGACCTCCGCAAGGAGCATTCGGCCTCGAAAGATTTAAAATACAATATTCTTTAGAAAATGTGATTTCTACTATAAATAAAACTTATATTTTTAATAAATATATATATGTAATTGGTATCAAAATATCTATTTTTAGTATTTATAATATTCCACATTTCCAAATGTCAAGAAAAACAACTCATTTATAAGAAAATACCATGCAATTACATATAAGTTCAATATTGCAAATAAATACCCTATATTATACAAAATAGGTTTTATTCATTAGAAATGTCATAATGATAAAATCTACATCTATGAAAACTCTAAAGACGAGAATTAATTACTTGAGGTGTATTTTGAAAATTATACAAAATTATTTTTACATAAAAACCCCTAAAGTTTTATAAATTACAATAAGGACCCTAGTAAACATAGGTTTAAGCGGGCCAATCTCTTGAGCCTCAGAGAGCCGAAGAAGTGGGTGCTTTCCTATTTAAGATAGAAAACTTAACAAACGGTGTTATCAACACGGTAATTGTCTTTGAAAAAGACACAAATCCTGTCGTCTATATGCAGCGGTTACCGATAACATCAAAAATTAATTCAGGATTTCAATTTCTTTTCTAATTGTCTGACTTAGACCGAGTCTCACTATAATCAATCTGACTTGAATATGATTCAAGTACAATCTACAATATAACAATTCAACATGAATCCATATATTCAATCTGTTCAATATTCAATCTATACAACTTGACTGAACCGAACCATGGATATACATCCATCTACATGATTCTCCATTTACTGATATCATGGTTCCGACAAGTCATCCATCTCTACAATCTACAATACAAGACAATACAATTTACAATGCAATACAAACAATGCGATCAAGATATCACGGGGTTTTTAAGAGGTAGATTGGTATGGAAGGTGTTAGAAGTGGCACGAGACTGCAAGATTTAAGAAACCTAACCTGTATTCCATTGCTGTTGTACCGTGGAATAAACGGTTCCTTGTACATTCCGTTCACCTTAGTCTCTGGTCTACTGAGACTCCTTTCGTATACACTGGCATCTTCTATACCAAGCTACACACAACAGCGTTAACACTAAATTCAACATTATAACAATATAATACCACTTTAAATTCACACACTCTCTCTCTCTGTCTATTCTACTTCTCCCTTATCTTTGGAATTTACCGGGCGATTGTTCGCTGACGGCATTCCTTCTCTTTCTTCTTTGGAATGTTGTCAGGTGATTCGGACAAGGAGATCGAGCCCACCGGCGAGGACTTGGATCATCTATCCTACGATCCAGAGCTTTAGATTCATTGTACATATTTTATTTCAGTACTTTCCATTTCTGTTATGCCACTGTTTAGGCATTGATTTCATTCAGATGTATTTACTTTCCATGTACTGTAAAAGAATGTTAATAAATAAAGTTGATGTTCATTACATTTGTCTCTTGTGTGTATTTATTTTATATTGCTTAGTTACGCTTAGCGTATTTACTTCTGAGTAAATACGTAGCGTCCAGTCGCGTCCCCTTCGCCGTACACCGGGAAGCGGGGCGTGACATGTACTAAGAAATATGGACAAAGTGTATGATAGTTTGAATTGAATTCTCCAAGTGTAGGGATGACTTTTACACACACGTAGTGGGTATGTAATCGATGTTTGGAGGACAAGTAGGGAGGAAAACTAAAGACGATGTTTTATTGAGGGAGGATGTGAATTCCGACATCTTGTGAAGACCATTAAAATAGGGCTCATTACAACTAAAATGCTAATAAAGTTTGAAACTCTTATTTTCAAGTTTTTCTTTTATATGTTCTTATCTTTAGATGTAATTTTCGTCTTCTTTCCTTTATTTTCTAAATTTTGAGATTTTGTGAGTGTAATCCACTGAAAACCCTTAGATGACAACACCCCTCCTACTAGGGACACCTAGAGATTTAAAGGCTTGTTACACGAGCTAAGTGCAATCATGTTGCCTACGAAAGTGTGCTAGGTTTTTATTTTTCTTTTAAAAATAAAACATTTTTCTCGGGATGATTAAAACATAAGTTTGGAGGTATTTGATTAGTCATATTTATTGCACATTTGCATGGTCATTTTCCCTATTTTTATTAATTACTAAAAGGTGTTATTTATAATTTAAGAACATATGTAGGTGTATGTGTACAAATATTTATGTCTTATATTTCTTAATTTATAATTAATATAATTGGGGGAATATATGCATATCATATTTAAATAAAATATCAATGTGATTCTTAACCATTATTATTAAGATGTGCATATCATATCATATAATATCCATTAAGTAATTTAATTAAAATTGGTTGGAATATTATCTCAAATAAAATAAATGCTACTAATGATTTGATTTGAGATATTGTGCGGGTATTAAAATTACAAATCAGCTCAGGACTATAAATATGAGTAAGAGATTAAATCAAGTTAGCAAACCAAATCTGCCGAATTTTAGGAGTAAATTGAAAATTCTCGCAACCGCATAGAGAAAGAGATATTTTCAAAATATATTCATCAGAAAAATCTCCTAAGATCATAAGAAGAAAGCACAAAAAATCTGGAGACTCAATTCCACCAAAAGGCGGCGGAACCGCGGTGGAATAGGGATAAAGGTGGCGGAACCACGATCAATTTATGGCCGTTCGATGTGCAATTTCAGGGGCATGATCGTCTTTTCATATACTTCAAGATGACGTCTAGGGTTTCAAGTTCCAGAAACTATATAAAGGGCCAAGTACCAATCTAAGGTTATCTATCAATCTATCTATCGATCGATCTAAGGTTTTAGTTTTTTAGTACTTTTAGCCAATAGAATTCTGTAATGCAAAATTTTTCTTAATAAAAGGTAGAGTAATTTTTAATTCCTGTCTCTTTACTTTTCTGCAATTTATTTCTTCGCATTTAAATTAAATTGTTTTTCATCTTCTTCCTTCTTTATAAAAGATTTCTCAAATCCTTTTTATTAACTTGTCTAAAACAAAAAAGATAGTTTACCATTTTCCTATGGATGGCCTGTTCTCACTATCGGCTAGCTATTTGCGACACCGTTATTGATTACGTTAATTAGGAAACACAAAGACTCGGTTTTTCACATCAATCAAGTCTCTAAGGTATCTTTTCTACCACGTCGAGAACCAAAAGATATTTGTTTCTCAACATGCCGTCTTTTTAGAAAAGAAATTTATTGTAAAAGAAATTAGTAGGAGCACGGTAGAACTGGAAGAAATTCCATAAACACAAACTGCTACCGAGGATTTAGCCGAACCGGAGATTCAAATAGAGCACGGCGACCCTCTGCTACCGTAACGTCTTAAAAATTATTTAGAGTTAATTATAATTTAATTAGTGATATAACATGCGTTTTCGATAAAACTTAGTTAATAATTATTTTCACACACACACACACACATATATTAAATTATTTTAAATACACACACAGACACACACATACACATATACTAATCTAGTGTTAACAAGATGTTAGTTTAGCTTAAAACTTGTTTATGAAACCATGACAATTTAAACCACCATTTATATTTTCTTTAGATATTTAATATATTTGGATGATTCTAGATTGTTCACCGCCGAAAGACAGAGATGAACTGAGATGGATCGTCTTTCTTGAATTTGGGGGCAGATGCAATTTGGACATATCTACCCACCTCTCCGAAGATGCCAAGTTGATTTATGACACCATATATCGGAGATTTGGATAGACACGATTGTTGTAGCGGACTTTATCAGATTTCCCCTAGTATGTGAGGGGTTTTAATTGTGGGGACGCTCTTCCCTGCAGGCGCAAGCCCATACAGTTAATTACGTTACCGCGTTGCGATAACCACTTTCTCATGCTCCGGAAGTTCACTTCGTGTCGTGTTGTGTTTGTTTTATTTTGGGATGCCCGTGGATTGTATACGGAGACTAATTTATGTCTTCTCCCGTACGGCGCGGATTAGTCCAAATCCATATATTTGAGATTTAGGTTTAGGTCAAGAATTTTTCTTGATGGGTTCCATGTTGGTAGCTTGGTTTGCCAATGGGAATGAACTCAGGAGCCAGATCTCACATTTGTGAGGTCTATCGGTTCATGGGATATTTGGATTTGATCTAAGAATCATTAGCCATATTTGAGAGTAAGATCAACTTATGAGTAGAGAGCATATGGGCTCAACTGATCATTAGATCATATATGAATAGCCCATGGATTGTATACGGTAGTCATTATGGAGACAGCCTGCAAGGCAAAACATATTAGTTTAAGGATGTCGCGGTCCAACATTCTCTGTTTGGGACGAATGTTAGTTTAAGAACATTTTGGTCCAGCATTCAACTTGCGCGCACGTGTATTTGTTACATGGCAGAGTGAACGATGGTGACATTGAATGCGCCCAATTTGGGGTGCGATCTGATTTGAGGTGTGCACGTCAATTAGGAAGTACATCAATGTGGGATGAAAGGAGTTGTTGGTTATCGGGACCCACCACCACTCTGAAAACGTTGAGGAATTACAATGACATATATCAAAGGTGTGGAGAGATGTACCCTTAAACCAAATCCCGTATTTGAGGGAAATGTGATGATGGACCTAAGAATCGTTAGTCATATTTGAGTCTAAGATTAACTTAGAAGATATGAGATAAGTAGAATTTTGGATATCATCAATGATAGATCATTAGTAATGTTTGAGACTAAGATCAATTTGGAAATCACGAGCATATGGGCTCGGTTGATTTAAAATTAAAGAGGAAGCCCAACCTTCATAGACATAGCCAATTTGGATTTATATAACACCCAGCAATGTAAAACACTAAGATATACAGCACTCACGTGTGTTTCACGTAGGGCGCTGGAATAGTGCTAAGTGCTAATCTTCTCTGACGCTCACGTGCTTTTCATGTCAGACGCTGAGTTTTTAGCCTTGGGCACTCGCGTGCTTTTCACGTGAGGCGCTACAGTAGTGCCAAGCACTAATTTTCTATGGCGCTCACGTGTGTTTCACGTGAGGCGCTATATTTTTAGAGATTTAATCCCTGTTGATATTTTATAGAGAACTTAAATCCCTGTTAATAGTATTTTGACCATTAACGATCACCAAGATCACTATTTTGAGGATCTGGGATTAGGTTCTTTAAGAACTAAGTTCTTGTTTTGAAGAAACTAAGTTCCTGGAGTATTATAGACTCCATTTTCTCCACATTCTTTTATCCATCTTCTCTTGTTCATGTTTTCAAAAAGATTAAACCTCTATTTATGGTATTTTGACCATTAGCGATCATCAAGATCACTATTTTGAGCATCTTGGATCGAGTTCTTTAAGAACTAAGTTCTTGTTTTGAAGGAACTAAGTTCCTGAAGTATTACGAACTCCATTTTCTTTATGTTCTTTTTTTTTCTTCCATGAATCTTTGATTCACATGAACAAGATCTTCCCGATGAGAATTATATTCTCAACTTGTGGGAGACTTGTCTTGTGGATCTCAGATCCAGAGAAAGACTAAGTTCTTTGAGAAGGGTTAAACCCTTAGATATGGTATGTTAGATAAAGGAGATATTTTGATCTCTTCTTTTTTGTTTACCTACAGTTTTTAGGAGGGAGATCCTTGTTTGAGAGAATTAAATTCTCTGTTGTTTTGAGAGCCTTCTGTATTTTTACAGAAACATATAGGGGGTCTCCTCTCCGTTTTTCCTCCTCTCCTTTTTTCCCTCCTTGATTAATCTCTTTGCTCCTATTTATCGGAGAAGAGAAAAATCAATTTGTTGAGAAAATCTCTCATTGAGAGATCATGATTGATTTTATGATCAATAAAATGATCTTTTAGATCAATCGGTGAATTTTATTCACTGTTGGATTTTTAATTCAAAGGCTCTCTGTTTAACAAAGAAGATTTCTTATTTTTTTAGCAAGATTAAGAAATGTTTTCCTAAGATAGAATTTTATTCTATCATATGAATATCTTGTTAGTTTAATAAGATTAGAATTTTATTCTATCATATGCATATCTTGTTAGTTTAATAAGATTAGGAAGATATTTTCCTAATATAGAATTTAATTCTATCATATGGATATCTTGTTAATTTAACAAGATTAGAATTTTATTCCAACATAGAATTTAATTCTATTATATAGAATTTTATTCTATCATATGAATATTTTGTTAGTTTAACAAGATTAGAATTTGATTCTATCATATGAATATCTTGTTAGTTTAACAAGATTAAGAATATATTTTCCTAATATAGAATTTAATTCTGTTATATGAATTTCTTGTTAGTTTAATAAGATTAGGAAGATATTTTCCTAATATAGAATTTAATTCTATCATATGGATATCTTGTTAGTTTAACAAGATTAGAATTTTATTCCAACATAGAATTTAATTCTATCACATAGAATTTTATTCTATCATATGAATATCTTGTTAGTTTAACAAGATTAGAATTTATTCTATCATATGAATATCTTGTTAGTTTAACAAGATTAGGAATATATTTTTTTAACATAGAATTTAATTCTGTTATATGAATATCTTGTTAGTTTAATAATCTTAGGAAAATATTTTTCTAAGATAGAATTTTATTGTATCAGATGATCGATGGGTGATTTTATAATCACAGTTATATTTTTTATCCAAGGGTCCTCTGTTTAACAGAGAAGATCTTTCTAGTTTGAGAAAGATCAGGAAAATATTTCCCACATAGAATTTAATTCTATCAGATGGTTTAATTGGTGATATTTTATCACCATTGGATTTTAAATCCAGTATTCTCTGTTAGAGAAAGATCTTTCCATATTAGAAAGATCAGGGAAAATATTTCCCAAATAGAATTTAATTCTATCGGATGGGAGCATTTTAAATTGGGGCGCTCACATGCTTTGCATGTGAACACTGCCAAAGAAAGTGGCAAGAGAAATTACGTATTTAACACGTGATCCCTAGTGTGGATTTTAGCCTGTTTATTTTAAGCGCTCATATGCTTTGCATATGTGTGCTCACGTGTTTAACACGTGAGGCTAGTTTGGCCTTTGGTTATTTATGTCCAGCGCTCATGTGCTTTGCATATGAGCGCTCACGTGTTTAACACGTGAGACTAGTTTGGCCTTTAAATTTATTTTATTCAGCGCTCATATGCTTTGCATATGAGCGCCCACGAGTTTAACACGTGTGGCCAGTTTGGCCCTTAGTTATTTGATTTCAACGCTTATATGTTTTGCATATAAGCGCTCACGTGTTTAACACGTGATGCAAAACTATGAGGATTCTTTTCCTTTTTCTTCTCTCCCTTTTTTATAAGGGAACAAGTAGCCCTTAGCCAAAAAAATTTGGCGGGAACAAATGCCCCCCACTACTTTACCCACGTATGTATGTACGCGGGTGAAGTAGTGCAATGTTATGCCTGGCCATAGAATTGATGGCTTATGAGACAAGTTTAGGGACCTTATAGCCTAAGGCTTTTTTGATCTTCATGAACCATAAGGGTCTCAAGAAGGTTTTTCTTCTTATAAGTCGTGAGAATCTCATAGGTGCATATTGTCCCTAGAAATCGTGAGGATTCTTAAGTGTTCATCGTCTCTGTGAGTCGTAAGGATCTCACTCGGGTATTTTTCCTTACGAGCCGTGAGAACCCGTAAGTAGCTTTTTCATTTAATTGGCATGTAACTTTGGCGAATGTGGCCCGTAGATAGTATAAAATAGTCCATCTTGATCTCCTTATAGGGCAACGGTGGCTTAGAAAACAGGTTTAGATCCTTCACCTAAGGCTTTTCAACTTTATGAGCCGTGAGGGTCTCTTAAAGATGTTTCTCCCTATGAGTCGAGAGGATCTTGTGGGTGTATTTTTTCCTTAGAAGTCGTGAGGACTCATGAGTGCATTTTCTCTTCAGAGTCATAAGGGTCCCACAAGAGAATTTTCTCCTTACGAGTTGAGAGAAAAAGATAGTGACACATTCCTACACCTCCACTCTCCATTACTAGCAACCTTGAAGCATCGGTTGCCTCGCTTAGCGAGGATGAAGCTTGCGCCGTTTCCCTCAGGTGGATCATCGTAGATGGAGGAAGAATGGCAACCAAATTCGATCAAGGAGCCTCTAGGAGCTTGGGATGATGGTTCAAGACCGAAGGACACGGATCAACTTGGTATAACCATCTAACTCCTAGTTTTACATATTGCTAGTATAGGGTTTAGGGTAGATCCGGGCATCGGGTCATAGTAGCGCCAGTTTAGATACTTTTTGTTCCGCATTTGACCACGGTTTGATGGCCGGGGCGCTGCTGTAACCCAACATGGTATCAGAGCCAACCCGTAAACCCCTTACTAGCTTGTTTAGATGATGTTAAAGTATCGAAACCGAAACAACCTGAAAACGATACCCTGCAGATTCCAGTCTCTGTCGAAATTTCATAGTCTTCAAAATTTTTTTTAAACAACTGTAGAAGACTACTTGATTAACCACAAGACTACACCCCAAAAATGAGCCAGTTTCACCAGTATTGGATCGGCCACATTAAGAAAATTTCCGAGCCGGCCGGCCCTGTAGTCAAGTTTGGGTTTCGTATTTTGGGTGTGGTCTGGTCTCTGGAATATTGGTTCAGTGGTATTGCTTGTTTTGCCCATTTTGGATATTATGTCATCTTTTGTTCAAAGGAAATTCGGGGTGTTTCGAAGTTGATAATTTAACACTGTTTAAATTTTTACAGTACATGCATTACTATCTGCGACCGCGAATGTCATTTGAGCGGTACAACTCGTTTAATTGCTATATGTTCTTCTAGAAGGGTTTGCGATCGTGACATTCACGTTGATGTTCTATGTTGTGCTGTGTTGTGGTTGGATCATCGTGGTGGATAGCTTGGGTGCAATATTAGTACAGTTTAGACTCATTTGTACATTTGAAATTGCGGGACGAGCGTCCGACAGGTGGACTGCCGTCACTGCCAGTTTGTATATTATTTTTTTGGGGCACGACCGGGTAGAGGTCGATGACACCCTTGTATATTATTTTCTTTTCTGTACTAGGATTACCCCATGGTGGAGTGCACGAATAGCCGGGTTCTAGAGGGCAACGGGTCTGCATCTTATAGCGTTGAGACGGAGGGGACCTTACTCTAGAATTGGCGGGCTATTCGCCGCACTCGTAGGGGGTATAGGTTGACCCACGGAGGGATGCTCAAGTTACCGGATTCCATGAAGTGCTGGGTGGCCCATTCACATTGTTGACTGGGGTTGCCTCACTTCTGGTTTTGGCGAGTAACTTGTCGCGCTCGTAGGGGTCTAGGTTTCATTGCATAAGCTATCCACATGACAGGGAACGTCGGGTCTAATTTGCGGCTGAACTGAAACCCGAGGCTCCAGGATTATCCACTACTTTGTGTTGTTGCTTCTGTGATGTTTCTGTGATGTTGTTAATTTCATGCCTGGGATGATTGTTATATATATTTATATATATACTAGTAGATGTTGTATATGTTTTGCACCCGCGCTAGTCCAGTCCACGCTATGTCGTTAGTTAAGTAACCTAACGGGTGATGATGGGACCCAGTGGCGAATGCGGATGGCATATACGTACATCATATTTTCGTTCTTTTCTAGTGTGATTAATTGATGGGACTGCGTTGATTCTGATCAATGCAAGGAAAACAAACCGATATATGATGTTGTTGAAACCATGTTTTTAAAAACTGACATTACAGACGTTCTCTTTTGCTTTGCATAGTAGTATTCGATTGGGAATATCCTGCACCTCATTCGACAAGGCAAGGGCCGAGATCCCTTCATCGGGAGTGACCTCTTGAGCAAAAGTTTGTGTCAGCGTAATAACTTTACTATAGTCGATTCTTTTTCTTTGCATCATGGTATTCAGTTTGGAATATCCTGCACCTCATTCTGCGAGGAAAGAGCCGAGATCCCTTCACCGGGAGTGACCTCTTTAGCAAAAGTTTTCGTCACTATATATTTGTAAAACCACTTGGATTACTTCAAAGATATCAAGTTCATTACGTTAAAGGTTTTTCGCCAAAAACCAGTCGTAGCCCTCCGTCATTTCTTTCGAGTGGTACTTAGTATTTGTGCTACGTTTGTTAGACTTTTTCAAGGCGTTATGTACGGTAGCTGGATATTGCTTGTCTGTTGCATAGCGTTGCGATTTTCTAGGACAGTCGTATAACCTTGTTGGCATTTGCCAAGGGTTAGTGCGGGTGGGTCTAAATTAATCTTGGACAATGACGGGTTGAACTTGACTTTTGGTTTATGATTTGTTGGCCTTTGTCAAGTTCATGAACCACTTGGGGTAAAAACATACATCGGGAGTTTCAAACATTCAGGAAACTTGCCAGGCATGTGCATACCTTCTGGAGTGTGGTGACTTGAGTGGCTTCCATCAAGATATCATGCGATGATAGTTGGATCCCGATTCCCAACGATGAGTAGGATTACTCCTCGGGTGATTTTAGATGATCCCGACTAATTCTCCTTTTGGGTTTAGAGGAGAATTCGAGGAAACAGTGGGAGCCATCCTGATTAGATAATGTGATTAACCATTCTGATCTAGATTAGAGTACACGCTGAGTGCTTCTTTTCTCTCTCTCTTTGGCAGCGACCATGGCCCGACCCTAAACTAAAACTCATGAACCAAGTTAACCGAATCTTCTTAAAACACTTTGGCTTTTGGAATGTCACGGTGTGGCATATATTATTGCCACCTCTATATCACCTTTGTGTTTCTCCAGAATACCCCATATCACTACGAAGATCCGGACTTATTGGATAATCCATCGTATAGTTACATATGAACTCGAAGGAACTTGTTCCAGATTCGATGATGGATTCTGGTTCTGGAGAAATTGAATAGGATTATTCGGTTGTCTTTTCTCTTTACCTTCTCTCAGGTTGCGAGAGCTCCAAAGATTAGGAGAGTACACCTATTACGCTTATTGGATGGTCTTCTTCCAAACTATAGGCAGGTGCCGAAAGGTAGGGAAGGAAGAAAACCAATTAGCCTAAGTGTGGTGTATAGAAGGTAATATATAAAGACAAATAAAGGGATTCGAATTAACGGCAAAGAAAATTGCGACTGCTATCATTCACGACAAAACCATGTATATCCCTGCCACTCCCACATCCACTTTGGATTTCTTAAGAACACTTTGTATCACTACGAACGTCCATAATGCTTGGACATACCATCGTATAGTTACATACGAACTCGAAGGAATTCGTTCCGGATTCGAGAATGGTTTCCGGTTCAGGAGAAATAAAATAGGATTATTCAGATGTCTTTTCCCTTTACCTTCTCTCAGGATGCGAGGGCTCCTAGGACTAGGAGGGTACACCTATTACGCTTATTGGATAGTCTTCTTACAAGCCATAGGCTGGTGCCGAAAGGTAGGGAAGGAAGAAAACCAATTAGCCTAAAGGTGGTGTACAGAAGGTAATAAGTAAATGTTAGTGTATATACCCTAGAGGCCATTACTGTATCATACTAGTTTGTATATTACTTAATGGAAGCTTGGGATATTCACCTTGTATAGACAATCTTGCTCAATATAGTAGTATGCTACTTGGTTTGTTTCTACTTTAATGTGTACATGTGTTTATTTTAGTATATCACCTATACACATTAGTGGAGCCCTCAGGATCTTTGCTTGATTATCAGCGTTGTGATGGTAGTCACACTAGTGGAGGCTGGGTAATCTATAAGCACATCCTTATGCAGGTCACTAGTCGCAGGACTATCGAGACAGGGCATCGATACTCCGGAGTAGACTAGCGTATGCGCTTCTCATCCCAGTGTGGGAGACGGTCTGTCCCACAGCCGTCAGTACGTCATACTTGAGATAGTATACGGGTGCTCGTTGGGTTACGAGTACACTGGACAGGACTCGTCGGGAACTGTTGGTTGGTACTATACCTATCGTCAGTTATTAGTTCCCAGGTGACATGAGTACAGCTTAGTCCGCTGACTTGACACTGTCACTTCGCCTAGAGTGAGTTCCCACTGTACTTAGATTACTACCCTACCACGGCTCAAAGGAGTCTTGCAAACAGGTAGTTGTTGGGTGCAGTCCCGAAGCACTTGGAGGCAGTGACGGTTAGACAGGATTCGTCTCTCCCGGTATTGGGGGTTGACATCGCGCTGTGTCTAGGAGAGCCATTACACGAGTAGTCCCTGGCCAGGGCAAGCGAGATATAATGGTAGGTTTCCAGTGCTATCTCAGGGTGTTCTGGGCTACACTTCGACACGACTTGTACCGCTATTAGGGGACTGACGTTTACCGCCCCCTAGGCCCGCCATGCGATGTATCAGAAGAACAGACCGGACTGTACAGAGATTGTCATATTCAGGCTCAGTAGGAGTTCAGATGGGTTTCACCTCGTCATTCTTCTTGTCGGCATCTACCTGGGGACCGTTACGCACAGCTAGTGCCATTTGCGATCTGTAGTTAAACCCACTGCCAGCGTAGTGTCGAGTCTTTAGAGTCCCATACAGAAAGCTATTCGCCTTTAGGCAAAAGAGTAGAGGTCGCATGGTTTTGCGACAGGGTTCGGTCACATCCGTGCACTTGTGCATGTTTGGTGTCCGAACAGTTAACACTAGCGGGCTTTGGTTTAAGCCAGATCCTAGTGTACATTTTTGGATTGGTTTTATCTCGTTAGTATTCGTGTTCCTCGGAACGCGGATGCGGGTGTGTATGCACAGTTGACAGAAAGACAGAGGCAGAGGATTCTCATTGGGGTTGTTGACTGTTGACTGTTCACTGTTGACCATTGACTTTTGCTTAACCCTAATGAGAATAAGAAATATGATTAACAATAATATTAATTAAGTATTATAGTGACATGGTTGTTGAGGGGTTGACTTTGTTGGCTTGTTGAATTTGTTGACCGGTTGGCTAGGTTGGACTAGTTGACCATCATCATGACAATGGCTATCATTTCATGGCAAAGACTTTTGCTAGCTTGTTTGTTTTTGCAAAATGAGTGCATAAAATGATATAGCCATTTTGACTTGAACCATCACACAATACTTGATTACTATTTTTGTTATGATGGTTTTGGATTATGAGAGCTTGGATGGCAAAAGAGTTTCTCACTCTCTCATTTCATTTCTCTCTCTTGCTTGAGCTTTCCCTCTTGCTCTTCCTCTTGCTCTCTCTCTAGTTCAAGGCAACACCCTTTCATGAGTTGAGAAACATTACCTTAGAGATAAAAGAAAACCCATATCACTTCTCTACTCATCCTAGTTCACAAGGTTTAGCAAAACAAGTGTTCTAGTTTCTTCAAGTTCGAAGAAGAAGCCAAAGGTAGAAGCTTTCAGGTGGATCCATCTTCGGCGCAAGGAGACGACGTGGTGAGGCCGATCCGTACACCGGAAAGAGTTGAAGACGAAGGAGTTCAGGAAAGGTATAGCCCCCTAACCGAGCAGGTAAAACTCTAGTTAGGTTGTTAGGTAGTTATTTAACAAAGATCCGTATTTTGAGTCCATGTTACCACCTCTTGAAAAATCGTTTTTCATCATTTCCGCAAGCCCGTAAGTACCGGGAGAGGTAACGTGGACTTACAGTGGTATCAGAGCCTAGTTAAACACTATCTAACATGTTAGCAAAGTAACTAGAAATTCGATCGGAAAAAAGGTAGCGAAACACGCCCGAAAAGTATACTTTCTGCCGAATTTTTTTCCAGTCAAAAAAATGATAAATCTTATCTTAAAATTCGGCTCTGGGTTTTTTAGAAGCAACTGTGGAAAAATGGTCCACTGAACCGATCAACGTGCCGTGGAACCGAGGTGGGAGCTTGCTCCCGCCACGGATCCGCGACCGAGTTGACTCGGCCGTGGGCGATTTTTCTCACAGTTTGTTTATTTGGGTGTTTTGGGATTTTTGGAATATGATTTTTCTGCCCAGATTTTCCAGAAAGCAAAATTAGTTTTTGGGGCATGAAAATCCGTATTCTGATCGAACTTCTAAAGACTTAAGCTGACGGGTATATATCTGTGATGTGTTATATGTATTGAACGTCCGCTAATCTCTATACGTCGATTAGTGGGGGTTATACATATCTGTGATCTGTAATGTTGATGGTATGTGTATATGAATTCATTGGATTGTCGCGGATGAATAGCCGTGGGTTGTGAGATGAGAGTTTTTCCTTTTATCTTTCAATTCATGTAATATGTAAATTGATGTAATATTATTTTTGGCCGCACAACCGGATCGGGGTTGTAGCCATCATTGTATAATTTCTTTTCACTATTTTTGCTCCTAGGATAGACCCAAGGTGGGGTGCTGTCACGACCCGAAAGTACGGAACGTGACCGGCACTTAGATTACGAAGCGTCTAGAGGCGCCACGTAACCTAAGTAAGCCGAAGCCCAGAAATCTAAACCATAAAAGAAGAAGAAGAAGAAGAAAAAAAGAAACAAGTTTAAAAGCATCAGCAAATTTTCTCAAAAATTTCGGCAGAGTCTCCTCTATAAAAACTGGCCCCCAAACGGGTACAACAAGTAATATACGTAAACAATAAAAAGCATCCCCAAACGGGAGCTAGCATCAACGCCAACAGGCGGTAACAACCACAACAAGCACAATAATATACAACGCCAAAGGGCGAGGCTCAAAACACAAAAGAAAACAAAACCACCAGATCAGAATAATACATACGCGACTCTAAGGCCGAAATAAAAGACTGGTCCAATAAACTTATCAAGTAATACAAGTATGGTTGATGGAGCTTACTAGATACAAATGAAAGAATAAAAGTACAATGGTGGTTCAGATACAAGTGAACCAACCTACCGTGCAAAGTCATCCTGAATGAAATGATGTGCCAGCAAGCTGCCAGGGAAACCTGTACATCGAACCTGTAATAAAATTTGGCACAACGGGGGTGAGTTGCCAACTCGTGAGTAGAAGACATCTACGAAAAGAAATCGAATGCACGACGCTATCCTAGGTCATAATAATACACTAATATATATCCTAATCATCTAGTAATAGCAGGGTAAAACTACGTGTAAATGCAGATACTCCGTGCTCGTGTCAATGCCTCATATAATACTATGTCATATGAATGGGTATGCATGCACCATGAATATAAAACAATCAATCCTGAAATCCAGATATATCTGTATAAGAAATCTTTAGCTCTTATCATAGTAAAATGTGTATAGGAATCTAAAATCTCAACAATGAAATCCATGGAAATCCGTGTCAAACATCGACACAAACATGTAAATCTTAAGTATCATAGTCTCAATACCTCGGGCTCCGTCAGTCCGGATCGGCCCATATCATCAAATCTCATGACAACGATCGGTATCCTCCGGATATCCGCCGCGCCAGACATCACCGGTAGGTAGCCTTCCCCTGCCAGGCTCATCGTCTACAACTCGATCTTCTTGCCCCGGGGTACCGTACCGGGCCCACCATGTACCCGAGACGGTTCATCCACTCCTCGAATCGGGCCTCGAAATCCATCAGAAAACATGAAATCTCATGGTGGACGACACATACATCGCGAGAAAACCGCATCTTATTTTAAAAAGAGAAGAGGAGAGAGAAAGAAGTTTTTATATATTCTTGCGGTTTTCCCCAAAAATCCAGAAATCTCATAGAAATCCAAATCTTAAAATCATGAGTAAGTATATGATAAGTGTCGGCATATGCCCATGATACTGCATGATAACATGAAAATATGAATGCATGAATGTCTGAGTAATAAATGTCTTGTCTATACTAACATCAGAAAATAATCCCAATATTATATCGGTCTAGTTGTTAACTGATTCTATCCATAAAAGACAATATGATCTAAAGTGTACGTGACATAGCAATTACCGATGATGATGTGTGTAAGCCGGAAAATAAGTGTGCGTGGAATATGCGCATCATCGGTAATGGTGCTGGTGTCCTAACAGGTATGGTTTATACTGATTATAGCAACATATGTAAGAACATGCACCATGATGATTACAGTATGAATGTATAAACAGATGTGCAGTATCCACCCCTCTGCGACATACGAGTACAACTATCACTATATGAATCGAACCTAAACTAGTGTCCATCTAACCTCCTAAAGAACTTAACCTAAGAAACTAGTCAATAAGAAACAAGAGTCTACCTAAGGTCTGAATCAATATCTCTAATAGTCGGTAATCCAGCCTCAATAGCGTCACGTACGAAGTATGGCTTCCTCGAACCAAGAGTGCGGATCCATCATCATATCTATGCCTCGTACGGTAAAATCCATCGTACGGCATCCCAATATCGGGGTACGGGTCAAGTATCTCCTAAGTGTCTCATTATTCGTATAATGTCATCACCAACACATCTCAAGATCAAGGTGCTAAACTGTAATCGCCTACATCAATCATATATCATTGCCATCATAATAAGCATCATTAGTTTATCATCAAAAGTATCATGACGTATGTATCATATTGTGATTAAGTCATATTGATATCATATCGTCCTCAAGTCACACCTCTATGATATCGACATCAGGTCACACCTATATGATGTCGTAATCAAGTCATACATATCCCATATCGTGATCAATCACAAGTTACAGTCCGGGTACTATTTTAGAGTCCCATGTACCTCAATATCATCACTACCCCTTATAATTTAAGTATACATGTTCATTATCTCATTCTCTAATGATCCGCTAACACTTAATACGACTGTATAGCAAAGAATCACGGCATCAAGCCCAGTTACACTATTTCATCATACCTCGGCTATCATATCACATCAATGAATCACATATACGTGTTGTATATATATATGTATATACCTATACCTAGTTCTATATATATACACATACACGTACCCCATGTCGAGTTTCAGTGTGTGCGTGGGTGTGTTTCTATCTGAAACCTACGAACCTCTTCCAAGGTACTCATCCTCTGATATGGTTTTCCTAAATCAGTCTAGTCCAGCCTAGGGTCAATACTAGGGTCCTAGTAGGGTCACATCTGGTTTGCTAATGTCAACAAGTACTATTCCTATTCTACGTTGCGGGGGTGCTAAATGCCATCCACCCGACTTCCCCCCGTAGATATACATCTACTCACCTGGTCCATGTATGCCGAAGACGGTGTCGCCATCCTCCTCTTCATCGCCCGCAGTCTACGTGAGGGGTACCTAAACGCAAAAATATAAATAGTATCGTAAACTGAATCACATACAAAAGTTAAAACAACGCAAGGAACAAGCATAGGTTAAAACCTATGTCCCGTCCACGCAAAAACACCAAATATCGCTCGATATCGGCGTACAAACTCCGATGGATCGAGATAAATATCAACAAATGACTCGTAGTTTTAAAACACATTACTTATATTATAAAACATGATTAAATCCATCGAAACCCTAAAATCCATCAAACCGTCCAATTTCGTAAAACCCGAAAATGCCAATTTACCGTTTTTCATCAAAACTTGACATTTAAATGAAACCAATGGTCATAAAACTCATTAAATGGCATAACTAGACTACACAAACCATTACTATATTTTTATTACACAAATTTGTATTAATTTAAAATTTCTAGTTTGCAACCTTTAACAATTTTCAACATTTTTTAAGCTAAGTACCACAATTCCACCACAAAACATGATTTTGCATGAATTAACGTATTAAACTATAATTCATGATGATAATGATATAATGAAACCATGATTATATTTTTAATTTTATTTATTTAGGAATTTCCAAAATCTAGTTTCCAAAATAATAGCATTTTATTACTATTTATCAATTATCAATAGAAACTAGCAATCAAACTAAGTTTTTCTTTCCATTAACATGCTAAAGTTCTCACTAAAACTACAAACTAATGATAGCAAGCTTAATTGGAATTTTATATCACCCACATATATATTTTACAAAAAAACTAGTTAGCTAAATAGCTTCATTTAAACAATTTTAAACGAAAAATTTACAATTCAACAAACATGCAAGATTTTCCAATTCTAAAAGTATTAAACTAACTATTATAACCCTAATTAATTATTAAAAATCATAACTTGAATTTACAAACCTAACTTGAAATTTAGAATTTGCAACTAGAATTAATCTAATTATGCTTTAAAAGAAACATCTAATAGAAATAAAACAAAAGAGAAAGATTTATACCTCCACAACCTCATGTCCAAACTTGAAAATGAGCCTCAAAAATACATGATTTCCCACTCCAAAATCCATGTAAAGAAGAGTAGAGAATAAAGGGTATGAAATAATTAGGATTTTGTGGAATTTTAATTGGATTTTTGAAGTATTTTTGATGAATTTTGAATAAAAAAGAAGTGGGAAATGGGGGGGGGCTGCCATGGGTGAGGCCGGCCATTGTAGGAGAGAGAGGGAGCAAGAGAAAAGAGTGAAGAAAAGTGTGGAAGTTTCAAGAAAAGAAACATCACTTAAAGTCTTTTCATGCTTTATTTATTTATTTATTTTTATTTCTTTACTATAGCAACTCAAGAAAACTCTAGAAAATAGGAAAAAATTTGTAAATAAATTTTGCATGATACACACTAATTTCTAACATGCCATGGTTCATTTTTACAAATTAAAACCATTCAAATTTATAATTTACACTAATTTAGTGTAAAAATAAAGCCTATGTTAATATTTAAAATAATTAATTTAGGAAAAATATTTAATTGAACTAAAAATTTATAAGTGGCTAAATAAACACCATTTACTAGTAATTACATAATTAAAAATAGGTATTTTTGAATTTATAAAGAAAAACAATCGCTGTTTGGTTTTACGAAAAATACATTTTGCTTTACCGAAATCCATAAAATTCACTTAAACAATTTTATTCATTTAATTATTTATTTAATTATTTTTAAAACGTTACAGGTGCACAAACTACCGGGTATCTCGAAGTGCCGAGTGGCCTACTCACGTCGTTGAGGGAGGTTGCTCCGCTTCGGATATTTGGCGGGTAGTTTGCCGCACCCGTAGGGGCCTAGGGTAGGGTATTGGCTATTCATCGCGACCGTGTAATCCGCTTTTCGTTACAGGCTCGTACGAATTGCGGATTCCTAGTATATCCAATGTGTTCATCTGTGATCTGAAATGGCTATCATTGCAATATATCTATGTATGATATTATTTAGGCGTTGCTTATGTTTTGCATCCGCGCTAGTCCAGCCCCCGCTCTGTCGTTAGTTAAGTAACCTAACGGGTAATGACGGGGCCCCGTGGCGAATGTGGATGGCATAAGCGTATGTCATATTTTGGTTCTTTTCTGCAATGGTAGGATTAAATGATGGGACGCATTGGAATTAATGGAAGAAAAATAAACCAAGTAAAACTCATTAGAACACTTTCAAAACCACTCGGTTTCTTTTCAAAAATAACTTTTAAACGCGGAGCTTAAGCTACTCCTTTTTAAAATCTATCTCGTTCCTTCGATTATATCAAGTTCATTACGTTCATGGTTTCGCCAAAACCATTCGTAGCCCTCCGTCGTTTCATATGAATGGTCAATAAGTATTCAAGCTATGTATATTGGCCAAAGTCAAGGCATAGTGATTGGTAACTATTGGGTATTCATGTGCAGCATAGATAGATGTGTCGGTTTGGGGCAGCCGTTCTACCTTTTTGGCCAAAGTCAAGGGTATGTGCGGATGGGCTCAAATTAACCAGGAGAATGACGGGTAGAACTTGACATGTGACTTATGATATTTTGGCCAAAGTCAAGGTCATAAGAGCATGGGGCAAAAATCCACATCGGGAGTTTCAAAAGAACTGAAACTTGCTAGCGCTGCATACCATTTGGAGAGTGATGATTCTGGTAGTATTCCTTCAGTTTTGTCACGCAATGATATTTGGATCCCGATCCTACTGTGAGTATATGCTACTCCTCGGGAAATTTCTCACTTAACGATCAATGCTATAAACCAAGTAGGTGTCTAGAAAGGTGTTAGCAGGGCTACGCCCCCAGGGAAAAGAAGTTATTTAATTAAGGAACTTCGCGAAAGCGTTGGAAAACCTCCCTCGAAGTACCGACACCAGCCTGGACGAACGGTTAAGCAAGTATTGTACGGTGAGATTGATCCAGACTAATTCTTACTTTTTGGTTTGAGGAGGGATTCGAGAGACAGTGGGAGCCATCCTGTTTAGACAAATTAAAAACCACTCTAAACTTGCAAGAGCATCAAGCTAAAGTGTTTCTTCTCTCTCTCCTAATTGCAGCGACTAAACATCATGACCAGACTTAAGTTACTAGTAGATAAAAACATACTGACAGGGCCAAACTACAAAGATTGGCTCAGGAATGTCAAAATGGCAATCACTTATGACAAGTTGGGGTATCTCCATACCACCAAAGCTCCCCTGTCCCAGGTCCCAAAACCAGCGTCGCGGATAGGGAAATCCATAAGACATGGGAAATCGATTGCGCGAAGGCCAAGTGCCTCATGCTTGCCTCTATGGACAACGAACATCAGAGGAGGCACGAGAATATGGACCTCGAATCCATATTTCTCCATACAAAAGAACTGTATGGAGAGCAATCTCGTATCGCAATATACGAAGTGTCGAAAAAGCTGTTTTCGGCAAGGTTGGCCGTCGGATCATCGGTAGCGGAACACGTGCTTAAGATGATTGGCTTCATAGAAGAACTCGCTGACCTTGGGACCACGTTGGAGCATGAGCTCTATACGGACTTGATTCTTCAGTCCCTTCCTTGCACTTACGCCCAGTTTATCCTGAACTTCAACTTGCAAGAAAAAGAAGTTGAACTTTCAGAACTCCTCAACATGCTGAGGAGTGCAGAGGGCACCCTACAGAAAGGTAGGGAAACATCCACTTTGTTTGTAGGAGGATCTTCCTCTTCTAGGTCCAAGGAGAAAGCCAAGGGAAAGAAGAAGAAAACCCCCGCCAAACCAAGGGGCAGTGTTAGTAAAGTGGATACGAAGGGAAAGGCAAAAGCAACAAAGATAGCGGGGAAACTTGTGGGGAAGGAAGAGTGCTTTTACTGTCATAAGAGTGGGCACTGGAAGAAAGATTGCAGGGCTTGGAAAGCCAGAACACAGGATCTGAAGCAAGTTGCGGCTTCAGCTTCAGGTGTATATGTTATTGAAAACTGTCTATCAATAAACTCTACTTCCTGGGTATTGGATACCGGATCAGGATCTCATATCTATAATTCTTTGCAGGCGTTGAGAAACCGTAGGTTTTTGAAGGCAGGTGACATGACCCTCAAAGTTGCAAATGGAGCTAGCATGGATGCTAAGGCCGTGGGGGACTATCACCTGGGAATGTCAGATGGACATGTCTTGGTTTTACGTAATTGCTTTTTTGTACCCAACGTAACTTGTAATATCATTTCTGTATCTTTGATTTCTAAAGAAGGTTATGAATTTGCGTTTGTAAGTAATGTTGTAAACATTCACCTTAATCAAGTTCTGATTGAGTCAGGTATATTTAGCAATGGTATATACGTACTAAACTAACCACAGATTTTCAATGTCCAGAATACACACAAAAGAAAGTCTCCGGAAATAAATCAGACTTTCTTATGGCATTGTAGACTGGGTCACATCAATGAGAGAAGGTCGACGAAGTTACATACAGAAGGATATTTGGATCCGTTCGAATATCAATCGTATGCTACTTGTCAATCCTGTCTCAAAGGAAAGATGACAAAGACTCCGTTCACTGGACACGGAGTAAGAGCGAGCGAGCTCTTGGGACTCGTATACAGCGACGTGTGCGGTCCAATGTCTATACATGCGCGAAGCGGTTATTCTTACTTCATTACTTTTACGGATGACTTTTCAAGGTACGGTTATTTCTTCTTAATGAAACATAAATCCGAAGCCTTTGGAAAATTCCAGGAATATAAGAATGAAGTAGAAAAACAAACCGGCAAAAGTATCAAGACACTGAGATCGGATCGAGGTGGTGATTACTTGAGTGCCGAGTTCCTGGATTACTTAAAAGAGAATGGAATTCTCTCTCAGCTTACTCCTCCATACACTCCGCAACATAACGGTGTATCGGAGAGACGGAACCGAACCCTATTGGATATGGTACGGTCCATGATGAGTAACGCTGAGTTACCGCGATCATTCTGGGGATATGCACTAGAATCAGCTGCATACCTTTTGAACCGAGTTCAACTAAGACTGTGCCTACTACACCATATCAGATGTGGTGTGGGAAGAGACTCTATCTTAATCACATTAAGACATGGGGAAGTCCAGCTTTTGTCAAAAAGCCGCATGCGGACAAGATCGAGGCACGCTCAGTACAGTGCAAGTTTGTGGGATATCCAAAGAACTCCAAGGGATATTTCTTCTATTGCGAAGAGGAACAAAAGGTTTTTGTTTCTCGGCATGCCCACTTCTTGGAAACTCAGTTTTTGGAGAATCAGATAAGTGGGAACGCAATAGAACTGGAAGAAATTCCAGAACCACGAGCTATTACTGAAAGCTTAGTAGAGCCAGAGGGTTCAAAAGAACATGACATTCCTACGCCGCTCCGCAGGAGTAGGAGGCAGTCTCATCCGTCCGAGAGATACTATGGTTTTCTCATAGACGGGGATAGAGAGGATTGCATCATTGATTATGATGAGCCGACTAGATTCCAGCAGGCCATTCAGAGCGTTGACTCGGTAAAATGGCTGGATGCAATGCGGACCGAAATGGAGTCCTTGTACACCAACAAAGTATGGACGTTGGACGTTGCTCCAGATGGGGTAAAACCTGTAGGATGCAAGTGGATCTTCAAAATGAAGATTGGTGTAGATGGACAGGTTGAGACCTATAAAGCTAGACTGGTTGCAAAGGGTTTTCGTCAAAGACCTGGTTTGGACTATGACGAGACCTTTTCTCCAGTAGCTATGCTGAAATCCATTCGGATCCTTCTTGCCATTGCTGCCTTCCACGATTATGAGATTTGGCAGATGGATGTAAATGTAAGTCCACGGCGGTGCCCCGGCCGCCATTCCGACGGCCAAATGCGGAAGCGGTGATAAACTTTAATTTTGCGAACTTAGCAAACCGGCACCACCGCGCACTAAACACCCGGATCAAACCATTAACTAGTCCTAGCTAACTACAAGATGGGTTAGAGATGTATACCAAGCGATCCGTGTCCTTCGGTCTTTGTCTCCACTCCGATCTCCTGCGGAAACTCCGTCCATCTCCTTCTCGTCGAAAAGGGCACCACGTAGCCGGAATCTTTTACGGGCTCCCACCTCTTGACCGGGGCAACTCGGGCGCGAAGTTGGCTAGCCGACGCGTCCAAGGGATGCTGTAGAATAGTGTAGTAGCCATGTCTCTTTTGGGGTTTAAGAGGTTGCCATTTATGGAGGAGTTTGTACATAAGAATTTCATCGATGCTTGAAGAAAAAAAAGGGAAGCATGCAATTCTTTCTTGCTATGGAAAAATCAGCTCTTTATTTTTCAAAGCATGAGATGATAAAAAATCACCACTCACTAAAAACCAATCTTTTCTCTTGCTGGAATAGTGGCCGGCCCACTAGGAAAATGGGTGTGGGTTTTATAATCAAAAATGCAAGGAAGGAAATAAAAGAATAGAAAAAAAAGGTCACACCCAATCTAATCACATCCAATCTCATAAATGCAAAATATTGATTCAAAGGGAATCTTATCATGAGAAATTTATCATAATGAATCCACAAATACAATAAACCCCCTCCATAAAATGTTATTTGCAAACTTCAAATAACACTCTCCAACGAATAGTCCGGCCGTGAAGGAATAAAAGAAAACCGGCCGGAACGGAATGCAAATTGGCAACCACAGAAAACCGATCCCGTAATAAATTACAGGAAAAACCCCGATACTGTGCATACACACCCGCATCTGTATACCGACCGCATACAAATGCAAAGAGACAAAACTATACTATCTAATACCAGGATCCGGCTTAAGCCAAAGCCGGCTAGTAAAATCCGTCCGATCACGATCCGTGTAATGCCGCACGTATCTGATCGAACCCTGCCATATCTCCATACGGCCTCTACAGCGTTTCGCCCGAAACCTGAGTAACTGAAAGTGTGGTGGACTCTAAAGACTCGTCAATACTATGGCTGTGGATTTAACCACCAGCACGTCGGAGGTATAAGCCAATACGTAACGGGCCACCAGCTATTGACCAAAAGGGACGTCGATGAGCGAACTCATCCTGACATCCTACTGAGCCTGTCAGTGACAATATCCATACAGTCCGGTCCGTTCGTTTATGAGCATCGCATGGCGGGCCTAGGGGGTTGGTAAAAGTCAGACCCCCAAAAGCGGTACAAGTCGTGTCGGAGTGTAGCCCAGAACACCCTGAGATACTACTGGAATACCTACCAGCAAATCTCCTGCCTCGGCCAAGGACTTTTCATGTTCTGGCTCTCCTCGACACAGCGCGACCTCACCCCCAATACCGGGAGAGACGAACCCCTGCAGATCCGCTGACTGCCTCCATGTGGCTCGGGACTGTACCCAACTAAAACCTGTTTGCACGACTCCTTTGAGCCGTGGTAGGGTAGTAATCAAAGCACAGTGGGAACTCACACGAGACAAATGACGATCTCAGGTCGATGAACTAACCTGTACACATGTCACCAGGGAACTGCTATCTGACGTCTGGTATGAACCCAACTAGCAGGTTCCCGGCGAGTCCTGTCCGGTGTACTCATAACCCAATGAGCACCTGTATACATCTTAGATGAACCAACTGACACCAGTGGCTTGTGAGACCGGCCACCGCCCCTCGTCGGGGTCTCGACTGTATACACTAGTCTACTCTGGAGAATCGATGCCCTGTCTCGAAACTCCCACGACTAGGGACCTTTTAAGGATGTGCTTATAGACTCCTGCTCTCACTTATATGATCGCCCTCATACTGCTGGTAGTCAAGCAAGAATCCTAGGGGCTCTATCAACGTGTAATAGCGACTCGTAAGGTCACCTGAAGCAGTACACGATGATAGAGATAAACCAGATAGCATACTATCATCTTGAGCAAGACTGTCCTACTGGGACAGGTCCTCCCTCAATCATTGCAATCACGTGCCTGTGATCTAATAATTGACTCTGAGGGCACTATCTCCAACAATCTCCCACTTGCACTCAAGGCTAATTATTGCGATGTCGCATACTCACAGCCCGTGTGATACCGAACATCCAACTCCTCTACTAGTCAGTCTCATAAAGCTCGTTTGCGAAACTATTGCGTTCAAGGAATAGCCTCAGTGAGTGGATCCGCTCTGGTGTTTCTTTCTATGTCTCTCTCTATCTCAAGTTCGCGGAGAAAGCTATCTCCCGAAAAGAGCAATACCTGTCTTAGAATGTCTGGATGTCTGATGGGACCTAGCTCATAAATGAACTCCAAATCCAAACTTCTTAGACTGTATCGTCAACTGAACTTAATCAGTATCCTGCGCCATGCCTTCCCTCAGTATTAACCTGGACCACCTGTCCAAAATACTGCCCCTCGTCAGAGGGAAAATTATGACTCTGACAGCCACTCTGCCATCCAGGTCACCTTGGAAGCCTGGAATGATAACCGTCTCCCAAAGAAGGCTGCCGTTATCAAATTCCTAGAACATTCACTTATGTTTTAAAACTGCTTCCGATTGTTTCTCCAGGATTGGATGAATATCAACTTATTGCACCTATTGCAAGAACAACATCTGGTGTGGTACTTGACATCTCATAATTGACTCAATTACCTAAGCAAGTAATCTGCCAATCATGAATATCCCTCTCCCCTTTAGTCTGTAAGACACCTTTAGAGAGGGTGACTCCATTACCTGCAGGTACACTACCGTGCCAGGAGTCGTCCATTCTAAATACTCTTAGAATGCTGTCAAGGTACCCAGATTAGGAAACCACCTAAATCTAGATCTAAAACCATAGATCCAGTAACCAGAATGTACGATATAAGATCCAATTCTTATATGGAGAAACTACTGTGTGACAACCAAAGTATAACCGATCATAGTATAGGAATTTCACTTCCTACTCTGTGTATGTCATCAAATACCAGGACATCACAACCTACTACCTTCTTAACAGATCCATCCCCTATTCTGATGAAGTCAAACCTATGACTGTCACATCAGAAATAGATGATCTATCTCCGCTATATCTGCTTTAGTCTATAAATAGACATAAGCCTCCTGTCCACCAATGCTTCCGCTGCTCCCACTGACTACGACAACCCTCTGGCAGAGTCATATAGACGTACATTTCTAAAACCAGTTTAAAACGACACTATACTCATCCTCCTGCCGGGTCTCACAGTCTGGAACAACAGCAATGGCAAGTCTGGGTAAACAAGAACCTCCCTGCCACCGTCCTTGAGCATACCGAAGTACCTCTCGAGCGCCTGAGGTTACCCACCATATCTGCGGAGTGGCCAATGGAATGTCAATCCAGATTGAATCTTTAGGTTCTTATCAAATCTTCAGTAATCGTTTGTGGTTCTGGAATCGCTTCCAGTTCTACCATACTCCCACTACTGTTTTCTGAAGAATAAAAACCATTTTTAATAAAACTGTGGCAAGTCCAGAACAATATCACTATTGATCTTCCAGATGGTAGAATATCAACCCTCTGCATAGCCCGGGTCAACCCACAAACAGCCATTACAGAAACGTGCCTTGAGTTATCCAGAGTCTGGTTTTAATCATAAGCCAGACAACTCCCCGTATCTTATCATCGTTAAGATATGAACTGTTCTATATCCAATATAGAAACAGAGGCACTGATTTAATTGAACCAGATTCAAATCATGCAGTTGTCTCCAGTGCATGTCAAGTAAATGGAAGGAGGCCGATCAGCATTACTCAACTTAGGAATGCTTCCAATTATGAGTAACCTGAAAGAGAAGCCAGTTCTCTTAATCATTACTATCAACTGAATACCATATACAAGTATCTACATCTTCGATCACTTTGAAGAATCCCGATACTTGCAATACCTGGCTCTCTACTTTATTCATATACCTATAACTTCTCAAAATTCGGACCCTGTATTTCTACGAAACACTTGTCTAAATACCAGAGAAGTCATAAGTAAACCGAATATAGTACGAGGACCAACCCCTCTGTCCTAATGGACACTGGACAATATACAATACTCTGTATAAGTCCCTTGAGTCTAACAACTCATTCACTGTGTGTCGTAGGTTGAAAACTGTACTTTTGGTTAAGAAGAATTACACCGCTGTTCAATGCTCCTTACCTAACCATCCACTGGTATAGGTAAATGTCATAGACATAATTTCAAAAAGGTATGTCTCACTCTATAAAAATAGACATACAGATATATCAATTTGAAATTGGTGCACAACAACGGATATTCAAAACCAAATATTTGCCGACCGGCAAACAACCCAGGTGGCTTCCTCAAATATCACCAATTCCAACGAATCCCGATATAATGAGGATGGTCACCTAATTCCCAATAACTTACTCCCACTCATCATCTGTAAAACCATACAGATGTGAGAGTCATACCTGGTAAATACATACCCTGGAGCAAGTGTCTAATCGGGAAATCAGTTTTCTTTTAACAGTACACAGTGAACCTGAAACATTGAAATGTTTCGATGGGGTATCCTGGTATTCCTAGTAATGCCTCTTCCATTATCCAGATTCACAACTGTAACCGTATAATTCTTTGCCGCTTCTCTAAATCCCTTTATATGTCTTTAGTCATTACCTTCTGTACACCCCTTTAGGCCAAATGGTTTTCTTCCTTCCCTACCGTTCGGCACCAGCCTATGGTTTGGAAGAAGACTATCCAATAAGCATAATGGGTGTACTGTCCTAATCCTAGGAGCACTCGCATAGCGAGAGAAGGTGAAGATAAAAGACACCTGAATGTACTTAATTCCTATTTCTCCTGAACCAGGATCCATCCCCGAACTGGAACAAGTTCCTTTCGAGTTCGTATATAACCATACGATGGATTATACAATAAACTGGGATCTTCGTAGTGATACGGAGTGTCCTGGAGAAATACAAAGGTGATTTAGGATTGGCGAAGAAATACTTGGTTTGGTCGTGAATAGCAGTCGCATTTTACTTTGCCCTCTTACTAATCCCTTGCTTTGTCTTAACTTAATACCTTCTGTACACCGTTTAGGCTAATTGGCTTTCTTCATTCCCTACCGGTCGGCACCAGCCTAAGGTCTGGAAGAAGACTATCCAATTTGCGTAATAGGTGTACTATCTCCTAAACCAAGGAGTACTCGCAATCTGAGAGAGAAGGTAAAAAGAAAAGACAACTGAATAGTCCTATCCGTTTTCTCCAGAACCGGAAACCATCCTCGAATTCCTTCGAGTTCGTATATAACCATACAATGGTTTTGTCCAATGGAAGTGGACGTTCGTAGTAATACGGGGTGTCCTGGAGAAAAGGGTAAAAGTAGGAGTGGCAATGAGGTTTGCAACTCTGACAATCCAAAAGCCAGTGTTAAGAAGGTTCGGTCAACTTGGTCACTGAGTTATAGTCTAGGGTCGGGTCAATGGTCGCTGCCAAAGAGAGAGAGAAAAGAAACACTCAGCGTGCACTCTAACCTAGATCAGAATGGTTATCACTTTATCTAATCAGGAAACCTCCCACTGTAACGTCAAATTCTTCCCCAAACCTGAAAGAAGAATTAGCCGGGATCACCCGAGGAGTAAACCAACTCATCAGTGGGAATCAGGATCCAACCATCATCGCATGATAACGTGACGGAATCCGCTCACGCTATCACACTCCAGAAGGTATGCGCATATCTGGCAAGTTTCAGTTCTTTTGAAACTCCCGATGTGGATTTTTGCCCCATGCTCTTATGACCTTGGCGTGAGGTCAAAATATCATAAGTCACATGTCAAGTTCTACCCATCATTATCCAGGTTAATTTGAACCCACCCGTACATACCCTTGACGTAGACCAAAATAGTAGTACGACTGTCCCAAACCAACGCATCTATCTATGCAACAGATAAATACCCGGCAGCTACCAAACACTATGCCTTGGCGTGAGGTCAAAATACATAGCTTGAATACTACCGAATATTTAACTGAAATGATGGAGGGCTACGAATGGTTTCTGGCGAAAACTTTTAACGTAATGAACTTGATATCGTTGAAGGAACGGATAGCTTTTTGAAAATATAGTGACGAAAACCATTGCTAAAGAGGTCACTCCCGGTGAAGGGATCTCGGCTCTTTCCCCGTAGAATGAGGTGCAGGATATTCCAACTGAATATCACGGTGCAAAGCAAAAGTAATCGGCTATAGTGAAGTTATTGCCCTGATGCAAACTTTCTGTCTAAGGGGTCACTCCCGGTGAAGGGATCTTGGCCCTTGCCTCGTCGACTGAGGAGCAGGATATTCCAACTGAATACCACGGTGCAAAACAAAAGTGAACGTCCTTGCAATAACAGCTTTTTAAAAAATGTTCCAACAACATCAGAATAGGTTTGTTTTTAACTTGCATTGATCCAAATCAACGCAGTCCCATCAATTGATCACACCACAAAGAACGAAAATATACTGATGTACGTATATGCCATCCGCATTCGCCACTGGGTCCCGTCATTACCCGTTAGGTTAGCTAACTAACGACAGAGCGGGGACTGGACTAGTGCGGATGCAAAACATATACAACATCTACTAATATATATACCAATATATTATATTCGCTCAAGGCGTGATAAAATGCAACATCACAGAAATGAATAGCATCACAGAACAATACAGATATCTGGGATCCCCGGGTTTCACAGAGCCACTACTGAAACCCGATGTTCCCCTGGTCGTGTGGATAGCCTGTGCAATGAAAACCTAGACCCCTACGGGCGCGGCAAGTCACCCGCCAAAACCTGAAGCGAGGCAGCCCCCTTCAGCGACGTGAATGGACCACCCAGCACTTCACGGAATCCGGTAACTTGGGCACCCCTCCTGGGTCAACCTATACCCCCTACGAGTGCGGCGAATAGCCCGCCAATTCTAGAGTAAAGCCCCCTCCGTCTCAATACCATGAGATGTGGGCTCGTTGCCCTCTAGAACCCGGCTATCCGTGCGCCCCTCCTTGGGGTAATCCTAGTACAGAAAGTAAAATATACATACACCGGGTACATCGACCGCAACCTGGTCGTGCCCCAAAATAATAATACAAACAGGCAGTGACGGCAGTCCACATGTCGGACGCTCGCCCCGCAATAACAAATGTACATAATACTACAAAACGGTACTAATATTGCATCCAGGCTATCCCCTACGACCGATCCGCAACAACACAGCAAAACACAGAACATCAACGTGAATGTCACGTTCGCAAATCCGTCTAACCGGGCTATAGCAGTAAGACTAGATTTACCGATCGAGTGACATTCACGGTCGCAGATATAATGTAAATACTGTGAAATAATGTGTTTAAAATATTCCGATCGATCAAAATTTAACAAGTGGGCCCCCAAGTACTACTGTAGCACATCAAGAAATTCTGGGCCCAATGTTATTATTCCAAAACCCTTATTTTCAGCCCAAAAAGATACTGCAGAAATTTGATGCAGCGACACCAAAATAGTGCGGAGGAACCGCGGCCCAAAGGGGTGTTTGGCCGCGGTTCCGCGCTCCTACAGTGGAGTTAGTGTATCGAATTTTCACAGAACTCTTATTTTTTCTAGCACATCACTTTTATACAACCTGAAAAATTTTTGGACTCCAAAAAATTTCAACAGAAAACTGATGTGAACAAAAACGCGGATTTTGAAATTTTGGTCGATCGGAAATCTAAACACATCAAACAAAACTAGACTATGTTAATGGCGAGGCTCTGATACCACTGTAAGTCCACGGCGGCGCCCCGGCCGCCATTCCGACGGCCAAATGCAGAAGTGGTGATAAACTTTAATTTTGCGAACTTAGCAAACCGGCACCACCGCGAACTAAACACCCGGATCAAACCATTAACTAGTCCTAGCTAACTACAAGACGGGTTAGAGATGTATACCAAGCGATCCGTGTCCTTCGGTCTTCGTCTCCACTCCGATCTCCTGCGGAAACTCCGTCCATCTCCTTCTCGTCGAAAAGGGCACCACGTAGCCGGAATCTTTTACGGGCTCCCACCTCTTGACCGAGGCAACTCGGGCGCGAAGTTGGCTAGCCGACGCGTCCAAGGGATGCTGTAGAATAGTGTAGTAGCCATGTCTCTTTTGGGGTTTAAGAGGTTGCCATTTATGGAGGAGTTTGTACACAAGAATTTCATGGATGCTTGAAGAAAAAAAAGGGAAGCATGCAATTCTTTCTTGCTGTGGAAAAATCAGCTCTTTATTTTTCAAAGCATGAGATGATAAAAAATCACCACTCACTAAAAACCAATCTTTTCTCTTGCTGGAATAGTGGCCGGCCCACTAGGAAAATGGGTGTGGGTTTTATAATCAAAAATGCAAGGAAGGAAATAAAAGAATAGAAAAAAAAAGTCACACCCAATCTAATCACATCCAATCTCATAAATGCAAAAGATTGATTCAAAGGGAATCTCATCATGAGAAATTTATCATAATGAATCCACAAATACAATAACCCCCCCCCCCCACAAAATGTTATTTGCAAACTGCAAATAACACTCTCCAACGAATAGTCCGGCCGTGAAGGAATAAAAGAAAACCGACGGGAACGGAATGCAAACAGGCAATCACAGAAAACCGATCCCGTAATAAATTACAGGAAAAACCCCGATACTGTGCATACACACCCGCATCTGTATACCGACCGCATACAAATGCAAAGAAACAAAACTACACTATCTAATACCAGGATCCGGCTTAAGCCAAAGCCGGCTAGTAAAATCCGTCCGATCACGATCCGTGCAATGCCGCACGTATCTGATCGAACCCTGCCATATCTCCATACGGCCTCTACAGCGTTTCGCCCGAAACCTGAGTAACTGAAAGTGTGGTGGACTCTAAAGACTCGTCAATACTATGGCTGTGGATTTAACCACTAGCACGTCAGAGGTATAAGCCAATACGTAACGGGCCACCAGCTATTGATCAAAAGGTACATCGATGAGCGAACTCATCCTGACATCCTACTGAGCCTGTCAGTGACAATATCCGTACAGTCCGGTCCGTTCGTCTATGAGCATTGCATGGCGGGCCTAGGGGGTTGGTAAAAGTCAGACCCCCAAAAGCGGTACAAGTCATGTCGGAGTGTAGCCCAGAACACCCTGAAATACTACTGGAATACCTACCAGCAAATCTCCTGCCTTGGCCAAGGACTTTTCATGTTCTGGCTCTCCTCGACATAGCGCGACCTCACCCCCAATACCGGGAGAGACGAACCCCTGCAGATCCGCTGACTGCCTCCATGTGGCTCGGGACTGTACCCAACTAAAACCTGTTTGCACGACTCCTTTGAGCCGTGGTAGGGTAGTAATCAAAGCACAGTGGGAACTCACACGAGACAAATGACGATCTCAGGTCGATGAACTAACCTGTACACATGTCACCAGGGAACTGCTATCTGACGTCTGGTATGAACCCAACTAGCAGGTTCCCGGCGAGTCCTGTCCGGTGTACTCATAACCCAATGAGCACCTGTATACATCTTAGGTGAACCAACTGACACCAGTGGCTTGTGAGACCGGCCACCGCCCCTCGTCGGGGTCTCGACTGTATACACTAGTCTACTCTGGAGAATCGATGCCCGGTCTCGAAACTCCCACGACTAGGGACCTTTTAAGGATGTGCTTATAGACTCCAGCTCTCACTTATATGATCGCACTCATACTGCTGGTAGTCAAGCAAGAATCCTAGGGGCTCTATCAACGTGTAATAGAGACTCGTAAGGTCATCTGAAGCAGTACATGATGATAGAGATAAACCAGATAGCATACTATCATCTTGAGCAAGACTGTCCTACTGGGACAGGTCCTCCCTCAATCATTGCAATCACGTGCCTGTAACATTTTCAAAAGTATAAAATATTAATTTTGGGAATTTTTATTATTTAATATTATTTTATTGATTATTTTAATAATTAAATGCAAATAAATAGGAAAAATGTTAGAAAAATTATGAAAAAATTATGGAAAATTCTAAAATAGGGTAAATTAGTGAATTATGACATTTTTAAGTTTTTGTGATTAGTTTGACACTAATTTAGCGCTAATCGCGATTAAAATCGCTAATCGGGTTTTTTGGCAATTTTGTGCAAAACTTGCACATATCACTTTTTCTCACACTTATGCATTTTCTTTCATGTGTTTCTTATTTGGGTTTACTATTGAGGTGAGAAGGTTAGGGTTAAGGTTTAAAAGAAGAAAAGAAAAAGAAAAAGAATAAAGAAATGGAGGTTTGGTGAGAAGAGGGTATGGGCACATTTGACCAACACTTAGCCATTTCTCCTCATTTGTTTCCTCCCTCATCTTGTGCTCTTGCTGCTGCTGCTCCTTTCCTCTCCCTTCCTCCACCTTCAATCCCTCAAATCAACTCAAAAACAACCCCAAAACCATATATCGGTTTCATTAAAAATGTGCACAAGCTCGAGATCTACGCAATGGACCAAGAAAGCGTGAATTTTGGCCACTAGGGGCAACTCAAGAATTTTCTTGAGTTGCTAATGGAGGTAATTTCTGAACCATAAGCTTAATTGTAGCATTTCCTATAACCCCATGTTAAGATTATATCGATATTGTGTGATATTATGGACTTGATGAAAACCTAGTTAGGGTTTGAGAGGAACTTAAGTGTAATGTGAAATTGAGCTCAGTAGAGGACTTGTAAACACCCTAGTGCATGAATTGGAACCCAAAACCTGAAGTTAAAACCAGAAATACGGATTTTAGAATCCGATATCGGGGAAAATGTGTAATCTGTGAAGGTTTATTTGAATCTGCTATTACCCCGGGAACCCTAAAATGATATTGAGTGGAAATTGAGATGTGCAGGCACCATAGAGGCAACAACCCAAACCCTAGACCCCAACTCCCTATCCCGGCCGCCAATTCTTCCCTTTTGGCCGCCAATTGCGGCCTGGGTCCCACCTTTTTGTCTCGTTTTGGTTCTGTAGCTCCTACAAGGTTAGTTTAGGCCCCTGGTATATATAGATTTATATAAAGTGACCTGGGGTAAAATCTGGGACATATTTCATGAGTTGCTGTTTTGGACTTTAGTTTTCGTATTCCGTATTTTTGATTCTGAAATGGTGGATTGTGTTTTGCCTCGACTATTTGTCGTTTATACGATGATATAGAGGATTTGTTGATGGTTTTGAAGGCGTGCCATAGGTTCTCACCTATAGGCCCCCTTATCGTATCGTTCTGGATTTCATGCGCCGTTTTAGCTTGGATTTGGTTTTAATGCGCATATACGATATTTGATGTGTAGGTACCCATGAAGACTTCGGGACGACGAGCAAATGCATGGTGACGTCCGCAAATGAGAAGCAAGGTGAGTAGATTATATCTACAGGGGGAAGTCGGGTGGATGGCGTATAGCACCCCCGCAGTCCGTAGTTAGTATAATATATATAGTAGATATGTGATAGTTTTAGTGTGTTGTAACTTGTGTTAGAAGTATTGTGGATAGTGTAGGGTAGAAGTGATTAGTGTAGTTCCTAGTTGCGAGCCCTAGGATAGAATTGCACTTACACGCCTACACTTGTATATCTCTTATACCTACCCTTGATGGATGATGTTTGATGACATTGGTAATGAGTCGATGATGTGGGCTTGATGACGTGAGATCGGTGATTGGATATGATTCATTATGCGATACGACTTGTGATTTCTTGCGGGCTTGGGATATGTGGTTAACCCGCATGCATACTTCTTTGATGGTATCGTTTGGTGCTAGACATAGAGTAGTACCCCAGACTGTATGATATGACGATAGTGATACCTGATATGTGATGAGATAGTGTGACACTGACCCCTACCCAGCTATTGGGATGCCGTACGATGATTACCGTACGAGCCGATATTGATGATAGATCCGCACTCATAACTCGAGGATATCTTATGATATGACATTGAGGCGAGATCACCGACTATATACCTTTATATATGTATCGACTCAGATTTAGGTGGTTTCCATACCCCTCCAGACTTGCATGATACTTAGATCAGTAGTTGCATAGTAGATGTTAGATTAGACCAGAGTCATACCTATTTCAAAACTAACGAATCGGGAATATTGCATGATAGGAAAAAGGGGATTCTACGGATATTTTCAAATGTGTAGAGTCTATTTTCTAAACACCGTAGCCCTTGTTTTACCAAAGACCCCGATTCGTCTTATTTCAAAAGGCAAGGTTGCATGATATAGCTTTTGAGTTAGATTCTTCACTATTGCGTTGATTATTCGATTGCACCTGTTCATACTGTTTGCATGGCATCACTTGTGCTTATTGTTATATTACTATCATGCTGTTAGGACACCAGCACCATTATCGATGATGCGTATGTTCCACGTACACTGATTGCCGACTCACACACTTCATCATCGATAATTGCTATGTCACTACACTGTAGTACTGCTGCATTCATGGTATGATTTCCGCATGGCATACTGTACACATAGACCTGTACACAAACATATGTGACATGACTTGATACTCACATTGATGCTTATATCACATCTGATCATCATATTGTAGCTCATTTACATGTGACATGACTTGATACTCACATTGATGCTTATATCACATCTGATCATCATATTGTAGCTCATTTATATGTGACATGACTTGATACTCACATTGATGCTTATATCACATCTGATCATCATATTGTAGCTCATTTAAATGTGACATGACTTGATACTCACATTGATGCTTATATCACATCTGATCATCATATTGTAGCTCATTTACATGTAACATGACTTGATACTCACATTGATGCTTATATCACATCTGGTCATCATATTGTAGCTCATCTATTTGTGACTTGACATGATATTTATGTTTGACGCACATATCATATCAGATTAGTGACTTACATTTTGGTTTGGATTATATGTGATTTCTGGATTTGGGAACCGTGGCTATTTCAAATATGTAATCATTTAAAAACCCGGTTCCCTTGATATGATATTTCGGTGCGTCCACCATGTGTTTTCTCGGTGCTAGAGTGATACATGAAAACCCGAATCGAGGAGGCGGTTGAGGCCGATTACGGGTACATGGTGGACCCGGTATGGTACCCCGGGGCGAGAACGGTTTCGCTGTGTGATAGACGGTGAGCCCGGCAGAGGGACTACTACCTACCGGTGATTGTACTTTAGCTCGGCGGATATCTGGAGGATTCCGACCGGAGCCCAGAGATGGATATGGGCTGACCCGTACTGCCGGGGCCGAGGGCCGATACCGCAGACGGAGCCCATAGATGGACATGGGTTGACTCGTACTGCCGGGGCCGAGGGCCGATACCGCAGACGGAGCCCCATATGGATGAGGATTTACGTGTCGATGCTTGGCACGGGTTTCATGATGTTTTACCATGATGTTGTTTATATCCTCATATTGCATACATGATGTTTATTGTCATTGGGTGACGGGTGGACGGGTTCCACGTATATATACGGACATGGATCATATACAGACATAGATCATATACAGATATGGATCATATACGGACATGGATCATATACAGACATGGATCATATACAGACTGGATTTACACTTATCATACTTCATTTGTATATATAACAGGGTATGAGGGCGCTGTTATATATACCCTTACACCAATATTAGTGGAATGGGACGCTAATATATGTGTATTGATATCATTTGATACTTCATCATAATTACTTCATACAGCATACCTTACATTCATGACATGTTATTACCTGAGTACTTGGCACCACATACATATTTAGATGTTACCTTGCCACCTTATCACACTCAGATGTACTCTTGTGGATTATATTACTGATTGTTGACTTAGGTTTATGTCTTGCATTCGGTTTCTGCTTGTAGATGTTTCTATTCACGAGTTGGCAACTCACCCCCGTTGTGCCACAGTTCTTGTAGGTTCTGCCGTACAGGTTTCATTGCGGCATTTCTGGCACACTACTTTCTTGCGTGTGGCTTGCTTTTGGTAGGTGGATTCTTTCGCATCAAGAACCACCATTGTATTCATTTTATTCATTGTATCTAGAATTTCCATCAACCAAAACTTGTATATTCTTTCAGACTTAGAGACAGTGTTGTATTATTCGACCTTAGAGTCGCGCTTAGTTGTATTGCGGTTTTCTTGTTGCTTGAGCTTTCTTTTGGGTTTGATCCTCGCCACTTGGCGTTGTATATTATTGTTGCATGTGTGGTTGTGACCGTCTTTTGACGAAGAGCTAGCTCCCGCTTGGGGATGCCTTTATCATTGCATATATATTGTTATTCTTGTTTTACCCCATTCGGGGCCATTTTTACAAAAGAAACTCTGCCGAAATTTCTGGAAAAGATTGTACGGTTTTTAAAATGCACATTCGGCTTAGTTATTTAAAAACCTTGATTTTTAAACATGTAGTTCTTTACTTATTCTTAAAAAGGGTTTTAGATTTCTGGGTTTTCGGCTTACTTAGTCGCGTTACGCCTGTAGGCGTTACGTGGTTAAGTGCCGGTCACGGGCCAAACTTTGGGTCGTGACAAAGTTGGTATCAGAGCGCTAGGTTGACCTTGGTTCGAGTCTGAGTTTGACTATGTGGAGCCTAGGGCGTTGTTTATATACGGAACTTAGGCTTGACCTTACGGAACTTAGACTTGGTCGAGGGGGTATTAGACCCGAACTTTCGTCGTATTAGGATGACCCTTGGTTGATGGAATAGGTGACTAAAGTAGAGTGACGTACCGTTGGTATGTTCCGCGGCATACTTACGACACGCCACTCCGCTGAAGGAACCTTAGGATGTGCATACTTTTCGAGATCAGTGATTCTCTTTATATCCAGGATTATACATCCATTTGAGATTCCCGATTCTATTAGTTCATGATCATACCTTCATTGATGCTGTTCCTTCCTATGATCATGTATCCACTCTGGATCTGTTGTTTCCTTCTTGTCACTGATGTGCTCTTTTGATACTCGATTGAGATTCCTGTCACCATGGTTGAGCGCAGTTTGGGCTGCTGCTAGGGTTACGGCCGGTGTGAGCTCATTTGGTACGAGGGCCGACCATTGTGTTTTCTGGTGACATGGGAATGTCTCGAGTTAGTATGGTTGGTTGTGACCTCTAGGGGAGGCGAGTGCTTGGATTTGCACCGGATGATCGGGCCACTGTTAGAACCGCCAGTTGAAAGAGGACTGTTGATGTACAGCATACCTCAGAGATTGTGATGTCGTCTACCGTGCAGACAGATGGACCAGCTGTTGCTGAGATCGACAGGATGTTGCTTTCGGAGCTTACGAGCTGAGATTATCGGAGCTTTCAGGCAGATATGCGACAGATGATAGCTAGTCTACCCGATTTGAGAGACGAAGGTGATTCGTCCGATTTTGCGCCAGAGCGGGCCCAGTTGAGTTGAAGAATTCCAGTGTGGAGAATCTTACTCAGATCTAGAGCAGACCGATTCGGAGATGACCGCCTATGTATTGCCCTTCCTGGAGGATTGAGGCATTGTTCGGCGTACAGGCGTATGAGCCAGTTGCTGCTGCAAACGATGAGATATCGCCCAGATGATTGGAGCTGTTGCAGCGTGAGCATATACTCAGAGAGATGATAGCGAGTCGCTAGTCACCTGAGGATGAATGACTAGGACATGTGGTTCGTTCGTTTACCGATACGAGGTCATCAGATAGATCGTTTCCAGCTAGAGACGATTTCACGCAGGTTCGTTGAGAGTCGATTGAGACGATCGAATGTCAGGAGCCCATTTTCCAAGTTTAAAGTATACGGAAAGACATGCAGGTGATTCTATGGACCCTCTAGAAGAATGAAACCCTAACTCGACTGATGACCGTACGACAGCCTTTGAACCTTAGGGTTTACGGCGGTTCCGCGGCGCCATCAGTGAGGCTTGGGTTTGCCCTTCTACGGCTGGACCACCGACGCTGTGGCATGTACTCGATACTATTAAACTGTACCCGAGGTGTGAGCTCTTGGGGGATTATGAGGATCTGACGAGTCGATCGGATGGTTCGACATCTTTCGGATATCGTGATGGGACACTGCTCGGGAGACTCCAGATGCGAGCATAGCCGTTGGAGCACAGTACATGCAGCCAGGATAAGACGAGTCCGAATCAGTCGACATTGAGCAATGTGGAGTAGAGAGTTCGTACGAGGTTTCGATGAGATGACGTCCCACTCCGCTGACATCAGAGATGTTATACGCACCCAGAGGCGTGGTATATGGATATATCTTCCAGAAAGAAGCGCGATGAGTATGCAGCCATTCCGGAATAAGAATTTGCTTTAGCATTGGATGGTGACTTCCGGGCAATTCGGCAGGTATGAGATTTGAGAAACGAACCTCGACAGGACTTTTCTGGAATACGATACGGGGAGACCTGGACTAGGAGTAGTCGTATTGCGCGCACCCAGCAGGCCAGAGTTCGGCATTGTCGACGAGGTAGTTGACCCAGTTCGGATAGAGGAACTTACCCAGATGCGTTGCGAATTGATCAAGGACGGACGAGAGATGAGTATTCCTCCGATGGTTGGGACGTGTTCCCGAGGATCTGTTCGGCCTGACATCTTCTACAAAATGGTGAAGCTACAGAGTACGCGATTTCGAGTCCGTGCGAGAGACTTCAGATTGGCCGTGGCCGAGAACAGTGCAGTGCAAGGTGACTTGGCGTGATGTCATAGTGGACAATGATAGAGACATGTGGAACCAGAGGTTCGTGTGAGACACTGACGAACTGTCATTACTTTCCGTCGAGACTAGAGACCTGATTTGCTTACAGAGACGTTGGGATGTGACCAGTTTCTGAGAAATATTGTGCTGAGGACACAGGTGTCTTGAGCGAGAAGAGGTTGTGCAGGAAAGCCAGCCCCCGTGCAGATCGGCATAGGCGAAATCGGAAGAGACCTTAAGCAGGATTCCTTCCAGGACTTTGCTGCAATGATGTTTGCACCCAGTATCAGATGTGTGACGTGCATTCAGAGAGCCAGAGGCCGACCCCAGTGATATGCTGCCTTACGAGTGGTCATGAGGATTGACCGAGAGGTGACCAGAGAAGTGCCAGAACGGAATCGTCCCCGTTAGCACACCTGACAGGGCCGATGAGCCGATTGACTGCGAGATAGGAAATCCGCAGAGAAGATAAGGACCCAGAGTCAGAAGACGCCAGACCGCGAGCAAGAGGCATGTAGATATCCTGCGCTGCTAGCAGTGGATTGCACCGACTCCTTCTCGACCTCGAAGGAGGAACTACCGACGACGGTATTTATGATTTGTGATTTTGTGATTCGATTATCACGTATCCGTCACTTTGGGATTTCGGTATTTTGGGCGTTCTGTTTACATGATTTAGTTTGATGACTGAGTTTCATGATATTCGTTTCATGCACCCACTGGATATTTATATATTTTGCGCTAAGTTATTACATTTGAGATATTGATTGAGATTTCATGCCTATCGTATTCAGTGATTTGATTTGCACTTCCAGCGTAGTTTTCATACATCTTTAGTGTTTTGATATACGATTTTGGTGCATGCCAGATGCACTAAATCGGAATTCTTCGTGCATTTCATATGCACCTGATTTTTTCTATCAGGCACACACGTTGCCTACGACAGATGTTTCGTGCACACCCGTTGCACTTAGATGTTTTCTACACCTGTTTGACACATATATGGATTTTGATTCCTTGCGCACCAGACGCATAGAATATTCTTATAATATGCATTTTGGGGATTGATTTCTAGTAGAGTAGTACATTCATTTTTTTGATATTCTTTATGTGTTGATGTTTCGGAGCCCCGACAAATGAATTATTACTGAAATTGTTTTTAGTATTGAGGGTTTAAATTTAAATTCGGGGACCGAATTTCTTTAAGGAGGGTAGATTGTAACATTTTCAAAAGTATAAAATATTAATTTTGGGAATTTTTATTATTTAATATTATTTTATTGATTATTTTAATAATTAAATGCAAATAAATAGGAAAAATGTTAGAAAAATTATGAAAAAATTATGGAAAATTCTAAAATAGGGTAAATTAGTGAATTATGACATTTTTAAGTTTTTGTGATTAGTTTGACACTAATTTAGCGCTAATCGCGATTAAAATCGCTAATCGGGTTTTTTGGCAATTTTGTGCAAAACTTGCACATATCACTTTTTCTCACACTTATGCATTTTCTTTCATGTGTTTCTTATTTGGGTTTACTATTGAGGTGAGAAGGTTAGGGTTAAGGTTTAAAAGAAGAAAAGAAAAAGAAAAAGAATAAAGAAATGGAGGTTTGGTGAGAAGAGGGTATGGGCACATTTGACCAACACTTAGCCATTTCTCCTCATTTGTTTCCTCCCTCATCTTGTGCTCTTGCTGCTGCTGCTCCTTTCCTCTCCCTTCCTCCACCTTCAATCCCTCAAATCAACTCAAAAACAACCCCAAAACCATATATCGGTTTCATTAAAAATGTGCACAAGCTCGAGATCTACGCAATGGACCAAGAAAGCGTGGATTTTGGCCACTAGGGGCAACTCAAGAATTTTCTTGAGTTGCTAATGGAGGTAATTTCTGAACCATTAGCTTAATTGTAGCATTTCCTATAACCCCATGTTAAGATTATATCGATATTGTGTGATATTATGGACTTGATGAAAACCTAGTTAGGGTTTGAGAGGAACTTAAGTGTAATGTGAAATTGAGCTCAGTAGAGGACTTGTAAACACCCTAGTGCATGAATTGGAACCCAAAACCTGAAGTTAAAACCAGAAATACGGATTTTAGAATCCGATATCGGGGAAAATGTGTAATCTGTGAAGGTTTATTTGAATCTGCTATTACCCCGGGAACCCTAAAATGATATTGAGTGGAAATTGAGATGTGCAGGCACCATAGAGGCAACACCCCAAACCCTAGACCCCAACTCCCTATCCCGGCCGCCAATTCTTCCCTTTTGGCCGCCAATTGCGGCCTGGGTCCCACCTTTTTGTCTCGTTTTGGTTCTGTAGCTCCTACATGGTTAGTTTAGGCCCCTGGTATATATAGATTTGTATAAAGTGACCTGGGGTAAAATCTGGGACATATTTCATGAGTTGCTGTTTTGGACTTTAGTTTCCGTATTCCGTATTTTTGATTCTGAAATGGTGGATTGTGTTTTGCCTCGACTATTTGTCGTTTATATGATGATATAGAGGATTCGTTGATGGTTTTGAAGGCGTGCCATAGGTTCTCACCTATAGGCCCCCTTATCGTATCGTTTTGGATTTCATGCGCCGTTTTAGCTTGTATTTGGTTTTAATGCGCATATACGATATTTGATGTGTAGGTACCCATGAAGACTTCGGGACGACGAGCAAATGCATGGTGACGTCCGCAAATGAGAAGCAAGGTGAGTAGATTATATCTACAGGGGGAAGTCGGGTGGATGGCGTATAGCACCCCCGCAGTCCGTAGTTAGTATAATATATATAGTAGATGTGTGATAGTTTTAGTGTGTTGTAACTTGTGTTAGAAGTATTGTGGATAGTGTAGGGTAGAAGTGATTAGTGTAGTTCCTAGTTGCGAGCCCTAGGATAGAATTGCACTTACACGCCTACACTTGTATATCTCTTATACCTACCCTTGATGGATGATGTTTGATGACATTGGTAATGAGTCGATGATGTGGGCTTGATGACGTGAGATCGGTGATTGGATATGATTCATTATGGGATACGACTTGTGATTTCTTGCGGGCTTGGGATATGTGGTTAACCCGCATGCATACTTCTTTGATGGTATCGTTTGGTGCTAGACATAGAGTAGTACCCCAGACTGTATGATATGACGATAGTGATACCTGATATGTGATGAGATAGTGTGACACTGACCCCTACCCAGCTATTGGGATGCCGTACGATGATTACCGTACGAGCCGATATTGATGATAGATCCGCACTCATAACTCGAGGATATCTTATGATATGACATTGAGGCGAGATCACCGACTATATACCTTTATATATGTATCGACTCAGATTTAGGCGGTTTCCATACCCCTCCAGACTTGCATGATACTTAGATCAGTAGTTGCATAGTAGATGTTAGATTAGACCAGAGTCATACCTATTTCAAAACTAACGAATCGGGAATATTGCATGATAGGAAAAAGGGGATTCTACGGATATTTTCAAATGTGTAGAGTCTATTTTCTAAACACAGTAGCCCTTGTTTTACCAAAAACCCCGATTCGTCTTATTTCAAAAGGCAAGGTTGCATGATATAGCTTTTGAGTTAGATTCTTCACTATTGCGTTGATTATTCGATTGCACCTGTTCATACTGTTTGCATGGCATCACTTGTGCTTATTGTTATATTACCATCATGCTGTTAGGACACCAGCACCATTATCGATGATGCGTATGTTCCACGTACACTGATTGCCGACTCACACACTTCATCATCGATAATTGCTATGTCACTACACTGTAGTACTGCTGCATTCATGGTATGATTTCCGCATGGCATACTGTACACATAGACCTGTACACAAACATATGTGACATGACTTGATACTCACATTGATGCTTATATCACATCTGATCATCATATTGTAGCTCATTTACATGTGACATGACTTGATACTCACATTGATGCTTATATCACATCTGACCATCATATTGTAGCTCATTTATATGTGACATGACTTGATACTCACATTGATGCTTATATCACATCTGATCATCATATTGTAGCTCATTTACATGTGACATGACTTGATACTCACATTGATGCTTATATCACATCTGGTCATCATATTGTAGCTCATCTATTTGTGACTTGACATGATATTTATGTTTGACGCACATATCATATCAGATTAGTGACTTACATTTTGGTTTGGATTATATGTGATTTCTGGATTTGGGAACCGTGGCTATTTCAAATATGTAATCATTTAAAAACCCGGTTCCCTTGATATGATATTTCGGTGCGTCCACCATGTGTTTTCTCGGTGCTAGAGTGATACATGAAAACCCGAATCGAGGAGGCGGTTGAGGCCGATTACGGGTACATGGTGGACCCGGTATGGTACCCCGGGGCGAGAACGGTTTCACTGTGTGATAGACGGTGAGCCCGGCAGAGGGACTACTACCTACCGGTGATTGTACTTTAGCTCGGCGGATATCTGGAGGATTCCGACCGGAGCCCAGAGATGGATATGGGCTGACCCGTACTGCCGGGGCCGAGGGCCGATACCGCAGACGGAGCCCAGAGATGGACATGGGTTGACTCGTACTGCCGGGGCCGAGGGCCGATACCGCAGACGGAGCCCCATATGGATGAGGATTTACGTGTCGATGCTTGGCACGGGTTTCATGATGTTTTACCATGATGTTGTTTATATCCTCATATTGCATACATGATGTTTATTGTCATTGGGTGACGGGTGGACGGGTTCCACGTATATATACGGACATGGATCATATACAGACATAGATCATATACAGATATGGATCATATACGGACATGGATCATATACAGACATGGATCATATACAGACTGGATTTACACTTATCATACTTCATTTGTATATATAACAGGGTATGAGGGCGCTGTTATATATACCCTTACACCAATATTAGTGGAATGGGACGCTAATATATGTGTATTGATATCATTTGATACTTCATCATAATTACTTCATACAGCATACCTTACATTCATGACATGTTATTACCTGAGTACTTGGCACCACATACATATTTAGATGTTACCTTGCCACCTTATCACACTCAGATGTACTCTTGTGGATTATATTACTGATTGTTGACTTAGGTTTATGTCTTGCATTCGGTTTCTGCTTGTAGATGTTTCTATTCACGAGTTGGCAACTCACCCCCGTTGTGCCACAGTTCTTGTAGGTTCTGCCGTACAGGTTTCATTGCGGCTTTTCTGGCACACTACTTTCTTGCGGGTGGCTTGCTTTTGGTAGGTGGATTCTTTCGCATCAAGAACCACCATTGTATTCATTTTATTCATTGTATCTAGAATTTCCATCAACCAAAACTTGTATATTCTTTCAGACTTAGAGACAGTGTTGTATTATTCGACCTTAGAGTCGCGCTTAGTTGTATTGCGGTTTTCTTGTTGCTTGAGCTTTCTTTTGGGTTTGATCCTCGCCACTTGGCGTTGTATATTATTGTTGCATGTGTGGTTGTGACCGTATTTTGACGAAGAGCTAGCTCCCGCTTGGGGATGCCTTTATCATTGCATATATATTGTTATTCTTGTTTTACCCCATTCGGGGCCATTTTTACAAAAGAAACTCTGCCGAAATTTCTGGAAAAGATTGTACTGTTTTTAAAATGCACATTCGGCTTAGTTATTTAAAAACCTTGATTTTTAAACATGTAGTTCTTTACTTATTCTTAAAAAGGGTTTTAGATTTCTGGGTTTTCGGCTTACTTAGTCGCGTTACGCCTGTAGGCGTTACGTGGTTAAGTGCCGGTCACGGGCCAAACTTTGGGTCGTGACAGTGCCTGTGATCCAATAATTGACTCTGAGGGCACTATCTCCAACAGTAAAGACCGCTTTTCTAAATGGAAATTTAGAGGAGTGTGTTTATATGGACCAGCCAGAGGGTTTCATTCAGAGTGGGAGCAGCGGAAAGGTGTGCAAGTTGCTTAAGTCCATCTACGGACTAAAGCAGGCATCGCGGAGTTGGAACATCTGTTTTGATGAGACGGTTAAAGAATTTGGCTTTATCAAAAATCCAGATGAACCATGCATCTATAGTAGATTTGTAGCGAGAACTGTAGCATTCCTCGTTTTATACGTGGATGACATTCTCTTAATCGGAAATGACATTCCTATGCTACAATCTGTCAAAGGGTTCTTGTCACACAGGTTCTCCATGAAAGACCTGGGTGATGCCTCATACATTCTGGGGTTCCGGATCTATCGTGACAGATCCAAAAGGATACTGGGACTTTCACAGTCCAGGTACATCGACACCATACTGAAAAGATTCAGTTTGGAAGATTCCAAGCGCGGTAATCTACCGGCTTGTCACGGGATCACCCTCTCCAAAGAGATGTCTCCGAAGACTGATTTGGAAAGGGATCGCATGTCTATTATACCCTACGCTTCTGCGGTAGGCTCTATAATGTATGCGATGTTGTGTACCAGACCGGATGTAGCTTATGCACTGAGTGTGGTAAGCCGGTATCAGTCAAACCCTGGGGAGAAACACTGGATAGCAGTAAAGAACATTCTCAAGTACCTGAGAAGGACTAAGGAGATGTTCTTGGTGTATGGAGGAAAAGACCTCCAGATCGAGGCCCTTGCTGACTCCAGCTTCCAGAGTGACAAGGATGATTCCAAGTCCATGTCGGGTTATGTCTTTACCCTCAATGGAGGGGCGGTGTGTTGGAAGAGTTCCAAACAGGAAACCGTTGCTGACTCAACGATGGAAGCAGAATATATCGCTGCTGCAGATGCCGCAAAAGAATCCGTCTGGATAAGGAAGTTCTTAACTGAACTTCAGGTGGTTCCATCCATTGTTGATCCAATACCTCTGTATTGCGACAACAACGGGGCTATAGCTTTAGCAAAGGAACCCAAGTCCCATCGGAAGTCCATACACATCTTGAGGCGGTATCACCTGATCAGGGAGATCATGGGTCGCCAGGAGATCGAGGTTCGGAGAGTTTCTACAGAAGATAACACTGCTGATCCTCTCACAAAGGCCTTACCCCAGACTCAGTTCGAGCGGCTGATCGAGATGATAGGCCTTCGATACGCCGGTACATGGCCTTAGTGCAAGTGGGAGATTGTTAGTGTATATGCCCTAGAGGCCATTACTGTATCATACTAGTTTGTATATTACTTAATGGAAGCTTGGGATATTCACCTTGTATATACAATCTTGCTCAATATAGTAGTATGCTACTTGGTTTGTTTCTACTTTAATGTGTACATGTGTTTATTTTAGTATATCACCTATACACATTGGTGGAGCCCTCCGAATCTTTGCTTGATTACCAGCGTTGTGATGGCAGTCACACTAGTGGGGGCTGGGTAATCTATAAGCACAACCTTATGCAGGTCCCTAGTGGCAGGACTATCGACACAGGGCATCGATACTCCAGAGTAGACTAGCATATGCGCTTCTCATCCCAGTGTGGGAGACGGTCTGTCCTACAGCCGTCAGTACGTCGTACTTGAGATAGTATGCGGGTGCTCGTTGGGTTACGAGTACACTGGACAGGACTCGTCGGGAACTGTTGGTTGGTACTATACCTATCGTCAGTTATCAGTTCCCAGGTGACATGAGTACAGCTTAGTCCGCTGACTTGGCACTTTCACTTCGCCTCGAGTGTATTCCCACTGTACTTAGATTACTACCCTACCACGGCTCAAAGGAGTCGTGCAAACAGGTAGTAGTTGGGTGCAGTCCCGAAGCACTTGGAGGCAGTGACGGTTAGACAGGATTCGTCTCTCCCGGTATTGGGGGTTGACATCGCGCTGTGTCTAGGAGAGCCATTACACGAGTAGTCCCTGGCCAGGGCAAGCGAGATATACTGGTAGGTTTCCAGTGCTATCTCAGGGTGTTCTGGGCTACACTCCGACACGACTTGTACCGCTATTAGGGGACTGACGTTTACCGCCCCCTAGGCCCGCCATGCGATGTATCAGACGAACAGACCGGACTGTACAGAGATTGTCACATTCAGGCTCAGTAGGAGTTCAGATGGGTTTCACCTCGTCAGTCTTCTTGTCGGCATCTACCTGGGGACCGTTACGCACAGCTAGTGCCGCTTGCGGTCTGTGGTTAAACCCACTGCCAGCGTAGTGTCGAGTCTTTAGAGTCCCACACAGAAAACTATTCGCCTTTAGGCAAAAGAGTAGAGGTCGCATGGTTTTGCGAAAGGTCGCATGGTTTTGCGACAGGGTTCGGTCACATCCGTGCACTTGTGCACGTTTGGTGTCTGGACAGTTAACACTAGCGGGCTTTGGTTTAAGCCAGATCCTAGTGTACATTTTGGGATTGGTTTTATCTCGTTAGTATTCGTGTTCCTCGGAACGCGGATGCGGGTGTGTATGCACAGTTGACAGAGAGACAGAGGCAGAGGATTCTCATTGGGGTTGTTGACTATTAACTGTTCACTGTTGACCATTGACTTTTGCTTAACCCTAATGAGAATAAGAAATATGATTAACAATAATATTAATTAAGTATTATAGTGACATGGTTGTTGAGGGGTTGACTTTGTTGACTTGTTGACTTTGTTGACCAGTTGACTAGGTTGGACTAGTTAACCATCATCATGACAATGGCTATCATTTCATGGCAAAGACTTTTTCTTGCTTGTTTGTTTTTGCAAAATGAGTGCATGAAATGATATAGCCATTTTAACTTGCCATCACACAATACTTGATTACTATTTTTGTTATGATGGTTTTGGATTATGAGAGTTTGGATGGCAAAAGAGTTTCTTACTCTCTCATTTCATTTCTCTCTCTTGCTTGAGCTCTCCCTCTTGCTCTTTCTCCAGTTCAAGGCAACACCCTCTCATGAATTGAGAAACATTGCCTTAGAGATAAAAGAAAACCCATATCACTTCTCTACTTATCCTAGTCCACAAGGTTTAGCAAACCAAGTGTTCTAGTTTCTTCAAGTTCGAAGAAGAAGCCAAAGGTAGAAGCTTTCAGGTGGATCCATCTTCGGCGCAAGGAGACGACGAGGTGAGGCCGATCCGTACACCGGTAAGAGTTGAAGACGAAGGATTTTAAGAAAGGTATAGCCCCCTAACCGAGCAGGTAAAACTCTAGTTAGGTTGTTAGGTAGTTGTTTAACAAAGATCCATATTTTGAGTCCATGTTACCACCTCTTGAAAAATTGTTTTTCATCATTTCCGCAAGCCCGTAAGTACCGGGAGAGGTAACGTGGACTTACAGTAAAGACATATAAAGGGATTGGAGTGAGGGCATGGAACTATACGGTTACAGTAATGAATCAGGATAGTGGAAAAGGCGTTACTAGGAATACCGGTTAACCCATTTGAAACATTTTCATGTTTCAGTTTCACTGTGCGATGTTAATTGAAAACTGTTTTCCCAATTGGAATCTAACTCTAGGGTATGTATTTACCAGATCAGTTTCTCACATCTGTATTTTATTACAGATGGTGAGTGGGAGTAATATATTGGGAATTGGGTGATTAGATCCTCATTATATCGGAATTCGTTGTAATTGGTGATATTTGAGGAAATCACCTGGGTTTTGCCGGATGGAAAAAATTTGGTTTTGAATATCCGTAGTTATGCACCAGTTTCAAACTGAAATATCTATTAATTTATTTTATAAAGTGAGATATAAATTTTTGAAATTATGTCCGTGACATTTAGCTATATCAGTTGATGGTTAGGTAAGGTGCATTCAACAGCGGTGTAATTCTTCTTAACCATAGTACAGTTTTCAACCTACGACGCACTAAGTTTAAGTTATTGAACTCAGGAGACTTATACAAAGTATTTTATGTTGTCCAGTGTCCATTAGGAAAATGGGGTTGGTACTCGTACTATATTCTGTTTACTCATGACTTCTCGAGTTCTAGACTAGAATTTCGTTGAAAGACAAGGTCCAGATTTTGAGAAGTTATAAGTATAAGAATAAATAAGAGAACCATTTGTTGGAAGTATCAGGATTCTTCATGGTAGTCGAAGATGTAGATACTTATGTTTGGTATTCCGTTGATAGTAATAGTTTTGAGAACTTGCTTCTCTTTCAGGTTACTCATATATGGATGCGCTCCCAGATGAGTAATGCTGATTGGCCTTTTTCCATTTGGTTGATATGCACTGGAGACAGCTACATGATTTTGAATATGGTTCCAATTAAATTAGTGCTTTTGTTTCTATATTGGATATATATAGAATCAATTTATATCTTAACGATGTTAAGGTATAGGGAGTTGTCCGGCTGATACTTAAAACCAGAATCCGGATAAACTCGAGGCACGTTTCAGTAATAGCAGTTTGTGGGTTATCCCGGGCTTTGTCGAGGGTTAACTTTCTACCATCAGGAAGATCAATAGTGATATTGTTCTTAACTCGCCACAATTTTATTAAAACGAATTTTTTCAGAAAACAAAAGTGGGAGTACGGTAGAACTGGAAGTGATTCCAGAACAACAAACGATCACTGAAGATTTAATAGAACCTGAGAATTCAATTGGATTTGACATTCCATTAGCAACTCCGCAAATTTAGTGGGTAACCTCAGGTACCCGAGAGGTACTTCGGTCTTCTCAGAGACGGTGACAGGGAGGTTCTTGTTTACCCAGACTTGCCATTGTTGCTGTTCTAGACTATAAGACTCGGTAGGAGGATAAGTATAGCGTCGTTCTAAACTAGCTTTAGAAGTGCACGTGTTTATGACTCTGCCAGAGAGTTGTTGTAGTCAGTGGGAGCAGCGGATGCATAGTGAGCAAGTAGCTTATGTTTATTTATAGACTAAAGAAGGTATAGCGGAAATAAATCATCTGTTTTTGATGTGACAGTCATAGGCTTTGACTTCATCAGAATAGGAGATGGATTTGGTAAGAAGGTAGTAGGGTGTGATGTCCTGGTATTTGGGATGACATGCACTTTATAGGATGTGAAATTCCTATACTACGATCGGTTATACTGTGGTTGTCACACAGTTGTTTCTCCACATAGGACATGGATATAATATCAGGGTTTCTGGTTACTAGATCTATGGTTTTAGATCTAGATTTGGGAAGTGTCCCAATTTGGGTACTTGACACTAGTCTAAAGTGTTTTAGAATGGACGACTCCTGCCATGGTGGTGTACCTGCAGGTGATGGAGTCACCCTCTCTAAAGGTGTCTTACAGACTAAAGGGGAGAGGGATATGCATGATTAGCATATCACTTGCTTAGGCAATTGAGTTAATCATGAAATGTCAAGTACCACACCAGATGTTGTTTCTGCACTAGCTGCAATAAACATATATTAATCCAATCCTGGAGAAATGTAGGGAAGCAGTTTATGAACATAAATGGATGTTCTAGGGATATGGTAGCGGCAGCCTCCTTCAGAAGATGGTTATCATTTCAGGCTTCCATGGCGATCTGGATGATAGAGTGGTTGTCTGAGTTATAGTTTTTCCCTCTTCTGAGGGACAGTATGTTGGACAGGTGGTCCAAGCGGATACTGAGGAAGGCATGGCGCGGGATACTGATTAAATTCAGTGGATGATACAGTCTAAGAAGTTTGCAGGATTTGGAGTTCATTTGTGAACTGGGTCCCATCAGATATCCAAGCAAAATCTATGACAAAGTCTTGCTCATTTCGGGAGATGGTTATTCTCTACAAAGTTGAGATATAAAGAGATAAAGATAGTAACACTGGAGCGGATCTATTCACCGAGGCTATTTCTTGAACACAATAGTTTCACAAACGAGCATTGCGAAACTGCTTAGTGTAGGGTGTTTTTCGTCACCCCATTGAGATGGGAATACGCGCGCGCTTGTCAGGCGCATTACAGATTCCCCCTTCCTAGGGTAGGCTGGAGTTTATTGATTGTGGGGATCCAAATCTCCGGCAGCCGCGGACTAAGCTGCCGTTAATTACCCCTCGCCTTTCGAGCAAGAGAACCTCCGATTGACGGGTCAAACGACATGCGAACTCAATGTGCAGTGTTTTGTTTTGAAGGGATTTTGGATATATCGGGGGCCCCGTAGAGTTTTTGTGGGGTCCTGCAATCCGGATAGTAGGCTGGCGGTCAAGGAGGCTAGCAGCCCCCTTGCGGGGTGCGGGGTAGCGCCTCGTTAGTAATTTTTTCTAACAGGGGAGATATTTTAGTATGGAGTACATGTAAAATGAGGGGGAAATGGCGTCCAAAGGACGCGTGAGCGCCAGCGCCTCACGTGCCTAGCACGTGGGCGCTCGGGCGCTGGCGCTGGCGCTTTGGGCGCGAGCGCCTCACGTGCCCGGCACGTGGGCGCTCGGGCGCTGGCGCTTTGGGCGCGGCGGCCTACGTGCTCAGCACGTGGGCGCTTGGGAGCTAGCGCTTTGGGCGCTAGCGCCTCACGTGCCCGGCACGTGGATGCTCGGGTGCTGGCTCTAGCGCTTTGGGCGCTAGCGCCTCACGTGCCCGGCACGTGAGTGCTTGTGTGCTAGCGAAAGGAAAGGTTTTTTACCCCCGGAAATAGGAGTTAAACTCCAAAAGAGGATTTTGAGTGGAGTTAAACTCCAAAAGGTCTGGATTAGGAGTTAAACTCCTTTGAGGATTTGGGTATTGGAGTTTAACTCCCTAAAAATCATCAGAAGTTCTTCACTCTTAAGCCTTGGATCCTTCCCAAATGGGATATTTAGAGATGGGTCTCTTTCCTCCTCTTCTGTTGGCCGGCTATTGGAGAACAAGAGGGGTGAGATTTTAAAAATCTTTCCTTTTTAAGATCTGATGAAAGATCCAAGCTCCCTTTGTGGGTTTTGTGGTGAAAAACTATTTAGTTTTGGAAAAGGAAGAGTAAAACTCTTGATTTAATTCAAAAGAAAGAAGAAGGTTTAGAACCATGAGGAAGGAGAAGGACGCACAAAAACCCTAGAGTTTTTAGAGAATGAAAAATCTATCTTTTATTCATCATCATGTTTCCTTATATAGGCTTACATATTTACATATAGCCCCTTGGGCTTTACAAAATGGCATTTTGCCCATCCCATACCTCACGTGCTCATTTCTTTTGCACATAAGCCATAGGCTTTACAAAAAATTTGGTTTTATGCCCATTTTTCTTAAATTCATGCACAAAAAAATTACATCAAAATTATTCGTTACATGATTTTTATTTTGGCATGGGGAGGCCGGTCATGGGGCTTGACTTGGGCATGGGCCCACTTGACCTGGGCTTGGGCCCACCTGGCTTGGGGTTGACTTTGACTTGGTCAACCTGGGTGCAATTTTTTACCCCAACAAAGTGCCCCCATCAATAAATGCACACCGCGCATATGAGTTGTATTCATGAAATTGATGGATCTTGAAGCCGGACTTCGAGGTGGAACATCATTCCAGGGGCGGAGCATCCCTCGGGGAGCATGACTCCCGGGGATTGGAGCATCATTCCGATTTGTGGAGCATAATTCCAGGGATCAGAGCATGATTCCGATGAGCGGGGCATGATTCCAAAAAGGGTCGGAGCATAATCCTGACTGGCGGCAGACATTCTGACCGAAGCATAATTTCGATGCAGAGGTTGATTCCCAGGCGAAGCGTAATTCCGACAGGGAAAGCAGATACTCCAAAGCGATGCATGATTTCTACACGGGGTACATTCTGAGGCGAAACATGATTCCGACGCAGAGCTTATTAGTCGATTTGATTCCAAGGCGGAGCATAATTCCGATGGGGAGGTCGTTGGTTGACTTGATTTCGATTCGAAGCATAATTCCGACGGGGAGGTCGATGGTTGACTTGATTCCAGGATGGTGTATAATTCCGACAAAGAGGTCGCTGGTTGACTTGATTCCAGGGCGGAGCATAATTCCGACGAGGAGGTCGCTGGTTGACTTGGTTCCGAGTCGTAGCATAATTCTGACAGGGAGGTCATTGGATGACTTGATTCCGAGTTGGAGCATAATTCCGACGGGGAGTTCGTTGGTTGACTTGATTCCGAGTCGGAGCATAATTCCGATGGGGAGGCCGCTGGTTAACTTGATTCCGAGTCGAAGCATAATTCCAACAAGGAGGTCGTTGGTTGACTTGTCCCCGGCATGGAGTGTCTGTGGTCGACGTTTCCCCGGCACGGAGTGTCACTGGTTTTGATGTAGAGGTTGATTCCCAGGCGAAGCATAATTCCGATAGGGAAAGTGGATACTCCGAGGCGAAGCATGATTTTGACACGGGGTACACTCTGAGACGAAGCATGATTCTGCCATAGAGGTTGTTGGTTTGATTAGCTTTGGGTTGACATTAGCATCGCTATACTGGAATATGGTACCTGGAGCAAATCATCATCTGTCATGAAAGGATTTGGGGATTTGTTTTTGGTTTGGCATCTGCATTGCTGCACTGGAATAATGCTAGGAGCAACTCATTATTTGCTTCGGGAGGATTTGGGAATTTGTTTTTTGTGGGTCGGCATCAGCACCGCTTACACTGGAATATGGTACAAGGAGCGAATCATCATTTGCCTTTGCCCGTTGGGGAGTGGTGGCTTAGGAGACAGGTTTAGGTCCCTATCACCTAAGACTTTTCAATTTTATGAGCCGTAAGGGTCCCGTAAAAGCATTTTCTTCCGACGAGTTGAAAGGATCTCGTAGGTGTATTTTCTCCTTAGGAGTCGTGGGGACTCCTAAGTGTGTTTTTCCTTTGTGAGTCATAAGGATCTCACGTGGGAATTTTCTCCTCACAAAGTCGAGAGGGCTTTGCGAGTGCATTTTATCTCTTTTCCATGAGTTTGCGCCCTTTCGAGTTTTCACAAACTCGCTGGCAGTCCTGCTGTTTTTACTCACGGAGCCATTTCGGGTTTTCATCCGTGCCCATTTTGCTTGTGGACGTACCCTTTTTTTGGGGAATTTTCATCACTGGTAGGACTTTGAATGTGGTCTCACCGGTAGGACTTGGGAGAGATTGGGATCGTTTTACGCCCGTGGATTGTATACAGTTTTGCAGGATGTATGATCCAGACCGTAGGGCCGGATGAATTTCGGGATTTTGTCGGCGTCTGCATCGCTGTACTGGAATATGGTACCAGGAGCGACTCATCATCCGCTGTTGGGGTATGAGAGTTGGAATTTGGTTGGCTTCTGCATCGTTGTACTGGAATATGGTACCAGGAGCGACTCATCATTCGCCGTGGGATATTCGGGAATTGGTTTTTAGATCGGCATCGGCATTGCTGCACTGGAATAATGCTAGGAGCAACTCATGATTTGCCTTTCCCAGTTGGGAAGGGAAGGCTTAGAAGACAGGTTTAGATCCCTATCACTTATGTCTTTTCAATTTCATGGGCCGTAAGGGTCCCATAAAAGCATTTTCTTCCTACGAGTCGTAAGGATCCCGTAGGTGCATTTTCTCCTTAGGAGTTGTGAGGACCCCCAAGTGTGTTTTTCCTTTGTGAGTGGTAAGGATCCCATGAAGGCGTTTTCTTATGAGTCATAAGGATCTCGCAAGGTTTGTCATCCTCACGCGTCGTGAGGATGCATGAGTGGGTCTTCCCAAATGGAGCATAATTCCAAGGGCGGAGACCGGACGCTAGACGGGTGGTTGCAGTGGGGCATGGGTATGATGAGAATTATTTGAGCCCGTGGATTATATACGGTAGCCAGTTTGGGGACCAACCATAGGGCTGGGGGAAATTTAGAAAATTGGATTTTGGTTGGCGTCTGCATCGTTGCACTGGAATACGGTACTAGGAGCAACTCATCATTCGTCATTTTTTTTTGTATTTTTTTTACCGCGATTGCTCTATCATTTCAGCTTTTCTTATCGCGAAGGTCGCGATTGCCCTATCATTTCGGCTATTTATTCGCGATTGCTCCATCACTTCGGCTTTATTTTTCCTTTTTATTTTTACTCGCTAATTTTTATATGCGAGTTGCCCTATCATTTCGGTTTTTTATTTTTGTTTTTTATATATATATTTTTGTTTTATTTACACAATTTTTTACATTCCCAGTTTAACGAGTTAGAGGTCGATTGTTCCCCAGTTTAACGACGTGGTGGTCAAATGTCTTCAGAGAAAGGCAGATGTCCGAGAGAATCAGTTTCACAAAGGACTTCGGTCTCTGTTTGTATGAAATTGGCAGTCGCAGCTTGACTGTTTGTTAACATGCCTTTAGACAGTTCTACTGTCCTGCCTTATATTGCTTTTCGACCCAATCTTTGAAGATGAAGCAGTCATCAATGACATGACCTATCACTCTGTGATAGGGGCTGCATTTGGGGTCGTCGGTCATATTCACTTCTTGCGGTCTCTTTGATTCTGGCAATTGTAAACCGTTTCTCAGGGCGTCCTTGAATATCTTGCAGACTTTTTCCCTTATGAAGGAATAGACCTTATCCAGCTTATCTTTCAGTGGAGATTCTCCTTCCTCTCCGAACACTGGCTTCCGATGCTGGTTGGCATTAGGCCTGCTCATCCCTTGCTTATTTCGGTTAGCGGAAGTGTTTAAAGATTCAGTATCGTCGGAACTTCCGCCTTTACGATTATCGTCCTTTTGGTTTCTCCAGGACCTATTGTTATTTTGGGAATCCGAGGAGGACTCCTGCTTTGAGCGCTCCAGCATCTGAACTTTCCTGGTCAGCTTTTGGAATGTTTTGAGACCCGCGGTGCATAGAAACGGGGCTATCCAATTGGTGATATTTCCGATGAGGAGACTGACATATTGGTCCTGCTCTATCGGCGGTTCACATTTAACGGAGAGATTGCTCCATCGGGTTATAAAATCCGTGCTGCCTTCGTTGTTCTTTGGCTTGGTCCTTACGGGGTCGGCAATGGTGATCTTATCACTGACACTCATGATACTTTGTCAGAGCAGAGATTCCATTTGGACGAAAGTAGTAACGGAGCCGTCCGTTATGCTCACGTACCAATCAAAAGCGACATCGGTTAAGCTATTAACGAACTGGCGGAGGAGAAGCGCATCATTGCCCCCAGTATTTTCGCATAAGGCTTTAAAATGGGCGACGTGCTGATTCGCATTTCCCGTCCCATCAAATCTTCTGAATTTGGGGATGACATAGCCGCTAGGAAATTCTACCAGATCATACTGAATAGGATATGGTCTCCCACTACCGCTGATATCTTTTTGTGTTTCGGCTTCGACTACCAATGTTTTGACTTTGTTGGCAACCAAATCCATGATTTGATCTTGAGTTAGCGGGATACTGTCATCGGTAGCCAAGACATTTCCCAAGATAGGATGCGACTAACTTTCATGCGGTCCGCCCACCTTTTGATTTGAGGGAATAGGCGTCGGCTGCATTGGGACACCGTTTCCCGGTTCATGAGCAGAGCCCTGCGCTTGATTGGGCGGCTAAGAGGCAAGTCGGGCCGTGGGCTGCATTACGACATTCGTCAAGTCATCAATTTTGGAGTAAAATTTGTCCATCTCCTTGTCTTTACTTCTGAGCTGTTTTCGGATCTCTTGTAGAAGTTCCTGCTCTGCGTTCTTGGGACGGAAGATTCGATCATCTTCACTTTCAGAGCTCGACTCTTCATGAACCGAGGGATCTCTCTGCTCATCAGACTCACTGGAAGGGTTTTCATTACCTCCCAGAGGATACTGGTCTTGGGAAGTGGCAGCCACATTCATACCAGATTGGATCTGAGAAGTGGTGGCCCCGTCCTTGCTCTTGCTGTGCGTGCCCACCATGTAGACAGTGTGGACCACATATCTATCCGTCTCTTTATCTTTGGCATGGAAATCCTGTTCTTGGAGCCTTATGAAGTTCATCCTAGCATGAGCCCTAGCCTTTTGTTGGCTCTATATCTGAGCTTTTTCTGTCTTAGCTTCTCGATTTTGAGATCTTGGCGGGCATCCGTCATTCAGGAAGCCATCGTGAGTTGATTAACAGGGAGCTTAGAGAAGATACCCGATTGAGCAATTGTCAAGGGCACCGCCGGAGCTTGCTCGAGACGCCTTGTTGCTTTGTTGGTGTTGATGGCCTTGCCCCCAGCTGGAGCCAAGGAAAGTCGTTCAAACACCGACTTGCGTTTGGGTTGTGGTGCCCTTGAGATCACCACATTTGGCCTCCTGCCTTTCGAGACCGGTCTGTCTGTTGCTGGAGCTTGAGAAGCTGGGATGGCGCTAGCTGACACGAACAGAATAGAGCCAAATGGTAGCGGCGGCTCCTCTTATTGTCGCACGAGATTGGCCGGGAGGACCGTGCTGGTGTCCAGCTTCATCGTGTAGGAGATAGGAGCCGAGTTCATCTTTGGAGACATTGTTGAAAAGTGATTGCTTGAAATGCAGGGTTACTAGGCACTGCCACAAGGGTCTATAAGGCATCAACCATGCCCGATTTATAATTTAGACGTGCCGAACAACCCTAACCAAGATCTTAGACTAGAGATTAGGAGAAACAAAGCAAGTAAACAACTTTACTTCTAAGAGTTTGGGATTACAACCTTTGTAGTCCGTTCCTTCACTTCTAAAACTCCGTGTTGAGGTCCCTTCACTGCAATCATCGAGTACCCCAACTCAAGAGAGGCTCCATGAAGTGAAAGATGCAAACTTGCTTCCGATCTTCAATAACTAAGATGATCTACCTTGAAGAAACTCAAACCCAAGCTCTTGCTTTGCTAATCGAGTATTAGCAAAGTAAACACCCTAATGTAAGCGGCTAGAATAGATGAGGATGATGAAGTAGGAATTTAGCTCTCATTTGTTTTCTATTTCTCACTCATTTTCATCACATTTGAAAAAGTTAGAAAGCTTTTCATCAAAGAGCAAGAAGAAGAAGATGCAAAACCAGTTGTGATGAATAATGAATCAAGTGTGAGGTTAGAAATGCAACCATGGGTTAAGCATGAAGACCTAACCCATGTAGAGATTTAACTATGGTTAAAGGTTTGGGTTGGGTTGGGTTAAAGAAATATCTTTGCAAAATATCACAAAATATCAAGGTCAAAGTCAAAGCTTCAAGAAGCTTCATGAAAGCTTAACCCTAATCCAAACCCTAACCATATTTAAACTCCACAGATCTTGTTGCATTTATAACCATAACATGTTACAATATTATATATCACATATTCAATATTTATTGTAACAAAATAAAATAATATAATTAACATATATCACATATATATATCAATGTATTACCCGAGTGAGAAAAAGAATCTTTTAGTGGGCTTATATTAGTTAATGTAATTTAATATATCTAATATATAATTATACATTAAATTATTGAATCAACTCTTGATCCGATAATCCGGCTATTTCACAAATAACCGACTAATATAATCTGTATCAGTTCATCGAATCAACACTTGATCCGATGACCCGGCTACATCACATATACCCGGCCGATATCTCATATCGCGAGAATCAAATACGATATCGCATACTCGTATTATTCCCAGTCCCGCACATATCATATATGTGCTCCTACTCCGTTTTTCCTGAGCCAGTAAACCTCTGTGTAGGACTCTAAAGAATCGTCAATACGCCGGCAGTAGGTGATGATCATATCAAACACCCACAAGCTGCAAGCGGTTAGCTAAACGTAACAGCCACCCAGGCATTGAGAGATCAGAAGATCAACAAGCAAGCCAGTACATTCTCCCGTGAATCCAACCAGTAACACTCCCGTACAGTCCGGTCTCTTCGTCTGATATGTCGCATATCTCGCTTAGGGTGGTAAACGTCAAAACCTAGTAGCTTGATAAGTCGTGTCGATATAAGGTCCATAACAGTTCGAGAAACTACCGATCACACTTACCGGTAAATCTCAGCAACCTTGGCCAGGGATTTCCAGTTATAGACAATCGAACACAGCGCAACATCAACTCCCTATACTGGGAGAGACGAAACCCCTCCTATCGCTCATTGCCTCCATGTGATTCGGGACTGTACCCAAAAGCCACCGTTTTGCACGCCCTCTTGGACGTGGTATGATGAAAATCAAAGCACAGTGGGAATCACAAAAGACTCTATGACGATCTCGGGTCTACAGAATAACCTGTACCAGTGTCACCAGAGAACTGCCATCTGACGTAAGGTATAATACCATCTGGAAGTTCTCGGCGAGTCCGTCCAGTGTACCCAGTCTCCACTGTGCACCCGTATACCTTCTCTGATATCAAACACCAATGGATATGAGATCATCCATCGCCCATCATATGGGTCAAGAAGCGCATACGCTAGTCTACTCTGGAGTATTGATGCCCTGTCTGGGTACTCCCACGACTAGGAACACTTGAAGGATGTACTTGGCGACTACACTGTCCCCACTAGTATGATCTACTTCATAGTTCTGTTAGTCAAGTACTCATCCTAAAGGCTTTATCAACATGTGACATAGAGACAATCAGAGTACATGTTAAGATAAAGGGTAACCAGATAGCTTACTATCATGTCGAGCAAGAAAGTCCTCCCTATATATGTCCAAGTATCCACTACAATATACAACGTATGTACAGTAATGGCCTCTAGGGCATACATATAACTAACAATCTCCCACTTGCACTAGGGTCATCTGTTGTAGTATCTCATACCCAACAATAAGCTGTGGTTGAAGTATTTCATACTCAACCATCCCATAAAAGTCTCTTCTAGGAAATAGGCCTTTGTGAGTGGATCCGCGCTGTTGTCCTCTGTGTATACTCTCCTAACCTAGATCTCCCTAGAGATCAACCATCACCATGATCAGGTTATACTGCCTAAGAATATGTCTGGATCTCTGATGGGACGGGGGTTCCTAGGCATAAGCCACAACTCCATTGTCACACAATGGTAGGAACGAAATTCATCTCATGAACTCATATATATCCAGACTGCCTCTTTGGTAGCATCCTTGGTAATGATGTATCTTGCATTTAATCGTCTAGTAAGTCGCGGTATCTAGCTTGGAACTCTTCCAACATACCGTCCCTCCGCTTAGGGTAAAGACAATGCCTGCGACTAACATTCAGTCGTCCTTATCACCCTGGAACCATTCCAGTGATTCTCCCCAGGATCGATTGATACCATCTCACTACAACTAGTGAGAATCCTAACATCCATTTAGATCTATCTCATAGATCCATAACCCAGGATTTAGGAGGTATTACCTTGATCCTATATGGAGAATCTTTATGATAAGAGGAGATTGACCGGGCGTAGCATATGAAACTCCTTTCCTATCAAGAGTATGTCATCCACGTACTATACGAGGATCACCACCATACTCCCTACTTCCTTTTTGTATATACAAGGTTCATCTACAATTTTGATGAAGTCAAACGCTTTGACTATCACATCTAAACAGACGTTCCAACTTTGCGATGCCTCATTTATCACATAAAACATCTTGCACACGTTTCCGCTGCTCCCACTGTCTACGAAGCCCTCTGGCTGTGTACTTATAGACGCTCTCTTCTAAATCATCATATAGAACAGAAGTCATGACACCCAACCGCCAGATATCGTAGTCATATTATGTAGCTGTGGCAAGTAGGATCTGGATGGACTTAAGCATAGCTTTGAAAGCCTCAAAATTTCCATGTACACCAAGTAATCTTCTCAAGATATACTTGCTTCTGATGGGGATTTAACCCTTCAGATAAAGCAACCAAAGTCCATACTTTGTTGGTGTATAAGGATTCCATCTCAGATCGCTAAGCATCCAGCCATTCTCACAGAGTCCCCACTCCTGATGGCCTACTCGAAACTAGTTGGGTCATCATCTCATGATGCAATCCTCGCTCCCATTGTGATAGAGAAACCGAAGTATCTCTTAGGTGGGTGAGGAACCCTACTAGATCGGCGGAGAGGCTGAGGTTCGTTGGAAACTATTGAATCCTTTGGTTCTACCAAATCATCAGCTGCAGTCTGTTTTAGCTGGAACTCCTTCCAGTTCTACCTCATGACCACTAATTTCTTCACAAGAAATTCCCTTTCACAAAGGTGGCATGCTGAGAAACAAAAACACCTTTTGTTCCCCAGTTTGGTAGAAGATATTCCCTTGCGAATGCTTGGGATATCCAACAAACTTCCACAGAACTGACCTTGCCTTGAGCTTGTCCGGATTTTTCTTTTGACATAGGCCGGACAACCCCAAATCTTAACATCTTTAAGAGATGGTCTCTTCCCATACCATATCACATATGGAGTGGTAGGCATCTGATTTGGTTGGAAGCCTATTCAATAGGTATGCAACTTCTCAAGTGCATAACCCCAAAAGAAAATAGGCAACTCAGTAGTACTGATCATAGAGCACACCATATCACATAGGGTGCGATTGCTCCGCCTCGATACACCGACGTGCTGTGGTGTATACGGAAGAGTAATGCTGAGAGAGAATCTCATTCTCCTTTAGAATAGTCCAGGAATTCCGTGCTCAAGTATTCTCCTCCTTGATCTCATCAAAGGACATAATACTTATACCCATTTTTAGTTCTCTACTTCTAACTTATATTCATTGAATTTCTCAATAGTTCCAGACTTGTGTTTCAACCGGAACATATGTCCGGATCTTGAGAGATAATCAGTGAATGTAATGAAGTAGAAAGAACCGGTCTTGGCATGTGTAGACAGGGGACCTTCATACATCAGCATGTATCAATCCCAAGAGTTCACTAACTCTTTCTCTGTTTCCAATAAACAGAGTTGTGGTCATCTTATCTTTGTGACATGACTGGCAAGTTTTACAAGATGTAAATCCAAACTAATTTAAATATGCATCTTTATGTAACTTCAGCTAGTCGGGTCGCATTGATATGACCTAGTCTACAATGCCTCAAGAAGGATTCGTTCATATCTGAACTTCTTCCTCTTGTGTGTGTTCTGTACGTTAAGAACTGTGGTTTGATTTTAGAACGTCTATGCTTTCTGATAACGTGGCTGAACGGATCAACTCTTGATATAGTAAATGTTCAAAACATTATCCAACAATACAAAATTATATCCTTCTTTACTACAATAAAGAGACTGATATGATGTTGTATATCAGGTTCGGTATCTAATAACATTCGTTCAGAATCAATGTATTATGATAATACAGGGTGATAACTGCCAACATTCTTGGCTGCAACACATGCATCATTTCCAACTCTTGAAACTTATCACCCGTTCTCAGTTCTCTATCTATCTATAGCCCATGTAACAAATTACATTTGCGGGTTCCTGATCCGGTATCTCATACCCAGGACGTAAAGGATACTGAGAAACAGTTCTCGGTAATGAACACACCCGAAGATGATGCATCAGATGCGCTTTCTTCGTTTGGGCGGCACGGGAATTCTGGTAATCCCCTATTTCCTGCTCTGTCTTATAACAATTATATGTTGGAGCGGGACCAACGTTCCCTAGCGCGGTATAACAAGCGGGTTCGGTCAATACATCCGTATTATTATTTTGATTAAGGTTTGACATAGTCGCAACCAGGAGAGAGAGAGAAGAAAACACTCCGCATATGCTCTTGCAAGATTAGATTGGTTATTAATATATCTAATCAGGATGTCTCCCACTGTTTTAGTCAAATCTTCCTTCAAACCCTAAAAGGAAAGACTAGCCGGAATTAATTACACCCTACAAGTTCGCCAATCTTTCAGCCAGGCCAGTGCCGGTACTTTGAGGGAGGTTTCCCGTGCTTTCGCACGGACCTAATTAAAATAAACCTCGTTTTCCCAGAGGCATAACCCCGTTGACACCTTTCTAGACACCTACTTGATTGGCTAATTGTAATGTGTAAAACTCTCCCAGGAGTAACTCTTACTCGCAGCGGGTATCGGGATCCAACTATCTCATAGAAGGTATGTAATCTCATTGCAAATTTCAACACTTGAAATTCCCGATAATTCTTTTACCCCTAGCGTGCTATGACCTTGACGCATGCCAAACAACCCATAGTCCGCTAGTCAAGTTCAACCCATGCATTTCCTGATTGAATTAAACCTACCCGTACAACCCTTGATGCATGCCAAACAACGCCGTACGAATACCCTAATCCAATCGCATCGTATGCTAGCAGATAAGCACTAGTTAGCTACCGTACACTACGCCTTGACGCATGCTAAACTACCGCAGTACGAATAGTAAGTAGTACTTATCTGAATTGACGGAGGGCTACGCAGGTTTTGAAGAAAACCATGAGCGTAATGAACTTGATATCGTTGTAGAATCGAGTGATTTTAAATGGAATGTTTTTTTAGGCCTTTTCTAGTTTTGCTAAAGAGGTCACTCCCGGTGAAGGGATCTCGGCTCTTTCCTCATCGAATAAGGTGCAGGATATTTCACAAATATCACTATGCAAAGCAAAAACTATAGAAACAATCATAAGACAAACCGAGTTTGTAGCATCTGCTAGTTTCGCTAAAGAGGTCACTCCCGGTGAAGGGATCTCGGCTCTTTTCTTATCGAATAAGGTGCTGGATATTCTACAAGGAATATCGCTGTGCAAAGCAAGAACTAGAGCTACCAGTTTTTAAACAAGTTTTTACAACATCTTTAGGTTTCATTTATTTCATTAATCTCATTAATGAAGTCCCATTTTATTATGCTTCACAAGCATCAGATATGAAACGAAATCAACAATATATAATATATATCTCATATATATAATATAAACATTCGTCTCAAGCAGTAATATGATCTCATCATAGAACATTGCAGCAGAAGATAACATATGAAATATTGGATATACTAGGATTTCCGTGTTTTATGCGAGCCTGTATAAAACGTGGATTCCACGGTCGCGATGAATAGCCAAACCCACATCCCTAGACCCCTGAGAGAGCGGTAAGTAACACTGCCAATTCTAGGGTTAAGAGACCCGGTCTCGACTCCTCGAGATGGCTTCCCACTGGACCCTAGAACCCGGTTACTTGTGCTCCCCTCCTTGGGTCTACCTAATGCGGAAAAGTAAATAATATACAATGGTGATATCAACCTCATCCCGGAAGTGCTCCAATAAAAGAATATTACATACAATGAATTTTTCATGAATGAAAATGAAAAACTCTCATCTCACATAAAACCCCCGGCTATTCAAAACATGACGATCCAATATAACATATCACAGCAACACATAATATCACATATCATCAACGTAAGTAAATATGCGTATCCTAATTGTCGTTGATGTATAGAAACGAAACCGGCGATACACCACATATTACACTTACGGTCACTGAAAAAAAGTGTAAAACTACAACAGTTGGAATCCGCAACCTCCTTAGACATCTCATGCCTAACCAAATGAATTCCATAGACATCGCATGCCTAACAATTATAAACCCCGCATTTTAGTCTCAATATCGAAAACTCTTTTCAATATCAAGTCGGGCAATTCAACAAGATTCCCGACATCCTGATCGAATGCTCGTCGCAAACTTTAGTAGACGGCCGCACCCACGGATGCCGTTGAAAGGTCAACCTAGCACCTCATGAAGGGTTTGGAAGCATCACATGAACCAAAGAATGAATTTTTATGGTGCTAAGTAAACTTACAAAGGATCTATCCTAGAAAAATTAGGTTTTCTAAAAATTTCACATCAACATATGAAAAGAAAACTAGGGTTTAGAGAGTACTGTTAGTTATATGTATGCCCTAGAGGCCATTACTGTACATTGGATGTATATTGTAGTGGATGTTGGGACATATATAGGTAGGACTTTCTTGCTCGACATGATAGTACGCTATCTGGTTGCTCTTTATCTTAACGTGTATACTTTCTGTCTCTCTGTTACATGTTGATAAAGCCCTTAGGATGTGTACTCGACTTCCAGTACTGTGATGCAGATCATACTAGTGGGGCCTGGATAGTCCATGAGTACATCCTTGAAATGTTCCTAGTCGAGGGAATATCGAGACGGGGCATCGATATTCCAGAGTAGACTAGCGTATATCTTCTCGACCCATGCGATGGGCGATGGATGATCCCATATCCATTGGTGTTTGACATCGAAGATGGTATGCGGGTGCTCAGTGGAGACTGGGTACACTGAACGGACTCGCCGAGAACTCCCAGATGGTATTATACCTCACGTCAGATGGCAGTTCTCTGGTGACACTGGTACAGCTTAGTCTGTTGACCCGAGATCGTCATAGAGTCTTGTGTGTCTCCCACTGTGCTTTGATTTCCACCCTACCACGGCTCTACTGAGTTGTACAAACAGGTGGTTTTTGGGTACAGTCCCGATTCATATGGAGGCAATGAGCGATAGGAGGGGATTCGTCTCTCCCGGTATTTGGGGTTGATGTTGTGCTATGCTCGACTGGCCATAACAGAAAATCCCTGGCCAGGGTTGCAGTGATATACTGGTAAGAGTTATCAGTAGTTTCACGAATGTTATGGACCTCACGTCGGCATGACTTATCAAGCTACTGGGGTCTGACGTTTACCATCCCTAGGCGAGATATGCGACATATCAGACGAACAAACCGGACTGTGCGGTAAGTGTTACTGGTTGGTTTCACAGGAGTGTGAGCGGGCTTGCTCGTCGATCTTCTGATCGCCCAATACCCGGGTGGCCGTTACGTTTAGCAGACCGCTTGCGGCTTGTGGATGTTTGATATGATCATCATCTGCTGCCGGCGTATTGACGAGTCTTTAGAGTCCTACACAGAGGCTTCCTGGCTCAAGCGAAACGAAATAGGAGCGCATATGAGATATGTGCGGGACCGAGAATAATGCGTGTTTGTGATACCGTATTTCATTCTCGCGATGAATGTGTCGAATGGTTGTATGCGATATAACCTAGTTATCGAATCAAGGATTGTTTCGATAAGCCGATACATTGGATACTAGCCGGTTATATGCGACATGACCGGATCATTGAATCAAGTGTTGATTTAATGATTTAATGTATAATTATATATTTGATATAATACTTTGCATTAACTAGTATTGGTTCACTTTAAATGGATTTTCTCACTTGAAATGCACAAGTTGTATATGTGATATACTTTTGTGCACAAGATTGTATCATGTTTGATGAAACATGCAAGCTAGGGTTAGTGTAAAGAATTAAACCATGGTTAAACTAATGGTTAGGGCTTTTTTTTTTTCATTTACTTATTTATCTATTTATTTATTTTATTCATTTTGGAAAAGAGAAAGATGAATGGTGGCTTTATTTGTTTTTAGTTGAACATTCATGAAACTTTGACTAAGTCACCATTCTTGTCTCATGCTTAACCCTAACCATATGAACTAACCATAGTACATTCTCTACACTTAACCAAGGGTTAGTAAATGATAAGTATTGATTTATTTATCTAATTTACATAACTTATCATATTCTTCTTCTTCTTCATCTTCTTCTTCCATGAAGAAAGCTTGCTACATCAATGGTGATTGATGAAAAAGTGTGAGAAATCCAAATCTAAAGTCTACCCACTTCCTATTTCTTCATCCTCTACCTCTTGCCAAGAAGTATAGGGTGTTTCCTTTACAAGTTTTCAAGGCTTGGTGAAGTTGGAGCTTGTTCTTGTGATGCCTCGACGTAGATCATCTTCGGCATCGAACCGACGACCAAGCCCGCCCATTTCTCCGATGAAGCCGATGCTAGAGTCATGGATTTGATTTGGACAGCGGAGGGACCTCATCACGGAGCCTAGGACGTGGAGGACCGGATCTACAAAGGTTGTAGCCTCTCTCCTTTAGCATTAAATTCGTTTACTTGCTCGCATAGCCTATATATCTAGTTAACGATCCGTATTAGGTTTTCTCGGCACATGTAAAATTTAAATTGGGCATGTTTGATCACTTTTGAGACTTCATTAGTGTGACTAGGAACCCTACAAGTACAACCTTTGTAGCTCCCTACGCTAGACTCCTCGGCTACTTAGGGTTTGAAAGAGCTCCGCTTGAACTCCTCGATGTCACCGATGATCCACCCGGAGTCCGCTTTGTCCAAGCTTGCGACTTTATCCGATCAAGTGAACGAAATCAAGTTAACACTCCAAACAAGTGGGCTAGACTTGTGTAGAATGGTGTTGTGGTTCTCTTTCTCACTTCAAAATCCTAACTTGATGATTATATTGCTCACTACAAAAATCTAGTGAGCAAAATGAGAGGGGAAGAAGAAGATGATGGCTATATTTTTCAAGAGAAGAAAAAACTCTAGTTGAAAAATAGAAAATATATCTTTATATATTTTTTATCTCTCATCTCAAACCATGGTTGAATCATTATTGAACTTGAGTTAAAACCCAAAAGGAAAAGTAATCCATGGTTAAGTGGTGGGTGAGCATGGTTAGGTCAAGAAGAGTGTAGAAAGCTTCCATGAATTATCCTTTCCTTTTCTTTTGTTTTAAATCAAATTCAATAATAATTTATATAAACTAAACCATGGTGTGAGTCTTATATTGCCATCATTTTCTTTGTATAATCAACCATGATAGATGATGTATGTATGTATGTATGTATACACATCCATATGTGCATGAAACTAGAAAGAAAGAAAAACATACATGCATTCATACATCCATCCAACACAATAAAGGATTTCTAGTGAGAAACTAATGGTTAAATGATAAATCAACACTTGATTTATCAATCCGGCCATATCACATATGACCCCTACCAAAAGGAAGCCACCCGATCAATATACGGTATCCCATATGCACATATTAATCGGGTCCAAGCGCATATCGCATATGCGCACCACAACGTTTCGCCTGGACTAGGAAACTCCATTGTGGGACTCTGAGACTCGTCAATACGCCGGCAGTTGGTGATGATCATATCAAGCACCCCCAAGCCGCAAGCGGTCAGCTAAACGTAACGGCCACCCGGGTATTGAGCGATCAGAAGAGAACATTCGAACCTGCTACAACTCCCGTCGAGCCAACCGGCAACACTTCCCGTACAGTCCGGCCTCTTCGTCTGATATGTCGCATATCAAGTCTAGGGGTGGTAAACGTCAGACCCCAATAACCGATAAGTCGTGCCGATATGAGGCTCATAACGGGTCGAGAAACTACTGGTAACACTTACCAGCAAATCTCTGAATCAGCCCTGGCCAGGGACTTCCCTGTTACGGCCAATCGAGCACAGCAAAACATCAACCCCCAATACCGGGAGAGACGAAACCCCTCCTATCGCTCATTGCCTCCATGTGACTCGGGACTGTACCCAAAAACCACCGTTTTGCACGCCCTCATGGACGTGGTAAGGTGGAGATCAAAGCACAGTGGGAATCACACAAGACTCTATGACGATCTCGGGTCTACAGACTAACCTGTACAAGTGTCACCTGAGAACTGCCATCTGACGTGAGGTATAATACCATCTGGGAGTTCTCGGCGAGTCCGTCCAGTGTACCTAGTCTCCACTGAGCACCCGTATACCATCTCTGATGTCAAACACCAATGGATATGGGATCATCCATCGCCCATCTCATGGGTCGAGAAGCGTATACGCTAGTCTACACTGGTATATCGATGCCCCGTCTCGATACACCCACGACTAGGGACCTTGAAGGATGCACTTATGGACTACCAAGTCCCCACTAGTATGATCTGCATCATAGTCCATGTAGTCAAGTACACATCCTAAGGGCTTTACCAACATGTAACTATAAGACAGTATAAAGAGACTAGTATACATATTAAGATAAAGAGCAACCGGATAGCATACTATCATATCAAGCAAGAAAGTCATCTCTATATATGTCCAAGCATCCAATATAATATACATCATCTGTACAATACTGGCCTCTAGGGCATACATACAACTAACAATCTCCCGCTTGCTCTAAGGCCAGTTGCTGTAGTATCGCATACCGAGCATCCCGAAGAGTCTCTCAAATTGTATCTGGGGAATGGCCTTCGTGAGTGGATCCGCTGTGTTATTCTTCGTGTCAACCCTCCTGACCTCGATCTCCCGGCGATCAACTATCTCCCGGATCAGGTGATACCGCCTCAGAATATGCCTGGATCGCTGATGGGACCTGGGTTCCTTGGCCAAAGCCACCGCTCCATTGTTATCGCAATACAAAGGTATTGGATGCTCAATGGATGGAACCACTCCAAGTTCAGTAATGAACTTCTTGATCCAGACAGCCTCTTTGGCAGCATCGTTGGCAGCGATGTATTCAGCCTCCATCGTCGAGTCTGCCACGGTTTCCTGCTTGGAACTCTTCCAGCTAACCGCCCCTCCGTAGAGGGTAAAGACAAAGCCCGACTGCGACTTAGAGTCGTCCTTATCACTCTGAAAGCTCGAATCGGTAAAGGACTCCACTTGGAGTTCTCCATTACCATACACCAAGAGCATCTCTTTAGTCCTTCGTAAGTCCTTGAGAATGCTCTTCACAGCTGTCCAGTGACTCTCTCCAGGATCAGCTTGATACCTGCTCACTACACTTAGTGAGTATGCAACATCGGGTCTGGTACATAGCATCGCGTACATGATGGAGCTTACAACCGAAGCATAGGGTATCCCTTGCATGCGAGCTCTCTCCAAATCAGTCTTGGGAGACATCTCTTTGGAAAGAGTGATTCCAGAGATCGTGGGTAAGTTCCCACGCTTGGATTCTTCCATACTAAACCTCTTTAGTATGGTGTCAATGTACCTGGATTGGGACAATCCCAATATCCGTTTGGATCTATCTCTATAGATCCTGATTCCCAATATGCATGAGGCATCACCAAGATCTTTCATTGAGAATCTTTGTGATAAGAAGAGCTTAACTGATTGCAGCATAGGAATGTCATTTCCTATCAAGAGTATGTCGTCTACGTACAATACGAGGAAGACAACCTTACTCTCTGCCACCTTCTTGTAGATACAAGGTTCATCTACGTTTTTGACGAAATCAAACTCTTTGATAACGACGTCAAAGCAGATGTTCCAACTCCGCGATGCTTGCTTTAATCCATAAATGGATTTAAGCAGCTTGCACACCTTCCCGCTGCTCCCACTATCTACGAAGCCCTCTGGCTGAGTCATGTACACGCACTCTTCTAAATCGCCGTTTAGAAAGGCGGTCTTAACATCCATTGCCAGATTTCATAATCATGATATGCAGCGATGGCAAGCATGATCCGGATGGATTTAAGCATAACCACTGGAGAAAAGGTTTCGTCATAGTCCACACCTGGTCTTTGACGAAAACCCTTTGCAACATGTCTAGCTTTGAAAGTCTCTACTTTCCCATCTACACCAAGTTTTTTCTTAAAGATTCACTTGCTCCCAATGGGTTTTACCCCTTCAGGAGCAACTTCCAAAGTCCATACTTTGTTGGTGTACATGGATTCCATCTCGGACCGCATAGCATCCAGCCATCTTACTGAGTCCCCACTCGTGATGGCCTACTTGAAGCTAGTTCGGTCATCATCCTCCATGATGCAATCCTCGCTTCCACCGTCAATGAGAAAACCGTAGTATCTCTCAGGTGGACGAGAAACCCTACTAGATCGGCGGAGAGGCTGGGGTTCGTCGGGTACTACTGAATCCTCTGGTTCTACTAAATCATCAGTTGTAGTTTGTGGTGTTGGAACCTCATCCGGCTCTACCTCTTTGCCACTAATTTCTTTTGCAAGAAATTCCCTTTCCATAAAGGTGGCATGTTGAGCAACAAACACTCTTTGTTCCTCAGCTTGGTAGAAAAAATATTCTTGAGAATTCTTTGGATATCCCACAAACTTGCAAAGAACTCATCGTGCCTCGAGTTTGTCCGGATTTTGTTTTTTGACATAGGCCGGACAACCCCATATCTTAATTCGTTTAAAATATGGTCTCTTCCCACTCCATATCTCATATGGTGTGGTAGGTATAGATTTAGACGGAACCAGATTCAATAGGTATATGGTTGTCTCAAGCGCATACCCCCAAAAGGAAATAGGTAACTCAGTATTGCTCATCATTGAGCGCACCATATCTAATAGGGTGCGATTCCTTCGTTCTGATACACCGTTGTGCTGTGGTGTATAAGGAGGAGTAAGCTGAGAGAGAATCCCATTCTCTTTTAGATAATCTAGGAATTCAATGCTTAAGTATTCACCTCCTCGATCAGATCGAAGAATCTTAATACTTTTGCCCGTTTGGTTCTCTACTTCGTGCTTTTATTCTCTAAATTTCTCAAAAGCTTCAGACTTGTGTTTCAACAGAAACACATGCCCGTATCTAGAGAGATCGTCAGTGAATGTAATGAAGCAGGAAGAACCGTTTCTGGCGTGTGTAGACATAGGACCGCATACATCACTATGTACCAGTCCTAAGAGTTCAGTAACTCTTTCTCCGTGTCCACTAAACGGAGTTTTGGTCATCTTTCCTTTGAGACATGAATGGCAAGTGTCATAAGATGATAATTCGAATGAATTCAAATATCCATTCTTATGTAACTTAGCCAGCCGTGTTTCATTGATATGGCCAAGTCTACAGTGCCACAAGAAGGATTCGTTCATTTCTGAGCTTTTCCTCTTGTGTGTGTTTTGTATATTGAGAACTGTATTTTGATTAAGAATGAATATTCCATTATGTAACGAGCCTGATGCAATCAACTTTTGATCTAGGAATATGTTCATAACATTATCCTTTACTACAAAATTATATCCTTCTTTACTCAGTAAAGAAACTGATATAATATTGCATATCATGTTCGGTATATAATACACTCATTCAGAACCAGAGTATTATGACTTGGTAATACAAGGTGATATTCGCCAACTGCTTTGGCTGCAACACTTGCACCATTCCCTACTTGAACGGAATGATCACCCTTTCCCAGTTCTCTACCTTTCCGTAGCCCATGTAATTGTTTACATACGTGGGATCCTGATCCGGTATCTAGTACCCAGGACGTAGGGTGAACTGAAAAACAGTTCTCAATGACAAACACACCCGAAGAAGGTGCATCAACATGCATGTCCTCCGTTTGGGCGGCGTGAGAATCTAGACATTATCCTGTTTCCTGTTCAGTCTTATAACATTTATAAGATAGAACGGGTCCAACGTTCCCCTGCATAGTATAACATGCGGGTTTGGTCAATACATCCATATTATTATCTTTATTAAGGCATGACATGGTCGCTACCTGGAGAGAGAGAGAAGAAAACACTTTAGCGTATGCTCGTGCAAGATCAGATTGGTTATTATCTTATCTAATCAGGATGGCTCCCACTGGTTTTTATCAAATCTTCCTTCAAACCCTAAAAGGAAAGACTAGCCGGGATTAATTACACCCTACAACTTCGCCAATCTTTCAGCCAGGCCAGTGTCGGTACTTTGAGGGAGGTTCCCCGTGCTTTCGCACGGACCTAATTAAAGTAAACCTCGTTTTCCCAGAGGCGTAACCCCGTTGACACCTTTCTAGACACCTACTTGATCGGCTAATTGTCCTGTGTAAAACTCTCCCGGGAGTAACAATTACTCGCAGTGGGTATCGGGATCCAACTATCTCATAGAAGGTATGCAATCTCATTGCAAATTTCAACACTTGAATTGCCGATAAAGCTTTTGCCCCTAGCGATCTATGACCTTGACTAAGTCAACAAACCATAAATCGCAAGTCAAGTTCAACCCGTACATTTCTCGATTGAATTAAACCCACCCGTACGACCCTTGACTGAGTCAACAAGGCCGTGCGAATGCCCTAATTCAATCACATCTCATGTTGTAATAGATAAACATTATTTAGCTACCGTACACTACGCCTTGACTAAGTCAACAAACATAGGACGAATACTAAATAATATCTATCTGAAATGACGGAGGGCTACGCAGGTTTTTTTCAGAAAAACCATGAGCGTAATGAACTTGATATCGTTGTAGAATCTAGTGAATTTTGAAATGGAGTGATTTTGAGGCTTTTATTAGTTTTGCTAAAGAGGTCACTCCCGGTGAAGGGATCTCGGCTCTTTCCTCATCGAATAAGGTGCGGGATATATCATATATATCACTGTGCAAAGCAAAACTCCAAAAGCAGTCAAAAGTCAAACCGAGTGTTGTAGCATCTTCCAGTTTCGCTAAAGAGGTCACTCCCGGTGAAGGGATCTCGGCTCTTTCCTCATCGAATAAGGTGCGGGATATATCATATATATCACTGTGCAAAGCAAAACTGTAGCTACCCTTTTTATTAAAATTTGATTCTACAACATCTTTTAGGTTTCTTTTCTTTCATTAATCACATTAATGAAGTCCCATCATTTAAGTCACCTAAACATCACAGATAAATACGACGTACACTTATGCCATCCGCATTCGCCTCGATGTCCCCTCGTGCACCGTTAGGTTAGGTAACTAACGACAGAGCAGGGCAGGGCTAGTGCGGGTACAAAACATAAGTAACTTCTATATAATATATCATATATACTATATACTGTATCCATCACAGAACAAATCTAATGATCACATCACAGTATCGCAGCAGAAACATAGATATAATGTGGGATATACTAGGACGTCCGTATTTAGTATTTAGCCAACAATAGAAAATACGGATTCCACAGTCGTGATGAATAGCCAAGCCCACACCCTGGACCCCTACGAGAGCGGCAAGCGACCCTAACAATTCTGGAGTTTAGGAGACCCGGTCTCTACTCCTCGAGATGACCCTCCCACTGAACCCCAGAACACGGTCACCTGTGCTCCCCTCCTTATGTCCATCCTAATGCGGAAAAGTAAATAATATACAACACTGGTGACACAACCTCAACCCAGAAATGCCCCAAATAAAAGAATATTACATTACATTTGAATTTACATGAATAAAAATATAAAACTCTCATCTCACATAAAACCCCCAGCTATTCAATCGCGACAATCCTGCACATCATATCTCAGCAACACATAATATCACATATCATCAACGTAAGTAAGTATGCATACACCGATTGTCGTCGACGTATAGAAATGACAATCGGTAAATACATACTACACTTACGGTCACAGAAAAGAAAGTGTAAAACTGCAATATCTGGAATCCACATTCTCTTTAGACATCGTAAATGCGAAGTATCACATACCTCGTATTTCATGTCCTATAATATGAATTCCACACATTGCATCACATTCTAGATAATTAGACAGTATTAAAGTTTTCGAACAAACGATCAAATACCCAAGATTCACTAAAGCTCAACACTTGAGCGGAGTTCAAAAGCCCGGAGTGTGACACAGCGGTAGCGGTCCAGCCGTAGAAGGGTCAAGCCAACGCCTCACATGTGGCACGCCGTACTGCCCCAAACCCTAAGGTTCAAAGGGCAGTTCAAGACGGTCACATAATCGAGTTAAGGTTTGTTGTCTTCTAGAGGGTCCACCACAAACAAACTTGCACGTATTTCCGAAAGCTTTTAGACCCCGTGAAAAGTGAGTAAATGATACTCGTTCAAACACTTCACTACTTTCTAATTTACCCGGAAAAGTCACGAAATCAAAATTCCGATCGAATCGACGAGTCCAAAACCATCTCCAGAATTTTTCAGAACTAAATACAGATTAAAAATACCCAAAAAAATATACAAGCAGAATCCAGAATTACTGTATAATATTTATTCATTGATTGATGTGTACGGCCGCGGAACCGCGGTCTAAGTAAGCGTAGGCCGCGTTTCCGCGGCGCAAATTACTGTTCATGGAAAAAGTTTTATACCGTAATTCTTAGTTTTACCTGCTGAATTTTTTACATATTTTTAATTCTGAAAATAACCAGATTTTGAAAAAAGTCCAGAGAGCACCCAAAAATCGTATTTTCCGGTTCGATCGGAGTTTTAACTTCGTAAAAATGTCGCCTAAAGTTCTAGGTTGTCTCTGGTACCAGTGAAAGGTCAACCTAGCACCTCATGAAGGGTTTGGAAGCATCATATGAACCAAAGAATGAATTTTTATGGTGCTAAGTAAACTTACAAAGGATCTATCCTAGAAAAATTAGGGTTTCTAAAAATTTAACATCAACATATGAAAAGAAAACTAGGGTTTAGAGAGTACAACCTTTGTAGCTCCCTACGCTAGACTCCTCGGCTACTTAGGGTTTGAAAGAGCTCCGCTTGAACTCCTCGATGTCACCGATGATCCACCCGGAGTCCGCTTTGTCCAAGCTTGTGACTTTATCCGATCAAGTGAACGAAATCAAGTTAACACTCCAAACAAGTGGGCTAGACTTGTGTAGAATGGTGTTGTGGTTCTCTTTCTCACTTCAAAATCCTAACTTGATGATTATATTGCTCACTACAAAAATCTAGTGAGCAAAATGAGAGAGGAAGAAGAAGATGATGGCTATATTTTTCAAGAGAAGAAAAACCTCTAGTTGAAAAATAGAAAATATATCTTTATATATTTTTTATCTCTCATCTCAAACCATGGTTGAATCATTATTGAACTTGAGTTAAAACCCAAAAGGAAAAGTAATCCATGGTTAAGTGGTGGGTGAGCATGGTTAGGTCAAGAAGAGTGTAGAAAGCTTCCATGAATTATCCTTTCCTTTTCTTTTGTTTTAAATTAAATTCAATAATAATATATATAAACTAAACCATGGTGTGAGTCTTATATTGCCACCATTTTCTTTGTATAATCAACCATGATAGATGATGTATGTATGTATGTATGTATACATATCCATATGTGCATGAAACTAGAAAGAAAGAAAAACATACATGCATTCATACATCCATCCAACACAATAAAGGATTTCTAGTGAGAAACTAATGGTTAAATGATAAACCAACACTTGATTTATCAATCCGGCCATATCACATATGACCCCTACCAAAAGGAAGCCACCCGATCAATATACGGTATCCCATACGCGCAAATTAATCGGGTCCATGCGCATATCGCATATGCGCACCACAACGTTTCGCCTGGACTAGGAAACTCCATTGTGGGACTCTGAGACTCGTCAATACGCCGGCAGTGGGTGATGATCATATCAAGCACCCCCAAGCCGCAAGCGGTCAGCTAAACGTAACGGCCACCCGGGTATTGAGCGATCAGAAGAGAACATTCGAACCTGCTACAACTCCCGTCGAGCCAACCGGCAACACTTCCCGTACAGTCCGGCCTCCTCGTCTGATATGTCGCATATCAAGTCTAGGGGTGATAAACGTCAGACCCCAATAACCGATAAGTCGTGCCGATATGAGGCTCATAACGGGTCGAGAAACTACTGGTAACACTTACCAGCAAATCTCTGAATCAGCCCTGGCCAGGGACTTCCCTGTTACGGCCAATCGAGCACAGCAAAACATCAACCCCCAATACCGGGAGAGACGAAACCCCTCTTATCGCTCATTGCCTCCATGTGACTCAGGACTGTACCCAAAAACCACCGTTTTGCACGCCCTCATGGACGTGGTAAGGTGGAGATCAAAGCACAGTGGGAATCACACAAGACTCTATGACGATCTCGGGTCTACAGACTAACCTGTACAAGTGTCACCTGAGAAATGCCATCTGACGTGAGGTATAATACCATCTGGGAGTTCTCGGCGAGTCCGTCCAGTGTACCCAGTCTCCACTAAGCACCCGTATACCATCTCTGATGTCAAACACCAATGGATATGGGATCATCCATCGCCCATCTCATGGGTCGAGAAGCGTATACGCTAGTATACGCTGGTATGTCGATGCCCCGTCTTGATACACCCACGAATAGGGACCTTGAAGGATGCACTTATGGACTACCAAGTCCCCACTAGTATGATCTGCATCATAGTCCAGGTAGTCAAGTACACATCCTAAGGGCTTTACCAACATGTAACTATAAGACAGTATAAAGAGACTAGTATACATGTTAAGATAAAGAGCAACCAGATAGCATACTACCATATCAAGTAAGAAAGTCATCTCTATATATGTCCAAGCATCCAATATAATATACATCATCTGTACAATACTGGCCTCTAGGGCATACATACAACTAACAGCCGTCGACGAAGTGCACTAAGGCGGAACACCGCCGCCGCGAGCACCCGAACGGATGCTTTTGGCGACGGGGTTCTCCTACAGTCACTTGGTCGGGGCTATGGGGCGTGGCTATCTATTAAGTTTATCCGGCGAGTATCCGCGTACGCTACGTGATTGCGACGAACTTTTGATCACATCAAAATCCCGTGGCAACCGATCAAATGAGACTAAACTGCTAGATTCATAACATTAAAATTAGTTATCTAATAACTTCTTGTGGATTCCAAATATTATATCACATTCCAGATAAATAGGCAATGTTAAACTTTCCGATCGAATAAAAAAATACCCAAGATTTCCCAAATAGCTCAACACTTGAGCGGAGTTCAAAAATTATCCATCACATGCCACAGTACCAATGGTCCAGCCGTAGAAGGGTTAAACCAACGCCATACATGTGGCAACGCTGCACTGCCCTAAACCCTAAGGTTTAGAGGCGGTTCAGACGGTCACATAATCGAGTTAAGGTTTGTGTTCTTCTAGAGGGTCCACCGCGTTACTTGCATGATTTTCCGGAAGTTTCAAACTCGTGAAAAAATCCAACACTTGAAAATTTTCCGATAGGGGAAAAAGTGAGTAATTGATATCCGTTCGAACATTTTAACACATTCTAAAAATACCCGGAAAAAACTTAAACGAAGTTAAACTTTCCGATCAAATCAACGAATACAAAAGATCTCCAGAAAACTCAACACTTGAGTTGAATTAAAAATTCCCAGAAGCATATAGAAATACATATGGATGATACTGTAGCAAAATATAACCCTAATTCCACTTTTTGGCCGCGGAACCGCCGCGCAAGGCAGGGTATTGCCGCGGTTCCGCGGCGCTTTAAAGGGATCATGGGCTCGTTTTTCAAAGTAATACTTAGAATTCCCTGGTTAATTTTCTGAGTATTTTTAATACAGAAAAAATCAACATTTTAAAATTTTTCCAGAGAGGGGGTGTATTGCGACGTTTCGGGGTTCGATCGGACTTTAAACTTCGTCTAGACATCGTCTAAAGCTCTAGATTGGCTTTGATACCGCTGCAGGGTTACTAGGAACTGTTACAAGGGTCTATAAGGCATAAACCATGCCCGATTTAAAATTTAGACGTGCCGAACCACCCTAACCAAGATCTTAGACGAGAGATTAGGCGAAACAAAGCAAGTAAACAACTTTACTTCAAAGAGTTTGGGATTACAACCTTTGTAGTCCGTTCCTTCACTTCTAAAGCTCCGTGTTGAGGTCCTTTCGCTGCAATCATCGAGTACCCAGACTCAAGAGAGGCTCCATGAAGAGAAAGATGCAAACTTGCTTCCGATCTTCAATAACTAAGATGATCTACCTTGAAGAAACTCAAACAAAAGCTCTTGCTTTGCTAATCAAGTATTAGAAAACCAAACACCCTAATCTAAGCGGCTAGAATAGATGATGATGATGAAGTAGGAATTTAGCTCTCATTTGTTTTCTATTTCTCACTCATTTTCATCACTTTTGAAAAAGCTAGAAAGCTTTTCATCAAAGAGCAAGAAGAAGAAGAAGCAAAACCATTTGTGATGAATAATGAATCAAGTGTGAGGTTAGAAATGCAACAATGGGTTAAGTATGAAGACTTAACCCATGTAGATATTTAACTATGGTTAAAGGGTTGGGTTAAAGAAATATTTTTGCAAAATATCACAAAATATCAAGGTCAAAGTCAAAGCTTCAAGAAGCTTCATGAAAGCTTAACCCTAATCCAAACCCTAACCATATTTAAACTCCACAAATCTTGTTGCATTTATAACCATAACATGTTACATTATTATATATCACATATACAATATTTATTGTAACAAAATAAAATAATACAATTAACATATATCACATATATATCAATGTATTACCCGAGTGAGAAAAAGAATCTTTTAGTGAGATTATATTAGTTAATGTAATTTAATATATCAAATATATAATTATACATTAAATTATCGAATCAACTCTTGATCCGATAATCCGGCTATTTCACAAATAACCGACTAATATAATCTGTATCAGTTCATCGAATCAACACTTGATCCGTGACCCGGCTATATCACATATACCTGGCCGATATCACATATCGCGAGAATCAAATACGGTATCGCATACTCGTATTATTCTCGGTCCCGCACATATCACATATGTGCTCTTACTCCATTTTGCCTGATCCAGGAAACCTCTGTGTAGGACTCTAAAGAATTGTCAATACGCCGGCAGTAGGTGATGATCATATCAAACACCCACAAGCTGCAAGTGGTCAGCTAAACGTAACAGCCACCCAGGTATTGAGCGATCAGAAGATCAACAAGCAAGCCGGTACATTCTCCCGTGAATCCAACCAGTAACACTCCCGTACAGTCCGGTCTCTTCGTCTGATATGTCGCATATCTCTCTTAGGAGTGGTATACGTCAGACCCTAGTAGCTTGATAAGTCGTGTCGATATGAGGTCCATAACAGTTCGAGAAACTACTGATAACACTTACCAGTAAATCTCAGCAACCTTGGCCAGGGATTTCCAGTTATAGCCAATCGAATACAGCGCAACATCAACTCCCTGTACTGGGAGAGACGAAACCCCTCCTATCGCTCATTGCCTCCATGTGATTCGGGACTGTACCCAAAAGCCACCGTTTTGCACGCCCTCATGGACGTGGTATGATGGAAATCAAAGCACAGTGGGAATCGCACAAGACTCTATGACGATCTCGGGTCTACAGACTAACCTGTACCAGTGTCACCAGAGAACTGCCATCTGACATGAGGTATAATACCATCTGGGAGTTCTCGGCGAGTCCGTCCTGTGTACCCAGTCTCTATTGAGCACCGATATACCTTCTCTGATGTCAAACACCAATGGATATGAGATCATCCATCGCCCATCATATGGGTCAAGAAGCGCATACGCTAGTCTACTCTGGAGTATCGATGCCCTGTCTCAGTACTACCATGACTAGGAACACTTGAAGGATGTACTTGGCGACTACACTGTCCCCACTAGTATGATCTGCATCATAGTCCTGGTAGTCAAGTACTCATCCTAAAGGCTTTATCAACATATGACATAGAGACAATCAGAGTACATGTTAAGATAAAGGGCAACCAGATAGCATACTATCATGTCGAGCATGAAAGTTCTCCCTATATATATCCAAGCATCCACTACAATATACAACGTATGTACAGTAATGGCCTCTAGGGCATACAAATAACTAAGATGAAAACCTGCATAAAAGAGCTTTATTTTAGTATAAATATAGATATATATATATATATATTGATTGAGTTCGCATGAACGTTTAACCCGAAAGATGGGAGCAAAGATTGGTCCCACCCGGCGTGCCAGAATCTGTAGGGTGTTTTTCATCACCCTATTGAGATGGGAATATGCGCGCGCTTGTCAGCCGCATTACAGATTCCCCCTGCCTAAAGTAGGCTGGGGTTTATTGATTGTGGGGATCCGAATCTCCGGCAGCCACGGACAAAGCTGCCGTTAATTATCCCTCGCCTTTGGAGCGAGAGAACCTCCGATTGACGGGTCAAACAGGTCATGCGAACTCAATGTGTAGTGTTGTGTTTTGAAGGGGTTTTGGATATATCGGGCGCCCCACAGATTTTTTACGGGGGTTCCTCTACCCGGATAGCGGGCTGGGGGTCAAAGGGGCTAGTAACCCCCTTGCGGGGTGCGGGGCAGCACCCCGTTAGAATTTTTTTCTAACGGGGGAGATATTTTTAGTGTGGAGTACATGTAAAATGAGGGGAAAATGGCGTCAAAAGGACGCGTGAGCGCCAGCGCCTCACATGCCTAGCACGCTGGCCCTGGGCACTGGCGCTAGCGCTAGCGCTTGGGTGCTTGGGTTAGCGCTAGGCGCTTAGGTGTTTGCGCGAGCGCTTTGGGCGCGAGCGCTTTGGGCGCTGGCACCTCACGTGCCAGCACGTGGGCGCTCGGGCGCTGGCGCTTTAGGCGCTGGAGCCCCACGTGCCCGGCACGTGGGCGCTTGGACGCTGGCGTTTTGTGCGCTGGTGCCTCACGTGCCCGGCATATGGGCGCTAGCGCCTCACGTGCCCGGTACGTGGGCGCTCGGGCGCTAGCGAAAGGAAGGGGTGTTTTACCCCCGAAAATAGGAGTTAAACTACAAAAGTGGATTTTGAGTGGAGTTAAACTCTAAAAGGTCTTGATTGGTAGTTAAACTCCTTTGAGAATTTGGGTCTTGGAGTTGAACTCCCTAAAAATCTTCAGAGGTTCTTCAATCTTAAGCATTTGATCCTTCCCAAATGGGATCTTTGGTGATGGGTCTCCTTCCTCCTTTTCTGTAGGCCGGCTCTTGGAGAACAAGAGGGGTAAGATTTTAAAAATCTCTTGTTTTTAAGATCTGATGGAAGATCCAAGCCCCCCTTTGTGGGTTTTATGGTGAAAAATGTTTAGTTTTGGAAAAGGAAGAGTAAAACTCTTGATTTAATTCAAAAGAAAGAAGAAGGTTTAGAACCTTGAGGAAGGAGAAGGAGGCACAAAAACCCAAGAGTTTTTAGAGAATGAAAAATCTATCTCGTATTCATCATCATGTTGCCTTATATAGGCTTACACATTTACATATAACCCCTTGGGCTTTACAAAATGGCCTTTTGCCCATCTCATGCCTCATGTGCTCATTTCTTTTGCACATAAGCTATGAGATTTACAAAAAAATTGGCTTTATGCCCATTCTGCTTACATTCATGCACAAAAAACTACATCAAAATTATTTGTTACATGATTTTTATTTTGGCATGGGGAAGCCGGCCGTGGAGCTTAACTTGGGCAGGGGCCCACTTGACCTGGGCTTGGACCCACCTGGCTTGGGGTACTTTGACTTTGACTTGGTCAACCGGGGTGCAAGTTTTGACCCCAACACTTAGTAGAGAAGTTGTGTGTTCGGTATCACACGAGCTGTGAGTATGCGACACCGCAATAATTGGCCTTAAGTGCAAGTGGGAGATTGTTGGCTATAGTGCCATCAAGGCAATTATCGTAGTCGTAGGCAGGTGATTATGATGATTGAAGGAGGACCTATACTGGTAGAATAGTCTTACTCGAGATGATAGTATGTTATCTGGTTTGTCTTTATCATCACTATTACTTGTTGATAGAGCCCATAGGATTCTTGCTTGACTACCATCATTATGATGACAATCATATACGTGGGAGCTGGTGGTCTATAAGCACATCCTTAAATATTCCTAGTCGTGGGAGTTTCGAGACTGGGCATCGATACTCCAGAGTAGACTAGTGTAAATTGATCGAGACCCCGACGAGGGGCGGTGGCCAGGTCTCACAAGCCATTGGTGTTAGTTTTTTCACCTAAGATAGTATACAGGTGCTTATTGGGTTATGAGTACACTGGACGGAATCGCCGGGAACCGGCTAGTTGGTATTATACTTATTGTCACATAGCCTTTCCCAGGTGACATGTGTACATGTTAGTCTGTCGACCTGAGATCGCCATTCGTCTCGTGTGAGTTCCTACTGTGCTTTGATTACTACCCTACCACGGCTCAAAGGAGTCGTGTATACAGGTTTTAGTTGGGTACAATCCCGAGCCACATGGAGGCAGTGAGTGGATTATCGAGGATTCGTCTCTCCCGGGATTGGGGGTTGATGTCGCGCAGTGCACGGGTGGCCATCACCACAAATCCTTGGCCAAGGTAGTCGAGAATTACTGATTTAGGATCGATAGTTTCTCATGTGGTGATGGGTTTCATACCGACACGAATTATCGCATTATTAGGGGTTTGACATTATCCACCTCCTAGACTCGATATGTGATACTCTTAAACGAACAGACCGGACTGTACAGATATTGTCACTGTCAGAATCACTAGGGGTTTGGATGAGTTTGCTCGTCGGACTTCCTTTCGCTCAATACCTGGGTAGCCGTTACGTACAGCTAGTACCGCTGACGTGCTTGTGGTTAAACCCACTGCTAGCGTATTGACGAGTCTTTAGAGTCCCACACAGAGGGTTTTCACGGTTCGGCGATATAGTGTAGATGACGTATGTTGGTACATATAGGTGTCCGATTAAATATGTGTACATGCTGCACAGACTTTAGTCGGATGGTTGATAATACTAGAGGCTTAGGATTAAGATGGATTATTAAATCAGGTTTTGATTTAATAATTAATATATATGTATTCTAGTAATATTGTTCACTATTCATTTTCTCTCTTGGCTATTCGTATTTTTGTACGAATACGCGTATATGTATTTCGATACGTGTACCGGAAAGTATTCCATATTTATACGGAATAGCTTCTAGAAGATGGCCACCTCATTATTGATTTTCTATTTAGAAAATCAATTATGGAAATGAGGTGGATGGGTGAGTTGGCATGAGCATGGGCTTGAGCATGGAGAGAGGTATGGCATGCATTTGTTTTTTGGTAAATTGAGATGGGATATTTTCTTTTGGGTGTGTGCATGATTGAGAGAGAGGGGGCAGCCACTTGCTTTGGATGGGCTTGCTCATTTTCTTTGCTTCATCTCATTCACATTCTCACTCACTTAAAGACTTTGCACATTTTCGTTAGTTGCTCATGCCACATGTTTCCTCACCTCCTTTTCATCTTCTCGAGTTGCTCTTGGAGCATTTGTGATGAGAAAAAAATCATAGTAACACATTCCTACACCTCCACTCTCCATTTCTAGCAACCTTGGAGCGCCGGTTGCCTCGCTTAGCGAGGCTGAAGCTTGCGACATTTTCCTTAGGTGGATCATCATAGAAGGAGGAAGACCGGCAACCAAATTCGATCAAGGAGCCTCTAGGAGCTTGGGATGATGGTTCAAGACCGAAGGACATGGATCAACTCGGTATAACCATCTAACTCCTAGTTTTATATAATGCTAGTATAGGGTTTAGGGTAGATCCGAGCATCGGGGCATAATAGCGCCAGTTTAGAAAAAATTTGTTTCGCATTTGGCCACGGTTTGATGGCCGGGGAACTGCCGTAACCCAACACTTGTAAGGCCACAGTGCTTAGGAAATATGTTGATATCCCTGTCACCTGAGACTTTTCACCTTCGTGAGCCGTGTGAGTTTCATAAAGATATTTTTCCCTACGAGTCGAGATGAGTCGAGAGGAACTCGCAGGTGTATCCTAACGTGAAATATAGATAACCCCCATTCTTTTACGACAGAGGTCCGTTAGGTTTGTGGTACTAGGGTTTTAGTCTGTGGTACCGTCGCGTTTGCTGATATATTCCTCGATATGCAATCTTTAAGTCGTTGTTCGAGTAGCTCCACGACTATCCTTTCTTTGATCCCTTCGGGGGCTGGACAAGACGTCTTCAAGTAATCTCCATAGGTTATATTACCGTTAGAAGAGCAAGCGTTAGGAATTTTCCATGACGCTTTTTACTTGAGGTTGGGCTCCATTTGGAGCCCCGATGAGTCATAACCGCACCCTTATGGGGTGGGATGCTCTCCAATGGTCTTTCGGGTTTTATATGAATTGCCGTCAAGACCCGAAACTAGGAATATGCTGTCACTTTGTTTTTTCTTTGACGATGTCGCACCGATTCTTTGATGAAGTAGGGTAGACATCTGTAGGACCTTTATGCTGTTTTATTGCAATTGAAGTCCAGAGCTAGGAATATACCATCTCTCCAATTTCATTTGATAGCTGCGTCTGCATCCTGTTGAAATGAGGAGAACATTGAGCTGGAGGTAGGATTTTGCCATTACTCTTCTTTTATTTGACCCTTGGGTCTTTGTTGACGTTGCATCTGCACCAAGAAGGAACGTCGAGCTGATCTCTAGGCTGTAAATGTTTCCATCAAGATCTAGAGCTAGAAATATGCGATTGCTCCACTTTTATTTTAGTGATGTCATACCGATTCTTTGCTGAAGTTGGGCAGACATCTGTAGGACCTCTATGTTGTATGCATTGCAATTGAACTCCGCAGCTAGGGATATGATATTGCACCAATTTCATTCGACCCTTGGGTCATTATTGACGTCGCGTCTGCACCCTGCTAGCATGAGAAGCACGTCGAGTCGATCTTTAGGCTGTAGATGTTGCCTTCGAGATCTGGAGCTAGGAATATGCTATTGTACTGCTTATATTTGGCCCTTAGGTCCTTGTTGACGTTGCATCTGCACCGAGAAGGAATATCGAGCTGGAGCTAGGATTTTTCCATTACTCCTTTTTGATTTGGCTTCTTGGAGCATTGTTGACGCCGCGTCTGCATCCTGTTGGAATGAGAACAATCTCGAGTTGGTCTCTAGGTTTTATATGTACCGTCAAGACTTGGAGCTAGGATTTTAACATTACTCCATTTTTCTTTGACCCATGGGTCTGTTTTTTATTTATGATGACACTACGTCTGCATCCTGCCGGAATGAGAAGGAACGTCGGGATAGTATCTGGGTTTTATATGTAACATCAAGAATTGGATCTAGGATTTTTCCATTGCTCCACTTTTGTTCAACCCTTGGGTCTTTATTGACGTTGCATCTGCGCCGAGAAGGAATGTAGAGCTGATATCTAGGCTGTAGATATTTCCATCGAGATCTGGAGCCAGGAATATGCCATTACTCCAATTTCATTTGACAGTTATCCCCGCAACTTGCTGGAATGAGGAGAACGTCGAGCCGGAGTTAGGATTTTTTCCATCACTCTACTTTTATTTAACCCTTGGGTCTTTGTTGACGTTGCGTCTGCACTGAGAAGGAACGTCGAGCTGGACCTAGGAATATGCTATAGCTCCACTTTTGTTCGACCCTTGGGTCTTTGTTGATGCCGCGTCTACTCCGAGAAGGAACGTCGAGCTGATCTCTAGGCTGTAGATGTTGCCATCAAAATCTGGAGCTAGGAATATGCCATTACTCCAATTTCATTTGACAGTTACGCCCGCACCCTGCTGGAATGGGGAGAACATAGTGTCGATCTTTAGGCTGTAGATGTTGCCATTAAGACCTAAAGCTAGGATTTTGCCGTAACTTCACTTTTATTTGATTGTTGTGTCTGCCTATGTTGGAATGAGGGAGGAATACAGGGATAGTCTATAGGTTGTATATGAACCGTCAAGACTTGGAGCTCCTTTTGACGAAGCGTTGTGGGAAAATATGGTTCCCTTTCTGTCATTTGTGCCCATGGATCATATACAAGAGTCAATATGGACATACTTGCAGGGCAGAAAAATTTCATTTTCATTTTTCTTCTTTCCGTGATGCTCTATCTTTTCAGCTTTTTATGTCGCGAAAGTCGCGATTGCCCAATCATTTCGGCTATTTCTTTTTTTTTTACTCGCTATTTTTTTTATTGCGAGTCGTCCAAGCATTTCGGCTGTTTCATATGCATATTTTTTGCTCGCTGATTTTTATTACGAGTTGCCCTATCATTTCGGCTATTTCATATGCATTTTTTATTGACTCGCTGTGTTTTGTTACAAGTCAGGTGTTAGTTGTATGTATGCCCTAGAAGCCATTGTTGTACATGATTTTATATTATAATGGATGCTTGGACATATATAGAGTGGACTTTCTTGCTCGACATGATAGTATACTATCTGGGTGCTCTTTATCTTAACATGTAGACTTGTATTGTGATATTATCTTGCTCTCACATGTTGATAAAGCCCTTAGGATGTACTTGACTACCAGGATTATGATGCAGATCATACTAGTGGTGCCAGGGTAGTCCACAAGTATATCCTTTAATTGTTCCTAGACGAGGGTGCATCGAGACGGAGCATCGATATTCCAGAGTAGACTAGCGTATACGCTTCTTGACCCATTTGATGGGCGATGGATGATCCCATATATATTGGTGTTTGACATCAAAGATAGTATACGGGTGCTCAGAGCAGACTGGGTACACTGAATAGGACTATCTGAGAACTCCTACATGATATTATACCTGGCGTCAGATAGCAGTTCTCAGGTGACACCCGTACAGGTTAGTCTGTAGACCCGAGATCGTCATAGAATCTTGTGTGATTCCCAATGTGCTTTGATTTCCACCTTACCACGTTCAAGAGAGCGTGCAAAACGGTGGTTTTTGGGTACAGTCTCGAGTCATATGGAGGCAATGAGCGATAGGAGGGGATTCGTCTCTCCCGGTATTGGGGGTTGATGTTGCGCTGTGCTCGATTGGCCATAACAGGAAGTCCTTGGCCAGGGCTGATACGGAGATTTACTGGTAAGTGTTATCAGTTGTTTCTCGACCCGTTATGAGCCTCACATCGGCATGACTTATCAAGTTACTGGGGTCTAACGTTTACCACCCCTAGACTAGATATGCGACATATCAGAGGAAGAGACCAGACTGTACGGTAGTGTTACTGTTGGATTCACAGGAGTATGGACAAGCAAGCTTGTTAATCTTCTGATCACTCAATGCCCGGGTAGCCGTTATGTCCAGCTAGTACCGCTGACGGCTTATGGGTGACTGATATGATCATTACCTACTGCCGGCGTATTAATGAGTCATTAGAGTCCTACACAGAGGTTTCGTAGCTCATGCGAAACGAAGTAGGGCACATATATGATATGTGCGGGACCGAGATTAATACGTGTATGTGATACCGTATTACAATATCGCGATATGGGTTATATGTGATATAACCGGATTATTGAATCAAGTGTTGATTCAATGATATGTTATATGTATACGTGATATGTATATAAATGATATTAGTCGGTTGTATGCGATACAGCCGGGTTATTAAATCAAGTGTTGATTTAATAATTTAATGTGTAATTATATATTTGATATATTAATATATATTAACTAATATTACCTCACTTAAGAATTACATTTCTCATTATACATTTAACATGTATGTGATATATGTTAATGTATTTATTTTGTGTCATGCTAGATGATACATTGGACATGGGTGTATGAGACTTATTCAAAAGTAAAGATAATTTGGGTGTTTAAATATTAAGGGATAAATCAAAATTAGATGGAAATTAGCCATGGCTTGAAGCTTGGAGAAGCTTGTGGAAACCATTGACTTAGTCTACTAATTTTGTTTTACTCTAGATATTTATTAACCTAACCATTATCTTTAGCCATGGTTTAGTCTCTACATGAGTTATATATTATATTTTTGCACACATGGTTGATACTAGATCATTCTTTAGTTCATTTTCTTCAACTTCTCTACTGCTTTCTAGCTTTGAGTGGGAAGAAAAAGAAAGAGAGAAAAATAATTCTAAAGTAAGCAAAATTCCTACTTCACCAATCTATACCAAACTAGCCATTTAGTATAGGTTGCTTCTTCACTAATTCCTCAATTAGTGAAGAGGTAGCATGAGTTAGAGATTTTTCGACGTAGATCATATTCGGCCTCAAATATTCTTAAGCAAGATCATTCCTTTCACCCAGTGGAGACATTGGAGAGTTCAGGACACCACTACTTGGAGCAAAAGGGACTACTATATGGAGCTTTAGAAGTGAAGGACCGGTCTACAAAGATTGTAGTCCCATTTCACTTAGTGTAAAGTAGTTTACATGTTGGTTATAACCCTAATCCTCGAGTTAGATCCTTGGTTTTGGGTTGCTTAGCGATCAAGGTTTTTTAAAACTGCATGGTTGATGCCCTAGAAAACGTAGTGAGGGTGATAGGAAATCCAACATCAGGGACTTGAGATCCGATACCAATTTGCAACTACAATATTGCCATGAGTGAATCATCATTTGCCATGAGAGGACTTGGAGTTTGACACCTGTTTAGGCATCAGTATCGCTACAACTGGGATATTTCCAGGAGAGAATCATCATTTGCCCTTGTCGATTTGAACAAAGGTGGCTTAGCATACAGGGTTAGGATCCTGTCGACAAAGACTTTTTGACTTTATGAGCCGTAAGGGTCTCATAAAGGTGTTTCTCCCTACGAGTCATGTTCTTGTAGGTGTTGTAGGGTTACTAGGCACTCTCACAAGTGTAACACCTTAGGATTTGTATTTGTTTTAAATTGAGTTGTGTTTGGTGTTGACTTGTGTGAGAGAGAGAGTGTGCATCATGGCTTTAGGCCATGCTTGCATTAAATGAAGAGAGAGAGAGGAAGGTTGACACTTGAGTGTTGGTTGTTTTTCTCTCATTTCTTTGTTTCTCTCAAGTCACACACACACACACACACTCACACAACACCCACACTTACCTTTCAGCAGCAGCTCCTTGCATCCCAGAAACAGCAACAGCAGCAGCAGGAGCTAGAAGCAACAGCAGCAGCAGAGAGAAGTAGCAGCAGCAGCAGCAAGCTTCACAGCAGTAGCAGCAGCAAACACAACAGCAACAGCAGCAACTGCAGCTTCTCCCCTTCACTTCTTCTTCTTCCTTCAGCTACCTAGGGTTAAGTATGAGGTATACTTCCTAACTTGCTTCCCTAGTTTGCTTGGTTAGTGTAGATTTGCATCGGTTAATGGTTTTTAGTGCGTTTTAGTGCGATATGGGGTGTTTAGTAGGAACTTTGTGCTAAGGTGATGTGTTAGGGTTTCAGTAGGTTGTTAGTGAGTTAGTGAGACCATATTAACCTAGTTAAACCCCAATTACACTAAAATACCACCAGTTTCCCTAATTGATGCAATTTATCGTATTTATGCAAAATTTGAGTTTTCTGGAACTGCTATTGACCCGGTGAGTTCAGAATGAAATTGAGGATACTGCAGTATAGTGGTGATGTGCTGATACCCTATATTTAACCCGACCCCCTAATTGCTACAGTAGGCCGCCGATTTTCTCTTTCTGGCCGCAAATTGCGGCCAGATGGGTGGGGTTTTGGGTGGTGTTTGGTCCTATAGGTGTCTGCTAGTGTGTAGAGTGTTGTGATATATATATTTTTCTAAGTTTAGTTCTGTAGAAAAATCTGGGACCAAATACCTATTTTGCCGTTTTTCTAAACCTTCACGACACGCGTGATACGTGAGTAGGTTTGGGGTTTTTGCGTATCGCGACGCGTCGGGGAAGTTTCAGGCGCGTGATCACACGTTTTAGCGTATCGCGCACACGCGCGATTGGTTTGCGACACGGGTTTCTAGTTGGACTGTAATGTTGCGTTTCTGTGAAATTGAGCTTATGTGTGATATATGTTATGTGATTCTAGGTTCGCAGGCCAGTGAGACGGACGCTGCGAAGAAGGGCAAGCAAGTGGTTGGATACACTTAGCGCGAGACACGGTGAGTAGATTTCACATCTACGGGGATATCGCCCGCGTGGCGTTATGCGTCAGGGCTGATAGGACCTTATTACTATATGTTGCATTTACCCCATAGACTGTCATCGCATGTTGCATTCCCTTCTACATATATATATATATATATTGCTTAGAACTGATAGAACACCGCACTATTACTAACGGTTTATGTTGCACGGGCACTATTTTGCATGCTACACACACACCGTTAGTAATTGCCATGCCACACTCACTGTAGAGCTGCCAGGATTATGTGGTTATAGTTCATCTTACATGTGATTGATTATGATTTCCTAGAAATTGGGAGCCGCATGACATCTTTAAAAACGGAAACTATTTTAAAAGCGGTTTTTCCCTTATACACCTACCATGGATTTATTACATTGTACCTCGCATTGGATTTATTTATTAGCGATGGATTTTCATGTGATTTCTGGTTTTGAGGACCGTGGAATTATTTAAGAAAAGATGCACTATTTTGAAAAACCCGGTACCTCGTGATATGATATTTTGGTGCGTCCACCACGCGTTTTCTCGGTGCTGAGACGTGTGCTTGAAACCCGATTCGAGGAGTGGATGTTCCGTTTGCGGGTTCGTGGTGGGCCCGGTATGGTTCCCCTCGGCGAGATGATCGATGGGTTCTGCCGATTGAGCCTGGAGGCGGGCGAGTACCTACCGGTGATTGGTTGGACCTGGCAGTTGTCCGGAGGATACTGGCCAGAGTCGAGAGATGGATGCGGGATGATCCGTACTGCCGGGGCCAAGGGCCGACACCGCAGATGTACCACGTGGGCCGATCCGGACTGACGGAGACCGATATATGAGGATTTGCGTGTCGATGCTGGACACGAGTATTTTATGCTATTTTGGGTGCCGATGTTGGGCACTCGTGATTTCTAAGAGATATACAGGATTTGAGGGCCGATGGGTGTGCCGGCACCTGAGTGTATTTGGGATTTGGGTGCAGCCTGAGGCACCGTCTAGTGTTTTCCATGTTGACATATTCCATGTAGATATTATTTATCCCATGCTCGGTATTGATTACTATATACCTCATCCTGTAGCGCTTACCTGATAGAGCACTTGCATTACTATTGCATCCACTGTTTGGCATGCATCGATATCATCTGCTGGCATTAGTAGAGCCACGCTAGATGTGCATGCTCGCGATCACCTTTATATGTTATCTCTATTCACAAGTTGGCAACTCACCCCCGTTGTGCCACAGTATTTGCAGGTTGCCCTTGGGAGTAGTCACGGCTGGCTGTTTACCGCATCTTTTGGCACAGATACCATTGCTGAGGTGAGTTAGCCTTTTGCTGTTAGGTGGGTTTTTGTACGGTATCTGTTATCTTTCAATTGTATATTGATGTATCTAGTATTCTCCATCTACCTTTTTGTATTGATTTAGAGACAGTTGTGAGGACGATGTGTATGATTTTTTACTCTGGTGTCGAGCTCGCATGTGAGCCGGCTTTATTTTATGCAGTCTTACCTTTTGTGATATTGTCCTTGCTTTACTGTGTATTCTTCGCTACGGCGTCGTATATCATATTGTGATGCTTACTTCATTTTACTTGTCATTTCTGCTACACCTTGCTTTTCCCGACTTGCGGGGCAAATATTTAAAAAGGAAATATTGCCAAAATTATAAAAAGTTATAACTCTTGAACTTAAAAGGATTTCTACTAAATTAATAAAATGTTTCTCGGACATGCATGACTGTTTTTACAAAAATGTTTTAATCACTCTTTATTTCTTGGTTTTGATTTCTGGGTTCGGCTTACTTAGCTACGTTACGCCTGTAGACGTTGCGTGGTTAAGTGCCGGTCACGAGTTGAAACTCTCGGGTCGTGACAAAGTTGGTATCAGAGCGTAGGTTTTACCTTCGGAGTGTAGGATGACCCTGGTATGATGGAGTAGGTAGCTGCCGTAGGGTGGCGTAGCGTGTGTATGTTCCGCGGCATACTCACGACACGGTACTCCGCCTACGCGACCTTAGGACTTGTTGATTTAAATTCCTCCTTGATTACATATGTTCTTGCGATTCGATTTCCGTGTTCTTATCGAATCCAAATTTTTCTTTCAGCCATTATGCCGCCTAAGACTACGAGGGCACAGAGAGCGGCCGCGAGGGCCGAGATTCGAGTTGACTCGTCCGAGATGAGGACTGATCCGGGCAGTACGTCGGTTATACCCGAGCAGGCTGTTCCTGCCGTGACAGATCAGATCGCCATGCTAGGGGCTGGTATGCAGGAGATGCGCCAGACGGTGGGATCTAGCATGCAGGAGATGCGCCAGATGATAGGATCGCTAGTTGAGACGCTTCGAGCCCAGCGACCAGAGGTAGCTCCACCTGTTCCAGAGACTGCGATGGTACCTACCGCACAGCCAGTTGCCCCTGCAGCCACGGAGGTGATCACAGTATCGCTATCAGAGTTCATGAGGCTGAAGCCTCCGGTATTCACAGGCATCGATACAGCCGAGGACCCCCAGTCTTTCATCGACAGGATGGCCAGGATATGCCGTTCCCTCAGATGCGCAGATGCGAGGTGGGTCGAGTTCGCGAGCTTTCGCCTAGAAGGTTTTGCGCAGAAGTGGTGTGACTCAGTTGAGAAGGGCAGAGCAGCAGGTCTTCCTCCTATGACCTGGATGGAGTTCATGACCATATTTCTAGCCCGTTTCCTTCCCCAGAGTGTTAGGGATGCCCGAGCACGCAGATTTGAGTCCTTGCGCCAGACGCCAGGGATGACAGTGGCAGAGTATGACGTGCTGTTTACAGAGCTAGCAGTCTATGCCCCATATTTAGTGGCTACCGAGGAGTTGCGAGTCAGGAGATTTGTTCGAGGCTTGCTTACACCAATGTTCCTTGCGATCAGCGCGCAGCACTACGAGACCTATGCAGCAGCTGTAGACGCAGCCCTAGTAGTCGAGGAGCACCTTGCTGAGACTTCGGCAGTTCCAGAGCCGAAGAGAGTTCGTACCAGTATTTCCGCACGGAGACAGACATTCAGACGCCGCGACAGGTATCGCTCTGGTACGGGGAGTGGCAGAGTTTAGGGACGAGGCCGGATGTTTAGTTCATATCCACGAGAGAGTCAGCAGTCGCCGCGGGGTTGCTTTAGATGCGGCAGCCTACTTCACCTCGTTAGAGATTGTCCCGAGACACACCGGAGGGAGGCAGCAGCACCGCAAGTTACCTTACCACCTTCACCACCCCAGTGGGCGTTGCCCGTTGTACCTACCGTTGCTCCGCACCAGACTCATGCACAGAGAGGTCGTGGGCGTGGAGGAGTTGCTCAGAGAGGACGAGATGACCGAGGCAGAGGGCAGTCAGTTACAGGTGGTGGACAGGCACGGGTTTTTGCTTTGACACATCAGGACGCGCATGCGTCCAATGCAGTGGTTTCAGGTATCCTTCCTGTGTGTTCAGTTGATGCACATGTATTATTCGATCCCGGATCCACAAACTCGTACGTATCCACACACTTTATGCCGAGTTTGGGTAGAGAGTCTGGTTTGCTTGATCGGCCGCTTGTGGTGACCACTCCTGTGGGAGAGTCGTTTGTAGCTAGGCACGTGTTCCGATCCTGTACCGTCTGTATTGGCGAGAGAGAGTTGCCTGTCGACTTGATCCTTCTGGAGATGTTGGACTTCGACGTTCTTTTGGGCATGGATTGGTTAGCTACGTGCTATGCTTCTGTGGACTGCCGTGAGAAGACAGTTAGATTCTGCTTTCCCGGTGAGTCGGTTTTTGTTGTGTTGGGGGACCGTGGTGCCGCCCCTCACAGTGTGATTTCTTCTTTTCGCGCTGGACAGCTTTTGAGGAAGGGATGTCAGGGATTTCTCGCCTATGTTTGCGATGCTCGCGCTACACAGGTTCCATTAGACCAGGTTCCGGTTGTTAGCGAGTTTCCTGATGTGTTCCCTGACGAGCTTCCTGGGTTGCCGCCCGAGCGCGACATTTCTTTCTGTATTGATTTGGTTCCTAGCTCGGGGCCTATTTCCGTACCGCCTTATCGGATGGCTCCGGCGGAACTTCGAGAGTTGAAGGGTCAGTTGCAAGATTTGCTGGATAAGGGACTTATTCGACCCAGTGTTTCTCCTTGGGGTGCTCCAGTCCTGTTTGTCAAGAAGAAGGACGGCAGTTTGCGTCTGTGTATCGACTACCGCCAGCTGAACAGGGTGACAGTGCGGAACAGGTATCCTTTGCCGCGCATCGACGATTTATTCGACCAGCTTCAGGGGGCAGGGTACTTTTCGAGGATCGATTTACGATCGGGCTATCATCAGCTGCGGGTTCGACAGGAGGACATTTCCAGGACAGCTTTTCGTACGCGCTACGGCCATTACGAGTTTTTGGTGATGTCGTTCGGACTCACCAATGCGCCAGCAGCCTTCATGGACTTAATGAACCGTATTTTCCGGCCATATTTGGATCTGTTCATCATAGTCTTCATTGATGATATCTTGGTGTATTCCCGGAGTAGTGAGGAGTACGAGCAGCACCTGCGGATTACATTGCAGACCTTGAGGGAGCACCAGCTTTATGCGAAATTCTCCAAGTGTGCTTTTTGGTTGGACAGCGTAGACTTCTTGGGACACGTGATTTCACGAGACGGTATATATGTAGACCCGAGGAAGATCGAGGCCGTTCAGCGTTGGCCTAGACCCACATCGGTGACGGAGATTCGCAGCTTTTTGGGGTTGGCCGGTTACTACAGGCGTTTTGTGCAGGACTTCTCACGTATTGCTACACCGTTGACCGGGTTGACCCGGAAGGTAGTTCCCTTCGATTGGACGGAGGAGTGCGAGCACAGTTTTCAGCAGTTGCGGACTCGGCTGACGACGGCACCGGTGTTATCTTTACCTTCCGGATCGGGCGGATTTGTGGTCTTTTGTGATGCCTCTCGAGTGGGGCTAGGGTGCGTACTGATGCAGCACGACAGGGTGATCGCGTATGCTTCGCGACAATTGAAGAAACATGAACAAAACTACCCCACTCATGACTTGGAGATGGCTGCAGTGGTCTTCGCACTTAAGATCTGGCGACATTACCTATACGGCGAGTCGTGCCAGATATTTACGGATCACAAGAGTCTGAAATACATATTTCAGCAACGGGACCTGAACCTTCGACAGCGTCGATGGATGGAGTTAGTGAAGGATTACGACTGCGAGATCTTATATCACCCGGACAAGGCAAATGTGGTGGCGGATGCTTTGAGCAGGAGGCCCGGGAATAGCCTATCTTGTTTGAGCGCAGTACAGGAGCAGTCATCCGCAGATTGGCAGATATTATGCGACAGCCGGATACAGTTCGAGTTCACGCCGATTGGAGGACAGATAGCGCATGTCCGTTCACGCCCACAGTTGATCGATTGTATACGTGAGGCACAGCTCAGTGATGACCGATGTTCAGAGATCATGGCACAGATTGGACAGGGCAGATTTTCAGAGTTCGTGATCGATGGTCAGGGGATACTACGATTTGGAGTCAGACTGTGCGTACCTGATGCTGAGGGACCGAGGCACGAGATTCTTGAGGAGGCACATCGATCGGTATACAGCGTCCATCCCGGTTCCACCAAGATGTATCATGATATGAGAGATGTTTATTGGTGGGATGGAATGAAGAGGGACATCGCAGATTTCGTGTCGAGATGCCTGACTTGTCAGCAAGTCAAGGCTGAGCACCAGAGGCCCGCGGGAGAGCTACAGCCGCTACCCATTCCGGAATGGAAGTGGGAGCAGATTTCGATGGATTTCGTGGTGGGTCTACCCAGGACTAGTCGGGGGTATGACTCTATCTGGGTGATCGTGGATCGTTTGACGAAAGCGGCTCACTTCCTACCGGTGAAAACGACTTTCGGATTTACTCAGTATGCCCAGATCTACATTGACGAGATAGTGCGACTACACGGAGTCCCGACGTGCATTGTGTCCGACAGAGGCACCCAGTTTACTAGTAGACTATGGCAGAGGCTTCAGGAGGCTTTGGGTACTCGCTTGAGTTTCAGCACGGCGTTTCATCCGCAGACCGACGGCCAGTCAGAGCGGACCATCCAGACTCTCGAGGACATGCTCAGAGCTTGTGTATTAGATTTCGGAGGTAGCTGGGATCATCATTTGCCCTTAGTAGAGTTCTCCTACAATAACAGCTACCAGGAGACCATTCAGATGGCACCATTTGAGACTCTTTATGGGAGGAGATGCAGGTCGCCCACTTGTTGGACAGAGCTCAGTGAGAGCAGTATCTTAGGGCCACAGATTGTTGAGGAGACGACAGCGAAGATCCAGTTGATTCGCGATAGGATGAGAGCAGCGCAGAGTAGGAAGAGATCTTATGCAGACCGTCGACGACGCAGACTTGAGTTTTCTGTTGGTGATCATGTTTTCTTGAGGGTCTCCCCAATGAAAGGTGTGATGAGGTTTGGGAAGAAGGGGAAGCTCAGTCCCAGATATGTGGGCCTCTTCGAGATCCTCGAGCATGTTGGTGCAGTAGCCTACCATTTAGCCCTTCCGCCCAGCTTTCCAGATCTGCATCCCGTATTTCATGTTTCGATGCTCGGCAGATATCTTCATGATCCTTCGCACGCGATTCAGCACCCGACGATCCAGCTGGAGCGCGACCTTTCCTATGCAGAGCAGCCGGTGATGATCTTGGATCGACGAGTGAAGAAATTGATATCGAAGGACATTCCATCAGTTAGGGTACTTTGGCGTGGCCAGAACCGTGAGGAGGTCACTTGGGAGACCGAAAGCGAGATGATGAAGATGTATCCCCATCTTTTTGAAGGTATGTGTAGTTAGATTTTTGAAATTCGGGGACGAAATTCTTTAAGGGGGAGAGATTGTAACACCTTAGGATTTGTATTTGTTTTAAATTGAGTTGTGTTTGGTGTTGACTTGTGTGAGAGAGAGAGAGAGTGCATCATGGCTTTAGGCCATGCTTGCATTAAATGAAGAGAGAGAGAGGAGGGTTGACACTTGAGTGTTGGTTGTTTTTCTCTCATTTCTTTGTTTCTCTCAAGTCACACATGTTAGTGAGTTAGTGAGACCATATTAACCCAGTTAAACCCCAATTACACTAAAATACCACCAATTTCCCTAATTTATGCAATTTATCGTATTTGTGCAAAATTTGAGTTTTCTGGAACTGCTATTGACCCGGTGAGTTCAGAATGAAATTGAGGATACTGCAGTATAGTGGTGATGTGCTGATACCCTATATTTAACCCGACCCCCTAATTGCTACAGTAGGCCGCCGATTTTCTCTTTCTGGCCGCAAATTGCGGCCAGATGGGTGGGGTTTTGGGTGGTGTTTGCTCCTATAGGTGTCTGCTAGTGTGTAGAGTGCTGTGATATATATATTTTTGTAAGTTTAGTTCTGTAGAAAAATCTGGGACCAAATACCTATTTTGCCTTTTTTCTAAACCTTCGCGACACGCGTGATACGTGAGTAGGTTTGGGGTTTTTGCGTATCGCGACGCGTCGGGGTAGTTTCAGGCGCGTGATCACACGTTTTAGCGTATCGCGCACACGCGCGATTGGTTTGCGACACGGGTTTCTAGTTGGACTGTAATGTCGCGTTTCTGTGAAATTGAGCTTATGTGTGATATATGTTATGTGATTCTAGGTTCGCAGGCCAGTGAGACGGACGCTGCGAAGAAGGGCAAGCAAGTGGTTGGATACACTTAGCGCGAGACACGGTGAGTAGATTTCACATCTACGGGGATATCGCCCGCATGGCGTTATGCGTCAGGGCTGATAGGACCTTATTACTTTATGTTGCATTTACCCCATAGACTGTCATCGCATGTTGCATTCCCTGCTACATATAAATATATATATATATATATATATATATATATATTGCTTAGAACTGATAGAACACCGCACTATTACTAACGGTTTATGTTGCACGGGCACTATTTTGCATGCTACACACACACCGTTAGTAATTGCCATGCCACACTCACTGTAGAGCTGCCAGGATTATGTGGTTATAGTTCATCTTACATGTGATTGATTATGATTTCCTAGAAATTGGGAGCCGCATGACATCTTTAAAAACGGAAACTATTTTAAAAGCGGTTTTTCCCTTATACCTACCATGGATTTATTACATTGTACCTCGCATTGGATTTATTTATTAGCGATGGATTTTCATGTGATTTCTGGTTTTGAGGACTGTGGAATTATTTAAGAAAAGATGCACTATTTTGAAAAACCCGGTACCTCATGATATGATATTTTGGTGCGTCCACCACGCGTTTTCTCGGTGCTGAGACGTGTGCTTGAAACCCGATTCGAGGAGTGGATGTTCCGTTTGCGGGTTCGTGGTGGGCCCGGTATGGTTCCCCTCGGCGAGATGATCGATGGGTTCTGCCGATTGAGCCTGGAGGCGGGCGAGTACCTACCGGTGATTGGTTGGACCTGGCAGTTGTCCGGAGGATACTGGCCAGAGTCGAGAGATGGATGTGGGATGATCCATACTGCCAGGGCCGAGGGCCGATACCGCAGATGGACCCCGTGGGCCAATCCGGACTGACGGAGCCCGATATATGAGGATTTACGTGTCGATGCTGGACACGGGTATTTTATGCTATTTTGGGTGCCGATGTTGGGCACTCGTGATTTCTCAGAGTTATACAGGATTTGAGGGCCGATGGGTGTGCCGGCGCCTGAGTGTATTTGGGATTTGGATGCAGCCTGAGGCACCGTCTAGTGTTTTCCATGTTGACATATTCCATGTAGATATTATTTATGCCATGCTCGGTATTGATTACTATATACCTCATCCTGTAGCGCTTACCTGATAGAGCACTTGCATTACTATTGCATCCACTGTTTGGCATGCATCGATATCATCTGCTGGCATTAGTAGAGCCACGCTAGATGTGCATGCTCGCGATCACCTTTATATGTTATCTCTATTCACGAGTTGGCAACTCACCCCCGTTGTGCCACAGTATTTGCTGGTTGCCCTTGGGAGTAGTCACGGCTGGCTGTTTACCGTATCTTTTGGCACAGATACCATTGCTGAGGCGAGTTAGCCTTTTGCTGTTAGGTGGGTTTTTGTACGGTATCTGTTATCTTTCAGTTATATATTGATGTATCTAGTATTCTCCATCTACCTTTCTGTATTGACTTAGAGACAGTTGTGAGGACGATGTGTATGATTTTGTACTCTGGTGTCGAGCTCGCATGTGAGCTGGCTTTATTTTATGCAGTCTTACCTTTTGTGATATTGTCCTTGCTTTACTGTGTATTCTTCGCTACGGCGTCGTATATCATATTGTGATCCTTACTTCATTTTACTTGTCATTTCTGCTACACCTTGCTTTTCCCGACTTGCGGGGCAAATATTTAAAAAGGAAATGTTGCCAAAATTATAAAAAGTTATAACTCTTGAACTTTAAAGGATTTCTACTAAATTAATAAAATATTTCTCGGACATGCATGACTGTTTTTACAAAAATGTTTTAATCACTCTTTATTTCTTAGTTTTGATTTCTGGGTTCGGCTTACTTAGCTGCGTTACGCCTGTAGACGTTGCGTGGTTAAGTGCCGTTCATGGGTTGAAACTCTCGGGTCGTGACAACAAGGGTCTATAAGGCATCAACCATGCCCGATTTAAAATTTAGACGTACCGAACAACCCTAAACCAAGATCTTAAACTAGAGATTAGGCGAAACAAAGCATGTAAACAACTTTACATCTAAGAGATAGGGATTACAACCTTTGTAGTCCGTTCCTTCACTTCTAAAGCTCCGTGTTGTGGTCCCTTCACTGCGATCATCAAGTTCCCGAGCTCTAGAGAGGCTCTACGATGAGAAAGATGCAAGCTTGCTTCCGATCTTCAATAACTAAGAAGATCTACCTTGAAGTTTCTTTAACACAAGCTCTCACTCACTAAATGAAGTGAACACCCTAATCTAATTGGCAAGAATAGATTAGGATGATGAAGTAGGAATTTAGCTATCATTTGTTTTCGTAATCTCACTCATTTTCATCACATCATAAAAAGCTAGAAAGCCTTTCATGCAATGAAGAAGAAGGAAGAAGATGAAGCAATCTCTTTGTGATGAATAATGAAACTTATGTGAGGTTAGAAATGCAACCAAGGGTTAAGTATGAAGACTTAACCCATGTAGAGAAACAACTATGGTTATGGGTTGGGTTGGGTTAAGCAAATATCAACACAAAATATCCATAGTCAAAGTCAAACCTTCAAGAAGCTTCTTGAAAGCCTAATCCAAACCCTGACCCTAATCCAAACCCTAACCATAATTAAACTCCACAAAACATGTTTCATTTATAACCCTAATATGTTACAATATTATATATCAAATATAGAATATTTATTGTAACAAAATAAAATAATACAATTAACATATATCACATATATATCAATGTATTCCCGAGTGAGAAAAAGAATCTTTTAGTGAGCTTATATTAGTTAATGTAATTTAATATATCAAATATATCATTATACATTAAATTATCGAATCAACACTTGATCCGATAATCCGGCTATTTCATAAATAACCGACTAATATAATCAGTATCAGTTCATCGAATCAACACTTGATCCGATGACCCGGCTATATCACATATACCCGGCCGATATCTCATATCGCGAGAATCTAGTATGGTATCACATACATGTATTGTTCTCTGTCCTGCACATATCACATATGTGCTCCTACTCTGTTTTGCCCGAGCCAGGAAACCTCTGTGTAGGACTCTAAAGAATCGTCAATACGCGGGCAGTAGGTGATGATCATATCAAACACCCATAAGCTGCAAGCGGTCAGCTAAACGTAACAGCCACCCAGGTATCGAGCGATCATAATATCAATAAGCAAGCCTGTACATTCTCCTGCGAATCCAATCATTAACACTCCCGTACAGTCCGGTCTCGTTGTCTGATATGTCGCATATCTCGCCTACGGGTGGTATACGTCAGACCCCAGTAGCTTGATAAGTCGTGTCGATATGAGGTCTATAACAGTTCGAGAAACTACTGATAACACTTACCAGTAAATATCAGCAACCCTGGCCAGGGATTTTCAGTTATATCCAATCGAACACAGCGCAACATCTACTCCCTATACCGGGAGAGACGAATCCCCTCCTATCGCTCATTGCCTCCATGTGATTCGGGACTATATCCAAAAGCCACCTTTTTGCACGCCCTCTTGGACATGGTATGATGGAAATCAAAGCAAAGTGGGAATCACACAAGACTCTATGACGATCTCGGGTCTACAGACTAACCTGTACCAGTGTCACCAGAGAACTGCCATCTGACGTGAGGTATAATACCATCTGCGAGTTCTCGGCGAGTCTGTCCAGTGTACCCAGTCTCTACTGAGCACCCATACACCATCCTTGATGTCAAACACCGATGGATCTGTGATCATCCATCGCCCATCATATGGGTCAAGGTACGTATACGCTAGTCTACTCTGGTGTATCGATGCCCTGTCTCGATATACCCTCGACTAGGAACAGTTATAGGATGTACTCGTCGACTACCGTGGCCCCACTAGTATGATCTCATCATAGTCCCAGTAGTCGAGTACATATCCTAAGGTCTTTATCAACATGTAACATAGAGACTATCATAGTACATGTTAAGATAAAGAGCAACCAGATAGCGTACTATCATGTTGAGCAAGAAAGTCCTCCCTATATATGTCTAAGCATCCACTACAATATACATCGTATGTACAGTAATGGCCTCTAGGGCATACATATAACTAACAATCTCCCACTTGCACTAGGGCCATATGTTGTGGTATCGCATACCCAACAATTAGCTGCGGTTGAAGTATCTCATACTCAACCTTCCCATAAAAGTCTCTACTAGGAAAAAGGCATTTGTGAGCGGATCCGCGCTGTTTTCCTCTGTGTCTACTCTCCTAACCTTGATCTCCCTGGAGATCAACCATCTTCATGATCTGGTGATACTGCCTAAGAATATATCTGGATCTCAGATGGGACGGGGGTTCCCTGGCATAAGCCACAACTCCATTGTCATACGATGGTAGGAACGAAGTTCATCTCATGAACTTATATATATCCAGACTTCCTCTTTGGTAACGATGTATCTTGCCTTTAATCGTCTAGTAAGTCATGGTATCTAGCTTGAAACTCTTCCAACATACTGTCCTTCCACTGAGGGTAAAGACAATGCCTGCGACTGACATTCAGTCGTCCTTATCACCCTGGAACCTTGTAAGTCGATGTACAACACCCCAATACTTGTGGGGAGGCGGAAATTTTAAAAAAGAACTTGTTTAAAGCACAAACATCGACTAACCGCTTGAATCGAAGCTAAACGATAACTAACTACAAACATAAAAGTTCTATACTACTATGTTTAGGGATTATACCTAACGAATCGTGTCCTTCGTCTTTGCGAACTCCTCCTCCTCCTTCGGCCTTCTCGAAGTAGTAGACGATCCACCCGAGAGCTTTACTCTAAGCTTAGCCTCTAAACTTGAGGCAACTAAACTTCTTTAAGTGCTAATCAAAGAAGCTAGGTGATATAGAGTAAGGGTTATGGTTTAATTAGTCTAGCTAATCCTTATAGTCAACACATGAGAGGGGAGGATTAGGGTTTGAAGAGGGAGAGCTTGAGGAGAGAGAAGATGAGAATAATAATGAAATGAGAATAATGAGTTATCATAATATATATCAAGCATTTCTTTTTATCAAGAAAAGAAAATAAAATCATTTAACAACCATGCTTGATAATATCTAGTGATGATTCACATCCATGAGTCATTAAGCAATTATGAAGCATTAATGATATGGATGAATCATCCATATGACTCACTAATCACATTCATTGTATATGCCACCTAAACCTCCTTAGTCACCACCTTCTAGAAGCTTCTCGCGCAATTAAGAGAACGCCCCTCCTTTCCGCAAAAATACGGAAAAAATTTAGACTGTATAAATCCAATAACCGGATACCAGTAACTGGCTTAAACCAAACCCGACTGGTAAAAACTGTCCAAACGACGTACGTTTGTAAACACACGTATGCGTCCGAACCCTTGTCGTAAAACCATACGAACTCTATATCGTTTCTCCTGGAGTAGGGAAACTCTCTGTGTGGGACTTTAGAGACTCGACTACTACGCTGGCAGTGGGTTTAACCACAGACCCGCAAGCGGCACTAGCTATACGTAACGGTCCCCAGGTAGATATCGATAAGAAGGCCGATGAGGAAACCCATCCGAACTCCTACTGAGTCTGATGTGACAATCTCCGTACAGTCCGGTCTGTTCGTCTAAGACTATCGCATATCGGGCCTAGGGGGCGGCAAGCGTCAGTCCCCTAATAGCGGTATAAGTCGTGTCGGAGCGAAGCCCATTACACCCTGAGAAACTACTGGAACCTAGCAGCAAATCTCGCTTGCCCTGGCCAGGGACTTTGCATAATGGCTCTCTGACACAGCGCGATATCAACTCCCAATACCGGGAGAGACGAATCCTGTCTAACCGCCACTGCCTCCAAATGCTCGAGACTGCACCCAACTGCTACCTGTTTGCACGACTCCTTTGAGCCGTGGTAGGGTAGCAATCTAAGAACAGTGGGACACACTCGAGGTGAAGTAGCAGTGTCAAGTCTGCGGACTATGCTGTACTCATGTCACCTGGGAACTGTTCACAGACGACTAGTATAAAACCAACCAACAGTTCCTTGTGAGTCCTGTCCGGTGTACCCGTAACCCAACGAGCACCTGCATACTATCTCCAGTACGACGTACTGAAGGCTGTGGGACAGACCATCTCCCCAACTGGGATGAGAAGCGTACACACTAGTCTACTCCGGAGTATCGATGCCCTGTCTCGATAATCCAACGACTAGGGACCTGAATAAGGATGTGCCTGTAGACTACCCAGCCCCCACTAGTGTGACTGCCATCACAACGCTGGTAGTCAAGCAAGATCCTAAGAGCTCTATCAATACGTATACTCACATATTAAGATAGAAAAACCAAGTAGCATACTACCATGTTTAGCAAGACTGTTATATACATGTGAATATCCCAAGCTTCCATTAAGTAATATACAAACTAGTATGATACAATAATGGCCCCTAGGGCATATACACTAACAATCTCCTACTTGCACTAGGGCCATGTACTGGCATATCGAAGACCGATGATCTCGAGTTGCCTCTCGAACTGAATCTGAGGTAGGGCCTTCGTGAATGGATCAGCAATGTTCTCTTCAGAAGCAACTCTCCGAACCTCGATCTCCTGACGATCAATGATCTCCCTGATCAGGTGATACCGCCTTAAGATGTGTCTGGACTTCTGATGGGACCTTGGTTCCTTCGCTAAAGCTATAGCTCCGTTGTTGTCGCAATACAGAGGTATTGGATCAACTATGGTAGGAACCACCTGAAGTTTTGTTAGGAACTTCTTCATCCAGACTGCTTCTTTTGCGGCATCGTAAGCAGCTATATACTCCGCTTCCATCGTCGAGTCAGCAACGGTGTCCTGCTTGGTGCTCTTCCAGCACACCGCCCCTCCATTGAGGGTAAAGACATAACCCGACATGGACTTGGAATCGTCCTTATCACTCTGGAAGCCGGAATCAGCAAAGGCCTCCAACCTGAGGTCTTTTCCGCCGTAAACCAAAAACATCTCTTTAGTCCTTCTCAGGTACTTGAGAATGTTCTTTACTGCTATCCAGTGTTTCTCCCCTGGGTCTGACTGATACCGGCTTACCACGCTCAGTGCGTAAGCTACATCTGGTCTGGTGCACAACATCGCATACATTATAGAGCCTACCGCAGAAGCGTAGGGTATAATAGACATGCGTTCCCTTTCCAAATCAGTCTTGGGAGACATCTTTTTGGAGAGGGTGATTCCGTGACAAGCCGGTAGATACCGCGCTTAGAATCTTCCATACTGAATCTTTTCAGTACAGTGTCGATATACCTGGACTGCCAAAGTCCCAACATTCTCTTGGATCTATCACGATAGATCCGGATTCCCAGAATGTAAGAGGCATCACCCAGGTCTTTCATGGAGAACCTGTGTGACAAGAATCCTCTGACAGATTGTAGCATAGGAATGTCATTTCCTATCAATAGAATGTCATCCACGTACAAGACGAGGAATACAACACTTCTGGCTATAACTTTACTATATATGCACGGTTCATCTGGATTTTTAACAAAGTCATATTCTTTGACTGTCTCATCAAAACAGATGTTCCAACTCCGCGATGCCCGCTTTAGTCCATAAATGGACTTAAGCAGCTTGCATACTTTCCCGCTGCTCCCACTCTGATTGAAACCCTCGGGCTGATCCATATAGACGCATTCTTCTAAATTTCCATTCAGAAAAGCCGTCTTTACGTCCATCTGCCAGATTTCATAATCATGAAAGGCAGCAATAGCAAGAAGGACCCGAATGGATTTGAGCATAGCCACTGGAGAAAAAGTTTCGTCATAGTCCAAACCAGGTCTTTGACGAAAACCCTTTGCACCAAGTCTAGCCTTATAGGTTTCCACCTGTCCATCTACACTAATCTTTTTCTTGAAGATCCATTTGCATCCTATGGGTTTTACCCCATCTGGAGCAAAGTCCAAAGTCCATACTTTGTTGGTGTACATGGACTCCATTTCGGTCCACATTGCATCTAGCCATCGTATCGAGTCGCCGCTCTGGATGGCTTGCTGGAAGTCAGTAGGTTCATCATCATCTATGATGCAGTCCTCTCTATCCCCATCTATGAGAAAACCGTAGTATCTCTCAGGCGGATGAGACGGCTTACTACTCCTGCGGAGGGGTGCGGGAATGTCCTGTTCTTCTTGAACTACCGGTTCTACCAAACTTTCAGTAGCAGTTTGCGGTTCTGGAATTTCTTCCAGTTCTATTTCGCTCCCACTTATTTCCTTTTCTAAATACTGATGTTCTAGAAAATGGGCATTACGAGAAACAAAAACCTTTTGTTCCTCTGCATAATAGAAATAATATCCCTTGGAGTTCTTTGGATATCCCACAAACTTAAATTTTACTGATCGTGCCTCGAGCTTGTCCACATGCTGATTTTTCACAAAAGCTGGACATCCCCAAATCTTCATATGCTGAAGATGGGGTTTCTTCCCAATCCACATCTGATATGGAGTGGTAGGCACAGTCTTGGTAGGAGCCCTGTTCAGAAGATATGCTGCTGATTCTAGCGCATAACCCCAGAAAGATCGCGGTAACTCAGCATTACTCATCATGGATCGTACCATATCTAATAGGGTTCGATTCCGTCTCTCCGATACACCGTTATGCTGTGGAGTGTATGGAGGAGTAAGCTGAGAGAGAATTCCTTTCTCTTTTAGGTAACCTAGGAACTCGGCACTCAAGTATTCACCACCTCGCTCAGATCTAAGTGTCTTGATACTTTTGTCGATTTGGTTTTCTACTTCATTCTTATACTCTTGGAATTTCTCAAAAGCCTCGGATTTATATTTCATCAGATAAATGAATCCGTATCTTGAGTAATCATCCGTGAAAGTAATGAAATAGGAAAAACCACCTCTTGCATGTGTAGACGCTTTGTATGAGTCCTAAGAGCTCGCTCGCTCTTACTCCTTGTCCAGTGAATGGAGTCTTTGTCATCTTTCCTTTGAGACAAGATTGACAAGTGTCATAAGTTTGATATTCGAACGAGTCCAAATATCCTTCTCTATGCAACTTAGTCAACCTTCTCTCATTGATGTGACCCAGTCTACAATGCCATAAGAAAGCTTTATTTAAATCTGGAGACTTTCTTTTTAGTGTGTTCTGGACATTGAAAATTTGGAGTTGGTTTAAAACATATATACCGTTATTTAGTGTACCGGACCCAATCAAACCATGATTAAGGTGGATGTTAACAACATCTCTTACAAACGTGAAATCATAGCCTTTATTTGATAACAAGGAAACTGATATGATATTACACGTTAAGCTTGGTACAAAAAAACAGTTATGTTAAACCAAAATGTGTCCACTCGTCAATCCTAGGTGATAATCCCCGACGGACGCAGCTCCCACGCTAGCTCCGTTAGCAACCTTTAGGGTTATATCACCTTCCTTCAGCACTCTACGGTTTCTCAGTGCCTGCAATGAATTGCAAATATGAGATCCTGATCCGGTATCCAATACCCAGGAAGTAGAGTTGATCGACAGACAATTCTAAATTACAAACACACCTGAAGTCGAAGACACAGCTTGCTTCGGTCCTTGGTTCTTGGCGATCCACGTCTTGCAATCCTACTTCCAGTGCCCTTTCCTATGACAATGAAAGCACTCATCCTGAGCCACTACTGGTACCGGCAACTTTTTCTTTCCCTTCCCTCCCACCTTACTTACACCTCCTCTAGGTCTGGGGACGGCCTTCTTCTTCCTTCCTTTGGCTCTAACCTTGGACCCGGAAGAAGATGCACCGCCAACAAACATAGCGGGTGTTTCCCTTGCCTTCTATAAGGTGCCCTCTGCACTCCTTAACATGTTCAGGAGTTCCGGAAGTTCAACTTCTTTTCTTTGAATGTTGAAGTTCAGGATAAACTGGGCGTAGGTGGAAGGAAGGGACTGGAGAATAAGGTCTGTATAGAACTCATTATCCAAAGTCGTCCCAAGGTTTGCGAGCTCTTCTATATAGCCGATCATCTTTAGGACATGTTCTCCTACCGATGACCAGACAGCCAACCTCGCTCGAAACAAGTTCTTTGAGGTCTCGTATCTTGCTATACGAGATTGCTCTCCATAAAGTTCCTTTGTATGGAGAAATATGGCGTCTAGTTCCATATCCTTGTGCCTCCTCTGATGTTCATTGTCCATCGAGGCAAGCACGATGCACTTGGCTTTCGCGCAATCAAAATCCCAGGTTTTGCGGATTTCCTTATCCGCATTGCTGGATTTGGGACCAAGGACAGCAGGTGCCGTAGCGGTGAGGACATACCCCAATTTGTCATAGGTCAAAGCTATTTTGACATTCCGCAGCCAATCTTTATAGTTTGGCCCTGTCAGTATATTTTTCTCTAAAAGTAACTTAAGTCCAGTCATTTTCAAGGTCGTTGCAATTAGGAGAGAGAGAAGAAAACTCTTTAGCATGATGCTCTTGCAAGTTTAGAGTGGTTTTTAGTTTATCTAAACTGGCTGGCTCCCACTGTTTCTCGAATCCTTCCTCAAACCATAAAAGAAGAATTAGCCAGGACTATTCTCACCGTACAATACTTGCTTAACCGTTCAGCCAGGCCAGTGTCGATACTTCGAGGGAGGTTTTCCAACGCTTTCGCGAAGTTCCTTAATTAAAGAACCTCTTTTCTCTGGGGGCGTAACCCCGCTGACACTTTTCTTGACACCTACTTGGTTTATAGCATTGATCGTTAAGTGACGAATATCCTGATAAGTAGCATATACTCACAGTAGGATCGGGATCCAAATATCATCGTCTGATAATGTTGTAGGAATGCTACCAACATTCATCAAACTCCAAATGGTATGCATCTCTTTGCAAATTTCAGTTTCTTTAGAAATTCCCGATATAAGTTTTTGCCCCATGCTCTTATGATCTTGGCTTTGGTCAAAATGTCATAAGTCACATGTCAAGTTCTACCCGTCATTATCTTGTCAATTTGAACCCATCCGTACATACCCCTGACTTTGGTCAAATGATAATACGACTGTCCCAAACCAACTCATCTATCTTATGCAACAAATGAAAACCCAGCAGCTACCAAACACTATGCCTTGACTTTGGCCAAAATGCATAGCTTGAATACTACTGAATACTCAAATGAAATGACGGAGGGCTACGAATGGTTTTGGCGAAACCGTGAACGTAGTGAACTTGATATAACCGAAGGAACCTGATAGCTTTTTAAAAGGAGTGGTTAAAGCTCCGCATTTAAAAATATCTGTTTTTAAAATTAACCGAGTGATTTCTTTTAAATTGTTCCAACGATTAAAACTTTGGTTTATTTTCTTTGCATTATAGATAATGCGTCCCATCATTAACCTATCATTGCAGAGAACAACGAAAATATGACGTCCTCTTATGCCATCCACATTCGCCACTGGGTCCCGTCATCACCCGTTAGGTTACTTAACTAACGACAGAGCGGGGACTGGGCTAGCGCGGGTGTAAAACATAAGTGACGTCTAAAATAGCTATCATATATATAGATATTTTACATTCGTCTGACGCAATGATATTCATTCCAGATCACAGATGAACTTAATTGGATTTGCAAGGAATCCGTGTTTGTTTTGAGCCTGCAACAAAATACGGATTACAAAGTTGTGATGAATAGCCATTACCCCACCCAAGACCCCTACGGGTGCGGCAAACTACCCGCCCGGCAGTTTGTGCACCCCACCTTGGGTCTGTCCTAGGAGCAAAAACAGTAAAATGAAATAATACAACGGTGGCTACAACCGCAACCTGGATGTGCCCCGCAAAAAAGTATTACAACAAATTACATTTACATCAAATGAATTAATAATAACCCATCACATAACCCCGGCTATACATCACAACAGTCCAACACAGTTCATATGCACAAACAGATAAAATCCATTACAGAAATATGCAACCCCCTGCCAACCGACATACTAGCAGTTAGGGGAGGTTTACGAACACATTATACAAACACAGATATAATCCAACAAGCAAATACTGTATAATTTCAATAGATTAAACACTTTTAATTTTGCTCCAATACTTCACTGCAAATCTGAAACCTGAGCAAAAATTAAATATTCCAGAAAATACCAAATATCACAGAGAAGCAACACAGGAAAATTGGGTTCCTGAATCGCCAACTCGGCGGCGGAAGCGCGGCGAATCGGTGGGATCCGCCGCGGTTCCGCGGCTCTTTAGGCGATTCAGGGGCCCAAATTTCTTATGTGTTCTTCTACTGTCTTTTCAAGCTTTCTGAACATCCCTGAAAAATTTTTGGACTTCATTTAAAAATCGACAGAAACTTGTGATTTCGGGCTTTTCCGGTTTCGTTTTTTCCGTTCGAAATTCATACAAATTTGCAAGTAAGTTATTTATTGTTTAGCGAAGCTCTGATACCACTGTAAGTCGATGTACAACACCCCAATACTTGTGGGGAGGCGGAAATTTTAAAAACGAACTTGTTTAAAGCACAAACATCGACTAACCGCTTGAATCGAAGCTAAACGATAACTAACTACAAACATAGAAGTTCTATACTACTATGTTTAGGGATTATACCTAACGAATCGTGTCCTTCGTCTTTGCGAACTCCTCCTCCTCCTTCGGCCTTCTCGAAGTAGTAGACGATCCACCCGAGAGCTTTACTCCAAGCTTAGCCTCTAAACTTGAGGCAACTAAACTTCTTTAAGTGCTAATCAAAGAAGCTAGGTGATATAGAGTAAGGGTTATGGTTTAATTAGTCAAGCTAATCCTTGTACTCAACACATGAGAGGGGAGGATTAGGGTTTGAAGAGGGAGAGCTTGAGGATAGAGAAGATGAGAATAATAATGAAATGAGAATAATGAGTTATCATAATATATATCAAGCATTTCTTTTTATCAAAAAAATAAAATAAAATCATTTAACAACCATGCTTGATAATATCTAGTGATGATTCACATCCATGAGTCATTAAGCAATTATGAAGCATTAATGACATGGATGAATCATCCATATGACTCACTAATCACATTCATTGTATATGCCACCTAAACCTCCTTAGTCACCACCTTCTAGAAGCTTCTCGCGCAATTACGATAACGCCCCTCCTTTCCGCAAAAATACGGAAAAACTTTAGACTGTATAAATCCAATAACCGGATACCAGTAACTGGCTTAAACCAAAGCCGACTGGTAAAAACTGTCCGAACGACGTACGTGTGTAAACACACGTATGCGTCCGAACCCTTGTCGTAAAACCATACGAACTCTATATCGTTTCGCCTGGAGTAGGGAAACTCTCTGTGTGGGACTCTAGAGACTCGACTACTAAGCTGGCAGTGGGTTTAACCACAGACCGCAAGCGGCACTAGCTGTACGTAACGGTCCCCAGGTAGATGTCGATAAGAAGGTCGATGAGGAAACCCATCCGAACTCCTACTGAGTCTGATGTGACAATCTCCGTACAGTCCGGTCTGTTCGTCTAAGACTATCGCATATCGGGCCTAGGGGGGCGGCAAGCATCAGTCCCCTAATAGCGGTATAAGTCATGTCGGAGCGAAGCCCATTACACCCTAAGAAACTACTGGAACCTACCAGCAAATCTCGCTTGCCCTGGCCAGGGACTTTGCATAATGGCTCTCTGACACAGCGCGATATCAACTCCCAATACCGTTAGAGACGAATCCTGTCTAACCTCCACTGCCTCCAAGTGCTCGAGACTGCACCCAACTGCTACCTGTTTGCACGACTCCTTTGAGCCGTGGTAGGGTAGCAATCTAAGAACAGTGGGACACACTCGAGGCGAAGTAGCAGTGTCAAGTCTGCGGACTATGCTGTACTCATGTCACCTGGGAACTGTTCACTGACGACTGGTATAAAACCAACCAACAGTTCCCTGTGAGTCCTGTCCGGTGTACCCGTAACCCAACGAGCACCTGCATACTATCTCCAGTACGACGTACTGACGACTGTAGGACAGACCATCTCCCCAACTGGGATGAGAAGCGTACACACTAGTCTACTTCGGAGTATCGATGCCCTGTCTCGATAATCCAACGACTAAAGACCTGAATAAGGATGTGCTTGTAGACTACCCAGCCCCCACTAGTGTGACTGCCATAACAACGCTGGTAGTCAAGCAAGATCCTAAGAGCTCTATCAATACGTATACTCATATATTAAGATAGAAAAACCAAGTAGCATACTACCATGTTTAGCAAGACTGTTATATACATGTGAATATCCCAAGCTTCCATTAAGTAATATACAAACTAGTATGATACAATAATGGCCCCTGGGGCATATACACTAACAAACCTTTCCAGTGATTCTCCCCAGGATCGATTGATACCATCTCACTACAACTAGTGAGAATCCTAACATCCAATTAGATCTATCTCATAGATATAAAACCTAGGATTTAGGAGGTATCACCTTGATCCTATATGGAGAATCCTTGTGATAAGCGGAGATTGACCGAGCGTAGCATAGGAAACTCCTTCCCTATCAAGTGTATGTCATCCATGTACTCTACGAGTATCACCACCATACTCCCTACTACCTTTTTGTATATACAAGCTTCATCTACCATTTTGATGAAGTCAAACTCTTTGACTACCACATCAAAACAGACGTTCCAACTCCGCGATGCCTGATTTATCACATAAAACATCTTGCTCACGTTTCCGCTGCTCCCACTGTCTACGAAGCCCTCTGGCTGTGTACTTATAGACGCTCACTTCCAAATCATCATTTAGAAAAGCAGCCATGACACCCAACCGCCAGATATCGTAGTCATGGTATGTAGCCGTGGCAAGTAGGATCAGGATGGACTTTAAGCATAACTTTGAAAGTCTCAACTTTTCCATGTACACCAAGTAATCTTCTCAAGATATACTTGCTCCTGATAGGGATTTAACCCTTCAGATAAAGCAACCAAAGTCCATACTTTGTTGGTGTATAAGGATTCCATCTCAGATCGATAAGCATCCAACCATTCTTACTGAGTCCCACTCTTGATGGCCAGCTCGAAACGAGTTAGGTCATCATCTCATGATGCAATCCTCGCTCCCACTGTCATAGAGAAAACCGAAGTATCTCTCAGGTGGGTGAGGAACCCTACTAGATCGGCGGAGAGGCTGAGGTTCGTTGGAAACTATTGAATCCTTTGGTTCTACCAAATCATCAGCTACAGTTGTATAGCTGGAACTCTTTCCAGTTCTACCTCATGACCAATAATTTCTTCACAATAAATTTCCTTTCACAAAGGGGGCATGCTGAGAAAGAAAACATCTTTTGTTTCTCGGTTTGGTAGAAGATATTCCCTTGCGAATGCTTGGGATATCCAACAAACTTCCACAGAACAGTCTTTTCCTCGAGCTTGTCCGTATTTTGCTTTTAGACATAGGTCGGACAACTCCAAATCTTAACTTACCTAAGATATGGGCTTTTCTCATTCCATATCACATATGAAGTGGTAGGCAACTGATTTGATTGGAACCCAATTCAATAGGTATGCAACTTCTCAAGTGCATAACTCCCAAAAGGAAATAGGAAACTCAGTAGTACTCATCATAGAGCACACCATATCGCATAGGTTGCTATTGCTCCGCCCCAATATACCATCGTGCTATGGTGTAAACGGAGGAGTAATGCTGAGAGAGAATCTCATTCTCCTTTAGAATAGTCCAGGAATTCCGTGCTCAAGTATTCTCCCCCTGATCTCATCAAAGGACATAATACTTATACCCGTTTTTGGTTCTCTACTTCTAACTTATATTCTGTGAATATCTCAAAAGGTTCGGACTTGTGTTTCAACAGGAACTTATGTCTGAATCTTGAGAGATCATCAGAGAATGTAATGAAGTACAAAGAACCGGTCTTGGCATGTGTAGACAGGGGACCTTCATACATCAGCATGTATCAATCCCAAGAGTTCACTAACTCTTTCTCTGTTTCCAATAAACAGAGCTATGGTCATCTTATCTTTGTGACATGACCGGAAAGTTTCACAAGATGTAAATTCAAACTAATTTTAATATGCATCTTTATGTAACTTCAGCTAATCGGGTCGCATTGATATGACCTAGTCTACAATGCCTCAAGAAGGATTCGTTCATTTCTGAAATCTTCCTCTTGTGTGTATTCTGTACGTTAAGAACCGTGGTTTGATTTAGAACGTCTATACTTTTAGATAACGTGCCTGAACCGATCAACTCTTGATAAAGGAAATGTTCAAAACATTATCCAACATTACAAAATTATATCCTTCTTTACTAATAAAGAGACTGATATGATGTTGTATATCAGGTTCAGTATCTAATAACATTCGTTCAGAATCAATGTATTCTGATAATACAGGGTGGTAACTGCCAACAGACTTGGCTGCAACTCTTGCATCATTTCCAACTCTTGAAACTTATCACTCGTTCTCTACCTATCTGTAGCCCATATAACAAATTACATATGCGGGATCCTGATCCGGTATCTCATACCCAGGACGTAAAGGATACTGAGAAACAGTTCTCTGTAATGAACACACCCAAAGAAGATGCATCAGCATGCACTTTCTTCGTTTGGGAGGCACGGGAATTCTGGTAATCCCCAATTTCCTTCTCTGTCTTATAACAATTATAAGTTGGAGCGGGACCAACGTTCCTTAGCGTAGTATAACAAGCGGGTTCGGTCAATACATCCGTATTATTATCTTGATTAAGGCGTGACATAGTCGCAACCAGGATAGAGAGAGAAGAAAACACTCAGCGTGCGCTTTTTACAAGATTAGATTGGTTATCAATTTATCTAATCAGGATGGCTCCCACTGTTTTAGTCAAATCTACCTTCAAACCATAAAAGGAAAGACTAGCCGGGATTAATTACACTCTACAAGTTCGCCAATCTTTTAACCAGGTCAGTGCCGGTACTTTGAGGGAGGTTCCCCATGCTTTCGCACGGACCTAATTAAAGTAAACCTCGTTTTCCCAAGGGCGTAACCCTGTTAACACCTTTCTGGACAGCTACTTGATCGGCTAATTGTAATGTGTAAAACACTCCCAGGAGTAACTCTTACTCGCAGCGGGTATCGGGATCCAACTATCTCATTGAAGGTATGCAATCTCATTGCAAATTTCAACACTTGAAATTCCCAATAATATTTTTCCCCTAGCATCCTATGACCTTGACGAAAGCCAACAAACCATAGGCTACTAGTCAAGTTCAACCTGTCATTTCCCGATTGAATTAAACCTACCCACACGACCCTTGACGAAAGCCAACAAAGCCGCACGACTACCCTAACTCAATCGCATCATATGCTTATACAGATAAGCATAAAAAGCTACCGCACACTACGCCTTGATGAAAGCCAACAAACGTAGTACGAATACTAAATACTACTTATCTGAAATGACGGAGGGCTACGACAGGTTTTTAAGAAAACCCTTTGCGTAATGAACATGATATCGTTGTAGAATCGAGTGATTTTAAATGGAGTGTTTTGAGGCTTTTCTAGTTTTGCTAAAGAGGTCACTCCCGGTGAAGGGATCGTCGGCTCTTTCCTTATCGAATAAGGTGCAGGATATTTCACAAATATCACTATGCAAAGAAAGAACTATAGAAACAATCAAAAGACAAACCGAGTTTGTAGCATCTGCTAGTTTCGCTAAAGAGGTCACTCCCGGTGAAGGGATCTCGGCTCTTTCCTTATCGAATAAGGTGCTGGATGTTCTATAAGGAACACCGCTATGCAAAGCAAGAACTAGAGCTACCAGTTTTTAAACAAGTTTCTACAACATCTTTAGGTTTCTTTTAATTCATTAATCTCATTAATGAAGTCCCATTTTATTACGCTTCACAAGCATCTCATTTGAAACGAAATCTGCAATATAACATATATCTCATATATATATAATATAAACATTCGTCTCAGGCAGTAATATGATCTCATCACAGAACATTGCAGTAGAAGAAACATATATGAAATATTGGATATACTAGGAGGTCTGTGTTTTAATACGAGCCTGTATAAAACACTGATTCCATGGTTGCGATGAATAGCCAAACCCACATCCCTAGACCCCTACGAGAGCGGCAAGTAACACTGCCAATTCTACGGTTAGGAGACCCGGTCTCGAGTTCTCGAGATGGTCTCCCACTGGACCCTAGAACCCGGTTAGTTATGCTCCCCGCCTTGGGTCAACCTAATGCGGAAAAGTAAATAATATACAATGGTCACATCATCCTCAGCCCGGAAGTGCCCCAATAAAAGAATATTACATACAATGAATTTTACATGAATGAAAAAGAAAAAACTCTCATCTCACATAAAACCCCCGGCTATTCAGAACACGACGATCCAATATAACATATCACAGCAACACATAATATCTCATACCATCAACGTAAGCAAGCATGCGTATCCCGATTGTCGTTGATGTATAGCAACGGAGCCGGCGATACACCACATACTACGCTTACGGTCACAGAAAAGAAAGTGTAAAACTACAACAGTTGGAATCCGCAACCTCCTTAGACATCGCATGCCTTACCAAATGAATTCCTTAGACATCTCATGCCTAACAATTATAAACCCCGCATTTTAGTCTCAATCTTGAAAACACTTTTCAATATCAAGTTGGATAATTCAACAAGATTCCCGATATTCTGATCGAATGCTCGTCGCAAACTTTAGTAGACGGCCGCACCCCCGATGCCGTCGACGAAGTACACTAAGGCGGAACACCGCTGCCGCGAGCACCCGAACGGATGCTTTTGGCGACGGGGTTCTCCTACAGTCACTTGGTCGGGGCTATGGGGCGTGGCTATCTATTAAGTTTATCCGACGAGTATCCCCGTATGCTACGTGATTGCGACGAACTTTTGATCGCATCAAAATACCGTGGCAACCGATCATCTGAGACTGAACTGCTAGATTTAGAACATTCAAATTAGTTATCTCATAACTATTTATGGATTCCAAATATTGTATCACATTTCAGATAAATAGACAATGTTAAACTTTCCGATCGAATAATCAAACACCCAAGTTTTCCCAAATAGTTCTCAACACTTGAAATTAGTTTAAAAACATCCATCACATGCCACAGTACCAATGGTCCAGCCGTAGAAGGGTCAAGCCAACACCTCACATGTGGCAACGCCGTACTGCCACAAACCCTAAGGTTTAGAGGCGGTTCAGACGGTCACATAATCGAGTTAAGGTTTGTGTTCTTCTAGATGGTCCACCGCGTTACTTGCACGACTTAGAACGTTCTTAAACTTCAGAAAAATCCAACACTTGGAAATTTTCCGGCAGGGGAAAAAGTGAGTTATTGATATCCGTTCGAACTTTTTAACACGTTCAAAAATTATCCCGAAAAACTTAAACGAAGTTAAATTATCCGATCGAATCAACGAGTCCCCAATACATCCCAAAAAACTCAACACTTGAGTATAATTAAAAATTCCCAGAAGCATCAAGAAGTGCCTACGGTTATTACTGTGCAAACAATAAACCCTAATTCTCCTATACGGCCGTGGAACCGCCGCGCAAGCCATGGTACGGCCGCGGTTCCACGGCGCTTTAGTGGGATTAGTGTCTCGTTTTGCACAGTAATTACCCTGCTTAATTTTCTGAGTATTTTTAATACGAAAAAATCAACATTTTGAAATTTTTTCCAGAAACTAGAGATTTACGGGTATCCGTAGTTCGATCGGACTTTAGACTTCGCCTAGACTTCGCCTAAAGCTTCAGCTTAGCTCTGATACCACTGTAGGGTTACTAGGCACTCTCACAAGGGTCTATAAGGCATCAACCATGCCCGATTTAAAATTTAGACGTGCCGAACAACCCTAAACCAAGATCTTAAACTAGAGATTAGGCGAAACAAAGCATGTAAACAACTTTACATCTAAGAGATAGGGAATACAACCTTTGTAGTACGTTCCTTCACTTCTAAAGCTCCGTGTTGTGGTCCCTTCGTTGCGATCATCAATTTCCCGAACTCTAGAGAGGCTCCACGAAGAGAAAGATGCAAGCCTGCTTCCGATCTTCGATAACTAAGATGATCTACCTTGAAGTTTCTTTAACACAAGCTTTCACTCACTAAATGAAGTGAACACCCTAATCTAATTGGCAAGAATAGATTAAGATGATGAAGTAGGAATTTAGCTCTCATTTGTTTTCTTAATCTCACTCATTTTCATCACATCATAAAAAGCTAGAAAGCTTTTCATGCAAAGAAGAAGAAGGAAGAAGATGAAGCAATCTCTTTGTGATGAATAATGAAACTCATGTGAGCTTAGAAATGCAACCATGGGTTAAGTATGAAGACTTAACCTATGTAGAGAAACAACTATGGTTAAGGGTTGGGTTGGGCTAAGCAAATATCTACACAAAATATCCAAAGTCAAAGTCAAAGTTTCAAGAAGCTTCTTGAAAGCTTCATGCATGCTTAACCCTAATCCAAACCCTAACCACAATTAAACTCCACAAAACATGTTGCATTTATACCACTAATATGTTACAATATTATATATCACATATACAATATTTATTGTAACAAAATAAAATAATACAATTAACAGATATCACATATATATCAATGTATTACCCGAGTGAGAAAAAGAATCTATTAGTGAGCTTATATTAGTTAATGTAATTTAATATATCAAATATATCATTATACATTAAATTATCGAATCAACACTTGATCCGATAATCCGGCTATTTCACAAATAACCGACTAATATAATCTGTATCAGTTCATCGAATCAACACTTGATCCGATGACCCGGCTATATCACATATACCCGGCCGATATCTCATATTGCGAGAATCTAGTAGGTATCACATACACGTATTGTTCTCTGTCTCGCACATATCACATATGTGCTCCTACTCCGTTTTTCCCGAGCCAGGAAACCTCTGTGTAGGACTCTAAAGAATCGTCAATACGCCGGCAGCAGGTGATGATCATATCAAACACCCACAAGTTGCAAGCGGTCAGCTAAACGTAACAGCCACCCTGGTATCGAGCGATTAGAAGATCAACAAGCAAGCCTGTACATTCTCCTGCGAGTCCAATCATTAACACTCCCGTACAGTCCGGTCTCGTCGTCTGATATGTCGCATATCTCGCCTACGGGTGGTATACGTCAGACCCCAGTAGCTTGATAAGTCGTGTCAAAATGAGGTCTATAACAGTTCGAGAAACTACTGATAACACTTACCAGTAAATCTCAGCAACCTTGGCCAGGGATTTCCAGTTATAGCCAATCGAACACAGCGCAACATCAACTCCCTATACCGGGAGAGACGAATCCCCTTCTATCGCTCATTGTCTCCATGTGATTCGGGACTGTACCCAAAAGCCACCTTTTTGCACGCCTTCTTGGACGTGGTATGATGGAAATCAAAGCACAGTGGGAATCATACAAGACTCTATGACGATCTCGGGTCTACAGACTAACCTGTACCAGTGTCACCAGAGAACTGCCATCTGACGTGAGGTATAATACCATCTGGGAGTTCTCGGCGAGTCCGTCCACTGTACCCAGTCTTTACTTAGCACCAGTACACCATCCTTAATGTCAAACACCGATGGATCTGGGATCATCCATCGCCCATCATATGGGTTAAGATGCGTATACGCTAGTCTACTCTGGTGTATCGATACCCTGTCTCGATACACCCTCGACTAGGAACAGTTATAGGATGTACTCTGATCAGTCGAAAATACTGCATTTTTAACACATCAATTTCCCTATCTTTTGCATTCATCTAGAGGTGTTCGGTATTCATATTGCACATATTAGCAAAACGGTTGTAAAATACAAGATTACATGTGCTATACTCTAAAACCGGCATTTTTAGGGAAATTGACTGTTTATCATGGCATCGCATCATCCTTGTATTGCGCAACATTTGTTTCGAAGTCTGTGGAGGGAATTCCAGGAACCAAGCCAAAATTGTCAAATTGCTGATAAAAAAATACGCCAACTCAAAGATCTGAGATCTGGCAATGATCTAGAAAGAATTTTGGGAATCGACATATCATGAAGTACACCTGAAGTCAGTACAAGAATTACCAGAGCTTTTGAAGCACTAAGTCTCCTACAGTGCCGCGGATCCGCGGCCTAAGCAGGCTCGTGCCGCGGATCCGCGGCCCTATTGCCACGTCATCAGTGGAAATTTACTGCAGTAGTCCTCTCTCAGTGTGTACACCTCATAAAGACATGTCAAATTCCAGATTACTCTCGAAGCTTCTGCCAGATCAGCAAGGATCATTAAATTAAGCAAATCTTGATTAAGCTCCTAACAAACTAGTTCTAGAAGCTCCCTCCAACTAACTACTTCTAGAAGCCACTCTAGCTAACAAACTTTTGGAGGGAAATTCAAATTTGAAATCCTAGATCTAGGGTTTTGAGGTCTATAAAAAGGAGCCTAGATCTAAGGGTTGAAGTTGTTCATTAAATCATTAGTTCTTCATCTCCCCCAAATTCATTTACAAGTTGAGTGACACATCTTGTAGCCCTAAATCCAAAATCCAAAGCCAAATTCAAGATCCTGAGTACCATTCAAGCGAGAAGCCTTCAACCTTTTAGGAGCGGAGCCGATCTTCAATCGAGCAAGTGATCCAAGCCGATCCGCGACTCAAGGAGACGAGTGAAGCCAAATCGACGATCGAGTTCTTCCTCTTGTAGTTCTTGAGCGATTTGTAACGGAATTGTTGATATAAATAAAAAGTGAAATTTTTTAATCTTGCTTTCTTTAAATTCTTGCATCATGATTCGATCTCAATTTGTGATTGTGGTTCTTGTTGTGATGTTTGAGTAAAACTCCGCTTGTAAAGGAGTCGAGACAATCAATAGAATGATGATGTAACAAATCTTAAAATGATTCTTAAGTCCTACGAGTTTTGTAAACCCTAGCAAATTGAAGAATCAACGACCTAGTTTCGTTGCGATGCTTTCTTGATTGTGATCGCTCGAAATTAGGGATCCACGATCGATTCTTGAATTTACTAGAGGCTAGAATATGAATGATATCGACGAAGGAACAAGGGATAAATGATGAAATCCTAGTTTCATAAGAAATCCCAGTTTCACAAGAAATCCCTAATTCTCGTCGATCATCATCGATCTAGTATCAATTCATCGATGGATAAGAATACGTAATCGCTAGATTTCATCACATCTATAGATCCGATCGATTCCTATGAGCCTCACTTCGATTCTTGATATTTGGATTGGAAATCATCAATTGACACTTCTTGATTTTAATGTTTTCTTGTTATCAGATCTAGATTTTTCTAATTCTTGAAATTCAATTTACAAATCATGAATTGTTTCTTTTCTTTCCTTTAAAGTTTCAACTCTTCTAAATCGAAACACGAACGATTACACTTTCCCTGTGGACGATCCGCACTTACTAACGCGCTACATTCGACACCGTTATTGATTGCGGTCAAAATATTTTTGGTTGTGATTTCTACACAATTTTCACACCACACAATCGGAAATCGTTTCAATCAAATGGTGCCGTTTCCGTGGATAGTGCGTTAATTGTTCGTATTTTGAAATTTGAGTTGAAAAGTTTATTCCATCTATATTCTTAGATTTAAATTCGCACAAACCCTAAACGTGTTGTTATGATTTGTTGCGAGGAAATCTGGAATTAGTGGAGCTGTGGAAAAAAGATTCAGAGCATTCCAGAGAGCTGTGTAAGTGAACAGGAGACTATTGTGAAATTTTTGTTTAGTGAAGAGGATAAACCACGGCGGATCCACGGCATTAGGCGACTCCCGCGGCGGAACCGCGGTGCTACAGTAGAATCACTGTTCCAAAATTTTTGGTAACTCTCTTGACTTTCTTATCTCCTACCTCATCTGCTCCAATTAACAATTTACTGCAGGTTTCTTTGCAAATAAATCGCAGCGCCACAAAAAGCAATAAAAATTGTGCGTGTTTTTGATTTTTGGTTGTTTGCATGTTAATACGGAAATTAAGGGGTAAAGACCAAATCCGGATTAGGTGGGGAGTTCATTACCCTTCTTAAGCCCCAAAAATCACAAAATTGCATCCGCATTACCCTCATTAACTAAAAAATTTCTAGAGAAGACTCTAAGGACCGTCGCGCTCACTTAGGACAAGAGAAGGCCGTGGGTAATTCATTGCTTATCCGCGTTTCTTTTGTGGTGTCTAAGGCTAGTGGTTACTTAATTAGGCCCACTACTTACGTAGTGGAGAACCTCCTACTTACCTGGCACTTACCTGGCCACAAGAGAGACAAAGAGGCAGTGGAGGATTGATCCTGCGACTTGTCTTTTGGCAGTTAGGAGCGATCTAGAGCTTTGACCTAGGTGACCACTAGAATTAGGGTTTTTGCTTGTTGCATTTGTTGTGATCGCATCATTTATTCAAAAAAAAATCCGTATATTTTTCAAAACAAACACCAATCACATTCATTCTTTCTCCTAATTATAAGTCACGCTGCCATTTGTACTAAACCCTTTTAGTGCAAGATAGGCTGGACACGGGATTCTAGTGCCCGTTAAGTCCGCGTTTCCCTTCGATCGACCCTAAAGTCGGTATTTCTACATTTACCTCTTCTTTACCCACCACCACACCCACTTCGATGGATCCGTCTCCATCGAACTTCTTTACCACTACTCTGCTGCCGTTCGTTGGTGCGCAGAATCTACCCCGCATCTCTCTCCAAGAGAGGTGTTATCCTACACGAGGTCCTCTTTCGACCTGTCTCTCCATTCCACCAGCCAACGGGGAAAAATTTCAAATAAAACCCCAATACATCAACCTTCTACCAAAATTTCACGGTCTTGAGTCTGAAGACGCATATGCCTTTATCACCAAATTTGAAAATGTATGCGCAATGATGGGTACCTCACAGCTCTCTATGGATGCTATGCGTCTACGTCTTCTCCCATTTACCTTGTGCGATATAGCCGAGAAGTGGATTTACAACACAACCGCACATTCCATTTCAAACTGGGAAGAATTCGTAAAAGCATTCCTAAAGAAATTCTACCCAAATCATAAGACAGCTCGAGTACGTAGCGAAATCAATCAATTCACCCAGCTTCCAAATGAAATATTTTCACAATGTCTTGAACGCTTTAAGGATCTGTTAGTCCAATGTCCACATCACGGAATCCCTAGATGGGAACTGTGCAGAATCATTTATGAGGGCATTAATCCTAACACAAGACAGACCCTTGAATCCTTGTGTCAAGGCAACTTCATGACTAAAGATGATGGGGAAGCCTGGAAATTCCTAGAAGATTTCGCTGAAAAATCTTTACAGTGGGAGGGTCTGAGTCAATCGTCTAGGGATGGCAATGATATTTCCATAGGAGTTAGAGCTGAAATTTCAGCTTTACACAAGAAATTCGACGCTATGGAAAATAAATTTTTAGCTGCCGCCCTAAATCAAATGTCACTCTCCAAAACTGTTTATGGATGATGTTCTGATCCTTCTCATTTGACGAAAGAATGTCCATGAAATTCTCCGTTTCAAGGTCATGAGCATGACAATGCCGCATTTCAAAGACCTAGAAACGATCCATTTTCTTCCACATATAATCAAGGTTGGAGAAATCAACCTAACTTTGCTTGGAACAAATCACAATCTCAAGACACGGTTCCAACCCAAAACAATTTCCAAAGGGTCCCTCCACCACAACAGCAACCACTTCAATTGAGTCAGCACCCCTTCCAATCAAAAAACTTCCAAAATCCGGCTAACACTTTTGCACCACATGAAAACTCTTTGCAATTGACCGGTACAGATAATACCTCTGTACTAGCACAAACCTTGGATACTTTCATGAAACAATCCATCCAAGGGACGGCAAGTTTGCAATTTTCAATCAAGAATGTGATGAAGATCATTGTCTCTCAAAATGAGAATATCAAATCGATGGAAGCACAAATTGCACAACTAAAAGCCGAAATGAGTGCAAGAGAGAAAAGGAAACTTCCAGCTCAACCTTTACCCAATCCTGGCTATTCACATCATGTGAATGCAATCACGTTGAGATCTGGAAGAGTGCTTGACAACCACGTTGGGGAAGAGAATGATGACACAGAAAAATCTATCAATGATACCCCGGCTGAGACCTTTCCTTCCACTTCTACTTCTAATTCTAACCCCAGTTCTTCAACCCCACCATCTTCTTGCGAGCCTATTCTCCATTTCCCACAAGGCTCGCCACCTCAGCCCACCTCTTCTAGTTCTCCACGGACGATCCCCACTTCTATTCTGGGATCGGGCCCACACACACTTCCTTCTCCTATGATGGACCCAGCGCTTATTGTTAGAGCACCTTATCCTAATCGGTTAAGGGCTAACAAATCGAGTCCACATATGGAGAAAATTATGGATATGTTTAAGAAAGTTAACATCAACATCCCTCTCCTCGATGCCATCCAACAAGTTCCGTCCTATGCGAAAACTTTTAAGAACTTGTGCACTAGGAAGAGGAAGACTCAAGTGCCCAAGTGGCAAAGGCAGTAGATACAGCTTTCCCCCAACAAGTACCGAGGAAACGTAAGGACCCTGGCTGTCCTACTATTTCTATTTCTATTGGGGGAAAACACATCAACCGTGCTCTACTAGACCTTGGCGCAAGTGTTAACCTATTTCCTTTCTCAGTCTATGAGCAGTTAGGGATCGGAGAGTTGAAACTAGCCCATTGCACTCTCCAGATGGCTGACCGATCAATCACCAAACCTAGGGGAGAACTGGAGGATGTGTTAATAAAAATCGGGGAATTTGTATTCCCTGTGGACTTTATTGTAATTGATACACAGCCTGTAGAGAACCCACGGAATCAAATTCCGGTGATTTTAGGTCGCCCCTTTTTTGCCACTTCCAATGCTATCATCAACTGTAGAAATGGTTCTATGACCCTATCCTTCGGGAATAGGTCAATTGAACTGAACATTTACAAGTTGGGAAGTGTACCCTCTGAACCTACTTCTCTGGTCTGTTCTGTCGAATTAATGGATGTCGACAGCAGCGAATTTGATGATCCTCATGATACTGATCTAGACTCTTTTCATACGTTATTGTTTGACCCAACTATGTATCATACACACACGGACTCTTCCACCGAGATGTCCGGGTCAACAACTAACACCGATTATGAACTGCTTTTAGAGTCTGAAGATCACTCCGCAATTTGTGATGACATTATTCATCGGGGTATTGATGGAACTTTTGAGGAGATCTTCGCTGATGAACTCGCATTTTTGAATGACACGGGTGTTGAGATGAATCATCTCCCAATCAATGAAATTGAACCTCCACCCCTTCTTCTGAACTGTAAAAAGAATGCGAGTAATCCATCACATTCACTGCATCATCTCTCTAAAATGAGACGCACATACATTCTATTCCACCCTTTACCCTTTCCACACTTCTTCTTCCACCAACCAGAGCACTGCATTGATAAATGTTTTGAATGGTTGGTGTTAACTTTCGGTCTTTGCAAAGCTTGGTATCGACCAATGATTTTTGACCCTCTCATGTGATTTTCATTGCATAACTCAAGTTTGGGGGGGCATTTTTTCTGGATCTTGAAAAGAAATTTTTTACAAAATGATGAGCCAAGAATAAGTTTGGGGGAGGTTCTTCACTTAAATATTTTGCCCCCAGTAATAAATTCCTCCCAGGATTACAGTTTTTTTTGAGATTTAGCAGAAGGCAAGAGTGAGGACACTGTTGAAAACAAGTTTGGGGGAGGTTTGCGCTTATTTTCGCATCATTTGCATCATACATTTGCATAAGCACAAAACATTTTTCAAAACCTATAAAAATTTAGAAAATTTCAAAAATAAAAATATTTTTTGTACATAAATAAGATAATAAAAGATTAGATAGTGAAAAATTACATCCAAAAGATTGGAAAAATTTAAGAAAACCAAGAGAATTAGAAGTTTTCTTATACGAACTAGTAATAAGTAGTTATGAGCCGTTGTCCCAAGGGTTTGTAAGATGATATAAGTCACTAATCTGCGGATAAAAATAAGTCTAAAAAATAGTTCCTGTTCTGGAAGCCAAACATTTTGAACGTTGATACCCTTCTATTCGCACTTACACACGTCTTGAAACTCGGGATAGTAGAGGATACCTTGAAATGCTCTTGTCTAAAAGCCAATGTATGAAGGAAATAAAAAAATGAATAAAATATAAAATCGTGAGAAAAATGAACACTGGTTTTGTTATCGCCAAGGCAGCAATAAAAAAATATAGCGAGAGTGCCTCTTCACCTAGTGCCCTAAAGCCAACTCGTCTGGGAGTCACTGCTAAGCCTTAGGTGGTGCAAGACGAGGAAAATACACCAAATAAGCAAGCACATGAGTAATCGGTCGGTTAGTACCTCAAGAAGTATTAAAAGTCGCATGAAAGTGTGTGAGCAAATTCAACTAAATATTCATTAATTAAAAAAGTACTGAGGTGGATGGACAAGAGTATGATAGCTTGAATTGAATTCTCCGGATGTAGGGATGTCCTTTACCTACATGTAGGGTTATATGATCGATGTTTGGAAGAAAGATAGGAATGAAGAATAAGAAGATGTTTTATTGAGGGATGTTGTGATTTCTAACATCTTTTCATGGCTATTAAGATAGGGCTCATGACAACCGAAAAGCTAGCTTAGTTGGAAATCCTAATTTTCAAGGCTTTTCTTTTACAATTCTTTTCTTTAAATGTAATATTCATGATCTTCCTTTTATTATTGGATTTTGTGGGTGCAATCCGCTGAAAACCCTCAGGAGACAACACTCCTCCTACTAGGGACACCTAGAGGTTTAAAGGCTTGTTGCACGTGCTCAGTGCAATCGTGTTGCCTACAAAAGTGTGCTAGTTAGTTTTTCTCTTTCTTTATTTTCTCCTTCTCTTTTTAATAAAACAGTTCGCTCGAGACGACCGAAAATAAGTTTGGGGGAATTTGATCAGTCGAAAATACTGCATTTTTAACACGCCAATTTCCCTATCTTTTGCATTCACCTAGAGGTGTTCGGTATTCATATTGCACATATTAGCAAAACGGTTGGAAAATACAAGATTACATGTGCTATACTCTAAAACCGGCATTTTTAGGGAAATTGATTGTTTATCATGGCATCGCATCATCCTTGTATTGCGCAACACTTGTTTCGAAGTCTGTACAGGGAATTCCAGGAACCAAGCCAAAATTGTCAAATTGCTGATAAAAAAATACGCCAACTCAAAGATCTGAGATGTGGCAATGATCTATAAGGAATTTTGGGAATCAACATATAATGAAATACACCTGAAGTCAGTACAAGAATTACCAGAGTTTTGAAGCACTAAGTCTCCTATAGTGCCGCGGATTAGCGGCCTAAGCAGGCTCGTGCCGCGGATCCGCGACCCTATTGCCACGTCATCAGTGGAAATTTACTGCAGTAGTTCTCTCTCAGTGTGTACATCTTATAAAGACATGTCAAATTCCAGATTACTCTCGAAGCTTCTGCCAGATCAATAAGGATCATTAAATTAAGTTAATCTTGATTAAGCTCCTAACAAACTAGTTCTAGAAGCTCCCTCCAACTAACTACTTCTACAAGCCTCTCTAGCTAACAAACTTTTGGAGGGAAATTCAAATTTGAAATCCTAGATCTAGGGTTTTGAGGTCTATAAAAAGGAGCGTAGATCTAAGGGTTGAGGTTGTTCATTAAATCATTAGTTCTTCATCTCCCCCAAATTCATCTACAAGTTGAGTGACACATCTTGTAGCCCTAAATCCTAAATCTAAAGCCAAATTCAAGATCCCGAGTACCATTCAAGCGAGAAGCCTTCAACCTTTTAGGAGAGGAGGCGATCTTCAATCGAGCAAGTGATCTAAGCCGATCTGTGACTCAAGGAGATGAGCAAAGCAAAATCGACGATCGAGTTCTTCCTCTTGTAGTTCTTGAGCGATTTGTAACGGAATTTTTGATATAAATAAAAAGTGAAATTCTTTAATCTTGCTTTCTTTAAATTATTGCATCATGATTCGATCTCAATTTTTGATTGTGGTTCTTATTGTGATGTTTGAGTAAAACTCCGCTCCTAAAGGAGTCGAGACAATCGATAGAATGATGATGTAACAAATCTTAAAACGATTCTTAAGTCCTACGAGTTTTGTAAACCCTAGCAAATTGAAGAATCGACGACCTAGTTTCGTTACGATACTTTCTTGATTGTGATCGCTCGAAATTAGGGATCCACGATCGATTCTTGAATTTACTAGAGGCTAGAATGTGAATGATATCGACGAAGGAACAAGGTATAAATGATGAAACCCTAGTTTCATAAGAAATCCCTAATTCTCGTCGATCATCATCGATCTAGTATCAATTCATCGATGGATAAGAATACATAATCGCTAGATTTCATCACATCTATAGATCCGATCGATTCCTATGAGCCTCACTTCGATTCTTGATATTTGGATTGGAAATCATCAATTGACACTTCTTGATTTTAATCTTTTCTTGTTATTAGATCTAGATTTTTCTAATTCTTGAAATTCAATTTACAAATCATGAATTGTTTCTTTTCTTTCCTTTAAAGTTTCAACTCATCTAAATCGAAACACGAACGATTACACTTTCCCTGTGGACGATCCGCACTTACTAACGCGCTACATTCGACACCGTTATTGATTGCGGTCAAAATATTTTTGGTTGTGATTTCTACACAATTTTCATAGCACACAATCGGAAATCGTTTCAATCATACTCGTCGACTACCGTGGCCCCACTAGTATGATCTCATAATAGTCCCAGTAGTCGAGTACATATCCTAAGGGCTTTATCAACATGTAACATAAAGACTATCATAGTACATGTTAAGATAAAAAGCAACCAGATAGCGTACTATCATGTCGAGCAAGAAAGTCCTCCCTATATATGTCCAAGCATCCACTGCAATATACATCATATGTACAGTAATAGCCTCTAGGGCATACATATAACTAACAGGTGTATTTTCTCCTTATGAATTGTGGGGATTCCTAAGTGATGTTTTCTTTTGTAAGTTGTAAGGATCTTCCAAAAGTGTTTTCTCCTTATAAGTCAAGAGGACTTACAAGTGTCGTTCACCATATGGGGACATTTCTCGTCTTTGGTGGAACTTGGTAGGAGAATATTTATTTATGCCCATGAGTTGTATACAAGAGTCAATATAAGACTGCCTATATGGCCACTTGGGGGATATAACGGTTTAAGAACAGGTTTAGATACCTGTAACCTGGGACTTTTGAATTCTTTGATCCGTGAGGGTCTCATAAGGAGAATTCTTTTTACGAGTCGTGAGGATCTCGTAAGTTTATTTTCTCCTTAGAAATCATGTGGATTTCTAAGTGTGTTGCTCATTTGTGAGTCGTAAGGATCTCACGCAGGTATTTTCTCCTGCAAGTGTTTTCTTACGAGATTGCGTCCTTCCGGATTTTCACAAACTTGCCGGTAGTCATGCAGTTTTTACTCACGGTGCCCTTTCGGGTTTCATCCGTGCCCATTTCGCTTATGGACGCACCGTTTTTTTTAACGAGTTTGCGCCCTTTCGGGTATTCACAAACTCGCCGGTATCCCTATTGTTTTTACTCGTGGCGCCCTTTTGGGTTTTCATCTGTGTTCATTTCATTTGTGAACGTACCATTTTTTTGCAAACGGTGAAACTCTCGAAAGTAGCATCGTCGCAGGTGACCCATCTGTTTTTCGGCGAGACTTTGGGGGTGGATTCATCGCTGGAGTAACTGTGTAGCCAGTGGGACTTGAGTTGCAACCTTCACCATTGGAACTTCGATTGCAATATAGATCTCAAGGGAGCATATCGTCGTATTTAGGGTGATGCGCTAGTTTCGGGACGTTTCGGTCCATTATCGCCGTGTTTGAGGCTACGCAATAGTTTAGGGACGTTTCGGTCCAGTATCGCCGTGTTTGAGGCGACTCTCTAGTTTAGGGACATTTCGTTCCATTATCGCCGTGTTTTGGGCGGCTTGATAGTTTAGGGAAATTTCGGTCCGACATTCTCGTTTTGGGGACGAATGTTAGTTTTAAGGACATTTCGGTCCATTATTTCTGTTTTGGGACGAATATTAGTTTAAGGACGTTTCAGTCTAACATTCCCATATTTGGGACGAATATTAGTTTAAGGACATTTCAGACCAACATTCCCGTTTTTTGGGGGAACGCGTTAGTTTAGGGATGTTTTGGTCCATTTTATCATTTGGTCGAAGAATTGCAAAACTCATCCCTTCCAACTCTTGTTTACTGAGGCGCTGTTGCCTGTCCTTTGTTTGCATGGACACTTCACGCCTTAAACTATCTTCACCTTCTTGGACTGCTTCATCTATCATCGTGCCCATCGAGTTGTTTGGTGGGAAGTACCGGGAATTTTACACGGCACCTTCCCCCTGCTCATCAATGTCGCTTTCCGATACTGATGAAGCATCTTCTTCATATACGAGGAAACGAGATATAACGTCATTCTTTCTGCCGAGTCTTCCACTTCCTTGAAAGAATGAACTTGACTTGGGGGGTTTTCCCCTCATCGTCTGATTTAGAGTGGGACATGGATTTCACATCCCTCCCGTGGTTTTTTAGTTGAAGTGGGATATTCCACTTGATTGTAGGTCCCGCTTGTAGGTCCTTTAATATCCTTTTTGTTCTTTGAAAAGAAAGGACCATCCCACGTCGAGATTCTTCCATCAGTGAGGAATATGTCCCCAGTGTATATTTCGGGAGGGGGGTAAAGTACCTACGTCATCGTTATTTTAGCGACAGGTTGCTTCAGAACCACTCATTTTTATTGAGCGTTGGCGACAAATGCCACCTTGCCTTTGCTTTTCATTCGTCCTCATCGGATGAGAAAGTTTCTTAACCCATCTGATCCAATTGAGCCATTTTATCCATGAGTTCTTAGAAGGTCGTTGGCTTGAAGAAGGCCATATATAGGAACACCTTTGAATTTGGGTCAAGGATGGCTATGAACAATCCTACAGCTGCAGCTTCGTCGATGCGTTGCTCACATTTTGACCAGAGAATTTGCCATCGGGTAACATATTGAACCCAGGTCTCATTCGGTCCAATCCTTTCATTGACCAATGCCGCCACGGAAGTGTATTTATTCACACTAGTGAATCTTTTACAGAAGAGTATCTCCATCTGTTCGAAGGTTTTCACGGAGTCATTTGGGAGTTCCGCATACCATTCGAAGGCAATGCCCGCCAGACTGCTGACGAACTGTCGGAGGAGCAATATATCACATCCTCCTGTGTTGCCGCACAAGAATTTAAATCGCGCGATGAGCTGGCGAGGATTCCTAGTTCCTTTGTACATGTGGAAAGTTAGAAGTGTGTATTCTGGCGGGTACTGTATTTGATCGTAGCACGCCGGATACGGTCGACCGGTCTTGATCAATCTATTTGCAGTATCACTGGCATAGTGACATTTGATTTGCTGAGCGATATATTCGTCCAGTTTTGCTTTTGGAATCATTTCCTCTTCGGCCTTTGATAAGGCTTGCAGAGAATTTGCAATGCCACCCTTATCTTTGAGAGTGGCTACCGGCAGTTCATCTGTCAGTGGTTCCGATTGAACCATCATTCCAACCATATTTTTGATCAGAAGGGCCATCTCTGTCATTTTAGCGGACATCCCTGCCGCTTCTTCATCTCTCTTTTTGAGAGTGCGCTTTAGGAAATCAATATCCGACTCATTCCTTACCCTTTCTTCGGGTGCGTCCTTAGGATTTTCCTTAGGCGATGGATTAGGGATTGCTGCCGCCTAAGCGAGCATCTCAAGCAGCTTTTCACGTTGCAGTTGAACTTTTGTCAGGGATCGAGTTTGAGGTCGATGACTAATAGAAGCTTAAACTTCGTCTTTGGAGCTCACCACATAGACTGTGTGAACTACTAATCCCCCAGGCTTGGGGCATCTGGAATCTTGACTCTTGGAGTTTGCCTCGGGCATTTGGATATTATTAGGCTTCTCTTTTTTGTGAGAAGCCGCTTTGGCTTTGGGAGGAACCGTTGTATCAGGAACCGTCTTGGGATGAGTCCAAAGGGATTTGTCAGAATTTGGCTAAAGTTTAAGGGAAGTGTCGCAGTTGGAGACTGAGTCCTTCACCTTCTTGCACACCTTATATATAGATAAGGAAAGTGCTTTCCGGGAGCGAACTGGTTTCTGCTCTCGTTGGATTTCTACGGGCTGTGGAGGTTTCATCAATACTGCGGTGGGCGAATTTTTTCTGACACTTCGCAGCAGTTTGAAGCTGTTACCGGTTGGAACAGCAGCATTCATCATCAAAGTTGAAGCAGGTGGAGTCAACGCTGATGGAGAACTACTTCCAGCTTGTTTTGTACGGTGCCGATATCGATGTCCACCGTTTCTTACGGCCAGAATTTGATTAGCCTCAGAATTTTGCTGAGCCTACCCCCTGTTTTCTTCGAGAGCTTGAGTATTTTTCCCCCTGCGTCGACCATGGCCTTTAGAAGGTATTAGTTGTTTGGAGACCGATTCCATCGGCAAAGCAGAAGCTTGAGAAGCTGGCCTGTAGAAGACATACTTCTTTTGGGATTCCACCTACGGCGTTGAGTAACCGAAGGTGGAAGGTGTGAGGTGGGGGCCAAAGAGAAGCACATTGATTTCTTAAAGAGCCAGATTGCGGAGATTTGAGACTGCAGGTGGCCCATACTTGACTCTACCATATGTGACAAAGCCTGAGTTGCGGTGAGTGGAAGCAAACTCCATTCTGCATAGAGATGAAATGCCGGTTTCAGTATCCATCACCTAAGGGAAACTAAAGACATCTATACCGCGATTATTTGATCACGGAAAAACATGACACACGAAGTGTGGAGTGGAAAAAGGAAGAGGTCCCACCGGGCGTGCCAGAATCTGTTCACCGCCGAAAAACAGAGACGAATTGGGATTGATCGTCTTTCCTGAATTTGGGGGGCAGACGCTATTTTGACTTCTCCATCCACCTCTCCGAAGATACCAAGTTGATTTATGGCACCATATATCGGAGGTTTGGATAGATGCGACCGTTGTAGAAGATTTTATCAGATTCCCCATCATTTTATGAGGGTTTTTTGATTGTGGGGACGCTCTTCCCTATAGGCGCAAGCTCCTGCAGTTAATTACGTTATCGCATTGCGACAACCACTTTCTCCTGCTCCAGCAGTTCACTTCGTATCGTGTGTATTTTTGTTTAGTTTGGTTTCCCGTGAATTGTATACGAAGACTAGTTTATGTCGTCGCCCATAGGGCGCGGATCTGTAACATTTCAGAAAAATATAATATTATTTTTGGGAATTTTTATAATTTAATATTATTTTATTAAATATTATTACATTTCGGTATAATTAAATACCGATAAATGGGGAAAAGTCTGAAGAAAAATTATGGAAATTCTAAAATGTGTTTAATATAGGGTTTTTGGTAAAAAGTTTACCAAAATTAGTTTCTGATGATTTATCTGGTTTTATGAACATTTTATCGGAATTTTATCTGGGTTGCACACATATGTGCATGGTAGCTAGGGTTGAGCCTAGGGTTGAACCATGCCTAGATAACCATGGTGGCTTTAACCTTTTGGTTAAGTTAAGTGGGTTAATTAAGGGTTTAGCTTTGTTAAAAAAATTGGATTAGGTTGGGTTTGACTTGTGGCTAGAGAGAGAGAGAGGTGGCTATAGGTTATGTCACCCCATTTTCAAACATCAGCCCCCTAGCTGCTGCTACAAGCTGATGCATCATAGCCCCATATCTACACCCTCACATCTACACAACATGGCTAGAGAGAGAGAGAGGTGGCTATAGGTTATGTCACCCCATTTTCAAACATCAGCCCCCTAGCTGCTGCTACAAGCTGATGCATCATAGCCCCATATCTACACCCTCACATCTACACAACATCAGCCCTATTATCAACACATCAGCCCCCATTATCAACACTTCAGCCCCAGCTCCCTATCAACATCAGATACTACAACACCACACCATCATACACCACAACTTCAGCCCCAACACCACTCTAGCTGCTACTACAGCAAACACAATCAATTTCAAACCTCAGCCACAGGAGAAAAAGAGAGAGAGGGTTGCAGCAACAACAACAGCAACATACTTCCATGAGAAAAACGGCAGCATCAGCTTCAGCTACTGCTACAGGAGCTATAGAAGCAGCTCAGCAGCAACAACAGATCCTTCTCCTTCCCCTCTTCTCCTTCATCTTGAATCCCTTGAGGTATAATCTTGCAACCTAACTTCTTTCTTGAATAGTTATGGTTATGTAGCTGAAATTTAGTGTTCGTTTTGTGATCTAGTGCTAGTTTTAGTGATTTTGAGTGAGATGTGGCAAAGTGATGGTTTTAATCGTTAGGGTAACCTTATTAGGTGTGTTTGAGACCAGTTAACCCTAGAATTTCCCCAGATCCCAGCAAAATACCAGATTGTTCTATTTAGTGTCGGTTAGCGTTTTGTAGACTTTTTAAGCCTTTCTGGAATCTGCTACAACCCGGGACCTCCTAAAATAAAATTGACTTGGCAGTGTGATGTGCAGGTAGATAGAAGCCAACACCCAAAGCCCCAGCCCCTGGACCCACTTCCTGGCCGCAGATATATCCCTTCTGGCCGCAATTTGCTGCCAGAGCAGTAGGGAACCCCCTCGTTTTGCGTGCACAGCTCTTTTACCTGTAAACTTGACCCTGAGTATGTCTAGTTTTGTCCGGTTCCAACCAGGGTAGAATTTGGGTTGATTTTCTTGACTTGGCGCATGATTTACGATTTGTTTTCGTATGGATTTTGGTATTCGATGATTCGTTTCTGTCGGGTGGCGTTTGAACGCCAACGGCAGAGGATTATGGACTGTGTTTGCACGCGAGGCACAGGTTTTTACCTAAGGGCGTAGCATGCACCATTTTGGCGTCCGACATGGTTTTTATGTGTTTTAGCGTGTGATATCCTTATAGGTACCCCACGTGGCGTCGAAGCGTTGGAGATGCAAATGGCGACATCTGTTAGTGTATATGCCCTAGAGGCCATTACTGTATCATACTAGCTTGTATATTACTTGATGGAAGCTTGGGATATTCACAGTAGTATTGACAATCTTGCTCAAAATGGTAGTATGCTACTTGGTTTGTCTCTACTTCAATATGTGCATGTGTTTCTTTTAGCATATCGCTTGTATACATATTAGTAGAGCCCTTAGGATCTTTTCTTGATTACCAGCGTTGTGATGGCGCTCACACTCGTGGGGCTGGGTAATCCATAAGCACATCCTTATACAGGTCCCTAGTCGTAGGACTATCGAGACAAGCCATCGATACTCCGGAGTAGACTAGTTTATGCGCTTCTCATGCCAGCGGGGGAGACGGTCTGTCCCACAGCCGTCAGTACGTCGTACTTGAGATAGTATGCGGGTGCTCGTTAGGTTACGAGTACACTGGACAGGATTCGTCGGGAACTGTTGGTTGGTATTATACATATCGTCAGTTATCAGTTCCCAGGTGACATGAGTACAGCTTAGTCCGCCGACTTGACACTGTCACTTCTCCTCGAGTGTGTTCCCACTGTACTTAGATTACTACCCTACCACGGCTCAAAGGAGTCGTACAAACAGGTAATATTTGGGTGCAGTCCCGAAGCACTTGGATGTAATGACGGTTAGACAAGATTCGTCTCTCCCGGTATTGGGGGTTGACATCGCGCTGTGTCTAGGAGAGCCATTACACAAGTAGTCCCTGGCCAGGGCAAGCGAGATATACTGGTAGGTTTCCAGTGTTATCTCAGGGTGTTCTGGGCTGCACTCCGGCACGACTTGTACCGCTATTAGGGAACTGACGTTCACCACCCCCCTAGGCCCGCCATGCGATGTATCAGACGAACAGACAGGACTGTACGGAGATTGTCACATACAGGCTCAGTAGGAGTTCGGATGGGTTTACCTTATCGGCCTTCTTATCGACATCTACCTGGGGACCGTTATGTACAGCTAATGCCGCTTGCGGTCTGTGGTTAAACCCACTGCCAGCGTAGTGTCGAGTCTTTAGAGTCCCACACAGAGAGTTTCCCTGCATTGAGCAAAACGTGTAGAGGCCGTATGGTTTTACGGCAGGGCTGCGATCACTTGCGTACACTTGTGTGCGTATGTTGTTCGGGCAGGCAATACTAGTGGGCTTTGGTTTAAGCTGGATTCTAGTATTGCACAGATGGATTTGTTTTGTCTTCTGTGCATTCGCATTCTACGGAATGCGGATGCGGGTGTGTATGCACAGATTTGCGGAGTGGAGAAGGAGGAGGTGCCTCATTAGGGTTTTGACAGTGGGTTCGGTCAAAACCATTATGAGCCGAGGACATTATTTACTAATCCTTTTATTGATAATTATGTTATGGCTAATTACATTGACCATTTGACCATCTTGACTTTGTTGACCGTTTGACCAAAGTTGACTAGGATCTTCTTGAAAGGTCTAAAGTATTCTTTGGTTTTCTTTTTTCCTTTTTGGTTATGAAAATGGTCATGTCATTTGTGCCATCAACTTTATCATGATAGGATTAGTAATGATGAAAATGAGTATTATTGCAACCATGGTTGGGTTTTCTCTTGGTTAAGCTTTTCATTTGTTCACTTTCATTCTCTCTCATAGAAGAGAAATGAGAAACATTTCCATGGTTGCTCCTCCTTCTTCCTCCTCTTGATTCTTCCTTTGATCTCATGTGTTGAGAGTAAAAGGATTCCACTTGACAAACACATCCATACATCTCCACTACACATCCTAGGGGTTCTAGACTAGCAATCTATTTGCCCTAGTTGCCTCAGCTCGAGGTGGAGCTCGGTGTACATCTCTCGGGTGGATCGTCTTCGACGCAAGAAGGCCGCGGAGGTGCCCAAGGTCCGGATCGACACTTGGAGCTTGGATGGACAAGCGGGCCAGCGGAATGAAGACCCGAAGGACCGGTTTCGTGAGGTATACTTTCTACATCATAGTAGTTAAAGCCTCTTGTTGTTTACTAGTTACTTGTTTAGCAAAGATCCGTGCTTTTGAGTCCATGTTGCCTTGCGCCAAATCATTGTTTTTCGCCGTTTCCGCCTCCCCGTAAGAACCGGGGTGAGCAACGTGGACTTACAGTGGTATCAGAGCCTAGCTAAACATAAACTAGTAAGTTAGCAAAGTGTTTAGAATATCGATCGGAAAAAGTCGCAAAACACGTCCGCAAAACCTCAAGTTTCTGTCGATTTTCATACTGCTCAAAAAGTGATTTAAAATATATGAAAAATCGTCTCAGGGTTTTGTGAAAACACTGCAGAAAAACGATCCAGTGAATCGATCAAACGACCGCGGTTCCGCAGCAAAGACATGCTCATTGCCGCGGTTCCGCCGCCGTTTTGACTCGGCACTGGATCGGATTTTGTGCTGTATTTTAGTTTGGCTGTTTTGGGATTTTTGATACATGTTTTTTCTAACCAGATTTTCCAGTGAGCAAATTGACTTTTGGGGTGGTTAAAAATCCGTATTTTGATCGATATTCCGTAGACTTTGGCTAATAGATATTATCTGTGATGTGTTATATGTGTTGAACGTCTACTAATCGCTATAAGTCGATTAGTGGGGGTTATACATATCTGTGATCTGTAATGTTGATGATTTGTGTATATGAACTCGGTGGATTGTCGCGGATGAATAGCCGGGAATGGATGTGAGATGAGAGTTTCTTTTTCTTTCATTCATTGAAAAATTTGTAAATTGATGTAATATTATTTGTTTGGCTGCACAACCGGGTCGGGGTTGTAGCCGTCATTGTATAATTTCTTTTTACTGTTTTTGCTCCTAGGATAGACCCAAGGTGGGGTGCACAAACTACCGGGTATCTCGAAGTGCCGAGTGGCCTACTCACGGTGTTGAGGGAGGTTGCTTCGCTTTGGGTACTTGGCGGGTAGTTTGCCGCACCCGTAGGGGTCTAGGGTGGGGTTTGGCTATTCATCGCAACCGTGTAATCCGCTTTTCGTTGCAGGCTCGAACGAATCACGGATTCCTAGTATATCCAAAGTGTTCATCTGTGATCTGTAATGGCTATCATTGCTATATATTTATATATGATAACTATTTAGGTGTTGCTTATGTTTTGCATCCGCGCTAGTCCAGCCCCCGCTCTGTCGTTAGTTAAGTAACCTAACGGGTGATGACGGGGCCCCGTGGCGAATGCGGATGGCATAAGCGTACACCATATTTTGGTTGTTTTCTGCAATGGTAGGATTAAATGATGGGACGCATTAAAAGAACTAATGCAAGAAAATAAACCAAGTAAAAGTCGTTGGAACACTTTCAAAACCACTCGGTTCTTTTCAAAAACCAGCTTTTTAAACGCGGAGCTTGAACCACTCCTTTTAAAAGCTATCTCGTTCCATCGATTATATCAAGTTCACTACGTTCACGGTTTCGCCAAAACCATTCATAGCCCTCCGTCATTTCGGTTAAATATTCAGTAGTATTCAAGCTATGTATTTTGACCTTCGCCAAGGCATAGTGATTGGTAGCTGCTGAATATTTATCTATAGCATAGATAGATGCGTTGGTTTGGGACATTCGTACTACTATTTTGGCCTTCGTCAAGGGTATGTATGGGTGGGTTCAAATTAACCTGGATAATGACGGGTAGAACTTGACACGTGACTTATGATATGTTGGCCTTTGTCAAGGTCATAAGAGCATGGGGCAAAAATCCACATCGGGAGTTTCAAAAGTACTGAAACTTGCTAGCGCTGCATACCATTTGGAGTGTGATGATTCTGGTAGGATTCCTTCAGTTTTGTCACGCGATGATATTTGGATCCCGATCCTACTGTGAGTATATGCTACTCCTCGGGAACTTTCTCACTTAACGATCAATGCTATAAACTAAGTAGGTGTCTAGAAAGGTATTAGCGGGGCTACGCCCACAGGGAAAAGAGGTTACTTAATTAAGGAACTTCGCGAAAGCGTTGGAAAACCTCCCTCGAAGTACCGACACTGGCCTGGCTGAACGGTTAAGAAAGTATTGTACAGTGAAATTGATCCTGACTAATTCTTCCTTTATGGTTTGAGGAGGGATTCGAGAGACAGTGGGAGCCATCCTGTTTAGATAAATTAAAAACCAATCTAAACTTGCAAGAGCATCATGCTGAGTGTTTTCTTCTCTCTCTCTTAATTGCAGCGACCCAGTGACCGCACCTAGGTTACATCTAGATAATAAAATGACTGAATCTGACTGTTATGACTGGCAAAGGTCTGTCCAGATGTCCATTGCCCATGACAAGCTGGGACACCTCTTGACTGATCCCACCCCTGCCGTCTCTGGTCCAGTTTCCCCTGTCACGGATATTAATATCCGTAGGACATCGGAAGAAGACTGTGCGAAAGCCAAGTGCCTCGTGTTAGCCTCAGTTGATGGTATATACCAGAGGCAGCACGAGAAGATGGACTCAGCTTCTATCTTCCCCCATAACAAAGTTTTATATGGAGAGCAATCTCGTATCGCAAGATATGAGATCTCAAAGGAATTGCTTCCAGCGAGGTTGGCTATCGGGTCATATGTAGGGGGCAACGTCCTTACAGAGACCAGCTCTTTTGAGCTCTCGGACCTAAAGACCACGTTGAAGAACGGGTCAGATGCTGACTTAGATCAACAGTCTCTACCTACTACCCTGAAGGAAACCAGGGAAGTAGAAAGAAAGGGCAGGGCAGAAGTTTCGGGACTGGATGTAGTAAAAGAGGGATGTTCCTATTGTAACGGGAATGAACATGGGCAGAAGGATTGCAGGGCTTGCAAAACGAGTAGCCAGAATTCGAAGCATGTTGTGGCTTCGGCTTCGGGTGTGTTTGTAATAGAGAACTGTATGTCAGTTAACCCTACTTCCTGGGTATTGAATACCGGATCAGGATTTCATATCTGTAATTCGTTACAGGCTCTGAGAAACCGTAGGGTTATCAGGAAAGGTGATATGACTCTCAGGGTTGCAAACGGAATGAGCATGTATGCTGTATCCGTAGGGGAATATCATCTAGGACTGACAACTAGGCAGATATTGATTCTGCGTGACTGTTTTTATGTACCAGGTGCGACTTGTAACATCATATCTGTATCCTTACTTTCTAAGGAAGGATATGATTTTACTTTTGTAAGCGATGTAGTAAACATCCACCTAAATCAAGTACTGATTGGGTCAGGTACATTGAAATACGGTATATACGTTTTGAATCAAGCTCAGGTCTTCAGTGTCCAGAACACACTTAAAAGAAAGTCTCCGGAATTAAATCAGGCTTTCTTATGGCATTGTAGACTGGGTCACATTAATGAGACACGGTTGACAAAGTTACATAAAGAAGGATACTTGGATCCGTTTGAGTACCAGTCTTATGCCACTTGTGAATCTTGTCTTATGGGAAAGATGACAAAGACTCCGTTCACTGGACACGGAGAAAGAGCGAGCGAGCCCTTGGGACTCATACACAGTGATGTATGTGGTCCAATGTCTACACATGCGCGAAGTGGTTATTCATATTTCATTACTTTCACAGATGATTTCTCTAGGTATGGGCATGTCTTCTTGATGAAGCACAAATCCGAGGCCTTTGAGAAATTTCAGGAATATAAGAATGAAGTTGAAAAACAAACAGGCAGAAGTATCAAGACACTGAGATCTGATCGAGGTGGTGAATACTTGAGTGCCGAGTTTCTGGGCTACTTAAAAGAGAATGGAATTCTCTCTCAGCTTACTCCTCCATACACACCACAACACAACGGTGTATCGGAAAGGCCGAATCGAACCCTATTGGATATTGTTCGTTCCATGATGAGTAAGGCTGAGTTACCGCGATCCTTCTGTGGTTATACACTAGAATCAGCTGCATATCTTTTGAACAAGGTTCCCTCCAAGACTGTGCCTACCGCACCATATCAGATGTGGTGTGGAAAGAAACCTTGTCTTAAGTATCTGAAGATATGGGGATATCCAGCTTTTGTAAAAAAGCAGCATGCAGACAAGATCGAGGCACGCTCAGTACTATGTAAGTTTGTGGGATACCCAAAGAACTCCAGGGGGTATTTTTTCTATTACGCAGAGGAACAAAAGGTTTTTGTTTATCGTCATGCCCAATTTCTGGAACATAAGTTTTTAGAAAAGGAAGCAAGTGGGAGCGTAGAAGAACTGGAAGAAATTCCAGAACCACAAGCTATTACTGAAAGCTTAGAAGAACCAGAAGTTTCAAGAGAACCGGACATCCCAGCGCCACTCCGCAGGAGTAGTAGGCAGTCTCATCCGTCCGAGAGATACTACGGTTTTCTCATAGACGGGGATAGAGAGGATTGCACCATGGATTATGGTGAGCCTACTAGCTTCCAGCAAGCCATTCAGAGCGGTGACTCGGTAAAATGGCTGGATGCAATGCGGGCCGAGATGGAGTCTATGCACACCAACAAAGTTTGGACTTTGGACTTTGCTCCAGAAGGGGTAAAACCCATGGGATGCAAATGGATCTTCAGAAAGAAGATTGGTGTAGATGGGCAGGTTGAGACCTATAAAGCTAGACTTATTGCAAAGGGTTTTCGTCAAAGACCTGGTTTGGACTATGACGAGACCTTTTCTTCAGTGGCTATGCTGAAATCCATTCGGATCCTTCTTGCCATTGCTGCCTTCCACGATTATGAAATCTGGCAGATGGACGTAAAGACGGCTTTTCTAAATGGAAATTTGGAAGAGTGCGTCTATATGGATCAGCCGGAGGGATTCATTCAGAGTGGGAGCAGCGATAGAGTGTGCAAGTTGCTAAAGTCTATCTATGGACTTAAGCAGGCATCGCGGAGTTGGAACATCTGCTTTGATGATACTGTCAAAGAATTCGACTTTATCAAAAACCCAGATGAACCATGCATTTACAGTAATATTGTAGGGAGAACTGTAGTATTCCTCGTCTTGTACATGGATGACATTCTCCTAATAGGAAATGATATTCCTATGCTACAGTCAGTCAAAGGATTCTTGTCGCAGAGGTTCTCCATGAAGGACCTGGGCGATGCCAACTACATTCTGGGGAACCAGATCTATCGTGATAGATCTAAGAGGATGTTGGGACTTTCATAGTCAAGGTACATCGACACCATACTGAGAAGATTCAGTATGGAAGATTCCAAGCGCGGTAATTTACCGGCTTGTCACGGGATCACCCTCTCCAAAGAGATGTCTCCCAAGACTGATTTGGAGAGGGATCGCATGTCTATTATACCCTACGCTTCTGCGGTAGGCTCTATAATGTATGCGATGTTATGTACCAGACCACATGTAGCATACGCATTGAGCGTTGTAAGCCGGTATCAGTCAAACCCAGGGGAGAAACACTGGATAGCGGTAAAGAACATTCTCAAGTACCTGAGAAGGACTAAGGAGATGTTCTTGGTATATGGCGGAAAAGACCTCCAGCTCGAGGCCTTTGCTGACTCTAGCTTCCAGAGTGACAAGGATGACTCCAAGTCCATGTCAGGTTATGTCTTTACCCTTAATGGAGGGGCGGTTTGCTGGAAGAGTTCCAAGCAGGAGACCGTTGCTGACTCAACTATGGAAGCGGATTACAAAGCTGCTTGCGATGCCGCAAAGGAAGCTGTCTGGATGAAGAAGTTCCTCACGGAGCTTCAGGTGGTTCCTACCATTGTTGATCCAATACCGCTGTATTGCGACAACAACGGAGCTATAGCTTTAACAAAGGAACCCAAGTCCCATCAGAAGTCCAGGCACATTTTGAGGCGGTACCACCTGATCAGGGAGATCGTAGATCGCCGAGAGATCGAGGTGAAGAGAGTAAATACGGAGAACAACACTGCAGATCCACTCACGAAGGCCCTACCCCAGACTCAGTTCGAGCGGCTGATCGAGATGATAGGTCTTCGATACGCCAGTACATGGCCTTAGTGCAAGTGGGAGATTGTTAGTGTATATGCCCTAGAGGCCATTACTGTATCATACTAGCTTGTATATTACTTGATGGAAGCTTGGGATATTCACAGTTGTATTGACAATCTTGCTCAAAATGGTAGTATGCTACTTGGTTTGTCTCTACTTCAATATGTGCATGTGTTTCTTTTAGCATATCGCTTGTATACATATTAGTAGAGCCCTTAGGATCTTTGCTTGATTACCAGCGTTGTGATAGCGCTCACACTCGTGGGGCTGGGTAATCCATAAGCACATCCTTATATAGGTCCCTAGTCGTAGGACTATCGAGACAGGGCATCGATACTCCGGAGTAGACTAGCGTATGCGCTTCTCATCCCAGCGGGGGAGACGGTCTGTCCCACAGCCGTCAGTACGTCATACTTGAGATAGTATGCGGGTGCTCGTTAGGTTACGAGTACACTGGACAGGACTCGTCGAGAACTGTTGGTTGGTATTATACCTATCGTCAGTTATCAGTTCCCAGGTGACATGAGTACAGCTTAGTCCGCCGACTTGACACTGTCACTTCGCCTCGAGTGTGTTCCCACTGTACTTAGATTACTACCCTACCACGGCTCAAAGGAGTCATGCAAACAGGTAGTAGTTGGGTGCAGTCCCGAAGCACTTGGAGGCAGTGACGGTTCGATAGGATTCGTCTCTCTCGATATTGGGGGTTGACATCGCGCTGTGTCTAGGAGAGCCATTACACAAGTAGTCCCTGGCCAGGGCAAGCGAGATATACTGGTAGGTTTCCAGTGTTATCTCAGGGTGTTCTGGGCTACACTCCGACACGACTTGTACTGCTATTAGGGGACTGACATTCACCGCCCCCCTAGGCTCGCCATGCGATGTATCAGACGAACAGACCGGACTGTACGGAGATTGTCACATACAGGCTCAGTAGGAGTTCGGATGGGTTTACCTCATCGGCCTTCTTATCGACATCTACCTGGGGACCGTTATGTACAGCTAGTGCCGCTTGCGGTCTATGGTTAAACCCACTGCCAGCGTAGTGTCGAGTCTTTAGAGTCCCACACAGAGAGTTTCCCTGCATTGAGCGAAACGTGTAGAGGCCGTATGGTTTTACGGCAGGGCTGCGATCACTTGCTTACACTTTTGTGCGTATGTTGTTCGGGCAGGCAATACTAGTGGGCTTTGGTTTAAGCCGGATTCTAGTATTGCACAGATGGATTTGTTTTGTCTTCTGTGCATTCGCATTCTACGGAATGCGGATGCGGGTGTGTATGCACAGATTTGCTGAGTGGAGAAGGAGGAGGTGCCTCATTAGGGTTTTGACAGTTGGTACGGTCAAAACCATTATGAGCCGGGGACATTATTTACTAATCCTTTTATTGATAATTATGTTATGGCTAATTACATTGACCATTTGACCATCTTGACTTTGTTGACCGTTTGACCAAAGTTGACTAGGATCTTCTTGAAAGGTCTAAAGTATTGTTTGGTTTTCTTTTTTCCTTTTTGGTTATGAAAATGGTCATGTCATTTGTGCCATCAACTTTATCATGATAGGATTAGTAATGATGAAAATGAGTATTATTGCAACTATGGTTGGGTTTTCTCTTGGTTAAGCTTTTCATTGGTTCACTCTCATTCTCTCTCATTGAAAAGAAATGAGAAACATTTTCATGGTTGCTCCTCCTTCTTCCTCCTCTTGATTCTTCATTTGATCTCATGTGTTGAGAGAAAAAGGATTCCACCTGACAAACACATCCATACATCTCCACTACACATCCTAGGGCTTCTAGACTAGCAATCTCTTTGCCCTAGTTGCCTCGGCTCGAGGTGGAGCTCGGTGTACATCTCTCGGGTGGATCGTCTTCGACTCAAGAAGGCCGCAGAGGTGCCCAAGGTCCGGATCGACACTTGGAGCTTGGATGGACAAGCGGGACAGCGGAATGAAGACCCGAAGGACTGGTTTCGTGAGGTATACTTTCTACAGCATAGTAGTTAAAGCCTCTTGTTGTTTACTAGTTACTTGTTTAGCAAAGATCCGTGCTTTTGAGTCCATGTTGCCTTGCGCCGAATCATTGTTTTTCGCTGTTTCCGCCTCCCCGTAAGAACCGGGGTGAGCAACGTAGACTTACAACATCGGCACCGGCACACATAAGAAAAGGTGAGTAGATTTATATCTACGGGGAGAAGTCGAGTGGATGGCGTATAGCACCCCCGCAGTCCGATTTCTAGTGTACCATATATACTGTACTTATATATGATAGCTTATGTATTACTTGATTGTTTAGGATGTGGTAGGTGTACTATGCATTGATTTGGGTTAAAAGTAACTAGTGTAGTTCCTAGTCGCGAACCCTAGAATAGTTTGCACCCACACGCACACACGTGCTTATTTGCTATGTTCATACTGTGATGACGAGGATATTGGAGGACTTTGGATGTGAGTCGATGAGTTTGGGCATGGTGCCATGATATCGGTGATGTGATGTGATTCGTATTTGGGATACAATATATGATTTTTAGCGGGCCTTTTGGGCGTGTCTTTCGCACACGCATTCTTACTTATGTAGATGGTATCGATTCGTACTAGACTTAGATCAGTACCCCATATTATGTGATTGATGATAAGGATACCAGATAATTGATGTGATGATTGTGATATTGACCCGCGCCCAGCTATTGGGAGGCCGTACGACAATTTACCGTACGAGCTTTATATTGATGATTGATCCGCACTCATGACTTGAGGGTGTCAGATGATTTACGGTATCGTATGCGATACTATTGATGCGGGATCACCGACTACTATCTTTATTTATATATATCGACTCAGACTTAGGTAGTTTCCTTACCCCTCCCGATTGACTTGATAGCTAGATCAGTAATAGTATAGTAGATGTTAGACTAGGCCCGAGTCATACCTATTTCAAAACTTACGAATCGGGAGTATTTTAAAGACAGGCACCAAGGGACTCTACGGATAATTTCAAAAGGGGCATCTTTTTTTTAAAACACCGTAGCCCTTATTTTACTAAAAATCCTGATTCGTCTTATTTCAAAAAGGCAAAACTGCATGACACTTACATATTGATGTAGACTCTTCACTATTGCGTTGATTATTTGATTCCGCATATTCATATTATTTCCATCGCATTACTTATGTTTATTGATATATTTCCATCATGTTGTTAGGACAACAGCACCATTACCGATGTTGCGTATGTTCCACGTACACTATTTGCCAGCTCACACACTTCATCATCGATAATTGCCATGCCACTACACTGTAGTACTGTGGCATTCATGATGTGATTCTTGCATGGCACATTGTACACTTATACCTGTACACATACATAGATGATTCCGGCTTGATTAGAGATTTGGGAACCGCAAGATATTCTTTAAAACTGATTCATTTAAAAAGAGCGGTTTCCCTCGACATGCGCACATTACTATTCCATGTTGCATGACTTACTGATATGCTTACCTTTCTTTACATGTCGCATACATCATATTCGATTATACGCATTGAGATATGTTGTTTCCATGATATTTCTGGAATTGGGGACCGTGGATATTTCAAAAGAAAATATGTAATTGTTTTAAAAATCCGGTTACCCTTGATATGATATTTCCGTGCGTCCACCATGAGTTTTCTCGGTTCCAGAGAGCTTGTGTGGGTATACCCGATTCGAGGAGCTGTAAGCACCGATTGCGGGTACATGGTAGGCCCGGTGAGGTACCCCGGGGCAAGAAGACTCGTATATGCTAGACGGTGAGCCCGGCAGGGGAGTCCTACCTACCGGTGATAGTATTTGGGACCCATCGGTTATCAGGGGGATACCGACTGGAGTCATGAGATGGATATGAGGGCCGACCAGGGTGTGCGGCGCCTGAGATACATGAGGATTTACGTGTCGATGCTAGGCACAGGTGTTCATGATGTTTTCGAGTGTCGATGCTAGGAACTCAGGTTCCATGATTTGATTATATCCTCATATTTCCATGCATATGCTTTACGATATTTACATGCATGATGCTTGTTGTCATTGGGTGACACGTGGACGGGATCCACCGATTTACAGATATTGATTTTCCTAGTTGGAGGACATCCACATACTACTAGATTCATGTTATAGCTGGCATTGATTCATATTGATTATATCGATCATACCTCATATTTATGACATGTTATTACCTGAGGCATTGGCGAGTACTTGGCACTACATAACTGTATAGATGTTACATTGCCACTTCAGCATGCTTCAGACTTATTCATTTGAGCTTTATATATGTTGATCGTATGATCTAGGATTGCGTCATACATGCGATTTTCTGTTCGTAGATGTTCTTCTATTCACGAGTTGGCAATTCACCCCCCCCGTTGTGCCCCAGTTCTTGCAGGTGTTTGCCGTACAGGGATTCGTTACGGCTTGCGGCACTGCTTCTTTCGGGTGACTTTCTAGTAGGTGGGTTTATTTGTATCGTACCCATCATTATACATTGTATATTCTATTCAGTTGTTGTAACGTCTTCAAAATAATAAAATATGATTTTTGGGAAATTTTATAATTTAATATTATTTTAATGAATATTTTAATATTCTGGTATAATTAAATACAGATAAATGGGAAAAATTATGGAAAATTCTAAAATAAGGTATTTTAAGGAATTGCCTCGTTTTCTGTGCATGCCCCCATTTCCTCTAGTATTGACCCTGGGTACTTCTAGTTTTGACTGATTCCATCTAGGGTGAAATCTGGGTTGATTTTCCTATGTTGGTGTATGTTTTACGACTTGATTTAGCATGGATTTTGGTATTTGGTGATTCATTCCTGTCGGATGGCGTTTGGACGTCAACTACAAGTGGATATTGATTGTGTTTACATGCGAGTCGATAGGTTTTTACCTATGCGGGTAGCGTGTGCTATTTTGGTTTCCGATGTGATTTTCATGTGCTTTAGCGTTGTGATATACTTGTAGGTACCCTACGAGATGTTGAGGCAAAGAAGATGAAGATGGCGACATCGGCACCGACACATGAGAAGCAAGATGAGTAGATTTATATCTACGGGGAGAAGTCGGGTGGATGGCGTATAGCACCCCCGCAGTCCGTGGTGTTGTATACGAATACGTATACACACGTATATTATTATGTGTGGTTAGGATCATTGATAGTAATAATGGTATTCTTGATGCTGAGATCTTTGGGTGTAGTATAGTGCGAACCCTAGGCTAGCGATTGCACTCATACCTATACTTACCCTTATATTTACACATATTCTTGCATTCATTCTCTCATATGTTGGTGCGTATATCTACACATGGGTATGGAACTATGTGTTCATATACGGGTTTGGTGATGATACGTGGGTTTGAGGTGTTACTTGATGTGAGGCCGTGAGATCGGTGGTGTGACACAGTCGCCTTTTGAGGTGCGATATGATAGTTTAGCGGGCCTTTGGACATGTGCTTTACCCGCATTCATATTTTTATAGATGGTATCGATTTATACTAGACTTACAGTAGTACCCCAGATGTGTGATCTGATGATGGTGATACCTGATATGTGATGAGATAGTGTGACATTGACCCCTACCCAGCTATTGGGATGCCATACGACGATTTACCGTACGAGCCGATATTGATGATAGATCCGCCCTCATGATTCGAGGATATCTTACGATATGTTATTGAGGCGAGATCACCGACTATCATATCTATACTTATATATTGACTCAGATTAGGTGGTTTCATACCCCTCCGGTCCAGATTTCTTAGTGGGCATTAGACTAAACCGAGTCATACCTATTTCAAAAGTAACGAATCGGGGATATTTTAAAGATAAGCAGAAGGGTTATACGGATATTTTCAAATGATGCATCTTTTCTTAAAACACCGTAGCCCTTATTTTACCAAAAGCCCTGATTCGTCTTATTTCAAAAGGCAAGGTTGCATGACATATCTTGTGAGGCAGGTTCTGTGTTTTTGCGTTGATTATTCGTTTCCGCATTATTCCTGCTATCTGCATTGCATCGCTTGTATTGTTGTGATATTCAGTCATGCTGCTAGGACACCAGCACCATTATCGATGATGCATATGCTCCACGTACACTTGTTGCCGGCTCACACACTTATCATCGATAATTGCCATGTCATTACACTGTAGTATTATTGCATTCAGTATATGATCCTTGCATGACATGATGATGTACATACATTCCTTCACATGTAGCATGCTTCATGCTTGATTTTACGCATTGAGATATGTTGTTTCTATGATATTTCTGGATTTGGGAACCGAGGGTGTTTTAAAAAGAGAATATATCATTACTTTAAAAACCCGGTTACCCTTGATATGATATTTCAGTGCGTCCACCATGTGTTTTCTCGGTGCTGAGAGCGACATGTGTAACCCGAATCGAGGAGTGGATGAGCCGATTGCGGGTACATGGTGGACCCGGTATGGTTCCCCTCGGCAAGATGATCGATGAGCTTTGCCGATTGAGCCTGGAGGCGGGCGAGCACCTACCGGTGATTGGTTGGACCTGGCGGTTATCCGGAGGATACCGACCAGAGTCGATAGATGTTTGGGCATACTGCCGGGGCCGAGGGCCGATACCGCAGACAGAGCCCGCGGGCCGATCCGGACTGACGGGGCCGATATATGAGGATTTACGTGCCGATGCTGGGCACGGTTTTCATGATGTTTTCGGGTGTCGATGCTGGGCACCCTGGTTCCATGATTTTGATGTGTCGCGAGGGACACGGGTGGATTATATCCTCATATTTCCATGCACAGGTTATGATATTTACTTGCATGATGGTTATTGTCAGTGGGTGACGAGTGGACGGGATCCACGTGTGTGCAGATTTGATTACATTGATCATACCTCATATTCTTGACATGCTATTACCTGAGGCACTAGCACGAGCTCTTGGCATTACACTCATGTATAGAGATTACATTGCCAGTTTAGCATGTTTCAGCTTTATTCATATTGAGGTTTATTTATATCTGATCGTATTGACCTAGGATGGGTCATGCATTCGATCTCTGCTTGTAGATATATCTCTATTCACGAGTTGGCAACTCACCCCCGTTGTGCCCCAGTTCTTGCAGGTTTTTGCCGTACAGATTCCTTAGCGGCATTTCGGGCACACTGCTTCCATCGGGTGACTTGCTTGGTTAGGTGGGTTCTTTTGTATCAGAACCGCTATTGTATTGGTATTATTCATTGTATCTAGAATTATCCATCAACCAAAAACTTGTTTATTGTTTCAGACTTAGAAAACAGTGTTGTTTTATTTCGACCTTAGAGTCGCGCTAGTAGTATTACGGTTTTCTGGCTGTTTTGAGTTTCTTTTTTTTTGGGTTTTGATCCTCGCCCTTTGGCGTTGTATATTATTATTGCTTGCGTGGTTGTGACCGTCGATGGACGAAGAGCTAGCTCCCGCTTAGGGATGCCTTTTATCATTTCATATATATTATTCTTATTGTACCCCGTTCGGGGCCAGTTTTTACAAAGGAAACTCTGCCGAAATTTTCAGGAAAGGTTACACATTTTAAAAAAATGCATATTCGGCTTAGTTATTTAAAAACTTTGATTTCCAAACATAATTTCCTTACTTTTCAAAAACAGTTTTCCTTATTTACTCTTTAAATGGTTTTAGATTGCTGGGCTTTTGGCTTACTTGGATCAGATGGGGTCCTATAGACTTCATATGGTCCAAGGGCCAGTCACGTGCTCTTTCGGTTCGTGACAAAGCTGGTATCAGAGCTCTAGGTTGACCTTGGTTCGAGTCTAAGTTTGACTATGTGGAGCCTAGGGCGTTATTTATATGCGGAACTTAGGCTTGACCTTACGGAACTTAGACTTGGTCGAGGGGGTGTAAACCCGAACTTTCGTCGTGTAGGATGGCCCTTGGTTGATGGAATAGGTGACTAAAGTAGAGTGACGTACCGTTGGTATGTTCCGCGGCATATTTACGACACGACACTCCGCTTAAGGAACCTTAGGATGTACATACTTTCGAGATCAGTGATTCTCTTCATATCCAGGATTATACATCCATTTGAGATCCCCGATTCTATTAGTTTCATGATCATACCTTCATTGATGTTGTTCCTTCCTATGATCATGTATCCATTCTGGATCTGTTGTTTCCCTTCTTGCCACTGGTGTGCTCTCTTGATACTCGATTGAGGTTCCTGTCACCATGTTTGAGCGCAGTTTGGGCTGCTGCTAGGGTTACGGCCGGTGTGAGCTCGTTTGGTACGAGGGCCGACCATTGTGTTTTCTGGTGACATGAGAACGTCTCGAGTTGGTATTGTGGATTGTGACCTCTAGTGGAGGCAAGTGCTTGGTCTTGCACCGGATGATCGGGTCATTGTTAGAGCTGCCAGTTGAGAGAGGACTGTTGATGTACAGCATACCTCAGAGATTGTGATGTCGCCTACCGTGCAGACAGATGGACCAGCTGTTGCTGAGATTGACAGGATGTTGCTTTCGGAGCTTACGAGCTGAGATTGCCGGAGCTTTCAGGTAGATATGCGACAGATGATAGCTAGTCTAACCCGATTTGAGAAACGAAGGTGATTCGTCCGATTTTTGCGCCGGAGCGGGCCCAGTTGTGTTGAAGATCTCCAGTGTGGAGAGTCTTGCTCAGATTTAGAGCAGACCGATTCTGAGATGACCGCTTATGTATCGCCTTTTCTGGGGGATTGAGGCGTTGTTCGGCGTACAGGCGTATGAGCCAGTTGTTGCTGCAAATGATGAGATATCGCCCAGATGATTGTAGCTACTGCAGCATGAGCATATTCTTGAGATATGATGGTGAGTCGCTAGTCACCGAGGATGAATGACTAGGACGTGTGGTGAGTTCGCTTACCCCGATGCGAGGTCATCAGGTGGATTGATTCCAGCTAGAGGCGACTTCATGCAGATTCGTTGAGAGTTGATTGAGACGATCGAATGTCAGGAACCTATTTTCCAAGTTTAAAGTATACGGAAAGACATGCAGGTGATTCTATGGACCCTCTAGAAGAATGAAACCCTAACTCGACTTAATGACCGTGTGAAAGCCTTTGAACCTTAGGGTTTGCGGCAGTTCCTCGGCGCCATTAGTGAGGCTTGGGTTTGCCCTTCTACGGCTGGACCACCGACGCTGTGGCATGTACTCGATACTGCTAAACTGTACCCGAGATGTGAGCTCTTGGGGGATCGTGAGGTTCTGACGAGTCGATCGGATGGTTCGACATCTTTCGGATATTGTGATGGGACACTGCTTGGGAGACTCCAGATGTGAGCATAGCCGTCGGAGCGCAGTTCGTGTAGCCACGATGAGATGAGTCCGAATCAGTCGATATTTGAGCAAGGTGGAGTAAAGAGTTCGCACGAGATTTCGATGAGATGACGTTCCACTCTGCTGACATCAGAGATGTGACATGCACGTTGAGGACGTGTTCGGCTAGATATCTTCTACGGAGTGATGAAGATACCGAGTTCGTGATTTCGAGTCCGTGTTAGAGACTTCGGATGGACCGTAGCCGAGGACATTGCAGTGTGCAGATAAAGACGCGACGTCGAATGGTCGATGATACAGACAAGCGGGACAAGAAGTTCGTGCGAGAGGCAGACGAGCTGTTACTACACCCCGTTAAGATTAAAGGCCGGACATGCATACAGAGGCGCAGAGATGCGACCAGCTTCCGAGGGGATGTTGTACTAAGGACGCAGAGGTCCAGAGAGCGAGAAAAGATTACGCCAGAGTACCAGCCTCCTTACAGTTTGGCTTAGGCAAGATCAGAAGAGACCTTGAGTAGGATTCCTTCCAGTACACTGCTGCAATAAGAGTTGCACCCAGGATCGGATGTGTGATATGCATTCAGAGGACCCGAGGTCGGCGCCAGAGATGTGCTGCTTTACGAGCGGTCGTGAGGATTGACCGAGAGATGACCAGGGAAGTGCAAGAACGGAATCGTTCCTGTCAGCACACCTGACCGGGCCGATGAGTCGATGGATTGCGAGTTGGTAATCTACAGGAAGGATCAGGAACCAGAGGCAGAGGACGCCAGCCGCGAGCAAGAGGCAAGTAGATATCTTGCGCCGCTAGCATCGGATGTACCGGTACCTTCTCGACCCTGAAGGAGGGTATACCGACGACGGTAATTATGATTTGTGATTTTGTGATTTGATTATCACGTATCCGTTGCTTTGGATTTCGGTATTTTGGGCGATCTATTCGCATGATTTAGTCTTGATGACTGAGTTTCATGATATTTGATTTTGTGCACCATGGTTGCACCTACTGGGTATTTATACCTTGTACATAGTTATTACTCTTGAGCTGTTGAGTGCGATTTCATGCCTATTTTATGCTGGTGATTTGATTTACGCTTCCAGCAGAGTTTCATGTAATTTTAGTGTTTTGATTTTGCACTCGGTATAGCTTATATGTGCTTGTAGTGCATCGATATGTGTTTTGTGCCCGCAGCTGCACACGTTTATGATTTTCTTCATATCTGGATACACTTGGTGTTGCTGCTTATGTATTTGAGTTATTGCTTGGTATTTGTGCATGGGATGCACCAGTTCTATACTTCGTGCATTTGTCGCACCAGTTTTATGTTTCTTGCGTTTATCGCATCAGATTTATATTTCGTGCCTTTGTTGCACCGGATTTATATTTTGTGCATTACGATTACACCTGACTTCGATTTGATGCCTTCCGGTTGTCGATTTTGATTGTGATATTGATGTGGATTCTTGCATTCCGTGCTTTTGACTGGACTTACGCATATTCGACGTTGCTATTGGATTTTGTGATTCCGTGCATATTGAGTGCGCAGGATCTAGATTTTCATTCGTGCATGATGGATGCACCGATTTGGATTTTCGCGCATGTTGGGCGCATGTTTTGAGATACGATTTTGGGGCACACCAGATGCATTAAATCGAGATTCTTCGTGCATGTCAGATGCACCTGTTTTGGCTGTCAGGCACACATGTTGCCTATGACAGATGCTTCGTGCACACCCGTTGCACCTAGATGTTGTTTTGTGCACATGTTTAGCGCATATATGGATTTTGATTTCCTTGCGCGTCAGACGCACAGGGTGGTGTTATGTGCATTTTTGGAATTTATTCCTTTTGGAGCAGTACATTTTTATGATGTGGGATATTTGCTTTCATACTAAGCAGGACTAGTCAGTGGACAGTGCCTGGATATATTTTGCATGCATCGATAGTTATCGAAGGGATTTCCGAAAAGCGAGCTATAGTCTCAGTATATACCTACGTGTCCGATATGACACAAAACGTTTTAAAAACAAGGAAACCCTTCTGATTATTTTCAAAATGGTGGAACGTGCTTATTAAACAAAGGATATATATACACATATATAGTTATTTTCTTATGAGAAACGTCCGCCACTGTGCAGTGTTACGCGCATCGCACAGCGACTTAAAAAGATTTGGCATACAGTTGCATCAGCTAATTACATGTATAGATTGGGTGTCTACATGTATAGTCTTGGTCCATATCTTATTGATTTTGTATTGGATTTGACATTATGTCGTTACCATGACTCCGATGATTGCGGATGCTTGATGGAGTGTTGCTTTTGAGTTATCTGCTCAGTACTCATGCGCATGCATTGCGCTATAATGTTTTATGTATAGATGATTTCGGAGCCCCGATGACTTGGAATTTGTATTGAAATATTTTAGTATTTGGGGGTTTAAATTTAAATTCGGGGACCGAATTTCTTTAAGGGGGGTAGATTGTAACGTCTTCAAAATAATAAAATATGATTTTTGGGAAATTTTATAATTTAATATTATTTTAATGAATATTTTAATATTCTGGTATAATTAAATACAGATAAATGGGAAAAATTATGGAAAATTCAAAAATAAGGTATTTTAAGGAATTGCCTCGTTTTCTGTGCATGCCCCCATTTCCTCTAGTATTGACCCTGGGTACTTCTAGTTTTGACTGATTCCATCTAGGGTGAAATCTGGGTTGATTTTCCTATGTTGGTGTATGTTTTATGACTTGATTTAGCATGGATTTTGGTATTTGGTGATTCATTCCTGTCGGATGGCGTTTGGACGTCAACGACAAGTGGATATTGATTGTGTTTACATGCGAGTCGATAGGTTTTTACCTATGCGGGTAGCGTGTGCTATTTTGGTTTTCGATGTGATTTTCATGTGCTTTAGCGTTGTGATATACTTGTAGGTACCCTACGAGATGTTGAGGCAAAGAAGATGAAGATGGCGACATCGGCGCCGACACATGAGAAGCAAGATGAGTAGATTTATATCTACGGGGAGAAGTCGGGTGGATGGCGTATAGCACCCCCGCAGTCCGTAGTGTTGTATACGAATACGTATACACACGTATATTATTATGTGTGGTTAGGATCATTGATAGTAATAATGGTATTCTTGATGCTGAGATCTTTGGGTGTAATATAGTGCGAACCCTAGGCTAGCGATTGCACTCATACCTATACTTACCCTTATATTTACACACATTCTTGCATTCATTCTCTCATATGTTGGTGCGTATATCTACACATGGGTATGGGACTATGTGTTCATATACGGGTTTGGTGATGATACGTGGGTTTGAGGTGTTACTTGATGTGAGGCCGTGAGATCGGCGGTGTGACACAGTCGCCTTTTGAGGTGCGATATGATAGTTTAGCGGGCCTTTGGACATGTGCTTTACCCGCATTCATATTTTTATAGATGGTATCGATTTATACTAGACTTACAGTAGTACCCCAGATGTGTGATCTGATGATGGTGATACCTGATATGTGATGAGATAGTGTGACATTGACCCCTACCCAGCTATTGGGATGCCATACGACGATTTACCGTACGAGCCGATATTGATGATAGATCTGCCCTCATGATTCGAGGATATCTTACGATATGTTATTGAGGCGAGATCACCGACTATCATATCTATACTTATATATTGACTCAGATTAGGTGGTTTCATACCCCTACGGTCCAGATTTCTTAGTGGGCATTAGACTAGACCGAGTCATACCTATTTCAAAAGTAACGAATCGGGGATATTTTAAAGATAAGCAGAAGGGTTATACGGATATTTTCAAATGATGCATCTTTTCTTAAAACACCGTAGCCCTTACTTTACCAAAAGCCCTGATTCGTCTTATTTCAAAAGGCAAGGTTGCATGACATATCTTGTGAGGCAGGTTCTGTGTTTTTGCGTTGATTATTCGTTTCCGCATTATTCCTGCTATCTGCATTGCATCGCTTGTATTGTTGTGATATTCAGTCATGCTGCTAGGACACCAGCACCATTATCGATGATGCATATGCTCCACGTACACTTGTTGCCGGCTCACACACTTATCATCGATAATTGCCATGTCATTACACTGTAGTACTATTGCATTCAGTATATGATCCTTGCATGACATGATGATGTACATACATTCCTTCACATGTAGCATGCTTCATGCTTGATTTTACGCATTGAGATATGTTGTTTCTATGATATTTCTGGATTTGGGAACCGAGGGTGTTTTAAAAAGAGAATATATCATTACTTTAAAAACCTGGTTACCCTTGATATGATATTTCAGTGCGTCCACCATGTGTTTTCTCGGTGCTGAGAGCGACATGTGTAACCCGAATCGAGGAGTGGATGAGCCGATTGCGGGTACATGGTGGACCCGGTATGGTTCCCCTCGGCAAGATGATCGATGAGCTTTGCCGATTGAGCCTGGAGGCGGGCGAGCACCTACCGGTGATTGGTTGGACCTGGCGGTTATCCGGAGGATACCGACCAGAGTCGATAGATGTTTGGGCATACTGCCGGGGCTGAGGGCCGATACCGCAGACAGAGCCCGCGGGCCGATCCGGACTGACGGAGCCGATATATGAGGATTTACGTGCCGATGCTGGGCACGGTTTTCATGATGTTTTCGGGTGTCGATGCTGGGCACCCTGGTTCCATGATTTTGATGTGTCGCGAGGGACACGGGTGGATTTTATCCTCATATTTCCATGCACAGGTTATGATATTTACTTGCATGATGGTTATTGTCAGTGGGTGACGAGTGGACGGGATCCACGTGTGTGCAGATTTGATTACATTGATCATACCTCATATTCTTGACATGCTATTACCTGAGGCACTAGCACGAGCTCTTGGCATTACACTCATGTATAGAGATTACATTGCCAGTTTAGCATGTTTCAGCTTTATTCATATTGAGGTTTATTTATATCTGATCGTATTGACCTAGGATGGGTCATGCATTCGATCTCTGCTTGTAGATATATCTCTATTCACGAGTTGGCAACTCACCCCCGTTGTGCCCCAGTTCTTGCAGGTTTTTGCCGTACAGATTCCTTAGCGGCATTTCGGGCACACTGCTTCCATCGGGTGACTTGCTTGGTTAGGTGGGTTCTTTTGTATCAGAACCGCTATTGTATTGGTATTATTCATTGTATCTAGAATTGTCCATCAACCAAAAACTTGTTTATTGTTTCAGACTTAGAAAACAGTGTTGTTTTATTTCGACCTTAGAGTCGCGCTAGTAGTATTACGGTTTTCTGGCTGTTTTGAGTTTCTTTTTTTTGGGGTTTTGATCCTCGCCCTTTGGCGTTGTATATTATTATTGCTTGCGTGGTTGTGACCGTCGATGGACGAAGAGCTAGCTCCCGCTTGGGGATGCCTTTTATCATTTCATATATATTATTCTTGTTGTACCCCGTTCGGGGCCAGTTTTTACAAAGGAAACTCTGCCGAAATTTTCAGGAAAGGTTACACATTTTAAAAAAATGCATATTCGGCTTAGTTATTTAAAAACTTTGATTTCCAAACATGATTTCCTTACTTTTCAAAAACAGTTTTCCTTATTTACTCTTTAAATGGTTTTAGATTGCTGGGCTTTTGGCTTACTTGGATCAGATGGGGTCCTATAGACTTCATATGGTCCAAGGGCCAGTCACGTGCAATTTCGGGTCGTGACAGTTGTATCTAGAAATTCCATCAACCAAACATGTACTTATTTGAGATAGAGACCAGTGTTGTTTATTCTTTCGACCTTAGAGTCGCACGTTATATTTCTCTGGATTTCATGTTGTTGAGCTCCTTTCTGTTGTGATCCTCGCCTTTAGGCGTTGTATATTATATTGCAGACTGGTTGTTTTACCTATGGTTTTTCCTTCACTCCACTACTTTTCTTGGTTTGGATTTCTGGGCTCGGCTTACTTAGAGCATGTGCGTCTTGAGACGTTCGTAGCCTAAGTGTCGGTCATGTTCCGTACTTTCGGGTCGTGACAGGATCAGTCCAAATCCATATATTTTAGATTTGGGTTTAGGTCAAGGATTTGCTTGACGGGGTTTTGAACATAGGTTGTATATTCTCATGGTTCAAAAAATATTTTTATTTTATTTAAGGACCGTTAATCTAGTTTGAGATTAAGATCAACTTAAATATATAGGTGTGCTTTTTGGCTCAATTTAATTTTGTTAAGGATACGTTAGTCTTATTTGAGACTAAGATCAATTTAACAACATTTAGGACCATTTTTACTTAAGGTCCAGCAAAAGAGCATTTGGGCTCAACTGCAAGAAAACATCAGAGACTTAGCTAATTTGGGATTGGACTGCTTAGACTTTTTTTTAAAAGTGTTAAGCATTTATTTGGGCTCTGTTTTTCCACCTCCTTTTTCTTTTATGTAAAAGTGCTAAGCATTTGTTTGAGCTCTTGCGCTCACATGTATGTCAATTATGAGCGCTGCCCAATAAGTGTTGAACATTTTAGTCATTTTGAATAATCAAGATGTGCTATGCACTTTTTGTGGCGTCCACGTGTGGTGCACGTGCGGCGCCAGGCGCTGTCCAATCAGTGCTAAGCACTCAGCCGTTTTGGCTGCATATGAAGCCTAAGCACTTTAATTCAACGCTTACGTGTATTTCACGTGGCGCTGACCTTCTGATTTGAGCGCCCATGTGGGAAGCAAATGGGGCGCTGGGCCCTTTGTTTTGGACGCCCACGTATTTTTCACGTGAGGTGCTGAGTTTTTTGTTATGGAGATTTAATCTCAGTTGATATTTTCAAAGAGGTTAAACCTCTGTTAATGGTATTTTGACCATTAACAATCACCAACATTACTATTTTTGAGGATTTTGAGTTGAGATTTTAAAAAACAAAGTTCTTGATTTGAAGAAACTAAGTTCCTGAAGTATTATGGACTCCATCTTCTTTCTTTTTGAACTTGTTCTTCCATGAATGTTTGATTTTCAAGAATAAGATATTCCCGATGAGACATAAATTCTCAACTTATGAAAGACTTGTCTTGTGGATCTCAGATCCAGAGAAAGAACTAAGTTCTTTTAAAATGGTTAAACCCTTAGATGTGATATGATCGGTAAACGAGATATTTTTATCTTTTTTTTTCTTTACCTAGGGTATTTGAGAAGGAAGATCTTCTTCATTGAGAAGTGAATTCTCTGTTCTTTCTGAGAACTCCTTGTATTTTTGCAGAAGCTTATAGAGTTCCTTCTCTTGAGACTTGAAGCTCGGGTTCTTTATATAGTAGAGGCCAGTTTGTTAATTAATTTTGAGAAAATCTCTTATTGAGAGATTCCAATTGATTTAATTGGTCTCAAAATTGGTTTGGAGTATTTTACCCACCGTTGGATCTTTGATCCAACTATTTTTGTTTTACAGAATATATTTTCTTGTTTTTAACAAAATTGGGGAACTATTTTCTCATATACAGAATTTTATTCTGTCAACCGGTGATTTTCAATCACCATTGGATTTTTAATCCAAGGGCTCTCTATTGCATAGAGCATATCTTTCTTTGTTTAGAAAGATATAGGGAAATATTTTTCCATCTTATTGGATTTTTGATCCAACAATTTTTGTTCATTTAGAACAATCAGGGAGATATTTTCCTCCAAAAGAATTTAATTCTATGTTTAATCACCATTGGATTTTTGGTCCAACGGTTTTCTGTTTAACAGTAAGGGTCTTTTAGAAAAATTTAGGGAGGTATTTCCCAAGTGTAGAATTTAATTCTATATAAGGAGGAGTCCTCACGTGTTTAACACGTGAGGCTTATTTAGCTTCTCTCATTTAGCACCTATATGTTTTGCATATGGGCGCTTACATGTTTAACACGTGAGGTCAATTTGGCTTTTAGCCATTTACTCTTAATGTTCATATGCTTTGCATACAAAAATAGAATTTAATTCTATGCATAGAGTTTAATTATATCCGAAGCTAATACTTCAAAAGGGTGTTCTCACGTGTTTAACACGTGACCCCGGTGTTGTTTTTTTGGTGCTTATATGCTTTACACATAGGCGCTCACGTGTTTAACATGTGAGGCCTATGTAGTATTTAATTGTTTGGTTGCAGTGCTTATATGCTCTGCATGTAAGCGCTCACATGTTTAACACGTGAGGTTTGAGCCGTGGGGAATTCTATCTCCTTTTCTCTCCCTTTTTATGAGGGAACAAATACCCCCCAACGTTGCTCTCACGTGGCTTGCACATGAGTGCAACGCTGTCCATCTTTACCACTGTTGGATTGCCTAGGGAAATAGGAAGTTGAACCGCTCCCATCACGTCTTATAGATGGGGCATTTGGCCCTTGTGATGACCACTATTTTTTCATCTTCCTCCTAAACTCTTTTCTTGAGAATTTAATTCTTCTTTCAGAGCTTAGCTCTCTGCCCACAAACTCCTTCTGATCAAAGTTAAACACTACCAAAAAAAAATTTGGAAAGGATTATGAACAGAATTTATCTCTTAGGAAACTTTTTCTCTTGTTTTGGATTTTAAATCCATTAACAGAGTTTGGCTCTTCTTTTGAACTGATCTCTTAGAGATCTTAAACAATACTCTTTTTTTAGTAGACCATGGGTCTTGAATCAATGGTCATTCTTGAGAATCGTTGGTTCTCTTCTTAAGGTTTTACCCTATCATTGATCCTGATTTTTGAGGATCTTTGGAATTTAATACCATTTTCTTTGTTTCCCATCATGGGGATTTCTGAGATTTAATCCCATTATTGAAGGAATTTAATTTCATTGTCTTGCAGAGCTCAGCTCTGAATTTTTGGAACTTAGGGAATTTTATTCCCTTTACTGTTCTTGAGTATTATTTTTTTAAATACCTTCTTTACAGATTTGAATTTGTTGTTATTTTAACAGAACCCGCTTTCTTTTGGGGATACTGTGAGTTTTTTTTAACTTTACTGTTCATTTAATGAGAATCCTTTTAGATTCTCACAATGGGCACATGTCTCATTATTGACGAGCCGCCACTTTGATTTCGTGGGGCCTACTAGCTTTTTAATTAGTAGTCCGATATGACCAACCCATACTTTTTGTTAACTTTTGTTTTGTTCCCTTCTTTAGGTACAATGGCATCACTTCCCTACTTCCCTTATACACGCTCAGAGGTTGTTTTCCCACAGTCGCCATCAGACGAAGAAGTGATGGTTATGATTAAGAATCATGAAAATGACAAAAAGAGCCTTTTGCTATGGGGTGTCTGGTACGGTCACATCATCAGGGGTCATTGCAGTTTTACGTGTAGAATACCGATGGAACCCATTTGTTCGATTTCGTTTATGGAGCGTCCATGTACTACCTGTGCAGTGGAGGCGATTAATTGGACTCCTGAAAACCGGCTTGAGCCATCAACGACAGGGATTCCCAATCAGCCCTTGGTAGCTATTGACATTCTGGGATGCCGAATATGCCAAGGCGAAGCTCGACCATGGAGGCAGGTCTACAAGAAAGGTGTCATCCCGTGGCATCTAGTGGGCTACCTTCCTTAGGCCCGTTATATTCTCTCCTCCCAACGCTCCTGTTTCCAAAAAGTGGGATTATACCAGGCGGTATACGCATCTTTGTTCTACTATCATGCTCCTCACGTTTGGTAGGTCAAAGCTTTTTTGAACCAATAGAATCTTCCAACGCATACGTTCCTACTGGGGGATCGTGAAGTTTCCATTTCGCTGGAGAAATTCCGACAAATTTCAGGACTACCAATCAGGGGAGAGCACTACGAAGAATTATTACCCCCTGGCGAGTATTTTTTTGATACGGTGTTGGCCTGCATGAAGGCTTGACAACTGAGAATGCTATTCAGCACAAGCATCCAAATTTAATCAAGGCCTTAGGTATTTTTGAGAGCATGTTCGTGGCATCAGAAGGGCAAGGTGTTAGTTTTGACGCTTTCACCGCTCGCTTTCTTCATAAAGCTATCCAAGAAAGCTCCGAAATATTCAAAGGTTGAGGATCCCTTTGGATTTGGCCTGGAGAAATTGCCGGCCAAAGAAGAAGATCTACCGCAATTTTATATCCGAAATTCGTCAGCCGTGACTTTTGATACGATTGCTGCTCCTGGTATGGATGAAGAAACATTCTTTGTAGGCTTCATCGGTCTCTGGCTCAGCTGGTTTGCTATGCCAATGCACCATAGTTTTAGGAGAGCCTCCGTCTTGTACCCCGTACATCGCATATCCGAAGGAGCACGATTGGATATTGGCGTTGCAGGGTTATCGCACCTGTATCATGGCTTAAGTACCGCAGCCAACTCTTCAAATCCATGTGCAGACACTGTGAACTTCTCCCTCCATTACTTCACGTCCTGGATCGAGATGCACGTGTTAGACTCATTTTTTGTGCACCGGCGGCCTGATTTTTATGAGTCATATACTTTCCCATGAGTCATGAGATTGGTTGATTCCTCTGCTCCTGATCCGACTTAGTTAAGGGCTTTGCGCGTGTTGCTTAACTCGTATTCTAACGAATGTGGAATGGTTTTCAACGATCGGGTCTTTTTTGCGCCAGCAGGGCCTATTCATCAATTATTTGATTTGTTGAAGAACAGGACACCGGTTTTGAAATACAAGGAGAAAATGCATCTGTATTCAATAAGGCCGGGGTACTTAGTGTTCCAATTAAATGATGATGCTCTCTTCATGCGGTATAATCCGCATCGCTTCACCCAACAGCTGGGTTATTACCAGGACATCCCCCTTGAAGCTTTTTTAGTTGAGCCTACTCCCTCGCTAGAGACTGCCCGTGATGTTATTCATCATTTCATGAGGCTAAATACCGGTTCCATCTTCATGATCCCCGAGCCCGACTACATTCCAAAGCCCGTGGGACCCTACAATGGCTGGTATCATCACCGGGTTAGTCCCATTATCACAGAAGAGCGACGGGTGCTTTTCGAGTGTAAAGCATCTGCTCCTGCCCAAGCCATCAACGCTCCATTGCGACCACGGTCGGTTGTTCGCCCTCGTCTGAGGGACAGCGATTCAGTGCTTATTCCAAAAGCATCTCGAACAATGTCGATCCCCCGTATTGCTGGTATGTCGGTTCGCACTGGAACTGGTGCAGAGACTCTTGATAAGGCACAAGCAGCGACATCATCAAAGTCGGATCTCGAAGACGAGATTGGGCAACGCCGTGCAAAAGCGCCGAAGGGGGGAAGCGTCCTTCTACCTGTACTAGCTCGGGTCCTAAAAGGAGAAAGAAATCGGCCAACCGTTTACTCGATACTTTGCTTAATTCTGAACCTCTCACTCATGATGAGTCCGCACATGAACCGGACGATGGTCTTCTCTTTCCTGATACATCTGCCGAGGAGGCCGCTCAGTTGGCCAAAGCCTTGAAGCGATTACAAGATGAAACTGAAAATGTGCACTCGAAGAAGGAAGGCTTTCCCCTGTCGAGTTCCGTGATGTCGACCCGACTCCTGCTATATTACCCGTAGTTCCTTTGACGCTGGAAGAAGAACGGGCTCTTAAATAGCCAATATCATCTTCTTCTGAAGACGAGACTGCTCTGAAGGAGGGTAGGGATTTATCTTTTGATCGAAGCCAGATGAGCGCGATTAACCAGAAAAGTGCAGCGGCTCGAAAAGGATATACTTCAGGCTCCCTGGCATATTGGTATGTATCTTTTACATCCCTCTCAGTAAATGATTTATATTGCTTTCATATCTTATTCATCTTTACACATTTTTCTTTTGTAGGGCCTTCCATGGCGGGCGCAATTTCGAGCCCAGATCGCGCCTTAAAGCCTCCGGTGATGACTTTTATTCCTTCGGCGAAGGTTGTCGGACCAGTTATAGATTCTATAAATATCTCTAGTGGCCCACCGGAGGATGTAGAGGAGATTCCTAAGGCTGCTATCCCTTCGGTCCAAAATGGACGAAGTATTGAAAGTAATCTTATATATATATTTTTGTTTAATGAACTTGCCACATGTCTGGACCTTTCTTTCTCTTAGAATTGCAAGAGTTGGCGTCCTCCATTGTAGATCGTTCTCTGAAGGAAACCTTCTTGCGTTTACTTAACATGGAGGCCCCACACGCGATACCCCCCAGTGCGTCGTCCTTTCCTCCGACCAAGGTTGGTATTCCTTTTCTTTCCGTATTATATTTTCATAATGACACTGACGTGCTCTTTGCTTTAAACCACGTCCCTTCAGGCGGATGACGAAGTTGAAGTTCTTGATGGGCCTGTGGATTTCTCAGATTTTCTTTCTGTGGCCATGGGTTAGTGACGTTTTAACCCTAGTATTCTTTTACTTATTCCCCATGCAGAAAGGCGGCTAACTATACATGTATCTTTTATAGTTTTGCCAACCCTGACTCCACTAGAGTCCTATATTTGCATGCCGTCGGGCCCTTATGCCAGATGTATGTCTGAGAGAATGGCAAAACAGAGTATTCATTCACTGGAAACTCTTATCGAGGATATCTGTGCTGGCACTTCCGTTATGGCAGAGGAATTTGCTGTCGAAGCTAACGCTTCTTTGTCTGTCCTTGCTACCTACCATGACGAGATGCTGGTGCGTACTTGGGTTGAGTATTGCCGTCAAGTGGAGACCTCTTTACATGGAGTCGAATGCGCACGTCTTTCCTCTGATATCTTATCTGTAAAGGCCACCTTGCGTGAACAGATTGATCGATGTGCTGCCAACCTTCGATTTTGTGAGAAAAGACTCAACCGGAAATCTTCGGAGAGGGAGTTGGATTCGAAGGCTCTAGGGGAACTCCAAGCTCAGCTCACAATTAAAACTACTCGGGCCTATGAAATTTTGTGAGTTCTTCAAGAGGCAATTACGGATCCGGTGGCTCTCGATAAAGCATCACTTTTACGCGCGAAATGGTTGAGACTCACAAGACCGTTGAGAAAGAGACTGAGCATCGGTTTTCTTGGTTTCAACAACAACAAGCACAAGCAGGGACTCAGCTTGCGGCGCTGCTAGAGCTTGAGGCGAAGGTTCGGCGGAAAAATAATGATCTATCTGGCTTATTGAACAGTCCACCGTCTTAAAACTTTTGTCTCTTTATATTTTTTCTTCTTTTTTGTATCTTGTATTCATTTTGGTTTATGAATAAAAGACATATTTTATTTCATGCTTGCACCTCTCTATCTTGTAATGTCTTGATTCAGCGTGAAGTAGTTTATGTATTCATTTCGGAGTTTGTAGTTTATTAACTCATTTCGGAGTCTGTAGTTTATTCACTCATATTAGAGTCTCTAGTTTATGTACTCATTTCGGAGTGTTTTTTAGTTTGCCTCCCAAGGTTTTACAGGCAAACTTTTCCTAACGTTGATGTAGATAACCCCCATTCTTTTTACGACAGAGGTCCGCTAGGTTTGAGGTACGAGGGTTTTAGTCTGTGGTACCGTTGCGTTGACAAATGTATCCCTCGATATGCAGTCTTTAAGCCGCTAGTCGAGTAGCCCTGCGACTGTCGTGTCTCTGATCCCTTCAGGCGCTGGACAAGACGTCTTTAAGTAATCTCCTTAGGTCATATTACCATCGGAAGAGCAAGCGTTAGGAATTTTCCATGACGCTTTTTACCTGAGGTTAGGCTCAATTTGTAGCCTCGATGAGCCATAACCTCACCCTTCTGGTGTGGGATAATTTCCAATGGTCTTTTAGGCTTTATACGAGTTGCTATCAAGACCCGAAGCCGGGAATATGCCGTCGCTTCGTTTTTTTCTTTGCGGATATCGCGCCGATTCTTTGCTGAAATAGGATAGACATCTGTAGGACTTCTATACTGTGTGTATTGTAATTGAAGTCCGGAGCTTGGAATATGCCTTTTCTCCAGTTTCTTTTGATAGCTGCATTCGCATCCTGGTGAAATGAGGGGGAACGCCGGGATAGTCTCTAGGTTCTATATATACCGTCAAGACTTGGAGCTAGGATTTTGCCATGGCTCTCTTTTTGCTTTGACCCTTGGGTCTTTTGTTGACGTTGCGTCTGCATCCTGCTGGCATGAGAAGGAACACCTGGATAGTCTCTAGGTTGTATATGAACCGTCAAGACTTGGACCTAGGATTTTTCCATTACTCCATTTTTGTTCGATCCTTGGGTCTTTGTTGACGTTGTATCTGCATCCTGGTGGCATGAGAAGGAACGTCGAGATGGAGCTGGTATTTTTCCATTACTGCTTTTTTGTTCAACCGTTGGGTTTTTGTTGACGTTGCATCTGCATCTTGCTGGCATGAGAAGCAACACCTGGATAGTCTCTAGGTTGTATATGAACCGTCAAGACTTGGAGTTAGGATTTTTCCATTACTCCATTTTTGTTTGACCCATGGGTCTTTATTGACGTTGTATCTGCATCATAGTGGCATGAGAATGAACATCGAGCTGGAGCTAGAATTTTTCCATTACTCCTTTTTTTTTGTTCGACCGTTGGATTTTTGTTGACTCTGCATCCTGCTAGCATGAGAAAGAACGCATGGATAGTCTCTAGGTTGTATATGAACCGTCAAGACTTAGAGCTAGGATTTTACCATTACTCCATTTTTGTTCAACCCTTAGGCCTTTGTTGACGTTGTGTCTACATCCTAGTGGCATGAGAAGGAACGTCGAGCTAGAGCTGGAATTTTTCCATTACTCCATTTTTATTTGACCCTTAGGTCTTTGATGACGTCGTATCTGCATCGAGAAGAAACGTCTAGCTGGAGCTGGAATTTGCCATTACTCCATTTTTATTTGACCCTTGGGTCCTTGTTGACATCGCGTCTACACCTTGCTGGTAAGAGAAGCACATCGGGATAGTATCTCGGTTGTAGATGAACCGTCAAGACTTGGAGCTCCTTTTGACGAAGTGTGATGGAAAAATATAGTTCCCTTTCTTTTATTTGTGCCCATGGATTGTATACAAGGGTCGGTGTGGACCTAGCTACAGGGCAGAGGAAATTTTATTTTATTTTTTATTTCCATGATACTCTATCTTTTCAGCTTTTTAATATCGTGAAATTTGCGATTGCCCAATCATTTCGGCTATTTTTTTTATATTTTTACTCGGTGCATTTTATTGCGAGTTGCCCTACCATTTCAGATTTTTGTTTTGAGTTGGGGATTTGAAATTCGATACAAATCTTGGTACCAACATCACTACCACTGGGATATTGCCAGGAGCGGATCATCTTTTACTTTGAGAGGACTTGAAATTTGATACCTATTTAGGCATCAACATCTCTACAACTAGGATATTACCAGGATCGAATCATTATTTGCCTTTGTCGATTTAAACAAAATGGCTTAGCAAATAGGGTTAGGATCCTGTCGGCTAAAGCTTTTTGACTTTATGAGCCGTAAGGATCTTATAAAGGTATTTCTCGCTACGAGTCGAGAGAATCTTGTAGGTGTATTTTCTCCTTAGGAGTAGTGAGGATTCCTAAGTGTGTTTTCTCTTGTAAGTCATAATGATCTTACAAGAGTGTTTTCTCCTTGTATGTCGAGAGGTGTTACAAGTGTCGTTCAACATATATGGACATTTCTCGTCATTGGTGGAACTTGATGGGAGGATATTTATTTATGCCCGTGGATTGAATATAAGGGTCAATATTGGACCTCCTGTTGGGCACCTTGGGGATATGATGGCTTAAGAACAGGTTTAGATCACTGTAACCTAAGACTTTTGAATTCTAAGAGCCGTGAGGGTCTCATATGGGGGAATTCTCCTTACGAGTCATGAAGATCTCGTGAATGTATTTTCTCCTTAGAAATCGTGTGGATTTTTAAGTGTGTTGCTCCTTTGTGAGTCATAAGGATCTCACGCAGGTTTTTTCTTAACGAGTTCGCGCCCTTTCGGGTTTTCACTAGTTCACTGGTAGTCCTGCTATTTTTACTCACGACGTCCTTTCGGGTTTTCATCTGTGCCCATTTCGCTTGTGGACATACCTTTTTTTTGAATGGTGAAACTCTCGAAAGTAGCTTCGTCGCAGGTGACCCATCTATTTACCGGTGGGGGCTTGAGGGTGGCTTCATCGCGGGAGTAGCTGTATAGCCAGTGGGACTTGAGTTGCAATCTTTGTCGTTGGTACTTCGACTGCAATATAGATCTCAACGGAGTATATCGCCGTATTTAGGGCGATGCATTAGTTTAGAGACATTCCAGTCCATTATCGTCATGTTTGAAGCGAAATTTTAGTTTAGGGACTGATTATTCTAAAATATTGCACATTTGTATGAACATTTTCCCCGCTATTATTAATTGCTAAAAGGTGTTAATTGTAAATAAAAAACATATGTGGGTTTATTTGTTAAAAGATTATCATCATATATTTCTACATTTATAATTAATATAATTAAGGAAAATATATGCATATAATATTTAAATGAAATATTATTAATTAAAATATACATATCATATCAAATATTACTAATCAATATTCTTAAGATTTAATATCATATAAATGTTTGGAATAATATCTCAAAAATATAAAAAGCTACTGACAATTTGATTTGAGATATTGTGCAGGTATTATCTCAGGTCTGAAATCCAAGTAAGAGGTCCATGTCAAATCGGGATATCGGAACCAAATCTGCCAAATTTTAGAAGCAAGTCAAGGAATCTAACAACGCCAGAGACTCAGAGCGATATTTTCAGAATCTATACATCAAAAAGATCTCCAAATATCAACATAAAAAGCCAGAAAAAAATCTCAAAACCAGATTCCACCAGGAAGAGGCCGATCCGCGGCCAAACGTGGCATAACGCGGCGGTTCCGCGGTCAAATCAGGGCCGTTGGATGTGGGATTTTAGGATCATGATCTTAACTGTATCAACTCACATATGGCATTTAAGATTCTGGTCTCAGGGACTATATAAAGAACCGAGAGCCGTGCATTCAAAATTATCCAAGTGATCACAAAGTCATCTATTTATCTACCTCCATAGAAATAGGTGTTAGTGTATATGCCCTAGAGGCCATTACTGTATCATACTAGTTTGTATATTACTTAATAGAAGCTTGGGATATTCACCTTGTATAGACAATCTTGCTCAATATAGTAGTATGCTACTTGGTTTGTTTCTACTTCAATGTGTACATGTGTTTATTTTAGTATATCACCTATACACATTAGTGGAGCCCTTAGGATCGTTGCTTGATTACCAGCATTGTGATGGCAGTCACACTAGTGGGGGCTGGGTAATCTATAAGCACATCCTTATGCAGGTCCCTAGTCACAGGACTATCGAGACAGGGCATCGATACTCCGGAGTAGACTAGCGTATGCGCCTCTCATCCCAGTGTGGGAGATGGTCTGTCCTACAGCCATCAGTACGTCGTACTGGAGATAGTATGCGGGTGCTCGTTGGGTTAAGAGTACACTGGACAGGACTCGTCGGGAACTGTTGGTTGGTACTATACCTATCGTCAGTTATCAGTTCCCAGGTGACATGAGTACAGCTTAGTCCGCTGACTTGATACTGTCACTTCGCCTCGAGTGTGTTCCCACTGTACTTAGATTACTACCCTACCACGGCTCAAAGGAGTCGTTCAAACAGGTAGTAGTTGGGTGCAGTCCCGAAGCACTTGGAGGCAGTGACGGTTAGACAGGATTCGTCTCTTCCGGTATTGGGGGTTGACATCGCGCTGTGTCTAGGAGAGCCATTACACGAGTAGTCCTTGGCCAGGGCAAGCGAGATATACCGGTAGGTTTCCAGTGTTATCTCAGGGTGTTCTGGGCTTCACTCCGACACGACTTGTACCGCTATTAGGGGACTGACGTTTACCGCCCCCTGGGTCCGCCATGCGATGTATCAGACGAACAGATCGGACTGTACAGAGAGATTGTCACATTCAGACTCAGTAGGAGTTCAGATAGGTTTCACCTCGTCTGTCTTCTTGTAGGCATCTACCTAAGGACCGTTACGTACAGCTAGTGCCGCTTGCGGTCTATGGTTAAACCCACTACCAGCGTAGTGTCGAGTCTTTAGAGTCCCACACAGAAAGCTATTCGCTTTTAGGCAAAAGAGTAGAGGTCGCATGGTTTTGCGACAGTTCGCATGGTATTGCGACAGGGTTCGGTCGCATCCGTGCACTTGTGCACGTACAGTGTCCGGACAGTTAACACTAGCGGGCTTTGGTTTAAGCCAGATCCTAGTGTACGTTTTTGGTTTGGTTTTATCTCGTTTGTATTCGTGTTCCTCGGAACGCGGATGCGGGTGTGTATGCACAGTTGACAGAGAGACAGAGGCAGAGGATTCTCATTGTAACTGTTGACTGTTGACTTTTGGCTAAACCCTAATGAGAATAAGAAATATGATTAATGATAATATTAATTAAGTATTATTGTGTCATGGTTGTGATGAGTGGTTGACTTTTTGACTTTGTTGACCGGTTGACTAGGTTGGACTAGTTGACCATCATCATTGCATTGGCTATCATTTCATGGCAAAGACTTTTGCTTGCTTGTTTTGCTTTGCAATATGAGTGCATGAAATGATAATGCCACTTGATATGATATGAACCATCACATAATACTCAATTATTATTATTATTATTATTATTATTATTCTTTTTGGATTATGGGAGAGAGGTTGACAAAAGGTTTTCTCATTCTTTCATTGTGCTTTCTCTCTCTTGAGCTCTCTCATTCTCAAGCTCTCCCTCTTCCTCTTGCTCTCTCTAGCTCAAGGCAAACCATTCTCATGTGTTGAGACTCATTGCCTTAGAGATAAAAAGACACCAAAACATTCCTCTACTCATTCTAGTTCATAAGGCCTAGCAAGCCAAGTGATCTAGTTTCTTCAAAGTTCGAAGAAGAAGCCAAAGGTAGAAGCTTTCGGGTGGATCCATCTTCGGCGCAAGGAGACGACGAGGTGAGGCCGATCGGTACACCGGGGGGAGTCGAAGACGAAGGAGTTCAAGAAGGTATAGCCCCCTAACCGAGCAGGTAAACTCTTGTTAGGTTGTTAGTTAGTCGTTTAACAAAGATCCGTATCGGTAGTCCATGTTACCACCCTCTTGAAAATCGTTTTTCACCACTTCCGCAACCCCGTAAGAACTGGGGAAGGGTAGCATGGACTTACAGTGGTATCAGAGCCAAGTTAAACACTATCTAACATGTTAGCTAAGTAAGTAGAAGTTCGATCGGAGAAAAAGTCACGAAAAACACCCGGAAAATCAAGTTTCTGTCGATTCTGTATTCTGTTCAAAAAATGATAAATCATACTCCAAAAATCGACTCAGGCTTTTTAAAAGACACTGTTGAAATTTGGTCCAGAGAACCGTTCAACGCGCCGTGGAACCGCAGCGGGAGCACGCTCCTGCCGCGGATCCGCGGCCGAGTTGAGTCGGTCGTGGGTCAAATTTCTTGCAGTGTGTTTCTGGGGGTATTTTGGGATTTTTACAATATGTCTTTTCTGCCCAGATTTTCCAGAAACAAAAATTAGTTTTTGGGGCTTGAAAATCCGTATTTTCATCGAACTTCTAAAAACTAAGGCTAACGGGTATATATCTGTGATGTGTTATATGTATTGAACGTCCGCTAATCGCTATACGTCGATTAGTGGGAGTTATACATATCTGTGATCTGTAATGTTGATGGTATGTGTATATGAATTCATTGGATTGTCGCGGATGAATAGCCGAGGGGTTGTGAGATGAGAGTTTTCTTTTATCTTTCAATTCATGTAATATGTAAATTGATGTAATATTATTTTTGGCCGCACAACCGGGTCGGGGTTATAGCCGTCATTGTATAATTTCTTTTTACTATTTTTGCTCCTAGGATAGACCCAAGGTGGGGTGCATAAACTACCGGGTATCTCGAAGTGCCGAGTGGCCTACTCACGTCGTTGAGGGAGGTTGCTCCGCTTCGGATATTTGGCGGGTAGTTTGCCGCACCCGTAGGGGTCTAGGGTGGGGTATTGGCTATTCATCGCGACCGTGTAATCCGCTTTTCTTTGCAGGCTCGTACGAATTGCGGATTCCTAGTATATCCAATGTATTCATCTGTGATCTGAAATGGCTATCATTGCAATATATCTATATATGATATTATTTAGGCGTTGCTTATGTTTTGCAGCCGCGCTAGCCCAGCCCCCGCTCTGTCGTTAGTTAAGTAACCTAACGGGTAATGACGGGGCCCCGTGGCGAATGCGAATGGCATAAGCGTACGTCATATTTTGGTTGTTTTCTGCAATGGTAGGATTAAATGATGGGACGCATTAAAAGAACTAATGCAAGAAAAATAAACCAAATAAAAGTCGTTGGAACACTTTCAAAACCACTCGGTTTCTTTTCAAAAGAACTTTTAAACGCGGTGCTTAAGCCACTCCTTTTAAAAGCTATCTCGTTCCATCGATCATATCAAGTTCACTACGTTCAAGGTTTTACCAAAACCATCCGTAGCCCTCCATCATTTCAGTTAAATATTCGGTAGTATTCAAGCTATGTATTTTGACCTCACGCCAAGGCATAGTGATTGGTAGCTGCCGGATATTTATCTGTTGTATAGATAGAATGCGTTGGTTTGAGACAGTCGTACAGCCATTTTGGCCTACGTCAAGGGTACGTACAGGTGGGTTCAAATTAACCTGGATAATGATGGGAAGAACTTGACATGTGACTTATGACATTTTGAACTCACGCCAAGGTCATAAGAGCATGGGGCAAAAATCCACATCGGGAGTTTCAAAAGAACTGAAACTTGCTAGCACTGCATACCATTTGGAGTGTGATGATTCTGGTAGGATTCCTTCAGTTTTGTCACGCGATGATATTTGGATCCCGATCCTACTGTGAGTATATGCTACTCCTCGGGAAATTTCTCACTTAACGATCAATGCTATAAACCAAGTAGGTGTCTAGAAAGGTGTTAACGGGGCTATGCTCCCACGGAAAAGAGATTCTTAAATTAAGGAACTTTGCGAAAGCATTGGAAAACCTCCCTCGAAGTACCGACACCTGCCTGGCCAAACAATTAAGCAAGTATTGTACGGTGAGATTGATCCTGACTAATTCTTCCTTTTTGGTTTGAGGAGGGATTCGAGAGACAGTGGGAGCCATCCTGTTTAGACAAATTAAAAACCACCCTAAACTTGCAAGAGCATCATGCTAAAGTGTTTATTCTCTCTCTCCTAATTGCAGCGACCAATCATCATGACCGGACTTAAGTTATTACTAGATAAATACATACTGACAGGGCCAAACTACAAAGATTGGCTCAGGAATGTCAAAATGGCAATCACTTATGACAAGTTGGGGTATCTCCTTACCACCAAAGCTCCCCCTGTCCCAGGACCCACCTCCAGCGTCGCGGATAAGGAAATCCATAAGACTTGGGAGATCGATAGCGTGAAGGCCAAGTGCCTCGTGCTTGCCTCTATGGACAACGAACATCAGAGGAGGCACGAGAATATGGACCTCGAATCCATATTTCTCCATACAAAAGAACTGTATGGAGAGCAATCTCATATCGCAAGATACGAAGTGTCGAAGAAGTTATTTTCGGCAAGGTTGGCCATCGGATCATCGGTAGCGGAACACGTGCTTAAGATGATTGGCTTCATTGAGGAGCTCGCGGACCTTGGGACCACGTTGGAGAATGAGCTCTATACAGACTTGATTCTTCAGTCCCTTCCTTCCACTTACGCCCAGTTTATACTGAACTTCAACTTGCAAGAAAAAGAAGTTGAACTTTCAGAGCTTCTCAACATGCTGAGGAGTGCAGAGGGCACCCTACAGAAAGGTAGGGAAACATCCACATTGTTTGTAGGAGGATCTTCATCTTCAAGGTCCAAGGCGAAAGCCAAGGGAAAGAAGAAGAAAGCCTCCGCCAAACCAAGGGGCGGCGTTAGTAAAGTGGATATGAAGGGAAAAGCAAAAGTAACAAAGATAGCGGGGAAGCTTATAGGGAAGGAAGAGTGCTTTTTCTTTCATAAAAGTGGTCACTGGAAGAAAGATTGCAGGGCTTGGAAAGCCAGAACACAGGATCTGAAGCAAGTTGCGGCTTCAGCTTCAGGTGTGTATGTTATTGAAAACTGTCTATCAATAAACTCTACTTCCTGGGTATTGGATACCGGATCAGGATCTCATATCTGTAATTCTTTGCAGGAGTTGAGAAGCCGTAGGGTTTTGAAGGCAGGTGACATGACCCTCAAAGTTGCAAACGGAGCTAGCATGGATGCTAAGGTCATGGGGGACTATCACCTGGGGTTGTCAGATGGACACGTTTTGGTTTTGCGTAATTGCTATTTTGTACCCAACGCAACTTGTAATATCATTTCTGTATCTTTGACATCTAAAGAAGGTTATGAATTTGCGTTTGTAAGTAATGTTGTAAACATTCACCTTAATCAAGTTCTGATTGGGTCAGGTACATTAAGCAATAGTATATACGTATTAAACCAACCACAGATTTTCAATGTCTAGAATACACACAAAAGAAAGTCTCCGGAAATAAATCAGACTTTCTTATGGCATTGTAGACCGGGTCACATCAATGAGAGAAGGTTGACGAAGTTACATTCAGAAGGATATTTGAATCCGTTCGAATATCAATCGTATGCCACTTGTCAATCCTGTCTCAAAGGAAAGATGACAAAGACTCCGTTCACTGGACACGGAGTAAGAGCGAGCGAGCTCTTGGGGCTCGTACACAGCGACGTGTGCGGTCCAATGTCTACACATGCGCGAAGTGGTTATTCTTACTTCATTACTTTTACGGATGACTTTTCAAGGTACGGTTATGTCTTCTTAATGAAACATAAATCCGAAGCCTTTGGAAAATTCCAGGAATATAAGAATGAAGTAGAAAAATAAACCGGCAAAAGTATCAAGACACTAAGATCGGATCGAGGTGGTGAATACTTGAGTGCCGAGTTCCTGGACTATTTAAAAGAGAATGGAATTCTCTCTCAGCTTACTCCTCCATACACTCTGCAACATAACGGTGTATCGGAGAGACGGAACCGGACCCTATTGGATATGGTACGTTCCATGATGAGTAACACTGAGTTACCGCGATCATTCTGGGGATATGCACTAGAATCAGCTGCATACCTTTTGAACCGAGTTCCAACTAAGACTGTACCTACCACACCATATGAGATATGGAGTGGGAAGAAACCCTATCTTCAATATCTAAAGATCTGGGGATGTCCGGCTTTTGTCAAAAAGCAGCATGCGGACAAACTCGAGGCACGCTTAGTACTGTGCTAGTTTGTGGGATACCCAAAGAACTCCAGGGGGTATCTCTTCTATTACGCAGAGGAACAAAAGATCATTGTTTCTCGTAATGCCCATTTTCTGGAACACCAGTTCTTAGAAAAGGAAACAAGTGGGAGGGAAATAGAACTGGAAGAAATTCCAGAACCACAGACTATTACTGAAAGCTTAGTAGAACCAGAGGGTTCAAAAGAAAATGACATTCCCACACCGCTCCGCAGGAGTAGTAGGCAATCTCATCCGCCCGAGAGATACTACGGTTTTCTCATAGACGGGGATAGAGAGGATTGCATCATAGATTATGATGAGCCGACTAGCTTCCAGCAGGCCATTCAGAGCGTTGACTCGGTAAAATGGCTGGATGCAATGCGGACCGAAATGGAGTCCATGTACACCAACAAAGTATGGACGTTGGACATTGCTCCAGATGGGGTAAAACCCGTAGGATGCAAGTGGATCTTCAAAAGGAAGATTGATGTAGATGGACAGGTTGAGACCTATAAAGCTAGACTGGTTGCAAAGGGTTTTCTTCAAAGACCTGGTTTGGACTATGACGAGACCTTTTCTCCAGTAGCTATGCTGAAATCCATTCGGATCCTTCTTGCCATTGCTGCCTTCCACGATTATGAGATTTGGCAGATGGACGTAAAGACCGCTTTTCTAAATGGAAATTTAGATAAGTGTGTTTATATGGACCAGCCAGAGAGTTTCATTCAGAGTGGGAGCAGCGGAAAGGTGTGCAAGTTGCTTAAGTCCATCTATGGACTGAAGCAGGCATCGCGGAGTTGGAACATCTGTTTTGATGAGACGGTCAAAGAATTTGGCTTTATCAAAAATCCAGATGAACCATGCATCTATAGTAGATTTGTAGCGAGAACTGTAGTATTCCTCGTTTTATACGTGGATGACATTCTCTTAATAGGAAATGACATTCCTATGCTACAATCTGTCAAGGGGTTCTTATCACACAGGTTCTCCATGAAAGACCTGGGTGATGCCTCATACATTCTTGGGATCCGGATCTATCTTGACAGATCCAAGAGGATACTGGGACTCTCACAGTCTAGGTACATCGACACCATACTGAAAAGATTCAGTATGGAAGATTCCAAGCGCGGTAATCTACCGGCTTGTCACGGGATCACCCTCTCCAAAGAGATGTCTCCCAAGACTGATTTGGAAAGGGATCGCATGTCTATTATACCCTACGCTTCTGTAGTAGGCTCTATAATGTATGCGATGTTGTGTACCAGACAAAATGTAGCTTATGCACTGAGTGTGGTGAGCCGGTATCAGTCAAACCGTGGGGAGAAACACTTGATAGCAGTAAAGAACATTCTCAAGTACCTGAGAAGGACTAAGGAGATGTTCTTTGTGTATGGCGGAAAAGACCTCCAGATCGAGGCCTTTGCTGACTCCAACTTCCAGAGTGACAAGGATGATTCCAAGTCCATGTCGGGTTATGTGTTTACCCTCAATGGAGGGGTGGTGTATTGGAAGAGTTCCAAACAGGAAACCATTGCTGACTCAACGATGGAAGCGGAATATATCGCTGCTGCAGATGCCGCAAAAGAAGCTGTCTGGATAAGGAAGTTCTTAACTGAACTTCAGGTGGTTCCGTCCATTGTTGATCCAATACCGCTGTATTGCGACAACAACGGGGCTATAGCTTTAGCGAAGGAACCCAGGTCCCATCAGAAATCCAGACACATCTTGAGGCGGTATCACCTGATCAGGGAGATCGTGGGTCGCCAGGAGATCGAGGTTCGGAGAGTTTCTATGGAAGATAACACTGCTGATCCACTCACAAAGGCCTTACCCCAGATTCAGTTCGAGCGGCTGGTCAAGATGATAGGTCTTCGATACGCCAGTACATGGCCTTAGTGCAAGTGGGAGATTGTTAATGTATATGCCTTAGAGGCCATTACTGTATCATACTAGTTTGTATATTACTTAATGGAAGCTTGGGATATTCACCTTGTATAGACAATCTTGCTCAATATAGTAGTATGCTACTTGGTTTTTTTCTACTTCAATGTGTACATGTGTTTATTTTAGTATATCACCTATACACATTAGTGGAGCCCTTAGGATCTTTGCTTGATTACCAGCGTTGTGATGGCAGTCACACTAGTGGGGGCTGGGTAATCTATAAGCACATCCTTATGCAGGTCCCTAGTCGCAGGACTATCGAGAAAGGGCATCGATACTCCGGAGTAGATTAGCGTATGCGCTTCTCATCCTAGTATAAGAGATGGTCTGTCCCACAGCCATCAGTACGTCGTACTGGAGATAGTATGCGGGTGCTCGTTGGGTTACGAGTACACTGGACAGGACTCGTCGGGAACTGTTGGTTGGTACTATACCTATCGTCAGTTATCAGTTCCCAGGTGACATGAGTACAGCTTAGTCCGCTGACTTGACACTGTCACTTCGCCTCGAGTGTGTTCCTACTGTACTTAGATTACTACCCTACCACGGCTCAAAAGAGTCGTGCAAACAGGTAGTAGTTGGGTGCAGTCCCGAAGCACTTGGAGGCAGTGATGGTTAGACAGGATTCGTTTCTCCCGATATTGGGGGTTAACATCGAGCTGTGTCTAGAAGAGCCATTACACGAGTAGTCCCTGGCCAGGGCAAGTGAAATATACTGGTAGGTTTCCAGTGTTATCTCAGGGTGTTCTGGGCTTCACTCCGACACGACTTGTACCGCTATTAGGGGACTGACGTTTACCGCCCCTAGGCCCGCCATGCGATGTATCAGACGAACAGACCGGACTGTATAGAGAGATTGTCATATTCAGACTCAGTAGGAGTTCAGATAGGTTTCACCTCGTCCGTCTTCTTGTCGGCATCTACCTAAGGACCGTTACGCACAGCTAGTGCCGCTTGCGGTCTGTGGTTAAACCCACTGCCAGCGTAGTGTCGAGTCTTTAGAGTCCCACACAGAAAGCTATTCGCTTTTAGGCAAAAGAGTAGAGGTCGCATGGTTTTGCGACAGTTCGCATGGTATTGCGACAGGGTTCGGTCGCATCCGTGCACTTGTGCACGTACAGTGTCCGGACAGTTAACACTAGCGGGCTTTGGTTTAAGCCAGATCCTAGTGTACGTTTTGGGTTTGGTCTTATCTAGTTTGTATTCGTGTTCCTCGGAACGCGGATGCGGGTGTGTATGCACAGTTGACAGAGAGACAGAGGCAGAGGATTCTCATTGTGACTGTTGACTGTTGACTTTTGGCTAAACCCTAATGAGAATAAGAAATATGATTAATGATAATATTAATTAAGTATTATTGTGTCATGGTTGTGATGAGGGGTTGACTTTGTTGACTTCTTGACTTTGTTGACCGGTTGACTAGGTTGGACTAGTTGACCATCATCATTGCATTGGCTATCATTTCATGGCAAAGACTTTTGCTTGCTTGTTTTGCTTTGCAATATGAGTGCATGAAATGGTAATGCCACTTGATATGATATGAACCATCACATAATACTCAATTATTATTATTAATATTATTCTTTTTGGATTATGGGAGAGAGGTTGACAAAAGGTTTTCTCATTCTTTCATTGTGCTTTCTCTCTCTTGAGCTCTCTCATTCTCAAGCTCTCCCTCTTCCTCTAGCTCTCTCTTGCTCAAGGCAAACCTTCTCATGTGTTGAAACTCATTGCCTTAGAGATAAAAAGACACCAAAACATTCCTCTACTCATTCTAGTTCATAAGGCCTAGCAAGCCAAGTGATCTAGTTTCTTCAAAGTTCGAAGAAGAAGTCAAAGGTAGAAGCTTTCGGGTGGATCCATCTTCGGCGCAAGGAGACGACGAGGTGAGGACGATCGGTACACCGGGGGGAGTCGAAGACGAAGGAGTTCAAGAAAGGTATAGCCCCCTAACCGAGCAGGTAAACTCTTGTTAGGTTGTTAGTTAGTCGTTTAACAAAGATCCGTATCGGTAGTCCATGTTACCACCCTCTTGAAAATCGTTTTTCACCACTTCCGCAACCCCGTAAGAACCGGGGAAGGGTAGCATGGACTTACAATAGGGATCTAGAGCAACTAGGGTTCTTATAATCTACTTTCTAAGAAGAGAATTGTAATGCAATAGTTGATTAATAAAGGTAGTTTTTTAGTTCTTTTTGCATTTACTTTACGTATTAATTTTACGAATTACTTTTCGGCATCTTTATTATGGTTTCATTCTTTTTCAACCTTTCTTCTAATTCACCACTAACCATGAGCGAGTAATTCCTTACTTGCTAGGGTTTGTAAGATAGGGTAAAATAATGGATGGCAAATCTTTTAACTTCTTTTTAACATTATAAAGTTTATAAACTTTAGCAAAATAAATGTTACCTTCTTATCGGGCGCGCTATTAATTTATTAATAGCCACGGCCATGATTTGAGAGTGGTTAAACACTTATTTTGTTTAGGGCTGGACATGAATAGAGATCATTGGACGGACAAGGGTCAGTAGTGGGAAACCCTAATTCCCTCCAAGAACCCTAATCCACATTCATCGCTATCTTTCAGCTTTAAACTATTAAAAGATAAAAAGAGTCATTTTTAAAACATTCATCCATTGACTACCAAGTCCTATGAACCATACAAGCATTTTTATTATAAATTTTATATCCGTCTTAAAATAGAACGACAACAATCACTCATCTCTTTTATCAACTCATCTAAAGAAAGAAAAGAATTCACGTTTCTCAGAGGACGACTCGTACTCATCGTGGCTAGCTGCTAGCGACACCGTTTTGATTGCGGTTATTTACAAAACACTTTTTTCACGAACAATCAAATGGCGCCGTTGCCGGGGAAACAGTCGTAATTTTTACTTGTTATTCAGGTTGATTTCTTATAAAAACCAGCGAGCATAAAATAAACGAGAACAAAAACCGCATATTTCATTTTTAACGATTATTGTGTGAGTTTTGCAAGGGAATCTAGTGTAATTGGATCAAGAAAATAGAGATTCAGATACTTTCAACTTAAAGCAGAGCAGCATTGGTGCGCTCTGAAGAATTTTGAAAAGGAGAACACTTCAATAGGCGGCGGAACCGCGGTCCATTGGGAGAATTGGGACCCCAAAATCCTCTGGTATTTTCCTATTATCTTTCTCTCTCCTCTAAAGCTCCAATAAATTGTTTTATATTTGTAGGATTCTTTGCAAACATCGCCGCATAAAAATCTTTTTGCGTGTTTTGATTTCGGTTTGTTTTGCATACTAAAACCGGACATTAAGGGACAATAAACCCAACTTCAGATTAGGTGGGGATTTCATCACCCTTCCTAGGCCCCACAAATCACAAACATGTATACTATCACCCTACATTAATAAAAAATATCTACACCAAGCCCCTAAAAACATTCACGCTCAATTAGGACATAGGAGGGTTGTAGGTAATCTATTGCTTATCCGTATTTTTCTTGTGATGTCTAAGGCAAGTGTGACTTAGAAAAATGGTTACATAATTAGGACCGCTAATTCGGTGATTCGTATAGCGGATACCTACCACTTACCTGGCACTTACCTAGCCACAAGATTGATAAGGAGGTAATAGAGGATTAATCTTGCGACTTGCCCTTTGGAAGTTTAGGAGCGGTCTAGTGACTTGACCTAGGTGACCCAGGCTCTAGGGATTGATTGTGCATTTTATGATTTATTGAGTAAAGCCCAACGTCCGACTTTTTTTCAGAACAAACTTTCTTAAAATCATTCTCACATATCGCACGCTGCCACATGCACTAAACCTGCTCAGTGCATGATCGGCTAGACACGGGATTCTAGTGCCCGTCTAGTCCGCGTTTTTGCGGTCGACTCCGAAGTCGATACTTCATCTTCTATTTCTCCTCCATCCACCATATCTCCCGAAATGGACGGATCGCCATCGAGTTTTAACAACACCATCCTGCCACCACTCGTAGGTGCGCAAAATCCACCACGCATAACTCTACAAGACATATGCTACCCCGTACGCGGACCCCTTCATACGGTTTGTCTCTTCCACCAGCCAACGGGGATAATTTTGAAATTAAACCCCACTTTATCAACTTGCTGCCCAAATTTCATGGGCTTGAATATGAAGATGCATACATTTTTATAATCAAATTCGAAAATGTATGTGCAATGATGAGCAACACCCAACTTTCAGGGGATGCTCTGCGATTACGTCTTCTCCCTTTTACCTTGTGCGATCTCACAGAAAAATGGTTTTACAGCACCGCCGCACATTCTATCTGTAAATGTGATGAATTCGTTAAAGCATTCCTTAAGAAATTATATCATCATCATAAGACTACCCGTATTCGGAGCGAGATTAACCAGTTTGCCTAACTTCCTAACAAACCCTTTTGGAAATGTTTTGAACGGATTAAAGATCTTCTTGTTTAATGCTCTCATCACGGAATCGATAGATAGCAACTTTGCCGCATTGTGTATAAGGGTACTAACCCAGTCACAAAACAAATGCTAGAAACCATTTGTCAATGTCATTTCATGTCAAAAGATGATAGCGAAGCATGGCAAATTTTGGAAGATCTCGCCAAACAAACATTACAATGGGAGAGCACTAGACCAACATATGTTAGTGATATATGCCCTAGAGGCCATTATTGTATCATATTGGATTGTATATTACATATTAGATGCTTGGGATATTTCACAGTTATAATAACAGTCTTGCTCGATATGGTAGTATGCTACCTGGTTTGATTCTACCTCAATATATGCATGTGTTTCTTTTAGAATATCACTTATACATATTGGTAGAGCCCTTAGGATCTTTGCTTAACTACCAGCGTTATGATAACAGTCACCCTCATGAGGGCTGGGTAGTCTATAAGCACATCCTTATGCAGGTCCCTAGTCGTTGGATTATCGTGACAGGGCATCGATACTACGGAGTAGACTAGTATATACGCTTCTCATCCCAGCAGGGGATATGGTCTGTCCCACAGCCATTAGTATAACGTACTGGAGATGGTATGCAGGTGCTCATTAGGTTATGAGTTACACCGGACAGGACTCATCGGGAACTGCTTGTTAGTATTATACCTATCGTCAGGTAGCAGTTCCTAGGTGGCATGAGTGCAGCTTATTCCGTTGAATTGCCATCGCTACTTGGTCTCGAGTGTGTTCCCACTGTACTTAGATTACTACCCTAGCACGCTCAAAGGAGTCGTGCAAACAGGTAGTAGTTGGATGTAGTCCCAAAGCACTTGGAGACAATAGCGATTAGGATTCGTCTCTCCCGGTATTGGGGGTTGATATCGCGCAGTGTTCGGAAAGCCATTACACAAAGTCCCTGGCCAGGGCAGTCGAGAAATACTGGTAAGGTGCTCCTGTACTTTCTCATGGTGTATTGGGCTCTCCTCCGGCATGACTTATCACGTTGTTAGGGGTCTGACGTTTACCATCCCCCTAGGCGGATATGCGAGTATCTTATACGAACAGACCAGACTGTACGGAGATTGCCACAGATAGGCTTAGTAGGAGTTCGGATGAGCTTGCTCATCGTCCGTCTTATCGACGGATACCTGGGTAGCCGTTACGTGCAGCTAGTACCGCTGACGGCTTGTGGTTAAACCAAGTGCCAGCGTACTGTCGATTATGTAGAGTCCCACACAGAGGGTTTCCCTGCTTCAGGCAATTGATGTAGACGATGTATAGTTTTACAGTAGGGCTTCGATCACATACGTGTACTTGTACACGGATGCTGATCGGGCGGACAATACTAGCGGGCTTTGGTTTAAGCCGGATCCTAGTATTGTATTGGATTGTTATCGTCTCAGTGTATCCATATTTTTCGGAATACGGATACGGGTATGTATATACTGTGAGGGGAATTCTTGTAATTTTTCAAGGAATGCTTCTAGAAGAAGCCACCTTATTATTTAGTTTTATCCATTTTCTAAATGGATTAATGTGGTGGAAATGGGGGGGCTTTGGAGGCATGGTGTGGAGAATGGCTATGGATTATTTTATTTGGTCTTGACTCTCTATTCAAGCATTGGTGCTTTATTTTATTATATTTTATTGCATGCTTGAATAATTGAGCTCGGATACTTAGCCATTCTTCACACTTAGCTTTTGATGGTTGTTGATTTTTCCTCTCCTCATTCTCTTTCTTGGTTTCTCCATATCCTTCTTTCTCAAGACTAAACCCTAATCCTTCACATGTGTTGTGAGCCATAGGGTTTAGTGAGACACTACAATCCTTTAGCACTCTCTACATCTCCTGGGCTAGTTGGATTAGCGAACTATCTTCCCTAGTTACCTCATTTAGAGGTTGGATCTTGAAGCACATTCTCTCGCGGTGGATCATCTTTGACGCAAGGAGGCCGATGGAGCTTTCGTCATCCGATCACCGAAGAGCCATGGAGAGGAGCACTAGAAGACCCGAAGGACTCGATCTTGGAGGTATAACCATCTCACCGAATAGTTAAACCTCTTAGATAAATTAGCTAGTTAAGGCTTTAGTAAAGATCCTGGAGTTTAGCCGGTGTTGCGTAGTCAAAAATTTATCGTTTTTGAAAAATACGCATCCCCGCAAACTGCGGGGTGCGCGACATCGGCTTGCAACATCATCTTCATCTACGGCAGGCATCCATAAGCTTGACGCTTCCATCGCAATGAAAGCCGGAATGGCTGCAATGCAAAAGAAACCTGAAGCTATAGAAAGAAAATTCTCTTCAGCCTTCCTAAACCAAGTTACGCTACCCAAAACCGTGTGTGGTTGCTGTTTTAACTCATCACATTTAACAAAAGAATGTCCTTTGAATTCTCCGTCTCAAGGTCATGAACAAACCAATGCTGCTTTTCAGCAACAACCTAGAATGATCCTTATTCGTCCACTTAATATCAGGGATGGAGGAATCATCCTGATTTTGCTTGGAACCAAAACCAGTCTCAAAATCAAAATCAATTCCCAAGCCAAAATAACTATCAAAGGCTTCCCCCTTAGCAACAACAGTCACCACAACAAATTCAGCAGCCCTTTCATCTGCAATCTTTTCAAAATCCGGCCAACAACTTTGCCCCTTATAATAATTCTTTCCAACCACAGAAGAATACTCCAGCGGCCGATACCGATAGAATCTCTACACTAGAACGAAACTTAAAAATATTTATTAAACAATCCACACAAACGACAGCTAATTTAACATCATCTATCCAAATGCCGATACAACAAAATGCTTCCCCACGGTGAAAGCATAAAATCGATAGAAACACAAATTGCACAGTTAAATGCCACAACAAGTGAGAGAGAGAAAAGGAAACTTCCATCTCTACCTCTACCAAATCCTGGTCACTTACAAAGCACAAATCTCATCTTTCAAAATAATAATGTGAGTGTTGTAACCACGTTGAGATCGGGAAGAGTGCTGAATAACCAAGTTGGTGAACAAATTGAAGTTGATGATATTGATGATACCCCGGCTACTATTTCTACTCCTACTTCGTCTGATCCAACATCTTCTTTCGGGCCTATTCTCCGTTCTTCACTAGGCTCGAACCCTCAGCTCACTTCCTTGAAGGAATTACCATGTACAACCATTATAAATCCAATTTTGGGATCCATTCCATCCCCACAAACTTCTCCATAAGAGTTTGACCCAACCCTTGTTAATAAAGCTCCTTTTCTAAACAGGTTGAGGCAAAACAGATCAAGTCCACACATGAAGAAGATTGTGGAAATTTTAAAGCAAGTTAAGATAAATATTCCTCTCTTAGATGCTATCCAACAAGTTCCATCCTATGCGAAAATTCTAAAGGACTTGTGCCCTTGGAAAAGGAAAACTCAAGTGCCTAAAAAGATTTTCTTAGCGAGTAATATGAGCAATGCTCTTACCCAACATGTGCCCAAGAAACATAAGGACCCCGATTGTCCTACAATATCTATTACTATTAGAGGTAAAAACATCAATCACGCTCTACTCGATTTAGGTGCTAGTGTTAACTTACTTCCGTATTCTATTTATGAGCAATTAGGCATAGGAGAGTTGAAACCTGCGCACTGCACTCTCCAAATGGCCGATTGATCTACCACCTACCCTAGGAGTGAGCCAGAGGACGTGTTGATCAAAGTCGGAGAATTTATATTCCCTGTAGACTTTATAGTTATAGATACACAGCCTGTGGCAAACCTACAGAACCAAATTTCAGTGATTCTAGGTCCACCTTTTCTAGCAACTTCCAACGCGATAATCAATTGTCGTAACGAGTCTATGAACTTGTCCTTTAGGAAGATGATAATTGAGCTTAACATTTACAGGTTAGGAAGTCAACCCTTCGAACCTTATGCTCATATAATTGATGTATGTTCTGTCGATAAGATAGCTTCCGACAGTTGCGAATTTGAGGAGTTTCACGATACTGATCTCGACGCCACTAGTGCGTTATTGTTTGATCCTGCTATTTATTATACATGTGAGGACCCTTTTCTCGACAAGGTCACACCTAAGTTCGAATCCTTTGACTTGTCAAATAACTTAGTCGAGCTATCCGAGTCAATCTCTTACCCTAAATATGAATCTCTTATGAAGTCTGAGTATCATACCTTTCTTTCCGATGAGATTATCATTCGTAATATCGATGAAAGTTTTGAAGACATTTTCGCCGAAGAACTCGCAATCCTAAAGGACATGGATGTTATGACGAATCAACTTCCACCGAAAGAAGCTGAACCTCCACCTATTCTTCTTATCCCGTACGAGAATGCGAATATTCCACCTATTCCTTATCTTTCATATTCGCGTTTTCATCCACCGTCACTGTTTCATCTCTACCAACCGAGACAAAAACTCGTTCAAGTACGCCTCTTATCTCCTCCCCACTTCTTCACGTCTATATGTAACATAATCTTCTACCAACCACGGTGTTACATTGATAAAATATTCGAATAGTTGGTGTTGACTTTTGGTCATTGTAAAGCTTTGCATAGACCAATAATTTTAGCCCCCTCCCCTCTTATGATTTTAAATGCTTAATAATGAAGAAAAATTGTTTTATTCAAGTTTGGACGGAGAAAAATATTTTGGCTCTAGATAAAAAAAAGAAATTTTTTGTACAATTGTGAACCAAAAATAAGTTTGGGGGAGGATTTCACTGTCATTAACTGTTGTCCCTTTTACTAATCATCGAGAACTTTTCCTTCCAAGTCTACAGGTTTTGAGCTTAAAGGATGACATCAGTGAGGACACTGCTGCAAATAGATTTGGGGAGAGGTTTGTGCTTATTCATGTATCATTTTGCAGTATACTAAATAAAAGCACTGAATTTATTTTTTTTTGAAAATAAAAGTTTGAAAATGAAAAATACATATGAAAGATAGGAAGATATTTAAGAAAATGTTAGAAAATTAGATGTTTTAAAACAAAGCTGGTAATAGGTAGTCATGAGCTGTTGTCCTAAGAGTTAGTAAGATGAAGGAAATCACTAACCTACGGATAGAAATAAGTCTGAAAAATAGTCCCTATTCTTGATACCGAATATCTGAACATTGATACCCTACTATACGCACTTGCACACATCTTGAAACTTGGGATAGTAGAGAATACCTTGAAATGCTCTTGTCTAAAAGCCTTAGTATGAAAAAAATATATATAAACAAAAATATAAATGACACAAAAAAATAAATGGTGGAGAAAAATGAACAATTGTTTTGTAATTACTTAAGGCGGCATAAAAAATATAGCGATGGTGTCTTATCATCTAGTGCCTTAGACCAACTAGTTTGAGAGTCCCTGCTAAACCTTAGATGTTGTAAGATTAGGATATTACTAATTACGCCTTAATGAGTGAGCATATTTGGTAATCGTTTGGTTAGTACCTCAAGAAGTATTAACGATTGAATGAAGAATGTGTGACCAATTCCATCTAAAAACATTCACTGACTAAAAAGTACTAAGAAAGATGGACAAGAGTATGATAGCTTGAATTGAATTCTCTAAGTGTAGAGATGTATTTTACACACACTTAGGGGTATATGATCGATGTTTGGAAGAAAGGTCGGGAGGAAGACTAAAGACGATATTTTTTTGAGGGATGATGCGATTTCTGACATTTTTCATGACTATTAAGATAGGGTTCATAGCAACTAAAAAGCTAGTATAGTTTGAAACTCTTATTTTCAAGTTCTTTCTTTTATATGTTCCTTATGTTTGTATATAACTTTTATCTTCTTTCTTTTATGGGATTTTGTGGGTGAAATCCGCTAAAAACCCTCAGGAGACAACACTCCACCTACTAAGGACACCTAGAGTATTAAAGGCTTGTTGCAAGTGCTAAGTGCAATCGTATTGTCTACAAAGTGTGCTAGTTAGGTTTTTTTTTTCTCTTTAATAAATAGTTTGCTCGGGACGATCAAAGATAAGTTTGGAGGTATTTGATTAGTCTAAAATATTGCACATTTGTATGAACATTTTTCCCACTATTATTAACTGATAAAAGGTGTTAATTGTAAATAAAGAACATATGTGGGTTTATTTGTTAAAAGATTATTATCATATGTTTCTATATTAATAATTAATATAATTAGGAAAAATATATGCATATAATATTTAAATGAAATATTAGTAATTAAAATATGCATATAATATCAAATATTCCTAATCAATATTCGTTAGATTTAATATCCTATAAATGGTTGGAATAATATCTCAAAAATATAAAATGCTATTGACAATTTAATTTGAGATATTTTGCAGGTATTAGCTCCGGTCTGGAATCCAAGTAAGAGGTCCAAGCCAAATAGAGATATTGGAACCGAATCTGCCAAATTTTAGAAGCAAATCAAGGAATCTAGAAACGGCAGAGACTCAAAGCAATATTTTCAGAATCTATACATCAAAAGGATCTCCATATATGAACATAAAAAGCCAGAAAAAAATCTCAAAACCAGATTCCACCAGGAAGCAGTGGATCCGCGGCCAAACATGGCATAACACAGCGGTTCCGTGGTCAAATCAAGGCCGTTGGATGTGGGATTTTGAGATCATGATCTTAACTGTATTGACTCACATTTTGCATCTAGGATTCTGGTCTCAGGGACTATATAAAGGACCGAGAGTTGTGCATTCAAAATTATCCAAGTGATCATATAATCATCTTTTCATTTACCTCTATAGAAAGAGAGATCTAGAGCAACTAGGGTTCTTATAATATACATTCTAAGAAGAGAATTGTAATGCAATAGTTGATTAATAAAGGTAGTTTTTTTTGTTCTTTTTGCATTTACTTTACGAATTAATTTTATGAATTACTTTTCTGCACATTTATTATGGTTTCATTTTTTTCAACTTTTCTTCTAAATCACCACTAACCATGAGCGAGTAATTTCTTGCTTGCTAGGGTTTGTAGGATAGGGTAGACTAATAGATGAAAAATCTTTTAACTTCTTTTTAACATTTTAAAGGTTATAAACTTTAGCAAAATATATGTTAACCTTTTTATCGGGCGCGCTATCAATTTATTGATAGTCACGACCACGATTTGAGATTTGTTAAACACTTGTTTTGGTAAGGGCTTGATATGAATAGAGTTAATGGACAGACAAGGGTCGGTAGTGGGAAACCCTAATTCCCTCCAAGAACCCTAATCCACATTCATCGCTATCTCTCTACCTTTAAACTATTAAAAGAAAAAAAGAGTCATTTTTGAAACATTCATCCATTAACTACCAAGTCCTATGAACCCTACAAGTCTTTTTATTATAAATTTTATATCCGTCTTAAAATAGAACGACAACAATCACCCATCTCTTTTATCAACTCGTCTAAAGTAAGAAAAGAATTTACGTTTCCCTGCGGATGACCCATACTCATCGTGGCTAGCTACTAGTGACACCATTTTGATTGTGGTTATTTACAAAACACTTTTTTTACGAACAATCAGGGACATCTCGGTCCGTTATTAGTTTAAGGACATCTCGGTCCGTTATCGCCATGTTTGAGGCAAAGTTTTTTGTATGCTAGTCTCATAGTTCTGACTCAGGAAGATAGCGAGTGGACACAAGCGTCGTCATCTATCATTGACCTAAGTCATGACTCTTCAAGCCTAGTATTTTTTAAGGAATCGGCCGTTTATTGGCCGGAAGGATCTTTCTCCATGCATATCCATGAGCAGGTAGGCTCCACCTTGATAGACTTTGTTTATAATGTACGGGCCTTCATAGTTTGACTCGAACTTCCCCAGTTTTGCATGATTGGGGATCATTAGTCTTTTGACGACTAGCATGAGTTCTTATTGCAGAATTTTCTTGGCCTGGTCAGTTTTTTGTATGACCGTGTCATCCTAGACTTATAAGCCTCCAGGTTTTTATGTGCTATTAGACGAGTTTCATTGAGTGCGTCGAGCTCCTTAAGCCGGTGGTGAGCATTTTCTTCATCTGTCAGCTCGTATCGAACCTCTACTCCCAGAGAAGGGAATTCTACCTCTAATGGGAGCACTGCTTCCGTACCAAATACCAACGCATATGGTGTTGTATTCGTGGCCGTCTTGAACGTTGTTCGGTACGTCCAGAGAGCTTCGTGCAGCCTTTCATGCCAGTCTATTTTGTTTCTGGAAACCGTTTTCTTTACAATCTTTGTCAAGGTCTTGTTGAAAGTTTCAGCTAGACCGTTGGCCCAAGGATTATAGACTAAAGAGTATTGATCAGTCGAAAATAATGTATTTTTAACACGTCGATTTCCCTACCATTTGCACTCATCTAGAGGTGTTAGGTATTAATATAGAACATATTAGCAAAACAGCCGTGAAATACCAAATTACCTGTGTTATACTTTAAAACCGACATTTTGAGGGAAATTGAGTGTTTATCATGGCATCGGATTATCTTTGTATAGCGCAACACTTGTTTCGAGAATATGTGCAAGAAATTCCAGGAGAAAAGCCAAATCTGTGAAAAAGTGCTGATAAAAATACGCCAACTCTAAGACTTGAGATCTGGCAATGAACTAGAAGGAGTTATGACATTACACATATCAGAAAAATATCAAGAAGCCAGTTGAAAGCAGTTCAAGAAAATTGACACACTAAGGCTCCTAAACGGCCGCGGATCAGTGGCCGGAGCATGGCATGCGCGGCGGATCCGCGGCCGTCTTGCCACGTCATCAGCAAAGCTCTGCTCCAGTATTCTTCACACAAGGCCAGAACCTCTTCAAGCCACTGCAAATTGCAGACCACTCCAGAATCTTCTGCCAGATCAGCAAGGCTCCTTGATCAAGCTAAAAATGTTCAAGCTTCCAAAGCAAGCTACTTAACAACCTAAAGCCTAGAAGCTTCTCCCTAACCTCCAAGCTTATGAAAGAAGCTAAGCCTAACTAACTACCTCTAGAACCTTCTACCTAACCACCTAGCTTACAAGGGAACCTAAACTAAAGCTAGCTTCTAAAGGAAGCCAAAGCCAGTAAAGGCTATAAAAGTAACCCTAAAGCTTCACTTCTAAGGTTGTTGATTCCTACATCAATTCCCAATACAAGTTGAGTGACACGACTTATAGGGTTGCTAGGCACACGCACAAGGGTCTACGAGGCATCAACCATGCCCAATTTAAAATTTAACCGTGCCGAACAACCCAAAACCGGATCTTTAAACTAGAGTTTATGCGAAAACAAGTATGTTAAACACTTTAACACTAAGTGAGAGGGATTACAACCTTTGTAGATCCGGTCCTTCACTTCATAAGCTCCATGTTGTGGTCCCTTCGCTGCGATCATCGTGTTCCGGACACTCGAGAGGCTCCACGAAGAGAAAGATGCAGTCTTGCTTCCGATCTTCGATAACATAGATGATCTACCTTGAAGTTTCATTAACACAAGCTAACACTCACTAAAAGAGGTGAACACCCTCATCTAAAGGGCAAGGATAGATGATGATGATGAAGTAGGATTTTTGCTCTCATTTGTTTTCTTATTCTCACTCAATTTTCATCACAAAATCAAAGCAAGAAAGATTTGCAAAGGAGGAGGAAGAAGAAGAAGAATTAAGAATAATCCTTTTGTGATGAATAATGAAAAGATGATCATGATGAATAATGCAACCATGGTTAACTAAACCATTGTACAGATTTAACTAGGGCTAGGGTTTGGGTTGGGTTAAAAGTGAGTCACCTGAAAATATCAAGCATAATATCTTTTCCAAGACAAAAGAAAAGCTTCTAGAATCTACTAGAAGTCATAACCCTAATCCAAACCCTAACCATGTTTAAACTCCACTAATCATGTTGCATTAATAATCACATCATGTTACAATATTATATATCTCATATATAATATTTATTGTAACAAAATAAAATAATACAATTAACATATATCGCATATATATCAATGTATTACCCGAGTGAGAAAAAGAATCTTTTAGTGAGCTAATATTAGTTAATGTAATTTAATATATCATATATATTATTATACATTAAATTATCGAATCAACACTTGATTCGACAATCCGGCTATATCACATAGAAATGACTAATACGATGACCCGGCTATATCACATATACCCGGCCGATATCTCATATCGTGAGAATCCAATACGGTATCACATACCACATTATCCTCGGTCCCGCACATATCACATATGTGCTCCTACTCCGTTTTGCCTGAGCCAAGAAACCTCTGTGTAGGACTCTAAAGAATCGTCGATACGCCGGCAGTAGGTGATGATCATATAAAACACCCACAAGCTGCAAACGGTCAGCTAAACGTAACAACCACCCAGGTATTGAGCACTCAGAAGATCAACAAGCAAGCCTATACATTCACCTTCGAATCCAATCAGTAACACTCCCGTACAGTCTGGTCTCGTGGTCTGATATGTTGCATATCTCGCCTAGGGGTGGTATACGTCAGACCCCAGTTGCTCGATAAGTCGTGTCGATTTGACGTCTATAACAGTCCGAGAAACTACTGATAACACTTACCAGTAAATCTCAAAAACCCTGGCCAGGGATTTCCAGTTATAGCCAATTGAACGCAGCACAACATCAAATCCTTATACCGGGAGAGACGAATCCCCTCTTATCGCTCATTGCCTCCATGTGATTCGGGACTGTACCCAAAAGCTACCTTTTTGCACGCCCTCTTGGACGTGGTATGATGGAAATTAAAGCACGGTGGGAATCAAACAAGACTCTATGACGATCTCGGGTCAACAGACTACTCTATGCCAGTGTCACCGGAGAACTGCCATCTGACGTGAGGTATAATACCATCTGGGAGTTCTCGGCGAGTCCGTCCAGTGTACCCAGTCTCTACTGAGCACCCGCACACCATCCTTGATGTCAAACACCGATGGATATGGGATCATCCATCGCCCATCATATGGGTCAAGATGCGTATACGCTAGTCTACTCTGGTGTATCGATGCCCTGTTTCGATACACCCTCGACTAGGAACAGTTATAGGATGTACTCATCGACTACCGTGGCCCCACTAGTATGATCTCATCATAGTACCAGTAGTCGAGTACATATCCTAAGGGCTTTATCAACATGTAACATAGAGACAATCAGAGTACATGTTAAGATAAAGTACAACCAGATAGCATACTTTCATGTCGAGCAAGAAAGTCCTCCCTATATATGTCCAAGCATCCATTACAATATACATTGTATGCACAGTAATGGCCTCTAGGGCATACATATAACTAACGATCTCCCACTTGCACTAGGGCCATCTGTTGTGGTATCATATACCCAACAATTAGCTGTGGTTGAAGTATCTCATACTCAACTATCCTATAAAAGTCACTACTGGGAAAAAGGCCTTTGTGAGTGGATCTGCGCTGTTGTCCTCTGTGTCTACTCTCCTAACCTCGATCTCCCTGGAGATCAACCATCTCCATGGAGATCAACCATCTCCATGATCAGGTGATACTGCCTAAGAATTATATCTGGATATCAGATGGGACGGGGGTTCCTTGGCAAAAGCCACAACTCCATTGTCACACACTGGTAGGAACGAAGTTCATCTCATGAACTTATATATATCCAGATTGCCTCTTTGGTAGCATCCTTGGTAACGATGTATCTTGCCTTTAATCGTCTAGTAAGTCACGGTATCTAGCTTGGAATTCTTCCAACATACTGTCCCTCCACTGAGGGTAAAGACAATGCCCGCGACAGACATTCAGTCATCCTTATCACCCTGGAACCTTTCCAGTGATTCTCCCCAGGATCGATTGATACCATCTCACTACAACTAGTGAGAATCCTAACATCTAATTAGATCTATCTCATAGATCCAAAACCCAGGATTTAGGAGGTATCATTTTGATCCATATATGGAGAATCATTGTGATAAGCGGAGATTGACCGAGCGTAGCAAAGGAAACTCCTTCCCTATCAAGAGTATGTCATCCACGTACTCTACGAGGATCACCACCATACACCTACTACCTTTTTGTATATACAAAGTTCATCTACCATTTTGATGAAGTCAAACTCTTTGACTACCACATCAAAACAGACGTTCCAACTCCGCGATGCCTGCTTTATCATATAAAACATCTTGCACACGTTTCCGCTGCTCCCACTGTCTACGAAGCCCTCTGGCTGTGTACTTATAGACGCTCTCTTCTAAAACATCATTTAGAAAAGCAGTCATGACACCCAACCACCAGATATCGTAGTCATGGTATGTAGCAGTGGCAAGTAGGATCTGGATGGACTTAAGCATAGCTTTGAAAGCCTCAACTTTTCCATGTACACCAAGTAATCTTCTCAAAATATACTTGCTCCTGATAGGGATTTAACCCTTCAGATAAAGCAACCAAAGTCCATACTTTGTTTGTGTATAAGGATTCCATCTCAGATCGATAAGCATCCAGCCATTCTTACAGAGTCCCACTCCTTATGGCCAGTTCGAAACTTAGTTGGGTCATCATCTCATGATGCAATCCTCGCTCCCACTGTCATAGAGATACCGAAGTATCTCTCAGGTGGGTGAGGAACCCTACTAGATCGGCGGATAGGCTGAGGTTCGTTGGAAACTATTGAATCATTTGGTTCTACTAAATCATCAGCTGCAGTTTGTATAGCTGGAACCTTTCCAGTTCTACATAACAGACCTTGCCTCGAGCTTGTCCAGATTTTTCTTTTAGACATAGGCCGGACAACCCTAAATCTTGACAAACTTAAGATATGGGCTCTTCCCTTTCCATATCACATATGAAGTGGTAGGCATCTGATTTGGTTTGGAACCCAATTCAATAGGTATGCAGCTTCTCAAGTGCATAACTCCCAAAAGAAAATAGGCTACTCAGTAGTACTCATCATAGAGCACACCATATCACATAGGGTGCTACTGCTCCGCCCCGATATACCATCGTGCTATGGTGTATACGGAGGAGTAATGCTGAGAGAGAATCTCATTCTCCTTTAGAATAATCCATGATCTCCGTGTTCAAGTATTCTCCTCCTTGATCTCATCAAAGGACATAATACTTATACCCGTTTTTGGTTCTCTACTTCAAACATATATTCCGTGAATATCTCAAAAGCTTCGGACTTGTGTTTCAACAGGAACATATGTTTGAATCTTAAGAGATTATCAGTGAATATAATGAAGTACAAAGAACCGGTCTTGGCATGTGTAGACAGGGGACCTTCATACATCAACATGTATCAATCCCAAGAGTTCAATAACTCTTTCTCTGTTTCCAATAAACAGAGCTAAGGTCATCTTATCTTTGTGACATGACCGGCAAGTTTCACAAGATGTAAATTCAAACTAATTTAAATATGCATCTAAATGTAACTTAGCTAGTCGGGTCGCATTGATATGACCTAGTCTACAATGCCTCAAGAAGGATTCGTTCATTTCTGAACTCTTCCTCTTGTGTGTGTTCTGTATTAAGAGCATGGGGCAAAAATCCACATCGGGAGTTTCTAAAGAAACTAAAATTTGCTAGTGTTGCATACCATTTGGAGTGTGATAATTTTGGTAGGATTCCTTCGACTTTATCACACGATGATATTTGGATCCCGATCCTACTGTGAGTATATGCTACTCCTCGGGAGATTTTTTCACTTAACGATCAATCCTATAAATCAGGTAGGTGTCTAGAACAGTGTTAGCGGGACTACGCCTCCAGGGAAAAGAGGTTATTTAATTAAGGAACTTCGCGAAAGCGTCGTAAAACCTCCCTCGAAGTACCGACACTAGCCTGGCTGAACAGTTAAGCAAGAATTGTACGGTGAGACTAATCCTGACTAATTCTTCCTTTCTGGTTTGAGGAAGGATTCGAGAAACAGTAGGAGCCATCCTGTTTAGATAAACTAAAAACCAATCTAAACATGCAAGAGCATCATGCTAAAGTGTTTCTTCTCTCTCTCCTAATTGCAGCAATCAAAGATGACGGGCTTTAAGTTACTATTGGATAAAAATATATTGACATGGCCAAACTACAAAGATTGGTTCAGGAATGTCAAGATGGCAATAACTTATGAAAAGTTAGGCTATATCCTCACTACTAAAGCCCCCGCCGTCCCTGGTCCAGAATCCAGTGTCGCGGATAAGGAAATCCGTAAGGCCTGGGAGATTGACTGGGTGAAGGCCAAGTGCCTCATGCTGGCCTCAATGGAAAACGAGCACCAGAGGCGGTACGAGAATATGGACCTTGAATCCATATTCATCCATACCAAAGAATTATATGGAGTGCAATCTCGTATCGCAAGATATGAGGCCTCGAAGAAGCTTTTTCAGGCGAGATTGGCCGTCGGATCATCTATAGGGGAACACGTCCTTAAGATGCTCGGCTATATTGAAGAGCCCGCGAAACTCGGGACCACGTTAGAGAATGAACTGTATACAGACGTAATTCTGCAGTCCCTCCCTTCCACCTACGCTTAGTTTATCTTGAATTTTAATATTCAAGGTAAATAAATTGAACTTCCGGAACTCCTCAACATTTTGAGGAGTGCTGAGGGTGTAGGGTTGCTATGCACGCGCACAAGGGTCTACGAGGCATCAACCATGCCCGATTTAAAAATTATCCGTGCCTAACAACCCGAAGCCGGATCTTTAAACTAGAGATTAAGAGAAAACGAACATGTTAAACACTTTAACACTAAGTGAGAGGGATTACAACCTTTGTAGATCCGGTCATTCACTTCTTAAGCTCCGTGTTGAAGTCCCTTCGCTGCGATCATCATGTTCCGGACTCTCGAGAGGTTCCACGAAGAGAAAGATGCAGTCTTGCTTCCGATCTTCGATACAAAGAAGATCTACCATGAAGTTTCGTTAACACAAGCTAACACTCATAATATGAAGTGAACACCCTCATCTAAATGTCAAGGATAGATGAGGATGATGAAGTGGGATTTTTTCCCTCATTTGTTTTCTTATTCTCACTCATTTTTCATCACTTAGAAAAAGCTAGAAAGCTTTTTCATAAAAAGAAAGAAGAAAGAAGATGAACAATCAACATGAAACCTTTTGTGATGAATAATGAAAGGATTAATATGATGAATAATGCAACCATGGTTGACTAAACCATTGTAGAGAATTAACCAAGGGTTAGGGTTTGGGTTGGGTTAAGTATGAGTCATAGATGAATATCAACACAAATATCTTTATCATGACAAAAAGAAACCTTCTAGAATCTCCTAGAAGTCTTAACCCTAATCCAAACCCTAATCATGTTTAAACTACACTAAATATGTTGCATTAGTTATCATATCATGTTACAATATTATATCACATATATAATATTTATTGTAACAAAATAAAATAATACAATTAACATATATCGCATATATATCAATGTATTACCCGAGTGAGAAAAAGAATCTTTTAGTGAGCTAATATTAGTTAATGTAATTTAATATATCGTATATATTATTATACATTAAATTATCGAATCAACACTAGATCCGACAATCCGGCTATATCGCATATAACCGACTAATATCTCATTTACCGATTCATCGAATCAACATTTGATCCGATGACCCGGCTGATATCAAATATCATGAGAATAGAATACGGTATCACATATCGCATTATCCTCGGTCCCGCACATATCACATATGTGCCCCTACTCCGTTTTTCCTGAGCCAAGAAACCTCTGTGTAGGACTCTAAAGAATCGTCAATACGTCGGCAGTAGGTGATGATCATATCAAACACCCACAAGCTGCAAGCGGTCAGCTAAACGTAACAGCTACCCAGGTATTGAGCACTCAGAAGATCAACAAGCAAGCCTGTACATTCTCCTGTGAATCCAAATAGTAACACTCCCGTACAGTTCGGTCTCGTCGTCTGATATGTCGCATATCTCGCCTAGGGGTGGTAAACGTCAGACCCTAGTAGTTCGATAAGTCGTGTCGATATGAGGTCTATAACAGTTCGAGAAACTACTGATAACACTTACCAGTAAATCTCAGCAACCCTGGCCAGAGATTTCCGGTTATAGCCAATCGAACACAGCGCAACATCAACTCCCTATACCGGGAGAGACGAATCCCCTCCTATCGCTCATTGCCTCCATGTGATTCGGGACTGTACCCAAAAGCCACCTTTTTGCACGCCTTCTTGGACGTGGTATGATGGAAATCAAAGCACAGTGGGAATCAAACAAGACTCTATGACGATCTCGGGACAACAGACTACTCTGTACCAGTGTCACCGGAGAACTGCCATCTGACGTGAGGTATAATACCATCTAGGAGTTCTCGGCGAGTCCGTCCAGTATATCCAGTCTCTACTAAGCACCCGTACACCATCCTTGATGTCAAACACAGATGGATATGGGATCATCCATCGCCCATCATATAGGTCAAGATGCGTATACGCTAGTATACTCTGGTGCATCGATGCCCTGTCTCGATACACCCTCGACTAGGAACAGTTATAGGATGTACTCATCGACTACCGTGGCCCCACTAGTATGATCGCATCATAGTCCCAGTAGTCGAGTACATATCCTAAGGGCTTTATCAACATGTAACATAGAGACAATCAGAGTACATGTTAAGATAAAGTACAACCAGATAGCGTACTATCATGTCGAGCAAGAAAGTCCTCCCTATATATGTCCAAGCATCCATTACAATATACATCGTATGTACAATAATGGCCTCTAGGGCATACATATAACTAACAATCTCCCACTTGCCCTAGGGCCATCTGTTGTGGTATCGCATACCCAACAATTAGATGTGGTTGAAGTATCACATACTCAACCATCCCATAAAAGTCTCTTCTGGGAAAAAGGCCATTGTGAGTGGATCCGCGCTGTCGTCCTCTGTGTCTACTCTCCTAACCTCGACCTCCCTGGAGATCAACCATCTCCATGATCAGGTGATACTGCCTAAGAATTATGTCTGGATTTCTGATGGGACGGTAGTTCCTTGGCATAAGCCACAACTCCATTGTCACACAATGGTAGGAACAAAGTTCATCTCATGAACCTATATATATCCAGACTGCCTCTTTGGTAGCATCATTGGTAACGATGTATCTTGCCTTTAATCGTCTAGTAAGTCACGGTATCTTGCTTGGAACTCTCCCAACATACCATCCCTCCACTGAGGGTAAAGACAATGCCTGCGACTAACATTCAGTCGTCCTTATCACCATGGAATCTTTCCAGTGATTCTGTAGGGTTCCTAGGCACCCTAGTGAGGTCTTACAAGGCATCAACCATGCCAATTTACAATTTTAACGGTGCCGAGAAACCCTAACAAGATCGTTGGCTAGAATTTTAGGCGATAAAAGAAACTAGCTAACACTTAACGACAAGAATACGGAAATACAACCTTTGTAGATCCGGTTCTCCACCTCCATAGCTCCGCAATGAAGTCTCCTCGCTGTCCATATCAAGTCCCGGGCTCTAGCGTCGGCTTCATCGGAGAAAGAAGCGGGCTAGGTCATCGACGACGTGCCGAAGATGATCTACGTCGAAGCATCACTAGATCAAGCTCCACCTTCACCAAGCCATGAAAACTTGTGAAGGAAACACACTCTACTACTTGGCAAGAGGTAGAGGATGAAGAAATAAGAAGTGGGTAGACTTTAGAATTGGATTTCTCACTCTAATTCATCAATCACCATTGATGAGGCAAGCTTTCTTCTTGAAGTGAAGAAGAAGAAAATGATAAAAGTTATGATAAGTTCTTTTTTTAAAAAGAAATAAATATAAATACTTATCATTAACCAACCATAGTTTAGTGTAGAGAATAAATCATGGTTAGATTGAAGGGTTAGGGTTAAGCATCAAGACAAAATGGTGACTTAGTCAAAGTTTCATGAAGCTTCATAATCCATCCAAAGAAAGCCACCATTTATTCTTTATGCAAATCATTTTCCAAAAAGAATAAATAGATAAATAAATGAATAAGAAAACAAAATGAAACCCTAACCATTCATACAACCATGGTCAATTCTTTACACATGCCCAAGCTTGCATGTATCATTAAACATGATACAATATTGTAAACAAAAGTATATCACATATACAATGTGCACAATCCAAGTGAGAAAATCCATTTAAAATGAACCAATACTAGTTAATGCAAAGTAATATATCAAATATATAATTATACATTAAATCATTAAATCAACACTTGATTTAACGATCCGGTCATATCTCATATAACCGACTAGTATCATATGTATCGGCTTATCGAATCAATCCTTGATTCGATAACTAGGTTATATCGCATACAACCATTCGATACATTCATCGCGAGAATAGAATACGGTATCACATACACGCATTATTCTCGGTCCCGCACATATCTCATATGCGCTCCTATTTCGTTTCGCTTGAGCCAGGAAACCTCTGTGTAGGACTCTAAAGACTCGTCAATACGCCGGCAGCAGATGATGATCATATCAAACACCCACAAGCCGCAAGTGGTCTGCTAAACGTAACGGCCACCCGGGTATTGAGCGATCAGAAGATCGACGAGCAAGCCCGCTCACACTCCAGTGAATCCTACCAGTAACACTACCGTACAGTCCGGTCTGATCGTCTGATATGTCGCATATCTTGCCTAGAGGTGGTAAACGTCAGACTCCAATAGCTCGATAAGTCGTGTCGATATGATGTCTATAACAATTCGAGAAACTACTGGTAACACTTACCAGTAAATCTCAGCAACCCTGGCCAGGGATTTCCTGTTATAGCCAATCGAACACAGCGCAACATCAACCCCCTATACCGGGAGAGATGAATCCCCTCCTATCGCTCATTGCCTCCATGTGACTCGGGACTGTACCCAAAAACCACCGTTTTGCACGCCCTCTTGGACGTGGTAAGATGGAAATCAAAGCACAGTAGGAACCACACAAGACTCTATGACGATCTCGGGTCAACAGACTACTCTGTACCAGTGTCACCAGAGAACTGCCATCTGACGTAAGGTATAATACCATCTGAGAGTTCTCGGCGAGTCCGTCCAGTGTACCCAGTCTCTACTGAGCACCCTTATATCATCTCTGATATCAAACACCGATGGATATGGGATCATCCATCGCCCATCTGTATGGGTCGAGAAGGTACACGCTAGTCTACTCTGGTATATCGATGCCCCATCTCGATACACCCACGACTAGGGACTTTGAAGGATGTACTTATGGACTACCATGTCCCCACTAGTATGATCCGCATCATAGTCCAGGTAGTCAAGTACACATCCTAAGGGCTTTACCAACATGTAACAGAGAAACTTCCTGTATACACGTTAAGGTAAAGTGCAACCAGATAGCATACTATCATGTCGAGCAAGAAAGTCCTCCCTATATATGTCCCAGCATCCACTATAATATACATCCTATGTACAGTAATGGCCTCTAGGGTATACATATAACTAACAATCTCCCACTTGCACTAAGGCCATCTGTAGCAGTGGTTGTAGTATCTCATACTCAACCATCCCATAAAAGTCTCTCTCTGGGAATAGGCCTTCGTGAGGGATCCGCCGTGTTATCCTCTGAGTCTACTCTCCTAACCTCGATCCCTTAGAGATCAACCATCTCCATGATCAGGTGATACTGCCTTAGAATATGTCTGGATCACTGATGGGACCTGCGTTCCTTGGCATAAGCCACAACTCCATTATCTCACAATGGTAGGAACTAAGTTCATCTCATGAACTAATATTCACCCAGACAGCCTCTTTGGTAGCATCTTAAGTAGCGATGTATCCAGCCTTTATCGTCTAGTATGCCACGGTATCTAGCTTGGAACTCTTCCAACATACCATCCCTGTAATGAGGGTAAAGACAATGCCTGTGACTGACATTCAGTCGTCTTTATCACCCTGGAACACTTCCAGTGATTCTCCCCAGGATCGATTGATACCATCTCACTAGTGAGATTCCTAACATCCAATTAGATCTATCTCATAGATCCAAAATCTAGGATTTAGTAGGTATCACTTTGATCCTATATGGAGAATCCTTGTGATAAGCGGAGATTGACCGATCATAGCATAGGAAACTACTTCCCTATCAAGAGTATGTCATCCACGTACTCTACGAGGATCACCACCATACTCCCTACTTCCTTTTTGTATATACAAGGTTCATCTACCATTTTGATGATGTCAAACTCTTTGACTAACGCATCAAAACAGACGTTCCAACTCCGCGATACCCACTTTATTCTGTAAAGCAACTTGCATATGTTTCCGCTGCTCCCACTGTTTACGAAGCCCTCTGGCTGTGTACTTATAGACGTTCTCTTCTAAATCATTATTTAGAAAAGCAGTCATGACACCCAACCGCCAGATATCATAGTCATGGTATGTAGCCGTGGCAAGTAGGATCTGGATGGACTTAAGTATAGCTACTTGAAAAGATTTCATCATTCTCCACGCCTGGTTGATGATGCAAAACCTTTAACAAATCTAGCTTTGAAAGTCTCAACTTTTCCATCTACACCAAGTAATCTTCTCAAGATATACTTGCTCCTGATGGGGATTTAACCCTTCAGATATAGCATCCAAAGTCCATACTTTGTTGGTATATAAGGATTCCATCTCAGATAGCTAAACATCCAGCCATTCTTACAGAGTCTCACTCCTGATGGCCAGCTCGAAACTAGTTGGGTCATCATCTTATGATGCATTCCTCGCTCCCACTGTCATAGAGGAACCGAAGTATCTCTCAAGTAGGTGAGGAACCCTACTAGATCGGCGGAGAGGCTGAGGTTCGTTGGAAACTATTGAATCCTTTGTTTCTTTCAAATCATCAGCTGCAGTTTGTATAGCTGGAACATTTCCAGTTCTACATAACAGACCTTGCCTCGAGCTTGTCCGGATTTTGCTTTTAGACATAGGCCGGACAACCCCAAATCTTAACTAACTTAAGATATGGGCTCTTCCCTTTCCATATCTCATATGGAGTGGTAGGCAACAGATTTGATTGGAACCCTATTCAATAGGTATGCAGCTTCATAAGTGCATAACTCCCAAAAGGAAATAGGAAACTCAGTAGTACTCATCATAGAGCACACCATATCATATACGATGCTATCTGCTCCACCCCGATACACCGACGTGCTGTGGCGTATACGGAGGAGTAATGCTGAGAGAGAATCTCATTCCCCTTTAGAATAGTCCAGGATTTCCGTGCTCAAGTATTCTCATCCTTGATTTCATCAAAGCACATAATACTTTTACCCGTATATTGGTTCTCTACTTCTAACTTATATTCTGTGAAAATCTCAAAAGGTTCGGACTTGTGTTTCAACAGGAACATATGTCTGAATCTTGAGAGATTATCAGAGAATGTAACGAAGTATAAAGAACCGGTCCTGGCTTATGTAGACAGGGGACCTTTCATACATCAACATGTATCATCCCAAGAGTTCACTAACTCTTTCTCTGTTTCCAATAAACAGAGCTGTGGTCATCTTATCTCTGTGACATGACTAGCAAGTTTTCATAAGATGTAAATTCAAACTGATTTAAATATGCATCTAAATGTAACTTACCTAGTCGGGTCGCATTGATATGACCTAGTCTACAAAGCCTCAAGAAGGATTCGTTCATTTCTGAACTCTTCTTCTTGTGTGTGTTCCGTATACTAAAGAACTGTAGTTTGATTTAGAACATCAATGCTTTTAGATAACGTGCCTGAACCGATCAACTTTTGATATAGGAAATGTTCAAAACATTATCCAACAATACAAAATTTTATCATTTCTTTACTGATAAAGAAACTGATATGATTTTGTATATCAGGTTCGGTATCTAATAACATTCGTTCAAAATCAATGTATTAGTAATATAGGGTGACAGTGACCGACAGACTTGGTTGCAACACTTGCCCCGTTTTCTGCCTCATGAAACTTATCACCCGTTCTCAGTTTTTCTACCTTTTTGTAGCCCTATGTAACAGATTACATATCTGAGATCCTGATCCGGTATCATATACCCAGGATGCGGAGGATACTGAGAAACAGTAATGAACACACCCGAAGATGATGCATCAGCATGCACTCTCTTCGTTTGGGCGGCACGGGAATTCTGGTAATCCCTAATTTCCTGCTCTTTCTTATAACAATTATAAGTTGGAGTGGGACCAACGTTCCCCAGCTCAGTATAACAAGCGGTTTCGGTCAATAATCCGTATTATTATCTTGATTAAGGCGTGATATGGTCGCTACCAGGAGAGAGAGAGAAGAAATCACTCAGCGTGTGCTCTTACAAGAATAGATTGGTTATTATTTTATCTAATCAGGATGGCTCCCACTGCATTTTATCAAATCTTCCTTCAAACCCTAAAAGGAAAGACTAGCCGGGATTAATTACACACTACAAGTTCGCCAATCTTTCAGCCAGGCCAGTGTCGGTACTTTGAGGGAAGTCCCCCGTGCTTTCGCACAAACCTAATTAATGTAAACCTCGTTTTCCCAGAGGCGTAACCTCGTTAACACCTTTCTAGACACCTACTTGATCGGCTAATTGTAGTGTATAAAACTCCCCCAGGAGTAACTCTTACTCGCAGCGGGTATCGGGATCCAACTATCTCATAGAAGGTATGCAATCTCATTGCAAATTTCAACACTTGAAATTCCCGATAATATTTTGCCCCTAGCGTCCTATGACCTTGACGCAGGCCAACAAACCATAGTCCGCTAGTCAAGTTCAACCCGTCATTTCCTGATTGAATTAAACCCACCCGCACGACCCTTGACGCAGGCCAACAAAGTCGCACGACTACCCTAATCCAATCTGCATCATATGCATAAGCAGATAAATACTAGTTAGCTACCGCACACTACGCCTTGACGCAGGCCAACAAACGTAGCACGAATACTAACTACCACTTATCTGAAATGACGGAGGGCTACGACAGGTTTTTCTGAAAACCTATTGCGTAATGAACTTGATATCGTTGTAGGATCGAATGAATTTTAAAATGGAGTGTTTTTGAGGCTTTTCCAGTTTTGCTAAAGGAGTCACTCCCGGTGAAGGGATCGTCGGTCCTTTCCTCGTCGAATGAGGTGCGGGATATATCATATATATCACTGTGCAAAGCAAAACTCTTAAAAGCAATCAAAAGACAAACCGAGTGTATAGCATCTGCCAGTTATTGCTAAAGGAGTCACTCCCGGTGAAGGGATCTCGGTCCTTTCCTCATCGAATAAGGTGCAGGATATATCATATATACCGCTGTGTAAAGCAAGAACTGTAGCTACCTGTTTTATTTTGAAATTCGATTCCACAACATCTTAGGTTTCTTTTCTTTCATTAATCACATTAATGAAGTGCCATCATTTAAGTACCTAAACATCACAGATAAATACGACGTACACTTATGCCATCCGCATTCGCCTCGATGTCCCCTCGTGCACCGTTAGGTTAGGTAATTAACGGCAGAGCGGGGCAGGGCTAGCGCGGGTGTAAAACATAAGTAACGTCTATATAATATATCATATATACTATATACTGTATCTATCACAGAACATCACATGATCACATCACAGATATCGCAGCAGAAGAATCATATGAAATATTGGATATACTAGGACGTCCGTGTTTTCAATATGAGCCAGTATAAAACACGGATTCCACGGTCGCGATGAATAACCAAACCCACACCCCTAGACCCCTACGAGAGCGGCAAGCAACCCTACCAATTCTGGAGTTAGGAGACCCGGACTCGACTCCTCGAGTTGGTCTCCCACTGGACTCTAGAACCCGGTTACTTGTGCTCCCCTCCTTGGGTCTATCCTAGTGCGGAAAAGTAAATAATATACAAAGGGTGACAGCTTCCGCAACCTGGAAGTGCCCCAATAAAAGAATATTACATACAAGTTTTTACATGAATGAAAATGAAAAACACTCATCTCACATAAAAACCCCCGGCTATTCAAAAACGACGATCCAATATAACATATCCAGCAACACATAACATCACATGTCATCAACGTAAGTAAATATGCGCATCCCAATTGTCGTTGACATATAGCAACGAAACCGGCGATATCACATATTACACTTACGGTCACAGAAAAGAAAGTGTAAAACTACAACAGTTGGAGTCCGCAATCTGCATAGACATCGCATGCCTAACCATTATAAACCCCGCATTTTAGTCTCATTATCGAAAACACTTTTCAATATCAAGTCGGGGAATTCAATAGGATTCCCGACATTCAGATCGAATACTCGTCGCAAACTTCAGTAGGCGGCCGCACCCCCGATACCGTCGATGAAGTGCACCAAGGCGGAACACCGCTGCCGCGAGCACCCGAACGGATGCTTTCGGTAACGGGGTTCTCCTACAGTCACTTGGTCGGGGCAATGGAGTGAGGCTGTCTATTAAGTTTATCGGCGAGTATCCGCGTACGCTACGTGATTGCGACGGAGTTTTGATCACATCAAAATTCCGTGGCAACCGATCAAGTGAGACTAAACTGCTATGTTTATAACATTCATTTAGTTATCTCATAACTACTTGTGAATTCCAATTATTGTATCCCATTCCGGATATATAGAAAATGTCAAACTTTCCGATCGAACAATCGAACACCCAAGTTTTCCCGATACAGATCAACACATGAAACAAGTCTAAAAACATTCAGTTCGTGCCTCAGTACCAACGGTCCAGCCGTAGAAGGGTCAAGCCAACGCCTCACATGTGGCACGCCGTACTGCCCCAAACCCTAAGGTTCAAAGGGCAGTTCAAGACGGTCACATAATCGAGTTAATGTTTGTTGTCTTCTAGAGGGACCATCGCGTTACTAGCACTACTTAGAACGTCGTTAAACTACGGAAAGATCCAACACCTGGAAATTTCCCGACAGGGGAAAAATTGGGTATTTATATCTGGTCGAACTTTTTAACATATTCAAAAATACCCGGAAAGCCACACAGACAAAATTTGATACTCCGATCAAAACACCGAATCCCCAAAACAGTTCCAGAAAATTCAACTCTTGAATAAATTTTAAAAATACCCAGAGAACTCAGCACCTGAAACAATGAATTACTGTGCAAATTGTTAGGGCTGACGTCATACTTCTGCCGCGGAACCGCTGCATAAGCTAGGCTTATGCCGCGGTTCCGCCGCCGATTGCACTGTTCATGAAATAAATTTTGCGCCGTAATTCTTAGAATTCCTTGCTGATTTCTCTGCATATTTTTAATATCGAAAAACTCCAGAATTTGGAAAAAGTCCAGAGAGCATGTTTGTGTTAGGGTTTCGGGTTCGTTCGGACTTCAAACTCTGTCTAGACTTCGCCTAAGGCACTAACTAGGCTCTGATACCACTGTAGGGTTCCTAGGCACCCTAGTGAGGTCTCACAAGGCATCAACCATGCCAATTTACAATTTTAACGGTGCCGAGAAACCCTAACAAGATCGTTGGCTAGAATTTTAGGCGATAAAAGAAACTAGCTAACACTTAACGACAAGAATACGGAAATACAACCTTTGTAGATCCGGTTCTCCACCTCCATAGCTCCGCAATGAAGTCTCCTCGCTGTCCATATCAAGTCCCGGGCTCTAGCGTTGGCTTCATCGGAGAAAGAAGTGGGCTAGGTCATCGACGACGTGCCGAAGATGATCTACGTCGAAGCATCACTAGATCACGCTCCACCTTCACCAAGCCATGAAAACTTGTGAAGGAAACACACTCTACTACTTGGCAAGAGGTAGAGGATGAAGAAATAAGAAGTGGGTAGACTTTAGAATTGGATTTCTCACTCTAATTCATCAATCACCATTGATGAGGCAAGCTTTCTTCTTGAAGTGAAAAAGAAGAAAATGATAAAAGTTATGATAAGTTCTTTTTTTAAAAAGAAATAAATATAAATACTTATCATTAACCAACCATAGTTTAGTGTAGAGAATAAATCATGGTTAGATTGAAGGGTTAGGGTTAAGCATCAAGACAAAATGGTGACTTAGTCAAAGTTTCATGAAGCTTCATAATCCATCCAAAGAAAGCCACCATTTATTCTTTATGCAAATCATTTTCCAAAAAGAATAAATAGATAAATAAATGAATAAGAAAACAAAATTAAACCCTAACCATTCATACAACCATGGTCAATTCTTTACACACGCCCAAGCTTGCATGTATCATTCAACATGATACAATATTGTGAACAAAAGTATATCACATATACAATGTGCACAATCCAAGTGAGAAAATCCATTTAAAATGAACCAATACTAGTTAATGCAAAGTAATATATCAAATATATAATTATACATTAAATCATTAAATCAACACTTGATTTAACGATCCGGTCATATCTCATATAACCGACTAGTATCATATGTATCGGCTTATCGAATCAATCCTTGATTCGATAACTAGGTTATATCGCATACAACCATTCGATACATTCATCGCGAGAATAGAATACGGTATCACATACACGCATTATTCTCGGTCCCGCACATATCTCATATGCGCTCCTATTTCGTTTCGCTTGAGCCAGGAAACCTCTGTGTAGGACTCTAAAGACTCGTCAATACGTCGGCAGCAGATGATGATCATATCAAACACCCACAAGTCGCAAGCGGTCTGCTAAACGTAACGGCCACCCGGGTATTGAGCGATCAGAAGATCGACGAGCAAGCCCGCTCACACTCCAGTGAATCCAACCAGTAACACTACCGTACAGTCCGGTCTGATCGTCTGATATGTCGCATATCTTGCCTAGGGGTGGTAAACGTCAGACCCCAATAGCTCGATAAGTCGTGTCGATATGAGGTCTATAACAATTCGAGAAACTACTGGTAACACTTACCAGTAAATCTCAGCAACCCTGGCCAGGGATTTCCTGTTATAGCCAATCGAACACAGCGCAACATCAACCCCCTATACCGGGAGAGACGAATCCCCTCCTATCGCTCATTGCCTCCATGTGACTCGGGACTGTACCCAAAAACCACCGTTTTGCACGCCCTCTTGGATGTGGTAAGATGGAAATCAAAGCACAGTGGGAACCACACAAGACTCTATGACGATCTCGGGTCAACAGACTACTCTGTACCAGTGTCACCAGAGAACTGCCATCTGACGTAAGGTATAATACCATCTGGGAGTTCTCGGCGAGTCCGTCCAGTGTACCCAGTCTCTACTGAGGACCCGTATATCATCTCTGATGTCAAACACCGATGGATATGGGATCATCCATCGCCCATCTGTATGGGTCGAGAAGGTACACGCTAGTCTACTCTGGTATATCGATGCCCCATCTCGATACACCCACGACTAGGGACTTTGAAGGATGTACTTATGGACTACCATGTCCCCACTAGTATGATCCGCATCATAGTCCAGGTAGTCAAGTACACATCCTAAGGGCTTTACCAACATGTAACAGAGAGACTTCCAGTATACACGTTAAGGTAAAGTGCAACCAGATAGCATACTATCATGTCGAGCAAGAAAGTCCTCCCTATATATGTCCCAGCATCCACTACAATATACATCCTATGTACAGTAATGGCCTCTAGGGCATACATATAACTAACAGATTCTCCCCGGGATCGATTGATACCATCTCACTACAACTAGTGAGAATCCTAATATCCAATTAGATCTATCTCATAGATCCAAACCCAGGATTTACGGAGGTATCACTTTGATCCTATATGGAGAATCCTTGTGATAAGCGGAGATTGACCGAGCGTAGCATAGGAAACTCCGTCTCTATCAAGAGTATGTCATCCACGTACTCTACGAGGATCACCACCATACTCCCTACTACCATTTTGTACATACAAGGTTCATCTACCATTTTGATGAAGTCAAATTCTTTGACCACAACATCAAAACAGATGTTCCAAATCCACAATGCCTGCTTTATCATATAAAACATCTTGCACACGTTTCCGCTGCTCCCACTGTCTACGAAGCCCTCTGGCTGTGTACTTATAGACGCTCTCTTCTAAAACATCATTTAGAAAAGCAGTCATGACACCTAACAGCCAGATATTGTAGTCATGGTATGTAGCCGTGGCAAGTAGGATCTGGATGGACTTAAGCATAGCTTTGAAAGTCTCAACTTTTCCATGTACACCAAGTAATCTTCTCAAGATATACTCGCTCCTGATGGGGATTTAACCCTTCAGATAAAGCAACCAAAGTCCATACTTTGTTGGTGTATAAGGATTCCATCTCAGATCGATAAGCATCCAGCCATTCTTACAGAGTCCCACTCCTGATGGCCTGCTCGAAACAAGTTGGGTCATCATCTCATGATGCAATCTTCGCTCCCACTGTCATAGAGAAAACTGAAGTATCTCTCAGGTGGGTGAGGAACCCTACTAGATCGGCGGAGAGGCTGAGGTTCGTTGGAAACTATTGAATCTTTTGGTTCTACCAAATCATCAGCTGCAGTTTGTATAGCTGGAACCTTTCCAGTTCTACATAACAGACCTTGCCTCGAGCTTGTCCGGATTTTGCTTTTAGACATAGTCCGGACAACCCCAAATCTTAACAAACTTAAGATATAGGCTCTTCCCTTTCCATATCACATATGAAGTGGTAGGCAACTGATTTGATTTGAACCCTATTCAATAGATATGCAGCTTCTCAAGCGCATAACACCCAAAAGGAAATAGGAAACTCAGTAGTACTCATCATAGAGCACACCATATCATATAGGGTGCAATTACTCCGCCCCGATACACCGAGGGGCTGTGGTGTATTTGGAGGAGTAATGCTGAGAGAGAATCTCATTCTCCTTTAGAATAGTCCAGGAATTCTGTGCTCAAGTATTCTCCTCCCTGATCTCATCAAAGGACATAATACTTATACCCAATTTTTTGGTTCTCTACTTCTAACTTATATTCTGTGAATATCTCAAAAGCTTCGGACTTGTGTTTCAACAGGAACATATGTCTGAATCTTGAGAGATCATCAGAGAATGTAATGAAGTACAAAGAACCGGTCCTGGCATATGTAGACAAGGGACTTTCATACATCAACATGTATCAATCCCAAGAGTTCACTAACTCTTTCTCTGTTTCCAACAAACAAAGATATGGTCATCGTATCTTTGTGACATGACCGGCAAGTTTCACAAGATGTAAATTCAAAATAATTTAAATATGCATCTATATGTAACTTCAGCCAGTCGGGTCGCATTGATATGACCTAGTCTATAATGCCTCAAGAAGGATTCATTCATTTCTGAACTCTTCCTCTTGTGTGTGTTCTGTATACTAAGAACTGTACTTTGATTTAGAACGTCAATGCTTTTAGATAACGTGCCTGATCAACTCTTGATATAGGATATGTTCAAAACATTATCCAATAATACAAAATTATATCCTTCTTTACTAATAAAGAGACTGATATGATGTTGTATATCAGGTTCGGTATCTAATAGCATTCGTTCAGAATCAATGTATTCTGGTAATACAGGGTGATAGTGACCAACAGACTTGGCTGCAACACTTGCACCGTTTCTATCTCATGAAACTTATCACCCGTTCTCAGTTCTCTACCTATTTATAGCCCATGTAACAAATTACATATGCGGGATCCTGATCCGGTATCACATACCCAGGACATAAAGGATACTGAGAAACAGTTCTCTGTAATGAACACACCCGAAGAAGATGCATCAGCATGCACTTTCTTCGTTTGGGCGGCACGGGAATTCTGGTAATCCCCTATTCCTGCTCTGTCTTATAACAATTATAAGTTTGAGCGGGACCAACGATTCCCAGCTCAGTATAACAAGAGGGTTCGGTCAATACATCCGTATTATTATCTTGATTAAGGCGTGATATGGTCGCTACCTGGAGAGAGACAGAAGAAAACACTCAGCGTATGCTCTTTCAAGATTAGATTGGTTATCTAATATATCTAATCAGGATGTCTCCCACTGTTTTAATCAAATCTTCCTTCAAACCCTAAAAGGAAAGACTAGCCGGGATTAATTACACTCTACAAGTTCGCCAATCTTTCGGCCAGGCCAGTGTCGATACTTTGAGGGAGGTTCCCTATGCTTTCGCACGAACCTAATTAAAGTAAACCTCGTTTTCCCAGGGGCGTAACCCCGTTAGCACCTTTCTAGACACCTACTTGATCGGCTAATTGTAATGTGTAAAACTCTCCCAGGAGTAACTCTTACTCACAGCGGGTATCGGGATCAAACTATCTCATAGAAGGTATGCAATCTCATTGGAAATTTCAACACTTGAAATTCCCCATAATATTTTACCTCTAGTGACTTATGACCTTAACTATGGTCAACAAATCATAAGCACTAGTCAAGTTCTACCGGTCATTTCTTGGTTAATTAGACCCACCCACATGACCCTTAACTAAGGTCAACAAAGTCATATGACTGTCCTAACTAATCGCATCATATGCTATATAGGAAGACATCACTTAGCTACCGTACACTGTGCCTTAACTAAGGTCAACAAACACAGCACGAATACTAAGTACTCTACTTCCTAAAATGACGGAGGGTTACGACAGGTTTTTAAGAAAACCTATTGCGTAATGAACTTGATATCGTTGTAGAATCGAGTGATTTTTAAATGGAGTGTTTTTTAGGCTTTTCTAGTTTTGCTAAAGGGGTCACTCCCGGTGACGGGATCGTCGGCCCTTTCCTCATCGAATAAGGTGCAAGGTATTCATATATACCACTATGCAAAGCAAGAACTATAGAAGCAATCAAAAGACAGACCGAGTTTGTATCATCTGCTAGTTTCACTAAAGAGGTCACTCCTGGTGAAGGGATCTCGGCTCTTTCCTTATCGAATAAGGTGCTGGATGTTCTACAAGGAACACCGCTATGCAAAGCAAGAACTAGAGCTACCAGTTTTTAAACAAGTTTCTACAAGATCTTTAGGTTTCTTTTAGTTTCATTAATCTCATTAATGAAGTCCCATTTTATTATGCTTCACAAGCATCGCATTTGAAATGAAATCTGCAATATAACATATATCTCATATATATAATATAAACATTCATCTCAGGCAGTAATATGATCTCATCACAGAATATCGCAGCATAAGAACATATATGAAATATTGGATATACTAGGATGTCCGTGTTTTCAATACGAGCCTGTATAAAACAAGGATTCCACGATCGCGATGAATAGCCAAACCCATATCCCTAGACCCCTACGAAAGCGGCAAGCAACTCTGCCAATTCTAGGGTTAGGAGACCCGGTCTCGACTCCTTGAGATGGTCTCCCACTGGACCCTAGAACCCGGTTACTTGTGCTCCCCTCCTTGGGTCTACCTAATGCGGAAAAGTAAATAATATACAACGGTGACATCATCCTCAGCCCGGAAGTGCCCTAATAAAAGAATATTACATACAAATGAATTTTACATGAATGAAAAAGAAAAACTCTCATCTCACATAAAACACCCGGCTATTCAAAACGCGACGATCCAATATAACATATCACAGCAACACATAATATCTCATATCATCAACGTAAGCAAGTATGCGTATCCCGATTGTCGTTGATGTATAGCAACGAAGCCGACGATACACCACATACTACGCTTACGGTCACAGAAAAAAAAGTGTAAAACTACAACAGTTGGAATCCGCAACCTCTTTAGACATCGCATGCCTAACCAAATGAATTCCTTAGACATCGCATGCCTAACAATTATAAACCCCGCATTTTAGTCTCTTTATCGAAAACACTTTTCAATATCAAGTCGGGAAATTCAACAAGATTCCCGACATCCTGATCAAATGTTCGTTGCAAACTTTAGTAGACGGCCGCACCCCCGGTTGCCGTCGACGAAGTGCACTACGGCGGAACACCGCTGCCGCGAGCACCCGAACGGATGCTTTTGGCAACGGGGTTCTCCTACAGTCACTTGGTCGGGGCTATAGGACGTGGCTGTCTGTTAAGTTTATCCGGGGAGTATCCGCGTACACTACGTGATTGCGACGGACTTTTGATCACATCAAAATTCCGTGGCAACCAATCAATTTGAGACTGAACTGCTAGATTTACAATATTCAAATTAGTTATCTCATAACTACCTGTGGATTCCAAATATTTTATCGCATTCCAGATAAATAGACAATGTTAAACTTTCTGATCGAATAATCAAAAACCCAAAATTTCCCCAATTTATCTCAACACTTGAAATCAGTTTAAAAACATTCATCACATGCCACAGTACCAGTGGTCCAGCCGTAGAAGGGTCAAGCCAACGCCTCACATGTGGCACGCCGTACTGCCACAAACCCTAAGGTTTAGAGGCAGTTCAAGACGGTCACATAATCGAGTTAAGGTTTGTTGTCTTCTAGAGGGTCCACCGCGTTACTTGCATGACTTAGAACTTTCTTAAACTCGAGAAAAAATCCAACTTTTGAAAAAAATTTCGACAGGGGAAAAAGTGAGTTATTGATATCCGTTCGAACTTTTTAACAGTTTCTAAAATTATCCGGAAAAAACTTAAACGAAGTTAAATTATCCGATTGAATCAACGAGTCCCCAATACAACCCTAGAAAACTCAACACTTGAGTGGAATTAAAAAATTCCCAGAAAAAATTCCCAAGAAAGGACCTAAGAATAAATACAAGAAATTCCAGGGACTAATTCAAAATTTTGGCCGCGGAACCGCCGCCGAACCCTTGATTTGGCCGCGGTTCCGATGTCAAATAAGCGAATTAAAAGTCCGTACTTCACAGTAATTCTTAGTTTTTCCTGCTTAATTTTCTGAGCATTTTTAATTCATAAAAAATCACATTTTTGAAAAATATCCAGAGAAGGGTTTATATCGGGGTTTCGGTGTTCGATCGGACTTTAAACTTCGTCTAGACTTCACCTAAAGCTCTAGCTTGGCTCTAATACCACTGTAGTGTTGCTGGACACCCGCACAAGGGTCTATGAGGTATCAACCATGCCCGATTTAAAAATTAGCCGTGCCGAACAACCCGAAGCCGGATCTTTAAACTAGAGATTAGGAGAAAACGAACATGTTAAACAATTTAACACTAAGTGAGAGGGATTACAACCTTTGTAGATCCGGTCCTTCACTTCTTAAGCTCCGTGTTGAAGTCCCTTCGCTGCGATCATCATGTTCCGGACTCTCGAGAGGTTCCACGGAGAGAAAGATGCAGTCTTGCTTCCGATCTTCGATACAAAGATGATCTACCAAGAAGTTTCGTTAACACAAACTAACACTCATAATATAAAGTGAACACCCTCATCTAAATGGCAAGGATAGATGAGGATGATAAGTGGGATTTTTGCTCTCATTTGTTTTCTTATTCTCACTCATTTTTCATCACTTAGAAAAAGCTAGAAAGCTTTTTCATGAAAAGAAAGAAGGAAGAAGATGAACAATCAACATGAAACCTTTTGTGATGAATAATGAAAGGATAAATATGATGAATAATGCAACCATGGTTGACTAAACCATTGTAGAGAATTAACCAAGGGCTAGGGTTTGGGTTGGGTTAAGTATGAGTCATAGATGAATATCAACACAAATATCTTTATCATGACAAAAAGAAACCTTCTAGAATCTCCTAGAAGTCTTAACCCTAATCCAAACCCTAATAATATTTAAACTCCACTAAACATGTTTCATTAGTTATCATATCATGTTACAATATTATATATCACATATATAATATTTATTGTAACAAAATAAAATAATACAATTAACATATATCGCATATATATCAATGTATTACCCGAGTGAGAAAAAGAATCTTTTAGTGAGCTAATATTAGTTAATGTAATTTAATATATCGTATATATTATTATACATTAAATTATCGAATCGACACTTGATCCGACAATCCGGCTATATCGTATATAACCGACTAATATCTCATTTACCGATTCATCGAATCAACACTTCATCCGATGACCCGCCTGATATCGAATATCGCGAGAATAGAATACGGTATCACATATCGCATTATCCTAGGTCCCACACATATCACATATGTGCCCCTACACCGTTTTGCCTGAGCCAAGAAACCTCTGTGTAGGACTGTAAAGAATCGTCAATACGCCGGCAGTAGGTGATGATCATATCAAACACCCACAAGCTGCAAGCGGTCAGCTAAACGTAACAGCTACCCAGGTATTGAGCGCTCAGAAGATCAACAAGCAAGCCTGTACATTCTCCTGTGAATCCAAACAGTAACTCTCCAGTACAGTCCGGTCTCGTCGTCTGATATGTCGCATATCTCGCCTAGGGGTGGTAAACGTCAGACCCCAGTAGCTCGATAAGTCGTGTCGATATGAGGTCTATAACAGTTCGAGAAACTACTGATAACAATTACTAGTAAATCTCAGCAACCCTGACCAGGGATTTCCGGTTATAGCCAATCGAACACAGCGCAACATCAACTTCCTATACCGGGAGAGACGAATCCCCTCCTATCGCTCATTGCCTCCATGTGATTCGGGATTGTACCGAAAAGCAACCTTTTTGCACGCCCTCTTGGACGTGGTATGATGGAAATCAAAGCAAAGTGGGAATCAAACAAGACTCTATAACGATCTCGGGTCAACAGACTACTCTGTACCAGTGTCACCGGAGAACTGCCATCTGACGTGAGGTATAATACCATCTGGGAGTTCTCGGCGAGTCCGTCCAGTATACCCAGTCTCTACTAAGCACCCGTACACCATCCTTGATGTCAAACACCGATGGATATGGTATCATCCATCGCCCATCATATGGGTCAAGACGCTAGTCTACTCTGGTGCATCGATGCCCTGTCTCGATACACCCTCGACTAGGAACAGTTATAGGATGTACTCATCGACTACCGTGGCCCTACTAGTATGATCTCATCATAGTCCCAGTAGTCGAGTACATATCCTAAGGGCTTTATCAACATGTAATATAGAGACAATCAGAGTACATGTTAAGATAAAGTACAACCAGAAAGCGTACTATCATGTCGAGCAAGAAAGTCCTCCCTATATATGTCCAAGCATCCATTACAATATACATCGTATGTACAGTAATGTCCTCTAGGGCATACATATAACTAACAGAGGGAATCCTGTAGAAAGCCAGAGAAACACCCGCTCTATTTGCTGGTGGAGCTTCCTCTTCTAGATCCAAGGCGAAAGCCAAAGGAAAAAAGAAGAAGGCCCCCACCAAGAAGAGAGGCAGTGTTAGTAAGGTGGAAGCAAAGGGCAACGCAAGAGTAGCAGGGCCGATAGTAGGAAAGGAAGAATGCTTTTACTGTCATAAGATGGGCCACTGGAAGAAAGATTGTAAGGCTTGGAAGGCCAAGAACCAGGACCCGTAGCAAGTTGTAGCTTCGACTTTAGGTGTGTTTGTAATTGAAAAATGTCTGTCAATCAACTATACTTCCTGGGTATTGGATACCGGATCAGGATCTCATATCTGTAATTCTTTGCATGCACTGAGAAGCCGTAGGGTTCTGAAGACCGGTGATATGACCCTCAGGGTTGCTATCAGAGAGAGCATGGATGCTGTGTCAGTAGGGGAATATCACCTTGGATTGACGAGTGGACATATTTTGGTTTTGCCCAACTGTTTTTGTGTACCTAGTTTGACTTGTAATATCATTTCTGTATCTTTATTATCAAAAGAAGGTTATGATTTTGCATTTGTAAGCGATGTCGTAAACATCCACCTTAATAATTGTCTGATTGGGTCAGGTACTTTAAGCAACGGTATACACGTATTAAACCAACTACAAATTTTCAATGTCCAGAACACACATAAAAGAAAGACACCAGAAATAAATCATGCTTTCTTATGGCATTGTAGACTAGGTCATATCAACAAAACAAGGTTGACTAAGTTACATAAAGAAGGATATTTGGATTCGTTCGAACATCAATCTTATGCAACTTGTCAATCAAGTCTCAAAGGAAAGATGACAAAGACTCCATTCACTGGACGCGGAGTAAGAGCGAGCGTGCTCTTGGGACTCATACACAACGACGTATGATTTCTCTAAGTATGTGGTCATATTTCTACACATGCGGTCCAATTTCTACACATGCAAGAAGTGGTTATTCCTATTTCATTACTTTTACGGATGATTTCTCTAAGTATGGACATATTTTCTTAATGAAATATAAATCCGAAGCCTTTGAGAAATTTCGGGAATATAAGAATGAAGTGGAAAAATAAACCGGCAAAAGTATCAAGACGCTGAGAACTGATCGAGGTGGTGAATACTTAAGTGCCGATTTCCTGGATTACCTAAAAGATGGAATTCTCTCTCAGCTTACTCCTCCATACACACCACAACACAACGGTGTATCAGAGAGACGGAACCGAACCCTATTGGATATGGTACATTCCATGATGAGTAACTCTGAGTTACCGCGATCATTCTTGGGTCTATGCGCTAGAATCGACTGCATATCTTTTGAACAAGCTTCCTACCAAGACTGTGCCTACCACACCATATCAGATGTGGAGTGGGAAGAAACCTTATCTTCAATATCTGAAGATACGGGGATGTACAGCTTTTGTTAAAAAGCAGCATGCGGACAAACTCGAGGCACGCTCAATACAGTGTAAGTTTGTGGGATACCCAAAGAACTCCAGGAGGTATCTTTTCTATTACGCAGAGGAACAAAATGTTTTTGTTTCTCGTCGTGCCCACTTTTTGGAACATCAATTTTTAGAAAAAGAAACTAGTAGGAGCGCAATAGAACTGAAAGAAATTCCAGAACCACAAACTATTACTGAAATCTTGGTGGAACCAGAAGGTTCAAAAGAATAGGACATTCCCGCGCCACTCCGCAGGAGTAGTAGGCTATCTCATCCGCCTGAGAGATACTACGGTTTTCTCATAGATGGTGATAGAGAGGATTGCATCATTGATAATGATGAGCCGACTTGTTAGTTGTATGTATGCCCTAGAGGCCAGTATTGTACAGATGTTGTATATTATATTGGATGCTTGGACATATATAGAGATGACTTTCTTGCTCGATATGATAGTATGCTATCTGGTTACTCTTTATCTTAACATGTACACTTGTCTCTTTATACTGTCTTATGGTTACATGTTGGTAAAGCCCTTAGGATGTGTACTTGACTACCTGGACTATGATGCAGATCATACTAGTGGGGACATGGTAATCTATAAGTACATCCTTCAAGGTCCCTAGTCGTGGGTGTATCGAGACGGGGCATCGATATACCAGAGTAGACTAGCGTATACGCTTCTCGACCCATGTGATGGGCGATGGATGATCCCATATCCATTGGTGTTTGACATCAGAGATGGTATACGGGTGCTCAGTGGAGACTGGGTACACTGGACGGACTCGCCGAGAACTCCCAGATGGTATTATACCTCACGTCAGATGGCAGTTCTCAGGTGACACTTGTACATGTTAGTCTGTAGACCCGAGATCGTCATAGAGTCTTGTGTGATTCCCACTGTGCTTTGATCTCCACCTTACCATGTCCATAAGGGCGTGCAAAACGGTGGTCTTTGGGTACAGTCCCGAGTCACATGGAGGCAATGAGCGATAGGAGGGGTTTCGTCTCTCCCGGTATTGGGGGTTGATGTTGCACTGTGCTCGATTGGCCGTAACAGGGAAGTCCCTGGCCAGGGCTGATCAGAGATTTGCTGGTAAGTGTTACCAGTAGTTTCTCGACCCGTTATGAGCCTCACATCGGCACGACTTATCGGTTATTGGGGTCTGACGTATACCACCCCTAGACTTGATATGCGATATATCAGACGAAGAGACCGGACTGTATGGTAAGTGTTACTGGTCGGATTCGCAGGAGTGTGAGCGGGCTAGCTCGTCGATCTTCTGATCGCTCAATACCCGGGTGGCCGTTACGTTTAGCAGACCGCTTGCGGCTTGTGGGTGCTTGATATGATCATCATCTGCCACCGGCGTATTGACGAGTCTTTAGAGTCCTACACAAAAGTTTCCTGGTTCAAGTGAAACGAAATAGGAGCGCATATGAGATGTGTGCAGGACCGAGAATAATGCGTGTATGTGATACCGCATTTCATTCTCGCGATATATGTTTTCGATTGGTTATATTCGATATGACCTAATTATCGAATCATTGATTCGATAAATCGATACATTGAAAACTAGTCGGTTATGTGCGACATGACCGGATCATTGAATCAAATGTTGATTTAATGATTTAATGTATAATTATATATTTGATATATTACTTTGCATTAACTAGTATTGGTTCACTTTAAACGGATTTTTCTCACTTGGTGTGCACATTGTATATGTGATATGTTTTGTGTACACTTGTTTGTATCATGATTGATGATGCATAATAACTTGGCTTTGTGTGAAGAATTGGACCATGGTTATGATAAGGGTTAGGGTTTTTGATTATTCACTTAATTATTTATCCATTAGTTATTCATTTAATTAGGTGAAAGAAAACAAAAAGGGTTTCTTTTCTTCATGAAGCTTATTGAAGCTTCATGAAACTTTGACCAAAGTCAGCCCTTTTGTCTTCATCCTTAACCCTAACCACTAATCTAACCTTGGTCAATTCTCTACACATAACCATGATTTACTTTATGATAAGTATTGATTTTCCTTTTTATTTCAATTACTTATCATAACATTATCATCATCTTCTTCATCTTCTTCTTCTTCTTCTTCAAGCTTGCGACTCCAATGGCAACTTGAATTCTAGTGAGAGAATTCCAAATCTAAAGTGAACCCATCTCCTATTTCTTCACCCTCTACCTCTTGCCAAGTTGTTTTGGGTGTTCTCTTCACAAGTTTCACAACTTTGTGAAGTCGGAGCTTGAACTAGTGCAACCTCGACGTAGATCGTCTTTGACACAAAGCCGACGACCTATTCCGCACGTTATTCCGATGAAGCCGATGAATGAGTCGAGGATTCATGATGGACAGCGAGGGCATGACCACGTGGAGCTAAGGAGGTGGAAATCCGGATCTACAAAGGTTGTAGCTTCCGACCTTTAGTTAATTTGTTAACTAGCTTTATCCTTTCGCCTAGAATTCTAGCAACGATCCGTAGTCTAGGGTTTCTTAGCACCAATTTTTTTTTAAATTGGCATGTTCGATGCCTTGTGAGACCTCTATAGGGTGCCTAGGAACCTTTCACTGGTATCAGAGCCTAGCTAGAGCCTTAGGCGAAGTCTAGACGCGATTTGAAGTCCGAACGAACCCGAATACCCATTACAAACATGCTCTCTGTACATTTTTGAAAATAGTGAGTTTTTCAACATTAAAAATATTCAGAAAATCAAGCAGGGTTTTATATGAATTACTGGGAAATCCGAGGGCCTAATTCAAATTTTCCAGCACGGAACCGCGGCACGTGCTATGCATGGTGCGACGGTTCCGCGGCCTTACTGTTCATTTGTGCACTTTAGAATTCACAGTAACTCTCATTTTTCTGTGTTGGTTTTCCTGGACATTTTTAATAGTCATTCAAGAGTTGAATTTTCTGGGGTTGTTTTGGGGATTCGGTATTTCGATCGGATTATCAAATTTCGTCTTTTGTGTTTTTCCGGATAATTTATAGAATATGTTAAAAAGTTCGACCGGATATAAATACCCAACTTTTCCCCTGTCGGGAAATTTCCAAGTGTTGGATTTTTTCGTAGTTTAACGACGTTCTAAGTAGTGCAAGTAACGCGATGGACCCTCTAGAAGACAACAAACCTTAACTCGATTATGTGACCGTCTTGAACTGCCCTTTGAACCTTCAGGTTTGGGGCAGTACGGCGTGCCACATGTGAGGCGTTGGCTTGACCCTTCTACGGCTGGACCGTCGGTACTGAGGCACGAACTGAATGTTGTTAGACTTATTTCATGTGTTGGACTGTATCGGGAAAACTTGGGTATTCGACCGTTCGATCGGAAAGTTTAACATTATCTGTTTATCTGGAATGTGATACAATAATTGGAATTCACAAACAGTTATGAGATAACTGGATGAATATTATAAATTTAGCAGTTTAGTCCCATATGATATTGAAAAGTGTTTTCGATAATGAGACTAAAATGCGGGATTTATATCTGTTAGGCATGTGATGTCTAAGTATTTCATTTGATTAGGCATGCGATGTCTAAAGAAGTTGCGGATTCCAATTGTTGTAGTTTTACACTTTCTTTTCTGTGACCGTAAGTGCAGTATGTTCATATCGCCGGTTTCGTTGCTATACGTCAACGACAATTGGGGTATGCATACTTACTTACGCTGATGACATGTGACGATATGTGTTGCTGGATATGTTATTTTGGATCGTCGTATTCGAATAGCCGGGGGTTTTTTATGTGAGATGAGTGTTTTTCATTTTCATTCATGTAAAAACTTGTATGTAATATTCTTTTATTAGGGGCACTTCCAGGTAGCGGAAGATGTCACCTTTTGTATATTATTTACTTTTCCGCATTAGGATAGACCCGAGGAGGGGAGCACAAGTAACCGGGTTCTGGGGTCCAGTAGGAGACCAACTCGAGGAGTCGAGTCCGGGTCTCCTAACCCTAGAATTGGCAGGGTTGCTTGCCGCTCTCGTAGGGGTCTAGGGGTGTGGGATTGGCTATTCATCACGACCGTGGAATCCGTGTTTTATACTGGCTCGTATTGAAAACACGAACGTCCTAGTATATCCAATATTTCATATGTTTATTCTGCTGCGATATCTGTGTTGTGACTCTGTGATGGATTTAGTATATGATATATATGATATATTATATAGACGTTACTTATGTTTTACTCCCGCGCTAGCCCTGCCGTGCTCTGTCGTTAGTTACCTAACCTAACGGTGCACGAGGGGACATCGAGGCGAATGCGGATGGCATAAGTGTACGTCATATCTATCTGTGATGTTTAGGTATTTAAATGATGGGACTTCATTAATGTGATTAATGAAAGATAAGAAACCTAAGATGTTGTGGAATCGAATTTTAAAATAAAAAGGTAGCTACAGTTCTTGCTTTGCACAGCGGTATATATGATATACCCTGCACCTTATTCGATGAGGAAAGGACCGAGATCCCTTCACCGGGAGTGACTCCTTTAGCAATAACTGGCAGATGCTACACACTCGGTTTGGTTTTGACTGCTTTTGCGTTTTTGCTTTGCACAGCGATATATATGATATATCCCGCACCTCATTCGACGAGGAAAGGACCGAGATCCCTTCACCGGGAGTGACTCCTTTAGCAAAACTCGAAAAGCCTCAAAATCACTCCATTTCAAAACTTCATTTGATTCTACAACGATATCAAGTTCATTACGCTCATGGTTTTTTTATGAAAAACCTACGTAGCCCTCCGTCATTTCAGATAAGTAGTAGTTAGTATTCGTGCTGCGTTTGTTGGCCTTTGTCAAGGCGCAGTGTGCGGTAGATAACTGGTGCTTATCTGCTTATGCATATGATGCAGATTGGATTAGGGTAGTCGTGCGACCTTGTTGGCCTTTGTCAAGGGCCGTGCGGGTAGGTTTATTTCGATCAAGAAATGACGGGTTGAACTTGACTAGCATCCTATGGTTTGTTGGCCTTTGTCAAGGTCATAGGAGGTTAGGGGCAAAATATTATCGGGAATTTCAAGTGTTGAAATTTGCAATGAGATTGCATACCTTCTATGAGATAGTTGGATCCCAATACCCGCTGCGAGTAAGAGTTACTCCTGGGAGAGTTTACACATTACAATTAGCCGATCAAGTAGGTGTCTAGAAAGGTGTTAACGAGGTTACACCTCTAGGAAAACGAGGTTTACAATAATTAGGTTCGTGCGAAAGCACGGGGGACCTCCCTCAAAGTACCGACACTGACCTGGCTGAAAGATTGGCGAACTTGTAGTGTGTAATTAATCCCGGCTAGTCTTTCTTTTTAGGGTTTGGAGGAAGATTTGATAAAAAGCAGTGGGAGCCATCCTGATTAGATAAGATAATAACCAATCTGATCTTGCACGAGCATACGCTAAAGTGTTTTCTTCTCTCTCTCTCCAGGTAGCGACCATTTCATGCCTTAATCAAGATAATAATATGGATGTATTGACCGAACCCGCATGTTATACTGTGCTGGGGAACGTTGGTTCCGTTCTTTCTTATAAGAGTTATAGGAATGAACAGGATATAGGGGAATACCAGGATTCCCATGCCACCCGAATGAAGAAAGTACATGTTGATGCATTTTCTTCGGGTGTGTTCGTTACTGAGAACTGTTTCTCCATTTGCTCTACATCCTGGGTATTAGATACCGGGTCAGGATCCCATATATGTAATCAGTTACATGGGCTTAGGAAAGGTAGAGAACTTGGAGAAGGTGATAAAGACATAAGAGTAGGAAATGGTGCAATTGTTGCAGCCAAGACTGTCGGGGAATATCACCTTGTATTACCAACTGGTAATACATTGGTTCTGAACGAATGCTATTACATGCCGAACCTGATATGCAACATTATATCGGTTTCTTTGTTAAGTAAAGAGGGATATAATTTTGTATTACAGGACAATGTTATGAACATTTTCCGTAACCAAAAGTTGGTTGGATCAGGCACGTTATGCAATGGCATTTATGTTCTAAATCAATCAACAGTTCTGAGCATAACAAACACACACAAGAGGAAGAGTTCTGAACTCAATGAATCCTTCTTGTGGCATTGTAGACTGGGTCACATCAATGCGACACGACTAGCTAAGTTGCATAAAGATGGATATTTAAATCCGTTTGAATTTTCATCTTATGACACTTGCCAGTCATGTCTCAAAGGCAAGATGACCAAAACTCCGTTTACGGTACACGGAGAAAGAGTTACCGAACTCTTGGGACTGATACATAGTGATGTATGCGGTCCCATGTCTACACATGCCAGGGATGGTTCTTCATACTTCATTACATTCACTGACGATCTCTCTAGGTTCGGGTATGTGTTCCTGATGAAACACAAATCAGAAGCTTTTGAGAAATTTAGGGAATATAAACAAGAAGTTGAGAACCAAACCAGAAAAAGTATTAAAATCCTTCGATCTGATCAAGGAGGAGAATACTTAAGCAATGAATTCCTGGACTTCCTAAAAGAGAATGGGATTCTCTCTCAGCTGACTCCTCCATATGCACCACAGCACAACGGTGTATCAGAACGGAGGAACCGCACCCTATTAGATATGGTGCGCTCTATGATGAGCACAGCTGAGTTACCTATTTCCTTCTGGGGTTATGCACTGGAGACAGCAGCATACCTATTGAATCAAGTTCCATCTAAATCTGTACCTACCACACCATATGAGATATGGAGTGGGAAGAGACCATGTCTTAAACGAGTTAAGATATGGGGTTGCCCGGCCTATGTCAAAAGGCAAAATCCGGACAAACTCGAGGCACGGTCAGTTCTATGCAAGTTTGTGGGATATCCCAAACATTCACATGGATATCTTTTCTACCATACAGAGGAACAAAAAGTGATTGTTTCTTGACATGCCACCTTTTTGGAAAAGGAATTTCTTGCAAAGGAAATTAGTGGCGATAAGGTAGAACTGGAAGAAATTCCGGCTACACAAACTCAAACTGAAGATTTAGTGGAACCAGAGGATTCAGTAGCTCCCGACGAACCTCAGCCTCTCCGCCGATCTAGTAGGGTTCCTCGCCAACCTGAGAGATACTACGGTTTTCTCACAGATGGTGGGAGCGAGGATTGCATCATGGAGGATGATGACCCAACTAGCTTCGAGCAGGCCATCACGAGTGGGGACTCAGTGAAATGGCTGGATGCTATGCGGTCTGAGATGGATTCCATGTACACCAACAAAGTATGGACTTTGGAAGTTGCTCCTGAAGGGGTAAAACCCATTGGGAGCAAGTGGATCTTCAAGAAGAAACTTGGTGTAGATGGGAAAGTGGAGACTTTCAAAGCTAGACTTGTAGCAAAGGGTTTTCGTCAAAGACCAGGTGTGGACTATGACGAGACCTTTTCTCCAGTGGCTATGCTTAAATCCATCCGGATCATGCTTGCCATAGCTGCTTATCATGATTACGAAATCTGGCAAATGGATGTTAAGACCGCCTTTCTAAATGGTGATTTAGAAGAGTGCGTGTACATGACTCAGCCAGAGGGCTTCGTAGACAGTGGGAGCAGCGGGAAGGTTTGCAAGCTGCTTAAATCCATTTATGGATTAAAGCAAGCATCACGGAGTTGGAACATCTGCTTTGACGTCGTTATCAAAGAGTTTGATTTCGTCAAAAATCCAGATGAACCTTGTATCTACAGGAAGGTAGCAGAGAGTAAGGTTGTCTTCCTCGTATTGTACGTGGACGACATACTCTTGATAGGAAATGATATTCCTATGCTGCAATCGGTCAAGCTCTTCTTATCACAAAGATTCTCAATGAAATATCTTGGTGATGCCTCCTGCATATTGGGGATTAGGATCTATAGTGATAGATCCAAAAGGATTTTGGGATTGTCCCAATCCAGGTACATTGACACCATACGAAAGAGGTTTAGTATGGAAGAGTCCAAGCGTGGGAACTTGCCCACGATCTCTGGAGTCACTCTCTCCAAAGAGATGTCTCCCAAGACTGATTTGGAGAGAGCTCGCATGCAAGGGATACCCTATGCTTCGGCAGTAGGCTCTATCATGTATGCGATGCTATGTACCAGACCCGATGTAGCATACTCACTAAGTATAGTGAGCAGGTATCAAGCTGATCCTGGAGAGAGTCACAGGACAGCTGTGAAGAGCATTCTCAAGTACTTGCGAAGGACTAGAGATATGTTCTTGGTGTATGGTAACGGAGAACTCCAAGTGGAGTCCTTTACTGATTCGAGCTTCCAGAGTGATAAGGACGACTCTAAGTCGCAGTCGGGCTTTGTCTTTACCCTTTACGGAGGGGCGGTTAGCTGGAAGAGTTCCAAGCAGGAAACCGTGGCAGACTCGACGATGGAGGCTGACTACATCACTGCCAACGATGCTGCTAAAGAAGCTGTCTGGATCAAGAAGTTCATTACTGAACTTGGAGTGGTTCCATCCATTGAGCGTCCAATACCTTTGTATTGCGATAATAATGGAGCGGTGGCCTTGGCCAAGGAACCCAGGTCCCATCAGCGATCCAGGCATATTCTGAGGCGGTATCACCTGATCCGGGAGATAGTTGATCGCCGGGAGATCGAGGTCAGGAGGGTTGACACGAAGAACAACACGGCGGATCCACTCACGAAGGCCATTCCCCAGACACAGTTTGAGAGACTCTTCGGGATGCTCGGTATGCGATACTACAGCAGCTGGCCTTAGTGCAAGTGGGAGACTATTAGTTGTATGTATGCCCTAGAGGCCAGTATTGTACAGATGTTGTATATTATATTGGATGCTTGGACATATATAGAGATGACTTTCTTGCTCGATATGATAGTATGCTATCTGGTTACTCTTTATCTTAACATGTACACTTGTCTCTTTATACTGTCTTATGGTTACATGTTGGTAAAGCCCTTAGGATGTGTACTTGACTACCTGGACTATGATGCAGATCATACTAGTGGGGACATGGTAGTCTATAAGTACATCCTTCAAGGTCCCTAGTCGTGGGTGTATCGAGACGGGGCATCGATATACCAGAGTAGACTAGCGTATACGCTTCTCGACCCATGTGATGGGCGATGGATGATCCCATATCCATTGGTGTTTGACATCAGAGATGGTATACTGGTGCTCAGTGGAGACTGGGTACACTGGACGGACTCGCCGAGAACTCCCAGATGGTATTATACCTCACGTCAGATGGCAGTTCTCAGGTGACACTTGTACAGGTTAGTCTGTAGACCCGAGATCGTCATAGAGTCTTGTGTGATTCCCACTGTGCTTTGATCTCCACCTTACCACATCCATAAGGGCGTGCAAAACGGTGGTCTTTGGGTACAGTCCCGAGTCACATGGAGGCAATGAGCGATAGGAGGGGTTTCGTCTCTCCCGGTATTGGGGGTTGATGTTGCACTGTGCTCGATTGGCCGTAACAGGGAAGTCCCTGGCCAGGGCTGATCAGAGATTTGCTGGTAAGTGTTACCAGTAGTTTCTCGACCCGTTATGAGCATCACATCAGCACGACTTATCGGTTATTGGGGTCTGACTTATACCACCCCTAGACTTGATATGCGACATATCAGACGAAGAGACCGGACTGTATGGTAAGTGTTACTGGTCGGATTCGCAGGAGTGTCAGCGGGCTAGCTCGTCGATCTTCTGATCGCTCAATACCCGGGTGGCCGTTACGTTTAGTAGACCGCTTGCGGCTTGTGGGTGCTTGATATGATCATCATCTGCTACCGGCGTATTGACGAGTCTTTAGAGTCCTACACAGAGGTTTCCTGGTTCAAGCGAAACGAAATAGGAGCGCATATGAGATGTGTGCAGGACCGAGAATAATGCGTGTATGTGATACCACATTTCATTCTCGCGATATATGTTTTCGATTGGTTATATTCGATATGACCTAGTTATCGAATCATTGATTCGATAAATCGATACATTGAAAACTAGTCGGTTATGTGCGACATGACCGGATCATTGAATCAAATGTTGATTTAATGATTTAATGTATAATTATATATTTGATATATTACTTTGCATTAACTAGTATTGGTTCACTTTAAACGGATTTTTCTCACTTGGTGTGCACATTGTATATGTGATATGTTTTGTGTACACTTGTTTGTATCATGATTGATGATGCATAATAACTTGGCTTTGTGTGAAGAATTGGACCATGGTTATGATAAGGGTTAGGGTTTTTGATTATTCACTTAATTATTTATCCATTATTTATTCATTTAATTAGGTGAAAGAAAACAAAAAGGGTTTCTTTTCTTCATGAAGCTTATTGAAGCTTCATGAAACTTTGACCAAAGTCATCCCTTTTGTCTTCATCCTTAACCCTAACCACTAATCTAACCTTGGTCAATTCTCTACACATAACCATGGTTTACTTTATGATAAGTATTGATTTTCCTTTTTATTTCAATTACTTATCATAACATTATCATCATCTTCTTCATCTTCTTCTTCTTCTTCAAGCTTGCTACTCCAATGGCAACTTGAATTCTAGTGAGAGAATTCCAAATCTAAAGTGAACCCATCTCCTATTTCTTCACCCTCTACCTCTTGCCAAGTTGTTTTGGGTGTTCTCTTCACAAGTTTCACAACTTTGTGAAGTCGGAGCTTGAACTAGTGCAACCTCGACGTAGATCGTCTTTGACACAAAGCCGACAACCTATTCCGCACGTTATTCCGATGAAGCCGACGAATGAGTCGAGTATTCATGATGGACAGCGAGGGCATGACCACGTGGAGCTAAGGAGGTGGAAATCCGGATCTACAAAGGTTGTAGCTTCCGACCTTTAGTTAATTTGTTAACTAGATTTATCCTTTCGCCTAGAATTCTAGCAACGATCCGTAGTCTAGGGTTTCTCGGCACCAATTTTTTTTTAAATTGGCATGATCGATGCCTTGTGAGACCTCTATAGGGTGCCTAGGAACCTTTCACGACTAACTTCCAGCAAGCCATTCAGAGCACTGACTCGGTAAAATGGCTGGATGCAATGCGGACCGAGATTGAGTCCATGTACACCAACAAAGTATGGACTTTGGACATTGCTCCAGAAGGGGTAAAACTCGTAGCCTACAAATGGATCTTCAGAAAGAAAATTGGTGTAGATGGACAGGTTGAAACCTATAAGGCTAGACTTGTTGCAAAAGGATTTCGTCAGAGACCTAGTTTAGACTATGATGAAACCTTTTTCTCCAGTGGCTATGCTCAAATCCATTCGGATCCTTCTTGCCATTGCTGTCTTCCACGATTATGAGATTTGGCAGATGGACGTAAAAGCCGCTTTTCGAAATGGAAATTTGGAAGGGTGTGTCTATATGGACTAGCCAGATGGTTTCATTTAGAGTGGGAGCAGCGGGAAAGTGTGCAAGTTGCTTAAATCCATCTATAGACTAAAGCAGGTATTGCGGAGTTGGAACATCTGTTTTGATGATACGGTCAAAGAATTTGACTTTATCAAAAATCCAGATGAGCCATGCATTTTGTCACGACCCGAAATTGGCACGCAACGTCTACAGGCGTAACACAATTTAAGTAAGCCGAAAACCCAGCAATCTAAACCATCAAACGTAGTAAGTGATAATAAAAATTTTAAAACTTTTGAAATCTCAAACCAAATTCTTTAAAGTCCAACTTTCTTTCCTTTAAAATTTTGGCAGCACCTCCTTTGTAAAAACCAGCCCCAAAAATGGGTACAACAAAAATATAAGTAAAGCATCCCCAAACGGGAGCAAAAACACGCTCAAAGGCGGAAAACAACCACCACAACAGATATCGCCGTAGCGAAGAAATAAAAGACGATATAAATAAAACTGCATAAAAGATCTCCAAGTCACAAAATAATATACAATATCGTTCTCACATCAAGTCTCTAAGTCATACATGAAAGTGGTAGATGGAGGGTACAAGATACAAAGATATACAATGAGCAATATCGGATAACCGCAAAACCCCTTATAGCAAAACTGTACACAGTCAGCCGTAGCGGTATCCGCGGCAAAAGATGATATGATAGATGAAAGCCCTGCCTCGACTACTCTGAGGAACAACCAGCAAACCCTGTGGCACAACGGAGGTGAATTGCCAACTCATGAATAGTAAATAACATATGCAGGTGTAACGCTTTGAATTTCGTTTAGGTAGTTTTTCGAAAATCGGCAAAATAATCAGTGTTTTCCATAAAAAGTCAAAATAATTATTTTTCAATATAGGCCTAATTATACAAAATGTAGATAAGATAATGCTAGAAATTGGTTACTAAATTGTCACTTAAAAATTTCTAGTCTTTTAAAAAAAATCATTAATTAAATATTTTTTATATTATTTTAAGTTTTTAAAAATACATTAAATTAGTGATAAATACAAATTTAAATGGGTAAATTACACACTTAATAACCATTATAAACTAAAATTTAGTGTTAACAAAAATTTTATCAAGACTTACCAAGAATTGTGGTTTTATGGTCAAAAAATGAAATAAAAATGAATTTTTTTAATAAGAAATGATGTGATATGCATTAAATGACATTAAAAGTTACTTTTTGTGTGGAAATTTCCACACAATTCCTCCATTCTCCCCCTCCCACACGCCAGGCCGAGCCTACCAGCTACTGCTCCCCATTTTTCCTTCTCATTTTTCCTTCAAATTCCTTCAAATCAACAAAAAAATCCACCGAAATCCACAATTTTCTTCACTAATTCAAACCTAATTCCTATTCCACCTCTTCCAAACCCCAAATTGGTTTAAAACAAGGAGAAAAAAGGCAACTTTGAAGGCTAAGTGCAAGAGGTTCAAAACTTGTAAGGTATAATTCTAATCTAAATGTTTAATTTGTAGTTTAAAGATGCTAAAATAGAAATTAAAGTGTGAAAATGGTTGTAATTTCTTGTTTAAGAAAATTCAAGAAAAGGGTTGATATTGTAATTAGGGTTTAAATCAAGGTAAATGAGTTAAAGTTAGTGTTGTGGCCATCTAGTGGGTTAGTTTGGAAATTTATGCTAGTTTGTGAACGCTATATCGTTAATTCGCGATGTATGCATCGAAATTGATATGTGAATGCTTACTAGGTTTTCCATAAAATTAGGAGGTGATTTAATTGGGATATTTCGACGATATTTATAGCATTTCCTACGACTTTTAGGGTGTGTGAAAGCGTAATTTGGTTTAGTCGGGTTTTAGTTTTGACGGTTGCCCCGAAACGACGATTTTAGTTAAGCTTTTAGTGGTTTTCGTGTGCGTTCCGCGCGTTTAGTGCACGTTGTGCCTAACTTGTCGGTGTTGATTCTTTTATTTTGTGACTTGCGTTGTTTCTTGATGTGTAATCTTAAGTTTGTGTTATGCAATTTTAGGATCAGTTGCGGAAACATCGGACGCGGCGCGGAAAGGCAAAGTGGTGGTTGGATCAGATTAGCGAGGCGTCCGGGTGAGTAGATGTATACATCTATAGAGAAATCATCTAGATGGCGCGAGGAGCCCCATAGTTAGGATTTATTACTTGCAAATCACATGCATAGTTAGTTAGTTAACCATCTCATTCATATACATACCCGTCTAGTTATTCGTCTGCTAGCATTGCTTGGCTATCTATATACCTATGTGTGATATCACCCCTTAGGACACTTACACCATTACCATTGGCTCATGTTGCATGCGCACTATTCATGTGAACACACACGCCTTGGTAATTGACATGTCACGAGCACATTAGAACCTGCTTAATTAGTATCACCACATGCATCATACATGATACATTGAATTGCATAGCATGTATATACCTTACATCATCATCATGCTTATATAGATTCCTAATCATAAATCAATTGCATACCTTTGATATCATAAATATTTATCATATACAACATGTTGGGTATTATGATTTTCTTGAGGATTTCAGTATTGATGAGATTTCTGGATTTTGGGGGAAAACCGCAAGAATTTAACAAAAACTTATTATCATAATTTTTAAAATAAAGTTGCGGTTTTCTCGTGATGTATGTGTCGTCCACCATGAGTTTTCATGTTTTCTGTTGGATTTCGAGACCCGATTCGAGGAGTGGATGAACCGTCTCGGGTACATGGTAGGCCCGGTATGGTACCCCGGGGCAAGAAGATTGAGTTGTAGACGATGAGCCTGGCAGGGGAAGACTACCTACCGGTGATGTCTGGCGCGGCGGATATCCAGAGGATACCGACCGTTGTCGTGAGATTTGATGATATGGGCCGATCCGGACTGACGGAGCCCGATGTATTGAGACATTGGTATAGTGAGACATTGAGACGGATATATTTCCATATTTGGTGTCGATGCTTGACACGGTTTTCAGATGATTTCATTGATGGTACTTTATCTATTGCACATATATTCTTTTTCTAAGTTAAGAATGCAGAGCTTATAGTATTTTAAACACTTAAAGATTTCGTATTGATGTTGCATACGTGTGCATACATACTAGTGGCATTACATCACATCTAGACATACATGTTGTGACGCATTTGTATGCATTCTTACGATAGCCTTATTAGATGTTATATTCTACTCACGAGCTGACAACTCACCCCCATTGTGCCACAGTGTCTTGCAGGTCGGACCCGTCAACCTTGTAGCGGCGGGCTTATCTCATCATTGGCTTCTTTTGCTCAGACTCGTGACATTGCTCTTAAGTGGTTGCAAGGACACTTCTATCTTGTTGTACTTTCTTTGTATCTAGTATTCTCCATCTACCACTTCTTATTTGTATATGCGACCTAGTGTTGAGATTAAGAGATTTGTGTATATGTGGTTTATCTGGGGTCGAGCTCACTTGAGCCGACGTTGTATTTTGTTTATTTTTGTGTTTCTTTATGCTTATTTGCTTGATATTGCATATATATTGCGTGTGGTTGTGATCCGCCTTGGGCGAAGAGCTAGCTTCCGCTTGGGGATGCCATTAATTCATTACAGGTTATATATTTTGTTGTACCCATTTTGGGGGCTAGTATTTACAAAGGAGACTCTACCGAAATTTTCGGAAAAATTTTGATGTTTTTAAAAAGGGATTAATATATGTTCATATCAGATTTTTGCATTTTTATACCGCCTAATTTTATCACATTGCTTATCGGTAGGTACTCTTGAGCCGTGTTTGCTAGTAAATTGCAGGATACAGGTTCTCATCTCTAAACAGTGAAATTCATGGAAAAGCACGACAAATTCCGGATTACTTCCAACCACAGATAAAACACGGGTCTCCGCTCTCTATCCATATGTTACCACACACCAGTTTAAGGGACAAAATGGCAAATCAATGTCATTTTCATGCACAAAGCTCAATGGCAACACAAGATCCAACATATCTACGCAGAGCTCAAGAAAAATCATGACAAAAGATCCACATTACATCACCTTTTGTTCTGCTGAAATTCTGGAAATATTGTTAAGAGATTCTGAGAAAAAACATATACCACACTGAAGAGTACTAAAAAGCAGGGAAAACCACCAAATTTCATGGCCTAACTCCACTGAAGGGCCGCGGTTCCGCGGCATAAGCATGCTTAGGACGTGGAACCGTGGCCATACGGGCTCCGCAGTGGATGAGGTTTCAGGGGTATTTTGGTCATTCTATATGGAGGCAGTTTGTTGCCCTAGGTTTCCAGTTTCCTTCCTATAAATAGTCCAGAAACCAAAGCCAAGGGTGCTTATTCTTATATTTAGATTTTAGGATATATGTTATTGTTCTTCTTCCTCTTCTCATCTCTTCTCCATTAAAAACTTGTAGTGAGCTTTTGTGGGTGAAGAATGAATAAAGGAGTTCTTGTTGTTACCATGCTTATCTTGTTGTAATTGTTAATTATAATTGCTTGTATTTTTCATTTGCTAATCTAGTTGTTGTTATTTGTTTTTTGTTTCTTTCTTGTTCTCTTTTTCTTTATCCTTAAACAACAATGATGCTTAAGCTTGATCCTTGCCAAAGTGAGGTCTCAAATAGCTAGTTGTAATCTTCTAATCTCTTTCTTTCTATCTTCCTCCTTTTGTTTTATTTTCTTTTTCTTATAATGGGTGAGTAGTTTTCATACTTGTTAGGGTAGGATAAAGAAAGTTTGAGAGAAGAAAATCTCTCTCACTCTTTTCTTGCCCAATATCTTGATTCGGACTCCCGTTAATTGAACCACAATCCGCTTCCTACGGCACCCTATCCTATATGATAGCGGTGATTCCTTAGTGAGACCGGTTGTGGTTGAATTAACCGGAGGTTAAGGCTAAGAGCCAAGAACGGACGGACAAGCACCAAAAGGAAGAACTTATGCGTTGGAAAGCCTAGCTTATACTCGCAAGTTCCTTCCTAGTCGTGCTAATCCCTGTTGTTGCCGATTACCGTAACACCGATATTAAGAGTGGCAACGAAAGAAGTGAGCGACTCCTAACTCAAACTAACCTAATCCTAACCTTAACAAGCTCTCTTTATATAACATTTTAGCACATAGTTAATCTCAAAATAAACCTGGACATTTGGACTTAACTCGTTAAAGCACATAGAAAAAGATTCTCATCTCCCTGCGGACGACACGTACTCAACCGGCTAGCTACAAGCGAAACCGTCTTGATTGCGATAATTAACTAAGCACCCAAAAACTTCACCAATCAAATGGCGCCGTTGCCGGGGAAACGGTAGTTAATTTCTTTGTGTAATTTCGGGTTAATTTGTGAATAAAAATATAACCGAAAAACAAAACAAAAAAAATATACAATGTAAAAAACCATCTTGTTATTTTTGATTAGTTTTTGTGCAAGTGTGCAGGATAAAAAGACGGTCGAGTTCAGTGCCAAAGACGCGGGAAGTTAGACCCATATCTCGCGGCTACACCGCGACGGATCAAGACGGAGCCAACGGTCTACTGTAAAATTCTGGAGCATATTCAGTGAGCAAATCAAGATTCAGGAGCTCCAGACAAGAAAAGGACAGACAAGGCAGCACACACAAAAATTTCAGAAGCCTAATTCCACCTTATTGCCGCGGAACCGCGGCATAAGCAGGCTTAGGCCGCGGAACCGCGGCCGTTTGGTGCCTTCAGGATGCCAAATTCCCTATGAGTGTTCCTTATCTTCTCCCCACTCCTCTAAACTCCACTAAACTGTGTTTTCTGCAGCATTCTTTGCGCAAACTCTCTTCCCCCTTCCAATAAATTGATTTTGTGTAGGATTCTTTGCGCCGAGCTAAAAAATAAAAAATTGATTGCAGTTGATTGTTACTGCTTTGCATTTATTAATACGGACTTTAAGGGGCTTGGAACCAATCCGGATTGGGTGGGGATTTCATCACCCATCCCAGGACCCCAGAAATAACAAAAAGCATATGCATTGACAATTGTTTAATTAAAAAAATACTAGACTCAGCCCTAAGGACTTCGCGCTCAATAGGACAGAGGACTAGTTACAGGCATCGGCCGTTTATCCTATCCTGACTTTGCGGTGTCTAGGCAAGTGTGTACAAGGCAAGTGGTTACTTAATTAGGACCACTATTTACGTAGTGGGGAGCCTCCCACTTGCCTGGCACTTACCTGGCCGCAATTGGCGGACAAGAGGCGGTTTGAGGTCCTATTTCTATCCCTTTGGAACAGTTAGGAGCTGTCTAGCTGACCTAGGTGACCCTAGATCTAGGTGTGATTTTGCATATCTTGTTTGTGATTGCTTTAAGCCGTAAGTCCGTACATATTTCTGTAAAGCTCTTTCTAAAAAAAACACAAAACCAAAAACTTTTATAAAAACTTGCCCTTTGTCGCCAGAATCCATTTTTTTCACCCACCTCCCATCGTATTTCTCCATTGACGTTTCCTTACCCTCACCTTCTCGCTTTGACTATACTAAACTCATTTAGTGTATGTCCGCTTGGACTCGGGACACTAGCGCCCGTCTAGTCCGCGTTACGTTAGTCGCTACCGACTACGCGATCGACTCAGACGTCGAAACTCCGTCCATGCCTCTTTCACCCTTACCTTTGCCGGCCAACTCCGACGTTGACCCAAATTCTGTTCATACATCCTCACCTTCACCATCACCAACCTCTTCTTCCGCGATGTCAGGATTTAATCCAAACATCTCTTTGACTCCCCCGGGATTGATTCCACCTCTTATGGATGCGAATAACCCACCACCACCGCCTGTTGTAGCGCCGCAGCGAATCACGCTCCAGGATCGTTTCTATCCTACCCGTTCTGCACTTCCCACCTGTCTTTCCCTTCCACCGGCCAATGGGGATAATTTTGAAATTAAGCCCCACTTCATTAACATGCTTCCGAAATTTCATGGGCTTGAATCTGAAGATGCCTATATCTTCATCAACAAGTTTCAAAATGTTTGTGCCATGATGAAAACAACCCAGCAGTCAGACGATGCTATACGACTACGGGTCATTCCGTTCACTCTGTACGATCTTGCTGAAAAATGGTTGTATAGCACTGCTTCCCACTCCATAACCAGTTTGGACGAGTTTGTGAAAGCGTTTCTCAAGAAATTTTATCCGAATCATAAAACCGCAAGGATCCGTAACGAAATCAACCAATTCTCTCAGCTTCCTACTGAACCCTTCTGGAACTGCTTTGACCGGTATAAAGACCTTCTTGTTCAGTGCCCTCACCATGGTATTGAGAAATGGCAACTTTGCCAAACGTTATACGAGGACCTGAACCCAGCAACCAAGCAGTTGTTGGAAACCATTTGTCAGGGCCACTTCCTATCGAAATCTGATGAGGAAGCGTGGCAATTCTTCGACGACCTTGCGGAACAAACGCTTCAATGGGAGAGCACCCGACCAACTTCTTCTTCTTCTTCCTCCACTTCTACTCGTCAGTCTAGGGTAGGAATTCACCAACTTGATGTCTCTATTGCGATGAAAGCTGAAATGGCTGCAATAATGAGAAAACTCGAAGCGATAGAGAGCAAATTTTCATCTCCTGCTCCTGCCCCTGTTCTTCCCCTTCATACCATTTGTGCTTGTTGCTCCGATCCTTCTCACTTAACCGAAGAGTGTTCTTACAATCCACCATCTCAAGGACAAGATCAGGTTAATGTTGTATTTCAGTAAAGACCGAGAAATGATCCATACTCTTCCACCTACAATCCTGGTTGGAGGAACCACCCCAATTTCGTCTGGAATCAGAATCAGCATCAATTCCAAGGCAACAATTTCCAGAGGCCCCCTCCTCCGCAACAACAAGCGCAACAACAAACCCAACATCAGTTTCAGCAGCCCTTCCAACCCCAACCTTTTCAAAATCAGACGAACAACTTTGCACCCAACAATTCTTTTCCGCAAAACAACTTTGTTCCATCAAACAACGATAAGGTTTCCTCGCTAGAACGAAGTCTGGAGGCATTCGTTAAACAATCAACACAATCCACCGCCAATATCCAGTCGTCTATTCAGTCTTTGGTGCAACACACTGCTGCACACGGGCAAAGCATCAAGACCATCGAAGCCCAGATTGCACAGCTGAATGCGGCGTTAAGCGAGCGAGAAAAGGTGAAGCTTCCATCTCAACCACTCCCAAATCTCAGTCACCCACATAATATACATGTTGCTCTTGAACAACAGAACCATAATGTGAGTGCCGTGACTACATTGAGATCGGGAAGGATGCTGCACAACAACATCGGCACAACAATTGAGGATAATGACACCCCGGCCGCTTCTTCTTCTTCTTCTTCTTCGTCTTCTGAGCCTATTCTCCATTCTTCAAAAGGCTCTTCTTCTTCTGCTGCTCTGAATGGACCCACTTCTCACTCCACGAAAACACCAGATCTGGGATCCGTTCCAACTCCACAATCTCCTCCACAAGCATTGGACTCAACCAATTTAAAAAACATTCCATTTCCAAACCGGTTGAGGCCCAATAAACAAAATCCACAAATGGAGAAGATTCTGGAGTTGTTTAAGCAAGTTAACATCAACATTCCCCTTTTAGATGCTGTCCAACAAGTCCGGTCCTACGCAAAAATCTTAAAGGACTTGTGCACGAAAAAGAGGAAATCTCAGGTACCCAAGAAAGTTTTCTTGGCTAGTGCTGTGAGTGATGCTCTTACCCAATCTTTACCTCAAAAACGGAAGGATCCTGGATGTCCTACGATTTCTATTACCATTGGGGATAAGAACATCAACCGCGCACTATTAGATCTTGGTGCCAGTGTTAACCCGCTTCCGTACTCAGTATATGAGCAACTAGGTGTAGGAGAGCTGAAACCCACACACTGCACTCTCCAAATGGCCGACCGATCGATCACCCATCCTAGGGGTGAGCTAGAGGATGTGTTAATCAAGGTTGGGGACTTCATATTCCCCATTGACTTCATTGTTTTAGACACACAGCCTGTAGCTAACCCCTGGAATCAAATTCCGGTGATACTCGGTCGCCCATTCCATGCAACCTCAAATGCTGTGATCAATTGTCGAAATGGTTCGATGAACCTATCTTTTGGAAACATGACAATTGAACTCAACATTTTTAGGTTGGGGAATCAGCCCACCGAACCTAATGGTCATATACTAGACGTTTGCTCAACCCAGGAGATCACCCCAGAAGAGTGTGAATTCGAGGAGTTTTTGTTCGATCACGATAACCTTAACGCCACTAGTGCGTTCCTCTTCGAACCTGCTGCTGTTTCTGCGCCCGACAATGACTATGAGTGTTTCACTTTCTCGAACGATCTTAGCCACTCACCACCCGAGTTTGAATCCTTCGAATTTCCGGATGAGTTACCTGAACCATCCAACTCGGTTGCTTACACTCGTTTTGAACCTTTGTTGGAATCCTTTGAGTTTGAGACCTTTTCACCAATCTTGCTTTCAATCGTTTCACCTCCTACGCTCGAACTCAAGCCTTTGCCGTCTCACCTTAAGTACGCTTACTTGGGTGAGAACGAGACCCTCCCTGTTATCATCTCGGCTTCTCTAGCTCCAATGCAAGAGAAAGCCCTTCTTGCGGTCTTGCACAGCAATAGGCAAGCTTTTGGCTGGTCCATGGCGGACATCAAGGGGATTAGTCCCCTGATCGTTGAACATCACATTCATCTGATGGATGATGCCAAACCAGCCAGGGATCCACAAAGGCGACTCAATCCAGTCATGAAAGAGGCTGTGAAAAAGGAAATCGTAAAGTGTTTGGATAATGGTATCATTTACCCTGTCTCTGATAGCTAGTGGGTTAGCCCCATTCACGTTGTCCCCAAGAAATCAGGCATAACGGTCATCACTAACGAGGCGAAAGAGTTAATCCCTACTCGCACCCAAACTGGGTGGTGAGTATGCATCGATTACAGAAAACTCAACGCCGCAACGCGGAAGGACCACTTTCCGCTACCTTTCATTGACCAAATGCTTGAACGATTGGCCGTACACGAGTACTACTGCTTTCTTGATGGCTACTCCTGCTATAATCAGATTCCCACTGCGGAAAAAGACCAGGACAAGACCACATTCAGTTGTCCTTTCGGCACGTTCGCTTACCGTCGCATGCCCTTTGGGTTATGCAATGCGCCCGCTACCTTCCAGCGGTGTATGATGGGAATCTTCTCAGACATGGTGGAGAAATTCCTGGAGATCTTCATGGACGATTTCTCCATCTTCGGCGATTCCTTCAACGAGTGTTTGCTACATCTTGACGCTGTCCTTACCTAATGTAAGGACAAGAACCTCATTTTGAATTGGGAGAAGTGCCACTTCATGGTGCGCGAAGGTATTGTCTGAGGACATATCATTTCGCAAAATGGCATAGAGGTTGAAAAAGCAAAGATTGAAGTCATTTCCAATCTCCCTCCTCCCAGATGCGTCAGAGACATCTGAGCCTTCCTTGGCCATGCCGGTTTCTATAGAAGGTTCATCAAGGACTTTAGCAAGATTGCTAGGCCCTTGACTCTTCTACTGGCCAAGGACACGCCATTCGACTTCAACTCGAGCTGTGTGACTGCGTTCGAGTCATTAAAAAGCTCACTCACTTCTGCTCCCGTTCTTTCTTCACCTGACTGGATGCACCAATTTGAGATTATGTGCGATGCATCCGACTTTGCCATTGGTGCTGTCCTTGGACAACACATCAACAAGATGCCGCACGTGATCTATTATGCTAGCCGAACCCTGAACGACGCCCAAATTAATTATACAACAACTGAGAAGGAATTCTTAGCTGTTGTATTTGCTTTAGAAAAGTTCAGGCCCTACCTCATCGGCTCTCCAGTCATTGTCTACACAGTCCATTCTGCTCTGCGCCATCTTTTTGCGAAGAAAGATGCAAAATCTCGGCTAATACGTTGGATCCTCTTGCTTCAAGAGTTTGACCTTGTCATCAAGGACAAAAGAGGATATGAAAACGTAGCCGCCGACCATCTCTCACGACTTCCTTCTTCGCCGTCGCCTCAACTTCCGATGAACGACGTTTTTCCGGATGAACAGCTCTTGACAGTATCTTGTGAACCCTGGTTCGCAGATATTGTGAACTATTTGGCCACAGGATTACTACCGACTGAATGGTCAAGTCAAGACAGACTTCGATTCTTATCCCAAGTAAAACACTTTTACTGGGACGAACCCTATCTGTTCAAGTACTGTCCCAACCAGATTATTCGTCGGTTGTCCCTGACGATGAATTCAAGAGCGTGCTGTCATTTTGCCACGATCAAGCATGTGGCGGGCATTTTGGCCCCAGAAAGACAACTAAGAAGATCTTGCAGTGTGATTTCTACTGGCCACAACTCTTCAAAGACGCTCATGACTACTGCAAGACTTTCTCCCAGTGCTAACACTTGGGCCGGATATCCAGGAGGAACGAGATGCCGCTCCAACCAATCTTGGTTGTGGTGATTTTCGACGTTTGGGGGATAGATTTCATAGGGCCATTTCCCAGCTCTTTTGGGAACTTGTACATCCTTCTCGCTGTTGATTACGTCTCTAAATGGGTCGAGGCTGTGCCCAGCCGGACTAACGACAACAAGGTTGTCGTTAGATTTCTTAAAGAAAACATTTTCTCCCGGTTTGGGCACCCCCGAGCGATCATTAGCGACAATGGAACTCATTTCTGCAATAAGACTTTCGAGGCCTTGATGAGGAAATATTCCATTAATCATAAGCTATCTACGCCCTACCACCCCCAAACCTGTGCGCAAGCTGAAGTTTCAAATCGGCAAATCAAGCAGATACTGGAGAAGACGGTTTCCAAGAACCGTAAGAATTGGTCGTTGAAACTCACTGAGGCCCTTTGGGCATTTTGAACCGCTTATAAGACCGATCTTGGCATGTCTCCCTATCGCCTTGTCTACGGAAAGGCTTGCTACCTCCCTGTGGAAATAGAGCATCGCGCATTTTGGGCGATAAAAGAGCTGAATCTGTCTCTCGAAGATGCGGGCAGCCATCGGAAGCTGCAGTTGAACGAATTGAGCTTAGGGATAAGGCTTACGAAAACGCGGTTGTCGTTAAGAACCGAACGAAGGTGTTTCACGATAAACACCTTTTGCGCAAAACTTTCGTACCTGGTCAACAGGTACTACTTTACGACACCCGGCTGCATTTCCATCCAGGTAAGCTTAGATCTCGCTGGAAAGGGCTATACTTTGTGCGGAATGTGTATCCGCATGGCGCTGTAGATTTGGAGAATCCAAAGGACGGTTCATTTTTCAAAGTAAACGGACACCGACTTAAACCGTACCTTAGCGCCGAACCAACAGAGGAGCTCCTGGTCTTACAGGAGCCGGTTTACCCTGCATAATCTTCATCTCCCTACCACCAAACTTCGGTTATCCAGCCAAGAACAGTGGACACTGTTCCAAATAAGTTTGGGGGTATGTATATACCATTTTGTATATATTTGTGGATATTCTTTTCCATTTTTTGCTATTTTTCTTTTCTTTAAAAACAAAAAAAAAATTGTGTATATCTAACCGACAATTTTGACCCTTCAATGATCTCTTCATGCAACGACAGTGAGGACACTGTCCAGTTTAAGTTTGGGGGTACACTCGGTACGCATTTCTAACCGTCGCATTCATATGTATATTTTGCATCTACATACTAAAATCCATAAAAATCAGAAAATTCTAAAAACATAAAAACTTTTTGTCAAGTTAGCTAGTGGGAGAACTCAGATTAACCATTTTGACGGTTTTGTTTGATAAGATAAGAATAACTAAATCTTATTTTTAGATTTTGAAAACCTGAAAGATAAATCTCCTTTGAAGTTAACTATAGCTGATATACGTCTTTACATCACACTACACGTGTCGTGAGTTTTGGAAATTAGATGACAAGTCTTTTATGTCTAAAAAACTTTTAAATGGATAAATGATTTTCTGAGGATCAAATAGGTTTGTTCTGAAATAAGTAATATCAAGAATAGTTTATGAAGTGAAGCGAATATGAAGGAATGTTATTGATGCCTTAATTGGAACTAATTCTGAAAAATAACCCATCTGAAACTTGATTGGAATGATTACACACCTAACCCACTAAACACGTCTTTTATCCAAAAAATAACTGAACTGCCGGTTATATCTCCGTTCGCATTGAATCATCATGATTTTCATGCTAAAAGTGTCTTTTGTTTTTGGGCCTAGGTAACTTGAGTAATTAAGTCCGCTGGGGTGTCTCTACACCTAATGCCCTAAAGCCAACTGGTTTGGGTGCATTGGCCCAAAGCTCATTAAGAAGCCTAGAAAGTCCAGAATAAAACAAAGTCAAGCAAGTGTTCTCTCCGAGTTAAAATTCTTAACGGTTCTTTGTGTGAGAATAATCTTGACAAAAGACGGGTTTTTATAAAAAAATATTTCTAGCGGAGATATGAAGGTTTTATTCTATGATAAAGTCTATTGCACGTTCACAGAGGTATGTATGAAATGAAAATAAGAAAAAAGGTGGAGTGAAAAATAAGACCTAGTTTCCTGTTAAGGAAGATAGAAATTCTGAAGTTGAAACCTTACTGGAAAACGAAACTTGAAAAATGCTTAACTCTTTATAAAACTTATATGATCCTTTTAAAAAATTTATCTGGGCATTATTGTGTGACATGATGACTTTAATCGATCCGTCTGGAACTTAACGACACTATTTTCACTGCACGTAAAGACATATAAAATCTTAAGTTAAATACGAAGCGAGGTGTGAAAAATAAGGGTTCGATAGTCTAGACTTAGGATCATAGAATTGTTATTTTCTGAAACAAAACTTTAGGGGTTTGAATCATAGTTATTTTGCAAAACCAGCTTGACCGGATTTTGTGGGTAGTATCCGCTGAAAACCCTCAGGAGACAACACTCCTCCTACTAGGGACACCTAGTGAATTAACGGCTTGTTGCACATGCTCAATGCAATCGCGTTCCCTGCGAAAGTGAGGTTAGGAAATTTTGTGAATAAATTGTCTTTGCTCGGGATGAGCAAATGATAAGTTTGGGGGTATTTGTTCATATCATATTTTTGCATTTTTATACCGCCCAATTTTTATCACATTTCTTATCGGTAGATACTCTTGAGCCGTGTTTGCTAGTAAATTGCAGGATACAGGTTCTCATCTCTAAACAGTGAAATTCATGGAAAAGCACGATAAATTCCGGATTACTGCCAACCACAGATAATACACGAGTCTCCGCTCTCTATCCGTATGTTGCTGCACACCAGTTTAACGGACAAAATGGCAAATCAATGTCATTTTCATGCACAAAGCTCAATGGCAACACAAGATCCAACATATCTACGCGGAGCTCAAGAAAAATCATGACAAAAGATCCACATTACATCACCTTTTGTTCTGCTGAAATTCTGGAAATATTGTGAAGAGATTCTGAGAAAAAACATATACCACACTGAAGAGTACTAAAAAGCAGGGAAAACCACCAAATTTCATGGCCTAACTGCACTAAAGGGTCGCGGTTCCGCGGCATAAGCATGCTTAGGACGCGGAACCGCGGCCGTACAGGCTCCGCAGTGGATGAGGTTTCAGGGGTATTTTGGTCATCCTATATGGAGGCAGTGCCCTAGGTTTCCAGTTCCCTGCCTATAAATAGTCCAGAACTTGCCAAAGCCAAGAATGCTTATTCTTGTATTTAGATTTTAAGATATATGTTGTTGTTCTTCTTCCTCTTCTCATCTCTTCTCCATTAAAAACTTGTAGTGAGCTTTTGTGGGTGAAAAATGAATAAAGGAGTTCTTGTTGTTACCATGCATATCTTGTTGTAATTGTTAATTATAATTGCTTGTATTTTTCATTTGCTAATCTAGTTGTTGTTATTTGTTGTTTGTTTCTTTCTTGTTCTCTTTTTCTTTATCCTTAAACAACAATGATGCTTAAGCTTGATCCTTGCCAAAGTGAGGTCTCAAATAGCTAGTTGTAATCTTCTAACCTCTTTCTTTCTATCTTCCTCCTTTTGTTTTATTTTCTTTTTCTTATAATGGGTGAGTAGTTTTTATACTTGTTAGGGTAGGATAAGGAAAGTTTGAGAGAAGGAAATCTCTCACACTTTTCTTGCCCAACATCTTGATTCGGACTCCCGTTAATTGAACCACAATCCGCTCCCTATGGCACCCTATCCTACATAATAGCGGTGATTCCTTAGTGAGACCGGTTGTGGTTGAATTAATCGGAGGTTAAGGCTAAGAGCCAAGAACGGACGGACAAGCACCAAAAGGAAGAACTTATGCGTTGGAAAGCCTAGTTTATACTCGCAAGTTCCTTCCTAGTCGTGCTAATCCCCGTTGTTGCCGATTACCGTAACACCGATATTAAGAGTGGCAACGAAAGAAGTGAGCGACTCCTAACTCAAACTAACCTAATCCTAACCCTAACAAGCTCTCTTTATATAACATTTTAGCACATAGTTAATCTCAAAACAAACCTGGACATTTGGACTTAACTCGTTAAAGCACATAGAAAAAGATTCCCATCTCCTTGCGGACGACCCGTACTCAACCGGCTAGCTACAAGCGAAACAGTCTTGATTGCGGTAATTAACTAAGCACGCAAAAACTTTACCAATCAATATACTTAATTGACTTTAAATTCGTTTTTATAAAATGTTTTCCTTCACTCTTGTTGATTTTGGTTTAGATTTTCTGGGCTTTGGCTGACTTCGTTTACGTTACCCCTTTAGACGTCTTGTAATCTAAGTGCCAGTCACGTTCCGTACCTTCGGGTCATGACAAAGTTGGTATCAGAGCGTAGGTTTTACCTTTTTGAGAGTAGGACGACCCTTGGTAGATGGAGTAGGTGACTTAATGTCATGACCCGAAAGAGCACGTGACTGACCCTTGAACCATATGAAGTCTATAGGACTCCATATGATCCAAGTAAGCCAAAAGCCCAGAATTCTAAAACCATTTTAAGGATAAATAAACATACAAGCAATATACTATACAACGCCGAACGACGAGGATCAAAATTCAAAAGATAAGCCTGAAAACCATAACACTACTAAGCGCGACTCTAAGGTCGAAATAATACATCACTAGTGTCTGAGTCTGAAACAATATACAAGTTTTTGGTTGATGGAATTTCTAGATACAATGAGTAATACATATACAAGGGTGGTTCTGATGCAAAGAACCCACCTACCAAGCAAATCACCCGCAAAGGAAGCAATGTGCCGGAAATGCCGCTATGGAACCTGTACGGCAAAACCTGCAAGAACTGTGGCACAACGGGGGTGAGTTGCCAACTCGCGAATAGAAAATATCTACAAGCAGAAATCGAATGCAAGAAATAATCCTAGGTCAATACGATCAGTATATAATATAACCCTCAAGAGTAAGTCTGAAGCATGAAAATGTGGCAATGTAACATCTAATCATGTAGGTAGTGCCAAGTACTCGTGCCAGTGCCTCAGATAATAACATGTCATAAATGTAAGGTATGTCTGCATGAAGTAAACATGATGAAGTATCAAATGGATATCAATACAAATATATTAGCGTCCCATTCCACTAATATTGGTGTAAGGGTATATATAACAGCGCCCTCGTACCCTGTTATATATATACAAATGAAGTATGATCAATGTAGACAAAGTCTGTATGTAATCAATGTCTGTATATATGTGGATCCCGTCCACCTGTCACCCAATGTCAATAAGCATCATGCATGCAAATATGAGGATATAATCAAAATCATGGAGATCATCATGAAACCTGTGCCTATCATCGACACGTAAATCCTCATCTATCGGGCTCCGTCAGTCCGGATCAGCCTATGGGCTCTGTTTGCGGAATCGGCCCTCGGCCCCGGCAGTACGTCCATATCCATCTATCGACTCTGGTCAGTATCCTCCGGATAACCACCAGGTCCAACCAATCACCGGTAGGTAGTGGTCCCACTGCCAGGCTCACCGTCTACTACACAGCGAAACCGTTCTCGCCCCGGGATACCATACCGGGTCCACCATGTACCCGTAATCGGCCTCATCCAACTCCTCGATTCGGGTTCACATATATCACTCTAGCACCGAGAAAACACATGGTGGACGCACCGAAATATCATATCAAGGGAAACCGGGTTTTTAAATAATTAACTATTCTCTTTTGAAATATCCACAGTTCCCCAAATCCAGAATTAACATGGAAACAACATATCTCAATGCGCATAATCATAAAGTATGATGTATGTGACATATAAATGAAATGCAAGTATAACAGTATATCACACAACATGGAAATAATAGTATGCACATATAAGGTCATATCCTGATGCAATAATACTACTGTGTAGTGACATGGCAATTATCGATGATGAAGTGTGTGAGCCGGCAAGCAAGTGTACGTGGAACATACGCATATCGATAATGGTGCTGGTGCCCTAGCAACATGATAGTAATATAGCAATAAACATATTCAAAGCAATGTGAATAGCATGAATATGCGAAAATCGAATAATCAACGCAACAGTAAATAATCTACACCCATATGTATATGTCATGCAGTTATGCCATTTGAAATAAGACGAATCAGGATTTTTACTAAAAGTAAGGGCTACGGTGTTTTTAAGAAAGATACTTCTTTTGGAAATACCCGTAGAATCCCTTTACTTGTCCTTAAGATATTCCTGATTCGTAGTTTTGAAATAGGTATGACTCGGGTCTAGTCTAACATCTACTATGCAAACTACAGATCTAAGTATCAAGTCAATCGGAAGGGGTATGGAAACCACCTAAATCTGAGTCGATATATAGATATAATAGTAGGTGATCCCGCCTCAATAGTATCGCGTACGATACAGTATATTACATGACATCTTCAAGTCATGAGTGCGGCTCTATCATCAATATAAATCTCGTACGGTAAATCATCGCACGGCATCCCAATAGCTGGGTAAGGGTCAGTATCACATTCCTCTCATCAAATATCAGTTATCATTATCATCATATCACATAATCTGGGGTACAGATCTAAGTCTAGTACAAATCAATACCATCTATATAAGTATGAAAGCGGGGGTAAAACACATGCCTAACGGCCCGCTAAGATCACATGTCGTATCGCAAGTACAAATCACATCACATCACCGATCTCATGGCACAATGCCCAAAATCATCGACTCATCTCCAATGTCATCCAATATTATCATCAACACAGTGTAAGTATAGTGAATATGCAAGGGTGCGCGTGTGAGTGTAAACCTATTCTAGGGTTCGCGACTATGAACTATACTAGTTTACTTCTAACCCTAAGCTATCCATAATACACCTAACACCATATCCATGACACACTATAACTATCAAATATAATATATAGTATATCAACTACGGACTGCGGGGGTGCTATACGCCATCCACCCGACTTCCCCCTTTAGATATAATCTACTCACTTTGCGTCTTCAGTTGTCGGCGTCACCACGCGCATTGCTTGTCGTCCCGAAGTATTCATGGGGTACCTACACGTCAAAGTATCGTAATGCGTATTAAAACCAAATCAAAGCTAAAACGGAACAGGAAACCCAAAACGATACGATAAGGGGCCTATAGGTTAGAACCTTTGGGCACGCCTTCAAAACCATCAATCAATCCTCGATATCGTCGTATAAACGCCAAATTGTCGAGGTAAAACACAATACACAATTTCAGAACTAAAAATACGGAATACGGAAATACGAATCCAAAACAGCAACTAAGGAAATAGGCTCCAGATTTCACCCTAGGTCAAATTAGACAAATATATACATTCCACGTGTCTAATCTACTGATAAGGGGGGCACCAAAACCAAAACGAGCCAATTGGGTGCAGGTATGGCCGCAAATTGTGGCCAATGGGATTAAATCTGCGGCCGGGTCATGGAGTTAGGGGCTAGGGTCTTGGTGATAGCTTCCTGGGTGCCTGCACATATCACTGTCCAACCAAAATAATTTTCAGAGTCTCGGGGTAATAGCAGATTCAATATAACCTCCACAGATTTCTTACATTTTCCGATATCGGTTTCTAAATCCGTATTCCGGATCTTAAGTCTCAGGTTTGGGTCTCAAATTCATGCACTAGGGTGTTTATCCAACCTCTACTGAGCTCAATGTCACACTACAACACAAAATTCCCTCAAACCCTAACTAGGTTTTCCTCAAATCCACAAAACACACAATATCGGTTATATCACAACATGGGGGTATAAGTAATGCTAAAAATAAGCTAATGATCCAGAAATTATCTCTTTTGGCAACTCAAGAATTTTCTTGAGTTGCCCCTGGTGGCCAAAATCCTTGCTTTCTTGGTTCAATGTGCAGATCTTGAGCTTGTGCACGCTTTTAATGAAATGGGGGTAGGGTTTTGGTGTTGTTTGTGAGATGATTTGGGGCTTGAAGAGGGGAGGGAGAAGAGGGCAAAGCTTCAGCTGAGAAATGGAGGGGAGAGATGAGGGAAATGAGAGGGAGAGAATGGCTAAGGTCCAAGATCGACTCCCCCCATACCTAATACATGCCCATGCCTCTCCTTTCATTATTCCCTCTTACATTTTCTTTTCCGTTTCTCTCAAATTCCTTCTCACCCAAATAGTGAACCCAAATGAACAACCATGGTAGAAAATGCAACACAAGTGTGGAAAAAGATATGTGCATGTTTTGCATAAAATTGCTAAAAAATCGATTAGCGATTTTTAATCGCGATTAGCACTAAATTAGCATATAACTAATCATAAAAACTTAAAAATGGCATAATTCCATAAAATACCCTATTTTAGAATTTTCCAAAATTTTCCTCCCATTTATTTGTATTTAATTATACCGAATTATTAAAATATTCAATAAAATAATATTAAATTATAAATTTCCCAAAAATAATATTTTATTATTTTGAAATGTTACACTTAAGCAGAGTGGCATAGCGTGAGTATGTTCCGCGGCATACTTACGATACGGTACTCCGCCTAAGTGACCTTAGGACATAATTGCTTGTATTTCCTCCTTGATACCATGCATTCCTTGATTCAATTGCAGTGTCCTTATCTCTCCTGTTTCTTATTCCAGCTTCGATGCCGCCAAAGACTACGAGAGCTCAGCTGGCTGCCGCTAGTGATGAACTTCGAGCGGGCTCGTCTGAGGCGAGGATTGAGCGGGATGATACGCATATCCTTCAGGGTCAGATTGATCCGCCATCTCCAGACCGTATTGCCAGATTAGAGGCCGGCATGCAGGAGTTGCGATAGATGATGGGATCGTTAGTTGAGTCCAGTCGGGCATAGAGATCCGAGGACGTTCCTTCCACCGCATAGACCACGATTGTACCTGCTTCCCAGACGGTTACTCCTTCTACTACCGCGACTATCCATGTTTCACTACAGGAGTTTATGAGACTGAGACCTCCAGCTTTTACCGATACGGATGCGACAAAGGACCCACAGGAATTTCTTGATAGGATGGCTAGGATTTGTTGTTCGTTGAGGTGTTCTGATGATAGATGGGTGGAGTTCGCGAGTTTTCGTCTGGAGGGCCTTGCCCAGACGAGGTACGATTCAGTAGAGAGAGGACAAGCTGCAGGTCTACCTCCTATGACCTGGGACGAGTTTACAGCTGCATTTCTTGCCCGTTTCCTTCCGTAAAGTGTCCGAGATGCTCGAGCCCGTAGTTTTGAGTCTTTGCACAAGACTCCTGGGATGACAGTGTCTGAGTATGATATACAGTTTACCCAGTTGTCTCGATATGCTCCGTACCTAGTAGACACTGAAGAGAAGAAGATAAAGAGGTTTGTGCGAGGGCTTGACACACAGCTATTCCTTGCCATCGACACCAAGCACTTTGACTCATACGCAGCCGTGATGGATGCAGCCTTACTTTTGGAGGAGCGCATTTCTGAGACTCCGGTCGTTTCTGGACCGAAGAGGATCCGTACTGATACGCCAGCCCAGCGGCAGATAGGTAGACACCGTGATAGATTCTTTCCGGGAGATAGCGGCGGCAGAGGATTGAGACGAGGTCAGTTATTTGGTTCATATCCGTAGACCCAGCAGTCATCGCCAGGATGTTTTCGGTGCGGGGGTCAGTACCATCGTGTCAGAGACTGTACCATGGGGCACCAAGGAGCGGTGACAGTGCCACATGTGACCTTACCACCTTCACCACCTTCACCACCTTCTCAGAGAGCTCTACTTCCTACCCCTGATGAGGTTCTACGCCAGGAAGATGCTCCTAGAGGTCGTGGGCGTGGAGGTCCTATTCAGAGAGGACGAGGCGACAGAGGCAGAGGCAGAGGTAGAGGTAGAGGCAGAGGACAGCCAGCTATTAGTGGTGGACAGGCCCGAGTGTTCGTGTTGACTCCTCAGGATGCGCAGGCATCTAATGCCGTCGTGACAGGTACTCTGCCAGTATGTTCTTATGATGAACGGGTATTATTTGATCCAGGCTCCATACATTCTTATGTATCCACATACTTTGCACCGAGGTTGGGTCGAGAGTCTTCTTCGTTAGATCAGCCGCTTGTCGTTATTACTCCGGTAGGCGAGTCGTTTGTTGCCCGCTTTGTGTACCGATCGTGTCCCATTCGTATCAGAGAGAGAGATTCTTCAGTTGATTTGATTCTCCTCGATATGCTAGACTTCGACGTTCTTCTTGGTATGGACTGGCTAGCCACCTGTTATGCATCTGTGGACTGCCGTGAGAAGGCAGTCAGATTCAGTTTTCCTGGTGTGCACGTTCTTGTTATTCAGGGAGATCGTAGCGCTACCCTTCCCGGCTTGATTTCTTCTCTTCGCGTTGGTCAGCTCTTGCGGAAAGGGTGTCAGGGATTCTTAGCCTTTGTTTCTGATACTAGTGCCATAGAGGTTCCGTTGGACCAGGTCCCTATTGTGAGAGAGTTTCCTGATGTATTCCCTGACGAGCTGCCTGGTCTGCCACTAGAGCGCGAGATTGAGTTCTGCATCGACTTGATCCCCGGCACGGGGCCTATCTCTATATCTCCTTATCGGATGGCCCCGACGGAGCTTAGAGAGATGAAGGATCAGTTACAGGACTTGCTAGATAAAGGGCTTATCCGACCGAGTGTGTCACCTAAGGGTGCTCCCGTCCTGTTTGTTAAGAAGAAGGACGGCATTATACGCTTATGCATTGATTATCGTCAGCTGAACCGGGTTACTGTGCGGAACATATATCCCCTACCCCGCATTGACGACTTATTCGATCAGCTCCAGGGTGTAAGGCATTTCTCAAAGGTTGATTTACGGTCAAGTTATCACCAGTTGGGGGTTCAGAAGGAGGATATTCCGAAGACCGCTTTCCGTACACGTTATGGCCATTATGAGTTCTTGGTGATGTCATTCGGGCTCACCAATGCCCCAACAACATTTATGGACTTGATGAACCATGTATTCAGGCCGTATCTTGATCAGTTCATCATTGTTCTCATTGACGGCATCTTGGTATATTCTCGGAGCCGAGAGGAGCACGAGCAGCACTTGCGTATCATATTGCAGACTTTGAGGGAGCATCAGTTGTTCGCCAAATTTTCCAAGTGCGCATTTTGGCTTGACAGTGTCGACTTCTTGGGTCATGTAGTGACGAGAGATGGTATTTGTGTAGACCCGAAGAAGATCGAGGCAGTTCAGCGTTGGCCCAGACCGGTATCAGTTACAGAGGTTTGCAGCTTTTTATGTCTGGCCGGCTATTATCGACGTTTTGTCCAGGATTTCCACCGTATTGCTGCACCGTTGACCGGGTTGACCCGGAAGGGGGTTCCTTTCAATTGGACCCAGGCATGTGAGGATAGTTTCCAGCAGTTGAAGACTTGTCTGACTACTGCATCAGTGTTATCATTGCCTTCAGGATCAGGCGGTTTCGTGGTATATTATGATGCTTCTCGAGTAGGGATGGGCTGTGTATTGATGCAGCACGACAGAGTTATCGCGTATGCTTCTCGACAGTTGAGGAAACACGAATATAACTACCACACTCATGATTTAGAGATGTCTGCAGTGGTATTTGCACTTAAGATCTGGAGACATTACCTATACGAAGAGTCGTGCCAGATATTCATTGACCATAAGAGTTTGAAGTATATCTTTCAACAGCGAGATCTAAATCTAAGACAGCGCCGTTGGATGGACTTGGTGAAAAATTATGACTGCGAGATTCTATACCATCCGGGTAAGGAAAATGTGGTGGCAGATGCTTTGAGTAGGAGGCCCGGAGGTAGCTTATCTTGTTTGAGCGCAGTACAGATGCAGTCGACGGCGGATTGGCAGGTTTTATGTGACAACCGAGTGCAGTTTGAGTTTACTCCTACAGGGGGACAGCTGGCCCATTTCAGAGCACACCCACAGTTACTTGACCGTATCCGCGAGGCACAATCCGGCGATGCCCGTATTTTTGAGGTTATCGAGCAGATTCGGTAGGGCAGAGTTTCAGAGTTCGTGATTGACGATCTGGGGATACTTCGATTTAGGACTCGACTGTGCGTATCAGATTCTGAGGGGCTGAGGCGTGATATTCTTGAGGAGGCACATAGATCGGTGTACAATGTGCATCCAGGTTCCACTAAGATGTACCGTGATTTGAGAGAGGTTTACTGGTGGGACGGGATGAAAAAGGATGTTACAGACTTCGTATCGAGATGCCTGACTTGTCAGCAAGTCAAGGCCGAGCACCAGAGGCCAGCCGGCGAGTTGCAATCTTTGCCCATCCCTGAATGGAAGTGGGAATAGGTCTCCATGGACTTCATTGTGGGTCTACCCAGGACCAGTCGAGGGTATGACTCTATTTGGGTGATTGTGGATCGACTTACGAAAGAGGCTCACTTTCTGCCAGTGAAGACCACTTTTGGATTTGCTCAGTACGCCCAGGTTTATATTAATGAGATCATACGACTGCATGGCGTCCCGACTTGCATTGTGTACGACCGGGGCACCCAGTTTGCCAGCCGATTGTGGCAGAAACTTCAGGAGGCTTTGGGCACCCGACTGAGTTTTAGCACAGCTTTTCATCCATAGACTATCGGTCAGTCAGAGCGTACTATTCCGACTCTTGAGGACATGCTCAGAGCTTGTGTTTTAGATTTCGGTGGTAGCTGGGATCGTCATCTTCCCTTGATCGAGTTCTCCTATAATAATAGCTTCCAGGAGATGATTCAGATGGCACCTTTCGAGGCTTTATATGGGAGGAGATGTCGATCGCCTGTATATTGGACAGAGCTCAAGGAGAGCAGTATTTTGGGGCCGCGGATCGTACAGGAGACGACCGAAAAGATACAACTGACTCGGGAAAGGATGAGAGCGGCACAAAGTAGGCAGAAATCATATGTTGACAGGCGTCGTCGCCGACTCGATTTCGCTGTGGGCGATCATATTTTCCTGAGGGTCTCTCCGATGAAGGGCGTGATGATATTTGGGCGGAAAGGAAAGCTTAGTCCTAGATATGTTGGTCCCTTCGAGATCCTAGAGCGTGTCGGTTCAGTGGCTTATCGGTTCGCTCTTCCGTCCAGCTTCCCCGATGTTCACCCCGTGTTCCATGTTTCGATACTCCGCAAGTACCTTCATGACCCTTCCTATGCGATTTAGCACCAGACGATCTCTTTCATTCACCGAGCAGTCGGTGGTCATTTTGGATCGACAGGTGAAGAAATTGAGGTCGAAAGTTATACCGTCCGTCAAGGTTCTTTGGTGCGGCCCGAACAGCGAGGAGGTCACCTGGGAGACCGAGAACGAGATGAGGAAGAAATATCCCCATCTTTTTGAAGGTACACATAGTTAAATTTTAAATTCGGGGATCGAATTTCTTTAAGGGGGGAAGATAGTAACGCTTTGAATTTCGATTAGGTAGTTTTTCGAAAATCGGTAAAATAATCAGTCTTTTCCGTAAAAAGTCAAAATAATTATTTTTCAATATTGGCCTAATTATACAAAATTTAGATAAGATAATGCTAGAAATTGGTCACTAAATTGTCACTTAAAAATTTCTAGTCTTTTAAAAAAAATTTCTTAATTAATTATTTTTAATATTATTTTAAGCTTTTAAAAATACATTAAATTGGTGATAATTACAAATTTAAATGGATAAATTACACACTTAAGAACCATTATAAACTAAAATTTAGTGTTAACAAAATTTTTATCAAAACTTACCAAGAATTGTGGTTTTATGGTCAAAAAATGAAATAAAAATGATTTTTTTAAATAAGAAATGATGTGATATGCATTAAATGACATTAAAAGATACTTTTTGTGTGGAAATTTCCACACAATTCCTCCATTCTCCCCCTCCCACACCCCAGGCCGAGCCTACCAGCTGCTGCTCCCCATTTTCCCTTCTCATTTTTCCTTCAAATTCCTTCAAATCAACAAAAAAATCTACTGAAATCCACAATTTTCTTCACTAATTCAAACATAATCCCTATTCCACCTCTTCCCAAACCCAAATTGGTTTAAAACAAGGAGAAAAAAGGCAACTTTGAAGGCTAAGTGCAAGAGGTTCACAACTTGTAAGATATAATTCTAATATAAATGTTTAATTTGTAGTTTAAAGATGCTAAAATAGAAATTAAAGTGTGAAAATGGCTGTAATTTCTTGTTTAAGAAAATTCAAGAAAAGGGTTGATGTTGTAATTAGGGTTTAAAGCATGGTAAATGAGTTAAAGTTAGTGTTGTGGCCATCTAGTGGGTTAGTTTGGAAATTTATGGTAGTTTGTGAACGCTATATCGTTAATTCGCGATGTATGCATCGAAATTGATATGTGAATGCTTACTAGGTTTTCCATAAAATTAGGAGGTGATTTAATTGGGATATTTCGACGATATATATAGAATCTCCTATTACTTTTAGGGTGTGCGAATGCGTAATTTGGTTTAGTCGGGTTTTAGTTTTGACGGTTGCCCCGAAACGACGATTTTAGTTAAGCTTTTAGTGGTTTTCGTGTGCGTTCCGCGCGTTTAGTGCACGTTGTTCCTAACTTGTCAGTGTTGATTCTTTTATTTTGTGACTTGCGTTGTTTCTTGATGTGTAATCTTAAGTTTGTGTTATGCAATTTTAGGATCGGTTGCGGAAACGTCGGACGCGGCGCGGAAAGGCAAAGTGGTGATTGGATAAGATTAGTTAGGCGTCTGGGTGAGTAGATGTATACATCTATGGGGAAATCGTCTAGATGGCGCGAGGAGCCCCATAGTTAGGATTTATTATTTGCAAATTACATCCATAGTTAGTTAGTTAACCATCTCAATCATATACATACCCGTCTAGTTATTCGTCTACTGGCATTGCATGGATATCTATATACCTATGTGTGATATCACCCCTTAGGACACTTACACCGTTACCATTGGCTCATGTTGCACGCGCACTATTCATGTGAACACACACGCCTTGGTAATTGACATGTCACGAGCACTTTAGAACCTGCTTAATTTAGTATCACCACTTGCATCATACATGATACATTGAATTGCATAGCATGTATATACCTTACATCATCATCATGCTTATATAGATTCCTAGTCATAAATCAATTGCATCCCTTTGATATCATAAACATTTATCATATACAACATGTTGGGTATTATGATTTTCTTGAGGATTTCAGTATTGATGAGATTTCTGGATTTTGGCGAAAACCGCAAGAATTTAACCAAAACTTATTATCATCATTTTTAAAATAAAGTTACGGTTTTCTCGTGATGTATGTGTCGTCCACCATATGTTTTCATGTTTTCTGTTGGATTTCGAGACCCGATTCGAGGAGTGGATGAACCGTCTCCGGTACATGGTGGTCCCGGTATGATACCCCGGGGCAAGAAGATCGAGTTGTAAACGATGAGCCTGGCAGGGGAAGACTACCTACCGGTGATGTCTGGCGCGGCGGATATCCAGAGGATACCGACCGTTGTCGTGAGATTTGATGATATTGGCCGATCCGGACTGACGGAGCCCGATGTATTGAGACATTGGTGTAGTGAGACATTGAGACAGATATATTTCCATATTTGGTGTCGATGCTTGACACGGTTTTCAGATGATTTCATTGATGGTATATTAGCTATTGCACAGATATTCTTTTTCTAAGTTAAGAATGCAGAGCTTATAGTATTTTAAACACTTAAAGATTTCGTATTGATGTTGCATACATGTGCATACATACTAGTGGCATTACATCACATCTAGACATACATGTTGTGACACATTTGCGTGCATTCTTATGATAGCGTTATTAGATGTTATATTCTACTCACGAGCTGGCAACTCACCCCCGTTGTGCCACAGTGTCTTGCAGGTCGGACCCGTCAGCCTTGCAGCGGCGGGCTTATCTTATCATTGGCTTCTTTTGATTAGACTCGTGACATTGCTCTTAGGTGGTTGCAAGGACACTTTTATCTTGTTGTACTTTTTTTGTATCTCGTATTCTCTATCTACCACTTCTTATTTGTATATGCGACCTAGTGTTGAGATTGAGAGATTTGTGTATATGTGATTTCTCTGGGGTCGAGCTCACTTGAGCCGGCGTTGTGTTTTCTTTATTTTTGTGTTTCTTTATGCTTATTTGCTTGATATTGCATATATATTGCGTGTGGTTGTGATCCGCCTTGGGCAAAGAGCTAGCCCCCGCTTGGGGATGCCATTTATTCATTACAGGTTATATATTTTGTTGTACCCAATTTTGGGGGCTAATATTTACAAAGGAGACTCTGCAGAAATTTTCGGAACAATTTTGATGTTTTTAAAACGGGATTAATATACTTAATTGACTTTAAATTCGTTTTCATAAAAGGTTTTCCTTCACTCTTGTTGATTTTGGTTTAGATTTTATAGGCTTTGGCGGACTTAGTTTACGTTACGCCTTTAGATGTCTCGTAATCTATGTGTCAGTCACGTTCCGTACCTTCGGGTCGTGACAGCAGGTAATCGCAAGTATGCACATACTGCGTGAATCTATCACATGCAAGCTAATAGCAACAAATGGTCATATGTATGCAATAGTCATAAAAGGTACTCTAATAGGTACAACTAATACATGAAGCAATAATAAGACAATATGTATATGCAACAGTCATGAAAGGAACTCTATCAGGTACAACTAATACATGAAGCAATGCATATCAAATAAATGCGGAGTATGGGATAAAACATGTCATCCTCACGGAATCCTGACCTCGTGGAAGGACCAAAGTCCATCAAGACAATCAAAATCCCAAATTTCCTCAAATCAGCCCCTAAATTGGCTCTCATATCCTGTAAGTCTCATATATCCTGAGTGTCCAATATCAAGTGAATATCATATATCCTGTATCCAATATCAAGTGAATATCATATATCCTGTATCCAATATCGAGCAAGTCTCATGAAATGAATAAGTATATTTGCATGAATCACTATGATGATGTATATAAATTAGATATGTATACATATATATTAGCGTCTCATTCCACTAATATATATATATATATATAGATATAGATATAGATATATATAACAGCATCCCATTCCACTGTTATATATATATATATATATATAACAGCGTATCATTCCACTGTTATATATACTTAGGAGTAAAAATATCATGAAAACATGTGTCTAGCATCGACACATAAATACTGATCTATCAGGTGCTGTCACCACGACTGGCCCTAATAGGTGCGTATCATACGGTATCTCGAAAACCCGAGTGCCCAGCTTTGACCCACGCAACTCGACGTATCCATACGTACATAACTCCGGTCGGTATCCCCACGATAACCGCCGAGTCTAAAATACTATCACCGGTATGTATGATTCCCCTGTCAGGCTCATCGGCGTGGCCCATAGACATACCTTTCTTGCCCCGAGGTACCTCCAAGCCCCACCATGTATCCGCACACGGCCCACGACGCCTCCTCGCATTGGTATATATCATAACCGAGAAATCTCATGGTGGCTGCTGAAATATCATATCAAGAGAAACCGGGTTTTTCAAATAATGCATAATTTCATGAAACTACCACGGTCCTCAAATACAGAAAACATCATGAAAAATCCATATCTCAATGAGAAAATCCATGAATATAATATATGCAACATAAAACTGAAATGTGAGCATATAAAGGTAAAGCCGCAATTTAACTGCAACAAGTTAATATATATCATGCGGTTCCTAATTTCTCCAGGTCCATATAACATCAAATAAAGGTGAACATGTAGCTATAGCCAGATATATGTGTAAGCATGTAAGTATAGCAAGGTATATGTATCTATCTATCAGTAATGATGTAATACCCTCCAGGTATAAGTGTAAGTATGTATGCAAGATGTACATGTAGCTATGTCTCATATATGTATATACCTATCACTAATGGTATAATACCATATAAGTATATAGGTAACTATCATGTAAGCATGTCAAGGCATATGTGTAAGCATGTAGGTATACATGTATGCTATATGTCATATGCACAATGGAATATGAATCAATGTATCAATGTCCCTAACCAAACAATATCATATATGTATGTGTGTTGTGCGTGTCATGGAAATTATTGACGGTGTGTGTGGCATACAATCAGTGCCCGTGCAACATGAGCCGTCAATAATAGTATAGTGTCCAAAAGGTACAAGTCCAAGCACAACAAGTAATAATATGCAATGAGGTGTATGCGCAAACTCTATATATGCAATAGAATATGCGACTAATATCATAACATCTCTAGCCCAGACGCATAACGCCATGTGGGCGATTCCCCTGTAGATGTTAAATCTACTCACCAACGCTCCTGGCTAAGTAAAGCCAACCACCTGTTTCCCCTTCTTCGCAGCGTACGAAGTCCCCGCCTGCGATCCTAAAATCACAAAACAATAAAGCAAGTATGTATATTAGCAAACGACTAATAACACATACAAACTACGTTTCACCGACACACCAACTCAAAACATACTCTCAAGTGTTCGTATTGTGGCTAACGTGCGTAGCGACACTACGAAACCAACCCAAGAGAAAAACCACACAAAGTGCACGAACCGTATCGTATAACGTAACACACGTAATCGTAGCACAAGAAACTAGCAAGGTGATCCCAGATTTTGTATACAGAGAAAAACCAAAAACCAAACAGGACCAAACAGACCTAAACCAAAGCAGACAGCTACCCACCAAAAACCAAACCAAAACCTCACCAAAAATCCGAGGTCGCCGGATTTCGTGAGCATGTCGCCGGCGAAAACCGAGGGGAAGGGGTTCGTGCTTCAGGTGTAGGCTTAGGGTCTATGGTACAACACAACCACTATGCTAGATTTTCTAGTATACTCTCGGGGTCGCAGCAGATCACAGATATCATATATTGACACTAAAAATACAATATGTGCACGAAACGATACTTTAAGCGTTCTAAACAGAAACTACAAGGCTACACAACACTATAAGCAACTACTTAACAGATAGAGATCATTACCTACTCACACAAGCTCAAAGATCCTAGCTTTCCAAGCTCCAAGGCATCCAAGAGGCAAAACAAAGCAAATGAAGTGATTTGGGTGAGATTTTGTGAAGATTAGTGTAGGTTTTGATAAAGGATAGTTCAAGTGTTCAGTTGAGAGCTATGAAGATGAAGAGATAATGAGAAAGGAATAAGTGAGAAAGAAATGAAAGAGTTGTGAAGAAAGGAGGGAGAGAGGTGAGGATAAGGGTGAGTGCACCATGCAATAACTTTCACATAAATGCAAGCCATGCACTCAAGTGAGTCACCATGCCACCTCTTCCCAAATCCAAAACAAAACAAATATCTCCCACAACAAATATCTAGGATTTAAGGTTAAGGCAAAGCAAGGGATTAGGATTGAAATAAAGGATTAGGATTAGGGTTAAGTTGTCATGGTCACTAATCTAGATTACACAAACACACCCTCACATAAACATGCACATGTGTGCGCATGCCATAACAAATAATAATAAATTATTAATTAAATGTTATAAAATCCGAGGAACCCAAACTGGTAAACTTTTTACCAAAAACCCGCATTACCGCCTAAACTAACACTAATCTAAATCTAAGGCGTTACAATCTACCCCCTTAAAGAAAATTCGTCCCCGAATTAAAATTCTTACTATGCATACCTTTAAAGAGATGAGTGCAAAACTCCCAAATCTCGCTCGCAGCCTTCCAAGTGATCTCCTCACTATACGGCTACGCCCAAGAAAACCCTCCACATATAGCAAGACCCTTGACCGAAGTTTCTCCACCTGCCGAACCACTAACACAATTGGCTGCCGGTGAATCAAAAGATTGCATCCAAGCTAAATGGTCTGGTGCTGAATCATGTGAGAAAGGTCATGAAGGTATTTGCGAAGTATCGACACAAGGAATATAGGGTGAATACTCAATAATCTGGGCGGAAGTGCCAAATTATAGGCAACGGAACTAACTCGCTTTAAGGATCTCAAAAGGACCTACAATCCTGGAATAAGCTTCCCAAAACTCAACACGTCATTCATCGGAAAATCCATACGAATACATGATCTCACACTGCGAACTCAAGTCTGCAACCACCACGGTCGGTATAAGACCTCTGTCTGCACTGAGCTGCTCTCATCCTGACTTGAATCAACTGGATCATCTCTGAAGCCTCTTGACTAGCTGGGGTACAAAAATCCTACTCACGCAGAGTCAGAAAAATAGACCGGCGATCGACACCACCTACCAAATAAGGCCTAAAGGTTGCTAATTAGAATGTCTCTTGATAACATCTATCGAAGGAGAACCCTAACAATGGCAAGTGACAATCCCAACTACCAACAACAATTAGTATGTACGCAAAAGCATATCCTCCAGAGTCTGTAAAGCCCGCTCTCACAAACCCTCATCCTGCGGATGGAAAAGCGGAGCTAAAGCTCAACCAGTACCTAAGGCGTCCTGAAGATTCTGCCAAAGACAGCAATCGAACAGGGTGCCTCTATTGGATACAACACATGAAGGAACTCCATGCAACGTACAAACTTAACGAAGAACAACTGAGCAAACTCAGCATAACCAGACAACAAACACCCAAATGGAGTCACACCCTGCCTAGAACTGGGTAGACACCACAACGAAATTCATGGAGATCTGCTCCCATTCTCACTCTGGAACGATTAAAGGTTGCAACTCTCCAGCCGGTCGCAAATGCTCAACCTTAGCTCACAACAAGATAGACACCTTGAAAAGAAATCTGAAACTTCACTCTTCATCCCTGCCCACCCGTAACTATCTCACAAGTCACGTCATATATTGGTGGAACTTGAATGAACACAGAAAGCTGACTGATGTGCCTGCTCTAGGATTTCGCGTTTCTACCCATCAGTATCAGGTACACACAAACGCGTCCCTAAACGTAGCACACCCGGTCATAAATCAAGGACTCTGAATCTTTACCCAGCCGAGTATACTCAAGAATCTCTGACAAACGAGTATCGGTGGGCTGTGCCTCGCTAAAACAATTAAAGAAAAATGGACGGGCGCGGACAGGAGCAAGTTGTCCCCTCAGTAGAGGCGAACTTAAGATGTACTCAACGATCGCACAAGAACTGTAAATCTGCAGAAAACTATCTCTGAACTGCGCACAACTAGGACAAGCGAACCCCAGGCTTAGGACTCCAGCATCAGCTACCACAATCGCCTTGCCACGGGTAATGAGAATCTTACAAACACAATCCTTCACAAGCTCCATCCAACGGCGATGTCTCAATAATCAAAACCCGCTGCAGGAAGATGTACATTAAGCTCTGGTGGTCCGTGAAAATCTGACACGACTCTCCACACAAGTAGTGTCTCCAAATCTTCAATGCACGACCACCGCGGCCATCTCCAGATCATGAGTGGGATATCCTGCTCTTACTTCCCCCAATTGTCGGGAAGCAAAAGTGATAAATCTATAGTGTCACATCAGTACACAATCGATCCCCACTCGCGAAACATCACAGTAAACAACAAAGTCGCCCGAACCAGAAAGCAAAGAAAGAACCGGTGTAGTTGTCAACCGAGTCTTCAACTACTGAAAACTCCGCACGCATGCCTCAGTCCAAAGAAAAGGAACCTCCTTTCCGGTCAGTCCAGTCAATGGTGCAATGATACACAAGCAATCCTGCACGAAACGGCGGTAAAAACCTGCTAAGCCCAAAAATCTGCGGACCTCCGTCCCGTACACAAGTCTAGGCCAAAGCTGTACGGCCTCGATCTTCCTCGGGTGCATACGAAAACCGTCTCCCATAACTACAAGACCTAGGAGTCAACACAATCAAGCCTGAAGGAACACTCCAAGAATTTAGCAAATAGCTGGTGCTCTCCCAATGTCTGCAAAACAAATCCTCAAGTGCTGCTCACATTCCTCACGACTCTTGGAATAGACCATAATGTCATCAATGACACAACAATAAACAGGTCGAGAAACGGCCTGAAGAAATCCGGTTCATCATATCCACGAATGTTGCTAGGGCATTGGTGAGTCCAACGACTCCACCAAAACTCATAAAGCCCATAGCATGCACAAAAGCAGTCTTTGGAATGCCATCACTCCGAACCCGCAACAATGATGACCTGATCCCAAACAAACTTAGAAAATGTCTCGTACCCTGGAGCTGATCAAAGAAATCGTCAATGTGAGGTAAAGGATACCTATCCTCACCATAACTCGGTTCAATTGACGATCCATCAATACACAACCTCAACTGCCATCCTTCCCCTGACGAATAGAATAGGAGCTCCCCAAAGCGAAACACTCTGACGCACAAGCCCCCCTATAAGCAACTCTGCAGCTGGTCCTTAAGCTCCCTAAGCTCTGCCGGCTCATCTGGAACAACGTCGGAAACTCCCGCATGATAGGAACCCTGTCCAACGAACCCATTATGGCTTCGGTATCACGAATGAAAGCTAAGAATTCTCGACATCCTCTCCTCAAAGCCGACTAGCGAAAAAAGGCTGAATTCAAGTTGTGAGAAGTGGCACCACTGTCCCCCTGCACAACAGAATTGACTCACCGGAAAAACAAAACCTGACTGTTTTCTCGCAGCAGTTCACAGACGCATAGCACGTAGCTAACCAGTCTGTGCCCAAGAGAACGTCAAATCCAACATCTCTAAAAAGATCAAAACGACGGACGAATCTCTATCTCCTATCCGATTGGCACATGACCGAAACAAGTGTCGCGCAACCAAAGGATCGCTAATAGGAGTTAACACAACAAACGGATGATCTAGCTAATACGACTCTCGGCCCAACCACGGTACAAAGTGTGTAAAACAAACAAGTGCATCAAAAGAACATACGAATTAAGAATACCTAAAAACTTTGCATTGGACGCCCATGCGTCCCGATGAGTAGAAGCAAATTCTCGTGTCTGCCCCCTACCCGCAACTGGTTGAACTCCTCCTCTGCCAACCTATCCCCTCTGAGCGAAACCTCCGCGACCATGACCTCTCTGAACACGAGCCTGAAGCGGTGCTAAGGAACAATGTCTGATGAAGTGTTGAAGGCTCCCGCATCGAAAACATCCATACAATGGCTGCTGACCCTCCTGGGGATAAGAGCTAAACAACTGCCCTCGTCCCAAGCCTCTGCTACTCCCGCGACGTGCACGAAACCTAACACGGCGACTGAACCTCTATCTCTGAGCCGATACACCTGTACAAGCCCTCCTCGGTCCTCGAACTCCCAAAGTCTCGGAAAGACGCTCCTCGTCCAAAAAGGCTGCGTCCACTGGTGTTGTATACGTAACACTATGCTATGTGCTGATCGCAAGAAACAACTGGGTAACAGGGGTGGCAACCTCCTATCGCTGTGCTCGACTGGCCTCAACCAACGACCTCATCATTTGGCGCAAGTCCTGCATCTCTGTCTCAAGCCTAGCGATATGATCTATCGAAGGCGGATCCATCTGCTCCTGTGCAACGAGCGTACCATCCTGGTCAGTCCTCACCCCAAACGAGTCAACCCTGATCTCGGCTCTCGCTGCACCACTCTGAGTCCTCATAGTCATCGGCGGAAAAGGCTAAAAATGGAAAAAGGATTCGATAAGAACACGAAAATCGAATCACAAGGATATGTATCATCAAGGAAGTAATTTCAAGCAATTTTTACTTAGGTCACATAGGCGGAGTACCGTATCATGAGTATGTCAAGGACATACACACACTACGTTACTCTGCTTCAGCTACCTACTCCATCATACCAAGGTCATCCTACACTCTGAAAGGTAAAACGTAGCGCTCTGATACCAACTTTGTCACGACCCGAAATTGGCACGTGACGGCACTTAAACTACGCAACGTCTACAGGCATAACGTAATTTAAGTAAGCCAAAAACCCAGCAATCTAAACCATCAAACGTACTAAGTGATAATAACAATTTTAAAACTTTTGAAATCTCAAACCAAATTCTTTAAAGTCCAACTTTCTTTCCTTTAAAATTTTGGCAGCACCTCCTTTGTAAAAATCAGCCCCAAAAATAGGTACAACAAAAATATAAGTAAAGCATCCCCAAACAGGAGCAAAAACACGCCCAAAGGAGGAAAACAACCACCACAACAGATATACGACACCGTAGAGAAGAAATAAAAGACAATATAAATAAAACTGCATAAAAGACCTCCAAGTCACAAAATAATATACAATATCGTCCTCAAATCAAGTCTCTAAGTCATACATGAAAGTGGTAGATGGAGGGTACAAAGTACAAAGATATACAATGAGCAACATCGGATAACAGCAAAACCCACCTATAGCAAAACTGTACACAGTCAGCCGTAGCGGTATCCGCTGCAAAAGATGATATGATAGATGAAAGCCCTACCTCGACTACTCTGAGAAACAACCTGCAAACCCTGTGGCACAACGGGGGTGAGTTGTCAACTCGTGAATAGTAAATAACATATGCAGGTAATCTCAAGTATGCATGTACTGTGCGAATCTATCACATTCAAGCTAATAGCAACAAATGGTCATATGTATGCAACAGTCATGAAAGGTACTCTAGCAGGTATAACTAATACATGAAGCAATAATAAGACAATATGCATATGCAACAGTCATGAAAGGTACTGTAGGGTTCCTAGGCACACTAATGAAGTCTCACAAGTGATCAAACATGCTCAATTCAAAAATTTCCTTGTGCCTACAAACCCTAATACGGATCGTTAACTAGAAAACAAGGCGATGCAAGAAAGTAAACGAATTTATAGCTAAAGGGAAGGGGCTACAACCTTTGTAGATCCGGTCCTCCGCCTCCCAGGCTCCGTGATGACGTCCCTCCGCTGTCCAAATTGAATCCATGACTCTAGCATCGGCTTCATCGGAGAAAAGGGCGGACTTGGTCGTCGGCTTCGATGCCGAAGATGATCTACGTCGAGACATCACAAGATCAAGCTCCAACTTCACCAAGCCATGAAAACTTATGAAGGAAACACCCTATACTACTTGGCAAGAGGTAGAGGATGAAGAAATAGGAGGTGGGTTCACTTTAGAATTGGATTTCTCACTCATTTGCTCAACTTGCCATTGATGAAGGCAAGGTTTCTTCCTGAAGAAGAAGAAGAAGAAGATGATGAAGAAAGAATGTGATAGAATAAAAAAGATTACTTCAAAAAAGAAAATCCAACTCATTCTTATCATAATCCAACCTTGATTAGGTGTAGAGACTAAACTAGGGTTAGTTGGAATGGTTAGGGTTAAGCATGAGACAAGAATGGTGGACTTGTTCAAAGCTTCATGAATCTTCAACAAACAAACAAAACAAGCCACCATTCTTTTCTCTTTATCTTTTCCAAAACAATAATAAATAAATAAATAGATAACAAAAAGAAAACCCTAACCATTACACAACCATGGTTTAATCTTTACACAAACCCAAGTGAGCATGTATCATCAAACATGATACAAACAAGTGCACAAAAATATATCACATATACAATGTGCATCAAGTGAGAAAATCCTTTTAAAGTGAACTAATATTAGTTAGTGCAAAGTAATATATCAAATATATAATTATGCATTAAATCATTAAATCAATACTTGATTTAACGATCCGGTCATATCGCATATAACCGACTAATATCCAATGTATCGGCTTATCGAAACAATTCTTGATTCGATAACAAGGTTATATCGCATACAACCATTCGACACATTCATCACGAGAATGGAATACGGTATCACATACACGCATTATTCTCGGTCCCGCACATATCTCATATGCACTCCTATTTCGTTTCGCTTGAGCCAGGAAACCTCTGTGTAGGACTCTAAAGACTCGTCAATACGCCGGTAGCAGATGATGATCATATCAAACATCCACAAGCCGCAAGCGGTCTGCTAAACGTAACGGCCACCCGGGTATTGAGCGATCATAAGATCGACGAGCAAGCCCGCTCACACTCCTGTGAATCCAACCAGTAACACTTATCGTATAGTCCGGTCTGTTCGTCTGATATGTCGCATATCTCGCCTAGGGGTGGTAAACATCAGACCCCAGTAGCTTGATAAGTCATGCCGACGTGAGGTCCATAACATTCGTGAAACTACTGATAACTCTTACCAGTATATCACTGCAACCCTGGCCAGGGATTTCCTGTTATGGCCAGTCGAGCATAGCGCAACATCAACCCCCAATACCGGGAGAGACGAATCCCCTCCTATCGCTCATTGCTTCCATGTGAATCGGGACTGTACCCAAAAACCACCTGTTTGCATGACTCAGTAGAGCCGTGGTAGGGTGGAAATCAAAGCACAGTGGGAGACACACAAGACTCTATGACGATCTCGGGTCAACAGACTAAGCTGTACCAGTGTCACCAGAGAACTGCCATCTGACGTGAGATATAATACCATCTGAGAGTTCTCGGCGAGTCCGTTCAGTGTACCCAGTCTCCACTGAGCACCAGCATACCATCTCTGATGTCAAAGACCAATGGATATAGGATCATCCATCGCCCATCACATGGGTTGAGAAGATATACGCTAGTCTACTCTGGAATATCGATGCCCCGTCTCGATATTCCCACGACTAGGAACAATGAAGGATGTACTCATTGACTACCCAGGCCCCACTAGTATGATCTACATCATAGTCCTGGAAGTCGAGTACACATCCTAAGGGCTTTATCAACATGAAATCAGAGAGACAGAAAGTATACATGTTAAGATAAAGAGCAACCAGATAGCGTACTATCATGTTGAGCAAGAAAGTCCTACCTATATATGTCCCAGCATCCACTACAATATACATCCTATGTACAGTAATGGCCTCTAGGCATACATATAACTAACAATCTCCCACTTGCACTAGGGCCATCTGTAGCAGTGGTTGCAGTATTACATACTCAACCATCCCTTATGAGTCTCTCTCTGGGAAAAGGCCTTCGTGAGTGGATCCGCCGTGTTGTCCTCTGAGTCTACTCTCCTAACCTCGATCACCCTGAAGATCAACTATCTCCATGATCAGGTGATGCTTCCTCAGAATATGTCTGGGTCACTGATGGGAGCAGGGTTCCTGGGCCAAAGCCACACTTCCATTATCATACAATGGTAGGAACCTAGTTCATCTTATGAACCAATATACACCCAAACTGCCTCTTTGGTAGTATCTTAAATAGCGATGTTACCAGCCTTTATCGTCTAGTTTGCCACGGTATCTAGCTTGGAACTCTTCCAACATACCGTCCCTCTACTGAGGGTAAAGACAATGCCCGCGACTGACATTCAGTCGTCCTTATCACCCTGGAACCTTTCCAGTGATTCTACCCAAGATCAACTGATACCATCTCACTATAATTAGTGAGAATCCTAACATCCAACTACATCTATCTCATAGATGAAAACTCAGGATTTAGGAGGTATCACTTTGATCCTATTGGAGAATCCTTGTGATAAGCGGAGATTGACCGAGCGTAGTATAGGAAACTCTTTTCCTATCAAGAGTATGTTATCCACGTACTCTGCGAGGATCATTACCATACTCCATACTACCCATTTGTACATACAAGGTTCATCTACCATTTTGATGAAGTCAAACTCTTTGACTACCATATTAAAACAGATGTTCCAACTCCGCGATGCCTGCTTTATCCTGTAAAGCAACTTGCACATGTTTCCGCTGCTCCCACTGTTTACGAAGCCCTCTGGATGTGTTCTTATAGACATTCTCTTCTAAATCACTATTTAGAAAAGCAGGCATGACACCCAACCACCAGATATCGCAATCATGGTATGTAGCAATGGTAAGTAGGATCTGGATGGACTTAAGTATAGTCCCTGGAAAAGGTTTCATCATTTTCCACTCTTGGTCGATGACGAAAACCTTTAACAAGTCTAGCTTTGAAAGTCACAACCTTTCCATTTACACCAAGTAATCTTCTCAAGATATACTTGCTCCTGATAGGGATTTAACCCTTCAGATATCGCAACCAAAGTCCATACTTGGTGGTGTATATGGATTCCATCTCAGATCGCTAAGCATTCAGCCATTCTTACAGAGTCCCTGCTCTCGATGGCTTGCTCGATACTAGATGGGTCATCATCTCATGATGCATTCTGTTAGTTATATGTATGCCCTAGAGGCCATTACTGTACATACGATGTATATTGTAGTGGATGCTTGGACATATATAGGGAGGACTTTCTTGCTCGACATGATAGTATACTATCTGGTTGTACTTTATCTTAACATGTACTCTGATTGTCTCTATGTTACATGTTGATAAAGCCCTTAGGATATGTACTCGACTACTGGGACTATGATGAGATCATACTAGTGGGGCCACGGTAGTCGACGAGTACATCATATAACTGTTCCTAGTCGAGGGTGTATCGAGACAGGGCATCGATGCACCAGAGTAGACTAGCGTATACGCATCTTGACCCATATGATGGGCGATGGATGATCCCATATCCATCGGTGTTTGACATCAAGGATGGTGTACGGGTGATCAGTAGAGACTGGGTACACTGGACGGACTCGCCGAGAACTCCCAGATGGTATTATACCATACTTCAGATGGCAGTTCTCCGGTGACACTGGTACAGAGTAGTCTGTTGACCCGAGATCGTCATAGAGTCTTGTGTGATTCCCACTGTGCTTTGATTTCCATCATACCACGTCCAAGAAGGCGTGCAAAAAGGTGGCTTTTGGGTACAGTCCCGAATCACATGGAGGCAATGAGCGATAGGAGGGGATTCGTCTCTCCCGGTATAGGGAGTTGATGTTGTGCTGTGTTCGATTGGCTATAACCGGAAATCCCTGGCCAGGGTTGCTGAGATTTACTGGTAAGTGTTATCAGTAGTTTCTCGAACTGTTATAGACCTCATATCGACACGACTTATCAAGCTACTGGGGTCTGACGTTTACCACCCATAGGCGAGATATGCAACATATCAGACGACGAGACCGGACTGTACGGGAGTGTTACTGTTTGGATTCGCAGGAGAATGTACAGGCTTGCTTGTTGATCTTCTGAGCGCTCAATACCTGGGTAGCTGTTACGTTTAGCTGACCGCTTGCAGCTTGTGGGTGTTTGATATGATCATCACCTACTGCCGGCGTATTGACGATTCTTTAGAGTCCTACACAGAGGTTTCTTGACTCAGGCAAAACGGAGTAAAAGCACATATGTGATATGTGCGGGACCGAGGATATTACGATATGAGATACCGTATTCTATTCTCACGATATTTGATAACAGCCGGGTCATCGGATCAAGTGTTGATTCGATGAATCGGTACGGATAAATATTAGTCGGTTATATGCGATATAGCCGGATTGTCGGATCAAGTGTTGATTCGATAATTTAATGTATAATAATATATATGATATATTAAATGACATTAACTAATATTAGCTCACTAAAAGATTCTTTTTCTCACTCGGGTAATACATTGATATATATGCGATATATGTTAAATGTATTATTTTATTTTGTTACGATAAATATTATATATGTGATATATAATATTGTAACATGATATGATAACTAATGCAACTTGTTTAGTGGAGTTTAAACATGATTAGGGTTTGGATTAGGGTTAAGCTTTCTAGATGTTTCTAGAAGGTTTTCTTTTTGTTTTGGAAAAGATATTTGTAAGTGACTCATGCTTTAACCCAACCCAAACCCTAACCCTAGTCAATTCTCTACAAAGGTTAAGTTCACCATGGTTGCATTATCTATCATATTAATTCTTTTTCTATTCATCACAAAAGGATACACAACATTATTCATCTTCTTCTTCCTTCATTCTTTCATGAAAAAGCTTGCTAGATTTTTCCAAAGTGATGAATAAATATGAGAAAAAGATAAATAAAGAGAGCAAAAATCCTACTTCATCATCCTCATCTTCCCTTGCCATTTAGATGAGGGTGTTCACATCATTTCATGAGTGTTAGCTTGTGTTAAAGAAACTTCAAGGTAGATCATCTTAGTATCGAAGATCAGAAGCAAAAGTTGCGTTTTTCTCTTCGTGGAACCTCTCGAGAGTCCGGATCCCGATGATCGCAGCGAAGGGACCACAACACGGAGCATATGAAGTGAAGGACCGGATCTACAAAGGTTGTAATCCCTCTCACTTAGTGTTAAAGTGTTTAGCATGCTTGTTTTCGCCTAATCTCTAGTTTAAAGTTCTGTATTCGGGTTGTTCGGCATGGCTAAATTTTTAATCGGGCATGGTTAATGCCTCGTAGACCCTTGTGCGCGTGCCTAGCAACCCTACAGTGGTATCAGAGCCAAGCTAGAGCTTTAGGCGAAGTCTAGACGAAATTTAAAGTCCGATCGAACCCGGAAAACCTGAATTAACCCCTTCTCTGGAAATTTTCTGAAAATTTGGATTTTTGTGAATTAAAAATTGCCAAAAAAATTCAGCAGGGAATTCTATGAGTTACTGTGAAGCACGTGATTTTAACTCGTCAAGTGAGGCGCGGAACCGCGGCCAAACCCTGCGTTTCGCGGCGGTTCCGCGGCCACTTGGCTGAGTTACACCACGTGGCTTGCACAGTAATTCTTGTCTTGAAGTGCTGAGTCTTCTGGAAATTTTTATTTTTACTCAACAGTTGAGTTTTTCTGGGGTTGTTTTGGGGATTCAATTATTCGATCGGATTGCCTAATTTTGTCTATGTGTTTTGTCCGGATAATTTTTAGAAACTGTTAAAAAGTTCGAACGGATATCAATAACTCACTTTTTCCCCTGTCGGAAATTTTTTCAAAAGTTGGATTTTTTCTCGTGTTTAAGAATGTTCTAAGTCATGCAAGTAACTCGGTGGACCCTCTAGAAGACAACAAACCTTAACTCGATTATGTGACCGTCTTGAACTGCCTTTTGAACCTTAGGGTTTGGGGCAGTACGGCGTGCCACATGTGAGGCGTTGGCTTGACCCTTCTACGGCCGGACCATTGGTACTGTGGCATGTGATGGATGTTTTTAAACTGATTTCAAGTGTTGAGATATATTGGGGAAATCTTGGGTGCTTGATGATTCGATTGGAAAGTTTAACTTTTTCTATTTATCTGGAATGTGATACAATAATTGGAATCCACAGGTAGTTATGAGATAACTGATTTGAATATTATAAACATAGCAGTTTAGTCTCAAATGATCGGTTGCCACGGAATTTTGATGCGATCAAAAGTCCGTCGCAATCACGTAGCGTACGCGGATACTCGCCGGGTAAACTTAATAGACAGCCACGCCCCAAAGCCCCGACCAAGTGACTGTAGGAGAACCCCGTCGCCGAAAGCATCCGTTCGGGTGCTCGCGGCAGCGGTGTTCCGCCTTAGTGCACTTCGTCGACGGCATCTAGAGGTGCGGCCGTCTACAAAAGCTTGCGACGAGCATTCGATCAGGTTGTCGGGAATCTTGTTGAATTGTCTGACTTGATATTGAAAAGAGTTTTCGATAATGAGACTAAAATGCGGGGTTTATAATTGTTAGGCATGCGATGTCTAAGGAATTCATTTGGTTAGGCATGCGATGTCTAAGGAGGTTGCGGATTCCAACTGTTGTAGTTTTACACTTTCTTTTCTGTGACCGTAAGCGTAGTATGTGGTGTATCGCCGGCTTCATTGCTATACATCAACGACAATCGGGATACGCATACTTGCTTACGTTGATGATATGTGATATTATGTGTTGCTGTTATATGTTATATTGGATCGTCGCGTTTTGAATAGCCGGGGTTTTTTTGTGAGATGAGAGTTTTTCTTTTTCATTCATGTAAAATTCATTTGTATGTAATATTCTTTTATTGGGGCACTTCCAGGTAGCGGAAGATGTCACCGTTGTATATTATTTACTTTTCCGCATTAGGTAGACCCAAGGAGGGGAGCACAAGTAACCGGGTTCTAGGGTCCAGTGGGAGACCATCTCGAGGAGTCGAGACCGGGTCTCCTAACCCTAGAATTGGCAGTGTTACTTGCCGCTCTCATAGGGGTCTAGGGATGTGGGTTTGGCTATTCATCGCGACCGTGGAATCCGTGTTTTATACAGGCTCGTATTGAAAACACGGACGTCCTAGTATATCCAATATTTCATATATGTTCTTCTGCTGCAATGTTCTGTGATGAGATCATATTACTGCCTGTGACGAATGTTTATATTATATATATGAGATATATGTTATATTGCAGATTTCGTTTCAAATGAGATGCTTGTGAAGCATAATAAAATGGGACTTCATTAATGAGATTAATGAAACTAAAAGAAACCTAAGATGTTGTAGAAACTTGTTTAAAAACTGGTAGCTACAGTTCTTGCTTTGCATCGCGGTGTTCCTTGAAGAACATCCAGCACCTTATTCGATAAGGAAAGGACCGAGATCCCTTCACCGGGAGTGACTCCTTTAGCAATAACTGGCAGATGCTACAAACTCGGTTTGTCTTTTGATTGCTTCTATAGTTCTTGCTTTGCACAGCGGTATATATGATATATCCTGCACCTTATTCGATGAGGAAAGGGCCGACGATCCCTTCACCGGGAGTGACCCCTTTAGCAAAACTAGAAAGGCCTCAAAAACACTCCATTTAAAATCACTCGATTCTACAACGATATCAAGTTCATTACGCTCATGGTTTTCTTAAAAACCTGCGTAGCCCTCCGTCATTTCAGATAAGTACTATTTAGTATTCGTGCTGCGGTAGTTTGGCATGCGTCAAGGCGTAGTGTACGGTAGCTAACTAGTGCTTATCTGCTAGTATACGATGCGATTGGATTAGGGTATTCGTACGGCGTTGTTTGGCATGCGTCAAGGGTCGTGCGGGTGGGTTTAATTCAATCAAGAAATGTACGGGTTGAACTTGACTAGCGGACTATGGGTTGTTTGGCATGCGTCAAGATCATAGCACGCTAGGGGTAAAATATTATTGGGAATTTCAAGTGTTGAAATTTGCAATGAGATTGCATACCTTCTATAAGATAGTTGGATCCCGATACCCGCTGCGACTAAGAGTTACTCCTGGGAGAGTTTTACACATTACAATTAGCCGATCAAGTAGGTATCTAGAAAGGTGTTAACGGGGTTACGCCTCTGGGAAAACGAGATTTACTTTAATTAGGTTCGTGCGAAAGCACGGGGGACCTCCCTCAAAGTACCGACACTGGCCTGGCTGAAAGATTGGCGAACTTGTAGCGTGTAATTAATCCCGGCTAGTCTTTCCTTTTCGGGTTTGAAGGAAGATTTGATTAAAACAGTGGGAGACATCCTGATTAGATATATTATATAACCAATCTAATCTTGCAAGAGCATACGCTGAGTGTTTTCTTCTCTCTCTCTCCAGGTAGCGAACATATCACGCTTTAATCAAGATAATAATATGGATATATTGACCGAACCCGCTTGTTATACTGAGCTGGGGAACGTTGGTCCCGCTCCAACTTATAATTGTTATAAGACAGAGCAGGAAATTGGGGAATAACAGATTTCCCGTGCCGCCCAAACGAAGAAAGTGCATATTGATGCATCATCTTCGGGTGTGTTCATTACAGAGAACTGTTTCTCAGTATCCTTTATGTCCTGGGTATGTGATACCGGATCAGGATCCCGCATATGTAATCTATTACATGGGCTACAGATAGGTATAGAACTGAGAACGGGTGATAAGTTTCATGAGACAAAAAACGGTGCAAGTGTTGCAGCCAAGTCTGTTGGTCACTGTCACCCTATATTACCGGAATACATTGATTCTGAACAAATGTTATTAGATACCGAACCTGATATACAAAATCATATCAGTCTCTTTATTAGTAAAGAAAGGATATAATTTTGTATTGTTGGATAATGTTTTGAACATTTCCTATATCAAGAGTTGATCGGTTCAGGCACGTTATCTAAAAGCATTGACGTTCTAAATCAAACTACAGTTCTTAGTATACAGAACACACACAAGAGGAATAGTTCAGAAATGAACGGATCCTTCTTGAGGTATTGTAGACTAGGTCATATCAATGCGACCCGACTAGCTAAGTTGCACAAAGATGCATATTTAAATCTGTTTGAATTTACATCTTGTGAAAACTTGCCGGTCATGTCACAAAGATAAGATGACCACAGCTCTGTTTATTGGAAGCAGAGAAAGAGTTAGTGAACTCTTGGGATGATACATGTTGATGTATGTAGGTCCCCTATCTACACATGCCAAGACAGGTTCTTTGTACTTCATTACATTCTCTGATGATCTCTTAAGATTCAGACATATGTTCCGGTTGAAACACAAGTCCGAACCTTTTGAGATATTCACAGAATATGAGTTAGAAGTAGAGAACCAAAAACGGGTATAAGTATTATGTGCTTTGATGAGATCAAGGAGGAGAATACTTGAGCACGGAATTCCTGGACTATTCTAAAGAAGAATGAGATTCTCTCTCAGCATTACTCCTCCGTATACACCATTGCACGATGGTATATCGGGGCGGAGCAATAGCACCCTATGTGATATGGTGTGCTCTATGATGAGTACTACTGAGTTTCCTATTTCCTTTTGGGAGTCATGCACTTATGAAGCTGCATGCCTATTGAATGTGGATTCAATAGTTACCAACGAACCTCAGCCTCTCCGCCGATCTAGTAGAGTTCCTCACCCACCTGAGAGATACTTCGGTTTCTCTGTGACGGTGGGAGTGAGGATTGCATCATGAGATGATGACCCAACTAGTTTCGAGCTGGCCATCAGGAGTGAGACTCTGTAAGAATGGCTGGATGCTTATCGATCTGAGATGGAATCCTTATACACCGACAAAGTATGGATTTTGGTTGCTTTGTCTGAAGGGTTAAATCCCCATCAGGAGCAAGTATATCTTGAGAAGATTACTTGGTGTACATGGAAAGTTGAGACTTTCAAAGCTATGCTTAAGTCCATTCAGATCCTACTTGCCACGGCTACATACCATGACTACGATATCTGGTGGTTGGGTGTCATGACTGCTTTTCTAAATGATGTTTTAGAAAAGAGCGTCTATAAGTACACAGCCAGAGGGCTTCGTAGACAGTGGGAGCAGCGAAAACGTGTGCAAGATGTTTTATATGATAAAACAGGCATCGCGGAGTTGGAACATCTGTTTTGATGTGGTAGTCAAAGAGTTTGACTTCATCAAAATGGTAGATGAACCTTGTATATACAAAAAGGTAGTAGAGAGTATGGTGGTGATCCTCGTAGAGTACGTGGTTGACATACTTTTGATAGGGAAGGAGTTTCCTATGTTACGCTCGGTTAATCTCCGCTTATCACAAGGATTCTCTATATAGGATCAAGGTGATACCTCTTAAATCCTAGGTTTTGGATCTATGAGATAGATCTAATTGGACGTTAGGATACTCACTAGTTGTAGTGAGATGGTATCAATCGATCTTGGGGAGAATCACTGGAAAGGTTCCAGGGTGATAAGGACGACTGAATGTCAGTCGCAGGCATTGTCTATACCCTCGGTGGAGGGACGGTATGTTGGAAGAGTTCCAAGCTAGATACCGTGACATACTAGACGATTAAAGGCAAGATACATCGTTACCAAGGATGCTACCAAAGAGGCAGTCTGGATATTTATAAGTTCATAAGATGAACTTCGTTCCTACCATTGTGTGACAATGGAGTTGTGGCTTTTGCCAAGGAACCCCCCGTCCCATCTAAAATCCAGATATAATTCTTAGGCAGTATCACCTGATCATGGAGATGGTTGATCTCCAGAGAGATCGAGGTTAGGAGAGTAGACACAGAGGACAACAGGGCGGATCCACTCACAAAGGCCTTTTTCCAAGTAGAGACTTTTATGGGATGGTTGAGTATGAGATACTTCAACCACAGCTAATTGTTGGGTATGCGATACCATAACAGATGGCCCTAGTGCAAGTGGGAGATTGTTAGTTATATGTATGCCCTAGAGGCCATTGCTGTACAGACGATGTATATTGTAGTGGATGCTTGGACATATATAGGGAGGACTTTCTTGCTCGACATGATAGTATACTATCTGGTTGTACTTTATCTTAACATGTACCCTCATTGTCTCTATGTTACATGTTGATAAAGCCCTTAGGATATGTACTCGACTACTGGGACTATGATGAGATCATACTAGTGGGGCCACGGTAGTCGACGAGTACATCCTATAACTGTTCCTAGTCGAGGGTGTATCGAGACAGGGCATCGATGCACCAGAGTAGACTAGCGTATACGCATCTTGACCCATATGATGGGCGATGGATGATCCCATATCCATCGGTGTTTGACATCAAGGATGGTGTACGGGTGCTCAGTAGAGACTGGGTACACTGGACGGACTCGCCGAGAACTCCCAGATGATATTATACCATACTTCAGATGGCAGTTCTCCGGTGACACTGGTACAGAGTAGTCTGTTGACCCGAGATCGTCATAGAGACTTGTGTGATTCCCACTGTGCTTTGATTTCCATCATACCACGTCCAAGAGGGCATGCAAAAAGGTGGCTTTTGGGTACAGTCCCGAATCACATGGAGGCAATGAGCGATAGGAGGGGATTCGTCTCTCCCGGTATAGGGAGTTGATGTTGTGCTGTGTTCGATTGGCTATAACCGGAAATCCCTGGCCAGGGTTGCTGAGATTTACTGGTAAGTGTTATCAGTAGTTTCTCGAACTGTTATAGACCTCATATCGACACGACTTATCAAGCTACTGGGGTCTGACGTTTACCACCCCTAGGCGAGATATGCAACATATCAGACGACGAGACCGGACTGTACGGGAGTGTTACTGTTTGGATTCGCAGGAGAATGTACAGGCTTGCTTGTTGATCTTCTGAGCGCTCAATACCTGGGTAGCTGTTACGTTTAGCTGACCGCTTGCAGCTTGTGGGTGTTTGATATGATCATCACCTACTGCCGGCGTATTGACGATTCTTTAGAGTCCTACACAGAGGTTTCTTGACTCAGGCAAAACGGAGTAGGAGCACATATGTGATATGTGCGGGACCGAGGATATTACGATATGAGATACCGTATTCTATTCTCGCGATATTAGATATCAGCCGGGTCATCGGATCAAGTGTTGATTCGATGAATCGGTACGGATAAATATTAGTCGGTTATATGCGATATAGCCGAATTTTCGGATCAAGTGTTGATTCGATAATTTAATGTATAATAATATATATGATATATTAAATGACATTAACTAATATTTTCTCACTAAAAGATTCTTTTTCTCACTCGGGTAATACATTGATATATATGCGATATATGTTAAATGTATTACTTTATTTTGTTACGATAAATATTATATATGTGATATATAATATTGTAACATGATATGATAACTAATGCAACTTGTTTAGTGGAGTTTAAACATGATTAGGGTTTGGATTAGGGTTAAGTTTCTAGATGTTTCTAGAAGGTTTTCTTTTTGTTTTGGAAAAGATATTTGTAAGTGACTCATGCTTTAACCCAACCCAAACCCTAACCCTAGTCAATTCTCTACAAAGGTTAAGTTCACCATGGTTGCATTATCTATCATATTAATTCTTTTCCTATTCATCACAAAAGGATACACAACATTATTCATCTTCTTCTTCCTTCATTCTTTCATGAAAAAGCTTGCTAGATTTTTCCAAAGTGATAAATAAATATGAGAAAAAGATAAATAAAGAGAGCAAAAATCCTACTTCATCATCCTCATCTTCCCTTGCCATTTAGATGAGGGTGTTCACATCATTTCATGAGTGTTAGCTTGTGTTAAAGAAACTTTAAGGTAGATCATCTTAGTATCGAAGATCGGAAGCAAAGGTTGCGTCTTTCTCTTCGTGGAACCTCTCGAGAGTCCGGATCCCGATGATCGCAGCGAAGGGACCACAACACGGAGCATATGAAGTGAAGGACCGGATCTACAAAGCTTGTAATCCCTCTCACTTAGTGTTAAAGTGTTTAGCAGCTTGTTTTCGCCTAATCTCTAGTTTAAAGTTCCGTATTCGGGTTGTTCGGCACGGCTAAATTTTTAATCGGGCATGGTTGTTGCCTCGTAGACCCTTGTGCGCATGCCTAGCAACCCTACACATTCCTTGCTCCCACTGTCATCGAGAAACCGCGGTATCTCTCAGGCGGATGAGGAACCCTACTAGATCGGCGGAGTGGCTGAGGTTCGTCGGGAACTATAGAATCCTTTGGTTCTGTCAAATCATCAACTGCAGTTTTGTATAGCTGGAACCTTTCCAGTTCTACAGAACTGATCCTGCCTCGATCTTGTCCATATTTTGCTTTAGACATAGGACGGACAATCCTAAATCTTAACTTACTTAAGAGATAGGCTCTTCCCATACCATATCTCATATGGAGTGGTAGGCACTGATTTGATTCGAACCTAATTCAATAGGTATGCAGCTTCTCAAGCGCATAACTCCCAAAAGGAAATAGGAAACTCAGTAGTACTCATCATAGAGCACACCATATCTAATATTGTGCGATTGCTCCACCCCGATACACCGTTGTGCTGTGGTGTATTCATAGGAGTAACACTGAGAGAGAATCTCATTCTTCTTTAGAATAGTCCATGAATTCTATGCACAAGTATTCTCCTCCCTGATCTCATCATAGGACATAATACTTATACCCGGTTATTGGTTCTCTACTTCTGACTTATATTCTGTGAATACCTCAAAAGCTTCGAACTTATGTTTCAACAGAAACATATGACTGAATCTTGAGAGATTATCAGAGAATATAATGAAGTATAAAGAACCAGTCCTGGCATGTGTAGACAGGAGACCTTACATACATCATCATGTATCAGTCCCAAGAGTTTACTAACTCTTTCTCTGTTTTCAGTAAACGGAGCTATGGTCATCTAATCTTTGTGACATGACTGGCAAGTTTCACAAGATGTAAATTCAAACTGATTTAAATATGCATCTAAAATGTAACTTCAGCCAGTCGGGTCGCATTGATGTGACCTAGTCTACAATGCCTCAAGAAGGATTCGTTCATTTCTGAACTCTTCCTCTTGTGTGTGTTCTGTATACTAGGAACTGTAGTTTGATTTAGAACATCAATGCTTTTAGATAACGTGCCTGAACCGATCAACTTTTGATATAGGAAATGTTCAAAACATTATCCAGCAATACAAAATTTTATCATTACTTTAATAAATAAAGAGATTGATATGATTTTGTATATCAGGTTCGGTATCTAATAGCATTTGTTCAGAATCAATGTATTGGTAATACAGGGTGACAGTGACCAACAGACTTGGCTGCAACACTTGCCCCGGTTTCTGTCTCATGAAACTTATCACCCGTTCTCAGTTTTTCTACATTTTTGTAGCCCTATGTAACAGATTACATATCTGGGATCCTAATCCGGTATCAAATACCCAGGATGCAGAGGATACTGAGAAACAGTTCTGTGTAACGAACACACCCGAAGAAGATGCATCATATGCACTTTCTTCGTTTGGGCGGCATAGGAATTCTGGTATTCCCCTATTTCCTGCTCTGTCTTATAACAATTATAAGTTGGAGCGGGACCAACGTTCCCCAGCTCAGTATAACAAGCGGGTTCGGTCAATTCATCCATATTATTATCTTGATTAAGGCGTGATATGGTCGCTACCTGGAGAGAGAGAAAAGAAAACACTCTGCGTGCGCTCTTGCAAGATTAGATTGGTTATATATTTTATCTAATCAGGATGGCTCCCACTGTTTTTATCAAATCTTCCCTCAAACCTTAAAAGGAAAGACTAGCCGGGATTAATTACACTCTACAAGTTCGCCAATCTTTCAGCCAGGCCAGTGTCGGTACTTTGAGGGAGGTTCCCCGTGCTTTCGCACGGACCTAATTAATGTAAACCTCGTTTTCCCAGAGGCGTAACCCCGTTGACACCTTTCTAGACCCCTACTTGATCGGCTAATTGCAAAGTGCAAAACTCTCCCAGGAGTAACAATTACTCGCAGTGGGTATCGGGATCCAACTGTCATATAGAAGGTATGCAATCTCATTGCAAATTTCAACACTTGAAACTCCCGATAATGGTTTTTACCCCTAGCACCTATGACCTTAACTATGGTCAACAAATCATAAGTACTAGTCAAGTTCTACCCGTCATTTCGTGATTAATTAGACCCACCCACATGACCCTTAACTAAGGTCAATAAAGTCACGCGACTGTCCTAACTAATCGCATCATATGCGGTGTAGGAAGACATCACTTAGCTACCGTACACTGTGCCTTGACTATGATCAACAAACACAGCACGAATACTAAGTACTCTACTTCCTAAAATGAAGGAGGGTTGCGAATGGTTTTTATGAAAAACCTTTAACGCTTTGAACTTGATCTCGTTGCGGAATCAAATGGTTTTTAAATGGAATGTTTTTGAGGCTTTTCTAGTTTTGCTAAAGGGGTCACTCCCGGTGAAGGGATCGTCGGCCCTTTCCTCGTCGAGTGAGGTGCGGGATATATCATATATATCACTGTGCAAAGCAGAAACTATAGAAGCAATCAAAAGACAAACCGAGTGTTGTATCATCTGCCAGTTATTGCGAAAGGAGTCACTCCCGGTGAAGGGATCTCGATCCTTTCCTTATCGAATAAGGTGCAGGATGTTCTACAAGGAACACCGCGATGCAAAGCAAGAACTGTAGCTACCTGTTTTTATTTTGTAATTCGATTCCACAACATCTTTTAGGTTGATTTTCTTTCATTAATCTCATTAATGAATATCCCATCATTTAAGTCCACCTAATCATCACAGATAAATATAACGTACGCTTATGCCATCCGAATTCGCCTCGATGTCCCGTCCGCACCGTTAGATTAGGTAACTAACGCCAAAACGAGGCAGGGCTAGCGCGGGTGTAAAATATAAGCAACGTTTATATAATATATCATATATACTATATATTATATCTATCACAGAACATCACTTGATCACATCACAGATAACGCGGCAGAAAATATCATATGGAATATGGGATATACTAGGACGTCCGTGTTTTCAATACGAGCCAGTATAAAACACGGATTCCACGGTCGCGATGAATAGCAAAACCCACACCCCTAGACCCCTACGATAGCGGCAAGCAACCCTACCAATTCTAAGGTTAGGAGACCCGAACTCGACTCCTCGAGATGGTCTCCCACTGGACCCTAGAACCCGGTTACTTGTGCCCCCCTCCTTGGGTCTATCCTAATGCGGAAAAGTAAATAATATACAAAAGGTGACATCTTCCGCAACCTGGAAGTGCCCCAATAAAAGAATATTACATACAAGTTTTTACATGAATGAAAATGGAAAAACACGCATCTCACATAAAAAACCCCCGGCTATTCGAACACGACGATCCAATATAACATATCCAGCAACACATAACATCACATGTCATCAACGTAAGTAAATATGCGCATCCCAATTGTCGTTGACATATAGCAACGAAACCGGCGATATCACATATTACACTTACGGTCACAGAAAAGAAAGTGTAAAACTACAACAGTTGGAATCCGCAAACTCTTTAGACATCGCATGCCTAATCAAATGAATTCCTTAGACATCACATGCCTAACAATTATAAACCCCGCATTTCAGTCTCATTTATCGAAAACTCTTTTCAATATTGAGTCGGGCAATTCAACAAGATTCCCGGCATCCAGAACGAATGCTCGTCGCAAACTTTAGTAGGCGGCCGCACCCCCGATACCATCGATGAAGTGCACCAAGGCAGAACACCGCTACCGCGAGCACCCATACGGACGCTTTCGGCGACGGGGTTCTCCTACAGTCACTTGGTCGGGGCTATGAGGCGAGGCTGTCTATTAAGTTTACCCGGCGAGTATCCGCGTACGCTACGTGATTGCGACGGACTTTTGATCGCATCAAAATTCCGTGGCAACAGATCAAGTGAGACTAAAGTGCTGTGTTTATAACATTCATTCAGTCATCTCATAACTAGTTGTGAATTCCAATTATTGTATCACATTCCAGATATATAGAAAATGTTAAACTTTCCGATCGAACAATCGAACACCCAAGTTTTCCCGATACAGCTCAACTCATGAAATAAGTCTAACAACATTCAGTTCGTGCTTCAGTACCAACGGTCCAGCCGTAGAAGGGTCAAGCCAACGCCTCACATGTGGCACGCCGTACTGCCCCAAACCCGAGGGTTCAAAGGGCAGTTCAAGACGGTCATATAATCGAGTTAAGGTTTGTTGTCTTCTAGAGGGACCATCGCGTTACTTGCACTACTTAGAACGTCGTTAAACTACGAAAAAGTCCAACAATTGGAAATTTTCCGGCAGGGGAAAAAGTGGGTATTTATATCCGGTCGAACTTTTTAACATATTCAAAAATATCCGGAAAAACACATAGATAAAATTAGACAATCCGATCGAAACACCAAGTCCCCAATACAACCCAGAAAACTCAACTCTTGAGTTCAGATTAAAAATTCCCAGGAAAACCAGCACTTCAAAATAAGAATTACTGTGTAAAATTCATTGAACATAGAGACTGTACGGCCGCGGAACCGCCGCACGAGCCATGCTCATGTCGCGGAACCGCGGCGGATTGATGGAGTTAGGCACTCGAATTTCACAATAACTCTTAGATATTCCTGCTGATTTTTCTGCATATTTTTAATTCTAAAAAATCCACAAATTTCAAAAATGTACAGAGAGCATGTTTTGAATTAGGGTTTCGGCTCGATCGAACTTCTAATTCCGTCTACGCATCGCCTGAGGCTCTAGCTAGGCTCTGATACCACTGTAGGGTTCCTAGGCACACTAATGAAGTCTCACAAGTGATCAAACATGCTCAATTCAAAAATTTCCTTGTGCCTACAAACCCCAATACGGATCGTTAACTAGAAAACAAGGCGATGCAAGCAAGTAAACGAATTTATGGCTAAAGGGAAGGGGCTACAACCTTTGTAGATCCGGTCCTCCACCTCCTAGGCTCCGTGATGACGTCCCTCCACTGTCCAAATTGAATCCATGACTCTAGCATCGGCTTCATCGGAGAAAAGGGCGGACTTGGTCGTCGGCTTCGATGCCGAAGATGATCTACGTCGAGACATCACAAGATCAAGCTCCAACTTCACCAAGCCATGAAAACTTGGGAATGAAACACCCTATACTACTTGGCAAGAAGTAGAGGATGAAGAAATAGGAGGTGGGTTCACTTTAGAATTGGATTTCTCACTCACTTGCTCAACTTGCCATTGATGAAGGCAAGGTTTCTTCTTGAAGAAGAAGAAGAAGAAGATGAAGAAAGAATATGATAGAATAAAAATGATTATTTCAAAAAAGAAAATCCAACTCATTCTTATCATAATCCAACCTTGGTTAGGTGTAGAGACTAAACTAGGGTTAGTTGGAATGGTTAGGGTTAAGCATGAGACAAGAATGGTGGACTTGTTCAAAGCTTCATGAAGCTTCAACAAACAAACAAAACAAGCCAGCATTCTTTTCTCTTTATCTTTTCCAAAACAATAATATATAAATAAATAAATAACAAAAAGAAAACCCTAACCATTACACAACCATGGTTTAATCTTTACACAAACCCAAGTGTGCATGTATCATCAAACATGATACAAACAAGTGCACAAAAATATATCACATATACAATATGCATCAAGTGAGAAAATTCTTTTAAAGTGAACTAATATTAGTTAGTGCAAAGTAATATATCAAATATATAATTATGCATTAAATCATTAAATCAATACTTGATTTAACGATCCGGTCATATCGCATATAACCGACTAATATCCAATGTATCGGCTTATCGAAACAATCCTTGATTCGATAACAAGGTTATATCGCATACAACCATTCGACACATTCATCGCGAGAATGGAATACGGTATCACATACATTCATTATTCTCGGTCCCGCACATATCTCATATGCACTCCTATTTCGTTTCGCTTGAGCCAGGAAATCTCTGTGTAGGACTCTAAAGACTCGTCAATACGCCGGTAGTAGATGATGATCGTATCAAACATCCACAAGCCACAAGCGGTCTGCTAAACATAACGGCCACCCGGGTATTGAGTGATCAGAAGATCGATGAGCAAGCCCGCTCACACTCCTGTGAATCCAACCAGTAACACTTACCGTATAGTCCGGTCTGTTCGTCTGATATGTCGCATATCTCGCCTAAGGGTGGTAAACGTCAGACCCCAGTAGCTTGATAAGTCATGCCGACGTGAGATCCATAACATTCGTGAAACTACTGATAACTCTTACCAGTATATCACTGCAACCCTGGCCAGGGATTTCCTGTTATGCCAGTCGAGCATAGCGCAACATCAACCCCCAATACCGGGAGAGACGAATCCCCTCCTATCGCTAATTGCCTCCATGTGAATCGGGACTGTACCCAAAAACCACCTGTTTGCACGACTCAGTAGAGCTGTGGTAGGGTGGAAATCAAAGCACAGTGGGAGACACACAAGACTCTATGACGATCTCGGGTCAACAGACGAAGCTGTACCAGTGTCACCAAAGAACTGTCATCTGACGTGAGGTATAATACCATCTGAGAGTTCTCGGCGAGTCCGTTCAGTGTACCCAGTCTCCACTGAGCACCCGCATACCATCTCTGATGTCAAACACCAATGGATATGGGATCATCCATCGCCCATCACATGGGTCGAGAAGATATACGCTAGTCTACTATGGAATATCGATGCCCCGTCTCGATATTCCCACGACTAGAAACAATGAAGGATGTACTCATTGACTATCCAGGCCCCACTAGTATGATCTACATCATAGTCCTGGAAGTCGAGTACACATCCTAAGGGCTTTATTAACATGAAATCAGAGAGACAGAAAGTATACATGTTAAGATAAAGAGCAACCAGATAGCGTACTATCATGTCGAGCAAGAAAGTCCTACCTATATATGTCCCAGCATCCACTACAATATACATCCTATGTACAGTAATGCCCTCTAAGGCAAACATATAACTAACAGGTACTCTATCAGGTACAACTAATACATGTAGCAATGCATATAAAATAAATGCGGAGTATGAGATAAAACATGTCATCCTCACGGAATCCTGACCTCGTGGCAGGACCAAAGTCCATCAAGACAATCAAAATCCTCAAATTTCTCAAATCAGCCCCCAAATTGGCTCTCATATCCTGTAAGTCTCATATATCCTGACTGTCCAATATCAAGTAAATCTCATATATCCTGTATCCAATATCAAGTAAATCTCCTATATCATGTATCCAATATCGAGCAAGTCTCATGAAATGAATAAGTATATTTGCATGAATCATTATGATGATGTATATAAATTAGATATGTATACATAAATATTTGCGTCCCATTCCACTAATATATATATATATATATATATGCATATATAACAGCGTCCCATTCCCCTTTTATATATACTTAGGAGTAAAAATATCATGAAAACATGTGTCTAGTAACGACACATAAATACTGATCTATCAGGTGCTGTCACCACGACTGGCCCTGATAGGTACGTATCATACGGTATCTCGAAAACCTGAGTTCCCAGCTTCGACCCTCGCAATTCGACGTATCCATACGTACATAACTCCGGTCGGTATCCCCACGATAACCGCCGAGTCTAAAATACTGTCACCGGTAGGTATGATTCCCCTGTCAGGCTCATCGGCGTGGTCCATCGACATACCTTTCTTACCCCGTTGGTACCTCTAGGCCCCATCATGTACCCGCACACGGCCCACGACGCCTCCTCGCATAGGATATATATCAGAACTAAGAAATCTCATGGTGGCTGCTGAAATATCATATCAAGAGAAACCGGGTTTTTTAAATAATTCATAATTTCATGAAACTACCACAGTCCTCAAATCCAGAAAACATCATGAAAAATCCATATTTCAATGCGAAAATCCATGAATATAATATATGCAACATAAAACTAAAATGTGAGCATATAAAGGAAAAGCCGCTATTTAACTGCAACAAGTTAATATATATATCATGCGGTTCCTAATTTCTCCAGGTCCATATAACATCAAATAAAGTTGAACATGTTGCTATAGCTGGATATATGTGTAAACATGTAGATATAGCAAGGTATATGTATCTACCTATCAGTAATGATGTAAAACCCTCTAGGTATAAGCGTAAGTATGTATGCAAGATGTATATGTAGCTATGTCTCATATGTGTATATACCTATCACTAATGGTATAATACCATATAGGAATATGGGTAACTAGCATGTAAGCATGTCAAGGCATATGTGTAAGCATGTAGGTATACAGGTATGCTATATGTCATATGCACAATGGAATATGAATCAATGTCTCAATGTCCCTAACCAAACAATATCATATATGTATGTGTGTTGTGCGTGTCATGGCAATTATTGACGGTGTGTGTGGCATACAATCAGTGCCCGTGCAACATGAGCCATCAATAATAGTATAGTGTCCAAAAGGTACAAGTCCAAGCACAACAAGTAATAATATGCAATGAGGTGTATGCGCAAACTCTATATATGAAATAGAATATGCGAATAATATCATAACATCTCTAGCCCATACGCATAAAGCCATGCGGGAAATTCCCCTGTAGATGTTAAATCTACTCACCAACGCTCCTGGCTAAGTAAAGCCAACCACCTGTTTTCCCTTCTTCGCAGCGTCCGAAGTCCCCGCTTGCGATCCTAAAATCACAAAACAACAAAGCAAGTATGTATATTAGCAAACGAGCAATAACACGTACAAACTACGTTTGACCGACGCACCAACTCAAAACATACTCTCAAGTGTTCGTATTGTGGCTAACGTGCGTAGCGATACTACGAAACCAACCCAAGAGCAAAAATACACAAAGTGCACGAACCGTGTCATATAACGTAACATATGTAATCGTAACACAAGAAACTAGCTAGGTGATCCCAGATTTTGTATACAGAGAAAAACCAAAAATCAAACAGGACCAAACACACCTAAACCAAAGCAGACAGCTACCCACCAAAAACCAAACCAAAACCCCACCAAAAATCCGAGGTCGCCGGATTTCGTGAGCATGTCGCCGGCCAAATCCGAGGGGAAGGGGTTCGTGCTTCAGGTGTGGGCTTAGGGTCTCTGGTACAACACAACTACTCTGCTAGATTTTCTCGTATACTCTCGGGGTCACAGCAGATCACAGATATCATATATTCACACTAAAAATAGGATATGTGCACGAAACGATACTTTAAGCGTTCTAAACAGAAACTATAAGGCTACACAGCACTATAAGAAACTACTTAACAGATAAAGATCATTACCTACTCCCACAAGCTCAAAAATCCTATCTTTCCAAGCTCCAAGGCATCCAAGAGGCAAAAAAAAGGCAAATGAAGTGATTTGGGTGAGATTTTGTGAAGATTAGTGTAGGTTTTGATGAAGGATAGTTCAAGTGTTCTGTTGAGATCTATGAGGATGAAGAGATAATGAGAAAGGAATAAGTGAGAGAGAAATGAATGAGGTGTGAAGAAAGGAGAGAGAGAGGTGAGGATAAGGGTGAGTGCACCATGCAATAACTCTCACATAAATGCAAGCTATGCTCTCAAGTGAGTCACCATGCCACCTCTTCCCAAATCCAAAACAAAACAAATATCTCCCATAACAAATATCTAGGATTTAAGGTTAAGGCAAAGCAAGGGATTAGGATTAAAGCAAAGGATTAGGATTAGGGTTAAGTTGTCATGGTCACTAATCTAGATTATACAAACACACCCTCACATAAACATGCACATGTGTGCACATACCATAACAAATAATAATAAATTATTAATTAAATGTTATAAAATGTGAGGAAACCAAATTGGTAAACTTTTTACCAAAAACCCGCATTACCACCTAAACTAACACTAATCTAAATCTAAGGCGTTACACATTTATAGTAAGATTGTAGCACGAAATGTTGTATTCCTCGTCTTGTACGTGGATGGCATTCTCTTGATAGGAAATGACATTCCTATGCTACAATATGTTAAAGGGTTCTTGTTACAAAGGTTCTCCATGAAGGACCTGGGTGATGCCTCTTACATTCTGGGGATCCAGATCTATCGTGATTGATCTATGAGGATGTTGGGACTTTAATAGTCCAGGTACATCGACACCATACTGAAAAGATTCAGTATGGAAGATTCAAAGCTCGGTAATTTACCGGCTTGTCACGGAATCGCCCTCTCCAAAGAGATGTCTCCTAAGACTGATTTGGAAAGGGATCGCATGTCTAATATACCCTACGCTTCTGCGGTAGGCTCTATAATCTAAGCGATGTTGTGTACCAGACCAGATGTAGCTTATGCACTAAGTGTAGTAAGCCGGTATCAGTCAAACCCTGGGGAGAAGCACTGGATAGCAATAAAGAACATTCTCAAGTACCTGAGAAGGACAAAGGAAATGTTCTTGGTTTATGGCGGAAAAGACCTCCAGATCGAGGCCTTTGCTGACTCCAGCTTCCAGAGTGACAAGGATGACTCCAAATCCATGTCAAGTTATGTCTTTACCCTCAATGGAGGAGCGGTCTGTTGGAAAAGTTCCAAGCAGGATACCGTTGCTAACTCGACGATGGAAGCAGAGTATATCGCAGCTTCAGATGCCGCAAAAGAAACAGTCTGGATGAGGAAGTTCTTAACAGAACTTCAGGTGGTTCTGTCTATTGTTGATCCAATACCTCTGTATTGTGACAACAACAGTGCTATAGCTTTAGCAAAGGTACCCAGTTCCCATCATAAATCCAGACACATCATGAGGCGGTATCACTTGATCAGGGAGATCGTCGATCGCCGGGAGATCGTCGATCGCCGGGAGATCGAGGTTCGGAGAGTTGCCACAAAGAACAACACGGCAGATCCATTCACAAAGGCCATCCCTCAGACGCAGTTCAAGAGGCTATTCGAGATGATAGGTCTGCGATATGCCAGCATATGGCCTTAGTGCAAGTGGGAGATTGTTAGTGTAATATACCCTAGTGGTCATTATTGTATGGTATTAGTTTGTATATTGCATTTTGGAAGCTTGGGATATATACACAGATTTATGACAGTCTTGCTCGATATATTAGTATGCTACTTGATTTGTATCTATCTTAATATGCGCATATGTTTCTTTTAACATATCGCTAATACATATTGATAGAGCCTTTAGGATCTTTTCTTGACTACCAGCATTGTGATGGCAGTCACACTAGTGGGGGCTGGGTAGTCTACAAACACGTCCTTACGTAGGTCCCTAGTCGCAGGATTATCGAGATAAGACATCGATACTCCAGAGTAGACTAGTGTATATGCTTCTCTTCCCAGCAGGAGAGATAGTCTGTCCCACAGTCATCAATACGTCGTACTGGAGATAGTATGCAGGTGCTCATTGGGTTATGAGTTATACTGGACGGACTCGTAGGGAACTGCGGGTTGGTAATATACCTATCGTCGGGTAGCAGTTCTCAGGTGACATGAGTACAGCTTAGTCCGTCGACTTGACACTGCTACTTCGCCTCAAATGTGTTCCCACTGTTCTTAGATTACTACCCTACCACAGCTTTGCTGAGTCGTGCAAACAGATAGTAGTTGGGTGCAGTCCCGAAGCGCTTGGAGGCAGTGGCGGTTAAATAGGATTCGTCTCTCCAGGTTTGGGGGTTGATGTCGCGCTGTGTTTGGAAAGCCATTACACAAAGTCCCTATCCAGGGCAAGCGAGATTTGCTGTTAGGGATTTCAGTAGTTTCTCATGGTGTTTTTGGTCGCACTCCGACACGACTTATTGCACTATTAGGGGTCTGACACTTGCCGTCCCCTATGACCGATATTCAACACTCTTAGACGAACAGACCAGACTGTACGGAGATTGACATAGACAGGCTCAGTAAGGGTACGGATGAGTTTCCTTGTCGACTTTCTTGTCGGCAGATACTTAGGTGGCCGTTACGTACAACTAGTGCCACTGACGCGCTTGTGGTTAAACCCACTGCCAGAGTACTGTCGAGTCATTAGAGTCCTAAACAGAGGGTTTCCCAGCTTCGGGCGAAACATGTAGAGCTCGTATGGTTTTACGACAGGGTTCGATCACATACGTGTACTTGTGCGCATATGATGTTTGGGCGGACAATACTAGTGGGCTTTGGTTTAAGCCAGATCTTAGTATATGGTTATTGGATTAATTATGTCACATTGTATTCGTGTTTCTCGGAACACGTATGCGGATATGTATATACGATTGCGAGGGGCATTCTTGTAATTATTCAAGTTTTCTTAAAGATGATTAAACCTCATTATATGTTTTAACATTTTAGGTTAAATGCTTAATGATGTAGATAATTGAGAGGAGGGAAACTTCATGGTATTTTAGTGAAATTGGGCATGGCTATTATGTTGACTTTTTTGGATTCTTGTGAGAAGAGAAGACTTAGATATTTTTGTGATATTTGTGAGATATTTGTGAGATATTTGTGAGAGATATTTTTATCTTTCATTAGAGTTAAAATAGATGCCATGCTTGATATTATGATCATTATCAAAAACATATTCTCTCTGCTCTCAAGCTCACTCTCTTCATCTTCCTCAAAGCAAACCCTGATTGTCTCATGAGTTGAGAATCCTAGGGTTTGAGACATAACTAAATCCTTTAACACTCTCTACTCATTCTAGGCTACTTAGTTTAGCACACCAACTGACCTAGTTACCTCACTTGGAGGTTTAGCTCAAGATTGGAACTCTCGGACGGATCTTCTACGACTTTAAGAAGCCGACGAAGAAGCGTGATCCATTCTCCCGATGAGGAGCTCACGACGAGAAGGAGGACAGAGAGACAAAGAAGAAGGACAGTAACTTGAGGTATAACATTCTCACCTAGTAGTTAAACCTCTTTGCATATCGGTTAGTTAGGGTTTAGTATCGATCCTGGAGTTTAGTTGATGTTACGAAGCTTATAAAAATCGTTTTTTGCAAACTCCGCCTCCCCGTGAACACGTGGGGCGCGTGGCATCGACTTACAATGCGCATGCATGGCAAGTTTCCTGTATGTTTGAAACTCCCGATGTGATTTTTACCCCATGCTCTTATGACCTTGACGAAGGTCAACAAATCATAAGTCACATGTCAAGTTTTATCCGTCATTGTCCGGGTTAATTTGAACCCACTCATACATACCCTTGACGAAGCCAAACAAAGTAGTACGACTATCCCAAACCAACGCATCTATCTATGCAACAGAAAAGTAACAAACAGCTACCATACACTATGCCTTGACGAAGGTCAACAAACATAGCATGAATACTAAGTGCTACCCGTCTGAAATGACGGAGGGCTACGAATGGTTTTTGGCGAAAAACCTTTAACCTAATGAAATTGATATCGTTGAAGGAATCGGATAGCTTTTTACAAATATATGGTGGTGAAAAACTTTGCAAAAGAGGTCATTCCCGGTGAAGGGATCTCGGCTCTTTCCTTGTCGAATGAGGTGCAGGGTATTCCCACCAAAAACCACGATGCAAAGCAAAAAAAATAATCGACTATAGTGAAGTTATTACCCTGACGTAAACTTCTGCCCAAGAGGTCACTCCCAGTGAAGGGATCTTAGCTCTTGCCTCGTCGAATGAAGTGCTGGATATTCATAACCGAATACCGCTGTGCAAAACAAAAGAAAATGTCCTTGTAATAACAGCTTTTGAAAATTTTTCCAACAACATCAAATAGGTATGTTTTCCTTGCATTGATCAGAATCAACGCAGTCCCATCAATTAATCACACCAGAAAAAAACGAAAATATGATCTACGTATATGCCATCCGCATTCGCCACTGGGCCCCGTCATCATCCGTTAGGTTACTTAACTAACGACAAAGCGGGGGATGGACTAGCACGAGTGTAAAACATATACAACATCTACTAGTATATATATATATAACAATATATAATAATCACTCCAGGCATGATAAATGCAATATCACAGATAAGCGATAAGCATCACAGAACAATACAGATAATCTGGGAGCCCTGGGTTTCATTTGAGCTGCAACTGAAACCCGACGTTCCCATGGTCGTGTGGACAACCTGTGCAATGAAAACCTAGACCCCTACGAGTGCGGCAAGCTACCCGCCAAAACTAGAAGTGAGGCATCCCCCTTCATCAAAGTGAATGGGCCACCCAGCACTTCATGGAATCCGGTAACTTGAGCACCCCTCCTTGGGTCAACCTGTACCCACTACGAGTGCGGCGAATAGCCGCCAATTCTAGAGTGAGGCCCCCTCCTTCTCAACGCCATAAGATGCGGACCCGTTGCCCTCCAGAACCCGGCTATTCGTGCACTCCATCGCGGGGTAATCCTAGTACAGAAAAGAAAAATATGTACAACGGTGACATCGACCTCAACCCGGTCGTGCCTCAAATAAATAATATACAAACAGGCAGTGACGGTGATCCACATGTCGGACGCTCGTCCCGTGATATCAAATGTACAAATGAAACTAAATTGTACTATCATTGCACCCAAGCTATCCACCACGATGATCCAGCTAAAAAACACAGCACAACACAGAACATCAACGTGAATGTCACGTTCGCAAACCCGTCTAAAAGAACTATAGCAATTAGACAAGTTGTAACGCTCTAATTACATTCACGGTCGCAGATAGTAATGCATGTACTATAAACTTTAAACAGTGTTAGAAATATCGACTTCGAAATAACCCCAAACTAATAGATAAAACCATATCCAAACTGGGCTAAACAAGAAATGCCACTGAACAAACATTCCAGAGACTAGACCATACCCAAAATTCCATGTCCAAACTCACTTCTAAAACTGGCCACATCGAAAATTTTGATGATCTGGCCGGTCCAAAAATGTTGGATTGGGATCGTATTTGGGGAGTGTTCTAGTGGTCATACAGGTAGTCTTCTGTAGTTTCTTAAATATTTTAAGAAGACCAAACAAAATTCGACAGAGAATGGAATATGTGTTGGTATTGTTTCGGAGTTGTTTCGGTTTCGATACTTTAACATCGTCTAAACCAACTAGTATGTGGTTAATGGGTTGTCTCTGATACTATGTTGGGTTATGCCAGTGCCCCGACCATCAATCCGTGGCCAAATGCGGAACAAAAACTTTTAGAAACCGGCGCTAACGGAACCCTAATCTACGGATCGTACCATTAACCCTATACTAGCTATTTGAAAGGAGTTTAGAGAGGTTATACCAAACGATCCGTGTCCTTCGGTCTTCAACCTCTGTCCCAAGCTCCTCGCGACTTCCTTGATCATGTTTGATCTCCGGTCTCCCCACATCGAAGATGATCCACGTCTAGGGTTAGTAATACGGGCTCCGACCTCAAAACCGAAGCAACTCAGGTATCCAGTTTGCTAGCCTAGATAGCCAAGATGAAGTAGAGAGTGTTTATGATTATATTGTCTCAATACACCCAAGGATTCTCAACTCATGAAAGGGTTTGGATGGAGGTTGAAGAAGATGCCATAGGAGAAGAAAGTGTGAGCTCAAGAAAATGGCAAGTAAATAAAATGAAGTGGCTTCCTCTTTTTCTTTTTTTTGTGTGTGTGTGTGTGTTGTGAGTAATAATGTAGAGTGATAGCAACTCAAGAAAACCAACTCAGGAAAAAATATCTCACATAAATATCTCACAACACAACAAAACACACATCATGCCACCATGGCCCACCAACATGAGTCACCAAGTGAGCATGCATGAACCATGCCAAAACAATGAGTCACACTTTTCACACCAAATAAACATTTAAAACCCTAAATGTTTAATCCAAAAAGAAAAAGCATCAACTAAAGTAATCTTGTAACGAATTACAAGAATACCCCTCATCCATATATACATACTCGCATCCGTATTCCAACTGAATACGAATACAACGAGACGAAAATAATCTAACAATATAATACTAGTATCCGGCTTAAACCAAAACCCACTAGTATTATCCGTCCGATCATTATCCGTGCACAAGTGCACGTGTATGATCGAACACTGCCATAAAACCATACGGCCTCTACAACGTTTCTCCCGAAGAAGTGAAACCCTCTGTGTAGGACTCTAAAGACTCATCAATACGCTGGCAGTGGGTTTAACTACAAGCACGTCAGTAGCACTAGCTGTACATAACGTCTACACAGGTATTGAGCGAAAGGGAGGCCGATAAGCAAACTCATCCTGAAACCCTACTGAGCCTGACAGTGACAATATCCGTACAGTCCGGTCCGTTCGTCTATGAGTATCGCATATCGAGTCTTGGGGGGTGGAAAAGTCAGACCCCTAATAACGCGACATTTAGTTTCGGTATGAAGCCCATCACCACCTGAGAAACTACTGATCCAAATCAGTAATTCTCGACTACCTTGGCCAAGGATTTCTGGCGATGGCCACCCGTGCACTCCGCGAAATCAACCCCCAATACCGGGAGAGACGAATCCCCTAACGATCCGCTTACTGCCTCCATATGGCTCGGGACTATACCTAACTAAAACTTGTTTGCATGACTCTTTTGAGTCGTGGTAGGGTAGTAATCAAAGAACAGTGGGAACTCATACAAGACAAATGACGATCTCAGGTCAATAGACTAACCTGTACACATGAACCAACTGACACCAAAGGCTTGTGAGACCGGCCACCGCCCCTCATCGGGGTCTCAATCAGTATACACTAGTCTACTCTTGGAGTATCAATGCCCAGTCTCGAAACTCCCATGACTAGAGACATTTTAAAGATGTGCTTATAGACCACCCAACTCCCACGTATATGATCGCCATCATACTGCTGGTAGTCAAGCAAGAATCCTATAGGCTCTATCAACATGTAATAGTGATCTGTAATATCACCTGAAGCATGTACAAAATGATAAAGACAAACCAGATAGCATACTATCATCTCGAGTAAGAAAGTTCTACCGTTTTAGGTCCTCCCTCAATCATTGCAATCACGTGCCTGCAATCCAATAATTGACTTGAGGGTTTTATAGCCAACACATACTAGTGGGGCCAGGGTAGTCCATAAGTCTATCCTTTAATTCTTCCTAGTCAAGGGTGTATCGAGACGGGGCATCGATATTTCAGAGTAGACTAGAGTATACGCTTCTTGACCCATTTGATGGGCGATGGATGATCCATCCATTGGTGTTTGACATCAAAGATGGTATACGGATGCTCAGTGAAGACTGTGTACACTGAACAGGACTCGATGAGAACTCCTAGATGGTATTATACCTATCGTTAGATAGCAGTTCTCTGGTGACACTGGTACAGATTAGTCTGTAGACCCGAGATCGTCATAGAGTCTTGTGTGATTCCCACTGTGCTTTGATTTCCACCTTACCACGTTCAAGAGAGCGTGCAAAATGGTGGTATTTGGGTACAATCCTGAGTCACATGGAGGCAATGAGCGATAGAAGGGGTTTCGTCTCTCCTGGTATTGGGGGTTGATGTTGCGCTGTGCTCGATTGGATATAATAGGAAGTCCCTGACCAGGGATGATACTGAGATTTACTGGTAAGTGTTATCAGTAGTTTCTTGACCCGTTATGAGACTCACATCGGCATGACTTATCAAGTTATTGGGGTCTGATGTTTACCACCTTCAGACTAGATATGCGATATATCAGATGAAGAGACCGGACTGTACCGTAGTGTTACTTATTGGAGTTATGGGAGTATGGACAAGCTTGCTTTTTGATCTTCTGATCGCTCAATACCTAGGTAGCCGTTACGTTCAGCTAGTACCGCTGACGGCTTGTGGGTGACTAATATGATCTACACCTACTGCCGGCGTATTGACGAGTCTTTAGAGTCCTACACGGAGGTTTCCTAGCTCATGCGAAACGAAGTAGGGCACATATATGATATGTGCGGGACCGAGATTAATACGTGTATGTGATACCGTATTCAAATCTCGCGATACAAGTTATATGTGATATAACCGGATTGTTGAATCAAGTGTTGATTCAATGATATGTTATATGTATATGTAATATAGATATAAATGATATTAGTCAGTTGTATGCGATACAGCCGGGTTATTAAATCAAGTGTTGATTTAATAATTTAATGTATGATTATATATTTGATATATTAATATACATCAACTAATATTAGCTCACTTAAGAAAATATTTTCTCCAAATACATACAAATATATATGTGATATATATTAATGTATTTATTTTGTGTCATGCTACATGATACATTGGACTTGGGTATATGAGACTCATATCATACCATGAGATAATTAGGATGAATATTTATTTAGAGAATAAATAAAATTAGGTGGAAATATGCATGGCTAAGAGGCTTGGAGAAGCTTGTGGAATTTTTGACTTAAGTCCACTAATTTTGTTTTACTCTAGATATTTATTAACCCAACCATTATCTTTAGCCTTGGTTAAGTCTCTACATGTGATGATATATGATATTTTCTCACCCATGGTTTGCAAGAGTGGCCATTCATTCACCACTTCATCTTCTTCATCTCAATTAAGCTCAATAGGTTTTCTTGAGGTTGAGAAAGAGAGAGAGAGAAATAATTCTAAAGTGAGAAAAATTCCTACTTCACCAATCTATACCAAACTAGCCATTTAGTATAGGTTGTTTGCTTCACTAATTCTCAATTAGTGAAGAGGTAGCTTGAGTTAAAGATTCTTTAACGTAGATCATCTTCGGCCTCGAAGAACCTTGAGCAAGCTTGTTCCATTCGCCTAGTGGAGCCTAACGAGAGTCCGAGAGACTACTACTTGGAGCTAAGGGGCTACTACACGGAGCTTTAGAAGTGAAGGACCGGTCTACAAAGGTTGTATTCCTTGTTCACTTAGAGTAAAGTTGTTTACTTGCTTAGTTAAACCCTAATTCTCTAGTTAGATCCTTGGTTCGAGTTTGTTAGCACACTAGATTTTTATAAAATTGCATGCTTGATGCCTTCTGAAACCTAGTAGTCATGCTAAAGAACCCAGCAATGGTATCAGAGCCAAGCTAGAGAATTATACGATGTGTTAGAATTACGATACCGAAACAACTACGAAACCTGGAATCCGAAATATTAGTTTCTTTCGAATTTTTTAAGTCCTTTAAAATTTTTTTATACAAGTGCAGAAAGCTAATTATGATGTATCTAGAACACCGGAAAAATTCGAGGCAAAACACCAAAAAAATGGCCATCCATATTGCCTAAAAAACCGGTTTCACCTTTTTTCCTATAACAAAAAATCATGAAATTTTTGTGGTGTTCTGATCTCAAGATTTTAGGGTTTTAGGTTATGTTTGTTTTTGCCAAGATTGCATGTGATGTTATCTTTCTGTAGTGGCAATACGAAGTGTTTCGTAGTCGTATTTTAACATCGTTACGGGTTTTATATTGATATGTGATACAATATTTAGAATCCACAATAATTAGTTTTGTGAAAACTAGTTAGTGTTCTGTAAATCTAGCAATTTAGTCTTTTCTAATAAATTGCCTTGGACTTTCGGTTTGGATTAAAACTCCGTCGCAATCTCGTATAGTACGCTAACATTCGCTGGGTAACACTACTAGATAGCCATACCCCATAGCCCCGACCAAGTGACTGTAGGAGAATCCCGTTGCCAAAAGCATCCTCTCAGGTGCTCGCGGGCACGGTGTTCCGCCTTAAGTGCACTTCGTCGACGGCATCGAGGGTACGGCCATCTACTAATGTTTCCGACGAGTATTCGATCAAGTAGTCAGGAATCTTGTTGAATTACCCGACTAGGTTATTGAAAAGGTGTTTTCAATATGAGACTAAAATGCAAGATTTATATGTTAGGCATGAAAATCGGGGTATGAGATATTTCGGGTTTATGATATCTAAGGATGTTGCGGATTCTAATTATTGTAGTTTTCGTTTTCTTCTCTGCGACTGTAACTGTAATATGTGGTGTATCGACGGTTTCGTTGCTATACGTCAACGACAATTGGGATACTCATATTTACTTACGTTGATGACATGTGATATTATGTGTTGTTATGATATATTATATTGGATCGTCGTGTTTGAGTAGCCGGGTTTTTTTTGCGTGACATGAGAGTTTTTCATTTTCATTCATGTAAAACCTTGTATGTAATATTCTTTTATTGGGACACTTCTGGGTTGAGGATGATGTCACCATTGATATATATTATTTACTTTTCCGCATTAGGATAGACCCAAGATGGGGAGCACAAGTAACCGGGTTTTAGAGTCTAGTGGGAGACCATCTCAAGGAGTCGAGACCGGGTCTCCTAATTCTAGAATTGGTAGGTTGCTTGCCGCTCTCGTTGGGGTCTATGGATGTGGGTTTGGTTATTCATCACGACAGTGGAATCCATGTTTTTTATTGGCTTAATTTAAAATGTGGAACTCCTAGTATATCCAATATTTCATATGTTGACTTCAGCTGCAATGTTCTATGATGAGATCATATGACTGCCTGAGACGAATGCTTTATATTATATATATAATATATAATAAACGTTGCTTATGTTTTCCATCCGCGCTAGTCCTGCCCCCGCTCTGCCGTTAGTTATCTAACCTAACGGTGCATAATGGGACCTCGTGGCGAATGCGGATGGCATAAGCGTATATTGTATTTTCGTCTCTTTGTCTGTGATGCTTAAGAAGTATAAATTATGGGACTTCATTAATGAGATTAATGAAAATGAAAGAAACCTAAAGATGTTGTAGATTCATGTTTTTAAAACTGCTAGCTCTAGTTCTTTCTTTGCATAGTGGTATTCTTTGATGAACATCCAGCACCTCATTCAATGAGGAAAGAGCCGAGATCCCTTCACCAGGAGTGACCTCTTTCGCAAAACTAGCAAATGCTAAAACCCACTCGGTTTTGTCTTTTGATTGATTCTCTAGTTCTTGCTTTGCATAGTGGTATTCCTGAATATCCAGAACCTTATTCGATGAGGACAGAGCCGAGATCCCTTCACTAGGAGTGACCTCTTTAGCAAAACTAGTAAAAGCCTCAAAAACACTCATTTTCAAAATCACTCGATTCTACAACGATATCAAGTTCATTACGCAAAAGGTTTTCTTAAAAATCTGTCGTAGCCCTCCGTCATTTCAGATAAGTGTTATTTAGTATCCGTGCTATGTTTGTTGACCATAGCCAAGACGTAGTGTGCGGTAGCTAATTAGTGATTATCTACAAGCATATGATGCGATTGAGTTAGGGTAGTCATACGGCTTTGTTGACCTTAGGGTGGTTTAATTCAATCAGGAAATGACGGGTTGAACTTGACTACCGCTTATGATTTGTTGACCATAGCCAAGTGTTAAAATTTTCAATTAGATTGCATACCTTCTATGAGATAGTTGGATCCCGATATCCACTGCGAGTAAGAGTTACTCCTGGGAGAATTTTTGCACTTTACAATTAGCAGATCAAGTAGGTGTCTAGAAAGGTGTTAACAGGGTTACGCCCCTGGGAAAATGAGGTTTATTTTAATTAGGTCCATGTGAAAACACGGGGAACCTCCCTCAAAGTACCAACTCTGGCTTGGCTGAAAGATTGGTGAACTTGAAGGGTGTAATTAATCCCGACTAGTCTTGCCTTTTAGGGTTTGAAGGAAAATTTGATAAAAACAGTGGGAGCCATCCTGATAAGATAAGATAATAACCAATCTAATCTTGCAAGAGCATACACTAAAGTGTTTTCTTCTCTCTCTCTAGGTAGCGACTGTGACATGCCTTAATCAAGATAATAATATGGATGTATTGACCGAACCCACTTGTTATACTGAGCTGGAGAATGTTGGTTCCGCGCTATCTTATAATTGTTATAAGTCCGAGCATGAAATAGGGGAATATCCGGATTCCCATGCCACCCAAACGAGGAATAAGCATGTTGATGCATCTTCTTTGGGTGTGTTTGTTACCGAGAACTGTTTCTCAGTACACTCTACGTCCTGGGTATTAGATACCGGATCAGGATCCTATATATGTAATATGTAACATGGGCTAAAGAAATGTAGACAACTGAGAAAGGTGATCATTCTCTAGAAGTAGGGAATGGTGCAAATGTTGCAGTCAAAGCAGTTGGCGAATATCACCTTGTATTACCAACTGGTAATACATTGATTCTGAATGAGGGTTATTACATACCGAACCTGATATGCAATATTATATCAGTTTCTTTATTGAGTAAAGAAGGATATAATTTTGTATTGCAGGATAATGTTATGAACATTTTCCTGAATCAAAAGTTGATTGGATCAGGCACGTTATATAATGGCATATAAATTCTAAATCAAACTACATTTCCTAATGAACAGAACACACACAAGAGGAAAAGTTCAGAAATGAACGAATCCTTCTTGTGTCATTGTAGACTGGGTCATATCAATGCGACACGACTAGATAAGTTACATAAGGATGGATATTTGAATCCATTCGAATTTACATCTTATGAAACTCGCCAGTCATGTCTAAAAGGTAAGATGACCAAAACTCCATTTACTGGACACGGAGAAAGAGTTAATGAACTCTTCGGACTGATACATAGTGATGTATACGGTCCTATGTCTACACATGCCAGGAATGGTTCCTCGTACTTCATTACATTCACCGATGATCTCTCAAGATTCAGACATGTGTTCCTGTTGAAACACAAGTCTGAAGCTTTTGAGCAATTCAAGGAATATAAGTACGAAGTAGAGAACCAAACGGGTAAAAGTATTAAAATCCTTTGATATGATCGGGGAGGAGAATATTTGATCACGGAATTTCTGGATTATTTAAAAGAGAATAGGATTCTCTCTCGGCTTACTCCTCCGTATACACAACAGCACAACGGTAGGGCAGAGGTATTGCACCCTATGAGATATGGTGTGCTCTATGATGAGTAATACCGAGTTACCGATTTCCTTTTGGGGTTATGCGCTTAAGAAGCTGCATACCTATTGAATATGGTTCCAACCAAATCAGTACCTACCACTCCATATGAGATATGGAATGGGAAGAGACTATCTCTTAAACGAGTTAAGATATAGGGTTGTCCGGCCTATGTTAAAAAGAAAAATCCGGACAAGGTCAGTTCTGTGCTAGTTTGTTGGATATCCCAAACATTCGCAAGGGTATATCTTCTACCACACTGAGGAGAAAAAGGTGTTTTGTTTCTCTACATGCCACATTTTTAGAAAAGGAATTTCTTGAGAAAGAAATTTGTGGTCATGAGGTAGAACTGGAAGAAGTTCCAGCTATAGAAACTACAGCTGATGATTTGATGGAACCAGAGGATTCGATAGTTCCCGACGAAGCTCAACCTCTCCGCCGATCTAGTAGGGTTCCTCATCCGCCTAAGAGATACTACGGTTTTCTTAATGACAGTGAGAGGTAGGATTGCATCATGGAAGATGATGACCCAACTAGTTTCGAGCAAGCTATCACAAGTGGGGACTCTATGAAATGGCTGGATGCTATGCAATCTGAGATAGAATCCATATACACCAACAAAGTATGGACTTTAGTAGTTGCACCTGAAGGGGTAAACCCATCGGGAGCAAGTGGATATTGAGATGATTCTTGGTGTAGATGGAAAAGTTGAGACTTTCAAAGCTAGACTTGCTGCAAAAGGTTGTTGTCAATAACCAGGTGTGGATTTTGATAAAACCTTTTCTCCAGTGGGAATGCTTAACTCCATTCGGATCCTACTTGCCATTGCTGCATACCATGAATACGAAATCTAGCAGATCGACGTCAAGACCACTTTTCTAAATGGTGATTTAGAAGAATGCGTGTACATGACACTGCCAGAGGGCTTCGTAGACAGTGGGAGCAGCGAAAAGGTGTGCAAGTTGCTTAAATCAAAATACGGATTAAAGCAGGCATCGTGTAGTTGGAACATCTGTTTTGATGTGGCAGTCAAAGAGTTTGACTTCATCAAAATAGTAGGTGAACCATGTATATACAAGAAGGTTGTAAAGAGTAAGGTTGTCTTCCTCGTATTGTACATGGATGACATACTTTTGATAGGAAATGGTGTTCCTATGATACACTCGGTCAAGCTCTACTTATCATTATGTTTCTCCATAAAGGATTTGGGTGATGCCTCTTACATCCTGGGGAGAAACACTGGACAACAGTGAAGAACATTCTTAAGTACTTGAGAAGGACTAAAGAAACATTCTTGGTGTATGGTAACGGTGAAATCCAAGTGGAGTCCTTTACCGATTCGAGCTTCCAGAATGGTAAGGTCGACTGTAAGAAGGTCTCGGGTTTTGTCTTTACCCCCAGTGGAGGGATGGTATGTTGGAAAAGTTCCAAGCTAGATACTGTAGCAGACTCGATGATAAAGGATAAATGCATCGCTACCAACGATGCTACCAAAGAGGTCTTCTGGATAAACAAGTTCATGAAATGAACTTGGTGAGGTTCCTACCATTGTGGTGACAATGGAGCTTTGGCCTAGGAACCCCGGTCACAACAGTGATCCAGACATAATCTTAGGCGGTATCACCTGATCAGGGAGATGGTTGATTTCCGGGAGATCGAGATCAAGAGAGTTGACAGGAAGAATAACACGGCGAATCCACTCACGAAGGTCTTTCCCTAAAGAGACTTTAAGGGGTGTTGGGTATGAGATACTACAACAACTAGCCTGAGTGCAAGTGGGAGATTGTTAGTTTTATGTATGCCCTAGAGGCCATTATTGTACATGATTGTATATTATAGAGGATGCTTGGACAGATATAGGGAGGACTTTCTTGCTCGACAAGATAGTATTCTATCTGGTTACTCTTTATCTTAACATGTATACTTGTATTGTCTCTCTGTTACATGTTGATAAAGCCCTTAGGATGTGGACTTGACTACCGGGACTATGATGGAGATCATACTAGTGGGGCCAGGGTAGTCCATAAGTCCATCCTTTAATTGTTACAAGTCGAGGGTGTATCGAGACAGGGCATTGATATTCTAGAGTAGACTAGCGTATACGCTTCTTGACCCATTTGATGAGCGATGGATGATCCCATATCCATTGGTGTTTAACATCAAAGATGGCATACGGGTGCATGGTGGAGACTGGGTACACTGAACAGGACTCGCCGAGAACTCCTATATGGTATTGTACCTATCGTCAGATAGCAGTTCTCTGGTGACACTGGTACAGGTTAGTCTGTAGACCCGAGATCGTCATAGAGTCTTATGTGATTCCCACTGTGCTTTGATTTACACCTTACTAAGTTCAAGAGAGCGTGCAAAACGGTGGTTTTGGGTACAGTCCCGAGTCAAATGGAGGCAATGAGCGATAGGAGGGGTTTCGTCTCTCCCGGTATTGGGGGTTGATATTGCGTTGTGCTCGATTGGCTATAACAGGAAGTCCCTGACCAGGGCTAATCCTGAGATTTACCGGTAAGTGTTATCGGTAGTTTCTCTACCCATTATATGCCTCACATCGGCATGACTTATCAAGTTATTGGGGTCTGACGTTTACCACCCCAGACTAGAAATAAATACATGTTTGGTTGATGGAACTTCTAGATACAACAGAATAATAATATACAAGTTATATAATGGGGGGTACGATACAAGTAAACCCACCTACTAGCAAATCACCCGAAGGAAACTATGCCCGCAAGCCGTAATGAAACCTGTACGGCAAACCTGCAAGAAACTGGGGAACAACGGGGGTGAGTTGCCAACTCGTAAATAGAAAAACATCTACGCACAGAAATCGCATAAATAACGCAACCTAGGTCAATGATCATAATACATCCTCAAATATATGAATAACATGCAGCCTATAACAATGGCTAGGGTAATATCTAACCCGAGTGTGATCTCATGTGCCCGTGTCAGTGCCTCAGGTAGCAATATATTATATGAATGGGGTATGAATGCATGAAAACAGAATACATGTAAATGAAGAACTGTTTTCATAATTTAGTGAGATTTCCTTTGTATTTTTAAAATGAGGTATCATAATGAAATCAGCATAAAACAGTGCCTAGCATCGGCACAAAACGTAATCCCAATATCTCGATATCTTTGTATCACAGTCTCTGTACCTCAATATCTCGAAATCTTAATGTCTCAATCACAATATCTAGGGCGCCGTCAGTCCAGACCGGCCCCTACCATCCATCTCAAGACCACGACGGTATCCTCCGGATATCCGACGCGTCGGGTAAAATCACCGGTAGGTAGTGCTCCCCTGCCAGGCTCACATCGTCATCATCACGCGCTTCTTGCCCCGGGGTACCTTACCGGGTCCACCATGTACCCGAAACGGTTCATCCGTCTCCTCGAATCGGGTCTCGAAACCCATCAGCAAACTCATGGTGGACGACTCATACATCATGGGAAAACCGCACTTTTTATTTTAAAAGAGAGAAAGGTTTATTTATGTTTTTGCGGTTTTCCTCCAAATCCAGAAAATCTCATGGAAATCCGAATCCAAAACCTCAATAACACGTAAAATAGTGAATATATGCATGAGAATCCATGAATGCGGCATAACAATGAATAACAGTATGCATGAAGTAGCAGGTAATAACTACAATGTCTAAACTAACATATAAGGCAAGTACACTAATATCATGTCTAACTATTAGCTAACAGGCTATGTCAAGCAAATATTATTTTCTAAGGTGTACGTGACATGGCAATTACCGATGAAGATGTGTGTGAGCCGGCAAGTAAGTGTACGTGGTACATACTCATCATCGGTAATGGTGCTGGTGTCCTAACAATATGATATCAACATTGCAATAAGAAATTATAACATAAGTATGCGATGCGAAACGAACCACAATAACAAGTGGGAGCTGAAAACTAGACGCAACTGTAACTAACCTGTATTAATCTAATATAAGTCCTACAAATGGTGCCTTTTGAAATAACACGAATCATGGGGTTTTGAAAATAGGGGCTACGGTGTTTTTATGAGAAGATACGTCTTTTGAAATATCCGTAAGATCCCTTGGGCTGTCTTTTAAAATACCCACGATTCGTTAGTTTTTGAAATAGGTAAGAATCGAATCTAATCTAACAACTAAACTAAACTAAAGGGCTAAGCTAACAAGCTGGACTACAGGTAAGGAAACCGCCTAACATCTGAGTCGATACATATACATACCTGTATATATATTAGTCGGTGATCCCGCCTCAATAATATCATATCCGATACCATATCTATAATCAGACATCCCAAGTCAAGAGTGCGGATCAATCATCATTATATAGCTCGTACGTAAATCCGTCGTATGATTGTTAGAGATTCTGCGTGTTCAAGTTTAGTTAATTACCGCAATCAAGACGGTTTCGCTTATAGCTAGCCGGTTGAGTACGGGTCGTCCGCAGGGAGATGGGAATCTTTTTCTAAGTGCTTTAACGAGTTAAGTCCAGTTTTCCAGATTTTGTTTGTGATTAACAAAGTGTTAAAGTGATATGTAATGAGAGCTTGTTAGGGTTAGGATTATGTTAGTTTGATTTAGGAGTCGCTCACTTCTTTCGTTGCCACTCTTAATATCGGTGTTACGGTAATCGGCAACAACGGGGATTAGCACGACTAGGAAGGAACTTGCGAGTATAAGCTAGGCTTTCCAACGCTTAAGTTCTTCCTTTTGGTGCTTGTCCGTCCGTTCTTGGCTCTTAGCCATAACCTCCGGTTAATTCAACCACAACCGGTCTCACTACGGAATCACCGCTATCATGTAGGATAGGGTGCCGTAAGGAGCGGATTGTGGTTCAATTAACGGGAGTCGATTTTAAGATGTTGGGCAAGGAAAGAGTGAGAGAGATTTCCTTCTCTCAAACTTCCCTTATCCTACCCTAACAAGTATGAAACTACTCACCCATAATACGGAAAAATAAAACAAAAGAGGAAGATAGAAAGAAGGAGATTAGAAGATACAACTAGCTATTTGCGACCTCACCTCGGAAAGAATCAAGCGTAAGCATCATGGTTGTTTAAAGATAAAGGAAAAGAGAAAAGAAAGAAACAACAAGAAATAACAACAACTAAGTTAACAAATGAGGATTACAAGCATAATAATTTAACTAAAGAACAAGACAAGCATGATAAGTAAAAGGTCTTCTTTATTCATCATTCTTCACTCACAAAAGCTCATTACAAGATTTTCAATGGAGAAGAGATGAGAAGAGGAAGAAGAAACAAGTATTCTAAACCTAGAAAAATACAAGATTATGCACCCTTGGCTTCACAAGGTTCTGGGGTATTTATAGGCTGGAAAATGAAAACCTAGGGCAACATTCAGAACTAAAATGAAAAGACAAATCTGCCCCTGAAAAATGGTCGGCTGATGCCACCATACGGCCGCGGAACCGCGGCCTATACCCCCTATTGGCCACGGTTCCGCCGCACTATAGTGGCATTGGGCTGTCGGCTTTTGTGTGCTGCCCTGGTCTGCTGTCCCCTTTTGTCTGGTACATCTTGTTTCTGATAATCCTTCCACATTTCTTCCAGAATTCTAGTGGATCAAAAAGGTGAATGGACATGGATCTTTTGTCATGATTTTCTCGAGCTCCGCGTAGATTTCTTGGATCTTGTGTTGCCATTGAGCCTTGTGCATGAAAATGACAATCGATTTGCCATTTTGTCTCCTAAACTGGTGTGTGGCAACAGACGGATAAAGAGCGGAGATCCGTGTTTTATCTGTGGTTGGCAGGAACCCGGGTTTTGTCCTGTTTTTCCATGAATTTCACCGTTTAGAGCTGAGAACCTGTATCCTGCAATTGACTAATAAACACGGCTCAAGAGTACCTACCGATATGCAATGTGATAAAAATTGGGCGGTATGAAAATGCAAAAATCTGATATGAACAAATACCCCCAAACTTATCATTTGCTCGTCCCGAGAAAAGCCAATTTATTCACAAAAAATTTCCTAACCTCACTTTCGCAGGGAACGCGATTGCACTGAGCATGTGCAACAAGCCGTTAAACCTCTAGGTGTCCCTAGTAGGAGGAGTGTTGTCTCCTGAGGGTTTTCAGCGGATACTACCCACAAAATCTGGTCAAGTTGGTTTTGTAAAATAACTAAGACTCAAACCCTAAAGTTTTGTTTCAGAAAATAACAATTCTATTATCCTAAGTCTAGACTATCGAACCTTTATTTTTCACACCTCGCTTCTTATTTAACTACAGATTTTATATGTCTTTACGTGCGGTGCAAATAGTGTCGTTAAGTTCCAGAAAGGTCGAATAAAGTCCTTATAATAAAGCCCGGATAAGAATTTGAAAGGATCACATAAGTTTTATAAAGAGTTAAGCATTTTTCAAGTTTCGTTTTCCAGTAAGGTTTCAACTTCAGAATTTCTATCTTCCTTAACAGGAAACTAGGTCTTATTTTTCACTCCACCTTTTTCTTGTTTTCATTTCATACACACCTCTGTGAACGTGCAATAGTCTTTATCATAGAATAAAACCTTCATATCTCCGTTAAAATTTTTTTTTTTTATAAAAGCCTGTCTTTTATCAAGATTATTCTCACACAAAGAACCGTTAGGAATTTTAACTCGGAGAGAACACTTGCTTGACTTTGTTTTAATCTGGACTTTCTAGGCTTCTTAGCGAGCTTTGGGACACTGCACCCAAACCAGTTGGTTTTAGGGCATTAGGTGTAGAAACACCCCAGTGGACTTAATTACTCAAGTTACCTAGGTCCAAAAACAAAAGACAGTTTGGCGTGAAAATCATGATGATTCAATACGAACGGAGATATAACCGGCGGTTCAATATTTTTTGGATAAAAGACGTGTTTAGTGGGTTCGGTGTGTAATCATTTCAATCAAGTTTCAGATGGGTTATTTTTCAGACTTAGTTCCAATTAAGGCATCAATAACATTCCTTCATATTCACTCACTTCATAAACTATTCTTGATATTACTTATTTCAGAACAAACCTATTTGATCCTCAGAAAATCATTTATTTATTTAAAAGTTTTTAAACATAAAAGACTTGTCATCTAATTTCCAAAACTCACGACACGTGTAGTGTAATGTAAAGACGTATATCAGCTATAGTTAACTTCAAAGGAGAGTTATTTTTCAGGTTTTCAAAATCTAAACATAAGATTTAGTTATTCTTATTTTATCAAACAAAACCGTCGAAATGTTGAATCAGAGTCCTCCCACTAGCTAACTTGACAGAAAAGTTTTTATATTTTTAGAAAATTTTCAGATTTTTATGGATTTTATGGATTTTAATATGCAGATGCAACATATACATATGAATGCGAAGGTAAGAAATGCGTACCGAGCGTACCCCCAAACTTAAACTGGACAGTGTCCTCACTGTCATTGCATGAAGAGATCATTTGAAGGGTCAAAATTATCGGTTAGCGATACATAATTTTTTTTTGTTTTTGTTTTTAAAAGAAAAAGAAAAAGAAAACGAAAAGAATATCCACACATATATACAAAATCGTACATACCCCCAAACTTATTTGGAACAGTGTCCACTGTTCTTGGCTGGATCACCCAAGTTTGGTGGTAGGCAGAGGAAGATCATGCAGGATAAACCGGCTCCTGTAAGACCAGGAGCTCCTCTGTTGGTTCGGCGCTAAGGTACGGTTTGAGTCGGTGTCCGTTCACTTTTAAAAATGAACCGTCCTTTGGATTTTCCAAATCCACAGCGCCCTGCGGATACACATTCCGCACAAAATACGGCCCTTTCCAGCGAGATCTGAGCTTTCCTGGATGGAAGTGAAGTCGGGTGTCGTAAAGCAGTACCTGCTGACCAGGTACGAAGGTTTTGCGTAAAAGGTGTTTATCGTGAAACACCTTCGTTCGGCTCTTAACGACAACCGCGTTATCGTAAGCCTCATCCCTAAGCTCGCTCAGTTCGTTCAACTGCAGCTTCCGATGGCTGCCCGCATCTCCAAGAGACAGATTCAGCTCCTTTATCGTCCAAAATGCACGATGCTCTATTTCGACAGGTAGGTGGCAGGCTTTTCCGTACACAAGCCGATAGGGAGACATGCCAAGGTCGGTCTTATAAGCGGTGCGAAATGCCCAAAGGGCATCAGTGAGTTTCAGAGACCAATCCTTACGGTTCTTGGAAACCGTCTTCTCCAGTATCTGCTTGATTTACCGATTTGAAACTTCGGCCTGCCCGCAGGTTTGGGGGTGGTAGGGCGTGGATAGCTTATGATTAATGGAGTATTTCCGCATCAAGGCCTCGAAGGTCTTGTTGCAGAAATGACTTCCATTGTCGCTAATGATCGCTCGGGGGTGCCCAAAACGGGAGAAAATGTTTTCTTTAAGAAACCTAACGACAACCTTGTTGTCGTTAGTCCGGCTGGGCACAGCCTCGACCCATTTAGAGACGTAATCAACAGCGAGAAGGATGTACAAGTTCCCAAAAGAGCTGGGAAACGGCCTCATGAAATCTATCCCCCAAACATCGAAAATCTCCACAACCAAGATCGGTTGGAGCGGCATCTCGTTCCTCCGGGATATCCGGCCCATGTGTTGGCACCGGGAGCAAGTCTTGCAATAGTCATGAGCGTCTTTGAAGAGTTGTGGCCAGTAGAAACCACATTGCAAGATCTTCTCAGCTGTCTTTCTGGGGCCAAAATGCCCGCCACACGCTTGATCGTGGCAAAATGACAGCACACTCTTGAATTCCTCGTCAGGGACACACCGACGAATTATCTGGTCGGGACAGTACTTGAACAGATAGGGTTCGTCCCAGTAAAAGTGTTTTACTTGGGATAAGAAGCGAAGTCTGTCCTGACTTGACCATTCAGTCGGTAGTAATCCCGTGGCCAAATAGTTCACAATATCTGCGAACCAGGGTTCGCACGATACTGTCAAGAGCTGTTCATCCGGGAAAACGTCGTTGATCGGAATTGGAAGCGAAGGCGAAGAAGGAAGTCGTGAGAGATGGTCGGCAACTACGTTTTCACATCCTCGTTTGTCCTTAATGACAAGCTCAAACTCTTGAAGCAAGAGGATCCAACGTATTAACCGAGATTTTGCATCTTTCTTCGTAAAAAGATGGCGCAGAGCAGAATGGTCAGTGTAGGCAATGACTGGAGAGCCGATGAGGTAGGGCCTGAACTTTTCTAAAGCAAATACAACAGCCAAGAATTCCTTCTCAGTTGTTGTATAATTGAGTTGGGCGTCGTTCAGGATTCGGCTCGCATAATAGATTACGTGCGGCATCTTGTTGATGTGTTGTCCCAGGACAGCACCGATGGCAAAGTCGGATGCATCGCACATAATCTCAAATGGGTGCGTCCAGTCAGGTGAAGAAAGAACGGGAGCAGAAGTGAGTGAGCGTTTCAATGACTCGAATGCAGTCACACAGCTCGAGTTGAAGTCGAATGGCGTTTCCTTAGCCAGCAAAAGAGTCAAGGGCCTAGCAATCTTGCTAAAGTCCTTGATGAACCGTCTATAGAAACCGGCATGGCCAAGGAAGGCTCGAATATCTCTGACGCATCGGGGAGGAGGTAGATTGGAAATGACCTCAATCTTCGCTTTGTCAATCTCTATGCCATTTTGCGAGATGATATGTCCTAAGACAATACCTTCGCGCACCATGAAGTGGCACTTCTCCCAATTCAAAGTGAGATTCTTGTCCTTACATCGGGTGAGGACAGCGTCAAGATGCAGCAAACACTTGTTGAAGGAATCGCCGAAGATGGAGAAATCATCCATGAAAATCTCCAGAAATTTTTCCACCATGTCTGAGAAGATTCCCATCATACACCGCTGGAAGGTAGCGGGCGCATTGCATAACCCAAAGGGCATGCGACGATATGTGAATGTGCCGAAAGGACAAGTGAATGTGGTCTTGTCCTGGTCTTTTTCGGCGATGGGAATCTGATTATAGCCGGAGTAGCCATCAAGAAAGCAGTAGTACTCGTGTCCGGCCAATCTTTCAAGCATCTGGTCAATGAAAGATAGCGGAAAGTGGTCTTTCCGCGTTGCGGCGTTGAGTTTTCTGTAATCGATGCATACTCGCCACCCAGTTTGGGTGCGAGTAGGGATTAACTCGTTCGCCTCGTTGGTTATGACCGTGATACCTGATTTCTTGGGGACAACGTGGATGGGGCTAACCCACTGGCTATCAGAGATAGGGTAAATGATACCACTATCTAGACATTTTACGATCTCCTTCTTCACAGCCTCTTTCATGACTGGATTGAGACGTCTTTGTGGATCCCAGGCTGGTTTGGCATCATCCATCAGATGAATGTGATGCTCAACGATCAGGGGACTAATCCCCTTGATGTCCGCCATGGACCAGCCAAAAGCTTGCCTGTTGTTGTGCAAGACCGCGAGAAGGGCTTTCTCTTGCTCTGGAGCTAGAGAAGCCGAAATGATGACAGGGAGGGTCTCGTTTTCACCTAAGTAAGCATACTTAAGGTGAGACGGCAAAGGCTTGAGTTCGAGCGTTGGAGGTGAAACGATGGAAGGCAAGATTGGTGCAGAGGTCTCGAACTCAAAGGACTCCAGCAAAGGTTCAAAACGAGTGTAGGCGACCGAGTTGGATGGTTCAGGTAACTCATCCGGAAATTCGAAAGATTCAAACTCGGGTTGTGCGCGGCTAAGATCGTTCGAGAATGTGAAACCCTCGTAGTTATTTTCGGGCGCAGAAACAGCAGTAGGTTCGAGGAGGAACGCACTAGTGGCGTCTAGATTATCGTGATCAAACAGAAACTCCTCGAATTCACACTCTTCAGGGGTGATCTCCTGGATCGAGCAGACGTCCAGTAAATGAGCATTAGGTTCGGCGGGCTGATTCCCCAACCTAAAAATGTTGAGTTCAATCGTTATGTTTCCAAAAGAGAGGTTCATCGAACCATTGCGACAATTGATCACAGCATTTGAGGTTGCAAGAAATGGGCGACCGAGTATCACCGGAATTTGATTCCGGGGGTTAGCTACAGGCTGTGTGTCTAATACAATGAAGTCAACGGGGAATATGAAGTCCCCGACTTTGATTAACACATCCTCTAGCTCACCCCTAGGATGGGTGATCGATCGGTCGGCCATTTGGAGAGTGCAGTGCGTGGGTTTCAACTCTCTGACGCCTAATTGCTCGTATACTGAGTACGGAAGCAGGTTAACACTGGCACCAAGATCTAATAGTGCGCGGTTGATGTTCTTATCCCTAATGGAAATTGAAATCGTAGGACGGCCAGGGTCCTTCCGTTTTTGTGGTAAAGATTGGGTAAGAGCATCACTCACAGCACTAGCCAAGAAAACTTTCTTGGGTACCTGAGACTTCCTCTTTTTCGTGCACAAGTCCTTTAAGATTTTCGCGTAGGACGGGACTTGTTGGACAGCATCTAAAAGAGGAATGTTAATGTTAACCTGCTTAAATAACTCCAGAATCTTCTCCATTTGAGGATTTTGTTTATTAGACCTCAACCGGTTTGGAAATGGAACATTTTTAAAAGTGGTTGAGTCTAATGCTGGAGGAGGAGATTGTGGAGTTGGAACGGATCCCAGAACAGGTGTTTTCGTGGAGTGAGAAGTGGGTCCATTCAGAGCAGAAGAAGAGGAAGGAGAGCCTTGTGAAGAACGGAGAATAGGCTCAGAAGACGAAGAAGCAGGAGAAGAAGAAGTAGAAGAAGAAGCGGCCGGGGTGTCATCGTTGATCCGTGTGCCGATGTTGTTTTGCAGCATCCTTCCCGATCTCAGCATGGTCACGGCACTCACATTATGGTTCTGTTGTTCAAGAGCAACATGTGCATTATATGGGTGACCGGGATTTGGGAGTGGCTGGGACGGGAGCTTCCCCTTCTCTCGCTCGCTTAAGGACGCATTCAGCTGTGCAATCTGGGCCTCGATGGTTTTGATGCTTTGCCCGTGAGCGGCAGTGTGTTGCACTAAGGACTGAATAGAAGACTGGATGTTGGCAGTAGACTGAGTCGATTGTTTAACGAACGCCTCCAGACTTCGTTCGAGCGAGGAGATCTTATCGTTGTTTGACGGAACAAAGTTGTTTGGTGGAAAAGAATTGTTGGGTGCAAAGTTGTTCGTCTGATTTTGAAAAGGTTGGGGTTGGAAGGGCTGCTGAAACTAAGTTTGTTGTTGCGCTTTTTGTAGCGGCGGAGGGGCCCTTTGGAAATTGTTGCCTTGGAATTGATTCTGATTCTGATTCCAGGCGAAATTGGGGTGGTTCCTCCAACCGGGATTGTAGGTGGAAGAGTATGGATCATTCCTCGGTCTTTGCTGGAATGCAGCATTAACCTGATCCTGTCCTTGCGATGGTGGATTGTAAGGACACTCTTCGGTTAAGTGAGAAGGATCGGAACAACAAGCGCAGATGGTACGAAAGGGAAGAACAGGGGCAGGAGCAGGAGAAGAAAATTTGCTCTCTATCGCTTCAAGCTTTCTTGTTATTGCAGCCATTTCAGTTTTCATCGCAATAGAGACATCAAGTTGGTGAATTCCTATCCTAGACTGACCGGTAGAAGTGGAGGTAGAAGAAGAAGAAGTCGGTCTGGTGCTCTCCCATTGTAGCGTTTGCTCCGCAAGGTCATCAAAGAACTGCCACGCTTCCTCGTCAGATTTCGATAGGAAGTGGCCCTGACAGATGGTTTCCAACAACTGCTTCGTTGCTGGGTTCAGGCCCTCGTATAAGGTTTGGCAAAGTTGTCATTTCTCTGTACCGTGGTGAGGACACTGAACAAGAAGGTCTTGTATCGGTCAAAGCACTTCCAGAAGGGTTCAGAAGGAAGCTGAGAGAATTGGTTGATTTCATTGTGAATCCTTGCGGTTTTATGATTCGGGTAGAATTTTTTTAGAAACGCTTTGGCAAACTCGTCCCAACTGGTTATGGAGTGGGAAGCGGTGCTATACAGCCATTTTTCAGTAAGATCGCATAAAGCGAACGGAATGACCCATAGACGTATAGCATCGTCCGACAGTTGGGTAGTTCTCATCATGGCACAAACGTTTTGAAATTTATTGATGAAGATATAGGCATCTTCAGATTCAAGCCCATGAAATCGAGGAAGCATGTTGATGAAGTGGGGCTTAATTTCAAAGTTATCCCCATTGGCCGGTGAAAGAGAAAGGCGGGTGGGAAGTGCAGAACGGGTGGGATAGAAACGATCCTGGAGCGCGATTCGCTGCGGCGCTACAACAGGCGGTGGTGGTGGGTTATTAGTCTCCGTAAGAGGTGGAGACAATCCAGGGGTAGTCAAAGAGATGTTCGGATTAAATCCTGATATCGCGGAAGAAGAGGTTGGTGATGGTGAAGGTGAAGATGTATGAACAGAATTCCGGTCAACGTCGGAGTTGGCCGACAAAGGAAGGGGTGAAAGAGGAGTGGACGGAGTTTCGACGTCTGAGTCGATCGTGTAGTCGGTAGCGACTAACGTAACGTGGACTAGGCGGACGCTAGTGTCCTGAGTCCAAGCGGACATACACTAAACGAGTTTAGTATAGTCAAAGCGGAGAAGGTGAGGGTAAGAAAACGTCAATGGAGAAAACGATGGGTGGTGGGTGAAAAATGGATTTGGCGACAAAAGGGAAGTTTTTATAAAAGTTTTTTTTTCGATTTTTTTTTCTTTTTTTTAGAAAGAGCTTTACAGAAATATGTAAGGACTTACGGCTTTAAGCAATCACAAATAAGATATGCACAATCTCACCTAGATCTAGGGTCACCTAGGTCAACTAGACCTGCTCCTAACTGTTCCAGAGGGCTAGAAATAGGACCTCAAACCGCCTCTTCTCCGTCTAATGCAGCCAGATAAGTGCCAGGTAAGTGGGAGGTTGTCCAACGCTTTCGCGAAGTTCCTTAATTAAATAACCACTTGCCTTCGTCACACTTGCCTAGGCACCGCAAAAGTCAGATAGGATAAACGGCCGATGCCTGTAACTAGTTCTCTGTCCTATTGAGCGCGAAGTCCTTAGGGCTGAGTCTAGTATTTTTTAATTTAACAATGGTCAATGCATATGCTTTTTGCGATTTTTGGGGTCCTGGGAAGGGTGATGAAATCCCCACCCAATCTGAATTGGTTTCAAACCCCTTAAGTCCGTATTAATGAATGCAAAGCGATAACAAATCAACTGCAAACAATTTTTATTTTAGCGCGGCGCAAAGAATCCTGCACAAAAATAGTTTATTGGAAGGGGGAAGAGAGTTTGCGCAAAGAATGCTGCAGAAAACACAATTTATTGGAGTCCAGAGGGGTGGGAGAGAGGAAAGGAGGACTTACAGAGAATTTTGCACACTAACTCCACCAAGTGGTCGCGGTTCCGCGGCCTAAGCTTGCTTATGCCGCGGTTCCGCGGCAGTACTGGGGAGTTGAGGCTTCAGTTTTCTGTTCTGGGCTTCTTTGGGTGTCCTCTACTTGTCTGTATGTCCTGAATCTTGATTTGTTCACTGCAACTGCTCCAGAATCTTACAGTAGACCGTTTGCTTCGTTTTGATCCGTCGCAGTAGAGCCGCGAGATGTAGGTCTATCTTCCTACGTCTTTGGCACTGAACTCGAACTCCGTATTATCCTACACACTTGCATAAAAACTAATCAAAAATAACAAAATGGTTTTTTTTTTTACAAAGTATATTTTTTTTTTGTTTTTCGGTTATATTTGTATTCACAAGTTAACCCGAAATTACACAAAGAAATAAACTATCGTCTCCCCGGCAACGGCGCCATTTGATTGTTAGAGATTCTGCGTGTTCAAGTTTAGTTAATTACCGCAATCAAGACGGTTTCGCTTGTAGCTAGCCGGTTGAGTACGGGTCGTCCGCAGGGAGATGGGAATCTTTTTCTAAGTGCTTTAACGAGTTAAGTCCAGTTTTCCAGATTTTGTTTATGATTAACTAAGTGTTAAAGTGATATGTAAAGAGAGCTTGTTAGGGTTAGGATTAGGTTACTTTGAGTTAGGAGTCGCTCACTTCTTTCGTTGTCACTCTTAATATCGGTGTTACGGTAATCGGCAACAACGGGGATTAGCACGACTAGGAAGGAACTTGCGGGAGTATAAGCTAGGCTTTCCAACGCTTAAGTTCTTCCTTTTGGTGCTTGTCCGTCCCTTCTTGGCTCTTAGCCATAACCTCCGGTTGATTCAACCACAACCGGTCTCACTACGGAATCACCTCTATCATGTAGGATAGGGTGCCGTAAGGAGCGGATTGTGGTTCAATTAACGGGAGTCGATTTTAAGATGTTGGGCAAGGAAAGAGTGAGAGAAATTTCCTTCTCTCAAACTTCCCTTATCCTACCCTAACAAGTATGAAACTACTCACCCATAATACGGAAAAATAAAACAAAAGAGGAAGATAGAAAGAAGGAGATTAGAAGATACAACTAGCTATTTGCGACCTCACCTCGGCAAGAATCAAGCGTAAGCATCATGGTTGTTTAAAGATAAAGGAAAAGAGAAAAGAAAGAAACAACAAGAAATAACAACAACTAAGTTAACAAATGAGGATTACAAGCATAATAATTTAACTAAAGAACAAGACAAGCATGATAAGTAAAAGGATCTTCTTTATTCATCATTCTTCACTCACAAAAGCTCATTACAAGATTTTCAATGGAGAAGAGATGAGAAGAGGAAGAAGAAACAAGTATTCTAAACCTAGAAAAATACAAGATTATGCACCCTTGGCTTCACAGGGTTCTGGGGTATTTATAGGCTGGAAAATGAAAACCTAGGGCAACATTCAGAACTAAAATGAAAAGACAAATCTGCCCCTGAAAAATGGTCGGCTGATGCCACCATACGGCCGCGGAACCGCGGTCTATACCCCTTATTGGCCGCGGTTCCGCCACACTATAGTGGCATTGGGCTGTCGGCTTTTGTGTGCTGCCCTGGTCTGCTGTCCCCTTTTGTCTGGTACATCTTGTTTCTGATAATCCTTCCACATTTCTTCCAGAATTCTAGTGGATCAAAAAGGTGATTGGACATGGATCTTTTGTCATGATTTTCTCGAGCTCCGCGTATATTTCTTGGATCTTATGTTGCCATTGAGCCTTGTGCATGAAAATGACAATCGATTTGCCATTTTGTCTCCTAAACTGGTGTGTGGCAACAGACGGATAAAGAGCGGAGATCCGTGTTTTATCTGTGGTTGGCAGGAACCCGGGTTTTGTCCTGTTTTTCCATGAATTTCACCGTTTAGAGCCGAGAACCTGTATCCTGCAATTAACTAACAAACAAGGCTCAAGAGTACCTACCGATATGCAATGTGATAAAAATTGGGCGGTATGAAAATGCAAAAATCTGATATGAACAACGTACGGCATCCCAAATCGAGGTACGGGTCAATATCAAATTCCTCACACCATTCCTCTGGTATCCTCTTTATTCAAGATCAAAGTCTAGGGTACTGACCTATGTCTAGTACAATACTGATACCACCTAAGTATGCATGCACGTGTTTGAAAACTACGTCAAAGGACCCGCTAAAACATCAGGTCGTATATCAAAGACGAACCCTACCATATCACCGATCTCACGACCTCGACTCAAATCTCATCGACTCATCTCAATCCCAAGTATCATCGTCAAATCCATATGTGAACACATAGTCCCATACCTTTGTGAACACATAACTATAAAGAATCCCATGAGCACATATAAATAGGAATGTATGTGTGTATGTGTAATGCAACACTACCCTAGGGTTCGCAACACTAAAATAATCCAACACACCAATATCCATCCTAAACATCGTTATTAATCCCAAATAACATATAATAATTGTTGGTGTGTATACGCATCCGTATACACCACCACGGACTGCGGGGGTGCTATACGCCATCCACCCGACTTCTCCCCGTAGATATAAATCTACTCACCTGGTCCTCGCTCGCCGGTGCCGACGTCGCCACGCGCTTGCTTGTCATCTCGAAGTCCACATGGGGTACCTACATATCACAACGTATCGTATCGCATAAAAACCCAATTCAAAATCGAAACGGCATACGAAAACTAAATCGGCACGCGTATCATGCATAGGTCAAAACCTATCGCCTACACATGCAAGAATAGCCAAACCAACCCTCGATGTCGATGTACAAACGTCAAAACATCGAGAAAAACACCAAACACACTCATTTGTACAGTTACAAGCACTAATTATAATATAAAATAGCTTAAAAATCGCAAAAACCCCAATTTCACTTAAAAAGTCATTTTTCCGAAAATCTAGCAAGCACAAATCACCGTTTTAGTACAAAACTCGATGTATAAACGAATCTAGCGGCCACAATATTCACTAAATATCTTAAATAAGTCATAAAAATAATTCCCATAATTTAATCTCGTTAAATTCCAAAAACCCTAAAATTCTAGTTTACAAAATACCTAAATTTTAACAATTTTATAGCAAAATGCACAAACAACAATTTAGGTTGGATTTGCAAGATCTAAGTTGCTAAACAACAAATTAAGATGTTAATAATGTGATAAAAACCCTAACCATAATTTAATCTCACCTATATATGCATTTCATGAAAACCCTAGTTTGCATAAAAAGCTTAATTTGGACATTTTACAAGTAGCGATTTATAATTAGCAACAAGATTAGTTTTATCATTTCATAAGACGATAAATTACACTTGCAACCATAATTACATAATAAAAACCCTAACTTGAATTTCATAAACTCATACTAGATTTTCCAACCATTCAATTAAACCCAAATTATTAACTAATTATGCTTGATTTAAAGTATTCCAACAACAATTTAACAAAAGGTCAAGATTTATACCTCACAAGATTAGGGATCTAGCATGAAAATCTTGGCCTCCAATTTGCTCTCTTTTCACCACAATCCATGCATGATAGGCTAAGTTGAAATGGGTAAGAGTTGGATTTGGATTTTGGGATTTTTTTGATGGATTTTGAGGCAATTTTGATGAATTTTTTTCAAGAGAAATGAGGGGAAAAGAAAGAGGGGGCTGCTGTTGTGGGAGAGGAGGGAGCTCGGCCAGAAATTAGGGGATAGGAGAGAGAGTGAGGTGGGGAAAGTAATTGGATAAGTCAAAGACCCATATCACAAGTCAACACCTTTCTCATTTCTTATTGTTTTCATTTTCTTTTATTTTCTTTAGCTTCTATTTGCAAAAACAAGTGGGGAAATGAGGGGGGCTGCTGAATTCAGCCTTATTAGGTGAGAGGGTGAGGGTGTGTGTGTGTGTATGAGGAATATCAAGTAACATGCAACCATACCCCAATTCTATTTAGCTATTTATCACCATTTAAGCCTTTTTCTTCAACATTTTCTAAAACCGTTTTGACAAACCATTTCATTTCAGAAACCACATGATAAAATTTTATTTAATGTGTTATGATGCACAAAATTTGTTTCAACTCATTCCAATTTGTAATTTTCCTTAATTAAATGTATTAGTGACGGCTTAAAATAATAATAAAATAAATTTTTTCCAGAAAATTTGAAATTTCACCAGTGGCTCAATAAACACCAAATACTAGCAATTACATAGCTAGAATATGTATATTTAATTTTTATAATAAGATATTTGCATTTTGACTTTTTTACAGAAAACCCCTTTATTTTACCGATTTTCCGAAATTTCACCGAAACGATTTTCAAAACGTTACACTGTTCGTCTATGACTATCGCATATCAGGCCTAGGGGCGGCAAGCGTCAGTCCCCTAATAGCGGTATAAGTCGTGTCGGAGTGTAGCCCATTACACCTTGAGAAACAATTGGAACCTACCAGTAAATCTAGCTTGCCCTGGCCAGGGACTTTGCGTAATGGCTCTTTGACACAGCGCGATATCAACTCCCAATACCGGGAGAGACGAATCCTGTCTAACCGCCACTGCCTCCAAGTGCTCGGGACTGCACTCAACTGCTACCTGTTTGCACGACTCCTTTGAGCCGTGGTAGGGTAGCAATCTAAGAACAGTGGGACACACTCGAGGCGAAGTAGCAGTGTCAAGTCTGCGGACTATGCTGTACTCATGTCACCTGGGAACTGTTAACTGACGATGGGTATAATACCAACCAACAGTTCCCTGTGAGTCCTATCCGGTGTACCCATAACCCAACGAGCACATGTATACTATCTCCAGTACGACGTACTGACGGCTGTGGGACAGAACATCTCCCCAACTGGGATGAGAAGCGTACACACTAGTCTACTCCGGAGTATCGATGCCCTGTCTCAATAATCCTACGACTAGAGACCTGAAAAAGGATGTGCTTGTAGACTACCCAGCCCCCACTAGTGTGACTGCCATCACAACGCTGGTAGTCAAGCAAGATCCTAAGATCTTTATCAATACGTATACTCACATATTAAGATAGAAAAAACCAAGTTGCATACTACCATGTTTAGCAAGACTGTTATATAACTGTGAATATCCCAAGCTTCCATTAAGTAATATACAAGCTAGTATGATACAATAATGGCCCCTACAGCATATACACTAACAATCTCCCAATTGCACTAGGGCCATGTACTGGCATATCGAAGACCGATGATCTCAAGTAGCCTCTCGAACTGAATCTGAGGTAGGGCCTTTGTGAATGGATCAACAATGTTCTTTTCAGTAGCAACTCTCTGGACCTCGATCTCCCGACGATCAATGATCTCCCTGATCAGGTGATACCGCCTTAAGATGTGTCTGGACTTCTGATGGGACCTTGGTTCCTTCGCTAAAGCTATAGCTCCGTTGTTGTCGCAATACAGAGGTATTGGATCAACAATGGTAGGAACCACCTGAAGTTCTGTTAGGAACTTCTTCTTCCAGACCGCTTCTTTTGCGGCATCGCAAGCAGCAATATACTCCGCTTCCATCGTCGAGTCAGCAACGGTGTCCTGTTTGGAACTTTTCCAGCACACCGCTCCTCCATTGAGGGTAAAGACATAACCTGACATGGACTTAGAATCGTCCTTATCACTCTGGAAGCCGGAATCAGCAAAGGCCTCCATCTTGAGGTCTCTTCTGCCGTAAACCAAGAACATCTGCTTAGTCCTTCTCAGGTACTTGAGAATGTTCTTTACTGCTATCCAGTGCTTCTCCCCTGGGTCTGACTGATACCGGCTTACCACGCTTAGTGCGTAAGCTACATCTGGTCTGGTGCACAACATCGCATACATTATAGAGCCTACCGCAGAAGCGTAGGGTATAATAGACATGCGTTCCCTTTCCAAATCAGTCTTGGGAGACATCTCTTTGGATAGGGTGATTCCGTGACAAGCCGGTAGATTACCGCGCTTAGAATCTTCCATACTGAATCTTTTCAGTATAGCGTTGATATACCTGGACTGCGAAAGTCCTAATATCCTCTTGGATCTATCACGATAGATCCGGATCCCCAGAATGTAAGAGGCATCACCTAGGTCTTTAATGGAGAACCTGTGTGACAAGAATCCTTTGACAGATTGTAGCATAGGAATGTCATTTCCTATCAATAGAATGTCATACACGTACAAGACGAGGAATACGACAGTTCTTGCTACAACTTTACTATATATACATGGTTCATCTGCATTTTTGATAAAGTCATATTCTTTGACTGTTTCATCAAAACAGATGTTCCAACTCCACGATGCCTGCTTTAGTCCATAAACGGACTTAAGCAACTTGCATACTTTCCCGCTGCTCCCACTCTGATTGAAACCCTCTGGCTGATCCATATAGACGCACTCTTCTAAATTGCCATTCAGAAAAGCCGTCTTTACGTCCATCTGCCAGATTTCATAATCATAGAAGGCAGAAAAAGCAAGAAGGACCCGAATGGATTTGAGCATAGCCACTGAAGAAAAATTTTCTTCATAGTCCAAACCAGGTCTTTGACGAAAACCCTTTGCAACAAGTCTAGCCTTATAGGTTTCCACCTGTCCATCTACACCAATCTTTTTCTTGAAGATCCATTTGCATCCTATGGGTTTTACCCATCTGGAGCAAAGTCCAAAGTCCATACTTTGTTGGTGCACATGGGCTCCATTTCGGTCCGCAATGCATCTAGCCATCGTACCGAGTCGCCGCTCTGGATGGCCTGCTGGAAGCTAGTAGGTTCATCATCATCTATGATGCAATCCTCTCTATCCCCATCTATGAGAAAACCGTAGTATCTCTCAGGCGGATGAGACGGCCAACTACTCCTGCGGAGGGGTGCGGGAATGTCCTGTTCTTCTTGAACTACTGGTTCTACCAAACTTTCAGTAGTAGTTTATGGTTCTGGAATTTCTTCCAGTTCTATTTTGCTCCCACTTATTTCCTTTTCTAAAAACTACTGTTCTAGAAAATGGGCATTACGAGAAACAAAAACCTTTTGTTCCTCTGCGTAATAGAAATATTATCCCTTGGAGTTCTTTGGATATCCCACAAACTTACACTGTACTGATCGTGCCTCGAGCTTGTCTGCATGCTGCTTTTTAACAAAAGCTGGACATCCCCATATCTTCATATGCTGAAGATGGTGTTAGTGTATATGCCCTAGAGGCCATTACTGTATCATACTAGTTTGTATATTACTTGATGGAAGCTTGGGATATTCACAGTTATATATACAATCTTGCTCAAAATGGTAGTATGCTACTTGGTTTGTCTCTGCTTTAATATGTGCATGTGTTTCTTTTAGCATATCGCTGATATACATATTAGTAGAGCCCTTAGGATTATTGCTTGATTACCAGCGTTGTGACGGCGCTCACACTCGTGGGAGCTGGGTAATCAATAAGCACATCCTTATACAGGTCCCTGGTTGTTGGACTATCGAGACAGGGCATCGATACTCCGGAGTAGACTAGCGTATGTGCTTCTCATCCCAGTGTGGGAGACGGTCTGTCCCACAGCCGTCAGTACGTCGTACTTGAGATAGTATACGGGTGCTCGTTAGGTTACGAGTACACTGGACAGGACTCGTCGGGAACTGTTGGTTGGTATTATACCTATCGTCAGTTATCAGTTCCCAGGTGACATGAGTACAGCTTAGTCCGCTGACTTGATACTGTCACTTCGCCTCGAGTGTGTTCCTACTGCACTTTGATTACTACCCTACCACGGCTCAAAGGAGTCGTGCAAACAGGAAGTTTTTGGGTGCAGTCCCGAAGCACTTGGAGGCAGTAATGGTTAGACAGGATTCGTCTCTCCCGGTATTGGGGGTTGACATCGCGCTGTGTCCAGGAGAGCCATTACACAAGTAGTCCCTGGCCAGGGCAAGCGAGATATACTGGTAGGTTTCCAGTGTTATCTCAGGGTGTTCTGGGCTACACTCCGACACGACTTGTACCGCTATTAGGGGACTGAAGTTCACCGCCCCCTAGGCCCGCCATGCGATGTATCAGACGAACAGACCGGACTATACGGAGACTGTCACATTCAGGCTTAGTAGGAGTTCAGATAGGGTTCACCTCGTCAGTCTTCTTATCGGCATCTACCTGGGGACCGTTACGTACAGCTAGTGCCGCTTGCGGTCTGTGGTTAAACCCACTGCCAGCGTAGTGTCGAGTCTTTAGAGTCCCACACAGATAGCTATTCGCCTTTAGGCAAAATGAGTAGAGGTCGCATGGTTTTGCGACAGGGTTCGTTCACATCCGCGCACTTGTGCACGTTTGTTGTCCGGACAGCTTATACTAGCCGACTTTGGTTTAAGCCAGATCCTAGTATATGATTTGGGATTGGTTTTATCTCTTTGTATTCGTGTTCCCCGGATCACGAATACGGGTGCGTATGCACAGTTGCTTGAGACAGAAGGAGAGGACTTTGATTAGGGTTAATGACCATTGTCATTTTATTAACCCTAATGCTTATGTGTGTATTATGGTTAATTGATATTAGTTTAATATAATTGTGCATGGTTATGGTTGTTGACCATTTGACTATCTTGACTTGTTGACCTTAGTTGACATGTTGACCATCATCATTCCATATAAAAGATGCTCTTTAATTCTTGCAATTAGCATTAAATATGAAATGATAATGGTCATGTCTTGATTAACCATGACAATTATCTAGCTAATTATCAATTTATAATAATTCACACGTATATGTGAGAATGGTTGATTATTCTCTCATTCTATCATTTACTTTCTCTCTCTTGTTCTTCCTCTCCCTCAAGCTCTCCCCTCTCATGTGTTGAGAAACACTTAAGCTTGAGAAAAACCTCTTCTTGATAATCTCTACTCTCATCTAGGGTTCTAGGATTAGCACTTCTAGCACCCTAGTTACTTCTAGCTTGGAGTTGAAGCCAAAGGTTGAGGCTTTCGGGTGGATCCTTCTTCGACGTGAGAAGACGACAAAGGTGATCCCTTTCCACTACTCCAAGGAGAAAGGAGAGAAGGACACAAAGCCCTAGGTATAACCGTTCCAACCTTTAGCTAGTTTCTAGTTAGCTTTAGCTTGTTTTTGTTTAGCAAAGATCCTCCTTTGTCTAGTCCATGTTGCCTAGAGTAGTAAAAATTTGATTTTTATTCCGTTTTCTGCCTCCCCGTAAGCACCGGGGTGGGCAACGTGGACTTACAGTGGTATCAGAGCCTAATTAAACATAAACTAGCTAGGTAGTAAAAGTGTATGGAAGTTTGATCGGAAAAATCGGAAAACCAAAATATCAAAACCCTAACTTTCTGTTAAAATTTTTCCTGTTCAAAATAAAATAAATCATACGTCAAAAATCATCTCAGGGTTTTGTGAAGAAAGCCACCAAAAACGATCCAGTAACTCACTCATAGCGCCGCGGTTCCGCGGCAATAGCAAGCTATTGCCGCGCAACCGCGGCCGTTTTGGCTCAGTTCTGGGTCGAGTTTGGTGCAGTGTTCTTCTGGCTTGGTTTTGGGATTTTTAAGATGGTTTATATGTGCCCAGGTTTTCCAGAAAAGAAATTTGTTTTTGGGGGCCTATAAATCCGTATTTTTTATCGAACTTCACTACACTTTGACTAAAAGGTTATATCTGTGATGTTTATATGTATTGAACGTCGGCTAATCGCTATATGTCGATTAGTCGGGGTTATACATATCTGTGATCTGTGTTTGATGATGGTATGTGTATATGAATGCGTTGGATTGTCGCGGGTGAATAGCCGGGGTGGATGTGAGATGAGTGTTTCTTTTTCTTTCATTCATTGTAATATGTAAATTGATGTAATAATATTTGTATGGCCGCACAACCGGGTCGGGGTTGTAGCCGTCATTGTATAATTATTTTTACTGTTTTTGCTCCTAGGATAGACCCATGGAGGGGGTGCACAAACTACCGGGTATCTCGAAGTGCCGAGTGGCCTACTCATGGTGTTGAGGGAGGTTGCTTCGCTTCGGGTACTTGGCGGGTAGTTTGCCGTACCCGTAGGGGTCTTGGATGGGGTATTGGCTATTCATCGCAACCGTGTAATCCGCTTTTCGTTGCAGGCTCGAATGTATTGCGGATTCCTAGTATATCCAATGTATTCATCTGTGATCTGTAATGTCTATCATTGCTATATATTTATATATGATAACTATTTAGGCGTTACTTATGTTTTACAGCCGCGCTAGCCCAGCCCCCGCTCTGTCGTTAGTTAAGTAACCTAACGGGTGATGACGGGGCCCCATGGCGAATGCGAATGGCATAAGCGTACGTCATATTTTGGTTGTTTTCTGCAATGGTAGGATTAAATGATGGGACGCATTAAAAGAACTAATGCAAGAAAATAAACCAAGTAAAAGTCGATTGGAACACTTTGAAAACCACTCGGTTCTTTTCAAAACTAAAACTTTTAAACGCGGAGCTTGAACCACTCCTTTTAAAAGCTATCTCGTTCCATCGATTATATCAAGTTCACTACGTTCACGGTTTCGCCAAAACCATTCGTAGCCCTCCGTCATTCCACATGAATGGTCAAAAGTATTCAAGCTATGTATTTTGGCTAAAGTCAAGGCATAGTGATTGGTAGCTATTGGGTATTCATGTGCAGCATGGATAGATGCGTTGGTTTGGGACAGTCGTGCTGCCATTTTGGCCAAAGTCAAGGGTGGGTACGGGTGGGTCCAAATTAACCAGGAGAATGACGGGTAGAACTTGACATGTGACTTATGATATTTTGGCCAAAGTCAAGGTCATAAGAGCATGGGGCAAAAATCCACATCGGGAGTTTCATAAGTACTGAAACTTGCTAGCGCTGCATACCATTTGGAGTGTGATAATTCTGGTAGGATTCCTTCGGTTTTATCACGCGATGATATTTGGATCCCGATCCTACTGTGAGTATATGCTACTCCTCGGGAAAACTCTCACTTAACGATCAATGCTATAAACCTAGTAGGTGTCTAGAAAGGTGTTAGCGGGGCTACGCCCCCAGGGAAAAGAGGTTCTTAAATTAAGGAACTTCGTGAAAGCGTTGGAAAACCTCCCTCGAAGTACCGACACTGGCCTGGCTGAACGGTTAAGAAAGTATTGTACGGTGAGATTGATCCCGACTAATCCTTTCTTTACGGTTTGAGGAGGGATTCGAGAGACAGTGGGAGCCATCCAGTTTAGACAAACTAAAAACCACTCTAAACTTGCAAGAGCATCATGCTAAAGTGTTTCTTTTCTCTCTCCTAATTGCAGCGACCATTCAACATGACAGGACTTAAGTTATTACTAGATAAAAACATATTGACAGGGCCAAACTACAAAGATTGGCTCAGGAATGTCAAGATGGCAATCACTTACGACAAGTTGGGGTATGTCCTTACCACCAAAGCTCCCCCTGTCCCAGGTCCCAAAACCAGTGTCGTAGATAGGGAAATCTACAAGACCTGGGAAATAGATTGCGCGAAGGCCAATTGCCTCGTACTAGCTTCGATGGACAACGAACATCAGAGGAGGCACGAGAATATGGACCTAGAGTCCATATTTCTTCATACAAAAGAACTGTATAGAGAGCAGTCTCGTATCGCCAGATACGAAGTGTCGAAGAAGTTGTTTTCGGCAAGGTTGGCCATCGGATCATCGGTAGCGGAACACGTGCTTAAGATGATTGGCTACATAGAGGAGATCACGGACCTTGGGACCACGTTGGAGAATGAACTCTATACTGATTTGATTCTCCAGTCCCTTCCTTCCACTTACGCCCAGTTTATCATTAACTTCAACATGCAAGGAAAGGAGGTTGAACTTTCCGAACTTCTGAACATGTTGAGGAGTGTTGAGGGCACCCTACAGAAAGGTAGGGAGACATCCACTTTGTTTGTAGGAGGATCTTCCTCTTCTAGATCCAGGGCGAAAGCCAAGGGTAAGAAGAAGAAAGCCCCTGCCAAACCAAGAGGCGGTGTCAGTAAAGTGGATACGAAGGGAAAAGGAAAAGCAACAAAGGTAGCGGGAAAGTTGGTGGGGAAGGAAGAATGCTTCTATTGTCACAAAAGTGGTCACTGGAAACAGGATTGCAAGGCTTGGAAGGCCAGAACACAGGATTTGAAGCGAGTTGCGGCTTCAGCTTCAGGTGTGTATGTTATTGAAAACTGTCTATCAATAAACTCTATATCCTGGGTATTGGATACCGGATCAGGATCTCATATCTGTAATTCTTTACAGGCGTTGAGAAAGCGTAGAGTTTTGAAGGCAGGTGACATGACCCTCAGAGTTGCAAACGGTGCTAGCATGGATGCTGAGGCCGTGGGGGACTATCACCTAGGATTGTCGGATGGACACTTTTTGGTTTTGCGTAGTTGTTATTATGTACCAAATGCAACCTGTAATATCATTTCTGTATCTTTATTATCTAAAGAAGGTTATGAATTTGCATTTGTAAGTAATGTAGTGAACATTCACCTTAATCAAGTTTTGATTGGGTCAGGTACATTGAACAACGGTATATACGTATTAAACCAACCACAGATTTTCAATGTCCAGAATACACACAAAAGAAAGTCTCCAGAAATCAATAAAACTTTCTTATGGCATTGTAGACTGGGTCACATCAATGAGAGAAGGTTGACTAAGTTACATACAAAAGAATATTTGGATCCGTTCGAATATCAATCGTATGCAACTTGTCAATCCTGTCTCAGAGGAAAGTTGACAAAGACTCCGTTCACTGGACACGGAGTAAGAGCGAGCGAGCTCTTGGGACTCGTACACAGCGACGTGTGCGGTCCAATGTCTACACATGCGCGAAGCGGTTATTCTTACTTCATTACTTTTACGGATGACTTTTCAAGGTACGGTTATGTCTTCTTGATGAAACATAAATCCGAGGCTTTTGAAAAATTCCAGGAATATAAGAATGAAGTAGAAAAACAAACAGGCAAAAGTATCAAGGCACTGAGATCTGATCGAGGTGGTGAATACTTGAGTGCCGAGTTCCTGGGTTACTTAAAAGAGAAAGGAATTCTCTCTCAGCTTACTCCTCCATACACTCCGCAACATAACGGTGTATCGGAGAGACGGAACAGAACCCTATTGGATATGGTACGGTCCATGATGAGTAACGCTGAGTTGCCGCGATCGTTCTGGGGATATGCGCTAGAATCAGCTGCATACCTTTTGAACTAGTTCCAACTAAGACTGTGCCTACTACACCATATCAGATGTGGTGTGGGAAGAGACCCTATCTCAATCACATTAAGACATGGGGATGTCCAGCTTTTGTAAAAAAGCAGCATGCGGACAAGCTCGAGACACGCTCAGTACAGTGCAAGTTTGTGGGATATCCAAAGAACTCTAAGGGATATTACTTCTATTGCGAAGAGGAACAAAAGGTTTTTGTTTCTCGCCATGCCCACTTTCTAGAACACCAGTTCATAGAAAAAGAACTAAGTGGGAGCGCAATAGAACTGGAAGAAATTCCAGAACCACGAGCTATTACTAAAAGCTTAGTAGAACCAGAAGGTTCGAAAGATCAGGACATTCCCACGCCACTCCGCAGGAGTAGTAGGCAGTCTCATCCGCCCGAGAGATACTACGGTTTTCTCATTGACGGGGATAGAAAGGATTGCATCATAGATTGTGATGAGCCTACTAGCTTCCAGCCAGCCATTCAGAGCGTCGACTCGGTAAAATGGCTGGATGCAATGCGGACCGAAATGGAGTCCATGTACACCAACAAAGTATGGACGTTGGACATTGCTCCAGATGGGGTAAAACCCGTAGGATGCAAGTGGATCTTCAAAAGGAAGATTGGTGTAGATGGATAGGTTGAGACCTATAAAGCTAGACTGGTTGCAAAGGGTTTTCGTCAAAGACCTGGTTTGGACTATGACGAAACCTTTTCTCCAGTAGCTATGCTGAAATCCATTCGGATCCTTCTTGCCATTGCTGCCTTCCACGATTATGAGATTTGGCAGATGGACGTAAAGACAGCTTTTCTAAATGGACATTTAGAGGAGTGTGTATATATGGACCAGGCAGAGGGTTTCATTCAGAGTGGGAGCAGCGGAAAGGTGTGCAAGTTGCTTAAGTCCATTTATGTACTAAAGCAGGCATCGCGGAGTTGGAACATCTGTTTTGATGAGACGGTCAAAGAATTTGGCTTTATCAAAAATCCAGATGAACCATGCATCTATTGTAGATTTGTAGCGAGAACTGTAGTATTCCTCGTTTTATACGTGGATGACATTCTCTTAATAGGAAATGACATTCCTATGCTACAATCTGTCAAGGGGTTCTTGTCACACAGGTTCTCCATGAAAGACCTGGGTGATGCCTCATACATTCTGGGTATCCGGATCTACCGTGACAGATCCAAGAGGATATTAGGACTTTTGCAGTCCAGGTACATCGACACCATACTGAAGAGATTCAGTATGGAAGATTCCAAGCGCGGTAATCTACCGGCTTGTCACAGGATCACCCTCTCCAAAGAGATGTCTCCCAAGACTGATTTGGAGAGGGATCGCATGTCTATTATACCCTACGCTTCTGCGGTAGGCTCTATAATGTATGTGATGTTGTGTACCAGACCGGATGTGGCTTATGCACTGAGTGTAGTAAACAGATATCAGTCAAACCCTGGGGAGAAACATTGGATAGCAGTAAAGAACATTCTCAAGTACCTGAGAAGGACTAAGGAGATGTTCTTGGTGTATGGCGGAAAAGACCTCCAGATTGAGGCATTTGCTGACTCCAGCTTCCAGAGTGACAAGGATGATTCCAAGTCCATGTCGGGTTTTGTCTTCACCCTCAATGGAGGGGCGGCGTGTTGGAAGAGCTCCAAACAGGAAACCGTTGCTGACTCGACTATGGAAGCGGAATACATCGCTGCATCTGATGCCGCAAAAGAAGGTGTCTGGATGAGGAAGTTCTTGAAAGAACTTCAGGTGGTTCCGTCCATTGTTGACCCAATACCTCTGTATTGCGACAACAACGGGGCTATAGCTTTAGCAAAGGAACCCAGGTCCCATCAGAAATCTAGACACATCTTGAGGCGGTATCACCTGATCAGGGAGATCGTGGATCGCCAGGAGATCGAGGTTCGGAGGGTTGTTTCAGAAGATAACACGGCAGATCCATTCACCAAGGCCTTGCCCCAGACTCAGTTCGAGCGGCTGATCGAGATGATAGGTCTTCGATACGCTAGTACATGGCCTTAGTGCAAGTGGGAGATTGTTAGTTTATATGCCCTAGAGGCCATTACTATATCATACTAGTTTGTATATTACTTGATGGAAGCATGGGACATTCACAGTTGTATATACAATCTTGCTCGAAATGGTAGTATGCTACTTGGTTTGTCTCTGCTTTAATATGTGCATGTGTTTCTTTTAGCATATCGCTGATATACATATTAGTAGAGCCCTTAGGATCTTTGCTTGATTACCAGCGTTGTGATGGCGCTCACACTCGTGGGAGCCGGGTAATCCATAAGCACATCCTTATACAGGTCCCTAGTCATTGGACTATCGAGACAGGGTATCGATACTCCGGAGTAGACTAGCGTATGCGCTTCTCATCCCAGTGTGGGAGACGGTATGTCCCACAGCCGTCAGTACGTTGTACTTGAGATAGTATCCGGGTGCTCGTTAGGTTACGAGTACACTGGACAGGACTCGTCGGGAACTGTTGGTTGGTATTATACCTATCGTCAGTTATCAGTTCCCAGGTGACATGACTACGGCTTAGTCCGCTAACTTGACACTGTCACTTCGCCTCAAGTGTGTTCCCACTGCACTTTGATTACTACCCTACCACGGCTCAAAGGAGTCGTGCAAACAGGTAGTTTTTGGGTGCAGTCCCGAAGCACTTGGAGGCAGTGACGGTTAGACAGGATTCGTGTCTCCCGGTATTGGGGGTTGACATCGCGCTGTGTCCAGGAGAGCCATTACACAAGTAGTCCCTGGCCAGGGCAAGCGAGATATACTGGTAGGTTTCCAGTGTTATCTCAGGGTGTTCTGGGCTACACTCCGACACGACTTGTACCGCTATTAGGTGACTGACGTTCACCGCCCCCTAAGCCCGCCATGCGATGTATCAGACGAACAGACCGGACTGTACGGAGACTGTCACATACAGACTCAGTAGGAGTTCAGATGGGGTTCACCTCGTCAGTCTTCTTATCGGCATCTACCTGGGGACCGTTACGTACAGCTAGTGCCGCTTGCGGTCTGTGGTTAAACCCACTGCCAGCGTTGTGTCGAGTCTTTAGAGTCCCACACAGAGAGCTATTCGCCTTTAGGCAAAATGAGTAGAGGTCGCATCGTTTTGCGAGAGGGTTCGTTCACATCCGCGCACTTGTGCACGTTTGTTGTCCGGACAGCTTATACTAGCGGGCTTTGGTTTAAGCCAGATCCTAGTATATGATTTAGGTTTAGTTTTATCTCTTTGTATTCGTGTTCCCCGGATCACGAATACGGGTGCGTATGCACAGTTGCTTGAGACAGAGGGAAAGGACTTTGATTAGGGTTAATGACCATTGTCATTTTATTAACCCTAATGCTTATGTGTGTATTATGGTTAATTGATATTAGTTTAATATAATTGTGCATGGTTATGGTTGTTGACCATTTGACTATCTTGACTTGTTGACCTTAGTTGACATGTTGACCGTCATCATTCCATATAAAAGATGCTCTTTGATTCTTGCAATTAGCATTAAATATGAAATGATAATGGTCATGTCTTGATTAACCATGACAATTATCTAGCTAATTAATAATAATTCACACATATATGTGAGAATGGTTGATTATTCTCTCGTTCTATCATTTACTTTCTCTCTCTTGTTCTTCCTCTTCCTCAAGCTCTCCCCTCTCATGTGTTGAGGAACACTTGAGCTTGAGAAAAACCTCTTCTTGATAATCTCTACTCTCATCTAGGGTTCTAGGATTAGCACTTCTAGCACCCTAGTTATTTCTAGCTTGGAGTTGAAGCGAAAGGTTGAGGCTTTCGGGTGGATCCTTCTTCGACGTGAGAAGACGACAAAGGTGATCCCTTTCCACTACTCCAAGGAGCAAGGAGAGAAGGACACAAAGCCCTAGGTATAACCGTTCCAACCTTTAGCTAGTTTCTAGTTAGCTTTAGCTTGTTTTTGTTTAGCAAAGATCCTCCTTTGTCTAGTCCATGTTGCCTAGAGTAGTAAAAATTTGATTTTTATTCCGTTTTCCGCCTCCCCGTAAGCACCGGGGTGGGCAACGTGGACTTACAGATGGGGTTTCTTCCCACTCCACATCTGATATGGGGTGGTAGGCACAGTCTTGGTAGGAGCCCTATTCAGAAGATATGCTGCTGATTCTAGCGCATAACCCCCAGAAAGATCGTAGTAACTCAGCATTACTCATCATGGAACGTACCATATCCAATAGGGTTCAATTCCGTCTCTCCGATACACCGTTATGCTGTGGAGTGTATGGAGGAGTAAGCTGAGAGAGAATTCCTTTCTCTTTTAGGTAACCTAGAAACTCGGCACTCAAGTATTCACCACCTCGATCAGATCTTAGTGTTTTGATACTTTTGCCGGTTTGGTTTTCTACTTCATTCTTATACTCTTGGAATTTCTCAAAAGCCTCGGATTTATGTTTCATCAGATAAATGAATCCGTACCTTGAGTAATCATCCGTAAAAGTAATGAAATAGGAAAAACCACCTCTTACATGTGTAGACATTGGACCACATACATCGCTATGTATGATTCCTAAGAGCTCGCTCGCTCTTACTCCATGTCCAGTGAATGGAGTCTTTGTCATCTTTCCTTTGAGACATGATTGACAAGTGGCATAAGTTTGATATTCGAACGAGTCCAAATATCCTTCTTTATGTAACTTAGTCAACCTTGTCTCATTGATGTGACCTAGTCTACAATACCATAAGAAAGCCTTATTTAAATCTGGAGACTTTCTTTTTAGTGTGTTCTGGACATTGAAAATTTGGAGTTGGTTTAAGACATATATACCGTTATCCAGTGTACCTGACCCAATCAAACTATGATTAAGGTGGATGTTAACAACATCACTTACAAACGTGAAATCATAACCTTTATTTGATAATAAGGAAACTGATATGATATTACACGCTAAGCTAGGTACACAAAAACAGTTATGTAAAACCAAAATGTGTCCACTCGTCAATCCCAGGTGATAATCCCCTACGGACACAGCTCCCACGCTAGCTCCGTTAGCAACCATCAGGGTCATATCACCATCCTTCAGCACCCAATGGTTTCTCGGTGCCTACAATGAATTGCATATATGAGATCCTGATCCGGTATCCAATACCCAGGAAGTAGAGTTGATTGACAGACAATTCTCAATTACAAACACACCTGAAGTCGAAGCCACAGCTTGCTTCGGTTCCTGGTTCTTGGCGTTCCATGCCTTGCAATCTTTCTTCCAGTGCCCTTTCCTATGACAATGAAAGCACTCATCCAGGGCCACTACTGGTACCGCAAACTTTTTCTTTCCCTTCGCTCCCACCTTACTAACATCTCCTCTAGGTTTGGTGGCGGCCTTCTTCTTCCTTCCTTTGGCCCTAGCCTTGGACCCGGAAGAAGAAGCACCGCTAACAAACATAGCGGGTGTTTCCCTTGCCTTCTGCAAGGTGCCATCTGCACTCCTCAACATGTTAAGGAGTTCCGGAAGTTCAACTTCTTTTCTTTGAATGTTGAAATTCAGAATAAACTGGGCGTAGGTGGAAGGAAGGGACTGGAGAATAAGGTCTGTATAGAACTCATTATCCAAAGTCGTCCCAAGGTCTGCGAGCTCTTCTATATAGCCAATTATCTTTAGGACATGTTCTCCTACCGATGATCCGACGGCCAATCTCGCTCAAAACAAGTTCTTAGAGGTCTCGTATCTTGCTATACGAGATTTCACTCCATAAAGTTCTTTTGTATGGAGAAATATGGCATCAAGATCCATATCCTCGTGCCTCCTCTGATGTTCATTGTTCATCGAGGCAAGCACGATGCACTTGGCCTTCGCGCAATCATACTCCCAGGTCTTGCGGATTTCCTTATCCGCATTACTGGATTTGGGACCTGGGACTGCAGGTGCCTTAGCGGTGAGGACGTACCCCAATTTGTCATAGGTCAAAACCATTGTGACATTCCGCAGCCAATCTTTATAGTTCGGCCCTGTCAGTATATTTTTCTCTAAAAGTAACTTAAGTCCAGTCATTTTCAGGGTCGCTGCAAGTAGGAGAGAGAGAAGAAACACGTTAGCATGATGCTCTTGCAAGTTTAGAGTGGTTTTAATTTATCTAAACTGGATGGCTCCACTGTTTCTCGAAATCTTCCTCAAACCATAAAAGAAGAATTAGCCAGGACTATTCTCACTGTACAATTCTTGCTTAACCATTCTGCCAGGCCGGTGTCGGTACTTCGAGGGAGGTTTTCCAACGCTTTCACGAAGTTCCTTAATTAAATAACCTCTTTTCTCTGGGGCGTAACCCCGCTGACACCTTTCTCAACACCTACTTGGTTTATAGCATTGATCGTTAAGTGACGAATCTCCTGATGAGTAGCATATACTCATAGTAGGATCGGGATCCAAATATCATCGTATGATAATGTTGAAGGAATCCTACCAACATTCATCAAACTCCAAATGGTATGCATCTCTTTGCAAATTTCAGTTTCTTTAGAAATTCCCGATATAAATTTTTGCCCCATGCTCTTATGACCTTGGGTTTGGTCAAAATGTCATAAGTCACATGTCAAGTTCTACCCGTCATTATCTTGTTAATTTAAACCCATCCGTACATACCCCTGACTTTGGTCAAATGATAATACGACTGTCCCAAACTAACTCATCTATCTATGCAACAAATGAATACCCAGCAGCTACCAAACACTATGCCTTGACTTTGGCCAAAATGCATAGCTTGAATACTACTGAATACCCAATGAAATGACGGAGGGCTACGAATGGTTTTAGCGAAACCGTGAACGTAGTGAACTTGATATGACCGAAGGAACATGATAGCTTTTAAAAGGAGTGGTTAAAGCTCCGCAATTAAAAATATCATCTTTTTTAAAATAACCGAGTGGTTTCTTTTAAATTGTTCCATCGATTCAACTTTTGGTTTATTTTCTTTGCATTAATAATAACGTGTCCCATCATTAACGTATCATTGCAGAAAACAACGAAAATACAACGCCCTATTATGCCATCTGCATTCGCCACTGGGTCCCGTCATCACCCGTTAGGTTACTTAACTAACGGCAGAGCGGGGGCTGGGCTAACGCGGGCGTAAAACATAAGTGACGTCTAAATAGCTATCATATATAGATATTGTACATTCTTCAGACGCAATAATAGGCATTCCAGATCACAGATGAACATTATTGGATATGCAAGCAATCCGCGTTTGTTTTGAGCCTGCAACAAAAGACGGATAACACAGTTGTGATGAATAGCCATTACCCCACCCTAGACCCCTATAGGTACGGCAAACTACCGGCCAAGTACCCGAAGTGAAGCGGTCTCCCTCAACAACGTGAGTAGGCCACTAAACACTTCAAAGTACCCGGTAGTTTGTGCACCCCACCTTGGGTCTATCCTAGGAGCAAAAACAGTAAAATGAAATAATACAACGGTGGCTACAACCTCAACCTGGATGTGCCCCGCAAAATAATATTACAACATATTACAATTACTTTGAATGAATGAATATAACAACCCATCACATACCCCGGCTAATCATCACAACAGTCCACTACAGTTCATAACCACAAACAGTAAAAACCATTATAGAAATGTGCAACCCCCTGCCAACCGACATACTAGCAGTTAGGGAAGGTTTACGAACACATTATATAATCACAAATATAATCAAATTAGCAAACATCGTAAGATTTTGATCGAGCAAACACTTTAGGTTCTACTCCAAAACTTCTCTGTGCACCTGAGACTTGAGCAGAAAAATAAACATCCCAGAAAACACAAAAATATCACAGAAGAGTTACTGGAGCAAACTGGGTTGAATCGGCTTCAACTCGGCCGCGGATCCGCGGCGGTTCGGTGGGATCAACCGCGGTTCCGCGGCTGTTTGGCCGATTCAGGAACCTATTTTTCTCCAGTAACCTTATAATTCTCTGTAGGTTATTCTGCAGGTCCTTAAAAAATTTTTAGAGCCTGTTTTAAATTCGACAGAAACTTAGTGATATCGATGTCTTTTTCGGTTCGTTTTGCGTTCGAAATTCATAGGACTTTGCTAATAAGTTAATTATTGTTTAGCGAGTCTCTGATACCACTGTAAGTCGATGTACAACACCCCACGACTTGCGGGGAGGCGGAAAATGTTAGTGTTTATGCCCTAGAAGGCCATTACTGTATCATACTAGTTTGTATATTACTTAATGGAAACTTGGGATATTCACATGTATATAACAGTCTTGCTAAACATAGTAGTATGCTACTTGGTTTTTCTATCTTAATATGTGAGTATACGTATTGATAGAGCTCTTAGGATCTTGCTTGACTACCAGCGTTGTGATGGCAGTCACACTAGTGGGGGCTGGGTAGTCTACAGGCACATCCTTATTCAGGTCCCTAGTCGTAGGATTATCGAGACAGGGCATCAATACTCCAGAGTAGACTAGTGTGTACGCTTCTCATCCCAGTTGGGAAGATGGTCTGTCCCACAGCAGTCAGTACGTCGTACTGGAGATAGTATACAGGTGCTCGTTAGGTTACGGGTACACCGGACAGGACTCATAGGGAACTGTTGGTTGGTTTTATACCAGTTGTCAGTTAACAGTTCCCAGGTGACATGAGTACAGCATAGTCCGCAGACTTGACACTGCTACTTCACCTCGAGTGTGTCCCACTGTTCTTAGATTGCTACCCTACCACGGCTCAAAGGAGTCGTGCAAACAGGTAGCAGTTGGGTGTAGTCCCGAGCACTTGGAGGCAGCGGCGGTTAGACAGGATTCGTCTCTCCCGGTATTGGGAGTTGATATCGTGCTGTGTCAGAGAGCCATTACGCAAAGTCCCTGGTCAGGGCAAGCGAGATTTACTGGTAGGTTTTCCTGTAGTTTCTCATGGTGTAATGGGCTACGCTCCGACACGACTTATACCGCTTTTAGGGGACTGACGCTTGCCACCCCCTAGGCCCGATATGCGATAGTCTTAGACGAACAGACTGGACTGTACGGAGATTGTCACAGCAGGCTCAGTAGGAGTTCGGATGGGTTTACTCATCGGCCTTCTTATCGACATCTACCTGGGGACCGTTACGTACAGCTAGTGCTGCTTGCGGTCTGTGGTTAAACCCACTGCCAGCATAGTGTCGAGTCTTTAGAGTCCCACACAGAGAGTTTCCCTACTTCAGGCGAAACGATATAGAGGTCGTATGGTTTTACGACAGGGTTCGGACGCATACGTGTTTTTACGCCGTACGATGTTCGGACAGTTTTTACTAGTCGGCTTTGGTTTAAGCGAGATTCTAGTATCGGATTATTGGATTTATACAGTCTAAAATTTTTCCATGTTTTTACGGATAGGAGGGGCGTTCTCGTAATTTGTCGGGAAGCTTCTTAAAGTATGGTGACTTGGGGGTTAAGGTGGCATTTGCATTAATTGGATAAGTGAGTCATGGTGCGATTCATACATGGAGTTAATGAATCAATTATGATTTATATGACTCATGTAATGAATCACTAAGTGTATTAATGAAACATGATGATATATCATTATTTGTTATTCATTTAATATATATGATATGTTTCATATATACATACATGATCTATTCATCCAAAAGGATTCTCATTCTCACATTCTCTCTCCTCAAGCTCTCTCTCTTCAAACCCTAACCCTAACCTCTCATATGTTGAGATCAAGGGTTAGCTAGACTAATACTTCCATAATCCAACTCTATATCACCTAGGTTGCTTAGATTAGCACTTTGAGTAACCTTGTTACCTCAAGTTAGAGGTTAAGCTTGGAGTAGGAGCTCTCGGGTGGATCGTCTTTGACTCGAGGAGGCCGTTGAGGTGCCAACGTTCCAAAGAGCCTATAAGGAGTGGATGATACTGATGAAGACCTGAAGGACAAATAACGTGAGGTATAAGTTCAAATCAGAGTAGTTAAACCTTTCGTAGTTTGCTAGTAACGGTTTAGATACGATTCATGCGCTCAAGTCCGTGTTACGAAGCTTTGATAATCGTTTTTCATAAATTCCGCCTCCCCGCAAGTTCATGGGGTGCGTGACATGGACTTACAGTGGTATCAGAGCCAACTAAACCATTACTAGCTTGTTAGCAACTAAGTAGAACTTCGATCGACGGAAAACACGAAAACAACACCCCGATACCCTTAACAGTTTCTGTTAATTTTAAATGTGTCAGAAATTTTTTTTGATAGGCCTTAAAATTCACAGCAGGGTATTATAAGAGTTCTGGGAAAATACGAGGTCACAACTCGGAAAGACGGCCGTGGAACCGCGGCCAAATGGTGCTTTTGGCCGCGGATCCGTCGCCGAGTCAACGCCGAGTTGACTCGGAGTTTCACAGTAATTCTTTATTTTTGGTGTTTTGTTTTCCTATATGTTCTGTTTCTACCCAGGTTACTTCAGTGCAGGTTTGCAATTGGGGTAGACACGGAAAATGGTTATCGATCGATATTCTAAGTTATTTGCTAATCGGGTTTTTATCTGTAATGATTAATGTGTTCGTAAACCCCCCCTAACTGCTAGTATGTCGGTTGGCAGGGGGTTGCACATTTCTGTAATGTTTACTGTTTGTGTATATGAACTTGATTGGATCGTTGTGATGATTAGCCGGGGTTTGAGATGGGTTTTATATTCATTCATTCGATGTAAATTGTAATATGATGTAATATTCTTTTGCGGGGCACATCCAGGTTGCGGTTGTAGCCACCGTTGTAATATTTCATTTACTGTTTTTTGCTCCTAGGATAGACCCAAGGTGGGGTACACAAACTACCGGGTACGTCGAAGTGTTTAGTGGCCTACTCACGTTGTTGAGGGAGACTGCTTCACTTCGGGTACTTGGCGGGTAGTTTGTCGTACCCGTAGGGGTCTAGGGTGGGGTAAAGGCTATTCATCACAACTGTGTAATCCGTCTTTTGTTGCAGGCTCAAAGCAAACGCGGATTGCTTGTATATCCAATAATGTTCATCTGAGATCTGGAATTCCTATTATTGCGTCTGACGAATATACAATATCTATATATGATAGCTATTTAGACGTCACTTATGTTTTATACCCGCGCTAGGCCAGCCCCCGCTCTGTCGTTAGTTAAGTAACCTAACGGGTGATGACGGGACCCAGTGGCGAATGCGGATGGCATAAGAGGACGTTGTATTTTCGTTGTTTTCTGCAATGATAGGATAAATGATGGGACACATTATTTTAATGCACAGAAAATAAACCAAAGTTGAATCGTTGGAACAAATTTAAAAGAAACCACTCGGTTATTTTAAAAGAGCAGTTTTTTTTAATTGCGGAGCTTTAACCACTCCTTTTAAAAGGCTATCAGGTTCCTTCGATTATATCAAGTTCATTACGTTCATGGTTTCGCCAAAACCAGTCGTAGCCCTCCGTCATTTCTTATGGATGGTCAGTAGTATTCAAGCTATGTTTGTTGGCTTTCGTCAAGACATAGTGTTTGGTTGCTGCTGGGGTATTCATTTGTTGAATAGATAGATGAGTTGGTTTGGGACAGTCGTATAACCTTGTTGGCTTTCGTCAAGGGTATATACGGGTGGGTTCAAATTAACAAGATAATGATGGGCAGAACTTGACATGTGTTTTATGATTTGTTGGCTTTCGTCAAGGTCATAAGAACATGGGGCAAAAATCTACATCGGGAGTTTCTAAAGAAACTGAAACTTGCTAGTGTAGCATACCATTTGGAGTTTGATAAATGTTGGTAGGATTCCTTCAACATTATCATATGATGATATTTAGATCCTGATCCTACTGTGAGTATATGCTACTTATCAGGAGATTCGTCACTTAACGATCAATGCAATAAACCAAGTAGGTGTCAAGAAAGGTGTCAGCAGGGCTACGCCCCCAGAGAAAAGAGGTTATTTAATTAAGGAACTTCGCGAAAGCGTTGGAAAACCTCCCTCGAAGTACCGACACTAGCCTGGCTGAACGGTTAAACACGAATTGTACAGTGAGAATAGTCCTGGCTAATTCTTCTTTTATGGTTTGAGGAAGGATTCGAGAAACAGTGGGAGCCATCCAGTTTAGATAAACTAAAAACCAATCTAAACTTGCAAGAGCATCATGCTAAAGTATTTTCTTCTCTCTCTCTCATTGCAGCGACCTTGTGACCATGACTAGGTTACATCTAGATAACAAGTTGACTGAATCTAACTTATTTGACTGGCAAGGATCTGTCCAGATGTCCATTGCCTATGACAAGCTGGACCACCCTAATACTACTTAAGATCCCGCCGTCCCAGGTCCAGTTTCCACCGTCGCGGATAAGGATATCCGTTAGACAAGGGAAAAGGATAAAGCGAAAGCTGAGTGGCTCGTGTTGGCTTCAGTTGATGGTGTATACCAAAAGCAACACGAGAAGATGGACTTATTTTCCATCTTTCTCCATAACAAAGATTTATATGGAGAGCAAACTCATATCGCAAGATATGAGACCTCGAACGATTTAATTCAAGCGAGGTTGGTTGTTGGGTCATCTGTAGGGGACAACGTCCTTACAATGACTAGCTCTGTTGATGAGCTCAAGGACCTGGAGACCACGTTGGGAAACAGGTCATACGCTGACTTATTTCCATAGTCCCTACCCTCTACTTACACCCCGAAAGAAACCAGGGAGACACAAGCTCTGCTTAATGGGGGACCTTCTTCTTCTACATCCAAGGCGAAAGCAAAGGGTGAAAAGAAGAAGACCTCTACAAAGCCGATATACGGTGTCAATAAAGTAGGAGGAAAGGGAAGAGCAAAAGTTTCGGGACTTGGTGTAGGTAAGGAGGGATGTTCCTATTGTTATGGGAACGGGCATTGGCAGAAGGATTGCAAGGCTTTGGAAGCCTGTAGCCAGGATACGAAGCATGTTGTGGCTTCAGCCTCAAGTGTGTTTGTAATTGAGAACTGTTTGTCAATTAACTCTACTTCCTGGGTACTAGATACCGGAGTAGGATCTCATATCTGTAATTCATTACATACTTTGAGAAACCGTAGAGTTATAAGGGTAGGTGATATGTCTCTCAAAGTTGCAAACGGAATGAGCGTGGACGCTGAATCCGTAGGAGAATATCGCCTAGGTTTGACAAGTGGGCAGATATTGATTCTACGTAACTGTTTGTATGTACCTAGTTTGACTTGTAATATCATATCAGTGTCCTTACTTTCAAAAGAGGGATATGATTTTATATTCGTAAGCGATGTAGTTCACATCCACCTAAATCAAGTTTTGATTGGGTCCGGTACATTAGATGACGGTATATACGTATTGAGTCAAGCTCAGGTTTTCAATGTCCAGAACACACTTAAAAGAAAGTCTCCAGAAATGAATCAGGCTTTCTTATGGCATTGTAGACTAGGTCACATCAATGAAACATGATTAACGAAGTTACATAGAGAAGGATATTTGAATCCGTTCGAATATCAATCTTATGCCACTTGTGAATCTTGTCTCATGGGAAAGATGACAAAGACTCCGTTTACTGGACACGGAGTAAGAGTGAGCGAGCTCTTAGGACTAGTACACAGTGACGTGTGCGGTCCAATGTCTACACATGCGCGAGGTGGTTATTCCTACTTCATTACTTTTACGGATGATTTCTCTAGGTATGGACATATCTTCTTGATGAAGCAAATCCGAGGCCTTTGAGAAATTCTAGGAATACAAGAATGAAGTGGAAAACCAAACAGGCAAAAGTATTAAGACACTGAGATCTGATTGAGGTGGTGAATACTTAAGTGCCGAGTTCCTGGGTTACTTAAAAGAGAATGGAATTCTCTCTCAGCTTACTCCTCCATACACACCACAACACAACGGTGTATCAGAAAGAAGGAATCGAACCCTATTGGATATGGTTTGTTCCATGATGAGTAAGGCTGAGTTGCCACGATCATTCTGGGGTTATGCGCTAGAATCAGCGGAATATCTTTTGAACAAGGTTCCAACCAAAACTGTGCCTACCACACCATATCAGATGTGGAGTGGGAAGAAACCCTATCTTCAGTACCTGAAGACATGGGGGTGTCCAGGTTTTGTAAAAAAGCAGCATCCGGACAAGCTCGAGGCACGCTCAGTAGAGTGTAAGTTTATGGGATATCCAAAGAACTCCGTGGGATATTGCTTCTATTACGCAGAGGAACAAAAGGTTTTTGTTTCTCGCTATGCCCGCTTCTTAGAAACTGAATTTTTAGAAAAATCAGAAGAGTGGGAGCGCAGTAGAACTGGAAGAAATTCCAAAACCATAAGAAGTTACTGAAAGTTTGGTGGAACAAGAAGTTTCAGAAGAAAGGGACATGCCAGCGCCTATCCACAGAAGTAGTAGGCGGTATCATCCGCCCAAGAGATACTAGGTTTTCTTATAGACGGGGATCGAGAAGATTGCGTCATTGATAATGACGACCCTACTAGCTTCCAGCAAGCCATTCAGAGCGACGACTCGGTAAAATGGCTGGATGCAATGCGGACCGAAATGGAGTCCATGTACACTAACAAAGTATGGACTTTGGACGTTGCTCCAGATGGGGTAAAACCCGTAGGATGCTAGTGGATCTTCAGAAAGAAGATTGGTGTAGATGGACAGGTTGAAACCAATAAGGCTAGACTTGTTGCAAAGGGTTTCCGTCAAAGACCTCGTTTGGACTATGACGAAACCTTTTCTCCAGTGGCTATGCTCAAATCCATTCGGGTCCTTCTTGCTATTGCTGCCTTCCACGATTATAAGATCTGGCAGATGGACGTAAAGACGGCCTTTCTAAATGGTAATTTGGAAGAGAGCGTCTATATGGATCAGCCAGAGAGATTCATTCAGAGTGGGAGCAGCGGTAAAGTATGCAAGCTGCTTAAATCCATTTATGGACTAAAGCAGGCATCGTGGAGTTGGAACATCTGTTTTGATGATACTGTCAAAGAATTCGACTTTATCAAAAATCCAGATGAACCATGCATATACAGTAAGATTGTAGGGAGAGTTGTTGTATTCCTCGTCTTGTACGTGGATGACATTCTCCTAATAGGAAATGATATTCCTATGCTACAGTCAGTCAAAAGATTCTTGTCAAGAAGTTCTCCATGAAAGACCTGGGTGATACCACCTACATTCTGGGGATCCAGATCTATCGTGATAGATCAAAGAGGATGTTGGGACTTTCGCAGTCCAGGTACATAGACACCATATTGAAAAGATTCAGTATGGATGATTCTAAGCGCGGTAACCTACCGGCTTGTTACGGAATCACCCTCTCCAAAGAGATGTCTCCCAAGACTGATTTGGAAAGGGATCGCATGTCGATTATACCCTACGCTTCTGCGGTAGGCTCTATAATGTATGCGATGTTATGTACCGGACCAGATGTAGCATACGCATTGAGCGTTGTAAGCCGGCATCAGGAAAACCCAGGGTAGAAGCACTGGATAGCAGTAAAGAACATTCTCAAGTACCTGAGAAGGACTAAGGAGATGTTCTTGGTGTACGGCAGAAAAGACCTCCAGATCGAGGCCTTTGCCGACTCCAGCTTCCAGAGTGACAAGGATGACTCCAAGTCCATGTCGGGTTATGTCTTTACCCTCAATGGATGAGCGGTCTGTTAGAAGAGTTCCAAGCAGGACACCGTTGCTGACTCAACGATGGAAGCGAAGTACATAGCTGTTTGCGATGCCGCAAAAGAAGCTGTCTGGATGAAGAAGTTCCTCACAGAACTTCAGGTGGTTCCTACCAGTGTTGGTCCAATACCTCTGTATTGCGACAACAACGGCGCTATAGCTTTAGCGAAGGAACCCAGGTCCCATCAGAAGTCCAGACACATCTTAAGGCGGTATCACCTGATCAGGGAGATCGTCGATCGCCGGGAGATCGAGGTAAAGAGAGTAGATACAGAGAATAACACTGCTGATCCATTCACAAAGGCCATTCCTCAGATGCGGTTCGAGAGGCTATTCGAGATGATAGGTCTGCGATATGCCAATACATGGCCCTAGTGCAAGTGGAAGATTGTTAGAGTTTATGCCCTAGAAGGCCATTACTGTATCATACTAGTTTGTATATTACTTAATGGAAGCTTGGGATATTCACATGTATATAACAGTCTTGCTAAACATAGTAGTATGCTACTTGGTTTTTCTATCTTAATATGTGAGTATACGTATTGATAGAGCTCTTAGGATCTTGCTTGACTACCAGCGTTGTGATGGCAGTCACACTAGTGGGGGCTGGGTAGTCTACAAGTACATCCTTATTCAGGTCCCTAGTCGTAGGATTTTCGAGACAGGGCATCGATACTCCGGAGTAGACTAGTGTGTAAGCTTCTCATCCCTGTTGGGGAGATGGTCTGTCCCACAGCCGTCAGTACATCGTACTGGAGATAGTATACAGGTGCTCGTTAGGTTACGAGTACACCGGACAGGACTCACAGGGAACTGTTGGTTGGTTTTATACCAGTCGTCAGTTAACAGTTCCCAGGTGACATGAGTACAGCATAGTCCGCAGACTTGACACTGCTACTTCGCCTCGAGTGTGTCCCACTGTTCTTAGATTGCTACCCTACCACGGCTCAAAGGAGTCGTGCAAACAGGTAGCAGTTGGGTGCAGTCTCGAGCACTTGGAGGCAGTGGCGGTTAGACAGGATTCGTCTCTCCTGGTATTGGGAGTTGATATCGCACTGTGTCAGAGAGCCATTACGCAAAGTCCCTGGCCAGGGCAAGCGAGATTTACTGGTAGGTTTTCCAGTAGTTTCTCAAGGTGTAATGGGCTACGCTCCGACACGACTTATACCGCTTTTAGGGGACTGACGCTTGCCGCCCCCTAGGCCCAATATGCGATAGTCTTAGACGAACAGACCGGACTGTATGGAGATTGTCACAGCAGGCTCAGTAGGAGTTCGGATGGGTTTACTCATCGGCCTTCTTATCGACATCTACCTGGGGACCGTTACGTACAGCTAGTGCCGCTTGCGGTCTGTGGTTAAACCCACTGCCAGCGTAGTGTCGAGTCTTTAGAGTCCCACACAGAGAGTTTTCCTGCTTCGGGCGAAACGATATAGAGGTCGTATGGTTTTACGACAGGGTTCGGACGCATACGTGTTTTTACGAACGTACGATGTTCGGACAGTTTTTACTAGTCGGCTTTGGTTTAAGCCAGATTCCGGTATCGGATTATTGGATTTATACAGTCTAAAGTTTTTCTATTACGGATAGGAGGGGCGTTCTCGTAATTTGTCGGGAAGCTTCTTGAAGCATGGTGACTTAGGGGTTAAGGTGGCATTTGCATTAATTGGATAAGTGAGTCATGGTGTGATTCATACATGGAGTTAATGAATCAATTATGATTTATATGACTCATGTGATGAATCACTTAGTGTATTAATGAAACATGATGATATATCATTATTTTTTATTCATTTAATATATATGATATGTTTCATATATACCCACATGATCTATTCATCCAAAAGAATTCTCATTCTCACCTTCTTTCTCCTCAAGCTCTGTTTCTCTTCAAACCCTAACCCTAACCTCTCATGTGTTGAGGTCAAGAGTTAGCTAGACTAATACTTCCATAATCCAACTCTATATCACCTAGGTTGCTTAGATTAGCACTTTGAGTAACCTAGTTACCTCAAGTTAGAGGTTAAGCTTGGAGTAGGAGCTCTCGGGTGGATCGTCTTTGACTCGAGGAGGCCGTTGAGGTGCCGACGTTCCAAAGAGACTACAGGGAGTGGAGGATAGTGATGAAGACCCGAAGGACAAGTAACGTGAGTTATAATTTCGAATCAGAGTAGTAACCTTTCGTAATTTGCTAGTAACGGTTTAGATACGATTCATGCGCTCAAGTCCGTGTTACGAAGCTTTGATAATCGTTTTTCATAAATTCCGCCTCCCCGCAAGTTCGTGGGGTGCATGACATGGACTTACAGAAAATTGAAAAACGATCTTGTTCTTTGCATAAACATAGACTAACCGAGAATCTTTGCTAAACTATAACTAACAAGAAACATAGAAGTTGTTAACTACTATGATAAGTGATTATACCTAATGAACCGTGTCCTTCTCCTTTTCGTTATCCACGTCCTTCTCGGCCTCCTCCACGTAATAAATGATCCACCCGAGAGCTATACTCCAAGCTTCACCTCCAACTTGAGGTAACTAGGTTTCTTAAAGTGCTAATCTAAGCAACCTAGGTGATATAGAGAAGGGTTATGGATTAAATAGTCTATTCTAATCCTTGGTCTCAACACATGAGAGGGGAGGATTAGGGTTTGAAGAGAGAGAGCTTGAGGAGAGAGAAGGTGAGCAAGAGAATGAGAAGAGATAATGAACTCATTTGAATATATGAAGCATAATGTTTTATGAAATAAATAAATTAAATCATTTAACAACCATGCTTCATTCATTCATATGAGTGATTCATCTCATGAGTCATTAGATCAATAAATGATACATTAACTCCATGGATGAATCACACAAATGAGTCATTAACACAATAAATGCAAATGCCACCTTAACCCTCAAGTCACCATCCTTCTAGAAGCTTCTCGCGAAATTACGAGAACGCCCCTCCTATCCGTGAAATCACGGAAAAACATTAGACTGTATAAATCCAATAACCTGATACTAGAAACTGGCTTAAACCAAAGCCGGCTAGTAAAAACTGTCTGAATGTCGTATGTGCGTAAACACACGTATGCGTCCGAACCCTTTGTCGTAAAACCATACGACCTCTATATCGTTTCGCCTGGAGTAGGGAAACTCTCTGTGTGGGACTCTAAAGACTCGACTACTATGCTAGTAGTGGGTTTAACCATAGACCGCAAGCGGCACTAGCTGTACGTAACGGTCCCCAGGTAGATGTCGATAAGAAGGTCGATGAGGAAACCCATCCGAACTCCTACTGAGCCTGATGTGACAATCTCCGTACAGTCCGGTCTGTTCGTCTATGACTATCGCATATCGGGCCTAGTGGGTGGTAATCATCAGTCCCCTAATAGCGGTATAAGTCGTGTCGGAGCATAGCCCATTACACCCTGAGAAACAACTGGAACCTACCAGTAAATCTCGCTTGCCTTGGCCAGGGACTTTGCGTAATGGCTCTCTGACACAGCACGATATCAACTCTCAATACCGGGAGAGAAGAATCCTGTCTAACCGCCACTGCCTCCAAGTGCTCGGGACTGCACCCAACTGCTACCTGTTTGCACGAATCCTTTGAGTAGTGGTAGGGTAGAAATCTAAGAACAGTGGGACACACTCGAGGCGAAGTAGCAGTGTCAAGTCTGCGTACTATGCTGTACTCATGTCACCTGGGAACTGTTAACTGACGACGGGTATAATACCAACCAACAGTTCCCCGTGAGTCCTGTCTGGTGTACCCGTAACCCAACGAGCACCTGTATACTATCTCCAGTACGACTTACTGACGGCTGTGGGACAGACCATCTCCCTAACTGGGATGAGAAGCATACACACTAGTCTACTCCGGAGTATCGATGGCCTGTCTCGATAATCCTACGACTAGGGACCTGAAAAAGGATGTGCTTGTAGACTACCCAGCCCCCACTAGTTTGACTGCCATCACAACGCTGGTAGTCAAGCAAGATCCTAAGAGCTCTATCAGTACGTATACTCACATATTAAGATAGAAAAAACCAAGTAGCATACTACCATGTTTAGCAAGACGGTTATATAACTGTGAATATCCCAAGCTTCCATTAAGTAATATACAAGCTAGTATGATACAATAATGGCCCCTAGGGCATATACACTAACAACTACAGCTCGGGATCTTCAATAAGCTGGTCCAAGTCTTCAGTGCTGGGCTCGATCTCTGGAAGGTCCGAAACACCTGACGACATTCAAAGAAGAAGAGAGAGAATGTCATCGGCGAGCAAATCGCTCGGTAAGTCCCAAAGATAAGGGAGAAGTAGAATAGACAGAGAGTAAAAGAGAAAGTGTAGATTTTAAAGTTGTATTTAGAGTTAACGCCGTTGTTTGTAGCTTGGTACAGAAGGATGCCAGAGTATACGAGAGAAGTCTCTATATGCCAGAGACTAGAAGCAAATGGAAGTACAAAGCTCCGTTAGAAAGCCCGGAACAACGGCGTGGTATTCAGGTAAGTGTCTTAAATCTTACAGTCTCGTGCCACTTCTAACACCTTCCGTACAAATTTACCCCTTAAACCCCGCGATATCTTGTTTCTATTGTTTGTATTGTAACTTGCAATTGAATTGTAAAATATAGATTGTATAATTGGATAACCTGCCGAAACCATGATATCAGTAAATGGATGTAACTGGAGAATCATGGATGTAACTGGAGAATCATATAAATGGAAGTATATCCATGGTTCGGTTCAGTCAATATAGATTGAATAGTTTGATCCGATTGATTATATGGATTCATGGATTCATATTGAATTGTAATATTGTAGATTGTACTTGAATCATATTCAAGTGAGATTATTATAATGAGACTCAGTCTGAGTCAGAACAATTAGAAAAGAAATTGAAGTCCTAAATTAGGTTTTGATGATATCGGTAACCGCTACACATGGGCGGCAGAATTTGTGTCAATTTCAAAGACGATTACCATGTGATAACACCGTTGTTAAGTTGTCTATCTTAAATAGGCAAGCACCCACTTCTCCGACTCCCTGAGGCTCAAGAGATTGGTCCCGCTTAAACCTATATTTACTAGGGTCCTTATTGTAATTTATAAAACTTGAAGGGGTTTTATGTAAAAATAATTTTGCATAATTTACAAAATACACCTCAAGTATTTAATTATCATCTTTAGAGTTTTCATAGTTGTGGATTTTATATTTGTGACATTTCTATTGAATAAACCTATTTTTCATAATATATGGTATTTAATTATAATATTGAACTTGTATGGAATTTCATGGTATTTTCATGTAAAGTGATCCGTTTGATTTAGGAAAGTTGGAATATTTATATTATATCAAAAATAGGTATTTTGATAATACATATATATATTTATTTATATAAAACAATTTTAATCTATTATTTTTCTAGAAATCTCATTTTTCTTAAGATATTTGTATTTTTAAATCTTTCGAGACCAAATGCTCCTTGCGGAGGTCTGAATCTCACACTACTAAACCCAGGGATGTGCGATAATCCGCACCATCCCAGTCGGGTTCCCCAAAATGGGTTGTAGCGGCGCTTTGCAAAGATTTATAAAAATGCGTAATCTTATAGAAAACGGTTTTAATAATTAGTGGTATTTATATGTAAAGTTTCATTTTCCCGTATTCTATGTTCCCGAAAAGTATTGTGCTATGTTGCATATGAGTGTTGTGAGGAGATAGGTCATTACCTCATGATCTACTTAAAGGTATAGCAAGATTGTGATGTTTTAATGTCAAAATTAAACTACATGGTATTTTAGTGAAAAAGTACGTTAAAAATTGAAATAGAAATCCTTTTGATATGGAACTTGTTCAATATGATTTGTTAATGTTTAATAGTCAACATGTAAGGGTTTATTATGATTGTATCTAAGAAAAGGTGAGATTTTTTTAGGAAGAACCGAATCGGAAATCGGATTAACTCCGATTCCGTCGGGTTTTAGTAATATGAGTTTTTAGAATAGAATAGAGAAGAGAGAGTTGGGACTTACGGGTTTAGAATCAAGAGAAGAGGGAGAGGAGGAAGTAGGATTTGCCAGTGCATCGTTTCGTCGCCGGAAGCTCCTAGGGTCGTCGTCGGAAGATCGCTGGAGTTTCGCCCTTCGCTAACTCCACTTGTACACAAAAGTTCTAGAGATTTTCTTGAGATTTTTGGACAGAAATTTGGAGTGAGAAAGGTGTGTTTAGGAGTGATATTTATAGGGTAAATCTAGGGTTAGGGTAGGTGAAAGGGTGAATTGAAAATGTAATAAAAATTGTATTTAAAATGGAGTAAATAGGTGTTTTAAAAGACTCTGTTACTGTGCAGAGAAATTAAAGTATACAGGGGTTATTAGAATACAAAAAGGCAGAACTTTCATGAAGGCAACTCAGTGATCCGACCGAGTTCGGCCGTCGGCGGCGGGACGAGTCGGCCGAGTCGCCGGCCCGAGTCGGACGAGTCGGGCCGGGGCTCGCTGCCACGTGTCCCTCGTCGCTTGGTGTAGCCCCTGGGTCGGTTTGTTTTACATGTGTAGTGGGGTTTTTACGAGTTATGAACGTGTAGGATCTTGGACTTCTAAAAATTCAAAAGAAAACAATATTAAAAATAATGTGGGGGATGGGATTTGAACTCTGGTGCTTTGGTTCAGCTGTGCAAGGTCTTACCAATGAGCTACAAGCTCCTTCTTTCTATTAAAAAGCAAAACAAACTTATAACTTGTGCTCAGGCAAAAGTACCCATTTCTGTATTTTTTTGAAAAATTGTACAGAAAGTTGTAGAGGAAGTTTAGGGTTGTTACAATATAAATGCGTGAGACGAATGTAATATTATATATATGATATATAATAAACGTTGCTTATGTTTTGCACCCGCGCTAGTTCAGCCCCCGCTCTGCTGGTAGTTAAGTAACCTAACGGTGCATGACGGGGCCCCGTGGCGAATGCGGATGGCATAAGCGTACGTTCTATTTTCGTTTCATTTTTCTGTGATGTTTAGGAAACATTAATTGATGGGACTTCATTAATGAGATTAATGAAAAGAAAGAAACCAAAAGATGTTGTAGAATCAAATTTTTAAAAAGGGTAGCTCTAATTTTTGCTTTGCATAGTGGTATTCCTTGGTAGCTCTAATTTTTGCTTTGCATAGTGGTATTCCTTGATGAATATCCAGCATCTCATTCGATGAGGAAAGAGCGAGATCCCTTCACTGGGAGTGACCTCTTTAGCGAAACTAGCAAATACTACAACCCACACGGTTTTGTCTTTTGATTGCTTCTTTAGTTCTTGCTTTGCATAGTGGTATTCATGAATATCCAGCACCCCATTCGATAAGGAAAGAGCCGAGATCCCTTCACCGGGAGTGACCTATTTAGAGTAGCTAGAAAGCCTCAAAAACACTTCTTTATAAAATCACTAGATTCTACAACGATATCAAGTTCATTATGCTCATGTTTTCTTAAAAATCTGCGTAGACCTCCGTCATTTCAGATAAGTACTATTTAGTATTCGTGCTGCGTTTGTTGACCTCCGTCAAGGCGTAGTGTACGGTAGCTGATTAGTGCTTATCTGCCGCATGTGATGAGATTGGATTAGGGTAGTCGTACGGCCTTGTTGACCTCCGTCAAGGGTCGTGCGGGTGGGTTTAATTCAATCAAAAAAATGAACGGTGTTGAACTTGAGTAGCAGCCTATGGTTTGTTGACCTCCGTCAAGGTCATAGGAAGCTAGGGGTAAAAACCATTATCAGGAATTTCAAGTGTTGAAATTTGCAATGAGATTGCATATCTTCTATATGATAATTGGATCCCGATACCCACTGCGAGTAAGAGTTACTCCTGAGAGAGTTTTGCACTTTACAATTAGCCGATCAAGTAGATGTCTAGAAAGGTGTCAACGGGGTTATGTCTCTAGGGAAACGAGGTTTATTTTAATTAGGTCCGTGCGAAAGCACGGGGAACCTCCATCAAAGTACCAACACTGGCCTGGCCGAACGATTAGCGAACTTATAGGGTGTAATTAATCCTGGCTAATCTTACCTTTTAGGGTTTGAAGGAAGATTTGATAAAAACAGTGGGAGCCATCCTGATTAGATAAGATAATAACCAATCTAATCTTGCAAAGAGCGCATGCTAACGCGTTTCCTTCTCTCTCTCTCTCTCTCTCTCTCCAGGCAGCAACCAATGTCACGCCTTAATCAAGATAATAATATAGATGTATTGTCCGAACCCTCCTTTTATACAGGGATAGGAATGTTGGTCCCGCTCTATCTATGAATGTCATAAGTCTGAGCAAGGATAGGGGAATGTCAGGATTCCCATGCCACCCATACGAATAAACAGCATGTTGATGCATCTTCTTCGGGTGTGTTCGTTATCGAGAACTGTTTCTCAGTTTGTTCTACGTCCTGGGTATTGGATACCGGATCAGGATCCCACGTATGTAATTTGTTACATGGGCTAAAGAAAGGTAGAGAACTGGGAAAAGGTGATAAATCCCTAACAGTAGGAATGGTGCAATTGTTGCAGCCAAGGGAGTTGGCGATTATCACCTTGTATTACTAACTGGTAATACATTGATTCTGAACGACTGTTACTACATACCAAAGATGATGTGCAACATTATATCGGTTTCTTTGCTAACTAAAAAAGGATATAATCTCACATTAGAGGATAATGTTGTCACGCCCCGCTTCCAGAGTACGCTAAAATGGGCACGTGACATAGCCAACCATACTACCTGTGGGTAGGAAGTATCCATCCACAGTCACATTACGGCTGTAGAGATATCAAGAACAAAATAAAACTATCTAAAACATGTCCATAATCCAAGATAACATGAGTCAAGAATAATAAAATGCGGAAGCGAAAGATCCAATACAAAATAACTGGAATGTATGTCCCATAATGCGGGCTCACATCAGGAATAAAATGCAGGAAGGAAAAACTAACTACTGTTGACACTCACAGCTCAGCCTGTTGGCTGAAGTACTCCTGCTCGGACTGCAACAGCGATACAGAATCTGGGCCATGCAAAACCCAGACGTCAGCGCGTCATGTCGTCAAGTAATAACATATAAACAGGATAACAGGCAATGCAATATAAACATGAATGGAAAGCAGGTGTAACAGTATTGTAAGTCAAGGCAGTGTAGGGTAGTGTGCACTGAGTAAACTAAACTGTTCTATCAGGTTTTCTATATTAAAGACCTTGAAATCAAATTGATGAATCATCGATGTAACTCAATAGTATCTCGTGCGTACCCGGGACCACGGTCCAGATTCTCGGGCTGAAACCGAGACATGCCGCTAGGCACTAAAACAGGAATGTGTACAGATGAATGATGTCAGCAGCATCATTCCAAGACTGGCCCAGCCTCTAAAACTGATCAGAACAGGTATCGAACTGTCGAGTTACAAGTCAGGTTTCATCATTGATTTTCCCATACCCTCAAGTTATATGTGTATGTCAAGTCAAGTGTTCAGTAATCAAGAACTAATACCAACACAGGATCAGGTAAGCAGGTTTGTCTGGATAGACAACAGGAACGGTCCATGAGGACTACATGTCAGGTTTGTTGGCATTAGACACAAGATCAGGTAACGGGTCAAGTCATGGTACATCAGGTCAGGTCAAGCAGTATACGGTACCATGTCGGGTCAATCAATATGTATGTAGCAAGTCAGGTCAAGATGTAAACGATATCATGGATGTGCTCATACTCAGTTACATAATCAAGCATGGTTATCAACAACATAAATCTAAGCAATGAATTAAACAATAAAGAATCTTCAATTAATTAGCAGCACAGTTATCAGTTATGTTTCAGAGGTGATTTCAACATTATAAGAATATAATATGACAGTTATGGCCGTTAAATCATGTTAGCAAGCTTAAGAATTTTATGGATGCAATGATATATATATATAGGTTCAATGGATGAAATCACAGCTAATACAGGTTAAATGCACACGAGTGTCCGAATGGAGTAAAACTATAGAGAAAGTGCCATAGGCTACGTCAATAGTGAAAGTGTGATTAAAACATATGGATGTGATTATTAAGTTTAAAAAAGTAAAAAGCAAACGGTGGGTTTCAAGCTTGAAAGCTAAAATGATATAACACGACATTGGAAACGAAAAGGGGAAATTATGGTACTAAAGTTAAACTGCAGATTTAGGGTGTTATCAATGTATATGTAAATATTATTTAGCATGTAGCAAGGTGTACTTGCCACAACGGGTTGCAAATCGGGAAAACGGAACGTTACACGTCGGCAGGGAAAACTCGCGACGTGCGCACGGTTCACGGAATGAACCCAAACGACGAACAGTGGAACCACACAGGTCAGGGTACCTCGCTGGATCGTCGAGACACGTCACCAGCATAGCCAGATTCCGGCGAGACACAAAAACAGTGAACAATCAAAAATGCAAACAAGAAAAGAAAAGAAAAATAAAGAAGAAGGGAAGGAGGATAGAGAAATGGGTGCTCACGAGGATCTGTGGGGAGGTTGTGGTCGCCGATCACGTCGACGGAGCTCCGGCGGTCAGCCTAGGACGACGGCGACAGAATCTACAAATCAAGAAAACATGAACAAAGAAGAAAGGAGAAGAGGAGAGGGATGTTACGCTCACCGAGGGGGTGCTCGCGAGACCAGGGAACGGATGAAGATCGCCGGCGGCGATCCCTCGACGTGCTGCAGCGTGCAGGGGTGCGCGGTGCTCGTGCAGGGCCCTCGGGGAGAAGAGGAAGGAGGAAGGATATGCAGTGGAGCTGCCGAGGGCGAGGAGGCGAGTAGGCCGGCGATGATGGCGTCGGCGTTGGGGCGAAGGCGAGGGAGGACGAGGCGGCTAGGGTCTCGGGGAGTTGGGTTCTGCGTTTTTTTTGGAGGAATAAGGAGGAGGAGAAAGAATATATATATATATATATATATATAGGGGAGAGAGAGAGACGGGGAGAGAGAGAGAGAGATAGAGAGGAGGTGAGAGATCGAGAGGAGAGAGAAAATTGGATCGTAGCGAGAGAGAGACGGGGAGAGAGAGAAGTAGAAATGGTGGGGCCCACGGGGTTAAAGAATGAAGGGAATTGGCTGGGAGAAAAAATTTGTGAAAGATTTAAGAGAACTGAAAAAATATTCTGGGGATTTAAAAATTATATTCGACGGTATAAAATACTAGAAATTAGGATTTGGCGCAAATGCAAAATATTTCCAAATTGCGCCCGGGTCGGGTCCAAAAATTTGAAATTGAAATAAGAAAATTATAGGCGGGATCCAAAATTTAAAATGAAGTATTTTACGATCAAAAAGCATACCCCCAAAACGGACACACGTACGTGCGCGTAGCCGTCCAAACACGTCCGTTTCACTGAACGGGACAAGGACACGATGCAAAGACGCTACCACAGGGTTAGGGGTGTCAAGCAGGCTATGTCGAATATTTTTAATTTTATTTTAGATGCCATAGATTGTTATATACAAAATTGATTTGTCGGGGTAAAATTTATAACTAGTAACAGTCAATTAAGATAAATGAAATAAATATCGCACATCAACACATGATAACTGAAATTAGTGGAATTGGACTCGGTTGTTACATTATACCCAACTACAAAAAGAATTTCGTCCTCAAAATTCCAAGAATACAAAGATAGAAGACAAGCAACTACATGAAAAGATGAGGAAACTTCTGCTGGATTTCATCTTCTCGTTCCCAAGTGGACTCTCCATGCGAGCGATTTCCCCAAGAAACAGGTACAAGAGGGATAACCTTGTTCTTAAGAACCTTTTCCCTTCGATCCACAATTTCAACCGGTCTCTCCTCGAAAGTCAAGTCTTCTCGTACCGTCATCTCCGAATGATCCAATACATGTGTTTCATCTCGAACATACCTACGGAGTTGAGATACGTGGAACACATCGTGCACATTCGCCAAGGACTGCGGTAACGCTAAACGATACGCTACCTCACCAACACGCTCCAAGATCTCAAAGGGTCCAACAAATCGAGGACTGAGCTTTCCTCGACTTCCAAAACGAATCACCCCTCTAGTCGGTGATATCTTCAAGAATACCAAATCACCCACGGCGAACTCTAGAGGTCTTCTCGACGTATCTGCCCAACTCTTCTGTCTGTCTTGAGCTGCCTTCATATGATTTCTGATAGTGTTAACTTTCTCAACTGTCTGCACAACCAAAACTGGTTCCAACAATCTTCATTCACCGACATCGTCCCAGCAAACAGGTGAACGGTATTTGCGACCATACAAAGCTTCAAATGGAGCCATCTGGATAGTTGCCTGAAAACTGTTGTTGTAAGAAAACTCCACCAAATGTACATGATCCTCCCATGAACCCTTGAAGTCTAACATACATGCTCTCAACATATCTTCAAGAGTTTGGATCGTTCTTTCCGACTGACCATCAATCTGAGGATGATAAGCTGTGCTAAACTTCAATCGAGTCCCCAAACTTTCCTGTAAACTCCGCCAAAAGTGTGATAAGAACCGAGTGTCCCGATCGGACACGATGCTCACCGGTACTCCATGCAATCTTACAATCTCCTGCATGTACCGCTCCGCCATAGTCTCTATTGATTGACCAACCCGAAAAGGGATAAAGTGAGCTGCCTTGGTCAATCGATCAACAATCATCCATACTGCATTGTTGCCTTTTGGACTCCGCGGTAAAGCCATCACAAAATCCATGGTTATATATTCCCACTTCCACTGAGGAATCGGAAGTGGTTGCAATAAACCAGCAACCCTTTGATGTTCAGACTTAACTTGCTGACACACCAAGCACTTTGCCACAAAGCGAGCAATCTCCCGTTTCATGCCTTCCTACCAGAAATGCTGTCGGATATCTCGGTACATCTTTGTGCCTCCTGGATGTACAGAATAAGCTGAACTGTGTGCCTCCTTCATAAGTTCTTCACGAGTATCTCCCTTTGGTACACACAAACGGCTACCATACCTCAACGAACCATCTTCGTGGATCAATAAATATGTTCGTAGTCCGGCTTCAACCCGTTCTCGAAACTTTTGCAGTCTAGGATCCTGCGATTGTGCTGCTTTAATACTCTCGATCAACGACGAATGTACTTGCAGCTGCATCAACTGTCCCGAAGAATGCTGTAGTACAACCTCCAAATCAAATCTTCGAAATTCTTCAACGAGCTCCTTCTGCGTAGTCAACATCTGAATTGCTGGTAACCGACTGAGCGCATCCGGCATGACATTAACCTTCCCCGGATGGTACTTAAGATCAAGATCGTAGTCAGCCATCAGCTCCAACCATCTACGTTGCCTCATATTAAGCTCCTTCTGCGTGAACACATACTTCAAGCTCTTATGATCCGTGAAAACTTCGACCCTTTCGCCTAAAAGGTAGTGTCTCCAAATCTTCAAAGCGAAAATCACAGCCGCAAGTTCCAAATCATGAGTTAGGTAATTCTTCTCATGGGTCTTCAACTGTCTTGATGCGTATGCTACAACCTTTCCATGCTGCAACAAAACACATCCCAATCCTTTCCCAGATGCGTCACTGTGAATCACCAATCCTCCGGAATTGTCTGGCACGGTCAGAATAGGAGCGGTTATCAATCTCTGCTTCAACGTCTCAAAAGCTGACGCACATCTATCCGTCCACATAAAAAGGTACCTCCTTGCGGGTAAGCTTGGTCAAAGGCTCCGCCAGACGAGCAAAGTTTTCCACAAATCTTCTGTAATATTCGGCGAGCCCAAGAAAGCTTCTTATCTCCGCAACATTCTTTGGAATCGGCCAATCACGAACTGCTGCAATCTTTTCGGGATCGACGGCGATTCCATCGCCAGACACAACATGCCCCAAAAAATTTACTTCTTCCATCCAAAACTCGCACTTACTCATCTTCGCATACAACTTCTCATGTCGCAACGTCTGCAGTGCGATCTTCAAATGCTCAGCATGCTCTTCAAAACTCTTTGAGTAAACCAGAATATCGTCAATGAATACCACAATAAATTGTTCCAAGAATGGTGAAAAGATTCGGTTCATCAAGTCCATGAATATCGCCGGTGCATTTGTTACTCCGAAGGGCATTACTAAGTACTCGTAATGTCCATACCGAGTTCAGAACGCCGTCTTGCAAATATCTTTTGCTTTTACTCAGACCTGATGATATCCGGATCGCAAATCCAGCTTCGAGAATACCCTCGCGCCACTAAGCAGCTCAAAAAGTTCTCCAATGCGAGGGATCGGGTACTTGTTCTTAATAGTCACCCGATTTAATTCTCGATAGTCGATGCACATCCTTCTTGTGCCATCTTTCTTCTTTACTAGAAGAACTGGAGCTCCCCAAGGCGAGTTACTGCTTCGAATCCAACCCTTCTCAATCAGTTCAGCAACCTGCTTCTTGACTTCATCTAACTCCACCGATGCCATTGGGTAATACGCGATACTGGCGCCGCACCAGGAATAAGATCAATTGAGAACTCCACGTTTTGCTTCGGCGGTAATCCCGATATATCTTCAAACACGTCCATAAAATCACGAACGACAGCTGGCTCCTCACTTTTATCAACTTCCATTGATGCAAGAATATTATTTGTCGGCCTAGCCCAAAACTCGACTGGCCCGACAGAACTGGTTCCTCCAGTGAAGCTAAACTTGGGATGTCCGGGAATCTGGAAAATTACTTTCCTTGCCCTACAATCAATGTGAGCGTGGAAAGTGCCAAGGAAATCCATTCCCAAGACGACTTCGTAGCTGCCCGTATCAATCACCAAGAAATCTGCAAAAAGCTCCCGTCTGCAAACAACAACAGTACAATCTTTACATTCCCTACTAGATATGATTTTCCCATTCCCAGTGTGTATGTCCCAGAAACTAGACAGGGTCGTGCAGGTGATCGAGTGTGTAGATATAAACTTGGACGACATAAAACAATGGGATGCACCAGAATCAAATAACGCTAATGCAGGAAAACCATGAACGAGTAGAGTACCTGAAACAACCTCTCCTGACGCCTTAGCTTCTTTAGCTGTCAAGGTAAAAGCTCGAGCCTGATTAGGTCCTTGAGTCAGCTGCTTCTGTCCCTGGAACGGTCTATGCGGAGGCTTCTGAATATCATCCCTCGTACGAAGTTTCGACGGACAAGCGCTGACAGCGTGATCCGCCGCTCCACAAACTAGACAGAGTCCCAGCCTCCTTCGACAATCCTTTTGCACGTGACCAGGTAAATTGCAGTAGTTACAAGTCACGCTCTTTCTTCGATCAATGACAACAGGCTTCTTCATGGGTGTTATACCACGACGGTCCACTGGAATACCTCTGCGACCATGAGCTCGGTTTGGTACAAATACCGGCTTCCTTACTGCAACTGCTGTCTGCTGCAAACTCCCAGTCTTCCCTAATAGGCTCTGCTGTTCTCGAGCTGCCGTAAGAACCTGTGAGAAAGTGGTCAAACCCAGGGAGACAATCTTCCTCTGGATGTCCACATCCAAGCTGCGCATGAACCTCCGTGCCCTGTCTGCATCGTTGGCAACTAAAGGTCCAGCGAATCTGCTGAGTCTTGTCCATTCCGCTGCATACACATCCACGGGTGCTCCATTCTGCCTTAGCCCGATGAACTTCTCTTCCATTTCCTCTCGTGCAGTCCGCAGGAAGAACTTCTCCAGGAAACTCTTCGAAAAATCCGCCCACTTGACCGGCTTGGTCAAGCGGGTCTCCTCCACAAGCCACCATTCACGGGCGTAATCCACTAACTGAATGCGTACCACATCAATTCTTTTCTCATCTGGAATCTGTGCCGCAATAAGTAAATTCTCCGTGTCAACTAGCCACTGCTCTGCTGGCAACGGCTCCTCCAAACCGGTAAATGCAGACGACCCAAACGCCTGAAATCTGCTACGATCCCCATACGTTCAACTGGTTTAGCCCCAACATTGTCCACAGTCTGCTGAACGGTCTGCAAACCTTCCTGAAATGATTCAGCTTGCTGCTGGATCAGCTCGGTCTGCCTCTTTTGATTCTCTAGCATTCCCCGAATTACTCCAAGCACGGCGGCTTCGTCAACACGCCTTTGGTACGTCTTCAGATTCTTGCCTGCCATACTCCTGAAATCAAAACACCCAAGATTAGCAGGATAATATATTTACAATATAGATCAAGGCTAGAACTCCAAGTTACTTAAATAGAGTGCCGCATTGTAACTATGCCGCGGTATCATAGCCACAATTACATAACTCCACCCAAGTCGCCTAAGTCCTAGAGATAACAAGTAATCAGGTTTCGAGTCGATATGCAAAGGAAGTTTGCACACCGTAGAAGATATAATCAGGAAGAATTCGATTCAAGGACGGTAAAACGGCAAGGTGGCAGGACATGTTTCCTAAACACGGGCATTCTGATTCGTGTATTGGGTACAATACCCAACTATAAAAAGAATCAACCCGACTAACCTATGGCTCTGATACCAAAAGAACCATGTCACACCCCGCTTCCCAGAGTATGCTAAAATGGGCACGTAACATAGCCAACCATGCTACCTGTGGGTAGGAAGTATCCAACCACAGTCACATTACGGCTGTAGAGATATCAAGAACAAAATAAAACTATCTAAAACATGTCCATAATCCAAGATAACATAAGTCAAGAATAATAAAATGCGGAAGCGAAAGATCCAATACAAAATAACTGGAATGTATGTCCCATAATGCGGGCTCACATCAGGAATAAAATGCAGGAAGGAAAAACTAACTACTGTTGACACTCACAGCTCAGCCTGTTGGCTGAAGTACCCCTGCTCGGACTGCAACAGCGGTACAGAATCTGGGCCAAGCAAAACCCAGACGTCAGCGCTGTTAGTTATATGTATGCCCTAGAGGCCATTACTGTACATGAGATGTATATTGTAGTGGATGCTAGGACATATATAGGTAGGACTTTCTTGCTCGACATGATAGTACGCTATCTGGTTGCTCTTTATCTTAACATGTATACTTGCAGTCTCTCTATTACATGTTGATAAAGCCCTTAGGATGTGTACTCGACTTTCTGGACTATGATGTAGATCATACTAGTGGGGCCTGGGTAGTCAATGAGTACATCCTTCAATGTTCCTAGTCGTGGGAATATCGAGACGGGGCATCGATATTCCAGAGTAGACTAGCGTATATCTTCTCGATCCATGTGATGGGCGATGGATGATCCCATATCCATTGGTGTTTGACATCGGAGATGGTATGCGGGTGCTCAGTGGTGACTGGGTACACTGAACGGACTCCCCGAGAACTCCCAGATGGTATTATACCTCACGTCAGATGGCAGTTCTCTGGTGACACTGGTACAGCTTAGTCTGTTGACCCGAGATCGTCATAGAGTCTTGTGTGTCTCCCACTGTGCTTTGATTTCCACCCTACCACGGCTCGATTGAGTCATGCAAATAGGTGGTTTTTGGGTACAGTCCCGATTCACATGGAGGCAATGAGCGATAGGAGGGGATTCGTCTCTCCCGGTATCGGGGGTTGATGTTGCTCTATGCTCGACTGGCCATAACTGGAAATCCCTGGCCAGGGTTGCACTGATTTACTGGTAAGTGTTATCAGTAGTTTCATGCGTGTTATGGACCTTACATCGGCATGACTTATCAAGCTACTGGGGTCTGACGTTTACCACCCCTAGGCGAGATATGCGACATATCAGACGAACAGACCGGACTGTACAGTAAGTGTTACTGGTTGGATTCACAGGAGTGTGAGCGGTCTTGCTCGTTGATCTTCTGATCACTCAATACCCGGGTGGCCGTTACGTTTAGAAGACCGCTTGCGGCTTGTGGGTGTTTGATATGATCATCACCTGCTGCCGGCGTATTGACGAGTCTTTAGAGTCCTACACAGAGGTTTCCTGGCTCAAGCGAAACGAAATAGGAGCGCATATAAGATATGTGCGGGACCGTGAATAATACCAGTATGTGATACTGGATTCTATTCTCGCGATTTCTATCATCGGACGGTTATATAAGATATAGCCGGGTTACCGAATCAAATGTTGATTCGATATATTGATACACTTGATATTAGTCGGTTATATGCGGTATGACCGGATCATTAAATCAAGTGTTGATTTAATGATTTAATGTATAATTATATATTTGATATATTACTTTACATTAACTAGTATTTGTTCACTTAAGATTGATTTTCTCACTTGATGTGCACAAGTAGTATATGTGATATATTTTTGTATACTTGATTATATCATGTTTGATGATACATGCAAACTTGGGTGTGTGTATGCTATACACCATGTTTAGGTAAATGGTTAGGGTTTTATTTACTTTATTTATTTTGGTTAAAAAGAAAAAACTAAATGGTTGCTTTTGTTTTATGCAAGAAGCTTCATGATGCTTCATGCATCTTTGAAAAGGTAACCATTTTGTTTTTATTCCTTAACCTAACCATTTCACCTAAACCTTAGTTTATTCTCTACTTTAGTTACCTCACCCATGGTTGCTAAATGATAAGGATCACTTGAATTTTCTTTTCATTATTATTAATTCTTTTCTTTCTTCTTCTTCATCTTCTTCATGAAGAAGAAAACCATTGCTAGAAAATTCCAAGTGATGAATCCAAGTGAGAAATCCAAATCCAAAGTGAACCCACTTCCTATTTCTTCATCCTCTACAACTTGCCATGTTATATAGGGTGTTTTCTTCACAAGTTTCATGACTTAGTGAAGATGGAGCTTGAGTTTGAGTTGCCTCGACATAGATCATCTTCGACATCGATGTCAACAACCTAGCCCGACCATTTCTCCAATGAAACCGACAACAGAGTCCGGGATTCCGATGATCACAGCGGAGGGACGTCAACACGGAGCTGAAGATGTGGAGGACCGGATCTACAAAGGTTGTAGTCACTTTAACTTGTAGTTAAGTTGTTAACTTGCATGTTCTTTCGCCTTACCTCTAGTATCGATCTTGTTTAGGGTTTCTCGGCACATAGAAAATTTTGATTTTGGCATGGTTGATCAGTTGTAGAACCTCATGGGTGTGCCTAGGAACCCTACAGTGGTATCAGAGCCTAGCTAGAGGTTTAGACGAAGTGTAGACGATGTTAGAAGTCCGATCGAACCCGAAACCCTAATTAAAAACCCTTCTGTACAATTTTTCAAAACTGTGATTTTTGTGAATTAAAAATATCCAAAAAATTCAGCAGGGAATTGTAGGAGTTACTGTGCAGCACGTGACCCCAACTCAACCAATGCGCCGCGGAACCGCGGCCCCACCCTGGCTTGCGCGGCGGTTCCGAGGCCATATTGGTGAGTTAGGCCACGTGGTTTGCACAGTAATTTATTTCTGGAATTGCTGTGTTTTCTGGGAATTTTTAAATTTTACTCAAGAGTTGAGTTTTCTGGGTTGTATTGGGAGTTCGTAGATTCGATCGGATTGTCTAATTTTGTCTATGTGTTTTTCCAGGTAATTTAGAATATGTTAAAAAGTTCGACCGGATATAAATACCCACTTTTTCCCCTGCCGGGAAATTTCCAATTGTTGGATTTTTCCGTAGTTTAATAACGTTCTAAGTAGTGCAAGTAACGCGATGGACCCTCTAGAAGACAACAAACCTTAACTCGATTATGTGACCGTCTTGAACTGCCCTTTGAACCTTAGGGTTTGGGGCAGTACGGCGCGCCACATGTGAGGCGTTGGCTTGACCCTTCTACGGCTGGACCGTTGGTACTGAGGTATGAAGTGGATGTTTTTAAACTTATTTCATGTGTTGAGCTGTTTCGGGAAAACTTGGGTGTTTGATTGTTCGATCGGAAAGTTTAACATTTTCTATTTATCTGGAATGTGATACAATATTTGGAATCCACAAGTAGTTATGAGATAACTGATTTAGATGTTATAAATCTAGCACTTTAGTCTCACTTGATCGGTTGCCACGAAATTTTGATGCGATCAAAAGTCCGTCGCAATCACGTAGCGTACGCGGATATTCGCCAGGTAAACTTAATAGACAGCCACACCCCATAGCCCCGAACAAGTGACTGTTGGAGAACCCCGTCGCCGAAAGCATCCGTTCGGGTGCTCGTGGCAGCGGTGTTCCGCCTTAGTGCACTTCGTCGACGGTATCGGGGGTGCGGCCGTCTACTAAAGTTTGCGACGAGCATTCGTTTTGGATGCCGGGAATCTTGTTGAATTTCCCGACTTTATATTGAAAAGTGTTTTCGATATTGAGACTAAAATGCGGGGTTTATAATTGTTAGGCATGCGATGTCTAAGGAATTCATTTGGTTAGGCATGCGATGTCTATGCAGGTTGCGGATTCCAACTATTGTAGTTTTACACTTTCTTTTCTGCGACCGTAAGTGTAATATGTGATATCGCCGGTTTCGTTGCTATATGTCAACGACAATTGGGATGCGCGTATTCACTTACGTTGATGACATGTGATGTTATGTGTTGCTGGATATGTTCTATTGGATCGTTGTGTTTGAATAGCCGGGGTTTTTATGTGAGACGAGTGTTTTTCATTTTCATTCATGTAAAAACTTGTATGTAATATTCTAATATTGGGGCACTTCCAGGTTGCGGAAGATGTCACCGTTGTTGTATATTATTTACTTTTCCGCATTAGGATAGACCCAAGGAGGGGAGCACAAGTAACCGGGTTCTAGGGTCCAGTGGGAGACCATCTCGAGGAGTCGAGTCCGGGTCTCCTAACCCTAGAATTGGTAGGGTTACTTGCCGCTCTCGTAGGGGTCTAGAGGTGTGGGATTGGCTATTCATCACGACCGTGGAATCCGTGTTTTATTCAGGCTCAAAATAAAACACGGACGTCCTAGTATATCCAATATTTCATATGATATTTTCTGCTGCGTTATCTGTGATGTGATCATGTGATTTATTTATATGGATACTGTATATACTATATATGGTATATTATATAGACGTTGCTTATGTTTTACACCCGCGCTAGCCCTGCCTCGCTCTACCGTTAGTTACCTAACCTAACGGTGAAGACGGGACATCGAGACGAATGCGGATGGCATAAGCGTACGTTGTATTTATCTGTGATGTTTAGGTGGACTTAAATGATGGGACATTCATTAAAGAGATTAATGAAAGAAAATAAACCTAAAAGATGTTGTGGAATCGAATTTCAAAATAAAAACAGGTAGCTACGGTTCTTGCTTTGCATCGCGGTGTTCCTTGTAGAACATCCTGCACCTTATTCGATAAGGAAAGGGCCGAGATCCCTTCACCGAGAGTGACCCCTTTAGCAATAACTGGCAGATGCTACAACCCTCGGTTTGTCTTTTGATTGCTTCTATAGTTTTTGCTTTGCACAGCGGTATATATGATATATCCTGCAGCTTATTCGTTGAGGAAAGGGCCGATGATCCCTTCACAGGGAGTGACCCTTTTAGCAAAACTAGAAAAGCCTCAAAAACACTCCATTTAAAAACTATTTGATTCCGCAATGAGATCAAGTTCAAAGCATTAAAGGTTTTCCTATAAACCATCTGCAACCCTCCGTCATTTTAGGAAGTAGAGTACTTAGTATTCGTGCTGTGTTTGTTGACCATAGTCAAGGCACGGTGTACGGTAGCTAAGTGATGTCTTCCTACACCGCATATGATGCGATTAGTTAGGACAGTCGCGTGACTTTGTTGACCTTAGTTAAGGGTCATGTGGGTGGGTCTAATTAATCACGAAATGACGGGTAGAACTTGACTAGTACTTATGATTTGTTGACCATAGTTAAGGTCATAAGTGCTAGGGGTAAAAACAAATATCGGGAGTTTCAAGTGTTGAAATTTACAATGAGATTGCATACCTTCTATATGATAGTTGGATCCCAATACCCACTGCGAGTAATTTTTACTCCTGGGAGAGCTTTGCACTTTACAATTAGCCGATCAAGTAGGTGTCTAGAAAGGTGTCAACGGGGTTACGCCTCTGGGAAAACGAGGTTTATTTTAATTAGGTCCGTACGAAAGCACGGGGAACCTCCCTCAAAGTACCGACACTGGCCTGGCCGAAAGATTGGCGAACTTATAGAGTGTAATTAATCCCGGATAGTCTTTCCTTTTAGGGTTTGAAGGAAGATTTGATAAAAACAGTGGGAGCCATCCTGATTAGATAAAATATATAACCAATCTAATCTTGCAAGAGCGTACGCAGAGTGTTTTCTTCTCTCTCTCTCCAGGTTGCGACCATATCACGCCTTAATCAAGATAATAATATGGATGTATTAACTGAACCCGCCTGTTATACTGAGCTGGGGAACGTTGGTCCCGCTCCAACTTATAATTGTTATAAGATCGAGCAGGAATTAGAGGAATACCAGGATTCCCATGCCGCCCAAACGAAGAAAGTGCATGAGATGCATCTCCTTCGGGTGCGTTCATTATAAAGAACTGTTTCTCAGTATCCTCTGCGCCCTGGGTATTTGATACCGGATCAGGATCCCAGATATATAATCTGTTACATGGGCTACATAAAGCTAGAGAACTGAGAACGGGTGATAACTTTCATGAGACAGAAAACGGTGCAAGTGTTGCAGCCAAGTCTGTTGGTCACTATCACCCTATATTTCCAAATACATTGATTCTGAACGAATGTTATTAGATACCGAACCTGATATACAACATCATATCAGTCTCTTTATTTACTAAAGAAAGATACAATTTTGTATTGATGGATAATGTTTTGAACATTTCTTATATCAATAGTTGATCGATTCAGGCACGTTATCTAAAAACATATACATTCTAAATCAAACTACAATTCCTTACGTACAAAACACACACGAGAGGAAGAGTTCAGAAATGAACGAATATTTCTTGAGGTATTATAGACTAGGTCATATCAATGCGACCCGACTAGCTCAAGTTACATTAAGATGCATATTTAAATCAGTTTGAATTTACATCTTGTGAAACTTTCCAGTCATGTCACAGAGATAAGATGACCATAGCTCCGTTTACTGGAAACAGAGAAAGAGTTGGTGAACTCTTGGGATGATACATGTTGATGTATGTAGGTCCCCTGTCTACATATGCCAAGACCGGTTCTTTGTACTTCATTACATTCACTGATTATCTCTCAAGATTCAGATATATGTTCCTGTTGAAACACAAGTGCGAAACTTTTGAGATATTCACAGAATATAAGTTAGAAGTAGAGAACCAAAAACCGGGTATAAGTATTATGTCCTATGATAAGATCAGGGAGGAGAATACTTGTGCATGGAATTCTTGGACTATTCCAAAGGAGAATGAGATTCTCTCTCGATGTTACTCCTCTGAATACACCACAGCACAACGGTGTATCAGGGCGAAGCAATCGCACCATATTAGATATGGTGTGCTCTATGATGAGTACTACTGAATTACCTATTTCCTTTTGGGGGTTGTGCACTTGAGTAGCTGCATACCTATTGAATTAGATTCCAATCAGATCAATGCCTACCATTCCATATAAGATATCGTATGGGAAGAGCCCATCTCTTAAGTAAGTTAGGATTTGGGATTGTCGGGCCTATGTCAAAAGCAAAATCCGGACAAGATCGAGGCAAGGTCAGTTCTGTAGAACTGGAATGGTTCCAGCTATACAAAACTGCAGCCGATGATTTGACAGAACCAAAGGATTCAATAGTCCCCGACGAACCTCAGCCTCTCCGCCGATCTAGCAGGGTTCCTCATCCGCCTGAGAGATACTTCGGTTTCTCGATGACAGTAGGAGTGAGGATCGCATCATGAGATGAAGACCCAACTAGTTTCGAGCAGGCCATCGAGAGTAGGGACTCTGTAAGAATGGCTGGATGCTTAGCGATCTGAGATAGAATCTACGTACACCAACAAAGTATGGACTTTGGATGCTGTATCTGAAGGGTTAAATCCCTATCAGGAGCAAGTATATCTTGAGCAGATTACTTGGTGTAGATGGAAAAGTTGAGACTTTCAAAGCTAGACTTGTTGAAGGTTTTCGTCATCGACCAGGCGTGGATAATGATGAAACCTTTTCCAAGTGGATATGCTTAAGTCCATCCAGATCCTACTTGCCACGTGTAGGGTTCCTGGGCACTCTTGTGAAGGTTCATAAGGCATCAAACATGCCCGGATAAAAATTTAGACGTGCCGAACAACCCAAAACCGGGATCTTTGCTAGATTATTAGGGTTAAGCATGCAAGATAACAACTTTTTATCTAAGTGTGAGGGATTACAACCTTTGTAGTCCGCTCCTTCACTTCATAAGCTCCGAGTAGAAGTCCCTTTGCCACGATCCACGATCTCCCGGACTCAAGAGAAGCTCCACGACTCGAACGATCAATGCTTGCTTGAAGTGTTCCAAATCTCCGATGATCTACGTCGAAGTTGCAATAACCCAAGCTTTCTCACTCTAAAGAGATGAACACCCTAATCTCATGGGCTAGATGAGATGAGGATGAGGGAGTAGTATTTATGCTTTCTTTTTAATTCACTTTCTCACAATTTATCATCACAAATGGAATTTCTAGTGAGCTCAAAATCAAGAGAGAAGAAGATGATAATGGAAAAGATAATGATAATTCCTTTTGTGATGAATAGAAAAGAAATGTATATGATTGATATATCAACCATGGTCAAGGATGAGTGGATATGAGTTTGTAGAGAATAAACTAGAGTTAGGGTTTGGTTAGGTTAAGTTATGAGTCATGTAAAAATATCAACCATAATATCTTAAGCATGACAAAAACAAAGCTTCTAGAAGGTGCAAGAAGAAGCTAACCCTAATCAAACCCTAATCCCTTTTAATCATCCTTAAACATGTTTAATAATAAATCATATCATGTCACAATAATATATATCACATATATATTATATATCTGCAACAAAAGAAAATAATACAATTAACATATATCGCATATACATCAATGTATCATCCAGTGAGAAAATGAAATAATAAAGCGAGCCAATATTAGATAACGTAATACAATATATCATATATATTATTATACATTAAATCATCGAATCAACACTTGATCCGATGATCCGGCTATATCGAATATTACCGACTAATATATCATGTACCGATTCATCGAATCAACACTTGATCCGATGACCCGGTTCATATCTAAATATCGCGAGAATATAATACGGTATCTCATATCGCATTATTCTTGGTCCTGCACATATCACATATGTGCCTCTACTCCGTTTCGCCTGAGCCAAGAAACCTCTGTGTAGGACTCTAAAGAATCGTCAATACGCCGGTAGCAGGTGATGATCATATCAAACACCCACAAGCTGCAAGCGGTCAGCTAAACGTAACAGCCGCCCAGGTATTGAGCGATCAGAAGATCAACAAGCTAGGCTGTGCGTTCTCCTGTGATTCCAATCAGTAACACTCCCGTACAGTCCGGTCTGTTCGTCTGATATGTCGCATATCAAGTCTAGGGGTGGTAAACGTCAGACCCCGGTAACCGATAAGTCGTGTCGATGTATGGCTCATAACGGGTCGAGAAACTACTAGTAACACTTACCAGTAAATCTCTATATCAGCCCTGGCCAGGGACTTCCAGTTATAGCCAATCGAACACAGCACAACATCAACTCCCTATACCGGGAGAGACGAATCCCCTCCTATCGCTCATTGCCTCCATGTGATTCGGGACTGTACCCAAAAGCCACCGTTTTACACGCCCTCTTGGACATGGTAAGGTGGAAATCAAAGCACAGTGGGAATCACACAAGACTCTATGACGATCTCGGGTCTACAGACTACCCTGTACCAGTGTCACCGGAGAACTGCCATCTGACGTGTGGTATATCACCATCTGGGAGTTCTCGGCGAGTCCGTCCAGTGTACCCAGTCTCCACTGAGCACCCGTACACCATCTCTGATGTCAAACACCGATGGATATGGGATCATCCATCGCCCATCATATGGGTCAAGATGCGTATACGCTAGTCTACTCTAGTGTATCGATGCCCTGTCTCGATATACCCTCGACTGGGAACAGTTATAGGATGTACTCATCGACTATCATGGCCCTACTAGTATGATCTCATCATAGTCCCAGTAGTCTAGTACAGATCCTAAGGGCTTTATCAACATGTGAGAGAAAAACAGTAAACCAATACTAGTCAACATGTTAAGATAAAGTGAAACCAAATAGCATACTATCATGATGAGCAAAAAGTCCTCTCTATATATATCCAAGCATCCATTATAATATACATCATATGTACAACAATGGCCTTTAGGGCATATACATAACTAACAATCTCCCACTTGCACTAAGGCCAGCTGCTGTAGTATCTCATACCTAGCATCCCGAATAATCTCTCAAACTGTATCTGGGGAATAGCCTTCGTGAATGGATCCGCAGTGTTGTCCTTCGTATCTACTCTCCTGACATCGATCTCCCGGCGATCAACTATCTCCCTGATCAGGTGATACCGCCTCAGAATATGTCTGGACTTTTGATGGGACCTGGGTTCCTTGGCCAATGCCACAGCTCCATTGTTATCGCAATACAGAGGTATTGGATGTTCAATGGATGGAACCACACCAAGTTCACTAATGAACTTCTTTATCCAGACAGCCTCCTTGGCAGCATCCTTGGCAGTGATGTATTCAGCCTCCATCGTCGAGTCTGCAATGGTATCCTGTTTGGAACTCTTCCAACATACCGCCCCTCCATTGAGGGTAAAGACAAATCCCGAGTGCGACTTAGAGTCGTCCTTAGCACTTTGGAAGCTGGAATCGGTAAAGGACTCCACCTGGAGTTCTCCGTAACCATACACCAAGAACATATCCTTAGTCCTTCGTAAGTACTTGAGAATGTTCTTTACAGCTGTCCAGTGACTCTCTCCAGGATCTGCTTGATACCGACTCACTACACTTAGTGAGTATGCTACATCGGGTCTGGTACATAGCATCGCATACATGATAGAGCCTACTGCCGAAGCATAGGGTATCCCTTGCATGCGAGCTCTCTCCAAATCAGTCTTGGGAGACATCTCTTTGGAGAGAGTGAGTCCAGAGATCGTGGGTTGGTTCCCACACTTGGATTCTTCCATACTAAACCTCTTTAGTATGGTGTCAATGTACCTGGATTGGGACAATCCCAGTATCCGTTTAGATCTATCTCTATAGATCATGATTCTTAATATGCAGGAGGCATCACCTAGATCTTTCATTGAGAATCTCTGTGATAAGAAGAGCTTGACTGATTGCAGCATAGGAATATCATTTCCTATCAAGAGTATGTCATCCACGTACAATACGAGGAAGATAACCTTACCCTCTGCTACCTTTTTATAGATACAAGGTTCATCTATATTTTTGATGAAGTCAAACTCTTTGACTACAACATCAAAATAGATGTTCCAACTCCACGATGCTTGCTTTAACCCATAAATGGATTTAAGCAGCTTGCACACCTTTCCGCTGCTCCCACTATCTACGAAGCCCTCTGGCTGGGTCATGTACACGCTCTCTTCTAAATCACCGTTTAGAAAGGCAGTCTTAACATCTATTTGCCAGATTTCGTAGTCATGGTATGCAGCAATGGCAAGTAAGATCTGGATGGACTTAAGCATAGCCACTGGAGAAAAGGTTTTGTCATAATCCACACCTGGTCGTTGACGAAAACCCTTTGCTACAAGCCTAGCTTTGAAAGTCTCAACTTTTCCATATACACCAAATTTCTTTTTAAAAATCCACTTGCTCCCAATGGGTTCTACCCCTTCAGGAGCATTTTCTAAAATCCATACTTTATTGGTGTACATGGATTCCATCTCAGATCGCATTGCATCCAGCCATTTCACAGAGTCGCCACTCGTGATGGCCTACTCGAAACTAGTCGTGTCATCATCATCCATGATGCAATCCTCGCTTCCACCATCAATGAGAAAACCGTAGTATCTCTCAGGTGGACGAGAAACCCTACTAGATCGGCGGAGAGGCTGGGGTTCGTCGGGTACTACTGAATCCTCTGGTTCCACTAAATCTTCAGTTACAGTTTGCATTTCTGGAACCTCTTCCAGTTCTACCTCAAAGACACTAATCTCTTTTACAAGAAATTCCTTTTCTAAAAAGGTGGCATGTTGAGCAATAAACATTTTTTGTTGTTCACTGTGATAGAAAAAATATCCATTTGAATGTTTAGGATATCCTACAAACTTACATAGAACTGACCGTACCTCGAGTTTGTCTGGATTTTGCCTTTTGACATAGGCCAGACAACCCCATATCTTAACTCGTTTAAGACATGGTCTCTTCCTACTCCATATCTCATATGGTGTGGTAGGTACAGATTTAGTTGGAACTTGATTCAATAGGTATGCTGCTGTCTCAAGCGCATACCCCCAGAAGGAAATAGGTAACTCAGCTGTACTCATCATAGGGCGCACCATATCTAATAGGGTGCGATTCCTCCGCTTCGATACACCGTTGTGCTGTGGTGTATAAGGAGGAGTAAGCTGAGAGAGAATCCCATTCTCTTTTAGATAATCTAGGAACTCATTGCTTAAGTATTCTCCTCCTCGATCAGATCGAAGGATCTTAATACTTTTTCCCGTTTGTTTTTCTACTTCGTGTTTATATTCTCTGAATTTCTCAAAAGCTTCAGACTTGTGTTTCATCAGGAATACATGTCCGAATCTAGAGAGATCGTCAGTGAATGTAATGAAGTAGGAAGAACCGTTCCTGGCATGCGTAGACATGGGACCGCATACATCACTATGTATTAGTCCTAAGAGTTCATTAACTCTTTCTCCGTGTCCACTAAACGGAGCTTTGGTCATTTTTCCTTTGAGACATGAATGGCAAGTATCATAAGATGATAATTCGAATGGATTCAAATAACCATTCTTATGTAACTTAGCCAGTCATGTCGCATTGATATGACCAAGTCTACAATGCCACAAGAAGGATTCGTTCATTTCTGAACTTTTCCTCTTGTGTGTGTTTTGTATATTCAGGACTGTATTCTGATTTAGAATGAATATGCCATTATGTAACGAGCCTGATGCAATCAACTTTTGATCTAGGAATATGTTCATAACATTATCCTTTACTACAAAATTATATCCTTCTTTACTTAATAAAGAAACTGATATAATGTTGCACATCATGTTCGGTATATAATAACACTCATTCAGAATCAGTGTATTACAACTTGGTAATACAAGGTGATATTCGCCAACTGCTTTGGCTATAATACTTGCATCGTTCCCTACTTGAACGGAATGATCACCTTTTCCTAGTTCTCTACCTTTTCGTAGCCCATGTAACAATTTACATATGTGGAATCCTGATCCGGTATCTAATACCCAGGACGTAGGGTGAACTGAGAAACAGTTCTCAATAACTAACACACCCGAAGAAGATGCATCAACATGCATGTTCTTTTGGGCGGCTTGAGAATCCAGATATTCTCCTGTTTCTTGTTCAGTCTTATAACTCTTATAAGAAAGAACAGGTCCAACGTTCCCTTGCTCAGTACAATAATCGGGTTTAGTCAATACATCCATATTATTATCTTGATTATGGCCTGACATGGTCGCTAGCTGGAGAGAGAGAGAAGAAAACACTTTAGCGTATGCTCTTGCAAGATTAGATTGGTTATTATCTTATCTAATCAGGATGTCTCCCACTGTTTTTATCAAATCTACCTTCAATCCCTAAAAAGGTAAGATTAGCCGGAATTAATTACACCCTACAATTTCGTCAATCTTTCAGCCAGATCAGTGTCAGTACTTTAAGGGAGGTTCCCCGTGCTTTCGCACGGACCTAATTAAAGTAAACCTCGCTTTCCCAGAGGCGAAACCCCGTTAACACTTTTCTAGACACCTACTTGAATGACTAATTGTCCTATGTAAAACTCTCCCAGGAGTAACTCTTACTCGCAGTGGGTATCGGGATCCAACTATCTCATAGAAGGTATGCAATCTCATTGCAAATTTCAACACTTGAAATTCCCGATAATATTTTTCCCCTAGTATGCCATGACCTTGACAGAGGTCAACAAACCATAGTGCACTAGTCAAGTTCAACCCGTCATTTCTTGATTGAATCAAACCCACTCGCACGACCCTTGACAGAGGTCAACAAGGTCGTACGACTACCCTAATCCAATCACATCACATGCTTTACAGATAATTACTAGTTAGCTACCGCACACTACGCCTTGACAGAGGTCAACAAACGCAGCACGAATACTAAATAGTCTTTATCCGAAATGACGGAGGGCTACGACAGGTTTTTCAGAAAACCATGAGCGTAATGAACTTGATATCGTCGTAGAATCAAGTGTTTTTAAAAAGGAGTGTTTTTGAGGCTTTTCTTAGTTTCGCTAAAGGGATCACTCCCGGTGAAGGGATCGTCGGCCCTTTCCTCATCGAATAAGGTGCAGGATATATCATATATACCGCTATGCAAAGAAAAACTCTAAAAGCAATCAAAAGACAAACTGAGTTTTGTAGCATCTGCCAGTTTCGCTAAAGAGGTCACTCCCGGTGAAGGGATCGTCGGCTCTTTCCCCATCGAATAAGGTGCAGGATATATCATATATATCACTGTGCAAAGCAAAACTGTAGCTACCCTTTTTATAAAGTTTTGATTCCACAACATCTTTAGGTTTCTTTTTCCTTTTATTAATCTCATTAATAAAAATCCCATCAGCTTATGCTTCCTAAGCATCACAGAAGAAACGAAAGCTGTTTTATATCAGCATATATATATATAGTATAAGCATTCGTCTCAGGCAGTAATATGATCTCATCACAGAACAACGCAGCAGAAGAATATATATGAAATATTGGATATACTAGGATGTCCGTGTTTTCAATACGAGCCTGTATAAAACACGGATTCCACGGTCGCGACGAATAGCCAAACCCACATCCCAAGACCCCTACGAGAGCGACAAGTAACACTGCCAATTCTAGGGTTAGGAGACCCGGTCTCGACTCCTCGAGATGGCCTCCCACTGGACCCTAGAACCCGGTTACTTGTGCTCCCCTCCTTGGGTCTACCTAATGCGGAAAAGTAAATAATATACAAGGGTGACATCAACCTCAACCTGGAAGTGCCCCAAATAAAAGAATATTACATTACAAATGAATTTTACATGAATGAAAATAAAACCCTCATCTCACATAAAACCCCCGGCTATTCAGAACGCGACGATCCAATATAGCATATCACAGCAACACATAATATCACATATCATCAACGTAAGTAAATATGCGCATCCCAATTGTCGTTGACATATAGCAATGAAACCGGCGATGTCACATATTACACTTACGGTCACAGAAAAAAAAGTGTAAAACTACAACATTTGGAATTCATAATCACTTTAGACATCGTAAATCCGAAATATCACATACTTCGCATTTCATGCCTAACTCTATGAATTCCACATATTGTATCACATTCCAGATAAATAGACAGTATTAAACTTTCCGAACAGATAATCAAATACCCAAAATTTCCTAAATTGCTCAACACTTGAGCGGAGTTCAAATAATCCCAGAATATGTCACAGTATCGGTGATCCAGCCGTAGAAGGGTCAAGCCAACGCCTCACATGTGGCACGCCGTACTGCCCCAAACCCGAAGGTTCAAAAGGCAGTTCAAGACGGTCACATAATTGAGTTAAGGTTTGTTGTCTTTTAGAGGGTCCACCGCTTAACTTGTACAATTTTTCCGAAAGATTTAAACCCGATAAAAATTCAACACTTGAAAGTTTTACGTGCCGGGAAAAAGTGAGTTAATGATATCCGTTCGAACTCTTTAACAATTTCTAAATATCTGGAAAAACAACGAATTTAAATTTTCCGATCGAATCTACGATTACAAAACAAACCCCAGAATTAAACAACACTTGAATCACTTTTAAAAATACCCAGAAGCATCAACAAGCACCTACGGATATTACCATGAAAACCACGTGTCATAATTCCAAAATTCGGCCGCGGAACCGCCGCGGGAAGCAGGTTCCCGCCGCGGTTCCGCCGCGGTTTGGTGGAGTTGTGGGCCCGTGTTTCATGGTAATTCTTAGAATTCCCTGCTGATTTTTTTAGGTATTTTTAATTCAGAAAAATCCCAGGTTTTGAAAAATTTCCAGAGAGGGGGGTAAATTTTGTTGGTTCGGGTTCGATCGTAGTTTTAACTTCGTAAACACGACGCCTAATGCTCTAGCTAGGCTCTGATACCACTGTAGGGTTCCTGGGCACTCTTGTGAAGGTTCATAAGGCATCAAACATGCCCGGATAAAAATTTAGACGTGCCGAACAACCCAAAGCCGGGATCTTTGCTAGATTATTAGGGTTAAGCATGCAAGATAACAACTTTTTATCTAAGTGTGAGGGATTACAACCTTTGTAGTCCGCTCCTTCGCTTCATAAGCTCCGAGTAGAAGTCCCTTTGCCACGATCCATGATCTCCCGGACTCAGGAGAGGCTCCACGACTCGAACGATCCATGCTTGCTTGAAGTGTTCCAAATCTCCGATGATCTACGTCGAAGTTGCAATAACCCAAGCTTTCTCACTCTAAAGAGATGAACACCCTAATCTCATGGGCTAGATGAGATGAGGATGAGGGGGTAGTATTTATGCTTTCTTTTTAATTCACTTTCTCACAATTTATCATCACAAATGGAATTTCTAGTGAGCTCAAAATCAAGAGAGAAGAAGATGATAATGGAAAAGATAATGATAATTCCTTTTGTGATGAATAGAAAAGAAATGTATATGATTGATATATCAACCATGGTCAAGGATGAGTGGATAAGAGTTTGTAGAGAATAAACTAGAGTTAGGGTTTGGTTAGGTTAAGTTATGAGTCATGTAAAAATATCAACCATAATATCTTAAGCATGACAAAAACAAAGCTTCTAGAAGGTGCAAGAAGAAGCTAACCCTAATCAAACCCTAATCCCTTTTAATCATCCTTAAACATGTTTAATACTAAATCATATCATGTTACAATAATATATATCACATATATATTATATATCTGCAACAAAAGAAAATAATACAATTAACATATATCGCATATATATATCAATGTATCATCCAGTGAGAAAATGAAATAATAAAGCGAGCCAATATTAGATAATGTAATACAATATATCATATATATTATTATACATTAAATCATCGAATCAACACTTGATCCGACGATCCGGCTATATTGAATATTACCGACTAATATATCATGTACCGATTCATCGAATCAACACTTGATCCGATGACCCGGTTCATATCTAAATATCGCGAGAATATAATACGGTATCTCATATCGCATTATTCTTGGTCCTGCACATATCATATATGTGCCTCTACTCCGTTTCCCCTGAGCCAAGAAACCTCTGTGTAGGACTCTAAAGAATCGTCAATACGCCGGTAGCAGGTGATGATCATATCAAACACCCACAAGCTGCAAACGGTCAGCTAAACGTAACAGCCACCCAGGTATTGAGCGATCAGAAGATCAACAAGCTAGCCTGTGCGTTCTCCTGTGAATCCAATCAGTAACACTCCCGTACAATCCGGTCTGTTCGTCTGATATGTCGCATATCAAGTCTAGGGGTGGTAAACGTCAGACCCCAGTAACCGATAAGTCGTGTCGATGTATGGCTCATAACGGGTAGAGAAACTACTAATAACACTTACCAGTAAATTTCTATATCAGCCCTGGCCAGGGACTTCCAGTTATAGCCAATCGAACACAGCACAACATCAACTCCCTATACCGGGAGAGACGAATCCCCTCCTATCGCTCATTGCCTCCATGTGATTCGGGACTGTACCCAAAAGCCACCGTTTTGCACACCCTCTTAGACGTGGTAAGGTGGAAATCAAAGCACAGTGGAAACCACACAAGACTCTATGACGATCTCGGGTCTACAGACTACCCTGTACCAGTGTCACCGGAGAACTGCCATCTGACGTGTGGTATATCACCATCTGGGAGTTCTCGGCGAGTCCGTCCAGTGTACCCAGTCTCCATTGAGCACCCGTACACCATCTCTGATGTCAAACACCGATGGATATGGGATCATCCATCGCCCATCATATGGGTCAAGATGCGTATATGCTAGTCTACTCTGGTGTATCGATGCCCTGTCTCGATATACCCTTGACTAGGAACAGTTATAGGATGTACTCATCGACTATCATGGCCCCACTAGTATGATCTCATCATAGTCCCAGTAGTTGAGTACAGATCCTAAGGGCTTTATCAACATGTGAGAGAAAAACAGTAAACCAATACAAGTCAACATGTTAAGATAAAGTGAAACCAAATAGCATACTATCATGATGAGCAAGAAAGTCCTCTCTATATATATCCAAGCATCCATTATAATATACATCATATGTACAACAATGGCCTCTAGGGCATATACATAACTAACACCACGGCTACATACCATGACTACGATATCTGGCGGTTGGGTGCCATGACTACTTTTCTAAATAATGATTTAGAAGAGAACGTCTATAAGTATACATCCAGAGGGCTTCGTAAACAGTGGGGGCAGCGGAAACGTGTGCAAGTTGCTTTACGTAATAAAGCAGGCATCGCGGAGTTGGAACATCTATTTTGTTGTGGTAGTCAAAGAGTTTGACTTCATCAAAATGGTAGATAAACCTTGTATATACAAAAAGGTAGTAGAGAGTAAGGTGGTGATCCTCGTAGAGTACGTGGATAACATACTCTTGATAGAGAAGGAGTTTTCTATGCTGCGCTCGGTCAATCTCCTCTTATCACATGGATTCTCCATATAGGATCAAAGTGATACCTCCTAAATCCTGGGTTTTGGATCTATGAGATAGATCTAAATGGATGTTAGGATTCTCACTAGTTGTAGTAAGATGATATCAATGGATCCTTGGGAGAATCACTGGAAAAGCTCTAGGGTGATAAGGACGACTGAATGTCAGTCGCAGGCATTGTCTTTATCCTCAGTGGAGGGACGGTATGTTGGAAGAGTTCCAAGCTAGATACCGTGGCAAACTAGACGATAAAGGCTGGTGACATCGCTATCGAAGATACTACCAAAGAGAAAGTTTGGGTGTATATTAGTTCATAAGATGAACTAGGTTCCTACTATTGTGTGACAATGGAAGTGTGGCTTTGACCCAGGAACCCCGATCCCATCAGTGACCCAGACATATTCTGAGGCAGCATCACCTGATCATGGAGATAGTTGATCTCCAGGGTGATCGAGGTAAGGAGAGTAGACTCAGAGGACAACACGGCGGATCCACTCACAAAGGCCTTTTCCCAGAGAGAGACTTTTATGGGATGGTTGAGTATGAGATACTGCAACCACTGCTACAGATGGCCCTAGTGCAAGTGGGAGATTGTTAGTTATATGTCTGCCCTAGAGGCCATTACTGTACATGAGATGTATATTGTGGTGGATGCAAGGACATATATAGGTAGGACTTTCTTGCTCGACATGATAGTACGCTATCTGGTTGCTCTTTATCTTAACATGTATACTTGCAGTCTTTCTATTACATGTTAATAAAGCCCTTAGGATGTGTACTCGACTTCCAGGACTATGATGTAGACCAAACTAGTGGGGCCTGGGTAGTCAATGAGTACATCCTTCAATGTTCCTAGTCGTGGGAATATCGAGGCGGGGCATCGATATTCCAGAGTAGACTAGCGTATATCTTCTCGATCCATGTGATGGGTGATGGATGATCCCATATCCATTAGTGTTTGACATCAGAGATGGTATGCAGGTGCTCAGTGGTGACTGGGTACACTGAACGGACTCACCGAGAACTCCCACATGGTATTATACCTCACGTCAGATGCCAGTTCTCTGGTGACACTGGTACAGCTTAGTTTGTTGACCCGAGATCGTCATAGAGTCTTGTGTGTCTCCTACTGTGCTTTGATTTCCACTATACCACGGCTCTATTGAGTCGTACAAACAGGTGGTTTTTGGGTACAGTCCCGATTCACATGGAGGCAATGAGCGATAGGAGGGGATTCGTCTCTCCCGGTATCGGGGGTTGATGTTGCGCTATGCTCGACTGGCCATAACTGGAAATCCCTGGCCAGGGTTGCACTGATTTACTGGTAAGTGTTATCAGTAGTTTCATGCGTGTTATGGACCTTACATCGGCATGACTTATCAAGCTACTGGGGTCTGACGTTTACCACCCCTAGGCGAGATATGCGACATATCAGACGAACAGACCGGACTGTACGGTAAGTGTTACTGGTTGGATTCACAGGAGTGTGAGCGGCCTTGCTCGTTGATCTTATGATCGCTCAATACCTGGGTGGTCGTTACATTTAGCAGACCGCTTGCGGCTTGTGGGTGTTTGATATGATCATCACCTGCTGTCGGCGTATTGACGAGTCTTTAGAGTCCTACACAGAGGTTTCCTGGCTCAAGCGAAACGAAATAGGAGCACATATGAGATATGTGCGGGACCGAGAATAATACCAGTATGTGATACTGGATTCTATTCTCGCGATTTCTATCATCGGACGGTTATAAAAGATATAGCCGGGTTACCGAATCAAATGTTGATTCGATATATTGATACACTTGATATTAGTCGGTTATATGCGGTATGACCGGATCATTAAATCAAGTGTTGATTTAATGATTTAATGTATAAATATATATTTGATATATTACTTTACATTAACTAGTATTTGTTCACTTAAGATTGATTTTCTCACTTGATGTGCACAAGTAGTATATGTGATATATTTTTGTGCACTTGATTATATCATGTTTGATGATACATGCAAACTTGGGTGTGTGTATGCTATACACCATGTTTAGGTAAATGGTTAGGGTTTTATTTACTTTATTTATTTTGGTTAAAAAGAAAAAACTAAATGGTTGCTTTCGTTCTATGCAAGAAGCTTCATGATGCTTCATGCATCTTTGAAAAGGTAACCATTTTGTTTTTATTTCTTAACCTAACCATTTCACCTAAACCTTAGTTTATTCTCTACTTTAGTTACCTCACCCATGGTTGCTAAATGATAAGGATCACTTGAATTTTCTTTTCATTATTATTAATTCTTTTCTTTCTTCTTCTTCGTCTTCTTCATGAAGAAGAAAACCATTGCTAGAAAATTCCAAGTGATGAATCCAAGTGAGAAATCCAAATCCAAAGTGAACTCACTTCCTATTTCTTCATCCTCTACAACTTGCCATGTTGTATAGGGTGTTTTCTTCACAAGTTTCATGACTTAGTGAAAATGGTGCTTGAGTTTGAGTTGCCTCGACGTAGATCATCTTCGACATCGATATCAACGACCTAGCCCGACCATTTTTCCGATGAAACCGACAATAGAGTCCGGGATTCCGATGATCGCAGCGGAGGGACGTCAACACGGAGCTGAAGATGTGGAGGACCGGATCTACAAAGGTTGTAGTCACTTTAACTTGTAGTTAAGTTGTTAACCTGCATGTTCTTTCGCCTTACTTCTAGTATCGATCTTGTTTAGGGTTTCTCGGCACATAGAAAATTTTGATTTTGGCATGGTTGATCGGTTGTAGAACCTCATGGGTGTGCCTAGGAACCCTAAAAGCGCGTCATGTCGTCAAGTAATAATATATAAACAGGATAACAGGCAATGCAATATAAACATGAATGGAAAGCTGGTATAACAGTATTGTAAGTCAAGGCAGTGTAGGGTAGTGTGCACTGAGTAAACTAAACTGTTCTATCAGGTTTTCTATTCTAAAGACCTTGAAATCAAATTGATGAATCATCGATGTAACTCAATAGTATCCCGTGCGTACCCGGGACCACGGTCCAGATTCTCGGGCTGAAACCGAGACATGCCGCTAGGCACTAAAACAGGAATGTGTACAGATGAATGATGTCAGCAGCGTCATTCCAAGGCTGGCCCAGCCTCTAAAACTGATCAGAACAGGTATCGAACTGTCGAGTTACAAGTCAGGTTTCATCATTGATTTCCCCATACCCTCAAGTTATATGTGTATGTCAAGTCAAGTGTTCAGTAATCAAGAACTAATACCAACACAGGATCAGGTAAGCAGGTTTGTCTGGATAGACAACAGGAACGGTCCATGAGGACTACATGTCAGGTTTGTTGGCATTAGACACAAGGTCAGGTAACGGGTCAAGTCATGGTACATCATGTCAGGTCAAGCAGTATACGGTACCATGTCGGGTCAATCAATATGTATGTAGCAAGTCAGGTCAAGATGTAAACGATATCATGGGTGTGCTCATACTCAGTTACATAATCAAGCATGGTTATCAACAACATAAATCTAAGCAATGAATTAAACAATAAAGAAGCTTCAATTAATTAGCAGCACAGTTATCAGTTGTGTTTCAAAGGTGATTTCAACATTATAAGAATATAATATGACAGTTATGGCCGTTAAATCATGTTAACAAGCTTAAGAATTTTATGGATGCAATGATATATATATATATATATATATATATATATATATATATAGGTTCAATGGATGAAATCACAGCTAATACAGGTTAAATGCACACGAGTGTCCGAATGGAGTAAAACTATAGAGAAAGTGCCATAGGCTACGTCAATAGTAAAAGTGTGATTAAAACATATGGATGTGATTATTAAGTTTAATAAAGTAAAAAAGAAAACGGTAGGTTTCAAGCTTGAAAGCTAAAATGATATAACACGACATTGGACACGAAAAGGGGAAATTATGGTACTAAAGTTAAACTGCAGATTTAGGGTGTTATCAATGTATATGTAAATATTAATCAGCATGTAGCAAGGTGTACTTGCCTCGACGGGTTGCGAATCGGGAAAACGGAACGTTACACGTCGGCGGGGAAAACTCGCGACGTGCGTACGGTTCACGGAATGAACCTAAACGACGAACAGTGGAACCACACAGATCAGGGTACCTCGCTGGATCGTCGAGACACGTCGCCGGCACGGCCGGATTCCGGCGAGACACAAAAACAGTGAACAATCAAAAATGCAAACAAGAAAAGAAAAGAAAAATAATGAAGAAGGGAAGGAGGATAGAGAAGGGGGTGCTCATGAGGATCTGTGGGGAGGTTGTGGTCGCCGATCACGTCGACGGAGCTCCGGCAGTCAGCCTACGACGACGGCGACAAAATCTACAGATCAAGAAAACATGAACAGAGAAGAAAGAAGAGGAAAGGAGAAGAGGAGAGGGATGCTACGCTCACCGAGGGGGTGCTCGCGAGACCAGGGAACGGATGATGATCGCCGGCGGCGATCCCTCGACGTGCTGCAGCGTGCAGGGGTGCGCGGTGCTCGTGCAGGGCCTCGGGGAGAGGAGGAAAGAGATGCAGTGGAGCTGCCGAGGGCGAGGAGGCGAGTAGGCCGGCGATGATGGCGTCGGCGTTGGGGCGAAGGCGAGGGAGGACGAGGCGGCTAGGGTCTCAGGGAGTTGGGTTCTGCGTTTTTTTTTTGAGGAATAAGGAGGAGGAAAAGAATATATATATAAGGGGAGAGAGAGAGAGAGAAGGAGAGAGAGAGAGAAAGATAGAGTGAGGAGAGAGATAGAGAGGAGGTGAGAGATCGAGAGGAGAGAGAAAATAGAGAGGAGAAAGAAAATTAGATCGTAGCGAGAGAGAGAAGAGAGAGAGACAGGGAGAGAGAGAAGTAGAAATGGTGGGGCCTACGGGGTTAAAGAATGAAGGGGATTGGCTGGGAGAAAAATTTTGTGAAAGATTTAAGGGAACTGAAAAATTATTCTGGGGATTTAAAAATTATATTCGACGGTATAAAATACTAGAAATTAGGATTTGGCGCAAATGCAAAATATTTCCAAATTGCGCCCGGGTCGGGTCCAAAAATTTGAAATTGAAATAAGAAAATTATAGGCGGGATCCAAAATTTAAAATGAAGTATTTTACGATCAAAAAGCATACCCCCAAAACAGACACACGTACGTACGCGTAGCCGTCCAAACACATCCGTTTCACTGAACGGGACGAGGACACGATGCAAAGACGCTACCACAGGGTTAGGGGTGTCAAGCAGGCTATGTCAAATATTTTTAATTTTATTTTAGATGCCATAGATTGTTATATGCAAAATTGATTTGTCGGGGTAAAATTTATAACTAGTAATAGTCAATTAAGATAAATGAAATAAATATCACACATCAACACATGATAACTGAAATTAGTGGAGTTGGACTCGGTTGTTACAAATGTTATGAACATTTTCCAGAATCAAGTGTTGATTGGATCTGGTACGTTATGTAATGGTATATGCGTTCTTAATCAAAGTACAGTTCTTAACATACAGAACACAAACAAGAGGAAAAGTTCAGAAATAAACGAAGCCTTCTTGTGGCACTGTAGACTAGGTCATATCAATGCGACAAGACTGTCTAAGTTGCATAGAGATGGATATATGAATCCGTTTGAATTTTCATCTTATGAAACTTGCCAGTCATGTCTCAATAGCAAGATGACCAAAACTCCGTTTACTGGACACGGAGAAAGAGCTACTGAACTCATGGGACTGATACATAGTGATGTATGCGGTCCTATGTCTACACATGCCATGAATGGTTTTTCTTACTTCATTACATTCATCGATGATCTCCCAAGATTCGGACATGTGTTCTTGTTGAAACACAAGTCTGAAGCTTTGAGAAATTCAAGGAATATAAGTGCGAAGTTGAAAAACAGACGGGCAAAAGTATTAAAATCCTACTATCTGATCGGTAAGGTGAATACTTGAGCGGGGAATTCCGAGACTATTTAAAAGAGAATGGGATTCTCTTTCAGCTTACTCCTCCATATACACCACAGCACAACGGTGTATCGGAGCGGATAAATCGCACCCTATTAGATATGGTGCGCTCTATAATGAGTACTGCTGAGTTACCTACTTCCTTTTGGGGATATATGCTTGAGACAGCTGCATACCTATTAAATAGAATTCCGACCAAATCTATGCCTACCACTCCATATGAGATATGGAATGGGAAGATACCATGTCTTAATTTCATTAAGATATGGGGTTGTCCGGCCTATGTCAAAAAGAAAAATCTGGACAAGCTCGAGGGAAGGTCAGTTCTGTGAAAGTTTGTAGGATATCCCAAACATTCGCGAGGGAATATCTTCTACCAAAGTGAGGAACAAAAGATGTTTGTTGCTCAACATGCTACCTTTTTGGAAAAGGAATTTCTTGTAAAAGAAATTAGTGGAAATGAGGTAGAATTGGAAGAAGTTCCAGCAGAACAAACTACAGCTGATGATTTGGTGGAACCAGAGGATCCAATAGTACCGAACGAACCCCAGCCACTCCGCAGATCTAGTAGGGTTCCTCATCTACCTGAGAAATACTACGGTTTTCTTATAGACGGTGGAAGTGAGGATTGCATCATGGAAGATGATGACCTGACTAGTTTCGAGCAGGCCATTACAAGTGGGGACTCTGTTAAATGGCTGGATGCTATGAGATCCGAGATGGAATCCATGTACACCAACTAAGTATGGACTTTGGAAGTTGCTCCTAAAGGGGTAAAACCTATTGGGAGCAAGTGGATCTTCAAAAAGAAGATAGGTGTAGATGGAAAAGTTGAGACTTTCAAAGCTAGACTTGTAGCAAAAGGTTTTCGTCAACGACCTGGCGTCAACTATGATGAAACATTTTCTCCTGTCGCTATGCTTAAGTCCATCAGGATCCTACTTGCCATTACTGCATACCATGACAACGAAATCTGGCAGATGGACGTCAAGACCACTTTTCTAAATGGTGATTTAGAAGAGAGCGTGTACATGACACAGCCAGAGGGCTTCGTAGACAGTGGGAGCAGCGGAAAGGTGTGCATGCTGCTTAAATCCATCTATGGATTAAAGCAGGCAACACGGAGTTGGAACATCTGTTTTTATGAAGCTATCAAAGAGTTTGACTTCATCAAAAATATAGATGAACATTGTAAATATAAGAAGGCTGTAGAGAGTAAGGTGGTCTTCCTCGTATTGTATGTGGATGACATACTCTTGATAGGAAACGATGTTCCTATGCTACACTCGGTCAAGCTCTTCTTATCACTCAAGTTCTCCATGAAAGATCTTGGTGATGCCTCCTACATTCTGGGGATAAAGATCTATAGAGATAGATTTAAACGGATTTTGGGATTGTCCCAATCCAGGTACATAGACACCATACTAAAGAGGTTTAGTATGGAAAATTCAAAGCGAGGTAATGTATCCGCTTGTTCAGGAATCACTCTCTCCAAAGAGATGTCTCCCAAGACTGATTTGGAAAGGGTTCTCATGCAAGGGATACCCTATACTTCAGAAGTAGGCTCTATCATGTATGTGATGTTATGTACCAGACCGGATGTAGCTTACTCACTAGGTGTAGTGAGCAGGTATCAATCAGATCCAGGGGAAAACCACTGGACAGCTGTGAAGAACATTCTTAAGTACTTGAGAAGGACTAATGAAATATTCTTGGTGTATGGTAACGCAGAACTCCAGGTGGAGTCCTTTACCGATTCGAGCTTCCAGAGTAATAAGGACGACAATAAGTCGGCCTCAGGTTTTGTCTTTACCCTAAACGGAGGGACGGTGTGTCGGAAGAGTTTCAAGTAAGACACCGTAGCAGACTCGACGATGGAGGCTGAATACATCGCTGCTAATGATGCTACCAAAAAAGTTGTCTGGATGAAGAAGTTCATTGCTGAGCTTGGTATGGTTCCTGTAGGGTTCCTAGGCACTCTAACATGGTTCTACAAGGCATCAACCATGCCCGATTCAAAAAAAATAGCCGTGTCGAACAACCCTAACCAAGATCGTATACTAGAGATTATGCGAAAACTAGCAAGTTAAACATTTTAACACTAAGTGAAAAGGGATTACAACCTTTGTAGATCCGGTCCTTCACTTCTAAAGCTCCATGTTGACGTCCCTTCGCTGCGATCATCGAGATCCCGGACTCTAGATATGGTTTCCTCGGAGAAATGAGCGAGCTAGGTCGTTGACTTCGAGGCCGAAGATGATCTACGTCGAGGAGACTCAAACTCAAGCTCCATCTTCACTAGGTCATGAACTTTGTGAAGAGAACACCCTAAACTAAATGACAAGTAGTAGAGGATGATGAAATAGGAAGTGGGTTCACTTTGGATTTGAGTTTCTCACTCTATTTCTTCACTTGAAAATTTTCTAGCAAGCTTTTCTTCTTCTTGAAGAAGAAGAAGAATTAATTTTTAAAAAGAATAATCAAGTGAAGTCTATCATAATGCAACCATGGATGAGTTAACCTTTGTAGAGAATAAACCATAGTTAATTATAATGGTTTGGTTAATGAATATCTTAATCAAGACAAAATGAGTGGACTTTGTCAAAGTTGCTTCAAGCTTCATGAAGCTTCAAGCTATGACAAAAGAATCCACCATTTTGAATAATGAAGATAAATAAAAACCTAAATTATAATTAACATGGTGTATGTCACACACCCATCCATGTTTGCATGTATCATCAATCATGATACAAACTAGTGCACAAACATATATCACATATACAACTTGTGCACATCAAGTGAGAAAATCAATCTTAAGTGAACCAATACTAGTTAATGTAAAGTAATATATCACATATATAATTATACATTAAATCATTAAATCAACACTTGATTTAATGATCCGGTCATATGACATATAACCGACTAATATCTAGTGTATCAATATATCGAATCAACACTTGATTCGGTAACCCGGCTATAACACATATAACCGAGCGATGATTCAAATCGCGAGAATAGAATACAGTATCACATACTGGCATTATTCTCTGTCCCGCACATATCTCATATACGCTCCTATTTCATTTCGCTTGAGCCAGGAAACCTCTGTGTAGGACTCTAAAGACTGGTCAATACGCCGGCAGTAGGTGGTGATCATATCAATCACCCACAAGCTGCAAGCGGTCTGCTAAACGTAACGGCCACCCGGGTATTGAGCGATCAGAAGATCAACGAGCAAGCTTGCTCACACTCCTGCGAATCCAATCAGTAACACTTACCGCACAGTCCGGTCTGTTCGTCTGATATGTCGCATATCTCGCCTAGGGGTGGTAAACGTCAGACCCCAGCAGCTTGATAAGTCATGCCGATGTAAGGTCCATAACAAGCATGAAACTACTGATAACACTTACCAGTAAATCAGTGCAACCCTGGCCAGGGATTTCCAGTTATGGCCAGTCGAGCATAGCGCAACATCAACCCCCAATACCGGGAGAGACGAATCCCCTCCTATCGCTCATTGCCTCCATGTGAATCGGGACTGTACCCAAAAACCACCTGTTTGCATGAATCAGTAGAGCCGTGGTAGGGTGAAAATCAAAGCACGGTGGAAGACACACAAGACTCAATGACGATCTCGGGTCAACAGACTAAGCTGTACCAGTGTCACCAGAGAACTGCCATCTGACGTGAGGTATAATACCATCTGGGAGTTCTCGGCGAGTCCGTTCAGTGTACCCAGTCTCCACTGAGCACCCGCATACCGTCTCTGATGTCAAACACCAATGGATATGGGATCATCCATCGCCCATCACATGGGTCGAGAAGATATACGCTAGTCTACTCTGGAATATCGATGCCCCGTCTCGATATTCCCACGACTAGGAACATTGAAGGATGTACTCATGGACTACCCAGACCCCACTAGTATGATCTACATCATAGTCCTGGAAGTCGAGTACACATCCTAATGGCTTTATCAACATGTAACAGCGAGACAATAAGTATACATGTTAAGATAAAGAGCAACCAGATAGCGTACTATCATGTCAAGCAAGAAAGTTCTCCCTATATATGCCCCAGCATCCACTACATTATACATCTCATGTACAGTAATGGCCTCTAGGGCCATCTGTAGCAGTGGTTGTAGTATCTCATACCCAACCATCCCATAATAGCCTCTCTCTGGGAAAAGGCCTTTGTGAGTGGATCCGCCGTGTTTTCCTCTGAGTCTACTCTCCTAACCTCTATCTCCCTGGAGATCAACTATCTCCATGATCAGGTGATACTGCCTAGGAATATGTCTGGGTCGCTGATGGGACCGGGGTTCCTGGGCCAAAGCCTCACCTCCATTGTCATACAATGGTAGGAACCTAGTTCATCTTATGAACTAATATACACCCAAACTGCCTCATTGGTAGTATCTTTGATAGCGATGTCACCAGCCTTTATCGTTTAGTTAGCCACGGTAGCTTAGCTTGGAACTCTTCCAATATACCGTCCCTCCACTGAGGGTAAAGACAATGCCTGCGACTGACATTCAGTCATCCTTATCACCCTGGAACTTTTCCAGTGATTCTCCCCAGGATCAACTGATACCATCTCACTACAACTAGTGAGAATCCTAACATCCTATTAGATCTATCTCATAGATCTAAAACCCAGGATTTAGGAGGTATCACTTTGATCCTATATGGAGAATCCATGTGAGAAGAGGAGATTGACCGAGCAAAGCATAGGAAACTCTTTTCCTATCAAGAGTATGTTGTCCACGTACTCTACGAGGATCTCCACCATACTCTCTACTACCCTTTTGTATATACAAGGTTCATCTACCATTTTGATGATGTCAAACTCTTTGACTAACTCATCAAAACAGATGTTCCAACTCCGCGATGCCTGCTTTATCACATAAAACATCTTGCACACGTTTCCGCTGCTCCCACTGTCTACGAAGCCCTCTGGCTGTGTACTTATAGACGTTCTCTTCTAAATCAATATTTAGAAAAGCAGTCATGACACCCAACCACCAGATATCGTAGTCATGGTATGTAGCAATGTCAAGTAGGATCCGGATGGACTTAAGCACAGGCACTGGAAAAAGGTTTCATCATTATCCACGCCTGGTCGATGACGAAAACCTTTAACAAGTCTAGCTTCGAAAGTCTCAACTTTTTCATCTACACCAAGTAATCTTCTCAAGATATACTTGCTCCTGATGGGGATTTAACCCTTCAGATATAGCATCCAAAGTCCATAATCTGTTGGTGTACATGGATTCCATCTCAGATCGCTAAGCATCCAGCCATTCTTACAGAGTCATCACTCTCGATGGCCTGCTCGAAACTTGTTGGGTCATCGTCTCATGATGCAATCCTCGCTCCCACTGTCATCGAGAAACCGAAGTATCTCTCAGGCGGATGAGGAACCCTACTAGATCGGCGGAGAGGCTGAGGTTCGTTAGAAACTATTGAATCCTTTGGTTTCACCAAATCATCAGCTGCAGTTTGTATAGCTGGAACTCCTTCCAGTTGTACAGAACTGACCTTGCCTTGAGCTTGTCCGGATTTTGCTTTTGACATAGGCCGGACAACCCCAAATCTTAACAAACTTAAGATATGGACTCTTCCGTTTCCATATCACATATGAAGTTGTAGGCATCTAATTTGATTTGAACCATATTCAATAGGTATGCAGCATCTCAAGTGCATAACTCCAAAAAGGAAATAGGAAAATCAGTAGTACTCATCATAGAGCACACCATATCATATAGGGTGCTATTGCTCCATCCCGATATGCCATCGTGCTATGGTGTATACGGAGGAGTAATGCTGAGAGAGAATCTCATTCTCCTTTAGAACAGTCCAGAAATTCCATGCACAAGTATTCTCCTCCCTGATCTCATCATAGGACATAATACTTCTACCCGGTTTTGGTTCTCTACTTCTATCTTACATTCTTTGAATTTCTCAAAAAGTTTCAGACATGTGCTTCAACAGGAACATGTGTCCAAATCTTGAGAGATTCTCATTGAATGTAAGGAAGTATAAAGAACCAGTCCTGGCATCTACAGACAGGGGACCTTCATACATCACTATGTATCAGTCCCAAGAGTTTACTAACTCTTTCTCTGTTTCCAATAAATGGAGCTGAGGTCATCTTATCTCGGTGACATGACCGGCAAGTTTCACAAGATGTAAATTCAAACTAATTTAAATATGCATCTAAATGTAACTTCAGCTAGTCGGGTCACATTGATATGACCTAGTCTACAATGCCTCAAAAAGAATTCGTTCATTTCTGAACTCTTCCTCTTGTGTGTGTTCTGTACATTAAGAACTGTAGTTTTATTTAGAACGTTAATGCTTTTAGATAATGTGCCTGAACCGATCAACTCTTGATATAGGAAATGTTCAAAACATTATCCAACAATACAAAATTATATCCTTCTTTAATAAAAAGAGACTGATATGATGTTGTATATCAGGTTTGGTATCTAATAACATTCGTTTAGAATCAATGTATTCTGGTAATTGTCACGTCCCGAAAGTACGGAACATGACCGGCACTTAAACTATGAAACGTCTCGAGGCGTACGTAATCTAAGTAAGCCGAGAACCCAGAAATCCAAACCAAGAAAAGTAGTAGAGTGAAGCGAAAACAACTTAAAACAAGTAGTTTTAAAAGCATAAGCCGAATTATGCGTTTTTTTTTTTAAAAAAATCAAGTATTCCTTGAAAATTTCGGCAGAATCTCCTTTGTAAATACTGTCTCCCAAATGGGATACAACATGAATAGTATACGAAATCAATAAAAGGCATCCCCAAGCGAGAGCTTGCTCTTCGTCAATCGACGGTCATAACCACATAAGCAATATAATATACAACGCCAAGGGTGAGGATCAAAACTCAAAAGGAAACTCAAAACAACAAGAAATCCACAGAAATACAACGCGCGACTCTAAGGTTGAAAGAATAACATCACTGGTCTCTATCTCAAAAATAAATACATGTTTGGTTGATGGAATTTACTAGATACAACTGAATAATATTATACAAGGTAATATGATGGGTACGATACCAATAAACCCACCTGCTAGCAAGTTACCCGAACGAAACTGTGCCCGCAAAGCCGTAATGAAACATGTACGGCAAACCTGCAAGAAACTGGGGCACAACGGGGGTGAGTTGCCAACTCGTGAATAGAAAAACATCTACGAATAGAAATCGCATGTATGACGCAATCCTAGGTCATACGATCATAATATATAATTCTCAAATATAACCAGCAGTCTATAACAATGACTAGGGTAAATATCTAACCCAAGTGTAATCCCATATGCCCGTGTCAGTGCCTCAGGTAGCAATATATCATATGGGTGATGTATGAATGCATGAAACAGAATGCATGTACTGAAGAAAACTGCTTTCATAAATTAGTGAGATTTCTGTATTTTTAAAATGAGGTATCATAATGAAACCAGCATAAAACAGTGCCTAGCATCGGCACAAAACGTAATCCCAATATCTCGATATCTCTGTATCATAGTCTATGTACCTCAATATCTCGAAATCTCAATGTCTCAATCACAATGACTAGGGCGCCGTCAGTCCAGGCCGTCCCCTACCATCCATCTCATGACCACGACGGTATCCTCCGGATATCCGACGCGTCGGGTAATATCACCAGTCGGTCGTGCTCCCCTGCACAAGCTCAACGTCAACAACACGATCTTCTTGCCCCGGGGTACCGCACCGGGCCCACCATGTACCCGAAACGGTTCATCCATCTCCTCGAATCGAGTCTCGAAATCCATCAGCAAACTCATGGTGGACGACTCATACATCATGGGAAAACCGCACTTTTTATTTAAAAGAGAGGAAAGAAGCTTATACAAGTTTTGCGGTTTTCCCCCAAATCCAGAAAATCTCATGGAAATCCGAATCCAAATCATCAATAGCATGTAAAACCATGAATATAGGCATGAGAATCCATGAATACGGCATAACAATGAATAACAGTATGCATGAAGTGACAAGTAATAACTACAATATCTAAGCTGGCATATAAGGTAAGTACACTAATATCATGTCAAACTACTAGCTATCAAGCTAAGTTAAGCAATAATATTTTCTAAGATGTACGTGATATGGCAATTACCGATGAAGATGTGTGTGAGCCGGCAAGTAAGTGTACGTGGCACATACGCATCATCGGTAATGGTGCTGGTGTCCTAACAGCATAATATCAACAATGCAATATGAAATAACAATGAAAGTATGCGATGCGGAGCGAGCAACCATAATGAGCGGGAGCTAAATATTAAACAATGGTGCCATTTGAAATAACACGAATCGCGGGGATTTGAAAATAAGGGCTACGGTGGTTTTAAGAAAGGATATGTCTTTTGAAATATCCGTAGATCCCTTGACCTGTCTTTTAAAATACCCACGATCCACTAGTTTTGAAATAGGTAGGAGTCTAATCTAATCTAACAACTATACTAAACTACACGGCTGAACTAACAAGCTCAACTACAGGTAAGGAAACCGCCTATCATCTGAGTCGATACATATACATACCTGTATATGTATAGTCGGTGATCCCGCCTCAATAATATCATATCTGATACCATATCTATAATCAGACATCCCAAGTCAAGAGTGCAGATCAATCATCAATATATAGCTCGTACGTAAATCCGTCGTACGACATCCCAAATCTGGGTACGGGTCAATATCACATTCATCATACTATTCATCTGGTATCCTCTTTATCAAATATCATGATCGGGGTACTGATCTACGTCTAGTACAATACTGATACCGCCTAAGTATGCATGCACGTGTGTGAAACACTACGTCAAGGACCCGCTACAACGTCATGTCGTATCTCAAATACGAACCCTGCCATATCACCGATCTCACGGCCTCAAATCAAATCTCATCGACTCATCTTAAATCCCAAGTACTATCCTCATCATCCATGCATGTGTATATGAATGTATATATGCATAGTCACATACCCACGCGTATATACATATATACACATCCCCATCTACGCACAAGAAAGTAATGTATGCAAGTCTGTGTGTGCGTATGTGGGTATAACAACTACTCTAGGGTTTCGCAACTAACCCAAAGGTAATTCATGAACACATAATCATATCATGAATAAACATTCTCGTATCATAAAACACCTATATAAACATATCTATATGAACTATACTACGGACTGCGGGGGTGCTATACGCCATCCACCCGACTTCTCCCCGTAGATATAAATCTACTCACCTGGTCCTCGCTCGCCAGTGCCGACGTCGCCACGCGCTTGCTTGTCGTCTCGAAGTCCACATGGGGTACCTACATATCATAATGCACTGTATCGCATTAAAACCAAATTCAAAATCGAAACGGCATAAGAAAATCAAATCGGCACGCGTATCACGCATAGGTCAAAACCTATCGCCTACGCATGCAAGAATAGTCAAACTAACCCTCGATGTCGATGTACAAACGTCAAACCATCGAGAAAACCCAAACGCACTCATTTGAGCATCCACGAACACTGACTATAATATAAAATAGGTTAAAATTCACAAAAACCCAAAATTCACCTTAAAAGCCATTTTTTCGAAAATCTAGCAAGCAAAAATTACCCGTTTTAGTACAAAACTCGACGTTTAAACAAATCTAGCGGCCATAATACTTATTAAATATCTTAAATAAGTCATAAAAACAATTTCCATAATTTAATCTCATTAAATTCCATTAACCCCAAAATTCTAGTTTACAAAATACCGAATTTTAACAATTTTATAGCAAAAATACACAAACAACAATTTAGCTTGGATTTTCATGATCTAAAATATTAAAATATAATTTAAAATGTTAATAATGCCATGAATACCCTAACTAGATTTTTCTCTTAAATAAATTCATAGTTTACAAAAACCTAGTTTTAAAAAAAAGCTTAATTTAGACATTTTTAAATGTTACAATTTGGAAATTAGCAACTAGATTAATTTTTCTATGGCTTAGCATGATAACAACACCATTAAACTATGATCAATGATAAAAACCCTCACTTGGTAACAATTCCCTTTTCTTGAATTTCAAGTTTGAAGTTAGAACCCAAATTAAACATCAAAACTAGGTAAATTGAAGTAATTAGCAACTCATTAAACATGGGGTTAGGATTATACCTCAAAGACCATGAGATCCCACATGCAACATGTCTCCAAAATGCTAACTTTTCATCAAGATCCATAATATAATAGCCAATGAATAATGGATAGGGGTTAGATTTGTATTTTGTGGGATTTAATTTGGATTTTTTTGAGGAATTTATCATGATTTTTGAGGTGATAATGAGATAGGGAAAGAGAGGGGCTGTTGCTGATTGGGGAGAGGGGAGGCTCGACCAAGGTGTGGGGGGAGAGGAAAAGAGTGAGTTGAATGAAATTGCCAAGTCAAAACAACCCCATACTTCATATAATAATACCCAAATTAATATATTATATTCACATTACCTTGTATCAATCAAATGAGCTCAAAACAAATTGAGGGGGTTTTTTTCCTGCAGTGGGCTCGGCCCATGAGAGGGGTGAGGGAGTTGTGAGAGAGTGACAAAAGAATTCCATGCAAAAAGAACGCCCTCAAGTTACAAAATTGCAAGATTTAGCTTATTTTATTTAAATTTTAATTTCCCTTAATTATAACCAATTAGAACTTGTAAAAAAAATGAAAAAAAATATATTACTCACTAGATTTAGTTGACATGAATTATAAAATTTGTATCAACCCAAACCAATTTGTAATTTTCCCTAATTAAATGTATTAGTGACGGCTAAAAATAATATTAAAATAATTTTTTTCAGAAATTTTGAAATTTTACCAGTGGCTCAAAAAACACTAAATACTAGCAATTACATAGCTAGAATATGTATATTTAAATTTTATATTAAAGATATTTATATTTTGTCTTTTTACAGAAAACCCCCTTATTTTACCGATTTTCCGAAATTTCACCAAAACGATTTTCAAAACGTTACAGTAATACAGGATGATAGTGACCAACAGACTTGGCTGCAACACTTGCACCGTTTTCTGTCCCATTAAACTTATCACCCGTTCTCAGTTCTCTACCTTTCTGTAGCCCATGTAACAGATTACATATGTGGGATCCTGATCCGGTATCTTATACCCAGGACGTAAAGGATACTGAGAAACAGTTCTCTATAATGAACACAACCGAAGAAGATGCATCAGCATGCACTTTCTTCGTTTGGACGGCACGGGAATCCTGGTATTCCCCTAATTCCTGCTCGGTCTTATAACAATTATAAGTTGGAGCGGGGCCAACGTTCCCCAGCTCAGTATAACAAGCGGCTTCGGTCAATACATCCATATTATTATCTTGATTAAGGCGTGACATGGTTGCTACCTGGAGAGAGAGAGAAGAAAACACTCTGCGTGCGCTCTTGCAAGATTAGATTGGTTATATATTTTATCTAATCAGGATGGCTCCCACTATTTTTATCAAATCTTCCTTCAAACACTAAAAGGAAAGACCAGCCGGGATTAATTACACTCTACAAGTTCACAAATCTTTCAGCCAGGCCAGTGCCGGTACTTTGAGGGAGGTTCCCCGTGCTTTCGCACGGACCTAATTAAAATAAACCTCGTTTTCCCAGGGGCGTAACCCTGTTGACACCTTTCTAGACACCTACTTGATCGGCTAATTGTAAAGTGCAAAACTCTCCCAGGAGTAACAATTACTCGCAGTGGGTATCGGGGTCCAACTATCTCATAGAAGGTATGCAATCTCATTGCAAATTTCAACACTTGAAACTCCCGATAAAGGTTTTTACCCCTAGCACTTATGACCTTAACTATGGTCAACAAATCATAAGCACTAGTCAAGTTCTACCTGTCATTTCGTGATTAATTAGACCCACCCACATGACCCTTAACTAAGGTCAAAAAAGTCACGCGACTGTCCTAACTAATCGCATCATATGCGGTGTAGGAAGACATCACTTAGCTACCGTACACTGTGCCTTGACTATGGTCAACAAACACAGCACGAATACTAAGTACTCTACTTCCTAAAATGACGGAGGGTTGCGGATGGTTTTTAAGAAAACCTTTAACGCTTTGAACTTGATCTCGCTGCAGAATCAAATGGTTTTAAATGAAGTGTTTTTAGTCTTTTACTAGTTTCGCTAAAGAGGTCACTCCCGGTGAAGGGATCTCGGCTCTTTCCTTGTCGAATGAGGTGCAGGACATTCACAATACCACTATGCAAAGCAAGAACTATAAAAGCAATAAAAAGACAAACCGAAGGTTGTATCATCTGCTAGTTATTGCTAAAGAGGTCACTCCCGGTGAAGGGATCTCGGCTCTTTCCTTATCGAATAAGGTGCTGGATGTTCTATAAGGAACACCGCTATGCAAAGCAACAACTAGAGCTACCTAATTTTTTCTTTGAAATTCGATTCCACAACATCTTTTAGGTTTATTTTCTTTCATTAATCTCATTAATGAATGTCCCATCATTTAAGTCCACCTAAACATCACAGATAAATACAACGTACACTTATGCCATCCGCATTCGCCTCGATGTCCCGTCTGCACCGTTAGGTTAGGTAACTAACGGCAGAGCGGGGCAGGGCTAGTGCGGGTGTAAAACATAGGCAACGTCTATATAATATATCATATATACTATATACAGTATCTATCTGAACATATCACATGATCACATCACAGATAACGCAGCAGAAAACATCATATGAAATATTGGATATACTAGGATGTCCATGTTTTATTTTGAGCCTGTATAAAACACGGATTCCACGGTCGTGATAAATAGCCAATCCCACACCCCTAGACCCCTACGAGATCGGCAAGCAACCCTACCAATTCTAGAGTTAGGAGACCCGGACTCGACTCCTCGAGATGGTCTCCCACTGGACCCTAGAACCCGGTTACTTGTGCTCCCCGCCTTAGGTCTATCCTAATGCGGAAAAGTAAATAATATACAATGGTGACATCATCCTCAGCCCGGAAGTGCCCCAATAAAAGAATATTACATACAAGTTTTTACATGAATGAAAATGAAAAACACTCATCTCATATAAAAAAAACCCCAGCTATTCAAACACGACGATGCAATATAACATATCCAGCAACGCATAACATCACATGTCATCAACGTAAGTAAACATGCATATCCCAATTGTCGTTGACATATAGCAACGAAATCGGCAATATCACATATTACACTTACGGTCGCAGAAAAGAAAGTGTAAAACTACAACAGTTGGAATCCGCAACCTGCTTAGACATCTCATGCCTAACCAAATGAATTCCTTAGACATCGCATGCCTAACAATTATAAACCCCGCATTTCAGTCTCAAAATCGAAAACTGTTTTAAATATCAAGTCGGGCAATTCAACAAGATTCCCGACATCCTGATCGAATGCTCGTCGCAAACTTTAGTAGACGGCCGCACCCCCGGATGCCGTCGATGAAGTGCACTAAGGCGGAACACCGCTGCCGCGAGCACCCGAACTGATGCTTTTGGCTACGGGGTTCTCCTACAGTCACTTGGTCGGGGCTATGGGGCGTGGCTATCTATTAAGTTTACCCAGCGAGTATCCGCGTACGCTACGTGATTGCGACGGACTTTTGATCATATCAAAATCCCATGGCAACCAATCAAATGAGACTAAACTGCGAGATTTATAACATTCAAATTAGTTATCTCATAACTACTTGTGGATTCCAAATATTGTATCACATTCCAGATAAATAGACATTGTTAAACATTCCGATCGAATAATCAAACACCCAAGTTTTCCCAAATAGCTCAACACTTGAAATAAGTTTAAAAACATCCATTTCATGCCACAGTACCAACGGTCCAGCCGTAGAAGGGTCAAGCCAACGCCTCACATGTGGCACGCCGTACTACCCCAAACCCTAAGGTTCAAAAGGCAGTTCAAGACGGTCACATAATCGAGTTAAGATTTGTTGTCTTCTAGAGGGTCCATCGCGTAACTTGCACGATTTAGAACGTTCTTAAACTACGGAAAAAATCCAACACTTGGAATTTTTCCGGCAGGGGAAAAAGTGAGTTATTGATATCCGGTCAAACTTTTTAACACTTTCTAAAATTATCCGGAGAAACTTAAACAAAGTTAAATTATCTGATCGAATCAATGAGTCCCCAATACAACCCAGAAAAACCAACACTTGAGTACAAATTAAAAACACCCAGAATCATCAGGAAGATAGTACGGACATTACTGTGGAAACAGAACATAACAAGCGCACTGTAGCGCCGCGGAACTGCCGCTCCAGGCATGGTTCTGCCGCGGTTCCACGGCGCTTTAAGCGTATCATTGGATCGTTTTTCACAGAGGTCCATAGAATTCCCTGCTGATTATTTTAAGCATTTTTAATATGTAAAAATGTCAACTTTTGAAAAATTTCCAGCGAAGGGTTTAATTGGGGTTATCCGGGTTCGATCGGACTTCTAACTTCGTCTAGACTTCGCCTAAAGCTCTAGCTTGGTTCTGATACCACTGTAGGGTTCCTAGGCACTCTAAAAAGGTTCTACAAGGTATCAACCATACCCGATTCAAAAAAAAATAGCCGTACCGAACAACCCTAACCAAGATCGTATACTAGAGATTATGCGAAAACTAGCAAGTTAAACATTTTAACACTAAGTGAAAAGGAATTACAACCTTTGTAGATCCGGTACATCATTATGGATTGGATTAGTCTTTCTGGTAGCTATCCTTAATTCTCTCATCTCTTGAACTTCTTTGGCATTTTCCCGATCTAAGAATGCTATTCTTTCTCCAAAAATTTGGATTGTTAGACACATTAAGATTCAATCTGAGTTCCAAAAAAAATTTCTATTTAATTTGTTATTAATTGGATATTTGGATATAATAATAATCTTATCTTAATTCTTAATTGGAATCTTACTTTACTAGTATTTATATCTGGTCTTGACGTCCCTTCACTGCGATCATCGAGATCCCGGACTCTAGCGATGGTTTCCTCGGAGAAATGAGCGAGCTAGGTCGTTGACTTCAAGGCCGAAGATGATCTACGTCGAGGAGACTCAAACTCAAGCTCCATCTTCACTAGGTCATGAACTTTGTGAAGAGAACACCCTAAACTAAATGGCAAGTAGTAGAGGATGATGAAATAGGAAGTGGGTTCACTTTGGATTTGGGTTTCTCACTCTATTTCTTCACTTGAAAATTTTCTAGCAAGCTTTTCTTCTTCTTAAAGAAGAAGAAGAAAGAAAAGAATAAGAATTAATTTTTAAAAAGAATAATCAAGTGAAGTCTATTGATTGGTAAATTTTTTGCGTGCTAAGTTTTTTACCGCAATCAAGACGTTTTCGCTTGTAGCTAGCCGGTTGAGTACGGGTCGTCCGCAGGGAGATGGGAATCTTTTTCTATGCGCTTTAACGAGTTAAGTCCAATTTTCCAGGTTTGTTTTTAGGTTAACTATGTGCTAAAATGATATAGATAGAGAGCTTGTTAGGGTTAGGATTAGGTTAGTTTGAGTTAGGAGTCGCTCACTTCTTTCGTTGCCACTCTTAATGTCGGTGTTACGGTAATCGGCAACAACGGGGATTAGCACTACTAGGAAGGAACTTCCGAGTATAAGCTAGGCTTTCCAACGCATAAGTTCTTCCTTTTGGTGCTTGTCCGTCCGTTCTTGGCTCTTAGCCTTAACCTCCGGTTAATTCAACCACAACCGGTCTCATTAAGGAATCACTGCTATCATGTAGGATAGGGTGCCATAGGGAGCGGATTGTGGTTCAATTAACGGGAGTCCGAATCAAGATGTTGGGCAAGAAAAGAGTGAGAGAGATTTTCTTCTCTCAAACTTTCCTTATCCTACCCTAACAAGTATGAAACTACTCACCCATTACAAGAAAAATGAAAATAAAACAAAGGAGGAAGATAGCAAGAAAGAGGTTAGAAGATTACAACTAGCTATTTGCGACCTCACCTCGGCAAGGATCAAGCGTAAGCATCATGGTGGTTTAAAGATAAAGGAAAAGAGAACAAGAAAGAAACAAACACAAATAACAACAACTAAATTATCAAATGAAAATTACAAGCAATAATAGTTAACAAAATAAAAAGACAAGCATGGTAAGAACAAGAACTCCTTTATTCATTCTTCACTCACAAAAGCTCACTACAAGTTTTTTAATGGAGAAGAGATGAAAGGAGGAAGAAGAACAACAACATATAACCTAAAATCTAAATACAAGATTATGGACCCTTGGCTTTGGCAAGTTCTGGACTATTTATAGGCAGGGAGATGGAAATCTAGGGCAACATTCTGAACAAAAATGGAATTACCAATCTGCCCCCAAAAACACTCCTTCTGAGGAGCCAGTACGGCCGCGGATCCGCGGCCTAGACCCCCTATTGACCGCGGATCCGCGGCCATATAGAGGAGTTAGCCCCTCGTATTTTGTGTGCTTCCCTGGTCTTTTATGTTCTTCAGTCTGGTATATGATTTTTCTGATAATCTTTCCACATTTCTTCCAGAATTTTAGTAGACCAAAAGGTGATTGTATGTGGATCATTTTGCCATGATTTTCTTGAGCTCCGCGTAGATTTCTTGGATCTTGTGTTGCCATTGAGCCTTGTGCATGAAAATGATATTGATTTGTCATTTTGTCTTTTAAAATGGTGTGCGGCAACATACGGATAGAGAGCGGAGACCTGTGTTTTATCTGTGGTTGGCAGTAAATCGGAATTTGTCGTGTTTTTCCATGAATTTCACCGTTTAGAGCCGAGAACCTGTATCCTGCAATTGACTAGCAAACACGGCTCAAGAGTACCTACCGATAAGCAGTATGATAAAAATTGGGCGGTATAAAAATGCAAAAATCTGATATGAACAAATACCCCCAAACTTATCATTTGCTCGTCCCGAGCAAAGCCAATTTATTCACAAAAAATACTAGACTCACTTTCGCAGAGAACGCGATTGCACTGAGCATGTGCAACAAGCCGTTAAACCTCTAGGTGTCCCTAGTAGGAGGAGTGTTGTCTCCTGAGGGTTTTCAGCGGATACTACCCACAAAATCCGGTCAAGCTAGTTTTGCAAAATAACTATGATTCAAATCCTAAAGTTTTGTTTCAGAAAATAACAATTCTATTATCCTAAGTCTAGACTATCGAACCTTTATTTTTCACATCTCGCTTTTTATTTAACTTAAGATTTTATATGTCTTTACGTGTAGTGCAAATAGTGTCGTTAAGTTCCAGAAGGATCGATTAAAGTCATCATGTCACACAATAAAGCCCAGATAATAATTTTAAAAGGATCACATAAGTTTTATAAAGAGTTAAGTATTTTTCAAGTTTCGTTTTCCAGTAAGGTTTCAACTTCAGAATTTCTATCTTCCTTAACAGGAAACTAGGTCTTATTTTTCACTCCACCTTTTTCTTGTTTTCATTTCATACACACATCTGTGAACGTGCAATAGTGTTTATCATAGAATAAAACCTTCATATCTCCGCTAGAAATATTTTTTATAAAAGCCTGTCTTTTGTCAAGATTACTCTCACACAAAGAACCGTTAGGAATTTTAACTCGGAGAGAACACTTGCTTGGCTCTGTTTTAATCTGGACTTTCTAGGTTTCTTAGCGAGCTTTGGGCCAATGCACCCAAACCAATTGGTTTTAGGGCATTAGGTGTAGAAACACCACAGCGGACTTAATTACTCAAGTTACCTAGGCCCAAAAACAAAAGACAATTTAGCGTGAAAATCATGACGATTCAATGCGAATGGAGATATAACCGGCAGTTCAGTTATTTTTTTGGATAAAAGACGTGTTTAGTGGGTTCGGTGTGTAATCATTCCAATCAAGTTCCAGATGGGTTATTTTTCAGACTTAGTTCCAATTAAGGCATCAATAACATTCCTTCATATTCACTTCACTTCATAAACTATTCTTGATATTACTTATTTCAGAACAAACCTATTTGATCCTCAGAAAATCATTGATCCATTTAATAGTTTTTAGATATAAAAGACTCGTCATCTAATTTCCAAAACTCATGACACGTGTAGTGTGATGTAAAGACGTATATCAGCTATAGTTAACTTCAAAGGAGAGTTATCTTTTAGGTTTTCAAAATCTAAACATAAGATTTAGTTATTCTTACCTTATTAAACAAAACCGTCGAAATGTTGAATCAGAGTTCTCCCACTAGCTAACTTGACAGAAAAGTTTTTATATTTTTAGAAAATTTTCTGATTTTTATGGATTTTATGGATTTTAATATGCAGATGCAAAATATACATATGAATGCGAAGGTTAGAAATGCGTACCGAGCGTACCCCCAAACTTAAACTGGACAGTGTCCTCACTGTCATTGCATGAAGAGATCATTTGAAGGGTCAAAATTGTCGGTTAGATATACACAATTTTTATTTTTTTTTAAAGAGTAAAAACGGAAAAGAATATCCACAAATAAATACAAAATGGTATATACATACCCCCAAACTTATTTGAAACAGTATCCACTGTTCTTGGCTGGATACCCGAAGTTTGGTGGTAGGCAGAGGAAGATTATGCAGGGTAAACCGGCTCCTGTAAGACCAGGAGCTCCTATGTTGGTTCGGCGCTAAGGTACGGTTTTAGTCGGTGTCCGTTCACTTTGAAAAAGGAACCGTCCTTTGGATTCTCCAAATCCACAGCGCCCTGCGGATATACATTCCGCACAAAATACGGTCCTTTCCAGCGAGATCTGAGCTTTCCTGGATGGAAGTGTAGCCGGGTGTCGTAAAGCAGTACCTGCTGACCAGGTACAAAGGTTTTGCGTAAAAGGTGTTTATCGTGAAACACCTTCGTTCGGTTTTTAACGACAACCGCGTTATCGTAAGCCTCATCCCTAAGCTCGCTCAATTCGTTCAACTGCAGCTTCCGATGGCTGCCCGCATCTTCGAGAGACAGATTCAGCTCTTTTATCGCCCAAAATGCGCGATGCTCTATTTCGACAGGTAGGTGGCAAGCCTTTCCGTACATAAGCCGATAAGGAGACATGCGAAGATCGGTCTTATAAGCGGTTCGAAATGCCCAAAGGGCATCAGTGAGTTTCAGCGACCAATCCTTACGGTTCTTGGAAACCGTCTTCTCCAGTATCTGCTTGATTTGCCGATTTGAAACTCCGGCCTGCCCACAGGTTTGGGGGTGGTTGGGCGTAGATAGCTTATGATTAATGGAATATTTCTGCATCAAGGCCTCGAAAGTTTTATTGCAGAAATGAGTTCCATTGTCGCTAATGATCGCTCGGGGGTGTCCAAACCGGGAGAAAATGTTTTCTTTAAGAAACCTAACGACAACCTTGTTGTCGTCAGTCCGGTTGGGTACAGCCTCGACCCATTTAGAGACGTAATCAACAACGAGAAGGATGTACAGGTTCCCGAAAGAGCTGGGAAACGGCCCCATGAAATCTATCCCCCAAACGTCGAAACTCTCCACAACCAAGATTGGTTGGAGCGGCATCTCGTTCCTCCTGGATATCCGGCCCAAGTGTTGGCACCGGGAGCAAGTCTTGCAATAGTCATGAGCGTCTTTGAAGAGTTGTGGCCAGTAGAAACCATATTGCAAGATCTTCTCAGCTGTCTTTCTGGGGCCAAAATGCCCGCCACATGCTTGATCATAGCAAAATGACAGCACACTCTTGAATTCATCGTCAGGGACACACCGACGAATAATCTGGTCGGGACAGTACTTGAACAGATAGAGTTCGTCCCAGTAAAAGTGTTTTACTTGGGATAAGAATTGAAGTCTGTCCTGACTTGACCATTCAGTCGGTAGTAGCCCTGTGGCCAAATAATTCACAATATCTGCGAACCAAGGTTCGCGAGATACTGTCAAGAGCTGTTTATCCGGAAAAACGTCGTTGATCGGAAGTTGAGACGACGGCGAAGAAGGAAGTCGTGAGAGATGGTCGGCGACTACGTTTTCACATCCTCTTTTGTCCTTGATGACAAGGTCAAACTCTTGAAGCAAGAGGATCCAACGTATTAGCCGAGATTTTGCATTTTTCTTCGCAAAAAGATGGCGCGGAGCAAAATGGTCTGTGTAGACAATGACTGGAGAGCCGATGAGGTAGGGCCTGAACATTTCTAAAGCAAATACAACAGCTAAGAATTCCTTCTCAGTAGTTGTATAATTAAGTTGGGCGTCGTCCATGGTTCGGCTAGCATAATAGATTACGTGTGGCATCTTGTTGATGTGTTGTCCAAGGACAGCACCGATGGAAAAGTCGGATGCATCGCACATAATCTCAAATGGGTGCGTCCAGTCAGGTGAAGAAAGAACGGGAGCAGAAGTGAGTGAGCTTTTTAATGACTCGAATGCAGTCACACAGCTCGAGTTGAAGTCGAATGGCGTGTCCTTGGCCAGTAGAAGAGTCAAGGGCCTAGCAATCTTGCTAAAGTCCTTGATGAACCGTCTATAGAAACCGGCATGGCCAAGGAAGGCTCGGATGTCTCTGACGCATCTGGGAGGAGGGAGATTGGAAATGACCTCAATCTTCGCTTTGTCAACCTCTATGCCATTTTGCGAAATGATATGTCCTAAGACAATACCTTCGCGCACCATGAAGTGGCACTTCTCCCAATTCAAAGTGAGGTTCTTGTCCTTACATCGGGTAAGGACAGCGTCAAGATGCAGCAAACACTCCTTAAAGGAATCGCCGAAGATGGAGAAATCGTCCATGAAGATCTCCAGGAATTTCTCCACCATGTCTGAGAAGATTCCTATCATACACCGCTGGAAGATAGCAGGCGCATTGCATAACCCAAAGGGCATGCGTCGATATGCAAATGTGCCGAAAGGACAAGTGAATGTGGTCTTGTCCTGGTCTTTTTCGGTGATGGGAATCTAATTATAGCCGGAGTAGCCATCAAGAAAGCAGTAGTACTCGTGTCCGGCCAATCTTTCAAGCATTTGGTCAATGAAAGGTAGCTGAAAGTGGTCTTTCCGCGTTGCGGCGTTGAGTTTTCTGTAATCGTTGCAGACTCGCCACCCAGTTTGGGTGCGAGTAGGGATTAACTCATTTGCCTCATTAGTAATGACCGTTATGCCTGATTTCTTGGGGACAACGTGAATGGGGCTAACCCAATGGCTATCAGAGATAGGGTAAATGATACCACTATCCAGACACTTCACGATTTCCTTTTTCACAGCCTCCTTCATGACTGGATTGAGTCGCCTTTTTGGATCTCTGGCTGGTTTGGCATCATCCATCAGATGAATATGATGTTCAACGATCAGGGGACTAATCCCCTTGATGTCCGCCATGGACCAGCCAAAAGCTTGCCTATTGCTGTGCAAGACCGCAAGAAGGGCTTTCTCTTGCTCTGGAGCTAGAGAAGCCGAGATGATAACAGGGAGGGTCTCATTCTCACCCAAGTAAGCGTACTTAAGGTGAGACGGCAAAGGTTTGAGTTCGAGCGTTGGAGGTGAAACGATTGAAGGCAAGATTGGTGAAAAGGTCTCGAACTCAAAGGATTCCAGCAAAGGTTCAAAACGAGTGTAAGCGACCGAGTTGGATGGTTCAGATGACTCATCCGGAAATTCGAAGGATTCAAACTCAGGTGGTGAGCGGCTAAGATAGTTCGAGAACGTGAAACACTCGTAGTCATTATCGGGCGCAGAAACAGCAGCAGGTTCGAAGAGGAACGCACTTGTGGCGTTAAGGTTATCGTGATTGAACAAAAACTCCTCGAATTCACACTCTTCAGGGGTGATCTCCTGGATTGAGCAAACGTCTAGTATATGAGCGTTAGGTTCGGAGGGCTGATTCCTCAACCTAAAAATGTTGAGTTCAATTGTCATGTTTCCAAAAGAGAGGTTCATCGAACCATTGCGACAATTGATCACAGCATTTGAGGTTGCAAGGAATGGGAGACCGGGTATCACCGGAATTTGATTCCAGGGGTTAGCTACAGGCTGTGTGTCTAATACAATGAATTCAACGGGGAATATGAAGTCCCCAACCTTGATTAACACATCCTCTAGCTCACCCCTAGGATGGGTGATTAATCGGTCGGCCATTTGGAGAGTACAATGTGTGGGTTTCAGCTCTCCTATACCTAATTGCTCGTATACTGAGTACGGAAGCAGGTTAACACTGGCACCAAGATCTAATAGTGCGCGGTTGATGTTCTTATCCCCAATGGTAATAGAAATCGTAGGACAGCCAGGGTCCTTCCGTTTTTGCGGTAAAGATTGGGTAAGAGCATCACTCACAGCACTAGCCAAGAAAACTTTCTTTGGTACCTGAGACTTCCTCTTTTTCGTGCACAAGTCCTTTAAGATTTTCGCGTAGGACGGGACTTGTTGGACAGCATCTAAAAGGGGAATGTTAATGTTAACCTGCTTAAACAACTCCAGAATCTTCTCCATTTGTGGATTTTGTTTATTGGACCTCAACCGGTTTGGAAATGGAACGTTTTTAAAATTGGTTGAGTCCAATGCTTGTGGAGGAGATTGTGGAGCTGGAACGGATCCCAGAGCTGGTGTTTTCGTGGAGTGAGAAGCAGGTCCGTTCAGAGTGGAAGAAGAAGAAGAAGAGCCTTTTGAAGAATGGAGAATAGGCTCAGAAGACGAAGAAGAAGAAGAAGAAGAAGCGGCCGGGGTGTCATTATCCTCATTTGTTGTGCCGATGTTGTTGTGCAGCATCCTTCCCGATCTCAATGTAGTCACGGCACTCACATTATGGTTCTGTTGTTCAAAAGCAACATGTACATTATGTGGGTGACCGGGATTTGGGAGTGGTTGAAATGGAAGTTTCCCCTTTTCTCGCTCGCTTAACGCCGCATTCAGCTGTGCAATCTGGGCTTCGATGGTCTTGATGCTTTGCCCGTGTGCAGCAGTGTGTTGCACCAAAGACTAAATAGACGACTGGATGTTGGCGGTGGATTGTGTCGATTGTTTAACGAACGCCTCCAGACTTCGTTCTAGCGAGGAAACCTTATCGTTGTTTGACGGAACAAAGTTGTTTTGTGGAAAAGAATTGTTGGGTGCAAAATTGTTCGTCTGATTTTGAAAAGGTTGGGGTTGGAAGGGCTGCTGAAACTGATGTTGAGTTTGTTGTTGCGCTTGTTGTTGCGGAGGAGGGGGCCTCTAGAAATTGTTGCTTTGGAATTGTTGCTGATTCTGATTCCAGGCGAAATTGGGGTGGTTCCTCCAACCGGGATTGTAGATGGAAGAGTATGGATCATTCCTCGGTCTTTGATGAAATGCAGCATTAACCTGATCATGTCCTTGAGATGGTGGATTGTAAGGACACTCTTCGGTTAAGTGAGAAGGATCGGAACAACAAGCACAAATGGTACGAAGGGGAAGAACAGGGGCAGGAGTAGGAGATGAAAATTTGCTCTCTATCGCTTCAAGTTTTCTCGTTATTGCAGCCATTTCAGCTTTCATCGCAATAGAGACGTCGAGTTGGTGAATTCCTACCCTAGACTGACCAGTAGAAGTGGAGGAAGAAGAAGTAGTAGTTGGTCTAGTGCTCTCCCATTGAAGCGTCTGTTCCGCAAGGTCGTCGAAGAATTGCCACGTTTCCTCATCAGATTTCGATAGGAAGTGGCCCTGACAAATGGTTTCCAACAACTGCTTGGTTGCTGGGTTCAGGCCCTCGTATAAGGTTTGGCAAAGTTGCCATTTCTCGATACCATGGTGAGGACACTGAACAAGAAGGTCTTTATACCGGTCAAAGCACTTCTAGAAGGGTTCAGAAGGAAGCTGAGAGAATTGGTTGATTTCGTTACGGATCCTTGCGGTTTTATGATTCGGATAAAATTTCTTGAGAAACGCTTTCACAAACTCGTCCCAACTGGTTATGGAGTGGGAAGCGGTGCTATACAGCCATTTTTCAGCAAGATCGCATAAAGTGAACAGAATGACCCATAGCCGTATAGCATCGTCCAACAGCTGGGTGGTTTTCATCATGGCACAAACATTTTGGAACTTGTTGATGAAGATATAGGCATCTTCAAATTCAAGCCCATGAAATCGCGGAAGCATGTTAATGAAGTGGGGCTTAATTTCAAAGTTATCCCCATTGGCCGGTGGAAGAGAAAGATAGGTGGGAAGTGTAGAACAGGTGGGATAGAAACGATCCTGGAGCGCGATTCGCTGCGGCGCTACAACAGGCGGTGGTAGTGGGTTAGTTGACTCCGTAGGAGGTGGAGCCAATCCTGGGGTCGTCAAAGAGATGTTTGGATTAAATCCTGACATCGCGGAAGAAGAGGTTGGTGATGGTGAAGGTGAGGATGTATGAACAGAATTCCGGTCAACGTCGGAGTTGGCCGGCAAAGGTATGGGTGAAAGAGGCGTGGACGGAGTTTCGACATCTGAGTCGATCGCGTAGTCGGTAGCGACTAACGTAACGCGGACTAGGTGGGCGCTAGTGTCCCGAGTCCAAGCGGACATACACTAAACGAGTTAGTATAGTCAAAGGGGAGAAGGTGAGGGTAAGAAAACGTCAATGGAGAAATACGATGGGTGGTGGGTGAAAAGAAAATGGATTCTGGCGACAAAGGGCAAGTTTTTATAAAAGTTTTTGGTTTTGTATTTTTTTTTAGAAAGAGATTTACAGAAATATGTACGGGCTTATGGCTTCAAGCAATCACAAACAAGATATGCACAATCACACCTAGATCTAGGGTCACCTAGGTCAGCTAGACAGCTCCTAACTGTTCCAAAGGGCTAGAAATAGGACCTCAAACCGCCTCTTCTCCAACAATCGCGGCCAGGTAAGTGCCAGGTAAGTGGGAGGCTCCCCACTAAGTAAGTAGTGGTCCTAATTAAGTAACCACTTGCCTTGGACACACTTGCCTAGACACCGCAAAAGTCAGGATAGGATAAACGGCCGATGCCTGTAACTAGTCCTCTGTCCTATTGAGCGCGAAGTCCTTAGGGCTGAGTCTAGTATTTTTTAATTTAAGCAATGGTCAATGCATATGCTTTTTGTGATTTCTGGGGTCCTGGGAAGGGTGATGAAATCCCCACCCAATCTGAATTGGTTTCAAGCCCCTTAAAGTCCGTATTAATATATGCAAAGCAGTAACAATCAACTGCAAACAATTTTTATTTTAGCGCGACGCAAAGAATCCTGCACAAAAACAATTTATTGGAAGGGGGAAGAGAATTTGCGCAAAGAATGCTGCAGAAAACACAGTTTAGTGGAGTTCAGAAGAGTGGGGGAGATGAGAGAGATACTCACAGAAAAAATGGCACCCTGAAGGAACTACTTGACCGCGGTTCCGCGGCCTAAGCTAGCTTATGCCGCGGTTCCGCGGCGATATGGTGGAGGTGGGCCATGTACTTTCTGTGGTATGCTAGGTTTGGTGTCCTCTTCTTTTCTGGATCCCCTGAATCTTAATTTGCTCACTGGGACTGCTCCAGAATCTTACAGTAGCCCGTTGGTTCCGTTTGGATCAAACGCGGTGTAGCCGCGAGATATGGGTCTAACTTCCCACGTCTTTGGCACTGAACTCGAATTTCGTATTATCCTGCACACTTGCACAAAAACTAATCAAAAATAACAAGATGATTTTTTACAATGTATATTTTTTTGTTTTGTTTTTCGGTTATATTTATATTCATAAATTAACCCGAAATAACACAAAGAAATAAACTACCGTCTCCCCAGCAACGGCGCCATTTGATTGGTAGAGTTTTTGCGTGCTAATTTTGTTACCGCAATCAAGACGGTTTCGCTTGTAGCTAGCCGGTTGAGTACGGGTCGTCCGCAGGGAGATGGGAATCTTTTTCTATGTGCTTTAACGAGTTAAGTCCAATTTTCCAGGTTTGTTTTTAGGTTAACTATGTGCTAAAATGATATAGATAGAAAGCTTGTTAGGGTTAGGATTAGGTTAGTTTGAGTTGGGAGTCGCACACTTCTTTCATTGCCACTCTTAATGTCGGTGTTACGGTAATCGGCTACAACGGGGATTAGCACGACTATGAAGGAACTTGCGAGTATAAGCTAGGCTTTCCAACGCATAAGTTCTTCCTTTTGGTGCTTGTCCGTCCGTTCTTGGCTCTTAGCCTTAACCTCCGGTTAATTCAACCACAACCGGTCTCACTAAGGAATCACCGCTATCATGTAGGATAGGGTGCCGTAGGGAGTGGATTGTGGTTCAATTAACGGGAGTCCGAATCAAGATGTTGGGCAAGAAAAGAGTGAGAGAGATTTCCTTCTCTCAAACTTTCCTTATCCTACCCTAACAAGTATGAAACTACTCACCCATTACAAGAAAAATGAAAATAAAACAAAGGAGGAAGATAGCAAGAAAGAGGTTAGAAGATTACAACTAGCTATTTGCGACCTCACCTCGGCAAGGATCAAGCGTAAGTATCATGGTTGTTTAAGGATAAAGGAAAAGAGAACAAGAAAGAAACAAACACAAATAACAACAACTAAATTAGCAAATGAAAATTACAAGCAATAATAGTTAACAAAATAAAAAGACAAGCATGGTAAGAACAAGAACTCCTTTATTCATTCTTCACTCACAAAAGCTTACTACAAGTTTTTTAATGGAGAAGAGATGAAAGGAGGAAGAAGAACAACAACATATAACCTAAAATCTAAATACAAGATTATGGACCCTTGGCTTTGGCAAGTTCTGGACTATTTATAGGCAGGGAGATGGAAATCTAGGGCAACATTCTGAACAAAAATGGAATTACCAATCTGCCCCCCAAAAACACTCCTTCTGAGGAGCCAGTACGGCCGCGGATCCGCGGCCTAGACCCCCTATTGGCCGCGGATCCGCGGCCATATAGAGGAGTTAGCCCCTCGTATTTTGTGTGCTTCCCTGGTCTTTTATGTCCTTCAGTCTGGTATATGATTTTTCTGATAATCTTTCCACATTTCTTCCAGAATTTTAGTAGACCAAAAGGTGATTGGATGTGGATCATTTTGCCATGATTTTCTTGAGCTCCGCATAGATTTCTTGGATCTTGTGTTGCCATTGAGCCTTGTTCATGAAAATGACATTGATTTGCCATTTTGTCTTTTAAATTGGTGTGCGGCAACATACGGATAGAGAGCGGAGACCCGTGTTTTATCTGTGGTTGGCAGTAAACCGGAATTTGTCGTGTTTTTCCATGAATTTCACCGTTTAGAGCCGAGAACCTGTATCCTGCAATTGACTAGTAAACACGGCTCAAGAGTACCTACCGATAAGCAGTATGATAAAAATTGGGCGGTATAAAAATGCAAAAATCTGATATGAACATCTATCATAATGCAACCATGGGTGAGTTAACCTTTGTAAAGACTAAACCATAGTTAATTATAATGGTTTGGTTAATGGATATCTTAATCAAGACAAAATGAGTGGACTTTGTCAATGTTGCTTCAAGCTTCATGAAGCTTCAAGCCATGACAAAAGAAGCCACCATTTTGAATAATTAAGATAAATAAAAACCTAAATTATAATTAACATGGTGTATGTCACACACACACCCATGTTTGCATGTATCATCAATCATGATACAAACTAGTGCACAAACATATATCACATATACAACTTGTGCACATCAAGTGAGAAAATCAATCTTAAGTGAACCAATACCAGTTAATGTAAAGTAATATATCACATATATAATTATACATTAAATCATTAAATCAACACTTGATTTAATGATCCGGTCATATGACATATAACCGACTAATATCTAGTGTATCAATATATCGAATCAACACTTGATTCGGTAACCCAGCTATATCACATATAACCGAGCGATGATACAAATCGCGATAATAGAATACAGTATCACATACTGGCATTAATCTCGGTCCCGCACATATCTCATATGCGCTCCTATTTCGTTTCACTTGAGCCAGGAAAGCTCTGTGTAGGACTCTAAAGACTCGTCAATACGCCGGCAGTAGGTGGTGATCATATCAATCACCCACAAGCCGCAAGTGGTCTGCTAAACGTAACGGCCACCTGGGTATTAAGCAATCAGAAGATAAACGAGCAAGCCTGCTCACACTCCTGCGAATCCAATTAGTAACACTTACCGCACAGTCCGGTCTGTTCGTCTGATATGTCGCATATCTCGCCTAGGGGTGGTAAATGTCAGACCCCAGCAGCTTGATAAGTCATGCCGATGTAAGGTCCATAACAAGCATGAAACAACTGATAACACTTACCAGTAAATCAGTGCAACCCTGGCCAGGGATTTCCAGTTATGGCCAGTCGAGCATAGCGCAACATCAACCCCCAATACCGGGAGAGACGAATCCCCTCCTATCGCTCATTGCCTCCATGTGAATCGGGACTGTACCCAAAAACCACCTGTTTGCATGACTCAGTAGAGCCGTGGTAGGGTGGAAATCAAAGCACGGTGGGAGACACACAAGACTCTATGACGATCTCGGGTCAACAGACTAAGCTGTACCAGTGTCACCAGAGAACTGCCATCTGACGTGAGGTATAATACCATCTGGGAGTTCTCGGTGAGTCCGTTCAGTGTACCCAGTCTCCACTGAGCACCCGCATACCGTCTCTGATGTCAAACACCAATGGATATGGGATCATCCATCGCCCATCATATGGGTCGAGAAGATATACGCTAGTCTACTCTGGAATATCGATGGCCCGTCTCGATATTCCCACGACTAGGAACATTGAAGGATGTACTCATGGACTACCCAGGCCCCACTAGTATGATTTACATCATAGTCCTGGAAGTCGAGTACACATCTTAAGGGCTTTATCAACATGTAACAGAGAGACAATAAGTATACATGTTAAGATAAAGAGCAACCAGATAGCGTACTATCATGTCGAGCAAGAAAGTCCTCCCTATATATGTCCCAGCATCCACTACATTATACATCTCATGTACAGTAATGGCCTCTAGGGCATACATATAACTAACAGTTCCATCCATTGAGCATCCAATACCTGTGTATTGTGATAACAATGGAGCTGTGGCTTTGGCCTAGGAACCTAGGTCCCATCAGAGATCCAGACATATTCTGAGGCGGTATCACCTGATCAGGAAGATAGTAGATCGCCGGGAGATCGAGATCAGGAGAGTTGACATGAAGGACAACATAGCGGATCCACTCACAAAGGCCCTCCCCCAGATACAATTTGAGAGACTCTTTAGGATGTTGGGTATGAGATATTACAACACATGGCCTTAGTGCAAGTGGGAGATTGTTAGTTATATGTATGCCCTATAGGCCATTATTGTACATGTGATTTATATTATCGTGGATGCTTGGACATATATATATAGAGGACTTTCTTGCTCGACATGATAGTATACTATCTGGTTAGTCTTTATCTTAACATGTTGACTGGTATTCTTTACTGTCTTTCTCTCACATGTTGATAAAGCCTTTAGGATATGTACTTGACTACCAGGATTATGATGAGATCATACTAGTGGCGCCGGGGTGGTCCATAAGTACATCCTTTAATCAGTTCCTAGTCATGGGAATATCGAGACCAGGGCATTAATATTCCAGTGTAGACTAGTGTGTACGTTTCTTATCTCTTAGAGGGCGATGGTTAATCCCGCAACCATTGGTGTGTGACATCAAAGATTGTACACAGGTGCTCATTGGAGAATGGGTACACCGAACAGGACTCACCGAGAACTCCTATGTGGTAGTATACCTATCGTCAGATAGCAGTCCTCTGGTGACATTGGTACAGGTTAGTCTGTAAACCCGAGATCGTTATAGAGTCTTGTGTGGCTCCTACTGTGCTTTGATTTCCTCCCTATCATGGCTCAAAGGAGTCGTGCAAACAGGTGGATTTTGGGTACAGTCCCAAGTCACATGGAGGCAATGAGCGATAGGAGGGGTTTCGTCTCTCCCGGTTGTCGCAAGCCGAAGGTATGGAATGTGAATGGCACTTAAATTACGAAACGTCTCAAGGCATAACGTAACCTAAGTAAGCCAAAGCCCAGAAATCTAAACCATATAAAGAAATAGAGTGAAGGAAAACTTAGTGAAAGAAAGCAATTTTGAACAAAATAAGTCGCACTAAATATTATAAAAACATCAAAATTTCCCGAAAATTTTGGCAGAGTCACCTTTGTAAATATTGGCCCCCAAACGGGTACAACACATGAAAATACAAATAAATCATGAATAAAGGCATCCCCAAGCGGGAGCTAGCTCTTCGCCAAAGGCGGAATCACAACCACATGCAATATGTATCAAAAGCACGAAAATAAGCATCTGAAAGCAAGAAATAAGAAACACCACGTCGGCTTAAGTGAGCATCGACACCAAAAACCCATAAATACAAGTCTCACAAGTCTCACCGACTAGTCCAATATACAAGGGTAGATGGAGTGTACTAGATACAAAGTAATATACAAAGTGAAAACAAGATATCCTCGCAACCCACCTATGAGCAAGCCGCAAGTCCAAGCAAACGAAGCAAAGGAAGAAGTACGCCCGCCGCTACTATGTTAATGGGTCGGACCTGCAAGATACTGTGGCACAACGGGGGTGAGTTGCCAACTCGTGAGTAGTAAGTAACAACTAATAAGGCTATCGTAAGTATGCACGCAATGCGTCACAGCCTACATATACCGATATGATGCAATGCACTAGTATGTGTGCAACATGAATGCATAATCACATGAAACCTGAATATGTTTGGTATGAGAAAATCTGTATTCTTATCTTAGTTAAACTTTTGTGAAATAACTGAAGTATCATCAATGAAATCAACTGAAATCCGTGTCAAGTATCGACACTAAATATGTATATCTCAATGCCCCAATATCTCAATGTCTCGACATCTCAGTGTCATAATATCTCAATGCCTCAATATCTCACTATCTCCGTCAGTTCGGATTGGCCCATATCATCAATCTCACGACTACGGTCGGTATCCTCCGGATATCCGCCGCGCCACAAATAACCAGTAGGTAGTGCTCCCCTGCCAGACTCACCGTCATCCCTATGAAAACTATCTCACCCCAGGGTACCATACCGGGTCCACCATGTACCCGCAGACGGTGCATCCCCCTCCTCGAATTGGGTATATGATACAGCTCAAGAATCGAGAAAACTCATGGTAGACGCCATACATATCATATCATGAGAAAACCGCAAATTTCTATTGTTTTTTATTAAAAATGATAATAGGTTTATAAAATTCTTGCGGTTTTCCCCAAAAATCCAGAAATCTCATAATTACTAAAATCCTCGAGAAGAATCACAATATATAAACATGCCGGTGATGATGGAAATCTATGATATGGTAATATATACCATGCGAAATACGGCCAGAAACTATGCATGAATTATGATGCAATGAGGTATGTACATATGATTAACAATCCTACATATTCATCTGAATGAAATGAATATACTAGTATAAGTCTACGGATCATATATGATGCAGTTGCGCTAATACCAAGGCTAAGCAAGTTCTATAGTGTTCGTGACATAGCAATTACCAATGTCGTGTGTGTTCGCATAAATAGTGCACGTGCGGCAGGAACCAATCGTAATGGTGCAAGTGTCCTATGAGATGATATCACATATATAAATATTTATATATATAATGATGTGATGCAATGAGATGCATAACTAGGAAACTACGCATATAATGCAAGTGCTACAAATAATACTAAACCATCGGGCGCCTCGCGCCATACAGACGATCCCTCCATAGATGTGTACATCTACTCACCGGGACGCCTCAGCTAATCTGATCCGATCTCAGCCATGTCTTTTTCCATGCCACATCCGACGCCTTTGCACCCGATCCTAGAATCCCACACAAACAATTAAGAGGATAAATAAAAGATAGTCGCAGATAAAAACGATACAAGTCAACCACGCTCCCTAACTAGACGCGCACACACTTGGTGCACAAAATGCGCCCGCGACAACGCCACAACCCACGACTAGGGTCGCTATACGTGACCACAACCATGTCTAAAACCCAATCGCGCATTCACAACACATTGATTATCTTAGGGAATAGGTTAATGATCATCAAAACCGCAAAATTAATTAAAATCGTTTTATTCCAAAAACCTGGTAAGCATTCATTTACCATTTTTGTTCAAATCTACATGTTTTAACAAAACTAGTGGCCACAATGATCATTAATAGCTTAATTAAGCCACGCAAACCTTTACTAGAATTTTATCTCACCTATTTACATTAAGTATAAAAATCTAGTTTGCAAGATAGTTTATTTAGGACAAATTAACTGTAACAATTAGTAAATTTAGCAACTAGATTAGGTTTTACATGCCTTAAGATGTTAAATTACCCATTATAATCATAATCAAATAATAAAAACCCTAACTCTAATTTAAATCCTTCTCTTGAAATTCCAAAACTTGAAATTAGAACCATTAAGATACCTAATTAAGTTGATTTAAAGTAATATAGCAACAAATTAAACATGGTGTTAGGATTTATACCTCAAAGATTTGTAGATCTAACATGCAACTTAGCCTCCCAAATTAGCTTCTTTGCTCCAAGATCCATGCTAGATTGGCCAAGGAATAATGGGTAAAGATTTGATTTAGAGTTTGTGGGATTTTGTATTGATTTTTGAGTGAATTTAGAAGATTTTTGAAGTGGGGATTGAGGTGGAGAAATTTGGGGCTGCTCGTGGTGGGGCTCGGCCAAAATATTAAGGGGAGAGAGAAGAGTGTGAGGTGTGTGTGTGGAAGCATCTTTAATTAATACATGTGTTCACTTATTTCCTTAATTATTTAGTTTTCTTTCTTTATATAAATCCTAGACTTTTCTAGAATGGTGGAGACATATTTAAAAACAAAAAGCATGTTACAAACTTGTTTCTAAGTTATCATGGTTCACTAAAGTATAATTAACCCATTCCAATTTGTAATTAACACTAATTAAATGTATAAATGAAATCTTAAAATATTATTAAAATAATTAATTAAGGAAACATATTTAAGTAAACTAACAATTTATAAGTGACTAAATAAATACCAAATACTAGCAACTACCTAGTTAAAATAGGTGTTTCTAAGTCTATATTGAAAAATAATTATAGTTGCGTTTTACGGAAAATACGAGTTATTTTACCGATTATCGGAAAAATTCACCTTAAGGATTTATTTTTTTATTTTTAAAATGTTACAATCTTCCCCCCTTAAAGAAATTCGGTCCCCGAATTTAAAATCTAATTACGCGTACCCTCGAAAAGATGGGAATAGTTCTCTTTCATTTCGTCCTCGGCTTCCCACATGACCTCTTCGCCGCTCGGGCAACTCTAAAGAACCATTAAGGTCGGCACGTCCTCGGACCTCGGTTTCTTCACCTGCCGATCTAAAATGACTATCGGCTAAAGAAAGATTGCGCTCCTGCTGGACCGTCTGATGTTATATCGCGTTAGCGGAGTACGGAAGGTACTTGCGGAGTACGGAAGGTACTTGCGGAGCATCGATACATGAAACACGGGGTGAACATCTGGAAAGCTAGGTGGAAGAGCCAAACGATACGCAACTGTGCCGATTCGCTCCATAATCTCTAAGGAACCCACATATCTGGGATTAAGCTTCCCTTTCTTTCCGAATCTCAAACGCCCTCCATTAAAGAAACCCTCAAGAAAACATGACCACCTAAGGAGAATTCCAGTCTGCGACGACGTCTATCCACATAAGATGTCTGTCTGCTCTGGGCCGCTCTCATCCTATCCCGAATCCACTTAATCCCTTCGGTCATCTCCTACACAATCTGTGACCCCAAAATACTGCTCTCACTGAGCTCTGTCCAACAGACGGGCGATCGACATCTATCCCCATAAAACGCCTCAAAGGGTGCCATCTGAATCGTCTCCTGGAAGTTGTTATTATAGGAAAACTCTATCAAGGGCAAGTGACGATCCCAACTGCCACGAAATCTAGAACGCAACTCGGAGCATGTCCTCAAGAATCTGAATGGTCTTCTCTGATTGATCGTGGATAGAAAACTGTACTGAAACTCAATTTGTGTCCAAAGCCTCCTGAAGTTTCTGCCATAGTCTGATGGTGAACTGGGTGCCTCTGTCGGACATAAAACAAGTCGGAACTCCTATTAGTTATATGTATACCCTAGAGGCCATTACTATACATGACATGTATATTATAGTAGATGCTTGGACATATATAGGGAGGACTTTCTTGCTCGACATGATAGTATGCTATCTGATTACTCTTTACCTTAACGTGTACACTGATTGTCTCTCTGTTATATGTTGGTAAAGCCCTTAGGATGTATACTTGACTACCTACACTATGATGCAGATCATACTAGTGGGGAAAAAGTAGTCTATAAGTACATCCTTTAATATCCCTAGTCGTGGGTGTATCGAGACGGGGCATCGATATACCAGAGTAGACTAGCATATACCTTCTCGACCCATATAGACGGGCGATGGATGATCCCATATCCATTGGTGTTTGACATCAGAGATGGTATATGAGTGCTTAGTGGAGACTGGGTACACTGGACGGACTCGCCGAGAACTCCCAGATGGTATTATACCTCACGTCAGATGGCAGTTCTCTGGTGACACTGGTAAGGTTAGTCTGTTGACCCGAGATCGTCATAGAGTCTTGTGTGATTCCTACTGTGCTTTGATTTCCACCTTACCATGTCCAAGAGGGTGTGCAAAACAGTAGTTTTTTGGTACAGTCCCGAGTCACATGGAGGCAATGAGCAATAGGAGGGGTTTCGTCTCTCCCGGTATTGAGGGTTGATGTTGTGCTGTGCTCGATTGGCCATAACAGGGAAGTCCCTGGCCGAGGCTGGTTTAGAGATTTACTGGTAAGTGTTACCAGTAATTTCTCGACCCGTTATGAGCCTCATATCGGCATCGGTTATTAGGGTCTGACGTTTACCACCCCTAGACTTGATATGCGACATATCAGACGAGGAGACCGGACTGTAGGGAAAGTGTTACCGTCAGGCTTTTGCAGGAGTTAGAGCGGGCTTGCTTGCTGATATTCTGATCGCTCAATACCCGGGTAGCCGTTACGTCCAGCTATTACCGCTGACAGCTTATGGGTGCTTGATGTGATCATCACCTACTGCCGGCGTATTGGAGAGTCTTTAGAGTCCTACATAGAGGTTTTTCTGGCTGAGGTAAAACGAAATAGGAGCGCATATGTGATATGTGCGGGACCGAGAATAATGCGTGTAGGTGATACCGTATTCTATTCTCGCGACTTTTGTATCGATCGGTTATATGTGATATAGCCGGGTTATCAAATCAAGTGTTGATTCAATAAGTTGGTACATTTAGTGTTAGTCAGTTATATGAGATATAGCCGGATTATTAAATCAAGTGTTGATTTGATAATTTAGTGTATAATTGTATATGTGATATACTAATTTACATTAACTAACATTAGCTCACTTAAGCATTCTTTTCTCACATGTGTATACATGTAATATATATGTGATATATATTGATGTGCATTATTTATTTGTGTGTGTCATGGTTGTTGATACACTTTGCATGGGTGTATGAGACATACACCATTATAATTATATTGGTGGGGTTTTAATATTCAAAGTAAATACAAAATTAGTGGAAAAGTTGTTGAAAGCATGAAGCTTGTAGAAGCTTGTGAGTGCTTTGACAAAGTCCACCCATTTTATTTTACTTAGGATATTTATTAACCTAACCACTATAATTAACCATGGTTATGTCTCTACACGAGTTAGTATATGATACACACTCACCCATAGTTAATAAAAAAACTTGGATTAATTTCATTCTCTTCATCTTTTTCTTCATGTTCTTCCAAAAGAAAATGCTTTCTAGGGTTTGATCCAAGTGAGGAAATATTGTGAGAAAAGAAATTCTAAAGTGAGCGCACTTCCTATTTCACCATCCTCTACTAGAGTAGCACTTTAGTATAGGGTGTTTGCTTCACTTCGGTAAAGTGGTAGCTTGAGTTAGTAATCCCTCGACGTAGATCATCTTCGGCCTCGAAAACTTCAAGCAAGACCGTTGCTTTCTTCCCATGGAGCCATCCAAGAGTTCGGGAGTACCATGATCGCAGCGAAGGGACTACTACAAAGAGCTTATGAAGTGAAGGACCGATCTACAAAGGTTGTAATTCCTTTTCACTTAGATGTAAATGGTTTACATTTGTTTTTGTATTATTTTCTAGTTATCGATTCTTATTTAGAGTTCCTTTTAACGGCAAATTTTTAAAAATGGCATGGACGATGCCTCCCGAAACCCTGCTGTCGTCGATAGGAACCCTACAACTCCATGTAGTCGCACCATCTTATCAACATATATCTGAGCATACTAAACGAATCCGAAAATGGTCTTGACTAGCTAAAAGTGAGCTGCTTTCGTTAATCGGTCTACGATTACTCAAATAGTGTCATACTCTCAACTGATCCTAAGTAGACCCACGATAAAATCCATAGAAATTTGCTCCCATTTCCACTCCAGAATGGGCAAAGGTTGTAATTCTCCTGCTGACCCCTGATGCTCGGCCTTGACTTGCTGACAAGTCAGCATCCTGAAACAAAGTCTGTGATATCTCTCCTCATCCCTTCACATCTGTAGACATCTTTTACGTCCTGATATATCTTGGTGGAAACCAGATAAACACTATATGTCGACCGGTATACCTCCTCTAAATCTCGCGTCTCAGTCCCTCGGAATCTGGCACACACAGTCGAATTCCAAATCGTAGTACTTCCTTATCATCAGTCACGAACTCTGAATCTCTGCCCTGTCAAACCTGCTCCCTGATCTCTGACAAACAAACGACATCGGACTATGCCTCACGGACATGATCAAATCACTGTGGACGTGCACGGACACGGGCAAGTTGTCCCTCGGTCGATGTAACTCGAACTATACTCGGCTGTCACAAGGAATCTTCTAATCTGTCGTCGACTATCTCTACAATGTGCTCAAACAAGAAAAGCTACCTCCGGCCTCCGACTTAAAGTACCTGCCACAACATTCGCCTTGCCTGGACGATAAAGAATATTGCAGTCATAGTCTTTCACTAGCTCCATTCATCGACGCTGTCTTAAATTTAGATCTCGCTGCATAAAGATATACTTAAAGCTTCTTGTGGTCCATAAATATCTAGCACGACTCGTCGTATAAGTAGTGTCTCCAAATCTTAAGTTTAAAATCACCGCAGCCATCTCTAAGTCATGCGTGGAATAGTTCTGCTCGCTCTTCTTCAACTTTCGAGAAGTATCGCAATAACCAACAAAACCACCTGATCCTGAAGGAAAAGATAATACTGGCACTATAATCAAATGAGTCTTAAACTGCTGAAAGCTCTGCTCGCATGCCACGGTCCAAAGAGAAAGGAACTCCCTTCTGGGTCAACCCGGTCAACATTGCAGCTATATGAGAAAAATCATGTACGAAACGTCGATAATATCCGGTCAAACCCAAAAAGTCAACACCATTTAACCAGAAAACACACTTGGGTAGTTTAGCAAATAGCTGGTGCTCCCTCAAAGTCTGCAATAAAATCCTCAAATGTCACCCAGGCTCCACTTGGCTCCAAAAGTACACTAGGCTGTCCTCAATGAAAACGATGATAGAGTGATCAAAAAATGGCCTAAAAATATGGTTCATCCAATCCATGAACGCTGCTGGGGCATTGGTGAGTCCGAACGACATCACCAAAAACTCATAATGCCCATGACGTGTATGAAAAGCAGTCTTCGGAATATCCTCCTCTCGAACCCGCAACTAATGGTAACCTGAACGCAAGTCAATTTTCGAGAAATGTCCCGCACCCTGGAGCTAATCAAACAAATCGTCGACGCAAGGTAGGGGATATCTATCCCGCACAGTAACCCAATTCAACTGACGATAATCAATACATCAACGTAAACTGTCGTCTTTCTTCTTGACGAACAGGACAGAAGCTCCCGAAGTGATGCACTTGGACGAACAAGCCCTTTATCCAACAATTCTTGCAACTGGTCCTTCAGTTCTCTAATCTCCGCCGGGTCCATCCGATATGGCGGTATAGAAAAAGGCTCCGTACTGGAAATCAAGTCAAAGCAAAACTCAATATCGCGCTCTGGTGACAAACCAAGCAACTTGTCAGGAAAAGGATCTTGAAATTCCCTCACAAACGGGACCTAGTCCAATGGGACCTATACGGCTCCAACATCGCAAACATACGCCAAGAATTCCTGACATCCTTTCCTCAAAAGCTGACTAGCGCGAAGAGAAGAAATCAAATTGGGAAGGGTGGCGCTAAAGTCTCCTTGAACAACGAGAACTGGCTCAGCCGGGAAACTAAATATGATTGCCTCCTCACGGCAGTCCACGGACGCATAACACGTGGGTAACCAATCCATGCCCAGAAGAACTTCAAGGTCTAACATATCGAAAAGAATCAAATTGACAAAAGAATCCCTATCTCCGATATGAACAAAACGAACACGATTGAGAAACATATCGAGCAACAAAAGATTAGCCTACGGAAGAAATGACAACAAGTGGCTGATTTAGTAAAGACTACAATCGGCTAGACAATACAAATCATGTGGATACTATTTCAAACGACACCAGAAGGAAATACGTATTGAAATAAAACACCGAACGAATAACTGTCACAACGGCGTCTATCTAACCGCCTCAGGGCTGGCATACCGGTACAAATCCGCTTCTCTTCTGTGTCCTCCAGATAAGGAGCATATCAGACCGCTGAGCAAACTAAATGTCGTACTCGGACACTGTCATCCCTGGAGTCTTGCGCAAAGACTCAAAACTATGAGCTCGGGCATCTCGAATGCTCTTCGGAAGGAAACGATCAAGAAATACAGCTGTGAACTCATCCCAAGTCATAGGAAGTAGACCTGTACCTTTCTCAACCGACTCGCACCACGTCTGAGCAAGACTTTCTATACGAAAACTCGTAGGATCAATCCATATCTCATCAGAACATCTCTGTGAACGACAAATCCCAGCCATCCTGTCAAAGAATGTCTGCGGATCATCCGCTGCATCTGTGCTTGTAAAAACTAGAGGCTTCAGCCTTAAAAACTCCTTTAAGGATACGGAATAATCTTGGTAACAACAAAAACAGCTGCCTGGGCAGCAGGTACAAACACAGTCCCTGAAATAGGAGGGACATCATCAGCTCTCGGAGCTCAGCTATCCTCAACTAATAATCCAACCATCTGTCACACGTCCTGAATACTCGACTCCAGCCTAGCCATCCGTCCTGGAAAAAGGTGGACCACTCTGTCCCTGAGGGGTAGGCATACCATCCTGATCGGTCCTCGTCTCAAACGAGTCTACTCTAATCTCATCCCTGGCGGCAGCCCTCTGGCCCTCGTAGTCTCCGGCGGCATAGTGGCTGGGACAAGAAACAGGCTTGATAGGAACATTGAGATCGAATCAAAGGATTTCCGGAATCAAGAAAGAAAATACAAGAAAATATATATATATATATATAAGGTCACTTAGGCGGAGTACCGTAACGTAAGTATGCCGCGGAATATACACACACTACGTCACTCTGCTTAAATCACCTACTCCATCTACCAAAGGTCATTCTACACTCGGAAAGGTAAAACCCTACGCTCTGATACCAACTTTTTCACGACCCGCATGTACGGAACGTGACTGGCACTTAAATTACGAAACGTCTCAAGGCGTAACATAACCTAAGTAAGCCAAAGCCCAGAAATCTAAACCATATAAAGAAATAGAGTGAATGAAAACTTAGTGGAAGAAAGCAATTTTGAACAAAATAAGTCGCACTAAATATTTTTAAAACATAAAAAATTTCCGAAAATTTCGGCAGAGTCTCCTTTGTAAATACTGGCCTCCAAACGGGTACAACACATGAAAATACATATAAATCATTAATAAAGCCATCCCCAAGCAGGAGCTAGCTCTTCGCCAAAGGCGGAATCACAACCATATGCAATATGTATCAAAAGCACGAAAATAAGCATCTGAAAGTAAGAAATAAGAAACACCACGTCGGCTCAAGTGAGCATCGACACCAAAAAACCACAAATACAAGTCTCACCGACTAGTCCAATATATAAGGGTGGATGGAGTGTACTAGATAAAAAGTAATATACAAAGTGAAAACAAGATATCCTCGCAACCCACCTATGAGTAAGCCGCAAGTCCAAGCAAACGGAGCAAAGGAAGAAGTACGCCCGCCGCTACTATGCTAACGGGTCGGACCTGCAAGATACCGTGGCACAACGTGGATGAGTTGCCAACTCGTGAGTAATGAGTAACATCTAATAAGGCTATCGTAAGTATGCACGCAATGCGTCACAGCCTACATATACCGATATGATGCAATACACTAGTATGTGTGCAACATGAATGCATAATCACATGAAACCTGAATATGTTTGGTACAAGAAAATCTGTATTCTTATCTTAGTTAAACTTTTGTAAAATAACTGAAGTATCATCAATGAAATCAACTGAAATCCATGTCAAGCATCGACACTAAATATGTATATCTCAATGCCTCAATATCTCAATGTCTCGACATCTCGGTGTCACAATATCTCAATGCCTCAATATCTCAATATCTCACTATCTCGGGCTCCGTCAGTCCGGATTGGCCCATATCATCAATCTCACGACTACGGTCGGTATCCTCCGGATATCCGCTGTGCCACAAATAACTGGTAGGTAATGCTCCCCTCTCGGGCTCATCGTCATCCCCACGAAAACTATCTCACCTCAGGGTACCATACCGGGTCCACCATGTACCCACAGAGGGTGCATCCCCCTCCTCGAATCGGGTATATGATACAGCTCAAGAACCGAGAAAACTCATGGTGGACGCCACACACATCATATCACGAGAAAAACCGTAAATTTTTATTGTTTTTTTTTAAAATGATAATAGGTTTATAAAATTCTTGCGGTTTTCCCCAAAAATCCAGAAATCTCATAATTACTAAAATCATCGAGAAGAATCACAATATATAAACATTCCAGTGATGATGGTATCTATGATACGGTAATATATATGCCATGCGAAATACGGCCAGAAACTATGCATGAATCATGATGCAATGAGGTATGTATATATGATTAACAATCCTACGTATCCATCTGAATGAAATGAATATACTAGTATAAGTCTACGGATCATATATGATGTAGTTGCGCTAATAACAAGTCTAAGAAAGTTCTATATTGTCCGTGACATAGCAATTACCAATGGCGTGTGTGTTCGCATAAATAGTGCACGTGCAGCAGGAACCAATGGTAATGGTGCAAGTGTCCTATGAAATGATATCATATATATATATATATATATATATATATATATATATATATATATACATATATATATAATGATGCGATGCAATGAGATGCATAACTAGAAAACTATGCATATAATGCAAGTGCTACAAATAATACTAAACCATTGGGCGCCTCGCGCCATCCAGACGATCCCCACATAGATGTGTACATCTACTCACCTGGACGCCTCGGCTAATCTGGTCCAATCTCAGCCATGTCTTTTTCCACGCCACATCCGACGCCTCTGCACCCGATCCTAGAATCGTACACAAGAAATTAAGAGGATAAATAAAAGATAGTCGCGGATAAAAACGATACAAGTCAACTACGCGCCCTAACTAGACGCGCGCACACTTGGTGCACAAAATACACCCGCAACAACGCCACAACCCATGACTAGGGTCGCTATATGTAACCATAATCATGTCTAAAACCCAATCGCGCATTCACAATACATTAATTATCTTAGGGAATAGGTTAGAGATCATCAAAACCGCAAACTTAATTAAAATCGATTTATTCCAAAAATCTAGTAAGCATTCATTTACCATTTTTTTTCAAATCTACATGTTTTAACAAAACTAGTGGCCACAATGATCATTAATAGCTTAATTAAGCCACACAAACCTTTACTAGAATTTTATCTCACCTATTTACATTAAGTATAAAAATCTAGTTTGCAAGATAGTTTATTTAGGACAAATTAAATGTAACAATTAGCAAATTTAGCAACTAGATTAGGTTTTGTATTCCTTGAGATGTTAAATTACCCATTATAATCATAATCAAATAATAAAAACCCTAACTCTAATTTAAATCCTTCTCTTGAAATTCCAAAACATGAAATTAGAACCATTTAGATACTTAATTAAGTCAATTTAAAGTAATATAGCAACAAATTAAACATGGGGTTAGCATTTATACTTCAAAGATTTGTAGATCTAACATGCAACTTAGCCTCCCAAATTACCTTCTTTGCCCCAAGATCCATGTTAGATTGGCCAAGAAATAATGGGTAAAAATTTGATTTAGAGTTTGTGGGATTTTGTATTGATTTTTGTGTGAATTTAGAGGATTTTTGAAGTGGGAATTGAGGTGGAGAAATTTAGGGCTTCTCATGGGAGGGCTCGGCCAAAATATTGAGGAGAGAGAGTGTGTGAAGTGTGTGTGTGTGGAAGCATCTTTAATTAATACATGCGTTCACTTATTTCCTTAATTATTTAGTTTTCTTTTTCTAAATAAATCCTAGACTTTTCTAGAATGGTGGAGACATATTTAAAAACAAAAAGCATGTTACAAACTTGTTTCTAAGTTATCATGATTCACTAAAGTATAATTAACCCATTCCAATTTGTAGTTAGCACTAATTAAATGTATAAATGAAAGCTTAAAATATTATTAAAATAATTAATTAAGGAAAAATATTTAAGTAAACTAACAATTTATAAGTGACTAAATAAATACCAAATACTAGCAATTACCTAGTTAAAATAGGTGTTTTTAAGTCTATGTTGAAAAATAATTATAGTTGCGTTTTACGGAAAATACAAGTTATTTTACTGGTTATCGAAAAAATTAACCTAAAGGATTTATTTATTTATTTATTTTTAAAACGTTACACCGGTATTGGGGGTTGATGTTGCGCTGTGCTCGATTGGCTATAACTGGAAGTCCCTGGCCAGGGCTACTGCTGAGATTTACTGATAAGAGTTATCAGTAGTTTCTCGAACCGTTATAAGCCAGACGTCGACATGACTTATCACGTTACTGGGTACTGACGTTTACCACCCCTAGACATGATATGCAACATATCAGACGAAGAGACCGGATTGTATGGTAGTGTTACTGATAGGCTTCATGGAGAGTGTGGACGAGCTTACTTTTTGATCTTCATATCGCTCAATACCCGGATAGCCGTTACGTCCAGCTAGTACCGCTGACGGCTTGTAGGCGACTGATGTGATCATCACCTACTGCTGGCGTATTGACGAGTCTTTAGAGTCCCACACAGAAGTTTCCTGGTTCAAGCGAAATGAAGTAGGACACATATGTGATATGTGTGAGGGCCTGATTAAATACGTCTATGTGATACCGTATTGTAATTTGGCAGTTATCTGTTATCGGTTCGGTTATACGTGATATAACCAGATTGTCGAATCAAGTATTGATTTAATAATGTGATATACAGATAAATGATATTAGTCGGTCATATGTGATATAACTGGATTATTAAATGAAGTGTTGATTTAATAATGTGATATATATTACATGTAATATAATTATATCTTAACTAATATCATTAGCTCACTAATTATTCTTCATAATATATATATATTAATATATATGAGATATATATATATATATAATGAAGCATGGCTTGAATTTCTATTTTTGAGAAAAATAGAAATGAGGTGAAAATGAGAGCATGGTTGCAAACATGGGCTTTATTCATAGTTTATTCATCTTGACTCACTATTCAAGCATGGTTACAATTTTATATTGCAAAATTCCATGCTTGAATGAGTAGGAGTCAAAAGTTGACATTCATTCTAGTTTCATTCTCAACACTTAGCCATTTTTCTTGAGTTGTGTTCAGTCGAAATTATTGCAATTTTTAACATAACAATTTCCTCACTTTTCTAGTCATCTAAGGATGTTTGATATAAATATAACACATATTGCAAGTTCGTCTGGAAAATATCAATTATCATGTGTTATACATTATAATCAACACTTTTGAAGGAAATTGTATGTTTATTATTCCACGCATAATATTGTATATCTCTAACACTCTTCATTGAGATCATGTGCAAAAATTAGCTCAGATATCGGAATCGGAAATTCGCCGATAAAATATAGGAAATCAAAGAGTTCAATTCTGGCAGAGATTCAGTAGAGAGAAGAAGATTCCAGATATCATATATAAACCCAAAGACCAACATTAGAAGACTACAGAAAATTAAAGCTATGATCTCACCAATCGGTCGTGGATCCGCGGCCGAGTCAGGCCGAGTCGCCGAGGATCCGCGGCCGGGTTGTGGGCTTCGATGTCGGGAACTCTCTGGACGCTTCATTGCAACGTCCTAGTTTATTGGGGAAGTCTCGTTGTAACAATCTCGGTCTGTAAACTTCTCTATAACAACCTAGTTTGTTGAGGAAGCTTCATAACTACCTAGCTTATTCTAGAAGCCTCTCTATAACAACCTAGCTTATGAGGGAAGCTTGATTAGAAGCTATAAATGTTATTTATATGTATGCCCTAGAGGCCATTATTGTACATGTGATGTATATTATAGTGGATGCTTGGACATATATAGAGAGGACTTTATTGCTCGATATGATAGTATGCTATCTGGTTACTCTTTGTCTTAACAGGATGACTTGTATAAGTGATGTTGTCTTGCTCTCACATGTTGATAAAGCCCTTAGGATGTGTACTTGACTACCAGGACTATGATGGAGATCATACTAGTGGGGCCAAGGGTAGTCCACAAGTACACCCTATAATTGTTCCTGTAGGGTTATTGGGCACTCTAACAAGGGTTAAGAAAACATCAACTATGCCCGATTAAAATTTTAGCCGTACCTAACAACCCTAAACAAGATCTTTGCTAGAAAATTAGGGTTTCACATGCAAGTAAATAGCATCTATGACTAAGTGAATATGAAATACAACCTTTGTAGATCGGTCCTTCACTTCTTTAGCTCCTTGTTGAAGTCCCTTCGTTGCGATCGTGGTTCTCCCGGACTCTTGCATGGCTTCACGAGGCTAAAGGAGCGTCCTTGCTTGAAGTCTTCAAAGCCGAAAATGATCTACGTCGAGACGATGCCAACTCAAGCTTCTACTTCACTAACTAGAGAATTAGTGAAGCAAACACCCTAAACTAAAGTGCTAGTCTAGTAGAGGATGGAGAAATAGGAAGTGGGTTCACTTTAGAATTTAGTTTCTCACAATGTTTCTCACTTTGGATCAAACCCTAGAGAGCTTTTTAGCTCAAGGAAGAAGATGAAGAAAATAAAATGAGAAGAGATAATGATCAAGTGAGAAAGCTAACCATGGTGAGTGAGTATCATATACTAACTCATGTAGAGACATAACCATGGCTAATGCTTATGGTTGGGTTAACAAATATCCATAGTAAAACAAACTTAGTGGACTTAGTCAATGCATCCACAAGCTTCCACAAGCTTCATGCATTTTGTTAATCCTCCACTAATTTTGTAATTACTTTAAATATTAAAAACCCAACATAAATAAATAGCATGGTGTAAGTCTCATACACCCAAGTCATGTGTATCATCAACCATGATACAAAAAGAAAACACAATTTTAATATATATCACATATATATTAAAGTTGTGCACTTGTGAGAAAAATCCTCATGTGAACAAGTGTTAGTTAATGTAAATTTGTATATCTAATATACAATTATACACTAAATTATTAAATCGACACTTGACTTAATAATCCGGTCATATCTCATATAACCGACTAACATCCATTGTATCGACTTATCGAATCAACACTTGATTCGATAACCCGGCTATATCATATATAACCGACCGATACAAAAAGTCGCGAGAATAGAATACGGTATCACATATACGCATTATTCTCGGTCCCTCACATATCGCATACGTGCTCCTATTTTGTTTTGCCTGAGCCAGTAAAACCTCTATGTAGGACTCTAAAGACTCGTCAATACGCCGGCAGTAGGTGATGATCACATCAAGCACCCACAAGCCGTCAGCGGTACTAGCTGGACGTAACGGCTACCCGGGTATTGAGCGATCAGAAGATCAGCAAGCAAGCCCGCTCCTACTCCTGTAAAAGCCTGCCGGTAACACTTCCCGTACAGTCCGGTCTCCTCGTTTGATATGTCGCATATCAAGTCTAGGGGTGGTAAACGTCAGACCCCAATAACCGATAAGTCATGCCGATATGAGGCTCATAACGGGTCGAGAAACTACTGGTAACACTTACCAGTAAATCTCTATATCAGCCCTGGCCAGGGACTTCCCTGTTATGGCCAATCGAGCACAGCGCAACATCAACCCCCAATACCGGGAGAGACGAAACCCCTCCTATCGCTCATTGCCTCCATGTGACTCGGGACTGTACCCAAAAACCACCTTTTTGCACGCCCTCATGGATGTGGTAAGGTGGAAATCAAAGCACAGTGGGAATCACACAAGACTCTATGACGATCTCAGGTCTACAGACTAACCTGCACAAGTGTCACCAGAGAACTGCCATCTGACGTGAGGTATAATACCATCTGGGAGTTCTCGGCGAGTCCGTCCAGTGTACCCAGTCTCCACTGAGCACCCGTATACCATCTCTGATGTCAAACACCAATGGATATGGGATCATCCATCGCCCATCTCATGGGTCGAGAAGCGTATACGCTAGTCTACACTGGTATATCGATGCCCCGTCTCGATACACCCACGACTAGGGACCTTGAAGGATGTACTTATGGACTACCATGTCCCCATTAATATGATCTGCATCATAGTCCAGGTAGTCAAGTACACATCCTAAGGGCTTTACCAACATGTAACTATAAGACAGTATAAAGAGACAAGTATGCATGTTAAGATAAAGAGCAACCAGATAGCATACTATCATGTCGAGCAAGAAAGTCCACTCTATATATGTCCAAGCATCCAATATAATATACATCATCTGTACAATACTGGCCTCTAGGGCATACATACAACTAACAATCTCCCACTTGCACTAGGGCCAGCTGCTGTAGTATCGCATACCAAGTATCCCGAAGAGTCTCTCAAACTGTATCTGGGGAATGGCCTTCGTGAATGGATCCGCTGTGTTGTTCTTCGTGTCAACCCTCCTGACCACGATCTCCCGGCGATCAACTATCTCCCGGATCAGGTGATACCGCCTCAGAATATGCCTGGATCTCTGATGGGACCTGGGTTCCTTGGCCAAAGCCACCTCCATTGTTATCACAATACAAAGGTATTGGATGCTCAATGGATGAAACCACTCCAAGTTCAGTAATGAACTTCTTGATCCAGACAGCCTCTTTGGCAGCATCGTTGGCAGTGATGTATTCAGCCTCCATCGTCGAGTCTGCCACGGTTTCCTGCTTGGAACTCTTCCTGCTAACCGCCCCTTCGTAAAGGGTAAAGACAAATCCCGAGTGTAACTTAGAGTCGTCCTTATCACTCTGGAAGCTCGAATCGGTAAAGGACTCCACTTGGAGTTCTCCGTTACCATACACCAAGAGCATCTCTTTAGTCCTTCGTAAGTACTTGAGAATGCTCTTCACAGCTTTCCAGTGACTCTCTCCAGGATCAGCTTGATACCTACTCACTACACTTAGTGAGTATGCCACATCGGGTCTGGTACATAGCATCGCGTACATGATAGAGCCTACAGCCGAAGCATAGGGTATCCCTTGCATGCGAGCTCTCTCCAAATCAGTCTTGGGAGACATTTCTTTGGAGAGAGTGAGCCCTGAGATCGTGGGTAAAAACCCACGTTTGGACTCTTCCATACTAAACCTTTTTAGTATGGTGTCAATGTACCTGGATTGGGACAATCCCAATATCCTTTTAGATCTATCTCTATAGATCATAATTCCCAGTATGCAGGAGGCATCACCTAGATCTTTCATTGAGAATCTTTGTGATAAGAAGAGCTTGACCGATTGCAGCATAGGAATGTCATTTCCTATCAAGAGTATGTCATCCACGTACAATACGAGGAAGACAACCTTACTCTCTGCCACCTTCTTGTAGATACAAGGTTCATCTACGTTTTTGACGAAATCAAACTCTTTGATAACGACGTCAAAGCAGATGTTCCAACTCCGCGATGCTTGCTTTAATCCATAAATGGATTTAAGCAACTTGAACACCTTCCCGCTGCTCCCACTATCTACGAAGCCCTCTGGCTGAGTCATGTACACGCACTCTTCTAAATCACCGTTTAGAAAGGCGGTCTTAACATCCATTTGCCAGATTTCGTAGTCATGATATGCAGCGATGGCAAGCATGATCTGGATGGATTTAAGCATAGCCACTGGAGAAAAGATTTCGTCATAGTCCACGCCTGGTCTTTGACGAAAACCCTTTGCAACAAGTCTAGCTTTGAAAGTCTCCACTTTTCCATCTACACCAAGTTTTTTCTTGAAAATCCACTTACTCCCAATGGGTTTTACCCCTTCAGGAGCAACTTCCAAAGTCCATACTTTGTTGGTGTACATGGATTCCATCTCAGACCGCATTGCATCCATCCATTTCACTGAGTCCCCACTCGTGATGGCATGTTCGAAGCTAGTTGGGTCATCATCAACCATGATGCAATCCTCGCTCCCACCATCCATGAGAAAACCGTAGTATCTCTCAGGTGGGTGAGGAACCCTACTAGATCTGCGGAGTGGCTGGGGTTCATCGGGAACTACCGAATCCTCTGGTTACACCAAATCTTCTGTTGTGGTTTGTACAGCTGGAACCTCTTCCAGTTCTACCTCAGAGCCACTAATATCTTTTGCAAGAAATTCCTTTTCTAAAAAGGTGGCGTGTTGAGCAACAAACACTCTTTGTTCATCACTGTGGTAGAAGATATACCCTCGCGAATGCTTGGGATATCCAACAAACTTACACAAAACAGACATTGCCTCGAGTTTGTCCGGTTTTTGTCTTTTGACATAAGCCGGGCAACCACATATCTTAATAAAATTAAGATGTGGTCTCTTCCCCTCCCATATCTCATATGGGGTGGTAGGCACAGATTTGGTAGGAACCCTATTTAGTAGGTATGTTGCTGTCTCCAGTGCATATCCCCAGAAGGAAATATGTAACTCAGCTACACTCATCATAGAGCGCACCATATCTAATAGGGTGCGGTTCCTCCGTTCCGATACACCGTTGTGCTGTGGTGTATATAGAGGAGTTAGCTGAGAGAGAATCCCATTCTCTTTTAGGAAGTCCAGGAATTCATTGCTCAAGTATTCACCTCCTCGATCAGATCGAAGGATTTTAATACTTTTCCCGGTTTGGTTCTCGACTTCTTGTTTATATTCTCTAAATTTCTCAAAAGCTTCTGATTTGTGTTTCATCAGGAACATATATCCGAATCTAGAGAGATCGTCAGTAAATGTAATGAAGTACGAAGAACCATCCCTGGCATGTGTAGACATGGGACCGCATACATCACTATATATCAGTCCCAAGAGTTCGGTAACTCTTTCTCCGTGTCCCGTAAACGGAGTTTTGGTCATCTTGCCTTTGAGACATGACTGAAAAGTGTCATAAGATGAAAATTCGAACGGTTTCAAATATCCATCCTTATGTAACTTAGCTAGTCGTGTCGGATTGATGTGACCCAGTCTACAATGCCACAAGAACGATTCGTTCAGTTCTGAACTCTTCCTCTTGTGTGTGTTTGTTATGCTCAGAACTGTTGATTGATTTAGAACAAAAATGTCATTGCACAACGTGCCTGATCCAACCAACTTTTGTTTAAGGAAAATGTTCATAACATTATCCTGTAATACAAAATTATATCCCTCTTTACTCAACAAAGAAACCGATATAATGTTGCATATCAGGTTCGGCATGTAATAGCATTCGTTCAGAATCAATGTATTACCAGTTGGCAATACAAGGTGATATTCCCCGACGGTTTTAGCTGCAACAATTGCACCATTTGCAACCCTTATGTCTTTATCACCTTCTCCAAGTTCTCTACCTTTCCTAAGCCCATGTAACTGATTACATATATGGGATCCTGACCCGGTATCTAATACCCAGGACGTAGAGCAAATGGAGAAACAGTTCTCTGTAACGAACACACCCGAAGAAAATGCATCAACATATACTTTCTTCATTCGGGTGGCATAGGAATCCTGGTATTCCCCTATATCCTGTTCAGTCTGATAATTTTTATAAGAAAGAACGGAACCAACATTCCCCAGCACAGTATAATATGCGGGTTCGGTCAATACATCCATATTATTATCTTTATTAAGGCATGATATGGTCGCTACCTGGAGAGAGAGAGAGAAGAAAACACTTTAGCGTATGCTCTTGCAAGATCAGATTGGTTATTATTTTATCTAATCAGGATGGCTCCCACTGTTTTTATCAAATCTTCCTTCAAACCCTAAAAGGAAAGACTAGCCGGGATTAATTACACCCTACAACTTTGCCAATCTTTCATCCAGTCCAGTGTCGGTACTTTGATGGAGGTTCCCCGTGCTTTCGCATGGACCTAATTAAAGTAAACCCCGTTTTCCCAGAGGCGTAACCCCGTTGACACCTTTCTAGACACCTACTTGATTGGCTAATTGTCCTGTGTAAAACTCTCCCAGGAGTAACAATTACTCGCAGTGGGTATCGGGATCCAACTATCTCATAGTAGGTATGCAATCTCATTGCAAATTTCAACACTTGAAATTCCTGATAATATTTTGCCCCAAGCATCCCATGACCTTGACGGAGGTCAACAAACCACAGGGTGCAAGTCAAGTTCAACCCGCCATTTCTTGATTGAATCAAACCCACCCGCACGACCCTTGACGGAGGTCAACAAGGTCGTACGACTACCCTAATCCAATCTGCATCATATGCATAAGCAGATAAATACTAGTTAGCTACCGCACACTACGCCTTGACGGAGTTCAACAAACGTAGCACGAATACTAAGTAGGACTTATCAGAAATGACAGAGGGCTACGACAGGTTTTTCTGAAAACCCATTGCGTAATGAACTTGATATCGTTGTAGAATCATATGAATTTTGAAATGGAGTGATTTTGAGGCTTTTATTAGTTTTGCTAAAGAGGTCACTCCCGGTGAAGGGATCTCGGCTCTTTCCTTATGGAATAAGGTGCAGGATGTATCATATATATCGCTATGCAAAGCAAAAACTCCAAAAAGCAATCAAAAGACAAACCGAGTGTTGTAGCATCTGCCAGTTTTGCTAAAGAGGTCACTCCCGGTGAAGGGATCTCGGCTCTTTCCTCATCGAACAAGGTGCGGGATATATCATATATATCGCTATGCAAAGCAAAAAACTGTAGCTACCCTTTTTGAAAAATTTGATTCTACAACATCTTTTAGGTTTCTTTTCTTTCATTAATCATATTAATGAAGTCCCATCATTTAAGTCACCTAAACATCACAGATAAATACGACATACACTTATGCCATCCGCATTCGCCCCGATGTCCCCTCGTGCACCGTTAGGTTAGGTAACTAACGGCAGAGCGGGGCAGGGCTAGCGCGGGTGTAAAACATAAGTAACGTCTATATAATATATCATATATACTATATACAGTATTTATCACAACATATAAAATGATCACATCACAGATATCGCAGCAGAAGAAACATATGAAACATTGGACATATTAGGACGTCCGTGTTTTATTTTGAGCCTCTATAAAACACGGATTCCACGGTCGCGATGAATAGCCAAACCCACACCCCTAGACCCCTACGAGAGCGGCAAGCAACCCTACCAATTCTAGAGTTAGGAGACCCGGACTCGACTCCTCGAGTTGGTCTCCCACTGGACTCTAGAACCCGGTTACTTGTGCTCTCCTCCTTGGGTCTATCCTAGTGCGGAAAAGTAAATAATATACAAATGGTGACATCAACCTCATCCCGGAAATGCCCCAATAAAAGAATATTACATACATTTAATTTTACATGAATGAAAATAAAAACCCTCATCTCACATAAAAAAAACCCGGCTATTCATAACACGACATCCAATATAACATATCCAGCAACACATAACATCACATGTCATCAACGTAAGTAAATATGCGCATCCCAATTGTCGTTGACATATAGCAATGAAACCGGCGATAACACATATTACACTTACGGTCGCAGAAAAAAAATGTGTAAAACTACAACATTTGGAATCCACAATCTCTTTAGACATCGTAAATCCGAAATATCACATACTTCGCATTTCATGCCTAACTATATGAATTCCACATATTGTATCACATTCTAGATAAATAGACAGTATTAAACTTTCCGATCGAATAATCAAATACCCAAGATTTCCTAAATAGCTCAACACTTGAGCGAAGTTCAAAAATTCCAGAATACGTCACAGTAGCAACGGTCCTGCCGTAGAAGGGTCAAGCCAACGCCTCACATGTGGCACGCCGTATTGCCCTAAACCCTAAGGTTCAAAAGGCAGTTCAAGACGGTCACATAATCGAGTTAAGGTTTGTTGTCTTCTAGAGGGTCCATCGCGTTACATGCACGTTTTTCCGAAAGATTTAAACTCAAGAAAAAAATTCAACACTTGAAAGTTTTTCGTGCCGGGAAATAATGAGTTAATGATATCCGTTCGAACATTTTAATAGTTTCTAAATATCCGGAAAACATAACGAAATTAAATATTCCAATCGAATCAACGAATACAAAATAATTCCCAGAACACTCAACTCTTGAGTCATTTTAAAAATACCCAGAAAATAGCACTAACAGTCAAGGGTATTACTGTACAAAAACCATGACCATCACTCACTGTACGGCCGCGGGTCCGCGGCACAAGAAGGGTACTGCCGCGGTTCTGCGGCTATCCATACGAGTTACAGTGTCGTTTTGCACAATAATTCCTAAAATCACCTGCTGAATTTTTTAGGTATTTTTAATTCAGAAAAATCACAGTTTTTGAAAAAAGTCCAGAGAGGGGGTCGTTTTGACGTTTCGGGGTTCGTTCGGAGTTTTAAGTTCGTATACACGTCGCCTAATGCTCTAGCTAGGCTCTGATACCACTGTAGGGTTACTAGGGACTCTAACAAGGGTTAAGAAAACATCAACCATGCCCGATTAAAATTTTAGCCGTGCCTAACAACCCCAAACAAGATCTTTGCTAGAAAATTAGGGTTTCACATGCAAGTAAATAGCATCTATGACTAAGTGAATACGAAATACAACCTTTGTAGATCGGTCCTTCACTTCTTTAGCTCCTTGTTGAAGTCCCTTCGCTGCGATCGTGGTTCTCCCGGACTCTTGCATGGCTTCACGAGGCTAAAGGACCGTCCTTGCTTGAAGTCTTCGAGGCCGAAGATGATCTACGTCGAGGGGATGCCAACTCAAGCTTCTACTTCACTAACTAGAGAATTAGTGAAGCAAACACCCTAAAATAAAGTGCTAGTCTAGTAGAGGATGGAGAAATAGGAAGTGGGTTCACTTTAGAATTTAGTTTCTCACAATGTTTCTCACTTTGGATCAAACCCTAGAGAGCTTTTTAGCTCAAGGAAGAAGATGAAGAAAATAAAATGAGAAGAGATAATGATCAAGTGAGAAAGCTAACCATGGTGAGTGAGTATCATATACTAACTCATGTAGAGACATAATCATGGCTAATGCTTATGGTTGGGTTAACAAATATCCATAGTAAAACAAACTTAGTGGACTTAGTCAATGCATCCACAAGCTTCATGCATTTTGCTAATCCTCCACTAATTTTTAATTACTTTAAATATTAAAAACCCAACATAAATAAATAGCATGGTGTAAGTCTCATACACCCAAGTCATGTGTATCATCAACCATGATACAAAAAGAAAACACAATTTTAATATATATCACATATATATTAAAGTTGTGCACTTGTGAGAAAAATCCTCATGTGAACAAGTGTTAGTTAATGTAAATTAGTATATCTAATATACAATTATACACTAAATTATTAAATCAACACTTGACTTAATAATCCGGCCATATCTCATATAACCGACTAACATCCATTGTATCGACTTATCGAATCAACACTTGATTCGATAACCCGGCTATATCATATATAACCGACCGATACAAAAAGTCGTGAGAATAGAATACGGTATCACATACACGCATTATTCTCGGTCCCGCACATATCACATACGTGCTCCTATTTCGTTTTCCCTGAGCCAGTAAAACCTCTATGTAGGACTCTAAAGACTCGTCAATACGCCAGCAGTAGGTGATGATCACATCAAGCACCCACAAGCCGTCAGCGGTACTAGCTGTATGTAACGGCTACCCGGGTATTGAGCGATCAGAAGATCAGCAAGCAAGCCCGCTCCTACTCCTGTAAAAGCCTGCCGGTAACACTTCCCGTACAGTCCGATCTCCTCGTCTGATATGTCGCATATCAAGTCTAGGGGTGGTAAACATCAGACCCCAATAACCGATAAGTCGTGCCGATATGAGGCTCATAACGGGTCGAGAAACTACTGGTAACACTTACCAGTAAATCTTTATATCAGCCCTGGCCAGGGACTTCCCTGTTATGGCCAATCGAGCACTGCGCAACAACAACCCCCAATACCGGGAGAGACGAAACCCCTCCTATCGCTCATTGCCTCCATATGACTCAGGACTGTACCCAAAAACTACCGTTTTGCACACTCTCAAGGACATGGTAAGGTGGAAATCAAAGCACAGTGGGAATCACACAAGACTCTATGACGATCTCGGGTCTACAGACTAACCTGCACAAGTGTCACCAGAGAACTGCCATCTGACGTGAGGTATAATACCATTTGGGAGTTCTCGGTGAGTCCGTCCAGTGTACCCAGTCTCCACTGAGCACCCGTATACTATCTCTGATGTCAAACACCAATGGATATGGGATCATCCATCGCCCATCTTATGGGTCGAGAATCGTATACGCTAGTCTACACTGGTATATCGATGCCCCGTCTCGATACACCCACGACTAGGGACCTTGAAGGATGTACTTATGGACTACCATGTCCTCACTAGTATGATCCGCATTATAGTCTAGGTAGTCAAGTACACATCCTAAGGGCTTTACCAACATGTAACTATAAGACAGTATAAAGAGACAAGTATGCATGTTAAGATAAAGAGCAACCAGATAGCATACTATCATGTCGAGCAAGAAAGTCCTCTCTATATATGTCCAAGCATCCAATATAATATACATCATCTGTACAATACTGGCCTCTAGGGCATACACACAACTAACAGTTCCTAGTCGAGGGAGTATCGAGACAGGGCGTCGATACTCCAGAGTAGACTAGCGTATACGCTTCTTGACCCATATGATGGGCGATGGATGATCCCATATCCATTGGTGTTTGACATCAGAGATGGTATACGGATGCTCAGTGGAGACTGGGTACACTGAACGGACTCGCCGAGAACTCCTAAATGGTATTATACCTATCGTTAGATAGTAGTTCTATGGTGACACTGGTACAGATTAGTCTGTCGACCCGAGATCGTCATAGAGTCTTATGTGTCTCCCACTGTGCTTTGATTTCCACCCTACCACGGCTCTACTGAGTTGTGCAAACAGGTAGTTTTTGGGTACAGTCCCGAGTCACATGGAGGCAATGAGTGATAGGTGAGGATTCGTCTCTCCCGGTATTGGGAGTTGATGTTACGCTATGCTCGATTGGCTATAACATGAAATCCCTAGCCATGGTTGCTGAGATTTACTGGTAAGTGTTATCAGTAGTTTCTCAAACCATTATGAACCTTGCATCGGCATAACTTATCAGGTTATTAGGGTCTGACGTTATACCGCTCCCCAGGCTGTGATATGCGACATATCTGACGAAGAGACCGGAATGTACGATAGTGTTACTAATTGGATTCGCATGAGTAAGAGCATGCTTGCTTGTTGATCTTCTGATCGCTCAATACCCGGGTGGCCGTTACGTTTAGCATACCGCTTGCGTCTTGTGGGTGTTTGATATGATCATCATCTACTGCCAGCGTATTGACGAGTCTTTATATTCCTACACAGAGGTTTCCTGGTTCATGCGAAACGAAATAGAAGCACATATGTGATATGTGCGGGATCGAGATTAATGCGCGTATGTGATACCGCATTCTATTCTTGCGATATGTGATATTGGTCGGTTATATGAGATATAGTCGGGTTATCGGATCAAGTGTTGATTCGATAAGATTGATACATTTTATATTAGTCGGTTGTATGTGATATAGCCGGATTATTAAATCAAGTGTTGATTTGATAATTTAATTTATAATTATATATTTGATATATTAAATTACATTAACTAATATTTACTCACTAAACATTTCTTTTTCTCACTTGTGTGCATATAGTATATTTGTGATATATATTAATGTACATTTTATTGTGTCATGCTTGATGCTACATGCAACATGGGTGTATGAGACTTACACCATGGTTATGATAATCCTAAGATTTTATTTATCTTGGTAATTCACAAATTAGTGGTAATTAGTCACATGGTTAAAGCTTGTAGAAGCTTGTGGAACCTTTGACCAAGTCCACTCATTTTGTTTTACTTGAAGATATTTATTAACCAAACCATTATTGTTAACCTCATGAGTTCATTCTCTTTTTTTTCTTCTTCACTTGAGCTTCTTCTTCCTCATGAAAAGCTTTCTAGCTTTTGAAAATGGTGAGAAAAAGAAAACTAAAGAGAGTCCATTTCCTACTTCATCATTCTCTACTATTAGCCATTTAGTTTAGGGTGTTTGCTTCACTAATCTACAATTAGTGAAGAGGTAGCATGAGCTTGAGTCTCCTCGACATAGATCATTTTCATCCTCGAAGACTCCGTGCAAGCTTGTTCATTTCTCCAAGGGAACCCATACTAGAGTTCGGGAGATCACTACTCGCAGCGAAGGGACTACTACACGGAGCTTTAGAAGTGATGGACCAGTCTACAAAAGTTGTATTCCTCATTCACTTAGTATGTAAAGATGTTTGCATGTTGTATTGTTTAATTCTCTAGTTAAAGATTCTAGGTTAGGGTACTTTAGAACGGCAAAAATTTGAAAACGGAATGGACGATACCTCCCGAAACCTTGCTGCCGCCCTAGGGAACCCAACAGTGGCATCAGAGAGCCAGGCTAGAGATTTAAACGATATTTGTTAGATTACGAAACCGAAACTACTCCGAAACTTTAAACATTGCAACCCTGTTTCTGTCGAATTTAAAAACGCCTCTAAAAATTTTTTAAACAACTGCAGAATGTTGTATGAGATATAACATGAACACTGTGAAAATTTGAGGCAATTCTACCACAAAGTGGCCGGCCACATCACCTATAAAACCGGTGAGCTTGGCCCAATTTGGGATTTTGGGCTTCAAATTTTCATGGTGTTCCAGTCTCTGGGCTTTGGTGTTTCAGGTGTTGTTTGTTTTTGCTAAATTTGCATGTGATGTTAACTTTCTGCAAAGGCAACTCGGAGTATTTCGTAATCGTAATTCTAACATGTATTCGGGTTATTTAGACGGTGTTAAAAAGTTTGAACGGATATCAATAACCCAATTTTTCCCCGCTGGAAATTTTCCAAGTGTTGGATTTTTTCCTAGTTTAAAATCTTCAGAAAATCTTGCAAGCGACTCTGTGGACCCTCTAGAAGAACGATACCCAAACTCGACTTTTTAGATCACGGAACCGCGGTCATACCCTAGGGTTTACCGCGGTTCTGTGCCTACATGAGTGAGGCATGGGTCGGCCCTTCTACGGATAGTTCATAGGAGCTGTGGCAGTTTCTGGGTACTTTTTAAACTCCGCTCAAGTGTTGAGCTTGTTGGGAATTTTTGGGTGTTTGCTTATTCGATCGAAAAGTTTAACTTCGTCTAGCTATCTTTGATTGTGATACAATATTTGGAATCCACATAATTAGTTATGAGATAACTAGTTTGAATTTTATAAATCTAGCAATTTAGTCTCATTTGATGGGTTGCCACGGAATTTTGATGTGGATCAAAATTCCATCGTAATTACGTAGTGTACGCGGATACTCGCCGGTTAACCTTAATAGATAACCATGCCCCATATCCCCGACCAAGTAACTGTAGGAGAACCCCGTCGCCAAAAGCATCCATTCGGGTGCTCGCGACTGCGATGTTCCGCCTTAGTGCACTTTGTCGACGGCATCGGGAGTGCGGCTGTCTACTAAAGTTTCCGACGAGCATTCGATCAGGTTATCGGGAATTTTGTTGAATTACCCGAAAGGTTATTAGAAAGTGTTTTCAATATCGAGAATAAAATGCGGGGTTTATAATTGTTAGGCATGTGATGTCTAAGAAATTCATTTGGTTAGGCATGAAATCCAAAGTATGTGATACATTGAGTTTATGATGTCTAAGGTGGTTGCGGATTCCAATTGTTATAGTTTTTCACTTTCTTTTCTAGGACCGTAAGTGTAATATGTGGTGTATCGCCGGTTTCGTTGCTATACGTCAATGACAATTGGGATACGCGTATTTACTGTTAATGTATATACCCTATGGGCCATTATTGTATCATACTAGCTTGTATATTACTTAATGGAAGCTTGGGATATTCACAGTTATATCAACAGTCTTGCTAAACATGGTAGTATGCTACTTGGTTATGTCTATCTTAATATGTGTGTACATATTGATAGAGCCCTTAGGATCTTGCTTGACTACCAGCGTTGTTATGGCAGTCACACTAGTGGGGGCTGGGCAGTCTACAAGCACATCCTTTTTCAGGTCCCTAGTCATAGGATTATCGAGACAGGGCATCGATACTTCAGAGTAGACTAGTGTATACGCTTCTCATCCCAGTTGGGGAGATGGTCTGTCCCACAGCCATCAGTACATCGTATTGGAGATAGTATACAGGTGCTCGTTGGGTTACGGGTACACCGGACAGGACTCACAGGGAACTGTTGGTTGGTATTATACCCGTCGTCAGTTAACAGTTTCCAGGTGACATGAGTACAGCATAGTCCGCAGACTTGACACTGCTGCTTCGCCTCAAGTGTGTTCCCACTGTTCTTAGATTGCTACCCTACCACGGCTCAAAGGAGTCGTGCAAACAGGTAGCAGTTGGGTGCAATCCCGAGCACTTAGAGGCAGTGGTGGTTAGACAGGATTCGTCTCTCCCGGTATTGGGAGTTGATATCGCGCTGTGTCTGGAGAGCCATTATGCAAAGTCCATGGTCAGGGCAAGCAAGATTTACTGGTAGGTTTTCCAGTAGTTTCTCAAGGTGAAATGGGCTACGCTCTGACACAACTTATACCGTTTTTAGGGGACTGACGCTTGCCGCCCCCCTAGGCCCGATATGCGATAGTCCTAGACGAACATACCGGACTATACGGAGATTGTCACATCAGGCTCAGTAGGAGTTCGGATGGGTTTCCTCGTCGGCCTTCTTATCGACATCTACCTGGGGACCGTTACGTACAGCTAGTGCCGCTTGCGGTCTGTGGTTAAACACACTGCTAGTGTAGTAGTCGAGTCTTTGGAGTCCCACACAGAGAGTTTCCCTGCTTCGGGCGAAACGATATAGAGGTCGTATGGTTTTACGACAGGGTTCGGACATGCACGTGCATTTATGCACGTACGATGTTCGGACAGTTTTTAGTAGTCGGCTTTGGTTTAAGCCAGATTATAGTATCGGATTATTGGATTTATACAGTCTAAAGTATTTCCGTGTTTCACGGATAGGAGGGGCGTTCTCGTAAATTGTCGAGAAGCTTCTAGAAGGATGATGACTTTAGGGCTAAGGTGGCATTTGCATTTATTGATTTAGTGACTCATTTGTGTGATTCATCCATGGAGTTAATGATGCATTTAATGGCTAATGACTCAAGAGATGAATCACACAAAGTGAATAAATGAAGCATGGTTGATAAATCATTTCATTATTCATTTAATAAATCATTATGCTTCATATATTCAAGATGAGATATTATTTCATTTCATTCTCACTCTCACCTTCTGTCTCCTCAAGCTCTCTCTCTCTCTTCAAACCCTAACCCTAACCTCTCATGTGTTGAGATCATGGGTTAGCAAGACTTATTAATCCCTAATCCTACTCTATATTACCTAGGTTGCTTTGATTAGCACTTTGAGTAACCTAGTTACCTCAAGTTAGAGGTCCAGCTTGGAGTAGTAGCTTTCGGGTAGATCTTCAATTACAAAGAGGAGGCCGACGAGGAGGTGGTCATCGAGAAGAAGAAAGACTTGGTTCATTAGGTATAATCTTCTTTCATAGTAGCTAATCCCTCCTATGATATTGTTAGTTAAGGTTTGGCAAAGATCCGTAAGTTAGTCGATGTTTCTTTTAAACAAAATGATTGTTTTACCTATTCCGCCTCCCCGCAATTCGTGGGGTGTCTAACGTCGACTTACAGTGGTATCAGAGCCTCACTAAACCATAACTAATTTGTTAGCAAAGTCGTTAGAAATTCGATCGCAAAACGAACCGGAAAAAACATCAAATTGACCAAGTTTCTATCGATTTTAAAACGGGGTCTAAAAATTTTTCAGGGACCCTTAAAATTACAAGCAGGGAAATATAAGAATACTGGAGAAATTTGGGTTCCTGAATCGGCCAAACAGCCGCGAAACCGCGGCTGATCCAAGCGATCCGCGGCGGATCCGCGGCCGAGTTGAAGCCGATTCGCCCCAAAATTCTCCAGTAACTCTTTTGTGTTAATTTTGTTCTTTCTGGATTGTTTTGTTTCTGCTCAAGTCTCAGGTGCACAGAGAAGTTTTTGGAGTAGAATCAATTGTGTTTGCTCAATCGAAATTCTACGATGTTTGGCTAATTAGATTATATCTGTGATTTGTATAATGTGTTCGTAAACCTCCTCTAACTGCTAGTATGTCGGTTGGCAGGGGGTTGCACATTTCTGTAATGATTTTACTGTTTGTGTTTATGAACTTGATTGGATCGTTGTGATGATTAGCCGGGGTTTGAGATGGTTTTTTATATTCATTCATTCGATGTAAATTGTAATATGATGTAATATTCTTTTGCTGGGCACATCCAGGTTGCGGTTGTAGCCACCGTTGTATTATTTCATTTACTGATTTTTGCTCCTAGGATAGACCCAAGGTGGGGTGCACAAACTACCGGGTACTTTGAAGTGTTTAGTGGCCTACTCACATTGTTGAGGGAGACCGCTTCACTTCGGGTACTTGGCGGATAGTTTGCCGTACCCATAGGGGTCTAGGGTGGGGTAATGGCTATTCATCACAACTGTGTAATCCGTCTTTCATTGCAGGATCAAAGGAAACGCGGATTGCTTGCATATCCAATAATGTTCATTTATGATCTGGAATGGATATTATTGCGTCTGACGAATGTACAATATCTATATATGATAGCTATTTAGACGTCACTTATGTTTTACACCCGCGCTAGCCCAGCACCCGCTCTGTCGTTAGTTAAGTAACCTAACGGGTGATGACGGGACCTAGTGGCGAATGCGGATGGCATAAGAGGACGTTGTATTTTCATTGTTTTCTGCAATGATAGGTTAATTGATGGGATGCATTATATTAATGCAAAGAAAATAAACCAAAGTTGAATCGTTGGAACAGTTTAAAAGAAACCACCCGGTTATTTTAAAACAGAGGATATTTTTTAATTGCGGAGCTTTAACCACTCCTCTTAAAAAGCTATCAGGTTCTTTCGGTCATATCAAGTTCACTACGTTCACGGTTTTGCCAAAACCATTCGTAGACTCCGTCATTTCATTTGGGTATTCAGTAGTATTCAAGCTATGTATTTTGGCCAAAGTCAAGGCATAGTGTTTGGTAGCTGCTGGGTATTCATTTGTTGCATAGATAGATGAGTTAGTTTGGGGCAGTCGTATTATCATTTGACCAAAGTCAGGGGTATGTACGGATGGGTTCAAATTAACAAGATAATGATGGGTAGAACTTGACATTTTGACCAAAGGCAAGGTCATAAGAGCATGGGGCAAAAACTTATATCGGGAATTTCTAAAGAAACTGAAATTTGCAAAGAGATGCATACCATTTGGAGTTTGATGAATGTTGGTAGGATACCTTCAGCATTATCATACGATGATATTTGGATCCCGATCCTACTGTGAGTATATGTTACTCATCAGGAGATTCGTCACTTAACGATCAATGCTATAAACCAAGTAGGTGCCGAGAAAGGTGTCAGTGGGGCTACGCCCCCAGAGAAAAGAGGTTATTTAATTAAGGAACTTCGCGAAAGCGTTGGAAAACCTCCCTCGAAGTACCGACACCGGCCTGGCTGAACGGTTAAGCAAGTATTGTACAGTGAGAATAGTCCTGACTAGTTCTTCCATTTTGGTTTGAGGAGGGATTCGAGAAACAGTGGGAGCCATCCAGTTTAGATAAACTAAAAAACACTCTAAACTTGCAAGAGCATCATGCTAAAGTGTTCCCTCTCTCTCTCTCATTGCAGCGACCCAAAACATGACTGGCCTTAAGTTACTATTAGAGAAAAATATATTGACAGGGCCAAACTATAAAGATTGGCTGCGGAATGTCAAAATGGCTTTGACTTATGACAAATTGGGGTATGTGTATGTCCTTACTGCTAAGGCACCTGCTGTCCCTGGTCCAAAATCCAGTAATGCGGATAAGGAAATCCGCAAGACCTGGGAGTTAGATTGCGCGAGGGCCAAGTGCATCGTGCTTGCCTCAATGAATAATGAACATCAGAGGAGGCACGAGGATATGGATCTTGATGCTATATTTCTCCATACAAAGGAACTTTATGGAGAGCAATCTCGTATAGAAAGATACGAGACCTCGAAGTACTTGTTTCAGTCGAGGATGGCCATCGGATCATCTGTAGGAGAACATGTCCTAAAGATGATTGGTTATATAGAAGAGCTCACGGATCTCGGGACGACTTAGGAGAACGAGCTCTATACAGACTTGGTTCTTCAGTCCCTTCCTTCCACCTACGCCCGGTTTATTATGAATTTCAACATTCAAGGAAAATAAGTTGATCTTCCAGAACTCCTTAACATGTTGAGGAGTGCAGAGGGCACCTTGCATAAGGCAAGGGAAACACCCGCTATGTTTGTTCGCGGTGCTTCTTCTTCCGGGTCCAAGGCTAGGGCCAAAGGAAGGAAGAATAAGGCCACCACCAAACCTAGAGGAGGTGTTAGTAAGGTGGAAGTGAAGGGAAAGAAAAATATTGCAGTGCTAGTAGTGGCAAAGGACGAGTGCTTCCACTGTCATAGGAAAGGGCACTGGAAGAAAGATTTCAAAGCTTGGAATGCCAAGAACCAGGAACCGAAACAAGCTGTGTCTTTGACTTCAGGTGTGTTTGTAATTGAAAAATGTCTGTCAATCAACTCTACTTCCTGGATATTGGATACCGGATCAGGATCTCATATATGCAATTCATTGCAGGCACTAAGAGACCGTAGAGAGCTGAAGGTTGGTGATATGACCCTCCAGGTTGCTAACGGAGCTAGCATGGGTGTTGTGTCCGTAGGGGATTATCACCTAGGATTGACGAGTGGACATATTTTGGTTTTGCAAAACTGTTTTTGTGTACCCAATTTAACGTGTAATATCATATCAGTTTCATTGTTATCAAAAGAAGGTTATGATTTCACGTTTGTAATCGATGTTGTTAACATCCACCTTAATCATGGTTTGATTGGGTCCGGTACACTAGATAATGGTATATATTTCTTAAACCAATTACAAATTTTCTATGTCCAGAACACACTAAAAAGAAAGTCTCCAGATTTAAATAAGCCTTTCGTATGGCATTGTAGACTGGGTCACATCAATGAGATAAGGTTAACTAAGTTACATAGAGAAGGATATTTGGATTCATTCGAATATCAAACTTATGCCACTTGTCAATCATGTCTCAAAGGAAAGATGACAAAGACTCCATTCACTGGACATGGAGTAAGAGCGAGCGAGCTCTTAGGACTAATACACAGCGATGTATGTGATCCAATGTCTACACATGCAAGAGATGGTTTTTCCTATTTCATTACTTTTACGGATGATTACTCTTGGTACGGATTCATTTTCTTGATGAAACATAAATCCGAGACTTTTGAGAAATTCCAAGAGTATAAGAATGAAGTAGAAAACCAAACCGGCAAAAGTATCAAGACACTGAGATCTGATCGAGGTGGTGAATACTTAAGTGTCGAGTTCCTAGGTTACCTAAAAGAGAAAGGAATTCTCTCTCAGCTTACTCCTTCTTACACTCCACAGCATAACGGTGTATCGGAGAGATGGAATCGAACCCTATTGGATATGGTACGTTCCATGATGAGTAATGCTGAGTTACCGCGATCTTTCTGGGGTTATGCGCTAGAATCAGCGGCATATCTTTTGAACAGGGCTCCTACCAAGACTGTGCCTACCACGCCATATCAGATATGGAGTGGGAAGAAACCCTATCTTCAGCATATAAAGATATGGGGATGTCCAGCTTTTGTTAAAAAGCAGCATGTGGACAAACTCGAGGCACGATCAGTACAGTGTAAGTTTGTGGGATATCCAAAGAACTCCAAGGGGTATTACTTCTATTACGCAGAGGAACAAAAGGTTTTTGTTTCTCATCATGCTCATTTTCTAGAACAGCAGGTTTTAGAAAAGGAAACAAGTGGGAGCGAAATAGAACTGGAAGAAATTCCAGAACCACAAACTACTACTGAAAGTTTGGTAGAACCAGTAGTTCAAGAAGAACAGGGCATTCCCGCACCCCTCCGCAGGAGTAGTAGGCCGTCTCATCCGCCTGAGAGATACTACGGTTTTCTCATAGATGGGGATAGAGAGGATTGCATCATTGATGATGATGAACCTACTAGCTTCCAGCAGGCCATCCAGAGCGGCGACTCGGTACGATGGCTAGATGTAATGCGGACCGAAATGGAGTCCATGTACACCAACAAAGTATGGACTTTGGACTTTGCTCCAGATGGGGTAAAACCCATAGGATGCAAATGGATCTTCAAGAAAAAGATTGGTGTAGATGGACAGGTGGAAACCTATAAGGCTAGACTTGTTTCAATAGGTTTTCGTCAAAGACCTGGTTTGGACTATGACGAAACTTTTTCTCCAGTGGCTATGCTCAAATCCATTCGGGTCCTTCTTGCTATTTCCGCCTTCCATGATTATGAGATCTGGCAGATGGACGTAAAGACGGCTTTTCTAAATGGTAATTTAGAAGGGTACATCTATATGGATCAGCCAGAAGGCTTCAATCAGAGTGGGAGCAGCGGGAAAGTGTGCAAGTTGCTTAAGTCCATTTATGGACTAAAGCAGGCATCGCGGAGTTGGAACATCTGTTTTGATGAAACGGTCAAAGAATATGACTTTATCAAAAATCCAGATGAACCATGTATATATAGTAAAATTGTAGCACGAACTGTTGTATTCCTCGTCTTGTACGTGGATGACATTCTATTAATAGGAAATGACATTCCTATGCTACAATCTGTCAAAGGATTCTTGTCACACAGGTTCTCCATGAAAGACCTGGGTGATGTCTCTTACATTCTGGGGATCCGGATCTATCGTGATAGATCCAAGAGGATGTTGGGACTTTCGCAGCCCAGGTACATCAACACTGTACTGAAAAGATTCAGTATGGAAGATTCTAAGCGCGGTAATTTACCGGCTTGTCACGGAATCACCCTATCCAAAGAGATGTCTCCCAAGGCTGATTTGGAAAGGGAACGCATGTCAGTTATACCCTACGCTTCTGCGGTAGGCTCTATAATGTATGTGATGTTGTGCACCAGACCAGATGTAGCTTACGCACTGAGCGTGGTAAGCAGGTATCAGTCAGACCGAGGGGAGAAGCACTGGATAGCAGTAAAGAACATTCTCAAGTACCTGAGAAGAACTAAGGAGATGTTCTTGGTTTACGGCGGAAAAGACCTCAAGATCGAGGCCTTTCCTGATTCCAGCTTCCAGAGTGATAAGGATGACTCCAAGTCCATTTCAGGTTATGTCTTTACCCTCAATGGAGGGGCGGTGTGCTGGAAGAGTTCCAAGCAGGACACCGTTGCTGACTCGACGATGGAAGCGGAGTATATTGCTGCTTGATATGCCGCAAAAGAAGCGGTCTAGATGAAGAACTTCCTAACAGAACTTCAGGTGGTTCCTACCATTGTTGATCCAATACCGCTGTATTGCGACAACAACGGAGCTATAGCTTTAGCGAAGGAACCCAGGTCCCATTAGAAGTCCAGACACATCTTAAGGCGGTATCACCTGATCAGGGAGATCATAGATCGCCGGGAGATCGAGATCCGGAGAGTTTCTACAGAGGAGAACACTGATGATCCATTCACAAAGGCCTTACCTCAGATTCAGTTCGAGAGGCTACCCGAGATGATCGGTCTTCGATATGCCAGTACATGGGCCTAGTGCAAGTGGGAGATTGTTAGTGTATATTCTCTAGGGGCCATTATTGTATCATACTAGCTTGTATATTACTTAACGGAAGCTTGGGATATTCACAGTTATATTAATAGTCGTGCTAAACATGGTAGTATGCTACATGGTTATGTCTATCTTAATATGTGTATACATATTGATAGAGCCCTTAGGATCTTGCTTGACTACCAGCGTTGTGATGGCAGTCACACTAGTGGGGGCTGGGGAGTCTACAAGCACATCCTTTTTCAGGTCCCTAGTCGTAGGGTTATCGAGACAGGGCATCGATACTCCGGAGTAAACTAGTGTGTACGCTTCTCATCCCAGTTGGGGAGATGGTATGTCCCACAGCCATCAGTATGTCGTACTGGAGATAGTATACAGGTGCTCGTTGGGTTACGGGTACACCGGACAGGACTCGTAGGGAACTGTTGGTTGGTATTATACGCGTCGTCAGTTAACAGTTCCCAGGTGATATGAGTACAGCATAGTCCGCAGACTTGACACCGCTGCTTCGCCTCGAGTGTGTTCCCACTGTTCTTAAATTGCTACCCTACCACGGCTCAAAGGAGTCGTGCAAACAGGTAGCAGTTGGGTGCAGTCCCGAGCACTTGGAGGCAGTGGCGGTTAGACAGGATTCGTCTCTCTTGGTATTGGGAGTTGATATCGCGCTGTGTCTGGAGAGCCATTACGCAAAGTCCATGGCCAGGGCAAGCGAGATTTACTGGTAGGTTTTCCAGTAGTTTCTCAAGGTGAAATGGGCTACGCTTTGACACGACTTATGTTGGAGATAGTGCCCTCAGAGTCAATTATTGGATCACAGGCACGTGATTGCAATGATTGAGGGGAGGACTTGTCCCAGTAGGACAGTCTTACTCAAGATAATAGTATGCTATCTGGTTTATCTTTATCATCGTGTACTGCTTTAGGTGACCTTATGAGTCGCTATTACATGTTGATAGAGCACCTAGGATTCTTGCTTGACTACCAGCAGTATGAGGGCCATCATATAAGTGAGAGCTGGAGTCTATAAGCACATCCTTAAAAGGTCCCTAGTCGTGGGAGTTTCGAGACAGGGCATTGATTCTCCAGAGTAGACTAGTGTATACAGTCGAGACCCCGACGAGGGGCGGTGGCCGGTCTCACAAGCCACTGGTGTCAGTTGGTTCACCTATGATGTATACAGTTGCTCATTGGGTTATGAGTACACCGGACAGGACTCGCCGGGAACCTGCTAGTTGGGTTTATACCAGACGTCAGATAGCAGTTCCCTGGTGACATGTGTACAGGTTAGTTCATCGACCTGAGATCGTCATTTGTCTCGTGTGAGTTCCCACTGTGCTTTGATTACTACCCTACCACGGCTCAAAGGAGTCGTGCAAACAGGTTTTAGTTGGGTACAGTCCCGAGCCACATGGAGGCAATGAGCGGATCTGCAGGGGTTCGTCTCTCCCAGTATTGGGGGTGAGGTCGCGCTGTGTCGAGGAGAGCCAGAACATGAAAAGTCCTTAGCCAAGGCAGGAGATTTGCTGGTAGGTATTCCAGTAGTATCTCAGGGTGTTCTGGGCTGCACTCCGACACGACTTGTACCGCTTTTGGGGGTCTGACTTTTACCAACCCCCTAGGCCCGCCATGCGATGCTCATAGACGAACGGACCGGACTGTACGGATATTGTCACTGACAGGCTCAGTAGGGTGTCAGGATGAGTTTGCTCATCGACGTCCCTTTTTGTCAATACCTGGTAGCCCATTACGTATTGGCTTATACCTCTGACGTGCTAGTGGTTAAATCCACAGCCATAATATTGACGAGTCTTTAGAGTCGACCACACTCAGTTACTCAAGTTTCAGGCGAAACGCTGTAGAGGCCGTATGGAGATATGGCAGGGTTCGATCAGATACGGGCGGTATTGCACGGATCGTGATCGGACGGTTTTTACTAGCCGGCTTTGGCTTAAGCCGGATCCTAGTATTAGATAGTGTAGATTTTGTCTCTTTGCATTTATATTCAGTGGGAATACAGATGCGGGCATGTATATGCAGTAGCGGGGTTTTGCTGTAATTTATTACGGGATCCATTTTCTGAAGTTGCCAGTTTGCATTCCGTTCCGGCCGGTTTTCTTTTATTCCTTCTCGGCCGGACTTTTCGTTGGAAGGGGGTTAATTGCAAGTTTGCAATTAACTTAGTTGTGAAGGGTTTTCTTGCATATGTGGCTTTATGATGAGACTAGCTTCATGATGATATTCTATTATGGTCATTTCATTTGCTTATCTTGTGAGTGGACTTTGATGAGAATGAAGTGTGACCCTTTTTCCATGCTTATCTCTCATTTTCCTTTTTTGATTAATTCTTTTTTTTCCACCCATGAAGATGGGGCCGGCCATATCTTGTGAGGAGGGAGAGATTTGATTTGTGTGGAATAATTCATTCATGAATTTCGTGGGTCCCCCCCCTTTTGTGAGAGTGTGCTGTTGCTTTGTGAGGGAATTTCTTATGCATGGTATTAATTTATGCAACCAACCCACAAATTCCAGTGAGCACCAAATGGTTTTTTGCAGAGCTCATTTTCATTGCATGCTCCAATTCAATTTCCAGCAAGCAATCTTTCATGAAAATTCTTGTGCACAAATTCCTCCCAAAATGGCAACCTCATAAACCCCAAAGAGACATGGCTACTACACTTTTCTACAACATCCCTTGGACACGTCAGCTAGCCAACTTCACGTCCGAGTTGCCTCGGTCAAGAGGCGGGAGCCCGTAAAAGATTCCGGCTACGTGGTGTTTTTCCAACGAGCGAGGAGGTGACGAACTTTCCGTGGGAGATCGGAGTGGAGACGAAGACCGAAGGTCACGGATCGCTTGGTATATTTCTCTACTCTTTTCTTGTTTGCTAGTTAGCTAGGTTAATGGCCCGATCCGGGTGAAAAGTGCGCGGGGATGCCGGGTGCAAGTTTTTGCAAAGTTTTTGTTTCCGCGTTTCCGGCGTCGGATCGACGGCCGGGGCGCCCCCACGGGCTTATATTGGTATCAGAGCCACGCCATTAACCATGCCTAGCTTGCTCTAGTATGTTTAGAACTCGATCGAACAAAAACCCCAAAAACCACATTTTCAATACTTCATGTTTCTGTCGAAATTTTTTCAAGCTCCAAAAATTTTTCAGGTCGTTGCAGAAACATGTATTGGGAATTCTAAGAACACTGGAAAAATTTGGTAACCTGATACGTCTATAAGACCGCGGAACCGCGGCCAAACCCATGCTTGGGCCGCGATTCCGCCGCGCTTTTGACTCCTCATTTGACCAAATGTTTTCAGAGTGCTCCTGAGTTCAAAATGGGGGTTTTGGGATATTCTTTTTGGGCCCAGATTTTCTGTAAGTGCTACAGTACTCCTTGGGGCCCACTTTGATAAATTTGGTCGATCGGATATTTTAAACATGCTAGTTCTCAGTATTTACATTATATCTGCGACCGTGAATGTCACTTGATCGGTAAATCCAGTCTATCTGCTATAGCCCTTTTAGACGGATTTGCGAACGTGACATTCACGTTGATGTTCTGTGTTTTGCTGTGATGTTGCGGATCGGTCGTGGCGGATAGCCTGGTTGTAATGTTAGTACAGTATTGTTGTATTATGTACATTTGATATTGCGGGGCGAGCGTCCGATATGTGGACTGCCGTCACTGCCAGCTTGTATTATTCTTTTGGGGCACGACCAGGTTGCGGTCGTTGTACCCGTTGTATGTATATTTTACTTTCTGTACTAGGATTACCCCATGGAGGGGTGCACGGATAGCCGGGTTCTAGAGGGCAACGGGCCCGCATCTCATGGCATTGAGACGGAGGGGCTTCACTCTAGAATTGGCGGGCTATTCGCCGCACTCGTAGGGGGTACAGGTTGACCCAGGAGGGGTGCCCAAGTTACCGGATTCCGTGAAGTGCTGGGTGGTCCATTCACGTTGCTGAAGGGGGATGCCTCGCTTCAGGTTTTGGCGGGTAACTTGCCGCGCCCGTAGGGGTCTAGGATTTCATTGCACAGGCTATCCACACGACCAGGGGAACGTCGGGTTTCAGCAGCGGCTCTATGAAACCCGGGGATCCTAGATATTTGTATGTTTCTGTGATGCTGTACTTTTCTGTGTTGCTGCATTTTTTATCACGCCTTGAACGAAAATTATATATTATATATATATACTAGTAGATGTTGTATATGTTTTTCATCCGCGCTAGTCCAGTCCCCGCTCTGTCGTTAGTTAGCTAACCTAACGGGTGATGACGGGACCCAGTGGCGAATGCGGATGGCATATACGTACGTCAGTATATTTTCGTTCTTTGTGGTATGATCAATTGATGGGACTGCGTTGATTCGGATCAATGCAAGATAAACAAACCTATTCTGATGTTGTTGGAACACTTTTTCAAAAGCTGTTGTTGCAAGGACGTTCTCTTTTGTTTTGCATCGTGGTATTCAGTTAGAATATCCTGCACCTCATTCTATGGGGAAAGTGCCGAGATCCCTTCACCGGGAGTGACCTCTTTAGCAAAGGTTTTCGTAACTATATTTTTAAAAGCTATCAGTTCCTTCAACGATATCAAGTTCATTACGTTAAAGGTTTTCACCAGAAACCATTCGTAGCCTTCCATCATTTCAGTTAAATATTCGGTAGTATTCAAGATATGTATTTTGACCTCACGCCAAGGCATGGTGTTTGGTAGCTGCCGGGTATTTATCTGCTGCATAGATAGATGCGTTGGTTTGGGACAGTCGTACTACTATTTTGGCCTACGTCAAGGGTATGTACGGGGGGGTTCAAATTAACCAGGAAAATGATGGGTAGAACTTGACATGTGACTTATGATATTTTGACCTCACGCCAGGGTCATAAGAGCATGGGGTAAAAATCCACATCGGGAGTTTCAAAAGAACTTAAACTTGCCAGATATGCGCATACCTTCTGGAGTGTGATGACGTGAGCGGATTCCGTCACGTTATCATGCGATGATGGTTGGATCCCGATTCCCACTGATGAGTTGGTATACTCCTCGGGTGATCCCGGCTAATTCTTCTTTCAGGTTTGGGGAAGAATTTGACGTTACAGTGGGAGGTTTCCAGATTAGATAAAGTGATAACCATTCTGATCTAGGTTAGAGTGCACGCTGAGTGTTTCTTTTCTCTCTCTCTTTGGCAGCGACCATTGACCCGACCCTAGACTATGACTCGGTGACCAAGTTGACCGAACCTTCTTAACACAGGCTTTTGGATTGTCAGAGTTGCAAACCTCATTGCCACTCCTATTTTTACCCTTTTCTCCAGGACACCCCGTATTATTACGACCGTCCACTTCCATTGGACAAAACCATCGTATGGTTATATACGAACTCGAAGGAATTCGAGGATGGTTTCCGGTTCTGGAGAAAACGAATAGGATTATTCAGTTGTCTTTTCTTTTTACCTTCTCTCTCAGATTGCGAGTACTCCCTTGTTTAGGAGATAGTACACCTATTATGCAAATTGGATAGTCTTCTTCCAGACCTTAAGCTGGTGCCGACCGGTAGGGAATGAAGAAAGCCAATTAGCCTAAACGGTGTACAGAAGGTATTGAGTTCAGAGAAAGCAAGGGATTAGTAAGAGGGCAAAGTAAACTGCGACTGCTATTCACGACCAAACCAAGTATTTCTTCACCAATCCTAAATCACCTATTTCTAAGGTTTATTCGGTTGTCTTTTATCTTCACCCTCTCTCGCATTGCGAGTGTTCCTAGGACTGGGACAGTACACCCATTATGCTTATTGGATAGTCTTCTTCCAAACCATAGGCTGGTGCCGAACGGTAGGGAAGGAAGAAAACCATTTGGCCTAAAGGGGTGTACAGAAGGTAATGAAAAAAGACATATAAAGGGATTTGGAGAGGTGGCAAAGAATTATAAGGTTACAGTCGTGAATCTGGATGATGGAAGAGGCATTACTAGGAATACCAGGATACCCCATCGAAACATTTCAATGTTTCAGTTTCACTGTGTACTGTTAAAAGAAAACTGATTTCCCAATTAGACACTTACTCCAGGGTATGTATTTACCAGGTTGGATTCTCACATCTGTATGGTTTTACAGATGATGAGTGGGAGTAAGTTATTGGGAATTAGGTGACCATCCTCATTATATCAGGATTCGTTGGAATTGGTGATATTTGAGGAAGCCACCTGGGTTGTTTGCCGGTCGGCAAATATTTGGTTTTGAATATCCGCTGTTGTGCACCAATTTCAAATTGATATATCTGTACGTCTATTTTTATAGAGTGAGACATACCTTTTTGAAATTATGTCTATGACATTTACCTATACCAGTGGATGGTTAGGTAAGGAGCATTGAACAGCGGTGTAACTCTTCTTAACCATAAGTACAGTTTTCAACCTACGACACACAATGAATGAGTCACCAGACTCAGGGGACTTATACAGAGTATTGTATATTGTCCAGTGTCCACTAGGACACAGGGGTTGGTCCTCGTACTGTATTCTGTTTACTTATGACTTCTCTAGTTCTTAGACATGTGTTTCGTAGAAACACAGGGTCTAAGTTTTGAGGAGTTATAGGTATATGAATAAAGTAGAGAGCCAGGTATTGCAAGTATCGGGATTCTTCAAGGTGATCGAAGATGTAGATACTTGTATAAGGTATTCAGTTGATAGTAATGATTAAGAGAACTTGCTTCTCTTTCAGGTTACTCATAATTGGAAGCACCCCTAAGTTGAGTAACGCTGATCGGCCTCCTTCCATTTAGTAGACATGCACTGGAGACAGCTGCATGATTTGAATCTGGTTCAATTAAATCAGTGCCTCTGTTTCTGTATTGGATATAGAACAGTTCATATCTTAACGATGTTAAGATACAGGGAGTTGTCTGGCTTATGATTAAAACCAGACTCTGGATAACTCAAGGCACGTTTCTGTAATGGCTGCTTGTGGGTTGACCCAGGCTATGACGAGGGTTGATTTTCTACCATCTGGAAGATCAATAGTGATATTGGTCTTGACTCGCCACAGTTTTAATTAAAAATGGATTTTTTTTTCAGAAAACAGTAGTGGGAGTATGGTAGAACTGGAAGTGATTCCAGAACCGCAAACGATTACTGAAGATTTGATAAGAACCTAAAGATTCAATCTGGTTTGACATTCCACTGGCCACTATGCAGATAAAGGGGGTAACCTCAGGCACCCGAGAGGTACTTCGGTATGCTCAAGGACGGTGGCAGAGAGGTTCTTGTTTACCCAGACTTGCCATTGCTGTTGTTCCAGACTGTGAGACCCGGCAGGAGGATGAGTATAGCGTCGTTCTAAACTAGCTTTAGAAGTGTACGTCTATATGACTCTGCCAGAGGGTTGTCGTAGTCAGTGGGAGCAGCGGAAGCATTGGTGGACAGTTAGCTTATGTCTATTTATAGACTAAAGCAGATATAGCGGAGATAAATCATCTATTTCTGATGTGACGGTCATAGGTTTGACTACATCAGAATAGGGGATGGATCTGTTAAGAAGGTAGTAGGGTGTGATGTCCTGGTATTTGATGACATACACAGAGTAGGAAGTGATATTCCTATACTACGATCGGTTATACTATGGTCGTCACACAGTGGTTTCTCCACATAGGACTTGGATATTATATCAGACATTCTGGTTACTAGATCTATGGTTTTAGATCTAGATTTGGGTGGTTTCCCAATCTGGGTACTTTGACCGCATTCCAAGAGTATTAAGAATGGACGACTCCTGGCACGGTAGTGTACCTGCAGGTAATGGAGTCACCCTCTCTAAAGGTGTCTTACAGACTAAAGGGGAGAGGGATACGCATGATTGACAAATTACTTGCTTAGGCAATTGAGTCAATCATGAGATGTCAAGTACCACACCAGATGTTGTTCTTGCAGTAGGTGCAATAAGTTAATATTGATCCAATTCTGGAGAAACAATCGGAAGCAGTTTTAGAACATAAGTAAATGTTCTAGGAATTTGATAACGGCAGCCTCCTTTAGGAGACGGTTATCATTCCAGGCTTCCAAGGTGACCTGGATGACAGAGTGGCTGTCAGAGTTATAGTTTTCCCTCTAACGAGGGGCAGTATTTGGACAGTTGGTCCAGGTGGATACAGAGGGAAGGCATGGCGCAGGATACTGATTAAGTTCAGTTGACGATACAGTCTAAGAAGTTTGGATTTGGAGTTCACTTATGAGCTAGGTCCCATCAGACATCCAGACATTCTAAGACAGGTATTGCTCATTTCGGGAGATTGCTTTCTCCGCGAACTTGAGATAAAGAGAAACATAGAAAGAGACAACAAAGCGGATCCACTCACTGAGGCTATTCCTCGAACGCAATAGTTTCGCAAACGAGCTTTGTGATACTGACTAGTAGAGGAGTTGGGTGTTCGGTATCACACGGGCTGTGAGTATGCGACATCGCAATAATTAGCCTTGAGTGCAAGTGGGAGATTATTGGAGATAGTGCCCTCAGAGTCAATTATTGGATCACAGGCACGTGATTGCAATGATTGAGGGGAGGACCTGTCCCAGTAGGACAGTCTTACTCAAGATGATAGTATGCTATCTAGTTTATCTTTATCATCGTGTACTGCTTTAGGTGACCTTATGAGTCGCTATTACATGTTGATAGAGCCCCTAGGATTCTTGCTTGACTACCAGCAGTATGAGGGCGATCATATAAGTGAGAGCTGGAGTCTATAAGCACATCCTTAAAAGGTCACTAGTCGTGGGAGTTTCGAGACAGGGTATCGATTCTCCAGAGTAGACTAGTGTATACAGTCGAGACCCCGACGAAGGGCGGTGGCCGGTCTCACAAGCCATTGGTGTCAGTTGGTTCACCTAAGATATATACAGGTGCTCATTGGGTTATGAGTACACCGGACAGGACTCGCCGGGAACCTGCTAGTTGGGTTTATACCAGACGTCAGATAGCAGTTCCCTGGTGACATGTGTACAGGTTAGTTCATCGACCTGAGATCGTCATTTTTCTCGTGTGAGTTCCCACTGTGCTTTGATTACTACCCTACCACGGCTCAAAGGAGTCGTGCAAACAGGTTTTAGTTGGGTACAGTCCCGAGCCACATGGAGGCAGTGAGCGGATCTGCAGGGGTTCGTCTCTCCCGGTATTGGGGGTAAGGTCGCGCTGTGTCGAGGAGAGCCAGAACATGAAAAGTCCTGGCCAAGGCAGGAGATTTGCTGGTAGGTATTCCAGTAGTATCTCAGGGTGTTCTGGGCTGCACTCCGACACGACTTGTACCGCTTTTGGGGGTCTGACTTTTACCAACCCCCTAGGCCCGCCATGCGATGCTCATAGACGAACGGACCGGACTGTACGGATATTGTCACTGACAGGCTCAGTAGGATGTCAGGATGAGTTTGCTCATCGACGTCCCTTTTTGTCAATACCTGGTAGCCCGTTACGTATTGGCTTATACCTCTGACGTGCTAGTGGTTAAATCCACAGCCATAATATTGACGAGTCTTTAGAGTCCACCACACTCAGTTACTCAAGTTTCGGGCGAAACGCTGTAGAGGCCGTATGGAGATATGGCAGGGTTCAATCAGATACGGGCGGTATTGCACGGATCGTGATCGGATGGTTTTTACTAGCCGGCTTTGGCTTAAGCCGGATCCTAGTATTAGATAGTGTAGATTTTGTCTCTTTGCATTTATATTCAGTGGGAATACAGATGCGGGCATGTATATGCAGTAGCGGGGTTTTGCTGTAATTTATTACGGGATCCATTTTCTGAAGTTGCCAGTTTGCATTCCGTTCCGGCCGGTTTTCTTTTATTCCTTCTCGGCCGGACTTTTCGTTGGAAGGGGGTTAATTGCAAGTTTGCAATTAACTTAGTTGTGAAGGGTTTTCTTGCATATGTGGCTTTATGATGAGACTAGCTTCATGATGATATTCTATTATGGTCATTTCATTTGCTTATCTTGTGAGTGGACTTTGATGAGAATGAAGTGTGACCCTTTTTCCATGCTTATCTCTCATTTTCCTTTTTTGATTAATTCTTTTTTTTTCCACCCATGAAGATGGGGCCGGCCATATCTTGTGAGGAGGGAGAGATTTGATTTGTGTAGAATAATTCATTCATGAATTTCGTGGGTCCCCCCCCCCCTCTTTGTGAGAGTGTGCTGTTGCTTTGTGAGGGAATTTCTTATGCATGGTATTAATTTATGCAACCAACCCACAAATTCCAGTGAGCACCAAATGGTTTTTTGCAGAGGTCATTTTCATTGCATGCTCCAATTCAATTTCCAGCAAGCAATCTTTCATGAAAATTCTTGTGCACAAATTCCTCCCAAAATGGCAACCTCATAAACCCCAAAGAGACATGGCTACTACACTTTTCTACAGCATCCCTTGGACGCGTCGGCTAGCCAACTTCGCGCCCGAGTTGCCTCGGTCAAGAGGCGGGAGCCCGTAAAAGATTCCGGCTACGTGGTGCTTTTCCGACGAGCTAGGAGGTGACGAACTTTCCGCGGGAGATCGGAGTGCAGACGAAGACCGAAGGACACAGATCGCTTGGTATATTTCTCTACTCTTTTCTTGTTTGCTAGTTAGCTAGGTTAATGGCCCGATCCGGGTGAAAAGTGCGCGGGGGTGCCGGGTGCAAGTTTTTGCAAAGTTTTTGTTTCCGCGTTTCCGGCGTCGGATCGACGGCCGGGGCGCCCCCACGGGCTTACAACTTATACCGCTTTTAGGGGACTGACGCTTGCCGCCCCCCTAGGTTCGATATGCGATAGTCCTAGACGAACAGACCGGACTGTACGGAGATTGTCACATCAGGCTCAGTAGGAGTTCGGATGGGTTTCCTCATCGGCCTTCTTATCGACATCTACCTGGGGACCGTTACGTACAGCTAGTGCCGCTTGCGGTCTGTGGTTAAACCCACTGCCAGCGTAGTAGTCGAGTCTTTAGAGTCCCACACAGAGAGTTTCCCTGCTTCGGGCGAAACGATATAGAGGTCGTATGGTTTTACGACAGGGTTCGGACATGCACGTGCATTTATGCACGTACGATGTTCGGACAGTTTTTACTAGCCGGCTTTGGTTTAAGCCAGATTCTAGTATCGGATTATTGGATTTATACAGTATAAAGTATTTCCGTGTTCTCACGGATAGGAGGGGAGTTCTCGTAAATTGTCGACAAGCTTCTAGAAGGATGATGACTTGAGGGCTAAGGTGGCATTTGCATTTATTGATTTAGTGACTCATTTATGTGATTCATCCATGGAGTTAATGAAGCATTTAATGGCTAATGACTCATTGAGATGAATCACACAAAGTGAATAAATGAAGCATGGTTGATAAATCATTTGATTATTCTTTTAATAAATCATTATGCTTCATATATTCAAGATGAGATATTATTTCATTTCATTCTCACTCTCACCTTCTCTCTCTTCAAGCTCTCTCTCTTCAAACCCTAACCCTAACCTCTCATGTGTTGAGATCAAGGGTTAGCAAGACTTATTAATCCCTAATCCTACTCTATATTACCTAGGTTGCTTTGATTAGCACTTTGAGTAACCTAGTTACCTCAAGTTAGAGGTCAAGCGTGGAGTAGTAGCTCTCGGGTGGATCTTCTATTACAAAGAGGAAGCCGACGAGGAGGTGGTCATCGAGAAGAAGATTGACTTGGTTCATTAGGTATAATCTTCTTTCATAGTAGCTAATCCCTCCTATGATGTTGTTAGTTAAGGTTTGGCAAAGATCCGTAAGTTAGTCGATGTTTCTTTTAAACAAAATGATTGTTTTACCTATTCCGCCTCCCCGCAATTCGTGGGGTGTCTAACGTCGACTTACATTTACTTACGTTGATGACATGTGATATTATAGGTTGCTGTGATATGTTATATTGGATCGTCGTGTTTTGAATAGCCGGCGGTTTTTATGTGAGATGAAAGTTTTTCATTTTCATTCATGTAAATGCTTGTATGTAGTATTCTTTTATTGGGGCACTTCCGGGTTGAGGATGATGTCACCATTGATATATATTATTTACTTTTCCGCATTAGGATAGACCCAAGGAGGAGAGCACAAGTAACCGGGTTCTAGGGTCCAGTGGGAGACCATCTCGAGGAGTCGAGACCGGGTCTCCTAACTCTAGAATTGGTAGGGTTGCTTGTCGCTCTCGTAGGGGTCTTGGGATGTGGGATTGGTTATTCATCACGACCGTGGAATCCGTGTTTTATACAGGCTTAAATTAAAACCCAGAATTCCTAGTATCCAATATTTCATATATGTTCTTCTGCTGCTGATATTTTATGATGTGATCACTTGATATGTTCTGAGATGAATGCTTATATTTTATATATATGATATATAATAAATATTGATGCTTTCGTTTCTTATGTGATGCTTAGGAAGTATAATTGATGGGAATTCATTAATGAGATTAATGAAATAAAAGAAACCTAAAGATGTTGTAGAAACTTGTTTTAAAAAGACTAGGTAGCTCTAGTTCTTGCTTTGCATAGCGGTATTCCTTGTAGAATATCCATCACCTTATTCGATAAGGAAAGAGCCGAGATCCCTTCACCGGGAGTGACCTCTTTAGCGAAACTGGAAGATGCTACATCCCACTCGGTTTGTGTTTTGATTGCTTCTATAGTTTTTTGCTTTGCATAGTGGTATTTGTGAAATATCTGGCACCTTATTTGATAAGGAAAGAGCCGAGATCCCTTCACCGGGAGTGACCTCTTTAGCGAAACTGGCAGTGCAAAGCAAGAAATAGCGGTATTCCTTGTAGAATATCCATCACCTTATTCGATAAGGAAAGAGCCGAGATCCCTTCACCGGGAGTGACCTCTTTAGTGAAACTGGCAGATGCTACATCCCACTCGGTTTGTGTTTTGATTGCTTCTATAGTTTTTTGCTTTGCATAGTGGTATTTGTGAAATATCTGGCACCTTATTTGATAAGGAAAGAGCCGAGATCCCTTCACCGGGAGTGACCTCTTTAGCAAAACTAGTAAAAGACTCAAAAATACTCCTTTTAAAATTCACTCGATTCTACAACGATATCAAATTCAAAGCGTTAAAGGTTTTTATAAAAAACCATCCGCAGACCCTCCGTCATTTTAGGAAGTAGAGTACTTAGTATTCGTGTTGCGTATGTTAATCATAGTCAAGGCGTAGTCTACGGTAGCTAAGTGATGTCTTCCTACACAGCATATGATGCGATTAATTAGGACATTCATGTGATTATGTTGATTATAGTCAAGGGTCATGTGAGTGGGTCTAATTAATCATGAAATGACGGGTAGAACTTGACTAGTACTTATGATATGTTGGTTATAGTCATGGTCATAAGTTACTAGGGGTAAAAACCATTATCGGGAGTTTCAAGAGTTGAAATTTGCAATGAGATTGCATATCTTCTATGAGATAGTTGGATCCCGATAACCACTGCGGGTAATTGTTACTCCTGGGAGAGTTTTACACATTACAATTAGCCGATCAAGTAGGTGTCTAGAAAGGTGTTAACGGGGTTACGCCCCTGGGAAAACGAGGTTTATTTTAATTAGGTCCATGCGAAAGCACGGGGAACCTCCCTCAAAGTACCGACACTGGCCTAGCCGAAAGATTGGCGAACTTGTAGGGTGTAATTAATCCCGGCTAGTCTTACCTTTTAGGGTTTGAAGGAAGATTTGATAAAAACAGTAGGAGCCATCCTGATTAGATAAAATAATAACCAATCTAATCTTACAAGAGCGCACGCAGAGTGTTTTCTTCTCTCTCTCCTGGTAGCGACCATGTCACGCCTTAATCAAGATAATAATATGGATGCATTGACCGAACCTGCTTATTATACTGTGCTAGGGAACGTTGGTTCCACTCTATTTTATAATTGTTATAATTCCGAGCAAGAAATAGGGGAATATCCAGATTCCCATGCCACCCAATCGTAGAAAGTGCATGTTGTTACATCTTCTTCGGATGTGTTCATTACCGAGAACTGAGAATGGGTGATATGACTCTAAGTGTTAGAGAATGGTGCAATTGTTGCAGCCAAATCAGTTGGAAAATATCACCTTGTATTAATACATTGATTCTGAACAAATGTTATTAGATACCAAACATGATATACCACATTACATCAGTTTCTTTATTAAGTTAAAGAAGAATATAATTCTTTATTGGAGGATAATGTTGTGAACATTTTCCTGAATCAAGAGTTGATTCGATCAGGCACGATATATAATAGCATATATGTTCTAAATCAAACCACGGTTCAAAGTATCTAGAACACACACAAAAAGAGTAGTTCAGAAATGAACGAATCCTTCTTGTAGTATTGTAGACTAGCTCATATCAATGCAACACGACCAGCTAAGTTACATAAGGATGAATATGAGAATCTGTTTGAATTTTCATCTTATGCTACTTACCAGTCTTGTCTCAAAGGTAATATGACCAATACTCGGTTTACTGGAAACAGAGAAAGAGTTACTGAACTCTAGGGACGGATACAAGATGATGTATATAGTCCTATGTCTATAAATGCCAAGGTTGGTTCTTCGTACTTCATTATAATCACTGATCTTCTCTCAGGATTCGGACATATGTTCCTGTTGAAACACAAGTCTGAAACTTTTGAGAAATTCAAGGAATATAAGCTTGAAGTTAAGAACCAGATGGGTAGAAGTATTAAAGTTCTTCGATGTGATCGAGGAGGCGAATACTTGGGCATGGAGTTCCTGGATTTTCTAAAAGGAGAATGAGATTCTCTCTCAGCTTACTCCTTCGTATACACCACAGCACAACGGTGTATCGGGACGGAGGTATCGCACCCTATGAGATATGGTGCGCTCTATGATGAGTACTGCTGAGTTACCTGTTTTCTTTTGGTGTTATGCACTTGAGAAGTTGCATACCTATTGAATAGGCTTCCAACCAAATCAGTGCTTACCACTCCATATGAGATATGGTATGGGAAGAGACCATGTCTTAACCGAGTTAAGATATGGGGTTGTCTGTCCTATGTTGAAAAGCAAAATCCGGACAAGCTCGAGGCAAGGTCAATTCTGTATAAGTTTGTTAGGATATCCCAAATATTTGCAAGGGACTATCTTCTACCACACTGAGGAGCAAAAGGTGTTTTGTTTCTCAGCATGCCACCTTTTTGGAAAAGGAATTTCTTGTGAAGAAATTTATGGACATGGGGTAGAACTGGAAGGAGTTCCAGCTAGACAAACTAACAGCTGATGATTTGGTAAAACCAAAGGATTCGATAGTCCAACGAACCTCGGCCTCTCCGCGAATCTGGTAGGGTTTCTCATCCACTTGAGAGATACTACGGTCTTCTCAGTGACAGTGGGAGCGAGGATTGCATCATGGTTGATGATGGCCCAACTGGGTTCAGGCAGGCCATCACGAGTGGCGACTTTGTGAAATGGCTGGATGCTATGCGATCAAAGATGGAATCCATGTACACCAACAAAGTATGACTTTGCATGTTGCCCCTGAAGGGGTAAAACCCATTAGGAGCAAATGGATCTTGAGAAGATTCTTGGTGTAAATGGAAAAGTTGAGACTTTCAAACCTATGCTTAAGTCCATCAGGATCAATACGCGCATCGCGGAGTTGGAACATTTGTTTTGATATGGTAGTCAAAGAGTTTGAATTCATCAAAATGGTAGATGAATGTTAGTTCCGACCGCGATTAGAGATGAAAATCTTTTCTACATTTCTACCAGAATTAGTTTCTTGAATATCTCTGGTAGATTTGATTTGCCAACTTTGATTTCCTTGATTTCAGCCCTGAAAATTCCACACAACAAACTCAACAAACAATATTAGTAGAGTTTGTTTTATTGAGATATTAACTTAACCATTAAGAATTGGTCAAAATATTAATAAGGTAAGCATATTTAAATGGGCCAAATGTTACATGGATATTATATGCTTACTTTTTCCTACAAAATGTTATTTATAATATATAAACACATGAAAATAATATTTTTACAGATAAACCCTCATATGTATCATATATTATAATAAACACCTTTTATTATATAATAATAGTAGGAAAAATGTAATACAAATGTGCAGTTTTATCAACTGAAAAAATACCTCCAAACTTATCTTTGATCGTCCCGAGCAAACTAGTTTATTTAAGAGGAGAAAAAGAAAGGAGAAAACTAAGCACACTTTCGTAGGCAGACACGATTGCACTGATCACGTGCAACAAGCCGTTAAACCTCTAGGTGTCCCTAGTAGGAGGAGTGTTGTCTCCTGAGGGTTTTCAGCGGATTACACCCACAAAATCCAATAACAAAAGAAAGATGGTGAAATTTACATATAAAGATAAGAACCATAAAAGAAAGGCTTTGAAAATAAGAGTTTCCAACTATACTAGCTTTTCAGTTGTCATGAGCCCTATCTTAATAGTCATGAAAAAATGTTAGAAATCACATCATCCCTCAATAAAACATCGTCTTTATTCTTCATTCCTACCTTTCATCCAAACATTGATCATATAACCCCACGTGTGTGTAAAGAACATCCCTACACTCGGAGAATTCAATTCAAGCTATCATACTCTTGTCCATCTACCTTAGTATTTTTTAATTTGATGAATATTAAGATTTGCTCACACATTTTCATGCGACCGTTAATACTTCTTGAGGTACTAACCGACCGATTACTTATGTGCTTGCTGATTAGGTGATAATATTTTCCTCGTCTTGCACCACCTAAGGCTTAGCAGTGACTCCCAGACCAGTTGGCCTTAGGGCACTAGGTGAAGAGGCATCCTCGCTATATTTTTTTTATTGCTGCCTTGGCGATACAAAAACCAGTGTTCATTTTTTTTTCTTTTCACCATTTTTATATTTTCTTCATTTTTTTCACTTCCTTCATACTTTGGCTTTTAGACAAGAGCATTTCAAGGTATCCTCTACTATCCCGAGTTTCAAGACATGTGGAAGTGCATATAGTAGGGTATCAACATTCAAATGTTTGGCTTCCAGAATAGAAACTATTTTTCAGACTTATTTTTATTCTCAGATTAGTGACTTCCTTCATCTTACTAACCCTTGGGACAACAGCTCATAACTACTTATTACTAGTTCGTTTAAGAAAACTTCTAATTTTCATGGTTTTCTTAAACTATTCCTATCTTTTGGATGTAATTTTTCACTTTCTATTCTTTTATTATCAAAAAAAAAAATTTTTTTTTTTTGAAAATGTTGTGCTTATGCAAAATATGATGCAAATTGATGTGTAAATAAGCACAAACCTCCCCCAAACCTGTTTACAGCAGTGTCCTCACTGATGTCATCCGTTAAGCTCAAAAACCTGTAGACTTGGGAGGAAATTATTAATGGGGGCAAGAATATATTAAAGTGAAAATCCTCCCCCAAACTTATTTTAGGCTCACAATTTTGTAAAAATCATTTTCTTTCAAGAGCCAAAATATATCACCCTCCCCCAAACTTGAGAAACAATTTTAATCTTTTAAACTCACACGAGGGGTCAAGCTTTTTGGTCAATGCCAAGCTTTGCAAAGACCGAAGGTCAACACCAACCATTCAAAAATTTTATCAATGAAGTACCAAGGTTGGTGGAAGAACATGTCACCTTTTGATGTGAAGAAGTGGGGAGGTGACAAGAGGTGTAATGGAAAAGGATTGCGTCTCAATTTGGAGAGACGACACGGTGATAGTAATGATGGATTACTCGCATTATCATGATTGTCCAAAAGAAAGGGTGGAGGTCCAATTTCTTCATCTTGGAGTTGATTTATCTCAACACCCGTATCTTTTAAAAATGCGAGTTCATCAGCGAAAATGTCCTCAAAGCTTTCATCGATACCCCGAAGAATAATGTCATCAGAAAAAATAGGGTGATCGTCAGACTCTATAAAAAGTTCCTCATCAGTGTTGGATGTTGACCCGGACAAATCGGTGGAAGAGTACATGGTTGGATCAAACAACAACATATGAAAAGAGTCGTATCATGAGGTTGATCAAATTCGCTGCTGTCGATATCCATTAATTCGACAGAACACACATGAGCATAGGGTTCGGAGGGTTCACTTCCCAACTTGTAAATGTTAAGCTCAATTGACTTCTTTCCAAAGGATAGGGTCATAGAGCCGTTTCTACAATTAATTACTGCGTTGGAAGTGGCCAAAAAGGGTCGACCGAGTATCACCGGGATTTGATTGCGTGGGTTTGCTACAGGTTGTGTATCTATAACGATAAAGTCCACAGGGAATATGAATTCCCCGACTTTGATTAACACATCCTCTAGCTCACCCCTTGGTTGGGTGATAGATCGATCGGCCATCTGAAGAGTGCAATGCGCAGGTTTTAACTCTCCGATCACTAATTGCTCATACACAGAATACGGAAGCAAGTTAACACTAGCACCAAGATCGAGTAGAGCACGATTGATATTTTTACCCCCAATGGAAATAGAAATTGTAGGACTTCCGGGGTCCTTTCGTTTCTTGGGTAGTTGTTGTGTAAAAGCAGTGCTCACATTACTTGCAAGGAAAACTTTTTTATGTACTTGAACTTTTCGCTTCCTAGTGCACAAGTCCTTTAAGATTTTCGCATATGACGGAACTTGTTGAATAGCATCTAGGAGAGGAATGTTTATGTTAACTTGCTTAAAAATTTCCACAATCTTCTCCATTTGTGGACTTGGTCTGTTGCTCCTTAACCTGTTTGGATAAGGTGCTTGATTAATAAGTTTTGGGTCCAACGTTTGTGGAGAAGACTGTGGCGACGGATTCGATCCCAAAATTGGAGTGGGCATCGACTTAGATAGATTTGGCGAAATGGGCGAAGGGTCCGAGCCTTGGGGAAAACGGAGAATAGGCTCGGGTGAAGGTGGGAGACTAGACGAATTAGGGGAAGAAGAAGAAGAAACTGGGGTATCATTGGTGTCACTATCATCACATTGCTCACCCACTTGGTTATTCAGCACTTTTCCCGATCTCAACGTGGTAACAGCACTCACATTATAACTTTGTGAGTGGCCAGGATTAGGTATGGGTTGAGATGGGAGTTTCCCTTCCTCTCTCGCACTCATTGCGGCGTTTAACTGTGCGATTTGGTTTTCTAATGATTTAATACTCTCACCATGGGAGGCGGAGTTTTTCGTTATGGTATCAATAGAAGACCTCATCTCAGCCGAAATTTGCATGGATTGTTTCATGAACATATCCAAAGTTTGTGCAAGTATGTTGTCAGTACCGGCCACTTGTGGTGTAGAATTGTTGGCCGGATTTTGGAAATTCTGTGACTGAAAGGGGGGGCTGATTCTGTGGTTGTGGTTGCTGTGGAGGAGGTCTTTGATAATTGCTTTGTTGGTTTTGATTCCAAGCAAAGTTAGGATGATTCCTCCATCCTTGATTGTACGTGGAAGAATAAGGGTCGTTTCTAGGTTGCTGCTGAAAAGCAGCATTAGCTTGAAACGATGCATTCATAGGACATTCCTCCGTTAAGTGTGAAGGATCCGAACAGCAACCACAAACGGTCTTAGGAAGCGTAACCTGATTTAAGGAGAATGATGAAAATTTGTTCTCAATAGCATCGAGTTTCTTCTGTATCGCTGCCATTTCGGCTTTTACTGCGATAGAAACGTCGAGCTGGTGAATACCTCCCTTAGTTGTAGGTGGTCTTACGCTTTCCCACTGCAACGTGTGTTCAGCAAGGTCTTCCAGATATTTCCATGCTTCACCGTCATCTTTAGATATGAAATTGCATTGACATATTGTTTCAAGCATCTGCTTTGTCGCTAGATTAATGCCCTCATATATAATCCGACATAAATCCCATCTTTGTATTCCGTGATGGGGGCATTGGACAAGCAGATCCTTGAAACGTTCAAAGCATTTCCAAAATGGTTCATTGGGAAGCTGGGTGAACTGGTTGATCTCGCTCTTAATGTGGGCAGTCTTATGATTTGGGTAAAACTTCTTAAGAAATGCTACGACGAATTCATCCCAATTAGTGATAGAGTGTGCGGCAGTATTACAAAGCCATTTTTCTGCCAAGTCGCACAGTGTGAATGGGAGAAGACGTAAGCGCATAGCATCTAAAGTTAATTGTGAAGTACCCATCATTGCTCATACGTTTTCGAATTTGGTGATGAAAACGTACGCGTCTTCTGACTCAAGCCCGTGAAATTTGGGCAGCAGATTGATGTAGTGGGGTTTAATTTCGAAATTATCCCCGTTAGGTGGTGGAAGAGATAGACAAGTAGGAAGAGGACCACGAATAGGATAGCATCTCTCTTGGAGAGAGATGCGCGGTGGATTCTGCTCACCTGCGGACGGTGGCAGCGTGGTGTTATAATTAGATGGAGTGTCGTCCATCATGGTCGTGTGTGGTGGGGGAAAAGAAGATGAAGAAGTACCGACTTCGGCGTCGATAGCAGGAACGCGGACAAGACGGGCACTAGGATCCCGTATCCAGCCGAGCATGCACTAAGCGGGTTTAGTGCAAGTGGCAGCGTGTGTGTGATTTAAAATTGTCTTGTTTTGAAAAAGTGGACTCAAGACAAATCTCCCTAAGATGCACAAGCAACCCTAGAACTAAGGTCACCTAGGTCCAGTCTCTAGACCGCTCCTAGACTTCCAAAGGACAAGCCGCAGGATCAATCCTCTACCGCCTCCGTACTACCCTATAGCCAGGTAAGTGTCAGGTAAGTGGGAAGGAACCACGTCGTGGGCCTAATTAAAAACCACTAGCCTTTGTCACACTTGCCTAGGCACTACAAAAGTAATGCGGATAAACGATAGATTACCCACGACCTTCCTCTGTCCTTATTGAGCGCGACGGTCCTTAGAGGCTGGTCTAGATATTTTTTAAATTAATGAAGGGGAGATCTATATGCTCGGTTTGTGATTTGTGGGGCTTAGGAAGGGTGATGAAATCCCTACCTAATCTTGATTTGGTCCTTGCCCCTTAAAGTCCGGATTAAAATATGCAAAACAAAACCAATCACAAAACTTTTGCAAAAAGATTTTTGAGCGGCGCGATTTTGCAAAGAATCCTGCAGAAATGTAACGTTTTGGAAATCGTTATGCGATTTCGTCCGTTTTAGGGTAAGTTTGTCGGTATTTTCCGTTTTTACCCGACTGTGAACAAACGACCATATAGACTTGCCAGCACCTAGATTAGCAAAAATAAAGCTAGTGCGCGAGCTTTAGGAGTATATGGGACGTTTTGGTTCAATTTGGTTTTTCCCAATTTTTAATATTATTTTATTGCGGTATTCAAATTTTGGGAAAAATTTCCTTATGCGATCTTTTCTTTAAAACTTTGAGTTCATGAAATCCTTCTCACTTCACCTAGGAATATATTGTGTGGCCTAGGATTTAAGTTGGGATTTAATTGAAAAAGAAAAGAAAAGAAAAGATAAAGGAGATGCATGCATGAGTGAGAGTGTGTGTGTGTGCATTTAATGGCAATAAATGAGGGAAATTGCTAGGAAATTCACCACCAACCCTCCACCTCACCCCTTGGCTGAAAATACTTCATCCTCTACTGCCCTTGCTCAATTATTCATCACAATTTATCATTCCAAACTCACAAACTCTCAAAATTCTGAAACCTATCACAAAAATACCTTAAACTTGGGTTTTTCTTGCTCTTGATCACTTGGGATAGGGTAAAGCTTGGAACTTGAGAGCAAAGTTGTTAGGTATATTCCCTTTACTGTTAATTTGTAGTTTTGTGTAGTTTTGATCGTTAATTTCTGCGTAGAACGTAGTTTGTATCGATTGAGGCGATATCGGGTTTTTAGTGTATTTTTAGTGATATTGGTATCTGCTATGATCTGGGGAGTTTAGTGTTTGAGGAAACAACTTCAGAGAGATGTGCAGGTTAACCTGAGACACCACCCAGGAGACGGGGACCACCCCGCCGGTTTGGGCCGGCGAGCTTCGAAGAGGGGGCCGGCGACGCCGGCCGAATAGATGAGGGTTGGGGTGGGGTTCCTGTGGGTAGTTGTCTGCTGTTAATTGGGGTTGTTTGGTACTGTTGATTTTATTAGTTGATGCAGTATGCAAAATCTGGGATCGAATACCTATAATCGTGTGTTTTGAGTTCGCGTGATACGTGTTGCGACACGAGTCGTGTGTCGTGCTGCGACGTACTCAGTTTGGGTTTAGGTATCGTTTCGTGTGTTTGCACTAGACGTGTATTCGTGAGTTAGTTTAGTGCGTTGTTACGTTTTATAATACGTAGTTTTGCGTTATAGTAATTGCTTCTGAGATGTTCGCTTTATTTCTTGTGTTTGTGATATTATAGCGTCGCAAGCGGGGACTTCAGACGCTGCGAACAAAGAGAAGCAGGTGGTCGGATTTTCATAGCTGAAGACCACAGAGTGAGTAGATTTAACATCTACGGGGAATCGCCCGTATGGCGCTACGCGTCGGGGCTAGACATGATATAATATTAGCCGTATGCTTATTTGCTTATATAGAGACATTGCATGATTCATGTTGCATATAGTTACTTGTGCTTAATACTGTACCTGCTGTACACTGCACTATTATCGACAGTCCATGTTGCACGAGCACCAATGATATGCTACACACACTCTGTCGGTAATTGCCATGACACGCACAATACAAATGCTTATTGTATACCTTGCTTGTAGTTAGCGACATTAAACAGTTATACTTGTGCGACAATGCATATTACATAGAACATACCTGTATACCTACATGCTCATATGTATACCATGCTATATTACTCGTTCGCACATATACCATGTTATATTACTCGTTCGCACATATACCTTGCTATTGTTATATGATCAGTTTTTATTGTATATATGTATTCTGAATTTGGATATTACAGTTGTTATAGCATATATATCAGTGGTATGGGACGCTGTATATATATGTATTTTGGACTTGGATTTACATGATTTGTATTGCATATATATCAGTGGTATGGGACGCTGTATATATATGTATTCTGGATTGGGGTTCTTGGGAACCGCGAGATACATTATATGGACTTATGCATTTGAGATGCGATATGGGAAATTAAGGTGTCGATGTGGGCACTTAATTTCCGAGAGATATATGGGGTTTGACAGACCGATACGTGGAAACGCAAGTATCGAGGTGGGATACTTGGTTTCGAGGAACGTATGAATATCAGAAAGACCGATACGTGAAAACGCAAGTATCGAGGTAGGGTACTTGGTTTTCGAGGAACGTATGGATATCAGTATTTATGTGTCGATGATAGGCACTGGTCTTCATGATGTTTTTGAGTGTCGATGTTTGACACTCAGGTTTCATGAGACGTACAGGATTTGAGGGGCCGATTTGAGGGCCGATCTGAGTATTTTGGGATTTGGGTGTTGTTGAGTTACACCGTGTTTTTCATGCTTATGATATGCGCATGAGATTATTTACTTTCCGCACTCAGTATTCAGTTGATATGGATACCATGATAGTTGCATATTCATATTGTCATACTCATGCTATCAGTTCACATGTTATTGATCATTGTTGTTAGTGCATACTTGCGATTACTGTATGATGTTAATTACTATTCACGAGTTGGAAACTCACCCCCGTTGTGCCACAGTTTTTGCAGGACTTACCCTCTGAGTAGTCACGGCAGGGCAGCTTATCATCACTACTTTTGTGGATACCGCTACCTTTGGCAGTGAGGCCGTTGCATTATAGGTGGGTTTGCGGCTATCCGTTGTATATTGTATATCTTTTGTTGGATCTAGTATTCTCCATCTACCCCTGTTGTATTTGACTTAGAGACGACTTGTGAGGTATCAGTGTTGTATTATATTGGTTTTGGGAACCGTGCTCGTAGAAGCAGGTTATTTATGGAAATGTTTACTTCCTTTATAGTCGTTCTCTTGATATTTCTTCGCTTTAGCGTCGTATACTTGTTGTGGTGATTGTCTCCGCCGGTGGGCGTGATTTTTCTCCCACTTGGGATGTTTTATATATATTATCTGTGTTGTACCCGTTTTCGGGGCTAGTTTTACAAAGGAGGTGCTGCCGAAATTTTTATGAAAGAAAACTAGAGTTAGAGATTTTAAATGGCGACTTCTAAAATATTTTTAAACTTGTTTCTCCGTTGATCCAGTTTTGGGTGGTTTAGATTTCTGGGTTTTCGGCTTACTTAAGTTACGTACGCCTGTAGACGTCACGTAATTTAAGTGCCGGTTACGGACCGAATTTCGGGTCGTGACAAAGTTGGTATCAGAGCGTTAGGTTTTACCTTTCGGAGTCTAGGATGACCTTGGTATGATGGAGTAGGTAGCTTAAGCAGAGTGACGTAGCGTGTGTATGTTCCGCGGCATACTTACGACACGGTACTCCGCCTAAGTGACCTTAGGACTTGTTTATTGATATTCCTTCCGTGATTGATATACATCCTGTGATTCGATTTCCGTTTCCTTATCGAATCTTGTTTCCATTATAGCCCATATGCCGCCGAAGACTACGAGGGCACAGAGAGCGGCCGCGAGGGCCGAGGTCAGAGTTGACTCGCCGGAGGCGAGAACTGACCAGGATGGTACGCCTGTTGTACCGGAGTATATTGCTATGATTGGAGCTGGTATGCAGGATCTGCGCCAGATTGTGGGGACTTTGGTAGAGACCATCCGAGCGCAGGGGCAGGCAATTGTTCCACCCGCTGCGGAGGCTACGATGGTACCTACGGTTCCGATAGTCGCAGTTGCAGCTCCGGGGGTTATTGCTGTGTCGTTGACGGATTTCATGAGGTTGAGACCTCCGGTGTTTACGGGCACAGATGTTACCGAGGATCCGCAGTCGTTTATCGACCGGATGGCCAGGATTTGTCGCTCACTCCGATGTTCCGACGAGAGATGGGTAGAGTTTGCCAGTTTTCGTCTGGAGGGTATGGCCCAGAAGTGGTGTGAGTCGTTGGAGAGGGGCAGAGCCGCGGGTCTTGCTCCTATGACCTGGGCTGAGGTTGTGACGTCGTTTCTTGTTCGTTTTCTTCCACCGAGCGTCAGGGATGCGCGAGCGCGCAGATTTGAGTCTTTACGTCAGACGCCGGGGATGACGGTGTCGGATTATGATGTATTGTTTACTGAGCTGTCGATATATGCTCCATACCTGGTGGCGACTGAGGAGATGAGGGTGAAGAGGTTTGTTCGAGGCCTACTTACCCAGATATTCTTAGCCATCAGCATTCAGCATTGTGACACGTATGCAGCAGCGGTGGATGCAGCTCTTTCGGTAGAGGAGCGTCTAGCTGAGTTATCAGTTGTTCCGGGACCGAAGAGAGTTCGTATAGGTGATCTGGCAGCGAGACAGGCGTTTAGACGTCGAGACAGTTTCCGTTCGGATAGTGGCGGTTCGGGACGAGATAGACTTTATGGTTCTTACCCTCAGGATGATCGGCAGTTTGCTTCGGGATGTTACCGGTGCGGTAGTTTGGGTCATCGGGTTCGAGATTGTATAGAGCCACGTGTGAACGAGCCAGCTGTACCGCAGGTTACCTTACCACCTTCTCCACCTCTGAGAGCGTTGCCTCTTGTTCCTGTAGTTGCGCCGCGTCAGACTCCTGTTCAGCGAGGTCGTGGTCGCGGAGGTTTTGTACCGAGAGGTCGAGGTGGCAGAGGCAGAGGACAGCCAGTAGCCGTAGAGGTCAGGCTAGGGTTTTTGCCTTGACTCACCAGGACGCTCAGGCGTCCAATGCCGTGGTTTCAGGTACTCTTTCTGTATGTACTTTTGATGCGCATGTTCTTTTTGATCCGGGATCCACGCATTCGTATGTTTCTACGCACTTCGTGCCGAGGTTAGGCCGAGAGTCGTGTTTGCTGGATCAGCCGCTGATTGTGACTACTCCTGTGGGAGAGTCGTTTGTTGCGCGTTATGTGTTTCGATCTTGTGTCGTCCATATTGGTGACAGAGATCTGCCCGTCGACTTGATCCTTCTGGAGATGTTGGACTTCGACGTGTTGTTGGGCATGGATTGGCTAGCTACTTGCTATGTGTCCGTGGACTGCCGCGAGAAGACAGTTAGATTTTGTTTTCCCGGCGAGTCGGTGTTCGTTGTGCAGGGGGACCGTAGTGCCGTCCCTCACAGCTTGATTTCTGTTTTGTGCGCTAGTCGGCTTTTGAGGAGGGGATGTCGGGGATTCTTGGCGTTCATTCATGATACTGGAGCCACAGTGGAGTTGTTGGACCAGGTTTCTACCGTGCGAGAGTTTCCCGATGTCTTTCCCGATGAGTTACCTGGGTTGCCGCCAGAGCGCGATATTGAGTTTTGCATTGATCTGATTCCTGGCACGGAGCCTATTTCTATACCGCCTTATCGGATGGCTCCGGCAGAGCTTAGAGAGCTTAAAGATCAATTGCAAGAGTTGCTTGATTTGGGACTTGTGCGTCCGAGTGTTTCGCCGTGGGGAGCTCCTGTTCTGTTCGTCAAGAAGAAGGACGGCAGTTTGAGGCTATGTGTGGATTATCGTCAGTTGAACCGTGTTACGGTGCGGAACAGGTATCCTTTGCCCCGCATTGACGATTTATTCGATCAGCTCCAGGGTGCGAAACATTTTTCGAAGATTGATTTGCGTTCGGGTTATCATCAGTTGCGGGTTCGGGATGATGACATTCCGAAGACTGCTTTTCGTACACGCTATGGGCATTATGAGTTTTTGGTGATGTCATTCGGACTCACCAATGCGCCAGCAGCGTTCATGGATCTGATGAACCGGATTTTCAGGCCGTTCCTCGACCAGTTCATTATCGTGTTTATTGATGACATACTGGTTTACTCTAGGAGTCGAGAGGAGCATGAGCAGCACTTGGGGATTACTTTGCAGATTTTGAGAGAGCACCAGCTGTATGCTAAATTCTCAAAGTGCGCATTTTGGCTTGATAGAGTTGACTTCCTGGGTCATGTGGTGACTGGTGATGGAATTCTAGTGGACCCGAGGAAGATCGAGGCTGTACAGCTTTGGCCCAGACCTGTGTCGGTGACTGAGGTCCGCAGCTTTTTGGGCTTAGCTGGTTATTATCGCCGTTTTGTGCAGGATTTTTCGAGTATCGCTGCACCGCTGACTGGTCTGACCCGGAAGGGGGTTCCTTTTCTCTGGACTGATGCGTGCGAGCAGAGTTTTCAGCAGTTGAAGACTCGGTTGACGACAGCACCAGTTCTTTCTTTACCTTCTGGATCGGGAGGCTACGTTGTGTATTGTGATGCTTCTCGAGTGGGGCTCGGCTGTGTTTTGATGCAGCATGATAAGGTGATTGCATATGCTTCTAGGCAGTTGAAGAAGCACGAGCAGAATTACCCCACTCACGATCTTGAGATGGCAGCGGTAGTCTTTGCGCTGAAGATCTGGAGGCACTACTTGTATGGAGAGTCGTGTCAGATCTTCACGGATCACAAGAGTCTGAAGTACATCTTCCAGCAGCGAGATCTGAACCTGAGACAGCGCCGATGGATGGAGCTAGTGAAGGATTATGATTGTGAGATCCTTTATCACCCGGGCAGGGCGAATGTGGTAGCCGATGCTTTGAGTCGTAGGCCCGGGGGTAGCTTGTCCCAGCTGAGCGCCGTTCGGTATCAGTCTTCTGCAGATTGGCAGCTCTTGTGTGATAGTAGAGTGCAGTTCGAGTTTACCTCCACTGGGGGACAGTTTGCTCATGTCCGCGCCCGTCCTCTACTTGTTGATCGTATTCGTGAGGCGCAACCCAGTGATGCTCGTTTGTCTGAGATTCTTGAGCTTGTTCGACGGGGTACAGTTTCGGAGTTCATGATTGATGACCAGGGTGTGCTACGATGTGGGACTTGCTTGTGTGTACCGGATGTTGATGGGTTGAGACGCGAGATCCTAGAGAAGGCACATCAGTCGACTTTTAGCGTTCATCCGGGTTCCACCAAGATGTACCGTGACTTGAGAGACTACTACTGGTGGGAAGGGATGAAACGCGATATTTCAGACTTCGTTTCGAGGTGCCTGACTTGTCAGCAAGTCAAGGCTGAGCATCAGAGACCGGCTGGAGAGTTGCAGCCTTTACCCATTCCGGAGTGGAAATGGGAGCAGATTTCCATGGACTTTATTGTGGGTCTATCCAGGACCAGTAGAGGGTATGACTCCATTTGGGTTGTTGTAGACCGGTTGACGAAAGCGGCTCACTTCCTTCCAGTGAAGACCACTTTCGGCTATGCTCAGTACGCTCAGCTTTATATAGATGAGATTGTACGTTTGCACGGTGTTCCCACATGCATAGTATCCGACAGAGGTACCCAGTTTACTAGCCGTCTATGGCACAAGCTTCAAGAAGCTTTGGGTAACAGATTGAGTTTTAGCACCGCTTTTCATCCGCAGACAGATGGTCAGACGGAGTGGACTATTCAGACTCTGGAGGATATGCTCCGTGCATGTGTGCTTGATTTTGGGGGCAGTTGGGATCGTCACTTGCCGTTGATTGAGTTCTCCTATAATAACAGCTTTCAGGAGACTATTCAGATGGCACCTTTTGAGGCTTTATATGGTAGGAAGTGTCGATCGCCAGTCTGTTGGACCGAGCTTAGTGAGAGTTTGGTGTTGGGACCCCAGCTTGTTCAGAAGACTACGGAGAAGATCCAGCTGATTCAGGACAGTATGAGAACAGCCCAGTGCAGGTAGAAGTCTTATGCCGACCGTCGTCGTCGCGGACTTGAGTTCGCAGTGGGAGATCATGTATTCCTGAAGATTTCTCCGATGAAGGGCGTTATGCGATTTGGGAAGAGAGGGAAGCTCAGTCCCAGATTCGTAGGTCCTTTCGAGATCCTCGAGCGAGTGGGTTCGGTTGCTTATCGTTTAGCGCTCCCGCCTAGTTTTCCAGATGTTCACCCCGTTTTTCATGTGTCGATGCTTCGTAGATACCTTCATGATCCTTCTCATATGATTCAGCACGAGACCGTTCAGCTTGAGCGTGATCTTTCATTCACCGAGCAGCCGATAGTTATTCTGGATCGGCAGGTGAAGAAGCTTCGGTCTAGGGACTTGCCTTCTGTAAAGGTTCGGTGGCGTAGTCCGACTGGTGAGGAGATCACTTGGGAGATCGAGAGCGAGATGCGGAAGAAATTCCCTTATCTTTTTGAAGGTACGTTTTAGTATGAAATTGTAATTCGGGGACCGAATTTCTATAAGGGGGGAGATTGTAACGTTTTGGAAATCGTTATGCGATTTCGTCCGTTTTAGGGTAAGTTTGTCGGTATTTTCCGTTTTTACCCGACTGTGAACAAACGACCATATAGACTTGCCAGCACCTAGATTAGCAAAAATAAAGCTAGTGCGCGAGCTTTGGGAGTATATGGGACGTTTTGGTTCAATTTGGTTTTTCCCAATTTTTAATATTATTTTATTGCGGTATTCAAATTTTGGGAAAAATTTCCTTATGCGATCTTTTCTTTAAAACTTTGAGTTCATGAAATCCTTCTCACTTCACCTAGGAATATATTGTGTGGCCTAGGATTTAAGTTGGGATTTAATTAAAAAGAAAAGATAAAGGAGATGCATGCATGAGTGAGAGTGTGTGTGTGTATGCATTTAATGGCAATAAATGAGGGAAATTGCTAGGAAATTCACCACCAACCCTCCACCTCACCCCTTGGCCGAAAATACTTCATCCTCTACTGCCCTTGCTCAATTATTCATCACAATTTATCATTCCAAACTCACAAACTCTCAAAATTCTGAAACCTATCACAAAAATACCTTAAACTTGGGTTTTTCTTGCTCTTGATCACTTGGGATAGGGTAAAGCTTGGAACTTGAGAGCAAAGTTGTTAGGTATATTCCCTTTACTGTTAATTTGTAGTTTTGTGTAGTTTTGATCGTTAATTTCTGCGTAGAACGTAGTTTGTATCGATTGAGGCGATATCGGGTTTTTAGTGTATTTTTAGTGATATTGGTATCTGCTATGATCTGGGGAGTTTAGTGTTTGAGGAAACAACTTCAGAGAGATGTGCAGGTTAACCTGAGACACCACCCAGGAGACGGGGACCACCCCGCCGGTTTGGGCCGGCGAGCTTCGAAGAGGGGGCCGGCGACGCCGGCCGAATAGATGAGGGTTGGGGTGGGGTTCCTGTGGGTAGTTGTCTGCTGTTAATTGGGGTTGTTTGGTACTGTTGATTTTATTAGTTGATGCAGTATGCAAAATCTGGGATCGAATACCTATAATCGTGTGTTTTGAGTTCCCGTGATACGTGTTGCGACACGAGTCGTGTGTCGTGCTGCGACGTACTCAGTTTGGGTTTAGGTATCGTTTCGTGTGTTTGCACTAGACGTGTAATCGTGAGTTAGTTTAGTGCGTTGTTACGTTTTATAATACGTAGTTTTGCGTTATAGTAATTGCTTCTGAGATGTTCGCTTTATTTCTTGTGTTTGTGATATTATAGCGTCGTAAGCGGGGACTTCAGACGCTGCGAACAAAGGGAAGCAGGTGGTCGGATTTTCATAGCTGAAGACCACAGAGTGAGTAGATTTAACATCTACGGGGAATCGCCCGTATGGCGCTACGCGTCGGGGCTAGACATGATATAATATTAGCCGTATGCTTATTTGCTTATATAGAGACATTGCATGATTCATGTTGCATATAGTTACTTGTGCTTAATACTGTACCTGCTGTACACTGCACTATTATCGACAGTCCATGTTGCACAAGCACCAATGATATGCTACACACACCCTGTCGGTAATTGCCATGACACGCACAATACAAATGCTTATTGTATACCTTGCTTGTAGTTAGCGACATTAAACAGTTATACTTGTGCGACAATGCATATTACATAGAACATACCTGTATACCTACATGCTCATATGTATACCATGCTATATTACTCGTTCGCACATATACCATGTTATATTACTCGTTCGCACATATACCTTGCTATTGTTATATGATCAGTTTTTATTGTATATATGTATTCTGAATTTGGATATTACAGTTGTTATAGCATATATATCAGTGGTATGGGACGCTGTATATATATGTATTTTGGACTTGGATTTACATGATTTGTATTGCATATATATCAGTGGTATGGGACGCTGTATATATATGTATTCTGGATTGGGGTTCTTGGGAACCGCGAGATACATTATATGGACTTATGCATTTGAGATGCGATATGGGAAATTAAGGTGTCGATGTGGGCACTTAATTTCCGAGAGATATATGGGGTTTGACAGACCGATACATGGAAACGCAAGTATCGAGGTGGGATACTTGGTTTCGAGGAACGTATGAATATCAGAAAGACCGATACGTGAAAACGCAAGTATCGAGGTAGGGTACTTGGTTTTCGAGGAACGTATGGATATCAGTATTTATGTGTCGATGATAGGCACTGGTCTTCATGATGTTTTTGAGTGTCGATGTTTGACACTCAGGTTTCATGAGACGTACAGGATTTGAGGGGCCGATTTGAGGGCCGATCTGAGTATTTTGGGATTTGGGTGTTGTTGAGTTACACCGTGTTTTTCATGCTTATGATATGCGCATGAGATTATTTACTTTCCGCACTCAGTATTCAGTTGATATGGATACCATGATAGTTGCATATTCATATTGTCATACTCATGCTATCAGTTCACATGTTATTGATCATTGCTGTTAGTGCATACTTGCGATTACTGTATGATGTTAATTACTATTCACGAGTTGGCAACTCACCCCCGTTGTGCCACAGTTTTTGCAGGACTTACCCTCTGAGTAGTCGCGGCAGGGCAGCTTATCATCACTACTTTTGTGGATACCGCTACCTTTGGCAGTGAGGCCGTTGCATTATAGGTGGGTTTGCGGCTATCCGTTGTATATTGTATATCTTTTGTTGGATCTAGTATTCTCCATCTACCCCTGTTGTATTTGACTTAGAGACGAGACGACTTGTGAGGTATCAGTGTTGTATTATATTGGTTTTGGGAACCGTGCTCGTAGAAGCAGGTTATTTGTGGAAATGTTTACTTCCTTTATAGTCGTTCTCTTGATATTTCTTCGCTTTGGCGTCGTATACTTGTTGTGGTGATTGTCTCCGCCGGTGGGCGTGATTTTTCTCCCACTTGGGATGTTTTATATATATTATCTGTGTTGTACCCGTTTTCGGGGCTAGTTTTACAAAGGAGGTGCTGCCGAAATTTTTATGAAAGAAAACTAGAGTTAGATATTTTAAATGGCGACTTCTAAAATATTTTTAAACTTGTTTTTCCGTTGATCCGGTTTTGGGTAGTTTAGATTTCTGGGTTTTCGGCTTACTTAAGTTACGTACGCCTGTAGACGTCACGTAATTTAAGTGCCGGTTACGGACCGAATTTCGGGTCGTGACAAGAAAATAGATTTTATTGGATTTGAGAGGAGAGAGAAGGAGTTAAGAAAGATACCAGAGAAGTGTGAAACCCTAGATCTCCTGTTTGCTCAAGTCTGTGACTCCATATTCCCTCGCAAAATTCACACACAAATCGTTAAATATGCAATTTGCAGTTTTGTTTTAATAATGATATGGATCGTCTAAGAATTCAACACATATAGTAAAAATAAAAAATTACACACGTTTCCCCGGCAACGGCGCCATTTGATTGATACGAAAGAGTGTGTTTGTAGTTAACCGCAATCAGAACGGTGTCGCATGTAGCTAGACCGAGATGAGTGCGGGTCGTCCTCTGGGAAATGTGGAACCTTTTACTTTTACTTTAGATGTGTTGAGAAAGAGAGGAGGGATAAAGAATTTTATAGAATGGTTTCTAGATCTACGTTAAACAAGAATGTAAAATATAGATCTAGATTATTTTAGAGACTTAGATAATATAATAAGAAGGCTTGTAGGGTTCGTTAGGATTTAGTAGTTATGGACGATTAATTAAAAGTTACCCTTTTTATCCATTAATAGATTTAGAACTAGAACGACGGTGATGCGTGTAGATTAGGGTTTCTGGAGGGAAAAGGAATCCCACTCTTAACCCTTATCTCGACACGGAACTCCGTTCATATCTAGCCTTTACCAAAACAATCATTAATCTAATCTCTAATCGCGGTCGGAACTAGCAAAGAATTGCTAGCGCGCCCGATTAGGATGTTAATGATTCTTTTGATAAAGTTCCTAAACTTTATAGGACTTAAAAAGGGTTTAATTATTTTCATCGTCCATTAGCCTACCCTAATCCTACGAACCCTAACAAGCGGAGAATTACTCGCGCATGTTGGGAGAAGAAGATGAAAAGACAGAGAGGGGAAACATAATGTAAAATGCAAAAGAATTAAATAAAATAACTACCTTTATTAATCACTTGAACAATCTACACTTTATTCCGTAGAAAATGATTACAAACTAGTTGCTTCTCGATCTTTCCTAAGGAGGTAGACGAACAGTTGATGATCAGCCTGGATGCGTGAGCGTCTGGGGCTTCGTGATCGTGTCGGCTTGATAGCTTTTCCAAGAGGCTCTCAGTGCCTTTTTATAGTGCAAAGCCAGAATCTTTTGCTTCAAAAGTTGGTAAAATATAGTAGAGAATCATGCCCCAAAATCTTTCCTTCCAACTCCATAATATTGCGGCGGATCCGTGGCCCAAGGGTGGGTTTGGCCGCGGATCCGCGCTCAAAGGTGGGGATCTCTCGATCAAATTTCTTGGGCTTCCTTCTCGTGACATGTGGCAATCCTAGGCACCTTCAGAATCTGAAAATCTTTTCTCGGTTGCTTCCAGACTTGGTCTCCAAGTTTTGCTTCTTAATTTGGCAAGATTTCTTCAACAACTTGATTTGTTTGATAAATTCTGCATAGCAACTTGGAAAATTCTGCACAATAATCTCAAATAATATTTAGTAGGCTTATTTCTACTAGGATTTGTTCAATAGATTTATTTGCATACATTTTCCTACCAAATGATAATTAAAATATATTAACACATGGAAAATGGTGTTTTTACACATAAACCCTCATATGTATAATATATTATAATAAAGTCCTTTAATATGAAAATGGTAGGAAAAATGTAATACAAATGTGCAGTTTTATCAACTGAACAATGAACCTTGTATATACAAGAAGGTTGTAGAGAGTAAGGTTGTCTTACACGTACTGTACGTAGATGACATACTCTTGATAGGAAATGGTTTCCTATGCTACACTCGGTGAAGCTCCTCTTATCACGATGATTCTCCATAGAAGATCTGGATGATACCTATTACATCTTGTGGATTATGATCTATGATGATAGATCTAAGTGGATGTTGGAAGTGTCCCAAATCCAGGTACCTTAACACCATACTAAAGGGGTTTAGTATGGAGGATTCTAAGCGTGGTGGTTTGCCCACTTACTCAGGAATCACTCTCTCCAAAAGGATGTCTTCCAAGACAGATTTGGAGAGAGCTCGCGTACAAGAGATACCCTATGCTTCAGCAGTAGGCTCTATCATGTATGCGATGTTATGTACCAGACCAGATGTAGATGACTCACTAGGTGTAGTGATCAGGAATCAATCGGATCTTGGGAGAATCACTGGACAGCTGTGGAGGACATTCTTAAGTACTTGAGAAGCACTAAAAGAAAGTTCTTGGTTCCATCTTCCAGAGTGATAAGTTCGACTGAAAGTCAGTCACAAGCATTGTCTTACCTTCAGTGGAGGGACGGTATGTTGGAAGAGTTCCAAGCTAAATACCGTGACATACTAGACGATAAAGGCTGAATACATCGCTACCAACGATACTACCAAAGAGGTTGTCTGGACATTACTTGTTCATGAGATGAACATGGTTCCTACCATTGAGCGTCCAATAATTGTTATTGTGACTTCAATTGAGTTATGGCTTTGGCCTAGGAACGCCGGTCCCATCAGCGATCCAGACATATTCTGAGGCTAGTATCACCTGATCAGCGAGAAGGTTAATCTCCAACAGATCGAAGTAAGGAGAGTAGATTTTGAGGTTAACACAGCGGATCCACTCACCAAGGCATGCTTCCCCAAATACTATTTGAGAGATTTTGGGATAGTTGAGTATGGGATACTACAACCACTGCTGTATTGTTGGGTATTGGATACTACAACAGATGGGCTTAGTGCAAGTGGGAGATTGTTACTTATATGTATGCCCTAGAGGCCATTATTGTATATGTGATGTATATTATAGTGGATGCTTGGACATATATATAGAGGACTTTATTGCTCGATATGATAGTATGCTATCTGGTTACTCTTTGTCTTAACATGATAACTTGTATAAGTGATGTTGTCTTGCTCTCACATGTTGACAAAGCCCTTAGGATGTGTACTTGACTACCAGGACTATGATGGAGATCATACTAGTGGGGCCAAGGGTAGTCCACAAGTACACCCTATAATTGTTCCTAGTCGAGGGAGTATCGAGACAGGGCATCGATACTCCAAAGTAGACTAGCGTATACGCTTCTTGACCCATATGATGGGCGATGGATGATCCCATATCCATTGATGTTTGACATCAGAGATGGTATACGGGTGCTCAGTGGAGACTGGGTACACGGAAATGACTCGCCGAGAACTCCTAGATGGTATTATACCTATCATTAGATAGCAGTTCTCTGGTGATGCTGGTACAGGTTAGTCTGTCGACCCGAGATCCTCATAGAGTCTGTAAGTGCACAGCGGCGCCCCGGCCGTCAATCCGACGGTCAAAAGCGGAAGCGGTGATAAACTTTAATTTTGCGAACTTAGCAAACCGGCACCACCGCGCACTAAACACCCGGATCGGGCCATTAAACTAGTTCTAGCTAACTACAAGATGGGGAAGAGATATACCGAGTGATCCGAGTCCTCCGGTCTTCTCGTCGTCGTCCCGATCTCCTGCGGAAACTCCGGTCGTCGCCTCCTTGCCGGAAGGGCACCACATCGCCTGCATCTTTTACGGGCTCCCACCTCAATACCGAGGCAACTCGGGTACGAAGCTGGCAAGTCGACGTGCCCAAGATTTGCTGTAGAATGTAGTGTAGAGGCTATGTCTCATTTGGGGTTTTTGTTGCCTTGGAGGATGGAGGAAGAGGTAAGGAAAATTGGTGCTTTCAATTTTCTAGCAAGAAGAAGATGAGATGAAGAATTCCTCACATAACAAAAATGAACTCTCTCATTCTCTTCTCTCAAGTGTGGCCAACCTCTCATCTAGTGAGAATGGTGGAGGAATGAATACAAATCAAGAAGGGAGGTGATGGTAGTAAAAGGTGAAGGGGTGACCACAACCAAACATCATGATAACAAAACTCAAATCAATTCCTAATCAACTCTAATCACCATAAAGCAAAGGAAAAGACTAAGAAAGCATCTCATGATTATGAACCATCATGAAGCCCCACAAATGTATAAAACCCCTCCTCAAATACCAATTTGCACAATTGCAAATTAGTCCCTCCATCGGAAAAGTCCGGCCGGGAAAGAACAAAGGAAAACCGGCCGGAACGGAATGCAAACTGGAAACTCCAGAAAACTGGTCCCGTAATAAATTACAGGAAAACCCCGCTACTGCATACACATGCCCGCATTTGTATTCCCACTGAATACAAATGCAAAGAGACAAAATCTACACTGTACTATACTAGGATCCGGCTTAAACCAAAGCCGGCTAGTAATATGCGTTCGATCCTGATCCGTGCAATACCGCACGTATCTGATCGAACCTTGCCATATATCTATACGGCCTCTAGTACAAACCGTCCGATCCTGATCCGTGCAATACCGCACGTATCTGATCGGACCCTGCCATATCTCCATACGGCCTCTACAGCGTTTCGCCCGAAACTTGAGTAACTGAAAGTGTGGTGGACTCTAAAGACTTGTCAATACTATGGCTGTGGATTTAACCACTAGCACGTCAGAGGTATAAGCCAATACGTGACGGGCCACCAGTTATTGACCAAAAGGGACGTCGATGAGCGAACTCATCCTGACACCCTACTGTGCCTGTCGGTGACAATATCCGTACAGTCTGGTCCATTCGTCTATGAGCATCGCATGGCGGGCCTAGGGGGTTGGTAAAGTCAGACCCCCAAAAGCGGTACAAGTCGTGTCGGAGTGTAGCCCAGAACACCCTGAGATACTACTGGAATACCTACCAGTAAATCTCCTGCCTTGGCCAAGGACTTCGTGTAATGGCTCTCCTTGACACAGCGCGACCTCACCCCCAATACCGGGAGAGACGAACCCCTGAAGATCCGCTCACTGCCTCCATGTGGCTCGGGACTGTACCCAACTAAAACCTGTTTGCACGTCTCCTTTGAGCGTGGTAGGGTAGTAATCAAAGTACAGTGGGAACTCACACGAGATAAATGACGATCCTTAGGTCGATGAACTAACCTGTACACATGTCACCAGGGAACTGCTATCTGACGTCAGGTATAAGACCAACTAGCATGTTCCCGGCGAGTCCTGTCCGGTGTACTCATAACCCAATGAGCACCTGTATACATCTTAGGTGAACCAACTAACACCAGTGGCTTATGAGACCGGCCACCGCCCCTCGTCGGGGTCTCGACTGTATACACTAGTCTACTCTAGAGTATCGATGCCCTATCTCGAAACTTCCACGACTAGTGACCTTTTAAGGATGTGCTTATAGACCCCAGCTCCCACTTATATGATCGCCCTCATACTGCTGGTGGTCAAGCAAGAATCCTAGGGGCTCTATCAACGTGTAATAGCGACATGTCAGGTCACCTAAAGCAGTACACGATGATAAAGATAAACCAGATAGCATACTATCATCTTGAGTAAGACTGTCCTACCGGGATGGTCCCCCCTCAATCATTGCAATCACGTGCCTGTGATCCAATAATTGACTCTGAGGGCACTATCTCCAACAATCTCCCACTTTCACTCAAGGCTAATTATTGTGATGTCGCATACTCACAGCCCGTGTGATACCGAACACCCAACTCCTCTACTTGTCAGTCTCACAAAACTCGTTTTCGAAACTATTGCGTTCGAGGAATAGCCTCAGTGAGTGGATCCGCTTTGATGTTTCTTTCTATGTCTCTCTATATCTCAAGTTCGCGGAGAAAGCCATCTCCCGAAATGAGCAATACCTGTCTTAGAATGTCTGGATGTCTGATGGGACCTAGCTCATAAATGAACTCCAAATCCAAACTTCTTAGACTGTATCGTCAACTGAACTTAATCAGTATCCTGCGCCATGCCTCCCTCAGTATCTGCCTGGATCACCTGTCCAAAATACTGCCCCTCGTTAGAGGGAAAACTATAACTCTGACAACCTCCTTGTCGTCCAGGTCACCTTGGAAGCCTAGAATGATAACTGTCTCCCGAATGGGGCTGTCGTTATCATATCCCTAGAACATCCACTTATGTTCTAAAACTGCTTCCGACTGTTTCTCCAGGATTGGATCAATATCAACTTATTGCATCTACCGCAAGAACAACATCTGGTGTGGTACTTGACATCTCATGATTGACTCAATTGCCTAAGCAAGTGATCTGCCAATCATGCACATCCCTCTCCCCTTTAGTCTGTAAGACACCTTTAGAGAGGGTGACTCCATCACCTGCAGGTACACCACCATGCCAGGAGTCGTCCATTCTAAATACTCTTAGAATGCTGTCTAAGTACCCTAATTGGGAAACCACCCAAATCTAGATCTAAAACCATAGATCTAGTAACCAGTATGTTTGATATGAAATCCATTTCCTTTGTGGAGAAACCACTGTGTGACGACCAAAGTATAACCGATCGTAGTATAGGAATATCACTTCCTACTCTGTGTATGTCTTCCAATTACCAAGACATCACACCCTACTTCCTTCTTAACAGATCCATCCCCTATTCTGACGACGTCAAACCTATGAGTGTCACATCAGAAATAGATGATCTATCTCCGCTACATCTGCTTTAGTCTATAAATAGACATAAGCCATCTGTCCACCAATACTTCCGCTGCTCCCACTGACTACGACAACCCTCTGGCAGAGTCATATAGACGTACACTTCTAAAGCTAGTTTAGAACGACGCTATACTCATCCTCCTGCCCGGTCTCACAGTCTGGAACAACAGCAATGGCAAGTCTGGGTAAACAAGAACCTCCCTGCCACTGTCCTTGAGCATACCGAAGTACCTCTCGAGTGCCTGAGGTTACCCACCTTATTTGCGGAGTGGCCAATGGAATGTCAATCAATATTGAATCTTTAGGTTCCTATCAAATCTTCAGTAATCGTTTGTGGTTCTGGAATCGCTTCCAGTTCTACCATACTCCCACTACTGTTTTCTGAAAAAATCCATTTTTAATTAAAACTGTGGCGAGTTAAGAACAATATCACTATTGATCTTCCAGATGGTAGAATATCAACCCTCGTCATAGCCTGGGTCAACCCACAAACAGCCATTACAGAAACGTGCCTTGAGTTATCCAGGGTCTGGTTTTAATCATAGGCCAGACAACTCCCCGTATCTTAACATCGTTAAGATATGAACTGTTCTATATCCAATACAGAAACAGAGGCACTGATTTAATTGAACCAGATTCAAATCATGCAGCTGTCTTCAGTGCATGTCTACTAAATGGAAAGAGGCCGATCAGCGTTACTCAACTTAGGAGTACTTCCTATTATGAGTAACCTGAAAGAGAAGCAAGTTCTCTTAAACATTACTATCAACTGAATACCATTCACAAGTATCTACATCTTCGATCACCTTGAAGAATCCTGATACTTGCAATACCTGGTTCTCTACTTTATTCTTATACCTATAACTCCTCAAAACTTAGACCCTATGTTTCTACGAAACACATGTCTAAGAACTAGAGAAGTCATAAGTAAACTGAATATAGTACGAGGACCAACCCCTCTGTCCTAATAGACACTGGACAATATACAATACTCTGTATAAGTCCCCTGAGTCTAGTGACTCATTCACTGTGTGTCGTAGGTTGAAAACTGTACTATGGTTATGAAGAATTACACCGCTGTTCAATGCTCCTTACCTAACCATCCACTGGTATAGGTAAATGTCATAGACATAATTTCAAGAAGGTATGTCTCACTCTATAAAAATAGACGTACAGATATATCAATTTGAAATTGGTGCACAACAACGGATATTCAAAACCAAATATTTGCCGACCGGCAAACAACCCAGGTGACTTCCTCAAATATCACCAATTACAACGAATCCCGATATAAAGAGGATGATCACCTAATTCCCAATAACTTACTCCCACTCATCATCTGTAAAACCATACAGATGTGAGAACCATACCTGGTAAATACATACCCTGGAGCAAGTGTCTAATCGGGAAATCAGTTTTCTTTTAACAGTACACAGTGAACCTGAAACATTGAAATGTTTCGATGGGGTATCCTGGTATTCCTAGTAATGCCTCTTCCATTATCCAGATTCACAACTATAACCATATAATTCTTTGCCACCTCTCCAAATCCCTTTTTATGTCTTTAGTCATTACCTTCTGCACACCCTTTTAGGCCAAATGGTTTTCTTCCTTCCCTACCGTTCGGCACCAGCCTATGGTTTGGAAGAAGACTATCCAACAAGCATAATGGGTGTACTGTCCTTATCCTAGGAACACTCGCAATGCGAGAGAAGGTGAAGATAAAAGACAATCGAGTAAACCTTATTCTTATTTCTCCTGAACCAGGATCCATCTCCGAACTGGAACAAGTTCCTTTCGAGTTCGTATATAACCATACGATGGATTATCCAATAAACTTAGGATCTTCGTAGTGATACGGAGTGTCCGGGAGAAATACAAAGGTGATTTAGGATTGGCGAAGAAATACTTGGTTTGGTCGTGAATAGCAGTCGTAATTTACTTTGCCCTCTTACTAATCCCTTGCTTTGTCTTAACTTAATACCTTCTGTACACCGTTTAGGCTAATTGGTATTCTTCATTCCCCACCATTTTGCACCAGCCTAAGGTTTGGAAGAAGACTATCCAATTTGCGTAATAGGTGTACTATCTCCTAAGCCAAGGAGTACTCGCAATCTGAGAGAGAAGGTAAAAGGAAAAGACAACTGAATGGTCCTATTCGTTTTCTCCAGAACCGGAAACCATCCTCGAATAAATTCCTTCGAGTTCGTATCTAACCATACGATGGTTTTGTCCAATGGAAGTGGACGTTCGCAGTAATACGGGGTGTCCTGCAGAAAAGAGTAAAAGTAGGAGTGGCAATGAGGTTAGCGACTCTGACAATCCAAAAGCCAGTGTTAAAAAGGTTCGGTCAATTTTGGTCACTGAGTCATAGTCTTAGGGTCGGGTCAATGGTCGCTGCCGAAGAGAGAGAGAAAAGAAACACTCAGCGTGCACTCTATCCTAGATCAGAATGGTTACCAATTTATCTAATCTGGAAACCTCCCACTGTACCTCAAATTCTCCTCCGAACCTGAAAGAAGAAATAGTCGGGGTCACCCGAGGAGTAAACTAACTCATCAGTGGGAATCGGGATCCAACTATCATTGCATGATAACGTGACGGAATCCGCTCACGTCATCACACTCCAGAAGGTATGCGCATATCTGGCAAGTTTCAGTTCTTTTGAAACTCCCGATGTGATTTCTACCCCATGCTCTTATGACCTTGACTTTGGCCAACAAATCATAAGTCACATGCCAAGTTCTACCCGTCATTCTCCAGGTTGATTTGAATCCACCCGTACCTACCCTTGACTTTGGCCAACAAGGCAGCACGACTGTTCCAAACCAACGCATCTATCTATGCTGCATATGAATAACCAACAGCTGCCAAACACTGTGCCTTGATTTTGGCCAACAAACACAGCTTGAATACTATTGACCACCCATATGAAACGACGGAGGGCTACGAATGGTTTCTGGCGAAAACCTTTAACGTAAAGAACTTGATATCGTTGAAGGAACTGATAGCTTTTAAAAATATAGTTACGAAAACCTTTACTAAAGAGATCACTCCCGGTGAAGGGATCTCGGCTCTTTCCCCGTAGAATGGGGTGCAGGATATTCCAAATGAATACCACGATGCAAAGCAAAAGTAATCGGCTATAGTGAAGTTAATGCCCTGACGCAAACTTCTGTCCAAGGGGTCACTCCCGGTGAAGGGATCTCGGCCCTTGCCTCGTCGACTGAGGAGCAGGATATTCCAAATGAATACCACGATGCAAAACAAAAGTGAACGTCCTTGCAATAACAGCCTTTTGAAAAAGTGTTCCAACAACATCAAAATAGGTTTGTTTATCTTTCATTGATCCGAATCAACGCAGTCCCATCAATTGATCACACCACAAAGAACGAAAATATACTGACGTACGTATATGCCATCCGCATTCGCCACTGGGTCCCGTCATCACCCGTTAGGTTAGCTAACTAACGACAGAGCGGGGACTGGACTAGCGCGGATGCAAAACATATACAACATCTACTAGTATATATATAAAATATAATTTTAGCTCAAGGCGTGATAAAATGCAACAATACAGAAATGTACAGCATCACAGAACAATACAGATATCTGGGATCCCCGGGTTTCACAGAGCCACTACTGAAACCCGACGTTCCCCTGGTCGTGTGGATAGCCTGTGCAATGAAATCCTAGACCCCTACGGGCGCGGCAAGTTACCCGCCAAAACCTGAAGCGAGGCAGCCCCCTTTAGCAACATGAATGGACCACCCGGCACTTCACAGAATCCGGTAACTTGGGCACCCCTCCTGAGTCAACCTATACCCCCTACGAGTGCAGTGAATAGCCCGCCAATCCTAGAGTGAAGCCCCCTCCGTCTCAATGCCATGAAATGCGGGCTTGTTGCCCTCTAGAACCCGGCTATCCGTACACCCCTCCGCGGGGCAATCCTAGTACAGAAAGTAAAATATACATACACCGGGTACATCGACCGCAACCTGGCCGTGCCCCAAAATAATAATACAAACAGGCAGTGACGGCAGTCCACATGTCGGACGCTCGCCCCGCAATATCAAATGTACATAATACACCAAAAACTGTACTAGCATTGCATCCAGGCTATCCCCACGACCAATCCGCAACATCACAGCATAACACAGAACATCAACGTGAAAGTTAGGTTCGCAAATCCGTCTAACCGGGCTATAGCAGTTAGACAGGATTTACCGATCGAGTGACATTTACGGTCGCAGATATAATGTAAATACTGTGAAATAATGTGTTTAAAATATCCGATCGATCAAATTTTAACAAGTGGGCCCCCAAGTACTACTGTAGCACATCAAGAAATTCTGGGCCCAAAATTATTATTCCAAAAACCCTAAAATCACCTCAGGAGCATTCTGCAAAATTTGGGTGCCATGAACAGTACAATGCGCGGCGGAACCGCGGTCCAAGCATGGTTTTGGCCGCGGTTCCGCGCTTGGATAGTGGGATCACTGGACCAAAATTTCACAGAATGCTTATATTATCCTGCACAGTATTCTTCAATGACCTGAAAAATTTTTGGGCTTCAAAAAATTTCGACAGAAAACTGTTGTGAAGAAAATACGGTTTTTAGAATTTTGGTCGATCGGAAATGTAAACACATCAAACAAAGCTAGAGTAAGTTAATGGCGAGGCTCTGATACCACTGTAAGTGCACGGCGGCGCCCCGGCCGTCAATCCGATGGTCAAAAGAGGAAGCGGTGATAAACTTTAATTTTGCGAACTTAGCAAACCGGCACCACCGCGCACTAAACACCCGGATCGGGCCATTAAACTAGTTCTAGCTAACTACAAGATGGGGAAGAGATATACCGAGTGATCCGAGTCCTCCGGTCTTCTCGTCGTCGTCCCGATCTCCTGCGGAAACTCCGGTCGTCGCTTCCTTGTCGGAAGGGCACCACATCGCCTGCATCTTTTACGGGCTCCCACCTCAATACCGAGGCAACTCGGGCATGAAGCTGGCAAGTCGACGTGCCCAAGATTTGCTATAGAATGTAGTGTAGAGGCTATGTCTCATTTGGGGTTTTTGTTGCCTTGGAGGATGGAGGAAGAGGTAAGGAAAATTGGTGCTTTCAATTTTCTAGCAAGAAGAAGATGAGATGAAGAATTCCTCACATAACAAAAATAAACTCTCTCATTCTCTTCTCTCAAGTGTGGCCAACCTCTCATCTAGTGAGAATGGTGGAGGAATGAATACAAATCAAGAAGGGAGGTGATGGTAGTAAAAGGTGAAGGGGTGACCACAACCAAACATCATGATAACAAAACTCAAATCAATTCCTAATCAACTCTAATCACCATAAAGCAAAGGAAAAGACTAAGAAAGCATCTCATGATTATGAACCATCATGAAGCCCCACAAATGTATAAAACCCCTCCTCAAATACCAATTTGCACAATTGCAAATTAGTCCCTCCATCGGAAAAGTCCGGCCGGGAAAGAACAAAGGAAAACCGGCCGGAACGGAATGCAAACTGGAAACTCCAGAAAACTGGTCCCGTAATAAATTACAGGAAAACCCCGCTACTGCATACACATGCCCGCATTTGTATTCCCACTGAATACAAATGCAAAGAGACAAAATCTACACTGTACTATACTAGGATCCGGCTTAAACCAAAGCCGGCTAGTAATATGCGTTCGATCCTGATCCGTGCAATACCGCACGTATCTGATCGAACCTTGCCATATATCTATACGGCCTCTAGTACAAACCGTCCGATCCTGATCCGTGCAATACCGCACGTATCTGATCGGACCCTGCCATATCTCCATACGGCCTCTACAGCGTTTCGCCCGAAACTTGAGTAACTGAAAGTGTGGTGGACTCTAAAGACTCGTCAATACTATGGCTGTGGATTTAACCACTAGCACGTCAGAGGTATAAGCCAATACGTGACGGGCCACCAGCTATTTGACCAAAAGGGACGTTGATGAGCGAACTCATCCTGACACCCTACTGAGCCTGTCAGTGACAATATCCGTACAGTCCGGTCCGTTCGTCTATGAGCATCGCATGGCGGGCCTAGGGGGTTGATAAAGTCAGACCCCCAAAAGCGGTACAAGTCGTGTCGGAGTGTAGCCCAGAACACCCTGAGATACTACTGGAATACCTACCAGTAAATCTCCTGCCTTGGCCAAGGACTTCGTGTAATGGCTCTCCTTGACACAGCGCGACCTCACCCCCAATACCGGGAGAGACGAACCCCTGAAGATCCGCTCACTGCCTCCATGTGGCTCGAGACTGTACCCAACTAAAACCTGTTTGCACGTCTCCTTTGAGCGTGGTAGGGTAGTAATCAAAGTACAGTGGGAACTCACACGAGACAAATGACGATCCTCAGGTCGATGAACTAACCTGTACACATGTCACCAGGGAACTGCTATCTGACGTCAGGTATAAGACCAACTAGCATGTTCCCGGCGAGTCCTGTCCGGTGTACTCATAACCCAATGAGCACCTGTATACATCTTAGGTGAACCAACTGACACCAGTGGCTTGTGAGACCGGCTACCGCCCCTCGTCGGGGTCTCGACTGTATACACTAGTCTACTCTAGAGTATCGATGCCCTGTCTCGAAACTCCCACGACTAGGGACCTTTTAAGGATGTGCTTATAGACCCCAGCTCCCACTTATATGATCGCCCTCATACTGCTGGTGGTCAAGCAAGAATCCTACGGGCTCTATCAACGTGTAATAGCGACATGTCAGGTTACCTAAAGCAGTACACGATGATAAAGATAAACCAGATAGCATACTATCATCTTGAGTAAGACTGTCCTACCGGGATAGGTCCCCCTCAATCATTGCATTCACGTGCCTGTGATCCAATAATTGACTCTGAGGGCACTATTTCCAACAGAGTCTTGTATGTCTCCCACTGTGCTTTGATTTCCACCCTACCATGGCTCTACTGTGCGTGCAAACAGGTAGTTTTTAGGTACAGTCCCGAGTCACATATAGGCAATGAGCGATAGGAGGGGATTTGTCTCTCCCGGTATTAGGAGTTGATGTTGCGCTATGCTCGATTGGCCATTACATGAAATCCCTAGTCAGGGTTGCTGAGATTTACTGGTAAGTGTTATCAGTAGTTTCTTGAATCGTTATGGACCTTGCATCGGCATGACTTATCAGGCTATTGGGGTCTGACGTTATACCACTCCCAGGCTGTAATATGCGACATATCTGACGAAGAGACTGAACTGTACGGTAGTGTTACTGATTGGATTCGCAGGAGTACGAGAAGGCTTGCTTGTTGATCTTCTGATCGCTCAATACCCGGGCGGACGTTACGTTTAGCAGACCGCTTGCGGCTTATGGGTGTTTGATATGATCATCACCTACTGCCGGCGTATTGACGAGTCTTTAGAGTCCTACAAAGAGGTTTCCTGGTTCATGCGAAACGAAGTAGGAGCACATATGTGATATGTGCAGGACCGAGATTAATGCGTGTATGTGATACGGCATTCTATTCTTGCGATATGTGATATCGGTCGGTTATATGAGATATAGCCGGGTTATCGGATCAAGTGTTGATTCGATAAGATTGATACATTATATATTAGTCGGTTGTATGTGATATAGCCGGATTATTAAATGAAGTGTTGATTTGATAATTTAATGTATAATTATATATTTGATATATTAACTTACATTAACTAATATTTGCTCACCAAACATTTCTTTTTCTCACGTGTGTGCATATAGTATATATGTGATATATATTAATGTACATTTTATTGTGTCATGCTTGATGCCACATGCAACATGGGTATATGAGACTTACACCATGGTTATGATAATCCTAAGGTTTTATTTATCTTGGTAATTCACAAATTAGTGGTAATTAGTCACATGGTTAAAACTTGTAGAAGCTTGTGGAACGTTTGACCAAGTCCACTCATTTTGTTTTACTTGAAGATATTTATTAACCCAACCATTATTGTTAACCCATGGTTTATTCTCTACATGAGTTAGTGTATGACACTAACTCACCCATGGTTGCTACTCTTACCTCATGAGTTCATTCTCTTTTTTTTCTTCTTCACTTGAGCTTCTTCTTCTTCATGAAAAGCTTTCTAACTTTTGAAAATGGTGAGAAAAAGAAAACTAAAGAGAGTCCATTTCCCACTTCATCATTCTCTACTATTAGCCATTTAGTTTAGGGTATTTGCTTCACTAATCTACAATTAGTGAAGAGGTAGCATGAGCTTGAGTCTCCTCGACATAGATCATTTTCAGTCTCGAAGACTCCGTGCAAGCTTGTTCATTTCTCCAAGGGAACCCATACTAGAGTTCGGGAGATCACTACTCGCAGCGAAGGGACTACTACACGGAGATTTAGAAGTGATGGACCGGTCTATAAAGGTTGTATTCCTTATTCATTTAGTATGTAAAGATGTTTGCATGTTGTATTGTTTAATTCTCTAGTTAAAGATTCTAGGTTAGGGTTCTTTAGAACGGCAAAAATTTGAAAACGGCATGGAAGATGCCTCCCGAAACCTTTTTGCCACCCTAGGGAACCCAACAATAAAAAGAACCTAAGCCTATATTAAAAAGGTTGTTGTTGATTGGTTGTTGAATTTTGGTTGAATTTTTAGTACACATTTTGTAAACAATTTAGATCCAATTCCAAATCAAGATCCAAAATCAAGAATCATGAGAAATTCATCGAGCAAGATCATTCAAGATCCTTTACGCGAAGCCGATCGTCATCAACGAGCACGTGATCCTCAATAGATCCAAGACTCATGGTGATCGAGCAAAGCGAAGTTCGACGGAGAAATTACCTCTTCAAGGGAGTGATCGAGAGCAATTCTTCTTGTAATCTCGGATTGAAGTAATTGTAATTTGAAGTTGAATGATAAAGCTGATCATTACTTTTAATCTCACTTTCTTTAAATATTCGCATTATGAAATCTTTATTTGTTGATTCTTCTATTTTCATAATGTGTGAGTAAATCTCCGCTTGCTAATGATTTGAAGGAATTTGGTAGATCACTTGGTGATTGAATTATATATTCATCTTAAATCTTATGGAGATTATAAACTTTAGCAAAAAGAATCATTAATGTCCAAATTGTGAGCGAGATCAATTTATTGAGAATTTCGTCACAATTTGGGGATTAGATTGATGATCCTTCTTATTAAAAGCTAGATAAGAATGGCAATCAATGAAAGGACAAGGGGCAATGAAGGAGAAACCCTAGATTCTTCAAGAGGTCCATAATTCTTATTGATAGCCATCGATCTAGTGGTAAGTCTACCAATAGATAAGATGAATCTTCTTGAATAATCATCATGGCTACTAGTTCCATTCGAATCCTACAAGCATTCTTCAATTTTCTTGATAACTACGTTTGATCTTGGACAATTTTCTTGAATTCCTTTCTTGAAAACGATTTCTTGAAAATATAAACTCAACCAAATCTAAAATCATTTTCTTGATTTGCTTAACTATTTCTTTCGACTCAACTAAAGCAAGAATATACGAATTCCCCGTATCTCGGTGGACGACCCGTACTCACTAACGCTCGCTATACGCGATACCGTTATTGTCACGACCCAAAATAGCACGTGACTGGCACTTGAATCATATGAAGTCTATAGGACCTCATCTAATTCAAGTAAGCCAAAAGCCCATAAATCTAAAACCATTTTAAGGAGTAAATAAGGAAAACTAGTTTTTAAGAAGTAAGGAAAACATGTTTTAAAAGCAAGGTTTTTAAATAAGTAAGCCGAATATGCATTTTAAAAATGTCTCGTCTTTTCTGAAAATTTCGGCAGAGTTTCCTTTGTAAATACTGGCCCCAAACGGGGTACAACATGAATAATATATATACAATGATAAAAGGCATTCCCAAGCGAGAGCTAGCTCTTCGTCAATCGACGGTCACAACCACACAAGCAGTATAATATACAACGCCGAAGGGCGAGAATCAAAACTCAAAGGAAAACTCAAAATATCAAGAAAACCATAATACTACATCGTGCAACTCTAAGGTCGAAATAATACACAACTGGTTTTCTAAGTCTGAAACAATACACAAGTTTGGTTGATGGAATTACTAGATACATCTGAATAATACATGTAAAATGGTGGTTCTGATGCAAAAGAATCCACCTACCAAAGCAAATCACCCGTAAGGGAAGCAGTGTGCCAGAAGCCGCAATGGAACCTGTATGGCAAAATCTGCAAGAACTGTGGCACAACGGGGGTGAGTTGCCAACTCGTGAATAGAAAACATCACTGAGCAGAAATCGTATGTATGACACAATCCTAGGTCAATACGATTAATATATATAAACCTCAAATGAATAAGTCTGAAGCATGTGTAACATCTATACCTGAGTGTAGTGCAAAGTTCTCGTACCAGTGCCTCAGGTAATAACATATCAACAATATGAGGTATGATCAATGTCGACTATATCATGAAGTCTATAAGTATGTGGATATCATCCAACTATGTAATCAATGTCATCATGTATGTGGATCTCGTCCAACTATGTGATCAATGTCATCAATATCAGCTATATGTATGTGGATCTCATCCACGTGTCACCCAATGACAATAAGCATCATGCATGTAAATATCATAAGCATATGCATGGAAGTATGAGGATGTAAATCAACATGTGTCGCTCGCGACATATAAAAATCATGGAACCAGAGTGTCCAGCATCGACACTCGAAAACATCATGAAAGCTGTGCCCAGCATCGGCACGTAAATCCTCATATATCGGGCTCCGTCAGTCCGGATCGGCCCGTATCATCTCTCGTCTCCGGTCGGTATCCCCCAGATGTCCGCCGAGCTCAAATAACATCACCGGTAGGTAGTACTCCCCTGTCAGGCTTACCGTCTAACATATACGAGTCTTCTTGCCCCGGGGTACCTCACCGGGTCCACCATGTACCCGCAGACGGTGCCTACCGCTCCTTGAATCGGGTTTCACATGCCACTCTCAAAACCAAGAAAACACATGGTGGACGCACTGAAATATCATATCAAGGGTAACCGGGTTTTTAAAACAATACATACTCTCTTTTAAAATACCCACGGTTCCCAAATCCAGAAATATCATGGAAACAACGTATCTCAATGCGTATAATCAGAAAGCATGACGTATGCGACATATAAAAGAATGTAAGCATATCAGTATATCATGCAACATGGAATAGTAATATGCACATATTTAGATAAGACCGCTTCTTTAAACTGAATCAGTTTTAAAAAGTATCTTGCGGTTCCTAAATCTCCAAATCAAGTGAGAATCATCTATGTATGTGCGAATACGTATATATGCACGTATGGGTGTACAATATGTGCGTACACAAGTATGAATATACAATAGGTATGTGCACAAGTATGAGTGTACAGTATGTAAGTACACGAGTATGAATGTACAATAGGTATGTGCACAAGTATGAGTGTACAGTATGTAAGTACACGAGTATGAATGTACAATAGGTATGTGCACAAGTATGAGTGTACAATATGTAAGTACACGAGTATGAATGTACAATAGGTATGTGCACAAGTATGAGTGTACAATATGTAAGTACACGAGTATGAATGTACAATAGGTATGTGCACAAGTATGAGTGTACAATATGTAAGTACACGAGTATGCCATGCAAGGGTCATATCCTGAATGCAATGGTCTAGCAGTGTAGTGACATGGCAATTATCGATGATGAAGTGTGTGAGCCGGCAAGCAGGTGTACGTGAAATATATGCATCATCGATAATGGTGCTGGTGTCCTAACAGCATGGATTTGATATAACAATAAACATATTTAACATGCAATGCAATGCAAACAGTAAGAATATGCAGCAAATGAATGATAAACACAACAGTGTAGAATCTACATCAATGTATCTATGTCATATTGTTTTGCCATTTAAAAGAAGACAAATCGGGGTTTTTAGGAAAATAAGGGCTACGGTGTTTTTAAGAAAAGATGCGTCTTTTGAAAATATCCGTAGAATCTCTTTGTCTGTCTTTAAAATACTCCCGATTCGTTAGTTTTTGAAATAGGTATGACATCGGCCTAGCCTAACATCTACTAGCAAAACTACAGCTCTAACTAATAAGTCAATCGGAAAGGGTATGGAAACCACCTAAATCTGAGTCGATATATAAATATATATATATATAAGTATAATAGTCGGTGATCTCGCCTCAAAGGTACCGCGTATGATACAATATCATATGACATCCTCAAGTCATGAGTGCGGATCTATCATCAATATAAAGCTCGTACGGTAAATCATCGTACGGCATCCCAAAAGATGGGTACGGGTCAATATCACATTCATCTCATCAATTATCTGGTATCCTTATCATCATATCACATGATCTGGGGTACTGATCTAAGTCTAGTACAAATCGATACCATCTATATAAATATAAATGCGTGTGTGGAACACACGCCCAAAGGCCCGCTAAAATCTCATGTCGTATCCCAAATACAAACCACATCATATCACCGATCTTATGGCACTATGCCCAATATTATCGACTCATTTCCAAATATCATCCACTATCCTCATCATCTAGGTATATGTATAACAAATAAGCATGTGTGTGCGTGTGGGTGTAAACCTATTCTAGGGTTCGTATCTAGGAAACTATACTAATTTACTTCTAAACCCTAATCTATCCACGGTACTCCTAACCACATCTGAATGTCCAATTCACACATAACGCCATCATACATATATGTATAGTATATATCTAGTATAGTAGGATTCGAACTGCGGTGGTGCTATATGCCATCCACCCGACTTCCCCCGTAGATATAATCTACTCACCTTGATCTTGCTTGCCGATGTCGCCGCCATCTTCTTCATCGTCTCGAATCACCGTGGGGGTACCTACATGTCATACGTATTGCATCGCATTAAAACCAAATCAAAACCAAAACGACACACGAAAACCAAAACGATACGCTTAAAAGCCTATAGGTTAGAACCTATGGTTAGTTCTCGCAAAACAACCCGATATTACTCGATATAGACGTACAAACGTCACATGATCGAGATAACGCACAAATACAAAAATCTAGAAATCGAAATACGAAAAACCAAAACTCAATTCAAACCAGCAACTAGGGAAAGTGGTCCCAGATTTTGACTCAAGCCAAAACATGGCAAGCAAACAACTCTGGGGTGATATATAGGGTGCATATGACCTACTGAAGCAATCTGGGCACCTACTTCATCAGGGGGGCGGCTACATAGGGGAAAAATCCGGCCAGGCCAGTTTGGACAGGTAGTTAGGGGCTCATATTGGTAGGGTGTCTTCCTACAGGTCCCACTAGGTCTCTGGTATTGTTCACTTTTCTAGTGTTGGCCCCGGATCACTCCAGATTTCCCTGCACGCTCCAATTCCTCACAAACCGACATGAAAGTTCTGAAATTCCGTATTTTTGGGTTTCAGGTTTTGTAATGTGTTGGATCTGGGTCCATAGCACCAAGGAGGGTTTAAGGGTCACCACTAAGGCTTAATTACACTAACACAACTCAATTTAAACTTAACCCTCTCTAGGTTTTTCCAAAGCTCACCAAACTTCGCCAAAACGATATCAAGCTTGAAATGAGGCTTAAACAACCTAAACACTACACTATTTGTGAAAGGATATACCACGCTTAGCACCCATGAATCCTCCACAGTGCCAAAATGAAGACTTTCTTGGTCCATTGGGTAGCTAGAGGGCTTGTGCACCTTTTTGTGAAATGGGACTTGGGTTTTGAGGTGATTTTCATGGAGTTTTGGGGGTTGGAGATGGACGAGAAGGAGAGGGGAAGCAGTAGCAGTAGCAGCAGCAAGAAGAAGAGAGGGAGAGGAAATGAGTGGAACAAATGATGGGGGATGGCTCAAGACAAAGGGTTGACCCCTTACCCACTCTTTCTCTCTCTACACCATACCTAATATAATACTCTTTTCTTTTTCTTTTCTATTTTCTTTTAAAACCACAACCATGCTTAAAACATGAAGGAAAGCCATGGAAAAATATGTAACAAGTGCAAAAATGATACGATGCAATGTTTTGCACAAAATACGCTTAAAGCGCGATTAGCGATTTTTAATCGCGATTAGCACTAAATTAGTGTCAAATTAATCGTAAAACTTAAAATTTGCATAATTCACATAAAACACCCTCTTTCTAGTAATTTCTATAATTTTCCAAATTTTTCCCAATTTATCGGTATTTAATTATACCGAAATATTAAAATATTCATTTAAAATTAATGTTAAATTATAAAAATTCCCCAAAAATAATATTTTATTTTTTTGAAATGTTACTGTTATTGATTGCGGTTATTATACGACTAAAACATCACATCACTACTTTACTACATCTTTTCTTTAAAAATCGAAGTAGTGGAATTTCGACATCAATCAAATGGCGCCGTTGCCGGGGATGCGTGTGTAATTTGTTCTTTCTTGCTATTTGAGTTGAAATATTATTATTCCATCAAAATTTAAATCAAAATCGCATCGTGTGCTTAACGATTAGTGTTTGAATTTTTGCGAGGGAATCTGGCATCACTGTAGCAGAGAAATCAAGATTCAGAGACGTTCTGGAAGTTCCAGAGGAGCAAAGGAAGCTACATTGCAAAGAACATCACCTAACTCCCCCGATCCACCGCGGAACCGCGGCGGATTCTTTGTTTTTGCGGCGGATTCGCCGTTGAGTTGGTGAATCACTACTTCAAATTTCTCTGGTATATTCTCTATCTCCTTCTCTCTCCTCTGATCTTGTCCAATAACAAATTTTCTGCAGGATTTTTTGCAAAAATTCGCTGCTTAAAAAAATTCTTGTTGCGTGTTTTGATATTGGTTGTTTTGCATATTTTAATACGGAAATTAAGGGGTAAAGACCAAATTCGGATTATGTGGGGATTTCATTACCCTTCCTAAGCCCCAAAAATCACAAAACTAGCATCCGCATCACCCTTCATTAACTAATAATATCTAGACAAGACTCTAAGGACCGTCATGCTCAATTAGGACAGAGGAAGGTCATGGGTAATCTACTGCTTATCCGCATTTCTTTTGTGGTGTCTAGACAAGTGTGTCTAAGGCAAGTGGTTACTTAATTAGGCCCGCTATTTACATAGCGGATACCTCCTACTTACCTGGCACTTATTTGGCCACAGGAGGGATAAAGAGGTAGTAAAGAATTTATCATGTGATTTGTCTTCTGGAAGTCTAGGAGCGGTCTAGTGACGTGACCTTGGTGACCTTAGATCTAGGGTTGATTGTGCATTTTTGTGGTTTGTCTAAATCCGTCTTTTTCAAAAACAAACCAAACATTTCTTTTAATTTACACATACACTGCCACTTGCGCTAAACCCGCTTAGTGCATTCTCGGCTGGACACGGGATTCTAGTGCCCGTCTTGTCCGTGTTTTTTCTATCGACTCCGAAGTCGGTACTTCTTCATCTTCTTTTTCCTCACCACCCACAACATCCACCGAGATGGACGGTTCTCCATCGAATTTCAATAACACCACTCTGCCACCACCCGCAGGTGCGCAGAATCTACCGCGTATATCTCTCAAGAGAGATGCTACCTTATACATGGTCCCCTTCCTACTTGTCTTTCTATTCCACCAGCCAATGGGGATAATTTTGAAATTAAACCCCAATTTATCAAACTGTTGCCCAAATTTCACGGGCTTGAGTCCGAAGACGCATACGTTTTTATAAACAAATTCGAAAATGTATGTGCAATGATTGGCACGTCACAACTTTCTATAGATGTTGTGCGTTTACGTATTCTCCCGTTTACTTTGTGCGATCTAGCCGAGAAATGGCTTTATAACACAGCCGCACACTCTATTACCAAATGGGATGAATTTGTTGTAGCATTCCTTAAGAAATTTTATCCCAATCATAAGACCGCCCGCATTCGAAGCGGGATCAACCAGTTTACCCAACTTCCCAATGAACCATTTTGGGAATGCACGGTTTAAGGATCTTATTTTACAATGCCCTCATCACGGAATCAATAGATGGGATCTGTGTCGAATTATATATGAGGGTATAGATCCAGCAACAAAACAGATGCTTGAAACCATGTGTCAATGTCAATTCCTGTCTAAAAACGATGGTGAAGCTTGGAAATACCTGGAAGAGCTTGTCGAAAATACTTTACAATAGGAAAGCATTAGTCACCCATCATATAGGGGAGGTATCCATCAGCTCGATGTTTCTATCGCAATGAAAGCCGAAATAGCCGCGATACAAAGGAAACTCGATGCTATAGAAAACAAAGTCTCTTCAGCCTCCCTAAACCAGGTGACGCTCCCTAAAACCGTGTGTGGATGTTGTTCCGATCCATCACATCTGACGGAAGAATGTCCTTTGAATTCTCCGTTTCAAGGTCAAGAACACACTAATGCTGCTTTTCAGCAGCGACCTGGAAACGGTCCTTATTCTTCCACATATAATCAGGGTTGGAGGAATCACCCTAATTTTGCTTGGAACTAACACCAAACTCAAAATACGGTTCCAAACCAAAATAACTATCAATAGGCTCATCTACAGCAATAGCAACCAACACAGAGTCAACACCCTTTTCAACCACAAACTTTTCAAAATCCGGCCAACAATTCTGCACCCTATAATTCTTTCCAAACGACCGGTACAGAAAACTCATATGCACTCGATCTGCTTATTAAATTTTCCATGCAAACATCGGCTGATTTAAAGGCTTCTATCCAGAAATTAATGCAGAACTCCGCCTCCCACGGTGAGAGTATAAAATCGATGAAAGCACAAATTGCACAATTAAATGCCGCGTTGAGTGCTAAAGAGAAAGGAAAACGTCCATCTCAACCCCTACCGAATCCTGGCTACTCACAACATCATAATGTGAGTTTCGTTACCACGTTGAGATCAGGAAGAGTGCTGAATAATCAAGTCGGTGGACAGGATGATAATGAGGAATCAATCAATGATACCCTGGCTTACACTTCTAACCATATTTCGTCTAGTCCACCATATTCTTCCGAGCCTATTCTCCGTTTTCCTCAAGGCTCAAACCCTCCACCCACCTCCTTGAGTCCACCTATAACGATCCCCACTCCAATTCTGGGATCCGTTCCACCTCCTCAGTCTTCTCCAAGGTTGGACCCAGCTCTTATTGATAAAGCTCCTTATCCAAATAGGTTAAGGGGAAACAGACCAAGTCCACAAATGGAGAAGATTATGGAAATATTTAAACAGGTTAACATAAACATCCCTCTCATAGATGCTATCCAACAAGTTTCGGCTTATGCGAAAATACTTAAGGACTTGTGCACTAGGAAGAGGAAAATTCAAGTGCCGAAAAAGGTGTTCATGTCGAGGTAATGTAAACACAGTTTTTACCCAACAATTACCTAAGAAACGTAAGGACGCCGGCTGTCCTACAATTTCTATTTCTATTTCTATTGGGGGTAAAAATATCAACCGTGCTCTACTCGATCTTGGCGATAATATTAACTGCTTCCATACTCTGTCTACGAGCAGTTAGGTATTGGAGAGTTGAAACCTGCTCACTGCACTCTCCAGATGGCCGATAGATCTATCACCAAACCTAGAGGAGAGCTTGAGGATGTGTTGATAAAAGTCAAGGAATTTATATTCCCTGTAGACTTCATTGTTCTAGATACACAGCCTGTAGCGAACCCACAGAACCAAATTCCGGTGATTTTCGGTCGACCCTTTTTGGCTACTTCCAACGCTGTAATCAACTGTCGAAACGGTTCTATGAACTTATCCTTCGGGAAGATGTCAATTGAGCTTAACATTTATAAGTTGGGAAGTAAACCCTCCAAACCTTCTGCTCAAGTGTGTTCTTTCGAATTAATAGATGTCGACAGCAGCGAATTTGAACAGCTTCACGATACTGATCTAGACTCCTTTAATACGTTGTTGTTTGACCCCGCTATTTGTTATACACATACGGACTCATCTATCGAGTCGTCCGGGTCAAAATCTAACGCTGAATATGAACCTTTTATGGAGTCTGGGTATCATCCCGTTCTTTCCGATGAGATTATTCTTCGGGGTATCGATAAAAGCTTTGAAGAAATTTTCGCTGATGAACTCGCATTTTTAGAAAACACGGGAGTTGTGATGAATCAACCCCAAACCAAAGAGGTTGAACCATCACCCCTACCTCTTAACAATAACGAGAAAGCGAGTAATCCATCATCATCATTGTGTCATCTTTCCAAATCGAGACGCAAACCCTTTCCATACCACCACTTATCTCTTCCCCACGTCTTCTTGGCTATATATAACATGTTCTTCCACCAAACGGTGCATTACATTGATAAAATCTTCAAATGGTTGGTGTTGAATTTCGGTCTTTGTAAAGCTTTGCATTGACCAATAACTTTCCCCCCTCCCCGCCCTCTTATGATTTTAAAAGCTTAATATTGTTTGACTCAAGTTTGGGGGGTATATTTTTGGCTTTTGAAAATAAAATTTGTACAAAAAATTGTGAGCCAAAAATAAGTTTGGGGGAGGTTTTCACGTTCATTTATTCTTGTACCCCGTTGATAACTTTTCCTCCCAAATCTACAGGTTTTTGAGATTTAAAAGATGACAACAGTGAGGACACTGCTGTAAAGAGGTTTGGGGGAAGTTTGTGCTTATTTACACATTACTTTGCATTACACTTTGCATAAGCACAAAATTTTCAAAAAAAATTCTTTTATAATGAAAGATTAGAAAGTGAAAAATTACATTTAAAAGATTGGAAGAATTTAAGAAAACCAAGAAAGTTAGATATTTTCTTAAACGAAACTAGTAATAAATAGTTATGAGCCGTTGTCCCAAGGGTTAGTAAGATGAAGGAAGTCACTAATCTGAGGATAAAAATAAGTCTGAAAAATAGTTCCTATTCTTGAAGCCAAACATTTGAACGTTGATACCCTACTATACGCACTTACACACGTCTTGAAATTCGGGATAGTAGAGGATACCTTGAAATGCACTTGTCTAAAAGCCAAAGTACGAAGAAAATATAAATGAAAAATAAAAGTATAAAATGGTGAAGAAAAATGAACACTGGTTTTGTAATCACCAAGGCAGCATAAAAAAAATATAGCGAGGGTGCTTCATCACCTAGTGCCTTAGACCAACTCGTTTGGGAGTCACTGCTAAGTCTCAGGTATTGCAAGACGAGGAAATTGCTAATTACGCCTAATATGTGAGCACATGTAGTAATCGGTCGGTTAGTACTTTAAGAAGTATTAACGGTTGCATGAAGAATGTGTGAGCAATTCTATCTAAAATATTCACCGACTAAAAAAGTACCGAGGTAGATGGACAAGAGTATGATAGCTTGAATTGAATTCTCCGAGTGTAGGGATGTCTTTTACACACACGTAGGGGTATATGATCGGTGTTTGGAAAAAAGGTAAGGATGAAAAATAAATGCGATATTTTATTGAGGGATGATGTGATTTCTAACATCTTTTCATGACTATTAAGATAGGGCTCATGACCACCGAAAAGCCAGTGTAGTTGAAAACTCTTATTTTCAAGTTCTTTCTTTTATAGTTCTTATCTTTATATATAACTTTCACAGACTTTCTTTTATTATAGGATTTTGTGGGTGCAATCCGCTGAAAACCCTTAGGAGACAACACTCCTCCTACTAGGGACACCTAGAGGTTTAAAGGCTTGTTGCACGTGCTCAGTGCAATCGTGTTGCCTACGAAAGTATGCTAGTTAGTTTTTCTTTTTCTTTTCTCCTTCTCCTGAATAAAAGAAGTTTGCTCGGGACGATCAAAGTCAAGTTTGGGGGAATTTGTTCAGTCAAAATTATTGTAATTTTTAACATAACAATTTCCTCACTTTTCTAATCATCTAAGGATGTTTGATATAAATATAACATATATTACAAGTTCTTCTGGAAAATATCAATTATCATGTGTTCTACATTATAATCTACACTTTTGAAGGAAATTGTATGTTTATTATTCCACGCATAATATTGTATAACTCTAACACTCTTCATTGAGATCTTGTGTAAAAATTAGCTCAGGTCAGATATCGGAATCGGAAATTCGTCGATAAAATACAGGAAATCAAAGAGTTAAATTCTGGCAGAGATTCAGTAGAGAGAAGAAGATTCCAGATATAACATATAAACCCAAAGACCAATATTAGAAGACTACAGAAAATTGAAGCTATGAACTCACCAATCGGCCGCGGATCCGCGGCCGAGTCAGGCCGAGTCTCCGCGGACGAGTTGTGGGCTTCGGTGTCGGGAACTCTCTGGAAGCTTCATTGCAACGTCCTAGCTTATTGTATTAGTTATATGTATGCCCTAGAGGCCATTACTGTACATACGATGTATATTGTAATGGATGCTTGGACATATATAGGGAGGAATTTCTTGCTCGACATGATAGTATGCTATCTGGTTGTACTTTATCTTAACATGTACTCTGATTGTCTCTATATTACATGTTGATAAAGCCCTTAGGATATGTACTCGACTACTGGGACTATGATGAGATCATACTAGTGGGGCCACGGTAGTCGACGAGTACATCCTATAATTGTTCCTAGTCGAGGGTGTATCGAGACAGGGCATCGATGAACCAGAGTAGACTAGCGTATACGCATATTAACCCATATGATGGGCGATGGATGATCCCATATCCATCGGTGTTTGACATCAAGGATGGTGTACGGGTGCTCAGTGGAGACTGGGTACACTGGACGGACTCGCCGAGAACTCCCAGATGGTATTATACCTCACGTCAGATGGCAGTTCTCCGGTGACACTGGTACAGAGTAGTCTGTTGACCCGAGATCGTCATAGAGTCTTGTGTGATTCCCACTGTGCTTTGATTTCCATCATACCACGTCCAAGAGGGCGTGGAAAAAGGTGGCTTTTGGGTACAGTCTCGAATCACATGGAGGCAATGAGCGATAGGAGGGGATTTGTCTCTCCCGGTATAGGGAGTTGATGTTATGCTGTGTTCGATTGGCTATAACCGGAAATCCCTGGCCAGGGTTGCTGAGATTTACTGGTAAGTGTTATCAGTAGTTTCTCAAACTGTTATAGACCTCATATCGACACGACTTATCGAGCTACTGGGGTCTGACGTTTACCACCCCTAGGCGAGATATGCAACATATCAGACGACGAGACCGGACTGTACGGGAGTGTTACTGTTTGGATTCACAGGAGAATGTACAGGCTTGCTTGTTGATCTTCTGAGCGCTCAATACCTGGGTGGCTGTTACGTTTAGCTGACCGCTTGCAGCTTGTGGGTGTTTGATATGATCATCACCTACTGCCGGCATATTGACGATTCTTTAGAGTCCTACATAGAGGTTTCTTGGCTCAGGCAAAACGGAGTAGGGGCACATATGTGATATGTGGGGGACCGAGGATAATACGATATGAGATACCGTATTCTATTCTCACGATATTTGATATCAGCCGGGTCATCGGATCAAGTGTTGATTCAATGAATCGGTACGGATAAATATTAGTCAGTTATATGCGATATAGCCGGATTGTCGGATCAAGTGTTGATTCGATAATTTAATGTATAATAATATATATGATATATTAAATGAAATTAACTAATATTAGCTCACTAAAAGATTCTTTTTCTCACTTGGGTAATACATTGATATATATGCGATATATGTTAATTGTATTATTTTATTTGGTTATAATAAATATTATATATGTGATATATAATATTGTAACATGATATGATAAATAATGCAACATGTTTAGTAGAGATTAAACAAGATTAGGGTTTGATTTGGGTTAATGCTTTCTAGATGATTCTAGAAGGTTTAGTTTTGTTTTGTGAAAGATATTTTGTTATGACTCATCTTTAACCTAACCCAAACCCTACACCCTTGGTTAAATCTCTACAATGGTTTGGTTAACCATGGTTGCATAATTCATCATTATCATCTTTGCATTATTCATCACAAAAGAAAATCTATCATAATTCTTCATCTTCTTCCTTCTTCTTTCTTCATGGAAAAAGCTTACTAGCTTTTTTCCAAGTGATGAAAATATGTGAGAAAAAGATAAATAAAGAGAGCAAAAATCCTACTTCATCATCCTCATCTTCTCTTGCCCTTTAGATGAGAGTGTTCACTCAATTTTAGTGAGTGTTAGCTTGTGTTAACGAAACTTCAAGGTAGATCATCTTTGTATCGAAGATCGGAAGCAAGACTGCACTTTTCTCTTCGTGGAGCCTCTCGAGAGTCCGGAGCATGATGATCACAGCGAAGGGACTTCAACACGGAGCTTATGAAGTGAAGGACCGGATCTACAAAGGTTGTAATCCCTCTCACTTAGTGTTAAAATGTTTAACATGTTTGTTTTCGCCTAAACCCTAGTTTAAAGATCCGTATTCGGGTTGTTCGGCACGGCTAAATTTTTAATCGGGCATGGTCGATGCCTCGTAGAACCTTGTGAGCGTGCCTAGCAACCCTACAGTGGTATCAGAGACAAGCTAGAGCTTTAGGCGAAGTCAAGACGAAGTTTAAAGTCCGATCGAACGCCGAAACCCCGATACGGAACCCTCTCTGGACAATTTTCAAAAAGTTGATTTTTTCTGAATTAAAAATGCTCAGAAAAACAAGCAGGAAAAACTAAGAATTACTGTGAAGTACGGACCTCTAATTCAAAACTTTGACCGCGGAACCGCAGCCAAACCATGCGTTTTGCGGCGGTTCCGCAGCCAAAATTTTGACTTAGTCCTTGGAATTTCTTGTATTTATTCTTAGGTCCTTTCTTGGCAATTTTTTCTGGGAATTTTTTAATTCCACTCAAGTGTTGTGTTTTCTAGGGTTGTATTGGGGACTCGTTGATTCGATCGGATAATTTAACTTTGTTTAGTTTTGTCCGAATAATTTTTAGAAACTGTTAAAAAGTTCGAACGGATATCAATAACTCACTTTTTCCCCTGTCGGAAAATTTTTCAAAAGTTGGATTTTTTCTCATGTTTAAGAACGTTCTAAGTCGTGCAAGTAACGCGGTGGACCCTCTAGAAGACAACAAACCTTAACTCGATTATGTGACCGTCTTGAACTGCCTTTTGAACCTTAGGGTTTGGGGCAGTACGGCGTGCCACATGTGAGGCGTTGGCTTGACCCTTCTACGGCTGGACCATTGGTACTGTGGCATGTGATGGATGTTTTTAAACTGATTTCAAGTGTTGAGATATATTGGGGAAATCTTGGGTGTTTGATTATTCGATCGGAAAGTTTAACTTTGTCTATTTATCTGGATTGTGATACAATATTTGGAATCCACTAGTTGTTATGAGATAACTAATTTGAATGTTATAAATCGAGCAGTTTAGTCTCCAATTGATCGGTTGCCACGGAATTTTAATGTGATCAAAAGTCCGTCGCAATCACGTAGCGTACGCGGATACTCGCCGGATAAACTTAATAGACAGCTACGCCCCATAGCCCCGACCAAGTGACTGTAGGAGAACCCCGTCGCCGAAAGCATCCGTTCGGGTGCTCGCGGCAGCGGTGTTCCGCCTTAGTGCACTTCGTCGACGGTATCAGGGGTGCGGCCGTCTACTAAAGTTTGCAACGAGCAATCGATCAGGTTGTCGGGAATCTTGTTGAATTGCCCAACTTGATATTGAAAAGAGTTTTCGATAATGAGACTAAAATGCGGGTTTATAATTGTTAGGCATGCGATGTCTAAGGAATTCATTTGGTTAGGCATGTGATGTCTAAAAAGGTTGCGGATTCCAACTGTTGTAGTTTTACACTTTCTTTTCTGTGACCGTAAGCGTAGTATATGGTATATCGCCGGCTTCGTTGCTATACATCAACGACAATCGGGATACGCATACTTGCTTACGTTAATGATATGTGATATTATGTGTAGCTGTGATATGTTATATTGGATCGTCTCCTTTTGAATAGCCGGGGGTTTTATATGAGATGAGAGTTTTTCTTTTTCATTGATGTAAAAACTTGTATGTAATATTCTTTTATTGGGGCACTTCCAGGTTGCGGAAGATGTCACCGTTGATGTATATTATTTACTCTTCCGCATTAGGTAGACCCAAGGAGGGGAGCACAAGTAACCGGGTTCTGGGGTCCAGTGGGAGACCATCTCGAGGAGTCGAGACCGGGTCTCCTAACCCTAGAATTGGTAGTGTTACTTGCCGCTCTCGTAGGGGTCTAGGGATGTGGGTTTGGCTATTCATCGCGACCGTGGAATCCGTGTTTTATATAGGCTCGTATTGAAAACACGGACGTCCTAGTATATCCAATATTTCATATATGTTCTTCTGCTGCAATGTTCTGTGATGAGATCATATTACTGCCTGAGACGAATGTTTATATTATATATATGAGATATATGTTATATTGCAGATTTCGTTTCAAATGTGATGCTTGCATAGCATAATTAAAATGGGACTTCATTAATGAGATTAATGAAATAAAAGAAACCTAAAGATGTTGTAGAAACTTGTTTTAAAAACTGGTAGCTCTAGTTCTTGCTTTGCATAGCGGTGTTCCTTGAAGAACATCCAGCACCTTATTCGATAAGGAAAGGACCGAGATCCCTTCACTGGGAGTGACTCCTTTAGCAATAACTGGCAGATGCTACAAACTCGGTTTGTCTTTTGATTTCTTCTATAGTTCTTGCTTTGCACAGTGGTATATATGATATATCCTGCACCTTATTCGATGAGGAAAGGGCCGACGATCCCTTCACCGGGAGTGACCCCTTTAGCAAAACTAGAAAAGCCTCAAAAACATTCCATTTAAAATCACTCGATTCTACAACGATATAAAGTTCATTACGCAAAGGGTTTTCTTAAAAACCTGTCGTAGCCCTCTGTTATTTCAGATAAGTAATAGTTAGTATTCGTGCTGCGTTTGTTGACTCAGTCAAGACGTAGTGTGCGGTAGCTGATTAGTGCTTATCTGCAAAGCATATGATGCGATTGGATTAGGGTAGTCGTGCGGCCTTGTTGACTCAGTCAAGGGTCGTGCGGGTGGGTTTAATTCAATCGGGAAATGACGGGTTGAACTTTACTTGCGGTCTATGGTTTATTGACTCAGTCAAGGTCATAGATCGCTTGGGGCAAAATATTATTGGGAATTTCAAGTGTTGAAATTTGCAATGAGATTGCATACCTTCTATGAGATAGTTGGATCCCGATACCCGCTGCGAGTAAGAGTTACTCCTGGGAGAGTTTTACACATTACAATTAGCCGATCAAGTAGGTGTCTAGAAAGGTGTTAACGAGGTTACGCCTCTGGGAAAACGAGGTTTACTTTAATTAGGTTCGTGCGAAAGCACGGGGGACCTCCCTCAAAGTACCGACACTGGCCTGGCTGAAAGATTGGCGAACTTGTAGCGTGTAATTAATCCCGGCTAGTCTTTCCTTTTAGGGTTTGAAGGAAGATTTGATTAAAACAGTGGGAGACATCCTGATTTGATATATTAGATAACCAATCTAATCTTGCAAGAGCATACGCTGAGTTTTTTCTTCTCTCTCTCTCCAGGTAGCGACCATATCACGCCTTAATCAAGATAATAATACGGATGTATTGACCGAACCCGCTTGTTATACTGAGCTGGGGAACGTTGGTCCTGCTCCAACTTATAATTGTTATAAGACAGAGCAGGAAATTGGGGATTACCAAAATTCCCGTGCCGCCCAAACGAAGAAAGTGCATGCTGATGCATCTTCTTCGGGTGTGTTCATTACAGAGAACTGTTTCTTAGTATCCTTTACGTCCTGGGTATTTGATACCAGATCAGGATCCCACATATGTAATTTGTTACATGGGCTAGATAGGTAGAGAACTAAGAACGGGTGATAAGTTTCATGAGACAGAAAAAAGGTGAAAGTGTTGCAGCCAAGTCTGTTGGTCACTGTCACCCTGTATTACCAGAATACATTGATTCTGAACCAATGTTATTAGATACCGAACCTGATATACAACATTATATCAGTCTCTTTATTAGTAAAGAAAGGATATAATTTTGTATTGTTGGATAATGTTTTGAACATTTCCTATATCAAAAGTTGATCGGTTCAGGCACGTTATCTAAAAGCATTGATGTTCTAAATCAAACTACAGTTCTTTAGTATACGGAACACACACAAGAGGAAGAGTTCAGAAATGAACTAATCCTTCTTGAGGCATTGTAGACTAGGTCATATCAATGCGACCCGACTGGCTGAAGTTACATATAGATGCATATTTAAATTAGTTTGAATTTACATCTTGTGAAACTTGCCGGTCATGTCACAAAGATACGATGACCATAGCTCTGTTTATTGGAAACAGAGAAAGAGTTAGTGAACTCTTAGGATTGATACATGTTGATGTATGAAGGTCCCCTGTCTACACATGCCAAGACTGGTTCTTTGTACTTCATTACATTCTCTGATGATCTCTCAAGATTCAGACATATGTTCCTGTTGGAACACAAGTCCGAAGCTTTTGAGATATTCACAGAATATAGGTTAGAAGTAGAGAACCAACAACGGGTATGAGTATTATGTCCTTTGATGAGATCAAGGAGGAGAATACTTGAGCACGGAATTCCTGGACTATTCTAAAGGAGAATGAGATTCTCTCTCAGCATTACTCCTCCGTATACACCATAGCACGATGGTATATCGGGGCGGAGCAATAGCACCCTATTTGATATGGTGTGCTCTATGATGAGTACTACTGAGTTTCCTATTTCCTTTTGGTAGTTATGCACTTGTGAAGCTGCATACCTATTGAATAAGGGTTCCAATCAAATCAGTTGCCTACCACTTCATATGTGATATGGAAAGGGAAGAGCCCATATCTTAAGTTAGTTAAGATTTGGGGTTGTCCGGCCTATGTTTAAAAGCAAAATCCGGACAAGCTCGAGATAAGGTCTGTCATGTAGAACTGGAAATGTTCCAGCTATACAAACTGCAGCTAATGATTTGGTAGAACCAAAGGATTCAACAGTTTCCAACGAACCTCAGCCTCTCCGCCGATCTAGTAGGGTTCCTCACCCACCTGAGAGATACTTTGGTTTCTCTATAACAGTGGGAGCGAGGATTGCATCATGAGATGAAGACCCAACTAGTTTCGAGCTGGCCATCAGGAGTGGGACTCAGTAACAATGGCTGGATGCTTAGTGATCTGAGATGGAATCCTTATACACCAACAAAGTATGGACTTTAGTTGCTTTATCTGAAGGGTTAAATCCCCATCAGGAGCAAGTATATCTTGAGAAGATTACTTGGTGTACATGGAAAAGTTGTGACTTTCAAAGCTATGCTTAAGTCCATCCAGATCCTACTTGCCACGGCTACATACCATGACTACGATATCTGGTGGTTGGGTGTCATGACTGCTTTTCTAAATGATGTTTTAGAAAGAGAACGTCTATAAGTACACAGCCAGAGGGCTTCGTAGATAGTGGGAGCAGCGGAAACGTGTACAAGATGTTTATATGATAAAACAGGCATCGCGGAGTTGGAACATCTGTTTTGATGTGGTAGTCAAAGAGTTTGACTTCATCAAAATGGTAGATGAACCTTGTATATATAAAAAGGTAGTAGGGAGTATGGTGGTGATCCTCGTAGAGTACGTGGATGACATACTCTTGATAGGGAAGGAGTTTCCTATGCTACGCTCGGTCAATCTCCGCTTATCACAAGGATTCTCCATATAGGATCAAGGTGATACCTCCTAAATCCTAGGTTTTGGATCTATGAGATAAATCTAATTGGATGTTAGGATTCTCACTAGTTGTAGTGAGATGGTATCAATCGATCATTGGGAGAATCATTGGAAAGGTTCCAGGGTGATAAGGACGACTGAATGTCAGTCGCGGGCATTGTCTATACCCTCAGTGGAGGGACGGTATGTTGGAAGAGTTCCAAGCTAGATACCGTGACATACTAGACGATTAAAGGCAAGATACATCGTTACCAAGGACGCTACCAAAAAGGCAGTCTGGATATATATAAGTTCATGAGATGAACTTCGTTCATACCATTGTGTGACAATGGAGTTGTGGCTTTAGCCAAGGAACTACCGTCCCATCAGAAATCCAGATATAATTCTTAGGCAGTATCACCTGATCATGGAGATGGTTGATCTCTAGGGAGATCGAGGTCGGGAGAGTAGACACAGAGGACAACAGCGCGGATCCACTCACGAAGGCCTTTTTCCCAGTAGAGACTTTTATGGGATGGTTGAGTATGAGATACTTCAACCGCAGCTAATTGTTGGGTATGCGATACCACAACAGATGGCCCTAGTGCAAGTGGGAGATTGTTAGTTATATGTATGCCCTAGAGGCCATTACTGTACATACGATGTATATTGTAATGGATGCTTGGACATATATAGGGAGGACTTTCTTGCTCGACATGATAGTATGCTATCTGGTTGTACTTTATCTTAACATGTACTCTGATTGTCTCTATATTACATGTTGATAAAGCCCTTAGGATATGTACTCGACTACTGGGACTATGATGAGATCATACTAGTGGGGCCACGGTAGTCGACGAGTACATCCTATAACTGTTCCTAGTCGAGGGTGTATCGAGACAGGGCATCGATGCACTAGAGTAGACTAGCGTATACGCATCTTGACCCATATGATGGGCGATGGATGATCCCATATCCATCGGTGTTTGACATCAAGGATGGTGTACGGGTGCTCAGTGGAGACTGGGTACACTGGACGGACTCGCCGAGAACTCCCAGATGGTATTATACCTCACGTCAGATGGCAGTTCTCCGGTGACACTGGTACAGAGTAGTCTGTTGACCCGAGATCGTCATAGAGTCTTGTGTGATTCCCACTGTGCTTTGATTTCCATCATACCACGTCCAAGAGGGCGTGCAAAAAGGTGGCTTTTGGGTACAGTCCCGAATCACATGGAGGCAATGAGCGATAGGAGGGGATTCGTCTCTCCCGGTATAGGGAGTTGATGTTGTGCTGTGTTCGATTGGCTATAACCGGAAATCCCTGGCCAGGGTTGCTGAGATTTACTGGTAAGTGTTATCAGTAGTTTCTCAAACTGTTATAGACCTCATATCGACACGACTTATCAGCTACTGGGGTCTGACGTTTACCACCCCTAGGCGAGATATGCAACATATCAAACGACGAGACCGGACTGTACGGGAGTGTTACTGTTTGGATTCACAGGAGAATGTACAAGCTTGCTTGTTGATCTTCTGAGCGCTCAATACCTGGGTGGCTGTTACGTTTAGCTGACCGCTTGCAGCTTGTGGGTGTTTGATATGATCATCACTTACTGCCGGCATATTGACGATTCTTTAGAGTCCTACACAGAGGTTTCTTGGCTCAGGCAAAACGGAGTAGGGGCACATATGTGATATGTGCGGGACCGAGGATAATACGATATGAGATACCGTATTCTATTCTCGCGATATTTGATATCAGCCGGGTCATCGGATCAAGTGTTGATTCAATGAATCGGTACGGATAAATATTAGTCAGTTATATGCGATATAGCCGGATTGTCGGATCAAGTGTTGATTCGATAATTTAATGTATAATAATATATATGATATATTAAATGACATTAACTAATATTAGCTCACTAAAAGATTCTTTTTCTCACTCGGGTAATACATTGATATATATGCGATATATGTTAATTGTATTATTTTATTTGGTTACAATAAATATTATATATGTGATATATAATATTGTAACATGATATGATAAATAATGCAACATGTTTAGTAGAGATTAAACAAGATTAGGGTTTGATTTGGGTTAATGCTTTCTAGATGATTCTAGAAGGTTTAGTTTTGTTTTGTGAAAGATATTTTGTTATGACTCATCTTTAACCTAACCCAAACCCTACACCCTTGGTTAAATCTCTACAATGGTTTGGTTAACCATGGTTGCATAATTCATCATTATCATCTTTGCATTATTCATCACAAAAGAAAATCTATCATAATTCTTCATCTTCTTCCTTCTTCTTTCTTCATGGAAAAAGCTTATTAGCTTTTTTCCAAGTGATGAAAATATGAGAGAAAAAGATAAATAAAGAGAGCAAAAATCCTACTTCATCATCCTCATCTTCTCTTGCCCTTTAGATGAGAGTGTTCACTCAATTTAGTGAGTGTTAGCTTTTGTTAACGAAACTTCAAGGTAGATCATTTTTGTATCGAAGATCGGAAGCAAGACTGCACTTTTCTCTTCGTGGAGCCTCTCGAGAGTCCGGAGCATGATGATCGCAGCAAAGGGACTTCAACACGGAGCTTATGAAGTGAAGGACCGGATCTACAAAGGTTGTAATCCCTCTCACTTAGTGTTAAAATGTTTAACATGTTTGTTTTCGCCTAAACCCTAGTTTAAAGATCCGTATTCGGGTTGTTCGGCACGGCTAAATTTTTAATCGGGCATGGTCGATGCCTCGTAGAACCTTGTGAGCGTGCCTAGCAACCCTACATATTAGGGAAGCCTCGTTGTAACAATCTCGTTCTGGAAACTTCTCTATAACAATCTAGCTTGTTGAGGAAGCTTCATAACTACCTAACTTATTTTAGAAGCATCTCTATAACTACCTAGCTTATGAGGGAAGCTTGATTAGGGGCTATAAAAAAAGACCTAATCCTATATTAAAAAGGTTATTGTTGATTGGTTGTTGAATTTTGGTTGAATTTTTAGTACACATTTTGTGAACAATTTAGATCCAATTCCAAATCAAGATCCAAAATCAAGAATCATGAGAAATTCATCGAGCGAGATCATTCAAGATCCTTTACGTGAAACCGATCGTCATCATTGAGCACGTGATCCTCAATAGATCCAATACTCACGGTGATCGAGAAAAGCGAAGATCAACGGAGAAATTACCACTTCAAGAGAGTGATCGAGAGCAATTCTTCTTGTAATCTCGGATTGAAGTAGTTGTAATTTGAAGTTGAATAATAAAGGTGATCATTACTTTTAATCTCGCTTTCTTTAAATTTTCGCATTATGAAATCTTTATTTGTTGATTCTTCTATTTTCATAATGTGTGAGTAAATCTCCGCTTGCTAAGTATTCGAAGGAATTTGGTAGATCACATGGTGATAGAATTCTATATTCATCTTAAGTCTTATGGAGATTATAAACTTTAGAAAAAAGAATCATTAATGTCCAAATTATGAGCGAGATCAATTTATTGAGAATTTCGCCACAATTTGGGGATTAGATTGATGATCCATCTTGTTAAAGGCTAGATAAGAATGGCAATCAATGAAAGGACAAGGGGCAATGAAGGAGAAACCCTAGTTTCTTTAAGAGATCCCTAATTCTTATTGATAGCCATCGATCTAGTAGTAATTCTACCAATAGATAAGATGAATCATCTTGAATAATCATCATGGCTACTAGTTCCGTTCGAATCGTATAAGCATTCTTCAATTTTCTTGATAACTACATTTGATCTTGGACAATTTTCCTGAATTCCTTTCTTGAAAACAATTTCTTGAATTTCTTGAAAATATAAACTCAACCAAATCTAAAATCATTTTCTTGATTTGCTTAACTATTTCTTTCGACTCAACTAAAGCAAGAATATATGAATTCCTCGTATCTCAGTGGACGACCCGTACTCACTAACGCTCGCTACATGCGATACCGTTATTGATTGCGGTTATTATACAACTAAAACATCACATCACTTCTTTACTACACCTTTTCTTTAAAATCGAAGTGGTTAGAAATATAAAGATCAATCAAGTTGCTCTCTAGCTTCATCTTCCTCCTCAAATATCATGGTTCAAGATTCAACCGTCACATGTGATGTGAATCATGAAGCTTGAACACAATCTTGTGAGCTTTTAACATCCCCTACTTCATCATCCCACACCAAACTAGCAATTTGGTGTGGTGTGTTTGCTACACTAAAGGAGTTTAGTGTAGAGTTAGCTTGGGCTAGAGAGACTTGGGGTGGATCTTCTTTGGCGTGAAGATCATGAAGGAGGGTCGTTCAACTCGAAGAGGAACCTTGTAGAGTCGCGTGGAATTCAACCCAGAGCTTTAGAAGAGAAAGACTCAAACTACAAAAGTTGTATTCTCTTTTCTTCTCTTAGTTTATTCACATCACAAATGCAAACCCTAATAATCTAGTAATGATCTTGTTAGTCTAACTTGGCACCTAATAAAAATTAAAATGTGGCATGCTTGATGCCTCTAGAACCTCATGGTAGTGTTAAGGTAGACTTTCAGTTCTCACCCACTCGAGAGATACTACAGTTTTCTCATAGACGGTGATTGAGATGATTATATCATAAAAAATGATAACCCTACTAGTTTTCAGCAGGCCATCACAAGTGGGGACTCTATGAAGAGGCTAGATGCTATGAGATCCGAAATGGAATTCATGTACACCAACAAAATATGGAGTTTGGACGTTCCTCCTCCAGGAGTAAACCCCGTTGGATACAAGTGGATTTTCAAAAAGATAATTGGTGCAGATAGACAGGTGGAAACCTATAAGGTTAAACTTATTGCAAAAGGTTTTCGTCAAAGACCAGATGCGAGCTATAACGAAACCTTTTCTCCAGTGGCTATGATTAAATCCATATGGATCCTAGTTGCCATTACTGCCTTCCATGACTATGACATCTGGCAGATGGGCGTTAAAACCGCTTTTCAAAATGGTGATTTGGAAGAGTGCGTTTATATGGATCGGCCAAAGAGTTTCGTAGATAGTGGGAACAGCGGAAAGATGTACAAGTTGCTTAAATCCATTTCTTTATTAAAGCAGGTATCGCGGAGTTAGAACATCTGCTTCGACGAGAAGGTCAAAGAGTTTGACTTTATCAGGAACGTAGATGAACCTTGTATTTATAAGAAGATTGTAGGGAGTGATGTCGCATTTCTCATATTGTACGTTAATGACATTCTCCTAATAGGAAATGACATTCCTATGCTATAATCGATCAAATTGTTCTTGTCACAAAAATTTTCCATGAAAGATCTGGGTGATGCCTCTCGGCTCTTCGGAATGGTTGGAGAGAGCCAGAGCCTATATTCTGAGGATAAAGATCTATAAGGATAGATCTAAAAGAACGTTGGGATTGTTCCAGTTGAGGTACATGGACACCATATTAAAGAGGTTTAGTATGGAAGATTCCAAGCACGGTAATTTACCCACTTGTCATGGAATCACCCTCTCCAAAGAGATGTCTCCCAAGACTAATGAGGAGAGGGCTCGCATGAGTGTTATACCTTATGCTTCAGCGGTAAGGTCTATCATGTATGCGATGTTATGTACTAGACCAAAAATAGCTTACGCACTTAGTGTGGTAAGTAGGTATCAATCGAACCCAGTGGAGAAGTATTGGATAGTTGTGAAGAACATTCTTGTGTACCTACGAAGGACCAAAGAAATGTTTTTGGTGTATGGTAATGGTGACCTCCAGCCTTTACCAATTCAAGCTTCCAAAGTGACATAGATGAAAACAAGTTTGCCTCGGATTATGTGTTTGCCCTCAATTTAGGGGCGGTTTGTTGGAAGAGTTCCAAACAGGACACCGTCGTAGACTCGACGATGGAGGTTGAGTACATCGCTGCTACTGATACTGCCAAAGAAGCCGTCTGGATGTGAAAGTTCATCTTAGAGCTTAAAGTGGTTCCAACCATTGTTGATCCAATACCCATGTATTGTGATAACAATGGGACTATGTCATTAGCGAAGGAACCATGGTGCCATCAGCGATCCAGATACATCTTGAGACGGTATCACCTGATCCGGGAGATAGTTGATCGCCGGAAGATCGATGTTCGGATAGTAGACACGAAGGAAAATACGGCGGATCTATTCACCAAGGCCGTCCCTCAAATGCAGTTCGAGCGATTATTTGAGATATTGGGTATGCGATACGCCAATAACTGGCCTTAGTGCAAGTGGGAGATTATTGGATATGTATGCCCTAGAGGCCATTATTGTAGTGCATGCTTGGACATATATATGTACAGGAAAATCTTGCTTGATATGATAGTATTCTATCTGGTTTGTCTTTATCTTAACATGTGTATATGTTTTACTTATTATTACGTATCGCTGATACATATTGATAAAGCCCGTAGGATCTTTGCTTGATTACCATGATTATTATACAATCATACTAGAGGACCTGGGTAGTCCATAAGCACATCCTTAAACGTTCTTAGTCGTGGGAGTATCGAGACTGGATATCGATACTCCAGAGTAGACTAGTGTATACGTTTCTTGACCACGACTAGAGCGATGGTTAGTCCCACAACCATTAGTGTTTGACACCAAAAATTGTATACATGTGCTCATTGGAGAATGAGTACATCGAACGAACTCACCAAGAACTCCTAAATGGTACTATACCTATTTCCAGATAGTTGTTCTCTGGTGACATAAGTATAGGGCAGTCTGTAAATTTAAAATCGTCATAGTGTCTTGTGTGTCTTCCTACTGTACTTTGATTACTACACTACTACGGTTTTAAAGTGTTGGATATAGTGCCCTCAAGGCAATTATTGTAATTGCATATACACAATTATTGTAATTGCAGGCACGCAATTATGATAATTGAGGGAGGACCTATATAAGTAGAACAATCATACTTAAGATGATAGTATGCTATCTGCTTTGTCTTTATCATTGATATGTACACGTTTTACTTGTTATTACGTGTCGCTAATAAATAATGATGAAGCCCGTAGGATTCTTACTTGACTACCAGTATTATATGGCGATCATATACGTGAGAGCTGGGTAGTCCATAAGCACATCCTTAATGTTGGAGATAGTGCCCTCAAAGTCAATTATTGGATCGCAGGTACGTGATTGCAATGATTGAGGTAGGACCTATACCGATATGACAGTCTTGCTCGAGATGATAGTATGCTATCTGGTTTGTCTTTATCATCGTATACATGCTTTAGTTCGCTATTGCATGATTGATAGAGCCCATAGGATTCTTGCTTGACTACCAGCAGTATGATGGCGATCATATACGTGGGAGCTGGGGTCTGTAAGTACATCCTTAAAGTGTCCCTAGTCGTGGGAGTTTTCGAGACAGGGCATCGATACTCCAGAGTAGACTAGTGTATACAGTCGAGACCCCGACGAGGGGCGATGGCCGGTCTCACAAGCCATTGGTGTTAGTTGGTTCACCTAAGATGTATACAGGTGCTCATTGGGTTATGAGTACACCGGACAGGACTCGCCGGGAATCTGCTAGTTGGTATTATACATATCGTCAGATAGCAATTCCCTGGTGACATGTGTACAGGTTAGTTCATCGACCCGAGATCGTCGTTTGTCTCATGTGAGTTCCCACTGTGCTTAGATTACTACCCTACCACGCTCAAAGGAGTTGTGCAAACAGGTTTTAGTTGGGTACAGTCCCGAGCCACATTGGAGGCAAGTGAGCGGATCTCGGGGATTCGTCTCTCCCGGTATTGGGGGTTGATGTCGCGCAGTGCACGGGTGGCCATCACTAGGAATCCTCGGCCGAGGTAGTGGAGAATTACTGATTTGGATCAGTAGTTTCTCAGGTGGTGATGGGCTTCATGCCGACACGATTTATCGCGTTATTAGGGGTCTGACTTTATCCACCCCCCTAGACTCGATATGTGATATTCTTTAGACGAATGGACCGGACTGTATATACATAGTCACTGTTAGGCTCAGTAGGGTTTATAGATGAGTTCGCTCGTCAGCTTCCCTTCCAATCAATACATAGGCAAAACGTTACGTGCAACTTGTACCTCTGACGTGCTAGGGGTTATACTCAGTGCCAGTGTGTTGATGAGTCATTAGAGTCCCCCACAGACACTTTCCCAAGTTCGGGCGAAACGTTGTAGAGGCCGTATGGTGTTATGGCAAGGTTCGGAAAAAGCACGTGCTTTTTCGCACGTGCTTTTTCGCACGTGTCGTTTTTCGGGCAGATAATACTGGTAGGCTTTGGTTTAAGCCGGAACCCAGTATTATACTGTGTAGATATAATATCTTTGTCTCAGTTACATTTGTATTCGGTCGTAATACAAATGCGGGTATGTTTATACCGATACGGGGTTATCCTGAAATTCGTTTCGGGATGATTTTTGGAAGTTGCCAGTTTCCAGTTTTCTATCAGCCGTATTTAACAGTCGGTTAAATACGGATTTATCTTTTCTTGAGATGAGTGTGGAAGCTTCTAGATGAGGTGACTAGGATGGTGACTAAGCTTGTGAGTCATTGATGCATTAAGTGTTCATTTAATGTTTTGGATGACTAAGTTAGTGATTCATTGTTTCTTTAATTGCTTTCATACTAGGTGTTATGATAAGTATCATGGTTTATGGTCACCCTCTCATCTCTCCTACACTCACCTCCCTCCTACAAATATGTGGCCGGCCTTCCCCCCTCTCATGCTCATGGTTGTTGTTCATTTGGGAAGAAAAAGAATATAGTTTCGGTGTATGGAAATTTCATAGCTCATTTCATTCCATCACCCGATCCAAAAGGCAACTTCATTAACCGTTCGTCCATAGCCTTGGACGTAACGAGACAAAGTGTTCTACTCATTCTCTACTTCATCTTGGTCGACTCTTTTAGCAAACTTGACGATCGAGTTGCCTCGGTTCAGAGGCGGGAGCCCGTTTGAAGATCCGTCGACGTGGTGCCACCTGGACGAGAAGACCGGAGATTCAGGAGATCGGAGCAGCCGTAACAAGCGTGGGATGATGGTTGAAGACCGAAGGACTCGGATCGTTCGGTATAACACTTATACCCACTTTGTAGTTTGTTAGTTTAGCTTTAATGGCAGATCCGGGTTACGGTACACGATAGCACCAGTTTCGTTAAAAGTTTTTGTTCCGCATTTGGCGTCTGTTAGACGGCCGGGGCGCTACCGTGGACTTACACTTAAATTTCCCTAGTCGTGCGAGTATCGAGACCGGGCATCGATATTCCGGAGTAGAATAGTGTATATGTTTCGAGACCCCGACGAGGGGCGGTGGTCAGTCTCATAAGCCATTGATGTTATGTCACCTAAGATAGTATACAGGTGCTCACTGGAGGTGAGTGCACTGGACGGACTCGAAGAGAACTTCTAAATAGTATTATATCTATCATCAGATGGAAGTTCTCGGGTGGTATTAGTACAGATTAGGCTTTTGACCTGAGATCGTCATTTGTATCGTGTGAGTTCCTACTGTACTTTGATTACTACCCTACCACGGCTCAAAGGAGTCGTGCAAATAGGTTTCAGTTGGGTATAGTCCCGAGCCACATGGAGGCAGTGAGAATTGTCGGAGATTCGTCTCTCCTGGTATTAAGAGTTGATGTCGTTCTGTGTTCGGTGGGCTATCACCTTAAATCCGTGGCTACAGTAGATGAGATTTACTAATATAAGTTTAGTAATTCTCGGTTGGTGATGAGCTTGACTCTGTCACGACTTATCGGGTTATTAGGGGTCTGACGTTTCCATCCCCTAGACCCGGTATGCGATACTCTCAGACGAAGAGACCGGACTGTACGGAGATTGTCACATTCAGGCTCAGTAGGGTTCAGACGGACTTGTTTATCGACCTCCCTTTCGACAGATACCTGGGCAGCCGTTACGTACAGCTAGTACCTCTGACGTGCTTGTGGTTTTTTATTTATCCAGTAAATCACTGTCAGCGTATTGTCGAGTCTTTAGAGTCCCACACAGAAGGTTTTCCCGGTTCAGGCGATATGACGTAGATGACATATGTTGGTGTATACAAGGTGTTCAATTAAATACGTGTACAGGCTACACGGATTTTAATCGGACGGTTGATAATACTAGCGGCTTAGGATTACACCGGATTATTAAATCAGGTTTTGATTTAATATATATTGTAGTATTATTGTTCACTATTCATTTTCTCTCTCTTGACTATTTGTATTTTTGTACGAATACGCGTATATGTATTTCGATACGTATACTGGGTTGTATTCCCTATTATACGGAATTTGTTCCAGAAGATGGACACTTCATTTATTGATTTTTCTTTTATAGAAAATCAAAAATGAAGTGGAGGATGAGGTGTTTTGCAGCATGGTAGAGAGGTATGGGTTGGTTATTATATAGTATTTCATTTGTTAATACTATTCTTGGATGGTTGCTAAAATACTCGGACATTCCTTTGCTACCTTTTGCTACTGGCTCTTCATAAACACTTAGACATTTTTTCCCATGGCTTCTTCTTCTTCTTCACCTCCTCCTCCTTCTTCTTGGTAGCTCATTTGAGCTTAGAAAAGATAGTGAAAATATTTCTACATCCCTACTCTTCATTCGTAGCGAGCTTAGAGTGTCGGTCGCTTCACTTGGTGAAGACGGAGCTTGGATCGGTTTCCCTCAGGTGGATCTTCTTCGGCAAGGGCGGTCGCCACTCAAGCTTGATCTGGACAACATACACGGAGCTTGTAGGGGTCTTCCACGATTAGGTGGACACGCGTCGAAGGTAGTATTCCGTATCTTTGCATACTTGGTTTGCTAGTTTAAGCGTTTGGATAGATTCTAGGTTCAGGCTTCCTTCGTGTTTGCTTGAAATTTTTGTTCGCAATTCGCGCTTCCGCTGCACCGCAGGCACTAGGAAACCCTACATAAAGAGCCGTGAAAACAAGTTCTAGTTGGGTACAGTCCCGATGCACATGAAGGTAGTGGGCGATAGAGAGAATTCGTCTCTCCCGATATAGGGAGTTGATGTCGCGCTGTGCACGATTGGTTATAACCATAAGTCCCTGGCCACGACAGATGAGATTTACTGATAAGTGTTATCAATAGTTTCTCAGGTGATTATGAGGTTGATATCTGCATAAATTATCGGGTTATTGGGGGTCTGACGGATTCCACCCCCCAGACCTGGTATGCGACACTCTCAGACGAAGAAAACGGATTGTACGGTGATTGTTACTGATAGACTCTGCAGGGTACAGATGAGATTGCTTGTCGACCTTTCTTTCGACACATACTTGGGTAACCGTTACGTACAACTAGTATCACTGACGTTCTTATGGTTATGGATTTGATTCAGTAACTCACTGCCAGCGTATTGTCGAGTTTTTAGAATCCCACACAGAGGGTTTCCGGCTAAAGGCGAAATAATGTAAAGTGCGAATGGTGATTCGTGCGGGAGTTCGAACAAGTGTATTTGATACACGCACAGTAATCGAACGTTTGATTAATACTAGCCGGTTTATAATAAAGCCGAATTATTAAATCAAGTGTTGATACACACGCACACACGAGGTTAATGGAGGAAAGAGACCATAGGAGGGAATTTCCTCCTATGGCGTCGAAAGAATACACCCTTCCTTATTTTTTCCGACGATCGGCATCCACCATCTTCATCGTTATCATCATGTGGGAACACCAAATTTTATGTGATTCTACAGCTTTTTCACCGTTGATTTAGTGGGTTCAAAATTAACGGTTTACCGACAATAGAACTTCTTACATTGCTAAATCAACGGTGAAAAAGTTGTAGAATCACATGAAATTTGGTATACCCATATCTTAAATGATAACGATGAAGATGGTGGGTGCCGATCGGCGGAAAAAATGAGGGAGGATGTATTTTTTTGACGCCACGGGAGGAAATTCCCTCCTATGGCATCTTTCCTCCATTATTCTCTCTCTCTCTCTCTCTCTCTCTCTATATATATATATATATATATATATATATATATATATATATCACTCTCTCACTATGTGTGTGTGTATTATGTTACATAATCTCTTTTCTATTTAGATGGCATGAGAGAAGAGTGGGCTTGTGAGTGATCCGGATGCTTCCTCCCTTGCCACAAAATCATTTGAAGAGGGAGAAATGAGATATGCTTGATTGATTCTCTCATTCTCACTCTTCTCTCTCTTCAAATGTTATGTAAGCTTTCTAAAGAGAAAAAAAAAAGAGAAAAAGAAAGAGAGTTTGAGTGTTCTTCATCTACATCGCTTCCTTCTCATTCCAATAATCATAAATTCGCCGTTCGGGAATTATTCGGCAAGGTCAAAAATTCGAATTCGGGAAACTATTCGGAAAATTTTGACAGGTAATCGGAAAAGATTCGGCAAGTATTCGAAAAATGTTCGGAAAAGCTTTCGAGCAAGAAATTAATATATGAGGCACTGGATTTTGATATTGCGGATTATTTGCTGTTTTTTTGAATTATTCGCTATTTATTTGAATTATTCACGAATTATTCGAAGCGTTCGTCAGTGGCGATTAAATCGGAGAATTAATCGGCCGATCAAAAATTCGCGAATTACGTGACTATGCCCATTCCTAACAAGAGTAAGTAACTTCACTCAAGGTTTTCACTTGGTGAAGCTAGAGCTTGGGTTGGGTTTTCTTCGCGTGAATTATTTTCGGTAAAGGCGATCGGCTTGTAAGCATGTTCCAGAGGACTTGGAGCCTAGCTAGAGTTCACTACCACCTCGCAAACATGCTACAAAGATTGTAGTCCCTATAAACTCATAGTCCAGCTCTCTAATTTGTGCTATTTTAGTGTATGGATGATTTTTTTGGGTATTGGTTGCTTGTGCTTGCTTAAAATTCATTGTTATTCATTCCGCCTTATCCGTAAGTATTATGGTGCGGGCACAAGACAATATATATATATATATATATATAAGAGAGAATAATGGAGGAAAAATGCCATAGGAGGGAATTTCCTCCTATGGCGTCGAAAAAATACCCCCTCCTTCATTTTTTTCGACGATCGGCACCCACCATCTTCATCGTTATCATCTAATATGTTGGTACACCAAATTTCATGTGATTCTACAACTTTTTCACCGTTGATTTAACAATGTAAAAATTTGTATTATCGGTAAACCGTTAATTTTGAACCCACTAAATCAACAGTGAAAAAGTTGTAGAATCATATGAAATTTGGTGTACCCACATCTTAGATGATAACGATGAATATGATAGGTGCCGATCGTCGGAAAAAATGAGGGAGGGTGTGTTTTTTCGACGCCATAGGAGGAAATTCCCTCCTATGGCCTCTTTCCTCCATTATTCTCAAATATATATATATGAGAATAATGGAGGAAAGAGGCCATATGTAGGAATTTCCTCTTATGGCGTCGAAAAAACACACCATCCATCATGTTTTTCAACGATCGGAATGCATCATCTTCATCGTTATCATCTAAGATGTGGGTACACCAAATTACATGTGATTCTACAACTTTTTCACCGTTGAATTAGTGGGTTCAAAATTAACAGTTTACCGACAATAGAACTTTTTACATTACTAATTCAACAGTGAAAAAGTTGTAGAATCACATGAAATTTGGTGTACCCACATCTTAGATGATAACGATGAAGATGATGCATTCCGATCGTCGGAAAACACGATGGATGGTGTGTTTTTTCGACGCTATAGAACGAAATTCACTCCTATGACCTCTTTCCTCCATATTATATATATATATATAGAGAGAGAGAGAGAGAGAGAATAATGGAGGAAAGAATTCACTCCTATGGCGTCGAAAAAATACCCCCTCCTTAATTTTTTCCGACGATCGGCACCCATTATCTTCATCGTCATCATCTAAGATGTAGGTATACCAAATTTCATGTGATTCTACAACTTTTTCACCGTTGATTTAGTGGGTTCAAAATTAACAGTTTACCGACAATAGAACTTTTTACATTGCTAAATCAAAGGTGAAAAGGTTGTAGAATCACATGAAATTTTGTGTGCCCACATCTTAGATGATGACGATGAAGGTGGTGGGTACCGATCGTCGGAAAAAGCTAAGGAGGGGGTATTTTTTCGACGCCATAGGAGGAAATTCCCTCCTATGGCCTCTTCCCTCCATTATATATATATATATATATATATATATATATATAGAGAGAGAGAGAGAGAGAGAGAATAATGGAGAAAAGAGGCCATAGGAGGAAATTTCCTGCTATGGTGTAGAAAAAATACAACCTCCGCCATTTTTTTTCGACGATCGGCCCCCATCATCTTCATCGTTATCATCTAAGATATGGGTAAACCAAATTTCATGTGATTCTACAACTTTTTCACCGTTGATTTAGCAACGTAAAAAGTTCTACTGTCGGTAAACCGTTAATTTTGAACCCACTAAATCAACGGTGAAAAAGTTGTGGAATCACATGAAATTTGGTGTACGCACATCTTAGATGATAACGATGATGATGATGGGTGCCGATCGTCGGAAAAAATGGCGGAGGTTGTATTTTTTCCACGCCATAGGAGGAAATCCCTTCCTATGACCTCTTTCCTCCATTAATCTCATATACATATAATAGAGGAAAGGTGCCATAGGATGGAATTTACTCTTATGGCGTTGAAAACATATACCGTTCATGTTTTTTTCCGACCATCGACTCCCATCATCTTTATCATGTAAATTGTGGATACACCAAATTTCATGTGATTCCATCACTTTTTCACCGTTGATTTAGTTGGTACATAATTAACAGTTTACCAATGATAGAACTTTTTACATTGATGATTCAACGGTGAAAAATGGTGGAATCATATGATATTTGGTTTATCCAGATCTTACATGATAAAGACGATGATGGGTGCCGATCGCCAAAAAGATCATGAAGGATATAGATTTTTGATGCCATCTAAGGAAAAAGCCTTATAGAGCCTTTTTTCTTCGTTATTCTCGCGCACACACATAAGCGGGTTGACATTTTTTTTCAAATTCATGAATTTTTTTTATGTGACGTCCTTCCGATGATCCGCTCCGTTCAAATTGTTCTACACCTCTTAAATAGTGTATGAATGAAAATCACGTTAATCGGAGGTGTTTTGCATGTGAAAAATATGTGAGTTTATTTCAACCATGCGGTTTTTAAGATTTTAAAACTTGGTTTTGGACATGCCAAAAACTTATAAGATGTAAATGGACATGACCCATATATTTGTCAATCTGTCTAATACGGTCACTAAAGTGTTGGATTCGGATGCAAATGTGGATTAGATGTAAATGAGCATGAACCATATATTTGTCAATCTGTCTAATACGGTCACAAAAGTGTTGGATTCAGATGCGAAGTCTTAACTAAATAACCTGATTGAAAAGAGTATAATTTTTCAAAATCGATATAGCTTCTAGAAAATCATGATTCAAACACTTGATCACATCATCCAAAACCAACTCCTCAAACAAAGATCAACTTGACTCAACTTTGCTAAGTCTTCAATATAATTCCATCTACAGTGTATATAAGTACCTTTTTATTTGCATACATAACCTAAAATTGTTCATCCTGTTATTAGGGCAACATCAACTTGCAAACCAAACCCTAAACCCTAATAAATGGAACAAAACCCCAATGCATATAATAATCTCTTTAGACTTTGATTTAATCCAAACCTAATCCTCTGACCAATCGGCTCCACGTAAATAGCAACCCTTCATAAAATCTTTGAAAGATTAGCACCAAGATTGAAACTGGTATATAGACCCCTTACCATATTTTAGTTGAATGAATTGTAACAGCGATATCTACAACAAACAATATTTCAGTATCTATAATGAAGTTTAGGGTAATTTGTCGAAAAGCCCCCTCGGGAGTTGTCTAAAACCCTCTGTTTGAAATTGTTGGGAAAGGCTTACTGTTAAAAATCTTTGTGAAAAAACCCTGGGCTATATTTCTTTTAGACACTGCTCAGATACTATATGCAACTTTTTAAATATTGAATGGAACTTGTATAAAATGGGTTTTAATTGGGCTAGGGGTTTTTAAACAAGAGCAAAAGGCCCAGGGATTTGTACACAAGTTTGAAGCAGGACCGGGGGCTTTTTGACAATTTACCCTAAAGTTTATACATGTAAAATGAAAACAAGAATTTACTACTTTTGGATTAAGTTAGAAGAAATAGCTGAGTTTATGCAGAAAGATAGAAGGCAACAGCAAGACTTTTACTACTTTTGGATTAAGAGAGAAGAAATAGGGAGTTTATAGCACCGAAACATGGAGTACTAGCGTTTTTGGCATATGCCATATGGTTATAAGAACTTCTATGATAAATTTTTTTTATTAATTTAACCATATGCATCGCACTTCTAAAATAATAATGACGTGACAATTTAATTACGTACATCATTACTGTAAAACATTGACATAACATTTAACTACATGCATTACACATAAAACAAAGGAACATTAGAGATATCACAAGCACAAATATTTCATACCCTTAGTCTTAATTAGTTGTTTAAATTTTACACTAAAGACTCCAATATCTTACAACTTATTATATCATAGATGTATATACTCCAAATAGGCAGCATTACATTTTTTTCCTTGTTCCATGTCTTGATGATTGAATCAATCAGCAGGGCTCAGAGACACATTTAGCTTAATCAATGTGCTCGGTCTCTGAGAACCTCAATATCAAGTTCGGTCGGGTCAGTAGCCTGAATCTCGTAGTGAACTCCATCCAGCTCTCGCCTGAATCGATCCTTGGATGTTGCATACAGCATCTTGGCGCGGATACGAGACACTGAAGGAGACCTGTTTACGATCTATAATTAAGGAACAATAATACAATAGGTCACAGTTTACCGAGGGCTGGATTCACTGTTCAAAGTGCAAACTGCATGGATGAAAATGAATATATAAATAGAATAATAAGCTACAAAGGGCTACCATGGCTTTGCAGTCCAAGCAAGCGAACAGACATGTTCCATATGGCATGTTCCCAGAAATAGAATCATATGGCATGTTCCCAGAAATATATAAATAGAATCATAAACATCATTAACTAAGAGAGTCTAGAGACAACGGATCCATATGGCATGTTCCCAGAAATTTTAGATGGCTAGGTCCGAAGAGACATGTTCGACAAAGTCCAGGATTAATAGAAAAAAAATTGGAACAATTTTTTTGGGAAAAAGAAACGAGGATTGCGGCGAGGATTTCCACAGTTTCCATCTCATTTCCCTCAACAAATCTCCATGTCTCGTTCAGAAGAAATAAATGCTAATACCAAGGACCCCCAGTCAAGCTTGTGCCATTACTTAGTTGATATTTCAACTTTCATATAAATGCAAGACAATTTTTTCTTGTACGTTTTGTTGTTATCCATTGAATTCTAGCATGACTATTTCTTCTGCAAACTCGGTAAATGTTCATATATTTTTTATCACAACGACCACGAGTTTTTTTTCCTATAACAGACAAACTTCTGGCTCATGGACATACCGTGTGGATAAAATTTCCTTCTCTATTCAATTTTTTTTCTTTTCTTTCTCTTTCACAAACTAACTATTTCTATTGCATTTTTCAGGTGAAATCCTTCCGAGTCAAATACTACGATATCAATGATTAGTAAGTGGCATCGTATCTTCAACTATATAATTTCTTGACCTATTTGAAACCTACCATGAATATGGTAATGGCACGAAAACAATATCAAATGAGGATGCAAATTTTTTTGATCATGTAGAACTCACCAGGCAACGAAGAAGATCTTGCTTTTCTGACAATTTTCCTCGGTAACAAAGTCAAAATCGTAAATCGCGTAGCGGCAATCGTTTTCAGGCAGAGCTGCCATGAAACCGTCATAGCTCTCAGCAGCACCTCCAGTCTTCTCCACAACAACCTCCTTTCGCTTCTCATCAATCTTGAAAATCACATAGCGATGTTCCTTCTTCCTTTGAAGCTCCAAGAAAGTAACCTTGCATTGATCCGCAACTCCCATTCCAGAGGATGCATTCGACTGAAATAAGACCAGCAGATAGTTAGAGGTCTAAAATGCCCATAGTCAATTAATTACGAGAAATACAAATAGCACGTAAAAAAATGAATACTTTGCTTCCTTCATGGGGTTGTGCACTAATACATGATAAGGTTGTGATGGGTATAAGCATATACCATATAGTCTAAAACATATATCAAGCAGCTTGTATGCTTCTAAAAAGATAAACCTACAAGTTCCCATTATAGATGCAGACAACAAAGCCGAAGAAAAAGACAATCGGGATGCAATTAACTATGAAACTATTGCTCCTCTAAAAAGTTCAATGAAGCCCGAACTAATCCATGGCAGCGTAATAGAAAACTCAATAAACCAAAAGATGAGACCAAGTGAAAGGAAATAAGGGGTTATCCGAATTAATTCATCAAAACGAACCAGTCAACCAATATTCATAATTTCATACGTACTATTGTAAACCCCCCCCCCCCCCCCGCCCCCTCCTCCTCCTCCTCTCCCTGACAAAAAAGGCATTTTTTGTGGTAGAAGTGCACTATTATTACTGAATTATTATAATGCAAGCAGCTATGGTCAAAGTACAGAGTTTTTCGAGTCCACCCAGGCCCAAAAATTAAAAAAAAATAAGACCCAATGGATGCAGTAACCCATTCCTTGCATTTCAAGTCTTTCATACTTTATAGGCAATGGATACACTCAACTAATTAGTCGTCCAATTTAGTCAGGCTTGCATAATCTGAATATTCACATGCTAATAGAAATCCATCTGTAGTGTCAAATGAATATTTGACCCCATGCTTATGCTATGACTGGAATTCAATAAGAAACTGTTAACCTGCACAAGACTGATGAATGAGCCAAAACTCAGCTTCAGACCCAATCACGATATATGCATTGCATAGTTTATGCGTGTACACACACACACACACACACAAATAAAAAAGCAATCCCATGCATATAGCATACCATTACAGTTTACACCAAACATTTGTAAGGAAAAATGAAATTTTCCTCTGCGTATTTTCTTACAGGTATACACCATTTTTAACCGCTTTGAATATGTTAAATGATCATGATGATCACCATTAGACGTAGGTGCTGCAGCTGTGTTGGTTCTGCTGACACTTTAGCCTTAAAGAGTATGTGCTGAAGCCTGAAGGGATGACGAATACCTTACCTGTTGGTCTTAATGGGTAGTAAAGGATAGCATCGTTTTAGATGGTTTATTTCGGCCGTTCCTCTATATAATGTTCATCAAATTAATAATATTAGCAAGGAAATTGACATTACAAAGTAAGGAGTAGGGGGGGAAAGCATATGCCCAAAAGCTAAGTGATGTTGAATCCAAATATATGATACTACCACATGACTATAGACAATGAGTCATACCAAATTATCACCAGATTACAGTAAAAAAAGCTTTATCATCATCCGAAATTATAATCTCAAATCTTGAAGAAAAAGACAGCCCGTATCAATAACATCTTTCACTGTACACTTCTTAAGCACCAGTCCACACTCAAGATTGCTTGTATCTTGTGGATAGTCAGGGTTATGTCACTTGAGTGGAACCCTCTTGATTTACCTTGTGGACGTAGGCCGAGTTGGTCGAACCACATAAATCCAGTGTTCGCATTTCGTGTGTTTGTGTATGCTCGCTATTGTGTACTTGATTGATAATAGTGAGGCCCGAGGGGATCAGCATTCCCAACAATGATCACCATCATATCATGAGTCCATTAACAGTCAATTCAGGTTGACAACAGTTGCGCACTAATGCATCCCATTTGCAATATATCGGACGATTTTACAATATATCGGATGAATTTTACCCAAAACTATAAAATAAAAAAAAAGATATAAAATCAATATATCATATCATTTTCTCTCCAAAACCGATATATTAGCCGATATATGATATATATCGGCGATATTTTGAGTCCTCCAGGATAGGCCACCTCATCTCCACATATGGTTTGCAAATGACCCAAGGCATTATATGGCTTAAAACAAGCTCCTCAAGCTTGGTTCACAAAATTAAAGTGTCCTCCAAGGTGCTGGTTATCGGCAAAGCCACAATGATTATTCCCTATTCATCTCTTCTACCTCAAGTGGTTGTCTTTGCATTGGTGTATGTCAATGATATCTTGATCACAGGAGATAACCTTCAAGGCATTGAGAAGTAAAAGCATGTACTCCCAACACTCTTTCCAAATAAAAGATATAGGATCTGCTTTCTTAGGATTGGAAATATCCAGAAATTCTAATGGATATTTTCTTAATCAAAGAAAATAAACGCAGAATCTTATTGACTTGGTTGGCCTTACGGATGACAAGCAAGTCGACACCCCACTTGAAATGAATGTGAAGCACAGCAAGCTAGATGAGGATCATATAGCTGAGCCAACTCTGTATCGACGGGTTAATGGTAGCTTAGTCCATGTTACGGTGACATGACCAGACATTGCAATTGTCGTGCATCTTATGAGTCAGTTTCTCTCTGATCCACAAAGATTGCATCTGATTGCAGTTCATCAGATTATTCGATATCTTCGATCCACTCCAACCATAGGCTTACCTTATTGTAAATCATCAATTCAGGAGTTAAAAGCATTCTCTGATGCAGATTATGCCGGTTGTCCTGACACATGAAGATCAACTACTGGGTGTTGTACTTCCTTGGAAGCACTTTACTTTCTTGGAAATCGAAGAAGCAACCAACTGGGTCAAAATCATCAACAAAATCAAAATATCGTGCCATGTCATCTAGTTGTAGTGAAATTGTGTCATTACAATGTCTTCTAAAGGACTCCCACACCTTTATTTTGTCACAATGAAAGTGCAATCAAAATTGCTAGTAACCAAAGGAGAAAATTGTTGATATTTTCACAAAGTCTCTGCCAAAGAAGCGTCATGCATATTTAGCAAGCAAACTGATGATGGAACATCATCAATTTGAGGGGGAGAATTAACAGCTATATAGCCGTCCAAGACCAACTGGTTTTAATTCCTAATTATAGCTTGAAACCATCAAAAAGTTACATATGTTGAGATTAGTTTAAATTTAAATAGTTAGCTATTATAGATAGAATTAAGATAAATCTCTTATTTAAATATAGATTTAGATTAGAGAAAATATTCTTATAGATAAATCTCTTATTTAAATATAGATTTAGATTTAAATTTAAGAGATAATATTCCATTAGATAAAAATAAAGGAGATTTATGTTAATCCTAGTCTAAGTGAGAGAGGGTTTATTCTACACTATAAATAGAAATGTGCTCTCATCAAGCAAAAATATCGACTTGATCATAGGTTCAAGGAAGACGAGAAACAACTCCATAAGGGATCAAGACGGTCATTAGGGTTGATAGTTTTTTATCATAAAGTTCTATAGAGTCGTCGGCTCCATAAGGAATTGAGACTTTCAAAGGAGAACTTATAGAGAGAGAGGAAGATCTCGTTGGAGATCATAAAAAAGGGGTTTTGAAATTCTCCGTAAGGCTTTTTCTTTCTAAAGTTCTAATAAAGCTTCTCCCCGTCCCCTCCCCCAATTTATTTGCATTGTTTATTTCTGCGGTTTGTATCTGGTGTTATTTGTTATTCATCAATAAAGGATCTAGGTTTATAGATTCGTAAGATTTTCCGCTGCGTCCGCAATTGATCTTGTGGTCTCAACAATTGGTATCAGTGCTACGTTATGTGGTTTTGCAATTTAAGTTTACGGTGGGTGATGACGCTCGTATCCACCTCCAATCTTTTTAGATTGTAATTCTATTGATGGCAGTTCGTAAGGATTCGAAGGAAAGGTTTTTTTTTTTTGGAATCAAGGATAACGGATAATAAGTTAAATAGCACAAAGTTTGTGATGGAGAAATTTAATGGGAAACAAAACTTTTCGATGTGGCAGAGAAGGGTAAAAACACTTCTAGTGAAGAAAGGGTTGTTTAAGGCACTTGGGGGTAGTAAACCTACCATCATGACAGATGACGCATAGGCGGAGATAGATCTGAAAGCACAATACACGATAGAACTTTGTTTGGCGGATAACGTTATGTATAACGTTATGAAAGAGACTTCTACGATAAGTTTGTGGTTGAAACTAAAGAGCTTGTACATGACAAAATCGTTATCAAATAAGCTGCTAAAGAGGCAACTTTACAGATTACACATGAAGCAAGGGACTCTTATTCACAACCACATAAACAACTTCAACAAGATAGTGAGCAATCTTCTATGCCTTGAAGTCAAGTTAGAGGAAGAGGACCAAGCACTATTGCTCCTATTTTCACTTCCAAATTCGTATGAACACTTGGTGGCTACGATCCTTTATGGAAAGGTGACCCTCAAGATGGAAGTTACAACAACACTTCTAAATAATGAGACCATGAAAAAATCAAATCTATCGGAAGACTCATCGGGGTTATTCGCCGGTGAAAGGGAAAGATCGAAGAATAGAGACGGAAGGAAGAGCATAAAGGGAGAATCCAAATCATCCGAGCAAGAGAGCGGACCGCGCTTCTTTTGCAAACAGTCAGGACATCTGAAGAAGCAATGTCAGAAATATAAACAGTGGTTGGAGAAGAAGAGTAAAGGTGCCAGCATAACGGGTTCGGATCAAGCCAGTGTGGCGACCAAAGCAGAAGATCCGTATGATGTACTCGTCGTACACATCGGGAAAGAAGATTCTGATGCTTGGATTCTTGATTCCGGATGTTCATGTCTTGTGTCCGAAGAAGCTGTTCGACACCTATAAAGGATACAATGGTAACAGTGTTCTCATGGGAAATAATGTGGCGTGCAAAGCCATTGGGATAGGAAGCATCAAAGTCCGCATGTTTGATGGGATGGTACGAACGCTTGTGAATGTGTGTGACGTTCCGGAACTAAAAAAGAACCCGATTTCTCTCGGAGCATTCAATGCGGTTGCAAGTTCATTGGTCAAAATAGAGTACTAAAGGTTGTCAGGGGTGCCTTAGTGGTCATGAAGGGACAACGATTAAAGAACTTGTATCGTTTGGACGGCAGCACGATGTCTGGTGATGCGGTCGTAGTTTCGGAGAAACAGATGGAGCATACCGCAAAGTTGTGTCATATACGTCTAAGCCACATGAGTGACGGGGGGCTTCATGAGTTGCACAGAAGAGAGTTGCTGAAAGGTGTTACTTCGTGCAAGTTAGATTTCTGCAAATTTTGTTTGATGGGAAGGCAACATAAGGTCGGCTTCAAACAAGCCATGCACAAGACCTAAGGACTTCTCGATTACATTCATTCAGACGTATGGGGGTCATCACCGGTTGCATCAAAGCGAAGTGCCATGTATTATGTCACCTTTGTTGACGATTTCTCACGGAAGGTATGGGTCTACTTCCTCAAACACAAATCAGATGTATTTGCTAGTTTCAAGGAGTGTAAAACAGCCGTGGAGAAGTAAAAGGGGCGACCAGTGAAGTATTTGCGGGCAAATAATGGAGGTGAATACACCCCGAAGGAATTTCAGGATTTCTATAAAGAACGAGGCATACGGCGGCAATGGACTGTTGCGGGACAGCCAGAACAGCCAGAGCAGAATGGGATATCGGAGCGCATGAATAGAACATTACTAGAGAGAGCCAGAAGTATGCAGTTGCAATCCATACTTTCGAAAGACTTCTGAGCAAAAGCGGTAAGTCATACATGCTATTTGGTCAACATGTCTCCATCAACAGCCATAAATTTTCAAATCCCAGAAGAATTATGGAGAGGAGAGCCAGTTAGTTACGATTCTGTACGAGTGTTTGGGTGCCCTGCCTACTCGCTTGTGAATCAAAAGGATAGGACCAAACTGGAATCAAAGTCAAAAAAGCGTGTTTTCTTGGGATTCAAACTTGGTGTTAAAGGCTACAGCTTATGGGTTCTAGAAAACAAAAGAGCGTTCACCAGCCGAGATGCAATCTTCGATGGGGATTCCACGTTGAAAGACATGGCTGGAGATAATAAGGAGGCAGGTGACGCATTAAGGAGCAATGATTCGGTGGAGTTATCTGGCACTTATAAGGTTACGAACACTGAATCACAATTACAGCCTATTGATGCAGAGATAGACGGACGGATTACGGAGACAGAAGGTGAGGACCAACCCCAACAGGACCCACAGGCAATAGCATTAATGAAATCAACACGTACTTATAAGACACCAGTCAGGTACAGTTTTGAATACATGCTCGCATACGCTTTAGTCATTGAAAATGAAGTTCGCAGCTCTTACCAGGACGCCATTAGGCAAGAGCATAGGGTAGATCGTGGCAATGACAAAGAAGATGGAGTCACTTCGAAAGAATAGTACGTGGAGATTGGTAGAGCTACCGAAAGGCAAAAGGGATATTGGCTGCAAATGGGTATACAAAAAAAAGAATAAGCAATACAATACACGGTCAGTTGTGAAGGGTTTTGCTCAGAAAGGGGATTGACTAGAATGAGATTTTCTTGTCGTGAGGCAAGCATACGTCTATTCGAATGTTGTTGGTGAAGATAGCTACTCAAGATTTAAAGTTTGAGCAAATGGACATGAAGACGGCATTTATGCATGGGAAGTTGGAAAAGAAAATCTTCATGAATCAACCTGAAAGATTTATAAAGGCCGGTAAGAAGGATCATGTATGTGAGCTTAAGCGGTTTTTATACGGGTTGAAGCAGTCTCCCGGACAGTGGTACAATCACTCCGATTCTTTCATGAGGAAAACCAACTACTCGAGATGGGAGTATGACAGCTGCGTGTACCCGAAGCGGTTTAAGGATGGGTTGTCAATATATCTACTCTTATATGTCGATGACATGTTGATCGTGGCTAAGAGTATGGTGAAAATAAAGGTGCTCAAAACTTCATTGAGCGCAGAATTTGATATGGACTTAGGTGAAGTGAAAAAAATTCTTGGGATGGAAATTATTCGAGACAGGAAGGCTGTGACTATCCTAAGTCGGATATATTGAGAAGGTGTTGTAGAGATACAACATGAAGGACTCAAGACAGGTGAGCATCTCGATCGCCGGTCATTTCAAGCTATCTTCCAAGGAGTGTCCAAAATCAGCGGAGAAGGAAAAGATGCCTCGATTACCATATGCAAGTGCGGTGGGATCGCTGGTGTACGCTATGGTATGCAGACGTCCAGACATATCATATGCGGTAATTCTGGTCAGCCGGTGTAAGATGTAGTGCCCTTAAGGTAATTATTGTAATTGCGGGTAGGCGATTATGATAATTAAAGGAGTACATATACAAGTAGAACAGTTTTGCTCAAGATGATAATATGTTATCTGGTTTGTCTTTATCATTATGTGTATGTTTCACATGCTATTACGTGTCGCTAATTGATAATGATAAATCCCGTAGAATTCTTGCTTGACTACCAGCATTATGATAGCAATCATATATGTGGAAGCTGGATAGTTCATAAGCATTCTTAAATGTCCCTAGTCGAGAGAGTATCGAGACTGAGCATCGATATTCCGAAGTAGACTAGTGCATACGTTTCTAGACCCTGACGAGGGACGGTGGCCGGTCTCACAAGCCATTGGTGTTTTGGCACCTAAGATAGTATACAGGTGCTCACTGAAAATGAGTACACCAGATAAACTCGCTGAGAACTTCTAGATGGTATTATATCTATAGTCAGAAAGCAATTCTCTGGTGACGTAAGTACAGGATAGTCTTTTGACTTGAGATAGTCATTAGTCTCGTGTGAGTTCCTACTGTATTTTGATTACTACCCTACTACGGCTCAAAGGAGTTATGCAAACAGGTTTTAGTTAGGTACAGTCCTGAGCCACATGAAGGCAGTGAGCGATCGTCAGGGATTCTTCTCTCCCGATATAGGGAGTCGATGTCGTGCTATGTTCGGTTGGTTATTACCATAAATTCCTAACCAGGATGGATGAGATTTAGTGATAAGAAATCAGTAGTTTCTCGGTGGGTGATGAGCTTGACACCGGCACGACTTATCTGGTTATTAGGGGTCTAACGTTATCCACCCCCTAGACCCGGTATGCGACACTTTCAGATGAAGAGACCAAACTGTATGGAGACGGTCACTTACAGGCTCAATAGGGTACGAACAGACTTCATTGTCGACCTCCTTTTCAACATATACCTGGATATTCGTTACGTACAGCTAGTACCGCTGACGTGCTTATGGTAATGAATTTATCCAGTAACTCACTGTCAGTGTATTGTCGAGTCTTTAAAATCCCACACAGGATTTTCCCGGTTCATGCGATATGATGTGGAGGTTGTATGTTGATATGTGCAAGGTCCAATTAAATACGTGTATTGGCTACACAGACATTGATCGGACGGTTAATAATACTAGCCGGCTCAGGATTAAGCCGGATTATTAAATCAAGTATTGATTAATAATTTACATATATATTTTGATATATAATATATTCTAGTATTATGTTCACTATTCATTTTCTTTCTCTTGGCTATTCGTATTTTTATACGGATACACGTATATGTAGACAATACATATACCGGGATTGTATTCCGTATTTATACAGAACACTTCTAGAAGGACACCGCATTTTAGGGATTTCCTTTTTTGGAAATCAAGAAATGAAGTGGAAAGATGAGCATGGATTAGAGTATGGTTGAGGACGGGTCTCATTTTATATTGAAAAAATGAGTATGACATGTTTGAAAAAGGTTTTAAAAATCACCCTATCATTCTCATCTTTTTTACTCAAGCTCATTCTATTATAAGAGACTCTCTCTCCTCATTCTTCACTCTTGAGCTTTGGTGATGAGAAATTTAGATAGTGGAAAAATTCTCTACATCCTAAATTGTTATCTTTAGGTTGCTTCATTAGGATTCTAGGTGAAACTGGAGTTTGGATAAGTTCCCTCGGGTAGATCATCATCGGCAGGGACGGTCGCCTCTTAAGCACATTCCCAATGGTCTACGGAGCTTGGAAGAGTCTTCTACAATTGGATGAGCATGCTAAAGGTTGTGATCCCTAAACCTTGTATATTATGCTTCTAGTTTAGTATTTGGATCGATCACTTGGGATTAGTTTCTAGTACTCTCTCTTGAGATTTTTGTTTTGGATTCCGCATTTTTTTGTTCGATTTTCGCTTCCGCTGCGCCGCGAGCGCCGGAAAACCCTAACATGGTATCAGAGCCGTGCCAAACATTTTAACTAGTTGTAAACGAAGTTTTAGTTTCGAGACCGAAAAATTAACCGGAGTTGGTTTCTGTCCATTTTCAAAACGGCACCTGAAAAATTTTTGATGGATTTATTTGAGCGGGTTTTTAAGAAAACATGGCACAAACCCGAGGACCTAATTCCATTTTCTGGCCGTCCGGGGCATTTTTGGTTGGCCACAAATTGTCAAAATGTCCATGGGTTTTGTCAGTTGCCTGGAATTTTGGAAACTAGATTTTTAGCATACCTCTTTTTGCCCCATATTTCAGTTAGTGTTATTTTTGTATTCAGGCAACTTTTTGGTCGAAATTTTAGTATCGTTTATGATTCGTATGTTGGTTTATATGTTGTTAAATGTCGTCTAATTATTATATGTTCGATTAGACAGGGTTGCATATATGTTGTTGCTTGTTCTTGTGATATATATCATTGGTTATAGTTTTAGACGGATTGTCGTGACGGATAGCCCCTCGTGTGATGATGTATGTACAGTTTGTGATGAATGTATATTCGTTTATTTGGAACGAGTGGTCGGATTGTAGTCGTCGTTGCCGCTTGACGTATATTCTTTTATTGGCACACGTCTATGATGCGGTCGTTGTCGCCATTGTATATTTTTCATTACATGTACCAGGATTAACCCACGGAGAAGTGCTCAGACAACCAGATTCTAGAGTGCGGAAGGTGGCCATCTCATGGAGTTCGAACCGAACCGCCTTGCTCTAGAATTGGTAGGTTGCTCGTTGCACTTGTAAGGGTTTTAGAATAGACCCAAGGAAGAGTGCATAAGTTACCGGATTCTAAAAAGCGCCGGGTGGCCCACTAATGACATTGAGGCCGGTTGCCCCGTTTTTAGGATTGACGGGTAGCTTGTCGGGCTCATAGGGGTCTTGGTTTGATGTTGTCCGGGAAATCCACAAGACCGCTATTTAATTTTGTTAGTCGCATGCCTGTGATATTTTTACGTGCCTGTAATGACGAGATATATATTATATATATTAGATGCTTCTATATTTTTTGCATCCGCGCTAGCCCCGTCTCTGCTGTAAGTTAACCTTACGATGAAGACCCGAGGCCCCGTGGCGAATACGGATGGCATATAAAAGTATGCTATTTTGATTGTTTCTGGTGTGGCTTGAAACTTAAATGATGGGACTGCATTATATGTTTAATGTAAGCGAAATAAACCCAATATGATGTTACGGGGACCAAATTTTCAAAGATGTCTAGTCTTATTCTTTCGCTTTGCATAAAGGTATTCGGTTAGATTATCCTGCACCTCATTCGATGAGGAAAGAGCCTTGGTCACTTCACGAGTTAACTCTTACGCAAAAGTTTATATTACTATAAACCACTCAGTTAATTTCAAAATGACTTGTTTTAAAATCGGAACCTCAACCACTCCTTTTTCAAAACCACTCGGGTTCCTTCAACGATATCATATTCATTAAGTTAAAGGTTTTTCTCCAAAAACCAGCCGTAGCCCTCTGTCATTGCCTATGAATATTACTTAGTATTCGTATTGCGTATGTTAACAGTGTCAAGGCGTAGGGTACGGTAGCTAAATGGTGCTTGTTTGTAACATGCGATGTGATTGGTTAGGACAGTCGTGTAACCATTTTGACTGCGTCAAGAGTTACGCGGGTGGGTCTAAAGCAATCAAGAAATGACGATTTGAACTTGACTAGCAACTTATGATATGTTAACGAAGACAATGTCATAGGCCGTTAGGGGTAAAAACCATATCGGGAGTTTCAAATATAAGGAAAACTTACCAGGTGTGCGCATAACTCTGGAATATGGTGACTTTGGTTGGCTTCCATTAAAGTTATCACACAATGATAGTTGGGTCCCGATTCATACTGATGAGTAGTCATTACTCTCGGGAGATTCAGTTCACAACTAGCTAATGCATTAGGTATTGAGAAAGGTGTTAATGTATGCCTCTGTGGAAACGGGATCGTTAAATTGGGTTTGTGCGAAAGCACGGGGGACCTCCCTCGGAATACCAACACTGGCCCGGCTGAACGGTTGGTAAATTTTTAAAGTGTACATAATCCCGACTAGTTCTTTTAAGGTTTAAAGGAGAATTCAAGAAAACGGTGGGAGTCATCCTGATTAGATAAATTAATTAACCAATCTAATCTTGATAGAATGCGCGCTGAGTATTTCTTTTCTCTCTGGTTTGTGACCATGAATGACCTTAAACTAAAACTCGTAAACCAAGTTGACCGAACCTTTTTACCATCTGGTTTTGTATTGTCATAATTCATGACAAAGTCGCATATATCCCTGGTACTTCTACTTTCTTTTTGCCTTCTCCAGAAGGCGTCGTATCACTATGATGATCTATATTGCTTGGAAAGGCTATCGTATAGTTACATACGAACTCGAAGAAATTTATTTCAGTCCGAGAATGGCCACGGATTCTGGAGAAATTGAATTGTATAATTATGTTGTCTCTTTCCTTTACCTTATCTCGAGTTGAGAGCTCCTTATATTAGCAGTGTACACCAGTTACACTTGTTGGATAGTCTTATTCAAAACCTTAATCCGGTGCTGAAAGATAGGGAAAGAAGAAAATCAATTAGTCTAAATATGGTATAGAGAAGGTAAGATGTAGAGATATATAAAGGGACTGAAATGAGGGCAAAGGAAATTGCAACTAGTATCATGAGTCTGGACAATGGAAAAGCCATTACAAGGAATACCCGACCACTCCTTGAAATATTTTTATATTTCAGTTGTTCTCTGTTGTTGCAATTGATAATTGTTTCCCAATTAATTCTAACTCCAGGGTATATGGATACCGGATTAGAATCCCACATCTGTAGGACGTTACAGATGCTAAGGAGTAGAATATTAGAAAATGGGTGATTTGATCATCAATATCGGAATTCGTAGCAATTAGTGATATTGGATTAAATCACCTGGTTTTGCCTAACGGCAAATATTTGGTTTTAAATAACCGTTGTTATGCACCAATTTTTAAAACTGAAGCACACGTCTCTATATTTTATAGATGAGATATATTTTTTGAAAAAATATTTACCTTTGTCAGTTGTGCATAAGTTAAGGTGCATTAAATAACGGTGTAAGACATTCTTAACCAAAATACAGTTTTCAACCTACAACCCACGGAATTTGAGTTATTGAACTCTTGGGACTTATACATATTGATGTATGTTGTTCGACGTTCTTATGGACAAAGGGTTGGTAATCATACTTCATTCAAGTTGCCTATAAGTTCTCTGGTTTTAGACATTCGTTGAAATGCAAGATCCAAAGATTTTGAATAATTCATAAGGTATTAAAATAAAGTAAAGAACCAAACGTCACAAGTATCAAGATTCTTCAAAATGATCGAAAATATAGATACATATACCTGGTATTCTATTGTAGTAATATTGAGAATTTAATTCTCTTTCAGATTACTCATCCATGTGTGCGCTCCTTAATGAATAATGTTGTATGGTTTTCTTCCATTTAGATGATATATACTAGTTACAGCTGCATAACATTTGAATTGGGTTCCATCTAAATTAGCGCCTTAAATTCTATATCGACATAGAATGGTTGCATATCTTGAGTTTGTTAAGATATGCAGTTATTCGGTTTTTGTTTAAAAGCAGAATCCGGACAAACTCAATACACATTTCAGTAATGGCATTTTCTGGGTTATCCTAAACATTCGCAAAGGTTTAACTTCTATCATTTTCAAGATCAATAGTTGCATTGTTCTTGACTCGCCGCCTTTTTATAAAAAAAAACTTCTTTACGAAAGAAATTAGTAGGAGTATGGTAGAACTGGAAGTAATTCAAGAACCACAAACGGTTACTGAAAATTTAGTAGAACCTGGAGATTCAATTGGAATTGAATCGACATATCTTAGCCACTCCGTAGATTTTAGTAGGTGACATCAGCCACCCGAGAGATACTTCGGTTTCCTCGTATACGGTGACAAGAAGGTCGGCATCATGATGATGATGGCCCTACTAGTTATCAGCAGGCCATGGAAAGCAATGACTTCTGGATAATGGTTGAATGCATTATATCCAAGTTGAACTCTACGTACTCCGGCAAATTATGGACTTTGGACTTTACTGGATGCTCTTGAAGGGTTAAAATGCATTAGGAGCAAGTAGATCTTTTGAGATCAGTGCAGATGAAAAGCTAGTAACCTAATAAGGCTAGACTTGTAATAAGAGGTTTTCATCAAATACTCGGCGTGCATTGTGATGAAATTTTTACTTCAGTTTCTATACTGAAGTCTATATGGATATGACTTGTAACTGTTTCTATTCATGATTATGAGATCTGGCATGTGGAGGACTATAACGTTTTTCTAAATGGGAATTTAGAAGTGCACGTGTATATGACTCTACCAGAGGGTTACCGTAGTCAATGGGAGCAGCGGAAGGTGTGCAAATTGCTTATATCTATTTGTAGAATAAAGCAGGCATAACGAAGACAGATCATCTGTTTTGATGTGACAGTCAAGGTGTTTGGCTTCATCAAAACAACAAATGAACCTGATAAGGATGTAGGGAGTACTGTCATGATATTTGGATGACATACTCCTGATATAAAGTGATGTTCTTGTACTATAATCGGTAAAACTTTGGTTGTCGCATATATTTCTTCATATAAGATCTGGATAATATATCAAGAACTTTGGTGACTAGATATATGTCGATAGATCTAGATTTGGGAAGTGTCTCAGTCATGGTACTTGGACATCATTCTAAAGGGGTTTAGAAAAGACGACTCCTAGCTTTGCGGTGTACCCGTATGTGATGGAGTCCCACTCTCTAAAGATGTCTTCTAAACTGATGAGGAGAGAGACTCGCGTGAATGACTTTTCGATTGTTTGGCAATTAAATCAATCATGTGATGTCATGTACCAAACCAGATATTGCTTTTGCACTTTATTGTAGTAAACGAGTATTAATCCAATTCTGGAGAAACAAAGAGAAGCAGTGAAAATCATATCAGATGTTCCTGGAGTATGGTAATGGCAGCCTCCTACAGGAGACAGTAACCGGTTCCAGCTTCCAAGGTGACTTGGATGACAGAATAGCCGTCATAGTTATAGGTTTACCCTCTTCTGAAGGACGGTATGTTGAAAAGGATTCCAAGAAGAACACTAAGATAGATATGGTGCAGGTTGTTGATTATGATCAGCGGAGGATACATCCAAAGAAATTTGTAAGATAAAGTTGTTCATTTATGAACTTAGTCCCATCAAGTATCCAAACAAATTCTAAGACAGGGTATCGCTCAGTTCGGAAGATAATTTATCTCCACGAAATTGAGATATAGAGAGATAAAAGTTAGAAATATTGTAGCGGATCCATTCACTGAGACTTTCTCGAACACGGAAGTTTCTCAAACGAGCTTTGTGAAACTGTTAGTAGAGAAGTTGGGTATTCGGTAGCACACGAGCTGTGGCTATGCGACACTGCAATAATTAGCCTTAAGTGCAAGTGAAAGATTGTTGGATGTGGTAGGCTCAAGGAAATTATTGTAATTACAGGTAGGCGATTATGATAATTGAAAGAGAACCTATACAGGTAGAACGGTCTTGCTCGACATGATAGTATGCTATCTGCTTTGTCTTTATTATTATGTGTATACGTTTTACTTGCTATTACGTGTCGCAAATACAAAATGATAAAACCCGTAGGATTCTTACTTGACTACCAGCATTATGATGGCGATCATATACGTGGGAGCTGGGTAGTCCATAAGAACATTCTTAAATGTCCCTAGTCGAGAAAGTATCGAGACTGGGTATCGATATTCCAGAGGAGACTAGGGTATGCGTTTCTAGACCACGACAAGTGGCAATGGCCGGGTCTCGCAAGCCATTGGTGTTTTAGTACCTAAGATAGTATACGGGTGCCCACTGGAGGTGAGTACACCGGACGGACTAACCGAGAACTTCTAAATTGTATTATACCTATCGTCAGATAGCAGTTCTCTGATGACATGAGTACAGGGTAATCTTTTGACCTGAGATCATCATTTGTCTCATGTGAGTTCCCACTGTATTTTGATTACTACCCTACCATGGCTCAAAAGAGTCGTGCAACGGGTTTTAGTTAGATACAGTCCCGAGCCACATAGAGGCAGTGACCGATAATCAGGGATTCGTCTCTTCCAGTACAGGAAGTCGATATCGCGCTGTGTTCGGTTGGCTATCACCATAAATTCCTGGCCAGGGTGGATAAGATTTACTGATAAGAGATCAGTGGTTTCTCGATGGGTGATGAGCTTGACACCGGCACGACTTATCGGGTTATTAGGGGTCTGACGTTGTCCACCCTCTAGACCCAGTATGCAACTTTCAGACGAAGAGACTGGATTATATGGAGATTGTCGGTTACAGGCTCAGTAGGGTACGGACGGACTTGATTGTCGACTTCCCTTTCGACATATAACTGGGTAGCCGTTATGGACAGCTAATGCCACAGACGTGCTTGTGATTATGAATTTATCCAGTAACTCACTGCCAACGTATTGTCGGGTTTTTAAAGTCACACACAAAGGGTTTTCCCGGTTCATGCGATATGAAATAGAGGTTGTATGTTGATACGTGCAAGGTCCGATTAAATATGTATTAGCTACACGGACTTTGATCAGACGGTTGATAAAACCAGCCGGCTTAGGATTAAACCGGATTATTAAATCAAGTATTAATTTAATAATTTACATATATATTTTGATATATAATATATTCTAGTATTATGTTCACTATTCATTTTCTCTCTCTTGGTTATTCATATTTTTATACGGATACGCGTATATGTACCGGGATTGTATTCCTTATTTATAGGGAATATTTCTAGAAGAGGACACCTCATTTTAGGGATTTCCTTTTTTGGAAATCAAGAAATAAGGTAGAAAGGGAGCATGGATGAGAGTATGGTTGAGAAGGATGGGTCTCATTTTATATTGGAAAAATGAGTATGATATGTTTGAAAAAGGTTTTAAAATCGCCTTCTCATTCTCATCTATTTTACTCTAGCTCATTCTATTATAAGAGACTCTCTCTTCTCATCCTTTCCTCCTTCAAGCTCTCTTGAGCTGTGGTGATGAGAAATTTAGATGATGAAAAAATTCTCTACATCCCTACGCATCACAACCTAGCGATTTGTGATGTTTATGTTGCTCCATTAGGATTCTAGGTGAAGCTATAGCTTGGATCGGTTTCTCTCGGGTAGATCTTCGGTAAGGGTTGTCGCCTCTCAAGCACATTCCCGATGATCTACGGAACTTGGCAGGGTCTTCCACAATTGGGTGGAGACGAGACAAAGGTTGTAATCCCTAAACCTTGTATATTATGCTTATAGTTTAGTATTTGGATCAATCGTTAGGGATTAGTTTCTAGTGCTCCCTCTTGAGATCTTTGTTTTGGATTCCGCATCGGTCGCGGGTTAACAGCAAGGGTACTAAGAGCTTTCATCCGATACATGTCAAATCCAGAAAAGCTTTAAAGTGGATACTTGGGTATCTAAAAGGAACTACAAATCTCGATTTAATCTTTCAGAAGTCAGAAAATAAATCGAGCCAGTTACGAAGATACGCAGATGCGGATTACGCTGGGAACTTGGACAAGAGAAGATCTCTTACTGGCTATGTATATAAGTTGCAGAATCTCTAATAAATTGGAAGTTGACACTTTATGATACCGTGGCGCTTTCAACGATAGAGGCAAAATACATGGCGGTAGTGTAAGTATTTAAGGAGGCCTTATGATCAAAGGGCCTAATTGGCGAGTTCGGGTATAATAAAGGGTTGATTTCTTTGTTTTGCGACAGTCAAAGCGTTATTCACTTGGCAAAGAATCAAGTATACCACGATCAAATTAAGCATACCAATGTACGGTATCATAAGAAAAGGGAGTGGACCGAAAAGGAAATCAATTTGATGAAAATCGATACTAAGTTGAACCCGGCGGACGAAAGTCATTCCTATGGATAAGTTCAAGACAGTCTTGTTTTCTATTCAGATACTCAATTATGAGGAAGGGCGATCTCGGTAGGAGGGTCGCAACAGTTTCTCAGTTCCAGATAAAAACTGTGACAACACCAGTTTCGCAATTCTAAAGAAAGATTGTGCCAGCAGGGGAAAACGGGAAGAACTGAGGATATAAGATGAAGAAAACAAATTTTCAAGGTTCTATTTTGATTTTAACTAAGGTGGAAATTGTTGAGATTAATTTAAATTTAAATAATTAGTTATTATAAATAGAATTAAGATAAATCTCATATTTAAATATAAATTTAGATAAGAGAAAATATTCTTATAAATAAATCTCTTATTTAAGTATAGATTTAGATTTAAATTTAAATAAGAAATAATATTCTATTAGATAAGGATAAAGGAGATTTATGTTAATTCTAATCTAAGTGAGAGAAGATTTATTCTATGCTATAAATAGAAAGGAATATCAACTTGATCATAAGATTCAAGGGAGGCGAGAGACGACTCCATAAAGGATCAAGACGGTCATTAGGGTTGATAGTTTTTTATCATAAACTTCTAAGGAGTCGTCGGCTCCATAAGGGATGAAGACTTTCGAAAGAAAATTTGTAGAGAGAGGAAGAGCTCGTTGGAGATCATAAAGAAAGGGTTTTGAAATTCTCTGTAAGGTTTCTTTTAATTTCTAAAGTTCTAAAAAAGGTTCTCCCCATTTCCCCCCAATTTATTCGTATTATTTATTTCTGCAGTTTGCATCTGATATTATTTGTTATTCGTCAATAAAAGGGATCTAGGTTTATAGATCCATAAGGTTTTCCGCTGCGTCGCCGATTGATCATGTGGTTCAACAACATATTCTTGCAAGTACCCCTTTAAACATCTCATTCCTAACAAAACAAGAACCAAAAACATCAAAAAAGCGCCTTCCCCTAGATTCAATTGTTTCAAAATTTGTAACAAATACTACGCTTTAAATCTTGAACTGTAGAACAAAGCTTTAATTTCTCACATGAGTCATGGCCGTGGTAAATTTTCAGGATGTGCTCTAATATTTCAATCATAAATGCATCCATAGCAATTTACAGAGTCAGCAGAATGTTGTAAATCTCAAGTCTCTCAACTAAAAATTATATTCTCTAATTAAACCATAACTTTAGAGTTAAGTTTTGGTAACTCCATTATCAGAAAGTTATCTAAACTTAACTCAAAACCAAAACTATGTCATGTTTGGCATGGGTTTAGGAGTTCAGAAAACTCCAGTTATCTGAATCCTTTGAGATTACCACAATTTAGAGAACTCACATCCAACCAAAGTACTCTAAACTCCAAAAAGTGTGAATTAAAACACCCATTTTGGAGTTTAGATAACCTTAAAATAACAGTTTGGAGTCTAGAAAACTCCAAAGGCAAACTCCCATCAAAGAAAGTTTTTTAAATGGAAGTAGGGCCTTGCAAACTAGAGTTTGCATAGTATCTATCTCCACTTATAATCAGACTGGAGTTAAGATAACTGCACCTATCTCAACTTTTGAGATGAGATGACTGTAGTTGAGACATCTCAGCATATACACTACACTGTTATACACCACACTGTTATACACCATAAACTACTGCAGCGGTCCTATATTTTTGGACATCTAAGAGGATTACATACAAGTCATGGTCAGTTAGATTTTATATATTTGTGTTTGTTATAAATGGTATCAGACATCAAAAGGCTTCATCCTTGTTTAAGACAAATATATTGGAGTCATGGCCGATAATATATTGGCTAAAGATGTAACAAAATATATAGAACAAACACTATATACTACTTAATGCAACCTATATTCGACAATACAATTAACATATACTATCTTAGTTACCCTATATACTACGGTATTTGATATAACCTATATACCATTATACAATTACACATACTACATCAATGTAAGCTGACATAATAACCTGAAACAAAACCAAAACTTGGAAAAAGATTACAACATATAAGCCATAAAACTACAAGACATAATAAAAAAGATTATAAGACATAAGATAGCAAAAGGAACAAGATAAAACAAAAAACCAATAGCATACGCTTACTGCTACTTAGGCATTACATCAATTCCATTCATTGTTTCATCAATTCTGATAGAATGTAAACAAAACCAAATTTGATACAATGTAACACCAACAACAAATATTACACCACTTCATTGTTTCTTTCTTTTGAGACCCAATCCTTTTGAATAAATAACTTTTTGACACCTATTTTCACCTTTTTCTTGACTGAAAAAACTATTTTCCTATTTATTTGTGATAACTGTATAAAAAGGCTTCACATATGTTAGTCTTCCGGTCTCGAGTTTCAACAATCCTGACAGTGCTCACTTTCGGCCTTTCCAAAGACACATTTCTCTCTTTCTTTTTTCATTAGAAATTTCCTTTGCCACTTCCTGCTGTTGCTCTTGTTCGGAAAGAATCAGACTATATCCATCAGGCAACAACAAAAATGATCCTGAATTGAAGCGCCAGCGGTTACAGGAACGGGTTATTGAATAAGTTTCTCAACTGATGCAGAGGTGGATGGTGCAAACTCTATTGCAGTGTTAGAGTTTGTTATGGGATTGTCTAATCGATGATAAGATGGTTCAGATTCCCCAAGCTCGTCATATTGATCGTTTCCACCATCAGAAATTGTACCATGTTTCATGGTTTCCAATTCCAACTAATAATAAGATGTATACATGCGTAAAAATTTACTAATTTCCAATGTATTGGCCCGTGTCCATGTTTCATAGTTTGACATGAAAAGAGCAATTACATACCTTAATTTTTCATTCTCCTCCTTTAAAATTCTTCTCTCACCTCGGAGCTTCTCCATCTTCAGCTTTCTTTGATCATTCTACGATATAGATATGGTGGCTAGTAGAATAGCTATATATTCTATTTAAGTTAGTAACTTTACGACTTTTTTAGCCGGCTCTTAGAGATCTTATCAGTGACATGCCTTTAACTTTTGATTCTCTTTGTTAAGAGCTTTGTTCTCTCTGATTACCACCCATAACTCTCTACTTTTGATAAAAAAGAAAAGTTAGTGTGGAGAATGTAGCAATTTCTCTACAATCTGTAAATAAAAATGTCTCACATACATGCATAAAGAGAGAATGAAATGATTCAAGAAATATAGTCAATACACCAGCCATATAGAATCCAATATAATGGTTTTTTCAGGTTTTTTCTATTCGACTTTTTCTATTCAGCTCACTTGACAAACCTTGGATAACTATCAAGATGAGTGTCAAGATGTTTAGATGTTTCCACTTAAACATGTTCATAAACAACACCTATTAATAATTAATAATATTAACTACGTAGATAAATCAATATAATGTTAAGTAATAAAAGGTAAGAAGCGTACATTCAAAGCGATCATACATGCAGCTATTCTATGACAGCCGGAGGATATTCCCTTATCAATAATTGATTTTGCAAAATAAATCTTTTTGTACATAAACCTATAAACATCACTCGCCTAATCGTAATCGTGCAATTTCTCTAAATTTTCGACAAAGGGAAATAGAGTTTGTGGCGGCGAGTTGTTTGCTTGGGGGAAACCGTAGTTTCGTCCCGACACTAATAACCATTAGTTTAACCCACTTCTCTATTTTGTCATATATGTTTGTACTGTTCTCCTTTAATTTAGCATCAATCATAGAAATGTTGGCTATAGTGCCATCAAAGTCAATTATTGGATCGCAGGCACATGATTGCAATGATTGAGGGAGGACCTATACCGGTAGGGCAGTCTTACTCGAGATGATAGTATGCTATCCGGTTTGTCTTTATCATCGTGTACTTGCTTAAGGTGACATTACAGATCATTATTACACGTTGATAAAGCCTATAGGATTCTTGTTTGACTACCAGCAGTATGATGGCGATCATATACGTGATAGTTGGGTAGTCTATAAGCACATCCTTAAAAGGTCTCTAGTCGAGAGAGTTTCGAGACAGAGCATCGATACTCCAGAGTAGACTAGTGTATACAGATCGAGACCCCGACGAGGGGCGGTGGCCGGTCTCACAAGCCATTGGTGTCAGTTGGTTCACCTAAGATGTATACAGGTGCTCATTAGGTTAGGAGTACACCGGACGGACTCGCTGGGAACATGCTAGTTGGTATTATACCCGTCGTCAGATAGCAGTTCCCTGGTGACATGTATATAGGTTAGTCTATCAACCTGAGATCGTCATTTGTCTCGTGTGGGTTCCCACTGTGCTTTGACTACTAACCTACCACGGCTCAAAAGAGTCGTGCAGACAGGTTTTAGTTGGGTACAGTCCCGAACCATATGGAAACAGTGAGCGGATCGGCAGGGGATTCGTCTCTCCCGGTATTGGGGATGATATCGCGCTGTGTTTAGGAGAGCCATTACACAAAGTCCTTGGCCAAGACAAGTGAGATTTACTGGTAGGTATTCCGGTAGGTTCTCAGGGTGTTCTGGGCTACACTTCGACACGACTTATACCGCTATTTGGGGTCTGACGTTTACCATCCCCCTAGACCCGATATGCGATACTTATAGACGAACGGACCGAACTGTACGGATATTGTCACTGTCAGGCTCAGTAGGGTTTCAGGATGAGTTCGCTCGTCGGCCTCCCTTTGGCTCAATACCTGGGTAGCTGTTGACGTGCTTGTGGTTAAACTCACTGCCGACGTATTGACGAGTCTTTAGAGTCCAACATAGGGGGTTTCCCTAGTTCGGGCGAAACGTTGTAGAGACCGTATGGTTTTATGGCAGGGTTCGATCATATACGTGCACTCGTGCACGGATCATGATCGGACGGATCATACTAGTGGGCTTTGGTTTAAGCCGGATCCTAATATTAGATTGGTTGGAATACGGATGCGGGTATGTATATACGGTTGAGAAGTATTCTTGTAATTCGTTACAAGATAACTTTAGATGATACCATTTTCTTTTTTGTGGATTAAACATTTATGTTTAAATGTTTAATGTGGATAATGCGACTCATTCTTGGCATGGCAGGTTTTTGTCATGGATAAGATATTTTGTGAGTGTGCGAGTGTAGAGATATTTTTTGTGTGTGACACTTTTATTCTCACCACAAAATATCAAAACACTCACTTGATTAAAAAAGGGCAGCCATCTCATTTGTTTTGGGGGTTGTTTTTTTTGCTCACTTGTTTTCTTTTCTTGAGCTTCACATTTTCCACCATGGCATCATTTTCAACCTCCACTCTATCCCTCTCATGTGTTGAAAATCCTCGAGTGTATTGAGAGAAAATAATCACACACTATCTCTACTTCATCTTGAGCTCTAGGTTAGCAAACTATTCGAGTTGCTTCGGTTTGAAGCGGGAGCCCGTATAAAGAACCCTCGACGTGGATCTTTTTCGACGAGAGAGACCGTAGAGCGAGCTTGTTCGGGGACAGCCGTGAGGAGCTTGGCGCAGAGATTGAAGACCGAAGGACCCGGATCGATCGGTATAATCTCTCCAAACTCACTTTACAGTTTTCTAGTAAACGGTTAATGGTTCGATCCAAGTAATAGGTTGTTGTAGCGCCAAGTTTTACAAATTTTTGTTCCGCATTTGGCCACGGATTGATGGTCGGGACGCTGCCGTAACCCAACATGGTATCAGAGTCAGCCCATTAATCGTATACTAGTTGGTTTAGACAATGTTAAACTATCGAAACCGAAACAACTCCGATTCACTGCTCGTAACATTCCAGTTTCTGTCGATTTTCTAAGTGTCTTCAAAAATTATTTTAACAACTGCAGAAGACTACTGACATGACCCCAAGACTTCACCCCAAACACGAACCAATTCCGCCGGATTTTGGCCGAGCAGAGGGCAGTAAAAACCGAGCAGTCCGGTTCTTTAGGGGCTTCTGGACTTCGTGTTTTGGGTGTTGTCTTATCTCTAGAATGTTGGTTCAGTGGTATTGTTTGTTTAGCCCAGTTTGGATATGGTTTTATCTATTTGCTTGGGGGCTATTCGGGGTTATTTCGAACTCGATATTTTCCAACATTGTTTAAAGTTTACAGTACATACATTTCTATCTGCGACCGTGAATGTCATTTGATCGGTACAACTTGTCTAATCGCTATAGTTCTTTTAGACGGGTTTGCGAACGTGACATTCACGTTGATGTTCTGTATTGTGATGTATTGTTGCGGATTCGTCGTGGTGGATAGCTTGGGTGCAATGTTAGTACAGTTTAGTTTTATTTGTATATTTGATATCGCGGGGCGAGCATCCGACATGTGGACTGTCGTCACTGCCTGTTTGTATATTATTCTTTTGGGGCACGATCGGGTTGAGGTCGATATCACCGTTGTACATATTTTCTTTTCTGTACTGGGATTACCCCGCTATGGAGTACACGGATAGCTGGGTTCTGAAGGGCAACAGGTCCGCATCTCATGGCGTTGAGAAGGAGGGGGCCTCACTCTGGAATTGGCGGGCTATTCGCCGCACTCGTAAGGGATACAGGTTGACCCAAGGAAAGCTGCTCAAGTTATCGGATTCCGTGAAGTGTTGGGTGGTCCATTCACTTTGATGAAGGGGGCTGCTTCGCTTCTGGTTTTGGCGGGTAACTTGCCGCGCTCATAGGGGTCTAGATTTTCATTGCACAGGCTATCCACACGACTTGGGGAACGTCGGGTTTCACTTGCGGTTCAAAGGAAACCCGGGACTCCCAGATTATCTGTATTGTTCTGTGATACTTATTACTTTTCTATGATGTTGCATTTATCACGTCTGGAGCGATTATTATATATTGATATATACTAGTAGATGTATATGTTTTACACCCGCGCTAGTTCAGTCCCCGCTCTGTCGTTAGTTAAGTAACCTAACGGGTAATGACGGGACCAAGTGGCGAATGCGGATGGCATATACGTACATTATATTTTCGTTCTTTTGTGGTGTGATTAATTGATGGGACTGCATTGATTCTGATCAATGCAAGTAAATCAGACCTATTCGATGTTGTTGGAACAATTTTCAAAAAGCTGTTATTACAAGAACGTTCTCTTTTGTTTTGCACAGTGGTATTCGGTTATGAATATCCAGCAGCTCATTCGACGAGGCAAGGGTCGAGATCCCTTCATCGGGAGTGACCCCTTGGGCAGAGGTTTGCGTCAGGGTAATAATTTCACTATAGTCGATTACTTTTTGCTTTGCGTCGTGGTATTCCGTTATGAATATCCAGCACCTCATTCTACGAGGAAAGAGCCGAGATCCCTTCACCGGGAGTGGCCTCTTTAGCAACGGTTTTCGCTACTATATATTTATTAAAAGCTATGCGGTTCCTTCAACGATATCAAGTTCATTACGTTAAAGGTTTTTCGCCAAATACCAGTCGTAACCCTCCGTCATTTCTTACAGGTATTACTTAGTATTCATGCTATGTATGTTGATCTCTGTCAATACACAGTGCTTGGTAGCTGGGTAATACTTGTTTGTTGCATAGATATACGATTATTTAGGTCAGTCGCACGGTCATTTTGACCTCTGTCAAGGGCACGTGCGGGTGGGTCTAAGTTAATCAAGGACAATGACGGGTTGAACTTGACTTGCAACTTATGATATGTTGACCTCTGTCAAGGTCATAAACCGCTTGGGGTAAAACTCACATCGGGAGTTTCTAAAGAAACTGAAACTTGCCAGGCATGCACATACCTTCTGGAGTGTGGTAACTTGAGTGGATTCCATCAAGTTATCATGCGATGATAGTTGGATCCCGATTCCCACTGATGAGTTGGTTTACTCCTCGGGTGATCCCGACTAATTTTTTTCTTTCAGGTTTGGAGGAGAATTTGAGGATACAGTGGAAGATATCCTGATTAGATAAAGTGATTAACCATTCTGATCTAGGTTAGAGTGCACGCTGAGTGTTTCTTTTCTCTATCTCTTTGACAGCGACCATGACCCGACCCTAATATGTAACTCAGTAACCAAGTTAACCGAACTTTCTTAAAACACTGGATTTTAGATTGTCAGAGTTGCATACAATATTGCCACTCCTTTTACCTTTTGCTTTTCTCCGGAACTTTCCGTATCACTATACAGATCCCATTTTTATTGGATATGACCATCGTACAGTTACATACGAACTCGAAGAAACTTGTTTCAGATTCGAGAATGGTTTCCGGTTCTGGAGAAAATGAATAGGGCTATTCAGTTGTCTTTTCCTTTTATCTTCTCTCAGGTTGTGAGGGCTCCTAGGATTAGGAGAGGGTACACCTATTGCGTCTATTGGATAGTCTTCTTCCAAACCGTAGGCAGGTGCCAAAAGATAGGGAATGAAGAAAACCAATTAGCCTGAGTATGATATACAGAAGGTAATAAGTAAAGACAAATAAAGGGATTAGAAAGAGCGCAAAGTAAATTGTGACCGCTGTCATTCACGACCAAACCACGTATTTCATCGACATTCCTACTTCACCTTTGAATTTCTCCAGAACACCCCGTATCACTACGAAGATCCATAGTTATTGGATAATCCATCGTATGATTATATACGAACTTGAAGGAACTTGTTCTAGTATGAGGATGGATTCCGGTTCAGGAGAAATAGAATAAGCTTTATTCAGTTGTTTTTTATCATTACCTTCTCTCAGGTTGCGAGTACTCCTAGGATTAGGAGAGTACACTTATTATGCTTATTGGATAATCTTCTTCTAAACCATAGGCCGGTGCCGAACGGTAGGAAAGGAAAAAAACCATTTAGCCTAAGTGTGGTGTACAGAAGGTAACGAGTAAAGACAAATAAAGGGATTTGGAGAGATGGCAACGAAATATACGGTTACAGTCATGGATCCGGATAGTGGAAGAGGTATTACTAGGAATAACCGGATACCCCTTCGAAACATCTACATGTTTCAGTTACACTATGCGTTGTTAATAGAAAACTGATTTCCCAATTAGATCCTTACTCCAGGGTATGTATTTAATAGGTATGATTCTCACATCTGTATGGTTTAACAGATGATGAATGGGAGTAAGTTACTGAGAATTAGGTGATCATCCTCGTTATATCGGGATTCGTTGTAATTGGTGATATTTGAGGAAATCGCCTGGATTTTTGTCGGATGGCAAATATTTGGTTTTGAATATCCGTTGTTATCCACCAATTTCAAACTGATATATCTGTACGTTTATTTTATAAAGTGACATATAACTTTTTGAAAGTATGTCCATGACATTTACCTATTTCAGTTGATGGTTAGGTGAGGAGCATTAAACAGCGGTGTAATTCTTCATAACCATAGTACAGTTTTCAACCTACGACGCACAGAGTTTGAGTTATTCAACTCAGGGGACTTATACAAAGTATTGTATGTTGTCCAGTGTCCATTAGGACAAAGGGGTTGGTCCTCGTACTATATTCTGTTTACTTATGACTTCCCAAGTTTTAGACTAGTGTTTCGTAGAAATACAAGGTCTAAGTTTTGAGAAGTTATAGGTACAAGAATAAAGTAGAAAACCATGTGTTGCAAGTATCAGGATTTTTCAAGGTGATCGAAGAAGTACATACTTGTGTTTGGTATTCAGTTGATAGTAATGGTTTTGAGAACTTGCTTCTCTTTCAGATTACTCATATCTGGATGCACTCCTAAGTTGAGTAACGCTGATCGGCCTCCTTCCATTTAGTTGACATGCACCGGAGACAGATGCATGATTTGAATCTGGTTCCAATTAAATCCGTGCCTCTGTTTCTATATTGTATATAGAATAGTTCATATCTTAACGATGTTAAGATATATGGAGTTGTTCGGCTTATGCTTAAAACCAGACTCTGGATAACTCAAGGCACGTTTCTATAATGGCAGTTTGTAGGTTAACCCAGGTTATGACTAGGGTTAACTTTCTATCATCTGAAAGATCAATAGTGATATTGTTCTTGACTCGCTACAGTTTTAGTAAAATGGACTTCTTCAAAAAACAGTAGGAGAAAACAGTAAGAGTATAGTAGAACTGGAAGTGATTCCAGAACCACAGACGATTACTAAAAATTTGATAAGAACCTAAAGATTCAATCAGGTTTGACATTCCATTAGTCAGTCCGCATATATGGTGGGTAACCTCAGGCACCCGAGAGGTACTTCGGTATCCTCAAAGACGGTGACAGTGAGGTTCTTGTTTACCCAGACTTGACACTAATGTTGTCCTAAACTATAAGACCCGGCAGGAGGATGAGTATAGCGTCGTTCTAAACTAGCTTTAGAAATGCACGTGTATATGACTCTGCCAGAGGGTTGTTATAGTCAGTGGGAGTAGCGGAAGCATAGTGGATAAGTAGCTTATGTCTATTTATAGACTAAAGCAGCTATAGCGGAGATAGATCATCTATTTTTGATGTGACAGTCATAACATTTGACTTCATTAGATTAGGAGATAGATCTGTTAAGAAGGTAGTAGGGTGGTATGTCCTGGTATTTGGATGACATCCACGTTGGAGGAAGTGAAATTCCTATATTACAATCGGTTATACAGTGGTTTCTCTACATAGCATATGGATATTATATCAGGCATTCTGGTTACTAGATCTATGGTTTTAAATCTAGATTTAGATAGTTTCCCAATCTGGGTAGACAGTATTCTAAAGGTGCTTTAGAATAGTTGACTCCTGGCAGTGGTGTACCTACAGGTGATGGAGTCACGCTCTCTAAACGTGTCTTACAGACTAAAGAGGAGAGGGATGTGTATGATTGGCATATCACTTGCTTAGGCAATTGAGTCAATCATGAGATGTCAAGTACCACACCAGATGTTTTTGCACTAGATGCAATAAGTTGATATATTAATCCAATTCTGGAGAAACGTTCGGAAGCAGCTTATGAACATAAGTGGATGTTCTAGGGATTTGATAACGGCAGCCTCTTTCGGGAAACGGTTATCATTCCGGGCTTCCAAGGTGACCTGAATGACAAAATGACTGTCAGAGTTATTGGTTTCCCTCTGACGAGGGGCAGTAGTTTGGACAGATGGTCCAAGCGGATACTGAGAGAGGCGTGGCGCAGGATACTGATTAAATTCAGTTGACGATACAGTCTAAGAAGTTTGCTGGATTTGGAGTTCAATTGTGAACTGGGTCCCATAAGATATCCAGACATATTCTAAGACCGGTATTGCTCAATTTGGGAGATGGCTTTCTCCGCGAACTTGAGATTAAGAGAGACATTGAAAGAAACATCAGGGCGGATCCACTCACTGAGGCTATTTCTCGACCGCAATAGTTTTACAAACGAGCTTTGTGAAACTGATTAGTAGCGGAGTTGGGTGTTCGGTATCGCACGGGCTGTGAGTATGCGACACCGCAATAATTAGCCTTAAGTGCAAGTGGGAGATTGTTGGTTATAGTGCCCTCAAAATCAATTATTGGATCGCAGGCACGTGGTTGCAATAATTGAGGGAGGATCTATACCGGTAGGACAGACTTACTCGAGATGATAGTATGCTATCTGGTTTGTCTTTAACATCGTGTACTTGCTTAAGGTGACATTACAGATCACTATTACACTTTTAATGCCAATAGGATTCTTGCTTGACTACCAACAGTATGATGACGATCATATACGTGAGAGTAGGGTAGTCTATAAGCACATCCTTAAAAGGTCCCTAGTCGAGAGAGTTTCGAGACAGGGCATTGATACTCCAGAGTAGACTAGTGTATACAGATCGAGACCCCGACGAGGGGCGGTGGCTGGTCTCACAAGCCATTGGTGTTAGTTGGTTCACCTAAGATGTATACAGGTGCTCATTGGGTTATGAGTGCACCGGACGGATTCGCCGGGAACATGTTAGTTGGTATTATACCTGTCGTCAGATAGCAGTTCTCTGATGACATGTGAACAGATTAGTCTATCGACCTGAGATCGTCATTTGTCTCGTGTGGGTTCCCACTGTGCTTTGACTACTACCCTACCACGGGTCAAAATAGTCGTGCAAACAGGTTTTAGTTGGGTACAGTCCCGAACCACATGGAGGCAGTGAGCGGATCGTCAGGGGATTCGTCTCTCCCGGTATTGGGGGTGATATCGCGCTGTATTTAGGAGAGTCATTACACAAAGTCCTTGGCCAAGGCAAGTGAGATTTACTGGTAGGTATTCCGGTAGTTTCTCAGGGTGTTCTGGGCTACACTCCAACACGACTTATACCGCTATTCGGGTCTGACGTTTACCATCCCCTAGGCCCGATATGCAATACTCATAGACGAACGGACCGGACTGTATGGATATTGTCACTGTCATGGTCAGTAGGGTTTCAGGATGAGCTCGCTCGTCGGCCTCCCTTTCGCTCAATACCTGGGTAGCCGTTACGTACAGCTAGTGCCACTGACGTGCTTGTGGTTAAACCCACTGTCAGCGTATTGACGAGTCTTTAGCGTCCCACATAGAAGGTTTCCCTAGATCGGACGAAACGTTGTAGAGGTCGTATGGTTTTATGGCAGGGTTCGATCATATACGTGCACGGATCATGATCGGACGGATCATACTAGTGGGCTTTGGTTTAAGCCGGATCCTAGTATTAGATTGGTTGGATTACATTCGTCTCGTGGTATTCGTATTCAGTCGGAATACGGATATGGGTATGTAAATACGGTTGAGGGGTATTCTTGTAATTCGTTACAAGATAACTTTAGATGATGACATTTTCTTTTTTGTGGATTGAACATTTATCTTTAAATGTTTAATGTGGATAATGTGACTCATTCTTGGCATGGCATGGTTTTTGTCATGGATAAGATATTTTGTGAGTGTGTGAGTGTAGAGATATTTTGTGTGTGACTTTTATTCTCACCACAAAATATCAAAACACTCACTTGGGGGTTATTTTTTTGCTCACTTGTTTTCTTTTCTTGAGCTTCACATTTTCCACCATGGGCATCATCTTCAACCTCCCCTCTATCCCTCTCATATGATGAGAATCCTAGAGTGTATTGAGACAAAGTAATCACACACTATCTCTGATTCATCTTGAGCACCTAGGTTAGCAAACTAGTTGTTCGAGTTGCTTCGGTTTGAAGCGGGAGCCCGTATAAAGAATCCTCGACGTGGATCTTCTTCGACGAGAGAGACTGGAGAGCGAGCTTGTTCGGGGACAGCCGCGAGGAGCTTGGCGCAGAGATTGAAGACCGAAGGACACGGATCGATCGGTATAATCTCTCCAAACTCACTTTACAGTTTTCTAGTAAACGGTTAATGATTCGATCCGGGTAATAGGTTGTGGTAGCGCCAAGTTTTACAAATTTTTGTTCCGCATTTGGCCACGGATTGATGGCCGGGGCGCTGCCATAACCCAATAAAAAAACGTGATACTCTTGAGAATAATGTACTGGAACAGTCGTCTTAAAATTCATTAAGATTCACAAACTCCCCAAAATTTTCGAGACCTAAAATCATTCAAATATCCCTTGTTTCCAAATCTATGTATCAAATGTCAAACTGAAATCTGCAGTTAAATTGATATCAGCTAATGATATGGTGCGTTAGCAATATGTTCATAGGTACCCGTGGCAAATTTAATAAGTGATGAAAGGATGTTTTCTTGAATGCGTCCAAATATTGTTCTTTAATATCCGGGTTAGATAAATATTCTATTTTAGTTAATTCTTTGGGAAAACACTTTGGGAAGCATTTACACTGACTTTGGTTTAGATGGAGCTTTACTAGGGTTTTTCCTCACGACCGCCAATTTCGATGAAGCTTTGTTAAGGTTCTTGGCCATCAACACCGACTTCGATAATGGTTGGCGATTTCTGGGGCCATTGCATTATTAGATGGAAGTACAAGATCACACCCGACAACATTTGGCACAAGACACTGGCGGTGGTAAGAGAAAACCGTAACAAAACTATCAAAATCAAAGTCAATGGCGACGAGCAACACACAAAACAACATTCAGTATAAATTGTCCAGAGTGTTTACCCAAAAATTTAACTAAACTAGAAGATTTACCAAACCCAGATATCAAAAAACGATAGTTAGATGCGTTCAAGAAAACGTCATTTGGTCACTTGTTGAACTTGTCACGAGTAGCTATGCACACATCGCTAATACCATATATCATTAATCGATATTAATCTAACTGCATATTGCAACTTAACACTAGATACATATATTTGGAAGTAAAAGATATTGAAAAGATCTAGGGCCTCAAAAATTTTGATAAGCCTGTGAATCTCGATGAATTTCAAGACGACTATTCCAGTACATAATTCTCGAAAGTCACCACATTTCCTATGATTATACTAAACTAAAGGAGAGCACAAACTCCAGTAATTGTTAGTCATATGTATGCCTTAGAGGCCATTACTGTACATACGATGTATATTGTAGTGGATGCTTGGACATATATAGAGATGACTTTCTTGCTCAACGTGATAGTATGCTATCTGGTTGCTCTTTATCTTAACATGTACTCTGATTGTCTCTATGTTACATGTTGATAAAGCCCTTAGGATGAGTACTTGACTACCAGGACTATGATGCAGATCATACTAGTGAGGACAGAATAGTTGTTAAGTACATCCTTCAAATGTTCCTAGTCGTGGGTGTATCAAGACAGGGCATCGATATACCAGAGTAGACTAGCGCATAGCTTCTCAACCCATATAGATGGGCGATGGATGATCTCATATCCATTGGTGTTTGACATCAGAGACAGTATACAGGTGCTCAGTGGAGACTGGGTACACTGAACGGACTCGCCGAGAACTCTCAGATGGTATTATACCTAACGTCAGATGGCAGTTCTCTGGTGACACTGGTACAGGTTAGTCTGTAGACCCGAGATCATTATAGAATCTTGTGTGATTCCCACTGTGCTTTGATTTCCACCTTACCACGTTCAAGAGAACGTGCAAAACGGTGGCTTTTGGGTACAGTCCCGAGTCACATGGAGGCAATGAACGATAGGAGGGGTTTCGTCTCTCCCGGTATTGGGAGTTGATGTTGTGCTGTGCTCGATGCATAGGAAGTCCACGCAGCAAACCAAACCTGGCTATAACAGGAAGTCCTTGGCCAAGGCTGCTTCAGAGATATACTGGTAAGTGTTATCAGTAGTTTCTCGACCCGTTATGAGCCTCATATCGACACGACTTATCGAGTTACTGGGGTCTGACGTTTACCACCCCTAGACGAGATATGCGACATATCAAACGAAGAGACCGGACTGTACGGTAGTGTTACTGATTGGATTCGCAGGAGTGTGAGCAGGCTTGCTTGTTGATCTTCTGATCGCTCAATACCCGGATGGCCGTTACGCTTAGCAGACCGCTTGCGGCTTGTGAGTGTTTGATATGATCATCACCCACTGCCGGCGTATTGAAGAGTCTTTAGAGTCCTACACAGGGGTTTCCTGGCTCAAGTGAAACGGAGTAGGAGCACATATGTGATATGTGCGGGACCGAGATTGATACGATATGAGATACTGTATTCTATTCTCGCGATATGAGATATCGGTCGGTTATATATGATATAGCCGGGTTATCGGATCAAGCGTTGATTCGATAAGTTGATTCATATGATATTAGTCGGTTATAGGTTATATAGCCAGATTATTAAATCAAGAGTTGATTTGATAATCTAATGTATAATTATATATTTGATATATTACATTACATTAACTAGTATTAGCTCACTAATGATTTCTTTTCTCACTTTGGATACATTGATGTATATGTGATATATGTTAAATGTATCAAGCTAGATTACAAATGCAACTAGGGTTAAAATTAGGGTTTTATATTTATCATTAAGTTATTCAAAATTGTGGATTTTATCATGGTTAATATTTGTTGAAAGCTTGTAGAAGCTTGTAACTATCTTTGACTTTGTCCACTCTTTTGTCTAGCTTAGGATATTTGTTTAACCCAACCCTTTAACTCATGGCCATGGTTAACTCTCTACAAGGGTTAAGCATGTCATGCTTAACCCTTGGTTGCATTTCTAACCTCACACAATAATTCATTTTGATGAGTTAATTCTTCTTCTTCCTCAAAACTTTCTAGCTTCAATGGAGGTATGAGAAAAAGTGTAAGAAAATCAAATCTAAAGTGAGCCCACTTCCTACTTCATCATCCTCTACTACTTGCCATTTAGTATAGCGTGTTTGCTTCACTAATTCCGTAATTAGTGAAGAGATAGCTTGGGTTAGTGTCTCCTCGACGTAGATCGTCTTCGGCCTCGAAGTCTTCGAAGCAAGCATGTTCGTTTCTTCATGGGAGCCTCTCTAGAGTCCGGAGTTCACGATCGCAGCGAAGGGACTACTACACGGAGCTATTGAAGTGAAGGACCGGTCTACAATGGTTGTATTCCTTGCTCACTTAGATTTGCAAAGTATTTGCTTTTATATTCCGTCGATTTCTAGTATACGATTCATGGTTATGGTTAGCTAGAACGGCAAATTTTTGAAGTTGGCATGGACGATGCCTCCCGAAACCCTGCTGTCGTGCTAGGCAACCATGCAGTGGTATCAGAGCCATACTATAGATTTAGACGGATTTTGTTAGAATTACGAGACCGAAACAATTCCGAAACTTGCAACGTGAAACCCTAATTTCTGTCGATTTTAAAAATTGTTCAAAAAAAGTTTAAACAAGTACAGAATGATGTATGAGATATATAATGAACACAGTCAAAATTTCAGGGCATTCTAGAAAATTTGGTCGGCCGCATATAGACACATCTCGGCCAAAACCGAGCACTCCCTGAAAATTTTTGTGTTCCAGAGACTTGGTTTTGATGTTTCAGGTGTTTGTTTTTGCTAATTTTGCATGTGATATAATTTTACACTATAAACAACTCGGAGTGTTTCGTATTCGTAGTTTTAACAATATTTCGGGTTATTCATATTGTCTAGGCGAAGTTAAAAAGTTCGATCGAATGTCAAAAACCCATTTTTCCAAGTTTAACGTATTCAGAAAAACATGCAAGTAATCCTATGAACCCTCTAAAAGAATGAAACCCTAACTCGACTATTTTGGATCGCGGAACCGCGATCATACCTTAAGGTTTATCGTAGTTCCGTGGCGACATGAGTGAGGCTTGGGTTTGCCCTTCTACGGCTGGTGTATAGGTACTGTGGCATATTCTGGGTATTACTAAAACTGTGCTCAAGTGTTGAGCTATCGGGAAATTGTGGGACTTTGATGAATCGATCGAAAAGTTTAACGTTCGTCCGGGTATCATGTGATGGGATACAATATTTGGAATCCACAAAAGTATTTATGAGATAACTAATTTGAATGTTATAAATCTAGCAGTTTAGTCTCATTTGATCGGTTGACACAGGATTTTGATGTGATCAAAAATCCGTCGCAATCACGTAGCGTACGCGGATACTCGCCGGGTAACATTATTAGATAGCCACGCCCCATAACCCCGATCAAGTGACTGTAGAAGAACCCCGTCGCCAAAAGCATTTGTTCGAGTGCTCACGGCAGCGGTGTGCCGCCTTAATGCGCTTCGCCGACGGCATCGGGGGTGCGGCCGTCTACTAAAGTTTCCGACGAGTATTCGATCAGGATGTCGGGAATCTTGTTGAATTGCCCGACTAGATATTAAAAGGTGTTTTCAATATCGAGACTAAAATGCGGAGTTTATAATTGTTAGGCATATGATGTCTAAGAAATTCATTTGGTTAGGCATGTGATGTCTAAGGTGGTTACGGATTCCAACTGTTGTAGTTTTTCACTTTCTTTTCTGCGACCGTAAGTGTAATATGTGGTGTATCGCCAGTTTCGGTGCTATATGTCAACGACAATTGGGATACGCATATTTACTTACATTGATGACATTTGATGTTATGTGTTGCTGTGATATGTTATATTAGATCGTCGTGATTGAATAGCCGGGGGTTTATGTGAGATGAGAGTTTTTCATTTTCATTCATGTAAAATTCATTGTATATAATATTCTTTTATTGGGGCACTTCCGAGTTGAGGATGATGTCACCATTGTATATTATTTACTTTTCCGCATTAGGATAGACCGGAGGAGGGGAGCACAAGTAATCGGGTTCTAGGGTCCAGTGGGAGACCATCTTGAGGAGTCGATACCGGGTCTCCTAACTCTAGAATTGGTAGGGTTGCTTGCCGCTCTCGTAGGGGTCTAGGGGTGTGGGATTGGCTATTCATCACGACCGTGGAATCCGTGTTTTATACAGGCTTAATTTAAAACACGGAAACCCTAATATATCCAATATTTTATATGTTGTCTTCTGCTGCAATGTTCTGTGATGAGATCATATTACTGTTCTGAGACGAATGCTTATATTATATATATATGATATATATTATATATTACTGCTTTCGTTTCATATTTGATGCTTGGGAAGCATAATAAATGGGACTTCATTAATGAGATTAATGAAATAAAAGAAACCTAAACATGTTGTAGAAACTTGTCTCGAAAATTGGTAGCTCTAGTTCTTGCTTTGCATAGCGATATTCCTTGTAGAATATCCTGCACCTTATTCGATAAGGAAAGAGCCGAGATCCCTTCACTAGGAGTGACCTCTTTAGCGAAACTAGCAGATGCTACAAACTCGGTTTGTCTTTTGATTGCTTTTATAGTTTTTGCTTTGCATGGTGGTATTTGTTAAATATCTTGCACCTTATTCGATAAGGAAAGGGCCGAGATCCCTTTACCGGAAGTGACCTCTTTAGCAAAACTAGTAAAAGCCTCAAAAACACTCCTTTTCAAAATCACTCGATTCTACGACGATATCAAGTTCATTACGCAAAGGGTTTTCTTAAAAACCTGTCGTAGCCCTCCATCATTTCAGATGAGTACTTCATAGTATTCGTGCGACGTTTGTTGGCCTGCGTCAAAGCGTAGTGTGCGGTAGCTATTTATGTTTATCTGTTAAAGCATATGATGCGATTGAGTTAGGGTAGTCGTGCGACTTTATTGGCCTGCGTCAAGGGTCGTGCGGATAGGTTTAATTCAATCGGGAAATATACGGGTTAAACTTGACTAGCGGACTATGGTTTGTTGGTCTGCATCAAGATCATAGGACGCTAGGGGCAAAATATTATCGGGAATTTCAAGTGTTGAAATTTGCAATGAGATTGCATACCTCCTATGAGATAGTTGGATCCCGATACCCACGTAAGAGTTACTCCTGTGAGAGTTTTACACATTACAATTAGCCGATCAAGTAGGTGTCTAGAAAGGTCTTAACGGGATTACGCCTCTGGAAAACGAGGTTTATTTTAATTAGGTCCGTACGAAAGCACGGGAAACCTCCCTCGAAGTACCGACACTGGCCTGGCCGAAAGATTGGCGAACTTGTAAGGTGTAATTAATCCCGGCCAGTCTTTCCTTTTAGGGTTTGAAAGAAAATTTGAATAAAACAGTAGGAGCCATCCTGATTAAATAAATTAATAATCAATCTAATCTTGCAAGAGCATACGCTGAGTGTTTTCTTCTCTCTCTCTAGGTAGCGACCATGTCACGGCTTAATCAAGATAATAATACGGATGTATTGACCGAACCCGCTTGTTATACTGAGCTAAGAAACGTTGGTCTCGCTCTAACTTATAATTATTATAAGACCGAACAGGAAATAAGGGAATACCAGGATTCCCGTACCGCCCAAACGAAGAAAGTGCATGCTGATGTATCTTCTTCGGGTATGTTCATTATAGAGAACTGTTTCTCAGTATCCTTTACGTCCTGGGTATGAGATACCGGATCAGGATCCCACATATGTAATATGTTACATAGGCTACAGATAGGTAGAGAACTAAGAATGGGTGATAAGTTTCAAGAGTTGGAAACGGTGCAAGTGTTGCAGCCAAAGCAATTGGCAGTTATCACCCTGTATTACCAAATACATTGATTCTGAATGAATGTTATTAGATACCGAACCTGATATACAACATCATATCAAACTCTTTATTTAATAAAGAAGGATATAATTTTATATTGTTGGATAATGTTTTGAACATTTCCTATATCAAAAGTTGATCGGTTCAGGCACGTTATCTAAAAGCATATAAGTTCTAAATCAAACCACAGTTCTTCACGTACAGAACACATACAAGAAGAAGAGTTCAGAAATGAACGAATCCTTCTTGAGACATTGTAGACTAGGTAATATAAATACGACCCGACTAGCTAAGTTACATAAAGATGCATATTTAAATCAGTTTGAACTTACATCTTGTGAAACTTGCCCGTCATGTCACAAAGATAAGATGACCATAGCTCCATTTATTGGAAACAGAGGAGTTACTGAGCTCTCGGGATTGATACATGATGATGTATGTAAGTCGCCTGTCTACATATGCCAGGACTAGTTCTTAGTACTTCATTACATTCACTGATGATCTCTCAAGATTCGGACATATGTTCCTGTTGAAACACACGTCTTAACCTTTTGAGATATTCAAAGGATATAAGTCAGAAGTAGAGAACCAAAATGGTATAAGTATTATGTCCTTTGATGTGAACAAAGAGGAGAATACTTGAGCACAGAATTCCTGGACTATTCTAAAGGAGAATGATATTCTCCCTCAGCATTACTCCTCCGAATACACCACAGCACGATGGTATATCGGGGCGGAGCAATCGCACCCTATGTGATATGGTGTGCTCTATGATGGGTACTACTGAGTTGCCTATTTCCTTTTAGGGTTATGCACTTGTGAAGCTGCATACCTATTGAATAGGGTTCCAATCAAATCAGGTGCCTACCACTCCATATGTGATATGAAATGAGAAGAGTCCATCTCTTAAGTATGTTAAGATTTAGATTGTCCGGTCTATGTCTAAAAGCAAAATCCGGACAAGCTCGAGGCAATGTCAGTTCTGTGGAAGTTTGTTGGATATCCCAAGCATTCGCAAGGGAATATCTTCTACCACACTGAGGGGCAAAAGGTGTTTTGTTTCTCAGCATGCCACAATTTCTTGTGAAGAAATTAGTGGTCATGAGGTAGAACTGGAAGAAGTTCCAGCTATACAAACTGCAGCTGATGATTTGGTAGAACCCGATGATTCAATAGTTCCCAACGAACTTCAGCCTCTCCGCCAATCTAGTAGGGTTTCTCATCCACTTGAGTGATACTTCGGTTTCTCTATGACAGTGGGAGCGAGGATTGTATCATAAGATGATGACCCAACTAGTTTCGAGCAGGCCATCAGGAGTGGGGACTCTGTGAGAATGGCTGGATGCTAGACGATCTGAGATGGAATCTGTGTACACCAACAAAGTATGGACTTTGGTTGCTTTATCTGAAGGGTTAAATCCCCATCAGGAGCAAGTATATCTTGAGAAGATTACTTAGTGTGCATGGAAAAGTTGAGACTTTCAAAACTAAGGCTTGTTGCAAAAGGTACTCGTCATCGACCAGATGTGGATAATGATGAAACCTTTTTTCTAGTTCCTATGCTCAAGTCCATCCAGATCCTACTTGCTATTGCTACATACCATGACTACGATATCTGGCAGTTGGTGTCATGATTGCTTTTCTAAATTGTGATTTAGAAGAGAGCGTCTATAAGTATACAGCCGGAGGGCTTCGTAGACAGTGGAAGCAGCGAAAACGTGTGCAAGTTACTTTATGGGATAAAAGAAGCATCGCGGAGTTGGAACATCTGTTTTAATGTGGTAGTCAAAGCGTTTGACTTCATCAAAATGGTAGATGAACCTTGTATATACAAAAAGGTTGTAGGGAGTATGGTGGTGATCCTCGTATTGTATGTGGATGACATACTCTTGATAGGAAAGGAGTTTCTTATGCTACACTCGGTCATTCTCCTCTTATCACAAGGATTCTCCATAAAGGATTAAGGTGATACCTCCTAAATCCTGGATTTTGGATCTATGAGATAGATCTAAATAGATGTTAGGATTCTCACTAGGTATAGTGAGATGGTATCAATCGATCCAGGGGAGAATCACTGGATAGCTTCCAGGGTGGTAAGGTCGACTGAATGTCAGTCACAGGCATTGTTTTTACCCTCAGTGGAGGGACGATATGTTGGAAGAGTTCCAAGCTAGATACCGTGGCAAACTAGACGATAAAGGCTGGATACATTTCTACCAAGGATGCTACCAAAAAGATGGTCTGGATGTATATAAGTTCATGAGATGAACTTCGTTCCTACCATTGTGTGACAATGGAGTTGTGGCTTATGCCTAGGAACCCCGTCCCATCAGTGATCCAGACATATTCTTAGGCACCTGATCATGAAGATGGTTGATCTCCAGGGAGATCGAGAATAGGAGAGTAGACACAGAGGACAACAGCACGGATCCACTCACAAAGGCCTATTTTCCAGTAGAGACTTTTATGGGATGGTTGAGTATGAGATATTTCAACCACTGCTGATTGTTGGGTATGAGATACTACAACAGATGGCCCTAGTGCAAGTGGAAGATTGTTAGTTATATGTATGTCCTAGAGGCCATTACTGTACATACAATGTATATTGTAGTGGATGCTTGGACATATATAGGGATGACTTTCTTACTCGACATGATAGTACGCTATATGGTTGCTCTTTATCTTAACATGTACTCTGATTATCTCTATGTTACATATTGATAAAGCCCTTAGGATGAGTAGTTGACTACCAGGACTATGATGCAGATCATACTAGTGGGGACAGAGTAGTCGTTAAGTACATCCTTCAAATGTTTCTAATCGTGGGTGTATCGAGACAGGGCATCGATATACCAGAGTAGACTAGCGTATAGCTTCTCGACCCATGTAAATGGCCGATGGATGATCCCATATCCATTGGTGTTTGACATCAGAGACAGTATACGGATGCTCAGTGGAGACTAGGTACACTGAACGGACTCGTCGAGAACTCCCAGTCGGTATTATACCTAACGTCAGATGGCAGTTCTCTGGTGACACTGGTACAGGTTAGTCTGTAGACCCGAGATCGTCATAAAGTCTTGTGTGATTCCTACTGTGCTTTGATTTCCACCTTACCACGTTCAAGAGAACGTGCAAAACGGTGGCTTTTGGGTACAGTCCCGAGTCACATAGAGGCAATGAGCGATAGAAAAAGTTTCGTCTCTCCCGGTATTAGAAGTTGATATTGCGCTGTGCTTGATTGGCTATAACAGGAAGTCCTTAGCCAAGGCTGCTTCAGAGATATACTGATAAGTGTCATCAGTAGTTTCTCGACCCATTATGAGCCTCATATAGACACGGCTTATCGAGTTACTGGGGTCTGACGTTTACCATCCCTAGACGAGATATACGACATATCAGACGAAGAGACCGGACTGTACAGTAGTGTTACTAATTGAATTCGCAGGAGTGTGAGCAGGCTTGCTTGTTGATCTTCTGATCGCTCAATACCCGGATGGCCGTTACGTTTAGCAGACCGCTTGCGGCTTGTGAGTGTTTGATATGATCATCACCCACTGCCGGCGCATTGACGAGTCTTTAGAGTCCTACACAAGGGTTTTCTGGCTCAAGCGAAACGGAGTAGAAGCACATATGTGATATGTGCGGGACCGAGATTGATACGATATGAGATACCGTATTCTATTCTCGCGATATGAGATATCGGTCGGTTATATATGATATAGCCGGGTTATCGGATCAAGTGTTGATGCGATAAGTTGATTCATATGATATTAGTCGGTTATAGGTGATATAGCCGGATTATTAAATCAAGAGTTGATTTGATAATCTAATGTATAATTATATTTTTGATATATTACATTACATTAACTAGTATTAGCTCATTTATGATTTCTTTTCTCACTTTGGATACATTGATGTATATGTGATATATGTTAAATGTATCAAGCTAGGTTACAAATACAACTAGGGTTAATGAGGGTTGAATCATGCTAGGGTTAAGATTAGGGTTTTATATTTATCATTAAGTTATTCAAAATTGTGGATTTTATCATGGTTGATATTTGTTGAAAGCTTGTAAAAACTTGTAAGTATCATTGACTTTGTCCATTCTTTTGTCTAACTTAGGATATTTGCTTAACCCAACCCTTTAACCCATGGCCATGGTTAACTCTCTACAAGGGTTAAGCATGGCATGCTTAACCCTTGGTTGCATTTCTAACCTCACACAATAATTCATTTTGATAAGTCAATTCTTCTTTTTCTTCTTCCTCAAAACTTTCTAGCTTCAATGGAGGTATGAGAAAAAATGTGAGAAAATCAAATCTAAAGTGAGCCCACTTCCTACTTCATCATCCTTTACTTCTTGCCATTTAGTATAGGATGTTTGCTTCACTAATTCCGTAATTCGTGAAGAGATAGTTTGGGTTAGTGTCTCCTCGATGTAGATCGTCTTCGGCCTCAAAATTTTCGAAGCAAGCATATTTGTTTCTTCATGGAAGCCTCTCTAAAGTCCGGAGTTCACGATCGCAGCGAAAGGACTACTACACGGAGCTATTGAAGTGAAGGACCGGTCTACAATGGTTGCATTTCTTACACACTTAGATTTGCAAAGTGTTTGGTTTTATATTCAGTCGATTTCTAGTATACGATTCATAGTTAGGTTAGCTAGAACGGCAATTTTTTGAATTTGGCATGGACGATGCCTCCCGAAATCTTACTGTCGTGCTAGGCAACCCTGCAGTAATAATATAAAGAAATAGGTTAAACTAATGGTTATTAGAATCTGGACGAGATTACTGTTTTCTCGAACAAACTCACCGCCGCAAGCTCCAATTCCCCTTGCTAAAACTTTCAAGGAACTGAACGATTACGATTAGGCGGACGTTGTTCATAGGGTTTAGCACAAAAAGATTTATTCTGCAAAGCAATTATTGACAAGCAACCTCAGTTGTCATAGAATAAGTGGATATATGATCGCGTTGAGTATATGTTGCTCAATTTTTATTTATATGTTTATTATTTAAAATTATATTGATTTATCTAATTAGTTGATATTATTTAATAGGTGTGGTTTTATGAACATGGTCAAGTGAAAAAACTTAAACACCTTAAGACTCAGGCTCATCTTGATTGTTATCTGAGAATTGTCAAGCAGCTGAACAAAAAAATGCAAAGAGAAAAAACTTGATAAAATATTGGATCCTATTTAGTGAATATATTGATTGATTATATTTCATAAATTATTTCGTTCTCTTTCCATATGTATGACATTTTTATTTATAGATTATAAAGAAAATGGTATTTTCTCAACATAAGCTTTTCCTTTTCATCAAAAATTAGGAATAGTAATGAGAAAGAATGAAGCTCTTCACAAAAAAGTCAAAATTTAAATATATACAATTGACAAGACTTCTAAAAATCGGTAAAAAAAGTTTTAAAGTTACTAACTTAATTAGAATATATAGTTATTCTGCTTCCTAACATATTTTTGTCACGGAATGATAAAGCTTAAGTAAACTGAAGATGGAGAAGCTCCAAGGTGAGAAATTTTTTTTAAATATGAAAAACTTAATTTGTGTAATTTCTCTTTGCATGTTAAACTATGAAACACGGACATGAGCACATACACGGGAAATTAGTAGGGATGTAAATGGTCACGGATAATCTGATCCGGATCCTTTTTTTGAATCCGACAACTTGTGGATATGGATACTAAAAATCCATATCCGAACCGATTCAGATACGCAACTTGTATCCAAGTCGGATTACTAACAAAATTTTCGGATTCAGAACCGAATATCTTAACTAATGGTAACCACTATCCAACTACTAATTACTATTAATTATCACTAGAGTTATGGATGGCCGGTGAACTTTGATATTACACGAAAAAACCCTAATTTGAAACTATTGAGACTTATGGACTTGATATGATTGTTTGAATATAAAAATATTGGTTAACCTATTAAAATATTTTATTAGTTGTAGTTATGAATAATGACTTTTTATATTTATCTGAAAAGCATCCGTATCCGATTTTAGCGGATATGGTTTTCATAATATGCAATCCGTATCCGTATTCGATTTGTAGTGGATATGGATGATAAATTTTTGTTACCGACAATTATCCATATCCGTATTAAATAGGTGCTGGATACTGATATGGTATTGCCTATATCCAATCCGTATCTGATCCATTTACATCCCTAGAAATTAGTAAACTTTTACGCATTTATACATCTTGTTATCAGCTGAGGCTGAAAACTATAAAATATGGTGCAAAATCTGATGGTGAAAACACAATGTAATGAGCTTAGGGAATCTGATCATCAATTAGACAATCCTACAACAACCGTTGGCACTGCAATAGAGTTTGCACCATCCATATCTGCACCAGTAGACTCATTCAATCACCCGTTCCTATAGCCGCTCACACTATAATACTGATGGAGATAGTCTCATTCTTTTCGAACAAGAGCAGCAGTCATTCGAAAGTGGCAAATAAAATGACACCCTATTAAAAGAGAAGGAAATGCCTCCGAAAAGACCGAAAGCGAGCAATATTGTGAGGATTATTAAAACTCAAAATCAGTAGCCCACCAGACGTAAAGACTATTTTTATACAAATATCAAGTAAATTTAAGGAGTTACTTATTCAAAAGAATCGGACCTAAAACGAAAGAGACAATAAATTGGTGTAATGTTTTGTTGGTGTTTGTTGTTGGTTTTACATTGTATCAGATTTGGTTTGGTTTTGATTTGGTTTTGCTTACATTGTATCAGAATTGATGAAATATAAAGGAATTGATGTAATGCCTAAATAGCATGAATATGCTATTGGTTTTTGCAGTTATCTCAACTCAAAAATGATTGCCAAACAAGGAAAAGTTAAGATTTTGGGGTTTGTCTTGCTAACTTTATGAAACTAAGGTTTAAAAAAATTAACTTCATTCCTAAACAAGGCCTTAAAATTAAACTCTAGTTTTCCCAACTTCATACCCAACCAAACAAGGCCTTAGAAGGTGTTGGTCCTAAGTCCTTTGAAAATAAAATGCCTAGAATTTGATGCATTTTGAAATATAGTGTTAGTCACATGTCATTTGTAACTAGCATTGTAAAATAAAGTGTTAGTCGTGGGTTCTAATTAAAATGCTGGAATTAGACTTTTAAAATTCATCATCCAAAATTAATATAGAAACATGAGTACAGGTTTGATTCTCAAACTCACTCTTATCTCCTTGAGTTTTAAAATTCTCAAGACCTTGAGCCATGACTCCTACCATCTATTTTAGCAAAGAAGCATATGTCATCATTGAGACCTTGAGCCATGACGGCCACCATGGCTACTCATGGCACTCGATCGTCGGTAATCTTCCTAACAAGTGTTGTCGGCACTTGACTGCCGGCAATAATTTCGATAACAGCCGGCATCCATTGTGACGACCGCCGTCGGCAATCAACCGCCGAAAACCGCCGAAATGACGGCAGTTGGTAATCGGCTGCCGAAAACCCGCCCGATGCCAGTAATCGCCTGATGACTACGGTTAGCATCGATCGTTGGCAACCGCCCCAATGACCACCGTCAACGGTCGACCGCCTCAGTGACCGCCGTCGGCAACAGATCGTAAGCAACCTCCCGATAACCACAGTCGACATTTGACCACAAAAATCATCTCGGTGTTCGCCATCAGCAATTGACCGCCAGCAAACGTCCGATGACTGCCGTTAGCAATATGCCACCGACAACCATCCCGATGCCCGTTACCGCCATGACCGTTTACCGTTGGAAACTGCCTGTCGTCAATCAATCGCTAGCAATCGCCCCGATGACCGCCGTCGGCAATCGACCGTCGGCAACCCGTCGAATTTATATGTCATCATTGAGACCTCACTAGCTTACTTTAGTGTTATGTATCTTTAATTCTATATGTATTTCGAACTCAAATGACTAGTGTTTTGAAAATGAAGAGGTTTTGGGTCAAAATGATTGTCATTTGATTTAGAAATCCACGATTTCTAAATTACTTGAAACTAACACCCCCTTAGAGATCTCTACCAAAAAAACCCAATTTCTCTCTCTTCTGAAGGATTAAAAAACTCTTTCGAACAGAGCGGGATAAAACAATAATCTAACGCATAAAATTTCAAACCTAAGATAAACTAATCGATTGTAAAACAAATAACTTGATTACTACTATCTTAATAAATTAATATCCAAACCTAAATAACTAATCAAGAAGAAGTTAGAACTTACAGATGATCGCATGAGAGCTGCCATCTCAAAGAATCACCAAATTAATTCTTGGGGTTTTTGATTGAGTGTTAATGATCGCGTTCACGAATTCTTAATTTTATTTTTTAAAGAGTCTCTGAGCTCTTGTCAATAATACACAGGCAAAAGTGGAATGAAAACGGAGAGGAGACGGATGGATTTTGTGCTGCTGACGTTCAATAAAACGCAGCATCTCAGCCGTCCACGTGTGCTTACAAATCACGCGATGCTAATGGACAGTTGGATCGTCACATAGCGGCGGGTCGGATCCTACGGAGGGAATGCCAGCTATATTTTTTATTTCAAATTTTATTTTAATTTAAACCCCTCAAATAATTTCGGACAAACACTTCTACTGAAACAAGAAACATAGATCTTTGTAAATATTACTTCTCTTCTAGTTTCTACTTTTCTTATAAATAAAAAGAAAGGTTTAGATCAAGAAGCTAATAGAATCAAAATTATAAAAAAAACGATCACCACAAATTGCATGATCATGGCTGCTAAGTCATTGATAGATTGTGATGCTCTGTTAGATGAAAATCCCACAAGTTAAAACCCTAATTATGTAATCAAATGGCAATCTAGATTATCAAGTTCTAGTGTTTCTTAAACAATTAAATGTACCTACTATTTTCATGCAACATTACCATTTTTTTAAAAATTTTGTTTGTGATGGGGGGAGGGGGTGTGTCGTGGTACTTTTAAAATTCCAAGCTATCTCGAAAACCCTAAATAATCTACTGTGGTTAATAAAGTTTATCAAATAAAATTTTGGATTTCTTTAGATATACCCTACTTAAATCTTTTTTATTTTGATATCACCGCCGCAAATCCTCATATTTATTAAAATCCTTCTCAAATCTCTAATATGTTTCAAAAAATCTCCAGCTTCCTTAATTTATTGTCAATTAAACATAATATATAATTTTAATTACCTAAACTATGTTTATTCCAATAATACCATCACCTTTCAATTGACAAACCCATTAGTGCCTCACAAATTCTCTCCATCTTCAATGTCTCGTTGCTTCTTCAATGTCTCGTTCTGTGGGGGATTTCGGCGCCGGTCGCTGCTACCTGTCTCTCTCAAAGCTCGAACTGCTCAGAGAATCAGATTGATCGGTTCGAGCTCTGCGTAGTGGTCTCGGAGGCGTCGCTGGTTGCGGTGTCGCCAGTTACCGTCTCGAGGAATTTGTATAAGTATGGGATTCGAAATTTTTTGTTTGTGGATCAGCATCATGGGGAGGTGGAGAAGTTTCAGAACAAGTATGTGAGGAAAATTCAGGTGATCTTTGAGGTTTAGTTTATGATTGAACTTGCAATTTTGAAGAATTGATCTTTATTTGTTATAATTTTATCTTGAATGAAGAAATCAGTGTCTTTTTTTAGTAAATACCAGAAGCAGAAACATGCATCATTGATTTTGGGAGAAAAAATTGCATCTTTTCTTTGTATCAGTCATACATACACTAAGAAAAAGAAAAGAAGAAGGAAGAAGGAGGAAGTTACATGCAACTGCTTAAAAATTAGAAAAAACCGATTAGAAGTTATAGGCAAGTGCTTACAATTTACAGGCAACTAAGCATAGAGGTTTCAATACATTTCACTTTACTAGTGTCTCCTGCCCGATACAAAAGAATTTGTAAGCAGTTTTTCTTTACAAGTTTTTTTAACATTTTTTATTGTTAAGGGTTATAACAATATACGTTTGTTAACGCTGTTGGTTAACAGTTCTGATTGCGGCGTGTTCGTCAACTTATTCATTAAGGCATTGATCGAAGGTCGGCGGATTCCGAATGCCCTAGAGGGAAAAGGGTCGATGCAGTGGCGGCCGATACTTACGGCACGAATTCTGTTGGCAAATGAGGAAGAAATGGCATGATATTGTTTTTCGTACATGTATTCAGTTTTTGTTTGGTCGAAATTTGAACTCTTTGCATGTATTCATCTATTTGAATTTGGCCGATGTTCGCCGATATTTTTACTTATTTTAATTAAGGATGACAAATTGCTTATATGTTACTGGTTTGTCTAATGAATGTGAAAAATTGTTGATGTGTTTAATTTAATATCGTCGATGTTGTGATACAAATAATATTTTTGTTAATGTTATCTATTTTATATAGTCAAGATTGGCCAATGCTGTGATATGAATGATGTTTTTATTGATATTATTAGTTTTATATAACCAATGTTGGCCGATACTGTGATATGAATGATATTTTGTTGATATTATCAGTTTTATATAACTGGTATTACAGGCAATTTATTAGAGGCTATAGACAACTTATCAGAAATTACAGGCAAGTGCTTAAAAGTTTCAGGTAAGTGATTAGAAGTTACAGGCAACTAATTAGAAATTACAAGCAACTGCTTACAAATTACATGCAATTGCTTAGAAGTTACATTCAACTGCTAGAAGTTAGAGGCAAGCGTTTAGATGTTAGAGCCAATTGTTTACAGGTTACATGCAGCTAATTAGAATTTACAGACAAGTGGTTAGAAATTATAGGTAAGTGCTTACAAGTTGCAGGCAACTGCTTAGAAGTTACAGAAAACTGCTTACAATTTACAGGCAACTAATTAGAAGTTACAAGCAAATGGTTAGAAGTTACAGGCAAGTGCTTAGAAGTTCGAATTACAAAAAACAATCTCTGATAACACATGCCAAGACAAGAGGAACCATGAGAGTAAAGCTTCACAGGGAATTTGTTGTACTTTCGGAGGAGGAAATTCAAAAGAATGGATCATTCGTGGTTACAGGCAACTGCTTACAAGTTGCAGGCAATTTCTAAGCAGTTACATGTAATTTCTAACCATTTGCTTGTAACTTCTAATTAGCTATCTGTAACTTGTAAACAGTTTCCTATAACTTCCAACAGTTGCCTGCAGCTTGTAAGCGGTTACTTATAATTTGTAAGCACTTACCTGTAACTTCTGATAAGTTACCCGTAATCTGTAAGCACCAGCTGTAACTTACGATAAGTTGCCTGTAAATTCTAAGAAAAAAATTTGGAGCTTAGCTCTTCGGGATACCCAGGCCTCCCATACCTCCAACATCGGTTATATAAAACTGATAATATCAACAAAAATATCATTCATATCACAGTATCGGTCAACATCGGCTATATAAAACAGATAATATTAACAAAATTACCGTTTGTATCATAATATCGGCCAACATCGACGATATTCAAGTAAATACATCAACAATTTTTCATATTATTAGACAAACCGGTAATATATAAGCAATTTGTCATACTTAGTCAAAATAAGTAATAATATCGACGAATATCGGCCAAATACAAATAGATGAATACATGTACGAATAACGAAGAGTTCAAATTTCGTCCAAACAAAAACTGAAACTATATCAAGCTATTTCTTCCTCTTCCTCGTTCGCCAATAGAATTTGTGCCGTAAGTATCGTCTGCCACTGCATCGACCCTTTTCCTTCCATGGCATTCGGAATCCGCTGACTCGCGATCAATGCCTTCATGAATAAGTAGACGAACATTGTTAGTGAAAGTCGAACCTAGCAACACCATGAGATTTTAGTAGCATCAAGCATGCCGAATTTTAATTTTTACTAGGTGCTAAGTTAGACTATACAAGATCTTTGCTAGAATATCAGGGTTTCCCATCAAGAAGGGAAGGAGGTAATACCCTTGTAGATCGAGTCTTTCTCTTCTCTAGCTCCGGGTTATGGTCCATGCGACTCCACTAGGCTCCTCTTCAAGATAAAAGAACCTCTTCCGTGATCTTCGCGCCAAAGATGGTCCACCCGAAGTCCACAAGCTCAAGCTAACCTTTCACTAATCTCATTAGTGAAGGCAACACTCCACATCAAATTGCTAATCTAATGTGTGATAGTGAACTAGGGGTTTAATTTGCTCACTAGGGTTTTCACAAGTTCAACGCTTCATATCACATATGAGGGTTTGAACTTGGAAGTGAGGTGAAGAAAATTGTAGAGAGCAAGAGCTCATGAAAATGGCTAAGGCATGAAGAAAAAAATGATAAGAGTAAACTCAAATGGCTCTCTTTTTCCTCACTTATTCAAGCATGGAATAAATTGCAATTCTAAATTGCAACCATACTTGAATAGTGAGTCAAGACCAATATAATATGATAAAAACCCATGCCTTGCCCATTCCACAAATATCTCCACAATTTACACCTCATTTTGTATTTTCTAAAAAATAGAAAATAGATGTCATGCTTCTTATAATATATATATATATATATATATATATATATATATATATATATATATATATATATATATATATATCAAATATACATGTATTAATATATATTAAGAAACATAATTAGTGAGCTAATAATATTAGTCAAGATATAATTATATCATATATAATATATATTACATTATTAAATCAACACTTGATTTAATAATCCGGTTACATCTCATATAACCGATTAATATCATTAATCTGAATATCACATTATCAAACCAACACTTGATTCGATAATCCGGTTATATCACATATAACCTGACCAACATCAGATAACTGCCAGATTATAATACGGTATTACATACTCATATTTAATCAGGCCCACGCACATATCAACATATGTGCCCTACTTCATTTTGCTCGAACCAGGAAACTTCTGTGTGGGACTCTAAAGACTCGTCAATATGCTAGCAGTAGGTGATGATCACATCAATCACTACAAGCTGTCAGTGGTACTAGCTGGACGTAACGGCTACCCAGGTATTGAGCGATATAAAGATCAACAAGCAAGATCGTCCATACTCTCCATGAAGCCTATCAGTAACACTACCGTACAATCCGGCCTCTTCGTCTGATATGTCGCATATCATGTCTAGGGGTGGAAAACGTCAGACCCCAGTAACGTGATAAGTCATGCCGATGTCTGGCCTATAACGGTTTGAGAAACTACTGATAACTCGTATCTGTAAATCTCAACAGCAGCCCTGGACAGGGACTTCCAGTTATAGCCAATCGAGCATAGCGCAACATCAACCCCAAATACCGAGAGAGACGAAACCCCTCCTATCGCTCATTGCCTCCATGTGACTCGAGACTGTACCCAAAGTCCACCTGTTTGCACGACTCTTTTGAGTCGTGGTAGGGAGGAAATCAAAGCACGGTGGGAGCCACACAAGACTCTATGACGATCTCGGGTCTACAGACTAACCTGTACCAGTGTCACCAGAGGACTTCTATCTGACGATTGGTATACTACCGACTAGGAGTCCTCGGCGAGTCCGTTCAGCGTACCTATTCTCTAATGAGCACCTAAGTACAATCTTTGATGTCACACACCAATGGTTATGGGATCAACCATCGCCCTCTAAGGGATAAGAAACGTACACACTAGTCTACATTGGAATATTAATGCCCTGGTCTCGATATTCCTATGACTAGGAACTGATTAAAGGATGTACTTATGGACCACCATGGCCCCACTAATATGATCTCATAATAATCCTGACATTCAAGTACATATCTTAAGGGCTTTATCAACATATGAGAGCAAGACAGTAAAGAATATCAGTCAACATGTTAAGATAAAGAGTAACCAGATAGCATACTATCATGTTGAGCAAGAAAGTCCTCTCTATATATGTCCAAGCATCCACTATAACACATGTACAATAATGGCCTCTAGGGCATACATATTCCTAACAATCTCTCACTTACACTAAGGCCATGTGTTGTAGTATCTCATACCCAACATCTCAAAAAGTCTCTCAAACTGTATCTGGGGGAATGCCTTCGTGAGTGGATCGCTACGTTGTCCTTCGTGTCAACTCTCCTGACCTCGATCTCCCGGTGATCTACTATCTCCCTGATCAGGTGATACCGCCTCAGAATATGTGTGGATCTCTGATGTGACCTGGGTTCATTGGCCAAAGCCACAGCTCTATTGTTATCACAATACACATGTATTGGATGCTCAATGGATAGAACCACACCAAGCTCGGCAATGAACTTCTTCATCCAGACAGCTTTTTTGGCAGCATCGTCGGCAGCGATGTATTCAGCCTCCATCGTCGAGTCTGCTACGGTGTCTTGCTTGGAACTCTTCCAACATACCGCCCCTCCGTTGAGGGTAAAGACAAAACCCGAGACCGACTTACTGTCGTCCTTATCACTCTGGAAGCTCGAATCGGTAAAGGAATCCTCCTGGAGTTCACCGTTACCATACACCAGGAACATTTCTTTAGTCCTTCTCAAGTACTTAAGAATGTTCTCCACAGCTATCCAGTGGTTTTCCTTAGGATCTGATTGATACCTGCTCACTGCACCTACTGAGTAAACTACATCCGGTGTGGTACATAACATCGCATACATGATAGATCCCACTGCCGAAGCATAGGGTATCTCTTACATGCGAGCCCTCTCTAAATCATCATTGGGAGACATCTCTTTGGAGAGAGTGATTTCTGAACAAGCGGGTAAATTACCTCGCTTGGAATCTTCCATACTAAACCTCTTTAGTATGGTGTCAATGTACCTGAATTGGGACTGTAAGTGCACAGCGGCGCCCCGGCCGTCAATCCGACGGCCAAATGCGGAAGCGGTGATAAACTTTAATTTTTGCAAACTAGCAAACCGGCACCACCGCGCACTAAACACCCGGATCGAACCATTAACTAGTCCTAGCTAACTACAAGATGGGGAATAGAGATATACCGACTGATCCAAGTCCTCCGGTCTTCTCGTCGTCGTCCCGATCTCCTGCGGAATGTCCTGTCTCCACCTCGTCGCCGGAAGTGCATCACATCGCCTACTTCTTTTACGGGCTCCCACCTCAATGCCGAGGCAACTCGGGCACGAAGCTGGCTAGTCGACGTGCCCAAGATTTGCTGTAGAATGTATAATAGAACTTGTGTCTCATTTGGGGTTATAGGAATTGCCATATTGGTGGAGGGATGATACAAGAACTATATAGAGGGACTTGGGGATGTTTGGAGCATGAAAAGAACAACAAAACCCCAATCCAAAAATTTGGACAGCCCACTTCTAAAGTGGCCGGCCATGCATGAATGGTGGGAGAGAGTATAAGAGTAGAGTGAGTAGCAAAGAATGAGAGAGCCATCCAATAATCCAATGGAGAGATAGAGAAGGCTATCATGCAAAAAGAAAATGATCACTAGGAAAGCCACACTCCATCACATAATCATCAACAACCATGATAGCACCAAAACCAACACTCCAATCAAGCTAATCATCAACAACCATGATGACTCAAAAATTCATGCTATCATGAAGATAGAAGTCAAGCAAGGTCAATGGATGGGGCTCCATCATAAAACCATCATGATACAAATATGCAAAGACCCCCTCCACATATGCTTATTTGCAACAATGCAAATAAGCCCTCCTCCACCAATCTTCGGCCAATGAACGATACAAAGGAAATTGGCCGAAACGGAAAGCAAACTGGCAATTCCAGAAAACTGGTCCCGTAATAAATTACAGGAAAACCCCGATATTGTGTATACACACCCGCATTTGTATTCCGACCGAAATACAAATGCAATGAGACAAAATCTACACTGTACTATACTAGGATCCGGCTTAAACTAAAGCCGGCTAGTAATATCCGTCCGATCCTGATCCGTGCAATACCACACGTATCTGATCGAACTCTGCCATATATCCATACGGCCTCTAGTACTAACCGTCCGATCCTGATCCGTGCAATACCGCACGTATCTGATCGAACCGTGCCATATCTCCATACGGCCTCTACAGCTTTTCGCCCGAAACTTGAGTGACTGAATGTGGGGGACTCTAAAGACCCGTCAACACCTTGGTTGTGGATTTAACCACTAGCACGTCGGAGGTATAAGCCAATACGTAACGGGCTACCAGGCATTGACCAAAAGGGACATCGATGAGCGAACTCATCCTGACACCCTACTGAGCCTGTCAGTGACAATATCCGTACAGTCCGGTCCGTTCGTCTATGAGCATCGCATGGCGGGCCTAGGGGGTTGATAAAAGTCAGACCTCCAAAAGCGGTACAAGTCGTGTCGGAGTGTAGCCCAGAACTGTAACATCTCAAAATAATAAAATATTATTTTTGGGAATTTTTATAATTTAATATTATTTTATTGATTATTTTAATATTAAATTAATAATTAAATGCAAATAAATGAAGAAAAATTACGGAAAATTATGGAAAATTCTAAAATGGGTTATTTATTGGAATTATGCCATTTTTAAGTGTTTGTGATCAATTATATGCTAATTTAGTGCTAATCGCGATTAAAAATCGCTAATCGGATTTTTTTGGCTTTTTGTGCAAAATGTGCACATATCATTTTTGAACTTGTGTTACATTTTCTTGCCATGGTTTTATTTTGGGATCACTATTGGTGTGAGAAGGAATTGGATTAAAAGAAAAAGGGAAAAGAAAAGGAAAAGAAAAGAAAGAGAAAAGAATTAAGAATGGAGTTGGTGAGAGAGAGGTATGGGTTGCACTTTGACTAGAACCTTAGCCATTTCCCTCATTTTCCCTCCCTCTTCACTCTCCTTCTGCTGCTGCTCCTGCACCACATCTCCTCCCCTCTTCAAGCCTCAAATCATCTCAAAAACTATCTCAAAACCCTACCTCCATTTCACAAAACATGCACACAAGCCCAAGATCTATGCTATGGACCAAGAAAGGTGGTGTTTTGGTGCTGTTGAGGATTCATGAGGGTCTTGTGAGGTAATTCCTTCATAATTAGAGTGTTAATTCTTGTGCTTAAGCTTTAATTCAAGTTTCATATCGATATCGTGTGAATTGGTGCACTTTGGACAAAACTAGAGAGAGTTAGGGTAAAGTTGAGAGGTGGCTTTGCAATTGGACTCAAATGGTGACCTTAGACCCTATATTGACTAGAAACCCAGGCCAACCCCACTGGAAAACTAAAAATACGGAATTACGGGACTTTCATGTCGGTTTGTGAGTGTTTAGAGTGTGCAGGGAAATCTGGAATGTACTGGGACTTTTTCAGGAAAATTAAACAACACCAGGGACCCAATTGAGACCATAGGAGGCCATCCTGACCAGATGGACCCCTTTGGGCATAGGGGGGCCGGCCAGGCCGGTTTTGGGAAGGTTGTGGCCGGCCAAGTAGTGATGGAATGCTTCGGGGTTGGTCCTGTAGCTCAAATATATCATATACATCACCCTGGACTTGTTTATTTGGCTAAATTTGACCCGAGGTGAAATCTGGGATCGTTTTCTTGGGTTGCTGCCTTACTTTCAGTATTTGGTTTTACGCATTTTGATTTCCATAATTTGGTGTTTGTACGTTATCTCGATCGTGTGACGTTTGTACGACTGCATCGAGTGATTTCGGGTTGTTTTGCGAAGGCTAATCGTAGGTTCTAACCTATAGGCCTTTTAGCGAATCGTATTGGTTTTAGCGTGTCGTTTCAAGTTTTGATTTGGTTTTGATGCGATGCGATACGTGTGATATGTGTAGGTACCCCGCGACGATCCGAGGCAATGCAGAAGATGACGGTGATATCGACACCGACATGCAGGATTCAGGTGAGTAGATTTATATCTACGGGGAGAAGTCGGGTGGATGGCGTATAGCACCCCCGCAGTCCGTGGTGTTGTATACGAATACGTATACACACGTATATTTATTATGTGTGGTTTAGATTAGTGATGGTAATAATGGTATTATTGATGATCGGAATGTATTGGTTTAGTATAGTGCGAACCCTAGAGTAGTGGTTGCACCCACACATACACTTACACACATACTTGCATACATTCCTTCATTTGTTTATGTGCATATGATGATGCGTATATCTACGGGATTTGAGGATGATACACGGGTTTGAGATGATACTTGATGTGAGGCCGTGAGATCGGCGATGTGACATAGCTTGTCTTTGAGGTGCGAGATGATAGTTTTAGCGGGCCTTTGGACATGTGCTTTACCCGCATTCATATTCTTATAGATGGTATCGTTTTGTACTGGACTTGGAGTAGTACCCCAGATTATGCGATCTGATGATAGTGATACCTGATATGTGATGAGATAGTATGATATTGACCCCTACCCAGCTATTAGGATGCCGTACGACGATTTACCGTATGAGCCGATATTGATGATAGATCCGTACTCATGACTCGAGGATATCTTACGATATGTTATTAAGGCGGGATCACCGACTATTATATCTATATATATGGACTCAGATGTAGGTGGTTTTATATCCCTCCTGTCTAGATTACTTAGTAGACCTTAGACTGAGCCGAGATATACCTATTTCAAAACTAACGAATCGGGGATATTTTTAAGATAGGCAGAAGGGTTATACGGATATTTCCAAATGATGCATCTTTTCCTAAAACACCGTAGCCCTTGTTTTACTAAAAACCCGATTCGTCTTATTTCAAATGGCACCACTGCATGACATGTACATATTGGTGTAGATTCTGTACTTTTGCGTTGATTATTCGATTCCGCATATTCATGCTATCTGCATTGCATTGCTTGTACTGTGGTTATATTTCAGTCATGCTGCTAGGACACCAGCACCATTATCGATGATGCATATGTTCCACGTACACTTGTTGCCGGCTCACACACTCATCATCGATAATTGCCATGCCACTACACTGTAGTACTATTATATTCAGTATATGGTCCTTGCATGACATGATGATGTGCATACCTTCCTTTACATGTCGCATACTTCATGCTTTTGATTATACGCATTGAGATATATTGTTTCTATGATATTTCTGGATTTGGGAACCGAGGGTGTTTCAAAAGAGGATATGTCATTTCTTTAAAAACCCGGTTACCCTTGATATGATATTTCAGTGCGTCCACCATGTGTTTTCTCGGTGCTGAGAGCGACATGTGAACCCGAATCGAGGAGGCGGATGAGACCGATTGCGGGTACATGGTGGACCCGGTAAGGTACCTCGGGGCAAGAAGCTCGTGGTGATGACGATGAGCCTGGCAGAGGGAGACTACCTACCGGTGATATTACCCGACACGTCGGATATCCGGAGGATACCGTCATAGTCATGAGATGGATGGTAGGGGCCGATCTGGACTGACGGCGCCCTAGATTTTGTGATTGAGACATTGAGATTTCGAGATACAGAGGTATCGAGATGCTGAGACTTATGTTTTGTGCCGATGCTGGGCACAGTTTTCATGATGTTTTCGAGTGCCGATGCTGGGCACTCCGGTTCCATGATATTGATGTGTCGTGAGGGACACGGGTGGATTATATCCTCATATTTCCATGCACAGGTTTTATGATATATACTTGCATGATGGTTATTGTCAGTGGGTGATGAGTGGACGGGATCCACGTGTGTGCAGATTTGATGACATTGTTTATACCTCATATTCATGACATACTATTACCTGAGGCACTAGCACGAGCACTTGGCACTACACTCATGTATAGAGGTTACATTGCCAGTTTAGCATGCTTCAGCTTTATTCTTATTGAGGTTTATTTATATCTGATCGTATTGACCTAGGATGGGTCATGCATTCGATCTCTGCTTGTAGATATCTTTCTATTCACGAGTTGGCAACTCACCCCCGTTGTGCCCCAGTTCTTGCAGGTTTGCCGTACAGATTCCATAGCGGCATTTCTGGCACACTGCTCCCTTATGGGTGATTTGCTTGGATAGGTGGGTTCTTTTGTATCAGAACCGCTATTGTATTTATATTATTCATTGTATCTAGAATTTCCATCAACCAAAACTTGTATATTGTTTCAGACTCAGACTTCAGTGTTGTTTTATTTCGACCTTAGAGTCGCGTTTGTAGTATTGCGGTTTTCTGGCTGTTTTGAGTTCTTTTCAGTTTAGATCCTCGCCCTTTGGCGTTGTATATTGTTGTTGCTTATGTGGTTGTGACCGTCGATTGACGAAGAGCTAGCTCCCGCTTGGGGATGCCTTTTATCATGATATTTATATTGTTCTTGTTGTACCCCGTTCGGGGCCAGTTTTTACAAAAGAAACTCTGCCGAAATTTTCAGGAAAAATTTCACCTTTTAAAAAAAATTCATATTCGTCTTAGTTATTTAAAAACTTGATTTCCAAACATGTTTTCTTTACCTCTTAAAACTAGGTTTTTTTTCTATTTACTCCTTAAATGGTTTTAGATTTCTGGGCTTTTGGCTTACTTGGATCAGATGGAGTCCTATAGACTTCATATGGTTCAAGGGCCAGTCACGTGCTCTTTCGGGTCGTGACAAGAACACCCTGAGATACTACTGGAATACCTACCAGTAAATCTCCTGCCTTGGCCAAGAACTTCGTGTAATGGCTCTCCTAGACACAGCGCGACCTCACCCCCAATACCGGGAGAGACGAACCCCCGAAGATCCGCTCACTGCCTCCATGTGGCTCGGGACTGTACCCAACTAAAACCTGTTTGCACGACTCCTTTGAGCCGTGGTAGGGTAGTAATCAAAGTACAGTGGGAACTCACACAAGACAAATGACGATCCCCAGGTCGATGAACTAACCTGTACACATGTCACCAGGGAACTGCCATCTGACGTCTGGTAAATGACCAACTAGCATGTTCCCGGCGAGTCCTGTCCGGTGTACTCATAACCCAATGAGCACCTGTATACATCTTAGGTGAACTAACTAACACCAGTGGCTTGTGAGACCGGCCACCGCCCCTCGTCGGGGTCTCGACTGTATACACTAGTCTACTCTGGAGTATCGATGCCCTGTCTCGAAACTCCCACGACTAGGGACCTTTTAAGGATGTGCTTATAGACTACCAGCTCCCACGTATATGATCGCCCTCATACTGCTGGCAGTCAAGCAAGAATCCTAGGGGCTCTATCAACGTGCAATAGTGACCTGTCAGGTCACCTAAAGCAGTACACGATGATAAAGATAAACCAGATAGCATACTATCATCTCGAGTAAGACTGTCCTATCGGGATAGGTCCTCCCTCAATCATTGCAATCACGTGCCTGTGATCCAATAATTGACTCTGAGGGCACTATCTCCAACAATCTCCCACTTGCACTCAAGGCTAATTATTGCGATGTCGCGTACTCACAGCCCGTGTGATACCGAACACCCAACTCCTCTACTAATCAGTCTCACAAAGCTTGTTTGCGAAACTATTGCGTTCGAGGAATAGCCTCAGTGAGTGGATCCGCCTAGATGTTTCTTTCTATGTCTCTTTATATCTCAAGTTCGCGGAGAAAGCCATCTCCCGAAATGAGCAATACCAGTCTTAGAATATGTCTGGATATCTGATGGGACCTAGCTCATAAATGAGCTTCAAATCCAAACTTCTTAGACTGTATCGTCAACTGAACTTAATCAGTATCATGCGCCATGCCTTCCCTCAGTATCCACTTGGACTACCTGTCCAATATACTGTCCCTCGTCAGAAGGAAAAAAATAACTCTGACAGTCACTCTGCCATCCAGGTCACCTTGGAAGCCTGGAATGATAACTGTCTCCCGAAGGAGAATGCTGTTATCATATCCCTAGAACATCAACTTATGTTCTAAAACTGCTTCCGACTGTTTCACCAGGATTGGATCAATATCAACTTATTGCACCTACTGCAAGAACAACATCTGGTGTGGTACTTGACATCTCATGATTGACTCAATTGCCTAAGCAAGTGATCTGCCAATCATGCACATCCCTCTCCCCTTTAGTCTATAAGACACTTTTAGAGAGGGTGACTCCATCACCTGCAGGTATACTACCGTGCTAGGAGTCGTCCATTCTAAATACTCTTAGAATGCGGTCAAAGTACCCTGATTGGGAAACCACCCAAATCTAGATCTAAAACCATAGATCTAGTATCCAGAATGTCTGATATAAAATCCAAGTCCTTTGTGGAGAAACTACTGTGTGACGACCAAAGTATAACCGATCGTAGTATAGGAATATTACTTCCTACTCTGTGTATGTCATCAAATACCAGGACATCACACCCTACTACCTTCTTAACAGATCCATCCCCTATTCTGATGAAGTCAAACCTATGACTGTCACGTCAGAAATAGATGATCTATCTCCGCTATATTTGCTTTAGTCTATAAATGGACATAAGCCTGATGTCCACCAATGCTTCCGCTGCTCCCACTGACTACGACAACCCTCTGGCAGAGTCATATAAACGTACACTTCTAAAGTAAGTTTAGAACGACGCTATACTCATCCTCCTGCCGGGTCTCACAGTCTGGAACAACAGCAATGGCAAGTGTGGGTAAACAAGAACCTCCCTGCCACCGTCCTTGAGGCTACCGGAGTACCTCTCGGGCGCCTGAGGTTACCCACCTTATCTGCGGAGTGACCAATAGAATGTCAAACCAGATTGAATCTTTAGGTTCCTTATCAAATCTTCAGTAATCGTTTGCGGTTCTGGAATCACTTCCAGTTCTACCATACTCCCACTACTGTTTTCTGAAAAAGTCCATTTTTATTAAAACTGTGGCGAGTCAAGAACAATATCACTATTGATCTTCCAAATGGTAGAAAGTGAACCCTCGTTATAGCCTGGGTCAACCCACAAACATCCATTACAGAAACGTGCCTTTGAGTTATCCAGAATCTGGTTTTAAGCATAAGCCGGACAACTCCCCGTACCTTAACATCGTTAAGATACGAACTGTTCTATATCCAATACAGAAACAGAGGCACTGATTTAATTGAACCAGATTCAAATCATGCAGCTGTCTCCAGTGCATGTCAACTAAATGGAAAGAGGCCGATCAGCGTTACTCAACTTAGAAATGCTTCCAATTATGAGTAACCTGAAAGAGAAGCAAGTTCTCTTAATCATCACTATCAACTGAATACCATATACAAGTATCTACATCTTTGATCACTTTGAAGAATCCCGGTACTTGCAATATCTGGTTTTCTACTTTATTCTTATACCTATAACTCCTCAAAACTTAGACCCTGTGTATCAACGAAACACATGTCTAAGAACTAGAGAAGTCATAAGTAAACCGAATATAGTACGAGAACCAACCCCTCTGTCCTCATGGACGCTGGACAACATACAATACTCTGTATAAGTCCCCTGAGTCTAATAACTCATTCACTGTGTGTCGTAGGTTGAAAACTGTACTATGGTTATGAAGAATTACACCGCTGTTTAATGCTCCTTACCTAACCATCCACTGATATAGGTAAATGTCATAGACATAATTTCAAAAAGGTATATCTCACTCTATGAAAATAGACGTACAGATATATCGATTTGAAATTGGTGCATAACAGCGAATATTCAAAACCAAAGATTTGCCGATCGGCAAACAACCCAGGTGACTTCCTCAAATATCACCAATTACAACGAATCCCGATATAATGAGGATGGTCACCTAATTCCCAATAACTTACTCCCACTCATTATCTGCAAAGCCATACAGATGCGAGAATCATACCTGGTAAATACATACCCTGGAGCAAGTGTCTAATTGGGAAATCAGTTTTCTTTTAACAGTACACAGTGAAACTAAAATATTGAAATGTTTCGATGGGGTATCCCGGTATTCCTAGTAATGCCTCTTCCATTATCCAGATTCACAACTGTAACCGTATATCTCTTTGCCATTTCTCCAAATCCTTTTATATGTCTTTAGTCATTACCTTCTGTACACCCCTTTAGGCCAAATGGTTTTCTTCCTTCCCTACCGTTCAGCACCAGCCTATGATTTGGAAAAAGACTATCCAATAAGCATAATGGGTGTACCGTCCCAATCCTGGGAACACTCGCAATGCGAGAGAAGGTGAAGATAAAAGACACCTGAATGAACTTTATTCCTATTTCTCCTGAATCAGGATCCATCCCCGAACTGGAACAAGTTCCTTTCGAGTTCGTATATAACCATACGATGGATTATCCAATAAACTGGGATCTTCGTAGTGATACGGAGTGTCCCGGAGAAATACAAAGGTGATTTAGTATTGGCAAAGAAATATTTGGTTTGGTCGTGAATAGCAGTCGCAATTTACTTTGCCCTCTTACTAATCCCTTGCTTTGTCTGAACTTAATATCTTCTGTACACCGTTTAGGCTAATTGGCTTTCTTCATTCCCTACCAGTCGGCACCTGCCTATGGTTTGGAAGAAGACTATCCAATTTGCGTAATAGGTGTACTATCTCCTAAACCAAGGAGTACTCGCAATCTGAGAGAGAAGGTAAAAGGAAAAGACAACTGAACAATCCTATTCGTTTTCTCCCGAACCAGAAACCATCCTCGAATTCCTTCAAGTTCGTATATAACCATACGATGGTTTTGTCCAATGGAAGTGGACATTCGTAGTAATACGGGGTGTCCTGGAGAAAAGGGTAAAAGTAGGAGTGGCAATGAGGTTTGCAACTCTGACAATCCAAAAGCCAGTGTTAAGAAGGTTTGGTTAACTTGGTCACTGAGTCATAGTCAAGGGTCGGGTCAATGGTCGCTGCCAAAGAGAGAGAGAGAAAAGAAACACTCAGCGTGCACTCTAACCTAGATCAGAATGGTTACCAATTTATCTAATCAGGAAACCTCCCACTGTACCTCAAATTCTCCTCCAAAGCTGAAAGAAGAATTAGTCGGGGTCACCCGAGGAGTAAACTAACTCATCAGTGGGAATCGGGATCCAACTATCATCGCATGATAACGTGACGGAATCCGCTCACGGTGTCACACTCCAGAAGGTTTGCGCATATCTGGCAAGTTTCAGTTTCTTTAGAAACTCCCGATGTGATTTCTGCCCCATGCTCTTATGACCTTGACGAAGGTCAACAAATCATAAGTCACATGTCAAGTTCTACCCGTCATTGTCCAGGTTAATTTGAACCCACCCGTACAAGCCCTTGACGAAGGTCAACAAGGCTATACGACTGTCCCAAACCAACGCATCTATCTATGCAGCAGAAAGGTAACAAGCAGCTACCATTCACTATGCCTTGACGAAGGTCAACAAACATAGCATGAATACTATGTGCTACCCGTCTGAAACGACGGAGGGCTACGAATGGTTTCTGGCGAAAACCTTTAACGTAATGAACTTGATATCGTTGAAGGAACCGTATAGCTTTTAAAAATATAGTGACGAAAACCTTTGCTAAAGAGGTCACTCCCGGTGAAGGGATCTCGGCTCTTTCCCCGTAGAATGAGGTGCAGGATATTCCAACTGAATACCATGATGCAAAGCAAAAGTAAACGGCTATAGTGAAGTTAATTCCCTGACACAAACTTCTGTCCAAGGGGTCACTCCCGGTGAAGGGATCTCGGCCCTTGCCTCGTCGACTGAGGAGCAGGATATTCCAACTGAATACCACGATGCAAAACAAAAGTGAACGTCCTTGCAACAACAACTTTTTGAAAAGTGTTCCAACAACATCAGATTAGGTTTGTTTTTAACTTGCATTGATCTGAATCAACGCAGTCCCATCAATTGATCACACCATAAAGAACGAAAATATACTGATGTACGTATATGCCATCCGCATTCGCCACTGGGTCCCGTCATTACCCGTTAGGTTAGCTAACTAACGACAGAGCGGGGACTAGACTAGCGCGGATGCAAAACATATACAACATCTACTAATATATATACCAATATATTATATTTCGCTCAAGGCGTGATAAAAATGCAACATCACAGAAATGTACAGCATCACAGAACAATACAGATATCTGGGATCCCCGGGTTTCACAGAGCCACTACTGAAACCCGACGTTCCCCTGGTCGTGTGGATAGCCTGTGCAATGAAATCCTAGACCCCTACGGGCGCGGCAAGTTACCCGCCAAAACTTAAAGCGAGGCAGCCCCCTTCAGCGACGTGAATGGACCACCCGGCACTTCACGGAATCCGGTAACCTAGGCACCCCTCCTGGGTCAACCTGTACCCCCTACAAGTGCGGCGAATAGCCCGCCAATCCTAGAGTGAAGCCCCCTCTGTCTCAATGCCATGAGATGCGGGCTTGTTGCCCTCTAGAACCCGGCTATCCGTGCACCCCTCCGCGGGGTAATCCTAGTACAGAAAGTAAAATATACATACAACGGGTACATCGACCGCAACCTGGTCGTGCCCCAAATAATAATACAAACAGGCAGTGACGGCAGTCCACATGTCGGACGCTCGCCCCGCAATATCAAATGTACATAATACAACAAAAACTGTACTAGCATTACATCCAGGCTATCCCCCACGACCAATCCGCAACATCACAGCAATACATAGAACATCAACGTGAAAATCACGTTCGCAAATCCGTCTAACCGGGCTATAGCAATTAGACAGGATTTACCGATCGAGTGATATTCACGGTCGCAGATATAATGTAAATACTGTGAAAAAATGTGTTTAAAATTTCCGCTCGATCAAATTTTAACAAGTGGGCCCCAAGCACTACTGTAGCACATCAAGAAATTCTGGGCCCAATATTAATATTCCAAAACCCCTATTTCAAGCCCACAAGCCCACTGCAAAAAAAATGATGACATGATTCCACCTTCCTGCGGCGGAACCGTGGCCAAATAGGGGTTACGGCAGCGGTTCCGCGGTCGTACGGATGGATCAGGCCACCAAATTTTTCCAGTGTTCTTACGACTTTCAGTACACCACTTTTCTACAACCTGAAAAATTTTTCGAGCAAGGAAAAATTCAACAGAAAACTGATGTGTGTGAAAACGCGGGTTTTTGGAATTTTTGTCGATCGGAAATGCAAACACATCAAACAAAGCTAGACTATGTTAATGGCGAGTCTCTGATACCACTGTAAGTGCATGGCGGCGCCCCGGCCGTCAATCCGACGGCCAAATGCGGAAGCGGTGATAAACTTTAATTTTTGCAAACTAGCAAACCGGCACCACCGCGCACTAAACACCCGGATCGAACCATTAACTAGTCCTAGCTAACTACAAGATGAGGAATAGAGATATACCGACTGATCCAAGTCCTTCGGTCTTCTCGTCGTCGTCCCGATCTCCTGCGGAATGTCCTGTCTCCACCTCATCGCCGGAAGTGCCCCACATCGCCTACTTCTTTTACGGGCTCCCACCTCAATGCCGAGGCAACTCGGGCACGAAACTGGCTAGTCAACGTGCCCAAGATTTGCTGTAGAATGTATAATAGAACTTGTGTCTCATTTTGGGGTTGTAGGAATTGCCATATTGGTGGAGGGATGATACAAGAACTATGTAGAGGGACTTGGGGATGTTTGGAGCATGAAAAGAACAACAAAACCCCAATCCAAAAATTTGGACAGCCCACTTCTAAAGTGGCCGGCCATGCATGAATGTTGGGATAAAGTATGAGAGTAAAGTGAGTAGCAAAGAATGAGAGAGCCATCCAATAATCCAATGGAGAGATAGAGAAGGCTATCATGCAAAAAGAAAATGATCACTAGGAAAGCCACACTCCATCACATAATCATCAACAACCATGATAGCACCAAAACCAACACTCCAATCAGGCTAATCATCAACAACCATGATGACTCAAAAAGTCATGCCATCATGAAGATAGAAGTCAAGCAAGGTCAATGGATGGGGCTCCATCATAAAACCATCATGATACAAATATGCAAAGACCCCCTCCACAAATGCTTATTTGCAACAATGCAAATAAGCCCTCCTCCACCAATCTTCGGCCAATGAACGATACAAAGGAAATTGGCCGAAACGGAAAGCAAACTGGCAATTCCAGAAAACTGGTCCCGTAATAAATTACAGGAAAACCCCGATATTGTGTATACACACCCGCATTTGTATTCCGACCGAAATACAAATGCAATGAGACAAAATCTACACTGTACTATACTAGGATCCGGCTTAAACCAAAGCCGGCTAGTAATGTCCGTCCGATCCTGATCCGTGCAATACCGCACGTATCTGATCGAACTCTGCCATATATCCATACGGCCTCTAGTACTAACCGTCCGATCCTGATCCGTGTAATACCGCACGTATCTGATCGAACCGTGCCATATCTCCATACGGCCTCTACAGCTTTTCGCCCGAAACTTGAGTGACTGAATGTGAGGGACTCTAAAGACCCGTCGACATCTTGGTTGTGGATTTAACCACTAGCACGTCAGAGGTATAAGCCAATACGTAACGGGCTACCAGGCATTGACCAAAAGGGACATCGATGAGCGAACTCATCCTGACACTCTACTGAGCCTGTCAGTGACAATATCCGTACAGTCCGGTCCGTTCGTCTATGAGCATCGCATGGCGGGCCTAGGGGGTTGGTAAAAGTCAGACCTCCAAAAGCGGTACAAGTCGTGTCGGAGTGTAGCCCAGAACACCCTGAGATACTACTGGAATACCTACCAGTAAATCTCCTGCCTTGGCCAAGGACTTCGTGTAATGGCTCTCCTAGACACAGCGCGACCTCACCCCCAATACCGGGAGAGACGAACCCCCGAAGATCCGCTCACTGCCTCCATGTGGCTCGGGACTGTACCCAACTAAAATCTGTTTGCACGACTCCTTTGAGCCGTGGTAGCGTAGTAATCAAAGTACAGTGGGAACTCACACGAGACAAATGACGATCCCCAGGTCGATGAACTAACCTGTATACATGTCACCAGGGAACTGCCATTTGACGTCTGGTATATGACCAACTAGCATGTTCCCGGCGAGTCCTGTCCGGTGTACTCATAACCCAATGAGCACCTGTATACATCTTAGGTGAACTAACTGACACCAGTGGCTTGTGAGACCGGCCACCGCCCTTCGTCGGGGTCTCGACTGTATACACTAGTCTACTCTGGAGTATCGATGCCCTGTCTCGAAACTCCCACGACTAGGGACCTTTTAAGGATGTGCTTATAGACTACCAGCTCCCACGTATATGATCGCCCTCATACTGCTGGCAGTCAAGCAAGAATCCTAGGGGCTCTATCAACGTGCAATAGTGACCTGTCAGGTCACCTAAAGCAGTACACGATGATAAAGATAAACCAGATAGCATACTATCATCTCGAGTAAGACTGTCCTATCGGGATAGGTCCTCCCTCAATCATTGCAATCACGTGCCTGTGATTCAATAATTGACTCTGAGGGCACTATCTCCAACAGGGACAATCCCAAAATCCATTTAGATCTATCTCTATAGATCTTTATCCTCGGTATGTAGGAGGTATCACCTAGATCTTTTATGGAGAACTTGAGTGTTAAGAAGAGCTTGACCGAGTGTAGCATAAGAACATCGTTTCCTATCAAGAGTATGTCATCCACGTACAATACGAGGAAGACCACCTTACTCTCTACAGCCTTCTTATATATACAAGGTTCATCTATATTTTTGATGAAGTCAAACTCTTTGATGGCTTCATCAAAACAGATGTTCCAACTCCGCGATGCCTGCTTTAATCCGTAGATGGATTTAAGCAGCTTGCAGACCTTTCCGCTGCTCCCACTGTCTACGAAGCCCTCTGGTTGTGTCATGTACACGCTCTTTTCTAAATCACCATTTAGAAAAGTGGTATTGACATCCATCTTTCAGATTTCGTAGTCATGATATACAGCAATGGTAAGTAGGATCCTGATGGACTTAAGCATAGCGACAGGAGAAAAAGGTTTCATCATAATTGACGCCAGGTCGTTGACGAAAACCTTTTGCTACAGGTCTAGCTTTGAAAGTCTCAACTTTTCAATCTACACCAATCTTCTTTTTGAAAATCCACTTGCTTCCAATGGGTTTTACCCCTTCAGGAGCAACTTCCAAAGTAAATACTTTGTTGATGTACATGGATTCCATCTCGGACCGCATAGCATCCAGCCATTTCACAGAGTCTCCACTTGTGATGGCCTGCTCGAAACTAGTAGGGTCATCATCTTCTATGATGCAATCCTCGCTCCCACCGCCTGTGAGAAAACCGTAGTATCTCTTAGGTGGGTGAGGAACCCTATTAGATCTGCGGAGTGGCTGGGGTTCGTTGGGTATTATTGGATCCTCCGGTTCCACCAAATCGTCAGTTGTAATTTGTGTTGCTGGAACTTCTTCCAGTTCTACTTCATTGCCACTAATTTCTTTTACAAGAAATTCCTTTTCTAAAAGGGTGGCATGTCAAGAAACAAACACCTTTTGTTCCTCTGAGTGGTAGAAGATATACCCTCGCGAATTCTTGGGATATCCGACAAACTTGCATAGAACTGACCTTGTCTCGAGCTTGTCTGGATTTTGTGTTTTCACATAGACCGGACAACCCCATATCTTAACCATATTAAGACACGGTCTCTTCCCTTTCCTTATCTCATATGGAGTGGTAGATACAGATTTGGCGGGAACCATATTCAATAGGTACATGGTTGTCTCAAGCGCATAACCCCAAAAGGAAATAGGTAACTCAGCAGTACTCATCATAGAGCGCACCATATCTAATATGGTGCGATTCCTCTGCTCCGATACACCGTTGTGCTGTGGCGTATACGGAGGAGTAAGCTGTGAGAGAATCCCATTCTCTTTTAGATAATCACGGAATTCCCCGCTCAAGTATTCTCCTCCCCAATCAGATCGTAGGATTTTAATACCTTTGCCCGTCTGGTTTTCAACTTCGCACTTATATTCCTTGAATTTCTCAAAAGCTTCAGACTTGTATTTCAACAAGAACACATGTCCGAACCTTGAGAGATCATCGGTGAATGTAATAAAGTACGAATTGTAAGTCTACGCTAGCGCCCCGGCCGTCTACAGACGCCAAATGCGGAACAAAAATTTTTAAACTGGCGCTATCGTATACTTTAACCCGGATCTGCCATTATTGCTAAACTAACAAACTGTAAAGAGTGTAGGAAAGTTATACCGAACGATCCGAGTCCTTCGTTCTTCAACCATCATCCCACGCTCCGTTGCGGCTGCTCCGATCTCGTCGATCTCCGATCTCCTCGTCGAGGTGGCACCACATGATCGGTTCTTTAAACGGGCTCCCGCCTCTGACTCGAGGCAACTCGATCGTCAAGTTTGCTAAAAGAGACGACCAAGATTGATGTAGAGAATGAGTAGATGACTTTGTCTCACTTCGTCCAAATCCGTGGACGATCGGTTAATGAAGTTGCCGTGGAAATCGGGTGATGGAATGAAATGAACTGTGAATTCCATACACCCCAAAACTATCATATCTTTTCTAACCGAAATGAAACCTCAAGTGAGAGTGTTAGAATGAGGAGAGAGAGAGGGCAAGCCATATATAGCAAGAGGGAGGTGACCGTAGGAGAAGGGGGTGACCTTAAGCTAAAAGCTTCTCACTTCAAAATATCTTAAGCAATCCAAAAGGAATTAATCACAAAGCATGAGTCATTAGGCTAGTCATCATCTAATAAATGCAACCAATTAGAACTTAACACCATTTAATCCTAGTCACCTCATCTAGAACCTTCTAGAAGAATTCACACTCATCTCAAGAAAAGACAAATCCGTCTTTAACCGAATGTTAAAAGACGGCTGATAGAAAACTGGAAACTGGCAACTTCCAACAGTGATCCTGAAACGAATTTCAGGACAACCCCGAAACTGTATAAATATACCCGCATTTGTATTACGACCGAATACAAATGCAACTGAGACAAAGATATTATACCTACTCAATATAATACTCGGATCCGGCTTAAACCAAAGCCGACCAGTATCATCTGTCCGAAAATCGACACGTGCGTAAACGCACGTGCATTTTCCGAACCCAGCCATAAAACCATACGGCCTCTACAACGTTTCGCCCGAACTTGGGAAACTGTCTGTGGGGGACTCTAATGACTCGTCAGTACCCTGGCAGTGGGTTTAACCACAAACCGTCAGCGGCACTAGCTATGCATAACGGCTGCCTACGGACTGACCTCAAGGGTGGCCGAGGAGCGAACTCAAGGGAGACCGATGAGCGAACTCCTCCGAAAAACCCTACTGAGCCTAACAGTGACAATGTATATACAGTCCGGTCCGTTCGTCAATGAGTATCGCATATCTGCCTAAGGGGCTAGCAACGTCAGACCCCCAATAACAGTATAAGTCGTGTCGGAGTGAAGCCCAATAACACCCTGAGATACTACTGGAGTACCTACCAGTAAATCTCCTGCCACGGCCGTGGGCTTTGTGTAATGGCTCTCCTAGACACAGCACGATCTCGCCCCCAATACCGGGAGAGACGAATCCCCTGCCGATCCGCTCACGTGCCTCCATATGGCTCAGGACTGTACCCAAAAACTACCTGTTTGCACGACTCCTTTGAGCCGTGGTAGGGTAGAAATCAAAGCACAGTGGGAACTCACACGAGACAAATGACGACCTCAGGTCGATGAACTAACCTGTACACATGTCACCAGGGAACTGCTATCTGACGGTAGATATAATACTAACTAGCAGATTCCCGGCGAGTCCTGTCCGGTGTACTCATAACCCAATGAGCACCTGTATACATCTTAGGTGATCCAACTGACACCAGTGGCTTGTGAGACCGGCCACCGCCCCTCGTCGGGGTCTCGACTGTACACACTAGTCTACTCCGGAGTATCGATGCCCTGTCTCGAAACTCCCACGACTAGGGACCACAATTAAGGATATGCATATAAACTACCCAACTCTCACGTATATGATCGCCCTCATACAGTTGGTAGTAAAGCAAGATCCTAAGGGCTCTATCAAAGTGTAACATGCAATCAGTCACCTGAACATGTGCACAACTGATAAAGGCAAACCAGATAGCATACTATCATCTTGAGTAAGACTGTGCTACCGGGATAGGTCCTCCGCAATCATTGCAATCACGTACCTGCGATCCAATAATTGACTATGAGGGCACTATCTCCAACAATCTCCCACTTGCACTCAAGGCTAATATTGCCATGTCGACTACTCACAGCCCGTGTGAAACCGAACATCCAACTCCTCTACTAATCAGTTTCACAAAGCCCGTTTGTAAAACTATTGTGTTCGAGAAATAGCCTCGGTGAGTGGATCCGCCTAGAAGTTTCTTTCTGTATCTCTCATAATCTCAAGTTCGCGGAGAAAGCCATCTCCCGAATTGAGTAGTACCTGTCTTAGAATATGTCTGGATATCTGATGGGACCTTAGTTCATAAATGAACTCCATATCCAAACTTCTTAGACTGAATCGATCACTGAACCTAATCAGTATCGGGCACCTTGCTTCCCACAGTATCCTCTTGGACCACCTGTCCATAATACTGTCCCTCTTTGTCAGAGGGAAAACTAAAAACTCTGACAATCACTCTGTCATCCATGTCACCTTTGAAGCCTGGAATGATAATCGTCTCCCGAAAGAGGCTGCCGTTATCAAATCCGTAGAACATGTACCAATGTTCTAAAACTGCTTCCTTATGTTTCTCCAGGATTGGATTAATACAAACTTATTGCATCTAGTGCAAAACCAACATTTGGTGTGGTACTTGACATCACATGATTGACTCAATTGCCTAAGCAAGTGATCTGCCAATCATGCACATCCCTCTCCCCTTTAGTCTATACGACACCTTTAGAGAGGGTGACTCCACCACCTGCAGGTACACTACCATGCTAGGAGTCAACTATTCTAAAAACCATTAGAATATCTGTCAAAGTACCCACATTGGGAAACCACCCAAATCTAGATCTAATACCATAGATCCAGAAACCAGAATGTCAAATATTATATCCATATCCTGTCTGGAGAAACAACTGTGTGACTACCATAGTACAACCGATCGTAGTATAGGAATTTTACTTCCTACTCTGTGTATGTCATCCAGATACCATGACATCACACCCTACTACCTTCTTAACTGATCCATCCCCTATTCTGATTGAAGTCAAACCCATGACTGTCACATCAAAATTAGATGATCTATCTCCGCTATAACTGCTCTAGTCTATAAATAGACATAAGCTACTTGCCCACCATGCTTCCGTTGCTCCCACTGACTATGACAACCCTCCTACCGGGTCTCATATCCTGGAACAACAGTAGTGTCAAGTCTGGGTAGATAAGAACCTCCCTGTCACCGTCCTTGAGGCTACCGAAGTACCTCTCGGGTGTCTGAGGTTACCTACCATACCTGCGGAGTGGCTATTGGAATGTCAAACCTGATTGAATGTATAGGTCCTATTAAATTTTTCCGTAATCGTTTGCGGTTCTGGAATCACTTCCAGTTCTACCATACTCCCACTACTGTTTTCTGAAAAAGATCCATTTTTACTAAAACTGTGGCGAGTCAAGAACAATATCACTATTGATCTTCTAAATGGTAGAATATCAACCCTCGTCATAGCCAGGGTCAACCCACAAACAGCCATTACAGAAACGTGCCCTGAGTTATCCAGTGTCTGGTTTTAATCATAAGCTGGACAACTCCCCGTACCTTAATTTCTTTTAAGGTACGAACTATTCTATATCCAATATAGAAACTTTGGCACTAATTTAATTTGGAGCCATATTCAAATCCATGCATCTGTCTCCAGTGCATATCAACTTAATGGAAAGAGGCTAATCAGCATTACTCAACTTAGGAATCCATCCAATTATGAGTAACCTGTAAGAGAAACTCGTTTCTCAAAACCATCACTATCATCTGAATACCAATCACAAGAATCTACATCTTCGATCTCTTTGAAGAATCCCGATACTTGTGATACCTGGTTCTCCACTTTATTCTTATACCCACAACTTCTCAAAACTTAGACCTTGTATTTCTACGAAACACTCGTCTAAATACTAGAGAAGTTATAAGTAAACAGAACAAAGTACGAGGACCTACCCCTTTGTCCTGATGGACACTTGGACAACATACAATACTCTGTATAAGTCCGCTGAGTTAAACAACTCAAAACCTGTGCGTTGTAGGTGGAAAACTGTACCCTGGCGATTTCCTCAAATATCACCAATTACAACGAATTCCGATATAATGAGGATGATCACCTAATTCCCAAAATCTTACTCCCACTCATCATCTGTAAAACCATACAGATATGAGAATAAAACCTGGTAAATACATACCCTTGGAGTAAGTGTCTAATCGGGAAAACAGTTTTTCCTTTAACAATGCACTGAAATATGAAAATGTTTCGTAGGGGTATCCTGGTATTCATAGCAATCCCTCTTCCATAATCTAATTCATGACTTCAACCGTATATTTTATTGCCGTCTCTCCAAATCCCTTTATTTGTCTTTAGTCGTTACCTTCTGTACACCATCGTTAGGCTAACTGGTTTTCTTCCTTCCCTACCGTTCGGCACCAGCCTATGGTTTGGAAGGAGACTATCCAGTAAGCATAATAGGTGTACCCTCCTAAATCAAGGAGTACTCGCATCTCGAGAGAAGGTGACGATAAAAGACAACTGAATAATACCTTATTCTTTTAAAGGTGAAATAGGAGCGGCGATGAAGTACGCGGTTTTGGTCGTGAATGATATCAGTCGCAATTTACTTTGCCCTCTTTCTAATCCCTTTATTTTGTCTTTACATATTACCTTCTGCACACCCTACTTAGGCTAATTGGTTTTCTTCATTCCCTACCTTTCGGCACCAGCCTATGGTTTGGAATAAGACTATCCAATAAGCGTAATAGGTGTACTCTCCTAAACCAAGGAGCTCTCGCAACCTGAGAGAAGGTGATAATAAAAGACAACTGAATAAACCAATTCTATTTCTCCTGAACCTGGATCCATCCCCGAAGAAGTCCCTTCGAGTTCGTATATAACCATACGATGGCTCTATCCAATGGAAGTGGATATCCGTAGTAATACGGGTGTTCTGAGAAATTCAAAGGGTAAAAGAAGGAGTGGCAATGACTTATGCAACATAGACAATCCAAAAGCCAGTATTTTAAGAAGGTTCGGTCAACCTGGTCACTGAGTCATAGTCTAGGGTCGGTCAAAGGTCGCTGCCAAAGAGAGAGAGAGAAAAGAAACACTCTGCGTGCACTCTAACCTAGATCAGAATGGTTATCACTTTATCTAATCCGGAAACCTCCCACTGTCCTGTCAAATTCTCCTCCAAACCTAAAGAAGAATCAATCGGGATCACCCGAAGAGTAAACCAACTCATCAGTGGGAATCAGGATCCAACTCTCATCGCATGATAACGTGATGGAATGCATCCACGTTACTCATACTCCAGAAGGTATGCGCAAACTCGGCAAGTTTCAGTTTCTTTAGAAACTCCTGATATAGTTTTTGCCCCATGCTCTTATAACCTTGGCTTTGGTCAAAATGTCATAAGTCACATGCCAAGTTCTACCCATCACTATCTTGTCAATTTGAACCCACCCGCACATGCCCCTGACTTTGGCCAATCGGCAGAACGACTGTCCCAAACTAACTCATCTATCTATGCAACAATTGAATACCCAGCAGCTACCAAACACTATGCCTTAACTTTGGCTAAAATGCATAGCTTGAATACTACTGAATACCCAAAAGAAGTGACGGAGGGCTACGGCTGGTTTTTGGCGAAAAACCTTTAGCGTAGTGAACTTGATATCGCTGAAGGAACCTGATAGCTTTTTAAAATATAGTGGCGAAAACCTTTTGCTAAAGAGGTCACTCCCGGTAAAGGGATCTCGGCTCTTTCCTCGTGGAATGAGGTGCAGGATATTCCACTGAATACCGCTATGCAAAGCAACATGTAATCGACTATAGTAAAGTTATTACCCTGACGCAAACTTCTGTCCAAGGGGTATTTCCCGGTGAAGGGATATCAGCCCTTGCCTCGTCGAATGAGGTGCTGGATATTCACACCGAATACCGCTATGCATAACAAAAGGAAACGTCTTTGTAATAACACTTTTTTAAAATTGTTCCAACAACTCAAACAGGTTTGTTTTACTTTGCATTGATCAGAATCAATGCAGTCCCATCAATCAATCACACCAAAAAAGAACGAAAATAAAATGTACGTATATGCCATCCGCATTCGTCACTGGGTCCCGTCATCACCCGTTAGGTTACTTAACTAACGACAGAGCGGGGACTGGACTAGCGCGGGTGTAAAACATATACAACATCTAATAGTATATAAACCAATATACATAATCGCCCCAGGCGTGATAATATGCAACATTACAGAAAAGTAATAAGCATCACAGAACAATACAGATATCTGGGATCCCCGAGTTTCACAGAGCCGCTGCTGAAACTCGACGTTCCCCTGTCGTGTGGATAGCCTGTGCAATGAAACCTAGACCCCTACGGGTGCGGCAAGTTATCCGCCAAAACCTGAAGCGAGGCAGTCCCCACAGCATAGTGAATGGAACACCCGGCACTTCACGGAATCCGGTAAATTGAGCACCCCTCCTTGGGTCAACCTGTACCCCCTACGAGTGCGGCGAATAGTCTGCCAATTCTGAAGTGGGGTCTCTCTGCCTCTCAAAGCCATGAGATGCGGACCCGTTGCTTTCTCGAACCCGGCTATCCGTGCACTCCGTCGCGGGGCAAAACCTAGTACAGTAATGAAAAATAGTACAATAGGTACATCGACCGCAACCTGGTCGTGCCCCAAAAGAATATTATACAACAGGCAGTGACGGCTGTCCACATGTTGGACGCTCGCCCCGCAATATCAAATGTACAAATAAACTCAAACTGTACTACCATTGCACACTGCTATCCACCACGACAAATCCGCAACATCACAGCACAACACAGAACATCAACGCGAATGTCACGTTCGCAAACCCGTCTAAAAGAACGATAGCAATCAAACGCGGTTTACCGATCAAATGACATTCCCGGTCGGAGATATAATGTAAGCACTGCAAACTAACGTGTTTAAATTTCGATCGACCAAAGACCAAATATCAAAAAGTGGGCCCCACTGCTTACTGGTGAACAGTAACAAAACCTGGGCCAGAACGATATTTACCAAAAACCCCAAAATCAAACAGAGAACACACAGAAAAAATTTGGTGCACTGATCCCCTGGAACGGCCGCGGATGGGCGGCCAAACCATGGGTTTGGCCGCCCTTCCGCGGCGCTCTGGTGAGATTGCGTGCCCAAATTTTGTCCGTACGCTTAGAAAACCCTGCACGGAATTTTAAGATATGCAGAATTAATTTCTGAGACCATTTGAAATTAACAGAAACTGTCATGTTAGAAAATGCAGTTTTTAGTTTTCCGGTTCGATCGAAGTTTTGAACACGTTAGCACAAGTTAGTATAGCAAAATGGTTAGGCTCTGATACCACTGTAAGTCTACGCTAGCGCCCCGGCCGTCTAGAGACGCCAAATGCGGAACAAAAACTTTTAAACTGGCGCTATCGTATACTTTAACCCGGATCTGCTATTATTGCTAAACTAACAAACTGTAAAGAGTGTAGGCAAGTTATACCGAACGATCCGAGTCCTTCGTTCTTCAACCATCATCCCACGCTCCGTTGCGGCTGCTCCGATCTCGTCGATCTCCGATCTCCTCGTCGAGGTGGCACCACATGATCGGTTCTTTAAACGGGCTCCCGCCTCTGACTCGAGGCAACTCGATCGTCAAGTTTGCTAAAAGAGACGACCAAGATTGATGTAGAGAATGAGTAGATGACTTTGTCTCACTTCGTCCAAATCCGTGGACGATCGGTTAATGAAGTTGCCGTGGAAATCGGGTGATGGAATGAAATGAACTGTGAATTCCATACACCCCAAAACTATCATATCTTTTCTAACCGAAATGAAACCTCAAGTGAGAGTGTTAGAATGAGGAGAGAGAGAGGGCAAGCCATATATAGCAAGAGGGAGGTGACCGTAGGAGAAGGGGGTGACCTTAAGCTAAAAGCTTCTCACTTCAAAATATCTTAAGCAATCCAAAAGGAATTAATCACAAAGCATGAGTCATTAGGCTAGTCATCATCTAATAAATGCAACCAATTAGAACTTAACACCATTTAATCCTAGTCACCTCATCTAGAACCTTCTAGAAGAATTCACACTCATCTCAAGAAAAGACAAATCCGTCTTTAACCGAATGTTAAAAGACGGCTGATAGAAAACTGGAAACTGGCAACTTCCAACAGTGATCCTGAAACGAATTTCAGGACAACCCCGAAACTGTATAAATATACCCGCATTTGTATTACGACCGAATACAAATGCAACTGAGACAAAGATATTATACCTACTCAATATAATACTCGGATCCGGCTTAAACCAAAGCCGACCAGTATCATCTGTCCGAAAATCGACACGTGCGTAAACGCACGTGCATTTTCCGAACCCAGCCATAAAACCATACGGCCTCTACAACGTTTCGCCCGAACTTGGGAAACTGTCTGTGGGGGACTCTAATGACTCGTCAGTACCCTGGCAGTGGGTTTAACCACAAACCGTCAGCGGCACTAGCTATGCATAACGGCTGCCCACGGACTGACCTCAAGGGTGGCCGAGGAGCGAACTCAAGGGAGACCGATGAGCGAACTCCTCCGAAAAACCCTACTGAGCCTAACAGTGACAATGTATATACAGTCCGGTCCGTTCGTCAATGAGTATCGCATATCTGCCTAAGGGGCTAGCAACGTCAGACCCCCAATAACAGTATAAGTCGTGTCGGAGTGAAGCCCAATAACACCCTGAGATACTACTGGAGTACCTACCAGTAAATCTCCTGCCACGGCCGTGGGCTTTGTGTAATGGCTCTCCTAGACACAGCACGATCTCGCCCCCAATACCGGGAGAGACGAATCCCCTGCCGATCCGCTCACGTGCCTCCATATGGCTCAGGACTGTACCCAAAAACTACCTGTTTGCACGACTCCTTTGAGCCGTGGTAGGGTAGAAATCAAAGCACAGTGGGAACTCACACGAGACAAATGACGACCTCAGGTCGATGAACTAACCTGTACACATGTCACCAGGGAACTGCTATCTGACGGTAGATATAATACTAACTAGCAGATTCCCGGCGAGTCCTGTCCGGTGTACTCATAACCCAATGAGCACCTGTATACATCTTAGGTGATCCAACTGACACCAGTGGCTTGTGAGACCGGCCACCGCCCCTCGTCGGGGTCTCGACTGTACACACTAGTCTACTCCGGAGTATCGATGCCCTGTCTCGAAACTCCCACGACTAGGGACCACAATTAAGGATATGCATATAAACTACCCAACTCTCACGTATATGATCGCCCTCATACAGTTGGTAGTAAAGCAAGATCCTAAGGGCTCTATCAAAGTGTAACATGCAATCAGTCACCTGAACATGTGCACAACTGATAAAGGCAAACCAGATAGCATACTATCATCTTGAGTAAGACTGTGCTACCGGGATAGGTCCTCCGCAATCATTGCAATCACGTACCTGCGATCCAATAATTGACTATGAGGGCACTATCTCCAACAATCTCCCACTTGCACTCAAGGCTAATATTGCCATGTCGACTACTCACAGCCCGTGTGAAACCGAACATCCAACTCCTCTACTAATCAGTTTCACAAAGCCCGTTTGTAAAACTATTGTGTTCGAGAAATAGCCTCGGTGAGTGGATCCGCCTAGAAGTTTCTTTCTGTATCTCTCATAATCTCAAGTTCGCGGAGAAAGCCATCTCCCGAATTGAGTAGTACCTGTCTTAGAATATGTCTGGATATCTGATGGGACCTTAGTTCATAAATGAACTCCATATCCAAACTTCTTAGACTGAATCGATCACTGAACCTAATCAGTATCGGGCACCTTGCTTCCCACAGTATCCTCTTGGACCACCTGTCCATAATACTGTCCCTCTTTGTCAGAGGGAAAACTAAAAACTCTGACAATCACTCTGTCATCCATGTCACCTTTGAAGCCTGGAATGATAATCGTCTCCCGAAAGAGGCTGCCGTTATCAAATCCGTAGAACATGTACCAATGTTCTAAAACTGCTTCCTTATGTTTCTCCAGGATTGGATTAATACAAACTTATTGCATCTAGTGCAAAACCAACATTTGGTGTGGTACTTGACATCACATGATTGACTCAATTGCCTAAGCAAGTGATCTGCCAATCATGCACATCCCTCTCCCCTTTAGTCTATACGACACCTTTAGAGAGGGTGACTCCACCACCTGCAGGTACACTACCATGCTAGGAGTCAACTATTCTAAAAACCATTAGAATATCTGTCAAAGTACCCACATTGGGAAACCACCCAAATCTAGATCTAATACCATAGATCCAGAAACCAGAATGTCAAATATTATATCCATATCCTGTCTGGAGAAACAACTGTGTGACTACCATAGTACAACCGATCGTAGTATAGGAATTTTACTTCCTACTCTGTGTATGTCATCCAGATACCATGACATCACACCCTACTACCTTCTTAACTGATCCATCCCCTATTCTGATTGAAGTCAAACCCATGACTGTCACATCAAAATTAGATGATCTATCTCCGCTATAACTGCTCTAGTCTATAAATAGACATAAGCTACTTGCCCACCATGCTTCCGTTGCTCCCACTGACTATGACAACCCTCCTACCGGGTCTCATATCCTGGAACAACAGTAGTGTCAAGTCTGGGTAGATAAGAACCTCCCTGTCACCGTCCTTGAGGCTACCGAAGTACCTCTCGGGTGTCTGAGGTTACCTACCATACCTGCGGAGTGGCTATTGGAATGTCAAACCTGATTGAATGTATAGGTCCTATTAAATTTTTCCGTAATCGTTTGCGGTTCTGGAATCACTTCCAGTTCTACCATACTCCCACTACTGTTTTCTGAAAAAGATCCATTTTTACTAAAACTGTGGCGAGTCAAGAACAATATCACTATTGATCTTCTAAATGGTAGAATATCAACCCTCGTCATAGCCAGGGTCAACCCACAAACAGCCATTACAGAAACGTGCCCTGAGTTATCCAGTGTCTGGTTTTAATCATAAGCTGGACAACTCCCCGTACCTTAATTTCTTTTAAGGTACGAACTATTCTATATCCAATATAGAAACTTTGGCACTAATTTAATTTGGAGCCATATTCAAATCCATGCATCTGTCTCCAGTGCATATCAACTTAATGGAAAGAGGCTAATCAGCATTACTCAACTTAGGAATCCATCCAATTATGAGTAACCTGTAAGAGAAACTCGTTTCTCAAAACCATCACTATCATCTGAATACCAATCACAAGAATCTACATCTTCGATCTCTTTGAAGAATCCCGATACTTGTGATACCTGGTTCTCCACTTTATTCTTATACCCACAACTTCTCAAAACTTAGACCTTGTATTTCTACGAAACACTCGTCTAAATACTAGAGAAGTTATAAGTAAACAGAACAAAGTACGAGGACCTACCCCTTTGTCCTGATGGACACTTGGACAACATACAATACTCTGTATAAGTCCGCTGAGTTAAACAACTCAAAACCTGTGCGTTGTAGGTGGAAAACTGTACCCTGGCGATTTCCTCAAATATCACCAATTACAACGAATTCCGATATAATGAGGATGATCACCTAATTCCCAAAATCTTACTCCCACTCATCATCTGTAAAACCATACAGATATGAGAATAAAACCTGGTAAATACATACCCTTGGAGTAAGTGTCTAATCGGGAAAACAGTTTTTCCTTTAACAATGCACTGAAATATGAAAATGTTTCGTAGGGGTATCCTGGTATTCATAGCAATCCCTCTTCCATAATCTAATTCATGACTTCAACCGTATATTCAACCGTATAGTTTAATAAACAGCGGAGTTCCGCAATATACGAGGTAAGGAAACAAGGTGGTACATATTACGGAACAGTAAGCAATAATCAGAGTCGCTCTGGACTGCAGTCCAGAGTCGCACTCCGATCCAAATATTATCACAATTTAAATACAGAAACCATTAGAAACTTGCATAGGGTTATAGTTTGTCGAGTCGGCTTCGATTTAAGCCCTCGAACGCATCATTCCAGTATGTAAATAATTTATGATGATTTTAACGGTTTTCAGATATGGGAAAATTCCAGTTTTATAGGTATATTTGGGGTATTCATTTTAGTCACTAACAGTCGTATTTTCCAGTAAGATTTTTACAGGATAATCATCACAACAAGAGCCAACACAGACAATTTAATTCCGTCAACTTAGGCAAGTATTTTCATTGGGGCCTAGCATCGAACACATACGTCGCTAAATTTTATCGAGAAAAGGAATTTCATAACTTATCCGTTTGAATTTGTAATACGAGTATATTAGCATGTAGCAAGTTAATTACTTGCCTGGAGACGTTCCGGTGATGCACGGTAGCGGCAACGGCGATCTCTGTAGGTGTTCGACGAAATGCCGGGGCTCAACTAGGCTTGGCCTTGCGTCGCAGCTTTGCTGTTAATGCGTGGATGCTCGACGGAAGAGAGGTAGGTTGAGTTTGGTGCAGACGAGGATATACTCAGTGATGATGGGTTTCGGTTGGGGGGTGATCGACGGCGATTGGAGGTGTTGATGGTGGTGCTGTGTAGAAGAGAGGTAGGTTGAGGCTTGGGAGAAAACGAGAGAGGGAGAGATGCAGAGAGAGAAAGAGAGATCAAGAAAGAGAGAGAGAGATTGCAGAGAGAGTGAGAGAGAACAGGGAAAAGAGGGAGAGAGAGTAGAGAAAACAGAGAGAGAGTGAGAGAGAACAGGGAAAAGAGGGAGAGCAGGGGATGATGAGAGAGGAGGTCGGGTGAGGGAGCTGAAGGGGGAAAGAAGGTGAGGAGGTGCTTGGTCGAGGGAGGCTGTTGGCGACGTGGAGGAGGTCGTGTTGGTGCTCAGGCGGTGTCCAGCGGCGAGGGGATGCCGGCGTTGATGGAGGCAGTGGGTTGGGTGTGCAGGGGTGCTCGACAGGGGGTACTTGATTGATTGAGTGGAGTGGTGAGGGGTGCTGTTGGTGGAGGAGGAGTGTGCGATGGGGAGTACGAAGTGGTGGGGTCGTCGCCGGTGATGTCGTCGGCAAGGAGGCTTGATGCTCGATGGATAAGAGAGAGCAGAGAACGAGAGAGGGAAAACAGAGAGAGTGGGGAGAGGGTGTTGTTAGTGTATATGCCCTAGAGGCCATTACTGTATCATACTAGTATATATATTACTTGATGGAAGCTTGGGATATTCACAGTTGTACAGACAATCTTACTCGATATAGTAGTATACTACTTGGTTTGTCTCTGCTTTAATGTGTACATGCGTGTTTCTTTATTGTATCACCTATACGCATTAGTAGAGCCCTTAGGATCTTTGCTTGATTACCGGCGTTGTGATGGCGATCACACTCGTAGGGGCTGGGTAATCCACAAGCACATCCTTATTCACGTCCCTAGTCATAGGATTATCGAGATAGGGCATCGATACTCCGGAGTAGACTAGCGTATGCGCTTCTCATCCCAGCATGGGAGACGGTCTGTCCCACAGCCGTCAGTACGCCGTACTTGAGATAGTATGCGGGTGCTCGTTAGGTTACGAGTACACTGGACAGGACTCGTCGGGAACTGATGGTTGGTATTATACCTATCGTCAGTTATCAGTTCCCAGGTGACATGAGTACAGCTTAGTCCGCTGACTTGACACTGTCACTTCGCCTCGAGTGTGTTCCCACCGTTCTTTGATTACTACCCTATCACAGCTCTACTGAGTCGTGCAAACAGGTAGTAGTTGGGTGCAGTCCCGAATGTTAGTTTTACCTAGCACCCTATGATAGATTTGGAGTCATCACATGTCACAAAGATCAAATTTTTATGGTGCTAAGTAAGCATACAAAGGATCTTGTCCTAGAAAATTAGGGTTTCATGATTTTACAAGCGACAAAGGATAGGGTTTCGAGACTACAACCTTTGTAGCTCCCTTCGCTGAACTCTTTGGCCTCTTGAGTGTTGGAGGAAGGTTCTCTTGAAGTCCTCTAGCGTCCACGACGATCCACCCGAAGCCCCTAGTCCAAGCTTGCAACTTCACCTTTCCGGAGGAGAAATGAAGATAACACTCTACACAAGTAGGCTAAACTTGTGTAGAATGATGTTGTGGTTCTAATTCTCACTTCAAAAACCTTTCTTTATGTATGTTTAGCTCACTAGAAGAAAACTAGAGAGCTAAGGAAGAAGAAGAAGAAGAAGGAGGAAGATGATGGCTTTTCTTCTTAAAGAAAAGAAAAGATTCTTCTTGGAAAAGAAATAAAAATATATATATATATATATATATATATATATATATATATTATATATATATATATATGTTTATTTCTTCTCACCCCAAACCATGGTTAGGATATGAAGATATTATTGTATCATAGTTAAAAACACCTAAGGAAAAATAACCAAGGGTTAAATAGTGGGTGAGCATGGTAAGATGAAGAAGAGTGTAGAAACAATCCAATATTTAACCCTTTTTCTTTCCCTTTTGTTTTAGCATAAGTACAATAATAATTCATATTAAAAACCATGGTGTGAGTCTAATATTGCCATCATATTCCATGTATAAGCAACCATGAAGGATTATGTATGTATGTATGTGTGTATGCACATCCATATGTGCATGAAACTAAAAGAAAGAAATCATACATGCATGCATACATCCATCATGTACTAGGAAAAGTTTCAAGTGAGAAAACTAATGGTTAAATGATAAATCAACACTTGATTTATCAATCCGGCCATATCACATATGACCCCACCAAAAGCAAGCTGCCCGATCAATATACGGTATCCCATACGCGCATTTTAATCGGGTCCATGCACATATCGCATACGCGCACCACAACGTTTCGCCTGGACTTGGTAACTCCTTTGTGGGACTCTAAGACTCATCGATACGCCGGCAGTGGGTGATGATCATATCAAGCACCCCCAAACCGCAAGCGGTCAGCTAAACGTAACGGCCACCCGGGTATTGAGCGATCAGAAGAAAACAAGCGAAGCTGCTACAACTCCCGTCGAGCCAACTGGCAACACTACCGTACAGTCCGGTCTTTTCGTCAGATATGCTGCATATCGGGCCTAGGGATGGTAACGTCGACCCCAATAACTCAATAAGTCGTGCCGGTGAATGGTCTATAACAGATCGAGAAACTACTGATAACACTTATCAGCAAATCTCAGCAGCCCTGGCCAGGGACTTACTGATATAACCAGTCGAGCACAGTACAGCATCAACTCCCAATACTGGGAGAGACGAAACCCCTCCAATCGCTCATCGCCTTCGTGTGTCTCGGGACTGTACCCAACGGCCACCTGTTTGCACGACTCAGTAGAGCCGTGGTAGGGTGGTAATCAAAGTACAGTGGGAGGGCACACAAGACTCCATGACGATCTGGGTATACAGACTAACCTGTACCAGTGTCACCTGAGAACTGCTATCCGACGATAGATATAATTCCATATAGGAGTTCTCGGTGAGTCCGTCCAGTGTACCCAGTCACCACTGAGCACCCGTATATGATCTTGATGTCAAACATCGATGAATGTGGGAGCATTCATCGCCCATCGAATAGGTCTAATATCATATACGCTAGTCTACTCGGGTATATCAATGCCCCGTCTCGATATACCTACGACTAGGGACATTCCAGGATATGCTTATAAACTACAGATGTCCCACTAGTATGATCTCTATCATAATCATTGTAGTCAAGCCAATATCCTTAGGGCCTTTCCAACATGTATGAATGAGTAAAAGCATGATCAAATCAACATGTTAGATAAAGAAGAACCAGATAGCATACTATCATGTCGAGCAAGAATGTGTACTGAATATATATATATATATATATATATATATATATATATATATATATATATATATATATATATATATATATATATGTACATGTATAAATACATCCACTATCACATAATGGCCTCTAGGGCATACATATATCCAACACCGAAGCACTTGGAGGCAGTGACGGTTAGATAGGATTCGTCTCTCCTGGTATTGGGGGTTGACATCGCGCTGTGTCTAGGAGAGCTATTACACGAGTAGTCCCTGGCCAGGGCAAGCGAGATATACTGGTAGGTTTCCATTGTTATCTCAGGGTGTTCTGGGCTTCACTCCGACATGACTTGTACCGCTATTAGGGGACTGACGTTTACCGCCCCTAGGCCCGCCATGCGATGTATCAGACGAACAGACCGGACTGTACGGAGATTGTCACATACAGGCTCAGTAGGAGTTCGGATGGGTTTACCTCATCGGCCTTTTTATCGACATCTACCTGGGGACCGTTACATACAGCTAGTACCGCTTGCGGTCTGTGGTTAGACCCACTGCCAGCGTAGTGTCGAGTCTTTAGAGTCCCACACAGAGAGTTTCCCTGCACTGAGCGAAACGTGTAGACGCCGTATGGTTTTACGGCAGGGATGCGATCACTTACGTACACTTGTATGCGTGCGGTGTTCGGGCTGGCAATACTAGTGGGCTTTGGTTTAAGCCGGATCCTAGTATTGCGCGGATGGATTTGTTTTGTCTTCTGCGCATCCGCATTCTACGGAATGCGGATGCAGGTGTGTATGCACAGTTTTCCGGAGCGATGAAGGAGGAGGTGCCTCATTAGGGTTTTGGCACTTGGTTCGGCCAAAACCGTTATGTGGCAGGCTCATTAGGGTTTTGACAGTTGATTCGGTCAAAACCATATTGAGGCGGACTCATTAGGGTTTTGGCAATTCGTTTGGTCAAAACCATTATGAGCCGCGGACATCATTTACTAATCCTTTTAGTGATAATTTTATGATGGCTAATTGCATTGACCATTTGACCCCGTTGACCTCTCTTGACTTTGTTGACCGGTTGACCGTGTTGACCTTTGACTTTCAAGAGGGATCTACACTCTTCTTTTCCTTTTCTTTTTCTTTTGGATTATGATAATGGTCATTTCAATGTAGCCATCAACTTTATCTTGATAGGATTTGTAATGATGGTTTTAGTGCATTATTGGAACCATGGTTAATTTCTTTAGTTCACAATTTTTTTCTCATTCTCTCTCTTGCCTTTTCAAGTGAGAAGAAAAAGAAATGAACCATGGTTGCTAGCTCCTCATTCTTCTTCCTCCTCTTGATTCATCTTTTGATCTCATGTGTTGAGAGATAAAGATCCCACAAAGACAAAACCATCTCTTTATCACTTCTACACAACCTAGGGCTTCTAGATTAGCAATTTCTTTTCCCTAGTTACCTCGGCTCGAAGTGGAGCTCGGTGTACATCTCTCGGGTGGATCGTCTTCGATTCAAGGAGGCCGCGGAGGTGTCCAAAGTCCGGATCAAGTCTCGGAGCAAGCAAGGAGAAGAACAACAAGAAGAGAAGGAGTTCAAGTTGAGGTATAACCCCTAACCGAGTAGATAAATCTCTAGTTAGGATGCTAGTGTGTTGTTTAGCAAAGATCCGGCTTTTACGGTCCATGTTACCAAGTCCAGAAAAAATTTTGTTTTACCGTTTCCGCAACCCCGAAAGTACCGGGAGAGGTAACGTGGACCTAACAGTGGTACCAGAGCCTAACTAAACACACCCTAGCATATTAGCAAAGTATTTAGAATATCGACCGGACGAAAAGCCGCAAAATCACCCCGAAAAATTCAGTTTCTGCCGATTTTCAGATCTGTTCCAAAATCAATAAATCATACACTAAAAATCGGCTCAGGCTTTTTGTAGAATACTGAAGAAAAATGGTCACCTAACTCGGTTAAAGCGCCGCGGTTCCGCGGCCGAGTTAACTCGGTTGGCGATTTTCTTTTCTGCAGTTTTCTTATATGGGTATTTTGGGGTTTTTGATATATGACTTTTCTGCCCAGATTTTCCAGAAAGATGTGTATTGAACGTCTACTAATCGCTATACGTCGATTAGTGGGGGTTATACATATTTGTGATCTGTGTTGTTGATGGTATGTGTATATGAACTCGTTGGATTGTCGCGGATGAATAGCCGGGATGGATGTGAGATGAGAGTTTCTTTTTCTTTCATTCTTGTAATAGATTTGTAAATTGATGTAATATTATTTGTATGGCCGCACAACTGGGTCGGGATTGTAGCCGTCATTGTATAATTCTTTTTACTGTTTTTGCTCCTAGGATAGACCCATAGAGGGGGTGCACGAACTACCGGGTATCTCGAAGTGCCGAGTGGCCTACTCACGGCGTTGAGGGAGGTTGCTTCGCTTCGGGTACTTGGCGGGTAGTTTGCCGCACCCGTAGGGGTCTTGGGTAGGGTATTGGCTATTCATCGCGACCGTGTAATCCGCTTTTCGTTGCAGGCTCGAACGAATCGCGGGTTCCTAGTATATCCAAAGTGTTCATCTGTGATCTGGATTGGCTATCATTGCTACATATCTATATATAATAACTATTTAGGCGTTGCTTATGTTTTTCAGCCGCGCTAGCCCAGCCCCCGCTCTGTCGTTAGTTAAGCAACCTAACGGGTGATGACGGGGCCCCGTGGCGAATACGAATAGCATAAGCGTACGTCATATTTTGGTTGTTTTCTGCAATGGTAGGATTTAAATGATGGGACACATTAAAAGAACTAATGCAAGAAAATAAACCTAAAAGACGTTGTTGGAACAATTTTCAAAAAGCTGTTATTGCAAGGACGTTCACTTTTGTTTTGCACAGAGGTATTCGGTTATGAATGCCCAGCACCTCAGTCGACGAGGCAAGGGCCGAGATCCCTTCATCGGGAGTGACCCCTTGGACAAAAGTTTGCGTCACGATAATAACTTCACTATAGTCGATTATTCTTGCTTTGCATCGAGGTATTCAGTTTGGAATATCCTGCACCTCATTCGACGAGGAAAGAGCCGAGATCCCTTCATAGGGAGTGACCTCTTTAGCAAAAGTTTTCGCCACTATATTTTTAAAAAGTGTATCATGTTCCTTCAACGATATCAAGTTCATTACGTTGATGGGTTTTCGCCAAAACCAAGCTGTAGCCCTCCGTTATTTCTTATAAGTTATACTTAGTATTCGTGCTGCGTTTGTTGACTGTGTCAAGATGCAGTGAACGGTAGCTGAGTATTGCTTATCTGCTGGATACAATGTGATTGGTTAGGACAGTCGTGTAACCTTGTTGACTGTGTCAAGGGTTATGCGGGTGGGTTTAATGCAATCAAGAAAATGACGGGTTGAACTTGAGTAGGACCCTTTGATTTGTTGACTGTGTCAAGGTCACTTGGGTCCTAGGGGCAAAAATCCACATCGGGAGTTTCTAAAGAAACTGAAACTTGCAGATTTAGCATACCTTCTGGAGTGTGGTGACTAGAGTGGATTCCATCTAGGTTATCACACAATGACGGTTGGATCCCGATCCCACTGATGAGTTGGATTACTCTCGGGAGATTATTTCACTTAACGATCAATGCTATAAACCTAGTAGGTGTTTAGAAAGGTGTTAGCGGGGCTACGCCCCCAGGGAAAAGAGGTTCTTAAATTAAGGAACTTCGCGAAAGCGTTGGAAAACCTCCCTCGAAGTACCGACACTAGCCTGGCTGAAAGGTTAAGAAAGTATTGTGACGTGAATTAAATCCCGACTAGTTCTTTTTTTAAAAAGGTTTTAAGAAGAATTTGAGGAAACAGTGGGAGCCATCCTGGTTAGATAAACTAATAAACCAATCTATCCTGGTTAGATAAACTAATAAACCAATCTAATCTTGCAAGAGCGCACGCTGAGTGTTTTCTTTTCTCTCTCTCCAGGTAGCAACCTTTTCACACCCTAATTAAGATAATAAAATGTATCGCTTAACCGATCCGAATTCTTATTCGGGGCTGGGGAACGTTGGTTCAGCTCTAACTTGTGACAACAGTCATAAGTATGAGCAAGGGAAAGGGGATTGTATGGATTCCCAGAATACCCAGTTAAAGAAGAAGCATGGTTTTGCATCTACTTCAGGAGTTCTTGTAATTGAGAACTGTTTTACGGTCAGCCCTACCTCCTGGGTACTTGATACCGGATCAGGATCTCATAACTGTAATTTATTGCAAGGACTGAGAAAAAGTAGGAAAGTTGCACCGGGTGATATGTCGCTCAGAGTAGCGAATGGAGCACAAGTTAATGCGGTAGCCGTCGGTGAATATCACCTAGTAGCCAAATGGCAACACTATGATTTTGAACGATTGCTACTATGTACCCTCCATGGTTTGCAACATCATATCAGTTTCTTTACTCGATAAAGATTGATATAACTTTGTTCTTGATAGAAATATCATGAACATTTACCTTCATAAGGTACTGGTTGCAGAGGGTACACTGTGTAATGGTATCTACGTTCTAAATCAGAATACAGTTCTCAATATACAAAACACACGCAAGAGGAAGAATTCAGATACGAATGAATCCTACTTGTGGCATTGTAGACTTGGTCATATCGGAGAGAAAAGACTGAGTAAGTTGCATAAAGATGGACTCATGAATGCGTTCGAGTTTTCATCCTATGAAACTTGTCAGTCTTGTCTCAAAGAGAAGATGACCAAATCTCCATTTACCGGACATGGAGAAAGGGCAACAGAGCTCTTGGGACTCATACACAGTGATGTATGTGGTCCGATGTCTATACATGCAAGGGGTGGGTTCTCGTACTTCATCACATTCACTGACGATCTCTCTAGATTCGGATATGTGTATCTTATGAAACATAAATCTGAAGCTTTTGAGAAATTCAAGGAATTCAGAAACGAAGTAGAGAACCAGACTGGCAAAAGTATCAAGATCCTCCGGTCTGATAGAGTAGAGGAGTACTTAAGCACGGAATTCCTAGATTACTTAAAAGAGAATGGTATTCTCTCTCAGCTTACTCCTCCTTATACACCACAGCACAACGGTGTATCGGAGCGGAGGAATCGTACCCTATTGGATATGGTTCGCTCCATGATGAGTAGTGCCGAGTTGCCTCTTTCATTCTGGGGATATGCACTTCAAACTGCAGCGCATCTATTGAATCAAGTTCCATCCAAATCCGTGCCTAAGACTCCGTATGAAATATGGAGTGGTAAAAGTTTGTATCTTAAACGTATTAAGATTTGGGGTTGCCCAGCTTATGTCAAAAAGCAGAACCCAGACAAACTTGAGGCACGGGCAGTTTTATGTAAGTTTGTGGGATACCCAAAAGATTCAAGTGGGTATCTATTCTACCATGCAGAGGAACAGAAGATAATTGTTTCCAGAAATGCCACATTTTTGGAAAAAGAATTTCTTGTTAAAAACATTAGTGGCAGCACGGTAGAACTGGATGAAATTCCAGAAACACGAACTTTAACTAAAGATTTAGAGGAACCGCTAGATTCAGTTACACCCAACGAACCTCAGCCACTCCGCAGATCTGGTAGGATTTCTCATCCGTCCGAGAGATACTATGGTTTTCTCATAGACGGGGATCGAGAGGATTGCATCTTGGAAGAAGATGACCCTACTAGTTTCAGGCTGGCCGTTATCAGTAGGGACTCTGATAAGTGGCAGGAAGCAATGCAATCCGAAATGGAGTCCATGTACGCCAATAAAGTGTGGACCTTGGATATTGCTCCACCTGGGGTAAAACCCGTTGGATGCAAATGGATCTACAAAAGGAAACTTGGTGTAGATGGGCAGGTGGAAACCTATAAGGCTAGACTCGTTGCAAAAGGTTTTCGTCAAAGACCTGGTTTGGACTATGACGAAACTTTTTCTCCGGTGGCTATGCTCAAATCCATTCGGATCCTACTTGCCATTGCTGCCTTCTATGACTATGAAATCTAGCAGATGGATGTTAAAACGGCTTTCCTAAACGGTTATTTAGAAGAGTGCGTTTACATGGATCGGCCAGAAGGTTTCGTAGACAGTGGGAGCAGCGGGAAGGTGTGCAAGTTGCTTAAATCTATTTATGGATTAAAGCAGGCATCGCGGAGCTGGAACATCTGTTTTGATGAGGCAATCAAGGAATCTGATTTCATCAAGAACGAAGATGAACCTTGTGTCTATAAGAAGATTGTAGGACGAACTGTCGTATTCCTAGTCTTGTACATGGACGACATTCTTTTGATAGGAAATGACATTCCTATGCTACAATCGGTCAAGCTATTTTTATCACAACGGTTCTCCATGAAGGACCTGGGTGATGCCTCGTACATTCTGGGGATCAAGATCTATATAGATAGATCCAAGAGACTACTGGGACTTTCGCAGTCCAGGTACATAGAGACCGTACTAAAGAGATTTAGTATGGAGGATTCCAAGCGCGGTAACATACCCGCATTGCACGGAATTACCCTCTCCAAGAAAATGTCTCCTAAGACTGACGAGGAGAGGGTTCGCATGAGCACTATACCCTACGCTTCGGCGATAGGATCTATAATGTATGCGATGCTATGTACAAGACCAGATGTAGCTTACGCGCTGAGCGCAGTAAGCCGGTATCAGTCAGACCCAGGTGAGGACCACTGGACAGCAGTGAAGAACATTCTCAAGTACCTGAGAAGGACTAAGGAGATGTTCCTGGTTTACGGTAATGGAGACCTAAGGGTCGAGTCCTTTACCGATTCAAGCTTCCAGAGTGACAAAGATGATAGCAAGTCTGTCTCGAGTTTTGTGTTCACCCTCAACGGAGGGGCGGTATGTTGGAGGAGTTCCAAACAGGATACCGTCGCAGACTCGACGATGGAGGCTGAATACATTGCTGCAAGCGATGCTGCAAAAGGGCGGTCTGGATGAAGAAGTTCATTAGTGAACTTCAGGTGGTTCCGTCCATTGTTGACCCAATACCTTTGTATTGCGATAACAATGGGGCTATAGCTTTAGCGAAGGAACCAAGGTCCCATCAGAAATCCAGGCACATCTTAAGGCGGTATCACCTGATCAGGGAGATCATTGATCGCCAGGAGATCGAGGTGCGGAGAGTGGACACAAAGGACAACACAGCAGACCCATTCACGAAGGCCTTACCCCAGACTCAGTTCGAGTGGCTGATCGAGATGATAGGTCTTCGATACGCCAGTACATGGCCTTAGTGCAAGTGGGAGATTGTTAGTGTATATGCCCTAGAGGCTATTACTGTATCATACTAGTATGTATATTACTTGATGGAAACTTGGGATATTCACAGTTGTACAAACAATCTTGCTCGATATAGTAGTATACTACTTGGTTTGTCTCTGCTTTAATGTGTACATGCGTGTTTCTTTATTGTATCACCTATACGCATTAGTAGAGCCCTTAGGATCTTTGCTTGATTACCAGCGTTGTGATGGCGATCACACTCGTGGGGGCTGGGCAATCCACAAGCACATCCTTATTCACGTCCCTAGTCGTAGGATTATCGAGATAGGGTATCGATACTCCGGAGTAGACTAGCGTATGCGCTTCTCATCCCAGCACGGGAGACGGTCCGTCCCACAGCCGTCAGTACGCCGTACTTGAGATAGTATGCGGGTGCTCGTTAGGTTACGAGTACACTGGACATGACTCGTCGGGAACTGATGGTTGGTATTATACCTATCGTCAGTTATCAGTTCCCAGGTGACATGAGTACAGCTTAGTCCGCTGACTTGACACTGTCACTTCGCCTCGAGTGTGTTCCCACTGTTATTTGATTACTACCCTACCACGGCTCTACTGAGTCGTGCAAACAGGTAGTAGTCGGGTGCAGTCCCGAAGCACTTGGAGGCAGTGACGGTTAGACAGGATTCGTCTCTCCTGGTATTGGGGGTTGACATCGCGCCGTGTCTAGGAGAGCCATTACACGAGTAGTCCCTGGCCAGGGCAAGCGAGATATACTGGTAGGTTTCCAGTGTTATCTCAGGGTGTTCTGGGCTTCACTCCGACACGACTTATACCGCTATTAGGGGACTGACGTTTACCGCCCCCTAGGCCCGCCATGCGATGTATCGGACGAACAGACCGGACTGTACGGAGATTGTCACATACAGGCTCAGTAGGAGTTCGGATGGGTTTACCTCATCGGCCTTCTTATCGACATCTACCTGGGGACCGTTACGTACAGCTAGTGCCGCTTGCGGTCTGTGGTTAGACCCACTGCCAGCGTAGTGTCGAGTCTTTAGAGTCCCATACAGAGAGTTTCCCTGCACTGAGCGAAACGTGTAGAGGCCGTATGGTTTTACGGCAGGGATGCGATCACTTACGTACACTTGTGTGCGTGCGGTGTTCGGGCTGGCAATACTAGTGGGCTTTGGTTTAAGCCGGATCCTAGTATTGCGCGGATGGATTTGTTTTGTCTTCTGCGCATCCGCATTCTACGGAATGCGGATGCAGGTGTGTATGAACAGTTTTCCGGAGCGATGAAGGAGGAGGTGCCTCATTAGGGTTTTGGCACTTGGTTCGGCCAAAACCGTTATGTGGCAGGCTCATTAGGGTTTTGACAGTTGATTCGGTCAAAACCATATTGAGGCGGACTCATTAGGGTTTTGGCAATTCGTTTGGTCAAAACTATTATGAGCCGCGGACATCATTTACTAATCCTTTTAGTGATAATTTTATGATGGCTAATTGCATTGACCATTTGACCCCGTTGACCTCTCTTGACTTTGTTGACCGGTTGACCGTGTTGACCTTTGACTTTCAAGAGGGATCTACACTCTTCTTTTCTTTTTCTTTTTCTTTTGGATTATGATAATGGTCATTTCAATGTAGCTATCAACTTTATCTTGATAGGATTTGTAATGATAGTTTTAGTGCATTATTAGAACCATGGTTAATTTCTTTAGTTCACAATTTTTTTCTCATTCTCTCTCTTGCCTTTTCAAGTGAGAAGAAAAAGAAATGAACCATGGTTGCTAGCTCCTCATTCTTCTTCCTCCTCTTGATTCATCTTTTGATCTCATGTGTTGAGAGATAAAGATCCCACAAAGACAAAACCATCCCTTTATCACTTCTACACAACCTAGGGCTTCTAGATTAGCAATCTCTTTACCCTAGTTACCTTGGCTCGAGGTGGAGCTCGGTGTACATCTCTCGGGTGGATCGTCTTCGACTCAAGGAGGCCGCGGAGGTGACCAAAGTCCGGATCAAGCCTCGGAGCAAGTAAGGAGAAGAACAACAAGAAGAGAAGGAGTTCAAGTTGAGGTATAACCCCTAACCGAGTAGATAAATCTCTAGTTAGGATGCTAGTGTGTTGTTTAGCAAAGATCCGGCTTTTACGGTCCATGTTACCAAGTCCAGAAAAATTTTTGTTTTACCGTTTCCGCAACCCCGAAAGTACCGGGAGAGGTAACGTGGACCTAACAGGTGTGAGGGAGATCTGGGCGATGAGAATGGGGAAATCGCGAGGGGTAACGGCCAAGCGACGTGTGCGCGAGCGTGGGCGGAGGAGGCGGATCGCGGGAAACAGGGAGCGGGAAAAATGGGGAGTAGCCGTTGGGGAAGAAGGCGTGGTGGGTGAAGCGGGTCGGGTAGGGGTAAGCGGCGTGGGCCGGGCCAGGGGTTGGGCCGAGGAGTAAAAATAAAGGAAATTTGAGGAGAAAAGAGGGAATGGGCCGGGCTCGGGGTTTTATTAAAAATAAAAGGGAAAGGATATGGGCCGGGCTGAAAGTTTAAAATAAAAGAATTATAATATGGAATGGAGTAGGCCGGGCTCGTGGGTTGTGAAATCAATCAAAAGAAATAAATAAAGGAAACAATAGGAGAATGGAAAAAAGGCCAACTGCTGGGCTTAGGGATATAAAGAGAGTTATATATATATATATATATATATATATATATATATATATATATATATATATATATATATATTGGTTAAATGGAAAAATTCTTGGGCTGGGAATGGAATTAAGGGAAATGAAAAGGAAATAAGTTTATTTAAAAAAAGAGAATGTGCTGATGAGATAAGTTTAGGTTTAATAGGATTTTGAAATAAATAAATAAATAAATAATTATAAATAAAGCAAACTTTTATAAGTTAATGAGAAACACAGATATTGGTATAAAAAGGGGCTGGGTATTACATCATACCACCCTTACAAAAATTTCGTCCTCAAAATTTAAAATAACCGATAAGTTATAAAATCATAGGCGAAAGCTACTATATCGCAAACTAACACATAATGATTTACTTGAAATAGGCGGATGAAGAAATTTGAAGGTTTATATATATATGCAATGATACAACTAAAATAATAGGTCTAAATAAGTATAAAGCAGAAATCAATTATGAGGGAAACCCATATGTACAAAAATAGAATAGCAATAACGATTAATAACATTCGAGGCGTGCTAAACAAAATCGAGATCCTAAACATATGCACACCTCGCATATCAAAGGTAGCGCAGCTAAAATAATAAGTATAAGGCACAACCATTTATAATAGTAACCATAGGCACAATACCCGAAAATAAAGTAACGACAATAAAGTAGTGAAAGATTAGTCGGTAGGTTAAAACATTTTAGGATGATGTATCGATCAAATAACGTAGAAAACTCACATAGTGAAAATAAGAAACATGGAACGAAAATATGCGCGATATAAGGTTGCGCTACCGAAAAAGATAATAGGAAAGCTAGTAGTGAAGTACTTGAAATGCGTAAAGCGAGGATAGTCAATAAAACGTACTCTTCGATAAATACAAAATAATGAAAACTAAATTTTCGAATAACAATGTCCCTAAATATATTTAGGGTAATAGGAAGGGCACAAAATGTATAGGGCTAGCTAGGGTAGGGATTACAATGGAATGTGGCTCATATAAAAGGTCGGAGTGTGACGGCTTTAGGCTGAAGGTCAAAGAGATTGGGGTAAGGGTGAGCAGCAAGGACTACAAGGGGAAAAATGTATGGGGAGGATAATGGTCGAAACCTCATGTGAATCAAAATCCAAAGGGTCAGTTAACTTGGAAATTTTATTATCAATTTCCCTCCCAGAAGGATTTCAAACGAGGCATATACGAAGGATGAAAAGTGGCCCATTCCAAAGATCAGGGTGCGGTACTTGTTGGTCTATGTGAGGGTCGAAACAGCACAGGGTATCGGGGTGGACAGTCAGGGGTCTCAGGAGGAAAACGGTAAAGGAAAAATCAAAGTATCGAGTGAACTAAGAAGATCGGAAGATTAGCGAACTCAGCAATTTATTTCATTCCAGAAAATTCTAAACAAAGCATTCAAAAAAACGAAAGGTGGCCCTAAACTATACACAGATTTATTTGGCCAGAGAAGACAACATTTAAAAATCCTATCAGCCGCGGTTGTGGAGGTTCAGCAGGTTGCGGTAGGCTCGCGTGCTCAGGTAGGGGCGTCCATTCCCATATCGCCTCGCGGGGATCACTATTGGGAGTTCTTCCACAGCAGGGTCTTGTTCCTCTGGTCCTTCTTCCTCGGCTGGAGCTTCTTCATCGAGATCTGCTTCCATGTGATTCTCTTCTTCTGGATTCTCTTCCACGGGATTTTCCTCAACTGGATTTTCTTCTATCGGGTCTTACTCGGGATCTTCCTCTATCGGGTTCTCTTCAGGGTCTCCTTCCTCTTCGTTGGAATCGCCTATCATGTCAAACTCTGGGGCGGCTGCTCCTTCGTCCTCGGAATTGCTGTTCCCGAAAATGACCTGGGACCGTTGATCTCATCGTCAGAACTCATCAGCGTGCGGTCTAAGAAAATACATGATTGTGCATCCTCATCCAAATGTGGCGCTGCTCCAGGGAGGGCCATGGCCTGAAAGGAAAGAGTCATGATTAGATAGTGAAATACATCAAGAAAATAGCTAAGGGTACGAAGTATAGGAAAATATGCGGTGGCAGGAACTGAAAAATCAGGATTAAAAATGCTGTGGTAATGAATAGTATGAATAAGGGGAAAAACAAGATAATGATACATATATTACGATTCAAAGTTTTTATTGCATTCAACAAAAAGTTCGACGGAAACAAGATTTCAAATGAAAAAGAAATATTTATAAGAGGATGACAACATTACTACTGAAAGTAGAAAACATGAAAATCCTTCTTTGACTACTAGACCGCTGCATTCTCGTTACGCGAGTTGAATCCTGAGCTGGGTCCGCCTTATCCTCGAAGTTCGAACTACGCAATAATCATCACTTGGCAGAAGTAGAGAGTGTGGACGAGTCTCCTCCTTGTAGTTCCTTCCTTTTTGGGCAACCGTTGATAAGATATTCGCTGGATCCACAAATCAGACATTTTCCTTGGGCGCGGCGACAATCCCTCTGAAAATGTCCTGGCCTCTTATAGTACCCACAACATTAGGTCTTCTGCTGCTTCTGTCTCGGGGGAACAAATGGGCGCTTCATCTTTTTCTCTTTTCCTCGTCTAACAGGGATCCCTTTACAATTTGAGACTCCCGCTGGTGCCTGATTCACCCGCCTTCTCAGTCCTTCAGCTAATAAGTCGTCCGTTCGCTCCTGGGCTTCCTTCAGACCTTGCAGTACACTCAGAATCTCAATGGTCTGATTCTGGGGAGTGGAGATAGAGAAAGAGTCGTTGGACGACATGATCCTGAAACAATAATTTTGAGGACGATATAAGGCACAAACTATAAGAATCAAAATATAATATGGATTGGGCAAGGATTCAAGAATATCAGATGCGATGAAATTCATTACAGGTGGACAATCAACTGTATGACTCTCAGTCACTTAAACAGAGTATGGTAGTGTAACCGTGATGTAGTTCACAATTACAACCACGTAACTTTGCCAAGTCACCCGAAACCCTAGCGGATGGATAACAGAATACTCGATGTGAATATGGATCAAGAATGACAAGTTTACAACCTAGACCAAGGAATGTCTTAGATTGCTAAGCTATACACGGAAAACTGCAATCACAATCGAAACAAAACCCGGCTCTGATACCAACTAAACCATGTCACGCCCCGCTTTCCAAAATACGGAATACGAGGGGTTGACAAGGCCAGCCATGCTCCTACGGTCAAGGAAATGTCCTGCCGTAGTCACATTTCGGCTTCTAGCTTTACGTGGTAAACAGTAAATAATGCGCAGGTAATGAGAAATGCAGTAACTGAAACAAAACAATATAAAGAACTGGCCTGATGGGAAACAAAAGGGTATAACTCTGGATAGCAAATCAAGATGTCCGTGATGTACGTCTAGTCCTGGTCCAGGCTAAATCCTCTCCTCACACTGAGCATGCATACTCAGGTCGTCAGAGCGACACAATAGCCATATAATATATAAATCCAAGTGACAACTCTAACAGTGATAATAAATATATATAACAGTAAATTAATGACGGTATAGATATGAACATGCAGTAATCAATGCAGTGGAACAGTAATAGCAGTGTAATAATATGCCAAGTATGTCAACACAGTAAGAATGTATATCGATCCTATCATCCCTATCAGTCTCTAAGTCTCACTGTACAGGTCACTAAGCCTATCGTCGGTCCAAGTGTGAGAGTCAACCACTCGCGAGTGTCCTCCACCCAAGGGTAGAACCCAAGGGTAAGGGACCACGGGCCCAACATGTAACTCACGGTAATAATCATGTACCCTGTAAATCTGTATATATCTCCATATATATAAGCCGGCATGGGACTCCCGAGATTCTGTTGAACTCACACTCAAACTACCCCACACACCGTAGTCTACATCAAACGCTAAGCATAACCTCAAATACCAGTCGGTCGGTGACAAGTCTGCGCGAGAACTGGAGACAGGATCTCCATCAAGCACGTCCCGACTAATACTCAAGATAAATGGCAGTGTCTGGTGCCTTATCTGTGACACCCATGCAAGAGCTTCCATAAGTGTCCCATACCACTTATAGTCACACGTACACGCGTCCCACAGACGTCGACAATGCAATAGAATAATAAGGTTCACTGATTGTGTACAAGTACGTGTCACTTTCACTTATTCACTTATACACGAACACTAACGTACTTGCCACAATCATCACTAATACCTAACACTCGGTAATGTACATGATCACTAGGTTATCAATACAGTGACACACGTATAATATGATGAGTAAACAGTATGTAAAACATGATTAGGATGTCATAAATCAGTAATCTACCACTGGCATAATTTTATCATAAATCATATGTTTACAGTTTAGCGAAACAATGAACGGAGAATAAATAGTATGTTTGATTATCTATCCATCGAATTTGGTTTCACGTCAATCGGGTTTCAGGATCACTAGTTATGGCCATTTCATTTTAAGCGTTCACGGCTGGAAATCCGGTTTCAGAATCGGAAGTCCATTTCGCAACGCATTTTAATCCCAGTTGGGATCAGATTTTAGCGACGCTACAGCGGGATGAAATATAGAGTTTTCAGTAAGGTTTTCAACGCAATAGACGGATTCTCAATCGCATCTGTACGTCAGGAGTTATACACTGTTTAACACTAGTATGTCACCTCTGAATCTGTTCTGGACTGTTATACGTCCGATCTTTTAAATTACAGGTTAAATAGCAAATGATGACGAAACAGGGTGAAACCACTTGTGTTATCTAGATAACAGATTCACCTTTAATAAACAGTGGAGTTCCGCAATATACAAGGTAAGGAAACAAGGTGGTACATATTACGGAACAGTAAGCAATAATCAGAGTAGCTCTGGACTGCAGTCCAGAGTCGCACTCCGATCCAAATATTATCACAATTTAAATACAGAAACCATTAGAAACTTGCATGGGGTTATAGTTCGTCGAGTCGGCTTCGATTTAAGACCTCGAACGCATCATTCCAGTATGTAAATAATTTATGGTGATTTTAACGGTTTTCAGATACGGGAAAATTCCAGTTTTACAGGTATATTTGGGGTATTCATTTTAGTCACTAACAGTCGTATTTTCTAGTAAGATTTTTACAGGATAATCATCACAACAAGAGCCAACATAGACAATTTAATTCCGTCAACTTAGGCAAGTATTTTCATTGGGGTCTAGCATCGAACACATACGTCGCTAAATTTTATTGAGAAAAGGAATTTCATAACTTATCCATTTGAATTTGTAATACGAGTAGCATGTAGCAAGTAAATTACTTGCCTGGAGACGTTCCGGTGATGCAAGGCAGCGAAAACGTCGATCTCTGTAGGTGTTCGACGAAATGCCGGGGCTCGACTAGGCTTGGCCTTGCGTCGCAGCTTTGCTGTTGATGCGTGGATGCTCGACGGAAGAGAGGTAGGTTGAGTTTGGTGTAGACGAGGATATACTCAGTGATGATGGGTTTCGGTTGGGGGGTGATCGACGGCGATTGGAGGTGTTGATGGTGGTGCTGTGTAGGAGAGAGGTAGGTTGAGGCTTGGGAGAAAACGAGAGAGGGAGAGATGCAGAGAGAGAAAGAGAGATCAAGAGAGAGAGAGAGAGAGAGAGAGAGAGAGATTGCAGAGAGAGTGAGAGAGAACAGGGAAAAGAGGGAGAGAGAGTAGAGAAAACAGAGAAAGAGAGAGAGGGGGTAGAGAGAGAGCAGGGGATGATGAGAGAGGAGGTCGGGTGAGGGAGCTGAAGGGGGAAAGAAGGTGAGGAGGTGCTTGGTCGAGGGAGGCTGTTGGCGACGTGGAGGAGGTCGTGTTGGTGCTTAGGCGGTGTCCAGCGGCGAGGGGATGCCGGCGTTGATGGAGGCAGTGGGTTGGGTGTGCAGGGATGCTCGGCAGGGGGTACTTGATTGATTGAGTGGAGTGGTGAGGGGTGCTGTTGGTGGAGGAGGAGTGTGCGTGGGGAGTACGAGGTGGTGGGGTCGTCGGCGGCGAAGTCGTCGGCAAGGAGGCTCGATGCTCGATGGATAAGAGAGAGCAGAGAACGGGAGAGGGAAAACGGAGAGAGTGGGGAGAGGGTGTGTGGGAGATCGGGGCGACGAGATTAGGGAAATCGCGAGGGGTAATAGCCAAGCGACGTGGGCACGAGCGTGGGCGGAGGAGGCGGATCGCGGGAAACAGGGAGCGGGAAAAGTGGGGAGTAGCCGTTGGGGAAGAAGGCGTGGTGGGCGAAGTGGGTCGGGTAGGGCTGAGCGGCGCGGGCCGGGCCAGGGGTTGGGCCGAGGAGTAAAAATAAAGGAAATTTGAGGAGAAAAGAGGGAATGGGCCGGGTTCGGGGTTTTATTAAAAATAAAAGGGAAAGGATAGCGGCCGGGCTGAAAGTTTAAAATAAAAGAATTATAATAGGGAATGAAGTAGGCCGGGCTCGTGGGTTGTGAAATCAATCAAAAGAAATAAATAAAGGAAACAATAGGAGAATGGAAAAAAGGCCAACTGCTGGGCTTAGGGATATAAAGAGAGTTATATATATATATATATTGGTTAAATGGAAAAGTTCTCTTGGGCTGGGAATGGAATTAAGGGAAATGAAAAGGAAAAAAGTTTATTTAAAAAAAGAGAATGGGCTGATGAGGTAATGTCACGACCCGAAAGAGCACGTGACTGGCCCTTGAACCCTATGAAGCCTATAGGACTCCATCTGATCCAAGTAAGCCAAAAGCCCAGAAATCTAAAACCATTTTGAAGAAAAAAGTAAAGAACCGGTTTAAAGAAGTGAAGAAATACAGGTTTAAAATCAAGGTTTTTAAATAACTAAGCCGAATGTGCATTTTAAAAACGGTACAGTCTTTTCTAGAAATTTCGGCAGAGTTTCCTTTGTAAAACTGGCCCCGAATGGGGTACAACATGAATAACACTATAGAAAATGATAAAGGCATCCCCAAGCGGGAGCTAGCTCTTCGTCAATCGACGGTCACAACCACGCAATGATATGATAATATACAACGCCAAGTGGCGAGGATCAAAACCAAAAGAAAGCTCAAGTAGCAAGAAAACCGCAATACTACTAAGCGCGACTCTAGGTCGAATAATACAATACTGTCTCTGAGTCTGAAAGAATATACAAGTTTTGGTTGATGGACAATTTCTAGATACAATGGAATAAATAAATACAAAGGTGATTCCTGATACGAAAGAATCCACCTACCAAAGCAAATCACCCGCAAGAAGGAAGTGTGTCAGAAATGCCGCAATAGAACCTGTACGGCAAAACCTGCAAGAACTGTGGCACAACGGGGGTGAGTTGCCAACTCGTGAATAGAAACATCTACAAGGATAAATCGAATGCAAGACATAATCCTAAGTCAACGATCAGTAAAATATCCACAAGAGTACATCTGAGTGTAATAAGGTGGCAAGGTAATATCTAATCATGTATATAGTGCCAAGTACTCAGGTAACAACATGTCATCAGTGTGAGGTATGTCTGCATGGAGTATCAATGAAGAAATATCAATAATATCAATACACATATATTAGCGTCCCATACCACTAATATTGGTGTAAGATAAGTGTAACCCAGTCTGTATATATGTGGAACCCGTCCACCTGTCACCCACTGACAGTAAGCATCATGTATGCAATGTGAGGATATAACCAAAATCATGGAAAACTCATCATGAAACCCGTGCCAAACACCGACACGTAAATCCTCATCCGTATGGGGCTCCGTCTGCGGATATCGGCCCTCGGCCCCGGCAGTATGAGTCAACCCATGTCCATCTCTGGGCTCCGTCTGCGGATACCGGCCCGTCGGCCCCAGCAGGATGCCCATCTCTCGGCTCCAGGCGGTATTCCCCGGATATCCGCCGAGCTCAGGTAAAATCACCGGTGGGTACTCGCCCACCTCCAGGCTCAATCGGCATGTCCCATCGATCATCTCGCCGAGGGGAACCATACCGGGCCCACCACGAACCCGCAAACGGTACATCACCTCCTCGAATCGGGTTTCAAGCACACGTCTCAGCACCGAGAAAACGCGTGGTGGACGCACCGAAATATCATATCACGAGGTACCGGGTTTTCATAAAGTGCCTCTTTTCTTAAATAACCCCACGGTCCTCAAAAACCAGAAATCACATGAAAATCCAACATCCAGCAGTAAATCCAATGCGATGTATTATGCAATCAACCCATGATATATGCGACATGTAAAGAGAGTAATCATATCGGAAATCATGCAACATGGAATAGGAATACGAATATGTCGAAGGAAGCATCATATCACAAATGTAATAGTACTACGGTGTAGTGACATGGCAATTATCGATGATGAAGTGTGTGAGCCGGCAAATAGTGTACGTGAAACATACGCATCATCGATAATGGTGCTGGTGTCCTAACAGCATGATAACAACATGGTAATGAACATATGCCAGCAATGCGAATAGCATGAATATGCGGAAATCTAGTAATCAGCAGCACAGTGAAGTATCTACTATGCAACTACATCTAAGTATATATGTAGATATATAGTCGGTGATCCCGCCTCAATGTCATATCGTAAGATATCCTCTAGCTATGAGTGTGGATCTATCATCAATATCAGCTCGTACGGTAAATCATCGTACGGCATTCCCAAAAGCTGGGTAGGGGTCAACATCTCACTGTCTCATCACATAATAAATATCACCATCATCAGATCATATAGTCTGGGTGTACTACTCTATATCTAGTACAAACGGTAACATCGGTAAAGTATGCATGCGGGGGTAAACACACATCCCAAGCCCGCAAGAATCACAAGTCATATCCCACATATGAATCGTATCAAAACACCGATCCCAGGGCACCAAGCCCACAATATCGACTCATCTCCAAAGTCGTCACATATCATCAACCACAGTGTAAGTACATGTGAAAAGCAAGGGTATATGTATAGGTGTAATTCTATCCTAGGGTCCGCGACTATGAACTACACTAGTCACTTCTAACCCTACATATCCAAATACACCTAATATCACAATACTACATAATAAGCTATCTACGGACTGCGGGGGTGCTATACGCCATCCACCCGACTTTCCCCCGTAGATATAATCTACTCACCTTGCATCATCATTTGCGGACATCACCATGTATTTGCTTGTCGTCCGAAGTCTTCATGGGTACCTACACATCAAAATATCGTATATGCGCATTAAAACCAAATCCAATCTAAAACGGCGCATAAACTCCAAAACGATACGATAAGGGGGCCTATAGGTGAGAACCTATGGCACGCCTTCAAAACCATCCATAATCCTCTATATCGTCGTATAAACGACAATAGTCGAGGCAAAACACATTCCACCATTTCAGAATCCAAAAATACGGAATACGGAAACACGAATCCAAAACGACAACATAGGATATATGTCCCAGATTTCACCCTAGATAGAATCTGTCAAAACTAGAAGTACCCAGGGCCAAGAATTGATGAAATGGGGCCAGGCACGCAAAACGAGGAGATTCCTCTCTGGTCTGGCCGCAAATTGCGGCCAGAAAGGAGGTTTTGGCGGCCGGGAAGTGGAATGGGGAGATAGGGTTTTGGGGTTAGTTTCCTGGGTGCCTGCACATGCTACTGTCCACTCAATATTATTTTAGGGGTCTCGGGGTGATAGCAGATTCCATTTAACCCTCACAGATTTCACAATTTCCCCGATATCGGTTTCTAAAATCCGTATTCTGTGGTTCTAGCATCAGGTTAGGGTCTCAATTCAAACACTAGGGTGTTGGTATAATCTTAACTGAGCTCAATTTCATAATGCAACACCAATTCACTCAAACCCTAACTAGGTTTCTCTCAAATCCATAATATCACACGATATCGATTCTAAACTAAACATGGGGTATAAGTAATGCATAAACCAAACTAATGATCCAGAAAATACCTCATTTGGCAACTCAAGAAAATTCTTGAGTTGCCATCTAGTGGCCAAATCCATGCTTCTTTAGCTCCATGTGTAGATCTAGGGATTTTGGACATTTTTAGTGAAAGGAGTTTGGGGTTTTGGTGTAGTTTTAGAGATGATTCATGGCTTGAGGAGGGGAGGGAAATGGAGGAAGGGGCAGCAGCAGCAAAGCAAAGGGAGAGGGAGAGAAATGATGAAAATGGCTAAGGGTGTGGTCAATGGTTCAACCCTCTCTCTCACCTACCCTCATCATTACACTTTTTCTTTTTCTTTTCCCTTTTCTTTTAAAACCCAACCCTTCTCACACCAATAGTAAACCTAAATGAAAACCATGGCTAGAAAAATACACAAGTGTAGAAAAAGTGATATGTGCAAGTTTTGCACAAAATTACCGAAAAACCCGATTAGCGATTTTAATCGCGATTAGCACCAAATTAGTGTCAAAATGATCACAACAACTTAAAAATGTCATAATTCCAATAAATAACTCATTTTAGAATTTTCCTCAATTTTTCATAATTTTCCTCCATTTATTTGCATTTAAAAATAGATTTAATATTAAAATAATCAATAAAATAATATTAAATTATAAAAATTCCCAAAATTAATATTTTATATTTTTAAAGATGTTACAGGTAAGTTTAGGTTTAATAGGATTTTGAAATAAATAAATAAATAAATAATTATAAATAAAGTAAAATTTTATAAGTTAATGAGAAACACGGATATTGGTATAAAAAGGGGCTGGGTATTACAGCAGGTTTTTAAGAAAACCATGAGCGTAATGAACTTGATATCGTTGTAGAATCTAATGAATTTGAAAAGGAGTGTTTTTGAGGGTTTTGCTAGTTTCGCTAAAGAGGTCACTCCCGGTGAAGAGATCCCAGCTCTTTCCTCATCGAATGAGGTGCTGGATATCCATCAAGGAATACCACTATGCAAAGCAAGAACTAGAGAAGCAATCAAAAGACAAAACCGAATGGGTTGTAGCATTTGGTAGTTTCGCTAAAGAGGTCACTCCCGGTGAAGGGATCTCGGCTTTTTCTTCATCAAATGAGGAGCTGGATATTCATCAAGGAATACTACTATGCAAAGCAAAAACTAGAGCTACTCTTTTTGATAATTTGATTCCACAACATCTTTAGTTTTCTTTCTTTTCATTAATCTCTTTAGTGAAGTCCCATCAATTAATGCTTCCTAAACATTACAGAAAAATGAAACGAAAATAGAACGTACGCTTATGCCAGCCGCATTTGCCACGGGCCCCGTCATGCACCGTTAGGTTTCTTAACTACCGGGAGCGGGAGCTGGACTAGCACGGGTGCAAAACATAAGCAACGTTTATTATATATTATATATATCATATTACATTCGTCTCACGCAGTTATATGATCAACATCACAAAATCAAGCAGCAGAAGCAATATATGAAATATTGGATATACTTGGACGTCCGTGTTTTAAATTTAGCCAGTAATGTAAAACACGGATTCCACGATCGTGATGAATAGCCAAACCCACATCCCTAGACCCCTACGAGAGCGGTAAGTAACCCTGCCAATTCTAGAGTTAGGAGACCCGGTCTCAACTCCTTGAGATGGTCTCCCACTGGACTTTAGAACCCAGTTACTTGTGTTCCCCGCCTTGGGTCTATCCTAATGCAGAAAAGTAAATAATATACAGCAATGTTGACATCATCCTCAACCCGGAAGTGACCCAATAAAAGAATATTACATACAGATTTTACGTGAATGAAAATAAAACTCTCATCTCATATAGATCCCCCCCGGCTATTCTTTCATGACGATCCAATAAAACATATCAACAGCAACACATGATATCACATATCATCAACGTAAGCAAATATGTGTATCCCTAAAACTTGTTGACATATAACAACGAGATTGGGATGCCCCACATATTACACTTACGGTCGCAGAAAAGAAAACAGAAAACTACAATAATTAGAATCCGCAATATCCTTAGACATCATTAACCCGGAATATCTCATATTCCGAATTTCATGCCTAACTTATAAAACTTGCATTTTAGTCTCAAATTGAAAACTCTTTTCAATTGGTTGTCGGATAATTCAACAAGATTCCTGACGTAGTGATCGCGTACAATACGCAATTGCGACGGAGTTTTGATTCGAATCAAAACTTCATGGCAATCGATCAATTGAGATTAAACGGCTAGGTTTACAATATACTAACTAGTTTTCATAAAACTAATTAATCCGGATTCTAATAATTGTATCACACATCACAAAGTTTGTAAAGTAACCATGACATTAGAATTCCGCACACAATTAGCAAACTAAACCAATTTTTCCAAGACATGAGAAATCCAGTGAGCTAAAGTTCCAAAACCGATCGTTTTAAACCAATCCGGGAGTCGAAATGAACTCAAAACCTGCCCGAATCTTCGCAGAGACGAAGATCCTAAAATTAACTATCAAATGGGGGGCCTCGGGGGGGGGGTACCCACCCCCGGGGGCCACCTCTAAGTGGCCCCTGAGGGAAGGCAGCCCCGAGAGCACCCAGTTTGGTGCTCTCGGGTCACCCACCCCCAAATCCGCCTTGTGGTGGTCTTGGGGTGTGGGTCCGGCCTCTGGTCCCCCCGGGGGTGTCCCCGGGTTGCACACATTCCACCCCGCGGCTTCTCGGTTCAAACCGTGAGCTCGCGGGGTGTGCAAACAACTCAAAACATCATTTTGGAAACTGTTTTTATCGGCAGTTTTTGCGCGACAAAAACGGCGGATTTTTAACGTCGCTACAAGCTACCCTAATGTTCTAGCTTGGCTCTGATACCATGAAAGTCTAACCGAGCACCATCATGAGCTTTTAGTAGCATCAAGCATGCCAAATTTTAATTTTTATTAGGTGTTAAGTTAGACTATACAAGATCTTTGGTAGAATATTAGGGTTTGCTAATAAACCATCAAGAAGGGAAGGAGGTTATACCCTTGTAGATCGAGTCTTTCTCTTCTCTTGCTCCGGGTTGTGGTCCACGCGACTCCACTAGGCTCCTCTTCAAGATGAAAGAACTTCCTTCGTGATCATCGCGCCAAAGACGATCCACCCGAAGTCTATAAGCTCAAGCTAACCCTTCACCAATCTCATTAGTGAAGGTAACACTCCACATCAAATTGCTAATCTAATGTGTGATGGTGAAGTAGGAGTTTAATTTGCTCACTAGGGTTTTCACAAGTTCAATGATTCACATCACATGTGAGGGTTTGAACTTAGAAGTGAGGTGAAGAAAATTGTAGAGAGCAAGAGAGAGCAAGAGCTCATGAAAATGGCTAAGGCATGAAGAAAAAAATGACGAGAGTAAACTCAAATGAAAAAATAACGAGAGTAAACTCAAATGGCTCTCTCTTTCCTCACTTATTCCTCACTTATTCAAGTATGGAATAAATTGCAATTCTAAATTGAAATCATGCTTGAATAGTGAGTCAAGACCAATATAATATGATAAAAACCCATGCCTTGCCCATTCCACAAATATCTCCACAATTTACACCCCATTTTGTATTTTCTAAAAAATAGAAAATAGATGCCATGCTTCTTAATACACACACACACACACATCAAATATACATATATATTAATATATATTAAGAAACATAATTAGTGAGCTAATAGTATTAGTCAAGATATAATTATATCATATATAATATATATCACATTATTAAATCAACACTTGATTTAATAATCCTGTTACATCTCATATAACCGATTAATATCATTGATCTGAATATTACATTATCAAACCAACACTTGATTCGATAATCCGGTTATATCACATATAACCTGACCGACATCAGATAACTGCCAGATTATAATACGGTATCACATACTCATATTTAATCAGACCCACGCACATATCAACATATGTGCCCTACTTCGTTTTGTTTGAACCAGGAAACTTCTGTGTGGGACTCTAAAGACTCATCAATACGCCAGCAGTAAATGATGATCACATTAATCACCTACTAGCCGTCAGCGGTACTAGCTGGACGTAACGACTACCCGTGTATTGAGCGATATGAAGATCAACAAGCAAGCTCAACCATACTTTCCATGAAGCCTATCAGTAACACTACCGTACAGTCCGGTCTCTTCGTCTGATATGTCGCATATCATGTCTAGGGGTTATAAACGTCAGATCCCAGTAACGTGATAAGTCATGCCGATGTCTGGCCTATAACTGTTTGAGAAACTACTGATAACTCTTATCAGTAAATCTCAGCAGCAGTTCTGGCCAGGGACTTCCAGTTATAGCCAATCGAGTATAGCGCAACGACAACCCTAAATACCGGGAGAGACGAAACCCCTCCTATCGCTCATTGTCTCCATGTGACTCGGGACTGTACTTAAAATCCACCTGTTTGCATGACTCCTTTGAGCCGTGGTAGGGAGGAAATCAAAGCATGGTGGGAGCCACACAAGACTCTATGACGATCTCGGGTCTACAGACTAACCTGTACTAGTATCACCAGAGGACTTCTATTTGACGATAGGTATACTACCAACTAGGAGTCCTTGGCGAGTCCGTTCGGTGTACCCATTCTCTAAGGAGCACATGTATACAATCTTTGATGTCACACACCAATGGTTGCAGGATCAACCATCGCCCTCTAAGGGACAAGAAATGTACACACTAGTCTACATTGGAATATCGATGCCCTGATCTCGATATTCCCACGACTAGGAACTGATTAAAGGATGTACTTATGGACCACCCTGGCCCCACTAGTATGATCTCATCATAATCCTGGCAGTCAAGTACATATCATAAGGGATTTATCAACATGTGAGACCAAGACAGTAAAGAATACCAGTCAACATATTAAGATAAAGAGTAACCAGATAGCATACTATCATGTCGAGTAAGAAAGTCCTCTATATATATGTCCAAGCATCCACTATAATATACATCACATGTACAATAATGGCCTCTATGGCATACATATTCTTAACAGTTAGATATAGCGCCCTCAAGGTAATTATTGCAATCGCAGGTAGGCGATTATGATGATTAAGGGAGAACCTATATGGGTAGAAAGTCTTATTCAAGATGATAGTATGCTATCTAGTTTATCTTTATCATCATGTACATGTCTTGTGTGGTATAGCATATCACTATTACATGTTGATAGAGCCCGTAGGATTCATGCTTGACTATCAGGGTTATGATGGCGATCATACTAGTGAGTTCTGGGTAGTCCATAAGCACATCCTTAAATGTCCTTAGTCATGGAAATATCGAGACTGGGCATTGATATTCCAGAGTAGACTGGTGTCTACGTTTCTTGACCCCGACGAGGAGCGATGGCTGGTCTCACAGCCATTGGTGTTATTTAGTCACTAAAGATTGCATACATGTGCTTATTGGGTTATGAGTTACACTTGACGGACTCGCCGGGAACATACTAGTTGGTATTATACTTAACGTCAGATAGCAGTTCTCTGGTGGCATTAGTGCAGGTAGTCCGCCGACCTGACATCATCATTTGTCTCAAGTGTGTTCCCATTGTACTTTGATTTCTACCCAACCACGACTCTACTGAGACGTGCAAACAGATAGTTTTTGGGTGCAGTCCCAAATTACTTGGAGGCGGTGGGTGATAGAAGGGATTCGTCTCTCCCGGTATAGGAAGTCGATGTCGCACAGTGTTCGGTGGCCAGTACCATAAGTCCATGGCTATGACAGATGAGATTTAATGATTGGCAGGTCAGTAGTTTCTCGAATGGTATTGGGCAAGATACTAGCACGATATATCGCGTTATTAGGGGTCTGACTTTAACCGGCCCTAGACCCGATATGCGATACTCTCAGATGAACGGACTGGACTGCATGGTAAATGTCACTAACAAGATCAGTAGGGGTTCAGACGGGGTTGCTTGTCGATCCTCCTTTCGTTAAATACCTGGGCGGCCGTTACGTTCAGCTAATATTGCTGACGTGCTTGTGATTAAACCCACTTCCGGCGTATTGTCGAGTTTTTAGAGTCCCATATAGAGAGTTTCCCATTTTGGCGAAATAATGTAGTTGCGGTACATTGGTACGTGATTAGTGCAATTTATTGCATATTTTTATATCACATTTATCATTTTATTTTCATATTTTATGTTGTTCCGGGTGTTTTTATGAATAAATACAGATAATAGGGCTTAAACGTAAAAGATGGAAAAGTGTGCTAAAAGACGGATTATGTACATGCAATGCGGACTTCATGGAGCTATATCAAAATTATGGAAGCAATTATCACGATTGAAACAAACTTTGAGAATCTCGCAACAAAATAAAAGAGGATGCAACAATCCACGGTTGAATCTGGCCAAAAAGTTCGACCAAATCCATCAAGAAGCAAAAACGCCCGAAAATTTGCAAGCTGTGGAATTGAGATTTTTAGAATAGTTTGGTATTCTCTGTTCATCTTTAGAAGTTTGTTTCAATTCTCGAAGTACTATAAAATGCTCTGTATAGTCTAGAATTTAGATATCTCTGCATAGGCTTGAATTAGGGTTTTCTTTTAGGAGAGATCAACAATAATTGTAAGTTACATTTATTATGAATAAAGTTTTTCTTTTTTTATAATATGAGTGGCTAAATTATCTTTTAGGTTTTTTAATTGTTTATTCTATGGTTGGATATTAATATTGATCATCTCTTTTCTTATGTGCTTTTCATAAAATTTCTCTTGATAATTGTTTATTCTCTTTTTATGTTCTCATCATAGAAACTAAACTATATAAGGATAATTGACAATTTGAATAGAATCTAGGGATTAACGATTCACCTATAATCTAATTAAGTTGATGATAGCATGACAACCTAAAAGCTTAATTAGGGACGGTAAGAAATAAATTGATATCAAGAGGGGTTTAATTTATTAATGAAGTTAATCTAGGTCACACAACAACATTATACTTATAGATTGATCACCTATGAATAGTAATCGAAGAGTAGACCTAGGTTAATGATAATTAACTAGAACCAATTAGTTTTTTTTATACTTTTCTAAATGATTTCACATATTTGATATGGTAATAATATAAAGTATTTTACTTTATGCTTATATGTGTTTAATAGTTAATTATTCAAAACTATGATAAAAGAAAGAGATTGAGTTATTTAAACCAACCATAGTATATAAACGGTTAAAAACCCTAAAACTTGCTTTTCTATTATTTAAATCTTTTTACTACTTGCTTTTAATTCTTTGCACTTTTAAATTCCTTGCATTAAATTTCTAGATTAGATCAAAATTAATCTTTTTATTATTTGTATTTAAATTAGTTAAATAACACCTCTCTGTGGATCGACCCGTAAATGTATTGCTACAACAACCGTGCGTTTGCGGTATTCATATTTTTAACGAACAAGTTTTTGACGCCGTTGCCGAGGAGGCGTACTATTTAATTAATTTAGATCCAAGTTTTAGTTTTTTTTAATTTTAGTTTAATTTAGATTTTTAGTGCATTTGATTCTGCAAAATTTCTGTTTAAAATTTCAGAAATCGAGACAAACTTTCAGGAAGAGCAGATCGAGACGAACATGAGGCAACTTGGCGATTTCATCCTGCTCAAAAATTTTCGGCCGAAACCTCTATAATATCAAAATCGGCCTAAAAATTTAGGCTTTTTCCAAAACTTTCAGTTACAGATTTTTAAAATTTTCAAGTATATTCTGGAACTTTGTTTCAAATTTGATGAAGTGTCAATCTTGTAACAGAAAAGAGGCAAATCCCTAGACTTTAAGTACGATCTCGTTCTTCCCTAAATCTTTTTATTCCAACTAACAGTTTTGTAGATTTATTTGCGCCGCACAAAAAAATCAAAATAAAAAATAGATTCTTTTTTTATTGTTTTAGATTTTGTGTGATTTTATTTTGCATATTTAAAAAGATTTGAAGGGGCAACAACCCAAATCCAGATTAGGTGGGGATTTCATCAACCTTCCTAAACCCCACAAATCACAACCAAGCATATGCATTCACCCATATTAACTAAAAAATATCTAGACTCAGCCTTTAAGGACACTTCGCGCTCGCTTAGGACAGAAAAAGGTTGTAAGTAATTTACTGTTTATCCGCATCAAACGTGTGGTGTCTGGAATAAAGTTAAGTGGGAAGGTTATTTAATTAATGAACTTGGTGTAAGCCATAGACAATCTCCCTTCTCAACCTATACCTACCTGGCCACGCGGTTGGTAACGAAGTGTTAAAGGATTTATCTTGCAACTTGTCTGAAGTCTAGGAGTGGGTCTAGTATTGACTTAGGTGACCCTAGATTTAGGGATTGCTTGCACATATCTTTTGATTGTGATTTGCTAAAGTCGTATATAATTTCCTTCATATTATTTTTATAAAAAAATATATGGGTGATGAACATGCGAAACCGACTTTATATGAACTATATTATCCAGTTAACCTAACACTTCCAATCATATTAGAATAAATAAATATAGGATCGGTTATAATTCATCTTACACCACAACCGAACCAATATTCACTTCTTCTAATTTTATAGATCAACAACAATTCCCATCAGATCCATATTATTATCCTCGTTATGGCAATACCTAATCAAATTATTATCAACCATACCAAACTTTTCCACCATTATACGTTGATAACGATGAGGAGATGAGACTTGTTAATGTTGAGATGCAGTTGGACGCTTTTATGAAAAACGCTAGTGCTACCAAGCAATTATTGATAATTGTTGAAATTCTTCTTAGCTAAATAACCGCTGCAATACCCAACAGAAAAGAGCAAGAGACCATCCAAATGCAAACCCACCCAAGCCCGATTGTTCCCAACAGTTTAGAACATCATAACAAACCTATTGAGGAAGTGGTTGAGAATAACTATGATTTGGAATGTATAACCGAAGAACAATTAAGTCATAAATGTCCTATGTGCGGGGGCAAATTTACGTCAAGGAAGATTGAGCGATATAAGGAGCGACCAATTTATGAATCCACATTTGAATCTTATAACATAGATGATTCTGATTTAGTGGTGCATGAGAAAAGTGATGATGAGTCTCCTTCTAGTGAGTTTGAAAGCTACCCTCAAAATTTTGAATTTCCAATTTGGCTTTCAATAACAAATTTATATGAAGATGATTTAATTGATGATACTTTTGAGATTAAGATATTTGATTTAACCGATTGCAACATTTTTTAGGAAGATACTTTTGACGAATTAATAGTTGCAGATATAAATTTTGAGAAGATTTTGGATATAGAAACCGCTTCTATAAAGTAAACTTATGATTTTGATGGCGTTCGCTTAGATATAATTTTTGATGAAACTATTGATAGAGAACCCACATTTTCATTAGGAACGGATAATGAAATTTTTGAAGAGAATTTCGGGTGGGATCTCGCATTTTTAAAAGATAAGAGTCAACTTATAAGTCAATTTAAGGAGGAGGTGAAATAATTGTTGGACGATGGATTTGATGATATTTTTGAAGAAAATTCACCTATTATAATAGAAGAAGTGAATGATGAGAAGATGGTTAATTTTGAAGAAGGATATTTTGATCAAACTTTTGAGGAAATTTTTAAGAATGAAGTTAATCTTATGAATGATTTAGATTTCCCAAACTATCTAATAAATTATGAATATCTTTTTGAGGTTTTAACAGTTGAGCCAAATCCTCCACCACTTTCGGTTATTATTGAAACCAATCCTATACAAATGCAAGATGAAGCGATACTTTTAACTCCTATAACTGGATCTTTTATTTATACTTCGCGTGTTTATGTTTTAGAATCTGATCTAATTAGCCAATATTTCGATAAGATGGTACGGTTACTTATTCTTTGAGATTTTCATCATTTATTTCTGTACTAGTTTTTTCGGCTGAGTTTGGATCACAATTTTCTTCACACATATATAAACACCATACCAATATTTTGCATATCCATTTTAGACTGTTTTTTTATGCTTTCTGCTACAACTTATTTTACTACTCTTCCACGATTAAAGATAAATTTTTTGAGTGGTTAATACTAACGTTTGGATTAGCTAAAGCATTATGTAAATTAAAAAAGATCTTTTTCTTTTTCTTTTATTTTTAGGGTTTTAGATTTTCTTTTAAATAAAAAAACAATCATCTTATTCTTTCTACTTATTTCATCAATGTTATTTGACCCCAAAACCTAATATAAAAATAAGTAATAACTTGCAGGGTATGCAGTTTAAAACAGGAAGTAGAAATCTAATATCAGATAGCATATTAGCGACTGACTACCGCTAGTTAGCGGCTTTATAAGAGAAGAATCTTATAAATTTTTAAAGTTCTGTAAATTTTTTCTTGTTATTAATGTTTATCTCTTTCTAACTTAAGTTCACTACATTATTTTATATATCTGTTTAGCATGGAACACTGTAGTGATTGTTCTTTACTGTATTATGAGATAGACTACAGAGATGAGTGAGGGGTCGACATTGAGGACATTGTCAGAAATAAGTGTGGGGGTGGTTTTGTACATAGTTTTTCATTTTCTTTTTAAGTTTTTTATTTAAAAAATTATTAGAAAATTTTGAAAATGGAAATGAAAGAGTGAAAAATATATATAAAAAAGCGTAAGAGATTTTAAGAAAAATAAGAAAAAGAGATGATTAAATGGATCTAGTAATAAGTTGTCATGAGCCCGTTCCCAAAAGGCTGATATCATGAAGGAGTTATTAGATTTGAGAAGATATAAGTAGAGCCTATTTTTGAGTCTAAATATTTGAACGTCGATACCCTACTATAGGCATATGCACACATCTTGAAGTCTGGAATAGTAGAAGAGACTTGTCATGCTTTTGTTTGTAATGCCCTTGAAAAAAATTTAATATCACAAAAAAATGAGCACTGTCTCGTAATTATCAAGAAGCATAAAAAAAATTCAGCGAGGGTACTGCATCACTTAGTGATTTAGACCAACTGGTTTGGGATCATTTGTTGTGCCTTAGGTGTTGTAAGATTATGATACTGTTATTTACGTCCAATAAGTGATCACATTCGGTAATCGGTTGGTTAGTGTCTCACGAAGCATTAACAGCTGCATGAAAAATATGAGAACAAATCCATCAATTTGATCCGCCGATTAAAAAGTAATAGGGAGCTAAGGACAAAAATATGGGAGCTTGAATTGAATTCTCCGAGTGTAGGGATGATTTTACACACACGTAGAGATATATGATCATGTTTGGAAGCAAGATAGGTAGGAAAGACGGAAAGAATGATGAGAAAGTAATTTTCGGAATAGATCAAAGTCTATTAAGGCATGGTTCATGATGACTGAAAATCTAGTAAGGTTTAAACTCTTATTTTTCGTATTTTTCTTATCTATTCCTATCTTTATATATAGTTTTCATTTTCTTATTTTTTCCCCCTTATTTTCGTTTCATTCTTGGGATTTTGTGGGTATTTTCCGCTGGAAACCCTCAAGAGACAACACTCCTCCTACCAGGGTCTCCTAGAGATTTAAATGTTTGTTGCATGCACCCAATGCAATCGCACGCCCATGAAAGGTGCATAGGACTAGAAGTAGAATTTAGTTAGATAGTTTTAGTTTTAGTTTAGTTTTTGAAACCCTAGAATTGCTCGAGAACTAGTAAAAGATAAGTGTGGGGGTATTTAATTAGTGCATATTTTTATATCACACTTATCATTTTATTTTCATATTTTATACTGTTCCGGGTGTTTTTATGAATAAATACAGATAAAAGGACTTAAACGCAAAAGGCGGAAAAGTGTGCTAAAAGACGGATTATGTGCATGCAATGTGGACTTCATGGAGCTATATCAAAATCATGAAAGCAATTATCACGATTGAAAAAAACTTTGGGAATCTCGCAATAAAATAAAAGAGGATGCAACAAAGCACAGTTGAATCTGGCCAAAAAGTTCGGCCAAATCCATCAAGAAGCAAGAAACGGCCGAAAATTTGCAAGCTGTGGAGTTGAGATTTTTATGGTGGTTTAGTATTCTCTGTTTATCTTTAGAAATTTGTTTCAATTCTCTCGAAATACTATAAAATGCTCTGTATAGTCTAGGGTTTAGATATCTCTTCATAGGCTTGAATTAGGGTTTTTTTTTCGGAGAGATCAACAATAATTGTAAGTTACTTTTATTATAAATAAAATTTTTCTTTCTTTTTTTTATAATATGAGTGGCTAAATTCTCTTTCAGGTTTTTTAATTGTCTATTCTTTGGTTGGATATTAATATTGATCATCTTTTTTCTTATGTGCTTTTCATAAAATTTCTCTTGATAATTGTTTATTCTCTTTTTATGTTTTCATCATAGAAACTAGACTATATAGGGATAATTGATAATTTGAATATAATTTAGGGATTGATGATACACCTATAATCTAATTAAGTTGATGATAGCATGACAACCTGTAAGCTTAATTAAGGACGGTAAGAAATAAGTTGATATCAAGATGGGTTTTATTTAGTAATGAAGTTAATTTTGGTTACACAACAACATTATATTTATAGATTGATCACCTATGAATTGTAATCGAAACGTAGATCTAGATTAATGATAATTAACTAGAACCAATTAGTTTTTTTTATACTTTTCTAAATGATTTCACATATTTGATATGGTAATAATATAAAGTATTTTACTTTATGCTTATATGTGTTTAATAGTTAATTATTTAAAACTATGATAAAAGAAAGAGATTGAGTTATTTAAACCAACCATAGTATATAAACAATTAAAAACCCTAAAGCTTGCTTTTCTATTATTTAAATATTTTTACTCTTGCGTTTAATTCTTTGCACTTTTAAATTCCATGCATTAAATTTTTAGATTAGATAAAAAATTAATCTTTTTATTACTTGTATTTAAATTAGTTAAATAACACTTCTCTGTAGATCGATCCGTAAACGCATTGCTACAACAACCGTGCGCTTGCGGTATTCATATTTTTAATGAAAAGTATGCACTTGGGCCCGATTAAAACCAGTGTACTTGATACACTAACGGTAATCGGACGGTTGAAATACTAGCCGATCTATTTTGAAAGACAGATATTAAATCGGGTGCCGATTTAGTATATTAATACAAATATTTATTATATCTATTTACTAGTATTTTATCACTAATTAATTTTGTCTCTTTATATATTTGAAATACATTAAAATTGATTGCAAGTGTATGTATATACAAGTTGAAATTAATTTAATTCTTTTCTTTTTAATTCTTTTTCTTATTTGCTTATGTTGTGCTTTAGGTATAACATACCCTCACACATATGTAGTGTGGTGACACATGTAGGAAAGAGAAGAGAATGGACACTTGGTTTGCTTGATGAAATCCAATGGTTTGGATTATTTTTGAGTTATGTTTTATTTCCAAACCATTAGGATTTCTAAACAGAATTCCTTTAGCTTTTATTTCTTCTTCATGCTAACTCCATCCTTTTCTTCCTCTCTTGATTAAGAAAAAGATTAAAAGAAAAATTAGAAGAGACAAAACTATTAGTGAAATATTCAAACTACATCCTTAGTTCATGATCCTAGCAAAATTATGATTTAAGTTAAACTTCAAGTTAGAAGTTTTGGATCCTTAGACTTGGAGCTCTCAATGTGGATCATCTATGATAGAGGGGGTCTTCACCAAGCTTGTTCAAGTCCACTAGGAGCACTACATGGAGTCCAACACAAGTGTGGAGCAAATGAAGATGCTTCAAGGCAGCTATGTTCTAAACTTGTTAGATTAGTTGCTAGCTTAGTGTTTATGGTTATGCTTCTTGGTAGTTTGTAACTTTAGCCTTTTTGAATTTTGAAAAAGCCATTGTGCCATGATTTAAAAATCCATCCAAGGGTGCTAAAGTTCCTTCAAGTGGTATCAGAGCCTAGCCATAGCCTAAACTAGCTTTGTACGATGTTAGAATCTCGCGGTTTTCGCGCGCTAAATTTTGCCGCAAAATTCAGCCCTAAATTCCAATCGTTTTGATGTTTACATTTCCCGTGAGCTCCTGGTTTGGACTGAGAAGCCGCGTGGAGACCCGAGGAGGCCCTAGGGGATCTAAGGTCGGGCCTGTTGGATATGAATGCCCTAGAGTCCATTATTGTATATGTATACATATGGATGCTTGGATATATGTATGTACAGGACAATCTTGCTCGATATGATAGTATGCTATATGGTTTGACTTTATCTTAACATGTGCATATGTTTTACTTACTATTATGTATCATTTATACTTGTTGATAAAGCCTATAGGATCATTACTTGACTACTTGCGTTGATGGCGATCATACTTATGGGAGTTGGGTAGTCGATAAGCACATCCTTAAAGTGTCCCTAGTCATTGGAGTATCGAGACTGGGCATCGATATTCCGGAGTAGACAAGTGTATACGTTTCTAGACCCCAACGAGGGACGATGGTTGGTCCCACATCCATTGGTCTTTCGCACCTAAGATCGTATACAGGTGCTCACTGTGGGTAAGTACACTGGACGGACTCGCCGAGAACTTCTGATGGTACTACACCTATCATCAGATAGAGTTCTCAGGTGGCTTGAGTACATGTTAGTCTTCAGACATGAGATCGTCAATTGTCTCGTGTGAGTTCCCACTGTACTTTGATCACTACCCTACCACGGCTCTACTAAGTCGTGCAAACAGGTTTTGGTTGAGTACAGTACCGAGCTACATGGAGGCAGTGAGCGATTATTGAGGATTCGTCTCTCCCAGTATAGGGAGTCGATATTGCACTGTGTTCGATTGGCAAGGACCATAAGACCTTGGCCAAGGCAGTTGGGATTTACTGATAAGTTGATTAGTAGTTTCCCGGATTGGTCCTGAGCCGCATCAGCATGAATTATCAGGTTATTAGGGTTTGACGTTTACCACCCCTAGACCCGGTATGCGATACTCACAGACAAAGAGACTGGACTGTACGGAGATTGTCACAGATAGGCTAAGTGGGGATCCGGATGAGTTTGCTCAGCGGTCTTCCTTTTCGACGGTTATCTGGGTAGCCATTACGTACAGCTAGTGCAACTGAGGTGCTTATAGTTATAGATTTATCCAATAACTCACTGCCGGTGTACTGTCGAGTCTTTAGAGTCCCACACAGAGGGTTTCCCTGGTTCAGGCGAAATGATGTAGTGTCCGTATTGGATACGTGCAGGGTTTCGATCGATTGATTGTACTAATTACCCGGACATTCGATCGGACGGTTGATAATACTAGCCAGCTCGGGATTGAGCCGGATTATTAAATCAGGTATTGATTTAATAATTTACACATATGTATTTCGATATGTATATTCTAGTATTATATTCTTTATGTTATTCTATCTCTTTGGGCATTCATATTTTTATACGAATACAAGTATGCATATATAGCAGAGTGTAATCCACATTTATACGGAAAATATTCTAGAAGGCGGACACCTCATTTTAGTTTTATCCATTTATTCTTAAATGGAAAATGAGGTGTAAAGCAAGGTGAGGAGAGTATGGTGAGAACCATGCCTCAATAGTATTGACAAATGAATTTTCAATTCATTTGTGCTAACTATTGAAGCATGGTTTGTATATTATATTTGTAAAAATTGTTTTATAAAACCAAGGTTGAGGATTTTCTCTCACATGCTTGATTCATTTTTCATGCTCATCATTTGCTTCACTCCCCCTTCTTGTTTCTTGAGCTCCTCCACCTTCATCTTCTACCTCCTCTCTACACTCTCATGTGTTGAGAATCAAGAGAGGAGGTGAGATAGAAACACACAAAGAACCTTGCACTACATCCTTGACTCTTTAAACTAGCAATCTAAAGTCTTTAGTTGCTCCACTAGACTCTTAGTGTGGAGCTAGAGCAATGGAGTACATCCCTCGGGTGGATCATCTTCGACGGAGGAAGACCGGCCATCAAGCTCGATCCAGAAGAACCGAAGGAGCAAGCAAAGACGAACAAGCTAGATCAAGGAGATCCCTAGGAGAAAACAAAGAGGATAGAAGACCGAAAGACACGAACCTTTTGGTGAGAAACTTCTATCACAGTAGTTAGCTCCTCTCATGTTTGCTAGTTTAGGTTTATGGTAGATCCGATATCGGGTTATTCTAGCGCCAGTTTTTCAAACTCTAAAAAATTTTGTTTCGCAAATGGTCACGGTAGACTGTCAGGGCACTAGTACAACCCAAACAGGGCCCACTCTCCCAAGACCACCATGAGGTGGCCTTAGGGGGTTGGGACCCGAGATCACCCCCTAGTTCATCCCCTTAGTCACTTCGTGTGGCCTTAGGGGTAGGTACCCCCCTTTGGCCCCCTCCGGGTGTTTGATTTTTGGGTGGACCCCCCATGACGTTTTGGATTCGTTTCGGGTTCGCTTGGACTCCCGAATTAGTCAAAAAGCTTGGTGCACTTGTTTTTCCGGTTTTTGGAAATTTAAAGTGTTTGCTAATCTTGTGCGTGATTCTAATGTCGTAGTCTTAATTGCAACTGTGAGTATCATAGCGTTTGGTAAAACTTCGTCTAATTGTTATACATATTAATTAGATAGGGTTATGAAATTGATACTCACATTGTTTCTATGTGATATTATGTGATGTTTATCTGTAATGTTATGGTTGAGTTGGATTTCAGTGATGAATAGCCCAGAGTATGGTATTAGATGTTTTGTGTTGTAATGTATATTCATATTATGGGACGAGTAAAAGTTTCTAATTCCCTCGCCGCTAACATGCGGCCAATGCAGAGTCCAAAAACAAAAATTTCCTTGGCACTAGAAACTTAAACCCAAAAATCTACACCAAAACCTTAAACTAGAAAAACAACAAGATAGAAATCACAACCTTTGTACCGTCTTCATTTGCTCCAATTGGGTTGGACTCTAGCATGCTCTCAAGAGCTCTGGATCACACTTTCAAGCCGGTCCTCCTTAGCCGAAGATGATCCGCCCAAGAGAACTGATCCAAGCTTCAGTTTCACCTAGTGAAGCAATCGACGCTCCAAGCCCGCTAGGAATGGAGAGTGGGGATGTAGGAATTTTCCACTATAATTTTCTCTCAAGTCTAAAGCTCAAGAGATAAAGTAAAGAAGAAGGAGGAGGTGTCATGCCCCGCTTCCCAGAGTACGCAAGATTGGGCACGTAACATAGCCAACCATGCTACCTGTGGGTAGGAAGTATCCATCCACAGTCACATTACGGTTGTAGAGATATCAAGAACAATATAAATAAACTAATCTAACACATGTCCAAATCCATAATAACAAGAGTCAATAAACAATAGTGCGGAAGCAAATGATCCAATACAATAAATAAACAGTATGTCCCATAATACGGGCTCACATCTGGAAATGAAATGAAATAAATAAACTAATCACTAAGGACTCACAGTTCAGCCTGCTGGCTGAAGTACTCCTGCTCGGTCGTCGACAGTGATAAGGAATCTGGGCCATGCAAAACCCAGACGTCAGCGCGTCATGTCAACCAAATAATATAATATAAACATGGTAATAAGCAATGCAGGTATGAACATGAATAAAGCAGTACTAAGAAATAACAGTGCAGGGTAATGTGCAGTGGTAACTAAACTGTCATATCAGGTTTCTACTCTATAGTCTTTGAAATCAATTGATGAATCGTCGATGTAACTCAATAGTATCCCGTACATACCCGGGATCACGGCCACAATATTCTCGGCTGCAGCCGAGACATGCCGCTAGGCACAAACAGGAAAGTGTACACTCGGTAGTACCCCGTACATACCCGGGATCACGGCCACAATATTCTCGGCCGAAAACGAGACATGCCGCTAGGCACAAAACAGGAATGTGTACACTCGAACAGGTAGTGAACTGTCGAGCCACAAGTCAGGTTCATCTTTGATTTCCCCATACCCCCAAGTTATGTATGTCAGGTCAGGTATTTAGTAGTCAAGGACTAATGCCAACACAGAATCAGGTAAAAGCAGGTCTGTCTGGATAGACAGCAGGAATGGTCCATGAGGACCCTAAGTCAGGTTTGTTGGCATTAGGCATGAAATCAGGTAACAGGTCAGGTCATGTTTCAACAGGTTGAGTCGATATGTATGTATGCGTCAGGTGCAGCAGAGTCAGGTCAATATGTAACGTGATCGAGTGGGTACTCTCAACAGGTATACAATCGAATAAGTAACAGCAGCAAGAATTTAAAGTAAACAGCAGTAATAGTCACGTAATCACAATGGTGCTTTGTATTATCTTTATTAACAGGTTCAAGCGCCCTTGGGGTGCAATAGTCACAAGGTGAACCAATATCAACAACATAAAGTAATGAAGCTACATGAATTTAAACTAAAGCACAATAATTGTCTCATGGGTGATTTAACAAATGAAGCGAGGACGATCTACTTGGTTTAATTTGTTAAAGCATGGATTGATAGCAGACCAATTAATTACAAGAAGCTTCTATAATGATTCAATGTTAAAGATAATTGCAACCGTCAATTCTAAGTTATACTAAATATCAATATTAACATCAACTGTGTGGTTATACTAAATAATATGATAAATTAAATGTATAGCAAGCCTTGATCTTGTATTAGCATGTTAGAGCAAGTATTCGGATACTTGCCTCGACGGTTTCGCAAACCGGAAAGCACGGATGCAATGTCGGCGGAAAACATGAGACGGATGCACGGGCCACGGATCGAGTCCAAACAGCGAACAGCGGGACCACACGGACCAGAGTACTTCGCTGGAGAGTCGGGTCAAGTCGTCGGCAAGGCCGGAATCCGGCGAAATGTCAAAACAGCTACGAATTAGCAAAAATACGACACACGGACATGAACGACCAGCGAGGGGTTAACACGAATGGAGAAAGTAAAGGGATGCTTACAGGGATGGTAAATGTGTCAACCGCGACGGTTCGACGGCGATGGGGCGCCGGCGGCGAACAGGAAACGCGGCTGGCTGAAATTGGCTGGAGGTCGCTGGAATGGGATGGTGCTGTGCGTAGGGGAGGTCCTGGCCTGATCTGGATCGTAGGGGGGAAGAAGAGGTGGTCGGCGGTGGCTCCGGCAACGCCGACGATGGTCGACGGCGGCTTTCCCGGCGACTGGAGAATGCTAGGGTTAGGCTCGGGTCTGGTTCTTCTGGGGTTGTACTGCAGGGCCCTGAGTGCTGAATGGATCGCAGAGGAGAGGGGAAGATGGCGATGGCGATGAGGAGTGGTCGGCGGCGATGGGAGGCGGCGACGGCAGCACAGCGCGCAGGTGGCGTGGCGTCGGGGGCAGGCGCTGAAGGAGGGAGAAGCGGAGGAAGGGTGCGGTCGAGGCTGTGGAGGCGAGGAAGATGGTGGCGATCTCATCGGCGCGGGGACTGCGGCGGCGACAGCACGACGAAGCTAGGGTTTGGGGTTCGTCGATGGGTTCTCGCGAGCGTTTTCACGTGGAGAGGAGGAACAGTGGAAAAATATATAAGATAGAGAGAGAGGGATTTTTGGATGAGAGAGAGAGATATTTTTGGATGAGAGAGAGAGATGGGGATTAGAGAGAGATAGAGAGAGACGGAGAGAGAGAGAGGGTGGATTGGAGGGCCCACGAGGGATTTAAATCCCTCGTGATTGGCTGGAAAGGGTACGGTAGGTTAAAAATAAATTTTAAAAGATTTTTAAAAGATTCTAACGTTATATATATATAACAGAGTATATATATTTATTGTTTTAAATATATTAAATTAAAATGGGTATTTCGGCGCTAAATGAAACATTTCCAAATCGCGCCCGGGTTGCGCCCAAATGTTTCAAATTCAAATTATAGGATTTTAAACGAGTTCCAAATTTTGAAAAGGGGTGTTTAATGATTAAAATGCATGCCCCCAAGTCGGACACTTGCACGCGCGCGTAGTCGTCCAAACTTGCCCGTTTCGCCGAACGGGATAAAATCTCGACGCGCGGACGCTACCATGCGACTAGTGGCGACGAGTAGGCCAACATGGATATTTTTAATTTCACTTTAGGTGTTAAAATTTGCTATGTGCTAAAATGACTTAACTGGTTAAAATTTAGCAAAAAGCACTAAACAATCAGGATAAATGAAATGAGCAATGTATAACACTCAACTAGTACCAGAAATAGTATTATTGGACTCGGGTGTTACATCATACCCAACTACAAAAATAATTTCGTCCTCGAAATTCCAAGAATACAAGATAGCTAACTACAGGAAAAGGTGAGGAAATCTCCGCCGGATCTCGTCTTCTCGCTCCCAAGTGGATTCTCCATGCGATCGATTACCCCAAGAGACTAGCACAAGGGGGATAATCTTGTTCTTAAGAACCTTTTCTCTTCGATCCTTGATTTCAACTGGTCGCTCCTCAAAAGTTAGGTCCTCCCGTACGGTTAACTCCGAATGATCCAAGACATGAGTCTCATCGCGAACATACCTCCGTAGTTGAGACACATGAAACACATCGTGCACTCCTGCCAATGACTATGGTAACGCCAAACGGTACGCTACCTCCCCAACACGCTCCAATATCTCGAAGGGTCCAACGAATCGGGGATTAAGCTTTCCCCGACTCCCAAAGCGAATCACCCCTCTAGTCGGTGATATCTTCAGGAATACCAATCACCCACGGTGAACTCTAGAGGTCTTCTTGACTTGTCGGCCCAACTTTTCTGTCTGTCTTGAGCTGCCTTCATATGCTTCCTGATTGTATTCACCTTCTCGACTGTCTGTACCACCAAATCTGGTCCTAGTAATCTTCGTTCACCAACGTCATCCCAACAAACGGGTGAACGGCACTTACGACCATACAACGCTTCAAACGGAGCCATCTGAATAGTCGCTTGGAAGCTATTGTTGTACGAAAACTCCACCAGGTGTAGATGATCCTCCCAAGAACCTTTGAAGTCCAACATGCAAGCCCTCAACATATCTTCAAGGGTCTGGATCGTTCTCTCCGATTGTCCATCAGTCTGAGGATGATAAGCTGTGCTAAACCTCAATCGAGTCCCCAAACTTTCTTGTAAACTCCTCCAAAAGTGCGACAAGAACCAAGTGTCCCGATCGGACACGATGCTCACCGGTACTCCATGCAATCTTACAATCTCCTGCATGTACCGCTCTGCCAAAGTTTCTGTCGATTGACCAACCCGAAAAGGAATAAAGTGAGCTGCCTTGGTCAACCGATCGACAATCACCCATACTGCATTGTTGCCCTTTGGACTCCGCGGTAAAGCCGTCACGAAATCCATGGTTATATGTTCCCACTTCCACTGAGGAATCGGAAGCGGTTGCAATAAACCAGCAACCCTTTGGTGTTCAGCCTTGACTTGCTGACACACCAAGCACTTGGCCACGAAGCGAGCAATCTCCCGTTTCACCTTCCCACCAGAAGTGCTGTCGAATATCTCGGTACATCTTTGTCCCTCCTGGATGTACCGAGTAAGCTGAACTGTGTGCCTCCTTCATAAGCTCTTCACGCACATCCCTTTTAGGCACACACACACGGCTACCATATCTCAACGAACCGTCTTCATGGATCAGTAAATCGGTTCGCAGCCCGGCTTCAACCTGCTCTCGAAACTTTTGCGGTCTAGGATCCTGCGATTGTGATGCTTTAATCTTCTCAACTAAGGACAACTGTACTTGCAACTGCATCAACTGTCCCGTAGCATGTGGTAGCACCACCTCCAAGTCAAATCTCCGAAAATCCGCAATGATCTCCCTTTGTGCGGTCAATACCTGAATCGCTGGTAACCGACTTAGCGCATCCGGCACGACGTTAACTTTTCCCGGATGGTACTTAAGATCAAGGTCATAGTCGGCCATCAGCCCCAACCATCTGCGTTGCCTCATGTTCAACTCCTTCTGAGTGAACACGTACTTCAAACTCTTGTGATCTGTAAAGACCTCGACTCTCTCGCCCAAAAGGTAGTGTCTCCAAATTTTCAAGGCGAAGATCACGGCCGCAAGCTCCAAGTCATGAGTCGGATAATTCTTCTCATGAGTCTTCAGTTGTCTCGATGCGTAAGCGACGACCTTCCCATTCTGCATCAAAACACATCCCAATCCTTTTCCGGATGCGTCACTGTGAATCACCAGTCCTCCTGAATTATCTGGTACGGTCAAGATCGGGGCGGTTATCAACTTCTGTTTCAACGTCTCGAAGGCCAATGCACATCCATCCGTCCAAACAAACGGTACCTCCTTGCGCGTGAGCTTGGTTAACGGCTCAGCTAAACGAGCGAAGTTCTCCACAAATCTTCTGTAGTATCCGGCGAGTCCAAGAAAACTTCTTATCTCCGCAACATTCTTTGGAGTTGGCCAATCTCGAACTGCTGCAATCTTCTCGGGATCAACGGCGATTCCATCGCCCGACACAACATGCCCCAGAAACTTCACCTCTTCCAGCCAGAATTCGCACTTACTCATCTTCGCAAACAATTTCTCTTGTCTCAGCGTCTGCAGTGCGATCCTTAAATGCTCAGCGTGCTCCTCCGGACTCTTCGAGTATACCAGAATATCGTCAATGAATACCACAATAAACTGGTCTAAGAATGGTGAAAAGACCCGGTTCATCAAATCCATGAATATTGCCGGCGCATTCGTCACTCCGAAGGGCATCACTAGATACTCGAAATGTCCATATCGTCTTGCAAATGTCTTCTGCTTTCACTCGGACCTGATGATATCCTGATCGCAAGTCCAGTTTCGAGAATACCCTCGCGCCACTAAGCTGCTCAAAAAGTTCTCCAATGCGAGGGATCGGGTACTTGTTCTTAATAGTCACCCGATTCAATTCTTCGATAATCAATGCACATCCTTCTCGTGCCATCCTTCTTCTTTACTAAAAGAACTGGAGCTCCCCAAGGTGAGTTGCTGCTTCGAATCCATCCCTTCTCGAGTAATTCACCAACTTGTTTCTTAACTTCTTCCAATTCCACCGGTGCCATCGGATAATAAGATTTTGATACTGGCGCTGCACCAGGAATAAGGTCAATCGCAAACTCCACATCTCGCTTCGGCGGTAAGCCTGATATATCTTCAAACACATCCATAAAGTCACGAACAACTGCCGGCTCTTCATTACTATCCACTTCCATTGTCGCAAGAACACTGTTTGTCGGCCTAGCCCTAAACTCGACTGGCCCGACAGAGCTGCTTCCTCCAGTGAAAGTAAGCTCAGGGTGTCCGGGAATCTGGAAAATTACTTTCCTTGCCCTACAGTCAATGTGTGCGTGGGAAGTGCCAAGAAAATCCATTCCCAAGACTACTTCATAACTGCCCGTATCTATCACCAAGAAATCTGCAAAAAGCTCCCGTCCGCAAACAACAACTGTACAATCTCTACATTCCTTACTAGCTATGATTTTCCCACTCCCAGTGTGTATGTCCCAGAAACTAGACAGGGTCGTGCAGGTAATCGAGTGTGTAGTTATAAATTTGGATGACATAAAACAGTGGGATGCTCCGGAATCAAATAATGCCAATGCGGGAAAACCATGAACGAGTAAAGTACCTGAAACCACTTCTCCTGATGCCTTAGCTTCCTCAGCTGTCAACGTGAAAGCTCGAGCCTGATTATGTCCTTGAGTCAGCTGTTTCTGCCCTTGGAACGATTTCTGTGGAGGCTTCTGAATATCATCCCTTGTACGAAGCTTCGACGGACAAGCACTAACGGTGTGATCTACCGCTCCACAACTAAAACAGAGTCCCAGCCTCTTACGACACTCCTTTCGCACATGTCCGGGTACATGGCAGTAGTCACAAATCACGCTCCTTTTCCGATCACCCACAATTGTTTTCTTCATTGGTGCTACGCTGCGTCTGTTCATCGGAATACTTCTACGTACAGGCGTTTGGTTCAGTGCAGATGCCGGTTTCAGCTCGGTCTGTCTCTTTAGATTCTCCAGCAATTCCCTTATCACTCTACGCATGTCGGCTTTGTCCGCACGTCTCTGGTACGTCTTCAAATTCTTATCTGTCATATTCCTGAAATCAAAACACCCAACATTAGCATGATGATAGATTTGATATATAGATCAAGGCTAGAACTCCAAGATACTTAAATAGAGTGCTGCATTGTAACTATGCCGCGGTATCATAGCCACAATTACTTAACTCCACCCAAGTCGCCTAAGTCCTAGAGATAACAAGAAATCAGGTTTTCGAGTTAATCGACATAATCCGGAAGAATGTGATTTAAGAATGGTAAAACGGTCAAGGTGGTAGGACATGTTTCCTAAGCATGGGTATTCTGATTTGTGTATCGGGTACAATACCCAACTACAAAAGAATCAACCCAACTAACCTATGGCTTTGATACCAAAAGAACCATGTCACGCCCCGCTTCCCAGAGTACGTAAGATTGGGCACGTAACATAGCCAACCATGCTACCTGTGGGTAGGAAGTATCCATCCACAGTCACATTACGGTTGTAGAGATATCAAGAACAATATAAATAAACTAATCTAACACATGTCCAAATCCATAATAACAAGAGTCAATAAACAATAGTGCGGAAGCAAATGATCCAATACAATAAATAAACAGTATGTCCCATAATACGGGCTCACATCTGGAAATGAAATGAAATAAATAAACTAATCACTAAGGACTCACAGTTCAGCCTGCTGGCTGAAGTACTCCTGCTCGGTCGTCGACAGTGGTAAGGAATCTGGGCCATGCAAAACCCAGACGTCAGCGCGTCATGTCAACCAAATAATATAATATAAACATGGTAATAAGCAATGCAGGTATGAACATGAATAAAGCAGTACTAAGAAATAACAGTGCAGGGTAATGTGCAGTGGTAACTAAACTGTCCTATCAGGTTTATACTCTATAGTCTTTGAAATCAATTGATGAATCGTCGATGTAACTCAATAGTATCCCATACATACCCGGGATCACGGCCACAATATTCTCAGCTGCAGCCGAGACATGCCACTAGGCACAAACAGGAAAGTGTACACTCGGTAGTACCCCGTACATACCCGGGATCACGGCCACAATATTCTCGGCCGAAACCGAGACATGCCGCTAGGCACAAAACAGGAATGTGTACACTCGAACAGGTAGTGAACTGTCGAGCCACAAGTTAGGTTCATCTTTGATTTCCCCATACCCCCAAGTTATGTATGTCAGGTCAGGTATTCAGTAGTCAAGGACTAATGCCAACACAGAATCAGGTAAAAGCAGGTTTGTCTGGATAGACAACAGGAATGGTCCATGAGGACCTCAAGTCAGGTTTGTTGGCATTAGGCATGAAATCAGGTAACAGGTCAGGTTTCAACAGGTTGAGTCGATATGTATGTATGCGTCAGGTGCAGCAGAGTCAGGTCAATATGTAACGTGATCGAGTGGGTACTCTCAACAGGTATACAATCGAATAAGTAACAGCAGCAAGAATTTAAAGTAAACAGCAGTTTTAGTCACGTAATCACAATGGTGCTTTGTATTATCTTTATTAACAGGTTCAAGCGCCCTTGGGGTGCAATAGTCACAAGGTGAACCAATATCAACAACATAAAGTAATGAAGCTACATGAATTTAAACTAAAGCACAATAATTGTCTCATGGGTGATTTAACAAATGAAGCGAGGACGATCTACTTGGTTTAATTTGTTAAAGCATGGATTGATAGCAAACCAATTAATTACAAGAAGCTTCTATAATGATTCAATGTTAAAGATAATTGCAACCGTCAATTCTAAGTTATACTAAATATCAATATTAACATCAACTGTGTGGTTATACTAAATAATATGATAAATTAAATGTATAGCAAGCCTTGATCTTGTATTAGCATGTTAGAGCAAGTATTCGGATACTTGCCTCGACGGTTTCGCAAACCGGAAAGCACGAATGCAATGTCGGCGGAAAACACGAGACGGATGCACGGGCCACGGATCGAGTCCAAACAGCGAACAGCGGGACCACACGGACCATAGTACTTCGCTGGAGAGTCGGGTCAAGTCGTCGGCACGGCCGGAATCCGGCGAAATGTCAAAACAGCTACGAATTAGCAAAAATACGACACACGGACATGAACGACCAGCGAGGGGTTAACACGAATGGAGAAAGTAAAGGGATGCTTACAGGGATGGTAAAGGTGTCAACCGCGACGGTTCGACGGCGATGGGGCGCCGGCGGCGAACAGGAAACGCGGCTGGCTGAAATTGGCTGGAGGTCGCTGGAATGGGATGGTGCTGTGCGTAGGGGAGGTCCTGGCCTGATCTGGATCGTAGGGGGGAAGAAGAGGTGGTCGGCGGTGGCTCCGGCAACGCCGACGATGGTCGACGGCGGCTTTCCCGGTGACTGGAGAATGCTAGGGTTAGGCTCGGGTCTGGTTCTTCTGGGGTTGTACTGCAGGGCCCTGAGTGCTGAATGGATCGCAGAGGAGAGGGGAAGATGGCGATGGCGATGAGGAGTGGTCGGCGGCGATGGGAGGTGGCGACGGCAGCACAGCACGCAGGTGGCGTGGCATCGGGGGCAGGCGCTGAAGGAGGGAGAAGCGGAGGAAGGGTGCGGTCGAGGCTGTGGAGGCGAGGAAGATGGTGGCGATCTCGTCGGCGCGGGGACTGCGGCGGCGACAGCACGACGAAGCTAGGTTCGGGGTTCGTCGATGGGTTCTCGCGAGCGTTTTCACGTGGAGAGGAGGAACAGTGGAAAAATATATAAGATAGAGAGAGAGGGATTTTTGGATGAGAGAGAGAGAGATGGGGATTAGAGAGAGATAGAGAGAGACGGAGAGAGAGAGGGTGGATTGGGGGGCCCACGAGGGATTTAAATCCCTCGTGATTGGCTGGAAAGGGTACGGTAGGTTAAAAATAAATTTTAAAAGATTTTTAAAAGATTCTAACGTTATATATATATATAACAGAGTATATATATTTATAGTTTTAAATATATTAAATTAAAATGGGTATTTCGGCGCTAAATGAAACATTTCCAAATCGCGCCCGGGTTGCGCCCAAATGTTTCAAATTCAAATTATAGGATTTTAAGCGAGTTCCAAATTTTGAAAAGGGGTGTTTAATGATTAAAATGCATGCCCCCAAGTCGGACACTTGCACGCGCGCGTAGTCGTCCAAACTTGCCCGTTTCGCCGAACGGGATAAAATCTCGACGCGCGGACGCTACCACGCGACTAGTGGCGACGAGTAGGCCAACATCGATATTTTTAATTTCACTTTAGGTGTTAAAATTTGCTATGTGCTAAAATGACTTAACCGGTTAAAATTTAGCAAAAAGCACCAAACAATCAGGATAAATGAAATGAGCAATGTATAACATTCAACTAGTACCAGAAATAGTATTATTGGGCTCGGGTGTTACAGGAGGTGATGAAACTTAGCCATGAATAAGTGTAGAAAAGCATGAGAGAGTGAATCAAGAATAGAATAGAATAGAATAGCCTCATATTCCTTTCACAACCATGCAAATAAAAAATCTGACAATATTTTGTAATAAACTAATGAAGCCCATTCCTCTCTACATGTTTTCAAAAATGCCATCTCACCCTCCACCTCATTTTATGAATATTCATAAATGAATATTCACAAATGAGGTGTCCATCTTCTTGAACAAATTTCGTATAAATACGGAATACAACCCGGTATACGTATCGAAATACATATACGTGTATCCATATAAAAATACGAATAGCCAAGAAAGAAAATGAATAGTGAACAATAATACTAGAATTCATATATTAAATATATATATATATATATATATATATATATATATATAAATTATTAAATCAAAACTTGATTTAATAATCCGGCGTAATTCTAAGCCGCTAGTATTATCAACCGTTCAATAACAATCCGTGTGCCTGTACACATATTTAATCAGACACCTGTATGTACCAACATACGTCATCCACATCATATCGTCTGAACCGGGAAAACTCTCTGTGTGGGACTCTAAAGAATCGACAATATGCTTGCAGTGGGTTTAACCACAAGCACGTCAGCGGCACTAGCTGTACGTAACGGCTACCAAGGTATTGAGCGAAAGAAAGGCCGACGAGCAAACTCATCCATATCCCTACCGAGCCTGTCTGTGACAATTTCCGTACAGTCTGGTCTGTTCGTCTAAGAGTATCGCAAATCGGGTCTAGGTGGTAGTAAAGTCAGATAACTAATAACGAGATATTTCGTGTCGGTGTGAAGCCCATCACCAACTTAGAAACTACTAGTCCAAATCAGTATATCTCGTCCACCTTGGCCAAATATTTCCGGTGATGGCCACCCATGCACTGTGCGACATCTACCCCCAATACCGGTGGAGATGAATCCCTGACGATCTGCTCACTGCCTCCATATGGTTCGGGACTGTACCTAACTAAAACCTATTTGCACGACTTCTTTGAGCCGTGTTAGGGTAGTAATCAAAGCACAGTAGGAACTCACACGAGACAAATGACGATCTTAGGTCGAAAGACTAACCTGTACTCATGTCACCTGAGAACTGCTATCTGACAATAGGTATTATACCATGTAGTATGTTCCCGGCGAGTCCATCCAGTGTAACTCATAACCCAATGAGCATATGTATACTATCTTTGGTGATTAACTGACACCAATGGCTGTGAGACCGGCCATCGCCCTTCATCTGTAAGTCTACGGTAGCGTCCCGGCCGTCAAACTGACGCCAAATGTGGAACAAAAACTTTTATAACTGGCGCTATCGCATACTATAACCCGGATCTGCCATTAACGCTAAACTAACAAACTGCAAAGAGGGTAGAAAGGTTATACCGAACGATCCGAGTCCTTCGTTCTTTAACCATCATCCCACGCTCCTATTGCGGCTACTCTGATCTCGTCAATCTCCGATCTGCTCGTCCAGGTGGCACCACGTCATCGGATCTTTAAACGGGCTCCCGCCTCTGACCCGAGGCAACTCGGTCATCAAGTTTGCTAAAAGAGATGACCAAGATTGATGTAGAGAATGAGTAGAACACTTTGTCTCACTTCGTCCAAAACCATGGACGAACGGTTAATGAAGTTGCCATTTAGAATGATATGAAATGAGAAATGAGCTATGAAATTTCCATACACCAAATCACATATACTTTTTAATCAACAACCATCTCTTTTATACCAAGTGAGTGAGAGAAGAGGAGGGGAGGGGCCGGCCATATATAGAGGTGGGGGGGTGAGTGTAGGAGCAAAGGGGAATGACCACAAGCAAAGCTTCTCACAAAAGATCTTAGCAAGAACAAGAATCATTAATGCAAAAGAATGAGTCACTAATACACCTCATCAACTCATTAAAGCAAACAATGAGTCACTAACCTAGTCATCTCTTCTAGAACCTTCCACATTCATGACTCACCTCATGACTCACCCAAAAGAAGAAAAGATAAATCCGCATTAAACCGAATGTTTAATACGGATGATAGAAAACTGGAAACTGGCAACTTCCAAAAGCGATCCCGAAACGAATTTCAGGATAACCCCTGTTCCCCTCCGAACGGCGGCCGGGACGTTAGGACGTCCGTTGCCTGAGGTTCGGGGCAGATGCTATTTGGTTTGATCCGTCCACCTCTCCGAAGATGCCAAGTTGATTTATGGCACCTTGTATCGGAGGTTTAGACGGATGCGGCCGATGTAGCAGACTTCGTCAGATTCCCCCTCAGGGTGAGGGTTTTTTGATTGTGGGGACGCTCTTCCCTGCAGACGCAAGCCCCTGCAGTTAATTACGCTACCGCATCGCGGTAACAACTTTCTCCTTCTCCAGAATTTCACTTCGTGTCGTGTGTGTTTGTTTTGTTTGTGGTTGCCCGTGGATTGTATACGGAGACTGAGTAATGCCGTCGCCCGTAAGACGTGGATTAGTCCAAATCCGTATTTACTTAGATTTGGGTTTGGTGTTTTTAGTTTAAGGATGCATTAGTCGCGTTGCGACTAAGATCAACTTAAACGTTCGTCAAGGATACGTTAGTCCTGTTTTGGACTAAGATCGACTTGACATAGTGATTGATTTAATGTCTGGCCGCCGGGACTCGTCACCTCTCTGACGTCGTTGAGAGATTACAACGACAGGTGCCAGAGGAGTTTAGAGATGTACCTTTGAACCAAAGTTAATTTAGAGTTTTATCATTTATTTAAATATCTAAGGACACGTTAACCGTATTTGGGGTTAAGATCAACTTAGACGGGACCGTTTAGATCCAACAAAAGAGCATTTGGGCCCTATTGTGCCAGTTTAGGGACGTGGTGGTCCCTCGCCAGTTTAGGGACGTGGTGGTCCATTATTAGTTTAGGGACGTTTCGGTCCGATATTAGTTTAGGGACGTTTCGGTCCATCATTAGTTTAGGGACGTTTCGGTCCGATATTAGTTTAGGGACGCTTCGGTCCGATATTAGTTTAGGGACGTTTCGGTCCGATATTAGTTTAGGGACGTTTCGGTCCGATATTGATGTGTGGTCGTTGGGACCCGTCACCTCTTTGACGTCGTTGAGGAATTACAACGAGGGATGTCAAAGGAGTTCGGAGATGTACCCTCGAACCGGTCGTGAATTGGTTTAAGAGAGCCATTTTGCTCAATCAATTTAATTTAAGGACTTACGGCCAGGGTTGGGTTAAGTCCAAAATTTTTATTTATTTTAGGCTCTGCCTGACTAAAAGAATCAATCCAAACAGGGCTCTGCCCCTTTGTTATTTTGCAATTTGATCTGGGCCAGGCCCTTTTTAAATAATGAGTTGCAGAAACTCAAGAATTTTCCAAACAGGGCTTTGCCCTTTTATTATTTTGCAATTTGGTTTGGGCCAGGCCCTTTTAAATAATGGGTTGCATTTGTGCAGAACCCCCAAGAATTTTCAGATTTAAGAACAAAAGTGCATAGCACTTTTGATCTAAATTTGGATCAAAAGAAAACAAGTTTTTCTTCTTGTTTTCCCTGATTTCACAGAACCAAGGGTTCATATCAAGTGCAAGGCACTATTTATTTCTTTTTTTTTTATTTAATTATTCATTTTTTTATCCTCTGTTCTTCAGAGAATTTTCTCTTCTTCCAAAAGAAGTTTTTACCTCTTTTTTTGTGTTCTTGATTAATCTTCAAGAGTTCTTTCTCTCTTTTTTTTTTCAGAAGTTGATTCTTCTCTTGATGATGATTCCTCCTTTTGAATGAGGCCTGGGGTCTTATTTATAGTGCTCACCAATTTGTTGAATTTGTTAACAGGATCTTTCCTGAATAATTTTGGGAATTTTCCCACCATTGGATCTTTGATCCAAAGGCAGAAGAAAATCTTCTGTTTCAGAAAAGATTCATCAAATTTTCATTCTGTTTCTGCGCAACTCCCCAATGAATGACACGTGTCGCGCAGTGGAAGGTTTGCGCAGCAGTGCTTGCGCAACTGAGCAGACACGTGTCGCGCAGCTGTGCACTTGCGCAACAGTGCTTGCGCAACTGAGCAGACACGTGTCGCGCAGCTGTGCACTTGCGCAACAGTGCTTGCGCAACTGCGCAGACACGTGTCGCGCAAGGGTGCACTTGCACAACAGTGTTTGCGCAACTGCGCAGACACGTGTCGCACAGAGGTGCACTTGCGCAACAGTATTTGCGCAACAGACACGTGTCGCGCAAGGGTGCACTTGCGCAACAGTGTTTGCGCAACTGCGCAGACACGTGTCATGCAGCGGTGCGCTTGCGCAACTGCGCAGACACGTGTCGCACTGTGGGCCGCTTGCGCACTGCGCAACGCACGGAATTCGAAGCGTTGCTTCAGAAAATTTTGAATTTTCAAAATTCAAATGAGCCTTGCTCAGATTGGGGGAACAAATGCCCCCCCACCGTTGTGCTTACGTGGCGCGACGTAAGCGCAACGGTGGCCAGGGTCAGTTGAAGGGGCGCAGGCGCCTATAAATAAGACCCTTGGTCTTTGTTAATTTCTTTACCATCTTCAAGATTTCTCATTTTCAGAGCCTTGCTCTTGCCTTCAAGAACTTCAGAGCCTTGCTCTTGCTTCCAAAGTTAGAACTTTTTAGAACAACTTTAGGTAAAAATTAATCTTAAATTAAATTAATTTTAATTAATAGAGCCTTGCTCTCATAGATCTTTTGATCTAAGGAAAACCCTTTTGGGATTTCACCAACAGAGCCTTGCTCTCAAGAACCTGTTTCAGGGTTTCTTAGCCCATGAACAGAGCTTTGCTTTTTGGCAAAACATAGATCTTTTGATCTAAAAAAATGAAGAACTCTTAAGAGTTTTCATGGATCTTTAAGATCCCAATTTTTTTAATTTTTTAATTTTTAAAGATTAATTTTCCCTTGATGGATATTTCCATCATTATCACAGAGCCAAGCTCTTTTAAGGAATCTTGTTCCCTGAGACCAGAGTTTGACATATGTCACTCTGTGACAGAGCTTTGCTCTAAAAGAGGAGATTTTCTCTTTGTCTCCAGGGACTTCCCCACCAATGGGTGTATCCTATTGGGCCCTTTTTATGAATTGACAGTCCTATCTGATGATGAGATTGTCTTATTAAATGATGCACATCATCCAGATTTTATGGGTCCCCCTTTGGTCCCTTACCTACTGCATCACAGTGTGGAGCAAGATATATATATATTTTTTAAATGCCAAGTGTTAGGCCACTAATGATGTATGTTTCTTTGTCTCTCTACAGAACATGTCTGACGACTTGTCTTTTCCCTTCGTTCGCTCGGAAGGAGGGTTCCCCCATGCGCCAGTGGACCGGGTGGTATTCGCTCTTATTAAAGACCGCGATCCTGAGTGCAAAAAGCTTCATCTGTGGGGAAGGTGGTATAGCCAGATCATCCAAGGCCGCCGCAGTTTTAGTTCCGCCGTGCCCTCTGAGCCCATAGTCACGATCCCTTACGCGGACGAACCCCCGGTGAAGTATGCCGTGGAGGTTAAGAATTGGAATTCTGATAACCTCCTTCAACCTGCAATCGGCGCCATCCCCGTGCAGCCGCCGCCGGCGATAGATGTTCTGGGGAGGCGAATCTGTCAGGGCGAAGCACGCCCTTGGGGACAGGCTTATAACATTGGAATGATCCCGCGACCCCCCGCCGGATATTTGCAGTGGGCCCGGTACATTCTATCGGCGAAGAGGACCCACCTAACGAAGATTGGTCTATACTCAGCCGTCTTCGTCTCGCTCTTTGAGTACCCCTCTCCTCCAACGTGGTGGATAAAGGCTTTCGTCGAACAATGGAATATCCCCACCCATACCTTCCTGATGGCGGATAAGGAAGTTTCTATCTCTTTGGAGGAATTTGCCGAAATTTCAGGTCTGCCAATGAGGGGAGAGCACTACGAGGAGTTGCTTCCTCCTGATGAGTATGTCTTTGCCACCAAGCAGCTGGTATTTGACTTAACCCCGGAGAATGCCATTCAGCATCAGCATCCGGGTTTGGTAAAAGTGTTGGAGATCTATGAGGAACTCCATTTGGAATCGGGAGACAAGGGCGTCAGTTTCGCAGCTTTCATTGCTCGCTTTATCCGCCCGGAGTTCTTATCAGAGCAGGGCGAGAAGTTCGCTCAGCTTGACGACCCTTTTGGCTTCGGTTTGGATCGCCGACCCGTATCGGAGAATGACCAGAGGGCTTTCTACCTCCCCAATGCTGCCACCGTCGCTTTCTCGGAAATCGCCGTCCCCGGCATGGATGAGGAAACTTTCTTTATTGGGTTCCTGGGCTTGTGGTTATGCAACTTTGCGCTCCCTATGCACCCACGCTTCATGCGGCCCTCTGTCTTTTACCCGGCACATCGGATGGTGGCCGGTCTGCAGTTGTCGGTAGGGATTGCTGGGTTAGCTTATCTTTATCATGGACTCAGCGTAGCGGCGGACGCCAATGATCCTGGGACACAGCCTGCTAATTTCCCAATGCATTACTTCGTTTCTTGGATGGAGATGCACGTGCGAGGGGTGTTCGGCGCCCACAAGACTCCTCCATTCTTCGAGAAGTACAGACTCCCGACAGTCATACGGTTAATCGGGGCTTCAATTGTGTTTGCATCCCCGCGGGATTCTAGGGGACTCCTCCTGCGCCCACATTTGGTCGGAGCGACAACTTCTTTCGTGGATAAGGTTATCACTATAGGCTCGGAGACTACTAAGTCGGTGGTGCCTCTACGTGACGAGTTTAAGGGCGGGGCTTCTGTACTGAAGGCTCGGGAAATCTTCCATCTTTACTCCATTCGGCCGAGCTACCTAGTGTTTCGGCAGAATGAGACGGCTTTGTTTATGAGGTATAATCCGCATCGATTTGCCCAGCAATCAAGCTACAATCAGGGGATCCCGATGGAAGCCTTCTTGGAAACGCCCGTGGTTGGCCCAGAGGGGGTAAGGAATGCGATGCATCACTTTATACGGCTTAATACGGGTTCCTATTTCTTCATTAGTGAACCCAGCCGTGTCCCCAAGATGCTTAATTCATATGTGGCTTGGTATGCGCACGCTATGGGCCCAATCATTCTAATGGAGAAACGCATGCTGGTCGACCGTAGGGGTGCGCCTCCTGGCGGTGATCGTAAGGCTCCCTTGCAGCCAAGGACCCAGGTCACCCTCCCGATAAAAGATGCCGGAGCTGACCGACCACGCGTGTTGGCCCCTCCGCGTGGACTGCCACTGTCTACTACGGTGGATGCACCAACGGCGCCCCGTGCTCCGACAAAGACGGTTAAAGCGGTATCGCCGGAGTCGGGCGCAGGAGCGGATATCGGGACTCGCCGCCCGAAAGTGACTGCCAAAACTGCCAAGCGCAAAGCTGTTCCAAGTGGATCCAAGGCTGGCAGACAGAAGAAGAAGAAGTCCACCCTATCCCTCGATGCGATCCTCGGCTCAAAACCTGCGGCTTCTCCTGCCGAGGCCATATGCGAGTACGGCAGCAATGAAGTCTTTGTGGTGGACCCTGCGGACACCAATTTGGCTGCCGCCATTGCAACTTCAGAGCGATCGGCGAGGCTCGAAGCGATGCTGAGTAAACTCGCTGAGTCCGGTAATCATCAGACGCTTTATTTGTTATCTCATTGCACTTTGTATTATTACATTTAACTAACATTTGCTCCATTTTTAACAGGTGTCTCTACTGAAGAGGCTATCGCTGCCTCCCTGAAAACCTTCCAAGAGGAGGAGGAGAAACGTGCCCTAGCGAGCGTCGGTATGTTTTATCCCTTTCTCTTTTATACAGAAATTTTGTTGTCTCTTTGTGATAGTCAATCTGACCTTCTCTTGTTTCTTTACAGGGGTTGTATTAATCGGAGCAAGAATCCTTTCCAAGCCCGTCACCGAAGCCCCGGCTCCGTCGAAGCTGCCGCAAGAGCCTCGGCTTGATGCAACGACGAGGGATGCTCTGAAAAATCTGGAGGCATCCCTCTACACGGATGAGGATGCTTCACTCAAGGAAGCTCTGATGGTATCCGTCTCAACGGCTCGAGAAGAGCGGAAGCGGTTGAGACGTGAAGCAAAGGCGCGGAAAGCTGCTTTGGCCACGGGAGCGGGCCCTAGCACCATTCCTCACGCTAGTACTCCTTCCGAAGAGCACCCTATTGCCCTGTCTACTGCTCGTCGGCAAGTGGCACGCGCGGTTCGGAGCGCCAATGATAAATCTGCTTCAGGTAGTACTTCTTTCAGAACCTTGTTGTACAAATTGTAAAGCTATTGGCTTATACGTATCTCATCTTGTAGGGTCAAGTCCAACTGAGGGGGAGGCGGAGACGACCGTCGAGCCCAGGGGAGCGGAGGAAGCGATACTTGCTGAACCCGAACCGACAGTGGGCAATGTTGTCGGGGTTGTGGGGCCTGGAGCCGAGATTGAGGAACCTGCCGCGGAGAGGGTCATTGATGCCGCACCTGAAGTGACGGCAGATGAGATGATTGTCTCAACCGAGCCGAAGGCGGTAGAGGGCGAGGTGCTTGAGGCTGGGGACCTCGTGGTGCCGATGGACGAGGCAGCTGTAATCGCCGATCCTGAGGGAGCAGCGGGTGAGGCGGCCATGATTCCTGAAGACGAGCTAGGCGCTCCTTCTCAGGAATCTGGCAATGTTCCTATCATAGCCCTCCCCGCCTATGGTCCCCCGCCGCCTGTAGAGCTTGAGAGCATAACAACGGTTCCTCTTGAGTCGGGTGATGAAGCTACAGGCGGTGGCCTTCCGTCAGTGGAGGAAGGGATTGCCTCCGTTTCTGCGGGCAGCTTGTCAGGTAAATTTTAAATGGCCAATGTTCTTCATTTATATATATCTCACGATCTCTTTTAACCAGTTTGTCTTTGTTTTAAACGCAGGTGCGGCTAGTGCCGATGCTCCATTGCCTGAAGGCACACCGTCAACTATTGCCTTGGCGGTGGTTGCTCCTCAGCCTTCCCTTGTGCCATCGCGGATGTCGAAAGGTATGAATTTACGACTTATGCATTAATCTTTTAACGTGTAGCCTATGTACTAACGTTATACCACTATTCTCTTTTCAGGAGTGTTCTTCGATCATCTGTATCAAGTGCTGCTCCCCCACTTCTCCTTCCCATCCGAGCTCGCTTCTCCCTCTAGGGGTGTCGGTAAGTGCTGTCTTGGTCTCTTTTGAGGGAATATAGGATCGTATCTGACTTTTCCTCTTCCTGATTGCAGTGCTTCAAATCGAAGGAGGGGACACCAGGCCTACGCTGCCACCGGCGCCTCCGGCTTTGCCGTCCGTTGCGACTGGTACAGATATTCCTTTCCCCTTTTTATATGATCTTTCACCGACTTTTCGAATCATTGTTTGACCATGTTTCGTTTTTTGCAGCTATTGTCCCAACTCTGATCTCTTTTGAGTCTCATGTCCTCTCACCGGCGGGTCCTTTCTTGAGACGCCCGTCTTCAAAGGGTGCTGTGATGAGCCTGGGCATGTTGAGCGGGTACATCGAAGAGCTCAACATGGATGCCCTTCCTTCTGCCGTAGATTTCGCTGTGGATGTTAACCCAATGTTGGCGGCGCTCGTAACTTTTCATAATGAAGGCGTCGTCGAATCGTGGGTTAACTATTGCAGAGAGATCGAGGCTCGCCTGCATCGGTTGGAGTCGACACGCCCTTCTCCCGAGGTTTTGGCCGCGAGCGCCGAACAGACAGCTTGGCTTGAGCAAAGCGCCTCTTATCTCCGCCATTTGGAGCAGGAGGCAGCTTTACGGCTAAAGGCGCATCAGGAGTCTTCAAACGAGACCGCTTGCCTTCGTGCCGAAGTTAGGACGAATGCTGCTGAGGTGAAAGCTGTCTTTGAAGGTCTTCTCAAGCGTATATCTAATGGGCTAGCGCTGAAGCGGAAACTTGATGCTGCTGAGTGTGATGCCCAAGGCCAAGAAGCAGCTCAGCAGGTTGTTGGGGAAGAACTCGCATCCTTCACGCAACAGCGGGCTCAAGTAGAGGCGGAACTGGCAGTGGCAGTTGATCAGGAGAAGGCATGGAAGGAAGTATGCGAGCAATTGCTACATCTGTGCAAGACGCTTCCTTCCCAATAATTCTCCTTGTATCATTTGTCTTTGTAAAGTATATGTATATGTTTTTTATTCTTTAGCACAATGTATCCTGTACTCAACCAATATTTATGAATAAAAGATACACATTTTGTAATGTCTTGTGTCATTTCTCCGTCTTTCCTTTCTTTTATTATCAGTACGCCACCTTAATAACCATGATTGACGGACGATTGGGACGAGTATCCCGACCTTCTTAAGAAATAACGATGGCTTAGGCCGCAGGTTCAGATCTGCTGCCTAAGACTTTTCAACCCTATAAGCCGTGAGGGTCTCATAGAGACTTTTCTCCCTACGGATCGAGAGGATCTCGTAAGTGGATTTTCTTCTTAGGAATCGTGAGGATTCCCAAGTGTGGTTTTCTCTCATAAGTCGAAAGGATCCTATAAGAGAATTTCCCCCTCTTACGAGTCGAGAGGGCTCGTAAGCGGTTGTTTCCCTCTTTGTCGAGAAACGACTTCAGAGAGTGAGACCCGTGAATAGTATGCAAGAGACCATTTAGGATTGACTTGCAGGGTCCCATTGCCCTCTTACGAGTCGAGAGGGCTCGTAAGCGGTTGTTTCCCTCTTTGTTGAGAATCGACTTCAGAGAGTGAGACCCGTGAATAGTATGCAAGAGACCATTTAGGATTGACTTGCAGGGTCCCATTGCCCTCTTGCGAGTCGAGAGGGCTCGTAAGCGGTTGTTTCCCTCTTTGTCGAGAATCGACTTCAGAGAGTGAGACCCGTGAATAGTATGCAAGAGACCATTTAGGATTGACTTGCAGGGTCCCATTTGTTCAGGAAGCAAGTTTTTGAATCCTTACTGCCCAAGATGTGAGTCAAAGGAGCTCTCGTCACGGAGTGTTTGTATCCGTGAGTTGAGAAGTTTTGCGAGGGATTATTTGTTTCCCAAGCGCCAAGGATTATTTGTGTCCTTGGGGTTTGAAACGAGTCGATGGTTCCCACGGAGGCGCTGGTGGCTCTGCGAGTCAACGCGGATCAGAAGGCTCTCGTCAAGGAGTGTTTGTATCCGTGAGTTGAGAAGTTTTGCGAGGGATTATTTGTTTCCCAAGCGCCAAGGATTATTTGTGTCCTTGGGGTTTGAAACGAGTCGATGGTTCCCACGGAGGCGCTGGTGGCTCTGCGAGTCGACGCGGATCAGGAGGCTCTTGTCAAGGAGTGTTTGTATCCGTGAGTTGAGGAGTTTGCCGGGATTATTTGTTTCCCGAGCGCCAAGGATTATTTGTGTCCTTGTGGTTTGAAACGAGTCGAGGGTTCCTACGGAGGCACTAGTGGCTCTGCGGGTCGACGCAGATCAGGAGGCTCTCGTCAAGGAGTGTTTGTATCCGTGAGTCGAGGAATTTGCCGGGATTATTTGTTTCCCGAGCGCCAAGGATTATTTGTGTCCTTGGGGTTTGAAACGAGTCGATGGTTCCCACGGAGGCGCTGGTGGCTCTACGAGTCGACGCGGATCAGAAGGCTCTCGTCAAGGAGTGTTTGTATCCGTGAGTCGAGGAATTTGCCGGGATTATTTGTTTCCCGAGCGCCAAGGATTATTTGTATCCTTGGGGTTTGAAACGAGTCGAGGGTTCCTACGGAGGCGCTGGTGGCTCTGCGGGTCGACGCGGATCAGGAGGCTCTCGTCAAGGAGTGTTTATATCCGTGAGTCGAGGAATTTGCCGGGATTATTTGTTTCCCGAGCGCCAAGGATTATTTGTGTCCTTGGGGTTTGAAACGAGTCGAGGGTTCCTACGGAGGCACTGGTGGCTCTGCGGGTTGACGCGGATCAGGAGGCTCTCGTCAAGGAGTGTTTGTATCCGTGAGTCGAGGAATTTCTGTTGAAGTCATTGGCTTCTTCGGTTGAAATGAACCGTTGAGGTTTGGTTTCGTCGTTTGACAGAATCCGCTGGGGAGGTATGGTTCCTTCTTTGTTTACGCCCTTGGATTGTATACAGGGATCGATGTGATCATAACTGTAGGGCCGAAGTTTTATCATTTCTTCTTTTTATTTTATGTTATTTCCGCGATGCTCTATCATTTCAGCTTTTATATCGCGAAGGTCGCGATTGCCCAATCATTTCGGCTATTTTTCGCGGTGCCCAATTATTTCGGCTATTTATTATTTTATTTTTACTCGTTGCTTTTTATTACGAGTCGCCCAATCATTTCGGCTATTTTGCATGCATACATTTTACTTGCTGCTTTTCATTGCAAGTTGCCCTATCATTTCGGCTATTTCGTATGCATGTGCGGCCTACCGGTTTTTTGCTGTAGACCTGAAATTGGACACCGATTTCGGCATCAGCACCGCTACAACTGGGATATTGCCAGGAGCGAATCATCATTTGCCTCTGTCGTTGTCGAACAAAGGAGGCTTAGCGACCAGGGTTAGGGTCCTGTCGACTAAGGCTTTTGACTTCATGAGCCGTAAGGGTCTCACGAAGTTATTTCTCCCTACAAGTCGTGAGGATCTTATAGGTGTATTTTCTTCTTAGGAATCGTGAGGATTCCTAAGTGTTTGTTTCCTCTGTAAGTCGTAAGGATCCTACAGGGGGATTTTCTCCTTGTAAATCGAGAGGACTTACAAGGGTTATGCGAACATATCCCCAGTCACAGATGGACCTTGGTTAGGGAAACGTTTATTCGCGCCCGTGGATTTTATACAAGGGTCAATATTGAACCACTTGTAGGGCAACATTGGAAGGTTGTGGGGGTTTGCTTAAGCACAGGTTTAGGTCTCTGTGACTTAAGACTTTCAAACCCTATGAGCCGTGAGGGTCCCATAAGAGAGTTCTCCTTACGAGTCGTGAGGATCTCGCAAGCGTATTTTCTCCTTAGGAATCGTGGGGATTCCTAAGTGTGTTGTTCCCTTGTAAGTCGTAAGGATCTCACGCGGGTGGTTTCTCCTTACAGGGTCGAGAGGATCCTGTAAGGGTTTTTTAACGAAGTTGCGCCCTTTCGGGTTTTCACAAACATTCGCCGGTAGTCCTGCTGTTTTTACTCACGGAGCCCTTTCGGGTTTTCATCCGTGCCCCTCTTGCTTATGGACATACCGTTTTTTTTATTCTTTTTATTTTCTTTTTCTCATCTCTTTTTTTTTACGAGGTCGCGCCCTTTCGGGTTTTCACGAACACTCGCCGGTAGCCCTGCTGTTTTTACTCACGGAGCCCTTTCGGGTTTTCATCCGTGCCCTTTTTGCTTATGGACATACCGTTTTTCTTTTATTTCATTTTTGTATGTTTTTTTATATCTCGTCAGCCTAAAGATGCTGCGGTAGTAGTTTAAAGACGTGTCGGTCTGCTATTAGTTTAAGGACATTTCGGTCCATCGTTAGTTTAAGGACGTTTCGGTACGTCATGGAGAAGGCTGGCCACTGCTTATAAAGCTTGAGCTTAGGAAGATAGCGAGCGGACATAGTCATCGTCATCTATCATTGACCTAAGCCGTGGCTTATTAAGCATAATATTTCTTTAGGAAGCGGCCGTTTATTGGCCTGAAAGGCCTTTCACCGTGCATGTCCATGAGTAGATAGGCTCCACCTTGGTAGACTTTATCTATGATGTACGGTCCTTCATAGTTTGGCTCAAACTTTCCCCGCTTGGCGCGATTGGGGATCATAGGCCTTTTGACCACTAGCACGAGTTCGCCTTGACGAAATGTCCTAGGTCGGGTCAATCTTTCGTATGAGCGCGTCATCTTTGCTTTATAGGCTTCCAGATTTTGCTGTGCTATGAGCCGGGTTTCATCAAGGGCGTCAAGCTCCTCAAACCGGAGGTGAGCATTTTCTTCATCCGTCAGCTCGTAGTGGACTGCCACTCGTAGAGAGGGTAATTCTATCTCGAGAGGGAGTACTGCTTCCGTCCCAAATACCAACGCGTATGGCGTTGTGTTTGTGGCCGTTTTAAACGTAGTTCGATACGCCCAAAGAGCCTCTTGCAATCTTTCGTGCCAATCTCTCTTATTTCGTGACACTGTTTTCTTCATGATCTTCGTCAAGGTCTTGTTGAAGGCCTCAGCTAGACCGTTAGCTCACGGATTATAAACTGAGGAATATCTCCAGTCTATATTGTGCTGCTGTGCGAAGCGACTAATTTTATGACTTCGGTAGGCTGGCCCGTTATCGGAGATGATCCGTCGCGGAGTTCCAAACCGGTATATGACATGCGTTTTGAAGAAATGGAGGATGTTCTCCGTCTCTACTTCCCTCAACGGTACCGCCTCTGCCCATTTGGAGAAGTAATCAGTCGTCGCCAAGATGAAACGGTGTCCCTTTGACGATGCTGGTTCGATGGGGCCGATTATGTCAGTCCCCCACATTTCGAATGACCAACTAGCCACTGTTGGATGCAATGGATTGGGATGCTGATGGATGAAGTCCCCATGAATTTGGCATGAATGACATTGCTTCGCGTATTCCAGACAATCCTGCATCATCGTGGGCCAGTAGTAGCCCATCCGTTTTATCTTCAACTTCATCTTAGGGCCTGCTTGGTGGGAACCACAGAGTCCGTCGTGAACTTCTTGGACGACCCTTCTCGCTTCGTCAGGTCCTAGGCATCTCAGCCACAGAGAATCGAATGTCCTCTTGTATAGAGTATCGTTAACGAAGGCGAAAGACAGAGCTCGTTTCACGAGCTGATGTCTTATGGACGCTTCTTCAGGCATTCGGTGGAATTTGAAGTAATCTGTGAAAACTTCTCTCCAGTCTTCGGTCTTCTCATGATCTTTTATTTGTAGGGTCTCCTGCTCAGTTGCTCCATTTTCTTTATATGATTCTGGAGGTATTTCTGCTGGGGCGAGCACTCGACGGCTTTGTATCACGATTCTAACGTCATCGAGGTTCTCGTCGGCCAATTCTTTAGCAAGCTTGGCCAGTGCGTCCGCTTTGCTGTTTTCCGCGCGCGGTATGCTTTCCAACGTGTAGGAGGGAATTTGGGTTAGCAGTTGCTGCACTTTTTCACCATATTTTACCAATTCCGGTTTGCATGTTTGGTAATCGCCGTTCACTTGACTGACGACCAGTTGGGAATCTCCATATATGAGGAGGCTTTCAATTCCCATATCAATGGCGATCTCGAGGCCTGCTATCAAAGCTTCATATTCAGCTTCATTATTTGTTCTCGGCTCTGTTAAGGAGAAGGCGAAGCGCATTATTCCTCCTTGTGGAGTCACAAAGATAAGTCCTACCCCCGACTTGATCATTGGCGTACTTTGTTTATGCTTTTTCATGGAAGATGCTCCATCGAAATAAAGCTCCCTACGGGTATCACCACTGTCGATTGCGTCAAACGCATGTCTGTCTGGCAAATCGCAATTTAAAGGAGAATCGGCAGGTATGGGATGCTCAGCAAGGAAGTCGGCGATGGCCTGGCCTTTTACTGCCCTGAGAGGTTGATATGTTATCGAAAATTCCATCAAGAGCAAGGCCCATTTAGCGAGTCGCCCTGTCAATATGGCTTTTGACATTAGATATTTAAGGGGGTCCACTTTTGAAATAAGACGGACCTCGTGCGCCAAAGCATAGTGCCTAAGCTTTGTTATTGCAAAGATCAACGCCAGGCAGTGTTTTTCAATGGGAGAGTAATTGCTTTCTGCCCCCAGCAGAACTCGACTTAAGTAGTAGAGCGCTCTTTCTTTCCCTTGATCGTTCTCTTGTGCCCATAATGCGCCTAAGGAACCTTCGAGGGCGGTTGTATAAAGAATAAGAGGTTTCCCCTTAACCGGAGCAGCCAACACCGGCGGGTTCTGCAGGTATTGCTTGATCTCATCCAGTGCGCCTTGGCATTTTTGATCCCAAACGAACGGGGTTCCCTTCTTCATCAGGTGACTATAAGGACGGCACTTTCCTGAAAGGTTGGCTATAAATCGCCGTATGTATGCGAGTTTCCCCTGGAGAGACCGCAGCTGTTTGAGAGTCCTCGGCGGAGGCATTTCCATGATCGCTTTAATCTTTGACGGATCTATTTCAATACCTCGGTGTCGGACAACGAATCCCAGGAATTTGCCCGAGGAAACCCCGAACGCACATTTAAGAGGATTCATCTTCAAGTTGTATTGCCGAAGGCGTTGAAATACAGTCTTCAGATGCTCGAGATGTTCCTCGTATGATTTGCTTTTAACCACGAGATCGTCGATATAGCATTCAACGATTTCGTGTATAAGGTCGTCGAAGATCTTTGTCATGGCCCTTTGATAGGTGGCACCGGCGTTCTTCAAACCGAAGGGCATCACTTTATAACAAAATATACCAAGAGGAGTCCTGAAGGCTGTATGCTTCTGGTCTTCTGGATGCATTTTTATTTGATTATACCCTGACGAGCCGTCCATGAAGGAGAAAACCTCATGAGTGGATGTGTTGTCTATCATCAGTTCAGTGACTGGCACTGGGAAGTCATCCTTCGGGCAAGCTTTATTGAGATCTCGAAAGTCCACGCATATGCGCACTGTCCCATTTTTCTTCATCACCGGGACGATGTTAGCGATCCATTCAGGATATTGAACTTCCTGGATGAAGCCAGAGTCGATCAGCTTCTTGACCTCAGCATTGATACTCATTTCAAGCTCGAGCCGCATTCTTCTCGGTGCTTGTTTGACTGGCTTGATGTCCGGGGATATCGCCAATTTGTGTACAGCAATTTCTGGATCTAGTCCCGGCATTTCGGAATAGTTCCACGCGAAGTAATCTTTGTGCTGTAGAAGCACATCCTTTAACGCAGCCACCCTTTCTTCAGATAGCAGTTCGCTGATGAATGTCGGTCGCGGGTCATTTTCCGTCCCCAACTCAATTTTCTTGAGATTATCTGCAGTGGTATGGATTCCATCTTCCAGTTCTTTCGGAGCTGGGGGAAATTCTGAGATTACCTCATCGCTGCCGCTTTCAAAGCACCAAGGGAGGTTGTTCATATGCTCGGACCCTTCTTTTAACATTGTTATCACATGACAGGTGCGAATTTTCTGCCAATCCCAATGCGGAGTTGGTTCTATCCTTGTGTTTTCGGGTTCGTGCTTTTGCGGCGGCGCTACCCTCCAACTGTCAGACAACGCGAATTTGCCAAGCTGATATTGGTCCTCAACCCAATTCTTAAAGGTGAAGCAATCTTCAAGCGGATGCCCTACTACTCGATGGTAAAAGCAATACTTTGGGTTGGAGACTTCGCCTGCTTGTTCAGGGTGTTTAGACTCTGGCAGAGTGAGCATTTGATGTTTTAGAGCAAGATCAAGTATTTTCCTTGTTTTGTTCCGAGGAAATGAGTATGCTCGACCCATTTTCTTCATGAGGGCTAGGTCAATAACGCTCGACTCTCGGATGCGTGGCTTCTTAGCTCTGCTTTGTGGCTGTCGAGCGCCTCTCTTGCCTTTCGACTTGTTTTTGTTTTCGCGTCGAACCCTTTCTGTAGCAGGTTGACAAGGAGCGGCATTTTCTTCCTTCACCGCCTGTTGAAGGAGGCGCTGTGTCTTGGCTTTCTCATAGATTGCCATTTCACGATTGTGATCGTCTCGGGCTTTTTGACTCGTATCCCTTATAAGTTTGCTCATCTGGTCTTCAAATGATGGACTGGGCGGTTTTGTATCAGGAACTTTTGCTGGCTCAGGATTAGCGTCCTCCCATTGAGCGTCCGCCTCTTCATCAAAGTCATACATGGCATAACAGCTGTTTATTAACTCCCGTTTCTTTGGCCGGATGTACCCGAGCCCTTTTGTTTCTACTCTCCCGTTAGGCAGTTTGCATTGAGTCCCGGGAATGTCCCAGACCTTGTCATAGAATTTGGCTTTTCTAATGGTCTGTATGAAGGACATCCTCTGGCGTTTCAGCAGTTTCTTCAAACCTTCGGTATAATATCTGGGAAGACGGATAGGCTGAAGCCTGTCGAGCGTGGGATCCGCGCCATGCCAAATTTCTTTTTCCACCTTGTTTTCTTCAGAACGGTAGAATAGAATTGCCTTCTCGCCCTTTCGTCCGGGAGGGATATAGAATGTCTGCAATTCTTCTACGCTGTTGGTGTCGAGTGCATCCAGTTCTTTGTAATGTTCAAGCGGTACCATGGTTATCTGCAAACTTCGCTCTTCGTCAGCGGAAGCCCGTATTGAAAGCCGAGCAGGGAATACAGCATGAACTTCATCCTCCGAATCACTACCAAATATTAATGAAGGAATGGATGGTCCCGGCTTGGCGGATTGGGATGGACCCGCATAAATTATATCCTCTTCGTCCTCGGTGTCACTGCCGAAGATAGGGATGGTGGCGCTAGTCTTGTTCTCCGGCTTATGACACTTCTCCGTGTCTTCGAAATCCGGTAAGAAGTATTTGGCGTCTTCGTATTTGCGGACCTCGTTTACGGAAAACGGATTCAGTTCTCCCGCCACTGTGTACTCGAGGCCATCCCTATAATACTTCATGCACTGATGCTGTGTAGAAGGGATGATATTGTACTCGTGTAGCCATGGTCGGCCGAGCAGAGCATTATAGCACGTCTTGGCATCTATGACATGGAATTTAGTATCTGTGACAAGTAGTCCGAAGCGTAACGTCAATATCACAGATCCGAGAGTTTTTGATGATTGGGAGTCGAAACCGGAAATGGTGATCTTGTCCCGGGCGAGGTGTTGGACACTCATGCAAATCTCCTTTAACACTCGCACATTGAGTAAATTGACAGATGATCCGTTATCAACCAAGATTTTGCCTATCTTTATGTCATGGCAGTATCCTGAGACATAAAGGGGGCGATTGTGTTCACACGTCCCGAGGAGAAGGTCTTCATCACCAAAAGCAACGTCGGCTGTGTGCACTTCTTCTAATTCGTCTTTCATCTTTTCTTCGGCTAAGAAGGCTTGGAACTGGTCCGGATCTTGTAGCGCCTTAATCAAAGAGTCTCTGGCTTCCTCTGATAGTAACAAGGCATCGAGAATGCTGAGTTGTGAGGGTAGCTTCCTTAGATGCGCCAAGACATTGTAATCCACTTTACTCCTCTTTGGCGGATTTTTGGCGGTTAACTCTTCCGCGACTTGGTCATCCAAAGCGATGTCTTCAGAGACCTTCTCTTTCCCTTTGTCTTTTCTACTCGAGGGTCCGAGGTTCTTTTCAGGCAGTGTTCGATTTCGCAGCCGGATATTTTCGCAAACCAATGGCTCCTCTTCTTTTCCCGAAGTTGACTCTTTAAAGAGAGGGGCAAGTTCTAGCTCCTCATCAGAGTCGCTCCCAAATGTAAGCACTTGCGACCCGCCAGTGTTAACCATGCAACAATGGTCGGCAGTTCTTTCAAGCTCTTTGGTCGTGTTTCTTTGCTCCCGACGAATCTTACGCTTTTCCCGTTTAAAGCGTTGTTGATTAGCGACGTATCCTTGCCACCATCCATCGAAAGCTTTGCAGTCTTGGGTGGAATGCGAGACCTTCTGATGATATAAGCAATAAGAGGGGTGCATTTCTACCATGCCAGTAACTTTTTCTTCAGAGGGTGGTAGCTTCATGCCCATCGATATGGCCTTAGCAAACTTCTTTTTTATCTTGAATTGGCTTTTGTCAGCGGTGGAGGCATTTTGCTCCGGCGGGATCATCTCAGCTCTTCCCTCAAGTCGCTGGCGCTTGGCCCTTTCGAATATAGCCGTCTCGCGTTCTCGATCAGCTTTGCTTTTCAATCGAGCTTCATTAAGAAACGCGCCAATCGTTTCAACTGATAACTCCGAAACTCTTGACTCAGTATTTGCCCCCGGCGTTTCAGTGCCAGAAGTCTCTTCATCGTTCGTGGTCACATGGGAGATCATATGACAGCTTGCCACATATTCGTCGGATTCATCCGATGAAGTTTCTCCCTCATCTTCTTTTTGGAAGATGTGATCAAGGAAATCTTGGAGCGTAATGGGAGTCCGCGCTTTTTGGTTGTACTCATCCAGTGCGTCGATTTGCTTCTGTAAGTCCGTGCGCTTGTCGCCAGGCTTCACGGGCTTCTTAGATTTCTTCTTCTTCTTTTTCGAAGATTTTGACGGCTGGTTATGAACGCTTGAACTACCACCATCGGTCTTCGGAGTCGGACGTGGCTTCAACATCCCCTCTATAACCTGCGGTTCCAAGGGATTCTTCCACTTGACCACTGGACAGGTCTGAAGATCATTTAGCATTCTCCTCGTTTTGGCCGATAATACGACTTCCCAGGGAGTTTCTTCAACGACAGAGCATGTTGCCCCCGGCATATTCGTCCCCTTAGAGGTGTGGGGCTGCGGGGGATTTACCTTCCATTTGTCGGATAGCGCAAATTTGCCCTGGCGGTACTGGTTTTCAAGCCAATTTTTGAAAACGTAACAGTCTTCGATCGGATGGCCCAGCACTCGATGGTAAGGGCAGTAATTAGGCTCGTTAACGTCACTTGGTTGCGACGGACGTTTTGGATCTGGCAGATTTATGAGCCTGTTGCGCAACGCCAGCTCGAATAGCCTCCTCGTTTTATCACGAGGGAAGGAGTAAGCACGTCCCATCCTGTCCTCGAGGGGTACGTATGGGCGCGTATTGTTTGGACGAGCAACCGGCTTCGAGTCGTTCGGTTGTTGTTGGGCATTAGCGACGATAATCGCTTTTCCCTTTCCTTTATCGTTTCGAGAGTCCGGCTTCGGGAGAGGGGGTTTATGGCCCATCTGGTCCATCTGCGCCAATTTGTCGATCAAAGCCTGGAAAGAAGTCGGCTTGAAGAACATCATAAACTGCGAAATGGTTGCTTGTGGATCAAGGGTTCCAACAAACATTCCCACCGCAGGGGCTTCTTCTATACGCTGTTCACACTTAGACCATAGATTACGCCACCGTATAGCGTACTGAACCCATGTCTCGCCGGGTTTTACCCTGGCGTTAATCAGCGCCGTCATTGGAGTACGCTCACTGGCACTTGCAAAGCGTTGGGTGAAGAGCAGCTCCATCTCCGCAAAGGTTTTAATAGAGTCGTTGGGGAGCTCGAAATACCACTCGAACGCCGTATCTGATAGGCTTCCAACGAACTGGCGAAGCAGAAGCTTGTCGTCGCCGCCGGTGTTACCGCAGAGCGCCCTGAACTGGGCGACATGTTGATGGGGATTGCCGGTCCCTTTGTAGACATGAAACTTGGGAATTGTATAACCCGGCGGGTACTTGATTTGGTCATACCAGCCTGGATATGGTCGCCCTGTTTTTACGACGTGGCCGGCTGCTTCGACCGCGTGATGAACCTTTATTTGCTGGGCTATGTATTCGTCCAGATCAGTCTTAGAGATTGTATCCTCTTTAGCTGTTGATAGAACGGGTTGAGGGTTTGATATTTCTCCCCTATCATCCCCAAGGACGATCGGGGGTTCTTCAGTCGGGGGCTCTGGTTGTATCATCATCCCTATCATGTCCTGGAAGAGGAGGCCCATACGCTGTATATTGGCTGCTTGTTCAGCAGCCTCTTTGTCTCTCTTTTCCAGTACTCGGCGGAGGAACTCGGCGTCGGTCTCTTCCTCTTGACGTTCATCTAAGGACGTCTCAGGATTCTCTTTTGGCCCCGTGAGTGCAGCCATTGTAGTCATCATCTCCTGGAGCTTTTGTTGCTGCTCCTGAGACTTGGTCACTGACCGGGTAAGCGGTCGGTGACCCATAGAAGTACGACTTTCTTCCTTTCCAGAAGCTATATAGACCGTATGAACTGTTATGCCCCCTGACTTGGGGCGTTTAGGTTCACCGCTTTTAAACTTTGCCAGTGTCACGGGAGCTTTTTCTGGCCTCTTCCTTTTATGGACCTTTGAGGTTGAAGGAGCCGTTGAAGCGGGCATTCTAGCATTTGTTGCCCCCTGTTGTTTAATGGGGCGGTTCTTGTCCTTTTCCACCTTTGCCTTTTTCTGGTGACGAAAGTGGTCTGGGTCAATCACGGAGTTTTGAACCTTCCGCCAAACTTTATAAATCTTTGACGACAGCCGCTGAGGGGGCTGTTCTTGCTTTGTCTCCGGAGCTTTTTCTATAGGCGGAGGAGATCTTTTCAATGTAGCAATCGGAGAGTTCTTTCTCACCTTCCTCAGAAATTCAAAGCTGTTCCCAGTTGGAACAGCAGCGTTGACCTCCACCACTGGAGCAGGTGGGGTTAGCCCTGAGGGGGAGTTGCCCCCTGCTTTCCTTACTCGCTGCCAATGGCGACGTCGCGCACGACGAGCTGTTGGGACGGGCTCGGAAATCGAGATGGTTTCTTGCTGCCCCCTGTTTGAGTGTGGGGTAACTGCTGATGTCAGCCTATCAAAGACTGATGCCTTTTGACCAGCTGGGGGAGGAGTGGGAACCGTCAATCTTGTGAAGACCGACTCTCTGATGGGAGAAGCCGCTTTAACGACTTCCAAGGCAGCGGCCGTTGCCCTCTTTGGAACGGCCACCTTATAGTTCTGACCTAGCCTGGTGAGAACGGAGGCTGATGGTTCAGTAGCAGGCGACCCGTTGATAGGGGTCGTGGCAGCAGTGAGCCGGTCGAACACCGACTTCTTGTTCACTTCCGGTACAGGTGTCGGCATAGAGAAGCTTGTAGGTGGGACCATGGTCCCGAAGAACAAGCCGGTGGTGGCTTGGGTCACCTGGTCTACCGGTAGGGTCAGGAAGGAAGCCGCTTGGGGCCCATATGTTACCCCTCTCGGTGAGGTGGAGCGTCCGTTGCAGTGGCATTTCGAGCAGTTGGTGCAGTTGGTGGCCATTGAATGCTTGAGTTCTGTACCAGACAAAAGACCAAATCTTAGCAACTTGAAATCCGAAGGCAACCATTTAACAAACTGCGATTGGTTCGCGAAGACGACACACGAAGTGTGGAGTGGAAAGAGGAAGAGGTCCCACCGGGCGTGCCAGAATCTGTTCCCCTCCGAACGGCGGCCGGGACGTTAGGATGTCCGTTGCCTGAGGTTCGGGGCAGATGCTATTTGGTTTGATCCGTCCACCTCTCCGAAGATGCCAAGTTGATTTATGGCACCTTGTATCGGAGGTTTAGACGGATGCCGATGTAGCAGACTTCGTCAGATTCCCCCTCAGGGTGAGGGGTTTTTGATTGTGGGGACGCTCTTCCCTGCAGGCGCAAGCCCCTGCAGTTAATTACGCTACCGCATCGCGGTAACAACTTTCTCCTTCTCCAGAATTTCACTTCGTGTCGTGTGTGTTTGTTTTGTTTTTGGTTGCCCGTGGATTGTATACGGAGACTGAGTAATGCCGTCGCCCGTAGGACGTGGATTAGTCCAAATCCGTATTTACTTAGATTTGGGTTTGGTGTTTTTAGTTTAAGGATGCATTAGTCACGTTGCGACTAAGATCAACTTAAACGTTCGTCAAGGATACGTTAGTCCTGTTTTGGACTAAGATCGACTTGATGTAGTGATTGATTCTGGCCGCCGGGACTCGTCACCTCTCTGACGTCGTTGAGAGATTACAACGACAGGTGCCAGAGGAGTTTAGAGATGTACCCTTGAACCAAAGTTAATTTAGAGTTTTATCGTTTATTTAAATATCTAAGGACACGTTAACCGTATTTGGGGTTAAGATCAACTTAGATGGGACCGTTTAGATCCAACAAAAGAGCATTTGGGCCCTATTGTGCCAGTTTAGGGACGTGGTGGTCCATCGCCAGTTTAGGGACGTGGTGGTCCCTCGCCAGTTTAGGGACGTGGTGGTCCATTATTAGTTTAGGGACGTTTCGGTCCGATATTAGTTTAGGGACGTTTCGGTCCGATATTAGTTTAGGGACGTTTCGGTCCATCATTAGTTTAGGGACGTTTCGGTCCGATATTAGTTTATGGACGTTTCGGTCCGATATTAGTTTAGGGACGTTTCGGTCCGATATTAGTTTAGGGACGTTTCGGTCCGATATTGATGTGTGGTCGTTGGGACCCGTCACCTCTTTGACGTCGTTGAGGAATTACAACGAGGGATGTCAAAGGAGTTCGGAGATGTACCCTCGAACCGGTCGTGAATTGGTTTAGGAGAGCCATTTTGCTCAATCAATTTAATTTAAGGACTTACGGCCAGGGTTGGGTTAAGTCCAAAATTTTTATTTATTTTAGGCTCTGCCTGATTAAAAGAATCAATCCAAACAGGGCTCTGCCCTTTTGTTATTTTGCAATTTGATCTGGGCCAGGCCCTTTTTAAATAATGAGTTGCAGAAACTCAAGAATTTTCCAAACAGGGCTTTGCCCTTTTATTATTTTGCAATTTGGTTTGGGCCAGGCCCTTTTAAATAATGGGTTGCATTTGTGCAGAACCCCCAAGAATTTTCAGATTTAAGAACAAAAGTGCATAGCACTTTTGATCTAAATTTGGATCAAAAGAAAACAAGTTTTTCTTCTTGTTTTCCCTGATTTCACAGAACCAAGGGTTCATATCAAGTGCAAGGCACTATTTATTTCTTTTTTTTTTTAATTTAATTATTCATTTTTTTATCCTCTGTTCTTCAGAGAATTTTCTCTTCTTCCAAAAGAAGTTTTTACCTCTTTTTTTGTGTTCTTGATTAATCTTCAAGAGTTCTTTCTCTCTTTTTTTTTTCCAGAAGTTGATTCTTCTCTTGATGATGATTCCTCCTTTTGAATGAGGCCTGGGGTCTTATTTATAGTGCTCACCAATTTGTTGAATTTGTTAACAGGATCTTTCCTGAATAATTTTGGGAATTTTCCCACCATTGGATCTTTGATCCAAAGGCAGAAGAAAATCTTCTGTTTCAGAAAAGATTCATCAAATTTTCATTCTGTTTCTGCGCAAATCCCCAATGAATGACACGTGTCGCGCAGTGGAAGGTTTGCGCAGCAGTGCTTGCGCAACTGAGCAGACACGTGTCGCGCAGCTGTGCACTTGCGCAACAGTGCTTGCGCAACTGCGCAGACACGTGTCGCGCAGCTGTGCACTTGCGCAACAGTATTTGCGCAACTGCGCAGACACGTGTCGCTCAGCGGTCCACTTGCGCAACAGTGTTTGCGCAACTGCGCAGACACGTGTCGCGCAAGGGTGCACTTGCGCAACAGTGTTTTGCGCAACTGCGTAGACACGTGTCGCGCAAGAGTGCACTTGCGCAACAGTGTTTACGCAACTGCGCAGACACGTGTCGCACAGCGGTGCACTTGCGCAACAGTGTTTGCGCAACTGCGCAGACACGTGTCATGCAGCGGTGCGCTTGCGCAACTGCGCAGACACGTGTCGCACTGTGGGCCGCTTGCGCACTGCGCAACGCACGGAATTCGAAGCGTTGCTTCAGAAAATTTTGAATTTTCAAAATTCAAATGAGCCTTGCTCAGATTGGGGGAACAACCCCGTAACAGTATAAACATACCCGCATTTGTATTACGACCGAATACAAATGCAACTGAGACAAAGATATTATATCTACACAGTATAATACTCGGATCCGGCTTAAACAAAGCCCACCAGTATTATCTACCCGAAATATGACACGTGCGTAAACGCACATGCATTTTCCGAACCCTGCCATAAAACCATACCGCCTCTACAACGTTTCGCCCGAACTTGGGAAACTATCTGTGGGGGACTCTAATGACTCGTCAGTACCTTGGCAGTGGGTTTAACCACAAGCCGTCAGCGGCACTAGCTGTGCGTAACGGCTGCCCATGTACTGACCTTAAGGGAAGCCGATGAGCGAACTCATCCCGAAACCCTACTGAGCCTAACAGTGACAATGTATATACAGTCTGGTCCGTTCGTCTATGAGTATCGCATATTCGGCCTAGGGGGCTAGTAACGTCAGACCCCCAATAGCGGTATAAGTCGTGTCGGAGACAAGCCCTGAACACCCTGAGAAACTACCGGAGTACCTACCAGTATTTCTCACCTGCCTTGGCCAAGGACTTGGTGTAATGGCTTTCCTATACACAACGCGATCTCCACCCCCAATACCGGGAGAGACGAATCCCCTGCCGATCCGCTCACTTGCCTCCATGTGGCTCGGGACTGTACCCAAAAACTACCTGTTTGCACGACTCCTTTGAGCCGTGGTAGGGTAGAAATCAAAGCACAGTGGGAACTCACACGAGACAAATGACGACCTCAGGTCGATGAACTAACCTGTATATATGTCACCAGGGAACTGCTATCTGACGATATGTATAATACCAACTAGCTGGTTCCTGACGAGTCCTGTCCGGTGTACTCATAACACAATGAGCACCTGTATACATCTTAAGTGATCCAACTGACACTAGTGGCTTGTGAGACCGGCCACCGCCCCTCGTCGGGGTCTCAACTGTATACACTAGTCTACTCCGGAGTATCGATGCCCTGTCTCGGTACTCCCATGACTAGGGACCTCTATTAAGGATGTGCTTATGGACTACCCAACACTCACGTATATGATCGCCCTCATACTGTTGGTAGTCAAGCAAGATCCTAAGGGCTCTATCAACGTGTAACATGTAATCAGTCACCTGAACATGTACACGACTGATAAAGGCAAACCAGATAGCATACTATCAGCTCGAGTAAGACTGTCCTACCGATATAGGTCCTTCGCAATCATTGCAATCACGTGCCTGCGATCCAATAATTGACTTTGAGGGCACTATATCCAATAATCTCCTACTTGCACTTAAGGCTAATTATTGCGATGTCGCATACTCACAGCCCGTGTGAAACCGAGCATCCAACTCCTCTAATCAGTTTCACAAAGCCCGTTCGTAAAAACTATTGTGTTCGAGAAATAGCCTCGGTGAGTGGATCCGTCCTGATGTTTCTTTCTATGTCTCTCTTATTCTCAAGTTCGCGGAGAAAGCCATCTCCCGAATTGAGTAATACCTGTCTTAGAATATGTCTGGATATCTGATGGGACCTAGTTCATAAATGAACTCCAAATCCAAACTTCTTAGACTATATCGTCAACTGAACCTAATCAGTATCCTGCACCATGCCTCCCACAGTATCCTCTTGGACCACCTGTCCATAATACTGTCCCTCTTCGTCAGAGGGAAAACTATAACTCTGACAATCACACTGTCATCCATGTCACCTTTGAAGCCTGGAATGATAACCGTCTCCCGAATGAGGCTGCCGTGATCAAATCCGTAGAACATCCACTTATGTTCTAAAACTGCTTCCTTATGTTTCTCCAGGATTGGATTAATACAAACTTATCGCATCTAGTGCAAAAACAACATCTGGTGTGGTACTTGACATCTCATGATTGACTCAATTGCCTAAGCAAGTGATTTGCCAATCATGCACATCCCTCTCCCCTTTAGTCTGTAAGACACCTTTAGAGAGGGTGACTCCATCACCTGCAGGTACACCACCATGCCAGGAGTCATCTATTCTAAAAGCCATTAGAATACTGTCGAAGTACCCACATTAGGAAACTACCCAAATCTAGATCTAAAACCATAGATCTAGAAACCAGAATATCAGATATTATATCCATATCCTGTCTGGAGAAACAACTGTGTGACGACCACAGTACAACCGATCGTAGTATAGGAATTTTACTTCTTACTCTGTGTATGACATCCATAATACTGGGACATCACACTCTACTATCTTCTCTACAGATCCATCCCCTATTCTGATGAAGTCAAACCCATGACCGTCACATCAAAATTAAATGATCTATCTCAGTTATAACTGCTCAAGTCTATAAATAGACATAAGATACTTGCCCACGATGCTTCCGCTGCTCCCACTGACCACAACAACCCTCTGGCAGAATAATATATTCGTGCACTTCTAAAGCTAGTTTAGAACGACGCTATACTTAACCTCCTGCCGGGTCTCATAGTCTAGAACAACAGTAGTGTCAAGTCTGGGTAAGCAAGAACCTCCCTGTCACCGTCCTTGAGGCTACCGGAGTACCTCTCGGGTGCCTGAGGTTACCCACCATATCTGCGGAGTGGCTAATGGAATGTCAAACCTGATTGAATCTTTAGGTCCTATTAAAATTTCCGTAATTGTTTGCGGTTCTGGAATCACTTCCAGTTCTACCATACTCCCACTACTGTTTTCTGAAAAAATCCATTTTACTAAAACTGTGGTGAGTCAAGAACAATATCACTATTGATCTTCCAGATGGTAGAAAGTCAACCCTCGTCATAGCCTGGGCTAACCCACAAACACCCATTACAGAAACGTGCCCTGAGTTATCCAGAGTCTGGTTTTAAGCATAAACCGGACAACTCCCCGTACCTTAACATCGTTAAGATATGAACCATTCTATATCCAATATAGAAACTTTGGCATTTATTTAATTGGAACCAGATTCTAATCATGCAGATGTCTCCAGTGCATATCAACTTTAATGGAGAGAGTCTAATCAGCATTACTCAACTTAGGAATCCATTCAATTATGAGTAACCTGAAAGAGAACCAAGTTTCTCAAAACTTTTACTATCATCTGAATACCAATCACAAGAATCTACATCTTCGATCTCTTTGAAGAATCCCGATACTTGCGACATCTGGTTCTTTACTTTATTCTTATACCCACAACTTCTTAAAACTTAGACCTTGTATTTCTATGAAACACTTGTCTAAAAACTAAGGAAGTCATAAGTAAACAGAACATAGTTCGAGGACCTACCCCTCTGTCCTGATGGACACTGGACAACATACAATACTCTGTATAAGTCCGCTGAGTTGAATAACTCAAAACCTGTGCGTCGTAGGTTGAAAACTGTACCCAGGCGATTTCCTCAAATATCACCAATTACAACGAATTCCGATATAATGAGTATGATCACCTAATTCCCAATAACTTCCTCCCACTCATCATCTGTAAAACCATACAGATGTGAGATTGAAACCTGGTAAATACATACCCTGGAGTAAGTATTTAATCGGGAAATCAGTTTTCCTTTAACAATGCACAGTGTAACTGAAACATAAAAATATTTCGTAGGGGTATCCTGGTATTCCTAGTAATGCCTCTTCCATAATCCAATTCATGACTTTAACCGTATATTTCATTGCCATCTCTCCAAATCCCTTAATTTGTCTTTAGTCGTTACCTTCTATACACCCCTTTAGGCTAAGTGGTTTTCTTCCTTCCATACCGTTCGACACCAGCCTATGGTTTGGAAGAAGACTATCCAGTAAGCATAATAGGTGTATCCTCCTAAACAAAGGAGTACTCGTAACCTGAGAGAAGGTGATGATAAAAGACAATTGAATAATACCTTATTCTATTTCTCCCGAACTGGGGAAAAAAGAAAAGGTGAAATAGGAGTGGCGATGAAGTACGCGGTTTGGTCGTGAATGATAGCATTGTTAGTTGTATGTATGCCCTAGAGGCCAGTATTGTACAGATGTTGTATATTATATTGGATGCTTGGACATATATAGAGATGACTTTCTTGCTCGATATGATAGTATGCTATCTGGTTACTCTTTATCTTAACACGTACACTAGTCTCTTTATACTGTCTTGTAGTTACATGTTGGTAAAGCCCTTAGGATGTGTACTTGACTACCTGGACTATGATGCAGATCATACTAGTGGGGACATGGTAGTCCATAAGTACATCCTTCAAGGTCCCTAGTCGTGGGTGTATCGAGACGGGGCATCGATATACCAGAGTAGACTAGCGTATATGCTTCTCGACCCATGTGATGGGCGATGGATGATCCCATATCCATTGGTGTTTGACATCAGAGATGGTATACGGGTGCTCAGTGGAGACTGGGTACACTGGACGGACTCGCCGAGAACTCCCTGATGGTATTATACCTCACGTCAGATGGCAGTTCTCAGGTGACACTTGTGCAGGTTAGTCTGTAGACCCGAGATCGTCATAGAGTCTTGTGTGATTCCCACTGTGCTTTGATCTCCACCTTACCACGTCCATGAGGGCGTGCAAAACGGTGGTCTTTGGGTACAGTCCCGAGTCACATGGAGGCAATGAGCGATAGGAGGGGTTTCGTCTCTCCCGGTATTGGGGGTTGATGTTGCGCTGTGCTCGATTGGCCGTAACAGGGAAGTCCCTGGTCAGGGCTGATCAGAGATTTGCTGGTAAGTGTTACCAATAGTTTCTTGACCCGTTATGAGCCTCACATAGGCACGACTTATCGAGTATTGGGGTTTGACGTTTACCACCCCTAGACTTGATATGCGACGTATCAGACGAACAGACCGGACTGTACGGTAAGTGTTACTGGTTGGATTCACAGGAGTGTGAGCGGGCTAGCTCATCGATCTTCTGATCGCTCAATACCTGGATGGCCGTTATGTTTAGCAGACCGCTTGCGGCTTGTGGGTGCTTGATATGATCATCATCTGCTACCGGCGTATTGACGAGTCTTTAGAGTCCTACACAGAGGTTTCCTAGCTCAAGCGAAACGAAATAGGAGTGCATATGAGATATGTGCGGGACCGAGAATAATGCGTGTATATGATACCGTATTTGATTCTCGCGATTTATGTTTCGATTGGTTGTATGAGATATGACCTAGTTATCGAATCATTGATTCGATAAATCGATGCATTGAATACTAGTCAGTTATGTGCGACATGACCGGATCATTGAATCAAGTGTTGATTTAATGATTTAATGTATAATTATATATTTGATATATTACTTTGCATTAACTAGTATTGGTTCATTTTAAACGGATTTTTCTCACTTGATTTACACATTGTATATGTGATATACTTTTGTGCACATATTTGTATCATGTTTGATGATACTTGATCATATGGTTAAGTGTATAGAATTAAACCATAGTTAACTTGAGATTAGGGTTTTGATTATGCATTTATTCATTTATTTGTTTATTCATTTATTTGGATAAACTTTAAAATGAAAATGGTGGCAATTTTTGTTTCATATTGAAGCTTCATGAAGCTTTGACTTTGCTAACCATTCTTGTCTTCATGCTTAACCCTAACCCACTCAAATGACCATGGTTTATTCTCTACACTTAACCCTAGTTAAAGTTATGATAAGTTTGTATTTTCTTTTCATTTTTAAAAGAGAACTTATCATAACTAGCTTCATCATCTTCTTCTTCTAAAAGGAAAAAGCTTGCTACTTTAATGGCAACTTGAGTTCTAGTGAGAGAAATCCAATTCTAAAGTGAACCCACCTCCTATTTCTTCACCCTCTACCTCTTGCCAAGTTGTTTTGGGTGTTTTCTTCACAAGTTTCACAACTTTGTGAAGTCGGAGCTTGAACTAGTGCAACCTCGACGTAGATCGTCTTTGACACGAAGCCGACGACCTAGCTCGCCCGTTTCTCCGATGAAGCCGACGATTGGGTTCGGGATTCATGATGGACAGCGAGAGGACACCCACGTGGAGCTAAGGAAGTGGAAATCCGGATCTACAAAGGTTGAAGCATCCTAACTTTTAGTTAATTTGTTAACTAGATTATCTTTTCGTCTAAACATCTAGTCTAAGATCCGTAGTCTAGGGTTTCTCGGCACCATTTTTTTTAAATTGGCATGTTCGATGCATTGTGAGACCTCACTAGAGTGCCTAGGAACCTTTCACTGGTATCAGAGCCTAGCTAGAGCCTTAGGCGAAGTCTAGACGCAATTTGAAGCCCGAACGAACCCGAAACCCTAAACTTAACATGCTCTCTGTACATTTTCCAAAATCTGGGATTTTTCAAGATTAAAAATGCCTAAAAAATTCAGCAGGAATATCTAAGAATTATGGTGAAACACGAGCTCATGAAGCTTCCAAACAGCCGCGGAAACGAGGCAGAAGCATTGCTTCTGCCGCGGTTCTGCCGCCAACTGTTCACATTACCCAATATTGTTTGCACAGTAATTCTTCTTTTCTGGTGCTGAGTTTTATGGGAATTTTTAATAATTATTCAAGAGTTGAATTTTCTGGGGTTGCTTTAGGGATTCGGTGTTTCGATCGGGGTATCAAATTTCGTCTTTGTGTATTTCCGGATAATTTTTTTGAATATGTTAAAAAGTTCGACCGGATATAAATACCCAATTTTCCCCTGTCGGGAAATTTCCAAGTGTTGGATTTTTCCGTAGTTTAACGACGTTCTCAGTAGTGCAAGTAACGCGATGGACCCTCTAGAAGACAACAAACCTTAACTCGATTATGTGACCGTCTTGAACTGCCCTTTGAACCTTCGGGTTTGGGGCGGTACGGCATGCCACATGTGAGGCATTGGCTTGACCCTTCTACGGCTGGACCGTTGGTACTGAGGCACGAACTGAATGTTGCTAGACTTATTTCATGTGTTGGACTGTATCGGGAAAACTTGGGTATTCGACTGTTCGATCGGAAAGTTTATCATTTTCTGTTTATCTGGAATGTGATACAATAATTGGAATTCACAAACAGTTATGAGATAACTGAATGAATGTTATAAATCTAGCAGTTTAGTCCCACATAATATTGAAAAGAGTTTTCGATAATGAGACTAAAATGCGGGATTTATATCTGTTAGGCATGTGATGTCTAAGTATTTCATTTGATTAGGCATGCGATGTCTAAAGAAGTTGCGGATTCCAATTGTTGTAGTTTTACATATTCTTTTCTGTGACCGTAAGTGTAGTATGTTTATATCGCCGGTTTCATTGCTATATGTCAAAGACAATTGGGGTATGCATACTTACTTATGTTGATGACATGTGATGTTATGTGTTGCTGGATATGTTATATTGGATCGTCGTATTCGAATAGCCGGGGGTTTTTATGTGAGATGAGTGTTTTTCATTTTCATTCATGTAAAAACTTGTATGTAATATTCTTTTATTTGGGGCACTTCCAGGTAGCGGAAGATGTCACCTTTTGTATATTATTTACTTTTCCGCATTAGGATAGACCCAAGGAGGGGAGCACAAGTAACCGGGTTCTGGGGTCCAGTGGGAGACCAACTCGAGGAGTCGAGTCCGGGTCTCCTAACCCTAGAATTGGCAGGGTTGCTTGCCGCTCTCGTAGGGGTCTAGGGGTGTGGGATTGGCTATTCGTTACGACCGTGAAATCCGTGTTTTATACTGGCTCGTATTGAAAACACGGACATCCTAGTATATCCAATATTTCATATGTTAATTCTGTTGCGATATCTGTGTTGTGACTCTGTGATGGATATAGTATATATGATATATTATATAGACGTTACTTATGTTTTACACCCACGCTAGCCCTGCCCTGCTCTGTCGTTAGTTACCTAACCTAACGGTGCACGAAGGGACATCGAGGCGAATGCGGATGGCATAAGTGTACGTCATATCTATCTGTGATGTTTAGGTATTTAAATGATGGGACTTCATTAATGTGATTAATGAAAGATAAGAAACCTAAGATGTTGTGGAATCGAATTTTAAAATAAAACAGGTAGCTACAGTTCTTGCTTTGCACAGTGGTATATATGATATGCCCTGCACCTTATTTGATGAGGAAAGGACCGAGATCCCTTCACCGGGAGTGACTCCTTTAGCAATAACTGGCAGATGCTACACACTCGGTTTGCTTTTGACTGCTTTTGGGTTTTTGCTTTGCACAGCGATATATATGATATATCCCGCACCTCATTCGACGAGGAAAGGACCGAGATCCCTTCACCGGGAGTGACTCCTTTAGCAAAACTAGAAAAGCCTCAAAATCACTCCATTTTTAAAACTTCATTTGATTCTACAACGATATCAAGTTCATTACGCAATAGGTTTTCAGAAAAACCCAGCGTAGCCCTCCGTCATTTCAGATAAGTCCTGTTTAGTATTCTTGCTGCGTTTGTTGACCTTGTCAAGGCGCAGTGTGCGGTAGCTAACCAGTATTTGTCTGCTTATGCATATGATGCAGATTGGGTTAGGGTAGTCGTACGGCCTTGTTGACCTTGTCAAGGGTCGTGCGGGTGGGTTTGATTCAATCAAGAAATGACGGGTTGAACTTGACTTGCGGTCTATGGTTTGTTGACCTTGTCAAGGTCATAGATCGTTTGGGGCAAAATATTATCGGGAATTTCAAGTGTTGAAATTTTGCAATGAGATTGCATACCTTCTATGAGATAGTTGGATCCCGATACCCACTGCGAGTAAGAGTTACTCCTGGGAGAGTTTTACATATTGCAATTAGCTGATCAAGTAGGTGTCTAGAAAGGTATCAACGGGGTTACGCCTCTGGGAAAACGAGATTTACATTAATTAGGTTCGTGCGAAAGCACGGGAGACCTCCCTCAAAGTACCGACACTGGCCTGGCTGAAAGATTGGCGAACCTGTAGTGTGTAATTAATCCCGGCTAGTCTTTCCTTTTAGGGTTTGGAGGAAGATTTGATAAAAAGCAGTGGGAGCCATCCTGATTAGATAAGATAATAACCAATCTGATCTTGCACGAGCATACGCTAAAGTGTTTTCTTCTCTCTCTCTCCAGGTAGCGACCATTTCATGCCCTAATGAAGATAATAATATGGATGTATTGACCGAACCCGCATGTTATACTGTGCTGGGGAACGTTGGTTCCGTTCTTTCTTATAAGAGTTATAGGAATGAACAGGATATAGGGGAATGCCAGGATTCTCATGCCACCCGAATGAAGAAAGTACGTGTTGATGCATTTTCTTCGGGTGTGTTCGTTACTGAGAACTGTTTCTCCATTTGCTCTACGTCCTGGGTATTAGATACCGGGTCAGGATCCCATATATGTAATCAGTTACATGGGCTAAGGAAAGGTAGAGAACTTGGAGAAGGTGATAAAGACATTAGAGTTGGAAATGGTGAAATTGTTGCAGCTAAGACTGTCGGGGAATATCACCTTGTATTACCAACTGGTAATACATTGGTTCTGAACGAATGCTATTACATGCCGAACCTGATATGCAACATTATATCGGTTTCTTTATTAAGTAAAGAGGGATATAATTTTGTATTACAGGACAATGTTATGAACATTTTCCGTAACCAAAAGTTGGTTGGATCAGGCACGTTGTGCAATGGCATTTATGTTCTAAATCAATCAACAGTTCTGAGCATAACAAGCACACACAAGAGGAAGAGTTCTGAACTCAATGAATCCTTCTTGTGGTATTGTAGACTGGGTCACATCAATGTGACACGACTGGCTAAGTTGCATAAGGATGGATATTTGAAACCTTTCGAACTTTCATCTTATGACACTTGCCAGTTATGTCTCAAAGGCAAGATGACCAAAACTCCGTTTACGGGACACGGAGAAAGAGTTACCGAACTCTTGGGGCTTATACATAGTGATGTATGTGGTCCCATGTCTACACATGCCAGGGATGGTTCTTCATACTTCATTACATTCACTGACGATCTCTCTAGGTTCAGGTATGTGTTCCTGATGAAACACAAATCAGAAGCTTTTGAGAAATTTAGGGAATATAAACAAGAAGTTGAGAACCAAACCGGAAAAAGTATTAAAATCCTACGATCTGATCGAGGAGGAGAATATTTAAGCAATGAATTCCTGGACTTCCTAAAAGAGAATGGGATTCTCTCTCAGCTGACTCCTCCATATACACCACAGCACAACGGTGTATCAGAACGAAGGAACCGCACCCTATTAGATATGGTGCGCTCTATGATGAGCACAGCTGAGTTACCTATTTCTTTCTGGGGTTATGCGCTGGAAACAGCAACATACCTATTGAATCAAGTTCCATCTAAATCTGTACCTACCACACCATATGAGATATGGAGTGGGAAGAGACCATATTTTAAACGAGTTAAGATATGGGGTTGTCCGGTCTATGTCAAAAGGCAAAATCCGGACAAGCTCGAGGCACGGTCAGTTCTCTGCAAGTTTGTGGGATATCCAAAGAATTCATATGGGTATTTTTTCTACCACAGTGAGGAACAAAAAGTGTTTGTTGCTCAACATGCCACCTTTTTAGAAAAGGAATTCATTGAAAAAGAAATTAGTGGCAAAGTGGTAGAGCTGGAAGAGGTTCCAGATACACAAACCGTAACTGAAGATTTAGTGGAACCAGAAGATTCAGTAGCTCCCAATGAACCTCAGCCTCTCCGCCGATCTAGTAGGGTTCCTCGCCAACCTGAGAGATACTACGGTTTTCTCATGGATGGTGGAAGCGAGGATTGCATCATGGAGGATGATGACCCGACTAGTTTCGAGCAAGCCATCACGAGTGGTGACTCAGTGAAATGGCTGGATGCTATGCGGTCCGAGATGGAATCCATGTACACCAACAAAGTATGGACTTTGGACGTTGCTCCTGAAGGGGTAAAACCCATTGGGAGCAAGTGGATCTTCAAGAAGAAACTTGGTGTAGATGGGAAAGTGGAGACTTTCAAAGCTAGACTTGTAGCACAGGGTTTTCGTCAAAGACCAGGTGTGGACTATGACGAGACCTTTTCTCCAGTGGCTATGCTTAAATCCATCCGGATCATGCTTGCCATCGCTGCATATCATGATTACGAAATCTGGCAAATGGATGTTAAGACCGCCTTTCTAAATGGTGATTTAGAAGAGTGCGTGTACATGACTCAGCCAGAGGGCTTCGTAGACAGTGGGAGCAGCGGGAAGGTGTGCAAGCTTCTTAAATCCATTTATAGATTAAAGCAAGCATCGCGGAGTTGGAACATCTGCTTTGACGTCGTTATCAAAGAGTTTGATTTCGTCAAAAATCCAGATGAACCTTGTATCTACAAGAAGGCGGCAGAGAGTAAGGTTGTCTTCCTCGTATTGTACGTGGACGACATACTCTTGATAGGAAATGATATTCCTATGCTGCAATCGGTCAAGCTCTTCTTATCACAAAGATTCTCAATGAAAGATCTTGGTGATGCCTCCTGCATATTGGGAATTAGGATCTATAGAGATAGATCCAAAAGGATTTTGGGATTGTCCCAATCCAGGTACATTGACACCATACTAAAGAGGTTTAGTATGGAAGAGTCCAAGCGTGGGAACTTGCCCACGATCTCTGGAGTCACTCTCTCCAAAGAGATGTCTCCCAAGACTGATTTGGAGAGAGCTCGCATGCAAGGGATACCCTATGCTTCGGCAGTAGGCTCTATCATGTATGCGATGCTATGTACCAGACCCGATGTAGCATACTCACTAAGTATAGTGAGCAGGTATCAAGCTGATCCTGGAGAGAGTCACTGGACAACTGTGAAGAGCATTCTCAAGTACTTACGAAGGACTAGAGAAATGTTCTTGGTGTATGGTAACGGAGAACTCCAAGTGGAGTCCTTTACCGATTCGAGCTTCCAGAGTGATAAGGACGACTCTAAGTCGCAGTCGGGTTTTGTCTTTACCCTTTACGGAGGGGCGGTTAGCTGGAAGAGTTCCAAGCAGGAAACCGTGGCAGACTCGACGATGGAGGCTGAATACATCGCTGCCAACGATGCTGCCAAAGAGGCTGTCTGGATCAAGAAGTTCATTACTGAACTTGGAGTGGTTCCATCCATTGAGCGTCCAATACCTTTGTATTGCGATAACAATTGAGCGGTGGCTTTGGCCAAGGAACCCAGGTCCCATCAGCGATCCAGGCATATTCTGAGGCGGTAACACCTGATCCGGGAGATAGTTGATCGCCGGGAGATCGAGGTCAGGAGGGTTGACACGAAGAACAACACGGCGGATCCACTCACGAAGGCCATTCCCCAGACACAGTTTGAGAGACTCTTCGGGATGCTCGGTATGCGATACTACAGCAGCTGGCCCTAGTGCAAGTGGGAGATTGTTAGTTGTATGTATGCCCTAGAGGCCAGTATTGTACAGATGTTGTATATTATATTGGATGCTTGGACATATATAGAGATGACTTTCTTGCTCGATATGATAGTATGCTATCTGGTTACTCTTTATCTTAACACGTACACTAGTCTCTTTATACTGTCTTGTAGTTACATGTTGGTAAAGCCCTTAGGATGTGTACTTGACTACCTGGACTATGATGCAGATCATACTAGTGGGGACATGGTAGTCCATAAGTACATCCTTCAAGGTCCCTTGTCGTGGGTGTATCGAGACGGGGCATCGATATACCAGAGTAGACTAGCGTATATGCTTCTCGACCCATGTGATGGGCGATGGATGATCCCATATCCATTGGTGTTTGACATCAGAGATGGTATACGGGTGCTCAGTGGAGACTGGGTACACTGGACGGACTCGCCGAGAACTCCCAGATGGTATTATACCTCACGTCAGATGGCAGTTCTCAGGTGACACTTGTGCAGGTTAGTCTGTAGACCCGAGATCATCATAGAGTCTTGTGTGATTCCCACTGTGCTTTGATCTCCACCTTACCACGTCCATGAGGGCGTGCAAAACGGTGGTCTTTGGGTACAGTCCCGAGTCACATGGAGGCAATGAGCGATAGGAGGGGTTTCGTCTCTCCCGGTATTGGGGGTTGATGTTGCGCTGTGCTCGATTGGCCGTAACAGGGAAGTCCCTGGCCAGGGCTGATCAGAGATTTGCTGGTAAGTGTTACCAGTAGTTTCTCGACCCGTTATGAGCCTCACATCGGCACGACTTATCGAGTATTGGGGTCTGACGTTTACCACCCCTAGACTTGATATGCGACGTATCAGACGAACAGACAGGACTGTACGGTAAGTGTTACTGGTTGGATTCACAGGAGTGTGAGCGGGATAGCTCATCGATCTTCTGATCGCTCAATACCTGGATGGCCGTTATGTTTAGCAGACCGCTTGCGGCTTGTGGGTGCTTGATATGATCATCATCTGCTACCGGCGTATTGACGAGTCTTTAGAGTCCTACACAGAGGTTTCCTAACTCAAGAGAAACGAAATAGGAGTGCATATGAGATATGTGCGGGACCGAGAATAATACGTGTATGTGATACCGTATTTGATTCTCGCGATTTTTGTTTCGATTGGTTGTATGATATATGACCTAGTTATCGAATCATTGATTCGATAAATCGATGCATTGAATACTAGTCAGTTATGTGCGACATGACCGGATCATTGAATCAAGTGTTGATTTAATGATTTAATGTATAATTATATATTTGATATATTACTTTGCATTAACTAGTATTGGTTCATTTTAAACGGATTTTTCTCACTTGATTTACACATTGTATATGTGATATACTTTTGTGCACATATTTGTATCATGTTTGATGATACTTGATCATATGGTTAAGTGTATAGAATTAAACCATAGTTAACTTGAGATTAGGGTTTTGATTATGCATTTATTCATTTATTTGTTTATTCATTTATTTGGATAAACTTTAAGATGAAAATGGTGGCAATTTTTGTTTCATATTGAAGCTTCATGAAGCTTTGACTTTGCTAACCATTCTTGTCTTCATGCTTAACCCTAACCCACTCAAATGACCATGGTTTATTCTCTACACTTAACCTTAGTTAAAGTTATGATAAGTTTGTATTTTCTTTTCATTTTTAAAAGAGAACTTATCATAACTAGCTTCATCATCTTCTTCTTCTAAAAAGAAAAAGCTTGCTACTTTAATGGCAACTTGAGTTCTAGTGAGAGAAATCCAATTCTAAAGTGAACCCACCTCCTATTTCTTCACCCTCTACCTTTTGCCAAGTTGTTTTGGGTGTTTTCTTCACAAGTTTCACAACTTTGTGAAGTCGGAGCTTGAACTAGTGCAACCTCGACGTAGATCGTCTTTGACATGAAGCCGACGACCTAGCTCGCCCGTTTCTCCGATGAAGCCGATGATTGGGTTCGGGATTCATGATGGACAGCGATAGGACACCCACGTGGAGCTAAGGAAGTGGAAATCCGGATCTACAAAGGTTGTAGCATCCTAACTTTTAGTTAATTTGTTAACTAGATTATCTTTTCGCCTAAACATCTAGTCTAAGATCCGTTGTTTAGGGTTTCTCGGCACCATTTTTTTTAAATTAGCATGTTCGATGCCTTGTGAGACCTCACTAGAGTGCCTAGGAACCTTTCAAGCAGTTGCAACTTACTTTGCCCTCTTTCTAATCCCTTTATTTTGTCTTTAGTTATTACCTTCTGTACACCCTACTTAGGCTAATTGGTTTTCTTCATTCCCTTACCTTTCGGCACCTGCCTATGGTTTGGAAGAAGACTATCCAATAAGCGTAATAGGTGTACTCTCCTAAGCTAAGGAGCTCTCGCAACCTGAGAGAAGGTGATAATAAAAGACAACTGAATAAACCAATTCTATTTCTCCTGAACCTTGATCCATCCTCGAAGAAGTCCCTTCGAGTTCGTATATAACCATACGATGGATCTATCCAATGGAAGTGGATGTCCGTAGTAATACGGGGTGTTCTGAGGAAAGCAAAGGGTAAAAGGAGGAGTGGCAATGACTTATGCAACTTAGACAATCCAAAAAACAGTAATTTAAGAAGGTTCGGTCAACTTGGTCATCGAGTCATAGTCTAGGGTCGGTCAAAGGTCGCTGCCAAAGAGAGAGAGAAAAGAAACACTCCGCGTGCACTCTAACCTAGATCAGAATGGTTATCATTTTATCTAATCAGGAAACCTCTCACTGTACTGTCAAATTCTCCTCCAAACCTGAAAGAAGAATCAATCGGGATCACCCGAAGAGTAAACTAACTCATCAGTGGGAATCGGGATCCAACTCTCATCGCATGATAAAGTGACGGAATCCACTCACGTTATCACACTCCAGAAGGTATGCGCATACTTGGCAAGTTTCAGTTTCTTTAGAAACTCCCGATATGATTTTTGCCCCATGCTCTTATGACCTTGGCGTTGGTCAAAATGTCATAAGTCACATGCCAAGTTCTACCCGTCACTGTCTTGTCAATTTGAACCCACCCGCACATGCCCTTGACGTTGGCCAAAATGGCAGAACGACTGTCCCAAACCAACTCATCTATCTATGCAACAAATGAATACCCAGCAGCTACCAGACACCATGCCTTGGCGTTGGACAAAATACATAGCTTGAATACTACTGAATACCCAAAAGAAATGACGGAGGGCTACGGCTGGTTTTTGGCGAAAAACCTTTAACGTAATGAACTTGATCTCGTTGAAGGAACCTGATAGCTTTTTATAAAAATATAGTGGCGAAAACCTTTTGCTAAAGAGGTCACTACCGGTGAAGGGATCAAGGCTCTTTCCCCGTGGAATGAGGTGCAGGATATTCCAACTAAATACTGCGATGCAAAGCAGCATGTAATCGACTATAGTGAAGTTATTACCCTGACACAAACTTCTGCCCAAGGGGTCACTCTCGGTAAAGGGATCTTGGCCCTTGCCTCGTCGAATGAGGTGCAGGATATTCCAACCGAATACTACTGTGCAAAACAAAAGAAAACGTCTTTGTAATAACACTTTTAAAAACTGTTCCAACAACATCCAAACAGGTTTGTTTTCCTTTGCATTGATCAGAATCAACACAGTCCCATCAATTAATCACACCAGAAATGAACGAAAATAAAATGTACGTATATGCCATCCGCATTCGTCACTGGGTCCCGTCATCACCCGTTAGGTTACTTAAATAACGACAGAGCGGAGACTGGACTAGCACGGGTGTAAAACATATACAACATCTAATAGTATATATACCAATATACAATAATCGCTCCAGGCGTGATAATATGCAACATTACAGAAAAGTAATAAGTATCATAGAACAATACAGATAATCTGGGATCCCCGGGTTTCACAGAGCCGCTGCTGAAACCCGACGTTCCCCTGGTCGTGTGGATAGCCTGTGCAATGAAACTTAGACCCCTACGGGTGCGGCAAGTTACCCGCCAAAATCTGAAGTGAGACAACCCCCTACAGCATAGTGAATGGACAACCCTTCACTTCACGGAATCCGGTAGCTTGAGTACCCCTCCTTGGGTCAACCTGTACCCCCTACGAGTGCGGCGAATAGTCTGCCAATTCTAGAGTGAGGCCCCTCTGCCTCTCAAAACCATGAGATGCGGACCCGTTGCCCTCTAGAACCCAGCTATCCGTGCACTCCATCGCGGGGTAAAACCTAGTACATAAATGAAAAATATGTACAACGGGTACATCGACCTCAGCCCGGTCGTGCCCAAAAAGAATATTATACAAACAGGCAGTGACGGCAGTCCACATGTTGGACGCTCACCCCGCAATATCAAATGTACAAATAAACTCAAACTGCACTACCATTGCACACTGCTATCCACCACGACATATCCGTAACATCACAGCACAACACAGAACATCAACGCGAATGTCATGTTCGCAAACCCGTCTAAAAGAACTATAGCAATCAGACGCGGTTTACCGCTCAAATGACATTCACGGTCGGAGATATAATATAAGTACTGTAAACTAACACGTTTAAATTTCGATCGACTAAATTTCCCGAAGTGGGCCCCACATACATCTGCTGTACAGTAACAAAATATGGGCCCGAAAGAAATATTCCAAAAACCACAATTTTCAATATAGAACCTACTGTAGGAAGATGGTTCACTGTAGCTCTAAAAAGGCCGCGGAACCGCGGCCAAAGTAGGGTTTGTGCGGCGGTTCCGCGGCACTTTGGAGTCAACAGTTGACCAAATTTCACCAGTATTCTTAGAAAAGCCTGTACGATTTTCTGAGATGCTCAAAATAATTTTTAGACCCTTTTAAAAATCGACAGAAACTTTTGCACTGAAAATTGTGATTTTCGAAAATCCGTTCGATCGATATTTTAAACGCGTTAGCACAAGTTAGTAAAGCTTAATGGCAAGGCACTGATACCATGTAAATCTACGGTAGCGCCCCGACCATCAAACTGACGCCAAATGCGGAACAAAATTTTTTATAACTGGCGCTATTGCATACTATAACCCAGATCTGCCATTAACGCTAAACTAACAAACTGCAAAGAGGGTAGAAAGGTTATACCGAATGATCCGAGTCTTTCGTTCTTTAACCATCATCCCACACTCCTGTTGCGGCTACTCCGATCTCGTCGATCTCCGATCTGCTCGTCCAGGTGGCACCACGTCATCGAATCTTTAAACGGGCTCCCGCCTCTGACCCGAGGCAACTCGGTCATCAAGTTTGCTAAAAGAGATGACCAAGATTGATGTAGAGAATGAGTAGAACACTTTGTCTCACTTCGTCCAAAGCTATGGACGAACGGTTAATGAAGTTGCCATTTGGAATGATATGAAATGAGAAATGAGCTATGAAATTTCCATACACCAAATCATATAAACTTTTTAATCAACAACCATCTCTTTTCTACCAAGTGAGTGAGAGAAGAGGAGGGGAGGGGCCGGCCATATATAGAGGTGGGGGGTGAGTGTAGGAGCAACGGGGGAATGACCACAAGCAAAGCTTCTCACAAAAGATCTTAGCAAGAACAAGAATCATTAATGCAAAAGAATGAGTCACTAATACACCTCATCAACTCATTAAAGCAAACAATGAGTCACTAACCTAGTCACCTCTTCTGGAACCTTCCACACTCATGACTCACCCAAAAGAAGAAAAGATAAATCCGCATTAAACCGAATGTTTAATACGGGTGATAGAAAACTGGAAACTGGCAACTTCCAAAAGCGATCCCGAAACGAATTTCAGGATAACCCCGTAACAGTATAAACATACCCGCATTTGTATTACGACCGAATACAAATGCAACTGAGACAAAGAGATTATATCTACACAGTATTATACTCGAATCCGGCTTAAACCAAAGCCCACCAGTATTATCTGCTCGAAATATGACACGTGCGTAAACGCACGTGCATTTTCCGAACCCTGCCATAAAACCATACCGCCTCTACAACGTTTCGCCTGAATTTGGGAAACTATCTGTAGGGGACTCTAATGACTCGTCAGTACCTTGGCAGTGGGTTTAACCATAAGCCGTCAGCGGCACTAGCTGTGCGTAACGGCTGCCCATGTACTGACCTCAAGGGAAGCCGATGAGCGAACTCATCCCGAAACCCTACTGAGCCTAACAGTGACAATGTATATACAGTCCGGTCCGTTCGTCTATGAGTATCGCATATCCGGCCTAGGGGGCTAGTAACGTCAGACCCCCAATAGCGGTATAAGTCGTGTCGGAGACAAGCCCTGAACACCCTGAGAAACTACCGGAGTACCTACCAGTAATTCTCACCTGCCTTGGCCAAGGACTTAGTGTAATGACTTTCCTATACACAGCGCGATCTCCACCCGCAATACCGGGAGAGATGAATCCCCTGCAGATCCGCTCACATGCCTCCATGTGGCTCGGGATTGTACCCAAAAACTACCTGTTTGCACGACTCCTTTAAGCCGTGGTAGGGTAGAAATCAAAGCACAGTGGGAACTCACACGAGACAAATGACGACCTCAGGTCGATGAATTAACCTGTACACAAGTCACCCTGGAACTGCTATCTGACGATATGTATAATACCAACTAGCGGGTTCCCGGCGAGTCCTGTCCGGTGTACTCATGACCCAATGAACACCTGTATACATCTTAGGTGATCCAACTGACACCAATGGCTTGTGAGACCGGCCACCGCCCCTCGTCGGGGTCTCGACTGTATACACTAGTCTACTCCGGAGTATCGATGCCCTGTCTCGGTACTCCCACGACTAGGGACCTCTATTAAGGATGTGCTTATGGACTACCCAACTCTCATGTATATGATCGCCCTCATACTGTTGGTAGTCAAGCAAGATCCTAAGGGCTCTATCAACGTATAACATGTAATCAGTCACCTGAACATGTACACGACTGATAAAGGCAAACCAGATAGCATACTATCATCTCGAGTAAGACCGTCCTACCGGTATAGTTCCTCCGCAATCATTGCAATCACGTGCCTGCGATCCAATAATTGACTTTGAGGGCACTATATCCAACATCATCGAGGTCACGAAACGTATACACTAGTCTACTTTGGAATATCGATACTCAGTCTCGATATTCTTATGACTAGGGATATTTAAGGATTTTCTTATAGACTACCCAGTTCTCACAAATGTGATCGCCACAATAACCCTAGTAGTTAAGTAAGAATCCTATGGGCTCTATCAACATGTAATAGTGATCCGTAATACCATATAATACATGTACATGATTATAGAGATGAACCAGATAGCATACTAACATCTCGAGTAAGACTGTTCTACTCGTATAGATCCTCCCTCAATCATCATAATCGCCTGCCTGCGATTACAATAATTTCCTTGAGAGCACTATATCCAACAACCTCCCACTTGCACTTAAGGCTAATTATTGCGGTGTCGTATACTCACAGCCTGTGTGCTACCGAACACCCAACTTCTCTACTAATTAGTTTTTCTAATCATGTTTGCGAGACATTCATGTTCAAGAAATAGCCTCAGTGAGTGGATTCGCTCCAATGTTTCCATCTTAACCTCTCTATATCTCAACTTCATGGAGAACGACTATCTCCCAAAATGAGCGATAACTGTCTTAGAATTTATCTGGATATCTGATGGGACCTTGTTCATAACATGAACACCAAATCCAATAAACTTCTTAGACAGTATCCAATTGCCGATATAATCAGCTGTAGGGTAAGTATAGCACCTTAGCAAGGTTTAAGAAGGCATCACACATGCCATATTGAAATTTTTGGGGTGCTAAACAAATCCTAACCATGATCTTAACTAGAGACTTAGGGTAAACATAACAAGTAAACAACTTTACTTCTAAGAGTTAGGGATTACAACCTTTGTAGTCCGTTCCTTCACTTCTAAAGCTCCGTGTTGAGGTCCCTTCGCTGCGATCATCGAGTACCCGGACTCAAGAGAGGATCCATGAAAAGAAAGATGCAAGTTTGCTTCCAATCTTCAACAACAAAGATGATCTACCTTGAAGAAACTCAAGCCCAAGCTCTTGCTTTATTAATCAAGTATTAGGAAAGTAAACACCCTAATCTAAGTGGCTAGAATAGATGAGGATGATGAAGTAGGAATTTAGCTCTCATTTGTTTTCAATTTCTCAATCAAAATCATCACATAAGAAAAAGCTAGAAAGCTTTTCTCAAAGGAAGAAGAAGAAGAAAATCTATTTGTGATGAATAATGAAATCATAGTTATGGTTACAAATCAATCATGGGTTAAGAATGAAGACTTAACCCATGTAGAGAGTTAACTAGAGTAAAGGGTTTTGGTTTGGGTTAGAAAATATCTATACAAAATATCTTAGCAAAAGCAAAAATTAAGCTTCTAGAAGCTTCATGAAAAAGCAAACCCAAATCAAACCCTAACTATGTTTAATCTCCACAAATCATGTTGCATTTGTAATCATAACTTGTTACAATATTATATATCACATATATAATATATTTTGTAACAAAATAAAATAATACAATTAACATATATCACATATATATCAATGTATTATCCAAGTGAGAAAAAGAATCTTTAAGTGAGCTTATATTAGTTAATGTAACTTAATATATCACATATATAATTATACATTAAATTATCGAATCAACACTTGATCCGATAATCCGGCTATATCGCATATAACCGACTAATATAATCTGTATCAGTTCATCGAATCAACAATTGATCCGATGACCCGGCTATATCACATATACCCGGCCGATATCTCATATCGCGAGAATCTAATACGGTATCGCATACACGTATTATTCCCGGTCCCGCACATATCACATATGTGCTCCTACTCCGTTTTGCCTGAGCCAGGAAACCTCTGTGTAGGACTCTAAAGAATCGTCAATACGCCGGCAGTAGGTGATGATCATATCAAACACCCACAAGCTGCAAGCGGTCAGCTAAACGTAACAGCCACCTAGGTATTGAGCAATCAGAAGATCAACAAGCAAGCCTGTACATTCTCCTGTGAATCCAACCAGTAACACTCCCGCACAGTCCGGTCTCTTCGTCTGATATGTCGCATATCTCGCCTAGGGGTGGTAAGCGTCAGACCCCAGTAGCTTGATAAGTCGTGTCGATATGAGGTCTATAACAGTTCGAGAAACTACTGATAATACTTACCAGTAAATCTCAGCAACCCTATCGTACACAGCGCAACATCAACTCCCTATACCGGGAGAGACGAAACCCCTCCTATCGCTCATTGCCTCCATGTGATTCGGGACTGTACCCAAAAGCCACCATTTTGCACGCCCTCTTGGACGTGGTATGATGGAAATCAAAGCACAGTGGGAATCACACAAGACTCTATGACGATCTCGGGTCTACAGACTAACCTGTACAAGTGTCACCAGAGAACTGCCATCCGACGTGAGGTATAATACCATCTGGGAGTTCTCGGCGAGTCCGTCCAGTGTACCCAGTCTCCACTGAGCACCCGTATACCTTCTCTGATGTCAAACACCAATGGATATGGGATCATCCATCGCCCATCATATGGGTCAATAAGTGCATACGCTAGTCTACTCTGGAGTATCGATGCCCTGTCTCGGTACTCCCACGGCTAGGAACATTTGAAGGATGTACTTGGCGCCTACACTGTCCCCACTAGTATGATCTGCATCATAGTTCTGGTAGTCAAGTACTCATCCTAAGGGCTTTATCAACATGTAACATAGAGACAATCAGAGTACATGTTAAGATAAATGGCAACCAGATAGCATACTATCATATCGAGCAAGAAAGTCCTCCCTATATATGTCCAAGCATCCACTACAATATACAACGTATGTACAGTAATGGACTTTAGGGCATACATATAACTAACAATCTCCCACTTGCACTAGGGCCATCTGTTGTAGTATCTCATACCCAACAATAAGCTGTGGTTGAAGTATCTCTTACTCAACCATCCCATAAAAGTCTCTACTGGGAAATAGGCCTTTGTGAGTGGATCCATGCTGTTGTCCTCTATGTCTACTCTCCTAATCTCGATCTCCCTGGAGATTAACCATCTCCATGATCAGGTGATACTGCCTAAGAATATGTCTGGATCTCTGATGGGATGGGGGTTCCTAGGCCTTAGCCACAACTCCATTGTCACACAATAGCAGGAACGAAGTTCATCTCATGAACTTATATATATATATATATATATATATATATCCAGACTGTCTCTTTGGTAGTATCTTTGGTAACGATGTATCTTGCCTTTAATCGTCTAGTAAATCATGGTATCTAGCTTGGAACTCTTCCAACATACCGTCTCTCCACAGAGGGTAAAGACAATGCCCGCGACTGACATTCAGTCGTCCTTATCACCCTGGAACTTTTCCAGTGATTCTCCCCAGGATTGATTGATACCATCTCACTACAACTAGTGAGAATCCTAACATCCAATTAGATCTATCTCATAGATCCATAACTCAGGATTTAGGAGGTACCACCTTGATCCTATATGGAGAATCTTTGTAATAAGAGAAGATTGACCGAGCGTAGCATAGGATACTTCTTCCCTATCAAGAGTATGTCATCCACGTACTATACAAGGATCACCACCATACTCCCTACTACCTTTTTGTATATACTTGGTTCATCTACCATTTTGATGAAGTCAAACTCTTTGACTAGCACATCAAAACAGACGTTCCAACTCCGCAATGCCTGATTTATCACATAAAACATCTTGCACACGTTTCCACTGCTCCCATTGTCTACGAAGCCCTCTGGCTGTGTACTTATAGACGTTCTCTTCTAAATCACTATTTAGAAAAGCAGTCATGACACCCAACCGCCAGATATCGTAGTCATGGTATGTAGCAGTGGCAAGTAGGATCTGGATGGACTTAAGCATATCTTTGAAAATCTCAACTTTTCCATGTACACCAAGTAATCTTCTCAAGATATACTTGCTCCTGATGGGGATTTAACCCTTCAGACAAAGCAACCAAAGTCCATACTTTGTTGGTGTATAAGGATTCCATCTTAGATCGCTAAGCATCCAGCCATTCTCACAGAGTCCCCACTCCTGATGGCTTGCTCAAAACTAGTTGGGTCATCATCTTATGATGCAATCCTCGCTCCCGCCGTCATAGAGAAACCGAAGTATCTCTCAGGTGGATGAGGAACCCTACCAGATCGGCAGAGAGACTGAGGTTCGTTGGAAACTATTGAATCCTCCGGGTTTACCAAATCATCAGCTGCAGTTTGTATAGCTGGAACTCCTTCCAGTTTTACCTCATGACCACTAATTTCTTCACAAGAAATTCCCTTTTTCTCAAAAAGTGGTGTGCCGAGAAATAAAACATCTTTTGTTCCTCAGTGTAGTAGAATATATTCCCTTGCGAATGCTTGGGATATCCAACAAACTTCCACAGAACTGATCTTGCCTCGAGCTTGTCCGGATTTTGCTTTTTACATAGGCCGGACAACCCTAAATCTTAACTTCCTTAAGAGATAGGCTCTTCCCATACCATATCACATATGGAGTGGTAGGCATCTGATTTGGTTGGAACCCTATTCAATAGGTATGCAACTTCTCAAGTGCATAACCCCAAAAGAAATCAAGCAACTCAGTAGTACTCATCATAGAACACACCATATCACATAGGGTGTGATTGCTCCGCCCCGATACACCGACGTGCTGTGGTGTATTCGGAGGAGTAATGCTGAGAGAGAATCTCATTCTCCTTTAGAATAGTCCAGGAATTCCGTGCTCAAGTATTCTCCTCTTTGATCACATCAAAGGACATAATACTCATTCCCGTTTTTGGTTCTCTACTTCTAACTTATATTCCGTGATTATCTCAAAAGTTTCGGACTTGTGTTTCAACAGGAACATATGTCTGAATCTTGAGAGATCATCAGCGAATGTAATGAAGTACAAAGAACCGGTCCTGGCATATGTAGACATGGGACTATCATACATCATCGTGTATCAATCCCAAGAGTTCACCAACTCTTTCTCTGTTTCCAATAAACGGAGCTATGGTCATCTTATCTTTGTGACATGACTGGCAAGTTTTACAAGATGTAAATCCAAACTAATTTAAATATGCATCTTTATGTAACTTCAGCTAGTCGGGTCGCATTGATATGACCTAGTCTATAATGCCACAAGAAGGATTCGTTCATTTCTGAACTCTTCCTCTTGTGTGTATTTTGTACGTTAAGAACTGTGGTTTGATTTAGAACGTCTATGCTTTTAGATAACGTGCCTGAACCGATCAACTCTTGATATAGGAAATGTTCAAAACATTATCCAACAATACAAAATTATATCCTTCTTTACTAATAAAGAGACTGATATGATCTTGTATATCAGGTTCGGTATCTAATAACATTCGTTCAGAATCAATGTATTCTGGTAATACAGGGTGATAACTACCAACAGACTTGGCTGCAACACTTGCACCGTTTCTATCTCATGAAATTTATCACCCGTTCTCAGTTCTCTACCTATCTGTAGCCCATGTAACAGATTACATTTGCGGGATCCTGACCCGGTATCTCATACCCAGGACGTAAAGGATACTGAGAAACAGTTCTCGGTAATGAACACACCCGAAGAAGATGTATCAGCATGCACTTTCTTCGTTTGGGTGGCACGGGAATTCTGGTAATCCCCTATTTCCTGCTCTGTCTTATAACAATTATAAGTTGGAGCGGGACCAACGTTCCCCAGCTCAGTATAATAAGCGGGTTCGGTTAATATATCCATATTATTATCTTGATTAAGGCGTGACATGGTCGCTACCTGGAGAGAGATAGAAGAAAACACTCAGCGTATGCTCTTGCAAGATTAGATTGGTTATTAATATATTTAATCAGGATGTCTCCCACCGTTTTAGTCAAATCTTCCTTCAAACCCTAAAAGGAAAGAATAGCCGGGATTAATTACACTCTATAAGTTCGCCAATCTTTCAGCCAGGCCTGTGCCGATACTTTGAGGGAGGTTCCCCGCGCTTTCGCACGAACCTAATTAAAATAAACCTCGTATTTCCAGGGGCGTAACCCCGTTGACGCCTTTCTAGACACCTACTTGATCGGCTAATTGTAATGTGTAAAACTCTCCCAGGTGTAAATCTTACTCGCAGCGGGTATTGGGATCCAACTATCTCATAGAAAGTATGCAATCTCATTGCAAATTTCAACACTTGAAATTCCCAATAATATTTTGCCCCTAGCAACTTATTGTAAGACTATGGTAGCGCCCCGGCCGTCTTTCCAAGACCAAAATGTGGAACGAAAATTTTCTAGACCTGAAAACCGGCGCTATCGTATGCTTAAAATCCGGATCGAACCATTAACCTACAACTAGCTATCTAGAGAGAGGGTTGGAAAGCAATATCGATCGATCCATGTCCTTCGGTCTTTAGCCACCATCCCAAGCTCCTCGCGGCATCTCCGGTCTTGATCTCCTCGTCGGAGAGGGCACCACATCTACGAGTATTTTTACGGGCTCCCGCTTCATCCGAAGCAACTCAGGCACAAAGTGTGCTAGCCGACGTGTCCAAGGTGTTGTAGAGAATGTTTGTGATCACTTTGTCTCTCGCATCCATTACTTTGGATGGAGGTTGAAGGTGTTGCCATTGATGAAGATAATGAGCTAGAGGAAGAAGAAGAAGAAGAAGAAGAGAAGGCTTTCTATCTTTTTCTTTTGTTCTTGCTATCATAAAAAGAGATAGAGTGAGAAGAATAATATGAGAGCTCCCTACTCATGGCAACCCCTCTAACTTTCTCTTCTCATCATATCAACACAAATCAATCCACTAATGTGACATTTTTGTTAAAAAAGAGACCATGAGTCACTAGTGAAGTCCATGTCACATTTAATACATGTCATGATGAAATTCTAGCTCATTATTTCCATAAGCAAATATTAATCCAAATGTTTGCCACAACAAAAAGATACGGCAACATCTAAAGTAAACTCGTGACGGATCACAAGGATACCTCTCACCTGTATATACATACCTGCATCCGTATTCTGACCGAATGCGAATGTGACGAGACTAAAGTAATCCAACAAATCTAATACTAGGATCCGGATTAAACCAAAGCCCACTAGTATGATCCGTCCGATCATGATCCGTACAATACCGCACGTATATGATCGAACCATGCCATATATCATACGGCCTCTACAACGTTTCGCCCGAAACATGAGAAACTGTCTGTGGGGGACTTTAAAGACTCGTCAATACTTTGGCTGTGGATTTAACCACTAGCACGTCAGAGGTATTAGCCATACGTAACGGGCTACCAAGTATTGACAAAAAGGGAGGTCGATGAGCGAACTCATCCTGACACCCTACTGAGCCTGTCAGTGACAATATCTGTACAGTCCGGTCCGTTCGTCTATGAGCATCGCATGGCGGGCCTAGCGGGTTAGTAAAAGTCAGACCCCCAAAAGCGGTACAAGTCGTGTCAGAGTGTAGCCCAGAACACCCTGAGATACTACTGGAATACCTACCAGTAAATCTCCTGCCTCGGCCGAGGGCTTTGTCTAATGGCTCTCCTAGACACAGCGCGATCTCACCCCCAATACCGGGAGAGACAAAACCCCTGCCGATCCGCTCACTTGCCTCCATGTGGCTCGGGACTGTACCCAACTAAAACCTGTTTGCACGACTCCTTTGAGCCGTGGCAGGGTAGTAATCAAAGAACAGTGGGAACTCACACGAGACAAATGACGACCTCAGGTCGATGAACTAACCTGTACACATGTCACCAGGGAACTGCTATCTGACGTCAGGTATATTACCAACTAGCAGATTCCCGGCGAGTCCTGTCCGGTGTACTCATAACCCAATGAGCACCTGTATACATCTTAGGTGAACCAACTGACACCAGTGGCTTGTGAGACCGGCCACCGCCCCTCTTCGGGGTCTCGACTGTATACACTAGTCTACTCCGGAGTATCGATGCCCTGTCTCGAAACTCCCACGACTAGGGACCACTTTTAAGGATGTGCTTATGGACTACCCAACTCTCACGTATATGATCGCCATCATACCGTTGGTAGTTAAGCAGGATCCTAAGGGTTCTATCAACGTGTAATAGTGAACATGTCACCTAAAGCTGTACACGATGATAAAGACAAACCAGATAAGATACTATCATCTTGAGTAAGACTTTCCTACCGGCATAGGTCCTCCCTCAATCATTGCAATCACGTGCCTGTGATCCAATAATTGACTCTGAGAGCACTATATCCAACACTTATGACCTTGGCTAAGGTCAACAAATCATAAGTGCTAGCCAAGTTCAACCCGTCATTTCCCGATTGAATTAAACCCACCCGCACGACCCTTGGCTAAGGTCAACAAAGTCGCACGACTACCCTAACTCAATCGCTTCATATGCTTATACAGATAAGCACTAATTAGCTACTGCACACTACGCCTTGGCTAAGGTCAACAAACGTAGCACGAATACTAAGTAGTATTTATCTGAAATGATGGAGGGCTACGACAGGTTTTTAAGAAAACCCTTTGCGTAATGAACTTGATATCGTCGTAGAATCGAGTGATTTTAAATGGAGTGTTTTTTAGGCCTTTACTAGTTTTGCTAAAGAGGTCACTCCCGGTGAAGGGATCTCGGCTCTTTCCTTATCGAATAAGGTGCAGGATATTTCACAAATACCGCTATGCAAAGAAAAAACTATAAAAGCAATCAAAAGACAAACCGAGTGTGCAGCATCTGCTAGTTTCGCTAAAGAGCTCACTCCCGGTGAAGGGATCTCGGCTCTTTCCTTATCGAATAAGGTGCTGGATATTCTACAAGGAATATCGCTATGCAAAGTAAGAACTAGAGCTACCATTTTTTAAACAAGTTTCTACAACATCTTTAGGTTTCTTTTATTTCATTAATCTCATTAATGAAGTCCCATTTTATTATGCTTCACAAGTATCACATTTGAAACGAAATCAGCAATATAATATATATCTCATATATATAATATAAACATTCGTCTCAGGCAGTAATATGATCTCATCACAGAACATTTCAGCAGAAGAACATATATGAAATATTGGATATACTAGGTTGTTCGTGTTTTATTACGAGCCTGTATAAAACACGGATTCCACGGTCGTGATGAATAGCCAAACCCACATCCCTAGACCCCTACGAGAGCGGCAAGCAACACTACCAATTCTAGGGTTAGGAGACCCGGTCTCGACTCCTCGAGATGGCCTCCCACTGGACCCTAGAACCCGGTTACATGTGCTCCCCGCCTTGGGTCTATCCTAATGCGGAAAAGTAAATAATATACAATGGTGACATCATCCTCAACCCGGAAGTGCCTCAATAAAAGAATATTACATACATTGAATTTTATATGAATGAAAATAAAAACCCTCATCTCACATAAAATCCCCGGTTATTCAAAACGCGACGATCCAATATAACATATCACAACAACACATAACATCATATGTCATCAACGTAAGTAAATATGCGTATCCCAATTGTCGTTGATGTATAGCAACGAAACCGGCGATACACCACATATTACACTTACGGTCGCAGAAAAGAAAGTGTAAAACTACAACAGTTGGAATCCGCAACCTCCTTATCCGCAACCTCCTTAGACATCGCATGCCTAACCAAATGAATTCCTTAGACATCGCATGCCTAACAATTATAAACCCCGCATTTTAGTCTCAATATTGAAAACACTTTTCAATATCTAGTCGGGCAATTCAACAAGATTCCCGACAACCTGATTGAATGCTCGTCGAAAACTTTAGTAGAAGGCCGCACCCCCGATGCCGTCGACGAAGTGCACTAAGGCGGAACACCGCTGCCTTGAGCACCCGAACGGATGCTTTTGGCGACGGGGTTCTCCTACAGTCACTTGGTCGGGGTTATGGGGCATGGCTATCTATTAAGTTTACCCGGCGAGTATCCGCGTACGCTACATGATTGCGACGGACTTTTGATCACATCAAAATCCCATGGCAACCGATCTAATGAGACTAAACTGCTAGATTTACAACATTCAAATTAGTTATCTCATAACTACTTGTGGATTCCAAATATTGTATCACATTCCAGATAAATAGACAATGTTAAACTTTCCAATCGAATAAACAAACACCCAAAATTTCCCTTTTTGCTCAACACTTGAACTTAGTTTAAAAGCATCCATCGCATGCCACAGTACCGATGGTCCAGCCGTAGAAAGGTCAAACCAACGCCTCACATGTGGCAACGCCGTACTGCCCCAAACCCTAAGGTTTAGAGACGGTTCAGACGGTCATATAATCGAGTTAAGGTTTGTGTTCTTCTAGAGGGTCCACCGCGTTACTTGCACGACTGTGAATGTTCTTTAACTAAGGAAAAAATCCAACACATGGAAATTTTCCGGCAGGGGAAAAAGTGAGTTATTGATATCCGTTTGAACTTTTTAAACACGTTCTAAATTACCCGGAAAACATAAACGAAGTTAAATTATCCGATCGAATTAACGAGTTCCCAATATATCCCAGAAGGCTCAACACTTGAGTAGAACTAAAAATTCCCAGAAGCATGAAAAATACCCAAGAATATAACCATGAAGTATTAGCCCCTAACTCCCAAAGTTGGCCGCGGAACAGCTGCCAAACGCATGGTTTAGCCGCGGTTCCGCGGTCCTTTGAGGGAGTTAGGGCTTCGTACTTCACAGTAATTCTTAAAATTCCCTGCATGATTTTCTGAGTATTTTTTATATGAAAAATTTCAACTTTTGAATTTTTTTTCCAGAAACTAGGTTTTTACGGGGTTTCGGAGTTCGATCGGATCTCAAATTTCGTCTAGACAACGCCTAATGCTCTAGATTGGCTCTGATACCACTGTAGGGTTAGTATAGCACCTTTGCAAGGTTTAAGAAGGCATCACACATGCCATATTGAAATTTTTGGAGTGCTAAAAAATCCTAACCAAGATCTTAACTAGAGACTTAGGGTAAACATAGCAAGTAAACAACTTTACTTCTAAGAGTTAGGGATTACAACCTTTGTAGTCCGTTCCTTTACTTTTAAAGCTCCATGTTGAGGTCCCTTCACTGCGATCATCGAGTACCCGGACTCAAGAGAGGCTCTATGAAGAGAAAGATGCAAGCTTGCTTCCAATCTTCAACAACAAAGATGATCTACCTTGAAGAAACTCAAGCCCAGGCTCTTGCTTTACTAATCAAGTATTAGCAAAGCAAACACCCTAATCTAAGTGGCTAGAATAGATGAGGATGATGAAGTAGGAATTTAGCTTTCATTTGTTTTCAATTTCTCAATCAAAATCATCACATAAGAAAAAGCTAGAAAGCTTTTCTCAAAGGAAGAAGAAGAAAATCTATTTGTGATGAATAATGAAATCATAGTTATGGTTACAAATCAACCATGGGTTAAGAATGAAGACTTAACCCATGTAGAGAGTTAACTAGAGTAAAGGGTTTTGGTTTGGGTTAGAAAATATCTATACAAAATATCTTAGCAAAAACAAAAATAAAGCTTCTAGAAGCTTCATGAAAAAGCTAACCCAAATCAAACCCTAACTATGTTTAATCTCCACAAATCATGTTGCATTTGTAATCATAACTTGTTACAATATTATATATCACATATATAATATATTTTGTAACAAAATAAAATAATACAATTAACATATATCACATATATATCAATGTATTATCCAAGTGAGAAAAAGAATCTTTAAGTGAGCCTATATTAGTTAATGTAACTTAATATATCACATATATAATTATACATTAAATTATCGAATCAACATTTGATCCGATAATCCGGCTATATCGCATATAACCGACTAATATAATCTGTATCAGTTCATCGAATCAACAATTGATCCGATGACCCGGCTATATCACATATACCCGTCCGATATCTCATATCGCGAGAATCTAATACGGTATCGCATACACGTATTATTCCCGGTCCCACACAGATCACATATGTGCTCCTATTCCGTTTTTTCTAAGCCAAGAAACCTCTGTGTAGGACTCTAAAGAATCGTCAATACGCCGGCAGTAGGTGATGATCATATCAAACACCTACAAGCTGCAAGCGGTCAGCTAAACGTAACAGCCACCCATGTATTGAGCAATCAGAAGATCAACAAGCAAGCCTGTACATTCTCCTATGAATCCAACCAGTAACATTCCCGCACAGTCCAGTCTCTTCGTCTGATATGTCGCATATCTCGCCTATGGGTGGTAAACGTCAGACCCCAGTAGCTTGATAAGTTGTGTCGATATGAGGTCTATAACAGTTCGAGAAACTACTGATAACACTTAACAGTAAATCTCAGCAACCCTGGCCAGGGATTTCCAGTTATAGCCAATCGTACACAGCGCAACATCAACTCCCTATACCGGGAGAGATGAAACCCCTCCTATCGCTCATTGCCTCTATGTGATTCGGGACTGTACCCAAAAGCCACCATTTTGCACGCCCTCTTGGACGTGGTATGATGGAAATCAAAGCATAGTGGGACACATAAGACTCTATGATGATCTTGGGTCTACAGACTAACCTGTACATGTGTCACCAGAGAACTGCCATCTGACGTGAGGTATAATACCATCTGGGAGTTCTCGGCGAGTCCGTCCAGTGTACCCAGTCTTCACTGAGCATCCGTATACCTTCTTTGATGTCAAACACCAATGGATACGGGATCATCCATCGCCCATCATATGGGTCAAGAAGCGCATACGCTAGTCTAATCTGGAGTATCGATGCCCTATCTCGGTACTCCCACGACTAGGAACATTTAAAGGATGTACTTGGCGACTACACTGTCCCCACTAGTATGATCTGCATCATAGTCCTGATAGTCAAGTACTCATCCTAAGGGCTTTATCAACATGTAACATAAAGACAATCAGAGTACATGTTAAGATAAAGGGCAACCAGATAGCATACTATCATGTCGAGCAAGAAAGTCCTCCCTATATATGTCCAAGAATCCACTACAATATACAACGTATGTACAGTAATGGCCTCTAGGGCATACATATAACTAACATCAGCACCCAATGCCATGACTACCTCAGTATCCTACTTGGAAACCTATCCATCATACTGCACATCAAAAGAGAGAAAACTATTAATTCTGACAGCCACTCTGTCATACAGGTCACCTTGGAAGCCTGAAATAATAACCACCTCCCGAAGAAGGTTGCCATTACCATATACCAAGAACATCCTCTTATGTTCATAACTGCTTCCCAATATTTCTCCAGGATTGAATTAATATCTGCTTATTGCAGCAAGTGTAAAAAGCAATATCAGATATGGTACTTGACATCTCATGATTGACTCAATTGCCTAAGAAAGTAATATGTAAATCATGCAAATCCCTCTTCTCATCTGTCTAGAAGACATCTTTTTAGAGAGGTTGACTCCATCACCTACGGGTACACCACCACGCCAGGAGTCGTCCATTCTAAAACACTTTAGAATAGTGTCAAAGTACCCGAGTTGGTACACTTTCCAAATCTAGATCTAAAACCATAGACATAGTCACCAGAATCCCTGATATTTTGTCCAGATCCCATATGGAGAAACACATGTGACAACCACAGTATAACCGATTGTAGTTTAGGAACATCACTTCATATCAGGAGCATGTCATTCAAATAACAGGACATCACTCCATACTACTTTCTTACTAGGTCTATCTGTTGTTCTGATGAAGTCAAACTCTATGACTGTCACATCAAAAATAGATGATCTATCTTCGCTATATTTGCTTTAGTTTATAAATAGACATAAGCTACTGGCCCACCACGCTTCCATTGCTCCTACTGACTATAACAACCCTCTGTCAGAGTTATATACACGTACACTTCTAAAGCTAATTTAGAACGACGTTATAGTCATCTACCTGCTAGATCTCATAGTTAAGGACAGCAGTAGTGGCTGGCTTGGTTAATCAAAACCTCCCTGTCACCGTCTCTGAGGAGACCGAAATACCTCTAGGGTGGCTGATGTTACCCATAAATCTGCAGAGTGGCTAATGGATTGTCGAATCCAATTCAATCTTTAGTAACTACTAAATTTTTAGTAACCGTTTGTGGTTCTGAAATCACTTCCAGTTCTACCATATTCCCTCTAATTTTTCTGAAAAGAATTCATTTTACTAAAGAAGTGGCAAGTCAAGAATAATATAACTATTGATCATGCAAATGGTAGAATGTTAATCCTCGTCAAAACCTGGTGTAACAATCGAGCCCAATGCTACTAGTTTCTGTTACCGTATGAATGGTGTATGGTATTTATTTCATTGATCCAAATTGACTGCTGCTAGTATAAATTTTACCCGACATTTCACTTCTGCATATAACAATTTAAGGTATTTAAAATAAAATTAAAAATATCTGTCATGGCATGCTTGACACCCCTAACCCTGTGGTAGCGTCCTTGCATCGTGTTCTCGTCCCGTTCAGTGAAACGGGCGAGTTTGGACGGCTACGCGCACGTACGTGTGTCCGCTTTGGGGGTATGCTTTTTGATTGTAAAATACTTCATTTTAAATTTTGGATCCTGCATAAAATTTTCTTATTTCAATTTCAAAATTTTGGACCCGACCCTGGTGCAATTTGGAAATATTTTTCATTTTGCACCAAATCCTAATTTCTAGTATTTTTATATCGTCGAATAAAATTTGTCAAACCCTTAAAATATATTTCCTATTTTTTCCCTAAATCTCTGGAAAAGATTTTCTCCCCACAAATGTTTCTTTATTTTCTTATTTTTCCTCATCCAATCACAATTCCTTATTCTTTCACCCAGGGCCCCCACCTTCTCCATCTCTCTCCTCTCTCTATTCTCTCTTTCTCTCTCCCACTACATTACAATTTTCTTTCTCCTCCTCTCTCTCTCTCCTCTCGCGCTCGCCCTTTCTCTCTCCTCTCGCCTCACTTTCTCTCTCGTCTCGCGATTCCTGTACATCCCTCGGATCGCGTCACCTCCACGCGAGTGCAGTCACCTCCCTTCACAAGATCCCTATATTACTTTCTCTCTCCCTTATCCTCAACTTCCTCCTCCTATATTAACCCGAGCTCCCATCTCCTTCCTCAATGCATCACGAGCTCTGCCTCCTCAAACCCTAACCTTAATAATCCCCATTGCCTCCTCAACTCCCCCAAAGACTACTCATCAACTCCTCCACCATTTTTCTGCATCCCGAGCCCTCGCCTGCACACACCAAGAAACCAGAACCCTCATCCCGTCGCCGTTCCTTCATCTCCGACGACCCTAGCCTTACACCACCATCATCACCATCTTCTTTCTCTCCCTATCTCCTTCGTTCTTCCTCCTACAACCCAGCAACACCCCTACACTCATCCTAACCCCAGCAAACCCAAACCCTAACTGAAATCCTAACATCAAACCCCTTAGCCGGAGCTCCGTTCCTCACCGTCGACGTGGTCGGCGACCACAACCTCGCCACAGATCCTCGTGAGCATCCCCTTCTCTGTTTTCCTTCCCTTCTTCTTAATTTTCTTTCCTTTTCTTGTTTGCATTCTTGATTGTCCACTGTTTTTGTGTCTCGCCGGAATCTGGCCGTGCCGGCGACGTGTCTCGACGATCCATCAAGATACCCTGACCTGTGTGGTTCCACCGTTCGTCGTTTGGGTCCATTCCGTGAACCGTGCGCCCGTCGCGAGATTTTCCCCGCCGACGTTTAACGTTTCGTTTTCCCGATTCGCGACCCGTCGAGGCAAGTACCCATTGCTACATGCTAAATAATATTTACATATACAGTGATAACACCCTAAACCTGCAATTTAACTTTAGTACTATAATTTCCCATTTTCGTGTTCAATGTCATGTTATATCATTTTATCTTCCACACTTGAAACCTACTGTTTGCAATTACTGTATTGAACCTAATAACCATATTTACGTGTTTTAATCACACTTTTACTAATGACGTAGCCTATAGCACTTTCTCTATAGTTTTACTTCATTCGGACACTCGTGTACGTTTAACCTGTATTAACTGTGACTTCATCCATTGAACCTATATATATATATATATCATTGCATCCATAAAATTCTTAAACTTGTTAACATGATTTAACGGCCCTAACTGTCATATTGTATTCTTATAATGTTGATAACACCTCTGAAATACAATTGATAACTGTGCTGCTAATTAATTGAAGCTTCTTTATTGTTTAATTCGTTGCTTAAATTTATGTTGTCGATGACCATGCTGGATTATGTAACTGAGTATGAGCACACCCATAATATTGTTTACATCTTGATCTGACTTGCTACATACATATTGATTGACCCGACATGGTACCATATACTGCTTGACTTGACCTTATGTACCATGACCTGACCCGTTATTTGATCTTGTGCCTAATGCCAACAATCTGACTTGTAGTCCTCATGGACCGTTCCTGTTGTCTATCCAGACAAACCTGTTTACCTGATCCTGTGTTGGCATTAGTTCTTGATTTCGGGATACCTGACTTGACATACACATATAACTTGGGGGTATGGGGAAATCAAAGGTGAAACCTGACTTGTAACTCAACAGTTCGCTACTTGTTCTGATCAGTTTTAGAGGCTAAGCCAGCCTTGGAATGATGCTGCTGACATCATTCATCTGTACATATTCCTGTTTAGTGCCTAGCGGCATGTCTCGGTTTCAGCCCGAGAATCTGGGTCGTGGTCCCGGGTATGCACGGGATACTATTGAGTTACATCGATGATTCACCAATTTGGTTTCAAAGACTTTAGAACAGAAAACCTGAATGAACAGTTTAGTTTACCCACTCCACACTACCCTGCACTGCTCTGATTTATATTATTGTTACCCTTGCTTTATTCATGTTTATATTCGCATTGCCTGTTACCCTGTTTATATGTTATTACTTGATGACTTGACGCGCCGACGTCTGGGTTTTGCATGGCCCAGATTCTGTACCGCTGTTGCAGTCCGAGCAGGAGTACTTCAGCCAATAGGCTGAGCTGTGAGTGTCAGCAGTAGTTAGTTTTTCTTTCCTGCATTTATTTCCTGATGTGAGCCCGCATTATGGGACATACATTCCAGTTATTTTGTATTGGATCTTTCGCTTCCGCATTTTATTATTCTTGACTCAGATTATCTTGGATTATGGACATGTTTTAGATAGTTTTATTTTGTTCTTGATATCTCTACAGCCGTAATGTGACTGTGGATGGATACTTCCTACCCACAGGTAGCATGTTTGGCTGTATCACGTGCCCACTTTAGCGTACTCTGGGAAGCGGGGCGTGACATGGTTCTTTTGGTATCAGAGCCATAGGTTAGTCGGGTTGATTCTTTTTGTAGTTGGGTATTATACCCAATACACGAATCAGAATACCCGTGTTTAGGAAACATGTCCTGCCACCTTGCCATTTTACCATTCTTGAATCACATTCTTCCTGATTATATCTTTTACGATGTGCAAACTTCCTTTGCATAGCGACTCGAAACCTGATTCCTTGTTATCTGTAGGACTTAGGCAACTTGGGTGGAGTTATGTAATTGTGGTTATGATACCGCGCCATAGTTACAATGCGGCACTCTATTTAAGCAACTTGGAGTTCTAGCCTTGATCTATATTTTGAATCTATCATCATGCTAATGTTGGGTGTTTCGATTTCAGGAATATGGCAGATAAGAATTTGAAGACGTACCAAAGGCGTGTGGATGAAGCCGCCATGCTTGGAGTGATAAGGGGAATGCTGGAGAATCAAAAGAGACAGACCGAGCTGATCCAGCAGCAAGCGGAATCGTTTCAGGAAGGTTTGCAGATCGTTCAGCAGTCTGTGAACAATGTTGGAGCTAAACCAGTTGACCGAGTAGGGACCGTAGCAGATTTCAGGCGTTTGGGTCCGTCTGCATTTACTGGTTTGGAGGAGCCGTTGCCAGCCGAGCAGTGGCTAGTTGACACAGAGAACTTGCTTGTTGCGGCACAGATTCCAGATGAGAAAAGAGTTGATATGGTAAGCATTCAGTTAGTGGACTACGCCCGAGAATGGTGGCTTGTGGAGGAGACCCGCTTGCCCAAGCCAATCAAGTGGGCGGATTTTTCAAAGAGTTTCCTAGAAAAGTTCTTCCCGTGGACCGCACGGAAAGAAATGGAAGAGAAGTTCATCGGGCTAAAGCAGAATGGAGCACCCGTGGATGTGCATGCAGCAGAATGGACAAGACTCAGCAGATTCGCTGGACCTTTAGTTGCCAACGATGCAGACAGGGCACGGAGGTTCATGCGCAGCTTGGACGTGGACATCCAGAGGCAGATTGTCTCCCTGGGTTTGACCACTTTCTCACAAGTACTTGCGGCAGCCCGAGAGCAGCAGAGTTTATCTGGAATGTGTTGCGCTAAAAACCAGCCGTAGCCCTCCGTCATTTCTTACGGGTACTGTTTAGTATTCGTGCAGGAGGCTGTCGATATCATATCCCTAGAACATACACTTATGTTCTAAAACTGCTTCCGATCGTTTCTCCAGGATTGGATTAATATCAACTTATTGCATCTACTGCAAGAACAACATCTGGTGTGGTACTTAACATCTCATGATTGACTCAATTGCCTAAGCAAGTGATCTGCCAATCATGCACATCCCTCTCTACTTTAGTTTATAAAACAGCTTTAGAGAGGGTGACTCCATCACCTGCAGGTACACTACCGTGCCAGGAGTCGTCCATTCTAAATACTCATAGAATGCTGTCAAAGTACCTAGATTGGAAAACCACCCAAATCTAGATCTAAAACCATAGATCCAGTAACCAGAATGTCAGATATAATATCCAAGTCCCATGTGGAGAAACTACTGTATGACAACCAAAGTATAACCGATCGTAGTATAGGAACATCACTTCCTACTCTGTGTATGTCATCCAAATACCAGGACATCACACCCTACTACCTTCTTAACAGATCCATCCCCTATTCTGATGAAGTCAAACCCATGACTGTCACATCAGAAATAGATGATCTATCTCCGCTATATCTGCTTAAGTCTATGAATAGACATAAGCCACCTGTCCACCAATGCTTCCGCTGCTCCCACTGACTACGACAACCCTCTGGCAGAGTCATATAGACGTACACTTCTAAAGCTAGTTTAGAACGACGCTATACTCATCCTCCTGCCGGGTCTCACAGTCTGGAACAACAGCAATGGCAAGTCTGGGTAAACAAGAACCTCCCTGTCACTGTCCTTGAGCATACCGAAGTACCTCTCGAGTGCCTGAGGTTACCCACCATATCTGCGGAGTGGCTAATGGAATGTCAAACCAGGTTGAATCTTTAGGTTCTTATCAAATCTACAGTAATCGTTTGCGGTTCTGGAATCACTTCCAGTTCTACCATACTCCCACTACTGTTTTCTGAAAAAATCCATTTCTTTTAAAAATGTGGCGAGTCAAGAACAATATCACTATTGATCTTCCAGATGGTAGAAAATCAACCCTCGTCATAGCCTGGGTCAACCCACAAACAGCCATTACAGAAACGTGCCTTGAGTTATCCGGAGTCTGGTTTTAAGCATAAGCCGGACAACTTCTTGTACCTTAACAATGTCAAGATATGAACTGTTCTATATCCAATATAGAAACAGAGGCACTGATTTAATTGGAACTAGATTCAAATCATGCAGCTGTCTCCAGTGCATGTCAACTAAATGGAAAGAGGACGATTAGCGTTACTCAACTTAGGAATACTTCCAATTATGAGTAACCTGAAAGAGAAGCAAGTTCTCTTAATCATTACTATCAACTGAATACCACACACAAGTATCTACATCTTCGATCTCCTTGAAGAATCCTGATACTTGCAACACTTGGTTCTCTACTTTATTCATATACCTATAACTTCTCAAAACTTGGACCCTGTGTTTCTACGAAACACCTGTCTAAGAACCAGAGAAGTCATAAGTAAACAGAATATAGTACGAGGACCAACCCCTCTGTCCTAATGGACACTGGACAATATACAATACTCTGTATAAGTCCCCTGAGTCTAATAACTCATTCACTGTGTGTCGTAGGTTGAAAACTGTACTTATGGTTAAGAAGAATTACACCGATGTTCAATGCTCCTTACCTAACCATCCACTGATATAGGTAAATGTCATAAACATAATTTCAAAAAGGTATATCTCACTCTATAAAAATAGACGTACAGATATATCAATTTGAAATTGGTGCATAGCAACGGATATTCAAAACCAAATATTTGCCGCCCGGGAAACAACCCAGGTGAGTTCCTCAAATATCACCAATTACAACGAATCTCGATATAATGAGGATGCTCACCTAATTCCCAATAACTTACTCCCACTCATCATCTGTAAAACCATACAGATGTGAAAAGCAAACCTGGTAAATACATACCCTGGAGCAAGTGTCTAATTGGGAAATCAGTTTTCCTTTAACAGTACTCAGTGAAACTGAAACATTGAAATGTTTTGAGGGGGTATCCTGGTAATCTTAGTAATGCCTCTTCCATTATCCAGATTCACAACTGTAACCGTACAATTCTTTGCCATCTGTCCAAATCCCTTTATATGTCTTTAGTCATTACCTTCTGTACACCCCTTTAGGCCAAATGGTTTTCTTCCTTCCCTATATTTCAGCACCAGCCTATGGTTTGGAAGAAGACTATCCAATAAGCATAATGGGTGTACTGTCTTAATCCTAGGAGCACTCGCAATGCGAGAGAAGGTGAAGATAAAAGACAACCGAATAAACCTTATTCCTATTTCTCCTGAACCAGAACCATCCCCGAACTGGAACAAGTTCCTTTCGAGTTCGTATATAACCATACGATGGAATATCCAAATAAACTGTGGATCTTCGTAGTGATACGGAGTGTCCTGGAGAAATACAAAGGTGATTTAGGATTGGCGAAGAAATACTTGGTTTGGTCGTGAATAGCAGTCGCAATTTACTTTGCCCTCTTACTAATCCCTTTCTTTGTCTTTACCTAATACCTTCTGTACACCATCGTTATGCTAATTGGTTTTCTTCATTCCCCACCGTTCGGCACCTGCCTATGGTTTGGAAGAAGACTATCCAATTTGCGTAATAGGCGTACTATCTCCTAAACCAAGGAGTACTCGCAACCTGAGAGAAGGTAAAAAGGAAAAGACAACTGAATAGTCCTATTCGTTTTCTCCATAACCGGAAACCATCCTCGAATTCCTTCGAGTTCGTATATAACCATACGATGGTTTTGTCTAATGGAAGAAGACGTTCGTAGTAATACGGGGTGTCCTGGAGAAAAGGGTAAAAGTAGGAGTGGCAATGAGGTTTGCAACTCTGACAATCCAAAAGCCAGTCTTATAAGAAGGTTCGGTTAATTTGGTCACTGAGTCATAGTCTAGGGTCGGGTCAATGGTCGCTGCCAAAGAGAGAGAGAGAGAAAAGAAACACTCAGCGTGCACTTTAACCTAGATCAGAATGGTTATCACTTTATCTAATCAGGAAACCTCCCACTGTAACGTCAAATTCTTCTCCAAACCTGAAAGAAGAATTAGTCGGGATAGCCCGAGGAGTAAACCAACTCATCAGTGGGAATCGAGATCCAACTATCATCGCATGATAACGTGACGGAATCCACTCACATTATCACACTCCAGAAGGTATGTGCATGCCTGGCAAGTTTCAGTTTCTTTAGAAACTCCCGATGTGATTTTTACCCCTAGGACCCAAGTGACCTTGACGGAGTCAACAAATCAAAGAGTCCTAGTCAAGTTCAACCCGTTATTATCTGGATTGCATTAAACCCACCCGTACGTGCCCTTGACGGAGTCAACAAGGCCGCACGACTGTCCTAACCAATCCCATTTATGCAACAAACAAGCACCACTTAGCTACCGTACACTACGCCTTGACGGAGTCAACAAACGCAGCACGAATACTAAACAGTACCCGTGAGAAATGACGGAGGGCTACGGCTGGTTTTTGGCGAAAAACCTTTAACGTAATGAACTTGATATTGTTGAAGGAACTGCATAGCCTTTTATAAAATATAGTGACGAAAACCCTTTGCTAAAGAGGTCACTCCCGGTGAAGGGATCTCGGCTCTTTCCCCGTAGAATGAGGTGCAGGATATTCCAATTGAATACCATGATGCAAAGCAAAAAGTAATCGGCTATAGTGAAGTTATTGCCCTGACGCAAACTTCTGTCCAAGGGGTCACTCCCGGTGAAGGGATCTCGGCCCTTGCCTCGTCGACTGAGGAGCAGGATATTCCAACTGAATACCACGATGCAAAACAAAAGTGAACGTCCTTGCAATAATAGCTTTTTGAAAAATTGTTCCAACAACATCAGAATAGGTTTGTTTATTTTGCATTGATCTGAATCAACGCAGTCCCATCAATTGATCACACCAATAAAGAACGAAAATAATGATGTACGTATATGCCATCCGCATTCGCCACTGGGTCCCGTCATCACCCGTTAGGTTACTTAACTAACGACAGAGCGGGGACTGGACTAGTGCGGATGCAAAACATATACAACATCTACTAGTATATATATAATATATAATTTTCGCTCAAGACGTGATAAAATGCAACATCACAGAAATGTAACCAGCATCACAGAACAATACAGATATCTGGGATCCCTGGGTTTCATAGAGCCCCTACTGAAACCCGACGTTCCCCTGGTCGTGTGGATAGCCTGTGCAATGAAAATCCTAGACCCCTACGGGTGCGGCAAGTTACCCGCTAAAACCTGAAGCGAGGCAGTCCCCTTCAGCAACGTGAATGGACCACCCAGCACTTCACGGAATACGGTAACTTGGGCACCCCTCCTGGGTCAACCTACACCCCCTACGAGTGCGGCGAATAGCCCGCCAATTCTAGAGTGAAGCCTCCTCCATCTCAAAGCCATGAGATGCGGGCCCGTTGCCCTCTAGAACCCGGCTATCCGTGCACCCCTCCGCAGGGTAATCCTAGTACAGAATGTAAAATATACATACAACGGGTACATCGACCTTGACCCGGTCGTGCCTCAAAAGAATAATACAAACAGGCAGTGACGGCAGTTCACATGTCGGACGCTCGCCCCGCAATATCAAATGTACATATAAAACAAACCTGTACTAATATTGCATCCAGGCTATCCCCACGACCGATCCGCAACAACACAGCACAATCACAGAACATCAACGTGAATGTCACGTTCGCAAATCCGTTTAACCGGGCTATAGCAGTTAGACATGATTTACCGATCGAGTGACATTCACGGTCGCAGATATAATATAAATACCATGATCTAGCATGTTTAAAATATCTGATCGAACAAATTTTATCAAGTGGGCCCCCAAGCATTACTGTAGCACATAAAGAAAATCTGGGCCCAAAAAGAATATACCAAAACCCCTATTTCCAGCCCAAAAGCCCACTGCAAAAATTTGGTGCAGTGAATAGTAAAAATGGCTGCGGAACCGCGGCAAATACGTGGGTTTGGCCGCGGTTCCGCGGTGGAATAGTGAAATCACGCTACCAAATTTTCACAGAATGCTTAGAATTCCCTGCACATGTCACTGCAATGTATTGAAAAATTTTTGGGGCCAAAAAAAATTTCGACAGAAAACTGTGCAAATGAAAATGGGTTTTCGGAAAATCCATTCGATCGAACTTGTAAACACGTTAGAGCAAGCTAGACTAGGTTAATGGCGTGGCTCTGATACCATGTTGTGCCAAGGCAGCGCCCCGGCCGTCTTTCCGAGGCCAAAATGCGGAATCAAAATTTTTCTTAACTTTTAAACTAGCGCTACCGCGGACAATAAAACCCGGATCGTAACCATTAACCTATACTAGCTAACAAGAGATGGGAAGAGAGTTATACCAAGCGATCCGTGTCCTCCGGTCTTCGTCTCCACTCCGATCTCCCGCGGAATCTCCATCCGTCACCTCCTCGTCGAAAAGGGCACCACGTAGCCGGATTCTTTTACGGGCTCCCACCTCTGGACCGAGGCAACTCGGGCGCGAAGTTGGCTAGCCGACGCGTCCAAGAAGTGCTGTAGGCTAGTGTAGAATGGTTGTCTCATTTGGGGTAGTGAAGTTGCCATTGGTGATGGAGGAATGAGGTTAAGGAAAAATGGTGCTTTCATTTTTTCCAAACAAGAAGAATGAGATGAAGAAATATGTGCCACCACAAAAAGAAAATCTCTCTCATTCCTTCTCTCTAGTGTGGCCGGCCCCCTCAAGAGAAATGGTGGAAGGATAACAAAATGAAACCATGAAGGGAGGTAAGTGTAGTAAAAACCAAGAGGTGACCACAACCAAAGGTTATGATAACAATATCAAAGCAACCTCAAATCCTTTCTCATCTCAAAAAAGCAAGAAATGATCATAGAAAAGAATGGCATCAAAAGATGCTTTCATAATCTATGCAAATGCAAGAAACCCCTCCACAATGTGTTATTTGCAAACTGCAAATAACACCCTCCATCGGAAAGTCCGGCCGTGAAGGAACAAAGGAAAACAGGCCGGAACGGAATGCAAACTGGCAACTTCAGAAAACTGATCCCGTAATAAATTACAGGAAAACCCCGCGACTGCATATACATGCCCGCATTTGTATTCCCACTGAATACAAATGCAAAGAGACAAAATCTACACTGTCTAATACTAGGATCCGGCTTAAGCCAAAGCCGGCTAGTAAAAACCCGTCTGATCATGATCCGTGCAATACCGCACGTATCTGATTGAACCCTGCCATATCTCCATACGGCCTCTACAGCGTTTCGCCCGAAACTTGAGTAACTGTGTGTGGTGGACTCTAAAGACTCATCAATACTATGGCTGTGGATTTAACCACAAGCACGTCAGAGGTATTAGCCATACGTGACGGGCCACCAGCTATTGACCAAAAGGGATGTCGATGAGCGAAATCATCCTGACACCCTACTGAGCCTGTCAGTGACAATATCCGTACAGTCCGGTCCGTTCGTCTATGAGTATCGCATGGTGGGCCTAGGGGGTTGGTAAAGTCAGACCCCCAAAAGCGGTACAAGTCGTGTCGGAGTGTAGCCCAGAACACCCTGAGATACTACTGGAATACCTACCAGTAAATCTCCTGCCTCGGCCGAGGGCTTTGTGTAATGGCTCTCCTAGACACAGCGCGACCTCACCCCCAATACCGGGAGAGACGAACCCCTGCAGATCCGCTCACTGCCTCCATGTGGCTCGGGACTGTACCTAACTAAAACCTGTTTGCACGACTCCTTTGAGCCGTGGTAGGATAGTAATCAAAGCACAGTAGGAACTCACACAAGACAAATGACGATCTCAGGTCGATGAACTAACCTGTACACATGTCACCAGGGAACTGCTATCTGACGTCTGGTATAATCCCAACTAGCAGGTTCCCGCCGAGTCCTGTCCGGTGTACTCATAACCCAATGAGCACTTATATACATCTTAGGTGAACCAACTGACACCAGTGGCTTGTGAGATCGGCCACCACCCCTCGTCGGGGTCTCGACTGTATACACTAGTCTACTAATGGAGTATCGATGCCCAGTCTCGAAACTCCCACGACTAGGGACCTTTTAAGGATGTGCTCATGGACCCCAGCTCCCACGTATATGATCGCCATCATACTGCTGTCCGTCAAGCAAGAATCCTAAGGGCTCTTTCAACGTGCAATAGTGATCAGTAATGTCACCTAAAGCAGTACACGATGATAAAGATAAACCAGATAGCATACTATCATCTTGAGTAAGACTGTCCTACCGGGATAGGTCCTCCCTCAATCATTGCAATCACGTGCTTGTGATCATATAATTGACTCTGAGGGCACTATCTCCAACAGAATGAAAGGGAGTTTACAGCAGACAGCAGTTGCGGTAAGGAAGCCAGCATTTGTACCAAACTGAGCTCATGGTCGCAGAGGTATCCCAGTGGACCGTCGAGGCGTAGCACCCATGAAGAAGCCTGTTGTCATCGATCGAAGAAAGAACATGACTTGTAACTACTGCAATTTACCTGGCCACGTGCAAAAAGATTGTCGAAGGAGGCTGGGACTCTGTTTAGTTTGTGGAGCGGCAGATCACGCTGTCAGCGCTTGTCCATCGAAACTTCGTACGAGGGATGATATTCAGAAGCCTCCGCAGAGACCGTTCTAGGGACAGAAACAGCTGACTCAAGGACCTAATCAGGCTCAAGCTTTTACCTTGACAGCTGAAGAAGCTAAGGCGTCGGGAGAAGTTGTTTCAGGTACTCTACTCGTTCATGGTTTTCCCGCATTGGCGTTATTTGATTCTGGTGCATCCCATTATTTTATGTCATCCAAGTTTATAACTACTCACTCGATTGCCTGCATGACCCTGTCTAGTTTCTGGGACATACACACTGGGAATGGGAAAATCATAGCTAGTAGAGAATGTAAAGATTGTACAGTTGTTGTGTGCGGACGGGAGCTTTTTGCAGATTTCTTGGTGATTGATACGGGCAACTACGAGGTCGTCTTGGGAATGGATTTTCTTGGCACTTTCCACCCTCACATTGATTGTAGGGCAAGGAAAGTAATTTTCCAGATTCCCGGACATCCCGAGTTTAGCTTCACTGGAGGAAGCAGTTCTGTCGGGCCAGTCGAGTTTAGGGCTAGGCCGACAAACAATATTCTTGCATCAATGGAAGTTGATAAAAGTGGAGAGCCGGCTGTTGTTCGCGATTTTATGGACGTGTTTGAAGATATATCGGGATTAGCGCTGAAGTGAGACGTGGAGTTCGCAATTGACCTTATTCCTGGTGCAGCGCCAGTATCCAAAGTATATTATCCAATGGCACCAGTAGAGTTGGAAGAAGTCAAGAAACAAGTTGTTGAATTGCTGGAGAAGGGTTGGATTCGAAGCAGTAACTCGCCTTGGGGAGCTCCAGTTCTTCTAGTAAAGAAGAAAGATGGCACGAGAAGGATGTGCATCGACTATCGAGAATTAAACCGGGTGACTATTAAGAACAAGTACCCGATCCCTCGCATTGGAGAACTTTTTGAGCAGCTTAGTGGCGCGAGGGTATTCTCGAAGCTGGATTTGCGATTCGGATATCATCAGGTCCGAGTGAAAGCAGAGGATATTGGCAAGACAGCGTTCTGAACTCGGTATGGACATTACGAATACTTAGTGATGCCCTTCGGAGTAACGAATGCACCTGCAATATTCATGGACTTGATGAACCGAATCTTTTCAACATTCTTAGACCAGTTTATTGTGGTGTTCATTGACGATATTCTGGTTTACTCAAAGAGTTTTGAAGAGCATGCTGAGCATTTAAAGATCGCACTGCAGACGCTGAGACAGGAGAAGCTATATGCGAAGATGAGTAAGTGCGAGTTTTGGCTGGAAGAAGTAAAGTTTTTGGGGCATGTTGTGTCTGGCGATGGAATTGCCGTCGATCCCGAAAAGATTGCAGCAGTTCGTGATTGGCCAATTCCAAAGAATGTTGCGGAGATAAGAAGCTTTCTTGGACTCGCCGGATATTACAGGAGATTTGTGGAGAACTTTGCTCGTCTGGCGGAGCCGTTGACCAAGCTTACGCGCAAGGAGATACCTTTTGTTATGGATGGATAAATATGCGTTAGCTTTTGAGAAGTTGAAGCAGAAGTTGATAACCGCTCCTATTCTGACCGTGCCAGACAATTTCGGAGGATTGGTGATTCACAGCGACGCATCTGGGAAAGGATTGGGATGTGTTTTGATGCAGCATGGGAAGGTTGTAGCGTATGCATCGAGACAGTTGAAGACCCATGAGAAGAATTACCCAACTCATGACTTGGAGCTTGCGGCTGTGATTTTCGCTTTGAAAATTTGGAGACACTGCCTTTTAGGCGAAAGGGTTGAAGTTTTTACTGATCATAAGAGCTTGAAGTATGAGTTCACGCAGAAGGAGCTTAATATGAGGCAGCGTAGATGGTTGGAGCTGATGGCTGACTACGATCTTGATCTTAAGTACCATCCGGGGAGGGTTAATGTCATGCCGGATGCGCTTAGTCGGTTACCAGCAATTCAGGTGTTAACTACGCAGAAGGAGCTCGTTGAAGATTTTCGAAGATTTGACTTGGAGGTTGTGCTACCGTATTCTACGGGACAGTTGATGCAGCTGAAAGTACATTCATCGTTGATCGAGAATATTAAAGCAGCACAATCGCAGGATCCTAGATTGCGAAAGTTTCGAGAACAGGTTGAAGCTGGACTACGAACAGATCTATTGATCCACGAAGATGGTTCGTTGAGATATGGTAGCCTTTTGTGTGTACCAAAGGGAGATACTCGTGAAGAACTTATGAAGGAGGCACATAGTTCAGCTTATTCTGTACATCCTGGAGGCACAAAGATGTACCGAGATATTCGATAGCATTTCTGGTGGGAAGGCATGAAACGGGAGATTGCTCGCTTTGTGGCAAAGTGCTTGGTGTGTCAGCAAGTTAAGGTTGAATATCAAAGGGTTGCTGGTTTATTGCAACCACTTCCGATTCCTCAGTGGAAGTGGGAACATATAACCATGGATTTCATGACGGCTTTACCGCGGAGTCCAAAAGGCAACAATGCGGTATGGGTGATTGTTGATCGATTGACCAAGGCAGCCCACTTTATCCCTTTTCGGGTTGGTCAATCCACAGAGACTTTGGCGGAGCGGTACATGCAGGAGATTGTAAGATTGCATGGAGTACCGGTGAACATCGTGTCCGATCGTGACACTCGGTTTTTATCACACTTCTGGAAGAGTTTACATGAAAGTTTGGGGACTCGATTGAAGTTAGCACAGCTTATCATCCTCAAACTGATGGTCAGTCGGAGAGAACGATCCAAACTCTTAAAGATATGTTGAGGGCATGCATGTTGGACTTTAAGGGTTCTTGGGAGGATCATCTACATTTGGTGGAGTTTTCATACAACAACAGTTTTCAGGCAACTATCCAGATGGCTCCATTTGAAGCTTTGTATGGTCGCAAATGCCGTTCACCTGTTTGCTGGGACGATGTCCGTGAACGAAGATTATTGGGACCAGATTTGGTTGTGCAGACAGTTGAGAAGGTTAACACTATCAGAAATCATATGAAGGCAGCTCAAGATAGACAGAAGAGTTGGGCAGATACGTCGAGAAGACCTCTAGAGTTCGCTGTGGGTGATTTGGTATTCTTGAAGATATCACCGACTAGAGGGGTGATTCGTTTTGGAAGTCGAGGAAAGCTCAGTCCTCGATTCGTTGGACCCTTTGAGATCTTGGAGCGTGTTGGTGAGGTAGCATATAATTTAGCGTTACCGCAGTCCTTGGCGAATGTGCATAATGTGTTTCACGTATCTCAACTCCGTAAGTATGTTCGTGATGAAACGCATGTATTGGATCATTCGGAGCTAACAGTATGAGAAGACTTGACTTTTGAGGAGCGATCGATTGAAATCGTGGATCGAAGAGAAAAGGTTCTTAAGAATAAGGTGATCGCTCTTGTGCTTGTTTCTTGGGGTAAACGCTCGCATGGAGAGTCCACTTGGGAACAGGAAGATGAAATCCGGTAGAAGTTTTCTCATCTTTTCTTGTAGTTATTTGTCTTCTATCTTTGTATTCTTGGAATTTCGAGGACGAAATTCTTTTTGTAGTTGGGTATAATGTAACAACCGAGCCCAATGCTACTAGTTTCTGTTACCATATGAATGGTGTATGGTATTTATTTCATTGATCCAAATTGACTGCTGCTAGTATAAATTTTACCCGACATTTCACTTCTGCATATAACAATTTAAGGTATCTAAAATAAAATTAAAAATATCTGTCATGGCATGCTTGACACCCCTAACCCTGTGATAGCGTCCTTGCATCGTGTTCTCGTCCCGTTCAGTGAAACGGGCGAGTTTGGACGGCTACGCGCACGTACGTGTGTCTGTTTTGGGGGTATGCTTTTTGATTGTAAAATACTTCATTTTAAATTTTGGATCCCGCCTAAAATTTTCTTATTTCAATTTCAAATTTTTGGACCCGACCCGGGTGCAATTTGGAAATATTTTTCATTTGCGCCAAATCCTAATTTCTAGTATTTTTATACCGTCGAATAAAATTTGTTAAACCCTTAAAATATATTTCCTATTTTTTCCCTAAATCTCTGGAAAAGATTTTCTCCCCACAAATGTTTCTTTATTTTCTTATTTTCCCTCATCCAATCACAATTCCTTATTCTTTCACCCGGGGCCCCCACCTTCTCTATCTCTCTCCTCTCTCTATTCTCTCTTTCTCTCTCCCGCTACATTACAATTTTCTTTCTCCTCCTCTCTCTCTCTCCTCTCGCCCTCGCCCTTTCTCTCTCCTCTCGCCTCACTTTCTCTCTCGTCTCGCGATTCCTGTACATCCTTCGGATCGCGTCACCTCCACGCGAGTGCGGTCACCTCCCTTCACAAGATCCCTATATATCTTTCTCTCTCCCATATCCTCAACTTCCTCCTCCTATATTAACCCGAGCTCTCATCTCCTTCCTCAATGCATCACGAGCTCTTCCTCCTCAAACCCTAACCCTAATAATCCTCATTGCCTCCTCAACTCCCCCAAAAGACTACTCATCTCCTCCTCCACCATTTTTCTGCATCCCGAGCCCTCGCCTGCACACACCAAGAAACCAGAACCCTCATCCCGTCGCCGTTCCTTCATCTTCGAAGACCCTAGACTTACACCATTCCGTTCGTCCTCCTACAACCCGGCAACACCCCTGCACTCACCCTAACCCCAGCAAACCCAAACCCTAACCGAAACCTTAACATCAAACCCCTTCGCCGGAGCTCCGTTCCTCACCGTCGACATGATCGGCGACCACAACCTCCTCACAGATCCTCGTGAGCATCCCCTTCTCTGTCCTCCTTCCCTTCTTCTTATTTTTCTTTCCTTTTCTTGTTTGCATTCTTGATTGTCCACTGTTTTTGTGTCTCGCCGGAATCCGGCCGTGCCGGCGACGTGTCTCGATGATCCATCAAGATACCCTGACCTGTGTGGTTCCACTGTTCGTAGTTTGGGTCCATTCCGTGAACCGTGCGCCCGTCGTGAGATTTTCCCCGCCGACGTTTAACGTTCCGTTTTCCCGATTCGCGACCCGTCGAGGCAAGTACCCCTTGCTACATGCTAAATAATATTTACATATACAGTGATAACACCCTAAACCTGCAATTTAACTTTAGTACTATAATTTCCCATTTTCGTGTTCAATGTCATGTTATATCATTTTATCTTCCACACTTGAAACCTACCGTTTGCAATTACTGTATTGAACCTAATAACCACATTTACGTGTTTTAATCACACTTTTACTAATGACGTAGCCTATGGCACTTTCTCTATAGTTTTACTTCATTCGGACACTCGTGTACGTTTAACCTGTATTAACTGTGACTTTATCCATTGAACCTATATATATATATATATATATATATATATATATATATATATATCATTGCATCCATAAAATTCTTAAACTTGTTAACATGATTTAACGGCCCTAACTGTCATATTGTATTCTTATAATGTTGATAACACCTCTGAAATACAATTGATAACTGTGCTGCTAATTAATTGAAGCTTCTTTATTGTTTAATTCGTTGCTTAAATTTATGTTGTCGATGACCATGCTGGATTATGTAACCGAGTATGAGCACATCCATGATATCGTTTACATCTTGATCTGACTTGCTACATACATATTGATTGACCCGACATGGTACCATATACTGCTTGACTTGACCTGATGTACCATGACCTGACCCATTACTTGATCTTGTGCCTAATGCCAACAATCTAACTTGTAGTCCTCATGGACTGTTCCTGTTGTCTATCCAGACAAACCTGTTTACCTGATCCTGTGTTGGCATTAGTTCTTGATTTTGGGATACCTGACTTGACATACACATATAACTTGGGGGTATGGGGAAATCAAAGGTGAAACCTGACTTGTAACTCAACAGTTCGCTACTTGTTCTGATCAGTTTTAGAGGCTAGGCCAGCCTTGGAATGATGCTGCTGATATCATTCATCTGTACATATTCCAGTTTAGTGCCTAGCAGCATGTCTCGGTTTCAGCCCGAGAATCTGGGCCGTGGTCCCGGGTATGCACGGGATACTATTGAGTTACATCGATGATTCACCAATTTGGTTTCAAAGATTTTAGAACAGAAAACCTGAATGAACAGTTTAATTTACCCACTGCACACTACCCTGCACTGCTCTGATTTATATTATTGTTACCCTTGCTTTATTCATGTTTATATTCGCATTGCCTGTTACCCTGTTTATATGTTATTACTTGATGACTTGACGCGCTGACGTCTGGGTTTTGCATGGCCCAGATTCTGTACCGCTGTTGCAGTCCGAGCAGGAGTACTTCAGCCAATAGGCTGAGCTGTAAGTGTCAGCAGTAGTTAGTTTTTCTTTCCTGCATTTATTTCCTGATGTGAGCCCGCATTATGGGACATACATTCCAGTTATTTTGTATTGGATCTTTTGCTTCCGCATTTTATTATTCTTGACTCAGATTATCTTGGATTATGGACATGTTTTAGATAGTTTTATTTTGTTCTTGATATCTCTACAGCCGTAATGTGACTGTGGATGGATACTTCCTACCCACAGGTAGCATGACTGGCTATGTCACGTGCCCACTTTAACGTACTCTGGGAAGCGGGGCGTGACACCTGGGATAACCCACAAACTGCCATTACTTAAACGTGCCTTGAGTTTATCCTGATTCTGGTTTTAAGCATAAACCGGACAACTCCATATACCTTAATGTTCACCATAGAAAACTACATTTTAATACCTCTCATTCGTTATCTGTTTTGCTATATATCGGTGATATTAATCAGTGTCAGCTCAGTAATTACATTTTATAGGTATTCGTGATACAACACTGAAAACATACTCAAAATTACGGATATAGCAGTTGGGAGCCGACACTGCAATCAGAACTGAGAACCAACCGATAACCTAAGAGTTTTTGCAAATAAATGTGTACACATTATTTTGGTCCAACACAATACATGTTGCACACAACTCTTGGGCAAGGACCATAGTAGGGCTGCCCATGGCACACACACTTGATGGCTTGAGCAAGTGGGGCGGACATGAGCATTGAATGCATAAAGTGTTGATGTGAGATGTTGCACCATGTTTCCCTCCAAAACTCTGGAGGAAAACCAGGTTATTTTAGACCAAGCAAACAGTATCAGAGGGTTATTGGGAAGCACACAAACCCACACATCCAATACGAGCCCCTCTCCTCAGAATTTGGCCGAGCACATGCTCACCAAAACCGGCGAGCTCGGCCCCACCTTGCCCAATTGGCCCCATATTTTCACAGAGCCTCCCTTGCTGCCACGTCAGCACATTTTTATTGTTTGTTTATTTTCCTTTTGAGCCTATAAATACAGACCAGTGGGGAAGGGAAGGAGGATGCCATATATTTTACCATATAGTTTTAGTTTGTTTTGTTTAGCTTGAGGGTGAGTGTACTTCATATTGGTTTCTTCTTCTTCTTCCCTCTTGAAGCTCTCTTTGGAGAGCTTCATTAAGGAGGTTGAATAAGCTACCATAAACCTTGTATCTCTTCTTCAAGTGATTAATAAATTGTTGCTTTCTTTTTATACTTGCTTTCTTTACTTGCTTTCTTTTTATTCATGCTTAACTAATCTTTTATTTTGGTTGTGGTGTGGTGAGGAAGTGAGATGAAAGGGTTTGCTTCCTCCACCTCTTGATTATGTATAATGTGCTAAATTTACGATTCTAACTTGAATATTGTTTATGCATTGATATGATACGGTATGTTGAACCATGGTTACTTGTAACCTCCTCATATACCTTATTCATTCCCTTTCCCCATTTTCAATGTTTAAGTTAAAATATATTTAGTGTTAAGTTTGCTGAGCTTGGATATCGTATCTTGTGATTAAGGACTTGGCAAATCTTTTAATTTCATATACGATATACCATCACAACTTCTTAGCAAACTCAACACTAATATCATTTGCTCTCACTAACCACTTTGTGTTTTTGTTGTTGCGGTATGCTTGTTAACCCTTGTGTTTAGTGTTGATACCCCAAGCGCGGACATACAAACGGTAAGTGATCAAAACGGAACCGTTTCGTGCGTTGTGGCGAATATCGGACTTTGACGGTTTGTGCTCCGTAACCGCGTTGATAAGTTGTGCTTTATGCCGGGACCAAGGTAAGGCCGAACAACTCATGACCAAGGAAGTGTAGAGATAAACGTCGCGATTCAAGCTTCCGAGCCAAGCCACAACCATTCTTCTCTTACTTGTTTTCCTTGTTTTCTTTATATCCGTATTCTTTTATATTTTGTGACATGTGGTCTAGGATGTAGTATGATGATCTAAGTGTTTTTCTATCTTTTTCTTACCTCTTCACTTGTATCTCAACTCATGAGAAGGGCAGTGAAGAGAAGATGATGAAGGTGGAGGAAACTTGAGAGGAGGGAGGAGATGAAGAAAAATGGGAGCCCAAGAAAATAATGAAGCATGCAAATGAGAGAAATTCAACACAAAGGTTTTGTGTATGAATTCTTTCAATAAACAATCAACAACCATACTTCAATAGTAACTCCAAATGAATTAAAAATTCATTTGTTAAATATTTTAGTATGGTTATTGGCATTCCTCCCATACCTCACACTTTAGACTTCATTTTCCATTTATCAAATAAAAGGAAAAAGCATAATGAGATGGCCACCTTTTAGAAGGCAATCTGTAATAAAATACGGATTACAGTCTATTGTATATACATACCTGCATTCGGATAAAAACACGAATGCCTAAAGAGATAGAATAACACGAAGAACATAATACTAGAATATACATATCGAAATACATATATGTAAACTATTAAATCAATACCTGATTTAATAATCTGGCTCAAACTCGAGCCGGCTAGTATTACCAACTGTCCGATCGAAAGTCCGAGTACAAAGTACATCAATCGATCGAGACCCTGCACGTATCCAATACAGCTACTACATCATTTCGCCTAAACCAGGGAAACCCTCTGTGTGGGACTCTAAAGACTCGACAGTACGCCGGCAGTGAGTTACTGGATAAATTCATAACCACAAGCACGTCAGCGGCACTAGCTGTACGTAACGGCTATCCAGGTACCTGTCGAAAAGGAAGGCCGACGAGCAAACTCATCCGGATCCCTACTGAGCCTATCTGTGACAATCTCCATACAGTCCGGTCTCTTCGTATGAGAGTATCGCATATCGGGTCTAGGGGTGGTAAACGTCAGACCCTGATAACCTGGTAATTCGTACTGATGCGGCTCAGGACCAATCCGGGAAACTACTGATCGGCCTATCAGTAAATCCTAACTGTCTTGGCCAAGGTCTTTTGGTCCTGACCAATCGAACACAGTGCGATATCGACTCCCTAAACCTGGAGAGACGAATCCCCGACAATCGCTCACTGCCTCCATGTGGCTCGGGACTGTACCTAACCAAAACCTGTTTGCACGACTCAGTAGAGCCGTGGTAGGGTAGTGATCAAAGCAAAGTGGGAACTCACACGAGACAAATGCCAATCTCAGGTCTAAATACTAATCTGTACTCATGTCACCTGAGAACTTCCACCCGACGATAGGTATAATACCATCTGGAAATTCTCGGTGAGTCCGTCTGGTGTACTCACCCCAGTGAGCACCTGTATACGATCTTAGGTCTAAAGACCAATGGTTGCGGGACCAAACCATCGCCCTTCGTTGGGGTCTAGAAACGTATACACTAGTCTACTCTAGAATATCGATGCCCGGTCTCGATACTCCCATGACTAGGGACCATTTAAGGATGTGCGTACCGACTACCCAGCTCCCACAAGTATGATCGCCATCACAACGCAGGTAGTCTAGCATTGATCCTACGGGCTTTATCAATATGTATAAAAGATATGTAATAGCAAGTAAAACATACACATGTTTAGATAAAGTCAAACCAAATAGCATATTATCATATCGAGCAAGACTGTCCTGTACATATATATGTCGAAGCATCCATATGTATACATATACAATAATAGCCTCTAAGGCATACATATCCAACAATCTCCCACTAGCACTAAGGCCATATATTGGCGTACCGAGCATCCAACGTCTGCTCTAGGGTCAGCTGTTGGCGTACCACATACTCAACATCTTAAAAAGTATCTCGAACCGTGCTTGAGGAAGGGCCTTGGTGAATGGATCCGCAGTGTTGTATTTTGTATCCACTCTTCGGACCTCGATCTCCTGACGATCTACGATCTCCTTGATTAGGTGATACCGCCTTAAGATGTGCCTAGATTTCTGATGGGACCGTGGTTCCTTCGCTAAAGCTATAGCCCCATTGTTATCACAATACAAAGGTATTGGGTCAACAATGGACGAAACTACCTGAAGTTCATTAATGAACTTCTTCATCCAGACCGCCTCTTTTGCGACATCGCTTGCAGCAATGTATTCAGCCTCCATCGTCGAGTCTACAATGGTATCATGTTTGGAGCTCTTCCAACACACCGCCCCTCCGTTGAGGGTAAATACAAAAACCGAGATAGACTTGCTGTCATCCTTGTCACTCTGGAAGCTTGAATTTGTAAAGGACTCGACCTTTAGGTCTCCATTACCGTAAACCAAGAACATCTCTTTTGTCCTTCTCAGGTATTTGAGAATGTTCTTTACTGCTGTCCAGTAGTCCTCACCTGGGTTCGACTGATACCGGCTCATCACGCTTAGCGCATAAGCTACATCTGGCCTTGTACACAGCATCACATACATTATAGATCCTACCGCCGAAGCGTAGGGTATAGTGCTCATGCGAACCCTCTCCTCGTCAGTCTTGGGAGGCATCTCCTTGGAGAGGGTGATTCCGTGCAATGCGGGTATGTTACCGTGCTTCCATACTAAATCTCTTTAGTAAGGTCTCTATGTACCTGGACTGTGAAAGTCCCAGTAATCTCTTGGATCTATATCTGTAGATCTTAATCCCCAGAATGTACGAGGCATCACCCAGGTCCTTCATGGAGAACCTTTGTGATACGAATAGCTTGATCGATTGTAGCATAGGAATGTCATTTCCTATCAAAAGAATGTCGTCCACATACAAGACTAGGAACACGACAGTTCGTCCTACAATCTTCTTATAAATACAAGGCTCATCCTCATTTTTGATGAAGTCAAATTCCTTGACTGTTTCATCAAAACAGACATTCCAGCTCCGCGATGCCTGCTTCAATCCATAAATGGATTTACGCAACTTGCACACCTTCCCGCTGCTCCCGCTGTCTACGAAACCTTTCGGCTGATCCATATAAACACACTCTTCTAAACATCCGTTTAGGAAAGCCGTTTTTACGTCCATCTGCCAGATTTCATAGTCATGGAAGGCAGCAATGGCAAGTAGGATCCGAATGGATTTGAGCATAGCCACTGGAGAAAAAGTTTCGTCATAGTCCAATCCTGGTCTTTGACGAAAACCTTTTGCAACAAGTCTAGCCTTATAGGTTTCCATCTGTCCATCTACACCAATCTTCTTCTTGTAGATCCATTTGCATCCAACAAGTTTTACCCCAGGTGAAACAACTTCTAGGGTCCACACTTTATTGGCATACATTGACTCCATTTCAGATCGCATAGCATCCAACCACTTATCAGAGTCCCCACTGATAATGGCTTGCCTGAAACTAGTAGGATCATCTTTTTCCAAGATGCAATCTTCTCGATCCCCGTCTACGAGAAAACCGTAGTATCTCTCGGGCGGATGAGAAATCCTACCAGATCTGCGGAGTGGCCGAGGTTCTTCTGAGACTATTGAATCTGGCGGTTCCTCCAAACCTTCAGTTTTATTTTGTGGTTCATGGATTTCTCCTAGTTCTACCGAACTCCCACTAGTTTCTTTTGCAAGAAACTCCTTTTCCAAAAAGGTGGCGTGGCAAGATACAAACACTTTCTGTTCCTCAGTGTGGTAGAACATATATCCATAACCATTCTTTGGACATCCCACAAATTTACAGAGAACTGACCGTGCCTTAAGCTTTTCCGGTTTATGCTTTTTAACGTAAACCGGACAACCCCATATCTTAAATCTTTTATGATATGGTCTCTTACCATTCCATAACTCAAATGGTGTCTTAGGCACTGATTTGGATGGAACATAGTTCAATAGGTATGCTGCTGCTTCGAGTGCAAGTCCCCAAAATGAAAGAGGCAACTCGGCGTTACTCATCATGGAGCGAACCATATCCAATAGGGCACGCTTCCTCCGCTCTGATACTCCATTATGTTGTGGTGTATACGGAGGAGTAAGATGAGAGAGAATTCCATTCTCTTTTAGGTAATCTAGGAATTCCGTGCTTAAGTACTCCTCTCCTCTATCCGATCGGAGGATCTTGCTACTTTTGCCGGTCTAGTTCTCTACCTCGTTTCTGAATTCTTTGAATTTCTTAAAAGCTTCAGATTTGTGTTTCATGAGATACACATATCCGAACCTAGAGAGATCGTCGGTGAATGTGATGAAGTATGAGAACCCACCCCTTGCATGTATAGATATTGGACCACATACATCACTGTGTATGAGTCCCAAGAGCTCTGCTGCTCTTTCTCCGTGTCCGGTGAACAGAGATTTGGTCATCTTTCCTTTGAGACAAGATTGATAGGTTCCATAAGATGAAAATTTGAACGTATCCAAAAGTCCATCTTTATGCAACTTACTCGGTCCTTTCTCTCCGATATGACCAAGTCTCCAATGCCATAAGTAGGGTTCGTTCACATCTGAACTTTTTCTCTTGCGTGTGTTTTGTATATTGAGAACTGTTTTTTGATTTAGAACATAGATACCATTACACAGTATACCTTCTGCAACCAATACCTAATTAAAGTAAACGTTCATGATATTTCTGTCAAGAACAAACTTATATCCATCTTTATCAAGTAAAGAAACTGATATGATGTTGCAAACCATAGAAGGTACATAGTAGCAATTGTTTAAAATCATAGTATTGCCATTTGGCAATGCTAGGTGATATTCACCGACGGCAGCAACATCAATTTGTGCTCCATTCCCTACTCTGAGGGACATATCACCTGGTCCAACTATCCTACCTTTTCTCAGTCCTTGCAACTTCAATTAGCTTTGACAGTATCCGTTGGTGCCATTTTTAAAGTGAGCGTTCCCGCTGCATCGAAAATAAATTACAGATATGAGATCTTAATCCGGTATCTAGTACCCAGGAGGTAGGACTGACCGAAAAAAGTTCTCAATAACAAAAGCACCTGAAAAAGACGCAATAGTGTGCTTATTCCTCATTGGGGTCATCAAGGAATTCATGCAATCCTATTTCCCTACTTCATACTCATGACCGTCATCATAAGTTAGAGCTAATCCGATGTTCTCCAGCCCCGAATAAGAATTCGGATCAGTCAAGCGATACATTTTTTTTTATCTTGATTAGGGCGTGAAATGGTTGCTGCCTGGAGAGAGAAAAGAAACACTCAGCGCGCGTTCTTGCAAGATTAGATTGGTTATTAGTTTATCTAATCAGGATGGCTTCCACTGTTTCCTCGAATTCTTCTTCAAACCTTAAAAGAAGAATTAGTTGGGATTAATCGCACGTTACAATACTTGCTTAACCTTTCGGCCAGGCTGGTGTTGGTACTTCGAGGGAGGTTTTCCAACGCTTTCGTGAAGTTCCTTAATTACATAACCTCTTTTCTCTGGAGGCGTAGCCCCGCTAACACCTTACTAGACACTTACTTGGTTTATAGCATTGATTGTTAAGTGAGAAAATCTCCTAAGAGTAATCCTACTCATCAGTGGGATCGGGATCCATCTATCATCGTGTGATAACCTAGATGGCAGCCACTCTAGTCACCATACTCCAGAAGGTATGCAACACTAGCAAGTTTCTTGTATGTTTGAAACTCCCGATGCGGTTTTTGCCCCTAACAACCTGTGATCTTGACGAGGTCAACAAACCATAAGTTGCTAGTCAAGTTCAACCCGTCATTATCTTGATTAATATAGACCCACCCGCAAAACCCTTGACGAGGTCAACAAGGTTGTACGACTGCCCTAAATAATCGCAACATATGCTACGAACGAGAACTTCTTAGCTACCGTTCACTATGCCTTGACGAGGTCAACAAACGCAACACGAATACTGAGCAATACTCGTAGGAAATGATGGAGGGCTACGACTGGGTTTTTTGGCGAAAACCCATTAACATAATGAACTTGATATCGTTGAAGGAACCTGAGCAGTTTTGAAAAGGAGTGGTTTAGGCTCCGCTTTTGAAAAACTTCTGTTTTTGAAAAAACCGAGTAATCTACAGTATAGAATTTCACTCAAGAGGTCACTCCCCGTGAAGGGATCTCGGCTCTTGCCTCCTGGAATGAGGTGCTGAATATTCATGACCGAATCCCACCATGCAAAGCGAAAGAATATAACTACAGTTTTTCGAAATTTGTTCCAACAACATCTTTTAGGTTTATTATCTTGCATTAATAAAATTAATGCGGTCCCATCAGTTTAATCCTATCACACTAGAAAAGATAAAAAATACGATGTAGGTATATGACATCCGCATTCGCCACGGGGCCCCGTCATCACCTGTTAGGTTACTTAAATAACGACAGAGCGGGGGTTGGACTAGCGCGGGTGTAAAACATATACAACATCTACTAGTATATATATAAGTATATATAACGTTCATCCCAGGTATGATAATAAGCAACACCACAGAATCACAGCCAACAATAAAGAATGGCGGATTGTAACATTTCAGAAAATATAAAATATTATTTTTGGAATTTAATATTAAAATAATATATTTTGCGAAAAACTACCCGATTTGCGAAATTGGGGTTTTCGTAAAATGGTATAAATATATACCAATAATTGAGAAATAATTGGAGATTAAAATTAATTATTCACTTAAAAATATATTTATTGGATTTGGCGTTTTCATAGTTAATTATACACAAGTTTAAAATTAAACCCGATTAGTGCACTACTAATCGCGATTAAGCCAAATCCGTGTTTCTATAGTTTTCCATGGCTAGTGCATCATGACATGTTACATATTGTTTCCCTTGTGTTTGTTCATTGCTTTTAGTTCTATTTTTGTGAGTAAAGAGAATGAAGAGAGTGTATTATTGAGGAGAGAGAGGGGAACACATCATGACTTGGAGCATGCTATGAGAGAGAAAGAGAGTGAGAATAAGTGAGAGAGGGGGGGGCTGCCTAATTCATTTCTCCCTATCATTTTTCTTCTCCTTCTTCATCTTCAAGCTCCCTCATTCTACCCTCATGACCCATTTCAAAATCTTCATCAAAACCCTATACTCTCTTCACAAAAGTTGATCCCCACCTCACCCCAACACAATGGACCAATCAAAGTTGGATTTTGGAGACTTTGGACTTCTAGGGTTTTCTTGAGTTGCCCAAATGAGGTATATCTTCTTTCATTTAGTTAGTTTTAAGTTTCTTTGTATCCTAGTTTAGATAGAAGTTGTTTTAGTTAGGGTATGTGATGTATGGAAAATTCTAGAGAAGGGTTTAGGTGATTGTGTGGACTTGGGTTATTTAGTGGCTGTTCTAAGGCCTTAGAGATCGATTCCCTAACCTGGAAATGAGAATAGAAACCAAAATACGAACTTAGATATAGTCCCGTGTCGGTTTTGTGAGGTATTGTGTGCCTATAGGGAATTTGGAGCAACCCGGGAAGTTTCTGAGAAAAACAAACAATACCAGAGACCTATTTAAGACACTAGGAGACTACCCTGAGAAGACGAATCCCAACGGAGCAAAATGGGGTGGCCAGATTTTTAGGGAATGTGGCCGGCCCCATTGTAGTGTTTGGTGCTGAAATTGGTTCTGTAGCTCACTTATCTCATATACAACACTCTATACTTGCTAGTTTTGTTCCATTTGACCTGAATCAAATCTGGGAGCACATTGGGGGTGTTTTTGGTTATGTTTTCCGTATTTTGGAATGCTTGGTTTTGATGTTTGGATTGGTATTTGGTTGTTGGGCGTTTGTACGTCAACAACAAGGGTTGTTTGATTATTTTGCATGCGTAGGCTATAGGTTCTAACCTATGAGCGCACCGTGTGCCGTATTGGTTTTTCGGACTTGATATTAATAGCGAATGCGATTGTGTATTTATTGTAGGTAGCTTCGCGTGGATTCTGAGACAACAGAGCATGGCGTCATCGACTTCGGCGAGCAAGGATCAAGGTGAGTAGATGTATATCTACGGGGGAAGTCAGGTGGATGGCGTATAGCACCCCTGCAAATTATAAATGGAAACTGATATTTAGGATACAGTCGTAGAAACCTAGATTAGAAAATTAGGGATATGGTTAAAAAGATAGTTAGAGATGATATTAGTGATTGAATATATATATTGAGATATGAGATGAAAGCTTTAGGGATATGACAAGTGAATGTGAATCACGACTTATAGATATGTAGTTGCACTAGAATAGCTATGAGTTTTAGAGTAGCATGACATTTTGTTAGTGTATATGCCCTAGAGGCCATTACTGTATCATACTAGTTTGTATATTACTTAATGGAAGCTTGAGATATTCACAGTTGTATAGACAATCTAGCTCAAAATGGTAGTATGCTACTTGGTTTGTTTCTACTTTAATATGTGCATGTGTTTCTTTTAGCATATCGCTTATACATATTAGTGGAGCCCTTAGGATCTTTGCTTGATTACCAGCGTTGTGATGACATTCACACTTATGGGGGCTGGGTAATCTACAAGCACATCCTTATACAGGTCCCGAGTCGTAGGATTATCGAGACGGGGCATCGATATACCGGAGTAGACTAGCGTATGCGCTTCTCATTCCAGCAGAGGAGATGGTCTGTCCCACAGCCATCAGTACGTCGGAGATAGTATGCGGGTGCTCGTTAGGTTACGAGTATACTGGACATGACTCGTCGGGAACTGTTGGTTGGTACTATACATATCGTCAAATAACAGTTCCCAGGTGACAGGAGTACAGCTTAGTCCGTCGACTTGACACTGCTACTTCGCCTCGAGTGTGTTCCCACTGTACTTTGATTACTACCCTACCATGGCTCAAAGGAGTCGTGCAAACAGGTAGTAGTTGGGTGCAGTCCCGAAACACTTGGAGGCAGAAGCGGTTAGATAGAATTCGTCTCTCCCGGTATTGGGGGTTGATATCGCGCTGTGTCTAGGAGAACCATTACACAAAGTCCCTGGCCAGGGCAAGCGATAATTACTGGTAGTGTTTCCAGTAGTTTCTCAGGGTGTTCTGGGCTACACTCCGGCATGACTTGTATCGCTATTAGGGGTCTGACGTTTACCGCCCCTAGGCCCGACATGCGATACTCATAGACGAACAAACCGGACCGTACGGAGATTGTCACATTCAGGCTCAGTAGGAGTTCGGATGGGTTTACCTCATCGGCCTTCTTATCGACATCTACCCGGGGACCGTTACGTACAGCTAGTGCCGCTTGCGGTCTGTGGTTAAACCCACTGCCAGCATAGTGTCGAGTCTTTAGAGTCCCACACAGAGAGTTTCCCTGCACTGGGCAAAAGATGTAGAGGCCGTATGGTTTTACGGCAAGACTACGATCACTTACGTGCACTTATGCGCGTATGCTGTTCGGGCAGACAATACTAGTGGGCTTTGGTTTAAACCGTATCCTAGTATTGTATGGATGGATTAGTTTTGTCTTCTGTGCATTCGCATTCTACGGAATGCGGATGCGGGTGTGTATGCACGGTTGTGAGAGCGAAGAAGAAGGAGGTGCCTCATTAGGGTTTTGACCGTTGGTTCGGTCAAAACCATTATGAGGTGAGGAAAATATTTACTAATCTTTTTAATGATAATTATGTTATGGCTAATTGCTTTGACCATTTACCATGCTTGACCTTTTGACCTAGTTGACCATTATTGACTTGGACATTTCTTGAGAGCACTAGATCCTTCTTTTGTTTTTGGTTTTATTTTGTGATGATAATGGTCAAATCAAGGGTAGCCATCAACTTTATCATGATAAGAGATTAGTAATTATTATGCTTATGGATCATTATCTCTTGCTCATTCTCTATCTTCAAGAGAGAGCTCCCATGGTTCCTCTTTTTTCTTCCTCTCTTGATTTTTCTATAGCTCTCATGTGTTGAGAAAAATAGAAACAAAATAGACAAACAAATCCACCATCATCTTCTACACTACCTAGGACATCAAGAATAGCAAACTTGTTGCCCTAGTTACCTCGGCTTGAGGTGGAGCTCGGACTATAGACTCTCGGGTGGATCGTCTTCGACTTAAGGAGGCCGCGGAGGTGACCAAGATCCGGATTGACCCATGGAGCCTACGGAGACGAGGAGGGTAGCGAAGAAGACCCGAAGGACTAGAAGCATGAGGTATAATCTCCTTGCATAGTAGATAGAACCTCATGTAGTTTGTTAGCAATGGTTTGGCAAAGATCCTCAAGTTTTAGTCCATGTTACCAAGTGTTAAAAATTTGATTTTTATCTATTCCGCCTCTCTGTAAGCACCGGGGTGGGTAACGTGGACTTACAGTGGTATCAGAGTCTCGCTAAACCATTACTAACTTGTTAGCAAAGTGTTAGAAATTCGATCGCCGGAAAAAATCGCAAAACACGTCAAAAATTGCACTTTTCTGTCGATTTTAAAAACTGGTCCAAAATTTTTTCTAAGGAACTTAAAAATACGTGCAGGCTTTTTGAAGGACACACAAGAAATTTGAGACCACGAATCGGTCAGACCACAGCGGAAGCGTGGCCAAACCAAGGGTTTGGCCGCGGATCCGCGGCCGAATCGAAGCCGAGTCAACTCGGTTTTCCTGCTTCCTATCCAGATTTGTATTTTGTGATTTTTCTGATAGTTTGTTTCTGCCCAGATTTTGCTGAGTACTGTGTTGTGCTTGGGGTAGTTTCAAATCAAGTTATCGATCAAAATTATAAGTACTTTAGCTAATCGGATCTTCTGTGATGTGATATATGTATTGAACGTCTATTAATCGCTATACGTCGATTAGTGGGGGTTGTACATATCTGTGATCTGTGATGTTGGTTTGTGTATTTGAACTTGTTGGATTCTCATGATGAATAGCCGGGGATGTGAGATGAAAGTTTTCATTTTTCATTCAATGTAAAATTTGTAATTTGATGTAATATTATTTTATGGCCGCACATCCGGGTTGAGGTTGTAGCCGTCATTGTATATTATTTCTTTTACCGTTTTTGCTCCTAGGATAGACCCAAGGTGGGGTGCACAAACTACCGGGTACTTTGAAGTGCCGAGTGGCCTACTCACGTTGTTGAGGAAGGTTGCTTCACTTTAGGTACTTGGCGGGTAGTTTGCCGCACCCGTAGGGTCTAGGGTGGGGTTTGGCTATTCATCGCGACCGTGTAATCCGTCTTTCGTTGCAGGCTCGAACGAAACGCGGATTTCTAGGATATCCAATGTGTTCATCTATGATCTGGAATGGCTATCATTGCATCTGACGAATGTATATATCTATATATGATATCTAGTAGGCATTGCTTATGTTTTGCATCCGCGCTAGTCCAACCCCCGCTCTGTCGTTAGTTAAGTAACCTAACGGGTGATGATGGGGCCCCGTGGCGAATGCGGATGGCATAAGCGTACGTCATATTTTCGTTGTTTTCTGCAATGGTAGGATTAATTGATGGGACGCATTAAATTAATGCAAAGAAAACAAACCAAAGCTGAATCGTTGGAACAATCTCAAAACCACTCGGTTTTTTCAAATCAGAAAAACTTTTAAAAATGCGGAGCTTAAACTACTCCTTTTAAAAGCTATCATGTTCTTTCGATTATATCAAGTTCACTACGGTTTCGCCAAAACCATTCGTAGCCCTCCGTCATTTCAGTTAAATGTTCAGTAGTATTCAAGCTATGTATTTTGACCTTCGCCAAGGCATAGTGATTGGTAGCTGCTGAATATTTATCTATAGCATAGATAGATGCGTTGGTTTGGGACAGTCGTACTACTATTTTGGCTTTCGTCGAGGGTATGTGTAGGGTGTTTTTCGTCACCCCAGTGAGATGGGAATACGCGAGTGCTTGTTAGGCGTACTACAGATTCCCCCTGCCTAGGGTAGGCCGGGGTTTAATGATTGTGGGGATCCGAATCTCCGGCAGCCGCGGACTAAGCTGCCGTTAATTACCCATCGCCTTTGGGGCGAGGGAACCTCCGATTAACGGGTTAAACTGGTCATGCGAACTCAATGTGCAGTGTGCGTGTATTTTGAAAGGGGGTTTTGGATATATCGGGAGCCATGCAGAGTTTTTTACGGGGGTCCCGAAAATTTTTTTGGAGGGGGAGAATGTGGCGGAGTATGTATATGTGTGAATTTGTATACATATGTATGTGTATATGTATGTACATAAAAAGAGAGGGAAAAGGCATCCAAGGGATGCGTGGGGGCCACGTGTCGGCGCGCGGGCGCCTTGCGCACTTGCGCAGGTGCGCAAGCGCGCGCGCCACGTGTCGGCAGGCGGGCGCTTTGCGCACTTGCGCAGGTGCGCAAGCGCGCGCGCCACGTGTCGGCGCGCGGGCGCCTTGCGCACTTGCGCAAGCGCGCAGGTGCGCAAGCGCGCGCGCCACGTGTCGGCACGCGGGCGCCTTGCGCACTTGCGCAAGCGCGCGCGCCACGTGTCGGCACGCTGGCGCCTTGCGCACTTGCGCTGCGCGCAGGTGCGCACAAGAGGCTTTTAGCCTGGTAAAATTTCTCAGAAGAGAGATCAGAGGGGAGTTGGACTCCTGAATGTGTTTTTCTTCTTTTTTGGGGGGTTTAGTGAAAGATGTTCTTCTTCTTCCTCCTGTTATTTGGCCGGATCTTGAAGATCAAGGGATGTGAGATATCAAAATCTCTCCTTTTTGAGATCTGATGGCAGATCTGGGTTCCCCTTAATGGGTTTTGTGGTGGAAAACTATTTAGTTTTGAAAAAGGAAGAGTAAAACTCTTGATTTAATTCAAAAGAAAGAAGAAGGTTTTGGAACCTTGAAGATGGAAGAAAGAGCTCAGCTCTGAAACTTTTTTTTGGAGAGAGAAAAAGTTGTGAGATATTTTCATTATCTTGCCTTTATAGGCTATACACTTTACATATAGCCTCTTGGGCTTCACAAAATGGCATTTTGCCTATTTCATGGCCCATGTGCCATTTCTTTTTGCACATAAGCCATGGGCTTTACAAAAATTTGTCTTTATGCCAATTTTTCTTACATTTATCCACAAAATAAAATAAAAGAAATGCAACAAAATTGCTTATTACAAAATTTTTTTATCTTGGTGTGGGGGAGGCCGGCCGCTTCATGGTCGGGCTTGACCCGGGCATGGGCCCACTGGATCTGGGCTTGGGCCCACTTGGCTTGGGGTTGACTTTGATTTTGACTTGGTCAACCGGGGTGTAAATTTTTACCCCAACAAATTGCCCCCCATCAATAAATGCACACCACATATGTGGGTCGTGTGCGTGAAGTTGATGGATCTTCTTTCACCTGGAGGGGACTTGATTCGGTTCCCACCTTTTGGGAAGCTGGCACTGCCCTTTTCACGACATGGACGGTCGATGCTTGACACGTCTCCGAGATGGAGTGTCCGTGATAGACGTTTCCCTGGCCCGGAGCGATCTGGTTCCCGCTTTGTAGGAATCCTGTGCTGCCCTTTTTACGACGTGGACGGTCGGTTCTGCCCTTTTTACGACATGGACGGTCGGTTCTGCCCTTTTTACGACGTGGACGGTCGGTCTGCCCTTTTTGCGACATGGACGGTCGGTGCTGCCATTTTAGCGACTTGGACGGTCTATGCTGCCCTTTTTGCGACTTGGACGGTCGATGCTGCCATTTTAGCGACTTGGACGGTCGGTTCTGCCCTTTTTGCGACTTGGACGGTCGGTGCTGCCCTTTTTGCGACGTGGACGGTCGATGCTGCCCTTTTTGTGACTTGGACGGTCGATGCTGCCCTTTTAGCGACTTGGACGGTCGATGCTGCCCTTTTAGCGACGTGGACGGTCGGTGCTGCCCTTTTAGCGACGTGGACGGTCGATGCTTGGTTTGACTTGCTCTGCTTCTTGCAGTGTCAGGGGTAGACTTGACTTGCTCCGCTTCTTGCGGTGTCGGAGTGGAAGTTGACTTGTTGATTTTGAGTTGGGTTGACATCAGCATCGCTATACAGGAATATGGTACCAGGAGCGAATCATCATCTGTCATTGAGAGGATTTTGGGATTTTGGTTTTTGTTTGGCATCTGCATTGCTGCACTGGAATAATGCCAGGAGCAACTCATCATTTGCCCCGAGAGGATTTGGGAGAAATTGGGATTGTTTTACGCCCGTGGATTGTATACGGTTTTGCAGGATGTATGATCCAGACCGTAGGGCCGGAAAAATTTCGGGACTTTGTCGACGTCTGCATCGCTGCATTGGAATATGGTACCAGGAGCGACTCATCATTCGCCGTTGGGGATTGAGATTTGGAATTTGGTTGGCGTCTGCATCGCTATACTGGAATATGGTACCAGGAGCGACTCATCATTCGCCACTTGGGGATTGGGGAGCGATGGCTTAGGAGACAGGTTTAGATCCCTATCACCTAAGGCTTTTCAATTTTATGGGCCGTGAGGGTCCCATAAAAGCATTTTCTCCCTACGAGTCGTAAGGATCCCGCAGGTGTATTTTCTCCTTAAGAGTCGTGAGGACTCCTAAGTGTGTTTTTCCTTTATGAGTCGTAAGGATCCCACAAAGGTTTGTTCTCCTCATGTATCGTGAGGACACATGAGTGGGTCTTCTCAATGGAGCATAATTCCAAAGGCGGAAACCAGCCGTGCAACTTGGTAATTGTGGTGGGGCATGAGTATGATGAGAATTATTTGAGCCCGTAGATTGTATACGGTAGTCAACTTGGGGACCAACCGTAGGGCTGGGAGAATTTTGAGAAATTGGATTTTGGTTGGCGTCTGCATCGCTGCACTGGAATATGGTACCAGGAGCGACTCATCATTCGCCGTTTGGGGACTTGGAATTTGGATCTTGTTTGGCATCAGCATTGCTGCACTGGAATAATGCCAGGAGCAACTCATCATTTGCCTTGGGAGGACTTGGGATTTGGGTTTTTGGTCGGCATCAGCACCGCTAACACTGAAGCGAAATGCCAGGAGCGACTCATCATTTGCCGTTGCCCGTTGGGGAACGATGGCTTAGGAGATAGGTTTGGGTCCCTACCACCCAAGGCTTTTCAATTTTATGGGCCGTGAGGGTCCCATAAAAGCATTTTCTCCCTACGAGTCGTAAGGCTCCCGCAGGTGTATTTTCTCCTTAGGAATCGTGAGGATTCCTAAGTGTGTTGCTCCCTTGTGAGTCGTAAGGATCTCACGCAGGGGTTTTCTCCTCACAAGGTCGAGAGGACTTTGTGAGTGTGTTTCATCTCTTTTCACGAGTTTGCGCCCTTTCGGGTTTTCACAGACTCGCCGGTAGTGCTGCTGTTTTTACTCACGGAGCCCTTTCGGGTTTTCATCCGTGCCCATTTTGCTTGTGGACATACCGTTGTTTTTTTTTTTTTTTTTTGCCGCTGGTGGGACTTTAAAAGTGGTCTCACCGGCAGGATTTGGGAGAAATAGGGGTCATTTACGCCCGCGGATTGTATACGGTTTTGCAGGATGTCTGATCCAGACCGTAGGGCTGATGTGCTCAATTCGCCTGCGACTTGGAGCATTCACGTGTAGTATTTCTTGAGATATCGGCCATTGATGGGTGGCATAGGCCTTTCTCCCTCGGCACTTATTAGTTGGTAGGATCCTCCGTCAAACACTTTCTCGATGACGTATGGTCCTTCCCAGTTTGGCACGAATTTTCCCTTGGCATGTCGATTGGGGATAATCGGTCTTTTGAGGACCAATACCAATTCACCTTTCTTGAAGGCGCGGAGACGGGTTATCTTGTCATAAGCCCATAACATTTGGGCTCGGTATAGCTCCAGATTTTGTTGCACCGCGAGCCTCTTTTCTTCGAGGGCATCGAGTTCTTCAAGTCGAAGGAGCACGTTTTCTTCCTCCGTCAACTCATGTTGGACGGCCATTCTTAAGCTCGGAACTTCAACTTTGAGGGGGAGGACCGCCTCCACTCCGAAGAGCAATGAGTATGGAGTGGACTGAGTTGGAGTACGGTGCGTGGTACGATATGCCCACAATGCCTCGTGAAGCTTGAGATTCCAGTCTCTCTTGTTGGCTGAAGCATTTTTCCTCAGAAGCTTGCATAGAGTCTTATTGAAGGCTTCGGCTAGCCCATTGGCTCTTGGATTATAGATGGAGGAATACCTCCAGTCTATCTTGTGCTGAGTAGCGAATCTTGAGACATTGAAGCTCTTGAAAGAAGGCCCGTTGTCAGAAATGATTCTTCTTGGTGTACCGAAGCGGTATAGAATATTATGCTGGAAGAATGTCAGAATATCCTTTGTCTTGACTTCTTTTAGCGGGACAGCTTCAGCCCACCTGGAGAAGTAGTCTGTCGCGGCCAGTATGAACCGGTGGCCTTTAGATGACGGAGGATCAATTGGGCCAACAATGTCGGTGCCCCAAACTTCGAAGGGCCACGACGCCACTGTAGGATGCAATGGGTTGGGATGCTTGTGAATAAAATCACCGTGAATTTGGCAGATATAACATTTCTTTGCATGCTCTCCGCAATCCCGTATCATGGTGGGCCAGTAATACCGAAGCCGTTTAATTTGCAGTCGCATCCTGGGGCCAGATTGGTGAGCACCGCAAATGCCTGAGTGGACATCTTTCATGACCTTTTGGGCTTCGGCCAATGACAGACACCTGAGCCAGAGTTGGTCATATGACCTGCGGTATAACGTGTCATTTACAAACACGTATCGGAGAGCTCTTTTCTTCAGCTGAATCTTCGCAGATTTTTCTTCGGGCAGCTTGTCGTATCGGAGGTACTCTATGAAGGGTTCTCTCCAATCGGGCTCGTCTTGGATGATCGAAGCTTCTTCCGCAGGACTGCTCTTCTGTTCCGCGTTTTCCTCTTCTCGTAGAGAGACTGGGGGTAGAATTTGCCGGCTCCTGACTGTGATCAGAATTTCGTCCATTTCAGGATCAGCCAGTTCCTTGGCCAAGCGAGCGAGTACATCAGCCTTTCCGTTCAACGCTCTAGGGACTCTCGTTAGTTCAATATGAGTGAACCGTTTCATGAGTTCCACCACTCGACCTCTGTACCGAGCTAACTCGGGTTTGTATATCTTATAGTCGCCGCTTACTTGGTTGACGACGAGCTGGGAGTCACCGTAAACTCGTAGCCGACGGATTTCCATTTCTATGGCGAGCTCCAAACCAGCTATCAGAGCTTCATACTCAGCTTCATTGTTTGTCCGAGGCTCGGTGAGAGCAAAAGAACGCCGTAGGGTTCCCATTGATGGTGTGATGAACACCAATCCTATCCCTGCTTTTATCTCCGGGACGCTTGATTTACTGGAGGTTCTTATCGATGAGGCCCCATCGAAGTAGAGCTCCCAACATGGCTCGTCATTCTCGAGATGCAGCACTTGTTCGTCGGGTAACTCACAATTTAGTGGCGACCCTTCTGGTATAGGATGAGCAGCGAGAAAGTCTGCAAGAGCTTGCCCTTTTACTGCTTTCTGAGGAGTGTAAACTATGTCAAACTCAAGTAGCATGACAGCCCATCTTGCCATTCTGCCGGCTAGGCTTGCTTTGGTCATCAAGTGTTTGAGCGGGTCGACCTTGGAGATCAGCATAACCCGATGAGCGAGTAGATAGTGCCTCAGCTTCTTCACAGCAAATATCAGAGCCAGGCATTGCTTTTCGATTGGGGAGTAGTTGTGTTCCGCCCCGACTAGAGTTCGACTGAGGTAGTAGAGGGCATTTTCTTTTCCTTCCTCATTACTCTGGGCAAGGAGCGCACCGAGTGACTCGTCCAGCGCGGCAGTGTAGAGAATCAGCGGTTTATTCGGAATGGGAGCGGCCAGCACTGGAGGGTGCAACAAGTATTGTTTAATGCTTTCGAACGCTGCTCGACATTCGGCATCCCAGATAAAAGGAGCTCCTTTCTTCATGAGCTTTGAGAAGGGCTACATCTTCCTGATAAATTTGAGATAAACCTCCGTATATAAGCAAGCTTGCCTTGAAAAGATCTTAGCTGCGTCAGACTCTTCGGAGGGGGCATCTCCATGATGGCCTTTATCTTTGATGGGTCAACTTCGATCCCTCGATGTCGGACTATGAAGCCCAGGAATTTTCCCGATGACACGCCAAAAGCGCACTTCAGAGGATTCATCTTCAGATCGTATTCCCTCAGTCTGGTGAGAACGGTCCTGAGATCTTAGATATGATCGGCCTTGGCTTTAGTCTTGACGACCAGATCATCAACATAGCATTCGACGACTTTATGGATTAGGTCATCAAAGATATTAGTCATCGCCCTTTGATATGTAGCACCTGCATTCTTCAGTCCGAATGGCATTACCTTGTAGCAATATATTCCGATCGGGGTTCGAAATGCTGTGTGCTTCTCATCCTCAGGCGACATCTTGATCTGATTATATCCAGACGAGCCATCCATAAAGGTGAACAGTTCGTAATTTGAGGTGTCATCGACCATCATTTCCATGACCGGTAGCGGGAAGTCGTCTTTAGGACATGCCTTATTGAGGTCCCTGAAATCGACACAAACTCGGATCTGCCCATTTTTCTTCTTCACTGGGACTATGCATGCGATCCAGTCTGCATATTTCTCTTCCCTGATGAAGCCGGCATCGATGAGCTTCTTGGTTTCCTCGATGACCTTTTCTTCCAACTCCCTTCTCATTCTTCGAGGAGCTTGTTTGACTGGCCTAGCATCAGGAGATATAGCCAGCTTATGCACGGCTACCTCAGGGGAAAGGCCAGGCATTTCTTTGTACGTCCACACGAAGCAGTCGACGAACTCACGCAGCAGGGCAATTATCTGCTCTTTCATTTCCTCTGACAAGAGTGAGCTGATGTAGGTCGGCCTTGGATTATCGGGCGTTCCTAAGTCAATCTCAGTTAGCTCATCAAAGGTTGCTTGTCCGCCATCTTCGAGCTCTTGAGGAGCTTCTTCTGGCTCGGCTATCTCGTCATCATCATTTGATCTTTCGCTGGTCTCACCAACATGGATCATGTAGCACGCTTTGGAATCAGGTTGAATGTAGCCTATGCCCCGTCTATCTGGAATCCGTCCATCGATGAGTGCTCGGACCTGGGGCGGATACCATAGCCCTTCGTAAAACTTTGCTTCGGACTCCGTTTGATATAACCGGCATCCGCACTTCTTAAAGTATTCCCGCATCTCGGGCGCATAGTATCTGGGATTGAGGACGGCTCTTATGCCTCTCTCATAGGGAAGGCACGCGACAGAAAGGTCGTCCGGGTGCACAACGGGGTTTGACCCATAAAACAAGATGCCCTTCTGTCCACTTTTCCTCCCGGGAACGTAGAAAGTTTTCAGCTGGTCCACGGTGGAGATTGATAATGCATCGAGCTCTTTGCACATTTGCTCTGGTACCCTTGTAACGGCTAGGGACCCTTCTGCAACTTCGAAGGTCTCTCGTAGTTTCGCTTGTTGCGTGGGGGTCCAATCTGCACCGCTATTGCACGACAGGTCCTCCTCCTCTGACTCTTCAGTGTCACTGCCAAGATGAGGGCGGACTTTGCTGCTAGATGGGCCTTCAGTAACAGATTCGTCCGTATCGCTGCCGAAATGAAGGCGAGTTTTGCGGAAGGACGGGCTTCCAGCGTCGGACTCATCAGAGTCGCTACCGAAATGCGGGCGCACTTGGGTATTTTTGCTTTTGAAAGTGATAGCCGGCGCAGATTTGCTTTTGAGTCTTGGGGCCGTTCTATCCTCGGTCAGTTGTGGCTTGGCATTTTGGTGGTTCGTAAAGTACCGAGAATCTTCATATCGGACTTCATGCACACCGAACGGCTGGATGTCTCCGTCAATGCGTCTTTCTTCGCCATTTTTAGTGTACTTCATGCATTGATGGAGAGTTGACGGAATGATGCCGTAATCGTGGAGCCACGGCCGCCCCAAGAGAATCTTATAAGACGTGTCGGCGTCGATCACGTATATCTTAGCTTCAGTTTGCAGATCCCCAAATTTGATTGGCAAAGCTATAGACCCCAGTACTTGCTGGCAATTTTGGTTGAAGCCTTGAATGACAATCCTTTCCCTTGACAGGTGTCGGACGTCCATTGACAGACTCTTCAGAGTTCGCAAGTTCATGATGTTCACTAAGGACCCCGGATCAATCAATATACGATTAATTCGATCTCCGTCGCTGTACCCGGTCACGTAAAGCGGCCGATTATGCTCAGCCGTTCCCAGTAGCAAGTCTTCATCCTTAAATGTGACTGCGGCGGCATGCAAAGCGTGCTGGGCTTCTTTCATATTAATTTCCGCAAAGTGAGCCTGATACTGCTCGGGGTTTTGTAGAGCGTGAATGAGAACGTCTCTAAGCTCCTTAGATAGGACCAAGGCGTCGTAGATGCTCAGGAGAGATGGAAGCTTCCGGAGATGTGCCAAGACATTATAGTCCAACGAGGAAGGATTTATGTTTTCATCGGCCAGTTCTCTGCCATCTTCTTCATTAGCGACTTGTTTTTCCTTCCCTTTTGGGGCGTTGCCCTGATTTTGCGGTAGAGCCCTGCCGCTTCTGAGCTGGATTTGATTGGCCTTTGTGGTGAGCCCCTCGTCCTCTTCGGGAAAACAGAGATCATCCTCGGAGTCGCTGCCAAGATGGATGGCGTAGCAGGTCACTACTGGGATCTCTTCATTGGAGTCTTCTTCTAACTCCTCCAGAATTTCAGCCGCTTGTACAGGGAAGAACTCCTTCAATTGAATCAATGTTCTTTCCTTTTGTTCATATTCTTCGAGGGAATCAATATATTTTTGAATGGTTGATCTCCCTGCAGACTCTTTTTCGCGCCGAGCTGCACTTTTCTTCTTCTTGAGCTTCTTGGATTTTGAGCCTGATGGAGCCGCATTGGCAGCTGGACTGGTAGGCTTCTTCTGCCCTTCCCATTCCATCCTGGGCTCTTTCTGAAGCAGCTTTAGCATCTTCTTCGTCTTATTAGATATGTGCGTACTCCACGGAGGCCGCGATGAGTCAGTTTCGTTTGTCAGGGCAGCGGGTTCGGCTGTCTGCTCCCAGAAGGCTTCAGCTTCCGTCTGTATAAAGTTGGCGGTTGCAACTTGATTGTTCACCAACACGCTTTTGGACAGCTCGATCTCTCCAGCCTTGTACTGCTTCTCGACCCAATCCTTGAAGATATAGCAATCCTCGATCGCATGGCTCACTACTCGGTGGTACGGGCAATACAGGGGATTGTCGGTCATTTTTGCTTCTTGGGGTCTTTTCGACTCCGACAGTTGTAGGCCATTGTTCAAGGCATCTTTAAATATCTTGCGGACCTTGTCCCTTCTGAAAGAGTAAACCTTGTTCTTTTTCTCCTCTAGGGAAGGCCCATCTCCTCCCAGCAATGGCTTTCGAGACCGGTTGGTTTTGGATTCGCCCGCCCTTCGCTTTTCTTCATTGTTGGAGGCATTGAAGACATTGGTACTGCTGGAACTCCCGCTTCTACGGTTGTCGTCCCGCTTGCTTTTCCAGGTTTTGTCTCTCTGAGAGTCCGGCGGGGACTCTTGCTTCGAGCGTTCCAGCATCTGGACTTTCTTGGTTAGCTCCTGAAATGTCTTGAGGCCCGCTGTACACAAGAATGGGACCATCCAATTGCTGAGGTTCCCAATGAGAAGGCTGACGGACTGGTCCTGCTCCAGCGGCGGTTCGCACTTGACTGTGAGATTACGCCATCGGGCGATAAAGTCGGTGTTGCTTTCATTCTTCCCCGGCTTGGTCCTCACAAGGTCGGCAATGGAGATTTTATCACTGACGCTCATGAACCTTTGCCGGAATAGAGACTCCATTTGGGCAAAGGTAATGACGGACCCGTCCGGTATACTCGCATACCAGTCGAAGGCGACGCCGGTCAGGCTGTTGACAAACTGACGAAGAAGGAGCGCATCGTTGCCCCCTGTATTTCCGCATGATGCTTTGAAGTGGGCGACGTGCTGGTTTGCATTCCCCGTTCCATCAAATCTTCCGAACTTAGGAATGACGTAGCTGTTCATCACAGAATATTGCATTTTATACCGCCCATTCTTACGCTCGTATGTTTATAGGTAGGTGCTTTTAATCCGTGTTTGCTACATATTTACAGAATACAGGTCTCCGGTACAAATACTGCAAATCAACACTAAATCTCCACAGTTAAGCCAAAATCCAGAACATCTGTCACAGACAGATAAAAGCCGGGTTTCTGTCATCCGCATCCGTCTAGTACCGCTTACCAGTTCAAAAGGGCAGGACGAAAACAGTCGTCATTTCTGGTCAAGCATGGGGCCCATTGAAGATATTCAAAGATGCGTGGGGCCCATTGAAGATATTCAAAGATGCGTGGGGCCCATTAAAGATATTCAAAGATGCATGGGGCCGACTGAAGATATTCAAAGATGTGTGGGACCCGAGAGAGTTGAATTCAAAGGTGTTGAAAAGTAAAGCCAACATTGTTGACTTCTGGAACCGGAAACAATCATGAAAGAAAACAGAAATTCTGTACATATTTACCAGAATAAGATGCAAACACAAGGCCAACACAGAAAGACCAACACCCAAATCATCTAGATGGCCGCGCTTGCGCGGCCAATAGGGGGTATTGGCCGCGCAAGCGCGGCTAGGTGGGGCCCTCTCTGCACCAACTTTTGGGGGGTAGTTTGGGTACTTCCCATATGTCTGCTGGTTGCCCTAGAACTCCATTCTTCTGCCTATAAATACAACAGATCCTAGCTTAACCAAGGGAGCCATTTTTTGGAGCTAGTTTAGAGCTTTCTTTGTTTCTCTTCTTTGTGTAATTTTTGTTAGTTTCTTTCTTCTTCTTCTTCATTCCTCCATGAAATTGTAGTGAGAGCTTTTGAGTGGATGTTAATGAAGATGAGGTTGTTTTATCCTTCTTGTTAGTTTGCTCCCCATTGAGATTCTTGCTTTCTCTTGCTCATTCAATCTCTTCATTGAGGTTGAATGGTTAAGAGTTAGTTATTGATCTCAAGGGTCGTATTTTCTTCCGGGACTAGCACTTCATTTCACATGCGCTTTCTACCCTTCCCTTGATCTTGCAATATCTTCATTGAGTTTGCAAGTTTAAGGGTTGGCTATTGAGCACATGCTTGGCTTGGGGTCCTAGTTCCGTATTTTTATTACTCGCTATTTAATACCTTGTCTTTATTTTCATGCAATTTTATTCATGCTCTTTTATTACTTGTATCTTTTCTTTTCTTTGTTCTTTTCTTTTTGTTCTCTTTTGTTCATATTGTGAATGTTGTAATTATCGTTGTTGTTAAGAATTAATACGGTTTTATAAGTTAACATTTCTTTGCCAATTCCTTTTCCCGTTATTTTCCATTTGAACTCCGTCCGAACCATACGCAAGCGCTCCATTAGGCACCGTACCCTGACAAGGTAACGGTGATTCCTAACCACGACCGGTTGCGTTCGGTTTGGCCGGAGGCGAAAGCAAGAGACAAGAATGGAAGGACAAGGATAAATAAGCCGGATTCCACGAATATCGCGCTTAAATCCCCTAATCCACGTTGTTGCCGATTGTCTAGCTTCAATTGGTCAAGACTCGGCTCAAAGGTTTTTGAGTACGGATTTCTTAGCTTACAATCTCGTATTTTTCTTAACAACTTTATACTTGCAGATAAACACATAGGTTAGACCGAACAAACATACAGATTCTTTATTGACTCGTCTAAGACAAGAAGGTAAGATAACACCATCTCCCTGTGGACCGACCCGTGCTCAACCGGCTAGCTGCATAGCGACACCGTCCTGATCGCGGTTACACTTTAATTCTTTCATCCGACACGCCAAAAGCGTGCGATCAAATGGCGCCGTTGCCGGGGACACGGCAGCGTATTTTCTTTCTTGTTATTCGGGTTAATATTCTTTTTTTTGTATATATATATAAAAAAAATATTCTTTTTTTTGTTTTTTCTGGACAACAATTTTTGTGGGCAAGTGTGCAGATTTTTGCAGATTTGCAAACTGCGATTGTGGGAGCAAAGTGTGAATTCAAAGCTAAGGTGATTACGAAGTACAGTGCAAAAGATCCGGGTAGTTTGACCCGCGCAAGCGAACCTTTCAAGCTTACCGGATTTGATTCAACGGGGGTTTCCTAACCCAAAACTTAAACGGTACGTACTTTCCTAACACCTTCTTCTCAAATCCGACGCTTCCAATATACTATTCTTTGCAGGATTCTTTGCAAGTTCGCTAGCAAAACGCTAAAACTTGACTAACCCGTATTTATTGCAGTGCCGCGCTAAAACTAAAAAACGATTGTTTTATTCTTTATAGAATTTTTATTGAATTGTGCATTGCATACATTAATACGGACTTAAGGGCAAGCGAACCCCACAACATACGGTAAAGGATTTCATCACCTTTTCCGTGGCCCACAAATCACGAACTTGAGCATAACGTTTACCCACACAAATTTTAAAAGAAATTAGACTTTAAGACTTAAGGACTTCGCGCTCACTAGGAGAAGTTAACTGTATTTAGAAGCTTGCTTAACGGTATATTGTTTGCAGGGTATCTAGGAAAGTGTAAGCAGCGAAACCGCCAAAAGAGAAAGGGTTATTTAATTAAGGAACTTCGCGAAAGCGTTGGAAAACCTCCCCTTATCTCTGCACTTACCTGGCCTCGTGATCAGTGTATTTTTAAGCCTGTTTCTCGACACAGTTTTACTTCGACAATCAAGTTCTGGAGCAGGTCTAGTTGACCTAGGTGAACCCTAGAACGATTAGGTGTGTGGTATTTTTGTGTCGTGATTTTTGTCCATATTCTTTTTTGTGTATATTTCATTCTTTTGCTAACAACTAAAAAAAAAAAAAAATTTCACATTCTTTTCCCCTTCCTTTTCTCTACCTTTTCTCTCTCTCTTCATATCATGGGTACTCCACCTCGCAAAACTCTTGCCGAACTTTGGTACCCACAACCAGACATTACTTCATACGGTTCTTGTTTTGGTCGAACATCGAACGACCCCTCCATGCCGAAAATCTCTCTGAAAGATCGCATAGCAGCGTCTAGGACAAACACTTGCACTCCTCATTCCACTTCGTATCAACCGTTTCAAACATTCACTCCCGCTTATGTTGATACCCCTTCTGCAAGTCGTCCTTTGTCCATCGCTGAACGTATTGAACAATCCCGCAGCCGATCTTTCACTCCTTTCACCACTTCAAATTCTTGGGATCAACAATTCCATTCTCCGTCTTATCCACCTGTTGATCCCACTCCTGTCCAGCCATTCAATTCCTACCAATCCTACCCTACTTTTGCACCTTCCCTAGACATTGCTTCTACACAGCCATTTGGGGGTTTTCAGTATCCAAACGACTTCGAATCTTTTACTGAAACCCCATCACAACCTATGTCTAGTCTGGAACAGTCGTTGGAAGATTTTAGGGTAGCGTCAAGCCAACAGATGATGGATTTGAATGCGTCCATGGCCGCCCTCATGCAACCTAGTGACCCGGTAGCTAGTTTTCAACTAGCTCCAAATTTTTCAATGTATGATGAGGCGGCAGGACAGGCTGTGAATTTGAGTGGAGAGAGTGAGCTATACCCCCTTCCGAATCAAACCTATACCCCACAAATTGAATCCCACAACTCCTGTATTGAAAGTCTATCAAGTGTCCCAAATGAATTATCAGTTGAGGATGTAATGTTTAATGAGTTGTGCGACTTTGTAGTGTTTGATTTACCCGATTGTGAAGGAACCTTGCCAAGTGAAACCACACCTAATCCTTTTGACCTCTACACCTCCACTTTAGAACCTGAATCGATTGATATCCATGCTTTGGTTGAGGTGTCAGAGAATTTTGATTTTCACTTGATTGAGGATATTGACGCAGGGAACATTTTGGATGATGAACCCGTTGATTTGGCTGAGTTTGTCTGTTCAAATCATCATCCCGAGTCTTTAACTGTTTTTCCCGAACCTCATATGCGTCTGGATTTTGATGAAATATGCATGGATGAGCTTAATTTTGAGGAAAATTTTGAGGATAGTCTTGAGGATGAACCAGTTTTGTTTGATGAGTCGGATTTACCAATTCATCCTGTTCCTTCCACTGACTGTGTACACCCTCCTGAGCCTATAACCGATACCCTTCCTCAACCACTTCCCTCCATCCTGTCCGTCGTTCCGACCTTGCAAGAACCCGTCTCATTTTCACTTCCTGTGTCTGGTTTACCAAGTTCGGCGTACCCATGGTTTCTTACGAATCTTGAGGGATTCGACCCAATTTCTCGGCAAGTAAATATATTAGCACAATCACTTTTCACACAGCGTTCATCACAAATTGTGCTAATCTATTTACTCCATTTGCACCCTCAAGTTCGTATTCCACCTCTTTTTCCCTTCCGCCATTCTTCTTCTTCTCATCTACCGAGACCGCATTCTACGTCTCTACACAAGCGGTCTCGCGTAGTCTCCATTTCTTTTCCCTACGCCTTCTTTCACCAGCCACCGCTTTACAGAGATAAGATTTTTGAATGGTTGGTGTTAACTTTTGGCCTGTGTAAGGCCTTGTATAAATGGATACTGTTCTTTCCCCCCTAATCCGGAACTTCAACGCTTAACAGTGGAAACACTGTTTTACTTAAGTTTGGGGGGGACACCTTTTTTGTATATATTTTTTGTTTTCTTTGTTGTATATAATTTATTTTTAGGGAGCGCCGGCAATTTTGACCCTCTTGGTATAGCCTGACAGTGAGGGCACTGTCAAGTTTAAGTTTGGGGGTGTGCTCGGTAAGCTTTCTTCCTTCGCATTCATTTGTATATTTTGCATTTGCATACCTTATTTAAAAACCCACAAAAATTGAAAAAATTTCCAAAAATATAAAAACTTTGTCGTCAAGTTAGCTAATAGGGTAACTTAGATCTTTATTCCGAAAGTTTAGTTGATATATTAGAAATAACTAAATTCTAGGCTTAGGAATTGAAAACCCTAAAAATAACCCTCATTCTGTCTAACTTTGGTAAGTATACGTCCTTACAATTTTTGAGTTCAGTTCTAGAGTTAAGTCAAGATGAAGGGAAAGTATTGAAGCTTTACTGGAGGATAAGTCTGAAAAATAGTTTCTTTTCTTGAGTTCAAATTTAGAGAGTATATACCCTACAAACTGCACCTACACGCACCTTGAAACTTGGGATAGTAGAGGATACCTAGAAATACTCTTGCCTGAAAGCCTAGTATGAAAGAAAAAACGGTATTTGAAGCTAAACACCAAAAGAGCATGTTGAAAGATATATCCGGTCTTGAAAAAAAAAAGAGAAAAAGAAAAAAAAATAGAATAAAGTGAAGACCTGGAAACTGCTATTTACGCTTTAAGCTCACACATTCAGTAATCGGCTGTTAGTGCCTCAAGAAGCATTAATAGTCGCATGAAGGTATGTGAGCAAATCCGTCCACCCTTAATGAAAAGAAGTAGTATTAGGTATTAGGGCAAGGGTACTATAGCTTGAATTGAATTCTTAAGTGTAGGGGTGCAAATATACACACACGTAGGGATATATAATAGATGTTTGAATAAAAGATAGAGATGAAGAATAAGACTTGTGTTTTCTGTAAAGTTGATAAAAATCCCTGATTTAAGGCCACACTTTAGAAGGAAAACTCAGGAGATCCAAAGTTAAATAGATAAGAGGTGTGAAGAATAAGGGTTGGATATTTCTAACTTAGGATGATAGAGTTTCTAATGTAAATACTAAACTGTATGAGTAGAGTCGATGTTATCCTATAAAACTAGCTTGACGGGATTTTGTGGGTAGTATCCGCTGAAAACCCTTAGGAGACAACACTCCTCCTACTAGGGACACCTAGAGGTTTAACGGCTTGTTGCACACGCTCAGTGCAATCACGTTCCCTGCGAAAGTGCGGTTATCATTTTATTTTTGTGAATAATTGGTTTTGCTCGGGATGAGCAAAAGTTAAGTTTGGGGGTATTTGTTCATCACAGAATATTGCATTTTATACCGCCCATTCTTACGCTCGTATGTTTATAGGTAGGTGCTTTTAATCCGTGTTTGCTACATATTTACAGAATACAGGTCTCCGGTACAAATACTGCAAATCAACACTAAATCTCCACAGTTAAGCCAAAATCCAGAACATCTGTCACAGACAGATAAAAGCCGGGTTTCTGTCATCCGCATCCGTCTAGTACCGCTTACCAGTTCAAAAGGGCAGGACGAAAACAGTCGTCATTTCTGGTCAAGCATGGGGCCCATTGAAGATATTCAAAGATGCGTGGGGCCCATTGAAGATATTCAAAGATGCGTGGGGCCCATTAAAGATATTCAAAGATGCATGGGGCCGACTGAAGATATTCAAAGATGTGTGGGACCCGAGGGAGTTGAATTCAAAGGTGTTGAAAAGTAAAGCCAACATTGTTGACTTCTGGAACCGGAAACAATCATGAAAGAAAACAGAAATTCTGTACATATTTACCAGAATAAGATGCAAACACAAGGCCAACACAGAAAGACCAACACCCAAATCATCTAGATGGCCGCGCTTGCGCGGCCAATAAGGGGTATTGGCCGCGCAAGCGCGGCTAGGTGGGGCCCTCTCTGCACCAACTTTTGGGGGGTAGTTTGGGTACTTCCCATATGTCTGCTGGTTGCCCTAGAACTCCATTCTTCTGCCTATAAATACAACAGATCCTAGCTTAACCAAGGGACCCATTTTTTGGAGCTAGTTTAGAGCTTTCTTTGTTTCTCTTCTTTGTGTAATTTTTGTTAGTTTCTTTCTTTTTCTTCTTCATTCCTCCATGAAATTGTAGTGAGAGCTTTTGAGTGGATGTTAATGAAGATGAGGTTGTTTTATCCTTCTTGTTAGTTTGCTCCCCATTGAGATTCTTGCTTTCTCTTGCTCATTCAATCTCTTCATTGAGGTTGAATGGTTAAGAGTTAGTTATTAATCTCAAGGGTCGTATTTTCTTCCGGGACTAGCACTTCATTTCACATGCGCTTTCTACCCTTCCCTTGATCTTGCAATATCTTCATTGAGTTTGCAAGTTTAAGGGTTGGCTATTGAGCACATGCTTGGCTTGGGGTCCTAGTTCCGTATTTTTATTACTCGCTATTTAATACCTTGTCTTTATTTTCATGCAATTTTATTCATGCTCTTTTATTACTTGTATCTTTTCTTTTCTTTGTTCTTTTCTTTTTGTTCTCTTTTGTTCATATTGTGAATGTTGTAATTATCGTTGTTGTTAAGAATTAATACGGTTTTATAAGTTAACATTTCTTTGCCAATTCCTTTTCCCGTTATTTTCCATTTGAACTCCGTCCGAACCATACGCAAGCGCTCCATTAGGCACCGTACCCTGACAAGGTAACGGTGATTCCTAACCACGACCGGTTGCGTTCGGTTTGGCCGGAGGCGAAAGCAAGAGATAAGAACGGAAGGACAAGGATAAATAAGCCGGATTCCACGAATACCGCGCTTAAATCCCCTAATCCACGTTGTTGCCGATTGTCTAGCTTCAATTGGTCAAGACTCGGCTCAAAGGTTTTTGAGTACGGATTTCTTAGCTTACAATCTCGTATTTTTCTTAACAACTTTATACTTGCAGATAAACACATAGGTTAGACCGAACAAACATACAGATTCTTTATTGACTCGTCTAAGACAAGAAGGTAAGATAACACCATCTCCCTGTGGACCGACCCGTGCTCAACCGGCTAGCTGCATAGCGACACCGTCCTGATCGCGGTTACACTTTAATTCTTTCATCCGACACGCCAAAAGCGTGCGATCAGTAGCCGCTTGGGAACTCAATCAGATCGTACTGCGCGGGATATGGCCGCCCACTACTGCCGATTTCTTTCTGAGCTTCAGCTTCGGCTACCAATGTTTTAACCTTGCTGGTGACCAAATCCATTATCCGATCCTGTGTTAGCGGGATAGTGCTATCTGGGGCCAAGGCGTCCCCAGAAGCGGAATGTAGCCGGCTTTCATTCGGCTCGACCAGTCTTGGTCCCAAAGGAACAGGCATTGGCTGCCTCGGATTGTCATCACCCGGCTGATTAGTAGCGGCTTGTGCTTGATTAGGAGGCGCTCGAGCAATTTGAGCCGTAAGCGTCGTCAATCTTCGAATAGAGCTTGGCCATCTCTTTATCTTTGCTCCTGAGCTGTTTTCGAAGTTCTTGAAGCAGCTCTTGCTCCGCAGTCCTAGGGCGGAAAGTCGGCTCTTCCTCGCTGTCCGAGCTTGACTCTACATGGACCGAGGGGTCTATCTGCCTATCATCCTCATCGAGAGGGTCTTCTTCATCCAGCAGGGGCGGCTGTTCTTGGGCGGCGGCAACCACATTCAGGCTAGATTGGGCTTGGGATGTGGTGGCCCCGTCCTTGCTTTTGCTGCGAAGGTTGTCGCTAGGGCGCCCGCCCGCCATATAGACCGTATGGATGGTATATCCGGACGTCTTTCTATCATTGGCAGCTGATTTCATGGATCGCTGTCTTGGCCCCCTTGTTTCGGTAGCTGGTAGTCGATTGAAGGCGGCTGGCCTAACCAGGTTCTTAAATGGTGCTGGCGCATCTTTTCTGGGTTTTCCCCGCTGCTTTCGTGCGGCACAGAGTGCTTGATAGACTCTTGATGAGACTGTGTCATAATTTTTCCGTTGGGGCCGGGACACGTCTGTTTGTGGCACTGTTCGGACCGCTGTCTTCTTGATTCTGGCGGTCATGGCATTTTTCTGAACCCACTTTAGAGGCTCGAAGGAATTGCTGATTCTTACGTCCGACTCAGCCGTCGTCGCGGGGCAACCCTGCACTTGGAACTTCACACGATTCCATTTGGCCGAAGCCTTGGCCCTCTTGTTGGCTCGATACCTGAGTCGCTTCTGCCTTAACTTTTCTGTTCTAAGCATCTGGCAGACTTTGGCTCTTTGGGAAGACGCCGCATACCGGTTGATGGAGGGCCTTGGAGATACGCCCGATTGTGCATTTGTTAGAGTCATCGCCTGAGCTCGTCCGCGACATTTGATGTTGCCCTTCGCATCGGAAGTCTTGCCCCCAGCTAGAGCGCCAGGGAGTCGTTCAGATAGCGTCTTGAGTTTCGGTTGTGGTGCCTTGGCGATCACGACATTCAGCCTCTTTCCCCTTGAGACCGGCTTGGCCACCTGTTCCGCTGGGATCTCTGCCAGGTGAGCGCTTCCGGCAGGGTAGATGATGACAGAGCCAAACTGGCGGGGCGGCTCCTCCCATTGTCGACTGAGGCTTGCGGGGAGAACCACACGAGCGTTGATCTTGACCACGTACGGAATCGGGGTCACGTTGGAAGCTGAATTCGTCTGGGGAGACATTGTCGTCGAAGGTTGATTGCTGCACGGAAAAAAGAACATCATTTCAGTATAGGCAATCGATATGTATATTGATTGAGTTCGCATGAACGTTTAACCCGAAATATGGGAGGAGAGATCGGTCCCACCGGGCGTGCCAGAATCTATAGGGTATTTTTCGTCACCCCAGTGAGATGGGAATACGCGAGCGCTTGTCAGGCGTACTACAGATTCCCCCTGCCTAGGGTAGGCCGGGGTTTAATGATTGTGGGGATCCGAATCTCCGGCAGCCGCGGACTAAGCTGCCGTTAATTACCCATCGCCTTTGGGGCGAGGGAACCTCCGATTAACGGGTTAAACTGGTCATGCGAACTCAATGTGCAGTGTGCGTGTGTTTTGAAAGGGGGTTTTGGATATATCGGGAGCCATGCAGAGTTTTTTACGGGGGTCCCGCTACCCGGATAGCGGGCTGGGGGTCAAGGGGGCTAGCAGCCCCCTTGCGGGGTTCGGGGCAGCGCCCCGGCCCGAAAATTTTTTTGGAGGGGGAGAATGTGGCGGAGTATGTATATGTGTGAATTTGTATACATATGTATGTGTATATGTATGTACATAAAAAGAGAGGGAAAAGGCATCCAAGGGATGCGTGGGGGCCACGTGTCGGCGCGCGGGCGCCTTGCGCACTTGCGCAGGTGCGCAAGCGCGCGCGCCACGTGTCGGCAGGCGGGCGCCTTGCGCACTTGCGCAGGTGCGCAAGCGCGCGCGCCACGTGTCGACACGCGGGCGTCTTGCGCACTTGCGTAAGCGCGCAGGTGCGCAAGCGCGCGCGCCACGTGTCGGCACGCGGGCGCCTTGCGCACTTGCGCAAGCGCGCAGGTGCGCAAGCGCGCGCGCCACGTGTCGGCACGCTGGCGCCTTGCGCACTTGCGCTGCGTGCAGGTGCGCACAAGAGGCTTTTAGCCTGGAAAAATTTCTCAGAAGAGAGATCAGAGGGGAGTTGGACTCCTGAATGTGTTTTTCTTCTTTTTTGGGGGTTTTAGTGAAAGATGTTCTTCTTCTTCCTCCTGTTGTTTGGCCGGATCTTGAAGATCAAGGGATGTGAGATATCAAAATCTCTCCTTTTTGAGATCTGATGGCAGATCTGGGTTCCCCTTAATGGGTTTTGTGGTGGAAAACTATTTAGTTTTGAAAAAGGAAGAGTAAAACTCTTGATTTAATTCAAAAGAAAGAAGAAGGTTTTGGAACCTTGAAGATGGAAGAAAGAGCTCAGCTCTGAAACTTTTTTTTGGAAAGAGAAAAAGTTGTGAGATATTTTCATTATCTTGCCTTTATAGGCTATACACTTTACATATAGCCCCTTGGGCTTCACAAAATGGCATTTTGCCTATTTCATGGCCCATGTGCTATTTCTTTTTGCACATAAGCCATGGGCTTTACAAAAATTTGGCTTTATGCCAATTTTTCTTACATTTATCCACAAAATAAAATAAAAGAAATGCAACAAAATTGCTTATTACAAAAATTTTTTATCTTGGTGTGGGGGAGGCCGGCCGCTTCATGGTCGGGCTTGACCCGGGCATGGGCCCACTGGATCTGGGCTTGGGCCCACTTGGCTTGGGGTTGACTTTGATTTTGACTTGGTCAACCGGGGTGTAAATTTTTACCCCAACAGTATGTACGGGTGGGTTCAAATTAACCTGGATAATAACGGGTAGAACTTGACATGTGACTTATGATATATTGGCCTTCGTTAAGATCATAAGAGCATGGGGCAAAAATCCACATCGGGAGTTTCTAAGGAAATTGAAACTTGCTAGTGCTTTATACCATTTGGAGTTTGATAATGTTGGTAGGATTCCTTCAGCATTATCACACAATGATATTTGGATCCCAATCCTACTATGAGTATCCGCTACTCCTCGGGAAACTTTTCACTTAACGATCAATGCTATAAACCAAGTAGGTGTCTAGAAAGGTGTTAGCGGGGCTACGCCCACAGGGAAAAGAGGTTATTTAATTAAGGAACTTCGCGAAAGCATCGTAAAACCTCCCTCGAAGTACCGACACCAGCCCGGCTGAACGGTTAAGCAAGAATTGTACGGCGAGATCAATCCCGACTAATTCTTCTTTTAGGGTTTGAAGAAGGATTCGAGAAATAGTGGGAGCCATCCTGTTTAGATAAACTAAAAACCAATCTAAACTTGCAAGATCATCATGCTAAGTGTTTTCTTCTCTCTCTCTTAATTGCAGCGACCCAGTAACCAGACATAGGTTACATCTAGATAATAAAATGACTGAATCTGACTGTTATGACTGGCAAAGGTCTGTCCAGATGTCCATTACCCATGACAAGCTGGGACACCTCTTAACTAATCAAACCCATGCCGTCTCAGGACCAGCTTCCCCTGTCACGGATATTGATATCCGTAAGACATCGGAAAAAGACTGTGTGAATGCCAAGTGCCTCGTGTTGGCCTCAGTTTATAGTGCATACCAGAGGCAGCACGAGAAGATGGACTTAGTTTCTATCTTCCTCCATAACAAAGATTTATATGGAGAGCAATCTCGTATTGCAAGATATGAGACCTCGAACGAATTGCTTCAAGCGAGGTTGGCTGTTGGGTTATCTGTAGGGGACAACGTACTTAAAGAGACTAGCTATTTTGATGAGCTCACGGACCTGAAGACCACGTTGAAGAACGGGTCAAATACTGACTTGATTCTACAGTCTCTACCCTCTACTTATACCCTGAAGGAAACCAGGGAAGAAGGATGAAAGGGAAGGGAAAAAGTTTCGGGACTAGATGTAGTGAAGGAGGGACGTTCCTATTGTTACGGGAAAGGACATTGGAAGAAGAATTACAGGGCTTTGAAAGCCAGTAGCCAGGATTCGAAGCATGTTGTGGCTTCGGCTTCGGGTGTGTTTGTAATAGAAAACTGTATGTCAATTAACCCTACTTCTTGGGTATTGGATATTGGATCAGGATCTCACATCTGTAATTCATTACAGGCTCTGAGAAACTGTAGAGTTATCAGGATAGGTGATATGACTCTCAGGGTTTCCAACGGAATGAGCGTAGACGCTGAATCCGTAGGGGAATATCACCTTAGATTGACAAGTGGGTAGATATTGATTCTGCGTAAATGTTTGTATGTACCTAGTATGGCTTGTAATATCATATATGTATCCATACTTTCTAAGGATGGATATGATTTTACTTTTGTAAGCGATGTGGTCCACATCCACCTAAATCAAGTTCTGATTGGGTCAGGTACATTAGGAAATGGAATATACGTACTGAATCAAGCTCAGGTTTTCAATGTCCAGAACACACTTAAAAGAAAGTTTCCGGAATTAAATCAGGCTTTCTTATGGCATTGTAGACTGGGTCACATCAATGAGACACGGTTAACAAAGTTACATAAAGAGGGATACTTGAATCCGTTCGAGTATCAGTCTTATAATACTTGTGAATCTTGTCTCATGGGAAAGATGACAAAGACTCCGTTCACTGGACACGGAGTAAGAGCGAGCGAGCTCTTGGGACTCATACACAGTGACGTGTGTGGTCCAATGTCTACACATGCACGAAGTGGTTATTCATACTTCATTACTTTTATGGATGGTTTCTCTAGGTATGGACATGTGTTCCTGATGAAGCATAAATCCGAGGCCTTTGAGAAATTTCAGGAATACAAGAATGAAGTTAAAAAACAAACAGGCAAGAGTATCAAGATATTGAGATCTGATCGAGTTGGTGAATACTTGAGTGCCGAGTTTCTGGACTACATAAAAGAGAATGGAATTCTCTCTCAGCTTACTCCTCCATACACACCACAACACAACGTTGTATCTGAAAGGCGGAATCGAACCCTATTGGATATGGTTCGTTCCATGATGAGTAAGGCTGAGTTACCGCGATCCTTCTGGGGTCATGCACTAGAATCAGCTGCATATCTTTTTAACAAGGTTCCCTCCAAGACTGTGCCTACCACACCATATCAGATGTGGTGTGGGAAGAAACCCCATCTTCAATATCTGAAGATATGGGGATGTCCAGCTTTTGTTAAAAAGCAGCATGCGGACAAACTCGAGACACGCTCAGTACTATGTAGGTTTGTGGGATACCCAAAGAACTCCAGGGGGTATCTTTTCTATTATGCAGAGGATCAAAAGGTTTTTGTTTCTCGTCATGCCCACTTTCTGAAACATCAGTATTTAGAAAAAGAAACAAGTGGGAGCGCATTAGAACTGGAAGAAATTCTAGAACCACAAGCTATTACTGAAAGCTTGGTAGAACCAGAAGTTTTAGGAGAACCGGACATCCCAGCGCCACTTCGCAGGAGTAGTAGGCAGTATCATCCGCCCGAGAGATATTACGGTTTTCTCATAGACGGGGATCGAGAGGATTGCGTCATTGAAAATGATGAGCCTACTAGATTCCAGCAAGCCATTCAGAGCGGTGACTCAGTAAAATGGCTGGATGCAATGCAGACCGAGATGGAGTCCATGTACACCAACAAAGTTTGGACTTTGGACATTGCTCCAGAAGGGGTAAAACCCGTAGGCTGCAAATGGATCTTCAGAAAGAAGATTGGTGTAGATGGGCAGGTTGAAACCTATAAAGCTAGACTTGTTGCTAAGGGTTTTCGTCAAAGACCTGGTTTGGACTATGACGAAACCTTTTCTTCAGTGGCTATGCTCAAATCCATTCGGATCCTTCTTGCCATTGCTGCCTTCCACGATTATGAGATCTGGCAGATGGATGTGAAGACAGCTTTTCTAAATGGAAATTTTGAAGAGTGAAACTAAATGGATCAGCCGGAGGGTTTCATTCAGAGTGGGAGCAGCGGTAAAGTGTGCAAGTTGCTTATGTCCATTTATGGACTGAAGCAGGCATCGCGGAGCTGGAACATCTGCTTTGATGATACTGTCAAAGAATTCGATTTTATCAAAAATCCGGATGAACCATGCATTTACAATAAGATTGTAGGGAGAACTGTGGTATTCATCGTCTTGTACGTAGATGGCATTCTCCTAATAGGAAATGACATTCCTATGCTACAGTCAGTCAAAGGATTCTTGTCACAGAGGTTCTCCATGAAGGACCTGGGCGATACCAACTATATTCTGGGGATCCAGATCTATCGTGATAGATCTAAGAGGATGTTGGGACTTTCGCAGTCCAGGCACATCGACACCATACTGAAACAATTCAGTATGGAAGATTCAAAGCACGGTAATCTGCCGGCTTGTCACGGAATCACCCTCTCCAAAGATATGTCTCCCAAGACTGATTTGGAAAGTGCCCGCATGTCATCTATACCCTACGCATCTGCGGTAGGCTCTATAATGTATGCGATGTTGTGTACCAGACTAGATATAGCATACGCATTAAGCGTTGTAAGCCGGTATCAGTCGGACCTAGGGGAGAAACACTGGATAGCAGTAAAGAACATTCTCAAGTATCTGAGAAGGACTAAGGAGATGTTCTTGGTGTATGGCGGAAAAGACCTCCAGATCGAGGCCTTTGCTGACTCCAGATTCCAGAGTGACAAGGATGACTCCAAGTCCATGTCGGGTTATGTCTTTACCCTCAATGGAGGGGCGGTTTGCTGGAAGAGCTCCAAGTAGGAAACCGTGGCTGACTCAACTATGGAAGCGGAGTACATAGCTGCTTGCGATGCCGCAAAGGAAGCTGTCTGGATGAAGAAGTTCCTCACGGAGATTCAGATGGTTCCTACCATTGTTGATCCAATACCGTTGTATTGTGACAACAACGGCGCTATAGCTTTAGCGAAGGAACCCAGGGCCCATCAGAAGTCCAGACACATTTTGTGGCGGTACCACCTGATCAGGGAGATCGTAGATTGCCGGGAGATCAAGGTAAAGAGAGTAGATTCGGAGAATAACACTGCAGATCCATTCACGAAGGCCATACCCCAGTCTCAGTTCGAGCGGCTGATCGAGATGACAGGTCTCCGATACACCAGTACATGGCCCTAGTGCAAGTGGGAGATTGTTAGTGTATATGCCCTAGAGGCCATTACTGTATCATACTAGTTTGTATATTACTTAATGGAAGCTTGGGATATTCACAGTTGTATAGATAATCTTGCTCAAAATGGTAGTATACTACTTGGTTTGTTTCTACTTTAATATGTGCATGTGTTTCTTTTAGCATATCGCTTATACATATTAGTGGAGCCCTTAGGATCTTTGCTTGATTACCAGTGTTGTGATGGCAGTCACTCTTGTGGGGGCTGGGTAATCTACAAGCACATCCTTATACAGGTCCTTAGTCGTAGGATTTTCGAGATGGGGCATCGATACTCCGGAGTAGATTAGCGTATGCGCTTCTCATCCCAGCATGGGAGATGGTCTGTCCCACAGCCATCAGTATGTCGTACTGGAGATAGTATGCGGGTGCTCGTTAGGTTATGAGTATACTAGACATGACTCGTCGGGAACTGTTGGTTGGTATTATACCTATCGTCAGATAACAGTTCCCAGGTGACAGGAGTACAGCTTAGTCCGTCGACTTGACACTGCTACTTCGCCTCGAGTGTGTTCCCACTGTACTTTGATTACTACCCTACCACGGCTCAAAGGAGTCGTGCAAACAGGTAGTAGTTGGGTGCAGTCCCGAAGCACTTGGAGGCAGTAGCGGTTAGATAGGATTCGTCTCTCCCGGTATTGGTGGTTAATATCGTGTTGTGTCTAGGAGAGCCGTTACACAAAGTCCCTGGCCAGGGTAAGCGAGAATTACTGGTAGTGTTTCCAGCAGTTTCTCAGGGTGTTCTGGGCTACACTCCGGCACGACTTGTACCGCTATTAGGGGTTTCACGTTTACCGCCCCCTAGGCTAGACATGCGATACTCATAGACAAACAGACCGGACCGTACGGAGATTGTCACATTCAGGCTCAGTAGGAGTTCAGATGGGTTTACCTCATCGGCCTTCTTATCGACATCTACCTGGGGACCGTTACGTACAGCTAGTGCCGCTTGTGGTCTGTGGTTAAACCCACTGCCAGCGTAGTGTCGAGTCTTTAGAGTCCCACACAGAGAGTTTCCCTGCACTGGGCAAAAGATGTAGATGCCGTATGGTTTTACGGCAAGGCTACGATCACTTACGTGCACTTGTGCGCGTATGCTGTTCTGGCAGACAATACTAGTGAGCTTTGGTTTAAGCCGGATCCTAGTATTGTATGGATGGATTAGTTTTGTCTTCTGTACATTCGCATTCTACGGAATGCGGATGCGGGTGTGTATGCACGGTTGTGAGAGCGAAGAAGAAGGAGGTGCCTCATTAGGGTTTTGACCGTTGGTTCGGTCAAAACCATTATTGTTAGTTATATGTATGCCCTAGAGGCCATTACTGTACATACGATGTATATTGTAATGGATGCTTGAACATATATAGGGAGGACTTTCTTGCTCGACATGATAGTATGCTATCTGGTTGTACTTTATCTTAACATGTACTCTAATTGTCTCTATGTTACATGTTGATAAAGACCTTAGGATATGTACTCGACTACTGGGACTATGATGAGATCATACTAGTGGGGCCACGGTAGTCGACGAGTACATCCTTTAACTGTTCCTAGTCGAAGGTGTATCGAGACAGGGCATCGATGCACCAGAGTAGACTAGCGTATACGCATCTTGACCCATATGATGGGCGATGGATGATCCCATATCCATCGGTGTTTGACATCAAGGATGGTGTACGGGTGCTCAGTAGAGACTGGGTATACTGGACGGACTCGCTGAGAACTCCCAGATGGTATTATACCTCACGTCAGATGGCAGTTCTCCAGTGACACTGGTACAGAGTAGTCTGTTGACCCGAGATCGTCATAGAGTCTTGTGTGATTCCCACTGTACTTTGATTTCCATCACACCACGTCCAAGAGGGCATGCAAAAGGTGGCTTTTGGGTACAGTCCCGAATCACATGGAGGCAATGAGCGATAGGAGGGGATTCGTTTCTCCCGGTATAGGGAGTTATGTTGTGCTGTGTACGATTGGCTATAACCGGAAATCCCTGGCCAGGGTTGCTGAGATTTACTGGTAAGTGTTATCAGTAGTTTCTCAAACTGTTATAGACCTCATATCGACACGACTTATCGAGCTACTGGGGTCTGACGTTTACCACCCCTAGGCGAGATATGCGACATATCAGATGACGAGACCGGACTGTACGGGAGTGTTACTGATTGGATTCACAAGAGAATTTACAGGCTTGCTTGTTGATATTCTGAGCGCTCAATACCTGGGTGGCTGTTACGTTTAGCTGACCGCTTGCAGCTTGTGGGTGTTTGATATGATCATCACCTACTGCCGGCGTATTGACGATTCTTTAGAGTCCTACACAGAGGTTTCTTGGCTCAGGCAAAACGGAGTAGGGGCACATATGTGATATGTGCAGGACCGAGAATAATGCGATATGAGATACCGTATTCTATTCTCGCGATATTTGATATCAGCCGGGTCATCGGATCAAGTGTTGATTCGATGAATCGGTACGGATAAATATTAGTCGGTTATATGCGATATAGCCGGATTGTCGGATCAAGTGTTGATTCGATAATTTAATGTATAATAATATATATATGATATATTAAATTACATTAACTAATATTAGCTCGCTAAAAGATTCTTTTTCTCACTCGGGTAATACATTGATGTATATGCGATATATGTTAAATGTATTATTTTATTTTGTTACAATAAATATTACATATGTGATATATAATATTGTAACATGATATGATAAATAATGCAACATGATTAGTGGAGATTAAACAAGATTAGTGTTTGATTTGGGTTAATGTTTACTAGAAGTTTCTAGAAGGTTTTTATTTTGTCATGAAAAAGATATTTTCAAGTGACTCATCTTTAACTCAACCCAAACCCTAGCCCTAGTTAAATCTCTACAAAGGTTAAGTTAACCATGGTTGCATTATTCATCATTATCATCTTTGCATTATTCATCATAAAAGAAATTAATCATTATTCATCTTCTTCTTCCTTCTCTTTTCATGGAAAAAGCTTTCTTGCTTTTGATTTTGTGATGAAAGTGAGTGAGAATATAAAAACAAATGAGAGAAAAAATCCTACTTCATCATTCTCATCTACCCTTGCCCTTTAAATGAGAGTGTTCACTTCATTTAGTGAGTGTTAGCTTGTGTTAATGAAACTTCAAGGTAGATCATCTATGTTATCGAAAATCGGAAGCAAGACTGCATCTTTCTCTTCGTGGAACCTCTCGAGAGTCCGGAACACGATGATCGCAGCGAAGGGACTTCAACACGGAGCTTAAGAAGTGAAGGACCGGATCCACAAAGGTTGTAATCCCTCTCAGTTAGTGTTAAACTGTTTAACATGTTAGTTTTCGCCTAAACTCTAGTTTAAAGATTCGGTTCGGGTTGTTCGGCACGGCTAAATTTTTAATCGGGCATGGTTGATGCCTCGTAGACCCTTGTGCGCGTGCCCAGCAACCCTACAATTATAAGGTGAGGAAAATATTTACTAATCTTTTTAATGATAATTGTGTTATGGCTAATTGCTTTGACCATTTGACCATGCTTGACCATTTGACCTAGTTGACCATTGTTGACTTGGACATTTCTTGAGAGCACTAGATCCTTCTTTTGCTTTTGGTTTTATTTTGTGATGATAATGGTCAAATCAAGGGTAGCCATCAACTTTATCATGATAAGAGATTAGTAATTATTATGCTTATGGATCATTATCTCTTGCTCATTCTCTCTCTTCAAGTGAGAGCTCCCATGGTTCCTCCTTTTTCTTCCTCTCTTGATTTTTCTATAGCTCTCATGTGTTGAGAAAAATAGAAACAAAATAGACAAACAAATCCACCATCATCTTCTACACCACCTAGGACATCAAGAATAGCAAACTTGTTGCCCTAGTTACCTCGACTTGAGGTGGAGCTCGGACTACAGACTCTCGGGTGGATCGTCTTCGACTCAAGGAGGCCGCGGAGGTGACCAAGATCTGGATTGGCCATGGAGCCTACGGAGACGAGGAGGGTAAAGGAGAAGACCCGAAGGACTAGAAGCATGAGGTATAATCTCCTTGCATAGTAGATAGAACCTCATGTAGTTTGTTAGCAATGGTTTGGCAAAGATCCTCAAGTTTTAGTCCATGTTACCAAGTGTTAAAAATTTGATTTTTACCTATTCCGCCTCCCCGTAAGCACCGGGGTGGGTAACGTGGACTTACACATTTGATGTATAAGGTAGAATATATATATAAATTTATTTGATGTAAGATGACTTAATGCGATGAAAAGGATATATGATGTAATATGATGACTTGATTGATATGTTGGTATACGGATGCGAGTCGATATGAGATGATTGATACCCTTGCCGGTCCCCTGATATGTGATTATTATGGATGTGACCTGGAATGTAGGTATATAGATATATATGATGTTGTGAATAATAAGTGATACGCCATACGAGACATTAGGTCCGTACCCTTATTGTCATATAGGTTGATAGGATCCCCAATTGTTAATGTCGCCATACGATGATTTACCGTACGTGATGAGTTTTATGATGATTGATCCGTACCCTTGACTAGAGGATGTCGTACGATGGATTATACCGTACGTGATGTTGTGAGGCTGGATGTCGATTGATAGATTTACCGACTCGGTCATGTTAGATACATATACCTTATAGCATTTAGCTGACGATTTACTTATGCTACGTTCATATCATTCTCATTGCATTCCATATACCTGTGCTAGTACACCTACACCATTATCGATGATGCGTATGTTACACTTACACAGATTGGCCGGCTCACACACTTCATAATTATTATATCACTTACACAGTAGAATTGCTACATCATGCTATTATATTGCTATGCTCACATTATGATGATATGCCCATGCTCACATCATTGTTCCATGTTGCATGATATATGGATATGCTTACATTCTGTTATGTCACATACATCATGCTTTACGATTATACGCATTGAGATATGCTGTTTTCATGAGATTTCGGAATTTGAGAACCGTGGTTATTTCAAAAGAAAGTATGTATTGTTTTAAAAACCCGGTTTCTATTGATATGATATTTCAGTGCGTTCACCATGCGTTTTTTCGGTTCTGAGATTGGTATGTGAAACCCGATTCGAGGAGCGGTAGGCACCGTCTGCGGGTATATGGTGGACCCGGTGAGGTACCCCGGGGCAAGAAGACTTGTATTGTTAGGTGGTGAGCTTGGCAGGGGAGCACTACCTACCGGTGATAGTATTTGGATCTGGTGGTTATCCGGAGGATACCTACCAGAGTCATGAGATGGATATGAGGGCCGACCAGAGTATGCGGCGCATGAGGGCTGATCTGAGGATGCGGCGCCTGAGATATATGAGGATTTACGTGTCGATGCTGGACACGGGTTTCATGATGTTTCGAGTGTCGATGTTAGACACTCAGGTTCCATGATCTTGATGTGTCACTGATGGACACCCGTTGATTTATATCCTCATATTTACATGCATACGCTTTCATGATATTTACATGCATGATGTTGTGTCATTGGTTGACACGTGGACGAGATCCACATGCATACATGCATTCATTATATTGTTGGATGATATCACTGGCATTATTATTGCTGGCACATATATAGATACGATCACCCTAGATATCATAGTATTACCCTTATGATATAGTTGACCTAGGAGTCATTGTTTATTCGATTTCTTCCTGATGATGTTTTCTACTCACGAGTTGGCAACTCACCCCCGTTGTGCCACAATTCTTGCAGGTTGACCGCATGGATCAGCAGCGGCATCGCTGGCACATAGCTGCATTCGGGTGTTTTGCTTTGGTAGGTGGTACATGTTGGATCATACCTTTCTTATATTTATTATTCCTGTTGTATCTACTTAACTCCATCAAATCAGAAACTAGTATTTGTATATGTAGTAAGACTTAGCAAGACTTATAGTTGCGAGACTTAGAGCGAGAGTTTATGTTCGCTTGGTGGGTTTGATGTCTTGCTTTACATTATCTTTTTGGTGTTGATCTTCGCCATTGGGCGTCGTATACTTATTTTATGACTTGCGTGGTTGTGAATCCGCCGTTTGGCGAAGAGTTAGCTCCCGCTTGGGGATGCCTTTTATATTATCATGTGTATGTGGTTTTGGATTAAAATATACAAAGAAGGTGCTACCCAAATTTTTAAAAGACGAAACATGTTTTTCAACTAGTAAAATTCACTTGCATTTTTCATGTCCCGCTATTTATGCATTTAAGAAAATGATTTGATTTTCATCATACCTTTATTTCAAAACTTCACCTATTCTATTTTCTTTTAAAAGGTTTTAGATTTCTGGGCTTCGGCTTACTTAATTTACGTTACGCCTTTAGACATGGCGTGATTTAAGTGCCGGTCACGAGCGAATATTTCGGGTCGTGACATGGATAATCTTGGAGCCCCGGGTTTCATTTGAGCCACAAATAAAACTCGATGTTCCCGGTCGTGTGGATAGCCTGTGCAATAAAAACCTGGACCCCTATGAGCGCGGCAAGTTACCCGCCAATCCCAAAAGTGAGGCAACCCCCTTCAAATAAGTGAATGGGCCACCCAGCACTTCACGGAATCTGGTAACTTAGGCGCCCCTCCGTGGGTCATCCTATACCCCTTATGAGTGCAGCGAATAGCCCGCCAATTCTAGAATGAAGCCCCCTCCATCTCAACACCATGAGATGCAGGCTTATTGCCTTCTAGAACCCGGCTATTTGTGCACTCCACCGCGGGGTAATCGTAATACAGAAAATGAAAATAATATGTACAAATGGTGACATCGACCTCAACCCGGTCGTGCACCAAACAAATAATATACAATCCGGCAAAAATGGCAGTCCACATATCGGACGCTCGCCCTGCAAATGAATATACAAATGAATCTTAAACTGTACCACTAACATTGCACCACATGCTATCCACCACGACTATCCAACCACAATCACAGCACAAGCACAAAACATCAACGCGGATTTCATGTTCGCAAAACCCGTCTAAACGAACATATAGCAATCAGACGAGTTGTACCGATCGAATGGCATTCACGGTCGCAGATAAAAGTGAATGTACTGTAAACTATTAAACAGTGTCAAAAATAACGACTTCGAAACACTCCAAATTGCCCCTAACTGAAAAACAACAGAAAATCAAATCTGGGCAAAAACTAGCAACACCTGAAACCCAAACTTCAAGAGACAAGAACACAGGCCAAAACTCGATGCAATTCTCTTTAATAAAATCGGTGAGCTCGGTTTTAAGAGGGTTGTGGCCGGCCAAAGGTTATGAGAATCGTGTCGTTTTTGGTCAGTGTTCATTTCACAGTGTAAAGAGCACTCTGCAGTTGCTAAAATTTAATTTTGAAGCCACTGAAAAATCGACAGAAACTTAAAGTTTGGTTTCAATGTTACAGAGTTATTTCGGTTTCATTATTTTAACATTGTTTAAACTTGCTAGTGTAGGGTTTATGGGCTGGCTCTGATACCATGAAAGGTTACGGTAGTGCTCCGGCCAACTTCCGTGGCCAAATGCGGAACAAATTTTTTTCTAACGATTAGAACATGGCACTAGATTAACTTTTAAACCGGATCTTGCCATAAACCTAACTATCTAAAGTAGTAGTGCTATCTACCATGATGAAAAAATCTCACCAAACGAACCAAGTCCTTCGGTCTTCTTCCTTCATCTTTAGCTCCAAGTGGCCACCCTGAACATGCTTGATCTCCATTTCCGGCTCCATCGGTTCTCCGGGATCAAGCTTGTTCTCCGGCCTTCCTTTGTCGTAGATGATCCATCCGAAGGATATGATCCATGGCTCTAGCTCCACCCTATATGTCAAGTGGAGAAACTAAAGAACTTGTGTTGCTAAACCAAGTGGTCTAGGATGTAGTATGATGATCTAAGTGTTTTTCTATCTCTTTCTTACATCTTCACTTGTACCTCAACTCATGAGAAGGGTAGTGAAGAGGAAGATGATGAAGGTGGAGGAAACTTGAGAGGAGGGAGGAGATGAAGAAAAATGGGAGCTCAAGAAAATAATGAAGCATGCAAGTGAGAGAAATTCAACACAAAGGTTTTGTGTATGAATTCTTTCAATAAACAATCAACAACCATATTTCAATAGTAACTCCAAATGAATTAAAAATTCATTTGTTAAATATTGAAGCATTGTTATTGCCATTCCTCCCATACCTCACACTTTACACCTTATTTTCCATTTATCAAATAAAAGGAAAAAGCATAATGAGGTGGCCACCTTCTAGAAGGTAATCTGTAATAAAATACGGATTACAGTCTGCTGTATATACATACCTGCATTCGGATAAAAACACGAATGCCTAAAGAGATAGAATAACACGAAGAACATAATACTAGAATATACATATCGAAATACATATATGTAAACTATTAAATCAATACCTGATTTAATAATCGGGCTCAAACCCGAGCCGGCTAGTATTACCAACTGTCCGATCGAAAGTCCGAGTACAAAGTACATCAATCGACCGAGACCCTGCATGTATCCAATACGGCTACTATATCATTTCGCCTGAACCAGAGAAACCCTCTGTGTGGGACTCTAAAGACTCGACAGTACGCCGACAGTGAGTTACTGGATAAATTTATAACCACAAGCACGTCAGCGGCACTAGCTGTACGTAACGGCTACCCGGTTGTTGGGTTCCTAGGCACTCTTATGAGGGTTCATAAGGCATCAACCATGCCCGAATAAAATTTTAAACGTGCCGAACAACCCAAAGCCGGGATCATTGCTAGATTATTAGGGTTTAACATGCAAGTAAACATCTTTACTACTAAGTGTGAGGGATTACAACCTTTGTAGTCCGCTCCTTCGCTTCATAAGCTCCGAGTAGAAGTCCCTTCGCCGCGATCAACGATCTCCCGGACTCAAGAGAGGCTCCACGACTCGAACGATCCATGCTAGCTTGTAGTGTTCCGTTTCTCCGATGATCTACGTCGAAGTTTCTATAACTCAAGCTCTCTCACTCTAATGAGGCGAACACCCTAATCTAATGGGCTAGATTAGATGAGGATGATGGAGTAGTATTTATGCTTTCTTTTTATATCATATTCTCACAAGAAATCATCACAAAAGGAAAATCAAGCAAGCTTTCTCAAAGCTCAAGAGAGAAGAAGGTGATGAATAATGAGAATAATCCTTTTGTGATGAATAATGAAAAGAGTATATGATTAATCATGGAACCATGGTCAAGAATGACTAGGATAACCTTTGTAGAGAATAAACTAGGGCTAGGGTTTGGTTAGGTTAAGGAACGAGTCATAGATAAATATCAAGCATAATATCTAACTCATGACAAAAGGAAAGCTTCTAGATGGTGCAAGAAGGAGCTAACCCTAATCAACCCCTAACCTTGTTTAATATCCACTAATCATGTTCCATTATTAATCATATCATGTCACTATAATATATATCACATATATATTATATATTTGCAACAAAATAAAATAATACAATTAACATATATCGCATATATATCAATGTATTATCTGGTGAGAAAATGAAATAATAAAGTGAGCCAATATTAGATAATGTAATACAATATATCATATATATTATTATACATTAAATCATTGAATCAACACTTGATCCGACGATCCGGCTATATCGAATATAACCGACTAATATATCATGTACCGATTCATCGAATCAACACTTGATTCGATGACCCGGTTCATATCTAAATATCGCGAGAATACAATACGGTATCTCATATCGTATAATCCTCGGTCCTGCACATATCACATATGTGCCTCTACTCCGTTTTGCCTGAGCCAAGAAACCTCTGTGTAGGGCTCTAAAGAATCATCAATACGCCGGTAGCAGGTGATGATCATATCAAACACCCACAAGCTGCAAGCGGTCAGCTAAACGTAACAGCCACCCATGTATTGAGCGATCAGAAGATCAACAAGCTAGCCTGTACGTTCTCCTGTGAATCCAATCAGTAACACTCCCGTACAGTCCGGTCTCTTCGTCTGATATGTCGCATATCAAGTCTAGGGGTGGTATACGTCAGACCCCAGTAACCGATAAGTCGTGTCGATGTGAGGCTCATAACAGGTCGAGAAACTACTGGTAACACTTACCAGTAAATCTCTATACCAGCCCTGGCCAGGGACTTCCAGTTATAGCCAATCGAACACAGCACAACATCAACTCCCTATACCGGGAGAGACGAATCCCCTCCTATCGCTCATTGCCTCCATGTGATTCAGGACTGCACCCAAAAGCCACCATTTTGTACGCCCACTTGGACGTGGTAAGGTGGAAATCAAAGCACAGTGGGAATCACACAAGACTCTATGACGATCTCGGGTCTACAGACTACCCTGTACCAGTGTCACCGGAGAACTGCCATCTGACGTGTGGTATATCACCATCTGGGAGTTCTCGGCGAGTCCGTCCAGTGTACCCAGTCTCCACTGTGCACCCGTACACCATCTCTGATGTCAAACACCGATGGATATGGGATCATCCATCGCCCATCATATGGGTCAAGATGCGTATACGCTAGTCTACTCTGGTGTATCGATGCCCTGTCTCGATATACCCTCGACTAGGAAAAGTTATAGGATGTACTCATCGACCACCATGGCCCTACTAGTATGATCTAATTATAGTCCCGGTAGTCGAGTACAGATACTAAGGGCTTTATCAACATGTGAGAGAAAGACAGTAAACCAATACAAGTCAACATGTTAAGATAAAGGATAACCACATAGCATACTATCATGACGAGCAAGAAAGTCCTCTCTATATATATCCAAGCATCCATCATAATATACATCATATGTACAACAATGGCCTCTAGGGCATATACATAACAAACATTATCTAGAGTCTGGTTTTAAGCATAAGCCGGACAACTCCCCGTACCTTAACATTGTAGGGTTCCTAGGCACTCTCAAGAGGTCTCACAAGGCATCAACTATGCCAATTTCAAATTTTACGGTGCCGAGAAACCCTAGACTAGATCGTTAACTAGAATTTTAGGCGACAAAGTGAAATTAGTTAACTACTTAACTAAAAGAAAGAGGCTACAACCTTTGTAGATCCGGTTCTCCACTTCCTTAGCTCCACGTAGACGTCCTCTCGTTGTCCGTCTCGAATCCCGGACTCAAGCATCGGCTTCATCGGAGAAATGGGCGGGCAAGGTCGTCGGCTTCGTGCCGAACATGATCTACGTCGAGGTTACACAAGATCAAGCTCCAACTTCACCAAGTTGTGAAACTTGTGAAGTAAACACCCTATACTACTTGGCAAGAGGTAGAGGATGAAGAAATAGGAGGTGGGTTCACTTTAGAATTGGATTTCTCACTCATTTGCTCAAGTTGTCATTGATGAAGGCAAGGTTTCTCTTGAAGAAGAAAAAGGAGAATATGAAGAATATGATAAGTTTCTTATTTAAAAAAGAAACTAATATGAATACTTATCATATCCTAACCATAGTCAAGTGTAGAGAGTAAACTAGGGTTAGTTGGAATGGTTAGGGTTAAGGATGAGATAAGAATGGTGGACTTGTTCAAAGCTTCAAGAAGCTTCAACATACAAACAAAATAAGCCACCATTCTCTTTTATTTTCCAAAATGAATAAATAAATAAATAAGTAAATAAACAAAACCCTAACCATTCATATAACCATGGTTTAATCTTTACACAAACCCAAGTGAGCAAGTATCATCAAACATGATACAAACAAGTGCACAAAAATATATCACATATACAATGTGCATCAAGTGAGAAAATCCTTTTAAAATGAACCAATACTAGTTAATGCAAATTAATATATCAAATATATAATTATACATTAAATCATTAAATCAACACTTGATTTAACGATCCGGTCATATCGCATATAACCGACTAGTATCCTATGTATCGGCTTATCGAATCAATCCTTGATTCGATATCTAGGTTATATCGCATATAACCAATCGATACATTCATCGCGAGAATGAAATACGGTATCACATACACGCATTATTCTCGGTCCTGCACATATCTCATATGCGCTCCTATTTCGTTTCGCTTGAGCCAGGAAACCTCTGTGTAGGACTCTAAAGACTCGTCAATATGCCGGCAGCAGATGATGATCATATCAAGCACCCATAAGCCGCAAGCGGTCTGCTAAACGTAACGGCCATCCAGGTATTGAGCGATCAGAAGATCGACGAGCCAGCCTGCTCATACTCCTGTGAATCCAACCAGTAACACTTACCGTACAGTCCGGTCTGTTCGTCTGATATGTGGCATATCAAGTCTAGGGGTGGTAAACGTCAGACCCCAATAACCGATAAGTCGTGCCGATGTGAGGCTCATAACGGGTCGAGAAACTACTGATAACACTTACCAGCAAATCTCTGATCAGCCCTGGCCAGGGACTTCCCTGTTACGGCCAATCGAGCACAGCGCAACATCAACCCCCAATACCGGGAGAGACGAAACCCCTCCTATCGCTCATTGCCTCCATGTGACTCGGGACTGTACCCAAAGACCACCGTTTTGCACGCCCTCATGGACGTGGTAAGGTGGAGATCAAAGCACAGTGGGAATCATACAAGACTCTATGACGATCTCGGGTCTACAGACTAACCTGCACAAGTGTCACCTGAGAACTGCCATCTGACGTGAGGTATAATACCATCTGGGAGTTCTCGGCGAGTCCGTCTAGTGTACCCAGTCTCCACTGAGCACCCGTATACCATCTCTGATGTCAAACACCAATGGATATGGGATCATCCATCGCCCATCTCATGGGTCGAGAAGCGTATACGCTAGTCTACACTGGTATATCGATGCCCCGTCTCGATACACCCACGACTAGGGACCTTGAAGGATGTACTTATGGACTACCATGTCCCCACTCGTATGATCTGCATCATAGTCCCGGTAGTCAAGTACACATCCTAAGGGCTTTACCAACATGTAACTATAAGACAGTTTAAAGAGACTAGTATACATGTTAAGATAAAGAGTAACCAGATAGCATACTATCATATCGAGCAAGAAAGTCATCTCTATATATGTCCAAGCATCCAATATAATATACATCATCTGTATAATACTGGCCTCTAGGGCATACATACAACTAACAATCTCCCACTTGCACTAGGGCCAGCTGCTGTTGTATCGCATACCGAGCATCCCGAAGAGTCTCTCAAACTGTATCTGGGGAATGGCCTTCGTGAGTGGATCCGCCGTGTTGTTCTTCGTGTCAACCCTCCTGACCTCGATCTCCCGGCGATCAACTATCACCCGGATCAGGTGATACCGCCTCAGAATATGCCTGGATCGCTGATGGGACCTGGGTTCCTTGGCCAAAGCCACCGCTCCATTATTATCGCAATACAAAGGTATTGGATGCTCAATGGATGGAACCACTCCAAGTTCAGTAATGAACTTCTTGATTCAGACAGCCTTTTTGGCAGCGATGTATTCCACCTCCATCGTCGAGTCTGCTACGGTTTCCTGCTTGGAACTCTTCCAGCTAACCGCCCCTCCGTAAAGGGTAAAGACAAAGCCCGACTGCTACTTAGAGTCGTCCTTATCACTCTGGAAGCTCGAATCGGTAAAGGACTCCACTTGGAGTTCTCCGTTACCATACACCAAGAGCATCTCTTTAGTCCTTCGCAAGTACTTGAGAATGCTCTTCACAGCTGTCCAGTGACTCTCTCCAGGATCAGCTTGATACCTGCTCACTACACTTAGTGAGTATGCAACATCGGGTCTGGTACATAGCATCGCGTACATGATAGAGCCTACAGCCGAAGTATAGGGTATCCCTTGCATGCGAGCTCTCTCCAAATCAGTCTTGGGAGACATCTCTTTGGAGAGAGTGACTCCAGAGATCGTGGGTGAGTTCCCATGCTTGGATTCTTCCATACTAAACCTCTTTAGTATGGTGTCAATGTACCTGGATTGGGACAATCCCAATATCCGTTTGGATCTATCTCTATAGATCCTTATCCCCAATATGCAGGCGGCATCACCAAGATCTTTCATTGAGAATCTTTGTGATAAGAAGAGCTTGACCGATTGCAGCATAGGAATATCATTTCCTATCAAGAGTATGTCGTCCACGTACAATATGAGGAAGATAACCTTACTCTCTGCCACCTTCTTGTAAATACAAGGTTCATCTGGGTTTTTGACGAAATCAAACTCTTTGATAACGACGTCAAAGCAGATGTTCCAACTCCGCGATGCTTGCTTTAATCCATAAATGGATTTAAGCAGCTTGCACACCTTCCCGCTGCTCCCACTGTCTACGAAGCCCTCTGGCTGAGTCATGTACACGCACTCTTCTAAATCACCATTTAGAAAGGCGGTCTTAACATCCATTTGCCAGATTTCGTAATCATGATATGCAGCGATGGCAAGCATGATCCAGATGGATTTAAACATAGCCACTGGAGAAAAGGTCTCGTCATAGTCCACACCTGGTATTTGACGAAAACCCTTTGCTACAAGTCTAGCTTTGAAAGTCTCCACTTTCCCATCTACACCAAGTTTTTTCTTGAAGATCCACTTGCTCTTAATGGGTTTTACCCCTTCAGGAGCAACTTCCAAAGTCCATACTTTGTTGGTGTACATGGATTCCATCTCGGACTGCATAGCATCCAGCCATTTCACTGAGTCCCTACTCGTGATGGCCTACTCGAAGCTAGTTGGGTCATCATCCTCCATGATGCAATCCTCGCTCCCACCATCCATGAGAAAACCGTAGTATCTCTCAGGTTGGCGAGGAACCCTACTAGATCGGCGGAGAGGCTGGGGTTCGTCGGGTACTACTGAATCCTCTGGTTCCACTAAATCTTCTGTTATGTTTTGTTCAGCTGGAACCTCTTCCAGTTCTACCTCAGAGCCACTAATCTCTTTTGCAAGAAATTCCTTTTCTAAAAAGGTGGCATGTTGAACAACAAATACTCTTTGTTCCTCACTGTGGTAGAAGATATACTCTCGCGAATGTTTGGGATATCCAACAAATTTACACAATACAGACCTTGCCTCGAGTTTGTCCGGTTTTTGTCTTTTGACATAGGCCGGGCAACCCCATATCTTTATAAAATTAAGATATGGTCTCTTCCCCTCCCATATCTCATATGGTGTGGTAGGCACAGATTTGGTGGGAACCCTATTCAGTAGGTATGCTGTTGTTTCCAGTGCATATCCCCAGAAGGAAACAGGTAACTCAGCTACACTCATCATAGAGCGCACCATATCTAATAGGGTGCGGTTCCTCCGTTCTGATACACCGTTGTGCTGTGGTGTATATGGAGGAGTTAGCTGAGAGAGAATCCCATTCTCTTTTAGGAAGTCCAGGAATTCAATGCTCAAGTATTCACCTCCTCGATCAGATCGTAGGATTTTAATACTTTTTCCGGTTTGGTTCTCGACTTCTTGTTTATATTCTCTAAATTTCTCAAAAGCTTCTGATTTGTGTTTCATCAAGAACACATACCCGAACCTAGAGAGATCGTCAGTGAATGTAATGAAGTACGAAGAACCATCCCTGGCATGTGTAGACATGGGCCACATACATCACTATGTATCAGTCCCAAGAGTTCGACAACTCTTTCTCCGTGTCCCGTAAACGGAGTTTTGGTCATCTTGCCTTTGAGACACGACTGGCAAGTGTCATAAGATGAAAATTCAAACGGATTTAAATATCCATCCTTATGCAACTTAGCTAGTCGTGTCGCATTGATGTGACCCAGTCTACAATGCCACAAGTAGGATTCGTTCAGTTCTGAACTCTTCCTCTTGTGTGTGTGTGTTATGCTCAGAACTGTTGATTGATTTAGAACATAAATGCCATTGCACAACGTGCCTGATCCAACCAACTTTTGGTTACGGAAAATGTTCATAACATTGTCCTGTAATACAAAATTTTATCCCTCTTTAGTCAACAAAGAAACTGATATAATGTTGCATATCAGGTTCGGCATGTAATAGCATTCGTTCAGAACCAATGCATTACCAGTTGGTAATGCAAGGTGATATTCCCCGACAGTCTTAGCTGCAACAATTGCACCATTTCCAACTCTAATGTCTTTATCACCTTCTCCAAGTTCTCTACCTTTCCTAAGCCCATATAACAGATTACATATATGGGATCCTGATCCGGTATCTAATACCCAGGACGTAGGGCAAATGGAGAAACAGTTCTCTATAACGAACACACCCGAAGAAAATGCATCAACATGTACTTTCTTCATTCGGGTGGCATGGGAATCCTGGTATTCCCCTATATCTTGTTCATTCCTATAACTCTTATAAGAAAGAACGGAACCAACGTTTCCCAGCACAGTATAACATGCGGGTTCGGTCAATACATCCATATTATTATCTTGATTAAGGCATGAACTGGTCGCTACCTGGAGAGAGAGAGAAGAAAACACTTTAGCGTATGCTCGTGCAAGATCAGATTGGTTATTATCTTATCTAATCAGGATGGCTCCCACTGGTTTTTATCAAATCTTCCTTCAAACCCTAAAAGGAAAGACTAACCGGGATTAATTACACCCTACAACTTCGTCGATCTTTCAGCCAAGCCAGTGTCGGTACTTTGAGGAAGGTTCCCCGTGCTTTCGTACGGACCTAATTAAAGTAAATCTCGTTTTCCCATAGGCGTAACCCCGTTGACACCTTTTTAGACACCTACTTGATCGGCTAATTGTAGTGTGCAAAACTCTTCCAGGAGTAACTCTTACTCGCAGTGGGTATCGGGATCCAACTATCTCATAGAAGGTATGTAATCTCATTGCAAATTTCAACACTTGAAATTCCCGATAATATTTTGCCCCAAGCATCCTATGACCTTGACGGAGGTCAACAAACCACAGGGTGCAAGTCAAGTTCAACCCGTCATTTCTTGATTGAATCAAACCCACCCGCACGACCCTTGACGGAGGTCAACAAGGTCGTACGACTACCCTAATCCAATCTGCATCATATGCATAAGCAGATAAATACTAGTTAGCTACCGCACACTACGCCTTGACGGAGGTCAACAAACGTAGCACGAATACTAAGTAGGATTTATCTGAAATGACGGAGGGCTACGACAGGTTTTTCTGAAAACCTATTGCGTAATGAACTTGATATCGTTGTAGAATAAAATGAAGTTTTGAAATGGAGTGATTTTGAGGCATTTCTAGTTTTGCTAAAGGGGTCACTCCCGGTAAAGGGATCGTCGGCCCTTTCCTCGTCGAATGAGGTGCGGGATATATCACATATATCACTGTGCAAAGCAGAAACTATAGAAGCAATCAAAAGTCAAATCGAGTGTGTAGCATCTGCCAGTTATTGCTAAAGGAGTCACTCCCGGTGAAGGGATCTCGGTCCTTTCCTCATCGAATAAGGTGCAGGATATATCACATATACCGCTGTGCAAAGCAAGAACTGTAGCTACCTGTTTTATTTAAAATTTGATTCTATAACATCTTAGGTTTCTTTTCTTTCATTAATCACATTAATGAAGTCCCATCATTTAAATACCTAAACATCACAGATAGATATGACGTACACTTATGCCATCCGCATTCGCCTCGATGTCCCCTCGTGCACCGTTAGGTTAGGTAACTAACGACAGAGCAGGGCAGGGCTAGTGCGGGTGCAAAACATAAGTAACGTCTATATAATATATCATATATACTATATAAAGTATCTATCATAGAACATCACATGATCACATCACAGATATCGCAGCAGAAAATATCATATGAAATATTGGATATACTAGGGCGTCCGTGTTTTCAATACGAGCCAGTATAAAACACGGATTCCACGGTTGTGATGAATAGCCAATCCCACACCCCTAGACCCCTACGAGAGCGGCAAGCAACCCTACCAATTCTAGGGTTAGAAGACCCGGACTCGACTCCTCGAGATGGTCTCCTACTGGACCCCAGAACCCGGTTACTTGTGCTCCCCTCCTTGGGTCTATCCTAATGCGGAAAAGTAAATAATATACAAAAGGAGACATCTTCCGCAACCTGGAAGTGCCCCAAATAAAAGAATATTACATACAAGTTTTTACATGAATGAAAATGAAAAACACCCATCTCACATAAAAACCCCCGGCTATTCAAACACAACGATCCAATATAACATATCCAGCAACACATAACATCGCATGTCATCAACGTAAGTAAATATGCGCATCCCAATTGTCGTTGACATATAGCAACGAAACCGGCGATATCACATATTACACTTACGGTCACAAAAAAGAAAGTGTAAAACTACAACAATTGGAATCCGCAACCTCTTTGGACATCGCATGCCTAATCAAATGAAATACTTAGACATCACATGCCTAACAATTATAAACCCCGCATTTTAGTCTCATTATCGAAAACTCTTTTCAATATCAAGTGAGACTAAATCGCTAGATTTATAACATTCATTCAGCTATCTCATAACTGTTTGTGAATTCCAAGTATTGTATCCCATTCCGGATAAATAGAAAATATTAAACTTTCCGATCAAACATTCGAACACCCAAGTTTTCCCGAAACCGATCAACACATGAAATAAGTTCAAAGACATTCACTTCATGCCTCAGTACCAACGGTCCAGCCGTAGAAGGGTCAAGCCAACGCCTCACATGTGGCACGCCGTACTGCCCCAAACCCTAAGGTTCAAAGGGCAGTTCAAGACGGTCACATAATCGAGTTAAGGTTTGTTGTCTTCTAGAGGGACCATCGCGTTACTTGCACTACTCAGAACGTCCTTAAACCACAGAAAAATCCAACACTTGGAAATTTTCCGGTAGGGGAAAAGTTGGGTATTTATATCCGGTCGAACTTTTTAACATATTCTAAAATTATCCGGAAAACCACACAGACAAAATTTGATAATCCGATCGAATCTTTGATTCCCAATACAACCCCAGAATACTCAACTGTTGAGTCAAATTAAAAATTCCCAGAAAACTCAGCATAATAAAATAGGAGTTACTGTGCAAACAGGGAAGGATGACGTCATCATACTGCCGCGGAACAGCCGCAGAAGCTAGGCTTCTGCCGCGGTTCCGCCGCACTTTTCACTCTTCATTTGGAAAATTTTGCACCGTAATTCTTAGAATTCCCTGCTGAATTTTTTACGCATTTTTAATCTGGAAAAAACCCAGTTTTTGGAAAAAGTCCAGAGAGCATTTTGGTTTTTAGGGTTTCGGTTCGATCGGGTTTCAAACGTCATCTAAGCATCGCCTAAGGCTCTAGCTAGGCTCTGATACCACTGTAGGGTTCCTAGGCACTCTCAAGAGATCTCATAAGGCATCAACCATGCCAATTTCAAATTTTACGGTGCCGAGAAACCCTAGACTAGATCGTTAACTAGAATTTTAGGCGACAAAGTGAAATTAGTTAACTACTTAACTAAAAGAAAGAGGCTACAACCTTTGTAGATCCGGTTCTCCACTTCCTTAGCTCCACGTAGACGTCCTCTCGCTGTCCGTCTCGAATCCCGGACTCAAGCATCGGCTTCATCGGAGAAATGGGCGGGCAAGGTCGTCGGCTTCGTGCCGAAGATGATCTACGTCGAGGTTACACAAGATCAAGCTCCAACTTCACCAAGTTGTGAAACTTGTGAAGTAAACACCCTATACTACTTGGCAAGAGGTAGAGGATGCAGAAATAGGAGGTGGGTTCACTTTAGAATTGGATTTCTCACTCATTTGCTCAAGTTGCCATTGATGAAGGCAAGGTTTCTCTTGAAGAAGAAGAAGGAGAAGATGAAGAATATGATAAGTTTCTTATTTAAAAAAGAAACTAATATGAATACTTATCATATCCTAACCATAGTCAAGTGTAGAGAGTAAACTAGGGTTAGTTGGAATGGTTAGGGTTAAGGATGAGATAAGAATGGTGGACTTGTTCAAAGCTTCAAGAAGCTTCAACATACAAACAAAATAAGCCACCATTCTCTTTTATTTTCCAAAATGAATAAATAAATAAATAAGTAAATAAACAAAACCCTAACCATTCATATAACCATGGTTTAATCTTTACACAAACCCAAGTGAGCAAGTATCATCAAACATGATACAAACAAGTGCACAAAAATATATCACATATACAATGTGCATCAAGTGAGAAAATCCTTTTAAAATGAACCAATACTAGTTAATGCAAAGTAATATATCAAATATATAATTATACATTAAATCATTAAATCAACACTTGATTTAACGATTCGGTCATATCGCATATAACCGACTAGTATCCTATGTATCGGCTTATCGAATCAATCCTTGATTCGATATCTAGGTTATATCGCATATAACCAATCGATACATTCATCGCGAGAATGAAATACGGTATCACATACACGCATTATTCTCGGTCCTGCACATATCTCATATGCGCTCCTATTTCGTTTCGCTTGAGCCAGGAAACCTCTGTGTAGGACTCTAAAGACTCGTCAATACGCCGGCAGCAGATGATGATCATATCAAGCACCCACAAGCCGCAAGCGGTCTGCTAAACGCAACGGCCATCCGGGTGTTGAGTGATCAGAAGATCGACGAGCCAGCCTGCTCACACTCCTGTGAATCTAACCAGTAACACTTACCGTACAGTCCGGTCTGTTCGTCTGATATGTCGCATATCAAGTCTAGGGGTGGTAAACGTCAGACCCCAATAACCGATAAGTCGTGCTGATGTGAGGCTCATAACGGGTCGAGAAACTACTGGTAACACTTACCAGCAAATCTCTGATCAGCCCTGGCCAGGGACTTCCCTGTTACGGCCAATCGAGCACAGCGCAACATCAACCCCCAATACCGGGAGAGACGAAACCCCTCCTATCGCTCATTGCCTCCATGTGACTCGGGACTGTACCCAAAGACCACCATTTTGCACGCCCTCATGGACGTGGTAAGGTGGACATCAAAGCACAGTGGGAATCACACAAGACTCTATGACGATCTCGGGTCTACAGACTAACCTGCACAAGTGTCACCTGAGAACTGCCATCTGACGTGAGGTATAATACCATCTGGGAGTTCTCGGCGAGTCCGTCCAGTGTACCTAGTCTCCACTGAGCACCCGTATACCATCTCTAATGTCAAACACCAATGGATATGGGATCATCCATCGCCCATCTCATGGGTCGAGAAGCGTATACGCTAGTCTACACTGGTATATCGATGCCCCGTCTCGATACACCCACGACTAGGGACCTTGAAGGATGTACTTATGGACTACCATGTCCCCACTCGTATGATCTGCATCATAGTCCAGGTAGTCAAGTACACATCCTAAGGGCTTTACCAACATGTAACTATAAGACAGTTTAAAGAGACTAGTATACATGTTAAGATAAAGAGTAACCAGATAGCATACTATCATATCGAGCAAGAAAGTCATCTCTATATATGTCCAAGCATCCAATATAATATACATCATCTGTACAATACTGGCCTCGAGGGTATACATACAACTAACAAACATTGTTAAGATATGAACTATTCTATATCCAATATAGAAACAGAGGCACTGATTTAATTGGAACCAGATTCAAATCATGCAGTTGTCTCCAGTGCATGTCAACTAAATGGAGAGAGCCTGATCAGCATTACTCAACTTAGGAGTGCATCCAAATATGAGTAACCTGAAAGAGAAATAAGTTTCTCAAAACCCATTACTATCAACGGAATACCATACACAAGTATCTACATCCTCGATCACCTTGAAGAATCCCGATACTTGCAACACCTGGTTCTCTATTTTACTCATATACCTATAACTTCTCAAAACTTAGACCTTGCATTTCTAGGAAACACTTGCCTAAAACTAAAGAAGTCACAAGTAAACAGAATATAGTATGAGGACCAACCCCTCTGTCCTAATAGAAACTGAACAATATACAATACTTTGTATAAGTCCCCTGAGTTGAATAACTCAAACCCTGTGCGTCGTAGGTTGAAAACTGTACTATGGTTATGAAGAATTACACCGCTGTTTAATGCTCCTTACCTAACCATCCACTGATATAGGTAAATGTCATAGACATAATTTCAAAAAGTTATATCTCACTTTATAAAAATAAACGTACAGATATATCAATTTGAAATTGGTGCATAACAACGGATATTAAAAACCAAATTTTTGCCGTCCGGCAAACAACCCAGGCGATTTCCTCAAATATCACCAATTACAACGAATCCCGATATAATGAGGATGATCACTCAATTCCCAATAACTTACTCCCACTCATCATCTGTAAAACCATACAGATGTGAGAATCAAACCTGGTAAATACATACCCTGGAGCAAGGACTAATTGGGAAATCAGTTTTCATTTAACAATACACGGTGAAACTGAAACATGTAAATGTTTCAAAGGGGTATCCGGGTATTCTTAGTAATGCCTCTTCCATTATCAGATTCACAACTTTAACCGTATATTTCTTTGCCATCTCTCCAAATCCCTTTATTTGTCTTTACTCATTACCTTCTGTACACCCTTTTAGGCTAAATGGTTTTCTTCCTTCCCTACCGTTCGACACCAGCCTATGGTTTGGAAGAAGACTATCCAATAAGCATAATGGGTGTACTCTCCTAATCCTAGGAGCACTCGCAACGCGAGAGAAGGTAAAGATAAAAGACAACTGAATAAACCTTATTCCTATTTCTCCTGAATTAGAATCCATCCCCGAACTGGAACAAGCCCCTTCGAGTTCGTATATAACCATACGATGGAGTATCCAAATAACTGTGGATCTTTGTAGTGATACGGAGTGTCCTGGAGAAATACAAAGGTGAAGTAGGAGTGACGATGAAATACTTGGTTTGGCCATGAATAGCAGTCACAGTTTACTTTGCCCTCTTTCTAATCCCTTTATTTGTATTAACTTATTACCTTCTGTACACCATCGTTAGGCTAATTGGTTTTCTTCATTCCCTACTATTCGGCACCTGCCTATGGTTTGGAAGAAGACTATCCAATTAGCGTAATAGGTGTACCGTCCTAATCCAAGGATCACTCGCAACCTGAGAGAAGGTAAAAGGAAAAGACAACTGAATAGTCCTATTCATTTTCTCCAGAACCGGAAACCATCCTCGAATTTGGAACAAGTTCCTTCGAGTCCGTATATAACCATACGATATTTTTATCCAATGGAAGTGGATGTTCATAGTAATACGAGGTGTTCTGGAGAAAAGAGTAAAAGTAGGAGTGGCAATGAGGTATGCAACTCTGACAATCCAAAAGCCAGTGTTTGTAACAAGGTTCGGTTAACTTGGTCACTGAGTCATAGTCTAGGGTCGGGCCATGGTCGCTGCTAAAGAGAGAGAGAAAAGAAACACTCTGCGTGGACTCTAACCTAGATCAGAATGGTTATCACTTTATCTAATCAGGAAACCTCCCACTGTAACCTCAAATTCTCCTCCAAACCTGAAAGAAGAATTAGTCGGGATCAACCCGAGGAGTAAACCAACTCATAAGTGGGAATCGGGATCCAACTATCATCGCATGATAACATGATGGAATCCACTCACGTTATCACACTCCTGAAGGTATGTGCATATCTGGCAAGTTTCAGTTTCTTTAGAAACTCCCGATGTGATTTTTTACCCCATGCTCTTATGACCTTGACGAAGGTCAACAAATCATAAGTCACGTGTCAAGTTCTACCCGTCATTGTCCAGGTTAATTTGAACCCACCCGTACAAGCCCTTGATAAAGGTCAACAAGGCTATACGACTGTCCCAAACCAACGCATATATCTAGGCGGCAGAAAAGTAACAAATAGCTACCATACACTATGCCATGACGAAGGCCAACAAACATAGCATGAATACTAAGCCCGTCTGAAATGACGGAGGGCTACGAATGATTTTTGGAGAAAAACCTTTAACGTAATGAACTTGATATCGTTGAAGGAACCGGATAGCTTTTTATAAAAATATAGTAGCGAAAACCTTTGCTAAAGAGGCCACTCCCGGTGAAGGGATCTCGGCTCTTTCCCCCTAGAATGAGGTGCAGGATATTCCAACTGAATACCACGATGCAAAGCAAAAAGCAATCGGCTATAGGGAAGTTATTACCCTGACGCAAACTTCTGTCCAAGGGGTCACTCCCGGTGAAGGGATCTCGGCTCTTGCCTCGTCGACTGAGGTGCTGGATATTCATAACCGAATACCACTGTGCAAAACAAAAGAGAACGTCCTTGCAATAACAGCTTTTTGAAAAATGTTCCAACAACATCAGAATAGGTATGTTTAGCTTGCATTGATCCGAATCAATGCAGTCCCATAATTAATCACAACACAAAAGAATGAAAATATGATGTACGTATATGCCATCCGCATTCGCCACTGGGTCCCGTCATCACCCATCAGGTTACTTAACTAACGACAGAGCGGGGACTGGACTAGCATGGGTGTAAAACATATACAACATCTACTAGTATATATATCAATATATAATAATCGCTCAAGGTGTGATAAATGCAACATCACAGAAATGTAATAAGCATCATAGAACAATATAGATAATCTGGGATCCCCGGGTTTCCTTTGAGCCGCAAGTGAAACCCGACGTTCCCCTCATCGTGTGAATAGCCTGTGCAATGAAAACCTAGACCCCTACGGGTGCGGCAAGTTACCCGCCAAAACTTGAAGCGAGGCAGCCCCCTTCAACAAAGTGAATGGACCACCCAGCACTTCACGGAATCCGGTAACTTGAGCACCCCTCCTTGAGTCGACCTATACCCCATACGAGTGCGGCGAATAGCCCGCCAATTCTAGAGTGAAGCCCCCTCCTGATCAAAGCCATGAGATGCAGGCTCGTTGCCCTCTAGAACCCGGCTATCCGTGCGCCCCACCGCGGGGTAATCCTAGTACAGAAAAGAAAAATATATACAACGGGTACATCGACCTCAGCCCGGTCGTGCCCAAAAAGAATAATATACAAATAGGTAGTGACGGCAGTTCACATGTCGGACGCTCGCCCCGCAATATCAAACGTACAAATAATACCAAACTGCAGTAACATTGCACTAACCTATCCACCACGACAAATCCGCAACATCACAGCACAACACAGAACATCAACGTGAATGTCACGTTCGCAAATCCGTCTAAAAGAACTATAGCAATTAGACAAGATTTACCGCTCGAATGACATTCACGGTCGCAGATATAAAGTAAGCACTGTGAACTAACATATTTAAAATTTTCGATCGATAAAATTTCCCGAAGTTGGCCCCAAGCACAAATCCAACACTCAAAATAATCTGGGCCAAAACTAAAAATACCAGAAACCCCAATACCAAGTCAGAGACCACAGTAGAAAAATTGGTGCACTGAAGCTACAGTAGTGCGGCGGAACCGCGGCCAAAACGTGGGTAATGCCGCGGTTCCGCGGCGCTATGGTGGAGTCACACTTCCTAATTTCTACAGTGGTCTTAGAAAAGCCTGCCTGATTTTCTGATAATTTTTAGACCACAAAAAAAATTCGACAGAAACTTCATGAAATGGAATCGCGGTTTCGGAAATTTCGTTCGATCGATATTTTAAACACGCTAGAGCAAGCTAGTAAAGGTTAATGGCGTGGCTCTGATACCATGTAAGTCTACGGTAGCGCCCCGGCCGTCGATCCGAGGCCAAAATGCGGAAATGAAAACTTTTTCTAAACTTGAAACCGGCGCTATCGCAGACATTAATCCCAGATCGAACCATTAACCTCTAACTAGCTAACTAGAGAAGGGTTAGAAAAGCTATACCGATCGATCTGTGTCCTTCGGCCTTTGGCCACCAACCCAAGCTCCTCACGGCATCTCCGATCTCTGGTCTTCTCGTCGGAAAGGGTACCACATCTTCGAATCCTTTTACGGGCTCCCGCTTCATCCGAAGCAACTCGGACACGAAGTTTGCTAGCCGACGTGTCCAAGGTGATGTAGAGAATGTGTATGATAACTTTGTCTCAAGCATCCATTAATTCTCAACACATGAGAGTGTATGGATGGAGGTTGAAGATGATGTCATTAATGGAGATAGTGAGCTCAAGAAAAGGAAGAAGAAGAAGAGCCTTTTCTTTCTTGTGTGAGATGATAAAAATGAGAGTGAGATCAAATAATACAAGAGCTGGCCTCTCATATGGCTGCCCTTCTCTGTCTTCTTATTATTTCAACACATAAATCAATCAAATAATGTGACACATGCACAAAGAAAGAGACCATGAGTCATCACTTATGCATGTGTCATAATTAATGCTCCTAATCATGACTTTGAGCTCATTATTTCCATTTGTAAACATTAATCCAAATGTTTACAACAATAAAAATATATGGCAACATCTAAAGAAAACTCGCGACGGATCACAAGGATACCCCTCACCTGTATATACATACCTGCATCCGCATTCCGACTGAATGCGAATGCGATGAGACTAAAGTAATCGAACAAATCTAATACTAGGATCTGGCTTAAACCAAAGCCCACTAATATGATCCGTCCGATCATGATCCGTGCACGACTGCACGTATATGATCGAACCCTGGCATATATCATACGGCATCTACAACGTTTCGCCCGAAACTTGAGAAACTGTCTGTGGGGGACTCTAAAGACTTTTCAATACTTTGGCTGTGGATTTAACCACTAGCACGTCATTGGTACTAGATGTACGTAACGGGCTACCTGGTATTGAGCAAAAGGAAGGTCGATGAGCGAACTCATGCTAACACCTTACTGAGCCTGTCAGTGACAATATCCGTACAGTCCGGTCCGTTCGTCTATGAGCATCGCATGTCAGGCCTAGGGGGTTGGTAAAAGTCAGACCCCCAAAAGCGGTACAAGTCGTGTCGGAGTGTAGCCCAGAACACCCTGAGATACCACTGGAATACCTACCAGTAAATCTCCTGCCATGGCCAAGGACTTCGTGTAATGGCTCTCCTAGACACAGCACAATCTCACCCCCAATACCGGGAGAGACGAAACCCCTGCCGATCCGCTCACTGCCTCCATGTGGCTCGGGACTGTACCCAACTAAAACCTATTTAAACGGCTCCTTTGAACCATGGTAGGGTAGTAATCAAAGCATAGTGGGAACTCACACGAGAAAAATGACAATCTCAAGTCGATGAACTAACCTGTACTCATGTCACCAAGGAACTGCTATCCGACGTCAGGTATAATACCAACTAGCATGTTCCCGGCGAGTCCTGTCCGGTGTACTCATAACCCAATGAGCACCTGTATACATCTTAGGTGAACCAACTGACACCAATGGCTTATGACACCGGCCATCGCCTTTCGTCGGGGTCTCGACTGTATATACTAGTCTACTAATGGAGTATCGATGCCCAGTCTCGAAACTCCCACGACTAGGGACCACTTTAAGGATGTGCTTATAGACCACAGCTCCCACATATATGATCGCCATCATACTACTGGTAGTCAAGCAAGAATCCTGAGTGCTCTATCAATGTATAATAGTGATCTGTAAGGTCACCTAAAACTGTACATGATGATAAAGATAAACCAGATAGCATACTATCATCACGAGTAAGACTTTCCTACCGGTATAGGTCCTCCCTCAATCATTGCAATCACGTGCCTGCGATCCAATAATTGACTTTGAGGGCACTATATCCAACAATCTCCCACTTGCACTCAAGGTTAATTATTGCGATGTCGCATACTCACAGCCCGTGTGATACCGAACACCCAACCTCTCTACTAGTCAGTTTCACAAAGCCCTTTTGCGAAACTATTGCATTTGAGGAATAGCCTCAGTGAGTGGATCCGCCCTCATGTTTCTTTCTATGTCTCTCTTTATCTCAAGTTCGTGAAGAAAGCCATCTCCCGAAATGAGCAATACCTGTCTTAGAATATGTTTGGATATCTGATGGGACCTAGTTCATAAATGAACTCCAAATCCAAACTTCTTAGACTGTATCCTTAACTGAACTTAATCAGTATTCTGCGTCATGCCTCCCTCAGTGTCCGCTTGGATCACCTGTCCAAACTACTGCCCCTCGTCAGAGGGAAAACTATAACTCTGACAGTCACTCTTTCATCCATGTCACCTTGGAAGCCTGGAATGATAACCGTCTCCCGAAAGAGACTGTTGTTATCATATCCCTAGAACATCCACTTATGTTCTAAAACTGCTTCCGAATGTTTCTCCAAGATAGGATTAACATCAACTTATTGCATCTAGTGCAAAAACAACATCTGGTGTAGTACTTGACATCTCATGATTGACTCAATTGCCAAATCAAGTGATATGTCAATCATGCACATCCCTCTTCCCTTTAGTCTGTAAGACACCTTTAGAGAGGGTGACTCCATCACCTGCAGGTACACCACCATGCCAGGAGTCGTCCATTCTAAATACTTTTAGAATGCTGTCTAAGTACCCAGATTGGGATACTACCCAAATCCAGATCTAAAACCATAGATTTAGTAACCAGAATGTCTGATATTTTATCTATATCCTATGTGGAGAAACCACTGTGTGACAACCAAAGTATAACCGATCGTAGTATAGAAATTTCACTACCTACTATGTGTATGTCATCCATATACTAGGACATCACACCCTACTACCTTCTTAATAGATCTATCCCCTATTCTGATGAAGTCAAACCTTTGACTGTCACATCAGAAATAGATGATCTCTCTCCGCTATATCTGCTTTAGTCCATAGACATAAGCTACTTGTCCACTATGCTTCCGCTGCTCCCACTGACTACGATAACCCTCTGGCAGAGTCATATACACGTGCACTTCTAGAGCTAGTTTAGAATGACGCTATACTCATCCTCCTGCCGGGTCTCATAACCTGGAACAACAGTAGTGTCAAGTCTGGGTAAACAAGAACCTCCCTGTCACTGTCCTTGAGGCTACTGGAGTACCTCTCGGGTGCCTGAGGTTACCCACCATATCTGCGGTGTGGCCAATGAAATGTAAAACCAGATTGAATCTTTAGGTTCTTATCAAATTTGCAGTAATCGTTTGCGGTTCTGGAATCACTTCCAGTTCTACCATACTCCCACTACTGTTTTTCTGAAGAAAAAAATCCATTTTACTAAAACTGTGGCGAGTCAAGAACAATATCACTATTGATCTTCCAGATGGTAGAAAGTCAACCCTCGTCATAACCCGGGTCAACCCTCAAACAACCATTACAGAAACGTGCCTTGAGTTATCCAGAGTCTGGTTTTAAGCATAAGCCGGACAACTACCCGTACCTTAACATTGTTAAGATATGAACTATTCTATATCCAATATAGAAACAGAGACACTGATTTAATTGGAACCAGATTCAAATCATGTAGCTGTCTCCAGTGCATGTCAACTAAATGGAGAGAGGCTGATCAACATTACTCAACTTAGGAGTGCATCGAAATATGAGTAACCAGAAAGAGAAATAAGGTTCTCAAAACTCATTACTATCAATTGAATACCATACACAAGTATCTACATTCTCGGTCAACTTGAAGAATCCCGATACTTACAACACCTGGTTCTCTACTTTACTCTTATACCTATGACTTCTCAAAACTTAGACCTTGCATTTTTATGAAACACTTGTCTAAAACTAGAGAAGTCATAAGTAAACAGAATATAGTATGAGGACCAACCCCTCTGTCCTAATGGACACTGAATAATATACAATACTTTGTATAAGTCTCCTGAGTTGAATAACTCAAACCCTATGCGTCGTAGGTTGAAAACTGTACTATGGTTATGAAGAATTACACCGCTGTTTAATGCTTCTTACCTAACCATCCACTGATATAGGTAAATGTCATAGACATAATTTCAAAAAGTTATATCTCACTTTATAAAAATAAACGTACAGATATATCAATTTGAAATTGGTGCATAACAACGGATATTCAAAACCAAATATTTGCCGTCCGGCAAACAACCCAGGCGATTTCCTCAAATATCACCAATTACAACGAATCCCGATATAATGAGGATGATAACTCAATTCCCAATAACTTACTCCCACTCATTATCTGTAAAACCATACAGATGTGAGAATCAAACGTGGTAAATACATACCGTGGAGTAAGGACTAATTGAGAAATCGGTTTTCTTTTAACAATACACAGTGAAACTGAAACATGTAAATGTTTCGAAGGGGTATCCGGGTATTCTTAGTAATGCCTCTTCCATTATCAGATTCACAGCTATAACCGTATATTTCTTTGCCATCTCTCCAAATCCCTTTATTTGTCTTTACTCATTACCTTTTGTACACCCTTTTAGGCTAAATGGTTTTCTTCCTTCCCTACCGTTCGGTACCAGCCTATGGTTTGGAAGAAGACTATCCAATAAGCATAATGGGTGTACTCTCCTAATCCTAGAAGCACTCGCAACGCGAGAGAAGGTAAAGATAAAAGACAACTGAATAAACCTTATTCCTATTTCTCCTGAACCAGACTCCATCCCCGAACTGGAACAAGACCCTTCGAGTTCGTATATAACCATACGATGGAGTATCCAAATAACTATGAATCTTCGTAGTGATACAGAGTGTCCTGGAGAAATACAAAGGTGAAGTAGGAGTGGCGATGAAATACTTGGTTTGGTCATGAATAGCAGCCGCAGTTTACTTTGCCCTCTTTCTAATCCCTTTATTTGTATTAACTTATTACTTTCTATACACCATCGTTAGGCTAATTGGTTTTCTTCATTCCCCACTATTCGGCACCTGCCTATGGTTTTGAAGTAGACTATCCAATTAGCGTAATAGGTGTACCGTCCTAATCCAAGGAGCACCCACAACCTGAGAAAAGGTAAAAGGAAAAACAACTGAATAGTCCTATTCATTTTCTGCAGAACCGGAAACCATCCTCGAATCTGGAACAAGTTCCTTCGAGTTCGTATATAACCATACGATGGTTTTATCCAATGCAGGTGGATGTTCGTTGTAATACGGGGTGTTCTGGAGAAAAGGGTAAAAGTAGGAGTGGCAATGAGGTATGCAACTCTGACAATCCAAAAGCCAGTGGTTTTAACAAGGCTCGGTTAACTTGGTCACTGAGTCATAGTCTAGGGTCGGGCCATGGTCGCGGCCAAAGAGAGAGAGAAAAGAAACACCCTGCGTGCACTCTAACCTAGATCAGAATGGTTATCACTTTATCTAGTCAGGAAACCTTCCACTGTAACCTCAAATTCTCCTCCAAACCTGAAAGAAGAATTAGTCGGGATCAACCCGAGGAGTAAACCAACTCATCAGTGGGAATCGGGATCCAACTATCATCGCATGATAACGTGATGGAATCCACTCACGTTATCACACTCCAGAAGGTATGCGCATATCTGGCAAGTTTCAGTTTCTTTAGAAACTCCCGATGCGATTTTTTACCCAATGCTCTTATGACCTTGACGAAGGTCAACAAATCATAAGTCACATGTCAAGTTCTACCCGTCATTGTCCAGGTTAATTTGAACCCACGCGTACAAGCCCTTGACGAAGGTCAACAAGGCTATACGACTGTCCCAAACCAACGCATCTATCTATGCAGCAGAAAAGTAACAAATAGCTACCATACACTATGCCATAACGAAGGCCAACAAACATAGCATGAATACTAAGTGCTACCCGTCTGAAATGATGGAGGGCTACGAATGGTTTTTGGCGAAAAACCTTTAACGTAATGAACTTGATATCGTTGAAGGAACCGGATAGCTTTTTATAAAAATATAGTGGCGATAACCTTTGCTAAAGAGGTCACTCCCGGTGAAGGGATCTCGTCTCTTTCCCCGTAGAATGAGGTGCAGGATATTCCAACTGAATACTACGATGTAAAGCAAAAATCAATCGGCTATAGTGAAGTTATTACCCGGACGCAAACTTCTGTCCAAGGGGTCACTCCCGGTGAAGGGATCTCGGCCCTTGCCTCGTCGACTGAGGTGCTGGATATTCATAACCGAATACAACTGTGCAAAACAAAAGAGAACGTCCTTGCAATAATAGCTCTTTGAAAAATGTTCCAACAACATCAGAATAGGTTTGTTTAGCTTGCATTGATCCGAATCAATGCGGTCCCATCAATTAATCACACCACAAAAGAACGAAAATACGATGTACGTATATGCCATCCGCATTCGCCACTGGGTCCCGTCATCACACGTTAGGTTACTTAACTAACGACAAAGCGGGGACTGGACTAGCGCGGGTGTAAAACATATACAACATCTACTAGTATATATATCAATATATAATAATCGCTGAAGGCGTGATAAATGCAACATCATAGAAATGTAATAAGCATCACAGAACAATACAGATAATCTGGGATCCCCGGGTTTCCTTTGAGCCGCAAGTGAAACCCGACGTTCCCCTAGCCGTGTGGATAGCCTGTGCAATGAAAACCTAGACCCCTACGGGTGCGGCAAGTTACCCGCCAAAACCTGAAGAGAGGCAGCCCCCTTCAACAAAGTGAATGGACCACCCCGCACTTCACGGAATCCGGTAACTTGAGCATCCCTCCTTGGGTCAACCTATACCCCCTACGAGTGCGGCGAATAACCTGCCAATTCTAGAGTGAAGCCCCCTCCTGATCAAATCCATGAGATGCGGGCTCGTTGCCCTCTAGAACCCGGCTATCCGTGCACCCCACCACGGGGTAATCCTAGTACAGAAAAGAAAAATATATACAGCGGGTACATTGACCTCAGCCCGGTCGTGCCCCAAAAGAATAATATACAAACAGGCAATGACGGCAGTCCACATGTCGGACGCTCGCCCCGCAATATCAAACGTACAAATAATACCAAACTGCACTAACATTCCACCAAGCTATCCACCACGACCAATCCGCAACATCACAGCACAACACAGAACATCAACGTGAATGTCACGTTCGCAAATCCGTCTAAAAGAACTATAGCAATTAGACAAGATTTACCGCTCGAATGACATTCACGGTCGCAGATATAAAGTAAGCACTATGAACTAACATATTTAAAATTTTCGATCGACAAAATTTCCCGAAGTGGGCCCCAAGCACAAATCCAGCACTCAAAATAATCTAGGCCAAAACTAAAAATACCAGAAACCCCAAGACCAAGTCAGAGACCACAGTAGAAAAATTGGTGCACTGAAGCTACAGTAGTGTGGTGGAACCGCGGCCAAAACGTGGGTAATGCCGCGGTTCCGCGGTGCTTTGGTGGAGTCACACTTCCTAATTTCTACAGTGGTCTTAGAAAAGCCTGCCTAATTTTCTGACGTACCCAAAATAATTTTTAGACCACAAAAAAAATTCGACAGAAACTTCATGAAATGGAATCGCGGTTTCGGAAATTTCGTTCGATCGATATTTTAAACACGTTAGAGCAATCTATTAAAGGTTAATGGCGTGGCTCTGATACCATGTAAGTCTACGGTAGCGCCCCGGCCATCGATCCGAGACCAAAATGCGGAAACGAAAACTTTTTCTAAACTTGAAACCGGCGCTATCGCAGACTTTAATCCCGGATCGAACCATTAATCTCTAACTAGCTAACTAGAGAAGGGTTAGAAAAGCTATACCGATCGATCCGTGTCTTTCGGTCTTTGGCCACCAACCCAAGCTCCTAGCGGCATCTCCGATCTCCGGTCTCCTCGTCGGAAAGGGCACCACATCTTCGAATCCTTTTACGGGCTCCCGCTTCATCCGAAGCAACTCGGACACGAAGTTTGCTAACCGACGTGTCCAAGGTGATGTAGAGAATGTGTGTGATAACTTTGTCTCAAGCATCCATTGATTCTCAACACATGAGAGTGTATGGATGGAGGTTGAAGATAATGCCATTAATGGAGATAGTGAGCTCAAGAAAAGGAAGAAGAAGAAGAGCCTTTTCTATCTTGTGTGAGATGATAAAAATGAGAGTGAGATCAAATAATACAAGAGCTAACCTCTCATATGGCTGCCCTACTCTCTCTTCTTAGCTTTTCAACTCATAAATCAATCAAATAATGTGACACATGCATAAAGAAAGAGACCATGAGTCATCACTTGTGCATGTGTCATAATTAATGCTCCTAATCATGAATTTGAGCTCATTATTTCCATTTTAAACATTAATCCAAATGTTTATAACAATAAAAAGATATGGCAACATCTAAAGTCAACTCGTGACGAATCACAAGGATACCCCTCACCTGTATATACATACCTGCATCCGCATTCCGACTGAATGCCAATGCGATGAGACTAAAGTAATCCAACAAATCTAATACTAGGATCCGGCTTAAACCAAAACCTACTAGTATGATCCGTCCGATCATGATCCGTGCACGACTGCACGTATATGATCGAACCCTGCCATATATCATACGGCCTCTACAACGTTTCGCCCGAAACTTGAGAAACTGTCTGTGGGGGACTCTAAAGACTCTTCAATACTTTGGTTGTGGATTTAATCACTAGCACGTCAGTGGTACTAGCTGTACGTAACGTGCTACCAGGTATTGACCAAAAGGAAGGTCGATAGCGAACTCATCCTGACACCCTACTGAGCTTGTCAGTGACAATATCCGTACAGTCCGGTCCGTTCGTCTATGAGCATCGTATGTCGGGCCTAGCGGGTTGGTAAAATTCAGACCCCCAAAAGCGGTACAAGTCGTGTCGGAGTGTAGCCCAGAACACCTTGAGATACTACTGGAATATCTACCAGTAAATCTCCTGCCTTGGCCAAGGACTTCGTGTAATGGCTCTCCTAGACACAGCGCGATCTCACCCCCAATACCGGAAGAGACGAAACCCCTGCCGATCCGCTCACTACCTCCATGTGGCTCGGGAATGTACCCAACTAAAACATCTTTGCACGATTCTTTTGAGCCGTGGTAGGGTAGTAATCAAAGCACAGTGGGAACTCACACGAGACAAATGACGATCTCAGGTCGATGAACTAACCTGTATACATGTCACCAGGGAACTGCTATCTGACGTCAGGTATAATACCAACTAGCATGTTCCCGGCGAGTTCTGTCCGGTGTACTCATAACCCAATGAGCACATGTTTACATCTTTGGTGAACCAACTGACATCAATGGCTTGTAAGACCGGCCACCGCCCTTCGTCGGGGTCTCGACTGTATACACTAGTCTACTAATGGAGTATCGATGCCCAGTCTCGAAACTCCCACGACTAGGGACCACTTTAAGGATGTGCTTATAGACCACAGATCCCACATATATGATCGCCATCATACTGCTGGTAGTCAAGCAAGAATCATGAGGGCTCTATCAATGTGTAATAGTGATCTGTAAGGTCACCTAAAACTGTACACAATGATAAAGATAAACCAGATAGCATACTATCATCACAAGTAAGACTGTCTTACCGGTATAGGTCCTCCCTCAATCATTGCAATCACGTGCCTGCGATCCAATAATTGACTTTGAGGGCACTATATCCAAGCTGGGACAGGAGAAGGCGATGAGAATTTGCTCTCAATTACTTCTAGTTTACGTGTAATTGCGGCCATTTCGGCTTTCATTGCAATTGACATGTCAAGTTGGTGAACACCCGCCCTAGATGAACCGGATGAAGTAGATGAAGTGGACGAAGCGGTTTGTCTAGTGCTTTCCCACTGAAGCGTTTATTCAGCAATATCGTCGAGAAATTGCCAAGCTTCCTCATCAGATTTTGTAAGAAAGTGACCTTGACTAATGGTTTCCAACAACTGCTTAGTTGCTAGGTTCAGTCCTTCATATAAAGTTTGGCAAAGTTGCCATCTCTCGATACCGTGGTGAGGGCACTGAACAAGAAGGTCCTTAAATCTTTCGAAACACTTCCAAAAAGGTTCGGAAGGAACCTGGGAAAATTGATTAATTTCATTTCTAATTCTCACGGTCTTGTGGTGTGGGTAAAACTTTTTAAGAAAACCCTTAACAAACTCTTCCCAACTTTTTATGAAATGCGATACTGTACTATATAACCACTTTTCAGCTAGGTCACATAAAGTGAATGGAATGACACGTAGCCTTATAGCATCATCAGAAAGTTGGGTGGTCTTCATCATTGCGCAAACATTCTGGAATTTGTTAATGAAGATGTAGGCATCTTCGGATTCCAGCCCGTGAAATTTGGGCAACATATTGATGAAGTGGGGTTTAATTTCAAAGTTATCCGCATTAGCCGGTGGAAGTGAAAGACAAGTAGGAAGTGCGGTGCGGGTTGGATAGAAAAGATCCTGGAGCGCGATTCGTTGGGGCGCTTCAACAAGAGGGTGTTATGGGTTATTCGCACCCAGTTGAGGTGGAATCAGTCCCAAAGTATGTAAGGGGTTGTTAGGATTGAATCCCGACATCTCCTTAGAAAATGATGAATTTGAAGATAAAGGTAAAGAAGTGGAGGGAATTTCGACTTCGGAGTCGAACGCATCGTCAGTAGGAACTAACGAGATACGGACTAAACGGGCGCTAGTGTCCCTAGTCTAACCGGACATACACTAAATATGGTGTAGTGTAGTCAAAAAGTAGAAGGTGGGGGTAAGAAAACGTCAATGAGAGAATGTGGGTGAAAATTGGGTGCAATGGATTTCTAGCGACAAAAATGGCAAGTTTTTGTAAAAACTTTGTTTTTTGTGTTTTTTTTTTCTTTTAGAGTCTTCGCAAAAGATTATTTTTATAAGGAACTAAGACACACTTTCACGCAATCACAATATGCACAATCAAGCCTAGAGCTAGGGTCTCCTAAGTCAACTAGACTACTCCTAACTAGTCCAAAGGGCAAGTTGTGAGATGTCCCTCGAATCGCCTCTTCACCGCCAATTGTGGCCAGGAAAGCACAAGTAAAGAAAGGAGGGATCCGCTCACGAATCATCGTGAGACGGGCCTTTTAAAATTACCTTTCCCACTTGTCTAGCCTAGGCACCACAAAGTCAGGTTTAGATAAACGACCGATTGCCCACAACCTTCCTCTGTCCTAATGAGCGCGGCAGTCCTTATTGGCCGAGTCTAAATATTTTTTAATTAACTCGAGAGTTGATGCATATACTTTTTATGATTTTTGGGGTCCTAGGTAGGGTAATGAAATCCCCACCCAATCTGAATTGGTGTTATAGCCCCTTAAAAGTCCGTTTTAAAAAATGCAAAGCAGTAAACACACAAAAATCCAAAACGCTTGCCAATTTTTTTTTTATTTGCGGCGCAAAGAATCCTGCACAAAATTGATTTATTGAAGAGGGAGAAGAAGTTTTGCGCAAAGAACCCTGCAGGAAAATTTTTCGGTGGAGTTCAGGGGGTTACAGAGGAGATAAGGAATACTTACAGAGAAACTAGATTGCCGACGTCAGCAAACCGCCATGGTTCCGCCGCCAATTGCTTGTTAGTGCCGCGGTTCCGCGGTCGAAAGGTTGGTTCAATCCTCCAAAATTCTTCTGTTTTCTGTTGTGTTTTTTCTCTGTCTGTTCAGATCTTCTGTTTTTGGATTTGTTCACCGAGCTTGCTCCAGATCTGAATCTGTCCTTCTTCTTTTCCTGCGCAATTCATACAAAAACCCTTCAAAAAATAACAAGATGATATTTTATGTTTTTATATTTTTCAGTTTTTATGATTTTTTTCAATATTAATTAACCCGAAATTACAAAAAGAAAATAACTACCGTTATCCCCGGCAACGGTGCCATTTGATTGGTATGAGATTTTGTGTATGCGTTTTAAAATCAAAGTTAAGAATATACCGCAATCAAGATGGTGTCGCTTGGTAGCTAGCCGGTTGAGTACGGGTCGGTCCACAGTGAAAACGTGTTCTTTTCTTATTGTTCTTACGAGTTAAGTCTTATTTGTGGTAAGTTTTGATTTTTATAAAAACTAAGATTGAATTTGATTTGGATTAAAACCTTGCTAGGGTTAGAATTAGGTTAGTTTGGAAAGTTAATTCTACTCACCACTTCCTTTGCCCTAATTAAGAACTTAGGTGTTAGGGTAATAGTTAACAAAGGGGATTAGCATGATTAGGAAGAAACATAGTTTCTTCCTTTTGGTCCTTGTCCGTCCTTTCTTAACTCTTAGCCCTAACCTCCATATAAATCAACCGCAACCGGTCTAACTAGGGAATCACCGCTATCTCGTGGGATTGGGTGGCGTAGTGAGCAGTGTGTGTTTGATTAACATAGAGTCCTAATTTGAAGTATTATACGGGAAAGAAAGGAGTAAGAGATTTCCATCTCTCAAACCTATCCCAAACCTAATCCTAACAAGTGAGGAACTACTCACTCATTAGGGATATTATGATGAAGTTCATTTTTTATAATTTTCTTTTAATTACCTAATTAACGTGCAGATAATAAAAGACAGATACGAAAATTATGGAAATTAAATTGCAGATAAGAAAAATTCAAGATAAAAAACTTACTTTTATTGACACCTCTTGACGATTACAATGAAACTAAAATTTAATCTAGAAATTAAAAGAGGCATACCCCAAAAGAGGCTGTAGGCTTTTCTATTTATAGATAGGAGAAACCCTAGGGTTTACATCTGATCCACATCTGAAATTACAAGACTACCCTAAGAAAGCCGGGTCAAAGCAATGACACCTACCGACACATGCACCGACACGTGCACAGCACGGCCGCGGATCCGCGGCCATCTTGAAGGCTCTTTGGCTCTTCTTTTCAGGATTGTTTTATGTTGCTACTTCTTTCTATTTTCTTCTCTTGGTTCTTCAGAATCTTTTCTACTTTCTTCCAGATTTCCAACAGTGCAGAATTTGTGGACTTTTACCGTAAGCTTCACGTTGAAGTCTTGAATCTTGGTGCTGCCCTCATACTTTGTGCAATCGAACTGTTCATTGATCTTCGTTTGTTCCTTAAACTGGTAGGCGGCATCTTGCAGATTCATCTATTTGTTGGTCGTAGTCTCACATTTTTAACGTCTTTTCCTAAATATCACTGTATTGTTCTGAGAACCTGTAACCTGCAACTATTTAGCAGACATGAATCAAAAGCACCTATTTATTTGCAATATGATTAAAAATGGGGAATATAATAATGCAAAATTCTGATATGAACAAATGGCTACCCAGGTATTGAGCGAAAGGGAAGCTGGCGAACAAACTCATCCTGAACCCCTGTTGAGCCTGACAGTCCGTACAGTCCGGTCTGTTCATCTAAGAGTATCGCATATAGAGTCTAGGGGGTGGATAAAGTCAGACCCCTAATAACGCAATAATTCGTGTCGGTATGTAACCCATCACCACTTGAGAAACTATCGATCCTGGATTGGTAATTCTCGTATACCCTGGCCGAGGATTTCTGGTAATGGCCACCCGTGCACAGCACGACATCAACCCCCAATACCGGGAGAGACAAATCCCCGATGATCCGCTCACTGCCTCCATGTGGCTCGGGACTGTACCCAACTAAAACCTGTTTGCACGACTCCTTTGAGACGTGGTAGGGTAGTAATCAAAACATGGTGGGAACTCACACGAGACAAATGACGATCTCAGATCGACAAACTAACATGTACACATGTCACCAGGGAACTGCTATTTGACAATAGGTATAATACCAACTAGCATATTCCAGGCGAGTCCGTCCAGTGTACCCATAACCTAATGAGTACATGTATACTATCTTATATGAACAACTGACACCAATGGCTTGTGAGACCGGCCACCGCCCCTCGTCAGGGTCTGGATAAGTATACACAAGTCTACTCTGGAGTATCGATGCCCAGTCTCGAAACACCCACGACCAGGGACATTTAAAGATGTGCTTATAGACCCCCAGCTCCCACGTATATGATCGTCATCATAATGCTGGTAGTCAAGCAAGAATCCTATGGGCTCTATCAACATGTATATGATGATAAAGACAAACCAGATAGCATACTATCATCTCGAGTAAGACTGTTCTACCGTTATAGATCCTCCCTCAATCATCATAATCACCTGCATGCGACTACGATAATTGCCTTGAGGGCACTATAGCCAACGATCTCCCACTTGCACTTAAGGCCAATTATTGCGGTGTCGCATACTCACAGTTCGTGTGATACCGAACACCCAACTTCTCTACTAATCAGTCTCGCAAAGCCCGTTTGCGAAACTATTGCGTTCGAGAAATAGCCTCAGTGAGTGGATCCTCTCCAGTGTTTCTTTTTGTATCTCTCTATATCTCAACTTCGCGGAGAAAGCTATCTCCCGAAATGAGCAATACATGTCTTAGAATATATCTGGATATCTGATGGGACTGTTCATATCAGATTTTTGCATTTTTATACCGCCCAATTTTTATCACATTGCTTATCGGTAGGTACTCTTAAGCCGTGTTTGCTAATTAATTGCAGGATACAGGTTCTCAGCTCTAAACAGTGAAATTCATGGAAAAGCACGACAAATTCCGGATTACTGCCAACCACAAATAAAACACGGGTCTCCGCTCTCTATCCGTATGTTGCCGCACACCAGTTTAAAGGACAAAATGGCAAATCGATGTCATTTTCATGCACAAAGCTCAATGTCAACACAAGATCCAACATATCTACGCGGAGCTCAAGGAAATCATGGCAAAAGATTCACATCACATCACCTTTTGTTCTGCTGAAATTCTGGAAAAATTGTGAAGAGTTTCTGAGAAAAAAACATATACCACACTGCAGAAAACAACAAACAGGGGAAAACCACCAAGTTTCAAGACCTAACTCTTCTAAAGGGCCGCGGTTCCGCGGCATAAGCATGCTTAGGCCGCGGAACCGCGGCCGTACGGGCTCGACAGATGATGCGTTTTCAGGGGTATTTTGGTCATTCTATATGGAGGCAGATTGTTGCCCTAGGTTTCCAGTTCCCTGTCTATAAATAGTCCAGAACTTTCCAAAGCCAAGGGTGCTTATTCTTGTATTTAGATTTTAGAATACATATTGTTGTTCTTCTTCCTCTTCCCATCTCTTCTCCATTAAAACCTTGTAGTGAGCTTTTGTGAGTGAAGTGATGAATAAAGAGTTCTTTTTTTTACCATGCTTGTCTTATTGTTAATTATAATTGCTTGTAATTTTCATTTTGCTAATCTAGTTGTTGTTATTTGTTGTTTGTTTCTTTCTTGTTCTCTTTTTCTTTATCCTTAAACAACAATGATGCTTAAGCTTGATCCTTGCCAAGGTGAGGTCTCAAATAGTTAGTTGTAATTTTCTAACCTCTTTCTTTCTATCTTCCTCCTTTTGTTTTATTTTCTTTTTCTTATAATGGGTGAGTAGTTTTCATACTTGTTAGGGTAGGATAATGAAAGTTTGAGAGAAGAAAATCTCTCTCACTCTTTTCTTGCCCAACATCTTAATTCGGACTCCCGTTAATTGAACCACAATCCGCTCCCTACAGCACCCTATCCTACATGATAGCGGTGATTCCTTAGTGAGACCGGTTGTGGTTGAATTAACCGGAGGTTATGGCTAAGAGCCAAGAATGGACGGACAAGCACCAAAAGGAAGAACTTATGCGTTGGAAAGCCTAGCTTATACTCGCAAGTTCTTTCCTAGTCGTGCTAATCCCCGTTGTTGCCGATTACCGTAACGATATTAAGAGTGGCAACGAAAGAAGTGAGCGACTCCTAACTCAAACTAACCTAATCCTAACCCTAACAGGCTCTCTTTATATATCACTTTAGCACATAGTTAATCTCAAAACAAACCTGGACATCTGGACTTAACTCGTTAAAGCACATAGAAAAAGATTCCCATCTCCCTTCGGACGACTCGTACTCAACCGGCTAGCTACAAGCGAAACCGTATTGATTGCAGTAATAAACTTGAACACGCAAAAACTCTACCAATCAAATGGCGTCGTTGCCGGGGAGACGGTAGTTTATTTCTTTATGTAATTTCGGGTTAATTTATGAATATAAATCTAACCGAAAAACAAAACAAAAAAAATATATACATTGTAAAAAATCATCTTGTTATTTTTGATTAGTTTTTGTGCAAGTGTGCAGGATAAAAAGACGGTCGAGTTCAGTGCCAAAGACGTGGGAAGTTAGACCCATATCTCGCGGCTGCACCGCGACGGATCAAAACGGAGCCAACGGTCTACTATAAAATTCTGGAGCAGATCCAGTGAGCAAATAAATATTCAGGAGCTCCAGAAAAGAAGAGGACACACAAGGAAGCACAGTCCAGGAAGCTGAAGGGCCAACTCCACTTACCGACCGCGGAACCGCGGCATAAGCAAGCTTAGGCCGCGGAACCGCAGCCGTTTGGTGCCTTCAGGGTGCCAAAATTTCTGTTAGTATCTCTCTCCTCTCCACCACTCCTCTGAACTCCACTGAACTGTGTTTTCTGCAGCATTCTTTGCGCAAATTCTTTTCCCCTTTCCAATAAATTGTTTTTGTGCAGGATTCTTCCGCCGCGCTAAAAAATAAAAATTGATTACAGTTGATTGTTACTGCTTTGCATATATTAATACGGACTTTAAGGGGCTTGAAACCATTCCAGATTGGGTAGGGATTTCATCACCCTTCCCAGGACCCCAGAAATCACAAAAAGCATATGCATTGACCATTGTTTAATTAAAAAAAATACTAGACTCAGCCCTAAGGACTTCATGCTCAATAGGACAGAGGACTAGTTACAGGCATCGGTCGTTTATCCTATCCTGACTTTGCGGTGTCTAGGCAAGTGTGTCCAAGACAAGTGGTTACTTAATTAGGACCACTACTTATGTAGTGGGGAGCCTCCCACTTACCTGGTACTTACCTGGCCGCAATTGGCGGAGAAGAGGCGGTTTGAGGTCCTATTTCTAACCCTTTGGAACAGTTAGGAGCTGTCTAGATGACCTAGGTGACCCTAAATCTAGGTGTGATTGTGCATATCTTGTTTGTGATTGTTTGAAGCCGTAAGTCCGTACATATTTCTGTAAAGCTCTTTCTAAAAAGAAAAAAAAACACAAAAACCAAAAACTTTTATAAAAACTTGCCCTTTGTCGCCAGAATCCATTTTTCACCCACCTCCTATCGTATTTCTCCATTGACGTTTTCTTACCCTCACCTTCTCCGCTTTGAATATACTAAACTCGTTTAGTGTATGTCCGCTTGGACTCGGGACACTAGCGCCCGCCTAGTCCGCGTTACGTTAGTCGCTACCGACTACGCGATCGACTCAGACGTCGAAACTCCGTCCACGCCTCTTTCACCCTTACCTTTGCCGGCCAACTCCGACGTTGACTGGAATTCTGTTCATACATCCTCACCTTCACCATCACCAACCTCTTCTTCCGCGATGTCAGGATTTAATCCAAACAACTCTTTGACTCCCCCGGGATTGACTCCACCACCTATGGATGCGAATAACCCACCACCGCCGCCTGTTGTAGCGCCGCAGCGAATCGTACTCCAGGATCGTTTCTATCCCACCCGTTCTGCACTTCCCACCTGTCTTTCCCTTCCACCGGCCAATGAGGATAATTTTGAAATTAAGCCCCACTTCATTAACATGCTTACGAAATTTCATGTGCTTGAATCTGAAGATGCCTATATCTTCATCAACAAGTTCCAAAATGTTTGTGCCATGATGAAAACTACCCAGCTGTCGGACGATACTATACGGCTACGGGTCATTCCGTTCACTTTATGCGATCTTGCTGAAAAATGGCTGTATAGCACCGCTTCCCACTCCATAACCAGTTGGGACGAGTTTGTGAAAGCGTTTCTCAAGAAATTCTATCTGAATCATAAAACCGCAAGGATCTGTAACTGTAACGTTTTGAAAATCGTTTCGGTGAAATTTTGAAAAATCGGTAAAATAAGGGGGTTTTTGTAAAAAGTCAAAATACAAATATCTTATTATAAAAATTAAATATACATATTCTAGCTATGTAATTGCTATTATTTGGTGTTTATTGAGCCGCTGGTGAAATTTCAAATTTTCTGAAAAAAATATTATTTTATTATCATTTTAAGCCGTCACTAATACATTTAATTAGGAAAAATTACAAATTGGAATGAGTTGAAACAAATTTTGTGCATCATAAAACATTAAATAAAATTTTATCATGTGGTTTTTGGAACGAAATCATTTGCCAAAACGGTTTAGAAATTATTGAAGAAAAAAGGCTTTTTTTTAGCATAAATGGATGTTTGGGGTATTGTATTTATCATTTTTCATCACCCCACACCCGTACCCACACCCACACACACCCATGAACTTCTCCCCTTAGCTAAATTCAGCAGCCCCCATTTTTTCCCCACTTGAATTTCAAAGGAAAAGAAATGAAAGAAAAGAAAAGAAAATGGATAAATTAGTTAGACTTTTGACCTTGAATTGACTTTGACTTTCTCCCCATTTTTCTCCACCTCCCTCTCTCTCCTCCCCCACTCATTTTCTGGCCAAAATCTGAACCCCAACAGCCCTTCATTCTTCATCTCCTTCTCTTTAAAAAAAGTTCTTCAAAAATGCTTGAAAAATCCACAAAAAATCAAGCAAAAATCCAAATCAAAATCCACCTCCTACCCATTTTCCCTTGGCTACCATAGCATGGATCTAGGGATTTAGATTTCAATTTGGGAGGCTAAGTGTGCTTGTGGGTTCTTCAAATTATTTAGGTATAAATTCTAACCTTTTTGCTTAATGTGTTGTTAATTGCTTAGGTTAGCTTAATTAATTGTTTAATTAGGTTTTTAATTAGTTTTAGGTGCATGATTTAAAATTCAAGAGAGGGGTTTGATTTTAAATTGGTATTTTGTGTTGTGAGATTTAGTTTATGTGATATAATTGACATATTAATGTTATGCTAAATTCAATTTAAGTTGCTAGTTTGCATATTTGTTAATTTAAAAGTGATAATTATATAATTGCTAACTAGGTTTTTGGAAATTTATTAAATGGTTTAAATTAAAATATGATTAAGGTTTCATGACATTATTAGCATTATAAATTTTGGTTTAATACTATTGTATATGCAAAACTAAGCTTGATGGATGAATTGTGAAATTTACTTTAAAAAGTGTAAAAATTGATATGTTTGCAAACTAGAATTTTGGAGTTTATGAAATTTAATGAGATTAAATTATGGGAATTATTTTTATGACTTATTTAAGATATTTAGTGAATATTGTGGCCGCTAGATTCGTTTATACATCGAGTTCTGTACTAAAACGGTGATTTGTGCTTGCTAGATTTTCGGAAAAATGACTTTTTAAGTGAAATTGGGGTTTTTGTGAATTTTAAGCTATTTTATATTATAATTAGTGCTTGTAATTGTACAAATGAATGTGTTGGGAGCTTTCTCGATGGTTTGGCGTTTGTACGCCAACGTCGAGGGTTTTTAGGTCGATTTGTGAAAGCAACCTTAGGTTTTGACCTATGTGGGTTTCGTACGTCGTTTTGGTCATGAGTCGGATTTTAATGCGATATGGTGCGTTATGATATGTAGGTACCCCATGTGGACTTCGAGACGACAAGCAAGCGCGTGGCGACGTCGGCACCGGCGAGCGAGGACCAGGTGAGTAGATTTATATCTACGGGGAGAAGTCGGGTGGATGGCGTATAGCACCCCCGCAGTTCGTGGTGATGTATACGAATACGTATACACACATATATATATATATATATATATATATATATATATATTGTTTGAGTTATTGATGATAAATATGGATATTTGGTGTTCTTGGATGATTGAGTGCCGCGAAACCCTAGAGTAGCGGTCGCACACACTTGCACACACCCATCCATACTTGCATACTTTCTTCTTTCTTTTGTGCACATACGGGAATATATAGTTATGTGTTCATATAGGTATAGGACTATGTGTTCACATACGGATTTGGGGATGATACTTGGGATTGAGATGAGTCGATGAGATTTGTGTTGAGATTGTGATATCGGTGATATGGCAGGATTCGTACTTGAGGTACGTCCTGGTGTTATAGCGAATCTTGGGGCGACGATACGGATGAATAGTATTATTAAATAGGTGGTCGACATGTGATCGTGATAGGAGATGTGTTATGCTAGGATATTGGTCCTAGGCTGTATTGGGCGATGTATACCCCTTGATGATGATATGTGCTGATGATATCGGTTTGTACGAGACTGTCGATCAGTAGTCAGATCATGACTATATTGATGATATTAGTATTGTACTAGACATAGGTCAGTACCTTAGACTATGATCTTTGATAAAGAGGATACCGGATGAATAGTGTGATGAATATGATTTTGACCCGTACCCAGATTTGGGATGTCGTACGACGGATTTACGTACGAGCTATATTGATGATTGATCCGCGCTCTTGACTTGGGATGCCTGATTATAGATATGGTATCGGATATGATATTATTGAGGCGGGATCACCGACTATACATATACAGGTATGTATATGTATCGACTCAGATGATAGGCGGTTTCCTTACCTGTAGTTCAGCTTGTTAGTTCAGCCGTATAGTTTAGTGTAGTTGTTAGATTAGATTAGACTTCTTACCTATTTCAAAAACTAACGAATCGTGGGCATTTTTAAAGACAGCTCAAGGGAATCTACGGATATTTCAAAAAACGACGTATCTTTTCATAAAAACACCGTAGCCCCTATTTTCAAAACCCCATGATTCGTGTTATTTCAAAAGGCACCATTCGTAGGACTTATATTAGATTATTGCAGATTAGTTATCGTTGTGTCTTGTATTCAGCTCCCGCACATTATTGTTGTTCGCTCTGCCTCGCATATTTATTTTGCTGCATATTCCATTATTGATATCATGTTGTTAGGACACCAGCACCATTACCGATGATGCGTATGTACCACGTACACCTACTTGCCGGCTCACACACATCGTCATCGGTAATTGCCATGTCACGTACACTTTAGAGAATATAATTGCTTGACTTAGATTGTTAGCTAGTAGTGTTGACATGATATTAGTGTACTTCCCTTATATGTCATATTAGACATTGTAGTTATTACCTACCACTTCATGCATACTGTTATTCAGTTGTTCATGCCTAGTTCATTATCATTGACATATGCACTTGTGATGATTTCTTGAGATTTATGATATTTCTGGATTTCGGGGAAAGCCGCAAAATTTACAACTTATAATCTTTTAAAATATAAAATGTTGCGGTTTTCTAGTGATGTAAGTGTCGTCCACCATGAGTTTGCTGTGGTTTTGGAGATCCGTGTCGAGGAGTGGAGGAACCGTCACGGGTACATGGTGGGCCCGGTATGGTACCCCGGGGCAAGAGGAATGTGGTGTTGACGTTGAGCCTGGCTGGGGAGCACTACCTACCGGTGATATTACCCGACGCGTCGGATATCCGGAGGATACCGTCGTGGTCTTGAGATGGATGGTAGGGGCCGGTCTGGACTGACGGCGCCCTAGATATTGAGATTGAGACATTGATATTTCGAGACAGTGAGATTTATGTTTTGTGTCGATGCTAGACACTGTTGATACTGATTTCATTTATGATACCTCAGTTTAAAAATACGAAGGAAATCTCACTAATTTATGAAAACGGTTTCTTCATTTACATGTATTCTGTTTCATGCATGCATACCTCATTCATATGATATATTGCTACCTGAGGCACTGACACGGGCACATGAAATTACACTCGGGTTAGATATTACCCTAGACATTGTCATAGGCTGCCTGTTATACATATATTTGAGGATATATTATGATCATTGACCTAGGTTGCGTTATTTATGCGATTTCTGTGCGTAGATGTTTTTCTATTCACGAGTTGGCAACTCACCCCCGTTGTGCCCCAGTTTCTTGCAGGTTTGCCGTACAGGTTTCATTACGGCTTTGCGGGCTCAGTTTCATTCGGGTGACTTGCTAGTAGGTGGGTTTATTGTATCTTACCCATCATTATACCTTGTATATTATATTTCAGTTGTATCTAGAAGTTCCATCAACCAAACTTGTATTTTATTGAGATAGAGACCAGTGTTGTTTATTCTTTCGACCTTAGAGTCGCTCGTTATATTTCTGGTGGTTTTGAGTTCCCTTTTGAGTTTTTGATCCTCGCCGTTGGCGTTGTATATTATATTGCTTGTGTGGTTGTGACCGTCGATTGACGAAGAGCTAGCTCCCGCTTGGGGGTGCCTTTTTCTTGATTTCGTATACTATTCATATTGTATCCCGTTTGGGGGCCAGTATTTACAAAGGAGACTCTGCCGAAATTTTCAGTAAATTTTTGATGTTTTTAGAAACCCGCATAATTCGGCTTATGCTATTAAAACTACTTGATTTAAATTGGTTTTTCCTACTCTCTACTACTCTTCTTGGTTTGGATTTCTGGGTTTTCGGTTTACTTAGATTACGTACGTCTCGAGACGTTCGTAGTTTAAGTGCCGGTCATGTTCCGTACTTTCGGGTCGTGACAAAAGTTGGTATCAGAGCGTTAGGTTTTACCTTCGGAGCGTAGGATGACCCTTGGTTGATGGAATAGGTGACTAAAGTAGAGTGACGTACCGTGGGTATGTTCCGCGGCATACTTACGATACGCTACTCCACTTAAGAAGCCTTAGGATGTACATTTCCTTGTTCGGTATTATATTCCTTCCTGATCTAGCCTCATCGGTACCAGTTTAGTTTTGCTGCCACGATTACGGGCAGGGAGAGCTACGGCTAGAGTTGCGGTCAGCACGAGCTCGGCACGAACGAGGACTGACCACGGCATGATTCCGGCGACACCCGATTATAGAGAGGTGTCTTTTGACTGTGTTTCCGCGCCACGAGCGTTTGGCGGATCGCCTTTATGAGGTTACTCGGATGTGCTGATCGACATTAGAGGATTGAGCTAATGATAGAGGCCAGCCAGATCTTGATGACCGTTGGTGTGTTGCTTATTCATGATGATCGAGGCACTGTTCGGCGTGCAGACGAGCGAGCCAGTTATTGCTGCGAACGACGAGGTATTACCCCAGATGCTGGAGTTAGTGCAGAACGAGTTGTGCTAAGAGATAATAGAAGGTCGCTAGTCATCGTGGATGAATGACTAGGACATGTGGATCGTTCGCCTAACCCGATGCGAGGTCATCAGATAGATGGATTCCAGCTAGAGACGACTTCACGTGGAGACGTTGGGAGTCGACAGAGACGATCGAATGTCAGAAACCTATTATTCCAAGTTTAAGATAGTCGGAAAGACATGCAGGCAATTCTATGGTCCCTCTAGAAGAATGAAACCCTAACTCGACTTAATGACCGTGTGAAAGCCTTTGAACCTTAGGGTTTGCGGCAGTTCTGCGGCGCCATTAGTGAGGCTTGGGTTTGCCTTTCTACGGCTGGACCACCGATGCTGTGGTATGTACTCGATACTATTAAACTGTACCCAAGATGTTGAGCTCTTGGGGGATTATGAGGTTTTGACGACTCGATCGGATGGTTCGACTTCAATCGGATGCTAGGTGGTGAGATGTATTCTTGGGAGACTCCAGGTACGAGGATAGCCGTTGGAGGTCAGTCCATGCAGCCGCGACGAGACGAGTCCAAAGCAGACGACATTAGAGAAAAGTGGAATAAGAGGTTTGCACCAGATCTAGATGAGATGACGTTCCACTCCACCGACATCAGAGAGGCGATGCGCATGCCGAGGCATGGTACTTGGACTTACCTTCCAGAAGGAGTCGCGATGAGTATGCAGTCGTTCCAGAGCAAGATGCAGATATAGGAAAGGACAATGACTTCCGGAAAGTTGGCAAAGACGAGACATGGAAGAGACCGTGAGCAGGATTCCTTCCAGGATACTGCTGCGATGATACTTGCACCCAGGATCAGATGTGTCACGTGCATTCAGAGAGCCAGAGGCCGACGCCAGTGATATGCTGCCTTGACAGGGCCGATGAGCCGATGGATTGTGAGATTGGTAATCCACGGAGAAGACTTGGACCCAGGAGTGGTCATGTTACGCACACCAGCAGGCCAGAGTTCATAATCATCGACGAGACGTCCCACTAGTGACCGCGACAGTTGGCCCGAGATTCTTAGAGGATGCATGAGCGGTACTGTTCCGCCATTATTGATTTCGATGTTTTGGGTGATTTATTCGTATGATTTGATTTTGATGATTGGGGATTTACGATCTTTGCACAGTGTTGCACTTGATATTGTTTTCGTGCTTTAGTTTCACATGTTTGTGATTTTACGGTTTTAAACAGTTGAGTTGATTTTGTGCGTATGCACGCACGCGATTTGGTTCCTGCACTCTGTATAGTTTATATATGCTGGCAGTGCAGTGACATGTATTTTGTGCACTTGGATACACTGGATTTCGATTTCGAGGGTGATGCTCGACATTTGTTTTGTGCATTTTATGCACCGGATTGGATTTTTAGCGCCTGTTGGGCGCCTGTTACGAGATGCGATTTGGTGCACACCAGATGCACTAATTCGAGATTTTTCGTGCATGTCAGATGCACCTGATTTGCTGTCAGGCACACATGTTGCCTACGACAGATGTTTCGTGCACACCTGATGCACTTAGATGTTGTTTCTGTGCGCATGTATGGCACATTCATGGATTTTGATTTCCGTGCGCACCAGACGCACGTAGTATTCATGTGCATATTTTGGGATTGATTTCTTATAGAGCTGTACGTTTTTATGATATTGCTATGTGTTTTCGTACTGAGCAGGACTAGTCAGAGGACAGTACATGAATATATTTTGCATGCATTGATAGTTATTGAAGGGATTTCCAAAAAGCGAGCTATAGCCTCAGTATTTACCTACGTATCTGATATGACACGAAATGTTTAAAACAAGGAGACCCTTCTAAATTGTTTCCAAAACGGCGGAACATACATTTCAAACAAAGGTATATATATATATAGTTATTTTCTTATGATAGACGTCCGCCACTGTGCAGTGTTATATGCGTTGCACAGCGACTTAAAGAGATTTGGCATGCATTTCCTTCAGATACTTACAGATATAGATTCGATATTTACATGTATAGTTTCGAGTATGTCATATTGGTTTTGATTTGGATTTGTCATTGATGTCTTCTCCATGACTCGATGATTGCGGGATGCTTGACGGAGTTTTGATTTGAGTTATATACTCATTTTTCAAGCGCATGCGCTGCGCTACGATTTGTTGTATGTATTTACAATTTCGGAGCCCCGACGACTTGTGGGTTTTCTTAGATGTTTTAGTATTTTGGGGAGTTTGAATTTAAATTCGGGGACCGAATTTCTTTAAGGGGGGAAGATTGTAACGTTTTGAAAATCGTTTCGGTGAAATTTTGAAAAATCGGTAAAATAAGGGGGTTTCTGTAAAAAGTCAAAATACAAATATCTTATTATAAAAATTAAATATACATATTCTAGCTATGTAATTGCTATTATTTGGTGTTTATTGAGCCGCTGGTGAAATTTCAAATTTTCTGAAAAAAATATTATTTTATTATCATTTTAAGCCGTCACTAATACATTTAATTAGGAAAAATTACAAATTGGAATGAGTTGAAACAAATTTTGTGCATCATAAAACATTAAATAAAATTTTATCATGTGGTTTTTGGAACGAAATCATTTGCCAAAACGGTTTAGAAATTATTGAAGAAAAAAGGCTTTTTTTTAGCGTAAATGGATGTTTGGGGTATTGTATTTATCATTTTTCATCACCCCACACCCGTACCCACACCCACACACCCCCATTAACTTCTCCCCTTAGCTAAATTCAGCAGCCCCCATTTTTTCCCCACTTGAATTTCAAAGGAAAAGAAATGAAAGAAAAGAAAAGAAAATGGATAAATTAGTTAGACTTTTGACCTTGAATTGACTTTGACTTTCTCCCCATTTTTCTCCACCTCCCTCTCTCTCCTCCCCCACTCATTTTCTGGCCAAAATCTGAACCCCAACAGCCCTTCATTCTTCATCTCCTTCTCTTTAAAAAAAGTTCTTCAAAAATGCTTGAAAAATCCACAAAAAATCAAGCAAAAATCCAAATCAAAATCCACCTCCTACCCATTTTCCCTTGGCTACCATAGCATGGATCTAGGGATTTAGATTTCAATTTGGGAGGCTAAGTGTGCTTGTGGGTTCTTCAAATTATTTAGGTATAAATTCTAACCTTTTTGCTTAATGTGTTGTTAATTGCTTAGGTTAGCTTAATTAATTGTTTAATTAGGTTTTTAATTAGTTTTAGGTGCATGATTTAAAATTCAAGAGAGGGGTTTGATTTTAAATTGGTATTTTGTGTTGTGAGATTTAGTTTATGTGATATAATTGACATATTAATGTTATGCTAAATCCAATTTAAGTTGCTAGTTTGCATATTTGTTAATTTAAAAGTGATAATTATATAATTGCTAACTAGGTTTTTGGAAATTTATTAAATGGTTTAAATTAAAATATGATTAAGGTTTCATGACATTATTAGCATTATAAATTTTGGTTTAATACTATTGTATATGCAAAACTAAGCTTAATGGATGAATTGTGAAATTTACTTTAAAAAGTGTAAAAATTGATATGTTTGCAAACTAGAATTTTGGAGTTTATGAAATTTAATGAGATTAAATTATGGGAATTATTTTTATGACTTATTTAAGATATTTAGTGAATATTGTGGCCGCTAGATTCGTTTATACATCGAGTTCTGTACTAAAACGGTGATTTGTGCTTGATAGATTTTCGGAAAAATGACTTTTTAAGTGAAATTGGGGTTTTTGTGAATTTTAAGCTATTTTATATTATAATTAGTGCTTGTAATTGTACAAATGAATGTGTTGGGAACTTTCTCGATGGTTTGGCGTTTGTACGCCGACGTCGAGGGTTTTTAGGTCGATTTGTGAAAGCAACCTTAGGTTTTGACCTATGTGGGTTTCGTGCGTCGTTTTGGTCATGAGTCGGATTTTAATGCGATATGGTGCGTTATGATATGTAGGTACCCCATGTGGACTTCGAGACGACAAGCAAGCGCGTGGCGACGTCGGCACCGGCGAGCGAGAACCAGGTGAGTAGATTTATATCTACGGGGAGAAGTCGGGTGGATAGCGTATAGCACCCCCGCAGTTCGTGGTGATGTATACGAATACGTATACACACACACATATATATATATATATATTGTTTGAGTTATTGATGATAAATATGGATATTTGGTGTTCTTGGATGATTGAGTGCCGCGAAACCCTAGAGTAGCGGTCGCACACACTTGCACACACCCATCCATACTTGCATACTTTCTTCTTTCTTTTGTGCACATACGGGAATATATAGTTATGTGTTCACATAGGTATAGGACTATGTGTTCACATACGGATTTGGGGATGATACTTGGGATTGAGATGAGTCGATGAGATTTGTGTTGAGATTGTGATATCGGTGATATGGCAGGATTCGTACTTGAGGTACGTCCTGGTGTTATAGCGAATCTTGGGGCGACGATACGGATGAATAGTATTATTAAATAGGTGGTCGACATGTGATCGTGATAGGAGATGTGTTATGCTAGGATATTGGTCCTAGGCTGTATTGGGCGATGTATACCCCTTGATGATGATATGTGCTGATGATATCGGTTTGTACGAGACTGTCGATCAGTAGTCAGATCATGACTATATTGATGATATTAGTATTGTACTAGACATAGGTCAGTACCTTAGACTATGATCTTTGATAAAGAGGATACCGGATGAATAGTGTGATGAATATGATTTTGACCCGTACCCAGATTTGGGATGTCGTACGACGGATTTACGTACGAGCTATATTGATGATTGATCCGCACTCTTGACTTGGGATGCCTGATTATAGATATGGTATCGGATATGATATTATTGAGGCGGGATCACCGACTATACATATACAGGTATGTATATGTATCGACTCAGATGATAGGCGGTTTCCTTACCTGTAGTTCAGCTTGTTAGTTCAGCCGTATAGTTTAGTGTAGTTGTTAGATTAGATTAGACTTCTTACCTATTTCAAAAACTAACGAATCGTGGACATTTTTAAAGACAGCTCAAGGGAATCTACGGATATTTCAAAAAACGACGTATCTTTTCATAAAAACACCGTAGCCCCTATTTTCAAAACCCCATGATTCGTGTTATTTCAAAAGGCACCATTCGTAGGACTTATATTAGATTATTGCAGATTAGTTATCGTTGTGTCTAGTATTCAGCTCCCGCACATTATTGTTGTTCGCTCTGCCTCGCATATTTATTTTGCTGCATATTCCATTATTGATATCATGTTGTTAGGACACCAGCACCATTACCGATGATGCGTATGTACCACGTACACCTACTTGCCGGCTCACACACATCGTCATCGGTAATTGCCATGTCACGTACACTTTAGAGAATATAATTGCTTAACTTAGATTGTTAGCTAGTAGTGTTGACATGATATTAGTGTACTTCCCTTATATGTCATATTAGACATTGTAGTTATTACCTACCACTTCATGCATACTGTTATTCAGTTGTTCATGCCTAGTTCATTATCATTGACATATGCACTTGTGATGATTTCTTGAGATTTATGATATTTCTGGATTTCGGGGAAAGCCGCAAAATTTACAACTTATGATCTTTTAAAATATAAAATGTTGCGGTTTTCTAGTGATGTAAGTGTCGTCCACCATGAGTTTGCTGTGGTTTTGGAGATCCGTGTCGAGGAGTGGAGGAACCGTCACGGGTACATGGTGGGCCCGGTATGGTACCCCGGGGCAAGAGGAATGTGGTGTTGACGTTGAGCCTGGCTGGGGAGCACTACCTACCGGTGATATTACCCGACGCGTCGGATATCCGGAGGATACCGTCGTGGTCTTGAGATGGATGGTAGGGGCCGGTCTGGACTGACGGCGCCCTAGATATTGAGATTGAGACATTGATATTTCGAGACAGTGAGATTTATGTTTTGTGTCGATGCTAGACACTGTTGATACTGATTTCATTTATGATACCTCAGTTTAAAAATACGAAGGAAATCTCACTAATTTATGAAAACGGTTTCTTCATTTACATGTATTCTGTTTCATGCATGCATACCTCATTCATATGATATATTGCTACCTGAGGCACTGACACGGGCACATGAAATTACACTCGGGTTAGATATTACCCTAGACATTGTCATAGGCTGCCTGTTATACATATATTTGAGGATATATTATGATCATTGACCTAGGTTGCGTTATTTATGCGATTTCTGTGCGTAGATGTTTTTCTATTCACGAGTTGGCAACTCACCCCCGTTGTGCCCCAGTTTCTTGCAGGTTTGCCGTACAGGTTTCATTACGGCTTTGCGGGCTCAGTTTCATTCGGGTGACTTGCTAGTAGGTGGGTTTATTGTATCTTACCCATCATTATACCTTGTATATTATATTTCAGTTGTATCTAGAAGTTCCATCAACCAAACTTGTATTTTATTGAGATAGAGACCAGTGTTGTTTATTCTTTCGACCTTAGAGTCGCTCGTTATATTTCTGGTGGTTTTGAGTTCCCTTTTGAGTTTTTGATCCTCGCCGTTGGCGTTGTATATTATATTGCTTGTGTGGTTGTGACCGTCGATTGACGAAGAGCTAGCTTCCGCTTGGGGGTGCCTTTTTCTTGATTTCGTATACTATTCATGTTGTATCCCGTTTGGGGGCCAGTATTTACAAAGGAGACTCTGCCGAAATTTTCAGTAAATTTTTGATGTTTTTAGAAACCCGCATAATTCGGCTTATGCTATTAAAACTACTTGATTTAAATTGGTTTTTCCTACTCTCTACTACTCTTCTTGGTTTGGATTTCTGGGTTTTCGGTTTACTTAGATTACGTACGTCTCGAGACGTTCGTAGTTTAAGTGCCGGTCATGTTCCGTACTTTCGGGTCGTGACAGTAACGAAATCAACCAATTCTCTCAGCTTCCTACCGAACCCTTCTGGAAGTGCTTTGACCGGTATAAAGACCTTCTTGTTCAGTGTCCTCACCATGGTATCGAGAAATGGCAACTTTGCCAAACCTTATACGAGGGCCTAAACCCAGCAACCAAGCAGTTGTTGGAAACCATTTGTCAGGGCCACTTCCTATCGAAATCTGACGATGAAGCGTGGCAATTCTTCGACGACCTTGCGGAACAAACGCTTCAATGGGAGAGCACCAGACCAACTTCTTCTTCTTCTTCCTCCACCTCTACTGGTCAATCTAGGGTAGGAATTCACCAACTTGATGTCTCTATTGCGACGATAGCTGAAATGGCTGCAATAACGAGAAAACTTGAAGCGATAGAGAGCAAATTTTCATCTCCTGCTCCTGCCCCTGTTCTTCCCCTTCATACCATTTATGCTTGTTGTTCCGATCCTTCTCACTTAACCGAAGAGTGTCCTTACAATCCACCATCTCAAGGACAGGATCAGGTTAATGCTGCATTTTAGCAAAGACCGAGAAATGATCCATACTCTTCCACCTACAATCCCGGTTGGAGGAACCACCCCAATTTCGCCTAGAATCAGAATCAGCATCAATTCCAAGGCAACAATTTCCAGAGGCCCCCTCCTCCGCAACAACAAGCGCAACAACAAACTCAACATCAGTTTCAGCAGCCCTTCCAACCCCAACCTTTTCAAAATCAGACGAACAACTTTGCACCCAACAATTCTTTTCCCCAAAACAACTTTGTTCCGTCAAACAACGATAAGGTTTCCTTGCTAGAACGAAGTCTGGAGGCGTTCGTTAAACAATCGACACAATCAACCACCAACATCCAGTCGTCTATTCAGTCTTTGGTGCAACACACTGCTGCACACGGGCAAAGCACCAAGACCATCGAAGCCCAGATTGCACAGCTGAATGCGGTGTTAAGCGAGCGAGAAAAGGGGAAGCTTCCATCTCAACCACTCCCAAATCCCGGTCACCCACATAATGTACATGTTGCTCTTGAACAACAGAACCATAATGTGAGTGCCGTGACTACATTGAGATCGGGAAGGATGCTGCAAAACAATATTGGCACACGGATCGACGATGACACCCCGGCCGCTTCTTCTTCTCCTTCTCCTTCCTCATCTTCTGAGCCTATTCTTCATTCTTCAAAAGGCCCTCCTTCTTCTTCTGCTCTGAACGGACCCACTTCTCACTCCACGAAAACACCATCTCTGGGATTCGTTTCAGCTCCACAATCTCCTCCACAAGTATTGGACTCAACCAATTTTAAAAACGTTCCATTTCCAAACCGGTTGAGGTCCAATAAACAAAATCCACAAATAGAGAAGATTCTGGAGTTATTTAAGCAGGTTAACATCAACATTCCTCTTTTAGATGTTGTCCAACAAGTCCCGTCCTACGCGAAAATCTTAAAGGACTTGTGCACCAAAAAGAGGAAGTCTCAGGTACCCAAGAAAGTTTTCTTGGCTGGTGCTGTGAGTGATGCTCTTACCCAATCTTTACCGCAAAAACGGAAGGACCCTGGCTGTCCTATGATTTCTATTACCATTGGGGATAAGAACATCAACCGCGCACTATTAGATATTGGTGCCAGTGTTAACCTGCTTCCGTACTCAGTATATGAGCAATTAGGTGTAGGAGAGCTGAAACCCACACACTGTACTCTCCAAATGGCCGACCGATCAATCACCCATCCTAGAGGTGAGCTAGAGAATGTGTTAATCAAGGTTGGGGACTTCATATTCCCCGTTGACTTCATTGTATTAGACACACAACCTGTAGCTAACCCCCGGAATCAAATTCCGGTGATACTCGATCGCCCATTCCTTGCAACCTCAAATGCTGTGATCAATTGTCGCAATGGTTCGATGAACCTATCTTTTGGAAACATGACAATTGAACTCAACATTTTTAGGTTGGGGAATCAGCCCACCGAACCTAATGCTCATATACTAGACGTTTTCTCAATCCAGGAGATCACCCCAGAAGAGTGTGAATTCGAGGAGTTTTTGTTCGATCACGATAACCTTAACGCCACTAGTGCGTTCCTCTTCGAACCTGCTGCTGTTTCTGCGCCCGACAATGACTACGAGTGTTTCACTTTCTCGAACGATCTTAGCCACTCACCACCCGAGTTTGAATCCTTCGAATTTCTGGATGAGTTACCTGAACCATCCAACTCGGTCGCTTACACTCGTTTTGAACCTTTGCTGGAATCCTTTGAGTTCGAGACCTTTTCACCAATCTTGCCTTCAATCGTTTCACCTCCAACGCTCGAACTCAAGCCTTTGCCATCTCACCTTAAGTACGCTTACTTGGGTGAGAATGAGACCCTCCCTGTTATCCTCTCGGTTTCTCTAGCTCCAGAGCAAGAGAAAGCTCTTCTTGCGATCTTGCACAGCAATAGGCAAGCTTTTGGCTGGTCCATGGCGGACATCAAGGGGATTAGTCCCCTGATCGTTGAACATCACATTCATCTGATGGATGATGCCAAACCAGCCAGGGATCCACAAAGGCGACTCAACCCAGTAATGAAGGAGGCTGTGAAAAAGGAAATCATAAAGTGTCTGGATAGTGGTATCATTTACCCTATCTCTGATAGCCAGTGGGTTAGCCCCATTCATGTTGTCCCCAAGAAATCAGGCATAACGGTCATCACTAACGAGACGAACGAGTTAATCCCTACTCGCACCCAAACTGGGTGGCGAGTATGCATCGATTACAGAAAACTCAACACCGCAACGCGGAAGGACCACTTTCCGCTACCTTTCATTGACCAAATGCTTGAACGATTGGCCGGACACGAGTACTACTGCTTTCTTGATGGCTACTCCGGCTATAATCAGATTCCCATCACCGAAAAAGACCAGGACAAGACCACATTCACTTGTCCTTTCGGCACATTTGCATATCGACGCATGCCCTTTGGGTTATGCAATGCGCCCGCTACCTTCCAGCGGTGTATGATGGGAATCTTCTCAAACATGGTGGAAAAATTCCTGGAGATCTTCATGGACGATTTCTCCATCTTCGGCGATTCCTTTAACGAGTGTTTGCTGCATCTCGACGCTGTCCTTACCCGATGTAAGGACAAGAACCTCACTTTGAATTGGGAGAAGTGCCACTTCATGGTGTGCGAAGGTATTGTCTTAGGACATATCATTTCGCAAAATGGCATTGAGGTTGACAAAGCGAAGATTGAGGTCATTTCCAATCTCCCTCCTCCCAGATGCGTCCGAGACATCCGAGCCTTCCTTGGCCATGCTGGTTTCTATAGACTGTTCATCAAGGACTTTAGCAAGATTGCTAGGCCCTTGACTCTTCTACTGGCCAAGGACACGCCATTCGACTTCAACTCGAGCTGTGTGACTGCATTCGAGTTATTAAAAAGCTCACTCACTTCTGCTCCCGTTCTTTCTTCACCTGACTGGACGCACCCATTTTAGATTATGTGCGATGCATCCGACTTTGCCATTGGTGCTGTCCTTGGACAACACATCAACAAGATGCCGCACATAATCTATTATGCTAGCCAAACCCTGAACGACGCCCAACTTAATTATACAACAACTGAGAAGGAATTCTTGGCTGTTGTATTCGCTTTAGAAAAGTTCAGGCCCTACCTCATCGGCTCTCCAGTCATTGTCTACACAGACCATTCTGCTCTGCGCCATCTTTTTGCGAAGAAAGATGCAAAATCTCGGCTAATACGTTGGATCCTCTTGCTTCAAAAGTTTGACCTTGTCATCAAGGACAAAAGAGGATGTGAAAACGTAGTCGCCGACCATCTCTCACGACTTCCTTCTTCACCGTCGTCTCAACTTCCGATCAACGACATTTTTTCGGATGAACGGCTCTTGACAGTATCTCGTGAACCCTGGTTCGCAGATATTGTGAACTATTTGGCCACAGGGCTACTACCGACTGAATGGTCAAGTCAGGACAAACTTCGATTCTTATCCCAAGTAAAACACTTTTACTGGGACGAACCCTATCTGCTCAAGTACTGTCCTGACCAGATTATTCGTCGGTATGTCCCTGACGATGAATTCAAGAGTGTGCTGTCATTTTGCCACGATCAAGCATGTGACGGGCATTTTGGCCCCAGAAAGACAGCTGAGAAGATCTTGCAATGTGGTTTCTACTGGCCACAACTCTTCAAAGACGCTCATGACTATTGCAAGACTTGCTCCCGGTGCCAACACTTGGGCCGGATATCCCGGAGGAACGAGATGCCGCTCCAACCAATCTTGGTTGTGGAGATTTTCGACATTTGGGGATAGATTTCATGGGGCCATTTCCCAGCTCTTTCGGGAACTTGTACATCCTTCTCGCGGTTGATTACGTCTCTAAGTGGGTCGAGACTGTGCCCAGCCGGACTAACGACAACAAGGTTGTCGTTAGGTTTCTTAAAGAAAACATTTTCTCCCATTTTGGGCACCCCCGAGCGATCATTAGCGACAATGGAACTCATTTCTGCAATAAGACTTTCGAGGCCTTGATGCGGAAATATTCCATTAATCATAAGCTATCTACGCCCTACCACCCCCAAACCTGTAGGCAAGCCGAAGTTTCAAATCGGCAAATCAAGCAGATACTGGAGAAGACGGTTTCCAAGAACCGTAATGATTGGTCGTTGAAACTCACTGATGCCCTTTGGGCATTTCGAACCGCTTATAAGACCGATTTTGGCATGTCTCCCTATCGGATTGTGTACGGAAAGGCTTGCCACCTCCCTATGGAAATAGAGCATCGCGCATTTTGGGCGATAAAAGAGCTGAATCTGTCTCTCGAAGATGCGGGTAGCCATCGAAAGCTGCAGTTGAACGAATTAAGCGATCTTAGGAATGAGGCTTATGATAACGCGGTTGTCGTTAAGAACCGAACGAAGATGTTTCACGATAAACACCTTTTGCGCAAAACTTTCACACCTGGTCAACAGGTGCTGCTTTACGACACCCGGCTACATTTCCATCCAGGTAAGCTCAGATCTCGCTGGAAAGGGCCATACTTTGTGCGGAATGCGTATCCGCATGGCGCTGTGGATTTGGAGAATCCAAAGGACGGTTCATTTTTCAAAGTAAACGGACACAGACTTAAACCGTACCTTAGCGCCGAACCAACAGAGGAGCTCCTGGTCTTACAGGAGCCGATTTACCCTGCATAATCTTCCTCTGCTTACCACCAAACGTCGGTTATCCAGCCAAGAACAGTGGACACTGTTCCAAATAAGTTTAGGGGTATGTATATACCATTTTGTATTTATTTGTGGATATTTTTTCCTTTTTTTTACTCTTTTTCTTTTCTTTCAAAACAAAAACACAAAAAAAAAATGTGTATATCTAACCGACAATTTTGACCCTTCACTGATCTCTTCATGCAATGACGGTGAAGACACTGTCCAGTTTAAGTTTGGGGGTACGCTCGGTACGCATTTCTAACCTTCGCATTCATATGTATATTTTGCATCTGCATATTAAAATCCATAAAATCCATAAAAATCAGAAAATTTTCTAAAAACATAATAACTTTTCTGTCAAGTTAGCTAGTGGGAGAACTCTGATTCAACATTTCGACGGTTTTGTTTGTTAAGATAAGAATAACTAAATCTTATTTTTAGATTTTGAAAACCTGAAAGATAACTCTCCTTTGAAGTTAACTATAGCTGATATACGTCTTTACGTCACACTACACGTGTCGTGAGTTTTGGAAATTAGATGACAAGTCTTTTATGTCTAAAAAAAACTTTTAAATGGATAAATGATTTTCTGAGGATCAAATAGGTTTGTTCTGAAATAAGTAATATCAAGAATAGTTTATGAAGTGAAGCGAATATGAAGAAATGTTATTGATGCCTTAATTGGAACTAATTCTGAAAAATAACCCATCTGAAACTTGATTGGAATGATTACACACCTAACCCACTAAACACGTCTTTTATCCAAAAAATAACTGAACTTCCGGTTATATCTCCGTTCGCATTGAATCATCATGATTTTCACGCTAAAGTGTCTTTTGTTTTTGGGCCTAGGTGACTTGAGTAATTAAGTCCGCTGGGGTGTCTCTACACCTAATGCCCTAAAGCCAACTGGTTTGGGTGCATTGGCCCAAAGCTCGTTAAGAAGCCTAGAAAGTCCAAATTAAAACAAAGTCAAGCAAGTGTTCTCTCCGAGTTAAAATTCCTAACGGTTCTTTGTGTGAGAACAATCTTGACAAAAGACAGGTTTTTATAAAAAAATATTTCTAGCGGAGATATGAAGATTTTATTCTATGATAAAGACTATTGCACGTTCACAGAGCTGTGTATGAAATGAAAACAAGAAAAAGGTGGAGTGAAAAATAAGACCTAGTTTTCTGTTAAGGAAGATAGAAATTCTGAAGTTGAAACCTTACTGGAAAACGAAACTTGAAAAATGCTTAACTCTTTATAAAACTTGTGTGATCCTTTTAAAAATTTTATCTGGGCTTTATTGTGTGACATGATGACTTTAATCAATCCTTCTGGAACTTAACGACACTATTTGCACTGCACGTAAAGACATATAAAATCTTTAGTTAAATAAGAAGCGAGGTGTGAAAAATAAAGGTTCGATAGTCTAGACTTAGGATCATAGAATTGTTATTTTCTGAAACAAAACTTTAGGGGTTTGAATCATAGTTATTTTGCAAAACTAGCTTGACCGGATTTTGTGGGTAGTATCCGCTGAAAACCCTCAGAAGACAACACTCCTCCTACTAGGGACACCTAGAGGTTTTAACGGCTTGTTGCACATGCTCAGTGCAATCGCGTTCCCTACGAAAGTGAGGTTAGGAATTTTTTGTGAATAAATTGGCTTTGCTCGGGACGAGCAAATGATAAGTTTGGGGGTATTTGTTCATATCAGATTTTTGCAGTTTTATACCGCCCAATTTTTATCACATTACTTATCGGTAGGTACTCTTGAGCCGTGTTTGCTAGTTAATTGCAGAATACAGGTTCTCAGCTCTAAACAGTGAAATTCATAGAAAAGCACGACAAATTCCGGATTACTGGCAACCACAGATAAAACACGGGTCTCCGCTCTCTATCCGTATGTTGCCGCACACCAGTTTAAGGGACAAAATGGCAAATCGATGTCATTTTCATGCACAAAGCTCAATGTCAACACAAGATCCAACATATCTACACGGAGCTCAAGGAAATCATGGCAAAAGATCCACATCACATCACCTTTTGTTCTGCTGAAATTCTGGAAAAATTGTGAAAAGTTTCTGAGAAAAACATATACCACACTGCAGACAACAACAAACAGGGGAAAACCACCAAGTTTCAAGACCTAAGTCTTCTAAAGGGCCGCGGTTCCGCGGCATAAGCATGCTTAGGCCACGGAACCGCGGCCGTACGGGCTCGACAGATGATGCATTTTCAGGGGTATTTTGGTCATTCTATATGGAGGCAGATTGTTGCCCTAGGTTTCCAGTTCCCTACCTATAAATAGTCCAGAACTTGCCAAACCCAAGGGTGCTTATTCTTGTATTTAGATTTTAGAATACATGTTGTTGTTCTTCTTCCTCTTCTCATCTCTTCTCCATTAAAATCTTGTAGTGAGCTTTTGTGAGTGAAGTGATAAATAAAGAGTTCTTTTTGTTACCTTGCTTGTCTTATTGTTAATTATAATTGCTTGTAATTTTCATTTTGCTAATCTAGTTGTTGTTATTTGTTGTTTGTTTCTTTCTTGTTCTCTTTTTCTTTATCCTTAAACAACAATGATGCTTAAGCTTGATCCTTGCCAAGGTAAGGTCTCAAATAGCTAGTTGTAATCTTCTAACCTCTTTCTTTCTATCTTCCTTCTTTTGTTTTATTTTCTTTTTCTTATAATGGGTGAGTAGTTTTCATACTTGTTAGGGTAGGATAAGGAAAGTTTGAGAGAAGGAAATCTCTCCCATTCTTTTCTTGCCCAACATCTTAATTCGGACTCCCGTTAATTGAACCACAATCCGCTCCCTACGGCACCCTATCCTACATGATAGCGATGATTCCTTAGTGAGACCGGTTGTGGTTGAATTAACCGGAGGTTAAGGCTAAGAGCCAAGAACGGACGGACAAGCACCAAAAGGAAGAACTTATGCGTTGGAAAGCCTAGCTTATACTCGCAAGTTCCTTCCTAGTCGTGCTAATCCCCGTTGTTGCCGATTACCGTAACACCGATATTAAGAGTGGCAACGAAAGAAGTGAGCGACTCCTAACTCAAACTAACCTAATCCTAACCCTAACAAGCTCTCTTTATATATCACTTTAGCACATAGTTAATCTCAAAACAAACCTGGACATTTGGACTTAACTCGTTAAAGCACATAGAAAAAGATTCCCATCTCCCTGCGGACGACCCGTACTCAACCGGCTAGCTACAAGCGAAACCGTCTTGATTGCGGTAATAAACTTGAACACGCAAAAACTCTACCAATCAGGGACCCAGTTCATAAATGAACTCAAAATCCAGCAAACTTCTTAGACTGTATCGTCCACTGAACTTAATCAGTATCCTGTGCCATGCCTTCCGCAGTATTCGCTTGGACCACCTGTCCAACATACTGTCCCTCAGAAAAGGAAAAAACTATAACTTAGACAGCCACTCTGTCAACCAGGTCACCTTGGAAGCCTGAAATGATAACCATCTCCTGAAGGAGGCTGCCGTTACCATATCCCTAGAACATCCATTTATGATCATAAACTGCTTCCCTACATTTCTCCAGGATTGGATTAATATATGTTTATTCCAACTAGTGCAAAAACAACATCTGGTGTGGTACTTAACATTTCATGATTAACTCAATTGCCTAAGCAAGTGATATGCTAATCATGCATATCCCTCTCCCCTTTAGTCTGTAAGACACCTTTAGAGAGGGTGACTCCATCACCTGCAGGTACACCACCATGCCAGGAGTCGTCCATTCTAAAACACTTTAGAATAGTGTCAAGTACCCAAATTGGGACACTTCCCAAATCTAGATCTAAAACCATAGATCTAGTAACCAGAAACCCTGATATTATATCCATATCCTATATGGAGAAACACCTTGTGACAACCACTGTATAACCGATCGTAGTATAGGAAGATATCTTCCTATCAAGAGTATGTTATCCAAATACCAGGACATCACTCCTTACTACCTTATTACCAGATCCATCTTCTATTCTGATGAAGTCAAAACCTATGACTGTCACATCAAAAATAGATGATCTATTTCCGCTATACCTGCTTTAGTCTATAAATAGACATAAGCTACTTGCCCACTATGCTTCCGCTGCTCCCACTGACTACAACAACCCTCTGGCTGAGTCATATACACGTGCACTTCTAAAACTAGTTTGGAATGATGCTATACTCATCCTCCTGCCAGGTCTTATAGTTTAGAACAGCAGCAATGGCAAGTCTGGGTAAACAAGAACCTCCCTGTCACCGTCTCTGAGAAGACCGAAGTACTTCTCGGGTGCCTGAGGTTACCCACCAAATCTGCAGAGTGGCTAATGGAATGTCGAATCAAATTGAATCTTTAGCTTCTATTAAATTTTCAGTAATCGTTTGTGGTTCTGGAATCACTTCCAGTTCTACCATACTCCCACTTTTGTTTTCTGAAAAAATCCATTTCGCTAAAACTGGTGGTGAGTAAGAACAATATAACTATTGATCTGCCTAATGGTAGAAAGTTAACCCTCGTCAAAACCTGGGATAACCTACAAACTACCATTACTGAAACGTGCCTTGAGTTTGTCCAGATTCTGGTTGTAAGCATCAGCCGGACAACTACCTATATCTTAACATCGTTAAGATACAAATTGATTCTATATACCATATAGAAACAAAGGCACTAATTTTTTTGGAACCGGATTCAAAATCATGCAGCTGTCTCTGTAGGGTTACTAGGCACTATCACAAGGGTCTATAAGACATCAATCATGCCCGATTTAAAATTTAGACGTGCCGAACAACCCAAAGCGAGGATCTTTGCTAGATAATTAGGGTTAAACATGCAAGTAAACATCTTTACAACTAAGAGAGGGATTACAACCTTTGTAGTCCGCTCCTTCGCTTCATAAGCTCTGAGTAGTAGTCCCTTCGCCGCAATCCATGATCTCCTAAACTCAAGAGAAGCTCCATAACCCGAATGATCCATACTTGCTTGAAGTCTTCTTTTTCAAAGAGGATCTACCTTGAAGTTTATTTAACTCAAGCTCTCACTCACTAATCAAGTATTAATGAAGTGAACACCCTAATATTATTGGCTAGATTAGTTGAGGATGATGAAGTAGGATTTATGCTCTCTTTTATTATCAAAATCTCACACTAATCCATCACAAAAGAAAAACCTAGAAAGCTTTTCAAGAGCTCAAGGAAGAAGAAGAAGAATGAATTCTTTTTGTGATGAATAATGAATTGTGATAATAATTACAAATGCAACCATGATTGATAATAGAAAGGGCTAACCATTGTAGAGAGTTAACTAGGGTTAAGGGTTTGGGTTGGGTTTAAAAATATCTTACAAAATATCAACACATAATATCTTTGCAAGAAACAAAAGAAAAGCTTCTAGAAGCTTCATGAAAGAGCTAATCCAAATCAAACCCTAACCATGTTTAATCTCCACTAATCATGTTGCATTAGTAATCATAACATGTTACAATATTATATATCACATATATAATATAGTTTTGTAACAAAAGAAAATAATACATTTAACATATATCGCATATATATCAATGTATTATCCGGTGAGAAAATGAAATAATAAAGCGAGCCAATATTAGATAATGTAATGCAATATATCACATATATAATTATACATTAAATTATCGAATCAACACTTGATCCGACAATCCGGCTATATAGAATATAACCGACTAATATATCATGTACCGATTCATCGAATCAACACTTAATCTGATAACCCGACTGATATCAAATATCGCTGGCCAATATCATTTATCGCGATAATAGAATACGGTATCTTATATCGTATTATTCTCGATCCCGTACATATCACATATGTGATCCTACTCCGTTTTGCCAGAGTCAAGAAACCTCTGTGTAGGACTCTAAAGAATCGTCAATACGCCGGTAGCAGGTGACGATCATATCAAACACCCACAAGCTGCAAGCGGTCAGCTAAACGTAACAGCCACCCAGGTATTGAGCGGTCAGAAGATCAACAAGCAAGCCTGTACATTCTCCTATGAATCCAATCAGTAACACTCCCGTACAGTCCGGTCTCTTCGTCTGATATGTTGCATATCTTGTCTAGGGGTGGTAAACGTCAGACCCCAGTAACCGATAAGTCGTGTCGATGTGAGGCTCATAACAGGTCGAGAACCTAATGATAACACTTACCAGTAGTACTCAATATCCTCCCTGGCCAGGGACTTCCAGTTATAGCCAATCGAACACAACATAACATCAACTCCCTATACCGGGAGAGACGAATCCCCTCCTATCGCTCATTGCCTCCATGTGATTCGGGACTGTACCCAAAAGCCATCGTTTTGCACGCCCTCTTGGTCGTGGTAAGGTGGAAATAAAAACACAGTGGGAATCACACAAGACTCTATGACGATCTCGGGTCTACAGACTAACCTGTACCAGTGTCACCGGAGAATTGCCATCTGACGTGAGGTATAATACCATCTGGGAGTTCTCGGCGAGTCCGTCCAGTGTACCCAGTCTCCACTGACCACCCGTACACCATCCTTGATGTCATAACACCGATGGATATGGGATCATCCATCGCCCATCATATGGGTCAAGATGCGTATACGCTAGTCTACTCTGGTGTATCGATGCCCTGTCTCGATACACCCTCGACTAGGAACAATTATAGGATGTACTCATCGACTATCGTGGCCCCACTAGTATGATCTCATCATAGTCCCAGTAGTCGAGTACAGATCCTAAGGGCTTTATCAACACGTGAGAGTAAGACAGTAAACTAATATAAATCAACATGTTAAGATCAAGTGAAACCAAATAGCATACTATCATGACGAGTAAGAAAGTCCTCTCTATATATATCCAAGCATCCATTATAATATACATCATATGTACAACAATGGCCTCTAGGGCATATACATAACTAACAGTCTCCAGTGCATATCAACCAAATGGAATGAGGCCAATCAGCATTACTCAACTAGGAGTGCATCCATATATGAGTAACCCGAAAGAGAAGCAAGTTCTCAAAACCATTACTATCAACGGAATACCAAACACAAGTATCTACATTTTCGACTACCTCGAAGAATCATAATACTTCCAACAAAGGGTTCTCTACTTTATTCTTATACCTATAACTTCTAAATATCTTGACCTTGCATTTCAACGAAATACTTGTCCAGAACTAGAGAAGTCACAAATAAACAGAATATAGTATGAGTACCAACCCCTTTGTCCTAATAGACACTGGAAAACATACAATACTTTGTATAAGTCCACTGAGTTTAACGACTCAGATCCTGTGCGTCGCAGGTTGAAAACTGTACTATGGTTAAGAAGAATTACACCGCTGTTAAATGCACCTTACCTAACCATCAACTGATATAGGTTAATGTCACAAACATAATTTCAAAAATTTATATCTCACTTATAAAATAAATGTACAGATATATCAGTTTGAAACTGGTGCATAACAACGGATTTTCAAAACCAAATATTTGTCGTCAGGAAAAACCCAGGTGATTTCCTCAAATATCACCAATTACAACGAATTCCGATATAATGAGGATATAATCACCTAATTCCCAATATCTTACTCCCACTCACCAACTGTAACACCATACAGATGTGAGAAACTGATCTGGTAAATACATACCCTGGAGTTAGATTCCAATTGGGAAAACAGTTTTCAATTAGCATCGCACAGTCGGACTGAAACATGAAAATGTTTTGAAGAGGTTAACCTAGTATTCCTAGTAACGTCTCTTCCACTATCCTTATTCATGACAGTAACCATATACTTACCCGCCCTCACTTCAATCCCTTTATTATGTCTTTACTTATTACCTTCTGCACCTTCTTTAGGCTAATTGGTTTTCTTCCTTCCCTACCCTTTGGCACCAGCCTAAGGTTTGGAAGAAGACTATCCAATAAGTATAATAGGTGTACACTCCTTATGTCAGGAGCCCTCACAACCTGAGAGAAGGTAATGGGAAAAGACATCTGAATAATCCTATTCTATTTCTCCTGAACCGGAAACCATCCTCGAATCTGGAACGAATTCCTTCGAGTTCGTATGTAACTATACGATGGCATGTCCAAGCATTATGGACGTTCCTAGTAATACGAAGTGTTCTGGAGAAATCCAAAGTGGATGTGGGAGTGACAGGGGTATACACAGTTTTGTCGTGAATGATAACAGTCGTAATTTTCTTTGCCGTTATTCTAATCCCTTTATTTGTCTTTACTTATTACTTTCTGTACACTACACTCAGGCTAATTGTTTTTCTTCCTTCCCCACGATTGGGCACCTGCCTATGGTCTGGAGGAAGACTATACAATAAGCTCAATAGGTATCTCCTAATCCTAGGAGCCCTCACAACCTGAGAGAAGGTAACAAGAAAAGACAACCGAATAATTTTATTCAATCTCTCCAGAACTAGAATCCATTCTCGAATCTGGAACAAGTTCCTTCGAGTTTGTATATAACTATACGATGGATTTATCCAATAGGAGTGGATGTTCGTAGTGATACGGGGTGTTCTGGAGAAATGCAAAGATGATATAGAAGTGGCAAGGATATATGCGACACCGTGACATTCCAAAAGCCAAAGTGTTTTAAGAAGGTTCGATTAACTCGGTTCATGAGTTTTAGTTTAGGGCGGGTCATGGTCGCTGCCAGAGAGAGAAGAAACACTCAGCGTGCACTCTAACCTAGATCAGAATGGTTAATCACTTTATCTAATCAGGATGGCTCCCACTGTTTCCTCTAATTCTCCTCCAAACCTAAAAGGAGAATTAGTCGGGATCATCTAAAATCACCCGAGGAGTAATCCTACTCATCAGTGGGAATTGGGATCCATCTATCATCGCATGATAACTTAATGGAAGCCACTCAAGTTATCACACTCCAGAAGGTATGCGCATGCCTGGAAAGTTTCCTGTTTGTTTGAAACTCCCGATGTGAATTTTATCACATGCTCTTATGACCTTGACGTAGGCCAACAAATCATAAGTCACATATCAAGTTCTACCCGTCATTGTCCAGATTAATTTGAACTCACCCGTACATACCCTTGACGTAGGCCAACAAAGTAGTACGACTGTCCCAAACCAACGCATCTATCTATACAACAGAAAAATAACAAATAGCTACCATACACTATGCCTTGACGTAGGCCAACAAACATAGCATGAATACTAAGTGCTACCCGTCTGAAATGACGGAGGGCTACGAATGGTTTTTGGCGAAAAACCTTTAACGTAATGAACTTAATATCGTTGAAGGAACCTGATAGCCTTTATAAATATATAGTTGCGAAAACCTTTGCTAAAGAGGTCACTCCCGGTGAAGGGATCTCGGCTCTTTCCTCATCGAATGAGGTGCAGGATACTCTAAATTGAATACCACGATGCAAAGCAAAAATAATCGACTATAGTAAAGTTATTACGTTAACGCAAACTTTTACTCAAAGGGTCACTCCCGATGAAGGGATCTCAGCCCTTGCCTCGTCGAATGAAGTGTTGGATATTCATAACCGAATACCACTGTGCAAAGCAAAAGAGAATGTCTGTAATGTCAGTTTTAAAATTGGTTCCAATAACATTAAATAGGTTTGTTTTTATCCTTGCATTGATCAGAATCAACGCAGTCCCATCAATTAATCACACCAGAAAAAGAACGAAAATATATGATGTACGTATATGCCATCCGCATTCGCCACTGGGTCTCGTCATCACCCATTGGGTTACTTAACCAACGACAAAGCAGGGACTGGACTAGCGCGGGTGCAAAACATATACAACATCTACTAGTATATATAAATACAAAAATTTATGCGCGCGTTGCACGTGTTTAAAAAAATTAAGAGAGGAGAGGGGGCGAAATGTGAAAGGTTCTAGAGTTTTATTTATTTATTTATTTTTAAAAAGAAGGATTGATGATGTGGAGGGTTATAGAAAAACAATTAATTGTTTTTTGGGAGGAAAGAGAGATGATGTGGAGGGCTTAGAAGGTGAGGGAGATGATGTGGAGGGCATGATAGGTGAGCATTTTTCCCCTTTTTTCTTTTTTTCTAAAAAAATGAGAAGGGTGGAACTCTAACCAAGGGTATTTGCATTATATATATATATTGGGAGAGATGATATAGAAGGTTCTAAATAAACAATTAGTTGTTTTTTAGGGGAGAGAAAGTGTGTGTGTGTGTGTGTGTGTGTGTGTGTGTGTGTATATATTGGGAGAGATGATATGGAAGGTTCTAGATAAACAATTAATTGTTGTTTAGGAAAGAGAGAGATGACATGGAAGGCTTGAGAGGTGAGAGAGATGATATGGAGGGCTTGAGAGGTGAAGATTTTTCTCATTTTTACTACTTTTCTAGAAAAAATGAGAAGAGTGGGTCTCTAACCAAGGGTATTTGCATTATATATAGACTGTAATTTATGCACGTGCGTTGCACTTGTTAGTCTTAAAAAGTTTAAGAATGGGGGAGATGGGGGGAGAGATGTGGAGAGTTCTAGAGTTTTATTTATTTATTTTTAAAAAAAAAGAGGATTGATGATATGAAGATTTTCTAGATAAACAATTAATTGTTTTTTGGGAGGAGAGAGTGATGATGATATGGAGGGCTTAAGAGGTGAGAGAGATGATGTGGAGGGCTTGAGAGGTGGGGATTTTTCTCCTTTTTTCTATTTTTCTAGAAAAAAGGGAAAAGGGCGGACCTCTAACCAAGGGTATTTGCATTATATATAGAGATATATATAACATTCATCTCAGGTATGATATAAGCTACATCACAGAAACATCTGTAGGGTCCCGGCAGCGTCCCGGCCGATGAAACGCGGCCAAAATGCGGAACAAAAATTTTCTAAACCGGCGCTACCGCTACCCGATTTCCGGATCGACCTTAAACCCTATACTAGCGAGCTAACTAAGAGTTAGGAAGGTTATACCGAGTTGATCCGTGTCCTTCGGTCTTCATTCCAAGCTCCTAGCGGCTCTTTGATGTGGTTTAGTTGCCGGTCTTCCTTCGTCTCCGATGATCCACCCGAGAGAAACGGCGCAAGCTCCAACCTCGTCGAACGAGGTAACCGACGCTCTAACGTCGCTAACGTTGGAGAGTCGAGATGTAGTAGTGTGTCACTATATTTTCTCTCATCCCATGAGCTCAATAGAGCATCCATAGAAGATGAATGAGAAGGTCAAGGCATGAACAAAGAAATGGCTAAGTATTTTTGAACTTGAAAGAATGAGAGAGAGAGAGCTAGCATATCAATTAATTAACCAACATGAAATGAGCACTCACTCCACAAAATATTGGCCGGCCCCCTCTCTCTCTCCAATCAACAAAAAAAAATCATTTTCTTTTTCAATAAAATAACATCAACCATACTTTGTTTCATGCTTTTGACTCATGCCCATTCCATGAACAATGTTCATGCCACCTCACAAATTCCACCTCATTTATAAAAAACAAATGAATTTCCATAAATGGAAAATCATATAAATGATGTGGCATCTTCTAGAAGCTATTCCGTATAAAATACGGAATACTTCCCAGTACATGTACCGAAATACATATACGCGTATTCGTACCAAAATACGAATAGCCGAGAGAGAAAACTAACAGTGAACAATAATACTAGAATACGTATATATAAATACATATATCAATTATTAAATCAAAACCCGATTTAATAATCCGACTTAATCCTAAGCCGCTAGTATTATCAACCGTCCGATTAAAGTCTGTGCAACAAGTGCACATATTTAATCGGACGCCCGTATGTACCAACATACGACATGTACACCATATTGCCTGAACCGTGAAAACCCTCTGTGTGGAACTCTAAAGACTCGTCAATACGCTGGCAGTGGGTTTAACCACAAGCACGTCAGCGGCACTAGCTGTACGTAACGGCTACCCAGGTATTGAGCGAAAGGGAGGCCGATGAGCAAACTCATGCAGAACCCTTACTGAGCCTGACGGTGACAATATCCATACAGTCCGGTCTGTTCGTCTAAGAGTTTCGCATATCGAGTTTAGGGGGGTGGATAAAGTCAGACCCCCAACAACGCGATATTTAGTGTCGGTATGAAACCCATCACCACCTGAGAAACTATCGATCCTGGATCGATAATTCTCGTCCACCGTGGCCACGGATTTATGGTGATGGCCATCCGTACACAACGCGACATCAACCCCCAATACCGGGAGAGACGAATCCCCGACGATCCGATCACTGCCTTCATGTGGCTCGGGAATGTACCTAACTAAAACCTGTTTGCACGACTCCTTTGAGCCGTGGTAGGGTAGTAATCAAAGCACAGTGGGAACTCACACAAGACAAATGACGATCTCAGGTCGACAGACTAACCTGTACACATGTCACCTGGGAACTGCTATCTGACAATAGGTATAATACCAACTAGCAGGTTCCCGGCGAGTCCGTCCAGTGTACTCATAACCCAATGAGCACCTGCATACTATCTTAGGTGAACAAACTAACACCAATGGCTTGTGAGACCTGGCCACCGCCCCTCGTCGGGGTCTCGATCGGTATACACTAGTCTACACTGGAGTATCGATGCCCGGTCTCGATACTCCCACGACTAAGAACATTTAAGGATGTGCTTATAGACCCCCAGCTCCCACGTATGTGATCGCCATCACAATGCTGGTGTTCAGACCATAATATTGCATTTTCCATTCCCCTATTCTTATCCTTTTTATAAATAAACAGGTACTCTTGACGCACGTTTGTTGCATATTACAGGATACAGGTTTCTGGAGCAAATACAGTGAAAAAGACACAAAACAACAGAAAAGGGACTTTTAACCAGCAATTAGACGGTTCCTAGTCAAGCCCAGTTCACATAGGGGCAAGGCAACGAATGTCAAGGTGAAACGGTTAAAAAGACCAATACTAGTCTTCACTGAAGATCTGGAGAAGAGTAAGAAGCCAACAGAGAAAAAGAAGTATAAAACTAAGAATCCCAGACAAGGGAGCTGTCAACCTAGTAAGTATTTTATTTCTGTTCTTTTAATTATAATGTTTTCTCATCCCCTAATGAGCGAGTAGTCTCCTCGCTTGTTAGGGTTAGCCTTAGGGAAAGGGTTGAGAGATGAGATCTCTCACCCCTTTCAATGCCACTTTAACCTAATGAATTTGAACTCCACGCATATGAGCACAACCGCTCCCTGCGGCATCCTACCCATCGAGGTAACGATGAACCGTAGTATAAAGGGCCGGTTGCGCGCGTTTTCCGTGGTGGTTAGGATGATTATCAACAAAGGAAGGATACGAATCTAGAGAAAGAAACATCTTCCCAAAAGATTCGTATCCACTTTATTGATAATTAACTTAACATCTAATAGATCTAAAAAGTAAGCATTGAAAGCGGTGATGAAAATCGTTAATCTCCAAAACTTCCCCTAAACCTAACCCTAGCAAGACTTTTAATTAGATTAATTAGATCCAGTTTTTCTAGATTTTTATAAACCAACCAAAACGACAAATTGAATCAACTCGTTAAAACACATAAAAGGAATTTACCCATCTCTGTGGATCGACCCGTACTCACCGGCTAGCTGCAAAGCGACGCCGTTTCTGATTGCGGTAAACTAAATTTTTGATCGTAAAATCTCTATAATCAAATGGCGCCGTTGCCGGGGACGGCGTAATATTTCTTTTTGTGAATTTTCGGGTTGATATAAATTTTAAAACTCATAAAAATCTGAAAATATAAAAAAATTACAAAAATTATCTATTTTGATCTGTTTGAAGGTTATGTTCTTTTGAATCTTGCAGGAACAGCGAAGAATCGCGGATCTGGAAATTTACAGAGAGGAAAACAGAAAGTTGCATATCAGAACAGAGAGAAAATAGTACAACAGAGCAGTAGAATTTTTTTTCAGGAGCTGATCTCCCCTTTCCACCGCGCTTCCGCGGCAAAGGTGGGCCCCAGGCGGCGGAACTGCGGCCCTTTTAGCTTTTCTCTGTGTAAAAATTGCATGGTAGTTCTATCCTTCTCCCCTCTGTAACCTACAATATATCCACTGTAAAAATTCTCTGCAAGGTTCTTTGCGCTAAAAAATTTCTCCTCCCTCTTCTAAATAACAGATTTTCTGCAGGTTCCTTTGCGCCGCGCTAAAAAAGAAAAAAAATTTGATTGCAAGTGAATTTTACTGTTTTGCATAATTTAACCGAACTCTAAGGGGCTAATTGACCAAACTCAGATTGGGTGGGGATTTCATCACCCTTCCCAGGACCCCAGAAAACACCTAAAGCATTTTGCATCGACCACAATTAATTAAAAAAAAATTAGACTCAGACCTAAGGACATCGAGCTCAATAGGAAAAGGACTAGTATAGGCATCGGCCGTTTATCCTAACCGACTTTGCAGTGTCTAGGCTAGTGGTTATTAATTAGGCCCACTGTAGTGGTGGTTCCTTCCCACTTACCTGGCCGTATTTGTCCGTGAAGAGGCGATTTAAGGTCCTATTTCTAGCCCTAGTTAGGAGCTGTCTAGCAGACCTAGGCAACCCTAGATCTAGGCCTGATTGTGCATGTGTGGTTGATACATCTGTGTCACGAGTCCCATTTTCTAAAACCGTCTTGCAAAACTCTCCAATAAAAAAATAAAGAAAAATCTTTTCAAAACTTGCAACTTGCCGCTAAGAAAACTTGCACCTCACTTCCACCATCTCTCCTTCATTGACGTTATTTTACCCCCACATTCTGTTTTTCTGTTTTTTTTTCTGACTGCACTACCCTTTAGTGTATGTCATCTTGGACTAGGGATACTAACGCCCGATTAGTCCGTGTTTCGTTGGTACCGACCAACGAACCCTTCGACGAACCCTTCGACGAACCCTTCGTCGACATTCCGGCCATTTCCTTACCTCCAATCTCAAATTCTTCTTTCGAAGGTATGTCGGGACACAACCCCAACAACACCTTACCGACGGAAATGATTCCACCTCCGTTAGGTGCGAATAACCCGAATCTTCCGCCTGTTGTAGCGCCAGCACGAGTCGCGCTCCAGGATCTCTTCTACCCCGTCCGCACTTCCTTACCTACATGTCTTTCACCCCCACCGGCGAATGGGGATAATTTTGAAATAAAACCACACTTCATCAATATGCTGCCTAAGTTTCATGGTTTGGAATCCGAAGATGCATATATTTTCATTAATAAATTCCAAAACGTTTGCGCCATGATGAAGACAACCCAATTAAGTGATGACGCAATAAGGCTAAGGGTCATTCCTTTTACCTTATGTGACCTAGCCGAGAAGTGGCTATATAGCACCGCATCACATTCCATTAGAAATTGGGACGAGTTTGTGAGAGCTTTTCTAAAAAAAAATTCTATCCTCACCACAAAACTGCTAGAATCCGAAACGAGATTATACAATTTTCACAGCTTCCGTCCGAACCATTTTGGAAGTGCTTCGAGAGATTTAAAGACCTACTTGTTCAATGCCCTCATCATGGGATAGAAAATTGGCAACTTTGCCAAACATTATACGAGGGATTGAACGCAGCAATGAAGCAGTTGCTAGAAACAATATGTCAAGATCATTTTCTCTCCAAGTCTAGCGACGAAGCATGGCAGTTTCTTGAGGACCTGAGTGAACAAACAATTCAGTGGGAGAGTACCAAGACCACATCATCTTCTTCAGTTGGTCAATCTAGGGCAGGCATACATCAAATAGATATGTCGATAGCTATGAAGGCCGAGATGACCTCACTTATGAAAAAGCTAGAAGCCATTGAGACAAAAATCTCATCGTCTTCTCCTGCCCCTACTCTACCCACATGAACTGTTTGTGCTTGTTGTTCGAACCCATCGCATTTAACCGAAGAGTGTCCTTATAATGCACCTATTCAAGGACAGGATCAAGTCAATGCTGCATTTCAGCAACGACAGAGAAACGATCCGTACTCTTCGACATACAATCAGGGGTGGAGGAGTCACCCAAATCAACAAGTCCAAGGAAATAATAATTTTCAAAGACCTCCTCCACAACAACAACAAGCACCTCCACAAACTCAAAACCAGCAACATTTCCAACAACAACCTTATACAAATCAAACGAACAACTTTGGTCAACCAAATGATGATAAGGTTATCTCGCTAGAAAAAAGTCTAGATGCATTTTTGAAGCAATCTACAGAATCCGCAGCAAGATTTGAAAGTTATGTTCAATCTTTAATGAATAACAATGCCTCACACGATCAAAGTATCAAATCTATTGAGGCACAAATTGCACAATTAACTGCTGCGTTGAGTGAGAGAGAAAAGGGCAAGCTTCCATCTCAACCGTTGGCCAATCCCGGTCACCCACAAAACGCATATAACAATCACAATGTGAATGCGGTGACCACGTTGAGATCCGGAAGAGAGTTGCAAAATAATGTGGGAACTAATGATGACATCCCCGCCGGTGGTTCTTCTTCCCCTTCTTCATTTTCTTCACTTCCTTCTTCACCTTTTTCTTTAGAGCCTATTCTCCACCCTTCACACGGCTCTACTTCTTCTGACTCGAACGGACCCATTTCTCACAACACGAACACATCCACACTGGGATCCGTTCCTACTCCACATTCTACTCCACAGACTTTTGACTCAACAATCTTTCAGAATGCTCCATTCCTAAACAGATTGAGTCCTAATAAACCAAATACACAAGTGGAGAAGATTGTGGAGATATTTAAGTAGGTTAGCATAAATATACCTCTCTTGGATGCTATCCAACAAGTCCCTTCATACGCGAAAATCTTAAAGGGATTATGCACCTCGAAGAGAAAGGCATCTCAAGTACCCAAGAAAGTGCTAGTGGCTAGTGCAGTGAGCAATGCTATTAACCACCATCAAACCTTACCCCAAAAACGAAAGGACCCCGGCTGTCCTACTATTTCAATCACAATTGGGGATAAGAAAATTAATCGAGCACTTTTAGATCTTAGGTCTAGTGTTAACCTAATTCCTTACTCTGTGTATGAACAATTAGGGGTTGGAGAGTTGAAACCCACTCGTTGCACTCTCCAAATGGCTGATCGATCAATCACCTATCCAAGGGGTCAACTAGAGGATGTGTTGATCAAAGTCGGGGAATTCATATTCCCCGTTGATTTTATCGTTATGGATACACAACCTGTTGCTAACCCAAGAAACCAAATTCCGGTGATTCTTGGTCGACCATTTTTGGCCACTTCCAATGCCGTAATAAATTGTCGCAATGGCTCCATGACTCTATCCTTCGGAAAGAGGTCTAGTGAGTTCAATATTTATAAGATGGGAAGTCTGCCCCCCGTACCTAAAACTAGTACACAAGAAGTTTGCTCTATTCACGAAATCACGCAGGAGGACTGCAAGCTTGAAAGATTTCTATTTGATGAAAACAGTTTTGACGCCACTAGTGCGTCCCTCCTTGAGCCTACTACCGTTGACACAACCGATGTTGATTATGAATGCTTCACTTTTTTGGATGATGACGACTCACAACCCGAATATGAGTCGTTTGAATTTTTGGATGAGTCAGTCGAGCCATCCGAATCGGTTGTTTGCAGTGATTTCGAACCTGTGTTGGAGTCCTTTAAGTTCGAGGTAGATTCCGCGATGATTCTTTCGCCTCCGAAACTCGAACTAATGTCCTTACCGCCTCACCTTAAATGTGCTTACATAGGTGAGAATGAGACTTTTCCCATTATCATATCAGCCTCTCTAGCCTTCGAGCAAGAGAACGCTATTTTAAAAGTCTTACAAGATAGGCGGCAAGTTTTCGGTTGGACTATGGCGGACATCGAGGAGATAAGTTCTCTCATAAGTGAATATCATACACAATTGATGGATGATTGCATGTCAATAGAGGACCCACAGGAACATCTTGGGAGTATTGTGGTGAGTCAACCTCCTCCCTTAGAAGTTGAAATACCCCCATTTCTTTTAATAAGGTACGAGAATGACAACACTCCACTGATTGCTGATCATTTACATTCTCGTTTCGATGCATCACCATCACCTGTATATTTACCTCCACACCTCCCATACCACTACTTCTATCTTCCCCAATTCTTTGCGGGGCACCACAACTTATTTTTCCACCAACCAATATTCTTTACTGATAAATTTTTCAACTGGTTGGTGTTGACTTTTGGCCGATGCAAAGTTTGGCAGTAATGTCTAACATAGTTTAAATGAAGTTTGGGGGAGGGTCTTTTTGTATATATTTCTGTTTTTCTTAACAATAAAAAAAATATGTATAAATAAATAAACAGGGGAGTATCGGTATTTTGACCCTCTTGGTTTAGCATAACAGTGAGGACACTGTCAAGTTCAAGTTTGGGGGTATGCTCGGTACGTCTTCTTCCTTCGCATTCGTTTGTATATATTTTTGCATTTGCATACTTATTTGAAAACCCATAAAAATTTGAAAAATTTCAAAAATTATAAAAATTAATGTATTCAATTTTGGCTAATTGACTTGAGTTTGAAAAATAGGTTAACTGGCTAGGAACAACTAGATCTTAGACTTAGTGAATTAAAAACCCTAAAAATAACCTTCCTTAAAGTTTAACGGTAGAAAGTATATGCCTTGTAGTTTATTTAGAAATAGGCAAATTTTGGGTTCACTTCTTGGGCTAAGTTGAAACAAAGGAAGAGTATTGATGTTCTTATTAGAGTATAAGTTTGAAAAATAGTTCCTAGCTTAAGTCTAGATTCTGAAAATGTATACCCTACAATTTGCACAATCACGCACCTTGAAACTTGGAATAGTAGATGAGACCTTGAAATGCTCTTGTCTAAAGTCCTTAGTACGAAGAGAAAAAAAATGTGTGAATAAAGAAAATAAAAAAAAATGGACACTGGTTTTTGTGATTACCTGAGGCTGTAAAAATAGAAAAATATTTAGCGAGGGTGCCTTATCACCTAGTGCCTTAGACCAACTGGTTTGGGAGTCACTGCTAAAGCCTTGGGTGTTGCAAGACTAGGAAGTACGCTTTAAAGTGCAAACGCATTTTGTAATCGGTCGTTGGTACCTCAAGAAGTATTAACGGTCGCATGAAGGATGTGTAAGCAAATTTCATTTAAATTCACCAACTAATTAGTACTCTGGACAACGGACAAGGGGTTGATTGCTTAATTTGAATTTCCAAGTGTAGGGGTGATTTATACACACACGTGGGGGTATGTGATTGGAGTTTAGATGAGAGAAAGGAATGAAGAATAGAACTTGTATCTTTAGTAGAGTTGATAGAAATTCCTGAGTGGAGATGTAACCCTAGAAGGAAAACTTAAGAGATGCCGAAAGCTAAGTAGGTCTACATAACATATATAATCTTAAGTTAAATAATGAGGAAGTGTGAAGAATATGGGTGGATAATTTACGGGTCGACGATAATAGAATTCCTTGTTAGAAGACCTAATTGGAAAACAAAAGTCAATGGGCCGAGTTGATAGGATTTTGTGGTTGTAATCCGCTGAAAACCCTCAGGAGACAACACTCCTCTGTAACATTTTCAAAAATATAAAATATTAATTTTGGGAATTTTTATAATTTAATATTATTTTATTGATTATTTTAATATTAAATGCAAATAAATAGGAAAAATGTTAGAAAAATTATGAAAAATTTTAGAAAATTCTAAAATGGGTTAATTATTGAAATTATGACATTTTTAAGTTGTTGTGATCATTTTGACACTAATTTAGTGCTAATCGCGATTAAAATCGCTAATCGGGTTTTTTGGTAATTTTGTGCAAAACTTGCACATATCACATTTTCTACACTTGTACACTTTTCTTGCATGGTTTTTCATTTGGGATCACTATTCTTGTGAGAAGGTTTAGGGATTTAAAAGAAAAGGGAAAAAGAAAAAGAAAGTGTAATGATGAGGGTAGGTGAGAGAGAGAGGTTGACCTTTAACCCTTAACCATTTTCTTCTCCCATCATTTTCCCCTCTTCTTTCTCCTCTTGCTGCTGCTGCCTTTCCCCCCCATCATCCTCCCCTCTTCAAGCCATGAATCATCTCAAAAACATACCCAAAAGCTCATGTCCATTTCATTAAAAATGTGCAAAATCCCTAGATCTACACATGGAGCTAAAGAAGCATGGATTTGGCCACTAGAGGGCAACTCAAGAATTTTCTTGAGTTGCTAATGAAGGTAATTTCTGAACCATTTGCTTAATTATAGCCTTTCCTATAAACCCATGTTAAGATTTAATCGATATTGTGTGATATTATGGATTTGATGAAAACCTAGTTAGGGTTTGAGAGGAACTTGGGTTGTATTGTGAAATTGAGTTCAATTGAGGATACACCAACACCCTAGTGTATGAATTGAGACCCTAACCTGAAATTTAAACCCATAATACGGATTTTAGAAACCGATATCGGGGGAATTTGTGTAATCTGTCACTGTTATTTGGAATCTGCTATCATACGAGGTATCCTAAAATAAAATTGAGTGGACAGTAGTATGTGCAGGCACCCAGGAAACTAACCCCAAAACCCTAGCCCCTAGCTCCTCCGTACGGCCGCCAAAACCTCCATTCTGGCCGCAAATTGCGGCCAGACCAGTGAGGAATCTCCTCGTTTTCTGTGCACAGCCCCAATTCCTCAATTCTTGGCCCTGGGTACTTCTTGTTTTGACAGATTCTCTCTAGGGTAAAATCTGGGACATATATCCTAAGTTGCTATTTTGGATTCGTGTTTCCGTATTCCGTATTTTTGATTCTGAAATGGTGGGATGTGTTTTGCCTCGACTATTTGTCGTTTATACGACGATATAGAGGAGTTATTGATGGTTATGAAGGCGTGCCATAGGTTTTCACCTATAGGCCCCTTATCGTATCGTTTTGGATTTCATGCGCCGTTTTAGCTTGGATTTGGTTTAATGCGCATATACGATATTTGATGTGTAGGTACCTATGAAGACTTCGGGACGACAAGCAAATACGTGGTGACGTCCGCAATTGGTGATGCAAGGTGAGTAGATTATATCTACAGGGGGAAGTCGGGTGGATGGCGTATAGCACCCCCGCAGTCCGTAGATAGATTACTATGTAGTTTATTGTGATATTAGGTGTATTGTGGATAATATAGGGTTAGCAGTGACTAGTGCAGTTCATAGTCGCGAACCCTAGGATAGAATTACACCTATACACACACCCTTGCTTATCACTTATACTTGCACTGTGATTGATGATATGTGATGACTTTGGAGATGAGTCGATGATGTGGGCTTGGTGCCCTGGGATCGGTGATTTGATACGATTCATATGTGGGATATGACTTGTGATTCTCGCGGGCTTGGGATATGTGTTTACCCCCGCATGCATACTTCTCTGATGGTATCGACTTGTACTAGACATAGAGTAGTACCCCCAGACTATATGATCTGATGATACTGATACCTGTTATGTGACGAGATAGTGAGTTGTTGACCCCTACCCAGCTATGGGGATGTCGTACGATGATTTACCGTATGAGCCGATATTGATGATAGATCCGCACTCATAACTCGAGGATATCTTACGATATGACATTGAGGCGGGATCACCGACTACATATCTTTATATATATACATTGACTCAGATTTAGGTGGTTTCTATACCTACCCCTCCTGATTGACCGGATACTTAGATGTAGTTTGCATAGTGGATACTTCACTGTGGTGTTGACCACTAGATATCTGCATTTTCCTGCTATTCGCATTGCTGGCATATGTTCATTATTATGCTATTATCATGCTGTTAGGACACCAGCACCATTATCGATGATGCGTATGTTTCACGTACACTATTTGCCGGCTCACACACTTCATCATCGATAATTGCCATGCCACTACACTGTAGTACTGTTGCATTCATGATATGATTACTGCTTGGCATATTGTACACATGTACCTGTACACAAACATAGATGATTCATACTTGATTGAGATTGAGGACTGCAAGATATTCCATGTTACATGATTTCCGATATGATTACCTCTCCTTACTTGTCGCATACTTCATGGATTGATTGCATAGCACGTTGCATTGGATTTACTTCTCGATGTGGATTTTCATGTGATTTCTGGTTTTGAGGACCGTGGGATTATTTAATAAAAGATACTCTTTATGAAAAACCCGGTACCTCGTGATATGATATTTGGTGCGTCCACCACACGTTTTCTCGGTGCTGAGACGTGTGCTTGAAACCCGATTCGAGGAGGTGATGTACCGTTTGCGGGTTCGTGGTGGGCCCGGTATGGTTCCCCTCGGCGAGATGATCGATGGGTTATGCCGATTGAGCCTGGAGGCGGGCGAGTACCTACCGGTGATTGTATTTGAGCTCGGCGGATATCCGGGGGATACCGCCTGGAGCCGAGAGATGGGCGTACTGCCGGGGGCCGACGGGCCGATACCGCAGACGGAGCCCAGAGATGGACATGGGTTGACTCGTACTGCCGGGGGCCGAGGGCCGATACCGCAGACGGAGCCCCATATGGATGAGGATTTACGTGTCGATGCTTGGCACGGGTTTCATGATGAGTTTTCCATGATTTGGTTATATCCTCACATTGCATACATGATGCTTGCTGTCAGTGGGTGACAGGTGGACGGGTTCCACAGATATACAGATATGGATCATATACAGACTGGTTTTACACTTATCTTACACCAATATTAGTGGTATGGGACGCTAATATATGTGTATTGATATATTTGATATTTCATCATATCTACTTCATGCAGACATACCTTACACTGATGACATGTTATTACCTGAGTACCTGGCACTACATACATGATTAGATGTTACCTTGCCACCTTATTACACTCAGATGTACTCTTGTGGATTATATTACTGATCGTTGACTTAGGTTTATGTCTTGCATTCGGTTTCTGCTTGTAGATGTTTATATTCACGAGTTGGCAACTCACCCCCGTTGTGCCACAGTTCTTGCAGGTTTTGCCGTACAGGTCCTATTGCGGCATTTCTGGCACACTACCTTCTTGCGGGTGATTTGCTTTGGTAGGTGGATTCTTTCGTATCAGGAATCACCTTTGTATTTATTTATTTCATTGTATCTAGAAATTGTCCATCAACCAAAACTTGTATATTCTTTCAGACTCAGAGACAGTGTTGTATTATTCGACCTTAGAGTCGCGCTTAGTAGTATTGCGGTTTTCTTGCTACTTTTGAGCTTTCTTTTGGTTTTGATCCTCGCCACTTGGCGTTGTATATTATCATATCTTTGCGTGGTTGTGACCGTCGATTGACGAAGAGCTAGCTCCCGCTTGGGGATGCCTTTATCATTATATATATTGTTATTCATGTTGTACCTCATTCGGGGCCAGTTTTACAAGAGAAACTCTGCCGGAATTTTTAGAAAAGACTTATTGTTTTCAAAACGTACCTTCGGCTTAGTTATTTAAAAACCTTGATTTCAAACCTGTATTTCTTCACTTCTTTAAACCAGTTTTCTTTATTTATTCTTCAAAATGGTTTTAGATTTCTGGGCTTTTGGCTTACTTGGATCAGATGGAGTCCTATGGGCTTCATATGGTTCAAGTGCCAGTCGCGTGCTCTTTCGGGTCGTGACAAAGTTGGTATCAGAGCGCTAGGTTGACCTTGGTTCGAGTTTAAGTTTGACTATGTGGAGCCTAGGGAGTTGTTTATATACGGAACTTAGGCTTGACCTTACGGAACTTAGACTTGGTCGAGAGGGTGTAAACCCGAACTTTCGTCGTTTTAGGATGACCCTTGGTTGATGGATTAGGTGACTAAAGTAGAGTGACGTACCGTTGGTATGTTCCGCGGCATACTTACGACACGCCACTCCGCTTAAGGAACCTTAGGATGTACATACTTTCGAGATTAGTGATTCTCTTCATATCCTGGATTATACATCCATTTGAGATCCCCGATTCTATTAGTTTCATGATCATACCTTCATTGATACTGTTCCTTCCTATGATCATGCATTCACTTTGGATCTGTTGTTTCCTTTCTTGCCACTGATGTGCTCTCTTTGATACTCGATTGAGATTCCTGTCACCATGTTTGAGCGCAGTTTGGGCTGCTGCTAGGGTTACGGCCGGTGTGAGCTCGTTTGGTACAAGGGCCGACCATTGTGTTTTCTGGTGACATGGGAACGTCTCGAGTTAGTGTTGGTGATTGTGACCTCTAGTGGAGGCGAGTGCTTGGTCTTGCACCGGATGATCGGGCCATTGTTAGAGCTGCCAGTTGAGAGATGACTGTTGATGTACAGCATACCTCAGAGATGTGATGTCGCCTACCGTGCAGACAGATGGACCAGCTGTTGCTGAGATTGACAGGATGTTGCTTTCGGAGCTCACGAGCTGAGATTGCCGGAGCTTCCAGGCAGATATGAGACAGATGATAGCTAGTCTACCCGATTTGAGAGACGAAGGTGATTCGTCCGATTTTGCACCAGAGCGGGCCCAGTTGAGTTGAAGATTTCCAGTGTGGAGAGTCTTACTCAGATCTAGAGCAGACCGACTCAGAGATAACCGCTTATGTATCGCCTTTCCTGGAGGATTGAGGCGTTGTTCGGCGTACAGGCGTATGAGCCAGTTGCTGCAGCAAATGACGAGATATCGCCCAGATGGTTGGAGCTACTGCAACATGAGCATGTTCTTAGAGAGGTGATAGCGAGTCGCTAGTCACCGAGGATGAATGACTAGGACGTGTGGTGAGTTTGCTTACCCTGATGCGAGTCATCAGGCGGATTGATTTCCAGATAGAGACGACTTCACGCAGGTTCGTGAGAGTCGATTGAGACGATCGAATGTCAGGAGCCATTTTCCAAGTTTAAAGTATACGGAAAGACATGCAGGTAATTCTATGGACCCTCTAGAAGAATGAAACCCTAACTCGACTTAATGACCGTGTGACAGCCTTTGAACCTTAGGGTTTACGGCGGTTCCGCGGTGCCATTAGTGAGGCTTGGGTTTGCCCTTCTACGGCTGGACCACCGACGCTGTGGCATGTACTCGATACTATTAAACTGTATCCGAGATGTGAGCTCTTGGGGGATTATGAGGATCTGACGAGTCGATCGGATGGTTCGACATCTTTCGGATATCGTGATGGGATACTGCTTGGGAGACTCCAGATGCGAGCATAGCCGTTGGAGCATAGTACATGCAGCCATGATGAGACAAGTCCGAATCAGTCGACATTGACGCAGAGTGAAGAAGAGAGTCCGTACGAGATTTCGACGAGATGACGTCCCACTCCGCTGATATTAGAGATGTGATATGCACCCCGAGGCGTGGTATATGGATATATCTTCCAGAAAGAAGCGCGATAAGTATGCAGCCGTTCCGGAATGAGCTTTAGCTTCAGCATTGGATGACGACTTCCGGGCATTTCGGCAGGATTGAGATTTGAGAAAGGAACCTCGACAGGACTTTTCTGGAGTACAATACGAGAAGACCTAGACCAGGAGTGGTCGTATTGCGCGCACCCAGCAGGACAGAGTTCGGCCTTGTCGACAAGGTAGTTGACCAGGTTCGGATAAAGGAACTTACCCAGATGCGTTGCAAATTGATCAAAGACGGACGAGTGATGAGTATTCCTCCGATGGTCGGGACGGGTTCCCGAGGACCAGTTCGGCTTGACATCTGCTATAGAATGATGAAGCTACAGAGTACGCGATTTCGAGTCCGTGTGAGAGACTTCAGATTGACCGTGGCCGAGAACAGTGCAGTGCATCGTAGCTTAGCGTGACGTCATAGTGGACGACGATAGAGACAGTTGGAACAAGAGGTTCGTGTGAGACACTGACGAGCTGTCATTGCTTCCCGTCGAGACTAGAGACCTGATTTGCTTACAGAGACGTTGGGATACGACCAGTTTCTGAGGGAATATTGTGCTGAGGACACAGGTGTCTTTTGATCGAGAAGAGGTTGTGCAGGAGAGCCAGCCTCCGTTTGGTTCGGCATAGGCATAATCGGAAGAGACCTTAAGCAGGATTCCTTCCAGGACATTGCTGCAACGATGTTTGCACCCAGGATCAGATGTGAGACGTGCTTTCAGAGAGCCAAAGGCCGACGTCAGTGATTTGCTGCCTTACGAGTGGTCGTGAGGTTTGACCGAGAGGAGACCAGAGAAGTGCCAGAACGGAATCATCCCCGTTAGCACATCTGACAGGGCCGATGAGCCGATTGACTGTGAGATTGGTAACCCCCAGAGAGGATAAGGACCCAGAGAGTCAGAGGACGCCAGACCGTGAGCAAGAGGCAGGTGGATATCCTGCGCTGCTAGCAGTGGATTGTACCGACTCCTTCTCGACCTTTAAGGAGGAACTACCGAAGACGGTATTTATGATTTGTGATTTGGTGATTCGATTATCACGTATCCGTCATTTTGGATTTCGATATTTTGGGCGTTCTGTTTGCATGATTTAGTTTTGATGACTGAGTTTCATGATTTTGGTTTCACGCACCCACGGGATATTTATATATTTTGCGCAGAGTTATTACATTTGAGATATTGATTGAGATTTCATGCCTACCGTGTGCAGTGATTTGATTTGCACTTCCAGCTGAGTTTTCATGCACCTTAGTGTTTTGATATACGATTTTGGTGCACGCCAGATGCACTAATATCGGGATTCTTCGTACATGTCACTTGCACCTGATTTATTCTTTCTGTCAGGCACACACGTCGCCTACGACAGATGTTTCGTGCACACCCGTTGCACCTAGATGTTGTTTCGTATACCTGTTTGACACATTTATGGGTCTTGATTTCCGTGCGCACCAGACGCACAGGATTGTGTTATGTGCATTTTTGGGATTATTTCCTTTTGGAGCATTACCTTTTATGATGTTGGATTTTTGCCTTCATGCTGAGCAGGACTGGTCAGTGGACGGTACCTGGATATACTTTTGCATGCTATTACATCAGCTTTTTACATGTAGAGATTGGATGTCTACATGTGTAGTGTTGATCCATATCATATCGGTTTTGTATTGGATTTGACATTGTGTTTTTACCTCGACTCCGATGATTGCGAGATGCTTGACGGAGTTTTGCTTTTGAGTTATCTGCTCAGTACCCTTGCGCATGCATTGCGCTGTGACGTTCTATGTGTTGATGATTTCGGAGCCCCGACGACTTTGGTTTATTACTGAGATGTTTTTGTATTTGGGGGTTTAAATTTAAATTCGGGGACCGAATTTCTTTAAGGGGGGTAGATTGTAACATTTTCAAAAATATAAAATATTAATTTTGGGAATTTTTATAATTTAATATTATTTTATTGATTATTTTAATATTAAATGCAAATAAATAGGAAAAATGTTAGAAAAATTATGAAAAATTTTAGAAAATTCTAAAATGGGTTAATTATTGAAATTATGACATTTTTAAGTTGTTGTGATCATTTTGACACTAATTTAGTGCTAATCGCGATTAAAATCGCTAATCGGGTTTTTTGGTAATTTTGTGCAAAACTTGCACATATCACATTTTCTACACTTGTACACTTTTCTTGCCATGGTTTTTCATTTGGGATCACTATTCTTGTGAGAAGGTTTAGGGATTTAAAAGAAAAGGGAAAAAGAAAAAGAAAGTGTAATGATGAGGGTAGGTGAGAGAGAGAGGTTGACCTTTAACCCTTAACCATTTTCTTCTCCCATCATTTTCCCCTCTTCTTTCTCCTCTTGCTGCTGCTGCCTTTCCCCCCCATCATCCTCCCCTCTTCAAGCCATGAATCATCTCAAAAACATACCCAAAAGCTCATGTCCATTTCATTAAAAATGTGCAAAATCCCTAGATCTACACATGGAGCTAAAGAAGCATGGATTTGGCCACTAGAGGGCAACTCAAGAATTTTCTTGAGTTGCTAATGAAGGTAATTTCTGAACCATTTGCTTAATTATAGCCTTTCCTATAAACCCATGTTAAGATTTAATCGATATTGTGTGATATTATGGATTTGATGAAAACCTAGTTAGGGTTTGAGAGGAACTTGGGTTGTATTGTGAAATTGAGTTCAATTGAGGATACACCAACACCCTAGTGTATGAATTGAGACCCTAACCTGAAGTTTAAACCCATAATACGGATTTTAGAAACCGATATCGGGGGAATTTGTGTAATCTGTCACTGTTATTTGGAATCTGCTATCATACGAGGTATCCTAAAATAAAATTGAGTGGACAGTAGCATGTGCAGGCACCCAGGAAACTAACCCCAAAACCCTAGCCCCTAGCTCCTCCGTACGGCCGCCAAAACCTCCATTCTGGCCGCAAATTGCGGCCAGACCAGTGAGGAATCTCCTCGTTTTCTGTGCACAGCCCTAATTCCTCAATTCTTGGCCCTGGGTACTTCTAGTTTTGACAGATTCTCTCTAGGGTAAAATCTGGGACATATATCCTAAGTTGCTATTTTGGATTCGTGTTTCCGTATTCCGTATTTTTGATTCTGAAATGGTGGGATGTGTTTTGCCTCGACTATTTGTCGTTTATACGACGATATAGAGGAGTTATTGATGGTTTTGAAGGCGTGCCATAGGTTTTCACCTATAGGCCCCTTATCGTATCGTTTTGGATTTCATGCACCGTTTTAGCTTGGATTTGGTTTAATGCGCATATACGATATTTGATGTGTAGGTACCTATGAAGACTTCGGGACGACAAGCAAATACGTGGTGACGTCCGCAATTGGTGATGCAAGGTGAGTAGATTATATCTACAGGGGGAAGTCGGGTGGATGGCGTATAGCACCCCCGCAGTCCGTTGATAGATTACTATGTAGTTTATTGTGATATTAGGTGTATTGTGGATAATATAGGGTTAGCAGTGACTAGTGCAGTTCATAGTCGCGAACCCTAGGATAGAATTACACCTATACACACACCCTTGCTTATCACTTGTACTTGCACTGTGATTGATGATATGTGATGACTTTGGAGATGAGTCGATGATGTGGGCTTGGTGCCCTGGGATCGGTGATTTGATACGATTCATATGTGGGATATGACTTGTGATTCTCGCGGGCTTGGGATATGTGTTTACCCCCGCATGCATACTTCTCTGATGGTATCGACTTGTACTAGACATAGAGTAGTACCCCCAGACTATATGATCTGATGATACTGATACCTGTTATGTGACGAGATAGTGAGTTGTTGACCCCTACCCAGCTATGGGGATGTCGTACGATGATTTACCGTACGAGCCGATATTGATGATAGATCCGCACTCATAACTCGAGGATATCTTACGATATGACATTGAGGCGGGATCACCGACTACATATCTTTATATATATACATTGACTCAGATTTAGGTGGTTTCTACACCTACCCCTCCTGATTGACCGGATACTTAGATGTAGTTTGCATAGTGGATACTTCACTGTGGTGTTGACCACTAGATATCTGCATTTTCCTGCTATTCGCATTGCTGGCTGATTGAAAAGAATTCTCGATGTGTAGTATAGAATTGTAAAGAAATCACAACCAAAAATTATTTGACCGCAATCAAACTACGGTGTCAGCTGTAGCTAATGAATGAGTGCGGATCGTCCACAGGGATCTCGAGATTCGTTTGTATTTTAATTTGTTTGAAATGAAATGTTAAGCAACAATAAGAGAAAACATGATTCAAGATTGATTTGTATTCGTGTGTCACTAATCTCTACTAAAGAATCAAGAAACTATAAACAATCAAAAATCGGGTTTCAATGGTATTTTCCAAACGACAATCAAGAATGATAGAGAGGCTCGTAGGAATCGATAGGATCTTTAGATGTGTTGTAGTCTACAATATTTCATATTCTTGTCCTTCGAAGAATTGATACTAGATCAATGGTTATCGACGAGAGTTAGGGTTTTCTTGATGAAATTAAGGTTTCATCTCTTAACCCTTGCTCTTTCGAGGATACCATTTATATTCTAGCCTCTAGCAATTTCAAGAAGCGATCGGATTACCCCAAATCTCGAGCGATGTTGATCAAGAAAGCATCGCTTTGAATTGGGTTGTCGATTCTTGAACTTGCTAGGGTTTACAAACTCGTGGGATTCAAGAATTGATTACAAATTTGCTACATCATCATACTAAAGATCGTTTCGACTCCTTAACGAGCGGAGTTTTACTCACGCATCACCACATTGACAATATTCAAGAATAGTAAAGATAACATGATGCGGAATTTAAAGAAAACAAGAATGGAGAAAATATCACCTTTTATTTAATCAACAATTGTCAATACATTCTTTCAAGATCTACAAGAAGAAAGAAAATCGATCGTTGACTCGGCTTCGCTCGACTCCGTGGATCGTGGATCTACTTTCGATCTCTTGCCCGATGGAAGATCGGCTCGGCTCATAAAAGGGTTGAAGGAATCTTGCTTGGCTTGCACTCAAGATCTTGAATTGTGGTTGGATTTAGGGTTAGGGTTTCCTACAAGATTTCTCACTAATCTTGAGGAAGAAGAAGATGGAGAAAGAGAGAATGGCTAAAATCTAAGATGTTGAATCTTTTCCTCTCTATGGCAACATGTTTTAATGAATGAGTCTAGGGTCCTATTTATAGAACTAGGTTTAGGTTTGAATTAGACTTTCCCTCCCAAAGCTTGTTGGCCAAGTTTGTTGGGGTTTAGCTTAGGGTTTAAGCAAGGGTTTAGGAAAGTTCTAGAAGTTTTAGGTTAGTTTAGGAGCTTGATGATCTGGTGGAAGTGTCTGGACTCTTCTAGACTTTTGTATGCATTTTTGAGCTGCAGGTACTAACACAGGAGTTGTGGTGCAATTCGTGGAGCTAAGTCCCTGGGCCTGCCGCTCTTCCGCCGCATGAGATGCCTTTAAGCCGCCCTTCCGCGGCTCAATAGTGGCCTTGGGATCTGCGCTTTCTGCAGTTGTCTTGTACTGCTGTATGGGTTATTCTTTGATGTTTAGAATTGCAGTTGCCCTTCTATGTTGATACCAGATTTGCTTTCAATGAGTTTACGAGCAATTGTAATGGTCGAGCAATGTATTGATCGAGCAAGTATCTCTTTTCCTGCATAGACTTCAAAATAGGGGTTGCAAGATATAGAAAATATGCTATGTAATGCAATGCAGTTAATTTCCCTAGAATTTCCGGTTTTAAGGTCGAATACATGTAATTTGATATTTTGCGACCAATTAGCTAATATGTGAATTATGAATACCGTACTCTCCTATATGTATGCAGATGACAAGGTAATTGCCGGTTAAAATATGCAATATTTTCGACTGATCAAATACCCCCAAACTTAATTTCGATCGTCTCGAGAGAATGTTTTATTAAAAAGAGAAGGAGAAAACAAAGAAAGAGAAAAACTAACTAGCACACTTTCGTAGGCAACACGATTGCACTGAGCACGTGCAACAAGCCTTTAAACCTCTAGGTGTCCCTAGTAGGAGGAGTGTTGTCTCCTGAGGGTTTTCAGCGGATTGCACCCACAAAATCCAATAATAAAAGCAAGATCATGAATATTATATTTAAAGAAAAGAATTGTAAAAGAAAGACTTTGAAAATTAGGGTTTCCAACTAAGCTAGCTTTTCGGTTGTTATGAGCCCTATCTTAATGGTCATGAAAAAATGTTAGAAATCACGTCCTCCCTCAATAAAATATCGTCTTATTCTTCATTCCTATCTTTATTCCAAACATCGATCATATCACCCTGCGTGTGTGTAAAGACATCCCTACACCCGGAGAATTCAATTCAAGCTATCATACTCTTGCCCATCGACCTCAGTACTTCTTGATAAACGAGATTGCTCACACACTTTCATGCGACCGTTAATACTTCTTGAGGTACTAACCGACCGATTACTGATGTGCTCGCTAACTTGGTGTATTTTCCTAGTCTTGCACCACCTCAGGCATAGCAGTGACTCCCAGACCAGTTGACCTTGGGGCACTAGGTGAAGAAGCACCCTTTTGCTATATATTTTTCTTGCCCTTGGTGATAACAAAATCAGTGTCCATTTTTCTCACCACTTTAAAACACATTTTTTTTTCATACTTTTGGCTTTAAGAGAAGAGCATTTCAAGGTATCCTCTACTATCCCAGGCTTCAAGACGTGTGTCAGCGCGAATAGCAGGGTAGCAACGTTCAAAATGTTTGGCTTCCAGAATAGAAACTATTTTTCAGACTTATTTTTATCCTCAGATTAGTGACGTCCTTCATCTTACTAACCCTTGGGACAACGGCTCATAACTACTTATTACTAGTTCGTATAAGAAAACTTCTAATTTTCTTAGTTTTCTAAAATTTTTCCAATCTCATGGATGTAATTGTTCACTGTCTAAACTTTCATTATCTTATTTATATACAAAAAAGTGTAAATATTAAAATTATTTTTATATTTGAAAATTTTTAAATTTTTTATGGGTTTTGAAAATTTTTTTTAATTTTTTATAGATTTTTTTTTTAAAAAAAAAGAAATGTTTTGTGCTTATGCAGATGATATGCAAATGATGCGAAAATAAGCACAAACCTCCCCCAAACTTGTTTTCAACAGTGTCCTCACTGTTGCCGACAGTTATACCTACAAAAATCTGTAAATCTGGGAGGAATTATTAGTGGGGGCAAATATATAAGTGAAGAACTTCCCCCAAACTTGTTTTATTTACTCACCTTCATTCAAAATATGATACAATGATATACTGGACATGAAAGTGAGACGGAGGAATTTTAATCAAAATAAACTGGCTCTTGTAAGAACAAGAGCTCCTCCGTGGGGTCAGTGGAAAAATACGGCTTTAATCTATGTCCATTTACTTTGAAAACAGTGCCGTTTTTAACATTTTCAACATCTACTGCCCCGTGCGGGTATACAGACCGCACAACAAAAGGTCCCTTCCAACGAGATCGGAGCTTACCCGCGTGAAGGTGTAATCGTGAATCATAAAGAAGGACATGTTGACCAGGTAAAAATGTTTTCCTCAAAATGTTTTTATCGTGAAAAACCTTAGTCCTATTCTTCGTGATTACAGCATTATCATAAGCTTCATCGCGGAGTTCGCTTAGCTCGTTTAGTTGCAGCTTCCGAAAGTTGCAAGCAAGGTTTAAATCAAAATTAATTTCCTTTATAGCCCACAATGCTTTATGTTCTATCTCAACAGGTAGATGACATGCTTTTCCAAACACTATCCTATATGGAGACATTCCTAGGTTGGTCTTATATGCAGTCCTGAATGCCCAAAGAGCATCCGTCAATTTGGTCGACCAATCTTTTCTATTTTTGGCAACAGTTTTCTCCAGGATAAGTTTGATTTGTCTGTTTGAGATCTCAGCCTGCCCGCTTGTTTGGGGGTGATAGGGTGTAGAAAGACGGTGGTTGATTGAATATTTCCGCATCAGAGTCTCGAAAGATCTGTTGCAGAAGTGTGTCCCATTATCGCTAATAATAGCGCGTGGGTGTCCAAATCGCGAGAAGATATTCTCTTTCAAGAACTTAATGACAACTTTCTTGTCATTAGTGCGACTTGGAATGGCTTCTACCCACTTGGAGACATAATCAACCGCCAACAATATGTACAGATTCCCAAAGGAGTTGGGAAAAGGACCCATGAAATCTATGCCCCAAACATCAAACATTTCAACAACCAGAATGGGCTGCTGAGGCATTTCATTCCTCTAGGATATTCTACCCGTATACTGACATTGTGTACAGGTTTTGCAATATTCAAATGCGTCCTTGAATAAGGTCGGCCAATAAAATCCACATTGCAAAACCTTTTCCGCTGTTTTTCTTGGACCAAAGTGACCCCCACAGGCCTGATCATGACAAAATGAAAGAATACTCTTGAACTCTTCATTCGGGACGCACCGGCGAATGATCTGATCAGGACAATATTTAAACAAATAAGGCTCGTCCCAGTAATAGTGTTTTACTTGGGAAAGAAAGCGGTATTTGTCCTGTTTTGACCAATCACTCGGTATCAGTCCCGTGGCATGATAGTTCACAATATCCCTGAACCATGGTTCAGAGGATACGCTCAAGAGTTGTTCGTCAGGGAATGAGTCATTGATCGGCAGAGTCACAGGGGAAGAAACGATGCGTGAAAGGTGGTCAGCTACTACGTTTTCACATCCTTTCTTATCTTTGATAACAAGATCGAATTCTTGTAAAAGAAGGATCCAACGTATTAGTCGACCTTTGGCATCTTTCTTCGCCAACAGATGTTTCAAAGCGGAATGGTCAGTATATACAACAATAGGTGAGCCAATTAAGTAAGGCCTGAATTTCTCCAATGCGAATACAACCGCTAATAGTTCTTTCTCTGTGGTTGTATAATTGATTTGCGCATCATTCAGGGTCTTACTAGCATAGTAAATCACGTGTGGCATCTTTTCAATGTGTTGTCCTAGGACAGCACCTACTGCAAAATCAGATGCGTCACACATCAGCTCAAAGGGGTAGTCCCAGTTTGGTGATGATAAAACGGGGGCTGAAGTGAGTGAGTGTTTAAGTGAGTCGAAAGCTGTCTCGCAATCCGAGTCAAAGTGGAAGGTAGTATCCTTGGCCAGGAGTAGTGTTAAAGGTCTAGCAATTTTGCTAAAGTCCTTTATGAATCTCCTATAAAAGCCAGCATGGCCAAGGAAAGAGCGAATATCTTTGACGCTTCTGGGATGAGGGAGGTTTTGAATGACATCTACTTTAGCTCTGTCAACCTCGATGCCTTTCTGTGAAATGACATGTCCAAGGACTATTCCTTCTTGGACCATAAAGTGGCATTTTTCCCAGTTTAAAGTCAAGTTCTTCTCTTTGTATCGAGTAAGAACAGCGTCCAGATTCGCTAGGCATTCAGAAAAAGAGTCTCCAAAAATTGAAAAGTCGTCCATAAAGATCTCCAGGAAATTCTCTACCATATCAGAGAATATCCCCATCATACACCGCTGAAAGGTAGCGGGAGCATTGCATAGCCCGAAGGGCATGCGACTGTAAGCAAAGGTACCAAAAGGACAAGTAAAAGTGGTTTTATCTTGATCCTTTTTGGCGATGGGGACCTGATTGTAGCCTGAGTAACCGTCCATGAAACAATAGTATTGTCGTCCCGCTAAGCGTTCCAGCATTTGATCAATAAATGGTAGAGGAAAATGATCTTTCCTCGTAGCAGCGTTGAGTTTTCTATAATCAATGCATACACGCCACCCAGTTTGGGCGCGTGTCTGAATCAACTCATTTGCTTCATTTGTGATCACAGTGATGCCGGATTTCTTAGGAACGACGTGTATAGGACTTACCCACTGGCTATCGGAGATCGGGTATATAATACCACTATCTAAGCATTTAACGATCTCTTTCATGACAGCTTCCTTCATGACGGGATTTAACCGTCTCTGTGGTTCTCGGGTCGGTCTGGCATCATCCATCACATGTATATGATGTTCAACAATCAAGGGACTGATCCCTTTGATGTCCGCCATACTCCAACCAAACGCCTCTTTATTAGATCTTAATACCGATAAAAGTGCGTTCTCTTGCTCTGATGCAAGAGAAGTGGAAATTATAACCGGTAAAGTCTCGTTCTCACCAAGATATGCATATTTAAGGTGAGAAGGTAAGACCTTGAGATCTAATTCAGGCGGAGAAATGATAGAAGGAAGGATCATAGAATGATTTTTGGATTTACAAAGAAGCTCAGAGCCTGTGAAAGATACAGACTCGGGTGGAGAAAAGTCAGAAGTGCAGGACTCAAGTGTAAGTGTAGTGTCCTCACTAAGTGTAAGATCAAGCAGAGATGTGCTAATGTCATCGAGATCAGTAAAGAAAGGTTCCTCAGCTCCACAACTATCGGAAGCGATCTCATGGACAGAACACACATCTAAAATATGAGCACTAGGTTCTGATGGCTGACTCCCAACTCTGTAGATATTTAGTTCAATGGTCATATTTCCAAATGATAAATTCATTGAACCATTTCTACAGTTTATAACAGCGTTGGAAGTGGCAAGGAAAGGACGACCTAGAATCACCGGAATTTGGCCCCGGGGGTTTGCTACAGGATGTGTGTCAAGCACAATGAAGTCTACAGGGAAAACAAATTCCCCGACCTTTATCAACACATCCTCTAATTCACCCCTTGGTTTGGTGATAGATCGGTCCGCCATCTGGAGAGTACAATGAGCAGGTTTCAGCTCTCCAATTCCTAATTGCTCATAGACAGAATAAGGTAACAGGTTAACACTCGCGCCAAGGTCTAAAAGAGCACGATTTATGTTTTTACCCCCAATCGAAATCGATATTGTAGGACATCCTGGGTCCTTTCGTTTCTTTGGTAGCTGAGGAATAAAAGCAGTGCTGATATTATTAGCCATAAAGACCTTCTTCGGCACTTGAGTCTTCCTCTTCCTAGTGCACAAGTCCTTTAGAATCTTCGCATACGCGGGGACTTGTTGAATCGCATTTAGGAGAGGGATATTGATGTTAACCTGTTTGAACATTTCTAAAATTTTCTCCATATGAGGACTCGTTCTGTTTGCCCTTAGCCGATTCGGGTAAGGTGCTTTCGCAATAAGCGCAGGGTCCATCATAGGAGAAGGAAAGGGGGGTAGACGAGATCCCAAAAGAGGTGTGGGGACCGTCTGTGGAGAACTATAAGGGTTGGGTGATGGTGTTGAGCCTAAAGGGAACTGGAGAATAGGCTCGTGCGAAGGTGGTTTGGTAGAAGAAGAAGGATCAAAAGGAGAAGTGTGTGTATGTGGAAAGGTCTCAGCCGGGGTTTTGACATGATTTTCAGTATTATCAATATCTTCCCCGACATTATTATTCAGCACTCTTCCCGATCTCAACGTGGTAATGGCATTTACATTGTAATGCCCAGGATTCTGTAGGGGTTGAGAGGGAAGTTTCCCTTTTTCTCTCGCACTCATTTCAGCCTTGAGGCGTGCGATTTCAGCTTCCATCGTTCTAATACTCTCAGCTTGTGACGCTGAGTTTTTCTTTATTTCACTGACGGAAGATCTAACCTCAGTTGAAACCTCCATGAAATTGGATAAAAGTGATTTCATGGTTTGAGTAAATTGAGAGAAATCGTCAGAACAGGACTGCATAGGATTAGACTGTGCATGAGTGTTGCCCTGGTTTTGGAAATTTTGTGACTGGTAGGGGTGCTGAGTGAGTTGAAGGGGTTGCTGTTGTGGTGGAGGAAGAGCCCTTTGAACGTTATTTGTGTTTGGAACCGTGTTTTGAGATTGATTTTGGTTCCAAGCAAAATTCGGGTGGTTCCTCCAACCCTGATTGTACGTGGAAGAATATGGATCGTTTCGAGGTCGTTGAAATGCAGCATTAGAATGCTCGTGACCTTGAAACGCCGAGTTTAAAGGACATTCTTCCGTTAAGTGTGACGGATCAGAACAGCACCCACAAATAGTTTTGGGGAGTGATACCGGGTTTAGGGAGGCTGCTGCAAATTTGTGTTCCATAGCGTCGAGCTTCTTTTGCATTGCTGCCATTTCTGCTCGAACACCTATGGACACATCTACTTGGTGTACGCCACCCCTATTCAATGGTTGGGTTCCACTCTCCCAAATTAGTGATTTTTCAGCGAACTCTTCTAAATATCGCCAGGCTTCCCCATCGTCTTTAGTCATAAATGTACCTTGACACATATTTTCAAGGCTCTGTTTCGTGCTAGGGTTACTGCCCTCATAGATGATTCGGCAAAGCTCCCATCTCGGGATGCCGTGATGAGGACATTGAACCATTAGATCCTTGAAACGTTCAAAGTACTTTGAAAATGGTTCGGTAGGGAGCTGGGCAAATTGGTTCAATTCGCTACGAATTCGAGCCGTTCTTTGGACTGGGTAAAATTTCTTTAGGAATGCAGCGACGAATTCTTCCCAATTTGTGATGGAGTGTGCGGTGGTGTTATATAGCCACTTCTCGGCTATATCGCACAAGGTAAAAGGAAGAAGTCGTAGACGCATCGCATCCACAGAAAGTTGAGACGTACCCATCATAGCGCATACGTTTTCAAATTTGGTAATGAAAACGTAAGCATCCTCGGTCTCGAGTCCGTGATACTTAGGTAGAAGGTTGATATACTGGGGCTTTATTTCAAAGTTATCCCCGTTGGCTGGTGGTGTGGATAAGCAGGTCGAAAGAGGACCTCTAAGTGGATAACATCTTTCCTGAAGAGAAATGTGTGGAGGATTCTGCGCACCAACGGACGGTGGCAGATTGGGGTTAAAGAAGTTGGATGGATTCGGATCCATCGGTATGGGTGTGGTAGTAGGTAAAGAAAAGGTAAATGGAGAATTATCGACTTCGGAGTCGATAAAAGGTACGCGGACTAAACGGGCACTAGAATCCCGTGTCCAGCCTATCTTGTACTAAAAAGGGTTAGTACAAGTGGCAGCGTTGGCTTATAATTAGGGGTAAAATGAATGCGGTGTTTGCTTTTGAAAAGGGACGGATTTTGAAAAAAATGATGCGACAACCAAATGCAGCACACAAACCCTAGAATCTAATGGTCACCTAGGTCCGGCTCTAGACCGCTCCTAACTGCCAAAAGACAAGTCGCGGGATCAATCCTTCACTGCCTCTTTGTCCTCCTGTGGCCGGATGAGTGCCAGGTAAGTGGGAAGGAACCACCACTACAGTGGACCTAATTAATAACCACTAGCCTTAGACACACTCGCCTTAGGCACCACAAGAAAACGCGGATAAGCAATGAATTACCCACGGCCCTCTCTTGTCCTAAATGAGCGCGACAGTCCTTAGAGTCATCTCTAGATTTCTTTTAGTTAATGGGGGTAAATGCGGATGCAAGTTTGGTGGTTTTCGGGGCCTAGGAAGGGTAATGAAATCCCCACCTAATTTGGATTTGGCCGTGCCCCTTAAATTCCGTATTTAATATGCAAAATAACCAAGAAAAGCAAAACCACGCACAATTTTTAATTTGCTTTTGCGGCGCAGCTATTGTTTGCAAAGAATCCTGCAGAAAGGATTAGTTGGAGCTAAAAAGGGAGAGGGGAGAGAGCAAGAAATCACCTGAAGAAAGATGGTACAGAGATCACCCAAGACTGCGGCTCTTCCGCCGCAATATGCATGTATCTGCCGCCCTTCCGCGGTCAAGTGTTGGGAACAGTGTACGAAATTTCTTCAGCTGCTTCCTTTTGCTATCTCCAGCTCTCTGGTATATCCCAAATAATTTTTCCACAGCACAGAATGCTCCAGATCACCTTGCAATCAATTCACAACACACGTATAAGAGTTTGTACGAATTTTGATTTCAAGAAATGAAACGTAATAATTCTTTCACTTCAAACTATAAAATGTAACGAATTAGCGCGCGATCCCCGGCAACGGCGCCATTTTGATTGAAAAGATTTCGGATTGTGTGTAAAAGTATCGAATCAAATAGTCCCCGGCAACGGCGCCATTTTGATTGAAAAGAATTCTCGATGTGTAGTATGGAATTGTAAAGAAATCACAACCAAAAATTATTTGACCGCAATCAAACTACGGTGTCAGCTGTAGCTAATGAATGAGTGCGGATCGTCCACAGGGATCTCGAGATTCGTTTGTATTTTAATTTGTTTGAAATGAAATGTTAAGCAACAATAAGAGAAAACATGATTCAAGATTGATTTGTATTTGTTTGTCACTAATCTCTACTAAAGAATCAAGAAACTATAAACAATCAAAAATCGGGTTTCAATGGTATTTTCCAAACGACAATCAAGAATGATAGAGAGGCTCGTAGGAATCGATAGGATCTTTAGATGTGTTGTAGTCTACAATATTTCATATTCTTGTCCTTCGAAGAATTGATACTAGATCAATGGTTATCGACGAGAGTTAGGGTTTTCTTGATGAAATTAAGGTTTCATCTCTTAACCCTTGCTCTTTCGAGGATACCATTTATATTCTAGCCTCTAGCAATTTCAAGAAGCGATCGGATTACCCCAAATCTCGAGCGATGTTGATCAAGAAAGCATCGCTTCGAATTGGGTTGTCGATTCTTGAACTTGCTAGGGTTTACAAACTCGTGGGATTCAAGAATTGATTACAAATTTGCTACATCATCATACTAAAGATCGTTTCGACTCCTTAACGAGCGGAGTTTTACTCACGCATCACCACATCGACAATATTCAAGAATAGTAAAGATAACATGATGCGGAATTTAAAGAAAACAAGAATGGAGAAAATATCACCTTTTATTTAATCAACAATTGTCAATACATTCTTTCAAGATCTACAAGAAGAAAGAAAATCGATCGTTGACTCGGCTTCGCTCGACTCCGTGGATCGTGGATCTACTTTCGATCTCTTGCCCGATGGAAGATCGGCTCGGCTCATAAAAGGGTTGAAGGAATCTTGCTTGGCTTGCACTCAAGATCTTGAATTGTGGTTGGATTTAGGGTTAGGGTTTCCTACAAGATTTCTCACTAATCTTGAGGAAGAAGAAGATGGAGAAAGAGAGAATGGCTAAAATCTAAGATGTTGAATCTTTTCCTCTCTATGGCAACATGTTTTAATGAATGAGTCTAGGGTCCTATTTATAGAACTAGGTTTAGGTTTGAATTAGACTTTCCCTCCCAAAGTTTGTTGGCCAAGTTTGTTGGGGTTTAGCTTAGGGTTTAAGCAAGGGTTTAGGAAAGTTCTAGAAGTTTTAGGTTAGTTTAGGAGCTTGATGATCTGGTGGAAGTGTCTGGACTCTTCTAGACTTTTGTATGCATTTTTGAGCTGCAGGTACTAACACAGGAGTTGTGGTGCAATTCGTGGAGCTAAGTCCCTGGGCCTGCCGCTCTTCCGCCGCATGAGATGCCTTTAAGCCGCCCTTCCGCGGCTCAATAGTGGCCTTGGGATCTGCGCTTTCTGCAGTTGTCTTGTACTGCTGTATGGGTTATTCTTTGATGTTTAGAATTGCAGTTGCCCTTCTATGTTGATACCAGATTTGCTTTCAATGAGTTTACGAGCAATTGTAATGGTCGAGCAATGTATTGATCGAGCAAGTATCTCTTTTCCTGCATAGACTTCAAAATAGGGGTTGCAAGATATAGAAAATATGCTATGTAATGCAATGCAGTTAATTTCCCTAGAATTTCCGGTTTTAAGGTCGAATACATGTAATTTGATATTTTGCGACCAATTAGCTAATATGTGAATTATGAATACCGTACTCTCCTATATGTATGCAGATGACAAGGTAATTGCCGGTTAAAATATGCAATATTTTCGACTGATCACTGGCATATGTTCATTATTATGCTATTATCATGCTGTTAGGACACCAGCACCATTATCGATGATGCGTATGTTTCACGTACACTATTTGCCGGCTCACACACTTCATCATCGATAATTGCCATGCCACTACACTGTAGTACTGTTGCATTCATGATATGATTACTGCTTGGCATATTGTACACATGTACCTGTACACAAACATAGATGATTCATACTTGATTGAGATTGAGGACTGCAAGATATTCCATGTTACATGATTTCCGATATGATTACCTCTCCTTACTTGTCGCATACTTCATGGATTGATTGCATAGCATGTTGCATTGGATTTACTTCTCGATGTGGATTTTCTTGTGATTTCTGGTTTTGAGGACCGTGGGATTATTTAATAAAAGATACTCTTTATGAAAAACCCGGTACCTCGTGATATGATATTTGGTGCGTCCACCACGCGTTTTCTCGGTGCTGAGACGTGTGCTTGAAACCCGATTCGAGGAGGTGATGTACCGTTTGCGGGTTCGTGGTGGGCCCGGTATGGTTCCCCTCGGCGAGATGATCGATGGGTTATGCCGATTGAGCCTGGAGGCGGACGAGTACCTACCGGTGATTGTATTTGAGCTCGGCGGATATCCGGGGGATACCGCCTGGGGCCGAGAGATGGGCGTACTGCCGGGGGCCGACGGGCCGATACCGCAGACGGAGCCCAGAGATGGACATGGGTTGACTCGTACTGCCGGGGGCCGAGGGCCGATACCGCAGACGGAGCCCCATATGGATGAGGATTTACGTGTCGATGCTTGGCACGGGTTTCATGATGAGTTTTCCATGATTTGGTTATATCCTCACATTGCATACATGATGCTTGCTGTCAGTGGGTGACAGGTGGACGGGTTCCACAGATATACAGATATGGATCATATACAGACTGGTTTTACACTTATCTTACACCAATATTAGTGGCATGGGACGCTAATATATGTGTATTGATATATTTGATATTTCATCATATCTACTTCATGCAGACATACCTTACACTGATGACATGTTATTACCTGAGTACCTGGCACTACATACATGATTAGATGTTACCTTGCCACCTTATTACACTCAGATGTACTCTTGTGGATTATATTACTGATCGTTGACTTAGGTTTATGTCTTGCATTCGGTTTCTGCTTGTAGATGTTTCTATTCACGAGTTGGCAACTCACCCCTGTTGTGCCACAGTTCTTGCAGGTTTTGCCGTACAGGTCCTATTGCGGCATTTCTGGCACACTACCTTCTTGCGGGTGATTTGCTTTGGTAGGTGGATTCTTTCGTATCAGGAATCACCTTTGTATTTATTTATTTCATTGTATCTAGAAATTGTCCATCAACCAAAACTTGTATATTCTTTCAGACTCAGAGACAGTGTTGTATTATTCGACCTTAGAGTCACGCTTAGTAGTATTGCGGTTTTCTTGCTACTTTTGAGCTTTCTTTTGGTTTTGATCCTCGCCACTTGGCGTTGTATATTATCATATCTTTGCGTGGTTGTGACCGTCGATTGACGAAGAGCTAGCTCCCGCTTGGGGATGCCTTTATCATTATATATATTGTTATTCATGTTGTACCCCATTCGGGGCCAGTTTTACAAGAGAAACTCTGCCGGAATTTTTAGAAAAGACTTATTGTTTTCAAAACGTACCTTCGGCTTAGTTATTTAAAAACCTTGATTTCAAACCTGTATTTCTTCACTTCTTTAAACCAGTTTTCTTTATTTATTCTTCAAAATGGTTTTAGATTTCTGGGCTTTTGGCTTACTTGGATCAGATGGAGTCCTATAGGCTTCATATGGTTCAAGTGCCAGTCACGTGCTCTTTCGGGTCGTGACAAAGTTGGTATCAGAGCGCTAGGTTGACCTTGGTTCGAGTTTAAGTTTGACTATGTGGAGCCTAGGGAGTTGTTTATATACGGAACTTAGGCTTGACCTTACGGAACTTAGACTTGGTCGAGAGGGTGTAAACCCGAACTTTCGTCGTTTTAGGATGACCCTTGGTTGATGGATTAGGTGACTAAAGTAGAGTGACGTACCGTTGGTATGTTCCGCGGCATACTTACGATACGCCACTCCGCTTAAGGAACCTTAGGATGTACATACTTTCGAGATTAGTGATTCTCTTCATATCCTGGATTATACATCCATTTGAGATCCCCGATTCTATTAGTTTCATGATCATACCTTCATTGATACTGTTCCTTCCTATGATCATGCATTCACTTTGGATCTGTTGTTTCCTTTCTTGCCACTGATGTGCTCTCTTTGATACTCGATTGAGATTCCTGTCACCATGTTTGAGCGCAGTTTGGGCTGCTGCTAGGGTTACGGCCGGTGTGAGCTCGTTTGGTATGAGGGCCGACCATTGTGTTTTCTGGTGACATGGGAACGTCTCGAGTTAGTGTTGGTGATTGTGACCTCTAGTGGAGGCGAGTGCTTGGTCTTGCACCGGATGATCGGGCCATTGTTAGAGCTGCCAGTTGAGAGATGACTGTTGATGTACAGCATACCTCAGAGATGTGATGTCGCCTACCGTGCAGACAGATGGACCAGCTGTTGCTGAGATTGACAGGATGTTGCTTTCGGAGCTCACGAGCTGAGATTGCCGGAGCTTTCAGGCAGATATGAGACAGATGATAGCTAGTCTACCCGATTTGAGAGACGAAGGTGATTCGTCCGATTTTGCACCAGAGCAGGCCCAGTTGAGTTGAAGATTTCCAGTGTGGAGAGTCTTACTCAGATCTAGAGCAGACCGACACAGAGATAACCGCTTATGTATCGCCTTTCCTGGAGGATTGAGGCGTTGTTCGGCGTACAGGCGTATGAGCCAGTTGCTGCTGCAAATGACGAGATATCGCCCAGATGGTTGGAGCTACTGCAGCATGAGCATGTTCTTAGAGAGGTGATAGCGAGTCGCTAGTCACCGAGGATGAATGACTAGGACGTGTGGTGAGTTTGCTTACCCTGATGCGAGTCATCAGGCGGATTGATTTCCAGATAGAGACGACTTCACGCAGGTTCGTGAGAGTCGATTGAGACGATCGAATGTCAGGAGCCATTTTCCAAGTTTAAAGTATACGGAAAGACATGCAGGTGATTCTATGGACCCTCCAGAAGAATGAAACCCTAACTCGACTTAATGATCGTGTGACAGCCTTTGAACCTTAGGGTTTACGGCGGTTCCGCGGTGCCATTAGTGAGGCTTGGGTTTGCCCTTCTACGGCTGGACCACCGACGCTGTGGCATGTACTCGATACTATTAAACTGTATCCGAGATGTGAGCTCTTGGGGGATTATGAGGATCTGAGGAGTCGATCGGATGGTTCGACATCTTTCGGATATCGTGATGGGACACTGCTTGGGAGACTCCAGATGCGAGCATAGCCGTTGGAGCATAGTACATGCAGCCATGATGAGACAAGTCCGAATCAGTCGACATTGACGCAGAGTGAAGAAGAGAGTCCGTACAAGATTTCGACGAGATGACGTCCCACTCCGCTGATATTAGAGATGTGATATGCACCCCGAGGCGTGGTATATGGATATATCTTCCAGAAAGAAGCGCGATAAGTATGCAGCCGTTCCGGAATGAGCTTTAGCTTCAGCATTGGATGACGACTTCCGGGCATTTCGGCAGGATTGAGATTTGAGAAAGGAACCTCGACAGGACTTTTCTGGAGTACGATACGAGAAGACCTAGACCAGGAGTGGTCGTATTGCGCGCACCCAGCAGGACAGAGTTCGGCCTTGTCGACAAGGTAGTTGACCAGGTTCGGATAAAGGAACTTACCCAGATGCGTTGCAAATTGATCAAAGACGGACGAGTGATGAGTATTCCTCCGATGGTCGGGACGGGTTCCCGAGGACCAGTTCGGCTTGACATCTGCTATAGAATGATGAAGCTACAGAGTACGCGATTTCGAGTCCGTGTGAGAGACTTCAGATTGACCGTGGCCGAGAACAGTGCAGTGCATCATAGCTTAGCGTGACGTCATAGTGGACGACGATAGAGACAGTTGGAACAAGAGGTTCGTGTGAGACACTGACGAGCTGTCATTGCTTCCCGTCGAGACTAGAGACCTGATTTGCTTACAGAGACGTTGGGATACGACCAGTTTCTGAGGGAATATTGTGCTGAGGACACAGGTGTCTTTTGATCGAGAAGAGGTTGTGCAGGAGAGCCAGCCTCCGTTTGGTTCGGCATAGGCATAATCGGAAGAGACCTTAAGCAGGATTCCTTTCAGGACATTGCTGCAACGATGTTTGCACCCAGGATCAGATGTGAGACGTGCTTTCAAAGAGCCAAAGGCCGACGTCAGTGATTTGCTGCCTTACGAGTGGTCGTGAGGTTTGACCGAGAGGAGACCAGAGAAGTGCCAGAACGGAATCATCCCCGTTAGCACATCTGACAGGGCCGATGAGCCGATTGACTGTGAGATTGGTAACCCCCAGAGAGGATAAGGACCCAGAGAGTCAGAGGACGCCAGACCGTGAGCAAGAGGCAGGTGGATATCCTGCGCTGCTAGCAGTGGATTGTACCGACTCCTTCTCGACCTTTAAGGAGGAACTACCGAAGACGGTATTTATGATTTGTGATTTGGTGATTCGATTATCACGTATCCGTCATTTTGGATTTCGGTATTTTGGGCGTTCTGTTTGCATGATTTAGTTTTGATGACTGAGTTTCATGATTTTGGTTTCACGCACCCACGGGATATTTATATATTTTGCGCAGAGTTATTACATTTGAGATATTGATTGAGATTTCATGCCTACCGTGTGCAGTGATTTGATTTGCACTTCCAGCTGGGTTTTCATGCACCTTAGTGTTTTGATATACGATTTTGGTACACGCCAGATGCACTAATATCGGGATTCTTCGTACATGTCACTTGCACCTGATTTATTCTTTCTGTCAGGCACACACGTCGCCTACGACAGATGTTTCGTGCACACCCGTTGCACCTAGATGTTGTTTCGTATACCTGTTTGACACATTTATGGGTCTTGATTTCCGTGCGCACCAGACGCACAGGATTGTGTTATGTGCATTTTTGGGATTATTTCCTTTTGGAGCAGTACCTTTTATGATGTTGGATTTTTGCCTTCATGCTGAGCAGGACTGGTCAGTGGACGGTACCTGGATATACTTTTGCATGCTATTACATCAGCTTTTTACATGTAGAGATTGGATGTCTACATGTGTAGTGTTGATCCATATCATATCGGTTTTGTATTGGATTTGACATTGTGTTTTTACCTCGACTCCGATGATTGCGAGATGCTTGACGGAGTTTTTCTTTTGAGTTATCTGCTCAGTACCCTTGCGCATGCATTGCGCTGTGACGTTCTATGTGTTGATGATTTCGGAGCCCCGACGACTTTGGTTTATTACTGAGATGTTTTTGTATTTGGGGGTTTAAATTTAAATTCGGGGACCGAATTTCTTTAAGGGGGGTAGATTGTAACATTTTCAAAAATATAAAATATTAATTTTGGGAATTTTTATAATTTAATATTATTTTATTGATTATTTTAATATTAAATGCAAATAAATAGGAAAAATGTTAGAAAAATTATGAAAAATTTTAGAAAATTCTAAAATGGGTTAATTATTGAAATTATGACATTTTTAAGTTGTTGTGATCATTTTGACACTAATTTAGTGCTAATCGCGATTAAAATCGCTAATCGGGTTTTTTGGTAATTTTTTGCAAAACTTGCACATATCACATTTTCTACACTTGTACACTTTTCTTGCCATGGTTTTTCATTTGGGATCACTATTCTTGTGAGAAGGTTTAGGGATTTAAAAGAAAAGGGAAAAAGAAAAAGAAAGTGTAATGATGAGGGTAGGTGAGAGAGAGAGGTTGACCTTTAACCCTTAACCATTTTCTTCTCCCATCATTTTCCCCTCTTCTTTCTCCTCTTGCTGCTGCTGCCTTTCCCCCCCATCATCCTCCCCTCTTCAAGCCATGAATCATCTCAAAAACATACCCAAAAGCTCATGTCCATTTCATTAAAAATGTGCAAAATCCCTAGATCTACACATGGAGCTAAAGAAGCATGGATTTGGCCACTAGAGGGCAACTCAAGAATTTTCTTGAGTTGCTAATGAAGGTAATTTCTGAACCATTTGCTTAATTATAGCCTTTCCTATAAACCCATGTTAAGATTTAATCGATATTGTGTGATATTATGGATTTGATGAAAACCTAGTTAGGGTTTGAGAGGAACTTGGGTTGTATTGTGAAATTGAGTTCAATTGAGGATACACCAACACCCTAGTGTATGAATTGAGACCCTAACCTGAAGTTTAAACCCATAATACGGATTTTAGAAACCGATATCGGGGGAATTTGTGTAATCTGTCACTGTTATTTGGAATCTGCTATCATACGAGGTATCCTAAAATAAAATTGAGTGGACAGTAGCATGTGCAGGCACCCAGGAAACTAACCCCAAAACCCTAGCACCTAGCTCCTCCGTACGGCCGCCAAAACCTCCATTCTGGCCGCAAATTGCGGCCAGACCAGTGAGGAATCTCCTCGTTTTCTGTGCACAGCCCCAATTCCTCAATTCTTGGCCCTGGGTACTTCTAGTTTTGACAGATTCTCTCTAGGGTAAAATCTGGGACATATATCCTAAGTTGCTATTTTGGATTCGTGTTTCCGTATTCCGTATTTTTGATTCTGAAATGGTGGGATGTGTTTTGCCTCGACTATTTGTCGTTTATACGACGATATAGAGGAGTTATTGATGGTTTTGAAGGCGTGCCATAGGTTTTCACCTATAGGCCCCTTATCGTATCGTTTTGGATTTCATGCGCCGTTTTAGCTTGGATTTGGTTTAATGCGCATATACGATATTTGATGTGTAGGTACCTATGAAGACTTCGGGACGACAAGCAAATACGTGGTGACGTCCGCAATTGGTGATGCAAGGTGAGTAGATTATATCTACAGGGGGAAGTCGGGTGGATGGCGTATAGCACCCCCGCAGTCCGTAGATAGATTACTATGTAGTTTATTGTGATATTAGGTGTATTGTGGATAATATAGGGTTAGCAGTGACTAGTGCAGTTCATAGTCGCGAACCCTAGGATAGAATTACACCTATACACACACCCTTGCTTATCACTTGTACTTGCACTGTGATTGATGATATGTGATGACTTTGGAGATGAGTCGATGATGTGGGCTTGGTGCCCTGGGATCGGTGATTTGATACGATTCATATGTGGGATATGACTTGTGATTCTCGCGGGCTTGGGATATGTGTTTACCCCCGCATGCATACTTCTCTGATGGTATCGACTTGTACTAGACATAGAGTAGTACCCCCAGACTATATGATCTGATGATACTGATACCTGTTATGTGACGAGATAGTGAGTTGTTGACCCCTACCCAGCTATGGGGATGTCGTACGATGATTTACCGTACGAGCCGATATTGATGATAGATCCGCACTCATAACTCGAGGATATCTTACGATATGACATTGAGGCGGGATCACCGACTACATATCTTTATATATATACATTGACTCAGATTTAGGTGGTTTCTACACCTACCCCTCCTGATTGACCGGATACTTAGATGTAGTTTGCATAGTGGATACTTCACTGTGGTGTTGACCACTAGATATCTGCATTTTCCTGCTATTCGCATTGCTGGCATATGTTCATTATTATGCTATTATCATGCTGTTAGGACACCAGCACCATTATCGATGATGCGTATGTTTCACGTACACTATTTGCCGGCTCACACACTTCATCATCGATAATTGCCATGCCACTACACTGTAGTACTGTTGCATTCATGATATGATTACTGCTTGGCATATTGTACACATGTACCTGTACACAAACATAGATGATTCATACTTGATTGAGATTGAGGACTGCAAGATATTCCATGTTACATGATTTCCGATATGATTACCTCTCCTTACTTGTCGCATACTTCATGGATTGATTGCATAGCACGTTGCATTGGATTTACTTCTCGATGTGGATTTTCATGTAATTTCTGGTTTTGAGGACCGTGGGATTATTTAATAAAAGATACTCTTTATGAAAAACCCGGTACCTCGTGATATGATATTTGGTGCGTCCACCACGCGTTTTCTCGGTGCTGAGACGTGTGCTTGAAACCCGATTCGAGGAGGTGATGTACCGTTTGCGGGTTCGTGGTGGGCCCGGTATGGTTCCCCTCGGCGAGATGATCGATGGGTTATGCCTATTGAGCCTGGAGGCGGGCGAGTACCTACCGGTGATTGTATTTGAGCTCGGCGGATATCCGGGGGATACCGCCTGGAGCCGAGAGATGGGCGTACTGCCGGGGGCCGACGGGCCGATACCGCAGACGGAGCCCAGAGATGGACATGGGTTGACTCGTACTGTCGGGGGCCGAGGGCCGATACCGCAGACGGAGCCCCATATGGATGAGGATTTACGTGTCGATGCTTGGCACGGGTTTCATGATGAGTTTTCCATGATTTGGTTATATCCTCACATTGCATACATGATGCTTGCTGTCAGTGGGTGACAGGTGGACGGGTTCCACAGATATACAGATATGGATCATATACAGACTGGTTTTACACTTATCTTACACCAATATTAGTGGTATGGGACGCTAATATATATGTATTGATATATTTGATATTTCATCATATCTACTTCATGCAGACATACCTTACACTGATGACATGTTATTACCTGAGTACCTGGCACTACATACATGATTAGATGTTACCTTGCCACCTTATTACACTCAGATGTACTCTTGTGGATTATATTACTGATCGTTGACTTAGGTTTATGTCTTGCATTCGGTTTCTGCTTGTAGATGTTTCTATTCACGAGTTGGCAACTCACCCCCGTTGTGCCACAGTTCTTGCAGGTTTTGCCGTACAGGTCCTATTGCGGCATTTCTGGCACACTACCTTCTTGCGGGTGATTTGCTTTGGTAGGTGGATTCTTTCGTATCTGGAATCACCTTTGTATTTATTTATTTCATTGTATCTAGAAATTGTCCATCAACCAAAACTTGTATATTCTTTCAGACTCAGAGACAGTGTTGTATTATTCGACCTTAGAGTCGCGCTTAGTAGTATTGCGGTTTTCTTGCTACTTTTGAGCTTTCTTTTGGTTTTGATCCTCGCCACTTGGCGTTGTATATTATCATATCTTTGCGTGGTTGTGACCGTCGATTGACGAAGAGCTAGCTCCCGCTTGGGGATGCCTTTATCATTATATATATTGTTATTCATGTTGTACCCCATTCAGGGCCAGTTTTACAAGAGAAACTCTGCCGGAATTTTTAGAAAAGACTTATTGTTTTCAAAACGTACCTTCGACTTAGTTATTTAAAAACCTTGATTTCAAACCTGTATTTCTTCACTTCTTTAAACCAGTTTTCTTTATTTATTCTTCAAAATGGTTTTAGATTTCTGGGCTTTTGGCTTACTTGGATCAGATGGAGTCCTATAGGCTTCATATGGTTCAAGTGCCAGTCACGTGCTCTTTCGGGTCGTGACATCCTCCTACTAGGGACACCTAGAGGTTTAACGGCTTGTTGCACGTGCTCAGTGCAATCGCGTTTCCCTGCGAAAGTGTGGTTAGGATTTTAGAGAATAAAATAATAAGTTTGCTCGAGGACGAGCAAAAGATAAGTTTGGGGGTATTTGTTCAGACCATAATATTGCATTTTCCATTCCCCTATTCTTATCCTTTTTATAAATAAACAGGTACTCTTGACGCACGTTTGTTGCATATTACAGGATACAGGTTTCTGGAGCAAATACAGTGAAAAAGACACAAAACAACAGAAAAGGGACTTTTGACCGGCAATTAGACGGTTCCTAGTCAAGCCCAGTTCACATAGGGGCAAGGCAACGAATGTCAAGGTGAAATGGTTAAAAAGGCCAATACTAGTCTTCACTGAAGATCTGGAGAAGTGTAAGAAGCCAACAGAGAAAAAGAAGTATAAAACTAAGAATCCCAGACAACCACAAAGGACCCCAGAAAGTTTGGCAGCCCAAGACTACCAAAGGGCCGCGGATCCGCGGGCCAAGCCTACCAATGCCGCGGATCCCCGGCCGTCTAATACACGTGTCGGTGGATTTTTCTTCTGTTGCCGTGTCGGTGTGGGTGTTGGGATTTTTAGAGGTCAAATCAGTAATTGCGCATGTGCGAGACTCTGAAACCCTAATTCTCCTGTTTACTTATAAATTGTAATCTAAATTTGTAAAACCCGATGCCTCTTTTCAATCAATAAAATTCAGAATTTCTGAGATAAAAATTCAGATCTGTTCTTCTTATTTGGAGGGAGCCGTCAACCTAGTAAGTATTTTATTTCTGTTCTTTTAATTATAATGTTTTCTCATCCCCTAATGAGCGAGTAGTCTCCTCGCTTGTTAGGGTTAGCCTTAGGGAAAGGGTTGAGAGATGAGATCTCTCACCCCTTTCAATGCCACTTTAACCTAATGAATTTGAACTCCACGCATACGAGCAACCGCTCCCTGCGGCATCCTACCCATCGAGGTAACGATGAACCGTAGTATAAAGGGCCGGTTGCGCGCGTTTTCCGTGGGGGTTAGGGTGATTATCAACAAAGGAAGGATACGAATCTAGAGGAAGAAACATCTTCCCAAAAGATTCGTATCCACTTTATTGATAATTACTTAACATCTAATAGATCTAAAAAGTAAGCATTGAAAGCGGTGATGAAAATCGTTAATCTCCAAAACTTCCCCTATACCTAACCCTAGCAAGACTTTTAATTAGATTAATTAGATCCAGTTTTTCTAGATTTTTATAAACCAACCAAAACGACAAATTGAATCAACTCGTTAAAACACATAAAAGGAATTTACCCATCTCTGTGGATCGACCCGTACTCACCGGCTAGCTGCAAAGCGACGCCGTTTCTGATTGCGGTAAACTAAATTTTTGATCGTAAAATCTCTATAATCAGCTGGCAGTCAAGCAAGAATCATATGGGCTCTATCAACATGTAAATGATGATAAAGACAAACCAGATAGCATACTATCATCTTGAGTGAGACTGTTTTATCGATATAGGTCATCACTCAATCATCATAATCACAAGTCCGCGACCATGATAATTGCCATGAGGGCACTATAACCAACAATCTCCCACTTGCACTTAAGGCCAATTATTGCGATGTCGCATACTCACAGCCCGTGTGATACCGAACACCCAACTTCTCTACTAATCAGTTTCGCAAAGCCCGTTTGCGAAAATGATTGCGTTCGAGAAATAGCCTCAATGAGTGGATCCGCTCCAATGTTTCTTTCTGTATCTCTCTTAATCTCAACTTCGCGGAGAAGCTATCTCCCGAAATGAGCAATACCTGTCTTAGAATTTGTCTGGATATCTGATGGGACCCAGTTCACAAATGAACTCCAAATCTAGTAAACTTCTTTGACTATATCGTCCACTGAATTTAATCAGTATCCTGCGCCATGCCTTTTCTCAGTATTCGCTTGGACCACCTGTCCAACATACTGTTTCTCAAAAGAGGGAAAAACTATAACTCTGACAGTCACTCTGTCATCCAGGTCATCTTGGAAGCCTGAAATGATAACCGTCTCCTGAAGGAGGCTGCCGTTACCAAATCCCAAGAACATTCACTTATGTTCATAAACTGCTTCCCAATGTTTCTCCATAATTGGATTAATATATCTGCTTATTGCAGCTAGTGCAAAAAACAATATCTGGTGTGGTACTTGACATTTCATGATTAACTCAATTGCCTAAGCAAGTGATATGCTAATCATGCAGATCCCTCTCCCCTTTAGTCTGTAAGACACCTTTAGAGAGGTTGACTCCATCACCTACAGGTACACCACCATGCTAGGAGTCGTCCATTTAATGTCAAAGTACCCAGATTAGGATACTTCCCAAATCCAGATCCAAAACCTTAAATCTAGTAACCAGAAAACATGATATTATATCCATATCCTATGTGGAAAAACAACTGTGTGACAACCAAAGTACAACCGATCATAGTATAGGAATATCTCTTCTTATCAAGTGCATGTCATTCCAATACCTAGACATCACTCTCTACTACCTTCTTACCAGATTCATCTCTCATTCTGATGAGGTCATAGACCTATGACTGTCACATCAAAAATAGATGATCTATTTCCGCTATACCTGCTTTAGTCTATAAATAGACATAAGCTACTTGCCTTACTATGCTTCCGCTGCTCCCACTGACTACAACAACCCTCTGGCAGAGTCATATATACGTACACTTCTAAAGCTAGTTTAGAACGACGCTATACTCATCCTCCTGCCGGGTCTTATAGTCTATAACAACAGCAATGGCAAGTCTGGGTAAACAAGAACCTCCTGTCACCGTCCCTGAGAAGACCGAAGTACCTCTCGGGTGCCTGAGGTTACCCACCAAAAACTGCGGGTGCCTAATGGAATGTCGAAACTAATTGAATTCTTAGGTTCTATTAAATCTTCAGTAATCGTTTGTGGTTCTGGAATAACTTCCATTTCTACCATACTCCCACTTGTGTTTTCTGAAAAAGTCCATTGTGGCGAGTCAAGAACAATATAAATACAGATCTTCCTGATGGTAGAAAGTTACCCTTCGTCAAAGCCCGGGATAACCCACAAACAGCCATTACTGAAACGTGCCTCGAGTTTATCCGGATTCTGGTTTTAAGCATCAGCCGGACAACACCCTATACCTTAACATCGTTAAGATATAAATTGATTCTATATATATCTAATATAGAAATAAAAGCACTAATCTAATTTGAACCAGATTCAAAATCATGCAGCTGTCTTCAGTGCATATCAACCAAATGGAAAGAGGACAATCAGCATTATTCATCTAGGAGTACATCCGTATATGAGTAACCCGAAAGAGAAGCTAGTACTTAAAACCATTACTATTAATTGAATACCAAACACAAGTATCTACATCTTCGACTTCCTCGAAGAATCCTGATACTTACAACAAATGGTTCTCTACTTTATTCTTATACCTATAACTTCTGAATATCTGGACCTTGCATTTCAACGAAATACATGTCCAGAACTGGAGAAGTCATAAGTAAACAGAATATAGTACGAGTACCAACCCCTTTGTCCTAATGGACACTGGACAACATACAATACTTTGTATAAGTCCCCTGAGTTCAATAACTCAAACTCTGTGCGTCGTAGGTTGAAAAACTGTAGTATGGTTAAGAAGAATTACACCGCTGTTGAATGCACCTTACCTAATCACTAACCGATATAGGTAAATGTCACATACATAATATCAAAAAGATATATCTCACTTTATAAAAATAAATGTACAGATACATCAGTTTGAAATTGGTGCATAACAACGGATCTTCAAATCCAAATATTTGTCATCCGGCAAAATCCAGATGATTTCCTTAAATATCACCAATTACAACGAATTCCGATATAATGAGGATCTAATCATCCAATTCCCAATATCTTACTCCCACTCACCATCTGTAATAACATGCAGATGTGAGAAACTGATCTGGTAAATACATACTCTGGAGTTATATTCTAGCTGGGAAAACAGTTATCAATTAACATTGCACAGTGAAACTGAAACATGAAAATGTTTCGAAGGGGTTTACTGGTATTCCTAGTAACGCCTCTTCCACTATCCTGATTCACGACAGTAACCATACACTATACCTGTCCTCACTGCAATCCCTTTATTATATTTTTACTTATTACCTTCTGTACACCTCCTTTACGCTAATTGGTTTTCTTCATTTCCTACCCTTCGGCACCAGCCTAAGGTTTGAAAGAAGACTATCCAATAAGCGTAATAGGTGTACCTTCCTAATCCTAGGAGCCCTCGCAATCTGAGAGAAGGTAAAGAGAAAAGACATCTGAATAACCCTATTCACTTTCTCCTGAACCAGAATCCATCCTCGAAAAAGTTCCTTCGAGTTCGTATATAACCATACAATGGATTTATCCAATGGAAGTGGATGTTCGTAATAATACGGGGTGTTCTGGAGAAAAGCAAAGTGGATGTAGGAGTGGCAGGGGTATACCCAGTCTTTGTCGTGAATGATGGTGATTGCAATTTCCTTTGCCATTATTCTAATCCCTTTATCAACGTGAATGTCACGTTCGCAAACTCGTTTAAAGGAACATATAGCAATTAGATGAGTTATACCGCTCTAATGACATTCACGGTCGCAGATAGTAATGCATGTACTGATAAACATTTAAACAGTGCAAAATTATCGACTTCGAAACACCCCGAATTACCCCTGAACAATAGATAACATAATATCCAAAATAGGCAAAACTAGCAATACCACTGAACCAATATTCCAGACACTAACACACACCTAAAATATGAAACCCAAACTCATTAAAATGGCCGGCCGGCTCGGATTTTGTGGCAATGTGCTCGGCCCAAAACAAGTGGAAATGGTTCGTATTTGGAGTCCAGTCTAGTGGTCACTTAAGTAGTCTTCTGCGGTTGCTAAAATATTTTTTAAAGACTTTGAAAATCAACAGAGACTGGAATCTGCAGGGTATCATTTCGGGGTTGTTTCGATTTCGATACTTTAACATCGTCTAAACAAGCTAGCTTAGGGTTTAAAGTCTGGCTCTGATACCGTGTTGGGTTACAGCAGTGCCCCGGCCATCAAGCCGTGGCCAAATACAGAACAAAAATTTACTAAACTGGCGCTACTATGACCCGATACCCAGATCTACCCTAAACCCTATACTAGAAAGCATATATATTAAGAAGTTAGAATGGTTATACCGAGTTGATCCGTGTCCTTCGGTCTTCAACCATCATCCCAAACTCCAAGAGGCTCCTTGATCGAGTTTGATTGCCGGTCTTCCTCCATCTACGATGATCCACCTGAGGGAAACGGCGCAAGCTTCAACCTCACGAAATGAGGCAACCGACGCTCCAAGGTTGCTAGCAATGGAGAGTGGAGGTGTAGGAATGTGTCACTATATTTTTCTCTAATCACAATTGCTCAAGGGAGCAACCATAGAAGATGAAGGAGGTGAAGAAAACAATGGCATGAGCAACTAAAGAAAAATAGCTAAGTCTTTTTCCAAGTGAGAAAAGAATGAAGCAAGTGTAGAAATCAAGTGAAGAAAATCAAGCATGTGTTCACAATTAAGTGGTTGTCTCTCTCTCTCATGCATAAAAATATCCCCTCATAATTTTACAATAAACAATTGCAAACCATACCTCTTTACATGTCTTGACCCATGCTCATGCCAACTCACCCTCCACCTCATTTCCATAATTGATTTTCTAAAAAGAAAATCAATAATGAGGTGGACATCTTCTAGAAACCATTCCGTATAAATACGGAATGCAACCCGGTATACGTATCGAAATATATATACACGTATTCGTACAAAAATACGAATAGCCAAGAGAGAAAATGAATAGTGAACAATAATACTAGAATATAAATACATATATAAATTATTAAATCAAAACCTGATTTAATAATCCGGCTTAATCCTAAGCCGCTAGTATTATCAATCATCCGATTAAAGTCTGTGCAGCCTGTACACATATTTAATCGGAGACCTGTATGTACCAACATACGTCATCTACACCATATCGCCTGAACCATGAAAACCCTCTGTGTGGGACTTTAAAGACTCGTCAATATGCTGGCAGTGGATTTAACTACAAGCACGTCAGCGGCACTAGCTGCACGTAACGGCTACCCAGGTATTGAGCGAAAGAGAGGCCGGCAGGCAAACTCATCCTGAACCCCTACTGAGCCTGACAGTGACAATATCTGTACAGTCCGGTCTGTTCGTCTAAGATCGCATATAGAGTCTAGGGGGTGGATAAAGTCAGACCCCTAATAACGCGATAATTCGTGTCGGTGTGTAACTCATCACCACTTGAGAAACTATCGATCCTGCATCGGTAATACTCGTATATCCCGGCCTAGGATTTCTGGTGATGGCCGCCCATGCACAGCGCGACATCAACCCCAAATACCGGGAGAGACGAATCCCCGACGATCCGCTCACTGTCTTCATGTGGCTCGGGACTGTACCCAACTAAAACCTGTTTGCATGACTCCTTTGAGCCGTGGTAGGGTAGTAATCAAAGAACAGTGGGAACTTACACGAGACAAATGATGATCTCAAGTCGACAAACTAACCTATACACATGTCACCGGGAACTTCTATCTGACAATAGGTATAATACCAACTAGCATGTTCCCGGCGAGTCCGTCCAGTGTACTCATAACTCAATAAGCACATGTATACTATCTTAGGTGAACAACTGACACCAATGGCTTGTGAGACCGGCCACCGCCCCTCGTCAGGGTCTGGATAAGTATACACTAGTCTACTCTGGAGTATCGATGCCCAGTCTTGAAACTCTCACGACTAGGGACATTTAAGGATGTGCTTATAGACCCCCATCTCTCACGTATATGATCGCCATCATAATACTGGTAGTCAAGCAAGAATCCTATGGGCTCTATCAATATGTATATGATGATAAAGACAAACCAGATAGTATACTATCATCTCGAGTAAGACTGTTCTATCGGTATAGGTCCTTCCTCAATCATCATAATCTGTGACTACGATAATTGCTTTGAGGGCACTATAGCCAACATTTTATTCATTTGTAATCTATTTTAAAACTTCATCAACCAGAATTATATGTATATTTGTGGACTTCGAGACCAGACTTGTGTATTCTTTTGGATTTAGAACGAGACTTGTATATTATTCTTTATGTTGAGTTGATAATGATATAGTTGCGTTTTGATGATATTTTTGGTATTTTCTTTACTTTTCTTGTGCTGATCTTCGCCTTAGGCGTCGTATATATTGTGTGGTTATGATTCCGCTGTTTGGACAATAAGTTAGCTCCCGATTAGGGATGCTGATTATATTTATGTATATATACCGGTTTTTATTAAAATTTATAAAGGAGGTGCTGCCAAAATTTCAAATGACGAAAATATTTTCAAATTTTAGTATACAACCTACTTGTATTTCAACAAATTTTACTTATACTTTAAAAGAGAAATTTGATTTCATTTATACCCTTTTTCCAAACTAATCTCCACTATTTTCTTAAAAAGTTTTAGATTCCTGATTTTCGGCTTACTTGGGTTACAGTGTGATCAGATAGACTTCACGTGATTCAAGTGCCAGTCACGTGTCGTTTCCAGGTCGTGACAGATATCTTGACTTTATTAAAGATGCGTTAAAATTATGACATATAATGGATACCATTCTTTCCCAAAAAAACGCTTCGTTTTTAACTCATCTTAACAATAATAATAAATGTATACCCTGAAAAAAGAGAAGAAGGTCTATGGCCCCAACCGCATCCTTCAAAAGTATAAAATTTAAACTTTGTTAAAATGATTGAAATCCAGATCATAGATTTCCTAGAAACGGAGTAGATTGGATAGTTGAATCTAAAGTCCCGTCTTTTCTCGAAATCTCCCACTTGAAATTTGTCAGATTAATACAGTATGCGTTTTTATATATATAATATGCCATGCACCACAAATGCAACAATCAATGTAACAAATTTCATTTTCATTAAACTACTCTATTGAATCTTGTATGTTTTATTAGGATTTTTATTTTAAGTGAAATTAACATGCGCCCTAGACGCTCCGACTAGAACAATTACCTATAAAATCTCTAAGATTTTATGTGAGTAAAAAATTTGAAACTTTTTGTGAGTAAACAAAATTTTCGAAAAAAATATAACTCGCAGAGTTAATAATAAAACGCTCAACTAACCCAAAATTTGAGTGGGAAATCCAAAAAAAATAAGAAAACAGTAAAATTAATTTTCTCGGTTTTCTGAAAATTTTCTGGAATTTTTCAGTAAATTTTCTGGATTATCTTTAATTTTTTATTATTAATTTTTTAAAAAAATTATAAAACTGAGCCGGCTCCATAGCCTGCCCGCCCCCTTTTTTTTTAAAGTTTATTTTCTGGATTTTCCCAGAAAATCCGAATAAAATAAAATAAAAATCAGAAAATTGTTTTTATTTTCCAGAAATGTTTTTTTTGTTAAAAAAACATTTGGCCCTCTACCAAAATCAAAAAAAAAAATATTCAGTTCCCAACCAAAATCCCAAAAAAATATTTGGTTCCAAACCAAAATCCCAAAAAATATATTTGGTGCTATCACCAAAATCCAAAAATCCCACAAGTTTTATTTTATCCACAAAAAAAATAGAATCAGGGTTTTAAAAAAAAATTGCGACCTAACCGCCATTAATGCTCACCAAAAAAATGAAAAAATATATATTTATTTTTTAATTTTTACACAAAAAGATCCAATCTTTTATATAAAAAAATTATCTCACCTTTGTTTCATGGGTTATTTCACATTATCGAACTAAAAAAAAACTACATCAAAACGTCATAAATAAAATAGATCTAATATATGGTGACAAATAATGGTGCAAAATAGATAGGTCTTAACAGACACATCTAACGATAACCTTAATGGTATAGATCTGTCATAAAATAATTTAAAAAAATTTTGATCTATGTTTAGATTAAAAAACGCAAATTTTGAGTTGCAAAAATAAAATCACAGATCTACATTATCTACGAATGCGAGCATGCATGGCTCTGATACCAGTATTCAATTTAGATGACGCTGATACATAACATACAAACATATGCACCGGAAATATATGTATCTACCCTAAAAATTTTTGATATATCTGATCTGATTGATAGATCGATCATCTTGCCCACGTCACATAGAAGATCTGATTTTTATCGCCTCAAAGTAATGGTCGGAGGGAAACCACATTTTGGCAGAAAGCGAGAATCACTCTCTTGATCACCTCGTAAGTCAATCCAAAATAGAAGAGGATGAGAAAAAGAGACGACGGCTCTGTTATTTTTCTCTCCAGAAAAACTTTCTATATTGCATGTCTATTAAACCCTAGCCCCAATGGCTAGCAACCTTCAAATACATAAATGTGTATGAAAAATCAAAGGATTTGAAATGGGTGCAAAAATAACGCCATAATGCGACATAAATTTCTTTCAAAAAAACAAACGTTATTTCGTACTTCAATGACTCGCCATATACAAATCATCGTATCAAATTCGACTGTTATCAATGAAATTAACAATAACATACAAATCATGCTCAATTAGTGATACATGTGCACGTAGCTCATGCACAAAGTTCCTTTATTTATAATCCCACTTTATTTAAAACACCTCACAAACGAGAGCTTACATGTAACTTCCTGCATATATTATTGAAAATACAATTCTCTGCAGTATATATATTTATTTAAGGGCAGAACACAACGTTGTAGTTACCCCCGCCAGGGCAACTGAAAGTGCTCGTATCATCTTTAGGGTAACTGTAAGCATCAGGGCACAACCCCTTGAAATACCTAGAGTAATCTGTGGGCCCGCAGCTCCCCGAGTTGCAGCAGTACTCGTCGGTCTTGAACACCGTGCAAGGGTTGTTGCACCCGCCCGTGGTCCTCAACGGCCCTGGGCATTGCCCGTTGACATCGGCTGTGCATCTAAGATCCTTACAGCTACCGGACGCGGGCCTGAAATCCATGGGCACATTGAATCCGTCTACGACCGATATGTCGTAGAAGTCTAGGTTCATGTACTGGTTAAGCGAGTATTCTGCCAGCGTGTTGGGTGGGGTCCCGTATGCCGTACAGGCGAGGACGCCGCCGCAGTCGCCAGTCTGGCAGCTGCCGCTGCCGGATGCGTCGAAGTTGCAACCGGTGCGGGCCCAGACACGGCCTCCGGTGGTGCCCGCGGCGACGGTGATGGTCCAGGACTGCCCAGGGTTGAGCTGCTGGCCCCCGCCCGGAGTGGCTGCAGCCCAGACCGTGTAGCTGCATTGGTTGGTGATGGTGAATTGGGCGGCATTAGAGGAGACCGCGAGAATGAGAAGGGTAGCAAGGGTGATGAAGGAAGCCATGGTTTGGTTTTTGAGTTGTGTATGAGGTTTTGGGAGGGAGATTTAGGGTACTATTTATAGGGTTTGGGTTGAATTGCGTGTGTTCAAGGGATTCTATATATCAACATGTGAACTTTCTAGGATTTGCTGGACCAATATGACATTGTCTTGTTCATAAAACTTGACTTGGAAAGATTGAGTAGGATTTGTCTAATGCTAAAATATTAACCAAGCCTTTTCCTGATCATTGTTGGAAAAAAGAAGAGAAAAGATTTACACAGCATTATTTATTTTTTGTATTCTGATTACATACAGTGATTTTAATAAGATTTGGCAGACAAAAAAGATGCCAAATGAATGGAGGAAAAGTATTCTTGTACCTATCTACAAGAATAAGGGTGACATTCAAAGTTGCTCAAACCACCGTGGAATAAAACTAATGTGTCACACCATGAAACTTTGGGAGAGGGTGATTGAACACAGGCTTACAAATCCGCTCTTTCCAGGCGACCTGACCTCGTTTTAAGCCGGACAGACTTCTTCCCTTCGTTCGGAGCCAAGGAAGGATATTAAGATAACAGAGAACCAATTTGGGTTTATGCCTGGACGATCGACGACAGAGGCGATTCATTTGCTTCGTCAACTTGTCGAGCGCTTTCGAGAGAGGAGAAGAGATTTGCATATGATATTTATTGATTTAGAAAAAGCATACGACAAGGTACCTAGAGAGGTATTATGTGGGACAATGATGAAAAAGGGGGTCCCCGTCAAGTATATTGACATAATCAAGTATATGTACGACGGAGTAGTGGCAAATGTCAGAACTTGCGGTGGCTTAACAAGTGATTTTCCGATTACTATTGGTTTACATCAAGGATCTGCATTAAGTCCTTTCCTGTTTACCATCGTGATGGATGAGCTTACTAGAACTATCCAAGATGAAGTCCCTTGGTGTATGCTATTCGCTGATGATATTGTTCTAGTAAATGAGACGAAAGCAGGGGTTAATGCCAAATTGGAATTATGGAGACAAACATTGGAATCTCGGGGATTCAGATTGAGCAGGTCCAAGACAACATATATGCACTGCAAATTTAGTAGCCAGAGAAATCAAAACCATATTGGTATAACATTGGAAGGTCAAGAAATATCACCGAGCGACCAGTTTAGATATCTAGGTTCCATCATCCAAAAGAATGGGGAGATCGATAGTGATGTTAATCAAAGGATCCAAGCTGGTTGGTTGAAATGGAGGAGTGCAACAGGGATTTTGTGTGATCGTAACTTTCCGTTAAAATTGAAAGGGAAGTTTTATCGGAGCGCTATTTGGCCTGCCTTATTATATGGTACAGAATGCTGGGCTCCTAAGAAGCATCATACACAGAAGATGCACGTAGCGGAGATGCGCATGCTTCGTTGGATGTGCGGTAACACTAGAAAAGACAAGGTGCGAAATGAGGATATTCGTGCAAAAGTTGGTGTAGCACCCGTGGAGGAGAAGATGCGGGAAAACCGGCTTAGATGGTTTGGTCATGTGCGACGCAGACCTATGGAAGCACCGGTTCGACGAATAGATACTCTCGATATGGGTAATGGCAAAAGAGCAAAAGGGAGACCGAAGAAAACATGGATGGAGGTGATACGAAACGATATGGTTGCCAAAGGACTCAATGAAAGTATATTGTTCGATAGAAGTGAGTGGAGACAGAGGATTCATGTGTTGGACCCGGCGTGATTCTCATGTTGGTTCATGTAGCCTACCCCTTATACTTGGGATAAAAGGCTCAGTTGTTGTTGTCTCTCTCTCTCTCTCTCTCTCTCTCTGTTTGTAAATGATCATGTGCACAATCTCATCTCTAACTTTTTAACTTTAAAAGAGAAAGGTTTAAACTCTCCATATTATCGAATGACACATGACATATGTATATGAAAAACATCTAACATAATTTTGAAAATAACATTTACAGAAAATATGTTCAACCCCTTGGATGAAACCGCCAACAAAGATATTTATAAAATCTCCACTCTTTCAAACAAAAATATTTTATAATCTTTTCTAATTGTGTGTAGGTCTAAATATGTATACATGCAAGAAACTATTGCAGTTTAGCATACCAAGTGAAAACGTCGCAGTCCAAGGGTGGCTTGGAAAATGCTAAACTTTGACTGAACTGGTTAGGTTCTTTTAATTTCCCTGCCTGCTGGCAAAAATTATATATCCATGAGAAGAATTTTCTGCAAGGAAACTTGGAAGTTCCTGCATTATCTCTTTAGGTTTCCTCAGAGACTTGCTAACCTCCTCAAAATATTCTCAATTACATTCATTGAATACTATGCCTAAAATTATAAGGGTAACTTGAATTTTCGTTTACAAGTAGTTGACTAGATCCAAATCAAAGTTGATTATAGAATCTTCCTTTCCAAAATGAAAAAGATAGACTAAATCACACTAAACTACCTTCAAAGATTGATGTTTTCCAATAAACAGCCTAAAAGTTTTTTAGCAAAATGAAAACAACGAAAATTAACAGTGGCTTAGTGTACTTTATGCCCTAGTAGAATGAAAGAATCCCTTCATTCATTACACCCGCTTCTCACCGCTAGAATGCTGTATGTGCTGAAAATTCAGTCTTTAGATGCAATATCTTAAACATTAAGAGTTTTTCAGAGGCATTTCCTCGAGTAACATCATGATGGCAAGAAATTATGCCACATGAAACATGAAAATTGACTGGTTCTTAAACGAATCGCACAACACTCGTCAAGATTACCAATTATAAGACTTTTGTTTAAAATAGCTACATATACAACAGTGGATTCCCCTCAAGGGTGCAGAAATTCGCAAAGGCATTGATTCAAATTACACAGCTGAAAAACAATTTTATTAAAGATAATCCTGAGGAGAAATAGGAACTTGGTAAAGTACGTTGTTGTGCATGATCTACACTGAACACTAAGATAGTTAAGAAAATAAATCGCACGGACGAGCATGTAATTCAAGCACTTGCAGCACTGGCAACTGGGGTGTCACTGTGCAAACCCCATTCTGTCCATGACCCGTCGTATATAGGTACATCTGGTTTTCCAAGCCGGTGAAGACCCTGAAATAATGTAGATATGATGAATATCTTGGCATACATGAAATCCAAGGGCAACCTAGACAAAACGGGTTCATGAAAATACAGAATATTTAAAGGCATTAAACTTTATACATTTAACCACTATTTATTTACCAGTCGTTAACAAAATTAATGTGGTCTGTAGCAAAATAGTCATTATATGGTTTATTTTTATAATAGAAGCATCCCTAACCTAAATAATTCTAGTTATATCTTTCTCTCTAAAAAAAGAACCAAGAAAAAGAGGAAAAGAGGACGGTACCTATATTTGAGAGGAGAGAAGAAAAATGACATGGTTGAAATTAATTATATCGTTACAAGTATCTCAATTAAAATTTGGTGGAGAAATAATGGCAGGTAGTTTCATGAGAAGCTAAAAGATTCGGAAGGGGCAAAGCAATACAGAAACAAACTTATAATAGTTTCAGGGAAAAGGATGAAATTTAAGCAAATGGTTTAGCTAAAGTAAGTGTTGATTAAAGTACAAAGCAATACATATCTTAAAGGCTTGAGTGAAAGGGACTCACCAAAGCAAGGATGCAAGCAGTTACACCAGTACCACATGAGGCCACCACTGGGCCATCCAGAGAGATGCCTGCAACACAAAATAACATTTTTAGCAAGCAAAGTTCCAAAGGGAGTTAAAATATCTTCCTTCTCTTGTATAATGTTAAAGAAAGAATACAATGGCTGGCATTTTTCTTAATTTACCTTCTTGCTCAAATCTTTTAATAAGCTCACTGGAAGGCAAGAGCGTTTGTGAGCCATCTAGCAACTGTAAAATGGCATCAAAGTTTAATGAGTAAAATTGAAACTAGCTACTGGTTAGATAAATATCAAAATTGCAGAAACCTCCTCATTGTTTGCTCAACTAGGGATCTCTCTTTTCAAAAGCTGCACTTGGTCCCAACTTGGCATATTCTGATTTTTCCATTTTTTTCTTTTTTTACAGCTTTGTATTACTGGAAAACCCTTATCGTGCGTCATTTTTAATGCAATTCATATTTATAATTAATGCATCCACCGTATGGCCGTAAGGGTAAAGTCGCAAAAGAAGATGAGCGTTTTTTTAACAATAGAAGACCACAAGGCTAGTACAGTATCTGTAATGGAAAATATGTGTATCATGTTAGCAAAGTGCCTATCATGCACTATAATGATTTCAAAGTCTAGCAAAAAATTTCAACTTGTATTATATAATTTAAATTATGGAATAGCACATGAGAATATATGGAGGAAGATTCCTTTTGTATTTTATTTTTAACCCTTGGCAAAAAAAACCATTATGTAAAGCTCGATATAGGCAATTTATATGAATTACATCATGATTCAAATTCAATAGACAACATTATCTAGGGATCTCATATTAAATGCTCTGAATAACGTACAACATAAATAAATAAATAAAAAGAAAAAAAATGCGAAGAATATAGAAGTGCATAAGACAGAACAAAAGTGAAGAAAAAGGTTGGGGATTACTACCTGGCCAAAAGGAATGCATTTGCTTCCTGGTACATGACCACTTCTTATTCCTTTCCTTGGTTCGGGTGCTAGACCATCAAACCTGAAAATATTAAATAAAGCATACACATCAGCAACAGCTGAAAAAGAAATCTCAGCAAACACACACACACACACACAAGCTTACAATAAAATTTATGCTTGTGCTTGAAGAGCACAACTAATTAAACAAGGTTAAATTCTTATATAAATTATTTTACACTTTATCCTAGCTGTCTCTTCCTCTCTATTTAAACAAATTTCTTGCCCCTTGGTATGTGCCTTGCATTACATAAACCAAAATTGTTTTAGAAATATGAATATAGTCTTATTTCTGTAATTAGTGATAAATTTATTAGCAGCCTTTTATATATTTAAAAATTACAACTGCTTGTGCACATAAATCACGTGTGGTCAACCCATTTATTAAAAGAGAAAATTGCTTGTAGACCCACGATAAGTGCCTAAACACTAAAATGCCATATCCAAGATTTGAATCCTTGTTTCCGATTTCATCACTCATCTGACAGCCCTCTTTGGCAAAAATCTTACTCCCCTTTCACTTGTACCAAGACATCATGGTGTAAGCATATAATCTTGCAATTTCATATTTCTCTATAGTGGAGATAGAAAGTTATCTTACTGGGTTAGAGGGGTTAATAATTTAGAACCTTTTTTAAGCAAACAAATAATGGCCAAATTATGGTAATAATGGAAATCAAAATTGCAACTTAGGTCAGATACTTTGGCTAAGCAATAGTTTGTCACATGAAAATCAAGGGTTCAAGCCTTTGACAATATATTCACTCCATGAATTTTAATGCATAACAAATTAATTGAGATAAACAAGACCATAGTCAAAAATTGTTTTATCATGAAACACAAAGCAATTTTGGTATGAAAATAAATAAATTGAAACGTTAGGCAATAAGTATCTTTTCATACTAAAGATGCAAAGCTATAATTACCGGGCCTTTGATCGAGCATCTACATGTTGATGTGTTTGGTTGTCAACGTTTTGTTTAATCTGAAAGAAAAATCACTGTGTTGGTTTATTCAATACTATATTGGCAGGTAAAATTAATAAATCCACACAAGGCTAAAATAGTCATGTGTCAACCTGCAAGCAATTCTAGAACCTATCATTGATATTATGATGAATGCAAATTTAGGCACGCAAGCTGCATAATGGAGATATTTTTATAAAAAAAGTGACATACACGTATTTTTTGCCTGATAAATTCATTTGCAACTTTTATATTTAATTTCATTACCTGATAATGCTAGACCATATAGAAAAAGAATGTTACAAAAACATCTAATGTAAATATGGTATGGGATGAAAAATAGTAAGGTTATTATAGACACCACTGCGAAGCAGCGTTCATGAATTTATTGTTTTGCTTCTGCATGACCATTTGCATTGCCTCGGTGCATTTGCGTCATGAAATTCACCTCATCTTGCGTAATAAAGAGTGTTTGGCGCATGAAATCAACTCAATTACATGGTTCAATTTTTATGATCAAAACGTCGTCCAAAAATGCTTTAAAAACTCATCCTCAGGAAGTCTTGCAAAACTTACCATGACAGTTTTTGTTGAGGTTTTCCATAATCTATCATGAATTACCAAGCAAAATTTTGAATTGACACGTCGATTCGCTTGATAATTGCATTCAAACTCTCCAAGCTCTTCAAAAAATGCCCAAAATCACTTCACTCAATTGATGAGCATTTTCATTTTATCATCATTATTATAAATCATATGATAACAATTAGAGTAATTTTACATGTAACCTGTTGATTTCTTTAATCACGTCTTAATCGTCATGAACAATTTCGATTTTTATCTCATAATACATTGATCTAAATAATGCCAAACTTTCCGGATCATCATAGTATTAGGCAATGTTTGGATACCCATATTCCAATGGGAAAAAGGCAAGATTCATTTTTTCCATTGGATTGGGCCAATTCAAGAAATTGGCTATTTGGGTAAATTTTAAATGAAGAATTCTAATGGAAAAAGACACACAAACATACTTAATCCATTGAATTCTATAAATTGGCAAAGATCCAATTTTTCTAATCCAAAACTAACCCTCTCTTGAAATGACACATCATTACATCAATCTCTTTTTTCTCTCCCTCGTTTTAATGTTATCCTTATCTCAACCATCCAAATATACATTATGTTACCAAAATCCATTGGAATTTTATTTTTGGAATGCATGTGCATTCCAAAATATTTTAATTCTAAAGTCAATCCTGTGGACTTTAAGCTTAACTATCCAAACATGGCGTTATAGGATTAAAGACCTTATTTTCTCATCCTATATTGTCTAGCCATAATTTCAACTCTTCAAACACAAACTATTTTCCAAAAATAGAGAACCAAGATCCACTCCTTCCTTTGTTTGCTGCATGTTTATTGTTTTATTGTGTTTTGTTGATTTGTCATTTATCTATTTAAGATTTTTTGTTCTATTGATGATCTCATGGAAAAAATTCATATCTTATGACCCTCTTGATATCTCATAAAGTGGAATGATCGGCTTACATTGAACATCACGGATAGCTTAGCATCAGGATGATTTATTTTACTGACAAGACGCGGAGATGCGGAGGGTAGTCATCATCAGCGATCTCATCCTTCGAGTCCTCAAACGAAGGTAAGACCAATTTTATTATGATTAATGAAGTTCTTTCCAATTCAGTCGAATAGTTTCACTCCTCTATTTCCCTTCTGTCGGTTTCTTGTCAGTCAGTTAACTCTCATCCCTAAAAAGATGGTCTAACTTCACGGTTATTCATCAATATTTGGCATCGACGATCTGAGAAGAAAATATCTCTGTGAAAGCAGGTGTTAACCATTAGTCTATCTACAAATGTGCGAAGGTTAGACACTCAGTTTGGTGAAGACGGGTTCCTGCACATTAGTTGATTGATTGGAAAAGCACGCTCATCAGAAAGGAGCCCTTAGTGCCGCCTTCATTTACATTTCCTTGCTTGCTGGCCTACTCTCAGAAAGACTTGCTATCCCTAATAACTTCCCGAAAGGAAAAGGGACGGTGAGACAAGGGTAGCCCTCATGCATCAAGTACTAGATTCCAACTCCTAATACTAGGATGAGGGGTATATGGGTAATGATTAGACTAAAGCAAGATATTTCCTATCTCTAAAATAATTCTTGACGCATAAACTCTTCTCCTCAAAGAGAACAGCTAGTCTTTGCTATGTCTTGCTCATCTTCTGTACTCTAGTTATAGTCTTATGGTAGCCCCATATCTCTTAGGAGTGAATACCCTTTGCGGGACATTTTATTGCTCACTAACCCCGGCTACTAGTCGGGTAACAATTTTGGTAGGAGCAGATCCATCCTATACCCTATATTTGACCTTAAAACTAGACTTTAGTCTAGGCCCGGTAGGTTGAATTTCTCCCCTCGCTTCTTCCATCCGAACGTACTTTTCGTTACCGACTTAGTTTCATCCAGACAACACTTCATGTTACCAGAAGAGAGTGGATGAACCCTTTTCTAGCAGGCAGGGTAAGAGCCGAGGGTAGAAGCATGCTTAGATAGTTATTTAAAATAGTGTATCGCTATTCTGACTCCTAAATCAAGAGTGAAAGCAAAGACTTTTCTCTGAGTGTAGAATCCAAGCCTAGCTACTTGCTTCCCTAACTTTGTTTCCTAAATAGAATCTTAAGAAAAATCCAAAAAATAAACTAAATTGCACAAACGTACCTATCAAATCACTTTTTTAGGATTTCTACCATGAACTATTTAATCACACAAGTACAATGAACTGCCATGCAACTAAATTCCATCAATTATTCTTGCATATGATAATGTTATGTTTAGTTGCCACGTAAGCAATATTTGACTTGTTTTCCCCCATTTTACCCTTAAGAGATGTTCTTAAATATTTTAGTTGTTATATCCTTATTTATTCAGTAATAAAAAGGTTCAAAGAACGGTACCAGATCCAGCAGTCAACCCATGCAACCTGCAATTTCCAAAACTCTCATAATTTTCTAGAACTTTTAGTAAAGATAAAAAGAAAAGGCAATATATTTAAAATCAAGATCATTACCATCAACATATGCACAATAGAGAAGCAAGACCCAGTTTACCTTCTAACCCTAGCCTCGATTGGGTTGCCCCCTCCTCACCACTCTTCTCAAACAAACCCACACCGACCTCTCCCTCCACATGATCGAAAGCACTAACATTAAAATCAACACCATTATCGAAATGCTAATCTTGAAATTAATATAGACACGGCATAGACGTCTCCAAAAGACAATACTTCCTCAAATTTGATGATTGTTTTCATTGATTTTAGAATAGGGTGTGGGTGTGATTTTGGGAGAAAAAGGATTATTTTACTGAAAATTTTATTATTTAAAAGATGAAAATAATTTATTAAGAGAACAGAATAATAGAAAGTCAAGAAGTATAATGGTCAAGTATTAGTAGAATGTAACGCCGTATGTATTAATGTCTAAAATATAATTTATGGTACCTATCTCTATTTTCTATGTTCATGGTAAAGCAATCGCCAAAAAACTGAAAGTTGATGGATATATTTATACAACTTAGCCAAAAAATTAAAAGGTCGATTTCCCATCTTTACTCTCTTTTCATTTTATCTTTTTATTATGGATTATAATATATAAAAAAAAGCTTAAAGAAAAGAATCAAATTAAAAAATCATATTGAATTTGAAGATCTACATAAAGTTCTGATAGAAATACTTCAAACTATACAAAACAAAATTTTGTCAATTTTTTCGATAATAGTTTTTTATATTTTTTTTGAATTTTTTTGCTTAGTATTCAATTTGAAAAGCTTTTTTGACAAAGAATCCTTAAACTTGGTCCTTTCTTTAGCTTTTCTAATCAAATCCATATTAAAAACGGAATCGAAAAAGAGAATGAAAAATCAACCTTTTATTTTTTTGGATTTTTCTTATGGTTTTATCGATAAGATATTAAAAGAGAATCACAAGATATGAATCCTTTCCTCCAGATCATCAATAAAGCAAAAATCTAAAAATTACAAAAGACAAATCTACAAAACTAAAAAATATACAAAAAAGGAAAAATAACAACCACGGAAAGAATATCTTATAGGGCTGCTAATTGAACGAGCCAGTTCGGGTTCGGCTCGGTGTCAGCTCATTCAAACTCGATTCAATTATTAATGAGTCGAATATGAGCCAGAAAATTTAACTTGTTTATTAAATGAGCCGAACTCGAGCTCAGCCAGGATCATTCGATATTAGCTCGATTTCGGCTCAATTACATATTTTGAAAATGAAATAAAATAATATGTATAATATAGCAGATTCTATACGATTCCTAAAACACTTATTCAATTAAAGGGATGTATATCAAGTTAACAGAGGTGAATAAATCCATTTCATACTTTAGCTGTCAACTTTTTTTTATCTTTCCGCGTCCTAAAACTCTGGGTCTTACGCTCTAGCACGTGATCACTGTTCACAAACTAGCTTCTCTTTCAAGCAAAGAAGTTCAGTCGTCACAAAATGCCTTCAAGTTTTCTTCTTAAATCCTTATAATGGCCATTGGCCCATCCTCAGCCTCCACCAAACACCACTTTATCGTTTTCCTTTCAGAGATCGTCAAAAAGAAGATGCAACCAAGCTCAATTTGAGCTCGTTTAAGGCTCGGTAAGATCACGAGCTGAACATGAGCCAGACATGCTCAACTCGAAACGAACCGAGCTCAGGCCGGCCTAAAATAAGCCGAGCCGAGCTTGGACAGTAGTCGGCTCGTTCAAGCTCGGCTCGTTTACACCTCTAATATCTTGGATCCTTAAATTTTCAAAAGGGTTGTGTTTGAAAAGTTGAAATTGTGGCTAGACAATATAGAATTAGAAAATAGATTCTTCAATCCAAAAACCTAGTCATATAAGGAAAAACATGGATTCGTTTTTCTCCAACTCATGATTTTTAGATTTTGTTTTTTGGGATTTTTGGAGAATTTTTAAAAGTTTTCTTAAGCCAAACTAGTAGCTAATTATGAATAAGATAAAGATGTGAGACAATAAATTGGAGAAAGGTCCAAATGAAAAATCAACGTTGAACAATGAAAAAAGGATCATTTCTCTCATTAGAGGTTTATATATAAAAGTAGTGAATTAGGTTATACTCAAATGTTATGATAAAATTAAAAAGATTGGATGATTGTAATAACATGGTAATTATCAATCCAAAATTTTATCTCGGTTGATTACATTATGAAATACTTGGACATCAAGTAATTCATTAATAAAACAAAAGATTAATTTTGGATGTATTTTTTGATGCAACTACACTTAATTATGATTAATTAGGCATAAGATTCCATGTTCTGATGTCCATAAGTGCAATTTAGTTAGATAGTTCAATCATAAGCATCCAATTATACAGATTTAACCAAAGTCAAGTGGTCATGATCATTAATTAGTGTTAATCAAGTGTTCTATTAATTAAGTTAATGACCCCTTGATCTCATTTGTTCAAACTTATTACAAATGGCATTCAAATGACCTCAAATTATACAGGTTCTCTTATATTGATGAATGATGAAATAGAAAATTTTTAAGGAACTCTTTTGGCAATGTTATGACCTATTTTTTGAAACCCCAATGGAATCCATGAGATATGATGCGAGCGAAATACACATCAAACGACATCTAATTGACTTGAAATTTGATATGAAAGATCTCAGAAAATTATGATGACCCATCAAGAAAAATGGCAATTTTGCCTATATAGTACTATATTATTTTAATAATAAAATTATTGACGAGCTTTAGTTTGCTAGATAAAAGTTGTCGATATTTTTGATAAAAATTTTATAGAGCATCTTCATAATAATACCAAGATGATCTGGAAAATTTGGTATCATTTGAATTAATAAATGATGAGAAAAAACTGAAAATGTTAATAACGATTAAGGCGCGATTAAGTATTTTAACAGTTCCAGGTAAAACTACCCATAAGATATGACTCAAATTGATATAGCATAATCTACTATGATGATAATAGCATGCAAATGCTTATCAATTGGGTAAAACTGGATTTTGAGCAATTTTTTGAATGTTCGAGGGATCTTAATACAAATCTCAAGAGAACCGACTAGTCGATTCTAATTTTTGCTTTGGTAATTCATGATAAATCATGGAGTTGTACAAAAAAATTATGGCAAGTCTTGTAAGAATTCATAAGATATGGATTTTTAAGCTTTTTTTAAAGGATATTTTGGTCACTTAGCGCAAAAAATGAACCATGTAATTGAGTTGTTTTCATGCACAACTCCTTATTTGCAAGATGAGGTGAATTTCATGATGCAAATGCAATGAGGTAATGCAAATGATCATGCAGGGGCAAAACATAAAATTCATAAATGTTGCTTCATATAGATGTATACATTATAGCATACACTATCCAGGAATGAACCCTATCCTAAGAAGCATGAACACTTCTATTTGCTCATATCCATGTCCATGATCAACACGTATTGGACACTTGAACACTCGAACACTGTGTCTGATGTTCGATGTGTCCGACACACTTGGGTCATGTCAACCTATATTTGACGTAATCGACATTTCTACATAGAGTATGGGGTTCTGAAATAAAAATGAACAAATATATGGTTCTACAGAATACGGGGTTCTGAAATAAAAATGATCAAATGTGTGAACTTTGATACCTTCAAGAATACAAGAATGTTACATATTGCAAATCTCTCGTTATGGACTACAACTAGGGTGAGTAAAGATCCAAATCGATGTAAATGATAACGTCGGGTCTATGAAAGTCGGCGCCAATTATAAAGCATTAAAAGTTTTAGGGGTGTTTACAACGTAGCAATGTTTCAAAGGGGCCTATATAAAAAACCTATTTTTATTGTGCTTTTAAAGTTATTCTAGTACATGTTTTTTGTAATCTATTATATTTTGTTTTATATATATATTTTTTGCTCCATCAACTTATCGAGCGTTTTCAAGAGGAGAAAGGATTTGCATATTGTTTTTATTAATTTAAAGAAAGCTTACGATAAAATACCTAGAGAATTATTATGGCAAACAGTGATGAAGAAGGGAGTGTCAATCAAGTGCATTAAAATAATTAAAGACATGTATAATAGCGTAGTCGCAAATGTAAGAACTTATGGCGGCCTAACGAGTGATTTTCTTATCACAATTGGTTTGCATAAAGGATATACATTAATTCTATTGTTATTTGCCACAGTGATGAATGAGCTTACTAAAACTATCCAGAATAAGGTACCTTAGTGTATGTTATCTGCTGATGATAATTTTCTAATAAATGAGACGAAAGCATGGGTTAATACCAAATTGGAGTTATAAAGGTAAACGTTGGAAACTTGGGTTTAGATTGAGCAGATCCAAGACAGCATATATGCAATGCAAATTAGTAAATAGAAAAGTCGAGATCACAGTGTTACCACTGGATGGGTAAGAAATATCACCGAGCGATCGGCTTAAATATTTAGATTCTATCATCCAAAAGGATGAGAAGATCAATAGCAATGTCAACCAGAGGATTCGGGCTAGTTGGTTGAAATGGAGTGCAACGAGGATTTTGTGCAACCTTAACTTTCCGTTAAGATTGAAAGGAAAGTTTTATCAGAACGCTATTAGGCATGCCTTGTTATATGGCACGAAATGCTGGGCTCCTTAAAACATCATAAGATGAATGTTGCAGAGATGTGCATACTTCGTTGGATGTGTAGTAATACTAGAAAAGATAAGGTGTGAAATGAAGATATTCGTGTAAAGGTTGGTATAACACATGTGGAGGAAAAAATACGAGAAAACCGTCTAAAGATGGTTTGGTTATGTGCAACGCAAACCTACGGAAGCACCGGCTCGACGAATGGATATTCTCGATTTAGGCCAAGTTAAAAGGGAGACAGAAGAAAACATGGATGGAGGCGATATAAAAAAAATATGGATGTCGAAGGCGTTAATGAAAAGTATATTATTCAATAGGAGTGAGTGGAGGCAGATTCATGTGATCGGCCCGGCGTGATTCTCATGTTGATCATGTAGCCTACCCCCATATGCTTGGGATAAAGGCTAGGTTGTTGTTGTATATAGAGAAATAATATAGTTGTGCCATGTGTCCTGCTTTTTACAAACTTGTCGTGTCTGTGTGCGTGTCCACGTCCATGTATGGGCTGCGTAGGCATCATCAAATATTTTGAATTTTGATGCTATTACAAAACCAAATGTTTAGATTGCATCGTTGCAATAGAATTTGATCTACTCGTCATAAATTATGAAAAGAATCACTTGCTGGAATTTTTGCAGTAATTTTGATCAAATCACATTTGATTCGTTTCAACTGATGCAAGCATTTATGACCATTGAGAACCAGAGATTCTACCTCCGCATAGAACCAAAAAAGGAAAGAAAAATCCTAACCTGATCGAGTGTCCAATAAAGATGTGGCTGAAATTTTGCCTCAAAAGTGGCTGGACCAACCTGCAGAAAAAGGGCACTCTCAGCAGATTTGTTCACAAAAAGCCTAGTACACTTGAACGTTAATTATATATCAACCAGAATATCAAGTTAAAGAACATGGACAATATTAAGAAATAAGACGAGACTATATGTTCCATATGTCAGTCAAAAAGGAACCATAAAATCAAAACCAGTCTGGGTTTGAATAGGCGGTTGTAAATATCAAAATGCAAACTTTGAGTACACACCTTAAAACTTTCATAAGATCAAATGACAACCCTTAACAGGCCTAAAATGAGATAAGAAATAAAGAAAATAATTTTCATTTTCTTTATTTAAAAATCCACTATTCATAATTGGCAGAACCAGCTGAACTAAATCTTTTTTTACCAAGTTAGAGGGTTAGTCCTGACAATCGGTATCTAATTAACAGAGAGTAAAGTGATATGGATCTGACGCAATTTCAAAGGAAGTAGAAAGTCAGAAGATTAGAAACCCAATTGAGCAACAGGTCTTTATAACCAAAGAAAGAAAGTACAAACTAAATCAATCAAGATACTCAACAAGATAAACAATTGACAGGTAAACTTACCAACTGCCCATGATAAACCTTCTCAATTGCCTCGCTTGCAGCGCTAGCTTTCAAAATTGCATCACCCGATGCACTTGATTCGACATCATATCCTGAAGCTCGCCACTGTGGCAAGCCGCCGTCCAACACCCAAACCTTATCATGTCCAAATACCCGGAACATCCTAACCAATCAAAAAACTTCAGATTAATTGGCTTACATGTAGAGATTTCATACACAATAAAGTTATAAACAAAACAGCATAAGCTGGTTCGTTGCATGAATTATATGTTTCAAACTAAATGCTTAGAGAGAAATTCGAAATGGGTACACAACATGCTTATAAAATGAATGACCAATAAACTGACTAGACGATAATAGTGACGATTCGTTTCATCATGTTTCAGCTCAAGGTTTCTGTTTAAGAGATAGTTTCTTAGCGGGTAAGATTCAGGGTAAATTTTTGATATAGAAATTGATGGAGGAAGTCATCCGACGTAAATTAAATAGTGGTCCAAAATAGATAATGTGAGAAAGGTCCTTCAACCCTATTTTCCTTCATAATGAAAGGTTTATGAATTTATCTGGTAACATCCATCTGCTGTTCCCAATAAGTTGCTGGTAATATCTTAACAATCCAGCATCCCATTATTTGCAGATCTCATACAATACCACCTATCTGTATTCTTTCCACTGACAAAATTGTGTCATCCATCGAAACAATGATATGCAAAGAAATGTGAGGAAATAAATACAAAGCTTAGGTGAGATTTTGATCCACTCACTATGTCAGCTATGAATGTCTTAGATCTGTGTCCTAAGGGCCCATAATCATCTATCATACTATTTCACTGACTTGCAGTGCTCCATTCAATATTAGATCACTAAAGACTTAGAATATTAAACAATCATCAAGTACTTTATAGTTTCTTCAATTAAAAAATCTCCCATTATTTATTACATTGGGCTTTTTCCTAAAAAGCCCCCCAATACATCGCTAATTACTAAAAAATCCCCCCATACTTCGTATTTACTTAAAAGACCCCACATACATTTAAGTCGCACTAAAAAGCGCCCTCACTAGTTTTCCATCCAAAATTAGTGTCATTTGCGAGATGGAGCTAGAGTTTGAGCTTGAGATGCTCTTTCTAGACATTTAGATGGGTATTTATCTACAAAAAGAACCTATATCCTCACTTAGTTGAAGATTGGGATTTAGAGCAACTAAAGCATTGCTCTTTTTCGAATATGGTTGCTCACTAACTCAAAACTAGCAATTGAAGGGCCAACGGCGCTCGGCAAGCTCGTTGTTGGTGAAGGTTGAGAAAGACGAGCCAGTTTTCATGATAAATTTGATCGATCTTTGATCGAAACCCTAACCCTAAAACCAATTTAGGGGGAAAATGGGAATTTTGGAAGAAGAAGAGGGGCCGAGGGGTTCTAAAGCCTACCCTGATACTCATCATAAACCCCCCTAACGGAGTAATGGAAGATGCCAAAAAAATTCTTTTTTGGCCTATTAGGCGACCTCTTAGTGCAACTTAAATGTAGGGGGTTCTTTTAAGTAAATACGAACTATAGAAGGATTTTTTAGTAATTAGCGATGTATGAGGGGGCTTTTTAGTAAAAAGCCCTATTACATTTAGGCATATAAAACAAGATTAGCACAGCAGTTTAACATTTTACAGATGGCTCTCAAGTCAGGTGCAATTTGCATATGCTCACCATATAATTTACCTGCACCAAATTTTCTCTCATCAATTTTCAGGATTTAACATTTGGATACTGGGTTAATAGCTTACCACCAAACACGAGCGGCACTGAATATTCCCTTTCCATCATAAACAAACACCCCATCTTTATTATGGATTCCAAGTGCAGAGACAGCAGCAGCAAAAGCTTCTTCTGATGGCAACATGTGTGGTAACTGAAATCACTTGAATTGATTAATAATAATTTTCACATAACTCGTAAAGAAAGAAAAGAATTAAGAGTAAGCTGGCACTTTTAAATAAAAAAGAAAGATGTGGTGCAGGAGAAAGTATCAATTGTAGCAATTGCAGCAACACCTAGTAATGTTCACATTCAAGCTAAAAATATAGTATGTAGCCTCGATAAGAAGTTAACAATCGCATACTTATGCGAAGATGATTCACAACAAATCAAATGCAAGAGTTAAATAGAAAAAGCAGTCAGAAGGAGCAATGAAAATCACAGCACTTGAAATTACATTCCAATAGTCAATTTATGTTAAGAAAAAGATATAGTGAAGGATCATATATGCTGTAAAAGTTATGTCTAGCCGGTAGAGAATGATGATTAAGGGCTTTAACTCTTAAAGATAGAGAAACTTAAGCTTTCATGAAGCTGAACATAGAACTCGCAGGTGTTTCTAGGGACTTCACAATAGCAAATTGCAAAATATTATATTATTCTCACTGTTTGTCAGACGATCATCGTTAATTACCTCTCCAGGTCACCTTCTTTTCTTTGTCCTGACTATTTAAAGGTGAATGAATCTATATAACCAATTTGTGCTAAGGAAACCAGATGTTTTTGTTAAGGAAAAACAAAAACAAATATTTATATGATACAGGAATGAATACTTCAATATTACCAACTAGTATCTTTGAAGTTGATGGAAATTGACCTGTGTTGAGTAATGAATAAAACAAAAACAGAGTTTTATTGATTGGCAGTGGTTATGGGTGATTAAGACAAAAAAGGGGTACTCTGCCAAATGGATTTCCTGGTTGTGTTGCTGTGTCATCGGTCCTAATATTCATTTGCTGGTGAATAATGATTGTTCGACACCAATTGTTCCATCAAATGGCCTGAGACAGGGTGATCCGCTCTCCCCGTACTCGTTCATTACCTTTGCCAACCCCCTCTCTTCTTATCAATCACTGGCATAAAGAAAAGCTGATAAAAGGATTTATGATAGGCAGGCCAAGAGTCACATTCACACATGTAACGTTCGCCGACGATGTGGTTTGCTTTGGGGAAATAACGAATCGAGAAATTAAAATGCGGTGTCATATTCTTGATTTATGTGTGTGCTTCAAATCAATTAAATAATTGGCAAAACACATCTATGCATGCATGCTTCGATCATCTACCACTCTCGAAGATACAGCTCATCTAGTCTACTTTCCAATGCAAAATTACGGACGGCAACTTCGACTATCTTGGAAAACCTATTGTCCGTAAGGGTACTCGAGTTAGGGATTACACAGAACTTGTGTGAGATTCAATCCCAATTAACTAAATGGCAATCTCGATTGTTGTCCTTCCCCGCGCGGCTAACCTTGTTAAAACCAGTAATTGGCATGCTACCGTCTTACTACTTTCGATCTACGGCTATACCTAAAACCCTTCTTCACAAAATTGACAAAATGATGTGTAATTTTCTTTGGGGAGGGGACATTGCAATTCATTATGTAGATTGGCGCACTGTTTGCATGCCACAGGGTCTTGGAGGCTTTTGGGCTAAGAACAAGTGAAGATTCAAATAAACTGCTTTTGTCCAAACAAGCTTCAAAGCTCCTAGCTAAACAACCTACCATTTGGACCTCTCTAATCATTGCCAAGTATTCAACGAATAATACAGATGATGGATGGAGAACGTCAAATTCAACAGCTGCTTGGAAATGTCTTCATACAGAATTAACTAGACTCCAACTGGCTACTTGCTGGAAATTAGGGAATGGATCGAAGGTAGCTTATGGTGAGATAACTGGGTGTCATCTATTCCGCTCAATAACTGCCTTTGGAGCTTTGGGTTGTTTAGGAATAACAAAACAGAAACAGTAGATTCACTTCTGGCAAAGACGGTTCCTGGGGCAAGATGAAAATTGCGGTTTTCCCAGAAGTGATTCAGCTTATGATTACAGCTATTACTCCAACTGGAGGGGAAGATAGACTTCTTTGGTGGAAGGGCGGATCTTACACGGTTACGAAGGCATTCTGGGAATTATCCGAGCAACGCCTTCAAGGTAGCACTATAAACTTAATTAAACAAGGAAGAATGGCTATTACAAAACGGATGACTTAGTTTATCTGGCAGTTCATTAATAACAAAGCGTCGATGGTCGATTGGCTGCTTCACCAACACATGAATTGTGATAACAATGGCTGTGTAATGTGTGGTGACCTCAATACAGAAACAAGTCAACATCTTTTTTCCGCTTGTCATACTTGGACGTTGTTTTTGCGGGAAATATCGACAACAATCGGATTTTGGCTAACATTTCGCCCAACAAACAGTATTCAAAGATGGATGGCTAACACAAGGCTTACACCCTCACATGATAATTACTGGCTACACACCGCTTACGGTACTGCTATGTGGATGTGATGGAAGGCTAGAAACTCATCGCTTTTCAACTGAGGGAGGGCTTGACCTTCATAAAGAAATTCATACGGCTGTCTTCCTCTTTCACGAGACGGCCCTTTCCTCCAGACTTCAAAACCTCTGATTCCTTAGTTTTCTTGTTGTTGTGGGTTGTTGTTTTTTCTTGTCTTTTTATGTGTGCTTTTTTGTTTGTTCTTTTGTTTTTTGAACTTTCTCTGGAAATAAATAGAAAGAAAGGGCAAAAAAACAGAGTTTTGTTATATAGGGATGATTTATGAAACTATTGGGATCAATGATTCAAGACTTCAAGTTTCTGTTATGGAACTTCAAAATACAGAAGCTTTGATAGGACACTTATTATGGGAAGCTCAGAATTAGAATTGTGTCAATCTCAAGTCTAAGTATCACAGGTCTATTCATGTTGGGTGTGTTCAGGTATGCGGTTGAAATCTGGGCTGATTGGCTCACAACCTTGTGGCCCTACATAAAAACACTAAAGCACATAAAAAGATTTAAATGCCATAACTTGCTGGAATAGGAACAGAGGCTACCTCTCATCATCTTGGTGCAATTATATAAACAAGGGAAATGAGAAAAAATGACTTTGTGAAGGGGGAAAAATACAACTTGCATGGGAGCAAGCTATGCGACACGACATGCACAAATTGCAACCAATCGGCAAGCTATTAATCACATTTGAAAAGGCATAAAGAGGCCAAGAAAGTACTCACATTCGATGTTCGGTCTGATATACCATCGACATCAAAGAACAATGCACCGGGTATGTGGGCCACCTAATATTAACCAGAAAATCGATATTAATATCTTTATAAAAAAAACTATGCAGACAGTAAGTACTCAATCCGCAAACACTGATATAGTATGATGACAAGTCACGCCTGATATAAGTAGTTATCCCCACAGTTTATCTACTTAGGCTTTTCGGAAGTAGACATGTGCCATAAAAATGAAAGTGTGTGATCAAGAAGATAAAGAACATAGAGAAATTAACAATGTTTTTCAATTAAAATAATGTGTTAACTGCATGTTACGCCCTTCATCTATACCTCATCCGCATTTATAACTTATAACTCCGTAATTGCTTATTACCAACCAGCGCCTCTAGAACTAGTCAACGGAGGGGTTAAAGTTCTGTTCTGGCACATATCGAGAGAAACCGTAAGTTTCTGAGTGTTAATAAGCCGGTTGGTGGTTATAAATGCTGGATGAGGACATGGATGAAGGGTGTCATATGTAGTTAACCTAAAATAAAGAATGTGCCTGAGCATAAAAATTAAGTCAAAGAAAAGTTACAAGCCATTGAACTATGCAATAGTATTCAGTGATCATTGTTTCCTCCGTAGAAGTTATCTTAAGTACAAGAAATAAAAGAGGATTAAAGAAGTAGGGAAAACACATGAAGGATTCATAATTAAAAAAATTGTTTATAATGTTTACAATTATTACACATGAACAGAAATATAATAGCCATGGTTGGATTTTGGGTCTCGCTTCGCTTTTATGTTTAAAAGTCATATAATTTAATATAGCAAACATGATGCATAACAAGACCTGATATTCTTGAAACGGGTTCCTTCGTTCGTCAGGCATGTACCAAGAAGCATCCAGCACCTTCAAAGCAAAAGGTAATGCAAATGAATACAGATTCTAATTATTAAAAAAGGGAGAACTTTTACGAATGGAACTGAACAATACAAAAAGCTCTATAGATACTAATAAGAATAAAATTTCATGGTATTATCCAATCGATCACCTTGACATCGGGATCTCGAAGGTTAGCATGAAGCCAATCACAGGAAACAACAGGCTCGTTCCTGGATATCGACTCGATCGCAGATGTAGTCATGCTCGCAGCAGAGGAAGCGCTCCCACAGCAACGAACAAAAGCGTAAGTTTTAGGAGGAGAATTCAACAGAGAGAAGCCTGCGCTGCGATAAGATGGTCCCCTCTGCAACCAAAAAGATCAAAATCAACATCACAATCAACTAAAGCGACATCAAGAAAGACAACAAAGCATCGAAATTTTAAAACCCTAATTTGAATTTGATGATGGAAGAAGTTGATCTGATAAAAGAATCGCCTTTAAGAAGGAGGTGTAGGTCCTTGAACTTTGGCCGACAGAGAGCAACGGGCGAACCGATCGAAGACCAGCGATCGCTCGATTGAAAAGGGCAGAGGCCATCAAAAGCGAGAATAGAGAGATTGAATTCGAAGAGAATTCGATGATAAAGCTAGGGTTTTGAGTTGAAGGGGAACATCAAAGGATTCGATGATGGCAGCCCTTGGGTTTTTGAGGGGATTAAGAAATTTCTAAACCCCTTGGGCGATGGCGATATCACGAGGCTCTTTTGAGCGGATTACTTATGTTCTGTTTTCCTGGTCACGTGCATCACACGTGATTGCTTAAATTTTGGAAAATTTGACATTTATATCTAAATTTTCGAACGAGTATAATGCGCTGAGAACGAGTACGAACTGGTGGATGTAAATGCACCCGAAATTCCATCCGGATCCATTTTCGAATCCGACAACTTACAGATATAGATATTAGAAATCCATATCCAAACGGATTTTGATAGCATCCGGATTCGAATCGGGATCCGACTTGGATACAAACCTCCTATTCGAATCCGAATCCGGATATCCGAACTAATGGTGCCCACTATCCAACTATTAATTACTATTAATTATAGGTAGACTTATAGATAGCATGTGGACTTGATGTTACATGCAAAACCTTTAATTTGAAACTATTGAGACTTGTGGACTTAATGTGGGTGTTTAAATCTTTAAAAAATCGGTTAACATATTTAAATATTTTATTAGTTGTGGTTATATATCATAAATTCTTATATTTATTCGAATAGTATCCGTATCCAATTTTAGTGGATATGGTTTTTACAATATTCGATCCGTATTCGTATTCGATTTTAGCGGATATGGATAGTAAATTACTGTTACCGACAACTATCCGTATCCGCATTCGCATTCATAAATAAGTGTCAAATACAGATATGATAATATGGAAATGTCTATATCCGATGATCTGTATCCGATTCGTTTACATCATTAGTACGAACGGCTACTTATATCTAAATTTGGGAGAAATGACAAAAGATAAGCACTATAAAGACAATGGAAAACAACAATGCCTTACAAATCAATGAGGCGCTAGCTCAGTTGGTATGGACGCTTTCTCTTCGGGAAGAGTGCGAGGTTCGAATCTTAGAAAAACTCAAAAGAGAAAGTGGCCACAAATCAACGCTTTCGGGACAAATTTATTGGTCCCCTAAATGCGTGTATGTGTTGTGTGGTCTGCGTGGATATGTGCTTAGATTAGAGCTTACGGGCCAGTGCCAAAAGAAACAGTCCATCACAAATAACAAGAGAAATCTTCATTTTGATTATCATTGCCTAAAGCATATGTAGACTAATATTCATATGATTTTGATACTCTTTAATCATTGATTTGATTATGAAAAGTATTTTATTATCAATAAACAATTGAATTTGGGATTTTTCGATGTAAACGCAAGAAATATCGAAATCACAAAAAAAAATTATGCCTTGAATATATTGATCAAGATGAAACAACGTCAATCATTAAAAAAAACTGAGAGATTGTTGGCTTTTTGACTGAGTAGGGCCAAAAGAGAAACTCTCTTCGATGGTAAGGAACCCGCATTTCTACATAACATTAAAGTTTGGGTAAATTGTCAAAAATCCCTCCTCCCGCTTAGAACTTGTGTAAATCCCTTTGGCTTTTTTGCCTTGTTAAAAAACACTAGGCTTGATGAAAACCCCTTGGCATACAACTCTTCATTTGTTTTTGTTGGATATAGGTGCTCTCAAGGCAATTATTATAATTGCAGGAATGCAATTACTCAATTCAAGAAGGGCATATACCAAGAACAATCTTACTCGAGATGATAATGTGCTATCTGGTTTGTATTTATCATACATGAGTATACGTTTTACTTGTTATAACATATCACTAATATATGATGATAAAGTCCATCAGATATTTGCTTGACTATCAGGATTATGATAGGGATCATACTAACGGGGTCTGGGTGGTCTATAAGCACATCCTTAAAATTCCTTAGTTGTAGGAGTATCAAGACTGGGCATCGGTATTCCAGTTTAGACCAGTGTATACATTTCTTGACCCCGTAAAAGGTGATGGTTGATCTCATAGCCATTGGTGTTTGACACCGAAGATTGTATACAGGTGCTCATTGGATGAGTAACACTGGACGGACTCGCCGAGAACTCCTAGATGTATTATACCAATCGTGAGATAGCAATTCTCTAGTGACATGAGTACATGGTAGTTCCTAGACCCAAGATCCCCATAGTATCTTGTGTGTGTTCCCACTATACTTTGATTACTACCATAACACGGCTTTAAAGAGCTATGCAAACAGCTTTTAATTAGGTACAGTCCCAAAGCACATGAAGGCAGTGAGCGGTCGAGAGAATTTGTCTCTCCTGATATAAGGAGTTGATGTTGCACAGTGCACAGCCAGCCATGACTTCAAGTCCTTGGCCAAAGCAGTCAAAATTTACTGATAGGTGTTATCAGTAGTTTCTCTAGTGGTCATGAGCTTGACGTCGGCATGACTTATCAAGTTATTGGGAGTCCGACGGTCTCCACCTTCCAGACCCGGTTTGCGATAGTCTTAGACGAAGAGACCGGGCTATACGGTGAGTGTCACTCATAGGCTCTAACAGGGTGCGGACGGGCTTGCTTGTCGACCGGCTTTTCGTTCAATACCTGGGTAACCGTTACGTACAGCTAGTACCGCTGACGTGCTTGTAGGTTCACCCGGTGAGAGATTGATCTGAAAGTGTTTCGGATCAATCAAATATGATCCTAATCTGCTGCCAGCGTATTGTCGAGTCTTTAGAGTCCCACACAGAGGGTTTTCCGGTTCTAGCGAAATGATATAGTGCACGTACGGCGATACGTACAGGGGTCCAATTAAACATGTGTATATGATACTACATGTATTAATTGGACGGTTTTTAATACTAGCCGACTTATGACTAAGCCGGGTCATTAAATCAAGTTTTGATTTAATGATATTACATATATATGATGGCACATATATATACTAGTATTATATGTGCTATTTTTCTCTCTCTCTATCTCTCTTGTTATGTTACATAACATGTTAGGTTACATATCATGTTCATTTATATGTATAATTTTAGTTGTACATATATTCAAACATACATGTATTATATTTTCTTCTTTATTTCTTTCTGCATGTGACATGAAAATGAGATGGAGGATTATTAGCATACACGCTCATTTGTCATGTCACATGTCAAGAGAGAAAGGGAAAGGTGGTAGATGGAAAGGAGTTTCTATTCTATTCTCAACATACTTGTTCATTTGTGTGTTTTCCCTTCTCTCTTGTGAAAAGAAAAGAAGAGAGAAAATAAAGAAAGAGTGAAAAAAGAAGCACCCATGGTTATCTATATCCCTCGCATTTCATCTCTAGCAAAGATGAAGTGGGAGTTGCTTCATGTTGATGAAGTTGGAGCTAGCCTCGGAGGCTCTCGCGTGGATCATTTTCAGCCAAGTCGATCAGCGACCAAGCGCGATCCGGAGCACTCGGAGCCTAGCAAGGAGTCCAAGATCATTCATTAGAGCATATGAAGGTGTTTCAAAGGTTGTATCTCCTTGTTCTAGCAATATTTATAGTTTGTGTAAAGACTTTAGTGCTCGTGCCTGTAACCCTTCGAAAATCGTTTAGGCAGTTTTTCGGTAATCGGCCAATTTTTCGGCTTTTTCCGTAAAATGTCAAACTTGATATTTTTCATTGTAGACCTAATTATACAAAATTTAAATAAGATATTACTATAATTTTGTCACTAAAATGTCACTTATAATTTTCTAGTTAAATAAAAAAAAATTCGTAATTAATTATTTTTTTTTTATTATTTTAAGCCTTTTTAAATACATTAAATTAGTGGTAAATACAAATTTAATTAGGTAAATTTATTAATTAGGAGTCTTTATAAGCTAAAATATGGTGTTAATAAAATTATATCATGACTTGCAAACTTTTGGTTTTAGGGTTGAAAATTTTATGAAAAATGAAGTAAAAATGGGTTTTTTTGCAAAAAGGTTGACATGAAATCATTAAATGATAACTTATGATGGTTATAGACCTAGAAACTTCTCCAAAAAACCCCCATTTCCCTTCCCCACCTGCTGGCCAACCCCCCACCTGCAGATTTCCCCACTTCATCACTTCATTTTGCTTCTTTTTCCTTGCTAAAAATCCATTTAAATTCATAAATTTCCATCTCCATTCAAACCCAAACCCTAAACCACTCTCTCTTCAACCCAAATTGGTTCAAAAACTAGATGAAAGGAGGCTTCTTGGTGACTTGATCAAGCTAGGGTTCAAGCTTGAGAGGTGAAAATTCTAATCTTTTTGTTAACTTGTGGTTTAATTATGCTAGAATTGAAATTCTAAATATTAGTTTAAGTGGTAAATGTTGTTTAGAAAAAATCAAGAGAAGGATTGATTTTAAAACTAGGGTTTGAAGCATAGTTGTTAGGATTAAATTAGGGCTTTGGGTTTCTAATTGGTTGTAGTGGTTAATGGTGTATTTATATGCTCGCTAAATCGACAAAATATCGATGTTTGCATTGAATCGGCGTTGAATTTGCTTACTAGATTTTTACAAAAATTAGAATGCGATCAAATTGTGTTATGTTAGCGATATAATTAGCTTCGTATAGGACTATTAGAGTGCGCGAACGCGGGGTTTTGTCTAGTCGGGTTTTAGTTTTGCCGATTTCCCCGAAATGACGATTCTAGTTAAAAATTTGCGATTTTCGTGTGTTTTCCCGCGCACCGAGTGCATGTTATGTTTAATTCGAGAGCGTGGATAATTGTATGTTGTGACTTGCATCGTTTTAGGTTTTGTAATCTTATTCTTGGTGTTGTGCAATTTAGGATCGATCGGGGAAACATCGGACACGGCGCGTAAAGGCAAGGCGGTGGTCGGATCGGATTAGCGGAGATTTCAGGTGAGTAGATATATTCATCTATGGGGGAATCGTCTGGATGGCGCGAGATGCCCCCCCCCAGTTAGGATTACCCTACTTTTGCAAGATTTATATATTAGCTAACTTATCCATTCATGTACACTGCATACCCTTATAGCGAACAGTATATTACATTGCATGGACATTCATCTATACTTGCGATATCACTTCATAGGGCACGAACACCATTACCATTGGAATATATTGCACGCGCACTAATCATGTGACACACACGCCTTTGGTAATTGACATGCCACGTGCACTATAGAACCTGTTTATCTTAATATCGTCACCTGCATTCATACTTGATATATGAAACTGCATCGCATGCATATATCTCGCATCATCATCATATTTACATAGAACTCTAGCTAAAATTCACATCATACATATTGATACCATAGACATTTATCATACATAACATGTGGACATCATGATTTTCTTGAGGATTTCAGTATTGCTGCGATTTCTGGATTTTTGGGGAAAACCGCAAGAATTTAACAAAACCTTATATTTATCATTTTCAAAACAAAGTTGCGGTTTTCTCGTGATGTATGTGTCGTCCACCATGAGTTTTCATGTTTTCTGTTGGATTTCGAGACCCGATTCGAGGAGTGGATGAACCGTCTCGGGTACATGGTGGGCCCGGTATGGTACCCCGGGGCAAGAAGATCGAGTTGTAGACGATGAGCCTGGCAGGGGAAGGCTACTTACCGGTGATGTCTGGCGCGGCGGATATCCGGAGGATACCGACCGTTGTCGTGAGATTTTGATATGGGCCGATCCGGACTGACGGAGCCCGATATTGAGACAGATATGATTCCTATTTGGTGTCGATGCTTGACACGGGTTTTCAGATGATTTCTTGATGGTATTTAGCTATTATACAGATATTCATGTTCTAAAGTTAAGAATTCAATACCCGTAGCATTTAAAACACTTAAAGACTTAATAATGATATTGCATACCTGTGCATGCATACTAGAGATAGTATATCACATATGGACATTCATGTTGTGGTGCATTGCGTGCATTCTTACGATTGCCTTATTAGATGTTATATTTACTCACGAGCTGGCAACTCACCCCCGTTGTGCCACAGTGTCTTGCAGGTCGGATCCGTCAGTCTTGTAGCGGCGGGCTATCTTATCATCAGTTCCTTTTGCTCAGACTCGCGACATTGCCCGTAGGTGGGTTGCGAGCATACTTTATTTCTTTTTGCTTTATCATTGTATCTAGTATTCTCCATCTACCACTTTATATTGTATGTGCGACCTAGTGATGAGACTGAGAGATTTGTATATTTGTGGTTTCTTTTGGGTCAAGCTCACTTGAGCCGGCGTTGTGTTTGCTGGTATTTTGCGTTTCTTTTATGCTCTTTTCATGATATTGTTATTATATTGCGTGTGGTTGTGATCCGCCTTGAGCGAAGAGCTAGCTCCCGCTTGGGGATGCCATTTTATGATTACAGGTTATATATATTTTTTTGTACCCATTTTGGGGGATAGAAAATACAGGGGAGACTCTGCCGAAATTTTCGGAAATTTTTTTGATGTTTTAAAAAGGGATTCTATGCAACTTAATTGATTTTAAAAACCGTCTTCATTAAAGGTTTTCCTTCATTCTCTTTTAATTTTGGTTTAGATTTTTCTGGGCTTTGGCTGACTTGGGTTACGGTACGCCTTTAGACGTCTCGTAATCTAAGTGCCAGTCGCGTTCCATACTTTCGGGTCGTGACAAAGTTGGTATCAGAGCGTAGGTTTTACCTTTCTGAGTGTAGGACGACCTTGGTAGATGGAGTAGGTGACTTAAGCAGAGTGGCGTAGCGTGGGTATGATCCGCGGCATACTTACGATACGGTACTCCGCCTAAGTGACCTTAGGACATAATTGCTTGTATTTCCTTTCTTGATTCCTTGCATTCCTTGATTCAATTGCAATGATCTTATCAGTCCTTTTTCGTATTCTAGCTTCGATGCCGCCCAAGACTACGAGAGCTCAGCGGGCTGCCGCTAGGGATGAGATTCGGGCGGGCCCGTCTGAGGCGAGGATCGAGCAGGATGATACACCTATCCCTCAGGGTCATACTGATCCGCCTTATCCAGACCGTATTGCCAGACTAGAGGCCGGCATGCAAGAGTTGCGACAGATGATGGGATCTTTAGTTGAGTCCAGCCGGGCACAGAGATCCGAGGACGTTCCTTCCACCGGACAGACCACGATCGTACCTACTGCACAGATGGTCACTCCTGCTGCTACTACGGAGACTATCCCTGTTTCACTACAGGAGTTCATGAGATTGAGACCTCCAGCTTTTAACGGTACAAATGCGAAAGAGGATCCACAGGCATTTCTGGATAGGATGGCTCGGATTTGCCGTTCGTTGAGGTGTTCTGATGATAGATTGGTGGAGTTTGCGAGTTTTCGTCTGGAGGGTCTTGCCCAGACATGGTACGACTCAGTAGAGAGAGGCCGAGCTGCAGGTCTGCCTTCTATGACCTGGGATGAGTTTACAGCTGCATTTCTTGCCCGTTTTCTTCCGGAGAGTGTCCGAGATGCTCGAGCCCGTAGTTTTGAGTCTTTGCGCAAGACTCCTGGGATGACAGTGTCGGAGTATGATATACAGTTTACCCAGTTGTCTCGATATGCTCCGTACCTAGTCGACACAGAAGAGAAGAGAATAAAGAGGTTTGTACGAGGGCTTGATGCACAGCTATTCCTTGCCATCGGCACCCAGCACTTTGATACATATGCAGCCGCGATGGATGCAGCCTTACTTTTGGAGGAGCGTATTTCTGAGACTCCGGTCGCTTCTGGGCCTAAGAGGATCCGTACTGATACGCCAGCTCAGCGGCAGATGGGCAGACATCGTGATAGATTATTTCCGGGAGATGGCGGAGGCAGAGGATTGAGACGAGGTCAGTTATTTGGCTCATATCCACAGACCCAGCAGTCGTCTCCAGGATGTTTTCGGTGTGGGAGTCAGTACCACCGTATCAGAGACTGTACCATGGGACGTCAGGGCGCGGCAACAGTCCCGCGTGTGACTTTACCACCCTCACCACCTTCTCAGAGAGCTTTACTTCCTACTCCTGATGATGCTCCACGCCAGTCAGATGCTTCTAGAGGCCGTGGGCGTGGCGGTCCAGTCCAGAGAGGACGAGGCGACAGAGGCAGAGGCAGAGGCCGAGGTAGAGGCAGAGGACAGCCAGCTATTAGTGGTGGACATGCCCGAGTGTTCGCATTGACTCCTCAGGATGCACAGGCATCCAATGCCGTCGTGACAGGTACACTGCCAGTATGTTCTTTTGATACACGGGTATTATTTGATCCAGGCTCCACACATTCCTATGTTTCCACGTATTTTGCACCGAGGTTGGGCCGAGTGTCTTCTCCGTTAGATCAGCCGCTTGTCGTTATTACCCCGGTAGGCGAGTCTTTTGTTGCCCGTTTTGTGTATCGATCGTGTTCCGTTCGTATCGGGGAGAGAGATTCTTCAGTTGATTTGATTCTCCTCGATATGCTTGACTTTGACGTTCTTCTTGGTATGGACTGGCTAGCCACCTGTTATGCATCCGTGGACTGCCGTGAAAAAGCAGTCAGATTCAGTTTTCCTGGTGAGCCGGTTCTTATCATTCAAGGAGATCGTAGCGCTACCCTTCCCAGCTTGATTTCTTCTCTTCGCGCTGGTCAGCTCTTAAGGAAAGGGTGTCAGGGATTCTTAGCCTATATTTGTGATACTAGCTCCACAGAGGTTCCTTTGGACCAGGTTCCTATTGTGAGAGAGTTCCCTGATGTATTCCCTGACGAGCTGCCTGGTCTGCCACCAGAGCGCGAGATTGAGTTCTGTATTGACTTGATCCCTGGCACGGGGCCTATTTCTATACCTCCTTATCGGATGGCCCCGGCGGAGCTGAGAGAGCTAAAGGATCAGTTACAGGACTTGCTGGACAAAGGGCTTATCCGACCGAGTGTGTCACCCTGGGGTGCTCCCGTCTTGTTTGTTAAGAAGAAGGACGGGAGTATGCGTTTATGCATTGATTATCGTCAGCTGAACCGGGTTACTGTGCGGAACAGGTATCCCCTACCCCGCATTGATGACTTATTCGATCAGCTCCAGGGTGCAGGGTTTTTCTCGAAGGTTGATTTACGGTCAGGTTATCACCAGTTGCGAGTTCGGAAGGAGGATATTCCGAAGACCGCTTTCCGTACTCGATATGGTCATTTCGAGTTCTTGGTGATGTCGTTCGGGCTCACCAATGCCCCGGCAGCATTTATGGATTTGATGAACCGCGTATTCAGGCCGTATCTCGATCAGTTCATCATTGTGTTCATTGACGACATTTTGGTTTATTCTCGGAGCCGGGAGGAGCATGAGCAGCACTTACGTATCACATTGCAGACTTTGAGGGAGCATCGGCTGTTCGCCAAATTCTCCAAGTGCGCATTCTGGTTAGACAGTGTCGACTTCTTGGGTCATGTAGTGACGAGAGACGGTATTTGTGTGGACCCGAAGAAGATCGAGGCAGTTCAGCGTTGGCCTAGAACAGTATCAGTTACAGAGGTTCGCAGTTTTCTAGGTCTGGCCGGCTATTATCGACGTTTTGTCCAGGATTTCTCCCGCATTGCTGCACCTTTGCTCGGGTTGACCCGGAAGGGGGTTCCTTTTGATTGGACCCAGGCATGTGAGGATAGCTTTCAGCAGTTGAAGACTCGTCTGACTACTGCACCAGTGTTAGCATTGCCTTTAGGATCAGGCGGGTTCGTCGTATATTGTGATGCTTCTCGAGTGAGGCTGGGATGTGTATTGATGCAGCATGACAGAGTTATCGCGTATGCTTCTCGGCAGCTGAGGAAACACGAGCAGAACTACCCCACCCATGATTTAGAGATGGCTGTAGTGGTGTTTGCACTCAAGATCTGGAGACATTACCTATACGGTGAGTCGTGCCAGATATTCACTGACCACAAGAGTTTGAAGTATATTTTTCAGCAGCGAGATTTGAACCTGAGACAGCGCCGTTGGATGGAGTTGGTGAAGGATTATGACTGTGAGATTTTATACCATCCGGGCAAGGCGAATGTGGTGGCAGATGCTTTGAGTAGGAGGCCCGGAGGTAGCTTATCTTGTTTGAGCGCAGTACAGATGCAGTCGACGGCGGATTGGCAGGTGTTATGTGATAGCAGAGTGCAGTTCAAGTTTACTCCTACAGGGGGACAGCTGGCCCATTTCAGAGCGCGCCCACAGTTATTTGACCGTATCCGCGAGGCACGGTCCGGCGATGCCCGTATCTTAGAGACTATTGAGCAGATTCGGCAGGGCAGAGTTTCTGAGTTCGTGATTGATGATCAGGGGATACTTCGATTTGGGACTCGACTGTGTGTGCCAGATTCAGAGGGACTGAGGCGTGATATTCTCGAGGAGGCACATAGATCCGTATACAGTGTGCATCCAGGTTCCACCAAGATGTACCGTGATTTGAGAGAGGTTTACTGGAGGGACGGGATGAAGAAGGATATTACAGACTTTGTGTCGAGATGCCTGACTTGTCAGCAAGTCAAGGCTGAGCACCAGAGGCCAGCCGGCGAGTTACAGCCTTTGCCCATCCCTGAGTGGAAGTGGGAGCAGGTCTCCATGGACTTCGTTGTGGGTCTACCCAGGACCAGTCGAGGGTACGACTCTATTTGGGTGATTGTGGATCGACTGACGAAAGCGGCTCACTTTCTTCCAGTGAAGACCACTTTTGGATTTTCTCAGTACGCCCAGGTTTATATTGATGAGATAGTGCGACTGCACGGCGTTCCGACTTGCATCGTGTCCGACCGTGGCACCCAGTTTACCAGCCGATTGTGGCAGAAACTCCAGGAAGCATTGGGCACCCGATTGAGTTTTAGCACAGCCTTTCATCCGCAGACTGACGGTCAGTCGGAGCGTACTATTCAGACTCTTGAGGACATGCTCAGAGCTTGTGTTTTAGATTTCGGTGGTAGCTGGGATCGTCATTTGCCTTTGATCGAGTTTTCCTACAATAATAGCTTCCAGGAGACGATTCAGATGGCACCTTTTGAGGCTTTATATGGGAGGAGATGTCGATCGCCTGTATGTTGGACAGAGCTTAGGGAGAGCAGTATTTTGGGGCCGCAGATTGTACAGGAGACGACCGAGAAGATACAGCTGATTCGGGACAGGATGAGAGCGGCACAGAGCAGGCAGAAATCATATGCTGACAGGCGTCGTCGCCGACTCGAGTTCACTGTTGGCGATCATGTTTTCCTGAAGGTCTCTCCGTTGAAGGGTGTGATGAGATTTGGGCGGAAAGGGAAACTGAGTCCTAGATATGTTGGTCCTTTCGAGATCCTAGAGCGTGTTCTTATCGGTTAGCTCTTCCTCCTAGCTTCCCCGATGTTCACCCCGTATTCCATGTCTCGATACTCCGCAAGTACCTTCATGATCCTTCCCAGGCGATTCAGCACCAGACGATCCAGTTAGACCGTGATCTTTCTTTCACCGAGCAGCCGGTGGTCATTTTGGATCGGCAGGTGAAGAAATTGAGGTCGAAGGTTATACCGTCTGTCAAGGTCCTTTGGCGTGGCCCGAACAGCGAGGAGGTCACCTGGGAGACCGAGGTCGAGATGAGGAAGAGATATCCCCATCTTTTTAAAGGTATGCGTAGTTAAATTTTAAATTCGGGGACCGAATTTCTTTAAGGGGGGAAGATTGTAACCCTTCGAAAATCGTTTAGGCAGTTTTTCGGTAATCGGCCAATTTTTCGGCTTTTTCCGTAAAATGTCAAACTTGATATTTTTCATTGTAGACCTAATTATACAAAATTTAAATAAGATATTACTATAATTTTGTCACTAAAATGTCACTTATAATTTTCTAGTTAAATAAAAAAAAATTCGTAATTAATTATTTTTTTTATTATTTTAAGCCTTTTTAAATACATTAAATTAGTGGTAAATACAAATTTAATTAGGTAAATTTCTTAATTAGGAGTCTTTATAAGCTAAAATATGGTGTTAATAAAATTATATCATGACTTGCAAACTTTTGGTTTTAGGGTTGGAAATTTTATGAAAAATGAAGTAAAAATGGGTTTTTTTGCAAAAAGGTTGACATGAAATCATTAAATGATAACTTATGATGGTTATAGACCTAGAAACTTCTCCAAAAAACCCCCATTTCCCTTCCCCACCTGCTGGCCAACCCCTCACCTGCAGATTTCCCCACTTCATCACTTCATTTTGCTTCTTTTTCCTTGCTAAAAATCCATTTAAATTCATAAATTTCCATCTCCATTCAAACCCAAACCCTAAACCACTCTCTCTTCTACCCAAATTGGTTCAAAAACTAGATGAAAGGAGGCTTCTTGGTGACTTGATCAAGCTAGGGTTCAAGCTTGAGAGGTGAAAATTCTAATCTTTTTGTTAACTTGTGGTTTAATTATGCTAGAATTGAAATTCTAAATATTAGTTTAAGTGGTAAATGTTGTTTAGAAAAAATCAAGAGAAGGATTGATTTTAAAACTAGGGTTTGAAGCATAGTTGTTAGGATTAAATTAGGGCTTTGGGTTTCTAATTGGTTGTAGTGGTTAATGGTGTATTTATATGCTCGCTAAATCGACAAAATATCGATGTTTGCATTGAATCGGCGTTGAATTTGCTTACTAGATTTTTACAAAAATTAGAATGCGATCAAATTGTGTTATGTTAGCGATATAATTAGCTTCGTATAGGACTATTAGAGTGCGCGAACGCGGGGTTTTGTCTAGTCGGGTTTTAGTTTTGCCGATTTCCCCGAAATGACGATTCTAGTTAAAAATTTGCGATTTTCGTGTGTTTTCCCGCGCACCGAGTGCATGTTATGTTTAATTCGAGAGCGTGGATAATTGTATGTTGTGACTTGCATCGTTTTAGGTTTTGTAATCTTATGCTTGGTGTTGTGCAATTTAGGATCGATCGGGGAAACATCGGACACGGCGCGTAAAGGTAAGGCGGTGGTCGGATCGGATTAGCGGAGATTTCAGGTGAGTAGATATATTCATCTATGGGGGAAATCGTCTGGATGGCGCGAGACGCCCCCCCCAGTTAGGATTACTCTACTTTTGCAAGATTTATATATTAGCTAACTTATCCATTCATGTACACTGCATACCCTTATAGCGAACAGTATATTACATTGCATGGACATTCATCTATACTTGCGATATCACTTCGTAGGGCACGAACACCATTACCATTGGCATCTATTGCACGCGCACTAATCATGTGACACACACGCCTTTGGTAATTGACATGCCACGTGCACTATAGAACCTGTTTATCTTAATATCATCACCTGCATTCATACTTGATATATGAAACTGCATCGCATGCATATATCTCGCATCATCATCATATTTACATAGAACTCTAGCTAAAATTCACATCATACACATTGATACCATAGACATTTATCATACATAACATGTGGACATCATGATTTTCTTGAGGATTTCAGTATTGCTGCGATTTCTGGATTTTTGGGGAAAACCGCAAGAATTTAACAAAACCTTATATTTATCATTTTCAAAACAAAGTTGCGGTTTTCTTGTGATGTATGTGTCGTCCACCATGAGTTTTCATGTTTTCTGTAGGATTTCGAGACCCGATTCGAGGAGTGGATGAACCGTCTCGGGTACATGGTGGGCCCGGTATGGTACCCCGGGGCAAGAAGATCGAGTTGTAGACGATGAGCCTGGCAGGGGAAGGCTACCTACCGGTGATGTCTGGCCCGGCGGATATCCGGAGGATACCGACCGTTGTCGTGAGATTTTGATATGGGCCGATCCGGACTGACGGAGCCCGATATTGAGACAGATATGATTCCTATTTGGTGTCGATGCTTGACACGGGTTTTCAGATGATTTCTTGATGGTATTTAGCTATTATACAGATATTCATGTTCTAAAGTTAAGAATTCAATACCCGTAGCATTTAAAACACTTAAAGACTTAATAATGATATTGCATACCTGTGCATGCATACTAGAGATAGTATATCACATATGGACATTCATGTTGTGGTGCATTGCGTGCATTCTTACGATTGCCTTATTAGATGTTATATTTACTCACGAGCTGGCAACTCACCCCCGTTGTGCCACAGTGTCTTGCAGGTCGGATCCGTCAGTCTTGTAGCGGCGGGCTATCTTATCATCAGTTCCTTTTGCTCAGACTCGCGACATCGCCCGTAGGTGGGTTGCGAGCATACTTTATTTCTTTTTGCTTTATCATTGTATCTAGTATTCTCCATCTACCACTTTATATTGTATGTGCGACCTAGTGATGAGACTGAGAGATTTGTATATTTGTGGTTTCTTTTGGGTCAAGCTCACTTGAGCCGGCGTTGTGTTTGCTGGTATTTTGCGTTTCTTTTATGCTCTTTTCATGATATTGTTATTATATTGCGTGTGGTTGTGATCCGCCTTGAGCGAAGAGCTAGCTCCCGCTTGGGGATGCCATTTTATGATTACAGGTTATATATATTTTTTTGTACCCATTTTGGGGGATAGAAAATACAGGGGAGACTCTGCCGAAATTTTCGGAAATTTTTTTGATGTTTTAAAAAGGGATTCTATGCAACTTAATTGATTTTAAAAACCGTCTTCATTAAAGGTTTTCCTTCATTCTCTTTTAATTTTGGTTTAGATTTTTCTGGGCTTTGGCTGACTTGGGTTACGGTACGCCTTTAGACGTCTCGTAATCTAAGTGCCAGTCGCGTTCCATACTTTCGGGTCGTGACAGTGCCGCAAGACTCGCGGCGAAGGCGGAAGCAAAAACAAAAATTTATAGCAAGCACTAGCGACCTATATCCTAAAATCGATTCCAAATACTAAACTAGAAAACTAAACTAGCAAGATTAGGGACTAGCTATCTTTGTAGCGTGTCCGCGTAATTGCAGAAGACCCCTACACCGCTCCAAGAATTCTCGCAAGGTTTCGAAGTCGTCGGGAACGAGCTTGGACGCCGATCTTTCTCGTCAAAGATGATCCACCCGAGAGAACATGAATCAAGCTCTAGCTTCATATTCCTATCTTCATATTCATATGGACACACACACACACATACATAAACCTTTATATGTAACAAATATGAATTCCCATATTTGTATAAAAATACGAATACCGTATTCGTATAAAAATACGATTACCGTATTCGTATAAAAATACGAATACCGTATTCGTATAAAAATACTTGTATTCGTATAAATATCGTATAAGTATCAAAATACAAATACCCGTATTCGTATAAAAATATGAATACCCAAAAGAGAGATACTGAGAAATATAATTCTAGCTCATAATGATCCGGCTATCTTTCAAACCTTCCAGTATTATCAAAACGTCCGATTAAAATATGTGCACTAAATACACATATTTAATCAAACCTAAATGTGTATCAAAATACGTACACACTACATCGTTTTTCCTGAACCGGAAAACTCTCTGTGTGGGACTCTAAAAACTCAACAATACGCTGGCAGTAGATTTAATCACAAGTACGTCAGCGACATTAGTTGTATGTAATGGCTACTTAAGTATTGAACGTAAGGAAGGTCGACGAGCAAATTCATCTGTACCCCTACTGAGCCTTTAAATAACAATCTCCATACAGTTCAGTCTCTTCGTCTAGGAGTATCGCACACCAAGTCTAGGGGGTGGATAACATCAGACCCCTAATAACCCGATAAGTCATGTCGGTGTCAAGCCCATTACCAAATCGAGAAACTACTGATATCCAATCAGTAAATCTCATCCGCCCTGGTTAGGGACTTATTGTGATGGCAAACTGAACATTGCGCGATATCGACTCTCTATACTGGGAGAAACGAATTCCTGATGATCGCTCACTGCCTCCATCTGGCTCGGGACTGTACCTAACTAAAACCTGTTTGTACGACTCAGTAGAGCCGTGGTAGGATAGTAATCTAAGTATAGTGGGAACTCACATTTGACAAATGACGATCTCAGGTCAACAGACTACCTGTACTCATGTCAACTGAGAACCGCTATCTGACAATAGATATAGTACCATCTAGAAGTTCTCGGCGCATCCGTCCGGTGTACTCACCTCCAGTGAGCACATGAATAAAATCTTAGGTGCAACACACCAATGGCTATGAGACCTGCTACCGCCCCTCGTCGGGGTCTAGAAACGTATATACTAGTCTACTCTGGAATATCGATGTCTAGTCTTGATATTTCCATGACTAAGGACATTTAAGGATGTGCTTATGGACTACCAAGCTCTCATAGGTATGATCGTCATCACAACTCTGGCAATCAAGCAAAGATCCTAGGGGCTTTATCATTATGTATTAGCGACACGTAATAAAAAGTATACATATCAATGATAAAGACAAACCAGATAGCATACTATTATATCGAGCAAGATTGTTTTACTGTATAGGTTCTCCTTCAATTATCATAATCGCCTACTTTCGATTGCAATAATTGCCATTATGGCACTATAGCCAACAGTTTGCAAGCTATGTTTCTATGGTAGATTTTAGGGTCAGGATATTTTGCTCCCAAGATATTTTCGTTTATCGCTTCTGCAACGTTTTAAAAACCCATCCAACGAGCACACACGTCCTTACAGTGGTATCAGAGCCGGCCATAGATCCTAGCTTGCTTTTGTAAGAAGTTACGGTGTCGGATCACAAAACTTGCTGATTTCCAATTCTTCATTTTAAGCCTCTGTTCAATTTTTCAAAAGTGCTCCAATTTTTTTTAAAGTATTGAAGAGAGCTATGTTTGAAGTTAATATGTAGTGTGTGGAACCTGGAGCCACAATTCCAAGTTATGGCCGCTAGAAATGGCGTTTTGGCCGCTGCTGTCGGTCATTTTGTGAGTTGGATCTCCAGTTTCCTACAGTGGCTTATATGCTGGGAATTAGGATTTTTAGTATTGTTTGTTTTTCCCTATGTTTGAGATTTGATCTTGTTTGGTTTTTGGGATGTTCAAAAGTTTTGTTATCGAAACTGTAGTGTTGTTTTTCTGCATTTAATGATATGTGATGTCGCCTATTTACTATATATCAATTAGACGAAGTTTCACAGTAGTTATTTGCGAAGGTTATGTTGATATACGATATTGTGCTTGGAACGGTTTGAATTGTCGCGAAATGAATAGCCACTTGCGGAATTGTGTGATATGTTGTATATAGATTTTCTATTCATGTGTTAAAGCAAATGTATATTCATTCGGGACGAGCGCCCGGTTTGTGGCTGTCGTTTCCGCTTATTGTACTATTATTTTGTTGGAACACGACATGAGAGTGGTCATTGTTTCCATTGTAAATAATACAGGTTTAGAATTGCCCCTCGGTGAAGCGCCCGTGTCATCAAATTCTAGAAGGCAGCGGGTGGCCATTTCAAGGAGTTGAGACCGGGCCACCTTGTTTTAGGATTGGCGGATGACACGCCGCGCTTGTAGTGGGTACAGGTGCATCCACGATGGAGTGCCCGAGCTACCAGATTCAAGAAAGCGATAGGTGGCACACTCACGGCGACGAGGCAGGCTGCCTTATTTCCTGGAATTGAAAGGTAGCTCATCGCACTCGTAGGGATATTGCTTTTGGCTGCGCACAGGCTATTCACGCGGCCAGGGAATGTCGTATTTCGTTTGCGGCTCGAATGAAATGCGGGATCCTAGGTGATCCGACCATTCCAATTCTGTGATGTTGTTATCCCGCATGCTGTAATGTGATTATTTGTGTGTGATGATATATTGATATATGCAATATAAGGTATATATAAATAAATGTTATATATATTTTGCACCCTGTAACGACTCTAAAATTTTTGTACGGAAATTTTTCTGTTAATATACAAGAATTGAGTTTTACAACCTTAGTTTGAGTTATAAGTCACTTTTGTTAAATAACAGTAAGAAACAACTTGCAGCTCACTGGTAAAGCCTCCACACTGCTGTGACATAACTTGTGTGTTCGAATCCTATCAGATACAATTATTTTTTTCTGAATTTTTCTTTTTAATTTTTGGAAGCCCATAAGATTGCATGTACCATACACAGGGAAATGAAATGTCAGAAAAATCAAACATGTGGAAAATGGAGCAAACATGGATTTAATTAGCGGGTACTAATCTCGAGGCTAGAAGCCCTAAATTGACCGGCCAAACTCCTTTAAAAACCGGCATCGACGGTCGGGATTGCTCCAATGAGCCCCGGGCTTTGCACACACACCTCTTCAGCTACCCCTAACTCCCCTACACTATTTGATTTCCCTGCAATCAAACAAAGACCCTTCATTTCACAATTAAACATCATTTTAATACTTTTTAATCCACCATTTTAATTTCAAAACCTTAATTCTCCACTATAAATACCATCCCCTACTTTGTCTTGGTACCATTCTGAAAATTATAGCAAAATTCTCTCAAAAAGTTCCTAACTACAAGTGGTGTAAAGAAGAGTTAGCGAGCAAGCAACTTCTGACAAGATCAAAGCAACATCCGGACCTCCTGCGACGCCACGATGGACTCTTCCTTTCCTAACCTTCTCCTTAAAACTCCTAAGTCGTAAGTCCCTCCCCAAACCCTCTTTCTTTTCATTGAATTTCACCTTCAATCTTATGTCGGTAAAAGTGGAGTTATTACCGGCATCTTTTTCTAAACAGTAGAAAACTCTTTCTCCTTAATACTTTGTTCAATCTAATTTTTACATAATACCTGTAACCCTAAATACTAATGTTTAGAATCAAGTTTAACCAAGAATCCCATGTGAAACATTCATACTTGAACTTTTTCATTAAAATACCATGAATTTTGATCTTCTTTTAGTTTTATTTAAACTATACCTTTAGGAAAAACTTCACGGGGTAATGATCTACCCCACACGCACACTTGGTTCCATAGCATAATGCCTCTTTCATATGAATATTTGTTACGAAGAAAATCTTACAATAAAATACCACCTACTTTAAAACCGGATTTCTTTTTAAGCGGTATTTCATTTCCTTGGAGATTATGCCTCTACAATCCTCGTTAGGGAACCCGTTAATGGATGGTGCGGATTATCGTACATCATGAGACTAGTAGAGCGAGACCTCCTCACGGAGCATTCGATCTCGAAAGGATTTAAATACGCTTTATAAGAAAAACGAATTCTCTAATTAAAAATTAATTTTTAAATTATATAATATCCATATTTTCAAAATATAATAAACTTACATTTTTCTAAAAAATGAAAGATTAACAAATGGTAATAAAATACCATCAAGTTACCAAAAGACAAGTTTTTAATAAAATACCATAAACTTTCCAAAGCTAATTGCTTATCACTAAAATACCCCAATACTTAAAATCCATGCTCATGAAAAACCTAAATAATATAAATCACCCCTCGAGATTTATTTTGAAACTATATTAAAATATTTTTCATAAAACCCACTCGAGTTATATAAAAACAATATTGCAAGGACTTTAGTAAATATAGGTTTAAGCGGGATTAATTCTCTTGAGCCCCAGGGAGCCGGAGAAAGTGAGTGCTTGCCTATTTAAGGTAGACAACTTAATGGGGTTATAATTGTCTTGGAAAAAGACACAAATCCTGCCATCCATATGCAGCAGTTACCGATGACTCTCGAACCTAATTCAAGATCTAAATCAGTTTACAAGTTTCCGACTCAGTCTGAGTCCAAATTCAAACCTGAATCCAATACTTGATCATGAACATGAATATTCGAATCCAAACATCAATATCAAACATGTATATTTGACTTGACTTGACCGAACCATGATTATAACTTGACATGACTACTTGAATACATGATTACATCCTGAACATGATTACTTAAACATTTTGTATCCGTGGTTTCGGCAAGACTCGTAAACATAATCTATACAATACATTACGCGGGGGTAAAGTGGTAGATTGGTACGGAACGTATATCATGGTACGCGAGGTCACTTAAAAGACACATACATGAATTCACGTGCCATTGTCCCGTGGGTTATGACGGGGCCTTGTACTACATGTTACTATTGTTGGGTATATGTATGCCATAGAGGCCATTATATGATAGTGGATGTATTTATACATGTATATATATACAGAGGACTTTCTTGCTCGACATGATAGTATGCTATCTGGTTACTCTTTATCTGACATGTTCACTTGATCATGCTTTTATTCATTTGTACATGTTGATAAAGCCCTGAGGATATTTGATTGACTACTGTGATTATGATGCAGATCATACTGGTGGGACATGTATAGTTTATAAGCATATCCTGAAATGTCCCTAGTCGTGGGTGTATCGAGACGGGGCATCGATATTCCAGAGTAGACTAGCGTATATGATACTAGACCCATATGATGGACGATGGATGTTCTCATATCCATTGATGTTTGACATCAAGATCGTATGCGGGGGCTCAGTGGAGACTGGGTACACTGGACGGACTCGCCGAGAACTCCTATATGGTATTATATCTATCGTCGGATAGCAGTTCTCAGGTGACACTGGTACAGGTTAGTCTGTAGACCCGAGATCGTCATAGAGTCTCATGTGTTCTCCCACTGTGCTTTGATTTCCACCCTACCACGGCTCTGCTGAGTCGTGCAAACAGGTGGCTTTTGGGTACAGTCCCGAGACATGTGGAGGCAATGAGCGATAGGAGGGGTTTCGTCTCTCCCGGTATTGGGGGTTGATGTTGCGCTGTGCTCGATTGGCTATATCAGTAAGTCACTGGCCAGGGCTGTTGAGATTTACTGATAAGTGTTATCAGTAGTTTCTCGGTTTGATTATAGGCCATACATCGACATGACTTATTGAGTTATTGGGGTCGACGATGCCATCCCCGGACTTGATATGCAGCATATCTGATGAAGAGACCGGACTGTACGTTAGTGCTACCAGTTGGCTCGACGGGAGTTTTGACAGGTTCGCTTGTTTTCTTCTGATCGCTCAATACCCGGGTGGCCGTTACGTTTAGCTGACCTCTTGCAGCTTGGGGGTGCTTGATATGATCATCATCCACTGCCGGCGTATTGACGAGTCTTAGAGTCCTACAGAGGAGTTTCCTAGCCCAGGTGAAACGATGTGGTGTGCATATGAAATATGCGCGGGGACCCGATTAAATGAGCGTATGTGATACCGTATATTAATCGAGCGTTTACTATTGGTCGAGTCGTATGTGATATGACCGATTTGTTAAATCAAGTGTTGATTTAACATTGATTTTTAGCTCACTTCTTTTAAACCCTTTTCTTTATTGTATGCATGCATGTATGCATATGTTTATGTTGATGCACATGTTGATGTGCATGCACACATACATGCATACACTTGTGTGTATCATGGTTGTTGATACACTAGTGGTGGCAATGCAAGACTCACATGAAAGTATTTATCTAAATATTTATTTTTGAGTTAATGTAAATAGAATTAATTTATGGTTGATATTTATCCTTCATTCTCTACACTTAACATTGCATTAACCATGAGTTAATTTTCTATGGCTCCCTTTCTCCAAAGTAAATATATAGATATTTATTAACCCATGTTTAAGGATGAGAGTGGAAAATATATATAATTTCCATTCTCATTTTTATTGAGAGTATTATCATAACTTGAGCTCTTGAGTTGCCATCATCTTCCTCCTCCTCTCTCTTGCTCTCTTGATTTTGTTAGTGAGTGAGATAGTGATAAAGATAGGGTTTTGAAGTGAGAAAACAAACCGCATCATCATTCTACACTAGTCTAGCCAATTAGTTTAGAGTGTTAGCTTCATCTTCATCTTTTGATCAAGTGGAGCTTGGACAAAGAGGACTCCGGGTGGATCATCGTGGACTCGGAAGATTATTAGCAAGCCCGTTCAAACTCTCAAGTAGCCAAGGAGTCAAGCAAAAAGAACTACAAAGGTTGTATTCTCTTTACTTAGTGTTTTATTACTTGTAGTATGTGATACTACTTCATATGTTACTTTAAATTTCTAGTTTGATCCTAGGTTAGTTTGCTTAGCACCCTAAAAAATTAAATTGTAGCATGTTTGATGCATTACAAACCCTTGTGAGGTGCTAGGTAAACCCAACAGTGGTATCAGAGCCAAGCTAGAGTATTAGAGTAACCTGGACGACGTTAAAACACTTCGAACGAACATCGATTGCCCGAAAAAAAACCATTCTCTGGAAATTTTTCAAAATATTAGAATTTTTCACATTAAAAATATTCATAAAATCATGTAGGTAATTCTATGGACCCTCTAGAAGAACGATACCCTAACTTGACAAAATGACCGCGGAACCGCGGCAGAAACCTGCTTTTGGCGGCGGTTCCGCGGCGCCGTTTGTGAGGCTCGGGTCGGCCCTTCTACGGTTGGTCCACAGGTACTGTGGCATGCTTCTGGGTAATTTTAATACTGCTCAGGTGTTAAGCTTCTCTGTGGATTTTTGGGTCATTGATCGATCGATCAAATGGTTTAACATCGCCTAGTTTATTTGAATATATTGGCATAAGATGTTATATGTTGCTGTATAATGATGTATAGGACCGTCGTGATGAATGGCCGGGGTTTTTATGTGAGATGAGAGTTTTCTTTTCATTCATGTAAAATTCATTTGTATGTAATATTCTTTTATTGGGGCATATCCTGGTTGAGGATTGTTGGATATATGTATGCCCTAGAGGCCATTATGTGATAGTGGATGTATCTATACATGTATATATATTCAGTTTGCATTCTTGCTCGACATGATAGTATGCTATCTGGTTCTTCTTTATCTGACATGTTGATTTGATCATGCTTTTATTCATTCATACATGCTGATAAAGCCCTGAGGATATCGGCTTGACTACTCTGATTATGATGGAGATCATACTAGTGGGACATCTGTAGTCTATAAGCATATCCTGGAACGTCCCTAGTCGTAGGTATATCGAGACGGGGCATTGATATACCAGAGTAGACTAGCGTATATGATACTAGACCCATACGATGGGCGATGGATGTTCCCACATTCATCGATGTTTGACATCAAGATCATATACGGGTGCTCAGTGGTGACTGGGTACACTGGACGGACTCACCGAGAACTCCTATATGGAATTATATCTATCGTCGGATAGCAGTTCTCAGGTGACACTGGTACAGGTTAGTCTGTAGACCCGAGATCGTCATGGAGTCTTGTGTGTTCTCCCACTGTACTTTGATTGCCACCCTACCACGGCTCTGGCCGTTGGGTACAGTCCCGAGACACATGAAGACAATGAGCGATAGGAGGGGTTTCGTCTCTCCCGGTATTGGGAGTTGATGCTGTGCTGTGCCCGACTGGTTATAACAGCAAGTCCCTGGCCAGGGCTGCTGAGATTTGCTGATAAGTGTTATCAGTAGTTTCTCGATCTGTTATAGACCATTCACCGACACGACTTATTGAGTTATTAGGGTCGACGTGACCATCCCTAGGCTCGATATGCAGCATATCTGACGAAGAGACCAGACTGTACGGTAGTGTTGCCGGATGGCTCGACGGGAGTTGTAGCAGGTTCGCTTGTTTTCTTCTGATCGCTCAATACCCGGGCGGCCGTTACGTTTAGCTGACCGCTTGCGGCTTGAGGGTACTTGATATGATCATTACCCTCTGCCGGCGTATTGACGAGTCTTAGAGTCCCACAAAGGAGTTATCCAGTCCAGGCGAAACGTTGTGGTGCGCATATGCGATATGCGCATGCACCCGATTGAAATGTGCGTATATGATACCGAACATTGATCGGGTGAACTGCTTTTGGTGGGGTCATATGAGATATGACCGGATTGATAAATCAAGTGTTGATTTATCATTTAACCATTAGTTTTCTCACTTAAAACCTTTTCTTAGATGATAGATGTGTGCATGCATGTGTGCTTTTCTTTCTTTCTTTCATGCTAGTTTTATGCACATGAGGATGTGCATACATGCACACATACATACACTCATCCATCATGGTTGTTAGCATATGGAAATGGTGGCAATATAAGACTCACACCATGGATTATATATTGGATTATTATTTAATTTTGGATTTAAAAGAAAATGAAAAAGGGAAGGATAATCATTCATGCTTCTACATTCTTCCTTTGACCTGACCATGCTCAACTACCACTAACCTAAGGTTATCCTTCTCTTTATCATTCCAAACTAAAGTTAAATAATGTCTCCATCACTTTAACCATGGTTCATAGCATGAAGGAATAAAATATATGTTGATATATTTCTTTTTCTTCACTAGAGTTATCTTTGACCTCTTGTTAAAATTGCTACCATCTTCTTCCTCTAGCTCCTTTGCTCTCTTGATTTTCCTAGTGAGCAAATACCACTTAAAGATAGTTTTTTGAAGTGAGATTCCAAACCACAACATCATTCTACTCAAGTCTAGCCGACTTGATTAGAGTGTTTCCTTCGGTTTTCCAAAGAAGCGAGCTTGGACGGAGTACTCCGTGGTGGATCGTCGTGGACGCAAGGGAACTTCGAGAGGACCTCGACTCAACACCCAAGACACCAAGGAGTCTAGCAAAGGGGAGCTACAAAGGTTGTAGCCTTCAAACCCTAATCTTTTCTAGCTTAATGTTTAATAACCCTAATTTTCTAGGATCGATCCACTTGCATGTTAGTTTAGCACCTTAAAAAATATAACTTTGGGTCATGTGATGCTTCAAAACTCTTCATAGGGTGCTATACTAACCTTACATTGGTATCAGAGCTACTAGGCATTGGATGTCGACCTATGGAGGGTTCTCACTGTGTGACAGTGTGGCGAAGCATAGGCTCTTACCCCCAGGGTGTCCCGAGACCGGAAGGTGTTCCGGCGGGTTGTAGTCCTCGCGAGGGGGCATGCGTAAAAAGTAGCGGCTGAGGGACCCGTTGGTGCCACGGCGACCCCATTGGATGGGGTGGCTGCCTGACCAACATTGGTATCAGAACCGACCTAGCACATTAGGCGACGTTTTTATGAAGTGAAAACCCCGATCGGACAAAAATACGATTTTTTGGGATGCTCTCTGGAAATTTTCTAAAATTTGATAATTTGCAGAATTAAAAATATGTAAAAAATACAGCAGGAAAAAATAAGGATTACGGTACAAAAATTTTCAGGTGAACAGTGATTCTCGCCGCGGAAACGCGGCCTAAGCTTGCTTAGGCCGCTGTTCCGCGGCCGTACATATGAATTGATGGATATATTTTGCACAGTAATTCATGAATCTGCTTGTATAATTTTTTGGATATTTTTAATCTGTATTTGGTTTTGAAAAATTCTGGAGGTGGTTTTGGACTCGTCAATTCAATCGGGATTTTCATTTCGTAGCTTTTCCGGGTAAATTAGAAAGTATTGAAGTGTTTGAACGAGTGTCATTTACTCAATATTCACGGGGTTTAAATAGTTTGGAGATACGTGCAAGTCTTTTTGCGGTGGTCCCTCTAGAAGACAACAAACCTTAACTCGATTATGTGACCGTCTCAAACTGCCCTTTGAACCCTGGGGTTTGGGGCAGTACGGCGTGCCACATGTGAGGCGTCGGCTTGACCCTTCTACGGCTGGACCGCTACTACTGTGTCACACTCCGGATTTTTTGAACCCTGCTCAAGTGTTGAGCTTTAGTGAATCTTGGGTGCTTGATCGTTCGTTCGAAAACTTTAATACTGTCTGTTTGTCTAGAATGTGATACAATATGTGGAATTCATGTAGTTTAGGCATGAAATACGAAATATGTGATATTTCGCATTTATGATGTCTAAAGAGAATCTGGATTCCAAATATTGTAGTTTTACACTTTCTTTTCTGTGACCGTAAGTGTAGTATGTACGATATCGCCGGTTTCGTTGCTATACATCAACGACAATCGAGGTACGCATACTTACTTACGTTGATGATATGTGATATTATGTGTTGCTGAGGTATGATGTGTAGGATTGTCGCGATCGAATAGCCGGGGGGTTTTTGTGAGATGAGAGTTTTATATTTTCATTCATGTAAATTCAAATGTAATGTAATATTCTTTTATTTGGGGCACTTCCAGGTTGCGGTTGTGTCACCAGTGTTGTTTATTATTTACTTTTCCGCATTAGGATGGACCCAAGGAGGGGAGCACAGGTGACCGGGTTCTGGGGTTCAGTGGGAGGCCATCTCGAGGAGTCGAGACCGGGTCTCCTAAACTCCAGGATTGGTAGGGTCACTTGCCGCTCTCGTAGGGGTCCAGGGTGTGGGCTTGGCTATTCATCGCGACTGTGGAATCCGTATTTTCTATTCTGGCTAAATACTAAATACGGACGTCCTAGGATATCCCACGTTATATCTATGTTTCTGCTGCCTGTGTTCTGTGATATCTGAGACGAATGACATATTATATATATGATATATAGTAGACGTTGCTTATGTTTTACACCCGCGCTAGTCCCGTCCCGGTATGCCGTTAGTTAAGTAACCTAACGGTGCATAACGGAACATTGCGGCGAATGCGGATGGCATAAGCGTACGTGTTATTTTCGTTTCTTTTCTGTGATTGGCTTAAGGACTTAAATGATGGGATTACATTAATGTGATTAATGTAAAGAAAATAAACCTAAAAAGATGTTGTAGAATCGGATTTAAAAACTACTCGGCTATTTATGAAAAAGCTACATTTCAAAACTGCGGAGCTTAAGCCACTCCTTTTGAAAACTGTTTGATTCTACAACGATATCAAGTTCAAAGCGTTAAAGATTTTCTTAAAAATCATTCGCAACCCTCCGTCATTTTAGGAAGTAGAGTACTTAGTATTCGTGCTACGTTTGTTGATTTTAGTTAAGGCGTAGTGTACGGTAGCTAAGTGATGTCTTCCTACACTGCATATGATGCAGATTAATTAGGACATTCATGCGACTTTGTTGACCATAGTTAAGGGTCATATGGGTGGGTCTAATTGATCAAGAAATGACGGGTAGAACTTGACTGGTACTTATGATTTGTTGACCATAGTTAAGGTCATAAGTACTAGGGGTAAAAATTACATCGGGAATTTCAAGTGTTGAAATTTGCAATGAGATTGCATACCTTCCATGTGATGGTTGGATCCCGATCCCACTGTGGGCAATAGTTGCTCCTAGGAGAGTTTTACAGTTTACAATTAGCTAACTCATTAGGTGTCTAGAAAGGTGTTAACGGGGCTCCGCCTCTGGGAAAACGAGGTTTACTCTAATTAGGTCCGTGCGAAAGCACGGGGAACCTCCCTCAAAGTACCGACACTGGCCTGGCTGAACGGTTAGCGAAGTTGTAGACTGTAATTAATCCTGGCTAGTTTTTCTTTTTAAGGTTTGAAAGAAAACTTGATAAAAAGCAGTGGGAAACATCGATTAGACAAGATAATAAACCAATCTAATCTGTGCAAGAGCTTTCGCTGAGTGTATTCTTTTCTCTCTCTTAATGGCAGATACCAATGACTGGACTTAAGCTTCTACTAGATAAGAACAAACTGAATGGGACCAACTATAAAGACTGGCTAAGGAATCTGAAGATCGCCTTGACTTATGATAAAGTATCATATGTCCTCACGGCTTCAGCCCCGCCCGTCCCAGGCCCAAAATCCTCAGTTGCGGACATTGAAGTCCGCAAGACATGGGACGCTGACTGTGCCACGGCAAAATGCCTCGCGCTTGCATCGATGGACAACACACATCAAAAGCAGCACGAGTACATGGACATTCACGGAATACTGCTCCATACAAAGGAGTTGTATGGGGAGCAATCCCGCGTATTACGATACGAAGCATCAAAGAAACTGTTTCAGATGCGAATGGCCCCTGGCACACCAGTAGGAGACCATGTTTTGAAGATGATAGCTCTTATAGAAGAGCTTGAGGACCTTGGATGGACAATGGACAATGAACAGTATATAGATATTATTCTGCAGTCCCTCCCCTCCACCTTTGCTCAGTTCATAGTGAACTTTAACATGCATGGCATGGAGAAGGAACTCCCTGAACTCCTTAATATGTTAAGGAGTGCAGAGAGCACTATGAAATCAGCAAAGACTCCCGTTATGACCATTGGACAGTCTTCTTCTTCTCGCCCAAAAGCTAAGGCCAAGGGAAAGAAAAAGAAGAAACCCACCAATCCTAAGGGCGGAGTCAAAAAGGTGAAGGGAAAGGGAAAGTCCACGGCTGGAGACCCGGGGAAAGGCGAGTGTTTTCATTGCCACAAGACAGGACATTGGAAGCGCAATTGCACAGAGTACTTAAGTCTCAAGAAGAAGCATGGTGATGCTTCTGCTTCAGGTGCGTTTGTGACTGAAAACTGTTTTTCTATAAACTCTGCTTCCTGGGTATTAGATACCGGTTCAGGTTCTCACATTTGCAATTCTATGCAGGGGCTGAGAAATAGCAAGGTTTTGAAGACATGTGACCATACTCTCCGCGTTGGAAATGGTTCCAATGTACATACAGTCGCAGTGGGAGAGTATCACTTGGGGTTGCCATCTGGATGCATTTTGATTTTGAATCCATGTTATTTTGTACCTAGTATGCTATGTAATATAATATCCGTTTCTTTGTTGGACAATGAAGGGTATAATTTTGTGTTGCAGAACAATGTTATGAACATTCACCTAAATCAAATGTTGGTTGGGTATGGTACACTTAATAACGGAATATATGTCCTAAATCAACACACCGTTTTCAGTATATAACACACTAATAAAAGAAAACTTTCAGAATTAAATGAAGCCTTTCTTTGGCACTGTAGACTTGGTCATATTAACGAAACAAGACTAAACAAGTTACACAAAGATGGATATTTAAACTCTTTTGAATATAAATCTTATGCGACTTGCCAGTCTTGTATCAAGGGTAAAATGACCAAAACTCCGTTTACCGGACACGGAGAAAGAGCTACTCAGCTCCTGGGCCTCATACATAGTGATGTATGTGGGCTTATGTCTACACAGGCTAGAGGCGGTTTTTCATACTTCATTACATTCACTGACGATTTCTCAAGATTCGGTCATGTATTTTTATTAAAGCACAAGTTCGACGCTTTCGAGAAATTCATTGAATATAAACAAGAAGTAGAAAAACAAACCGGCTTGAGTATTAAGATGCTTCGATCAGATCGAGGTGGAGAGTATCTCAGTACAGAATTTGCAAACTTCCTAAAAGAGAATGGGATTCTCTCTCAGCTCACTCCTCCTTACACACTACAGCACAACGGTGTGTCAGAACGACGGAATAGGACCCTATTAGATATGGTCCGATCCATAATGAGTGACGCTGAGTTACCAGTCTCGTTTTGGGGACATGCATTGGAGACTGCAGCGTTTCTGCTAAACAGGGTTCCAATCAAAGCCGTGTCTACCACGCCATATGAGATATGGAATGAGAAGAGACCATCTCTTAAAAGAATTAAGATTTGGGGTTGCCCGGCCTATGTTAAAAAGCAGAATCCGGATAAACTCGAGACACGGTCAGTCATGTGTAATTTTGTGGGATATCCAAAGAATTCTTATGGATATCTGTTCTACCACAAAGAGGAACAAAAGGTGTTTGTTTCTCAGTATGCCACATTCTTGGAAAAAGAGTTTTTCACAGATAAAGATGATGGCAAGGTAGTAGATCTAGAAGAGGTTCTGGAGACACAAACTACAAATGACGATTTAGTTGAACCGGCTGTTGCAACAGAAACTGAAGAACCTCGGCCACTCCGTAGATCTGGTAGGACTTCTCGCCCACCGGAGAGGTACTACGGTTTCCTCATTGATGGTAACGGAGAAGATTGCATCATGGATGATGATGATCCTACCAGTTTTCAGCAAGCTATCACGAGTGGTGACTCTGTGAAGTGGCTGGATGCCATGAGATCCGAAATGGAGTCTATGTACACCAACAAAGTATGGACTTTGGACGTTGTACCCCCTGGGGTAAAACCTGTAGGGTGCAAATGGATCTTTAAAAGAAAGATTGGTGTGGATGGGCAGGTAGAGACCTATAAGGCAAGACTTGTGGCGAAAGGTTTTCGTCAAAGACCAGGTTTGGACTATGACGAAACTTTTTCGCCCGTAGCCATGCTTAAATCCATTCGGATCCTACTTGCTATTGCTGCTCACTACGACTATGAAATCTGGCAGATGGACGTTAAAACAACATTTCTAAATGGAGATTTAGAAGAATGCGTTTATATGGATCAGCCAGAGGGCTTCATTGACAGTGGGAGCAGCGGGAAAGCATGTAGATTGCTTAAATCCATATATGGGTTAAAGCAGGCATCTCGGAGTTGGAACATCTGTTTCGATGATGTCATCAAAGAGTTTGATTTTATCAAAAATCCAGATGAACCTTGTGTTTATAAGAAGGCTGTAGGAAGAGCTGTCACATTCCTCGTATTGTACGTGGATGACATTCTTCTGATAGGAAATGATATTCCTATGCTACAGTCGGTCAAATCATTCTTATCACTAAGGTTCTCCATAAAGGACCTGGGTGATGCCATATACATCCTGGGCATAAGGATCTATAGGGATAGATCCAAAAAGTTATTGGGATTGTCCCAAACCAGGTACATCAACACCATCCTAAAGAGGTTTAGTATGGAAGACTCCAAGCGGGGTGCCTTACCCGCTTGCCATGGAGTCACTCTCTCCAAGGATTCTTGTCCAAAGACCGATGAAGAGAGAGCTCGCATGAGCATTATACCTTATGCTTCGGCAGTAGGATCTATAATGTATGCGATGTTATGTACACGCCCAGATGTAGCTTATGCACTTAGTGTTGTAAGCAGGTATCAATCCAACCCAGGGGAGAACCACTGGACAGCTGTGAAGAACATTTTTAAGTACTTACGAAGGACTAAAGAATTGTTCTTGGTGTATGGTAATACAGATCTCCAAATGGAGGCCTTTACCGATTCGAGCTTCCAGAGCGATAAGGATGACAGCAAGTCTATCTCAGGGTTTGTATTTACCCTCAATGGAGGGGCGGTAAGTTGGGAGAGTTCCAAACAAGATACTGTTGCAGACTCTACGATGGAAGCTGAGTACATTGCTGCAAATGATGCCGCCAAGGAAGCAGTCTGGATGAAGAAGTTCGTCTCGGAGCTAGAAGTAGTTCCAACCATTATTGATCCAATACCTTTGTATTGTGACAATAATGGGGCGATGGCGTTAGCCAAGGAGCCCAGATCCCATTAGCGGTCCAGACATATCCTGAGGCGCTTTCATTTGATCCGGGAGATTGTAGATCGCCGCGAGATCGAGATTAAGAGAGTTGACACAAAGAACAACGCCACGGATCCACTCACCAAGGCCCTCCCTCAGCCACAGCATGAGCGACTTTTTGAGATGTTGGGTATGAGATACGCCAATAACCGGCCTAGTGCAAGTGGGAGATTGTTGGATATATGTATGCCCTAGAGGCCATTATGTGATAGTGGATGTATCTATATATGTATATATATTCAGTTTGCATTCTTGCTCAACATGATAGTATGCTATCTGGTTCTTCTTTATCTGACATATTGATTTGATCATGCTTTTATTCATTCATACATGCTGATAAAGCCCTGAGGATATCGGCTTGACTACTCTGATTATGATGGAGATCATACTAGTGGGACATCTGTAGTCTATAAGCATATCCTGGAACGTCCCTAGTTGTAGGTATATCGAGACGGGACATTGATATACCAGAGTAGACTAGCGTATATGATACTAGACCCATACGATGGGCGATGGATGTTCCCACATTCATCGATGTTTGACATCAAGATCATATACGGGTGCTCAGTGGTGACTGGGTACACTGGACGGACTCACCGAGAACTCCTATATGGAATTATATCTATCGTCGGATAGCAGTTCTCAGGTGACACTGGTACAGGTTAGTCTGTAGACCCGAGATCGTCATGGAGTCTTGTGTGTTCTCCCACTGTACTTTGATTGCCACCCTACCACGGCTCTACTGAGTTGTGCAAACAGGTGGCCGTTGGGTACAGTCCCGAGACACACGAAGACAATGAGCGATAGGAGGGGTTTCGTCTCTCCCGGTATTGGGAGTTGATGCTGTGCTGTGCCCGACTAGTTATAACAGCAAGTCCCTGGCCAGGGCTGCTGAGATTTGCTGATAAGTGTTATCAGTAGTTTCTCGATCTGTTATAGACCATTCACCGACACGACTTATTGAGTTATTGGGGTCGACGTGACCATCCCTAGGCTCGATATGCAGCATATCTGACGAAGAGACCGGACTGTACGGTAGTGTTGCCGGATGGCTCGACGGGAGTTGTAGCAGGTTCGCTTGTTGTCTTCTGATCGCTCAATACCCGGGCGGCCGTTACGTTTAGCTGACCGCTTGCGGCTTGAGGGTACTTGATATGATCATTACCCTCTGCCGGCGTATTGACGAGTCTTAGAGTTCCACAAAGGAGTTACCCAGTCCAGGCGAAACGTTGTGGTGCGCATATGCGATATGCGCATGCACCTGATCGAAATGTGCGTATATGATACCGAACATTGATCGGGTGAACTGCTTTTGGTGGGGTCATATGAGATATGACCGGATTGATAAATCAAGTGTTGATTTATCATTTAACCATTAGTTTTCTCACTTAAAACCTTTTCTTAGATGATAGATGTGTGCATGCATGTGTGCTTTTCTTTCTTTCTTTCATGCTAGTTTTATGCACATGAGGATGTGAATACATGCACACATACATACACTCATCCATCATGGTTGTTAGCATATGGAAATGGTGGCAATATAAGACTCACACCATGGATTATATATTGGATTATTATTTAATTTTGGATTTAAAAGAAAATGAAAAAGGGAAGGATAATCATTCATGCTTCTACATTCTTCCTTTGACCTAACCATGCTCAACTACCACTAACCTAAGGTTATCCTTCTCTTTATCATTCCAAACTAAAGTTAAATAATGTCTCCATCACTTTAACCATGGTTCATAGCATGAAGGAATAAAATATATGTTGATATATTTCTTTTTCTTCACTAGAGTTATCTTTGACCTCTTGTTAAAATTGCCACCATCTTCTTCCTCTAGCTTCTTTGCTCTCTTGATTTTCCTAGTGAGCAAATACCACTTAAAGATAGTTTTTTGAAGTGAGATTCCAAACCACAACATCATTCTACTCAAGTCTAGCCGACTTGATTAGAGTGTTTCCTTCGGTTTTCCAAAGAAGCGAGCTTGGACGGAGTACTCCGTGGTGGATCGTCATGGACGCAAGGGAACTTCGAGAGGATCTCGACTCAACACCCAAGACACCAAGGAGTCTAGCAAAGGGGAGCTACAAAGGTTGTAGCCTTCAAACCCTAATCTTTTCTAGCTTAATGTTTAATAACCCTAATTTTCTAGGATCGATCCACTTGCATGTTAGTTTAGCACCTTAAAAAATATAACTTTGGGTCATGTGATGCTTCAAAACTCTTCATAGGGTGCTATACTAACCTTACAAGGATGATGTTTCCTTCGATGTATATTATTTACTTTTCCACATTAAGATAGACCCAAGATGGGGAGCACAAGTGACCGGGTTCTAGAGTCCAGTGGGAGGCCATCTCGAGGAGTCGAGACCTGGTCTCCTAACTCTAGAATTGGTAGGGTCGCTTGCCGCTCTCGTAGGGGTCTAGGGTGTGGGATTGGCTATTCATCACGACCGTGGAACCCGTATTTTGTATCGTTGGCTAAATATAAAATACGGAATTCCTAGTATATCCTATATTTTCATATATGTGCTTCTGCTGTTTATATTCTGTGATGTGATCGCTTGATATATCTGAGACGAATGCAATATTATACATGAGATATATAGTATGCGTTGCTTATATTTTGCACCCGCGCTAGTCCCGTCCCGGTATGCCATTAGTTAAGTAACCTAACAGTACATAACGGAATATTGTGGCGAATGCGGATGGCATAAGTGTACATTGTATTTTCGTTTCTTTTCTGTGTTTGGCTTAAGGACTTAAATGATGGGACTACATTAATAAGATTAATGTAAGGAAAAATAAACCTAAAAAGATGTTGTAGAATCGAATTTAAAAACCACTCGGTTTTTTGTGAAAAAGCTACATTTCAAAATTGCGGAGCTTAAGCCACTCCATTTGAAAACCGTTTGATTCTACAACGATATCAAGTTCAAAGCGTTATGGGTTTTCTTAAAAACCATCCGCAACCCTCCGTCATTTTAGGAAGTAGAGTACTTAGTATTCGTGCTACGTTCGTTGACTATAGTTAAGACGTAGTGTACGGTAGCTAAGTGATGTCTTTGTCACGACCCAAAATTGGCCCGTGACGGCCCTAATACTACGCAACGCCTAAAGACGCAACGTAGTAAAAGAAAGCCAAACCCAGAAATCTAAACCATGAAAAATACGGAAAGGATACTATAAGTTTTTGAAACATTTGAAATCGCAACCCAAATTCTTTAAAAAGGTCTACTTTCTTTCTTTAAAATTTTAGCAACACCCCATTTTTGTAAAGACTAGTCAAGATGAATGCAACACAAAAATAATGACAGTAGGGAAAAAGCTGTATATAAAAGACATCAAATCCACAATAATACACACTAACGTCCTCACCAAGTCTCTATGTCAATAATACAATAGTAGATGGAGAGTACAAATACAACGAATGTACAATATGAAATACAGATAACCATCTAACCCACCTAAGCAAAATGGTACTGTGAGCTGATGCGGTATCTGTAGCAAAAGATGGTAGCTGGAGCTGAATAGAGGAATAGCCTGCCTCGACTACTCTGGGGAACAACCTGAAACACCTGTGGCACAACGGGGGTGAGTTGCCAACTCGTGAATATTATAAAACATATGCAGGTAATCGCAGGAATGCACGTACAGCATGAATCTAAAATATGCGATTACAATAATAATATGTCATGCAAATGCTGAAATAAGGAGAGTACACTAGCAGGTACAATCAATATGTGAAGCAATAGTAACATGACAAAAGTATGCAATAATTATGCAAAAAGGATATGAGAATGTAGATAAGCAACTTATCATAAGGGTACACTAACAGGTACTACCACTATATGAATCTGTGCATAAAAATAGGTTAGGGTGAGGTATAGGGTGGAATATGTCATTCCCACGGAAACCTGACATCGTGGCAGGATCACAATTCATCAAGACACTCAAATCCCAAATCCTCAAATCAGCCCCCACATTGGGCTTTCACAATATATAAGTCTCACATCACCTCAATGTACAATATCGAATAGCTCTCCTATCTCTCGAATGTACAATTCAACAATCTCATTCATATCCAATATCCAATCCCAATGAATCACCTAGTATCCCAAGTCCAAATCTCAAGTAAGAATCTAACATCCTAAAGGTATATATATATGTACAGAAATAAATATGATGGGGGCAATACACATATATTAGCGTCCCATTCCACTAATATTGGTGTAAGGGTATATATAACAACGGCTAAATCCCCTGTTATATATACAAAAAGCGGTTAAAGAAATATCATGAAAACCGTGTGCCAAGCATCGACACAGAAATCCTCGTATATCGGGCTCCGTCAGTCCGGATCGGCCCACGGGGTCCGTCTGCGGTATCGGCCCTCGGCCCCGACAGTACAGATCATCCCGCATCCATCTCTCGACTCTGGCCAGTGTCCTCCGGACAACTTCCAGGTCCAACCAGTCACCGGTAGGTACTCGCCCGCCGCCAGGCTCAATCGGCAAACCCATCGATCTTCTTGCCGAGGGGAACCATACCGGGCCCCACCATGTACTCTCATACGGCAACCACACCTCGTATGGAGTATATCATCAACACCGATAAAACTCATGGGGGACACACAAATATCATATCAAGAAAACCGGGTTGTTTCATGTATGCATAATTTCATGAACCCCCGCGGTTCCCAAATCCCGAAAACATCATATAAAATCCAGATAAACAAGGCGAAAATCCAGGAATAAATGTATGCGATATATCTGAATGCGAGCAGGTAAACAAAAGTATATAGCTGAACCAGATGTATGCGAAATCAAGATAAGGTACAGCTAAGTAACATTAGTAAATGTAAATATGCGACAACAACTGAATATGTGTCTAACATACAGGTGTAGCAATGTATAGGTATCTACCTATAAGAACTGATGTCGTATATCCCCCTGGGTATAAGAAGAATATGAGTAAGATATCCCCCGATATAAGTAAAATATCTAAAAGGTATACCTGTAGCTGTATCGCAAGGTGTAAGTGTACCTATCACTAAAGGTATGATACACTATAGGTATACCGGTAGCTAGATGTCATGTATGGTAAGCAATAGTAGCTAAAAGGGGTAGTGTGTGACATGGCAATTATTGACGGCGTGTGTGTAGCATACAATCCGTGCTCGTGCAACATGAACCGTCAATAATGTGTGCAGTGTCCTACGGCTGCTAGTTACAGTATATAACTATATCTAAGGAAATACAGTAAAGGCGCAATTCTACAATGACGTAGAACGTGCGACAGGTAATTGAATCCTAGCCCAGACGCATAACGCCATGCGGGCGATTCCCCTGTAGATGTTAAATCTACTCACCTACGCTCTACGCTAGGTGAATCCTACCATCTGCTCCCCCTGTAGCCGTGTCCGTAGTTCCTGCCTGCAACCCTGCAAAAAGGCATGGAAATCACAAATAAGCCATAATATTCCGCGAAACGCGATATCGAACCAAAACGAGAAACTCGCGTCGCGAACTAAACGCGCGTGTGCACGATACGCTGAATCGTGTGTGTACGCGTCTAAAACCATCGCGACACGCCGCGATACGCTGGATCGCAGAACTCACTCACGTATCGCGCAAACACAACGGACACCAAATACGACATATAGTCCCAGATTTTCCTACAGGCCAAAACTTACAAAACTAGACGTGCCAAAACACTACACTACACATCAGAGAACACTACCCAAAACCCCAAGTCCCCAGACTCCTTCCTGGCCGCAATTTGCGGCCAGAATCCTAAAATTGGCGGCCACAATTGAGAGTGGGGGTCTCGTTTTCTGGTGGTGTTATCTAGACCTAACAAGCATGCTCCAGTTTCCTCAATATTGTTCTGTAAGGTCCGGGTCAAAAGCAGATCACAGAAGTCACAAATATCGCTTTAAAACACCAATTTTGCACAAAAAGGGAAACCTATGGTATTTTAGTGTAATCTGGGGTATTTCTCAGTTGAAGTGGCCTTATTAGCACTTAAATAAGCTAAAGTAGCTAACACAATCAACAATTTACCAAAATTCCACTTAAACACCATAATCTAGCACTAAACTAGCAATTTAACACTAATCGACTCAAAACCACACACAATTAAGCAAACTAGGGATTGGGGTTCAGAAATATACCCTATTGGACCCTAGAGAGCTGGAGAAGAGGTGTATGGGGGAGGAAGAACTTCTGCAAGTGCTGGGGTTCCTAATGCTGTTGCAGAAGCTGCTGCTGCTGCTGATGCTACTTGCCTCTTCTGTTGCTGCTGCTGATCTTGTTGTTGTTGTTGATGTTGAAGCTGCTACTGCTACTCCTGCTGATGATGATGATGTCGTTGCTGATGGTGAGGATGCTGCTGCCACTGCTGTAGGTGTGTGTGTGTGTGTGATGAAGCTGCTTCTGCTATTGTTGCTGCTGTTGTTGTTGTTGTAGCTGATGATGATGATGTTGTTGCTGATATTGTGTTGCTGGGGCAGCTGCTGTTGAAGGGTGTGTGAGTGAGTGAGAGAAGGAAAATGAGAGGGAGAATGAGTGAACAACAATGACCCCTCCCCCTTCTCACTCTCTTTCCTCACTAATGAGGCATGGTCATACCATGCTCCCATGCCCTCTCTCTCTCACACAAAGTCAAACCATTCAACCAAACCTAAAAATTCCAATTTAAATTCATTTTAATTAAAACAACCATAACACTTAAACCAAACTTAACCCTAGATTAGAGAAATGGTTAAACCTCAAATTACACCCTAGTTATCATGCACAAGTGTGTGTGTGCCTAACAAAATTCTAATAAAATACACAATAATTAGGATAAAATATTTAAAACTTAATTTGGTAAACTTTTTATAAAAAAAACACATATTAAAATATAATTAGCTACAAAACATATTCTAAGGTGTTACAATCTCCCCCCTTAAAAGAAATTCGTCCCCGAATTTTAAAAATATTCCGATACGCATACCTTCAAAGAGAAGATTAAAATCCTCTAGTCTCGCTCGCAGCCTCCCAGGCGACTACCTCACTATACGGCTACGTCCAAGTAAACCCTTCATAGATGGCAAGACCTTTGACCGACGTTCCTCCACCTGCCGAGCCATTAACACAATTGGCTGCTGGTGAACGAAAGATCGCGTCTAAGCTAAATGGCATGGTGCCAAAGCACGTGAGAAGGTCAAGAAGGTAATTGTAGAGTATCATCACAAGGAATACGGGGTGAAAATCCAATAATTTGGGCGGAGGTGCCAAATTAAAGCAACGAAACTAACTCGCTTATAGGATCTCAGAAGGACCTAAATCCTGGGACAAACTTCCCAAAATCCAACACGTCATTCATCGGGAAGTCCGTAGGAATACATGGTTTGCCACTGCGCACTCAAGCCTGCGACCAGCACAGTCGCATAAGACGTCTGTTTGCAATGGACAGTTCTCATCCTGACCTGAACACAACTGGACTATCTCCGAAGCTCTGGACTAGCTGGGGTCCAAAATCCTACTTACGCAGAGTCAGAAGAACAACAGACTGGTGACCGACACAACCTAACCCCTAAGCCTAAGGGTGGCCAATTGGAGTGTCTCCTGATAACAGCTATCGAAGGAGAACCCCAACAATGGCGAGTGACGATCCCAAGCTGCTGACGACAACCAACACAAACACACAACTTTAACAAAACAACTGAGCAAAATGAGTATAACCGGATGACAAGAATCCGAATGGAGTCACACCCTATCCAAACTTGGGTAGAAACCATAACGAAATTTGTGGAGATTTGCTCCCATTCCTACTTCGGAACGGTAAAAGATTGCAACTCTCCAGCCGGCCTCAGATGCTCGACTCAAGCACACAACAAGACTGACACCTTGAAACGAAACCTAAAACTTCTCTTTACATCCCTGTCCACTCGTAACTATCTCACAAGTCACGCCAAAGCTGGTGGAACTTGAATGAATACTGAGAGTTGACTGATGTGCATGTTCTAGGATTATACGTCTCTACCCGATGAAACCAGGTACACAAACGCGTCCCAAACTTAGCACATCATTGTCACAAATCAAGGTCTCCGAATCATTACCCAGCCGAGTATGCTCAAGTATCACTGACGAACGAGTATCGGCGGGCAGTGTCTCGCGAAACGATTTAAGGGAAGTGGTCGGGCGCGGACATGAGCAAGCTGTCCCCTCCGTAGAGACGAACTAAGCTATACTTAACGATCACACAAAACTGTAAATCTGCAGAAGACTAATGATTGTTTGTAAATTCTCGATGTGTAAATCAAATCAAATAGTCTCCGGCAACGGAGCCATTGATTGAACTGTAAATGTCGTATCGAATCAAAAATTTAAATTGACCGCAATCAAACTACGGTGTCAGTTGTAGTTAATGAATGAGTGCGGATCGTCCACAGGGATCTCGAGATTCGTTTGTATTTTAATTTGTTTGAAATGAAATGTTAAGCAACAATAAGAGAAAATAAGATTCTAGAATGATTTGTATTCATGTGTCACTATTCTCTACTAAAGAATCAAGAAACTATAAACAATCAAGAATCGGGTTTCAATGGTATTTTCCAAACAACAATCAAGAACGATAGAGAGGCTCGTAGGAATCGATAGGATCTTTAGATGTGTTGTAGTCTACAATATTTCGTATTCTTGTCCTTCGAAGAATTGATACTAGATCAATGGCTATCGACGAGAGTTAGGGTTTTCTTGATGAAATTAAGGTTTCATCTCTTAACCCTTGTTCTTTCGAGGATACCATGTATATTCTAGCCTCTAGCAATTTCAAGAAACGATCGGATCGCCCCAATCTCGAGCGATGTTGATCAAGAAAGCATCGCATCGAATTGGGTTGTCGATTCTTGAACTTGCTAGGGTTTACAAACTCGTGGGATTCAAGAATTGATTACAAATTTGCTACATCATCATACTAAAGATCGTTTCGACTCCTTAACGAGCGGAGTTTTATTCACACATCACCACATAGACAATATTCAAGAATAGTAAAGATAACATGATGCGGAATTTAAAGAAAACAAGATAGAAGAAAATATCACCTTTTATTTAATCAACAACTTCAATACATTCTTTCAAGATCTACAAGAAGAAAGAAAATCGATCGTTGACTCGGCTTCGCTCGTCTCCGTGGATCGTGGATCTACTTTTGATCTCTTGCCCGATGGAAGATCGGCTCGGCTCATAAAAGGGTTGAAGGAATCTTGCTTGGCTTGCACTCAAGATCTTGAATTGTGGTTGGATTTAGGGTTAGGGTTTCCTACAAGATTTCTCACTAATCTTGAGGAAGAAGAAGATGGAGAAAAAGAATGGCTAAAACTAAAAATGGGTTGAATCTATCTATCTCCAAGATTGAATCAAGATGATCCAAGATTTTTCTAAGATGAGGAATGAGTGAGCCTAGGGTCTTATTTATAGAACTAGGTTTAGGTTTGAATTGGACTTTCCCTCCCAAAGTTTGTTGGCCAAGTTTGTTGGGGTTTAGCTTAGGGTTTAAGCAAGGGTTTAGGAAAGTTCTAGAAGTATTAGGCTAGTTTTAGGAGTTTGCTGATCTGGTGGAAGTGTCTGGAATATTCTGGACTTTTGTGTGTATTTTTGAGCTGTAGCCACTGAAACAGGAGTTTCGATGCAATTTGAGGAGTTGATGTCATGGGCCCACCGCGGAACCGCCGCAAGAAGTAGCTTTAGGCCGCTCTTCCGCCGCGCATTGGTGGGCTTGGGCCTTGGGCTTTCTTCTGTGGCTTGGTACTGCTGTTTAGGCTTTTCTCTGATGTTTAGAATTGCAGTTTCCCTTCAGTGTTGGTACCAGATTTGAGTTCAGTGAATTTACGAGCAATTGTAATGGTCGAGCGATGTAATGATCGAGCAAGCATCTCTTTTCCTGCATAGACTTCGAAATAGGGGTTGCAAGATATAGAAAATATGCTATGTAATGCAATGCAGTTAATTCCCCTAGAATTGCCGGTTTTAAGGTCGAATACATGTAATTTGATATTTTGCGACCGATTAGCTAATATGTGAATTATGAATACCGTACACTTCTATATGTGTGCAGATGACAAGGAAATTGCCGGTTAAAATATGCAATATTTTCGACTGATCAACTAACACAACAATCAAGTCCGCTGCAGGAAGATGTACGTTAAGCTCTAGTGGTCCGTGAAAATCTGACACGACTTTCAAGCAAGTAGTGTCTCCAAATCTCCAACGCAAAACCACCGCGGCCATCTCCAGATCATGAGTGGAATATCCTCCTCGTACTTCCTCTAAATGTAGGGAAAGCAAAAGCGATATCTCTATAGTGTCACCTCAGTACACCCTCGAGCCCACTCAAGAAACATTACAGTTAAACAACAAAGTCGCCCGAACCAAAAGCAAGAAAGACTGATGCGGTTGTTAACAGAATCTTCAACTGCCGAAAACTCCGTACACATGCCTCAGTCCACAGAAAAGAAACCTCCTTTTGGTCAATTCAGTCAACGGTGCAGCACTACTCTAGCAATCCTGCACGAAACGGCGGTAAAAACCTGCTAAGTCCAAGAATCTGCGGATCTCCGTCCTACACACAAGTCTTGGCCTAAGCTGTACGGCCACGATCTCCCTCGGAACCATACGGAACCGTCTCCCGTGACTACAAGACCTAGGAGTCAACACAAACAAGCCTGAAGAAACACTCTGAGAATTTAGCAACTGCTGGTACTCTCCCAGTGTCTGCATAACAAATTCTCAAGTGCTACTCCTGTCCCTCAAGACACATTAAGTAGACCAGAGTGTCGTAAATAACACAACAAAAACTGGTCGAGGAACGGCCTGCAGAAATCTGGTTCATCGTATCTACGAATGCTGCTAGGGCATCAGGGAATCCAACGACTCACCGATACACACAAAGCCCGTAGCACGCATAAGGCAGTCTTCGGAATGCCATCATCCCGAATCCGTGATAATGATGACCTGATCCCAAGCACACTAGAAAATGTCTCGCACTCTGGAGCTGATCGAAGAAATCGTCACGGCGAGGTGAAGGATACCTATCCGCACCATAAATCGGTTCAATTGACGATCCGTCGATACACAACCCTAAACTGCCGTCTTTCTCCTGACGAACAGAAATAGGAGCTTCCAAAAGCGAAACACTCAGACGCACAAAACTCCCCAAACCACAACTCTGCAGCTGATCCTTTAGCTCCCAAGCTTCGCCGGCTCATCCGGAACAACGTCGGAAAAACTCTCGCACGAAAGGAACCCGGTCCAACAATCCCACTGTAGCTCCGGTATTACGAATGAACGCCAAGAATCCACGACATCTCCTCAGTAGCCGACTAGCGAAAAAGGCTGAATTCAAGCTGTGAGAGGCGGCACAACTATCCACCTGCACAACCAGAACTGACTTGCCGGGAAAACAAACCTGACTGTTTCCTCACGGTAATCCACAGACGCCTAACACGTAGTTAACCAATCCGTGCCCAGGAGAACGTCAAATCCAACATCTCTAGAAGGATCAAAACGACGGACGAAATCTCTATCTCCTATCTGCTTGGCACACAACTGAATACGTGTCGCGCAACCAAAGGATCGCTGACAGAAGTTAGCACAACTACGAATAATCTACCCAACCACGGTACAAGCAAGAAAACAAACAAATACACCAAGAGAACATATAACTCAAGGGTACCTGAAAACTCCACATTGGACGTCTGCGCATCCCGATGAGTAGAAGCAAACTCCTGCGTCTGCCCTCTACTCACAGCTGGATGAACTCCTCTGGTAGACTGAGCCCTCTGAGCGAATCTTCCATGTCCACGGCCTCTCTGAAAACGATCCTGACGGGGTGCCAAGGAACAATCCTTGACGAAGTGCTGAAGGCTCTCGCATCGAAAACATCCACGTGCTGACTGCTGACCATCCTGGGGCTGAGAGCTGAACGACTGTCCTCGTCCTAAGTCTCTGCTACTCCCGCGACGGCCACGAAATATGTCTTGACGACCAAACCTCTGTCTCTGGGCTGGTACACTGGTACGAGTCCTCCACTGTCCTGGAATATGTGCCTCGTCAACTGGAGCTGCAACTACTGGTGCTATGTAGGTGACGGACTGCTGCATACTGATCGTAAGGGACAGTTGAGTAACAGGGGTGACAACCTCCTGTCGTAGCTCCCGAACGACGTCAACTAAAGAACTCGTCGTCTGGCGGAAGTCCTGCATCTCCACCAAAAGTCTATCCATAGTATAGGTCGTAGGCTGATCCGTCTGCACCTGTGCAACTAGAGTGCCATCCTGGTCAGTACTCGTCTCACCCGAGCCAACTCTGACCTCGGCCCTCGCTGCATCACTCTGAGTCCCCATAGTCATCGGCGGCAAGGCTATAAATAGATATAAGATGAGATTCGATAAGAACAAGGAAATCGAATCTCAAGGATATGAATCATCAAGGAAGGAATGTCAAGCAAATTGTACTTAGGTCACTTAATGCAAAGTACCGCGCTGTGGGTAAGCTGCAGACATACACACACTACGTTACTCTGCTTAAGCTACCTACTCCATCATACTAAGGTCATCCTACACTCCGAAAGGTAAAACCTAACGCTCTGATACCAACTTTGTCACGACCCAAAATTGGCCCGTGACGGCCCTAATACTACGCAACGCCTAAAGACGCAACGTAGTAAAAGAAAGCCAAACCCAGAAATCTAAACCATGAAAAATACGGAAAGGATACTATAAGTTTTTGAAACATTTGAAATCGCAACCCAAATTCTTTAAAAAGGTCTACTTTCTTTCTTTAAAATTTTAGCAACACCCCCTTTTTGTAAAGACTAGTCAAGATGAATGCAACACAAAAATAATGACAGTAGGGAAAAAGCTGTATATAAAAGACATCAAATCCACAATAATACACACTAACGTCCTCACCAAGTCTCTATGTCAATAATACAATAGTAGATGGAGAGTACAAATACAACGAATGTACAATATGAAATACAGATAACCATCTAACCCACCTAAGCAAAATGGTACTGTGAGCTGATGCGGTATCTGTAGCAAAAGATGGTAGCTGGAGCTGAATAGAGGAATAGCCTGCCTCGACTACTCTGGGGAACAACCTGAAACACCTGTGGCACAACGGGGGTGAGTTGCCAACTCGTGAATAGTATAAAACATATGCAGGTAATCGCAGGAATGCATGTACAGCATGAATCTAAGATATGCGATTACAATAATAATATGTCATGCAAATGCTGAAATAAGGAGAGTACACTAGCAGGTACAATCAATATGTGAAGCAATAGTAACATGACAAAAGTATGCAATAACTATGCAAAAAGGATATGAGAATGTAGATAAGCAACTTATCATAAGGGTACACTAACAGGTACTACCACTATATGTATCTGTGCATAAAAATAGGTAAGGGTGAGGTATAGGGTGGAATATGTCATTCCCACGGAAACCTGACATCGTGGCAGGATCACAATCCATCAAGACACTCAAATCCCAAATCCTCAAATCAACCCCCACATTGGGCTTTCACAATATATAAGTCTCACATCACCTCAATGTACAATATCGAATAGCTCTCCTTTCTCTCGAATGTACAATTCAACAATCTCATTCATATCCAATATCCAATCCCAATGAATCACCTAGTATCCCAAGTCCAAATCTCAAGTAAGAATCTAACATCCTAAAGGTATTTATATATGTACAGAAATAAATATGATGGGGCAATACACATATATTAGCGTCCCATTCCACTAATATTGGTGTAAGGGTATATATAACAACGGCTAAATCCCCTGTTATATATACAAAAAGGGGTTAAAGAAATATCATGAAAACCGTGTGCCAAGCATCGACACAGAAATCCTCGTATATCGGGCTCCGTCAGTCCGGATCGGCCCACGGGGTCCGTCTGCGGTATCGGCCCTCGGCCCCGACAGTACAGATCATCCCGCATCCATCTCTCGACTCTGGCCAGTGTCCTCCGGACAACTGCCAGGTCCAACCAGTCACCGGTAGGTACTCGCCCGCCTCCAGGCTCAATCGGCAAACCCATCGATCTTCTTGCCGAGGGGAACCATACCGGGCCCCACCATGTACTCTCATACGACAACCACACCTCGTATGGAGTATATCATCAGCACCGATAAAACTCATGGGGAACACACAAATATCATATCAAGGAAACCGGGTTGTTTCATGTATGCATAATTTCATGAACCCCCGCGGTTCCCAAATCCCGAAAACATCATATAAAATCCAGATAAACAAGGCGCAAATCCAGGAATAAATGTATGCGATATATCTGAATGCGAGCAGGTAAACAAAAGTATATAGCTGAACCAGATGTATGCGAAATCAAGATAAGGTACAGCTAAGTAACATCAGTAAATGTAAATATGCGACAGCAACTGAATATGTGTCTAACATACAGGTGTAGCAATGTATAGGTATCTACCTATAAGAACTGATGTCGTATACCCCCTGGGTATAAGAAGAATATGAGTAAGATATCCCCCGGTATAAGTAAAATATCTAAAAGGTATACCTGTAGCTGTATCGCAAGGTGTAAGTGTACCTATCACTAAAGGTATGATACACTATAGGTATACCGGTAGCTAGATGTCATGTATGGTAAGCAATAGTAGCTAAAAGGGGTAGTGTGTGACATGGCAATTATTGATGGTGTGTGTGTAGCATACAATCCGTGCTCGTGCAATATGAACCGTCAATAATGTGTGCAGTGTCCTACGGCTGCTAGTCACAGTATATAACTATATCTAAGGAAATACAGTAAAGGCGCAATTCTACAATGACGTAGAAAGTGCGACAGGTAATTGAATCCTAGCCCAGACGCATAACGCCATGCGGGCGATTCCCCTGTAGATGTTAAATCTACTCACTTACGCTCCACGCTAGGTGAATCCTACCATCTGCTCCCCCTGTAGCCGTGTCCGTAGTTCCTGCCTGCAACCCTGCAAAAAGGCATGGAAATCACAAATAAGCCAAAATATTCCGCGAAACGCGATATCGAACCAAAACGAGAAACTCGCGTCGCGAACTAAACGCGCGTGTGCACGATACGCTGAATCGTGTGTGTACACGTCTAAAACCATCGCGACACGCCGCGATACGCTGGATCGCAGAACTCACTCACGTATCGCGCAAACACAACGGACACCAAATACGACATATAGTCCCAGATTTTCCTACAGGCCAAAATTTACAAAACTAGACGTGCCAAAACACTACACTACACATCAGAGAACACTACCCAAAACCCCAAGTCCCCAGACTCCTTCCTGGCCGCAATTTGCGGCCAGAATCCTAAAATTGGCGGCCACAATTGAGAGTGGGGGTCTCGTTTTCTGGTGGTGTTATCTAGACCTAACAAGCATGCTCCAGTTTCCTCAATATTGTTCTGTAAGGTCCGGGTCAAAAGCAGATCACAGAAGTCACAAATATCGCTTTAAAACACCAATTTTGCACAAAAAGGGAAACCTATGGTATTTTAGTGTAATCTGGGGTATTTCTCAGTTGAAGTGGCCTTATTAGCACTTAAATAAGCTAAAGTAGCTAACACAATCAACAATTTACCAAAATTCCACTTAAACACCATAATCTAGCACTAAACTAGCAATTTAACACTAATCAACACAAAACCACACACAATTAAGCAAACTAGGGATTGGGGTTCAGAAATATACCCTATTGGACCTTAGAGAGCTGGAGAAGAGGTGTATGGGGGAGGAAGAACTTCTGCAAGTGCTGGGGTTCCTAATGCTGTTGCAGAAGCTGCTGCTGCTGCTGATGCTACTTGCCTCTTCTGTTGCTGCTGCTGATCTTGTTGTTGTTGTTGATGTTGAAGCTGCTACTGCTGCTCCTGCTGATGATGATGATGTCGTTGCTGATGGTGAGGATGCTGCTGCCACTGCTGTAGGGGTGTGTGTGTGTGTGTGTGATGAAGCTGCTGCTGCTATTGTTGCTGCTATTGTTGTTGTTGTAGCTGATGATGATGATGTTGTTGCTGATATTGTGTTGCTGGGGCAGCTGCTGCTGAAGGGTGTGTGAGTGAGTGAGAGAAGGAAAATGAGAGGGAGAATGAGTGAACAACAATGACCCCTCCCCCTTCTCACTCTCTTTCCTCACTAATGAGGCATGGTCATACCATGCTCCCATGCCCTCTCTCTCACACAAAGTCAAACCATTCAACCAAACCTAAAAATTCCAATTTAAATTCATTTTAATTAAAACAACCATAACTCTTAAACCAAACTTAACCCTAGATTAGAGAAATGGTTAAACCTCAAATTACACCCTAGTTATCATGCACAAGTGTGTGTGTGCCTAACAAAATTCTAATAAAATACACAATAATTAGGATAAAATATTTAAAACTTAATTTGGTAAACTTTTTATAAAAAAAACACATATTAAAATATAATTAGCTACAAAACACATTCTAAGGTGTTACAGTCTTCTTACACAGCATATGATGTGATTAATTGGGACAATTATATGACTTTGTTGACCATAGTTAAGGGTCATATAACTGGGTCTAATTAATCAAGAAATGACGGGTTGAGCTTGACTAGCGCTTGTGATTTGTTGACCATAGTTAAGGTCATGAGTACTAGGGGTAAAAACCATATCGGGAGTTTCAAGAGTTGAAATTTGCAATGAGATTGCATACCTTCCATACGATGGTTGGATCCCGATCCCACTGTGAGCAAGAGTTGCTCCCAGGAGAGTTTTGCACTTTACAATTAGATAACTCATTAGGTGTCTAGAAAACTGTTAACGAGGCTACGCCTCTGGGAAAATGAGGTTTACTTTAATTAGGTCCGTACGAAAGCACGGGGAACCTCCCTCAAGTACCGACACTGGCCTGGCTGAATGGTTAGCGAAGTTATAGAATGTAATTAATTCTGGCTAGTTTTCTTTTTAAGGTTTGAAGGAAAATTTGATAAAAGCAGTGGGAGATATCGATTAGATAAGATAATAACCAATCTTGTCTTTGTAAGAGCTTTCGCTGAGTGTATTCTTTTCTCTCTCTTAATGGCAGATACCAATGACAGGACTCAAACTTCTACTAGATAAAAATAAACTGAATGGGACCAATTATAAAGACTAGCTGATGAACATTAACATAGCCTTGACTTATGATAAGGTATCATTATAACATTTCAGAAAAATAAAATATTATTTTTGGGGATTTTTATAATTAAATAATAAATATAATGAATATTTTAATAAGGCGGTATAATTAAATACCGATAAATTGGGAAAAATTTGGAAAATTATAGAAATTACTAAAAAGAGGGCGTTTTATTAGATTTAAGCAAATTATGAAATTTTATGATTTATTATACACTATTTTAATGCTAATCGCGATTAAATATCGCTAATCGTGCTTTAAACCGGATTTGTACACATAACATGCACCGTGTCATTTTTCACATTTGTTGCATTTTTTCCATCATGGTTTCTCTTTATTGTCATTTAGGTTTGGTTTTAAATTAAAAGAGAAAACAAAAGAAAAGAAAACAAAAGAAAAGAAAAGAATAGAAAAAGGAGGGATGGGCATGAGAGAGAGAGAGGTGAGGGGTCAACCTTGGACCATAACACTTTGTTCCCTTCATCATCTTCTTCATTTCATCTCCTCTCCTTCTCCCATGGCAGCACCCCTCCTCCACCTCCACTACACACCTCAAAACACCCCCAAAACAAACTCAAAAGTCCATCCCCACTTCACAAAAAAACATGCACAAGCTCCTCACAAGCATCTTGGACAAAGAAAAATGGGATTTCGAGCTCTAGGGGGATTCAAGAGAGGCCAAATGAGATAATTCTTTCACATTAAGTGTAGTATTCCATTTGCTTTAGCCTCTTTTCATGTTTAAAATCGATTTCGTATAGTTTTGTGAACTTTGAAAATTCCTAGAAAAGAGTTGAGGGATTCTTGAGTTGTGGTTGTGAAATTGAGGCCTAGTAGTGACCTTAAACCCCCCTATGATGTTAGAAACCCAGACCAATTTGAAACAAACCCAATTTACTGAAAACAGAACTTTCCAATGTCGGTTTATGAACTATTAGGGTGTACAGGGGAATCTGGGATGGCCTTGGATAATTACGAGATAAGCAAACAACCCCAGTAGACTAGAATTGACCCTAAGAACCAACTATAGCAAGACGAACCCAATTGGAGACCCCATGGCCGGCGAGCTCGGAATTTAGGGGGTAGGGGCTGTAGGGTTGTATAGCACGACAACAAGGTTTAGCAAGGCATCACACATGCCAATTTATAAATTTTTGGGGTGCTATGAAACCCTAATCAAGATCTTAACTAGAGTATTAGGGTAAACTTTTCATGTAAACAACTTTACATCTAAGTGATAGGGATTACAACCTTTGTAGTCCGTTCCTTCGCTTCAAAAGCTTCGAGTAGTGGTCCCTTCGCTGCGATCCATGAACTCCCGGACTCTTGAGAGGCTCCACAAGATGTACGATGCATCCTTGCTTGAAGTCTTCAAAGTCTACGATGATCTACTTCGAGGAAACACAGACTCAAGCTCTCTCTTCACTAATACGGAATTAGTGAAACTAACACACTAATCTATATGGCTAGTATAGAAGAGGATGATGAAGTAGGAATTTTGCTCACTTTATTATTTAATTTCTCACTATTTTTCTTCTTGATCTCAAAAACTAGAAAGCAAAAATGAGATGAGCAAGAAGATGATGAATGAATGACATTGAGTTAGAAATGTAACCCATGGTTAGTATATGTGAATACCTAACCCTTGTAAAGAGTTAACCATGGCTATGTGTCATGGTTGGGTTAGAAAATGTCTTAAGCAAAACAAAAGGGGAAGACTTTGTCAATGGTTATCTTGAAGCTTCATGAAGCTTCACCATGACTCATTTCCTTAATTATGAATTACTTAAGAATTTAAACCCAAACATTACATGTAGCATGGTATAATTCTCATACATCCTTATTGCATGTATAACCTAGCATGTCACAATATTATATATCGCATATATAATATTTATGTAACAAAAGAAAACAATACAATAAACATATATCACATATATGTTAAATGTATCATAAGTGAGAATAATAAATAGTTAAGCGAGCATATATTAGTTAATGTAATTTAATATATCAAATATATAATTATACATTAAATTATCGAATCAACACTTGATCCGATAATCCGGCTATATCACATATAACCGACTAATATATATTTTGTATCATTTCATCGAATCAACACTTGATCCGATGACCCAGCTATATCACATATACCCGGCCGATATCATATATCGCGAGAATAGAATACAGTATCATATATCGTATTAATCTCGGTCCTGCACATATCACATATATGCCCCTACTCCGTTTTGCCTGAGTCAGGAAACCTCTATGTAGGACTCTAAAGACTCGTCAATACGCCAACAGTAGGTGATGATCACATCAAGCACCCATAAGCTGCAAGTGGTCAGCTAAACGTAACAGCCACCCGGGTATTGAGCGATCAGAAGATCAACAAGCAAGCCTGCTCACACTCCTGCATCCAATCAGTAACACTCCCGTACAGTCCGGTCTCTTCGTCTGATATGTCGCATATCCAGTCAAGGGGTGGTAAACGTCAGACCCCAATAACCGATAAGTCGTGCCGATGTGTGTGGCTCATAACGGGTCGAGAAACTACTGATAACACTTACCAGTAGATCTCCATAGCAGCCCTGGCCAGGGACTTCTAGTTATAGCCAATCGAGCATAGCGCAACATCAACCCCCTATACCGGGAGAGACGAAACCCCTCCTATCGCTCATTGCCTCCATGTGATTCGGGACTGTACCCAAAAGCCACCATTTTGCACGATCTCGTGAACGTGGTAAGGTGGAAATCAAAGCACGGTGGGAATCATACAAGACTCTATGACGATCTCGGGTCTACAGACTAACTTGTACCAGTGTCACCAGAGAACTGCTATCTGACGATAGGTATAATACCAACTAGGAGTTCTCGGCGAGTCCGTTCAGTGTACCCATTCTTCACTGGGCACCCACATACCATCTTTGATGTCAAACACCAATGGATGTGGGATCATCCATCACCCATCATATGGGTCAAGATGCATATACACTAGTCTACTCTGGAGTATCGATGCCCTGTCTCGATACACCCTCGACTAGGAACAATTATAGGATGTACTCGTTGACTAAACTGGCCCCACTAGTATGATCTCCATCATAATCCTTGTAGTCAAGTACATATCCTAAGGGCTTTATCAATATGTGAGAGAAAGACAGTAAACCAATACAAGTCAACATGTTAAGATAAAGAGCAACCAGATAGCATACTATCATATCAAGCAAGAAAGTCCTCTCTATATATATCCAAGCATCCACTATAATATACATCATATGTACAATAATGGCCTCTAGGGCATATACATAACTAACAGGGGCCGACCATAATAATGGCCTCTAGGGCATATACATAACTAACAGGGGCCGGCCACCTGGGTGAATTGGGTGCCCAGGTTGCTTCTGTGGGTCATATACCATATACACTTCACCCCAGTATTGTTTATGCACCTTGTTTTCACCTTAAACAAAATCTGGAGCATGTTTTCAATGTTGCTGCCTTATGTTTTGCGATGTTTTCGAATCTAAGTTTTGGTATTTGGTTTTGTATTCGATCACTTAACGTTTGTACGTCGAAATCGAGTGTTATTTGGTTGGTTTGCGAGAGCAAACCATAGGTTTTGACCTATGTGTGTTTCGTGTGTCGTTTCGTTTTCGAATTGGATTTTAATGCGATACGATACGTTGTGATATGTAGGTACCCCCACGAGACTTCGAGACGACAAGCAAGCGCGTGGCGAAGTCGGCATCAGCAAGCGAAGGTCAAAGTGAGTAGATATATATCTACGGGGGAAGTCGGGTGGATGGCGTATAGCACCCCCACAGTTCATAGTATAGAAAATGATATTCGTTATATATATGATATATATATGTGTATTGCGAGATTATTTGTCGATCAAGATGTTTTATAGGTGTACATGTTATAGTTTAGTGTAATTAGGAGTAGCTTGTTTAGCTTTCTAGTCGCGAAACCCTAGAGTAAGATTACACCCACATGCAAACACACACACACATGCATTCATTTTATACTTGTGCGTATTGATGATAGATCCACACTCTTGACTCGAGAATGTCATATTATATAGGGTATCGTATAGGATACTATTGAGGCGGGATCACCGACTATTATATATATATATATATATATCGACTCAGATTTTAGGCGGTTTCCTTACCTTTTTATTTACCTGTTAGTTTAGACCTGTAGTTACCTGTATGACTCGTTTACTTTATTGCATATTCTTTATTGTTGTGTTTATTATTCAGCTCCCGCATATTATTGCTGCTCGCATCGCATTGCATGCTTATATTGTATTTTCATATGCTATTAATGAAATCATGTTGTCAGGATACCGGCACCATTACCGATGATGCGTATGTTCCACGTAAACCTACTTGCCGACTCACACACATCATCATCGGTAATTGCCATGTCACGTACACTTTAGAGAATATTATTTGATTAATATCACTAGTTAGCTGATAGTTCAACATATCATTATTGTGCTAGTTTAGATATCGCATTCATTACTGTTATACTTCATGCATATTTATTATTCATTGCCATGCATTTTTTAGGGCCAGTTCGAATTTGCCGGAGCCCAATGATTTTAAATTCATTGTTATTTATTCTCGAGTTTTGGGTTTCCATGAGATTTATGGATTTGGAGAAACAGCAAGATTTTATAAAATTGATTATCATTTTAAAATGAAAGTTGCGGTTTTCTCATGATATGATTTGAGATTGTTCACCATGAGTTTTCTCGGCTCTTGAGCGATATCTTACACCCAATTCGAGGAGGAGTAGGAACTGTCTGTGGGTGCATGGTGGACCCGGTGCGGTACCCCGGGGCAAGAAGATCGCAGTTGATCGGCGTTGAGCCTGTGACAGGGGATCATTGCTGACCGGTGATTGTTTTGAGACTCGTCGGATATCTGGAGGATACCGATCGGAGTTGAGCCAGTCCGGATAGCCGGAGCCCAGGGGCCAGTCCGGATAGCCGGAGCCCAGGGGCCAGTCCGGATAGCCGGAGCCCCAGATATTGATATTGAGTTATTGAGATATTATGATATAGGCCAGTCCGGATAGCCAGAGCCCTAGATATTGAGATAATTGGGATTTATATTTTGTGTCGATGATAGACACTGATTTATGTTGATTTCATTGATGATACCTCGTTTTATATAAACAGAAATTTCACTAAAATAAGAAAACAGTTTCTTCATTTACATGTATTTTGTTTCCATTACATTACATTCATATCTCATACACATGATATATTGCTACCGAGGCACTGACACGAGCACATGGGATTATACTTATGTATAGATGTTTACCCTTGCCATCTTATCATGCTTCAGACTTTATCATTTTGAGGTTATATATTATTGATCGTATTGACCTAGGATTGAGTCATACATACGATTTCTGCTCGGTGATGTTTTCTACTCACAAGTTGGCAACTCACCCCCGTTGTGCCACAGTTTCTTGCAGGTTTTGCCGTACAGGTTTCGTGCGGCTTTGCTGGCACACAGCTTCTATTCCGGGTGATTTGCTTGGTAGGTGGGTTCACTTGCATCGTGACCACCATTGTACCTTTTATTTATTTTAGTTGTATCTAGTAACTCCATCAACCAAACTTGTATATTTATTGACTTAGCAGACCGGTGATGTTTATTCTTTCGACCTTAGAGTCGCTCATTGTATTATTATGACTTTCATGTTGATTTGAGTTTCCTTTTGAGTTTTGATCCTCACCCTTCGGCGTTGTATATTATATTGCTTGCGTGGTTGTGACCGTCGATTGACGAAGAGCTAGCTCCCGCTTGGGGATGCCTTTTATCATTGATATATATATTATTCATGTTGTACCCCGTTTGGGGCCTGTATTTATAAAGGAAACTCTGCCGAAATTTTCAGAAAAGACTTGGGATTTTAAAAACGCATAATTCGGCTTATGCTATTTAAACCACTTGCTTTTAAACAAGCTTTCCTTCATTTATCATTTAAAATGGTTTTAGATTTCTGAGCTTTTGGCTTACTTGAATTAGATGTGGTCCTATAGACTTCATATGATTCAAGTGCCAGTCACGTGCCATTTCGGGTCGTGACAAAGTTGGTATCAGAGCGCTAGGTTAACCTTGGTTCGAGTCTAGGTTTGACTATGCGGAGCCTAGGGCGTTTGTATATATACAGAATCTAGGCTTGACCTTATGGAACTTAGACTTAGTCGAGGGGGTATTAGACCCGAACTTTCGTCGCATAGGTTGACCTTGGTTGATGGAGTAGGTGACTTAAGGAGTGTGACGTACCGGGTGTATGTTCCGCGGCATACTTACGATACGCTACTCCGCTTAAGAAGCCTTAGGATGTACATTTCCTTGCACAACATTATATTCATTCATGATCTATCCTCATCGATATCGGTTTATGTTTTTGCTGCCACGATTACATGGGCAGAGAGAATTACGGTTAGAGTTGTGGTCAGTACGAGCTCGTCACAGACGAGGACTGACCAGGGCGTGATTTCAGGGACATACGATTGCTTAGAGAGGCGTCGTTTATTTGTGTTTTCGTGCCATGAGCGTTTGATAGATCGCTTTTACGAGATTACTCGGACGTGCAGATCAGCACCAGAGGATTGAGCCACTGATAGAGGCCAGCCAGAACGTGATGACCGTAAATGCATAGATTATTCTTGATGATTGAGGCACTGTTCAGCGTGCAGACGAATGAGCCAGTTCTTGGTGCGAACGACGAGATATCGCCCCAGATGTTGGAACTATTGTAATACGACTTGCACTTAGAGATATGATAGAAGGTCGCTAGTTACCCGAGGATGAATGACTAGGACATGTGGTTCGTTCGCTTACCCCGATGCTTGATCATCAGATTGATTGATTTCAGCTTGAGAAGACTTCACACAGATGCGTTGGGAGTCGATAGAGACGATCAAATGTCAGAAACCCATTTTCCAAGTTTAAAGTATTTGGAGAAAACATGCAAGTAATTCTACGGACCCTCTAGAAGAATGAAACCCTAACTCGACATAATGACCATGTGAAAGCCTTTGAACCTTAGGGTTTGCGGCAGTTCCGCGGTGCCATTAATGAGGCTTGGGTTTGCCCTTCTACAGTTTGTCCATAGGTGTTGTGGTACGTACTCGATATTATTAAACTGTACTCAAGATATTGAGCTCTTGGGGGATTATGAGGTTTTGACGAATCGATCGAATGGTTCGACTTCATTCGGATATCATGTGATGAGATGCATTTCTTGGGAGACTCCAGATACGAGTATAGCCGTTGGAGTGCAGTCCATGCAGCCACGAGGAGACGAGTCCGAATCTGTCGACATTAGAGAAAAGTGGAGTAAGAGGTTCATACGAGATCTTGATGAGATGACGTTCCACTCCGCCGACATCAGAGATGTGATACGCATGCAGAGGCGTTGTATAGGGATATATCTTCCAGAAGGAGTCGCGATAAATATGCAGCCATTCCAGAACAAGAAACGGATATAGTAAAGGGTGATAACCTCCGGGTAGTTCGGCAAAAATGAGATTTGGGAGAGACCTCGACAGGACCTTTCTGGAATATTACACGAGAAGATTTGGACCTGATTGAATGATTTTGTTGGATGTGTTTATCGAATCAAATGGTAAAGAAATCACAACCAAAAATATTTGACCGCAATCAAACAACGGTGTCAGTTGAAGTTAATGAATGAGTGCGGATCGTCCTCAGGGATCTCGAGATTCGTTTGTATTTTTATTTGTTTGAAATGAAATGTTAAGCAACAATAAGAGAAAACACGATTCAATTGATTGATTTGTATTCGTGTGTCACTAATCTTTTCTAAAGAATCAAGAACTATAAACAAACAAGAATCGGGTTTCAATTGTATTTTCCAAACTACAATCAAGAATGATAGAGAGGCTCGTAGGAATCAATCGGATCTTTAGATGTGATGTAGTCTACAAGATTTCGTATTCTTGTCCTTCGAAAGATTTGATACTAGATCGATGATCATCGACAAGAGTTAGAGTTTTCTCGTGAAACTTGGGTTTCATCTTATCCCTTGTTCTGTTGTCGAAATCATTCACATTCTAGCCTCTAACAATTTCAAGAAGCGATCGGATTACCCCAATCTCGAGCGATGTTGATCAAGAAAGCATCGCTTCGAATTGGTTGTCGATTCTTGAACTTGCTAGGGTTTACAAACTCGTGGGATTCAAGAATTGATTACAATTTTGCTACATCATCATACTAAAGATCGTTTCGACTCCTTAACGAGCGGAGTTTTACTCACGCATCACCACATAGACAATATTCAAGAACAGTAAAGATAACATGATGCGGAATTTTAAAGAAAACAAGAATGGAGAAAATATCACCTTTTATTTAATCAACAATTGTCAATACATTCTTTCAAGATCTACAAGAAGAAAGAAAATCGATCGTCGACTCGGCTTCGCTCGACTCCGTGGATCGTGGATCTACTTTTGATCTCTTGCCCGATGGAAGATCGGCTCGGCTCATAAAAGGGTTGAAGGAATCTTGCTTGGCTTGCACTCAAGATCTTGAATTGTGGTTGGATTTAGGGTTAGGGTTTCCTACAAGATTTCTCACTAATCTTGAGGAAGAAGAAGATGGAGAAAGAGAGAATGGCTAAAATCTAAGATGTTGAATCTTTTCCTCTCTATGGTAACATCTAGATTTTCCAAGATGAGAAATGAGTGAGCCTAGGGTCTTATTTATAGACCTAGGTTTAGGTTTGAATTGGACTTTCCCTCCCAAAGTTTGTTGACAAGTTTGTTGGGCTTTAGCTTAGGGTTTAAGCAAGGGTTTAGGAAAGTTCTAGAAGTTTTAGGCTAGTTTAGGAGCTTGATGATCTGGTGGAAGTGTCTGGACTCTTCTGGACTTTTGTATGCATTTTTGAGCTGCAGGTACTAAAACAGGAGTTGTGGTGAAGTTTGAGGAGCTAAGTCCCTGGATCCGCCGCGCAACCGCCGCATGAGATAGCTTTAGGCCGCGCATCCGCCGCGCATTGGTGGGCTTGGGCCTTGGGCTTTCTGCTGTGGCTTGGTAATGCTGTATGGGTTATTCTTTGATATTTAGAATTGCAGTTGCCCTTCTGTGTTGATACCAGATTTGCTTTCAATGAGTTTACGAGCAATTGTAATGGTCGAGCAATGTATTAATCGAGCAAGCATCTCTTTTCCTGCATAGACTTCAAAATAGGGGTTGCAAGATATAGAAAATATGCTATGTAATGCAATGCAGTTAATTTCCCTAGAATTTCCGGTTTTAAGGTCGAATACATGTAATTTGATATTTTGCGACCGATTAGCTAATATGTGAATTATGAATACCGTACTCTCCTATATGTATGCAGATGACAAGGTAATTGCCGGTTAAAATATGCAATATTTTCGACTGATCAGGACCCAGGAGCAGTCATTTTACGCACACCCCGTAGGCCAGAGTTCGGCACCGTCGACGAGATATGTTATGAGTGACTATGACAGTTGGCCATGGATTCTTAGAGGATGTGCTTGAGCGGGACTATTCCGCCATACTTGATTTCGATATTTTGGGCGAACTATTCGCATGATTGAGTTTTGATGACTGAGTTTCATGATATTTGTTTTCGTGCACCATGGTTGCACCTACTGGGTATTTATATTTTGCGCATAGTTATTACACTTGAGATATGCTTTATACACCGTTGTGTTGATTTATGATTTGTGCACAGTTATTGCACTTAATATTGTTTTTGTGCCTTGGCTGCACATGTTTATGATTTCATGGATTTCATACAGTTGGGTTGATTTTGTGTATATGGTACACACACGATGTGGTTTTCGCACTCGGTATAGTTCACATATGCTTGCAGTGCATTGATACGTATTTTGTGCACCACAGTTTCACCTGACTTCGGTTTGAGGTCATTCGATATGTTGATTTTGATTTCATGCCTATGTTATGCATGTGAATTGGCTTATGCTTTCGGCATAGTTTTCATGCACTTTTAGTATTTTGATTTTCTTTTTGTGGACGCTGATGCACATGGTTGTGAGATTATATACCACGGTATACCTGATTTGGATTTGGATTGAAATGTGTTGTATACCGTCGATTTCGATTATGATACTCGATAGTTGTTTTGTGCACTTTGTGCACCTGATTGGATTCTTACGCATATTTGACGTGCTTGGATTGGATTTTGCGCATGCTCGGCGCTTGATATTGGATTTCGTGATTTCGTGCATGTTGGATGCACATGATTTAGATTTTATTCGTGCATGATGGCTGCACCTGATTTGGATTTTCGCGCATGTTGGGCGCATGATATGAGATGCGATTTTGGTGCACACCAGATGCACTAAATCGAGATTCTTCGTGCATATCAGATACACCTGATATTGCTGTCAGGCACACCCGTTGCCCTTGACAGATGTTTCGTGCACACCGGATGCACTTAGATTTTGTTTCTGTGCACGTGTATGGCACATTCATGGATTTTGATTTCCGTGCGCACCAGACGCACGTAGCATTCATATGCACATTTTGGGATTGATTTCTTATGGGATAATACGTTTTTATGATATTTACTATTTGTTTTCATACTGAGCAGGACTAGTCAGAGGACAGTACTTGGATATTTTTTGCATGCATTGATAGATATCGAAGGGAAAGAAAGAGCTATAGTCTCAGTATTTACCCACGTGTCTGAGATGACACAAAACTTTTACAAAAGGAAAACCCATCTAAATTGTTTTCAAAATGGTGGGACGTGCATATTAAACAAAAGATATATACGTATATGGTTATTTTCTTACATTAGACGTCCGCCACTGTGCAGTGTTATGCTCATCGCACAGCGATTTAAAAAGGTTTGGCATGCATTTCTTTCAGATGTTTACATGTATAGTTTTGATGTATATCATATTGGTTTTCGTATTGGATTTGACATTTGTGTCTTCACCATGACTCCGATGATTGCGGGATGCTTGACGGAGTTTTGATTTGGAGTTATCTGCTCATTGTTCATGCGCATGCATTGCGCTATGATGCGTTTTATGTATTGATGATTTCGGAGCCCCGACGACTTGGACTTTTTACTGAAATGTTTTAGTATTTGAGGGCTTTAAATTTAAATTCGGGGACCGAATTTTTTTAAGGGGGAAGATTGTAACATTTTAGAAAAATAAAATATTATTTTTGGGGATTTTTATAATTAAATAATAAATATAATGAATATTTTAATAAGGCGGTATTATTAAATACCGATAAATTGGGAAAAATTTGGAAAATTATAAAAATTACTGAAAAGAGGGTGTTTTATTGGATTTAAGCAAATTATGAAATTTTATGATTTATTATACACTATTTTAATGCTAATCGCGATTAAATATCGCTAATCGTGTTTTAAGCCGGATTTGTGCACATGACATGCGCCGTGTCATTTTTCATATTTGTTGCATTTTTTCCATCATGGTTTCTCTTTATTGTCATTTGGGTTTGGTTTTAAATTAAAAGAGAAAAGAAAATAAAACAAAACAAAAGAAAAGAAGAGAAAAGAATAGAAAAATGAGGGATGGGCATGAGAGAGAGAGGTGAGGGGTCAACCTTGGACCATAACACTTTGTTCCCTTCATCATCTTCTTCATTTCATCTCCTCTCCTTCTCCCATGGCAGCACCCCTCCTCCACCTCGACTACACATCTCAAAACACCCCTAAAACAAACTCAAAAGTCTATCCCACTTCACAAAAAACTTGCACAAGCTCCTCACAAGCATCTTGGACAAAGAAAAATGGGATTTCGAGCTCTAGGGGGATTCAAGAGAGGCCAAATGAGGTAATTCTTTCAAATTAAGTGTAGTATTCCATTTGCTTTAGCCTCTTTTCAAGTTTAAAATCGATTTTTTGTAGTTTTGTGAACTTTGAAAATTCCTAGAAGAGAGTTGAGGGATTCTTGAGTTGTGGTTGTGAAATTGAGGCCCAGTAGTGACCTTAAACCCCCCATATGATAGTAGAAACCCAGACCAATTTGAAACAAACCCAATTTACTGAAAACAGAACTTTCCAATGTCGGTTTGTGAACTATTAGGGTGTGCAGGGAAATCTGGGATGACCTGGGATAATTACGAGATAAGAAAACAACCCCAGTAGACTAGAATTGACCCCAGGAACCTACTGTAGCAAGACGAACCTAATTGGAAACCCCATGGCCGGCGAGCTCGGAATTTAGGGGGTAGGGGCCGGCCACCTGGGTGAATTGGGTGCCCAGGTTGCTTTTGTAGGTCATATACTATATACACTTCACCCCAGTATTGTTTGTGCACCTTGTTTTCACCTTAAACAAAATCTGGAGCATGTTTTCAATGTTGTTGCCTTATGTTTTGCGATGTTTTTGAATCTAAGTTTGGGTATTTGGTTTTTTATTCGATCACTTGATGTTTGTACGTCGAAATCGAGTGTTATTTGGTTGGTTTGCGAGAGCAAACCATAGGTTTTGACCTATGTGAGTTTCGTGTGTCGTTTCGTTTTCGAATTGTATTTTAATGCGATAAGATATGTTGTGATATGTAGGTACCCCCATGAGAATTCAAGACGACAAGCAAGTGCGTGGCGATGTCGGCATTGGCAAGCGAAGGTCAAAGTGAGTAGATATATATCTACGGGGGAAGTCGGGTGGATGGCGTATAGCACCCCCGCAGTTCGTAGTATAGAATATGATATTCGCTATATATATGATATATATATATATGTGTGTGTGTATTGCGAGATTATTTGTCGATCAAGATGGTTTATAGGTGTACATGTTATAGTTTAGTGTAATTAGGAGTATCTTGTTTAGCTTTCTAGTCGCGAAACCCTAGAGTAAGATTACACCCACACGCGCGCGCGCACATATGCATTCAATTTATACTTGTGCGTATATGGGGATATGCATATACACACACACACACACACATGGATATGGGACTATGTATATATATATATACATGGATTATGAGGATAGTACATGATATTTGGAGATGAGTCGATGGGATTGGGCTTGATGCCATGAGATCGGTGATATGGCGTGGTTCGTATTATGAGATACGACACGATGTTTAGCGGGTCCTTTAGACGTGGTGTTTTCATACACATGCATGCATATACATAGATGGTATCAGTTTTGTACTAGACTTAGATCAGTACCCCCAGATCATGATATATGATGAAAAAGATACCAGACGAATAATGAGATAAATGTGATTCTTGACCCGTACCCAAATTTGTGATGTTGTACGATGGATTTACCTTACAAGCTATATTGATGATAGATCCGCACTCTTGACTCGAGGATGTCATATTATATAGGGTATCGTATGGGATACTATTGACGCAGGATCACCGACTATTATATATAAATATATATATATATATATATATATATATATATATATATATATATATATATATCGACTCAGATTTTAGGCGGTTCCCTTACCTTTTTATTTACCTGTTAGTTCAGACCTGTAGGTACCTGTATGACTCGTTTACTTTATTGCATATTCTTTATTGTTGTGTTTATTATTCAGCTCCAGCATATTATTGCTGCTCGCATCGCATTACAGGCTTATATTGTATTTTCATATGCTATTAATGAAATCATGCTGTCAGGACACCAGCACCATTACTGATGATGCGTATGTTCCACGTACACCTACTTGCCGGCTCACACACATCATCATCGGTAATTGCCATGTCACGTACACTTTAGAGAATATTATTTGATTAATATCACTCGTTAGCTGATAGTTCGACATATCATTATTGTGCTAGTTTAGATATCGCATTCATTACTGTTATACTTCATGCATATTTATTATTCATTGCCATGCATTTTATTTAGGGTGAGTCCAGATTTGCCGAAGCCCAATGCTTTTAAATTCATTGTTATTTATTCTCGAGATTTGGGTTTCCATGAGATTTATGGATTTGGAGAAACCGCAAAATTTTATAAAACTGATTATCATTTTAAAATGAAAGTTGCGGTTTTCTCATGATATGATTTGAGATTGTTCACCATGAGTTTTCTCGGCTCTTGAGCGATATCTTACACCTAATTCAAGGAGGAGTAGGAACCGTCTGTGGGTGCATGGTGGACCCGGTGCGGTACCCCGGGACAAGAAGATCGCAGTTGATCGGCATTGAGCCTGTGATAGGGGATCATTGCTGACCGGTGATTGTTTTGAGACTCGTCGGATATCCGGAGGATACCGATCGGAGTTGGGCCAGTACGGATAGCCGGAGCCCCGGGGCCAGTCCGGATAGCCGGAGCCCCAGATATTGATATTGAGGTATTGAGATATTATGATATAGGCCAGTCCGGATAGCCGGAGCCCTAGATATTGAGATAATTGGGATTTATATTTTGTGTCGATGCTAGACACTGATTTATGTTGATTTCATTGATGATACCTCGTTTTATATAAACAGAAATTTCACTAAAATAAGAAAACAGTTTCTTCATTTACATGTATTCTGTTTCCATTACATTACATTCATACCTCATATACATGATATATTGCTACCTGAGGCACTGACACGAGCACATGGGATTATACTTATGTATAGATGTTTACCCTTGCCACCTTATCATACTTCAGACTTTATCATTTTGAGGTTATATATTATTGATCATATTGACCTAGAATTGAGTCATACATACGGTTTCTACTCGGTGATGTTTTCTACTCACGAGTTGGCAACTCACCCCCGTTGTGCCACAGTTTCTTACAGGTTTTGCCGTACAGGTTTCGTGCGGCTTTGCTGGCACACAGCTTCCATTCCGGGTGATTTGCTTGGTAGGTGGGTTCACTTGCATCGTGACCACCATTGTACCTTTTATTTATTTTAGTTGTATCTAGTAACTCCATCAACCAAACTTGTATATTTATTGACTTAGTAGACCAGTGATGTTTATTCTTTCGACCTTAGAGTCGTGCGTTGTATTATTATGGTTTTCATGTTGATTTGAGTTTCCTTTTGAGTTTTGATCCTTGCCCTTCGGCGTTGTATATTATATGCTTGCGTGGTTGTGACCGTCGATTGACGAAGAGCTAGCTCCCGCTTGAGGATGCCTTTTATCATTGATGTATATATTATTCATGTTGTACCCCGTTTGGGGCTTATATTTACAAAGGAAACTCTGCCGAAATTTTTAGAAAAAACTTGGGATTTTAAAAACGCATAATTCAGCTTATGCTATTTTAACCACTTGCTTTTAAATAAGATTTCCTTCATCTATCATTTAAAATAATTTTAGATATCTGGGCTTTTGGCTTACTTGAATTAGATGTGGTCCTATAGACTTCATATGATTCAAGTGCCAGTCACGTGCCATTTCGGGTCGTGACAGTATCATATGTCCTCACGGCTCCAGCCCCACCCATTCCAGGTCCTAAATCTTCGGTTGCGGATAGGAAAGTCCGCAAGACATGGGACGCTGACTGTGCCACGGTCAAATGCCTCGCGCTTGCATCGATGGATAACACACATTAAAAGCAGCACGAGCAGATGGATGTCCAATCCATTTTTCTCCATACAAAAGAGTTGTATGGGGAGAAATCTCGTGTCTTACGATACGAAGCGTCACGAAAGCTATTTCAGACGCGGATGGCTCCTGGCACACCAGTAGGTGACCATGTTCTGAAGATGATAGCTCTTATAGAAGAGCTTGAAGACCACGGATGGACAATGGACAACGAACAATATACTGATATCATTCTGCAGTCTCTTCCCCCCACCTTTGCTCAGTTTGTAGTTAACTTCAACATGCACAATATGGAGAAGTCACTATCTGAATTCCTTAATATGTTGAGGAGTGCAGAGAGCACGCTTAAATCAGTGAAGACTCCCGCTTTGATTGCTGGGCCATCTTCCTCCTCTCACCCAAAGGCCAAGGCCAAGGGAAAGATGAAGAAGAAACCCGCCAAACCTAGAGGTGGAGTTAAAAAGGTTAAGGGGAAAGACAAGTCCACGGCTGGGGAATCGGGGAAAGGGGAATGTTATCACTGCCACAAATCGGGACACTGGAAGTGCAACTGCACTGAGTACTTGGATCTCAGAAGGAAGAAGCATGGTGATGCTTCCGCTTCAGATGTGTTTGTGACAGAAAACTGTTTTTCTATAAACTCTACTTCCTGGGTATTAGATACCGGTTCAGGTTCTCACATTTGCAATTCCATGCAGGGGCTGAGAAATAGCAAAGTTTTGAAGATAGGTGACCATACTCTCCAGGTTGGAAATGGTTCTAATGTACATACGGTTTAAGTGGGAGAGTATCACCTGTAGTTGCCGTCAGGGTGTATATTAGTTTTGAACCCATGTTATTATGTACATAGTATGCTTTGTAATATAATATCCGTTTCTTTGTTAGAAAATGAAGGATATCATTTTGCAATGCAGAATAATGTTATGAACATTAACCTGAATCAAATGTTGGTTGGGTATGGTACACTTAATAACGGGATATACGTCCTAAATCAACACACAGTTTTCAGCATACAACACACTAATAGAAGAAAACTTTCAGAAATAAATGAAGCTTTTCTTTGGCACTGTAGACTTGGTCATATTAATGAAACAAGACTAAACAAGCTACATAAAGATGGATATTTAAACCCCTTTGAATATAAATCTCATGCGACTTGCCAGTCTTGTATCAAGGGTAAAATGACCAAATCTCCGTTTACAGGACACGGAGAAAGAGCTACTCAGTTCTTAGCCCTCATACATAGTGATGTATGCGGACCAATGTCTATACAGGCTAGAGGCGGTTTTTCTTACTTCATAACTTTTACTGATGATTTCTCAAGGTCCGGTCATGTGTTTTTACTAAAGCATAAGTCTGAAGTTTTCGAGAAATTCACTGAGTACAAACTTGAAGTAAAAAACAAACCGGATTGAGTATCAAAATGCTTCGATCAGATTGAGGTGGTGAGTATCTCAGTACAGAGTTTACAGACTTTCTAAAAGAGAATGAGATTTTCTCTCAGCTCACTCCTCCTTACACACCACAGCACAACGGTGTGTCAGAACGAAGGAATCGGACCCTATTAGATATGGTTCGTTCCATGATGAGTGATACTGAGTTACCTGTCTCATTTTGGGGGCATGCATTGGAGACTGCATCGTTTCTATTGAATAGGGTTCCAATCAAAACCGTGTCTACCACGCCATATGAGATATGGCATGGGAAGAGACCATCTCTTAAACGAGTTAAGATTTGGGGTTGTCCGGCCTATGTCAAAAAGCAAAATCCGGACAAACTCGAGACACGGTCAGTCATGTGTAATTTTATGGGGTATCCAAAGAATTCCTATGGATATCTATTCTACCACAAGGAGGAACAAAAGGTGTTTGTTTCTCAGTATGCCACATTTTTAGAAAAAGAATTTTTTACAAATGATACAGATAGCAGTGTGGTAGACCTAGAAGAAGTTCTAGAAACACAAATTACAAATGACGACTTGGTTGAACCGGCTGTTGCAACAGAAATAAATGAACCTCAACCACTCCGTAGATCTGGTAGGACTTCTCGCTCACCGGAGAGGTACTACGGTTTCCTCATTGATGGTGATAGAGAAGATTGCATTTTGGAGGATGATGATCCTACCAGTTTTCAGCAAGCTATCACGAGTGGAGACTCTGTGAAGTGGCTGGATGCAATGAGATCTGAAATGGAGTCTATGTACACTAACAAAGTATGGACTTTGGACATTGTACCCCCTGGGGTAAAACTCGTAGGGTGCAAATGGATCTTTAACAGAAAGATTGGTGTAGATGGGCAGGTAGAGACCTATAAGGCAAGACTTGCAGCGAAAGGATTTCGTCAAAGACCGGGTCTAGACTATGATGAAACTTTTTCTCCCGTAGCCATGCTTAAATCCATTCGTATTCTACTTGCTATTGCTGCTCACTACGACTATGAAATCTGGCAAATGGACGTTAAAACTGCATTTCTAAATGGCGATTTAGAAGAATACGTTTATATGGATCAGCCAGAGGGTTTTATTGACAGTGGGAGCAGCGGGAAAGCGTGTAGATTTCTTAAATCCATTTATGGATTAAAGCAAGCATCACGGACTTGGAACATCTGTTTTGATGATGTTATCAAAGAGTTTGATTTCATCAAAAATCCAGATGAACTTGTGTTTATAAGAAGGCTGCAGGGAGAGCTGTCACATTCCTCGTATTGTACGTGGATGACATTCTTCTGATAGGAAATGGCATTCATATGCTGCAGTCGGTCAAATCATTCTTATCACAAAGGTTTTCCATGAAGGACCTGGGTGATGCCACATACATATTGGGCATTCGGATCTATAGGGATAGATCCAAAAGCTTGTTGGGATTGTCCCAAACCAGGTACATCAACACCATCCTAAAGAGGTTTAGTTTGGAAGACTCCAAGCAGGGTGCCTTACCCGCTTGCCTTGGAGTCACTCTCTCCAAGGACTTTTTCCTAAAGACCGATGAAGAGAGAGCTCGCATGAGCATTATACCCTATGCTTCAGCCGTAGGATCTATAATGTATGCGATGTTATGTACACGTCTTGATGTAGCTTATGCACTAGGTGTAGTAAGCAGGTATCAGTCCAACCCTGGGGAGAATCACTGGATAGCTGTGAAGAACATTCTTAAGTACTTGCGAAGGACTAAAGAATTGTTCTTGGTGTATGGTAATGGAGATCTCCAAATGGAGGCCTTTATCGATTCGAGCTTCCAGAGTGATAAGGACGACAGCAAATCTATCTCTGGGTTTGTATTTACCCTCAATGGAGGGGCGGTGAGTTGGAAGAGTTCCAAACAGGATACCATTGCAGACTCCACGATGGAAGCTGAGTACATTGCTGCAAATGATGTCGCAAAGGAAGCAGTCTGGATAAGGAAGTTCGTCTTGGAGCTAGGAGTAGTTCCAACCACTATTGATCCAATACCATTGTATTGTGATAATAAAGGGTCTATGGCGTTAGCCAAGGAGCCCAGGTCCCATCACCGGTCTAGACACATCCTGAGGCGATATCATTTGATCCGAGAGATAGTTGATCGCCGCGAGATCGAGATTCAGAGAGTAGATACAAAGAATAACACTGCGGATCCACTCACCAAGGCCCTCCCTCAGCCGTAGCATGAGCGACTTTTTGAGATGTTGGGCATGATATACGCCAATAACTGGCCTTAGTGCAAGTGGGAGATTGTTGGGTATATATATGCCCTAGAGGCCATTATATGATAGTGGATGTATTTATATATATATACATACATACATAGGACTTTCTTGCTCGACATGATAGTATGCTATCTGGTTACTCTTTATCTGACATGTTCATTTGATCATGCTTTTATTCATTTGTACATGTTGATAAAGCCCTGAGGATATTTGCTTGACTACTGTGATTATGATGCAGATCATACTAGTGGTACATGTGTAGTTTATAAGCATATCCTGAAATGTCCCTAGTCGTGGGTGTATCAAGACGGGGCATCGATATTCCAGAGTAGACTAGCGTATATGATACTAGACCCATATGATGGGCGATGGATGTTCCTATATCCATTGATGTTTGACATCAAGATCGTATGCGGGTGCTCAGTGGAGACTGAGTACACTGGACGGACTCGCTGAGAACTCCTAGATGGTATTATATCTATCGTCGGATAGCAGTTCTCAGGTGACACTGGTACAGGTTAGTCTATAGACCCGAGATCGTTATAGAGTCTCACATGTTCTCCCACTGTGCTTTGATTTCCACCCTACCACGGCTCTGCTGAGTCGTGCAAACAGGTGGCTTTTGGGTACAGTCCTGAGGCATGTGGAGGCAATGAGCGATAGGAGGGGTTTCCTCTCTCCCGGTATTGGGTGTTGATGTTGCACTGTGCTCGATTGGCTACATCAATAAGTCCCTGACCAGGGCTGTTGAGATTTACTGATAAGTGTTATCAGTAGTTTCTCGGTTTGATTATAGGCCATACATCGGCATGACTTATTGAGTTATTGGGGTCGACGATGCCATCCCTGACTTGATATGCAGCATATCTGACGAAGAGACTGGACTGTACGGTAGTGTTACCAGTTGGCTCGACAGGAGTTTTGACAGGTTCGCTTGTTTTATTCTGATCGCTCAATACCCGGGTGGCCGTTACGTTTAGCTGGCCTCTTGCGGCTCGGGGGTGCTTGATATGATCATCACCCACTGCCGGCATATTGACGAGTCTTAGAGTCCCACAGAGGAGTTTCTTAGCCCAGGCGAAACGATATGGTGTGCATATGAGATATGCGCGGGGACCCTTGCGCGTATGTGATACCGTATATTAATCGGGCGTTTACTATTGGTCGGGCCGTATGTGATATGACCGGTTTGTTAAATCAAGTGTTGATTTAACATTGACTTTTAGCTCACTTCTTTTAAACCCTTTTCTTTATTGTATGCATGCATGTATGCATATGTTTATGTTCATGCACATGTTGATGTGCATGCATACTTACATGCATACACTTGTGTGTATCATGGTTGTTAATACATTATTGGTGGCAATGCAAGACTCACATGGAAGTATTTATCTAAATATTTATTTTTGAGTTAATGTAAATAGAATTAATTCATGGTTGATATTTATCCTTCATTCTCTACACTTAACCTTGGATTAACCATGAGTTAATTTTCTATAGCTCTCTTTTCTCCAAAGTAAATATCTAGATATTTATTAACCCATGGTTAATGATGAGAGTGGAATATATATATAATTTCCATTCTCATTTTTATTGAGAGTATTATCATAACTTGAGCCCTTGAGTTGCCATCATCTTCTTCCTCCTCTCTCTTGCTCTCTTGACTTTGTTAGTGAGTGAGATAGTGATAAAGATAGGGTTTTGAAGTGAGAAAATAAACTACATCATCATTCTACACTAGTCTAGCCAATTAGTTTAGATTGTTAGCTTCAGCTTCATCTTTTGATCAAGTGGAGCTTGGAGCTTGGACAAAGAGGACTCCGTGTGGATCATCATGGACTCGGAAGATCATTAGCAAGCCCATTCAAACTCTCAAGTATCCAAGGAGTCAAGCAAAGAGAACTACAAAGGTTGTATTCTCTTTACTTAGTGTTTTATTACTTGTAGTATGTGATACTACTTCATATGTTACTTTAAATTTCTAGTTTGATCCTAGGTTAGTTTGCTTAGCACCCTAAAAAATTAAATTGTAGCATGTTTGATGCATTACAAACCCTTGTGAGGTGCTAGGTAAACCCAACAACTATAGTCCACGGGGTAAGATGGACTTCTCTCGTATACATGAATACCTTCTTTACCAAACTACAAACAACCACGTTAGAATAACTATCATATACCGGTAATCAATCATACACAACTTACTTGTTCATTTCATATTACTTGTTACATCATTTTTCTTCTTTTGGGACTTACCGAGCGTTAGTTCGCTGACGACATTCCTTCTATTTCTTTTTTTGGAATGTTCGTCAGGAGGACCGGACTCTCAGGAGATCGAGCCTAGCTAGGAGGACTTGGACCAGCTCACTGCTCAGTCAGACTACTAGTTCACTTGTACTTTCTTTTTGTATGCCACTGTTTAGATACTGCTTTACATCATTGTATATTTTATTTCAAACTGTTGTATGTAAAGATGAATGTTGTTGCGGATATGGGTAATGGCAAAAGGGCAAAAGGGTAAAAGGGAGACCGAAGAAAACATGGATGGAGGTGATACGAAACGATATGGTTGCCAAAGGACTCAATGAAAGTATATTGTTCGATAAGAGTGAGTGGAGGAGGATGATTCATGTGCTAGACCCGGCGTGATTCTCATGTTGGTTCATGTAGCCTACCCTATATGCTTGGGATAAAAGGCTCAGTTGTTGTTTGTATGTAAAGATGAATGTAAATAAAGTTGCTGTTTTATTTTATTTCTCTTGTCATTCTTATACAATTTTATATATTGCTTAATTACACTTAACGTATTTATTTCTTAGTAAATACGTTGCGGCCTACCACGTCACTGTTTCCGTATACTGGGAAGCGGGGCGTAACAGGTTTTGTTGGCGGCCCATGCGGGTCAGTTCTGCATGAAGTCTTAAGCAATATATCACAAGAATTATAAGAATCAACAACTATATATTCCTTACATTTTAAATTTCTTGAATCTATCCTAACCATTCCTTTTCTATCAAGGAAATGATTCTTCGAACAACACCAGCACGAACGTTAACGGCAACACTCCACCGCCTACTTTACCACCACCACCTACCGTTGCAGCTCCTATCAATGAGCAAACGGTATTGCTTGAGTCTATCAAGAGCCTTCTGGAGGGTCAGCAGCAGCAGACTGCTATCCTCATGCACCGCCCCGAAGCCGAGGCACCCGGAGTTAAACAATTTCGGGCACTGCATCCAAAACATTTCTCGGGGAAAGAGAGCCACTGGAAGCGGAAGAATAGGCTCAATCGATCGAAGATAATCTGGCAGCAGCTCAAGTGCCAGATATTACCCGGGTGAGAGTTGCTAAGTTGCAACTGACAGACAATGCTAGAATCTGGTGGAAGGCCAAGGAAAGCCGTCTCACCCAACCTATCGAGTGGAAGACGTTTTGCCATCTATTCAATACGAAGTACTTCCCTGAGACTGCCCGTTTTGACATGGAGCATCAGTTCATTTATCTACTATAAGGCTCAATGTAGGTCAAGTCTGTGGATGAATATGATACTGAGTTTACCATGCTTAGCAGGTAAGATATCGTCTCAAATTCAAATTCCTGATTTCACTCATACACTACTAACACAAGGTCGTAACAGGTTCGCTGCACACCTGATTCCTACTTCTGAGATCCGCGCACGATGATTTCAGAAAGGGTTGGACCCGGAAATCTAAGCTGCACTTGCTACAGGGGATTTCCCAACCCATGAACTTGCTTTGAAGACTGTCTGACACTTTGAGGCAGTTATGAAGAAGAAGGGCAGACCTCAGACTGCCGGTGTGAAACGTCCTGCCATATAGATGTCAAGAGGGACCTCTCCCAGGCCAACTTTTGCACCCAGAAGACCGGGAGGATCATTTAATCGGTCCAGTACAGACTTTTGTTTCTACTGCAAGAGGACGGGACACTTGGCGAAGGACTGCAGGCATGCAAATGGCCTGTGTTTAATTTGTGGCGCATTCACTCACGTGATTGGAGCATGTCCATATCATATCAACACAGCACTAGCACCTAGACCCGCAATCACATTCCCGCAGCGGCCAGCCATTCAGGCTCTTGCACCCCGTTTAGCTCTTCCTGCATCAGCTCCACGTGGACCTCTTGCACAGTCTCAATGTCAATTCCATCAGGCACAGAGAAACATGCCTTAAGGGAAGAGAAACGTGCCCCAAGAACAGAGGAATGTGCCTCCAGCCAGGAGGAATGTACCACGACGTCAGGCTTTCACAATGACAGTCGAAGAGGCCGAAGCCACAGGACAAGTCATCATTGGTAATTCCCAATCCTTTCAAAACTTTTCAATCCTTATGTATCAATATACTTTTCCTATATTTAAACCCAACGCATACAACTTAGGTACAATCTTAGTAGCCTCCCATCCTGCTCTAGCACTCTTCGATACTGGAGCATCACATTGCCTTATATCGCAACGGTTCGTCCGAACTCATGCGATTCCAGTTAAACCGCTCGTATCCAGCTGGAATGTCAGTTTAGGGAACAACATTCTAAAAGCAACCTTAGGATACAATCTGTGTCCAGTGGTTGTCTGCAGTAGAGAATTTTATGCGGACTTCAAGGTGTTGGACATACCGAACTTCGATGTAGTCTTGGAAATGGACTGGCTGGGAATTTTGTTCGCTACTATCGACTGTCGCCAAAGGAGAGTAGTGTTTGAGATACCGGATCATCCAGTGTTCTATTTCAAGAGTGGAAACTGTACCTTGGAACCTAGCGTCTACAAAGAAAGTGGTTGCAGCATTGCAAGTGGAAGAATCGAAGCCAGAAGTAGTTCGAGAGTTCGAGGATGTATTCCCGGAAGATATATCAGGTTTGCCCCCCGATCGAGCTCTTGAATTCAGCATCGATTTACAACCTGGTGCGCAACCTGTAATCAAAGCTCCGTACCGGTTAAGTCCAGAAGGATTGAAGGAGATCCGCATTCAGTTGGACGAACTGCTGAAGAAAGGTTGGATCCGACCCAGTACTTCAAGTTGGGGATCTCTGGTACTATTGGTGAAGAATAAGGAAGGTTTATACAGGATGTGTGTAGATTATCGAGCTCTGAATGAAGTGACGATCAAGAACAAGTATCCACTACCACGCATCAATGATCTTTTCGATCAGCTAAGTGGGTCTTGTGTATTTTCAAAGCTAGATCTTCGTTCGGGTTATTATCAGATGAAGGTTAAAGAGTCTGACATTCTGAAGATGGTGTTTAGGACTCGATATAGTCATTATGAATATCTCGTAATGCCATTTGGAGTGACCAATGCACTTGCCATCTTCATGAACCTGATGAACCAGGTTTTCCGAGAGTACATAGACAGGTCCGTTGTCATCTTCATCGACGACATCCTGGTGTATTCAAAAAATCGGAAAGAACACACCGAGCACTTACGGATTGTTCTGAAGACATCGCGACAACATCAACTCTACGCCAAGTATAGCAAGTGTGAATTTTGGCTAGATCAAGTCGGATTTCTCGGACATATCGTTTCAGGCGAAGGAATCTCATTAGATCCAGCTAAGGTGTCAGCTGTCAGCGAATGGCCGACACCAAAGACAGTGAAAGATATACGAACTTTCTTAGGATTAGCAGGATACTACCGACGATTCATTGAAGGCTTCTCAAAGATTGCAGCACCCCTGACCAAGCTCATATGTGAAGATGAAGCATTTGTGTGGTCAGAAGCATGTGAAAAAGTTTTTGTAGAACTTAAGTCAAGATTAACCTCTGCTCCTATTCTTGTAATACCGGATTAATCTGGAGGATTCGTTGTGCATTGTGATGCATCTGGTAAAGGATTAGGATGTGTTCTATATCAGTATGGAAAAGTTGTGGCTTTTGCATCAAGACAGCTAAAGGTACATGAGTGCAATTGTAACGTTTGAAAAATCGTTTAAGTTAATCATCCGATAATCGGTAATACAACTCGTGTTTTCCGTAAAACATAATTATAATTATTTTTCAACATAGACTTAAACATACTTATTTTAGCTATGTAATTACTAGTATTTGGTATTTATTTAGTCACTTATAAATTGCTAGTTTACTTAAATATTTTCCTTAATTAATTATTTTAAATATTATTTTAAGCTTTCACTTATAAATTTAATTAGTGATAATTACAAATTAGAATGGGTTAATGGCACATTGTGCACCATGACAACTAATAGATAGTTTGTAACATATTCTTTTTGTTCTTTATTTTGTCTCCATGGTTCTAGAAAAGTCTAGGGTTATTTGGAAAATAGAATTTAATTAAGAAAAGAAAATTAATAGATGTGAAATAGGGGAGGGGGGGTTTCTTGACTTGACACACACTCACCTCACTCACCTTTCCCTCTCTCTCCATTTGGCCGAGCACTAGGCAACCCCATTCCCCCATTTCTCCACTTCATTTCCATCTCAAAAATCCTCAAAATTCCATCAAAAATCCACATAACTTCTCACTAATTCATAGCTAAATCTTCACCCAAAAGTTCTTGACCTAATCTAGCTTGGATCTTGAAGCAAGAAACCATTTTGGGAGGCTAGTTTGCAAGTTAGATCTATAAATATTTGTGGTATAAATCTTAACCCAATGGTTAATTTGTGGGTTAATTGCTTTAATCTAAATTCTTTAAGTGTTAATTTGGTTCTAATTGCAAGTTTGAGATTTTCAAGAGAAGGGTATGGGTTCAAGTTAACTTGATTATGGTTGCAATGTGTAGTTTAACATCTTAAGACTTGCAAAATCTAACCTAGTTGTTAATTTGCTAATTGTTACTTTTAAATTGTCTTAATTAACTATTCTTACAAACTAATTTCATGATTAATGTAAATAGGTGAGATTAAAATTTAGTTAACAACTGTGTAGCCTAATTAAGATATTAAGTGAACATTATGGCCGTTAGTTTTGCTAAAACATCTAGATTTGCACCAAAATGGTTAATTGTTGCTCACTAGGTTTTGGGAATAAATAGATTTTAATTAAGTTTGAGGTTGGAATGATCTATAACCTATTCCCTAAAATATTTAGTGTGTTGCAAATGCGCGATTGGTACGATTAGGTTCTAGGTTAGGGGATTGCTACGTATAGCGACCCCTAGTTGTGGTTTGTGGCGTTATCGTGAGCGCGTTTTGTGCACCAAGTGCGTGCGCGTCCAGTTAGTGCGCGTTGGTTGTCTTGTAACATTTGTGTCCGCGATTATTTATATATCTATTCTCTTATTTACTTGTGTGCGATTCTAGGATCGGGTGTAGAGAAGTCGGACGCGGCGCGGAAAGGAAATGCCGTGATTGGATCAGTTTGGCCGAGGCGTCCCGGTGAGTAGATGTACACATCTATGGGGAGATCGTCTGGATGGCGTGAGGCGCTCGATAGTCAGGATTACTAGCAGTGCTTGTATTTATATGCGTAGTCTCCTAGTCATTCATCTCATTGCATTGCATCATCTTATATATATATGATATTATCTTATAGGACACTTGCACCATTACCATTGGTCCATACCGCACGTGCACTATTTTATGTGAATACACACGCCATTGGTAATTGCTGTGTCACGAACACTATAGAACTTGCTTAGAATCGGTATCTGTGCATTTGCATGATATATGATCTGTAGACTTGTACTTGCATATTCATTTCATTAAGATGGATACGTAGGATTGTTAGTTATATATATACCTCATTGCATCATGATTCATGCATAACTTCTGGCCGTACTTCGCATGGTATATACTATCGATATCATAGACATCCATCATTTCCAACATGTTCATATATTGTGATTCTTTTTGAGGATTTCAGTACTTATGAGATTTCTGGATTTTGGGGAAAACCGCAAGAATTTTATAAACCTATTATCATTTTAAAAATAGAAATTTGCGGTTTTCTCGTGATATGATGTGTGTGGCGTCCACCATGTGTTTTCTCGGTTTTTGAGCTGTATCATATACCCGATTCGAGGAGGGGGATGCACCGTCTGCGGGTACATGGTGGACCCGGTGCGGTACCTCGGGGCAAGAAGATCGCATAAAAGGCATTGAGCCCGGCAGGGGAGCACTACCGACCGATTATTATTGACGCGGCGGATATCCGGAGGATTCCGACCGTAGTCATGAGATTTGATGAGATGGGCCGATCCGGACTGACGGAGCCCGAGACATTGAGACATTGAGATATTGAGATATTGAGACATTGAGATATTGAGATATTGAGACATTGAGATATCGAGACATTGAGATATTGAGATATGCATAGATTATGTCGATGCTTGACACGGATTTTCTGTTGATTTCATTGATGATGCATCGGTTATTGCACGGAGGTTTTTCTAAGATAAAAATAATGGTTTTCTCATACCAGACATGTTCAGGTTTCGTGTTTGATTATGCATTCATATTTCATTCATACTAGTACATCGTATCATATTGATATACGTAGGTTGTGAAGCAAATTGCGTGCATGCTTATGATAGCCTTATTAGATATTACTTACTACTCACGAGTTGGCAACTCACCCCCGTTGTGCCACAGTATTTTTGCAGGCCTGACCCGTCAGCATAGTAGCGGCGGGTGTGTTATCTTCCTCCACTCCATTTGCATTGACCTGCGGTTTGCTTGTAGGTGGGCTGCGAGAATATTTGGTTTCCACTTTGTGTATTATTATTGTATATAGTATACTCCATGTACCTTATCTACCGTTTTCCACCAGTTATACATTGGACTTAGATGGTGAGCTTGTGAGATTTGTATGTATTCTATTTCTGGTGTCGATGCTCACTTGAGCCGACGGGACGTTTTATTTTCCTCGTGCTTTTATATGCTTATTGGCTCTATTCTGATATATTGCGTGTGGTTATGATTCCGCCTTTGGCGAAGAGCTAGCTCCCGCTTGGGGATGCCTTTATTCTTTACTTGTATATATTCATGTGTAGTACTCATTTGGGGCCAGTATTTACAAAGGAAACTTTGCCGAAATTTTCGGGAAAACTTTATATTTTAAAATGTTTTAATATGACTTTATTTTTCTAAAATCACTTTTTAGTTAAGTTTTTCCTTCACTCTACTTTTTTTAAATGGTTTAGATTTATGGGCTTTGGCTTACTTAGACTATGTTACGCCTTAAGAAGTTAATTTAAGTGCCAGTCACGTTCCGTACCTTCGGATCATGACATTAACTATCCAACACATGATTTGGAGTTGGCAGCCGTCATCTTCGCTCTTAAGATTTGGTGCCACTATCTTTTGGTGAACGAGTGGATATATACACTGACCACAAGAGTATGAAGTATGTATTTACTCAGAAAGAACTAAACACGTGGCAAAGAAGATGGCTAGAACTCATGGCGAACTTCGATATCAACCTACAATATCATCCTGAGAAGGTGACCATAGTTCCCGACGCCCTTAATCGCCAGCCATTAGCAATGAACCACACCACTCAGTGGAAGCTACAACAATAATTGCACGGAATGGAGATAGAAGTAGTTATGCCAGGTAACGCTTCATATTTGATGAACTTACAAGTCCAGTCCACTGTTGTCAATCAGATCAAGCCAGCTCAAGGAAAAGATGCCAAGCTACAAAAGATCTGAGAACAAGTAGAAAGTGGACTTCGAGCTGACCACGAAGATGGATCCTTGCGATATGGAAATCGATTATGTGTACCAATCGGCCTACTTCGAGAAGAGTTGATGAAAGAAGCTCACAGCTCTCATTATTCTGTACACCCCGGTGGTACAAAGATATACAAGGATCTACGGCAACACTACTGGTGGCATGGAATGAAGCGCGAAATAGCTAGAAGCATAGCAAGGTGTTTGGTGTGTCAGCAAGTGAAGGCTGAACATGACAGAATTGCTGGTCTACTTCAGCCATTACCAATCCCAGAATGGAAATGGCAGTACATTACCATGGACTTCATGTCACGACCCAAGGTTTGGCCCGTGACCGGCACTTAACCACGTAACGTCTACAGGCGTAACGCAACTAAGTAAGCCGAAAATCCAGAAATCAAACCAGTAAAAGTATAGAGTGATTTAAGCAATTAATAGAACCAAATACTAAGATAACAATATACGACGCCGTAGCGAAGAAAATGAGCAACAAGTGGGAACATCACAGATAGAATAGATTGCATAAGTAAAGTCGGCTCACAACGAGCTCGACGCCAGAATACAAAATAATATACATCGTCATCACAACTGGTCTCTAAGTCAATACATAAGTGGTAGATGGAGAGTACTAGATACAACAATGTACATAACTGAAAGATAACCAGATACCGCACAAAACCCACCTATCAGCAAAAGAGCTAGTACACCAACTGTAGGGGTATCTGTGTCAAAATATGCAAGAATGCAGCCTGCCGCGACTACTCCGAAGGGCAACCTGCAAACACTGTGGCACAACGGGGGTGAGTTGCCAACTCGTGAATAGAAGATAACATATAAAGGTAATCGCGAGTATGCACGCGCTACGATACTCTAACCTATATCAACAGATAACATCTATATGATGAACTGGATACTCAATCATGCAACAAGTGCGATCTAATAACATCTCCATGTGATGATCAGGTATAGCAATGCAATCTAACAACCTTATATAGAATGAATAGGGTATGCAATGATCAGGTATAGCAATGCAATCTAACAACCCCATATATAATGAACAGGGTATGCAATGATCAGGTATAGCAATGCAATCTAATAACCCTATATAGAATGAACATGGTATGCAATGATCAGGTATAGCAATGCAATCTAACAACCCTATATAGAATGAACAGGGTATGCAATGATCAGGTATAGCAATGTGTACTATATCAGGCATAGTAGATACAGGATGAGATATTAATTACTACATAATGAGCATGGGAATTATAACATCTACACGGAATGTCATCGTGGAAAGTATAATCGGTACCCATCAATGTACCCAAATCCCAATACTACTCAGGTGTCGTCATCCTCCTCGGTCTTCCAATCCTGTGGATCTCATATAACCGTGAGTGCCCAACATCGACACCCAAAATATCAAGGAATACTCGTGCCAAGCATCGACACGCAAATCCTCCTGTATAGGGCATCCGTCAGTCCGGATCAACCCACGGGCTCTGTCTGCGGTATCGGCCCTCGGCCCCGGCAGTACGAGTCGTCCCATATCCATCCATCAACCCTGGTCGGTATCCTCCGGATAACAGCCAGGTTCAACCAATCACCGATAGGTAGTAGTCCCTCTGCCAGGCTCACCGTCTACTACACAGCGAAAACGTTCTCGCCTCGGGGTACCATACCGGGTCCACCATGTACCCGTAATCGGCCTCATCCAACTCCTCGATTCGGGTTCACATATATCACTCTAGTACAGAGAAAACACATGGTGGACGCACCGAAATATCATATCAAGGGAAACCGGGTTTTTAAATAATTAACTATTCTCTTTGAAATATCCACGGTTCCCCAAATCCAGAATTTACATGGAAACAACATATCTCAATGCGTAATCTAAGCAAGTATGAAGACATCAATATATGTGTGCACTGGCATGAATGTACAGTGTGCATATGCGCAGGTATGAAGATATCAATATATGTGTGCACTGGTATGAATATACAGTGTGCATGTGCGCAAGTATGAAGATATCAATATATGTGTGCACTGGTATGAATATACAGTGTGCATGTGTGCAGGTATGAACATCTCAATATATGTGCACTGGTATGAATATACAGTGTGCATGTGCGCAGGTATGAAGATATCAATATATGTGTGCACTGGTATGAATATACAGTGTGCATGTGCGCAGGTATGAAGATATCAATATATGTGTGCACTGGTATGAATATACAGTGTGCATGTGCGCAGGTATGAACATCTCAATATATGTGCACTGGTATGAATATACAGTGTGCATGTGCGCAGGTATGAAGATATCAATATATGTGTGCACTGGTATGAATATACAGTGTGCATGTGCGCAGGTATGAACATCTCAATATATGTGCACTGGTATGAATATACAGTGTGCATGTGCGCAGGTATGAACATCTCAATATATGTGCACTGGTATGAATATACAGTATGCATGTGCGCAGGTATGAAGATATCAATATATGTGTGCACTGGTATGAATATACAGTGTGCATGTGCGCAGGTATGAACATCTCAATATATGTGCACTGGTATGAATATACAGTGTGCATGTGCGCAGGTATGAAGATATCAATATATGTGTGCACGTAGTACCAGTAGGGGTATGTGATGCATCTGTGCCCGAATATGGATATAACATATGACGTTATGCGGCAAATCATGACAACATCAATAAGGTAGAATCAGTATGATATATGATTTATAGCAATCCTATAATGTGAGTGTCATGGCAATCACTAACGGTGTGAGTGTAGCATATCAATCGTGCTCGTGCGACTTGAACCGTTAGTGACAGTGCAGTGTCCTATGCTATCATTTCTATATGCAACAATAAGATATGCTACTACAGTCCATATGAATATCTACAATCTAATATCCTGACTCGCCCTGACGCTTAACGCCATACGGGCGATTTCCCCATAGATGTTAAATCTACTCACCTGGTCGTGCGCTACTCGTAGCCGACCACCTGCTTCCCTTTCTTAGCTTCGTCCGACGTACCCGCCTGCGAACCTGGAATTACACAAGAATCCATATATAAGCAACTATCTCGCAAAATGTGATATCGAAGTCAAACGATACGCTCGCGTCGCGAACTAAACGCGCTTGGGTACGATACGCTAAACGTGTGCACGCGTCTAAAACTAACCCCGATACGCCGCGATACGCTGAATCATGGAACCCTCTCGCGTATCGCGTGTATCGCGTGTATCGCGCGAACCAAACGTACTAGAAATACGATATAACGTCCCAGATTCTACCCAGGCTAACAACTTACAAAACTATACATACCACTGGCCTAGAAATAACTACAGACTCCTACCCATCCAAACATCACCCAAAAACTCCCCTATCTGGCCGCAAATTGCGGCCAGAAAGAATAAATTGGTGGCCTCTTTATAGGGTGGGGGTCTCGAGCTCTGGTGGTGTGTTCTATGCCTTGTATACAAGCTCCAGTTAACTCAATTTCAACCTGAGCTACTCGGGCCTATAGCAGATCACAGAAATCCAAAAAGTTCACTTAAAAACACTAAATTTGCACAATTTGAAACCCTATGGTATTTTGGTGTAATATGGGGTCTAACTAGGTTTACATGGCCTTAATAACACCTAATTAGGCTAGGTTAACCAATATTAACAGCACTAAACCATAAGTCCACCCAAATCACCATTTCAAGCACAAAATCTCACTTTTTACACAAATCGAAGCTAAACTACGCATACGTTAAACAAACAAGAAGTTGGGCTCGGATTCTATACCTTACAAGACCCTAGGTGCAAGGAGAAAGGAGGTGGAAAAGATGGGAGTGCTGCTGCAGCTGCTGGGGCTGCTGTTGGTGTTGCTGCTGCTGCCACTGCCTGCTGCTGCTGATGCTTCTGATGATGATGCTGATGCTGATGCTGGGTGTTGCTGCTGCTGGTGCTTCTTCAGCAGCTGCTGCCTCTCTCTCTCTCTCAGCTGAGTGTGTGTGAGAGAGTTGTGAGAATGAGAATGAGAAGGGAAATGAGAGCACAAGTCAAAGACCCCCCCCTCTCTCTCTTCATTTAATGAGCATGGCTCAACCATGAAGCCCATACTCCTTCTCTCTCACCAAGTCAACAAAAGAAAAGAAATTCAAATAACAAACACACAATAAATAAAACCCAATTAAATCCCAAAACACTTAATACAATTAGGTTAACCCTTCATGCTAGCTAATCATGGTTTAACCCCAAATCTAAACCATAGTTATCATGCACAAGTGTGTGTGTGCCTAGAAAAATCCTAATAAAATATTCATTAATTAGAATAAAACATCAGAAACTTAATTTGGTAAGCTTTTTACCAAAAACTATCTAGTAAACTATAATTAACCCCTAAACACGACCTAAGGTGTTACAATCTTCCTCCCTTAAGGAAAATTCGTCCCCGAATTTTAAAATACAAAGCTACGCATACCTTCAGAGGGATGAGGGAACTTCTGCCGCACCTCGCCCTCAGCCTCCCAGGTGACCTCTTCACTGTTTGGGATGCACCCAAATTTCTTCACTGATGGCAAGACCTTCGATCGAAGTTTCTTCACATGTCGGCCCAAAATTACGGCTGGCTGTTGGGTGAACAAAGGATCACACTCGAACTTAATTGGTCTGGCGCTGACTCCAATGAGAATGGTCATGAAGGTAATTGCAAGTATCGACATAGGAAATACGGGGTGAATATTCAATAATCTGGGTGGAAGTGCCCAACTTAAGGCAACGAACCAACTGGCCTTAGGGATCCTAAAAAGACTTACTATCCTGGAAAACTTCCCAAAACTCAACATGTCATTTATTGGAAATTTTCTGTGGGAATACATGATCTGCCATTGCGAACTTGAATCTGCGACCATCTTGGTCAGCATCTGATCGCTAGCCGCAATATACCGTTCTCATCCTGACCCAAAACAACCGAGTCATTTCCGAAATTTCTAAACTAGTTGAGGTCCAATAATCCTATAACACGGAGTTAGGAAAAACAGACTGGTGATCGTCATGACCTAACCTCTAATCCTAAAGGTTACCAATTGGAGTGTCTCCTGATAACTGCTATCAAAGGAGAACCCTATCGATGGAAAACAACGATCACCAACTGCCGACAACAATTTCTACATACGCACAACTTAACAAGAACAACTGAGTATCACCGGATGACAAGCATCCGAATGGAGTCACATCCTGACAACTCCTGGGTGGACACCATAACGAATTTCGGGAAGATCTGCCCTCGTTCCCTCTTCGGAACGGTTAAAGGTTGCAACTCTCCCGTCAGTCTCAGTTGCTCAACTCAAGCACACAACAAGACAGACACTTGAAACAAATCCCAAGACTTCTCTTTCTATCCCTGCCCACCCGTAATTACCTTATAAGTCACGTTAACAGTTGGTGGGGCTTGAATGAGTACAGAGAGTTGACCGATGTGCCTGCCCTAAGATTCCTCGTCTCTTCCCTATAACATTAGGTACACAGGTGTCTCTCTAGCCTAGCACACCCTTGCCACAAGTCAAGGATTCCAAAACATTACCCAGCCGAGTAGGCTCCAATATCGCTGACGAACGAGCGTCGGCGGGCAGTGTCTCGCGAAAGCGATTTAAGAAAAAGTGGTCGGGCGCGGACATGAGCAAGCTGTCTCCTCAGAAGAGACAAACTTATGCCGTACTCAACGATCGTACAAGAACTGTGAATCTGCGGAGGATTATCACAACAATCAATTTCCGTCGCAGGAAGATGTACCTTTAACTCTGGTGGTCCGTGAAAATCTAACACGACTCTCAAACTAGTGGTGTCTCTGATCTCCAACGCAAAACCATCGCGGACATCTCTAGATCATGAGTGGGATATCCATCTCGTACTTCCTCCAAATGTAAGGAAGCAAAAACGATTAACTCCATTGTGTCACCTCAGTACACATTCAAGTCCTACTCATGAAACATCACAGTTAATCAACAAAGTCGCCCGAACCAAAAGCAAAGAAGGAGCCGATGCAGTTGTTAACCTAGTCTTCAACTGCAGAAACTCCGAACACAAGCCTCAGTCTACAGAAAAGAAACCTCCATTCCAGTCAATTTAGTCAACGGGGCAGCATTACACTAGCAATCCTGCATGAGACGGCTGTAACACCTGCTAAGCCAAAAATCTGCGGACCTCCGTCCTGCTCACAAATTTGGGCCTAAGCTGTACGGCCACGATCTTCCTCGGAACCATACCAATTCGTCTCCGTAACTACACAACCTAGGAGTCAACACAACAAGCCAGAAGGGAACACTCCGAGAATCTAGTAAACCGCTGGGCTCTCCCAGTATCCGTATAACAGATCCTCGAGTGCTACTCCTAACCCTCAAGGCACACTAAAAAGACTAGGATGTCGTAAATAACACAACAATAACTAGTCGAGGAACGACCTGAAGAAAACCAGTTCATCACACCTACTAATGCTGCTAGAGCATTGGTGAGTCCAGTGACACACCCAAAACACACAAAGCCCGTAGCACGCACAAGGCAGTCTTCGGAATGTCATCACTCCGGACCCGCAACAATGATGACCTGATCCCTAACGAACTTAGACAAGGTCTCGCACTCTGGTGCTGATCGAAGAATTCGTCAGTGCGAGGTACAAGATACTTATCCGCACCGTAAGCCGATTCAAAAGACGATCCATCAACACAACCTCAATCTGTCGTTTCCTCCTGGACGAACAGAAATAGGAGCTTCCTAAATGCGAAACACTCAGACGCATAACTCCCTCAACAACTACTCTGCAGAAGATCCTTAGCTCCTTAAGCTTCGCCGGCTTATCTGGAACAACGTCGAAAAACTCTCCCCATTAAAGAAAACCGGCCCAACACACCCAACTGTAGCTACATCATCACGAAAAACGCCAAGAATCCACGACATCTCCTCAGTGCCGACTAGCGAACAAGGATGAATTCAAGCGGTAAGAGATGGCACCTCTATCCACCTGCACAACAAGATCTGACTTGCCCGGAAAAACAAAACCTAATTGTTTCCTCACGGTAGCCCACAACGCCTACCACGTAACTAACTAGTCCATGCCCAGGAGATCGCCAAATCCAACATCTCTAGGAGGATCAAAATAGCAGGTAAATCTCTATCTCCTATCCGATCGGCACAAGACCGAAGTACATGTCGCGCAACAAAAGGATTGCTGACAGAAGTTAACACAACAAACGGCTAATCTACCCAGCACGACTCTCGTCCTAAACTCGGCACGAAGTGTGTAAACATACGAGTGCAACAAAAGGACATACTGAAAGAGTACCTGAAACCACAGCATTGGACACCCGCGCGTCCCGATGAGTCGAAGCAAAAACTTGTGCCTGTCCTTCATTTGCGACTGATCGAACTCCTCCTCTACTAACCTGACCCCTCTGTGCAAACCCTCCGCATCCACGACGTCTCAGAACACGACCCTGACGTGCTGTGAAGGAACACTGCCTGATGAGGTGTTGAAGGCTTCCGCATTGTAAACACCTACGCACTGAATGCTGTCCTTCCTGGGGATGGAAGCCAAACGACTGTTCTCGTCCTAAGCCTCTGCTCTGGGCTGGTACACCAGTACGATTCCACAACTGTTCCAGAATTCTCACGGTCTCTGGAAGACGTGTCTCGTAAACGGGGGCTGCCTCCACCGGTGCTATGTAGGGGACGGAATACTGCATGATGATCGCAAGGAACAACTGGGTAACAGGGGTGGCAACCATCTGTCGCTGCGCTCGAACGACCTCTACCAATGAGCTCATCGTCTGGCGCAAGCTCTGCATCTCTGCCACTAGTCTAGCGATCTGATCTGTCGTAGGAGAAACAATCTGTCCTGGTACAACATGGGTACTACTCGGATCAGTCCTTATCTCAGATAAATCAACTCGAACCTCGGCTCTCCCGGCCTCTCTCTGCACCCTCGTAGTCCTTGGCGGCATAATGGCTGGAAAGAAGGTAGGATTCGATGAGGATACAAAAATCGAATCACAAGGATATACACGATCATAAAGGAAATTCAATCAATAAGTCCTAAGGTCGCTTAAGCGGAGTACCGTGTCGTGAGTATGCCGCGGACCATACGCACGCTATGCCACTCTGCTGCAGCTACCTACTCCATCATACCAGGGTCATCCTATACTCCGAAGGTAAAACCTACGCTCTGATACCAACTTTGTCACGACCCAAGGTTTGGCCCGTGACCGGCACTTAACCACGTAACGTCTACAGGCGTAACGCAACTAAGTAAGCCGAAAACCCAGAAATCAAACCAGTAAAAGTATAGAGTGATTTAAGCAATTAATAGAACCAAATACTAAGATAACAATATACGACGCCGTAGCGAAGAAAATGAGCAACAAGTGGGAACATCACAGATAAGCCAATGCCTCACATGTGGCACGCCGTACTGCCCCAAACCCGAAAGTTCAAAAGGCAGTTCAAGATGGTCACATAATCGAGTTAAGGTTTGTTTTCTTCTAGAAGGTCCACCGTGTTACTTGCACATTTTTTCGAAAGATTTAAACCCGATAAAAGTTCAACACTTGAAAGTTTTTCGCGCCGGGAAAAATTGAGTTAATGATATCCGTTCGAACATTTTAACAGTTTCTAAATATCCGGAAAAAATAACGAATTTAAATGTTCCGATCGAATCTACGATTACAAAATAAACCCCAGAACACTCAACACTTGAGTCAATTTAAAAATACCCAAAATAAATAACTAACAGAATTAGAAATTACTGTGCAAACAGACAGGCAAACAACAACTGTACGGCCGCGGATCCGCGGCCCAAGCAAGGATTGGCCGCGGTTCCACGGTAGTCCGTACACATTACACTGTCGTTTTGCACCATAATTCTTATAATTTCCTGCTGTTATTTTTAGATATTTTTAATTCAGAAAAATCACAGTTTTTGAAAAATATCCAGAGAGGGGGTTAACTTTGTCGGTTCGGGTTCGATCGAAGTTTTAACTTCGTAAACACGTTGCCTAATCCTCTAACTAGTCTTTGATACCACTGTAGGGTTCCTAGGCACTCTTTTGAAGGTTCATAAAGCATCAAACATGCCTGAATAAAATTTTAGATGTGCCGAACAACCCAAAGACGGGATCTTTGCTAGATTATTAGGGTTTAGCATGCAAGATAACATCTTTAAACCTAAGTGTGAGGGATTACAACCTTTGTAGTCCGCTCCTTCGCTTCACAAGCTCCTTGTAGAAGTCCCTTCGCCGCGATCCATGATCTCCCGGACTCAAGAGAGGCTCCACGACTCGAACGATCCATGCTAGCTTGAAGTGTTCCACTTCTCCGATGATCTACGTCGAAGTTGCTATAACCCTAGCTTTCTCACTCTAATGAGGTGAACACCCTAATCTAAAGGGCTAGATTAGATGAGGATGATGGAGTAGTATTTATGCTATCTTTTTAATTCACTTTCTCACAAGAAATCATCACAAAAGGAATTTCTAGTGAGCTCTCTCAAAAACTCAAGAGAAGAAGATGAAAAATAATGAGATAATCCCTTTTGTGATGAATAGTAGATAAGAATATATGATTGATATGGAACCATGGTCAAGGATGATAGGCTTAACCTTTGTAGAGAATAAACTACAGCTATGGTTAGGTTAAGGATAAGTATCAACCATAATATCTTAACCAAGACAAAAAGGAAACCCTTCTAGAATAATCAAGAAAGAGCTAACCCTAATCAAACCCTAATCTCTTTTTATCATCCTTAAACATGTTTCATAATAAATCATATCATGTCACAATAATATATATCACATATATATTATATATTTGCAACAAAAGAAAATAATACAATTAACATATATCGCATATATATCAATGTATTAATCCGGTGAGAAAATGAAATAATAAAGCGAGCCAATATTAGATAATGTAATACAATATATCATATATATCATTATACATTAAATCATCGAATCAACACTTGATCTGACGATCCGGCTATATCGAATATAACCGACTAATATATCATGTACCGATTCATCGAATCAACACTTGATCCGATGTCCCGGTTCATATCTAAATATCGCGAGAATATAATACGGTATCTCATATTGCATTATCCTCGGTCCTGCACATATCTCATATGTGCCTCTACTCCGTTTTGCCTGAGCCAAGAAACCTCTGTGTAAGACTCTAAAGAATCGTCAATACGCCGGTAGCAGGTGATGATCATATCAAACACCCACAAGCTGCAAGCGGTCAGCTAAACGTAACAGCCACCCAAGTATTGAGCGATCAGAAGATCAACAAGCTAGCATGTCCGTTCTCCTGTGAATCCAATCAGTAACACTCCCGTACAGTCCGGTTTGTTCGTCTGATATGTCGCATATCAAGTCTAGGGGTGGTATACGTCAGACCCCAGTAACCGATAAGTCGTGTCGATGTGAGGCTCATAACAGGTCAAGAAACTACTGGTAACACTTACCAGTATATCTCTATATCAGCCCTGGCCAGGGACTTCCAGTTATAGCCAATCGAACACAGCACAACATCAATTCCCTATACCGGGAGAGACGAATGCCCTCCTATCGCTCATTGCCTCCATGTGATTCGGGACTGTACCCAAAAGCCACCGTTTTGCACGCCCTCTTGGACGTGGTAAGGTGGAAATCAAAGCACAGTGGGAATCACACAAGACTCTATGACGATCTCGGGTCTACAGACTACCCTGTACCAGTGTCACCGGAGAACTGCCATCTGACGTGTGGTATATCACCATCTGGAAGTTCTCGGCGAGTCCGTCCAGTGTACCCAGTCTCCACTGAGCACCTGTACACCATCCTTGATGTCAAACACCGATGGATATGGGATCATCCATCGCCCATCATATGGGTCAAGATGCGTATACGCTAGTCTACTCTGGTGTATCGATGCCCCGTCTCGATATACCCTCGACTAGGAACATTTATAGGATGTACTCATCGACTACCGTGGCCCCACTAGTATGATCTCATTATAATCCCAGTAGTCGAGTACAGATCCTAAGGGCTTTATCAACATGTGAGAGAAAGACAGTAAACCAATACAAGTCAACATGTTAAGATAAGGTGAAACCAAATAGCATACTATCATGACGAGCAAGAAAGTCCTCTCTGTATATATCCAAGCATCCATCATAATATACATCATATGTACAACAATGGCCTCTAGGGCATATACATAACTAACAAAAACACACCTACGAGATCCTCACGACTTGTAGAGAGAAATACCTTTATGAGACCCTTACAGCTCATGAAGTCAAAAGCCTTAGTCAGCAGGATCCTAACCCTGTTTGCTAAGCCACCTTTTTTCAAATCGACAAAGGCAAATGATGATTTGCTCCTGGCAACATTCCAGTGGCAGCGATGCTGATGCCTAAATTAATATCAAATTCCAAGTCCTTTCAAAGCAAATGATGATTCGCTCATGGCCATATTCCAGTCGTAGCGATGCTAATGCTAAGATTGGTATCAGATCTCAAGTTCCAAACTCGCAATAAAAATCAGTGAGCCAAAAATGCATATAAAATATGCCGAAATGATGGGGCAACTCGCAATAAAAATCAGCGAGTAAAATATATGCATATAAAAAAAGCCGAAATGTTTGGGAAACTCGCAATAAAAAGCAGCGAGTAAAAAGAAAAAACAGCCGAAATGATTGGGCACCGTGAAAAAATAGCCGAAAAGATTGGGCACAGCGAAAAAATAGCCGAAATGATTGGGCAATCTTGACTTTCGCGATATAAAAAGCTGAAATAATAGAGCATCAAAGAAGGAAACAAAAAAAATGAAACTTTTGCCCTACAGGTGATATTACATTGACCCTTGTATACAATTCATGGGCACAAATGGAAAGGGAACCATATTTCCCCATCGGGCTTCATCAAAAGGAAGCCAGATCTCGATAGCTACATCTATAGCCTAGAAATCAACAACGGCGTTCCTTCTCATTCCAACCTGAAGCAGATACGACGTCAGCAAAACCGAGCCACGGCAAAGTTCCTTAGTTCCAAATCTCGACGGTTCACAGACAACCTAGAGACTACCTCGGAGCCATGGCAAAGTCCTTAGTTCCAAGTCTCGACGGCAGCATCCACAGCCTAGAGATCAACAACAACGTTCTTCCTCCCTCCAGCATGATACAGACGCGACATCAACAAATGGAGCTATGGCAAAGTCCCCTAGTTCCAAGACTCGACGTTTCACGGTCAACCCAGAGACAACCTTGACATTCGTCATAATATTGCAGACACAATGTCACCAAACGAAGCAAACGAAGATCCCTAGCTTCAGGGTCATGATGGCAACTCAAATGAGACCTGAAATACTATCGGAGATCATCCCACACCAGCACGGAGTGGTCATGACTCATTGGAGCTCCCAAACTGAGCCTAACCTTAAGTAAAAAGCGGCATGGAATATCCCTAACGCTTGCTCTTCCGACGGTAATATCACCTGGAAGATTACTTGAAGACGTCTTGTCTAGCGTCCGAAGGGATTAGATACACGACAATCGCGGGGCTACTCGAATAGCAAGATTGTGTATCGAGGAATACATTGGCCAACGCGACAGTACGACCGGTAAAAAACCTAGTACCACAGACCCTAACGGACTTCTATTAGCAGGAGTTAACTATGACGTTAGGACATCCTTGGGAGAACTTCTCGATTCGTCTCGGCTCGTGGGGAAATAATGTTCCTGCGAGAACTTCTCGACACGTCTCGACTCGTAGGGAAAAGCCTTAGGCAACGAGGATAAGGACCGGTTTTCTAAGCACCGGGGCCCTGCAAGTCGGTCCAAGATGGTCTATTGCATACTATTCACGGGCCACACTCTCCAAAGTCGAATATCGACAAGAAGGGAAACAACTACTTACGAGTCCTCTTAACTTGTAAGGGGAAAATTCTCTTGTGAGATCCTTACTACTTTCAAGAGAAAACGCACTTAGAAGTCCTCATGACTTCTAAGGAGAAAATACATCTACGAGATCCTCACGACTCGTAGGGAGAAAAGTCTTTATGAGACCCTTACGGCTCATAAAGTAGAAAAGTCTTAGGCGGCAGATCCAAACCTGTTTTCTAAGCCATCGCTGCCCTGCAAGGAGATCAAGATGGACCATCTACAGGCCACATTTGCCAAAGCCACATTCGCCAATTAAATAAAGAAGCTACTTATGGATCCTCACGATTCGTAAGGAAAAATACCCGAGTGAGATCCTTACGACTCACGAAGGCGATGAACACTTAGAAATTCTCACGATTTCTAAGGAGAATTTGCTTCTATGAGGTCCTCTCGACTTGTAAGGAGAAAAAACCCTTCTTGTGACCTTTACGGCTCATGAAGATGAAAAAAGTCTTAGGCTACAAGGACACTAAACTTGTCTCCTAAGCCCTCAATTCTATGGCCATGCATAACTCTGCACTACTTCACCCACGTACATACTTACGTGGGAAAAGTAGTGGGGGGCATTTGTTCCCACCAAAATTTTCGGCCAAGAGCTATTTGTTCCCTTATAACCTTTATAAAAAAGGGAGAGAAGAAAGAGGAAAAGAGTTCACGGTTGGACATCACGTGTTAAACACGTGAGCGCTTCTATGCAAAGCATATGAACGGTGAAAGAAAATAACAAAGGGCCAAACAGGTCTCACGTGTAAAACACGTGAGCGCTCATATGCAAAGCATATGAGCATTGAACATAAATAACCAAGGGCCAAACAGACACCATGTGTTAAACAAGTGGGCGCTCATATGCAAAGCATACGAGCGCTGAATAAAATAAACCTAAAGGGCCAAACAGGCCTCACGTGTAAAACACGTGAGCGCTCATATGCGAAGCATATGAGCGCTGAACATAAACCACCAATGGCCAAACAGGTCTCACGTGTTAAACACGTGAGCGCTTATATGCTTATATGAGCGCCGAAAATAAACAGACTAAAACCCACACTGGGGGTCATGTGTTAAACACGTGAGTTCTCTTGCCACTCACATGTAAAGCATGTGAGCACCCCAATTTAAAACGCTCCTATCAAATTCTAGAATTAAATTCTATTTGGGAAATATTTTCCTGATCTTGTTAAACTAAAAATATATGATAGAATAAAATTCTAATGTTGTAAAACTAACAAAATATTCATAATCTTGTTAAACAAACAAGAAATCTTCTCTGTTAAACAGAGAGCTTTTGGATTAAAAATCCAACGGTGAATAAAATTCACCGATTGATCTAAAAGATCATGAAATCAATCAAGATCTCTCAATGAGAGATTCTCTGAACAAATTTATTTTTTCCTTCTCCTATAAATAGGAGCAAGGAGATTAAATCTAAAGAAGAGGAGACCCCCCATAAGATTTGAGAAACAAAAAAAAAGAAGAAGAGCTATCTTTTAGAAAAGAAACCCTAGGTAAGAAGAAAGACATAGAGATCATTTTATCTCTTCTTCGCCATTTCAAGAGTTTAATTCTTCTAAAAAGAACTTAGTTCTTCCTCTGGTTGAGGTCTACAGAAGCAGATCTCCCCATAAGTTGAGAATTTAATTCTCATCGGGGAGATTCTGTCATGCAGACTCAAAACTTAGAGGAAAGAACTAAGTTTGAGGAATTTAATTCTTCCAAAAGATATAGGAATTTAATTCCTCTGATAAAACTAGGGGTTAACCCTATAAAAGAATTTAATTCTTATCAAAATAAGGGATCTGAAATGCTCAAAACTCAGATCAAGATTTCCATGCACATAAAAGAAATGATTAGCGTTCAACGCTATTAGGAGATATCACGTATTCTCACGTGAGCATCTCTAAGGAACAAAAATGAACGATTAAGATCGAGTCACATGATCCCATATGACCCCCTAATAGTGCTCAGCACTTATAAAAGGAAAAGGAGAATAAATCAAAGACAGTTCCTATTTTGGGGCACCTCACGTGCTCCCACGTGGCCCCCAATAGTGCTTAGCACTTATAAAAGAAGAAGGGAATAAACCCAGAGAAGAAATGCCTAATATCCAGGCGCCTTACGTGCCACACGTGAGTGCTCCAAATTTCAGTGTTTAACACTGCTTAAGAGCCTCACGTGGGAGCACGTGAGCTCCAAACAAATCGCAGTGTTTAACACTATGAGGGGGCCAACCTTAGCCTATATTAACCAGGTCTCCTGAGGGCACAAAAAACACCATTTAACCATCAATCAACTGAGCCCTCCTATACTCCTGTCTCCCCAAATCGATATTTGTTCCAAAGATGACTAATGATCTCCTGAAACTTGGCATCTAAAATGATGTTCGTTCTACCATGATCTCTCCCTTCAATCTGGAGTTCGGTTCAAGGGTACATCTCTCCACACCTCTGAAACATGTCGTTGTAATTCTTCAACTTCTTCAAAAAGATGGAGGGTCCTGACAACCAACAGTTTTTTGGTGCACTCCCAAACCCATGAGCACATTCCTATGGACCGCAATGTCCTTAAACTAGCTACGGACCGTAACGTCCTTAAACTAAAGCAATAGAGCCCAAATGCTCTTTTGTTAGGTCTGAATGATCCCAAAATCATGTTGAGTAGATCTTAGCCTAAAATTAGACTAATTTATCCTCAACAAAAATTTATGTTGAACTTAGTCTCAAACAAGATTAACGTTCCTTAAATCAACCCAAATTCAAATCTAAGAATATACGGATTTTGACTAATCCACGCCCTACGGGCGACAACACAAATTAGTCTTCGTATACAATCCGCGGGCAACCAAAAATAAAACAAACACACACGACAAGAAGTGACCTTCTAGAGCAGGGGAAAGTGTTACCGCTACGCGGTAATGTAATTAACTGCAGGGGCTTGCGCGTGCAGGGAAGATCGTCCCCACAATCAAAAAACCCTCTCAAAATAGGGGTAATCTGACTAAATCTTTTACAACGGCCGCATCCGTCCAAACCTCCGATACACGGGGCCATAAATCAGCTTGGCATCTTCGGAGAGGTGGACGGATAAACCCAAATAGCATCTGCCCCTAAATTCAGGCAAGCCGTTTGTCTTTCCGGTTTTCGGCGGTGAACAATAGGCTTCATGAGATTTTGGACAAGCTTTCTTGTTGATCTTCTAATAGCTCAATACCGGGTAGCCATTACGTCCACCTAGTACGGCTGACGGCTTGTGGGTGACTGATGTGATCATCACCTACTGCTGGCTTATCGACGAATCTTAAGAGTTCCACACAGAGGTTTCCTAGTTCAAGTGAAACGAAGTAGGGCACATATGCTGATATGTGCGGGCGCCTGATTAAATACGAGTATGTGATACCGTATTCTAATCTGACAGTTATTTGTTATCGGTTAGGTTATATGTTATATAACCGGATTATCGAATAAAGTGTTGATTTGAGAATGTGTTATACAGATAAATGAAATTAGCAGGTTATATATGATATAACCGGATTATTGAATCAAGTGTTGATTTAATAATATGATATATATTTATATTTGGTATAATTATATATTAACTAATATTTTTGCTCACTAATCATTTTCTTTATATACATATATTAATATATATATATATATATATATGTGTGTGTGATATATATATATAAATATATTATGAAGCATGGTTGGATTTCTATTTTAAGAAAATAGAATTGAGGTGAAAAATGAGGAGCATGGGATGAAGCATGGCTTTTATATTTCTTTATTACTCTTGACTTACTATTGAAGCATTGTGCTATATTTTTATTGATAAAAATTGGATGCTTCAATGAGTGAGATATTATTTGAGAGCCATTCTTAATTCTCATGAGAACACTTGTGTTTTTCTTGAGTTGAGCTCATATGCTCTCTAGCACTCTCCCTATTATTCACCTCCACCTCTAAGCTCAAACCCTCACATGAGTTGTGAATCCTTGAGCTTGTGAGAACCGTAGTGAGCAAACACAACCCCTACTTCACCATCCTAAACTAGATTAGCACTTTGGCTTAGGGTGTTATCTTCACTAAAGAGTTTAGTGAAGAGATAGGTTGGACTAGTAGACTTCGGGTGGATCGTCTTCGGTAGGAAGATCACGAAGGGAGCTTGTACCATCTTCAAGTAGAGCCTAGTAGAGTCGTGTGGACTACTACACGGAGCTTGTGAAGTGAAGGACTTGATCTACGAGGGTATAATCTCTTTCACTTCCTATATTTTAGTTGATATCAAACCTAAAACCCTAATAATCTAGTTAAAAACCTTGGTTAGTGTAGTTGAGCACCCCAATTTTTTAAAACGGCATGCTTGATGCTAGTAAAACCCAGTGGTGGTGCTAACATACTCTAACATTTTAGAAAATAAAATATTATCTTGGTTATTTAAATAATTAAAATAATAAATATTATAAATATTTAAAAGTATAGAGATTGGTTGTAAATGAAGTCATATAATTATATACCGATAATTTGGAAAATATTCGAAAAAATAATAACAATTATTGTTTTTGAAAGAAATTGTGTGAATTGGATATTTTGTAAATTATTAAATAATTAATTATATACAAGTTTAATACTAAACTTGATTAATATGTATTAAATTGTGCATTAAGTATGTTACAAATACTTGCTACATTTTTTTTGAATGCACCATGGTTCCTTTTTTTCTTTTGAATAATTTATTTTGAGTTTAAAACAAAAAGAAAAGAAAAGAAAAGAAATAAACGAGAGAGAGAGAGTGTGAGGTGACATGTATCATGGTTGATGTGAGAGAGAGAGAGAGAAAGAGAGTGAGAAAGCTCTAAATTCCCATGGCTCTTTCTTTGTTTTCCTAATTGAGTTAGTTTTCGAGACCCGATTCGAGAAGTAGGATGAACCGTTTCGGGTACATGGTGGACCCGGTATGGTACCCCGGGGCAAGAAGTGTTGGAGATAGTGCCCTCAAAGTCAATTATTGGATCACAGGCACGTGATTGCAATGATTGAGGGATGACCTATCCCGGTAGGACAGTCTTACTCAAGATGATAGTATGCTATCTGGTTTACCTTTATCATCGTGTACTGCTTTTGGTGACCTTACAGGTCACTATTGCACGTTGATAGAGCCCCTAGGATTCTTGCTTGACTGCTAGCAGTATGAGGGCGATCATATACGTGGGAGCTGGCAGTCTATAAGCATATCCTTAAAAGGTCCCTAGTCGTGGGAGTTTCGAGACAGGGCATCGATACTCCAGAGTAGACTAGTGTATACAGTCGAGACCCCGACGAGGGGCGGTGGCCGGTCTCACAAGCCACTGGTGTTAGTTGGTTCACCTAAGATGTATACAGATGCTCATTGGGTTATGAGTACACCGGACAGGACTCGCCAGGAACATACTAGTTGGTCTTATACCTGACGTCAGATAGCAGTTCCCTGGTGACATGTGTACAGGTTAGTTCATCGACCTGAGATCGTCATTTGTCTCGTGTGAGTTCCCACTGTGCTTTGATTACTACCCTACCACGCTCAAAGGAGACGTGCAAACAGGTTTTAGTTGGGTACAGTCCCGAGCTCTAAATGCACCAATTTCAAATTGATATATCTATACGTCTATTTTTATAGAGTGAGATTTACCTTTTTGAAATTATGTCCATGACATTTACCTATATCAGTGGATGATTAGGTAAGGAGCATTGAACAGCGGTGTAATTCTTCATAACCATAAGTACAGTTTTCAAGCTACGACACACAGGGATTGAGTTATCAGACTCAAGGGACTTATACAAAGTATTGTATGTTGTCCAGGGTCCATCAGGACAGAGGGGTTGGTCCTCGTACTATATTCGGTTTACTTATGACTTCTCTAGTTTTTAGACAGGTGTTTCGTGGAAGCACAGGGTCCGAATTTTGAGAAGTTATAGGTATTTGAATAAAGTAGAGAACCAGGTGTTGCAAGTATCGTGATTCTTCAAGGCGATCGAAGATGTAGATACTTGTGTATGGTATTCAGTTGATAGTAATGGTTAAGAGAACTTGCTTCTCTTTCAGATTACTCATAATTGGAAGCATTCCTAAGTTGAGTAACGCTGATCGGCCTCTTTCCATTTAGTTGACATGCACTGGAGACAGCTGCATGATTTGAATCTGGTTCAATTAAATCAGTGCCTCTGGTTCTATATTAGATATAGAACAGTTCATATCTTAACGTTGTTAAGGTACGGGGAGTTGACTGGCTTATGCTTAAAACCAGACTCTGGATAACTCAAGGCGCGTTTCTGTAATGGCAGTTTGTGGGTTGACCCAGGCTATGACGAGGGTTGACTTTCTACCATCTGGAAGATCAATAGTGATATTGTTCTAGACTCGCCACAGTTTTAATAAAAATGGATTTTTTCAGAAAACAGTAGTGGGAGTATGGTAGAACTGGAAATGATTCCAGAACCGCAAACGATTACTGAAGATTTGATAAGAACCTAAAGATTCAATCTGGTTTGACATTCCATTGGCCACTCCGCAGATACGGTGGGTAACCTCAGGCACCCGAGAGGTACTCTGGTAGCCTCAAGGACGGTGACAGGGAGGTTCTTGTTTACCCAGACTTTCCATTGCTGTTGTTCCAGGCTGCGAGACCCGGCAGGAGGATGAGTATAGCGTCGTTCTAAACTAGCTTTAGAAGTGTACGTGTATATGACTCTGCCAGAGGGTTGTCGTAGTCAGTGGGAGCAGTGGAAGCATTGGTGGACAGGTGGCTTATGTCTATTTATAGACTAAAGCAGATATAGCGGAGATAGATCATCTATTTCTGATGTGACAGTCATAGGTTTGACTTCATCAGAATAGGGGATGGATCTGTTAAGAAGGTAGTAGAGTGTGATGTCCTGGTATTTGGATGACATACACAGAGTAGGAAGTGACATTCCTATACTACGATCGGTTATACTTTGGTCGTCACACAGTGGTTTCTCCACATGGGACTTGGACATTATATCAGACATTCTGGTTACTGGATCTATGGTTTTAGATCTAGATTTGGGTAGTTTCCCAATCATGGTACTTAGACAGCATTCTAGAGGTGCTTTAGAATGGACGACTCCTGGCATGGTGGTGTACCTGCAGGTGATGGAGTCACCCTCTCTAAAGGTGTCTTACAGACTAAAGGGGAGAGGGATGTGCATGATTGGCAGATCACTTGCTCAGGCAATTGAGTCAATCATGAGATGTCAAGTACCACACCAGATATTGTTTTTTCACTTGATGCAATAAGTTGACATTGATCCAATCCTAGAGAAACAGTCGGAAGCAGTTTTAGAACATAAGTGGATGTTCTAGGGATTTGATAACAACAGTCTCTTTTAGGAGACAGTTATCATTCCAGGCTTCCAAGGTGACCTGGATGACAGAGAGGTTGTCAGAGTTATTGTTTTCCCTCTGACGAGGGGCGGTATTTTGGACAGGTGGTCCAGGAGGATACTGAGGGAAGGATGGCACAGGATACTGATTAAGTTCAGTTGTCGATACAGTCTAAGAAGTTTGGATTTGGAGTTCATTTATGAGCTAGGTCCCATCAGACATCCAGACATATTCTAAGACAGGTATTGCTCATTTCGGGAGATGGCATTCTCCGCGAACTTGAGATATAGAGAGACATAGAAAGAAACATTAAGGCGGATCCACTCACTGAGGCTATTCCTCGAACGCAATAGTTTCGCAAACAGGTTTTGTGAGACTGACTAGTAGAGGAGTTGGGTGTTCGGTATCACACGGGCTGTGAGTATGCGACATCGCAATAATTAGCCTTGAGTGCAAGTGGGAGATTGTTGGAGATAGTGCCCTCAGAGTCAATTATTGGATCACAGGCACGTGATTGCAATGATTGAGGGAGGACCTATCCCGATAGGACAGTCTTACTCAAGATGATAGTATGCTATCTGGTTTACCTTTATCATCGTGTACTGCTTTAGGTGACCTTACAAGTCACTATTGCACGTTGATAGAGCCCCTAGGATTCTTTCTTGACTGCCAGCAGTATGAGGGCGATCATATACGTGGGAGCTGGTAGTCTATAAGCACATCCTTAAAAGGTCCCTAGTCGTGGGAGTTTCGAGACAGGGCATCGATACTCCAGAGTAGACTAGTGTATACAGTCGAGACCCCGACGAGGGGCGGTGGCCGGTCTCAAAAGCCACTGGTGTTAGTTGGTTCACCTAAGATGTATACAGGTGCTCATTGGGTTATGAGTACACCGGACAGGACTCGCCGGGAACATGCTAATTGGTCTTATACCTGACGTCAGATAGCAGTTCCCTGGTGACATGTGTACATGTTAGTTCATCGACCTGAGATCGTCATTTGTCTCGTATGAGTTCCCACTGTGCTTTGATTACTACCCTACCACGCTCAAAGGAGACGTGCAAACAGGTTTTAGTTGGGTATAGTCCCGAGCCATATGGAGGCAGTGAGCGGATCTGCAGGGGTTCGTCTCTCCCGGCATTGGGGGTGAGGTCGCGCTGTGTCTAGGAGAGCCATTAAAAAAAGCCCTCGGCCGAGGCAGGAGATTTACTGGTAGGTATTCCAGTAGTATCTCAGGGTTTTCTGGGCTACACTCCGGCACGACTTGTACCGCTTTTGGGGGTCTGGCTTTTACCAACCCCCTAGGCCCGCCATGCGATGCTCATAGACGAACGGACCGGACTGTACGGATATTGTCACTGACAGGCTCAGTAGGGTGTCAGGATGAGTTCGCTCATCGACGTCCCTTTTGGTCAATACCTGGTAGCCTGTTACGTATAGGCTAATACCTCTGACTTGCTAGTGGTTAAATCCACAACCAAAGTATTGACGAGTCTTTAGAGTCCCCCACAGACCAGTTTCTCAAGTTTCGGGCGAAACGCTGTAGAGGCCGTATGGAGATATGGCAGGGTTCGATCAGATACGTGCGGTATTGCACGAATCGGGATCGGACGGATAATACTAGCGGGTTTTGGTTTAAGCCGGATCCTAGTATTGTACAGTGTAGATTTTGTCTCATTGCATTTGTATTCGGTCGGAATACAAACGCTGGTATGTATATACAATAGCGGGGTTTTCCTGTAATTTATTACGGGACCAGTTTCATGAAGTTGCCAGTTTGTTTTTCCGTTTCGGCCAATTTTCTTTGTATCTTTCATTGGCTGAAGATTGGTGGAGGAGGGCTTATTTGCATTTGTGCAAATTAGCATTTGTGGAGGGTGGTATTTGCATATTGTTGCTTCATGATGTTTGTACCTTCTTTTGACTCCATGACTTCATGATGGCTTGACCTTTGTTGGTCATGATTGGGTTTTGGAGTGAGGTTCTTTGATTGTGATCATTGCTTATTATGATGACCCTTTCTCTCTCTTGCATTATTCTTGTGGCTACCTTTTTCATACTCCTCTCTCTTTCCCTCATGCATAAGGCCGGCCACATTAGGGAGGGGTTGTCCCAAGTTTTGGTGGTAGGAAATTTGTTCTTTTGGTTTGCACAAAATCCATTTAGCTCCATCTCCAAAACTCCATTCATCCACCTTCTCAAAAGGCAACTTCTAGTAACCCCAATGAGACATAGCAATACACTTATTCTACAGCAATCCTTGGGCACGTCGTCTCGTCAACTTCATGCCCGAGTTGCCTCGGTCAAGAGGTGGGAGCCCGTAAAAGAAGCCGGCGAAGTGGTGCCCTTCCGACGAGGAGTTAAAGACCGGAGATTCCGCGGGGAGATCAGGACGACGACGAGAAGACCGAAGGACACGGATCACTCGGTATATCTCTCTACCCGTTCTTTAGTTAGCTAGGACTAGATTAATGGCCCGATCCGGGATTTTTGTGCGCGGTGGTACCGGTTTACAAGTTCGTAAAAAGTTGTCGTTTCCGCATTCCGGCGTCGGATTAACGGCTGGGGTGCCGCCGTGCACTTACAAGAAGCTCGAGTTGTAGATGATGAGCCTTGCAGGGGCAGACTACCTACCGGTGATGTCTAGCGCGGCGGATATCCGGGGGATACCGACCGTAGTCGTGATATTTGATGATATGGGCAGATCCGGACTGACGGATCCCGAGATATTGAGATATACATATATATTGTGTCGATGCTTGACATGGATTTTCTGTCGATTTAACTGATGAAGTTTCAGTTTTATTATACAAGATTTTCTTATACCAGATTTCATGGTTGATTGTTTCATTTATGATGCATTCATACATAAGATATATGACTTGTGCTGCTTAGTGACACTGACACGAGTACATGGTATTACACTTATGTTTAGATGATTACCTTTGCCACTACTTGATGTTTCAGTGTATTATGAGTACTTTATTGTATGATCTAGGAGAACGTCATACATGCGATTTCTACTCGGCGATGTCTTCAACTCACGAGTTGGAAACTCACCCCCGTTGTGCCACAGTTTCTTGAAGGTTTAGCCGTACAGGTTCCACAACGGCTTCGTTGGCACACCGCTTCCTCCCGGGTGATTGCTTTGGTAGGTGGGTTCACTTGGATCATGACCACCGTCGTACTTTTATTTATTTCAGTTGTATCTAATAAGATCCATCAACCAGAATTGTATATTTGATAGATTTAGAAAACCAGTTGTATATTCTTTCGACCTTAGAGTCGCGCTCTTGTAGTATTATTGTTTTATGGTTTTCCTGAAACTTAGTTTTCTTGGTTTCTTTCTGAGTTTTGATCCTCGCCTTCGGCGTTGTATATTTATTTTATCTTGCGTGGTTGTTCCGCCATTTGGTGAAGAGCTAGCTCCCGCTTGGGGATGCCTTATATATTATTGCTTGTATTCGTTTTTGGGTTACAAATTACAAAGGAGGTGCTGCCCAAATTTCAAACGAAAAAAAGGGTTTTCAAGCTAGATACAAATATAGTGTTTCCATATATTACTACTTATGTTTATATAAGAATAAACTTGATTTTAGTGTATCTCATTGTAAGTCTATGTTACCCACCCCGGTACTTACAGGGAGGCGGAATAGGTAAAAAACAAATTTTTATCACAAGGTAACATAAACTAAAGCTTGAGGATCTTTGCCAAACCATTGCTAACAAACAACTAGAGGTTTTATCTACTATTCTTTGGAGATAATACCTCACGAAAACAGTCCTTCAGTTCTTCTCTCCGCTATCCTCCTCGTTCATGCAAGCTCCGAGGATCGATCCAGATCTTGGTCACCTCCGCGACCTCCTAAAGTCGAAGACGATCCACCCGAAAGTCTGCAGTCCGAGCTCCACCTCAAGCCGAGGTAACTAGGGCAACAAGTTTGCTATGCTTGATGTCCTAGGTGATGTATAGGAAGAAGATGGATTTGTTTGTCTATTTTATTTTTATTTTTCTCAACACATGAGAGCTATAGAAAAATCTAGAGAGGAGGAAGAAGAAGAACCATGGGGGCTTTCTTTTGGATGAGAGAGAAAGACAAAGAGATAATAAGACATGGAAAAAAGAAAAACCAATCTTTTATGATAATTATGATGGCTAAATTGATTTGACCACTATCATGTCTTGATAAAAATAAAGCCAAAGAAGAGTTTAGAGCTCACAAGAAATATCCAAGTCAACAATGGTCATCTAGGTCAAATTGTCAAGCATGGTCAAATGGTCAAAACAATTATCCATAACACAATTATCATTAAAAAGATTAGTAAATATTTTCCTCGCCTCATAATGGTTTTGACCGAATCAACGGTCAGAACCCCAATGAAGCACCTCCTTCTTCGCACCTCCTTCTTCGCTCCTCACAATCGTGCATACACACCCGCATCTGCATTCCGTAGAATGCGAATGCACAGAAGACAAAACCAATCCATCTATACAATACTAGGATCCGGCTTAAACCAAAACCCACTAGTATCGTCTGCCCGAACATCATACGCGCACAAGTGCACGTAAGTGATCGTAGCCTTGCCGTAAAACCATACGGCCTCTACACCTTTTGCCCAGTGCAGGGAAACTCTCTGTATGGGAAAATAAAGACTCGACACTACGCTGGAAATGGGTTTAACCACAGACCGCAAGCGGCACTAGCTGTACGTAACGGTCCCTAGGTAGATGTCGATAGGAAGGCCGATGAGGTAAACCCACCCGAACTCCTACTGATCCTGAATGTGACAATCTCCGTACAGTCCGGTCTGTTCGTCTATGAGTATCGCATGTCGGGCCTAGAGGGGCGGTAAACGTCAGACCCTTAATAGTGGTACAAGTCATGCCGGAGTGTAGCCCAGAACACCCTGAGAAACTACTGGAAACACTACCAGTAATTCTCGCTTGCCCTGGCCACGGACTTTGTGTAATGGCTCTCCTAGACAAAGCGCGATATAAACCCCCAATACCGGGAGAGACGAATCATATCTAACCGCTACTGCCTCCAAGTGCTTCAGGACTGCACCTAACTACTACCTGTTTGCACGACTCCTTTGAGCTGTGGTAGGGTAGTAATCAAAGTACAGTGGGAACACACTCGAGGCGAAGCAGCAGTGTCAAGTCGACGGACTAAGCTGTACTCCTGTCACCTGGGAACTGTTATCTAACGATAGGTATACTACCAACCAACAGTTCCCGACGAGTCCTGTCCAGTGTACTCGTAACCTAACGAGCACCTGCATACTATCTCCAGTACGACGTACTAATGGCTGTGGGACAGACCATCCCCCCTGCTGGGATGAGAAGCGCATACGCTAGTCTACTCCGGAGTATCGATGCCCCGTCTCGATAATCCTACGACTAGGGACCTGTATAAGGATGTGCTTGTAGATTACCCAGCCCCTACTAGTGTGACTGCCATCACAACGCTGGTAATCAAGCAAAGATCCTAAGGGCTCCACTAATATGTATAAGTGATATGCTAAAAGAAACAAATGCACATTGAAGTAGAAACAAACCATGTAGCATACTACCATTTTGAGCAAGATTGTCTATACAACTGTGAATATCCCAAGCTTCCATTAAGTAATATACAAACTAGTATGATACAGTAATGGCCTCTAGGGCATATACTCTAACAATCTCTCACTTGCACTAGGGTCATGTACTGGCGTATCGAAGACCTATCATCTCGATCAGCCGCCCGAACTGAGTCTGGGGTATGGCCTTCGTGAGTGGATCTGCAGTATTATTTTCCGAATCTACTCTCCTCACCTCGATCTACCGGCGATCTATGATCTCTGTCACGCCCCGCTTCCCAGTGTACGGCGAAGGGGATGCGACGAGGTCCGCTACGTATATACTCAGAAGTACATACGCTAAGCGTATCTAAGCAATATAAAATAAATACACAAGAGACAAGAAATAAAAAGAACAGCAACTTTTATTCATTAACATTCTTTGTACAATGCATGAAAGGAAATACAACTGACATAAAAGATGCCTAAACAGTGGCATAACAGGAAATGAAAAGTACAGAGAGGAAAAGTGTACAATGAAACTAAAGTGCAGGGTCTTCGGCAAACTGCTCCAAGTCTTTTTGAGATGGCTCGATCACCGCCGGGTCCAAACCACCTGACGACATTCAAAGAAAAAAGAAATAGAATGTCGTCAGCGAACAGGTCGCTCGGTAAGTCCCAAAGGTAAGAGGAAAGTAGAAAAAGACAGAATAAGAAGATATCTTTTAAAGTTGTATTATCTTGTAGTAATGTTGTATTAACGCTGTTGTTTGTAGCTTGGTACAGAAGAATGCCAGTGTATATGAGAGGAGTCTCTATATGCCAGAGACTAGAGGCACGTATAGAACAAGGAACCGTTTATACCACGGTACAACAGCAACTGGATTCATGTTAGGTGTATTAAGTCTTACAGTCTCGTGTCACTTTTAACACCTTCCGTACCAATCTACCCCTTAAACCTGCGATGTCTTGTTTGTATTGTTATCTTGTAAATTGTATTGGTTGTATGATTGATTGACTGACTGACCGAAACCATGATATCAGGAAACGGTTGTAACCGTGGAGTCATGTAAATGGAATACTGAGAATCATGTAAAAGGAATATATATCCATAGTTCGGTTCAGTCAAGTTGTATAGATCGATAATTGAATTCATGGATTCATGTGTTCATCTTGAATTGGAATCTTATAGATTGTAGATTGACTTGAATTATATTCAAGTCAGATTAATCAGACTCAAACCCGAGTCAGACAATCAGGGATGTGAATCGAAGTCTTATAATTGTTAGGGTCCTTAGGGTAATTTATAAAACTTGAGGGGGTTTTATGTAAAAATACTTTTATATACTTTTCAAAAAACACCTCAAGTATTTATTGTTCGTCTTTAGAGTTGTAATGAGTGTGGATTTTAAGTTGTGACATTTCTAGTGAAAATATCCTAGTTTTATAGATAAAGGTATTAATCTGTAATATTGATTTATTGGAAGTTCATGGTATTTTAGTGTAAACTTTATTCTTGTGATATTTAGAAAAAGGTGGAAAATTTATATTATAATAAAATAGGTATTTAAATGATAAATATACATATGTTTATACAAAAATAATTTTAATAAATAATTTATATTCCAAAAATCTCATTTTCTTAAGATGTCGTATTTTAAACCTTTCGAGACCGAATGCTCTTTGCGGAGGTCTGAATCTCGCACTACTAAGCCCGAGGGTGCATGATAAACCGTACTATCCCTAACGGGTTCCCCAAAGGTGGGTTGTAGCGGCGCTTTGCAAAGATTGTAAAACTAATCCTTTAGAAAACGGTTTTATAAAGTAAAAAGTATTTATTTGCAAAGTGTAATTTCCTTATTTTAGATTCTAGGGTTTCCTAAGACAACTAGCCTATTTCTAAATGGTCTAAACGACAAGTCGTTAGAAGCCTCAAATCGCCTCTTCACCGCCAATTGTGGCCAGGTAAGTACAAGTGAGGAAGGAGGGATCCGCTCACGAATCGTGAGACTGGCCTTCTAAAGTTACCTAAGCTCACTTGCCTAACCTAGACACCACAAAGTCAGGTTTAGATAAATGATCGATGTCCACAACTTATCGTATTTCCTAATGAGAGGTATTTGTTTAAAAGCGTATCAAATCTAAAACTTTTAAGAATGGTTTTATTAAGAATATGGTATTTAAATGAAAGTTTTGTTTTATCGTATTCTAAGTTCTTGATGATTTCGTTTAGGTTTGAATTTGCGTGTGTGTGGAGTTAGGTCATTACCTCGTGCCCTACTTTAAATGTATAGAAAAGTTTAGGGGTTAAATGTGAAATCGAAACATGATGGTATTAAGATGAAAAATACGATAGATTGGAAAGGTTATCATTTCATGTGAGAAAACTTGTTCAAATTATTCGTTGAATGTTTAATAGTCAACAGAGAGATGTTTAAGCATGATTGAATTGATTAGAGGTGAAATTTTATAGAAGGCCGAGTCGGAAATCGGATTTGTTCCGATTCCGTCGGGTTTCGTAATTTCGTATTAGAGAAATAGAAAGAAGGATAGATAGGGACTTACGGGTTTCGATTAAGCAAAGGAGTGAGGGGGAACTAAAGGGATTGACGATGCGTTGCGTCGTCGCCGGTAGTTCCTAAAAACGTCGCCGGAATTTCCGCCGGAATTTCGTCGGAGCTTCGCCGCGAGCTTGTTTTCAAAGTACACAACTCTTGGAAAATTTTGAGAGAGTGAGCTTAGGATTTTGGGTGTGAGAGGGTAGTGTGTAGGGTTGGTATTTATAGGGTTAAGCTAGGGTTAGGGTAGATGAAAAGTTAAAAATAAAAATGTGATAAAATGTAATAAAAATGTATTAAAAGTGGAGTAATTGGGGTATTTTAAGAGCTCTGGAAGTGGTCTGAGGCTGAAATTTTGCAGGTGCATAGGGAATATGAAAAGACACAACTTTCATGTTGGGGCCGTCGCCGGAATCGGCCGACTCGTGGGTGACTCGGCCGTGACTCGGTCGGAGCACTGAGTCGGCCGAGTTGAGGCCGAGTTGGCCGAGTCCGGCGGCCAGGATCCCCCCCATGACGGTTCATCTAACTCATGGAAGTGTTACATCTTTGTGTGTAGTGGGGTTTTTGTGAGATATGCACGTGTAAACTCTTGGTATTCTAAAGGTTTTTAAAAAAATCAATATTAAAAATAATGTGGGGTATGGGATTTGAACTCTGGTGGCTTGGTTCAGCAGTGCAAGGTATTACCAATGAGCTACAAGCTCCTTCATGTAATTATTGTGGGAAAATAAATACTTAAAGTGGTAACAACAACATTAAATACCCCAAGTATACTTCAAATTTAAATCAATTTTATGTATACAAAAAATTGGAGTTGTTACAATCTACCCTCCTTACAAAAATTTCGTCCTCGAAATTTGCAACTTTTATTTGAGGACTTGTTTACAAAAGGGTGAGGATATCTTGCACACATTTCATCTTCCCTTTCCCAAGTGGATTCTCCTGGAGTGTCTTTCCTCCACATTACCCAGACCAAGTTAACTTCTTTGTTCCGAAGTGTCTTCACTTTCCTGTCCAGGACCTCCACAGGCTGTTGCTCACAAGACAAGTCGGGCTGTATAATGAGCTCGGAATGATCAAGTACATGGCTGGGGCCACTCACATACTTTCTGAGTTGGGATATGTGGAACACGTTATGCACTCCTTCTAATGAGGGTGGAAGCGCTAAGCGGTATGCCACTTCACCGACTCGTTCGAGTATGTCGAACGGTCCAATGTATCTCGGACTCAATTTTCCCCGTCTTCCAAATCGGATCACTCCACAGTTCGGAGATATCTTCAAGAATACATGGTCTCCTGGCTGGAACTCTAAGTGTCGTCTCTTTGCATCAGCCCAGTGTTTCTGTCGATCTTGGGTTATGCGCATTCTTTCCCTGATAGTACGAACCATATCAACGGTCGCTACTATCATATATGGTCTAAGAAGTTCCCTATCTCCGATGTCCTCCCAACTTAATGGTGATCGACACTTCCTTCCATACAATGCTGCAAAAGGTGTTATTCCTATGCTTGCTTAGTAGCTGTTATTGTACGTGAACTCCACAAGATGCAGGTGATCTTCCCACGATCCTTTGAAGTCTAGCATACACGCTCTGAGCATATCCTCCAAGATCTGAATAGTTCGTTCCGACTGACCATCTGTTTGTGGATGATAAGTCGTGCTGAAGTTCAGACTTTTTCCCAAGCTTGCTTGCAGACTCTGCCAAAATTATGATCGGAACCTGGTGTCACGATCGGAGACAATGCTGACCGGTACTCCATGAAGTCTCACAATTTCCTGTATAAGATCATGGGTATCAGAGATAGTACATTATGAAGAGTTTAAATCTTAAATAGATTATTACCTCCATATACTTCTTTGCTAGTGTCTCAGTTGATTGGCCAACTCGAAATGGGATGAAGTGAGCCAACTTTGTGAGTCGATCCACAATGACCCATATAGCATCGTCACCCTTTGTGCTGCAAGGAAGAGCAGTCACAACGTCCATCGTAATGTGCTGCCACTTCCATTCTGGGATTGGTAACGGTTGAAGTAGAGCAGTCACAAAGTCCATCATGATGTGCTGCCACTTCCATTCTGGGATTGGTAACGGTTGAAGTAGTCCAGCTGTCCTGTGATGTTCAGCCTTTACTTACTGACACACCAAACATTTTGCGACGCTTCTGGCTACTTCACGCTTCATTCTATGCCACCAATAATTCTGACGTAGATCTTTGTACATTTAGGTACCTCCAGGATGTACTGAGTAGGGAGAGCTGTGAGCTTTTTTTATTAACTCTTCCCGAACAGGACCTTTTGGTACACACAATCTGCTGCCATATCTCAAAGATCCGTCTTCATGGATGATGAAGTCTGTTCTGAGTCCATTCTCCACTTGTTCTCTGATCCTTTACAACATAGCGTCACTTGCTTGAGATGCTTTGATCTGATTGACATTGGTTGATTTAACTTGTAGATTCATCAAACTTGAAGCATTACCTGGCATGACTACTTCAATCTCCATCTGATGCAAGTCTTGCTGAAGCTTCCACTGAGCGGTGAGATTCATCGATAATGGTTGGCGACTAAGAGCATCAGGTACTACGTTTACCTTCCCTGGGTGATATTGCAAGTTGATGTCAAAGTCCGCCATGAGTTCTAACCATCTTCTCTGCCGCATATTCAACTCCTTCTGAGTAAACGCGTACTTCAGACTTTTATGATCTGTGTAGATGTTCACTCGTTCACCAAGTAAATAATGGCGCCAAATCTTGATAGCAAAGATGACGGCTGCCAACTCCAAATCATGCGTCGGATAGTTGCGCTCATGAATCTTCAGTTGTCTTGAAGTATAAGCCACAACCTTAACGTGCTGATGTAGAACACATCATAATCCCTTACCGGATGGATCACAATGCACTTCGAATCCTCCAGATTGAACCGGTATTACGAGAATAGGTGCAGATGTCAACTTGACTTGAGTTCTACGAAAGCTTGTTCGCACGCTTCTGACCACACAAATTCTTCATCTTTTCATGTGAGCTTGGTCAGGGGTGTTGCTATCTTTGAGAATTCTTCAATGAACCTTCTGTAATATCCAGCTAAACCCAAGAAACTCCGAATGTCCTTCACTGACTATGGTGTAGGCCATTCGCTAACTGCTGAAACTTTGGCTGGATCCACTGAAATTCCTTCTCCTTATACGATATGTCCAAGAAAACCAACTTGATTTAGCCAAAACTCGCACTTGCTGTACTTGGCATAAAGGTTATGTTGTCGAAGAGTTTCCAGGACAATTCGTAGGTGCTCTGCATACTCTTTCCGACTCTTAGAATACACCAGATGCCGTCGATGAAGATGACCACAAACCTGTCTAAGTACTCCCGGAAAACTTGATTCATTAGGTTCATGAATATTGCTGGTGCATTGGTCACTCCAAATGGCATCACTAGAAATTCGTAATGTCCATAGCGAGTTCTGAAAGCTGTTTTGTGAATATCAGCTTCCATGACCTTCACTTGATGATAACCTGAACGAAGATCCAATTTAGAGAAAACACAAGATCCACTTAGCTGATCGAATAAATCATCGATGCGCGGGAGTGGATACTTATTCTTTATAGTGACTTCGTTCAAGGCCCTATAATCGATGCACATTCTGTATAAACCTTCCTTCATCTTCACCAGTAGTACAGGTGTTCCCCAACTTGAAGTGCTGGGACGAATCCATCCTTTCGCCAATAATTCGTCCAACTGTGTTCGAACTTCCTTCAAACCTTCCGGACTTAATCTATAAGGTGCTTTGATCACCGGTTGGGCTCCTGGTACTAGATCAATACTGAATTCAAGAGCTCGATCGGGAGGCAAGCCTGATATATCGTCAGGAAATACATCGTCGAACTCTCGAACTACCTCTGGTCTTAATTCTTCTTCTGCTTGAGCTGCTGCAACTACTGCTTCCCTTGGCTTCGCTTTGTAGGTACTTGGCTCCAGGGTACGGTCTCCGCTCTTGAAATAGAAGACCGGATGGTCTGGAATCTCGAATACTACCCTCCTTTGACAACAGTCGATGGTAGCATAAAAAGTTCCAAGCCAATCCATTCCTAGAACCACATCGAAGTTCGGTATGTCCAGTACTTTGAAGTCAGCATAAAACTCTCGGCTGCAGACGACGACTGGACACAAGCTGTATCCTATAGTTGCCTTTAGAACGCCATTTCCGGAACTGACATTCTAGCTGGATACAAGCGGTGAGACTGGAATCGCATGGGTTCGGACAAACCGTTGCGACATAAAGCAGTGGGATGCTCCAGTATCAAACAGTGCAAGTGCAGGTAGTGAGGATACTAGGATTGTACCTAAGGTATATGGGATATGTTTTAGGTATAGGGAAAGTGTGTAGATAACCAAGACTAAAAGATAAGTTTGAGAAGGAAATTTTACCAGTAATGATTTGGCCAGTGGCCTCAGCTTCTTCCACAGACATCGTGAAATCCTGGCGCTTGGGTATATTCCTCCTGGCCTGAGGAGCAATCCTCGGAACGTTCCCTTGAGCTTGATCGAACTGACGAGGAGGTGGTGCAACTTGTGGTCCTCTGGGTGGTGCAGGTAGTGCAAGTCTTGGAGCAGGGGCTTCGATGGCTGGACGCTGTGGATAATTGTTTGCTGGCCTGGGTGCAGCAACTGAGTTTTGTTTATGAGGACAGGCCCCAATACCATGAGCAGATGAGCCGCAGATCAAGCAAAGGTTGTTCGCACGCCGGCAATCTCTCGCCAGATGCCCATTTCTCTTGCAGTAGTTACAAAAGGCTGGGCTGGGATGGTGGTTCGGTACTCCGGGTCACCTTGGCACAAAAGGTGGTCTGGACGAGGCTCCACCTGCTATCTGGTTGGCAGGGCGCTTGACTCCTGCAGACTGAGGTCTGCCCCTTGCTTTTATCACTGCCTCATAACTGCGGGCAGCTTCCAGAGCATCCTCATGAGTCAAAAATTTTCCTGTGGCTAGAGCAGCCTGAATCTCCGCGTCCAGTCCTTGTTGAAAGCGACGGGCTCTGATCTCGTCTTTCGGTATCAAGTGTGCCGCGAATCTGTTTAAGGATGGTGTTAGCTGTGTAGTATGTGATATTTAAAAAAAAATTGAATTATTGCGACATATCTTACCGGCTTAACATGGTGAATTCAACGTCGTATTCATCTATTGATTTGTCCCACATCGATCCTTGTTGTAGATGAATGAACTGTTGCTCCATGGCAAACCTGGCAGTCACAGGGAAGTATTTCGCGTCGAACTTCTCGCGAAAATTCTTCCATTCAATAGGCTGTACAAGACGGCTTTCTTCCGCCTTCCACCAGTTACGAGCATTATCCGTGAGCTGTAGTTTCGCCATACGGACCCAAGCTAGGTCTGGCACTTGAGCTGCTACCAGATCGTCTTCTATGCTTTGTGCCCATTCTTCAGCTTCAAGAGGGCTTCCTTTTCCGGAGAACTGCTTCGGATGTAAAGCCCTGAATTGCTTTACCCCAGGTGCGTCAATCTCGGGACGGTTCAGGAGTTGTTGATGTCCCTCGAGAAGGCTGCGGATCGCCTCAAGTAGCAATGTTTGCTCGGTAGGTGGCACAGGAACAGCTGGTGTGAGAGGTAGTGCTGGAGGTGTGTTGTTGACGTTGGTGCTGGTGTTGTTCGGAGAATCCATAACCCTGAAGAAAAATTTGGGTTAGGAAAGATTCAAGTACATGAAATGATAAGATTCAAGGAATATGAAATTGTAAGATTCAAGGAACATGAATTGTAAAGAATGTTTTAGTTGCTGGTTCTTGTGTTTTATATTGCTTAAGGTTCCATACAGCTCTGACCTTCATGGGCCACCAACAAAACCTGTCACGCCCCGCTTCCCAGTGTACGGCGAAGGGGACGCAACGAGGTCCGCTACGTATATACTCAGAAGTACATACGCTAAGCGTATCTAAGCAATATAAAATAAATACACAAGAGACAAGAAATAAAAAGAATAGCAACTTTTATTCATTAATATTCTTTGTACAATGCATGAAAGGAAATACAACTGAAATAAAAGATGTCTAAACAGTGGCATAACAGGAAATGAAAAGTACAGAGAGGAAAAGTGTACAATGAAACTAAAGTGCAGGGTCTTCGGCAAACTGCTCCAAGTCTTTTTGAGATGGCTCGATCTCCGCCAGGTCCAAACCATCTGATGACATTCAAAGAAGAAAAAAATAGAATGTCGTCAGTGAACAGGTCGCTCGGTAAGTCCCAAAGGTAAGAGGAAAGTAGAAAAAGACAGAATAAGAAGATATCTTTTAAAGTTGTATTATCTTGTAGTAATGTCGTATTAACGTTGTTGTTTGTAGCTTGGTACAGAAGAATGCCAGTGTATATGAGAGGAGTCTCTATATGCCAGAGACTAGAGGCACGTATAGTACAAGGAACCGTTTATGCCACGGTACAACAGCAACTGGATTCATGTTAGGTGTATTAAGTCTTACAGTCTCGTGCCACTTTTAACACCTTCCGTACCAATCTACCCCTTAAACCTCGCGATATCTTGTTTGTATTGATATCTTGTAAATTGTATTGGTTGTATGATTGATTGACTGACTGACCAAAACCATGATATCAGGAAACAGTTGTAACCGTGGAGTCATGTAAATGGAATACTGAGAATCATGTAAAAGGAATATATATCCATGGTTCGGTTCAGTCAAGTTGTATAGATTGATAATTGAATTCATGGATTCATGTGTTCATCTTGAATTGGAACCTTGTAGATTGTAGATTGACTTGAATCATATTCAAGTCAGATTAATCAGACTCAAACCCGAGTCAGACAATCAGGGATGTGAATCGAAGTCTTATAATTGTTAGGGTCCTTAGGGTAATTTATAAAACTTGAGGGGGTTTTATGCAAAAATACTTTTATATACTTTTCAAAATACACCTCAAGTATTTATTGTTCTTTTTTAGAGTTGTAATGAGTGTGGATTTTATGTTGTGACATTTCTAGTGAATATATCCTAGATTTATAGATAAAGGTATTAATCTGTAATATTGATTTATTGGAAGTTCATGATATTTTAGTGTAAACTTTATTCTTGTGTTTTTTAGAAAAATGTGGAAAATTTATATAATAATAAAATAGGTATTTAAATGATAAATATACATATGTTTATACAAAAATAATTTTAATAAATATTTTATATTCCAAAAATCTCATTTTCTTAAGATGTCGTATTTTAAACCTTTCGAGACCGAATGCTCCTTGCGGAGGTCTGAATCTCGCACTACTAAGCCCGAGGGTGCACGATAAACCGTACTATCCCTAACGGGTTCCCCAAAGTTGGGTTGTAGCGGCGCTTTGCAAAGATTGTAAAATACCAATCCTTTAGAAAACGGTTCTATAAAGTAAAAGGTATTTATTTGCAAGGTGTAATTTCCGTATTTTAGATTCTAGGGTTTCCTAAACCAAATAGCCTATTTCTAAATGGTCTAAACGACAAGTCGTTAGAAGCCTCAAATCGCCTCTTCACCGCCAATTGTGGCCAAGTAAGTACAAGTGAGGAAGGAGGGATCCGCTCACGAATCGTGAGACGGGCCTTTTAAAGTTACCTAAGCTCACTTCCTTTGCGGCATCGCAAGAAGGTATGTACTCCGCTTCCATAGTTGAGTCAGCAACGGTTTCCTGCTTGGAGCTCTTCCCGCAAACCGCCCCTCCATTGAGGGTAAAGACATAACCCGACATGCACTTGGAGTCATCCTTGTCACTCTGGAAGCTGGAGTCAGCAAAGGCCTCGATCTGGAGGTCCTTTCCGCCATACACCAAGAACATCTCCTTAGTCCTTCTCAGGTACTTGAGAATGTTCTTTACTTCTATCCAGTGTTTCTCTCCTGGGTCCGACTGATATCGGCTTACAACGCTCAATGCGTATGCTACATCTAGTCTGGTACACAACATCGCATACATTATAGAGCCTACCGCAGATGCGTAGGGTATAGATGATATGCGAGCCCTTTCCAAATTAGTCTTGGGAGACATCTCTTTGGAGAGGGTGATTCCGTGACAAGCCGGTAGATTACCGCTCTTTGAATCTTCCATACTGAATCGTTTCAGTATGGTGTCGATGTACCTGGACTGTGAAAGTCCCAACATCCTCTTAGATCTATCACGATAGATCTGGATCCCCAGAATGTAGTTGGCATCGCCCAGGTCCTTCATGGAGAACCTATGTGATAAGAATCCTTTGACTGACTGTAGCATAGGAATGTCATTTCCTATTAAGAGAATGTCATCCACGTACAAGACGAGAAATACCACAGTTCTCCCTACAATCTTTCTGTAAATGCATGGTTCATCCGGATTTTTGATAAAGTCGAATTCTTTGACAGTATCATCAAAGCAGATGTTCCAGCTCTACGATGCCTGCTTCAGTCCATAAATGGACTTAAGCAACTTGCACACTTTACCGCTTCTCCCACTCTGAATGAAACCCTCCGGCTGATCCATATAGACGCATTCTTCCAAATTACCATTTAGAAATGCCGTCTTTACGTCCATCTGCCAGATCACATGATCGTGGAAGGCAGCAATGGCAAGAAGGATCCGAATGGATTTGAGCATAGCCACTGGAGAAAAGGTTTCGTCATAGTCTAAACCAGGTCTTTGACGAAAACCCTTCGCAACAAGTCTAGCTTTATAAGTTTCAACCCGCCCATCTACACCAATCTTCTTTCTGAAGATCCATTTGCAGCCTACGGGTTTTACCCCTTCTGGAGCAATGTCCAAAGTCTAAACTTTGTTGGTGTACATGGACTCCATCTCGGTCCGCATTGCATCCAGCCATTTTACTGAGTCACCGCTCTGAATGGCTTGCTGGAAGCTAGTAGGCTCATTATTTTCAATGATGCAATCCTCTCGATCCCCGTCTATGAGAAAACTGTAGTATCTCTCGGGCAGATGAGACTGCCTACTACTCCTGCGGAGTGGCGCTGGGGTGTCCGGTTCTCCTGAAACTTCTGGTTCTACCAAACTTTCAGTAATAGCTTGTGGTTCTAGAATTTCTTCCAGTTCTACTGCGCTCCCACTTGTTTCTTTTTCTAAAAACTGATATTCCAGAAAGTGGGCATGACGAGAAACAAAAACCTTTTGTTCCTCTGCGTAATAGAAAAGATACCCCTTGGAGCTCTTTGGGTATCCCACAAACTTACACTGTACTGAGCGTGCCTCGAGCTTGTCTGCATGCTACTTTTTAACAAAAGTTGGATATCCCCATGTCTTAAGATACTTAAGACAGGGTGTCTTCCCACTCCACATCTGATATGGTATGGTAGGCACTGACTTAGTAGGAACTTGGTTCAAAATATATGCAGCTGTTTCTAGTGCATAACCCTAGAAGGATCGCGGTAACTCAGCCTTACTCATCAAGGAATGAACCATATCCAATAGGGTTCGATTCCGCCTTTCTAATACACCGTTCTGTTGTGGTGTGTATGGAGGAGTATGCTGAGAGAGAATTCTGTTCTAAACTCGGCACTTAAGTATTCACCACCTCGATCAGATCTCAGTGTCTTGATACTTTTCCTTGTTTGTTTTTCTACTTCATTCTTATATTCCTGGAATTTTTCAAAGGCCTCGGATTTATGCTTCATCAAGAAGACATGTCTATACCTGGAGAAATCATCCGTAAAAGTAATGAAGTAGGAATAACCACCTCTCGCATCTGTAGACATTGGACCACGCACGTCACTGTGTATGAGTCCCAAGAGCTCGCACGCTCTTACTCCGTGTTCAGTGAACGGAGTCTTTGTCATCTTTCCCATGAAACAAGATTCACAAGTAGCATAAGACTGATGCTCGAATAAATTCAAATATCCCTCTTTATGTAACTTCGTTAACCGTGTCTCATTGATGTGACCCAGTCTACAATGCCATAAGAAAGCCTGATTTGTTTCTGGAGACTTTCTTTTAAGTGTGTTCTGGACACTGAAAACCTGAGCTTGATTTAATACGTATATTCCGTTTTCTAATGTACCTGACCCAATCAGAACTTGATTTAGGTGGATGTGTACCACATCGCTTACAAAAGTAAAATCGTATCCTTCCTTAGAAAGTAAGGATACAGATATGATATTACAGGCTAGACTAGGTACATATAAACAGTTACGTAGAATCAATATGTGCCCACTTGTCAATCCTAGGTGATATTCCCCTACGGATTCAGCGTTCATGCTCATTTCGTTCGCAACTCTGAGAGTCATATCACCTACCCTGATAACTCTACAGTTTCTCAAAGCATGTAATGAATTATAGATATGAGATCCTGATCCGGTATCTAGTACCCAGGAAGTAGAGTTAATTGACATACAGTTTTCTATTATAAACACACCCGAAGACGAAGCTACAACATGCTTCGAATCCTGGCTACTGGCTTTGCTAACCCTGCAATCCCTCTGCCAATGTCATTTCCCATAACAATAGGAACGTCCCTCTTTCACTACATCCAGTCCCGAAACTTTTGCCCTTCCCTTTCCTTCTTCTTCCCTGGTTTCCTTCAGGGTATAAATAGAGGGCAGAGACTGTAGAATCAAGTCAGTATTTGACCCGTTCTTCAACGTGGTCTTCAGGTCCGTGAGCTCATCAAAATAGCCAGTCTCTGCAAAGACGTTGTCCCCTACAGATGACCCGACAGCCAACCTCGCTTGAAGCAATTCGTTTGAGGTCTCATATCTTGCGATACGAGATTGCTCTCCATATAAATCTTTGTTATGGAGAAAGACAGAAACTAAGTCCATCTTCTCGTGCTGCCTCTGGTATGTACCATCAACTGAGGCCAACACGAGGCACTTGGCATTCGCACAGTCTTTTTCCGATGTCTTACGGATATCAGTATCCGTGACGATGGAAACCGGTCCTGAGACGGCAGGGGTTGGATTAGTGAAGAGGTGTCCCAGTTTGTCATGGGTAATGGACATCTGGACATACCTTTTCCAGTCATAACAGTCAGATTCAGTCATTTTATTATCTAAATGTAACCTATGTCTGGTCACTGGGTCGCTGCAATTAAGAGAGAGAGAAGAAAACACTTAGCATGATGCTCTTGCAAGTTTAGATTGGTTTTTAGTTTATCTAAACAGGATGGCTCCCACTGTTTCTCGAATCCTTCCTCAAGCCAAAAAAGAAGAATCAGTCAGGATTAATCTCACCGTACAATACTTGCTTAACCGTTCAGCCAGGCAAGTGTCGGTACTTTGAGGGAGGTTTTATGACGCTTTTGCGATGTTTCTTAATTAAATAACCTCTTTTCCCTGTGGGCGTAGCCCCGCTAACACCTTTCTAGACACCTACTTGGTTTATAGCATTGATCGTTAAGTGAAAAGTCTCCCGAGGAGTAGCGGATACTCACAGTAGGATCGGGATCTAAATATTATTGTGTGATAATGCTGAAGGAATCCTACAAACATTATCAAACTCCAAATGGTATGCAGCACTAGCAAGTTTCAATTTCCTTAGAAACTCCCGATGTGGATTTTTTCCCCATGCTCTTATGACCTTGACGAAGGCCAACATATCATAAGTCGCATACCAAGTTCTACCCGTCATTATCCAGGTTAATTTGAACCCACCGGTACATACCCTTGACGAAGGCCAAAATAGTAGTACGACTGTCCCAAACCAACGCATCTATCTATGCTACAGATAAATATTCAGCAGCTACCAATCACTATACCTTGGCGAAGGTCAAAATACATAGCTTGAATACTACTGAACATTTAACTGAAAAGACGGAGGGCTACGAATGGTTTTGGCGAAATCGTGAACGTAGTGAACTTGATATAATCGAAGGAACCTGATAACTTTTAAAAGGAGTGGTTTAAGCTCCGCGTTTTTAAAAGTTTTGCTGTTTTGAAAAAACCGAGTGGTTTTGAAATTGTTCCAACGATTCAGCTTTGGTTTGTTTTCTTTGCATTAATATAATGCGTCCCATCAATTAATCCTACCATTGCAGAAAACAACGAAAATATAACGTACGCTTATGCCATCCGCATTCGCTACGGGGCCCCGTCATCACCCGTTAGGTTACTTAACTAACGACAGAGTGGGGGCTGGACTAGCGCGGATGCAAAACATAAGCAACGTCTACTAGATATCATATATAAATATATACATTCGTCAGATGCAATGATAGCCATTCCAGATCACAGATGAACACATTGGATATACTAGGAATCCGCGCTTCGTTTGAGCCTGCAACGAAAGATGGATTACACGGTCGCGATGAATAGCCAAACCCCATCCTAGACCCCTACGGGTGCGGCAAACTACCCGCCAAGTACCCGAAGTGAAGCAACCTCCCTCAACAATGTGAGTAGGCCACTCGACACTTCAAAGTACCCGGTAGTTTGTGCACCCCACCTTGGGTCTATCCTAGGAGCAAAAACAGTAAAAGAAATAATATAAAATGGCGGTTACAACCTCAACTCGGATGTGCGGCCATAAAATAATATTACATCAAATTACAAATTTTACAATGAATGAAAAATGAAAACTCTCATCTCACATCCCCGGCTATTCATCACGACAATCCAACAAGCTCATATACACAAACCAATAACACAGATCACAGATATGTACAACCCCCACTAATCGACGTATAGTGATTAGTAGACGTTCAATACATATATCACATCACAGAAGGTCCGATTAGCTAAAATACTTAGAATTTCGATCGATAACTTGATTTGAAACTACCCCAAGCACAACACAGTACTCAACAAAATCTGGGCAGAAACAAAGTATCAGAAAAATCACAAAGTACAAATCTGGACAGACTGCAGGAAAAACGAGTTGACTCGGCGTCGACTGGGCCGCGGATCCACGGCGAAACTCTTGGTTTCGCCGCGCTTCTGCGCCGGTCTGACCGATTCAAAACCTTTTTTTTCTTGTGTGTCCTTCAAAAAGCCTACACGTATTTTTAAGGTCCCTGGAAAAAATTTTGGACCAGATTTTAAAATTGACAGAAAACGTGCATTTTTGACGTAATTTTGCGATTTTTCCGGCAGCCGAATTTCTAACACTTTGCTAACAAGTTAGTAATGGTTTAGCGAGGCTCTGATACCACTGTAAATCTACGTTACCTACCCCGGTACTTACGGGGAGGCGGAATAGGTAAAAAATAAATTTTTATTACAAAGATAACATAGACTAAAGCTTGAGGATCATTGCCAAACCATTGCTAACAAACAACTAGAGGTTCTATCTACTATGCTTAGGAGATTATACCTCACGAAAATAGTCCTTTGGTTCTTCTCTCTGCTATCCTCTTCGTTCATGCAAGCTCCGGGGATCGATCCGGATCTTGGTCAACTCCGCGGCCTCCTAAAGTCGAAGACGATCCACCCGAGAGTCTGTAGTCCAAGCTCCACCTCAAGCCGAGGTAACTAGGGCAACAAGTTTTCTATGCTTGATGTCCTAGGTACTGTAGAGGAAGAAGATGGATTTGTTTGTCTATTTTATTTCTATTTTTCTCAACACATGAGAGCTATAGAAAAATCTAGAGAGGAGGAAGAAGAAGAACCATGGGAGCTTTCTTTTGGATGAGAGAGAAAGCCAAAGAGATAATGAGACATGGAAAAAATAAAAACCAATCTTTTATGATAATTATGATGGCTAAGTTGATTTGACCACTATCATGTCTTGATAAAACCAAAGCCAAAGAAGAGTCTAGAGCTCACAAGAAATATCCAAGTCAATAATGGTCAACTAGGTTAAATTGTCAAGCATGGTCAAATGGTCAAAACAATTAGCCATAACACAATTATCATTAAAAAGATTAGTAAATATTTTCCACACCCCATAATGGTTTTGACCGAATCAAAGGTCAGAACCCCAATGAGGCACCTCCTTCTTCGCTCCTCACAACCGTGCATACACACCCGCATCCGCATTCCGTAGAATGCAAATGCACAGAAGACAAAACCAATCCATCTATACAATACTAGGATCCGGCTTAAACCAAAGCCCACTAGTATCATCTGCCCGAACATCATACGCGCACAAGTGCACGTAAGTGATCGTAGCCTTGCCGTAAAACCATACGACCTCTACACCTTTTGCCCAGTGCAGGGAAACTCTCTGTGTGGGACTCTAAAGACTCATCACTATACTGGCAGTGGGTTTAACCACAGACCGCAAGCGGCACTAGCTGTACGTAACGGTCCCTAAGTAGATGTCGATAAGAAGGCCGATGAGGTAAACTTACCCGAACTCCTACTGAGCCTGAATGTGACAATCTCCGTACAGTCCGGTCTATTTGTCTATGAGTATCGCATGTCGGGCCTAGGGGGGCGGTAAACGTCAGACCCCTAATAGTGGTACAAGTCATGCCGGAGTGTAACCCAGAACATCCTGAGAAACTACTGTAAACACTACCAGTAATTCTCGCTTGCCCTGGCCAGGGACTTTGTGTAATGGCTCTCCTAGACATAGCACGATATCAACCCCCAATACCGGGAGAGACGAATCCTATCTAACCGCTACTGCCTCCAAGTGCTTCGGGACTGCACCCAACTACTACCTGTTTTCACGACTCCTTTGAGCCGTGGTAGGGTAGTAATCAAAGTACAGTGGGAACACACTCGAGGCGAAGCAGCAGTGTCAAGTCGACGGACTAAGCTGTACTCCTGTCACCTGGGATTGTTATCTGACGTTAGGTATACTACAAATCAACAGTTCCCGACGAGTCATGTCCAGTGTACTCATAACCTAACGAGCACCCGCATACTATCTCCAGTACGACGTACTAATGGCTGTGGGACAGACCATCTCCCCTGCTGGGATAAGAAGCGCATACTCTAGTCTACTCCGAAGTATCGATGCCCCGTCTCGATAATCCTATGACTAGGAACCTGTATAAGGATGTGCTTGTAGATTACACAGCCCCAACTAGTGTGACAGCCATCACAACGCTGGTAATCAAGCAAAGATCCTAAGGGCTCCACTAATATCTATAAGCGATATGCTAAAAGAAACACATGCACATATTGAAGTATGTTCAGTTGATAAAACTGCACATTTAATATGACATTTTTCCTACTATTTCTATATTAGAAAAGGTGTTTATTATAATATATGATACGTATGAGGGTTTATCTGTAAAAATACTATTTTCATGTGTTTATATATTATAATTAACATTTGGTAGGAAAATGTAAGCATATAATATCCATGTAACATTTGGCCCATTTAAAATATGCTTACTTTATTAAATACCTTTGACCAAAGTCTTAATGGTTAAGTGAATATCTCAATAAAACAAACTCTACTAAATATTATCTGTTGAGTTATTGTGCAGAATTTGCAGGGCTAAAATCAAGGGAATCAAAGTTGTTAAAGTAAACCTGCCTAATTAAGAAAGCAAACTAAAGAAATCAAATCTGGCAGAAACAAAGAAAGGATTTCCAGTTTACAAAGATTCCATTGATCACCACGTGTCATGAAGATGCAAGGCCAGAAAAATCAACATGAGATCTCACCTTTTGGCCGCGGATCCGCGGCCAAACCCCCCTATTGGCCGCGGATCCGCCGCGTTCTAGAGGGTTCAGAAGGTGGGATTTTTTTTGTTGGATCATAACTAGTAGCTTCCAAATTTAGAAGCTAGATTTCTGGCTTTGGGACTATAAATAAAGACCGAGAGCCTCTTGGAAAAATCATCAAGTCGAAGCAACCACGAAGTCCAAGACGGCTCACGCATCCAGGCTGATCATCAACGGTTCATCTACCTCCTTAGAAGAGATCGAGAAGCAAAACTAGTATTTGTAATCATTTTCTAAGAAAAACAAAGTGTAATGAGTTTGGTTGATTAATAAAGGTATTTCTTTTTCTTATTCTATTTCTTTGTAGTTTAATTATGCATTCTCTCTCCATCTCTTTTTCTCCCAACATGCGCGAGTAATTCTCCGCTTGTTAGGGTTCGTAGGATTAGGGTAGGTTAATAGATGATGAAAATACCTAAACTCTTTTTACGTCCTATAAAGTTTATAAACTTTATCAAAAGAATCATTAACATCCTAATCGGGCACGCTACCAATTCATTGTTAGCCTCGACCGCGATTAGAGATTAGATTAATGATTGTTTTGGTAAAGGCTAGATATGAACGGAGTTCCGTGTCGAGATAGGGGTTAAGAGTGGGATTCCTTTTCCCTCCAGAAACCCTAATCTACACGCATCACTGTCATTCTAGTTTTAAATCTATTAAAGGATAGAAAGAGTAATTTTTTATTAATCATCCATAACTACTAAATCCTAATGAACCCTACAAGCCCTCTTCTTATATAAACTTACATCCGTAGTTAATCTAGATCTATATTTTGCATCCGTGTTTAACGTAGATCTAGATCCTACAACCATTCTACAACAATATTCTTTATCCCTCTTCTCTTTCTTCAACACATCTAAAGTACGAATAAAAGGTTCCATATTTCCCAGAGAACGACCCATACTCGCCTCGGTCTAGCTATGCGCGACACTGTTCTGATTACGGTTACACTACAAACACAAATCCAAAACAATCAAATGGCGCCGTTGCCGAGGATACGTGCGTAATTTTTTATTCTTACTATTTGTGTTGAATTCTTATACGATCTGTATCATAAATAAAACAAAACTGCAAATTGTATATTTAACGATTATTGTGTGAATTTTGCGAGGGAATCTGGAGTCACGGACTTGAGGAAACAGGAGACATATACATTCATTGAGATCCAAAGAAGTAGTGAAGGCCATAGTATTCATCAATTGATCTCTCCCTCTTGCGGCGGAACCGCGGCCGGAAGTGCACATCGGCGGCGGAAGCGCGGCCAGTTAAGAGATCTAGGGCTTCAGTCTTCTCTGGTAAGATTCTAACCTCCTTCTCTCTCCTCTGAAATCCAATAAAATATCTTTTCTGCAGGATTCTTTGCAAAATATCGCCGCTCAAAAATCTTTTTGCAAAGGTTTGTTTTACGGTTTGTTTTTGCATATTTTAATACGGATTTTTAAGGGGCAAGACCAAAATCCAGATTAGGTGGGGATTTCATCACCCTTCCTAAGCCCCACAAATCACAAACCGAGCATCTGCATCAACCCTACATTAATTTAAAAAATATCTAGACCAGACTCTAAGGACTGTCGCGCTCATTAAGGACAGAGGAAGGTCGTGGGTAATCTATCTTTTATCCGCATTACTTTTGTGGTGCCTAGGCAAGTGTGTCTAAGGCGAGTGATTACTTAATTAAGACCACTACTTTCGTAGTGGGGAGCCTCCCACTCACCTGGCACTTACCTGGCTACAAGGGTAGTAAGGAGGCGGTAGAGGATTGATCCTACGGCTTGTCCTTTGGAAGTCTAGGAGCGGTCTAGAGACTGGACCTAGGTAACCATAGTTCTAGGGTTGTTTGTGCATTTTTGTGTGATTTGTCTAAATCCGTCATTTTTCAAAACAAACCAATTATTTTCTCCCCTTTTTACCCATTCCCCCTTCTTCTCTTCTTATAATGGGTGACCTAAACAGAAGAATACTTGCCGAGCTTTGCTGTCCACAACCAGATATCTCTTGTTTTCGTGATCCCTTCGGTATACCGTTCGGCTCTTCCATGTCCTTAAGAGATCATATAGAACAAGCAGGAAGAAACAGTTGGCCACCTCAGTCTAGGTCTTATCAACCGTATCCTAATCCTACACCTATTTCAGTTGATACCCAGAGTGAGGAAGCCCCTAGACAAATGTCCATTGCTGAGCACATAGCTAGGGCTAGAGGCCAAAGTTTCAACCCGGACCAATATCAACCATCACCTCCACTTTCCAAAGATAAGTTTGATAGCCAACCAACCAACCTATATCAATATTCTTCTTATCACAATGTTGACCCTACTCCCACCCAATTTTTGCAACCATTCTATTCCTATCAATCCAATCCGACTTTTCCACCTTCTCTAGACAGTTCTTCTAATCAGTCATTTGGGAGTTTTAATTATCCACAGGAATTTCAATCTTATACTGAAACCCCTTATCAACCCAAAACTAGTCTGGAGCAGACATTAGAAAAATTTCTGGAATTGTCGAACCAAATTAGGAAGGAAACAACAGAGTGGATGCAAGCAAAGAATTTCAAACCTGCCCAAAAAATTTCAGTATATGATTCGGGCATAGGACAAAATGAGAATTTGGGTAGTGAGACAGAACTGTACACCCTTCCCAATCAAACCTCCCCATTCCAAACTGAAATCCACAACTCCAGTTTCATAGATTCATCAAGTACACCAAATAGAATGTCTGATAAGTTGTGTGACTTTGTAGTGTTTGATTTACCCGATTGTGAAGGGTCCATTTCAAGTGAAACCATACCCAACCCTTGTGATCTCTACACCTCCACTCTTGAACCAAAACTGATTGAAAACCATACTTTTGATGAGGTATTTGAGAATTTAACCTTCACTTGAACGAGGTGATTGACGTTGAGGATATATTGATTGATGAACCCGAAATTTTGGATGATTTTGTCCCACCAATTCATCAAATCCTTTCACTTCCTTGTAGTCATCATCTTGAGCCTTTAATTCTTCCCGAACCCCAATTATGTCTTGAAGTTGATGATAATGGTATACCGGAAGATCAGACCGAAATACAGCCTCTATCTTCCACATCTGGTTCAGCAACACTCGACACACCAATTTGTTTACCCATTTCACCTTCTACTTTCTCCGGTTCTTCTTCTGTTCCTATAGTTTCAGTGAGTTTTGATGAATCACAATCCGTTAATTCAAGTTCAGTAATACCAAAAATTCAACTTGATTTGGATATTTTTGAAAATGAGGTATATGAGTTTTTCGAGTCCTCTACCTCAATGATTTTTGATGAATCAAGTAGGATAAATTCTGGTACAAAACTCTTTGACAGCAAAATGTTCAATCACACCATTGATAAAAGTTTTGAAGAACTTTTTGCTGACGAACTTGAATTTTTAAACAATACGGATTTTGTGATTGATCAATCTCCACCTATAGAGGTTGAACCGTCACCATTCCTTCTTCCTAATCATTCACATTCATCCTCATTCTTTCTTTTCTCTAATTTCAAACCCTTTCCAGACCACCTCTTATCCCTTCCCCATTTTTTCTTGACTCGATACAACACATTCTTCCACCAACCTATACGGTATACTGATAAAATCTTTAAATGGTTGGTGTTAACTTTTGGTCTTTGTAAAGTCTTATTTTGACCAAATGACTCACCCCCTCTTAAAATGCTTCGTATTGTCTAACTCATGTTTGAGGGGGGGTATATTTTTTGGCTCTTGAACATAACTTTTGTCCTCAAATTTGTGAGCCAAAAATAAGTTTGGGGGAGGATTTTCACTTTCATATATTCTTGCCCCCATTAATAATGTCCCCCCAAGCTTACAGGTTTTTGTGATCCAGCAGATAGCAACAGTGAGGACACTGTTGAAAATAGGTTTGGGGGAGGTTTGTGCTTATTTACGCATACTTTGCATTATACTATATATAAGCACAAAAAAAAAATTATAATAAAAGAATAGAAAGTGAAAAATTATATATGAAAGATAGGAATAGTTTAAGAAAACCAAGAAAATTAGAAGTTTTCTTAAACGAACTAGTAATAAGTAGTTATGAGCTTTTGTCCCAAGGGTTAGTAAGATGAAGGAAGTCACTAATCTGAGGATAAAAATAAGTCTGAAAAATAGTTTCTATTCTGGAAGCCAAACATTTGAATGTTGATACCCTACTATACGCACTTACACACGTCTTGAAACTTGGGATAGTAGAGAATACCTTGAAATGCTCTTGTCTAAAAGCCAAAGTATGAAGGAAATAATAAATGAAGAAAATATAAAAATGGTGAAAAGAAAAATTAACACTGGTTTTGTTATCGCCAAGGCAGCAATAAAAAAATATAGCGAGGGTGCTTCATCACCTAGTGCCTTAGACCAACTGGTTTGGGAGTCACTGCTAAGCCTTAGGTGGTGCAAGACGAGGAAAATACTATCACCTAATCAGCAAGTACATGAGTAATCGGTCGGTTAGTACCTCAAGAAGTATTAACGGTCGCATGAAAATGTGTGAGAAAATCTAAATATTCATAAAATTAAAAAGTAGTGAGGCAGATGGACAAGAGTATGATAGCTTGAATTGAATTCTCCGGGTGTAGGGATGTTCTTTACACACACGTAGGGTTATATGATCGATGTTTGGATGAAAGGTAGGAATGAAGAATAAAGACGATGTTTTATTGAGGGATGATGTGATTTCTAATATCTTTTCATGACTATTAAGATAGGGCTCATAACAACTGAAAAGCTAGTATAGTTGGAAACTCTAAATTTTCAAAGTATTTCTTTTATGGTTCTTATCTTTATATGTAAATTTCACCATCTCTCTTTTATTATAGGATTTTGTGGGTGTAATCCGCTGAAAACCCTTAGGAGACAACACTCCTCCTACTAGGGACACCTAGAGGTTTAACGGCTTGTTGCACGTGCTCAGTGTAATCGTGTTTGCCTACGAAAGTGTGCTTAGTTTTCTCCTTTCTTTTTCTCCTTCTCTTGAATAAACTAGTTTGCTCGGGACGGTCAAAGATAAGTTTGAGGGTATTTGTTCAGTTGATAAAACTGCACATTTAATATGACATTTTTCCTACTATTTCTATATTAGAAAAGGTGTTTATTATAATATATGATGCATATAAGGGTTTATCTGTAAAAATACTATTTTCATGTGTTTATATATTATAATTAACATTTGGTAGGAAAATGTAAGCATATAATATCCATGTAACATTTGGCCCATTTAAAATATGCTTACTTTATTAAATACCTTTGACCAAAGTCTTAATGGTTAAGTTAATATCTCAATAAAACAAACTCTACTAAATATTATTTGTTGAGTTATTGTGCAGAATTTGCAGGGCTAAAATCAAGGAAATCAAAGTTGTTAAAGCAAACCTGCCTAATTAAGGAAGCAAATCTAGCAGAAACAAAGAAAGGATTTCCAGTTTACAAAGATTCCATTGATCACCACGTGTCATGAAGATGCAAGGCCAAAAAAATCAACATGAGATCTCATTTTTTGGCCGCGGATCCACGGCCAAACCCCCCTATTGGCCGCGGATCCGCCGCGTTCTAGAGGGTTCAGAAGGTGGGATTTTTTTTGTTGGATCATAACTAGTTGCTTCCAAATTTAGAAGCTAGATTTCTGGCTTTGGGACTATAAATAAAGACCGAGAGCCTCTTGGAAAAATCATCAAGTCGACGCAATCACGAAGTCCAAGACGGCTCACGCATCCAGGCTAATCATCAACGGTTCATCTACCTCCTTAGAAGAGATCGAGAAGCAAAACTAGTATTTGTAATCATTTTCTAAGGAAAACAAAGTGTAATGAGTTTGGTTGATTAATAAAGGTAGTTCTTTTTCTTATTCTATTTCTTTGTAGTTTAATTATGCATTCTCTCTCCATCTCTTTTTCTCCCAACATGTGCGAGTAATTCTCCTCTTGTTAGGGTTCGTAGGATTAGGGTAGGTTAATGGATGATGAAAATACCTAAACTCTTTTTACGTCCTATAAAGTTTATAAACTTTATCAAAAGAATCCTTAACATCATAATCGGGCACGCTACCAATTCATTGTTAGCCTCGACTGCGATTAGAGATTAGATTAATGATTGTTTTGGTAAAGGCTATATATGAACGGAGTTCCGTGTCGAGATAGGGGTTAAGGGTGGGATTCCTTTTCCCTCCAGAAACCCTAATCTACACGCATCACTGTTATTCTAGTTTTAAATCTATTAAAGGATAGAAAGAGTAATTTTTTATTAATCATCCATAACTACTAAATCCTAATGAACCCTACAAGCCCTCTTCTTATATAAACTTACATCCGTAGTTGATCTAGATCTATATTTTGCATCCGTGTTTAACGTAGATCTAGATTCTACAACCATTCTACAACAATATTCTTTATCCCTCTTCTCTTTCTTCAACACATCTAAAGTAAGAATAAAAGGTTCCACGTTTCCCAGAGGACGACCCGTACTCACCTCGGTCTAGCTACGCACGACACCGTTCTGATTGCGGTTACACTACAAACACAAATCCAAAACAATCAAAGTAGAAACAAACCAAGTAGCATACTACCATTTTGAGAAAGATTGTCTATACAACTGTGAATATCCCAAGCTTCCATTAAGTAATATACAAACTAGTATGATACAGTAATGGCCTCTAGGGCATACACACTAACACTCATTTCAATACCGCACCTCCACTATTTTTCCCCTAAAAAGGTATAGATTTCTGAGCTTTTGGCTTACTTGAATTAGGAGGGGTCCTATAGACTTCACATGATTCAAGTGCTAGTCACGTGCCTTATTCGTGACACATACACTTTCAGACAAGACATCGCTTGAAGTGGCGGCTAAGAAGATTTTTTTAGGCACATTCATGCGTCGTTTCTGCATGCATAGATCCTTAAGAAATTTTGTGTACACTGGGATTTTTTAGACCATGTCTAACAACGGGATGTTTACTTTACAATGTTTAAACACATCTAAAACCTTCTCTATACTTGCAAAAGGCTTCTTCGACTTTAACTAATTGGGGTAGGAAGCTTTGGGCTTAAACACTTAGTTCGAAGAAGGTGCAGATAGAGTAGGTGCAGAAGGCATGATCGTTTGTATAGGTACTACTGGACGGAATTGTGACGTTGAATCTTGTTGCTTTGAAGGAATTGTAGCTAACGACGAAGAAGAAGAAGAAGAAGAAGAAGGTGAAGACGACAAAGAAGATGAAGAAGTAGACAAAGAAGTAGACATGCCAGAAGATGAAACAGGTGACGAAACATGTGCTAGTGTATCGACAACCACACTTTTAGATGTATCGTTAGGTTTGACAACCCTATTATCAATCGTGCGTCCTGATCTTAGGATGGTGATGGCATTCGCATTCTCTACGTTGTTCTGTTGAAAAACATGAGCGTTATGATTCCTCTATTCTCTTGAGTTCGTCATTGGTTGGGAGTTCCCTTCTCTCTTCACGCACTGTAGCAGCGAGCTGACTGATTTGGATTTCTAGCCTGGCTAAGGCTTGTATATTAGAGCTATGCAACTGTCCAGAAGTTTGCATGAATGTAGCCTTACTAGATGCATTCTGCGCAGAGGTTTTGATCAAAGCTTCTAACCATTTTTTAATAGAGTATACCCTCTTGTCGTCTTAGACAATCCCAGGGGTGCAAAGGTTTGGTTGGGCTGATTAGACTGTTGAGTCTGGTTGTTAGAATGTCCCAATTTCTGATTTTGAAAATTAAGGTTTTGAAATTGTTAGAATGGCGGGTTTGAAATTTGTTTTGTAAAGGCACCTGATTCCAAGTGAAATTGGGATGATTCTTCCAACCTGGGTTATAGGTCTGCGAGTACAGATCGTTCCTGGGATGCTGGTTTTGATACAACGCGTTAACGTTTTCGTGTTCCTGGGACCCGATGAGAAAAGGACATTCATCAGTTATGTGGCTTAGGTTTTGACAATTGGTACACACAGGATGAGAAATTTGGTTAACTAATGACAATGAAATTTTGCACTCTAAAACTTCCATTCGCCGTACAAGAGCAGTGATTTTTTCTTAGGCCTTTATAGAGGTGTCAACTACGTGTGCACCACCTTAGTCGACGTGGATGGTTTCTCACCCATGATTTCCCACTGAATGTTATTGTCAGCCAGCTCTTCTAAAAATTTCCATGCATCTTTAGCACCATAGCTCAAGAATTTTCATTGATGCATAGATTCTAACATCATGTGGGAGCTAGAGTCTAAACCTTCATAAACTATCTGACAAAGTTACCATTGTTCTAGACCGTGGTGGGGACATTTGATTAGGATATCATTGAATCTTTCCAAGCATTTCCAAAAGATTTCACCCTCTTTTTGTTTGAAATTGTGAATTTTGTTTCATATTCGAACGATTTTATGAATCAGGTAAAAAATTTTAAGCAACACTTTCATAAAGTCATCCCACATAGCAATCGATCAAAAACTGTTTAACCAACTATTCGCGTTGTGCTTAAATGCAAAGGGAATGAACTTAAGCTTAACAACAACCTCACCTCCTCCTTAGATCTTCATCATAGCGCACACTCCCTCAAATTCACTGATTAAAAGGTATGCATCTTCAGACTCGAGTCCGTGGAATTTGGGAAGTAGAGGTATGAATTGCGGTTTGATTTCATAGTTATTTGCCGTGATAGTGGGCAATACTATGCACAAGGCTAGAGATGAACGTTGCGGATAACATTTGTCCTGCAACGCGGTTTCTTGATGATCCATGATCGTCTGTTATGACATCGTCGATGATGTAGGAGAAGAAGAAAGTGAAAGAGAATGAAGAATAAAATCGAATGGCTCCGATAAAGCAGAAGGTGATAAAGTCCCGGATGGTTCTGAGAAGTTAGAAGGTAAAGAAGAGTCGGATGATACAGTCTGTAACCGGACTAATCGAGATTGTGAATCTCTAGTCCAAGCTGATATGCACTATCTGAAAGCGGTATACAAGACTAAGAGAATGGAAGAAATGTTGTTTACAAGTCCTAATTTTTATTTTGTTTTTTCTTTTATTTGCTGTCAAATACTCACAAAATTGAAAAACCTAACTATTCACACAAAAGGTAAATCAAAAACACAATCATGACACACTTCACACCCTTAATCAGTCTAGGGTTTCCCTAGGTCAACTAAACCTGCTCAATAACTTGATTTGTGATGTAAAATTGTATTGCGAAATGGGCCCATTATAGACTGATCAAGAAGCCAGGCGAGTGCAGAGAAGAAGGGCGGTTTTCTAACGCTTTCGCAAAATTCCTTAAATAGAATAACTTTCTCTTTTTCGGCGGTTGCGCCTTTCACACTTTTCTAGACACTTCTTGAACAATTTAACAATAGGAGATATTCGAAACATAATCAACTTACCTTAAAGTGCGCGAAGTCCTTAAAGGCTGAAGTCTAGTTTCTTTTAAATTACTTAGGTTATGAAAAATGCTCATTCTTCATGATTTGTGGGCCACGGAGAAGGGTGATGAAATCCCTTACCGTGTCTTATGGGGTTCATTGCTCTTAAATCCATATTAAATTCATGCAATGCGCAAACAGTAAAAATTTGTTTAAATCATCAATCAATCGTTTTTTAATTTTAAGCAGCGTGCTGCAATAAATACGGTTAGTTCTATTTGGCTCTTGTGTGGCGAATTTAGCAAAGAAATGTTGCAGAAAATCGTGATATTGGAGCGTCAGATTTGAGAGAAGGTGTTAGAAAAAAACGTACCAAAAGTTTTGGGTTAAGAAACCACCGTTGAGTCGATCCACGAGTGTTTGAGTGTTAACTTGCGTGGGTCAAACTGTCACGCCCCGCTTCCTGGTGTACGGGGAGGGGACGCGGCGAGGTCCGCTACGTATTTACTCCGAAGAAAACACGCTAAGCGTATCTAAACAATATAAAGTAATGTACACAAGAAAAATGAAAATAGATGCAATTGAACAACAACTTTTATTTATCAAACATTCTTTTACAGGTACAACTGGAAATGTAAATACATGGATGGAAAGCAATGCCTAAACAATGGCATAACTGAAATGAAAATATATACAAGTAAAGTCAATGCTCAGGATCTTCTGTGAACTGATCCAAGTGCTCCTCGCTGGTCTTGAGCTCTAGTGCGTCTGATCCACCTGACAATATTCCAAAGAAGAAAAGAGATAGGTATGTCGTCGGCGAACAATCGCTCGGTAAGTCCCAAAGAAAGGGAGCAGTAGAATAGACAAAAAAGAGTATATCTAGTAATGTTTGATTATAATGTTAACGAAGTTGTTTGTACCTTGGTACAGAATATGCCAGTGTATACGATAGGAGTCCAACTTACACCGTGGACTTTAGTAACCCGTAGTACAAGGCTCTGTCAAAAATACCATGGAACAATGGCATGGATGTAATTACGTCTTTAGTGACCACCTCATGCCACCTTTAACATGTTTCGTACCAGTCTACCCCTTTATATACCCCGTAATATTTATTGTATTGATTGTACTGATTGTATTGTCTTATAGTAAATGGAATACTTGTTGAAACCATGATATCAGTAAACGGAATGGATATAAATGGGTAGTCATGTAAACGGAATATATCCATGGTTCGGTTCGGTCAAAATAAATTGATATAGATTGAATTCTGGTATTCATGGATTCATGTTGTATTGTAGTTTATATTTGAATCATATTCAAGTCTGATTGATTAGATTGAGACTCAGTCTGATTCAGACACTTTGAAAAGAAATTGAATGGAAAGTCATCATATTAGGAAAGTTACCATATATGGAAAGTTACCATATATGGATAGTCGCCATATTAGGAATGTCCCCAGCTCTCGAGGCAAGGTAGGAATGTTGGCTGAACGTAGACTAGTCTGTTCAGGCACGTACCATATATGGAAAGTCACCATATTAGGAAAGTAACCATATATGGAAAGTCACCATATATGGAAAGTCACTATATTAGGAAGTCACCATATATGGTAACTTGGTTTTCTTCTTTGAGGGCTATATAAAAGACCAAGGGCTAAAGTTAGAAGGATCAAGCTGAAGAGATCACGAAGTCCACGACAGGCTCACGCATCCAGGCTGATCATCAACTGGTCGTCTACCTCCTTAGAAGAGATCGAGAAGCAAACTAGCATTTTGTAATCATTTTCTAAGGGAATAAAGTGTAAATGAATTTTGTTGATTAATAAAGGTAGTAGTTTTCTTATTCTATCTCTTTATAGTTTTAATATGATTTCTCTCTCCATCTCTTCTTCTCCCAATATGCGCGAGTAATTCTTCGCTTGTTAGGGTTCATGGGATTAGGGTAGGTTAATGGATGATGAAAATCCTTAAACTCTTTTTACGTCCTATAAAGTTTATAAACTTTATCAAAAGAATAGTTAACATCCTAATTGGGCGCGCTATTAATTCATTGATAATCGCGACCACGATTAGAGATTAGATTAACAATTGTTTTCGTAAAGGCTAGATATGAACGGAGATCCATGTCGAGATAGGGGTTAAGAGTGGGAACCTTTTTCCCTCCAGAAACCCTAATCTACATGCATCACTGTCGATCTAGTTTTAAATCTATTAAACGATAAAAAGAGTAATCTTTAATTAATCATCCATGACTACTAAATCTTAATAAACCCGACAAGCCCTCTTTTTATATAAACCTACATCCGTAGTTAATCTAGATCTATATTTTGCATCCGTGTTTAACGTAGATCTAGAAGCTACAACCATTCTTCACCATTCTTTATTCTTCCTCCTTTCTTTCTCAACACGCCTAAAGTAAGATTAAAAGATTCAACGCTTCCCAGAGGACGACCCGTACTCATCTCGGTCTAGCTACACGCGACACCGTTATTGATTGCGGTTAACTACATACACATAAATCACATCAATCAAATGGCGACGTTGCCGGGGATCGAACCCGGGTCACCCGCGTGACAGGCGGGAATACTCACCACTATACTACAACGACCCTAAAGACCGTCGCGCTCAAGTAGGACAGAGGAAGGTCATGGGTAATCTATCGCTTATCTGCATTTCTTTTGTGGTGTCTAGGCAAGTGTGTCTAAGGCAAGTGGTTACTTAATTAGGCCCGCTATTTTCGGTGATTCCTATAGCGGATACCTCCCACTTACCTGGCACTTACCTGGCCACAAGAGTTATAAAGAAGTGGTAGAGGTTTGATCCTGCGGCTTTTCCTTTAGAAGTCTAGGAGCGGTCTAGTGCTTGACCTAGGTAACCTTAGTTCTAAAGGTTTGCTTGTGCATTTTGTGATTTGTTGAGTCAACCCTCAAGTCCCACTTTCAAAGCAAAACAATCCAAATAGAGCTTAAATCTTTTCACCCTCCTCCCTCTTTTCACCTTCTTATAATGGGTAACCCAAACAGACGAACTCTTGCCGAGCTTTGCTATCCACAACCAGATATTTCTTGTCTTCGTAATCGCTTCGGTATACCATCCGAATCTCCCATGTCTTTAAGAGATCGGATAGAACAAGCGGATAGAAACAGATGGCCACCTCAGTCCAGGTCTTATCAACCGTATCCTAATTCTACATCTGTTTCAGTTGATACTCCGAGTGAGGAATCCCCTAGACGCATGTCCATTGCTGAGCATATAGCAAGGATAACGGCCAAAGTTTCAATCCGGACCAATATCAACCATCACCACCACTTTCTAAAGAAGAATTTCATAATCGGTTTGTGGCATATATGATGTCTATTGAGAATAGCCAACCAACCAACCAATATCAGTATTTTTCTTATCATAATGTTGATCCTTCTCTTGCCCAATGTTCGCAACCACTCTATTCCTATCAATCCTATCCGACTTTTACACCTTCTCTAGACAGTCCTTCTAATCAGTCATTTGGGAGTTTTAATTATCCACAAGAATTTCAATCTTATACTGAAACCCCTTATCAACCCAAGTCTAGTCTTGAGTGGACGTTAAAAAAGTTTGTGGAAATGTCGCACCAAATTAGAAATGAAACAACAGAGTAGATGCAAGCTAATAATTTCAAACCAACCCAAAAAATTTCAGTGTATGATACGGCCATAGGACAAAGTGAGAATTTGGGTAGTGAAAGAGAACTGTACACCCTTCCTAATCAAACCTTCCCATCCCAAACTGAAATTCACAACTACAGTTTCACAGATTTATCGAGTACACCAAATGATTCACCAATTGAAGATAGAATGTATGATGAGTTGTGTGACTTTGTAATGTTTGATTTACCCGATTGTGAAGGGTCCATTTCAAGTGAAACCATACCCAACCCTTGTGATCTCTACACCTCCACTCTTGAAACAAAATTGATTGAAAACCATAATTTTAATGAGGTATTTGAGAATTCTAATCTTCACTTGAATGAGGAGATTGATGTTGGGGATATATTGAATGATGAACCCGAAATTTTGGATGAGTTTGTCCCACCAATTCATCAGGTCCTTTCACTTCCTTGTGGTCATCATCTCGAGCCTTTAATTATTCTTCCCGAATCCCATATGCGTCTTGAAGATGATAATTGTATAACCGAACAGCAGACCGAAATTCAACCTTCATCTTCCACATCTGGTTCAGCGATACTCGACACACCAATTTGTTTACCCATTTTACCTTCTACTTTCTCAGATTCTTCTTCTATTCTTCTTATAATTTCAGTGAGTGTTGATGAATCACAATCCGATAATTCAAGTTTGATAATTCCAGAAAGCCAACTTGATTTGGATACTTTTGAAAATGAGGTAGATGAGTTTTTCGAGTCTCCTACCTCCATAATTTTTGACAAATCAAGTATGATAAATTCTGGCACAAAACTTACTGACAGCAAAATGTTCAATTACATCACGATGAAAGTTTTGAAGAACTTTTTGCTGACGAACTTGCATTCCTAAACAACGCGGATTTTGTGATTAATCAACCTCCATCTATAGAAGTTGAACCACCACCCTTTCTTCTTATAAAATACGAGAATGCCAATATTCCACTCATTTCTGATCATTCACATTCTCGTTTTTATTTATCATCATCTCTCATCTATTCACATCCACGTTCACGCAAACCCTTTCCATACCACCACTTATCTCTTCCCCACTTTTTCTTGGCTCTATATAACATGTTCTTCCACCGACCTATACGTTATATTGATAAAATCTTTGAATTGTTGGTATTAACTTTTGGTCTTTATAAAGTCTTATATTGACCAAATAACTTTACCCCCCTTAAAATGCTTAATATTGTTTAACTCAAGTTTTGGGGGGTATATTTTTGGCTCTTGAAAATAAAATTTGTCCTCAAAATTGTGAGCCAAAAATAAGTTTGGGGAAGGATTTTCACTTTCAATTTGTGTTGCCCCCGTTATTAAGCTTTCCTCCCAAGTCTGCAGGTTTTTGAGATTTAAAAGAAACAACAGTGAGGACACTGCTGCAAACAGGTTTGGGGGAGGTTTGTGCTATTTATGCATTACTTTGCATTATACTATATATAAGCACACAAAAAAAAATTGATAATAAAATTTTGAAAGTGAAAATTTACATATGAAAGATAGGAATAGTTTGGGAAAAGCAAGAAAATTAGATGTTTTCTTAAATGAAACTAGTAATAAGTAGTTATGAGCTGTTGTCCCAAGGGTTAGTAAGATGAAGGAAATTACTAATCTGAGGATAAAAATAAGTCTGAAAAATAGTCCCTATTCTTGAGGCCAAACATTTGAACGTTAATACCCTACTATACGCACTTACATACATCTTGAAACTTGGGATAGTAGAGGATACCTTGAAATGCTCTTGTCTAAAAGCCTTAGTATAAAGGAAAATAAAATAAAATATATGTTGTGGAAAAAAAATGAACACTGGTTTTGCAATTACCAAGGCAGCATAAAAAAAATATAGCGAGGGTGCTTTATTACTTAATGCCTTAGACCAACTGGTTTGGGAGCCACTGCTAAGCCTCAGGTGTTGCAAGACGAGAAAAAGCACCTAATTAGCAAGCACATGAGTAATCGGTCGGTTAGTACCTCAAGAAGTATTAACGGTCGCATGAAAAATGTGTGAGCATATTCCATCTAAATATCGATTAAAAAGTACTAAGGTAGATGGACAAGAGTATGATTGCTTGAATTGAATTCTCCGAGTGTAGGGATGTCCAGTTCACACACGTAGGGGTATATGATCAATGTTTGGAAGAAAGATAGGGAGGAAAACTAAAGGCGATGTTTTATTGAGGGATGATGTGATTTCTAACATTTTTTCACGACCATTAAGATAGGGCTCATAGCAACTGAAAAACTGGTGTAGTTGAAAACTCTTATTTTCAAGTTCTTTCTTTTATAGTTCTTATCTTTATATGTAACTTTCACCATCTCTCTTTTATTATAGGATTTTGTTGGTGTAATCCGCTGAAAACCCTCAGGAGACAACACTCCTCCTACTAGGGACACCTAGGGGTTTAACGGCTTGTTACACGTGCTCAGTGCAATCGTGTTGCCTACGAAAGTGTACTTAGCTTTCTCCTTTCTTTTTTCTCTTGAATAAACTAGTTTGCTCGGGATGATCAAAGATAAGTTTGGGGTATTTGTTCAGTTGATAAAACTGCACATTTAATATGACATTTTTCCTACTATTCTATATAATAAAAGGTGTTTATTATAATATATGACACATATGAAGGTTTATCTGTAAAAATAATATTTTCATGTGTTTATATATTATAATTAACATTATGAAGGAAAAACTAAGCATATAATATCCATGTAACATTTGGCCCATTTAATATGCTTACCTTATTAAATACATTTAACTAATTCTCTTAAAACTAAAATATCATGACAAATGGTTAAAGATAATATCTCAATAAAAACAAATTCTACTAACATTATTTATTGAGATAATTGTGCAGAAATTATTTTGGGACTGGAATCAAGGAAATCCGAATTATCGAGATCAAATATGCCGAAATAGTAAAGTAAATTGAAGAAATCAATTCTGGCAGAGACGTAGAGAAGATTTTCAGATTCCAGATACCAAAATAGTCTACATGTGTCACCAGAAGAAGCCTCAAGAAAAACGAACCCACGATCCTCCTAATCCACCGCGGATCCGCGGCCAAACCCACCATTATGCCGCGGTTCCGCCGCACTTCTGAGGAGTTAGAGCCCTGGATTTTCTGGTTGGGATCCTAACAACTAGTTACTATATATGGAAATTCATCATATTAGGAAAGTTACCATATATGGAAAGTCACCATATATGGAAAGTCGCCATATTAGGAAGTCACCATATATGGTAACTAGGTTTTCTTCTTTGAGGGCTATATAAAAGACCAGGGGCTAAAGTTAGAAGGATCAAGCTGAAGAGATCACGAAGTCCACGACAGGCTCACGCATCCAGGCTGATCATCAACTATTCGTCTACCTCCTTAGAAGAGATCGAGAAGCAAACTAGCATTTTGTAATCATTTTCTAAGGGAATAAAGTGTAAATGAATTTTGTTGATTAATAAAGGTAGTAGTTTTCTTATTCTAACTCTTTGTAGTTTTAATATGATTTCTCTCTCCATCTCTTCTTCTCCCAACATGCGCGAGTAATTCTTCGCTTGTTAGGGTTCATGGGATTAAGGTAGGTTAATGGATGATGAAGATCCTTAAACTCTTTTTACGTCCTATAAAGTTTATAAACTTTATCAAAAGAATAGTTAACATCCTAATTGGGCGCGCTATCAATTCATTGATAATCGCGACCACGATTAGAGATTAGATTAACAATTGTTTTCGTAAAGGCTAGATATGAACGGAGATCCATGTCGAGATAGGGGTTAAGAGTGGGAACCCTTTTCCCTCCAGAAACCCTAATCTACATGCATCACTGTCAATCTAGTTTTAAATCTATTAAAGGATAAAAAGAGTAATCTTTAATTAATCATCCATGACTACTAAATCTTAATGAACCCGACAAGCCCTCTTTTTATTTAAACCTACATCCGTAGTTAATCTAGATCTATATTTTGCATCCGTGTTTAACGTAGATCTAGAACCTACAACCATTCTTCACCATTCTTCACCATTCTTTATTCTTCCTCCTTTCTTTCTAAACACGCCTAAAGTAAGATTAAAAGATTCAACGTTTCCCAGAGGACGACCCGTACTCATCTCGGTCTAGCTACACGCGACACCATTATTGATTGCGGTTAACTACATACACATAAATCACATCAATCAAGAGGCTCAGACTCAAGCAACGCATCAAGTAAACCAGCGACCGATTTCTTCCACCTTTTAGGGCCCGAGCCAGCACTGGAAGAAGGGAGCTTCCTCCCCTTCGGCAGTTTTGCACGGCGCTGCCTAATCTCACCTTCAGTGTCCGTTTTTGGTGATGCCGCTACCGGTGCCTTCTCAGGAATCTCTGCCCAGCCTTAGCGCGGATCGGCATACCAGAAGCGCGGGTGACTGATTCCGCCCAAGCAGCCTTCGGAATAAGCACTGATTCGCTATCTCTCAGAGGAGGGCAAGTGACCGACCGTGGCTGCAACGGGGCACTGACGGCTTGAACGGAAGCAGGGGCTTTACATCCAAATAGCACCCTTCTCTCCTCTGCAATGATGGGACCAAGCCGGTGCCGATACTAGCCCTTGAAGGGTCCTACGGGCCTTGGAAGATAATCAGGCTCGGGAATCTTGAAGACGGAACTAGTACCCAACCGCATGAAGTGGTGGATAACGTCGTGAGTGACCTCCAATGAGAGAGTGGGCTCAACTAGAAAGGCTTCGAGAGGGACACCCTGGTTGTAACCTAACTGCTGGGCGAAGCGATGTGGATTGTACCGCATGAAGAGAACAGTATCATTCACGCGGAACACTAAGTACCCCGGCTGGATTGAATATAGATGCATGATCTCTTTGGGCTTTAGAATCGGAGCTCCACTCTTTGACAAATCGAACAATTGTTGAATGGGCCCCACTGGAGCAGAAAGGACTCGGTCACTGAAAACCATCCTGCCCTCATTCAAATATGGATTAAGCAATACCCGTAGAGCCCCCAACTAGGTTGGATCAGGAGTGGAAGCATCGACCAACCTCATCACCCGCGGGAAAGTATATGCTTCATAGAAAGTAGGGAGCCGGTGTGCAGCAAATGCGCCTAACACATGCATCTCGATCCATGACGTGAAGTAGTGGAGGGAGAAATTCATGGTGTCCGCACCCGGGTTTGAAGTATTGGTGGAAGTACTTAGACCATGATATAGGTGTGATAGTCCTGCAATGCCAACAGCCAACCGCGATCCTTCGGCTATGCGATGGGCAGGATAGAAGATGGAGGCCCTCATGAAATGACGATGTATCGGCAAGGCAAACCAGCTAAGCCAGAGACTGATAAAGCCGATAAAGAAAGTTTCTTCGTCCATTCTGGGGGCAGTGATTGCATCAAAGGCCACGGATGATAAAATTGGAATATAAAACCGCGGCAGGTCTTCTTCTTTGGTCGGCAGTTTCTTCAAGCCAAAACCGAAGGGGTCCTCAACCTTTGCGAATTTCGGAGCTTTCTTTGATAAGACATCTTCATGGAGAAAGCAAGCAATGAAAGTGTCAAAAGTGACACATTTCCCTTCCGATGCCATGAATAGTTTCTCGAAGATACCCAAGGCTTTGATCAGACTCGGGTGCTTGTGCCGAACAGAATTCTCGGTAGTCAAGTCCTCAAGCACCGCTGGCACCATAGAAAATATATACTCGTCGGGGGGTAGTACTTTTTCATAGTGTTCTCCACTGATCGGTAGCCCTGAAATTTCGCGGAATTCCTCCAGCGAAATAGAGACTTCATGGTCCCCAAGAAGAAAAGTATTCGTCGAAAGGTTCCGCTGGTTTAAAAAAGCCTTGACCCACCAGACATAGGGAGCGTGATAGTAGAACAGTGATGCATACAATGCTTGATATAGCCCAACTTTCTGCAGCCGTGAGCGTTAGGACGAAAGAATGTACCGGGCCCAGGGAAGATAACCCACTGGATGACGCGGGGTAACACCTACTTTATAGATCTGCCCCCAGGGTCGAGCTTCACCCTGACATATTCGGTGCCTTAAGATATCGATAAGTGTCATAGGTTGATTAGGGATCCTTGGCGTTGATGGCTCAAGCCGACCCTCAGGGGTCCAGTTAACCACTTCCACTGCATAAGCAGTATGCGGACGCTCCGTCAATGATATCAAGCTGATGGGTTCTGTTGGAACTTCGCACGTGAAACTACGACGGCCCCTGATAATGTGACCGTACCAGACTCCCCATAAGAGAAGGCTTTTATTATCTTATCATGTTCCCAAATCATCGCCATAACCTCCTCGTCTGACGGCGACTGTGGGAAAGCGGCCTCCGAGCGTGTGTAAGGGAAGTAGGAAAGTGACGCCATCGTACCTAATAAAAAAGGGGGGACCCATTAATAAAAACACATATATATATGAATTTGTTTCATGGGTCCACTAACTACAAAGCCAGTAGGCCCCACGAAATCCAATTGGCGGCTCACCAATGATGAGGCAAGATAATCATTGTGAGAATCCAAAAGGATTCTCATCAAATAAACAATGGAGTTTGAATAACTCCTAACATCCTCGAAAAACGAGTTCTGTTAAAATGCACAACAGATTCAAATCCGTGTCGAAGGATATTAAAACCCTAAAAAAGGAAAAACGCTCAAGAACACCAGGGAATAAAATTCCCAAAAGTCTCTGAGTCTTTCAGAGCTAAGCTCTGTGATATGGAATTAAATTCTTTTAATAAAGGGATTAAATCCCAAAAAAACCCCACGGTGGGGAGGTAAAGAAAATGGAATTAAATTCCAAGGATCTTCAAATATCAATGGTAGGGTAAACCCTAAGTAGAAAACTAACAATCCTTAAGACCCCGGAGTCTTCTTAAAAGAAAAGGGGATGGTTTTAGATCTCTAATAGATCAGTTCAAGGCAAGAGCAAAGCTCTGGTGATGGATTTAAAATCCAGATAAAAAAATGATGAAAGGGGTTTTTCCCTAAGGGGTAAACGTCGTTCAAGATCCTTACCCAAAAAAGGAGTTTTGCGGAGTTTAACTCTGAAAGATCTGTGGGCAGAGAGCTAAGCTCTGAGAGAAGAATTAAATTCTCAAGAAAAGATTAAGGAAGAAGATGAAGAAATAGTGAATCGTTTAATGAGCCAAACACCTCATTTATAAGACGTGATGGAATGCGGTTCATCTCCCCGTTCCCCTAAGCAATCCAACGGCTGTAAGAGTGGACAGTGTTGCACTCATGTGCAGGCCATGTGAGAGCAACGCTGGGGGGCATTTGTTCCCTTATAAAAAAATGGGGAAGGGGGAAAATCCTCCACTATTCAAGTCTCACGTGTTAAATACGTGAGCACATATATGCAAAAGCATATAGGTGCTGCAGTTAAAAACAAATGGGCTAAAAGAGCCACACGTGTTAAACACGTGAGCGCCTATATGCAAAGCATATAGGCGCTGCAATCAAATAATTGGCAAGCCGAACAGGACTAAACACGCGAGGGTTTTATGCGCTAGAAATAAAGCATACTGAGACCCATACTAGAGGTCACGTGCAAGCCACGTGGGAGCAACGCTGGGGGCATTTGTTCCCTTATAAAAATGGGGAAGGGGGGAATTCCCCACTATTCAAGTCTCGCGTGTTAAACACGTGAGCACCTATATGCAAAGCATATAGGCGCTACATTTAAAAACAAATGGGCTAAAAGAGCCACACGTATTAAACACGTGAGCACCTGTATGCAAAGCATATATGCGCTGCAATCAAATAATTGGAAAGCCAAACAGGCCTCACGTATTAAACACGTGAGAATTTATATGCATATGAGTGCTAAAAATAAAGCATACTAAAACCCATGCTAGGGATCACGTGTTAAACACGTAAGTTCTTCTGCTGCACTATTTGGCAGGATAGAATTAAATTCTATGTGGAAAATATTTCCTTGATCTTTCTCAAGCTAGAAAAATCTTTTCTGTTAAACAGAAGACCCTTGGATCAAAAATTCAACGGTGATTATAAAATCACCCACCGATCATCTGATAGAATAAAAATTCTATCTTAGGAAAAGATATTTCCTAATCCTGTTAAGTAAACAAGAAAACTTCTTTGTTAAACAAAGAGCCTTTGGATTAAAAATCCAATGGTGAATAAAATTCACCAAATGATCCGAGAGATCATTTTGGATTGATCATGATCTCTCAATCAGAGATTTTCCTAACAAATTGATCTTTTCTCTTATCCTATAAATAGAAAGAAAAAAAAGAAGAAGAAAAAAGAGGAGAAGAGGAATTTTCCTCACAAGCTTCTGCAAAAAAGAGTACAGCGAGATCTTAAGAGAACAAGATAATTTAATTCTCAAAGAAGAAGACTTTCCTCATTGAAACCAGAGGTAAAAAAACAGAGATCATATTGTCTCTCCTTTACCTATCTAAGGGTTTAGCCCTTCATTTAAGAACTCAGTTCTTTTCCCGGTTGAGATTTACAAAAGCAAAACTCCCCACAAGTTGAGAATTTAATTCTCATCGGGGAGATTTTGCTCTGCAGATTCAAAATCTAAGGGAAAAGAATTAAGTTATATAAAAAAAAGAGAAGAAGAACGAGAACATATAGGAATTTAATTCCTCCAAAAATTAGGGTTTAATCCTATATATAAAGAACTTAGTTCTTCCATAAAAAAAAGCAGTGATGATGATCCAAGATCTTCAAAACTAGAATCATTAGTGCTTAGCACTATTTTGAAGCCTCACGTGTTTCCTACATGAGTGCTTCAAACGAATAAAGAGAGCAACTAAAACTGCCTCACGTGTTTCCCACGTGAGTGTTAAAGTACCCCAGTATCAAAAAGAAAAGGGGCAGTCACGTGTGAGAACGTTAGCCAAGTGCTTAGCACTTCTGTAAAAAAAGAAGGGGAGATAAAACCCAATGGGCAGTGCCCATATTTGGGTGCCTCATGTGTGTCACATGAATGCCTCAAAACTCTAGTGTTTAACACTAATCCAGTGCCCACGTGAAACGCACGTGAGCACTGTATTCCTCAGTGCTTAGCGATGTTGGGTATTTATGGAAACCCAATCTCAGCTCAAATTAACTAAGTTTCCTGAAATTAAACCTCTTTGATTCTAAAACAACCGAGCCCATATTGCTCGTGTTTTCCCAAACTGACCTTAGTCTCAAAAATGACTAGTGGTCTCCCATTGATGATATCCCAAATGATATTCATCTTATATCTCCTAAGATAATTTTAGTCTCAAACATGACTAACATCTCTTAGGTCTATAATAGCCCCCCTTTTTCCCTCAAGTATGGGATTTGGTTTAAGGGTGCATCTCTCCACACCTCTGATATATGTCGTAGTAATTCTTCAACGTCTTCAGAGAGGTGGCGGGTTCCGACAACCGACAACTCTTTAGTGCACTTCCAAATTGACGTGCACACCTCAAATAGGATCATACCCCAAATTGGATGCATTCCATATCACCATTGTTCACTTCATCACATAACAAATACACGTGTGCGCAAGATGGATAAAGGACCGAGATGTCCCTAAACTAATAACAGACCGAGAAGTCCTTAAACTAATATGCTTCTCCAAAATGGCGATAATAGACCGAGATGTCCCTAAACTAATAACGGACCGAAATGTCCTTAACCTAATATTCGCCCCCAAATATGGCGACAAAGAACCGAAACGTCCTTAAACTAACATTTAGCCTCAAACATGGCGATAATGGACCGCGATGTCCTTAAACTAAAATAATCGAGCACAAATGCTCATATGTTTAAATTGATCTTAATCTTAAACCAGATTAATGTTCCTTAAATCAAATCAAACCCAAATCTAAGAATATTCGGATTTGGACTAATCCACGCACTACAGGCGACAACATAAAATAGTCTCCGTATATAATCCACAGGCAACCAAAATAAAACAAACATACACACGATACGAAGTGAACCTCCAGAGCAGGAGAAAGTGGTTATCGCAATACGGTAATGTAATTAATTACAGGGGCTTGTGCCTGCAGGGAAGAGCGTCCCCACGATAAAAAAAACCCTCACAAACGAGGGGGGATCTGACAAAGTCTGCTACAACGGCCGCATCCGTGTTAGTTATATGTATGCCCTAGAGGCCATTATTATACATGTGATGTATATTATAGTGGATGCTTGGACATATATAGGGAGGACTTTCTTGCTCGACATGATAATATGCTATCTGGTTGCTCTTTATCTTAATATGTACACTTATTGTCTCTCTATTACATGTTGATAAAGCACTTAAGATGAGTACTTGACTACCAGGATTATGATGCAGATCATACTAGTGTGGCAGAGGTAGTCGGTAAGTACATCCTTCAATTGTTCCTATTCATGGGAGTATCAAGACGGAGCATCGATATTCCAGAGTAGACTAGCGTATATGCTTCTCGACCCATATGATGGGCGATGGATGGTCCCATATCCATTGGTGTTTGACATCAGAGAAGGTATACGGGTGCTCAGTGGAGACAGGGTACACTGAACGGACTCGCCGAGAACTCCTAGATGGTATTATACCTATCGTCAGATAGCAGTTCTTTGGTGACACTAGTACAGGTTAGTCTGTTGACCCGAGATCGTCGTAGAGTCTTGTGTGATTCCCACTGTTCTTTGATTTCCACCTTACCACATTCAAGAGATCGTGAAAAACGGTGATTTTTGGGTATAGTCTCGAGTCACATGGAAGCAATGAGCGATAGGAGGGGATTTCGTCTCTCCCGGTATTGGGGGTTGATGTTGCGCTGTGCTTGATTGGCCATAACAGGAAATCCCTGGCCAGGGTTGCTGAGATCTACTGTTAAGTGTTATCATTAGTTTCTCGAACCGTTATGAGCCTCACATTGGCATGATATATCAGGATATTGGGGTCTGACGATTACCACCCCCAGGCTATGATATGCGACATATCAGACGAAGAGACCGGACTGTACGGTAGTGTTACCGATTGGATTTGCAGGAGTATGAGCAGGCTAGCTTGTTCTTCTGATCGCTCAATACCCGGGTGGCCGTTACGTTTAGCAGACCACTTGCGGCTTGTGGGTGACTGATATGATCACCACCTACTGCCGGCGTATTGACGAGTCTTTAGAGTCCTACACAGAGGTTTCCTGGCTCAAGCAAAACGAAGTAGGAGCACATATGTGATATGTGCGGGACCAAGATTAATACGTATGTGATACCGTATTCTATTCTTGCGATATGTGATATCGGACGTGTTGGAGATAGTGCCCTCAGAGTCAATTATTGGATCACAGGCACGTGATTGCAATGATTGAGGGAGGACCTATCCCGGTAGGACAGTCTTGCTCGAGATGATAGTATGCTATCTGGTTTACCTTTATCATCGTGTACTGCTTTAGGCGACCTGACATGTCGCTATTGCACGTTGATAGAGCCCCTAGGATTCTTGCTTGACTACCGGCAGTATGAGGGCGATCATATACGTGGGAGCTGGTAGTCTATAAGCACATCCTTAAAAGGTCCCTAGTCGTGGGAGTTTCGAGACAGGGCATCGATACTCCAGAGTAGACTAGTGTATACAGTCGAGACCCCGACGAGGGGCGGTGGCCGGTCTCACAAGCCACTGGTGTCAGTTGGATCACCTAAGATGTATACAGGTGCTCATTGGGTTATGAGTACACCGGACAGGACTCGCCGGGAACATGCTAGTTGGTCTTATACCTGACGTCAGATAGCAGTTCCCAGGTGACATGTGTACAGGTTAGTTCATCGACCTGGGGATCGTCATTTGTCTCGTGTGAGTTCCCACTGTACTTTGATTACTACCCTACCACGGCTCAAAGGAGTCGTGCAAACAGGTTTTAGTTGGGTACAGTCCCGAGCCACATGGAGGCAGTGAGCGGATCTTCGGGGGTTTCGTCTCTCCCGGTATTGGGGGTGAGGTCGCGCTGTATCTAGGAGAGCCATTACACAAAGACCTTGGCCAAGGCAGGAGATTTACTGGTAGGTATTCCAGTAGTATCTCAGGGTGTTCTGGGCTACACTCCGACACGACTTGTACCGCTTTTGGGGGTCTGACTTTTACCAACCCCCTAGGCCCGCCATGCGATGCTCATAGACGAACGGACCGGACTGCACGGATATTGTCACTGACAGGCTCAGTTGGGTGTCGGGGTGAGCTTCCTCATCGACGTCCCTTTTAGTCAATAGCTGGTGGCCCGTCACGTATTGGCTTATACCTCTGACGTGCTAGTGGTTAAATCCACAGCCATAGTATTGACGAGTCTTTAGAGTCCACCACACTTTCAGTTACTCAAGCTTTCGGGCGAAACGCTGTAGAGGCCGTATGGAGATATGGCAGGGTCCGATCAGATACGTGCGGTATTGTACGGATCAGGATCGGACGGTTTTGTACTAGTGGCCGTATAGTTATATGGCAGCGTTCGATCAGATACGTGTGGTATTGCACGCATCAGGATCGGACGGATATTACTAGCCGGCTTTGGTTTAAGCCGGTCCTAGTATAGTACAGTGTAGATTTTGTCTCATTGCATTTGTATCCGGACGGAATACAAATGCGGGTGTGTATGCACAGTGTGGGTTTTCCTGTAATTTATTACGGGACCAGTTTTCTGGAGTTGCCAGTTTGTTTTCCGTTCCGGCCGGTTTTCCTTTGTTCTTTCCCGGCCGGACTTTTCCGATGGAGGGGGTAATTTGCAGTTTTGCAAATTACACTTTGTGGAGGATTTTCTTGCTTATGTTTTAATTATGAAAGCATCTTTTCTTTTTCCACCATCATTTGATTCTTTCTTAGTCTTTTCCATTGCTTTAATGAGATAAGAAAGGATTAGGATTGATTTTATGTTTTGTGATGATGATGTTTTAGGATATGGTTACCCTCCACCTTTTACTACCATCACCTCCCTTCATATTCATATTCCTCCACCATGGTTACTCACTTGATGAAAGAAGGTTTTCATGGTTGAAGAAAAGAAAAGAAAGAGAAGAAGAAAAGAAAAGAGAGAAAGAAAAAGATGAGAGCTTCACCATGAGAGTTTCATTCTTGATCTTCTTTCCATGCTAGAAAAATGCAAGCACCATTTTTCTAGTCTTGTTTCCTCCATCCTCTTCAAATGGCAACCAACCCCAAAGTGAGACATACATTCTACATTACACTCCCTACAGCATATCTTGAGCATGTCGAGTAGCCGGCTTCATGCGCGAGTTACCTCGGTATTGAGGTGGGAGCCCGTAAAAGTACCCGGCTTCGTGGTGCCCTTTCCGACGAGGAGGAGACGGACGGAGATCCCGCGAGGAGATCGGAGTGGAGATGAAGACCGGAGGACTTGGATCGTCGGTATATCTCTAACCCATTTTCTTTAGTTGCTAGAATAAGTTTAATGGCACGATCCGGGGTTTAGTGCGAGGTGGTGCCGGTTTGCAAAGTCCGCAAAATTTAAGTTTACCACCGTTTCCGCGTTTGGCCGTCAGATTGACGGCCGGGGCGCCGCCGTGCACTTACAGGACGGTTATATATGATATATCCGGGTTATCGGATCAAGTGTTGATTCGATAAGTTGATACGATTCATATTAGTCGGTTGTATTGTGATATAGCCGGGTTATTAAATCAAGTGTTGATTTAATGTATAATTATATATTTGATATATTAATTTACATTAACTAATATTAGCTCACTTAATATTTCTTTTTCTCACTTGTGTGCATTTAGTATATATGTGATATATATTAATGTACATCTTGTGTGTCATGCTAGATGATACATGTGACATGGGTGTATGAGACTCACACCATGCTTAACTTAATCTAGGGTTTTATTTATTTAAAGTAATTCAAAATTGGGTGGTATTTAGTCATGGTTGAAGCTTAATGGAAGCTTGTAGAATCATTGACTAAGTCCACCAATTTTGTTTTACTTAAGATATTTTTAACCCAACCATTATGATTAGCCATGGTTTAGTCTCTAGAAGGGTTAGTATTTGATATTAACTCACCTATGGTTACTATAACACTCTCATGAAATGAGATTTTTCCATGGTTGCTTCTTCTTCATCTCCTTTCTCAAGCTCACTAGCTTTTTGGGAGGTGAAGAAAATGAGTGAGAAAATTATTTCTAAAGTTAGCAAAATTCCTGCTTCATCATCCTCTACTAGATTAGACATTTAGTTTAAGGTGTTTGCTTCACTAATCTACCATCAGTGAAGAGGTAGCATGAGCTTGTGTCTCCTCGACGTAGATCATCTTCGGCCTCGATGACTTCGAGCAAGCTTGTTCATTTCTTCATGTGTACCCTTACTAGAGTTCGGGTGTTCACTACTTGGAGCGAAGGGACTACTACACGGAGCTTTAGAAGTGAAGGACCGGTCTACAAAGGTTGTATTTCTCATTCACTTAGATGTAAAGTTGTTTTCATTCTTGATTCGTATAATTCTCTAGTTAAGATTCTAGGGTTAGGGTTATGTAGCATGGCGATTTTTAAAAAACGACATGAACGATGCCTTCCGAAACCTCGCTATCGTGCTAGGTAACCCTACAGTGGTATAAGAGCCATGCTAGAGAATTAGATGATGTATGTAATATTACGAAACCGAAACTACTCCAAAACATGCAACACTAAAACCTAGTTTCTGTCGATTTTAAATGGCCTCTAAAATTATTTTAAGTAATTGCAGAATGTTATATGAGATGTAACATGAACACAGAAGAAATTTGAACCCTCCTCGCCAGAATTTGGCCGGCGACATGTGCATAAAATCTGAACTCGTCGGATTTTTTAGGGTATTTTGGCTTCAAATTTTTACACTGTTCCAGTCTCTGGGCTTTGGTGTTTCGGGTGTTGCTTGTTTTTTCTGAGATTGCATATGATGTGGTCTTACTGTATTCGAAATTCGGAGTGTTTCGTATTCGTAATTTTAACATTGTTTCGAGTTATTTAGACGACGTTAAAAAGTTCGAACGAATATCAATAACCCATTTTCTCCCTCGCTGGAAATTTCCAAAAGTTGGATTTTTCCAAGTTTGAAATCTTCAGAAAATCATGCAGGTGATTCTGTGGACCCTTTAGAAGAACGAAACCCTAACTCGATTCTGTGACCGTCGGAACCGCCACCAAACTCTACGGTTTGTGGTAGTTCTGTGGTGCCATAAGTGAGGCAAGGGTTGACCCTTCTACGGTTGGTCCATAGGTGCTGTGGTATGTTCTGGGTATTTTTTAAACTCCGCTCAAGTGTTGAGCTCTTTTGGAAATTTTGGATGTTTGTTGATTCGATCGAAAAGTTTAACATCGTCTAGCTATCTGTGATTGTGATACAATACTTGGAATCCACAATATTTAGTTTTATGAAAACTAATTTGAATTTTATAAATCTAGCAATTCAGTCTCATTTGATCGGTTGCCACGGAATTTTGATGTGGCTCAAAAGTCCGTCGCAATCACGTAGCGTACGCGGATACTCGCCGGGTAACCTTACTAAATAACCACACCCCATAGCCCCGACCAAGTGACTGTAGGAGAATCCCGTCACCAAAAGCATCCGTTCGGGTGCTCGCGACCGCGGTGTTCCGCCTAAGTGCACTTTGTCGACGGCATCGGGGGTGCGGCCGTCTACTAAAGTTTCCGACGAGCATTCGATCAGGTTGTCGGGAATCTTGTTGAATTACCCGACTGGTTATTGAAAAGTGTTTTCAATATCGAGACTAAAATGCGGGGTTTATAATTGTTAGGCATGTGATGTCTAAGGAATTCATTTGGTTAGGCATGAAATCTAAAGTATGTGATACATTGGGTTTATGATGTCTAAGGTGCTTGCGGATTCCAATTGTTGTAGCTTTTTACTTTCTTTTCTGCGACCGTAAGTGTAATATGTGGTGTATCGCCATTTTCGTTGCTATATGTCAACGACAATTGGGATACGTATATTTACTTATGTTGATGACATGTGATGTAATGTATTGCTGTGATATGTTATATTGGATCGTCGTGTTTTGAATAGCCGGGGGTTTTTATGTGAGATGAGAGTTTTTCATTTTCAGTCATGTAAAAGCTTGTATGTAATATTCTTTTATTAGGGCACTTCCGAGTTGAGGATGATATCACCATTGATGTATATTATTTACTTTTCCGTATTAGGATAGACCCAAGGAGAAGAGCACAAGTAACCGGGTTCTAAGGTCCAGAGGGAGACCATCTCGAGGAGTCGAGACCGGGTCTCCTAACTCTAGAATTCGTAGGGTTTCTTGCCGCTCTCGTAGGGGTCTAGGAATGTGGGTTTGGCTATTCATCGCGATCATGGAATCCGCGTTTTTTATTGGCTTAATTAAAACACGGAATTCCTAGTATATCCAATATTTCATATGTGTTCTTCTGCTGCTGATATTCTGTGATGTGATCACTTGATATGTTAAGACGATTGCTTATATTATATATATGAGATATAATAAATATTGATGCTTTCGTTTCTTATGTAATGCTTAGGAAGCATATATGATGGGACTTCATTAATGAGATTAATGAAATAAAAGAAACCTAAAGATGTTGCAGAATCTTATTTTACAAACTGGTAGCTCTAGTTCTTGCTTTGAATAGCGGTATTCCTTGTAGAATATCCAGCACCTTATTCGATAAGGAAAGAGTCGAGATCCCTTCACCTGGAGTGACCTATTTAGCGAAACTGGTAGATGCTACAACCCACTCGGTTTTGTCTTTTGATTGCTTTTTTAGTTCATGCTTTGCATAGTGGTATTTTTGAAATATCCTGCACCTCATTCGATGAGGAAAGAGCCAAGATCCCTTCACTGGGAGTGACCTCTTTAGCAAAACTAGCAAAAGCCTCAAAAACGCTCCTTTTAAAAATCACTCGATTCTACAATGATATCAAGTTCATTACGCAAAGGGTTTTCTTAAAAACCTATCGTAGCCCTCTGTCATTTCAGATAAGGAACATTTAGTATTCGTGTTGTGTTTGTTGACCTCTATCAAGGCGTGGTGTGCGGTAGTTGATTAGTGCTTATCTGCAAAGCATATGATGCGATTGGATTAGGGTAGTCGTACGACCTTATTGACCTCTGTCGAGGATCGTGCGGGTGGGTTTAATTCAATCATGAAATGGGGGGTTGAACTTGACTAGCGTACTATGGTTTTTTGACCTCTGTCAAGGTCATAGGACGCCAGGGGTAAAATATTATCAGGAATTTCAAGTGTTGAAATTTGCAATGAGATTGCATACCTTCTATGAGATAGTTGGATCCCGATACCCACTGCGAGTAAGAGTTACTACTGGGAGAGTTTTTACACACTACAATTAGATGATCAAGTAGGTGTATAGAAATGTGTTAACGGGGTTACGCCCCTGGGAAAACGAGGTTTATTTTAATTAGGTCAGTGCGAAAGCACGGGGAACCTCCCTCAAAGTACCGACACTGGCCTGGCCGAAATATTGGCGAACTTGTAGGGTGTAATTAATCCCGGCTAGTCTTGCCTTTTAGGGTTTGAAGGAAGATTTGATAAAAATAGTGGGAGCCATCCTGATTAGATAAAATAATAACCAATCTGATCTTGCAAGAGCATACGCAGAGTGTTTTCTTCTCTCTCTCTCCTGGTAGCGACCATGTCACACCTTAATCAAGATAATAATATGGATGCTTTGACCAAACCTGCTTTTTATACTGGACTGGGGAACATTGGTTCCGCTCAATCTTATAATTGTTATATGTTCGAGCAGGAAATAGGGGAATATCCGGATTTCCACGCGACCCAATCGAGGAATGTGCATGTTGATGCATCTTCTTTTGGTGTGTTTATTACCGAGAATTGTTTCTTAGTACACTCTACGTCCTAGGTATGAGATACCGGATTAGGATCCCATATATGTAATCTGTTACATGGGCTACAGAAATGTAGAGAACTGAGATAGGGTGATATATCTCTAGGTGTTAGAGAATGGTGCAATTGTTGCAGCCAAATCAGTTGGCAAATATCACCTTGTACTACCAAATGGTAAATACATTGATTCTGAACAAATGTTATTAGATAACGAACCTGATATACAACATTACATCAGATTCTTTATTGAGTTAAAGAAGGATATAATTCTGTATTGGAGGATAATGTTGTGAACATTTTCCTTAATCAAGAGTTGATTGGGTCAGGCATGTTATGTAATAGCATATACGTTCTAAATTAAACTACAGTTCAAAGTAAGTAGAACACACACAAGAGGAGTAGTTCAGAAATGAACGAATCCTTCTTGTAGCATTGTAGACTAGGTCATATCAATGCGACACGACTAGCTAAGTTACATAAGGATGAATATGAGAATCTGTTTGAATTTTCATCTTATAATACTTGTCAGTCTTGTCTCAAAGATAAAATGACCAATACTCCATTTACTAAAAACAGAGAAAGAGTTATTGAACTCTTGGGACGGATACATGATGATGTATGCGGTCCTCTGTCTACAAATACAAAGGTTGGTTCTTTGTACTTCATTACATTCATCGACGATCTCTCAAGATTCGGACATGTGTTCCTGTTGAAACACAAGTCTGAAACTTTTGAGAAATTCAAGGAATATAAGCTTGAAGTTAAGAACCAGATGGGTAGAAGTATTAAGTCCTTCGATGAGATCGGGAAAGGAATACTTTTGCATGGAGTCCCTGGAGTTTCTAAAAGGAGAATGGGATTCTCTCTCAGCTTACTCCTTCGTATACACCACAGCACAATGGTGTATCGGGGCGGAGGTATCGCACCCTATGAGATATAGTGCGCTCTATGATGAGTACTGCTGAGTTACCTCTTTCCTTTGGGGGGTTATGCACTTGAGAAGCTGCATACCTATTGAATGGGGTTCCATCCAAATCAGTGCCTACCACTACATATGAGATATGGAATAGGAAGAGACCATCTCTTAAACGAGTTAAGATATGGGGTTGTCCGTGCTATGTTGAAAAGCAAATTCCGGAAAAGCTCGAGGCAGGGTCAGTTCTGTGTAAGTTTGTTGGATATCCCAAACATTTGCGAGGGAATATCTTCTACCACACAGAGGAGCAAAAGGTGTTTTGCTTCTCAGCATGCCACCTTTTTTAGAAAAGGAATTTCTTATGAAGAAATTTGTGGTTATGAGGTAGAACTAGAAGGAGTTCCGGCTAGACAAACTAACAGTTAATGAATTAGTGAAACCAAAGGATTCAATAGTCTCCAATGAACCTCGGCCTCTCCGCGAATCTGGTAGGGTTCCTCATCCACCTGAGAGATACTACGGTTTCCTCGGTGATGGTGGGAGCGAGGTTTGCATCATAGTAGATGATGACCCAACTAGGTTCAAGCAGGCCATCACGAGTGGGGACTCTGTGAAATGGATGGATGCTATGCGATCAAAGATGGAATCCATGTATACCAACAAAGTATGACTTTGAATGTTGCATCTGAAAGGATAAAACCCATAAGGAGCAAGTGGATCTTGAGAAGATTCTTGGTGTAAATGGAAAAGTTGAGACTTTCAAAGCTAGACTTGTAGTAAAAGGTTTTCGTCATGCAAACAAGTATGGTTTATGATGAAACCTTTTCTCTAGTGGCTATGCTTAAGTCCATCAGGATTAAAGCAGGCATCGCGGAGTTGGAACATCTATTTTGATGTGGCAGTCAAAGAGTTTGACTTCATCAAAAAGGTAGATGGACCTTGTATATACAAGTAGGTTGTAGAGAGTAAGGTTGTCTTCCACGTATTGTACGTAGATGACATACTCTTGATAGGAAATGGTTTCCTATGCTACACTCGGTCAAGCTCCTCTTATCACGAGGATTCTCCATGGAAGATCTAGATGATACCTACTACATCTTGTGGATTATGATCTATAGTGATAGATCTAAGTGGATGTTGGGAGTGTCCCAAATCCAGGTATATTAACACCATACTAAAGGGGTTTAGTATGGAGGATTCTAAGCGTGGTGGTTTGCCCACTTACTCAGGAATCACTCTCTCCAAAAAGATGTCTTCCAAAACTGATTTAGAGAGAGCTCGCATACAAGGGATACCATATGCTTCGGCACTAGGCTCTATCATGTATGCGATGTTATGTACCAGACAAGATGTAGCTGACTCACTAGTTGTAGTGATCAGGAATCAATCGGATCTTGTTAGAATCACTGGAAAGCTGTGGAGGACATTCTTAAGTACTTGAGAAGCACTAAAGAAATGTTCTTGGGGTTTGGTAACGGTGAAATCCAGTGGGAGTCCTTTACCAATTCGAGCTCCCAGAGTGATAAGGACGACTGAAAGTCGGTCACGGGCTTTATCTTTACCCTCAGTGGAGGGACGCTATGTTGGAAGTGTTCCAAGCTAGATACCGTGGCAAACTAGACGATAAAGGCTGAATACATCGCTACCAATGATGCTACCAAAGTGGATGTCTGGATATTTATTGTTCATGAGATGAACATAGTTCCTACCATTGAGCGTCCAATAACTGTTATTGAGACAACAATGGAGTTATGGCCTTGGCCTAGGAACACCGGTCCCATCAGCGATCCAGTCACATTCTTAGGACGGTATCACCTGATCAGGGAGATGGTTGACCTCCAAAGGATCAAAGTAAGGAGAGTTGACGCGAAGGATAACACGGCGGATCCACTCACAGAGGACTTTACCTAGAGAGACTTTTATGGGGCGTTGGGTATGAGATACTACAACAAATGGCCTTAGTGCAAGTGGGAGATTATTAGTTATATGTATGCCCTAGAGGCCATTATTATACATGTGATGTATATTATAATGGATGCTTGGACATATATAGGGAGGATTTTCTTGCTCGACATGATAGTTGTTAGTTATATGTATGCCCTAGAGGCCATTATTGTACATATGATATATATTATAGTGGATGCTTGGACATACATAATGAGGACTTTCTTGCTCGACATGATAGTATGATATCTGGTTGCTCTTTATCTTAACATGTACATATGATGTCTCTTTGTTACATGTTGATAAAGCCCTTAGGATGTATACTTGAATACCACGATTATTATGCAGATCATACTAGTGGGGGCCTGGGCAGTCTATAAGTACATCCTTTAATTGTTCCTAGTCGAGGGAATATTGAGACAGGGCATCGATACTCCAGAGTAGACTAGCGTATAGCTTCTCGACCTATGCGATGGGCGATGGATGATCCCATATCTATTGGTGTTTGACATCAGAGATAGTATACGGGTGCTCAGTGGAGACTGGGTACACTGAACGGTCTCGCCGAGAACTCCTAGATGGTATTATACCTCACGTCAGGTAGCAGTTCTCTGGTGACACTGGTACAGGTTAGTCTGTCGACCCGAGATCGTCATAAAGTCTTGTGTGTCTCCCACTGTGCTTTGATTTCCACCCTACCATGGCTCTACTGAGTCGTGCAAACAGGTGGTTTTTGGGTATAGTCCTGATTCACATGGAGGCAATGAGCGATAGGAGGGGATTCGTCTCTCTCGGTATTGGGGATTGATGTTGCGCTATGCTCGATTGGCCATAACAGGAAATCCCTGGCCAGGGTTGCTGAGACCTACTGGTAAGTGTTATCAATAGTTCCTCGGACCGTTATGGACCTTACATCGGCATGACTTATCAAGTTGCTGGGGTCTTACGTTTACCCCCACTAGACTAGATATGCGACATATCAGACGAAGAGACCGGACTGTATGGTGGTGTTATTGATTGGATTCGCAGGAGTGTGAGCAGGCTTGCTTGTTGAACTTCTGATCGCTCAATACCCGGGTGGCCGTTACGTTTAGCAGACCGCTTGCGGCTTGTGGGTGACTGATATGATCACCACCTGCTGCCGGCGTATTGACGAGTCTTTAGAGTCCTGCAGAGAAGTTTCCTGGCTCAAGCGAAATGGAGTAGGAGCACATATGTGATATGCACGGGACCGAGATTGATACGAGTATGTGATACTATATTGTATTCTCGCGATATGTGATATCGGCCGGGTATATGTGATATAGCCCGGTTATCGAATCAATTGTTGATTCGGTAAATTGATATTATAGATATTAGTCGGTTATATGTAATATAGCCAGATTATTAAATCGAGTATTGATTTAATGATTTAATGTATAATTATACATTTGATATATGAATTTACATTAACTAATATTGCTCACTTAATTGTTTCTTTTTCTCACTTTTGTATACATGTGATATATGTGATATATACATTGTATCATGCAAGGTTATATATGCAACATGTGTGTGTAAGACTTACACCATAACCATGATACTTCTAGGGTTTTGATTTATCTTAGTAATTAACAAAATTGTTGGAAATTTTCATGGCTAGAAGCTTGCTAACCATTGACTTAGTCCACAACATTTGTTTTTACTTAAGATATTTAGTTAACCCAACCAATTATCATAGCCCATAGTTAAGTCTCTACAAGGGTTAAGTGTATGCCACTAACTCACCATGGTTGTAAATCTAATCTCATTCTCATTCTTTTGTTATTCTTTCATCTTCATCTTCTTCTTGAGCTTAAGAAGTTTTCTAGGGTTTGATGATGAGAAGAAATATTGTGAGAAAATCATATCCAAAGTGAGCAAAATTCCTACTTCATCATCCTCTACTAATTGCCATTTAGTTTTGGGTGTTTGCTTCACAAAGTTCATCACTTTGTGAAGAAATAGCTTGTGCTTGAGTTTCCTCGACGTAGATCATCTTCGGCCTCGAAAACATCTAGCATGCTTGCTCACTACGCTTTGTGGAGTTCATCTTGAGTCCGGGAGATCGATGCTTGGAGTGAAGGGATGACTACACGGAGCTTTAGAAGTGAAGGACCAGGTCTACAAAGGTTGTATTCTAGTTAACTTCTTATGTAATATTTGATTGCAAAGTTTTTGTTACCCTAATTTTCTAGTATGATTCCTTGGATGTTTGCTTAGCACCCCCTAAAATTTTTGTTGTGGCATGCTTGATGCTTGCAAACCCTAGGATAGATGCTGAGGAAATCCCAACATGGTATCAGAGCCAAACTAGAAACTTAGACGATATTAGATTAATACGAAACCGAAACAACTCCGAAATACGATTTCTGAAACGCTGCAGATTTTGCTCTCTGTCGATTTTAAAAAGTCTTTAAAAATTATGCAAACAACTGCAGAGTGATGTATGTGATACATATAATTTGAGAGCATTTGCTCGGAAATGACCCGAGATCACTACCCTAGTGGTCGGCCACTTTTACCCCAATCTGCCTCATTTTTGTTGTGTGCACTATACTGTAGATTGTGGGGTTTCAGGTATTGTTTGTTTAGTCAAAAATTGCATGTGATGAAAATTTTGATACAGGACTAATACGGAGTGTTTCGTAGTCGTATATTTTTAACATTGTAATGGTAACCTAGATGATGTTTAACACTTCGAGCGAGCTTCGAACACTGCCTCATGATACCCTCTGAAGTTTTCCAAGAGTTAGAGTTTTCTAAGTTGAGTATATTCAATGGTCGTGCAAGTAAGTCTATGGACCCTCTAGAAGAACAAAAATCTTAACTCGATTCTATGCCCAAGGAACCGCGATCGAACCCTAGGGTTTGGCGTAGTTCCGCGGTGCCATAGGTGAGGCGTTGGTTTGACCCTTCTACGGCTGGTCCATAGGTACTGTGGCACGTTTTGGGTATTTCAACTTTGCTCAAGTGTTGAGTTCTTAGGGAGATGAAAGTGTTTGCTGATTTGATCGAAATGTTTAACATCGTCTAGTTGATTGTGATACAATACTTGGAATCCATAACAATTGAATTTTATAAATCCAGCAATTTAGTCTCAGTTGATCGGTTGCCATGGGATTTTGATGTGATCAAAAGTCTGTCGCAATCATGTAGCGTACGCGGATACTCGCTGGGTAACATTATTAGATAGCCACGCCCCATAGCCCCGAACAAGTGACTGTAGGAGAACCCCGTAGCCTAAAGCATCCGTTCGGGTGCTCGCGGCTGCGGTGTTCCGCCTTAGTGCACTTCGTCGTCGGCATCGGGGGGTGCGGTCGTCTACTAAAGTCTCCAACGAGCATTCGATCGGGATGTCGGGAATCTTGTTGAATTACCCGACTTGTTATTGGAAAGTGTTTTCAATATCGAGACTAAAATGCGGGGTTTATAATTGTTAGGCATGCGATGTCTAAGGAATTCATATTGTTAAGCATGAAATCCGCAATATGAGATATTTCGGGTTTATGATGTCTAAGGTGGTTGCGGATTCCAACTGTTGTAGTTTTATTTTTCTTTTCTGCGACTGTAAGTGTAATATATAGTGTATCGCCGGTTTCATTGCTATACGTCAATGACAATTGGGATACGCATATTTACTTACATTAATGACATGTGATGCTATGTGTTGCTGCGATATGTTATATTGGATCGTCGTGTTTGAATAGCCGGGGGTTTTATGTGAGATGAGAGTTTTTTCATTTTTCATTCATGTAAAAACTTGTATGTAATATTCTTTTATTGAGGCACTTCCGGATTGAGGATGGTGTCACCATTGATGTATATTATTTTCTTTTCTGCATTAGTATAGACCCAAGGAGGGGAGCACAAGTAGCCGGGTTGTGAGGTCCAGTGGGAGACCATCTCGAGGAGTCGAGATCGGGTCTCCTAGCCCTGGAATTTGCAGGGTTGCTTGCCACTCTCGTAGGGGTCTAGGGATGTGGGTTTGGCTATTCATCACGAACGTGGAATCCGTATTTTTTATTGTTGGCTAAATACAAAATACGGACATCCTAGTATATCCAATATTTCATATGTTGTCTTCTGCTGCTTATATTCTGTGATGTGATCATTTTATATTCTGAGATAGATACCTTAGATTATAGTATATATGATATATTATAGACGTTGCTTATGTTTTTCACCCGCGCTAGCCCTACCTCGCACTACCGTTAATTACCTAACCTAACGGTGCATGGCGGGATTTCGAGGCGAATGCGGATGGCATAAGCGTACGTTGTATTTATCTATGATGTTCAGGTAACTTAGATGATGGGACTTTCATTAATGAGATTAATGAAAGAAAAATAAACCTAATGATGCTGTGGAATCGAATTTTCTAAAAATGGTAGCTCTGGTTGTTACTTTGCATAGCGGTATTCCTTGTTGAATATCCAGCACCTTATTCGATAAGGAAAGAGCCGAGATCCCTTCACAAGGAGTGACCTTTTTAGCAGTAACTGGTAGATGCTACAACCTTCGGTTTCTTCTTTTGATTGCTTTTCTAGTTCTTGCTTTGCATAGTGGTATCGTGAATATCCTGCACCTCATTCGACAAGGAAAGAGCCGAGATCCCTTCACCGGGAGTGACCTCTTTAGCAAAACTAGTAAAAGCCTAAAAAACACTCCATTTTAAATCATTTTGATTCTGCAACGATTTCAAGTTCAAAGCGTTAAAGGTTTTCTTAAAAACCATCCGCAACATTCCGTCATTTTAGGAAGTAGAGTACTTAGTATTCGTGCTGCGTATGTCGACCATAGCCGAGGCGTAGTGTATGGTAGCTAAGTGATGTCTTCCTATAAAGCATATGATGTGATTAGTTAGGACAGTCACATGATTATGTCGACCATAGCCAAGGGTCATGTGGCTGGGTCTAATTAATCAAGAAATGACGGGTAGAACTTGACTAAGACTTATGATATGTTGACCATAGCCAAGGTCATAAGTACTAGGGGTAAAAACCATTATCGGGGATTTCAAGTGTTGAAATTTGCAATGAGATTGCATACCTTCTATGAGATAGTTGGATCCTGATATCCACTGCGAGTAATTGTTACTCCTGGGAGAGTTTTTCACTTTACAATTAGCAAATCAAGTAGGTGTCTAGAAAGGTGTCAACAGGGTTACGCCCCTAGGAAAATGAGGTTTATTTTAATTAGGTCAGTACGAAAGCATGGGGAACCTCCCTCAAAGTACCGGCACTGGCCTGGTTGAAAGATTGGCGAACTTGTAGGGTGTAATTAATCCCGGCTATTCTTTCCTTTTAGGGTTTGAAGGAAGATTTGATGAAAATAGTGGGAACCATCCTGATTAGATAAATATATAACCAATCTAATCTTACAAGAGCGCACGCAGAGTGTTTTCTTCTCTCTCTCTCCAGATAGGGACCATGTCACGCCTTAATCAAGATAATAATATGGATGTATTGACCGAACCCACTTATTATACTGAGCTGGAGAACGTTGATCCCGCTCCAACTTATAATTGTTATAAGACCGAGCAGGAAATAGGGGATTACCAGAATTCCCGTGCCGCCAAAAATGAAGAAAGTGCATGTTGATGCATCTTCTTCCGGTGTGTTCATTACCAAGAACTGTTTCTCAGTGTCCTCTATGTTCTGGGTATGAGATACCAGATCGGGATCCCACATATGTAATCTGTTACATGGGCTACAGAAAGGTAGAGAACTGGGAATGGTGATAAGTTTCAAGAGTTGAAAACGGTGCAATTGTTGCAGCAAAGATGTTGGAGATTATCACCTTGTATTACCAAATACATTGACTCTGAACGAATGTTATTAGATACCGAACCTGATATACAACATCATATCAGTCTCTTTATTAAGTAAAGAAGGATATAATTTTGTATTGTTGGATAATGTTTTGAACATTTCCTATATCAAGTGTTGATCGCTTCAGGCACGTTATCTAATAGCATATACGTTCTAATTCAAACCACGGTTCTTAACGTACTGAACACACACAAGAGGAAGAGTTCAGAAATGAACGTATCCTTCTTGAGGCATTGTAGACTAGGTCATATCAATGCGACCCGACTAGCTAAGTTAATTTAGATCCATATTTAAATCAGTTTGAATTTGCATCTTGTGAAGCTTTCCAGTCATGTCACAAAGATAAAATGACCATAGCTCCGTTTACTTGAAACAGAGAAGGAGTTAGTGAACTCTTGGGACTGATACATAATGATGTATGCGGTCCCCTGTCTACACATGCCAGGATTGGTTCTTTATACTTCATTATATTCATTGATGATCTCTCGGGATTCGGACATGTCTTCCTGTTGAAACGCGAGCCTGAAGCTTTTGAGAAATTCAATGAATATAAATATGAAGTAGAGAACCAAAACGGGTATAAGTATTTAAGTCCTTTGATGTGATCGGAGAGGGGAATACTTGAGCATGAAGATCCTGGACTATTCTAAAGGAGAATGAGATTCTCTCTCAGCATTACTCCTCCGTATACACCACAGCACATTGGTATATCGGGGCGGAGCAATCGCACCCTATGTGATATGGTGTGCTCTATGATGAGTACTACTGAGTTGCCTATTTCCTTTTAGGGGTTATGCACTTGAGAAGCTGCATACCTATTGAATTGGGTTCTAATCAAATCAGGTGCCTACCACTCCATATGTGATATGGTATGGGAAGAGCCCATCTCTTAAGGATGTTAAGATTTAGGGTTGTTCGGCCTATGTCTAAAAACAAAATCCGGACAAGCTCGAGGCAAGATCAGTTCTGTGGAAGTTTATTGGATATCCCAAGCAATCACAAGGGAATATCTTTTACCGCACCGAGGAACAAAAGGTGTTTTGTTTCTCAGCATGCCATCCTTTTAGAAAAGGAATTTTTATGGAAAGAAATTTTTGGTCATGAGGTAGAACTGGAATCAGTTCCAGCTATACAAACTACAGCTGATGATTTGGTAGAACTAGAGGATTCAATAGTTCCCGACGAACCTCAGCCTCTCCGCCGATCTGGTAGGGTTCCTTATCCGCCTGAGAGATACTTCAGTTTCTCGATGACAGTGGGAGCGAGGATTGCATCATGAGATGATGACCCAACTATTTTCGAGCAGGCCATCAATAGTAAGGACTCTGTAAGAATGGCTGGATGCTATGAGATCTGAGATGGAATCCATATACACCAACAAAGTATGGACTTTGGTTGCTTTATCTGAAGGGTTAAACCCCCATCAGAAGCAAGTATATCTTGAGAAGGTTACATAGTGTAGATGGAAAAGTTGAGACTTTCAAAGCTATACTTGTTGTAAAAGGTTCTCGTCATCGACCAGGTATGGATTATGATGAAACCTTTTCTCCAATAGCTATGCTTAAGTCTATCCAGATCCTACTTGCCATTGCTGCATACCATGACTATGATATCTGGCAGTTGGGTGTCATGACTGCTTTTCTAAATAGTGATTTAGAAGAGAGAGTCTATGAGAACACAACCATAGGTTTTCGTAGATAGTGGGAGCAGCGGAAACGTGTGCAAGTTGCTTTATAGGATAAAGCAGGCATCGCGGAGTTGGACCATCTGTTTTTGATGTGGTAGTCAAAGCGTTTGACTTCATCAAAAAGGTAGTTGAACCTTGTATATACAAAAGGGTAGTAGAGAGTAAGGTGGTCTTCCTCGTATAGTATGTGGATAACGTACTCTTGATAGGGAAGGTATTTCCTATGCTACACTCGGTCAATCTCCTCTTATCACAAGGATTCTCCATTTAGGACAAAGTGATACCTCCTAAATCCTGGGTTTTGGATCAATGAGATAGATCTAAGTGGATGTTAGGATTCTCACTAGGTGTAGTGAGAAGGTATCAATCAATCCTAAGGAGAATCACTGGATAGCTTACAGGGTGGTAAGGATGACTAAATGTCAGTCGCAGACATTGTCTTTACCCTCAATGGAGGGACAGTATGTTGGAAGAGTTCCAAGCTATATACCATGGCAAACTTGACGATAAAGGCTGAATGCATCGCTACCAACGATACTACCAAAGAGGTAGTCTGGGTATATATTTGTTCATGAGATGAACTTAGTTCCCACCATTGTATGACAATGGAGCTATGGCTTTGGCCAAGGAACCCCCGTCCCGTCAGTGACCCAGACATATTCTAAGGCAGTATCATCTGATCATGGAAATGGTTGATCTCCTGGAAGATTAAGGTTAGGAGAGTAGACTTAGAGGACAACACGGCGGATCCACTCAAAAAGCCTTTTCCCAAGAGAGACTATTATGAGATGGTTGAGTATGGGATACTACAACCACTGCTGATTGTTGGGTATTGGATACTACAACATATAGCCCTAGTGCAAGTGGGAGATTGTTAGTTATATGTATGCCCTAGAGGCCATTATTGTACATATGATGTATATTATAGTGGATGCTTGGACATACATAGGGAGGACTTTCTTGCTCGACATGATAGTATGCTATCTGGTTACTCTTTATCTTAACATATACGCATGATGTCTCTTTGTTACATGTTGATAAATCCCTTAGGATGTGTACTTGACTACCAGGATTATGATGCAGATCATACTAGTAGGGGCCTGGGCAGTCTATAAGTACATCCTTTAATTGTTCCTAGTCGAGGGAATATCGAGACAGGGCATCGATACTCCAGAGTAGACTAGCGTAAAGCTTCTCGACCCATGCGATAGGCGATGGATGATCCCATATCCATTGGTGTTTGACATCAGAGATGGTTTACGGGTGCTCAGTGGAGACTGGGTACACTGAATGGACTCACCGAGAACTCCTAGATGGTATTATACCTCACATCAGGTAGCAGTTCTCTGGTGACACTGGTACAGGTTAGTCTGTCGACCCGAGATCGTCATAGAGTCTTGTGTGTCTCCCACTGTGCTTTGATTTCCACCCTACCATGGCTCTACTGAGTCGTGCAAACAGGTGGTTTTGGGGTACAGTCCCGACTCACATGGAAGCAATGAACGATATGAGGGGATTCGTCTCTCCCGATATTGGGGGTTGATGTTGCGCTATGCTCGATTAGCCATAACAGGAAATCCTTGGCCAGGGTTGCTGAGACCTACTGGTAAGTGTTATCAGTAGTTCCTCGGACCGTTATGGACCTTACATCGACATGACTTATCAAGTTATCGGGGTCTAACGTTTACCACCCCTAGACTAGATATGTGACATATGAGACGAAGAGACCGGACTGTACGGTAGTGTTAGTGATTGGATTCGCAGGAAAGTGAACAGGCTTGCTTGTTGAACTTATGGTCGCTCAATACCCGGGTGGCCGTTACGTTTAGCAGACCGCTTGCGGCTTGTGGGTGACTGATATGATCACCACCTACTACCGGCGTATTGACGAGTCTTTAGAGTCCTACACAGAGGTTTCCTGGCTCAAGCGAAACAGAGTAGGAGCACATATGTGATATGCGCGGGACCGAGATTGATATGAGTATGTGATACCGTATTGAATTCTCGCAATATGTGATATCGGCCGGGTATATATGATATAGCCCGGTTATCGAATCAATTGTTGATTCGGTAAATTGATATTATAGATATTAGTCGGTTATATGTAATAAAGCCGGATTATTAAATCGAGTATTGATTTAATGATTTAATTTATAATTATATATTTTATATATGAATTTACATTAACTAATATTGCCCACTTAAATGTTTCTTTTTCTCACTTTTGTATACATGTGATATATGTGATATATACATTGTATCATGCAAGGTTATATATGCAACTTGTGTGTGTAAGACTTACACCATAACCATGATACTTCTAGGGTTTTGATTTATCTTAGTAATTAACAAAATTGTTGGAAATTGTCATAGCTAGAAGCTTGGAGAAGCTTGCTAACCATTGACTTAGTCCACAACATTTGTTTTTACTTAAGATATTTAGTTAACCCAACCAATTATCATAGCCCATGGTTAAGTCTCTACAAGGGTTATGTGTATGCCACTAACTCACTATGGTTGTAAATCTAACATCATTCTCATTCTTTTGTTATTCTTTCATCTTCATCTTTTTCTTGAGCTTGAGAAGCTTTCTAGGGTTTGAAGATGAGAAGAAATATTGTGAGAACATCAAATCCAAAGTGAGCAAAATTCCTACTTCATCATCCTCTACTAATTGTCATTTAGTTTAGGGTGTTTGCTTCACAAAGTTCATCACTTTGTGAAGAAATAGCTTGTGCTTGAGTTTCCTCGACGTAGATCATTTTCGGCCTTGAAGACATCTAGCATGCTTTCTCACTATGCTTTGTGGAGTTCATCTTGAGTCCGAGAGATCGATACTTGGAGCGAAGGGACGACTGCACGGAGCTTTAGAAGTGAAGACCGGGTCTACTAAGGTTGTATTCTAGTTCACTTATGTAATATTTGATTGCAAAGTTTTTGTTACCCTAATTTTCTAGTATGATTCCTTGGATGTTTGCTTAGCACCCCCTAAAATTTTTGTTGTGGAATGCTTGATGCTTGCAAACCCTAGGATAGGTGCTGAGGAAATCCCAACAATAGTATGCTATCTAGTTGCCCTTTATCTTAACATGTACACTTATTGTCTCTTTATTACATGTTGATAAAGCCTTTAGGATGAGTACTTGACTACCAGGATTATGATGCAGATAATACTAGTGGTGCAGAGGTAGTCGGTAAGTACATCCTTCAATTGTTCCTACTCATGGGAGTATCGAGACGGGGCATCGATATTCCAGAGTAGACTAGCGTATACGCTTCTCGACCCATATGATGGGCGATGGATGATCCATATCCATTTGTGTTTGACATCAGAGAAGGTATGCTGGTGCTCAGTGGAGACTGGATATACTGAACGGACTCACCGAGAACTCCTAGATGGTATTATACCTATCGTCAGATAACAGTTCTCTGGTGACATTGGTACAGGTTAGTCTGTCGACCGTGATCGTCATAGAGTCTTGTGTGATTCCCACTGTGCTTTGATTTCCACCTTACCACGTTCAAGAGATCATGCAAAACGGTGATTTTTGGGTACAGTCCCGAGTCACATGGAGGCAATGAGCGATAGGAGGGGATTTCGTCTTTCCCGGTATTGGGGGTTGATGTTGCGCTATGCTTGATTGGCCATAACAGGAAATCCCTGGCCAGGGTTGCTGAGATCTACTGGTAAGTGTTATCAGTAGTTTCTCGAACCGTTATGAGCCTCACATCGGCATGACTGATCAGGCTATTGGGGTCTGAAGATTACCACCCCCAGGCTGTGATATGCGACATATCAAACGAAGAGGCCGGTCTGTATGGTAGTGTTACTGATTGGATTCGCAGGAGTATGAGCAGGCTTGATTGTTGATCTTCTGATCGCTCAATACCCGGGTGGCCGTTACGTTTAGCAGACCGCTTGCGGTTTGTGGGTGACTGATATGATCACCACCTACTGCCGGGGTATTGACGAGTCTTTAGAGTCCGACACAGAGGTTTCCTGGCTCAAGCGAAATGAAATAGGAGCACATATGTGATATGTGCGGGACCGAGATTAATACGTGTATGTGATACCGTATTCTATTCTCGCGATATGTGATATCGGACGGTTATATGTGATATAGCCGGGTTATCGGATCAAGTGTTGATTCGATAAGTTGATACGATTGATATTAGTCAGTTGTATGTGATATAGCCAGGTTATTAAATCAAGTGTTGATTTAATGATTTAATGTATAATTATATATTTAATATATTAATTTACATTAACTAATATTAGCTCACTTAAGATTTCTTTTTCTCACTTGTGTGCTTTTAGTATATATGTGATATATATTAATGTACATCTTGTGTGTCATGCTAGATGATACATGTGACATGGGTGTATGAGACTCACACCATGCTTAACATAATCTAGGGTTTTATTTATTTATAGTAAAATTGGGCGGTATTTATTCATGGTTGAAGCTTAATGGAAGCTTGTAGAATCATTGACTAAGTCCACCGATTTTGTTTTACTTAAGCTATTTATTAACCCAACCATTATGATTAGCCATGGTTTAGTCTCTACAAGGGTTAGTATTTGATATTAACTCACCCATGGTTACTATAACACTCTCATGAGATGACATTTTTCCATGGTTGCTTCTTCTTCATCTCATTCCTCAAGCTCACTAACTTTTTGGGAGGTGAAGAAAATGAATGAGAAAATTATTTTTAAAGTGAGCAAAATTCCTACTTCATCATCCTCTATTAGATTAGCCATTTAGTTTAAGGTGTTTGGTTCACTAATCTACCATTAGTAAAGATGTAGCATGAGCTTGTGTCTCCTCGACGTAGATCATCTTCGGCCTCGAAGATTTCGAGCAAGATTGTTCATTTCTTCATGTGAACCATTACTAGAGTTCGGGTGTTCACTACTTGGAGCGAAGGGACTACTACACGGAGCTTTAGAAGTGAAGGACCGGTCTACAAAGGTTGTATTCCTCATTCACTTAGATGTAAAGTTGTTTTCATTCTTGATTCGTATAATTCTCTAGTTAAGATTCTAGGGTTAGGGTTATGTAGCATGGCGATTTTTTAAAAAACAGCATGGACGATACCTCCCGAAACCTTGCTGCCGTGCTAGGTAACCCTACAATTCGTCCAAACCTCCGATATACGGTTCCATAAATCAACTTGGCATCTTCGGAGAGGTGGACGGATAAATCCAAATAGCATCTGCCCCCAGGATTCAGGCTAGACGTCCTAACGTCCCGGTCCGTCTTCCGATGGAGAACATGCGATAATGGACCAAAACGTCCCTAAATTGTTAGTGTATATGCCTTAGGGGCCATTATTGTATCATACTAGCTTGTATATTACTTAATGGAAGCTTGGGATATTCACAGTTATATAACAGTCTTGCTAAACATGGTAGTATGCTACTTGGTTTTATCTATCTTAATATGTGAGTATACGCATTGATAGAGCTCTTAGGATCTTGCTTGACTACCAGCGTTGTGATGGCAGTCACACTAGTGGGGGCTGGGTAGTCTACAAGCACATCCTTTTTCAGGTCCCTAGTCGTTGGATTATCGAGACAGGGCATCGATACTCCGGAGTAGACTAGTGCGTACGCTTCTCATCCTAGTTGGGGAGATAGTTTATCCCACAGCCGTCAGTACGTCGTACTGGAGATAGTATACAGGTGCTCGTTGGGTTACGGGTACACCGGACAGGACTCGCGGGGAACTGTTGATTGGTATTATACCCGTCGTCAGTTAACAGTTCCCAGGTGACATGAGTACAGCATAGTCCGCAGACTTGACACTGCTACCTCGCCTCGAGTGTGTCCCACTGTTCTTAGATTGCTACCCTACCACGGCTCAAAGGAGTCGTGCAAACAGGTAGCAGTTGGGTGCAGTCCCGAGCACTTGGAGGCAGTGGCGGTTAGACAGGATTCGTCTCTCCCGGTATTGGGAGTTGATATCGCGCTGTGTCAGAGAGCCATTACGCAAAGTCCCTGGCCAGGGCAAGCGAGATTTACTGGTAGGTTCCAGTTGTTTCTCAGGGTGTAATGGGCTACGCTCCGACACGACTTATACCGCTATTAAGGGACTGACGCTTGCCGCCCCCTAGGCCCGATATGCGATAGTCTTAGACGAACAGACCGGACTGTACGGAGATTGTCACATCAGGCTCAGTAGGAGTTCGGATGGGTTTCCTCATCGGCCTTCTTATCGACATCTACTTGGGGACCGTTATGTACAGCTAGTGCCGCTTGCGGTCTGTGGTTAAACCCACTGCCAGCGTAGTAGTCGAGTCTTTAGAGTCCCACACAGAGAGTTTCCCTACTCTAGGAGAAACGATATAGAGGTCGTATGGTTTTACGACAAGGGTTCGGACGCATACGTGTGTTTACGCACGTACGACATTCGGACAATTTTTACTAGCCGGCTTTGGTTTAAACCAGTTTCTAGTATCGGGTTATTGGATTTATACAGTCTAAAGTTTTTCCGTGTTTTCGCGGATAGAAGGGGCGTTCTCGTAATTTCGCGGGAAGCTTCTAGAAGGATGGTGACTTGAGGGTTTAGGTGGCATAAGCATTAATTGATTTTGTGACTCATGAGATGAATCATTCAGGTGAGTTAATGAAGCATTTATTGCTTAATGACTCACTTGATGATTCATTGCACATATTAAATGAAGCATGCTGATAAATCATTTGATTTATATTATTTGATATTTTTTATGCTTCATGATATATTAGAAGTGAGAAACAATTTCAATTCATTATCATTCTCACCTTCTCTCTCCTCAAGCTCTCTCTCTCTTCAAACCCTAACCCTAACCTCTCATGTGTTGAGATCAAGGGTTAGCTAGACTAATACATCCATAATCCAACTCTATATCACCTAGGTTGCTTAGATTAGCACTTTAAGAAACCTAGTTACCTCAAGTTAGAGGTGAAGATTGGAGTATATCTCTCGGGTGGATCATCTATTACGTGGAGGAGGCCGAGAAGGAGGTGGATAACGAAAAGGAGAAGGACACGGTTCATTAGGTATAATCACTTATCATAGTAGTTAACAACTTCTATGTTTCTTGTTAGTTATAGTTTAGCAAAGATTCTCGGTTAGTCGATGTTTACGCAAAGAACAAGATCGCTTTTCAATTTTCCGCCTCCCCGCAAGTCGTGGGGTATTGTACATCGACTTACAGTGGTATCAGAGCCTCGCTAAACAATAATTAACTCATCAGAAAAGTTGTATGGATTTCGAACGCAAAACGAACCGGGAAAAACATCGAAATCACATAGTTTCTGTCGATTTTAAAATGAGGTCTAAAAATTTTTCACGGACCTGCAGAATAACCTACAGAGAAATATAAGAACACTGAAAAAAATTGGTTTCATGAATCGGCTAAACTGCCGCAAAACCGCGGCCGATCCCACCGATCGGCCGCGGATCCGCGGCCGAGTTGGAGCCGATTCAGCCCAAGTTTTTCCAGTGGCTCTTCTGTGATGTTTTTGTCTTTTCTGGAATGTTTATTTTCTGCTCAAGTCTCAGGTGTACAGAGAAGTTTTGGAGTAGAATCTGATATGTTTGCTCGATCGAAATTATACGATGTTTGCTAATTTGATTATATCTGTGAACTGTTAAATGTGTTCGTAAACCTTCCCTAACTGCTAGTATGTCGGTTGGCAGGGGGTTGCACATTTCTGTAATGGATTTTACTGTTTGTGGTTATGAACTGTATTGGATTATTGTGATGATTAGCCGGGGTTTGTGATGGGTTGTAATATTCATTCATTCAAAGTAATTGTAATATGTTGTAATATGTTGTAATATTATTTTGCGGGGCACATCCAGGTTGCGGTTGTAGCCACCATTGTATTATTTCATTTTACTATTTTTGCTCCTAGGATAGACCCAAGGTGGGGTGCATAAACTACCGGGTACTTTGAAGTGTTTAGTGGCCTACTCACGTTGTTGAGGGAGACCACTTCACTTTGGGTACTTGGCGGGTAGTTTGCCGTACCCGTAGGGGTCTAGGGTGGGGTAATGGCTATTCATCACAACTGTGTAATCCTTCTTTCGTTGCAGGCTCAAAACAAACGTGGATTGCTTGCATATCCAATAATGTTCATCTGTGATCTGGAATGCCTATTATTGCATCTGACGAATATACAATATCTATATATGATAGCTATTTAGACGTCACTTATGTTTTACACCCGCGCTAGCCCAGCCCCCGCTCTGCCGTTAGTTAAGTAACCTAACGGGTGATGATGGGACCCAGTGGCGAATGCGGATGGTATAAGAGGACGTTGTATTTTCGTTGTTTTCTGCAATGATAGGTTAATGATGGGACGCATTATTATTAATGCAAAGAAAATAAACCATAAGTTGAATCGTTGGAACAAATTAAAAGAAACCACTCGGTTATTTTAAAACAGAGGATATTTTTAATTGCGGAGCTTTAACCACTCCTTTTAAAAGCTATCAGGTTCCTTCGGTTATATCAAGTTCACTACGTTCACGGTTTCGCCAAAACCATTCGTAGCCCTCCGTCATTTCATTTGGGTATTCAGTAGTATTCAAGCTATGCATTTTGGCCAAAGTCAAGACATAGTGTTTGGTAGCTGCTGGGTATTCATTTGTTGCATAGATAGATGAGTTAGTTTGGGACAGTCGTATTATCATTTGACCAAAGTCAGGGGTATGTACGGATGTGTTCAAATTGATAAGATAATGACGGGTAGAACTTGACATGTGACTTATGACATTTTGACCAAAGCCAAGGTCATAAGAGCATGGGGCAAAAATTTATATCGGGAATTTCTAAAGAAACTGAAATTTGCAAAGAGATGCATACCATTTGGAGTTTGATGAATGTTGGTAGGATTCCTTCAACATTATCATACGATGATATTTGGATCCCGATCCTACTGTGAGTATATGCTACTCATCAGGAGATTCATCACTTAACGATCAATGCTATAAACCAAGTAGGTGTCAAGAAAGGTGTCAGCGGTGCTACGCCCCCAGAGAAAAGAGGTTATTTAATTAAGGAACTTCGCGAAAGCGTTGGAAAACCTCCCTCGAAGTACCGACACCGGCCTGGCTGAACGGTTAAGCAAGTATTGTACGGTGAGAATAGTCCTGGCTAATTCTTCTTTAATGGTTTGAGGAAGGATTCGAGAAACAGTGGGAGCCATCCAGTTTAGATAAATTAAAAACCACTCTAAACTTGCAAGAGCATCATGCTAAAGTGTTTCTTCTCTCTCTCCTACTTGCAGCGACCCTGAAAATGACTGGACTTAAGTTACTTTTAGACAAAAATATACTGACAGGGCCAAACTATAAAGATTGGCTGCGGAATGTCAAAATGGCTTTGACCTATGACAAATTGGGGTACGTCCTCACCGCTAAGGCACCTGCAGTCCCAGGTCCTAAATCCAGTAATGCAGATAAGGAAATCCGCAAAACCTGGGAGTATGATTGCACGAAGGCCAAGTGCATCGTGCTTGCCTCGATGAACAATGAACATCAGAGGAGGCACGAGGATATGGATCTTGATGCCATATTTCTCCATACAAAGGAACTTTATGGAGAGCAATCTCGTACAGCAAGATACGAGACCTCAAAGAACTTGTTTCGAGCGAGGTTGGACGTCGGATCATCGGTAGGAGAACATGTCCTAAAGATGATTGGCTATATAGAAGAGCTCGCAGACCTTGGGACGACTTTGGATAATGAGATCTATACAGACCTGATTCTCCAGTCCATTCCTTCCACCTACGCCCAGTTTATTCTGAATTTCAACATTCAAAGAAAAGAAGTTGAACTTCCAGAACTCCTTAACATGTTGAGGAGTGCAGAGGGCACCTTGCAGAAGGTAAGGGAAACACCCGCTATGTTTGTTAGCGGTGCTTCTTCTTCTGGGTCCAAGGCTAGGGCCTAAGGAAGGAAGAAGAAGGCCGCCACCAAACCTAGAGGAGGTGTTAGTAAGGTGGGAGCGAAGGGAAAGAAAACGTTTGCGGTGCCAGTAGTGGCCCAGGATGAGTGCTTCCATTGTCATAGGAAAGGGCACTGGAAGAAAGATTGCAAGGCGTGGAACGCCAAGAACCAGAAACCGAAGCAAGTTGTGGCTTCGACTTCAGGTGTGTTTGTAATTGAGAATTGTCTGTCAATCAACTCTACTTCCTGGGTATTGGATACCGGATCAGGATCTCATATATGCAATTCATTGCAGGCACTGAGAAACCGTAGAGTGCTGAAGGATGGTGATATGACCCTGATGGTTGCTAACGGAGCTAGCGTGGGAGCTGTGTCCGTAGGGGATTATCACCTGGGATTGACGAGTGGACACATTTTGGTTTTACATAACTGTTTTTGTGTACTGGAAACCATCCTCGAATAAATTCCTTCGAGTTCGTATATAACCATACGATGGTTTTGTCCAATGGAAGTGGATGTTCGTAGTAATATGGGGTGTCCTGGAGAAAAGGGTAAAAGTAGGAGTGGCAATGAGGTTTGCAACTCTGACAATCCAAAAGCCAGTGTTAAAGAAGGTTCGGTTAATCTTGGTCACTGAGTCATAGTCAAGGGTCGGTCTATGATCGCTGCCAAAGAGAGAGAGAAAAGAAACACTCAGCGTGCACTCTAACCTAGATCAGAATGGTTATCACTTTATCTAATCTGGAAACCTCCCACTGTAACCTCAAATTCTTCTCCAAACCCGAAAGAAGAATTAGTCGGGATCACCCGAGGAGTAAACCAACTCATCAGTGGGAATCGGGATCCAACTATCATCGCATGATAACGTGACGGAATCCGCTCACGTTATCACATTCCAGAAGGTATGCGCATATCTGGCAAGTTTCAGTTTCTTTAGAAACTCCCGATGTGATTTTTACCCCATGCTCTTATGACCTTGACTTTGGCCAACAAATCATAAGTCACATGTCAAGTTCCACCCGTCATTCTCCAGGTTAATTTGAACCCACCCGTACAAGCCCTTGACTTTGGCCAACAAGGTTATACGACTGTCCCAAACCAACGCATCTATCTATGCTGCATATGAGTACCCAATAGCTACCAATCACGGTACCTTGACTTTGTCCAACAAACACAGCTTGAATACTTATTGACTATCCATATGAAATGACGGAGGGCTAAGAATGGTTTCTGGCGAAAACCTTTAACGTAATGAACTTGATATCGTTGAAGGAACCGGATAGCTTTTTAAAATATAGTGACGAAAACCTTTGCTAAAGAGGTCACTCCCGGTGAAGGGATCTCGGCTCTTTCCCCGTAGAATAAGGTGCAGGATATTCCAACTGAATACCACGATGCAAAGCAAAAGTACACGACTATAGTGAAGTTATTGCCCTGACGCAAACTTCTGTCCAAGGGGTCACTCCCGGTGAAGGGATCTCGGCCATTGCCTCGTCGACTGAGGAGCAGGATATTCCAACTGAATACCACTGTGCAAAACAAAAGAGAACGCCCCTGCAATAACAGCTTTTTGAAAAGTGTTCCAACAACATCAGAATAGGTTTGTTTAGTTTGCATTGATCCGAATCAATGCAGTCCCATCAATTGATCACACCAATAAAGAACGAAAAGAATGATGTACGTATATGCCATCCGCATTCGCCACTGGGTCCCGTCATCACCCGTTAGGTTACTTAACTAACGACAGAGCGGGGACTGGACTAGCGCGGATGCAAAACATATACAACATATACTAGTATATATACCAATATATAATATTCGCTCAAGGCGTGATAAAATGCAACATCACCGAACAATACAGATATTTGGGATCCCCGGGTTTCATAGTGCCACTACTGAAACCCGACGTTCCCCTGGTCGTGTAGATAGCCTGTGCAATGAAAAACCTAGACCCCTACGGGCGCGGCAAGTTACCCGCCAAAAGCTGAAACGAGGCAGCCCCCTTCAGCAACGTGAATGGACCACCCAGCACTTCACGGAATCCGGTAACTTGGGCACCCCTCCTTGGGTCAACCTGTACCCCCTACGAGTGCGGCGAATAGCCCGCCAATTCTAGAGTGAAGCCCCTTCCGTCTCAAAGCCATGAGATGCGGGCCCGTTGCCCTCTAGAACCCGGCTATCCATGCACCCCTCCGCGGGGTAATCCTAGTACAGAAAGTAAAATATACATACAACGGGTACATCGACCTCACCCCGGTCGTGCCCCAAAAGAATAATATACAAACAGGCAATGACGGCAGTCCACATGTCGGACGCTCGCCCCGCAATATCAAATGTATATAAATAACCAAACTGTACTAACATTGCATCCAGGCTATCCCCCACGACCAATCCGCAACATCACAGCACAACACAGAACATCAACGTGAATGTCACGTTCGCAAATCCGTCTAAAAGGGCTATAGCAGATAGACTGGATTTACCGATCGAGTAACATTTACGGTCGCAGATATAATGTAAATACTGTGAACTAATATGTTTAAACTTTTCGATCGATCAAAATTACCTAAGTGGGCCCCAAGCAGTACTGTAGCACTCACAGAAAATCTGGGCTCAAAAAGAATATCCCAAAACCCCCATTCCCTAACCAGAAGCCTTCTGTGAAAATTTGGTGCAAAGATAACACTTTCCCACCGTGGAACCGCGGCCAAACCAGGGGTTTGGCCGCGTTTCCGAGGTTGTACTGAGGAATCATTGCATCGAATTTTCCCAGAATGCTTATAATTCTTTGCTCGTGTTTCTGCAATGACCTGAAAAAATTTTAGAGCAAAAAAAAATTTGACAGAAACCTGAGCACTAGAAAATACAGTTTTTGGGATTTTTGTTCGATCGAGTTCTAAACATACTAGAGCATGCTAGACTAGGTTAATGACGTGGCTCTGATACCACTGTAAGTGCACGGCGGCGCCCCGGCCGTCAATCCGACGCCGGAATGCGGAAACGAAAAACTTTTCAAACTAGAAAACCGGCACCACCGCGCACTAGAAACCCGGATCGGTCCATTAACCTAACACTAGCAAACTAGAATAAGAGTAGAGAAGCTATACCAAGCGATCCGTGTCCTTCGGTCTTCGCCTCCACTCCGATCTCCTCGCGGAATCTCCGGTCGTCACCTTCTCGTCGAAACGGGCACCACATCGCCGGGTTCTTTTACGGGCTCCCACCTCTGGACCGAGGCAACTCGGGCACGAAGTTGGCAAGCCGAGGTGCCCAAGGAATGCTGTAGGCAAGTGTAGAATCCATTGTCTCTAGGGGTTGTGAAGTTGCCTTTGATAGAGGGAAGAAGAAGAATAAGCTTTTGAGATGGGTATGGATTTTGTGGCAAAGCATAGAATGAAATGAGGTGATATCTCCCACACAAAAATGAACCCCTCCTCTCTCCTTGAAGTGGCCGGTCCCTTATGGAAAAAATGGTGGAGCCCAAAAAATGCAATCATGCAAGGAAAGAATATGTATGATAATAAAGAGAAGAAAAATGGTCACACCATTTCAAATCCAACTCTAATCTCAATCCATCATAATAAATGCAAAGGAAGAGACTCAAAAAGAATCTAATGATTCAAGCAATATCATAATGCCACAAAATGCAAGAAAACCCCTCCATAAAATTTATTTGCACACTTGCAAATAACCCCTCCATCGGAAAAGTCCGGCCGTGAAGGAACAAAGGAAAAACGGCCGAAACGGAATGCAAACTGGCAACTTCAGAAAACTGATCCCGTAATAAATTACAGGAAAACCCCGCGACTGTATATACATACCCGCATTTGTATTCCCACTGAATACAAATGCAAAAAGACAAAATCTACACTGTACAATACTAGGATCCGGCTTAAACCAAAGCCCGCTAGTAAAATCTGTCCGATCACGATCCATGCAATACCGCACGTATCTGATCGAACCCTGCCATATCTCCATACGGCCTCTACAGCGTTTCGCCCGAAAATTGAGTAACTGTGTGTGGTGGACTTTAAAGACTCGTCAATACTATGGCTGTGGATTTAACCACTAGCACGTCAGAGGTATTAGCCATACGTGACGGGCTACCAGCTATTGACCAAAAGGGACGTCGATGAGCGAACTTATCCTGACACCCTACTGAGCCTGTCAGTGACAATATCTGTACAGTCCGGTCCGTTCGTCTATGAGCGTCACATGGCGGGCCTAAGGGGTTGGTAAAAGTCAGACCCCCAAAAGCGGTACAAGTCGTGTCGGTGTGTAGCCCAGAACACCCTGAGATACTACTGGAATACCTACCAGTAGATCTCCTGCCTTGGCCAAGGACTTTCATGTACTGGCTCTCCTAGACACAGCGCGACCTCACCCCCAATACCGGGAGAGACGAACCCCTGCAGATCCGCTCACTGTCTCCATGTGGCTCGGGACTGTACCCAACTAAAACCTGTTTGCACGTCTCCTTTGAGCGTGGTAGGGTAGTAATCAAAGCACAGTGGGAACTCACACGAGACAAATGACGATCTCAGGTCGATGAACTAACCTGTACACATGTCACCAGGGAACTGCTATCTGACGTCAGGTATAATACCAACTAGCATGTTCCCGGCGAGTCCTGTCCGGTGTACTCATAACCCAATGAGCACCTGTATACATCTTAGGTGAACCAACTGACACCAGTGGCTTGTGAGACCGGCCACCGCCCCTCGTCGGGGTCTCGACTGTATACACTAGTCTACTTTGGAGTATCGATGCCCTGTCTCGAAACTCCCACGACTAGGGACCTTTTAAGGATGTGCTTATAGACCCCAGCTCCCACGTATATGATCGCCCTCATACTGCTGGTAGTCAAGCAAGAATCCTAGGGGCTCTATCAACGTGTAATAGCGACTCGCAAGGTCACCTAAAGCAGTACACGATGATAAAGATAAACCAGATAGCATACTATCATCTCGAGTAAGACTGTCCTACCGGCATAGGTCCTCCCTCAATCATTGCAATCACGTGCCTGTGATCCAATAATTGACTCTGAGGGCACTATCTCCAACAATCTCCCACTTGCACTCAAGGCTAATTATTGCGATGTCGCATACTCACAGCCCGTGTGATACCGAACACTCAACTCCTCTACTAGTCAGTCTCACAAAGCTCGTTTGCGAAACTATTGCGTTCGAGGAATAGCCTCAGTGAGTGGATCCGCTGTGATGTTTCTTTCTATGTCTCTCTTTATCTCATGTTCGCGGAGAAAGCCATCTCCCGAAAGAAGCAATACCTGTCTTAGAATACGTCTGGATATCTAATGGGACCTAGCTCATAAATGAACTCCAAATCCAAACTTCTTAGACTGTATCGTCAACTGAACTTAATAAGTATCATGCGCCATGCCTTCCCTCAGTATCCACCTGGATCACCTGTCCAAAATACTGTCCCTCGTCAGAGGGAAAACTATAACTCTGACAGCCACTCTGTCATCCAGGTCACCTTGGAAGCCTGGAATGATAATTGTCTCCCGAAGGAGGCTGCCGTTATCATATCCCTAGAACATCAACTTATGTTCCAAAACTGCTTCCGAATGTTTCTCCAGGATTGGATCAATATCTTCTTATTGCACCTACTGCAAAAACAACATCTGGTGTGGTACTTGACATCTCATGATTGACTCAATTGCCTAAGCAAGTGATCTGCCAATCATGCATATCCCTCTCCACTTTAGTCTATAAGACACCTTAAGAGAGGGTGACTCCATCACCTGCAGGTACACCACCATGCCAGGAGTCGTCCATTCTAAAAACTCTTAGAATGCTATCTAAGTACCCTGATTGGGACACCACCCAAATCTAGATCTAAAACCATAGATCTAGTGACCAGAATGTCTGATATAATATCCAATTCCCATGTGGAGAAAACACTGTGTGACAACTAAAGTATAACCGATCGTAGTATAGGAATATCATTTCCTACTCTGTGTATGTCATCCAAATACCAGGACATCACACCCTACTACCTTCTTAACAGATCCATCCCCTATTCTGATGAAGTCAAACTTATGACTGTCACGTCAGAAATAGATGATCTATCTCCGCTATATCTGCTTTAGTCTATAAATAGACATAAGCCACTTGTCCACCATGCTTCCGCTGCTCCCACTGACCATGACAACCCTCTGGCAGAGTCATACAGACATACACTTCTAAAGCCAGTTTAGAACGACGCTATACTCATCCTCCTGCCGGGTCTCACAGTCTGGAACAATAGCAATGGCAAGTCTGGGTAAACAAGAACCTCCTTGTCACCGTCCTTGAGGCTACCGGAGTACCTCTCGAGCGCCTGAGATTACCCACCATGTCTGCGGAGTGGCCAATGGAATGTCAAACCAGATTGAATCTTTAGGTTCTTATCAAATCTTCAGTAATCATTTGCGGTTCTGGAATCACTTCCAGTTCTACCATACTCCCACTACTGTTTTCTGAAAAAATCCATTTTTATTAAAACTGTGGCGAGTCAAGAACAATATCATTATTGATCTTCCAGATGGTAGAAAATCAACCCTCGTCATAGCCCGGGTCAACCCACAAACAGCCATTACAGAAACGTGCCTTGAGTTATCCGGAGTCTGGTTTTAAGCATAAGCCGGACAACTGCCCGTATATTAACAATGTCAAGATATGAACTGTTTTATATCCAATACAGAAACAGAGGCACTGATTTAATTGAACCAGATTAAAATCATGCAGCTGTCTCCAGTGCATGTCAAGTAAATGGAAAGAGGCCGATCAGCGTTACTCAACTTAGGAATGCTTCCAATTATGAGTAACCTGAAAGAGAAGCTAGTTCTCTTAATCATTACTATCAACTGAACACCATACACAAGTATCTACATCTTCGATCAACTTGAAGAATCCCGATACTTGCATTACCTGGTTCTCTACTTTACTCATATACCTATAACTTCTCAAAACTCAGACCCTGTGTTTCTACGAAACACTTGTCTGTAAACTAGAGAAGTCATAAGTAAACCGAATATAGTACGAGGACCAACCCCTCTGTCCTAATGGACACTGGACAATATACAATACTCTGTATAAGTCCCCTGAGTCTAGTGACCCATTCACTGTGTGTCGTAGGTTGAAAACTGTACTTATGGTTAAGAAGAATTACACCGCTGTTCAATGCTCCTTACCTAACCATCCACTGATATAGGTAAATGTCATAGACATAATTTCAAAAAGGTATATCTCACTCTATAAAAATAGACGTACAGATATATCAATTTGAAATTGGAGCATAACAACGGATATTCAAAACCAAATATTTGCCGTCCGGCAAACAACCCAGGTGACTTTCTCAAATATCACCAATTACAATGAATTCCGATATAATGAGGATGATCACCTAATTCCCAATAACTTACACCCACTCATCATCTGTAAAACCATACAGATGTGAGAATCATACCTGGTAAATACATACCCTGGAGTAAGGACAATCGGGAAATCAGTTTTCTTTTAACAGTACACAGTGAAACTGAAACATTGAAATGTTTCGATAGGGTATCCCGGTATTCCTAGTAATGCCTCTTCCATTATCAAATTCACAACTGTAACCGTATAATTCTTTGTCATCTCTCCAAATCCCTTTATATGTCTTTAGTCATTACCTTCTGTACACCCACTTAGGCTAAATGGTTTTCTTCCTTCCCTACCGTTCGGCACCAGCCTATGGTTTGGAAGAAGACTATCCAATAAGCATAATGGGTGTACTGTCCTAGTCCTAGGATCACTCGCAATGCGAGAGAAGGTGAAGATAAAAGACAACTGAATAAACCTTATTCTTATTTCTCCTGAACCAGAATCTATCCCCGAACTGGAACAAGTTCCTTTCGAGTTCGTATATAACCATACGATGGAGTATCCAAATAAACTGTGGATCTTCGTAGTGATACGGAGTGTCCTGGAGAAATACAAAGGTGATTTAGGATTGGCGAAGAAATACTTGGTTTGGTCGTGAATAGCAGTCGTAATTTACTTTGCCCTCTTACTAATCCCTTGATATGTCTTTACATAATACCTTCTGTACACCTTCGTTATGCTAATTGGTTTTCTTCATTCCCCACCGTTCGGCACCAGCCTAAGGTTTGGAATAAGACTATCCAATTTGCGTAATAGGTGTACTAACTCCTAAACCAAGGAGTACTCGCAACCTGAGAGAAGGTAAAAGGAAAAGACAACTGAATAGTCCTATTCGTTTTCTCCAGAACCGGAAACCATCCTCGAATAAATTCCTTCGAGTTCGTATATAACCATACGATGGTTTTGTCCAATGGAAGTGGACGTTCGTAGTAATACGGGGTGTCCTGGAGAAAAGGGTAAAAGTAGGAGTGGCAATGAGGTTTGCAACTCTGACAATCCAAAAGCCAGTGTTAAAGAAGGTTCGGTTAATCTTGGTCACTGAGTCATAGTCAAGGGTCGGTCTATGATCGCTGCCAAAGAGAGAGAGAAAAGAAACACTCAGCGTGCACTCTAACCTAAATCAGAATGGTTATCACTTTATCTAATCTGGAAACCTCCCACTGTAACCTCAAATTCTTCTCCAAACCCGAAAGAAGAATTAGTCGGGATCACCCGAGGAGTAAACCAACTCATCAGTGGGAATCGGGATCCAACTATCATCGCATGATAACGTGACGGAATCCGCTCACGTTATCACACTCCAGAAGGTATGCGCATATCTGGCAAGTTTCAGTTTCTTTAGAAACTCCCGATGTGATTTTTACCCCATGCTCTTATGACCTTGACTTTGGCCAACAAATCATAAGTCACATGTCAAGTTCCACCCGTCATTCTCCAGGTTAATTTGAACCCACCCGTACAAGCCCTCGACTTTGGCCAACAAGGCTATACGAATGTCCCAAACCAACGAATCTATCTATGCTGCATATGAATACCCAATAGCTACCAATCACGGTACCTTGACTTTGGCCAACAAACACAGCTTGAATACTTATTGACTATCCATATGAAATGACGGAGGGCTAAGAATGGTTTCTGGCGAAAACCTTTAACGTAATGAACTTGATATCGTTGAAGGAACCGGATAGCTTTTTAAAATATAGTGACGAAAACCTTTGCTAAAGATGTCACTCCCGGTGAAGGGATCTCGGCTCTTTCCCCGTAGAATGAGGTGCAGGATATTCCAACTGAATACCACGATGCAAAGCAAAAGTACAAGACTATAGTGAAGTTATTGCCCTGACGCAAACTTCTGTCCAAGGGGTCACTCCCGGTGAAGGGATCTCGGCCCTTGCCTCGTCGACTGAGGAGCAGGATATTCCAACTGAATACCGCTGTGCAAAACAAAAGAGAACGCCCCTGCAATAACAGCTTTTTGAAAAGTGTTCCAACATCAGAATAGGTTTGTTTAGCTTGCATTGATCCGAATCAACACAGTCTCATCAATTGTTCACACCAATAAAGAACGAAAATAATGATGTACGTATATGCCATCCGCATTCGCCACTGGGTCCCGTCATCACCCGTTAGGTTACTTAACTAACGACAGAGTGGGGACTGGACTAGCGCGGATGCAAAACATATACAACATCTACTAGTATATATACCAATATATAATATTCGCTCAAGGCGTGATAAAATGCAACATCACCGAACAATACAAATATTTGGGATCCCCGGGTTTCATAGAGCCGCTACTGAAACCCGACGTTCCCCTGGTCGTGTGGATAGCCTGTGCAATGAAAAACCTAGACCCCTACGGACGCGGCAAGTTACCCGCCAAAACCTGAAGCGGGGCAGCCCCCTTCAGCAACGTGAATGGACCACCCAGCACTTCACGGAATCCGGTAACTTGGGCACCCCTCCTTGGGTCAACCTGTACCCCCTACGAGTGCGGCGAATAGCCCGCCAATTCTAGAGTGAAGCCCCTTCTGTCTCAAAGCCATGAGATGCGGGCCCGTTGCCCTCTAGAACCCGGCTATCCATGCACCCCTCCGCGGGGTAATCCTCGTACAGAAAGTAAAATATACATACAACGGGTATATCGACCTCACCCCGGTCGTGCCCCAAAAGAATAATATACAAACAGGCAATGACGGCAGTCCACATGTCGGACGCTCGCCCCGCAATATCAAATGTATATAAATAACCAAACTGTACTAACATTGCATCCAGGCTATCCCCTACGACCAATCCGCAACATCACAGCACAACACAGAACATCAACGTGAATGTCACGTTCGCAAATCCGTCTAAAAGGGCTATAGCAGATAGACTGGATTTACCGATCGAGTGACATTCACGGTCGCAGATATAATGTAAATACTGTGAACCAATATGTTTAAACTTTTCGATCGATCAAAATTACCTAAGTGGGCCCCAAGCAGTACTGTAGCACTCACAGAAAATCTGGGCCCAAAAAGAATATCCCAAAACCCCCATTTCCTAACCAGAAGCCTACTGTGAAAATTTGGTGCAAAGATAACACTTTCCTACCGCGGAACCGCGGCCAAACCAGGGGTTTGGCCGCGTTTCCGCAGCTGTACTGAGGAATCATCGCATCGAATTTTCCCAGAATGCTTATAATTCTTTGCTCGTGTTTCTGCAAGGACCTGAAAAATTTTAGAGCAAAAAAAAAATTCGACAGAAACCTGAGCACTAGAAAATACAGTTTTTGGGATTTTTGTTCGATCGAGTTCTAAACATACTAGAGCATGCTAGACTAGGTTAATGGCGTGGCTCTGATACCACTGTAAGTGCACGGCGGCGCCCCGGCCGTCAATCCGACGCCGGAAAGCGGAAACGAAAAACTTTTCAAACTAGAAAATCGGCCCCACCGCGCACTAGAAACCCGGATCGGGCCATTAACCTAACACTAGCAAACTAGAATAAGAGTAGAGAAGCTATACCAAGCGATCCGTGTCCTTCGGTCTTCGCCTCCACTCCGATCTCCTCGTGGAATCTCCGGTCGACACCTCCTCGTCGAAACGGGCACCACATCGCCGGGTTCTTTTACGGGCTCCCACCTCTGGACCGAGGCAACTCGGGCACAAAGTTGGCGAGCCGACGTGCCCAAAAAATGCTGTAGGCAAGTGTAGAATCCATTGTCTCTAGGGGTTGTGAAGTTTCCTTTGATAGAGGGAGGAAGAAGAATAAGCTTTTGAGATGGGTATGGATTTTGTGGCAAAGCATAGAATGAAATGAGGTGATATCTCCCACACAAAAATGAACCCCTCCTCTCTCCTTGAAGTGGTCAGCCCCTTATGGAAAAAATGGTGGAGCCCAAAAAATGCAATCATGCATGGAAAGAATATGTATGATAATAAAGAGAAGAAAAATGGTCACACCATTTCAAATCCAACTCTAATCTCAATCCATCATAATAAATGCAAAGGAAGAGACTCAAAAAGAATCTAATGATTCAAGCAATATCATAATTCCACAAAATGCAAGAAAACCTCTCCACAAAATTTATTTGCACACTTGCAAATAACCCCTCCATCGGAAAAGTCCGGCCGTGAAGGAACAAAGGAAAACCGGCCGAAATGGAATGCAAACTGGCAACTTCAGAAAACTGATCCCGTAATAAATTACAGGAAAACCCCGCGACTGTATATACATACCCGCATTTGTATTTCCACTGAATACAAATACAAAGAGACAAAATCTACACTGTACAATACTAGGATCCGGCTTAAACCAAAGCCCGCTAGTAAAATCTGTCCGATCACGATCCGTGCAATACCGCACGTATCTGATCGAACCCTGTCATATCTCCATACGGCCTCTATAGCGTTTCGCCCGAAACTTGAGTAACTGTATGTGGTGGACTCTAATGACTCGTCAATACTATGGCTGTGGATTTAACCACTAGCACGTCAGAGGTATTAGCCATACGTGACGGGCTACCAGCTATTGACCAAAAGGGACGTTGATGAACAAACTTATCTTGACACCCTACTGAGCCTGTCAGTGACAATATCCGTACAGTCCGGTCCGTTCATCTATGAGCATCGCATGGCGGGCCTAGGGGGTTGGTAAAAGTCAGACCCCCAAAAGCGGTACAAGTCGTGTCGGTGTGTAGCCCAGAACACCCTGAGATACTACTGGAATACCTACCAGTAAATCTCCTGCCTTGGCCAAGGACTTTCATGTACTAGCTCTCCTAGACACAACGCGACCTCACCCCCAATACCGGGAGAGACGAACCCCTGCAGATCCGCTCACTGTCTCCATGTGGCTCGGGACTGTACCCAACTAAAACCTGTTTGCACGTCTCCTTTGAGCGTCGTAGGGTAGTAATCAAAGCACAGTGGGAACTCACACGAGACAAATGACGATCTCAGGTCGATGAACTAACCTGTACACATGTCACCAGGGAACTGCTATCTGACGTCAGGTATAATACCAACTAGCATGTTCCCGGCGAGTCCTGTCCGGTGTACTCATAACCCAATGAGCACCTGTATACATCTTAGGTGAACCAACTGACACCAGTGGCTTGTGAGACCGGCCACCGCCCCTCATCGGGGTCTCGACTGTATACACTAGTCTACTCTGGAGTATCGATGCCCTGTCTCGAAACTCCCACGACTAGGGACCTTTTAAGGATGTGCTTATAGACCCCAGCTCCCACGTATATGATCGCCCTCATACTACTGGTAGTCAAGCAAGAATCATAGGGGCTCTATCAACGTGTAATAGCGACTCGCAAGGTCACCTAAAGCAGTACACGATGATAAAGATAAACCAGATAGCATACTATCATCTCGAGTAAGACTGTCCTACCGGCATAGGTCCTCCCTCAATCATTGCAATCACGTGCCTGTGATCCAATAATTGACTCTGAGGGCACTATCTCCAACAGATTCCATGTACACCAACAAAGTATGGACTTTGGAAGTTGCTCCTAAAGGGGTAAAACCCATTGGGAGCAAATGGATCTTTAAGAAGAAACTTGGTGTAGATGGAAAAGTTGAGACTTTCGAAGTTAGACTTGCTGCAAAGGGTTTTCGTCAAAGACCAGGTGTGGATTATGACGAAACCTTTTCTCTAGTGGCTATGCTTAAGTCCATCCGGATCCTACTTGCCATTCCTGCATACCATGACTACGAAATCTGGCAAATGGATATTAAGACCGCCTTTCTAAATGGTGATTTAGAAGAGTGCGTGTACATGACTCAGCCAGAGTGCTTCGTAGACAGTGGGAGCAGCAGAAAGGTGTGCAAGCTACTTAAATCCATCTACGGGTTAAAGCAAGCATCGCGGAGTTGGAACATCTGTTTTGATGTCATTATCAAAGAGTTTGATTTCGTCAAAAACGTAGATGAACCTTGTATATACAAGAAGATGGCAGAGAGTAAGGTTGTCTTCCTTGTATTGTACGTGGATGACATACTCTTGATAGGAAATGACATTTCTATGCTGCAATTGGTCAAGCTCTTCTTATCACAAAGATTCTTAATGAAAGATCAAGGGGATGCCTCCTACATCTTGGGGATTAAGATCTATAGAGATAGATCTAAATGGATGCTGGGATTGTCCCAATCCAGGTACATTGACACCATACTAAAGAGGTTTAGTATGGAAGAATCCAAGCGTGGCTTTTTACTCATGATCTCAGGACTCACTCTCTCCAAAAAGATGTCTCCCAAGACTGATTTGGAGAGAGCTCACATGCAAGGGATACCCTATTCTTCGGCAGTAGGCTCTATCATGTACGCGATGCTGTGTACCAGACCCGATGTAGCACACTCACTAAGTGTAGTGAGTAGGTATCAAGCAGATCCTGGAGAGAGTCACTGGACAGCTGTGAAGAGCATTCTCAAGTACTTGAGAAGGACTAAAGAGATGCTCTTGGCGTGTGGTAACGGAGAACTCCAAGTGGAGTCCTTTACCGATTCGAGCTTCCAGAGTGATAAGGACGACTCTAAGTCGCACTCGGGATTTGCCTTTATCCTCAATGGAGGAACGGTATGCTGGAAGAGTTCCAAGCAGGAAACTGTGGCAAACTCGACGATGGAGGCTGAATACATCGCTGCCAATGATGCTGCCAAAGAGGCTGTCTGGATGAAGAAGTTCATAACTGAACTTGGAGTGGTTCCATCCATTGAGTATCCAATACCTTTGTATTGTGATAATAATGGAGCGGTGGGTTTGGCCAAGGAACCCAGGTCCCATCAGCGATCCAGGCATATTCTGAGATGGTATCACCTGATCCGGGAGATAGTTGATCGTCGAGAGATCGAGGTCAGGAGAGTTGACACCAAGAACAACACAGCAGATCCACTCACGAAGGCCATTCCCCAGATACAGTTCGAGAGACTCTTCGGGATGTTGGGTATGCGATACTACAGCAGCTGGCCCTAGTGCAAGTCAGAGATTGTTAGTTGTATGTATGCCGTAGAGGCCATTATTGTACATATGATGTATATTATAGTGGATGCTTGGATAAATATAGAGAGGACTTTCTTGCTCGACATGATAGTATGCTATCCAGTTGCTCTTTATCTTAACATGTATACTTATCTCTTGATACTGTCTTATGGTTACATGTTGGTAAAGCTCTTAGAATGTGTACTTGACTACCAGGATTATGATGCAGATCATACTAGTGGGGCCATGGTAGTCCATAAGTTCATCCTTTAATGTTCCTAGTCGAGGGTATATCGAGATAGGGCATCGATATACCAGAGTAGAATAGCGTATACGCTTCTCGACCCATGAGATGGGCGATGGATGATCCTATATCCATTGGTGTTTGACATCAGAGATGGTATACGGGTGTTCAGTGGAGACTGGGTACACTGGACGGGCTCGCTGAGAACTCCTAGATGGTATTATACCTGACGTCAGATAGCAGTTCTCTGGTGACACTGGTACAGGTGAGTCTGTAGACCCGAGATCGTGATAGAGTCTTGTGTGATTCCCACTGTCTTTGATTTCCACCTTACCACATTCAAGAGGACGTGCAAAATGGTGGATTTTGGGTACAGTCCCGAGTCACATGGAGGCAATGAGCGATAGGAGGGGTTTCGTCTCTCCCGGTATTGAGGGTTGATGTTGCGCTGTGCTCGATTGGCCATAACAGGAAAGTCCCTGGCTAGGGCTGATTTAGAGATTTACTGGTAAGTGTTATCAGTAGTTTCTTAACCCGTTATGAGCCTCATATCGGCATGACTTATCAGTTATTGGGGTCTGACGTTTACCACCCCTAAACTGGATATGCGACATATCAGATGAGATGACCGGACTGTACGGTAGTGTTACTGACAGGCTTTACAGGAGCTAGAGCGGGCTTGCTTGTTGATCTTCTGATCACTCAATACCCGGGTAGTCGTTACGTCCAGCTAGTACCGCTGACGGCTTGTGGATGTTTGATGTGATCATCACCTACTGCCGGCGTATTGACGAGTCTTTAGAGTCCTACATAGAGGTTTTACTGGCTTAGGAAAAACGAAGTAGGAGCACATATATGATATGTGCGGGACCGAGAATAATACGAGTATGTGTTACCGTATTCTATTCTCGCGATATTTGTATCGGTCGGTTATATGTGATATAGCCGGGTTATCGAATCAAGTGTTGATTCGATAAGTTGGTACATATAATATTAGTTGGTTATATATGATATAGCCGGATTATTAAATCAAGTGTTGATTTGATAATTTAGTGTATAATTGTATATTTGATATACTAGTTTACATTAACTAATATTAGCTCACTTAAGCATTTATTTTCTCACATGTGCACACTTAATATATATGTGATATATATTAATTGTGTTTTATATTGTGTCATGGTTGTTGATACACACTACATGGGTGTATGAGACTTACACCATACTAATTATAATGTAGGGTTTTAATATTTAAAGTAATTCCAAATTAGTGGATAATTAGCCACATGCATGAAGCTTGTAGAAGCTTGTGGATGCATTGACTTAGTCCATTAGTTTTGTTTTACTTAAGATATTTATTAACCTAACCATTATAATTTAGCCATGGTTATGTCTTTATATGAGTTAGCTATATGATACAAACTCACCCATGGTTGATTCTCTCACCTCATTAGTTCATTCTCATCTCTTGATCATCTTCTTCATCCTTTGGAAAAAAAGCTTTCTAGGTTTTCCAAAGTGAGAAAATATTGTGAGAAAAATAAAACTAAAGTGAGCCCACTTCCTACTTCATCATCCTTTACTAAATTAGCACTTTAATATAGGGTTTAGCTTCATTAATCTCTCATTAGTGAAGTAGTAGCTTGAGTTAGTGTCTTCTCGACGTAGATCATCTTCGGCCTCGAAGACTTCAAGCAAGATCGTTCCTTTCACCTTGAGAAGCCATGCAAGAGTCCGGGAGTTCCATGATTACAGCGAAGGGACCACTACAAGGAGCTATTGAAGTGAAGGACCGGTCTACAAAGGTTGTATTCTGTTATCACTTAGATGTAAAGTTGTTTACTTTTTAGTTTTGCTCCTAAAACTTTAGTTAGATCCTAGGTTAAGGTTCTTTGGCACACTAATTTTTAAATACGGCATGTTTGATACCTTATGGAACCTTGTGGTTGTGCCTAAGAACCCTACAGCATTTGTTTCCGCCAATTTTTTTTGGCTAAGAGTTGTTTGTTCCCTTATAAAAAAAAAGAGAGAAAAGAAAGAGGAAAAGAATCCTCATAATTTGGCATCACGTGTTAAACACGTGGGCGCTTATATGCAAAACATATAAACGCTGAAAACAAATAACTAAGGGCCAAACTGGCCTTACGTGTTAAACACGTGAGCGCTCATATGCAAAGCATATGAGCGCTGAGTAAAAAAAACCTAAAGGCCAAACTGGCCTCACGTGTTAAACACGTGAGCGCTCATATGCAAAGCATATGAGTGCTGAACATAAATAACCAAAGGCCAAACAGGCCTCATATGTTAAACACGTGAGCGCTCATAAGCAAAGTATATGAGCGATGAAAATAAACAGGCTAAAATCCAAACTAGGGGTCACGTGTTAAACACGTGAGTTCACTTGCTGCTTTCTTTGGCAGCGCTCACATGCAAAGCATGTGAGCGCCCCAATTTAAAATGCTCCCATCTGATAGAATTAAATTCTATTTGGGAAATATTTTCCCTGATCTTTCTAATATGGAAATATCTTTCTCTAACAGAGAAACTTGGATTTAAAATCCAATGGCGATTAAATATCACCAATTAAACCATCTTATAGAATTAAATTCTATATGGAAAATATTTTCTTGATCTTCTTCAAATTAGAAAGATCTTCTCTGTTAATAGAGAACTCTTGAATCAAAAATCCAACGGTGATTATAAAATCACCCATCGGTCATCTAATAGAATAAAATTCTATCTTAGGATAATATTTTCCTAATCTTGTTAAGCTAACAAGATATTCATATAACAAAATTAAATTCTATATTAGGAAAATATATTTTTAATCTTGTTAAACTAACAAGATATTCATATGATAGAATAAAATTCTAATCTTGTTAAACTAACAAGATATTCATATGATAGAATAAAATTCTATGTGATGGAATTAAATTCTATATTAGGAAAATATCTTCCTAATCTTGTTAAACTAAGAAAATATTCACATGATAGAATAAAATTCTATCTTAGGAAAATATTTCTTAATCTTGTTAAACAAACAAGAAATCTTCTCCGTTAACAGAGAGCATTTAGATTAAAAAATCCAACGGTGAATAAAATTCACCGATTGATCTAAAAGAACATTTTGATTGATTATGAAATCAATCATGATCTCTCAATGAGAGATTTTCTCAATAAATTGATTTTTCTCATCTTCTATAAATAGGAGCAAAGAGATTAATCAAGGGGGGGGGGGGAAAGGAGAGGAGACCCCCCATAAGCTTCTGTAAAAATACAGAAGGCCCTCAAAACAATAGAGAATTTAATTCTCTCAAAGAAGATCTCCCTCCTAAAAACCTCAGGTAAAGAAAAAAGAGATCAAAATATCTCATTTACCTAACATACCATATTTAAGGGTTTAACCCTTCTCTAAGAATTTAATTCTTTCTCTGGATCTGAGATCCACAAGACAAGTCTTCCACAAGTTGAGAATTTAATTCACATTGGGAAGATCTTGTTCTTGAGAATCAAAAATTTATGGAAGAATAAAGTTGAAAAGAAAGAAGACGGAGTCCATAACACTCCAAGAACTTAGTTTTTTTCAAATCAAGAACTTAGTTCTTTAAGAACCCGATTCAAGATCCTCAAAATAGTGATCTTGGTGATCGTTAATGGTCAAAATACCATTAACAGAGGTTTAACCTCTTTGAAAACATGAACAGAAAAATATGGATAAATGAACATGGAGAATATGGAGTCCATAATACTCCAGGAACTTAATTCCTTCAAATCAAGAACTTGGTTCTTAAAGAACCTGATCCTAAATGCTCAAAATAGTGATCTTGGTGATCGTTAATGGTCAAAATACCATTAACAAAGATTAAATCTTCAAAAAATATAGCGCCTCACGTGAAACACACATGAGCGCCAGAGAAAATTAGTGCTTAGCACTAAGATAGTGCCTCACGTGAAAAGCACGGGAGCGTCCAAAGCAAAAAATGCAGCGTCCCACGTGAAAAGCATGCGAGTGCCCAAGGCTAAAAACCCAGCGCCTCACGTGAAAAGCACGCGAGCGCCCAAGGCTAAAATCTCAACGCCTCACATGAGAAGCACACGAGCGCCCAAGGCTAAAAACTGAAAATCACGTGAGCACCTAAGGCTAAACACTCAGCGCCTCACGTGAAAAGCACGCGAGCGCCCAAGGCTAAAAACTTAGCGCCTCATGTGAAAAGCACGTGAGCGCCAGAAAAGATTAGTGCTTAGCACTATTCCAACGCCCCACGTGAAACACACGTGTGTGTTGTATATCTTAGTGCTTTGCACTGCTGGGTGTTACAGAAACCCAATCTTAACCCAAATTGGATAAGTGTGTGAAGCTTGAGCTTTCTCTTTAATTTTACATCAGCCGAGCCCATATGCTCGTGATTTCCAAACTGATCTTAGTCTCAAATATGACTAATGATCTCTCATTGATGATATCCAAAATGATACTCATCTCATATCTCCTAAGTTAATCTTAGTCTCAAATATGACTAATGATTTTTAGGTCCATCACCACCTTTCCCTTTCCCTCAAATACGGGATTTGGTTCAAGGGTACATCTCTCCACACCTCTGATATATGTCGTTGTAATTCCTCAACATCTTCAGAGAGGTGGTGGGTCCCGACAACCAACAACCCCTCGTCCCAACTTGATGTAAAATTTCATCAAGATAGGGAATTATACACTCCACATTGATACACTTCCAAACTGACATGCACACCTCAAATCGGATCGCACCAGAAATTGGGCGCATTCCATGGCACCATTGTTCATTCCGCCACGTAACAAATACACATGCGCGCAAGTTGAATGCTGGACCGAAATGTCCTTAAACTAAAATTCGTCCCAAACAGGGAATGTTGGACCGCGATGTCCTTAAACTAAAATAATTGAGCCCATATGCTCATTTGTTTCTAAGTTGATTTTAGTCTCAAATATGACTAACGATCCTTAGATCAAACTCAAATAACCTATGAACGGATGGACCTCATAAATGTGAGAAATACGTCCTAAGTTCATTCCCGTTAGCAAACCAAGCTACCAACATAGACCCCGTTAAGTAAATCCTTGACCCAAACCCAAATCTAAAATATACGGATTTGGACTAATCCGCGCCCTATGGGCGACGACATAAATTAGTCTCCGTATACAATCCACATGCAACCTTAACAAACAAAATAACACACGACATGAAGTGAACTGCTGGAGAAGGAGAAAGTGGTTATCGCAACGTGATAACGTAATTAACTGCAGGGACTTGTGCCTACAGGGAAGAGCATCCTCACAATAAAAAAACCCTCACAAATGAGGGGGAATATGATTAAGTCACACTACAACGGTCGCGTCTGTCCAAACCTCCGATATATGGTACCATAAATCAACTTGGTATCTTCGGAGAGGTGGATGGATAAGTCCAAATAGTATCTGCCCCCAAATTCAGGCAAAACGATCCATACCAGTTCATCTCTGTTTTCGGCGGTGAACAGACTCTGTTTTGTATTTAAGCTATTTTCCAATGCATAGACAAAGCTACGCTATATAGCATAAAATAGCGAGAACGTAGCAAGCTATTTTAAACATTGGTTACTATCCATTTTTAATAACATAGAAAATTAATCTCAGTTCCATTTAAAGAAATATTGATAATTATTTAAATAATGAAACCTAAGCACCAACTTTAAAGCAATTACAATTTATAAATAAAAGTAAAAAATGGGTTATCCGGTAAACATATTTTACCCTTTATTCTATTATGCTAGATTTTTTATAAAAAAATTGTAAGAAGATAAAAAAAAATACCAGAATTTTCTTTTTAAATCAATACCAAATCATTCCTTATCGTAGAATCCAATAATAAATTAAGAAAATAAAAAGGAACAAAATAATAAAAATTGAAAACCAAATAATTAGAGAAAACCAACAAAATTTTTTTTGCCTCATATGAGCCATTTGGAAATGGGTAGGAAAAGGATATATGAAAAGGTAAGAGCAAAAAAGGTATGGTAAAAATAGCTTTTTGGAAAAAATTCCTTAAAGTGACTCAACTTTATAGTAATAACTAGATTTTGACTCCACGCGTAACGCGTGGGATGAAAGAAGATTCGATATATTCACAGATGAATTCATACTGTACATAAAATTGTTATAATTTGAGATGTAAGCAACACACGATAAAAAAAAGTATATAGACATCTTCTTCTAACTCAAAATAATCTTCATTAATCGGATTTTTTTATAAATTGTGATATTTCTTCATAAACATTATAGTTCTTACAGAATAATAGAATCAGTATTTATTTTTAGTTTTGTATGAATTAGAAGCATGTAATACATTATTAGTTGTGATGGAACTATAATTATTGAATATAATTTATTAAAAAAATAATTATATACTTTATATTATGCTTCAGAGATAATCTAAGTATTGAATATAATTTTAGTAATTTTCCAAATAGTTTGTCTCTTTATTTTAATATAAAGATAGTATTTGATTTCTTTTCTATAAGAAACATCATATGGAAACTTAGATTTTATTTTAATATTTCATGACTGTATAAAAACTAAATTTCACTTAAATACTAAAAACTTTTGGTAATTTTATAATATAAATACCATACACATTGTGACTTCTAAGTAGACACCAAGAATAATCATCATATCTAAATAGATATCTTGTTTTCGTGTTTTAAATTTACAATGTGGCTATAGACCAATGCAAATAATAAATTATGTCAATATCTTAGCTAAAAAAATTATTTTTCAATAAATTTATTACCTAGTAAATTTTTAAATAGCGATTGTTATTTGAGTCATGATATTTTATGATAAGCTTTAAATCAATTATGGTTTCTATATATAAATGTAAATTAACTATTGCTATTTGAAATATTATTGTTTCACCATATTTGAAAAAAATATCTATAATGTTTTTTGTAACTATTTTGATACAAATATTATTATTTCTCTTTTTTTAATTTTTTTTAAAATTGTTATCAAATATTATGATCTATAAAATCCAAGGAATTGTTCCTAAGGATTTTTCAAATCCTTTACATGTACAATATGGGGAATTATTAAGGATTTTTTTCCAAATGTTCGTTGTCTAAACCACACTCAAGAAATATTGTTATATTCAAATTGAGGAAGGGTGTTTTGGGAACACTTGTTAAATATAGTGTTTTGGCAAAAGATACCTTCCTATGCAAAAGATTCATTCCCAAAACCCAACTTTGTATTAATATATAAGATAAATAGATAATATGGTTACAGAATTTTTTCTTCTGGAGTAGGATGGAATAAGAATTTTTTTAATTTATTTTTATTTGGACATGAATAGAACAAGTTTTTTAGTTTTCAATTTTTGCATAGAAACAATTCTATAAAACTTTAAGGGTAAATTATCAAAAGGCCCCTGGCCCGCTTGGGAGTTGTCAAAAACCCCTTGGTATTTTAATTGTTGGGAAGGGTTTACTGTTCAAAAACTTTGTGAAAACCCCTCTGGGCTTATTTCATTTAGCCCTTGTATTATATTTAATAAGCAATTACAAAAATACCCCTCCTCCCCCCTGGGCGATTCTTAGATATTAGAGGCAACTACTTACATATTACATGCAGTACTTAGTTATTACAGGCAAATGCTTAGATATTACAAGCAACTGATTAAATATTACAAATAAGTAAAAGGATATTTTAGAGGTTTTTGGCAGGAAAGAAGTATATTTGGCAGGAAATTAGATTTTTGGTGGGTAAAAAAGTATATTTGAAGAGAAAATGAAAAGAAGAATAGATATTACAAGCAAGTCTCTAGATATTACAGACAAGTCTTCAGATATTACATGCAAGTCTTTAGATATTACAGGCAACTCCTCTGTGCTATAATTGTTTTAAATTCAGTTGTAAAGGACTGTCAGCCTACATGAGCAAAGTGTATTTTAGGGTTATACTAAAATACTGTAAGGACGTGTGTGTTTGCTGGACGGGTTTTTAAAACGTTACGGAAGCGATAAACGAAATATCAAGGGAGTAAACATCCTAACCCTAGAATCTACCATAAACACATAACTTGCAAACTATAAATATAGCTAGAATAAGGAGATACAACCTTTGAAATACTTTCATATGCTCCAATAGATGATCTTGGACTCTTTTCTAGGCTCCGAGTGCTCTGGATCGCGCTTGGCCACCGATTGACATGGCCGAAGATGATCCATGCGAGAGCCTCCGATGCTAGCTCCAATTTCATCAACATGAAACAACTCCCACTTGATCTTTGCTAGAGATGAAATGAGAGGGATGTAGATTACCATGGCTACTTCATTGTTCACTCTTTCTTTATTTTCTCTCTTCTTTTCTTTTCATGAGAGAGAAGGGAAAACATACAAATGAACAAGGGTGTTGAGAATGGACTAGAGACTCCTCATCTAACACCTTTTCCTTTCTCTCTCTACATGTGTCATGACAAATGAGTATGTATGCTAATAAGCCTCCACCCCATTTTCATATCACATGCAAAAAGAAATAAAGAAGAAAATATAATACATGTATCTTTGAATATATGTACAGCTAAAATTATACACATAAATGAACATGACGTGTAACCTAATATGTAATGTAACATAACAAGAGAGATAGAGAGAGAAAATAGCATATATAATACTAGTATATATATGTACCATCATATATATATAATATCATTAAATCAAAACTTGATTTAATGACCCGGCTTATTCATAAGCCAGCTATTATGAACCGTCCAATTAATACATGTAGTATCACATACACATGTTTAATTGGACCCCGCACACATCACCATACGTGCACTACATCATTTCGCTAGAATCGAAAAACCCTCTGTGTTAGACTCTAGCTTAGGGTCATTCCCTCACCGGGTGAACCTACAAGCACGTCGGTGGTACTAGCTATACGTAACGGCTACCCGGGTATTGAACGAAGAGCCGGTCGACAAGCAAGTCCGTCCGTACCCTGCTAGAGCTTATCAGTGACACACACCGTATAGTCTGGTCTTTTCGTCTAAGACTGTCACATATCAGGTCTGGGAGGTGGAAATCGTCAGACTCCCAATAACTCAATAAGTTATGCCAACGTCAATCTTATGACCACCAGCAAAACTACTGATAACACTTAACAGTAAATCTCGACTGTCTTGGCCAAGAACTCAAGGTCATAGCCAGCTGTGCACTATGCGACATCAACTCCATATACCTGGAGAGACGAATTCCATCGACCGCTCACTGCCTCTATATGCTTCGGGATTGTACCTAACTAAAACCTGTTTCCATGGCTCTTTAAAGCCATGGTAGGGTAGTAATTAAAGTACAGTAGGAACACACACAAGACACCATGGTGATCTTGGGTCTAGGGACTACCATGTACTCATGTCATTAGAGAACTGCTATCAACGATTGGTATAATACCATCTAGGAGTTCTCAGCGAGTCCGTCCAGTGTAACTCATCTAATGATCACCCGTATACAATCTTTGGTGTCAAACACCAATGGCTACGGGATCAACCATCGCCCCTTACAGGGTCAAGAAACGTACACACTATTCTAAACTGGAATATTGACGCCCAATCTTGATAATCCTACGACTAGGGACTTTTAAGAATGTGCTTATAGACTATCTAGGCCCCACTAGCATGATCCCTATCATAATCCTGGTAGTCAAGTAAAGATCATGTGGGCTTTATCATCATGTATTAGTGATGCGTTATAACAAATAAAACGTATACTCATGAATGATAAATACAAACCAAATAACATATTATCATCTCGAGCAAGATTTTTCTTAGTATAAGCCCTCTTTGAATTCAGTAATTGCATTCTTACAACTACGATAATTTCCTTGAGGGTACCTATATCCAACAATCTTCCATTTGCATTCAAGGCCAATTATTGCGGTATTGTTTACCCACATATCATGTGATATCGCATACCCAACTTCTCTACCAACAGTTTCACAAACTGTGTTCAAGAAACGGCCTCAGTGAGTGGATCCGCTGCAATATTTCTAACTGTATCTCTCTGAATCTCAACTTTGCGGAGATCAACTATCTTCTGAAACGAGCAATACCTTCCTTAGAACTTTGTTTGGATAGCTGATGGGACCATGTTCATAAATGAACGTATTTATCCAGATAACATCTTAGGATGTACCCACTGCTGAGTCACAATCAGCATCTAGCGCTTTGACTATCTCAGTATCCCGCTTGGAACTCTTTCCAATATATTGCTCCCCAGATGAAAGTAAAATAATGACTCACGACAGACGATCTGTCTTCCTTGTCACCTCGGAAGCTGGAATTGGTAATCACCTCTCGAAAGAGGCTGCCATTACCATACACCAAGAACATCTCATATTTTCTTCACTTCTTCTTATGTTTCTTCAGGATCAGAATAATATCCTCTTACTACATCAAGTGTAAAAGCCTCATCTGGTCTGGTATATAACATCACACGATTGACCTCACTGCCGAAGCATGTCGAATGTCATTCATGCGAGTCCCTCTCTTCATCAGTTTCGAAAACATCTTTTTAGATAGGGTGACTCGATTACTTGCGGGTACTTACCTCACTAGGAGTCGTCCATTCTAAACCACTTTAGAATGGTGTCAAGATACCTGAATTGGGACAAACCCAAAACGCTACTAGATCTATCTCTATAGACCTAGTCACCAGAATCAATGATATATATAATCCAAATCCATAAAGGAGCAACAATGTGACAACTAACGTTTGACCGAATCATAGTATAGGAACATCACTTCCTATCAGAAGAATGTCATCCACATCAATATAAGGAACCTGACAGTATTCCCTATAGCCTTCTTACAAATATCAGGTCCATTTCTTATTTTGATGAAGTCAAACACTTTGACCGTAATATCAAAATAAATGATCCATCTCCACTATGCCTGCTTTGGTCTATAAATAGACTTAAGCAAGTTGCACACTTTCCGCTGCTCCCACTAACTACGACAACCTTCTGGTAGAGTCATATACACATACACCTCTAAATCCAATTTAGAAAAAACATTATAGTCATCCTTATACCAAATATCATATTCATGAAAACAGCAGTGGCAATTTATTTCCGTATAGACCTCAGCACATACACTGAAGTAACAGTATCATCACAATATACATTGGGTATTTGATGAATACATGTTTACTACAAGTCTAACCTTTTTAGGTCTATAACTTTCCATTTGCACTGATGTCGAAAGATCTGCTTGCTCCTTTTGGGTTTTACCTCTTTCAAGAGCACACAACAAAATCTATAATTTGTTGTAATGCATGGAGTCCAACTTGGAAAACTCAGTATCCAGCCATCAGTCGGAAGTCATTACTTCTTTTGGCCTACTGATAACTAGCAGGGTCATCATCACATGATGCAAGGCTCCTAGTCACCGTGTATGAGAAAACCAAAATATCTCTCGGGTGGTTAAGGTCACCTACTAATCTGCGAAGTAGCTATGGTCTGTCGGTGTCAATTGGATCTTCAGGTTCTACTAAACTTTCAGTAATCGTTTACGGTTCTGGAATCATTTCCATTTCTATCATACTCCCACTAATTTTTTTGTAAGAAATTCATTTACCAAGGAGGTGGCGAGTCAAGAATAAAACACTTTTGATCTTGAAAATGGTAGAAACTATCCATGGCGAATATTTGGGATAACCCAAAAACTGTTATTACCGAAACGTGTCTCAAGTTTGTTCGGACTATATTTTTAAGCACAAATCGGATAATTCAACATCTTAACAATCTTAAGATGAACATCATTCTATATCGCATATAGAAACAGAGGCACTTATTTAGGTGGAACCAATATCAATTGATATGCATCTATTTCTAGTGCATCTACTTAATTGAAAAAAAGCGATTCGGTATTACTCATCATGTAGTGCACCCGCGGATGAGCAATCTGAAGGAATCACATTCTCAATACGGAATACCTGATACCAACCGTGGTTCGTATGGACATCGGACAACATCAATATGTATAACATCATAGAGTTCACTAACTCAATTTCCGTGTACTGTTAATTGAAAAACTTTCTTTTGGTTGAAAGAAACCAAAAGTTTGTCATTTAGGCAAAACCTGATGATTTTCCTCAATAGCAACAATTTCTCCGAAAACCGATATTGAGGATAAAATCATCCGTTCCCAATTCTCTGATCCTTCTCAGTATCTGTAGCGCCCCACAGATGTGGAATTCTAATCCGGTATCTATATACCCAGGGGTTAGAGTTTTTTGAGAAATGGTTTTCCAAAACACAGACACATAGGAAAATCTGAAACATCAAAATGTTTCAGATGATTGGTCCGGTATTCCTAGTATTTCATTTTTCATTGCTCAGGTTCATGACAGTTGGCGCAATTTCCTTTCCTCACACTTTAACCCCTTTTGATGTCTGTCCATCTTACCTTTCTATATACTGAACTTATGCTAGTTGGTTTTCTTCTTACCATTTCTTTAGCACCAGCTTCGAGATTGGAAGAAGACTATCCAATAAGCATAACTAGTATACTCTCCTTATATATAAGGAGCTCTCGAACTTGAGATAAAGTAGAAGGGAGAGACAAACGAACAATTCACCTACTCCAGAACCAGTTGCCATGCCATTCTCAGACTGAAAAAATTTCTTTGAGTTCATATCTAACCATACGATGGCCTTCCAAGCAATATGGATCTCTGTACTGAATACAGAGGGTTATGGAGTTAGCAGAAGGGGAAGTAAGATATGTAAGGGCATATGCGAATATGTCGTGGATTAGGGCAATTCAGACATTACAAAGCTATAAGTTTTGTAAAAAGATCGGTTAACATGGTTAACGAGTCTTAGTTTAAAGTCAATCCATGGTCGCTACCAGAGAGAGAAATGAAACACTCAGCATGCACTCTAACCTAAATTAGATATGTTGATTAATTCATCTAATCAGAATGGCTTCCACTGTTCCATCGAATCCACTTTCAAACCCTAAAAAGAGAATTAGCTGGGATTTCGTATAGAAAATCTCCCGAAAGTAACAATTACTCACAGTGGGAATCGGGACCCAAACTATCATGGCATGGTAACCTGGACACAGTCAACAAGTCACCCCACTCCATAGAAGGTATGCAGTCTCATTACAAGTTTCAATATTTTAAACTCCCAATATTAGTTTTTACACCTAGCCACTTATAACCTTGACACTGTCAACAAACCATAAGCTGCTAGTCAAGTTCAACCGGTCATTTCCTGATTGATTTGGACCTACCCGCATAACCCTTGATACAATTAAAAAGGTTACACGGTTGTCCTAACCTATCTCATCAACATGCAAGCAGAAAGACATCACTTAGCTACCCTACACTACGTCTTGACACAGTCAACAAACACAACACTAATACTAAGTACTCTACTTTTTGAAATGATAGAGGGCTACAGCTGGTTTTGAAGTGTCACGACCCGAAGTTTGGCCCGTGACCGGCACTTAACCACGTAACGTCTACAGGCGTAACGCGACTAAGTGAACTGAAAACCCAGAAATCAAACCAGTAAAAGTATAGAGTGTTTTAAGTTTTAAAAGGAAGCATTTAAAAAGTGATAAGAAATCTTAATTAAACAATCACCAAGATAGCGATATACGACGTCGTAGCGAAGATCAAGAGCAATAAGTGGGAACATCACAGATAGAAATAACTGCATAAGTAAAGTCGGCTCACAACGAGCTCGACACCAGAATACAAATAATATACAACATCGTCCTCACACTGCCTCTAAGTCAAGTACATATAAGGTAGATGGAGAATACTAGATACAAAAGTGTGTACAATAAAAGTAACCAGATACCACAACCCACCTAACAGCAAAACAGCTCACGCACCAACTGTAGTGGTATCTGTAGTCAAAAGATGTAAGAAAGCAGCCTGCCGCGACTACTCCGAGAGGCAACCTGCAAATACTGTTGCACAACGGGGGTGAGTTGCCAACTCGTGAATAGAAATAACATATAAAGGTAATCGCGAGCATGCACGTACTGCGCTACTCTATCATATGTCAGCAGATGATATCAATGCGTGATAAGCAGTATGTGCAATAATCTTGCAAGTGCTCTATCAGGTAATATAACTACATGATGAGATACAATAATGAATGTTGAGCATGGGAAATATAATATCTACACGGTATGTCAACGTGGGATATATAATCGGTGTCCATCAATGCACCCAGATCCCTCAAATAGCTCAGGCGCCGGCACTTTCGTCGGCCCTCCAATCCTGTAAATCTCTGAGAATCACGAGTGCCCAACATCGGCACCAAAATATCATAAATACTCGTGTCCAGCATCGACACGCAAATCCTCATCCATCGGGCATCCGTCAGTCCGGGTCAGCCCACGGGCTCCGTCTGCGGTATCGGCCCTCGGCCCCGGCAGTACGGATCATCCCGCATCCATCTATCGACTCTGGTCAGTATCCTCCGGATAACCGCCAGGTCTAACCAATCACCGGTAGGTAGTAGTCCCTCTGCCAGGCTCACCGTCTACTACACAGCGAAACCGTTCTTGCCCCGGGGTACCATACCGGGTCCACCATGTACCTGTAATCGGCATCATCCAATCTCCTCGATTCGGGTTCACATATATCACTCTAGCACCGAGAAAACACATGGTGGACGCACCGAAATATCATGTCAAGGGAAACCGGGTTTTTAAATGATTACATGTTCTCTTTGAATTAGCCACGGTTCCCAAATCCAGAAATCACATGTAATCCAAACCAATATGCAAGTCAATGCAACGTGATATATGCATCAAATATGAATATCATGTCCAGTCACATAAAAGATGAGCTACAGCATAATGATCATGAAAATTCTACGGTGTGAGTGTCATGGCAATTACTAACGGTGTGTGTGTAACATGCAGGATAGTGCTCGTGAAACATGAACCGTTAGTAATGGTGCGGTGTTCTATCAATTCTAGTTTATATACATATAGCAGGGAATGTGGTATGCACAAAATAGTAGCCATGAACAGTCAATGTATGTAAATATAATATGCTGCTATAAGGTCCTACCAGCCCTGACGCATAACGCCATGCGGGCGATTTTCCCCGTAAATGTTAAATCTACTCACCGTAATCTCGCGCTAGGTATAGCCGATGACTTGTTTCCCCTTCTGCGCGGCGTCCGTCATACTCGCCTGCGAACCTAGAATTACACAATATGTCGCACATAAGCTCGAAGTCACACAAACACGACATTAAAGCCAAACTAGTAACTCGCGTCGTGGACCAAGCGCGTGTGCGCGCGATACGCTAAAACGTGTGATTACGCGCCTGAAGCCACTCCGACGCATCGCGATACGCAGAAACCCCAAACCCACACACACGTATCACGCGCGTCACGAAAGTTTAAAAAATACGGGAAATAGGGTATTCAACTCCAGATTTTGATACAGAAAATATATTATAAAAATATATATACCAAAATACTCCACATAGCAGCAGACTCCAGTCACCCCAAACACCAACCTAAAACACCCCCATCTGGCCGCAATTTGCGGCCAGAATGTATATTTCGGCGGCCTGGGTAGGGAGAGGAGATCCCAGGTTTTGTGTGTGCACTCCATACCCCCTGTACATGCTACAGTAAATCCAATTTTATTCTAAAACACCCCGGGTAGAAGCAGATTTAACAGAGCCCAAATTCAAGTTAAAAACCACATTTTGCACTAAAAAGATACTTTAGGGTATTTTTCTGAAATCTGAAGCAAACCCAAGTCTAAAACCACACTAATAACCCATTACCAAGCTAATTAAGCCATAAAAATGCTAAATTTAACATATCATCACTAAATCCCTTCAATATCACTAAAAAGCACATCAAAACATGATTTTTGCTAAAGAATACTACAAGTTTATGGAAAAGGAGTGCTAACATGAGTTAATACCTTCAAAAGACCTTATGAAACACCAAAAATCCCAGCTCTTTCCTCAAGTGTGCAGATTTACCACCAAACACCTCAAAAGCTCATTTTTTCCAAGGTTTTGTGATGAAAAAGGGTTGTTTTGTGTAGGGTTTTTTGTAGAGATCAAAGAGAAGTGAAAAGATGAAGAAAAGATAGGGTTTTCTGCTGGAATTCTGCAGAATTTCTGAAATGAGGAGAAGAGAGAGAGAAGAGAGAAGGAATGGTCAACAAAAGTCAAATTTCTTACCTAACCCCCATACCTCATTTTCTATTTGAATTTTTGAATAATAAAAAGGGTTTTGACTTGATTAAAATGGTGGGGATAAAGGACCATGCAAGGAATGTAAAAGGGTTAACATGTTACACTTAAAACCTAAGTCACAAAATGCTAAGTGTGCATGTGTGCACCTAACCCAAAAATTCCCAATTAGGGTAAACATAACCAAAATAATTAATAACCCTACAATTATATACAAATATATATATAAGCACTTCACCACACAATTATCACTAGCCACGGAGGAAAATACGGTATTCGGGTTTTTATGAAAAACACGCAAAATCGCCAATCAACACGAAAACATCCTAACGAATTTTCAAGGCGTTACATGAAGAAAACCATTAACGTAATGAATTTGATATCATCATAGGAACCGGGTGGTTTTGCAAACTTATAGCTACGTAAACTTTTGCCTAAGAGAGAACTCCCCGTAAAGGGATCAAGGCTCTTTCCTCATCGAATGAGGTGCATGATATTCCTAACCGAATACCACAATGAAAAGCAAAAGAATACAACTATAGGGTTTGCAAGTGTATAGTAATAAAAACTTTTGCTCAAGAGCGAACTCCTTATGAAGAGATCAAGGCTCTTTCCTCATCGAATGAGGTGCAGCATATTCCTAACCGAATATCTCTACTCAAAGCAAAAGAATCGACTATAATTTCAATTTTAGTGACACAAACTTTTGCTCAAGAGCGAACTCCCTGTGAAGGGATCAAGGCTCTTTCCTCATCGAATGAGGTGCAGGACATTCCTAACTGAATGCCTCTATGAAAAGCAAAAGAATCGACTAAAATATCCTTTTAGAAAAAGTTTGGTCCTACAATGTATAGATTTGTTTTACTTTATATTAATCCAATTAATAAGATCCCATCTTTTAGATAACCATTATTTAGCATTTTTCTTCTTACACAAGCACAGAAAAAGTAAGAAAAGAAAATAGAATGCACATATAAGCCATCCACATTTTCCACGGGGCCTCGGGTCTTCACCGTAAGGTTACTTAACTTACGGTAGGGCGGGAACAAAGCTAGCGCGGGTGTGTCACGCCCCGCTTCCCAGTATACGGAAACAGTGACGTGGCAGGCCGCAACATATTTACTAAGAAATAAATACGTTAAGCGTAATTAAGCAATATATAAAATTGTACAAGAATGACAAGAGAAATAAAATAAAACATCAACTTTATTTACATTCATCTTTACATACAAATGTTTGAAATAAAAGATACAATGATGTAAAGCAGTGCCTAAACAGTGGCATACAAAAAGAAAGTACAAGTGAACTAGTAGTCAGACTGAGCAGTGAGCTGGTCCAAGTCCTCCTAACTAGGCTTGATCTCCTGAGAGTGCGGTCCTCCTGACAAACATTCCAAAAAAAGAAATAGAAGGAATGTCGTCGGCGAAATAACACTAAATCCCAAAAGAAGAAAAAGGATGTAACAAGTAATGTGGTAATGTGAAATGAACATGTAAGTTGTGTATGATTGATTACCGGTATATGATAGTTATTCTAACGTGGTTGTTTGTAGTTTGGTAAAGAAGGTATTTATGTATATGAGAGGAGTCCATCTTACCCCGTGGACTATGGTAACATGTAGTACAAAGCCCCGTCATAACCCACAGGATAACGACACGTGAATTCATGTAGGTGTCTTTTAAGTGACCTTTCGTGCCACGATATACGTTACGTACCAATCTACCCCTTTACCCCTGCGTAATATATTGTATAGATTATGTTTACAAGTCTTGCCAAAACCATGGATAAAAAATGTTCAAGTAATCATGTTTAGGATGTAATCATGTATTCAAGTAGTCATGTCAAGTTATAACCATGGTTCGGTCAAATCAAGTCAAGTCTACATATTTGATATTGATGTTTGGATTCGAATATTCATGTTCATGATCAAGTATTCATATTTGACTTTGGATTCAGGTTTGAATTTGGACTCATACTGAGTCAGACACTTTATTTAGGGTTTTCATGAGCATAGATTTTAAGTATTGGGGTATTTTTGTGATAAGCAATTAGCTTTGGAAAGTTTATGGTATTTTATTAAAAACTTGTCTTTTGGTAACTTGATGGTATTTTATTACCATTTGTTAATCTTTCATTTTTTTAGAAAAATGTAAGTTTATTATATTTTGAAAATATGGATATATAATTTTATATAATTTAAAAATTAATTTTTAATTAGAAAATTCGTTTTTCTTATAAACCATATTTAAATTTTTTCGAGATCGAATACTCCGTGAGAAGATCTGCATCTCGCTCTTCTATTCCCAGGATGTGCGATAATCCGCACCATCCATTAACGGGTTCCCTAACGAGTGTAGGCATAATCGCCAAGGAAATGAAATACCGCTTAAAAAGAAATCCGGTTTTAAAGTAGGTGGTATTTTATTGTAAGATTTTCTTCGTAACAAATATTCATACAAAAGAGGCATCGTGCTATGGAACCAAGTGTGCGTGTGGGGTAGGTCGTTACCCCGTGAAGTTTTTCCTAAAGGTATAATTTAAACAAAACTAAAAGAAGTGATATCAAAGTTCATGGTATTTTAATGAAAAAGTTCAAGTATGAATATTTCACATGAGATTCTTGGTTAAACTTGATTATAAACATTAGTATTTAGGGTTACAAGTATTGTGTAAAAATTATATTGAACAAAATATTAAGGAGAAGAAGTTTTCTAGGGTTTAGAAAAAGATGTCGGTAATAACTCCACTTTTACCGACATAAGATTAAAGGTGAAATTCAATGAAGAGAAAGAGCGTTTGGGAAGGGACTTACGGCTTAGGAGTTTCAAGGAGAGGGTTAGGAAAGGAAGAGTGTCGTCGTGGCGTCATGAGAGCTCCGGATGTTGCTTCGATCTTTGCCGGAAATTGCTTGCTCGCTAACTCCTCTTTACTCTACTTGTACTTAAGAACTTTTTGAGAGGATTTTGCTATAATTTTCAGAATGGTGCTGAGCCAAAGTAGGGGATGGTATTTATAGTGGAGAATTAAGGTTTTGGAATTAAAATGGTGGATTAAAAAGTATTAAAATGATGTTTAATTGTGAAATGAAGGGTCTCTGTTTGATTGCAAGGAAATCAAACAGTGCAGGGGAGTTAGGGGAAGCTGAAGAGGTGTGTGTGCAAATCCCGGGGCATATTAGAGAAATCCCGACCGTCGGTACCGGTTTTTAGAGGAGTTTGGCCGGTCAATTTAGGGCTTCTGGCCTCGAAATTCATGCCCGTTGATTAAATCCCTGTTTACTCCATTTTCCATGTGTTTGATTTTTCTGACTTTTGATTTCCCTGTGTATTGCACGTGCAATCTTTTGGGCTTCCAAAAATTAAAAAGAAAAATTCAGAAAAAAATAATTGTGTCTGATGGGATTCGAACACACAAGCTATGTCACAGCAGTGTGGAGGCTTTACCAGTGAGCTACAAGTTATTTCTTACTGTTATTTAACAAAAGTGACTTATAACTCAAACTCGGGTTGTAAAACTCATTTCTTGTATATTAACAGAAAAAATTTCGTACAAAAATTTTAGAGTCGTTACATTCTACGCTCCTTATAAAAATTTCGTCCTCGAAATTTACAATTACATATGGACTAATTTTCAAAAAGGTAAGGGTATCTTGCACGCATATTTTCTTCTCATTCCCATGTTGATTCTCCTGGCGAATCCTTTCTCCACATCACTCGGACCACGTTTACTTCCTTGTTCCGCAATGTTTTCACATTTCTATCCAGGATCTCAACTGGTTGTTGCTCGCAAGATTGATCAGTCTGTATTGTGAGCTCTGAGTGATCAAGTATGTTGCCGGGGTCGCTCACATATCATCGTAGCTGGGATATATGGAACACGTTGTGCACTCCTTCCAATGAAGGTGGTAGTGCTAAACGGTATGTCACTTTTTCAACTCGTTCGAGTATGTAGAACGGTCCTATGTATCTTGGACTTAGCTTACCCCTCTTGCCAAAATGGATCACTCCTCTATTTGGAGAGATCTTTAAGAAAACATGGTCTCCAGGTTGGAACTCCATATGTCGGCGCTTTGCATCTGCCCAATGCTTCGGTTGGTCTTGGGCTATGCGCATTCTTTCCCTGATCGTGTGAACCACATCCACAGTTGCCACGATCATCTCTGGTTCAAGGAGTTCACGATCTCCGACGTCGTCCCATCTTAGTGGTGATCGACACTTTCGTCCATAGAGTGCTGCGAATGGTGATATTCTAATGCTTACATGATAGCTGTTGTTGTATGAAAACTCCACACGAACCTCCGAGTCTAACATACAAGCTCTTAGCATGTCTTCCAGAATCTGAATTGTTCGCTCGGACTGTCCGTCCGTTTGTGGGTGATAAGTCGTGCTGAAATTTAGACTCGTTCCCAGGCTAGCTTGCAGACTCTGCCAAAACTGTGATCGGAATCTTGTATCACGATCGGAGATGATGCAAACCGGTACTCCATGTAATCTCACAATCTCCTGTATGAGTTCATGGGTATCAAATATAGTACGTATTGAAGGGTTAAATCTTACTTTAGATTTATGTTTACCTCCATGTACTTCTTTGCTAAAGTCTCGGTTGACTGGCCAACTCGAAATGGAATAAAGTGAGCCGACTGGGTGAGTCGATCCACAATAACCCATATTGCGTCGTTACCTTTCGTGCTATGAGGGAGGGGAGTCATGAAGTGTAACACCTTAGGTCGTGTTTAGGAGTTAATTATAGTTTACTAGATAGTTTTTGGTAAAAAACTTACCAAATTAAGTTTCTGATGTTTTATTCTAATTAATGAATATTTTATTAGGATTTTTCTAGGCACACACACACTTGTGCATGATAACTATGGTTTAGATTTGGGGTTAAACCATGATTAGCTAGCATGAAGGGTTAACCTAATTGTATTAAGTGTTTTGGGATTTAATTGGGTTTTATTTATTGTGTGTTTGTTATTTGAATTTCTTTTCTTTTGTTGACTTGGTGAGAGAGAAGGAGTATGGGCTTCATGGTTGAGCCATGCTCATTAAATGAAGAGAGAGAGGGGGGGTCTTTGACTTGTGCTCTAATTTCCCTTCTCATTCTCATTCTCACAACTCTCTCTCTCACACACACACACACACACTCAGCTGAGAGAGAAAGAGAGGCAGCAGCTGCTGAAGAAGCACCAGCAGCAGCAACACCCAGCATCAGCATCATCATCAGAAGCATCAGCAGCAGCAGCAGTGGCAGCAGCAGCAACACCAACAGCAGCCCCAGCAGCTGCAGCAGCACTCCCATCTTCTCCACTTCCTTTCTCCTTGCACCTAGGGTCTTGTAAGGTATAGAATCCGAGCCCAACTTCTTGTTTGTTTAACGTATGCGTAGTTTAGCTTCGGTTTGTGTAAAAAGTGAGATTTTGTGCTTGAAATGGTGATTTGGGTAGACTTATGGTTTAGTGCTGTTAATATTGGTTAACCTAGCCTAATTAGGTGTTATTAAGGCCATGTAAACCTAGTTAGACCCCAGATTACACCAAAATACCATAGGGTTTCAAATTGTGCAAATTTAGTGTTTTTAAGTGAACTTTTTGGATTTCTGTGATCTGCTATAGGCCCGAGTAGTTCAGGTTGAAATTGAGTTAACTGGAGCTTGTATACAAGGCATAGAACACACCACCAGAGCCCGAGACCCCCACCCTATAGAGAGGCCGCCAATTTATTCTTTCTGGCCTCAATTTGCGGCCAGATAGGGGAGTTTTTGGGTGATGTTTGGATGGGTAGGAGTCTGTTGTTATTTCTAGGCCAGTGGTATGTATAGTTTTGTAAGTTGTTAGCCTGGGTAGAATCTGGGACGTTATATCGTATTTCTAGTACGTTTGGTTCGCGCGATACGCGCGATACGCGAGAGGGTTCCATGATTCAGCGTATCGCGGCGTATCGGGGTTAGTTTTAGACGCGTGCACACGTTTAGCATATCGTACCCACGCGCGTTTAGTTCGCGATGCGAGCGTATCGTTTGACTTCGATATAGCATTTTGCGAGATAGTTGCTTATATATGGATTCTTGTGTAATTCCAGGTTCGCAGGCGGGTACGTCGGACGAAGCTAAGAAAGGGAAGCAGGTGGTCGGCTACGAGTAGCGCACGACCAGGTGAGTAGATTTAACATCTATGGGGAAATCGCCCGTATGGCGTTAAGCGTCAGGGCGAGTCAGGATATTAGATTGTAGATATTCATATGGATTGTAGTAGCATACCTTATTGTTGCATATAGAAATGATAGCATAGGACACTGCACTGTCACTAACGGTTCAAGTCGCACGAGCACGATTGATATGCTACACTCACACCGTTAGTGATTGCCATGACACTCATATTATAGGATTTCTATAAATCATATATCATACTGATTCTACCTTATTGATATTGTCATGATTTGCTGCATAACGTCATATGTTATATCCATATTCGGGCACAGATGCATCACATACCCCTACTGGTACTACGTGCACACATATATTGATATCTTCATACCTGCGCACATGCACACTGTATATTCATACCAGTGCACATATATTGAGATGTTCATACCTGCGCACATGCACACTGTATATTCATACCAGTGCACACATATATTGATATCTTCATACCTGCGCACATGCACACTGTATATTCATACCAGTGCACATATATTGAGATGTTCATACCTGCGCACATGCACACTGTATATTCATACCAGTACACACATATATTGATATCTTCATACCTGCGCACATGCACACTGTATATTCATACCAGTGCACATATATTGAGATGTTCATACCTGCGCACATGCACACTGTATATTCATACCAGTGCACACATATATTGATATCTTCATACCTGCGCACATGCACACTGTATATTCATACCAGTGCACACATATATTGATATCTTCATACCTGCGCACATGCACACTGTATATTCATACCAGTGCACATATATTGAGATGTTCATACATGCGCACATGCACACTGTATATTCATACCAGTGCACACATATATTGATATCTTCATACCTGCGCACATGCACACTGTATATTCATACCAGGGCACACATATATTGATATCTTCATACCTGCGCACATGCACACTGTACATTCATGCCAGTGCACACATATATTGATGTCTTCATACTTACTTAGATTACGCATTGAGATATGTTGTTTCCATGTAAATTCTGGATTTGGGGAACCGTGGATATTTCAAAGAGAATAGTTAATTATTTAAAAACCCGGTTTCCCTTGATATGATATTTCGGTGCGTCCACCATGTGTTTTCTCGGTACTAGAGTGATATATGTGAACCCGAATCGAGGAGTTGGATGAGGCCGATTACGGGTACATGGTGAACCCGGTATGGTACCCCGGGGCGAGAACGTTTTCGCTGTGTAGTAGACGGTGAGCCTGGCAGAGGGACTACTGCCTACCGGTAATTGGTTGAACCTTGCGGTTATCCGGAGGATACCGACCAGGGTTGATGGATGGATACGGGACGACTCGTACTGCCGGGGCCGAGGGCCGATACCGCAGACAGAGCCCGTGGGTTGATCCGGACTAACGGATGCCCTATACAGGAGGATTTGCGTGTCGATGCTTGGCACGAGTATTCCTTGATATTTTGGGTGCCGATGTTGGGCACTCACGGTTATATGAGATCCACAGGATTGGAGGACCGAGGAGGATGACGACACCTGAGTAGTATTGGGATTTGGGTACATTGATGGGTACCGATTATAGTTTCCACGATGACATTCCGTGTAGATGTTATAATTCCCATGCTCAGTATGTAGTAATTGATATCTCATCTTGTATCTACTATGCCTGATATAGTACACATTGCTATACCTGATCATTGCATACCCTGTTCATTCTATATAGGGTTGTTAGATTGCATTGCTATACCTGATCATTGCATACCCTGTTCATTCTATATAGGGTTGTTAGATTGCATTGCTATACCTGATCATTGCATACCCTGTTCATTCTATATAGGGTTGTTAGATTGCATTGCTATACCTGATCATTGCATACCCTGTTCATTCTATATAGGTTTGTTAGATTGCATTGCTATACCTGATCATCACATGGAGATGTTATTAGATCGCACTTGTTGCATGATTGAGCATCCAGTTCATCATATAGATGTTATCTGTTGATATAGGTTAGAGTATCGTAGCGCGTGCATACTCGCGATTACCTTTATATGTTATCTTCTATTCACGAGTTGGCAACTCACCCCCGTTGTGCCACAGTGTTTGCAGGTTGTCCTTCGGAGTAGTCGCGGCAGGCTGCATTCTTGCATCTTTTGACACAGATACCCCTACAGTTGGTGTACTAGCTCTTTTGCTGATAGGTGGGTTTTGTGCGGTATCTGGTTATCTTTCAGTTATGTACATTGTTGTATCTAGTACTCTCCATCTACCACTTATGTATTGACTTAGAGACCAGTTGTGATGACGATGTATATTATTTTGTATTCTGGCGTCGAGCTCGTTGTGAGCCGACTTTACTTATGCAATCTATTTTGACCCTTCTACGGCTGGATCACTGGTACTGTGACATATTCTGGGATATTTTGAACTCCGCTCAAGTGTTGAGCACTTTAGGAAATTTTGGGTATTTGATTATCTGTTCGAAAAGTTTAATACTGTCTATTTATCTGGAATATGATACAATATGTGGAATTCATAGAGTTAGGCATGAAATTCGAAGTATGTGATATTTCGGATTTACGATGTCTAAAGTGATTGTGGATTCCAAATATTGTAGTTTTACAATTTCTTTTCTGTGACCGTAAGTGTAGTATGTAGTTGTATTGTCGGTTTTCGTTGCTATACGACAACGACGATCGGTGTATGCATACTTACTTACGTTGATGATATGTGATATTATGTGTTGCTGTGATATGTTATATTGGATCGTCGTGTTCTGAATAGCCGGGGGTTTCATGTGAGATGAGGGTTTTTATTTTCATTCATGTAAAATTCAATTGTATGTAATATTCTTTTATTGGGACACTTCCGGGATGAGGTTGATGTCACCATTGTATATTATTTACTTTTCCGCATTAGGTAGACCCAAGGAGGGGAGCACAAGTAACCGGGTTCTAGGGTCCAATGGGAGGCCATCTCGAGGAGTCGAGACCGGGTCTCCTAACTCTCGAATTGGCAGTGTTACTTGCCGCTCTCATAGGGGTCTTGGGATGTGGGTTTGTCTATTCATCGCGACCGTGGAATCCGTGTTTTATACAGGCTCGTATTGAAAACACGGACGCCCTAGTATATCCAATATTTCATATATGTTCTTCTGCTGCAATGTTCTGTGATGAGATCATATTACTGTCTGAGACGAATGCTTATATATATATGCTGATATAAATATTACTGCTTTTGTTTCTTCTGTGATGCTTAGGAAGCATAAGCTGATCGGATTTTTTATTAATGAGATTAATAAAAGGAAAAGAAACCTAAAAGATGTTGTAGAATCAAAACTTTATAAAAAGGGTAGCTACAGTTTTGCTTTGCATAGCGGTATATATGATATACCCTGCACCTTATTCGATGAGGAAAGAGCTGAGATCCCTTCACCGGGAGTGACCTCTTTAGCGAAACTGGCAGATGCTACAAAACTCGGTTTGTCTTTTGATTGCTTTTAGAGTTTTGCTTTGCACAGTGATATATATGATATGTCCTGCACCTTATTCGATGAGGAAAGAGCCGAGATCCCTTCACCGGGAGTGACCTCTTTAGCAAAACTAATGAAAGCCTAAAAAACACTCCATTTCAAAATTTCACATGATTCTACGACGATATCAAGTTCATTACGCTCATGGTTTTCTGAAAAACCTGCGTAGCCCTCCGTCATTTCAGATAAGTACTACTTAGTATTCGTGCTACGGTAGTTTGGCATTCGTCAAGGCGTAGTGTACGGTAGCTAACTAGTATTTATCTGCTTATGCATATGATGCAGATTGGATTAGGGTATTCGTACGACGTTGTTTGGCATTCGTCAAGGGTCGTGCGGGTGGGTTTAATTCAGTCAAGAAATGTACGGGTTGAACTTGACTAGTGGACTATGGGTTGTTTGGCATTCGTCAAGGTCATAGAACGCTAGGGGTAAAACATTATTGGGAATTTCAAGTGTTGAAATTTGCAATGAGATTGCATACCTTCTATGAGATAGTTGGATCCCGATACCCGCTGCGAGTAAGAGTTACTCCTGGGAGAGTTTTACACATTACAATTAGCCGATCAAGTAGGTGTCTAGAAAAGTGTTAACGGGGTTATGCCTCTGGGAAAACGAGGTTTACTTTAATTAGGTCCGTGCGAAAGCACGGGGAACCTCCCTCAAGTACCGACACTGATCTGGCTGAAAGATTGACGAAATTGTAGGGTGTAATTAATCCCGGCTAATCTTACCTTTTAGGGTTTGAAGGTAGATTTGATAAAAACAGTGGGAGACATCCTGATTAGATAAGATAATAAACAATCTAATCTTGCAAGAGCATACGCTAAAGTGTTTTCTTCTCTCTCTCCAGGTAGCGACCATGTCAGGCCATAATCAAGATAATAATATGGATGTATTGACTGGACCCGCTTATTATACTGAGCAGGGGAACGTTGGACCCGTTCTTTCTTATAAGAGTTATAAGACTGAACAGGAAATAGGAGAATATCTGGATTCTCACGCCGCCCAAAAGAACATGCATGTTGATGCATCTTCTTCAGGTGTGTTAGTTATTGAGAACTGTTTCTCAGTTCACCCTACTTCCTGGGTATTAGATACCGGATCAGGATCCCACATATGTAAATTGTTACATGGGCTACGAAAAGGTAGAGAACTGGGAAAAGGTGATCATTTCGTTCAAGTAGGGAACGGTGCAAATGTTGCAGCCAAAGCAGTTGGCGAACCTCTTTAGACAGGAGAAGGGCATCCAAAATGCTCAATTGCGAGGGTATCTTCCTCAGGTGTGCCAGGACATTGTAATACACCTTGTTCTTCTTAGGCAGGTCCTTGGCCGTGTGCTCTTCGACGACTCTATCATCGAGGGCAATCTCCTCAGGGACTTTTTCTTTCCCCTTGTCTCTTATGCTCAAACCTTTGTTTGTAGGCCCAAGGTTCCTTTCAGGCAACGTGCGGTTACGCAGCTGGATGTTCTCACAGTTCTTCGTCTCTTCTTCTTTTCCGAAGATGGATTCCTTGAAGAGAGGGCCAATGTCTATTTCTTTGTCAGAGTCACTCCCGAAGGTAAGAACTTGAGATTTTCCTTTTGTCAAAATGGCATTAACCATATGACAGTTACCGGCTGTTCCTTTATGCTTATCTGTCGTGCTTCTCTGCTCCCGATGGGCTTTGCGCTTTATTCTCTTGAAGTGTTGTCGGTGGGCAACGTATCCCTGCCACCACTTCTGGAAGGCATTGCACTCTTTGGTAGGGTATGTGACCCTCCGATGGTACAAGCAGTAGTTCGGATGTACATCCACTTTGTCGGAGCACATATTCTCAGAAGTATTTTCTTTGAAAGGTGTCAGCTTCATTCCCATTGATAGAGCTTTGGCGAACTGCTTCCTTATCTTGATTCTTCTCTTGCTGGTGGCAAGGGCGCTTCGATCCAGTTGAAGTACTTTATGGCTTCTCATTACCGGAGCTTTTTCAGCCTGACACCGACGCTTGGCCTTTTCGTATATGTCCGCTTCACGTTCTCGATCAGCTTTGCTCTTTTGAAGAGCTTCACTCAGCAGCCTGTCGATCAGGCCGTCCAATGGTTCCAGGGATTTTGGCTCTGGTTCTACCCCCAGTTTCTCTACGTCAGGAGCTTCTTTGCCAGTTACCGACGAATGAGAGATCATGTGGTAACTCGCCCCATAATTCTCTGGTTCTTCTGACGAGCCGTCTCCTTCATCAACGTCACTGTCTCCATTCTTAAGAATATGCTTGAGGAACTCTTCCAATGTGACCGGGTCCGCACCTTTTGCTTGTATTCCTCCAGTGCGTCGATGTATTTTTGCAGACCCGTACGATTGTCGTCAAGCTACATGGGCTTCTTGGTCCTCTTCTTTTTTTTTTTGAAGACTTCAAAAGCTTAGCCTGGAGGTTTTGTCCATTGTTACCAACTTTCGGCGTCGGGCGCGGTTTCAGCATCCTGTCAATAATCTCAGGCTCCAGCGGGCTTTTCCATTTGATGGCCGGACACGCTTGAAGATCCTTCAACATTCTTTTAGTTTTAGCCGAGAGGACAACTTCCCACGGAGCTTCCTCTACAAATGAGCATGATGCCCCCCGCGTATCATCCTTTTTAGGAGTGTGCTGCTGTAGCGGGTTTACCTTCCAGTTTTCGGACAGCGCGAACTTGCCCTGTTGGTACTGGTCTTCAACCCAGTTTTTGAAGACGTAGCAATCTTCGATTGGGTGGCCCACTATTCCGTGGTAGGGGCAGCAATTGGGATTGTTGACGTTGCCCGGTTGCAGTGGGCGTCTCGGATCCGGTAGAGTAATGAGCCTGTTGCGCACCGCCAGTTCGAATAGTCTCCTCGTTTTATCCTGGGGAACGAGTAAGGACGTCTCAACTTTTCTTTGAGGGATCTAGGTTTGTTGTTTTGGCGAGCTACCGGTTTTGGTCACTCGGTTGTTGTTGAGCATTGACGACGAAGGTTGCTTTCCCTTTGCCCTTTTCATTCCGAAGATCTGTCTTTGAAGAGGACGGCCTATGACCTATCTGGTCCATTTGGGCTAGCTTGTCAATCAAGGCCTGGAAGGTGGTCGTCTTGAAGAACATCATAAACTGGGATATAGTTTCCTGGGGATCAAAGGTTCCCACGAACATGCCCACGGCAGGTGCTTCTTCTATGCGTTGTTCGCATTTTGACCATATGTTACGCCATCGAATTGCGTATTGAACCCAGGTCTCTCCTGGCTTCACTCTGGCATTGATTAACGCCGTGATCGGGGTACACTCGCTTGCGCTCGCGAACCGCTGTATGAATAATAATTCCATCTCCGTGAATGTTTTGATAGAATCATTTGGGAGCTCAAAGTACCATTCGAATGCTGTCTCCGCCAAGCTGCCGACGAATTGGCGAAACAGCAGTTTGTCGTTGCCTCTGGTATTACCACACAAAGCTCTGAATTGAGAAACATGTTGGTGTGGATTGCCCGTCCCCTTATACACATACAATTTTGGGATCGTATATCCTTGCGGGTACTTAATTTGATCGTACCAGCCTGGATAAGGCCGCCCTATCCTGATGACTTGGCCAGCCGCTTCGCTTTCCTGATAAGCTCGTATTTGTTGAGCTATATAGTTGTCAAGGGCAGCTTTGAAGATCGTCTCTTCTCTGGCTGCTGATAGAGCTGGAAGAGGGTTTGACATCTCCCTCCTATCGTCTTCAACGATTATTGGAGGGTTTTCGGCTGGAGGGTCCGGGTGGACCATCATCCCGACCATGTCTTGGAACAGAAGCGCCATCTGCTTCATGTTAGCATCTTGCTCCGTGGCTTCTTTATCCTTTCTTTCTAGTACCCTCCGTAGGAACTCCGTATCGGTCTCCTGATCCTGGCGCTGCTCAGACGATTCTTCCGGCCTTTCTTTCTGCCCAGTGAGTGCGGCCATCATTGTCAACATCTCCTGAAGCTTTTGTTGTTGCTCCTAAGCTTTTGTCACAGACCGTGTAAGTGGTCGATGACCCGCAGAAGTACGCCTTTCCTCTTTGCTGGAAGCCATGTACACCGTGTGCACTACCATGCCCCCAGACTTGGGGCGTTTTGGTCCACTGCCTTTGATATTTGCTGCCGGCATAGGGATCTTCTCCGGCCTTCTCCTCTTGTGGGAGGTCGAGGTTGAGGGGGCTATTGCAGCATGCACACACGCAGATGATACCTTCCGTGGTACGACGGAGGGATGGTATTCCTCTTGCCGAGCCTTCTTCTTCTTCAGTCGGCGAGAGTAATCTTTGTCAATTACAGAGTCTTGGACTTTCTGCCAGACTCTGTGGATCTTGGAGGACAGCCGTTGAGGAGGATGTTCCGGTTTTGTCTCCGTTGTGTTTTCAACAGGCGGAGGAGACTTCTTCAGTACGGCGGTTGGAGAGTTCTTGCGCACCCTCCTGAGCAGCTCGAAGCTGTTCCCAGTGGGAACAACAGTGTCAATTTCCACCGTTGGGGCTGGTGGGGTAAGTCCAGAGGGGGAACTGCCCCCAACTTTCCTTACTCGGCGCCAGTGGCAACATCGAGCACGTCGTGCAGACGGGACCACCTCTGTTGTGGAAGCGATCTCGTTATGCCCACTGCTTTGATGAGAGGCTGCTGTCGGTGTCAGCCTGTCGAAGACTGACGTCCGGTGAGAGGGAACGGTCAATCTATCGAAGGCAGACTTTCTGGAAGGGGAAGCATTTTTAACAACCTTGCCTGCAGCAGGAGTTGGAATGGCCAGCCTTGCGAAGACTGATCCCTTAGCAGGAGAAGCCCCTTTGACGACTTCGTCTGTCGGAACAGGAATGGCTATCCACTTCGAGATAACCCCTTCAGGTATTGCGGGCCTCTTTGCGGGCCCACTGGAGCTTTGGCCCAGTCTGTCAAAGACCAAGGTGTTGGAATTGGATGACCCATTGAGAGAGGTCGTGGTAGTTGCAAGCCAATCGAAGACCGACTTCTTTGGAGCCTCTCGTGATGGTATTGAAGCATTAAATCTCATTGGCGGGAGCATGGTCCCGAAGAACAATCCAGTGGTGGCCTGAGTCACCCACACCACTGGCATTGCAAAGATGGAGTCCGCTTAGGGCCCGTAAGTCATTCCTCCGGCGGGGACAGAGTGGGAGTTGCTGTTGCAGTTAGCGCAGCTGGAGGGCATCAATATCTCCTTTTCTGCATGGAGCAAGATACCAAATCTTAGTACCTCGAATCCAGGGGCAACCGTATTGAACCGCGATTCGTTCGCAAACACGATACACAAAGTGTGGAGTGGAAAGAGGAAAAAGTCCCACCGAGCGTGCCAGAATCTTTTCACCGCCGAAAACCGGGAAGACAAACGTCTTGCCTGAATTTGGGGACAGATGCTATTTGGGTTTATCCGTTCACCTCTCCGAAGATGCCAAGCTGATTTATAGCCCCGTGTATCGGAGGTTTGGACGGATGGGGCCTGTTAGTTATATGTATGCCCTAGAGGCCATTACTGTACATAGGATGTATATTGTAGTAGATGCTGGGACATATATAGGGAGGACTTTCTTGCTCGACATGATAGTATGCTATCTGGTTACTCTTTACCTTAACGTGTGCACTGATTGTCTCTCTATTACATGTTGGTAAAGCCCTTAGGATGTGTACTTGACTACCTGGACTATGATGTGGATCATACTAGTGGGGACATGGTAGTCCATAAGTACATCCTTCAAAGTCTCTAGTCGTGGGTATATCGAGACGGGGCATCGATATACCAGAGTAGACTAGCGTGTACCTTCTCGACCCATACAGGTGGGCGATGGATGATCCCATATCCATTGGTGTTTGACATCAGAGATGATATACGGGTGCTCAGTAGAGACTGGGTACACTGGACGGACTCGCCGAGAACTCCCAGATGGTATTATACCTCACGTCAGATGGCAGTTCTCTGGTGACACTGGTACAGAGTAGTCTGTTGACCCGAGATCGTCATAGAGTCTTGTGTGGTTCCCACTGTTCTTTGATTTCCATCTTACCACGTCCAAGAGGGCGTGCAAAACGGTGGTTTTTGGGTACAGTCCCGAGTCACATGGAGGCAATGAGCGATAGGAGGGGATTCGTCTCTCCCGGTATAGGGGGTTGATGTTGCGCTGTGTTCGATTGGCTATAACAGGAAATCCCTGGCCAGGGTTGCTGAGATTTACTGGTAAGTGTTACCAGTAGTTTCTCGAATTGTTATAGACCTCGTATCGACACGACTTATCGAGCTGTTGGGGTCTGACGTTTACCACCCCTAGGCGAGACATACGACATATCAGACGATCAGACCGGACTGTACGGTAGTGTTACTGGTTGGATTCACAGGAGTGTGAGCGGGCTTGCTCGTCGATCTTCTGATCGTTCAATACCCGGGTGGCCGTTACGTTTAGCAGACCGCTTGCGGCTTGTGGATGTTTGATATGATCATCATCTGCTGCCGGCGTATTGACGAGTCTTTAGAGTCCTACACAGAGGTTTCCTGGCTCAAGCGAAACGAAATAGGAGCGCATATGAGATATGTGCGGGACCGAGAATAATACCAGTATCTGATATTGTATTCGATTCTCGCGATGTGACATTGATCGGTTATATGCGATATAGCCGGGTTATCGGATCAAGTGTTGATTCGATAAGTTGTTACTAATGATACCTGTCGGTTTTGTGCGACATGACCGGATCATTGAATCAAGTGTTGATTTAATGATTTAATGCATAATTATATATATTTGATATATTACTTTGCATTAACTAGTATCGGTTCACTTTAAGATGGATTTTCTCACTCGGATGTGCGCATTATATATGTGATATGATTTTGTGCACTAGCTTGTATCATGTTTGATGATACATGCTTTTTGGTTAAGTGTTAAGTGTTAAACCTTGGTTAATGAATATGTTAGGGTTTATTATTTGTTATTCATTTATCTTATTTAATTATCCATTTCTTTATGATAAATGAATAAAAGAAAATGAAATGAAATGGTTGCTAATTTTGGATTCTAGTTGAAGCTTCTTGATCTTTTGACTAAGTGACCATTTTGTCTCTAGTTTGACCCTAACCATTCCTTTAACCATGATTGATTCTCTACACCTAACTATGGTTCAATTATGATAAGAATGAATTTCTTTTATCATTATTATCATTCTTATCATAATATATTCTTCTTCTTCTTCCTTCAACTAAAGAAGAAAAACCTAGACTACATCAATGGTGGATTGATGATATGAGTGAGAAATCCATTTCTAAAGTCTACCCACTTCCTATTTCTTCATCCTCTACCTCTTGCCAAGTAGTAGAGTGTGTTTCCTTCACAAGTTTTCATGACTTGGTGAAGGTGGAGCTTGATCTTTCAATGCCTCGACGTAGATCATCTTCGGCATGGACATCGACGACCTAACTTGCCCATTCTCCGACGAAGCCGACGCTTGAGGCCGGATTTGATTTGGACAGCGGAGAGGACCTCGTTGCGGAGCTATGGAGGTGGAGCACCGGATCTACAAAGGTTGTATTTCCGTATTCTCATTAGTTAAGTGTTAACTAGTTATCTTTTCGCCTAAACATCTAGCAAACGATCCGTAGTCGGGTCTCTCGGCACCTAGAATTTTTGAAATTGGCATGTTCGATGCCTTGTGAGACCTCACTAGAGTGCCTAGGAACCCTACAGTGGTATCAGAGCCTAGCTAGAGCCTTAGACGAAGTCTAGACGGAATTTGAAGTCCGAACGAACCCGAAACCCCGAATCAAACTTGCTCTCTGTCCAGATTTTAAAATTGTGGATTTTTCAAGATTAAAAATATCCAGAAAATCAAGCAGGGTTTTCTAGGAATTACTGTAAATTTCGTGGACCTAATTCAACTTTACCACCGCGTTTCCGCGGCACGAGCATGGCTCATGCGGCGGAAGCGCGACCGTTTTGTCGTGTTGTGACGTAATGTTTACACAGTAACTCCTATTTAACAGTACTGGTTTTTTATGGGTATTTTTAATATTTTTTCAAGAGTTGAATTTTTCAGGGTTGTTTTGGGGATTCGAATGTTCGATCGGATTATCAAATTTTGTCTGTGTGGCTTTCCGGATAAATTTTAGAATATGTTAAAAAGTTCGACCGGATATAAATACCCAATTTTTCCCCTGTCGGGAAATTTCCAAGTGTTGGATTTTTCCGTAGTTTAACGACGTTCTAAGTAGTGCAAGTAACTCGATGGACCCTCTAGAAGACAACAAACCTTAACTCGATTATGTGACCGTCTTGAACTGCTCTTTGAACTTTCGGGTTTGGGGCAGTATGGCGTGCCACATGTGAGGTGTTGGCTTGACCCTTCTACGGCTGGACCGTTGGTACTGAGGCACGAACTGAATGTTGTTAGACTTATTTCATGTGTTGATCTGTATCGGGAAAAGTTGGGTGTTCGATTGTTCGATCGGAAAGTTTGACATTTTCTATTTATCCGGAATGGGATACAATAATTGGAATTCACAATAGTTATGTGATAACTGGATGAATATTATAAACATAGCAATTTAGTCTCACATGATCGGTTGCCACGGAATTTTGATGTGATCAAAAGTCCGTCGCAATCACGTAGCTTACGCGGATACTCGCCGGATAAACTTAATAGACAGCCTCACTCCATAGCCCCGACCAAGTGACTGTAGGAGAACCCCGTCGCCGAAAGCATCCGTTCGGGTGCTCGCGGCAGCGGTGTTCCGCCTTGGTGCACTTCGTCGACGGTATCAGGGGTGCGGCCGTCTACTGAAGTTTGCGACGAGTATTCGATCAGACTGTCGGGAATCTTGTTGAATTACCCGACTTGATATTGAAAAGAGTTTTCGATTTTGAGACTGAAATGCGGGGTTTATAATTGTTAGGCATGCGATGTCTAAGTAATTCATTTGGTCAGGCATGCGATGTCTGAGGTGGTTGCGGATTCCAACTGTTGTAGTTTTACACTTTCTTTTCTGTGACCGTTAGTGTAATATGTGATATCGCCGGTTTCGTTGCTATATGCCAACGACAATTGGGATGCGCATATTTACTTACGTTGATGACATGTGATGTTATGTGTTGCTGGATATGTTATATTGGATCGTCGTGTTTGAATAGCCGGGGGTTTTTATGTGAGATGAGTGTTTTTCATTTTCATTCATGTAAAAACTTGTATGTAATATTCTTTTTATTGGGGCGCTTCCAGGTAGCGGAAGTGGTCACCGGTTGTATATTATTTACTTTTCTGCACTAGGATGACCCAAGGAGGAGGGCACAAGTAACCGGGTTCTGGAGTCCAATGGGAGACCAACTCGAGGAGTCGAGTCCGGGTCTCCTAACTCTAGAATTGGTAGGGTTGCTTGCCGCTCTCGCAGGGGTCTAGGGGCGTGGGTTTGGCTATTCATCGCGACCGTGGAATCCGTGTTTTATACTGGCTCGTATTGAAAACACGGACGTCCTAGTATATCCAATATTTCATATGATTCTTCTGCTGCGATATCTGTGATGTGATCATGTGATATTCTGTGATAGATACAGTATATAGTATATATGATATATTATATAGACGTTAGTTATGTTTTACACCCGCGCTAGCCCTGCCCCGCTCTGCCGTTAGTTACCTAACCTAACGGTGCACGAGGGGACATCGAGGCGAATGCGGATGGCATAAGTGTACGTCATATCTATCTGTGATGTTTAGGTACTTAAATGATGGGACTTCATTAATATGATTAATGAAATAAAAGAAACCTAAAGATGTTGTAGAATCGAATTTCAAAATAAAACAGGTAGCTACAGTTCTTGCTTTGCACAGCGGTATATGCGATATATCCTGCACCTTATTCGATAAGGAAAGGACCGAGATCCCTTCACCGGGAGTGACTCCTTTAGCAATAACTGGCAGATGCTACAAACTCGGTTTGTCTTTTGATTGCTTTTAAGTGTTTTTGCTTTGCACAGTGATGTATATGATATATCCCGCACCTTATTCGACGAGGAAAGGACCGACGATCCCTTCACCGGGAGTGACTCCTTTAGCATAACAAGAAAAGCCTCAAAAGCACTCCATTTCAAAATTCATTCGATCCTACAACGATATCAAGTTCATTACGCAATAGGTTTTCATAAAAACCTGTCGTAGCCCTCCGTCATTTCAGATAAGTGCTGTTTAGTATTCGTGCTGCGTTTGTTGGCCTCCGTCAAGGCGCAGTGTGCGGTAGCTAACCAGTATTTATCTGTTTATGCATATGATGCAGATTGAGTTAGGGTAGTCGTGCGACCTTGTTGGCCTCCGTCAAGGGTCGTGCGGGTGGGTTTGATTCGATCAAGAAATGGCGGGTTGAACTTGACTAGTAGCCTATGGTTTGTTGGCCTCCGTCAAGGTCATAGGGTGCTAGGGGCAAAATATTATCGGGAATTTCAAGTGTTGAAATTTGCAATGAGATTGCATACCTTCTATGAGATAGTTGGATCCCGATACCCGCTGCGAGTAAGAGTTACTCCTGGGAGAGTTTTATACATTACAATTAGTCGATCAAGTAGGTGTCTAGAAAGGTGTTAACGAGGTTACGCCTCTGGGAAAACGAGGTTTACATTAATTAGGTTCGTGCGAAAGCACGGGGGACCTCCCTCAAAGTACCGACACTGGCCTGGCTGAAAGATTGGCGAACTTGTAGTGTGTAATTAATCCCGGCTAGTCTTTCCTTTTTGGGTTTGAAGGAAGATTTGATAAAAAGCAGTGGGAGCCATCCTGATTAGATAAAATAAAACCAATCTATTCTTGCAAGAGCACACGCTGAGTGTTTTCTTCTCTCTCTCTCCTGGTAGCGACCATATCACGCCTTAATCAAGATAATAATACGGATTATTGACCGAACCCGCTTGTTATACTGAGCTGGGGAACGTTGGTCCCGCTCCAACTTATAATTGTTATAAGACAGAGCAGGAAATTGGGGATTACCAGAATTCCCATGCCGCCCAAACGAAGAGAGTGCATGCTGATGCATCATCTTCGGGTGTGTTCTTTATACAGAACTGTTTCTCAGTATCCTCCGTATCCTGGGTATATGATACCGGATCAGGATCCCAGATATGTAATCTGTTACATAGGGCTACAAAAGGGTAGAAAAACTGAGAACGGGTGATAAGTTTCATGAGGCAGAAAACGGGGCAAGTGTTGCAGCCAAGTTTGTCGGTCACTGTCACCCTGTATTACCAATACATTGATTCTGAATGAATGTTATTAGATACCGAACCTGATATACAAAATCATATCACTCTCTTTATTAGTAACGAAACGATAAAATTTTGTATTGTTGGATAATGTTTTGAACATTTCCTATATCAAAAGTTGATCGGTTCAGGCACGTTATCTAAAAGCATTGATGTTCTAAATCAAACTACAGTTCTTAGTATTCGGAACACACACAAGAGGAAAAGTTCAGAAATGAACGAATCCTTCTTGAGGTATTGTAGACTAGGTCAGATCAATGCGACCTGACTGGCTGGAGTTACATTTAGATGCATATTTAAATCAGTTTGAATTTACATCTTGTGAAACTCGCCAGTCATGTCACAAAGATAAAATGACCATAGCTCAGTTTATTGGAAACAGAGAAAGAGTTAGTGAACTCTTGGGATTGATACATGTTGATGTATGTAAGGTCCCCTGTCTACATATACCAGGAATGGTTCTTTATACTTCATTACGTTCTCTGATGATCTCTTTAGATTCAGACATATGTTCTTGTTGAAACACAAGTCCGAACCTTTTGAGATATTCACAGAATATAAGTTAGAAGTAGAGAACCAAAATAAGGGGTATAAGTATTATGTCCTTTGATGTGATCAAGGAGGAGAATACTTGTAGCACGGAAATCCCGGACTATTCTAAAGGAGAATGAGATTCTCTCTCAGCATTACTCCTCCGTATACACTATTGCACGATGATATGTCGGGGCAGAGCAGATACACCCTATTTGATATGGTGTGCTCTATGATGAGTAATACTGAGTTACCTTTTTCCTTAGGGGTTATGCACTTGAGAAGTTGCATACCTATTGAATAGGGTTCCAATCAAATCAGTTGTCTACCATTTCATATGTGATATGGAAAGGGAAGAGCCCATGTCTTAAGCTAGTTAAGATTTGGGGTTGTCCGGCCTATGTCTAAAAGCAAAATCCGGACAAGCTCGAGGCAAGGTCTGTTATGTAGAACTGGAAATGTTCCAGCTATACAAACTGCAGCAGATGATTTGATAGAGCCAAAGGATTCAGTAGATTCCAACGAACCTCAGCCTCTCCACCGATCTAGTAGGGTTCCTCACCCACCTGAGAGAAACTTTGGTTTCTCTATGACAGTGGGAGCGAGGATTGCATCATGAGATGATGACCCAACTAGTTTCGAGCTGGCCATCAAGAGTAGGGACTCTGTAAGAATGGCTGGATGTTTATCGATCTGAGATGGAATCCTTATACACCAACAAAGTATGGACTTTAGTTGCTATATCTGAAGGGTTAAATCCCCATCAGGAGCAAGTATATCTTGAGAAGATTACTTGGTGTACATGGAAAAGTTGAGACTTTCAAAGCTAGACTTGTTAAAGGTTTTCATCATCAACCAGGTATGGATAGTAGTGAAACCTCTTGAAGTAACTATGTTTAAGTCCATCCAGATCCTACTTGCCACGGCTACATACCATGACTACGATATCTGGTGGTTGGGTGTCATGACTTCTTTTCTAAATAATGATTTAGAAGAGAATGTCTATAAGAACACAGCCAGAGGGCTTCGTAAACAGTGGGAGCAGCGGAAACGTGTGCAAGATGCTTTATAGGATTAAAGCAGGCATCGCGGAGTTGGAACATCTGTTTTGATGGATTAGTCAAAGAGTTTGACATCATCAAAATGGTACATGAACCTTGTATAAACAAAAAGTTAGTAGGGAGTATGGTGGTGATCCTCGTAGAGTACGTGGATGACATACTCTTGATAAGAAAGGAGTTTCTTATGCTACGCTCGATCAATCTCCGCTTATCACAATGATTCTCCATAAAGGATCAAAGTGATACCTACTAAATCCTGGATTTTGGATCTATGAGATAGATCTAAATGGATGTTAGGATACTCACTAGTTGTAGTGAGATAGTATCAATCGATCTTGGGGAGAATCACTGGAAAGGTTCCATGATGATAAAGACGACTGAATGTCAGTCACAGGCATTGTCTTTACCCTCACTATAGGGATGGTATGTAGGAAGAGTTCCAAGCTAGAAACCGTGACATAGTAGACGATAAAGGCTGGATACATCGCTACTTAAGATGCTACCAAAGAGGATGTTTGGGTGTATATTAGTTCATGAGATGAACTACGTTCCTGCCATTGTGAGACAATGGAGTCGTGGCTTATGCCGAGGAACGCCGGTCCCATCAGTGATCCAGACTTATTCTAAGGCAGTATCACCTGATCATGGAGATGGTTGATCTCCAGGTTGATCGAGGCAAGGAGAGCAGACTTAGAGGATAGCACAGCGGATCCACTCACGAAGGCCTATTCCCAGAGAGAGACTTTTATGGGATGGTTGAGTATGAGATACTACAACCACTGCTACAGATGGCCCTAGTGCAAGTGGGAGATTGTTAGTTATATGTATGCCCTAGAGGCCATTACTGTACATAGGATGTATATTGTAGTGGATGTTGGGACATATATAGGGAGGACTTTCTTGCTCGACATGATAGTATGCTATCTGGTTACTCTTTACCTTAACGTGTGCACTGATTGTCTCTCTATTACATGTTGGTAAAGCCCTTAGGATGTGTACTTGACTACCTGGACTATGATGTGGATCATACTAGTGGGGACATGGTAGTCCATAAGTACATCCTTCAAAGTCCCTAGTCATGGGTATATCGAGACGGGGCATCGATATACCAGAGTAGACTAGCGTGTACCTTCTCGACCCATACAGATGGGCGATGGATGATCCCATATCCATTGGTGTTTGACATCAGAGATGATATATGGGTGCTCAGTAGAGACTGGGTACACTGGACGGACTCGCCGAGAACTCCCAGATGGTATTATACCTCACGTCAGATGGCAGTTCTCTGGTGACACTGGTACAGAGTAGTCTGTTGACCCGAGATCGTCATAGAGTCTTGTGTGGTTCCCACTGTGCTTTGATTTCCATCTTACCATGTCCAAGAGGGCGTGCAAAATGGTGGTTTTTGGGTACAGTCCCGAGTCACATGGAGGCAATGAGCGATAGGAGGGGATTCGTCTCTCCCGGTATAGGGGGTTGATGTTGCGCTGTGTTCGATTGGCTATAACAGGAAATCCCTGGCCAGGGTTGCTGAGATTTACTGGTAAGTGTTACCAGTAGTTTCTCGAATTGTTATAGACCTCGTATCGACACGACTTATCGAGCTATTGGGGTCTGACGTTTACCACCCCTAGGCGAGACATGCGACATATCAAACGATCAGACCGGACTGTACGGTAGTGTTACTGGTTGGATTCACAGAAGTGTGAGCGGGCTTGCTCGTCGATCTTCTGATCGTTCAATACCCGGGTGGCCGTTACGTTTAGCAGACCGCTTGCGGCTTGTGGATGTTTGATATGATCATCATCTGCTGCCGGCGTATTGACGAGTCTTTAGAGTCCTACACAGAGGTTTCCTGGCTCAAGTGAAACGAAATAGGAGCGCATATGAGATATGTGCGGGACCGAGAATAATACCAGTATCTGATACTGTATTCGATTCTCGCGATGTGACATTGATCGGTTATATGCGATATAGCCGGGTTATCGGATCAAGTGTTGATTCGATAAGTTGTTACTAATGATACCTGTCGGTTTTGTGCGACATGACCGGATCATTGAATCAAGTGTTGATTTAATGATTTAATGCATAATTATATATATTTGATATATTACTTTGCATTAACTAGTATCGGTTCACTTTAAGATGGATTTTCTCACTCGGATGTGCGCATTATATATGTGATATGATTTTGTGCACTAGCGTGTATCATGTTTGATGATACATTCTTTTTGGTTAAGTGTTAAGTGTTAAACCTTGGTTAATGAATAGGTTAGGGTTTATTATTTGTTATTCATTTATCTTATTTAATTATCCATTTCTTTATGATAAATGAATAAAAGAAAATGAAATAAAATGGTTGCTAATTTTGGATTCTAGTTGAAGCTTCTTGATCTTTTGATTAAGTGACCATTTTGTCTCTAGTTTGACCCTAACCATTCCTTTAACCATGATTGATTCTCTACACCTAACTATGGTTCAATTATGATAAGAATGAATTTCTTTTATCATTCTTATCATTCTTATCATAATATATTCTTCTTCTTCTTCCTTCAACTAAAGAAGAAAAACCTAGACTACATCAATGGTGGATTGATGATATGAGTGAGAAATCCATTTCTAAAGTCTACCCACTTCCTATTTCTTCATCCTCTACCTCTTGCCAAGTAGTAGAGTATGTTTCCTTCACAAGTTTTCATGACTTGGTGAAGGTGGAGCTTGATCTTTCGATGCCTCGACGTAGATCATCTTCGGCATGGACATCGACGACCTAGCTTGCCCATTCTCCGACGAAGCCGACGCTTGAGCCTGGATTTGATTTGGACAGTGGATAGGACCTCGTTGCGGAGCTATGGAGGTGGAGCACCGGATCTACAAAGGTTGTATTTCCGTATTCTCATTAGTTAAGTGTTAACTAGTTATCTTTTTGCCTAAACATCTAGCAAACGATCCGTAGTCGGGTCTCTCGGCACCTAGAATTTTTGAAATTGGCATGTTCGATGCCTTGTGAGACCTCACTAGAGTGCCTAGGAACCCTACAGGGCCGTTGTAGCGGACTTCGTCAGATTCCCCCTCTTTTGCGAGGGTTTTTTGATTGTGGAGACGCTCTTCCCTACAGGCGCAAGCCCCTGCAGTTAATTACATTACCGCATAGCGGTAACCACTTTCTCCTGCTCCAGAAAGTCACTTCATGTCGTGTGTGTTTGTTTTATTTTTGGTTGCCCGTGGATTGTATACGGAGACTAATTTGTGTTGTCGCCCGTAGGACGTGGATTTGTCCAAATCCGTATATTCTTAGATTTGGGTTTGGGTTGATTTAAGGAACATTAATCTTATTTGAGACTAAGTTCAACTTAAATGTTTGTTGAGGATACGTTAGTCTAATTTTAGGCTAAGATGTACTCAACATGATTTTGGGATCATTCAGACCCAACAAAAGAGTATTTGGGCTCTATTGCTTTAGTTTATGGACGTTACGGTCCGTAGCTAGTTTAAGAACATTGCGGTCCATAGGAATGTGCTCATGGGTTTGGGAGTGCACCAAAGAGCTGTTGGTTGTCAGGACCCTCCATCTCTCTAAAGACGTTGAAGAATTACAACGACATGTATCAGAGGTGTGGGGAGATGTACCTTTGAGCCGAACTCCAGATTGAAGGGAAAGATCATGGTGGAACGAACATCATTTTAGATGCCAAGTGTCAGGAGATCATTAGTCATCTTTGGAACTAAGATCGATTTGGGAAGACCTGAGTATAGGAGGGCTCAGTTGATTGATGGTTAAAAGGTTTTTTTTGCCCTCAGGAGACTTGGCTAATTTAGGCAAAGGTTGGCCCCCTCATAGTGTTAAACACTGATATTTGTTTGGCGCTCACGTGCTTCCACGTGAGGTTCTTAAGTAGTGTTAAACACTGAAATTTGGAGCGCTCACGTGTGGCACGTGAGGTGCCTGAATATTGGTCATTACTTCTTTGGATTTATTCCCTTCTTATTTTATAAGTGCTAAGCACTATTGGGGGCCACGTGGGAGTACGTGAGGCGCCCTAAAATGGGAACTATCTTTGATTTATTTCCCTTTTCCTTTTATAAGTGCTGAGCACTATTAGGGGGTCGCGTGGGATCACATGACTCGATCTTAATCGTTCCTTTTTGTTCTTCAAAGATGCTCACGTAGGAACACGTGATCTGTAGTAATAGCGTTGAACGCTAATCATTTCTTTTATGTGCATGGAAATCTTGATCTGAGTTTTGAGCATTTTAGATCTCTTATTTTGATAAGAATTAAATTCTTTTATTGGGTTAAACCATAGTTTTATCAGAGAAATTAAATTCCTATATCTTTGGGAAGAATTAAATTTTTCAAACTTAGTTCTTTCCTCTAAGTTTTGAGTCTGCATAACAGAATCTCCCCGATGAGAATTAAATTCTCAAGTTATGGGGAGATCTGCTTCTGCAGATCTCAACCAGAGGAAGAACTAAGTTCTTTTTAAAAGAGTTAAACTTTTGAAATGGCGAAGAAGAGATAAAATGATCTCTATGTCTCTCTTCTTACTTAGGGTTTCTTTTCTAAAAGAGAGCTCTTCTTTTTTTTTTTTGTTTCTCAAATTTTATGGGGGGGGTCTCCTCTTTTTAGATTTAATCTCCTTGCTTCTATTTATAGGAGAAGGAAAAAATCAATTTGTTCAGAGAATCTCTCATTGAGAGATTTTGATTGATTTCATGATCTTTTAGATCAATCGGTGAATTTTATTCACCGTTGGATTTTTAATCCAAAAGCTCTCTATTTAACAGAGAAGATTTCTTGTTTGTTTAAAAAAGATTATGAATATTTTGTTAGTTTTAACAAGATTAGAATTTTATTCTATCATATATTTTTAGTTTAACAAGATCAGGAAAATATTTCCCAAATGGAATTTAATTCTAGAATTTGATAGGAGCGTTTTTAATTGGGGTGCTCACATGCTTTGCATGTGAGCGGCAAGAGAACTCACCTGTTTAACACGTGACCCCCAGTGTGGGTTTTAGTCTGTTTATTTTCAGCGCTCATATGAGCATATGAACGCTCATGTGTTTAACACGTGAGACCTGTTTGGCCATTGATGATTTATGTTTAGTGCTAATATGCTTTGCATATGAGCACTCATGTGTTTTACACATGAGGCCTGTTTGGCCCTTTAGGTTTATTTTATTCAGCGCTCATATGCTTTGCATATGAGCGCCCACGTGTTTAACACTTGATGTCTATTTGGCCCTTGGTTATTTATGTTCAGCGCTCATAGCGCTCACGTGTTTTACACGTGAAGCCTGTTTGGTCCTTTGTTATTTTCTTTCAGCGCTCATATGCTTTGCATATAAGCGCTCATATGTTTAACACGTGATGTCCAACCATGAACTCTTTTCCTCTTTCTTCTCTCCTTTTTTTATAAGGGTTATAAGGGAACAAATAGCTCTTGGCCGAAAATTTTGGTGGGAACACCTATAAGTAACACTTACCATACAGTCCATTCTGTTCGTCTGATATGTCGCATATCGAGTCTAGGGGTAGTAACGTCAGACCCCAGTAACTTGATAAGTCATGTCGATGTATGGCTCATAACGATTCGAGAAACTACTGATAACACTTACCAGTAAATCTCATCAACAGCCCTGGCCAGGGACTTACTATTATAGCCCATCGAGCATAGCGCAACATCAACTCCTAATACCGGGAGAGACGAAACCCCTCCTATCACTCATTGCCTCCATGCGACTCAGGAATGTACCCAAAATCCACCTATTTTCATGACTCCTTTGAGCCGTGGTTGGGAGGAAATCAAAGCACAGTGGGAGCCACACAAGACACTATGACGATCTCGGGTCTATAGACTAACATATACCAGTGTCACCTAAGAACTGCTATCTGACGATAGATATAATACCAACTAGGAGTTCTCGGCGAGTCCTGTTCGGTGTACCCATTCTCTAATGAGCACCTGTGTACAATCTTTGATGTCACACGCCAATGATTGCGGGATCAACCATCGCCCCATACAGGGTCAAGAAACGTACACACTAGTTTACTCTGGAATATCGATGCCATGTCTCGATATCCTCTTGACTAGGAACTGTTTAAAGGATGTACTTGTAAACCACCCTGGCCCCACTAGTATGATCTGCATCATAGTCCTGGTAGTCAAGTACATAACCTAAGGGCTTTATCCACATGTAACATTGAGACATTATAATAATACCAGTCTACATATTAAGATAAAGGAAATCAAATAGCATACTATCATGTCGAGCAAGAAAGTTCTCTATATATATGTCCAAGCATCCACTATAATATACATCAATGTACAATAATGTCCTCTAGGGCATATATATCCCTAACAATCTACCACTTGCACTAAGGCCAGTTGTTGTAGTATCTCATACCCAACATCCCAAATAGTCTCTCGAATTGCGTCTGGGGAGGGCCTTCATGAGTGGATCCTCTATGTTATCCTTCATGTCAACTCTCCTGGCCTCAATCTCCCGGCGATCAACTATCTCCCGAATCAGATGATACCGCCTAAGAATATGTCTGGATCTCTGATGGGACCGGGGTTCCTCGGCCAAAGCCACAGCTCCATTGTTATCACAATACACAGGTATTAGATGCTCAATGGATGGAACCACAACAAGTTCAGCAATAAACTTCTTCATCCAAACAGCCTCTTTGGTAGCATCATTGGCAGCGATGTATTCAGCCTCCATCGTCGAGTCTGCTATGGTATCTTGCTTGGAACTCTTCCAACATACCGCCCCTCCATTGAGGGTAAAGACATAACCCGAGACCGACTTACTGTCTTCCTTATCACTCTGGAAGCTCGAATATGTAAAGGACTCCACCTGGATTTCACCGTTACCATACACCAAGAACATTTCTTTAGTCTTTCTCAAGTACTTAAGAATGTTCTTCACAGCTGTCCAGTGGTTTTCCCAAGGATCTGATTGATACCTACTCACTACACCTAGCGAGTAAGATGCATCCGGTCTGGTACACAGTATTGCATACATGATTGACCCTACTGCCGAATCATAGGGTATCCCTTATATGCGAGTCCTCTCCAAATCAGTCTTGGGAGACATCTCTTTGGAGAGAGTGATTCCTAAGCAAGCGGGTAAATTACCACGCTTAGAATCTTCCATACTAAACCTCTTTAGTACCTGGATTGGGACAATCCCAACATCCGTTTAGATCTATCTTTATAGATCTTAATCCCTAGGATGTAGGAGGCATCACCTAGATCTTTCATAGAGAACTTGTGTGATAAGAAGAGCTTGATCGAGTGCAGCATAGGAACATCGTTTCCAATCAAGAGTATTTCATCCACGTACAATACGAGGAAGACAACCTTACTCTCTACAACCTTCTAGTATATACAAGGTTTATCTACGTTTTTGATGAAGTCAAACTCTTTGACAGCTTCATCGAAACAGATGTTCCAGCTTCGATGCCTTCTTTAATCCGTAGATTGATTTAAGCAGCTTGCACACTGTAACACTTTGAAATTCGCTTAGATCAAGTTCGTGTTAATTAGCTAATGCGTGTTTTTCATAAAATCTCATAACCATTAAATTTCCACATAAATCGGAATAAATAAATTTTTTATTTGTGAAAATATGAAATTATAGGTATAATTGTGTCTTATTAATTATTAATTAGTATACTGTTCACCTAATTAGAAAATTTTCTTAATTATACTTTACTAAGCAATTTAGTGTAGCATGCATAATTTTTCACCTAGGTTAAGTTTTAACATGTCTACCATTTTCATTTTTTCCCTTAGTCCCAATTTCCTTTGTAAAAGCCAAAACAAAAACTAATAAATAGAAAATAGAATAAAGAATGAGAAAAGAGAGGTATGGCGGAGGGGGGGGGGGTAATTAATGAGCATGGATGCTTGACTTTGGGGGCATTTTCTCTCTCTCTCTCTCTCTTACTCCCATTCCAGCAGCATGCAGCAGCAGCAGCAGCTCAGCACCCTCCCCCATCATCTCTTCTTCTTCCCATCAATTTCTAACACAAATCTTCATTAAAAACCCATCTACCATCACACCAACTCACATTTATCACTCCAAGATCATTCCTTGTCGGTTGTAATGGCAAGTCTTTGTCCTTGAAGGCAAGTGCAGCAAGTTTAGACTCCCCTAAGACCAACTTAAGGTATTAAGCTCACTTTAATCATTTATTTGCTAAACTTGTAATTATTTTAGCTTAATTTAGTGTATATGTGGGTTTTAGTGCTAATTAGGTGGTTTAAGTGAAGATTAGGTAAAGTTAGGATTGTTAGGGCTTGATTAGCCTAATTGAGTGCTATTAGTGTCGTTTAACCTAAGTAATTGCTTCAGATTACACTAAAATACCTTATTGTTTTAAATTAGTGTTAATTAAACGTTTTAGTTAAGATTTTGGGTAGTTTTGTGATCTTCTTTTGAAGAGAGTGCTTCAGGCAAAAGTTGCAGATACTGGGACTCAGTTACTAAGCTAGGGACACACACACAGCACGAGACCCCACTTCCCCTACCTGGCCGCAAATTGCGGCCAGAGGAGTGAGTTAGGTGTCGGGGTCTGGGCTGGGGGAGTCTGCTACATATCTTGGGTGTTTGGTATATGCAACTTTTCCTAATTCAACTCGAGTCAAAATCTGGGATCAAATACCTTATTTTCAACACTTTTAGACTTGCGCGACATGCACGTTTTGAGTTTGGGTCTGGTGGTTTCTATGTATCTCCGCGTGTCAGGGTGGTTCCAGGCGTTTGCACACACGTTTTGGTGTCACATTTGCACACGCGCTAGCTTGCGACGTTAGTTTCTTGTATGGTCTTGATATCACGTTTTTGCAGGATTTTAGCCTTATGTGTGCTACTTTGTGTAATTCTAGGATCGCAGGTGGGGACTTCTGACACCGCGAAGAAGGGGAAGCAAGTGGTCGGATACACTTAGCATGAGATCACCGGTGTGTAGATTTAACATCTACGGGGAAATCGCCCGTATGGCGTTATGCGTCAAGGCTTGCTAGGATGTTGTAGTCACATATTATATTCCTATATATATATAGGTTTTGCATATGTATTCATTGTAGCATACCCCTCTTTTGTTGCATATAGACATAGTAATCATGGGACACCGTACTGTTACTAACGGTTCATGTTGCACGAGCACTAATTGTATGCTACACGCACACCCCGTTAGTAATTGCCATGACACTCGCACTATAGAATTTCTATGAACCATACATCGTTTAGATTATCTCATCATTGATGATTAGACATGATTCTATTCCTTTACGTGCATACAGATTTGCGTATCTACATTATTGCTTTTTCACCCTTGCTTACGCATATATACTTGTACATCCATATTGGCGCATATGCATATTGTACACTTACACTTGCGTATATATATCCACTGGTGCACCCATACATATGTACATACATAGATGATGCTGGCTTTGTTTTGAATGATTGGGAACCGCATGATATATTTTCAAAACTGGATCCACTTAAAAGAGCGGTTTTCCCTTTTCACTCTTAGTACGACTTTATGTTGGATACATCACCTTGCATGGAATTTCGCATTTAGTTATGGATTTCATGAGATTTTATGGATTTGAGAACCGTGGTATTGTTTCAAGAAAATATGCATTTGTTTTAAAAACCCGGTTTCTCGTGATATGATATTTCGTGCGTCCACCATGAGTTTTCTCGGTTCTGAGATTGGTTTTCGAGACCCGATTTGAGGAGTGAAGGAACCGTCTGCAGGTACATGGTGGACCCGGTATGGTACCCCGGGGCAAGAGAGAGATTTTGTGGGGATGACGATGAGCCTGGCAGTGGATATACTACCTACCGGTGACAGTATAGAGCCCGATGGATATCCGGAGGATACCGTCTGGGGGGTTATGACATGATATGTATGTTTAGGGCCGATCTGGTATACGACGCCTGAGGGATGAGGATTTGTGTGTCGATGATGGACATATGTATTTCTTGATATTTTTGAGTGCCGATGTTGGGCACTCCCGTGCCATGAGATTTACAGGACATGAGGGCCGGATAGAGTGACGGCGCCTGCGTTATTGGGATTTTGGGGGCGTTTTTGGTAGACACCGGGTTTTTCCACGATGATGATTCGTGTAGATGATATTTTATCCCATACTCAGTATCCATTGTTATGCACTGCATCATGTAGTTGTAGTACCTGATAGAGTACCTCGCATGATTATTGCTTACCCAGTTTATCACGTTGATGTTATTAGATTACACATGTTAGAGTATCGCAGTACGTGCATACTTGCGATTACCTTTATATGTTATTTTCTATTCACAAGTTGGCAACTCACCCCTGTTGTGCCACAGTGTTTTGCAGGTTGACCCTCAGAGTAGTCGCGGCAGGGTTACCTTATTGTACCTTTTTGCGGCGGATACCGTTATAGTGGGCAGGTGTGCCGGGTTGCTTATAGGTGGGCTTGCGGTATTCGTTTTATTTTCCTCTTATGCACTCTATTGTATATAGTACTCTCCATCTACCATATCATGTATTGACTTAGAGACCAGTTGTGAGGACGATGTTGTATATTATTTTGTACTCTGGATGTCGAGCTCGTGTGAGCCGACTTTATTTCTACAATTTATCTTTTATGTTGTTTTCCATTTTTATTGTTCATTTCTTCGCTATGGCGTCGTATATTTTCTCGTGGTGATTGTTCCGCCGTTGGGCTTGATTGTTCCCGTTTGGGGATACTTTATCTTTATTATATGTCATTTTACTTATATCATGTGTGTACCCGGTTTCGGGGCTAGGTTTACAAAGGAGGTGCTGCCGAAATTTTCAAGAATTAAATTTTAAACTTAAAGGATTTTTACTTGTGAATTCCAAATGTTTTTATAAATGTTTTCTTCACTCACTATCCTTAATGGTTTTGATTTCTGGGTTTTCGGTTTACTTAATACGCGTTACGCCTGTAGACGTCACGTGGTTCAGAGCCGGTCACGGGCCAAATTTCGGGTCGTGACACACACGCTTCTGCTGCTCCCACTATCTACGAAGCCCTCTGGCTGTGTCATGTACACGCTCTCTTCAAAATCACCATTTAGAAAAGCAGTTTTGACGTCCATCTGCCAGATTTCGTAGTCATGGTATGCAGCAATGGCAAGTAAGATCCCGATGGACTTAAGCATAGCCACTAGAGAAAATGTTTCATCATAATCGACACCAGGTCGTTGACGAAAACCTTTTGCAACAAGTCTAGCTTTGAAAATCTCAACTTTTCCATTTACACCAACTTTCTTCTTAAAGATCCACTTGCTCCCGATGGGTTTTACCCCTTCAGGAGCAACTTCTAAAGTCCATACTTTGTTGGTGTACATGGATTCGATCTAGGATCGCATAGCATCCAGCCATTTCACAAATTCCCCACTTGTGATAGCCCGCTCAAAACTAGTTGGGTCATCATCTTCCATGATGCAATTCTCGTGCCCACCGTCAATGAGAAAACCGTAGTATCTCTCAGGCGGATGAGGAACCCTACTAGATCCGCGGAGGGACTAGGGTTCGTCGGGGACTATTGAATCCTCCGGTTCTACTAAATTGTCAGTTATAGTTTGTATAGCTGGAACTTCTTCCAGTTCTACCTCATTTCCACTAATTTCTTTTACAAGAAATTCCTTTTCTAAAAAGGTGGCATATTGAGAAACAAACACCTTTTGTTCCTCAGTGTGGTAGAAAATATATCCATATGAATCCTTTGGATATCTTACAAACTTGCACAAAACAGACCTTGCCTCGAGCTGTCTGGATTCTGCTTTTTAACATAGGCCAGACAACCCCATATCTTAACTCGTTTAAGAGATGATCTCTTCCCATTCCATATCTCATATAGAGTGGGTAGACACGGATTTGGTCGGAACCCTATTCAATAGGTACGCAGATGTCTCAAGTGCATAACCCTAAAGGAAATAAGTAACTCAGCAGTACTCATCATGGAGCGCACCATATCTAATAGGGTGTGATTTCTCCGCTCCAATACTCCGTTATGTTGTGGTGTATACAGAGGAGTAAGCTCAGAGAGAATCCCATTCTCTTTTAAGTAGTCTCGGAATTCTATGCTCAAGTATTCTCCTCCCCGATCAGATCGAAGGATTTTAATACTTTTACCCGTTTGGTTCTCTACTTCGTTCTTATATTTCTTGAATTTCTCAAAAGCTTCAGACTTGTGTTTCAATAAAAACACATGTCCGAATCTAGAGAGATCATCTGTGAATGTAATAAAGTATGAGGAACCATTCTTGTCATGAATAGACATAGGACCACATACATCACTATGTATGAGTCCCAAGAGTTCATAGCTTTTTCTCCGTGTCCAGTAAACGGAGTTTTGGTCATTTTACCTTTGAGACATGACTCAAAAGTTTCATAAAATGTAAATTCGAATGGATTCAAATTTCCATCTTTATGTAACTTAGATAGTCTTGTCGCATTAATATGATTTAGTCTACAATGCCATAAGTAGGCTTCGTTCATTTCTGAACTCTTTCTCTTGTGTGTGTTCTGTACATTTAGAACTGTCGTTTGATTTAGAACGTATATACCGTTACACAACGTACCAAAACCAATCAACACTTGATTGAGAAAAATGTTCATAACAAATCCTCTAATGTGAAATTATATCCTTCTTTAGTTAGCAAAGAAACTGATATAATGTTGCACATCATCTTTGGTACGTACTAACAGTCATTCAAAATCAATGTATTACCTGTTGGTAACACTAGGTGATATTCGCTAACTGCTTTGGCTGCAACAATTGCTCCATTCCCTACTGTTAGAGACCTATCACCCTTTCCAGTTCTCCACCTCTTTTCAGCCCTTGTAATAAATTACATACGTGGGATCCTGATCCGGTATCCAGTACCTAGGACGTAGTGAAAACTGAGAAATAGTTCTCGGTTACGAACACACCCGAAGACGATACATCAACATGCTTATTCTTCGTACGGGTGGCGTGGGAATCCCGATGTTCCCCTATTCCTTGCTCATACTTCTGACTATCATAAGATAGAGCGGAACCTATCCCAGTATAATAAGTGGGTTCGGTTAATACATCCATATTATTATCTTGATTAAGGTGTGTCAATGGTCGCTACCTGGAGGGAGAGAGAGAGAAGGAAACGCATTAGCGTGCGATCTTTAAAAGATTAGATTGGTTATTATCTTATCTAATCAGGATGGCTCCCACTATTTTTATCAAATCTTCCTTCAAACCACAAAAGTAAAGATTAGCCGGGATTAATTACATTCTACAAGTTCGCTAACCAGTCAACCATGTTGGCTATAGTGCCCTTAAGTCAATTATTAAATCGCAGGCACACGATTGCGATGATTGAGGGAGGACCTATACGGATAAAACAGTCTTACTCAAGATGATAGTATGCTATCTGGTTTGTCTTTATCATCATGTACATGTTTTATGTGGTATTACAGATCACTATTACATGTTGATAGAGCCCATAGGATTCTTGCTTGACTACCAGCATTATGATGGCGATCATATACGTGGGAGCTGGGTGGTCTATAAGCACATCCTTAAATATCCCTAGTCATGGGAGTATCGAGACTGGGTATTGATACTCCAGAGTAGACTAGTGTATACGGATCGAGACCCCGACGAGGGGCAGTAGCCAGGTCTCACAAGCTATTGGTGTTAGTTTGTTCATCTAAGATAGTATACAGGTGCTCATTGGGTTATGAGTACACTGGATAGACTTGCCGAGAACATACTAGTTGGTAGTATACCTATTGTCAGATAGCAGTTCCCAGGTGACATGTGTGCAGGTTAGTCTATCGACCTGAGATCGTTATTTGTCTCATGTGAGTTCCCACTGTACTTTGATTACTACCCTACCATGGCTCAAAGGAGTCATGCAAAAAGGTTTTAGTTGGGTACAGTCTTGAGCCACATGGAGGCAGTGAGCGGATCGCCGGGGATTCGTCTCTCCCGGTATTGGGGGTTGATGTCGCGTAGTGCATGGGTGGCCATCACCAGAAATCCTTGGCCATGGTAGTCGAGAATTACTGATTTGGATCAGTAGTTTTTCAGTGGGTGATGGGCTTCATACCGAAACGAAATATCGCGTTATTAGGGGTCTAACTTTATCTTCCCCCTAGACTCGATATGTGATACTCTTAGAAGAACAGACCGGACTATACGGATATTGTCACGGACAGGCTCAGTAGGGTTCATGGTGAGTTTGCACGTCAGCCTTCCTTTCGCTCAATACCTGGGTAGCCGTTACGTACAGCTAGTGCCGCTGACGTGCTTGTGGTTAAACCCACTGCCAGCGTATTGATGAGTCTTCAGAGTCCCACACAGAGGGTTTCTCTGCTTCGGGCGAAACGATGTAGAGGCCGTATGGTTTTACGGTAGGGTTCGATCATATACGTGCACTTGTGCACGTATCAGGATTCAGACAGATAATACTAGTGGCTTTGGTTTAAGAAGGATTCTAATATTATATTGTTGGATTATTTTCGTCTCATTATATTCGTATTTTGTCAGAATACGGATACAGGTATGTATATACAGATTAGGGGTATTCTTGTAATTTATTACAAGGTGCTTCTAGAAGATGCCACCTCATTTAGTTTTAACCATTTAGGATTAAATGGTTAATGAAGTGGAGAGGATGAGGTGTTTATTGAATTTATTGTGGCATGGCTTTGTAGTGACTTATAGTCACTATTCAAGCATGCTTGATTTTTGTTTGTGTGAGATATTTTGAAGAATTAAGATATTTTGTGTTGACTTAAGATATTTTGGAGACTTGAGATATTTATTGGATGACTTCATAGAAGCTCACAACACTTATCCATTTTTTTGGACATAGCCATTTTTCTTGAGTTGCCTCCCACTCTCATCCTCAAGCTTCTTCTTTTACCTCCACCCTTCAAGTCTCATGTGTTTAGAAACCTAGGGTGTTTGGAGACAAATTAATCCATCACTACACTCTATATCCTCTAGGCTATCTAGTTTAGCGATCTAGGTACCCTAGTTATCTCGTCTATTGAGGTAGGTGCTCGGAATACAAATCCTCGGGTGGATCATCTTCGATGGAGGGAGACCGAAGATCAAGCTAGATCATGATTGCCTCTAGGAGCTTGGGAAGGTGGTTGAAGACCGAAGGACACGGATCAATTCGGTATAACCATTCTTATCTTCTATATATTTAGTTTGCTAGTTTAGGGTTCATGGTAGATCCGGGTAGCGGGTTGTGTTAGCGCCAGTTTTGAAAATTTTTGTTCCGCAATCGGCCACAGTTTGATGGCCAGGGCTCTTGCATAACCCAACATGGTATCAGTGCCAATCCATTAACCCCATATTAATAGTTTAAATGATATTTTAAATATCGAAACCGAAACAACTCCAAAACAATACCTCGAATATTCCACTGTCGAATTTTTCTAGTCTTCAAAAAAAATTTAAACAATTGCAGAAGGCTATTTATCTTGTATCAAGAACACCCTCAAAACTCGAGCCCCAAATTCAACCATGTGGCCGACGAGATTGAGATAATTCCCGTCCTGGCTGATCTGGTATGCTATTTGGGTCTTGAAATTTTTTGTGTGTTCTGGTCTCTGGTATATTAGTTCTCTGGAATACTTTGAAGTCGTTATTTTTAACACTATTTAAAAGTTTTTAGTACATACATTACTATCTGCGACCGAGAATGTCATTAGAGCGGTACAACTCGTCTAATTGCTATATGTTCTTTTAGACGTGTTTGTGAACATGACATTCGCGTTGATGTTCTGTGTTGTGTTGTGGTTGTGGTTGGATCGTCGTGGTGGATAGCCAGTGGTGTAATGATAGTGGTACAGTTTAGATTCATTAATACAATTGATATTGCGGGGCGAGCGTCCGACATGTGGACTGCCGTTTCTGCCAGTTTGTATATTATTTGTTAGGGGCACACGGGGTTGAGGTCGACGAAACCCTTCTACATATTTTTTTTTCTGTACTAGGATTACCCCAAGGCGGAGTACACGAATAGCTGGGTTCTAGAGGGTAACGGGTCCGCATCTCATGGCGTTGAGACAGAGGGGACCTTAGTCTAGAATTGGCGGGCTATTTGCCGCACTCGTAGGGGGTATAGGTTGACCCGCGAAGGAGTGCTCAAGTTACCGGATTCCGTGAAGTGCTGGGTGACCCACTCACTTAGTTGATTGGGGTTGCCTCACTTCTGGGATTGGCAGGTAACTTGCCGCACTCGTAGGGGTCTTGGTTTTCATTGCACAGGCTATCCACACGACAGGGAACGTCGGGTCTCATTTGCGGCTCAGGTGAAACCTGAGGCTCCAAGTTTATCCACCACTCTGTGTTGTTGGCTGAAATTCTGTGATGTTGGTTATATCATGCCTGGGACGAATGTTATATATGCTAGTAGATGTTGTATATGTTTTGCACCTGCGCTAGTCCAGCCCCCGCTCTGCCGTTAGTTAAGTAACCTAGGGCACAATGGCGAATGCGGATGGCATATACGTACATTATATTTTTTCGTTCCTTTATCTGGTGTGATATGTTTAATTGATGGGACTGTTAGTTATATGTATGCCCTAGAGGCCATTATTGTACATGTGATGTATATTATAGTGGATGCTTGGATATATATAGAGAGGACTTTCTTGCTCGACATGATAGTATGCTATTTGGTTTCTCTTTATCTTAACATGTTGACTTGTATAAGTGATGTTGTCTTGCAATCACATGTTGATAAAACCCTTAGAATGTGTACTTGACTACCAGGACTATGATGGAGATCATACTAGTGGGGCCAATGGTAGTCCACAAGTATACCTTATAATTGTTCCTAGTTGAAGGTGTATCGAGACAGGGCATCGATATTCTAGAGTAGACTAGCGTATACGCATCTTGGCCCATATGATGGGCGATGGATGATCCCACATCCATTGGTGTTTGACATCAAAGATGGTATACGGGTGCTCAGTAGAGACTTGGTACACTGAACGGACTCTCCGAGAACTCCTAGCTTGTATTATAACTATCGTCAGATAGCAGTTCTCTAGTGAAACTGGTACAGGTTAGCCTGTAGACCCGAGATCGTCATAGAGTCTTATGTGATTCCCATTGTGCTTTGATTTCCACCTTACCACGTTCAAGAGAACGTGCAAAACGGTGGCTTTTGGGTACAGTCCCGAAACACATGGAGGCAATGAGCGATAGGAGGGGATTTGTTTCACCCGGTATTGGGGGTTGATGTTGCGTTGTGCTCGATTGGCCATAACTGGAAGTCCCTGGCCAGGGCTGCTATAGAGATTTACTGATAAGTGTTATCAGTAGTTTCTCGACCCGTTATGAGCCTTACATCGGCATGACTTATCGGTTACTAGGGTCTGACGTTTACCACCCCTAGACTAGATATACGACATATCGGATGAAGAGACCGGACTGTACGGATATGTTACTGACAGGCTTTACAGAAGTTAAAGCAGGCTTGCTTGTTGATCTTCTGATCGCTCAATACCCGGGTAGCCGTTACGTCCAGCTAGTACTGCTGATGGCTTGTGGGTGCTTGATATGATCATCACCTACTGCCGGCGTATTGACAAGTCTTTAGACTCCTACACAGAGGTTTCACTGGCTCAGGCAAAATGAAGTAGGAGCACATATGTGATATGTGCGGGACCGAGATTAATACGATTATGTGATACCGTATTCTATTCTCGCGATATAAGCTATCAATCGGTTATGTGAGAAATAGCCGGGTTATCGAATTAAATGTTGATTCGATAAGTCGATACTGTATCGGTCGGTTATGTGAGATATATAACCGGGTTATCGAATCAAGTGTTTATTCGATAGGTTGATACAAATAATATTAGTCGGTCATATGAGATATAACCAGATTATTAAATCAAGTGTTGATTTAATGATTTAATGTTTAATTATATATTTGATATATTAATTTACATTAACTAATATTACCTCACTTAAGTATTTCTTTTTCTCACATGTGCACACTTAATATATATACGATATATGCTAATTGTGTTTTCTTTTTGTGTCATGTTTGATGCCACATGCAACATGGGTGTATGAGACTTACACCATGCGAATGATAATGAAGGGTTTATTTATTTAGAGTAAATCAATTATTAGTTGGAAATTGGTCACATGACATGAAGCTTGTAGAAGCTTGGAGATGCATTGACATATTCCACTAGTTTTGTCTTACACTAGATATTTGTTAACCCAACCATTATCTAAACTCATGGTTAAGTCTCTACATGTGTTATATGAGATATTTCCCACCCATGGTTGCCATTCACTCTCTCATCTATTATTTGTTTCTTCTTCCTCTTCACTTGAGAGAGCTCTCTAGGTTTATAAGAGGTGAGGAAAATTAGTGAGAAAAGTAATTCTAAAGTGATCAAAAATCCTACTTCATCATCCTCTACTAGATTAGCAATTTAGTTTAGGGTGTTAGCTTCATTAATCCCACATTAGTGAAGAGGTAGCTTGTTAGCTTCATTAATCCCATATTAGTGAAGAGGTAGCTTGGGTTAGTGTCTCCTCGACGTAGATCATCTTTGGCCTCGAAGACTTCGTGCAATCTCGTTGCTTTCTTCTTGTGGAGCCACTCTAGAGTCCGAAAGATCACTACTTGGAGCGAAGGGACTACTACACGGAGCTATTGAAGTGAAGGACCGATCTACGAAGGCTGTATTCCTAGTTCACTTAGTTGTAAAGTAGTTTACACATTGTATTGTCTAAATCACTAGTTAAGATTCTAGGGTTAGGATTGTTTAGCATGGAAAATTTTTGAAAATGGCATGGACGATGCCTCCCGAACCCTTGTTGTCGTGCCAAGCAATCCTACAGTGGTATCAGAGCCAAGCTAGAGATTTAGACGATGTTTGTAGAATTACGAAACCGAAACAACTCCGAAACACTCAAAACTAAAAACCCAGTTTCTTTCAATTTTTAAAGTCGTCAAAAAAAATTTAAGCAACTGCAGAATGTTATATGAGATGTAACATGAACACTGAACAAATACGAACTCAATTGGGCGGATTTGACCTGAGCACATCCCCCTAAAAACCGATCTAGCTCGCCCTAATGAGGCTTCTGGAGTTCTTATTTGTCTGGTGTTCTGGTCTCTGGGTTTTGGTGTTTCAGGTGTTACTTGTTTTTGCTAAATTTGATGTGATGTTATCTTTTTGCAAAGGCAATTCGAAGTGTTTCGTAGTCGTAATTCTAACTATATTTTGGGTTATTTAGACGGCGCTAAAAAGTTCGAACGGATATCAAATACCTTCTTTAACCCTTGCCGGATAATTTTCAAAGAGTTGGATTTTTTCAAAGTTAAAGAACATTCAAGTGACATGCAAGTAATGCAATGGACCCTCTAGAAGAATGAAACCCTAACTCGATTCTATGACCGTAAGAACCGCTGCCAAACCCTAGGATTTACGGTAGTTCCGCGGCGCCATAGGTAAGGCAAGGGTTGACCCTTCTACGGTTGGTCCATAGGTACTGTGTCATGTGATGAGTATTTTTAAACTGCGCTCAAGTGTTGAGCTTTTTTGGGGAAATTTTTGGTGTTTGTTAATTCGATCGGAATGTTTAATGTTGTCTAGCTATTTGTGGAATGTGATACAATATATGGAATTCATATAGTTAGGCATGAAATCCGAAGTATGCGATATTTCGGGTTTATGATGTCTAAGGTGATTGTGGATTCCAAATGTTGTATTTTGACATTTTCTTTTCTGCGACCGTAAGTGTAATATGTGGTGTATCACAGTTTTCGTTGCTATATGGAAACGACAATTGTGATACGCATATTTACTTACGTTGATGACATGTCATGTTATGTGTTGTTGTGATATGTTATATTGGATCTTCGTGTTTTGAATAGCCGGGGTTTTATGTGAGATGAGAGTTTTTATTTTCATTCATGTAAAATTCATTGTATGTAATATTCTTTTATTGGGGCACTTCCGGGTTGAGGATGATGTCACCATTGTTGTATATTATTTACTTTTCCGCATTAGGATAGACCCAAGGAGGGGAGCACAAGTAACCGGGTTCTAGAGTCCAGTGGGAAACCATCTCGAGGAGTCGAGTCCGGGTCTCCTAACTCTAGAATTGGTAGGGTTGCTTGCCGCTCTCGTAGGGGTCTAGGGATGTGGGTTTGGCTATTCATCGCGACCGTGAAATCCGTGTTTTATACTTGTCGCGACCCGAAATTTGGCACGTGACGGACCTTAAACCACGTAACGTCTCCAGGCGTAAAGTAATTCAAGTAAGCCGAAAACCCAGCAATCTAAACCATCAAAAGTAGTAAGTGATAATAACATTGTTAAAACGTTTGAAATCTCAATCAAATTCTTTAAAGTCCAAATTTATTTTCTTTAAAAATTTGGCAGCACCTCCTTTGTAAAACAAGCCCCAAAAAGGGTACAACAAAAGATATAAGTAAAGCTTCCCCAAACGGGAGCAAATCCACGCCCAAAGGCGGAAAACAACCACCACCACAGATATACGACGCCGTAGCGAAGAAAAAGATGATATAAAGTGAACAGCATGAAAAACTCCAAATCACAAATAATATACAATATCGTCCTCACAACTCGTCTCGAAGTCAATACATGAAAATGGTAGATAGATAGTACTGGATACAACGAATATACAAAGCAACATCGGATAACCGCAAAAAAACCCACCTATAGCAAAACTGCACCCAGTCAGCCGTAGCGGTATCCGCTGCAAAAGATGATACGATAGATGAAAGTCCTACCGCGACTGCTCTGAGGGACAACCTTTACAACCCTGTTGCACAATGGGGGTGAGTTGCCAACTCGTGAATAGTAAATAACATATGCAGGTAATAGCAAGTATGCACGTACTGCGGTAATCTAACACATGCAAGCTGATAGCAATAAACAACAATATATATATATGCAACAGTCATGAAAGGTACTCTATCAGGTATTATTAATACATGAAGCAATGCATATCAAATAAATACGGAGTACGGAATAAAACATGTCATCCTCACATCGGGCACCTCGGCCCCTCCAATCGGGCACATAGGCCCCTCACACCGGGCACATAGACCCCTCAGATCGGGTACATAGGCCCCTCACATCGGGCACATAGGCCCCTCATATCGGCCATTGAATCGGCACGGTCATTGAATCGGCCCACATATATAATGAATACGTATATTTGCATAGATCATTATGATGATATATTATGTAGGTGTACATATATAATAGCGTCCCATACCACTGATATATATATACGATGAGTATACATACATATATATATATATATATATATATATATATATATATATATATATATATATATATATATATCTGCGTCCCATACCACGGATATATATACGCAGGAGTAAAACAATACAGAAAACATCATATGAAAATCATATCTCAATGCGGAATCCATGAAATATAATATATGCAACATGAAACAGTTATATGAGCATATAAGGAAAAACCGCTATTTAGCTGCAACAAGTTATTAAGTATATCATGCGGTTCCTAATTTCTCCGAAACCAAACACAACATAATATAAAGGTGAACATGTAGCTATAGCCAAGTATGCGTAATCATGTCGGTATAGCAACATATGTGTATCTACCTATCAGTAATGATGTAATACCCTCCAGGTATATGTGTAGCTATATCAAGGTATACGGGTGTACATATAAATATGTATGCAAGATGTACATGTAGCTATGTCTCATATGTGTATATACCTATCTCTAATGGTACAATACCTTATAGGTATATGGGTAGCTAGCAAGTAGTCATGGCAAGGCATATGTGTAAGCATGTAGGTATACAGGTATGCTATATGTCATATGCACAATGGAATATGAATCAATGTCTCAATGTCCCTAACCAAACAATATCATATATGTTTGTGTGTTGTGCGTGTCATGGCAATTATTGACGGTGTGGGTGGCATACAATCAGTGCTCGTGCAACATGAGCCGTCAATAATAGTGCAGTGTCCAATGGGTACAAGTCCAAGCACAACAAGTAATAATATGCAATGAAGTTTATGCGCAAACTCTATATGTGCATTATAAACATGAGACTAATATCATATCATATCTAGCCCAGATGCATAATGCCATGCGGGCGATTCCTCTGTAGATGTTAAATCTACTCACAGATTATCCTGGGGCTAAGTAAAAACAACCACTCACTTTCCCTTCTTCGCAGCGCCCGAAGTCGTTGCCTGTGGACCTAAAGATCATAAAACAACAATACAACACATGTATATTAGCAATCAACCAATAACACGTATTCACTATGTTTTACTGACGCACAAACTCCAAACATACTCTCAAGTGTTCGTCTAGTGGCTAACGCGCGTAGCGACACTACGATATTAACCCAAGAGCAACAGATACACAAAGACACGAACCGTATCGGATAACGTAACGCGCGTAATCGAAACACTAGAAACTAGAAAAGTGTTCCCAGATTTTGCTACACAAACAATTTGTAAAAGTTGCACATACCACAAGACCACACACAACCCCAGAGACCCCTACACCAAAACACACAACCCAGCCCCCACTCTGGCGGCAAATTGCGGCCAGAACCAATAAATCTGCGGCCTGTTCTTGAGGGAATGGGCTCGTATTTTGAGGGTATCTTCTAGGTCACCACACTAGGTCACTGTGATGGGAACTTTTCCAACAAATACCTGGTTTGATAGCAGATCATCCGAGACCCAAAACTACACTAAAAATACGATATTTACCCGAAATTAAACTTTACACGTTCTAAACTAAAACTACAAGGCTACACAACATAAAAAGCACCTACTTAACAGATAGAGATCATTACCTACTCCCACAATCTCAAAGATCCTAGCTTTCCAAGCTCCAATGGATCCTAGAGGCAAAACAAGGCTTAAGATGTGATTTTTGTGAGTTTTGATGAAGTTTTAACAAGGTTTAGTGAAGGTTTTGTGATGAATGAGCAAGTGTTCAGTTGAGATGAAGAGAGATGAAGATAATGAATGAGAAAGAGATAGAGTGAGAGAGAAAGAGAGTGTGTGAGTAAGTTAGAGAGAGAGAGAGGTGAGTGCAAAGGTGAGAGGGTAAGTATACCAAACATTAACTCATTAATGCAAGGCCATGACTCCCCATGCCACCTATTCCCAGAACAAAACACAAAGAAGAAATATCTTCTCTCACTAAAAAAAATCAAGGGTTAGGGTTAAGGTTTAAACAAAGGCAAGGACTTACTTAAAGGTTGTCATGGTTACAAAACACGATTAACACAAACACACCCTCACATTAACGTGAACACGTGTGTGCACGCCTATAACAAATAATAATAAATTATTAATTAAATATTATAAAATGTGAGGAAACCGAATCGGTAAACTTTTTACAAAAAACCCGCACTATCGCTTAATTAACACTAATCGAAATCCTAAGGTGTTACAATACTGGCTTAAAATAAAACACGGATTCCTAGTATATCCAATATTTCATATGTTATCTTCTGCTGCTGATATTCTGTGATGTGATCACTTTATATGCCTGAGACGAATACTTTATTATTGTATATATGATATATAATAAACGTTGCTTATGTTTTGCACCAGCGCTAGTCCCGCCCCGCGATACCGTTAGTTAAGTAACCTAACGGTGCATAACGGGACACTGTGGCGAATGCGGATGGCATAAGCGTACGTTGTATTTTCGTTTCTTCTATGATTCTTAGGAAGCATAAATGATGGAAATTCATTAATGAGATTAATGAAAAAGAAAGAAACCTAGAAAGAAACCTAAAAAGATGTTGTAGAATCATATTTTCAAAAAGGGCAGCTCTAGTTTTTGCTTTGCATAGCAGTATTCCTTATAGAATATCCAACACCTCATTCGATGAGGAAAGAGCCGAGATCCCTTCATCGGGAGTGACCTCTTTAGCGAAACTAGCAGATGCTACAACCCACTCGGTTTTGTCTTTTGACTGCTTCTTTTAGTTCTTGCTTTGCATAGCAGTATTTGTAAAATAACCTGCACCTTATTCGATAAGAAAAGAGCCGAGATCCCTTCACTGGGAGTGACCTCTTTAGCAAAACTAATAAAAAAGCCTAAAAAACACTCTTTTTCAAAAATCACTCGTTTCTACAACGATATCAAGTTCATTACGCAAAAGGTTTTCTTAAAAACCTGACGTAGCCCACCGCCATTTCAGATAAGTACTACTTAGTATTCGTGCTACGTTTGTTGACTATGTTAAGGCGTAGTGTGCGGTAGCTAATTAGTGCTTATATGCTAAAGCATGAGATGCGATTGGATTAGGGCAGCCGTACGATTTTGTTGACTATGTTAAGGGTCGTGCGGGTGGGTTTAATTCAATCAGGAAATGACGGGTTGAACTTAGCTAGCGCTTATGATTTGTTGACTATGTTAAGGTCAAAAGTTGCTAGGGGCAAAATATTATCGGGAATTTAAAGTGTTGAAATTTGCAATGAGATTGCATACCTTCTATGAGATAGTTGGATCCCGATACCCACTGCGAGTAAGGGTTACTCCTGGGAGAGTTTTACACATCACAATTAGCCAATCAAGTAGGTGTCTAGAAAGGTGTTAACAGGGTTATGCACCTGGGAAAACGAGGTTTATTTTAATTAGGTCCGTGCGAAAGCACGGGGAACCTCCCTCAAAGTACCAACACTGGCATGCGACTGAATATAGCAGGCTCAATTGGTTTGAATAACGCCTGCTATATTTCAAAGACTCAAAAGATTTAAGGATTCGCAGGGGGCTATTCGCCCTACTTTACTTAGTTGACTGACAATGACAAAGCGAAACAAGCCGAAAGATTGGCGAATTTGTAAGGTGTAATTAATCCCGACCAGTCTTACCTTTTAGGGTTTGAAGGAAGATTTGATAAACACGGTGGGAGCCATCCTGATTAGATAAGATAATAAAACAATCTAATCTTGCAAGAGTATACGCTAAGTGTTTTCTTCTCTCTCTCTCCAGGTAGCGACCATGTCAGGCTTTAATCAAGATAATAATATGGATGTATTTACTGAACCCGCTTATTATGCTGAGCAGGGGAACGTTGGTTCCGCTCAAACATATAATTGTTATAAGTCCGAGCAGGAAATACGAAAATATCTGGATTTCCACGCCACCCAAACGAAGAATGAGCATGTTGATGCATCTTCTTCGGGTGTGTTAGCCACCCAGAACTTTTTCTCAGTACACTCTACGTCCTGGGTATTAGATACTGGATCGGGATCCCACATATGTAATATGTTACATGGGCTAAAGAAAAGTAGAGAACTGGGAATAGGTGATCATTCCGTACTAGTAGGGAATGGTGCAAATGTTGCAGCCAAAGCAGTTGGTGAATATCACCTTGTATTACCAAATAGTAATACACTGATTCTGAACGAATGCTATTACATATCGACCCTGGTGTGCAATCTTATATCGGTTTCTTTATTAAGTAAAGAAGGATATAATTTTGTAGTACATGATAATGTTATGAACATCTTCCTGAATCAAAAGTTGATTGGATCAGGCTCGTTAAATAATAGCATATACATTCTAAATCAAACCACAGTTCTTAACGTACAAAACACACACAAGAGGAAAAGTTCAGAAATGAATGGATCCTTCTTGTGGCATTGTAGACTAGGTCATATCAATGCAACACGACTAGTAAAGTTACATAAGGATGGATATTTGAATCCGTTCGAATTATCATCTTATAAAACTTGCCAGTCATGTCTCAAAGGAAAGATGACCAAAACTCCGTTTACTGGACACAGAGAAAGAGTTACAGAACTCTTGGGACTAATACATAGTGATGTATGCGGTCCCATGTCTACACATGCCAGGAATGGTTCCTCATACTTCATTACATTCACTGACGATCTATCAAGATACGGACATGTGTTCTTGTTGAAACACAAGTCTGAAGCTTTTGAGAAATTCAAAGAATATAAGCATGAAGTTGAGAACCAAAAGAGTAAAAGTATTAAAATCCTACGATCTGATCGGGGGGGAGAATACTTGAGCACAGAATTCCGTGACTATCTAAAAGAGATTGGGATTCTCTCTCAGCTTACTCCTCCGTATACACCACAGCACAACGGTGTATCGGAGCGGAGGAATCGCACCCTATTGGATATGGTGCGCTCTATGATGAGCACTGCTGAGTTACCTATTTCCTTTTCGGGTTATGCGCTTGAGACAACAACATACTTATTGAATCAAGTTCCATCTAAATCTGTACTTACCACACCATATGAGATATGGAGTGGGAAGAGACCATATTTTAAACGAGTTAAGATATGGGGTTGTCTGTCCTATGTCAAAAGGCAAAATACGGACAAACTCGAGGCACGTTCAGTTCTTTGCAAGTTTGTTAGATATTCAAAGAATTCACAAGGATATATATTCTACCACGCTGAGGAACAAAAGGTATTTGTTTCTCAATATGCCACTTTTTTAGAAAAGGAATTTCTTGTAAAAGAAATTAGTGGCGAAGAGGTAGAGCTGGAAGAAGTTCCAGCAGCACAAACTGCAACTGAAGATTTAGTAGAACCAGAGGATTCGATAGTTCCTAATGAACCTCATCCTCTCCGCCGATCTAGTAGGGTTTCTCATCCACCTAAAAGATACTACGGGTTTCTCATTGACGGTGGGAGCGAGGATTGCATCATGGTAGATGATGACCCAACTAGCTTCGAGCAGACCATCACGAGTAGGGACTCTGTGAAATGGCTGGATGCAATGCAATCTGAAATGGAATCCATGTACACCAACAAAGTATGGACTTTGGAAGTTGCTCTTGAAGGGGTAAAACCCATCGGGAGCAAATGGATATTTTAGAAGAAACTTGGTGTAGATGGAAAAGTTGAGACTTTCAAAGCTAGATTTGTTGCAAAAGGTTTTCGTCAACGACCAGGTGTGGACTATGATGGAACCTTTTCTCCAGTGGCTATGCTTAAGTCCATCCGGATCCTACTTACCATTGCTGCATACCATGACTACGAAATCTGGAAAATGGATGTTTAGACCACCTTTCTAAATGGTGATTTAGAAGAGTGCATATACATGACTCAGCCAGAGGGCTTCGTAGACAGTGGGAGTAGCGGGAAGGTGTGCAAGCTGCTTAAATCCATCTACGGGTTAAAACAGGCATCGCGGAGTTGGAACATCTGTTTTGATGTGGTAGTCAAAGAGTTTGACTTCATCAAAAATGTAGATGAGCCTTGTATATAAAAGAAGGTGGCAGAGAGTAAGGTTGTCTTCCTCGTATTGTACCTGGACGACATACTCTTGATAGGAAATGATGTTCCTATGCTGCACTCGGTCAAGCTCTTCTTAACACAAAGATTCTCAATGAAAGATCTAAGTGATGCCTCCTACATCTTGGGATTAAGATCTATAGAGATAGATCTAAACGGATACTGAGATTGTCCCAATCCGGGTACATTGACACCATAAAAAATAGGTTTAGTATGAAAAAATCCAAGAATGGGAATTTACCCACGATCACAGGACTCGCTCTCTCCAAAGAGATGCCTTCCAAGACTGATTTGGAGAGAGCTCGCATGCAAGGGATACCCTATGCTTCGGCAGTAGGCTCTATCATGTATGCGATGTTATGTACCAGACCCGATACAGCATACTCACTAAGTGTAGTGAGTAGGTATCAAGCAAATCCAGGAGAGAGTCACTGGACAGCTGTAAAGAATATTCTCAAGTACTTGAGAAGGACTAAAGAGATGTTCTTGGTGTATGGTGATTTTTTGATGAAGATATTGTACGTGCGTTTTTAAATTAAGAATACCGCAATCAAGACAGTGTCGCTTGGTAGCTAGCAGGTTGAGTACGCGTCGATCCACAGGGAAAATGCGTTCTTTTCTTTAAATTCTAACGAGTTAAGTCCTATCATTGGTAGGTTTTGTTTTACTATCTAAGAATGAGAATAAATCGATTTAAAAGGCTTGCTAGGGTTAGGATTAGGTTAGTTCGAATTAAGGATTCTTCTCACTTCTATCAATGCCCTAGTTACAAATATAGGTGTTAGGGTAATAGTTAACAATGGGGATTAGCACGACTAGGAAGAAACTTATTTTCTTCCTTTTGGTCCTTGTCCGTCCGTTCTTAACTCTTAACCCTAACCTCCAGTTAATTCAACCACAACCGGTCTAACTAGAGAATCACCGCTTTCTTGTAGGATAGGGTGCTGTAGTGAGCGGTGTGTGGTTGAATTAAAAAGAGTCCGTATTTTAAAATTATATGGGCAAAGAAAAGAGTGAGAGAGATTTCCTTCTCTCAACCCTTCCCTATCTTAACCCTAACAAGTGAGGAATTACTCACTCATTAGGAAAGTGACAATCAAATTCATTTTTATATTTTTTTATATTAGAAAACTAAATTGCAGATAATAAAATAACAGATAAAAAAATGCAGGAATTAAATTCAGATAAAAAGTGCAAGATAGAAAAAGAAAGCTTGCTTTATTGATGACCTCTCAACGATTACAAGTTGAATTAAAATTTAAATTTAAGAATTAAAAAGTGGTATGCCTTCATTTGGATTTTGGCTTTCCTATTTATAAATAGGAAAAAACCCTAGGTTACATTCTGATCCACACTTGAATTTGCAAGACTACCCTAAGAAAGCCGGGTCAAAGCACCGACACCCACCGACACATGACCGACACGTGCACTATATGGTCGCGGTTCCGCGGCAGAAAGGCATGTTTGGCCGTGGTTCCGCGACCAATTGGTGGGATCATGGGTTCAACTTTTCAGGGATACTTCATGTTGCTTTTAACTTCTGTTTTCTTCACTTGGTTTCTCAGAATCTCTTCTATTTTCTTCCAGATTTCCAACAGTGCAGATGATGTGGACTTTTACCGTGAGCTTCGCGTTTGAAGTCTTGAATCTTGTGCCGCCCTTGTGCTTTGTGCATTGAACAGTCTACTAATCTTCATTTGTTCCTTGAACTCGTAGGTGGCATCATACGGATTCATCTATTGTTGGTCGTAGTCTCACATTTGTAGCGTCTTTTCATAAATTTCACTGTAACGATCTGAGAACATGTAACTTGCAACTATTTAGCAGACATGGATCAAAAGCACATATTTATATGTAATGTGATTAAGAATGGGCGATATAATAATGCAAAATTCTGATATGAACAAATACCCCCAAACTTATCTTTTGCTCTTCCCGAGCAAAGCCAATTTTATTCTCAAAAAATCCTAACCTCATTTTCGTAGGGAACGCGATTGCACTGAGCTCGTGCAACAAGCCGTTAAACCTCTAGGTGTCCCTAGTAGGTGGAGTGTTGTCTCCTGAGGGTTTTCAGCGGATACTACCCACAAAATCTGATCAATTTGACATGTTGAATTTCATTCTTCAATTCGGTATTCTAGCAAGAATTCTATTATCTTCAACTTAGAAATCATCAACCCATATTTTTCACACTTCCTTTTCATTTAACTTAAGATCGTATATGTTCTGCAAATTTATTTAGCTTTCGGCATCTTTTGAATTTTCCTTCTAAGGTGCAGTCTTAACTTAGGAATTTTTATCATCTCTACTGAAGGTATAAGCCCTATCTTTCATTCCCATCTCTCATCCAAACCCCAATCATATACCCCTACGTGTGTGTATGTATCATCCCTACACTTGGAAATTCAATTCAAGCTATCATACTCTTGTTCATCTTCCAAAATACTTTTAGTTGGTGAATTTTAGATGAAATTGCTCACACATTCTTCATGCGACCGTTAATACTTCTTGAGCTACTAAACGACCGATTACAAAATGTGCTTGCATATTTAGGCGTAATTCCTTGTCTTGCAATACCTAAGGCTTAGCAGTGACTCCGAAATCAGTTGGTTTAAGGCACTAGGTGATAAAGCACCCTCGCTGTATTTTTTATTTATGCTGCCTTAAGTAATTACAAAACCAATGTTCATTTTTTATCTCTTTATTCACCACTTATACTTGTATTTTATTTTTCTTCATACTAAGGATTTTAGACAAGAGCATTTCAAGGTATCCTCTACTATCCTAAGTTTCAAGGTGCGTGTATGTGCTAGTTGTAGGGTATATATTTTCAGAATTTAGACTTAAGCTTCATAATTATTTTTCAGACTTACACTTCAAATAAAAATTTCAATACTCTTCTTTTATGTTGACTTAGCCCAAGAACTGAACTCAAAATTTGCCTATTTCTAAATAAACTACAAGGACATATATTTTCTACAGTTAAATTTTAAGAAAGATTATTTTTAGGGTTTTTAATTTACTAAGTTTAGGATCTAGTTTTTCCTTACTATTCAACCGTCATGTTGAAATTAAGTCTAACATGGCCAAAATTGAACTTTTCAATTTTTATAATTTTTTTTATAAAATTTTTTCAATTTTTTATTTGATTTGATTATATATATATATATATATATATTATTTTCATTTTTATATTTTTTTTATAAAGATGCAATGCGGAATTAAATATGCAAAGAAAGAAGAAACAAATATGTACAAAAAATTAAAATATGCAATGCAATGATAACTATTTACAATCCACCTCCACCCCCAAACTTATCAAAAGCAGTGCCCTCACTGCTCATGGCCTCGCCGTCCCCTCGAACCTGAACGGGAATGTTCCTCTCTCGCCAGCAGGGTGGTCATACCATGCTCCAAACCTGTGAATCGCTGATCCAGGTTGGTCACCATCCCTATCAATATGTCTATCCCCCTAGTGGCTATCCTAAGTAAACGTGCTTGTGCTGCGGGGGTAAACTCTTCATCGCTCGCAGTCGAGCTGGAGCTGGGTGTCTTGGCGGGTACGTCCTCGGCCGGCTCGGTGCGCGACCATACATCATGTAAGCGTGTGTAAGACGTGGATACGCCCTCAAGAAGAGGTCTAATAGGGATCCCTCCATGCATATAAAACTCAAATTCCTCCACAGGGAGCAAATGGCGACACAGTTGTGTCACCAACATAGGGCATGGATAATTGGCAACCCTCTTGCCCGCGCCAATCGAATGAAGTAATACCGTGCACATATGATAGCTGGGGTTTCTAGTCATCAAAATGTGCACGATATGAAGGGATGGTGTGAAAAATGTCGTATTGTGCGAACTACCAAAAATATTATTTTGTGCCCAACGGCACACAGTCAATACGTTCGTAAAAAGGGTTCTAGCCTGGATGCCCTTGCGTGGCTCCCTTGAACAGTCATTACCCATCACGGATAGGTAGTCCTCGGAATGGAGGGGTTGGTCATGAATAGGTAGTCTAGGTATTAAGGTGACTTCATGGATGAAGTCCTTATCGATTATTATTTCCCTATCCCCCCAAATCAACCTAATATAACCGTGTTGTGAGAGGCAACCATCCTCCATGCACTCGTAAAATCAGGTGACGAGATCCGGAAGCGCAAATGCATTCAGATGGTTAAATAGTAAAAAATTCCATCCGCGCTTTAGGATCTCTTCACCGAAGTAACTTCCAAAGACCGTGTGTGCAAAGATTTGGGAAAAGTCCCTCTCAAACTGTAGAGTTGGTGCCATCACAGAGAGTAAATTGAAAAAAATTAATTTTAACAGAGAGGGAAAGGAAGTGCAAACCTCCTCTGAAGTTTTCAGAGGATGACGAGGCTAAGCAGCGGTGGAAGTGCGGCTAGATGCAGGCAATTGCAGCGGTTGGGCGGCGGCTGGAGGTGATCTCTCTGTAGAAATTTCAGCGGCGGCTAGGGTTTTTAGAGAGTGGAAATTAGGGTTATGAAAAATGCAGAGAGGGGTCGGGTTGTATTTATAGGGGTATTTTGGTTATTTGCAAAAATGACCTCTAAAAAAAGGAATTTATTTGTAAATAAAATTTTTATTTTATTTTATTTTATTTTTATTAAAACTGAAATTTTACAAAAATACCCCCAAAATTAGGAAATTTTTTATTTTTATTTTCATTTTTTATTTTGTTTTTATATAATTACAAGTGTGACATACCCCCAAACTTATTTGAAACAGTGTTTCCACTGTTTATGGCTAGATAACCAAAATTTGGGGGTAGATGGAGGAAGATTAGTCAATGTAATTCGGCTCCTGTAACAGTAGGAGTTCCTCCGAAGGGTCCGCGGTGAGAAACGGTTTAAGTCTATGTCCATTCACTTTGAATATTGAACCGTCCTCAGGATTTTCTAAATCGACTGCACCGTGCGGATATACAGTGCGTATCAAAAATGGCCCTTTCCATCGAGATCTAAGCTTGCAGGGATGGAAATGTAATCAGGAGTCGTATAGTAAAACTTGTTGACCGGGTTTGAATGTTTTGCGCATAAGGTGTTTATCGTGAAACACCTTCGTTCGGTTTTTGACGACAACCGCGTTCTCGTAAGCTTCATCTCGAAGCTCGTTTAATTCATTCAATTGCAGCTTTATATGGCTGCTCGCATCTCCTAGAGATAGATTCAACTCTTTTATCACCCAAAATGCGCGATGCTCAATTTCAACTGGAAGGTGGTAAGCCTTTCCATAAAAAAGCCTATACGGAGACATGCCAAGGTCGGTCTTATAGGCAGTTCGAAATGCCCAAAGGGCATCAATAAGTTTTAGAGACCAATCTTTAAGGTTTTTGGAAACCGTTTTATCCAATATCTGTTTAATTTGCCGATTTGAAATCTCGTCTTGCCCACATGTTTAGGGATGATCGGGCGTTGATAGCTTGTGATTAATGGAATATTTCTGCATTAAGGACTCGAAAGTCCTATTATAGAAATGAGTTCCATTATCGCTGATGATTGCGCGGGGGTGCCCAAACCGAGAGAAAATGTTTTTTTTGAGGAATCTAACGACAACCTTGTTGTCATTAGTCCGGCTGGGCACAGCCTCGACCCACTTAGAAACATAATCAACAGCAAGGAGAATATACACGTTCCCAAAAGAATTGGGAAACGGTCCCATAAAATCTATCCCCCAAACATCAAAAATTTCCACAACCAATATTGGTTGGAGCGGCATTTCGTTTCTCCTAGATATCCGGCCCAAGTGTTGGCACCGGGAGCATGTCTTGCAGTACTCATGTGCGTCTTTAAAAAGTTGTGGCCAGTAGAAACCACACTGTAAGATCTTTTCGGCTGTCTTTTTAGGACTAAAATGCCCGCCACACGCTTGATCATGGCAAAATGACAGCACACTCTAAATTCATTGTCGGGGACACACCGACGAATAATTTGGTCAGAACAGTATTTGAATTGATAAGGTTCATCCCAGTAAAAATGTTTTACCTGGGATAGGAATCGGAGTCTGTCCTGATTCGACCATTCATTTGGTATAAGTCCGGTGGCCAAATAATTCACAATATCCGCGAACCAAGGTTCGCATGATACAGTCAAGAGCTGCTCATTTGGAAAAATATCTTTTATAGGAAATTGAAGCGTCGGCGAAGAAGGGAGGCGTGAAAGATGGTCGGCGACTACGTTTTCGCATCCTCTTTTGTCTCTGATGACAAGGTCAAGCTCTTGTAGTAAGAGGATCTAACATATCAGCCGAGATTTAGCTTCCTTCTTCATAAAAAGATGGCGAAGAGCTGAATGTTCAGTGTAAACGATGACTGGAGAGCCGATTAAATAGGGCCTAAACTTTTCTAATGCAAACACAACAGCTAAGAATTCATTCTCGGTTGTTGTGTAATTTAATTGGGCCTCATTCAAAGTTCGGCTAGCGTAATAAATCACATGAGGCATCTTATTGTTGTGCTTTCTAAGGACAGCACCAATGGCAAAATCAGATCCATCACACATAATCTCAAATGGATGCGTCCAGTCAGGAGACGAAAGAATGGGAGTAGAAGTAAGTGAGTTTTTTAATGACTCGAACTCCTTCATACAGCTCGAGTCGAAATCAAATGTGGTGTCCTTGGCCAACAAAAGAGTCATGGGTATAGCTATCTTGCTAAAATCCTTGATGAACCGTCTATAGAAATCAGCATGGCCAAGGAAGGCTCGAATGTCTCGGACGCATTTAGGAGGAGGGAGATTGGAAATGGCTTCAATCTTAGCTTTATCTACCTCAATGCCATTTTGCGAGATGAAATGTCCTAAGACAATACCTTCTCATACCATGAAGTGGCACTTCTCCCAATTTAAAGTAAGGTTCTTATCCTTACACCGGGTAAGGACTGCGTCTAGATGTAGCAAACACTCATCAAAGGAGTTTCCGAAAATGGAGAAATCATCCATGAAGATCTCCAAGAATTTTTCCACCATGTCTGAAAAAATTCCCATCATACACCGCTGGAAGGTAGAGGGTGCATTGCATAACCCAAAGGGCATGCGACGGTAAGCAAACGTACCGAAAGGACAAGTGAATGTGGTCTTATCTTGGTCCTTTTCAGCAATGGGAATTTGATTATACCCAGAGTAGCCATCCAAAAAGCAATAGTATTCATGCCCAGCCAATCGTTCTAGCATTTGGTCAATGAAAGGTAAAGGAAAGTGGTCTTTCCGTGTCGCGGCGTTGAGTTTTCTATAAACGATGCATACTCGCCACCCTGTTTGGGTGCGAGTAGGTATTAACTCATCCGCCTCATTAGTTATGACCGTTATGCCCGATTTCTTTGGGACAACGTGAATGGGGCTAACCCACTGGCTATCAGAGATAGGGTAAATGATACCACTATCAAGACATTTTACGATCTCCTTTTTAACAGCCTCCTTCATGACTGGGTTGAATCGTCTCTGTGGATCCCTTGCTAGCTTGGCATCATCCATCATATGAATATGATGTTCAACTATTAGGGGACTAATCCACTTGATGTCCGCCATAGTCTAGCCAAATGCTTGTCGATTGCTTTGCAAGACCGTTAAAAGGGCTTTCTTTTCCTCGGGGGCTAGAGAAGCTGAGATGATAACAGGAAGGGTCTCATTCTCACCTAAGTAAGAGTATTTAAGGTGAGACAACAATAGCTTGAGTTTGAGTGTTGGAGTCGAAACAATTGAAGGTAAAATTGGTGAAATTGTCTCAAACTCGAATGATTCCAACAGAGGTTCAAAACGAGTGTAAGCAACTGAGCCGAATGGTTCAGTTAACTCATCCGAAAATTCAAAGGATTCAAACTCGGGGGGTGAATGATCGAGATCGTTGAAGAAAGTGAAACACTCGTAGTCATTATCGGGCGTGAAAGCAGTATCAGATTCAAGGAGGAACGTACTAGTGGCGTCAAAATTGATATGATCGAACAGAAATTTCTCGATCTCACAGTCCTCCTGGGTGATCTCTTGGATCGAGAAAACATCAAGTATTTTAGCATTATGTTCGGAGGGCTGATTCCCCAACTTAAAAATATTGAGTTCAATTTTCATGTTTCCAAAAGATAGGTTCATCGAACCATTTCGACAATTGATCACAACATTCGAAGTCGCAAGGAATGGTCGACCGAGTATCACCGGAATTTGATTCCGGGGGTTAGCTACAGGCTGTGTGTCCAAAACAATGAAATCAACGGGGAATATGAAGTCCCCTACTTTAATCAACACATCCTCTAACTCACCCCTAGGATGGATGATAGATCTGTCGGCCATTTGGATAGTACAATGCGTGGGTTTCAGCTCTCCTACACTTAATTGTTCATAAACCGAATAAGGGAGCAGGTTAACACTGGCACCAAGATCTAAAAGTGCGCGGTTGATGTTCTTATCCCCAATAGTTATTGAAATTGTAGGACAACCAGGGTCCTTTTGTTTTTGAGGTAAAGGTTGGGTAAGAGCATCACTTACTGCACTAGCCTAGAAAACTTTCTTAGGTACCTGTGATTTTCTCTTCTTGGTGCATAAGTCCTTCAAGATTTTAGCATAAGAAGGGACTTGTTGGATTGCATCCAAGAGGGGAATGTTAATGCTAATCTGTTTAATTAACTCCACAATCTTCTCCATTTGTGGATTTTGTTTATTAGATCTCAACCTGTTTGAAAATGGAACATTATGAAAATCGGTTGAGTCCAAAGTTTGTGGAGGAGATTATGGAGTTGGAACAGATCCCAGTGCTGGTGTTTTCGTGGAGTGAGACGTGGGTCCGTTCGGAGTAGTAGAAGAATTAGAGCCTTGTGAAGAATGGAGAACATGCTCTGAAGATGAAGAAGATGAAGATGAAGAAAATGAAGAAGAAGAAGCGGCGGCCGGGGTGTTGATTGATCGATGTTTTGCATGTACGTTTTAAAATCAAAGTTTAGATATACCGCAATCAATAACGGTGTCGCTTGATAGCTAGCCAGTTGAGTACGGGTCGATCCACAGGGAGAAGGATTCCTTTTCTTTATGTTTTAACGAGTTAAGTCCAAAAAATTGGTGGTTTTGTTTTAAGATCTAAGAATGAGATAAAAGTTGATAAAAAACTTGCTAGTGTTAGGATTATGTTAGTTCGAGATAGGGATCTTCTCGCTTCTATCAATGCCTTGGTTATGAATAAAGGTGTTAGGGTAATCGGCAACAACAGGAATTAGCACGACTGGGAAGAAACTAAGTTTCTTCCTTTTGGTCCTTGTCCGTTCGTTCTTGGCTCTTAGCCCTAACCTCCAGTTAATTCAATCACACCCGGTCTAACTAAGGAATCACCGCTATCACATAGGATAGGGTGTCGTAGTGAGCGGTGTGTGGTTGATTTAAAAAGAGTCCTTTTAATAAAATTATATGGGCAAAGAAAGGAGTGAGAGAGATTTCCATCTCTCAAACATTCCCTATCCGAACCCTAACAAGTGAGGGATTACTCACTCATTAGGAAGTTAACAATGAAATTCATTTTTTTATAATTTTTATATTAGAAAACTAAATTGCAGATATTAAAAGAACAGATAAAAATTGCAAGAATTAAATTCAGATAATAAAAGAATGTGTGATAAAAATAAAAACTCTTACTTTATTGATGACCTCAAGAACGCATTACAATTGAATTTAGATCTAGAAAAAAGGCAATGAGAGGCATTCTAAGAAAGGCACCCTAGAAGAGGCACCCTTTATTTGGCTTTGAGCCCTCCTATTTATAGATAGGAAAAACCCTAGGTTTACATTCTGATCCATACATTAAATTACAAAACAACCTCAAAGACCGCGTCAAAGCACCGACACCCCACCGACACGTGCATATTATGGTCGCGGAACGGCGGCAGAAAGGCCTGTTTTGCCGCGGTTCCGCGGTCATTTTGTGGGTTCTTGGGCCCATCTCTTCATGGTTTCTCTGTGTTGCTTTTATCTTCTGTTTTCTTTACTTGGTTTCTCAGAATTTTTTCTATTTCCTTCCAGATTTCCAATAGTGCAGAATTATGTGGACTTTTACCGTGAGCTTCGCTTTGAAGTCTTGAATCTTGTGCTACCCTTGTGCCTTGTGCATTTGAACTGTCTACTGATTTTCATTTTTTCCTTGAACTGGTAGGCGGCATCATACGGATTCATCTATTGTTGGTCGTAGTCTCACATTTGTAGCGTCTTTTCATGAATTTCACTGTAATGATCTGAGAACCTGTAACCTGCAACTATTTAGCACACATGGATCAAAAGCATCTATTTATTTGTAATATGATTAAGAATGGGCGATATAATAATGCAAAATTCTGATATGAACAAATACCCCCAAACTTATCTTTTGCTCGTCCCGAGCAAAGACATTTTTATTCTCAACAAAATCCTAAGCTCAATTACGCAGGGAACACGATTGCACTGAGCTTGTGCAATAAGCTGTTAAACCTCTAGGTGTCCATAGTAGGAGGAGTATTGTCTCCTGAGGGTTTTCAGCGGATACTACCCATAAAATCCGATCAATTTGGCCTGTTGGCTTTTATTCTTCAATTCGGTATTCTAGCAAGAAATTCTATTATCTTCAACTTAGAAAACATCAACCCATATTTTTCACACTCACTTAGCATTTAACTTAAGATCGTATATGCTCTGCAAATTTATTTAGCTTTTAGCATCTTTTGAATTTTCCTTCTAAGGTTCCATCTCAACTTAAGAATTTTTATCATCTCTACTGAAGATATAAGTCCTATTTTTCATTCCTATCTCTCATCAAAAATCCCAATCATATACCGCTACGTGTGTGTATGTATCACCCCTACACTTGGAAATTCAATTCAAGCTATCATACTCTTGTCCATCGTCCAAAGTACTGTTAGTTGGTGAATTTTAGATGAATTTACTCACACATCCTTCATGCGACCGTTAATACTTCTTGAGGTACTAACGACCGATTACAAAATGTGTTCACGCATTTAGGAGTAATTCCTCGTCTTGTAACACCTAAGGTTTTAGCAGTGACTCCCAAACCAGTTGGTCTAAGGCATTAGGTGATAAAGCACCCTCGCTATATATATTTTTTTATTTTATGCAGCCTTAAGTAATTACAAAACCAGTGTTCATTTTTTTAATATCTCTTTATTCACACTTATACTTTAATTTTTTCTCATACTAAGGATTTTAGACAAGAGCATTTCAAGGTATCCTCTACTATCCCAAGTTTCAAGGTGCGTGTATGTGCGAGTTGTAGGGTATATATTTTCAGAATTTAGAGTAAAGGTTCAGAATTATTTTTCAGACATACACTTCAATAAAAATTTCAATACTCTTCCCTTATTTTGACTTAGCCCAAGAACTGAACTCAAAATTTGTCTATTTCTAATTAAACTATAAGGACATATATTTTCTACCGTTAAACTTTAAGAAAGGTTATTTTTATGGTTTTTAATTTACTAAGTTTAGGATCTAGTTTTTCCTAACTAGTTAACCGTTTTGTCAAACTTATGTCAAATATGGCCAAAATTGAACTTTTCAATTTTTATAATTTTAAAATAATTTCAATTTTTATGGGTTTTAAAATAAGTATGCAAATGCAAATATATACACATGAATGCGAAGGAAGAAAGCTTACCGAGCACACCCTCAAACTTAAACTTGACAGTGCCTCACTGTCAGGCAACACCAAGAGGATCAAAATTGCCGGCACTCCCCTGTTTTTTTTTAATTTTTAATTTTATTATTAACAGAAAAAGAAAACAAAATACATATACAAAAAAAGGTTCCTCCCAAACTTAAGTGAGACATTGTTTCTACTGTTTCCAATTTTTTAAATCTCATAAACTTGTAAACTTGGGACGAAAAAATTATTAACGGGGACATGAAATATGATCGTGAAAATCTCCCCCAAACTTATTTTTGGCTCACCACTTTGAGTTAGAAAAAATTATTTTCGAGAGCCAAATTATACCCCCCTCCCAAACTTGAGTTAAACAATGTTAAGCTTCTAAAGAGGTTCAAAGTTATTGGTCAATACCAAACTTTGCAAAGACCAAAAGTAAACACCAACCATTTGAAGAATTTATCAATTAAACGTATAGATCGGTGGAAGAATATGTTATATAGAGCCAAAAAGAATTGGGGAAGAGATAAGTGGTGGTATGGAAAGGGTTTGCGTGAACGTGAAAGTGAGGAGATAAGAGGTGAATATAAATAAAAACGAGAATGTGAATGATCAGAAATAAGTGGAATATTGGCATTCTCGTATTTTATAAGAAGAAAGGGTGGTGGTTCAACTTCTATAGGCGGAGGTTGATTAATCACAAAATCCTTGTTGTTTAAGAATGCAAGTTCGTCAGCGAAAAGTTCTTCAAAACTCTCATCGATATAATTGAACATTTTACTGTCAGTAAGTTTTGTGCCAGAATTTATCATACTTGATTTGTCAAAAATTATGGAGGTAGGAGACTCAAAAAACTCATCTACCTCATTTTCAAAAGTATCCAAATCAAGTTGTCTTTCTGGAATGATCAAACTTGAATTATCGGATTGTGATTCATCAACACTCACTGAAATTATAGGAAGAATAGAAGAAGAACCTGTGAAAGTGGGAGAAAGAAGTTGAATACGAACTTGAGGGTGGTGATGGAGTGTATAAATTAGCACAATTTGTAATGACCGATGTGTAAAAAGCGATTGTGCTAATCTATCAACCCACTGAGAAATGAGGTCAAATCCCTCAAGATTCGTGAGAAAACATGGGTACATCGAACTTGGTAAACCAGACTTTGAAAATGGAAGTGTAACATTTTCTTGCAAGGTCGGAGCGAGGATGGAGGAAAGTGATTGAGGAAGGGTATCGGTTAAAGTTTCAGGAGGGTGTGTGCAGTCAATGAAAGGGATAGAATGTATTGGAAAATCCAACTCCTAAAGTAAAACTGCTCCATTCTCAATAATTTCCTCAATACTCTCCTCAAAATTTATCTTATCCATGCAATTCTCATCAAAATCAAGACGCATATGAAGTTCGAGAAAAACACTTAATGACTCGGGATGATGAATTGGAGAGAGAAATTCACCCAAATCTATGAGTTCATCATCCAAAATATTCCCAGCGTCAATATCCTCAATCAAGTGAAAATCAATTTTTTTAGACACCTCATCAAAAGCATGGATATTGATCAATTCAGGTTCTAGAGTGGAGGTGTAGAGGTCAAAAGAATTGGTGATGGTTTCACTCGAAAGGGACCCTTCACAATCAGGTAAATCAAACACTACAAAGTCGCACAACTCATTAAACGTTTTATTTTCAACTGGTGAATCATTTGGTACACTTGATAGACATTCAAAACCGGAATTGTGAGATTCAATTGGGGATGGGTAGGTTTGATTTGGAAGGGTGCACAGCTTACTCTCTCCACTCAAATTATTAATCTTTCCAACCGTCTCATCATACATTGGAAAATTTGGAGCTAGTTAGAAACTAGCTACCGGGTCACTAGGTTGTATAAGGGCGGCCATGGACGCATTCAAATGCCTCATCTGTTGGCATGACGCTACCATAAAGTCTTCCAACGACTGTTCCAGACTAGACATGGGTTGTGACAGGGTTTCAGTAAAAGATTCAAAGTTGTTTGGATACGGGAAACTCCTAAATGGCTGTGTAGAAGCAATGTCTAGGGAAGGTGCAAAAGTCGGGTAGGACTGGTAAGAATTGAATGGTTGGACAGGAGTAGGATCAATATTTGGATAAGAAGGTGAATGGAATTGTTGATCCAAAGAATTCGCAGTGGTGAAAGGAGTGAAAGATCGGTTACTAGATTGTTCAATATGTTCAGCAATAGACATGGGTTTCGGAGTTACAACAGGACTCGAAAAAGGGGTATCAACGTAAGAAGGTGGTGAAGGTTAAAATGGTTGATATAAGGTGGATTGCGGAGTCCAACTGGTTGTCCTAGACGCGTCTTTTCGATCTTTCAAAGAAGTTTTGGGCATGGAGGGGTCGTTCGAAATTCGACCAAAACAAGAAGCGTAGGAAGTAATGTCTGGTTGAAGGTACCAAAGTTTGGAAAAAGTTTTGCGAGGTGGGGTACTCATGATGTGATGAGAGAAAGGAAAAGAATGTGAATTTTTTTTATTTTTATTTTTTCAATTTTTATTATTTTTTATTTTTTTGTTTGTTTTTGGAGTTTTGAAATTTTTAAAAGTGTTTTTTAAAGAGTTTTTGCAAAAATGTGTACGGACTTACAGCACAATTTCAAACAACCACAGTTCAAACATGCACAATCAAACTTTGAGCTAGGGTCTCCTAAGTAAACTAGACTGCTCCTAACTGTTCCAAAGTGAAAAGTTGTGAGATATCCCTCAAATCGCCTCTTCACCGCCAATTGTGGCCAGGTAAGCACAAATGAAGAAAGGAGAGATCCACTCATGAATCACTGTGAGACGGGCCTTTTAAAATTACCTTTCCCACTTGTCTAGCCTAGGCACCACAAAGTCAGGTTTAGATAAAGGACCGATTGCCTACAACCTTCCTCTGTCCTAATGAGCGCGACAATCCTTAATTGGCTGAGTCTAAATATTTTTTAATTAACTCGAGGGTTGTTGCATATGCTTTTTGTGATTTTTGGGGTCCTGGGAAGGGTAATGAAATCCCCACCCAATCTGGATTGGTGTTATAGCCCCTTAAAAGTTCGTATTAATTATGCAAAGCAATTAATACACCAAAAAAATCTAGAACACTTGCAAAATATTTTTTTTATTTGGCAGCACAAAGAATCCTGCACAAAAACCATTTATTGGAGAGGAAGAAGAAGTTGTTGTGCAAAGAATACCTGCAGGAGAATTTTCAGTGGAGTTCAGGGGGTAGGAGATAGAAAAAAAATATACTCACAGAGAAATTTGGGGTGCCGACGTAACAGGTTGACCGCGGTTCCGCGGTCAACTGCTTGAATCTGCCGCGGTTCCGCGGCGGTTTAGTTGGTTTAGATCTCCAAAATTTTTCTCTGTGTTGTTTTGATTCTCCCCTGTCTGTTCAGATCCTCTGTTTCTTGATTTGTTCATCGGGCTTGCTCCAGATCTGAAACAGAGTTTGCTCTAACCCTGCACACTTGCACAAAAACCTTTCAAAAAGAACAAGATGATTTTTATTTATATTTTGTTTTATGTTTTAAAAGTTTTCAATTTTTATAATTTTTTTAATTTTTTTTATTATTAACCCGAAATTACATAAAGAAAGAGACTACCGTCTCCCCAGCAACGGCGCCATTTGATTGATAGATGTTTTGCGTGTGCGTTTTAAAATCAAAGTTTAGATATACCGCAATCAATAACGGTATCACTTGGTAGCTAGCCGGTTGAGTACGGGTCGATCCACAGGGAGAAGGATTCCTTTTTTTTATGTTTTAAGAGTTAAGTCCAAAAAATTGGTGGTTTTGTTTTAAGATCTAAGAATGAGATAAAAGTTGATAAAAAGCTTGCTAGGGTTAGGATTTGGTTAGTTCGAGATAGGGATCTTCTCGCTTCTATCAATGCCTTGGTTATGAATAAAGGTGTTAGGGTAATCGGCAACAACATGGATTAGCACGACTGGGAAGAAACTAAGTTTCTTCCTTTTGGTCCTTGTCCGTCTGTTCTTGGCTCTTTAGCCCTAACCTCCAGTTAATTCAATCACACCCGGTTTAACTAGGGAATCACCGCTATCACGTAGGATAGGGTGCCGTAGTGAGCGGTGTGTGGTTGATTTAAAAAGAGTCCTTTTAATAAAATTATATGGGCAATGAAAGGAGTGAGAGAGATTTACATCTCTCAAACCTTCCCTATCCTAACCTTAACAAGTGAAGGATTACTCACTCATTAGGAAGTTAACAATGAAATTCATTTTTTTATAATTTTTATATTAGAAAACTAAATTGCAGATATTAAAAGAACAGATAAAAATTGCAAGAATTAAATTCAGATAATAAAAGAATGCGAGATAAAAATAAAAACTTTTACTTTATTGATGACCTCAAGAACGCATTACAATTGAATTTAGATATAGAAAAAAGGCAAAGAGAGGCACCCTAAGAAAGACACCCTAGAAGAGACACCCTTTATTTGGCTTTGAGCCCTCCTATTTATAGATAGGAAAAACCCTAGGTTTACATTATGATCCATACATTAAATTACAAAACAACCCCAAAGACCGAGTCAAAGCACCGACACCTTACCAACACGTGCATATTATGGCCGCGGAACCGCGGCAGAAAGGCCTATTTGGCCGCGGTTCCGCAACCATTTGGTGGGTTCTTGGGCCCATCTCTTCTGGATTTCTCTGTGTTGCTTTTATCTTCTGTTTTCTTTACTTGGTTTCTCAGAATTTCTTCTATTTCCTTCCATATTTTCAACAGTGCAGAATTATGTTGACTTTTACCGTGAGCTTCGCTTTGAAGTCTTGAATCTTGTGCTACCCTTGTGCCTTGTGCATTTGAACTGTTTACTAATTTTCATTTGTTCCTTGAACTGGTAGGCGACATCATACTGTAAGTCCATGTCACGCACCCCACGAACTTGCGGGGAGGCGGAATATATGAAAAACGATTATCAAAGCTTCGTAACACGGACTTGAGCGCATGAATCGTTTCTAAACCGTTACTAGCAAACAATGAAAGTTTTAACTACTCGAATACGAAGTTATACCTCACGATACTTGTCCTTCGGGTCTTCATCATGGTCCTCCACTCTTCGTAGGCTCCTTGGAACATCGGCACCTCAACGGCCTCCTCGAATCAAAGATGATCCACCCGAGAGCTCCTACGCCAAGCTTTATCTCTAACTTGAGATAACTAGGTTGCTCAAAGTGCTAATCTAAGCTACCTAGGGGATATAGAGTGAGGTTATGGATGTATTAGTCTAGCTAACCCTTGATCTCAACACATGAGAGGTTAGGGTTAGGGTTAGGGTTTCAAGAATGAGAGCTTGAGGAGAGAGAAGGTGAGAAAGTGAATTACTTTGGATGAATGAAATCATTTGAGTATATATGAAACATATGATATTATTAAGTAAATAATAAATAAAGCATTATCATCATGTTTCATTAACACTCTAAGTGATTCATCATATGAGTCATGTAAATCATTAAATGAAACATTAACTCATTGCATGAATCACTACATGACTCACTAATCCAATTAATGCAAATGCCACCTTAGCCCCCAAGTCACCATGCTTCTAGAAGCTTCCCGGAAAATTATGAGAACGCCCCTCCAATCCGTGAAAACACGGAAAAACTTTAGACTGTATAAATCCAATAACCTGATACTAGAAACTGGCTTAAACTAAAGCCGACTAGTAAAAACTGTCCGAACGTCGTACGTGCGTAAACACACGTATGCGTCCGAACCCTTGTCGTAAAACCATACGACCTCTATATCGTTTCGCCTGGAGCAGGGAAACTCTTTATGTGGGACTCTAAATACTCGACACTACGCTGGCAGTGGGTTTAACCACAGACCCCAAGCGGCACTAGCTGTACATAACGGTCCCTAGGTAGATGTCGATAAGAAGGACGATGAGGAAAACCATCCGAACTCCTACTGAGCCTGATGTGACAATCTTCGTACAGTCCGGTCTGTTCGTCTAAGACTATCGCATATCGAGCCTAGGGGGCGGCAAGCGCCAGTCCCCTAATAGCTGTATAAGTCGTGTCGGAGCATAGCCCATTACACCCTGAGAAACTACTGGAACCTACCAGTAAATCTTGCTTGCCCTGGCCAGGGACTTTGCGTAATGGCTTTCTGACACAGCGCGATATCAACTCCTAATACCGAGAGAGACGAATCCTATCTAACCGCCACTGCCTCCAAGTGCTCGGGACTGCACCCAACTGCTACCTGTTTGCACGACTCCTTTGAGCCGTGGTAGGGTAGCAATCTAAGAACAGTGGGACACACTCGAGGCGAAGTAGCAGTGTCAAGTGTACGGATTATGCTGTACTCATGTCACCTGGGAACTGTTAACTGACGATGGGTATAATACCAACCAATCAGTTCCCCTGCGAGTCCTGTCCGGTGTACCCGTAACCTAACGAGCACCTGTATACTATCTCCAGCACGACGTACTGACGGCTGTGGGACAGACCATCTCCCCAACTGGGATGAGAAGTGTACACACTAGTCTACTCTGGAGTATCGATGCCCTGTCTCGATAATCCTACGACTAGGGACAAGTATAGGATGTTGCTTATAGACTACCCAGCCCCCACTAGTGTGACTGCCATCACGACATTGGTAATCAAGCAAAGATCCTATTGGCTCTACTAATATGTATAAGTGATACGTTACAAGAAACATATGCACATATTAAAGTAGACACAAACCAAGTAGCATACTACCATTTTTAGCAAGACTGTTATATACAACTGTGAATATCCCAAGCTTTCATTAAGTAATATAGAACTTAGTATGATACAATAATGGCCCTTAGGGCATATACACTAACAATCTCCCACTTGCACTCGGGCCATGAGCTGGCATATCGTAGACCTATCATCTTGAATAGCCTATTGAACTGCGTCTGAGGAAGGGCCTTTGTGAATGGATCAGCAATGTTATTCTCCGTCTCTACTCTCTTTACCTCGATCTCCCGGCGATCTACGATCTCCCTGATCAGGTGATACTGCCTTAAGATGTGTCTGGACTTCTGATGGGACCTGGGTTCTTTCGCTAAAGCTATAGCGCCGTTGTTGTCACAATACAGAGGTATTGGATCAACACTGGTAGGAACCACCTGAAGTTCTGTGAGGAACTTCTTCATCCAGACTGCTTCTTTTGCGGCATCGCAAGCAGCTATGTACTCCGCTTCCATTGTTGAGTCAGCAACGGTCTCCTGCTTGGAACTCTTCCAACAGACCGCCCCTCCATTGAGGGTAAAGACATAACCCGACATGGATTTGGAGTCATCTTTGTCACTCTGGAAGCCGGAGTCGGCAAAGGCCTCCATATGGAGGTCTTTTCCGCCATACACCAAGAACATCTCCTTAGTCATCCTCAGGTACTTGAGAATGTTCTTTACTGCTATCCAGTGCTTCTCCCCTGGGTTTGCCTGATACCGGCTTACAACGCTCAATGCGTATGCTACATCTGGTCTGGTACATAACATCGCATACATTATAGAGCCTACCGCAGAAGCATAGGGTATAATCGACATGCGATCCCTTTCCAAATCAGTCTTGGGAGACATCTCTTTGGAGAGGGTGATTCCGTGACAAGCCGGTAGGTTACCGCGCTTAGAATCATCCATACTCAATCTCTTCACTATGGTGTCTATGTACCTGGACTGCGAAAGTCCCAACATCCTATTTGATCTATCACGATAGATCCGGATTCCCAGAATGTAGGTGGCATCACCCAGGTCTTTCATGGAGAATTTGTGTGATAAGAATCTTTTGACTGACTGTAACATAGGAATATCATTTCCTATTAGGAGAATGTCATCCACGTACAAGACGAGGAATACTACAGCTCTCCCTACAATCTTACTGTATATGCATGGTTCATCTGGATTTTTGATAAAGTCAAATTCTTTGACAGCATCATCAAAACAGATGTTCCAACTCCGTGATGCTTGCTTTAGTCCATAAATGGACTTAAGCAGCTTGCATACTTTACCGCTACTCCCATTCTGAATGAATCCTTCTGGCTGATCCATATAGACGCTCTCTTCCAAATTACCATTTAGAAAGGCTGTCTTTACGTCCATCTGCCAGATTTCATAATTGTGGAAGGCAGCAATAGCAAGAAGGACCCGAATAGATTTAAGCATAGCCACTGGAGAAAAGGTTTCGTCATAGTCCAAACCAGGTCTTTGACGGAAACCCTTTGCAACAAGTCTAGCCTTATAGGTTTCAACCTGTCTATCTACACCAATCTTCTTTTTGAAGATCCATTTGCATCCTACGGGTTTTACCCCATCTGGAGAAATGTCCAAAGTCCATACTTTGTTAGTGTACATGGACTCCATTTCGGTCCGCATTGCATCCAGCCATTTTACCGAGTCACCGCTCTGAATGGCTTGCTGGAAGCTAGTAGGCTCATCATAGTCAATAGTGCAATCCTCTCTATCCCCGTCTATGAGAAAACCGTAGTATCTCTCGGACGGATGAGATTGCCTACTACTCCTGCGGAGTGGCGTTGGGATGTCCTGTTCTTCTTGAACTTCTGGTTCTACCATATTTTCAGTAACAGTTTGTGGTTCTAGAATTTCTTCCAGTTCTATTTCGCTCCCATTTATTCCTTTTTCTAAAAACTGATGTTCTAAAATATGGGCATTACGAGAAACAAAGACCTTTTGTTCCTCTGCGTAATAGAATAGATACCTCCTGGAGTTCTTTGGATATCCCACAAACTTACACTGTACTGATCGTGCCTCGAGCTTGCCCGTATGCTGCTTTTTAACAAAAGCTGGACATCCCCAAATCTTCAGATACTGAAGATAGGGTTTCTTCTCACTCCACATCTGATATGGTGTGGTAGGCACAGTCTTGGTAGGAACTATGTTTAAAAGATATGCAGTTGATTCTAGTGCATATCCCCAGAATGATCGCGGTAACTTAGCCTTACTCATCATGGAACGAACCATATCCAATAGGGTTCGATTCCTCCTTTCTGATACACCGTTGTGTTGTGGTGTGTATGGAGGAGTAAGCTGAGAGAGAATTCCTTTCTCTTTTAAGTAACCCAGGAATTCGGCACTTAAGTATTCACCACCTCGATCAGATCTCAGTGTCTTGATACTTTTGCCGGTTTAGTTTTCCACTTCATTCTTGTATTCTTGGAATTTCTCAAAGGCCTCGGATTTATGCTTCATTAAGAAGATATATCCATACCTAGAGAAATCATCCGTAAAAGTAATGAAGTAGGAATAACCTCCTCGCGCATGTATAGACATTGGACCGCACGCGTCACTGTGTACGAGTCCTAAGAGCTCGCTTGCTCTTACTCCGTGTCCAGTAAACGGAGTCTTGGTCATCTTTCCTATGAGACAAGATTCACAAGTAGCATAAGATTGATATTCGAACGGATTCAAATATCCTTCTCTATGTAACTTAGTCAACCTTCTTTCATTGATGTGACCTAGTCTACAATGCCATAAGAAAGCCTGATTTATTTCCGGAGACTTTCTTTTAAGTGTGTTCTGGACATTGAAAACCTGAGCTTGACTTAATATGTATATACCGTTATCTAATGTACCTGACCCAATCATAACTTGATTTAGGCGGATGTTAACTACATCGCTTACGAATGTAAAATCATATCCCTCTCTTGAAAGTGAGGACACTGATATGATATTACATGTCAAACTAGGTACATACAAACAGTTACGTAGAATTAATATATGCCCACTTGTCAAACCTAGGCGATATTCTCCTACGGATTCAGCGTCCACGCTCATTCCGTTTGCAACTCTGAGAGACCAATCACCTACCTTTATAACTCTACGGTTTCTCAAAGCATGTAATGAATTACAGATATGAGATCCTGCTCCGGTATCTAGTACCCAGGAAGTAGAGTAAATTGACAAATAGTTCTCAATTACAAATACACTAGAGGCTGAAGCCACAACATGCTTCGAATCCTGGCTACAGGCTTTGCTAGCCCTGCAATCATTCTGCCAATGTTCATTCCTGTAACAATAGGAACGTCCCTCTTTTACTATATCCAGTCCCGAAACTTTTGCCTTTCTCTTTCCTTCTACTTCCCTGGTTTCCTTCAGGGTAGGAGGCAGAGATTGTATAATCAAGTCAGTATCTGACTCGTTTCCCAACGCGGTCTCCAGGTCCTGGAGCTTATCAATACAGCTAGTCATTGTAAGGACGTTGTCCCCTACAGATGACCCGTCAGCCAACCTTGCTTGAATTAACTCGTTCGAGGTCTCATATCTTGCGATATGAGATTGCTCTCCATATAAATCTTTGTTATGGAGAAAGATGGAAACTAAGTCCATCATCTCGTGCTGCTTCTGGTATACACCATCAACTGAAGCTAACATGAGGCATTTAGCTTTCGCTTTATCCTTTTCCCTTGTCTGACGGATATCCATATCCGCGACAGTGGAAACTGGACCTGGGACGGCGGATCTTGAGTAGTAATAGGGTGGTCCAGCTTGTTATAGGTAATGGACATCTGGACAGACCTTTGGCAGTCATATAAGTCAGATTCAGTCAATTTGTTATCTAGATGTAACCTATGTGTGGTCACAAGGTCGCTGCAATTTAAGAGAGAGAAGAAAATACTATTATCATGATGCTCTTGCAAGTTTAGATTGGTTTTTAATTTATCTAAACAGGATGGCTCCCATTGTTTCTCGAATCCCTCCTCAAACCATAAAAGAAGAATTAGCCAGGACTATTCTCACCGTACAATTCTTGCTTAACCGTTCAGCCAGGTCAGTGTCGATACTTCGAGGGAGGTTTTCCAACGCTTTCGCGAAGTTCCTTAATTAAATAACCTCTTTTCTCTGGGGGCGTAGCCCCACTGACACCTTTCTAGGCACCTACTTGGTTTATAGCATTGATCGTTAAGTGACGAATCTCCTGATAAGTAGTATATACTCACAGTAGGACCGGGATCCAAAATATCATCGTATGATAATGTTGAAGGAATCCTACCAACATTCATCAAACTCCAAAATGGTATGCTAACTCTGCAAATTTCAGTCTCTTTAGAAATTCCCGATATAAATTTTTGCCCCATGCTCTTATGACCTTGGCGTTAGGTCAAATTGTCATAAGTCACATGTCAAGTTCTATCCATCATTGTCCTAGTTAATTTGAACCCATCCGTACATATCCTTGACGTTAGGCCAAAATGATAATACGACTGTCCCAAACTAACACATCTATCTATGCAACATATGAATACCCAGCAGCTACCAAACACTATGCCTTGGCGTCAGGTCAAAATACATAGCTTGAATACTACTAAATACCCAAATGAAATGACGGAGGGCTACGAATGGTCTTGGCAAAAACTGTGAACGTAGTGAACTTGATATAATCGAAGGAACCTGATGCTTTCTAAAAGGAGTGGTTAAAGCTCCGCAATTAAAAATCTGATCTTTTAAAATAACCGAGTGGTTTCTTTTAAATTTGTTCCAACGATTAAACTATGATTTATTTTCTTTGCATTATAATAATGCGTCCCATCTTAATCTTATCATTGCAGAAAACAACGAAAATACCACGTCCTCTTATGCCATCCGCATTCGCCACGGGGTCCCGTCATCACCCGTTAGTTACTTAACTAACGACAGAGCGGGGGCTGGGCTAGCACGGGTGTAAAACATAAGTGACGTCTAATAGCTATCATATATAAATATTGTACATTCGTCAGACGCAATAATAGGCATTCCAGATCACAGATGAACTTTATTGGATATACTAGCAATCCGCATTTGCTTTGAGCCTGCAATAAAAGACGGATTACACAGTTGTGATGAATAGCCATTACCCTACCCTAGACCCCTACGGGTACGGCAAACTACCCGCCAAGTACCCGAAGAGAAGCGGTCTTCCTCAACAAAGTGAGTAGGCCACTAAACACTTCAAAGTACCCGATAGTTTGTGTACCCCGCCATGGGTCTATCCTAGGAGCAAAAACAGTAAAAAGAAATAATACAACGGCGGCTACAACCGCAACCTGGATGCGCCCCGCAAAAGAATATTACATCATATTACATTTACATCGAATGAATGAATATTAAACCTATCTCAAACCCCGGCTAATCATCACAACATTCCAATCAAGCCCATATACACTAACAGTAAACATTACAGAAATGTGCAACCCCCTGCCAACCGACATACTAGCAGTTAGGGGAGGTTTACGAACACATTAAACATTACAGATAATAACCCGATTAGCAAATATCTTAGAACATCGATCGATTACCATATTCCGTGTTTACCCCAAAAGCAAACCAGCAAAGAAGCAACCTGGGTAGAAACAGAACATACAGGGAAACAGAAAACCACAAAATAAGAATTACTGAGCAAATCCGAATCAACTCGACGTTGACTCGGCGGTGGATCCGCGGCATAAGCACTCTATTGCCGCGGATCCGCGGCTGTTTCACCAAGTTACTGGCTCGTATTTTCCCAGTATTCTCAAAAAACCCTGCTGTGAATTTTAAGGTATGTCAAATATTTTTTCAGACACTTTTAAAATTAACAGAAAATGTAAAGGGGTTAGGGTTTTGTTTTCGTGTTTTCCGTCGATCGAACTTCTAATTAGTTGCTAATAAACTAGTAATGGTTTAGTTGGCTCTGATACCACTGTAAGTCCATGTCACGCACCCCACGAACTTGCGGGGAGGCGGAATATATGAAAAACGATTATCAAAGCTTCGTAACACGGACTTGAGCGCATGAATCGTTTCTAAACCGTTACTAGCAAACAACGAAAAGTTTAACTACTCGAATACGAAGTTATACCTCACGATACTTGTCCTTCAGGTCTTCATCACGGTCCTCCACTCCTCGTAGGCTCCTTGGAACATCGGCACCTCAACGGCCTCCTCGAATCAAAGATGATCCACCCGAGAGCTCCTACGCCAAGCTTTATCTCTAACTTTAACTAGGTTGCTCAAAATGCTAATCTAAGCTACCTATGGGATATAGAGTGAGGTTATGGATGTATTAGTCTAGCTAACCCTTGATCTCAACACATGAGAGGTTAGGGTTAGGGTTTCAAGAATGAGAGCTTGAGGAGAGAGAAGGTGAGAAAGTGAATTACTTTGGATGAATGAAATCATTTGAGTATATATGAAACATATGATATTATTAAGTAAATAATAAATAAAGCATTATCATCATGTTTCATTAACACCCTAAGTGATTCATCATATGAGTCATGTAAATCATTAAATGAAACATTAACTCATTGCATGAATCACTACATGACTCACTAATCCAATTAATGCAAATGCCACCTTAGCGCCCAAGTCACCATGCTTCTAGAAGCTTCCCGAAAAATTACAAGAACGCCCCTCCAATCCGTGAAAACACGGAAAAACTTTAGACTGTATAAATCCAATAACCTGATACTAGAAACCGGCTTAAACCAAAGCTGACTAGTAAAAACTGTCCGAACGTCGTACGTGCGTAAACACACGTATGCGTCCGAACCCTTGTCGTAAAACCATACGACCTCTATATCGTTTCGCCTGGAGCAGGGAAACTCTCTATGTGGGACTCTAAAGACTCGACACTACGCTGTCAGTGGATTTAACTACAGACCGCAAGCGGCACTAGCTGTACGTAACGGTACCCAGGTAGATGTCGATAAGAAGGCCGATGAGGAAAACCATCCGAACTCCTACTGAGCCTGATGTGACAATCTTCATACAGTCCGGTCTGTTCGTCTAAGACTATCGCATATTGAGCCTAGTTGGCGGCAAGCGTCAGTCCCCTAATAGCTGTATAAGTCGTTGTAAGTCCACGTTGCCACCCCCGGTTCTTGCGGGGAGGCGGAAACGGTATAAAAATCAAATTTTTAGCGCATGGGGCAACATGGACTAACAAAGTCGGGATCTTTTCTAAACTAAACTAGCTATCATGCTAATGAGAGTTAGCTACTCGGAAAAGAGGTTATACCTAACTTGAACTCCTTCTTCTTGAAACCTTTGAAGGGGTTGATGGTGCTTTCCTCGTCGCCTTCTTCCGTCAAAGATGGATCCACCTGAGGGTTCAACCTTCGGGCTCTTTCTCGAACTTTGAGTGAACTAGGATCTTTGGCTTGCTAAAACTCTAACCCTAGAGTGAGTAGAGAGTGGCTTTGGGGTGTTTTTATCTCAAGGAGATGGATTCTCAACACATGAGAAGGGAGCTCCTTGAACTAGAGGAGGAGGAAGAAGAAGAGAGGAGAGAGAAGTGTTATGATAGAATGAGCTATTCTTTTCATTTTACAACCATAACTCAAATGAAAAGAATTATCAAATTAACAATAATAATAAAAATGAAATAGTTGATGGATGGTTTGGAATGACCACTATCATCACATTCATTAAATGAATTTTGCTAGAATCAAAGAGCATCTTTGATATGTAATGATAATGGTCAAACTTTCAACCATGGTCAACAAGTCAACCTTGGTCAACAAGTCAACAAACCCAACCATAACACAATTTCATTTAATTAATATTGTTAATTGATATATCACTAATTCATTAGGGTTTGGAAAAAGACGACTGTCAACAGTGCATGCGCACCCGTTCCGAAACCCCAATGAAAAGACCTCTTCCTCCGCCTCAACCAACTGTGCATACACACCCGCATTCTTGTTCCGAGGAACATGAATACTATGAGATAAAATCAACCCCGAAACATATACTAGTATCTGACTCAAACCAGAGCCAGCCAGTAATATCCGTCCGGACTCCAAACGTGCACAAGTGCGCGGATGAGAACGAACCCTGTCGCAAAACCATGCGACCTCTACTCTGTTTTCCCCAGAGGCGAATAGCCCTCTGTGTGGGACTCTAATGACTCGACACTACGCTGGCAGTGGGTTTCACCACAGACCGCAAGCGGCACTAGCTGTGCGTAACGGTCCCCAGGTAGATGTCGATAAGAAGACTGACGAGGTGAACCCCATCTGAACTCCTACTGAGTCTGAATGTGACAATCTCCGTACAGTCCGGTCTGTTCGTCTGATACATCGTATGGCGGGCCTAGGGGGCGGTAAACGTCAGTCCCCTAATAGCGGTACAAGTCGTGTCGGAATGAAGCCCAAAACACCTTGAGATAATACTGGAAGCCTACCAGTATATCTCGCTTGCCCTGGCCAGGGACTACTCATGTAATGGCTCTCCAAGACACAGCGCGATGTCAACCCCCAATACCGGGAGAGACGAATCCTGTCTAACCGTCACTGCCTCCAAGTGCTTCGGGACTGCACCCAACTACTACCTGTTTGCACGACTCCTTTGAGCCGTGGTAGGGTATTAATCAAAGTACAGTGGGAACACACTTGAGGCGAAGTGACAGTGTCAAGTCAGCGGACTAAGCTGTACTCATGTCACCTGGGAACTGATAACTGACGATAGGTAAAATACCAACTAGTCAGTTCCCGACGAGTCCTGTCCAGTGTACTCGTAACCCAACGAGCACCCGCATACTATCTCCAGTACGACGTACTGACGGCTGTGGGACAGACCGTCTCCCACACTGGGATGAGAACCGCATGTGCTAGTCTACTCCGGAGTATCGATGCCCTGTCTCGATAGTCCTGCGACTAGGGACCTGCATAAGGATGTGCCTATAGATTACCTAGCCCCCACTAGTGTGACTGCCATCACAACGCTGGTAATCAAGCAAAGATCCCAAGGGCTCCACTAATGTGTATAGGTGATATACAAAAATAAACGCATGTACACATTGAAGTAGAAACAAACCAAGTAGCATACTACTATATTGAGCAAGATTGTTTATACAAGGTGAATATCCCAAGCTTCCATTAAGTAATATAGAAACTAGTATGATACAGTAATGGCCTCTAGGGCATATACACTAACAATCTCCCACTTGCACTAAGGCCATGTACTGGCGTATCGAAGACCTATCATTTCGATCAGCCGCTCGAACTGAGTCTGGGGCAGGGCCTTGGTGAATGGATCTGCAGTGTTTTCTTCTGAAGCAACCCTCCGAACCTTGATCTCCTTGCGATCCACGATCTCCCTGATCAGGTGATACTGCCTCATGATGTGTCTGGATCTCTGATGGGACCTGGGTTCCTTCGCTAAAGTTATAGCCCCGTTGTTGTCGCAATACAGAGGTATTGGGTCAACAATGGACGGAACCACCTGAAGTTCTTTCAAGAACTTCCTCATCCAGACAACTTCTTTTGCGGCATCAGATGCAGCGATGTATTCCGATTCCATAGTCGAGTTTGCAATGGTTTCCTGTTTGGAACTCTTCCAATACACCGCCCCTCCATTGAGGGTAAAGACAAAACCCGACATGGACTTGGAATTATCCTTGTCACTCTGGAAGCTGGAGTCTGTAGGGTTCCTAGGCACACTAATGAAGTCTCACAAGTGATCAAACATGCCCAATTGAAATTTTACATGTGCCGAGAAAACCTAATACGGATCGTTGGCTAGAAGTATAGGCAAAGCAAGCAAGTAAACGGAAATATAGCTAAAGGAAAGTGACTACAACCTTTGTAGATCCGGTCCACCACTTCCTAAGCTCCGCGATGATCTTCCTCCGCTATCCAAATCGAACTCATGACTCTAGCATTGGCATCATCGAAGAATGGGCGGGCTTGATCGTCGGTTCGATGCCGAAGATGATCTACGTCGAGGCATCACAAGAACAAGCTCCAACTTAACCAAGCCTTGAAAACTTGTGAAGGAAACACCCTATACAACTTGGCAAGAGGTAGAGGATGAAGAAATAGGAAGTGGGTAGACTTTAGATTTGGATTTCTCACTCATTTTGGCTAGTTGCCATTGATGGTGCAAGCTTTCTTCAAGTTGAAGATGAAGAAGAAGAAGAAGATAATATATGATAAGTTATCATTTAAAATAAAAAACCATATGATACTTATCATGTCAACAACTATGGTTTAGTGTAGAGAATCAACTAAGGTTAGTAGAATGGTTAGGTTTAGGAGATGAAGACAAAATGGTCATTAGGTCAAAGATGCTTGAAGCATCCAAAAGAAACCATTTTGTTTTCTTTACCTTTTAAAAATAAATAGATAAATGAATAAGTAAATAAAAGAAACCCTAACCATTCATATAACCATGGTCAATTCTTTACACAAACCCAAGCTTGCATGTATCATCAAACATGATACAATCTTGTGCACAAAAGTATATCACATATACAACTTGCACAATTCAAGTGAGAAAATCCATTTAAAGTGAACCAATACTAGTTAATGCAAAGTAATATATCAAATACATAATTATACATTAAATCATTAAATCAACACTTGATTTAACGATCTGGTCATATCGTATATAACCGACTAGTATCCAATGTATCGGCTTATCGAATCAATCCTTGATTCGATAACTAGGTTATATCGCATACAACCAATCGATACATTCATCGCGAGAATGGAATACGGTATCACATACACGCATTATTCTCGGTCCCGCACATATCTCATATGCGCTCCTATTTCGTTTCGCTTGAGCCAGGAAACCTCTGTGTAGGACTCTAAAGACTCGTCAATACGCCGGTAGCAGATGATGATCATATCAATCACCCACAAGCCGCAAGCGGTCTGCTAAACGTAACGGCCACCCGGGTATTGAGCGATCAAAAGATCGACGAGCAAGCCCGCTCATACTCCTGTGAATCCAACCAGTAACACTTACCGTACAGTCCGGTCTGTTCGTCTGATATGTCGCATATCTCGCCTAGGGGTGGTAAACGTCAGACCCCAATAGCTTGATAAGTCAAGCCGACTTGAAGTCCATGACATGTGTGAAACTACTGATAACACTTACCAGTAGGTCACTGCAACCCTGGCCAGGGATTTCCTGTTATGGCCAGTCGAGCATAGCGCAACATCAACCCCCAATACCGGGAGAGACGAATCCCCTCCTATCGCTTATTGCCTCCATGTGAATCGGGACTGTACCCAAAAACCACCTGTTTGCACAACTCAGTAGAGCCGTGGTAGGGTGGAAATCAAGGCACAGTGGGAGACACACAAGACTCTATGACGATCTCGGGTCAACAGACTAAGCTGTACCAGTGTCACCAGAGAACTGCCATCTGACGTGAGGTATAATACCATCTGGGAGTTCTCGGCGAGTCCGTTTAGTGTACCCAGTCTCCACTGAGCACCCGCATACCATCTTCGATGTCAAACACTAATGGATATGGGATCATCCATCGCCCATCGCGTGGGTCGAGAAGATATGCGCTAGTCTACTCTGGAATATCGATGCCCCGTCTCGATATTCCCACGACTAGGAACAATGAAGGATGTACTCATTGACTACCCAGGCCCCACTAGTATGATCTGCATCATAGTCCTGGAAGTCGAGTACACATCCTAAAGGCTTTATCAACATGTAATCAGAGAGACAGAAAGTATACATGTTAAGATAAAGAGCAACCAGATAGCGTACTATCATGTCGAGCAAGAAAGTCCTACCTATATATGTACCAGCATCCACTACAATATACATCCAATGTACAGTAATGGCCTCTAGGGCATACATATAACTAACAGAGTCAGCAAAGGCCTCGATCTGGAGGTCTTTTCCGCCATACACCAAGAACATCTCCTTAGTCCTTCTCAGGTACTTGAGAATGTTCTTTACCGCTATCCAGTGTTTCTCCCTAGGGTTTGACTGATACCGGCTTACCACACTCAGTGCATAAGCTACATCCGGTCTGGTACACAACATCGCATACATTATAGAGCCTACCGCAGAAGCGTAGGGTATAATAGACATGTGATCCCTTTCCAAATCAGTCTTGGGAGACATCTCTTTAGAGAGGGTGATCCCGTGACAAGCCGGTAGGTTACCGCGCTTGGAATCTTCCATACTGAATCTTTTCAGTATGGTGTCGATGTACCTGGACTGAGAAAGTCCTAATATCCTCTTGGATCTATCACGATGGATCCGGATCCCCAGGATGTATGAGGCATCACCCAGGTCTTTCATGGAGAACCTGTATGACAAGAACCCCTTGACAGATTGTAGCATAGGAATGTCATTTCCTATTAAGAGAATGTCATCCACGTATAAAACGAGGAATACTACAGTTCTCGCTACAAATCTACTATAGATGCATGGTTCATCTGGATTTTTGATAAAGCCAAATTCCTTGACCGTCTCATCAAAACAGATGTTCCAACTCCGCGATGCCTGCTTTAGTCCATAGATGGACTTAAGCAACTTGCACACCTTTCCGCTGCTCCCACTCTGAATGAAACCCTATGGCTGATCCATATAGACACACTCCTCTAAATTTCCATTTAGAAAAGCGGTCTTTACGTCCATCTGCCAAATCTCATAATCGTGGAAGGCAGCAATGGCAAGAAGGATCTGAATGGATTTCAGCATAGCCACTGGAGAAAAGGTTTCGTCATAGTCCAAACCAGGTCTTTGACGAAAACCCTTTGCAACAAGTCTAGCTTTATAGGTCTCAACCTGTCCATCTACACCAATCTTCCTTTTGAAGATCCACTTGCATCCTACGGGTTTTACCCCGTCTGGAGCAATGTCCAACGTCCATACTTTGTTGGTGTACATGGACTCCATTTCGGTCCGCATTGCATCCAGCCATTTCACCGAGTCAACGCTCTGAACGGCCAGCTGGAAGCTAGTAGGCTCATCATAATCTATGATGCAATCCTCTCTATCCCCGTCTATGAGAAAACCGTAGTATCTCTCGGGCGGATGAGACTGCCTACTACTCCTGCGGAGCGGCGTAGGAATGTCCTGTTCTTTTGAACCCTCTGGTTCCACTAAGCTTTCAGTAATAGCTCGTGGTTTTGGAATTTCTTCCAGTTCTACTGCGCTCCCACTTATTTCCTTTTCTAAGAACTGGTGTTCTATAAAATGGGCATGACGAGAAACAAGAACTTTTTGTTCCTCTTCGCAGTAGAAGAAATATCCCTTGGAATTCTTTGGATATCCCACAAACTTACACTGTACTGAGCATGCCTCGAGCTTGTCCGCATGCTGCTTTTTAACAAAAGCTGGACTTCCCCAAGTCTTAATGTGACTGAGATAGGGCCTCTTCCCACACCACATTTCATATGGTGTGGTAGGCACAGTCTTAGTAGGAACTCGGTTCAAAAGATATGCAGCTGATTCTAGCGCATACCCCCAGAATGATCGCGGTAACTCAGCGTTACTCATCATGGACCGTACCATATCCAATAGGGTTCGGTTCCGTCTCTCCGATACACCGTTATGTTGCGGTGTGTATGGAGGAGTAAGCTGCGAGAGAATTCCGTTCTCTTTTAAATAATTCAGGAACTCGTCACTTAAGTATTCTCCACCTCGATCCGATCTTAGAATCTTGATACTTTTGCCGGTTTGTTTTTCTACTTCATTCTTATATTCCTGGAACTTTTCAAAGGCTTCGGACTTATGTTTCATAAAGAAGACATAACCGTACCTTGAAAAATCATCCGTGAAAGTAATGAAGTAAGAGTAACCGCTTCGCGCATGTGTAGACATTGGACCGCACATGTCGCTGTGTACGAGCCCCAAGAGCTCGCTCGCTCTTACTCCATGTCCAGTGAACGGAGTCTTTGTCATCTTTCCTTTGAGACAGGATTGACAAGTGGCATACGATTGATATTCGAACGGATCCAAATATCCTTCTGTATGTAACTTAGTCAACCTTCTCTCATTGATGTGACCCAGTCTACAATGCCATAAGAAAGTCTGATTGATTTCCGGAGACTTTCTTTTGTGTGTATTCTGGACATTGAAAATCTGTGGTTGGTTTAACACATATATACCATTGCTCAGTGTACCTGAGCCAATCAGAACTTGATTAAGGTGAATGTTTACAACATTACTTACAAACGCAAATTCATAACCTTCTTTAGAAACCAAAGATACAGAAATGATATTACAAGTTGCGTTGGGTACAAAAAAGCAATTGCGTAAAACCAAAACATGTCCATCTGACATTCCCAGGTGATAGTCCCCCACGGCTTTAGCATCCATGCTAGCTCCGTTCGCAACTCTGAGGGTCATGTCAACTGCCTTCAAAACCCTACGGTTTCTCAACGCCTGCAAAGAATTACAGATATGAGATACTGATCCGGTATCCAATACCCAGGAAGTAGAGTTTATAGAAAGACAGTTTTCAATAACATACACACCTGAAGCTGAAGCCGCAACCTGCTTCAGTTCCTGTGTCCTGGCCTTCCAAGCCACTGCAATCTTTCTTCCAGTGTCCACTCTTATGACAATAGAAGCATTCTTCCTTACCCACAAGCTTCCCCGCTATCTTTGTTGCCTTTTCCTTTCCCTTCATATCCACTTTACTAACACCGCCCCTTGGTTTGGCGAGGGCTTTCCTCTTCTTTCCCTTGGCTTTCGCCTTGGACCTAGAAGAAGAAGATCCTCCTACAAACAAAGTGGATGTTTCCCTACCTTTCTGTAGGGTGCCCTCTGCGCTCCTCAGCATGTTGAGGAGTTCTGAGAGTTCAACTTCCTTTTCTTGTAAGTTGAAGTTCAGTATAAACTGGGCGTAAGTGGAAGGAAGGGACTGGAGAATTAAGTCCGTATAGAGCTCACTTTCCAACGTGGTCCCAAGTTCCGCGAGCTCCTCAATGTAGCCAATCATCTTAAGCACGTGGTCCGCTACCAATGATCCGACGGCCAATTTTGCCGAAAATAACTTCTTCGACACTTCATATCTTGCGATACAAGACTGCTCTCCATATAGTTCTTTTGTATGAAGAAATATGGATTCCAGGTCTATATTCTCGTGCCTCCTTTGATGTTCGTTGTCCATAGAGGCAAGCACGAGGCACTTGGCCTTCGCGCAATCAATCTCCCAAGTCTTACGGATTTCCTTATCCGCGACGCTGGAGGTGGGACCTGGGACGGGGGGAGCTTTGGTGGTAAGAAGATACCCCAGCTTGTCGTAAGTGATTGCCATTTTGACATTCCTGAGCCAATCTTTATAGTTTGGCCCTGTCAGTATGTTTTTATCTAGAAGTAACTTAAGTCCAGTCATGTCGATTGGTCGCTGCAATTAGGAGAGAGAAGAAGAAACACTCAGCACGATGCTCTTGCAAGTTTAGAATGGTTTTTAATTTGTCTAAACAGGATGGCTCCCACTGTCTCTCGAATCCCTCCTCAAACCATAAAGGAAGAATTAGTCGAGATCAATCCCACCGCACAATACTTGCTTAACCGTTCAGCCAGGCCAGTGTCGGTACTTCGAGGGAGGTTTTCCAATGCTTTCGCGAAGTTCCTTAATTAAATAACCTCTTTTCCCTGAGGGCGTAGCCCCGCTAACACCTTTCTAGACACCTACTTGGTTTATAGCATTGATCGTTTAGTGAGAAATTTCCCGAGGAGTAGCATATACTCACAGTAGGATCGGGATTCAAATATCATCGCGTGACGAAACTGAAGGAATCCTACCAGAATCATCACACTCCAAATGGTATGCAAATCTAGCAAGTTTCAGTACTTATGAAACTCCCGATGTGGATTTTTGACCCATGCTCTTATGACCTTGACTTTGGCCAAAATGTCATAAGTCACATGTCAAGTTCTACCCGTCACTATCCAGGTTAATTTGGATCCACTCGTACCTACCCTTGACTTTGGCCAAAATGGTAGTACGATTGTCCCAAACCAACGCATCTATCTATGCTACACATGAACACCCAATAGCTACCAATCACTATGCCTTGACTTTGGCCAACATACATAGCTTGAATACTATTGCCTATTCATGCGAAACGACGGAGGGCTACGAATGGTTTTGGTAAAACCGTGAACGTAGTGAACTTGATATAATCGATGGAACGAGATAGCTTTTAAAAGGAGTGGCTCAAGCTCCGCATTTAAAAGTCAGTTTTGAAAAGAACCGAGTGGTTTTTCGAAAGTGTTCCAACGACTTTAACTTGGTTTATTATCTTGCATTAGTTCTTTTAATGCATGATATTCTTGCATTAGTTCTTTTAATGCGTCCCATCATTTAATCCTACTATTGCAGAAAACAACCAAAATATGACGTACGCTTATGCCATTCGCATTCGCCACGGGGCCCCGTCATCACCCGTTAGGTTACTTAACTAACGACAGAGCGGGGGCTGGGCTAGCGCGGCTGTAAAACATAAGCAACGCCTAAATAGTTATATATATAGCAATGATAGACATTACAGATCACAGATGAATACATTGGATATACTAGGAATCCGCAATCCGTTCGAGCATGCAAAGAAAAGCGGATTACACGGTCACGGTGAATAGCCAATACCCTACCCAAGACCCCTACGGGTGCGGCAAACTACCCGCCAAGTACCCGAAGCGAAGCAACCTCCCTCATCCCCGTGAGTAGGCCACTCGGCACTTCGGCATACCCGGTAGTTTGTGCACCCCCTCCATGGGTCTATCCTAGGAGCAAAAATAGTAAAAAGAATTATACAATGACGGCTACAACCCCGACCCGGTTGTGCGGCCAAACAAATAATAATATTACATCAATTTACATATTACATGAATGAAAGAAAAAGAAAAGCTCATCTCACATCCACCCCGGCTATTCACCCGCGACAGTCCAACGCATTCATATACACATACCATCATCAATCACAGATCACAGATATGTATAACCCCGACTAATCGACATATAGCGATTAGCCGACGTTCAATACATATAAACATCACAGATATAACCATTATAGTCAAAGTGTAGTGAAGTTCGATAAAAATACGGATTTATAGGCCCCCAAAAACAAATTTCTTTCCTGGAAAATCTGGGCACAAATAACCCATCTGAAAAATCCCAGAACCCTACCAGAAGAACACTGCACAAAACCCGATCACGAGAGGAGCCTAAACGACGGCGGTTCCGCGGCAAATGCTTACCTATTGCCGCGGAACCGCGGCGGTTTGAGGGAATCAGGGGATCGTTTTTGGTGGGTGTTCTCATAAAACCCTGAGCCGATTTTAGGAGTAAAACTTTTTCACTTTAGAGCACAAAAAATTTCAACAGAAAGTTAGGGTTTTGTTTCTCCGGTTTTTTTGCGATTTTTCCGTTCGAACTTCGATACACTTTACTACTAAGCTAGTTTAAGTTTAGTTAGGCTCTGATACCACTGTAAGTCCACGTTGCCACCCTCGGTTCTTGCGGGGAGACGGAAACGGTATAAAAATCAAATTTTTAGCGCATGGGGCAACATGGACTAACAAAGTCGGGATCTTTTCTAAACTAAACTAGCTATCATGCTAAAGAGAGTTAGCTACTCGGAAAAGAGATTATACCTAACTTGAACTCCTTCTTCTTGAAACCTTTGAAGGGGTTGATGGTGCTTTCCTCGTCGCCTTCTTCCGTCAAAGATGGATCCACCTGAGGGTTCAACCTTCGGGCTCTTTCTCGAACTTTGAGTGAACTAGGATCTTTGGCTTGCTAAACCTCTAACCCTAGAGTGAGTAGAGAGTGGCTTTGGGGTGTTTTTATCTCAAGGAGATGGATTCTCAACACATGAGAAGGGAGCTCCTTGAACTAGAGGAGGAGGAAGAAGAAGAGAGGAGAGAGAAGTGTTATGATAGAATGAGCTATTCTTTTCATTTTACAACCATAACTCAAATGAAAAGAATTATCAAATTAACAATAATAATAAAAATGAAATAGTTGATGGATGGTTTGGAATGACCACTATCATCACATTCATTAAATGAATTTTGCTAGAATCAAAGAGCATCTTTGATATGTAATGATAATGGTCAAACTTTCAACCATGGTCAACAAGTCAACCTTGGTCAACAAGTCAACAAACCCAACCATAACACAATTTCATTTAATTAATATTGTTAATTGATATATCACTAATTCATTAGGGTTTGGAAAAAGACGACTGTCAACAGTGCATGCGCACCCGTTCCGAAACCCCAATGAAAAGACCTCTTCCTCCGCCTCAATCAACTGTGCATACACACCCGCATTCTTGTTCCGAGGAACATGAATACTATGAGATAAAATCAACCCCGAAACATATACTAGTATCTGACTCAAACCAGAGCCAGCCAGTAATATCCGTCCGGACTCCAAACGTGCACAAGTGCGCGGATGAGAACGAACCCTGTCGCAAAACCATGCGACCTCTACTCTGTTTTCCCCAGAGGCGAATAGCCCTCTGTGTGGGACTCTAATGACTCGACACTACGCTGGCAGTGGGTTTAACCACAGACCGCAAGCGGCACTAGCTGTGCGTAACGGTCCCCAGGTAGATGTCGATAAGAAGACTGACGAGGTGAACCCCATCTGAACTCCTACTGAGTCTGAATGTGACAATCTCCGTACAGTCCGGTCTGTTCGTCTGATACATCGTATGGCGGGCCTAGGGGGCGGTAAACGTCAGTCCCCTAATAGCGGTACAAGTCGTGTCGGAGTGAAGCCCAAAACACCTTGAGATAATACTGGAAGCCTACCAGTATATCTCGCTTGCCCTGGCCAGGGACTACTCATGTAATGGCTCTCCAAGACACAGCGCGATGTCAACCCCCAATACCGGGAGAGACGAATCCTGTCTAACCGTCACTGCCTCCAAGTGCTTCGGGACTGCACCCAACTACTACCTGTTTGCACGACTCCTTTGAGCCGTGGTAGGGTATTAATCAAAGTACAGTGGGAACACACTTGAGGCGAAGTGACAGTGTCAAGTCAGCGGACTAAGCTGTACTCATGTCACCTGGGAACTGATAACTGACGATAGGTATAATACCAACTAGTCAGTTCCCGACGAGTCCTGTCCAGTGTACTCGTAACCCAACGAGCACCCGCATACTATCTCCAGTACGACGTACTGACGGCTGTGGGACAGACCGTCTCCCACACTGGGATGAGAAGCGCATGCGCTAGTCTACTCCGGAGTATCGATGCCCTGTCTCGATAGTCCCGCGACTAAGGACCTGCATAAGGATGTGCCTATAGATTACCCAGCCCCTACTAGTGTGACTGCCATCACAACGCTGGTAATCAAGCAAAGATCCCAAGGGCTCCACTAATGTGTATAGGTGATATACAAAAATAAACGCATGTACATATTGAAGTAGAAACAAACCAAGTAGCATAATACTATATTGAGCAAGATTGTTTATACAAGGTGAATATCCCAAGCTTCCATTAAGTAATATACAAACTAGTATGATACAGTAATAGCCTCTAGGGCATATACACTAACAGTCGTGTCGGAGCGTAGCCCATTACACCCTGAGAAACTACTGGAACCTGTTAGTTGTATGTATGCTCTAGAGGCCAGTATTGTACAGATGATGTATATTATATTGGATGCTTGGACATATATAGAGATGACTTTCTTGCTCGATATGATAGTATGCTATCTGGTTGCACTTTATCTTAACATGTATACTAGTCTCTTTAAACTGTCTTAAAGTTATGTGCTGGTAAAGCCCTTAGGATGTGTACTTGACTACCTGGACTATGATAGAGATCATACTAGTGGGGTCATGGTAGTCCATAGGTACATCCTTCAAGGTCCCTAGTCATGGGTGTATCGAGACGGGGCATCGATATACCAGTGTAGACTAGCGTATACGCTTCTCGACCCATGAGATGGGCGATGGATGATCCCATATTCATTGGTGTTTGACATCAGAGATGGTATACGGGTGCTCAGTGAAGACTGGGTACACTGGACGGACTCGCCGAGAACTCCCAGATGGTATTATACCTCACTTCAGATGGCAGTTCTCAGGTGACACTTGTGCAGGTTAGTCTGTAGACCCGAGATCGTCATAGAGTCTTGTGTGATTCCCACTGTACTTTGATCTCCACCTTACCACGTCCATGAGGGCATGCAAAACGGTGGTCTTTGGGTACAGTCCCGAGTCACATGGAGGCAATGAGCGATAGGAGGGGTTTCGTCTCTCCCGGTATTGGGGGGTTGATGTTGCGCTGTTCTCGATTGGCCGTAACAGGGAAGTCCCTGGCCAGGGCTGATCAGAGATTTGCTGGTAAGTGTTACCAGTAGTTTCTCGACCCGTTATGAGCCTCACATCAGCACGACTTATCGGTTATTGGGGTCTGACGTTTACCACCCCTAGACTTGATATGCGACATATCAGACGAACAGACCGGACTGTACGGTAAGTGTTACTGGTTGGATTCAAAGGAGTGTGAGCGGGCTGGCTCGTCGATCTTCTGATCATTCAATACCCGGATGGCCGTTACGTTTAGCAGACCGCTTGCGGCTTGTGGGTGCTTGATATGATCATCATCTGCTACCGGCGTATTGACGAGTCTTTAGAGTCCTACACAGAGGTTTCCTGGCTCAAGCGAAACGAAATAGGAGCGCATATGAGATATGTGCGGGACCGAGAATAATGCATGTATGTGATACCACATTTCATTCTCGCGATGAATGTTTCGATTGGTTGTATGCGATATGACCTAGTTATCGAATCATTGATTCGATAAATCGATACATTGTATACTAGTCGGTTATGTGCGACATGACCGGATCATTGAATCAAGTGTTGATTTAATGATTTAATGTATAATTATATATTTGATATATTAATTTACATTAACTAGTATTGGTTCATTTTAAAAGGATTTTCTCACTTGAAGTGCACATTGTATATGTGATATGCTTTTGTGTGCACTTGATTGTATCATGTTTGATGATACATATTTACTTGGGTTTGTGCAAAGAATTAAACCATGGTTATGATAATGGTTAGGGTTTTGAGTTATTCATCTATTTATTTATCTATTCTTTATTTATTTAAATAGATAAAAGAAAAGAAAATGGTTTCTTTTTATCATGAAGCTTGTTGAAGCTTCATGAAGGTTTGACTAATGTGACCATTTTGTCTTCATACTTAACCCTAACCATTCTCACTTGACCATGGTCTATTCTCTACACTTAACCAAGGTTAGAAGATGATAAGTATTCATTTTTATTATTCTTTGAACAATATACTTATCATATTCTTTCTTCTTCTTGATCATCTTCTTCTTCAAGAAAAGCTTAAGTCCATCAATGGCAACTTGAGCAAAAGTGAGTGAAATCCAATTCTAAAGTGAACCCACCTCCTATTTCTTCACCCTCTACCTCTTGCCAAGTTTTTTTGGGTGTTTTCTTCACAAGTTTCACAACTTGGTAAAGTTGGAGCTTGAACTTGTGCAACCTCGACGTAGATCATCTTCGGCACGAAGCCGACGACCTATTCCGCTCATTTCTCCGATGAAGCCGACTCGAGAGTCTAAGATTCGAGATGGACAGCGAGGGGACGACTACGTGGAGCTAAGGAAGTGGATAACCGGATCTACAAAGGTTGTAGCTTCTTATCTTTAGTTAAGTTGTTAACTAGATTCGTTTTTCGCCTAGAATTCTAGTCGACGATCCGTATTAGGGTTTCTCGGCACCCATAAAATTTGAAATTGGCATGGTCGATGCCTTGTGAGACCTCTATAGTGTGCCTAGGAACCCTACAGTGGTATCAGATCCTAGCTAGAGCCTTAGGCGAAGTCTAGACGACGTTTGAAACCCGAACAAACCCGAAACCCTAAAACCCAAGTGCTCTCTGGACTTTTTCTAAAAACTGGGATTTTTCTAGATTAAAAATGCTTAAAAAATTCAGCAGGGAATTCTAAGAATTACGGTGCAAATTTTTTCCAATGAACAGTAAAGTATGCGGCGGAACTGTGGCAGAAGCATGGCTTCTGCGGCGGTTCCGCGGCCTAATGATGACGTCAGCCCTCCTAGTTTGCACAGTAATTCATCATTTCAGCAGCTGAGTTTTATAGGTATTTTTAATATTTATTCAAGAGTTGAATTTTCTGGGGTGTTTTAGAGCTTCGATGTTTCGACCGGATTATCAAATTTCGTCTTTGTGTATTTCCGGATGACTTTAGAATATGTTAAAAAGTTCGACCGGATATAAATACCCAACTTTTCCCCTGCCGGAAAATATCCAAGTGTTGGATTTTTGTGTGGTTTAAAGATGTTCTAAGTAGTGCAAGTAACGCGATGGACCCTCTAGAAGACAACAAACCTTAACTCTATTATGTGACCGTCTTGAACTGCCCTTTGAACCTTCGGGTTTGGGGCAGTACGGCGTGCCACATGTGAGGCGTTGGCTTGACCCTTCTACGGCTGGACCGTTGGTACTGAGGCATGAAGTGAATGTCTTTGAACCTATTTCATGTGTTGAACGGTTTCGGGAAAACTTGGGTGTTCGAATGTTCGATCGGAAAGTTTAATATATTCTATTTATTCGGAATGGGATACAATAATTGGAATTCACAAACAATTATGAGATAACTGAATGAATGTTATAAATCTAGCGGTTTAGTTTCACTTGATATTGAAAAGAGTTTTCGATAATGAGACTAAAATGCGGGGTTTATAACTGTTAGGCATGTGATGTCTAAGTATTTCATTTGATTAGGCATGCGATGTCTAAAAGGGTTGCGGATTCCAACTGTTGTAGTTTTACACTTTCTTTTCTGTGACCGTAAGTGTAATATGTGTTATCGCCGGTTTCGTTGCTATATGTCAACGACAATTGGGATGCGCATATTTACTTACGTTGATGACATGTGATGTTATGTGTTGCTGGATATGTTATATTGGATCGTCGTGTTCGAATAGCCGGGGTTTTTTTATGTGAGATGAGCGTTTTTCATTTTCATTCATGTAAGAACTTGTATGTAATATTCTTTTATTTGGGACACTTCCAGGTTGCGGAAGATGTCACCCTTTGTATATTATATACTTTTCCGCATTAGGATAGACCCAAGGAGGGGAGCACAAGTAACCGGGTTCTGGGGTTTAGTGGGAGACCAACTCGAGGAGTCGAGTCCGGGTCTTCTAACCCTAGAATTGGTAGGGTTGCTTGCCGCTCTCGTAGGGGTCTAGGGGTGTGGGATTGGCTATTCATCACGACCGTGGAATCCGTGTTTTATACTGGCTCGTATTCAAAACACGGACGTCCTAGTATATCCAATGTTTCATATGTTTCTTCTGCTGCTTTATCTGTGATGTGATCATGTGATGTTCTATGATAGATACAGTATATAGTATATATGATATATTATATAGACGTTACTTATGTTTTGCACCCGCACTAGCCCTGCCCTGCTCTGTCGTTAGTTACCTAACCTAACGGTGCACGAGGGGACATCCAGGCGAATGCGGATGGCATAAGTGTACGTCGTATTTATTTGTGATGTTTAGGTGACTTAAATGATGGGACTTCATTAATGTGATTAATGAAAGAAAAGAAACCTAAGATGTTGTAGAATCAAATTTTAAAACAAAACAGGTAGCTACAGTTCTTGCTTTGCATAGCGGTATATATGATATACCCTGCACCTTATTCGATGAGGAAAGGACCGAGATCCCTTCACCGGGAGTGACTCCTTTAGCAATAACTGGCAGATGCTACACACTCGGTTTGACTTTTGATTGCTTCTATAGTTTCCGCTTTGCACAGTGATATATATGATATATCCCGCACCTCATTCGACGAGGAAAGGGCCGACGATCCCTTCACCGGGAGTGACCCCTTTAGCAAAACTAGAAAAGCCTCAAAATCACTCCATTTCAAAACTTCATTTGATTCTACAACGATATCAAGTTCATTACGCAATAGGTTTTCAGAAAAACCTGTCGTAGCCCTCCGTCATTTCAGATAAGTCCTGTTTAGTATTCGTGCTACGTTTGTTGACCTTGTCAAGGCGCAGTGTACGGTAGCTAACCAGTATTTATCTGCTTATGCATATGATGCAGATTGAGTTAGGGTAGTCGTACGGCCTTGTTGACCTTGTCAAGGGTCGTGCGGGTGGGTTTGATTCAATCAAGAAATGACGGGTTGAACTTGACTTACGGTCTATGGTTTGTTGACCTTGTCAAGGTCATAGATCGTTTGGGGCAAAAGCATTATCGGAAATTTCAAGTGTTGAAATTTGCAATGAGATTGCATACCTTCTATGAGATAGTTGGATCCCGATACCCACTGCGAGTAAGAGTTACTCCTGGGAGAGTTTTACACACTACAATTAGCCGATCAAGTAGGTGTCTAGAAAGGTGTCAACGGGGTTACGCCTCTGGGAAAATGAGGTTTACATTAATTAGGTTCGTGCGAAAGCACGGGGGACCTCCCTCAAAGTATCGACACTGGCCTGGCTGAAAGATTGGCGAACTTGTAGTGTGTAATTAATCCCGGCTAATCTTTTCTTTTAGGGTTTGAAGGAAGATTTGATAAAAAGCAGTGGGAGCCATCCTGATTAGATAAGATAATAACCAATCTGATCTTGCACGAGCATACGCTAAAGTGTTTTCTTCTCTCTCTCTCCAGGTAGAGACCATGTCATGCCCTAATAAAGATAATAATATGGATGTATTGACCGAACCCGTATGTTATACTATGCTGGGGAACGTTGGTTCCGTTCTTTCTTATAAGAGTTATAGGACTGAACAGGATATAGGGGAATACCAGGATTCCCATGCCACCCGAATGAAGAAAGTACATGTTGATGCATTTTCTTCGGGTGTGTTTGTTACAGAGAACTGTTTCTTCATTTGCTCCACGTCCTGGGTATTAGATACCGGGTCAGGATCCCATATATGTAATCAGTTACATGGGCTCAGGAGAGGTACAGAACTTGGAGAAGGTGATAAAGACATTAGAGTTGGAAATGGTGCAATTGTTGCAGCAAAGACTGTCGGGGAATATCACCTTACATTACCAACTGGTAATACATTGGCTCTGAACGAATGCTTTTACATGTCGAACCTGATATGCAACATTATATCGGTTTCTTTGTTGAGTAAAGAGGGATATAATTTTGTATTACAGGACAATGTTATGAACATTTTTCGTAACCAAAAGTTGGTTGGATCAGGCACGTTGTGCAATGGCATTTATGTTCTTAATCAATCAACAGTTCTGAGTATAACAAACACACACAAGAGGAAGAGTTCTGAACTGAACGAATCCTTCTTGTGGCATTGTAGACTGGGTCACATCAATACGACACGACTAGCTAAGTTGCATAAAGATGGATATTTAAATCCGTTTGAATTTTCATCTTATGACACTTGCCAGTCATGTCTCAAAGGAAAGATGACCAAAACTCCGTTTACGGGACACGGAGAAAGAGTTACCGAACTCTTGGGACTGATACATAGTGATGTATGCGGTCCCATGTCTACACATGCCAGGGATGGTTCTTCGTACTTCATTACATTCACTGACGATCTCTCATGATACAGACATGTGTACTTGATAAGACACAAGTCTGAAGCTTTTGAGAAATTTAGAGAATATAAACAAGAAGTCGAGAACCAAACCGGAAAAAGTATTAAAATCCTTCGATCTGATCGAGGAGGTGAATACTTGAGCAATGAATTCCTGGACTTCCTAAAAGAGAATGGGATTCTCTCTCAGCTGACTCCTCCATATACACCACAGCACAACGGTGTATCAGAACGGAGGAACCACACCCTATTAGATATGGTGCGCTCTATGATGAGCACAGCTGAGTTACCTATTTCCTTCTGGGGTTATGCGCTGGAGACAGCAGCATACCTATTAAATCAAGTTCCATCTAAATCTGTACCTACCACACCATATGAGATATGGAGTGGGAAGAGACCATATTTTAAACGAGTTAAGATATGGGGTTGTCCAGCCTATGTCAAAAGACAAAATCCGGACAAACTCGAGGCACGGTCAGTTCTTTGCAAGTTTGTGGGATATCCAAAGAACTCATATGGGTATTTTTTCTACCACAGTGAGGAACAAAAAGTGTTTGTTGCTCAACATGCCACCTTTTTAGAAAAGGAATTCCTTGAAAAAGAAATTAGTGGCAAAGTGGTAGAGCTGGAAGAAGTTCCAGATACACAAACCGTAACTGAAGATTTAGTGGAACCAGAAGATTCAGTAGCTCCCAATGAACCTCAGCCGCTCCGCCGATCTAGTAGGGTTCCTCGCCAACCTGAGAGATACTACGGTTTTCTCATTGACGGTGGAAGCGAGGATTGCATCATGGAGGATGATGACCCAACTAGCTTCGAGCAAGCCATCACGAGTAGGGACTCAGTGAAATGGCTGGATGCTATGCGGTCCGAGATGGAATCCATGTACACCAACAAAGTATGGACTTTGGAAGTTGCTCCTGAAGGGGTAAAACCCATTGGGAGCAAGTGAATCTTCAAGAAAAAACTTGGTGTAGATGGAAAAGTGGAGACTTTCAAAGCTAGACTTGTAGCAAAGGGTTTTCGTCAAAGACCAGGTGTGGACTATGACGAAACCTTTTCTCCAGTGGCTATGCTTAAATCCATCCGGATCATGCTTGCCATCGCTGCATATCATGACTACGAAATCTGGTAAATGGATGTTAAGACCGCCTTTCTAAACGGTGATTTTGAAGAGTGCGTGTACATGACTCAGCCAGAGGGCTTCGTAAACAGTGGGAGCAGCGGGAAGGTGTGCAAGCTACTTAAATCCATTTATGGATTAAAGAAAGCATCGTGGAGTTGGAACATCTGCTTTGACATCGTTATCAAAGAGTTTGATTTCGTCAAAAACCCAGATGAACCTTGTATTTACAAGAAGGTGGCAGAGAGTAAGGTTGTCTTCCTCGTATTGTACGTGGACGACATACTCTTGATAGGAAATGATATTCCTATGCTGCAATCGGTCAAGCTCTTCTTATCACAAAGATTCTCAATGAAAGATCTTGGTGATGCCTCCTGCATATTGGGGATTAGGATCTATAGAGATAGATCCAAACGGATATTGGGATTGTCCCAATCCAGGTACATTGACACCATACTAAAGAGGTTTAGTATGGAAGAATCCAAGCGTGGGAACTTGCCCACGATCTCTGGAGTCACTCTCTCCAAAGAGATGTCTCCCAAGACTGATTTGGAGAGAGCTCGCATGCAAGGGATACCCTATGCTTCGGCTGTAGGCTCTATCATGTATGCGATGATATGTACCAGACCCGATGTAGAATACTCACTAAGTGTAGTGAGCAGGTATCAAGCTGATCCTGGAGAGAGTCACTGGACAGCTGTGAGGAGCATTCTCAAGTACTTACGAAGGACTAAAGAGATGCTCTTGGTGTATGGTAACGGAGAACTCCAAGTGGAGTCCTTTACTGATTCGAGCTTCCAGAGTGATAAGGACGACTCTAAGTCGCAGTCGGGATTTGTCTTTACCCTTTACGGAAGGGCGGTTAGCTGGAAGAGTTCCAAGCAGGAAACCGTAGCAGACTCGACGATGGAGACTGAATACATCGCTGCCAACGATGCTGCCAAAGAGGCTGTCTGGATCAAGAAGTTCATTACTGAACTTGGAGTGGTTCCATCCATTGAACATCCAATACCTTTGTATTGCGATAACAATGGAGCGGTGGCTTTGGCCAAGGAACCCAGGTCCCATCAGCGATCCAGGCATATTCTGAGGCGGTATCACCTGATCCGGGAGATAGTTGATCGCCGGGAGATCGAGGTCAGGAGAGTTGACACGAACAACACGGCGGATCCACTCACGAAGGCTATTCCCCAGATACAGTTTGAGAGACTCTTCGGGATGCTCGGTATGCGATACTACAGCAGCTGGCCCTAGTGCAAGTGGGAGATTGTTAGTTGTATGTATGCCCTAGAGGCCAGTATTGTACAGATGATGTATATTATATTGGATGCTTGGACATATATAGAGATGAATTTCTTGCTCGATATGATAGTATGCTATCTGGTTGCACTTTATCTTAACATGTATACTAGTCTCTTTAAACTGTCTTATAGTTACGTGTTGGTAAAGCCCTTAGGATGTGTACTTGACTACCTGGACTATGATAGAGATCATACTAGTGGGGACATGGTAGTCCATAGGTACATCCTTCAAGGTCCCTAGTCGTGGGTGTGTCGAGACGGGGCATCGATATACCAGTGTAGACTAGCGTATACGCTTCTCGACCCATGAGATAGGCGATGGATGATCCCATATCCATTGGTGTTTGACATCAGAGATGGTATACGGGTGCAAAGTGAAGACTGGGTACACTGGACGGACTCGCCGAGAACTCCCAGATGGTATTATACCTCACGTCAGATGGCAGTTCTCAGGTGACACTTGTGCAGGTTAGTCTGTAGACCCGAGATCGTCATAGAGTCTTGTGTGATTCCCACTGTGCTTTGATCTCCACCTTACCACGTCCATGAGGGCGTGCAAAACAGTGGTCTTTGGGTACAGTCCCGAGTCACATGGAGGCAATGAGCGATAGGAGGGGTTTCGTCTCTCTCGGTATTGGGGGGTTGATGTTGCGCTGTGCTCGATTGGCCGTAACAGGGAAGTCCCTGGCTAGGGCTGATCAAAGATTTGCTGGTAAGTGTTACCAGTAGTTTCTCGACCCGTTATGAGCCTCACATCAGCACGACTTATCGGTTATTGGGGTCTGACGTTTACCACCCCTAGACTTGATATGCGACATATCAGACGAACAGACCGGACTGTACGGTAAGTGTTACTGGTTGGATTCACAGGAGTGTGAGCGGGCTGGCTCGTCGATCTTCTGATCATTCAATACCCGGATGGCCGTTACGTTTAGCAGACCGCTTGCGGCTTGTGGGTGCTTGATATGATCATCATCTGCTACCGGCGTATTGACGAGTCTTTAGAGTCCTACACAGAGGTTTCCTGGCTCAAGCGAAACGTAATAGGAGCGCATATGAGATATGTGCGGGACCGAGAATAATGCGTGTATGTGATACCGCATTCATTCTCGCGATGAATGTTTCGATTGGTTATATGTGATATGACCTAGTCTTCGAATTATTGATTCGATAAATCGATACATTGTATACTAGTCGGTTATGTGCGACATGACCGGATCATTGAATCAAGTGTTGATTTAATGATTTAATGTATAATTATATATTTGATATATTAATTTACATTAACTAGTATTGGTTCATTTTAAAAGGATTTTCTCACTTGAAGTGCACATTGTATATGTGATATGCTTTTGTGTGCACTTGATTGTATCATGTTTGATGATACATATTTACTTGGGTTTGTGCAAAGAATTAAACCATGGTTATGATAATGGTTAGGGTTTTGAGTTATTCATCTATTTATTTATCCATTCTTTATTTATTTAAATAGATAAAAGAAAAGAAAATGGTTTCTTTTTATCATGAAGCTTGTTGAAGCTTCATGAAGGTTTGACTAATGTGACCATTTTGTCTTCATACTTAACCCTAATCATTCTCACTTGACCATGGTCTATTCTCTACACTTAACCAAGGTTAGAAGATGATAAGTATTCATTTTTATTATTCTTTCAACAATATACTTATCATATTCTTTCTTCTTCTTGATCATCTTCTTCTTCAAGAAAAGCTTAAGTCCATCAATGGCAACTTGAGCAAAAGTGAGTGAAATCCAATTCTAAAGTGAACCCACCTCCTATTTCTTCACCCTCTACATCTTGCCAACTTGTTTTGGGTGTTTTCTTCACAAGTTTCACAACTTGGTGAAGTTGGAGCTTGAACTTGTGCAACCTCGACGTAGATCATCTTCGGCACGAAGCCGACGACCTATTCCGCTCATTTCTCCGATGAAGCCGACGCGAGAGTCCGAGATTCGAGATGGACAGCGAGGGGATGACTACGTGGAGCTAAGGAAGTGGATAACCGGATCTACAGAGGTTGTAGCTTCTTATCTTTAGTTAAGTTGTTAACTAGATTCGTTTTTCGCCTAGAATTCTAGTCGACGATCCGTATTAGGGTTTCTCGGCACCCATAAAATTTGAAATTGGCATGGTTGATGCCTTGTGAGACCTCTATAGTGTGCCTAGGAACCCTACAGAACCTACCAGTAAATCTCGCTTTCCCTGGCCAGGGACTTTGCGTAATGGCTCTCTGACACAGCGCGATATCACCTCCCAATACCGGGAGAGACGAATCCTATCTTATTGCCACTGCCTCCAAGTGCTTGGGACTGCACCCAACTGTTACCTGTTTGCACGACTCCTTTGAGCCGTGGTAGGGTAGCAATCTAAGAACAGTGGGACACACTCGAGGCGAAGTATCAGTGTCAAGTCTGCGGACTATGCTGTACTCATGTCACCTGGGAACTGTTAACTGACGATGGGTATAATACCAACCAATCAGTTCCCCTGCGAGTCCTGTCCGGTGTACCCGTAACCTAACGAGCACCTGTATACTATCTCCAGCACGACGTACTGACGGCTGTGGGACAGACCATCTCCCCAACTGGGATGAGAAGTGTACACACTAGTCTACTCTGGAGTATCGATGCCCTGTCTCGATAATCCTACGACTAGGGACAAGTATAGGATGTTGCTTATAGACTACCCAGCCCCCACTAGTGTGACTGCCATCACGACGTTGGTAATCAAGTAAAGATCCTATGGGCTCTACTAATATGTATAAGTGATACATTATAAGAAACATATGCACATATTAAAGTAGACACAAACCAAGTAGCATACTATCATTTTTAGTAAGACTGTTATATACAACTGTGAATATCCCAAGCTTCCATTAAGTAATATACAACCTAGCATGATACAATAATGGCCCCTAGGGCATATACACTAACACATACGGATTCATCTATTGTTGGTCGTAGTCTCACATTTGTAGTGTCTTTTCATGAATTTCACTGTAATGATCTGAGAACCTGTAACCTGCAACTATTTAGCAGACATGGATCAAAAGCACCTATTTATTTGTAATATGATTAAGAATGGGCGATATAATAATGCAAAATTCTTATATGAACATGTGTCATCATTAGTGCCAACATTGTTGTGCAACATCCTTCCAGATCTCAATGTAGTCACGACACTCACATTATGGTTTTTGTTGTTCATGAGCAACATGTGCATTTTGTGGGTGACCAGGATTTGGCAGTGGTTGAGATGGAAACTTCCCCTTCTTTCGCTCGCTTAAAGCTGCATTCAATTGTGCAATCTGGGCTTCAATGGTTTTGATGCTTTGTCCATGTGATGCAGTGTGTTGCACCAAAGACTGAATGGAAGACTGGATGTTGGCTGAGGATTTAGTTGATTGTTGTAAAAACGCCTCCAGATTTCATTCTAGCGAGGAAACCTTATCGTTATTTGGCGGAACAAAATTGTTTTGAGGAAAAGAGTTGTTTGGTGCAAAATTGTTCATTTGATTTTGGTAAGGTTGGGGTTGGAAAGGTTGCTGATATTGAGTTTGTTGAAGGGCTTGTTGTTGAGGAGGGGTCCTCTGGAAATTGTTGTTGCCTTGGAATTGTTGTTGATTTTGATTCCAAGAAAAATTGGGGTGGTTCCTCCAACCAGGATTGTAAGTTGAAAAGTATGGATCATTTCTTTGTCTTTGCTGAAAGGCAGCATTTACTTGATCCTGTCCTTGAGCAGGTGGGTTGTAAGGACACTCTTCAGTCAAATGGGACGGATCCGAACAACAAGCGCATATAATGCGAGGGGGTAAAGCAGGGGCAGGAGAAGGCGATGAGAATTTGCTCTCAATTGCTTCTAGTTTTCGTGTAATTGCAGCCATTTCGGCTTTCATTGCAATTGACATATCAAGTTGATGAACGCCTGTCCTAGACGGACCGGATGAAGTAGATGAAGTGGACGAAGTGGTCTGTCTAGTGCTTTCCCACTGAATCATTTGTTCAGCAAGATCGTCGAGAAATTGCCAAGCTTCCTCGTCAGATTTGGTAAGGAAGTGACCTTGACAAATGGTTTCCAGCAACTGCTTAGATGCTGGGTTCAGTCCTTCGTATAAAGTTTGGCAAAGTTGCCATCTCTCAATACCATGATGAGGGCACTGAACAAGAAGGTCTTTGAATCGTTCGAAACACTTCCAAAAAGGTTCGGAAGGAAGCTGGGAAAATTGGTTAATTTCATTACGAATTCTCGCGGTCTTGTGATGTGGGTAAAACTTTTTAAGGAATTCCTTAACAAACTCTTCCCAACTGTTTATGGAATGCAGTACTATATAGCCACTTTTCAGCTAGGTCACATAGAGTGAAGGGAATGACTCGTAGCCTTATAGCATCATCGAACAGTTGGGTGGTCTTCATCATTGCATAAACATTCTGGAATTTGTTAATGAAGATATAGGCATCTTCGGATTCCAGCCCGTGAAATTTGGGCAACATATTGATGAAGTGGGGCTTAATTTCGAAATTGTCCCCATTTGCCGGCGGGGGTGAAAGACAAGTAGGAAGTGCGGAGCGGGTGGGATAGAAATGATCCTGGAGAGCAATTCACTGTGGCGCTTCAACAGGAGGTTGTTGTGGTTATTCGCACCCAGTTGAGGTGGAATCAATCCCGAGGTAGGTAAAGGGTTGTTAGGATTGAATCCTGACATCTCTTTAGAAGATGATGAATGTGAAGATGAAGGTAAGATGAAAAAGAAGTGGAGGGAGTTTCGACTTCGGAGTCGAACACGTCGTCAGTAGCGACTAACGAGACACGGACTAAGAGGGCGCTAGTGTCACTAGTCCAACCGGACATACACTAAACGAGTTGTAGTGTAGTCAAACGTAGAATGTGAGGGTAAGAAAACTTCAATGGGGAAATGTGAATGAAGGGTGGTTGCAATGGAATTCTAGCGACAAACGACAAGTTTTTGTAAAAATTTTGTTTTGTGTTTTTTTAAAAAAAAGTTTTGCAAAAAATTTTTGTACGGAATTACGACACACTTTTAAACAATCACAAGTTAAGCATGCACAATCAAACCTAAAGCTAGGCTCTCCTAAGTCAACTAGACTGCTCCTAACTGGTCTAATGCGACAAGTTGTGAGATATCCCTCAAATCGCCTCTTCACCGCCAATTATGGTCAGGTAAGCACAAGTGAAGAAAGAAGGGATCCGCTCACGAACCACCGTGAGATGGGCCTTTTAAAGTTAGCTTTCTCACTTGTCTAGCCTAGGCACCACAAAGTCAGGTTTAGATAAACGACTGAATGCCCACAACCTTCCTCTGTCCTAATGAGCGCGACAGTCCTTAATTGGCCGAGTCTAGATATTTTTTAATTAGCTCAAGGGTGATGCATATGCTTTTTATGATTTCTAGGGTCTTAGGAAGGGTAATGAAATCCCCACCCAATCTTAATTGGTGTTATAGCCCCTTAGATCCCGTTTTAAATATGCAAAGCAGCAACACACAAAATCTAAAACACTTGCCAAAAAATTTTTCTTTTTATTTGCGGCGCAAAGAATCCTGCATAAAATGATTTATTGGAAAGGGAGAAGAAGTTTTGCGCAAAGAACCCCGCAGGAAATATTTTTTAGTGGAGTGCAGAGGGTGGGAGGAGAAAAAGTATACTCACAGAGAGTTTTAAAACAGGTGACGTCACCTGTTTGACCGCGGTTCTGCGGTCAAACTCCTGATTTAGCCGCGGTTCCGCGGTGTTTCAGTTGGATCAGGCCATCAAAACTTTTCTATGTGCTGTTATGGTTCTCTTCTGTTCCTTGATTTGTTCACTGGGCTTGCTTCAGATCTGAATCAGTTCGTCTTCTTTTCCTACACAATTCACACAAAACCAATCAAAAATAACAAGATGATTTTTTTTATATATTTTTTCAATTTTTATATTTTTTTTATTTAATTAACCCGAAATTACAAAAAGAAATAAACTACCGTTTCCCCTGCAACGACGCCATTTGATTGTTTGATGTTTTGTACGTGCGTTTTTAAATTAAGAATACCGCAATCAAGACGGTGTCGCTTTGTAGCTAGCCGGTTGAGTACGAGTCGATCCACAGGAAAAATGTGTTCTTTTCTTTAAGTTCTAACGAATTAAGTCCTATCTTTGGTAGATTTTGTTTTAAGAACTAAAAATGAGAATAAATCGATTTAAAAGGCTTGCAAGGGTTAGGATTAGGTTAGTTCAAATAAGGACTCTTCTCACTTCTATCATTGCCCTAGTTACAAATATAGGTGTTAGGGTAATAGTCAACAACAGGGATTAGCATGACTCGGAAGAAACTTAGTTTCTTCTTTTGGTCCTTGTCCGTCCGTTCTTAACTCTTAGCCCTAAGCTCTTTTTAATTCAACCACACACCGCTCACTAGGGCACCCTATCCTACAAGATAGCGGTGTCTCCCTAGTTAGACCGGTTGTGCTTGAATTAACTGGAGGTTAGGGTTAAGAGTTAAGAACGGACGGACTTGGACCAAAAATAATAAACTACGTTTCTTCCTAGTCATGCTAATCCTCGTTGTTATCTATTACCCTAACACCTATATTTGTAACTAGGGCATTGATAGAAGTGAGAAGAATCCTTAATTCGAACTAACCTAATCCTAACCCTAGCAAGCCTTTTAAATCAATTTATTCTCATTCTTAGATAGTAAAACTAAACCTACCAAGGATAGGACTTAACTCGTTAGAACTTAAAGAAAAGAACACATTTTCCCTGTGGATCGACTTGTACTCAACCGGCTAGCTACCAAGTGACACCGTCTTGATTGCGGTATTCTTAATTTTAAAACGCACGTACAATATCTTCATCAAACAATCAAATGGCGCCGTTGCCGGGGATTGAACCCGGGTCTCTCGGGTGAGAGCCGAGTATCCTAACCGACAAGACTACAACGTAAAATAATATGGGCAATGAAAGGAGTGAGAGAGATTTCCTTCTCTCAAACCTTCCTTATCTTAATCTTAACAAGTGAGAAATTACTTACTCATTAGGAAAGTGACAATCAAATTCATTTTTATATTTTTTATATTAGAAAACTAAATTGCAGATAATAAAATAATAGATAAAAAATGCAGGAATTAAATTCAGATAAAAAGTGCAAGATAGAAAAAGAAAGCTTACTTTATTGATGACCTCTCAACGATTACAAGTTGAATTAAAATTTAAATTTAAGAATTAAAAAGAGGCATGCCTTCATTTGGATTTTGGCTTTCCTATTTATAGATAGGAAAAAACCCTAGGTTACATTCTAATCCACACTTGAATTTGCAAGACTACCCTTGTAACACCTTAGAATGTGTTTTGTGGCTAATTATATTTTAATATATAGTTTTTATTAAAAAGTTTACCAATTTGGTTTTTAAATATTTTATCATATTTATTGAGTATTTTATTAGATTTTTCCTAGGCTTGCACACACTTGTGCATGTTAACTAAGGTGTTAACTTGGAGTTTAACCATTTCTTAATCTAGTGTTAATTATTAAGTGTTTTGGGTTTAATAGTTCATGGTTGTTCTTTCAAAAGAAAAATGGATTTAAATGGGGTTTCAAATTTAAAATGATTGTTCTTGTGTTGACCTTGGTGAGAGAGAGAGAGTGAGAATGGGGCATGATGGCTTTGCCATGCTTCATTAAATGAAGAGAGAGAGTAGGGGTTTTGACTTTGCCTCTCATTATCACTTCTCTTTTCACTCATCCTCTCATTCTCTCACAAAACACACACACACACACACACACTTACCTGCTTCAGCTCCAGCAGCAGCAAACAACAGCAGTAGCAGCAGCAGCCCCAGGAGCAAGCAGCAGTGGCAGCAACAACAACATCAGCAACAACTGGCGGCAGCAGCTCGAGACAACACCAACAGCAGCAGCTCGAGCAGGCAGCAGCAACAGCAGAGGCATCAGCGGAAGCAAGAGCAGCATTAGCATCAGCTCATGCATTAGCAACATCAGCAGCAGCAGAGCAGCATCAGCATCAGCCTAGCAGCAGCAGCACCTGGAAACAGCAACAGGGCCCCCAGCAGCAGTAGCAACCCTCATCCTCTCCATTCACTTCTTCTCTTGCTTCCTAGGGTTCTCTAGGGTATATTTCTGAACCCAATCCCCTAGTTGCTTAGCTTGTGTGCTTTTTAGCGTCGGTTTGTGTTAATTAGCTAGTTTAGTGCTAATTATGGTGATTTGTGAGGAAATTTGATATAGTGATGATTGTGTTGGTAAACCCTACCCATTTAAGTATTGTTAGGGTCACCTTAACTGAGTTTAACCGTGGATTACACTAAAATACCATAGGGTTTCTTTTAGTGCAAATTGGTGTTTTGTGTAGGGTTCTCTGCTATGATTTATAGTGTTTTGGCATGTATAGTTTAGTTAGATTTGACCTGTAGGAAAATCTGGGACAATATATCGTTTTGCATGTCCGTTTGTCTCCGCGATACGCGCGATACGTGAGCGGGTTCTGTGATCCAGCGTATCGCGGCGTGTCGCGATAGTTTTAGACACGTATACACACGATTCAGCGTATCGTGCACACACGCGTTTAGTTCGCGACGCGAGTTTCTCGTTTTGGTTCGACATCGCGTTTTGCGGAATATTTGGCTTATATATGATTTCCATGTCTTATTTGCAGGTTTGCAGGCAGGGACTACGGGCACGGCTACAGGGGGGAGCAGACGGTAGGATTCACCTAGCGTGGAGCGTAGGTGAGTAGATTTAACATCTACAGGGGAATCGCCCGCATGGCGTTATGCGTCTGGGCTAGGATTCAAATACCTGTCGCATATTCTACGTCATTGTTAGAATTGCGCCTTTACCTTATTTCCGTGATATAGTTGTACTGTGACTCGCAGCCGTAGGACATTGCACATATTATTGACAGTTCATGTTGCACGAGCACGGATTGTATGCTACACACACCGTCAATAATTGCCATGTCATACACAACCCCTTATAGATACTTTATTGCTTACCATACTTGACATCTAACTTATCGGTATACCTATAGTGTATCTTACTATTAGTGATAGGTACATCTACACCTTGGGATACAGTTACAGGTATACCTTGCACATATTTTACTTATACCCAGGGGGGTACCCTTCATATTTTACTTATACCCAGGGGGGGTATACGACATCTTTTACTTATAGGTAGACACCTATACTTAGCTGTACCTTATTGATTTCGCATACATCTGGTTTCAGCTACATATTTTCATTTATATGCTCGCATTCAGATATATCGCATATATTTATTCCTGGATTTGCGCATTGTTTATTTGGATTTTACATGATGTTTTCTGGATTTGGGAACCGCGGGAGTTCATGAAATTATGCATACATTGAAAAACCCGGTTTCCTTGATATGATATTTGCGCAGCCACCATGAGATTTATCGGTTCAGATTATATACTCGATACGAGGTGTCGTTGCCGTATGGGGGTACATGGTGGGGCCCGGTATGGTTCCCCTCGGCAAGAAGATCGATTAATGTTGCCGATTGAGCCTGGAGGCGGGCGAGTACCTACCGGTGACAGTACTGATGACTCGGCGAGGATCATAGAGATACCGTTGGGAGTCATGTACGTATGCATACGTCGAAAGGCGAGGGTCAGAGCTAGGCACTCGTGTTTTCGGGATAGCGTATGATACGTGATCAGGATTTCTGTGTCGATGCTTGGCACATGGTTTTCATGATATTTCTTTAACACCTTTGTATATATAACAGGGGATTTAGCCGTTATTATATATACCCTTACACCAATATTAGTGGAATGGGACGCTAATATATGTGTATTGCCCCCATCATATTTAGTTCTGTATATATATGCCTTTAGGATGTTAGATTCTTACTTGAGATTTGACTTGGGATATTAGGTGATTCATTGAGATTGGATACTGGACATACCTATGTGATTACTGATTTGTACATTCGGGATATAGGAGATTACTCGATATTGTACATTGAGGAGATGTGAGACTTATATGATGTGAGAGCCCATGTGGGGGCTGATTTGAGGAATTGGGATTTGAGTGTCTTGATGGATTGTGATCCTACCACGATGTTAGGCTTCCATGGGAACGACATATTTCACTCCATACCTCATACCTATTCACTTATGCACGGTTTCTTATTTTGGTAGTCCCTATTAGTGTACCCTTATGATTGCTGCATATCTACTTTCTCATCTCGCTATTGCATAGTTATTGCATACTATTATCATGTCATAATTACTGTAATCGCATATCTTAGATTCATACTGTACGTGCATTCCTGCGATTACCTGCATATGTTATCTACTATTCACGAGTTGGCAACTCACCCCCGTTGTGCCACAGGTGTTTCAGGTTGTTCCCCAGAGTAGTCGAGGCAGGCTATTCAGTATCCATCCATCATCTTTTGCTACAGATACCGCATCGGCTCACAGTACTATTTTGCTTAGGTGGGTTAGATGATTATCTGTATTTCATATTGTACATTCATTGTATCTTGTACTCTCCATATACTGTTATGTTGTTGACTTAAAGACTTGGTGAGGACATTATTGTATATTAATTGTGGATTTGTTGTCTTTTATATACAGCTTTCTCTCTACTGTCTTTATTTCTTCGCTACGGCGTCGTATTTTTGTATTGTATTCATTTTGGCTAGTTTTTTTACAATAAGGGGGTGTTGCCAAAATTTTAAAGAAATAAAGTGGGACTTTTAAAGAATTTGGGTTGCGATTTCAAATGTTTCAAAAACTTATATTATCTTTTCCGTATTTTTATGGTTTATATTTCTGGGTTTTGGCTTTCTTTTACTACGTTACGTCTTAGGGCGTTGCGTAGTACTAGGGCCGTCACGGGCCAATTTCGGGTCGTGGAAAAGTTGGTATCAGAGCGCTAGGTTTTACCTTTCGGAGTGTAGGATGACCTTAGTATGATGGAGTAGGTAGCTTAAGCAGAGTAACGTAGTGTGTGTATGTCTGCAGCATACCCACGATGCGGTACTTTGCATTAACTGACCTAAGTACAATTTGCTTGAAATTCCTTCCTTGATGATTCATATCCTTGAGATTCGATTCCTTATTCTCATCGAATCTTATATCTATTTATAGCCTTGCCGCCGATGACTATGGGGACTCGGAGTGATGCAGCGAGGGCCGAGGTCAGAGTTGGCTCGAGTGAGACGAGTACTGACCAGGATGGCACTCTAGTTGCACAGGTGCAGACGGATCAGCCTACGACATACACTATTGATAGACTTTTAGCAGAGATGCAGGAATTCCACCAGACTATGAGTTCATTGGTTGATGTCGTTCGGGAGCTATGACAGGAGGTTGGCACCCCTAATACTCAGTTGTCACTTACGATCAGCATGCAGCAGTCCGTCACCTACATAGCACCAGTGGTTGCAGCTCCAGTTGACGAGGCGTATATTCCAGAGGCTCAGAGAGTTCCAGGACAGTGGAGGACTCGTACCAGTGTACCAGCCCAGAGACAGAGGTTTGGTCATCGAGACAGATTTCGTGGCCGTCGCGGGAGTAGCAGAGGCTTAGGACGAGGACAGTCGTTCAGCTCTCATCCCCAGGATGGTCAGCAGTCAGCGCGTGGATGTTTTTGATGCAGAAGCCTTCAGCACTTCGTCAAGGATTGTTCCTTAGCACCTCGTCAGGATCGTTTTCAGAGAGGCCGTAGACGTGGAAGGTTCGCTCAGAGGGCTCAGTCTACCAGAGGAGTTCAGCCAGCTGCAGGTAGAGGGCAGACACAGGAGTTTGCTTCTACTCATCGGGACGCGCAGGCGTCCAATGTGGAGTTTTCAGGTATCCTTATTTCGCATGTTCTTTTGATGTATTCGTTTGTTTTTCATGCTTGTGCCGTGGTTGGGTAGATTAGTCGTAGTTGTGTTAACTTCTGTCAGTGATTCTTTTGTTACGCGACACGTATTCAGTTGTGTGCCAATCGGATAGGAGATAGAGATTCGTCCGTCATTTTGATCCTTCTAGAGATGTTGGATCTGACGATCTCCTGGGCACGGACTGTTTATCTACGTGTTAGGCGTCTGTGGGCTACCGTGAGGAAACAGTCAGGTTTGTTTTTCCGGTAAGTCAGTTCTTATTGTGCAGGTGGATAGTTGTGCCGCCTCTCACAGCTTGAATTCAGCCTTTTTTGCTAGTCGGCTTCTGAGGTGATGTCGTGGATTCTTGATGTTCATTCGTGATACCGTAGCCACAGAGGGTTGGTTGAACCGGTGTTCCTGTCGTGCGAGAGTTTTTCCGACGTTGTTCCGGATAAGCCGGCGAAGGTTAGGGAGCTTAAGGATCAGCTGCAGAGTTATTGGTTAGGGAGTTTTGTGCGTCTGAGTGTTTCACTTTTGGAAGCTCCTATTTCTATTCGTCAAGGAGAAAGACGACAGTTTAGAGTTGTGTATCGACGGATCGTTAATTGAACCGGCTTACAGTGCGGATATTTATCCTTCACCTCGCCGTGACGATTTCTTCGATCAGCTCCAGAGTGCGAGACATTTTCTAAGTTTGTTTGGGATCAGGTCATCATTATTGCGGATTCGGAGTGATGGCATTCCGAAGACTGCCTTATGTGTGCAACGGGCTTTGTGTGTTTTTGTGAGTCGTTGGATTCACTGATGCCCTAGCAGCATTCGTAAATGTGATGAACCGGATTTCTGCAGGCCGTTCCTCAACCAGTTATTGTTGTGTTATTTACGACATTCTGGTCTATCTAATATGTCTTGAGGAACAGGAGTAGCACTTGAGGATTTGTTATGCAGATACTGGGAGAGCCCCAGCAGTTTGCTAAATTCTCGGAGTGTTTCTTCAGGCTTGTTTTGTGTTGACTCCTAGGTCTTATAGTCACGGGAGATGTTTTCGTATGGTTCCGAGGGAAATCGTGGCCGTACAGCTTAGGCCCAGACTTGGGTGCAGGACGGAGATCCGCAGATTTTTGGGCTTAGCAGGTTTTTACCGCCGTTTCATGCAGGATTGCTAGAGTAGTGCTGCACCGTCGACTGAATGGACCGGAAGGGAGGTTTCTTTTCTGTGGACTGAGGCATGTGTGCGGAGTTTTCAGCAGTTGAAGATTCTGTTAATAACTGCATCAGTTCTTCCTTTGCTTCCTGGTTCGGGCGACCTTGTTGTTTAACTGTAATGTTTCTTGAGTGGGGCTCGAGTGTGTACTGAGGTGACACTATAGAGTTATCGCTTTTTCTTCCCTACATTTGGAGGAAGTACGAGAAGGATATTCCACTCATGAACTGGAGATGGCCGCGATGGTTTTGCGTTGGAGATTTGGAGACACTACTTGTTCGTGAGTCGTGTCAGATTTTCCATGGACCACCAGAGCTTAACGTACATCTTCCTGAAGCGGATTTTGACTGTTGTGATAGTCTTCTGCAGATTTACAGTTCTTGTGTGATCGTCGAGTACAGCTTTAGTTCGTCTCTACGGAGGGGACAACTTGCTCATGTCCGCGCTCGACCACTTTCCTTAAATCGCTTTCGCGAGACACTGCCCGGCGATGCTCGTTCATCCGAGATACTTGAGCATACTCGGCTGGGTAATGATTTGGAGTCTTTGATTTGTGACAATGGTGTGCAAGGTTAGGGACGCGTTTGTGTACCTGATATTATCAGGTAGAGACGTGCAATCCTAGAACAGGCACATCAGTCAACTATCTGTTTCCATTCAAGTTCCACCAACATTGACGTGACTTGTGAGATAGTTACGGGTAGACAGGGATGTAAAGAGAAGTTTCAGGTTTCGTTTCAAGTGTCTGTCTTGTTGTGTGCTTGGGTCGAGCATCTGAGGCCGGCTGGAGAGTTTCAACCTTTAACCGCTCCGAAGTAGGAGTGGGGGCAGATCTCCACGAATTTCGTTATGGTTTCTTCCCAGGTTTAGACAGGGTGTGACTCCATTCGGATTCTTGTCGTTCGTCCGGTTATACTCAGTTTGCTCAGTTGTTTTTGTTAAGTTGTGGGTTTGTTTTGATTGTTGTCAGCAGTTGGGGATCGTCACTCGCCATCGTCAGGGTTCTCCTTCGATAGCTGTTATCAGGAGACACTCCAATTGGCTACCTTTAGGTTTAGGGGTTAGGTCGTGTCGATCACCAGTCTATTGTTTTTCTGACTCGGCGTAAGTAGGATTTTGGACCCCAGCTATGTCTAGAGACTTCGGAGATGATCCAATTGATTCAGGTCAGGATGAAAATTGTTCATCGCAGACAGAGGTCTTATGCAACCGTGTTGGTCGTAGACTTAAGTGCGCAATGGCAAACCATATATTCCTGCGATTTATCCGATAAAAGACGTGTTAGATTTTGGGAAGTTTATCACAGAATTTTGGTCCTTCTGAGATCCTATAAGCGAGTTAGTTTCGTTGCCCTTAATTTGGCACTTCCGTCCAGATTATTGGATTTTCACCCCGTATTCCTTGTGATCATACTTTACAATTACCTCCATGACCTTTCTCACATGATTTGGCACCAGACCATTTGGCTTGGGCGCGATCTTTCGTTCACCAGCAGCCAATTGTGTTAATGGCTCGGCAGGTGGAGAAACGTTGGTCAAGGGTCTTGCCATCTGTGAAGGGTTTTCTTGGGCGTAGCCGTATAGTAAGGTAATCACTTGGGAGGCTGCGAGCGAGATTTGCGAGTTGTAATCTTCCTTTTGAAGGTACGCGTATCGGTATATTTTTAAATTCAGGGACGAATTTCTTTTAGGGGGGTGGGGAGATTGTAACACCTTAGAATGTGTTTTGTGGCTAATTATATTTTAATATATAGTTTTTATTAAAAAGTTTACCAATTTGGTTTTTAAATATTTTATCATATTTATTGAGTATTTTATTAGATTTTTCCTAGGCTTGCACACACTTGTGTATGTTAACTAGGGTGTTAACTTGGAGTTTAACCATTTCTTAATCTAGTGTTAATTATTAAGTGTTTTGGGTTTAATAGTTCATGGTTGTTCTTTCAAAAGAAAAATGGATTTAAATGGGGTTTCAAATTTAAAATGATTGTTCTTGTGTTGACCTTGGTGAGAGAGAGAGAGAGAGTGAGAATGGGGCATGATGGCTTTGCCATGCTTCATTAAATGAAGAGAGAGAGTAGGGGTTTTGACTTTGCCTCTCATTATCACTTCTCTTTTCACTCATCCTCTCATTCTCTCACAAAACACACAAACACACACACACACACTTACCTGCTTCAGCTCCAGCAGCAGCAAACAACAGCAGTAGCAGCAGCAGCCCCAGGAGCAAGCAGCAGTGGCAGCAACAACAACATCAGCAACAACTGGCAGCAGCAGCTCGAGACAACACCAACAGCAGCAGCTCGAGCAGGCAGCAGCAACAGCAGAGGCATCAGCGGAAGCAAGAGCAGCATTAGCATCAGCTCATGCATTAGCAACATCAGCAGCAGCAGAGCAGCATCAGCATCAGCCTAGCAGCAGCATCACCTGGCAACAGCAACAGGGCCCCTAGCAGCAGTAGCAACCCTCATCCTCTCCATTCACTTCTTCTCTTGCTTCCTAGGGTTCTCTAGGGTATATTTCTGAACCCAATCCCCTAGTTGCTTAGCTTGTGTGCTTTTTAGCGTCGGTTTGTGTTAATTAGCTAGTTTAGTGCTAATTATGGTGATTTGTGAGGAAATTTGATATAGTGATGATTGTGTTGGTAAACCCTACCCATTTAAGTATTGTTAGGGTCACCTTAACTGAGTTTAACCGTGGATTACACTAAAATACCATAGGGTTTCCATTTAGTGCAAATTGGTATTTTGTGTAGGGTTCTCTGCTATGATTTATAGTGTTTTTGCATGTATAGTTTTGTTAGATTTGACCTGTAGGAAAATCTGGGACAATATATCGTTTTGCATGTCCGTTTGTCTACACAATACGCGCGATACGTGAGCGGGTTCTGTGATCCAGCGTATCGCGGCGTGTCGCGATAGTTTTAGACACGTATACACACGATTCAGTGTATCGTGCACACGCGCATTTAGTTCGCGACGCGAGTTTCTCGTTTTGGTTCGACATCGCATTTTGCGGAATATTTGGCTTATATATGATTTCCATGTCTTACTTGGAGGTTTGCAGGCAGGGACTACGGGCACGGCTACAGGGGGGAGCAGATGGTAGGATTCACCTAGCGTGGAGCGTAGGTGAGTAGATTTAACATCTACAGGGGAATCGCCCGCATGGCGTTATGCGTCTGGGCTAGGATTCAAATACCTGTCGCATATTCTACGTCATTGTTAGAATTGCGCCTTTACCTTATTTCCGTGATATAGTTGTACTGTGACTCGCAGCCGTAGGACACTGCACATATTATTGACAGTTCATGTTGCACGAGCACGGATTGTATGCTACACACACACCGTCAATAATTGCCATGTCACATACAACCCCTTATAGATACTTTATTGCTTACCATACTTGACATTTAACTTATCGGTATACCTATAGTGTATCTTACTATTAGTGATAGGTACATCTACACCTTGGGATACAGCTACAGGTATACCTTGCACATATTTTACTTATACCCAGGGGGGTACCCTTCATATTTTACTTATACCCAGGAGGGTATACGACATCTTTTACTTATAGGTAGACACCTATACTTAGCTGTACCTTATTGATTTCGCATACATCTGGTTTCAGCTATATATTTTCATTTATATGCTCGCATTCAGATATATCGCATATATTTATTCCTGGATTTGCGCATTCTTTATTTGGATTTTACATGATGTTTTCTGGATTTGGGAACCGCGGGAGTTCATGAAATTATGCATACATTGAAAAACCCGGTTTCCTTGATATTATATTTGCGCAGCCACCATGAGATTTATCGGTTCAGATTATATACTCCATACGAGGTGTGGTTGCCGTATGGGGGTATATGGTGGGGCCCGGTATGGTTCCCCTCGGCAAGAAGATCGATTGATGTTGCCGATTGAGCCTGGAGGCGGGCGAGTACCTACCGGTGACAGTACTGATGACTCGGCGGGGATCATGGAGATACCGTTGGGAGTCATGTACGTATGCATACGTCGAAAGGCGAGGGTCAGAGCTAGGCACTCGTGCTTTCGGGATAGCGTATGATTCGTGATCCGGATTTCTGTGTCGATGCTTGACACATGGTTTTCATGATATTTCTTTAACACTTTTGTATATATAACAGGGGATTTAGCCGTTGTTATATATACCCTTACACCAATATTAGTGGAATGGGACGCTAATATATGTGTATTGCCCCCATCATATTTATTTCTGTATATACATGCCTTTAGGATGTTAGATTCTTACTTGAGATTTGACTTGGGATATTAGGTGATTCATTGAGATTGGATACTGGACATACCTATGTGATTACTGATTTGTACATTCGGGATATAGGATATTACTCGATATTGTACATTGAGGAGATGTGAGACTTATATGATGTGAGAGCCCATGTGGGGGCTGATTTGAGGAATTGGGATTTGAGTGTCTTGATGGATTGTCATCCTACCACGATGTCAAGTTTCCATGGGAACGACATTTTTCACTCCATACCTCATACCTATTCACTTATGCACGATTTCATATTTTGGTAGTCCCTATTAGTGTACCCTTATGATTGCTGCATATCTACTTTCTCATCTCCCTATTGCATAGTTATTGCATACTATTATCATGTCATAATTACTGTAATCGCATATCTTAGATTCATAGTGTACGTGCATTCCTGCGATTACCTGCATATGTTATCTACTATTCACGAGTTGGCAACTCACCCCCGTTGTGCCACAGGTGTTTCAGGTTGTTCCCTAGAGTAGTCGAGGCAGGCTATTCAGTATCCATCCATCATCTTTTGCTACAGATACCGCATCGGCTCACAGTACTATTTTGATTAGGTGGGTTAGATGATTATCTGTATTTCATATTGTACATTCGTTGTATCTTGTACTCTCCATCTACTATTATGTTGTTGACTTAGAGACTTGGTGAGGACGTTATTGTATATTAATTGTGGATTTGTTGTCTTTTATATACAGCTTTCTCTCTACTGTCTTTATTTCTTCGCTACGGCGTCATATTTTTGTATTGTATTCATCTTGGCTAGTTTTTTTTTACAATAAGGGGGTGTTGCCAAAATTTTAAAGAAATAAAGTAGGACTTTTAAAGAATTTGGGTTGCGATTTCAAATGTTTCAAAAACTTATATTATCTTTTCCGTTTTTTTATGGTTTTGATTTCTGGGTTTTGGCTTTCTTTTACTACGTTACGTCTTAGGGCGTTGCATAGTACTAGGGCCGTCACGGGCCAATTTCGGGTCGTGACCGGGTCAAAGCACCGACACCCACCGACACATGCACCGACACGTGCACTATATTGTCGTTGTTCCGCGGCAGAAAAGCTTGTTTGTTCGCGGTTCCGCGGCCAATTTGTGGGATCATGGGTTCAACTTCTCAGGGTTGCTTCATGTTACTTTTAACTTCTGTTTTCTTCACTTGGTTCCTCAGAATCTTTTCTATTTTCTTCCAGATTTCCAACAGTGCAAATGATGTGGACTTTTACCGTGAGCTTCGCGTTTGAAATCTTGAATCTTGTGTAGCCCTTGTGCTTTGTGCATTGAACTGTCTACTAATCTTCATTTGTTACTTGAACTGGTAGGCGGCATCATACGGATTCATCTATTGTTGGTCGTAGTCTCACATTTGTAGCGTCTTTTCATGAATTTCACTGTAACGATATGAGAACTTGTAACCTGCAACTATTTAGCAGACATGGATCAAAAGCACCTATTTATATGTAATGTGATTAAGAATGGGTGATATAATAATGCAAAATTCTGATATGAACATATGGTAACGGTGAACTCCAAGTGGAGTCCTTTACCGATTCGAGCTTCCAGAGTGATAAGGACGACTCTAAGTCGGTATCGGGATTTGTCTTTACCCTCAATGGAGGGGCGGTTTGTTGGAAGAGTTCCAAGCAGGAAATCGTGGCAGACTCGACGATGGAGGCTGAATACGATGCTGCCAACGATGCTGCCAAAGAGGTTGTCTAGATGAAGAAGTTCATAACTGAACTTGGATTGGTTCTGTCCATTGAGTATCCAATGCCTTTGTATTGTGATAACAATGGAGCAGTGGCATTGGCCAAGGAAGCCAGGTCCCATCAGCGATCCAGGCAGATTCTGAGGTTGTATCACCTGATCCGGGAGATAGTTGATCGCCGGGAGATCGAGCTCAGGAGAGTTGACATAAAGGAAAACACGGCGGATCCATTCACAAAGGCCATACCCCAGATACAATTTGAGAGACTCTTCGAGATGTTGGGTATGAGATACTACAACAACTGGCCTTAGTGCAAGTGGGAGATTGTTAGTTATATGTATGCCCTAGAGGCTATTATTATACATGTGATGTATATTATAGTGGATGCTTGGATATATATAGAGATGACTTTCTTGCTCGACATGATAGTATGCTATCTGGTTGCACTTTGTCTTAACATGTTGAGTTGTATAAGTGATGCTGTCTTGTTAGTTATATGTATGCCCTAGAGGCCATTACTGTACATACGATGTATATTATAGTGGATGCTAGGACATATATAGGGAGGACTTTCTTGCTCGACATGATAGTATGCTATCTGGTTGTACTTATCTTAACATGTACTCTGATTGTCTTTATGTTACATGTTGATAAAGCCCTTAGGATATGTACTCGACTATTGGGACTATGATAAGATCATACTAGTGGGGACACGGTAGTCGATGAGTACATCCTATAACTGTTCCTAGTCGAGGGTGTATCGAGACAGGGCATCGATACACCAGAGTAGACTAGCGTATACGCATCTTGACCCATATGATAGGCGATGGATGATCCCATATCCATCGGTGTTTGACATCAAGGATAGTGTACGGGTGCTCAGTGGAGACTGGGTACACTGGACGGACTCACGGAGAACTCCCAGATGGTATTATACCTCACGTCAGATGGCAGTTCTCCGGTGACACTGGTACAAAGTAGTCTGTTAACCCGAGATCGTCATAGAGTCTTGTATGATTCCCACTGTGCTTTGATTTCCATCATACCACGTCCAAGAGGGCGTGCAAAAAGGTGGCTTTTAGGTACAGTCCCGAATCACATAGAGGCAATGAGCGATAGGAGGGGATTCGTCTCTCCCGGTATAGGGAGTTGATGTTGCGCTGTGTTCTATTGGCTATAACCGGAAATCCCTGGCCAAGGTTGCTGAGATTTACTGGTAAGTGTTATTAGTAGTTTCTCGAAATATTATAGACCTCATATCGACACGACTTATCGAGCTACTGGGGTCTGACGTTTACCACCCTTAGGCAAGATATGCGACATATCAAACGACGAGACTGGACTGTACGGGAGTGTTACTGATTGGATTCACAGGAGAATGTACAGGCTTGCTTGTTGATCTTCTGATCGCTCAATACCCGGGTGGCCGTTACGTTTAGCAGACCGCTTGCGGCTTGTGGGTGTTTTGATATGATCATCACCTACTGCCGGCGTATTGACGAGTCTTTAGAGTCCTACACAGGGGTTTCCTGGCTCAAGAGAAACGGAGTAGGAGCACATATGTGATATGTGCGGGACCGAGATTGATACGATATGAGATACTGTATTCTATTCTCGCGATTTGTAACATTGATCGGTTGTATGCGATATAACCGGGTTATCAGATCAAGTGTTGATTCGATAAGTTGTTACACAAAATATTAGTCAGTTATAGCCGGGTTATTAAATCAAGAGTTGATTTAATAATTTAATGTATAATTATATATTTGATATATTACATTACATTAACTAGTATTAGCTCATTTAAGATTTATTTTCTCACTTGATTGTGCATAAGTGTATATATGATATATATTTGTGTACATATGATTGTGTCATGCTTGATGATACATCAAAGATGGGTGTATGAGACTTATACCAAGATTAGGATAAAGATTAGGGTTTTGTTTATATCTTAAGAATAACAAAAGAGAAAGACTTTGTCAAAGTTCTCAAGCTTTTATGAAGCTTGTGGAAACATTGACAAAGTCAACTCTTTTGTCATTCTTAAGGATATTTAGTTAACCCAACCCTTAACCTCATGCTTTGGTTAATTCTCTACATGAGTTAAGCATGATAGCTTAACTCACCCATGGTTACATTATTGAGAGGATAATAATTCATATGATGATATTATTCTTTCTTCTTCTTCTTCTTGATCAAGCTCCATGAAAAGCTTACTAGCTCCAATGGTGCCATGAGAAAAAGTGTGAGAAAATCAATTCTAAAGTGAGCCCACTTCCTACTTCTTCATCCTCTACCACTTGCCATGTAGTAGAGTGTGTTCTCTTCACAAAGTTCATGACCTAGTGAAGGAATAGCTTGAGTTAGTGTCTCCCCGACGTAGATCATCTTCGGCCTCGAAGTCATCGAAGCAAGCACGTTCGTTCTTCTTGTGAAGCTTCTCTAGAGTCCGGAGTTCATGATCGCAGCGATGGGGACATCTACACGGAGCTAATGAAGTGAAGGACTGGATCTACAAAGGTTGTAATCCCTCTCACTTAGTGTTAAACTGTTTAACATACTTGTTTTCGCCTAAACCCTAGTTTAAAGATCCGGCTTTCGGTTGTTCGGCACGGCTAAAATTTTAATCGGGCATGGTTGATGCCTCGTAGACCCTTGTGCGCGTGCCTAGCAACCCTACATGTCTTGCTCTTACATGTTGATAAAGCCCTTATGATGTGTACTTGATTACCAGGACTATGATGGAGATCATACTAGTGGGGCCAATGGTAGTCCACAGGTACACCCTATAATTGTTCCTAGTCGAGGGTGTATCAAGACAGGGCATCGATATTCCAGAGTAGACTCACATATATGCATCTTGACCCATATGATGTGCGATGGATGATCCCACATCCATTGGTGTTTGACATCAAAGATGGTATACGGGTGCTCAGTGGAGACTTGGTACACTGAACGGACTCGCCGAGAACTCCTAGCTGGTATTATACCTATCGTCAGATAGCAGTTCTTTGGTGACACTGGTACAGGTTAGTCTGTAGACCCGAGATCGTCATAGAGTCTTGTATGATTCCCATTGTGCTTTGATTTCCACCTTACCACGTTCAAGAGAACGTGCAAAACGGTGGCTTTTGGGTACAGTCCCGAATCACATGGAGGCAATGGGCGATAGGAGGGGATTCGTCTCTCCCAGTATTAGGGGTTAATGTTGCGCTGTGCTCGATTGTCCATAACTGGAAGTCCCTGGCCAGGGCTGCTATAGAGATTTACCGATAAGTGTTATCAGTGGTTTCTCGACCCGTTATGAGTCTTACATTGGCATGACTTATCGGTTACTAGGGTCTGATGTTTACCACCCCTAGACTAGATATGAGACATATCAGATGAAGAGACCGGACTGTACGGTAGTGTTACTAACAGGCTTTACTGGAGTTAAAGCAGGCTTGCTTGTTGATCGTCTGATCGCTCAATACCCGGGTAGCCATTACGTCCAGCTAGTACCGCTGACGGCTTGTGGGTGCTTGATATGATCATCACCTACTGCCGGCGTATTGACGAGTCTTTAGAGTCCTACACAGAGGTTTCACTGGTTCAGGAAAAACGAAGTATGAGCACATATGTGATATATGCGGGACCGAGATTAATACGAGTATGTGGTACCGTATTCTATTCTCGTGATATAAGGTATCGATCGGTTATATGAGATATAGCCGGGTTATCGAATCAAATGTTGATTCGATAAGTCGATACTGTATCGGTCGGTTATATGAGATATATAACCGGGTTATCGAATCAAGTGTTTATTCGATAGGTTGATACAAATAATATTAGTCGGTCATATGAGATATAACCGGATTATTAAATCAAGTGTTGATTTAATGATTTAATGTATAATTATATATTTGATATATTAATTTACATTAACTAATATTATCTCACTTAAGCATTTCTTTTTCTGACATGTGCACACTTAATATATATGTGATATATATTAATTGTGTTTTCTTTTTGTGTCATGCTTGATGTCACATGCAACATGGGTGTATGAGACTTACACCATGCTAATGATAATGAAGGGTTTATTTATTTAGAGTAAATCACATGGCATGAAGCTTGTAGATCCATTGACTTAGTCCACTAGTTTTGTCTTACACTAGATATTTGTTAACCCAACCATTATCTAAACTCATGGTTAAGTCTCTACATGAGTTATATGAGATATTTCTCACCCATGGTTGCCATTCACTCTCTCATCTATTATTTGCTTTTTCTTTTTCTTCACTTGAGAGAGCTCTCTAGGTTTATGAGAGGTGAGGAAAATTAGTGAGAAAAGTAATTCTAAAGTGAGAAAAAATTCTACTTCATCATCCTCTACTAGATTAGCAATTTAGTTTAGGGTGTTAGCTTCACTAATCCCACATTAGTGAAGAGATAGCTTGGGTTAGTGTCTCCTCGACGTAGATCATCTTCGGCCTCGAAGACTTCGTGCAAGCTCGTTGCTTTCTTCTTGTGGAGCCACTCTAGAGTCCTCAATATTACTACTTGGAGCGAAAAGACTACTACACGGAGCTATTGAAGTGAAGGACCGATCTACAAAGGTTGTATTCCTAGTTCACTGAGTTGTAAAGTAGTTTACACATTATATTATCTAAATCACTAGTTAAGATTCTAGGGTTAGGATTGTTTAGCATGGCAAAATTTTGAAAATGGCATGGACGATACCTCTAGAACACTTGCTGTCGTGCCAAGCAATCCTATAGGGACTGCATTAATTCTAATTAATGCAAGGAAAACAAACCTATATGATGTTGTTGGAACCAAGTTTTTTAAAAACTGATATTACATTTGCTTTGACAGTGGTATTCGGTTATGATATCCTGCACCTCATTCGACGAGGAAAGAGACGAGATCCCTTCACCTGGAGTGATCTCTTTAGCAAAATTTTTCATCATCGTAATAACTTCACTATAGTCGATTCATTTTCTTTGTGTCATGGTATTCAATTTAGAATATCCTGCACCTCATTCGATGAGGAAAGAGCCGAGATCCCTTCACCGAGAGTGACCTCTTTAGCAAAAGTTTGGCCACTATATATTTGTAAAACCACTTGGTTCCTTCAACGAGATCAAGTTCATTACGTCAAAGGTTTTTCGCAAAAAACTAGCCGCAGCCCTTCATCATTTCTTACAAGTGTTGCTTAGTATTCGTGTTGCGTTTGTTGACTGTGTCAAGGCGTAGTATGCGGTTGCTAAGTAATGCTTGTTTGTGTCATATATATATGTGATTGGTTAGGATAGTCGTGCGGCTTTGTTGACTGTGTCAAGGGCTCGTACGGGTGGGTTTAATGCAATCCAGGATAATGACGGGTTGAACTTGACTTGGACTCTTTGATTTGTTGACTGTGTTAAAATCACTTGGGTCCTATGGGTAAAAATCACATCGAGGGTTTCAAACATACAGGAAGCTTGCCAGGCATGCGCATACCTTCTAGAGTGTGGTGACGTTAGTGGATTCCATCAAGTTATCATGCAATGATAGTTGGATCCCGATCCCCACTGATGAGTATGTGTTACTCCTCGGGTGATTTTAGATGATCCCGACTAATTCTCCTTTTGGGTTTGGAGAAGAATTTGAGGAAATAGTGGGAGACATCCTGATTAGATAAAGTGATTAACCATTCTGATATAGGTTAGAGTGCACTCAGAGTGTTTCTTTTCTCTCTCTCTTTGGCAGTGACCATAGCCCGACCCTAGACTAGAACTCATGAACCAAGTTAATCGAACCTTCTTAAAACACTTTAGCTTTTGGATTGTCATGGAGTCGCGTATATCATTGCCACTTCTACATCACCTTTGCATTTTTCCAGAACACTTCGTATCACTATGAAAATCCATATAGCTTAGATATTCCATCGTATAGTTACGTACGAACCTGAAGAAACATGTTTCAGGTCGAGGATGGTTTCCGGTTCTGGAGAAATAGAATAGGACTATTCAGTTGTTTTTTCCCTTTACCTTCTCTCAGGTTGCGAGGGCTCCTAGGATTATGAGAGGGTACGCCTATTGCGCTTATTGGATAGTTTTCTTCCAAACCTTAGGCTTGTGCCGAAAGGTGGAGAAGGAAGAAAACCAATTAGCCTAAGTGTGGTGTACAGAAGGTAATAAGTAAAGACATATAAAAGGATTAGAAAGAGGGAAAAGGAAATTGCGACTGCTATCATTCACGACAAAACTGCGTATACCCATGCCACTCCTACTTCACCTTTGGTTTTCTCCAGAACACTTCGTATCGCTATGAAGATCCATATTGTTTGGATATGCCATCGTATAGTTACATACGAACTCGAAGGAACTTGTTTCGGTTCGAGGATTGATTCTGATTCAGGAGAAATAGAATATGATTATTCAGTTGACTTTTCTCTTCACCTTCTCTCAGGTTGCGAGAGCTCCTGGTATTAGGAGAGTACACCTATTGCACTTATTGGATAGTCTTCTTTCAAACCTTAGGCTGGTGCCGAAGGATAGGGAAGGAAGAAAATTAATTAGCCTAAGTGTGGTATACAGAAGAGAATAAGTAAATACATATAAAGGGATTGGAGTGATGGCAAGGAAATATACGGTTACAGTCATGAATCTGGATAGTGGAAGAGGCATTACTTGGAATACCAGCTTACCCCTTCGAAACATTTTCATGTTTCAATTTTACTGTGCTGTGTTAATTGAAAACTGTTTTCCCAATTAGATCCTTACTCCGGGGTATGTATTTATCAGTTTTGATTCTCACATCTGTATAGCGTTACAGATGATAAGTAGGAGTAAGATATTGGGATCGTTTTTCCCATTTTGATTCAGACTCCAGGGTATGTATTTACCAGATTTGATTCTCACATTTGTATAGCGTTACAGATGATGAGTGGGAGTAGAATAATGGGAATTAGGTGATTATATCCTCATTATATCGGAATTCTTTGTAATTAGTGATATTTGAGGAAATCACCTGGGTTTTGCCTAACGGCAAATATTTGGTTTTGAATATCCGTTGTTATGCACCAATTTCAATCTGATATATCTGTACGTTTATTTTATAAAGTGAGATATAACCTTTTGAAATTATGTCTATGACATTTACCTATATCATTTGGTGGTTAGGTAAGGTGCATTCAACAACGGTGTAATTCTTCTTAACCATAGTACAGTTTTCAACCTACGATGCACAGGGTTTGAGTTATTGAACTCAGCGGACTTATACAAAATATTGTATGTTGTCCAATGTCCGTTAGGACAACGGGGTTGGTACTCGTACTATATTCTGTTTACTCATGACTTCTACAGTTCTAGAAAAGTATTTAGTTGAAATACAAGGTCCGGATTTTGAGAAGTTATAGGTATAAGAATAAAGTAGAGAACCATTTGTTGGAATTATCAGAATTCTTCAAGGTAGTCGAAGATGTAGATACTTGTGCTAGATATTCCGTTGTAAGTAATGGTTTTGAGAACTTGCTTCTCTTTCAGGTTACTTATATGTGGATGCACTCCTAGATGAGTAATACTGCTTGACTTCCTTCTATTTGGTTGATATGCACTAGAGACAGCTGCATGATTTTGAATCTGGTTCTAATTAAATTAGTGCATTTGTTTCTATATTGGATATATAGAATGTATTAATATCTTAACGATGTTAAGGTATATGGAGTTGTCTGACTGATGCTTAAAACTAGAATCCGGATAAACTCTAGGCACGTTTCAGTAATAGCAGTTTGTGGGTTATCCCGGGCTTTGACAAGGGCTAACTTTCTACCATCAGGAAGATCAATAGTTATATTGTTCTTGACTCGCCACCAGTTTTAGTAAAATGGATTCTTTTCAGAAAACATTAGCGGGAGTATGATAGAACTGGATGTGATTCCAGAACCACAAATGATTACTGAAAATTTAATAGAACCTAAAAATTCAATTGGATTCGACATTCCATTAGCCACTCCACAGATTTGGTAGGTAAGCTCAGACACCCGAGAGATACTTCGGTCTTCTCAGAGACGGTGACAGGGAGGTTCTTGTTTACCCAGACTTGCCATTGCTATTGTTCTAGACTATAAGACCCGGCAGGAGGATGAGTATAACGTCGTTCTAAACTAGCTTTAGAAGTGCACGTGTATATGACTCTGCCAAAGGGTTGTTGTAGTCAGTGGGAGCAGCGAAAGCATAGTGGGCAAGTAGCTTATGTCTATTTATAGACTAAAGCAAGTATAGCGGAAATAGATCATATATTTTTTGATGTGACAGTCATAGAGTTTGACTTCATCAGAATAAGTGATTGATCTAGTAAGAAGGTAATACAGAGTGATGTCCAGGTATATGGATGACATGCACTTGATAGGAAGAGATCTTCCTATACTACGATCCGTTATACTGTGGTTGTCACAAGGTGGTTTCTCCACATAGGATATGGATATAATATCAAGAATTCTGGTGACTAGATCTATGGTTTTAGATCTAGATTTGGTAAGTGACCCAATATGGGTACTTTGACATTATTCTAAAGGTGTTTTAGAATGGATGACACCTAGTGAGGTGGTAGTACACGCAAGTGATGGAGTCACCCTCTCTAAAGGATTTCTTACAGACTGATTGGGAGAAGGATATGCATGATTGGTATATCACTTGCTTAGGCAATTGAGTCAATCATGAGATGTCAAGTACCACACCAGATATTGATTTTGCACTAGCTGCAATAACTATATATATTAATCCAATCCTAAAGAAACATTGGGAAGCAGTCATGAGCATAAGTGGATGTTCTTGGTATTTTGTAACGGCAGCCTCCTTCGGGAGGCAGTTATCATTTCAGTCTTCTGAGGTGACCTGGATGACAGAGTGACTGACAGAGTTATAGTTTTCCCTCTTTTGAGGGGTGGTATGTTAGACAGGAGGTCCAAACGGATACTGTGGAAGGCATGGTGCAGGATACTGATTAAATTCAGTGGATGCTACAGTCTAAGAAGTTTGTTGGATTTGGAGTTCATTTATGAACTGGGTCCCATCAGATATCCAGACAAATTCTAAGATAGGTATTGCTCATTTCGAGAGATGGGCTTTCTCTATGAAGTTGAGATAAAGAGAGATAAAGATAGAAACATTGGAGCGGATCCACTCACTAAGGCTATTTCTCAAACGCAATAGTTTCACAAAGGAGCTTTGCAAAACTGATCAGTAGAGAAGTTGGGTGTTCGGTATCACATGAGCTGTGAGTATGCGACACCACAATAATTAGCCTTAAGTGCAAGTAAGAGATTGTTGGCTATAGTGCCCTCAAGTCAATTATTGAATCGCAGGCACACGATTGCGATGATTGAGGGAGGACCTATACAGATAGAATGGTCTTACTCAAGATGATAGTATGCTATCTGGTTTGTCTTTATCATCATGTACATACTTTATGTGGTATTACAGATCATTATTACATATTGATCGAGCTCATAGGATTCTTGCTTGACTATCAGCATTATGGCAGAGATCATATACGTGGGAGATGGGTGGTCTATAAGTACATCCTTAAATGTCCCTAATCGTGGGAGTATCGAGACTGGGCATTGATACTCCAGAGTAAACTAGTGTATACTGATCGAGACCACGACGAGGGGCGGTGGCCAGGTCTCACAAGCCATTGGTGTTAGTTTGTTCACCTAAGATAGTATACAGGTGCTCATTGGGTAATGAGTACACTGGATGGAATCGCCGGGAACATGCTAGTTGGTAGTATACCTATTATCAGATAGCAGTTCCCAGGTAACATGTGTGCAGGTTACTCTGTCGGTCTGAGATCCTCATTTGTCTCGTGTGAGTTCCTACTGTACTTTGATTACTACCCTACCACGGCTTAAAGGAGTCGTGCAAACAGGTTTTATTTGGGTACAGTCCCGAGCCACATCGAGGAAGTGAGCGGATCGTCGGGGATTCATCTCTCCCGGTATTGGGGTTTGATGTCGCGGAGTGCACGGGTGGCCATAACCAGAAATCCTTGGCCAAGGTAGTCGAGAATTACTGATTTGGATCAGTAATTTCTCTGTGCATGATGGGCTTCATGCCGACATGAAATGTCGCGTTATTAGGGGTCTGACTTTATTTTCCCCTAGACTCAATATGCGATACTCTTAGACAAACAGACCGGGCTATACGGATATTGTCACGGACAGGCTCAGTAGGGGTTAGGATGAGTTTGCTCTACTTAATGGAAGCTTGGGATATTCACAGTAGTATTGACAGTCTTGTTCAAAATGGTAGTATGCTACTTGGTTTGTTTCTACTTCAATATGTGCATGTGTTTCTTTTAACATATCGCTTATACATATTAGTAGAGCCCTTAGGATCTTTCCTTGATTACCAGCGTTGTGATGGCAGTCACACTAGTGGGGGCTGGGTAATCTACAAGCACATCCTTATACAGGTCCCTAGTCGTAGGATTATCGAGATGGGGCATCGATACTCCGGAGTAGACTAGTGTATACGCTTCTCATCCCAGCAGGGGAGATGGTATGTCCCACAACCATTAGTACGTCATACTGGAGATAGTATGCAGGTGCTCGTTAGGTTATGAGTACACTGGACAAGACTCGTGGGGAACTGTTGGTTGGTACTATACCTATCGTCAGGTAGCAGTTCCCAGGTGACATGAGTACAGCTTAGTCCATTGACTTGACACTGCTACTTCGCCTCAAGTGTGTTCCCACTGTTCTTAGATTACTACCCTACCACGGCTCTATTGATTCATGCAAATAGGTAGTAGTTGGGTGCAGTCCCGAAGCACTTTGAGGCAGTGGCGGTTAGATAGGATCCGTCTCTCCCGATATTAGGGGTTGATATCACGCTGTGTTCGGAACGCTATTACACAAAGTCCCTGGCCAGGGAAAGCGAGATTTACAGGTAGGTACTCCAGTAGGTTCTCATGGTGTTTTGGACTGTACTCCGACACGACTTATACCGCTATTAGGGGTCTGACGTTTACCGCCCCCTAGACCCGATATGCGATACTCTTAGACGAACAGACTGGACTGTTCAGAGATTGTCACATTCAGGCTCAGTAGGAGTTCGGATGGGTTTCCTCATCGGCCTTCTTATCGACATCTACCTGGGGACCTGTCATACCCCGCTTCCCAGTATACGGGCAGAGGACGCGACGAGGCCGCTACGTATTTACTCAGAAGTAAATAAGCTAAGGGTAACTAAGTAATATAAAAAGAAATATACACAAGAGACAAATGTAATGAACATCAACTTTATTTATTAACATTCTTTTTACAATACATGGAAAAGTAAATACATGGAAATGAAAAGCAATGCCTAAACAGTGGCATAACAGAAAAGGAAAAAACAGAATGTAAAAGAAAAAGTAAAAATGTAACTACAGCTCGGGGTCTTCAGTAAACTGGTCGAAGTCTTCGATACTGGGCTCGATCTCTTGAAGGTCCGAAACACCTGACGACATTCAAAGAAGAAAGAGACGGAATGTCGTCAGCGAACAATAGCTCGGTAAATCCCAAAGATAAGGGATGAGTAGAATAGACAGAGAGAGAGAGAGAGAGTATCCTTTAAAGTAGTATTATTTTATTATAATGTTGTATTTAGTGTTAACGATGTTGTTTGTAGCTTGCTACAAAAGGATGCCAGTGTATACGAGGGGGGTCTTACTTGCCCCGGAGACTAAGGTATCAGGAACTCAAGGAACAGTTCATGCCACGGTACAACAGCAATGGAACACAAGTTAGGTGTCTTATGGTTGCTGTCTCATGCCACTTCTAACACCTTCCATACCAATCTACCCCTTATAAACCCCGTGATGTCTTGATTTTATTGTTTGTATTGTTTGAATTGTAAATGTGTTGTTTGTACTGTTTTGTATATGTAAATGGAAGACTTGTATTGTAAATGGAAGACTTGCCAAAACCATGATAACGTATAAATAGAAATGGAGGTATTGGATAATCATGTAAATGGAATATATCCATGGTTCGGTTCGGTTAAGTTATATAGATTGTATAGATTGAACAGATTGAATATATGGATTCATATTGAATTGTTATATTGTAGATTATACTTGAATCATATTCAAGTCAGATTGATAATATTGAGACTCGGTCTGAATCAGACAATTAGAAAAGAAATTGAATCCTGAATTAAGTTTTGATGTTATCGGTAACCGCTGCACATGGACGACAGGATTTGTGTCTTTTTCAAAGACGATTACCGTGTTGATAAAACCATTTATTAAGTTGTCTACCTTAAATTGGCAAGCACCAACTTCTCCGGCTCCCTGATGCTCAAGAGATTGGTCCTGCTTAAACCTATGTTTACTAGGGTCCTTAGGGTAATTTGTAGAATTTGAGGGTGTTTTATGTAAAAATACTTTTGTATAATTTTCAAAATACACCTCAAGTAATTTATTATCGTCTTTAGTGTTTTCATGGATGTATATTTTATCATTGTGACATTTCTAGTGAATAAAACCTATTTTCATGATATATGGTATTTAATTGTAAAATATTGAATTTGTATAGAATTGCATGGTATTTTCATATAAAGTGATTCTTTTGATTTAGAAAAAGTTGGAATATTTATACTATATCAAGAATACATATTTTGATGATACATACATATATATTTATATATATATATATATATATATATTTATTTATAAAACTAATTTTAATTTATTATTTTTCTAGAAATCTCATTTTCTAATGATATTTGTATTTTTAAATCTTTCGAGACGGAAGGCCCCCTGCGGAGGTCTGCATCTCGCACTACTAAGCCCGATGATGTGCGATAATCTACACCATCCCGAACGGGTTCCCCAAATGGGTTGTAGCGGCGCTTTGTAAAGATTTGTTTAAAATACATAATCTCGTAGAAAACGGTTTTAATAGTAAAAGGTATTTAAATGTTAAATAGTATGTTCCCAAAAGGTATCATGCTATGTTGAATATGAGTGTTGTGAGGATGTAGGTCATTACCTCGTGATCTATTTAAAGGTATAGCAAGAAATATGATGTTTAATGTCAAAACTGAACTATATGGTATTTTACTGAAAAAGTACAATAAAAATTACAATATGAAATATTTTGCTATGAAAGTTGTTCATGATGTTTTGTTAATATTTAATAGTCAAGATGTGAGGGTTTGATATGTTTGTATATAATGAAAATTGCACTTTTCAAAGAAATCCAAATCGGAAGTCGGATTAACTCCGCTTCCGTCGGGTTTTAGGAATACGAGTTTTAAGAATAGAATAGAGAAGGGGGAGGTGGGACTTACTGGAATTTAGCTTAGAAGAGAGGAACGGGGAGTGGAAGTAGGTTCCGGTACGCCGTTTCGTCGCCAGGCGCTCCTAGGGCCGTCGTCGGAAATTCGTCGGAGCTTCGCCCTTCGCTAACTCCACTTGTACACAAAAATTCTAGAGAGTTTTCTTGAGAGTTTGGACAGAGTTGTGAGTGAGGAGGGTGTGTTTAGGGGTGGTATTTATAGGAAAAGATTAGGGTTAGGGTAGGCGAAAGGGTGTGAGAAAATGTATTAAAATTTGTATTAAAAATGAAGTAAATAGGTGTTTTAAAAGACTCTGTTGTTGTGCAGAAAATTTAAAGTGTACAGGGGTTTCAAGAAGGCAGAAAGACACAAGTTTCATGAAGGGTCAACTCGGATTCAGCCGAGTCAACCCGGCGCCGCCGGCCGAGTCGCCGGCCAGAGTCGGGCCGGGGCTCGCCGCCACGTGTCCCTCGTCGATAGGTCTACCTCGTGGGACAGTTTGTTTTATATGTGAAGTGGGGTTTTTACGAGTTATGCACCTTTAGACCCTTGGACTTCTAAAAATTTAAAAAGAAATCAATATTAAAAATAGTGCGGGTGATGGGACTTGAACTCTGGTGCTTTGGTTCAGTAGTGCAAGGCCTTAACAATGAGCTACAAGCTCTTGCTTACTATTAAAAGGCAAAACAAACTTATAATTTGTGCTCAGGAAAAAGTACCCCTTCCTGTATTTTTAAAAAAATTGTACAGAAAGTTCTACAGAAAGTTAAGGTTGTTACAGGACCGTTACGTACAGCTAGTGCCGCTTGCGGCCTGTGGTTAAACCCACTGCCAGCGTAGTGTCGAGTCTTTAGAGTCCCACATAGAGTGTTTTCCCAGCTTCGGGCGAAACGAGTAGAGGTCGTATGGTTTTACGACAGGGTTTGATCACATACATGTACTTGTGCGCGTGTGATGTTGGGGAGGACAATACTAGTGGGCTTTGGCTTAAGCCGGATCCTAGTATTTGATTATTGGATTAGCTTCATCTCATTGTATTCGTGTTTTTCGGAACACGGATGCAGGTATGTATATACGGTTGAGAAGGGATATAGGAGGAGACATCTCATTAGGGTTTTGACCATTGACTTAGTCAAAACAAATATGAGGTGGAGAAAAGATATTTTTATTTTTGGTAAATGATAATATGTGGCATGGCTACTTATGTTGACCATTTGACTTGGATTGACTTTTTGACCTTAGATATTTTTTGTGAGATATTTTTGGCTCTAGATATTTTGATGAGATATTTTCCATGCCATGCTTATGGTCATATATAAGTTAGCCATTCTATTTTTTATTATCATTATCACAAATACATTCTCTCTCCTCAAGCTTGCTCTGTCCTTCTTCCTCTCAAAACCCTAGTGTCTCATGAGTTGAGAATCAAGAGTTAGTGAGACTAAGCCACTCTAAATCATACTCTACTCATTCTATGTTACTTAGTTTAGCACACCATGTGATCTAGTTGCCTCAACTTGGAGGTTTAGCTCAAGGTTGGAACCCTTGGGTGGATCTTCTACTACTTCGAGAAGCCGACGAGGAGGTGCTTTCTATTGTCACGGATAGGCTCAGTAGGGTTCATGGTGAGTTTGCTCGTCAGCCTTCCTTTCGCTCAATACCTGGGCAGCCCTTACGTACAGCTAGTGCCGCTGACGTGCTTGTAGTTAAACCCACTGCCAGCGTATTGACGAGTCTTCAAAGTCCCACACAGAGGGTTTCTCTGCTTCGGGCGAAACAATATAGAGGCCGTATGGTTTTACGGCAGGGTTTGATCATATACGTGCACTTGTGCACGTATCAGGATTCAGACAGATAATACTAGTGGCTTTGGTTTAAGACGGATTCTAGTATTATATTGTTGGATTATTTTCGTCTCATTATATTCGTATTTTGTCAGAATACGGATACAGGTATGATATACAGATGAGGAGTATTCTTGTAATTTATTACAATGTGCTTCTAGAAGATGCCACCTCATTTAGTTTTAACCATTTAGGATTAAATGGTTAATGAAGTGGAGAGGATGGTGTGTTTATTGAATTTATTGTGGCATGGCTTTGCAGTGACTTATGGTCACTATTCAAGCATGCTTGATTTTTGTTTGTTGTGAGATATTTTGAAGACTTAAGATATTTTATGATGACTTAAGATATTTTGGAGACTTGAGATATTTATTGGATGGCTTCATAATAGCTCACAACACTTATCCATTTTTTTGGACTTGGCCATTTTTCTTGAGTTGCCTCTCACTCTAATCATCAAGCTTCTTCTTCTACATCCACCCTTCAAGTCTCATGAGTTGAGAAACCTAGGGTGTTTGGAGACAAATAAATCCATCACTACACTATACATCCTCTAGGCTATCTAGTTTAGCGATCTAGGTATCTTAGTTACCTTGGTATTGAGGTAGGAGCTCGGAATACAAATCCTCAGGTGGACCATCTTCGATAGAAGGAGACCGGAGATCAAGCTAGATCATGGTGACCTCTAGGAGCTTGGGAAGGTGGTTGAAGACCGAAGGACACAGATCAATTCAGTATAATCATTCTTAACTTCTATATATTTAGTTTGCTAGTTTAGGGTTCATGGTAGATCCGGGTAGTGGGTTGTGTTAGCGCCAGTTTTGAAAAATTTTGTTCCGCAATCGGCCGCGGTTTGATGGCCAGGGCGCTTGCATAACCCAACAAGCTAGGACAGTGTCGGTACTCTGAGGGAGGTTCCATGTGTTTTTGCATGGACTTAATTAAAATCAACCTCATTTCCATAGAGGCATAACCCCGTCGTCACCTTTCTAGACACCCACTGGATTAGCTAATTGTAAAGTGCAAAACTCTCCCAGGAGTAACTCTTACTCGCAGTGGGTATCGGGATCCAACTATCTAATAGAAGGTATGCAATCTCTTTGCAAATTTCAACACTTAAAATTTCCAATATCTGTTTTTACCCTTAGCAGCTTATGACCTTAACTATGGTCAAAAAGTCATAAGTGCTAGTCAAGTTCTACCCGTTCATTTCTTGATTGAATTAAACCCACCCGTACGACCCTTAACTATGGCCAATAAAGCCATGCGAATGTCCTAATCAATCGCATCATATGCTTTATAGGAAGACATCACTTAGCTACCATACACTACGCCTTAACTATGGTCAACAAACGTAGCACGAATACTAAGTACTCTACTTCCTAAAATGACGGGGGGCTACGAATTGTTGTTAAGAAAATCTTTAACGTAATGAACTTGATATCGTTGCAGAATCTAGTGATTTGAAAAAGAAGTGTTTTTGTAGCTTTTGCTAGTTACGCTAAAGAGGTCACTCCCGGTGACGGGATCTCGGCTCTTTCCTCATCGAATGAGGTGCTGGATAATCATCAAGGAATACCACTATGCAAAATGAGAACTAGAGGAGCTATTAAAACAAAAATGAGTGGGTTGTAGCATTTGCTAGTTTTGCTAAAAAGGTCACTCCCGGTGAAGGGATCTCGGCTCTTTCCTCATCGAACGAGGTGCTGGATATTCATCAAGGAATACCACTATGAAAACCAAAAACTAGAGCAACCTTTTAAAAACTTTTGAATCTACAACATCTTTAGGTTTCTTTTCTTTTCATTAATCTCATTAATGAAGTCCCATCATTTAATGTTTCCTAAACATCACAGAAAATGAAACGAAAATAGAACGTACGCTTATGCCATCCGCATTCGCCACGGGGCCCCGTCATGCACCGTTAGGTTACTTAACTAACAGCAGAGTGGGGGCTGGACTAGCGCGGGTGCAAAACATAAGTAACATTTATTATATATCATATATATAAATAGCATTCTTCTCACACAGTTATATGATCACATCACAGAACCAAGAAGAAGAAGTAAACATATGAAATATTGGATATACTAGGAGGTCCGTATTTTAAATTCAGCCAATAATGAAAAACACGGATTCCACAGTCGTGATGAATAGCCAAACCTACATCCCTAGACCACTACGAGAGCGGCAAGCAACCCTGCCAATTCTAAAGTTAGGAGACCCGTTCTCGACTCGTCGAGATGGTTTCCCACTGGACTCCAGAACCCGGTTACTTGTGCTCCCCGCCTTGGGTCTATCCTAATGCGGAAAAGTGAATAATATACATCAATGGTGACATCATCCTCAACCTGGAAGTATCCCAATAAAAGAATATTACATACAAATTTTTCATGAATGAAAATTAAAAAACTCTCATCTCACATAAAACCCCGGGCTATTCATTCACGACAATCCAATATAACATATCATAGCACACACAACATCACATGTCATCAACGTAAGTAAATACGCGTATCCCAAATTCTGTTAACATATAGCAACGAGATTTGGGATACCCCACATATTACACTTACGGTCGCATAAAAGAAATGAAAAACTACAATAATTAGAATCCGCATTTCCTTAGACATCATAAACCCGGAATATCTCATATTCCGAACTTCATGCCTAACAATATAAACCCCGCATTTTAGTCTCATATCGAAAACACTTTTCAATAACTTAGTCGGGTAATTCAACAAGATTCCCGACTACCCGATTGAATACTCATCGGGAACTTTAGTAGATGGTCACACCCCCGATGTCGTCGACCAAGTGCACTTAGGCGGAACATCGCGGCCGCGAGCACCAAAGTGGATGCTTTTGTCAACGGGGTTCTCCTAAAGTCATTTGGTCGGGGCTATGAGGTGTGGCTACCTAGTACAGTTATCCGACGAGTATTCGTGTATGATACGCGACTACGACGGAGTTTCGATCTGAATAGAAACTTCGTGGCAATCGATCAAAAGAGACTAACATGCAAGATTTACGAACAAACTAGTTTTCATAAAACTAATTAACTACGGATTCCAAGTATTTTATCACTTATCAAACTTAAACCCGAAACGACGATAAAAACACGACTACGAAACACTTCGATTAGCCCTAACTGAACAGTTAACATCACATGCAAACTGGGCCAATCAAATATAACGATGAAACACTAAACCCAACACTACAGAACACCAAAAAAATACAAGGACAAAACACTGTACAGGGGCCGGCCAGGCCAGTTTTTGAAGGCATCTCGCCGGGTCAACTTTGGAATTTTAGCCTCTAATTTCTCTGGTGTTCTAGTTACATCTCATTTAATATTCTGCACTTGTTTAAAAAAATTTCAGAGTTCTTTCGAAAATCAACAGAGAATGGGGTTTCATGGCGACTATTTCGGAGTTGTTTCATTTTCGTAATACTATAAACATCATCTAATCTTCGAGCTTTGGCTCTGATACCATGAAAGTGTATGTTAGCACCACCACTGGGTTTTACTAGCATCATGCATGCCTTTTTTAAAAATTTGGTATATGTATGCCCTAGAGTCCATTATTGTACATTGATGTATATTATAGTGGATGCTTGGACATATATAGAGAGGACTTTCTTCCTCAACATGATAATATACTATATGGTTACCTTTATCTTAATATGTAGACTGGTATTATTATACTGTCTCTCTGTTATATGTTGATAAAGCTTTTAGGATATGTACTTGACTACCAGGACTATGATGTAGATCATACTAGTGAGGCCAGGGTGGTCTACAAGTACATCCTTTAAACAGTTCCTAGTCGAGAGGATATCGAGACAGGGCATCGATATTCCAGAGTAGACTAGTGTGTACGTTTCTTGACCCTGTATGGGGCGATGGTTGATCCCATAACCATTGGTATGTGACATCAAATATTGTACACAGGTGCTCATTAGAGAATGGGTACACCGAACAGGACTCGCCGAGAACACCTAGTTGGTATTATATCTATCGTCAGATAGCAGTTCTCAGGTGACACTGGTACAAGTTAGTCTCTAGACCCGAGATCGTCATAGATTATTGTGTGGCTCCCACCGTGCTTTGATTTCCTCCCTACCATGGCTCAAAAGAGTCGTGCAAACAGGTGGATTTTGGGTACAGTCCCGAGTCGCATGGAGGCGATAAGCGATAGGAGGGGTTTCGTCTCTTCCGGTATTGGGAGTTAATGTTGAGCTATGCTCGATTGGCTATAATAGTAAGTCCCTGGCCAGGGATGTTGATGAGATTTACAGGTAAGTGTTATCAGTAGTTTCTCGATATGCGATTATATCAGACGAAGACACCGGAATGTACGGTAAGTGTTACTTATAGGCTTCATGATATTTTGGACAAGCTTGCTTATTGATCTTCTAATCGCTCAATATCTGGGTAGCCGTTACATCCAGCTAGTACCGCTGACGGCTTGTGGGTGACTGATGAAAGTCTACCTTAAAACCACCATAAGGTTTTAGAGACATCAAGCATACCACATTTTAATTTTTCTTAAGTGCTAAGTTAGACTAACAAGATCATTACTAGACTATTATGGTTTGCCTTTGAGATGTGATTTAAACCAAGAGAAGAAAAGAGAATACAGCCTTTGTAGTTCGAGTCCTTCTCTTCTAAAGCTCCGGGTTGAAGTCCACGCGACTCTTCAAGGCTCCTCTTCGAGTTGAACGACCCTCCTTCGTGATCTTCGCGCCAAAGACGATCCACCCGAAGTCCCTCTAGCCCAAGCTAACTCTACACTAAACTCTTTTAGTGTAGCAAACACGCCACACCAAATTGCTAATTTGGTGTGGGATGGTGAAGTAGGGGATGTTAAAAGCTCACAAGATTGTGTCCAAGCTTCATGATTCACATCTCATGTGAGGGCTGAAGCTTGAACCATGACATTTGAGGAGGAAGATGAAGCTAGAGAGCAACCATGGGAGTAACTCAAGAAAAATGGCTAAGTGTTGAGAATGAGACTAGAATGAATGGAAACTCTTGACCCCAACTCATTCATGCATGGAATTTTGCAATATAAAATTGCAACCATACTTGAATAGTGACTCAAGATGAATAAACTATGAATAAAGCCCTTGCTTGCAACCATGCTCTCATTTTCCACCTCTTTTCTATTTTTCTCAAAAATAGAAATCATGCCATGGTTCATTACTTAGATTACGTTGTGCCTCTAGATGCTTCGTAATTTAAGTGCCGGTCACGTTCCGTACCTTCGGGTCGTGACAAAGTTGGTATCAGAGCGATAGGTTTAACCTTTGTCCGAGTCTAGATTGACTTTGGTTGATGGAGCACGTGACTTAGGTAGAGTGACGTACCGTGGGTATGATCCGTGGCATACTTACGATATGCTACTCTCCTTAGGAAACCTTAGGATGTACAATTCTTTGCATCATATTCTATTCGTTCCTATGATCTATCTTCGTCAATTTTGGATGGTGGTTTCTGTTACCACGGTCGCACGGGCAGAGGGAGCTGCGGCTCGAATGCGATGACCGTTAGGGTATCGTTTATTCCTGAGGATCGAGGCACTGTTTAGCGTGCGGATGAAGGGTATTCACATGTTGTCTAGACGAAGTTAAAAGGTTCGAACGATTGTCAGAAACCCATTTTCCCAAGTTTATGGTATTCAGAAGAACATGCAGGTATTTCTATGGACCCTCTAGAAGAATGAAACCCTAACTCGACATAATGACCATGAGAACACCTTTGAACCTTAGGGTTTACGGCAGTTCCGCGGTGCCATTAGTGAGGCTTGGGTTTGCCCTTCTACGGCTGGTCCGCAGATGCTGGGGCATGTATTGGATATTTTTAAACTATACTTGAGTGTTTAGCTATTGGGGGATTTTGGAACTTTGATAAATCGATCGAAAAGTTTAACGTAGTCCAGATATCAGGTGAAGGGATAGATTATGTGGGAGACTCCAGATATGAGCATAGCCGTTTGTAGCGTAGTCAGCACAGCTATGAGGAGATGAGTCTGAATCAGTCGACATTAGAAAATGCGCACATTGACGATAGTGTTTACGATTGCGATTTGGTGATTTGAATTTCATATTTCCGTTGTTTGGATTCTGGTATTTTGAAGATTTCGTTTTATGATTGGTATTTCCTATGTGTACATTCATTACACTCTATTCGTGTTCTATATATTAGTTTTATTGATGTTGTTTTATGCATACCCAGTGCACTCGATTTGGTTTTATACATTTTGAGATATTGATTTGATTTCGTGCATATGGGTTGCACATGATTTTGACGTATGCTTTGGCATAGTTTTCATACACTTATCGTATGGTGATTTCAATTTTGATTTTCGGTATATGTTTTCGTGCACCATGTGCACTTGATTGAGCTTCTTGCGCACACTTGGCGCACTTGATGCGATTTTGTGCACACCAGATGCACTAAATTGGGGTTTTGTGCAGATTAGATGCACCTGATATTATTGTCGTGCACGCCCGTTGCACTTGACAGATGTTTTTGGTGCACACCCGTTGCACTCAGTTTTGTTTCCGTGCGTATTCGTGGTATCTGTATTTGATTTCGATTTTCGTGCGCACCGGACACACGTGGTACCTCGTATACTGTATTTGAGATTGATTTCATTTTGAGCAGTATGTTTTTATGATATTTACTATTTCGTTTGATAATCGAGTAGGACTCTCCTGAGATCAGTACCTGGGTGTTTTTGCATGCTTCTCTATTCAGATGTTTGGACGATTTTACTACGATGCACACTATATACAAGTTATAGTTTTGATGTATTTCATGTTGGTTTTCGTATTGAACTTTGACATAGTATTTTCACCATATCTCCGATGACTGTGTTAAGCTTGACGGGGTTTTGATTTTGAGTTATGTACTTGTTTTTCATGCGCATGCATTGCGCTAAAATGTGTTTTATGTATTGATGATTTCGGAGCCCCGACGATTTGAGTGTTTTGCTAAATGTTTTAGTATTTTGGGGGGAGTTTTAATTTAAATTCGGGGACCAAATTTCTTTAAGGTGGGAAGATTGTAACGTTTTAAAAATAAATTAATAAATAAATAAAATGGTTTAGGTGAATTTTCTGATAATCGGTAAAATAAACCGTATTTTCCATAAAACTCAACTATAATTATTTTTCAATATAGAATTAAATACACCTATTTTACATATATAATTGGTAGTATTTGGTGTTTATTTAGTGACTTATAAATTATTAGTTTACTAAAATATTTTCCGTAATTAATTAAATTCAAATATTTACATAAGCTTTTAATTATATATTAAATTAGTGAAAATTACAAATTAAAAATGGGTTAATTTGACAAAGTGAGCCATGACATATTAGAATTAAGTTTGTTGCATGCTCTTATCTTCATGAAATTTCTTCAAAATTCTAGAGGTTTCTAGGATTTGTTTGGAAAAGAGGTATAAATTGAAAAATTATATAATTAAGGGCTTAAGTGAAAAGATACATTTATTAGTGAAATTTCTACACATTTCCTCACATTTTCTCTCTCTCTCTCTCTCTCTCTCCCCACTCCCTCCTCATGGCCGAGCCTAGCATGAGGCAGCCCCAATTTTTCCCACTTCATTTCCTCTCCAAAAATCATCAAAAATCCATCAAAAATCCAATAAAATCTACATCAATTTCCATTAACTCCTAATCAAACCTTTAACCCTTGTTCCTTGGCCAAATCAAGCATGGATTTTGGGAGCAAGATAGCATGTTGGGGTGGCTAGGTTGCAAGCTAGATTTCTAAACTTGGAGGTATAATCCTAACCTATTTTCAAATTTTTGCTAAATTACTTTAGTCTAGCTTAATTAGAAGTTTAATTGTGGTTTTGATTTTGTGATTCAAAATTCAAGTAAGGGGTTTGAGTTAAAGTTAGGGTTTTTATTAATGGAGTAGGATTATAATAAGTGGTTTAGCATTTTATGAAATGAAAAATCTAGTGTAATTGTTGTATTGTATATTGTTGTTTCAAAATTGTTTAAATTAAACAATTTTGAAAACTAGATTTTTATAAAACATATAAATAGGTTAGATAAAATTCTAGTGAGAATGTTTATCAATTGTTCATGGTTTTAATGGGTAGATTAACATGTTAATTGAATGTAAAGGCTAATTTAGTTACTAGTTTCAAATTGTTAGTTGGAAATTATGATAAATATTCTAACTTTGCTAACTAGGTTTTAGAAATTGACTAAATAATTGGGATTAAAATCTAATTAGGGTTTCATGATATTATTAACATTATAAATTGTAGTTTAATAATTTAGTTCATGCAAAACCAAGTTTAGTTGTGGAATTGTGATTTTTTTTTTAAAAAGTGTTAAAATTTGATATTTTTCAAACTAGAATTTTCAATTCAATATAAAGTGATGAGAATAAATTATAGAAATGGTTTATATAACCTAGTTATAATATTTAGTGAATATTATGGCCATTAGTTTCGAAGTAAAATGGTTAATTAATGCTTTCTACGTTTTTGCGAAATACAACGATTTGATTGATTTTAAGGTTTTGAAGAATTAAACCCTGTTTTATATTATAATTAATGAGTCTTGGAACTAATATTTGTACGTTTGTTTTTCATCCCGATCAATCGGCGTTTGTACGCCGATATCGAGGGATACTTGGTTCTTTTGCATGAGCGGATCATAGGTTTTAACCTATGTGCATTTCATGCGCCGTTTTGGGTTTTATCCGCGATTTCGGTTTAAGAAAATATATATGTTTGCGTATAGGTACCCCTCACGTGGACTTCGGACGATGAAGAAGAGGATGGTGACATCGACTTCGGCAGACAAGGACCAGATGAGTAGATGTATATCTACGGGGGAAGTCGGGTGGATGGCGTACAACACCCCCGCAAACGTAGAATAAGAATATTACGTACTGTTATCAGGAAGTCGGACGTGACCTTAGATTCTTGGCGAGTAGGGTCCTATTGAAGGCTTTAGGTTGGACTAGACTAATTTAGAAAGACTTAACCAGAGGATGACTGCCTTGGAGGGAATTCGTAGGTTTCATGTAGACACGCCCACACATGCACACACATAACTTGACTTGGTGTATGTGTGTGTGTGTGTGTGTGTGTGTGTGTATAGGACTGTGTGTAGGTATATATATATATATAAATATATATATATATATACACACACACACACAACATATACATGTGATATGAGTGTATTATATGATACTTGGGGATGAGGCGATAAGATCAGGCATGATACCGTGAGATATTGGATATATGACCGAGATATGATATGAAATGTGTTACGATATTAGCGGATTGTTGGGTAATGATATATATATAAACAATGATATGTGTAGATGACATTGAAACTAATGAGACTCTAGAATAGAACCCGAATGGTAATATGTGACTTAATCACGATACGATATATATGACATGACATTTTAGTGGATCATTTAACGATGTATATTTACACAGACGATGATATATGTTTGATGACATTAGGATGTATGCGATTATAGTACAGTACTCTTGATCATGATATTGTTTGAAGATGAAACTATACGAACGATGATGTATATATCTGAAAGTTGACCCGTACCCCGAATTTGGGAAGCCGTACGATGGATTTTACCGTACAAGGCATAGATGTGATGATTGATCCGCACTCTTGACTCGAGGAAGTCGTACTACGTATGTGACGCTATTGAGGATGGATCGCCGACTACTAGAGATATCGACTCAGACTTTAGGTGGATTCTTACTCCCTATCAACTAGTTCTTTAGTGGGTTAGATAGATACTAGTTTTGGCTCGAGTCATATAATTTGTAGTTAGATATGTATATTCTAAATGTGCAGTTAATACACATTCACCCTTATATTCAGATTGTAATCATCGCATTGCATGTTCATATATAAGTTTCTTTAGTTAATATGAAACTCTTCCTATTAGGACACCAACACCATTACCGATGATGCGCATGATCCACGTACACATATTTGCCGGTTCACACACATCATCATCGGTAATTGCCATGTCACGTACACTTTAGAACATATTATCTTTTATTGATATATCAACTAAATGCTATTCCAATATAATATTGGGTGATTACTCTCATGTGCTAGTTTAGACATTGCATTTATTACTTAGACACTTCATGCATTCACATATTCATATCATCATGCAGTATTGTGGGGCTTATGTCGATACTCATTATTTACTTACTCATTATTTTGGGATTTTGGATTTCTATGAGATTTCTGGATTTTGGGGAAAACCGCAAGAATATATATAAAAACTTCTCTCTCTCTCCCTCTCATTTAAAAATACAAGTTGTTGTTTTCTCGTGCTGTATGGGTCGAGACCCGATTCGAGGAGTGGATGAACCGTCTCAGGTACATGGTAGGCCCGGTATGGTACCCCGGGGCAAGAAGCTCGAGTTGTAGACGATGAGCTTGGCAGGGGAAGACTACCTACCGGTGATGTCTAGCGCGGCGGATATTCAGAGGATACCGACCGTTGTCATGAGATGTGATGATATGGGCCGATCCGGACTGACGGAGCCTGAGATTTTAAGACTATGAGATATTTAGAATTTGAGGTATTGAGACTTGAGATTTACATGTTTTGTGTCGATACTTGACACGGATTTCCATGGATTTCATTGATGATGTTTCAGATTACCGTACAAATTTCACTATTATACAAGTTAAAGATTTCTTATACAGATATATCCAGATTTCATGGTTGATTGTTTTACATTCATGGTGCATGCATACTCATACACATGACATGTTACTACTTGAGGCACAGACACGAGCACTGAGCGTTGCACTTACACATAGATTATTACCCTACCACTACTAGATGACTAGTGTTATATTAAATATATTATTATGACCTAGGAGAGTGTCGTGCATGCGATTTCTACTCGTAGATGTCTTCTACTCACGAGTTGGCAACTCACCCCCGTTGTGCCAAATTTTTCTTACAGGTTTCCTTGGTAGCTTGCTGGCACAACATTTCATCCATGGTGATTTGCTTGGTAGGTTGGTTCACTTGTATCAGGACCGCCGTTGTACTTTTATTATTTCATTTGTATCTAGTAAGCTCCATCAACAAGACTTGTATTACTTGATTGATTTATAAGACCAGTTGTTTTTTTTATTTCGACCTTAGAGTCGTGCATGTATTATAATGGTTTTGGAGGATTTGGTTTTCTTTGAGTTTTGTTCCTCGCCCTTCAGCGTTGTATATTATATTGCTTGTGTGGTTGTTTCCGCCTTTTGGCGTAGAGCTAGCTCCCGCTTGGGGATACCTTTTTATTGTTTCTTATGTATATATTTTTTTTATTTGTACCTGTTTATGGCCAGTTTTTATAAAGGAGACTCTGCCGAAATTTTCGAGAAATTTGATGTTGCTTTTAAACATGATTTCCTTTACATCTTCTTTTAAATGGTTTTGATTTCTGGGCTTCGACTTACTTAGATTACGTTGCACCTCTAGACGCTTCGTAATTTAAGTGCCGGTCACGTTCCGTACCTTCGGGTCGTGACACGGAAGTAGGTGATGATCATATCAAACACCCACAAGCCGCAAGCGGTCTGCTAAACGTAACGGCCACCCAGGTATTGAGCGATTAGAAGATCAACAAGTAAGCCTGCTCATACTCCTGCGAATCCAATCAGTAACACTACCGTACAGTCCGGTCTCTTCATCAGATATGTCGCATATCACAGCCTGGGGGTGGTATAACGTCAGACCCCAATAGCCTGATAAGTTATGCCGATGCAAGGTCCATAACGGTTCGAGAAACTACTTATGACACTTACCAGTAGATCTCAGCATCCCAGGCTACGGATTTCACATTATGGCCAATCGAGCATAGCGCAACATCAACTCCCAATACCGGGTGAGACGAATCTCATCATATCGCTCATTGCCTCCATGTGACTCAGGACTGTACCCAAAAACCACCTTTTTGCACGATCTCTTGACCGCGGTATGGTGGAAATCAAATTACAGTGAGAATCACACAAGATTCTATGACGATCTCGGGTCGACAGACTAACATGTACCAGTGTCACCAGAGAATTGCTATCTGACGATAGGTATAATACCAACTAGGAGTTCTCGGCGAGTCCGTTCAGTATACACAGTCTCCACTGAGCACCCGTATACCTTCTCTGATGTCAAACACTAATGGATATGGGATCATCCATCACCCATCATATGGGTCAAGAAGCGCATACGCTAGTCTACTCTGGAGTATCGATGCCCTGTCTCGATACTCCCACGACTAGGAACAATCTAAGGATGTACTCACCGACTACATCTGCCCCACTAGTGTGATCTGCATCATAATCCTGGTAGTCAAGTGATCGCACGCTTTTGGCATGTCGGATGTTCAAAGTTCTAAAGTTATAACCGCGATCAGGACGGTGTTGCTTCGCAGCTAGCCGGTTGAGCACGGGTCGATCCACAGGGAGATGGTTGTATGTCCGTTCGAGTTTTAGACCAGTCAATAAAGAATGTGTATATGTTTATTCAATTCTATCCTAAGTGTTATATGCAAGTATAAAAGTTGTTAAGAAAAAGATACGAAAGTGTAAGCTAAAGAAATCCGCACTCAAAACCTTTGAGCCGAGTCTTGACCAATTGAAGCTAGAGCAATCGGCAACAACGTGGATTAGGGGATTTAAGCACGGTATTCGTGGAATCCGGCTTATTTACCCTTATCCTTCCGTTCTTGTCTCTTGCTTTCTCCTCCGGCCAAACCGAACGCACCCGGTCGCGGTTAGGAATCACCGTTACCTTGGTAGGGTAGGATGCCTAACGGAGCGCTTGCGTAACGTTTGGGCGGAGTTCAAAGGAAAATAACGGGAAAAGGAAACGAGGAATGAAACCTTAACTTTAAAATATTGTATTTATTCTTAACAACAACATATTACAACCATTCACAAAACGAACCAAAAAGAGCAAAAGAAAAGATAAGCAAAGAAAAGAAAAGATTACAAGCAAGTAATTAAAAGTGCATGGAATTTAAGTGCATGAAAGTAAATGAGCAAGAAATGAAACTAGGAACCATAGAACCCAAAACAAGACATGGGTTCAATAACCAAATCATAAACTTGCAAGCTCAATTAAGAGGTTGCAAGATCAAGAAAAGGCAAAGAACTCATGGAGAATGAAGCACAAAAGAGAGAACATTATTGATTCCAAAATGATACAACCCCTTGAGATCAATGACCAAAGCTTAAACTTGCAAGCTCACTTAAGAGGTTGCAAGATCAAGTTAAGGTAGAGAGCTCAAGGGGGAAGCTAAGCAAAAGAATGATACAAAATAACCCTCATCTTCATTTAACATCCACTCAAAAGCTCTCACAACAATTTAATGGAGGAAAGATGATGATGAAGAAGAAGTTAAACTAAAAACTAACAAAAAGAGGGCATGAAAAAGAACACCCTTGGATTTGGCAAGTTCTGGACTATTTATAGGCAGGGAACTGGAAACCTAGGGCAACAATCTGCCTCCTTATAAAATTACCAAACAACCCCTAAAAGATCTCCTACTAAGGAGACCATACGGCCGCGGATCCGCGGCCTAAGCGTGCTTATGCCGCGGAACCGCGGCCCTATAGAGGAATTGGCTCTTCATCTTTTATCGGTATCCCTGGTTTTGTGTACTCTTCAGTGTGGTATATGTTGTTTCCCAGAATCTCTTCACAATATTTCCAGAATTCCAGCAGAACAAAAGGTGATGTGATGTGGATCTTTTGCCATGATTTCCTCGAGCTCTGCGTAGATATGTTGGATCTTGTGTTGACATTGAGCTTTGTGCATGAAAATGACATCGATTTTCCATTTTTTCCCTTAAACTGGTGTGCGGCAACATACGGATAGAGAGCGGAGACCCGTGTTTTATCTGTGGTTGGCAGTAATCTGGAATTTGTCGTACTTTTCCATGAATTTCATTGTTTAGAGCTGAGAACCAGTATCCTGAAATTAACTAGCAAACACGGCTCAAGAGTATCTACCTATAAACAAATGAGATTAAGAATGGGCGGTATAAAATGCAATATTCTGGTATGAACAAATACCCCCAAACTTAACTTTTGCTCATCCCGAGCAAAACCAATTTATTCACAAAAAGTCCTAACCGCACTTTCGCAGGGAACGCGATTTCACTGTGCACATGCAACAAGTCGTTAAACCTCTAGGTGTCCCTAGTAGGAGGAGTGTTGTCGCCTGAGGGTTTTCAGCGGATTACACCCACAAAATCCCGTCAAGCTAGTTTTATAAGTTACGTCGATTCTACTCCTACAGTTTAGTATCTACGTTAGAAACTCTATCATCCTAAGTTAGAAATATCCAATCCTTATGTTTCACACCTCCTATCTATTTAACCTTAGGTCCTATACGTTCCAAAAAAAGTTTAGAAAGATGTTGGTTCTCCTGAGTTTTCCTTCTAAAGTGCGTCCTCAAATCAGGGGTTTTTATCAACTTTACAGAAAACATAAGTCTTATTTTTTATTTCTATCTTTTATCCAAACATCGATTGTATACCCCTACGTATGTGTGTATTTGCACCCCTACACTCAAGAATTCAATTCAAGCAATAATACCATTGCTCTAATACCTAATACTACTTCTTTTCATTAAGGATGGACGGATTTGCTCGCACACCTTTCATGCGACTATTAATGCTTCTTGAGGCACTAACAGCCGATTACTGAATGTGTGAGCTTAAAGCGTAAATAGCAGTTTTCAGGTCTTGACTTTATTTATTTATTTTTCTTTTCTTTTTCTTTTTCAAGACCGGATATATTTTTCAATGATGCTCTTTTGGTGTTTAGCTTTAATTACCGTTTTTTCTTTCATACTAGGTTTTCAGGAAAGAGTATTTCTAGGTATCCTCTACTATCCCAAGTTTCAAGGTGCGTGTAAGTGCAGTTTGTAGGGTATATAATTTCTAAATTTGAACTCAAGAAAAGAAACTATTTTTCAGACTTATCTTTCAGTAAAGCATCAATACTTTCCCTTCATCTTGACTTAACTCAAGAACTGAACTCAAGATTACCTATTTCTCAAAAAAACTATAAGGACGTATACTTACCAATGTTAGACAAAATGAGGGTTATTTTTAGGATTTTCAATTCCTAAACCTAGAATTTAGTTATTTCTAACATATCAACTAAACTTTCAGAATAAAAATCTAAGTTACCCTATTAGCTAACTTGACGACAAAGTTTATATATTTTTTTGGAAAATTTTCGATTTTTGTGGGTTTTTAATAAGGTATGCAAATGCAAAATAAATGCGAAGGAAGAAAGCTTACCGAGCACACCCCCAAACTTAAACTTGACAGTGCCCTCACTGTCAGGCTACACTAAGAGGGTAAAAATTGTCGGCGCTCTCCATAAAACAAAATTATATACAAAACAAAAAGGAAAACAAAAAATATATACAAAAAAGGAATCCCCCCTAAACTTAAGTAAAACAGTGTTTCCACTGTTAAGCGTTGAAGTGTAGGATTAGGAGGGAAAGAGAATAGTATCAATCTATACAAGGCTTTACACAGGCCAAAAGTTAACACCAACCATTCAAAGATTTTATCTCTATAATGTGCTGGTTGGTGAAAGAAGGCGGAGAGGTAAGAAATGGAGAATACGCGAGACCGTATGGAGATAGAAGCGGGATACGGTCTCGGTATATGAGAAGAAGAATGGCGGAAGGGAGAAAGAAGTGGAATACGAACTTGAGGGTGGAAATGGATTGAATAAATTAGTACAATCTATAATGATCGATGTGAAAAGATGGATTGTACTAATCTATCAATATGGCGAGAAATTGGGTCAAATCCCTCAAGATTCGTGAGAAACCATGGGTACGCCGAACTCGGTAAACCAGACATGAAATGAAAGTGAGACGGTTTCGTGCAAGGTCGGAATGATGGAAAGGATGGAGGTAGGTGATTGAGGAAGGTTATCGGTTAAAGGTTCAGGAGGGTGTACACAGTCAATGAAAGGGATAGGATGAATTGGAAAATCTGACTCATCAACAAGAACTGTTTCATCCTAAAAAATATCCTCAAAATTCTCCTCAAAGTTAAGCACATCCATGCATTTATCCTCAAAATCCAGACGCATATGGGGTTCGGGAAAAACATTTAATGACCCGGGATGATGAATTAGAGAGAAAAACTCAGCCAAATATACGGGTTCATCATCCAAAATATTCCCAGCGTCAATGTCCTCAATCAAGTGAAAATTTATATTCTCAGACACCTCAACAAAAGCATAGATATCAATCAATTCAGGTTCTAAAGTGGAGGTGTAGAGGTCAAAATTTTTAGGAACGGATTCACTTGGAAGGGACCCTTCACAATAAAGTAAATCAAACACTATAAAGTCGCACAACTCATTATCTGTTCTATTTTGAATCAATGAATCGTTTGGAACACTAGATAGACATTCAAAATCGGAGTTGTGGGAATCAAGTTGAAACGGGTAGGTCTGATTTGGAAGAGTGTACAGCTCACTCTCTCCGCTCAAATTCTCAACTTGTCCTGCCGCCTCTTCATACATTGAAAAATTTGGAGCTAGTTGAAAACTACTTACCAGGTCACTAGGTTGTATGAGGGCGGCCATGGACGCATTCAAATCCATCATTTGTTGGTACGACGCTACCCTAAAGTCTTCCAAAAACTGTTCCAGACTAAACATGGGTTGTGAAGGAGTTTCAGTAAAAGATTCAAAGTTGTTTGGATACTGAAAACTCCCAAATGGCGGTTCATAAGCAATGTCTAGGGAAGGTGCAAAAGTCGGGTAGGACTGGTAGGAATTATATGGCTGGACAGGAGCAGGATCAACATTTGGATAAGAAGGTGAATGGAATTGTTGATCCCAAGAATCTGTAGTGGTGAAAGGAGTGAAAGATCGGCTACAGGATTGTTCAATATGTTCAGCGATGGATAAAGGACGACTTGCAAAAGGGGTGTCAACATAAGAGGGTGGGGGAGGTTGAAAAGGTTGATACAAGGTGGATTGCGGAAGGCAAGTGTTTATCCTAGACGCGTCTATCCGATCTTTCAAAGAGATTTTGGGCAAGGAGGGATCGTTCGACGTTTGGCCAAAGCAAGAACCGTAAGAAGTAATGTCTGGTTGTGGGTACCAAAGTTCGGCAGGAGTTTTTCTAGGTGGAGTACCCATGATATGAAGAGAGAAAGAAAGAAAGGAACAGAAAAGGAGGGGAAAAAGAATGTGGATTTTTTTTTAATAATTTTTTTTAATTTTTATTTTAGTTATTTACAAAAGATTGAAATATACACATAAAAAGAATCTGGACCCAAAAAAACAAAAAACAATCACGACTCAAAAATACCACACACCTAATCGGTCTAGGGTTCTCCTAGGTCAACTAGACCTGCTCAAGAACTTGATTGTCGAAGTAAAACTGTGTCGAGAAACGAGCTCAAAATATACTGATCACGAGGCCAGGTAAGTGTAGAGATAAGGGGAGGTTTTCCGACGCTTTCGCGAAGGTCCTTAATTAAATAACCCTTTCTCTTTTGGCGGTTTCGCCATGAACACTTTCCTAGACACCCCGTAAACAATATACCGTTAAGCGGTATTCTAAACACAGTTAACTTCTCCTAGTGAGCGCGGAGTCCTTAAGGCTTAAAGTCTAATTTCTTTTAAAATTTGTGCGGGTAAACGTTATGCTCAAGTTCGTGATTTGTGGGCCACGGAAAAGGTGATGAAATCCTTTACCGTATATTGTGGGGTTCGCTTGACCTTAAGTCCGTATTAATGTATGCAATGCGCAATTTAATAAAAATTCTATAAAGAATCAAACAATCGTTTTTTTTTAGTTTAAGCACGGCACTGCAACAAATACGGCTTAGTCAATTTTTAGCGTTTACTAGCGAACTTGCAAAGAATCCTGTAAAGAATAGTATATTGGATGCGTCGGATTTGAGAAGAAGGTGTTTAAGAAATACGTACCGTTAAGTTTTTGGGTTAGGAAACCCCCGTTGAATCAAATCCGGTAAGCTTGAAAAGTTCGCTTGCGCGGGTCAAACTACCCGGATCTTTGGCACTGTACTTTGCAATCACCTTAGCCTTGAACGTACACTTTGCTCCCCACAATCGTAGTTCGCAAATCCGCAAAAATCTGCAGAAATACAGTATAGTGGAATTCACAGAGAAGATAAAAGAAAAGAAAAAGGGGTGGAGAAAAAATTGGGCACAGAGGCCTCAATGGGGCCGCGGAACCGCCGCTCAAGGCACCTTTTGACCGCGGTTCCACGGTCAAAATGTTGACTTGGGGATTTGTCTTTGGTCAACGAACTCCACTTCTTCTCTTCTCCAAAATAAAAACCTCTGTTTTCTTTTGGATTACTGTACTTGCTCCAGATTAGACTGCACACTTGCTCACAAAAATTATCAAAAATAACAAAAAGATTTAATTTTTTATTTATAATTATATACAAAAAGAATATTAACTCGAATAACAAGAAAGAAAATACGTTACCGTCTCCCCGGCAACGGCGCCATTTGATCGCACGCTTTTGGCGTGTCGGATGTTCAAAGTTCTAAAGTTATAACCGCGACCAGGACGGTGTTGCTTCGCAGCTAGCCGGTTGAGCACGGGTCGATCTACAGGGAGATGGTTGTATATCCGTTAGAGTTTTAGACGAGTCAATAAAGAATGTGTATATGTTTGTTCAATTCTATCCTAAGTGTTATATGCAAGTATAAAAGTTGTTAAGAAAAAGATACGAAAGTGTAAGCTAAAGAAATCCGCACTCAAAACCTTTGAGCCAAGTCTTGACCAATTGAAGCTAGAGCAATCGGCAACAACGTAGATTAGGGGATTTATGCACGGTATTCATGGAATCCGGCTTATTTACCCTTGTCCTTCCGTTCTTGTCTCTTGCTTTCGCCTCCGGCCAAACCGAACGCAACCGGTCGCGGTTAGGAATCACCGTTACCTTGGTAGGGTAGGGTGCCTAACGGAGCGCTTGCGTAACGTTTAGGCGGAGTTCAAAGGAAAATAACGGGAAAAGGAAATGAGGAATGAAACCTTAACTTACAATATTGTATTTATTCTTAACAACAACATATTACAACCATTCACAAAACGAACCAAAAAGAGCAAAAGAAAAGATAAAGAAAGAAAAGAAAAGATTACAAGCAAGTAATTAAAAGTGCATGGAATTTAAGTGCATGAAAGTAAATAAGCAAGAAACGAAACTAGGAACCATAGAACCCAAAATAAGACATGGGTTCAATAACCAAATCTTAAACTTGCAAGCTCAATTAAGAGGTTGCAAGATCAAGAAAAGGTAAAGAACTCATGGAGAATGAAGCACAAAAGAGAGAACATTATTGATTCCAAAATGATACAACCCCTTGAGATCAATGACCAAAGCTTAAACTTGCAATCTCACTTAAGAGGTTGCAAGATCAAGTTAAGGTAGAGAGCTCAAGGGGGAAGCTAAGCAAAAGAATGATAGAAAATAACCCTCATCTTCATTTAACATCCACTCAAAAGCTCTCACAACAATTTAATGGAGGAAAGATGAAGAAGAAGAAGTTAAACTAAAAACTAACAAAAAGAGGGCATGAAAAAGAACACCCTTGGTTTTGGCAAGTTCTGGACTATTTATAGGTAGGGAACTGGAAACCTAGGGCAACAATCTGCCTCCTTATAAAATTACCAAACAGCCCCTAAAAGATCTCCTACTGAGGTGACCATACGGCTGCGGATCCGCGGCCCTATAGAGGAATTGGCTCTTCATCTTTTGTCGGTATCCCTGGTTTTGTGTACTCTTCAGTGTGGTATATGTTGTTTCCCAGAATCTCTTCACAATATTTCCAGAGTTCCAGCAGAACAAAAGGTGATGTGATGTGGATCTTTTGCCATGATTTCCTCGAGCTCCGCATAGATATGTTGGATCTTGTGTTGACATTGAGCTTTGTGCATGAAAATGACATCGATTTGCTATTTTGTCCCTTAAACTGGTGTGCGGCAACATACGGATAGAGAGCGGAGACCCGTGTTTTATCTGTGGTTGGCAGTAATCCGGAATTTGTCGTACTTTTCCATAAATTTCTCTGTTTAGAGCTGAGAACCAATTTCCTGAAATTAACTAGCAAACACGGCTCAAGAGTACCTACCTATAAACAAATGAGCGTAAGAATGGGCGGTATAAAATGCAATATTCTGGTATGAACATCAAGTACTCATCCTAAGGGCTTTATCAACATGCAATAGAGAGACAATAAGTGTACATGTTAAGAGAAAGAGCAACCATATAGCATACTATCATATCGAGAAAGAAAGTCCTCCCAATATATGTCCAAGCATCCACTACAATATACATCCCATGTACAGTAATGGCCTCTAGGGCATACATATAACTAACAATCTCCCACTTGCACTAAGGCCATCTGTTGTAGTATCCAATACCCAACAATATAGCAGTGGTTGTAGTATCTCATACTCAACCATCCCAAAATCTCTCAAATAGTATTTAGGTAAGCAGGCCTTGGTGAGTGGATCCACCGTGTTAACATCAAAATCTACTCTCCTTGCCTCATTCCTTGGAGATCAACCATCACCCTGATCAGGTGATACTTGCCTCAGAATATGTCTGGAACGCTGATGGGATCGGTGTTCTTAGGCTAAAGCCACAACTCCATTGTTGTCACAATAACAGTCATTAGACGCTCAATGGTAGGAACCTTGTTCATCTCATGAACAAGAAATGTCCGGACAGCCATATTGGTAGTATCGTTGGTAGCAATGTATTCATCCTTTATCGTCTAGTATGTCACAGTATCTAGCTTGGAACTCTTCCAATACACCGTCCCTCCACTGAGGGTAAAGACAATGCGTGTGACTGACTTTTAGTCGACCTTATCACTCTAGAAGCTCGAACCAAGAACATTCATTTAGTGCTTCTCAAGTACTTAAGAATGTCATCCACAGTTGTCCAGTGATTCTCCCAAGATCCGATTGATTCCTGATCACTACACTTAGTTAGTTAGCTACAACTGGTCTGGTACATAACATTGCATACATGATAGAGCCTACTGCCGAAGCATAGGGTATCCCTTGCATGTGAGCTCTCTCCAAATCAGTCTTGGGAGACATCTTTTTGAAGAGAGTGATTCCTGAGTAAGTGGGCGAACCACCATGCTTAGAATCTTTCATACTAAACCCCTTTAGTATGGTGTTAATGTACCTGGATTTGTGACACTACCAATATCCATTTAGATCTATCAACATAGATCATAATCCACAAAATGTAGTAGGTATCATCCAGATCTTCCATGGAGAATCCTCGTGATAAGAGGAGCTTAGCCGAGTGTAGCATAGTAAACCATTTCCTATCAAGAGTATGTCATCTACGTACAATACGTGTAAGACAACCTTACACTCTACAACCTTCTTGTATATACAAGGTTCATCTACGTTTTTGATGAAGTCAAACTCTTTGACTGTCACATCAAAATAGATGTTCCAACTCCGCGATGCTCGCATTGGTCCTGATAGACTTAAGCATAGCTTTGAAAGTCTCAACTTTTCCACTTACACTAAGAATCTTCTCAAGGTACGATTTGCTCCCAATGGGTTTTACCCCTTCAGGTGCAATATTCAAAGTCATACTTTGTTGGTGTATATGGATTCCATCTTTGATCGTATAGCATCCAACCATTTCATAGAGTCCCCACTCATAATGGCCTGCCTGAACCTAGTTGGGCCATCATCAACCATGATGCAATCTTCGCTCCCACTATCACTGAGCAGACCGTAGTATCTCTCAAGTAGATGAGGAACCCTATAAGATTCGCGGAGAGGCTGAGATTTGTTGGAAACTATTGAATCCTTTGATTCCACTAAATCATCAGATGTTAGTTTGTCAAGATGGAACAACTTCCAGTTCTACCTCATGACCACAAATTTCTTCACAAGAAATTCCTTTTCTAAAAAGGTGGCATGCTGAGAAACAAAACACCTTTTGCTCCTCGGTGTGGTAGAAGATATTCCCTCGCAAATGTTTGGGATATCCTAACAAACTTATACAGAACTGACCTTGCCTCGAGCTTGTTCGGATTCTACCTTTCAACATAGGCCGGACAACCCCATATCTTAACTCGTTTAAGACACGGTCTCTTTCCATACCATATCTCATATGGAGTGGTAGGCATTGATTTGGATGGAACCCCATTCAATATGTATACAACCTCTCAAGTGCATAACTCCAAAAGGAAATAGATAACTCAGCAGTACTCATCATAGAGCACGCCATATCTCATAGGGTGCGATACCTCCGCCCAGATACACCGTTGTGCTGTGGTGTACTCGAAGGAGTAAGCAAAGAGAGAATCACATTCTCTTTTTAGAAACTCCAGGAACTCTATGCGCAAGTATTCTCCTCCTCGATCACGTCGTAGGACTTTAATACTTCTACCCGTTTGGTTCTCAATCTTCAAGCTTATATTCCTTGAATTTCTCAAAAGTTTCAAACTTGTGTTTCAACAGGAACATATGTTTGAATCTTGAGAGATGATCAGTGAATGTAATGAAGTACGAAGAACCAATCCTGGCATTTGTAGATATAGGACTGTATACATCATCATGCATCCATCCCAAGAGTTCAGTAACTCTTTCTCTATTTCCAGTAAATGGAGTATTGGCCATTTTACCTTTGAGACAAGACTGGCAAGTATCATAAGATGAAAATTTGAACAAATTCTAATATTCATCCTTATGTAACTTAGCTAGTCGTGTCGCATTGATATGACCTAGTGTACAATGCCTCAAGAATGATTCGTTCATTTCTGAACTAATCCTCTTGTGTGTGTTCTATATATTTTGAACTGTGGTTTGATTTGGAACATATATGCTATTACATAATGTGCCTGACCCAATCAACACTTGATTCAGGAAAATGTTCACAACAATATCCTCCAATACAGAATTATATCCTTCTTTAACTTAATAAAGAAACCGATGTAATGTTGTATATCAGGTTCGGTATGTAATAACATTCGTTCAGAATCAATGCATTAATACAAGGTGATATCTGCCAACTGGTTTGACTGCAACACTTCCACCATTCTCTACACTTAGAGACATATCATCCATTCCCAGTTCTCTACCTTTCTTTAGCCCATGTAACATATTACATATGCGGGATCCTGTTTCAGTATCACATACCCAGGACGCAAAGGATACTAAGAAACAGTTCTATGTAACGAACACACCCGAAGAAAATGCATCAACATGTACTTTCTTCGATTGGGTGGCATGGGAATCCGGATATTCCCCTATTTTCTGCTCGGACTTATAACAATTTTAAGATAGAGCGTAACCAACGTTCCCCAGCTCAGTATAATAAGCAGGTTCGGTCAATATATCCATATTATTATTTTGATTAAGACATGTCACGGTCGCTACCAGGAAAGAGAGAGAAGAAAACACTCTGCGTGCGCTCTTTTGCAAGATTAGATTGGTTGTTTATTTTATCTAATCAGGATGGCTCCTACTGTTTTTATCAAATCTTCCTTCAAACCCTAAAAGGAAAGACTAGCCGGGATTAATTACGCTCTACAAGTTCGCTAACCATTCAGCCAGGCCAGTGTCAGTACTTTGAGGGAGGTTCCCCATGCTTTCGTACGGACCTAATTAAAGTAAACCTCATTTTCCCAGAGGCATAACCCCGTTGACACCTTTCTAGACACCTACTTGATCGGCTAATTGTAATGTGTAAAACTCTCCCAGGAGTAACTCTTACTCGCAGTGGGTATCGGGATCCAACTATCTCATAGAAGGTATGCAATCTCATTGCAAATTTCAACACTTGAAATTCCCTATAATCTTCTGCCCCTAGCAGTTTATGACCTTGGCTAAGGTCAACAAATCATAAGCACTAGCCAAGTTCAACCCGTCATTTCATGATTGAATTAAACCCACCCGCGTGACCCTTGGCTAAGGTCGACAAAGCCGCACGACTACCCAAACTCAATCGCATCATATGCTGCAGATAAGTACTAATTAGCTACCGCACACTACGCCTTGGCTAAAGTCAACAAACGCAGCACGAATACTAAAAATTACTTATCTGAAATGACGGAAGGCTACGACAGGTTTTAAGAAAACCTTTTGCGTAATGAACTTGATATCGTTGTAGAATCAAGTGATTTTAAAAAGAAGTGTTTTTTAGGCCTTTACTAGTTTTGCTAAAGAGGTCACTCCCGGTGAAGGGATCTCGGCTCTTTCCTCATCGAATGAGGTGCAGGATATTTCACAAATACCACTATGCAAAGCAAAAACTATTGAAGAAATCAAAAGACAAACCGAGTAGGTTGTAGCATCTGCCAGTTTCGCTAAAGAGGTCACTCCCGGTGAAGGGATCTCGGCTCTTTCCTTATCGAATAAGGAGCTGGATATTCTACAAGGAATGCCGCTATGCAAAACAAGAACTAGAGCTATTAGTTTTTAAAACAAGTTTCTACAATATCTTTAGGTTTCTTTTATTTCATTAATCTCATTAATGAAGTTCCATCAATTATGCTTCACAAGTATCACAGAAGAAACGAAAGCATCAATAGTTATTATATATCATATATATAATATAGGCATTCGTCTCAGAACATATCAAGTGATCACATCACAGAATATCAGCAGAAGAAGAACACATATGAAATGTTGGATATACTAGGAATTCCGTGTTTTAATTAAGCCAATAAAAACGCGGATTCCACGGTCGCGATGAATAGCCAAACCCACATCCCTAGAACCCTATGAGAGAGGCAAGCAACCCTCCCAATTCTAGAGTTAGGAGACCCGGTCTCGACTCCTCGAGATGGTCTCCTACTGGACTCAAGAATCCGGTTACTTGTGCTCCCCGTCTTGGGTCTATCCTAATGCGGAAAAGTAAATAATATACATCAAATTGTGACATCATCCTCAACCCGGAAGTGCCCCAATAAAAGAATATTACATACAAGCTATTACATGAATGAAAATGAAAACTCTCATCGCACATAAAAAAAACCCGGCTATTCAGAACACGACGATCCAATATAACATATCACAGCAACACATAATATCACATGTCATCAATGTAAGTAAATATGTGTATCCCAATTTTCGTTGACATATAGCAACGAAACCGGCGATACACCATATATTACACTTACGGGCGCAGAAAAGAAAGTGAAAAACTACAACAATTGGAATGCGCAACCACCTTAGACATCATAAACCCAATGTATCACATACTTTGGATTTTATGCCTAACCAAATGAATTCCTTAGACATCACATGCCTAACAATTATAAACCCTGCATTTTTTTCTCGATATTGAAAACACTTTCCAATAACCTGTTGGGTAATTCAACAAGATTCCAGATAACCTGATCGAATGCTCATCGGAAACTTTAGTAGACGGTCTTACCCCCGATGCCGTCGACGAAGTGCACTAAGGCGGAACACCGCGGCCGCGAGCACCCGAACGGATGCTTTTGGCAACGAGGTTCTCCTACAGTCACTTGGTTGGGGCTATGGAGCATGGCAATCTAGTAAGGTTACCCGGCGAGTATCCGTGTACACTACGTAATTGCGACGGACTTTTGATCCACATCAAAATTCCGTGGCAACCGATCAAATGAGACTAAACTGCTAGATTTATAAAATTAAAACTAGATATCTCATAACTAATTATGTAGACTCCAAATATTGTATCACAATCACAGATAGCTAGACGATGTTAAACTTTTTGATCGAATAAACAAACACCCAAAATTTCCCTAAAAGCTCAACACTTGAGCGGAGTTCAAAAAGTACCCAGAACATGCCACAGCTCCTATGAACCATCCGTAGAAGGGCCGACCCAGGCCTCACTATGTCGCCATGGAACTGCCGCAAATCCTAGGGTATGACGGCGGTTCCGCGATCCAAAAAGTTGGGTTTGGGTATCGTTCTTCTAGAGAGTCCACAGAATCGCTTGTATGATTTTCTGAAGATTTTAAACTTGGAAAAAATCCAACTGTTGGAAAATTTCCATCGAGGGAAAATATGGGTTATTGATATCCGTTCGAACTTTTTAACGTCGTCTAAATAACCCGAATAGATGTTAGAATTACGACTATGAAACACTCCGAATTGCCTTTGCGGAAAGTTAACATCACATGCAAATTTGGCAAAAACTAGCAACACCTGAACACCAAAACCCAGATCCTGGAACACTGAAAAAATTTGAAGCCAGAATACCTACACAGGGTCGGCCTGCTCGATTTTATTGCTCATGTGCTTGGCCAAAATCCAGCCAAGTGGGTTCAAATTTCTTCTGTGTTCATGTCATATCTCATACAACATTCTGCAGTTGCTAAAAAAAATTTTAGAGGCCATTTAAAATTCGACAGAAACTGGATCCTAGGGTTTCAAGTTTCGAAGTAATTTCGGTTTCGTAATCTAACAAACATCATTTAAATCTCTAGCTTGGCTCTGATACCACTGTAGGGTTACATAGCGCGTCAGCAAGGTTTCAGGAGGCATCGTCCATGCCGTTTTCAAAAATTTGCCGTTCTAAACAACCCTAACCCTAGAATCTTAACTAGAGATTTAAACAATACTGCATGCAAACAACTTTGCATACAAAGTGAATGAGGAATACAATCTTTGTAGACCGGTCCTTCACTTCTATAGCTCCGTGCAGTATCCCTTCGCTCCAAGTAGTGAACACTCCAACTCTAGTAAAGGTTCACATGAAGAAATGAACAAGCTTGCTCGAAATCTTCGAGGCCGAAGATGATCTACATCGAGGAGACTCTAGCTCATGCTACCTCTTCACTAATGGTAGATTAGTGAAGAAAACACCCTAAACTAAATGGCTAATATAGTAGAGGATGATGAAGTAGGAAATGGGCTCACTTTAGATTTAATTTTCTCACAGTATTTTCTCATTTAGAAAAAAGCTAGCAAGTATTTTCTTAATGAAGAAGAAGATGAAGATGAGATGAGAATGAAACTCATGAGGTTAGAAAAACAACCATGGGTGAGTTTATGTCATACACTAACTCATGTAGAGAATAAACCATAGCTAATATTAATGGTTAGGTTAATAAATATCTTAATTAAAACAAAAAGAGTGGACTTACTCAATGGTTCTACAAGTTTCCACTAAACTCAACCATGACAATTTTCCACTAATTTTTAATTACTTAATAATAAATATGAACCCACATTAAGCTAAGCATGGTGTGAGTCTCATACATCCATATTGCATGTGTAACCTAGCATGACACACTAATATATATCACATATATATTATTTGTATAAAAAGAAAACAATACAATTAACATATATCACATATATGTTAAGTGTATCAAAAGTGAGAAAAAGAAATGCTTAAGTGAGCTAATATTAGTTAATGTAATTTAATATATTAAATATATAAGTATGCATTAAATTATTAAATCAACACTTGATTTAATAATCTGGCTATATCATATATAACCGACTAATATCTTATGTATCAATTTATCGAATCAACACTTAATCCGATAACCCGGCTATATCACATATATCAGGCCGATATCACATATCGCGAGAATAAAATACGGTATTACATACCCGTATTAATCTCGATCCCGCACATATCATATATGTGCTCCTACCCCGTTTCGCATGAACTAGGAAATCTCTGTGTGGGACTCTAAAGACTCATCAATACGCCGGCAGTAGGTGATGATCATATCAAACACCAACAAGCCGCAAGCGGTTTGCTAAACGTAACGGCCACCCGGGTATTAAGTGATCAGTCGAAAATAATGTATTTTTAACACGACAATTTCCCTATCATTTGCACTCATTTAGAAGTGTTCGGTATTCATATTTCACATATTAGCAAATTAGTCGTTAAATATCAGATTTCATGTGTTAGACTTTTAAACCGACATTTATAAGGAAATTGACAGCATTTCATGGCATTGCATCATCTCTATATTGCGCAACATTTGTATCGAGATTTGTGCAGGAAATTGCAGGAGCAAAGCCAAAAGAGCTGATCAAAGGTACACCAACTCAATGATTTCAGATCTGGTAGCAATTCAAAAGAAAATATAAAAATCAACATATCAAATAAAGTCCCACAATTCAGCCCAAAACAGCACAAGAAATTCCAAGCCATGAAGCCTCAAAAGAGCCGCGGAACCGCGGCGGGAGCCGGCTTGCCCCGCGGTTCCGTGGCGGTTTGGTCAGATCATCATTCCATTTTTAGTGCGTTATTCTTATCTTAGTGGCCACAGCTCAGAATGATATGTCAAATTCCAGAAGGATCTCGAAGCTACTGCCAGATCAACAAAGATCATTAAGCAAGGCTAATCTTAATTAAGCTCCTAACAAACTATTTCTAGAAGCTCCCTCCTAACTAATCACATCTAGAAGCTTCTCCTCTAACTAACTTTTGGAGGGAAATTCAAATTTCCTCAACAAACTTTTGGAGGGAAACTTAAAATTTGAAATCCTAGATCTAGGGTTTGGATATCTATAAATAGAAACCTAGACCTAGGGTTAAGGGCTAATCAATCTTTAGTTAGCTAATCTTTAGTCTTCTTCAATTTCTTCATCTTCTTCCACAAGTCTAGTGACAAGACTTGTGCGAAACCCTAACCCTAATTCCAATCCAAATTCAAGATCCTGAGTACCAATCAAGCGAGAAGCCCTTCAACCTTTTAGGAGCGGAGCCGATCTCCAATCGAGCAAGTGATCCAAGCCGATCCGCGACTCACGGAGCCGAGCGAAGCCAAATCGACGATCGAGTTCTTCCTCTTGTAGTTCTTGAGCGAATGTAATGAAATTGTTGATATAAATAAAAGGTGAAATTCTTTAATCTTGTTTTCTTTAAATTCTTGCATCATGATTCGATCTCAATTTATGATTGTAGTTCTTGTGATGATGTTTGAGTAAAACTCCGCTCGTCAAGGAGTCGAGAAGATCAATTGAATGATGATGTAACAAATCTTAAAACGATTCTTAAGTCCTACGGGTTTTGTAAACCCTAGCAAGTTCAAGAACCGATGACCTAGTTTCGTTGCGATGCTTTCTTGATTGTGATTGCTCGAAATTAGGGATCTACGATCGTTTCTTGAAATTACTAGAGGCTATCATGTGAATGATATCGACGAATGAACAAGGCATAAATGATGAAACCCTAGTTTCACTAGAAATCCCTAATTCTCGTCGATCATCATCGATCTAGTATCAATCCATCGAAGGATGAGAATACGTCATCTTAAGATTGCATCACATCTATAGATCCGATCGATTCCTACGAGCCTCATTTCGATTCTTGATATTTGGTTGGAAAACTCATCAAACTATCAATTCTTGATTCTATACTTTTCTTGTTATTAGATCTTTATTTTCTAATTCTTGAACTTCAAATATAAATCATGAATTGTTTTGTTTTCTTTTCTTTAAAGTTTCAACTCATCTAATTCAAAAGAGGAACTATTACACTGTCCCTGTGGACGATCCGCACTCACTTACAATCTACATCTGACACCGTAGTTGATTGCGGTCAAATAATTTTTTGGTTGTGATTTCTTTACAATTTTCATATTACACAGTCTTGAAATTTACGAACAATCAAATGGCGCCGTTGCCGGGGATAGTGCGCTAATTGTTCGTATTTTGAAATTTGAAGTTGAAAAGTTTATTCCATCTATATTGTTCGATCTAAACTTGCACAAACCCTAATACGTGTATTGTGATTTGATTGCGAGGGAATCTGGAATCATTGGAGCTTGGATAAAATTTTTCTGAGATTTCCAGAGAGCTGAGGAGTTGAAGTGAAACATTGTCAAGAAAAGTTTTTGCATCAATCTCTCCAAAGTACCGCTGTTCCGCGGCATTTGGGCGCTATTGCGGGGGATCCGCCGCAGTTTAACTTGATCACTACTCCAAATTTTCAGGTATACTTCCATACTTTCTTATCTCTTCCCTCATCTGTTCTAATTAACATTTTGTGCAGGATTCTTTGCAAATAATCGCAGCGCCGCGCAAAAGCAAAATAAATTGTGCGTGTTTTGATTCGTGGTTGTTTGCATAATTAATACGGACATTAAGGGGCAAAGACCAAATCCAGATTAGGTGGGGAGTTCATTACCCTTCCTAAGCCCCGAAAATCGCAAAATTTGCATCCGCATTTACCCTAATTAACTAAAAAATATCTAGAGATGACTCTAAGGACCGTCGCGCTCACTTAGGACAAGAGAAGGCCGTGGGTAATTCATTGCTTATCCGCGTTTTCTTGTGGTGTCTAAGGCAAGTGTGTCGAAGGCTAGTGGTTATTAATTAGGCCCACTACTTACGTAGTGGAGTACCTTCCCACTTACCTGGCACTTACCTGGCCACAGGGGACAAAGAGGCAGTGGAGGATTTATCCTGCGACTTGTCTTTTGGCAGTTAGGAGCGGTCTAGAGTTTGACCTAGGTGACCACTAGATTCTTGAGTTTTGCTTGTTGCATTTTGGGATTTGCATCATATTTTCAAAAATCCGTCCACTTTTCAAAACAAACACCGCATTCATATCATTTCCCCTAATTATAAATTCACGCTGCCACTTGTACTAACCCTTTTTAGTGCAAGATAGGCAGGACACGGGTTTCTAGTGCCCGTTAGTTCGCGTTTCCTTGATCGACCCAAAAGTCGGTATTTCTACACTCACCTTTTCTTTTACCCACCACCACACCCACTTCGATGGATCCACCTCCATAGAACTTATTTTCCACTACTCTGCCGCCGTCCGTTGGTGCGCAGAATCCACCTCGCATCTCTCTCCAAGAGAGGTGCTCTCCAACACGAGGTCCCCTTTCCACTTGTCTTTCCATTCCACCAGCCAACGGGGAAAATTTTCAAATAAAACCCCAATACATCAACCTTCTACCAAAATTTTACGGTCTCGATTCTGAAGACGCATATGCCTTTATCACCAAAATTGAAAATGTATGCGCAATGATGGGTACTTCACAGATTTCTGTGGATGCTTTACGTCTTCGTCTTCACCCATTCACTTTGTGCGATTTAGCCGAGAAGTGGCTATATAACACTACCGCACATTCCATTTCAAATTGGGACGAATTCATCAAAGCATTCCTTAAGAAATTCTACCCACATCAAAAGACAGCTCGAGTCCGTAGCGAAATCTATCAATTCACCCAGCTTCCAAATGAAACATTTTCAAAATGTCTTGAACGTTTCAAAGATCTATTAGTCCAATGTCCACATCACGGCATCCCGAGATGGGAACTGTGCCGAATCATTTATGAGGGCATTAACCCTAACACAAGACAGACCCTTGAATCCATGTGTCAAGGCAACTTCATGACCAAAGATGATGGGGAAGCCTGGAAATTTTTAGAAGATTTTGCTGAAAGATCTTTACAGTGGGAGGGTGTGAGTCAATCGTCTAGGGATGGCAACGATATTTCCATAGGAGTTAGAGCTGACATTTCAGCTATACACAAGAAACTCGAGACTATGGAAAATAAATTTTTAGCTGCCTCCCTAAATCAAATGTCACTCTCCAAAACTGTATGTGGATGTTGTTCTGATCCTTCTCATTTGACGGAAGAGTGTCTACTAAATTCTCCGTTTCAAGGTCACGAGCATACCAATGCCGCATTTCAAAGACCTAGGAACGATCAATTTTCTTCCACATATAATCAGGGTTGGTGGAATCACCCAAATTTTGCTTGGAACCAATCATAATCTCAAAACACGGTTCCAACCCAAAACAATTTCCAAAGGGTCCCTCCACCACAACAGCACCCACAACTTCAATTGAGTCAGCACCCCTTCCAATCACAAAACTTCCAAAATCCAACCAACACTTTTGCACCACATGAAAACTTTTTGCAATTGACCGGTACAGATAATACCTCTGCACTAGCACAAACCTTGGATACTTTCATGAAACAATCCATCCAGGGGACGGCAAGTTTGTAATCTTCCGTCGAGAATGTGATGAAGATCATTATCTCTCAAAATGAGAACATCAAATCGATGGAAGAACAAATTGCACAACTAAAAGCTGAAATGCGTGCAAGAAAGAAAGGGAAACTTCCAGCTCAACCTTTAACCAATCCTGGCTATTCACATCATGTGGATGCAATCACGTTGAGATCTGGAAGAGTGCTTGACACTCACGTTGGGGAAGAGTTTGATGACAATGATAAATCAATCAATGATACCCCGGCTGAGACCTTTCCTCACACACACCCTTCTAGTTCTAACCCCAGTTCTTCTACCCCACCACCTTCTTCCGAGCCTATTCTTCGTTTCCCAAAAGGCTCGCCACTTCAGCCCACCTCTTTTACTCCTCCACAGACGATCCCCACTTCTATTTTGGGATCGGTTCCACACCCACTTCCTTCTCCTATGATGGACCCAACGCTTATTGCTAAAGCACCTTATCCTAATCGGTTAAGGGCTAACACACCAAGTCCACATATGGAGAAGATTATGAACATTTTTAAGCAAGTTAACACCAACATCCCTCTCCTAGATGCCATCCAACAAGTTCCGTCCTATGCGAAAACTCTTAAGAACTTGTGCACTAGGAAGAGGAAGACTCAAGTGCCCAAGAAGATTTTCATGGAAAAGACAGTAGACACAGCCTTTCCCCAGCAATTATCGAGGAAACGTAAGGATCCTGGATATCCTACGATTTCCATTTCTATCGGGGAAAAACACATTAACCGTGCTCTACTAGACCTTGGCGCTAGTGTTAACTTGCTTCCATACTCTGTTTATGAGCAACTAGGGATCGGAGAGTTGAAGCCTTCGAGCATAACTCTCCAGATGGCTGACCGATCAATCACCAAACCTAGGGGTGAACTGGAGGATGTGTTAATAAAAATCGGGGAATTCATATTTCCTGTGGACTTTATTGTAATTGATACACAGCCTGTAGCGAACCCACGGAATCAAATTCCGGTGATTTTAGGTCGCCCCTTTTTGGCCACTTCCAATGCTATTATCAACTATTGTAACGGTTCTATGACCCTATCTTTCGGGAATAGGTCAATAGAGCTGAACATTTACAAGTTGGGAAGTGTACCCTCCAAACCTACTGCTCAGGTCTGTTCTGTCGACTTAATCGATGTCGACAGCAGCGAATTTGATGACCCTCATAATACTGATCTTGACTCTTTTCATACGTTATTGTTTGACCCAACTATGTATCATACATATACGGACTCTTCCACCGAGATGTCCGGGTCAACAATTAACACTGATTATGAACTGCTTTTAGAGTCTGAAGATCACCCCGCACTTTGTGATGACATTATTCTTCGGGGTATTGATGAAACTTTTGAGGAGATCTTCGCTGATGAACTCGCATTTCTGAATAACACGGGTGTTAAGATGAATCATGTCCCAATCATTGAAATTGAATCTCCACCCCTTCTTCTGACTTGTAAGAAGAATACGAGTAATCCATCACACACACTGCATCGTCTCTCCAAAATGAGACGCACACACATTCTATTCCACCCCTTACCCTTTCCCCACTTCTTCTTCCACCAACCCGAGCACTGCATTGATAAAATTTTTGACTGGTTGGTGTTAACATTCGGTCTTTGCAAAGCTTGGTATCGACCATTGATTTTTGACCCCCTCATGTGATTTTCAAAGATTAACATTGCATAACTCAAGATTGGGGGGTATATTTTCTGGCTCCTGAAAAGAAAATTTTTACAAAATGATGAGCCAAAAATAAGTTTAGGGGAGGTTCTTCACTTAAATATTTTGCCCCCGCTAATAAATTCCTCCCAAGCTTACAGGTTTTTCGAGATTTAGCTGAAGGCAGCAGTGAGGACACTGTTGAAAACAAGTTTGGGGGAGGTTTGTGCTTATTTTCGCATCATTTGCATATCACTTTGCATAAGCACAAAACATTTTTCAAAACTTATAAAAATTTAAAAAAAATTCAAAACCTATAAAAATTTAAAAATTTTCGAAAAATATAAAAATAGTTTGTACATAAATAAGATAATGAAAGTTTAGATAATGAAAAATTACATCCATGAGCTTAGAAAAATTTAAGAAAACCAAGAAAATTAGAAGTTTTCTTATACGAACTAGTAATAAGTAGTTATGAGCCGTTGTCCCAAGGGTTAGTAAGATGAAAGAAGTCGCTAATCTGAGGATAAAAATAAGTCTGAAAAATAGTTCCTATTCTGGGAAGCCAAACATTTTGAACGTTGATATCCTGCTATTCGCACTTACACACATCTTAAAGCCTGGGATAGTAGAGGATACCTTGAAATGCTCTTGTCTTAAAGTCAAAAGTTTGAAGGAAATAAAAGAAATGAAAAAAATATAAAATGGTGAGAAAAATGGACGCTGGTTTTGTTATCATCGAGGGCAATACAAAATATATAGCGAGGGTGCCTCTTCACCTAGTGCCCTAAGGCCAACTGGTCTGGGAGTCACTGCTATGCCTAAGGTGGTGCAAGACGAAGAAAATACACCAAGTAAGCAAGCACATGAGTAATCGGTCGGTTAGTACCTCAAGAAGTATTAACGGTCGCATGAAAGTGTGTGAGCAATCTCATCTAAATATTCATTAATTAAAAAGTACTGAGGCTGATGGGCAAGAGTATGATAGCTTGAATTGAATTCTCCGGGTGTAGGGATGTCCTTTACACACACGCATGGTGACATGATCGATGTTTGGAAGAAAGATAGGAATGAAGAATAAGACGATGTTTTATTGAGGGAGGACGTGATTTCTAACATCTTTTCATGACCATTAAGATAGGGCTCATGACAACCGAAAAGCTAGATTAGTTGGAAACCCTAATTTTCAAAGCTTTTCTTTTACAATTCTTTTCTTTAAATGTAATATTCATGATCTTTCTTTTATTATTGGATTTTGTGGGTGCAATCCGCTGAAAACCCTCAGGAGACAACACTCCTCCTACTAGGGACACCTAGAGGTTTAAAGACTTGTTGCACGTGCTCAGTGCAATCGTGTTGCCTACGAAAGTGTGCTAGTTAGTTTTTCTCTTTCTTTATTTTCTCCTTCTTTTTAATAAAAAGTTCGTTCGAGACGATCGAAAATAAGTTTGGGGGAATTTGATCAGTCGAAAATAATGTATTTTTAACACGGCAATTTCCCAATCATTTGCACTCATTTAGAAGTGTTCGGTATTCATATTTCATATATTAGAAAATCAGTCGTTAAATATCAGATTTCATGTGTTAGACTTTTTAACCGACATTTCTAAGGAAATTGACTGCATTTTATGGCATTGCATCATCTCTATATTGCGCAACACTTGTAACGAGATTTGTGCAGGAAATTGCAGGAGCAAAGCCAAAAGAGCTGATCAAAGATACACCAACTCAATGATTTCAGATATGGTAGCAATTCAAAAGGAAATACAAAAATCAACATATCAAATAAAGGCCCACAATTCAGCCCAAAACAGCACAAGAAATTCCAAGCCATGAAGCCTTAAAAGAGCCGCGGAACCGCGGCGGGAGCCGGCTTACGCCGCGGTTCCGCGGCGGTTTGGTCAGATCATCATTCCATTTTTAGTGCGTTATTCTTATCTCAGTGGCCACAGCTCAGAATGATATGTCAAATTCCAGAAGGATCTCGAAGCTACTGCCAGATCAGCAAAGATCATTAAGCAAGGCTAATCTTAATTAAGCTCCTAACAAACTATTTCTAGAAGCTCCCTCCTAACTAATCACATCTAGAAGCTTCTCCTCTAACTAACTTTTAGAGGGAAATTCAAATTTCCTCAACAAACTTTTGGAGGGAAACTTAAAATTTGAAATCCTAGATCTAGGGTTTGGATATCTATAAATAGAAGCCTAGACCTAGGGTTAAGGGCTAATCAATCTTTAGTTAGCTAATCTTTAGTCTTCTTCAATTTCTTCATCTTCTTCCACAAGTCTAGTGACAAGACTTATGCGAAACCCTAACCCTAATTCCAATCCAAATTCAAGATCCTGAGTACCAATCAAGCGAGAAGCCCTTCAACCTTTTAGGAGCGGAGCCGATCTCCAATCGAGCAAGTGATCCAAGCCGATCCGCGACTCACGGAGCCGAGCGAAGCCAAATCGACGATCGAGTTCTTCCTCTTGTAGTTCTTGAGCGAATGTAATGAAATTGTTGATATAAATAAAAGGTGAAATTCTTTAATCTTGTTTTCTTTAAATTCTTGCATCATGATTCGATCTCAATTTATGATTGTAGTTCTTGTGATGATGTTTGAGTAAAACTCCGCTCGTCAAGGAGTCGAGACGATCAATTGAATGATGATGTAACAAATCTTAAAACGATTCTTAAGTCTTACGGGTTTTGTAAACCCTAGCAAGTTCAAGAACCGATGACCTAGTTTCGTTGCGATGCTTTCTTGATTGTGATCGCTTGAAATTAGGGATCTACGATCGTTTCTTGAAATTACTAGAGGCTAGCATGTGAATGATATCGACGAATGAACAAGGGATAAATGATGAAACCCTAGTTTCACTAGAAATCCCTAATTCTCGTCGATCATCATCGATCTAGTATCAATCCATCGAAGGATGAGAATACGTCATCTTAAGATTGCATCACATCTATAGATCCGATCGATTCCTACGAGCCTCATTTTGATTCTTGATATTTGGTTGGAAAAATCATCAAACTATCAATTCTTGATTCTATCTTTTTCTTGTTATTAGATCTATATTTTCTAATTCTTGAACTTCAAATATAAATCATGAATTGTTTTGTTTTCTTTTCTTTAAAGTTTCAACTCATCTAATTCAAAAGACGAACTATTACACTGTTCCTGTGGACGATCCGCACTCACTTACAATCTACCTCCGACACCGTAGTTGATTGCGGTCAAATAATATTTTGGTTGTGATTTCTTTACAATTTTCATATTACACAGTCTTGAAATTTCGAACAATCATTAAGCGATCAGAAGATCAACAAGCAAGCCTACTCATACTCCTGTGAATCCAATCAGTAACACTACCGTACAGTCCGGTCTCTTCGTCAGATATGTCGCATATCACAGCGTGGAGGTAGTATAACGTCAGACCCCAATAGCCTGATAAGTCATGTCGATGCAAGGTCCATAACGGTTCAAGAAACTACTGATAACACTTACCATTAGATCTCAGCAACCCTGGCCAGGGATTTCATGTTATGGCCAATCGAGCATAGCGCAACATCAACTTCCAATACCGGGAAAGAAAAATCCCCTCCTATCGCTCATTGCCTCCATGTGACTCGGGATTGTACCAAAAAACCACCATTTTGCACGATCTCTTGACCGTGGTATGGTAGAAATCAAAGCACAGGGGGAATCACACAAGCTCTATGACGATCTCGGGTCGACAGACTAACCTGTACCAGTGTCACCAGAGAACTGCTATCTGACGATAGGTATAATACTAAATAGGAGTTCTCGACGAGTCCGTTCAGTGTACCCAGTCTCCACTGAGCACCCGTATTCCTTCTCTGATGTCAAACACCAATGTATATAGGATCATCCATCGCCCATCATATGGGTCAAGAAGCGCATACGCTAGTCTACTCTGGAGTATCGATGCCCTGTCTTGATACTCCCACGACTAGGAACAATCTAAGGATGTACTCACCGCCTACCTCTGCCCCACTAGTATGATCTGCATCATAATCCCGGTAGTCAAGTACTCATCCTAAGGGCTTTATCAACATGTAATAGAGAGACAATAAATGTACATGTTAAGATAAAGAGCAACCAGATAGCATACTATCATATCAAGAAAGAAAGTCCTCCCTATATATATCTAAGCATCCACTACAATATACATCCCATGTACAGTAATGGCCTCTAGGGCATACATATAACTAATATTTTATGCTGCTTTGCGAAGCGCCTTTTTTTATGACTCCTATAAACTGGCCCATTATCCGAGATTATCCATCGCGGAGTGCCAAACCGATAGATGACATGGGTTCTGAAGAAGTGGAGGATATTATCCGTTTTCACCTCCCTCAGTAGTACTGCTTCTGCCCACTTAGAGAAGTAATCGGTCGTTGCCAATATAAACCAATGTCCTTTGGATGATGCCGGTTCGATAGGGCTAATTATATTGGTTCCCCACATTTCAAACGGCCAGCTAGTTACTGTTGGGTGTAACGGATTTGGATGTTTGTGGATGAAGTCCCCGTGAATTTGGCATGAGTGACACTACTTCGCATATTCGAGGTAGTTTTGTATCATTGTGGGCCAATAGTAACCCATTTTCTTTTATCTTCAGCTTCATGTTTAGCCCAGATTGATGAGAACCGCAGAGTCCATCGTGAATTTCTTTGACGACTTTCTTTGCTTCCTTTAGCCCCAAGCATCTTAACCGCAGACAGTTGAACAATCGCTTGTATGGAGTATCATTGACGAAGGCGAAAGAACAAAGCTCGTTTCTTGAGTTGATGTCTAGACGACGCATTTTCGGGCGTTCGTTGGGACTTAAAGTAATCTATGAAGGCTTCCTTCCAGTCCTTGACCTTTTCTCCGTCCTTTAATTGAAGGGCTACTTGTTCGGTCATTTATTTTCTTTCGGATGGCTCTATTAAGCCTTCCGAAGATATATCTATTGGCGTGAGAACCCTGCGGCTTTGCACAATGATCCTCATGTCATCAAGGTCTTCATCAGCCAATTCCTTAGCCAATTTGGCCAATGCTTCCGCCTTGCTGTTTTCCGCACGCAGTATACTTTCCAAGGTATAAAAAGGGATTTGTGTCAGCAGTTGTTGCACTCTTTTGCCATACTTTATCAGCTCTGGCTTGCATGTCTGATAGTCGATATTTATTTGGCTAACGATCAGCTGGGAGTCTCTATATATGAGGAGGTCTTTGATTCCCAAATCGATAGTGATCTCAAGGCCTACTATCAAAGCTTCATATTCAGCTTCGTTGTTAATCCTTGGCTCTGTTATGGAAAGGGCATAATGCAATATCCCTCCTTATGGGGACACGAAAATAAAGCCCACCCTGGCTTTGATTATGAGGGTATTTTGCTTTCGCCTCATCATGGAAGATACTCCATCTAAGTAGAATTCCTATTGGGAATCATTTTCTTCTTTCTCTTCTTCGATTGCGTTGAACGCATGTTTATCCGGCAACTCGCAATTTAAGGGGGAGTCAGCTAGTATCGGATGCTCCGCGAGAAAGTCAGCAATGGCTTGACCTTTCACTGCTTTAAGGGGTCGATACGTTATCGAGAACTCCGTCAGGATGAGGGCTTATTTGGCAAGCCTTCCTGTTAGTATGGCCCTTGACATTAGATATTTGAGAGGATCCACCTTCGATATGAAGTGGACCTCATGGTCCAAGGCATAATGTCCGAGCTTCGTTATTGCGAAGATCAACGCCAGGCAATACTTTTCGATGGGGGAATAGTTGTTTTCTGCCTCCAGGACAACTCGACTTAAATAATATAGAGCTCTCTCCTTTCCCTGATCATTTTCTTGTGCCTATAGCGTGCCTTGAGAACCCTCAAGAGCCGTTGTGTATAGGATTCCCTTAACCGGAGCAGTCAATACCGGCGGATTTTGCAGGTACTGTTTGATTTCGTTCAGTACATTTTGTCACTTTTGATCCCAGACGAACAGGGTCCCCTTCTTCATCAAACGACCATAGGGACGACATTTTCCGGAAAGGTTGGTTATGAACCGCCAGATATACGTGAGCTTTCCTTGGAGAGAACGCAGCTGTTTGAGACTTCTTGGCGTGGGAATTTCCATAATCGTCTTGATCTTTGAGGGGTCTATTTTGATACCTCGGTGACGTGTGATGAATCCTAGGAATTTGCTTGAGGAAACTCCAAACGCGCATTTTAGAGGATTCGTCTTCAGATTATACTTCCGAAGATGTTGGAACACTATTTTTAGATGTTCCCAATATTCCTCATGAGATTTACTCTTTACCATAAGATCTTCGATGTAGCATTTGACAATCTCATGGATGAGGTCATCGAAGATTTTTGTCCTGGCCCTCTAGTGGGTAATGCCAGTGTTCACTTTATAGCAGAATATGTCCAATAGGGCTCGGAAGGCAGTATGCTTTTGGTCTTCAGGATGCATTTTTATTTGGTTGTATCCTGAAGATCCATCCATGAAGGAGAAGACCTCATGGGTAGACGTATTATCGATCATCAGCTTGGTAACAGGTACTGGGAAGTCATCTTTCGGGCAAGCTTTGTTGAGGTCCTGAAAGTCTACGCAGATGCGCACCGTCCCATTTTTCTTCATCATCGGAACGATATTAGTGATCCATTCCGGATATTGAATTTCTTGTATGAAGCCTGAGTCGATTAGTTTCCTAACTTCAGCGTTGATGCTCATCTTAAGTTCGAGTCGCATCCTTCTCGGTGCCTGTTTGATTGGCTTTATTCCTGGCGATATATCCAGTTTATGTACTGTCACCTTTGGATTTAGACCCAACATTTCAGACTTGTTCTAGGCGAAGCACACTTTATACTGCATGAGCACGTCTTTTAGCGTGGTCACCTGTTTTTCAGACAGCAATTCACTGACGAACGTTGGTCTCGGATCATTTTCCGTCCCTAAGTCAATTTTTTCTTAGGTTTTCCACTGTAGTGTGTATCCCATCTTCCAGCTCTTTTGGTGCTGGTGGAAACTCTGAGATCACCTCGTCCTTGTCTTCATTTGCGAAGCACCTGTAGAGGTTATTCATAGTCCCGTGCCCTCTCTCTTTTGAGAGTGTCATCATATGGCAGGTATGAGTTTGTTTCCATTCTTGATGTTGAGTTGGTCATATCCTGACGGTATAGGTCCTTTTTGGCTCGTGCTTTAGCGGCGGGGTAACCCTCCAGTTGTAGGATAACGTAAACCTGCCTTGTTGATATTGGTCTTCTACACAGTCTTTGAAGGTGAAACAGTCTTCAAGGGGATGACCTATTACTCGGTCATAGGAGTAATAATCCGGATGATGGACCTCGTTTATTTGTTCGGGGTTCCGAGACTCCGGAAGTGTCATCATTTGGTGCTTCATGACAAGATTGAATATTTTCCTTGTCTTGCTTGAGAGAAAGAGTATTCCCGAACCATCTTCTTTATAAAGGACAACTCCAATTAAGTTTTTCTCAATTGCACGGCGTCTTGGATTAGCTTTGTTGTTTTCAAACATTGTTTGCGTTCTTTGCCCTGTTTTTGCCTCCATTTCGGGATTTTTCCCTTTCGCGAGAACATACAGTGGGCCGAGGATAAAGAGCATTATACTGTACCTTCTCCGCGGATTGCTGACTGAGACGTTGCGTCCTGGCCTTTTCATAAATGGCTATTTCGTGGCTGTGATTGTCCCGGCTCGTTTGACAAGCTTCTTTTATTAACCTGTCAATTTGTTCTTCCAGCGACGGACTTAATGTTATTGGAGAGGAATTTCGCTCCGATTTGACGTCATGACTATTTGGAAGAGCGTTTTCCGCTTCAATGGAGCTTTTCACGACACAGAAACTATGGATCTTCTCCCGTTTCTTGGACCGAACATATCCGAGCCCGGTTCTCTCCTTCTTCCTGTTGGGCACCTTTTACTGAATCCTGGGAATATCCTAAATCTTTTTGTAGAATTGGTCTTGTCGAACAGTTTGTTCGAGCAGTATGCCTTGGTATCTTAACAGCCTTTTCAATCTCTCAGCGTAGTATCTTGGCAGACAGATTGGTTGAAGCTTATCGAGTGCAAAATCGGCACCATACCAGACTTCTTTTTCTACTTTATTTTCTGTAGATTGGTAGAAGAGGATCGCTTTTTCACCTCTTCGTCTGGGAGGTACGTAGAAAGTTTGCAGTTCTTGTACGCTGTATGTATGGAGCGCATCAAGTTTCTTGTAATGACGAAACGAAGCCATTGTAATTTGTAGACTCTGATCTGTTCCGGCAAAAGTTTGCATTGACGAGCGGATGGAGAACACTGCGTTGGCCTCATCCTCTGAGTCGCTGCAAAAGACCAAAATAAGAGTAGATGGTCCGGGCTTATTTTTTTCTTTCTGGGGTTGTCCCAAGTAGACTATTTCTTCGTTTTCCTCGATATCACTTCTAAAGATTGGGATGGTGTCGACGGATTTCTGTTTATTCTCCAGATTGTGGCACCTTTCAATATCCTCGAAGTCTGGTAGGAAGTACTTTGCATCTTTTTATTTTCGGGCTTCATTTACGGAGAATGGGTTTAGCTTTCTCGTAATGATGTACTCCAAGCCATCCTTGAAAAACTTCATACACTGATATTGTGTAGAAGGGATGACGTTGTGCTCGTGTAACCAAGGCCTGCCGAGCAAAGCGTTGTAGCAAGTCTTGGCGTCATGATATGAAATTTGATGTCAGTGACGAGCAGTCCGAAGTATAGCGTCAGTATTACAGACCCAAGCGTCCATAAAGACTATGAGTCAAACCCGAAGATGCTAATTTTATCTCGGGCCAGCTGCTGAACGTTCATGAAAATCTCCTTCAGCACTCTCACGTTGAGAATGTTAACGGAGGATCTGTTGTCGATAAGGATTTTCCCTATCTTGATGTCGTGGCAGTACCCGGTGATGTATGATGAGAAATTATGTTCGCATGTACCGAAGAAGAGATCTTCATCGTTGAATGTAATATTGGCCGTGCGGACCTTTGCCAGTTCAACATTTTATCTTCTCTTCTGCGAAGAATGTTTGGAATTAATCGGGCTCTTGTAATGCCTTGATCAGGGAATCTCGTGTCTCTTTGGACAGGAGGAGAGCATCCAATATGCTCAGTTGTGAGAGTATTTTCCTCAGATATGCCAGGACGTTGTAATCCACCTTGTTTTTTCTTAAGCGTATCTTCTGTAGTGAGCTCTTTTACTACTCCGTCGTCAAGGGCAATTTCCTTAAGGATTTTCCCTTTCCTTTTGTCTTTTTTGCTCGAGCCTTTTTTTGTAGGTTCCAGGTTCTTCTCATGCAGCATGCAGTTACGCAGCTGAATATTCTTGCAGTTCTTCTCCTCCTCTTCTTTTACGGATGCGGAGTCTTTGAAGAGAGGGCTGAGGGGTGTTTTGTCCTCAGAATCGCTCCCGATGGTAAGAACTTGGGGTTTTCCCCTTCCGGACTGGTACCAACCATATGACAGTTGCCGGTCGTTTCTTCATGCGCACTCATCCCACTATTTTGCCGTCGACAAGCATGAGCTTCGCACTTTATCCTCTTGAAGTGTTTTTTATAGGCAATGTATCCTTACCACCACTTCTTGAAGGCGCTATATTCCTCGGTAGGATGGGTGACCCTTCGATGATATAGGCAGTAGTTTTGATGTAATTTTTCTCCATCGAGGCATATGATCTCGGGAGTGTTCCTTATGAGAGGTGGCAGCTTCATCCCTATCGACAAGGCTTTGGTGAACCGCTTCTCTATTTTGATCCTACTCTTATTTGTAGCAGGTGTTCTTTGGTTTGGTCGGAGTCCTTTAAAACTCGTCCTCAACGCATCTTCTTAATCCTGACACTGGCGCTTAGCCTTTTCATATATGAATGTCTCGCGTTCTCAGTCAACTTTGCTTTTTTGAAAGGCTTTGTTTAACAGCCTATCATTCGAGTCTTCTGGCGGTTCCGGGGATTTTAGGGCCGATTATTCCTCCAATTTCTCTGCATTGTTTTCTGATGCTGAGGGAGCTTCTTCGTCATAAAACGACGAATGAAAGACCATGTGGAAACTAGCTACATGGTCTTCGGTACCTTCTAATGAGTCATTTTCCTCATCGTTGTCACTATCTTCGTCCTCAAGAATATGCTTGAGGAACTCTTTGAGCGTGACCAGTGTCCGCGCCTTCTGGTTGTACTCCTCCAAGGTGTCAATATAGTTTTGTAGATCTGTGCGCTTGTCGTCATACTCGGCAGGCTGCACAGGCTTCTTAGTCTTCTTCTTTTTCTTTGAAGACTTAGAAGACTTGACTTAGGCGTTTTCGCCTTGTCAACAATCTTCGAAGATGAGGTTTTAACATCCCTTCGATTTCAAGTGGGTTTTTCCACCTGACTGCCGGACATGCCTGTAGATCCTTCAGCATCCTTTTGGTTTTTGCTGAAAGAACGACTTTCCATGGAGTTTCTTCCACATGTGAGCATGATGCCCCCTGCGCATCCACCTTTTTGGGAGTGTGCTTCTAAGGTGGGTTTACCCTCCAGTTATCAGACAACGCGAATTTCCCCTCTTGATTGGTTTTAGACCCAGTTCTTGAAGACATAGCAATCTTCAATTGGGTGGCTCATCATTCTGTGATAGGAGCAGTAGTTAGGGTTGTTGACGTCGCTGGGTTGCGGTGGACGCCGCTTGTCTGGCAATGTGATGAGTTTATTAGACATTGCCAATTCGATCAGTCTCCTCGTCTTGTCGCGGGAAAACAAGTAAGAGCGTCTTAGTCTTTCCTCCAAGGACGGGCGCGGACGCACGTTGTTTTGGCGAGAAGTTGGTTTTAGGCCACTCAACGGTTGTTGCGTATTGGAGACGAAGGCCGCTTTCCCATTACCCTTGGCATTTCGAGAGTCCTTATGTAACATTTCAAAAAGATAAAATATTAATTTTGGGAATTTTTATAATTTAATATTATTTTATTGAATATTTTAATATTTTGGTATTATTAAATACAAATAAATAGGAAAAATGTTAGAAAAATTATGGAAAATTCTAAAATAGGGTAAATTAAAGAATTATGCCATTTCTAAGTTTAATTGACTAGTTATATGCTTAATTAGTGCTAATCGCGATTAAAAACCGCTAATTGGATTTTTAGCATTTTTGTACAAAAATGTGCACATATCATTTTTGGACTTGTGTTACATTTTTCTTGCCATGGTTTTATTTTGGGATCACTATTTGGGTGAGAAGGAATTAAAGAAAATGGAAATTGGAATAGATTATGAAGCATGGTGAGAGAGAGAGAGAGTAGGTAGGGGTGTGTTGACTTAGCCATTTCTCCTTAATCTCTTCCTCTCATTTTTCTCTCCCCTCTTCCCCTTAGCCCGCATGAATCACAAGTCATATCCCAAATGTGAATCGTATCAAATCACTGATCTCGCGGCACAAAGCCCACATCATCGACTCATCTCCAAAGTTATCCCATATCATCAAACACAGTGCAAGTATAATGAGTATGCAAGGTTGTGCATGCTGGTGTACCTCTATCCCAGAGCTCGCAACTAGGAACTACGCTAGTTATTTCTATCTCTAACTAACCATAACACACTACAACTATCACGTAAATAAACTACATAGTATACTATCTACAGACTGCGGGGGTGCTATACGCCATCCACCCGACTTCCCCCTGTAGATATAATCTACTCACCTTGCATCATCATTTGCGGACGTCACCACGTATTTGCTTGTCGTCCCGAAGTCTTCATGGGTACCTACATATCAAAGTATCGTATATGCGCATTAAAACCAAATCCAAGCTAAAACGGCACATGAAATCCAAAACGATACGATAGGGGCCTATAGGTGAGAACCTATGGCACGCCTTCAAAACCATCAATAAATCCTCTATATCGTCGTATAAACGCCAAATAGTCAAGGCAAAACACAATCCACAATTTCAGACTTAAAAATACGGAATACGGAAACACGAATCCAAAATAGCAACTTAGGATATATGTCCCAGATTTTACTCTAGATGGAATTAGTCAAAACTAGAAGTACCCTGGGCCAAGAATAGAGGAAATGGGGGCATGCACGCAAAACGAGGCAAATCCCCTCTGCTCTGGCCGTAAATTACGGCCAGAATGGGAAAATCGGCGGCCTCACTTTGGAGTGGGGAGCTAGGGTTTGGGGTGATGGTTCTCTGGTGCCTGCACATCTCACTGTCAATCTTAGTTTTATTTTAGGGGTCTCGGGGTGATAGCAGATTCTAATTAACCTTCACAGATCACACAAACCGACACGAAAAGTTCCATAATTCCGTATTTTTGGGTTTCAGGTTGTGCTAGGTCAGGGTCTTGGTCAATATAGGGTCTAAGATTACCATTAGAGTCTAATTGCACAGCCACAACTCAACTTTACCCTAACCCTCTCTAGTTTTGTCCAAAGTGCACAAAATCACACGATATCGATATGAAACTTGAATTAAAGCCTAAGCACAAGAATTACAGCACTTAATGTGAAGGAAATACCTCAATAGACCCTCATGAATCCTTAACAGCGCCAAAACACCATCTTTCTTGGTCCATTGCGTAGATCTTGGGCTTGTGTGCATTTTTCGTGAAAGGAATGTAAGGTTTTGAGATTGTTTTTGAGATGAAGTGAGAGGATTTGTGGTGGGGAGAATGGGGGCAGTAGCAGTAGCAACACTAAGGGGAAGAGGGGAGAGAAAAATGAGAGGAAGAGATGAAGGAGAAATGGCTAAGTCAACACACCCCTACCTACTCTCTCTCTCTCTCTCACCATGCTTCATAATCTATTCCAATTTCCATTTTCTTTAATTCCTTCTCACCCAAATAGTGATCCCAAAATAAAACCATGGCAAGAAAAATGTAACACAAGTCCAAAAATGATATGTGCACATTTTTGCACAAAAATGCTAAAAATCCAATTAGCGGTTTTTAATCGCGATTAGCACTAATTAAGCATATAACTAGTCAATTAAACTTAGAAATGGTATAATTCTTTAATTTACCCTATTTTAGAATTTTCCATAATTTTTCTAACATTTTTCCTATTTATTTGTATTTAATAATACCAAAATATTAAAATATTCAATAAAATAATATTAAATTATAAAAATTCCCAAAATTAATATTTTATCTTTTTGAAATGTTACAATCTACCCCCCTTAAAGAAATTCGGTCCCCGAATTTAAATTTAAACCCCCAATACTAAAACAATTTCAGTAATAATCCAATTTGTCGGGGCTCCGAAAACATCAATACATAGAGAATGTCATAAAAATGTACTGCTCTACTAGAATCAATCCCCAAAATGCATATATAAGAATATCCTATGCGTCTGGTGCGCAAGGAATCAAAATCCATATAGGTGTCAAACAGGTGTACAAAACAACATCTAGGTGCAACTGGTGTGCACGAAACATCTGTCGTAGGCAACGTGTGTGACTGACAGAAAAAAATCAGGTGCATGTGACATGCATGAAGAATCCCGATTTAGTGCATCTGGCGTGCACCAAAATCGTATATTAAAACACTAAAAGTGCATGAAAACTATGCTGGAAGTGCAAATCAAATCACTGCATACGGTAGGCATGAAATCTCAATCAAGATCTCAAATGTAATAACTCTGCGCAAAATATATAAATATCCAGTGGGTGCATGAAACAAATATCATGAAACTCAGTCATCAAAACCAAATCATGCAAACAGAACGCCCAAAATACCGAAATCCAAAACGACGGATACGTGATAATCAAATTACAAAATCACAAATCATAAATACCGTCGTCGGTAGTTCCTCCTTCGAGGCCGAGAAGGAATCGGTGCATCCACTGCTAGCAGCGCAGGATATCTACTTGCCTCTTGCTCACGGTCTGGCGTCCTCTGACTCTGGGTCCTTATCTTCCTTGCGGATTTCCTATCTCGCAGTCAATCGGCTCATCGGCCCTGTCAGGTGTGCTAACGGGGACGGTTCCGTTCTGGCACTTCTCTGGTCATCTCTCGGTCAATCCTCACGACCACTCGTAAGGCAGCATATCACTGGCGTCGGCCTCTGGCTCTCTAAAAGCATGTCACACATCTGATCCTGGGTGCAAACATCATTGCAGCAATGTCCCGGAAGGAATCCTGCTCAGGGTCTCTTCCAATCATGCCTATGCCGATATGTACAAAGGCTGGTACTCTTGCATAATCTTTTTTTGCTCAATGGACATCTGTGTCCTCAGCACAACATTTTCTCGGAAATTGGTCGTACCCCAACGCCTCTGTAAGCATATCAGGTCTCTCATCTCGACGGGAAGTAATGGCAGCTCGTCAGCGTCTCGCCCGAACCTCTGGTTCCACTTGTCTCTATCGTCGACCAATATGACGTCACGCCATGCTATCTATGCACTGCACTGTTCTCGGCCACGGTCAATCTGAAGTCTCTCACACGGACTCGGAATCGCGTACTCTGTAGCTTCATCATTCTGTAAAAGATGTCAGGCCGAACAGGTCCTCGGGAACACGTCCTAACCATCGGAGGAATACTCAAAACTCGTCCGTCCTTGATCAATTCGCAACGCATCTGGGTAAGTTCCTTTATCCGAATCTGGTCAACTACCTCGTCGACAATGCCAACTCTGGCCTGCTGGGTGCGCGCAATATGACCACTCCTGGGTCTAGGTCTTCTCGTATCGCATTTCAGAAAGGTCCTATCGAGATTTCTCTCTCAAATCTCTTTCCTGCAGGATTGCCCGGAAGTCATCATCCATTGCTGAAGCAAATTCTTATTCCGGAACGACTGCATACTTATCGCGCTTCTTTCTGGAAGATATATCCATATACAACGCCTCTGGGTGCGTATCACATCTTTAATGTCAGCGGAGTGGGACGTCATCTCGTCGAAATCTCTTGCGAACTCTTTTCTTCACTCTGCTTCAATGTCGACTGATTCGGAGTCGTCTCATCGTGGCTGCATGGACTGTGCTCCAACGGCTACCCTCGTATCTGGAGTATCCCAAGCAAGGCATCCCATCACATGATATCCGAATGATGTCGAATCATCCGATCGACTCGTCAGAACCTCATAATCCCCCAAGAGATCAACATCATGGGTATAGTTTAATAGTATCGAGTACATGCCACAGCGTCGGTGGTCCAGCCGTAGAAGGGCAAACCCAAGCCTCACTAATGGCGCCGCGGAACTGCCGCAAACCCTAAGGTTCAAAGGCTTTCACACGGTCATTAAGTCGAGTTAGGGTTTCATTCTTCTAGAGGGTCCATAGAATCACCTGCATGTCTTTCCGTATACTTTAAACTTGGAAAATGGGCTCCTGACATTCGATCGTCTCTATCGACTCTCAACGAACCTGCGTGAAGTCGTCTCTAGCTGGAAACAATCTATCTGATGACCTCGCATCGGTAAACGGACGAACCCAATGTCTTAGTCGTTCATCCTCAGGTGACTAGCGACTCGCTATCATCTCTCTAAGTATATGCTCATGCTGTAGTAGCTCCAACCATCTAGGCGATATCTCGTCATTTGCAGCAACAACTGGCTCATTCGCCTGTAAGCCGAACAGCGCCTCAATCCTCCAGGAAAGGCAATACATAGGCGGTCATCTCTGAGTCGGTCTGCTCTAGATCTGAGTAAGACTCTCCACACTGGAAATCTTCAACTCAACTGGGCCCGCTCCGGCGCATAAATCGGACGAATCACCTTCGTCTCTCAAATCGGGTAGACTAGCTATCATCTGTCTCATATCTGCCTGAAAGCTTCGGCAATCTCAGCTCGTAAGCTTCGGAAGCGACATCCTGTCAATCTCAGCAACAGCTGGTCCATCTGTCTGCACGGTAGGCGACATCATAATCTCTGAGGTATGCTGTACATCAACAGTCCTCTCTCAACTGACAGCTCTAACAACGGCCCGATCATCCGGTGCAAACCAAGCACTCGCCTCCACTAGAGGTCACAATCACCAATACTAACTCGAGACGTTTCCATGTCACCAGAAACACAATGGTCGGCCCTCGTACCAGACGAGCTCGCACCGGCCGTAACCTTAGCAGCAGCCTAAACTGCGCTCAAACATGGCGACATGAACCTCAATCGAGTATCGAAGGGAGCAGATCAATGGTAAGGAAGAGAACAACAGATCCAAAGGGAATACATGATCATAAGAAGGAACAGTATCAATAAAGGTATGATCAATCAACTAATAGAATCGGGGATCTCAAATGGATGTATAATCATGGATATGAAGAGAATCACTGATCTCGAAAATATGTACATCCTAAGGTTCCTTAAGCGGAGTGGCGTGTCGTAAGTATGCCGCGGAACATACCAACGGTACATCACTCTACTTTAGTCACCTATTCCATCAACCAAGGGTCATCCTACGCGACGAAAGTTCGGGTCTAATACCTCCTCGACCAAGTCTAAGTTCCGTAAGGTCAAGCCTAAGTTCCGTATATATATAAACGCCCTAGGCTCCACATAGTCAAACTTAGACTCAAACCAAGGTCAACCTATCGCTCTGATACCAACTTTGTCACGACCCGAAAGAGCACGTGACTGGCCCTTGAACCATATGAAGTCTATAGGACTCCATCTGATCCAAGTAAGCCAAAAGCCCAAAAATCTAAAACCATTTTTTTTGAATAAGCAAAGAAACTGATTTAAAGAAGTGAAGAAATACATGTTTGAAATCAAGGTTTTTAAATAACTAAGCCGAATATGCATTTTAAAACAGTAAAGTCTTTTCTAAAAATTTCGGCAGAGTTTCTTTTGTAAAACTGGCCCCGAATGGGGTACAACAAGGATAACAATATATGCAATGATAAAGGCATCCCCAAGCGGGAGCTAGCTCTTCGTCCAATGACGGCCACAACCACACAAGCAATAAGAATATACAACGCCGAAAGGCGAGGGTCAAACCAAAAGAACTCAAAAGCAACAAGAAAACCGCAATACTACTAAGCGCGACTCTAAGGTCGAATAATACATCACTAAAGTCTAGGTCTGAAACAATATACAAGTTTTGGTTGATGGAAATTCTAGATACAATGAATAAAATAAATACAATGGTGGTTCTTGATGCGAAAGAATCCACCTACCAAAAGCAATTCACCCGCAAGAAAGCAGTGTGCCAGAAATGCCGCAATGGAACCTGTACGGCAGAACCTGCAAGAACTGTGGCACAACGGGGGTGAGTTGCCAACTCGTGAATAGAAATATCTACAAGCAGAAACCGAATGCAAGACATAAACCTAGGTCAACAATCAATAATATAACCATAAGAGTACATCTGAAGTATGATAAGGTGGCAAGGTAACATCTAAATATGTATGTAGTGCCAGGTACTCAGGTAATAACATGTCATCAGTATAAGGTATGTCTGCATGAAGTAAATATGATGAAGTATCAAGGATATCAATACACATATATTAGCGTCCCATACCACTAATATTGGTGTAAGGGTATATATAACAGCGCCCTCATACCCTGTTATATATACAAATGAAGTATGATCAGTGTAAATCCAGTCTGTATATGATCCATGTCTGTATATATGTGGAACCCGTCCACCCGTCACCCAATGACAATAAGCATCATGTATGCAATATGAGGATATAAAAAAAATCATGGAAAAACATCATGAAACCCGTGCCTAGCATCGACACGTAAATCCTCATCCATCGGGCTCCGTCAGTCCGGATCGGCCCGCGGGCTATGTCTGCGGAATCGGCCCTCGGCCCCAGCAGTACGCCCATCTCTCAACTCCGGTCGGTATCCTCCAGATATCCGCCGAGCTCAAATAAAATCACCGGTAGGTACTCGCCCGCCTCCAGGCTCAATCGGCAAAACCCATCGATCATCTTGCCGAGGGGAACCATACCGGGCCCACCACGAACCCGCAAACGGATCATCCACTCCTCGAATCGGGTTTCAAGCGCACGTCTCAGCACCGAGAAAACGCGTGGTGGACGCACCAAAATATCATATCACGAGGTACCGGGTTTTTCAAAATAGAGCATCCTTTCTTAAATAATCCCACGGTCCTCAAACCAGAAATCACATGAAAATCCAACATCAAGAAGTAAATCCAATGCGATGTGCTATGCAATCAATCCATGATGTATGCGACATGTAAAGAAAGGTAATCATATCAGAAGTCATGCAACAGTACTACAGTGTAGTGGCATGGCAATTATCGATGATGAAGTGTGTGAGCCGGCAAACAGTGTACGTGGAACATACGCATCATCGATAATGGTGCTGGTGTCCTAACAGCATGATATCAGTAGCAATAAACACATGCAAGCGATGCGAATAGCATAAAGATGCGGCAATGAAATAATCAACATCACAGTGAAGAATCTACTATGCAACTACAGATCTAAGTATCAAGTCAAATGGGAGAAGTATGGAAACCACCTAAATCCGAGTCGATAAATATATAGATATATAGTCGGTGATCCCGCCTCAAGAACATATCGTAGGACATCCTCGAGTTATGAGTGTGGATCTATCATCAATATCGGCTCGTACGGTAAATCATCGTACGGCATCCCAATAGCTGGGTACGGGTCAACATCTCACTATCTCATCACATAACAGGTATCACCATCATCAGATCATATAATCTGGGGTACTACTCTATGTCTAGTACAAATCGATACCATCAATAAGGTATGCATGCGGGGGTAAACACACATCCCAAGCCCGCACGAATCACAAGTCATATCCCAAATGTGAATCGTATCAAATCACCGATCTCGCGGCACAAAGTCCACATCATCGACTCATCTCCAAAGTCATCCCATATCATCAAACACAATGCAAGTATAATGAGTATGCAAGGTTGTGCGTGCTGGTGTACCTCTATCCCAGAGCTCGCAACTAGGAACTACGCTAGTTATTTCTATCTCTAACTAACCATAACACACTACAACTACCACGTAAATAAACTACATAGTATACTATCTACGGACTGCGGGGGTGCTATACGCCATCCACCCGACTTCCCCCTGTAGATATAATCTACTCACCTTGCATCATCATTTGCGGACGTCACCACGTATTTGCTTGTCGTCCCGAAGTCTTCATGGGTACCTACATATCAAAGTATCGTATATGCGCATTAAAACCAAATCCAAGCTAAAACGGCACATGAAATCCAAAACGATACGATAAGGGGCCTATAGGTGAGAATCTATGGCACGCCTTCAAAACCATCAATAAATCCTCTATATCGTCGTATAAACGCCAAATAGTCGAGGCAAAACACAATCCACAATTTCAGACTTAAAAATACGGAATACGGAAACACGAATCCAAAATAGCAACTTAGGATATATGTCCCAGATTTTACTCTAGATGGAATTAGTCAAAACTAGAAGTACCCTGGGCCAAGAATAGAGGAAATGGGGGCATGCACGCAAAACGAGGCAAATCCCCTCTGCTCTGGCCGCAAATTGCGGCCAGAATGGGAAAATCGGCGGCCTCACTTTGGAGTGGGGAGCTAGGGTTTGGGGTGATGGTTCTCTGGTGCCTGCACATCTCACTGTCAATCTTAGTTTTATTTTAGGGGTCTCGGGGTGATAGCAGATTCTAATTAACCTTCACAGATCACACAAACCGACACGAAAAGTTCCATAATTCCGTATTTTTGGGTTTCAGGTTGTGCTAGGTCAGGGTCTTGGTCAATATAGGGTCTAAGGTTACCATTAGAGTCTAATTGCACAGCCACAACTCAACTTTACCCTAACCCTCTCTAGTTTTGTCCAAAGTGCACAAAATCACACGATATCGATATGAAACTTGAATTAAAGCCTAAGCACAAGAATTACAGAACTTAATGTGAAGGAAATACCTCAATAGACCCTCATGAATCCTTAACAGCGCCAAAACACCATCTTTCTTGGTCTATTGCGTAGATCTTGGGCTTGTGTGCATTTTTCGTGAAAGGAATGTAAGGTTTTGAGATTGTTTTTGAGATGAAGTGAGAGGATTTGTGGAGGGGAGAATGGGGGCAGTAGCAGCAGCAACACTAAGGGGAAGAGGGGAGAGAAAAATGAGAGGAAGAGATGAAGGAGAAATGGCTAAGTCAACACACCCCTACCTACTCTCTCTCTCTCTCACCATGCTTCATAATCTATTCCAATTTCCATCAACCAAAACTTGTATATTGTTTCAGACCTAGACTTTAGTGATGTATTATTCGACCTTAGAGTCGCGCTTAGTAGTTTTGCGGTTTTCTTGTTGCTTTTGAGTTCTTTTGGTTTGACCCTCGCTTTTCAGCGTTGTATATTCTTATTGCTTGTGTGGTTGTGGCCGTCATTGGACGAAGAGATACCTCCCGCTTGGGGATGCATTTATCATTGCATATATTGTTATCCTTGTTGTACCCCATTCGGGGCCAGTTTTACAAAAGAAACTCTGCCGAAATTTTTAGAAAAGACTTTACTGTTTTAAAATGCATATTCGGCTTAGTTATTTAAAAACCTTGATTTCAAACATGTATTTCTTCACTTCTTTAAATCAGTTTCTTTACTTATTCAAAAAAAATGGTTTTAGATTTCTGGGCTTTTGGCTTACTTGGATCAGATGGAGTCCTATAGACTTCATATGGTTCAAGGGCCAGTCACGTGCTCTTTCGGGTCGTGACACCTTATTTGAGGAGGAAGGCCAATGGACCATCTGGTCCATTTGGGCCAGTTTATCTATCAGGGCCTGAAAGGTTGTGGGCTTGAAGAATGTAATAAATTGAGACACAGTCGTTTGAGGATCAAGGGTCCCAATGAACATGCCCATGATAGGAGATTCTTCAATGCGTTGTTTGCATTTAAACCACAGGTTCTGCCACCGGATTGCGTATTGGACCCAGGTTTCTCCTGGATTTACCGTGGTATTGATTAATGCCTTGACCGTGATGCGCTCGCCCACGCTGGCGAAACGTTATGTGAACAACAATTCCATTTCTATGAATGTTTTCACGGAATCATTTGGGAGCTCCGAGTACCATTCAAAGATTGTTTCTGAAAAGTTGCTGACGAACTGGCGAAGCAACAGTTTGTCATCGCCTCTAGTGTTGCAACATAGAGCTCTGAATTGTGCAACGTGTTATTGAGGGTTGCATGTTCCTTTGTAGACATAGAACTTGGGGATCATATATCCCGGCGGGTATTTGATTTATTCATACTAGCCTGGATATGGTCGCCCGGTTCTGACAATTTGGCCGGCGGCTTCATTGGCTTGATGAACTCTTATTTGTTGAGCAATGTAATCATCAAGGGCGGCCATGGAGATTGTTTCTTCTTTGGCCACTGATAAAGATGGAGGAGGGTTAGATGTTTCCCCTCTGTCATCGTCGATGATTATCAGCAGATCTTCGGATGGTGGTTCTGGCTGGATCATCATTCCAACCATGTCCTGGAACAAGCGAGCCATTTGCTTCATGTTAGTAGCTTGCTCAGCGGCCTCTTTGTGTTGGGTTACGGCAGCGTCCCGGCCATCAAACCGTGGCCAAATGCGGAACAAAAATTTACTGAACTGGCGCTACCATTCCCGATGACCGGATCTACCCTAAACCCTAAATTAGCAAGCTGTAAAAAGAAGTTAGAATGGTTATACTGAGTTGATCCGTGTCCTTCGGTCTTCAACCATCATCCATAAGCTCCTAGTGGATCCTTGATCGAGTTTAGTTGCCGGTCTTCCTCCATCTACGATGATCCACCGGAGGAAAAATGGCGCAAGCTTCAGCCTCGTCGAGCGAGGCAACCGACGCTCCAAGGATGCTAGTAATGGAGAGTGGAGGTGCAGGAATGTGTCACTGTCTTTTTCTATCATCACATATGCTCAATGAGCAACTCAAGAAGATGAAGAAGGAAGGGAGGAAACATGTGGCATGAGCAACTCAAGAAAAAATACTAAGTCTTTTGTGTGAGAACGAGAGTGTAGTGAGCCATGAAGAAAGTGGAGAAAATCAAGTGGAGAAATCAAATGAGCCAAAAAAACCATCCAAGAAGTGGCTACCCCCTCTCTCTCATGCACACAAAATATCTCATTTTCTTTTTCAATAAACAATTGCAAACCATACCTCTCTACACGCCTTGACCCATGCTCATGCCAACTCACCCTCCACCTCATTTCCTAATTGATTTTCTAAAAAGTAAAATCAATTAATGAGGTGGCCACCTTCTAGAAACAATTGCGTATAAAATACGGAATACAACCCGGTACATGTATCGGAATACATATACGCGTATTTATACAAAAATACGAATAGCCAAGAGAGAAAATGAATAGTGAACAATAATACTAGAATATATATATATATATAAATACATATATATTAATTATTAAATAAAAATCTGATTTAATAATCCGGCTCAGTCCTAAGCCGCTAGTATTATCAACCGTCCGATTAAATTCTGTGTAGCCTGTACACATATTTAATCGAACACCAGTATGTACCAACATATGTCATCTACACCATATCACCAAAACCGTGAAAACCCTCTGTGTGGACTCTAAAGACTCGTCAATACGTTGGCAATTAATTTAAACACAAGCACGTCAGCGGCACTAGCTGTTCGTAACGGCTAACCAGGTATTGAGCGAAAGGTGTTAGTTATGTATATGCCCTAGAGGCCATTGTTGTACATATGATGTATATTATAATGAATGCTTGGATATATATAGAGAGGACTTTCTTGCTCGTCATGATAATATGCTATTTGGTTTTCCTTTATCTTAACATGTTGACTTGTATTGGTTTACTGTTTTTACTCTCACATGTTGATAAAGCCCTTAGGATCTGTACTCGACTACTGGGACTATGATGAGATCATACTAGTGGGGCCATGGTTGTCGATGAGTACATCCTATAACTGTTCCTAGTCGAGGGTATATCGAAACAGGGCATCGATACACCAGAGTAGACTAGCGTATAAACATCTTGACCTATATGATGGGCGATGGATGATCCCATATCCATCGGTGTTTGACATCAGAGATGGTGTACGGGTGCTCAGTGGAGACTGGATACACTGGACGGACTCGCCGAGAACTCCCAGATGGTGATATACCACACGTCAGATGGCAGTTCTCCGGTGACACTGGTACAGGGTAGTCTGTAGACCCGAGATCGTCATAGAGTCTTGTGTGATTCCCACTGTGTTTTAATTTCCACCTTACCACGTCCAAGAGGGCGTGTAAAACGGTGGCTTTTGGGTACAGTCCCGAATCACATGGAGGCAATGATCGATAGGAGGGGATTCGTCTCTCCCGGTATAGGGAGTTGATGTTGTGCTGTGTTCGATTGGCTATAACTGGAAGTCCCTGGCCAGGGCTGATATAGAGATTTACTGGTAAGTGTTACCAGTAGTTTCTCGACCCGTTATGAGCCACACATCGACACGACTTATCGGTTACTGGGGTCTAACGTATACCACCCCTAGACTTGATATGCGACATATCAGACGAAGAGATCGGACTGTACGGGAGTGTTACTGATTGGATTCACAGGAGAACGGACATGCTAGATTGTTGATCTTCTGATCGCTCAATACCTGGGTGGCTGTTACGTTTAGCTGACCGCTTGCTGCTTGTGGGTATTTGATATGATCATCACCTGCTACCGGCGTATTGACGATTCTTTAGAGTCCTACACAGAGGTTTCTTGGTTCAGGAAAAACGGAGTAGAGGCACATATGTGATATGTGCAGGACCGAGGATAATGCGATATGAGATACCGTATTATATTCTCGTGATATTTAGATATGAACCGAATCATCGGATCAAGTGTTGATTCGATGAATCGGTACATGATATATTAGTCGGTTATATTTGATATAGCCGGATTGTCAAATCAAGTGTTGATTCGATAATTTAATGTATAATAATATATATGATATATTGTATTACATTATCTAATATTGGCTAGCTTTATTATTTCATTTTCTCACCGGATAATACATTGATATATATGTGATATATGTTAATTGTATTATTTTTCTTTTGTTACAAATATATAATATATATATATGATATATATTATAGTAACATGTTATGATTAATTATGGAACATGTTTTGTGGAGATAAAGTAAGGTTAGGGTTTGATTAGGGTTAGTTCTTTCTTGCACCTTCTAGAACTTTTCCTTTTGTCTTAAAGAAGATATTATGATAGATATTTTCTCATGACTCATTGTTTTAACCCAACCAAACCCTAGCCCTAGTATATTCTCTATAAAGGTTAAGCTTCTCATCCTTGATCATGGTTCCATAATCAATCATATATTCACTTCTTCTATTCATCACAAAAGGATTATCTTTTTCATTCAACATCTTCTTCTCTCTTAGCTTTGAGAAAGCTTACTAGCTATTTCTTTTATGATGATTTCATATGAGATTATGATATAAAAGGAAAGCATAAATACTACTCCATCATCCTCATCTAATCTAGCCCATTAGATTAGGGTGTTCACCTCATTAGAGTGAGAGAGCTTGAGCTTTTGCAACTTCGATGTAGATCATCGGAGAAAAGGAATACTATAAGCTAGCATGGATCGTTCGAGTCGTGGAGCCTCTCTTGATTCCGGGAGATCGTGGATCGCGGCGAAGGGACTTCTACTCGGAGCTTACGAAGCGAAGGATCGGACTACAAAGGTTGTAATCCCTCACACTTAGTAGTAAAGATGTTTACTTGCATGTTAAACCCTAATAATCTAGCAAAGATCCCGGCTTTGGGTTGTTCGGCACGTCTAAATTTTTATCCGGGCATGTTTGATGCCTTATGAACCTTCACAAGAGTGCCTAGGAACCCTACAGTGGTATCAGAGCCTAGCTAGAGCATTAGGCGACGTGTATACGAAGTTAAAACTCCGATCGAACACCGAAACGCAATTTTAGACCCCTCTCTGGATTTTTTTTTCAAAACTGTGATTTTTTAGAATTAAAAACTCTTAAAAACACCAGCAGGAAAATATAAGCATCACTGTGAAATACGTGTCAATGATCCGTACATTCAGCCGCGAAACCGCGGCAATACCTTGCTCCTGCCGCGGATCCGTGGCCGTACAGTCAAATCGTTGACTCGTTTTCCCATGGTTATATCCGTAGGTGATTTTGTAATTTTCTGGGTACTTTTAATCTGACTCAAATGTTGAGTGTTCTGGGGTTTATTTTGTAATCGTTGATTCGATCAGAAAATTTAAATTCGTTATTATTTCCGGATATTTAGAAACTGTTAAAATATTCGAACGGATATCATTAACTCACTTTTTCCCGGCACGTAAAACTTTCAAGTGTTGAATTTTTATCGGGTTTAAATCTTCCGGAAAATTGTACAAGTTACGCGATGGACCCTCTAGAAGAACTTAAAACTTAACTCGATTATATGACCGTCTTGAACTGTCTCTAAACCTTAGGGTTTGGGGAAGTACGGCGTGCCACATGTGAGGCGTTGGCTTGATCCTTTTACGGCTGGATCACCGGTACTGTGACATATTCTGGGATTATTTGAACTTCGCTCAAGAGTTGAGCTATTTAGGAAATTTTGGGTATTTGATTATCTGTTCGGAAAGTTTAATACCGTCTATTTATCTGGAATGTGATACAATATGTGGAATTCATATAGTTAGGCATGAAATGCGAAGTATGTGATATTTCGGATTTACAATGTCTAAAGTGATTGTGGATTCCAAATATTGTAGTTTTACAATTTCTTTTCTGTGACCGTAAGTGTAGTATGTAGTTATATTTCCGGTCTTCGTTGATATACATCTACGACGATCGGTGTATGCATACTTACTTACGTTGATGATATGTGATATTATGTGTTGCTGTGATATGTTATATTGGATCGTCGTGTTCTGAATAGCCGGGGGTTTTATGTGAGATGGGGTTTTTTTATTTTCATTCATGTAAAATTCTTTTGTATGTAATATTCTTTTATTGGAGCACTTCCGGATTGAGGTTGATGTCACCATTGCATATTATTTACTTTTCTGCATTAGGTAGACCCAAGGAGGGGAGCACAAGTAACCGGGTTCTAGGGTCCAGTGGGAGGCCATCTCGAGGGGTCGAGACCGGGTCTCCTAACCCTAGAATTGGCAGTGTTACTTGCCACTCTCGTAGGGGTCTTGGGATGTGGGTTTGGCTATTCGTCGCGACTGTGGAATCCGTGTTTTATACAGGCTCATATTGAAAACACGGACGTCCTAGTATATCCAATATTTCATATATGTTCTTCTGCTGCAATATTCTGTGATGAGATCATATTACTGCCTGAGACGAATTCTTATACTAAATATATATATGCTGATATATAAATATTACTGCTTTCGTTTCTTCTGTGATGCTTAGGAAGCATAAGCTGATGGGATTTTATTAATTAGATTAATAAAAAGAAAAGAAACCTAAAAGATGTTGTAGAATCAAAACTTTATAAAAAAGGTAGCTACAGTCTTGCTTTGCATAGCGGTATATATGATATACCCTGCACCTTATTCGATGGGGAAAGATCCGAGATCCCTTTACCGGGAGTGACCTCTTTAGCGAAACTGGCAGATGCTACAAACTCGCAGTTTAGTTTTCGATAGCTTATATAGTCTTGCTTTGCATAGCGGTATATATGATATATCCTGCACCTTATTCGATGGGGAAAGAGCCGAGATCCCTTCACCGGGAGTGACCTCTTTAGCAAAACTAGAAGCCTAAAAAACACTCCTTTTCAAAAACACTCGATTCTACGACGATATCAAGTTCATTACGCTCGAGGTTTTCTGAAAAACCTGCGTAACCCTCCGTCATTTTAGGAAAATAGAGTACTTAGTATTCGTGCTGTGTTTGTTGACCATAGTTAAGGCACAGTGTACGGTAGCTAAGTGATGTTTTCCTATATAACATAAGATGTGATTAATTAGGACAGTCATATGACTTTGTTGACCATAGTTAAGGGTCATGTGGGTGGGTCTAAATTAATCAAGAAATGACGGGTAGAACTTGACTAGTGCTTATGATTTGTTGACCATAGTTAAGGTCATAAGACACTAGGGGTAAAAGCATTATCGGGAATTTCAAGTGTTGAAATTTGCAATGAGATTGCATACCTCCTATAAGATAGTTGGATCCCGGTACCCACTGCGAGTAAGAGTTACTCCTGGGAGAGTTTTACACAAGACAATTAGCCGATCAAGTAGGTGTCTAGAAAAGTGTTAACGGGGTTACGCCTCTGGGAAAACGAGGTTTACTTTAATTAGTTCCGTGCGAAAGCACGGGGAACCTCCCTCAAGTACCGACACTGATCTGGCTGAAAGATTGACGAAATTGTAGGGTGTAATTAATCCCGGCTAATCTTATCTTTTAGGGTTTGAAGGAAGATTTGATAAAAACAGTGGAAGACATCCTGATCAGATAAGATAATAACCAATCTAATCTTGCAAGAGCATACGCTAAAGTGTTTTCTTCTCTCTCTCTCCAGGTAGCGACCATGTCAGGCCATAATCAAGATAATAATATGGATGTATTGACTGAACCCGCTTATTATACTGAGCAGGGGAACGTTGGACCCGTTCTTTCTTATAAGAGTTATAAGACTGAACAAGGAATAAGAGAATATCTGGATTCTCAAGCCGTCCAAAAGAACATGCATGTTGATGCATCTTCTTCAGGTGTGTTAGTTATTGAGAACTGTTTCTCAGTTCACCCTACGTCCTGGGTATTAGATACCGGATCAGGATCCTACATATGTAAAATGTTACATGGGCTACGTAAAGGTAGAGAACTGGGAAAAGGTGATCATTCCGTTCAAGTAGGGAACGGTGCAAGTATTGTAGCCAAAGCAGTTGGCGAATATCACCTAGTATTACCAAGTCGTAATACACTGATTCTGAATGAGTGTTATTATATACCGAACATGATGTACAACATTATATCGGTTTCTTTATTAAGTAAAGAAGGATATAATTTTGTAGTACAGGATAATGTTATGAACATATTCCTAGATCAAAAGTTGATTGCATCAGGCTCATTACATAATGGCATATTCATTCTCAATCAAAATACAGTCCTCAATATACAAAACACACACAAGAGGAAAAGTTCAGAAATGAACGAATCCTTCTTGTGGCATTGTAGACTTGGTCATATCAATGCGACACGACTGGCTAAGTTACATAAGGATGGGTATTTGAATCCGTTCGAATTATCATCTTATAATACTTGCCATTCATGTCTCAAAAGGAAAATGACCAAAGCTCCGTTTAGTGGACACGGAGAAAGTGTTACGGAACTCTTAAGACTGGTACATAGTGATGTATGCGGTCCCATGTCTACGCATGCCAGGAACGGTTCTTCCTACTTTATTACATTCACTAACGATCTCTCAAGATTCGGACATGTGTTCCTGATGAAACACAAGTATGAAGCTTTTGAGAAATTCAGAGAATATAATCACGAAGTAGAGAACCAAACGGGCAAAATTATTAAAATCCTTCGATCTGATCGAGGAGGAGAATACTTGAGCAATGAGTTCCGGGATTATCTAAAAGAGAATGGGATTCTCTCTCAGCTTACTCCTCCTTATACACCACAGCACAACGGTATATCAGAGCGGAGGAATCGCACCCTATTAGATATGGTGCGCTCTATGATGAGCACTGTAGAGTTACCTATCTCCTTTTGGGGTTATGCGCTGGAGACAGCCGCATATCTATTGAATAGAGTTCCAACTAAATCGGTGCCTACCACTCCATTTGAGATATGGAATGGTAAGAAGCCATCTCTTAAACTAGTTAAGATATAGGGTTGTCCGACCTATGTTAAAAAGTAAAATCCGGACAAACTCGAGGCAAGATCAGGTCTATGTAAGTTTGTAGGATATCCAAAAGTTTCCTATGGATATATCTTCTACCACGGTGAGTAACAAAAAGTATTTATTTCTCAATATGCCACCTTTTTAGAAAAGGAATTTCTTGCAAAAGAAATTAGTGGCGAAGAGGTAGAGCTGGAAGAGGTTCCAGCACAAACTACAACAGATGATTTGTTGGAACCAGAGGATTCAGTAGTACCCAACGAACCCCAGCCTCTCCGCCGATCTAGCAGGGTTTCTCATCCACCTGAGAGATACTACGGTTTTCTCATTGATGGTGGAAGCGAGGATTGCATCATGGAAGATGATGACCCAACTAGTTTCGAGCAGGCCATCATGAGTGGTGACTCTGTGAAATGACTGGATGCAATGCGATCTGAGATGGAATCCATGTACACCAATAAAGTATGGACTTTGGAAAATGCTCCTGAAGTAGCAAAACCCATTGGGAGCAAGTGGATCTTTAAAAAGAAATTTGGTGTAGATGGAAAAGTTGAGACTTTCAAAGCTAGACTTGTAGCAAAGGGTTTTCGTCAACGACCAGGTGTGGATTATGAAGAAACCTTTTCTCCAGTGGCTATGCTTAAGTCCATCCGAATCTTACTTGCCATTGCTGCATACCATGACTACGAAATCTGGCAAATGGATGTTAAGACCGCCTTTCTAAACGGTGATTTAGAAGAGTGCGTGTACATGACTCAGCCAGACGGCTTCGTAGATAGTGGGAGCAGCGGAAATGTGTGCAAGCTGCTTAAATCCATTTATGGGTTAAAGCAAGCATCGCGGAGTTGGAACATCTGTTTTGATGTTGTAGTCAAAGAGTTTGACTTCATCAAAAATATGGATGAACCTTGTATTTATAAGAAGGTAGCAGAGAGTAAGGTTGTCTTCCTCGTATTGTACGTAGATGACATACTCTTGATAGGAAATGATATTCCTATGCTGCAATCAGTCAAGGTCTTCTTATCACAAAGATTCTCAATGAAAGATCTAGGTGATGCCTCCTGCATATTGGGAATCATGATCTATAGAGATAGATCTAAACGGATACTGGGATTGTCCCAATCCAGGTACATTGACACCATACTAAAGAGGTTTAGTATGGAAGAATCCAAGCGTGGGAACCTACCCACGATCTCTGGACTCACTCTCTCCAAAGACATGTCCCCCAAGACTGATTTGGAAAGAGCTCGCATGCAAGGGATACCCTATGCTTCGGCAGTAGGCTCTATCATGTATGCGATGCTATGTACCAGACCCGATGTAGCATACTCACTAAGTGTAGTGAGTCGGTATCAAGCAGATCCTGGAGAGAGTCACTGGACAGCTGTGAAGAACATTCTCAAATACTTGCGAAGGACTAGAGACATGTTCTTGGTGTATGGTAACGGAGAACTCCAGGTGGAGTCCTTTACCGATTCCAGCTTCCAAAGTGATAAGGACGACTCTAAGTCGCACTCGGGATTTGTTTTTACCCTCAATGGAGGGGCGGTATGTTGGAAGAGTTCCAAACAGGATACCGTTGCAGACTCGACGATGGAGGCCGAATACATCACTGCCAACGATACTGCTAAAGAGGCTGTCTGGATAAAGAAGTTCATTAGTGAACTTGGTGTAGTTCCATCCATTGAACATCCAATACCTCTGTATTGCGATAACAATGGAGCTATGGCGTTGGCCAAGGAACCCAGGTCCCATCAAAAGTCCAGACATATTCTGAGGCGGTATCACCTGATCAGGGAGATAGTTGATCGCCGGGAGATCGAGGTCAGGAGAGTAGATACGAAGGACAACACCGCGGATCCATTCAAGAAGGCCATTCCCCAGATACAGTTTGAGAGATTATTCGGGATGCTAGGTATGAGATACTACAGCAGCTGGCCTTAGTGCAAGTGGGAGATTGTTAGTTATGTATATGCCCTAGAGGCCATTGTTGTACATATGATGTATATTATAATGGATTCTTGGATATATATAGAGAGGACTTTCTTGCTCGTCATGATAGTATGCTATTTGGTTTTCCTTTATCTTAACATGTTGACTTGTATTGGTTTACTGTTTTTACTCTCACATGTTGATAAAGCCCTTAGGATCTGTACTCGACTACTGGGACTATGATGAGATCATACTAGTGGGGCCATGGTAGTCGATGAGTACATCCTATAATTGTTCCTAGTTGAGGGAATATCGAGACAGGGCATCGATACACCAGAGTAGACTAGCGTATACGCATCTTGACCCATATGATGGGCGATGGATGATCCCATATCCATCGGTGTTTGACATTAGAGATGGTGTACGGGTGCTCAGTGGAGACTGGGTACACTGGAAGGACTCGTCGAGAACTCGCAGATGGTGATATACCACACGTCAGATGGCAGTTCTCCGGTGACACTGGTATAGGGTAGTCTGTAGACCCGAGATCGTCATAGAGTCTTGTGTGATTCCCACTGTGCTTTGATTTCTACCTTACCACGTCCAAGAGGGCGTGTAAAATGGTGGCTTTTGGGTACAGTCCCGAATCACATGGAGGCAATGAGCGATAGGAGGGGATTCGTCTCTCCCGGTATAGGGAGTTGATGGTGTGCTGTGTTCGATTGGCTATAACTGGAAGTCCCTGGCCAGGGATGATATAGAGATTTACTGGTAAGTGTTACCAGTAGTTTCTCGACCCGTTATGAGCAACACATCGACACGACTTATCGGTTACTGGGGTCTGACGTATACCACCCCTAGACTTGATATGCAACATATCAGACGAAGAGACCGGACTGTACGGGAGTGTTACTGATTGGATTCATAGGAGAACGGACAGGCTAGCTTGTTGATCTTCTGATCGCTCAATACCTGGGTGGCTGTTACGTTTAGCTGACCGCTTGCAGCTTGTGGGTGTTTGATATGATCATCACCTGCTACCGGCGTATTGACGATTCTTTAGAGTCCTACACAGAGGTTTCTTGGCTCAGGCAAAACGGAGTAGAGGCACATATGTGATATGTGCAGGAACGAGGATAATGCGATATGAGATACCGTATTATATTCTCGCGATATTTAGATATGAACCGGATCATCGGATCAAGTGTTGATTCGATGAATCGGTACATGATATATTAGTCGGTTATATTTGATATAGCCGGATTGTCAAATCAATTGTTGATTCGATGATTTAATGTATAATAGTATATATGATATATTGTATTACATTATCTAATATTGGCTCGCTTTATTATTTCATTTTCTCACCGGATAATACATTGATATATATGTGATATATGTTAATTGTATTATTTTTCTTTTGTTACAAATATATAATATATATATGATATATATTATAGTAACATGTTATGATTAATTATGGAACATGTTTTGTGGATATAAAGAAAGGTTAGGGTTTGATTAGGGTTAGTTCTTTCTTGCACCTTCTAGAACTTTTCCTTTTGTTTTAAAGAAGATATTATGATAGATATTTTCTCATGACTCATTGTTTTAACCCAACCAAACCCTAACCCTAGTTTATTCTCCACAAAGGTTAATCTTCTCATCCTTGACCATGGTTCCATAATCAATCATATATTCACTTCTTCTATTCATCACAAAAGGATTATCTTTTTCATTCATCATCTTCTTCTCTTTTAGCTTTGAGAAAGCTTACCAGTTATTTCTTTTGTGATGATTTCATGTGAGATTATGATATAAAAGGAAAGCATAAATACTACTCCATCATCCTCATCTAATCTAGCCCATTAGATTAGGGTGTTCACCTCATTAGAGTGAGAGAGCTTGAGCTTTTGCAACTTCGACGTAGATCATCGGAGAAAAGGAATACTACAAGCTAGCATAGATCGTTCGAGTCATGGAGCCTCTCTTGAGTCCACGAGATCGTGGATCACGGTGAAGGGACTTCTACTCGGAGCTTATGAAGCGAAGGAGCGGACTACAAAGGTTGTAATCCCTCACACTTAGTAGTAAAGATGTTTACTTGCATGTTAAACCCTAATAATCTAGCAAAGATCCCGGCTTTGGGTTGTTCGGCACGTCTAAATTTTTATCCGGACATGTTTGATGCCTTATGAACCTTCACAAGAGTGCCTAGGAACCCTACAAAAGGGAGGCCGACGAGCAAACTCATCTTGAACCCTACTGAGCCTGACAGTGATAATATCCGTACAGTCTAGTCTGTTCATCTAAGAGTATCGCATATCGAGTCTAAGGGGTGGATAAAGTCAGACCCCTAATAACGCGACATTTAGTGTCGGCATGAAACCCATCACCACCTGAGAAACTATGGATCCTGGATCGGTAATTCTCTTCCACCATGGCCATAGATTTCTGGTGATGGCCACCCGTGCACAACGCAACATCAACCCCCAATACCCGGAGAGACGAATCCCTGACTATCCGATCACTGCCTCTATGTGGCTCGGGACTGTACCCAACTAAAACCTGTTTGCACGACTCCTTTGAACCGTGATAGGGTAGTAATCAAAGCACAGTGGGAACTCACACGAGACAAATTACGATCTCAGGTCGACAGACTAACCTGTACACATGTCACCTGGGAACTGCTATCTGACAATAGGTATAATAACAACTAGCAGGTTCCCGGCGAGTCTGTCCAGTGTACTCATAACCCAATGAGCACCTGTATACTATATTAGGTGATCAAACTAACACCAATGGCTTATGAGACCTGGCCACCGCCCCTCGTCGGGGTCTTGATCAGTATACACTAGTCTATACTGGAGTATCGATACCCAGTCTCGATACTCCCACGACTAGGGACATTTAAGGATGTTCTTATAGAACCCCAACTCCCACGTATATGATCGCCATCATAATGCTGGTAGTCAGGAAAAAATCCTATGGGCTCTATCAACATGTACATGATGATAAAGACAAACCAGATAGATCACTATCATCTTGAGTAAGACTGTTCTACCGATATAGGTTCTCCCTTAATCATCATAATCACCTGCCTACGATTACGATAATTGCCTTGAGGGCACTATAGCCAACAATCTCCCACTTGCACTTAAGGCCAATTATAGCGATGCCGCATACTCACTGCCCGTGTGATACCGAACACCCAACTTTTCTACTAATCAGTTTCCCAAATCCCGTTTGCGAAACTATTGTGTTCGAGAAATAGCCTCAGTAAGTGGATCCGCTCCAATTTTTCTTTTTGTATCTCTCTATATCTCAACTTCGCGAAGAAAGTTATCTCCCGAAATGAGCAGTACCTATCTTAGAATTTGTCTGGATATCTGATGGGACCCAGTTCACAAATGAACTCCAAATCCAACAAACTTCTTAAACTGTATCATCCACTGAATTTAATCGGTATCATGCGCCATGCCATTCCTCAGTATCCTCTTGGACCACCTGTCCAACATAATGTCCTTCAAAAGAAAGAAAACTATAACTCTGACAGTCACTCTTTCATCCAGGTCACCTTGGAAACCTAAAATGATAACCGTCTCCTAAAGGAGGCTGCCATTACCATATCCTTAGAACATCCATTTATGTTCATAAACTGCTTCCCAACGTTTCTCCAGGATTAGATTAATATATCTTCTTATTGCAGCTAGTGCAAAAATAGCATCTGGTGTGGTACTTGACATTTCATGATTATCTCAATTGCCTAAGCAAGTGATATGCTAATCATGCATATCTCTCTCCCCTTTAGTCTGTAAGACACCTTTAGAGAGGGTGACTCCATCACCTGCAGGCACACCACCATGCCTGGAGTCATCCATTCTAAAAAACCTTTAGAATAATGTCAAAAGTACCCAGATTAGGATACTTCCCAAATCTAGATCTAAAACCATAGATCTAGTAACCAGAAACCGTGATATTATATCCATATCCTATGTGGAGAAACAACTTTGTGACAACCACAGTATAACCGATCGTAGTATAGGAATATCTCTTCCTATCAAGTGCATGTCATCCCAATACCTGGACATCACTCTCTACTACCTTCTTACCAGATCCATCTCCTATTCTGATGAGGTCAGGACCTATGACTGTCACATAAATAATAGACGATCTATTTTCTCTATACCTGCTTTAGTCTATAAATAAACATAAGGTACTTGCCCACTATGCTTCCGCTGCCCCCACTGACTACAACAACCCTCTAGCAGAGTCATATGCACGTGCACTTCTAAAGCTAGTTTAGAACGATGCTATATTCATCCTACTTCTGTGTCTTATAGTCTAGAACAGCAGCAATGACAAGTCTGGGTAAACAAGAACCTCCATGTCACCGTCTCTGAGAAGACCGAAGTACATCTCGAGTGCCTGAGGTTACCCACCAAAATCTGTGGAGTGGCTAATGGAATGTCGAAACCAATTAAATCCTCAGGTTCTATTAAATCTTCAGTGATCGTTTGTGGTTCTGGAATCACTTCCAGTTCTACCATACTCCCACTTCTGTTTTCTGAAAAAATCCATTTTACTAAAAATATGGCGAGTCAAGAACAATATAAATATTGATCTTCCTGATGGTAGCAAGTTAACCCTCGTCAAATCCCGGGATAACCCACAAACAACCATTACTGAAACGTGCATCGAGTTTATCCGGATTCTGGTTTTAAGCATCAGCCGGACAACTCCCTGTACCTTACAATCGTTAAGATATAAATTGATTATATATATATATAATATAAAAACAAAAGCACTAATTTAATTGGAACCAGATTCAAAATTCATGCAGCTGTCTCCAGTGCATATCAACCAAATGAAAGGAGACCATTCAGCATTATTCAACTAGGAGTGCATCCATATATGAGTGACCTGAAAGAGATGCAAGTTCTTAAAACCATTACTATCAACGGAATGCCAAACACAAGTATCTACATCTTCGACTTCCTCGAAGAATCCTGATACTTCCAACAAATGGTTCTCTACTTTATTCTTATACCTATAACTTCTCAAAATCTGAACCTTGTATTTCAACGAAATACCTGTCTAAAATTAGAGAAGTTATGAGTAAACAGAATATAGTATGAGTACCAACCCCATTGTCCTAATGGACACTGGACAACATATAATGCTTTGTATAAGTCCCCTGAGTTCAATAACTCAAACCCTGTGTGTCGTAGATTGAAAAAACTGTACTATGGTTAAGAAGAATTACACCGCTGTTGAATGCACCTTACCCAATCACCAACTGATATAGGTAAATGTCACAGACATGATATCAAAAAGTTATATCTCACTTTATAAAATAAACGTACAGATATATCGGTTTGAAATTGGTGCATAATAATGGATATTCAAAACCAAATATTTGTCGTCCGACAAAAACCCAGGTGATTTCCTTAAATATCACCAATTACAACGAATTCCAATATAATGAGAATACAATCACCTAATTCCCAATATCTTACTCTCACTCACCATCTGTAATAACATACAAATGTGAGAAACTGATCTAGTAAACACATACCCTGGAGTTAGATTCCAATTGGGAAAACAGTTTTTAATTAACATCGCACGGTGAAACTGAAACATGAAAATGTTTCAAAAGGGGTTAATTGGTATTCCTAGTAATGCCTCTTTCACTATCTTGATTCATGACAGTAACCATATACTTACCTGCCCTCACTCCAATCCATTTATTATGTCTTTACTTATTACCTTCTGTACACCTTCTTTAGGCTAATTGGGTTTCTTCCTTCCCTACCCTTCGGCACCAGCCTAAGGTTTAGAAGAAGACTATCCAATAAGCGTAATATGTGTACTCTCTTAATCCTAGGAGTCCTCATAACCCGAGGGAAGGTAAAGAGAAAAAGACATCTGAATAATCCTATTCTATTTCTCCTGAACCGGAAACCACCCTCGAATCTGGAACGAATTCCTTCCAGTTCGTATGTAACTATACGATGTTATATCCAATAGGAGTGGATATCCGTAGTGATACGGAGTGTTCTGGAGAAATCCAAAATGGATGTGGGAGTGGCAGGGGTATACACGGTTTTCTCGTGAATGATGGCAGCCGCAATTTTCTTTGTCATTATTCTAGTCCCTTTATATGTCTCTACTTATTACCTTCTGTACACCACACTTAGGCTTAATTGGATTTCTTCCTTCCTTACCCTTCGGCACCTGCCTATGGTCTGCAGGAAGACTATCCAATAAGCTCAATAGATGCACCCTCTCCTAATCCTGGGAGCCCTCACAACCTAAGAGAAGGTAAAAGCAAAAGACAAAAGAATAATCTTATTCAATCTCTCCAGAACCAGAATCCATCCTCGAATCTGGAACAAGTTCCTTCGAGTTCGTATGTAACTATACGATGGATTTATCCAATGGAAGTGGACGTTCATAGTGATACGGGGTGTTCTGGAGAAATACAAAGGTGATATAGAAGTGGCAATGATGTATGCGACACCGTGACATTCCAAAATCTAAATTGTTTTAAGAAGGTTCGGTTAATTTGGTTCATGAGTTTTAGTCAAGGGTCGGGCCATGGTCGTTGCCAAAGAGAGAGAGAAAAGAAACACTCAGCGTGCACTCTAACCTAGATCAGAATAGTTAATCACTTTATCTAATCTGGATGGCTCCCACTGTTTCCGCGAATTCTCGTCCAAACCCAAAAGAAGAATTAGTCGGGTTCATCTCAAATCACCCGACGAGTAATCCTACTCATCAGTGGGAATCGGGATCCAACTATCATTGCATGATAACTTGACGGAATCCAATCAAGTTATCACACTCCAGAAGGTATGCGCAAACCTGGCAAGTTTCCTATATGTTTGAAACTCCCGATATGATTTTTACCCCCAACGACCAATAACCTTGACGCTTGCCAACAAGTTATAGGCCACTAGTCAAGTTCAACCCGCCATTGTCCTGGATTAACTCGAACCCACCCGCACAAACCTTTGACACTTGCCAACAAAGTTGTACGACTGTCCCAATAAACCACATATCCATGCTACAAATAAGTATTATTCAGCTACCGTACACTATGCCTTGACGCTTGCCAACTAACATAGCACGAATACCAAATAGTACTTATAAGAAATGACGGAGGGCTACGGATGGTTTTGGCGAAAAACCTTTAACGTAATGAACTTGATATCGTTGAAGGAACCGAGTGGTTTTACAAATTTATAGTGGAGAAAACTTTTGCTAAAGTGGTCACTCCCGATGAAGGGATCTCGGCTCTTTCACCATCGAATAAGGTGCAGGATATTCCAAACTGAATACCACTGTGCAAAGCAAAAGAGAACGTCTGTAATGTTAGTTTTTTTTAAAAACTTGGTTCCAACAACATCATATGGGTTTGTTTTATCCTTGCATTGATAAGAATCAATGCAGTTCCATCAATTAACATATCACACCAGAAAAGAACGAAAAATAAAATGTACATATATGCCATCCGCATTCACCACTGGGTCCCGTCATCACTCGTTAGGTTACTTAACTAACGACAGAGCGGGGACTGGGCTAGCATGGGTGCAAAACATATACAACATCTACTAGTATATATATAAATATATATAACAATCGTCCCAGGCATGATATAAAGCAACATCATAGAAGCAACACATAATGGTGGATAATCTTGGAGCCCCGGGTTTCACTTGAGCCGTAAATGAGACCCGACATTCCCTGTCGTGTGGATAGCCTGTGCAATGATAACCTAGACCCCTACGAGCACGGCAAGTTATCCGCCAAAACCAGAAGTGAAGCAACCCCCTTCAACAACGTGAATGGGCTACCCAGCACTTCACGAAATCCGGCAACTTGAGCACCCCTCCGTGGGTCAACCTATACCCCGTACGAGTGCGGCAAATAGCCCGCCAATTCTAGAGTAAGGTCTCCTCCGTCTCAACGCCATGAGATGCGGACCCGTTACCCTCTAGAACCAGGCTATTCGTGCACTCCACCGCGGGGTAATCCAAGTACATAAAAGAAAATAATATACAAGGGTGATATCGACCTCAACCCGGTCGTGCCCCAAACAAATAATATACAAACTGGCAGTGACGGCAGTCCATATATCGGACGCTCACCCCACAATTTCAAATGTACAAATGAAACTAAACTGTACTATCATTGCACCATAGTTATCCACTACGACGATCCAACCACAACACAGCACAACACAGAACATCAACGTGAATGTCACGTTCGCAAACCCATCTAAAAGAACTATAGCAATTAGAAAAGTTGTACCGATCGAATGACATTCACGGTCGCAGATAGTAATGTATGTACTGATAAACATTTAAATAGTGTTAAAACATCGACTTCGGAACACCCCGAATTGCTCCTAAACAACATATAACATAATATCCAAAATGGGCAAAACTAGCAATACCATTGAACCAATATCCCAGAGACCAGACAACACCCAAAATACGAAGCCCAAAATCCCTATTAGGGCCGGCCAGCTCGGAAAAAGAAGCAATGTGCTCGGGTCAATTTTGTTGGAATGAGCTCGTATTTGGGGTGTAGTCTAGTTGTCACTCAAGAAGTCTTCTGCAGTTGCTAAAAAAATTTTTGAAGACTTTGAAAATCGACAGAGACTGGAATCAGCAGTGCACAGTTTTGGGATCGTTTCGATTTTGATAATTTAACATTGTCTAAACTATCTAGGTTAGGGTTTAAAGGCTGGCTCTGATACCATGTTGGGTTACGGCAGCGCCCGGCCATCAAACCGTGGCCAAATGCAGAACAAAAATTTACTGAACTGGCGCTACCATTACCTGATGACCGGATCTAACCTAAACCCTAAACTAGCAAGCTATAAAAAGAAGTTAGAATGGTTATACCGAGTTGATCCGTTTCCTTCGGTCTTCAACCAACATCCCCAAGCTCTTAGTGGCTCCTTGATCAACTTTGGTTGCCGGTCTTCCTCCATCTACGATGATCCACCTGAGGGAAAACGGCGCAAGCTTCAGCCTCGTCGAGCGAGGCAACCGACGCTCCAAGGTTGCTAGCAATGGAGAGTGTGTTGGATGTATATGCCCTAGAGGCCAGTATTGCATATGTATACATATGGATACTAGGGATATGTATGTACAGAACAATCTTGCTCAGTTTTATAGTATATTATTTGACTTATCTTTATCGGGATATATGTATTTATTGTTATTATATCTGGTTTGCACATATTGAAAAAGACTTGATACGGTAGTATACTATTGTGGTTTGTCTTTATCTTAACATGGCATATGTCATACTCGTTATTACATATTGCGGTTACATGTTGATAAAGCCCCTAGGATCTTGCTTGACTACCTGCGTTTTGATTGCGATCATACTCGTGGGAGCAGGGTAGTCCATAAGCACATCCTTAAATGGTCCCTGGTCGCGTGAGTATCGAGACTGGGCATTGATACTCCAGAGTAGACTGGTGTGTACGTTTCTAGCCCCGTCGGGGGATGGTTGGTCCCGCAGCCATTGGTCTGATGCACCTAAGATCGTATTCAGGTGCTCACTGGGTGTGAGTACACTGGACGGACTCGCCGAGAACTTTCATGTGGTACTAAACCTATCGTCAGATGGAAGTTCTCAGGTGACATGTGTATAGGTTAGTCTTTGGACCCGAGATCGGCATTTGTCTCGTGTGAGTTCCCACTGAACTTTGATCACTACCCTACCACGGCTCTACTGAGTCGTGCAAACAGGTTTTGGTTGGGTTCAGTCCCGAGCCACATGGAGGCACTGGGCGATTGTCGGGGATTCGTCTATCCCGGTATAGGGAGTCGATATCGCACTATGATTCGATTGGTCAGGACCATAAGACCTTGGCCAAGACACTTGGGATTTACTGATAGGTTGATCAGTAGTTTCCCGGATTGGTCCTGAGCCACGCCGGCATGACTTATCAGGTTGTTAGGATCTGACATTCACCACCCTCTAGACCCGGTATGCGATACTCTTTGACGAAGAGACAGGACTGTATGGATATTGTCACGGATAGGCTCAGTAGGAGTTCGGACGAGTTTGCTCGTCGGCCTTCCTTTTCGACAGGTACCTGGGCAGCCGTTACGTACAGCTAGTGCCGCTAACATGCTTGTGGTTAAACCCACTGACAGAGTACTGTCGAGTCTTTAGAGTCCCACACAGAGGGTTTCCCCAATCCAGGCAAAAAGATATAGTAGCCGTATTGGATACGTGCAGGGTTCGATCGATTGATGTACTTGGTACTCAGATTTTCGATCGGACAGTTTGTAATACTAGCCGGCTCGGGTTTGAGCCGGATTATTAAATCAGGTATTGATTTAATAATTTACGTATATGTATTTCGATATATATATTCTAGTATTACGTTCTTCATGTTATTCTATCTCTTTTGGGCGTTCGGATTTTTATCTGATTGCCGGTATATTTGTACAGTAGACTGAAATCCGTATTTACTATAGATTTCCTTCTAGAAAGTGGCCACCTCATTATGTATTTTCCTTTTATTTGATAATTAGAAATAAGGTGTAAAGTAAAGGGTATGGGAGGAAAAGAGGTGACCATGCTTCAATAGTAGTCAAATGAATTTATAATTCATTTTGGGTTTACTATTGAAGCATGGTTGCTATTGTTTAATGAAAGAAAATAGCATACAAAACCTTTGTGTGTTATTTTCTCTCTCATACTTGATTCATTTTTTTTCTCTTGAGCTCTCATCTCCTCCCTCCTCTAGCTTTCTCCTCCACCTTCATCTTCTTCCTTTTCACTACATTTCTCATGTGTTGAGATACAAGTGAAGATGCTAGAAAGAGATAGAACACTTGGACATCCAAACTACATCCTAGATTACTTGGACTAGCATCCCAAGTCCTCTAGTTGCTCTTTTGACATATTGCAAAGAGCTAGAGCCATGGATCATACTCACCGGGTGGATCATCTACGACAAAAGGAGGCCGGAGAACAAGCTCGATCCCGATGGACCGATGGAGCCGGATTTGGAGTTCAAGCACGTTCAAGACGCTTGCTGGGAGCTAAGGATGAAGAAAGAAGACCGAAGGACTTTGTTCATTTGGTGAGGTTTCTATCATAGTAGATAGATCTCCTAGTGTAGCCAATTGGTTTTATGGTAAGATCCGGTTTTAGGGTTTATTCTAGCGCCAAGTTTTGTTCGCAAGAAAATTTTTGTTCCGCATTTGGCTACGGGAGTTGGCCGGGGCGCTAGGGTAACCCTTCATGGTATCAGAGCCATCCCATAAAACCTATACTAGTTTGTTTAAACGTGTTTAGAATAACGATCGACTAAAAATTTCAAAAACCGCATTTCAATTCATGTAGTTTCTGTCGATTTTTAAAAGTGCTCAAAAAATAAATTTTATGGTCTCAGAAAATCATGCAGGCTTTTTTAAGACGACAGAAGAAAATTGGTCACGTGATCCCTCCAAACCACCCTTGAACCGCCGTGAAAACCCCCTATTGGCGGCGGTTCTGCGGCCGTTTTGGGGCCCACGTGAACAAAATTTCTTCTGGGCCTCTTATTTTTGAAATTGTGGTTTCTGGAATAATTTTATTTGGGCCCAGATTTGTTACGGTGTTGGTTTAAATACTTGGGGCCCACTTGGAAAGTTTAGTCGATCGTAATTTTAAAATACGTATTTTATTTTGAGTACATTCATTTTTATCTGCGACCGGGAATGTCACTCGATCGGTAAAACTTGTCTAATCGCTATATGTTCCTTTAGACGGGTTTTGCGAACGTGACATTCGCGTTGATGTTATGTGCTTGTTCTGTGATTGTGGTTGGATAGTCGTGATGGATAGCAAGTGTTGCAATGTTTTTGGTACTGTTTAAATCCATTTGTACATTTTTTATTGCGGGGCGAGCGTCCGACATGTGGACTGCCGTCTTTGCCGGGTTGTATATTATTTTGGGGCACGACCGGGTTGAGGTCGATGTCACCGTTTGTATATATTATTTTCTTATTCAGTACTAGGATTACCCCGCGGTGGAGTGCACGAATAGCCGGATTCTAGAAGGCAACAAGCCCGCATCTCATAGCATAAAGACTGAGGGGTTTCATTCTCATGGCGTCGAGACGGAAGGGGCTTCATTCTAGAATTGGCAGGGCTATTCGCCGCACTCATAGGGGGTACATATTTTCATTGCACAGGCTATCCACATGACCGGGAACGTCAGGTTTTATTTGCGGCTCAAATGAAACCCGGGGCTCCAAGATTATCCACCATTCTGTATTGTTATCTGTGTTGTTGTTTATTATCATGCCTGGGACGAATGTTATATATAGTTATATATATACTAGTAGATGTTGTATATGTTTTGCACCCGCGCTAGTCCAGCCCCCGTTCTATCGTTAGTTAAGTAACCTAACAGGTGATGACGGGGCCCCGTGGCGAATGCGGATGGCATATACGTACATTTTATTTTCGTTCTTTTCTGGTGTGATAGGTTACAAATTGATGGGACCGCATTGATTTTGATTAATTCAAGATAATAAACCTAAAAGATGTTGTTGCAACCAAGCTTTAAAAACTGTCATTACAGACGTTCTCGTTTGCTTTGCACAGTGGTATTCAGTTTGGAATATCCTGCACCTCATTCGACGAGGCAAGGGCCGAGATCCCTTCACCGGGAGTGACCCCTTGAGTAAATGTTTGCGTCAGGGTAATAACTTCACTATAGTCGATTAATTTCTGCTTTGCATCGTGGTATTCATTTTGGAATATCCTGCACCTCATTCGACGAGGAAAGCCGAGATCCCTTCACAGGGAGTGACCTCTTTAGCAAAGGTTTTCGCCACTATATATTTCTAAAACAACTCAGGTTCCTTCAACGATATCAAGTTCATTACGTTAACGGATTTTTCGCCAAAATCCCAGCCGTAGCCCTCCGTCATTTCTTACAAGTGTTACTTGGTATTCATGCTGCGTATGTTGACTGTGTCAAGGTGTAGTGTATGGTAGCTGAGAAATACTTGTTTGCGGCACATGATGCGATTGGTTAGGACAGTTGTATGACTATTTTGACTTTGTCAAGGGTCATGCGGGTGGGTCTAATGCAATCTTGGACAATGACGGGTTGAACTTGGCTAGCTACTTATGATATGTTGACTGTGTCAAGGTCATAAGTCGTTAGGGGCAAAAACCACATCGGGAGTTTCAAACATACAGGAAACTTGCATATTTAGCATACCTTCTGGAGTGTGGTGACCAGAGTGGATTCCATCTAGTGCATCATACAATGATAGTTGGATCCCGATCCCAATGATGAGTAGGATTACTCTTGGGAGATTTTTTCACTTAACAATCAATGCTATAAACCAAGTAGGTGTCTAGAACGGTGTTAGCGGGGCTACGCCTCCAGGGAAAAGAGGTTATGTAATTAAGGAACTTCGCGAAAGCGTTGGAAAACCTTCCTCGAAGTACCAACACCAGCCTGGCTGAAAGGTTAAGAAAGTATTGTGACGTGCGATTAATCCTGACTAGTTTTTCTTTTAGGGTTTGAAGAAGAATTTGAGGAAACAATGGGAGCCATCCTGATTAGATAAATTAATAAACCAATCTAATCTTGCAAGAGCACACGCTGAGTGTTTTCCCTCTCTCTCTCCAGGTAGCAACCATTTCATGCCCTAATCAAGATAATAAAATGTATCGCTTGATCGATCCGAATTCTTATTCGGGGGTGGGGAACGTCGGTTCGGCTCTAACTTTCGAAAACTGTCATAAGTATGAGCAAAGGAAAGAGGAAAGTTTGAATTCCATGATAACCCCATTGAAGAAGAAGCATACCGTTACGTCTTCTTCAGTTGTTCTTGTAGTTGAGAACTGTTTTTCGGTTAGTCCTACCTCCTGGGTACTAGATACCGGATCAGGATCTCATATCTGTAATTTATTGTAGGGACTGAGAAAAAGTAGGATAGTTGGACCTGGTGATATGTCCCTCAGATTAGGGAACGAAGCACAAGTTAATGCTGCAGCCGTCAGTGAATATCACCTAGTATTGCCAAATGGCAATGCTATGATTTTGAACAATTGCTACTATGTACCTTCCATACTTTGGAACATCATATCAGTTTCTTTACTTGATAAAGATGGATATAACTTTGTTCTTGATAGAAATATCATGAAAATTTACCTTGATAAGGTACTGGTTGCAGAAGGTACACTGTGTAATGGTATCTATGTTCTAAATCAGAATACAATGCTCAATGTACAAAACACACGCAAGAGGAAGAGTTCAGATACGAACGAATCCTACTTGTGGCATTGTAGACTTGGTCATATCGGAGAGAAAAGGCTGAGTAAGTTGCATAAAGATGGACTTTTAGATACGTTTGAATTTTCATCTTTTGAAACTTGTCAATCTTGTCTCAAAGGAAAGATGACCAAATCTCCATTCACCGGACACGGGGAAAGAGCAATAGAGCTTTTGGGACTCATACACAGTGATATGTGTGGTCCGATGTCTATACATGCAAGGGGTGGGTTCTCGTATTTCATCACATTCACTGACGATCTCTCTAGATTCGGATATGTGTATCTTATGAAACACAAATCTGAAACTTTTGAGAAATTCAGAGAATTCAGAAACGAAGTAGAGAACCAGACTGGCAAAATTATCAAGATCCTCCGATCTGACAGGGGGGGGGAGTACTTGAGCACGGAATTCCTAGATTACTTAAAAGAGAAGGGAATTCTCTCTCAACTTACTCCTCGTTACACACCATAACATAACGCTGTATCGGAGCGGAGGAATCGTACCCTATTGGATATGGTTCGCTCCATGATGAGTAATGCCGAGTTGCCTCTTTCATTCTGGGGATATGCACTTCAAACAGCAGCACATCTTTTGAATCAAGTTCCATCCAAATCCGTGCCTAAAACTCCATATGAAATATGGAGTGGTAAGAGTTTGTATTTTAAACATGTTAAGATTTGGGGTTTCCCTGCTTATGTCAAAAAGCAAAACCCGGACAAACTTGAGGCACAGTCAGTTTTGTGTAAGTTTGTGGGATACCCAAAGGATTCTAATGGGTATCTATTCTACCACGCAGAGGAACAAAGGATTATTGTTTCTCGGAATGCCAAATTTTTAGAATGGAAATTTCTTGCAAAAGAAACCGGTGGGAGCGCAGTAGAACTGGATGAAGTTCCAAAAACACAAACTAGAACTGAAGATTTGGTGGAACTGCAGGGTTCAGTTATATCCGACGAACCTCAGCCACTCCGCAGATCTAGTAGGATTTCTCATCCGCCCGAGAGATACTACGGTTTTCTCGTAGATGGGGATCAAGAGGATTGCATCTTGGAAGAAGATGATCCTAGTAGTTTCAGATAGGCCATTATCAGTAGGGACTCTGATAAGTGGCCGGATGCTATGCAATCTGAAATGGAGTCCATGTACACCAATAAAGTGTGGACCCTAGAAATTGCTCTACCTGGGGTAAAACCCATTGGATGCAAATGGATTTACAAGAAGAAACTTTGTGTAGATGGGCAGGTGGAAACCTATAAGGCTAGACTCGTTGCAAAAGGTTTTCCTCAAAGACCAGGAGTAGACTATGACGAGACCTTTTCTCCAGTAGCTATGCTCAAATCCATTAGGATCCTGCTTGCCATTGCCGCCTTCCATGACTATGAGATCTGGAAAATGGACGTAAAAACGGCTTTTCTAAACGGAAGTTTAGAAGAGTGCGTTTATATGGATCAACCAGAAGGTTTTGTAGACAGTGGGAGCAGCGGGAAGGTGTGTAAGCTGCTCAAATCCATTTATGGATTGAAGCAAGCATCGCGGAGCTGGAACATCTGTTTTGATGAAACAGTCAAGGACTTTGACTTCATCAAGAACGAAGATGAGCCATGTATTTATAAGAAGATTGTAGGACGAACTGTCGTGTTCCTAGTCTTGTACGTGGACGACATTCTTTTGATAAGAAATGACATTCCTATGCTACAGTCGGTCAAGCTATTCTTATCACAAAGGTTCTCTATGAAAGACCTAAGTGATGCCTCGTACATTCTGGGGATCAAGATCTACAGAGATAGATCCAAGAGATTACTAGGACTTTCGCAATCCAGGTACATAGAGACCGTACTAAAGTGATTTAGTATGGAAGATTCCAAGCGCGGTAACATACCCGCATTGCACGGAATCACCCTCTCCAAGAAGATGTCTCCCAAGACTGACGAGGAGAGGGTTCGCATGAGTACTATACCCTACGCTTCGGCGGTAGGATCTATAATGTATGTGATGCTATGTACAAGACCAGATGTAGCTTACGCGCTAAGCGTAGTGAGCCGGTATCAGTCAGACCCAGGTGAGGACCACTGGACGGCAGTAAAGAACATTCTCAAGTACCTGAGAAGGAATAAGGAGATGTTCCTGATTTACGGTAATGAAGACCTCATGGTCGAGTCCTTTACCGACTCAAGCTTCCAGAGTGACAAGGATGACAGCAAGTCTGTCTCGGGTTTTGTGTTTACCCTCAATGTAGGGGCGGTGTGTTGGAAGAGTTCCAAACAGGATACCGTCACAGACTCGACGATGGAAGCTGAATACATTGCTGCGAGCGATGCCGCAAAAGAGGCGGTCTGGATAAAGAAGTTCATAGCTGAACTTCAGGTGGTTCCGTCCATTGTTGATCCTATACCAGTGTATTATGATAACAATGGGGCTATAGCTTTAGCGAAGGAACCACGGTCCCATCAGAAATCCAGGCACATCTTAAGGTGGTATCACCTGATCAGGGAGATCGTAGATATCTAGGAGATCGAGGTCCGGAGAGTAGATACGAAAGACAACACGGCGGATCCACTTACAAAGGCCCTCCCTCAAGCATAGTTCGAGTGACTTTTTAGGATGTTAGGTATGCGGTATGCCAGCAGCTGGCCTTAGAGCAGACGTTGGGTATTCGGTATGCCAATCACTGGCCTTTAGTGCAAGTGGGAGATTGTTGGATGTATATGCCCTAGAGACCAGTATTGTATATGTATACATATGGATACTAGGGATATGTATGTATAGAACAATCTTGCTCAGTTTTATAGTATATTATTTGACTTATCTTTATCGGGATATGTGTATTTATTGTTATTATATCTGGTTTGCACATATTGATAAAGACTTGATACGGTAGTATACTATTGTGGTTTGTCTTTATCTTAACATGGCATATGTCATACTCGTTATTACATATTGCGATTACATGTTGATAAAGCCCCTAGGATCTTGCTTGACTACCTGCGTTGTGATGGCGATCATACTCGTAGGAGCAGGGTATTCTAAAAGCACATCCTTAAATGGTCCCTGGTCGCGTGAGTATCGAGACTGGGCATTGATACTCCAGAGTAGATTGGTGTATACGTTTCTAGCCCCGTCGGGGGATGGTTGGTCCCGTAGCCATTGGTCTGATGCACCTAAGTTCGTATACAGGTGCTCACTAGGTGTGAGTACACTGGACGGACTCGCCGAGAACTTCCATGTGGTACTATACCTATCGTCAGATGGAAGTTCTCAGATGACATGTGTACAGGTTAGTCTTTGGACCCGAGATCGGCATTTTGTCTCGTGTGAGTTCCCACTGAACTTTGATCACTACCCTACTACGGCTCTACTGAGTCGTGCAAACAGGTTTTGGTTGGGTTCAGTCCCGAGCCACATGGAGGCACTGAGCGATTTTCGAGGATTCGTCTCTCCCGGTATAGGAAGTCGATATCGCACTGTGATTCGATTGGTCAGGACCATAAGACCTTGGCCAAGGCACTTGAGATTTACTGATAGGTTGATCAGTAGTTTCCCGGATTGGTCCTGAGCCACGTCGACATGACTTATCAGGTTGTTAGGGTCTGACGTTCACCACCCTCTAGACCCGGTATGCTATACTCTTTGATGAAGAGACCGGACTGTACGGATATGCTCAATAGGAGTTCTGACGAGCTTGCTCGTCGGCCGTCCTTTTCGACAGGTACCTAGGCAGCCGTTACGTTCAGCTAGTGCCGCTGACGTGCTTGTGGTTAAACCCATTGCAAGAGTACTGTCGAGTCTTTAGAGTCCCACACAGAGGGTTTCCCTGATCCAGGCAAAACGATGTAGTAGTCGTATTGGATACGTGCAGGGTTCGATCGATTGATGTACTTGGTACTCGGATTTTCGATCGGACAGTTTGTAATACTAGCCGGCTCGGGTTTGAGCCGGATTATTAAATCAGGTATTGATTTAATAATTTACGTATATGTATTTCGATATATATTTTCTAGTATTACGTTCTTCGTGTTATTCTATCTCTTTTGGGCGTTTGTATTTTTATCTGATTGCCTGTATATTTGTACAGTAGACTGAAATCCGTATTTACTACAGATTTCATTCTAGAAGGTTGCCACCTCATTATGTATTTTCCTTTTATTTGATAATTGGAAATGAGGTGTAAAGTAAAGGGTATGGAAGGAAAAGAGGTGACCATGCTTCAATAGTAGTCAAATGAATTTATAATTCATTTTGGGTTTACTATTGAAGCATGGTTGCTATTGTTTAATGAAAGAAAATACCATACAAAACCTTTGTGTGTTATTTTCTCTCTCATGCTTGATTCATTTTTTTCTCTTGAGCTCTCATCTCCTCCCTCCTCTAGCTTTCTCCTCCACCTTCATCTTCTTCCTCTTCACTACATTTCTCCTGTGTTGAGATACAAGTGAAGAGGCTAGAAAGAGATAGAACACATAGACATCCATACTACATCCTAGATTACTTGGACTAGCATCCCAAGTCTTTTAGTTGCTCTTTTGACATATTGCAAAGAGCTAGAGCCATGGATTATACTCTCCGGGTGGATCATCTACGACAAAAGGAGGCCGGAGAACAAGCTCGATCCCGATGGACCGATGGAACCGGATTTGGAGTTCAAGCACGTTCAAGGCGCTTGCTAGGAGCTAAGGATGAAGAAAGAAGACCGAAGGAATTGGTTCATTTGGTGAGATTTCTATCATAGTAGATAGCTCTCCTAGTGTGGCTAGTTAGTTTTATGGTAAGATCCGGTTTTAGGGTTTAGTCTAGCGCCAAGTTTTGTTCGCAAGAAAAATTTTGTTCCGCATTTGGCCACGGGAGTTGGCCGGGGCGCTAGGGTAAACCTTCAGAGTGGAGGTGCAGGAATGTGTCACTATCTTTTTCTTTCATCACATATGCTCAATGAGCAACTCAAGAAGATGAAGAAGGAAGTGAGGAAACATGTGGCATAAGCAACTCAAGAAAAAATGCTAAGTCTTTTGTGTGAGAATGAGAGTGTTGTGTGCCATGAAGAAAGTGGAGAAAATCAAGTGGAGAAATCAAATGATCCAAAAAAACCCCAACCAAGAAGTGGCTGCCCCCTCTCTCTCATCCACACAAAATATCTCATTTTCTTTTTCAATAAACAATTACAAGCCATACCTCTCTACATGCCTTGACCCATGCTCATGCCAACTCACCCTCCACCTCATTTCCTAATTGATTTTCTAAAAAGGAAAATCAATTAATGAGGTGGACACCTTCTAGAAACAATTCCATATAAAATACGGAATACAACCCGGTACATGTATCGAAATACATATACGCGTATTCGTACAAAAATACGAATAGCCAGGAGAGGAAATGAATAGTGAACAATAATACTAGAATATATATATATATATATATATATATATATATATAAATACATATATATTAATTATTAAATCAAAACCTGATTTAATAATCCGGTTCAGTCCTAAGCCGCTAGTATTATCAACCGTCCGATTAAAGTCTGTGCAGCCTGTACACATATTTAATCGAACACCAGTATGTACCAAAATATGTCATCTGCACCATATCGTCCGAACCGTGAAAACCCTCTGTGTGGGACTCTAAAGACTCTTCAATACGCTGGCAGTAGGTTTAACTACAAGTACGTCAGCGGCACTAGCTCTACGTAACGGCTACCCAGGATTGAGTGAAAGGGAGGCCGACGAGCAAACTCATCCTGAACTCCTACTGAGCCCGACAGTGACAATATCCGTACAGTCCGGTCTGTTCATCTAAGAGTATCGTATATCGAGTCTAGGGGGGTGGATAAAGTCAGACCCCTAACAACGCGACATTTAGTGTCGACATGAAACCCATCACCACCTGAGAAACTATCGATGCTGGATCGGTAATTCTCAACCACCATAGCTATGGATTTCTGGTGATGGCCATCCATGCACAACGCGACATCAACCCCCAATACCGGGAGAGACGAATCCCCGACGATCCGATCACTGCTTTCATGTGGCTTGGGATTGTACCCAACTAAAACCTGTTTGCACGACTCCTTTGAGCCGTGGTAGGGTAGTAATCAAAGCACAGTGGAAACTCATACGAGACAAATGACGATCTCAGGTCGACATACTAACCTGTACACATGTCACCTAGGAACTGCTATCTGACAATAGGTATAATACCAACTAGCTGGTTCCCGGTGATTCTGATGGGGGAAGAACTTTTGACGACTTTGCCTGTAGCAGGAGTAAGGAAGGCCAGCCGTTTTGGGATAACCCCTTCAGGTATCACGAGCTTTTTTGCAGGCCCGTTTGAGTTCTTCCTCAGCCTGTTGAAAACTGAGCCGCCGGATTTGGATGGCCCGTTGAGAGGGGCCGCTGTGGTTGCCAGTCGATCGAAGACCGACCATTTATAAGCTTCCTCATGCGGCGCTGAGGCACCGAAACTCACAGGTGGGGGCATGGTCCCAAAGAACAATCCAGTAGTGGTTTGTGTGACTTGCCCCACTGGTATTGAGGAAAAAGAGGTCGCGTTGGGCCCAAAGGTCACTCCTCCAGTTGGGGTGGAGCGAGAGTTGCTCGAATCCAAGGGAAACCATAGCGAACCGTGATTTTTTTGTTCGCGAAACACAACACACGAAGTGTGGAGTGGAAAGAGGAAAAGGTCCCACCGGGCATGCTAGAATCCGTTAACAGCCGAAAGACCGAACTGCGACGTTAGGATATCTGACCTGAATTTTGGGGCCAGACGCTATTTGGACTTCTCCATCCAACTCTCCGTAAATACCAAGTTGATTTCTGGCACCATATATCGGAGGTTTGAATAAATGCGACCGTTGTAGAAGACTTTATCAGATTCCCTCTCATTTGTGATGGGTTTTTGATTGTGGGGACGCTCTTCCCTGCAGGCGCAAGCCCTTGCAGTTAATTACGTTGTCGCGTTGCGATAACCAGTTTCTCCTGCTCCAGCAGTTCACTTCGTGTCATGTGTATTTTTGTTTATTTTGGTTGCCCGTGGATTGTATACGGAGACTATTTTATGTCGTCGCCTGTAGGACGCGGATTAGTCCAAATCCATACATTTATGAATTTGGGTTATGAACTTAGGTTATATATTGCTCTAGTTCAAAAATATTTTGTTTTATTTAAGGACCGTTAATTTAGTTTGAGATTAAGATCAACTTAAATATATGAGTATTTGGCTCAATTTATTTTAATTAAGGATACGTTAGTCTTATTTGAGACTAAGATCAACTCAGCAAATTTTTAGGATCATTTTTATTTAAGATCAAACAAAAGAGCATTTGGGCTCGGCTGCAAGAAAACTTCAGAGACTTAACCAATTAGGGCTTGGTCTACTCGGTCTTTTCTTCTTTCCTTTTTTTGGTTCAAAAGTGCTTATCACTTATATGGGTTCTGTTTGTTCACCCTTTTTTCTTTATGCAGAAGTGCTAAGCACTTGGTATGGCACTCATGTAGGAAGCACGTGAGGCGTTCGACCCCCTTTTTTTTGTGGCTCACGTCTATTTCACGTGATTGCTTTACTTTTTTGGGTTGCTTTGTTTTGGTGGCTGCCCAATTAGTGCAAATGAATTTCTTTGTTTTTAGGCATTCACGTGGCAAGCACGTGAGACGTGAAGTTCTTTCCTTTCAAAGATTTAATCTCTGTTAATGGCATTTTAGCCATTAATGATCACCAAGATCTTTATTTCGTGGAAAACCTTTAAAAACTAAGTCTTATACTTTTTTATAAGAACTAAGTTCGTTTTTTAGGGTTTAACCCTATTTTCAGAGGAAGTAAATCCACAGTACATAGGTTCTTTTAATCTAGTTCTTTCCCCTAGACTTTGAGTTTGAAAGACAAAATCACCCCGATGAGAATTAAATTCTCAATTTGTGGGAAGATTTGTTTTGCAAATCTCAGATCATAGGAAGAACTGAGTTCTTTTTATGAAGGATTAAACCCTTTATTTTTTGCTTGGCAAAGAAGATACATTTTATCTCTACTTTTCTTTACCTAAGGTTTAAAAGAACAAGTAGATCTTCGTTGAAGGAAAATTGAATTCTCAGCGGTAGGTTCTATCTTTTTGTTTGCAGAAACTTAGGGGGGTTCTCTCTATATGAGACTTGAAGTCTCGGGTCCTTTATATAGTGGAGGCAAATTATTAATTAGTTTTGAGAAAATCTCTCATTGGGAGATTCCAATTGATTTAATTGGTCTCAAAATTTGTTTGGGGAATTTTATCTACTGTTAGATCTTTTATCCAAGGATTTCTATTTTACAGAATATGTTTTCTTATTTTTAACAAGATTGAGGGACCCATATATAGAATTTTATTCTATTAAATGGTGATTTTTAATCACCATTTGATTTTTAATCCAAGGGTGCTCGGTTTAACAGAGCACAATCATTCTCTGTTTAGAAAGATATAGAAAATATTTTCCATTTCATTGGATTTTTGATCCACCAACTTTCTTTTTAACAGAAAATATCCTTCTCATTTAGAAAGATCTGGGAGATATTTCCCCTAATAGAATTTAATTCTATATTTAATCATCATTGGATTTTTGATCCAACGGTTCTCTGTTAACAGAGAATATCTTTCCTTTTTTAGAAAGATCAAGGGGGTATTTTCCTAGAATAGAATTTAATTCTATATAGGGAGGCGCTCTCACGTGTTTAACACGTGACCCCGATGAGGTTGTTTAGCGTCCATATTCCTTGCATATGGGCGCTCACGTGTTTAACATGTGAGGCCAGTTTAGTTTTCAGCCACTTACTCTTAGAATTTAATTCTATGTATAGATTTAACTCTATCTGAAGCTAATACTTCAAAATAGTGTTCTCACGTGTTTAACATGTGATCCCAATATTTTATGTAGCGCTTATATGCTTTGCATATAGGCGCTCACGTGTTTAAAACGTGAGGCATGTTTAGCCTTTAGTTGTTTGGTTGCAGCGCTTATATGTTTTGCATATAGGCTCTCACGAGTTTAACACGTGATGATTAAGACGATGAGAATTCTCCTATTTTTCTTTCTCCTCCTTTTTTATAAGGGAACAATTATTACTTGCAACTTATGACTTTTCGTACTGTTCGACACATGTTGAAGAAGCAACAACAAATGCAAGTGCAACAACAGCAAATGCAAGAGCAACTTGAAAGAATTGAAGCAGCGCAGAATGAAGCCAATGGAAAAAGAAAAGAGAAGGGAAAAGAAAAACGCCAATGTGGACATTATCTAAATCAAGTTTGGGGGTAGGATGAGGTGTTTTTCTTGTATATAGCATGTAGCTTTTATTTGCATATTTCCTGCATTTCGGCACTTTCATTCCTGTATTTTTCATGTAGTTTGCATTACATGTTTTCTTTTGTACTGCATTTTGCTTATTGTACCCTTTTTACCGCCGAAAGCCGGAAAGACAAACGTCTTGCCTGAATTTGGGGGTAGATGCTATTTGGTTTTATCCGTCCACCTCTCCGATGATGCTAAGTAGATTTATGGCACCATGTATCGGAGGTTTAGACGGATGCGACTGATGTAGCAGACTTCGTCAGATTCCCCCTCATTGTGAGGGTATTTTTTATTATGGGGACGCTCTTCCCTGCAGGCGCAAGCCCCTGCGGTTAATTACACTACCGCGTCGCGGTAACCACTTTCTCCTTCTCCAGATGGTCACTTCGTGTCATGTGTGTTTGTTTTGTTTTTGGTTGCCCGTGGATTGTATACGGAGACTAATTTATGTTGTCACCCGTAGGGCGTGGATTAGTCCAAATCCGTATTTTCTTAGATTTGGTTTTGGGTTGGGTTTAAGGATCGTTAAACTCATTTGAGACTAAGATCGACTTAAACGTTTGTTAAGGATACGTTAGTCTAATTTTAGACTAAGATCTACTTAACAGGATCATTTAGATCCAACAAAAGAGCATTTGGGCTCTATTGTTTTAGTTTAGGGACATTGCGGTCCATTGGGTTTAAGGACGTCAAAGTCCATGACAGTTTAAAGACGTCATAGTCTGTGTGGTTTTGGTTTAACGATTTGGGGATGTACCAAAAGTTATTGGTTATTGGAACCCTCCATCTCTCTGAAGACGTTGAAGATTTAAAACGACATATATCAGAGGTATGAAGAGATGTACCCTTGAACCAATGCTGGTTGGGAGATCTGTAGTCAAGTTTGGGACTAAGATCGGTTAACAAGATTTATGAGCATATGTGCTCAATTAATCTGAGTTAGGGGCATGTGGCTAACTTGGACTCAACCCACTCAGTCAAAAATGTTGGACCTTTAATTTGGCTCAGTCTTTTTTAATTTAACAATGTTGAGCATTGGTTTTGGGTTCTGACGACCTTTTTGTCTTTTATTGAGTGTTGAACACTCATTATGGCTTTGGGGTTTTATTAAAAGAACATTTTATGTTCTCTCAGCGTACACGTGAGGAGCACGTGGTGCGCTTGGCGCTGAGCGCCAGACTTAGAGCGCTAAGGCGCTTCCTATGAGATAGCGCACACGTGAGGAGCACGTGGCGCGCTTGGCACTGAACGCCAGTTAATGAGTGTAGAGCGCTCCTTGTGAGATAGCGCACACGTGAGGAGCACGTGGCGCGCTTGGCGATGAGCGCCAGTTAATGAGTGCAGAGCGCTCCTTGTGAGATAGCGCACACGTGAGGAGCACGTGTCGCGCTTGGCGCTGAGTGCCAGTTAATGAGTGGAGAGCGCTCTTAGTGAAATAGCGCACACGTGAGGAGCACGTGGCGCGCTTGGAGCTGAGCGCCAGTTAATGAGTGCAGAGCGCTCCTAGTGAAATAGCTCACACGTGAGGAGCACGTGGTGCGCTTGGCGCTGAGCGCCAAGCTTGAAGCGCTGGGCCCTTCTTTAAATTGGAGCGCTAGGAGCGCTGCGGCGCTGTGCGCCGGTTTTGTACCGCTAAGGCTCTTTTTAGGCAGCTTTGATCAGTTCTACGTTCTGAGAATTAAACTCTCGTTTTTAAGGGTCTTTGTCTCATGGATCTGAGAACTATGTTCTTCTCTTTTTTATGAGATACTATGATCTCTTTGTTTTTGTGAAAGACTGGGTCTTTATTTTATAGATCTATGATCTGAAGAGAATTAAGTTTTTCTCCCTCCTTTTTTATGATGAGATGCTCCAATCTCTTTTTATGAAAGACATCTGTCTTATAGATCTATGATCTAGAAAGATAACTAAGTTTTTCTTTCTTTTGATGAGATAGTTCTTCTTCCTTTTGATGAGATGCTTTGATCTCTCTGTTTTGTTTATCTTGAAGAAATTCTTCTTCCGAGAGCTTGCTCTTCTCTTTGAAATTTCTCAAAGTTTATGGGGGGGGGGTTCTCCATGTGAGACTTGAAGTCTTGGGGCCTTTATATAGGGGAGGCTGATTTGTTGAATCAGTTGAAAAGATATTTTCTCTAATTGATTTGGGGATGTTTCCCACCGTTGGATCTTTGATCCTAGGGCTTCTGTTTTACAGAAGGCAATCTTCTTGTTTTTAACAAGATTGGGAAAATCTTTTCCCATATAGAACTTATTCTGTATCTTAGTGATTTTTAATCACCATTGGATCTTTGGTCCAACGGTGCTCTAATTTTCAGAGGTAATTTGATTACTTTTAGTCATCTTTGTTGGATCTTTGATCCATGGGTGGGGAACATTTAGTTCTAGAGATAGCGCACTCGTGCTTTGCACGTGAGCGCTGCATCAGAGTCTTTGACTCTGGGTGCTAGCGCACTTAGCGCTAGCGTTCTCGTGCTTTGCACATGAGCGCTGCATCAGAGTCTTTGACTCTTAGCGCTGGCGCTGCTAGCGCGAGCGCTCTCGTGCTTTGCACGTGAGCGCTGCATCAGAGACTTTGACTATTAGCGCTGGCGTATTTAGCGCTAGCGCTTTTATGAAGCATTGCTTCATTTCAAATTTCAAAATTTAAATAGAGCTTTGCTCTGATTGGGGGAAACAAATTGTTGGAGATAGTGCCCTCAGAGTCAATTATTGGATCACAGGCACGTGATTGCAATGATTGAGGGAGGACCTGTCCCAGTAGGACAGTCTTACTCAAGATGATAGTATGCTATCTGGTTTATCTTTATCATCGTGTACTGCTTTAGGTGACCTTACGAGTCGCTATTGCATGTTGATAGAGCCCCTAGGATTCTTGCTTGGCTACCAGCAGTATGAGGGCGATCATATACGTGGGAGCTGGGGTCTATAAGCACATCCTTAAAAGGTCCCTAGTCGTGGGAGTTTCGAGACAGGGCATCGATTTTCCAGAGTAGACTAGTGTATACAGTCGAGACCCCGACGAGGGGCGGTGGCCAGTCTCATAAGCCACTGGTGTCAGTTGGTTCACCTAAGATGTATACAGGTGCTCATTGGGTTATGAGTACACCGGACAGGACTCGCCGGGAACCTGCTAGTTGGTATTATACCTGACGTCAGATAGCAGTTCCCTGGTGACATGTGTACAGGTTAGTTCATCGACCTGAGATCGTCATTTGTCTCGTGTGAGTTCCCACTGTGCTTTGATTACTACCCTACCACGTCTCAAAGGAGTCGTGCAAACAGGTTTTAGTTGGGTACAGTCCCGAGCCACATGGAGGCAGTGAGCGGATCTGCAGGGGTTCGTCTCTCCCGGTATTGGGGGTGAGGTCGCGCTGTGTCTAGGAGAGCCAGTACATGAAAAGTCCTTGGCCAAGGCAGGAGATTTGCTGGTAGGTATTCCAGTAGTATCTCAGGGTGTTCTGGGCTACACTCCGACACGACTTGTACCGCTTTTGGGGGTTTGACTTTTACCAACCCCCTAGGCCCGCCATGCGATGCTCATAGACGAACGGACCGGACTGTACGGATATTGTCACTGACAGGCTCAGAAAGATGTCACGATGAGTTTGCTCATCGACGAACCTTTTGGTCAATAGCTGGTAGCCCGTCACGTATGGCTAATACCTCTGACGTGCTAGTGGTTAAATCCACAGCCATACAATTGACGAGTCTTTAGAGTCCACCACACACAGTTACTCAAGTTTCGGGCGAAACGCTGTAGAGGCCGTATGGAGATATGGCAGGGTTCGATCAGATACGTGCGGTATTGCACGGATTGTGATCGGGCGGATTTTACTAGCCGGCTTTGGCTTATGCCGGATCCTAGTATTAGACAGTGTAGATTTTGTCTCTTTGCATTTGTGTTCAGTGGGAATACAAATGCGGGCATGTATATGCAGTAGCGGGGTTTTCCTGTAATTTATTACGGGATCAGTTTTCTGAAGTTGCCAGTTTGCATTCCGTTCCGGCCGGTTTTCCTTTGTTCCTTCGCGGCCGGACTTTCTGATGGAGGGGGTTATTTGCAAGAGTGCAAATAACTTATTGTGGAGGGGTTTCTTGCATTTGTGGCTTCATGATGAGATTCCTTTTTAGTCTCTTTCTCTTGCATTTATTGGATGGGGTTTTTGATAGGATTTGGATGTGAGATAATTTGATCATTATCTTCACATATTGATATGCCTTTTTCTCTCTCCAATTTTCTTCTTGATCATGAGGGGCCGGCCACATTTAGAGTGGGAGAGGGTTTCATTTTTGAGTGGTGATTTCTTGATCTCATTTCATTATTCCTTGCTAGAAAAATGATAGCACCATTTCCCTCCAAAGTTCATTCTTTCTTCACCTCCATCAATGGCAACTTCAACCCCTTAGAGACAATGGATTCTACACTTGTCTATAGCAAACCTTGGACACGTCGGCTAGCCAACTTCGCGCCCAAGTTGCCTCGGTCCAGATGTGGGAGCCCGTAAAAGAATTCGGCGATGTGGTGCCCTTTCCGACGAAGAGGTGACGGACGGAGATTCCGTGGGAGATCGGAGTGGAGACGAAGACCGAAAGACACGGATCGCTTGGTATAACTCTCTACCCATCTTTTAGTTTGCTAGTAGCTAGGTTAATGGCCCGATCCGGGTTTAAAGTGCACGGTGGTGCCGGTTTGCAAGTTTCGCAAAGTTTTTCGTTTCCGCGTTTCCGGCGTCGGATCGACGGCCGGGGCGCCAAAGTGCACTTACATTGGTATCAGAGCCATGCCATTAACCCAGTCTAGCTTGCTCTAGTATGTTTAGAACTCGATCGAACAAAAATCCCAAAAACCGTATTTTTAGTGCATCTTGTTTCTGTCGAAATTTTTTTAGCTCTAAAAATTTTTCAGGTTGTTGCAGAAACATGTTCAGGGAATTATAAGCACACTGTAAAAATTTGGTGAGGCGATGCTGCAGTACCACCGCGGAAACGCGGCCAAACCCACGTTTGCGCCGCGGTTCCGCGGCGGAGTTAAGACAACGCGACACCAAAATTTTCCAGTGGGCTTTTGAATTGGAAATAGGGGTTTTGGGATATTTTATTTGGGCCCAGATTTTCTGTAAGTGCTACAGTAGTGCTTGGGGCCCACTTCGATAAATTTGATCGATCGAGAATTTTAAACATGTTACTTCACAGTATTTACATTATATCTGCGACCGTGAATGCCACTCGATCGGTAAATCCAGTCTATCTGCTATAGCCCTTTTAGACGGATTTGCGAACGTGACATTCACTTTGATGTTCTGTGTTGTGCTGTGATGTTGCGGATTGGTCGTGGGGGATAGCCTAGATGCAATGCTAGTACAGTTTTTTTTTATATGTACATTTGATATTGTGGGGCGAGCGTCCGACATGTGGACTGTCGTCACTGCCTGTTTGTATTATTCTTTTGGGGGCACGACCGGGTCGAGGTCGATGTACCCGTTGTATGTATATTTTACTTTTTGTACTAGGATTACCCCGCGGAGGGTGCACGGATAGCCGGGTTCTAGAGAGCAACGGGCCCGCATCTCATGGCATTGAGACGGAGGGGGCTTTACTCTAGAATTGGCGGGCTATTCGCCGCACTCGTAGGGAGTACAGGTTGACCCAGGAGGGGTGCCCAAGTTACCGGATTCCGTGAAGTGCTGGGTGGTCCATTCACGTTGCTGAAGGGGGCTGCCTCGCTTCAGGTTTTGGTGGGTAACTTTCTGCGCCCGTAAGGGTCTAGGTTTTTATTGCACAGGCTATCCACACGACCAGGAGAACGTCGGGTTTCAGTGGCGGCTCTATGAAACCTGGGGATCCCAGATATCTGTATTGTTCTGTGATGCTTATTACATTTCTGTGATGTTGCATTTTATCACGCCTTGAGCGAAATATTATATATTGATATATATACTAGTAGATGTTGTATATGTTTTGCATCCGCGCTAGTCCGGTCCCCGCTCTGTCGTTAGTTAAGTAAACTAACGGGTGATGACGGGACCCAGTGGCGAATGCGGATGGCATATATGTACATCATTATTTTCGTTCTTTTGTGGTGTGATCAATTGATGGGACTGCATTGATTCGGATCAATGCAAGATAAACAAACCTATTCTGATGTTGTTGGAACATTTTTCAAAAAGCTGTTATTGCATGGACGTTCACTTTTGTTTTGCACAGTGGTATTCAGTTGGAATATCCTGCTCCTCAGTCGACGAGGCAAGGGCCGAGATCCCTTCACCGGGAGTGACCCCTTGGACAGAAGTTTGCGTCAGGGCAATAACTTCACTATAGCTGATTACTTTTGCTTTGCATCGTGGTATTCAGTTGGAATATCCTACACCTCATTCTACGGGGAAAGAGCCGAGATCCCTTCACCGGGAGTGACCTCTTTAGCAAAGGTTTTCGTCACTATATTTTTAAAAGCTATCCGGTTCCTTCAACGATATCAAGTTCATTACGTTAATGGTTTTCGCCAGAAACCATTCGTAGCCCTCCGTCGTTTCAGACGGGTAGCACGTAGTATTCATGCTATGTTTGTTGGCCTTCGTCAAGGCATAGTGTATGGTAGCTGCTTGTTACCTTTCTGCTGCATAGATAGATGCGTTGGTTTGGGACAGTCGTATAGCATTGTTGACCTTCGTCAAGGGCTTGTACGGGTGGGTTCAAATTAACCTGGAAAATGACGGGTAGAACTTGACATGTGACTTATGATTTGTTGGCCTTCGTCAAGGTCATAAGAGCATGGGGCAAAAATCACATCGGGAGTTTCAAAAGAAACTGAAACTTGCCAGATATGCGCATACCTTCTGGAGTGTAATAACGTGAGAGGATTCCGTCACGTTATCATGCGATGATAGTTGGATCCCGATTCCCACTGATGAGTTGGTTTACTCCTCGGGTGATCCCGACTAATTCTTCTTTTGGGTTTGGAGAAGAATTTGAGGTTACAGTGGGAGGTTTCCTGATTAGATAAAGTGATAGCCATTCTGATCTAGGTTAGAGTGCACGCTGAGTGTTTCTTTTCTCTCTCTCTTTGGCAGCGACCATGACCCGACCCTTGACTATGACTCAGTGACCAAGTTGACCGAACCTTCTTAAACACTGGCTTTTGGATTATCTGAGTTGCAAACTCATTGCCACTCCTACTTTTACCCTTTTCTCCGGGACACCCCGTATTACTACGAACGTCCACTTCCATTGGACAAAACCATCGTATGGTTATATACGAACTCGAAGGAATTCGAGGATGGTTTCTGGTTCTGGAGAAAACGAATAGGACTATTCAGTTGACTTTTCCTTTTACCTTCTCTCAAGTTGTGAGTACTCCTTAGTTTAGGAGATAGTACACCTATTACGCAAATTGGATAGTCTTCTTCCAAACCATAGGCAGGTGCCGACCGGTAGGGAATGATGAAAATCAATTAGCCTAAACGGTGTATAGAAGGTATTAAGTTAAGACAAAGAAATGGATTAGTAAGAGGGCAAAGTAAATTGCGACAGCTATTCACGACCAAACCAAATATTTCTTCGCCAATCCTAAATCACCTTTGTATTTCTCCAGGACATTCCGTATCACTACGAAGATCCACAGTATAATGGATAATCCATCGTATGGTTATATACGAACTCGAAAGGAACTTGTTCCAGTTCGGGGATGGATTCTGGTTCAGGAGAAATAGGAATAAGGTTTATTCGGTTGTCTTTTATCTTCACCTTCTCTCGCATTGCGAGTGCTCCTAGGATTAGGACAGTACACCCATTATGCTTATTGGATAGTCTTCTTCCAAACCATAGTCTGGTGCCGAACGGTAGGGAAGGCAGAAAACCATTTGGCCTAAAGGGGTGTACAGAAGGTAATGACTAAAGACATATAAAGGGATTTGGAGAGATGGCAAAGAATTATACGGTTATAGTTGTGAATCTGGATAATGGAAGAGGCATTACTGGGAATACCCGGATACCCCATCGAAACATTTCAATGTTTCAGTTTCACTATGTACTGTTAAAAGAAAACTGATTTCCCAATTAGACACTTACTCCAGGGTATGTATTTACCAGGTTTGATTCTCACATCTGTATGGTTTTACAGATGATGAGTGGGAGTAAGTTATTGGGAATTAGGTGATCATCCTCATTATATCGGGATTCGTTGTAATTGGTGATATTTGAGGAAGTCACCTGGGTTGTTTGCCGGACGGCAAATATTTGGTTTTGAATATCCGTTGTTATGCACCAATTTCAAATTGATATATCTGTACGTCTATTTTTATAGAGTGAGATATACCTTTTTGAAATTATGTCTATTACATTTACCTATACCAGTGGATGGTTAGGTAAGGAGCATTGAACAGCGGTATAATTCTTCTTAACCATAAGTACAGTTTTTAACCTACGACACATAGTGAATGAGTCACTAGACTCAGGGGACTTATACAGAGTATTGTATATTGTCCAGTGTCCATTAGGACAGAGGGGTTGGTCCTCGTACTATATTCGGTTTACTTATCACTTCTCTGGTTCTTAGACAGGTGTTTCGTAGAAACACAGGGTCCAAGTTTTGAGAAGTTATAGGTATAAGAGTAAAGTAGAGAACCAGGTATTGCAAGTATCGGGATTCTTCAAAGTGATCGGAGATGTAGATACTTGTATATGGTATTCAGTTGATAGTAATGGTTAAGAGAACTTGCTTCTCTTTCAGGTTACTCATAATTGGAAGTACTCCTAAGTTGAGTAACGCTGATCGGCCTCCTTCCATTTTGTTGACATGCACTGGAGACAGCTGCATGATTTGAATCTGGTTCAATTAAATCAGTGCCTCTGTTTCTATATTGGATATAGAACAGTTCATATCTTGACATTGTTAAGGTACGGGGAGTTGTCCGGCTTATGCTTAAAACCAGATTCTGGATAACTCAAGGCACGTTTCTGTAATGGTTGTTTGTGGGTTGACCCGGGCTATGACGAGGGTTGATTTTCTACCATCTGGAAGATCAATAGTGATATTGTTCTAGACTCGCTACAGTTTTAACAAAAATGGATTTTTTTTTCAGAAAACAGTAGTGGGAGTATGGTAGAACTGGAAGTGATTCCAGAACCGCAAACGATTACTGAAGATTTGATAAGAACATAAAGATTCAATTTGGTTTGACATTCCATTGGCCACTCCGCAGATAAAGTGGGTAACCTCAGGCACCCGAGAGGTACTTCGGTATGCTCAAGGACGGTGGCAGGAAGGTTCTTGTTTACCCAGACTTGCCATTGCTGTTGTTCCAGACTGTGAGACCCGGCAGGAGGATGAGTATAGCGTCATTCTAAACTAGCTTTAGAAGTGCACGTGTATATGACTCTGCCAGAGGGTTGTCGTAGTCAGTGGGAGCGGCGTAAGCATGGTGGACAAGTGGCTTATGTCTATTTATAGACTAAAGAAGATATAGCAGGAGATAGATCATCTATTTCTGATGTGACAGTCATAGGTTTGACTTCATCAGAATAAGGGGATGGATCTGTTAAGAAAGTAGTAGGGTGTGATGTCCTGGTATTTGATGACATACACAGAGTAGGAAGTGATATTCCTATACTACGATCGGTTATACTTTGGTTGTCACACAGTAGTTTCTCCACATAGGAATTGGATCTTATATCGTACATTCTGGTTACTAGATCTATGGTTTTAGATCTAGATTTGGGTGGTTTCCCAATCAGGATACGTAGACAGCATTATAAGAGTATTTTGAATGGACGACTCCTGGCACGGTAGTATACCTGCAGGTGATGGAGTCATCCTCTCTAAAGGTGTCTTACCGACTAAAGGTGAGAGGGATGAGCATGATTGGCAGATCACTTGCTTAGGCAATTGAGTTGATCATGAGATGTCAAGTACCACACCAGATGTTGTTTTTGCAGTAGATGCAATAAGTTGATATTGATCCAATCCTGGAGAAACAGTCGGAAGCAGTTTTAGAACACAAGTTGATGTTCTAGGGATATGATAACAGCATTCTCCTTCAGGAGACAGTTATCATTCCAGGCTTCCAAGGTGACCTGGCTATCAGAGTTATAGTTTTCCCTCTGACGAGGGGCAGTATTTTGGACAGGTGGTCCAGGTGGATACTGAGGGAGGCATGGCGCAGGATACTGATTAAGTTCAGTTGACGATACAGTCTAAGAAGTTTGGATTTGGAGTTCACTTGTGAACTAGGTCGCATCAGACATCCAAACATATTCTAAGACAGGTATTGCTCATTTCGGGAGATGGCTTTCTCCGCGAACTTGAGATATAGAGAGACAAAGAAAGAAACATCACAGCGGATCCACTCACTAAGGCTATTCCTCGAACGCAATAGTTTCGCAAACGAGCTTTGCGAGACAGACTAGTAGAGGAGTTGGGTGTTCGGTATCACACGGGTTGTGAGTATGCGACATCGCAATAATTAGCATTGAGTGCAAGTGGGAGATTGTTGGAGATAGTGCCCTCAGAGTCAATTATTGGATCACAGGCACGTGATTGCAATGATTGAGGGAGGACCTGTCCCAGTAGGACAGTCTTACTCAAGATGATAGTATGCTATCTAGTTTATCTTTATCATCGTGTACTTCTTTAGGTGACCTTACGAGTCGCTATTGCATGTTGATAGAGCCCCTAGGATTCTTGCTTGACTGCCAGCAGTATGAGGGCGATCATATACGTGGGAGCTGGGGTCTATAAGCACATCCTTAAAAGGTCCCTAGTCGTGGGAGTTTCGAGACAGGGCATCGATTCTCCAGAGTAGACTAGTGTATACAGTCGAGACCCTGACGAGGGGCGGTGGCCGGTCTCACAAGCCACTGGTGTCAGTTGGTTCACCTAAGATGTATACATGTGCTCATTGGGTTATGAGTACACCGGACAGGACTCGCCGGGAACCTGCTAGTTGGTAATATACCTGACGTCAGATAGCAGTTCCCTGGTGACATGTGTACAGGTTAGTTCATCGACCTGAGATCGTCATTTGTCTCGTGTGAGTTCCCACTGTTCTTTGATTACTACCCTACCACGGCTTAAAGGAGTCGTGCAAACAGGTTTTAGTTGGGTACAGTCCCGAACCACATGGAGGCAGTGAGTGGATCTGCAGGGGTTCGTCTCTCCCGGTATTGTGGATGAGGTCGCGCTGTGTCTAGGAGAGCCAGTACATGAAAAGTCCTTGGCCAAGGTAGGAGATTTGCTGGTAGGTATTCCAGTAGTATCTCAGGGTGTTCTGGGCTACACTCCGACACGACTTGTACCGCTTTTGGGGGTCTGACTTTTACCAACCCCCTAGGCCCGCCATGCGATGCTCATAGACGAACGGACCTGACTGTACGGATATTTTCACTGACAGGCTCAGTAGGGTGCCAGGATGAGTTCGCTCATCGACGTCCCTTTTGATCAATAGCTGGTAGCCCGTTATGTATGGCTAATACCTCTGACGTGCTAGTGGTTAAATCCACAGCCATAGTATTGACGAGTTTTTAGAGTCCACCACACACAGTTACTCAAGTTTCGGGCGAAACGCTGTAGAGGCCGTATGGAGATATGGCAGGGTTCGATCAGATACGTGCGGTATTGCACGGATTGTGATCGGGCGGATTTTACTAGCCGGCTTTGGCTTAAGACGGATCCTAGTATTAGACAGTGTAGATTTTGTCTCTTTGCATTTGTGTTCAGTGGGAATACAAATGCGGGCATGTATATGCAGTAGCGGGGTTTTCCTGTAATTTATTACGGGATCAGTTTTCTGAAGTTGCCAGTTTGCATTCCGTTCCGGCCGGTTTTTCTTTGTTCCTTCGTGGCCGGACTTTCCGATGGAGGGGGTTATTTGCAAGAGTGAAAATAACTTATTGTGGAGGGGTTTCTTGCATTTATGGCTTCATGATGAGATTCCTTTTTAGTCTCTTTCTCTTGCATTTATTGGATGGGGTTTTTGATAGGATTTGGATGTGAGATAATTTGATCATTATCTTCACATATTGATATGCCTTTTTCTCTCTCCAATTTTCTTCTTGATCATGAGAGGCCGGCCACATTTAGAGTGGGAGAGGGTTTCATTTTTGAGTGGTGATTTCTTGATCTCATTTCATTATTCCTTGCTAGAAAAATGATAGCACCGTTTCCCTCCAAAGTTCATTCTTTCTTCACCTCCATCAATGGCAACTTCAACCCCCTAGAGACAATGGATTCTACACTTGTCTACAGCAAACCTTGGACACGTCGGCTAGCCAACTTCGCGTCCGAGTTGCCTCGGTCCAGAGGTGGGAGCCCGTAAAAGAATTCGGTGATGTGGTGCCCTTTCCGACGAGGAGGTGACGGACGGAGATTCCGCGGGAGATCGGAGTGGAGACGAAGACCGAAGGACACGGATCGCTTGGTATAACTCTCTACCCATCTTTTAGTTTGCTAGTAGCTAGGTTAATGGCCTGATCCGGGTTGATAGTGCGCGGTGGTGCCGGTTTGCTAGTTTGCAAAGTTTTTCGCTTCCGTGTTTCCGGCATCGGATCGACGGCCGGGGCGCCGCCGTGCACTTACACAAATGCCCCCCCACCGTTGCTCTCATGTGGCTTACACGTGAGTGCAGCGGTGGCAGCATCTGCGCTATTAGATCAACTTAGAAGTTGAAACGACTCTCAGTGCCTATAAATAGGGCCTTTGGCCCTTAAGATGACCTCTGTTCATCTTCTTTCTTATTTTTCTGAGAATTAATTCTCTTTCAGAGCATAGCTCTTTGTCTTAAGAACTCTCTTAGAGACAGAACTCTGTCGAAATTTTTAGGTAAAACTTAAATCTTTGAAGGGATTATTTCGTAATATAGGGTTTCACCCATTAGCAGAGCCTTGCTCTTTTCAGATCATTGATCTAGAGAAAATTTTAGGGTTTTCTTAACAGAGCTTTGTTCTCTTAAAATCATAGATCTAAAGAGATCTTTCTTAGGGTCTCTTAACCCATTTAAAGAAGAACGCTTAGAGTTGATCTTGCAGATCTTAAAGATCTCAGAGTTTTTAACTCAGTAAAGCTTTGCTTTTAGGGTTTTTTGATGGATTGTTCCATCTTCTTCGCAGAGCATTGCTCTTTAGAATTTTTTTGGGGGAATTTTATTCCCTTCATCATTAATTATAATAGATATCATATCTGTTGCAGAGCGCTGCTCTCAAGGGAGATTTAGACCAACGGGCGCTGATTAAATGAGAATCCTTTTAGGATTTCCTCATTTAATAACTGTCTCATCAAATGACGAGACTGTTTTATTAATGATGAGCCATCATCTAGATTGTTTGGGTCCCCCTGGTCCATTTCCTCTGCATTTCAGTATGGAACGAATTTAAAGTACCAAATGCTATAACTTAAACTGTAGCATTGACGGCTAATTTTTGTTCTTTTTCGCGCAGGTACTATGTCTTTCGACATTTCTTCCCGTTCGTCCGTTCGAAAAGCTGATTCCCTGCAGCGCCTATGAATAGGGAAGTCTTCGCGTTGATCAAAGATCACGACCCGGAGCAAAAGAATCTTCATTTATGGGGAACATGGTATAACCAGATCATCAGGGGTCGGCGAAGCTTTTCTTGCGCGGCACCTTCGAAGCCTATTTCGACGATCCCCTATGCTGACGCACCTCCGGTGAACTATGCCGTGGAGGAGGTCAACTGGACCTCAGAGGGTTGCCTTCAACCTTCTATGGCCGCGATACCCGTACAGTCGCCGACGGCTTTGGATACCTTGGGGTGGCGTATATGCCAGGGCGAGTCGCACCCGTGGGGACAGCCGTACATGATAGGCCTAACTCCTCTTCATCTAGCTGGGTATTTGCAGTGGGCCCGCTACATTTTGTCAACCAAGAGATCGTTGCTACTGAAGCTTGGGTTGTACCCCGCCGTTTATGCGTTTCTTTTTCAATATCCCGCGCCTCCTGAATGGTGGGTCAAGGATTTTCTGGAGCAATGGAATATTCCGACCCACACCTTCGTTCTGTCGGATCGAGAAGTCTCAGTATCTTTAGAGGAGTTTGCAGAGATCTCTGGCTTACCCGTTAGGGGAGAACATTACGAGGAGTTGCTTCCTCCGGACGAGTACATCTTTACCACCAAATCAGTGGTAATGGGTCTTACCCCGGAGAACGCCATTCAACACAAATTCCCGAGCTTGATCAAGGTGTTGAATATCTACGAAAGTCTATTTCTGGAGTCCGGAGGGCATGGAGTCAGCTACGCAGACATCATCGCTCACTTTCTTCGTCTGGAAGCCTTATCGAAGCAAGCTGCGCAGTTTGCCAAGATTGACGATCCGTTTGGTTTTGGTTTGGATAACCAACCAACGACGGAGGTGGATTTAAAAAGTTTCTTTATTCCGGCTGCTCCTGTCGTTCCCTTCGCGGATCTTGCTACTCCGGACATCGATGAAGAGACGTTCATGCTGGGGTTCATTGGCTTCTGACTAAACTGGTTCGTGCTTCCAATGCACCCTCGTTATATGAGGCCATCAGTCTTTTACCCAGCCCATCGTATGGTTGCGGGAATGCAAGTGGCTATCGGGATTGCTGGGTTGGCACACCTGTACCATGGTCTCAGCTTAGCGGCGGACACCACGCAGCCGGGGGTACAGCCCGTCACTTTCTCGCTGCATTATTTTATGTCATGGATCGAGCTAAACGTACTTGGCGCTTTTGGTGTCCATAAACGACCTCTTTCTAACAACGGTTACAATTTCCTTCGGATTATGCGCTTAGTTGATGCGTCCGTTTCAAATCCATCACAGCGGGAGGCTAGGGGTGTGATCCTTCGTCCGCGTATGGTTGGAGATGGAATGACCTTTGTCGATAAGGTTTTAACCATCGGCAAAGAATCCTCAAAAACGGTGCAGCCTCTGCGCGATACCTTTAAAGACGGGGCCTCTACCTTGAAAGCTCGGGAGATTCTTCATTTGTACTCCCTCAGGCCGGGCTTTCTCGTATTTAGGCAGAATGATTCGGCATTGTTCATGAGATACAACCCGCACCGTTTTGCCCAGCAATCAAGCTATAATCAAGGTGTCCTACTCGATGCCTTCCTAGCTGAGCCAGTTGCCACAGAAGAAGGTATTCACAACGCATTACACCATTTTATGCGGCTGAATACCGGCTTCAATTTCTTTATCAGCGAGCCGAGTTGTGTTCCGTGAATCTTGAACGCATATGTGGCGTGGTATCAACACTCGATGAGCGCCGTTATCAGGGAAGAAAAGCGATTATTGCTTGATCGCAAGGGCACCGCCCCCGCTGGTAATCCAGTCGTTCCCTTGAAGCGACGGACCATCGTCCGTCCTCCCTTGAGAGAAGCTGTTGCGGCTATGGTACCACGTGTTATGCCTGAGCTGCCCCTACCCCGCAGGCCTGTAGAAGCGGTAGCTGTGGCGTCTCTCGAGTCTGGCGTGGGTGCGGAGATCGGGACTCACCGCCCGAAGTTGCCCGCCAAGCGCAAGCTCGTCTTATCGGCTGCCGGCACTCGTTCGCGGAAGAAAAAGAAGTCGATACTTTCTGCAGACGTTGTATTCGGCTAGGAGCCTCATGCTCCTTACAACGAAGGCTTAAGTGAGTATGTGACCAACGAGGGTCAATTTATGACGCCGGATGATACCGATCTGGAGGCTGCTATCGTGGTTTCAAACCAACTAGCTCACGATGAAGCAGCACTAATCACCATCGCACAATCAGGTATCCCTCGGTCATATCTTTCCGCGGCTATTTTAATTATTATGCTTTGACTGACGTTTTCTTCTTCAATAGGTATCTCCACCGAAGAGGGTCTCACAGCTTCCCTCAAGACTTTTGAAGAGGAATAGAGGCTTCAAGCTTCTTTGGGCCTTGGTATACTTTGGCCCATTGTGCCTTCATTCCCTTGGTCTTCATGGGTTGTCTGACCCTTCTTTTTCATCTTATCGCAGGGACTACTTTGACTCAGGTTATCCCGAGTGCAGTGCCAATCCCGCATGGTGGCGCGGCGACACTTCCAGGGCCGGCTGCCGAAGTCCCAGCTCCCCCAGTATTGCCAAAAGAGGATTCGCTTAAGCAGCCGATGACGGACGCCGTAACGGCTCCAGAGGTAGCTCCTGGCTCGGACGATGATGTCACTTTGACGGAGGTCTTGAGGAGGTCTTTTCTCACTGCCAAGGCTGACAAGAAGCCCAGAAACCGTGCGGCGAGGGAACGTGATGTCTTCTTTGGGCCGTGGGTGTAGGTTCAAGCGCCATTCCATCCGTCACTATTTCTTCCGAAGATGCCCCAGCTGTCCTGTCTACCGTCCATAGACAAATGGTGCGCGCGGCTCGGGAAGAAGCCGAAAAGTCGTCCCAAGGTAACATAACGCTGAGTCTTTTCTTAGAATTTGATCTTCAAATTCTTACATACCATATCCTACAGGGCCAAATCCTGATGATAAGGTAGTAGGTGAGATGACGGCAACCACCGAGCCTGAAGCGGCTACTCTTTCTCGGGAGTCCGGGACCGTACAAACCGCCGCTCTTTCCCTCTGCGGTTCCCCGCCATCGCCTGGCATTGCGAGTGTCACGGCGGCTCTTGTAGAATCAGGGGATGAAGCCACTGGTGTTGAAACCATTCCCCTGAAGGAGAGCGAAGAAACCGCAACGCCGAGTGATGCTTCCGTTGCAATTTTGGCTGATGACCCATCAGATGTGTTTCGGGTCGCTGTTTATTTTCTATTTCGCAATCCTTTTCAGCTTTTTCTGACGGTATTTTATTTGTAGGTGTAGCGAACATTGAGATTGTGTCATCTGAAACACTTGCGATCGCTGCCATGACGATTGCTCCCTCGCCTTCTTCTATGTCCTCCAAGATGCCGGAAGGTATAGATTGGTGATCCATTTAATTGAACTATGACCACCGTCTTTCTTGTACTGACCATATATCATCGCAACCTTGTAGAAGTTCTCTTTGATCATCTGTATCAAGTGCTGAACCCGCATTTCTCCTTCCAGTCGGAAGTCACTTTGCCTGCTGGTGCCGGTGGGTATAGTTTTTAACTGACGTCCTTTCCTTTCTTTGACGGGCGACCCTGCCGTTGTTAATTTTAAATTAATTGCAACACTACAAATTGAAGGAGGGGATGAGAGAATTGTCGCGCAACCAGTACTCCCAACCCTGCCCCATGTCGCAGCCGGTATAGTAAACTCCATTGTTCATGCATTTTCATTATCTCTTGAGGTGACATTTGATCATAATTCGTTTTGCAGCAATCGCATCGGCTCTTGCTTCGTTCGAGTCTTGCATCCTAATGCCGGCAGGGCCCTTTTCTAGACGTTCATCTTCCAAAGGCGCTGTGACCAGCTTGCGTATGTTGAGCGAATATGTCGAGGAGCTTGACGCAGAGGCCCCTACCTTCGCTGCAGATTTTGCTGCCGAGGTTAATCCAATGTTGGCGACGCTTGTGAATTTCCATAACGAAGGCATCGTTGAATCTTGGGTTAATCACTGCAGGAAGATTGAGGCATGCCTGTATGAGCTTGAGCTTAGGCATCCTGCTCCTGAGATTCTGGCTTTGAACTCCTAGCGGGCTGCATGGGTTGAGCAAAGTGCCATTTTCTTTCGCCATTACGAACAAGAGGCGATCCTCAAGCGAAAGGAACGTGAGGCGACTTCCGCTGAGTCTGTCCGACTACATGCCCGGGTCGAAGCGAATGCTGCGCAGCTGAACTCCATCTTTGAAAACCTTCAACGATGTATTTCTGACGGGCTGGTGCTGAGAAAAAGCTTGACTTTACTGAGCAGGACGCGTAGAGTCAGGAGGCTGTTCAGCAGGAAATTGATGAGAAACATTCATTCTGTCTGCAGCGACGGGCCCAAGTCGAAGCGGAGTTGGCCACGGTGGCTGATCGTGAAAAGGAGCTGAGAGGAGTGCGCGAGCAACTGGCTGATTTATTGAAAACGCCTCCTTCTCAGTAGCTGCCTTTGTATCGATTGTACATTTGTAACTTATGAATAACATGTATTCATTTCATTGTTTTTATTCCATTCATTTTCATATGATGTAACTTGTATCCAATTGAATTTATGAATAAAGGACACATTTCTTTTCTATCTTGTGTTATCGCATTCTTTTCTTTGCTTTGTTGTCATGTGATTTTAGCAAATTTGCCCTGTAGATAGTAGATAATAGTTCATCTTGAACTCTTTGTATGGTAGTGATGGCTTAGGAAACAGGTTCAGATCTGTCGCCTAAGACTTTTCAATTTTATGAGCCATGAGGGTCTCATAAATATTCTTCTCCCTACGAGTCGTGAGGATCTCGTAGGTGTATTTTCTCCTTAGGAGTCGTGAGGACTCCTAAGTGCGTTTTCTCTTGAGAGTCGTAAGAATCTCACAAGAGAATTTTCTTCCTTACAAGTCGAGAGGACTTGTAAGTGGTTGATGAGTTGACTTATTCCCGAGTCGAAGCGTTGCTTTGACAGGGAGGTTGGGGGTCGACTTTCTCCATTTTCTACGGTGTCGGGATCGACTTTCTCCGTTTTCTACGGTGTCGGGATCGAATTTCTCCGTTTTCTACGGTGTCGGGATCGACTTTCTCCGTTTTCTACGGTGTCGGGGATCGACTTTCTCCGTTTTCTACGGTGTCGGGGATCGACTTTCTCCGTTTTCTACGGTGTCGGGATCGACTTTCTCCGTTTTCTAAGGTGTCGGGGATGGACTTTCTCCGTTTTCTACGGTGTCGGGGACCGACTTTCTCCGTTTTCTACGGTGTCGGGATCGACTTTCTCCATTTTCTACGGTGTCGGGGATCGACTTTCTACTTGTTCTACGGTGTCGGGGATCGACTTTCTCCGTTTTCTACGATGTCGGGGGTCGACTTTCTCCGTTTTCTACGGTGTCGGGGGTCGACTTTCTCCGTTTTCTACGGTGTCGGGATCGATTTTCTCCGTTTTCTACGGTGTCGGGGATCGACTTTCTCCGTTTTCTACGGTGTCGTGGATCTACTTTCTCCGTTTTCTACGGTGTCGGAGGTCGACTTTCTCCGTTTTCTACGGTGTCGGGGATCGACTTTCTCTGTTTTCTACGGTGTCGGGATCGACTTTCTCCGTTTTCTACGGTGTCGGGGTTGACTCTAGGTTGTCCGTGAACCGTGGAGTCTTGGAACCGGGGACTTTTCCGTGGCTCCGATTGGCAATGTTGCGTCTGTATCCTGCTAGAGTGAGGAGGAACATCGTTATTGGTCTTCTGGGACGCAGATGTTGCTGTCGAGATCTGACTTTCCCTTTGGCAGAGTTTTTTGGGATATGTGGTTCCCTTTTCGTTTATGCCCATGGATTATATACAGGGGTCAGTATGGACCGTCTGTAGGGCAATGATGGCTTAGGAGACAAAGTTAGGACCTTCCACCTAAGACTTTTCAATATTATGAGCCATAGGGGTCTCATAAAGACTTTTCTCCCTACGAGTCATGAGGATCCCGTAGGTGTATTTTCTCCTTAGGAGTCGTGAGGATTCCTAAGTGCGTTTTCTCTTGAGAGTCGTAAGGATCGCACAAGAGAATTTTCTCCCTTACAAGTCGAGAGGACTCGTAAGTGATTGTTTCCCTCCTTGTCGATGGTCGACTTTGGAGAGTGTGGCCCGTGAATAGTATGTAATAGTCTATCTTAGACTGACTTGCAGGGCCCCGGTGCTTAGGAAACAGGTCCTTATCCCTATTGCCTAAGGCTGTTCCTTACGAGTCGAGACGAATCGAGAAGTTCTCGCAAGGATGTCCTAACGTCACAGTTAACTTCTACTAATAGAAGTCCATTAGGGTCTGTGGTACTAGGGTTTTCTACCCGTCGCACAGTCGCGTTGGCTGGTGTATTCCTCGATACGCAATCTTGCTGTTCGAGTAGCCCCACGACTGTCGTGTCTCTGATCCCTTCGGGGGCTGGAAAATACTTCTTCAAGTAATCTTCCAGGTAATATTACAGTCGAAAGAGCAAGCGTTAGGGATATTCCATCTCGCTTTTTACTTGAGGTTAGGCTCAGTTTGGGAGCCCCAATGAGTCATGACCACTCCGCGCTGGTGTGGGATGATCTCCGATAGTCTTTTCAGGTCTCATTTGAGTTGCCGTCAAGACCCTGAAGCGAGGGATTTTCCTTGGCTTCATTTGTTGACATTGTGTCTGCAATATTGCAACGGATGTCAAGGTTTTCTCTGGGTTATCTGTGAACCGTTGAGATTTGGAACTAGAGGACTTTGCCATGGTTCCGGGGTAGTCTTTAGGCTGTCTTTGAACCGTCGAGATTTGGATCTAGGAACTTTGCCATGGCTCCATTTGTTGCGGCCCTGAGGTCGGTTGTTGACGTTACATCTGCATCCTGATGGAGTTGAGAAGGAACGCCGTGTTGGTCTTCTGGGATGCAGATGTTGCCATCGAGATCTGATTCTCTCTTTGACAAGGTCTGGTGGGGAAATGTGGTCCTCTTTTTGTTTGTGCCTATGGATTGTATACAGGGGGCGATGTGGACTCACCTGCAGGGCATAAGTTTCATATTTTTTTTATTTCTTTTTATATCGTGCCCAATCATTTCGGCTATTTTTCGCGGTGCCCTATCATTTCAGCTTTTTATATCGTGCCCAATCATATCGGCTATTTTTCGCGGTGCCCAATCATTTCGGCCATTTTTCTTTTTACTCGCTTGTTTTTACTGCGAGTTGCCCAATCATTTCGGCTATTTCATATGCATATCCTTTTTTTACTTGCTGATTTTGTTGCAAGTTGCCCTATCATTTCGGCTATTTCATATGCATTTGTGGCTCATTGACTTTTCGCCGTGAGTTTGGGATTTAGGATCTGATACCGATTTAGGCATCAGCATCGCTACAATTGGGATATGGCCAGGAGCGAATCATCATTTTCCTTTGTTGGTTCGAACAAAGGTGGCTTAGCAAACAGGGTTAAGATCCTGTCGACTAAGGCTTTTGACTTCATGAGCTGTAAGGGTCTCATAAAGATATCTCTCCCTACGAGTCATGAGGATCTCGTAGGTGTGCGTTCTCCTTAGAAGTCGTGAGGACTTCTAAGTGCGTGTTCTCTTGAGAATCGTAAGGATCTCACAAGTGCATTTTCTCCTTGCAAGTCGAGAGGACCTACAAGTGTTGTTCACCAAATAGGGAAATTTCACACCATTGGTGGAATTGGGTGGAGGAGACGTTTATTTGTGCCCGTGGATTGTATACAAGGGTCAGTATTGAACCGCTTATAGGGCAGTCTGGGAAATGTGATGGCTTAAGAACGGGTTCAGACCCCTGTAGCTTAAAGCTTTGAATCCTATAAGTCGTGATGGTCTCATAGGGGAATTCTCCTTACGAGTCATAAGGATCTCGTAAGTGTAACTTCTCCTTAGGAATCGTGGGGATCCCTAAGTGTGTTGCTCCCTTATGAGTCGTAAGGAACTCACGTAAGTATTTTCTCCTTACAAGGTCAAGAGGACCTCGCAAGTGTCTTTTAACGAGATTACGCCCTTTCGGGTTTTCACAAACTCGCTGGTAGCCCTGCTATTTTTACTCACGGAGCCCTTTCAGATTTTCATCCATGCCCGTTTTTCTTATGGACGTACCATTTTTTTTTGCATCAGCCTTAGGATGCTGCGGTTCGCAGTAGTTTACCGACGTTTTGGTCAGGCGTAGTATTTTTTCAAGAACCGACTGTTTATTGGCCTAAAGGGTTTTTTGCCATGCATATTCATGAGAAAGTAAGCCCCACATTGGTAGACCTTGTCTATGATATACGGGCCGTCATAGTTTGGCTCGAATTTCCCCCGTTTGGCACGATTAGGGATCATAGGTCTTTTTACGACTAGCACGAGTTCGTCTTGGCGGAATGTTCTCGGCCTAGTCAATCCTTCGTACGAGCGCGTCATCCTTGCTTTGTAAGCCTCCAGGTTTTGCTGCGCCATGAGCCAGGTTTCGTCAAAGGCGTCGAGCTCCTCCAGCCGAAGATGAGCGTTCTCTTCATCTGTTAGCTCGTAATGAACCACCACTCGTAGAGAGGGTAGCTCTATCTCCAAGGGGAGTACCTGTTAGTGTATATGCCCTAGAGGACATTACTGTATCATACTAGTTTGTATATTACTTGATGGAAGCTTGGGATATTCACCTTGTATAGACAATCTTGCTCAATATAGTAGTATGCTACTTGGTTTGTTTCTGCTTTAATGTGTGCATGTGTTTCTTTTAGCATATCGCCTTTACACATTAGTGGAGCCCTTAGGATCTTTGCTTGATTACCAGCGTTGTGATGGCAGTCACACTCGTGGGGGCTGGGTAATCCACAAGCACATCCTTATGCAGGTCCCTATTCGTAGGACTATCGAGACAGGGCATCGATACTCCGGAGTAGACTAGCGTATACGCTTCTCATCCCCGCTTGGGAGACGGTCTGTCCCACAGCCGTCAGTACGCCGTACTTGAGATAGTATGAGGGTGCTCGTTAGGTTACGAGTACACTGGACAGGACTCGTCGGGAACTGTTGGTTGGTACTATACCTATCGTCAGTTATCAGTTCCCAGGTGACATGAGTACAGCTTAGTCCGCTGACTTGACACTGTCACTTCGCCTCAAGTGTGTTCCCACTGTACTTTGATTACTACCCTACCATGGCTTAAAGGAGTCGTGCAAACAGGTAGTTTTTGGGTGCAGTCCCGAAGCACTTGGAGGCAGTGACGGTTAGACAGGATTCGTCTCTCCCGGTATTGGGGGTTGATATCGTGTTGTGTCTAGGAGAGCCATTACACAAAGTCCCTGACCAGGGCAAGCGAGATAGACTGGTAGGTTTCCAGTGTTATCTCAGGTGTTCTGGGCTACACTCCGACACGACTTGTACCGCTAGTAGGGGACTGACGTTTACCGCCCCCTAGGCCCTCCATGCGATGTTTTCAGACGAACAGACTGGACTGTACGGAGATTGTCACATTCAGGCTCAGTAGGAGTTCAGATGGGTTTCATCTCGTCCGTCTTCTTATCGGCATCTACCAGGGGACCGTTACATACAGCTAGTGCCGCTTGCAGTCTGTGGTTAAACCCACTGCCAGCGTAGTGTCAAGTCTTTAGAGTCCCACACAGAGGGTTATTCGCCTTTGGGCAAAACAGAGTAGAGGTCGCATGGTTTTGCGACAGGGTTCGTTCACATCCGCGCACTTGTGCACGTTTGGTGTCCGGACAGTTGTTACTAGCGGGCTTTGGTTTGAGCCAGATCCTAGTATATGATTTGGGGTTAGTTTTATCTCATAGTATTCGTGCTCCTCGGAACACGAATGCGGGTGTGTATGCACAGTTCACTGAGGCAGAGGAAGAGGATTCTCATTAGGGTTTTGGTATGGGTGTGTATGCACAGTTGACGGTTGTCGTTTACCAAACCCTAATGATTATCTGTAATATCAATTGATAATGTTATTTAAATGAAATTGTGTCATGGTTGGGTTTGTTGACTTGTTGACCAAGGTTGAGTAGTTGACCATGGTTGAAACTTTGACCATCATCATTTCTTTTCAAGATGCTCTTTGATCTTTGCAAAATCATTTAATGTGAAATGATAATGGTCTTATCAAACCAACCATCACCTTTTTCATTTTGGATTAATATTATTAATTTGATAATTCACATATATTGTTATGGTTGTAAAAACTATTCTCATTCTATCATAACCATTCTCTCTCCTCCATTTTGCTCTTCCTCTTCCTCTAGTTCAAGGAGAATCATTCTCATGAGTTGAGAAACCTTTCCTTGGAGATTAAACACCCAAAGCCACTCTCTACTCATCCTAAGGTTGAAGGTCTAGCTAGCCGGACACTTTAGTTTTCTCAAGTTCGAGAAAGAAGCTCAAGGTAGAGACCCTTAGGTGGATCCATCTTCGGCAAGAGAAGGAGACGAGGAACGAACCATCCGACCACCATCAAGAGTCCAAGAGAAGGAGTTCAAGTTGAGGTATAACCCCTAACTGAGTAGCAATAGCTCTTGTTAGTTGCTAGTGTGTAGTTTAGCAAGATCCGTGTTTGATAGTCCATGTTACCATGACCCGAAAAATCGTTTTTCATCATTTCCGCAAGCCTGAAAGAACCGGGAGAGGTAACGTGGACTTACAGTGGTATCATAGCCTAACTAAACACACCCTAGCATGTTAGCAAAGTATCTAGAATTTCGACCGGACAAAAAACCGCGAAACACCCCGGAAAATCCTAGTTTCTGCCGATTTTTATTTCTGCTCCAAAAATAATAAATCATGTCTTAAAAATCGGCTCAGGCTTTTTAATGAATAGTCAAGAAAACGATCGAACGAACCGACCGACTCACCGCGGTTCCGCGGCCGAGTTGACTCGGCCGTGGATCGTTTCTCCTGCAGTTTGTTTCTGGTGGTATTTTGTGATTTTTTAGATGGTTTGTTTCTGCCCAGAATTTCCAGAGAACAAGTTTGTTTTTGGGATGGTTACAAATCCGTATTTTGGTCGATTTTCTGTAGACTTTGGCTAATGGGTTGTATCTGTAATGTTATATATGTATTGAACGTCTGCTAATCTCTATACCTCGATTAGTGGGGGTTATACATATCTGTGATCTGTAATGTTGATGGTTTGTGTATATGAATTCGTTGGATTGTCGCGAATGAATAGCCGGGGGGTTATGAGATGAGAGTTTTCTTTATCTTTCAATTCATGTAATATGTAAATTGATGTAATATTATTTATATGGCCGCACAACCGGGATGGGGTTGTAGCCGTCATTGTATAATTTCTTTTTACTGTTTTTGCTCCTAGGATAGACCCAAGGTGGGGTGCACAAACTACCGGGTATCTCGAAGTGCCGAGTGGCCTACTCACGTCGTTGAGGGAGGTTGCTTCGCTTCGGTTACTTGGCGGGTAGTTTGCCGCACCCGTAGGGGTCTACGGTGGGGTATTGGCTATTCATCGCGACCGTGTAATCCGCTCTTCGTTACAGGCTCGAACGGAATGCGGATTCCTAGTATATCCAATGTATTCATCTGTGTTCTGGAATGGCTATCATTGCATCTGACGAATGTATATATCTATATGTAGATATCTATTTAGGCGTTGCTTATATTTTGCATCCGCGCTAGTCCAGCCCCCGCTCTGTCGTTAGTTAAGTAACCTAATGGGTGATGACAGGATCCCGTGGCGAATGCGGATGGCATAAGCGTACGTCATATTTTCGTTGTTTTCTGCAATGGTAGGATTAATTGATGGGACGCATTAAAATTAATGCAAGAAAAAAATAAACCAAAGTAAAAGTCATTGGAACACTTTCAAAAACCACTCGGTTTCTTTTCAAAATAACTTTTAAACGCGGAGCTTAAACCACTCCTTTTTAAAAGCTATCTCGTTCCATCGATTATATCAAGTTCACTACATTCACGGTTTCGCCAAAACCATTCGTAGCCCTCCGTCGTTTCACATGGATGGTCAATAGTATTCAAGCTATGTTTATTGGCCAAAGTTAAGGCATAGTGATTGGTAGCTATTGGGTATTCATGTGCAGCAAAGATAGATGTGTTGGTTTGGGACAGTCGTACTGTCTTGTTGGCCAAAGTCAAGGGTAGGTGCGGGTGGGTTCAAATTAACCTGAAGAATGACCGGTAGAACTTGACATGTGACTTATGATTTGTTGGCCAAAGTCAAGGTCATAAGAGCATGGGGCAAAAATCCACATCGGGAGTTTCAAAAGAACTGAAACTTGCTAGCGCTGCATACCATTTGGAGTGTGATGATTCTGGTAGGATTCCTTCAATTTTGTCACGCAATGATATTTGGATCCCGATCCTACTGTGAGTATATGCTACTCCTCGGGAAATTTCTCACTTAACGATCAATGCTATAAACCTAGTAGGTGTCTAGAAAGGTGTTAGCGAGGCTGCGCCCCCAGGGAAAAGAGGTTATTTAATTAAGGAACTTCGCGAAAGCGTTGGAAAACCTCCCTCGAAGTACCGACACTGGCATGGCTGAACGGTTAAGCAAGTATTGTACGGTGAGATTGATCCTGACTAATTCTTCCTTTTTGGTTTGAGGAGGGACTCGAGAGACAGTGGGAGCCATCCTGTTTAGACAAATTAAAAACCACTCTAAACTTGCAAAAGCATCATGCTAAAGTGTTTCTTCTCTCTCTCCTAATTGCAGCGACCAAACATCATGACTGGACTTAAGTTACTACTAGATAAAAACATACTGACAAGGCCAAACTACAAAGATTGGCTCAGGAATGTCAAAATGGCAATCACTTACGACAAGTTGGGGTATCTCCTTACCACCAAAGCTCCCCCTGCCCCAGGTCCCACCTCCAGCATCGCGGATAAGGAAATCCGTAAGACTTGGGAGATTGATTGCGCGAAGGCCAAGTGCCTCGTGCTTGCCTCTATGGACAATGAACACCAGAGGAGGCACGAGAATATGGACCTTGAATCCATATTTCTTCATACAAAAGAACTGTATGGAGAGCAATCCCGTATCGCCAGATACGAAGTCTCGAAAAAGCTGTTTTCGGCGAGATTGGCCATCGGATCACCGGTAGCGGAACACGTGCTTAAGATGATTGGCTTCATTGAGGAGCTCGCGAACCTTGGGACCACGTTGGAGAATGAGCTCTATACGGACTTGATTCTCCAGTCCCTTCCTTCCACTTACGCCCAGTTCATCCTGAACTTCAATTTACAGGAAAAGGAAGTTGAACTTTCAGAACTCCTCAACATGCTGAGGAGTGCAGAGGGCACCCTACAGAAAGGTAGGGAAACATCCACTTTGTTTGTAGGAGGATCTTCCTCTTCTAGGTCCAAGGCGAAAGCCAAGGGAAAGAAGAAGAAAACCCCCGCCAAACCAAGGGGCGGTGTTTGTAAAGTGGATACGAAGGGAAATGCAAAAGCAACAAAGGAAGAGGGAAAGCTTGTGGGAAAGGAAGAATGCTTTTACTGTCATAAGAGTGGACACTGGAAGAAAGATTGCAGGGCTTGGAAGGCCAGAACACAGGATCTGAAGCATGTTGCGGCTTCAGCTTTAGGTGTGTATGTTATTGAAAACTGTCTATCAATAAACCCTACTTCCTGGGTATTGGATACCGGATCAGGATCTCATATCTGTAATTCTTTGCAGGCGTTGAGAAACCGTAGGGTTTTGAAGGCAGGTGATATGACCCTCAGAGTTGCAAACGGAGCTGGCATGGATGCTGAGTCCGTGGGGGACTATCACCTGGGGTTGTCAGATGGACATGTTTTGGTTTTGCGTAATTGTTATTTTGTACCCAATGCAACTTGTAATATCATTTCTGTATCTTTAATATCTAAAGAAGGTTATGAATTTGCATTTGTAAGCAATGTTGTAAACATTCGCCTTAATCAAGTTCTGATTGGGTCAGGTACATTAAACAATGGAATATACGTATTAAACCAACCACATATTTTCAATGTCCAGAATACACACAAAAGAAAGTCTCCGGAATCAAATCAGGCTTTCTTATGGCATTGTAGACTGGGTCACATCAATGAGAGAAGGTTGACGAAGTTACATACAGAAGGATATTTGGATCCGTTCGAATATCAATCATATGCAATTTGTCAATCCTGTCTCAAAGGAAAGATGACAAAGACTCCGTTCACTAGACACGGAGTAAGAGCGAGTGAGCTCTTGGGACTCGTACACAGCAACGTGTGCGGTCCTCGTCCACGACGAGCTCATGTTGACGCAACTCGAGCCGTAGCTCTCTCTGCCCGTGTGATCGCGGCAGCAAAATCATAACCAGTATCGATGAAGATAGATCAGGAATGAATATAATACTGTGCAAGGAAATGTACATCCTAAGGCTCCTTAAGCGGAGTAGCGTATCGTTAGTATGCCGCGGAACATACACACGGTACGTCACTCTACTGCAGTCACCTACTCCATCAACCAAGGGTCATCCAACGCGACGAAAGTTCGGGTCTAATACCCCCTCGACTAAGTCTAAGTTCCGTAAGGTCAAGCCTAAGTTCCGTATATATATAGACGCCCTAGGCTCCACATAGTCAAACTTAGACTCGAACCAAGGTCAACCTAGCGCTCTGATACCAACTTTGTCACGACCCGAAAGAGCACGTGACTGGCCCTTGAACCATATGAAGTCTATAGGACTCCATCTGATCCAAGTAAGCCAAAAGCCCAGAAATCTAAAACCATTTTAAGGATAAATAAAGAAAACTGGTTTTTAATAGGTAAAAAAAACATGTTTTGAAGTCAAGGTTTTTAAATAACTAAGCCGAATATGCATTTTAAAAATGTACGGTCTTTTCTAAAAATTTCGGCAGAGTTTCTTTTGTAAATACTGGCCCCGAACGGGGTACAACAAGAACAATATATATATGCAATGATAAAAGGCATCCCTAAGCGGGAGCTATATCTTCGTCAATCGACGATCACAACCACGCAAGCAATATAATATACAACGCCGAATGGCGAGGATCAAAACTCAACAGAAACCCAATAAGCATGAAAACCGCAATACTAATAAGCGCGACTCTAAGGTCGAATAATACATCACTAATGTCTAAGTCTGAAACAATATACAAGTTTTGGTTGATGGAATTCTAGATACAATGAATAATACAAGTACAATGGTGGTTCTTGATGCAAAAGAACCCACCTACCAAATGCAATTCACCCGCAAGGAAACAGTGTGCCAAAAATGCCGCAATGGAACCTGTACGGCAAAACCTGCAAGAACTGTGGCACAACCGGAGTGAGTTGCCAACTCGTGAATAGAAATATCTACAAGCAGAAACCGAATGCAAGACATAATCCTAGGTCAATACGATCAGTAAAATATAAACCACAAGAGTACGTCTGAAGCATGATAAGGTGGCAATGAAACATCTAAACATGTATGTAGTGCCAAGTACTCAGGTAATAACATGTCATCAGTATAAGGTATGTCTGCATGAAGTAAATATGATGAAGTATCAAATGGATATCAATACACATATATTAGCGTCCCATTCCACTAATATTGGTGTAAGGGTATATATAACAGCGCCCTCATACCCTGTTATATATACAAATGAAGTATGATCAATGTAAATCCAGTCTGTATGTGATCAAGTCTGTATAAACGTGGAACCCGTCCACCCGTCACCCAATGACAATAAACGTGGAACCCGTCCACCCGTCACCCAATGACAATAAGCATCATGCATGCAAATATGAGGATATAATCAAAATCATGGAAATCGTCATGAAACCCGTGCCTAGCATCGGCACGTAAATCCTCATCCATATGGGGCTCCGTCTGCGGTATCGGCCCTCGGCCCCGGCAGTACGGGTCAGCCCATGTCCATCTCTCAACTCCGGTCGGTATCCTCCAGATATCCGACGAGCTCAAATACAATCACCGGTAGGTAGTAGTCCCTCTTCCAGGCTCACCGTCTACTACACAGCGAAACCGTTCTCGCCCTGGGGTACCATACCGGGTCCACCATGTACCCGTAATCGGCCTCATCCGCCTCCTCGAATCGGGTTTCACATGTCACTCTCAGCATCGAGAAAACACATGGTGGACACACTGAAATATCATATCAAGGGTAACCGGGTTTTTAAAACAATTATATATTCTCTTTTGAAATAACCACGGTTCCCAAATCCAGAAATATCATGGAAACAACATATCTCAATGAGTATAATCAAAACATGATGTATGCGACATGTAAAGAAAGGTAAGCATATCAGAAGTCAAGCAACATGGAATAGTAATGTGCAGATGTCGAGGGAAACCGCTCTTTTAAAACGAATCAGTTTTGAAGAATATCGTGCGGTTAGCAAATCTCTAACCAAGTCAGAATCATCTATGTTTGTGTACAGGTATAAGTGTACAATTGTAAGTCTACGGTAGCGCCCCGGCAGTCTACAGACGCCAAATGCGGAACAAAAACTTTTTAACTGGCGCTATCGTATACTTTAACCCAGATCTGCCATTATTGCTAAACTAACAAACTGTAAAGAGTGTAGAAAGGTTATACCGAATGATCCGAGTCCTTCGTTCTTTAACCATCATCCCACGCTTCGTTGCGGCTGCTCCGATCTCGTCGATCTCCGATCTGCTCGTCCAGGTGGCACCACGTCGACTATTCTTTAAACGGGCTCCCGCCTCTGACTCGAGGCAACTCGGTCGTCAAGTTTGCTAAAAGAGACGGCCAAGATTGATGTAGAGAATGAGTAGATGACTTTGTCTCACTTCGTCCAAGTCCGTGGACGATCGGTAAATGAAGTTGCCACTCGAATCGGGTGATGGAATGAAATGAGCTGTGAAATTCCATGCACCCCAAATACTATCATAATCTTTTTACAAAATGAATCAAGCATCCATATGAGAGAGGGGAGGGGTCGGCCATATATAGAGAGGAGGAGGGTGAGTGTAGGAGAGAAGAGGGTGACCATAAGGATAAATATCAACAACAAATATCCTTAAGCAAAACAAAACTCATTAATGAAATGAATGACTCACTAAACCTAGTCATCCATTCATTAATGCAACCAATGAAAACACAACACCATTTAACCTAGTCACCACCTTCTAGAACCTTCTAGAAGCATGACTCACCCTCATCCAAGAAAAGATAAATCCGTCTTTAACCGAATGTTAAAAGACGGCTGATAGAAAACTGGAAACTGCCAACTTCCAAAAGTGATCCTGAAACGACTTTCAGGATAACCCCGTAACTGTATAAATATACCCTCATTTGTATTACGACCGAATACAAATGCAACGGAGACAAAGATATTATATCTACTCAATATAATACTCGGATCCGGCTTAAACCAAAGCCGACCAGTATCATCTGCCCGAAAAATAACACGTGCGTAAACGCACGTGCATTTTCCGAACCCTGCCATAAAACCATACGGCCTCTACAACATTTCGCCCGAACTTGGGAAACTGTCTGTGGGGGACTCTAATGACTTGTCAGTACCCTGGCAGTGGTTTTAACCACAAACCGTCAGCGGCACTAGCTATGCGTAACGGCTGCCCATGGACTGACCTCAAGGGAGGCCGATGAGCGAACTCATCCGGAAACCCTACTGAGCCTAACAGTGACAATGTATATACAGTCCGGTCCGTTGGTCTATGAGTATCGCATATCTGCCTAGGGGGCTAGTAACGTCAGACCCCCAAGAGCAGTATAAGTCGTGTCGGATTGTAGCCCAATAACACCCTGAGATACTACTGGAGTACCTACCAGTAAATCTCTTGCCACGGCCGTGGGCTTTGTGTAATGGCTCTCCTAGACACAGCACGATCTCGCCCCCAATACCGGGAGAGACGAATCCCCTGCCGATCCGCTCGCGTGCCTCCATATGGCTCGGGACTGTACCCAAAAGCTACCTGTTTGCACGACTCCTTTGAGCCGTGGTAGGGTAGAAAGCAAAGCACAGTGGGAACTCACATGAGACAAATGACGACCTCAGGTCGATGAACTAACCTGTACACATGTCACCAGGGAACTGCTATCTGACGATAGATATAGTACTAACTAGCAGATTCCCGGCGAGTCCTGTCCGGTGTACTCATAACCCAATGAGCACCTGTATACATCTTAGGTGATCCAATTGACACCAGTGGCTTGTGAGACCGGCCACCGCCCCTCGTCGGGGTCTCGACTGTACACACTAGTCTACTCCGGAGTATCGATGCCCTATCTCGAAACTCCCATGACTAGGGACCACAATTAAGGATATGCATATAAACTACCCAACTCTCACGTATATGATCGCCATCATACTGTTGGTAGTAAAGCAAGATCCTAAGGGCTCTATCAAAGTGTAACATGTAATCAGTCACCTGAACATGTACACGACTGATAAAGGAAAACCAGATAGCATACTATCATCTTGAGTAAGACTGTCCTACCGGTATAGGTCATCCGCAATCATTGCAATCGCGTACCTGCGATCCAATACTTTACTCTGAGGGCACTATCTCCAACAATCTCCCACTTGCACTTAAGGCTAATTATTGCGATGTCGACTACTCACAGCCCGTGTGAAACCGAACATCCAACTCCTCTACTAATCAGTTTTACAAAGCCCGTTTGTAAAACTATTGTGTTCGAGAAATAGCCTCAGTGAGTGGATCCGCCTAGATGTTTCTTTCTATATCTCTCTTAATCTCAAATTCACAGAGAAAGCCATCTCCCGAATCGAGTAATACCTGTCTTAGAATATGTCTGGATATCTGATGGGACCTAGTTGATAAATGAACTCCAAATCCAAACTTCTTAGACTGTATCGATCACTGAACCTAATCAGTATCCGGCACCATACCACCCACAGTATCCTCTTGGACCACCTGTCCATAATACTGTTCCTCATCAGAGGGAAAAACTATAACTCTGACAATCACTCTGTCAACCATGTCACCTTTGAAGCTTGGAATGATAACCGTCCCCCGAAGGAGGCTGCCATCATCAAATCCGTAGAACAAGTACTTATGTTCTAAAACTGCTTCCTTATGTTTCTCCAGGATTGGATTAATACAAACTTATTGCATCTAGTGAAAAAACAACATTTGGTGTGGTACTTGACATCTCATGATTGACTCAATTGCCTAAGCAAGTGATCTGCCAATCATGCACATCCCTCTCCCCTTCAGTCTGTAAGACACCTTTAGATAGGGTGACTGCATCACCTGCAGGTACACCACCATGCTAGGAGTCATCTATTCTAAAAACCATTAGAATACTGTCAAAGTACCCACATTGGGAAACTACCCAAATCCAGATCTAAAACCATAGATCTAGAAACCATAATGTCTGATATTATATCCATATCCTGTCTGGAGAAACAACTGTGTGACGACCACAGTACAACCGATCGTAGTATAGGAATTTTACTTCCTACTCTGTGTATGTCATCCAAATACCATGACATCACACCCTACTACCTTCTTAACAGATCCATCCCCTATTCTGATTGAAGTCAAACCCATGACTGTCACATCAAAACTAGATGATCTATCTCCGCTATAACTGCTCTAGTCTATAAATAGACATAAGCATCTTGCCCACTATGCTTCCGATGCTCCCACTGACTACGACAACCCTCCTACCGGGTCTCATAGCCTGGAACAACAGTAGTGTCAAGTCTGGGTAGATAAGAACCTCCCTGTCACCGTCCTTAAGGCTACCGGAGTACCTCTCGGGTGTCTGAGGTTACCCACCATATCTGCGGAGTGGCTAATGGAATGTCTAACCTGATTGAATATATAGGTCCTATTAAATTTTCCATAATCGTTCGCGGTTCTGGAATGACTTCCACTTCTACCATACTCCCACTACTGTTTTATGAAAAAATCCATTTTACTAAAACTGTGGCGAGTCAAGAACAATATCACTATTGATCTTCCAAATGGTAGAATATCAACCCTCGTCATATCCAGGGTCAACCCACAAACAGCCATTACAGAAACGTGCCCTGAGTTATCCAGAGTCTGGTTTTAAGCATAAGCTGGACAACTCCCCGTACCTTAATATCTTTTAAGGTACGAACTATTCTATATCCAATATAGAAACTTTGGCACTTATTTAATTGGAACCATATTCAAACTATGCAGCTGTCTCCAGTGCATATCAACTTAATGGAAAGAGGCTAATCAGCATTACTCAACTTAGGAATCCATCCAATTATGAGTAACCTGAAAGAGAAACACGTTTCTCAAAACCATCACTATCATCTGAATACCAATCACAAGAATCTACATCTTCGATCTCTTTGAAGAATCCCGATACTTGTGACATCTGGTTCTCTACTTTATTCTTATACCCACAATTTCTCAAAACTTAGACCTTGTATTTCTACGAAACACTTGTCTAAATACTCGAGAAGTTATAAGTAAACAGAACATAGTACGAGAACCTACCCCTTTGTCCTGTCAAATTCTCCTCCAAACCAGAAAGAAGAATCAATCGGGATCACCCGAAGAGTAAACCAACTCATCAGTGGGAATCGGGATCCAACTCTCATCGCATGATAACGTGATGGAATGCATCCACGTTACTCATACTCCAGAAGGTATGCGCATACTTGGCAAGTTTCAGTTTCTTTAGAAACTCCGATAAGATTTTTGCCCCATGCTCTTATAACCTTGGCATTAGGTCAAAATGTCATAAGTCACATGCCAAGTTCTACCCGTCACTATCTTGTTAATTTAAACCCACCCGCACATGCCCTTGGCGTTAGGTCAAAATGGCAGAACGGCTGTCCCAAACCAACTCATCTATCTATGCAACAATTGAATACCCAGCAGCTACCAAACACTATGCCTTGGCGTTAGGTCAAAATACATAGCTTGAATACTACTGAATACCCAAAAGAAGTGACAGAGGGCTACGGCTGGTTTTTGGCGAAAAACCTTTAACGTAGTGAACTTGATATCGCTGAAGGAACCTGATAGCTTTTTAAAATATAGTGGCGAAAACCTTTTGCTAAAGAGGTCACTCCCGGTAAAGGGATCTCGTCTCTTTTCTCGTGGAATGAGGTGCATGATATTCCACTGAATACCGCTATGCAAAGCAACTTGTAATCGACTATAGTGAAGTTATTACCCTGACGCAAACTTCTGCCCAAGGGGTCAGTCCCGGTGAAGGGATATCGGCCCTTGCCCCGTCGAATGAGATGCAGGATATTCCACTGAATACCGCTATGCATAACAAAAGGAAACGTCTTTGCAATAACACTTTTTTAAATTTGTTCCAACAACTGTAAACAGGTTTGCTTTACTTTGCATTGGTCAGAATCAACGCAGTCCCATCAATCGATCACACCAGAAAAGAACGAAAATAAAATGTACGTATATGCCATCCGCATTCGTCACTGGGTCCCATCATCACCCGTTAGGTTACTTAACTAACGACAAAGCGGGGACTGGACTAGCGCGGGTGTAAAACATATACAACATCTAATAGTATATAAACCAATATACAATAATCGCTCCAGGCGTGATAATATGCAACATTATAGAAAAGTAATAAGCATTACAGAACAATACAGATAATCTGGGATCCCCGGGTTTCACAGAGCCGCTGCTGAAACCCGACGTTCCCCTGTCGTGTGGATAGCCTGTGCAATGAAACCTAGACCCCTACGGGTGCGGCAAGTTACCCGCCAAAACCTGAAGTGAGGCAGCCCCCTACAGCATAGTGAATGGACCACCCAGCACTTCACGGAATCCGGTAATCTTGGGCACCCCTCCTTGGGTCAACCTGTACCCCCTACGAGTGCGGCGAATAGTCTGCCAATTCTAGAGTGGGGCCCCCTCTGCCTCTCAAAGCCATGAGATGCGGACCCGTTGCCCCTCCAGAACCCGGCTATCCGTGCACTCCGTCGTGGGGCAAAACCTAGTACAGTAATGAAAAATAGTACAACAGGTACATCGACCGCAACCTGGTCGTGCCCCAAAAGAATATTATACAACAGGCAGTGACGGCAGTCCACAAGTTGGACGCTCGCCCCGCAATATCAAATGTACAAATAAACTCAAACTGTACTACCATTGCACACTGCTATCCACCACGACAAATCCGCAACATCACAGCACAACACAGAACATCAACGCGAATGTCACGTTCGCAAACCCGTCTAAAAGAACTATAGCAATCAGACGCGGTTTACCGATCAAATGACATTCCCGGTCGGAGATATAATGTAAGCACTGTAAACTAACAAGTTTAAATTTCGATCGACTAAATATCACAAAGTGGGCCCCACGAACAACTGGTGAACAGTAACAAAATCTGGGCCCAAAAGATATATACCAAAAACCCCAAATTCCAACAGAGAAGACACAGACAAAATTTGGTGCACTGATCCCATAGAATGGCCGCGGATGCGCGGCCAAACCATGGGTTTGGCCGCGACTCCGCGGCGCTTTGGTGGGATCACGTGCTCAAATTTGGTCGGTGTACTTCTGAAACCCTGCACAACTTTCTGTGATATGTGGAATATTTTTAGGACATCATTTAAAATCGACAGAAACTGTGAAATTGAAAATATGCGGTTTTTGATTTCCGGTTCGATCGATGTTTTAAACACGTAAGCACAAGTTAGTAAAGCAAAATGGTGAGGCTCTGATACCACTGTAAGTCAACGGTAGCGCCCCGGCCGTCTACAGACGACAAATGCGGAACAAAAACTTTTTATCTGGTGCTATCGTATACTTTTACCCGGATCTGCCATTATTGCTAAACTAACAAACTGTAAAGAGTGTAGAAAGGTTATACCGAACGATCCGAGTCCTTCATTCTTTAACCATCATCCCACGCTCCGTTCCGGCTGCTCCGATCTCGTCGATCTCCGATCTGCTCGTCCAGGTGGCACCACGTCGACTATTCTTTAAACGGGCTCCCGCCTCTGACTCGAGGCAACTCGGTCGTCAAGTTTGCTAAAAGAGACGACCAAGATTGATGTAGAGAATGAGTAGATGACTTTGTCTCACTTCGTCCAAGTCCGTGGACGATCGGTAAATGAAGTTGCCACTCGAATCGGGTGATGGAATGAAATGAGCTGTGAAATTCCATGCACCCCAAATACTATCATAATCTTTTTACAAAATGAATCAAGCATCCATATGAGAGAGGGGAGGGGCCGGCCATATATAGAGAGGAGGAAGGTGAGTGTAGGAGAGAAGAGGGTGACCATAAGGATAAATATCAACAACAAATATCCTTAAGCAAAACAAAACTCATTAATGAAATGAATGACTCACTAAACCTAGTCATCCATTCATTAATGCAACCAATGAAAACACAACACCATTTAACCTAGTCACCACCTTCTAGAACCTTCTAGAAGCATGACTCACCCTCATCCAAGAAAAGATAAATCCGTCTTTAACCGAATGTTAAAAGACGGCTGATAGAAAACTGGAAACTGCCAACTTCCAAAAGTGATCCTGAAACGACTTTCAGGATAACCCCGTAACTGTATAAATATACCCGCATTTGTATTACGACCGAATAAAAATGCAACGGAGACAAAGATATTATATCTACTCAATATAATACTCGGATCCGGCTTAAACCAAAGCCGACCAGTATCATCTGCCCGAAAAATAACACGTGCGTAAACGCACGTGCATTTTCCGAACCCTGCCATAAAACCATACGGCCTCTACAACGTTTCGCCCGAACTTGGGAAACTGTCTGTGGGGGACTCTAATGACTCGTCAGTACCCTGGCAGTGGTTTTAACCACAAACCGTCAGCGGCACTAGCTATGCGTAACGGCTGCCCATGGACTGACCTCAAGGGAGGCCGATGAGCAAACTCATCCGGAAACCCTACTGAGCCTAACAGTGACAATGTATATACAGTCCGGTCCGTTCGTCTATGAGTATCGCATATCTGCCTAGGGGGCTAGTAACGTCAGACCCCCAAGAGCAGTATAAGTCGTGTCAGAGTGTAGCCCAATAACACCCTGAGATACTACTGGAGTACCTACCAGAAAATCTCCTGCCACGGCCGTGGGCTTTGTGTAATGGCTCTCCTAGACACAGCACGATCTCGCCCCCAATACCGGGAGAGACGAATCCCCTGCCGATCCGCTCACGTGCCTCCATATGGCTCGGGACTGTACCCAAAAGATACCTGTTTGCACGACTCCTTTGAGCCGTGGTAGGGTAGAAATCAAAGCACAGTGGTAACTCACACGATACAAATGACGACCTCAGGTCGATGAACTAACCTGTACACATGTCACCAGGGAACTGCTATCTGACAATAGATATTGTACTAACTAGCAGATTCCCGGCGAGTCCTGTCCGGTGTACTCATAACCCAATGAGCACCTGTATACATCTTAGGTGATCCAACTGACACCAGTGGCTTGTGAGACCGGCCACCGCCCCTCGTCGGGGTCTCGACTGTACACACTAGTCTACTCCGGAGTATCGATGCCCTGTCTCGAAACTCCCACGACTAGGGACCACAATTAAGGATATGCATATAAACTACCCAACTCTCACGTATATGATCGCCATCATACTGTTGGTAGTAAAGCAAGATCCTAAGGGCTCTATCAAAGTGTAACATGTAATCAGTCACCTGAACATGTACACGACTGATAAAGGCAAACTAGATAGCATACTTTCATCTTGAGTAAGACTGTCCTACCGGTATAGGTCCTCCGCAATCATTGCAATCACGTACCTGCGATCCAATAATTGACTCTGAGGGCACTATCTCCAACAACAATATGCCATGCAAGAATCATATCATGAATGCAACAATACTACAGTGTAGTGGCATGGCCATTATCGATGATGAAGTGTGTGAGCCGGTAAATAGTGTACGTTGAACATACGCATCATCGATAATGGTGCTGGTGTCCTAACAGCATGATAATAATATAGCAATAAACATATGCAAAGCAACGTGAACAGCATGAATATGCAGAAATCAAATAATCAACACCACAGTGAAGAATCTACTATACAAACTACAAATCTAAAGATCAAGTCAATCGGGAGAGGTATGGAAACCACCTAAATCTAAGTCGATATATATATATATATATATATATAATAGTCGGTGATCCCGCCTCAATAATATCGCGTACGATACAGTATATTGTAAGACATCCTCGGGTCATGAGTGCGGATCTATCATCAATATAGGCTCGTATGGTAAATCATCGTACAGCATCCCAATAGCTGGGTACGGTCAATATCACATTCCTCTCATCAGATATCAGGTATCCTTATCATCATAACACATAATCTGGGGTACTGATCTAAGTCTAGTACAAATCGATACCATATATATACTGCGTGTGCAAGCACACGTCCCAAGGCCCGCTAGAGATCATGTATCGTATCCCAAATACGAATCACATCAAATCACCGATCTCACGGCACAATGCCCAACATCATCGACTCATCTCCAATGTCATCCAATATCATCATCAACACAGTGTAAATATAATGAATATGCAAGGGTGTGCGTGTAGGTGTAAATCTATTCTAGGGTTCGCGACTATGAACTACACTAGTCACTTCTAACCCTACACTATCCATAATACACCTAACTATCATATATATAATATAACAACTATGGACTGCGGGGGTGCTATACGCTATCCACCCGACTTCCCCCTGTAGATATAATCTACTCACCTTGCGTCTTCATTTGTGGACGTCGCCACGCGCTTCCTTGTCGTCCCGAAGTCTTCATGGGTACCTACATATCAAAATATCGTATATGCGCATTAAAACCAAATCATAGCTAAAACGGCATACGAAACCCAAAACGATACGATAAGGGGCCTATAGGTTAGAACCTATGGGCACTGATTGTAATAAAATCTCGTTGTGTGTAAATCGAATCAAATAGTCCCCGGCAACGGCGCCATTTGATTGAAAAGAATTCTTGATGTGTAGTATGGAATTGTAAATAAATCACAACCAAAAATTATTTGACCGCAATCAACTACGGTGTCGGATTGTAGATTGTAAGTGAGTGCGGATCGTCCTCAGGGAAAGTGTAATCGTTCGTCTTTTGAATTAGATGAGTTGAAACTTTAATGAAAAGAAAACAAAACAATTCATGATTTAAAATTGAAGTTCAAGAAATGAGAAAAAAAACTAGATCTAAGAAAGCATGAAAAGATAGAATCAAGAATTGATCGTTTGATAATTTTTCCAAACCAAATATCAAGAATCGAAATGAGGCTCGTAGGAATCGATCGGATCTATAGATGTGATGTAATCTTAGAATTACGTATTCTTATCCTTTGATGAATTGATACTAGATCGATGATGATCGATCGAGAATTAGGGATTTCTTGTGAAACTAGGGTTTCATCTTATCCCTTGTTCTTTCGTCGATATCATTCACATTCTAGCCTCTAGTAAATTCAAGAAACGATCGTAGATCCCTAATTTCGAGCGATCACAATCAAGAAAGCATCGCTACGAAACGAGCTCATCGATTCTTGAACTTGCTAGGGTTTACAAAACTCATAGGACTTAAAAATCGTATTAAGATTTGTTACATCATCATTCTACAATCGTCTCGACTCCTTTACGAGCGGAGTTTTACTCAAACATCACAACAAGAGCAACAATTACAAATTGAGATCTAATCATGATGCAAGAATTAAAAGAAAGCAAGATTAAAGAATTTCACCTTTTATTTATATCGACAATTTAGTTACATTCGCTCAAGAACTACAAGAGGAAGAACTTGATCGTCGATTTGGCTTCGCTCGTCTCCGTGGATCGCGGATCGGCTTGGATCACTTGCCCGATTGAAGATCGGCTCGGCTCCTAAATGGTTGAAGGCTTCTCACTTGATTTGGTACTCAAGATCTTGGATTTGGAGTGGAATTAGGGTTAGGGTTTCGCACAAGCCTTGTCACTAGACTTGTGGAAGAAGATGATGAAAGAGGGAATGAGAGATTATTTAACTAAAAATTAACAACTAATGAACAACCTCAACCCTTAGATCTAGGTTCCTATTTATAGATAACTAACCCTAGATCTAGGATTTCAAATTCTAAGTTTCCCTCCTAAAGTTTGTTGAAGAAATTCAAATTTCCCTCCAAAAGTTAGTTAGGGGAGAAGCTTCTAGATGTGATTAGTTAGGAGGGAGCTTCTAGAAGAGGTTAGTTAGGAGCTTAATTAGGATTAGCCTTGCTTAATCTTCTTTACTGATCTGGCAGTAGCTTCGAGAGTATTATGGAACTTGACATATCAGAAAGCAATGTGGGCCCAGAGTTTGAGATTCTGCACTGAAAATGAAGCGCTGACGTGGCAAGAGAGCGGCGGATCCGCGGCACAAGCAAGCTCCTGCCGCGGATCCGCGGCGCTTTGGGGGAGTTGGAGCTTGGGCTTTCTGTTACAGTCTTGGGATGATGTATGGGACTTTATCTGATATGTGTAATTTTGTTTCTCCCTTTATATTGCTACCAGATCTGAAATTATTAAGTTGGCGTAATGTTTGATCAGCTTCGTTTGATTTTGCTCCGGACTTTCCTGCACAGACTCAAGACAAGTGTTGCGCAAATACAGAAATGATGCGATGCCATGAAATGCGGTCAATTTCCCTTAAAGTGTCGGTTTAAAAGTCTAATACATGAAATCTAATATTTAACGACCGATTTGCTAATATGTGAAATATGAATACCGAATACTTCTAAATGTATGCAAAAGATGGGGAAATTGCCGGCTAAAATATACAATATTTTCGACTGATCAAATACCCCCAAACTTAATTTCGATCGTCTCGAGCAAATGTTTTATTAAAAAGAGAAGGAGAAAATAAAGAAAGAGAAAAACTAACTAGCACACTTTCGTAGGCAACACGATTGCACTGAGCACGTGCAACAAGCCTTTAAACCTCTAGGTGTCCCTAGTAGGAGGAGTGTTGTCTCCTGAGGGTTTTCAGCGGATTGCACCCACAAAATCCAATAATAAAAGCAAGATCATGAATATTACATTTAGAGAAAAGAATTGTAAAAGAAAAACTTTGAAAATTAGGGTTTCCAACTAAGCTAGCTTTTCGGTTGTCATGAGCCCTATCTTAATGGTCATGAATAGATGTTAGAAATCACGTCCTCCCTCAATAAAACATCGTCTTATTCTTCATTCCTATCTGTTTTCCAAACATCGATCATATAACCCTGCGTGTGTGTAAAGACATCCCTACACCCGGAGAATTCAATTCAAGCTATCATACTCTTGCCATCAGCCTCAGTACTTTTGAATCAATGAATATTTAGACGAAATTGCTCACACACTTTCATGCGACCTTTAATACTTCTTGAGGTACTAACCGACCGATTACTCATGTGCTTGCTTACTTGGTGTATTTTCCTCGTCTTGCACCACCTCAGGCATAGCAGTGACTCCCAGACCAGTTGGCCTTAGGGCACTAGGTGAAGAAGCACCCTCGCTATATATTTTTTTATTGCCCTTGGTGATAACAAAACCATTGTCCATTTTTCTCACCACTTTATATTTTCTTTATTTTTTTTAATTTCCTTCATACTTTTGGCTTTAAGACAAGAGCATTTCAAGATATCCTCTACCTCCCAGGCTTTAAGACGTGTATAAATGCGAATAGCAGGGTAGCAACGTTCAAAATGTTTGGCTTCCAGAATAGAAACTATTTTTCAGACTTATTTTTATCCTCAGATTAGTGACGTCTTTCATCTTACTAACCCTTGGGACAACGGCTCATAACTACTTATTACTAGTTCGTATAAGAAAACTTCTAATTTTCTTGGTTTTCTTAAATTTTTCTAATCTCATGGATGTAATTTTTCACTATCTAAACTTTTATTATCTTATTTATGTACAAAAAATATTTTTATATTTTTCTAAAATTTTTAAATTTTTATGGTTTTCAAAAATGTTTTGTGCTTATGCAAATGATATGCAAATGATGCGAAAATAAGCACAAACCTCCCCCAAACTTGTTTTCAACAGTGTCCTCACTGTTGCCTTCCGCTAAATCTACAAAACCTGTAAGTTTGGAAGGAATTTATTAGTGGGGGCAAAATATATAAGTGAAGATCCTCCCCCAAACTTATTTTTGGCTCAAAATTTTGTAAAACTTTTCTTTTCAAGAGCCCGATAGAAATGTACCCCCCCAAACTTATGCAATGTTAATCTTTGAAAATCACATGAGGGGGTCAAAAATCAGTGGTCGATGCCAAGCTTTGCAAAGACCAAATGTCAACACCAACCATTCGAAAATTTTATCAATGTAGTGCTCTGGTTGGTGGAAGAAAAAGTGGGGAAAAGGTAAGTGGTGGAATAGAATGTGTGTGCGTCTCATATTGGAGAGACGATGCAGTGAATATGATCGATTACTCGCATTCTTTTTACAATTCGAAAGAAGGGGTGGAGGTTCAATTTCATTGATTGGGAGATGATTCATCTCAACACCCGTGTCATTCAAAAATGCGAGTTCATCAGCGAAGATTTCCTCAAAAGTTCCATCTATACCCCGAAGAATAATGTCATCACAAGGTGCGGGGTGATCTTCAGACTCTAAGAACATTTCATAATCCGTGTTAATTGTTGACCCGGACATCTCAGTGGAAGAGTCCGTATGTGTAAGATACATAGTTGGGTCAAACAATAACGTATGAAAAGAGTCAAGATCGATATCAGGAGGATCATCTAATTCGCTGCTGTCGACATCCATTAAGTCGACAGAACAGACCTGAGCAGTAGGTTCGGAGGGTACACTTCCCAACTTGTAAATGTTCAGCTCTATTGACCTATTCCAAAAAGATAGGGTCATAGAACCGTTACGGCAGTTGATTATTGCATTGGAAGTGGCCAAAAAGGGGCGACCTAAAATCACCGGAATTTGATTCCGTGGATTCGCTTTAGGTTGTGTATCAATTACAATAAAATCTACCGGGAATATAAATTCACCGATTTTTATTAACACATCCTCCAGTTCACCCCTAGGTTTGGTGATAGATCGGTCAGCCATCTGGAGAGTGCAATTGGTTGGCTTCAACTCTCCAATACCTAGTTGCTCATAGACTGAGTATGGAAGCAAGTTAACACTAGCGCCAAGGTCTAGTAGAGCACGGTTGATGTGTTTTTTCCCAATAGAAACGGAAATAGTAGGATATCCTGGATCCTTACGTTTCCTCGGTAATTGTTAGGGGAAAGCCGTGTCTATTGTCTTTTCCATGAATATCTTTTTGGGCACTGGATTCTTCCTCTTCTTAGTGCACAAGTTCTTAAGAGTTTTCGCATAGGACAGAACTTGTTGGATAGTATCTAGGAGAGGGATGTTGGTGTTTACTTGCTTAAAAATGTTCATAATCTTCTCCATATGTGGACTCGGTGTGTTAGCCCTTAACCGATTAGGATAAGGTGCTTTAGCAATAAGCGCTGGGTCCATCATAGGAGAAGGAAGTGTGTGCAGAACCGATCCCAGAATAGAAGTGGGGATCGTCCGTGGAGGAGTAAAAGAGGTGGGCTGAAGTGGCGAGCCTTTTGGGAAATGAAGAATAGGCTCTGAAGAAGATGGAGGGGTAGAAGAACTGGGGTCAGAAGTGTGTGTGTGAGGAAAGGTCTCAGCCGGGGTGTTATTGATTGATTTATTAGTATCATCAAACTCTTCCCCAAGGTGATGGTCAAGCACTCTTCCAGATCTCAACGTGATCTCATCCACATGATGTGAATAGCCAAGATTGGGTAAAGGTTGAGTTGGAAGTTTCCCTTTCTCTCGTGCACTCATTTCGGCTTTTAGTTGTGCAATTTGTGTTTCCATCGATTTGATACTCTCAGCTTGGGACGCTGAGTTTTTCTCAATTTTATCGACAGAAGACTTCATTTCAGCCGAAACTTGCATGATATTTGTTAAGACCAAATTCATGCATTGTGCAAATGAATAGGATTCATCAGTCCCGGTCAACTGCAAAGGACTAGATGGTGCAAAATAGTTGACCGGATTTTGAAAATTTTGTGCTTGAAAGGGGTGCTGACTCAATTGTGGTGGTTGCTGTTGTGGTGGAGGGACCCTTTGGAAATGATTCGTGTTTGGAACCGTGTTTTGAGATTGTGATTGGTTCCAAGCAAAGTTATGGTGATTCCTCCAACCCTGATCATATGTGGAGAAAGATGGATCGTTTCTAGGTCTTTGAAATGCGGCATTGGTAAGCTCATGACCTTGAAACGGACATTCTTCCGTCAAGAGAGACGGATCAGAACAACAACCACATACAGTTTTGGAGAGTGATATTTGACTTAGGGCGGCAGCTAAAAATTTGTTTTCCATATTCTCGAGTTTCTTATTGATAGCTGCAATGTCAGCTCTAACTTCTATGGAAATATCATTGCCATCCCTAGATGATTGACTCTCACCCTCCCACTGTAAAGATTTTTCAGCGAAATCTTCTAGAAATTTCCAGGCTTCCCAATCATATTTGGTCATAAAATTGCCTTGACACATGGATTCAAGGGACTGTCTTGTGTAAGGAGTAATGCCCTCATAAATGATTCGGCACAATTCCCATCTCGGGATGCCGTGATGTGGACATTGGACTAACAGATCCTTGAAGCGGTCAAGACATTTTGAAAATGTTTCATTTGGAAGCTGGGTGAATTGATAGATTTCGCTACGGACTTGAGCTGTTTTGTGATGTGGGTAGAATTTCTTAAGGAATGCTTTGACGAATTCATCCCAATTTGAAATGGAATGTGCGGTAGTGTTATATAGCCACTTCTCGGCTAAATCGCACAAAGTAAATGGGAGAAGACGAAGACGGAAAGTATCCACAGAAAGCTGTGAAGTACCCATCATTGCACATACATTTTCAAATTTCGTGATAAACACGTATGCGTCTTCAGACTCGAGACCGTGAAATTTTGGTAGAAGGTTGATGTATTGGGGTTTTATTTGAAAATTTTCCCCATTGGCTGGTGGTGTGGAAAGACAAGTAGAAAGTGGGCCTCGTGTAGGATAGCACCTCTCTTGGAGAGAGATGCGAGGTGGATTCTGCGCACCAACGGACGGCGGCAGGGTAGTGGAAAAGAAGTTCGATGGAGGTGGATCCATCGAAGTGGGTGTGGTGGTGGGTAAAAGAAAGGGTAAATGTAGAAATACCGACTTTTGGGTCGATGAGGGAAACGCAGACTAACGGGCACTAGAAACCCGTGTCCAGCCTATCTTGCACTAAAAAGGGTTAGTACAAGTGGCAGCGTGAATTTATAATTAGGGGAAAGAATGAATGTGATTGGTGTTTGTTTTGAAAAAGATACGGATTTTTGAAAAAATGATGCAACACAACAAATGCAACAAGAAAAACCCTAGAATCTAGTGGTCACCTAGGTCAAACTCTAGACCGCTCCTAACTGCCAAAAGACAAGTCGCGGGATAGAATCCTCCACTGCCTCTTTGTTCCCTTGTAGCCGGATAAGTGCCAGGTAAGCGGGAAGGTACTCCACTACGTAAGTAGTGGGCCTAATTAAAAACCACTAGCCTTAGACACACTCGCCTTAGGCACCACAGGAAAACGCGGATAAGCAATGAATTACCCACGGCCTTCTCTTGTCCTAATTGAGCGCGACGGTCCTTAGAGTCATCTCTAGATTTCTTTTAATTAATGAGGGTAAATGCGGATGCAAGTTTTGCGATTTTCGGGGCCTAGGAAGGGTAATGAACTCCCCACCTAATTTGGATTTGGTCATGCCCCTTAAATTCCGTATTAATATGCAACAACCACAAGAATCAAAAACACGCACAAATTTTATTTTGCTTTTTGCGGCGCTGCGATTTATTTGCAAAGAAACCTGCAGCAAAATTGTTATTGGAGCAGATAAGGTAAGAGATAAGAAAGTTAGGGACTTACAGAGAAAAATTGGTGCAGTGAATCTACAAGGGGGCCGCGGAACCGCCGCAATAAGGTGGTATTGGCCGCGGAAACACGGTGGAGTGAGGAGATCTCTGCACAAAATTTTAGGTAAATGCTTCTGTTGCTCCCCTTAGCTCTTTGGAATATTCACAAAAATTTTATCCCAGCTCCAGTGATTCCAGATTTCCTCGCAATCAAATCACAACACACGTATTAGTGTTTGCACGAATTTTGATCTAAAAATTATGATGAAATAAATTGTTCAACTCAAATTTCAAAATACGAACTATTAGCGCACTATCCCCGGCAACGGCGCCATTTGATTGTAATAAAATCTCGTTGTGTGTAAATCGAATCAAATAGTCCCCGGCAACGGCGCCATTTGATTGAAAAGAATTCTTGATGTGTAGTATGGAATTGTAAAGAAATCACAACCAAAAATTATTTGACCGCAATCAACTACGGTGTCGGATTGTAGATTGTAAGTGAGTGCGGATCGTCCTCAGGGAAAGTGTAATCGTTCGTCTTTTGAATTAGATGAGTTGAAACTTTAATGAAAAGAAAACAAAACAATTCATGATTTAAAATTGAAGTTCAAGAAATGAGAAAAAAAACTAGATCTATGAAAGCATTAAAAGATAGAATCAAGAATTGATCGTTTGATAATTTTTCCAAACCAAATATCAAGAATCGAAATAAGGCTCGTAGGAATCGATCGGATCTATAGATGTGATGTAATCTTAGAATTACGTATTCTTATCCTTTGATGAATTGATACTAGATCGATGATGATCGATCGAGAATTAGGGATTTCTTGTGAAACTAGGGTTTCATCTTATCCCTTGTTCTTTCATCGATATCATTCACATTCTAGCCTCTAGTAAATTCAAGAAACGATCGTAGATCCCTAATTTCGAGCGATCACAATCAAGAAAGCATCGCTACGAAACTAGGTCATCGATTCTTGAACTTGATAGGGTTTACAAAACTCATAGGACTTAAAATCGTATTAAGATTTGTTACATCATCATTCTACAATCGTCTCGACTCCTTTACGAGCGGAGTTTTACTCAAACATCACAACAAGAGCAACAATTACAAATTGAGATCTAATCATGATGCAAGAATTAAAAGAAAGCAAGATTAAAGAATTTCACCTTTTATTTATATCGACAATTTAGTTACATTCGCTCAAGAACTACAAGAGGAAGAACTTGATCGTCGATTTGGCTTCGCTCGTCTCCGTGGATCACGGATCGGCTTGGATCACTTGCCCGATTGAAGATCGGCTCGGCTCCTAAAAGGTTGAAGGCTTCTCACTTGATTTGGTACTCAAGATCTTGGATTTGGAGTGGAATTAGGGTTAGGGTTTCGCACAAGCCTTGTCACTAGACTTGTGGAAGAAGATGATGAAAGCGGGAATGAGAGATTATTTAACTAAAAATTAACAACTAATGAACAACCTCAACCCTTAGATCTAGGTTCCTATTTATAGATAACTAACCCTAGATCTAGGATTTCAAATTCTATGTTTCCCTCCTAAAGTTTGTTGAAGAAATTCAAATTTCCCTCCAAAAGTTAGTTAGGGGAGAAGCTTCTAGATGTGATTAGTTAGGAGGGAGCTTCGAGAAGAGGTTAGTTAGGAGCTTAATTAGGATTAGCCTTGCTTAATCTTCTTTGCTGATCTGGCAGTAGCTTCGAGGGTATTATGGAACTTGACATATCAGAAAGCAATGTGGGCCCAGAGTTTGAGATTCTGCACTGAAAATAAAGCGCTGACGTGGCAAGAGATTGGCGGATCCGCGGCACAAGCAAGCTCCTGCCGTGGATCCGCGGCGCTTTGGGGGAGTTGGAGCTTGGGCTTTCTGTTACAGTCTTGGGATGATGTATGGGACTTTATCTGATATGTGTAATTTTGTTTCTCCCTTTATATTGCTACCAGATCTGAAATTATTAAGTTGGCGTAATGTTTGATCAGCTTTGTTTGATTTTGCTCCGGACTTTCCTGCACAGACTCAAGACAAGTGTTGCGCAAATACAGAAATGATGCGATGCCATGAAATGCGGTCAATTTCCCTTAAAGTGTCGGTTTAAAAGTCTAATACATGAAATCTAATATTTAACGACCGATTTGCTAATATGTGAAATATGAATACCGAATACTTCTAAATGTATGCAAAAGATGGGGAAATTGCCGGCTAAAATATACAATATTTTCGACTGATCAGGCACGCCTTCAAAACCATCAATCAATCCTCGATATCGTCGTATAAACGCCCAATAGTCGAGGTAAAACACATTACGCAATTGCAGAATTAAAAATACGGAATACGGAAACACGAATCCAAAACAGCAACTTAGGAAATAGGCTCCAGATTTCACCCTAGGTCAAACTAGACAAATCTATATATATGAGGGGTCTAATCTATGCATGTAGGGGCTACAGAACCAAAACGAGCAAGTTTGGTGCAGGTATGGCCGCAAATTGCGGCCAATGGGAATAAATTGGCGGCCTGGAAATAGAAGTGGGGGCTGGGGTCTTGTGTGGTGGTTCCTGGGTGCCTGCACATCTCACTGTCCAATCAATTTTATTTTAGGATGTCTCGGATGATAGCAGATTCCCAAATACAATCCCAGAATTGCAGTTTTTCCCGACATCGTCTCATAAATCCGTATTCTGGTTTAAAAATTCTGGTTAGGGTCCAATATAACATCACACCAAGATTCTAAGGTCACAACAAGTCTTAGTTTCACTTCACAACTCAATTTTTCCTCAAACCCTAACTAGGTTATCCTCAAATCCACAAAAACACACAATATCGATATGAAACTTGAATCGAAGCTTAAGCACAAGAAATACTACTCTAATTGTGAAGGAATTACCTCATAAGACCCACATGAATCCTCAACAACGCCAAAATGAAAACTTTCTTGGTCCATCCTATAGCCTGCAAGCTTGTGTACATTTTTTGTGAAATGAGAGTGGGGTTTTAGTGAAGTTTGTGAGATGAAATGAGGGATTGAAGGTGGAGGAAGGGGAAGGAAGCAGTAGCCGCAGGAGATGAAGGAGGAGAGGGAGAGAAATGAGTGTGGGGATCTAGGAAATGGGCTAAGTCATTGGTCAAAAGGGGCCATACGTCTCTCACTCTCACCATACCTCATTCTTTATTCTCTTTTCCATTTTCTTTTCCTTTTCTCCAAAACCTTCTCACTAGAATAGTAACCCCAAATAACATGATAGAAAATGCACAAGTGTGAAAAAAGTGATATGTGCATGTTTTGCACAAAATTGCTAAAAAACCGATTAGCGATTTTTAATCGCGATTAGCACTAAATTAGCATATAACTAATCATAAAAACTTAAAAATGGAACAAAACTATAAATTACCCTATTTTAGAATTTTCCATAATTTTTCTAAAATTTTTCCCATTTATTTGTATTTAATAATACCAAAATATTAAAATATTCAATAAAATAATATTAAATTATAAAAATTCCCAAAAATAATATTTTATTTTTTTGAAATGTTACAATCTACCCCCCTTAAATAAATTCGGTCCCCGAATTTAAATTTAAACCCCCAAATACCAAAACATTTCAGTAAAAATCCAAATTGTCGGGGTTCCGAGAACATCAATACATAGCGAATATCATAAAAAATGTACTTCTCTATAAGAAATCAGTCCCCAAAAATGTATATAAGAATATCTGGTGCGTCTGGTGCGCACGGAAATCAAAATCCATATATGTGTCCTACAGGTGTACAAAACAACATCTAGGTGCAACTGGTGTGCACGAAACATCTGTCATAGGCAACGTGTATGCCTGACAGCAAAATCAGGCGCATTTGACATGCACGAAGAATCCCGATTTAGTGCATCTGGCGTGCACAAAAATCGTATATCAAAATACTAAAGGTGCATGAAAACTATGCTGGAAGTGTAAATCAAATCACTGCATAAGATAGGCGTGAAATCACAATCAATAGCTCAAATGTAATAACTATGCGCAAAATATAAATACCCAGTGGGTGCATGAAACAAACATCATGAAACTCAGTCATCAAAACTAGATCATGCAAACAGAACGCCCAAAATACCGAAATCCAAGATGACGGATACGTGATAATCGAATCACAAAATCACAAATCATAAATACCATCGTCGGTAGTTCCTCCTTCAAAGTCGAGAAGGAGTCGGTGCATCCAATGCTAGAAACGCAAGATATCTACATGCATCTTGCTCACGGTCTGGCGTCCTCTGACTCTGGGTCCTTATCTTCTCTGCGGATTACCTATCTCGCAATCAATCGGCTCATCGGCCCTGTCAGGTGTGCTAACGGGGACAATTCCGTTCTGGTACTTCCCTGGTCATCTCTTGGTCAATCATCATGACCACTCATAAAGTAGCATATCACTAACGTCGGCCTCTGGCTCTACGAATGCACATCACACATCTGATCCTGGGTGCAAACATCTTTGCAGCAATGTCCTGGAAGGAATCCTGTTCAAGGTCTCTGCCGATCTTGCCTATGCCGATCTGTACGGAAGCTGGTACTCTTGCATAATCTCTTCTCGCTCAATGGACATCTGCGTCCTCAGCACAGCATTTCTCGGAAATTGGTCGCATCCCAACGCCTCTGTAAGCATATCAGGGCTTTGGTCTCGACGGAAAGTAATGACAGCTCGTCAGTGTCTCGCACGAACCTCTGGTTCCACTTTTCTGTATCATTGTCCACTTCGACGTCACGTCTCTATCTGCGCACTGCAATGCTCTCAGCTACAGTCGATCCGAAGTCTCTCGCATATCTCTTTTCTGCCGAATTGCCCGGAAGTCATCGTCCAATGCTGAAGCTAATTCTTGTTCCGGAATGGATGCATACTCATCGCGCCTCTTTCTGGAAGGTATATCCATATACAATGCCTCCGCGTGCGTATCGCATCTCTGATGTCAGCGGAGGGGAACGTCATCTCGTCGAAATCTCTAGCAAACTCTTTACTTCACTCTGCTTCAATGTTGACTGATTCCGACTCGTCTCATCATGGCTGCATGGACCGTGCTTCAACGGCTATACTCGTATCTGGAGTCTGCCAAGCAATGCATCCCATCACATGATATCTGAATGATGTCGAATCATTCGATCGACTCGTCAGAACCTTATAATCCCCCAAGAGATCAACATCTTGAGTACAGTTTAATAGTATCAAGTACATGCAACAGCGTCGGTGGTCCAGCCGTAGAAGGGCAAACCCAAGCCTCACTAATGGCGCCGCGGAACTGCCACAAACCCTGAGGTTCAAAGGCTTTCACACGGTCATTAAGTCGAGTTAGGGTTTCATTCTTATAGAGGGTCCATAAAATCACCTGCATGTCTTTCCGTATACTTTAAACTTGGAAAATGGGCTCCTAACATTCGATCGTCTCTATCGACTCTCAACAAACCTGCGTGAAGTCGTCTCTAGCTGGAAACAATCTATCTGATGACCTCGCATCGGTAAGCGAACGAACCACACGCCCTAGTCATCCACCCTCGGTGACTAGCGACCGTCTATCATATCTCCAAGTATGTACTCATGCTGTAGTAGCTCCAATCGTCTGGGCAATATCTCGTTATTGGCGGCAACAACTGGCTCATTCGTCTGTACGCCGAACAGCGGCTCAATCATTCTGAATAAGCGGTATATTAATGGCCATCACATCCTGGCTGGCCTCTAGCAGTAGCCTGTTCCTCTGGTACCCATCGGCACGTTCGAGAAATCTCGTGAAAGCGATCTGTCAAACGCTCATGGCACGAAAACACAAAAAGACGATGCCTCTCAATGCGATCGTAAGTCTCTGGAATCACATCCTGGTCAGTCCTTGTCCACGACGAGCTCATGTTGACGCAACTCGAGCCGTAGCTCTCTCTGCCCGTGTGATCGCGGCAGCAAAATCATAACCAGTATCGATGAAGATAGATCAGGAATGAATATAATACTGTGCAAGAAAATGTACATCCTAAGGCTCCTTAAGCGGAGTAGCGTATCGTTAGTATGCCGCGGAACATACACATGGTACGTCACTCTACTGCAGTCACCTACTCCATCAACCAAGGGTCATCCAACGCGACGAATGTTCGGGTCTAATACCCCCTCGACTAAGTCTAAGTTCCGTAAGGTCAAGCCTAAGTTCCGTATATATATAGACGCCCTAGGCTCCACATAGTCAAACTTAGACTCGAACCAAGGTCAACCTAGCGCTCTGATACCAACTTTGTCACGACCTGAAAGAGCACATGACTGGCCTTTGAACCATATGAAGTCTATAGGACTCCATCTGATCCAAGTAAGCCAAAAGCCCAGAAATCTAAAACCATTTTAAGGATAAATAAAGAAAACTGGTTTTTAATAGGTAAAGAAAACATGTTTTGAAGTCAAGGTTTTTAAATAACTAAGCCGAATATGCATTTTAAAAATGTACGGTCTTTTCTAAAAATTTCGGCAGAGTTTCTTTTGTAAATACTGGCCCCGAACGGGGTACAACAAGAACAATATATATATATGCAATGATAAAAGGCATCCCTAAGCGGGAGCTAGCTCTTCGTCAATCGACGGTCACAACCACGCAAGCAATATAATATACAACGCCGAATGGCGAGGATCAAAACTCAACAGAAACCCAATAAGCATGAAAACCGCAATACTACAAAGCGGGACTCTAAGGTCGAATAATACATCACTAATGTCTAAGTCTGAAACAATATACAAGTTTTGGTTGATGGAATTCTAGATACAATGAATAATACAAGTACAATGGTGGTTCTTGATGCAAAAGAACCCACCTACCAAATGCAATTCACCCGCAAGGAAGCAGTGTGCCAAAAATGCCGCAATGGAACCTGTACGGCAAAACCTGCAAGAACCGTGGCACAACGGGGGTGAGTTGCCAACTCGTGAATAGAAATATCTACAAGCAGAAACTGAATGCAAGACATAATCCTAGGTCAATACGATCAGTAAAATATAAACCACAAGAGTACGACTGAAGCATGATAAGGTGGCAATGTAACATCTAAACATGTATGTAGTGCCAAGTACTCAGGTAATAACATGTCATCAGTATAAGGTATGTCTGCATGAAGTAAATATGATGAAGTATCAAATGGATATCAATACACATATATTAGCGTCCCATTCCACTAATATTGGTGTAAGGGTATATATAACAGCGCCCTCATACCCTGTTATATATACAAAGGAAGTATGATCAATGTAAATCCAGTCTGTATGTGATCAAGTCTGTATAAACGTGGAACCCGTCCACCCGTCACCCAATGACAATAAACGTGGAACCCGTCCACCCGTCACCCAATTACAATAAGCATCATGCATGCAAATATGAGGATATAATCAAAATCATGGAAATCGTCATGAAACACGTGCCTAGCATCGGCACGTAAATCCTCATCCATATGGGGCTCCGTCTGCGGTATCGGCCCTCGGCCCCGGCAGTACGGGTCAGCCCATGTCCATCTCTCAACTCCGGTCGGTATCCTCCAGATATCCGCCGAGCTCAAATACAATCACCGGTAGGTAGTAGTCCCTCTGCCAGGCTCACCGTCTACTACACAGCGAAACCGTTCTCACCCCGGGGTACCATACCGGGTCCACCATGTACCCGCAATCGGCCTCATCCGCCTCCTCGAATCGGTTTTCACATGTCGCTCTCAGCACCGAGAAAACACATGGTGGACGCACTGAAATATCATATCAAGGGTAACCGGGTTTTTAAAACAATTATATATTCTCTTTTGAAATACCCACGGTTCCCAAATCCAGAAATATCATGGAAACAACATATCTCAATGCGTATAATCAAAACATGATGTATGCGACATGTAAAGAAAGGTAAGCATATCAGAAGTCATGCAACATGGAATAGTAATGTGCAGATGTCGAGGGAAACCGCTCTTTTAAAATGAATCAGTTTTGAAGAATATCGTGCGGTTCCCAAATCTCTAACCAAGTCAGAATCATCTATGTTTGTGTACAGGTATAAGTGTACAATATTCCATGCAAGAATCATATCATGAATGCAACAGTACTACAGTGTAGTGGCATGGCAATTATCGATGATGAAGTATGTGAGCCGGCAAATAGTGTACGTTGAACATACGCATCATCGATAATGGTGCTGGTGTCCTAACAGCATGATAATAATATAGCAATAAACATATGCAAAGCAACGTGAACAGCATGAATATGAAGAAATCAAATAATCAACACCACAGTGAAGAATCTACTATGCAAACTACAAATCTAAGTATCTAGTCAATCGGGAGAGGTATGGAAACCACCTAAATCTGAGTCGATATATATATATATATAGATATAATAGTCGGTGATCCCGCCTCAATAATATCGCGTACGATACAGTATATTGTAAGACATCCTCGGGTCATGAGTGCGGATCTATCATCAATATAGGCTCGTACGGTAAATCATCGTACGGCATCCCAATAGCTAGGTACGGTCAATATCACATTCCTCTCATCAGATATCAGGTATCCTTATCATCATAACACATAATCTGGGGTACTGATCTAAGTCTAGTACAAATCGATACCATTTATATACTGCGTGTGCAAGCACACGTCCCAAGGCCCGCTAGAGATCATGTATCGTATCCCAAATACGAATCACATCAAATCACCGATCTCGCGGCACAATGCCCAACATCATCGACTCATCTCCAATATCAATCAATATCATCATCAACACAGTGTAAATATAATGAATATGCAAGGGTGTGCGTGTAGGTGTAAATCTATTCTAGGGTTCGCGACTATGAACTACACTAGCCACTTCTAACCCTACACTATCCATAATACACCTAACTATCATATATATAATATAACAACTACGAACTGCGGGGGTGCTATACGCCATCCACCCGACTTCCCCCTGTAGATATAATCTACTTACCTTGCGTCTTCATTTGTGGACGTCGCCATGCGCTTCCTTGTCGTCCCGAAGTCTTCTTGGGTACCTACATATCAAAATATCGTTTATGCGCATTAAAACCAAATCAAAGCTAAAACGGCATACGAAACCCAAAACGATACGATAAGGGGCCTATAGGTTAGAACCTTTGGGCATGCCTTCAAAACCATCAATCAATTCTCGATATCGTCGTATAAACTCCCAATAGTCGAGGTAAAACACAATACACAATTGCAGAATTAAAAATACGGAATACGGAATCACGAATCCAAAACAGCAACTTAGGAAATAGGCTCCAGATTTCATCCTAGGTCAAACTAGACAAATCTATATATATCAGGGGTCTAATCTATGCATGTAGGGGCTACAGAACGAAAACGAGCAAGTTTGGTGCAGGTATGGCCGCAAATTGCGGCCAATGGGAATAAATTGGCGGCCTAGAAATAGAAGTGGGGGCTGGGGTCTTGTGTGGTGGTTCCTGGGTGCCTGCACATCTCACTGTCCAATCAATTTTATTTTAGGATGTCTCGGGTGATAGCAGATTCCCAAATACAATCCCAGAATTGCAGTTTTTCCCGATATCGTCTCATAAATCCGTAATCTGGTTGAAAGATTCAGGTTAGGGTCCAATATAACATCACACCAAGATTCTAATGTCACAACAAATCTTAGTTTCACTTCACAACTCAATTTTTCCTCAAACCCTAACTAGGTTATCCTCAAATCCACCAAAACACACAATATTGATATGAAACTTGAATCGAAGCTTAAGCACAAGAAATACCACTCTATTGTGAAGGAATTACCTCATAAGACCCACATGAATCCTCAACAACGCCAAAATGAAAACTTTCTTGGTCCATCCTATAGCTTGCTAGCTTGTGCACATTTTTTGTGAAATGAGAGTGGGGTTTTAGTGAAGTTTGTGAGATGAAATGAGGGCTTGAAGGTGGAGGAAGGGGAAGGAAGCAACAGCCGCAGGAGATGAAGGAGGAGAGGGAGAGAAATGAGTGTGGGGATCTAGGAAATAGGCTAAGTCATTGGTCAAAAGGGACCATACCTCTCTCTCTCTCTCACCAAACCTCATTCTTTATTCTCTTTTCCATTTTCTTTTCCTTTTCTCCAAAACCTACTCACTAGAATAGTAACCCCAAATAACATGATAGAAAATGCACAAGTGTGAAAAAAGTGATATGTGCATGTTTTGCACAAAATTGCTAAAAAACCGATTACTGATTTTTAATCTCGATTAGCACTAAATTAGCATATAACTAATCATAAAAAATTAGAAATGGCACAATTCTATAAATTACCCTATTTTAGAATTTTCCATAATTTTTCTAAAATTTTTCCCATTTATTTGTATTTAATAATACCAAAATATTAAAATATTCAATAAAATAATATTAAATTATAAAAATTCCAAAAAATAATATTTTATTTTTTTGAAATGTTACAAAGAGACCCTATCTTAATCACATTAAGACATGGGGATGTCCAGCTTTTGTCAAAAAGCAGCATGCGAACAAGCTCGAGGCACGCTCAGTACAGTGCAAGTTTGTGGGATATCCAAAGAACTCCAAAGGATATTTCTTCTATTGCGAAGAGGAACAAAAGGTTTTGTTTCTCGTCATGCCCACTTCTTGGAAACTGAGTTTTTGGAAAATCAGATAAGTGGGAGCGCAATAGAACTGGAGGAAATTCCAGAATCACGAGCTATTACTGAAAGCTTAGTAGAACCAGAGGGTTCGAAAGATCAGGACATTCCTACGCCGCTCCGCAGAAGTAGTAGGCAGTCTCATCCGCCTGAGAGATACTACGGTTTTCTCATAGACGGGGATCGAAAGGATTGCATCATTAATAGTGATGAGCCTACTAGCTTCCAGCAGGCCATTCAGAGCGTTGACTCGGTAAAATGGCTGGATGCAATGCGGACCGAAATGGAGTCCATGTACACCAACAAAGTATGGACGTTGGACATTACTCCAGATGGGGTAAAACCCGTAGGATGCAAGTGGATCTTCAAAAGGAAGATTGGTGTAGATGGACAGGTTGAGACCTATAAAGCTAGACTTGTTGCAAAGGGTTTTCATCAAAGACCTGGCTTGGACTATGACGAAACCTTTTCTCCAGTGGCTATGCTGAAATCCATTCGGATTCTTCTTGCCATTGCTGCCTTCCACGATTATGAGATCTGGCAGATGGACGTAAAGACCGCTTTTCTAAATGGAAATTTAGAGAAGTGTGTCTATATGGACCAGCAAGAGGGTTTCATTCAGAGTGGGAGCAGCGGAAAGGTGTGCAAGTTGTTGAAGTCCATCTATGGACTGAAGCAGGCATCGCGGAGTTGGAACGTCTGTTTTGATGAGACGGTCAAAGATTTTGGATTTATCAAAAATCCAGATGAACCATGCATCTATAGTAGATTTGTAGCACGGACTTTCGTATTCCTCGTTTTATACGTGGATGACATTCTCTTGATAGGAAATGACATTCCTATGCTACAATCTGTCAAAGGGTTCTTGTCACACAGGTTCTCCATAAAAGACCTGGGTGATGCCTCTTACATTCTGGGGATCCGGATCTATCGTGACAGATCCAAGAGGATATTAGGACTTTCACAGTCCAGGTACATCGACACCATACTGAAAAGATTCAGTATGGAAGATTCCAAGCACGGTAATCTACCGGCTTGTTGTAAGTCTACGATAGCGCCAGTTTAAAAGTTTTTGTTCCGCATTTGGCGTCTGTAGACTGCCGGGGCGCTAGCGTAGACTTACAGTGGAATCAAAGCACAGTGGGAACTCACACGAGACAAATGACGACCTCAGGTCGATGAACTAACCTGTACACATGTCACCAGGGAACTGCTATCTGACGATAGATATAATACTAACTAGCAGATTCCCGGCGAGTCCTGTCCGGTGTACTCATAACCCAATGAGCACCTGTATACATCTTAGGTGATCCAACTGACACCAGTGGCTTGTGAGACCGGCCACCGCCCCTCGTCGGGGTCTCGACTGTATACACTAGTCTACTCCGGAGTATCGAAGCCCTGTCTCGAAACTCCCATGACTAGGGACCACAATTAAGGATATGCATATAAACTACCCAACTCTCACGTATATGATCGCCATCATACTGTTGGTAGTAAAGCAAGATCCTAAGGGCTCTATCAAAGTGTAACATGCAATCAGTCACCTGAACATGTACACGACTGATAAAGGCAAACCAGATAGCATACTATCATCTCGAGTAAGACTGTCCTACCGGGATAGGTCATCCGCAATCATTGCAATCACGTACCTGCGATCCAATAATTGACTATGAGGGCACTATCTCCAACACTTGTCACGGGATCACCCTCTCCAAAGAGATGTCTCCCAAGACTGATTTGGAAAGAGATCGCATGTCTATTATACCCTACGCTTCTGCGGTAGGCTCTATAATGTATGCGATGTTGTGTACCAGACCAGATGTAGCTTATGCACTGAGTGTGGTAAGCAGGTATCAGTCAAACCCTGGGGAGAAACACTGGATAGCGGTAAAGAACATTCTCAAGTACCTGAGAAGTGTTGGAGATAGTGCCCTCATAGTCAATTATTGGATCGCAGGTACGTGATTGCAATGATTGCGGAGGACCTGTACCGGTAGGACAGTCTTACTCAAGATGATAGTATGCTATCTGGTTTACCTTTATCAGTCGTGTACATGATCAGGTGACTGATTACATGTTACACTTTGATAGAGCCCTTAGGATCTTGCTTTACCACCAACAGTATGATGGCGATCATATACGTGAGAGTTGGGTGGTTTATACGCATATCCTTAATTGTGGTCCCTAGTCATGGGAGTTTCGAGACAGGGCATCGATACTCCGGAGAAGACTAGTGTGTACAGTCGAGACCCCGACGAGGGGCGGTGGCCGGTCTCACAAGCCACTGGTGTCAGTTGGATCACCTAAGATGTATACAGGTGCTCATTGGGTTATGAGTACACCGTACAGGACTCGCCGGGAATCTGCTAGTTAGTATTATATCTACCGTCAGATAGCAGTTCCCTTGTGACATGTGTACAGGTTAGTTCATCGACCTGAGGTCGTCATTTGTCTCGTGTGAGTTCCCACTGTGCTTTGATTTCTACCCTACCACGGCTCAAAGGAGTCGTGCAAACAGGTAGTTTTTGGGTACAGTCCCGAGCCATATGGAGGCACGTGAGCGGATCGGCAGGGGATTCGTCTCTCCCGGTATTGGGGGCGAGGTCGTGCTGTGTCTAGGAGAGCCATTACACAAAGTCCATGGCCATGGCAGGAGATTTACTGGTAGGTACTCCAGTAGTATCTTAGGGTATTATTGGGCTTCACTCCGACACGACTTATACTACTATTGGGGGTCTGACGTTACTAGCCCCCTAGGCAGATATGCGATACTCATAGACGAACGGACCGGACTGTATATACATTGTCACTGTTAGGCTCAGTAGGGTTTTCCGGATGAGTGCGCTCATCGGCATCCCTTGAGGTCAGTCCATGGGCAGCCGTTACGCATTGCTAGTGCCGCTGACGGTTTGTGGTTAAACCAACTGCCAGGGTACTGACGAGTCATTAGAGTCCCCCACAGACAGTTTCCCAAGTTCGGGCGAAACGTTGTAGAGGCCGTATGGTTTTATGGCAGGGTTCGGAAAATGCACGTGCGTTTACGCACGTGTCGATTTTCGGACAGATAATACTGGTCGGCTTTGGTTTAAGCCGGATCCGAGTATTATATTGAGTAGGTATAATATCTTTGTCTCAGTTGCATTTGTATTCGGTCGTAATACAAATGCGGGTATATTTATACAGTTTCGGGGTTATCCTGAAAGTCGTTTCAGGATCACTTTTGGAAGTTGCCAGTTTCCAGTTTTCTATCAGCCGTCTTTTAACATTCGGTTAAAGACGGACTTATCTTTTCTTGGCTGAGGTGAGTCAGTGTTCTAGAAGATTCTAGAGAGGGTGACTTGGCTTGGTGAGTCATTAGTGCATTAATGGTGTCATTAATGCTTGATGACTAAAGGATTTTTGATTCAATATTTCTTTATGACTCATGCTTTCATAAAAGGTTATGATAAGTATCAATGTTTATGGTCACCTCCTTATCTCCTCCTACACTCACCCTCCTCCTTCATATTAAGTGGTCGGCCATCATTTTAGAGAGAGAGAGATTGATTTCATTTTAGACACAAAAGACTATGGTTTAAAGTGTATGGAAATTTGATAGTTCATTTCTTGTTCCATTTCCCTCGGCAACTTCATTAACCGATCGTCCACGGACTTGGACGAAGTGAGACAAAGTCATCTATTCATTCTCTACATCATTCTTGGTCGTCTTTTTTAGCAAACTTGACGATCGAGTTGCCTCAAATCAGAGGCGGGAGCCCGTTTAAAGAATCATCAATGTGGTGCCACCTCGACGAGGATATCGGAGCAGCCGCAACGGAGCGTGGGATGATGGTTGAAGAACGAAGGACTCGGATCGTTCGGTACAACCTTTCTATACTCTTTACAGTTTGTTAGTTTAGCAATAATGGCAGATCCGGGTTAAAGTATACGATAGCGCCAGTTAAAAAGTTTTTGTTCCGTATTTGGCGTCTGTAGACTGCCGGGGCGCTAGCGTAGACTTACAGTGGTATCAGAGCCTCACCATTTTGCTATGCTAACTTGTGCTAACGCGTTTAAAACATCGATCGAACCGAAAATCAAAAATCACAATTTTTTAGCCTCACAGTTTCTGTCGATTTTAAATGGTCTCCAAAATTAATTCTGCATGTCTTAAAAATCTGTGCAGGCTTTTCTAAGAACCACGACAAAATTTGGGGACATGAATCCACCAAACTGCCGCGGAAACACGGCCAAACCCATGGTTTGGCCGCGCATCCGCGGCCACTTGGTGAGCTCATGCTCCCAAATTTGTATAGTGGGTTCTCTGTTGGATTTTGTGGATTTTGGTAAATATCGTTTTGGCCCAGATTTTGTTACTGTTCACCAGTAAGTCGTAGGGCCCACTTTTTGATATTTGGTCGATCGAAATTTAAACACGTTAGTTTACAGTGCTTACATTATATCTCCGACCGGGAATGTCATTTGATCGGTAAACCGCGTTTGATTGCTATAGTTCTTCTAGACGGGTTTGCGAACGTGACATTCGCGTTGATGTTCTGTTTTGTGCTGTGATGTTGCGGATTTGTCGTGGTGGATAGCAGTGTGCAATGGTAGTACAGTTTGTGTTTATTTGTACATTTGATATTGCGGGGCGAGCGTCCAACTTGTGGACTGCCGTCACTGCCTGTTGTATAATATTCTTTTTGGGGCACGACCAGGTTGCGATCGATGTACCTATTGTACTATTTTTCATTACTGTACTAGGTTTTGCCCCGAGACGGAGTGCACGGATAGCCGGGTTCTGGGGGGCAACGGGTCCGCATCTCATGGCTTTGAGAGGCAGAGGGGTCCCACTCTAGAATTAGCAGACTATTCGCCGCACTCGTAGAGGGTACAGGTTGACCCAAGGAGGGGTGCCCAAGATTACCGGACTCCGTGGAGTGCTGGGTGGTCCATTCACTATGCTGTAGGGGGCTGCCTCGCTTCAGGTTTTGGCGGGTAACTTGCCGCATCCGTAGGGGTCTAGGTTTCATTGCACAGGCTATCCACACGACAGGGGAACGTCGAGTTTCAGCAGCGGCTCTGTGAAACTCGGGGATCCCAGATTATCTGTATTGTTCTGTGATGCTTATTACTTTTCTGTAATGTTGCATATTATGATGCCTGGAGCAATTATTGTATATTGGTTTATATACTATTAGATGTTGTATATGTTTTACACCCGCGCTAGTCCAGTCCCCGCTCTGTCGTTAGTTAAGTAACCTAACGGGTGATGACGGGACCCAGTGATGAATGCGGATGGCATATACGTACATTTTATTTTCGTTCTTTTCTGGTGTGATTAATTGATGGGACTGCGTTGATTCTGATCAATGCAAAATATAACAAACCTGTATACAGTTGTTGGAACAATTTAAAAAGTGTTATTACAAAGACGTTTCCTTTTGTTATGCATAGCGGTATTCAGTGGAATATCCTGCACCTTATTCGACGGGGCAAGGGCCGATATCCCTTCACCGGGACCGACCCCTTGGACAGAAGTTTGTGTCAGGGTAATAACTTCACTATAGTCAATTACAAGTTGCTTTGCATAGCGGTATTCAGTGGAATATCCTGCACCTCATTCCACGAGGAAAGAGCCGAGATCCCTTTACCGGGAATGACCTCTTTAGCAAAAGGTTTTCGCCACTATATTTTAAAAAGCTATCAGGTTCCTTCAGCGATATCAAGTTCACTACGTTAAAGGTTTTTCGCCAAAAACCAGCCGTAGCCCTCCGTCACTTCTTTTGGGTATTCAGTAGTATTCAAGCTATGTATTTTGACCAACGCCAAGGCATAGTGTTTGGTAGCTGCTGGGTATTCAATTGTTGCATAGATAGATGAGTTAGTTTGGGACAGTCGTTCTGCCATTTTGGCCAACGTCAAGGGCATGTGCGGGTGGGTTCAGATTGACAAGATAGTGATGGGTAGAATTTGGCATGTGACTTATGACATTTTGACCAACGCCAAGGTTATAAGAGCATGGGGCATAAATCATATCGGGAGTTTCTAAAGAAACTGAAACTTGCCAAGTATGTGCATACCATCTGGAGTATGAGTAACGTGGATGCATTCCATCACGTTATCATGCGATGAGAGTTGGATCCCGATTCCCACTGATGCGTTGGTTTACTCTTCGGGTGATCCCGATTGATTCTTCTTTAGGTTTGGAGGAGAATTTGACAGGACAGTGGGAGGTTTCCGGATTAAATAAAGTGATAACCATTCTGATCTAGGTTAGAGTGCACGCAGAGTGTTTCTTTTCTCTCTCTCTTTGGCAACGACCTTTGACCGACCCTACACTATGACTCAGTGACCAGGTTGACCGAACCTTCTTAAAATACTGGCTTTTGGATTTTCTGAGTTGCATAAGTCATTGTCATTCCTTCTTTTACCCTTTGAATTTCTCAGAACACCCGTATTACTACGGATATCCACTTCCATTGGATAGATCCATCGTATGGCTATATACGAACTCGAAGGGACTTCTTCGAGGATGGATCCAGGTTCAGGAGAAATAGAATTGGTTTATTCAGTTGTCTTTTATTATCACCTTCTCTCAGGTTGCGAGAGCTCCTTGGTTTAGGAGAGTACACCTATTACGCTTATTGGATAGTCTTATTCCAAACCATAGGCTGGTGCCGAAAGGTAGGGAATGAAGAAAACCAATTAGCCTAAGTAGGGTGTGCAGAAGGTAATATGTAAAGACAAAATAAAGGGATTAGAAAGAGGGCAGAGTAAATTGCGACTATTATCATTCACGACCAAAACCGCGTACTTCATCGCCACTCCTATTTCACCTTTAAAAGAATAAGGTATTATTCAGTTGTCTTTTATCATCACCTACTCTCGAGATGCGAGTACTCCTTGGTTTAGGAGGGTACACCTATTATGCTTACTGGATAGTCTTCTTCCAAACCATAGGCTGGTGCCGAACGGTAGGGAAGGAAGAAAACCATTTAGCCTAACGATGGTGTACAGAAGGTAACGACTAAAGACAAATAAAGGGATTTGGAGAGATGGCAATAAAATATACGGTTGAAGTCATGAATTGGATTATGGAAGAGGCATTACTATGAATACCAGGATACCCCTACGAAACATTTTCATGTTTCAGTGCATTGTTAAAAGAAAAACTGTTTTCCCGATTAGACACTTACTCCAAGGGTATGTATTTACCAGGTTTCATTCTCATATCTGTATGGTTTTACAGATGATGAGTGGGAGTAAGATATTAGGAATTAGGTGATTATCCCCATTATATCGGAATTCGTTGAAATTGGTGATATTTGAGGAAATCGCCAGGGTACAGTTTTCCACCTACAACTCACAGGTTTTGAGTTGTTTAACTCAGCGGACTTATACAGAGTATTATATGTTGTCCAAGTGTCCATCAGGACAAAGGGGTAGGTCCTCGTACTATGTTCTGTTTACTTATAACTTCTCTAGTATTTAGACGAGTGTTTCGTAGAAATACAAGGTCTAAGTTTTGAGAAGTTGTGGGTATAAGAATAAAGTAGAGAACCAGGTATCACAAGTATCGGGATTCTTCAAAGAGATCGAAGATGTAGATTCTTGTGATTGGTATTCAGATGATAGTGATGGTTTTGAGAAACGTGTTTCTCTTTCAGGTTACTCATAATTGGATGGATTCCTAAGTTGAGTAATGCTGATTAGCCTCTTTCCATTAAGTTGATATGCACTGGAGACAGCTGCATGATTTGAATCTGGTTCCAATTAAATAAGTGCCAAAGTTTCTGTATTGGGTATAGAATGGTTCGTACCTTAAAAGTTGTTAAGGTACGGGGAGTTGTCCAGCTTATGCTTAAAACCAGACTCTGGATAACTCAGGGCACGTTTCTGTAGTGGCTGTTTGTGGGTTGACCCTGATTATGACGAGGGTTGATATTCTACCATTTGGAAGATCAATAGTGATATTGTTCTTGACTCGCCACAGTTTTAGTAAAAATGGATCTTTTTCAGAAAACAGTAGTGGGAGTATGGTAGAACTGGAAGTGATTCCAGAACCGCAAACGATTACGGAAAATTTAATAGGACCTATATATTCAATCAGGTTTGACATTCCAATAGCCACTCCGCAGATATGGTGGGTAACCTCAGACACCCGAGAGGTACTTCGGTAGCCTCAAGGACGGTGACAGGGAGGTTCTTATCTACTAAGACTTGACACTACTGTTGTTCCAGGCTATGAGACCCGGTAGGAGGGTTGTCGTAGTCAGTGGGAGCAACGGAAGCATGGTGGGCAAGTAGCTTATGTCTATTTATAGACTAGAGCAGTTATAGCGGAGATAGATCGTCTATTTTTGATGTGACAGTCATAGGTTTGACTTCAATCAGAATAAGGGATGGATCTGTTAAGGAGGTAGTAGGGTGTGATGTCATGGTATCTGGATGACATACACAGAGTAGGAAGTAAAATTCCTATACTACGATCGGTTGTACTGTGGTCGTCACACAGTTGTTTCTCCAGACAGGATATGGATATAATATTTGACATTCTGGTTTCTAGATCTATGGTTTTAGATCTGGATTTGGGTAGTTTCCCAATGTGGGTACTTTGACAGATATTCTAATGGTTTTTGGAATAGTTGACTCCTGGCATGGTGGTGTACCTGCAGGTGATGGAGTCACCCTCTCTAAAGGTGTCTTACAGACTAAAGGGGAGAGGGATGTGCATGATTGGCAGATCACTTGCTTAGGCAATTGAGTCAATCATGAGATGTCAAGTACCACACCAAATGTTGGTTTTGCACTAGATGCAATAAGTTTGTATTAATCCAATCCTGGAGAAACATAAGGAAGCAGTTTTAGAACATAAGTACATGTTCTACGGATTTGATGACGACAGCCTCCTTCAGGAGACGGTTATCATTCCAAGCTTCAAAGGTGAAATGGTTGACAGAGTGATTGTCAGAGTTATAGTTTTTCCCTCTGACGAAGAGGGACAGTATTGTGGACAGGTGATCCAAGAGGATACTGTGGGTGGCATGGTGCCGGATACTGATTAGGTTCAGTGATCGATACCGTCTAAGAAGTTTGGATTTGGAGTTCATTTATGAACTAGGTCCCATCAGATATCCAGACATATTCTAAGACAGGTGTTACTCAATTCGGGAGATGGCTTTCTCTGCGAACTTGAGATTAAGAGAGATATAGAAAGAAACTTCTAGGCGGATCCACTCACTAAGGCTATTTCTCGAACACAATAGTTTTACAAACGGGCTTTGTGAAACTGATTAGTAGAGGAGTTGGATGTTCGGTTTCACACGGGCTGTGAGTAGTCGACATCGCAATAATTAGCCTTGAGTGCAAGTGGGAGATTGTTGGAGATAGTGCCCTCATAGTCAATTATTGGATCGCAGGTACGTAATTGCAATGATTGCGGAGGACCTATACCGGTAGGACAGTCTTACTCAAGATGATAGTATGCTATCTGGTTTGCCTTTATCAGTCGTGTACATGATCAGGTGACTGATTACATGTTACACTTTGATAGAGCCCTTAGGATCTTGCTTTACCACCAACAGTATGATGGCGATCATATACGTGAGAGTTGGGTGGTTTATACGCATATCCTTAATTGTGGTCCCTAGTCGTAGGAGTTTCGAGACAGGGCATCGATACTCCGGAGAAGACTAGTGTGTACAGTCGAGACCCCGACGAGGGGCGGTGGCCGGTCTCACAAGCCACTGGTGTCAGTTGGATCACCTAAGATGTATACAGGTGCTCATTGGGTTATGAGTACACCGGACAGGACTCGCCGGGAATCTGCTAGTTAATATTATATCTACCGTCAGATAGCAGTTCCCTGGTGACATGTGTACAGGTTAGTTCATCGACCTGAGGTCGTCATTTGTCTCGTGTGAGTTCCCACTGTGCTTTGATTTCTACCCTACCACGGCTCAAAGGAGTCGTGCAAACAGGTAGTTTTTGGGTACAGTCCCGAGCCATATGGAGGCACGTGAGCGGATCGGCAGGGGATTCGTCTCTCCCGGTATTGGGGGCGAGGTCGTGCTGTGTCTAGGAGAGCCATTACACAAAGTCCATGGCCATGGCAGGAGATTTACTGGTAGGTACTCCAGTAGTATCTCAGGGTGTTATTGGGCTTCACTCCGACACGACTTATACTACTATTGGGGGTCTGACGTTACTAGCCCCCTAGGCAGATATGCGATACTCATAGACGAACGGACCGGACTGTATATACATTGTCACTGTTAGGCTCAGTAGGGTTTTCCGGATGAGTGCGCTCATCGGCATCCCTTGAGGTCAGTCCATGGGCAGCCGTTACGCATTGCTAGTGCCTCTGACGGTTTGTGGTTAAACCCACTGCCAGGGTACTGACGAGTCATTAGAGTCCCCCACAGCCAGTTTCCCAAGTTCGGGCGAAACGTTGTAGAGGCCGTATGGTTTTATGGCAGGGTTCGGAAAATGCACGTGCGTTTACGCACGTGTCGATTTTCGGACAGATAATACTGGTCGGCTTTGGTTTAAGCCGGATCCGAGTATTATATTGAGTAGGTATAATATCTTTGTCTCAGTTGCATTTGTATTCGGTCGTAATACAAATGCGGGTATATTTATTCAGTTTCGGGGTTATCCTGAAAGTCGATTCAGGATCACTTCTGGAAGTTGCCAGTTTTCTATCAGCCGTCTTTTAACATTCGGTTAAAGTCGGACTTATCTTTTCTTGGCTGAGGTGAGTCAGTGTTCTAGAAGATTCTAGAGAGGGTGACTTGGCTTGGTGAGTCATTAGTGCATTAATGGTGTCATTAATGCTTGATGACTAAAGGATTTTTGATTCAATGTTTCTTTATGACTCATGCTTTCATAAAAGGTTATGATAAGTATCAATGTTTATGGTCACCTCCTTATCTCCTCCTACACTCAACCTCCTCCTTCATATTAAGTGGCCGGCCATCATTTTAGAGAGAGAGAGATTGATTTCATTTTAGACACAAAAGACTATGGTTTAAAGTGTATGGAAATTTGATAGTTCATTTCTTGTTCCATTTCCCTCGGCAACTTCATTAACCGATCGTCCACGGACTTGGACGAAGTGAGAAAAAGTCATCTACTCATTCTCTACATCATTCTTGGTCGTCTCTTTTAGCAAACTTGACGATCGAGTTACCTCAAGTCAGAGGCGGGAGCCCGTTTAACGAATCATCGATGTGGTGCCACCTCGACGAGGATATCGGAGCAGCCGCAACGGAGCGTGGGATGATGGTTGAAGAACGAAGGACTCGGATCGTTCGGTACAACCTTTCTACACTCTTTACAGTTTGTTAGTTTAGCAATAATGGCAGATCCGGGTTAAAGTATACGATAGCGCCAGTTAAAAAGTTTTTGTTCCGCATTTGGCGTCTGTAGACTGCCGGGGCACTAGCGTAGACTTACAAGAAGGACTAAGGAGTTCTTGGTGTATGGCGGAAAAGTCCCCCAGATCGAGGCCTTTGCTGACTCCAGCTTCTAGAGTGATAAGGATGATTCCAAGTCCATGTCGGGTTATGTCTTTACCCTCAATGGAGGGGCGGTGTGTTGGAAGAGTTCCAAACAGGAAACCGTTGCTGACTCGACGATGGAAGCGGAATATATCGCTGCATCTGATGCCGCAAAAGAAGCCGTCTGGATGAGGAAGTTCTTGATAGAACTTCAGGTGGTTCCGTCCATTGTTGATCCAATACCTCTGTATTGCGACAACAACGGGGCTATAGCTTTAGCGAAGGAACCCAGGTCCCATCAGAAGTCCAGGCACATCTTGAGGCGGTATCACCTGATCAGGGAGATCGTGGGTCGCCAGGAGATCGAGGTTCGGAGAGTTGCTACGGAAGATAACACTGCTGATCCATTCACAAAGGCCTTACCCCAGACTCAGTTCGAGCGGCTGATCGAGATAATAGGTCTTCGATACGCCAGTGCATGGCCTTAGTGCAAGTGGGAGATTGTTAGTGTATATGCCCTAGAGGCCATTACTGTATCATACTAGTTTGTATATTACTTGATGGAAGCTTGGGATATTCACCTTGTATAGACAATCTTGCTCAATATAGTAGTATGCTACTTGGTTTGTTTCTGCTTTAATGTGTGCATGTGTTTCTTTTAGCATATCGCCTTTACACATTAGTGGAGCCCTTAGGATCTTTGCTTGATTACCAGCGTTGTGATGGCAGTCACACTCGTGGGGCTGGGTAATCCACAAGCACATCCTTATGCAGGTCCCTAGTAGTAGGACTATCGAGACAGGGCATCGATACTCCGGAGTAGACTAGCGTATACGCTTCTCATCCCAGCTTGGGAGACGGTCTGTCCCACAGCCGTCAGTATGCCGTACTTGAGATAGTATGCGGGTGCTCGTTAGGTTACGAGTACACTGGACAGGACTCGTCGGGAACCGTTGGTTGGTGCTATACCTATCGTCAGTTATCAGTTCCCAGGTGACATGAGTACAGCTTAGTCCGTTGACTTGACACTGTCACTGCCTCAAGTGTGTTCCCACTGTACTTTGATTACTACCCTACCACGGCTCAAAGGAGTCGTGCAAACAGGTAGTTTTTGGGTGCCGTCCCGAAGCACTTGGAGGCAGTGACGGTTAGACAGGATTCGTCTCTCTCGGTATTGGGGGTTGATATCGCGCTGTGTCTAGGAGAGCCATTACACAAAGTCCCTGGCCAGGGAAAGCGAGATAGACTGGTAAGTTTCTAGTGTTATCTCAGGTGTTCTGGGCTACACTCCGACACGACTTATACCGCTAGTAGGGGACTGACGTTTACCGCCCCCTAGGCCCGCCATGCGATGTTCTCAGACGAACAGACCGGACTGTACGGAGATTGTCACATTCAGGCTCAGTAGGAGTTCAGATGGGTTTCACGTCGTCCGTCTTCTTATCGGCATCTACCTGGGGACCATTACGTACATCTAGTGCCGCTTGCGGTCTGTAGTTAAGCCCACTGCCAGCGTAGTGTCGGGTCTTTAGAGTCCCACACAGAGGGTTATTCGCCTTTGGGTAAAACAGAGTAGAGGTCGCATGGTTTTGCGACATGGTTCGTTCACATCCGCGCACTTGTGCACGTTTGGTGTTCGGAAAGTTGTTACTAACGGGCTCTAGTTTGAGCCAGATCCTAGTATATGCTTTGGGGTTAGTTTTATCTCATAGTATTCGTGCTCCTCGGAACACGAATGCGGGTGTGTAAGCACAGTTCACTGAGGCAGAGGAAGAGGATTCTCATTAGGGTTTTGGTACGGGTGTGTATGCACAGTTGACAGTTGTCGTTTACCAAACCCTAATGATTATGTGTAATATCAATTGATAATGTTATTTAAATGAAATTGTGTCATGGTTGGGTTTGTTGACTTGTTGACCAAGGTTGACTAGTTGACCATGGTTGAAACTTTGACCATCATCATTTCTTTTCAAGATGCTCTTTGATCTTTGCAAAATCATTTAATGTGAAATGATAATGGTCTTATCAAACCAACCAACACCTTTTTCATTTTGGATTAATATTATTAATTTAATAATTCACATATATTGTTATGGTTGTAAAAACTATTCTCATTCTATCATAACCATTCTCTCTCCTCCATTTTGCTCTTCCTCTTCCTCTAGTTCAAGGAGAATCATTCTCATGAGTTGAGAAACCTTTCCTTGGAGATTAAACACCTAAAGCCACTCTCTACTCATCCTATGGTTGAAGGTCTAGCAAGCCGGACACTTTAGTTTTCTCAAGTTCGAGAAAGAAGCTCAAGGTAGAGACCCTCAGGTGGATCCATCTTCGGCAAGAGAAGGAGACGAGGAACGAACCATCCGACCACCATCAAGAGTCCAAGAGAAGGAGTTCAAGTTGAGGTATAACCCCTAACCGAGTAGCAATAGCTCTTGTTAGTTGCTAGTGTGTAGTTTAGCAAAGATCCGTGTTTGATAGTCCATGTTACCATGACCCGAAAAATCGTTTTTCATCATTTCCGCAAGCCCGAAAGAACCGGGAGAGGTAACGTGGACTTACAGTACCGCTTCTGCGCCGAATACCAATGCATACGGCGTTGTATTTGTGGCCATTTTGAATGTAGTTCGATACGCCCAGAGAGCTTCACGCAATCTCTCATGCCAATCACTTCTATTTCTAGACACCGTCTTCTTTATGATCTTCGTCAAGGTCTTGTTGAAGGCCTCAGCTAGACCGTTAGCTCCGGGATTGTAGACAGAAGAGTATCTCCAGTCTATGTTATGCTGCTGTGCGAGGCGGCGGATTTTGTGACTTCTGTAGGCCGGCCAGTTATCGGAGATAATCCGTCGCGGAGTGCCGAACCGATAGATGACGTGTGTCTTGAAGAAATGGAGAATATTCTTTGTCTTCACTTCCTTCAGTAGTACTGCTTCTGCCCACTTAGAGAAGTAATCGGTTGTTGCCAATATGAACTGATGTCCTCTGGATGACGCTAGTTCGATGGGCCCAATTATGTCAGTTCCCCACATTTCGAAGGGCCAGCTAGCCATTGTTGGATGTAACGGATTCAGATGCTGGTGGATGAAGTCCCCATGAATTTGGCATGAGTGGCACTGCTTCGCGTATTCAAGACAGTCTTGGATCATCGTGGGCCAATAGTAGCCCATCCTTTTGATCTTCAGCTTTATCTTTGGTCCGGCTTGATGAGAACCGCAGAGTCCGCCGTGAGTTTCTTGGATGACTCTCCTTACTTCTTCAGGTCCTAAGCATCTTCGCCACAGAGAGTCGAATGATCTCTTGTACAAAGTATCATCGACGAAGGCGAAAGACAGAGCTTGCTTCACGAGCTGATGTCTTAAGGATGCATCTTCATGCGTTCGACGATATATGAAGTAGTCTATAAAGACTCATCTCCAATCCTTAGCCTCTTCATGGTCTTTTATTTGGAAGGTCATTTTCTTGGTCGCTTCCTTTTCTTCGGACGATTCTGGAGATATTTCGGCTGGTGTAAGAACTTGACGACTTTGTACAACGATCCTCACATCATCGAGGTTTTCGTCAGCCAGTTCTTTAGCGAGTTTTGCTAACGCGTTCGCTTTGCTATTTTCCGCACGCGGTATGCTTTCTAGGGCATAGGCAGGGATTTGAGACAGCAATTGTTGTACTCTCTCGCCGTACTTCATCAACTCTGGTTTGCACGTTTGATAGTGTTGGATATATGTATGCCCTAGAGGCCATTATGTGATAGTGGATGTATCTATACATGTATATATATATTCAGTATGCATTTTTGCTCGACATGATAGTTTGCTATCTGGTTCTTCTTTATCTGATATGTTGATTTGATCATGCTTTTATTCATTCATACATGCTGATAAAGCCCTGAGGATATCGGCTTGACTACAGTGGTTATGATAGAGATCATACTAGTGGGACATCTGTAGTTTATAAGCATATCCTGAAATGTCCCTAGTCGGAGGGTATCGAGACGGGGCATCGATATACCAGAATATACTAGCGTATATGATACTAGACCCATGTGATGGGCGATGGATGTTCCTACATTCATCGATGTTTGACATCAAGATCATATACGGGTGCTCAGTGGTGACTGGGTACACTGGACGGACTCACCGAGAACTCCTATATGGAATTATATCTATCGTCGGATAGCAGTTCTCAGGTGACACTGGTACAGGTTAGTCTGTAGACCCGAGATCGTCATAGAGTCTTGTGTATTCTCCCACTGTACTTTGATTGCCACCCTACCACGGCTCTACCGAGTCGTGAAAACAGGTGGCCGTTGGGTACAGTCCCGAGACACACGAAGGCGATGAGCGATAGGAGGGATTTCATCTCTCCCGATATTGGGAGTTGATGCTGTGCAGTGCCCGACTGGTTATATCAGCAAGTCCCTGGCCAGGGCTGCTGAGAATTGCTGATAAGTGTTATCAGTAGTTTCGCGATCTGTTACAGACCATTCACCGGCATGACTTATTGAATTATTGGGGTCGACGTGACCATCCCTAGGCTCGACATGCAGCATATCTGACGAAGAGACCGGACTGTACGGTAGTGTTGCAGGTTGGCTCGACGGGAGTTGTAGCAGGTTCGCTTGTTTTCTTCTGATCGCTCAATACCCGGGTGGCCGTTACGTTTAGCTGACCGCTTGCGGCTTGGGGGTGCTTGATATGATCATCACCCTCTGCCGGCGTATTGACGAGTCTTAGAGTCCCACAAAGGAGTTACCCAGTCCAGGCGAAACGTTGTGGTGCGCGTATGCGATATGCGCATGCACCCGATTAAAATGTGCGTATATGATACCGAACATTGATCGGGCGGCCTGCTTTTGGTGGGGTCATATGAGATATGACCGGATTGATAAATCAAGTGTTGATTTATCATTTAACCATTAGTTTTCTCACTTAAAACCTTTTCTTGGATGATGGATGTATGCATGTGTGTATGTGTTTCTTTCTTTCTATCTAGTTTCATGCACATATGGATGTGCATACATACACACATACATACACCCATCTATCATGGTTGTTAATATTTGGAAATGGTGGCAATATAAGACTCACACCATGGATTAAGTGATGGATTATTATTTAATTTTGTATTTAAAACAAATTGAAAAGAAAAGGATAATCATTTCTAGCTTCTACATTCTTCTTTTGACCTAACCAAGCTTACCTACCTCTTAACTTGAGTTATCCTTCTCTTTATGATTTAAAACTCAAGTTAAATAATGTCTCCATCACTTTAACCATGGTTCATTGTAAGAAGAAATAAAATATATATTGATATATTTCTTTTTCTTCTTGATCTTTATCTTTATCATCTCTTGTAAAAAATATTACCACCATCTTCTTCCTCCTTCACATTTGCTCTCTAGTCTTTTCTAGTGAGTAATACACACATAAAGAAAGGTTTTTGAAGTGAGAATCGTATCCACAACATCATTCTACACAAGTTTAGCTAACTTGTTTAGAGTGTTCTCTTCGGTTTTACGAAGTTGCGAGCTTGGACGGGGAACTCCGGGTGGATCGTCGTGGACGTGAGAGGACTTTAAGAGGACCTTCTTCCAACACCCAAGACACCAAGGAGTCTAACAAAAGGGAGCTACAAAGGTTGTAGTCTCTAAACCCTAACTTTATAAGTTTTCAGTTTCGAAACCCTAATTTTCTAGGATCGATTCCTTTGCATGCTTGTTTAGCACCATAAAAATCCAAACTTTGGGACATGTGATGCTTCAAAACTCATTATAGGGTGCTAGACAAACCTTACATTGGTATCAGAGCCGACCTAGAACATTAGGCGACGCTTTTACGAAGTAAAAATCCCGATCGGACAAAAATACGACGCTTTTGGACCCTCTCTGGACAAATTTTAAAATTTGATGTTTTTCAGAATTAAAAATACATAAAAAATACAGCAGGAAATTCTAAGAATAACAGTGAAATTCGATGACCTGAACAGTGTAAACCGCCGCGGAACCGCCGCATTACCTGGCTTAGGCCGCGGTTCCGCGGCCGTACGGAGGCATCATTGCATGAATTTTACACTATTATTCTTAGGTCTTCTTTTACAGTGTTTTAGTTATGTTTAATCTGAATATTGTACTGTATTTTCTGGAGATGGTTTTGGACGCGTAGATTTGATCGGTATTTTCATTTCGTAGCTTTTCCGGGTAAATTAGAAAGTATTGAAGTGTTTGAACGAGTATCATTTGCTCACTATTCACGGGGTTTAAATACTTTGGAGATACGTGCAAGTCTTTTTGCGGTGGTCCCTCTAGAAGACAACAAACCTTAACTCGATTATGTGACCGTCTTGAACTGCCCTTTGAACCTTAGGGTTTGGGGCAGTACGGCGTGCCACATGTGAGATGTTGGCTTGACCCTTCTACGGCTGGACCGCTACTACTGTGTCACACTTCGGATTTTTTGAACCCTGCTCAAGTGTTGAGCTTTAGTGAATATTGGGTACTTGATCGTTCGTTCGAAAACTTTAATACTGTCTGTTTATCTGGAATGTGATACAATATGTGGAATTCATATAGTTTAGGCATGAAATATGAAATATGTGATATTTCGCATTTGTGATGTCTAAAGAGAATGTGGATTCCAAATATTGTAGTTTTACACTTTCTTTTCTGTGACCGTAAGTGTAGTATGTTCGATATCGCCGGTTTCGTTGCTATACATCAACGACAATCGGGGTACGCATACTTACTTACATTGATGATATGTGATATTATGTGTTGCTGAGATATGATGTGCAGGATTGTCACGATTGAATAGCCGGGGGGGTTTTATGTGAGATGAGAGTTTTATATTTTCATTCATGTAAATTCAAATGTAATGTAATATTCTTTTATTTGGGGCACTTCCGGGTTGAGGTTTTGTCACCAGTGTTGTATATTATTTACTTTTCCGCATTAGGATAGACCCAAGGTAGGGAGCACAAGTGACCGGGTTCTGGGGTTCCGTGGGAGGCCATCTCGAGGAGTCGAGACCGGGTCTCCTAAACTCCAGGATTGGTAGGGTCGCTTGCCACTCTCGTAGGGGTCTAGGGGTGTAGGCTTGGCTATTCATCGCGACTGTGGAATCCGTATTTTCTATTATTGGCTAAATACTAAATACGGACGTCCTAGTATATCCCACATTATATATATGTTTCTGCTGCCTGTGTTCTGTGATATCTGAGACGAATGACATATTATATATATGATATATAGTAGACGTTGCTTATGTTTTACACCCGCGCTAGTCCCGTCCCGGTATGCCGTTAGTTAAGTAACCTAACGGTGCATAACGGAACATTGCGGCGAATGCGGATGGCATAAGCGTACGTGTTATTTTCGTTTCTTTTTCTGTGATTGGCTTAAGGACTTAAATGATAGGATTACATTAATATAATTAATTTAAAGAAAATAAACCTAAAAAGATGTTGTAGAATCAAATTTGAAAACCACTCGGCTCTTTATGAAAAAGCTATATTTCAAAACTGCGGAGCACAAGCCACTCCTTTTGAAAACCGTTTGATTCTGCAACGATATCAAGTTCAAAGCGTTAAAGATTTTCTTAAAAATCATTCGCAACCCTCCGTCATTTTAGGAAGTAGAGTACTTAGTATTCGTGCTACGTTTGTTGACTTTAGTTAAGGCGTAGTGTACGGTAGCTAAGTGATGTCTTCCTACACTGCATATGATGCAGATTAATTAGGACATTCATGCGACTTTGTTGACTATAGTTAAGGGTCATATGGGTGGGTCTAATTGATCAAGAAATGACGGGTAAAACTTGACTGGTACTTATGATTTGTTGACCATAGTTAAGGTCATAAGTACTAGGGGTAAAAATTACATCGGGAATTTCAAGTGTTGAAATTTGCAATGAGATTGCATACCTTCCATATGATGGTTGGATACCGATCCCACTGTGGGCAATAGTTGCTCCTAGGAGAGTTTTACAGTTTACAATTAGCTAACTCATTAGGTGTCTAGAAAGGTGTTAACGGGGCTCCGCCTCTGGGAAAACGAGGTTTACTTTAATTAGGTCCGTGCGAAAGCACGGGGAACCTCCCTCAAGTACCGACACTGGCCTGGCTGAACGGTTAGCGAAGTTGTAGACTGTAATTAATCCTGGCTAGTTTTTATTTTTAAGGTTTGAAAGAAAAACTCGATAAAAGCAGTGGGAAACATCGATTAGACAAGATAATAACCAATCTGATCAATGCAAGAGCTTTCGCTGAGTGTATTCTTTTCTCTCTCTCTTAATGGCAGATACCAATGACTGGACTTAAGCTTCTACTAGATAAAAACAAACTGAATGGGACCAACTATAAAGACTGGCTGAGGAATCTGAAAATCGCCTTGACTTATGATAAAGTATCATATGTCCTCACGGCTTCAGCCCCGCCCGTCCCAGGTCCAAAATCCTCAGTTGCGGACGTTGAAGTCCGCAAGACATAGGACGCTGACTGTGCCACGGCCAAATGCCTCGCGCTTGCATCGATGGACAATACACATCAAAAGCAGCATGAGGACATGGACATTCACGGTATATTACTCCATACAAAGGAGTTGTATGGAGAGCAATCCCGCGTATTACGATACGAAGCATCAAAGAAACTGTTTCAGATGCGAATGGTCCCTGGCACACCAGTAGGAGACCATGTTTTGAAGATGATAGCTCTTATAGAAAAGCTTGAGGACCTTGGATGGACTATGGACAATGAACAATATATAGATATTATTCTGCAGTCCCTCGCCTCCACCTTTGCTCAGTTCATAGTGAACTTCAACATGCACGGCATGGAGAAGGAACTCCCTGAACTCCTTAATATGTTAAGGAGTGCAGAGAGCACTATGAAGTCAGCAAAAACTCCCGTTATGACTGTTGGACAGTCTTCCTCTTCTCGCCCGAAGGCTAAGGCCAAGGGAAAGAAAAAGAAGAAACCCACCAATCCTAAGGGTTTAGTTAAAAAGGTGAAGGGAAAGGGAAAGTCCAAAGCTGAAGACCCGGGGAAGGGCGAATGTTTTCATTGCCACAAGACAGGACATTGGAAGCGCAACTGCACGGAGTACTTAAGTCTCAAGAAGAAGCATGGTGATGCTTCTGCTTCAGGTGCGTTTGTGACAGAAAACTGTTTTTCAATAAACTCTGCTTCCTGGGTATTGGATACCGGTTCAGGTTCTCACATTTGCAATTCTATGCAGGGGCTGAGAAATAGCAAGGTTTTGAAGACAGGTGACCATACTCTCCGCGTTGGAAATGGTTCCAATGTACATACAGTCACAGTGGGAGAGTATCACTTGGGGTTGCCATCTGGATGTATTTTGATTTTGAATCCATGTTATTTTGTACCAAGTATGCTATGTAATATAATATCCGTTTCTTTGTTGGACAATGAAGGATATAATTTTGTATTGCAGAACAATGTTATGAACATTCACCTAAATCAAATGTTGGTTGGGTATGGTACGCTTAATAACGGAATATATGTCCTAAATCAACACACAGTTTTCAGTATACAACACACTAATAAAAGAAAACTTTCAGAATTAAATGAAGCTTTTCTTTGGTATTGTAGACTTGGTCATATTAACGAAACAAGACTAAACAAGTTACACAAAGATGGATATTTAAACTCTTTTGAATATAAATCTTATGCGACTTGCCAGTCTTGTATCAAGGGTAAAATGACCAAAACTCCGTTTACCGGACACGGAGAAAGAGCTACTCAGCTCCTTGGCCTCATACATAGTGATGTATGTGGGCCAATGTCTACACAGGCTAGAGGCGGTTTTTCATACTTCATTACATTCACCGACGATTTCTCAAGATTCGGTCATGTATTTTTATTAAAGCACAAGTCCGAAGCTTTCGAGAAATTCATTGAATATAAACAAGAAGTAGAAAAACAAACCGGCTTGAGTATTAAGATGCTTCGATCAGATCGAGGTGGTAAGTATCTCAGTACAGAATTTGTAAACTTCCTAAAAGAGAATGGGATTCTCTCTCAGCTCACTCCTCCTTACACACCACAGCACAACGGTGTGTCAGAACGACGGAATAGGACCCTATTAGATATGGTCCGGTCCATGATGAGTGACGCTGAGTTACCAGTCTCGTTTTGGGGGCATGCATTGGAGACTGCAGCGTTTCTGCTAAACAGGGTTCCAACCAAAGCAGTGTCTACCACGCCATATGAGATATGTAATGGGAAGAGACCATCTCTTAAGAGAATTAAGATTTGGGGTTGCCCGGCCTATGTTAAAAAGCAGAATCCGGACAAACTCGAGACACGGTCAGTCATGTGTAACTTTGTGGGATATCCAAAGAATTCTTATGGATATCTGTTCTACCACAAAGAGGAACAAAAGGTGTTTATTTCTCAGTATGCCACATTCTTGGAAAAAGAGTTTTTCACAGATAAAGATGATGGCAAGGTAGTGGATCTAGAAGAGGTTCTGGAGACACAAACTACAAATGACGATTTGGTTGAACCGGCTGTTGCAACAGAAACTGAAGAACCTCGGCCACTCCGTAGGTCTGGTAGGACTTCTCGCCCACCGGAGAGGTACTACGGTTTCCTCATTGATGGTGACAGAGAAGAATGTATCATGGATGATGATGATCCTACCAGTTTTCAGCAAGCTATCACGAGTGGTGACTCTGTGAAGTGGCTGGATGCCATGAGATCCGAAATGGAGTCTATGTACACCAACAAAGTATGGACTTTGGACGTTGTACCCCCCTGGGGTAAAACCTGTAGGGTGCAAATGGATCTTTAAAAGAAAGATTGGTGTAGATGGGCAGATAGAGACCTAGAAGGCAAGACTGGTGGCGAAAGGTTTTCGTCAAAGACCAGGTTTGGACTATGACGAAACTTTTTCGCCCGTAGCCATGCTTAAATCCATTCGGATCCAACTTGCTATTGCTGCTCACTACGACTATGAAATCTGGCAGATGGACGTTAAAACAGCATTTCTAAATGGAGATTTAGAGGAATGCGTTTATATGGATCGTCCAGAGGGCTTCATTGACAGTAGGAGCAGCGAGAAAGCATGTAGACTGCTTAAATCCATATATGGGTTAAAGCAGGCATCTCGGAGTTGGAACATCTGTTTCGATGATGTTATCAAAGAGTTTGATTTCATCAAAAATCCAGATGAACCTTGTGTTTATAAGAAGGCTGTAGGAAGAGCTGTCACATTCCTCGTATTGTACGTGGATGACATTCTTCTGATAGGAAATGATATTCCTATGCTACAGTCGGTCAAATCATTCTTATCACTAAGGTTCTCCATGAAGGACCTGGGTGATGCCACATACATCCTGGGCATAAGGATCTATAGGGATAGATCCAAAAAGTTATTGGGATTGTCCCAAACCAGGTACATCAACACCATCCTAAAAAGGTTTAGTATGGAAGACTCCAAGCGGGGTGCCTTGCCCGCTTGCCATGGAGTCACTCTCTCTAAGGATTCTTGTCCAAAGACCGATGAAGAGAGAGCTCGCATGAGCATTATACCTTATGCTTCGGCAGTAGGATCTATAATGTATGCGATGTTATGTATACGCCCAGATGTAGCTTATGCACTTAGTGTTGTAAGCAGGTATCAATCCAACCCAGGGGAGAACCACTGGACAGCTGTGAAGAACATTCTTAAGTACTTACGAAGGACTAAAGAATTGTTCTTGGTGTATGGTAATACAGATCTCCAAATGGAGGCCTTTACCGATTCGAGCTTCCAGAGCGATAAGGATGACAGCAAATCTATCTCAGGGTTGGTATTTACCCTCAATGGAGGGGCGGTAAGTTGGAAGAGTTCCAAACAGGATACCATTGCAGACTCTACGATGGAGGCTGAGTACATTGCTGCAAATGATGCCGCCAAAGAAGCCGTCTGGATGAAGAAGTTCGTATCGGAGCTAGGAGTAGTTCCAACCATTATTGATCCAATACCCTTGTATTGTTATAATAATGGGGCTATGGCGTTAGCCAAGGAGCCCAGGTCCCATCAGCGGTCCAGACACATCCTGAGGCGCTTTCATTTGATCCGGGAGATTGTAGATCGCCGCGAGATCGAGATTAACAGAGTAGACACAAAGAATAACGCCGCGGATCCACTCACCAAGGCCCTCCCTCAGCCACAGCATGAGCGACTTTTTGAGAAGTTGGGTATGAGATACGCCAATAACTGGCCTTAGTGCAAGTGGGAGATTGTTGGATATATGTATGCCCTAGAGGCCATTATATGATAGTGGATGTATCTATACATGTATATATATATATATATATATATTCAGTATGCATTCTTGCTCGACATGATAGTTTGCTATCTGGTTCTTCTTTATCTGACATGTTGATTTGATCATGCTTTTATTCATTCATACATGCTGATAAAGCCCTGAGGATATCGGCTTGACTACAGTGGTTATGATAGAGATCATACTAGTGGGACATCTGTAGTTTATAAGCATATCCTGAAATGTCCCTAGTCGGAGGTGTATCGAGACGGGGCATCGATATACCAGAGTAGACTAGCGTATATGATACTAGACCCATGTGATGGGCGATGGATGTTCCCACATTCATCGATGTTTGACATCAAGATCATATACGGGTGCTCAGTGGTGACTGGGTACACTGGACGGACTCACCGAGAACTCCTATATGGAATTATATCTATCGTCGAATAGCAGTTCTCAGGTGACACTGGTATAGGTTAGTCTGTAGACCCGAGATCGTCATAGAGTCTTGTGTATTCTCCCACTGTACTTTGATTGCCACCCTACCACGGCTCTACCGAGTCGTGCAAACAGGTGGCCGTTGGGTACAGTCCCGAGACACACGAAGGCGATGAGCGATAGGAGGGGTTTCGTCTCTCCCGATATTGGGAGTTGATGCTGTGCAGTGCCCGACTGGTTATATCAGCAAGTCCCTGGCCAGGGCTGCTGAGAATTGCTCATAAGTGTTATCAGTAGTTTCTCGATCTGTTATAGACCATTCACCGGCATGACTTATTGAGTTATTGGGGTCGACGTGACCATCCCTAGGCTCGACATGCAGCATATCTGACGAAGAAACCGGACTGTACGGTAGTGTTGCAGGTTGGCTCGACGGGAGTTGTAGCAGGTTCGCTTGTTTTCTTCTGATCGCTCAAAACCCGGGTGGCCGTTACGTTTAGCTGACCGCTTGCGGCTTGGGGGTGCTTAATATGATCATCACCCTCTACCAGCGTATTGACGAGTCTTAGAGTCCCACAAAGGAGTTACCCAGTCCAGGCGAAACGTTGTGGTGCGCGTATGCGATATGCGCATGCACCCGATTAAAATGTGCGTATATGATACCGAACATTGATCGGGCGGCCTGCTTTTGGTGGGGTCATATGAGATATGACCGGATTGATAAATCAAGTGTTGATTTATCATTTAACCATTAGTTTTCTCACTTAAAACCTTTTCTTGGATGATGGATGTATGTATGTGTGTATATGTTTCTTTCTTTCTATCTAGTTTCATGCACATATGGATGTGCATACATACACACATACATACACCCATCTATCATGGTTGTTAACATATGGAAATGGTGGCAATATAAGACTCACACCATGGATTAAGTGATGGATTATTATTTAATTTTGTATTTAAAACAAATTGAAAGGAAAAGGATAATCATTTCTAGCTTCTACATTCTTCTTTTGACCTAACCAAGCTTACCTACCTCTTAACTTGAGTTATCCTTCTCTTTATGATTTAAAACTCAAGTTAAATAATGTCTCCATCACTTTAACCATGGTTCATTGTAAGGAGAAATAAAATATATATTGATATATTTCTTTTTCTTCTTGATCTTTATCTTTATCATCTCTTGTGAAAAATATTACCACCATCTTCTTCCTCCTTCACATTTGCTCTCTAGTCTTTTCTAGTGAGTAATACACACATAAAGAAAGGTTTTTGAAGTGAGAATCTTATCCACAACATCATTCTACACAAGTTTAGCCAACTTGTTTAGAGTGTTCTCTTCGGTTTTACGAAGTTGCGAGCTTGGACGGGGAACTCCGGATGGATCGTCGTGGACGTGAGAGGACTTCAAGAGGACCTTCTTCCAACACCCAAGACACCAAGGAGTCCAACAAAAGGGAGCTACAAAGGTTGTAGTCTCTAAACCCTAACTTTATAAGTTTTAAGTTTCGAAACCCTAATTTTCTAGGATCGATTCCTTTGCATGCTTGTTTAGCACCATAAAAATCCAAACTTTGGGACATGTGATGCTTCAAAACTCATTATAGGGTGCTAGACAAACCTTACAGATAGTCGCTGTTTACTTGGCTAACGACCAGTTGGGAGTCTCCGTATATGAGGAGGTTTTCGATTCCCATGTCGACAGCGATCTCAAGACCTTCTATCAAAGCTTCATATTCGGATTCATTGTTCGTCCTCGGCTCTATTAAGGAGAAGGCGAAGCGCATTATCCCTCCTTATGGAGTCACGAAGATAAGGCCTACTCCCGATTTGATTATAGGGTTGTTGTGTTGTCACTTCTTCATGGAAGACGCTCCGTCGAAATAGAGTTCCCATCGGGTATCACTCCCTCCTCTCTCCCCGTCAATCATTTCAAACGCGTGCCCGTCCGGCAACTCGCAATTTAGGGGTGAATCGGTGGATATCGGGTGCTCAACGAGGAAGTCGGTGATGGCCTGGCCTTTCACTGCCTTGAGTGGACAATAAGTTATCGAGAACTCCATCAAAAGCAGGGCCCATTTAGCGAGTCGTCCTGTTAGTATGGATCTTGACATCAAATACTTGAGAGGATCAACTTTTGATATGAGATGGATCTCATACGCCAAAGCATAATGCCGAAGCTTCGTTATCGCGAAGATTAACGCCAAGCAGTGTTTTTTGATAGGGGTAGTTGTTTTCTGCCCCCAGGAGAACTCGACTCAAATAGTAGAGGGCTCTCTCCTTCCCTTGGTCATTTTCCTATGCCCATAGTGCGCCTAAAGAACTTTCAAGGGCGATTGTGTACAGGATTAGAGGCTTTCCCTCGACTGGAGCGGTCAACACCGGCGGATTCTGCAGGTATTGCTTGATTTCGTCCAGTGCGCTTTGGCATTTACGATCCCAGACGAATGGGTTCCCCTTCTTCATTAGGTTACTATATGGGCGGCATTTGCCGGAGAGATTAGTTATGAACCGTCAGATATATGTGAGCTTTCCTTGGAGAGACCGCAGTTGCTTGAGAGTTCTTGGCGGAGGCATTTCCATAATTGCCTTGATCTTTGATGGGTCTATTTCGACACCCCGATGTCGTACGATGAATCCTAGGAATTTCCCGGAGGAAACTCCGAACGTGCATTTGAGAGGGTTCATCTTCATATTGTATTTCCGAAGACGTTGGAACACTATGCTTCTCGTGATATTTGCTTTATACCACGAGGTCGTCAATATAGCACTCGACGATTTTGTGTATGAGGTCATTGAAAATCTTCTTCATGGCCCTCTGATAGGTTGTGCCAGCGTTCTTCAGACCGAAAGGCATCACTTTGTAGCAGAATATGCCTAAAGAGGTCCGGAAAGTGGTATGCTTCTGGTCTTCGGGATGCATCTTTATTTGATTGTACCCTGATGAGCTATCCATGAAGGAGAAGACTTCATGAGTGAACGTGTTGTCTATCATCAGCTCGGTAACCGGTACGGGAAAATCATCCTTCGGGCAGGCTTTATTGAGGTCCCAAAAGTCTACCCAGATGCACACCGTCCCATTTTTCTTCATCACTGGGACAATGTTGGCGATCCAGTCAGGGTATTGAACCTCTTGGATGAAGCCGGAATTGATTAGCTTCTTAACATCGGCATTGATGCTCATTTCAAGCTCAAGCCGCTTTCTTCTCGGCGCTTGTTTGAATGGCTTGACGTCCGGAGAAATCGCCAATTTGTGGACGGCTATTTCTGGATCTAATCCCGGCATTTCGGAATAGTTCTACGTGAAGCAGTCTTTATACTGCATGAGCACGTCTTTTAGCGTAGTTACCTGTTCTTTAGACAACAGCTTATTGACGAACGTCGGCCATGGGTCGTTTGTCGTCCCTAAGTCAATTTTCCTTAGGTTGTCCGCAGTAGTGTGTATTCCATCTTCCAGTTCTTTTGGCGCCGGTGGAAAATCTGAGATCACCTCATCATTATCGTTTTCGAAGTATCAGGGGAGGTCAGCCGTACCCTCGCGTACTCTTTCTCCTGACAGCGTTATCACGTGACAGGTACGAGATCGCTTCCAAGACCGATGTTGATCCGGCTCTACTTTCGCTGCATACATGGCTTTCGGTTCATGCTTCTGTAGCGGAGTTACCGTCCAACTGCTGGATAGAGCGAACTTGCCTTGCTGATATTCGTCTTCTACCTAGTTCTTGAATGTGAATCAATCTTCGAGAGGATGTCCCATCGCTCGGTGATAGGAGCAATAATCCTAGTGAGAGACCTCGTCTGCTTGCTCAGGGTGGTTGGACTCCGGGAGCGTAATCATTTGATGTTTCATGACAAGATCGAACATCTTCCTTGTCTTGTCCTGGGGAAAAGAATATGCTCGACTCATCTTTTTTATAAGAGACGAATCTCAGCTGCTCAATTCTCAATCGCGTGGCTTCTTGGACCCGCTTTGCTGCTGTCGAACGTTTTTTCCGTTCTTTAGTTTGTTTTTGCCTCCGTGCCGGGTCTTCCGTATGACGGGCTGGCGACGAAGGGCATCGTCATTCTCCGTAGCCTGCTGAAGGAGGCGCTGTGTTCTGGCTTTCTCGTAAATGTCCATTTCATGGTTGTAGTCATCCTGGACCTTTTGACCTGCTTCCCTTATTAGCTTGTCCATCTGTTCTTCGAACGACAGACTTTGCACTTTCATGGCGGGACCTCATTTTGGTTCAGGGTTAGCGTCTTCTAACAGAGCGTCCCCTTCTTCATCAAAGTCATGTATAACGTAGCAGCCATATAATCGTTCCCGTTTCTTTGATTGAACATATCCAAGCCCGATCGTTTCCATTCTCCCGTTGGGCAATTTTCGTTGAGTTCCGGGGACGTTCCAGATCCTGTTGTAGAACTGAGCTTTTCGCGCGGTCTGCTTTAAGGGTACTCCTTGGCGCCTTAACAGCCTGTTTAATTCTTCTGTGTAGTATCTGGGCAGACGGATAGGCTGGATCCTGTCAAGTGCAGAATCGGCACCATGCCAGATTTCTTTCTCCACTTTGGCTTCCGCGGATCGATAGAAGAAGATCGCATTTTCATCTTTTCTCCTGGGAGGGACGTAGAATGTCTGCAGTTCTTGCACACTATAGGTATCAAGTGCATCGAGGTCTTTGTAATGTTTTTGCGGAACCATGGCAATTTGCAAACTCCGTTCATCGCCAGTGAAGGCTTGTATTGATGGCCGAATAGAAAATACTGAATTGACCTCATCTTCAGAGTCGCTATCGAAGACCAACATAGGGGTAGACGGTCCAGGCTTGTTGCATTGGGGCGGTCCCGAATAGGCTATCTCTTCTTACTCCTTGGTATCACTCCCGAAGACCGGAATAGTGGTGATAGATTTTTTCTTGTCTTCCGGTTTATAGCATCTTTCCGTGTCTTCGATGTTTGGTAAGAAGTATTTGGCGTCTTCGTATTTGCGGACTTCATTCATGGAGAATGGATTTAGCTCCTCCGTTACGGTGTACTCGAGACCATCTTTGAAATACTTCATACACAGATGTTGTGTAGAAGGGATGATGTTGTACTCATGCAACCAAGGTCTGCCGAGCAAAGCGTTGTAGCATGTCTTGGTAACAATGACATGAAATTTGATGTCAGTGACGAGCAACCCAAAGCGTAACGTCAGTATCACAGACCCGAGCGTCCGTGATGACTAGGAGTCGAATCCGGAGATAGTGATTTTATCTCGAGCGAGGTGTTGAACGCTCATGCAGATTTCTTTTAATACCCTCACATTTAGGAGGTTCACAGAGGACCCGTTATCAACTAGGATCTTCCCTATCTTGATGTCATGGCGGTATCCGGTGACGTACAAGGGACGGTTGTGCTCGCATGTTCCAAGGAGGAGATCTTCATTGCCGAAAGTGACGTCAGCAGTGTGCACTTCATCCAGCTCGTCCTTCATCTTTTCTTCGGTAAGGAAAGCTTGGAACTGCTTGGGCTCTTGTAGTGCCTTGATCAAAGAATCTATCGCCTCTTTAGATAGCAGAAGGGCATCGAGAATGCTTAGCTGTGTTAGTGTATATGCCCTAGAGGCCATTACTGTATCATACTAGTTTGTATATTACTTAATGGAAGCTTGGGATAGTCACAGTTGTATAGACAGTCTTGCTCAAAATAGTAGTATGCTACTTGGTTTGTTTCTACTTCAATATATGCATGTGTTTCTTTTAGCATATCGCTTATACATATTAGTGAAGCCCTTAGGATCTTTGCTTGATTACCAGCGTTGTGATGGCAGTCACACTAGTGGGGGCTGGGCAATCTACAAGCACATCCTTATACAGGTCCCTAGTCGTAGGATTATCGAGACGGGGCATCGATACTCCGGAGTAGACTAGCGTATACGCTTCTCATCTCAGCAGGGGAGATGGTCTGTCCCATAGCCATTAGTACGTCGTACTGGAGATAGTATGTGGGTGCTCGTTAGGTTACGAGTATACTAGACAGGACTCGTCGAGAACTATTGGTTGGTACTATACCTATCGTCAGATAATAGTTCCCAGGTAACAGGAGTACAGCTTAGTCCGTCGACTTGATACTGCTACTTAGCCTCGAGTGTGTTCCCACTGTACTTTGATTACTACCCTACCACGGCTCAAAGGAGTCGTGCAAATAGGTAGTAGTTGGGTGCAGTCCCGAAGCACTTGGAGGCAGTAGCGGTTAGACAGGATTCGTCTCTCCCGGTAATGGGGGTTGATATCGCGCTGTGTTGGAGATAGTGCCCTCAGAGTCAATTATTGGATCACAGGCACGTGATTGCAATGATTGAGGAAGGACCTATCCCGGTAGGACAGTCTTACTCGAGATGATAGTATGCTATCTGGTTTACCTTTATCATCGTGTACTGCTTTAGATGACCTGAAAGGTCGCTATTACACGTTGATAGAGCCCCTAGGATTCTTGCTTGACTGCCATCAGTATGAGGGCGATCATATAAGTGAGAGCTGGAGTCTATAAGCACATCCTTAAAAGGTCCCTAGTCGTGGGAGTTTCGAGACAGGGCATCGATTCTCCAGAGTAGACTAGTGTATACAGTCGAGACCCCGACGAGGGGCGGTGGCCGGTCTCACAAGCCACTGGTGTCAGTTGGTTCACCTAAGATGTATACAGGTGCTCATTGGGTTATGAGTACACCGGACAGGACTCGCCGGGAACATGCTAGTTGGTCTTATACATGACGTCAGATAGCAGTTCCCAGGTGACATGTGTACAGGTTAGTTCATCGACCTGGGGATCGTCATTTGTCTCGTGTGAGTTCCCACTGTGCTTTGATTACTACCCTACCACGGCTCAAAGGAGTCGTGCAAACAGGTTTTAGTTGGGTACAGTCCCGAGCCACATGGAGGCAGTGAGCGGATCTTCAGGGGTTCGTCTCTCCCGGTATTGGGGGTGAGGTCGCGCTGTGTCTAGGAGAGCCATTACACGAAGTCCTTGGCCAAGGCAGGAGATTTACTGGTAGGTATTCCAGTAGTATCTCAGGGTGTTCTGGGCTACACTCCGACACGACTTGTACCGCTTTTGGGGGTCTGACTTTTACCAACCCCCTAGGCCCGACATGCGATGCTCATAGACGAACGGACCGGACTGTACGGATATTGTCACTGACAGGCTCAGTAGGGTGTCAGGATGAGTTCGCTCATCGACGTCCCTTTTGGTCAATAGCTGGTGGCCCGTCACGTATTGGCTTATACCTCTGACGTGCTAGTGGTTAAATCCACAACCATAGTATTGACGAGTCTTTAGAGTCCACCACACTTTCAGTTACTCAAGCTTTCGGGCAAAACGGTATAGAGGCAGTATGGAGATATGGCAGGGTTCGATCAGATACGTGCGGTATTGCACGGATCGTGATCGGACCGTTTTTACTAGCCGGTTTTGGCTTAAGCCGGATTCTAGTTTTAGATAGTGTAGTTTTATCTTTTTGCATTTGTGTTCAGTGGGAATACAAATGCGGGCATGTATTTGCAGTAGCGGGGTTTTCCTGTAATTTATTACGGGATCGGTTTTCTAGGGTTGCCAGTTTGCATTCCGTTCCGGCCGGGCTTTCTTTGTTCCTTCGCGGCCGGACTTTCCGTTGAAGGGTGTTATTTGCAATTGTGCAAATAACATTTTGTGGAGGGCTTCCTTGCATTTTGTAGCTTCCTCATGATGAGATTCCATTTGAATCTATCACTTGCATTTATGAGATGAGATATATTGATGTGACCATTATTCTTTTTGATTTTTCTTTTTCTCTTTTGAAAAATCAATCATCCCTTTTTCCACCCACTTTTTTGCTGGGGCCGGCCACTGTTTAGGAATGGAGTGAGGTTTATTTTTGGTGGGATAATTTCTTTCTTGCAATTTTCATGGGTCCCCCCTTTTGTGAGTGTGCTGATGGTTTTGTGTGAAGGGGGAATTTCATTTGGTTGCATGATTTTAATTCATGCTCACTTCACACATTATTTCCAGTGAGCACAAATTGCTTGGCCGAGCTCACATTTGCATTCCATGCTCCATTCTTCATCAAGCTTTGATCCATGAAATTCTAGTGCAAAAATTCCTCCATAAATGGCAACCTCATAAACCCCAAAAGAGACATGGCTACTACACTATTCTACAGCATCCCTTGGACGCGTCGGCTAGCCAACTTCGCGCCCGAGTTGCCTCGGTATAGAGGCGGGATCCCGTAAAAGATGCAGGCGATGTGGTGCTCTTCCGGCAAGGAGATGGAGACCGGACTTTCCGCGGGAGATCGGGACGACGACGAGAAGACCGGAGGACTCGGATCAGTCGGTATATCTCTCTTCCCTTTCTTGTAGATTAGCTAGGACTAGTTAGTGGTTCGATCTGGATGTTTAGTGCGCGGTGGTGCCGGTTTGCTAAGTTCGAAAAATTAAAGTTTATCACCGCTTCCGCATTCCGGCGTCGGATTGACGGCCGGAGCGCCGCCGTGCACTTACAGTGGTATCAGAGCCTCGCCATTAACTTAGTTTAGCTTTGTTTAATGTGTTTGCATTTCTGATGGACCAAAATTCCAAAAACCCGCGTTTTTCCTTACATCAGTTTTCTGTCGAAATTTTTTTAAGTCCAAAAATTTTTCAGGTTGTAAAAAACTAATGTACTTGAAATTCTAAGACTACTGGAAAAATTCGACACAGTGAGTCGACCACTGAAGCGCGGAACCGCGGCCAAACCCCCCCTTGGGCCGCGGTTCCGCCGCACATTGGTGTCCTCACTGCATCATTTTTTTCTGGGCTAATTTTAGGGGTTTTGGAATATTAATATTGGGCCCAGAATTTCTGTGAGTGCTACAGTATTGCTTGGGGGCCCACTTGTTAACTTTTGATCGATCGGATATTTTTAAACACATTTTTCACAGTATTTACATTATATCTGCGACCGTGAATGTCACTCGATCGGTAAATCCGGTCTAACTGCTATAGCCCGATTAGACGGATTTGTGAACGTGACTTTCACGTTGATGTTTTGTGATTTTGCAGTGTTGTTGCGGATCGGTCGTGGGGGATAGACTGGATGCAATGCTAGTACAGTGTTGTTGTATTATGTACATTTGATTTTGCGGGGTGAGCGTCCGACATGTGGACTGCCGTCACTGCCTGTTTGTATTATTCTTTTGGGGCACGACCTGGTTGCGGTCGATGTACCCGTTGTATGTATATTTTACTTTCTGTACTAGGATTACCCCGCGGAGGGGTGCACGGATAGCCGGGTTCTGGAGGGCAACAAGCCCGCATCTCATGGCATTGGGACGGAGGGGGCTTCACTCTAGAATTGGCAGGCTATTCGCCGCACTCGTAGGGGGTACAGGTTGACCCAGGAGGGGTGCCCAAGTTACCGGATTCCGTGAAGTGCTGGGTGGTCCATTCACGGCGCTGAAGGGGGCTGCATCGCTTCAGGTTTTGGCGGGTAACTTGCCGCGCCCGTAGGGGTCTAGGATTTTATTGCACATGCTATCCACACGACCAGGGGAACGTCGGGTTTCAGTAGTGGCTCTGTGAAACCCGGGGATCCCAGATATCTGTATTGTTCTGTGATGTTGCATTTTTATCACGCCTTGAGCAAAATATAATATATTGGTATATATATTAGTAGATGTTGTATATGTTTTATATTCGCGCTAGTCCAGTCCCCGCTCTATCGTTAGTTAGCTAACCTAACGGGTAATGACGGGACCCAGTGCCGAATGCGGATGGCATATACGTACATCAGTATATTTTCGTTCTTTGTGGTGTGATCAATTGATGGGACTGCGTTGATTCGGATCAATGCAAGTTAAAACAAACATATTCTGATGTTGTTGGATCACTTTTCAAAAAGCTGTTATTGCAAGGACGTTCACTTTTGTTTCGCATCATGGTATTCATTTGGAATATCCTGCTCCTCAGTCGACGAGGCAAGGGCCGAGATCCCTTCACCGGGAGTGACCCCTTGGACAGAAGTTTGCGTCAGGGCATTAACTTCACTATAGCCGATTACTTTTGCTTTGCACCGTGGTATTCAGTTGGAATATCCTGCACCTCATTCTACGGGGAAAGAGCCGAGATCCCTTCACCGGGAGTGACCTCTTTAGCAAAAGTTTTCGTCACTATATTTTCTAAAAGCTATCCGTTCCTTCAACGATATCAAGTTCATTACGTTAAAGGTTTTCGCCAGAAACCATTCATAGCCCTCCGTCGTTTCAGACGGGTAGCACGTAGTATTCATACTATGTTTGTTGACCTTCGTCAAGGAATAATGCATGGTAGCTGCTTGTTGCTTTTCTGCTGCATAGATAGATGTGTTGGTTTGGGACAGTCGTATAGCCTTGTTGACCTTCGTCAAGGGCTTGTACGGGTGGGTTCAAATTAACCTGGACAATGACGGGTGGAACTTGACATGTGACTTATGATTTGTTGACCTTCATCAAGGTCATAAGAGCATGGGGCAGAAATCACATCGGGAGTTTCAAAAGAACTGAAACTTGCCAGATATGCGCATACCTTCTGGAGTGTGATAGCGTGAGCGGATTCCGTCACGTTATCATGCGATGATAGTTGGATCCCGATTCCCACTGATGAGTTAGTTTACTCCTCGGGTGACCCCGACTAATTCTTCTTTCAGGTTTGGAGGAGAATTTGAGGTACAGTGGGAGGTTTCCAGATTTGATAAATTGGTAACCATTCTGATCTAGGATAGAGTGCACGCTCAGTGTTTCTTTTCTCTCTCTCTCTGGCAGCGACCATTGACCCGACCCTAAGACTATGACTCAGTGACCAAGTTGACCGAACCTTCTTAACACTGGCTTTTGGATTGTCAGAGTTGCAAACCTCATTGCCACTCCTACTTTTACCCTTTTCTCCAGGACACCCCGTATTACTACGAACGTCCATTTCCATTGGAAAAAACCATCGTATGGTTAGATACGAACTCGAAGGAATTCGAGGATGGTTTCCGGTTCTGGAGAAAACGGATAGGATTATTTAGTTGTCTTTTCCCTTTTACCTTCTCTCAAGTTGTGAGTACTCCTTGGTTTAGGAGATAGTACACCTATTACGCAAATTGGATAGTCTTCTTCCAAACCTTAGGCTGGTACCGAACAGTGGGGAATGAAGAAAACCAATTAGCATAACGATGGTGTGCAGAAGGTATTAAGTTAAGACAAAGCAAGGGATTAGTAAGAGGGCAAAGTAAATTGCGACTGATATTCATGACCAAACCAAGTATTTCTTCGCCAATCCTAAATCACCTTTGTATTTCTCCAGGACACTCCGTATCACTACGAAGATCCACAATTTATTGGATACTCCATCGTATGGTTATATACGAACTCGAAAGGAACTTGTTCCAGTTCGGTGATGGATTCTGGTCCAGGAGAAATAGGAATAAGATTTATTCGGTTGTCTTTTATCTTCACCTTCTCTCGCATTGCGAGTGCTCCTAGGACTAGGACAGTACACCCATTATGTTTATTGGATAGTCTTCTTCCAAACCATAGGCTGGTGCCGAACGGTAGGGAAGGAAGAAAACCATTTGGCCTAAGGGGTGTGCAGAAGGTAATGACTAAAGACATATAAAGGGATTTGGAGAGGTGGCAAAGAATTATACGGTTATAGTTGTGAATCTGGATAATGGTAGAGGCATTGCTAGGAATATCAGAATACCCCATCGAAACATTTCAATGTTTTAGTTCAACTGTGTACTGTTAAAAGAAAACTGATTTCCCGATTAGACACTTGCTCCAGGGTATGTATTTACCAGGTTTGATTTTCACATCTGTATGGTTTTACAGATGATGAGTGTGAGTAAGTTATTGGGAATTGGGTGATCATCCTTATTATATCGGGATTCGTTGTAATCGGTGATATTTGAGGAGATCATCTGGGCTGTTTGCCGGTCGGCAAATATTTGGTTTTGAATATCCGCTGCTGTGCACCAATTTCAAATTGATATATCTGTACGTTTATTTTCATAGAGTGAGATATACCTTTTGATATTATGTCGATGACATTTACCTATATCAGTGGATGGTTAGGTAAGGAGCATTAAACAGCGGTGTAATTCTTCTTAACCATAAGTACAGTTTTCAACCTACGACACACAGTGAAAGAGTTGTTAGACTCAGCGGACTCATACAGAGTATTGTATGTTGTCCAGTGTCCATTAGGACAGAGGGGTTGGTCCTCATACTATATTCTGTTTACTTTTAACTTCTCTAGTTCTTAGACATGTGTTTCATAGAAACACAGGGTCTGAGTTTTGAGGAGTTATAGGTATTTGAATAGAGTAGAGAACCAGGTGTAACAAGTATCGGGATTCTTCAAAGTGATCGAAGATGTAGATACTTATGTATGGTATTCAGTTGATAGTAATGATAAAGAGAAATTACTTCTCTTTTAGGTTACTCATAATTGGAAGCATTCCTAAGTTGAGTAACGCTGATCGACCTCCTTCCATTTAGTTGACATGCACTGGAGACAGCTGCATGATTTGAATCTGGTTCAATTAAATCAGTGCCTCTGGTTCTATATTGGATATAGAACGGTTCATATCTTAACGTTGTTAAGATACGGAGAGTTGTCCGGCTTATGATTAAAACCAGACACTGGACAACTCAAGGCACGTTTCTGTAATGGCTGTTTGTGGGTTGACCCAGGCTATGACGAGGGTTGACTTTCTACCATTTGGCAGATCAATAGAAATATTGTTCTAGACTCGCCACAGTTTTATTAAAAATGGATTTTTTCAAAAACAGAAGTGGGAGTATGGTAGAACTGGAAGTGATTCCAGAACCGCAAACGATTACTGAAGATTTGATAAGGAACCTAAAGATTCAATCTGATTTGACATTCCATTGGCCACTCCGCAGATAAGGTGGGTAACTTCAGGCACCCGAGAGGTACTCCGGTAGCCTCAAGGACGATGACAGGGAAGTTCTTGTTTACCCACACTTGCCATTGTTGTTGTTCCAGGATGCGAGACCCGGCAGGAGGATGAGTATAGCGCCGTTCTAAACTAGCTTTAGAAGTGCACGTCTATATGACTCTGCCAGAGGGTTGTCGTAGTCAGTGGGAGCAGCGGAAGCATTGGTGGACATCAGGCTTATGTCTATTTATAGACTAAAGCAGATGTAGCGGAGATAGATCATCTATTTCTGATGTGACAGTCATAGGTTTGACGTCATCAGAATAGGGGATGGATCTGTTGAGAAGGTAGTAGGAAGTGATATTCCTATACTACGATCGGTTATACTTTGGTCGTCACACAGTGGTTTCTCCACAAAGGACTTGGACATTATATCAGACATACTGGTTACTAGATCTATGGTTTTTGATCTAGATTTGGGTGGTTTCCCAATCAGGGTACTTTGACAGCATTCTAAGAGTATTTAGAATGGACGACTCCTGGCACGGTAGTGTACCTGTAGGTGATGGAGTCACCCTCTCTAAAGGTGTCTTATAGACTAAAGTAGAGAGGGATGTGCATGATTGGTAGATCACTTGCTTAGGCAATTGAGTCAATCATGAGATGTCAAGTACCACACCAGATGTTGTTCTTGCACTAGATGCAATAAGTTGATATTGATCCAATCCTGGAGGAACAGTCGAAAGCAGTTTTAGAACATAAGTGGATGTTCTAAGGATATGATAACGACAGCCTCATTCGGGAGGCAGTTATCATTCCAGGCTTCCAAGGTGACATGGACGACAGGGTGATCGTCAGAGTTATAGTTATCCTTCTGACGAGGGGCAGTATTTTGGACAGGTGGTCCAAGGGAATACTGAGGGTGGCATGGCGCAGGATACTGATTAAGTTCAGTTGACGATACAGTCTAAGAAGTTTGGATTTGGAGTTCATTTATGAGCTAGGTCCCATCAGACATCCAGACATTCTAAGACAGGTATTGCTCATTTCGGGAGATGGCTTTCTCCGCGAACTTGAGATAGAGAGAGACATAGAAAGAAACATCAAGGCGGATCCACTCACTGAGGCTATTCCTCGAACGCAATAGTTTCACAAATGGATTTTGTGAGACTGACTAGTAGGGGAGTTGGGTGTTCGGTATCACACGGGCTGTGAGTATACAACATCGCAATAATTAGCCTTGAGTGCAAGTGGGAGATTGTTGGAGATAGTGCCCTCAGAGTCAATTATTGGATCACAGGCACGTGATTGCAATGATTGAGGGAGGACCTATCCCGGTAGGACAGTCTTACTCGAGATGATAGTATGCTATCTGGTTTACCTTTATCATCATGTACTGCTTTAGGTGACCTGACAGGTCGCTATTACACGTTGATAGAGCCCCTAGGATTCTTGCTTGACTGCCATCAGTATGAGGGCGATCATATAAGTGAGAGCTGGAGTCTATAAGCACATCCTTAAAAGGTCCCTAGTCGTGGGAGTTTCGAGACAGGGCATCGATTCTCCAGAGTAGACTAGTGTATACAGTCGAGACCCCGACGAGGGGCGGTGGCCGGTCTCACAAGCCACTGGTGTCAGTTGGTTCACCTAAGATGTATACAGGTGCTCATTGGGTTATGAGTACACCGGACAGGACTCATCGGGAACATGCTAGTTGGTCTTATACCTGACGTCAGATAGCAGTTCCCAGGTGACATGTGTACAGGTTAGTTCATCGACCTGGGGATCGTCATTTGTCTCGTGTGAGTTCCCACTGTGCTTTGATTACTACCCTACCACGGCTCAAAGGAGTCGTGCAAACAGGTTTTAGTTGGGTACAGTCCCGAGCCACATGGAGGCAGTGAGCGGATCTTCAGGGGTTCGTCTCTCCCGGTATTGGGGGTGAGGTCGCGCTGTGTCTAGGAGAGCCATTACACGAAGTCCTTGGCCAAGGCAGGAGATTTACTGGTAGGTATTCCAGTAGTATCTCAGGGTGTTCTGGGCTACACTCCGACACGACTTGTACCGCTTTTGGGGGTCTGACTTTTACCAACCCCCTAGACCCGACATGCGATGCTCATAGACGAACGGACCGGACTGTACGGATATTGTTACTGACAGGCTCAGTAGGGTGTCTGGATGAGTTCTCTCATCGACGTCCCTTTTGGTCAATAGCTGGTGGCCCGTCACGTATTGGCTTATACCTCTGACGTGCTAGTGGTTAAATCCACAACCATAGTATTGACGAGTCTTTAGAATCCACCACACTTTCAGTTACTCAAGCTTTCGGGCAAAACGGTATAGAGGCCGTATGGAGATATGGAAGGGTTCGATCAGATACGTGCGGTATTGCACGGATCGTGATCGGACGGTTTTTACTAGCCGGTTTTGGCTTAAGCCGGATTCTAGTTATAGATAGTGTAGTTTTATCTTTTTGCATTTGTGTTCAGTGGGAATACAAATGCGGGCATGTATTTGCAGTAGCGGGGTTTTCCTGTAATTTATTACGGGATCGGTTTTCTAGGGTTGCCAGTTTGCATTCCGTTCCGGCCGGGCTTTCTTTGTTCCTTCGCGGCCGGACTTTTCGTTGAAGGGTCTTATTTGCAATTGTGCAAATAACATTTTGTGGAGGGCTTCCTTGCATTTTGTAGCTTCCTCATGATGAGATTCCATTTGAATCTATCACTTGCATTTATGAGATGAGATATATTGATGTGACCATTATTCTTTTTGATTTTTCTTTTTCTCCTTTGAAAAATCAATCATCCCTTTTTCCACCCACTTTTTTGCTGGGGCCGGCCACTGTTTGGGAATGGAGTGAAATTTATTTTTGGTGGGATAATTTCTTTCTTGCAATTTTCATGGGTCCCCCCTTTTGTGAGTGTGCTGATGGTTTTGTGTGAAGGGGGAATTTCATTTGGTTGCATGATTTTAATTCATGCTCACTTCACACATTATTTCCTGTGAGCACAAATTGCTTGGCCGAGCTCACATTTGCATTCCATGCTCCATTCTTCATCAAGCTTTGATCCATGAAATTCTAGTGCAAAAATTCCTCCATAAATGGCAACCTCATAAACCCCAAAAGAGACATGGCTACTACACTATTCTACAGCATCCCTTGGACGCGTCGGCTAGCCAACTTCGCGCCCGAGTTGCCTCGGTATAGAGGCGGGAGCCCGTAAAAGATGCAGGCGATGTGGTGCTCTTCCGGCAAGGAGATGGAGACCGGACTTTCCGCGGGAGATCGGGACGACGACGAGAAGACCGGAGGACTCGGATCAGTCGGTATATCTCTCTTCCCTTTCTTGTAGATTAGCTAGGACTAGTTAGTGGTTCGATCCGGGTGTTTAGTGCGCGGTGGTGCCAGTTTGCTACGTTCGCAAAATTAAAGTTTATCACCGCTTCCGCATTCCGGCGTCGGATTGACGGCCGGGGCGCCGCCGTGCACTTACACGCTGTGTCTAGGAGAGCCATTACACAAAGTCCCAGGCCAGGGCAAGCGAGATTTACTGGTAGTGTTTCCATTAGTTTCTCAGGGTGTTCTGGGCTACACTCCGGCACAACTTGTACCGCTATTAAGGGTCTGACATTTACCGCCCCCTAGGCCCGACATACGATACCCTTAAACAAACAGACCGGACTGTATGGAAATTGTCACATTCAGTCTCAGTAGGAGTTCGGACGGGTTTACCTCATCGGCCTTCTTATCGACATCTACCTAGGGACCGTTACGTACAGCTAGTGCCGCTTGCGGTCTGTGATTAAACCCACTACCAGCGTAGTGTCGAGTCTTTAGAGTCCCACACAGAGAGTTTCCCTGCACTGGGCAAAAAGTGTAGAGGCCGTATGGTTTTACGGCAGGGCTACGATCACTTACGTGCACTCGTGTGCGTATGATGTTCGGGCAAACAATACTAGTGGGCTTTGGTTTAAGCCGGATCCTAGTATTGTACAGATGGAGTAGTTTTGTCTTCTGTGTATTCGTGTTCTATGGAATGCGGATGCAGGTGTGTATGCACGGTTGTGAGGAGCGAAGAAGGAGGTGTCTCATTAGGGTTTTGACAATTGGCTTGGTCAAAACCAATATGAGGTGAGGAAAATGTTTATTAATCTTTTTAATGATACTTGTGTTTTGGCTAATTGGTTTGACCATTTGACCTTGCTTGACAATTTGACCTAGTTAACCCTTGTTGACTTAGATATTTTGCAAGCACTAGACACTTCTTATTCATTTAGATTTATCTTTGAGATGATAATGGTCAAATCAAGGGTAACCATCAAAATTATCATGATACAAGATTACTAAATATATTTCATATGGATCATTATCTTTTGTTCTTTCTCTCTCATCCAAAAGAAAGCTCCCATGGTTCATCCTTCTTCTTCCTCTCTAGATTTTTCTATAGCTCTCATGTGTTGAGAAAAATTGAAACTAAATAGACAAAAAAATCCATCTTCTTCCTCTACATCACCTAGGACATCAAGAGTAGCAAACTTGTTGCCCTAGTTACCTCGGGTTGAGGTGGAGCTCAGACTATAGACTCTCGGGTGGATCGTCTTCGACTCTAGGAGGCCGCGGAGGTGACCAAGATCCGGATCGATCCTCGGAGCTCACATGGACGAGGAGGACAGCGGAGGGAAGAACCGAAGGACCGTTTTCGTGAGGTATAATCTTTGTATCATAGTAGATTAAACCTCTAGTAGTTCGTCAGTAATGGTTTTGCAAAGATCCTTAAGCATTAGTCTATGTTGTTTTGTAATAAACTTTCGATTTTTACTTGTTCCTCCTTCTCGCTAGCTTGCGGGGTGAGCGATATAAACTTACAGTGGTATCAGAGCCTAGCTAAACCATTACTAACAGTTTAAACGACGCATTAAAATTACGAAACTGAAACAGGCCGAGAACAACGAACCCAAAACTTAAGTTTCTGTCGAAATTTTATTGACCTCTGAAAATTTTTTAAACAGGTACAGAGTGTCATTTTTATAATAAAAAGGCCACAGAACAAAATTGGAGCAATTTCACACTGGGGGGCAGGCCACATACCCTCGAATTCCGGCGAGGCCGGTTTTTCTATGGTGGAATTGGTTCAATTTTTGTATTTGGATTTTTGACTTATATCTTAGGTTTCAGGAGTTGTTTGATTTCACCGATTTTGATTTTACTGAAAGTTATTCACTGTAGCACTGCGGGTGTTTCGAAGTCATAACTTTAACATCGTTTAATGTTTCTGTGTTTGTGAAATGATATATGTACTGAACGTCTACTAATCGCTATACGTCGATTAGTGGGGGTTGTGCATATCCGTGATCTGTGATATTGGATTGTGGATATGAACTTGTTGGATCGTCGTGATGAATAGCCGGGGATGTGAGATGAGGGTTTTCATTTTTCATTCAATGTAACATTTGTAATTTGATGTAATATTATTTTATGGTCGCACATCCGGGTTGAGGTTGTAGCCACCATTGTATATTATTTCTTTTACTGTTTTTGCTCCTAGGTTAGACCCAAGGTGGGGTGCACAAACTACCGGGTACTTTGAAGTGCCGAGTGGCCTACTCACATTGTTGAGGGAGGTTGCTTAACTTCGGGTATTTGGAGGGTAGTTTGCCGCACCCGTAGGGGTCTAGGGTGGGGTTTGGCTATTCATAGCGACCGTGTAATCCGTCTTTCGTTGCAGGCTCAAACGAAGCGCGGATTCCTAGTATATCCAATGTGTTCATCTGTGATCTAGAATGGCTATCATTTCATCTGACGAATGTATATATCTATATATGATATCTAGTAGGCGTTGCTTATGTTTTGCATCCGCGCTAGTCCAACCCCCGTTCTGTCGTTAGTTAAATAACCTAACGGGTGATGACGAGACCCAGTGGCGAATGCGGATAGCATAAGCGTACGTCATATTTTCGTTGTTTTCTGCAATGGTAGGATTAATTGATGGGACGTATTATATTAATGCAAAGAAAACAAACCAAAGCTGAATCGTTGGAACAATTTCAAAACCACTCGTTTTTTTCAAAACAGAAAACTTTTAAAAACGCGGAGTTTAAACCACTCCTTTTAAAAGCTATCAAGGTTCCTTCGATTATATCAAATTCACTACGTTCACGGTTTCGCCAAAACCATTCGTAGCCCTCCATCATTTCATATGTATATTCAATAGTATTCAAGCTATGTTTGTTGACCTTCGTCAAGGCATAGTGATTGGTAGCTGTTGGGTGTTCATATGTAGCATAGATAGATGCGTTGGTTTGGGACAGTCGTATTACCTTATTGACCTTCGTCAAGGGTATATATGGGTGGGTTCAAATTAACCTGGACAATGATGGGTAGAACTTGACATGTGACTTATGAATTGTTGACCTTCATCAAGGTCATAAGAGCATAGGGCAAAAATCCACATCGGGGGTTTCTAAGGAAATTGAAACTTCCTAGTGTTGCATACCATTTGGAGTTTAATAATGTTAGTAGGATTCCCTCAGTATTATCACACAATGATATTTGGATCCCGATCCTACTGTGAGTATCCGCTACTCCTCGGGAGATTTTTTCACTTAACGATCAATGCTATAAACCAAGTAGGTGTCTAGAACAGTGTTAGCGGGGCTACGCCTCCAGGGAAAAGAGGTTATTTAATTAAGGAACTTCGTGAAAGCGTCGTAAAACCTCCCTCGAAGTACCGACACTCGCCTGGCTGAACGGTTAAGCAAGTATTGTACGGTGAGATTAATCCTGACTAATTCTTCTTTTATGGTTTGAGGAAGGATTCGAGAAATAGTCGGAGCCATCCTGTTTAGATAAATTAAAAACTGATCTAAACATGCAAGAGAATCATGCTAAGTGTTTTCTTCTCTCTCCCTTAATTGCAGCGACCCAGCGACCAGACATAGGTTACATCTAGATAATAAAATGACTGAATCTGACTGTAATGACTGGCAAAGGTATGTCCAGATGTCCATTACTCATGACAAACTGGGACACCTCTTCACTAATCAAACCCCTGCTGTCTCAGGACCAGTTTCCATCGTCACGGATACTGATATCCGTATGTCATCGGAAAAAGACTGTGCAAATGCCAAGTGCCTCGTGTTGGCCTCAGTCAATGGTGCATACCAGAGGCAGCACGAGAAGATGGACTTAGTTTCTGTCTTCCTCCATAACAAAGATTTATATGGAGAGCAATCTCGTATCGCAAGATATGAGACCTCGAATGAATTGCTTCAAGCGAGGTTGGATGTCGGGTCATCTGTAGGGGACAACGTCCTTACAAAGACTAGCTATTTTGATGAGCTCACAGACCTGAAGACCATGTTAAAGAACGGGTCAAATACAGACTTGATTCTACAGTCTCTGCCCACTATTTACACCCTGAAGGAAACCAGGGAAGTATAAGGAAAGGGAAGGGAAAAAGTTTCGGGACTAGATGTGGTGAAGGAAGGACGTTCCTATTATTATGGGAAAGGACATTGGCAGAGGGATTGCAGGGATAGCAAAGCCAGTAGTCAGGATTCGAAGCATGTTGTGGCTTCGGCTTCGGGTGTGTTTGTAATAGAAAACTGTATGTCAATTAACTCTACTTTCTGGGTACTAGATACCGGATCAGGATCTCATATCTGTAATTCATTACAGGCTTTGAGAAACCGTAGAGTTATCAGGGTAGTTGATATGACTCTCAGAGTTGCGAACGGAATGAGCGTGAACGCTGAATCCGTAGGGGAATATCACCTAGGATTGACAAGTGGGCAGATATTGATTCTACGTAACTGTTTATATGTACCTAGTCTAGCCTGTAATATCATATATGTATCCTTACTTTCTAAGGAAGGATAGGATTTTACTTTTGTAAGCAATGTGGTACACATCCACCTAAATCAAGTTCCGATTGGGTCAGGTACATTAGAAAACGGAATATACGTATTAAATCAGCTCAGGTTTTCAGTGTCTAGAACACACTTAAAAGAAAGTCTCCGGAAACAAATCAGGCTTTCTTATGACATTGTAGACTGGGTCACATCAATGAGACACGGTTAACGAAGTTACATAAAGAGAGATATTTGAATCCGTTCGAATATCATTCTTATGCTACTTGTGAATCTTGTCTCATGGGAAAGATGACAAAGACTCCGTTCACTGGACACGGAGTAAGACCGAGCGAGCTCTTAGGACTCATACACAGTGACGTGTGTGGTCCAATGTCTACACATGCGCGAAGTGGTTATTCATACTTCATTACTTTTATGGATGATTTCTCTAGGTATGGACATGTCTTCCTGATGAAGCATAAATCCGAGGCCTTTGAGAAATTCCGGGAATACAAGAATGAAATGGAAAAACAAACAGGCAAAAGTATCAAGACACTAAGATCTGATCTAGGTGGTGAATACTTGAGTGCCGAGTTCCTGGGCTACTTAAAAGAGAATGGAATTTTCTCTCAGCTTACTCCTCCATACACACCACAACACAACGGTGTATCGGAAAGGCGGAATCAAACTCTATTGGATATGGTTCGTTCCATGATGAGTAAGGATGAGTTACCGCGATCCTTCTGGGGTTATGCACTAGAAACAGCTGCATATCTTTTGAACAAGGTTCCAACCAAGACTGTGCCTACCACACCATATCAAATGTGGAGTGGGAAGAAACCCGGTCTTAAGTATCTTAAGACATGGGGATGTCCAGCTTTTGTAAAAAGGCAGCATGCGGACAAGCTCGAGGCACACTCAGTACTGTGTAAGTTTGTGGGATACCCCAAGAACTCCAGGGGGTATCTTTTCTATTCTGCAGATGAATAAAAGGTTTTTGTTTCTCAGCATCCCCACTTCTTGGAAACTGAATTTTTAGAAAATCAGATAAGTGGGAGCGCAATAGAACTAGAAGAAATTCCAGAACCACAAGTTATTACTGAAAGCTTGGTAGAACCAGAAGTTTCAGGAGAACCGGACATCCCAGCGCCACTCCGCAGGAGTAATAGGCAATCTCATCTGCCCGAGAGATAGTACGGTTTTCTCATAGACGGGGATCGAGAGCGGAGACTCAGTAAAATAGCTGGATGCAATGCGGACCGAGATGGAGTCCATGTACACCAACAAAGTTTGGACTTTGGACATTTCTCCAGAAGGGGTAAAACCCGTAGGCTGCAAATGGATCTTCAGAAAGAAGATTGGTGTAGATGGGCGGGTTGAAACCTATAAAGCTAGACTTGTTGCGAAGGGTTTTCGTCAAAGACCTGGTTTGGACTATGACGAAACCTTTTCTCCAGTGGCTATGATCAAATCCATTCGGATTCTTCTTGCCATTGATGCCTTCCACGATTATGAGATCTGGAAGATGGACGTAAAGACGGCTTTTCTAAATGGTAATTTGGAAAAGTGCGTCTATATGGACCAGCCGGAGGGTTTCATTCAGAGTGGGAGCAGCGGTAAAGTGTACAAGTTGCTTAAGTCCATTTATAGACTAAAGCAGGCATCGCGGAGTTGGAACATCTGCTTTGATGATACTGTCAAAGAATTCGACTTTATCAAAAATCCAGATGAACCATGCATTTACAGTAAGATTGTAGGGAGAACTGTGGTATTCCTCGTCTTGTACGTGGATGACATTCTCTTAATAGGAAATGGCATTCCTATGCTACAGTCAGTCAAAGGATTCTTGTCACAGAGGTTCTCCATGAAGGACCTGGGCGATGCCAACTACATTCTGACGATCCAGATCTATCGTGATAGATTTAAGAGGATGTTGGGATTTTCGCAGTCCAGGTACATCGACACCATACTGAAACGATTCAGTATGGAAGATTCAAAGCGCGGTAACCTACCGGCTTGTCACGGAATCACCCTATCTAAAGAGATGTCTCCAAAGACTGATTTGGAAAGGGCTCGCATGTCATCTATACCCTACGCATCTGCGGTAGGCTCTATAATGTATGCGATGTTGTGTACCAGACCAGATGTAGCATACGCACTGAGCGTTGTAAGCAGGAATCAGTCTGACCCAGGGAAGAAACACTGGATAGCAGTAAAGAACATTCTCAAGTACCTGAGAAGGACTAAGGAGATGTTCTTAGTGTATGGCGGAAAAGACCTCCTGATCGAGGCCTTTGCTGACTCCAGCTTCCAGAGTGACAAGGATGACTCCAAGTCCATGTCGGGTTATGTCTTTACCTTCAATGGAGGGGCGGTTTGTTGGAAGAGCTCCAAGCAGGAAACCGTTGCTGACTTGACGATGGAAGCGGAGTACATAACTTCTTGCGATGCCGCAAAGGAAGCTGTCTGGATGAAGAAGTTCCTCATGGAGCTTCAGGTGGTTCCTACCATTGTTGATCCAATACAACTGTATTGCGACAACAACGGCGCTATAGCCTTAGCGAAGGAACCCAGGTCCCATCAGAAGTCCAGGCACATCTTGAGGTGGTACCACCTGATCAGGGAGATCATAGATCGCCGGGAGATCGAGGTGAGGAGAGTAGATTCGGAGAATAACACTGCAGATCCACTCACGAAGGCCATACCCCAGACTCAGTTCGAGCGGCTGATCGAGATGATAGGTCTTCGATACGCCAGTACATGGCCCTAGTGCAAGTGGGAGATTGTTAGTGTTTATGCCCTAGAGGCCATTACTGTATCATACTAGTTTGTATATTACCTAATGGAAGCTTGGGATATTCACAGTTGTATAAACAGTCTTGTTCAAAATAATAGTATGCTACTTGGTTTGTTTCCACTTCAATATGTGCATGTGTTTCTTTTAGCATATCGCTTATACATATTAGTGGAGCCCTTAGGATCTTTGCTTGATTACCAGCGTTGTGATGGCAGTCACACTAGTGGGGCTGGGTAATCTACAAGCACATCCTTATACAGGTCCCTAGTCGTAGGATTATCGAGATGGGGCATCGATACTCCGGAGTAGACTAGCGTATACGCTTCTCATCCCAGCAGGGTAGATGGTCTGTCCCACAGCCATTAGTACGTTGTACTGGAGATAGTATGCGGGTGCTCGTTAGGTTACGAGTACACTGGACAGGACTCGTCGGGAACTGTTGGTTGGTATTATACCTATCGTCAGATAACAGTTCCTAGGTGACAGGAGTACAGCTTAGTCCGTCGACTTGATACTGCTACTTCGCCTCGTGTGTGTTCCCACTGTACTTTGATTACTACCCTACCACGGCTCAAAGGAGTCATGCAAACAGGTAGTAGTTGGGTGCAGTCCTGAAGCACTTGAAGGCAGTAGCGATTAGACAGGATTCGTCTCTCCCGGTATTGGGGGTTGATATCGCGCTGTGTCTAGGAGAGCGATTACACAAAGTCCCTAGCCAGGGCAAGCGAGATTTACTGTTAGTGTTTCCAGTAGTTTCTCAGGGTGTTCTGGGCTACACTCCGGCACGACTTATACCGATATTAGGGGTCTGACGTTTACCACCCTTAGGCCCGACATGCGATACTCTTAGACGAACAAACCGGACTGTATGGAGATCGTCACATTCAGGCTCAGTAGGAGTTCGGATGGGTTTACCTCATCGGCCTTCTTATCGACATATACCTGGGGATCGTTACGTACAGCTAGTGCTGCTTGCGGTCTATGGTTAAACCCACTGCCAGCGTAATGTCGAGTCTTTAGAGTCCCACACAGAGAGTTTCCCTGCACTGGGCAAAAGGTGTAGAGGCCGTTTAGTTTTACGGCAGCGCTACGATCACTTACGTGCACTCGTGCGTGTATGATATTCGGACAGACAATACTAGTGGGCTTTGGTTTAAGCCGGATCCTAGTATTGTACAGATGGATTAGTTTTGTCTTCTATGTATTTGTGTTCTACGGAATGCGGATGCGGGTGTGTATGCACGGTTGTGAGGAGCGAAGAAGGAGGTGTCTCATTAGGGTTTTGACCATTGACTTGGTCAAAACCAATATGAGGTGAGGAAAATGTTTATTAATCTTTTTAATTATAATTGTGTTTTGGCTAATTGGTTTAACCATTTGACTTTGCTTGACAATTTGACCTAGTTGACCATTGTTGACATAGATATTTTGCAAGCACTAGACTCTTCTTATTCATTTAGATTTATCTTTGAGATGATAATGGTCAAATCAAGGGTAGCCATCAAAATTATCATGATAAAAGATTACTAAATATATTTCATATGGATCATTATCTTTTGTGCTTTCTCTCTCATCCAAAAGAAAGCTCCCATGTTCCTCCTTCTTCTTCCTCTCTAGATTTTTCTATAGCTCTCATGTGTTAAGAAAAATAGAAACTAAATAGACAAACAAATCCATCTTCTTACTCTACATCACCTAGGACATCAAGAGTAGCAAACTTATTACCCTAGTTACTTCGGGTTGAGGTGGAGCTCGGACTATAGACTCTCGGGTGGATCGTCTTCGACTCTAGGAGGCCGCGGAGGTGACCAAGATCAGGATCGATCCTCGGAGCTCACATGGACGAGGAGGACAGCGGAGGGAAGAACCGAAGGACCATTTTCGTGAGGTATAATCTTCGTATCATAGCAGATTAAACCTCTAGTAGTTCGTTAGTAATGGTTTTGCAAAGATCCTTAAGCGTTAGTCTATGTTGCTTTGTAATAAAGTTTCAATTTTTACTTGTTCCGCCTCCTCGCTAACTTGCAGGGTGAGCGACATAGACTTACAAGCTGCGAGGGTATCTTCCTCATATGTGCCAGAACGTTGTAATCCATCTTGTTTTTCTTTGGCGGGTCCTTGGCTGCCAGCTCTTCGACGACTCGGTCATTGAGGGCGATATCTTCAGGGACTTTTTCTTTCCCCTTATCTTTTTTGTTTGATCCTTTGTTTGTGGGTCCGAGATTCTTTTCGGGTAACGTGCGATTGCGAGGCTGAATGTTCTCGCAGGTCTTCATTTCTTCTGTTTCGAAGATGGATTCCTTGAAGAGAGAGCTGAAGGCTATTTATTCATCGGAATCTCTCCCGAAAATGAGAACTTATGATCCCTTGCTATCAACCATGTGACAATTTTAGGCAGTTCTTTTGCGTTCATCTTTCGTGCTCCTCTGCTCTCGACGAGTTTTGCGCTTCATCCACTTGAAATGCTGCCGATGAGCAACGTATCCCTGCCACCAATTTTTAAAGGCCATGGATTCCTCGGTAGGGTGTGTGATCCTCCGATGGTATAAGCAGTAGCTTGGATGTGCATCTAGTTCGTCGGGAAACGTATTTTCTAAAGTGTCTTCTTTGAAAGGTGGCAACTTCATTCCCATTGACAGGGCTTTAGTGAATTGCTTCCTTGCCTTAAGCCTGCTTTTATCTGCCGTAGGCATGCCTCGGTCTGGTTGGAGTGCTTCAACCCTTTTGTCCAGTCGCCGACGTTTAGCTTTTTCAAATATGGCCATTTCACGCTCTCGATCAGCTTTGCTCTTTTGACAGGCCTCATTCAGCAACATATCAATCATCTCGTCTGATGGTTCTAGGAGTTCCGGTTCGGGATCTGACCCCAGTTTCTCTGCATCAGGGGCTTCTTCACCATCTATTGACGAGTGAGAGATCACGTGGCAGCTCGCCACGTAGTTCTCAGGTTCATCTGACGAGTCTTCTCCCCCCTCATTGTCATCATCTCCGTCCTCAAGGATGTGGTTGAGAAACTCTTGGAGCGTGACCAGGGTTCGCGCCTTCTGGTTATATTCTTCCAGTGCATCGATATGTCTTTACAGGTTCGTGCGCTTGTCATCAGGCTTCACGGGCTTTTTGGTCTTCTTATTCTTTTTTGAAGACTTAGACGACCGGGCATGGGCGTTTTGACTATCACTACCAATTCTTGGCGTCGGTCGCGGCTTCAGTATTCCCTCAATGACCTCGGGTTCCAGCGGACTTTTCCACCTGATCGCCGGGCATGTTTGGAGATCTTTCAGCATTCTTTTCGTTTTGGATGGAAGAGCGACCTCCTATGGAGCTTCTTCTACAAAAGAGCACGATGCCCCTGGTGTGTCCACCTTTTTAAGAGCGTATGGCTGGGGCGGGCTGACTTTCCAATTCTCGGACAGTGTGAATTTGCCTTGTTGGTATTGGTCCTCAATCCAGCCTTTGAAGACGAAGCAATCTTCGATTGGATGGCCTATTACTCGGTGATAGGGGAAGTAATTGGGATTGTTGACATCATCGGGCTGCAGTGGACATTTTGGATCCGGTAAGGTGATGAGCTTATTGCACACTGCCGGCTCGAACAGTCTCTTCATTTTATCCCAGGGAAACGAATAAGGGAGCTTTAGCTTCTCGTTAAAGAATTGATGTTTATCGTCTTGGCGATCAGTTGGTTTTGGAACACTGGGCTGCTGCTGAGCATTGGCGACGAAGGTCGCTTTCCCTTTCTCCTTTTCGTTTCGAGGCTCCATCTTCGAAGAAGACGGTCTATGACCCATCTGATCCATTTGGGCCAGCTTGTCAATCAAGGCCCGGAAGGTAGTCGGCTTGAAAAACATCATGAACTGGGATAGATTCCGCCACCGTATCGCGTACTGAGCCCATGTTTCGCCTGGCTTCACCCTGGCGTTAATTAATACCGAGATTGGGGCGCGTTCTCTAGCACTTGGGAACCTTTGTGTAAATAGTAACTCCATTTCTGCGAATGTCTTAATGGAGTCGTTCGGGAGCTCAGAGTACCATTCAAACGCTGTCTCCGACAAACTGCCAACAAACTGGTGAAGCAGAAGTTTGTCGTCACCCCCAGTATTACCGCACAAGGCTCTGAATTGAGCAACATGCTGGTGTGGATTCCTCGTCCCCTTACACACATGGAATTTAGGGATCGTATATCCCAGCGGGTACTTTATTTAGTCGTACCAACCCGGATAGGGTCATCCAGTCTTAACAATTTTACCGGCCGCTTTGCTCGCCTGATGAGCTCGTATCTGTTGAGAGATATAGTCATCTAGGGTGGCTTTGGAGATGGTTTCCTCTTTGGCTGCTGATAGAGCCGTAAAAGGGTTCGATGTCTCCCCTCTGTCGTCTTCAAGGATAATCGGGGGGTCTTCAGCTGGAGGATCCGGCTGTATCATCATCCCGACCATATCTTGGAATAAAAGCGCCATTTTTTTATGTTGACCGCTTGTTCCGCGGCCTCTTTGTCTTTCCTTTCGAGCATTCTTCGGAGGAATTCGGCATCAGTTTCTTGTTCTTGGTGCTGCTCCGACAATGTCTCTGGGCTTGCTTTTGTCCCGGTGAGTGCATCCATAGTTGTCAGCATCTCTTAAAACTTTTGCTGTTGTTGCTCCTGAGCCTTTGTCACTAATCGTGTGGGCGGTCGATGACCCGTAGAAGCGCGGCTTTCCTCTTTTCCGGATGCCATATAAACAGTATGCACTACCATGCCCCCAGAGTTGGAGCGTTTAGGTTCAATGTCCGTACGATTCATCGCAGACGCAGGGATCTTCAGCGGCCTTCTCTTTTTATGAGCGATCGAAGTTGAGGGCGCCGTTGTTGCGGGCACCCAAGTAGACGACACCTTATGTTGTACGACAGGGTGGTCCTTCTCTTGCCAAACCTTCATTTTCTTTGGTTGGTAGGAGTAGTCTTGGTTAACCACATAATCATGGACCTTTCGCCAGACCTAGTGAATTTTGGAGGATAGCCGCTGAGAAGGCTTCTCCAGCTTTGCCTTTGTGATCTTTTCAGCAGGCATAGGAGACTTTTTTAGCACGACAGTTGTCAAATTCCTGCGCACCCTGTTAAGTTGTTCAAAACTGTTCCCAGTTGGAACAACAGCATTGTTTCCCCCAATCAGAGCAAGGCTCTGTTTGAATTTCAAAAATTCAAAATTTTGAAGCAACGCTTCAAATCCCGTGCGCTGCGCGCAACGCTCCATGTGTCAGAAGTTGATATGTCAGCGCAACGCCCAAGGCAGTGCGTCCAATCAGAGCAGGGCTCTTTTAAAAACAAAAAGTAAAAGAAGCAACGTTCAGTTGCGCAAGCGCTGCGCTGCGCGACACGTGTCTGCGCAGTTGCGCAAGCACAGCTGCGCAAGCGCTGCGTTGCGCGACACGTGTCACGCGCTGGGGGAGTTGTGTAAAACAGAATAAATCTTTTCTGTTCTTGTTAAAACAAGAAGATTTTCTTCTATAAAGAAGGGCCCTTTGGATCAAAGATCCAACGGTGGGGAAAATTCCCCAAATCACTCAGAAAAAGATCTCTGTAACAAATTTAACTAATTTTTGAACACTATAAAAAGGACCCCAGACCTCATTTCAAAATAATCAACATCTTGCTAAAAAAAAGAGAAGAGAACTCTCAAGAACTCCTGAAGAACATAAAAAAAAAGGTAAAAACCTTTAAAAGAAGAGAAAATTCTCTTATGAACAGATCATTGATCTAAGAACAAGATCATTGATCTTCAATAAATAAATAAAATAAAAATAAAAATAGTGCTTTGCACTTGTTATGAACCTTTGGTTCTCTGAAACAAGGAAAAACTTGTTTAGATCAAAGGATCAAAAAGTGCTTTGCACTTCTGTTTTTTTTTTGAATCTAAAAAGATTCTTAGTGCTTTGCACAAATGCAGTGCATTACTTAAAGGGCCAGGCCCAAGTCAAAAAGACCTAACAGGCCTAAATAAATTGCAAAGCAATAAAAGGGCAGAGCCCCATTTAAATTGATACTCTGTTTGAGCAAAGCTCAAAATAAATAAACAGCCATGGCACAGATCTAACAGACCAACAACAAATAAAAGTGTTTCCAATTGGACTTAGCCCAATCGCGGCCATAAGTCCTTAAATTAAATTGACTGAGCAAAATTGCTCTCCTAAATCAATCTACATCCGGTTCGAGGGTACATCTCCGAAATCCTTTGACATCCATCGTTGTAATTCCTCAACGACGTCAAAGAGGTGACGGGTCCCAACGACCACACATCAATATGGACTGCGGGGTCCTTAAACTCGTGGACCGAAACGTCCTTAAACTAATATTGGACCGAAACGTCCTTAAACTAATATTCGTCCCAAAATGGGAATGTTGGACCGAAACGTCCTTAAACTAATATCGGACCGAAACGTCCCTAAACTAATATCGGACCGAAACGTCCCTAAACTAATAATGGACCACCACGTCCCTAAACTGGAACATGGACCACCATGTCTCTAAACTGGAGCATGGACCGCAACGTCCCTAAACTACCTATGGACCACTATGTCCCTAAACTGGAACAATAGAGCCTCCAAATGATCTTTTGCCGGATCTAAACAGTTCCGTTTAAGTTGATCTTAGCCCCAAATACGGCTAACGTATCCTTAGACATTTAAATGAATGATAAAACTCCAAATCATCTTTGGTTCAAGGGTACATCTCTGAACTCCTCTGACACCTGTCGTTATAATCCTTCAACGACGTCAGAGAGGTGACGAGTCCTGACGGCCATATATTAAATGAATCACTACGTTAAGTTGATCTTAGTCCAAAACAGGACTAACGTATCCTTAACGAACGTTTAAGTTGATCTTAGCCGCAACGCGACTAATGCATCCTTAAACTAAAAACACCAAACCCAAATCTAAGTAAATACGGATTTGGACTAATCCACGTCTTACGGGCGACGGCATTACTCAGTCTCCGTATACAATCCACGGGCAACCACAAACAAAACAAACACACACAACACGAAGTGAAATTCTGGAGAAGGAGAAAGTTGTTACCGCGATGCGGTAGCGTAATTAACTGCAGGGGCTTGCGCCTGCAGGGAAGAGTGTCCCCACAATCAAAAACCCCTCAAACGAGGGGGAATCTGACGAAGTCTGCTACATCGGCCGCATCCGTCTAAACTTCCGATACACGGTGCCATAAATCAACTTGGCATCTTCGGCGAGGTGGACGGATAAAACCAAATAGCATCTGCCCCGAATCTCAGCGGCAGGACATCGCGGTCCTGTGCGCCGTCCTTCGGAGGGGAACAGATTCAGGCACTCCCGGTAGGACCTTTTCCTCTTTCCACTCCACACTTCGTGTGTCGTCTTGGCGAACCGATCGCGGTTTGTTAAATGGTTTCCTTCGGATTTCAAGTTACTAAGATTTGGTCTTTTGTCTGGCGCAGAACTCAAGATTCAATGGCCTTTAACTGCACCAACTGCTCGAAATGCCACTGCAACGGACGCTCCACCTCACCGGGAGATGTAGCATATGGGCCCCAAGCGGCTTCCTTCCTCGCTCTGCCGGTAGACCAGGTGACCCAAGCCACCACTGGCCTGTTCTTCGGGACCATGATCCCACCTACAAGCTTTCCTACGCCAATACCTGCACCGGAAGTGAACAAAAAGTCGGTCTTCGACCGGCTCACTGCTACGACGGCCCCTGTCAACAGGTCGCCCACCACCAAGCCAACAGCCTCTGTCTTTGCGAGGCTGGATCAAAATTCTGAAGGGCCCGCTAAGAAGCCCAGGAACTTTAAAATGGTTGTCCCAAAGAGGGCAACGACCGCTGCTCCGGAAGTCGTTAAGGCGGCTTCTCCCGCCAAAGAGTCAGTCTTTTCAAGACTGATGATTCCTACTCCTGCCCCTACATGAAGATCTGTCTTTGGCAGATTGGATATTACCCCGCAAAGAACGACCTCAGTTTTTAAAAGGTTAACACCGGCGGTGCCTCATTCAGACAGGGGGCAAAAAGAAGCTATCTCTATCTTTAAGCCAGTCCCAACGGCTCGTCGTGCTCGATGTCGCCATTGGCGACGAGTGAGGAAGGCAGGAGGCAACTCTCCCTCAGGGCTAACTCCACCGGCTCCGGTGGTGAAAGTCAACACTGCTGTTCCAACTGCGAACAACTTTGGATTGCTGAGGAGGGTACGGAAGAACTCTCCAACCGCTACATTGAAAAGATCTCCTCCGCCTGCGGAGAGAGTCCCAGAAACAAAGTAAGAACAGCCCCCTCAACGGCTGTCCTCAAGAATTTATAAAGTTTGGAGGAGGGTTCAAGACTCCGTGATCGACACGGATCACTCCCGTCAACGAAAGAAGATGAAGGTGCAAAAAGAAAAAGACCGTCCAATTCAACAGCAGAGGACAACGATGCTAGGGTGCCCACTGCAATGGCCCCTTCCACTTCAACGGCCCACAAAAGAAGAAGGCCGGAGAAAACCCCCGCACCGGCGACAAACACCAGAGGTGATGAACCTAAACGCCCCAAGTCAGGGGGCATAACAGTTCATACGGTTTACATGGCATCAGGAAAAGAAGATAGCCGCATATCAACAGGTCATAGACCGCACACGAGGTCAGTGACCAAGGCTCAGGAGCAGCAGCAGAAGCTCCAAGAAATGATGAACGCTATGGCCGCACTTACAGGGCCAAAAGAAACCCCGGAAACATCCTCGGACGAGCGTCAAGAACAAGAAACGGACGCCGAATTCCTTCGTCGCGTATTAGAGAAGAAAGACAAAGAAGCTGCGGAGCAGGCAGCCAACATAAAGAAAATGGCCCTCCTGTTCCAGGATATGGTGGGTATGATGATTCAACAAGATCCACCTGCTGAAGATCCCCGATCATTCTTGAAGACGATAGGGGAGAGACGTCGAATCCTCCACCGGCTCTATCCACAGCTAAAGAGGATACCATCTCAAAAGCTGATTTGGATGAATACATCGCCCAGCAAATACGGGTTCATCATGTGACCGAAGCGGCCGGTCAGATCGTAAAAACGGGGCGGCCATATCCAAGTTGGTACGATCAAATCAAGTACCCACCCGGTTATACGATTCCCAAGTTCCATGTCTACAAGGGGACAGGAAATCCACACCAGCATGTTGCCCAGTTCAGGGCACTCTGCGGCAATACCGGCGGTGATGACAAGCTTTTACTACACCAGTTTGTTGGAAGTTTGTCGGATACGGCGTTTGAGTGGTACTCTGAACTCCCGAACGACTCTATCAAAACCTTCGCGGAGATGGAGCTACTGTTTACTCAGCGTTTTGCAAGTTCTAGTGAGCGTACCCCGATGATGGCACTGATTAACGCCAGGGTAAAACCCGGCGAGACATGGGTTCAGTACGCCATACGATGGCGGAATTTATGGTCGAAGTGCGAGCAACGCATTGAAGAAACTCCCGCAGTGGGTATGTTTGTGGGAACCCTCGATCCACAAGCAACCATCTCGCAGTTTATGATGTTTTTCAAGCCGACTACCTTCCAAGCCTTGATCGACAAACTAGCACAGATGGATCAGATGGGCCATAAACCTCCTCTTCCAAGGCCGGACTCCCGAAATGACAAAGGGAAGGGAAAAGCGATCGTCGTCGCTAATGCTCAACAACAACCGAGCGACCCGAATCCAGTTGCCCGTCAAAATAATATGCGCCCATACGTACCCCTTGAGGATAGGATGGGACGTCCTTATTCCTTTCCCCGCGATAAAACGAGGAGGTTATTTGAGCTGGCGTTGCGCAACAGACTCATAAATTTGCCGGATCCAAAACGTCCGTTACAAGCAAGTGACGTCAACGAGCCCAACTACTGTCCTTATCATCGAGTATTAGGCCATCCGATCGAAGATTGCTACGTTTTCAAAAATTGGCTTGAAAACCAGTACCGACAGGGCAAATTCGCGTTATCTGACAAATGGAAGGTGAATCCCCCGCAGCCCCACACCTCTAAGGGGACGAATACGCCGGGGGCAACATGCTCCGTCGTTGAAGAAGCTCCTTGGGAGGTTGTATTATCAGCCAAGATAAAGAGGATGCTAAATGATCTTCAGACATGTCCAGCGATCAAGTGGAAGAACCCGCTGGAACCGCAGGTCATTGATGGGATGTTGAAGCCGCGTCCAACTCCGAAGATCGATGGTGGTGGCTCAAGCACTCGCAACCAGCCGTCAAAATCCTTGAAGAAGAAGAAAAAGAAGTCAAAGAAGCCCGTGAAGCCTGGCGACAAGCGCACGGACTTACAAAAGCAAATTGACGCGCTGGATGAATACAATCAGAAGGCACGGACTCCCATTACACTCCAAGAGTTCCTCAATCACGTCTTTCAAGAGGAAGGTGAGGGAGAAAGTTCGTCAGATGAATCTGAAGAATGCGTGGCGAGCTGTCATGTGATTTCCCATTCGTTCGTGGGTGATGAGGAAACTCCTTGTACCGAAGCGCTGGGGGCAGATCTTGAACCAAAATTCCCGGAGCTATCAGATGAGATGATTGACGCGTTCCTTAACGAAGCTCGATTGAAAAGTAAAGCGGATCGAGAACGCGAGATGACTATATTTGAAAGGGCCAAGCGCCAGCGACTTGATGAAGGAGCTGAGACGATCCCGTTGGAGCTAAACCCCTCCCTGCCGACAAAAGCCAATTCAAGATGAGGAAAAGGTTTTCTAAGGCCATATCAATGGGCATGAAGCTACCATCTTCAGAAGGAAACATCACTGGAGAAATAGAAATGCACCCCTCCTATTGCTTATATCATCAGAAGGTTTCGCACATCACTCAAGAGTGCAAAGCTTTCGATAGATGGTGGCAAGGATATGTTGCTCATCGACAACGCTTTAAGCGGGAAAAACGTAAAACTCGTCGATAACAAAGAAATACGACAGAAGGGATTAAAAGAACTACCGGCGATTGTCGCATGGTTAACACTGGTGGGCCACAAGTGCCTACATTCGGGAGAGATTCTGATGAGGAGCTGGAACTCGCCCCTCTCTTTAAAGAGTCAACTTCGGGAAAAGAAGAAGAGCCGAAGGTTTGCGAAAATATTCGGCTGCGGAATCGGACGCTGCCTGAAAAGAATCTCGGACCCTCAAACAGAAAAGATAAAGGGAAAGAAAAGGTCTCGGAAGATATCGTCTTAGATGACCAAGTTCTGGAGGAGCTAGCCACCAAGGACCCGCCAAAGAAGAATAAGATGGATTACAACGTCTTAGCGCATCTGAGGAAGCTACCCTCACAGCTCAGCATTCTTGACGCTCTTTTGCTATCAAAGGAGGCGAGAGATTCGTTAATTAAGGCACTCCAAGAGCCGGAACAATTCCAAGCTTGCCTGGCCGAGGAAAAGATGAAGGATGAATTGGAGGAAGTGCACACGGCCGATGTTACTTTTGGCGATGAGGACCTAATCCTTGGGACGTGCGAACACAATCGCCCTCTCTATGTCTCAGGATACTGCCATGATATAAAGATAGGCAAAATCCTGATCGATAATGGATCGTCTGTTAATCTCCTCAGCGTGCGAGTGTTGAAGGAAATCTGCATGAGCGTCCAGCACCTTGCTCGGGACAAGATCACCATCTCCGGGTTCGACTCCCAATCGTCAAAGACTCTTGGATCTGTGATACTGACGCTACGCTTCGGGCTACTCGTCACGGACATTAAGTTCCACGTCATAGACGCCAAGACATGCTACAACGCTTTGCTCGGCCGACCATGGTTACACGAGTACAACATCATCCCTTCTACACAACATCAGTGTATGAAGTATTTTAAGGATGGTTTCGAGTATACCGTGACGGGAGAACTGAACCCATTCTCTGTGAACGAAGTCCGCAAATATGAAGACGCCAAATACTTCTTATCGGATTTCGAAGACACAAAAAGGTGTCACAAGCCGGAGAATAAAGCTAATGCCACCATCCCTGTCTTCGGCAGTGATACCGAGGAAGAAGAGGAGATAGTTTATTCGGGTCTGCCCCAACATAGCAAGCCAGGACCGTCCACTCCTACGTTGATCTTTGGTAGCGACTCGGAAGATGAGATCCGTGTTGTATTCTCTGCTCGACCTTCCATACGCACGTTCGCTGATGAAGAACAAAGTCTGCAAGTCGCCATGGTGCCACTTAAACACCATAAAGAACTGGATGCACTTAATATTTACAATATAGAAGAGCTGCAGACGTTCTATATCCCTCCCAGGCGAGAGAGCGAGAAAGCAATTCTGTTTTACCGCTCTGAAGAAACCAAGGTAGAAAAAGAAATCTGGCATGGCGCGGATCCTACGCTCGACAGGCTTCAGCCTATCCGTCTTCCCAGATATTATACAGAGGGTTTGAAGAAGCTGCTGAAACGCCAGGGGATATCCTTCAAACAAACCGTTAGAAAGGCCAAATTCTATGACAGGGTCTGGAACGTTCCCGGGACTCAACGCAAACTGCCTAATGGGAGAATGGAAACAATTGGGCTTGGATACGTCCGGTCAAAGAAACGAGAGTTACTACCCGGTAGCTACGTCGTGTATGACTTCGATAAGGAAGCGGATGCTCAATGGGAGGACGCTAATCCTGAGACAGCGAAAGTTCTAAATGCAAAAGAGCCTAGTCCGTCGTTCGAAGAACAAATGGACAAGCTCATAAGGGAGGCAGGTCAAAAAGTCCGGGACGACCATAACCGCGAAATGTCCATCTACGAGAAAGCCAGAACGCAACGCCTCCTCCAACATGCCGTGAAGGATGAAAATGCCGCTCCTTGTCAACTTGTTATAAAGAAGGCTCAACGTAAAAGCAGAAACAAGTCGAAAGGCCAAAAAGGCGCTCAACAGCAACAAAGCAGGGCTAAGAAGCCACGCAAACGGGAGTCAAGTGTTATTGATCTATCCCTTATGAAGAAAATGGGTCGAGTATACTCGTTTCCTCGGGACAAGGCGAAGAAGATACTTGACCTCGCTCTAAAACATCAGATGCTTACACTGCCGGAGTCCAAACACCCCGAACAAGCAGGCGAAGTCTCACACTCAGACTATTGCTCTTATCACCGAGTGGTAGGGCACCCTCTCAAGGACTACTTCACCTTCAAGAATTGGGTCGAAGATCAGTATCAGCTTGGCAAATTCACTCTGTCTGACAACTGGAGGATAGCGCCGCCACAGACGCACGAGCCCAAGGCCACGAAAGAAGAACCGGTTCCACATTGGGATTGGAAGCGAATTCGTACTTGTCACATGATAACAATATTAAAAGAAGAGCCCGAGAACATGGATGACCTTCCCTGGTGCTTCGAAAATAGCAACGACGAGGTAATCTCAGAGTTCCCGCCTGCGCCAAAAGAGCTGGAAGATGGAATCCATACCACTGCAGATAATCTCAAGAAAATTGAGTTGGGGACGGCAAATGACCCGCGACCGACATTCATCAGCGAGCTGCTATCTGAAGAAAGGGTGGCTGCGTTAAAGGATGTGCTTCTACAGCATAAAGATTGCTTCGCATGGAACTATTCCGAAATGCCGGGACTAGATCCAGAAATTGCTGTGCACAGATTGTCGATATCTCCGAACATCAAACCAGTCAAACAGGCGCCGAGAAGAATGCAGCTCGAGCTTGAGATGAGTATCAATGCCGAGGTCAAGAAGCTGATCGACTCTGGTTTCATCCAGGAAGTTCAATACCCTGAATGGATCGCCAACATCGTCCCGGTGATGAAGAAAAATGGGACAGTGCGCATATGCGTGGACTTCCGGGATCTCAATAAAGCCTGCCTGAAGGACGATTTTCCTGTGCCAGTCACCGAACTAATGATAGACAATACGTCCACTCACGAGGTTTTCTCCTTCATGGACGGCTCGTCAGGATATAATCAGATAAAAATGCATCCCGAAGACCAGAAGCACACCGCTTTCAGGACCCCTCTAGGTATATTCTGTTACAAAGTGATGCCCTTCGGTTTAAAGAACGCCGGTGCCACCTACCAAAGGGCCATGACGAAGATCTTCGACGACCTTGTACACGAAATCGTCGAATGCTATATCGACGATCTCGTGGTTAAAAGCAAATCATACGAGGAACATCTCGAGCATTTGAAGACCGTATTTCAACGCCTTCGACAATACAACTTGAAAATGAACCCACTCAAGTGTGCATTCGGAGTCTCCTCAGGCAAATTCCTGGGATTCATTGTTCGACACCGAGGTATTGAAATAGATCCGTCAAAGATTAAAGCGATCATGGAAATGCCTCCGCCGAGAACTCTCAAACAGCTGCGGTCTCTCCAAGGGAAGCTTACATACATACGGCGATTTATAGCCAACCTTTCAGGAAAGTGACGTCCCTATAGCCACCTGATGAAGAAGGGAGCCCCATTTGTCTGGGATCACAAATGCCAAGGCGCACTGGACGAGATCAAGCAATACCTACAGAACCCGCCGGTGTTGGCTGCTCCGGTCAAGGGAAAACCCCTCATTCTTTATAAAACCGCCCTCGAAGGTTCCTTAGGCGTATTATGGGCACAAGAGAACGATCAAGGGAAAGAAAGAGCACTCTACTACTTAAGTCGAGTTCTGCTGGGGGCAGAAAGCAACTACTCTCCCATTGAAAAACATTGCCTGGCGTTGATTTTTGCAATAACAAAGCTTAGACACTATGCGTTGGCGCATGAAGTCCGTCTCATTTCAAAGGTGGACCCCCTTAAATACTTGATGTCGAAGGCCATATTGACGGGACGACTCGCCAAATGGGCCCTGCTCTTGATGGAGTTCTCGAAAACATATCAACCTCTCAAGGCAGTGAAAGGCCAGGCCATCGCCGACTTCCTCGCTGAGCATCCGATACCGGCCGACTCTCCTCTGAATTGCGATCTTCCAGACGAACATGCGTTTGATGCGATCGACGGTGATGATACCCGATGGGAGCTTTATTTCGACGGAGCATCTTCCGTGAAGAAACGCAAACAAAGTACCCCTATAATTAAATCGGGGGTAGGACTCATCTTTATAACTCCATAAGGAGGGATAATGCGCTATGCGTTCTCCCTGACGGAGCCGAGGACAAGCAACGAAGCCGAATACGAAGCTCTGATAGCAGGCCTCGAGTTCGCCATTGACATGGGAATTAAAAACCTCCTCATATATGGGGATTCTCAACTTGTCGTTAGTCAAGTAAACGGCGACTACCAAACGTGCAAGCCAGAATTCGTGAAATACGGTGAAAAGGTGCAACAACTCTTGACCCAAATTCCTTCTTATACTTTGGAGAACATACCGTGCGCGGAAAACAGCAAAGCGGATGCATTGGCCAAACTTGCTAAAGAACTGGCTGACGAGAACCTCGATGACGTTAGAATCGTGGTACAAAGCCGTCGAGTGCTTGCCCCAGCAGAAATATCTCCGGAATCATCCGAAGAAAAAGGAGCGAACGAGGAGACAACCCTGCAAGTAAAAGATTGGGAAAATACCGAGGATTGGAGGGAATTCTTCATAGACTACTTTAAGTCCCACCGATTGCCCGAAGAAGCGTCCACGAGACATCAGCTCATAAAACGAGCTCTGTCTTTCGCCTTCGTCAATGATACTCTGTACAAAAGGTCATTTGATTCTCTGTGGCTGAGATGCTTAGGACCTGACGAAGCGAAAAGGGTCATCCAGGAAGTTCACGACGGACTCTGCGGTTCTCACCAAGCAGGCCCAAAGATGAAGTTGAAGATCAAACGGATGGATTACTATTGGCCCACGATGATCCAGGACTGCCTCGAATATGAGAAGCAATGCCACTCATGCCAAATTCATGGGGACTTCATCCACTAGCATCCGAATCCACTACATCCAACTGTGGCTAGCTGGCCATTCGAAATGTGGGGGACTGATATAGTCGGCCCCATCGAACCAGCATCATCTAGAGGACATCGTTTCATCCTAGCAACGACTGACTGCTTCTCTAAATGGGCAGAAGCAGTACCGTTAAGAGAAGTGAAGACGGAAAATATCCTCCACTTCTTCAAGACGCATGTCATATATCGGTTTGGAACGCCAAGGCGAATTATCTCCGATAACGGGCCAGCGTACAGAAGCCACAAGATCAGTCGCTTTGCACAGCAGCACAATATAGACTAGAGATATTCCTCGGTTTATAATCCGCGAGCTAACAGTCTAGCTGAGGCCTTCAACAAAACCTTGACAAAGATCATGAAGAAAACAGTGTCCCGAAATAAGAAGGACTGGCACGAAAGACTGCAGGAAGCTCTTTGAGCATATCGAACTACGTTCAAGACGGCCACGAACACAACGTCGTACGCGTTGGTGTTCGGTACCGAAGCAGTACTCCCCCTCGAGATAGAGCTACCCTCTCTACGAATGGCAATCCACTACGAGCTGACGAACGAAGAAAATGCTAACCTTCGGCTTGAGATGCTTGATGCCCTTGAAGAAACACGGCTCATAGCGCAACAAAATCTGGAAGCTTATAAAGCAAAGATGACGCGCTCATATGAAAGATTGATCCGACCGAGGACATTCCGCCAAGGTGAACTCGTGTTAGTGGTCAAAAGGCCTATGATCCCCAATCGCGCCAAGCGAGGAAAATTCGAGCCAAACTATGAAGGCCCGTACATCATAGATAAAGTTTACCAGGGTGGGGCCTATCTACTCATGGACATGCACGGTGAAAGGCCTTTCAGGCCAATAAACGGTCGCTTCCTAAAGAAATACTATGCTTAATGAGCCACAGCCTAGGTCAATGATAGATGACGACGACTATGTCCGCTCGCTATCTTCCTAAGCTCAGGCTTTATAAAAAGTAGCCGGCCTTCTCCATGACGGACCGAAACGTCCTTAAACTAACGACGGACCGAAATGTCCTTAAACTAATAGCAGACCGAAACGTCTTTAAACTACTACCGCAGCATCTTTAGGCTGACAAGATAAAAAATATATATATATAAATAAATAAAAACGGTATGTCCATAAGAAAAAAAGGGCACGGATGAAAACCCGAAAGGGCGCCGTGAGTAAAAACAGCAGCGTTATCGGCGAGTGTTCGTGAAAACCCGAAAGGGCGCGACCTCGTAAAAAAAATATATGAAAATAAAAAGAATAAAAAAAACGGTATATCCATGAGCAAAATGGGCCCGAATGAAAACCCGAAAGGGCTCCGTGAGTAAAAACAGCAGGACTACCGGCGAGTGTTTATGAAAACCTGAAAGGGCGCAACCTCGTTAAAAGGCACTTACAGGATCCCCTCGACCTTGTAAGGAGAAACCACCCGCGTGAGATCCTTACGACTCACAAGGGAGCAACACACTGAGGGATCCTCACGATTCCTAGGGAGAAAATACACTCGCGAGATCCTCACAACTCGTGAGAAGAACTCTCTTATGGGACCCTCACGGCTCATAAGATTTGAAAGTCTTAAGTTACAGAGACCTAAACCTGTGCTTAAGCAACCCCCGCAACTTCCGATATTACCCTACAAGTGGTTCAATACTGACCCTTGTATACAGTCCACGGGCGCGAATAAACATTTCCCAAACCAAGTCTCATCTGTGACTGGGGATATGTTCGCATGGAAAACAACCCTTGTAAATCCTCTCGATTTATGAGGAGAAAACCCTCCTGTAGGACCCTTACGACTTACAGAGGAAACGAACACTTAGGAATCCTCACGAGTCCTAAGGAGAAAATACACCTACAAGATCCTCACAACTTGTAGGGAGAAATAACTTCGTGAGACCCTTACGGCTCATGAAGTCAAAAGCATTAGTCGACAGGACCCTAACCCTGGTCGGTAAGCCACCTTTGTTCGACATTGACAGAGGCAGATGATGATTCGCTCCTGGTAATATCCCAGTTGTAGCGGTGCTGATGCCGAAATTGGTCTACAGCAAAAAGCCAATAGGCCGCATATGCATACGAAATAGCCGAAATGATAGGGCAACTTGCAATAAAAAAAACAGCAAGTAAAGAAAGTGTATGCATGGAAAACAGCCGAAATGATTGGGCAACTCGCAATAAAAAGCAGCGAGTAAAAATAAAATAAATAGCCGAAATGATTGGGCACCGCGGAAAATAGCCGAAATGATTGGGCAATCGCGACCTTCGCGATATAAAAGCTGAAATGATAGAGCAACGCGGAAATAAATTAAAAAAAATACAAGAAATGATAAAACTTTGGCCCTACAGTTAAGATCACATCGATCCCTGTATACAATCCAAGGGCGTTGTAACACCTTAGGATAAGGGTTAGTGAGTAATTATAATTAAATAATGGTTTTTAATAAAAAGTTTACCAAATTGTGTTTTAAATATTTTTCCTAATTTAATAAATATTTTTCCAAAATTTTATTAGGCTTGCACAAACATGTGCATGTAAACTAGGGTTTTTAAATTAAGTTAATTCCATAATTATTAACCATGGTGGGTTAATCTTGAGGGTTAAAGTTTTATGGATTCGTAAATGGGTTTTAAATTGGTTAATTAAAAGATTACTTTAATTCAAATGGTTTAGGGGTTGACTTGTGAGAGTGAGGGAGAGGGGTGCATCATGGCTCAAGCCATGCTTGCATTAAATGAAGAGAGAGAGAGGAGGGGTGACTTTTGGGGTAAATGATTGTTTTCCTCTCTAATTTCTTTTTCTCTCAAACCTCACACACACTCACACACACACTTACCTTCAGCTCCAGAAGCAGCAGCAGGCACAGCAACAGCAGCAGCAGCAAGCACAAACAGCAGCAACAGCAGAGGCAGTGAGCAGTAGCAGGCCCCAGCTCCCAGTGCAGCCTCTTCTCTTCACTTCTCCACCTTCCTCCAACTCCCTAGGGTTAAGTATGAGGTATATTTTCTAATTTAGTCCCTAGTTAGCTTGGTTAGTGTAGATTTGCATCGGTTAAAGGATTTTAGTGTGTTTTAGTGCGATATGGGGTGTTTAGTGGGAACTTTGTGCGTTTGAGGTGTAGATTAGTTTCAGTGGGATGCTTGAGGTTTGTTATGGCCATGTAAACTTAGTCGAACCCCTAATACACTAAAATACCACCAGTTTTCATATTGGATGCAAATGTCGTTTTTGGGCAAAATGTGAGTTTTCTGGAACTGCTATTGACCCGGTGAGTGCAGAATGATTTTGGGAAGACTATAGTGTAGTGGAGTAGAGCTGATACACCAGGTGAAACCCGACCCCCTGACTCCCAACTCCGGCCGCCGAAATCACCATTCTGGCCACAAATTGCGGCCAGACAGGAGGTGTTTTGGTGTTTTTTTGGGTTCTGTAGGTGTATTTTTGTGTGTATGGCTCTTTGATATATATATTTTTGTGAGATCAATTCTGTAGGAAAATCTGGGACCAAATACCTATTTTGCCGTTTTCTACACCTTCGCGACACGCGCGATACGTGAGTAGGTTTGGGTTTCTGCGTATCGCGGCGCGTCGGGGTAGTTTCGTGGCGCGTGAGTACACGTTTTAGCGTATCGCGCACACGCGATTGGTTTGCGACACGGGTTTCTTGTTGGATTATAATGTCGCGTTTTGTGAATTAAGCTTATGTGTGGCATATGTTATGTGATTTTAGGTTCGCAGGCCAGTGAGACGGACGCTGCAAAGAAGGGCAAGCAAGTGGTTGGATACACTTAGCGCGAGACACGGTGAGTAGATTTCACATCTACGGGGATATCGCCCGCATGGCGTTATGCGTCAGGGCTGATAGGACTTGTTATTATATGTAGCATGCACCCCATAGACTGTCATTGCATATTGCATTCCTTGCTATATATATACATATTGCTTAGAACTGATAGAACTGCCATAATCATACTACTGTATATTGTTGTAACTCATCTATACCTGACATGACTGGACTTCATACTTGATACCCATATCACATTGGATCATTGCATTGTAGTTCATTCTTATGTGGCATGATTTGATATACATATTTGATGCACATATCACATCACAATTACTTGTATTATTGTTGGGATTTCATGTGATTTCTGGATTTGGGAACCGTGGCCTTTTCAAATACGTAATCATTAAAAACCCGGTTCCCTTGATATGATATTTTGGGGCGTCACCCCGTGTTTTCTCGGTGCTGGAGGCACGTATTGATAGAGGGCTGACCCGGACTGACGGATGCCCGATGGATCGATAGAGGGCTGACCCGGACTGACGGACGCCCGATGGATCGATAGAGGGCTGACCCGGACTGACGGACGCCCGATGGATCGATAGACGGCTGACCCGGACTGACGGATGCCCAATGGATTGATAGAGGGCTGACCCGGACTGACGGATGCCCGATGGATCGATAGAGGGCTGACCCGGACTGACGGACGCCCGATGGATCGATAGAGGGCTGACCCGGACTGACGGACGCCCGATGTATCGAGAGAGGGATGACCCGGACTGACGGATTCCCGATATATACTTTGAGAGAAGGCTGACCCGGACTGACGGACGCCCGATGTATCGAGAGAGGGATGACCCGGACTGACGGATTCCCGATATATACTTTGAGAGAGGGCTGACCCGGATTGACGGAGGCCCGATACAGGATGTTTTGCGTGTCGATGATAGACACGAGTATTTATGATATTTGGGTGCCGATGTTGGGCACTCGGGATTCTCAGGGATATACAGGATATGAGGGCCGATGGAGTACCGGCGTCTGAGATGTTGGGATTTGTGGTGCATACATAATTATGTAGTCCACCTCGATACTTCATGTAGATACTATATCCCCATGCTCAGCATTCATTATCACATCTCATCCTGTAGTATACCACCTGATAGAGGACTGGCATTATTATTATGCATACTGCCACATCGCATTGATATTATCTGCTGGCATTAGTAGAGCCACGCTATATGTGCATGCTTGCGATTACCTTTATATGTTATCTCTATTCACGAGTTGGCAACTCACCCCCGTTGTGCCACAGTGTTTGCAGGTTGCCCTTGGAAGTAGTCACGGCTGGCTGTTATCGCATCTTTTGGCACAGATACCCCTTTTGAGCAGAGATAGCCCTTTTGCTATTTAGGTAGGTTTTGTACGGTATCTGTTATCTTTCAGTTGTATATTGATGTATCTAGTACTCTCCATCTACTTTCTGTATTGACTTAGAGACAGTTGTGAGGACGATATGTATGGTTTTATATTCTGGTGTCGAGCTCGCATGTGAGCCGACTTTACTTTATGCAGTCTCATCTTTTATAATATTGTCCTTGTTTTACTGTGTATTCTTCGCTACGGCGTCGTATATCATATTGTGATGCTTCATTCAGTTTACTTGTTATTTCTGCTACACCTTACTTTTACCCGACTTTCGGGGCTAATGTTTTAAAAAGGAAATGTTACCAAAATTATAAAACTCATAACTTTGGAACTTAAAAGGGATTTCTACTAAATAAATGGAAGTTTTCAGACATTTACTATTGCTTTTTACAAAATGTTTTAAATCACTCTATATTTATTGGTTTTGATTTCTGGGTTCGGCTTACTTAGCCGCGTTGCGCCTGTAGACGTTGCGTGGTTAAGTGCCGGTCACGAGTCGTGACAAAGTTGGTATCAGAGCGTAGGTTTTACCTTCGGAGTGTAGGATGACCCTGGTATGATGGAGTAGGTAGCTGCAGCAGGGTAGCGTAGCTTGCGTATGTTCCGCGGCATTCTCACGACACGGTACTCCGCCTACGCGACCTTAGGACTTATTGATTTGATCCCTCCTTATATTCTCGCGATTCGATTTCCGTGTTCTTATCGAATCCAAATTTTCTTTCAGCCATTATGCCGCCTAAGACTACGAGGGCACAGACAGCGGCCGCGAGGGCCGAGATTCGTGTTGACTCGTCCGAGACGAGGATTGATCCGGGCAGTACGCCGGTTGTACCCGAGCAGGCTGTTCCTGCCGTGACAGAGCAGATCGCCTCGTTAGGGGCTGGTATGCAGGAGATGCGCCAGATGATAGGATCGCTAGTTGAGACGCTTCGAGCGCAGTGACCAGAGGTAGCTCCACCAGTTCCAGAGACCGCGATGGTACCTACAGCACAGCCAGTTGCCCCTGCAGCCACGGAGGTGATTACAGTATCGCTATCAGAGTTTATGAGGTTGAAACCTCCGGTTTTCACAGGCACCGATACAGCCGAGGACCCACAGTCTTTCATAGACAGGATGGCCAGGATATGCCGTTCCCTCAGATGTGCAGATGCGAGATGGGTTGAGTTCGCGAGCTTTCGCCTGGAAGGTCTTGCGCAGAAGTGGTGTGATTCCGTGGAGAAGGGCAGAGCAGCAGGTCTTCCTCCTATGACCTGGACGGAGTTCGTGACTATATTTCTAGCCCGTTTCCTTCCCCGGAGTGTTAGAGATGCCCGAGCACGCAGGTTTAAGTCCTTGCGCCAGACGCCAGGGATGACAGTGGCAGAGTATGACGTACTGTTTACAGAGCTAGCCGTCTACGCCCCACATTTAGTGGCCACCGAGGAGCTGCGAGTCCGGAGATTTGTTCGAGGCTTGCTTTCACCAGTGTTCCTCGCGATCAGCGCGCAGCACTACGAGACCTACGCAGCAGCTGTAGACGCAGCCCTAGTGGTCGAGGAGCACCTTGTTGAGACTTCGGCACTCCCAGAGCCGAAGAGAGCTCGTGCGGATACTTCAGCACAGAGACAGCCTTTTCGGCGCCGTGATAGACGTATTGCAGGCAGCAGAGATTCAGGGCGGGGCCGGTTATTCAGTTCTTATTCCCAGGATGGTCAGCGGCCGTCGTCGGGATGTTTTCGCTGTGGGAGTTCTTACCACCGTGTACGGGAGTGTCCTGAGTTACCCCGGAGAGAGGCGACAGCACCGCATGTCACATTACCACCTTCACCACCCCAGAGAGCGTTGCCTGCCGTACCTACCGTTGCTCCGCGCCAGACCCATACACAGCGAGGCCGTGGGCGTGGAGGAGTTGCTCAGAGAGGGCGAGGTGACCGAGGCAGAGGGCAGCCAGTCACAGGTGGTGGACAGGCGAGGTTTTTTGCTTTGACACATCAGGACGCGCAGGCATCCAATGCAGTGGTTTCAGGTATCCTCCCTGTATGTTCAGTTGATGCACATGTACTGTTCGACCCCGGATCCACACACTCGTACGTATCCACGCACTTTGTGCCGAGTTTGGGTAGAGGGTCCGGCTTGCTTGATCAGCCGCTTGTGGTGACTACTCCTGTGGGAGAGTCGTTTGTGGCTAGGCACGTGTTCCGATCCTGTATCGTCTGTATTGGCGAGAGAGAGTTGCCTGTCGACTTGATCCTTCTGGAGATGTTGGACTTCGACGTTCTTTTGGGCATGGATTGGTTAGCCACGTGCTATGCTTCTGTAGACTGCCGCGAGAAGACAGTTAGATTCTGTTTCCCCGGCGAGTCGGTTTTTGTTGTGTTGGGGGACCGTGGTGCCGTCCCTCACAGTGTGATTTCTTCTTTTCGCGCGGGACAGCTTTTGAGGAAGGGATGTCAGGGATTTCTCGCCTATGTTTGCGATGCTCGCGCTACAGAGGTTCCATTGGATCAGGTTCCGGTTGTTAGCGAGTTTCCTGATGTGTTCCCTGACGAGCTTCCTGGGTTGCCGCCCGAGCGCGACATTTCTTTCTGTATTGATTTGGTTCCTGGTTCGGGGCCTATTTCTATACCGCCCTATCGGATGGCCCCGGCGGAACTTAGTGAGCTGAAGGGTCAGTTACAGGATTTGCTGGACAAGGGACTTATTCGACCCTGTGTGTCTCCTTGGGGTGCTCCAGTCCTATTCGTCAAGAAGAAGGATGGCAGTTTGCGTCTTTGTATCGACTACCGCCAGCTGAACAGGGTGACAGTGCGGAACAGGTATCCTTTGCCGCGTATCGACGATTTATTCGACCAGCTCCAGGGGGCAGGGTACTTTTCGAGGATCGATTTACGATCGGGCTATCATCAGCTGCGGGTTCGACAGGAGGACATTCCCCGGACGGCTTTCCGTACGCGCTACGGCCATTACGAGTTTTTGGTGATGTCGTTCGGACTCACCAATGCGCCAGCAGCCTTCATGGACTTGATGAACCGTATTTTCCGGCCTTATTTGGATTTGTTCATCATAATCTTCATTGACGATATCTTGGTGTATTCCCGGAGTAGTGATGAGCACGAGCAGCACCTGCGGATTACATTGCAGACATTGAGGGAGCACCAGCTTTATGCGAAATTCTCCAAGTGTGCTTTTTGGCTGGACAGCGTGGACTTCTTGGGTCATGTGATTTCATGAGACGGTATATGTGTAGACCCGAGGAAGATCGAGGCCGTTCAGCGTTGGCCCAGACCCACATCTGTGACGGAGATTCGCAGCTTTTTGGGATTGGCCGGTTACTACAGGCGTTTTGTGCAGGACTTCTCCCGTATTGCTACACCGTTGACCGGGTTGACCCGGAAGGGAGTTCTTTTCGTTTGGACGGAGGAGTGCGAGCACAGCTTTCAGCAGTTACGGACACGGCTGACGACGGCACCGGTGTTATCTTTACCTTCCGGATCGGGCGGATTTGTGGTCTTTTGTGATGCTTCTCGAGTAGGATTGGGATGCGTTCTGATGCAGCATGATAGGGTGATCGCGTATGCCTCGCGACAATTGAAGAAGCACGAGCAGAACTACCCCACTCATGATTTGGAGATGGCAGCAGTGGTCTTCGCACTTAAGATCTGGCGGCATTACCTCTACGGCGAGTCGTGCCAGATATTTACGGATCACAAGAGTTTGAAATACATATTCCAGCAGCGGGACCTGAACCTTCGACAGCGTCGATGGATGGAGTTAGTGAAGGATTACTACTGCGAGATCTTATATCACCCGGGCAAGGCAAATGTGGTGGCGGATGCTTTGAGCAGGAGGCCCGGGAGTAGTTTATCTTGTTTGAGCGCTGTACAGGAGTAGTCATCCGCAGATTGGCAGATATTATGCGACAGTCGAGTACAGTTCGAGTTCACGCCGATTGGAGGACAGATAGCGCATGTCCGTGCACGCCCACAGTTGATCGATCGTATACGTGAGGCACAGCTCAGTGATGACCGATGTTCAGAGATCATGGCACAGATGGGACAGGACAGATTTTCCGAGTTCGTGATCGATGATCAGGGGATACTACGGTTTGGAGTCAGACTGTGCGTACCTGATGCTGAGGGACTGAGGCGTGAGATTCTTGAGGAGGCACATCAATCGGTATATAGCGTCCATCCCGGTTCCACCAAGATGTATCATGATATGAGAGATGTTTACTGGTGGGACGGAATGAAGAGGGACATTGCAGATTTTGTATCGAGATGCCTGACTTGTCAACAAGTCAAGGCTGAGCACCAGAGGCCCACGGGAGAGCTACAGCCGTTACCCATTCCGGAGTGGAAATGGGAACAGATTTCGATGGATTTCGTGGTGGGTCTACCCAGGACTAGTCGGGGGTATGACTCCATCTGGGTGATCGTGGATCGTTTGACGAAAGTGGCTCACTTCTTACCGGTGAAGACGACTTTCGGATTTACTCAGTATGCCCAGATCTATATTGACGAGATAGTGCGACTACACGGAGTTCCAACGTGCATTGTGTCCGACAGAGGCACCCAGTTTACCAGTAGACTATGGCAGAGGCTTCAGGAGGCTTTGGGCACTCGCTTGAGTTTTAGCACGGAATTTCATCCGCAGACCGACGGACAGTCAGAGCGGACCATCCAGATTCTCGAGGACATGCTCAGAGCTTGTGTACTAGATTTCGGAGGTAGCTGGGATCATCATTTGCCCTTAGTAGAGTTCTCCTACAATAACAGCTACCAGGAGACTATTCAGATGGCACCATTTGAGGCTCTTTATGGGAGGAAATGTAGGTCGCCTACTTGTTGGACAGAGCTCAGTGAGAGCAGTATCTTAGGACCACAGATCGTTGAGGAGACGACCGCGAAGATCCAGTTGATTCGCGATAGGATGAGAGCAGCCCAGAGTAGGCAGAGATCTTATGCGGACCGTCGGCGACGCGGACTTGAGTTTTCTGTTGGTGATCACGTTTTCTTGAGGGTCTCCCCAATGAAAGGTGTGATGAGGTTTGGGAAGAAGGGAAAGCTTAGCCCCAGGTATGTGGGCCCCTTCGAGATCCTCGAGCGTGTTGGTGCAGTAGCTTATCGGTTAGCCCTTCCGCCCAGCTTTCCAGACGTGCACCCCGTATTCCATGTCTCGATGCTCCGCAGATATCTACATGATCATTCGCATGCGATTCAGCATGCGACGATCCAGCTTGAGCGTGATCTTTCCTATGCAGAGCAGCCGGTGATGATCTTGGATCGACAAGTGAAGAAATTGAAATCGAAGGAGATTCCATCAGTTAAGGTACTTTGGCGTGGTCAGAACCGTGAAGAGGTCACTTGGGAGACCGAAAGCGAGATGATGAAGACGTATCCCCATCTTTTTGAAGGTAACCTTAGTTAGATTTTTGAAATTCGGGGACGAATTTCTTTAAGGGGGAGAGATTGTAACACCTTAGGATAAGGGTTAGTGAGTAATTATAATTAAATAATGGTTTTTAATAAAAAGTTTACCAAATTGTGTTTTAAATATTTTTCCTAATTTAATAAATATTTTTCCAAAATTTTATTAGGCTTGCACAAACATGTGCATGTAAACTAGGGTTTTTAAATTAAGTTAATTCCATAATTATTAACCATGGTGGGTTAATCTTGAGGGTTAAAGTTTTATGGATTCTTAAATGGGTTTTAAATTGGTTAATTAAAAGATTACTTTAATTCAAATGGTTTAGGGGTTGACTTGTGAGAGTGAGGGAGAGGGGTGCATCATGGCTCAAGCCATGCTTGCATTAAATGAAGAGAGAGAGAGAGGAGGGGTGACTTTTGGGGTAAATGATTGTTTTCCTCTCTCATTTCTTTTTCTCTCAAACCTCACGCACACTCACACACACACTTACCTTCAGCTCCAGAAGCAGCAGCAGGCACAGCAACAGCAGCAGCAAGCTCCAACAGCAGCAGCAGCAAGCACAAACAGCAGCAACAGCAGAGGCAGTGAGCAGTAGCAGGCCCCAGCTCCCAGTGCAGCCTCTTCTCTTCACTTCTCCACCTTCCTCCAACTCCCTAGGGTTATGTATGAGGTATATTTCCTAATTTAGTCCCTAGTTAGCTTGGTTAGTGTAGATTTGCATCGGTTAAAGGATTTTAGTGTGTTTTAGTGCGATATGGGGTGTTTAGTGGGAACTTTGTGCGTTTGAGGTGTAGATTGGTTTCAGTGGGATGCTTGAGGTTTGTTATGGCCATGTAAACTTAGTCGAACCCCTATTACACTAAAATACCACCAGTTTTCATATTGGATGCAAATGTCGTTTTTGGGCAAAATGTGAGTTTTCTGGAACTGCTATTGACCCGGTGAGTGCAGAATGATTTTGGGAAGACTGTAGTGTAGTGGAGTAGAGCTGATACACCAGGTGAAACCCGACCCCCTGACTCCCAACTCCGGCCGCCGAAATCACCATTCTGGCCACAAATTGCGGCCAGACAGGAGGTGTTTTGGTGTTTTTTTGGGTTCTGTAGGTGTATTTTTGTGTGTATGGCCCTTTGATATATATATTTTTGTGAGATCAATTCTGTAGGAAAATCTGGGACCAAATACCTATTTTGCCGTTTTCTACACCTTCGCGACACGCGCGATACGTGAGTAGGTTTGGGTTTCTGCGTATCGCGGCGCGTCGGGGTAGTTTCGTGGCACGTGAGTACACGTTTTAGCGTATCGCGCACACGCGCGATTGGTTTGCGACACGGGTTTCTTGTTGGATTATAATGTCGCGTTTTGTGAATTAAGCTTATGTGTGGCATATGTTATGTGATTTTAGGTTCGCAGGCCAGTGAGACGGACGCTGCAAAGAAGGGCAAGCAAGTGGTTGGATACACTTAGCGCGAGACACGGTGAGTAGATTTCACATCTACGGGGATATCGCCCGCATGGCGTTATGCGTCAGGGCTGATAGGACTTGTTATTATATGTAGCATGCACCCCATAGACTGTCATTGCATATTGCATTCCTTGCTATATATATACATATTGCTTAGAACTGATAGAACTGCCATAATCATACTACTGTATATTGTTGTAACTCATCTATACCTGACATGACTGGACTTCATACTTGATACCCATATCACATTGGATCATTGCATTGTAGTTCATTCTTATGTGGCATGATTTGATATACATATTTGATGCACATATCACATCACAATTACTTGTATTATTGTTGGGATTTCATGTGATTTCTGGATTTGGGAACCGTGGCCTTTTCAAATAAGTAATCATTAAAAACCCGGTTCCCTTGATATGATATTTTGGGGCGTCACCCCGTGTTTTCTCGGTGCTGGAGGCACGTATTGATAGAGGGCTGACCTCGACTGACGGATGCCCGATGGATCGATAGAGGGCTGACCCGGACTGACGGACGCCCGATGGATCGATAGAGGGCTGACCCGGACTGACGGATGCCCGATGGATCGATATAGGGCTGACCCGGACTGACGGACGCCCGATGGATCGATAGACGGCTGACCCGGACTGACGGATGCCCAATGGATTGATAGAGGGCTGACCCGGACTGACGGATGCCCGATGGATCGATAGAGGGCTGACCCGGACTGACGGACGCCCGATGTATCGAGAGAGGGATGACCCGGACTGACGGATTCCCGATATATACTTTGAGAGAAGGCTGACCCGGACTGACGGACGCCCGATGTATCGAGAGAGGGATGACCCGGACTGACGGATTCCCGATATATACTTTGAGAGAGGGCTGACCCGGATTGACGGAGGCCCGATACAGGATGTTTTGCGTGTCGATGATAGACACGAGTATTTATGATATTTGGGTGCCGATGTTGGGCACTCGGGATTCTCAAGGATATACAGGATATGAGGGCCGATGGAGTACCGGCGTCTGAGATGTTGGGGTTTGTGGTGCATACATAATTATGTAGTCCACCTCGATACTTCATGTAGATACTATATCCCCATGCTCAGCATTCATTATTACATCTCATCCTGTAGTATACCACCTGATAGAGGACTGGCATTATTATTATGCATACTACCACATCGCATTGATATTATCTGCTGGCATTAGTAGAGCCACACTATATGTGCATGCTTGCGATTACCTTTATATGTTATCTCTATTCACGAGTTGGCAACTCACCCCCGTTGTGCCACAGTGTTTGCAGGTTGCCCTTGGAAGTAGTCATGGCTGGCTGTTATCGTATCTTTTGGCACAGATACCCCTTTTGAGCAGAGATAGCCCTTTTGCTGTTTAGGTGGGTTTTGTACGGTATCTGTTATCTTTCAGTTGTATATTGATGTATCTAGTACTCTCCATCTACTTTCTGTATTGACTTAGAGACAGTTGTGAGGACGATATGTATGGTTTTATATTCTGGTGTCGAGCTCGCATGTGAGCCGACTTTACTTTATGCAGTCTCATCTTTTATGATATTGTCCTTGTTTTACTGTGTATTCTTCGCTACGGCATCGTATATCATATTGTGATGCTTCATTCAGTTTACTTGTTATTTCTGCTACACCTTACTTTTACCCGACTTTCGGGGCTAATGTTTTAAAAAGGAAATGTTACCAAAATTATAAAACTCATTACTTTGGAACTTAAAAGGGATTTTTACTAAATAAATGGAAGTTTTCAGACATTTACTATTGCTTTTTACAAAATGTTTTAAATCACTCTATATTTATTGGTTTTGATTTCTGGGTTCGGCTTACTTAGCCGCGTTGCGCCTGTAGACGTTGCGTGGTTAAGTGCCGGTCACGAGTCGAATTCTCGGGTCGTGACAGGCGTAAACAAAGAGGGAACCATACCTTCCCAACAGGCTCCGCCAGAAGACGAAGCCAAACCTCGACGGTTCATTCCAACTCCGAAGAAACCAGTGTCTTCAGCCAATTCCTCGACTCACGGATACAAACACTCCTTGACGAGAGCCTCCTGATCCGCGTCGACTCGCAGAGCCACCAGCGCCTCCGTGGGAAATCCTCGACTCGTTTCAAACCCCAAGGAAAGAAATAATCCTTGGCGCTTGGGAAACAAATAATCCCTAGCAAACTCCTCGACTCACGGATACAAACACTCCTCGACGAGAGCCTCCTGATCCGCGTCGACTCGCAGAGCCACCAGCGCCTCCGTGGGAAATCCTCGACTCGTTTCAAACCCCAAGGAAACAAATAATCCTTGGTTCTTGGGAAACAAATAATCCCTAGCAAATTCCTCGACTCAAGGATACAAACACTCCTTGATGAGAGCCTTCTGATCCGCGTCGACTCGCAGAGCCACCGGTGCCTCCGTGGGAAATCCTCGACTCGCTTCAAACCCCAAGGAAACAAATAATCCTTGGCACTTGGGAAACAAATAATCCCTAGCAAATTCCTCGACTCAAGGATACAAACACTCCTTGATGAGAGCCTTCTGATCCGCGTCGACTCGCAGAGCCACCAGTGCCTCCGTGGGAAATCCTCAACTCGCTTCAAACCCCAAGGAAACAAATAATCCTTGGCGCCTGGGAAACAAATAATCCCTAGCAAATTCCTCGACTCACGGATATAAACACTCCTTGACGAGAGCCTCCTGATCCGCGTCGACTCGCAGAGCCACCAACGCCTCCGTGGGAAATCCTCGACTCGTTTCAAACCCCAAGGAAACAAATAATCCTTGGCGCTTGGGAAACAAATAATCCCTAGAAAATTCCTCGACTCAAGGATACAAACACTCCTTGATGAGAGCCTTCTGATCCGCATCGACTCGCAGAGCCACCAGTGCCTCCGTGGGAAATTCTCGACTCGTTTCAAACCCCAAGGAAACAAATAATTATTGGCGCTTGGGAAACAAATAATCCCTAGCAAATTCCTCGACTCACGGATACAAACACTCCTTGACGAGAGCCTCCTGATTCGCGTCGGCTCGCAGAGAAACCAGTGCCTCCGCGGGAAATTCCCGATTCGTCTCAACTTGCAAATGAAGCCTCAGGCAGCAGGGACTAAAAACTTGCTCCCTGAACAATGGGACCCTGCAAGTCAATCCAAAATGGTCTCTTGCATACTATTCACGGGTCTCACTCTCCAAGGTCGAGTTTCGACAAGGAGGGAAACAACCGCTTACGAGTCCTCTCGACTCGTAAGAGGGAAAATTCTTTTATAGGATCCTTACGACTTATAAGAGAAAACCACACTTAGGAGAAAAACCCACCTACGAGATCCTCTCGATCCGTAGGGAGAAAAGTCTCTATGAGACCCTCACGGCTCATGGAGTTGAAAAGTCTTAGGCAGCAGATCTGAACCTGCGGCCTAAGCCATCGCTATTTCTTAAGAAAGTCAAGATGCGTACCCTATTATCCGTTAACCATGGTTACTAAGGTGGCACGCTGATAACAAAAGAAAGAAAAGGGCGGAGAAATGACACAAGACGTTACAAAAAAAAATGTGTATCTTTTATTCATAGACTTGATTGAGTACAAGATACATTGTGCTAAAGAATAAAAAATATGCATATACATTTTTTATTTACAAGTACAAACGATACAAGGAGAGTTACTGAGAAGGAATCCTCTTGAATAGCTTTATCAATTGCTCGCGTACTTCCTTCCACGCCTTCTCTTGATTAGCCGCCGCCGCCAGTTCGGCCTCTACTTGAGCCCGTTGCTGCATGAAGGAGGCAAGCTGTTCCCCAACGACCTGCTGAGCTGCTTCACGGCCTCAGGCATCACGCTCGGCGGCATCAAGCTTCCGCTTCAGGGCTAGCCCATTAGAAATACGCTCCAGAAGGCCTTCAAAGACAGCTTTCACCTCGGCAGCATTCGTCCTAACTTCAGCGTGCAGGAGAGCAGTTGCGCTTGAAGATTCCTGATGTTCCTTCAACCGTAAAGCTGCTTCTTGTTCCAAATGGCTAAAGTAAGAAGTGCTTTGCTCGAGCCAAGCTGTCCGTTGGGTGTTTATGGCCAAAACTTCAGGAGAAGAACACGTCGACTCCACCCGATGTAGGCAGGCCTCGATCTCTTTGCAGTGGTTAACCCAAGATTCGACGACGCCTTCGTTATGAAAGTTTACGAGCGCCGCCAACATTGGATTAACCTCCACGGCGAAATCTGCAGCAGAGGGGAGAGCGTCCGCGTTAAGCTCTTCGTTATACCCGCTCAGCATGCCCAAACTCATCACGGCACCCTTTGCAGATGGACGTTTCAAGAAAGGGCCTGTCGGTGAAAGGACACAAGACTCAAGAGGGATCGGAGCCGGAACGATAGCTGCAAAACAAAACATAGTTAAACGATGGTTCAAGAGATGTTAAAGAGTCGTCAAAAAGGAAATTTACTATACCAGCTGCAACAGATGGCAAAGCTGGAAGGGCCGGTGGCGTGGCAGGTCTTGCGTCCCCTCCTTCAATTCGTGGCACTACAATAAGGAAGAGGAAAAGTCAGAAATCATCCCATTGCTAAGAAAGGGGAAAAGAAAGAAATCGAAATGAAAATATACTCACCGGCACCACTAGAAGGAGAAGCGAATTCGGATGGGAAGGAGAAGTGTGGGAGCAACACTTGGTATAGATGATCAAAGAGCACTCCTGAAAGGACACAGTGGTATAACGTTAGTACATAAGCTACACGTTTAAAAGATTAATTCATGAGTCATAAATCCATACCTTCCAACATCCGCGATGGCACAAGGGAAGGCTGGGAGATGACCACCGCCAAAGCAGTAGTTGACGGTTCTCCTTCGAGCAATGGAGCATCGGCACTGGCCGCGCCTGCGTTAAAAACAAAGACAAACTTGTTAGAAAAGATCGCAAGATATATAAAAAAAGGGGGGGAATGATGGTAACTCGAAGTTTACCCGACGAGCTGCCAGCCGAAACTGAGGCGATTCCCTCCTCCATCGACATGAGGCCACCACCCGTAACCTCATCACCCGACTCGATAGGGACCGTCGTCGTGCTCGCGCGACCAGGAGACGGCAGAAGATCGTAGACGGGGAGGGCAATGATTGGAGCATTGCCAGACTCTTGGAAGGAAGCGGCTGATTCTTCCCCAAGAGTCGTACCCATCTCACCCGCTACTTCCTCGGGCTCCGCTGTCTCCATCGGCTCATCTACCGTCACCACGAAGTCGCCAGCCTCGAGTGCCTCGTCCTCCATCACCCCGGACTCAGTTGTAATGATCATTTCATCTGCCGCCACTTCAGGCTCGGCATTAACGACCTTCTCGACTATAGGCCCCTCAACCTCCGCATCAGGCTCCATGGCCTCAACGATGTTACCCACTGTCGGCTCGAGTTCGGCAGGCACCGCCTCCTCTGTTCCCCTGGGTTCAACGGTCTCTGCCTCACCCTCGGTCGGACTTGGCCCTGCAAAATAATAGATATAAGAACCGTCGGCATTATAACTCTCACAATAAAAATTCTGAAAGAAATGTTACTTGAAGTGGACTTATCATTTGCGCTTCGAACGGCGCGCGCCACTCGTCTGCGAGCAGTGGATAGGGCGACGGGGGCCTCTCCGGAAGGAGTATCTGCTCGAGGGACGGTGCTTGGGCCCGCTCCCATAGCCAAAGCAGTCCGGCGCACCTTCGCTTCGCGCCTCAGCCGCTTTCTCTCCTCCTGAGCCGTTGAGACGGACCTTACCAGAGCCTCTCTCATTGAGGCGTCTTCGTCCGTGAGTAGAGATGCCTCCAAGTTTTTCAAGGCATCCCTCGTCGTTTTGTCAAGTCGAGGCTCTTGTAGCAGCCCTGACGAGACTGGGACTTTAGTAACAGTCTTGGAGAGGATCCCCGCATCAACTGATATAGCTCCTACAAAGAAACAAAGGAAGAAGGTTAGGTTGACCATCAGAAGAGATAACAAATTTTTCTTATAAAAGAAAAGGGGGTGGGACGCACCAACGCCAGCTAGAGCACGTTTCTCCTCCTCCTCTTGGAAAGTTTTCAAAGAGGCAGCAATAGCTTCTTCAGTAGAGACACCTGTTGAAAATGGGAAAAGTATTAGTCAAGAATAATGATAAAAAAAAATGCGATGAAATGATGAAGAAAGCGGCTAATGATCACCTGACTCAGCGAGTTTGCTTAACATCACTTCGAGCCTTGCTGATCGCTCAGAAGTTGCAATAGCGGCCGCCAAATTGGTGTCTGCAGGGTCTTCCAAGAAGCCCTTATTGCTGCCATATTCACTTATTCCTTTGGTAAGAGGGGCCTCAGGCTCTAAATTGAGGATCGCGTCAAGAGAAAGGATCGACTTCTTCTTCTTTTGCCCGCCAGCTCTAGATGCACCTGGAATTGATTTGCGCTTGGCAGTCACCTTGGGGCGGCGGGTCCCGATATCCGCTTCTGCGCCGGACTCTGGTGATACTACATTAACCACCTTCGTGGGAACACGGGGCGCCTGTGGTGCATTCACCGTAGCAGACAGCGGAAATCCACGCGGGGGGCTCAACATGCGTGGTCGGTCGACTCCGGCATCTTTTAACGGAGGAATGACCGGGATCCTTGGTTGCAAGGGGGCCTTGCGATCACCGCCAGGAGGCGCACCCCTACGGTCAACCAGTATACGCTTCTCCGTTAAGATAATTGGGACCATCGCATGCGCATACCAAGCCACGTACGTGTTAAGCATCTTAGGGACACAGCTGGGTTCACTAATGAAGAAATAGGAACCCGTGTTAAGCCGTGTGAAATGGTGCATTGCATTCTTCATCCCTTCTCGGCTGACCACGGGCTTTTCCAAGAAAGCTTCCATCGGGATCCCTTGGTTGTAGCTCGATTGCTGAGCAAACCGGTGCGGGTTATACCTCATAAAAAGTGCTGTCTCATTCTGCCTAAACACTAGATAGCCCGGCCGAATGGAGTAGAGGTGGAGGATTTCCCGAGCCTTCAATACGGAAGCCCCGTCCTTGAAATCATCGTACAGTGACACTACTGACTTAGTAGTCTCTGAGCCTATGGTTATAACCTTATCCACAAAGGAAATCTTCGCTCCGACCAGATGTGGACGAAGGAGCAGCCCCCTAGACTCCCGTGGGGGTGCAACCACAATTGAAGCGCCGACCAACAGCATGACTCTCGGGAGTCTGCATTTCTCAAAGAACGGAGGAATCTTATGGACACCGAACACCCCTTGCAAGTGCATTTCCATCTAGGAGGTGAAATAGTGCGTCGGGAAGTTAGCGGGCTGCACCCCAAGCTCACTAGAGTCCGCCGCTACGCTAAGTCCTTTATAAAGGTAGGCCAGCCCGGCGATTCCTACCGATAACTGCAAACCAGCCACCATCCGATGCGCTGGGTAAAAGACGGAAGGCCGCATGTGACGCGGGTGCATGGGGAGCGCAAAGCTGCATAGCCACAAGCCCAAGAACCCAATAAAAAAGGTCTCCTCATCCATGCCCGGGACGGCGATTTCTGAGAAAGGGACGATGGCAGCGCCGGGGAGATAAAAATCCCTTTGATCATTCTCCGACACGGGTCGGCGGTCTAAGCCGAAACCGAAAGGGTCATCGAGCTGGGCGAACTTCTCACTCCGCTCTGATAGGAACTCCGGGCGAATGAAGCGGGCAATAAAATCTGCGAAACTGACGCCCCGGTCGCCCGATTCCAGATGAAGTCCTTCATAGATCTCCAACATCTTCACCAGGCCCGGATACTGATGCTGAACGGCGTTCTCCGGAGTCTGGTCAAACGCCAGCGGCTTGGTGGAAAAAACGTATTCGTCAGGAGGTAGCAACTCCTCGTAATGCTCCCCTCTCATCGGCAAACCCGAGAGTTCGGCAAACTCCTCCAAAGAAATTGAGACCTCCCTATCCGTCATCAAGAAAGTGTGGGTGGGGATATTCCATTGTTCGATGAAGGCCTTAATCCACCACGTTGGAGGAGAGGGATACTCGAAGAGCGAGACGTAGATGGCCGAATACAATCCAATCTTCATTAGATGGGTCCTTTTCCCCGATAAGATGTATCGGGCCCACTGCAAGTATCCGGCGGGCGGTCGCGGCACCAATCCAATATTATAGGCCTGTCCCCAAGGGCGTGCTTCATCCTAACAGATTCGCCTTCCTAAAATATCTATTGCCGGCGGCGGCTGCACGGGAATAGCACCAATTGCGGGTTGGAGGAGGTCATTTGAGTTCCAATTTTTAACCTCCACGGCATACTTCACCGGGGGTTCGTCCGCATAAGGGATTGAAGTTATGGGCTCAGACGGCGTGGCGGAACTGAAACTGCGACGACCTTGGATGATTTCATTGTACCACTTTCCCCACAAGTGAAGGTTTTTGTGCTCGGGGTCGTGATCCTTAATAAGAGCGAGCGCCACCCGGTCCACTGGTGCATGGGGAAACCCTCCTTCCGAGCGAACAAATGGAAAAAGACAAGTTGGCAGACATGTTTCCTGTAGAAAGACAAAAATAACCGTTAGTGTTCTAACGCTTGGCATTTTAAAATCTTACTCCACACTGTGATGCAGTGGGTAAGGGACCAAAAGGGGGACCCACAAAATCTGGATGACGGTGCAACATTTAATAAGACAATCCCATCATTAGATGAGACTGTCAATTCATGAAAAAGATCCACAAGAGAATATCCTCATTGATGGGAAATCCCTAGAGACAAGGAGAAAATCTCCTCTTTTAGAGCAAAGCTCTGTCACAGAATGACATTTGTCAAACTCTGGTCTCAGGGGAACAAGATTCCTCAAAAGAGCATAGCTCTGTGGTAATAATGGAAAGATCCATCAATTTTTTTTTACACTTAAAAGAATTAAAATTTTGAAATCTTGAAAAAATCCAGGAAAACTTATAAAAAAAATTCTTCATTTTTCAGATCTAAAAAGATCTACATTTGATCCAAGAGCAAAGCTCTGTTCATGGGTTAAAACCCATGGACAAGATCTCTGTAGATCTGTAAGTTTTTGAGAGCAAGGCTCTGTTGATGAAACCCTAAAGGGGTTTTCTTTAGATCAAAGATCTATAAGAGCAAGGCTCTGTTAATTAAGTTTAATTTAATTTAAATTACCTAGAGTGATTCTAAGTTCTGAACTTTGAAGTTCTTGGGGAAAGAACAAGAGCAAGGCTCTGAAAGTTCTTAAGCAGGAGCAAGGCTCTGATAATCAAAATTTTTGAAAGTTGTAAGAATTTTCTAAGGACCAAGGGTCCTATTTATAGGCGCTTGCGCCCTTCAACTTATCAGTTGATCCAAAGGCTGAGATCTTGCCACCGATGCACTCACGTGCGCGCCACGTGAGCGCAACGGTGGGGGGGCATTTGTTTCCCCCAATCAGAGCAAGGCTCTGTTTGAATTTCAAAAATTCAAAATTTTGAAGCAACGCTTCAAATCCCGTGCGCTGCGCGCAACGCGCCATGTGTCAGAAGTTGATACGTCAGCGCAATGCCCAAGGCAGTGTGTCCAATCAGAGCAGGGCTCTTTTAAAAACAAAAAGTAAAAGAAGCAACGTTCAGTTGCGCAAGCGCTGCGCTGCGCGACACGTGTCTGCGCAGTTGCGCAAGCACAGCTGCGCTGCGCGACACGTGTCTGCGCAGTTGCGCAAGCACAGCTGCGCAAGCGCTGCGCTGCGCGACAACTGCGCAACACGTGTCACGCGCTGGGGGAGTTGCGCAAAACAGAATAAATCTTTTCTGTTCTTGTTAAAACAAGAAGATTTTCTTCTGTAAAGCAGGGGCCTTTGGATCAAAGATCCAACGGTGGGGAAAATTCCCCAAATCACTCATAAAAAGATCTCTGTAACAAATTTAACTAATTTGTGAGCACTATAAAAAGGACCTCAGACCTCATTTCAAAATAATCAACATCTTGCTAAAAAAAAGAGAAGAGAACTCTCAAGAACTCCTGAAGAACATAAAAAAAAAGGTAAAAACCTTTAAAAGAAGAGAAAATTCTCTTATGAACAGATCATTGATCTAAGAACAAGATCATTGATCTTCAATAAATAAATAAATAAATAAAATAAAAATAAAAATAGTGCCTTGCACTTGTTATGAACCTTTGGTTCTCTGAAACAAGGCAAAACTTGTTTAGATCAAGGGATCAAAAAGTGCTTTGCACTTCTGTTTTTTTTTTAATCTAAAAAGATTCTTAGTGCTTTGCACAAATACAGTGCATTACTTAAAGGGCCAGGCCCAAGTCAAAAAGACCTAACAGGCCTAAATAAATTGCAAAGCAATAAAAGGACAGAGCCCCATTTAAATTGATACTCTGTTTGAGCAAAGCCCAAAATAAATAAACAGCCATGGCACAGATCTAACAAACCAACAACAAATAAAAGTGTTTCCAATTGGAATTAGCCCAATCGCGGCCATAAGTCCTTAAATTAAATTGACTGAGCAAAATTGCTCTCCTAAATCAATCTACATCCGGTTCGAGGGTACATCTCTGAAATCCTTTGACATCCATCGTTGTAATTCCTCAACGACGTCAAAGAGGTGACGGGTCCCAACGACCACACATCAATATGGACTGCGGGGTCCTTAAACTCGTGGACCGAAACGTCCTTAAACTAATATTCGTCCCAAAATGGAAATGTTGAACCGAAACGTCCTTAAACTAATATCGGACCGAAACGTCCCTAAACTAATAATGGACCACCACGTCCTCAAACTGGAATATAGACCACCACGTCCCTAAACTGGAACATGGACCACCACGTCCCTAAACTGGAGCATGGACCGCAATGTCCCTAAACTAACTATGGACCGCAACGTCCCTAAACTGGAACAATAGAACCTCCAAATGCTATTTTGCCGGATCTAAACGGTCCCGTTTAAGTTGATCTTAGCCCCAAATACGGCTAACGTATCCTTAGACATTTAAATGAATGATAAAACTCCAAATCAACTTTAGTTCAAGGGTACATCTCTGAACTCCTCTGACACCTGTCGTTGTAATCCTTCAACGACGTCAGAGAGGTGACGAGTCCTGACGGCCATATATTAAATGAATCACTACGTTAAGTTGATCTTAGTCCAAAACAGGACTAACGTATCCTTAACGAACGTTTAAGTTGATCTTAGCCGCAACGCGACTAATGCATCCTTAAACTAAAAACACCAAACCCAAATCTAAGTAAATACGGATTTGGACTAATCCGCGTCCTACGGGCGACGACATTACTCAGTCTCCGTATACAATCCACGGGCAACCACAAACAAAACAAACACACACAACACGAAGTGAAATTCTGGAGAAGGAGAAAGTTGTTACCGCGATGCGGTAGCGTAGTTAACTGCAGGGGCTTGCGCCTGCAGGGAAGAGTGTCCCTACAATCAAAAACCCCTCAAACGAGGGGGAATTTGACGAAGTCTGCTACATCGGCCGCATCCGTCTAAACTTCCGATACACGGTGCCATAAATCAACTTGGCATCTTCGGAGAAGTGGACGGATAAAACCAAATAGCATCTGCCCCGAATCTCAGCGGCAGGACATCGCGGTCCTGTGCGCCGTCCTTCGGAGGGGAACAAGCATCAATTTCCACCATCGGAGCTGGCGGAGTAAATCCAGAAGGGGAATTGCCCCCAACTTTTCTCACCCGTCGCTAGTGGAGACATCGAGCGTGTCGAGCGGACGGGACCACCTCTGCTGTTGGATGAGCTTCTTCATGCTCTCTGCTCTGATAAGGGGTTGTTGTCATCGTTAGCCTGTCAAAGACCGACGCCCACTGAGAGGGGATGGTCAACCTTGAAAAGACCGACTTTTTGGTAGGGGAAGCAGCCTTGGTTACTTCACCTGGAGCGGGAGCTGGAACGTCCAGTCTTGTGAAGACCGACCCCTTAGCATGAGAAGCCTCTTTTATGATTTCGTTCACTGGAGCAGGGATGGCTATCCGTTTCGGGATACCCCCCTCAGGTATCACGGGCTTCTTCACGGGCCCATTGGAGTTTTGGCCCAGTCTGTTAAAGACTGGGGCGTTGGATTTGGGTGACCCGTTGAGAGGGGTCACGGTAGTCATAAGCCGATCAAAGACCGACTTCTTTGGAGCTTCTTACGACGACAGTAGGGCGTTGAAGCTCATCGATGGGAGCATGGTCCCAAAGAACAGCCCAGTGGTGGCTTGCGTCACCTGTTATACTGGCATCTTGAAAACGGAGGCCGCTTGAGGCTCATAAGTCACTCCTCCAGCAAGGACAGAGTAGGAATTGTTGCAGTTGTTGCAATTGGTGCAGTTGAAAGCTATTGATCTTCTTTTTTGATATGGAGCAAGACACCAAATCTTAGTACCTCGAATCCAGGGGCAACCATAGCAAACCGCGATTCGTTCGCGAAACACGACACAAGAAGTGTGGAGTGGAAGGAAGAAAATGTCCCACCGGGCGTGCCAGAATCTGTTTACCGCCGAAAGCCGGAAAGACAAACGTCATGCCTGAATTTGGGGGCAGATGCTATTTGGTTTTATCCGTCCAACTCTCCGATGATGCCAAGTTGATTTATGGTACCATTTATCGGAGGTTTAGACGGATGCAACCGATGTAGCAGACTTCGTCAGATTCCCCCTCATTGTGAGGTTTTTTTTTATTGTGGGGACGCTCTTCCCTGCAGGCGTAAGCCCCTGCAGTTAATTACGCTACCGCATCGCGGTAACCACTTTCTCTTTCTCCAGATGGTCACTTCGTGTCGTGTGTGTTTGTTTTATTTTTGGTTGCCCGTGGATTGTATACGGAGACTAATTTATGTTGTCGCCCGTAGGGCGTGGATTAGTCCAAATCTGTATTTTCATAGATTTGGTTTTGGGTTGGGTTTAAGGATCGTTAATCTCATTTGAGACTAAGATCAACTTAAACGTTTGTTAAGGATACGTTAGTCTAATTTTAGACTAAGATCTACTTAACAGGATCATTTAGATCCAACAAAAGAGCATTTGGGCTCTATTGTTTTAGTTTAGGGATATTCCGGTCCATTTGGTTTAAGGACGTCATAGTCCATGACAATTTAAAGACGTCATAGTCTGTGTGGTTTTGGTTTAACCGTTTGGGGATGTACCAAAAGTTATTGGTTATTGGGACCCTCCATCTCTCTGAAGACGTTGAAGAATTACGACATATATCAGAGGTATGAAGAGATGTACCATTGAACCAATATTTGTTGGGAGATCTGTAGTCAAGTTTGGGACTAAGATCAATTAACAAGATTTATGAGCATATGGGCTCAATTAATCTGAATTAGGGGCATGTGGCCAACTTGGGATCAGCCCACTCAGTCTAAATGTTAGACATTTAATTAGGCTCAGTCCTTTTTCATTTAACAATGTTGAGCATTGGTTTTGGGTTCTGACGACCTTTTTGTCTTTTATTGAGTATTGAACACTCATTATGGCTCTGGTCTTTTATTAAAAGAACAGTTTATGTTCCCTCAGCGCGCACATGAGGAGCACGTGGTGCGCTTGGCGCTGAGCGCCAGACATAGAGCGCTAAGGTGCTTCCAGTGAGATAGCGTACACGTAAGAAGCACGTGGCGCGCTTGGCGCTGAGTCCCAGTTAACGAGTACAGAGCACTCCTTGTGAGATAGCGCACACGTGAGGAGCACGTGGCGCACTTGGCGCTGAGCGCCAATTAATGAGTGCAGAACGCTCCTAGTGAGATAGCGCACACGTAAGGAGCATGTGGCCTGCTTGGCGCTGAGCGCCAGTTAATGAATGTAGAGCGCTCCTAGTGAGATAGCGCATACCTGAGGAGCACGTGGCGCGCTTGACGCTGAGCGCCAGTTAATGAGTGCAGAGCGCTCCTTGTGAGATAGCGCACACGTAAGGAGCACGTGGCGTGCCAACCTTGAAGCGCCGGGCGCTTCTTTAAATTGGAGCGTTGGGAGTGCTGCGGCGCTGTGCGCCAGTCTTGGAGCACTAAGGCTCTTTTTAGGCAGCTTTGATCAGTTCTGCGTTCTGAGAATTAAACTCTCGTATTTAAGAGACTTTATCTCATGGATCTGAGAACTATGTTCTTCTCTTTTCTATGAGATACTATGATCTCTTTGTTTTTATGAAAGACATCGTCTTTATTTTATAGATCTATGATCTGAAGAGAATTAAGTTTTTCTCCCTCCCTTTTTATGATGAGATGCTCCAATCTCTTTTTGTGAAATACATCTGTCTTATAGATCTATGATCTAGAAAGAGAACTAAGTTCTTCTTCCTTTTGATGAGATGTTTTAATCTCTCTGTTTTATTTACCTTGAAGAAATTCTTCTTCCGAGAGCTTGCTCTTCTCTTTGAAAGTTCTCAAAGTTTGGGGGGGGGGGGGGTTTCTCCGTGTGAGACTTGAAGTCTTGGGGCCTTTATATAGGGGAGGCTGATTTGTTGAATCGGTTGAAGAGATCTTTTCTCTAATTGATTTGGGGATGTTTCCCACCGTTGGATCTTTGATCCTACGGCTTCTATTTTAGAGAAGGCAATCTTCTTGTTTTTAACAAGATTGGGAAAATCTTTTCCCATACAGAACTTATTCTGTATCTTGGTGATTTTTAATCACCATTGGATCTTTGATCCAACGATGCTCTAATTTTCAGAAGTAATTTGATGACTTTTAGTCATCTTTGTTGGTTCTTTGATCCAAGGATGGGGAACATTTAGTTCTAGTGTTAGCGCTCTCGTGCTTTGCACATGAGCGCTGCATCAGAGTCTTTGACTCTGGGTGCTAGCGCACTTAGCGCTAGCGCTCTCGTGCTTTGCACGTGAGCGCTGCACCAGAGTCTTTGACTCTTAGCGCTGGCGCTGCTAGCGCGAGTGCTCTCGTACTTTGCACGTGAGCGCTGCATCAGTCTTTGACTCTTAGCACTGGCACATTTAGCGCGAGCGCTTTTATGAAGCGTTGCTTCATTTCAAATTTCAAAATTTGAACAGAGCTTTGCTCTGATTGGGGGAAACATACCCGAAAATTGAAAAGGGAAATTTTTTTTAAAAATTCCTTTCTTTTTGTATATTCCAAAATCAAAAAACCCATAAAAACAGAAATTTTTTCCTAAAACATAAAAGCTTTGTCATTAAGTTAGCTAGTGGGAGAGCTTAGATTCGAAATATCGACGGTTGTGGTTGAAAAGACTGAAACAACTAAATTCTATTTTTAGATATTGAAAACCCGAAAGATAAACCTCTTTTGAGTTTAACGGTAGCTAATATTCGTCTTTGCATCATACTACACGTGTCGTGAGTTTTGATAATTAGATGACAAGTTTGAAATATCTTAAAACTTTTAAAAATTGATAAACTTGTTTCGGATCAAATATATTTGTTTTTAAAAAAGTAATATTAAGAATATTTCATAAAGTGAAGTGGATATGAAAGGGTATTATTGAAAGCTTTAATGGAAACTGAATCTGAAAAATAACCCATCTTGATTCTTGAGTGATTACACACTTGATCTACACAAACACGTCTTTAATCTTAAAAATGAAAAGAAATATTGACTAAATCTCCGTTCGCATTGCTTTTGAGATTTTCACGTATAAAATAAGATTTTTTTTTTGTTTCAGGGCCTAGCTGACTTAGGCAATTAAGTCTGCTGGGGTGTTTTCACGCCTAATGCCCTAAAACCATCTGGTTAGGGTGCATTAGCCCAAAACTCGATAAGAAAACTAGAAAATTCGATATATACAAAGTCAAACAAGTGTTCTTTCCGAGTCAAAATTTCTTACGGTTCTTTGTGTGAGAATAATCTTGGCTTAAGACGAGTTTTTCTATAAAAAAATATTTCTAATGGAGATATGAAGATAAAGATTATTGCAAGTTCACGAGGGTGTGTATGATACAAAAACAGGTGATAGGTGGAGTGAAGAATAAATCTTAGTTTTCTGTCAAAGATGATAGAAATTCTGATTTAAAACCTAGCTGGAGACTGAAACTTGAAAAAAGCTTAAGTCTTAACGAACTTGCGTGATCCTTTTGAAGTTTTTCCTGGTCCGTATTTGTGACATGAAAACTCTAATCGATTTTTTTGAAATGTAACGACGCTATTTTCATAAGCACGTAAAGACGTATAGGATCTTAAATTAAATAAGAAATGAGGAGTGAAAAATAAGGGTTCAGTATTTCTAATTTAGAATGATAGAATTTCCAACTTAGATATTGTACCTTAGAATTAGAATCAAATGTAATCTTACTAACTGGATTGACGGGATTTTGTGAGTGTAATACGCTTAAAACCCTTAAGAGACAAAACTTGTCACGCCCCGCTTCCCAGTGTACGGGTAAGGAGGCGCGACTGGCCCGCTATGTATTTACTCAGAAGTAAACACACTAAGCGTAACTAAGCAATATAATAAAGTACACAAGAAAAATGATAAGAGATATAAATGAACAGCAATTTTTATTTTTTAAACATTTCTTTACAATACAACTGAAAATGTAGATACAAGGATGGAAAGCAATGCCTAAACAATGGCATGAACTGAAAGTAAAGTGAGTAGAAGTAAAGCCTAATGGTCGTGCTGCTCAGTGGTCTGCTCCAAGTGCTCCTGGCTGGTCTCGAACTTCTCAGAGTCGGGTCATCCTGACAATATTCCAAATAAAGAAGAGAAATAGGAATGTCGTCAGCGAACAATCGCTCGGTAAGTCCCGAAGAAAAGTAGGAATAGAATAGACAGATGAATAGACAGATATGACAATATAACTGGTATATTGTGAGTTTGTTATATTAACGAGTTGATTGTAGCTTGGTACAGAATATGCCAGTGTATACGAGAGGAGTCTAACTTACACCGCGGACTATGGTAACCCGTAGTACAAGGCTCCGTCGATAAAACCACGGAACAATGGCAATGGATGTATATTTAATGACCATCTCGTGCCACTTTTAACACATTCTGTGTCAGTCTATCCCTTTAAACCCCCGTAATGTATTTTGTATTGATTTGTATTTTTTTAAATGGATATAAGACTTGCTGAAACCATGATATCATGTAAACGGAATGGATATAAATGGATAGTCATGTAATCAGAGTATTGTAAGTCCACGTTGCCCACCCCGGTACTTACGGGGAGGCGGAAACAGTATAAAAAACGATTTTTAGAACTCAAGGCAACATGGACTAAAAGGAGGATCTTTGCTAAACAAAAACTAACAACCATGCTAAAAGATTTAGCTACTCGGTTAGAGGGTTACACCTAGTCTTGAACTCCTTCTCTTCGTATTCCTTTGGAGTGGGTTGAATGGTTCCTCCTCGTCGCCTTCTCTTGCCGAAGAAAGATCCACCCGAGGGTCTCTACCTTGAGCTCCTACCTCAAACTAGAGGTAACTAAAGTGCTTGGTGTGCTAAACCTAGAACCTTAGGATGAGTAGAGAGGAATTTTGGTGTTTTATCTCAAAAGCAAATGGTTCTCAACTCATGAGAGATTATTTCTTTGAGAGAGAGGAAGAGGATGAGAGAGAATGAGCATGAGAGAATGAGCATGAGGGAATGAGATGAGAATATCAACCATATTCACATATGTGTGAATTATGAATTAACAATATTAATCAAAAGAAAATGGTGATGGTTCATTTGAAAAGACCATTATCATTTCACATTTAATGAATTTTTCTAGGATCAAAGAGCATCTTTTATGTGAAATAATGATGGTCAACTTTTCAACTTGGGTCAACAAGTCAACCAAGGTCAAATGGTCAACAACCCTAACCATAACACAATTTCCTTTAATTAATATTATTAATCATATTTCACATATTCATTAGGGTTTGGAAAAAGAAAATGGTCATCAACCCTAATGAGAATCCTCTGCCTCTGCCTCTCTCAACTGTGCATACACACCCGATTCCATGTTCCGAGGAACACGAATACACTGAGATAAAATCAATCCCAAAACATATACTAGGATCCGGCTTAAACCAAAGCCCGCTAGTAATAACGGTTCGGACACCAAACGTGCACAAGTGCGCGGATGTGAACGAACCCCGTCGCAAAACCATGCGACCTCTACTCTGTTTTGCCCAAAGGTGAATAACCCTCTGTGTGGGACTCTAAAGACTCGACACTACGCTGGCAGTGGATTTAACCACAGGCCGCAAGCGGTACTAGCTGTACGTAATGGTCCCCAGGTAGATGCCGATAAGAAGACTGATGAGGTGAACCCATCCGAACTCCTACTGAGCCTGAATGTGACAATCTCCGTACAGTCCGGTCTGTTCGTCTGAGAGTATCGCATGAAGGGCCTAGGGGGCGGTAAACGTCAGTCCCCTAATAGCGATACAAGTCGTGTCAGAGTGTAGCCCAGAACACCCTGAGATAACACTGGAAACGCTACCAGTATATCTCGCTTGCCCTGGCCAGGGACTTTGTGTAATGGCTCTCCTAGACACAGCGCGATATCAACCCCCAATACCGGGAGAGACTAATCCTGTCTAACCGTCACTGCTTCCAAGTGCTTCGGGACTCCACCCAACTGCTACCTATTTGCACGACTCCTTTGAGCCGTGGTAGGGTAGCAATCTAAGAACAGTGGGAACACACTCGAGGCGAAGTGACAGTGTCAAGTCAAAGGACTAAGCAGTACTCATGTCACCTGGGAACTGATAACTAACGATAGGTATAATACCAACCAACAGTTCTTGACGAGTCCTGTCCAGTGTACTCGTAACCTAACGAGCACCCGCATACTATCTCAAGTACGACGTACTAATGGCTGTGGGACTGACTATCTCCCCAGCTGGGATGAGAAGCGCATACGCTAGTCTACTCCAGAGTATCGATGCCCCGTCTCGATAATCCTACGACTAGGGACCTGTATAAGGATGTGCTTGTAGATTACCCAGCCCCCACTAGTGTGACTGCCATCACAACGCTGGTAATCAAGCAAGGATCCTAAGGGCTCCACTAATGTGTAAAGGCGATATGCTAAAAGAAACACATGCGCACACTAAAGTAGAAACAAACCAAGTAGCATACTACTATTTTGAGCAAGATTGTCTATACAACTGTGAATATCTCAAGCTTCCATCAAGTAATATACCAACTAGTATGATAAAGTAATGGCCTCTAGGGCATATACACTAACAATCTCCCACTTGCACTAAGGCCATGTACTGGCGTATCGAAGACCTATCATCTCGATCAGTCGCTCGAACTGAGTCTGGGGTAAGGCCTTCGTGAATGGATCTGCAGTGTTATCTTCTGTAGCAACCCTCCGAACCTCGATCTCCCGGCGATCCATGATCTCCCTGATCAGGTGATACCGCCTTAAGATGTGTCTGGACTTCTGATGGGACCTGAGTTCCTTCGCTAAAGCAATAGCCCTGTTGTTGTCACAATACAGAGGTATTGGATCAACAATGGACGGAACCACCTGAAGTTCTGTCAAGAACTTCCTCATCCAGACGGCTTATTTTGCGGCATCAGATGCAGCGATATATTCTGCTTCCATCGTCGAGTCAGCAACGGTTTCATGTTTGGAACTCTTCCAACACACCGCCCCTCCATTGAGAGTAAAGATATAACCTGACATGGATTTGGAGTCATCCTTGTCACTCTGGAAGCTGGAGTCAGCAAGGCCTCGATCTGGAGGTCTTTTCCGCCATACACCAAGAACATCTCCTTAGTCCTTCTCAGGTACTTGAGAATGTTCTTTACCGCTATCCAGTGCTTCTCCCCAGGGTTTGACTGATACCGGCTTACCACACTCGGTGCATAAGCTACATCTGGTCTGGTACACAACATCGCATACATTATAGAGCCTACCGCAGAAGCGTAGGGTATAATAGACATGCGATCCCTTTCCAAATCAGTGTTGGGAGACATCTCTTTGGAGAGGGTGATCCCGTGACAAGCCGGTAGATTACCGCGCTTAGAATCATCCATACTAAATCTTTTCAGTATGGTGTCGATGTACCTGGACTGTGAGAGTCCTAATATCCTCTTAGATCTATAACGATGGATCCGGATCCGCGGAATGTAAGAGGCATCACCCAGGTCTTTCATGGAGAACCTGTGTGACAAGAACCCTTTGACGGATTGTAGCATAGGAATGTCATTTCCTATCAAGAGAATGTCATCCACGTATAAAACGAGGAATACGACAGTTCATGCTACAATTTTACTATAGATGCATGGTTCATCTGGATTATTGATAAAGCCAAATTCTTTGACCGTCTCATCAAAACAGATGTTCTAACTCCGCGATGCCTGCTTCAGTCCATAAATGGACTTAAGCAATTTGCACACTTTCCCGCTGCTCCCACTCTGAATGAAACCCTCTGGCTGGTCCATATAGACACACTCCTCTAAATTTCCATTTAGAAAAGCGGTCTTTACGTCCATCTGCTAAATCTCATAATCGTGGAAGGCAGCAATGGCAAGAAGGATCCGAATGGATTTGAGCATAGCCACTGGAGAAAAGGTTTCGTCATAGTCCAAACCAGGTCTTTGACGAAAACCCTTTGCAACAAATCTAACCTTATAGGTCTCAACCTGTCTATCTACACCAATCTTCCTTATGAAGATCCATTTGCAGCCTACGGGTTTTACCCCTTCTGGAGCAAAGTCCAAAGTACATACTTTGTTGGTGTACATGGACTCCATTTCGGTCCACATTGCTGTTAGTGTTTATGCCCTAGAAGGCCATTACTGTATCATACTAGTTTGTATATTACTTAATGGAAGCTTGGGATATTCACATGTATATAACAGTCTTGCTAAACATGGTAGTATGCTACTTGGTTTTTCTATCTTAATATGTGAGTGTACGTATTGATAGAGCTCTTAGGATCTTGCTTGACAACCAGTGTTGTGATGGCAGTCACACTAGTGGGAGCTGGGTAGTCTACAGGCACATCCTTATTCAGGTCCCTAGTCGTTCGATTATCGAGACAGAGCATCGATACTCCGGAGTAGACTAGTGTGTACGCTTCTCATCCCAGTTGGGGAGATGGTCTGTCCCACAGCCATCAGTACGTCGTACTGGAGATAGTATACAGGTGCTCGTTAGGTTACGGGTACACCGGACAGGACTCACAGGGAACTGTTGGTTGGTTTTATACCAGTCGTCAGTGAACAGTTCCCAGGTGACATGAGTACAGCGTAGTCCGCAGACTTGACACTGCTACTTCGCCTCGAGTGTGTCCCACTGTTCTTAGATTGCTACCCTACCACGGCTCAAAGGAGTCGTGCAAACAGGTAGCAGTTGGGTGCAGTCCCGAGCACTTGGAGGCAGTGGCGGTTAGATAGGATTCGTTCCTCCCGGTATTGGGAGTTGATATCGCGCTGTGTCAGAGAGCCATTACGCAAAGTCCCTGGCCAGGGCAAGCGAGATTTGCTGGTAGGTTCCAGTAGTTTCTCAGGGTGTAATGGGCTTCCCTCCGACACGACTTATACCGCTATTAGGGGACTGACGCTTGCCGCCCCCTAGGCCCGATATGCGATATTCTTGGACGAACGGACCGGACTGTATGGAGATTGTCACATCAGACTCAGTAGGAGTTCGGATGGGTTTCCTCATCAGCCTTCTTATCGACAACTACCTGGGGACCGTTACGTACAGCTAGTGCCGCTTGCGGTCTGTGGTTAAACCCACTGCCAGCGTAGTAGTCGAGTCTCTAGAGTCCCACACAGAGAGTTTCCTATTCCACGCGAAACGATATAGAGGTCGTATGGTTTTACGATAAGGGTTCGGACGCGTACGTGCGTTTACGCGCGTACGACTTTCGGACAGTTTTTACCAGTCGGCTTTGGTTTAAGCCAGTTACTGGTATCCGGTTATTGGATTTTACAGTCTAAAGTTTTTCCGTATTTTTGCGGATCAGAGGGGCGTTCTCGTAATTGTGCGAGAAGCTTCTAGAAGATGGTGACTAAGGAGGTTTAGGTGGCATTTGCATTAAATGGGTTTAGTGAGTCATGAGGGTGATTCATTCATATCATTAATGCACAATAAATGATTAATGAGTCATGGTTATGAATCACCATTAGATATTTATGAAACTTGATTATTCATCACTTGTTTTTCTTTTGTTGATGAATTATAAAGTTTCATATATATTATGATAACTTACTATTCTCATATGATAATTATTCTCACCTTCTCTCTTCTCAAGCTCTCCCTCTTCAAACCCTAATCCTCACCTCTCATGTGTTGAGAACTAGGATTAGCTAGAATAAACAATCCATAACCATCACTCTATCTCAATCTATCTTCTTTGATTAGCAATCCAAGAAGGTTAGTTGCCTCAAGTTTAGAGGCTAAGCTTGGAGTTTTGCTCTCAGGTGGATCGTCTACTACAAAGAGAAGGCCGAGGAGGACGAGGAGATCGTAAAGACGAAGGACTTGGTTCGATAGGTATAATCCCTAAGCATAGTAGTTTAGAACAACTATATGTTTGGTTAGTTATCGTTTAGCCTCGATTCAAGCGGTTAGTCGATGTTTGTTCACTAAACAAGTTCGTTTTTGAAAATTCCGCCTCCACACAAGTATTGGGGTGTAGTACATCGACTTACAGTGGTATCAGAGCCTCGCTAAACAATAAATAACTTAATTGCAAATTTGTACGAATTTCGAACGGAAAAACGAAGCCGGAAAACCCTAAAAACATCAAGTTTCTGTCGATTTTAAAATGATGTCCTAAAATTTTTCAGGGATGTGCAGAAAGCTTGAAATGACCACAGAAGAACACCCAAGAAATTTGGGTTCCTGAATCGTCTACGGCGCCGCGGAACCGCGGCGGATCCCACCGATCCGCCGCGCTTCCGCCGCCGAGTTGACGAGTCAGGAACTCGTTTTTCTTGTGTGGGTCCCCTGTGGTATTTGGGATTTTCTGGAATATTTTAATTTTGCTCAGGTTTCAGTTTAACAGAGAAGTAATTGAGCAATATTAAATGTGTTTAATCGATCGAAATTGTACAGTATTTGCATATTGGATTATATCTGTGATTGATAAATGTGTTCGTAAACCTCCCCTAACTGCTAGTATGTCGGTTGGTAGGGGGTTGCACATTTCTGTAATGGTTATATCTGTTTGTGCATATAAACTGTATTGGACTGTTGTGGTGTATAGCCGGGGTTTTGAAATGGGTTATTATTTAATTCATTTGTTGTAAATGTAATTTGTTGTAATATTATTTTGCGGAGCACATCCAGGTTGCGGTTGTAGCCACCGTTGTATTATTTCATTTTACTGTTTTTGCTCCTAGGACAGATCCAAGGTGGGGTACACAAACAGCCGGGCGGGTAGTTTGCCGTACCCGTAGGGATCTTGGGTGGGGTAACGGCTATTCATCACAACTGTGTAATCTGTCTTTTCTTGCAGGCTCAAAAGAAATACAGATTGCTTGCAAATCCAATAAAGTTTATCTGTGTTCTGGAATGTATATCATTGCGTCAGACGAATGTAAAATATCTATATATATTGTAGCTATTTTAGACGTCACTTATGTTTTACACCCGCGCTAGCCCAGTCCCCGCTCTGTCGTTAGTTAAGTAACCTAACGGGTGATGACGGGACCCAGTGGCGAATGCAGATGGCATAAGAGGACGTCATATTTTCGTTGTTTCCTGCAATGATAGGTTAATGATGGGACGCATTATCTATAATACAAAGAAAAAAATAAACCAAAGTTTAAATCGTTGGAACAATTTAAAAGAAACCACTCGGTTAATTTTAAAAACAGATATTTTTAAATGCGGAGCTTTAACCACTCCTTTTAAAAGCTATCAGGTTCCTTCGGTTATATCAAGTTCACTACGTTCACGGTTTCGCCAAAACCAGTCGTAGCCCTCCGTCATTTCTTATGAATGGTCAGTAGTATTCAAGCTATGTTTGTTTGGCCCTTAGTCAAGACATAGTGATTGGTAGCTGCTGGGGTATTCATTTGTTGCATAGATAGATGAGTTGGTTTGGGACACTCGTATTACTTTGTTTGGCCCTTAGTCAAGAGTATACGGATGGGTTCAAATCAACAGGATAATGATGGGCAGAACTTGACATGTGACTTATGATTTGTTGGCCCTTAGTCAAGATCATAAGAACATGGGGAAAAAATCTATATCGGGAATTTCTAAAGAAACTGAATTTGCAAAGAGATGCATACCATTTTGAGTTTGATGAATGTTGGTAGCATTCCTACAGCATTATCAGACGATGATATTTGGATCCCGATCCTACTGTGAGTATATGCTACTTATCAGGATATTTGTCACTTAACGATCAATGCTATAAACCTAGTAGGTGTCCAGAAAAGTGTCAGCGGGGTTACGCCCCCAGAGAAAAGAGGTTATTTAATTAAGGAACTTCGCGAAAGCGTTGGAAAACCTCCCTCGAAGTATCGACACCAGCCTGGCTGAACGGTTAAGCAAGTATTGTACGGTGAGAATAGTCCTGGCTAATTCTTCTTTTATGGTTTGAGGAAGGATTCGAGAAACAGTGGGAGCCATCCAGTTTAGATAAACTAAAAACCACTCTAAACTTGCAAGAGCATCATGCTAAAGAGTTTTCTTCTCTCTCTCCTAATTGCAGCGACCCTGAAAATGACTGGACTTAAGTTACTTTTAGAGAAAAATATACTGACAGGGCCAAACTATAAAGATTGGTTGCGGAATGTCAAAATGGCTTTAACCTATGACAAACTGGGGTACATCCTCACCGCTACGGCACCTGCTGTCCCTGGTCCCAAATCCAGCAATGCGGATAAGGAAATCCGCAAAACCTGGGATTTAGATTGCGCGAAAGCCAAGTGCATCGTGCTTGCCTCGATGAACAATGAACATCAGAGGAGGCACGAGGATATGGACCTTGATGGCATATTTCTCCATACAAAGGAACTTTATGGAGAGCAATCTCGTATAGCAAGATACGAGACCTCTAAGAACTTGTTTCGAGCGAGGTTGGCTGTCGGGTCATCGGTAGGAGAACATGTCCTAAAGATGATCGGCTATATAGAAGAGCTTGCAGACCTTGGGACGACTTTGGATAATGAGCTCTATACATACCTTATTCTCCAGTCCCTTCCTCACACCTACGCCCAGTTTATCCTGAACTTCAACATTCAAAGAAAAGAAGTTGAACTTCCGGAACTCCTGAACATGTTAAGGAGTGCAGAGGGCACCTTGAAGAATTCAAGGGAAACACCCGCTATGTTTGTTGGCGGTACATCTTCTTCCGGGTCCAAGGCTAAGGCCAAAGGAAGGAAGGAGAAGGCCGCACCTAGACCTAGAGGAGGTGTTAGTAAGGTGGGAGGGAAGGGAAAGAAAAAGTTTGCGGTACCGATAGTTGGCCAGGATGAGTGCTTCCATTGTCACAGAAAAGGGCACTGGAAGAAGGATTGCAAGGCGTGGAATGCCAAGAACCAGGAACCGAAGCAAGCTGTGGCTTCGACTTCAGGTGTGTTTGTAATTGAGAATTGTTTGTCGATCAACTCTACTTCCTGGGTATTGGATACCGGATCAGGATCTCATATTTGCAATTCATTGCAGGTACTGAGAAACCGTAGAGTGCTGAAGGAAGGTGATATGACCCTAAAGGTTGCTAACGGAGCTAGCGTGGGAGCTGCGTCCGTCAGGGATTATCACCTAGGATTGACGAGTGGACACATTTTGGTTTTACATAACTGTTATTTTGTACCAAGCTTAACGTGTAATATCATATCAGTTTCCTTGTTATCAAATAAATGTTATGATTTCACGTTTGTAAGAGATGTTGTCAACATCCACCTAATCATGGTTTGATTTGGTCAGGTACATTAAATAACGGTATATATGTTTTAAACCAACTCCAAATTTTCAATGTCCAGAACACACTAAAAAGAAAGTCTCCAGATTTAAATAAAGCTTTCTTATGGCATTGTAGACTGGGTCACATCAATGAGAGAAGGTTGACTAAGTTGCATAGAGAAGGATATTTGGACTCGTTCGAATATCAATCTTATGATACTTGTCAATCTTGTCTCAAAGGAAAGATGACAAAGACTCCATTCACTGGACAAGGAGTAAGAGCGAGCGAGCTCTTAGGACTCATACACAGCGATGTATGTGGTCCAATGTCTACACATGCGAGAGGTGGTTATTCCTACTTCATTACTTTTACAGATGATTTCTCTAGGTATGGATATGTTTTCTTAATGAAGCATAAATCCGAGGCCTTTGAGAAATTCCTGGAATACAAGAGTGAAGCGGAAAACCAAACAGGCAAAAGTATTAAGACACTGAGATCTGATCGAGGTGGAGAATACTTAAGTGCCGAGTTCCTAGGTTACCTAAAAGAGAAAGGAATTCTCTCTCAGCTTACTCCTCCATACACTCCACAGCACAACGGTGTATCGGAGAGACGGAATCGAACCCTATTGGATATGGTACGATCCATGATGAGTAATGCTGAGTTACCGCGATCTTTCTGGGGTTATGCGCTAGAATCAGCGGCATATCTTTTAAACCAGGTTCCAACCAAGACTGTGCCTACCACACCATATCAGATGTGGAGTGGGAAGAAACCCTGTCTAAAACATTTTAGGACATGGGGGTGTCCAGCTTTTGTAAAAAAGCAGCATTCGGACAAGCTCGAGGCACGCTCAGTACAGTGTAAGCTTGTGGGATATCCAAAGAACTCCAAGGGATATTATTTCTATTACGCAGAGGAACAAAAGGTTTTTGTTTCTCGTCATGCCCACTTCTTAGAAACTGAATTTTTAGAAAATCAGAAGAGTGGGAGCGCAGTAGAACTGGAAGAAATTCCAGAACCACAAGCTGCTACTGAAAGTTTGGTAGAACCAGAGGTTCAAGAAGAACAGAACATTCCCGCACCCCTCCGCAGGAGTAGTAGGCCGTCTCATCCGCCTGAGAGATACTACGGTTTTCTCATAGATGGGGATAGAGAGGATTGCATCATAGATGATGATGAACCTACTGACTTCCAGCAGGCCATCCAGAGCGGCGACTCGGTACGATGGCTAGATGCAATGCGGACCGAAATGGAGTCCATGTACACCAACAAAGTATGGACTTTGGACTTTGCTCCAGATGGGGTAAAACCCATAGGATGCAAATGGATCTTCAAGAAAAAGATTGGTGTAGATGGACAGGTGGAAACCTATAAGGCTAGACTTGTTGCAAAGGGTTTTCGTCAAAGACCTGGTTTGGACTATGACGAAACTTTTTCTCCAGTGGCTATGCTCAAATCCATTCGGGTCCTTCTTGCTATCGCTGCCTTCCATGATTATGAAATCTGGCAGATGGACGTAAATACGGCTTTTCTAAATGGAAATTTAGAAGAGAGCGTCTATATGGATCAGCCAGAGGGTTTCAATCAGAGTGGGAGCAGCGGGAAAGTATGCAAGCTGCTTAAGTCCATTTATGGACTAAAGCAGGCATCGCGGAGTTGGAACATCTGTTTTGATGAGACAGTCAAAGAATATGACTTTATCAAAAATCCAGATGAACCGTGCATATATTGTAGCCAGAAGTGTTGTATTCCTCGTCTTGTACATGGATGACATTCTATTGATAGGAAATGACATTCCTATGCTACAATCTGTCAAAGGATTCTTGTCACACAGGTTCTCCATGAAAGACCTGGGTGATGCCTCTTACATTCTGGGGATCCGGATCTATCGTGATAGATCCAAGAGGATGTTGGGACTTTCGCAGTCCAGGTATATCGACACTGTACTTAAAAGATTCAGTATGGAAGATTCTAAGCGCGGTAATCTACCGGCTTGTCACGGAATCACCCTCTCCAAAGAGATGTCTCCCAAGACTGATTTGGAAAGGGAACGCATGTCTATTATACCCTACGCTTCTGCGGTAGGCTCTATAATGTATGCGATGTTGTGTACCAGACCAGATGTAGCTTACGCACTGAGCGTGGTGAGCCGGTATCAGTCAGACCCAGGGGAGAAACACTGGATAGCAGTAAAGAACATTCTCAAGTACCTGAGGAGGACTAAGGAGATGTTCTTGGTTTACGGCGGAAAAGACCTCAGGTTGGAGGCCTTTGCTGATTCCGGCTTCCAGAGTGATAAGGACGATTCCAAGTCCATGTCAGGTTATGTCTTTACCCTCAATGGAGGGGCGGTGTGCTGGAAGAGCTCCAAGCAGGACACCGTTGCTGACTCGACGATAGAAGCGGAGTATATAGCTGCTTGCGATGCCGCAAAAGAAGCAGTCTGGATGAAGAAGTTCCTAACAGAACTTCAGGTGGTTCCTACCATAGTTGATCCAATACCTCTGTATTGAGACAACAACGGAGCTATAGCTTTAGCGAAGGAACCAAGGTCCCATCAGAAGTCCAGACACATCTTGAGGCGGTATCACCTGATCAGGGAGATCATTGATCGTCAGGAGATCGAGGTTCGGAGAGTTGCTTCAGAAGAGAACATTGCTGATCCATTCACGAAGGCCCTACCTCAGACGCAGTTCGAGAGGCTACTCGAGATCATTGGTCTTCAATATGCCAGTACATGGCCCTAGTGCAAATGGGAGATTGTTAGTGTTTATGCCCTAGAAGGCCATTACTGTATCATACTAGTTTGTATATTACTTAATGGAAGCTTGGGATATTCACATGTATATAACAGTCTTGCTAAACATGGTAGTATGCTACTTGGTTTTTCTATCTTAATATGTGAGTGTACGTATTGATAGAGCTCTTAGGATCTTGCTTGACTACCAGCGTTGTGATGGCAGTCACACTAGTGGGGGCTGGGTAGTCTACAAGCACATCCTTATTCAGGTCCCTAGTCGTTGGATTATCGAGACAGAGCATCGATACTCCGGAGTAGACTAGTGTGTACGCTTCTCATCCCAATTGGGGAGATGGTCTGTCCCACAGCCGTCAGTACGTCGTACTGGAGATAGTATACAGGTGCTCGTTAGGTTACGGGTACACAGGACAGGACTCACAGGGAACTGTTGGTTGGTTTTATACCAGTCGTCAGTGAACAGTTCCCAGGTGACATGAGTACAGCGTAGTCTGCAGACTTGACACTGCTACTTCGCCTCGAGTGTGTCCCACTGTTCTTAGATTGCTACCCTACCACGGCTCAAAGGAGTCGTGCAAACAGGTAGCAGTTGGGTGCAGTCCCGAGCACTTGGAGGCAGTGGCGGTTAGATAGGATTCGTCCCTCCCGGTATTGGGAGTTGATATCGCGCTGTGTCAGAGAGCCATTACGCAAAGTCCCTGGCCAGGGCAAGCGAGATTTGCTGGTAGGTTCCAGTAGTTTCTCAGGGTGTAATGGGCTTCCCTCCGACACGACTTATACCGCTATTAGGGGACTGACGCTTGCCGCCCCCTAGGCCCGATATGCGATAGTCTTGGACGAACGGACCGGACTGTATGGAGATTGTCACATCAGACTCAGTAGGAGTTCGGATGGGTTTCCTCATCGGCCTTCTTATCGACAACTACCTGGGGACCGTTACGTACAGCTAGTGCCGCTTGCGGTCTGTGGTTAAACCCACTGCCAGCGTAGTAGTCGAGTCTCTAGAGTCCCACACAGAGAGTTTCCTATTCCAGGCGAAACGATATAGAGGTCGTATGGTTTTACGACAAGGGTTCGGACGCGTACGTGCATTTACGCGCGTACGACTTTCGGACAGTTTTTACCAGTCGGCTTTGGTTTAAGCCAGTTACTGGTATCGGGTTATTGGATTTTTACAGTCTAAAGTTTTTCCGTATTTTTGCGGATCAGAGGGGCGTTCTCGTAATTGTGCGAGAAGCTTCTAGAAGATGGTGACTAAGGAGGTTTAGGTGGCATTTGCATTAAATGGGTTTAGTGAGTCATGAGGGTGATTCATTTATATTATTAATGCACAATAAATGATTAATGAGTCATGGTTATGAATCAACATTAGATATTTATGAAACTTGATTATTCATCACTTGTTTTTCTTTTGTTGATGAATTATAAAGTTTCATATATATTATGATAACTTACTATTCTCATATGATAATTATTCTCACCTTCTCTCTCCTCAAGCTCTCCCTCTTCAAACCCTAATCCTCACCTCTCATGTGTTGAGAACTAGGATTAGCTAGACTAAACAATCCATAACCATCACTCTATCTCAATCTATCTTCTTTGATTAGCAATCAAAGAAGATTAGTTGCCTCAAGTTTAGAGGCTAAGCTTGGAGTTTTGCTCTCGGGTGGATCTTCTACTACAAAGAGCAGGCCGAGGAGGACGAGGAGATCGTAAAGACGAAGGACTTGGTTCGATAGGTATAATCCCTAAGCATAGTAGTTTAGAACAACTATATGTTTGGTTAGTTATCGTTTAGCCTCGATTCAAGCGGTTAGTCGATGTTTGTTCACTAAACAAGTTCGTTTTTGAAAATTCCGCCTCCCCACAAGTATTGGGGTGTAGTACATCGACTTACAATTGCATCCAGCCATTTTACCGAGTCAACGCTCTGAATGGCCTGCTGGAAGCTAGTCGGCTCATCATTATCAATGATGCAATCCTCTCTATCTCCGTCTATGAGAAAACCGTAGTATCTCTCGGGCGGATGAGACTGCCTACTACTTCTGTGGAGCGGCGCGGGAATGTCGTGTACTTTCGAACCCTCTGGTTCTACTAAGCTTTCAGTAATAGCTTGTGGTTCTGGAATTTCTTCTAGTTCTACTGCGCTCCCACTTATCTGATTTTCCAAAAACTCAGTTTCCAAGAAGCAGGCATGACGAGAAACAAAAACCTTTTGTTCCTCTGCGCAATAGAAGAAATATCCCTTGGAGTTCTTTGGATATCCCACAAACTTACACTGTACTGAGCGTGCCTCGAGTTTGTCCGCATGCTGCTTTTTGACAAAAGATGGACATCTCCGTGTCTTAATGTGCTTAAGATAGGGTTTCTTCCCACTCCATATCTGATATGGTGTGGTAGGCACAGTCTTAGTAGGAACTCGGTTCAAAAGATATGCAGCTGATTCTAGTGCATATCCCCAGAATGATCGCGGCAACTCAGCATTACTCATCATGGAACGTACCATATCCAATAGGGTTCGATTCCTTCTCTCCGATACACCATTATGTTGTGGGGTGTATGGAGGAGTAAGCTGAGAGAGAATTCCATTCTCTTTTAGATAATCCAGGAACTCGGCACTCAAGTATTCACCACCTAGATCAGATCTCAGTGTCTTGATACTTTTGCCTGTTTGTTTTTCTACTTCATTCTTGTATTCCTGGAATTTTTCGAAGGCTTCAGATTTATGTTTCATTAAGAAGACATATCCGTACCTTGAAAAGTCATCCATAAAAGTAATGAAGTAAGAATAACCGCTTCGCGCATGTGTAGACATTGGACCGCACACATCGCTGTGTACGAGCCCCAAGAGCTTGCTTGCTCTTACTCCGTGTCCAGTGAACAGAGTCTTTGTCATCTTTCCTTTGAGACAGCATTGACAAGTTGCATATGATTGATATTCGAACGGATCCAAATATCCTTCTGTATGTAACTTCGTCAACCTTCTCTCATTGATGTGACCCAGTCTACAATACCATAAGAAAGCATGATTTATTTCTGGAGACTTTCTTTTGTGTGTATTCTGGACATTGAAAATCTATGGTTGGTTTAATACGTATATACCGTTGCTTAATGTACCCGACCCAATCAGAACATGATTAAGGTGAATGTTTACATCATTGCTTACAAATGCAAAATCATAACCTTCTTAAGACATTAAAGATATATATATATATGATATTACAAGTCAAACTGGGTACAAAATAACAATCACGCAAAACCAAAAATATGTCCATCTGACAATCCCAAGTGATAGTCCCCCACGGACTCAGCATCCATGCTAGCTCCGTTTGCAACTCTGAGGGTCATATCACCTGCCTTCAAAACCCTACGCTTTCTCAGTGCCTGCAAAAAATTACAGATATGAGATCCTGATCCGGTATCCAATACCCAGGAAATAGAGTTTATTGATAGACAGTTTTCAATAACATACATACCTGAAACCGAAGCCATAACTTGCTTCGGGTCCTGGTTTCTGGCCTTCCAAGCCCTGCAATCTTTCTTCCAGTGTCCACTCTTGTGACAGTAAAAGCACTCTTCCTTTCCCACAAGCTTTCCCGCTACCTTTGTTACTTTTGCCTTTCCCCTCGTTTCCACTTTACTAACACCGCCCCTTGGTTTGGTGGGGGTTTTCTTCTTCTTTCCCTTGGCTTTCGCCTTGGACCTAGAAGAGGAAGGTCCTCCAACAAACAAAGTGGATGGTTCCCTACCTTTCTGTAGGGTGCCCTCTGCACTCCTCAACATATTGAGGAGTTCCGGAAGTTCAACTTCTTTTCCTTGCATGTTGAAGTTCAGGATAAACTGGGCGTAAGTGGAAGGAAGGGACTGGAGAATCAAGTCAGTGTAGATCTCGTTCTCTAACGTGGTCCCAAGGTCCATGAGCTCTTCAATGTAGCCAATCATCTTAAGCACGTGTTCCACTATCGATGATCCGACGGCCAATCTTGCTGAAAACAACTTTTTTGAGACTTTGTATCTGGCGATACGGGATTGCTCTCCATATAGTTCCTTAGTATGGAGAAATATGGATTCGATGTCCATATTCTCATGCCTCCTATGATGTTCATTGTCCATAGAGGCAAGCACGAGGCACTTGGCCTTCGCGCAATCAATCTCCCAAGTCTTACGGATTTCCTTATCCGCGACGCTGGAGGTGGGACCTGAGACAGGGGGAGCTTTGGTGGTAAGGAGATACCCCAACTTGTCATAAGTGATTGCCATTTTGATATTCCTGAGCCAATCATTGTAGTTTGGCCTTGTCAGTATGTTTTTATCTAGTAGTAACTTAAGTCCGGTCATGATACTTAGTCGCTGCAATTAGGAGAGAGAGAAGAAACACTTTAGCATGATGCTCTTGTAAGTTTAGAGTGGTTTTTAGTTTGTCTAAACAGGATGGCTCCCACTGTTTCTCGAATCCTTCCTCAAACCAAAAAAGAAGAATTAGTCGGGATCAATCTCACCGTACAATACTTGCTTAACCGTTCAGCCAGGCCAGTGTTGCTACTTCGAGGGGGGTTTTCCAACGCTTTCACGAAGTTCCTTAATTAAGTAACCTCTTTTCCCTGTGGGCGTAGCCCCGCTAACACCTTTCTATACACCTACTTGGTTTATAGTATTGATCGTTAAGTGAGAAAGTTTCCGAGGAGTAGCATATACTCACAGTAGGATCGGGATCCAAATATCATCGTGTGATAAAACTGAAGGAATCTTACCAGAATTATCACACTCCAAATGGTATGCAGCACTAGCAAGTTTCAGTTTCTTTAGAAACTCCTCATGTAGATTTTTACCCCATGCTCTTATGACCTTGACTTTGGCCAACAAATCATAAGTCACATGTCAAGTTCTACCCGTCATTTTCCAGGTTAATTTGAACCCACCCGTACCTGCCCTTGACTTTGGCCAAAAAGGCAGTACGACTGTCCCAAACCAACGCATCTATCTATGCTACACATGAACATCCAATAGCTACCAATCACTATGCCTTGACTTTGGCCAACAAACACAGCTTGAATACTATTGATTATCCACATGAAATGACCGAGGGCTACGAATGGTTTTGGCGAAACCGTGAACGTAGTGAACTTGATATAATCGAAGGAACGAGATAGCTTTTAAAAGGAGTGGTTTAAGCTCCGCGTTTAAAAGTTGTTTTGAAAAGAAACCGAGTGGTTTTGAAATTGTTCCAACGACTTTAACTTTGGTTTATTTTCTTGAATTAATTTAATGCGTCCCATCAATTAATCCTACAATTGAAAAAAACAACGAAAATATGACGTACGCTTATGCCATCCGCATTCGCCACGGGGCCCCGTCATCACCCGTTAGGTTACTTAACTAACGACAGAGCGGGGGCTGGACTAGCGCTGATGCAAAACATAATCAACGCCTACTAGATATCATATATAGATATAAACATTCGTCAGATGCAATGATAACCATTCCAGATCACAGATGAAAACATTGGATATACTAGGAATCCGCATTTCGTTCGAGCCTGAAACGAAAGACAGATTACACGATCGCGATGAATAGCCAAACCCCACCCTAGACCCCTACGGGTGCGGCAAACTACCCGCCAAGTACCCGAAGTGGAGCAACCTCCCTCAACAACGTGAGTAGGCCACTCGGCACTTCGAGGTACCCGGTAGTTTGTGCACCCCACCTTGGGTCTATCCTAGGAGAAAAAACAGTAAAAGAAATAATATACAATGGCGGCTACAACTTCATCCCGGATGTGGGGCCATACAAATAATATTACATCAATTTACATATTACATCAAATGAAAGATAAAGAAAACACTCATCTCACAACCCCCGGCTATTCATCCACGATAATCCAACGAATTCATATACACAAACCATCAACATTACAGATCACAGATATGTATAACCCTCACTAATCGACGTATAGCGATTAACAGACGTTCAATACATATATCACATCACAGATATAACCCATTAGCTAAAATCTACAGAACTTCGATCAAAATACGGATTTGTAACCACCCCAAACACAAATTTGTTCTTTGGAAATTCTGAGCAGAAACAAATTATCCTAAAAATCCCAAAACATCTCACTAAGAACACTGCAGCAAAAAGGAGCCACGGCCGAGTCAACTCGGCCGTGGATCCGCGGCAAGAAGCATGTTCTTGCCGCGGTTCCGTGGCACTTTGACCGAGTCAGTGGGTCATTTTTCTTAAGTGTTCTTTAAAAACCTTGAGCCGATTTTTAGTGTATGTGGAATTATTTTTTGAACAGGTTTAAAAATCGGCAGAAAGTTCACATTTTGGACGTGTTTTGTGATTTATTTTCCGATCGAAATTCTTAATACTTTGCTAACATGCTAGTTTGTGTTTAGATAGTCTCTGATACCACTGTAAGTCCACATTACATGTCCCGGTTCTTACGGGGTTGCGGAAACGGTATAAAAAACGATTTTTAGGGCTAGGGTAACATGGACTTGAAAACGGATCTTTGCTAAACAAAATACTAGCAACTAACTAGAAGTTTTACCTACTCAGTTAGAGGGTTATACCTAGTCTTGAACTACTTCTCTTCTTGTTCCTTTGGAGTGGGTTGAATGGTTCCTCCTCGTCGCCTTCTCTTGCCGAAGAAAGATCCACCCGAGGGTCTCTACCTTGAGCTCCTACCTCAAACTACAGGTAACTAAAGTGCTTGGTGTGCTAAACCTAGAACCTTAGGATGAGTAGAGAGGAATTTTGGTGTTTTATCTCAAAAGCAAATGGTTCTCAACTCATGAGAGATTATTGCTTTGAGGGAGAGGAAGAGGATGAGAGAGAGAATGAGCATGACAGAATGAGATGAGAATATCAACCATATTCACATATATGTGAATTATGAATTAACAATATTAATCAAAAGAAAATGGTGATGGTTCATTTGAAAAGACCATTATCATTTCACATTTAATGAATTTTTCTAGGATCAAAGAGCATCTTTTGTGTGAAATGATGATGGTCAACTTTTCAACATGTGTCAACAAGTCAACCAAGGTCAAATGGTCAACAACCCTAACCATAACACAATTTCCTTTAATTAATATTATTAATCATATTTCACATATTCATTAGGGTTTGGAAAAAGACAATGGTCATCAACCCTAATGAGAATCCTCTGCCTCTGCCTCTCTCAACTGTGCATACACACCCGCATCCATGTTCCGAGGAAAACGAATACACTAAGATAAAATCAATCCCAAAACATATACTAGGATCCGGCTTAAACCAAAGCACGCTAGTAATAACTGTTCGGACACCAAACGTGCACAAGTGCGCGGATGTGAACGAACCCCGTCGCAAAATCATGCGACCTCTACTCTGTTTTGCCCAAAGGCGAATAACCCCCTGTGTGGGACTCTAAAGACTCGACACTACGCTGGCAGTGGGTTTAACCATAGGCCGCAAGCAGTACTAGCTGTACGTAACGGTCCCCAGGTAGATGCCGATAAGAAGACTGATGAGGTGAACCCATCCGAACTCCTACTGAGCCTGAATGTGACAATCTCCGTACAGTCCGGTCTGTTCGTCTGAGAGTATCACATGGCGGGCCTAGGGGAGCGGTAAACGTCAGTCCCCTAATAGCGGTACAAGTCGTGTCGGAGTGTAGCCCAGAACACCCTGAGATAACACTGGAAACGCTACCAGTATATCTCGCTTGCCCTGTCCAGGGACTTTGTATAATGGCTCTCCTAGACACAGCGCGATATCAACCCCCAATACCGGGAGAGACGAATCCTTTCTAACCGTCACTCCATCCAAGTGCTTCGGGACTCCACCAAACTGCTACCTGTTTGCACGACTCCTTTGAGCCGTGGTAGGGTAGCAATCTAAGAACAGTGGAAACACACTCGAGGCGAAGTGACAGTGTCAAGTAAACGGACAAAGCTGTACTCATGTCACCTGGGAACTGATAACTGACGATAGGTATAATACCAACCAACAGTTCCCGACGAGTCCTGTCCAGTGTACTCGTAACCTAACGAGCACCCGCATACTATCTTAAGTACGACGTACTAATGGCTGTAGGACTGACCATCTCCCCAGCTGGGATGAGAAGCGCATACGCTAGTCTACTCTGGAGTATCGATGCCCCGTATCGATATTCTTACAACTAGGGACCTGTATAAGGATGTGCTTGTAGATTATCCATCCCCCACTAGTGTGACTGCCATCACAACGCTGGTAATCAAGCAAGGATTCTAAGGGCTCTACTAATTTGTAAAGGCGATATGCTAAAAGAAACACATGCACATACTAAAGTAGAAACAAACCAAGTAGCATACTACTATTTTGAGCAAGATTGTCTATACAACTGTGAATATCCCAAGCTTCCATCAAGTAATATACAAACTAGTATGATACAGTAATGGCCTCTAGGGCATATACACTAACTAGTATATCCATGGTTCGGTTTAGTCGAGTCATGTTAATATAGATTGAATTCTGGTATAAATGGATTCATGTTGAAATGGAGTTATACTTGAATTGTATTTGAGGATAGATTGATTGATTTCAGATTAGACTGAGACTCTGCCTGAGTCAGAAACTTAAACAGAATTGAGTTCCTGAAATATTTTTTGAAGTTATCGGTAACTGCTACACATGGACGGCAGGATTTATGTCTTTTCCCAAGACAATTACTGTATTGATAACACCGTTTTTAGGTTGTCTACCTTCGATTGGCAAGCACCCATATCCTCCGGCTCCCTGAGGCTCAAGAGAACCGGTCCCCCTTAAACCTATATTTACTAGGGTTCTTATTGTAAATTAATATAATTTGAGGGAGTTTTATGAAAAATTGTTTTGATATACTTTCAAAATAAAACTCAAGTATTTATTTATCTTATTTAGGGTTTTCATCGATGTAGTTTTTATAAAATGAAATATTCTAGTGGATATAAACCTAACTTGAATAATATATGGTATTATAATGTAATATTGGAATTGTATTGATTTGTAATGGTAGTTTCATGAAATCTGCGATTCCTTTGATTTAGAAAAACATGGAATATATATAATATATTTAAAGTAGGTATTTTGATTATATATATATATAACTTATTTATTAAATAAAAATCACATTTTTCTTAAAAATTGCATTAAAAATTCCATCGAGATCGGATGCTTTGTGAGGAGGTCTGCATCTCGCTCTACTAAGCCCGAGGATGTTCGATAACCCGCACCATTTCGATCGAGGTTCCCCAAAATGGGTTGTAGAGGCGCATTTGCAAAGAATTAAATAATACACTTTTAAAGAAAACGGTTTTTGAATGTTTATGGTATTTAAATGTAAACTCGTATTTATCTCACAAACTAATGTTCCAAAAGCCATCGTGCTATATCAAGAATGAGTGTTGTGATGAGGTAGGTCATTACCTCATGAGTTTTCTAAAGGTAATATGAGCAAAATGAATAAGCAATGTCGTATGTAAACATGATGGTATTTTACCTTAAAACTGAAACAGAAGTTGCAATACATATTATTTTGAGATGAAACTTGTTCTAATGTGTTTTTTTATGATTGCTAAACAATATACAAAAAGATTGTAAATTTGTTATTAAGATGAATGGTGTTTTTAGTTAAATTAGAAACGGAAGTCGGATTAACTCTGCTTTCGACTAGTTTTGAAAATGGAATTCGTTTTAATAAAAGTAGAAGAGGGAAAGTGGGACTTACAGATTAGAAAGAAAGATGAGAGGTATAAGAAGCTTATGGAATCATCGGGGAGTCGTTTCGTCACCGGATTTGTCCCGAAACGTCGCTGGATTTTTGCCTTGAGCTAACTCCACTTATACAACTTCTTGGACTTGGGAATTTTAGAGAGTTTTGGCAATGGAATTCTGAATGAGGAGGGCTATGGTATAGTGTGGTATTTATAGAAGAAATTAGGGTTTTAAGGATTGAAGAATGAATTAAAAATATACATTAAAATTTGGATTAATTCCTCATTTTAATTCTCTAGAAATGTGCAGGGAAATCTAACAGACTAGGGTTAGTGTGGGGAGTCCAAGGGGTGCTAGGGCAGAGTTTTGTAGCATTTGCTACGGTTGGGACCGGCGGTGCCGGCCCCCCAAGCAAATCTCACCGGCCATCTTGGCTTGGTGGGGTGTGGGATTTCTGCCACGTGTCCTAGTCACTTCATATGGCTCAGTGCACATGTTTGTTTTCTGTGTGACTTCTCATTTTACGTGTAGTGCACGTGCAAAATTTTGAGCTTCTAAATGTTTAAAAGAAAAATCAATAAAAATAATATGTGGCTGGGGATTCGAACACAATGGCTATGTCACAGCAGTGCAAGGCTTTACCAATGAGCTACAAGTTGTTTCTTGCTATTCAAAAGCAATTTAAATTTATAACTTGTGCTCAGGCTAAGATATTCTTTTCTGTATTTTGAAAAAATTCTGTACAGAAAGTTCAGGGTTGTTATAAAACCGCTCCTGCTAGGGACACCTAGAAGTTAAACGGCTTGTTGCATGGGCTCAGTGCAATCACGTTCCATATGAAAGTGAACTTAGGATTTTTTTTTGCTCGGGACGAGCAAAAGGTAAGTTTGGAGGTATTTGTTCATCACAAAAAACTACATTTAATACTGCTCATTCGATACCATTTTGTGAATAAAACATTGATATTTAATCCGTGTCTGATCATTAATACAAGTTACAGGTACACTGGGAAATATCACTGAAAGCACACACAACTTGCACAAATACAGAGATTTTGAGCCAAAACTGCAAACGGGACGGAAAATGATCAAGTTCTAGGAATTTTTGCAATAAATCATGTGTATACAGCAAATTATTCAAAAATGGTCCAACATGATACATGTATGGACAGCCATGATATATTGTATGTGCACAAATAGGCTTGACAAGTTGGCATACAAGTGGAATAAAACATGAGTGTGTTTTATATTGAAAAGGTGTGATGTGATGTATACTTTATTGGTGGAAAAATCTTTACATTTAGCTTCCAAACTCCAGATTGCAACTATATTTAAATTAAAAGAAAAGAAAATCACACAGAGAAGCTTGGAATGTCAGAAGAACACAGTACAAAAATGGGCCCCAGAACTCAAAGCCTGGCCGCAATTTTAATCAATATGGCCGCAAATTGCGGCTCAATGTATACCAATTCCACTCGTTTTTCTTCTTCTCTTGGTCACATCAACCTACTTGTATACTCTCTTTTTCGATTTGCAGTACTTATAAATAGCAGATCATTTTGAGAGAAATGGATATATATACATTTTCTATACTTACTAACTGCATTTAGTTAGTTTCATCCTAACTTCATCAAATTTTCTTGCATCTTTTAGTTGCTACTTGTTCCGACTTGATGTTGTATCCTAAACTATTCTTTGTAATCGGTTTAGATACAGCATACTTCTCAAATTCAAGCAGTAACTAAAAATGTCTGTTTCGAATCAAGAATAAGAGTTGAAAGTAATGCCACAATTCAACTTGTCAAGCTATAGCCTAAGTATCCCGTAAATATCATCTTTTTCTTGAAACAACGTATTCTTTTCATAAAACGTGACAAAACCCAATTCAAACCATTTATTCTTAACTCAAAATGATCGTCGTAATATCCATTCCCTGTGCATCGACCCGTACTTGCTAGATTGTTACAACGCGCCATGCACTTACGGTAATTTTAAAACTTGAGAATCGAATAGTTCTATTTTTCTATAAAAACCAACATATCCGATATTTGAACCATAACCTTCAAAATGCACGACATGCACTCGAGCGAACAGAAGGTTATCTCTTAGAAGAAGTCGTGTCTTTACGATGATAGGACAAAGCTGACAAACCGCCGCGTGTGCCTGACGGTCCAATTGGAGCAGGAAAAATAAAAAACATGTCTTACGATCTCATTGGCAGTTTACATGCGTACATCTTGCTACAGTGAATGTTTTTCTACATATGAAGAGTAAGTAATAATTTCATCCATTTAAACGTCCGAAATTAAATTTAATCTAACTGATCTAATTTATGTAAATTATGAACAGCTCACATAAAACTAAACTCAAGCAATCGAATCCTAGGCGGTCGGCCGATAGAATAGAAAAAGAACAAAGGCGCAATTTCGCCGCTTGGTGTACACAAGAAGTCGACAGACAATTGAATCGTGGAGAGCAGATTGATAAATAGGTTCACGACCTTATAAACGGTCCAATAATTGCAACTACGTTTTACAATGGGTACGGGGTTTATGGCTATAAATTTGATATTGAACGGACAGAACATATTAGAACTGTACAAAATAGTGGCGTCGCAACCGTCGACGACAAAGGAAAACCCTATTTCGGTGTTCTTGAAGAAGTTATAGCGATCTCATACATACATAAGGTTGTCCCATTTTATATATTCCAATGTAGATTATACGATACCAATTCTGAACGTGGTATGAAAATCGAAGAATACTGTCTTACTTTGGTTAACACCCAACGGACAACCTACGAATACGATAACTTTATATTTCCCTCAATGGCTACACAAATATATTATTCTCGGGACTTGAAGAAGCTTGACTGGAGTGTTGTTTGTCGTTGAAAACTGAGAAATTATTATAATATGCCGACGTTGAATGTCTCTGAAGATGAGAGTGAAGAGGAAGAGACGCTAACACAACTCAGTCTTTCTACTGAACGTACCAACAATCACTCTTTTGCTCCGTCGAGCAATAAGTTAGTAAGATGTGATATCAGCCAATTGATTGTCACAGATCAAGATTTTGAGAATCCAGCTGATGTACCGAAGAAACGTGTTAAATAATGAAATTGAAATAAATATTTTAAATTTTATAATGATTATAAGTAATGAATGAATATTTGGATATATATATATATATATAGGGTCTGATGGAAGGCCCAAGCAGATCTGGACGTAAGAAGAAAATACATTTAGTCGAGCTTGGCCAGAGCTCCAGGCCAGCCCCAGCAAATCCGGACACCGATGAGATTGGTACACCTTTAGGAGTAGATCCACCTATCCCTACTATCGCCCTAGCAGATCCAGGCACCCCAGTCACTTATGCACCTGGTATATAGTTTACTCATTTAAAATTTAATATATTATTACAATATAGTTATCTATTGAATTTTTAGTTATCTGTTAAATTCTATAACGTCTAGTCGAGCTTGGACAGAGCTCCAGGCTAGCCCCAGCAAATCCGACCATCGATGAGATTGGTACACCTCTAGGAGTAGATCCGCTTGCCCCTACTAATGCCCCAGCAGATCCGGGTATCCTAGTCACTCCTGCACCTGGTATATAGTTTACTCATTTAAAATTTAATACATCATTACAATGTAGTTATCTATTGATTTTTAGTTATCTATTAAATTCTATTGAATTATCTAACAGTTTATTGTTTGTAGATCCATGTTCTACTGGCAGGATAGCATCTGGCGCCGGTTCTAGCAGCATGTCAGGGACATCAGAGGAAAGTATAATCGTTATTGCTTAAAAGCTTTTAAATAATAATTGTAATTTAAATTTGTCAAAAGCTATATATACTCTGAAAATTATAATATTATGTCAATATATCTTTTTCCAGACTCCGGCAGTGTTAAGAAGAGGGGTCGTTCTCAGCCCACCAGCTCCAGACCAGTCGATGAAACCGGACCATGGACGCTGATGTTCAAAGAGCGGGGTGTTCCTGTTAGAGAAAACACCACCAAATGGGGGGATTATATGGACCATGAGGTCCAAACATACTGTCATGACCCGAAAGAGCACGTGACTGGCCCTTGAACCATATGAAATCTATAGGACCCCATCTGATCCAAGTAAGCCAAAAGCCCAGAAATCTAAAACCATTTAAAGAGTAAATAAGGAAAACTGGTTTTAAGAAGTAAAGAAATCATGTTTTGAAAATCAAAGTTTTTTTTAAAATAACTAAACCGAATATGCATTTTGAAAATGTGTAACCTTTCCTGAAAATTTCGGCAGAGTTTCCTTTGTAAAAACTGGCCTCGAACGGGGTACAACAAGAATAATATATATGAAATCATAAAAGGCATCCCCAAGCGGGAGCTAGCTCTTCGTCAATCGACGGTCACAACCACGCAAGTAATAATAGTATACAACGCCAAAGGGCGAGGATCAAAACCCAAAAAGAACTCAAAACAGCCAGAAAACCGTAGTACTACAAGCGCGACTCTAAGGTCGAAATAATACAACACTGTTTTCTAAGTCTGAAACAATATACAAGTTTTGGTTGATGGAATTCTAGATACAATGAGTAATACATGTACAATGGCGGTTCTGATACAAAAGAACCCACCTACCCAAGCAAGTCACCCATAAGGAAGCAGTGTGCCAGAAATGCCGCTATGGAATCTGTACGGCAAAACCTGCAAGGACTGTGGCACAACGGGGGTGAGTTTCCAACTCATGAATAGAAAATATCTACAAGCAGAGAACGAATGTATGACCCATCCTAGGTCAATACGATCAGATATAAATAAACCTCAATATGAAAATATCTGAAGCATGCTAAACTGGCAAGGTAATCTCTATGCATGAGTGTAGTGCCAAGTGCTCGTGCCAGTGCCTCAGGTAATAGCATATCATAAATGTGAGGTAAAATCAATGAAATCAAATATGCATGTACGTGGATCCCGTCCACTCGTCACCCAATGACAATAACCATCATGCATGTAAATATCATCAGCATATGCATGGAAATATGAGGATATAAACCAACTGTGTCCCTCGCGAAACGTCAAAATCATGGAACCGAAGTGCCCAGCATCGACACTCGAAAACATCATGAAAACCGTGCCCAGCATCGGCACGTAAATCCTCATATAACAGGCTCCGTCAGTCCGGATCGGCCCACGGGCTCTGTCTGCGGTATCGGCCCTCGGCCCCGGCAGTACGCCCATATCCATCTATCGACTCTGGTCAGTATCCTCTGGATAACCGCAAGGTCCAACCAATCACCGGTAGGTACTCGCCACCCTGCCAGGCTCCTCGTCTACTCCACGAAAAACATTTCTTGCCCCAGGGAACCATACCGGGTCCACCATGTACCCGCAATCGGCCTCATCCGCCTCCTCGAATTGGGTTTCACATGTCGCTCTCAGCACCGAGAAAACACATGGTGGACGCACTGAAATATCATATCAAGGGTAACCGGGTTTTAAAACAATTACATATTCTCCTTTTGAAACACCCACGGTTCCCAAAAACCAGAAATATCATGGAAACAACATATCTCAATGCGTATAATCTGAAAGCATGATGTATGCGACTTGTAAAAATATGTAAGCAACATACACTGAATGCAACAGTACTACAGTGTAGTGACATGGCAATTATCGATGATGAAGTGTGTGAGCCGGCAAACAAGTGTACGTGGAACATACGCATCATCGATAATGGTGTTGGTGTCCTAGCAGCATGACTGAAATATATCAACAATACAAGCGATGCAATGCAAATAGCATGAATATGCGGAATCGAATAATCAACGCAACAGTAAAGAACCTGCCTCAATAGATATATCATGCAACCTTGCCTTTTGTAAGACGAATCAGGGCTTTTGGTAAAATAAGGGCTACGGTGTTTTAAGAAAAGATGCGTCGCTTGAAAATATCCGTAGAATCCCTTTTTGCCTATCTTTAAAATATCCCCGATTCGTTAGTTTTGAAATAGGTATGACTCGGGTCAAGTCTAATGCCTACCATGCGAACTACGGACCCAACTATCCAGTCAATCGGGAGGGGCATGGAAACCACCTAAATCTGAGTCGATATACATATATATATATATAGTGGGTGATCTCGCCTCAATAGTATCACGTACGATACAGTATATCATATAACATCCTCGAGTCATGAGTGCGGATCTAACATCAATATAAAGCTCGTACGGTAAATCGTCGTACGGCATCCCAATAGCTGGGTACGGGTCAATATCACATTCATCTCACCACATATCGGGTATCACTACCATCATATCACATCTCAATTACGAACTCTGTCATATCGCCGAATCTCACGGCCTCAATCAAACCTCATCGACTCATCTCAATCCCAGATATCATCCTCAAATCCCGTATATGAACACATAGTCCCATACCCATGCGTAGATATACACATCTCTATATGCGCACAGATAAATGAAAGAATGTATGCAAGAATGTGTGTATGTGTATGTGTGCGTGCACCCACTACTCTAGGGTTCGCACTATACTAAAACAATACGTCCTTATCATCAATAATTCCATTATTACCATCAATAGTCCTAACAACACATAATAAATATATGTGTGTATACGTATTCGTATACATCACCACGGACTGCGGGGGTGCTATACGCCATCCACCCGACTTCTCCCCGTAGATATAAATCTACTCACCTTGCTTCTCATGTGTCGGTGCCGAAGTCGCCATCTTCATCTTCTTTGCCTCAACATCACGTAGGGTACCTACAAGTATATCACAACGCTAAAGCACATGAAAATCATATCGGAAACAAAATAGCACACGCTACTCGCATAGGTAAAAACCTATCGTCTCGCATGTAAACACGTTCAATATCCACTTGTCGTTGACGTCCAAACGCCACCCGACAGAAACGAATCACCAAATACCAAAATCCATGCTAAAACAAGTCGTAAATCATACGCCAACTCAAGCAAATCAACCCAGATTTTACCCTAACTGGAATCAGTCAATACTAGACATACCCAGGGTCATGACTAGAGGAAATATGGCCATGCACAAAAATCGAGACAGTTCCCTCTTGCTCTGGCCGCAATTTGCGGCCAAAAGGAATTAATTGGCGGTCTGGAATTGGAGTTGGGGCTAGGGTTTGGTGTGGTGGTTCCATGGTGCCTGCACATCTCACTGTCAACTCAGTTTTATTTTTGGGGTCTCGGGGTGATAGCAGATTCCAAAATACGATCACAGATTCACAGTTTTCTCCGACATCGTCTCGTAAATCCGTATTCTGCTTTCAAGTTCAGGTTTGGGTCCAAATTAGCATCACACAAGGGGTTCTAAGGTCACAACAAGCTTCAATTTCACTTTGATTTCAGGTCTAACCCTAAACCCTAACTTGAATTCTCCAAAGTCCACAAAACGACACAATATCGATATGAAACTAGAATTGATGTACAAGAAATGAGATACTACTCTAATAGGTGCAGAAATTACCTCCTTTGGCAACTCAAGAAAATTCTTGAGTTGCTCAAAGTCCTCCAAATCCAATCTTGCTAGGTTCAATGTGTAGCTAGTGAGCTTCGGAGCAAGTTTTGTGAAGTGGGAATGGGGTTTTGGTAAGGAAAATGAGAGGGATCTATGAAGTGAAGGGGAGGGAAATGAGAGGGAGCAGGAGCAGCAGCAGCTCCATGAGAGGGGAGAGAGAAATGGGTGTGAGGAAATGATGGGTATGGTTCAAAAAGTCAAAAGCAACTACTCTCTCTCTCTCTCATCATCATCATACTTTTTCTTTCTTTTCTTTTTCTTCTCACTCCAATAGTGAACCCAAAAGAACAACCATGGCAATAAAAATGTAACACAAGTATAACAAGTGTGGAAAATGATATGTGCACATTTTTGCACAAAAATGCTAAAAATCCAATTAGGGATTTTCAATCGCGAGTATCACTAAATTAGCATATAAATAATCTTAAAAACTTTAAAATGGTATAATTCCATAAAATACTCTATTTTAGAATTTTCCATAATTTTTCCCTATTTATTTGTATTTAATTATACCCGAATATTAAAATATTCATTAAAATAATATTAAATTATAAAAATTCCCAAAAATCATATTTTATTATTTTGAAAACGTTACAATCTACCCACTTAAAGAAATTCGGTCCCCGAATTTAAATTTAAACCCCCAAATACTAAAATATTTCAATACAAATTCCAAGTCATCGGGGCTCCGAAATCAGCAATACATAAAATGTATCATAGCGCAATGCATGCGCATGAGTACTGAGCAGATAACTCAAAAGCAATACTTCATCTAGCATCCCGCAATCATCGGGGTCATGGTAAAGACACAAATGTCAAATCCAATACAAAACCAATATGATATAGATCAGAACTATACACGTAGACATCCAATCTATACATGTGAATAGCTGATGTAAATGCATGCCAAATCTTTTTAAGTCGCTGTGCGATGCGCGTAACACTGCACAGTGGCGGACGTTTTTCATAAGAAAATAACTATATACGTATATATATATCTTTTGTTTAATAAGTACGTTCCGCCGTTTTGAAAACAATTTAGAAGGGTTTCCTTTTTTTTTAAAACGTTTCATGTCATATCGGACACGTAGGTATATATATACCGAGACCATTGCTCGCTCTTTGGAAATCCCTTCGAACTATCAATGCATGCAAAATATATCCAGGTACTGTCCTCTGACTAGTCCTGCTCAGTATGAAAACAAATATCCAATATCATAAAAAAGTACTGCTCCAAAAGGAATAAATCCCAAAAATGCACATAACACCACCCTGTGCGTCTGGTGCGCACGGAAATCAAAATCCATATATGTGCCATACAGGTGCACAAAACAATATCTAGGTGCAACGGGTGTGCACGAAGCATCTGTCATAGGCAACGTGTGTGCCTGACAGCCAAAATCCGGTGCATCTGACATGCATGAAGAATCTCGATTTAATGCATCGGGTGTGCACCAAAATCGTATCTCAAAACATGCGCCCAACATGCGCGAAAATCCAAATCGGTGCATCCATCGTGCACGAATGAAAATCTAAACCCTGCGCACTCAACATGCACGGAATCACAAAATCCAATAGCAAACGTCGAACATGCGTAAGTCCAATCAAAGCACGGAGTGCAAGAATCAATCATCAATATCAGGGTCAAAATCGACGATATAATGCGGCTCAATCAAAATCAGGTGTACCGTGATGGAAAATCTCACAACTATGTGCATCAGCGTGCACAAATCAAATCAAAACACTAAAAGTGCATGAAATCACCATCAATACCTCCAGAATAATAACTATGCGCAAGGTATAAATACCCAGTAGGTGCAACCATGGTGCACAAAATCAAATATCATGGAACTCAGTCATCAAGACTAAATCATGCAAATAGATCGCCCAAAATACCGAAATCCAAAGCGACGGATACGTGATAGTCAAATCACAAAATCACAAATCATAAATCATAAATACTGTCGTCGGTATATCCTCCTTCGAGTCGAGAAGGTGCCGGTACATCCAATGCTAGCGGCGTAAGATATCTACTTGCCTCATGCTCGCGGCTGGCGTCCTCTGCCTCTGGTTCCTTATCTTCCCTATGGATTACCAATCTCGCAATCCATCGGCTCATCGGCCCGGTCAGGTGTGCTGACAGGAACGATTCCGTTCTGGCACTTTCCTGGTCATCTCTCGGTCAATCCTCACGACCGCTCGTAAAGCATCACATCTCTGGCGCCGACCTCGGGTCCTCTGAATGCACATCACGCATCTGCTCCTGGTGCAAATCTTATTGCAGCAGTGTACTGGAAGGAATCCTACTCAAGGTCTCTTCTGATCTTGCCTAAGCCAAACTGTACGGAGGCTAGTACTCTGGCATAATCTTTTCTCGCTCTCTGGACATCTGCGTCCTTAGTACAACATCTCCTCGGAAGCTGGTCGCATCCCTGCGCCTCTGTATGCATATCCGACCTTTAATCTTAACGGGGTGTAGTAACAGCTCGTCTGCTCTCGCACGAACTTCTTGTCCCGCTTGTCTGTATCATCGACCATTTCGACATCGCGTCTCTATTTGCGCACTGCAATGTCCTCGGCTATGGTCCCTCTGAAGTCTCTAACACGGACTCGAAATCACGAACTCGGTATCTTCATCACTCAGTAGGAGATATCTAGCCGATCACGTCCTCAACGTGCGTATCGCATCTCTGATGTCAGCGGAGTGGAACGTCATCTCGTCGAAATCTTATGCGAACTCTTTACTCCACTCTGCTTCAATATCGACTGATTCGGAATCATCTCATCGTGGCTACACAGACTGCGCTCCAACGGCTATGCTCGTATCTGGAGTCTCCCAAGCAGTGTCCCATCACATGATATCCGAATGATGTCGAATCGTCCGATCGACTCGTCAGAACCTCATAATCCCCTAAGAGCTCAACATCTCGGATACAGTTTAATAGTATCGAGTACATACCACAGCATCGGTGGTCCAGCCGTGGAAGGGCAAACCCAAGCCTCACTAATGGCGTCGCGGAACTGCCGCAAACCCTAAGGTTCAAAGGCTTTCACGCGGTCATTATGTCGAGTTAGGGTTTCATTCTTCTAGAGGGTCCATAGAATCGCTTGCATGTCTTTCCGAATACTTTAAACTTGGAAAATGGGTTCCTGACATTCGATCGTCTCAATCGACTCTCAACGAATCTACGTGAAGTCGCCTCTAGCTGGAATCAATCTATCTAATGGCCTCACATTGGGGTAAGCGAATGAACCATATGTCCTAGTCATTCATCCTCGGGTGACTAGCGACCTTCCAACATATCTCTAAGAATATACTCATGCTGCAGTAGCTCCAATCATCTGGGCGATATCTCATCTTCCGCAGCAACAATTGGCTCCTTCGTCCGTGCACTGGACAATGCCGCAATCGTCCTGGATAAGCGATAATATCAACGGTCATCACATCCTGGCTGGCTTCTATCAGTAGCTCAATCCTCTGGTGCCGATCAGCACATCCGGAAATCTCGTAAAAGCGATCAATCCAACGCTCATGGCACGAAAACATAATAAGACGACGCCTCAATTTGCAATCGTATGTCTCTGGAATCACGCCCTGGTCAGTCCTCGTCCACGACGAGCTCATGCAGACGCAACTCGAGCTGTAGCTCACTCTGCCCGTGCAATCGCGGCAGCAAAACCATAACCAGTATCGATGAGGATAGATCATAGGAATGAATATAATACTATGCAAGGAAATGTACATCCTAAGGCTTCTTAAGCGGAGTAGCGTGTCGTAAGTATGCCGCGGAACATACCCACGGTACGTCACTCTACTTTAGTCACCTATTCCATCAACCAAGGGTCATCCTATGCGACGAAAGTTCGGGTATAATACCCCCTCGACTAAGTCTAAGTTCCGTAAGGTCAAGCCTAAGTTCCGTATATATATAACGCCCTAGGCTCCACATTGTCAAACTTAGACTCGAACCAAGGTCAACCTAGCGCTCTGATACCAACTTTGTCATGACCCGAAAGAGCACGTGACTGGCCCTTGAACCATATGAAGTCTATAGGACCCCATCTGATCCAAGTAAGCCAAAAGCCCAGAAATCTAAAACCATTTAAAAAGTAAATAAGGAAAACTGGTTTTAAGAAGTAAAGAAATCATGTTTTGAAAATCAAAGTTTTTTTAAAATAACTAAGCCGAATATGCATTTTGAAAATGTGTAACCTTTCCTGAAAATTTCGGCAGAGTTTCCTTTGTAAAAACTGGCCTCGAACGGGGTACAACAAGAATAATATATATGAAATGATAAAAGGCATCCCCAAGCGGGAGCTAGCTCTTCGTCAATCGACGGTCACAACCACGCAAGTAATAATAGTATACAACGCCAAAGGGCGAGGATCAAAACCCAAAAAGAACTCAAAACAGCCAGAAAACCGTAGTACTACAAGCGCGACTCTAAGGTCGAAATAATACAACACTGTTTTCTAAGTCTGAAACAATATACAAGTTTTGGTTGATGGAATTCTAGATACAATGAGTAATACATGTACAATGGCGGTTCTGATACAAAAGAACCCACCTACCCAAGCAAGTCACCCATAAGGAAGCAGTGTGCCAGAAATGCCGCTATGGAATCTGTACGGCAAAACCTGCAAGGACTGTGGCACAACGGGGGTGAGTTGCCAACTCGTGAATAGAAAATATCTACAAGAAGAGATCGAATGTATGACCCATCCTAGGTCAATACGATCAGATATAAATAAACCTCAATATGAAAAAATCTGAAGCATGCTAAACTGGCAAGGTAATCTCTATTCATGAGTGTAGTGCCAAGTGCTCGTGCTCGTGCCAGTGCCTCAGGTAATAGCATATCATAAATGTGAGGTAAAATCAATGAAATCAAATATGCATGTACGTGGATCCCGTCCACTCGTCACCCAATGACAATAACCATCATGCATGTAAATATCATCAGCATATGCATGGAAATATGAGGATATAAACCACCTGTGTCCCTCGCGACACGTCAAAATCATGGAACCGAAGTGCCCAGTATCGACACTCGAAAACATCATGAAAACCGTGCCCAGCATCGGCACGTAAATCCTCATATAACGGGCTCCGTCAGTCTGGATCGGCCCACGGGCTCTGTCTGCGGTATCAGCCCTCGGCCCCGGCAGTACGCCCATATCCATCTATCGACTCTGGTCAGTATCCTCCGGATAACCGCCAGGTCCAACCAATCACCGGTAGGTACTCGCCACCCTGCCAGGCTCATCGTCTACTCCACGAAAAACATTTCTTGCCCCGGGGAACAATACCGGGTCCACCATGTACCCGCAATCGGCCTCATCCGCCTCCTCGAATCGGGTTTCACATGTCGCTCTCAGCACCGAGAAAACACATGGTGGACACACTGAAATATCATATCAAGGGTAACCGGGTTTTAAAACAATTACATATTCTCCTTTTGAAACACCTACGGTTCCCAAAAACCAGAAATATCATGTAAACAACATATCTCAATGCGTATAATCCGAAAGCATGATGTATGCGACATGTAAAAATATGTAAGCAACATACACTGAATGCAACAGTACTACAGTGTAGTGACATGGCAATTATCGATGATGAAGTGTGTGAGCCGGCAAACAAGTGTACGTTGAACATACGCATCATCGATAATGGTGCTGGTGTCCTAGCAGCATGACTGAAATATATCAACAATACAAGCGATGCAATGCAAATAGCATGAATATGTGGAATCGAATAATCAACGCAACAGTAAAGAACCTGCCTCAAGAGATATATCATGCAACCTTGCCTTTTGAAATAAGACGAATCAGGGCTTTTGGTAAAATAAGGGCTACGGTGTTTTAAAAAAAGATGCGTCGCTTGAAAATATCCATAGAATCCCTTTTTGCCTATCTTTAAAATATCCCCGATTCGTTAGTTTTGAAATAGGTATGACTCGGGTCAAGTCTAATGCCTACCATGCGAACTACGGACCCAACTATCCAGTCAATCGGGAGGGGCATGGAAACCATCTAAATCTAAGTCGATATACATATACATACATATATATATATAGTCGGTGATCTCGCCTCAATAGTATCACGTACGATACAGTATATCATATAACATCCTCGAGTCATGAGTGCGGATCTAACATCAATATAAAGCTCGTACGGTAAATCGTCGTACGGCATCCCAATAGCTGGGTACGGGTCAATATCACATTCATCTCACCACATATCGGGTATCACTACCATCATATCACATCTCAATTACGAACTCTGTCATATCGCCGATTCTCACGGCCTCAATCAAACCTTATCGACTCATCTCAATCCCAGGTATCATCCTCAAATACCGTATATGAACACATAGTCCGATACCCATGTGTAGATATACACATCTCTATATGCGCACAGATAAATGAAAGAATGTATGCAAGAATGTGTGTATGTGTATGTGTGCGTGCACCCACTACTCTAGGGTTCGCACTATACTAAAACAATACGTCCTTATCATCAATAATTCCATTATTACCATCAATAGTCCTAACAACACATAATAAATATATGTGTGTATACGTATTCGTATACATCACCACGGACTGCGGGGGTGCTATACGCCATCCACCCGACTTCTCTCCGTAGATATAAATCGACTCACCTTGCTTCTCATGTGTCGGTGCCGAAGTCGCCATCTTCATCTTCTTTGCCTCAACATCACGTAGGGTACCTACAAGTATATCACAACGCTAAAGCACATGAAAATCATATCGGAAACAAAATAGCACACGCTACTCGCATAGGTAAAAACCTATCGTCTCGCATGTAAACACGTTCAATATCCACTTGTCGTTGTCGTCCAAACGCCACCCGACAGAAACGAATCACCAAATACCAAAATCCATGCTAAAACAAGTCGTAAATCATACGCCAACTCAAGCAAATCAACCCAGATTTTACCCTAACTGGAATCAGTCAAAACTAGACATACCCAGGGGTCAAGACTAGAGGAAATAGGGCCATGCACAAAAATCGAGACAGTTCCCTCCTGCTTTGGCCGCAATTTGCCGCCAGAAGGAATTAATTGGCGGCCTGGAATTGGAGTTGGGGGCTAGGGTTTGGTGTGGTGGTTCCATGGTGCCTGCACATCTCACTGTCAACTCAGTTTTATTTTTGGGGTCTCGGGGTGATAGCAGATTCTTAAATACGATCACAGATTCACAGTTTTCTCCGACATCGTCTCATAAATCCGTATTCTGGTTTCAAGTTCAGGTTTGGGTCCAAATTAGCATCACACAAGGGGTTCTAAGGTCACAACAAGCCTCAATTTCACTTTGATTTCAGGTCTAACCCTAAACCCTAACTTGAATTCTCCAAAGTCCACAAAACGACACAATATCGATATGAAACTAGAATTGATGCACAAGAAATGAGATACTACTCTAATAGGTGCAGAAATTACCTCCTTTGGAAACTCAAGAAAATTCTTGAGTTGCTCAAAGTCCTCTAAATCCAATCTTGCTAGGTTCAATGTGTAGCTAGTGAGCTTCGGAGCAAGTTTTGTGAAGTGGGAATGGGGTTTTGGTAAGGGAAATGAGAAGGATCTATGAAGTGAAGAGGAGGGAAATGAGAGGGAGTAGGAGCAGCAGCAGCTCCATGAGAGGGGAGAGAGAAATGGGTGTGAGGAAATGATGGGTATGGTTCAAAAAGTCAAAAGCAACTACTCTCTCTCTCTCTCATCATCATCATACTTTTTCTTTCTTTTCTTTTTCTTCTCACTCCAATAGTGAACCCAAAAGAACAACCATGGCAATAGAAATGTAACACAAGTGTAACAAGTGTGGAAAATGATATGTGCACATTTTTGCACAAAAATGCTAAAAATCCAATTAGCGATTTTTAATCGCGATTATCACTAAATTAGCATATAACTAATCTTAATAACTTTAAAATGGCATAATTCCATAAAATACTCTATTTTAGAATTTTCCATAATTTTTCCCCATTTATTTGTATTTAATTATACCAGAATATTAAAATATTCATTAAAATAATATTAAATTATAAAAATTCCCAAAACTCATATTTTATTATTTTGAAAACGTTACACATACAATCGGTACCTGCTCCATATTAGGTGGGACTCGCGCCATACCGATCATGTCCGGGCTTTTTTCAGTCCAACACGGTATCGCGTATGCTATTAAAACATTAAAATTTCAATCGTCGTTATATATATATAATTTTGTAGTTTCAGAACTGGCGAAATTACAAGTTCATCAGCGTTCCCAGAGAGGATGACGTGCATGTGTCGTTCGATGCACATCGTGCCCTTGCCTGGATCATAAACGAGATGTAGAATATCAAGAGAAGACGTCGATGGAAATTAAAGAAGCTTTACTATCATGCCTAGGTCGCAGCGACTGAGGAGTTGTGAGGGTAGATACAGGATTGGATAGCGACGGATGTCTATAGAGATGATTGGTCGCTGCTGGTCGACTACTTTCTCACACCGATGTTCAAGTATAAATTTAATTTTAAAAATTATAACAATATAACATGAAATCATATTCTGAAATATAATATAATCTTTTTTATATTTACAAGGCGGAGTTTGTTCGCAACATGCAGAACAGAAACAACGGTGTGAGATCCCACGCTGCCTCGATCCAAGGGAAGCGCACGTAGGAGATTCGATCGCTCCGTAAAGAAAATCAGCAGATACGACAGCAGCTGCAGATGCTTACGAAGTGGGTCGAGCAGATGACGCAGCAGCAGCAGGAGGCCATGCAGCGGGTGTTACGAGAAGAGATGGGTAATACGTTCAGGTCACGGGACAACGATGAAGGTGGACTGTCCAAACGACATTACATATAAACATTTATTTTGTATTATTTACATTCCGTATATGTAACATTTCAAAAAAAATACATCAGCTACATCAGCATCAGCAACACCATCATGAGCTGCAACAGCAGCTGATGTGAACATCGGCCTACCCTCAACATTTTCAGCCCACCATAGCTGACTTGCACACTCCCATCATCACTTTTCAGCCCCCAATGACTGCAGCCACCAGCCCATCAACACTTTCAGCCATAATAGCTGACCTGCACACTCCCAAACCATACTTTTCAGCCCCCAATAGCTGACTTCAGCCACAAATCAGCCCCCCTACACCTGCAGCTACATTAGGTGCCGAAACATGCATCAATTCAACACCTTTTAGCTACAATATCTGACCCATCAGCAATTACTTCAACAGCCCCCCTACGCCTACAGCTATATTAGTTGCTGAAACAATGCATTTCAGCCAATGGTTTCAACAAAACAGCGGCAGCATCAATCACAACACCCACCAGCCTTTAACCAACCCACACCCTCATCACACCACATCAAAATTCACTACAAATAACACTTCCTCAAGTGTTGCAGCTGCTACTGCAACACATAGAGAAAAGAAAAAAAGAAAGAAAGAAAAGCAAGAGAGAGAGAGAGAGAGTTGCAGCAGCAACAGCTGCAGAAACATCATCTTTGGAGCAATGGAGCAGCTCCTCAACAGCACAACCCTTTCTCCTTCCCTTCTCCTTCCTCCTAGGACCCCCTTGAGGTATAATTCCGCAACCTAACTCTTTTCTTGCTCGATATGGTCGTTAAAGCTGAAATTTAGTGTTTATATTGTGATCTAGTGCTAGTTTAGGTAATTTGAGTGAGATTTGGCCAAGTGATGGTTTTAATTATTAGTGTAACCTTATTAAGTGTGTTTGAAACCAGTTAAACCAAGATTTGTCTCAGGTTTCACCAAATACGGATTTATAGAACTTTTCATGTCGGTTTGTGAGGATATATGGCGTGCAGGTGAATCTGGAGTGATCCGGGGTCATTACGGGGAAAGTAAACAATACTAGGGGCTTAGATAGACCACCAAGAGACCACCCTACGCAGACGAGAGCCCAAATCCCTTGTAGGGCCGGCCAGGCCGGTTTTTAGGGGTATGTGGCCGGCCCCCCTGTAAAGTTAGGTGCCCAAATGGATTCGGTAGATCATATTTACCCTGTACATCACCCCAGAGTTGTTTAATTGCCTTGTTTTGACCTGAACAGAAATCTGGGACCACTTTTCTGGGTTGCTGCCATGTTTTTCATGATGTTTATAGATTTAAGTTTTGTTATTTGGTGATTCGTTTCTGTCGGGTGGCGTTTGGATGTCGACGACAGTGGATATTGGCAGTGTTTGCACACAAGGTCACAGGTTTTTACCTATGGACGTAGTGTGCACCATTTTGGTTTCCGACATGGTTTTCATGTGTTTTAGCGTGTGATATCCTTGTAGGTACCCCACGTGGCGTCGAAGCGTTGGAGATGCAAATGGAGACATCGGCACCGGCACGCTTAAAGAAAGGTGAGTAGATTTATATCTACGGGGAGAAGTCGGGTGGATGGCGTTTAGCACCCCCGCTGTCCGTGGTGATGTATACGGATGCGTATACACACCTACAATCTATTATTTGTTGTTGGGACTAAATATTGATGTTTAAATGGATATTGGTGGACTTGGATGATTTTGGTTACGAAACCATAAGGTAGTGGGTGCACTACACATACATGCACACATATACATACTTGCATACATCCTTACTCATGTGTACTTTGGGATTCTATATTGTCATGTGTTCATATGGATATGGGACCATATGCTCACATACAGATTTGAGGATGATACATGGGATTGAGATGATTCGATTTGTTTGATCCGAGATTATGATATCGGTGATATGGTAAAATTCATATTTGAGATAAGTCTTGATGCTTTAGCGTATTTTGGATGATGAAGCCATATGAATAGTGATATATGTATAAAATGATCGACAGGTGATTATGATACGAGATAGGATATGAAATGATATGATATGACAAGACATTTATAATAGGCCGCCTTGGGCGGGGTATACTCCTTGAGATGATATGTGCTGATGATATCGATTTATACGGGATTGTCTACCAGTAGTTAGATCTTGATTGTAGTAATGATGTTAGAATTGTACTAGACATAGGTCAGTACACAGATGATGATATTGATAAAGAGAATACTCGATGAATGATATGACAAATGTGATATTGACCCGTACCCAGATTAGGGAGGCCGTACGACGGATTTACGTACGAGCCATAAATTGATGTTTGATTCGCACTCTTGATTTGGGAATAATTGATTATAGAGATATGTTATCGGATGTGATATTATTGAGGCGGATCACCGACTATATATACTTATATTTATGTATCGACTCAGAGGTTAGGCGGTTTCCCTTACCTGCAGTTAGATTATTAGCTCAGCCTTATTGTTGGCATAGCTGTATGACTCTTATGACATTAGATGCAGTTCAGTTATCATTGTGTTTTAGCACTCAGCTCCCGCATATTATTGTTGTTACTCTGCATCGTATACTCATTGTGATTCATATCCCAGTATTGATATCATGCTGTTAGGACACCAGCACCATTACCGATGATGCGTATGTTCACATACACTTACTTGCCAGCTCACACACATCTTCATCGGTAATTGCCATGTCACTACACAGTAGTATTATTGCATCAGGATATGACCCTTGTATGTGCATACTATTATTCCATGTTGCAGGACATACTGTTACACTTGCATTCCATTTATATATCACATACATCATGCTTCCTGATTATACGCATTGAGATATGTTGTTTCTATGTTATTTCTGGATTTGGGAACCGTGGGTATTTCAAAGAGATTATGTAAATGTTTTAAAAACCCGGTTACCCCTGATATGATATTTCAGTGCGTTCACCATGTGTTTTCTCGGTGCTGAGAGTGACATATGAAACCCGAATCGAGGAGGCGGATGAGACCGATTGCGGGTACATGGTGGACCCGGTGCGGTACCCCGGGGCAAGAAGATCGCAGAAGATGGCGTTGAGCCTGTGCAGGGGAGCACTACCTACCGGTGATTTTACCCGACGCGTCGGATATCCGGAGGATACCGTCGTAGTCATGAGATGGATGGTAGGGGCCGATCTGGACTGACGGTGCCCTGGATTTTGTAATTGAGACATTGAGATTTCGAGATATTGAGGTACAGAGATTGTGATACAGAGGTATCGAGATACTGAGACTTATGTTTTGTGCCGATGCTAGGCACTGTTTATGCTGATTTCATTTATGATACCTCATTTTAAAAGTACAGAAATCTCACAAATTATGAAAAGCTGTTTTCTTCAGCACATGCATTCTGTTACATGCATTCATACATCATCTATATGATACATTGTTACCTGATGCACTGACATGGACATATGGGATTACACTTGGGTTAGATATTTACCCTAGATATGGTTAGAGATTGCTGATTATATATTTGAGAATTATATATATATTATGATCGTATGACCTAGGTTGCGTCATACATGCGATTTAGTGTTCGTAGATCTTTTTCTACTCACGATTTGGCAACTCACCCCCGTTGTGCCCCAGTTTTATGTAGGTGTTGCCGTACGGATTTCATTACGGCTTTGCGGGCACATCTTCTTCAGGTGACTTGCTAGTAGGTGGGTTATTTGTATCGTACCCATCATTATACATTGTATCTAGAAGTTCCATCAACCAAAACATGTATTTATTTGAGATAGAGACCGGTGATATTTATTCTTTCGACCGTAGAGTCGCGTGTTATATCCTATGGATTTCATGCTGGTTGGAGTTCCCTTTTTTGTTGTGATCCTCGCCTTTAGGCGTTGTATATTATGCTGCTTACAGGTTGATTCACATATGGTTTTTCCTATTCTCTACTACTCTTGGTTTGGATTTCTGGGTTTCGGCTTACTTAGCATACGTACGTCTTGAGACGTTCGTAGTCTATGTGCCGGTCATGTTCCGTTCTTCGGGTCGTGACAAAGTTGGTATCAGAGCGTTAGGTTTTACCTTCGGAGCATAGGATGACCCTTGGTTGATGGAATAGGTGACTAAAGTAGAGTGACGTACCGTTGGTATGTTCCGCGGCATATTTACGACACGCCACTCCACTTAAGGAGCCTTAGGATGTACATTTCCTTATTCAGTATCATATTCATTTCTGATCTAGCCTCATCAGTACCAGTACGATTTTGCTGCCACAACTACGGGCAGGGAGAGCTACGGCTAGAGTTGCGGTCAGCATGAGCTCGTTACGAACGAGGACTGACCAGGGCGTGATTCCGGCGACACACGATTGTGAAGGTGTCTTTTGTTTGTATTTTGCGCCACGAGCGTGGGATGGATCGCCGTATGAGGTTACTCGGACGTGCAGATTAGCACCAGAGGATTGAGCCACTGGTAGAGACCAGCCAGATTTTGATGACCGTTGGCGTATTGCTGCTCATGATGATTGAGGCACAATTCAGCATGCAGACGAGTGAGCTAGTTGTTCCTGCAAATGATGAGATATTGCCCCAGATGATGGAGCTATTGCGATACAAGTTGTACTAAGAGATGATAGAAGGTCTCTAGTCCCCGAGGATGAATGACTAGGACATGTGAATCATTCGCTTACCGATGCGAGGTCATCAGATAGATTGATTCCGGTTAGAGACGACTTCATGCGGAGACGTGGAGAGTCGACAGAGACGATCGGATGTCAGAAACCTATTATTCCAAAGTTTAAAGTGTTCGGAAGAAACATGCAGGCAATTCTATGGACCCTCTAAAAGAATGAAACCCTAACTCGACCTAATGACCGTGCGAAAGCCTTTGAACCTTAGGGTTTGCGGCAGTTCTGCAGCGCCATTAGTGAGGCTTGGATTTGCCTCTCTACGGCTGGACCACCGATGCTGGGGTATGTACTCGATACTATTATACTGTACCCAAGATGTTGAGCTCTTGGGGGATTATGAGGTTTTGACGAATCGATCGAATGGTTCGACTTCATTCGGATGCTAGATGGTGAGATGCATTTCTTGGGGGACTCCAGATACGAGGATAGCCGTTGGAGCTCAGTCCATACAGCCACGACAAGACGAGTCCGAAGCAGTCGACATTAGAGAAAAGTGGAGTAAGAGGTTCGTACAAGATCTGGATAAGATGACGTTCTACTCCGCCAACATCAGTGATGCGGTAGGCATGCCGAGGCATTGTACTTAGAAATACCTTTCAGAAGGAGTTGCGATGAGTATGCAGCCGCTCCAGAACAAGAAGCAAATATAGTAAAGGACGATGACTCCCAGACAGTTGGCAGAGATGAGACTTGGAAGAGACCTTGAGCAGGATTCCTTTCAGGACACTGCTGCAATGATATTTGCACCCAGGATCGGAGGTGTCACGTGCATTCAGAAAGCCATAGGCCGACGCCAGTGACATACAGCTTTACGTGTGATCGCGATGATTAACCGAGAAATGACCAGAGAGTGCCAAAATGGAATCGTCCCCGTTAGCACACCTGACAGGCCGATGAGCCGATAGATCGTGAGATTGGTAATCTACAGAGAAGACTTGGACCCAGGAGTGGTCATGTTATGCACACCGGTAGGCCAGAGATTCAGAATCGTCGACGAGATATGTTATGAGTGACCACGCCAGTTGGCCAGAGATTCTTGGAGGATGCGCTTGAGCGGGACTATTCCGCCATACTTGATTTCAGTAATTTGGGCGATCTATTCGCATGACTGATTTTGATGATTGAGGATTTACGATTTTTACACAGTTGTTGCACTTGATATTATTTTCGTGCCTTGGTTTCACATGTTTGTGATTTTATGGGTTTTAGACATTGGAGTTGATTTTGTGCGTATATACGCACACGATTTGGTTTTTGCACTCGGTATAGTTCACATATGCTTGCAGTGCAGTGACATATATTTTGTGCACTTGGATGCACTGGACTTCAATTTCGAGGGTGATGCTCGATAATTGTTTCGTGCATTTTATGCACCCGACTGGATTTTTGCGCATGTTCGGCGCTCGATATTGGATTTCATGATTTCGTGCATGATGGATGCACTGGATTTGGATTTTCAGCGCATATTGGGCGCAGGTTATGAGATGTGATTTGGTGCACACCAGATGCACTAAATCGAGATTTTTCGGGCATGTCAGACGCACCAGATTTTGCGGGCAGGCACACGCGTTGCCTATGACAGATGTTGTGTGCACACCCGTTGCACCTTGATGTCGTTTTGTGCACCTGCTTGGCATAGGTATGGATTTTGATTCCCGTGCGCACCAGACGCACAGGGTTTTCATATGCACATTTTGGGACTGATTTCTTATGGAGCAGTATGTTTTTATGATATTTGCTATGTGTTTCCGTACTGAGCAGGACTAGTCAGAGGACAGTGCCTGGATATATTTTGCATGCATTGATAGATTTCAAAGGGATTTCCAAAGGCGAGCTATAGTCTCATTATTTACATACGTGTCCGATATGACACAAGATATTTAAAGTGAGGAAACCCTTTTAAATTTGTTTTCAAACAGCGGATCGTGCATATTAAACAAAAGATATATACGTATACGGCTATTTTCTTATAGAGACGTCCGCCACTGTGCAGTGCTATGCGCATTGTACATCGACCTTAAAGAAATTTGGCATGTATTCCCTTCAGATATTTACATGTACGGATTTGGTATTTACGTGCATAGTTCCGATTTCTAGCATATCGGTTTTTATCTTGTATTTGGCATTCGTGTTTTCAACTTGACTCCGATAATTGCGGGATGCTTGACGGAGTTTTGACTTCGAGTTATCTGCTCGTTACTCATGCGCATGTATTGCGCTATGATGCCTTTTATATATTGATGATTTCGGAGCCCCGTCGACTTGGACATTTATTTGAAATGTTTTAGAATTAGGAGGTTTAAATTTAAATTCGGGGACCGAATTTCTTTAAGGGGGGAAGACTGTAACATTTCAAAAAAAAATACATCAGCTACATCAGCATCAGCAACACCATCATGAACTGCAACAGCAGCTGATGTGAACATCGGCCTACCCTCAACATTTTCAGCCCACCATAGCTGACTTGCACACTCCCATCATCACTTTTCAGCCCCCAATGACTGCAGCCACCAGCCCATCAACACTTTCAGCCATAATAGCTGACCTGCACACTCCCAAACCATACTTTTCAGCCCCCAATAGCAGACTTCAGCCACAAATCACCCCCCTACATCTGCAGCTACATTAGGTGCTGAAACATGCATCAATTCAACACCTTTTAGCCACAAATATCTGACCCATCAGCAATTACTTCAACAGCCCCCCTACGCCTACAGCTATATTAGTTGCTGAAATAATGCATTTCAGCCAATGGTTTCAACAAAACAGCGGCAGCATCAATCACAACACCCACCAGCCTTTAACCAACCCACACCCTCATCACACCACATCAAAATTCACTACAAATAACACTTCCTCAAGTGTTGCAGCTGCTACTGCAACACATAGAGAAAAGAAAAAAAGAAAGAAAGAAAGAAAAGCAAGAGAGGGAGAGAGAGAGTTGCAGCAGCAGCAGCTGCAGAAACATCATCTTTGGAGCAATGGAGCAGCTTCTCAACAGCACAACCCTTTCTCCTTCCCTTCTCCTTCCTCCTAGGACCCCCTTGAGGTATAATTCCGCAACCTAACTCCTTTCTTGCTCGATATGGTCGTTAAAGCTGAAATTTAGTGTTTATATTGTGATCTAGTGCTAGTTTAGGTGATTTGAGTGAGATTTGGCCAAGTGATGGTTTTGATTATTAGTGTAACCTTATTAAGTGTGTTTGAAACCAGTTAAACCAAGATTTGTCTCAGGTTTCACCAAATACGGATTTATAGAACTTTTCATGTCGGTATGTGAGGATATATGGCGTGCAGGTGAATCTGGAGTGATCCGGGGTCATTACGGGGAAAGTAAACAATACTAGGGGCTTAGATAGACCACCAGGAGACCACCCTACGCAGATGAGAGCCCAAATCCCTTGTAGGGCCGGCCAGGCCGGTTTTTAGGGGTATGTGGCCGGCCCCCCTGTAAAGTTAGGTGCCCAAATGGCTTCGGTAGATCATATTTACCCTGTACATCACCCCAGAGTTGTTTAATTGCCTTGTTTTGACCTGAACAGAAATCTGGGACCACTTTTCTGGGTTGCTGCCATGTTTTTCATGATGTTTATAGATTTAAGTTTTGTTATTTGGTGATTCGTTTCTGTCGGGTGGCGTTTGGACGTCGACGACAGTGGATATTGGCAGTGTTTGCACACAAGGTCACAGGTTTTTACCTATGGGCGTAGTGTGCACCATTTTGGTTTCCGACATGGTTTTCATGTGTTTTAGCGTGTGATATCCTTGTAGGTACCCCACGTGGCGTCGAAGCGTTGGAGATGCAAATGGAGACATCGGCACCGGCACGCTTAAAGAAAGGTGAGTAGATTTATATCTACGGGGAGAAGTCGGGTGGATGGCGTTTAGCACCCCTGCTGTCCGTGGTGATGTATACGGATGCGTATACACACCTACAATCTATTATTTGTTGTTGGGACTAAATATTGATGTTTAAATGGATATTGGTGGACTTGGATGATTTTGGTTACGAAACCATAAGGTAGTGGGTGCACTACACATACATGCACACATATACATACTTGTATACATCCTTACTCATATGTACTTTGGGATTCTATATTGTCATGTGTTCATATGGATATGGGACCATATGCTCACATACAGATTTGAGGATGATACATGGGATTGAGATGAGTCGATGAGTTTGATCCGAGATTATGATATCGGTGATATGGTAAAATTCATATTTGAGATAAGTCTTGATGCTTTAGCGTATTTTGGATGATGATGCCATATGAATAGTGATATATGTATAAAATGATCGACAGGTGATTATGATACGAGATAGGATATGAAATGATATTATATGACAAGACATTTATAATAGGCCGCCTTGGGCGGGGTATACTCCTTGAGATGATATGTGCTGATGATATCGATTTATACGGGATTGTCGACCAGTAGTTAGATCTTGATTGTAGTAATGATGTTAGAATTGTACTAGACATAGGTCAGTACACAGATGATGATATTGATAAAGAGAATACTCGATGAATGATATGACAAATATGATATTGACCCGTACCCAGATTAGGGAAGCCGTACGACGGATTTACGTACGAGCCATAAATTGATGTTTGATTCGCACTCTTGATTTGGGAATAATTGATTATAGAGATATGTTATCGGATGTGATATTATTGAGGCGGATCACCGACTATATATACTTATATTTATGTATCGACTCAGAGGTTAGGCGGTTTCCCTTACCTGCAGTTAGCTTATTAGCTCAGCCTTATTGTTGGCATAGCTGTATGACTCTTATGACATTAGATGCAGTTCGGTTATCATTGTGTTTTAGCACTCAGCTCCCGCATATTATTGTTGTTACTCTGCATCGTATACTCATTGTGATTCATATCCCAGTATTGATATCATGCTGTTAGGACACCAGCACCATTACCGATGATGCGTATGTTCACATACACTTACTTGCCAGCTCACACACATCTTCATCGGTAATTGCCATGTCACTACACAGTAGTATTATTGCATCAGGATATGACCCTTGTATGTGCATACTATTATTCCATGTTGCAGGACATACTGTTACACTTGCATTCCATTTATATATCACATACATCATGCTTCCTGATTATACGTATTGAGATATGTTGTTTCTATGTTATTTCTGGATTTGGGAACCGTGGGTATTTCAAAGAGATTATGTAAATGTTTTAAAAACCCGGTTACCCCTGATATGATATTTCAGTGCGTTCACCATGTGTTTTCTCGGTGCTGAGAGTGACATATGAAACCCGAATCGAGGAGGCGGATGAGACCGATTGCGGGTACATGGTGGACCCGGTGCGGTACCCCGGGGCAAGAAGATCGCAGAAGATGGCGTTGAGCCTGTGCAGGGGAGCACTACCTACTGGTGATTTTACCCGACGCGTCGGATATCCGGAGGATACCGTCGTAGTCATGAGATGGATGGTAGGGGCCGATCTGGACTGACGGTGCCCTGGATTTTGTAATTGAGACATTGAGATTTCGAGATATTGAGGTACAGAGATTGTGATACAGAGGTATCGAGATACTGAGACTTATGTTTTGTGCCGATGCTAGGCACTGTTTATGCTGATTTCATTTATGATACCTCATTTTAAAAGTACAGAAATCTCACAAATTATGAAAAGCTATTTTCTTCAGCACATGCATTCTGTTACATGCATTCATACATCATCTATATGATACATTGTTACCTGATGCACTGACATGGACATATGGGATTACACTTGGGTTAGATATTTACCCTAGACATGGTTAGAGATTGCTGATTATATATTTGAGAATTATATATATATTATGATCGTATGACCTAGGTTGCGTCATACATGCGATTTACTGTTCGTAGATCTTTTTCTACTCACGATTTGGCAACTCACCTCCGTTGTGCCCCAGTTTCATGCAGGTGTTGCCGTACGGATTTCATTACGGCTTTGCGGGCACATCTTCTTCAGGTGACTTGCTAGTAGGTGGGTTATTTGTATCGTACCCATCATTATACATTGTATCTAGAAGTTCTATCAACCAAAACATGTATTTATTTGAGATAGAGACCGGTGATATTTATTCTTTCGACCGTAGAGTCGCGTGTTATATCCTATGGATTTCATGCTGGTTGGAGTTCCCTTTTTTGTTGTGATCCTCGCCTTTAGGCGTTGTATATTATGTTGCTTACAGGTTGATTCACATATGGTTTTTCCTATTCTCTACTACTCTTGGTTTGGATTTCTGGGTTTCGGCTTACTTAGCATACGTACGCCTTGAGACGTTCGTAGTCTAAGTGCCGGTCATGTTCCGTACTTCGGGTCGTGGCAGTATATTATTTGAGATGTATATTATGAATATTTGTATATTATCTGTGTTTTTTATTATTTTTGTGTTCTTTCATGTTATTTGTTGATATTATAATTGCATGTGATTTGTTACCTATTGGTTAAAAAAATACAGCTACATATTGCGTGTGATTTGTTACCTATTGCGTGTAAAGTGTTCTAGTTAAAAAAAATACAGCTACATATTGGTAACAGTTCCAACCGTTACCAATAGGTTGCAGATATCTGATAACCGTTATCAATAGATAGCAGATATCTGATATATTTCAAATATCATTACCCTATACACCCCTATGGTAATTAACGGGTCCAACCATTACCAATGGGTGGATATAAGTTATTTTTTTCATATAATGCAACTCATTGGTAATGATTATAACCGTTACCAAAAGGGGGTAACGGTAACGGTTCAAACCATTACCATATTTCTGATGACGGGGCTATTGGTAACAGTTGTTTAATGGTTGGAACCATTATCAATAGTGATTTAGGTAACGGTTCTAACCGTTACCAATGAGGCCCTCTATTGTAGTGTCAGGTGGTGTCCAGGCAGTGTAGCTTCAGTTTCAATGCTATTGGATGTAGAACTAGATGTAAAGCTTGCGTGAAGATGTTGCACGTATTGAAGCATGCCATGCCAGAGTGTCGAAATATAACCCCTTAACAAACATGAAGATGTGCATTGGCAATTCAGCTGCAGTATCATCTTAAAATAAGTATTTGGGTTTAAGAAGGTGTAGCTTGAAGGTGTAACAACACCTTGAACAATAAAATATTTAATCGAATATAAAATCATATTGAATTATTTTCGAACTAAATTAGTTAGAAGATATATAGAATATGGAGGGCTAAGTAACTATTGTGTTTCAACTACATCATACCAAACGAATACTTTAAGAAATGCATGTTGTTATACGAGTACATTTCAACCAAAGGTTCATTGTTTTACTATAGTACACTTCAATCTTTATATAGATCTAATTGCATTTATTTCTCAATTACAATGAACCAAACATTTTATATAGCTTGGGAGCCATTTCAATTATACTTATATGCCAACGAGCGTCTATTAAGTTGAAATTGTCGGGTGTGCTATCTAAACCATCCACAACCCAAATTACCGATCGGTTTTCTTGAGTATTTCCAACTTGAGGCAAACCGTAGACATTTAAAGTTGCATTTATTCCATAATATCATTCTCTTTGTTCCAGTAAGGCTGCCCACCGCGTAATGCATATGTAATAATAAGAAATTCTCAAAGATAAATCTTTACCCTCGACTTAAAAATAAGGAAATAAAAGCCTACTGAGGGAGGGAAAAGATAAATAAATCTAACTGTAAGTTCATTATAATACAAATTATAAAATTTATTTGACTGTTTTTGACAAATATTTTTTCCTTTATGGCGCGTTTAACCAAATATGTTAATAAAATTAGTTTCAACAGCATTGTATTAGTCACAAAACAAAAGGGCGATACGAAATTTCCAAAAATAAACTTAAAAATGTGAGTATAATGCTTTGGTATACTTATGTTGTTTCTCGCAAATAAAAAAAATGCAATTGCCATTTTTTAGGGTGGAGGTGAACTCTCTTGCCGTTCTGAGTAGGTTAGAGGTTTAAATCTCCTTGCATTGCACACGTATATTATTTTAACAAAAATAAATTATAATGAACTAGAAAATGATCTATTTTCTATAGCATAGACAGGAAAGGAATGTACATAACCAAACAAGAAGGATATATGAAACTCAACATACATGGCTAAGAAAATTGTTATTCGTTATTTGGCTGAATATCTCTTATTGAATCTTTCCAATTTGATTCTTTCATATGAAACCTTTCAGGAAGAAATCTTCTTATGTAGCCATCTCCTTGTAACATTATATTACCCGAGGTTGATTTCCTTGAAAACTCCTCATATGAGATGGTTCCATTTTGTCAAAAAAAAACCACAGAAAAAGATGTTTATGCTCACAACAGGAAATATTAGATGATAATGATTTCATATCATCCAGTGTGCTCCAAGATTTTCTTCATAGTTGATTTAATGGGTGCGGTGCATTTAATGGTTGTCTTAGCAATTTCAGAAATTTTACATCACTTGATTCACTGTAAGAAGATGTTAAAATCATAAGATAACATATTAGATTAGATGATAACGCATTAAGGAGGTACCCATCTTTGAAAAAGTTATTGGAGAGTAGACTTTTTTCAATATATATATATATAGAGAGAGAGAGAGAGAGAGAGAACGGATCGTTTAGGGCATGTTCATTTTTTTAAATTCACGAATCAGAATAACAATCATTAGATCTGCCCTTTACTTTCAACGGTTCGGATTAAAACAACTTAAGAATCCATTAAATAAAAAAATAAATATTCTATTCCATAATTTTTGGATATCCAAACCTGGCATCTTATCCCTTTTTGAGTGTGTGTATATAATAATGAAAAGAGACCTCAAAAGGGGCCTTAGGCTGAAACACATATCCTACATATTATTCACATATCCAAACTGGGCATCTTGATCTACAATGATAAAACCCTTATATTGAGATTTAAAGATCTCTAACTAATTCATCAAATGAATGGAAAAATTAATGGCTTATCAGTTTAGAAAAAATATGGTCGCTTGATGGACATGCTAAAAGCCTTGAAATCTCAAGATTTTTTGTACATAGGAGTTTCATAATATGTAAATTAAATTAACCAATTTGGAACGGTTAAATACACGAGTGTGGGTGTGTATTGAGGCGGGGGCCCTTTTCGAAAAGGGCCGCCATCTCATATCACTTTTTCTGTAAATATAAGAGACGGGGGCCCTTTTCGAAAAGGGCCCCCACCTCATATCCCTTTCTCTCTGTGTGTGTGATGAAAAGAGATATTAAGAGTGCATTTGCTCCTACAACGTCGAAAAAATACACCCTCCACGGTTTTTTCGACAATCATTACCCATCATCATCATCATGAAATAAGGTCATTGGAGGACATTTCCTCTTACGGCGTCTGAAAAATACTCTCCATGATTTTTTTCGACGATCGTCATCCATCACTATCATCTTTATCATGTAATATGTGGATACATCAAATTTCATGTGATTCTTCCATTTTTTCACCGCTAAATTAGCAATGTAAAAAGTTTTATTGTCGGTATTTATATAAGAATAATATAGAAAAGAGGCCCGATTGAGAATTCTCAAATGGCGTCGGAGAAATACACCCTCCATTATTTTTTCCAACGATCGGCCCCCATCTTCATCTTTATCATCTAAGATGTAGATACACAAAATTTGAAATGATTCTACCATTTTTCACCGTTGATTTAGTATGTGCAAAATAAACGATTTACCGACAATAGAATTTTTTACATACCTAATTCAACGGTAAAAAATTGTAGAATCACATGAATTTTGGTATATCCACATCTTAGATGATAAAGATGAAGATGAAGATGCTGATCGTTGAAAAAATCTTGAAAGGAGTATTATTTTGACGCCATAGGAGAAAATTTTCTCTTATGGCATCTTCCCTCCACTTTCTATGACATCGACGCCCGAAGAGGATTTTCTCCGACGTAGAAAAAATTTGGTTAGAACTACATAGTACTCTTGGCTAGACAGTAGACATATGTATGAGTAGTGAAGGAATATGCAAGGTTGTACAGGTTATTCCATATTTAATTACAGATTCGAGGTAGAAAGAACAAATTGTGATCTACCTTAATATCTTTTTGAATGAAGCTCGGTGAGTGGCTTGGCCACTTTATCTTGCATTAGATCTTGGACCTTTTTTACCCTTCTACTTTCACTTTCGTTAGCAAGAATATAGCAACAAAAAGCACCAAAATATGAAAAATTGTAAACAACTTTAGAGCAATGACTACGTTTCAAATAGAAAACTGAGTATTTACCCTCTTCTATTTATAGACGAGTGAGACTCGTTATCGTGGTAATATCATCCATTTTCATATACCATATCCATTTATTTACTGCATGATAAGAGTTTACATCTCATTCATTAACTTACCGCATGATAAGACTTCAGGCTAGTTCGAATAAGCGGTGTGAAATCATAATCTGTGTAATCAAACCATATTTTGGGATGTTTTCGGATGAGATTTTGGTGAAACTGTGGTCATGTAAATTTATTTAAAAAAAAATTAATATATTAAAAAATAATACTAAAGGAGAGAGGGGCCATCATTTAAATCTTTTTTCAAAGGGATGGAACATTTCCCACTGAAAAGGAGGGGAAAATAATTTTTAAAGGGAGGGGGCCCACCATTTCCCATTGAAAGGTGGGGAAAATAATTTTTAAAGGGAGGGGAAAATAATTTTTTAATTTATGACAGCCCGCCATCTCGAGAGCGGTGTGCGTCCATCACTGCTCCTCCCGAACCGGGGAGCGGCGGACCGAATACAAACTCTTTTGGCAGTTTCATATGGTGTTTCCCGTACTCGGATCCTCTCATGTACGATTAGAGCATTGGATGTTCCAGTGAATATCTATGACCGTCGGATTTCATCCAACGGATAACATACATGCCACAAAGGTTTTGTTGGGCCCACAGGGATAAGTTTTTGATTCCTTGATCTTCATAAGCAAATCTATGTTGCAAAACAATATGAGAATTGATCAAATGAGGAAAAACTTATCTCCCTTCATAAAATGGCGGAGGTTACTGGTGTTTGATATGAGAGAGACACCGCTAGTGTTTGATATGTGTGTGAGAGAGAGAGAATTTCATGGATAAGAAGACCGGAGCGAATTAAGTTACTCACATGGGCCCACACTGAATTTTTTGTTAATTGTTCTCATCCCTTGGATGAAATCGGACGGCTCAATATTTTTCACTGGACCATCCAGTGCTTTAATAGCACCAGAGACGATCCGAGTCCGTGTTTCCAAGTTTCTTATATCCTTTTAACTAAATTAGTTTCGGGTTTTAAATTATATAGAATTTTGATTCCTTAAACTTATATTTATCTATACTACTATATGATGCAAATGAACATGGTTAGAAGTCACAATTTTTTTTAAAAACAAAGAAAAAAGAAGAAAAATCCCCCGTTCTTTTTTGAGTCAAACGAATGCTTTAGAGCCCCATGTTTCATTAAATATATTATATCGAAACAACATAAGAAACCAACAAGCAAAGCAACAGAGTAGGTCGGGGAACAATCCCCATACAAGTGTAATCCAAAATAGGGGAACAAACCCCATACATAAAAAATCCAAAACAGGGAAACAAACCCCCTATAGTACAAAATAAACCAGAAACGATAACATAACATCACCAAGACATGTAGATACGAGACGAATATGCACCAATCATGTCCCAGATAAGCAGGCTCGTCTACGTTTCCGTATCGTGAAGCTGATCACCCTCCTCTCGATCTGTGGCTCCTCTCCTGATGTGGTCGATATCCATATCTTCACGCGCAATCACCGTTGTGTTATGACCTTGGCCTACAAATCCGACCCGCTCGTCTTGCCTCTCATAGTCAAGCTTAGTCTTTTGTGGCTCCTACCTACCGCGGCCCCTGCCATAACATTATTACTATATCGGTGTTATATATCATGCTGGGTATTGATTTTGTTTTTGTGGTGAAGATCATGTAGGGTTACTAGGCACTGTCACAAGGTTCTATAAGACATCAACCATGCCAAAATCAAATTTTCCATGTGCTGAACAACCCTAACCAAGATCTTACACTAGAGATTAAGCGAAACAAAGCAAGTAAACAACTTTACTTCTAAGAGTTAGGGATTACAACCTTTGTAGTCCGTTCCTTCACTTCTAAAGCTCCGTGTTGAGTTCTCTTCGCTGCGATCATCGAGTACCCGGACTCTAGAGATGCTCCATGAAGAGAAAGATACAACCTTACTTCCGATCTTCAATAACTAAGATGATCTACCTTGAAGAAACTCAAACCCAAGCTCTTGCTTTGCTAATCAAGTATTAACGAAGTAAACACCCTAATCTAAGCGGCTAGAATAGATGAGGATGATGAAGTAGGAATTTAGCTCTCATTTGTTTTCTTTATCTCACTCATTTTCATCACTTCATAAAAAGCTAGAAAGCTTTTTCAAGAGAGAAGAAGGAAGAAGAAGAACAAAACCATTTGTGTTGAATAATGAAATCATTAGTTATGGTTACAAATCAACCCTTGGTTAAGAAACAAAAGACTTAACCATTATAGAGAATAAACCATGGTAAAGAGTTTGGCTTGGGTTAAGAAAATATCTTCAAAATATCATAACAAAATATCTTTGCTTAAAACAAAACATAAAATTTCTAGAAGTTTCATGAAAGTGCTAACCCAAATCAAATCCTAATCATGTTTAATCTCCATAAATCATGTTGCATTAGTAATCATAACTTGTTACAATATTATATATCACATATACAATATTTATTGTAACAAAATAAAATAAGACAATTAACATATATCACATATATATCAATGTATTACCCGACTGAGAAAAAGAATCTTTAAGTGAGCTTATATTAGTTAATGTAATTTAATATATCAAATATATAATTATACATTAAATTATCGAATCAACACTTGATCCGATAATCCGGCTATTTCACAAATAACCGACCAATATAATCTGTATCAGTTCATCGAATCAACACTTGATCCGATGACCCGGCTATATCATATATACCCGGCCGATATCTCATATCACGAGAATCTAATACGGTATCATATACACGTATTGTTCTCGGTCCCGCACATATCATATATGTGCTCCTATTCCGTTTTGCCTGAGCCAGGAAAGCTCTGTGTAGGACTCTAAAGAATCGTCAATACGCCGGCAGTAGGTGATGATCATATCAAACACCCACAAGCTGCAAGCGGTCAGCTAAACGTAACAGTCATCCAGGTATTAAGCAATCAGAAGATCAACAAGCAAGCCTGTACATTCTCCAGTGAATCCAACCAGTAACACTCCCGTACAGTCCGGTCTCTTTGTCTGATATGTCGCATATCTCGCCTAAGGGTGGTAAACGTCAGACCCCGGTATGATAAGTCGTGTCGATATGAGGTCCATAACAGTTCGAGAATGTTGGAGATAGTGCCCTCAGAGTCAATTATTGGATCACAGGCACGTGATTGCAATGATTGGGGGAGGACCTGTCCCAGTAGGACAGTCTTACTCAAGATGATAGTATGCTATCTGGTTTATCTTTATCATCGTGTACTGCTTTAGGTGACCTTACGAGTCGCTATTACACGTTGATAGAGCCCTTAGGATTCTTGCTTGACGGCCAGCAGTATGATGGCGATCATATGCGTGGGAGATGGGGTCTATAAGCACATCCTTAAAAGGTCCCTAGTCGTGGGAGTTTCGAGACTGGGCATCGATACTCTATTAGTAGACTAGTGTATACAGTCGAGACCCCGACGAAGGGCAGTGGCCGGTCTTACAAGCCACTGGTGTCAGTTGATTCACCTAAGATGTATACAGGTGCTCATTGGGTTATGAGTACACCGGACAGGACTCGCCGGAAACCTGCTAGTTGGGATTATACCAGACGTCAGATAGCAGTTCCCTGGTGACATGTGTACAGGTTAGTTCATCGACCTGAGATCGTCATTTGTCTCGTGTGAGTTCCCACTGTGCTTTGATTACTACCCTACCACGGCTCAAAGGAGTCGTGCAAACAGGAGTGGTTAAAGCTGATACCGTTTTGGCGAAACCGTGAACGTAGTGAACTTGATATAATCGAAGGAACTTGATAGCTTTTAAAAGGAGTGGTTAAAGCTCCACATTTAAAAATATCTGTTTTAAAATTAACCGAGTGGTTTCTTTTAAATTGTTCCAACGATTAAACTTTTGGTTTATTTTCTTTGCATTATAAATAATGCGACCCATCATTAACCTATCATTGCAGAAAACAACGAAAATACAACGTCCTCTTATGCCATCCGTATTCGTCACGGGGTCTCGTCATTACCCGTTAGGTTACTTAACTAACGACAGAGCGGGGGCTGGGCTAGCGCGGGTGTAAAACATAAGTGACGTCTAAATAGCTATCATATATAGATATTGTACATTTGTCAGACGCAATAATAGGCATTCCAGATCACAGATGAACTTAATTGGATTTGTAAGCAATCCGTGTTTGTTTTGAGCCTCCAACAAAAGATGGATTACACAGTTGTGATGAATAGCCATTACCCCACCCAAGACCCCAACGGGTACGGCAAACTACCTACCCGGCAGTTTGTGCACCCCACCTTGGGTCTGTCCTAGGAGCAAATAACAGTAAAATGAAATAATACAACGGTGGCTACAACCGCAACTTGGATGTGCCCCGCAAAATAATATTACAACAAATTACATTTACATCAAATGAATTAAATAATAACCCATCACATAACCCCGGCTATACATCACAACAGTCCAACACAGTTCATATACACAAACAGATAAAATCCATTACAGAAATGTGCAACCCCCTGCCAACCGACATACTAGCAGTTAGGGAGGTTTACGGACACATTATACAAACACAGATATAATCATATTAGCAAATATCGTAAAATTTCGATCGTGCAAACACATTAGATTCTACTCCAATACTTCTCTGTGCACCTGAGACTTGAGCAGAAAAATAAACATCCCAGAAAACACAAAAATATCACAGAAGAATTAGTGGTGAAAATTGGGTTGAATCGGCCCCAACTCGGCCGCGGTTCCGCGGCGGATCGGTGGGATCCGCTGCGGTTCCGTGGACGTTTGGCCGATTCAGGAACCCATTTTTCTCCAGTTTTCTTATATCTCTCTGTAGGTTATTCTGAAGCACCCTGAAAAATTTTTAGAGCCTGTTTAAAAATCGACAGAAAGTAGTGATATCGATGTCGGTTTTTGGTTCGTTTTGCGTTCGAATATCTTACGACTTTGCTAATGAGTTAATTATTGTTCAGCGAGGCTCTGATACCACTATAAGTCAATGTACAACACCCCACGACTTGCGGGGAGGTGGAAATATGAAAAACGATCTTGTTCTTTGCTTAAACAACGACTAACCGCATGAATCGAAGCTAAACGATAACTAACAACTAACATAGGAGTTCTAAACTACTATGTGAAGTGATTATACCTGTAGAACCGTGTCCTTCGTCTTTACGAACTCCACCTCCTCCTCGACCTTCTCCAAGTAGTAGACGATCCACAACGAGAGCTTTACTCCAAGCTTTTCCTCTAAACTTGAGGCATCTAGGTTTCTTTAAGTGCTAATCAAAGTACCTAGATGATATAGAGTGAGGGTTATGGATTAAGTAGTCTAACTAATCCTTGTACTCAACACATGAGAGGGGAGGATTAGGGTTTGAAGAGAGGAAGCTTGAGGAGAGAGAAGGCGAGAAGAATAATTGATATGAGAAAATGAGTTACCATAATATATATGAAGCATTAAGATTTATCAATAAAAGAAAATCAAATGATGAAAAATCATGCTTCATAAATATCTAATGGTGATTCATTACCATGAGTCATTAAGCATTTATGATGCATTAATGATATGGATGAATCACTCATATGACTCACTAATCTCATTCAATGTATATGCCACCTTAACCTCCTTAGTCACCATCTTCTAGAAGCCTCTCGCGCAATTACGAGAACGCCCCTCCTATCCGTGAAAACACGGAAAAACTTTAGACTGTATAAATCCAATAACCGGGCACTAGTAACTGGCTTAAACCAAAGCCGACTAGTAAAAACTGTCCGAAAGTCGTACGTGCGTAAATACACGTATGCGTCCGAACCCTTGTCGTAAAACCATACGACCTCTATATCGTTTCGCCTGGAGTAGGGAAACTCTCTGCGTGGGACTCTAGAGACTCGACTACTATGCTGGCAGTAGGTTTAACCACAGACCGCAAGCGGCACTAGCTGTACGTAACGGTCCCCAGGTAGATGTCGATAAGAAGGCCGATGAGGAAACCCATCCGAACTCCTACTGAGTCTGATGTGACAATCTCCGTACAGTCCGGTCTATTCGTTTAAGACTATCGCATATCGGGCCTAGGGGGCGGCAAGCGTCAGTCCCCTAATAGTGGTATAAGTCATGTCGGAGCGAAGCCCATTACACCCTGAGAAACTACTGGAACCTACCAGCAAATCTCGCTTGCCCTGGCCAGGGACTTTGCGTAATGGCTCTCTGACACAGCGCGATATCAACCCCCAATACCGAGAGAGACGAATCCTGTCTAACTGCCTCTATCTCCAAGTGCTCGGGACTGCACCCAACTGCTACCTGTTTGCACGACTCCTTTGAGCCGTGGTAGGGTAGCAATCTAAGAACAGTGGGACACACTCGAGGCGAAGCAGCTGTGTCAAGTCTGCGGACTATGCTGAACTCATGTCACCTGGGAACTATTCACGGACGACTGGTATAAAACCAACCAACAGTTCCCTGTGAGTCCTGTCCGGTGTACCCGTAACCTAACGAGCACCTGCATACTATCTCCAGTACGACGTACTGACGGCTGTGGGACAGACCATCTCCCCAACTGGGATGAGAATCGTACACACTAGTCTACTCCGGAGTATCGATGCCCTGTCTCTATAATCCAACGACTAGGGACCTGAATAAGGATGTGCTTATAGACAACCCAGCCCCCACTAGTGTGACTGCCGTCACAACGCTGGTAGTCAAGCAAGATCCTAAGAGCTCTATTAATACGTATACTCACATATTAAGATAGAAAAACCAAGTAGCATACTACCATGTTTAGCAAGACTGTTATATACATGTGAATATCCCAAGCTTCCATTAAGTAATATACAAACTAGTATGATACAGTAATGGCCTTCTAGGGCATAAACACTAACAATCTCCCACTTGCACTAGGGCCATGTACTGGCGTATCGAAGACCGATGATCTCGAGTAGCCTCTCGAACTGAATCTGAGGTAGGGCCTTAGTGAATGGATCAGCAATGTTATCCTCTGTATTTACTCTCTTTACCTCAATCTCCCGGCGATCTACGATCTCCCTGATCAGGTGATACCGCCTTAAGATGTGTCTGGACTTCTGATGGGACCTGGGTTCCTTCGCTAAAGCTATAGCACCGTTGTTGTCGCAATACAGAGGTATTGGACCAACACTGGTAGGAACCACCTGAAGTTCTGTGAGGAACTTCTTCATCCAGACAGCTTCTTTTGCGGCATCGCAAGCAGCTATGTACTCCGCTTCCATCGTTGAGTCAGCAACGGTGTCCTTCTTGGAACTCTTCCAACAGACCGCCCCTCCATTGAGGGTAAAGACATAACCTGACATGGACTTGGAGTCATCCTTGTCACTCTGGAAGCCGGAATCAGCATAGGCCTCCATCTTGAGGTCCTTTCCGCCGTAAACCAAGAACATCTCCTTAGTCCTTCTCAGGTACTTGAGAATGTTCTTTACTGCTATCCAGTGATTCTCCCCTGGGTTTGCCTGATACCGGCTTACAACGCTCAATGCGTATGCTACATATGGTCTGGTACATAATATCGCATACATTATAGAGCCTACCGCAGAAGCGTAGGGTATAATCGACATGCGTTCCCTTTCCAAATCAGTCTTGGGAGACATCTCTTTGGAGAGGGTGATTCCGTGACAAGCCGGTAGGTTACCGCGCTCAGAATCTTCCATACTGAATCTTTTCAATATGGTGTCTTTGTACCTGGACTGTGAAAGTCCCAACATCCTCTTTGATCTATCACGATAGATCTGGATCCCCAGAATGTAGGTGGCATCACCCAGGTCCTTCATGGAGAATTTCTGTGACAAGAATCTTTTGACTGACTGTAGCATAGGAATATCATTTCCTATTAGGAGAATGTCATCCACGTACAAGACGAGGAATACAACAACTCTCCCTACAATCTTACTGTATATGCATGGTTCATCTGGATTTTTGATAAAGTCGAATTCTTTGACAGTATCATCAAAACAGATGTTCCAACTTCGCGATGCCTGCTTTAGTCCATAAATGGATTTAAGCAGCTTGCATACTTTACCGCTGCTCCCACTCTGAATGAATCCCTCTGGCTGATCCATATAGACGCTCTCTTCTAAATTTCCATTTAGAAATGCCGTCTTTGCGTCCATCTGCCAGATCTCATAATCATGGAAGGCAGCAATAGCAAGAAGGACCCGAATGGATTTCAGAATAGCCACTGGAGAAAAGGTTTCGTCATAGTCCAAACCAGGTCTTTGACGGAAACCCTTTGCAACAAGTCTAGCCTTATAGGTTTCAACCTGTCCATCTACACCAATCTTCTTTCTGAAGATCCACTTGCATCCTACGGGTTTTACCCCATCTGGAGCAGTGTCCAAAGTCCATACTTTGTTAGTGTACATGGACTCCATTTCGGTCCGCATTGCATCCAGCCATTTTACCGAGTCACCGCTCTGAATGGCTTGCTGGAAGCTAGTAGGGTCGTCATTATCAATGACGCAATCTTCTCTATCCCCGTCTATGAGAAAACCGTAGTATCTCTCGGGCGGATGAGACTGCCTACTACTTCTGCGGATAGGCGCTAGTATGTCCCTTTCTTCTGAAACTTCTTGTTCTACCAAACTTTCAGTAACAGCTTGTGGTTCTGGAATTTCTTCCAGTTCTACTGCGCTCCCACTCTTCTGATTTTCTAAAAATCAGTTTCTAAGAAGCGGGCATGACGAGAAACAAAAACCTTTTGTTCCTCTGCGTAGTAGAAGCAATATCCCATGGAGTTCTTTGGATATCCCACAGACTTACACTCTACTGAACGTGCCTCGAGCTTGTCCGGATGCTGCTTTTTTACAAAAACTGGACATCCCCATGTCTTCAGGTACTGAAGATAGGGTTTCTTCCCACTCCACATCTCATATGGTGTGGTAGGCACAGTCTTGGTTGGAACCTTGTTCAAAAGATATGCCGCTGATTCTAGCGCATAACCCCAGAATGATCGCGGTAACTCAGCCTTACTCATCATGGAACGAACCATATCCAATAGGGTTCGATTCCTCCTTTCCGATACACCGTTGTGTTGTGGTGTGTATGGAGGAGTAAGCTGAGAGAGAATTCCTTTCTCTTTTAAGTAACCCAGGAACTCGGCACTTAAGTATTCACCACCTCGATCAGATCTCAGTGTCTTAATACTTTTGCCTGTTTGGTTTTCCACTTCATTCTTGTATTTCTGGAATTTCTCAAAGGCCTCGGATTTATGTTTCATCAAGAAGACATGTCCATACCTAGAGAAATCATCCGTAAAAGTAATGAAGTAGGAATAACCACCTCGCGCATGTGTAGACATTGGACCGCACACGTCACTGTGTACGAGTCCTAAGAGCTCGCTTGCTCTTACTCCGTGTCCAGTAAACGGAGTCTTTGTCATCTTTCCCATGAGACAAGATTCACAAGTGGCATAAGATTGATATTCGAACGGATTCAGATATCCTTCTTTATGTAACTTCGTTAATCGTGTTTCATTGATGTGACCTAGTCTACAATGCCATAAGAAAGCCTGATTCATTTCTGGAGACTTTCTTTTAAGTGTGTTCTGGACATTGAAAACCTGAGTTTGATTCAATACGTATATACCGTCATCTAATGTACCGGACCCAATCAGAACTTGATTTAGGTGGATGTGAACAACATCGCTTACGAATGTAAAGTCATATCCCTCTTTTGAAAGTGAGGACACTGATATGATATTACAAGTCAAACTAGGTACATACAGACAGTTACGTAGAATCAATATCTGCCCACTTATCAAACCTAGGCGATATTCTCCTACGGATTCAGTGTCCACGCTCATTCCGTTTGCAACTCTGAGAGACAAATCACCTATCCTTATAACTTTACGGTTTCTCAAAGCATGTAACGAATTACAGATATGAGATCCTGCTCCGGTATCTAGTACCCAGGAAGTAGAGTTAATTGACAAACAGTTCTCAATTACAAACACACTTGAGGCTGAAGCCACAACATGCTTCGTATCCTGGCTACTGGCTTCCAAACCCCTGCAATCCTTCTGCCAATGTCCATTCCCATAACAATAGGAATATCCCTCCTTACCTATACCAAGTCCCGAAACTTTTTCTCTTCCTTTTCCTCCTACTTCGCTTACACCGTATATCGACTTTGTAGAGGTCTTCTTCCTTTCGCCCTTTGCTTTTGCCTTGGATGAAGAAGAAGAAGGTCCCCTATTAAGCAGAGCTTGTGTCTCCCTGGTTTCTTTTAGGGTGTAAGTAGAGGGTAGGGACTGTGGAAATAAGTCAGTATATGACCTGTTTCCCAACGTGGTCTCCAGGTCCTTGAGCTCATCAATATAGCTAGTCATCGTAAGGACGTCGTCCCTTACAGATGACCCGTCAGCCGACCTCGCTTGAATTAATTCGTTCGAGGCCTCATATCTTGCGATATGAGATTGCTCTCCATATAAATCTTTGTTATGGAGAAAGATGGAAACAGAGTCCATCTTCTCGTGCTGCTTCTGGTATATACCATCAACTGAAGCCAACACGAGGCACTTGGCTTTCGCTTTATTCTTTTCCTTTGTCTGACGGATATCCATATCCGCGACGATGGAAACTGGATCTGGGACGGCGGGATCTTGAGTAGTAATAGGGTGGTCCAGCTTGTCATAGGCAATGGTCATCTGGACAGACCTTTGCCAGTCAAATAAGTCAGATTCAGTCAACTTGTTATCTAGATGTAACCTAGTCATGGTCACAAGGTCGCTGCAATGAGAGAGAGAGAAGAAAACACTTTATCATGATGCTCTTGCAAGTTTAGATTGGGTTTTAATTTATCTAAACTGGATGGCTCCCACTGTTTCTCGAATCCTTCCTCAAACCATAAAAGAAGAATTAGCCAGGACTATTCTCACTGTACAATTCTTGCTTAACCGTTCAGCCAGGCTAGTGTCGATACTTCGAGGGAGGTTTTCCAACGCTTTCACGAAGTTCCTTAATTAAAGAACCTCTTTTCTGTGGGGGCGTAACCCCGCTGACACCTTTCTTGACACCTACTTGGTTTATAGCATTGATCATTAAGTGACGAATATCCTGATGAGTAGCATATACTCACAATAGGATCGGGATCCAAATATCATCGTATGATAATGTTGAAGGCTTCCTACCAACATTCATCAAACTCCAAATGGTATGCATCTCTTTGCAAATTTCAGTTTCTTTAGAAATTCCCGATATATATTTTTGCCCCATGTTCTTATGACCTTGACGAAAGCCAACAAATCATAAAACACATGTCAAGTTCTGCCCATCATTATCTTGTTAATTTAAACCCACCCGTATATACCCTTGACGAAAACCAACAAGGTTATACGACTGTCCCAAACCAACTCATCTATCTATGCAACAAATGAATACCCCAGCAGCTACCAAACACTATGCCTTGACGAAAGCCAACAAGCATAGCTTGAATACTACTGACCATCCATAAGAAATGACGGAGGGCTACGACTGGTTTTGGCGAAACCGTGAACGTAGTGAACTTGATATAATCGAAGGAACCTGATAGCTTTTAAAAGGAGTGGTTAAAGCTCCGCATTTAAAAATATCTGTTTTAAAATTAACCGAGTGGTTTCTTTTAAATTGTTCCAACGATTAAACTTTTGGTTTATTTTCTTTGCATTATAAATAATGCGTCCCATCATTAACCTATCATTGCAGAAAACAACGAAAATACAACGTCCTCTTATGCCATCCGCATTCTCCACGGGGTCCCGTCATTACCCGTTAGGTTACTTAACTAACGAAAGAGCAGGGGCTGGGCTAGCGCGGGTGTAAAACATAAGTGACGTCTAAATTGCTATCATATATAGATATTGTACATTCGTCAGACGCAATAATAGGCATTCCAGATCACAGATGAACTTAATTGGATTTGTAAGCAATCCGTGTTTGTTTTGAGCCTGCAACAAAAGACGGATTACACAGTTGTGATGAATAGCCATTACCCCACCCAAGACCCCAACGGGTACGACAAACTACCCACCCGGCAGTTTGTGCACCCCACCTTGGGTCTGTCCTAGGAGCAAATAACAGTAAAATGAAACAATACAACGGTGGCTACAACCGCAACCTGGATGTGCCCCGCAAAATAATATTACAACAAATTACATTTACATCAAATGAATTAAATAATAACCCATCACATAACCCCAGCTATACATCACAACAGTCCAACACAGTTCATATACACAAACAGATAAAATCCATTACAGAAATGTGCAACCCCCTGCCAACCGACATACTAGCAGTTAGGGGAGGTTTACGAACACATTATACAAACACAGATATAATCATATTAGCAAACATCGTAAAATTTCGATCGTGCAAACACATTAGATTCTACTCCAATACTTCTCTGTGCACCTGAGACTTGAGCAGAAAAATAAACATCCCAGAAAACACAAAAATATCACAGAAGAATTAGTGGTGAAAATTGGGTTGAATCGGCCCCAACTCGGCCGCGGTTCCGCGGCGGATCGGTGGGATCCGACGCGGTTCCGCGGTCGTTTGGCCGATTCAGGAACCCATTTTTCTCCAGTTTTCTTATATCTCTCTGTAGGTTATTCTGAAGCACCCTGAAAAATTTTTAGAGCCTGTTTAAAAATCGACAGAAAGTAGTGATATCGATGTCGGTTTTTGGTTCGTTTTGCGTTCGAATATCTTACGACTTTGCTAATGAGTTAATTATTGTTCAGCGAGGCTCTGATACCACTGTAAGTCGATGTACAACACCCCACTACTTGCGGGGAGGCGGAAATATGAAAAACGATCTTGTTCTTTGCTTAAACATCGACTAACCGCATGAATCGAAGCTAAACGATAACTAACAACTAACATAGGAGTTCTAAACTACTATGTGAAGTGATTATACCTGTAGAACCGTGTCCTTCGTCTTTACGAACTCCACCTCCTCCTCGACCATCTCTAAGTAGTAGACGATCCACCACGAGAGCTTTACTCCAAGCTTTGCCTCTAAACTTGAGGCAACTAGGTTTCTTTAAGTGCTAATCAAAGTACCTAGATGATATAGAGTGAGGGTTATGGATTAAGTAGTCTAACTAATCCTTGTACTCAACACATGAGAGGGGAGGATTAGGGTTTGAAGAGAGGAAGCTTGAGGAGAGAGAAGGTGAGAAGAATAATTGATATGAGAAAATGAGTTATCATAATATATATGAAGCATTAAGATTTATCAATAAAAGAAAATCAAATGATGAATAATCATGCTTCATAAATATCTAATGGTGATTCATTACCATGAGTCATTAAGCATTTATGATGCATTAATGACATGGATGAATCACTCATATGACTCACTAATCTCATTCAATGTATATACGACCTTAACCTCCTTAGTCACCATCTTCTAGAAGCTTCTCGCGCAATTACGAGAACGCCCCTCCTATCCGTGAAAACACGGAAAAACTTTAGACTGTATAAATCCAATAACCGGATACTAGTAACTGGCTTAAACCAAAGCCGATTAGTAAAAACTGTCCGAAAGTCGTACGTGCTTAAACACACGTATGCGTCCGAACCCTTGTCGTAAAACCATACGACCTCTATATCGTTTCGCCTGGAGTAGGGAAACTCTCTGCATGGGACTCTAGAGACTCGACTACTATGCTGGCAGTGGGTTTAACCACAGACCGCAAGCGGCACTAGCTGTACGTAACGGTCCCAGGTAGATGTCGATAAGAAGGCCGATGAGGAAACCCATCCGAACTCCTACTGAGTCTGATGTGACAATCTTCGTACAGTCCGGTCTGTTCGTCTAAGATAATCGCATATCGGGCCTAGGGGGCGGCAAGCGTCAGTCCCCTAATAGCGGTATAAGTCATGTCGGAGCGAAGCCCATTACACCCTGAGAAACTACTGGAACCTACCAGCAAATCTCGCTTTCCCTGGCCAGGGACTTTGCGTAATGGCTCTCTGACACAGCGCGATATCAACCCCCAATACCGGGAGAGACGAATCCTGTCTAACTGCCACTGCCTCCAAGTGCTCGGGACTGCACCCAACTGCTACCTGTTTGCACGACTCCTTTGAGCCGTGGTAGGGTAGCAATCTAAAAACAGTGGGACACACTCGAGGCGAAGTAGCAGTGTCAAGTCTGCGGACTATGCTGTACTCATGTCACCTGGGAACTGTTCACCGACAACTGGTATAAAACCAACCAACAGTTCCCTGTGAGTCCTGTCCGGTGTACCCGTAACCTAACGAGCACCTGCATACTATCTCCAGTACGACATACTGACGGCTGTGGGACAGACCATCTCCCCAACTGGGATGAGAAGCGTACACACTAGTCTACTCCGGAGTATCGATGCCCTGTCTCGATAATCCAACGACTTGGGACCTGAATAAGGATGTGGTTGTAGACTACCCAGCCCCCACTAGTGTGACTGCCGTCACAACGCTGGTAGTCAAGCAAGATCCTAAAAGCTCTATCAATACGTATACTCACATATTAAGATAGAAAAACCAAGTAGCATACTACCATGTTTAGCAAGAATGTTATATACATGTGAATATCCCAAGCTTCCATTAAGTAATATACAAACTAGTATGATACAGTAATAGCCTTCTAGGGCATAAACACTAACAGTCCGGTCTCTTTGTCTGATATGTCGCATATCTCGCCTAAGGGTGGTAAACGTCAGACCCCGGTATGATAAGTCGTGTCGATATGAGGTCCATAACAGTTCGAAAATGTTGGAGATAGTGCCCTCAGAGTCAATTATTGGATCACAGGCACGTGATTGCAATGATTGGGGGAGGACCTGTCCCAGTAGGACAGTCTTACTCAAGATGATAGTATGCTATCTGGTTTATCTTTATCATCGTGTACTGCTTTAGGTGATCTTACGAGTCGCTATTACACGTTGATAGAGCCCTTAGGATTCTTGCTTGACGGCCAGCAGTATGATGGCGATCATATACGTGGGAGCTGGGGTCTATAATTGTTAGTGTATATGCCCTAGAGGCCATTACTGTATCATACTAGTTTGTATATTACTTAATGGAAGCTTGGGATATTCACCTTGTATAAACAATCTTGCTCAATATAGTAGTATGCTACTTGGTTTGTTTCTACTTCAATGTGTACATGTGTTTATTTTTGTATATCACCTATACACATTAGTGGAGCCCTTAGGATCTTTGCTTGATTACGAGTGTTGTGATGGCAGTCACACTAGTGGGGGCTGGGTAATCTATAAGCACATCCTTATACAGGTCCCTAGTCGCAGGACTATCGAGACAGGGCATCGATACTCTGGAGTAGACTAGCGTATACGCTTCTCATCCCAGTGTGGGAGATGGTCTGTCCCACAGCCATCAGTACGTCGTACTGGAGATAGTATACGGGTGCTCGTTAGGTTACGAGTACACTGGACATGACTCGTCGGGAACTGACCAGTTGGTATTATACCTATCGTCAGTTATCAGTTCCCAGGTGACATGAGTACAGCTAAGTCCGCTGACTTGACACTGTCACTTCGCCTCGAGTGTGTTCCCACTGCACTTTGATTACTACCCTACCACGGCTCAAAGGAGTCGTGCAAACAGGTAGTAGTTGGGTGCAGTCCCAAAGCACTTGGAGGCAGTGACGGTTAGACAGGATTCGTCTATCCCGGTATTGGGGGTTGACATCGCGCTGTGTCTAGGAGAGCCATTACACGAGTAGTCCCTGGCCAGGGCAAGCGAGATATACTGGTAGGCTTCCAGTGTTATCTCAGGGTGTTTTGGGCTTCACTCCGACACGACTTGTACCGCTATTAGGGGACTGACGTTTACCGTCCCCTAGGCCCGCCATGCGATGTATCAGACGAACAGACCGGACTGTACGGAGATTGTCACACTCAGACTCAGTAGGAGTTCAGATGGGGTTCACCTCGTCAGTCTTCTTATCGGCATCTACCTGGGGACCGTTACGCACAGCTAGTGCCGCTTGCGGTCTGTGGTTAAACCCACTGCCAGCGTAGTGTCGAGTCTTTAGAGTCCCACACAGAGGGCTATTCGCCATTGGGCAAAACAGAGTAGAGGTCGCATGGTTTTGCGACAGGGTTCGTTCTCATCCGAGCACTTGTGCACGTTTGGAGTCCGGACGGATATTACTGGCTGGCTCTGGTTTGAGTCAGATACTACTATATGTTTCGGGGGTGATTTTATCTCATAGTATTCATGTTCCTCGGAATAAGAATGCGGGTGTGTATGCACAGTTGATTGAGGCGGAGGAAGAAGTTTGTTTTCATTAGGGTTTCGGAACGGGTGCGCATGCACTGTTGACAGTCGTCTTTTTCCAAACCCTAATGAATTAGTGATATATCAATTAACAATATTAATTAAATGAAATTGTGTCATGGTTGGGTTTGTTGACTTGTTGACCAAGGTTGACTTGTTGACCATGGTTGAAAGTTTGACCATTATCATTACATATCAAAGATGCTCTTTGATTCTAGCAAAATTCATTTAATGAATGTGATGATAGTGGTCATTCCAAACCATCCATCAACTATTTCATTTTTATTATTATTGTTAATTTGATAATTCTTTTCATTTGAGTTATGGTTGTAAAATGAAAAGAATAGCTCATTCTATCATAACACTTCTCTCTCCTCTCTTCTTCTTCATCCTCCTCTAGTTCAAGGAGCTCCCTTCTCATGTGTTGAGAATCCATCTCCTTGAGATAAAAACACCCCAAAGCCACTCTCTACTCACTCTACGGTTAGAGGTTTAGCAAGCTGAAGATCCTAGTTCACTCAAAGTTCGAGAAAGAGCCCGAAGGTTGAACCCTCAGGTGGATCCATCTTTGACGGAAGAAGGCGACGAGGAAAGCACCATCAAACCCTACAAAGGTTTCAAGAAGAAGGAGTTCAAGTTAGGTATAACCTTTTATCCGAGTAGCTAACTCTCTTTAGCATGATAGCTAGTTTAGTTTAGAAAAGATCCCGACTTTGTTAGTCCATGTTGCCCCTTGCGCTAAAAATTTGATTTTTATACCGTTTCCGCCTCCCCGCAAGAACCGGGGGTGGCAACGTGGACTTACAGTGGTATCAGAGCCTAACTAAACTTAAACTAGCTTAGTAGTAAAGTGTATGGAAGTTCGAACGAAAAATCGCAAAAAACCGGAAAAATAAAACCCTAACTTTCTGTTGAAATTTTTTGTGCTCTAAAATGAAAAAGTTTTACTCCTAAAATCGGCTTAGGGTTTTGTGAGAAAACCCACCAAAAACGATCCCCTGATTCCCTCAATCCGCCGCGGTTCCGCGGCAATAGGTATGCATTTTCTGCGGAACCGCCGCCGTTTAGGCTCCTCTCGTGATCGGGTTTTGTGCAGTGTTCTTCTGGTAGGGTTTTGGGATTTTTCAGATGGTTTATTTGTGCCCAGGTTTTCCAGAAAAGAAATTTGCTTTTGGGGGCCTATAAATCCGTATTTTTTTTCAAACTTCACTACACTTTGACTACAATGGTTATATCTGTGATGTTTATATGTATTGAACGTCGGCTAATCGCTATATGTCGATTAGTCGGGGTTATATATATCTGTGATCTGTGTTTGATGATGGTTTGTGTATATGAATGCGTTGGACTGTCGCGGGTGAATAGCCAAGGTGGATGTGAGATGAGTGTTTCTTTTTCTTTCATTCATGTAATATGTAATTTGATGTAATATTATTATTTGTATGGCCGCACAACCGGGTCGGGGTTGTAGCCGTCATTGTATAATTCTTTTTTACTGTTTTTGCTCCTAGGATAGACCCATGGAGGGGGTGCACAAACTACCGGGTATCTCGAAGTGCCGAGTGGCCTACTCACGGCGTTGAGGGAGGTTGCTTCGCTTCGGGTACTTGGTGGGTAGTTTGCCGCACCCGTTGGGGTCTTGGGTGGGGTATTGGCTATTCACCGCGACCGTGTAATCTGCTTTTCATTGCAGGCTCGAACGGATTGCGGATTCCTAGTATATCCAATCTATTCATCTGTGATCTGTAATGTTTATCATTGCTATATATATATATATAACTATTTAGGCGTTGCTTATGTTTTACAGCCGCGCTAGCCCAGCCCCCGCTCTGTCGTTAGTTAAGTAACCTAACGGGTAATGATGGGGCCCCGTGGCGAATGCGAATGGCATAAGCGTACGTCATATTTTGGTTGTTTTCTGCAATGGTAGGATTAATTGATGGGACGCATTAAAAGAACTAATGCAAGAATATCACGCATTAAAAGAACTAATGCAAGATAATAAACCAAGCAAAAGTCGTTGGAACACTTTCGAAAACCCACTCGGTTCTTTTCAAAACCAACTTTTAAATGCGGAGCTTGAGCCACTCCTTTTAAAAGCTATCTCGTTCCATCGATTATATCAAGTTCACTACGTTCACGGTTTCGCCAAAACCATTCGTAGCCCTCCGTCGTTTCACATGAATAGTCTATAGTATTCAAGCTGTGTTTGTTGGCCAAAGTCAAGGCATAGTGATTGGTAGCTAATGGGTATTCATGTGCAGCATAGATAGATGCGTTGATTTGGAACAGTCGTACTGCCTTGTTGGCCAAAGTCAAGGGTAGGTACGGGTGGATTCAAATTAACCTGGAGAACGACGGGTAGAACTTGACATGTGACTTATGATTTGTTGGCCAAAGTCAAGGTCATAAGAGCATGGGGAAAAAATCCACATCGGGAGTTTCATAAGTACTGAAACTTGCTAGATTTGCATACCATTTGGAGTGTGATGATTATGGTAGGATTCCTTCAGTTTCGTCACGCAATGATATCTGGATCCCGATCCTACTGTGAGTATATGCTACTCCTCGGGAAATTTTTCACTAAACGATTAATGCTATAAACCTAGTAGGTGCCTAGAAAGGTGTTAGCGGGGCTACGCACCCAGGGAAAAGAGGTTCTTAAATTAAGGAACTTCGCGAAAGCGTTGGAAAACCTCCCTCGAAGTACCGACACTGGCCTGGCTGAACGGTTAAGCAAGTATTGTGCGGTGGGATTGATCCCGACTAATTCTTCCTTTATGGTTTGAGGAGGGATTCGAGAGACAGTGGGAGCCATCCTGTTTAGACAAATTAAAAACCACTCTAAACTTGCAAGAGCATCGTGCTAAAGTGTTTCTTCTCTCTCTCCTAATTGCAGCGACCAATCGACATGACTGGACTTAAGTTACTTCTAGATAAAAACATACTGATAGGGCCAAACTACAAAGATTGGCTCAGGAATGTCAAAATGGCAATCACTTACGACAAGCTGGGGTATCTCCTTACCACCAAAGCTCCCCCCGTCCCAGGTCCCACCTCCAGCGTCGCGGATAAGGAAATCCGTAAGACTTGGGAGATAGATAGCGCGAAGGCCAAATGCCTTGTGCTTGCCTCTATGGACAACGAACATCAGAGGAGGCATGAGAATATGGACCTCGAGTCCATATTTCTCCATACAAAAGAACTGTATGGAGAGCAGTCTCGTATCGCAAGATACGAAGTGTCGAAGAAGTTGTTTTCGGCAAGATTGGCCGTCGGATCATCGGTAGCGAAACACGTGCTTAAGATGATTGGCTACATTGAGGAGCTCGCTGAACTTGGGACCACGTTGGAGAATGAGCTCTATACGGACTTGATTCTTCAGTCCCTTCCTTCCACTTACGCCCAGTTCATCCTGAATTTCAACTTACAAGAAAAAGAAGTTGAACTTTCAGAACACCTCAACATGCTGAGGAGTGCAGAGGGCACCCTACAGAAAGGTAGGGAAACATCCACTTTGTTTGTAGGAGGATCTTCTTCTTTTAGGTCCAAGGCAAAAGCCAAGGGAAAGAAGAGGAAAGCCCCCGCCAAACCAAGGGTCGGTGTTAGTAAAGTGGATACGAAGGGAAAGGCGAAAGCAACAAAGATAGCGGGGAAACTTGTGGATAAATAAGAATGCTTCTATTGTCATAAGAGTGGACACTGGAAGAAAGATTGCAGGGCTTGGAAGGCCAGGACACAGGAACTGAAGCAGGTTGCGGCTTCAGCTTCAGGTGTGTATGTTATTGAAAACTGTCTTTCAATAAACTCTACTTCCTGGGTATTGGATACCGGATCAGGATCTCATATCTGTAATTCTTTGCAGGCGTTGAGAAACCGTAGGGTTTTGAAGGCAGGTGACATGACCCTCAGAGTTGCAAACGGAGCTAGCATGGATGCTAAAGCTGTGGGGGACTATCACCTGGGAATGTCAGATGGACATGTTTTGGTTTTGCGCAATTGCTTTTTTGTACCCAACGCAACTTGTAATATCATTTCTGTATCTTTGGTTTCTAAAGAAGGTTATGAATTTGCGTTTGTAAGTAATGTTGTAAACATTCATCTTAATCAAGTTCTGATTGGGTCAGGTACATTGAGCAATGGTATATACGTGTTAAACCAACCACAGATTTTCAATGTCCAGAATACACACAAAAGAAAGTCTCCGGAAATAAATCAGACTTTCTTATGGCATTGTAGACTGGGTCACATCAATGAGAGAAGGTTGACTAAGTTACATACAGAAGGATATTTGAATCCGTTCGAATATCAATCGTATGCCACTTGTCAATCCTGTCTCAAAGGAAAGATGACAAAGACTCCGTTCACTGGACACGGAGTAAGAGCGAGCGAGCTCTTGGGACTCGTACACAGCGACGTGTGCGGTCCAATGTCTACACATGCGCGAAGCGGTCATTCTTACTTCATTACTTTTACGGATGATTTTTCAAGGTACGGTTATTTCTTCTTAATGAAACATAAGTCCGAAGCCTTTGAAAAGTTCCAGGAATATAAGAATGAAGTAGAAAAACAAACCGGCAAAAGTATCAAGATTCTAAGATCGGATCGAGGTGGAGAATACTTAAGTGCCGAGTTCCTGAATTACTTAAAAGAGAATGGAATTCTCTCTCAGCTTACTCCTCCAAACACTCCGCAACACAACGGTGTATCGGAGAGACGGAACCGGACCCTATTGGATATGGTACGGTCCATGATGAGTAACGCTGAGTTACCGCGATCATTCTGGGGGTATGCGCTAGAATCAGCTGCATACCTTTTGAACCGAGTTCCCACTAAGACTGTGCCTACCACACCATATGAGATGTGGTGTGGAAAGAGGCCCTATCTTAATCACATTAAGACATGGGGATGTCCGGCTTTTGTTAAAAAGCAGCATGCGGACAAACTCGAGGCGCGCTCAGTACAGTGCAAGTTCGTGGGATATCCAAAGAACTCCAAGGGATATTTCTTCTAGTGCGAAGAGGAACAAAAGGTTATTGTTTCTCGTCATGCTTACTTCTTGGAAACTGAGTTTTTGGAAAACCAGATAAGTGGGAGCACAGTAGAACTGGAAGAAATTCCAGAACCACAGACTATTACTGAAAGCTTGGTGGAACCAGAGGGTTCAAAAGAACAGGACATTCCTACACCGCTCCGCAGGAGTAGTAGGCAGTCTCATCCGCCCGAGAGATACTACGGTTTCCTCATAGACGGGGATAGAGAGGATTGCATCATAGATTATGATGAGCCTACTAGCTTCCAGCAGGCCGTTCAGAGCGTTGACTCGGTAAAATGGCTGGATGCAATGCGGACCGAAATGGAGTCCATGTACACCAACAAAGTATGGACGTTGGACATTGCTCCAGACGGGGTAAAACCCGTAGGATGCAAGTGGATCTTCAAAAGGAAGATTGGTGTAGATGGACAGGTTGAGACCTATAAAGCTAGACTTGTTGCAAAGGGTTTTCGTCAAAGACCTGGTTTGGACTATGACGAAACCTTTTCTCCAGTGGCTATGCTGAAATCCATTCGGATCCTTCTTGCCATTGCTGCCTTCCACGATTATGAGATTTGGCAGATGGACGTAAAGACCGCTTTTCTAAATGGAAATTTAGAGGAGTGTGTCTATATGGATCAACCAGAGGGTTTCATTCAGAGTGGGAGCAGCGGAAAGGTGTGCAAGTTGCTTAAGTCCATCTATGGACTAAAGCAGGCATCGCGGAGTTGGAACATCTGTTTTGATGAGACATTCAAGGAATTTGGCTTTATCAAAAATCCAGATGAACCATGCATCTATAGTAGATTTGTAGCGAGAACTGTAGTATTCCTCGTTTTATACGTGGATGACATTCTCTTAATAGGAAATGACATTCCTATGCTACAATCTGTCAAGGGGTTCTTGTCACACAGGTTCTCCATGAAAGACCTGGGTGATGCCTCATACATCCTGGGGATCCGGATCCATCGTGATAGATCCAAGAGGATATTGGGACTTTCTCAGTCCAGGTACATCGACACCATACTGAAAAGATTCAGTATGGAAGATTCCAAGCGCGGTAACCTACCGGCTTGTCACGGGATCACCCTCTCTAAAGAGATGTCTCCCAAGACTGATTTGGAGAGGGATCGCATGTCTATTATACCCTACGCTTCTGCGGTAGGCTCTATAATGTATGCGATGTTGTGTACCAGACCAGATGTAGCTTATGCACTGAGTGTGGTAAGCCGGTATCAGTCAAACCCTGGGGAGAAACACTAGATAGCGGTAAAGAACATTCTCAAGTACCTGAGAAGGACTAAGGAGATGTTCTTGGTGTATGGCGGAAAAGACCTCCAGATCGAGGCCTTTGCTGACTCCAGCTTCCAGAGTGACAAGGATGATTCCAAGTCCATGTCGGGCTTTGTCTTTACCCTCAATGGAGGGGCGGTGTGTTGGAAGAGTTCCAAACAGGAAACCGTTGCAGACTCGACTATGGAAGCGAAATACATCGCTGCATCTGATGCCGCAAAAGAAGCCGTCTGGATAAGGAAGTTCTTGAAAGAACTTCACGTGGTTTCGTCCATTGTTGATCCAACACCTCTGTATTGCGACAACAACGGGGCTATAGCTTTAGCGAAGGAACCCAGGTCCCATCAGAAATTCAGACACATCTTGAGGCGGTATCACCTGATCAGGGAGATCGTGGATCGCAAGGAGATCGAGGTTCGGAGGGTTGCTTCAGAAGAAAACACTGCAGATCCATTCACCAAGGCCTTACCCCAGACTCAGTTCGAGCGGCTGATCGAGATGATAGGTCTTCGATACGCCGGTACATGGCCTTAGTGCAAGTGGGAGATTGTTAGTGTATATGCCCTAGAGGCCATTACTGTATCATACTAGTTTGTATATTACTTAATGGAAGCTTGGGATATTCACCTTGTATAAACAATCTTGCTCAATATAGTAGTATGCTACTTGGTTTGTTTCTACTTCAATATGTACATGTGTTTATTTTTGTATATCACCTATACACATTAGTGGAGCCCTTAGGATCTTTGCTTGATTACCAGCGTTGTGATGGCAGTCACACTAGTGGGGGCTGGGTAATCTATAAGCACATCCTTATACAGGTCCCTAGTCGCAGGACTATCGAGACAGGGCATCGATACTCTGGAGTAGACTAGCGTATACGCTTCTCATCCCAATGTGGGAGATGGTCTGTCCCACAGTCATCAGTACGTCGTACTGGAGATAGTATACGGGTGCTCGTTAGGTTACGAGTACACTGGACTGGACTCATCGGGAACTGACCAGTTGGTATTATACCTATCGTCAGTTATTAGTTCCCAGGTGACATGAGTACAGCTTAGTCCGCTGACTTGACACTGTCACTTCGCCTCGAGTGTGTTCCCACTGCACTTTGATTACTACCCTACCACGGCTCAAAAGAGTCATGCAAACAGGTAGTAGTTGGGTGCAGTCCCGAAGCACTTGGAGGCAGTGACGGTTAGACAGGATTCGTCTGTCCCGGTATTGGGGGTTGACATCGCGCTGTGTCTAGGAGAGCCATTACACGAGTAGTCCCTGGCCAGGGCAAGCGAGATATACTGGTAGGCTTCCAGTGTTATCTCAGGGTGTTTTGGGCTTCACTCCGACACGACTTGTACCGCTATTAGGGGACTGACGTTTACCGCCCCCTAGGCCCGCCATGCGATGTATCAGACGAACAGACCGGACTGTACGGAGATTGTCACACTCAGACTCAGTAGGAGTTCAGATGGGGTTCACCTCGTCAGTCTTCTTATCGGCATCTACCTGGGGACAGTTACGCACAGCTAGTGCCGCTTGCGGTCTGTGGTTAAACCCACTGCCAGCGTAGTGTCGAGTCTTTAGAGTCCCACACAGAGGGCTATTCGCCATTGGGCAAAACAGAGTAGAGTTCGCATGGTTTTGCGACAGGGTTCGTTCTCATCCGCGCACTTGTGCACGTTTGGAGTCCGGACGGATATTACTGGCTGGCTCTGGTTTGAGTCAGATACTATTATATGTTTCGGGGGTGATTTTATCTCATAGTATTCATGTTCCTTGGAACAAGAATGCGGGTGTGTATGCACAGTTGATTGAGGCGGAGGAAGAAGTTTGTTTTCATTAGGGTTTCGGAACGGGTGCGCATGCACTGTTGACAGTCGTCTTTTTCCAAACCCTAATGAATTAGTGATATATCAATTAACAATATTAATTAAATGAAATTGTGTCATGGTTGGGTTTATTGACTTGTTGACCAAGGTTGACTTGTTGACCATGGTTGAAAGTTTGACCATTATCATTACATATCAAAGATGCTCTTTGATTCTAGCAAAATTCATTTAATGAATGTGATGATAGTGGTCATTCCAAACCATCCATCAACTACTTCATTTTTATTATTATTGTTAATTTGATAATTCTTTTCATTTGAGTTATGGTTGTAAAATGAAAAGAATAGCTCATTCTATCATAACACTTCTCTCTCCTCTCTTCTTCTTCCTCCTCCTCCAGTTCAAGGAGCTCCCTTCTCATGTGTTGAGAATCCATCTCCTTGAGATAAAAACACCCCAAAGCCACTCTCTACTCACTCTAGGGTTAGAGGTTTAGCAAGCCGAAGATCCTAGTTCACTCAAAGTTCGAGAAAGAGCCCGAAGGTTGAACCCTCAGGTGGATCCATCTTTGACGGAAGAAGGCGACGAGGAAAGCACCATCAAACCCTACAAAGGTTTCAAGAAGAAGGAGTTCAAGTTAGGTATAACCTTTTATCCGAGTAGCTAACTCTCTTTAGCATGATAGCTAGTTTAGTTTAGAAAAGATCCCGACTTTGTTAGTCCATGTTGCCCCTTGTGCTAAAAATTTGATTTTTATACCGTTTCCGCCTCCCCGCAAGAACCGGGGGTGGCAACGTGGACTTACAATAAGCACATCCTTAAAAGGTCCCTAGTCATGGGAGTTTCAAGACTGGGCATCGATACTCCATTAGTAGACTAGTGTATACAGTCGAGACCCCGACGAGGGGCGGTGGCCGGTCTCACAAGCCACTGGTGTCAGTTGGTTCACCTAAGATGTATACAGGTGCTCATTGGGTTATGAGTACACCGGACAAGACTCGCCGGAAACCTGCTAGTTGGGATTATACCGGACGTCAGATAGCAGTTCCCTGGTGACATGTGTACAGGTTAGTTCATCGACCTGAGATCGTCATTTGTCTCGTGTGAGTTCCCACATTGCTTTGATTACTACCCTACCACGGCTCAAAGGAGTCGTGCAAATAGGTTTTAGTTGGGTACAGTCCCGAGCCACATGGAGGCAGTGAGCGGATCTGCAGGGGTTCGTCTCTCCCGGTATTAGGAGTGAGGTCGCGCTGTCTCTAGGAGAGCCATTACACAAAGCCCTCGGCCGAGGCAGGAGATTTACTGGTAGGTATTCCAGTAGTATCTCAGGGTGTTCTGGGCTACACTCCGACACGACTTGTACCGCTTTTGGGGGTCTGACTTTTACCAACCCCCTAGGCCCGCCATGCGATGCTCATAGACGAACGGACCGGACTGTACGGATATTGTCACTGACAGGCTTAGTAGGGTGTCAGGATGAGTTCGCTCATCGACGTCCCTTTTGGTCAATAGCTGGTAGCCCGTCACGTATGGCTAATACCTCTGACGTGCTAGTGGTTAAATCCACAGCCATAGTATTGACGAGTCTTTAGAGTCCACCACACACTCAGTTACTCAAGTTTCGTGCGAAACGCTGTAGAGGCCGTATGAAGATATGGCAGGGTTCGATCAGATACGTGCGGTATTGCACGGATCGTGATCGGACGGATTTTACTATCCAGCTTTGGTTTAAGCCGGATCCTAGTATTAGACAGTGTAGATTTTGTCTCTTTGCTTTTGTATTCAGTGGGAATACAAATGCGGGCAAGTATATGCAGTCACGGGGTTTTCCTGTAATTTATTACAGGATCAGTTTTTCTAAAGTTGCCAGTTTGCATTCCGTTCCGGCCGGTTTTCCTTTGTTGCTTCGTGGCCGGACTTTTCCGATGGAGGGACTAATTTGCAATTGTGCAAATTAGTTTTTGTGGAGGGGGTCCTTTGTAAATGTGTGGCTTCATGATGAGATTCTTTATTAGTCTTTTCCTTTGCTTTTTGAGATGAGAAAGGATTTGAAATTGAGATGACTTTGTGATCATCACTCTTTGCTTGTGGTCACCCCTTCTCTTTTCCTACCATCACCTCCCTTCTTGATTTTTCTCCACCATATATTTCCTAAGAGGGGCCGGCCACAATTTGATGAGAGAGGGGTGAGGTTCATTTTTGAGTGTGGGGAAATATACATCTCTCATTTTTCATGCTTGAAAAATATACACCATTCTTCTCCCAAAGTTCTTTTGATTCCTCCACACCATCAAGGCAACTTCATACCCGCATCGAGACATGCTTTCTACACTACAACCTACAGTACCCTTGGACGCGTCGGCTAGCCAACTTCGCGCCCGAGTTGCCTCGGTCCAGAGGTGGGAGCTCGTAAAAGATATCGGCTATGTGGTGCCTTTTCGACGAGGAGGTGATGGACGGGGATTCCGCGGGAGATCGGAGTGGAGACGAAGACCGAAGGACACGGATCGCTTGGTATAGCTCTCTACCTCATTCTCTTGATAGCTAGGATTAGGTTAATGGTTACGATCCGGGTATATTGTCCGCGGTAGCGCCGGTTAAAGTTAAGAAAAAATTTTGATTCCGCATTTTGGCCTTGAGTAGACGGCCGTGGCGCTGCCGTGGCGCAACATGGTATCAGAGCCACGCCATTAACCTAGTCTAGCTTTGTCTAGTGTGTTTACATCTTCGATCGAACAAAATTCCAAAACCCGCGTTTTCAAAATTCACGTTTTCTGTCGAAATTTTTTTGGCTCCAAAATTTTTTCAGGTTGTTGCAGAATACTGTGCATGGAAATCTAAGCTTTCTGTGAAAATTTGGTCGCGTGATGTCACTATTCCACTGCGGAAGCGCGGCCAAACCCACGTATTTGCCGCGGTTCCGCGGCCATTTTAACTGTTCATTGGACCAAATTTTTTCAGTGAGCTTTTGGGTTGGAAATAGGGTTTTTGGAACATTCTTTTTGGGCCCAGATTTTCTGTGAGTGCTACAGTAGTGCTTGGGGCCCACTTGGGTGTATTTGATCGATCGAAAATTTTAAACATGTTAGTTCACAGTATTTACATTATATCTGCGACCGTGAATGTCATTTGATCGGTAAATCCTGTCTAACTGCTATAGCTCGGTTAGACGGATTTGCGAACGTGACATTCACGTTGATGTTCTGTGTTGTGCTGTGATGTTGCGGATTGGTTGTGGGGGATAGCCTGGTTGCAGTGGTAGTACAGTTTTGTTTTATATGTACATTTGATATTGCGGGGCGAGCGTCCGACATGTGGACTGCCGTCACTGCCTGTTTGTATTATTCTTTTGGGGCACGACCGGGTCGAGGTCGATGTACCCGTTGTATGTATATTTTACTTTCTGTACTAGGGGTGCACGGATAGCTGGGTTCTAGAGGGCAACAAGCCCGCATCTCATGGCGTTGAGACGGAGGGGGCTTTACTCTAGAATTGGCGGGCTATTCGCCGCACTCGTAGGGGGTATAGGTTGACCCAAGGAGGGGTGCCCAAGTCACCGGATTCCGTGAAGTGATGGGTGGTCCATTCACGTTGCTGAAGGGGGCTGCCTCGCTTCAGGTTTTGGCGGGTAACTTGCCGCGTCCGTAGGGGTCTAGGTTTTCATTGCACAGGCTATCCACACGACCAGGGGAACGTCGGGTTTCAGTAGCGGCTCTATGAAACCCGAGGATCCCAGATATCTGTATTGTTCTGAGATGCTGTACATTTCTGTGATGTTGCATTTTATCACGCCTTGAGCGAATATTATATATTGATATATATACTAGTAGATGTTGTATATGTTTTACATCCGCGCTAGTCCAGTCCCCGCTCTGTCGTTAGTTAAGTAACCTAACGGGTGATGACGGGACCCAGTGGCGAATGCGGATGGCATATACGTACATCATTATTTTCGTTCCTTATTGGTATGATCAATTGATGGGACTGCGTTGATTCGGATCAATGCAAGCTAAATAAACCTATTCTGATGTTGTTGGAACATTTTTCAAAAAGCTGTTATTACAAGGACGTTCACTTTTTGTTTTGCACAGTGGTATTCAGTTGGAATATCCTGCTCCTCAGTCGACGAGGCAAGGGCCGTGATCCCTTCACCGGGAGTAACCCCTTGGACAAAAGTTTGCGTCAGGGCAATAACTTCACTATAGACGATTACTTTTGCTTTGCATCGTGGTATTCAGTTGGAATATCCTGCACCTCATTCTACGGGGAAAGAGCCGAGATCCCTTCACCGGGAGTGACCTCTTTAGCAAAGGTTTTTCGTCACTATATTTTTATAAAAAACTATGCAGTTCCTTCAACGATATCAAGTTTATTACGTTAAAAGTTTTTCGCCAAAAGCTAGACGTAGCCCTCCGTCATTTCTTACAAGTATTACTTAGTATTCGTGCTGCGTTTGTTGACTGTGTCAAGGCGTAGTGTGTTGTAGCTAAGTAGTGTTTGTTTGTAGCATATTAATGGGATTGGTTAGGACAATCGTGCGGCCTTGTTGACTGTGTCAAGGGCTCGTACTGGTGGGTTTAATGCAATCCAGGATAATGACGGGTTGAACTTGACTAGGACTCTTTGATTTGTTGACTGTGTCAAGGTCACTTGGGTCCTAGGGGTAAAAATCACATTGGGAGTTTCTAAAGAAACTGAAACTTGCCAGATATGCGCATACCTTCTGGAGTGTGATAACGTGAGCGGATTCCGTCATGTAATCATGCGATGAGAGTTGGATCCCGATTCCCACTGATGAGTTGGTTTACTCCTCGGGTGATCCCGACTAATTCTTCTTTCAGGTTTGGGGAAGAATTTGACATTACAGTGGGAGGTTTCCTGATTAGATAAAGTGATAACCATTCTGATCTAGGTTAGAGTGCACGCTGAGTGTTTCTTTTCTCTCTCTCTTTGGCAGCGACCATTGACCCGACCCTAGACTATGACTCGGTGACCAAGTTGACCGAACCTTCTTAACACTGGCTTTTGGATTGTCAGAGTTGCAAACCTCATTGCCACTCCTACTTTTACCTTTTTCTCTAGGACACCCCGTATTACTACGAACATCCACTTCCATTGGACAAAACCATCGTATGGTTAGATACGAACTCGAAGGAATTCGAGGATGGTTTCCGGTTCTGGAGAAAACGAATAGGACTATTCAGTTGTCTTTTCCTTTTTACCTTCTCTCAGGTTGCGAGTACTCCTTGGCTTAGGAGATAGTACACCTATTACGCAAATTGGATAGTCTTCTTCCAAACCTTAGGCTGGTGCCGAACGGTGGGGGATGAAGAAAACCAATTAGCATAACGATGGTGTACAGAAGGTATTAAGTAAAGACAAAGAAAGGGATTAGTAAGAGGGCAAAGTAAATTGCGACTGCTATTCACGACCAAACCAAGTATTTCTCCAATCCTAAATCACCTTTGTATTTCTCCAGGGACACTCCGTATCACTACGAAGATCCCATGTTTATTTGGATATTCCATCGTATGGTTGCATACGAACTCGAAAGGAACTTGTTCCAGTTCGGGGATGGATTCTGGTTCAGGAGAAATAGGAATAAGGTTTATTCGGTTGTCTTTTATCTTCACATTCTCTCGCATTGCGAGTGCTCCTAGGATTAGGACAGTACACCCATTATGCTTATTGGATAGTCTTCTTCCAAACCATAGGCTGGTGCCGAACGGTAGGGAAGGAAGAAAACCATTTGGCCTAAAGGGGTGTGCAGAAGGTAATGACTAAAGACATATAAAGGGATTTGGAGAGATGGCAAAGAATTATACGGTTACAGTTGTGAATCTGGAAAATGGAAGAGGCATTACTAAGAATACCGGGATACCCCATCGAAACATTTCAATGTTTCAGTTTTACTGTGTACTGTTAATAGAAAACTGATTTTCCAATTGGACACTTGCTCCAGGGTATGTATTTACCAGGTATGATTCTCACATCTGTATAGTTTTACAGATGATGAGTGGGAGTAAGTTATTGGGAATTAGGTGATCGTCCTTATTATATCGGAATTCTTTGTAATTGGTGATATTTGAGGAAGTCACCTGGGTTGTTTGCCGGACGGCAAATATTTGGTTTTGAATATCCGTTGTTATGCACCAATTTCAAATTGATATATCTGTACGTCTATTTTTATAGAGTGAGATGTACCTTTTTGAAATTATGTCTATGACATTTACCTGTATCAGTGGATGGTTAGGTAAGGAGAATTGAACAGCGGTGTAATTCTTCTTAACCATAAGTACAATTTTCAACCTACGACACACAGTGAATGAGTTATTAGACTCAAGGGACTTATACAGAGTATTGTATATTGTCCAGTGTCCATTAGGACAGAGGGGTTGGTTCTCGTACTATATTCGGTTTACTTATGACTTCTCTAGTTTTTAGACAGGTGTTTCGTAGAAACACAGGGTCTGAGTTTTGAGAAGTTATTGGTATATGAGTAAAGTAGAGAACCAGGTATTGCAAGTATCAGGATTCTTCAAGGTGATCGAAGATGTAGATACTTGTGTATGGTATTCAGTTGATAGAGGACTTGCTTCTCTTTCAGGTTACTCATAATTGGAAGCACTCCTAAGTTAAGTAACGCTGATCGGCCTCTTTCCATTTTAGTTGACATGCACTGGAGACAGCTGCATGATTTGAATCTGGTTCCAATTAAATCAGTGCATCTGTTTCTGTATTCGATATAGAACAGTTCATATCTTGACATTGTTAAGGTACGAGGAGTTGTCCGGCTTATGCTTAAAACCAGACTCTGGATAACTCAAGGCACGTTTCTGTAATGGCTGTTTGTGGGTTGACCCAGGCTATGACGAGGGTTGACTTTCTACCATCTGGAAGATCAATAGTGATATTGTTCTTGACTCACCACAGTTTTAATAAAATTGGATTTTTTTCAGAAAAAAGTAGTGGGAGTATGGTGTAACTGGAAGCGATTCCAGAACCGCAAACGATTACTGAAGATTTGATAAGAACCTAAAGATTCAATCTGATTTGACATTCCATTGGCCACTCCGCAGATATGGTGGGTAACCTCAGGCACCCGAGAGGTACTCCGGTAGCCTCAAGGACGGTGACAGGGAGGTTCTTGTTTACCCAGACTTGCTATTGCTGTTGATTCCAGACTGTGAGACCTGGAAGGAGGATGAGTATAGCGTCGTTCTAAACTTCCTTTAGAAGAGTACATGTACATGACTCTGCCAGAGGGTTGTCATGGTCAGTGGGAGCAGCGGAAGCATTGGTGGACAGGTGGCTTATGTCTATTTATAGACTAAAGCAGATATTGCGGAGATAGATCATCTATTTCTGATGTGACAGTCATAGGTTTGACTTCATCAGAATAGGGGATGGATCTGTTAAGAAGGTAGTAGGGTGTGATGTCCTAGTACTTAGATGACATACACAGTAGGAAGTGATATTCCTATATTACGATCGGTCATACTTTGGTTGTCACACAGTGGTTTCTCCACATAGGAATTGTATATTATATCAGACATTCTGGTTACTAGATCTATGGTTTTAGATCTAGATTTGGGTGGTTTCCCAATCTGGGTACTTTGACAAGCATTCTATGAGTATTTAGAATGGACGACTCCTGGCACGGTAGTGTACCTGCAGGTGATGGAGTCACCCTCTCTAAAGGTGTCTTATAAGCTAAAGTAGAGAGGGATGTGCATGATTGGCAGATCACTTGCTTAGGCAATTGAGTCAATCATGAGATGTCAAGTACCACACCAGATATTGTTCTTGCATTAGATGCAATAAGTTGATATTAATCCAATCCTGGAGAAACGATCGGAAGCAGTTTTAGAACATAAGTTGATGTTCTAGGGATATGATAACAGCATTCTCCTTCGGGAGACAGTTATCATTCCAGGCTTCCAAGATGACCTGGACGGCAGAGTAGCTGTCAGAGTTGTAGTTTTCCCTCTAACGAGGGGCGGTATCATGGACAGGTGGTCCAGGAGGATACTGAGGGAGGCATGGCGCAGGATACTGATTAAGTTCAGTTAAAGATACAGTCTAAGAAGTTTGGATTTGGAGTTCATTTATGAGCTAGGTCCCATCAGACATCCAGACACATTCTAAGACAGGTATTGCTCTTTTTGGGAGATGGCTTTCTCCACGAACTTGAGATATAGAGAGACATAGAAAGAAACATCAAAGCGGATCCACTCACTGAGGCTATTCCTCGAACGCAATAGTTTCGCAGACGAGCTTTGTGAGACTGACTAGTAGAGGAGTTGGGTGTTCGGTATCACACGGGCTGTGAGTATGCGACATCGCAATAATTAGCCTTGAGTGCAAGTGGGAGATTGTTGGAGATAGTGCCCTCAGAGTCAATTATTGGATCACAGGCACATGATTGCAATGATTAAGGGAGGACCTGTCCCAGTAGGATAGTCTTACTCAAGATGATAGTATGCTATCTGGTTTATCTTTATCATCGTGTACTGCTTTAGGTGACCTTACGATTCGCTATTACACATTGATAGAGCCCTTAGGATTCTTGCTTGACGGCCAGCAGTATGATGGCGATCATATGTGTGGGAGCTGGGGTCTATAAGCACATCCTTAAAAGGTCCCTAGTCGTGGGAGTATCGAGACTGGGCATCGATACTCCATTAGTAGACTAGTGTATACAGTCGAGACCCCGATGAGGGGCGGTGGTCGGTCTCACAAGCCACTGGTGTCAGTTGGTTCACCTAAGATGTATACAGGTGCTCATTGGGTTATGAGTACACCGGACAGGACTCGCCGGAAACCTGCTAGTTGGGATTATACCAGACGTCAGATAGCAGTTCCCTGGTGACATGTGTACAGGTTAGTTGATCGACCTGAGATTGTCATTTGTCTCATGTGAGTTCCCACTGTGCTTTGATTACTACCTTACCACGGCTCAAAGGAGTCGTGCAAACAAGTTTTAGTTGGGTACAGTCCCGAGCCACATGGAGGCAGTGAGCGGATCTGCAGGGGTTCGTCTCTCCCGGTATTAGGGGTGATGTCGGGCTGTGTCTAGGAGAGCCATTACACAAAACCCTCGGCCGAGGCAGGAGATTTACTGGTAGGTATTCCAGTAGTATCTCAGGGTGTTCTGGGCTACACTCCGACACGACTTGTACCGCTTTTGGGGGTCTGACTTTTACCAACCCCCTAGGCCCGCCATGCGATGCTCATAGACGAACTGACCGGATTATATGGATATTGTCACTGACAGGCTCAGTAGGGTGTCAGGATGAGTTCGCTCATCGACGTCCCTTTTGGTCAATAGCTGGTAGCCCGTCACGTATGGCTAATACCTCTGACGTGCTAGTGGTTAAATCCACAGCCATAGTATTGACGAGTCTTTAGAGTCCACCATACACTCAGTTACTCAAGTTTTGGGCGAAACGCTGTAGAGGCCGTATGGAGATATGGCAGGGTTCGATCAGATACGTGCGGTATTGCATGGATCGTGATCGGACGGATTTTACTAGCCAGCTTTGGTTTAAGCCGGATCCTAGTATTAGACAGTGTAGATTTTGTCTCTTTGCTTTTGTATTCAGTGGGAATACAAATGCGGGCAAGTATATGCAGTCGCGGGGTTTTCCTGTAATTTATTACAGGATCAGTTTTTCTGAAGTTGGCAGTTTGCATTCCGTTCCGGCCGGTTTTCCTTTGTTGCTTCGCGGCCGGACTTTTCCGATGGAGGGACTAATTTGCAATTGTGCAAATTAGTTTTTGTGGAGGGGGTCCTTTGTAAATGTGTGGCTTCATGATGAGATTCTTTATTAGTCTTTTCCTTTGCTTTTTGAGATGAGAAAGGATTTGAAATTGAGATGACTTTGTGATCATCACTCTTTGCTTGTGGTCACCCCTTCTCTTTTCCTACCATCACCTCCCTTCTTGATTTTTCTCCACCATATATTTCCTAAGAGGGGCCGGCCACAATTTGATGAGAGAGGAGAGAGGTTCATTTTTGAGTGTGGGGAAATATACATCTCTCATTTTTCATGCTTGAAAAATATACACCATTCTTTTCCCAAAGTTCTTTTGATTCCTCCACACCATCAAGGCAACTTCATACCCGCATCGAGACATGCTTTCTACACTACAACCTACAGTACCCTTGGACGCGTCGGCTAGCCAACTTCGCGCCCGAGTTGCCTCGGTCCAGAGGTGGGAGCCCGTAAAAGATATCGGCTACGTGGTGCCTTTTCGACGAGGAGGTGACGGACGGGGATTCCGCGGGAGATCGGAGTGGAGACGAAGACCGAAGGACACGGATCGCTTGGTATAGCTCTCTACCCCATTCTCTTGATAGCTAGGATTAGGTTAATTGTTACGATCCGGGTATATTGTCCGCGGTAGCGCCGGTTAAAGTTAAGAAAAAATTTTGATTCCGCATTTTGGCCCCGAGTAGACGGCCGGGGCGCTGCCGTGGCGCAACAGAGAAACTACTGATAACACTTACCAGTAAATCACAGCAACCCTGGCCAGGGATTTCCAGTTATAGCCAATCGAACACAACGCAACATCAACTCCCTATACCGGGAGAGATGAAACCCCTCCTATCGCTCATTGCCTCCATGTGATTCGGGACTGTTCCCAAAAGCCACCTTTTTGCACGCGCTCTTGAACGTGGTATGATGGAAATCAAAGCACAGTGGGAACCACACAAGACTCTATGACGATCTCGGGTCTACAGACTAACCTGTACCAGTGTCACCAGAGAACTGCCATCTGACATGAGGTATAATACCATCTAGGAGTTCTCGGCGAGTCCGTCCAGTGTACCCAGTCTTCACTAAGCACCCGTATACCTTCTCTGATGTCAAACACCAATGGATATGGGAACATCCATCGCCCATTATATGGGTCAAGAAGCGCATACGCTAGTCTACTCTGGAGTATCGATGCCCTGTCTCGGTACTCCCACGACTAGGAACATTTGAAGGATGTACTTGGCGACTACACTGTCCCCACTAGTATGATCTGCATCATAGTCCTGGTAGTCAAGTACTCATCCTAAGGGCTTTATCAACATGTAACATAGAAACAATCAGAGTACATGTTTAGATAAAGTGTAACCAAATGGCATACTATCATGTCGAGCAAGAAAGTCTTCCCTATATATGTCCATACATCCACTACAATATACAACGTATGTACAGTAATGGCCTTTAGGGCATACATATAACTAACAATCTCCCACTTGCGCTAGGGCCATCTGTTGTAATATCTCATACCCAATAATAAGCTGTGGTTGAAGTATCTCATACTCAACCATCTCATAAAAGTCTCTACTGGAAAATAGGCCTTTGTGAGTGGATCTGCGCTGTTTTCCTCGGAGTCTACTCTCCTAACCTCGATCTACCTGTAGATCAAACATTTCCATGATCAGGTGATACTGCCTAAGAATATGTCTGGATCTCTGATGGGACAGGGGTTCCTAGGCATAAGCCACAACTCCATTGTCATACAATGGCAGGAACGAAGTTCATCTCATGAACTAAAATATATCCAGACTGCCTCTTTGGTAGCATCCTTGGTAACGATATATCTTTCCTTTAATCGTCTAGTAAGTCACGGTATCTAGTTTGGAACTCTTCCAACATACCGTCCCTCCATTGAGGGTAAAGACAATGCCTGCGACTGACATTCAATTGTCCTTATCACCCTGGAACCTTTCCAGTGGTTCTCCCCAGGATCTATTGATACCATCTCACTACAACTAGTGAGAATCCTAACATCCAATTAGATCTATCTCATAGATCCATAATCCAGGATTTAGGAGGTATCACCTTGATCCTTTAGAGAATCATTGTGATAAGAGGAGATTGACCGAGCGTAGCATAGGAAACTCCTTCCCTATCAAGAGTATTGTTCCCGTCCAAAATTTCTGTGCAAAAGAGCCCAAGGTATCAAATGACAGCGATACGCTTAAGAAAATGCGAACCAGTATTTTCCGGGCTGTATTTTGACAAACTCCCGAGTGAGAAACAGCTAAACTCTGATGGTATCGAAAGCGTCTCGAAAAATCCTTTGATTTGATATATTATGGGCCTCATAATTCATCCGGGATCAAAAATTATGAGGCATCACGTGCCCACACGTGACCGGGCATCACGTGCCTACACGTGACCATTTACAGGCAAAGCCTGTAGGCACTTAATAAAATAAATGATTAAAAAGGGGTCACGTGACCATACGTAATGGGCCTTTAAACCCACTGAAAGGAATTAAAAAATATTATAAAACAGCAAAGAATACCCTAATGGGGCATCACGTGCCCACACGTGACCAAAGGTCACGTGCCGACACGTGATGGGTTCTTAAGCTCTCTGAGTTAATAGAATTAAATTCTAATTAAATAATTAATCAGTGGGGTCATGTGCCAACACGTGATGTGCCTCTTAAACCCTCTGAAATAATAAGAATTAAATTCTAAACAATAGAAGTCACGTGGCCACACGTGATGGGCCTCTTAAACTCACTAAAATGGGATTAAAAATCAAAATAAAACAACAGGAAAAATCCCAATGGGGCATCACGTGCCCACACGTGACCAAGGGTCACGTGCTGACATGTGATAATTCCTGAGTGCTTTAAAAACAACATAATTAAATTCTGGCTAAAAGCTTAAACAGTGGGGTCACGTGCTCACACGTGATAGGCATATAAACCTTCTGAACTAATAGAATTAAATTCTAAATTAAGGGAAATCATAAACCCTAATACTTATTTAGATCTTTCCAAACAAAAAAGATTGTGCTTTGTAAATTGGAGCACCGTTGGATTAAAAATCTAATGGTGATTAAAAATCACCAATTTATGGAAAGATTTTATACAAGGAAATATTTCCCTGAAATTTACCAGGAATAACAGATAAAAGATCTTTTGGATTAAAAATCCAATGGTGAATAAAATTCACTGAGTGATCTAAAAGATCATGTTGGATACAAAATCAATTAAAATCTTTCAATGAAAGATTGACAAAACAAATTGATTCTTTTCTTTTAGAAGAGGAGGGGTTCTAATTTTGGAGAGAGAAGAGGAGGGGTTCTACTTTTGGAGAGAGAAAAAAGAAAGGAGAATTTAATTCTAAAGAAAGAAAACCGTAGGTGAGAAAAGAAAGGGAATCAAAACTTCAAACAGAGAATTTAATCTTCAAAATCTAAGAGTTTAACTCTTCTGCACAAAAGAACTTAGTTTTTCCTCTGGTTGAAGATCTGCAAAGAGCACATCTCCCCATAAGTTGAGAATTTAATTCTCATCGGGTTGAGATCGTGCCATGCAGATCCGAAACTTAGAGGGGGAATTGAGTTTAGAGAATTTAATTCTCCCAAGATAAAACTAGGGTTTAACACTATATGAGAATTTAATTCTTCCAAAAGTTATAGGAATTTAATTCCTCCAAATAAAATTAGGTTTCAACCCTGCATGAGAATTCAATTCTCCCAAAATCATTAGAATTTAATTCCTCCAAGACAGAACTAGGGTTTAACCCTATATAAGAATTTAATTCTTTTACATATATAGGAATTTAATTCCTCTAAAAGAAATTAGGGTTTAACCATACAGAGAATTTAATTCTCAAAATAAAATAAGGAGACTTAAAAGATCTCTGTGCATGAAAAGAACTAAGGTCACGTGTCCCCACGTGACCCCTAAAGAGATCCCCAAAAATGAAAAGGAAAAGGCTTTGAGGCAATGCCTCACGTGCTCTCATGTGACCTCCAAAACAAAGGGAATAAAAGCAAGGGAAATCTAAGCTTTGGGCGCTCTCACGTGTTACCACGTGACCCCTTAGCAAACGCTTTAACAGTCAGCGCACAGATGACCATCACGTGCCAACACGTGATTCTCAAAACAAAAATATAAAAAGTGTTTAACACTTAATTCCAGAACGAAGAAAAGGAATCTGGTCCCACCTTTGGGTGCCCTGACGTGTCCACACGTGACCCCTTTTTCTTTAGTGTTTAACACTAATTCGAGAGCTTTATTCCCAGTGTTTAACAATGATTATCTTTTAGTGTTTAACACTAATTTGAAAATCTTATTTTCAGTGTTTAACACTGTTATTTTCTAGTGTTTAACACTAATTTGGGATTCTATATTTTCAGTGTTTAACACTGTTGTTTTTTAGTGTTTGACGCTACTTTTAGCCAAATTGGCTAATTTTGCAGAGGCAAAAGTCCCTACTCCAAATGAATCTCAAAATTAAGGAAATCAAAAATGAAAATGTTTAGCATTGCTAAATAATATGGGCTTGAACCCAGACAAATGTTTAATGGTCCAACAAAGAGCCAATATTTCTAATCTAATTGGACTTAGCCTAAACTGGCCATAAGTCCTCAATTCAGATTTAACTGAGCCAATGTGCTCATAATCTAATTATTTGATCTTAGTTCCAAATTGGACTACAGATCCCCAAGCAACCTTGGTTCAAGGGTACATCTCTTCACTCCTTTGATAATTGTCGTTGTAATTCCTCAACGTCTTCAAAGAGGTGACGGGTCCCGACAACCACGCATCTCACAGACTATGACGTCTCTAAACTGCGGACTGTGGGGTCCTTAAACTCAGGGACTATGATGTCCTTAAGTTTTACTGTGAGGTCTTTAAACTCACGGACTATGATGTCCTTAACCTTGACTGTGGGGTCTTTAAACTCACGGACTATGATGTCCTTAACCTTGACTGTGGGGTCTTTAAACTCACGGACTATGATGTCCTTAACCTTGACCGGGATGACTTTAAACTAACGATGGACCACCATGTCCCTAAACTGGAAATCGACCGAAATGTCCCTAAACTAAACAATAGAGTCTAAATGCTCTCTTGTTGGATCTAAATGATCCTGTTAAGTTGATATTCGTCTAGAAATTAGACTAACGTATCCTTAACACACGTTTAAGTTGATCTCAGTCTCAAATGAGGCTAACGTATCCTTAAACCCAACCCCAAACCCAAATCTAAAAAAATACGGATTTGGACTATTCCACGTCCTACGGGCGACAACGTAAATTAGTCTCCGTATACAATCCACGGGCAACCACAAACAAAAAAAACACCCACGACACGAAGTGACCATCTGGAGAAGGAGAAAGTTGTTACCGCGATGCGGTAGTGTAATTAACTGCAGGGGCTTCCGCCTGCACGGAAGAGCGTCCCCACAATCAAAAACCCCTCAAACGAGGGGGTATCTGACGAAGTTTGCTACATCGGCCGCATCCGTTTAAACCTTCGATACATGGTGCCATAAATCAACTTGGCATCTTCGGAGAGGTGGACGGATAGCACTAAATAGGATCTGCCTCCAGATTCAAGCAAGACAGTGCGTCTTCCCGATTTCCGGCGGTCAACAGATTCTGGCACGCCCAGTGGAACCTTTTCCTCTTTCCACTCCACACTTCGTGTGTCGTGTTCATGAAAGAATCGCGGTTTGCTATGGTTGCCTGTGGATTCGAGGTACTTAGATTTGGTGTCTTGCTCCGTGCATAAAATAGAAGATCAATGGTTTCAAACTGCACTCATTGCAATAACTCCCACTCCATCCTCGCCGGAGGCGTGACCTACGGGCCTCAAGCGGCCTCCCTTTTCAAGATGCCGGTGGAACAGGTAACTCAGGCCACCACTGGGCTATTCTTTGGGACCATACTCCCACCGAAGAGCTTCAATGCCCTTATATCGTCGCAAGAAGCTCCAAAGAAGTCGGTCTTTGATCGGCTTACAACTACCGCGGCCCCTCTCAACGGGTCGCCCAAGTCCAATGCCTCAGCTTTCAGCAAACTAGGCTAAAACTCATGTGAGCCCATGAAGAAGCCTGCAATACCAGAAAAGGTTGTTCCGAAGAGGATAGCTATCCCTGCTCCTGAAGTCATCAAGGCGGCTTCTCCTGCCGAAGGGTCAGTCTTTACAAGACTGACTGTTTCGGCCCCCGTTCCTGCTCAAAGGTCGGTCTTTGACAGATTGGATACAGCTACTCAAAAGACGTCAGTCTTCAAGAGGCTGGCACCAGCGGCGCCTCATCTGGACAGGGGGAAAGACAAAGCCATCCCCATCGCCATACCAACATCGTCCGCTCGACACGCTCGACGTCGCCACTGGCGCCGAGTAAGGAAGGCTGGGGGCAACTCCCCCTCTGGGCTAACTCCACCAGCTCCAACGGTGGAAGTCAATACTGCTGTTCCGATCGGGAACAACTTTGAACTGCTGAACAAGGTGCGTAGGAACTCACCTACCGCCATACTGAAAAGATTTCCTCCACCGGTAGGGACTGTGACAGAAGTGAAGCCGGAACATTCCCCTCAACGACTGTCTTCTAAAGTTTACAAAATCTGGCGACAAGTCCGAGAGTCAGTGATCGATCAAGAATACCTCCGTCAACAAAAGAAGCTGAAGGTTCAGCAGGAAGAAAACCGTCCTGTTAAGCCACAAAAGACGACGGCTACTTGGGTGCCCACTGCAGCGGCCGCCTCCACGTCGACTACTCAAAAGAAAAGGAGGCCAGAGAAAGCCCCTATAAACGTGGCAGACCATAAAAACACCGAGCCCAAACGCCCTAAGTATGGGGGCATGGTGGTACATACTGTTTATATGGCTTCCAGAAAATAGGAAAGCCGCACTTCCACAGGTCATCGACCGCTTACGCGATCCGTGACAAAAGCTCAAGAGCAGCAGCAGAAGCTTCAGGAGATGATGACTGCGATGGCCGCACTCACCGGGCCAAGGCATTCTCGGAGCAACGCCATGAGCAAGAAACTTATGCCGAATTCTTTCGGAGAATACTTGAGAAGAAGGACAAAGAGGCTGCAGAACAAGCAGCCAATATAAAGCCAATGGCCCTTCTATTCCAAGATATGGTGGGCATGATGATCCAGCCAGATCCCCCAGCCGAAGATCCTCCAGTAATAATTGAAGATGACAGAGGAAAGACATCAAATCCTCTGCCGGCTCTGTCAGCAGCCAAGGAGGAGACCATCTCAAAAGCCGTCCGGGATGATTACATCGCTCAGCAGATACGAGTCCGCCAGGCGAATGAAGCGGCTGGGAAAATTGTTAGAACTGGACGACCGTATCCAGGCTGGTATGATCAGATAAAATACCCGCCAGGCTACACGATCCCGAAATTCCATATGTACAAGGGGACAGGCAATCCCCATCAACATGTTGCCCAGTTCAGGGCTCTTTGTGGCAACACCGGTGGCGATGATAAACTTTTGCTCCGCCAATTCGTCGGCAGCTTATCGGAGACGGCGTTTGAGTGGTACTCCGAACTTCCAAACGACTCCGTCAAAACTTTCGCAGAAATGGAGTTTTTGTTCACCCAGTGATTTGCAAGCGCTAGCGAGCGCACCCTGATCACCGCATTGATCAACGCTAGGGTAAAGTCAGGCGAAACGTGGGTACAATAAGTGATATAGTGGCAAAATTTATGGTCGAAATGCGAGCAGCGCATCGAAGAAGCTCCCGCGGTAGGCATGTTCGTGGATACTCTTGACCCTCAGTCAACTATCTCCCAGTTCATGATGTTCTTCAAGCCAACTACTTTCCAGGCCTTGATTGACAAATTGGCCCAAATGGACCAGATGGGTCATAGGCCGTCTCCTCCAAAGCCGGATCCTCGGAATGAAAAGGGGAGAGGAAAAGCGACTTTCGTCGCCAATACTTAACAACAGCCGAGCAACTTAAAGCCGGTTGTTCGCCAAAACAATATGCGTCCACACCCATCCTTCAGGAGAGACTAGGACACCCTTACTCGTTTCCCCAGGATAAAACTAGGAGACTATTCGAGCTGGCAGTGCGCAACAAGCTCGTAAATTTGCTGGATCCAAAACGTCCGTTGCAGCCAGGCGATCTCAACAATCCTAATTACTGCCCTTACCATCAAGCAGTAAGCCATCCAATCGAAAATTGCTTCGTTTTCAAATGCTGGATTGAGGACCAATACCAACAAGGCAAGTTCGTATTATCCGAAAACTGGAAGGTGAAACCGCCGCAACCTCACGCCCTTAAAAAGATGGACACGCCGGGGGCATCGTGCTCTTTTATAGAAGAAACTCCGTGGGAGGTCGCCCTTTCAGCCAAAACTAAAAGAATGCTGAAGGATCTCCAAATGTGCCCGACAATCAGGTGGAAAAATCCACTGGAGCCCGAGGTCATTGATGGGATGCTGAAACCACGCCCAACACCGAGAATTGATAGCAGTGGGCAAAACAACCAGGCACAGCCGTCAAAGTCTTCAAAGAAAAAGAAGAAGACCAAAAAGCTCGCGCAGTTTATAAGCGCACGGATCTGCGAAAACATATTGACGCACTGGAAGAATATAATCAGAAGGCGCGGACCCCAGTCACATTCCGAGAATTCCTCAGCCACGTCCTTGAGGACGGAGATGATGACAAAGACATGTCGGATGAACCTGAGGATTATGTGGCAAGCTGCCATATGATCTCTTACTCGTCGATAGACGGTGAAGAAGCTCCTGACGCAGAGAATCCGGGGGAAGATACCGAGCTGGAACTTCTAGGGCCATCAGACGAAACAATTGACGCATTCCTGAACGAAGCCCATCTAAAAAGCAAAGCTAATCGGGAGCACGAGATGGCCATATTTGAAAAGGCCAAACGCCGGCGACTAGACAAAAGGGTCGAAACACTCCCACCAGATCAAAGTACATCCGCCGCAAATAAAAGCAGGATCAAGACAAGGAACGATTCGCCAAAGCCTTATCGATGGGGATGAAGCTGCCCTCTTCCAGAGAAAATTCTCTTGGTGGTATATATCTTGATGAAGAGGACGTACATCCTAACTTCTGCTTGTATCATCAGAAGATCGCACACCCTACTGAAGACTGCAACTCCTTTAAGTGTTGGTGCCAAGGGTATGTCGCTCACAGGCAACACTTCAAGAGGACAAAGCGTGAAGCTCGTAGATAGCGGAAAAAAGCGACAGATGAGCGTAAAAGAATTACGGCAATTGTCACAGGGTTGATCCCCGGGGATCGCGAGTGCTCTCCTTTGGGAGCGACTCCGACGAAGAAATAGACCTCGGCCCTCTTTTCAAGGAATTCATCTCTGAAACGAAAGAACTGAGGAGTTGCGAGAACATTCAGCCGCGCAATCGCACGCTACCCGGAAAGAATCTCGGACCTGCAAACAAGGGATCGAACAAAAAGGATAAGGGGAAGGGAAAAACAGCCTTCGTTGCCAACGCTCAACAATAATCGAGTGGCTCGAGACCGGTTGTTCGCCAAAGCAACAAGCGGCAACCCCTCGATGAGAATTTGAAACGTCCTTACTCATTTTCCCGGGATGAAACAAGGAGACTGTTCGAACTAGCAGTGTGCAACAGGCTTATCACTCTACCGGAGCCGAAACACCCACTACAACTGAACGATGTCAACAATCCTAATTACTGCCCTTACCACTGAGTATTGGGCCATCCGATCGAAAACTGCTACGTCTTCAAAAATTGGGTTGAAGACCAATACCAACAGGGCAAGTTCGCGCTGTCCGAAAACTGGAAGGTGAGCCCGCCACAACCACATGCTCCGAAAAAGATGGATATGCCGGGGGCATTATGCTCATTCATAGGGAAAGCCCCATGGACCGAAAAGTCCGTAAACTAGAAATTCGCCTCAAATACGGCAACAATGGACCACTTTGTCCTAAAACTGGCTGCAGACCGAAATGTCCCTAAACTAACAATGGACCGCAATGTCCTAAAATTGCAATTGACCGAGATGTCGATATACTACGGTGGATTGTAGCATCCCGAAGCTGGAAAAAAAAACAGTATGTCCATAAGCAAAATAGGCACGGATGAAAACCCGAAAGGGCTCCGTGAGTAAAAATAGCAGGGCTACCGGCGAGTTTTGTGAAAACCCGAAAGGGTGCAACCTCGTTAAAAAAAACGGTATGTCCATAAGCAAAATGGGCACGGATGAAAACCCGAAAGGGCTCCATGAGTAAAAATAGCAGGGCTACCGGCGAGTTTTGTGAAAACCTGAAAGGGCGCAATCTCGTTAAAAGACACTTGCAAGGTCCTCTCGACTTTATGAGGAGAAACCACACGCATGAGATCCTTACGACTCACAAAGGAAGGAACACTTTTAGGAATCCCCACGACTCCTAAGGAGAAATTACACTTGCGAGATCCTCACGACTCGTAAGGAGAACCTCTTATGAGACCCTCACGGCTCATAAGATTTAAAAGTCTTAAGTTACAGGGATCTGAACCTATTCTTAAGCAGCCCCCACAACCTCTGATACTGCCCTACAAGCGGTTCAATATTGACCCTTGTATACAATCCACCGGAGCGAATAAACATTTCCTTAACAAAGTCCTACCAGCAACTAGAGATATGCTCACACGGTGAACAAACACTTGTAAGTCCTCTCGACTTATAAGGAGAAACCACTCTTGTAAGATCCTTACGACTTATAAGAGAACACACGCTTAGGAATCCTCACGATTCCTAAGAAGAAAACGCACCTACGAGATCCTCACGACTCGTAGGGAGAAATACCTTTATGAGACCCTTACAGCTCATGAAGTCAAAAGCCTTAGTCGACGGGATCCTAACCCTGTTTGCTAAGCCACCTTCGTTTGACATCGACAGAGGAAAATGATGATTCGCTCCTGGCAAAATCCCAGTTGTAGCGATGCTGATGCCTAAATCGGTATCAAATTCCAAGTCCTTTCATGGAAAATGATGATTCGCTCCTGGCAATATTCTAGTCGCAGCGATGCTGATGCTAAGATTGGCACCAGATTCCAAGTTCCATACTCATGGCAAAAAGCTAGCGAGCCACACATGCATATGAAATAGTCGAAATGATGGGGCAACTTGCAACAAAATTAGCAAGTAAAAAAAATGTGTATGCATGCAAAATAGCCGAAATGATTGGGCAACTCGCAATAAAAAGCAGCGAGTAAAAAAAAAAGATATAGCCGAAATGATTAGGCACCACGAAAAATAGCCGAAATGATTGGGCAATCGCAACCTTCGCGATACAAAAGCTGAAATGATAGAGTATCGTGGAGAGAAATAAAAAAATGAATGAAATGAAATTTATGCCCTACAGATGAGATCACATCGATCCCTATATACAATCCAGGGGCACAAACAAAGAGGGAACCATACCTTCCCAACAGGCTCCATCAGAAAGCGAAGCCAAATCTCGACGGTTCACAGACAACCTAGAGACCACCTCAGCATTCGTCTTGATACAGCAGACGAGATGTCAACGACGGCGTTCCTTCGCAGTCCAGCAGGATGCAGATGCAACGTCAACAAAAGACCTCACGGTCGAAACAAAGCGGAGCGACGGCGAAATCCCAACTCCATCCCAGCATTTGTCTCGTTACACTAAACGCAATGTCAACAACGACGTTCCTTCTCAGTCCAGCAGGATGCAGATGCAACGTTAACGAAAGACCTCACGGTCGAAACAAAGCGGAGCGACGGCAAAATCCCAACTCCATCCCAGTATTCGTCTCGTTACACTAAACGCAATGTCAACAACGACGTTCCTTCTAAGTCCAGCAGGATGCAGATGCAACGTCAACGAAAGACCTCACGGTCAAAACAAAGTGAAGTGACGGCAAAATCTCAACTCCATCTCAGCATTCGTCTTGCTACAGCAGACGCAATATCAACAACGGCATTCCTTCGTAGTCCAGCATGATGCAGGTACAACGTAAACAAAAGACCTCAAGGTAAAAACAAACGGAGCTACGGCAAAACCCCTACTCCAAATCTCGATGGTTCCCAGACAACCTAGAGACCACCTCGACATTCGTATCGATACAGCAGACGAGATGTCACTACAGCGTCCTTCCTCCAACCGGATTCAGACGCAACAAAGCAATCGAAGCAAATGCCAAATTCCTAGCTTCAGGGTCTTGATGGCAACTCATATAAAGCCTAAAAGACAATCAGAGATCATCCCGCACCAGCACGGAGTGGTCACCACCTTGACATTCGTCTCGATGCAGCAGACGAAATGTCACTATAGCGTCCTTCCTCTAACCGGATTCAGACGCGACAAAGCAATCGAAGCAAAGGCCATATTCCTAGCTTCAGGGTCTTGATGGTAACTCATATAAAACCTGAAAGACTATCGGAGATCATCCCACACCAGTGCGGAGTGGTCACCACCTCAACGTTCGCCTCGATACAGCAGACGATATGTCACTACAGCGTCCTTCCTCCAACAGGATTCGGACATGCCAAAGCAAACGAAGCGAAGGCCAAATTCCTAGCTTCAGGGTCTTGACGGCAACTCATATAAAACCGGAAAAACCATCGTAGATCATCCTATATCAGCGCGGAGTGGTCACCACCTCGACGTTCGTCTCGATACAGCAGACGAGATGTCACTACAGCGCCCTTCCTCCAACAGGATTCGGATGCGACAAAGCAAACGAAGCGAAGGCCAAATTCCTAGCTTCAGGGTCTTGAAGGCAACTCATATAAAACCAGAAAGACTATCGGAGATCATCCCACATCAGCGCGGAGTGGTCACCACCTCGACGTTCGTCTCGATACAACAGACGAGATGTCACTACAGCGCCCTTCCTCCAACAGGATTCGGACGCGCCAAAGCAAACGAAGCGAAGGCCAAATTCCTAGCTTCAGGGTCTTGAAAGCAACTCATATAAAACCTGAAAGACTATCGGAGATCATCCCACATCAGCGCGGAGTGGTCACCACCTCGACGTTCGTCTCGATACAGCAGACGAGATGTCACTACATCGTCCTTCTTCCAACAGGATTCGGACATGCCAAAGCAAATGAAGCGAAGGCCAAATTCCTAGCTTCAGGGTCTTGACGGTAACTCATATAAAACCTGAAAGACTACCGAAGATCATCCCACATGGAGTGGTCACCACCTCGACTTTTGTCTCGATACAGTAGACGCGATGTCACCACAGCGTTCTTCCTCCAACAGGACTCAGACGCGACAATCAAACAACGGAGCCATGGCAAAATCCCTAGTTCCAAACCTCGACGGTTCACATGCAACCTAGAGACAACCGCGACATTCGTCTCGATACAGCAGACGCAGTGCCAGCAAACGAAGCGAAGGCCTAATTCCTAGTTTCAGGGTCTTGACGGCAATTCGTATAAAACCTAAAAGATTATCGGAGATTATTCCACACCAGCGCGGAGTGGTTATGACTCATAGGGGCTCTCCAAAATGAGCCTAACCTCAAGTAAAAAAGCGGCATGGCAAAATTCCTAACGCTTGCTCTTCCGACGGTCAAACTGCCTAGGAAGATTGGTTGAAGACGTCTTGTCCAGCCCCCGAAGGGATCAGAGACACGACAGTCGCAAGGCTGCTCGAACAGCAAGATTGCCTATCGAGGAATACATCAGCCAACGCGACGGTACGACGGACAAAATCCTAGTACCACAGACCTTAACGGACCTTTGTCGTAAAGAGCAGAGGTTAACTGTGACGTTAGGACATCCTTGCGAGAACTTCTCGATTCGTCTCGACTCGTAAGGAAAAGCCTTAGGCAATGGGGATTAAAAAAACCTGTTTCCAAAGCACTGGGCCTTGCAAGTCAGTCCAAGATGGACTCTTGCATACTATTCATGGGTCACACTCTCCGAAGTCGAACATTGACAAAGAGGGAAACAACCACTTACAAGTCCTCCCGACTTGTAAGCGGGAAAAATTATCTTGTGAGATCCTTACGACTTTCAAGAGAAAACACAGTTAGGAGTCCTTACGACCCCTAAGGAGAAAATACACCTGCGGGATCCTCTCGACTCGTAGGGAGAAAAGTCTTTATGAGACCCTCACGGCTGATAAAGTTGAAAAGTCTTAGGTGGGAGATCCTAACCCTGTCTCCTAAGCCATCACTGCCTTACAAAGAGCTTAAGATGGACTATCTATGGGCCACATTCCCCGAAGTCAAATATCGACAAGGAAGGAAACAATTACTTATGAGTCCTCTCGACTTGTAAGGGAGAAAATTCTCTTGTGAGATCCTTACGACTCTCAAGAGAAAACGCATTTAGAAGTCCTCATGACCCCTAAGGAGAAAATACACCTGCGGGATCCTCTCGACCCGTAGGGAGAAAAAACTTTCTTGAGACCCTTACGGCTCATGAAGATGAAAAAGTCTTAGGCTACAAGGACCCTAAAACTTGTCTCCTAAGCCCTCAATTCTATGGACATGCATAACTCTGCACTACTTCACCCACGTACATACTTACGTGGGCAAAGTAGTAGGGGGCAATTGTTCCCGTCAAAAATTTCTGCGCAAAAGAGCCCAAGGTATCAAATGACAGCGATACGCTTAAGAAAATGCGAACCATTATTTTTCGAGCTGTATTTTAACAAACTCCCAAATGAGAAACAGCTAAAATCTGATGGTATCGAAAGAGTCTCGAAAAATCCTTCGATTTGATATATTATGGGCCTCATAATTCATCCGGGATCAAAAGTTATGAGGTATCACGTGCCCACACATGACCGGGCATCACGTGCCCACACGTGACCATTTACAAGCAAAGCCTGTAGGCACTTAATAAAATAAATGATTAAAAGGGGGTCACGTGACCACACGTGATGGGCCTTTAAACCCACTGAAAGGAATTAAAAAATGTTATAAAACAGGAAGGAATACCCCAATGGGGTATCACGTGCCCACACGTGACCAAAGGTCACGTGCAGACACGTGATGGGTTCCTAAACTCTCCGAATTAATAGAATTAAATTCTAATTAAATAATTAATCTGTGGGGTCACATGCTAATGTAGGGTTCCTAGGCACTCTAGTGAGGTCTCACAAGGCATCAACCATGCCAATTTCAAAAAATACGGTGCCGAGAAACCCTAGACTACGAATCGTCGGCTAGAAGTCTAGGCGAAAATAGAACTAGTTAACACTTAACTAATAGTTTAATGGAAATACAACCTTTATAGATCCGGTGCTCCACCTCCATAGCTCCGCAATGAAGTCTCCTCGCTGTCCAAGTCGAACCCCGGGCTCTAGCGTCGGCTTCATCGGAGAATGGACGGGCTAGGTCATCGACGACGTGCCGAAGATGATCTACGTCGAGGCATCGCAAGATCAAGCTCCCACTTCACCAAATCATGAAACTAGTGAAGAGAACACACTCTACTACTTGGCAAGAGGTAGAGGATGAAGAAATAGGAAGTGGGTAGACTTTAGAATTGGATTTCTCACTTGTTTCATCAATCCACCATTGATGAAGTCAAGGTTTCTTCTTTGAAGATGAAGAAGAAGAAGATGATAATATTATGATAAGTCCTTTTTCAAAAAGGAAATAATAAGAATACTTATCATAATGTAACCATGGTAATGTGTAGAGAGTCAATCATGGTTGAATGGAATGGTTAGGGTTAAGCATGAGACAAAATGGTCACTTGGTCAAAGTCTTCATGAAGCTTCATAATACATACAAAGAAAGCCACCATTTTCTCATTATGCTAATTATTTTCCAAAATAAATAAATGAATGAATAAATAATCATAACCCCAACCATTCATATAACCATGGTTCAATCTTCACACAAACACAAGTAAACATGTATCATCAAACATGATACAATCAAGTGCACAAAAGTATATCACATATACAATGTGTACATCCGAGTGAGAAAATCCATCTTAAGTAAACCGATACTAGTTAATGCAAAGTAATATATCAAATATATAATTATGCATTAAATCATTAAATCAACACTTGATTCAATGATCCGGTCATGTCGCACACAACCGACTAGTATACAATGTATCGGCTTATCGAATCAACGCTTGAATCGATAACTAGGTTATATCGCATACAACCATTCGACACATTGATCGCGAGAATGAAATACGGTATCACATACACGCATTATTCTCGGTCCCGCACATATCTCATATGCGCTCCTATTTCGTTTCGCTTGAGCCAGGAAACCTCTGTGTAGGACTCTAAAGACTCGTCAATACGCCGGCAGCAGATGATGATCATATCAAACACCCACAAGCCGCAAGCGGTCTGCTAAACGTAACGGCCACCCGGGTATTGAGCGATCAGAAGATCGACGAGCAAGCCCGCTCAAACTCCAGTGAATCCAACCAGTAACACTACCGTACAATCCAATAGCTCGATAAGTCGTGTCGATGTGAGGTCTATAACAATTCGAGAAACTACTGGTAACACTTACCAGTAAATCTCAGCAACCCTGGCCAGGGATTTCCTGTTATAGCCAATCGAACACAGCGCAACATCAACTCCCTATACCGGGAGAGACGAATCCCCTCCTATCGCTCATTGCCTCCATGTGACTCGGGACTGTACCCAAAAACCACCGTTTTGCACGCCCTCTTGGACGTGGTAAGATGGAAATCAAAGCACAGTGGGAACCACACAAGACTCTATGACGATCTCGAGTCAACAGACTACTCTGTACCAGTGTCACCAGAGAATTGCCATCTGACGTGAGGTATAATACCATCTGGGAGTTCTCGGCGAGTCCGTCCAGTGTACCCAGTCTCTACTGAGCACCCGTATATCATCTCTGATGTCAAACACCGATGGATATGGGATCATCCATCGCCCATCTATACGGGTCGAGAAGGTACACGCTAGTCTACTCTGGTATATCGATGCCCCATCTCGATACACCCACGACTAGGGACTTTGAAGGATGTACTTATGGACTACCATGTCCCCACTAGTATATCCGCATCATAGTCCAGGTAGTCAAGTACACATCCTAAGGGCTTTACCAACATGTAACAGAGAGACAATCAACGTACACGTTAAGGTAAAGTTCAACCAGATAGCATACTATCATGTCGAGCAAGAAAGTCCTCCCTATATACGTCCCAGCATCCACTACAATATACATCCAATGTACAGTAATGGCCTCTAGGGCATACATATAACTAACAGCTAACACGTGATGGGCCTCTTAAACCCTCTGAAATAATAAGAATTAAATTCTAAACAGTAGGAGTCACGTTCCCACACGTGATGAGCCTCTTAAACTCACTAAAAAGGGATTAAAAATCATAATAAAACAACAGGAAAAATCCCAATGGGGCATCACGTGCCCACACGTGACCAAGGGTCACGTGCTGACACGTGATAATTCCGGAGTGCTTTAAAAATAACAGAATTAAATTCTGGCTAAAAGCCTAAACAGTGGGGTCACGTGCTCACACGTGATAGGCATATAAACCTTCTGAACTAATAGAATTAAATTCTAAATTAAGGGAAATCAAAAACCCTAATACTTATTTAGATCTTTCCAAACAAAAATGATTGTGCTCTGTAAAGTGGAGCACTGTTGGATTAAAAATCCAATGGTGATTAAAAATCATCAATTTATGGAAAGATTTTATATAAGGAAAGATTTTCCTGAAATTTGGCAGGAATAACAGATAAAAGATTTTTTGGATTAAAAATCCAATGGGGAATAAAATTCACCGAGTGATCTAAAAGATCATGTTGGTTAAAAAATCAATTAAAATCTTTCAATGAAAGATTGACAAAACAAATTGATTCTTTTCTTTCTCCTATAAATAGGAGCCAAGAAGAGAAGAGAAGAGGATCTACTTTTGGAGAGAGAAAAAAGAAAGGAGAATTTAATTCTCAAGAAAGAAAATCCTAGGTGAGAAAAGAAAGAGAATCAAAACTTCAAACAGATAATTTAATTCTCAAAATCTAAGAGTTTAACTCTTCTGCACAAAAGAACTTAGTTTTTCCTCTGGTTGAAGATCTGCAAAGAGCACATCTCCCCATAAGTTGAGAATTTAATTCTCATCGGGTTGAGATCCTGTCATGCAGATCCGAAATTTAGAGGGGGAATTGAGTTTAGAGAATTTAATTATCCCAAGATAAAACTAGGGTTTAATCCTATATGAGAATTTAATTCTCCCAAAAGTTAGAGGAATTTAATTCCTCCAAATAAAATTAGGGTTCAACCCTGCATGAGAATTCAATTCTCCCAAAATCATAGGAATTTAATTCCTCCAAGACAGAACTAGGGTTTAACCCTATATAAGAATTTAATTCTTTTACATATATGGGAATTTAATTCCTCTAAAAGAAATTAGGGTTTAACCCTACAGAGAATTTAATTCTCAAAATAAAATAAGGAGACTTAAAAGATCTCTGTGCATGGAAAGAACTAAGGTCACATGTCCCTACGTGACCCCTGAAGAGATCCCAAAAATTGAAAAGGAAAAGGCTTTGAGGCAATGCCTCACGTGCTCTCACGTGACCTCCAAAACAAAGGGAATAAAAGCAAAGGAAATCTAAGCTTTGGGCGCTCTCACGTGTTACCACGTGACCCCTTAGCAAACGCTTTAACAGTCAGCGCACAGATGACCATCACGTGCCAACACGTGATGCTCAAATCAAAAATATAAAAAGTGTTTAACACTTAATTGCAGAACGAAGAAAAGGAATCTGGTCCCACCTTTGGGCGCCCTCATGTGACCCTTTTTTCTTTAGTGTTTAACACTAATTCGAGAGCTTTATTCCCAGTGTTTAACACTGATTATCTTTTAGTGTTTAACGCTAATTTGAAAATCTTATTTCCAGTGTTTAACACTATTATTTTTAAGTGTTTAACACTAATTTGGAATTCTATTTTTCCAGTGTTTAACACTGTTGTTCTTTAGTGTTTGACGCTACTTTTAGCCAAATTGGCTAATTTTCCATAGGCAAAAGTCCCTCCTCCAAATGAATCTCAAAATTGAGGAAATCAAAGATGAAAATGTTTAGCATTGCTAAATAATGTGGGCTTGAACCCAGACAAATGTTTAATGGTCCAACAAAGAGCCAATATTTCTAATCTAATTGGACTTAGCCCAAACTGTCCATAAGTCCTCAATTCAGATTTAACTGAGCCAATGTGCTCATAATCTAATTATTTGATCTTAGTTCCAAACTGGACTACAGATCCCCAAGCAACCTTGGTTCAAGGGTACATCTCTTCACTCATTTGATAATTGTCGTTGTAATTCCTCAACATCTTCAAAGAGGTGACGGGTCCCGACAACCACACATCTCACAGACTATGACGTCTCTAAACTGCGGACTGTGGGGTCCTTAAACTCATGAACTATAATGTCCTTAACCTTGACTGTGAGGTCTTTAAACTCACGGACTATGATGTCCTTAACCTTGACTGTGAGGTCTTTAAACTCACGGACTATGATGTTCTTAACCTTGACTGTGGGGTCTTTAAACTCACGGACTATGATGTCCTTAACCTTGACTGTGGGGTCTTTAAACTCACGGACTATGATGTCCTTAACCTTGACTGTGGGGTCTTTAAACTCACGGACTATGATGTCCTTAACCTTGACCGGGATGTCTTTAAACTAACGATGGACCCCCATGTCCCTAAACTGGAAATCGACCGAAATGTCCCTAAACTAAACAATAGAGCCCAAATGCTCTCTTGTTGGATCTAAATGATCCTGTTAAGTTGATCTTAGTCTAGAAATTAGACTAACGTATCCTTAACACACGTTTAAGTTGATCTTAGTCTCAAATGAGGCTAACGTATCCTTAAACCCAACCCCCAAACCTAAATCTAAAAAGATACGGATTTGGGCTAATCCACGTCCTACGGGCGACAACGTAAATTAGTCTCCGTATACAATACATGGGCAACCACAAACAAAACAAACATCCACAACACGAAGTGACCATCTGGAGAAGGAGAAAGTTGTTACCGCGATGCGGTAGTGTAATTAACTGCAGGGGCTTGCGCCTGCAGGGAAGAGCGTCCCCACAATCAAAACCCCCTCAAACGAGGGGGAATCTGACGAAGCTTGCTAAATTGGCCGCATCCGTTTAAACCTTCGATACATGTTGCTATAAATCAACTTGGCATTTTCGGAGAGGTGGACGGATAGCACCAAATAGCATCTGCCCCCAGATTTAGGCAAGATAGTGCGTCTTCCCGGTTTCCGGCGGTCAACAAGTATATCATCCACGTACTATACGAGGATCACCACCATACTCCCTACTACCTTTTTATATATACTTGGTTCATCTACCATTTTGATGAAGTCAAACTCTTTGACTACCACATCAAAATAGATGTTCCAACTCCGCGATGCCTGATTTATCATATAAAACATCTTGCACACTTTTCCGCTGCTCCCACTATCTACGAAGCCCTCTGGCTGTGTACTTATAGACGCTCTCTTCCAAATCATAATTTAGAAAAGCAGTCATGACACCCAACCGCCAGATATCGTAGACATGGTATGTAGCAGTGGCAAGTAGGATCTGGATGGACTTAAGCATAGCTTTGAAAGTCTCAACTTTTCCATGTACACCAAGTAATCTTCTCAAGATATATTTGCTCCTGATGGGGATTTAACCCTTCAGATAAAGTAACCAAAGTCCATACTTTGTTGGTGTATAAGGATTCCATCTTAGATCGCTAAGCATCCAGCCATTCTTACAGTGTCCCCACTCCTGATGGCCTGCTCGAAACTAGTTGGGTCATCATCTCATGATGCAATCCTCTCTCTTACTGTCATAGAGAAACCGAAATATCTCTCAGGTGGATGAGGAACCCTACCAGATCGGCGGAGAGGCTGAGGCTCGTTGGAAACTATTGAATCCTTTGGTTCTACCAAATTATCAGCTGCAGTTTGTATAGCTGGAACTCTTTCCAGTTCTACCTCATGACCACTAATTTCTTCACAAGAAATTCCCTTTCACGAAGGTGGCATGCTGAGAAACAAAAACACCTTTTGTTCCCCAGTTTGGTAGAAGATATTCCCTTGCGAATGCTTGGGATATCCAACAAACTTCCACAGAACTGACTCTGCCTCGAGCTTGTCCGGATTTTGCTTTTGACATAGGATGGACAACCCCAAATCTTAACATCTTTAAGAGATGGGCTCTTCCCATACCATATCATATATGGAGTGGTAGGCATCTGATTTGGTTGGAACCCTATTCAATAGGTATGCAATTTCTCAAGTGCATAACCCTAAAAGAAAATAGGCTACTCAGTAGTACTCATCATAGAGCACACCATATCTCATAGGGTGTAATTGCTCCGCCCCGATATACCAACGTGCTGTGGTGTATTCGGAGGAGTAATGCTGAGAGAGAATCTCATTCTCCTTTAGAATAGTCCAGGAATTCCGTGCTCAAGTATTCTCCTCCTTGATCACATCAAAGGACATAATACTTATACCCGGTTTTTGGTTCTCTACTTCTAACTTATATTCTGTGATTATCTCTAAAGTTTCGGACTTGTGTTTCAACAGGAATATTGTCACGACCCGAGAATTCGACTCGTGACCGGCACTTAACCACGCAACGTCTACAGGCGCAACGCGGCTAAGTAAGCCGAACCCAGAAATCAAAACCAATAAATATAGAGTGATTTAAAACATTTTGTAAAAACAAATCGTACAGGTCTGAAAAACTTCCATTTATTTAGTAGAAATCCTTTTTAAGTTCAAAAGTTATAAGTTTTATAATTTTGGTAACATTTCCTTTTTAAAACATTTGCCCCGCCAGCCGAATAGAAACAAGGTGTAACAGAAATGACGAGTAAAAAGAATGAAGCATCAAAATAAGATATACGACGCCGAAGCGACGAATACACAGTAGAGCAAGGACAATATCATAAAGATGAGACTGCAAAAGCAAAGTCGGCTCACCTACGAGCTCGACACCAGAATATAAAATCATACATATCGTCCTCACAACTGTCTTTAAGTCAATACAGAAAGGTAGATGGAGAGTACTAGATACATCAATATACAACTGAAAGATAACAGATACCGTACAAAACCCACCTATCAGCAAAAGACTATCTCTGCTCAAAAGGGGTATCTGTGCCAAAAGATGAGGTAACAGCCAGCCGTGACTACTCCCAAGGGCAACCTGCAAACACTGTGGCACAACGGGGGTGAGTTGCCAACTCGTGAATAGAGATAACATATAAAGGTGATCGCAAGCATGCAAATATAGCGTGGCCCTACTAATGCCAGCAGATGATATCAATGCATGTCACATAGAGGATGCAATAGTAATGCAAATACTCTAACAGGTAAATGCTACAGGATGAGATATATAGTAGTCAATGCTGAGTATGGGATAAATAATATCTACATGGACTATGTCAACATGGAAAACCATAATCGGTGCCTCAGGCTGCACTCAAATCCCAAATACACTCAGGCGCCGGCACACCCATCGGCCCTCAAATCCTGTACATCTCTGAGAAATCACGAGTGCCCAACATCGGCACCCAAAATATCATAAAATACTCGTGTCCAGCATTGACACGCAAATCCTCGTATATCGGGCTCCGTCAGTCCGGATCGGCCCACGGGGTCCGTCTGCGGTGTCGGCCCTCGGCCCCGGCAGCACGGGTCGTCCCGCATCCATCACTCGACTCTGGTCAGTATCCTCCGGACAACTGCCAGGTCCAACCAATCACCGGTAGGTACTCGCCCGCCTCCAGGCTCAATCGGCAAATCCCATCGATCATCTCGCCGAGGGGAACCATACCGGGCCCACCACGAACCCGCAAACGGAACATCCACTCCTCGAATCGGGTTTCAAGCACACGTCTCAGCACCGAGAAAACGCGTGGTGGACACACCAAAATATCATATCATGAGGTACCGGGTTTTCAAAATAATGCATCTTTTCTTAAATATTTCCACGGTCCTCAAAACCAGAAATCACATGAAAATCCATCACCAATAAGTCAATCCAATGAGGTACAATGTAATCAGTCCATGGCAGGTATATAAGGGAAAGCCGCTTTTTAAAATAGTTTCCGTTTTTAAAGATGTCATGCGGCTCCCAAATTTCCAGGGAATCATAATCAATCACATGTAAGATGAACTACAGCAATAATACAACAGTATAATCATGGCAGTTCTACAGTGAGTGTGGCATGGCAATTACTAACGGTGTGTGTGTAGCATGTAAATAGTGCCCGTGCAACATAAACCGTTAGTAATAGTGCGGTGTTCTATCAGTTCTAAGCAATATATATATCAACACAGCAAGGAATGCAATATGCGATGACAGTCTATGGGATGAATGCAACACATAATAATAAAGTCCTATCAGCCTTGACGCATAACGCCATGCGGGCGATATCCCCGTAGATGTGAAATCTACTCACAGTGTCTCGCACTAAGTGTATCCAACCACTTGCTTGCCCTTCTTCGCAGCGTCCGTCTCACTGGCCTGCGAACCTAAAATCACATAACATATACCACACATAAGCTTAATTCACAAAAACGCGACATTATAATCCAACAAGAAACCCGTGTCGCAAACCAATCGCGCGTGTGCGCGATACGCTAAAACGTGTGATCACGCGCCACGAAACTACCCCGACGCGCCGCGATACGCAGAAACCCAAACCTACTCACGTATCACGCGTGTCGCGAAGGTTTAGAAAACGGCAAAAATAGGTATTTGGTCCCAGATTTTCCTACAGAACTGAACTTACAAATATATATATACCACAACACTACACACATTAGCAGACACCCACTGGACCAAACAACACCCAAATCCCTACCCATCTGGCCGCAAATTGCGGCCAGAATGAGGAAATTGGCGGCCAAAGAGAAGAGTTAGGGGGTCGAGTTAAAACCATGGTATCAGCACCTCTCCACCATACTGTAGTATCCTCAATTTCATTCTGAACTCACCGGGTCAAGAGCAGTTCCAGAAAAGTTCAAATTTGCACAAATATGACATTTTGCAACAATTGTGAAACTGGTGGTATTTTAGCGTAATTGGGGTTGAACTAGGTTACAATGGTCTCACTAATGCACTAGCAAGTTACTGAAACCCTAACACATCACCTTAACACAAAGTTCCTACTAAACATCCCAAATCACACTAAAACGCGCCAATATCCATTAACCGATGCAAAACTACACTAACTAAGCTAACTAGGGAATAAGATAGGAAGTATACCTCACACTCGACCCTAGGGAGTTGCAGGAAGGTGGAGGAATGAAGGGAAGAGGCTGCACTAGGAACTGGGGCTGCTGCTGCTCACTGCCTCTGCTGTTGCTGCTGTTTGTGCTTGTTGCTGCTGCTGTTGGAAGCTTGCTGCTGCTGTTGCTGTGCCTGCTGCTGCTTCTGGAGCTGGGGGGGTGTGAAGAGGTAAGTGTTGTGTGTGTGAGTGTGTTTGTGAGTGTTTGAGAGAATACAAAGAAAAGAAATGAGAGGAAATAATTAGCTTCCAATTGTCAACCCTCTCTCTCTCTCATCATTAATGGCAAGCATGGGCTAAGCCATGATGCCCACTCCCTCACTCTCTCAAGTCAACACCCACCTCAAATTCAAATTAAAGTAATTTTAACTATCTAAATAAACCCACTTAAAACCCAAAAGAATTTTAACCCTCAAGATTAACCCACCATGGTTAATAATTATGGTATTTACTTCTTTTAAAAACCCTAGTTTACATGCACATGTGTGTGCAAGCCTAGGAAAATTTTGGAAAAATATTTATTAAATTAGGAAAAATATTTAAAACACAGTTTGGTAAACTTTTTATTGAAAATCATTATTTAATTATAATTATACACTAACCCTTATCCTAAGGTGTTACAATCTCTCCCCCTTAAAGAAATTCGTCCCCGAATTTCAAAAATCTAACTACACGCACCTTGAAAAAGATGGGGATACGTCTTCATCATCTCGCTTTCGGTCTCCCAAGTGACCTCCTCACGGTTCTGACCAAGCCAAAGTACCCTAACTGATGGAATGTCCTTCGATCTCAATTTCTTCACTCGTCGATCCAAGATCATCACCGGCTGCTCTGCATAGGAAAGGTCGCGCTCCAGCTGGATCGTCGGGTGCTGAATCGCATGCGAAGGATCATGAAGTTATCTGCGGAGCATCGAGACATGGAATACGGGGTGCACATCTGGAAAGCTGGGCGGAAGGGCTAACCGGTAAGCCACTGCACCGACACGCTCGAGGATCTCGAAGGGGCCCACATACCTGGGACTGAGTTTCCCCTTCTTCCCTAACCTCATCACACCTTTCATTGGGGAGACCCTCAAGAAAACATGATCACCAACAGAAAACTCAAGTCTGCGTCGTCGACGGTCTGCATAAGCCCTCTGCCTACTCTGCGCTGCTCTCATCCTATCGCGAATCAACTGGATCTTCGCGGTCGTCTCCTCAACGATCTGTGGCCCTAAGATACTGCCCTCTCTGAGCTCCGTCCAACAAGTGGGCGATCTACATCTCCTCCCATAAAGAGCCTCAAATGGTGCCATCTGAATAGTCTCCTGGTAGCTGTTATTGTAGGAGAACTCTACTAAGGGCAAATGATGATCCCAGCTACCTCCGAAATCTAATACACAAGCTCTGAGCATGTCCTCGAGAGTCTGAATGGTCCGCTCTGACTGTCCGTCGGTCTGCGGATGAAATGCTGTGCTGAAACTCAAGCGAGTGCCCAAAGCCTCCTGAAGCCTCTGCCATAGTCTACTGGTAAACTGGGTGCCTCTGTCGGACACAATGCACGTCGGGACTCCGTGTAGTCGCACTATCTCGTCAATGTAGATCTGGGCATACTGAGTAAATCCGAAAGTCGTCTTCACCGGTAGGAAGTGAGCCGCTTTCGTCAAACGATCCACAATCACCCAGATGGAGTCATACCCCCGACTAGTCCTGGGTAGACCCACCACGAAGTCCATCGAAATCTGTTCCCATTTCCACTCCGGAATGGGTAACGGCTGTAGCTCTCCCGCGGGCCTCTGGTGCTCAGCCTTGACTTGCTGACAAGTCAGGCATCTCGATACAAAATCTGCAATGTCCCTCTTCATTCCGTCCCACCAGTAAACATCTCGCATATCATGATATATCTTGGTGGAACCGGGATGGACGCTATATACCGATCGATGTGCCTCCTCAAGAATCTCGCGTCTCAGCCCTTCAGCATCTGGTACGCACAGTCTGACTCCAAACCGTAGTACCCCCTGATCATCGATCACGAACTCGGAAAATCTTCCATGTCCAATCTGTGCCATGATCTCTGAACATCGGTCATCACTGAGCTGTGCCTCACGTATACGATCGATCAACTGTGGGCGTGCACGGACATGCGCTATCTGTCCTCCAATTGGCGTGAACTCAAACTGTACTCGACTGTCGCATAATATCTGCCAATCTGCGGATGACTGTCCCTGTGCTGCGCTCAAACAAGCTAAGCTACCCCCGGGCCTCCTGCTCAAAGCATCCGCCACCACATTTGCCTTGCCCGGGTGATATAAGATCTCGCAGTCGTAATCCTTCACTAACTCCATCCATCGATGCTGTCGAAGGTTCAGGTCCCGCTGCTGGAATATGTATTTCAAGCTCTTGTGAACCGTAAATATCTGGCACGACTCGCCGTATAAGTAATGTCGCCAGATCTTAAGTGCGAAGACCACTGCTGCCATCTCCAAATCATGAGTGGGGTAGTTTTGTTCATGTCTCTTCAATTGTCGCGAAGCATACGCGATCACCCTATCATGCTGCATCAGAACGCATCCTAGCCCCACTCGAGAAGCATCACAAAAGACCACAAATCCGCCCGGTCCGGAAGGTAAAGATAACACCGGTGCCGTCGTTAGCCGTGTCCGTAACTGCTGAAAACTGTGCTCACACTCCTCCGTCCAATCGAAGGGAACTCCCTTCCGGGTCAACCCGGTCAACGGTGTAGCAATACGTGAGAAGTCGTGCACAAAACGCCTGTAGTAACCGGCCAATCCCAAAAAGCTGCGAATCTCCGTCACCGATGTGGATCTGGGCCAACGCTGAACGGCCTCGATCTTCCTCGGGTCAACACATATACCGTCTCGTGATATCACGTGACCCAAGAAATCTACGCTGTCCAGCCAAAAAGCACACTTGGAGAATTTCGCGTAGAGCTGGTGCTCCCTCAAGGTCTGCAATGTAATCCGCAGGTGCTGCTCGTGCTCCTCACTACTCCGGGATTACACCAAGATATCGTCAATGAAGACTATAATGAACAGATCCAAGTAAGGCCGGAAAATACGGTTCATCAAGTCCATGAATGCTGCTGGCGCATTGGTGAGTCCGAACGACATCACCAAAAACTCGTAATGGCCGTAGCGCGTACGGAAAGCTGTCCGGGGAATGTCCTCCTGTCGAACCCGCAACTGATGGTAGCCCGATCGCAAATCGATCCTCGAAAAGTACCCTGCCCCCTGAAGCTGGTCGAACAAATCGTCGATACGCGGCAAAGGATACCTGTTCCGCACTGTCACCCTGTTCAGCTGGCGGTAGTCGATACAAGGACGCAAACTGCCATCCTTCTTCTTGACGAACAGGACTGGAGCACCCCAAGGAGAAAGACTGGGTCGAATAAGTCCCTTGTCCAGCAAATCTTGCAACTGCTCCTTCAACTCTCGAAGTTCCGCCGGGGCCATCCGATAAGGCGGTATAGAAATAGGCCCCGAACCAGGAACCAAATCAATACAGAAAGAAATGTCGCGCTCGGGCGGCAACCCAGGAAGCTCGTCAGGGAACACATCAGGAAACTCGCTAACAACCGGAACCTGATCCAATGGAACCTCTGTAGCGCGAGCATCGCAAACATAGGCGAGAAATCCCTGACATCCCTTCCTCAAAAGCTGTCCAGCGCGAAAAGAAGAAATCACACTGTGAGGGGCGGCACCACGGTCCCCCAACACAACAAAAACCGACTCACCGGGGAAACAGAATCTAACTGTCTTCTCGCGGCAGTCCACAGAAGCATAGCACGTGGCTAACCAATCCAAGCCCAAAAGAACGTCGAAGTCCAACATCTCCAGAAGGATCAAGTCGACAGGCAACTCTCTCTTGCCAATACAGACGATACAGGATCGGAACACGTGCCTAGCAACAAACGACTCTCCCACAGGAGTAGTCACCACAAGCGGCTGATCAAGCAAGCCGGACTCTCTACCCAGACTCGGCACAAAGTGCGTGGATACGTACGAGTGTGTGGATCCGGGATCGAACAGTACATGTGCATCAACTGAACATACAGGAAGGATATCTGAGACCACAGCATTGGACGCCTGCGCGTCCTGATGTGTCAAAGCAAAGACCCTCGCCTGTCCACCACTTGTAACTGACTGACCTCTGCCTCGGTCATCTCGTCCCCTCTGAGTAACTCCTCCACGCCCACGACCTCTCTGTGCATAAGTCTGGCACGGAGCAACGGTAGGCACAATGGGCAACGCCCTCTGGGGTGGTGAAGGTGGTAAGGTAACATGCGGTGCTGCCGCCTCCCTCCGGTGTGTCACTGGACAATCTCGAACGAGGTGAAGTAGGCTGCCACATCTGTAGCAACCCCGCGGCGACTGCTGACCTTCCTGGGGATACGAACTAAACATCCGACCTCGTCCCGAATCTCTGCTACTCCTCGTACCGGAACGATACCTGTCGCGGCGTCTGAATGACTTCCTCCGTGCGGAAATACTGGTACGAACTCTCTTCGGCTCTGGAAGTACCGAAGTCTCAACAAGGTGCTCCTCGACCACTAGGGCTGCGTCTACAGCTGCTGCATAGGTCTCGTAGTGCTGCGCGCTGATCGCGAGGAACACTGGTGAAAGCAAGCCTCGAACAAATCTCCGGACTCGCAGCTCCTCGGTGGCCACTAAATGTGGGGCGTAGACTGCTAGCTCTGTAAACAGTACGTCATACTCTGCCACTGTCATCCCTGGCGTCTGGCGCAAGGACTCAAAACTGCGTGCTCGGGCATCTCTAACACTCCGGGGAAGGAAACGGGCTAGAAATATGGTCACGAACTCCGTCCAGGTCATAGGAGGAAGACCTGCTGCTCTGCCCTTCTCAACGGAATCACACCACTTCTGCGCAAGACCCTCTAGGCGAAAGCTCGCGAACTCAACCCATCTCGCATCTGCACATCTGAGGGAACGGCATATCCTGGCCATCCTGTCTATGAAAGACTGTGGGTCCTCGGCTGTATCGGTGCCTGTGAAAACTGGAGGCTTCAGCCTCATGAACTCTGATAGCCATACTGTAATCACCTCCGTGGCTGCAGGGGCAACTGGCTGTGCGGTAGGTACCATAGCGGTCTCTGGAACGGGTGGAGCTACCTCTGGTCGCTGGGCTCGAAGCGTCTCAACTAGCGATCCTATCATCTGGCGCATCTCCTGCATGCTAGATCCCACCGTCTGGCGCATCTCCTGCATACCAGCCCCTAACGTGGCGATCTGCTCTGTCACGGCAGGAACAGCCTGCTCGGGTACAACCGGCGTACTGCCCGGATCAGTCCTCGTCTCGGACGAGTCAACTCGAATCTCGGCCCTCGCGGCCGCTCTCTGTGCCCTCGTAGTCTTAGGCGGCATATTGGCTGAAAGAAAATTTGGATTCGATAAGAACACGGAAATCGAATCGCAAGAATATAAGGTGGAATCAAATCAATAAGTCCTAAGGTCGCGTAGGCGGAGTACCGTGTCGTGAGTATGCCGCGGAACATACGCACGCTACGCTACCCTGCTGCAGCTACCTACTCCATCATACCAGGGTCATCCTACACTCCGAAGGTAAAACCTACGCTCTGATACCAACTTTGTCACGACCCGAGAATTCGACTCGTGACCGGCACTTAACCACGCAACGTCTACAGGCGCAACGCGGCTAAGTAAGCCGAACCCAGAAATCAAAACCAATAAATATAGAGTGATTTAAAACATTTTGTAAAAACAAATCGTACAGGTCTGAAAAACTTCCATTTATTTAGTAGAAATCCTTTTTAAGTTCAAAAGTTATAAGTTTTATAATTTTGGTAACATTTCCTTTTTAAAACATTTGCCCCGCCAGCCGAATAGAAACAAGGTGTAACAGAAATGACGAGTAAAAAGAATGAAGCATCAAAATAAGATATACGACGCCGAAGCGAAGAATACACAGTAGAGCAAGGACAATATCATAAAGATGAGACTGCAAAAGCAAAGTCGGCTCACCTACGAGCTCGACACCAGAATATAAAATCATACATATCGTCCTCACAACTGTCTCTAAGTCAATACAGAAAGGTAGATGGAGAGTACTAGATACATCAATATACAACTGAAAGATAACAGATACCGTACAAAATCCACCTATCAGCAAAAGACTATCTCTGCTCAAAAGGGGTATCTGTGCCAAAAGATGAGGTAACAGCCAGCCGTGACTACTCCCAAGGGCAACCTGCAAACACTGTGGCACAACGGGGGTGAGTTGCCAACTCGTGAATAGAGATAACATATAAAGGTGATCGCAAGCATGCAAATATAGCGTGGCCCTACTAATGCCAGCAGATGATATCAATGCATGTCACATAGAGGATGCAATAGTAATGCAAATACTCTAACAGGTAAATGCTACAGGATGAGATATATAGTAGTCAATGCTGAGTATGGGATAAATAATATCTACATGGACTATGTCAACATGGAAAACCATAATCGGTGCCTCAGGCTGCACTCAAATCCCAAATACAGTCAGGCGCCGGCACACCCATCGGCCCTCAAATCCTGTACATCTCTGAGAAATCACGAGTGCCCAACATCGGCACCCAAAATATCATAAAATACTCGTGTCCAGCATCGACACGCAAATCCTCGTATATCGGGCTCCGTCAGTCCGGATCGGCCCACGGGGTCCGTCTGCGGTGTCGGCCCTCGGCCCCGGCAGCACGGGTCGTCCCGCATCCATCACTCGACTCTGGTCAGTATCCTCCGGACAACTGCCAGGTCCAACCAATCACCGGTAGGTACTCGCCCGCCTCCAGGCTCAATCGGCAAATCCCATCGATCATCTCGCCGAGGGGAACCATACCGGGCCCACCACGAACCCGCAAACGGAACATCCACTCCTCGAATCGGGTTTCAAGCACACGTCTCAGCACCGAGAAAACGCGTGGTGGACACACCAAAATATCATATCACGAGGTACCGGGTTTTCAAAATAATGCATCTTTTCTTAAATATTTCCACGGTCCTCAAAACCAGAAATCACATGAAAATCCATCACCAATAAGTCAATCCAATGAGGTACAATGTAATCAGTCCATGGCAGGTATATAAGGGAAAGCCGCTTTTTAAAATAGTTTCCGTTTTTAAAGATGTCATGCGGCTCCCAAATTTCCAGGGAATCATAATCAATCACATGTAAGATGAACTACAGCAATAATACAACAGTATAATCATGGCAGTTCTACAGTGAGTGTGGCATGGCAATTACTAACGGTGTGTGTGTAGCATGTAAATAGTGCCCGTGCAACATAAACCGTTAGTAATAGTGCGGTGTTCTATCAGTTCTAAGCAATATATATATCAACACAGCAAGGAATGCAATATGCGATGACAGTCTATGGGATGAATGCAACACATAATAATAAAGTCCTATCAGCCTTGACGCATAACGCCATGCGGGCGATATCCCCGTAGATGTGAAATCTACTCACAGTGTCTCGCGCTAAGTGTATCCAACCACTTGCTTGCCCTTCTTCGCAGCGTCCGTCTCACTGGCCCGCGAACCTAAAATCACATAACATATACCACACATAAGCTTAATTCACAAAAACGCGACATTATAATCCAACAAGAAACCCGTGTCGCAAACCAATCGCGCGTGTGCGCGATACGCTAAAACGTGTGATCACGCGCCACGAAACTACCCCGACGCGCCGCGATACGCAGAAACCCAAACCTACTCACGTATCACGCGTGTCGCGAAGGTTTAGAAAACGGCAAAAATAGGTATTTGGTCCCAGATTTTCCTACAGAACTGAACTTACAAATATATATATACCACAACACTACACACATTAGCAGACACCCACTGGACCAAACAACACCCAAATCCCTACCCATCTGGCCGCAAATTGCGGCCAGAATGAGGAAATTGGCGGCCAAAGAGAAGAGTTAGGGGGTCGAGTTAAAACCATGGTATCAGCACCTCTCCACCATACTGTAGTATCCTCAATTTCATTCTGAACTCACCGGGTCAAGAGCAGTTCCAGAAAAGTTCAAATTTGCACAAATATGACATTTTGCAACAATTGTGAAACTGGTGGTATTTTAGCGTAATTGGGGTTGAACTATGTTACAATGGTCTCACTAATGCACTAGCAAGTTACTGAAACCCTAACACATCACCTTAACACAAAGTTCCTACTAAACATCCCAAATCACACTAAAACGCGCCAATATCCATTAACCGATGCAAAACTACACTAACTAAGCTAACTAGGGAATAAGATAGGAAGTATACCTCACACTCGACCCTAGGGAGTTGCAGGAAGGTGGAGGAATGAAGGGAAGAGGCTGCACTAGGAACTGGGGCTGCTGCTGCTCACTGCCTCTGCTGTTTGTGCTTGCTGCTGCTGCTGTTTGTGCTTGCTGCTGCTGCTGTTTGTGCTTGTTGCTGCTGCTGTTGGAAGCTTGCTGCTGCTGTTGCTGTGCCTGCTGCTGCTTCTGGAGCTGGGGGGTGTGAAGAGGTAAGTGTTGTGTGTGTGAGTGTGTTTGTGAGTGTTTGAGAGAATACAAAGAAAAGAAATGAGAGGAAATAATTAGCTTCCAATTGTCAACCCCCTCTCTCTCTCATCATTAATGGCAAGCATGGGCTAAGCCATGATGCCCACTCCCTCACTCTCTCAAGTCAACACCCACCTCAAATTCAAATTAAAGAAATTTTAACTATCTAAATAAACCCACTTAAAACCCAAAAGACTTTTAACCCTCAAGATTAACCCACCATGGTTAATAATTATGGTATTTACTTCTTTTAAAAACCCTAGTTTACATGCACATGTGTGTGCAAGCCTAGGAAAATTTTGGAAAAATATTTATTAATTAGGAAAAATATTTAAAACACAGTTTGGTAAACTTTTTATTGAAAATCATTATTTAATTATAATTATACACTAACCCTTATCCTAAGGTGTTACAAATATATGTCTGAATCTTGAGAGATCATCCGTGAATGTAATGAAGTAAAAAGAACCGGTCCTGGCATATGTAGACAGGGGACTTTTATACATCAGCATGTATCAATCCTAAGAGTTCACAACTCTTTCTCTGTTTCTAATAAACAGAGCAGTGGTCATTTTATCTTTGTGACATGACTGGCAAGTTTTACAAGATGTAAATCCAAACTAATTTAAATATGCATCTTTATGTAACTTCAGCTACTCGGGTCGCATTGATATGACCTAGTCTACAATGCCTCAAGAAGGATTCGTTCATATCTGAACTCTTCCTCTTGTGTGTGTTCTGTACATTAAGAACTGTGGTTTGATTTAGAACGTCTATGCTTTTAGATAACGTGCCTGAACCGATCAACTCTTGATATAGGAAATGTTCAAAATATTATCCAACAGTACAAAATTATATCCTTCTTTAATAAATAAAGAGACTGATATGATGTTGTATATCAGGTTTGGTATCTAATAACATTCGTTCAGAATCAATGTATTCTGGTAATACAGGATGATAACTGCCAACAGACTTGGCTGCAACACTTGCATCATTTCCAACTCTTGAAAATTATCCGTTCTCAGTTCTTTACCTCTTCGTAGCCCATGTAACAAATTACATTTGCGGGATCCTGATCCGGTATCTCATACCCAGGACGTAAAGGACACTGAGAAACAGTTCTCGGTAATGAACACACCCGAAGAAGATGCATCAGCATTCACTTTCTTCGTTTGGGTGGCACGGGAATTCTGGTAATCCCCTATTTCCTTCTCTGTCTTATAACAATTATAAGTTGGAGCGGGACCAACGTTCCCTAGCGCAGTATAACAAGCGGGTTCGGTCAATACATCCGTATTATTATCTTGATTTAAGACGTGACATGGTCGCTATCTGGAGAGAGATAGAAGAAAACACTCAGCGTATGCTCTTGCAAGATTAGATTGGTTATTAATATATTTAATCAGGATGTCTCCCACTGTTTTAGTCAAATCTTCCTTCAAACCCTAAAAGGAAAGACTAGCCGGGATTAATTACACTCTACAAGTTCGCCAATCTTTCAGCCAGGCCAGTGCCGGTACTTTGAGGGAGGTTCCCCGTGCTTTCGCACGGACCTAATTAAAGTAAACCTCGTTTTCCCAAAGGCATAACCCCGTTGACACCTTTCTAGACACCTACTTGATTGGCTAATTGTAATGTGTATGTAGGGTTCCTAGGCACGCTCATGAGGTCTCACAAGGCATCAACCATGCCAATTTCAAGTTTTTACGGTGCCGAGAAACCCTAGACTAGATCGTTAACTAGAATTTTAGGCGACTAAGTGAAACTGGTTAACTACTTAACTAAAAGAAAGAGGCTACAACCTTTGTAGATCCGGTTCTACACTTCCTTAGCTCCACGTAGACGTCCTCTCGCTGTCCGTCTCGAATCCCGGACTCAAGCATCGGCTTCATCGGAGAAATGGGCGGGCAAGGTCGTCGGCTTTGTGCCGAAGATGATCTACGTCGAGGTTACACAAGATCAAGCTCCAACTTCACCAAGTTGTGAAACTTGTGAAGTAAACACCCTATACTACTTGGCAAGAGGTAGAGGATGAAGAAATAAGAGGTGGGTTCACTTTAGAATTGGATTTCTCACTCATTTGCTCAAGTTGCCATTGATGAAGGCAAGGGTTTTTCTTGAAGAAGAAGAAGGAGAGGATGAAGAATATGATAAGTCTCTTATTTAAAAAGAAACTAATATGAATACTTATCATATCCTAACCATAGTCAAGTGTAGAGAGTAAACTAGGGTTAGTTGTGTTGGAGATAGTGCCCTCATAGTCAATTATTGGATCGCAGGTACGTGATTGCAATGATTGCGGAGGACCTATACCGGTAGAACAGTCTTACTCGAGATGATAGTATGCTATCTGGTTTGCCTTTATCAGTCGTGTACATGTTCAGGTGACTGATTGCATGTTACACTTTGATAGAGCCCTTAGGATCTTACTTTACCACCAACAGTATGATGGCGATCATATAAGTGAGAGTTGGGTGGTTTATACGCATATCCTTAATTGTGGTCCCTAGTCGTGGGAGTTTCGAGACAGGGCATCGATACTCCGGAGTAGACTAGTGTGTACAGTCGAGACCCCGACGAGGGGCGGTGGCCGGTCTCACAAGCCACTGGTGTCAGTTGGATCACCTAATAAGATGTATACAGGTGCTCATTGGGTTATGAGTACACCGGACAGGACTCGCCGGGAATCTGCTAGTTAGTATTATATCGACCGTTAGATAGCAGTTCCCTGGTGACATGTGTACAGGTTAGTTCATCGACCTGAGGTCGTCATTTGTCTCGTGTGAGTTCCCACTGTGCTTTGATTTCTACCCTACCACGGCTCAAAGGAGTCGTGCAAACAGGTAGCTTTTGGGTACAGTCCCGAGCCATATGGAGGCACGTGAGCGGATCGGCAGGGGATTCGTCTCTCCCGGTATTGGTGGCGAGGTCGTGCTGTGTCTAGGAGAGCCATTACACAAATCCATGGCCATGGTAGGAGAATTTACTGGTAGGTACTCCAGTAGTATCTCAGGGTGTATTGAGGCTTCACTCCGGACACGACTTATACTGCTATTGGGGGTCTGACGTTGCTAGCCCCCTAGGCAGATATGCGATACTCATTGACGAACGGACCGGACTGTATATACATTGTCACTGTTAGGCTCAGTAGGGTTTTCGGAGGAGTTCGCTCATCGGTCTCCCTTGAGTTCGCTCCTCGGCCACCCTTGAGGTCAGTCCATGGGCAGCCGTTACGCATAGCTAGTGCCGCTGACGGTTTGTGGTTAAACCCACTGCCAGGGGTACTGACGAGTCATTAGAGTCCCCCACAGACAATTTCCCAAGTTCGGCGAAACGTTGTAGAGGCCGTATGGTTTTATGGCAGGGTTCGGGAAAATGCACGTACGTTTACGCACGTGTCAGTTTTTCGGGCAGATGATACTGGTCGGCTTTGGTTTAAGCCGGATCCGAGTATTATATTGAGTAGGTATAATATCTTTGTCTCAGTTGCATTTGTATTCGGTCGTAATACAAATGCGGGTATATTTATACAGTTTCGGGGTTGTCCTGAAATTCGTTTCAGGATCACTTTTGGAAGTTGCCAGTTTCCAGTTTTCTATCGGCCGTCTTTTAACATTTGGTTAAAGGCGGATTTATCTTTTCTTGGATGAGAGTGAGTCGTGCTTCTAGAAGGTTCTAGAAGGTTCTAGAATTAGTGACAAGGCTAAGTGACTCATGCTTTGATTTCATTACTTTCTTGTTTTGCTTAAGATCTTTATGCAAGATATTTGTTTGTGTTCATATATGATATTTATCCTATGGTCACCCCCCTCTCCTACGGTCACCTCCCTCTTGCAATATATGGCCGGCCCTCTCTCTCTCCTCATTCTCTCTCTCACTTGAGTTTTCATTTGCTAGAAAAGGTTATGATAGGTTTTATCGGTGTATGGAATTTCACAGTCCATTTCATTCCATCACCCGATTCCTTCGGCAACTTCATTAACCGATCGTCCACGGACTTGGACGAAGTGAGACAAAGTCATCTACTCATTCTCTACATCATTCTTGGTCGTCTCTTTTAGCAAACTTGACGATCGAGTTGCCTCGAGTCAGAGGCGGGAGCCCGTTTAAAGAATCGATCATGTGGTGCCACCTCGACGAAGGAATCGGAGATCGACGAGATCGGAGCAGCCGCAACGGAGCGTGGGATGATGGTTAAAGAACGAAGGACTCGGATCGTTCGGTATAACCATTCTACACTCTTTACAGTTTGTTAGTTTAGCAATAATGGAAGATCCGGGTTAAAGTATACGATAGCGCCAGTTTAAAAGTTTTTGTTCCGCATTTGGCGTCTATAGACTGCCGGGGCGCTAGCGTAGACTTACAGTGGTATCAGAGCCTCACCATTTTGCTATACTAACTTGTGCTAACGCGTTTAAAACTTCGATCGAACCGAAAAACAAAAATTGCAAAATTCCACTTGACAGTTTCTGTAAATTTTTAAACTGGTCAAAATGACATTTGGACCATACCAGAAAATCAAGCAGGCTTTTTTAGGAAAACTGCAGAAATTCAACAATGTGACTCGACTGTTCAGCCGCGGATCCGCGGCCCAAGCATGGGTTTGGCCGCGGATCCGCCGCAGAAAAGTGACCTCACACTGCCAAATTTCTACAGTGTATTCTCTATTGGAAATTGGGATTTTTAGTATATATCGTTTGGGCCCAGGTTTTGTTACTGTTCACCAGTAAGTCGTGGGGCCCACTTTGAGATATTTGGTCGATCGAAATTTAAACATGTTAGTTTACAGTGCTTACATTATATCTCCGACCGGGAATGTCATTTGATCGGTAAACCGCGTCTGATTGCTATAGTTCCTTTAGACGGGTTTGCGAACGTGACATTCGCGTTGATGTTCTGTGTTGTGCTGTGATGTTGCGGATTTGTCATGGTGGATAGCAGTGTGCAATGGTAGTACAGTTTGTGTTTATTTGTACATTTGATATTGCGGGGCGAGCGACCAACTTGTGGACTGCCGTCACTTCCTGTTGTATAATATTCTTTTGGGGCACGACCAGGTTGCGGTCGATGTACCTATTGTACTATTTTTCATTACTGTACTAGGTTTTGCCCCGATACGGAGTGCACGGATAGCCGGGTTCGGGAGGGCAACGGGTCCGCATCTCATGGCTTTGAGAGGCAGAGGGGTCCCACTCTAGAATTGGCAGACTATTCGCCGCACTCGTAGGGGGTACAGGTTGACCCAAGGAGGGGTGCTCAATTTATCGGATTCCGTGAAGTGCCGGGTGTTCCATTCACTATGCTGTGGGGACTACCTCGCTTCAGGTTTTGGCGGGTAACTTGCCGCACCCGTAGGGGTCTAGGTTTCATTGCACAGGCTATCCACACGACAGGGGAACGTCGAGTTTCAGCAGCGGCTCTATGAAACTCGGGGATCCCAGATTATCTGTATTGTTCTGTGATGCTTATTACTTTTCTGTAATGTTGCATACTATCATGCCTGGAGCGATTATTGTATATTGGTTTATATACTATTAGATGTTGTATATGTTTAACACCCGCGCTAGTCCAGTCCCCGCTCTGTCGTTAGTTAAGTAACCTAACGGGTGATGACGGGACCCAGAGACGAATGCGGATGGCATATACGTACATTTTATTTTCGTTCTTTTCTGGTGTGATTAAATGATGGGACTGCGTTGATTCTGATCAACGCAAAGTAAAAACAAACCTGTATACAGTTGTTGGAACAATTTAAAAAGTGTTATTGCAAAGACGTTTTCTTTTGTTATGCATAGCGGTATTCAGTGGAATATCCTGCACCTCATTCGACGGGGCAAGGGACAATATCCCTTCACCGGGACCGACCCCTTGGGCAAAAGTTTGCGTCAGGGTAATAACTTTACTATAGTCGATTACAAGTTGCTTTGCATAGCGGTATTCAGTGGAATATCCTGCACCTCATTCCACGAGGAAAGAGCCGAGATCCCTTTACCGGGAGTGACCTCTTTAGCAAAAGGTTTTCGCCACTATATTTTAATAAGCTATCAGGTTCCTTCAGCGATATCAAGTTCACTACGCTAAAGGTTTTTCGCCAAAAACCAGCCGTAGCCCTCCGTCACTTCTTTTGGGTATTCAGTAGTATTCAAGCTATGTATTTTGACCTAACGCCAAGGCATAGTGTTTGGTAGCTGCTGGGTATTCAATTGTTGCATAGATAGATGAGTTGGTTTGGGACAGCCGTTCTGCCATTTTGACCTAACGCCAAGGGCATGTGCGGGTGGGTTCAAATTAACAAGATAGTGATGGGTAGAACTTGGCATGTGACTTATGACATTTTGACCTAACGCCAAGGTTATAAGAGCATGGGGCAAAAACTATATCAGGAGTTTCTAAAGAAACTGAAACTTGCCGAGTATGCGCATACCTTCTGGAGTATGAGTAACGTGGATGCATTCCATCACGTTATCATGCGATGAGAGTTGGATCCTGATTCCCACTGATGAGTTGGTTTACTCTTCGGGTGATCCCGATTGATTCTTCTTTAGGTTTGGAGGAGAATTTGACAGGACAGTGGGAGGTTTCCGGATTAGATAAAATGATGACCATTCTGATCTAGGTTAGAGTGCACGCAGAGTGTTTCTTTTCTCTCTCTCTTTGGCAGCGACCTTTGACCGACCCTAGACTATGACTCAGTGACCAGGTTGACCGAACCTTCTTAAAATACTGGCTTTTGGATTGTCTATGTTGCATAAGTCATTGCCACTCCTTCTTCTACCCTTTGCATTTCTCAGAACACCCGTATTACTACGGATATCCACTTCCATTGGATAGAGCCATCGTATGGTTATATACGAACTCGAAGGGACTTCTTCGAGGATGGATCAAGGTTCAGGAGAAATAGAATTGGTTTATTCAGTTGTCTTTTATTATCACCTTCTCTCAGGTTGCGAGAGCTCCTTGGTTTAGGAGAGTACACCTATTACGCTTATTGGATAGTCTTATTCCAAACCATAGGCTGATGCCGAAAGGTAGGGAATGAAGAAAACCAATTAGCCTAAGTAGGGTGTGCAGAAGGTAATATGTAAAGACAAATAAAGGGATTAGAAAGAGGGCAAAGTAAATTGCGACTGATATCATTCACGACCAAAACCGCGTACTTCATCGCCACTCCTATTTCACCTTTAAAAGAATAAGGTATTATTCAGTTGTCTTTTATCATCACCTTCTCTCAGTTGCGAGTACTCCTTGGTTTAGGAGGGTACACCTATTATGCTTACTGGATAGTCTTCTTCCAAACCATAGGCTGGTGCCGAACGGTAGGAAAGGAAGAAAACCATTTAGCATAACCATGGTGTACAGAAGGTAACGACTAAAGACAAATAAATGGATTTGGAGAGATGGCAATAAAATATACGGTTGAAGTCATGAATTGGATTATGGAAGAGGCATTACTATGAATACCAGGATACCCCTACGAAACATTTTCATGTTTCAGTGCATTGTTAAAGGAAAAACTGTTTTCCCGATTAGACACTTACTCCAAGGGTATGTATTTACCAGGTTTCATTCTCATATCTGTATGGTTTTACAAATGATGAGTGGGAGTAAGATATTGGGAATTAGGTGATCATCCTCATTATATCGGAATTCGTTGTAATTGGTGATATTTGAGGAAATCGCCAGGGTACGGTTTTCCACCTACAACGCACAGGTTTTGAGTTGTTCAAACTCAGCGGACTTATACAGAGTATTGTATGTTGTCCAGTGTCCATCAGGACAAAGGGGTAGGTCCTCGTACTATGTTCTATTTACTTATAACTTCTCTAGTATTTAGACGAGTGTTTCGTAGAAATACAAGGTCTAAGTTTTGAGAAGTTGTGGGTATAAGAATAAAGTAGAGAACCAGGTATCACAAGTATCGGGATTCTTCAAAGAGATCGAAGATGTAGATTCTTGTGATTGGTATTCAGATGATAGTGATGGTTTTGAGAAACGTGTTTCTCTTTCAGGTTACTCATAATTGGATGGATTCCTAAGTTGAGTAATGCTGATTAGCCTCTTTTCCATTAAGTAGAAATGCACTGGAGACAGCTGCATACATTGAATATGGTTCCAATTAAATAAGTGCCAAAGTTTCTATATTGGATATAAAATAGTTCGTACCTTAAAAGATATTAAGGTACGGGGAGCTGTCCAGCTTATGCTCAAAACCAGACTCTGGATAACTCAGGGCACGTTTCTGTAATGGCTGTTTGTGGGTTGACCCTGGCTATGACGAGGGTTGATATTCTACCATTTGGAAGATCAATAGTGATATTGTTCTTGACTCGCCACAGTTTTAGTAAAAATGGATCTTTTTCAGAAAACAGTAGTGGGAGTATGGTAGAACTGGAAGTGATTCCAGAACCGCGAACGATTATGGAAAATTTAATAGGACCTATACATTCAATCAGGTTTGACATTCCAATAGCCACTCCGCAGGTATGGTAGGTAACCTCACACGCCCGAGAGGTACTTCGGTAGCCTCAGAGACGGTGACAGGGAGGTTCTTATCTACACAGACTTGACACTACTGTTGTTCCAGGTTATGAGACCCGGTAGGAGGGTTGTCGTAGTCAGTGGGAGCATCGGAAGCATAGTGGGCAAGTAGCTTATATCTATTTATAGACTTGAGCAGTTATAGCGGAGATAGATCATCTAATTTTGATGTGACAGTCATGGGTTTGACTTCAATCAGAATAGGGGATGGATCAGTTAAGAGGGTAGTAGGGTGTGATGTCATGGTATCTGGATGACATACACAGAGTAGGAAGTAAAATTCCTATACTACGATCGGTTGTACTGTGGTCGTCACACAGTTGTTTCTCCAGACAGGATATGGATATAATATTTGACATTCTGGTTTCTGGATCTATGGCTTTAGATCTGGATTTGGGTAGTTTCCCAATGTGGGTACTTTGACAGATATTCTAATGGTTTTTGGAATAGTTGACTCCTAGCATGGTGGTGTACCTGCAGGTGATGGAGTCACCCTCTCTAAAGGTGTCTTACAGACTAAAGGGGAGAGGGATGTGCATGATTGGCAGATCACTTACTTAGGCAATTGAGTCAATCATGAGATGTCAAGTACCACACCAGATGTTGTTTTTGCACTAGATGCAATAAGTTTGTATTAATCCAATCCTAGAGAAATATAAGGAAGCAGTTTTAGAACATAAGTACATGTTCTATGGATTTGATGACGGCAGCCTCCTTCGGGAGACGGTTATCATTCCAGGCTTCAAAGGTGACATGGATGACAGAGTGATTGTCAGAGTTATAGTTTCCCCTCTGACGAAGAGGGACAGTATTATGGACAGGTGGTTCAAGAGGATATTGTGGGTGGCATGGTGCCGGATACTGATTAGGTTCAGTGATCCATACAGTCTAAGAAGTTTGGATATGGAGTTCATTTATGAACTAAGGTCCCATCAGATATCCAGACATATTCTAAGACAGGTATTACTCAATTCGGGAGATGGATTTCTCCGCGAACTTGAGATTAAGAGAGATTCAGAAAGATACTTCTAGGCGGATCCACTCACCGAGGCTATTTCTCGAACACAATAGTTTTACAAACGGGCTTTGTGAACTGATTAGTAGAGGAGTTGGATGTTCGGTTTCACACGGGCTGTGAGTAGTCGACATCGCAATATTAGCCTTGAGTGCAAGTGGGAGATTGTTGTAGATAGTGCCCTCATAGTCAATTATTGGATCGCAGGTACGTGATTGCAATGATTGCGGAGGACCTATACCGGTAGAACAGTCTTACTCGAGATGATAGTATGCTATCTGGTTTGCCTTTATCAGTCGTGTACATGTTCAGGTGACTGATTGCATGTTACACTTTGATAGAGCCCTTAGGATCTTGCTTTACCACCAACAGTATGATGGCGATCATATAAGTGAGAGTTGGGTGGTTTATACGCATATCCTTAATTGTGGTCCCTAGTCGTGGGAGTTTCGAGACAGGGCATCGATACTCCGGAGTAGACTAGTGTGTACAGTCGAGACCCCGACGAGGGGCGGTGGCCGGTCTCACAAGCCACTGGTGTCAATTGGATCACCTAAGATGTATACAGGTGCTCATTGGGTTATGAGTACACCGGACAGGACTCGCCGGGAATCTGCTAGTTAGTATTATATCTACCGTCAGATAGCAGTTCCCTGGTGACATGTGTACAGCTTAGTTCATCGACCTGAGGTCGTCATTTGTCTCGTGTGAGTTCCCACTGTGCTTTGATTTCTACCCTACCACGGCTCAAAGGAGTCGTGCAAACAGGTAGCTTTTGGGTACAGTCCCGAGCCATATGGAGGCACGTGAGCGGATCGGCAGGGGATTCGTCTCTCCCGGTATTGGGGGTGAGGTCGTGCTGTGTCTAGGAGAGCCATTACACAAATCCATGGCCATGGTAGGAGATTTACTGGTAGGTACTCCAGTAGTATCTCAGGGTGTATTGAGGCTTCACTCCGACACGACTTATACTGCTATTGGGGGTCTGACGTTGCTAGCCCCCTAGGCAGATATGCGATACTCATTGACGAACGGACCGGACTGTATATACATTGTCACTGTTAGGCTCAGTAGGGTTTTCGGAGGAGTTCGCTCATCGGTCTCCCTTGAGTTCGCTCCTCGGCCACCCTTGAGGTCAGTCCATGGGCAGCCGTTACGCATACCTAGTGCCGCTGACGGTTTGTGGTTAAACCCACTGCCAGGATACTGACGAGTCATTAGAGTCCCCCACAGACAGTTTCCCAAGTTCGGGCGAAACGTTGTATAGGCCGTATGGTTTTATGGCAGGGTTCGGAAAATGCACGTGCGTTTACGCACGTGTCAGTTTTCGGGCAGATGATACTGGTCGGCTTTGGTTTAAGCCGGATCCGAGTATTATATTGAGTAGGTATAATATCTTTGTCTCAGTTGCATTTGTATTCGGTCGTAATACAAATGCGGGTATATTTATACAGTTTCGGGGTTGTCCTGAAATTCGTTTCAGGATCACTTTTGGAAGTTGCCAGTTTCCAGTTTTCTATCAGCCGTCTTTTAACATTTGGTTAAAGGCGGATTTATCTTTTCTTGGATGAGAGTGAGTCATGCTTCTAGAAGGTTCTAGAATTAGTGACAAGGCTAAGTGACCCATGCTTTGATTTCATTACTTTCTTGTTTTGCTTAAGATCTTTATGCAAGATATTTGTTTGTGTTCACATATGATATTTATCCTATGGTCACCCCCCTCTCCTACGGTCACCTCCCTCTTGCTATATATGGCCGGCCCTCTCTCTCTCCTCATTCTCTCTCTCACTTGAGTTTTCATTTGCTAGAAAAGATTATGATAGGTTTTATCGGTGTATGGAATTTCACAGTCCATTTCATTCCATCACCCGATTCCTTCGGCAACTTCATTAACCGATCGTCCACGGACTTGGACGAAGTGAGACAAAGTCATCTACTCATTCTCTACATCATTCTTGGTCGTCTCTTTTAGCAAACTTGACGATCGAGTTGCCTCGAGTCAGAGGCGGGAGCCCGTTTAAAGAATCGATCATGTGGTGCCACCTCGACGAAGGAATCGGAGATCGACGAGATCGGAGCAGCCGCAACGGAGCGTGGGATGATGGTTAAAGAACGAAGGACTCGGATCATTCGGTATAACCATTCTACACTCTTTACAGTTTGTTAGTTTAGCAATAATGGAAGATCCGGGTTAAAGTATACGATAGCGCCAGTTTAAAAGTTTTTGTTCCGCATTTGGCGTCTATAGACTGCCGGGGCGCTAGCGTAGACTTACAAGTTGGAATGGTTAGGGTTAAGGATGAGATAAGAATGGTGGACTTGTTCAAAGCTTCAAGAAGCTTCAACATACAAACAAAATAAGCCACCATTCTCATTCATTTTCCAAAATGAATAAATAAATAAGTAAATAAACAAAACCCTAACCATTCATATAACCATGGTTTAATCTATACACAAACCCAAGTGAGCAAGTATCATCAAACATGATACAAACAAATGCACAAAAATATATTACATATACAATGTGCATCAAGTGAGAAAATCCTTTTAAAATGAACCAATACTAGTTAATGCAAACTAATATATCAAATATATAATTATACATTAAATCATTAAATCAACACTTGATTTAACGATCCGGTCATATCGCATATAACCGACTAGTATCCTATGTATCGTCTTATCGAATCAATCCTTGATTCGATATCTAGGTTATATCGCATATAACCAATCGATACATTCATCGCGAGAATGAAATACGGTATCACATACACGCATTATTCTCTCTCCCGCACATATCTCATATGCGCTCCTATTTCGTTTCGCTTGAGCCAAGAAACCTCTGCGTAGGACTCTAAAGACTCGTCAATACGCCGGCAGTAGATGATGATCATATCAAGCACCCACAAGCCGCAAGCGGTCTGCTAAACGTAACGGCCACCCGGGTATTGAGCGATCAGAAGATCGACGAGCTAGCCTGCTCACACTCCTGTGAATCCAACCAGTAACACTTACCGTACAGTCCGGTCTGTTCGTCTGATATGTCGCATATCAAGTCTAGGGGTGGTAAACGTCAGACCCCAATAACCGATAAGTCGTGCCGATGTGAGGCTCATAACGGGTCGAGAAAATACCGGTAACACTTACCAGCAAATCTCTGATCAGCCCTGGCCAGGGACTTTCCTGTTACGGCCAATCGAGCACAGCGCAACATCAACCCCCAATACCGGGAGAGACGAAACCCCTCCTATCGCTCATTGCCTCCATGTGACTCGGGACTGTGCCCAAAGACCACCATTTTGCATGCCCTCATGGACGTGGTAAGGTGGAGATCAAAGCACAGTGGGAATCACACAAGACTCTATGACGATCTCGGGTATACAGACTAACCTGCACAAGTGTTACCCGAGAACTGCCATCTGACGTGAGGTATAATACCATCTGGGAGTTATCGGCGAGTCCGTCCAGTGTACCCAGTCTCCACTGAGCACCCGTATACCATCTCTGATGTCAAACACCAATGGATATGGGATCATCCATCGCCCATCTCATGGGTCGAGAAGCGTATACGCTAGTCTACACTGGTATATCGATGCCCCGTCTCGATACACCCACGACTAGGGACTTTGAAGGATGTACTTATGGACTACCATGTCCCCACTAGTATGATCTGTATCATAGTCCAGGCAGTCAAGTACACATCCTAAGGGCTTTACCAACATGTAACTATAAGACAGTATAAAGAGACTAGTATACATGTTAAGATAAAGAGTAACCAGATAGCATACTATCATATCGAGCAAGAAAGTCATCTCTATATATGTCCAAGCATCCAATATAATATACATCATCTGTACAATACTGGCCTCTAGGGCATACATACATCTAACAATCTCCCACTTGCACTAGGGCCAGCTGCTATAGTATCGCATACCGAGCATCCCGAAGAGTCTCTCAAACTGTATCTGGGGAATGGCCTTCATGAGTGGATCCGCCGTGTTTTCCTTCGTGTCAACCCTCCTGACCTCGATCTCCCGGCGATCAACTATCTCCCGGATCAGGTGATACCGCCTCAGAATATGCCTGGATCGCTGATGGGACCTGGGTTCCTTGGCCAAAGCCACCGCTCCATTGTTATCGCAATACAAAGGTATTGGACGCTCAATGGATGGAACCACTCCAAGTTCAGTAATGAACTTCTTGATCCAGACAGCCTCTTTGGCAGCATCGTTGGCAACGATGTATTCAGCCTCCATCGTCGAGTCTGCCACGGTTTCCTGCTTGGAACTCTTCCAGCTAACCGCTCCTCCGTAAAGGGTAAAGACAAATCCCGACTGCGACTTAGAGTCGTCCTTATCACTCTGGAAGCTCGAATCGGTAAAGGACTCCACTTGGAGTTCTCCGTTACCATACACCAAGAACATATCTCTAGTCCTTCGCAAGTACTTGAGAATGTTCTTCACGGCTGTCCAGTGACTCTCTCCAGGATCAGCTTGATACCTGCTCACTACACTTAGTGAGTATGCAACATCGGGTCTGGTACATAGCATCGCGTACATGATAGAGCCTACAGCCGAAGCATAGGGTATCCCTTGCATGCGAGCTCTCTCCAAATCAGTCTTGGGAGACATCTCTTTGGAAAGAGTGACTCCAGAGATCGTGGGCAAGTTCCCACGCTTGGATTCTTCCATACTAAACCTCTTTAGTATGGTGTCAATGTACCTGGATTGGGACAATCCCAAAATCCGTTTGGATCTATCTCTATAGATCCTAATTCCCAATATGCAGGAGGCATCACCAAGATCTTTCATCGAGAATCTTTGTGATAAGAAGAGCTTGACCGATTGCAGCATAGGACTATCATTTCCTATCAAGAGTATGTCGTCTACGTACAACACGAGGAAGACAACCTTACTCTCTGCCACCTTCTTGTAAATACAAGGTTCATCTGGGTTTTTGACGAAATCAAACTCTTTGATAATGACGTCAAAGCAGATGTTCCAACTCCGCGATGCTTTCTTTAATCCATAAATGGATTTAAGCAGCTTGCACACCTTCCCGCTGCTCCTACTGTTTACGAAGCCCTCTGGCTGAGTCATGTACACGCACTCTTCTAAATCACCATTTAGAAAGACGGTCTTAACATCCATTTGCCAGATTTCATAATCATGATATGCAGCGATGGCAAGCATGATCCGGATGGATTTAAGCATAGCCACTGGAGAAAAGGTTTCGTCATAGTCCACACCTGGTCTTTGACGAAAACCTTTTGCAACAAGTCTAGCTTTGAAAGTCTCCACTTTCCCATCTACACCAAGTTTTTTCTTGAAGATCCGCTTGTTCCCAATGGGTTTTACCCCTTCAGGAGCAACTTCCAAAGTCCATACTTTGTTGGTGTACATGGATTCCATCTCGGACCGCATTGCATCCAGCCATTTCACAGAGTCACCACTCGTGATGGCCTGCTCGAAACTAGTCGGGTCATCATCTTCCATGATGCAATCCTCGCTTCCACCATCAATGAGAAAACCGTAGTATCTCTCAGGTGGACGAGAAACCCTACTAGATCGGTGGAGAGGCTGGGGTTCGTCGGGTACTACCGAATCTTCTGGTTCCACTAAATCTTCAGTTATAGTTTGTGTTTCTGGAACTTCTTCCAGTTCTACCTCAGAGCCACTAATCTCTTTTGCAAGAAATTCCTTTTCTAAAAAGGTGGCATGTTGAGCAATAAACACTTTTTGTTGTTCACTGTGGTAGAAAAAATATCCATTTGAATGTTTAGGATATCCCACAAACTTACATAGAACTGACCGTGCCTCGAGTTTGTCTGGATTTTGCCTTTTGACATAGGCCAGACAACCCCATATCTTAACTCGTTTAAGACATGGTCTCTTCCCACTCCATATCACATATGGTGTGGTAGGTACAGATTTAGTTGGAACTTGATTCAATAGGTATGCTGCTGTCTCAAGCGCATACGGCCAGAAGGAAATAGGTAACTCAGCTGTACTCATCATAGAGCGCACCATATCTAATAGGGTGCGATTCCTCCGCTCCGATACACCGTTGTGCTGTGGTGTATAAGGAGGAGTAAGCTGAGAGAGAATCCCATTCTCTTTTAGATAATCTAGGAACTCATTGCTTAAGTATTCTCCTCCTCGATCAGATCGAAGGATCTTAATACTTTTGCCTGTTTGTTTTTCTACTTCGTGCTTATATTCTCTGAATTTCTCAAAAGCTTCAGACTTGTGTTTCATCAGGAACACATGTCCGAATCTAGAGAGATCGTCAGTGAATGTAATGAAGTAGGAAGAACCGTTCCTGGCATGCGTAGACATGGGACCGCATACATCACTATGTATCAGTCCTAAGAGTTCATTAACTCTTTCTCCGTGTCCACTAAACGGAGCTTTGATCATTTTTCCTTTGAGACATGAATGGCAAGTATCATAAGATGATAATTCAAATGAATTCAAATAACCATCCTTATGTAACTTAGCCAGTCATGTCGCATTGATATGACCAAGTCTACAGTGCCACAAGTAGGATTCGTTCATTTCTGAACTTTTCCTCTTGTGTGTGTTTTGTATATTGAGGACTGTATTCTGATTTAGAATGAATATGCCATTATGTAACGAGCCTGATGCAATCAGCTTTTGATCTTGGAATATGTTCATAAAATTATCCTTTACTACAAAATTATATCCTTCTTTACTTAATAAAGAAACTGATATAATTTTGCACATCATGTTCGGTATATAATAGCATTCATTTAGAATCAGTGTATCACCACTTGGTAATACTAGGTGATATTCGCCAACTGCTTTGGCTGCAACATTTGCTCCATTCCCAACTTGAATGGAATGATCACCTTTTCCCAGTTCTCTATCTTTCCGCAGCCCATGTAACATCTTACATATGTGGGATCCTGATCCGGTATCTAATACCTAGGACGTAGGGTGAACTGAGAAACAGTTCTCAATGACAAACACTCCCGAAGATGATGCATCAACATGCATGTTCTCCGTTTGGGCGGTGTGAGAATCCAGATATTCTCCTGTTTCCTGTTCATTCTTATAACACTTATAAGATAGAACGGGTTCAACGTTCCCCTGCACAGTATAACATGCGGGTTCGGTCAATACATCCATATTATTATCTTGATTAAGGCATGAAATGGTCGCTACCTGGAGAGAGAGAGAAGAAAACACTTTAGCGTATGCTCGTGCAAGATCAGATTGGTTATTATCTTATCTAATCAGGATGGCTCCCACTGGTTTTTATCAAATCTTCCTTCAAACCCTAAAAGGAAAGACTAGCCGGGATTAATTACACACTACAAGTTCGCCAATCTTTCAGCCAGGCCAGTGTCGGTACTTTGAGGGAGGTCCCCCGTGCTTTCGCACGAACCTAATTAATGTAAACCTCGTTTTCCCAGAGGCGTAACCCCGTTGACACCTTTCTAGACACCTACTTGATCAGCTAATTGCAATGTGTAAAACTCTCCCAGGAGTAACTCTTACTCGCAGTGGGTATCGGGATCCAACTATCTCATAGAAGGTATGCAATCTCATTGCAAATTTCAACACTTGAAATTCCCGATAATATTTTGTCCCTAGTGTACCATGACCTTGACAGAGGTCAACAAACCATAGTGCACTAGTCAAGTTCAACCCGTCATTTCTTGATTGAATCAAACCCACTCGCACGACCCTTGACAGAGGTCAACAAGGTCGTACGACTACCCTAATCCAATCACATCACATGCTTTACAGATAATTACTAGTTAGCTACCGCACACTACGCCTTGACAGAGGTCAACAAACGCAGCACGAATACTAAATAGTCTTTATCTGAAATGACGGAGGGCTACGACAGGTTTTTCTGAAAACCTATTGCGTAATGAACTTGATATCGTCGTAGAATCAAATGATGTTTTGAAATGGAGTGATTTTGAGGCTTTTCTAGTTTTGCTAAAGGGGTCACTCCCGGTGTAGGGATCATCGGCCCTTTCCTCATCGAATGAGGTGCGGGATATATCATATATATCACTGTGCAAAGCAGAAACTATAGAAGCAATCAAAAGACAAACCGAGTGTGTAGCATCTGCCAGTTATTGCTAAAGGAGTCACTCCCGGTGAAGGGATCTCGGTCCTTTCCTAATCGAATAAGGTGCAGGATATATCACATATACCGCTGTGCAAAGAAAGAACTGTAGCTACCTGTTTTATTTTGAAATTCGATACCACAACATCTTAGGTTTCTTTTCTTTCATTAATCATATTAATGAAGTCCCATCATTTAAGTACCTAAACATCACAGATAAATACGACGTACACTTATACCATCCGCATTCGCCTCAATGTCCCCTCGTGCACCGTTAGGTTAGGTAACTAACGACAGAGCAGGGCAGGGCTAGCGCGGGTGTAAAACATAAGTAACGCCTATATAATATATCATATATACTATATACAGTATCCATCACAGAACATCACATGATCACATCACAGATATCGCAGCAGAAGAATCATATGAAACATTGGATATACTAGGACGTCCGTGTTTTCAATACGAGCCAGTATAAAACATGGATTCCACGGTCGTGATGAATAGCCAATCCCACACCCCTAGACCCCTACGAGAGCGGCAAGCAACCCTACCAATTCTAGGGTTAGGAGACCCGGACTCGACTCCTCGAGTTGGTCTCCCACTGGACCCCAGAACCTGGTTACTTGTGCTCCCCTCCTTGGGTCTATCCTAATGCGGAAAAGTAAATAATATACAAAAGGTGACAACTTCCGCTACCTGGAAGTGCCCCAAATAAAAGAATATTACTTACAAGTTTTTACATGAATGAAAATGAAAAACACTCATCTCACATAAAAACCCCCGGCTATTCGAACACGAAAATCCAATATAACATATCCAGCAACACATAACATCACATGTCATCAACGTAAGTAAGTATGCATACCCCAATTGTCGTTGACGTATAGCAACGAAACCGGCGATATCAACATAATACACTTACGGTCACAGAAAAGAAAGTGTAAAACTACAACAGTTGGAATCCGCAACTTCTTTAGACATCGCATGCCTAATCAAATGAAAAACTTAGACATCACATGCCTAACAATTATAAACCCCGCATTTTAGTCTCATTATCGAAAATTCTTTTCAATATCAAGTGAAACTAAACCGCTAGATTTATAACATTCATTCAGTTATCTCATAACTGTTTGTGAATTCCAATTATTGTATCCCATCCCAGATAAATAGAAAATATTAAACTTTCCGATCGAACATTCAAACACCCAAGTTTTCCCGAAACCGATCAACACATAAAATAAGTTCAAAGACATTCACTTCATGCCTCAGTACCAACGGTCCAGCCGTAGAAGGGTCAAGCCAACGCCTCACATGTGGCACGCCGTACTGCCCCAAACCCGAAGGTTCAAAGGGCAGTTCAAGACGGTCACATAATCGAGTTAAGGTTTGTTGTCTTCTAGAGGGACCATTGCGTTACTTGCACTACTTAGAACGTTTAAACTACGGAAAAGTCCAACAATTGGAAATTTCCCGGGAAGGGAAAGATTGGGTATTTATATCCGGTCGAAACTTTTAACATATTCTAAATATCCGGAAAACCACATCGACAAAATCTGATAATCCGATCGAATCATCGAATCCCCAAAACAACACCAGAAAATTCAACTCTTGAATAAACATTAAAATATCCCAGAAAATAAAGCACTAAATTATAGGAATTACTGTGCAAAAATTATGACAAGATGCCCCTTTATAGCCGCGGAACCGCCGCACATGGCATGCATTTGCCGCGGTTCCGCGGCCAATTGGTCGATTCATGCTCACGTGCTTCACAGTAATTCTTATAATTCCCTGCTTGTTTTTCTGCATATTTTTAATTTGGAAAAATCCCCGATTTTAGAAAATGTACAGAGAGCAATTTGTTTTAGGGTTTCGATGTTCATTCGGGTTTCAAACGTCGTCTAGACTTCGCCTAAGGCTCTAGCTAGGCTCTGATACCACTGTAGGGTTCCTAGGCACGCTCATGAGGTCTCACAAGGCATCAACCATGCCAATTTCAAGTTTTTACGGTGCCGAGAAACCCTAGACTAGATCGTTAACTAGAATTTTAGGCGACTAAGTGAAACTAGTTAACTACTTAACTAAAAGAAAGAGGCTACAACCTTTGTAGATCCGGTTCTACACTTCCTTAGCTCCACGTAGACGTCCTCTCGCTGTCCGTCTCGAATCCCGGACTCAAGCATCGGCTTCATCGGAGAAATGGGCGGGCAAGGTCGTCGGCTTTGTGCCGAAGATGATCTACGTCGAGGTTACACAAGATCAAGCTCCAACTTCACCAAGTTGTGAAACTTGTGAAGTAAACACCCTATACTACTTGGCAAGAGGTATAGGATGAAGAAATAGGAGGTGGGTTCACTTTAGAATTGGATTTCTCACTCATTTGCTCAAGTTGCCATTGATGAAGGCAAGGGTTTTTCTTGAAGAAGAAGAAGGAGAGGATGAAGAATATGATAAGTCTCTTATTTAAAAAGAAACTAATATGAATAATTATCATATCCTAACCATAGTCAAGTGTAGAGTGTAAACTAGGGTTAGTTGGAATGGTTAGGGTTAAGGATGAGATAAGAATGGTGGACTTGTTCAAAGCTTCAAGAAGCTTCAACATACAAACAAAATAAGCCACCATTCTCATTCATTTTCCAAAATGAATAAATAAATAAATAAATAAGTAAATAAACAAAACCCTAACCATTCATATAACCATGGTTTAATCTTTACACAAACCCAAGTGAGCAAGTATCATCAAACATGATACAAACAAGTGCACAAAAATATATCACATATACAATGTGCATCAAGTGAGAAAATCCTTTTAAAATGAACCAATACTAGTTAATGCAAAGTAATATATCAAATATATAATTATACATTAAATCATTAAATCAACACTTGATTTAACGATCCGGTCATATCGCATATAACCGACTAGTATCCTATGTATCGGCTTATCGAATCAATCCTTGATTCGATATCTAGGTTATATCGCATATAACCAATCGATACATTCATCGCGAGAATGAAATACTGTATCACATACACGCATTATTCTCGCTCCCGCACATATCTCATATGCGCTCCTATTTCGTTTCGCTTGAGCCAGGAAACCTCTGCGTAGGACTCTAAAGACTCGTCAATACGCCGGCAGTAGATGATGATCATATCAAGCACCCACAAGCCGCAAGCGGTCTGCTAAACGAAACGGCCACCCGGGTATTGAGCGATCAGAAGATCGACGAGCTAGCCCGCTCACACTCCTGTGAATCCAACCAGTAACACTTACCGTACAGTCCGGTCTGTTCGTCTGATATGTCGCATATCAAGTCTAGGGGTGGTAAACGTCAGACCCCAATAACCGATAAGTCGTGCCGATGTGAGGCTCATAACGGGTCGAGAAACTACCGGTAACATTTACCAGCAAATCTCTGATCAGCCCTGGCCAGGGACTTCCATGTTACGGCCAATCGAGCACAGCGCAACATCAACCCCCAATACCGGGAGAGACGAAACCCCTCCTATCGCTCATTGCCTCCATGTGACTCGGGACTGTGCCCAAAGACCACCGTTTTGCATGCCCTCATGGACGTGGTAAGGTGGAGATCAAAGCATAGTTGGAATCATACAAGACTCTATGACGATCTCGGGTCTACAGACTAACCTGCACAAGTGTTACCCGAGAACTGCCATCTGACGTGAGGTATAATACCATCTAGGAGTTCTCGGCGAGTCCGTCCAGTGTACCCAGTCTCCATTGAGCACCCGTATACCATCTCTGATGTCAAACACCAATGGATATGGGATCATCCATCGCCCATCTCATGGGTCGAGAAGCGTATACGCTAGTCTACACTGGTATATCGATGCCCCGTCTCGATACACCCACGACTAGGGACTTTGAAGGATGTACTTATGGACTACCATGTCCCCACTAGTATGATCTGTATCATAGTCCAGGTAGTCAAGTACACATCCTAAGGGCTTTACCAACATGTAACTATAAGACAGTATAAAGAGACTAGTATACATGTTAAGATAAAGAGTAACCAGATAGCATACTATCATATCGAGCAAGAAAGTCATCTCTATATATGTCCAAGCATCCAATACAATATACATCATCTGTACAATACTGGCCTCTAGGGCATACATACAACTAACAGTGTAAAACTCTCCCAGGAGTAACTCTTACTCGCAGCGGGTATCAGGATCCAACTATCTCATAGGAGGTATGCAATCTCATTACAAATTTCAACACTTGAAATTCCCGATAATGCTTCTGCCCCTAACGTGCTATGACCTTGACGAATGCCAAACAACCCATAGTCAGCTAGTCAAGTTCAACCCGTACATTTTCTGATTGAATTAAACCCACCCGCATAACCCTTGACGAGTGCCAAACTGTTAGGTCCACGTTACCTCTCCCGGTACTGTCGGTGTTGCGGAAACGGTAAAACAAAATTTTTTCTGACCTTGGTAACATGGACCGTAAAAGCCGGATCTTTACTAAACAATACACTAGCATCCTAACTAGAGATGTTATCTACTCGGTTAGGGGTTATACCTCAACTTGAACTCCTTCTCTTCTTGTTGTTCTTCTCTTCTTGTTGCTCTTCTCTTCTTGTTGTTCTTCTCTTTGCTTGCTCGATGGTTGATCCGGACTTTGGTCACCTCCGCGGCCTCCTTGAGTCGAAGACGATCCACCCGAGAGATGTACACCGAGCTCCACCTCGAGCCGAGGTAACTAGGGCAAGGAGATTGCTAATCTAGAAGCCCTAGGATGTGTAGAGAAGATGTATGGATGTGTTTGTCAAGTGGAATCCTTTTTCTCTCAACACATGAGATCAAAGGAATAAATCAAGAGGAGGAAGAAGGAGAAGCAACCATGGAAATGTTTCTCATTTCTTTTCTATGAGAGAGAATGAGAATGAGCAAATGAAAAACTTAACCAAGAGAAAACACAACCATGGTTGCAATAATGCCAAACATTATCATTACTAATCCCATCATGATAAAGTTGATGGCTACAAATGACATGACCATTATCATAACAAAAGAAAAAGAAAACCAAAGAATACTTTAGATCTTTCAAGAAGATCCAAGTCAACTTTGGTCAAATGGTCAACAAAGTCAAGATGGTCAAATGGTCAATGTAATTAGCCATAACAAAATTATCAATGAAAGGATTAGTAAATAATGTCCCCGGCTCATAATGGTTTTGACTAAACGAACTGTCAAAACCCTAATGAGTCCGCCTCAAAATGGTTTTGACCGAATCAACTGTCAAAACCCTAATGAGCCTGCCACATAGCGGTTTTGGCCGAACCAACTGCCAAAACCCTAATGAGGCACCTCCTCCTTCATCGCTCCGGAAAACTGTGCATACACACTTGCATCCGCATTCCGTAGAATGCGGATGCGCAGAAGACAAAACAAATCCATCCGTGCAATACTAGGATCCGGCTTAAACCAAAGCCCACTAGTATTGCCTGCCCGAACACCACACGCACACAAGTGTACGTAAGTGATCGCAGCCCTGCCGTAAAACCATACGGCCTCTACACGTTTTGCTCAGTGCAGGGAAACTCTCTGTGTGGGACTCTAAAGACTCGACACTACGCTGGCAGTGGGTTTAACCATAGACCGCAAGCGGCACTAGCTGTACGTAACGGTCCCCAGGTAGATGTCGATAAGAAGGCCGATGAGGTGAACCCATCCGAACTCCTCTGAGTCTGTATGTGACAATCTCCGTACAGTCCGGTCTGTTCGTCTGATACATCGCATGGCGGGCCTAGGGGGGCGGTAAACGTCAGTTCCCTAATAGCGGTACAAGTCGTGTCGGAGTGAAACCCAATACACCCTGAGATAACAATGGAAACCTACCAGTATATCTCGCTTGCCCTGGCCAGGGACTACTCGTGTAATGGCTCTCCTAGACACAGCGCGATGTCAACCCCCAATACCGGGAGAGACGAATCCTGTCTAACCGTCACTGCCTCCAAGTGCTTCGGGACTGCTCCCAACTACTACCTGTTTGCACGACTCAGTAGAGCCGTGGTAGGGTAGTAATCAAAGAACAGTGGGAACACACTCGAGGCGAAGTGACAGTGTCAAGTCAGCGGACTAAGCTGTACTCATGTCACCTGGGAACTGATAACTGACGATAGGTATAATACCAACCATCAGTTCCCGATGAGTCCTGTCCAGTGTACTCGTAACCTAACGAGCACCCGCATACTATCTCAAGTACGACGTACTGACGGCTGTGGGACAGACCGTCTCCCGTGCTGGGATGAGAAGCGCATACGCTAGTCTACTCCGGAGTATCGATGCCCTATCTCGATACTCCCACGACTAGGGACGTGTATAAGGATGTGCTTGTAGATTACCCAGCCCCCACGAGTGTGATCGCCATCACAACGCCGGTAATCAAGCAAAGATCCTAAGGGCTCTACTAATGCGTATAGGTGATATAATAAATAAACACACATGTACACATTAAAGCAGAGACAAACCAAGTAGCATACTACTATATTGAGCAAGATTGTCTGTACAACTGTGAATATCCCAAGTTTCCATCAAGTAATATACATACTAGTATGATACAGTAATGGCCTCTAGGGCATATACACTAACAATCTCCCACTTGCACTAAGGCCATGTACTGGCGTATCGAAGACCTATCATCTCGATCAACCGCTTGAACTGAGTCTGGGGTAGGGCCTTCGTGAATGGGTCCGCTGTGTTGTCTTTTGTGTCCACTCTCCGCCCCTCGATCTCCTGGCGATCAATGATCTCCCTGATCAGGTGATACCGCCTTAAGATGTGCCTGGATTTCTGATGGGACCTTGGTTCCTTCGCTAAAGCTATAGCCCCATTGTTATCGCAATACAAAGGTATTGGGTCAACAATGGACGGAACCACCTGAAGTTCACTAATGAACTTCTTCATCCAGACCGCCTCTTTTGCGGCATCGCTAGCAGCAATGTATTCAGCCTCCATCGTCGAGTCTGCGACGGTATCCTGTTTGGAACTCCTCCAACATACCGCCCCTCCGTTGAGGGTAAACACAAAACCCGAGACAGACTTGCTGTCATCTTTGTCACTCTGGAAGCTTGAATCGGTAAAGGACTCGACCCGGAGGTCTCCATTACCGTAAACCAGGAACATCTCCTTAGTCCTTCTCAGGTACTTGAGAATGTTCTTCACTGCTGTCCAGTGGTCCTCCCCAAGGTCTGACTGATACCGGCTTACCGCGCTCTGCGCGTAAGCTACATCTGGTCTTGTACATAGCATCGCATACATTATAGATTCTACCGCCGAAGCGTAGGGTATAGTGCTCATGCGAACCCTCTCCTCGTCAGTCTTAGGAGACATCTTCTTGGAGAGGGTAATTCCGTGCAATGCGGGTATGTTACCGCGCTTGGAACCCTCCATACTAAATCTCTTTAGTACGGTCTCTATGTACCTGGACTGCGGAAGTCCCAGTAGTCTCTTGGATCTATCTCTATAGATCTTGATCCCCAGAATGTACGAGGCATCACCCAGGTCCTTCATGGAGACCCTTTGTGACAAAAATAGCTTGACCGATTGTAGCATAGGAATATCATTTCCTATCAAAAGAATGTCGTCCACGTACAAGACTAGGAATACGACAGTTTGTCCAACAATCTTCTTATAAACACAGGGTTCATCTTCGTTCTTGATGAAATCAAATTCCTTGATTGCCTCATCAAAACAGATGTTCCAGCTCCGCGATGCCTGCTTTAATCCATAAATGAATTTAAGCAACTTGCACACCTTCCCGCTGCTCCCACTGTCTACGAAACCTTCTGGTTGATCTATGTAAACGCACTCTTCCAAACAACCGTTCAGGAAAGCCGTTTTAATATCCATCTGCCAGATTTCATAGTCATGGAAGGCAGCAATGGCAAGTAGGATCCGAATGGATTTGAGCATAGCCACCGGAGAAAAAGTTCATCATAGTCCAAACCAGGTCTTTGATGAAAACCTTTTGCAACGAGTCTAGCCTTATAGGTTTCCACCTGCCCATCTACACCAAGTTTCCTTTTGTAGATCCATTTGCATCCAACGGGTTTTACCCCAGGTGGAGCAATATCCAAGGTCCATACTTTATTGGCGTACATGGACTCCATTTCGGATTGCATTGCTTCCTGCCACTTATCAGAGTCCCTACTGATAATGGCCTGCCTAAAACTGGTAGGGTCATCTTCTTCCAAGATGCAATCCTCTCGATCCCCATCAATGAGAAAACCGTAGTATCTCTCGGGCGGATGAGAAATCCTACCAGATCTGCGGAGTGGCTGAGGTTCTCCTGGGGTTATTGAATTCTGAGGTTCTGTCAAATCTTCAGTTTCATTTTGTGGTCGCTGAATTTCTTCCAGTTCTACCGAACTCCCACTTGTTTCTTTTGCAAGAAATTGCCACTCTAAAAAGGTGGCGTGGCGAGATACAAACACCTTCTGTTCCTCGGTGTGGTAGAACAGATATCCTGTGGAGTTCTTAGGATATCCCACAAATTTACATAGAACTGAACGTGCCTGAAGTTTGTCCGGATTTTGTACTTTTACATAGGCCGGACAACCCCATATCTTAATGCGTTTAAGATACGGCTTTTTACCATTCCATATCTCGAACGGTGTCTTAGGCACAGATTTAGACGGAACATCGTTCAATAGATATGCTGCTGTCAACAGCGCATGTCCCCAAAATGAAAGAGGCAACTCGGCATTACTCATCATGGAGCGAACCATATCCAGAAGGGTACGATTCCTCCTCTCCGATACACCGTTGTGCTGTGGTGTATAAGGAGGAGTAAGCTAAGAGAGAATACCATTCTCTTTTAAGTAATCTAGGAATTCCGTGCTTAAGTACTCCCCTCCCCTGTCAGACCGGAGGATCTTGATACTTTTGCCTGTCTGGTTCTCTACTTCGTTTCTAAATTCCTTGAATTTCTCAAAAGCTTCAGATTTGTGTTTCATCAGATACACATATCCGAACCTAGAGAGATCGTCAGTGAATGTGATGAAGTATGAGAACCCACCCCTTGCATGTATAGATATCGGACCGCATACATCACTATGTACGAGTCCCAAGAGCTCTGCTGCTCTTTCTCCATGTCCGGTGAACGGAGATTTGGTCATCTTCCCTTTGAGACAAGACTGACAAGTTTCATAAGATGAAAACTCGAACGCATCCAAGAGTCCATCTTTATGCAACTTACTCAGTCTTTTCTCTCCGATATGACCAAGTCTACAATGCCACAAGTAGGATTCATTCGTATCTGAATTCTTCCTCTTGCGTGTGTTTTGTATATTGAGAACTGTATTCTGATTTAGAACGTAGATACCATTACACAGTGCACCCTCTGCAACCAGTACCTTATGAAGGTAAATGTTCATGATATTCTTGTCAAGAACAAAATTATATCCATCTTTATCGAGTAAAGAAACTGATATGATGTTGCAAACCATGGAGGGTACATAGTAGCAATCGTTCAAAATCATAGTCTTGCCATTTGGCAATACTAGGTGATATTCACCGACGGCTGCCGCATTAACTTGTGCTCCGTTCGCTACTCTGAGCGACATATCACCCGGTGCAACTTTCCTACTTTTTCTCAGCCCCTGCAATAAATTACAGATATGAGATCCTGATCCGGTATCAAGTACCCAGGAGGTAGGGCTGACCGTAAAACAGTTCTCAATTACAAGAACACCTGAAGTAGATGCAAAACCATGCTTCTTCTTCAACTGGGTATCCTGGAAATCCATACAATCCTCTTTCCCATTCTCATACTCATGACTGTTGTCATAAGTTAGAGCTGAACCAACGTTTCCCAGCCCCGAATAAGAATTCGGATCGGTCAAGCGATACATTTTATTATCTTGATTAGGGCGTGAAAAGGTTGCTTCCTGGAGAGAGAGAAAAGAAACACTCAGCGTATGCTCTTGCAAGATTAGATTGGTTTATTAATTTATCTAACCAGGATGTCTCCCACTGTTTTCTCAAATTCTTCTTAAAACCGTTTTAAAAGAAGAACTAGCCGGGATTTAATTCACGTCACAATACTTGCTTAACCTTTCAGCCTGGCTAGTGTCGGTACTTCGAGGGAGGTTTTCCAACGCTTTCGCGAAGTTCCTTAATTTAAGAACCTCTTTTCCCTGGGGGCGTAACCCCGCTAACACCTTTCTAGACACCTACTAGGTTTATAGCATTGATTGTTAAGTGAAATAATCTCCCGAGAGTAATCCAACTCATCAGTGGGATCGGGATCCAACTATCATAGTGTGATTACCTAGATGGAATCCACTCTAGTCACTACACTCCAGAAGGTATGCTAAATCTGCAAGTTTCAGTACTTTTGAAACTCCCGATGTGGTTTTTGCCCCTAGGACCCAAGTGACCTTGACTGAAACAACATATCAAAGGATCCTAGTCAAGTTCAACCCGTCATTATCTTGACTGCATTAGACCCACCCGTACGAGTCCTTGACTGAGCCAAAATGACCGCACGACTGTCCTAACCAATCACTTTGTATCCTACGGAAAAATATTACATAGCTACCGTTAACTACGCCTCGGCTGAGCACGAAATACGTAGCACGAATACTAAGCAATATCAATCTGAAACGACGGAGGGCTACGACTGGGTTTTGGCGAAAACCCGTTAACGTAATGAACTTGATATCGTTGAAGGAACATGATACAGTTTTTGAAAATACAGTGGCGAAAACTTTTGCTAAAGAGGTCACTCCCTATGAAGGGATCTCGGCTCTTTCCTCGTCGAATGAGGTGCAGGATATCCCAAACTGAATACCTCGATGCAAAGAAAGAATAATCGACTATAGTGAAGTTATTACCGTGACGCAAACTTTTGTCCAAGGGGTTACTCCCGATGAAGGGATCTCGGCCCTTGCCTCGTCGACTGAGGTGCTGGGCATTCATAACAGAACACCTCTGTGCAAAACAAAAGTGAACGTCCTTGCAACAACAGCCTTTTTGAAAATTGTTCCAACAACGTCTTTTAGGTTTATTTTCTTGCATTAGTTCTTTTAATGCGTCCCATCATTTAAATCCTACCATTGCAGAAAACAACCAAAATATGACGTACGCTTATGCCATTCGCATTCGCCACGGGGCCCCATCATCACCCGTTAGGTTACTTAACTAACGACAGAGCGGGGGCTGGGCTAGCGCGGCTGTAAAACATAAGCAACGCCTAAATAGTTATTATATATAGATATACAGCAATGATAGCCAATCCAGATCACAGATGAACACTTTGGATATACTAGGAACCCGCGATTCGTTCGAGCCTGCAACGAAAAGCGGATTACACGGTCGCGATGAATAGCCAAAACCCCACCCAAGACCCCTACGGGTGCGGCAAACTACCCGCCAAGTACCCGAAGCGAAGCAACCTCCCTCAACGCCATGAGTAGGCCACTCGGCACTTCGAGATACCCGGTAGTTTGTGCACCTCTTCCATGGGTCTATCCTAGGAGCAAAAACATTAAAAAGAATTATACAATGACGGCTATAACCCCGACCCGGTTGTGCGGCCATACAAATAATATTACAACAATTTACAAATTTATTACATGAATGAAAGAAAAAGAAACTCTCATCTCACATCCATCCCGGCTATTCATCCGCGACAATCCAACGAGTTCATATACACAAACCATCATCAACACAGATCATAGATATGTATAACCCCCACTAATCGACGTATAGCGATTAGTAGACGTTCAATACACATATAACATTACAGATATGACCATCAGCTAAAGTCTACAGAACATCGACTAAAAATACGGATTTTTAAGCCCCAAAAACTAATTTCTCTTTCTGGAAAATATGGGCAGAAAAGTCATATACCAAAATCCTAAAAACTCACCAGAAACAAACTGCAACAAAAATGATCCACGGCCGAGTCAACTCGGCCACAGTTCCGCGGCAGAAGCAAGCTTCTGCCGCGGAATCGCGGTGAGTTGGTCGACTCGAGCGATCATTTTTCTTGCCTGTTCTAACAAAAGCCTGAGCCGATTTTTAAGACATGATTTATTATCTTTTGAGCAGAAAAAAATTCGGCAGAGAATCAGGGTTTCCGGGGTGTTTTTCGGGTTTTTCGTTCGGTCGATGTTCTAAACACTTTACTAACATGCTAGGGTGTGTTTAGTTAGGCTCTGATACCACTGTTAGGTCCACGTTACCTCTCCCGGTACTTTCGGTGTTGCGGAAACGGTAAAACAAAAATTTTTCTGACCTTGGTAACATGGACCGTAAAAGCCGGATCTTTGCTAAACAATACACTAGCATCCTAACTAGAGATGTTATCTACTCGGTTAGGGGTTATACCTCAACTTGAACTCCTTCTCTTCTTGTTGTTCTTCTCTTCTTGTTGTTCTTCTCTTTGCTTGCTCGATGGTTGATCCGGACTTTGGTCACCTCCGCGGCTTCCTTGAGTCGAAGACGATCCACCCGAGAGATGTACACCGAGCTCCACCTCGAGCCGAGGTAACTAGGGCAAGGAGATTGCTAATCTAGAAGCCCTAGGATGTGTAGAGAAGATGTATGGATGTGTTTGTCAAGTGGAATCCTTTTTCTCTCAACACATGAGATTAAAGGAATAAATCAAGAGGAGGAAGAAGGAGAAGCAACCATGGAAATGTTTCTCATTTCTTTTCTATGAGAGAGAATGAGAATGAGCAAATGAAAAACTTAACCAAGAGAAAACACAACCATGGTTGCAATAATGCCAAACATTATCATTACTAATCCCATCATGATAAAGTTGATGGCTACAAATGACATGACCATTATCATAACAAAAGAAAAAGAAAACCAAAGAATACTTTAGATCTTTCAAGAAGATCCAAGTCAACTTTGGTCAAATGGTCAACAAAGTCAAGATGGTCAAATGGTCAATGTAATTAGCCATAACAAAATTATCAATGAAAGGATTAGCAAATAATGTCCCCGGCTCATAATGGTTTTGACCAAACGAACTGTCAAAACCCTAATGAGTCCGCCTCAAAATGGTTTTGACCGAATCAACTGTCAAAACCCTAATAAGCCTGCCACATAGCGGTTTTGGCCGAACCAACTGCCAAAACCCTAATGAGGCACCTCCTCCTTCATCGTTCGGAAAATTGTGCATACACACCTGCATCCGCATTCCGTAGAATGCGGATGCGCAGAAGACAAAACAAATCCATCCGTGCAATACTAGGATCCGGTTTAAACCAAAGCCCACTAGTATTGCCTGCCCGAACACCACACGCACACAAGTGTACGTAAGTGATCGCAGCCCTGCCGTAAAACCATACGGCCTCTACACGTTTCGCTCAGTGCAGGGAAACTCTCTGTGTGGGACTCTAAAGACTCGACACTATGCTGGCAGTGGGTTTAACCACAGACCGCAAGCGGCACTAGCTGTACGTAACAGTCCCAAGGTAGATGTCGATAAGAAGGCCGATGAGGTGAACCCATCCGAACTCCTACTGAGTCTGTATGTGACAATCTCCGTACAGTCCGGTCTGTTCGTCTGATACATCGCATGGCGGGCCTAGAGGGGCGGTAAACGTCAGTCCCCTAATAGCGGTACAAGTCGTGTCGGAGTGAAGCCCAATACACCCTGAGATAACACTGGAAACCTACCAGTATATCTCGCTTGCCCTGGCCAGGGACTGTTAGTTGTATGTATGCCCTAGAGGCCAGTATTGTACAGATGATGTATATTATATTGGATGCTTGGACATATATAGAGATGACTTTCTTGCTCGATATGATAGTATGCTATCTGGTTACTCTTTATCTTAACATGTACACTAGTCTCTTTAAACTGTCTTATGGTTACATGTTGGTAAAGCCCTTAGGATGTGTACTTGACTACATGGACTATGATGCAGATCATACTAGTGGGGACATGGTAGTCCATAAGTACATCATTCAAGGTCCCTAGTCGTGGGTGTATCGAGACGGGGCATCGATATACCAGAGTAGACTAGCGTATACGCTTCTCGACCCATGAGATGGGCGATGGATGATCCCATATCCATTGGTGTTTGACATCAGAGATGGTGTACGGGTGCTCAGTGGAGACTGGGTACACTGGACGGACTCGCCGAGAACTCCCAGATGGTATTATACCTCACGTCAGATGGCAGTTCTCAGGTGACACTTGTGCAGGTTAGTCTGTAGACGCGAGATCGTCATAGTGCCTTGTGTGATTCCCACTGTGCTTTGATCTCCACCTTACCACGTCCATGAGGGCGTGAAAAACAGTGGTCTTTGGGTACAGTCCCGAGTCACATGGAGGCAATGAGCGATAGGAGGGGTTTCGTCTCTCCCGGTATTGGGGGTTGATGTTGCGCTGTGCTCGATTGGCCGTAACAGGGAAGTCCCTGGCCAGGGCTGATCAGAGATTTGCTGGTAAGTGTTACCAGTAGTTTCTCGACCCGTTATGAGCCTCACATCGGCACGACTTATCGGTTATTGGGGTCTGACGTTTACCACCCCTAGACTTGATATGCGACGTATCAGACGAACAGACCGGACTGTACGGTAAGTGTTACTGGTTGGATTCACAGGAGTGTGAGCGGGCTAGCTCGTCGATCTTCTGATCGCTCAATACCCGGATGGCCGTTACGTTTAGCAGACCGCTTGCGGCTTGTGGGTGCTTGATATGATCATCATCTGCTACCGGCGTATTGACGAGTCTTTAGAGTCCTACACAGAGGTTTCCTGGCTCAAGCGAAACGAAATAGGAGCGCATATGAGATATGTGCGGGAACGAGAATAATGCGTGTATGTGATACCGCATTTCATTCTCGCGATAAATGTTTCGATTGGTTATATTCGATATGACCTAGTTATCGAATCATTGATTCGATAAATCGATACATTGGATACTAGTCGGTTATGTGCGACATGACCGGATCATTTAATCAAATGTTGATTTAATGATTTAATGTATAATTATATATTTGATATATTACTTTGCATTAACTAGTATTGGTTCACTTTATATGGATTTTCTCACTTGATGTACTTTTGTGCACACATTTGTATCATGTTTGATGATACTTGATAACTTAGTTAAGTGTATAGAATTAAACCATGGTTAATTTGATAATTAGGGTTTTGCATATTCATTTATTTATTTATTTGTTCATTTATTTATTTGGAAAAGATTTAGATAAGAATGGTGGAGAAGTTTGTTTTTAGTTGAAGCTTCATGAAGCTTTGACTTCTTAACCATTCTTGTCTTCATGCTTAACCCTAACCTATCCAAGTAACCATGGTCTATTCTCTACACTCAACTATGGTTTACTTATGATAAGTATTGAATTATTTTTCATTTTAATAAAACACTTATCATATTCTTTCTTCTTCTTGACCTTCTTCTTCAAGAAAGAAACCTTGATGCCATCAATGGAAACTTGAGATCTAAAGTGAGAAATCCAATTCTAAAGTGAACCCACCTCCTATTTCTTCACCCTCTACCCCTTGACAAGTTGTTTTGGGTGTTTTCTTCACAAGTTTCACAACTTGGTGAAGTTGGAGCTTGAACTTGTGGAACTTCGACGTAGATCATCTTCGGCACGAAGCCGACGACATTGCCCGCTCGTTTTCCCGATGAAGCCGACGATTGAGTCTAGGATTCGAGATGGACAGCGAGAGGACACCTACGTGGAGCTAAGGAAGTGGAGAACCGGATCTACAAAGGTTGTAGCCTCTCTCCTTTAGTTAAAATGTTAACTAGATTCGTTTTTCGCCTAGGATTCTAGCCGACGATCCGTATTAGGTTTTCTCGGCACCATAATTTTTGTAAATTGGCATGGTTGATGCCTTGTGAGACCTCTATAGGGTACCTAGGAACCTTTCACTGGTATCAGAGCCAAGCTAGAGCCTTAGGCGAAGTCTAGACGACGTTTGAAACCCGAACGAACCCGAAACCCTAAAACCCAAGTGCTCTCTGGACTTTTTCTAAAATCTGGGCTTTTTCAATATTAAAAATGCTTAAAACATTCAGCAGGGAATTCTAAGAATTACGGTGCAATTTTTATTCAATGAACAGTGTAATGCGCGGCGGAACCGCGGCCTAAGCCAGCTCTGGCGGCGGTTCCGCGGCTAAAGAATGACGTCAGCCATCCTCCTCTGCACAGTAATTCATAGTTTCTGCATCTGAGTTTTATGGGTATTTTTAATAATTTTTCATGAGTTGAATTTTCTGGGGTGTTTTAGAGCTTCGGTGTTTCGACCGGATTATCAAACTTCGTCTTTGTGTTTTTCCGGATAATTTTTGAATTTGTTAAAAAGTTCGACCGGATATAAATACCCAACTTTTCCCCTGTCGGGAAATTTCCAAGTGTTGGATTTTTCCGTAGTTTAACGACGTTCTAAGTAGTGCAAGTAACGCGATGGACCCTCTAGAAGACAACAAACCTTAACTCGATTATGTGACCGTCTTGAACTGCCTTTTGAACCTTCGGGTTTGGGGCAGTACGGCGTGCTACATGTGAGGCGTTGGCTTGACCCTTCTACGGCTGGACCGTTGGTACTGAGGCACGAACTGAATGTTGTTAGACTTATTTCATGTGTTGAGCTGTATCGGGAAAACTTGGGTATTCGACCGTTCGATCGGAAAGTTTAACATTTTCTGTTTATTTGGAATGTGATACAATAATTGGAATTCACAAAAAGTTATGAGATAACTGAATGAATGTTATAAATCTAGCGGTTTAGTTTCACTTGATATTGAAAAGAGTTTTCGATAATGAGACTAAAATGCGGGGTTTATAACTGTTAGGCATGTGATGTCTAAGTATTTCATTTGATTAGGCATGTGATGTCTAAAGAGGTTGCGGATTCCAACTGTTGTAGTTTTACACTTTCTTTTCTGTGACCGTAAGTGTAGTATGTTCATATCGCCGGTTTCGTTGCTATACGTCAACGACAATTGGGGTATGCATACTTACTTACGTTGATGACATGTGATGTTATGTGTTGCTGGATATGTTATATTGGATCGTCGTGTTTGAATAGCCGGGGGTTTTTATATGAGATGAGTGTTTTTCATTTTCATTCATGTAAAAATTTGTATGTAATATTCTTTTTATTTGGGGCACTTCCAGGTAGCGGAAGATGTCACCTTTTGTATATTATTTACTTTTCCGCATTAGGATAGACCCAAGGAAGGGAGCACAAGTAACCGGGTTCCGGGGTCCAGTGGGAGACCAACTCGAGGAGTCGAGTCCGGGTCTCCTAACCCTAGAATTGGCAGGGTTGCTTGCCGCTCTCGTAGGGGTCTAGGGGTGTGGGATTGGCTATTCATCGCGACCGTGGAATCCGTGTTTTATACTGGCTCGTATTGAAAACACGGACGTCCTAGTATATCCAATGTTTCATATGTTTCTTCTGCTGCGATATCTGTGATGCGATCATGTGATGTTCTGTGATAGATATAGTATATAGTATATATGATATATTATATAGACGTTACTTATGTTTTACACCCGCGCTAGCCCTGCCCTGCTCTGTCGTTAGTTACCTAACCTAACGGTGCACGAGGGGACATCGAGGCGAATGCGGATGGCATAAGTGTACGTCATATCTATCTGTGATGTTTAGGTTTTTAAATGATGGGACTTCATTAATGTGATTAATGAAAGATAAGAAACCTAAGATGTTGTGGAATCGAATTTCAAAAGAAAAACAGGTAGCTACAGTTCTTGCTTTGCATAGCGGTATATATGATATGCCCTGCACCTTATTCGATGAGGAAAGGACCGAGATCCCTTCACCGGGAGTGACTCCTTTAGCAATAACTGGCAGATGCTACACACTCGGTTTGCTTTTGACTGCTTTTGGGTTTTTGCTTTGCACAGCGATATATATGATATATCCCGCACCTCATTCGACGAGGAAAGGACCGAGATCCCTTCACCGGGAGTGACTCTTTTAGCAAAACTAGAAAAGCCTCAAAATCACTCCATTTCAAAACTTCATTTGATTCCACAACGATATCAAGTTCATTACGCTCATGGTTTTCAGAAAAACCTGGCGTAGCCCTCCATCATTTTAGATGAGTAGTAGTTAGTATTCGTGCTACATTTGTTGGCCTGCGTCAAGGCGTAGTGTGTGGTAGCTAACTAGTATTTATCTGCTTATGCATATGATGCAGATTGGATTAGGGTAGTCGTGCGACTTTGTTGGCCTGCGTCAAGGGTCGTACGGGTGGGTTTAATTCGATCAGGAAATGACGGGTTGAACTTGACTAGCGCACTATGGTTTGTTGGCCTGCGTTAAGGTCATAGGACGCTAGGGGCAAAAGTATTATCGGGAATTTCAAGTGTTGAAATTTGCAATGAGATTGCATACCTTCTATGAGATAGTTGGATCCCGATACCCACTGCGAGTAAGAGTTACTCCTGGGAGAGTTTTACACATTGCAATTAGCTGATCAAGTAGGTGTCTAGAAAGGTGTCAACGGGGTTACGCCTCTGGGAAAACGAGGTTTACATTAATTAGGTTCGTGCGAAAGCACGGGGGACCTCCCTCAAAGTACCGACACTGGCCTGGCTGAAAGATTGGCGAACTTGTAGTGTGTATTTAATCCCGGCTAGTCTTTCCTTTTAGGGTTTGAAGGAAGATTTGATAAAAAGCAGTGGGAGCCATCCTGATTAGATAAGATAATAACCAATCTGATCTTGCACGAGCATACGCTAAAGTGTTATTCTTCTCTCTCTCTCCAGGTAGCGACCATTTCATGCCCTAATGAAGATAATAATATGGATGTATTGACCGAACCCGCATGTTATTCTGTGCTGGGGAACGTTGGTTCCGTTCTTTCTTATAAGAGTTATAGGAATGAACAGGATATAGGGGAATACCAGGATTCCCATGCCACCCGAATGAAGAAAGTACATGTTGATGCATTTTCTTCGGGTGTGTTTGTTACTGAGAACTGTTTCTCCATTTGCTCTACGTCCTAGGTATTAGATACCGGGTCAGGATCCCATATATGTAATCAGTTACATGGGCTTAGAAAAGGAAGAGAACTTGGAGAAGGTGATAAAGACATTAAAGTTGGAAATGGTGCAATTGTTGCAGCTAAGACTGTCGGAGAATATCACCTTGTATTACCAACTGGTAATACATTGGTTCTGAACGAATGCTATTACATGCCGAACCTGATATGCAACATTATATTGGTTTCTTTGTTGAGTAAAGAGGGATATAATTTTGTATTACAGGACAATGTTATGAACATTTTCCGTAACCAAAAGTTGGTTGGATCAGGCACGTTGTGCAATGGCATTTATGTTCTAAATCAATCAACAGTTTTGAGCATAACAAACACACACAAGAGGAAGAGTTCAGAACTGAACGAATCCTTCTTGTGGCATTGTAGACTGGGTCACATCAATGTGACACGACTAGCTAAGTTGCATAAAGATGGATATTTAAATCCGTTTGAATTTTCATCTTATGACACTTTCCAGTCATGTCTCAAAGGCAAGATGACCAAAACTCCGTTTAAGGGACACGGAGAAAGAGTTACCGAACTCTTGGGACTGATACATAGTGATGTATGCGGTCCCATGTCTACACATGCCAGGGATGGTTCTTCGTACTTCATTACATTCACTGACGATCTCTCTAGATTCGGATATGTGTTCCTGATGAAACACAAATCAGAAGCTTTTGAGAAATTTAGAGAATATAAATAAGAAGTTGAGAACCAAACCGGAAAAAGTATTAAAATCCTACGATCTGATCGAGGAGGAGAATACTTAAGCAATGAATTCCTGGACTTCCTAAAAGAGAATGGGATTCTCTCTCAGCTGACTCCTCCATATACACCACAGCACAACGGTGTATCAGAAAGGAGGAACCGCACCCTATTAGATATGGTGCGCTCTATGATGAGCACAGCTGAGTTACCTATTTCCTTCTGGGGATATGCACTGGAAACAGCTGCAGACCTATTGAATATGGTTCCCACCAAAACCGTGCCGACCACTCCATATGAGATATGGAAAGGAAAGAGACCATGTCTTAATTATGTTAAGATATGGGGTTGTCCGGCCTATGTAAAAACGCAAAATCCGGACAAACTCGCGGCAAGGTCCATTCTGTGTAAGTTTATTGGATATCCCAAACATTCGCGAGGGTATATCTTCTACCACCCTGAGGAACAAAGAGTGTTTGTTTCTCGGCATGCCACCTTTTTAGAAAAGGAATTTCTTGAAAAAGAGATTAGTGGTCATGAGGTAGAACTGGAAGAGGTTCCAGCTGTAGAAGCTACAACAGAAGATCTGGTGGAACCAGAGGATTCCGTAGTTCCCGATGAACCCCAGCCTCTCCGCCGATCTAGTAGGGTTCCTCGCCCACCTGAGAGATACTACGGTTTTCTCATGGATGGTGGGAGCGAGGATTGCATCATGGAGGATGATGACCCAACTAGCTTCGAGCAGGCCATCACGAGTGGGGACTCAGTGAAATGGCTGGATGCTATGCGGTCCGAGATGGAATGCATGTACACCAACAAAGTATGGACTTTGGACGTTGCTCCTGAAGGGGTAAAACCTATTGGGAGCAAGTGGATCTTCAAAAAGAAACTTGGTGTAGATGGGAAAGTGGAGACTTTCAAAGCTAGACTTGTAGCAAAGGGTTTTCATCAAAGACCAGGTGTGGACTATGACGAGACCTTTTCTCCAGTGGCTATGCTTAAATCCATCCGGATCATGCTTGCCATCGCTGCTTATCATGATTACGAAATCTGGCAAATGGATGTTAAGACCGCCTTTCTAAATGGTGATTTAGAAGAGTGCGTGTACACGACTCAGCCAGAGGGCTTCGTAGACAGTGGGAGCAGCGGGAAGGTGTGCAAGCTGCTTAAATCCATTTATGGATTAAAGCAAGCATCGTGGAGTTGGAACATCTGCTTTGACGTCGTAATCAAAGAGTTTGATTTCGTCAAAAATCCAGATGAACCTTGTATCTACAAGAAGGTGGCAGAGAGTAAGGTTGTCTTCCTCGTATTGTACGTGGACGACATACTCTTGATAGGAAATGATATTCCTATGCTGCAATCGGTCAAGCTCTTCTTATCACAAAGATTCTCAATGAAAGATCTTGGTGATGCCTCCTGCATATTGGGAATTAGGATCTATAGAGATAAATCCAAACGGATTTTGGGATTGTCCCAATCCAGGTACATTGACACCATACTAAAGAGGTTTAGTATGGAAGCGTCCAAGCGTGGGAACTTGCCCACGATCTCTGGAGTCACTCTCTCCAAAGAGATGTCTCCCAAGACTGATTTGGAGAGAGCTCGCATGCAAGGGATACCCTATGCTTCGGCAGTAGGCTCTATCATGTATGCGATGCTATGTACCAGACCCGATGTAGCATACTCACTAAGTGTAGTGAGCAGGTATCAAGCTGATCCTGGAGAGAGTCACTGGACAGCTGTGAAGAGCATTCTCAAGTACTTACGAAGGACTAGAGATATGTTCTTGGTGTATGGTAACGGAGAGCTCCAAGTGGAGTCCTTTACCGATTCGAGCTTCCAGAGTGATAAGGACGACTCTAAGTCGCGGTCGGGCTTTGTCTTTACCCTTTACGGAGGGGTGGTTAGCTGGAAGAGTTCCAAGCAGGAAACCGTGGCAGACTCGACGATGGAGGCTGAATACAACGCTGCCAACGATGCTGCCAAAGAGGCTGTCTGGATCAAGAAGTTCATTACTGAACTTGGAGTGGTTCCATCCATTGAGCACTAATACCTTTGTATTGCGATAACAATGGAGCGGTGGCTTTGGCCAAGGAACCCAGGTCCCATCAGCGACCCAGGCATATTCTGAGGCGGTATCACCTGATCCGGGAGATAGTTGATCGCCGGGAGATCGAGGTCAGGAGGGTTGACACGAAGAACAACACGGCGGATCCACTCACGAAGGCCATTCCCCAGATACAGTTTGAGAGACTCTTCGGGATGCTCGGTATGCGATACTACAGCAGCTGGCCCTAGTGCAAGTTGGAGATTGTTAGTTGTATGTATGCCCTAGAGGCAAGTATTGTACAGATGATGTATATTATATTGGATGCTTGGACATATATAGAGATGACTTTCTTGCTCGATATGATAGTATGCTATCTGGTTACTCTTTATCTTAACATGTACACTAGTCTCTTTAAACTGTCTTATGGTTACATGTTGGTAAAGCCCTTAGGATGTGTACTTGACTACCTGGACTATGATGCAGATCATACTAGTGGGGACATGGTAGTCCATAAGTACATCCTTCAAGGTCCCTAGTCATGGGTGTATCGAGACGGGGCATCGATATACCAGAGTAGACTAGCGTATACGCTTCTCGACCCATGAGATGGGCGATGGATGGTCCCATATCCATTGGTGTTTGACATCAGAGATGGTGTACGGGTGCTCAGTGGAGACTGGGTACACTGGACGTACTCGCCGAGAACTCCCAGATGGTATTATACCTCACGTCAGATGGCAGTTCTCAGGTGACACTTGTGCAGGTTAGTCTGTAGACCCGAGATCGTCATAGAGCCTTGTGTGATTCCCACTGTGCTTTGATCTCCACCTTACCACGTCCATGAGGGCATGAAAAACGGTGGTCTTTGGGTACAGTCCCGAGTCACATGGAGGCAATGAGCGATAGGAGGGGTTTCGTCTCTCCCGGTATTGGGGGTTGATGTTGCGCTGTGCTCGATTGGCCGTAACAGGGAAGTCCCTGGCCAGGGCTGATCAGAGATTTGCTGGTAAGTGTTACCAGTAGTTTATCGACCCGTTATGAGCCTCACATCGGCACGACTTATCGGTTATTGGGGTCTGACGTTTACCACCCCTAGACTTGATATGCGACGTATCAGACGAACAGACCGGACTGTACGGTAAGTGTTACTGGTTGGATTCACAGGAGTGTGAGCGGGCTAGCTCGTCGATCTTCTGATCGCTCAATACCCGGATGGCCGTTACGTTTAGCAGACCGCTTGCGGCTTGTGGGTGCTTGATATGATCATCATCTGCTACCGGCGTATTGACGAGTCTTTAGAGTCCTACACAGAGGTTTCCTGGCTCAAGCGAAACTAAATAGGAGCGCATATGAGATATGTGCGGTAGCGAGAATAATGCGTGTATGTGATACCGCATTTCATTCTCGCGATAAATGTTTCGATTGGTTATATTCGATATGACCTAGTTATCGAATCATTGATTCGATAAATCGATACATTGGATACTAGTCGGTTATGTGCGACATGACCGGATCATTGAATCAAATGTTGATTTAATGATTTAATGTATAATTATATATTTGATATATTACTTTGCATTAACTAGTATTGGTTCACTTTATATGGATTTTCTCTCTTGATGTACTTTTGTGCACACATTTGTATCATGTTTGATGATACTTGATAACTTAGTTAAGTGTATAGAATTAAACCATGGTTAATTTGATAATTAGGGTTTTGAATATTAATTTATTTATTTATTTGTTCATTTATTTATTTGGAAAAGATTTAGATAAGAATGGTGGAGAAGTTTGTTTTTAGTTGAAGCTTCATGAAGCTTTGACTTCTTAACCATTCTTGTCTTCATGCTTAACCCTAACCTATCCAAGTAACCATGGTCTATTCTCTACACTCAACTATGGTTTACTTATGATAAGTATTGAATTATTTTTCATTTTAATAAAACACTTATCATATTCTTTCTTCTTCTTGACCTTCTTCTTCAAGAAAGAAACCTTGATGCCATCAATGGCAACTTGAGATCTAAAGTGAGAAATCCAATTCTAAAGTGAACCCACCTCCTATTTCTTCACCCTCTACCTCTTGCCAAGTTGTTTTGGGTGTTTTCTTCACAAGTTTCACAACTTGGTGAAGTTGGAGCTTGAACTTGTGCAACCTCGACGTAGATCATCTTCGGCACGAAGCCGACGACATTGCCCGCTCGTTTTCCCGATGAAGCCGACGATTGAGTCTAGGATTCGAGATGGACAGCGAGAGGACACCTACGTGGAGCTAAGGAAGTGGAGAACCGGATCTACAAAGGTTGTAGCCTCTCTCCTTTAGTTAAAATGTTAACTAGATTCGTTTTTCGCCTAGGATTCTAGCCGACGATCCGTATTAGGTTTTCTCGGCACCACAATTTTTGTAAATTGGCATGGTTGATGCCTTGTGAGACCTCTATAGGGTGCCTAGGAACATTTCAGGGACAACTCGTGTAATGGCTCTCCTAGACACAGCGCGATGTCAACCCCTAATACCGGGAGAGACGAATCCTGTCTAACCGTCACTGCCTCCAAGTGCTTCGGGACTGCTCCCAACTACTACCTGTTTGCACGACTCAGTAGAGCCGTGGTAGGGTAGTAATCAAAGAACAATGGGAACACACTCGAGGCGAAGTGACAGTGTCAAGTCAGCGGACTAAGCTGTACTCATGTCACCTGGGAACTGATAACTGACGATAGGTATAATACCAACCATCAGTTCCCGACGAGTCCTGTCCAGTGTACTCGTAACCTAACGAGCACCCGCATACTATCTCAAGTACGACGTACTGACGGCTGTGGGATAGACCGTCTTCCGTGCTGGGATGAGAAGCGCATACGCTAGTCTACTCCGGAGTATCGATGCCCTATCTCGATACTCCCACGACTAGGGACGTGTATAAGGATGTGCTTGTAGATTACCCAGCCCCCACGAGTGTGATCGCCATCACAACGCCGGTAATCAAGCAAAGATCCTAAGGGCTCTTTTAATGCGTATTGGTGATATAATAAATAAACACACATGTACACATTAAAGCAGAGACAAACCAAGTAGCATACTACTATATTGAGAAAGATTCTCTGTACAACTGTGAATATCCCAAGCTTCCATCAAGTAATATACATACTAGTATGATACAGTAATGGCCTCTAGGGCATATACACTAACAAAAACAACGCCGTACGAATACCCTAATCAAATCGCATCGTATGCTAGCAGATAAGCACTAGTTAGCTACCGTACACTACGCCTTGACACATGCCAAACTACCGCAGCACGAATACTAAGTAGTACTTATCTGAATTGACGGAGGGCTATGACAGGTTTTTAAGAAAACCCTTTGCGTAATGAACTTGATATCGTTGTAGAATCGAGTGATTTTAAATGGAATGTTTTTGAGGCCTTTTCTAGTTTTGCTAAAGAGGTCACTCCCGGTAAAGGGATCTCGGCTCTTTCCTTATCGAATAAGGGGCAGGATATTTCACAAATATCACTATATAAAGCAAAAACCATAAAAACAATCAAAAGACAAACCGAGTTTGTAGCATCTGCTAGTTTCGCTAAAGAGGTCACTCCCGGTGAAAGGATCTCGGCTCTTTCCTTATCGAATAAGGTGCTGGATGTTCTACAAGGAACACCGCTATGCAAAGAAAGAACTAGAGCTACCAGTTTTTGAGACAAGTTTCTACAACATCTTTAGCTTTCTTTTAGTTTCATTAATCTCATTAATGAAATCCCATTTTATTATGCTTCACAAGCATCACATTTGAAACAAAATCAGCAATAAAACATATATCTCATATATATAATATAAAAATCAGTCTCAGGCAGTAATATGATCTCATCACAGAACATTGCAGCAGAAGATAACATATGAACTATTGGATATACTAGGACGTCCGTGTTTTATATCGAGCCTGCATAAAACACGGATTCCACGGTCGCAATGAATAGCCAAACCCATATCCCTAGACCCCTACGAGAGCGGCAAGCAACACTGCCAATTCTAGGGTTAGGAGACCCGGTCTCGACTCCTCGAGATGGTCTCCCACTGAACCCTAGAACCCGGTTACTTGTGCTCCCCGCCTTGGGTCTACCTAATGCGGAAAAGTAAATAATATACAATGGTGACATCATCCTCAGCCCGGAAGTATCCCAATAAAAGAATATTACATACAAAAGAATTTTACATGAATGAAAATGAAAACCCTCATCTCACATAAAACTCCCGGCTATTCAAAACATGACGATCCAATATAACATATCATAGCAACACATAATATCACATATCATCAACGTAAGTAAATATGTGTATCCCAATTGTCGTTGATGTATAGCAACGAAACCGGCGATACACCACATATTACACTTACGGTCACAGAAAAGAAAGTGTAAAACTACAACAGTTGGAATCCGCAACCTACTTAGACATCTCATGCCTAACCAAATGAATTCCTTAGACAACGCATGCCTAACAATTATAAACCCCGTATTTTAGTCTCAATATCAAAAACTCTTTTCAATATCAAGTCGGGCAATTCAACAAGATTCCCAACATCCTGATCGAATGCTCGTCGCAAACTTTAGTAGACGGCCGCACCCCCGGATGCCGTCGACGAAGTGCACTAAGGAGGAACACCACTGCCGCGAGCACCCGAACGGATACTTTTGGCGACGGGGTTCTCCTACAGTCACTTGGTCGGGGCTATGGGGTGTGGCTATCTATTATGTTTACCCGTCGAGTATCCGCGTACGCTACGTGATTGCGACGGAATTTTGATCACATCAAAATCCCGTGGTAACCGATCAAATGAGACTAAAGTGCTAGATTTATAACATTTAATTAGTTATCTCATAACCACTTGTGGATTCCAAATATTGTATAACATTCCAGATAAATAGACAATGTTAAACTTTCCGATCGAATAAACAAATACCCAAGATTTCCCAAATAGCTCAACACTTGAGCGGAGTGCAAAAAGTATCCATCACATGCCGCAGTACCAATAGTCCAGTCGTAGAAGGGTCAAACCAACGCCTCACATGTGTCAACGCCGTACTGTAAGTCCATGCTACCTCTCCCGGTACTTTCAGGAATGCGGAATTTGGTAAAAAAACGATTTTTATAGAGGTGGTAACATGGACCTAAAACCCGGATCTTTGTTAAACATCTATCTAACAACCTAACTACGAGTTTCTAGCTACTCGGTTAGGGGGTTATACCTTATTTGTCTTGAACTCCTTCGTCTTCAAGCTCCGATGGTGGTCCGGATTGGCTTCTTCCCGTCGTCTCCGTACGCCGAAGATAGATCCACCTGAAAGCTCCAACCTTTGGCTCCTTCTTCGTTCTTTGAAGAAACTAGTTCACTCGGTTTGCTAAACCTTGTGAACTAGAGTGAGTAGAGAAGAGTTTGTATGGGATTTTATCTATGGTTCTTGATTCTCAACTCATGAGACAAGAGAACCATAGATTCAAGAGAGGGAGCAAGAGCAAGAGGGTGAGAGCAAAGCAAGAGAGCTCAAGAACAAGAGAGAGAATGAGCAAGAAAGAGTGAGCAAGTCTTTTGTCTCTCACCCTCTCATAATCCAAAGTCATGATAACTCATCATACCAAATAAGTCTTATGTGATGGTTGAAGCAACCATAACCATATCATTTCATGCACTCATTTTACACAAATGAGCAAGCAAGCAAAAGTCTTTGCCATGAAATGATGGCTATGGTTATCATGATGGTCAACTAGTCAAGCCTAGTTAACCGGTCAACAAAGTCAACAAGTCAACAAAAGTCAACAACCATGTCACCATAATACTTAATTAATATAATAGTTAATCACATAGCATATTCTCATTAGGGTTGAGCAAAAAGTCAAATAGTCAACGGTCAACTGTCAACAACCCTCATGAGAATCCGCTGCCTCTGCCTCCCTGTCAACTGTGCATACACACCCGCATCCGCGTTCCGAGGAGCACGAATGCATACTGGATAAATCCAATCCCAAAAGGTACACTAGGATCTGGCTTAAACCAAAGCCCGCTAGTGTAAACTGTCCGGACACTGTACGTGCACAAGTGCACGGATGTGACCGAACCCTGTCGCAAAACCATGCGACCTGTCGCAATACCATGCGACCTCTACTCTTTTGCCTAAAGGAGAAAAGCTTTCTGTGTGGGACTCTAAAGACTCGACACTACGCTGGCAGTGGGTTTAACCACAGACCGCAAGCGGCACTAGCTGTGCGTAACGGTCCCCAGGTAATGCCGACAAGAAGACCGACGAGGCGAAACCCATCTGAACTCCTACTGAGCCTGAGTGTGACATTCTCCGTACAGTCCGGTCTGTTCGTCTGATACATCGCATGGCGGGCCTAGGGGGCGGTAAACGTCAATCCCCCAAAAGCGGTACAAGTCGTGCCGGAGCGAAGCCCAAAACTCTCTGAGATAACACTGGAAACCTACCAGTATATCTCGTTTGCCCTGGCCAGGGACTACTCGTGTAATGGCTCTCCTAGACACAGCGCGATGTCAACCCCCAATACCGGGAGAGACGAATCCTGTCTAACCGTCACTGCCTCCAAGTGCTTCGGGACTGCACCCAACTACTACCTGTTTGCACGGCTCCTTTGAACCGTCTACCTGTTTGCACGGCTCCTTTGAACCGTGGTAGGGTAGTAATCAAAGTACAGTGGGAACACACTCGAGGCGAAGTGACAGTGTCAAGTCAGCAGACTAAGCTGTACTCATGTCACCTGGGAACTGATAACTGACGATAGGCATAATACCAACTAGTCAGTTCCCGACGAGTCCTGTCCAGTGTACCCGTAACCTAACGAGCACCCGCATACTATCTCAAGTACGACGTACTGACGGCTGTGGGACAGACCGTCTCCCACACTGGGATGAGAAGCGCATGCGCTGGTCTACTCCAGAGTATCGATGCCCTGTCTCGATAGTCCTGCGACCAGGGACCTGCATAAGGATGTGCTTATAGATTACCCAGCCCCACTAGTGTGATGGCCATCACATCGCTGGTAATCAAGCAAAGATCCTAAGGGCTCCACTAATGTGTATAGGCGATATACAAAAATAAACACATGTACACATTGAAGTAGAAACAAACCAAGTAGCATACTACTATTTTGAGCAAGATTGTATATACAAGGTGAATATCCCAAGCTTCCATTAAGTAATATACAAACTAGTATGATACAGTAATGGCCTCTAGGGCATATACACTAACAATCTCCCACTTGCACTAAGGCCATGAACTGGCGTATCGAAGACCTATCATCTCGATCAGCCGCTCGAACTGAGTCTGGGGCAGGGCCTTGGTGAATGGATCTGCAGTGTTATCCTCTGAAGCGACTCTCCGAACCTCGATCTCCTGGCGATCTACGATCTCCCTGATCAGGTGATACCGCCTCAAGATGTGTCTGGATCTCTGATGGGACCTGGGTTCCTTCGCTAAAGCTATAGCCCCGTTGTTGTCGCAATACAGAGGTATTGGATCAACAATGGACGGAACCACCTGAAGCTCTTTCAAGAACTTCCTTATCCAGACAGCATCTTTTGCGGCATCAGATGCAGCGATGTATTCCGCTTCCATCGTCAAGTCTGCAACGGTTTCCTGTTTGGAACTCATCCAACACACCGCCCCTCCATTGAGGGTAAAGACAAAACCCGACATGGACTTGGAATCATCCTTGTCACTCTGGAAGCTGGAGTCAGCAAAGGCCTCGATCTGGAGGTCTTTTCCGCCATACACCAAGAACATCTCTTTAGTCCTTCTCAGGTACTTGAGAATGTTCTTTACCGCTATCCAGTGTTTCTCCCCAGGGTTTGACTGATACCGGCTTACCACACTCAGTGCATAAGCTACATCCGGTCTGGTACACAACATCACATATATTATAGAGCCTACCGCAGAAGCGTAGGGTATAATAGACATGCGATCCCTCTCCAAATCAGTCTTGGGAGACATCTCTTTAGAGAGGGTGATCCAGTGACAAGCCGGTAGGTTACCGCGCTTGGAATCTTCCATACTGAATCTTTTCAGTATGGTGTCGATGTACATGGACTGTGAAAGTCCTAATATCCTCTTGGATCTGTCACGGTAGATCCGGATACCCAGAATGTATGAGGCATCACCCAGGTCTTTCATGGAGAACCTGTGTGACAAGAACCCCTTGACAGATTGTAGCATAGGAATGTCATTTCCTATTAAGAGAATTTCATCCACGTATAAAACGAGGAATACTACAGTTCTCGCTACAAATCTACTATAGATGCATGGTTCATTTGGATTTTTGATAAAGCCAAATTCTTTGACCGTCTCATCAAAACAGATGTTCCAACTCCGCGATGCCTGCTTTAGTCCATAGATGGACTTAAGCAACTTGCACACCTTTCCGCTGCTCCCACTCTGAATGAAACCCTCTGGCTGGTCCATATAGACACACTCCTCTAAATTTCCATTTAGAAAAGCGGTCTTTACGTCCATTTGCCAGATCTCATAATCGTGGAAGGCAGCAATGGCAAGAAGGATCCGAATGGATTTCAGCATGGCTACTGGAGAAAAGGTTTCGTCATAGTCCAAGCCAGGTCTTTGACGAAAACCCTTTGCTACCAGCCTAGCTTTATAGGTCTCAACCTGTCCATCTACACCAATCTTCCTTTTGAAGATCCACTTGCATCCTACGGGTTTTACCCCGTCTGGAGCAATGTCCAACGTCCATACCTTGTTGGTCTACATGGACTCCATTTCGGTCCGCATTGCATCCAGCCATTTTACAGAGTCGACGCTCTGAACGGCTTGCTGGAAGCTAGTAGGCTCATCATAATCTATGATGCAATCCTCTCTATCCCCGTCTATGAGAAAACCGTAGTATCTCTCGGGCGGATGAGACTGCCTACTGCTTCTGCGGAGCGGCGTAGGAATGTCCTGTTCTTTTGAACCCTCTGGTTCCACTAGGCTTTCAGTAATAGTCTGTGGTTCTGGAACTTCTTCCAGTTCTACTGCGCTCCCACTAATTTCCTTTTCTAAGAACTGGTGTTCTAGAAAGTGGGCATTACGAGAAACAAGGACTTTTTGTTCCTCTGCGTAGTAGAAAAGATACCCCCTGGTGTTCTTTGGGTATCCCACAAACTTGCACAGTACTGAGCGTGCCTCGAGTTTGTCCGCATGCTGCTTTTTGACAAAAGCTGGACATCCCCAGATCTTCAGATATTGAAGATAGGGTTTCTTCCCACTCCATAACTCATATGGTGTGGTAGGCACAGTCTTAGTGGGAACTCGGTTCAAAAGGTATGCGGCTGATTCTAGCGCATATCCCCAGAATGATCGCGGTAACTCAGCATTACTCATCATGGACCGCACCATATCCAATAGGGTGCGGTTCCGTCTCTCCGATACACCGTTATGTTGCGAGGTGTATGGAGGAGTAAGCTGAGAGAGAATTCCGTTCTCTTTTAAATAGTCCAGGAACTCGGCACTTATGTATTCTCCACCTCGATCCGATCTTAGAATCTTAATACTTTTGCCGGTTTGTTTTTCTACTTCATTCTTATACTCCTGGAATTTTCCAAAGGTTTCGGACTTATGTTTCATTAAGAAGACATGACCGTACCTTTAGAAGTCATCCGTAAAAGTAATGAAGTAAGAATAACCGCTTCGCGCATGTGTAGAAATTGGACCGCACACGTCACTGTGTACGAGTCCCAAGAGCTCGCTCGCTCTTACTCCATGTCCAGTAAACGGAGTCTTTGTCATCTTTCCTTTGAGACAGGATTGGCAAGTGGCATACGATTGATATTCGAACGCATTCAAATATCCTTCTGTATGTAACTTAGTCAACCTTCTCTCATTGATGTGACCCAGTCTACAATGCCATAAGAAAGTCTGATTTATTTCCGGAGACTTTCTTTTGTGTGTATTCTGGACATTGAAAATCTGTGGTTGGTTTAATACGTATATACCATTACTCAATGTACCTGACCCAATCAAAACTTGATTAAGGTGAATGTTTACAACATTGCTTACAAACGCAAATTCATAACCTTCTTTAGAAACTAAAGATACAGAAATGATATTATAAGTTGCGTTGGGTACAAAAAAGCAATTACGCAAAACCAAAACATGTCCATCTGACATTCCCAGGTGATAGTCCCCCACGGCTTTAGCATCCATGCTATCTCCGTTCGCAACTCTGAGGGTCATGTCACCTGCCTTCAAAACCCTACGGTTTCTCAACGCCTGCAAAGAATTACAGATATGAGATCCTGATCCGGTATCCAATACCCAGGAAGTAGAGTTTATTGAAAGACAGTTTTCAATAACATACACACCTGAAGCTGAAGCTGCAACTTGCTTCAATTCCTGTGTTCTGGCCTTCCAGGCCCTGCAATCATTCTTCCAGTGTCCTTTCTTATGACAATAGAAGCATTCTTCCTTATCCACAAGCTTCCCCGCTATCTTTGTTGCTTTAGCTTTTCCCTTCGTATCCACTTTACTAACACCGCCCGTTGGTTTGGCGGGGGCTTTCTTCTTCTTTCCCTTGGCTTTCGCCTTGGACCTAGAAGAAGATGATCCTCCTACAAACAAAGTGGATGTTTCCCTACCTTTCTGTAGTGTGCCCTCTGCGCTCCTCAGCATGTTGAGGAGCTCTGAAAGTTCAACCTCCTTTTCTTGTAGGTTGAAGTTCAGTATGAACTGGGCATAAGTGGAAGGAAGGGACTGGAGAACTATGTCCGTATAGAGTTCACTCTCCAATGTGGTCCCTAGGTCCGCGAGCTCTTCAATGTAGCCGATCATCTTTAGCACGTGCTCAGCTACTGATGATCCGACGGCCATCTTTGCCGAAAATAACTTTTTCGACGCTTCGTATCTTGCGATACGAGATTGCTCTCCATACAGTTCTTTTGTATGGAGAAATATGGATTCAAGGTCCATATTCTCGTGCCTCCTCTGATGTTCGTTGTCCATCGAGGCAAGTACGAGGCACTTGGCCTTCGCGCTATCAATCTCCCAAGTCTTGCGGATTTCCTTATCCGCGACGCTGGAAGTGAGACCAGGGACAGGGGGAGCTTTGGTGGTAAGAAGATACCCCAGCTTGTCGTAAGTGATTGCCATTTTGACATTCCTGAGCCAATCTTTGTAGTTTGGCCCTGTCAGTATGTTTTTATCTAGAAGTAACTTAAGTCCAGTCATTTCAATTGGTCGCTGCAATTAGGAGAGAGAAGAAGAAACACTTAGCATGATGCACTTGCAAGTTTAGAGTGGTTTTTAGTTTGTCTAAACAGGATGGCTCCCACTGTTTCTCGAATCCCTCCTTAAAACCAAAAAGGAAGAATTAGTCAGGATCAATCTCACCGTACAATACTTGCTTAACCGTTCGGCCAGGCTGGTGTCGGTACTTCGAGGGAGGTTTTCCAACGCTTTCGCGAAGTTCCTTAATTAGAGAACCTCTTTTCCCTGGGGGCGTAGCCCCGCTAACACCTTTCTAGGCACCTACTAGGTTTATAGCATTGATCGTTAAGTGAGAAATTTCCCGAGGAGTAGTATATACTCACAGTAGGATCGGGATCCAAATATCATCGCGTGACGAAACTGAAGGAATCCTACCAGAATCATCACACTCCAAATGGTATGCAACACTAGCAAGTTTCAGTTCTTTTGAAACTCCCGATGTGGATTTTTGCCCCATGCTCTTATGACCTTGGCGTGAGGTCAAAATGTCATAAGTCACATGTCAAGTTCTTCCCATCATTATCCAGGTTAATTTGAATCCACCCGTACCTACCCTTGACGTAGGCCAAAATGGCAGTACGACTGTCTCAAACCAACGCATTCTATCTATGCAACAGATAAATATCTGGCAGCTACCAATCACTATGCCTTGGCGTGAGGTCAAAATACATAGTTTGAATACTACCGAATATTTAATTGAAATGATGGAGGGCTACGGATGGTTTTGGCAAAACCGTGAACGTAATGAACTTGATTTAGTCGATGGAACGAGATAGCTTTTAAATGGAGTGGCTCAAACTCCGCAATTTAAAAGTTTGTTTTGAAAAGAATCGAGTGGTTTTTCGAAAGTGTCCCAACGACTTTTACTTGGTTTATTTTCTTGCATTAGTTCTTTTAATGCGTGATATTCTTGCATTAGTTCTTTTAATGCGTCCCATCATTTAAACCTACCATTGCAGAAAACAACCAAAATATGACGTACGCTTATGCCATTCGCATTCGCCACTGGGCCCCGTCATTACCCGTTAGGTTACTTAACTAACGACAGAGCGGGGGCTGGGCTAACGCGTCTGTAAAACATAAGCAACGCCTAAATAATATCATATATAGATATACTGCAATGATAAACATTTCAGATCACAGATGAATACATTGGATATACTAGGAATCTGTAATTCGCACGAGCCTGTAACGAAAAATAGATTACACGGTCGCGGTGAATAGCCAATACCCCACCCAAGACCCCTACGGGTGCGGCAAACTACCTGCCAAGTACCCGAAGCGTAGCAACCTCCCTCATCTCCATGAGTAGGCCACTCGACACTTCGGCATACCCGGTAGTTTGTGCACCCCCTCCATGGGTCTATCCTAGGAGCAAAAACAGTAAAAAGAAATTATACAATGACGGCTACAACCCCGACCCGGTTGTGCGGCCATACAAATAATTATTACATCAATTTACAAATTTACATGAATTGAAAGAAAAGAAAACTCTCGTCTCACAACCCCCGGCTATTCACCCGCGACAATCCAACATATTCATATACACATTCCAGCAACATTACAGATCACAGATTTGTATAACCCCCACTAATCGACATATAGCGATTAGCAGACGTTCGATACAAATATTACATTACAGAAAAACCAGTTAGCTTAAGTCTTTTAGAAGTTCGATCAAAAATACGGATTTTCGGGACCCCAAAATAAAATTTTCGTTCTGGAAAATCTGGGCAGAAAATATATATTCCAAAACTCCCAAAATACCCCCAGAATAACACTGCACCAAAGATTGACCTCGGCCGAGTCAACTCGGCCGCGGATCCGCGGCGGGAGCGTGCTCCCGCCGCGTTTCCGTGGCGCTTTGACTCGATCGTGGGACCATCTTTGGTGGTTATTCACACAAAAGCCTGAGCCGATTTTAGGTGTTAAAATAATCAACTTTTGAACAGTAAAAAAATCGACAGAAAGTTCGAATTTCGGGGTTCGTTTTCGGGACTTTTTCTTTGATCGATCTTCTAGTTACTTGCTAACATGTTAGATATAGTTTAACTAGGCTCTGATACCACTGTAAGTCCATGCTACCTCTCCCGGTACTTTCGGGAATGCGGAATTTGGTAAAAAAACGATTTTTATAGAGGTGGTAACATGGACCTAAAACCCGGATCTTGGTTAAACATCTATCTAACAACCTAACTACGAGTTTCTAGCTACTCGGTTAGGGGGTTATACCTTACTTGTCTTGAACTCCTTCGTCTTCAAGCTCCGATGGTGGTCCGGATTGGCTTCTTCCCGTCGTCTCCGTACGCCGAAGATAGATCCACCTGAAAGCTCCAACCTTTGGCTCCTTCTTCGTTCTTTGAAGAAACTAGTTCACTCGGTTTGCTAAACCTTGTGAACTAGAGTGAGTAGAGAAGAGTTTGTATGGGATTTTATCTATGGTTCTTGATTCTCAACTCATGAGACAAGAGAACCATAGATTCAAGAGAGGGAGCAAGAGCAAGAGGGTGAGAGCAAAGCAAGAGAGCTCAAGAACAAGAGAGAGAATGAGCAAGAAAGAATGAGCAAGTCTTTTGTCTCTCACCCTCTCATAATCCAAAGTCATGATAACTCATCATACCAAATAAGTCTTATGTGATGGTTGAAGCAACCATAACCATATCATTTCATGCACTCATTTTACACAAATGAGCAAGCAAGCAAAAGTCTTTGCCATGAAATGATGGCTATGGTTATCATGATGGTCAACTAGTCAAGCCTAGTCAACCGGTCAACAAAGTCAACAAGTCAACAAAAGTCAACAAAAGTCAACAACCATGTCACCATAATACTTAATTAATATAATAGTTAATCACATATCATATTCTCATTAGGGTTGAGCAAAAAGTCAAATAGTCAACGGTCAACTGTCAACAACCCTCATGAGAATCCGCTGCCTCTGCCTCCCTGTCAACTGTGCATACACATCCGCATTCGCGTTCCGAGGAGCACGAATGCATACTGGATAAATCCAATCCCTAAAGGTACACTAGGATCTGGCTTAAACCAAAGCCCGCTAGTGTAAACTGTCTGGACACTGTACGTGCACAAGTGCACGGATGTGACCGAACCCTGTCGCAAAACCATGCGACCTGTCGCAATACCATGCGACTTCTACTCTTTTTCCTAAAGGCGAAAAGCTTTCTGTGTGGGACTCTAAAGACTCGACACTACGCTGGCAGTGGGTTTAACCACAGACCGCAAGCGGCACTAGCTGTGCGTAACGGTCTCCAGGTAATGCCGACAAGAAGACCGACGAGGCGAAACCCATCTGAACTCCTACTGAGCCTGAGTGTGACATTCTCCGTACAGTCCGGTCTGTTCGTCTGATACATCACATGGCGGGCCTAGGGGGCGGTAAACGTCAGTCCCCCAAAAGCGGTACAAGTCATGCCGGAGCGAAGCCCAAAACACCCTGAGATAACACTGGAACCTACCAGTATATCTCGTTTGCCCTGGCCAGGGACTACTCGTGTAATGGCTCTCCTAGACACAGCGCGATGTCAACCCCCAATACCGGGAGAGACGAATCCTGTCTAACCGTCACTGCCTCCAAGTGCTTCAGGACTGCACCCAACTACTACCTGTTTGCACGGCTCCTTTGAACCGTGGTAGGGTAGTAATCAAAGTACAGTGGGAACACACTCGAGGCGAAGTGACAGTGTCAAGTCAGCAGACTAAGCTGTACTCATGTCACCTGGGAACTGATAACAGACGATAGGCATAATACCAACTAGTCTGTTCCCGACGAGTCCTGTCCAGTGTACCCGTAACCTAACGAGCACCCGCATACTATCTCAAGTACGACCTACTGACGGCTGTGGGACAGACCGTCTCCCACACTGGGATGAGAAGCGCATGCGCTGGTCTACTCCGGAGTATCGATGCCCTGTCTCGATAGTCCTGCGACCAGGGACCTGCATAAGGATGTGCTTATAGATTTCCCAGCCCCACTAGTGTGACGGCCATCATATCGCTGGTAATCAAGCAAAGATCCTAAGGGCTCCACTAATGTGTATAGGCGATATACAAAAATAAACACATGTACACATTGAAGTAGAAACAAACCAAGTAGCATACTACTATTTTGAGCAAGATTGTATATACAAGGTGAATATCCCAAGCTTCCATTAAGTAATATACAAACTAGTATGATACAGTAATGGCCTCTAGGGCATATACACTAACACGTACTGCCCCAAACCCTAAGGTTTAGAGGCAGTTCAGACTGTCACATAATCAAGTTAAGGTTTGTGTTCTTCTAGAGGGTCCACCGCGTTACTTTCACGACTATGAATGTTCTTTAATTAAGGAAAAAATCCAACACTTGGAAATTTTCCGGCAGGGGAAAAAGTGAGTTATTGATATCCGTTCGAACTTTTTAACACGTTCTAAATTACCCGAAAAACTAAATGAAGTTAAAATTTCCGATCGAATCAACGAATGCAAAAGATCTCCAGAAAACTCAACACTTGAGTAGAATTAAAAATTCCCAGAAGCATGCAAAAGTACCTACGGATGTTACTGTGAAAAATCCTAACCCTAATACCCCTGTACGGCCACGGACCGCCGCGCATGGCATGGTATTGCCGCGGTCCCACGGCGCTTTAAGTGGATTAGTGGTTCGTTTTTCATAGTAATCCTTACAATTCCCTGCTTAATTTTCTGAGTATTTTTAATACAGAAAAAATCAACATTTTAAAAAATTTCCAACGTTTCGGGGTTCGATCGGACTTTAAACTTCGTCAAGACGACGCCTAAAGCTCTAGCTTGGCTCTGATACTACTGTAGGGTTACTAGGTACTGTCACAAGGTTCTATAAGGCATCAACCATGCCAAAATCAAATTTTCCATGTGCCGAACAACCCTAACCAAGATCTTACACTAGAGATTAGGCGAAACAAAGTAAGTAAACAACTTTACTTCTAAGAGTTAGGGATTACAACATTTGTAGTCCATTCCTTCACTTCTAAAGCTCCGTGTTGAGGTCCCTTCTCTGCGATCATCGAGTATCCGGACTCTAGAGAGGCTCCATGAAGAGAAAGATGCAACCTTGCTTCCGATCTTCAATAATTAAGATGATCTACCTTGAAGAAACTCAAACCCAAGCTCTTGCTTTGCTAATCAAGTATTAACAAAGCAAACACCCTAATCTAAATGGCTAGAATAGATGAGGATGATGAAGTAGGAATTTTGCTCTCATTTGTTTTCTTTATCTCACTCATTTTCATCACTTCATAGAAAGCTAGAAAGCTTTTTCAAGAGAGAAGAAGAAAGAAGAAGAACAAAACCATTTGTGATGAATAATTAAATCATTAGTTATGGTTACAAATCAACCCTTGGTTAAGAAACAAAAGACTTAACCATTTTAGAGTATAAACCATGGTAAAGGGTTTGGGTTGGGTTAAGAAAATATCTTCAAAATATCATAACAAAATATCTTTGCTTAAAACAAAACATGAAGCTTCTAAAAGCTTCATGAAAGTGCTAGCCCAAATCAAACCCTAATCATGCTTAATCTCCACAAATCATATTGCATTAGTAATCATAACTTGTTAAAATAATATATATCACATATACAATATTTATTGTAACAAAATAAAATAATACAATTAACATATATCACATATATATCAATGTATTACCCGAGTGAGAAAAAGAATCTTTAAGTGAGCTTATATTAGTTAATGTAATTTAATATATCAAATATATAATTATACATTAAATTATCGAATCAAAACTTGATCCGATAATCCGGCTATTTCACAAATAACTGACTAATATTATCTGTATCAGTTCATCGAATCAACACTTGATCCGATGACCCGGCTATATCACATATACCCGGCCGATATCTCATATCGCGAGAATCTAATACGGTATCACATACATGTATTGTTCTCAGTCCGGCACATATCATATATGTGCTCCTACTCCGTTTTGCCTGAGCCAGGAAACCTCTGTGTAGGACTCCAAAGAATCGTCAATACGCCGGCAGTAGGTGATGATCATATCAAACACCAACAAGTTGCAAGCGGTCAGCTAAACGTAACAGCCACCCAGGTATTGAGCAATCAGAAGATCAACAAGCAATCCTGTACATTCTCCCGTGAATCCAACCAGTAACACTCCCGTACAGTCCGGTCTCTTCATCTGATATGTCGCATATCTCGCCTAGGGGTGTAAACGTCAGATCCCGGTAGCTTGATAAGTCGTGTCGATATGAGGTCTATAACAGTTCGAGAAACTACTGATAACACTTACCAGTAAATCTCAGCAACCCTGGCCAGGGATTTCCAGTAATTGCCAATCGAACACAGCGCAACATCAACTCTTTATACCGGGAGAGACGAAACCCCTCCTATCGCTCATTGCCTCCATGTGATTCGGGACTGTACCCAAAAACCACCTTTTTGCACGCCCTCTTGGACATGGTATGATGGAAATCAAAGCACAGTAGGAATCACACAAGACTCTATGACGATCTCGGGTCTACAAACTAACATGTACCAGTGTCACCAGAGAACTGCCATCTGACGTGAGGTATAATACCATCTGGGAGTTCTCGGCGAGTCCGTCCAGTGTATCCAGTCTCCACTGAGCACCCGTATACCGTCTCTGATGTCAAACACCAATGGATATGGGATCATCCATCGCCCATCATATGGGTCAAGAAGCGCATACGCTAGTCTACTCTGGAGTATCGATGCCCTGTCTCGGTACTCCCACGACTAGGAACATTTGAAGGATTTACTTGGCGACTACACTGTCCCCACTAGTATGATCTACATCATAGTCTTAGTAGTTAAGTACTCATCCTAAAGGCTTTATCAACATGTAACATAGAGACAATCAGAGCACATGTTTAGATAAAGTGTAACCAGATAGCATACTATCATGTCGAGCAAGAAAGTCTTCCCTATATATGTCCAAGCATCCACTACAATATACAACGTATGTACAGTAATGGCCTCTAGGGCATATATATAACTAACAGATCCTATTATTGCATTCCGTCCAGACTATTCAACATAGGGAACTAACAATAATATCCCAAGCCAGAAGATCATGTCTTCCGAAGTTTCTAATTCTCCACACCCCCCATAAATCAAGAATGGATGAAGTCATTACGCCCTCTGTTCACCTTACTACAAATTTGGCCCATATTTGTGAGGTCACTTCACAAGTGAGGAGCAAATGATCAACTGTTTCAATATACTTACTACACAGGCCACATTCCATTGGGCCAATCCACTTTCGTCTTAGGAAATTATCTTTAGTGAGGATCTTATTCCTAAGTACCAGCTAATTAAAATTTTTGATTTTGTGTGGAATATGGACATTCTATATCTGGTATTAGCAAGTGTCATCCACTCCACCATAGTGTAGGATCCCATACAAGATGCGGACCGTGAATTTGTGTGTTGAGTTCCATCTCCAGAACGGGGCATCTATGTTATCCTCCATTGGCTTCCAGTTCTCTAGATAATTGATCAATCTATGTGTTGTTAGTTATATGTATGCCCTAGAGACCATTACTGTACATGTGATGTATATTGTAGTGGATGCTTGGACATATATAGGGAGGACTTTCTTGGTCGACATGATAGTATGCTATCTGGTTGGACTTTATCTTAACATGTACACTTATTGTCTCTCTATTACATGTTGATAAAGCCTTTATGATGAGTACTTGACTACCAGGATTATGATGCAGATCATACTAGTGGGGACAGGGTAGTCGGTAAGTACATCCTTCAAATGTTCCTAGTCGCGGGAGTATCGAGACAGGGCATCGATACTCCAGAGTATACTAACGTATACGCTTCTCGACCCATATGATGGGCGATGGATGATCCCACATCTATTGGTGATTGACTTCAGAGAAGGTATACGGGTGCTCAGTGGAGACTGGGTACACTGGAAGGACTCGCCGAGAACTCCTAGATGGTATTATACATATCGTCGGATAGCAGTTCTCTGGTGACACTAGTACAGGTTAGTATGTAAACCCGAGATCGTCATAGAGTCTTGTGTGATTCCCACCGTGTTTTGATTTCCACCATACCACGGTCAAGAGATCGTGCAAAAATGTGGTTTTTGGGTACAGTCCTGAGTCACATGGAGTCAATGAGCGACATGAGGGGTTTCGTCTCTCCCGATATTGGGAGTTGATGTCGCGCTACGCTCGATTGGCCATAACAGGAAATCCCTGGCCAGGGTTGTTGAGATTTACTGGTAAATGTTATTAGTAGTTTCTCGAACCGTTATGGACCTTACATCAACATGACTTATCAGGAAATTGGGGTCTGACGTTATACCACCCCTAGGCTGAGAGATGCGGCATATCAGACGAAGAGGCCGGACTGTACGGTAGTGTTACTGATTGGATTCTCAGGAGTACGAGCAGGCTTGCTTGTTGATCTTCTGATCGCTCAATACCCGGATGGCCGTTACGTTTAGCAGACCGCTTGCGGCTTGTGGGTGTTTGATATGATCATCACCTACTGCCGGCGTATTGACGAGTTTTTAGAGTCCTACACAGAGGTTTCCTGGTTCATACGAAACGGAGTAGGAGCGCATATGTGATATGTGCGGGACCGAGATTAATGAATGTATGAGATACCGCATTCTATTCTCGCAATATATGTATCGATTGGTTATATGTGATATAACCGAGTTATCGGATCAACTGTTGATTCGATAAAACGATACATTTGATATTGGTCGGTTATATCAGACATAGCCAGATTATTAAATCAAGTATTGATTTAATAATTTAATACAGAATTATATATTTGATATATTAAATTACATTAACTAATATTTACTCACTTAAAGATTTCTTTTCTCACTTGGATTGTGCACTTAGTATATATGTGATATATATTAATGTACAATATATTGTGTCATACTAGATGTCACATGCAACATGGGTATATGAGACTTACATAAAACTTATGATAATCTTAGGTTTCTATTTATCAAAATAAATCACATAATTAGTGGATATTGGACAAATGGTTGAAGCTTATAGAAGCTTGTGGAACCATTGACTAAGTCCACTAATTTGTTTTACTATAGATATTTATTTAACCCAACCATTACCATTATCCTTAGTTAAGTCTTTACAAGGGTTAATATGGGATATTAACTCACCCATGGTTGCTACACTCTTACTCTCTCATGAGTTTTGATTCTTCATCTTCTTCTTCATTGAAAAAGCTTGCTAGCTTTTCTTCAAGTGAGAAAATAATGTGAGAAAAACAAATCTAAAGTGAGTTCACTTCCTACTTCATCATTCTCTACTATTAGCCATTTAGTTTACGGTATTTGCTTCACTAATCTCACCATTAGTGAAGAGGTAGCATGTGCTTGAGTCTCCTCGACGTAGATCATCTTCGGCCTCAACGACATTAAGCAAGCTTGTTCCGTACATCTCGTGGAGCCTTTCTAGAGTCCGAGGAGTTCACTACTTGGAGCGAAGGGACTACTACACGGAGCATTTGAAGTGAAGGACCGGTCTACAAAGGTTGTATTCTTTCTTCTCTTTAGTTTGTAAAGTGTTTACAATCTAGAAAACCCTAAGTCCCTAGTTCGATCCTCGTTCGGGTTCTTTAGCTCTCTAGAAAATTTTGAAATGGCATGTTCGATGCCCTAGTAAATACCGTGAGGGTGCTAAGGAACCCTGCAGTGGTATCAGAGCCTAGCTAGAGTATTAGGCTTTGCGTAGGCGAGATTAAAAGTCCGATCGAAATCCGAAAATCCTAATTTTCCCACTTTCTGGAAATTTTTCCAAAAGTTAAATTTTTCCATGTTAAAAATATTCAGAAAAACATGTAAGGAATTCTATGGACACAACTGAAGAACGAAACCCTAATTCATCTAAGTGACCGCTGATCCGCGGCTAAAACATGGTTTTGGCAGCGGATCCGCGGCGCCACTTAAGAGGCTTGGGTCGGGCCCTTCAGCTGTAGGTCCGTGGGTAATGTCGTATGTCTCTGGTTAACTTTAACAGTACTCAAGTGTTGAGCTTTTTGGGAAATATTGGAACTCGTTGATTCGATCGAAATATTTAACGTGGCCTAGCTTTCTGTGGTTGTGATACAATATTTGGAATCCACTATAATTAGTTATGTGATAACTAGTTTGAATTTTTTAAATCTAGCGGTTTAGTCTCGTTTGATCGGTTGCCACGGAATTTTGATGTTGATCAAAAGTCCGTCGTAATTACGTAGAGTACGCGAATACTCTCCGGGTAAGCTTATTAGATAGCCACGCTCCATAGCCCCGACCATGTGACTGTAGGAGAACCCCGTCGCCAAAAAAGCATCCGTTCGGGTGCTCGCGGCCATGGTGTTTCGCCTTAGTGCACTTCGTCGACGGCATCGGGGGTGCGGCCGTCTAATAAAGTTTCTGACGAGCATTCGATCAGGTTATCGGGAATCTTGTTGAGTTACCCGACAGGTTATTAGAAAGTGTTTTCAATATCGAGACTAAAATGCGGGGTTTATAATTGTTAGACATGCGATGTCTAAGGAATTCATTTGGTTAGGCATGAAATCCAAAGTGTGTGATACATTAGGTTTATGATGTCTAAGGTGGTTGCGGATTCCAACTGTTGTAGTTTTTCACTTTCTTTTCTGCGACCGTAAGTGTAATATGTGGTGTATCGCCGGTTTCGGTGCTATATGTCAACGACAATTGGGATACGCATATTTACTTACGCTGATGACATGTGATGTTATGTGTTGCTGTGATATGTTATATTGGATCGTCGTGTTCTGAATAGCCGGGGTTTTTATGTGAGATGAGAGTTTTTCATTTTCATTCATGTAAAAACTTGTATGTAATATTCTTTTATTGGGGCACTTCCAGGTTGAGGATGATGTCAGCATTGATTTATATTATTTACTTTTCTACATTAGAATAGACCCAAGGCGGGGAGCACAAGTAATTGGATTCTAGGGTCCAGTGGGAAACCATCTCGAGGAGTCGAGACCAGGTCTCCTAACTCTATAATTGTTAGGGTTGGTTGCCGCTCTCGTAGGGGTCTAGGGATGTGGGTTTGGCTATTCATCACGACCATGGAATCCGCGTTTTTACTGGTTTAAATAAAACACGGAATTCCTAGTATATCCAATATTTCATATGTGATTCTTCCGCTGCTGATATTTTGTGATGTGATCACTTGATATGTTCTGAGACGAATGCCTATATTATATATATGAGATATAATTAATATTACTTCTTTCATTTCATATGTGATGCTTGGGGAGCATATAATTAATGGGACTTTATTAATGAGATTAATGAAACAAAAAGAAATCTGAAGATATTGTAGAAACTTGTTTAAAATAAAAACTGGTAGCTCTAGTTCTTGCTTTGCATAGCGGTATTCCTTGTAGAATATCCAGCACCTTATTCAATATGGAAAGAGCTGAGATCCCTTCACCGGGAGTGACCTCTTTAGCAAAACTAGAAGATGCTACAAACTCGGTTTGTCTTTTGATTGCTTTTATAGTTTTTGTTTTGCATAGTGGTATTTGTGAAATATCCTGCACCTTATTCGATAAGGAAAGAGCCAGATCCCTTCACCGAGAGTGACCTCTTTAGAGAAACTAGTAAACGCCTCAAAAACACTCTTTTCTCAAAATCACTCGATTCTACGACGATATCAAGTTCATTACGAAAAAAGTTTTCTTAAAAACCTGTCATAGTGCTCCGTCATTTCAGATAAGTACTACTTAGTATTCGTGCTACGTTTGTTGGCCTCCGTCAAGGCGTAGTGTGCGGTAGCTAACTAGTGCTTATCTGTAGCATTAAATGAGATTGGATTAGGGTAGTTGTACGACTTTGTTTGCCTCTGTCAAGGGTCGTGTGGGTGGGTTTAATTCAATCATGAAATGTACGGGTTGAACTTGACTAGCAGCCTATGGTTTGTTGGCCTCCTTCAAGGTCATAGGAGGCTAAGGGTAAAATATTATCGGGAATTTCAAGTGTTGAAATTTACAATGAGATTGCATACCTTGTATGAGATAGTTGGATCCCGATACCCACTGCGAGTAAGAGTTACACCTGGGAGAGTTTTACACATTACAATTAGCCGATCAAGTAGGTGTCTAGAAAGGTGTTAACGGGGTTACGCCCCTGGGAAAACGATGTATATTTTAATTAGGTCTGTGCGAAAGCATGGGGAACCTCCCTCAAAGTACCGACATTGGCCTGGCCGAAAGACTGGCGAACTTGTAGGGTGTAATTAATCCTGGCTAGTCTTTCCTTTTAGAGTTTGAAGGAATATTTGATAAAAACAGTGGGAGCCATCCTGATTTGATAAACTAATAACCAATCTAATCCTGCAAGAGCGCACGCAGAGTGTTTTTTTTCTCTCTCTCTCTTGGTAGCGACCATGAAAGGTCTTAATCAAGATAATAATATGGATGCATTGACTGAACCTACTTATTATACTGAGCTAGGGAACGATGGTTCTGCTCTATCTTATAACTGTTATAAGTCCGAGCAGGAAATAGGGGAATATCCGGATTCCTATGCCATCCAATCGAAGAATGTGCATGCATCTTCTTCGGTTGTGTTCAAATACCAAGAACCGTTTCTCAGTATCCTCTATATCCTAGGTATGAGATACCGGATCAGGATCCCATATATGTAAGAGTTACATGGGCTACAGAAAGGTAGAGAACTGAGAATGGTGATATGTTTCTAAGTGTTAGAGAATGGTGCAATTGTTGCAGCCAAGTAAGTTGGCAGATATCACCTTGTATTAATACATTGATTCTGAACAAATGTTATTAGATACCGAACTTGATATACAACATTACATCGGTTTCTTTATTAAGTTAAGAAAAGATGTAATTCTGTATTAGAGGATAATGTTGTGAGCATTTTTCTGAATCAAGAGTTGGTTGGATCAGGCACGTTATATAATAGCATATAAGCTCTAAATCAAACTACAGTTCAAAGTATATACAACACACACAAGATGAGTAGTTCAGAGATGAATGAATCCTTCTTGTGGAATTGTAGACTAGGTCATATCAATGCGATACAACCAGCTAAGTTACATAAGGATGAATATGAGAATCTATTCGAATTTTCATATTATGATACTTGCTAGTCTTGTCTCAAAGATAAAATGACCAATACTCCGTTTACTAGAAACAGAGAAAGAGTTACTGAACTCTTGGGACAAATACATGATGATGTATACGGTCCTATGTCTACAAATGCCAAGGTTGGTTCTTGGTACTTCATTACATTCATCGACTATCTCTCAAGATTCGGACATGTGTTCCTGTTGAAACATTAGTCTTAAACTTTTGAGAAATTCAAGGAATATAAGCTTGAAGTTAAGAACCAGACGGGTAGAAGTATTAAGTCCTTCGATGTGATCGAGGAGGAGAATACTTGCGCATGGACTTCCTGGAGTTTCTAAAAGGAGAATGCGATTCTTTCTCAACTTACTCCTTCGAGTACACCAAAGCACAACGGTGTATCGGGGCGGAGGTATCACACCCTATGGGATATGGCGTGCTCTATGATGAGTACTGCTGAGTTAATTGTTTCTTTTTGGGGTTATGCACTTGAGAAGCTGCATACCTATTGAATGGGGTTCTATCCAAATCAGTGCCTACCACTACATATGAGATATGGAATGGGAACAGACCATGTCTTAAACGAGTTAAGATATGGAGTTGTCCGGCCTATGTTGAAAGGCAGAATCCGGATAAACTTGAGGCAAGTTCAGTTCTGTATGTTTGTTAGGATATCCCAAACATTTGCGAGGGTATATCTTCTACCTAACTAAGGAACGAAAAGTGTTTTGTTTATCAGCATGCCACCTTTTTAGAAAATGAATTTCTTGTAAAAAAATTAGTGGTTATGAGATAGAACTGGAAGGAGTTCCAGCTACACAAACTAACAGCTGATGATTTGGTGAAACCAAAAGATTCAATAGTCTCCAACGAAGCTCAGCCTCTCCGCGAATCTGGTAGGGTTCCTCATTCACTCGAGAGATACTACGGTCTTTTCGGTGACAGTGGGAGTGGGAGCGAGGAATGCATCATGATTGATGATGGCCCAACTAGGTTCAGGCAGGCCATCACGAGTAGGGACTCTGTGAAAAGGCTGGATGCTATGCGATCAAAGATGGAATCTATGTACACCAACAAAGTATGACTTTGCATGTTGCACCTGAAGGGGTAAAACCCATTGGGAGCAAATGGATCTTGAGAAGATTCTTGGTGTAGATGAAAAAGTTGGGACATTCAAACCTATACTTAAGTCCATCAGGATCAATGCGCGCATTGCGGAGTTGGACCATCTGTTTTGATGTAGCAGTCAAAGAGTTTGACTTCATCAAAAAGGTAGATGAACCTTGTATACATAAGAAGGTTGTAGAGAGTAAGGTTGTCTTCCACGTATTGTACGTAGATAACATACTCTTAATAGGAAATGGTTTCCTATGCTACACTCGGTCAAGCTCCTCTTATCACGTGGATTCTCAAAGGAAGATCTGGATGATACCTACTACATCTTGTGGATTATGATCTATGGTGATAGATCTAAGTGGATGTTAGGAGTGTCCCAAATCCTGGTACATTAACACCATACTAAAGGGGTTTAGTATGGACGATTCTAAGCGTAGTGGTTTGTTCATATTAGAATTTTGCATTATTATATTCCCCATTCTTAATCATATTGCAAATAAATAAGTGCTTTTGATCCATGTCTGCTAAATAGTTGCAGATTACAGGTTCTCAGAACAATACAGTGAAACTCAGGAAAAGACGCTACAAATGTGAGACTACGACCAACAAATAGATGAATCTGTAAGATGCCGCCTACCAGTTTAAGGAACAAACGAAGATCAATGAACAGTTCGATTGCACAAAGTACGAGGGCAGCACAAGATTCAAGACTTCAACGCGAAGCTTACGGTAAAAGTCCACAAATTCTGCACTGTTGGAAATCTGGAAGAAAGTAGAAAATATTCTGAAGAACCAAGTGAAGAAAATAGAAGGAAAAAGCAACATGAAGCAGCCCTGAGAAAATGAACTCAAGACCCCACCATGTGGCAGCGATCTGCGGCCGTGCAGTGCACGTGTCGGTGCACGTGTCGGTGGGTGTCGGTGCTTTGACCCGGCTTTCATTGGGTAGTCTTGTAATTTCGGATGTGGATCAAATGTAAACCCTAGGGTTTCTCCTATCTATAAATAGGAAAGTCTACAGCCTCTTTTGGGGCATGCCTCTTTTTAATTCTAGATTTAAATTTTCAATTCCATTGTAATCGTCAAGAGTGCATCAATAAAGTAAGACTTTTTATCTGAATTTAATTCTTGCATTTTTATCTGTTCTTTTAATATCTGCTATTTAATTTTAACTTTTATTATTTGCAGCTTAGATAGTTTTTAAAATAAAACATAAAAATGAATTCCATTGTTAATACCCTAATGAGTGAGTAATTCCTCACTTGTTAGGGTTAGGATTGGGTAGGTTTGAGAGATGGAAATCTCTCACTCCTTTCTTGCGCTCATAACTTTATAAATTAGGACTCTATGTAAATCAAACACCCACCACTCACTACGGCATCCTATCCTACGAGATAGCGGTGATTTCCTAGTTAGACCGGTTGTGGTTGATTTACATAGAGGTTAGGGCTAAGAGTTAATAAAGGACGGACAAGGACCAAAAGGAAGAAACTACGTTTCTTCCTAATCGTGCTAATCTCCTTTGTTAATATATTACCCTAACACCTATGTTCTTAATTAGGGTAAAGGAAGCAGTGAGTAGAATTATCTCTCCAAACTAACCTAATCCTAACTCTAGTAAGTTTTTAATCCAAATCAAATTCAATCTTAGTTTTTATAAAAATCAAAACCAACCAAAATAGGACTTAACTCGTAAGAACATAAAGAAAAGAACACGTTTTCCCTGTGGACCGACCCGTACTGAACCGGCTAGCTACTAAGCGACACCGTTATTGATTGCGGTATTCTTAACTTTGATTTTAAAACGCACACGCAAAAGAACGATCAATCAAATGGCGCCATTGCCGGGGATAACGGTAGTTATTTTCTTTTTGTAATTTCGGGTTAACTGAAATTGAAAAAAATTTATAAAAAACTGAAAAATAAAAAACATAAAAATATCATCTTGTTATTTTTTGAAAGGTTTTGTGTGAATTGCGCAGGAAAGGAAGACGGTCTAATTCAGATCTGGAACAAGCTCGGTGAACAAATCCAGAAACAGAAGATCTGAACAGATAAAGGAGAATCAAAACAGCTCAGAACAATTTTGTTGGGATCCGAATTAACCACTACACCGTGGAAACGTGGTAGGAAGGTGCGTTTGACCGTGGAAACACGATCAACCACTGACGTCAGCCCTTCAAATCCCACTGTAAGTTTTTCTTGTCTCCTCTTTAACCCCTTAAACTCCACTGAAAAAATTTCCTGCGGGGTTCTTTGCGCAAAACTTCTTCTCCCTCTACAATAAATCAATCTTGTACAGGATTCTTTGCGCCGCAAATAAAAGAAAAAAAAATTTTGGCAAGTGTTTTATATTTTTGTGTGTTTACTGCTTTGCATTTTTAAAACGGACTTTTAAGGGGCTATAACACCAATCCAGATTAGGTGGGGATTGCATTACCCTTCCTAGGACCCCAAAAATCACAAAAAGCATATGCATCAACTCTCGAGTTATTAAAAATATATTTAGACTCAGCCAATAAGGATTGTCGCGCTCATTAGGACAAAAGAAGGTTGTCGGCAATCGGTCGTTTATCTAAACCAGATTTTGTGGTGCCTAGGCTAGACAAGTGGGAAAGGTAATTTTAAAAGGCCCGTCTCACTGTGATTCATGAGTGGATCCCTCCTTTCTTTACTTGTGCTTACCTGGCCACAATTGGCGGTGAAGAGGCGATTCGAGGGATATCTCACAACTTGCCCTTTGGACCAGTTTGGAGCAGTTTAGTTGACTTAGGAGACCCTAGCTCTAGGCTTGATTGTCAATGTTCAAATTGTGATTTCTTGAAAGTGTGTCGTAGTTCCGTATAAAATCTTTTGCAAAAATCTTTATATATAAAAAAATCACAAAATTATTTTTTTACAAAAACTTGCCATTTTGTCGCTAGAAATCCATTGCACCCAACTTTCACCTTCATTTTCTCCATTGACGTTTTCTTACCCCCACCTTCTACTTTTTGACTACACTACACCTTATTTAGTGTATGCCCGGTTGGACTAGGGACACTAGCGCCCGTATAGTCCGTGTCTCTTTAGTTCCTACTGATGGCGCGTTCGACGCTGAAGTCGAAATTCCCTCCACTTCTTTACCTTCATCTTCAAATTCATCATCTTCTAAGGAGATGTCGGGATTCAATCCTAACAACCCTTACCTACTTCGGGACTGATTCCACTTCAACTCAGTGCGAATAACCCACAACACTCTCCTGTTGAAGCGCCCCAACGAATCGCGCTCCAGGATCTTTTCTATCCAACCCGCACCGCACTTCCTACTTGTCTTTCACTTCCGCTGGCTAATGGGGATAACTTCGAAATTAAACCCCACTTCATCAATAGGTTGCCCAAATTTCACGGGCTGGGATCCGAAGATGCCTATATCTTAATTAACAAATTCCAGAATGTTTGCACAATGATGAAGACCACCCAACTTTCCGATGATGCTTTAAGGTTACATGCCATTCCATTCACTTTATGTGACCTAGCCGAAAAGTGGCTATATAGTACAGTATCGCATTCCATAAAAAGTTGGGAAGAGTTTGTTAAGGCTTTTCTAAAAAAGTTTTACCTACACCATAAGACCTCGAGAATTCGAAATGAAATTAATCAATATTCCCAGCTTCCTTCCGAACCTTTTTGGAAGTGTTTCGAAAGATTTAAGGACCTTCTTGTTCAGTGCCCTCACCACGGTATCGAGAGATGGCAATTTTGCCAAACTTTATATGAATGACTAAACCCAGCAACTAAGCAGTTGCTGGAAACCATTTGTCAAGGTCACTTTCTTACAAAATCTGACGAGGAAGCTTGGCAATTTCTCGACGATCTTGCTGAACAAACGCTTCAGTGGGAAAGCACTAGACAAACCGCTTCATCCACTTTATCTACTTCATCAGGTTTGTCTAGGGCAGGTGTTCATCAACTTGACATGTCAATTGCAATGAAAGCCGAAATGGCCGCAATTACACGTAAACTAGAAGCAATTGAGAGCAAATTCTCATTGCCTTCTCCTGTCCCCGCTTTACCCCCTCGCACTATTTGTGCTTGTTTTTCGGATACGTCCCATTTAACCGAAGAGTGTCCTTACAACCCACCTGCTCAAGGACAAGATCAAGTCAATGCTTCCTTTCAGCAGAGACAAAGAAATGATACATACTCTTCAACTTATAATCCTGGTTGGAGGAACCACCCTAATTTTTCTTGGAATCAAAATCAAAAATAATTCCAAGGCAATAACAATTTTCAAAGGCCTCCTCCACAACAGCAAGCCCCTCAGCAAACTCAATATCAGGAACCTTTCCAACCCCAACCTTACCAAAATCAAATGAACAATTTTGCACCAAACAACTCTTTTCCTCAAAATAATTTTGTTCAACCAAATAACGTTAAGGTTTTCTCTCTAGAACGAAGTCTGGATGCGTTTTCAAAACAATCTACGCAATCCTCAGCTAACATCCAATCTTCCATTCAGTCTTTGGTACAACACACTGCATCACATGAGCAAAGCATCAAAACCATTGAAGCTCAAATTGCACAACTGAATGCTGCTCTAAGCGAGCGAGAGAAGGGGAAACTTCCATCTCAACCACTGCCAAATCCCGGTCACACACAAAATGCACATGTTGCTCATGAACAACAAAATCATAATATGAGTGCCATGACTACATTGAGATCTAGAAAGGTATTGCACAACAATGTTGGCAATAATAATGACACCCCGGCCGCCGCTTCTTCTTCTTCCTCCTCATCTTCTTCGTCTTCTTCAAAGCCTGTTCTTCATTCTTCACAAGGCTCTACTTCTTCTACTAATTCGAACGGACCTACATCTCACTCCACGAAAACACCAATACTGGGATCCATTCCAACTCCGAAATCTACTCCACAAACATCGAACTCAACAAATTTTCAAAATGTTCCATTTCCAAATAGGTTGAGATCCAATAAACAAACTCCGCAAATGGAGAAGATTGTGGATTTATTTAAACAGGTTAGCATTAACATACCTCTCTTGGATGCAATCCAACAAGTCCCTTCTTACGCTAAAATCTTGAAGGACTTATCCACCAAGAAGAGGAAATCACAGGTACCTAAGAAAGTTTTCTTGGCCAGTGCAGTAAGTGATGCTCTTACCCAACCTTTACCTCAAAAACGAAAGGACCCTGGCTGTCCTACAATTTCAATAACTATTGGGGATAATAACATCAACCGCGCACTTTTAGATCTTGGTGCCAGTGTTAATTTGCTTTCTTATTCAGTATATGAACAATTAGGTGTTGGAGAGCTGAAACCCATACATTATACTCTCCAAATGGCCGACCGATCCATCACCCATCCTAGGGGTGAGTTAGAGGATGTGTTGATTAAAGTAGGGGACTTCATTTTCCCCATTGATTTCATTGTTATGGACACACATCCTGTAACTAACCCCTGGAGTCAAATTCTGGTGATACTCGGTCGACCATTCCTTGCAACTTCTAATGCGGTGATCAATTGTCGAAATGGTTCGATGAACCTATCTTTTGGAAACATGACAATTGAGCTCAACATTTTTAAGTTGGGGAATTAGCCCTTCAAACCTAATGCGAATATACTTGATATTTGCTCGATCCAAGAGATCACTCAGGAGCACTGTGAGCTCGAAAAATTTCTGTTTGATCACAGCAACTTTGATGCCAATAGTGCGTTCCTCCTTGAATCTGACACAGCTTTCACACCCGATAATGATTACGAGTGTTTCACTTTTTTGAACGATTTTGAAGAATCATCACCCGAGTTCGAATCCTTTGAATTTTCGGATGAGTTAACCGAACCATTCGACTCGGTTGCTTACACTCACTTTGAACCTTTGTTGGAATCCTTCGAATTTGAGACAGTTTCACCAATTTTACCTTCAATTGTTTCACCTCCAAAACTCAAACTCAAGCTATTGCCGTCTCACCTTAAATACGCTTACTTAGGTGGGAATGAGACCCTTCCCAATTATCATCTCGGCTTCTCTAGCCCTCGAGCAAGAGAAATCCATTTAACGGTCTTACAAAATAATCGGCAAGCCTTTGGCTGGACTATGGCGGAAATCAAGGGGATTAGTCCTCTAATAGTTGAACATCATATTCATATGATGGATGATACCAAGCCAGTAAGGGATCCACAAAGATGACTCAACCCAATAATGAAGGAGGCTGTTAAAAAGGAGATTGTAAAATGTCTTGATAGTGGTATCATTTACCCTATCTCTGATAGCCAGTGGGTTAGCCCTATTCACGTTGTCCCAAAAAAATCGGGCATAACGGTCATAACTAATGAGAAGAATGAGTTAATACCTACTCGCACCCAAACTGGATGGAGAGTTTGCATCGATTATAGAAAACTCAACGCCGCGACACGGAAAAACCACTTTCCATTACCTTTTATTGACCAAATGCTAGAACGATTGGCTGGGCATGAATTTTATTGCTTTTTGGATGGTTACTCCGGCTATAATCAAGTTCCCATCGCCGAAAAGGACCAAGACAAGACCACAATCATTTGTCCTTTCGGTACGTTTGCTTACCGTCGCATGCCCTTTGGGTTATGCAATGCACCCGCTACTTTCTAGCGGTGTATGATGGGCATTTTTTCAGACATGGTGGAAAAATTCTTGGAGAATTTTATGGATGATTTCTCCACTTTCGGCGACTCCTTTGACGAGTGTTTGCTACATTTAGACGCGGTTCTTACCCGCTGTAGGGACAAGAACCTCACTCTAAATTGGGAGAAATGCCACTTTATGGTACAATAAGGTATTGTCTTAGGACATATTATCTCACAAAATGGCATTGAGGTAGATAAATCTAAGATTGAAGTCATTTCCAATCTTCCTCCTCCCAAATTTGTCCGAGACATTCGAGCCTTCCTTGGCCATGCCGGTTTCTATAGATGGTTCATCAAGGATTTTAGCAAGATAGCTAGACCCTTGACTCTTTTGTTGGCCAAGGACACCACTTTTGATTTCGACTCAAGCTGTATGAAAGCTTTCGAATCATTGAAAAACTCGCTTATTTCCGCTCCCATTCTTTCATCTCCTGACTGGACGCATCCATTTGAAATTATGTGCGATGCATCTGATTTCTCCATTGGTGCTGTCCTTGGACAACACATTAATAAGATACCGCAAGTAATTTATTATGCTAGCCGAACCTTAAACGAGGCCCAATTGAATTACACAACAACTGAAAAAGAATTCTTAGCTGTTGTGTTTGCACTAGAAAAGTTCACGCCCTATTTAATCGGCTCTCCAGTTATCGTTTACACTGACCACTCAGCTCTTCGCCATCTTTTTGCGAAGAAGGACGCTAAATCTCGGCTGATACGTTGGATTCTCTTACTACAATAATTTGACCTTGTCATCAGAGACAAGAGAGGATGCGAAAATGTAGTAGCCGACCACCTTTCATGCTTTCCTTCTTCGTCTACACTTCAAATTTTTATTAAAGACATTTTTCCAGATGAGCAGCTTTTAACTGTGTTATGCGAACCTTGGTCCACAGATATAGTAAATTATTTGGCCATCGGACTTATACCAAACGAATGGTCGAATCAGGGCAGACTCAGATTTCTATCTCAAGTAAAACCTTTTTACTGGGATAAACCGTATCTATTCAAATACTGTCCTGACCAAATTATTTGTCGGTTTGTCCACGACAATGAGTTTAAGAGCGTGCTGTCCTTCCGCCACGATCAAGCGTACGGCGGGCATTTTGGCCCTAAAAAAACAACAGAAAAGATCTTGCAGTGTGGCTTCTATTGGCTACAACTTTGTAAAGACGCACATAAGTACTGCAAGACATGCTCCCGGTGCCAACACTTGGGCCAGATATCTAGGAGAAATGAAATGCCGCTCCATCCAATATTGGTTGTTGAAATTTTTGATGTTTGGGGGATAAACTTTATGGGACCATTTCCCAATTCCTTTGGAAACATGTATATTCTACTCGCTGTTGACTATGTTTCAAAGTGGGTCGAGGCTGTGCCCATCCGAACTAATGACAACAAGGTTGTCGTTAGATTTCTCAAAGAAAACATTTTTTCTCGGTTTGGGCATCCTCGCGCGATTATCAGCGATAATGGATCTCACTTTTGTAATAGGACTTTCGAGTCCTAAATGCGGAAATACTCCATTACTCACAAGCTATCAATGCCCTATCATCCAAAAACTTATAGGCAAGCCGAGATTTCAAATTGGCAGATTAAACAGATATTGGAGAAAACGGGTTCCAAAAACCGTAAAGATTGGTCGTCAAAACTTATTGATGCCCTTTGGGCATTCCGAACTGCCTATAAGACCGATCTTGGCATGTCTCCATATGGACTTGTTTATGGTAAGGCTTGCCACCTTCCAGTTGAAATAGAGCATAAAGCATTTTGGGCAATAAAAGAGTTGAATATATCTCTAGGAGATGCGGGCAGCAATAGAAAGCCGTGGTTGAACGAATTAAACGAGCTTCGGGATGAAGCTTACGAGAACGCATTAATCGTCAAAAACCGAACGAAGGTGTTCCACGATAAACACCTTATACACAAAACTTTCAAACCTGGTCAACAGGTTTTACTTTATGACACTCGGTTACATTTCCATCCCGGTAAGCTCAGATCTCGATGGAAAGAGCCATTTTTGGTACGAACCGTATATCCGCACGGTGCGGTCGATCTAGAAAACCCGAAGGACGGTTTACTATTTAAAGTGAACGGATAAAGACTTAAACCGTTGCTCACTGCGGACCCTTTGGAGGAGCTCCTGTTTTTGCAGGAGTCGATTTACATTGACTGATCTTCCTCCATCTACCCCTAAATTTCGATTATCTAGCCAAAACACTGTTTCAAACAAGTTTGGGGGTATGTATCACTTGTAATTATATAAAAACAAAATAAAAATAAAAAATATTGAAAATAAATTTTCTTTTGGGTATTCTTGTAAATTTCCAGTTTTAATAAAAAAAATTATTTACAAATAATTTCCTCTTTTTAAGAGGGGCTTTTTGCAAATAACCAACACATTCCCCCTATAAATAAAACTCGACCCCTCTCTGTTTTTCATAAACCTAAAATTTTCATTTCCTTAAACCCTAGCCGCCGCTGCAGCAAGTATAAAGAGATCGCTTCCTTCCGCCGCGTTTCCGCCGCCAAACCCCACATTCGGCCGCACAACCGCCGCTCCCTGGTGTCGTCTCCCTCCGAATTTTTTCAGAGGAGGTTTGCATCATCTCTCCCTCTCTGTTAATTTTTTTTTAAATCTGTGAACTTTCTGAATGGAACCAACCATGCAATTAGAACGAGATTTTTCATAAATCTTTTCACACACAATTTACGGGAGTTATTTTGGTGATGAGATCACACAGCGAGGGTGGAACTTTTTAATTTTCAATCATCCCAATGCCTACATTCTTCCAGATCTAGTCACTCGTTTTTACGAGTGCATGGAGGAAGGTTGCCTAGCACAATACGGTTTTATAAATTACTTTGGGGCGATAGGGAAATAATCATTGATAGGGACTTCATCCATGAAGTCATCTTAATTCCTAGATTACCTGTTCATGACCAACCCCTTCAATTTGAAGACTACTTACCCTTAAAGGGTAATGACTGTTCGAGGGAACCTAGGAAGGGCATACAGGCTAGAACCCACTTCGCCAATGTATTAACAGTGTGTCGTTGGGCACAAAACAATATTTTTGGAAGTTCACATAACACAACATTTTTCATCCCATCTCTTCATATCGTGCACACCCTAATGACTAAGAACCCTAGATTTGACATGTGCACGGTTTTACTTAATTCAATTGGTGCTGGCAAAAGGGCCGCAAATTACCCATGTCCTATGTTAGTGGCACAACTGTGTCGTTATTTCCTCCCTGTGGAGGAATTTGAGTTTTACATGCATGTAGGTATACCTATTAGGCCTCTTATTGAGGGTATATCCACTTCCTATACCCGCCTAACTGATGTATGGTCATGAAGAGAACGGCCGAACATGTACCCACCAGAACACCCAGCTCCAGCTCGACCGCGAGCGAGGAAGAGCTTACCCCAGCAGAACATGCATGACTGCTTAGAAGAGCCACTAGGGGGATTGATAAGTTGGTGGGGATGGTGACCAACTTGGATCACCGGGTGACAGAGATTGAACATGGCGTATCTACGCTGCTGGCGCGAGTAGAGCGTTCCCGTTCACATTCAAGGAGATGCCGAGGTCTTGAGCAGTGAGGGCACTGCCTTTGGTAAGTTTGGAGGAGGAGGTAGTTTGTAAATAGTTATCATTGCATTGCATATTTTAAATTTTTTTGTGCATATTTTTTCTTTTCTTTCTTTGCATGTTTAATTCTGCATTGCATCTTTATAAAAAATTAGAAAAATTAAAAAATATAAAATATAAAAAAATAAAAATCAAATAAAAAATTGAAAAACTAAAAAGATAAAAAAATTTCAACTTGGCCATATTTGACTTAAGTTTGACAAGACGGTTAACTAGCTAGGAAAAACTAGATCCTAAACTTAGTAAATTAAAAACCCTAAAAATAATCTTTCTTAAAATTTAACGGTAGAAAATATATGTCCTTATAGTTTATTTAGAAATAAGCAAATTTTGAGTTCAGTTCTTGGGGTAAGTCAAAATAAGGGAAGAGTATTGAAATTTTTATTGAAGTGTAAGTCTGAAAAATAATTCCGAACCTTGAGTCTAAATTCTGAAAGTATATACCCTACAACTCACACATACTCGCAACTTGAAATTTAGGATAGTAGAGAATACCTTGAATTGCTCTTTTCTAAAATCCTTAGTATGAAAAAAAAATTTAAATAAAAATATAAGTGTGAATAAAGAGATAAAAAAAATGAACACTGGTTTTGTAATTACTTAAGGATGCGTAAAATAAAAAAAAATATAGCGAGGGTGCTTTATCACCTAGTGCCTTGGACCAACTAGTTTGGGAGTCACTGCTAAAGCCTAAGGTATTACAAGAGGAGGAATTACGCCTTAATGCGCAAACACATTTTGTAATCGGTCATTAGTACCTCAAGAAATATTAACGGTCGCATGAAGGATGTGTGAGTAATTTCATCTAAAATTCATACTTTGGACAATGGACAAGAGTATGATAGCTTGAATTGAATTTCCAGGTGTAGGGGTGATACATACACATATGTAGGGGTATATAATTGGGGTTGGATGAGAGATAGGAATGAAAGATAGGGCTTATATTTTCAGTAGAGATGATAAAAATTCCTAAGTTGAGATGGAACCTTAAAAGGAAAATTCAAAAGATGCTAAGAGCTAAGTAAATTTACAGAACATATACGATCTTAAGTTAAATGATAAGTGAGTGTGAAAAATACGGGTTGATGATTTCTAAGTTGAAGTTAATAGAATTTCTTGTTAGAACACCGAATTGAAGAATGAAAGTCAATAGGCCAAATTGATCAGATTTTGTAGGTAGTATCTGCTGAAAACCCTCAGGAAAAAACATTCCTTCTACTAGAGACACCTAGAGGTTTAACGGCTTGTTGCACAAGCTCAGTGCAATCGCGATTCTCTACGAAAGTGAGGTTAGTTTTTTTTCGAGAATAAATTGGTTTTGCTCGAGACGAGCAAAAGATAAGTTTAGGGGTATTTGTTCATATCAGAATTTTGCATTATTATATTCCCCATTCTTAATCATATTGCAAATAAATAGGTGCTTTTGATCCATGTCTGCTAAATAGTTATAGGTTACAGGTTCTCAGAACAATACAGTGAAATTCAGGAAAAGACGCTACAAATGTGAGACTACGACCAACAAATAGATGAATCTGTAAGATGCCGCCTACCAGTTTAAGGAACAAACGAAAATCAATGAACAGTTCGATTGCACAAAGTACGAGGGCAGCACAAGATTCAAGACTTCAATGCGAAGCTTACGGTAAAAGTCCACAAATTCTGCACTGTTGGAAATCTGGAAGAAAATAGAAAAGATTCTGAAGAACCAAGTGAAGAAAACAGAAGGAAAAAGCAACATGAAGCAGCCCTGAGAAAATGAACTCAAGACCCCACCATATGGCCGCGGATCCGCGGCCATATGGTGTTCCGCCGCGGATCTGCGGCCATGCAGTGCACGTGTCGGTGGGTGTCGGTGCTTTGACCCGGCTTTCTTAAGGTAGTCTTGTAATTTCTGATATGGATCAGATGTAAACCCTCAGGTTTCTCCTATCTATAAATAGGAAAGTCTACAGCCTCTTTTAGGGCATGCCTCTTTTTAATTCTAGATTTAAATTTTCAATTCCATTGTAATCGTCAAGAGTGCATCAATAAAGTAAGACTTTTTATCTGAATTTAATTCTTGCATTTTTATCTGTTCTTTTAATATCTGCTATTTTATTTTATTTTTTATTATTTGCAACTTAGATAGTTTTTAAAATAAAACATAAAAATGAATTCCATTGTTAATACCCTAATGAGTGAGTAATTCCTCACTTGTTAGGGTTAGGATTGGGTAGGTTTGAGAGATGGAAATCTCTCACTCCTTTCTTGCCCTCATAACTTTATAAATTAGGACTCTATGTAAATCAAACACCCACCGCTCACTACGGCACCCTATCTTACGAGATAGCGGTGATTTCCTAGTTAGGCCGGTTGTGGTTGATTTACATAGATGTTAGGGCTAAGAGTTAAGAAAGGACGGACAAGGACCAAAAGGAAGAAACTACGTTTCTTCGTAGTCGTGCTAATCCCCTTTGTTAATTATTACCCTAACACATATGTTCTTAATTAGGTCAAAGGAAGCAGTGAGTAGAATTATCTTTCCAAACTAACCTAATCCTAAACCTAATAAGGTTTTAATCCAAATCAAATTCAATCTTAGTTTTTATAAAAATCAAAACCTACCAAAATAGGACTTAACTCGTAAGAACAAAAAGAAAAAAACACGTTTTCCCTGTGGACCGACCCGTACTCAACCGGCTAGCTACCAAGCGACACCGTTATTGATTGCGGTATTCTTAACTTTGATTTTAAAACGCACACGCAAAAGAATGATCAATCATGGTTCGCCCACTTACTCATAAATCACTCTGTCCAAAAAGATGTCTCCCAAGACTGATTTGGAGAAAGCTCGCATACAAGGGATAGCCTATGCTTCGGTAGTAGTCTCTATCAGAGTATGCGATGTTATGTACCAGACCAGATATAGATGACTCACTAGGTGTAGTGATTAGGAATCAATCGGATCTTGGGAGAATCACTGGAAAGCTGTGGAGGACATTCTTAAGTACTTAAGAAGCACTAAAAGAAAGTTCTTGGTTCGAGCTTTTAGAGTGATAAGGTCGACAGAGAGTCAGCCACAGGCATTGTCTTTACCCTCAGTACAGGGACGCTATGTTGGAAGAGTTCCAAGCTAGATACCGTGACATACTAGACGATAAAGGCTGAAAACATTGCTACCAATGATACTGCCAAAGTAGTTGCATGGGCATTTCTTGTTCATGAGATGAACATGGTTCCTACCATTGAGCGTCGAATAACTGTTATTGTGACAACAATGGAGTTGTGGTTTAGGCCTAGGAACATAGGACCCATCAGCGTTCCAGACATATTCTGAAGCAAGTATCACCTGATCAGGAAGATGGTTGATCTCCAAGGGATCGAGGATAGGATAGTAGATACGAAAGATAACACAGCGGATCTACTCACAAAGGCCATACCCCTAGAGAGACTTCTATGGGATGGTTGAGTATGGGATATTACAACCACTGCTATATTGTTGGGTATTGGATACTACAACAGATGGCCTTAGTGCAAGTGGGAGATTGTTAGTTATATGTATGCCCTAGAGGCCATTACTGTACATGCGATGTATATTGTAGTGGATACTTGGACATATATAGGGAGGAATTTCTTGCTCGACATGATAGTATGCTATCTGGTTGCACTTTATCTTAACATGTACACTTATTGTCTCTCTATTACATGTAGAAAAAGCCCTTATAATGAGTACTTGACTATCAGGATTATGATGCAAATCATACTAGTGGGGACAGTGTAGTCGGTAAGTATATCCTTCAGATGTTCCTAGTCGTGGGAGTATCAAGACAGGGCATCGATACTCCAGAGTAGACTAGCGTATACACTTCTCGACCCATATGATGGGCGATAGATGATCCCACATCCATTGGTGTTTGACATCAGAGAAGGTATACGGGTGCTCAGTGGAGACTGGGTAAACTGGACGGACTCGCCGAGAACTCCTAGATGGTATTATACCTATCGTCGGATAGAAGTTCTTTGGTGACACAGGTACAGGTTAGTCTGTAGACCCGAGATCATCATAGAGTCTTGTGTGATTCCCACTGTGCTTTGATTTCCACCATACCATGGTCAAGAGATCGTGCAAAAAGGTGGTTTTTGGGTACAGTCCCGAGTCACATGGAGGCAATGAGCGATAGGAGGGGTTCCGTCTCTCCCGGTATTGGGAGTTGATGTTGCGCTATGCTTGATTGGCCATAACAGGAAATCCCTGGCCAGGGTTGCTGAGATTTACTGGTAAGTGTTATCGGTAGTTTCTCGAACCGTTATAGACCGTACATCGGCATGGCTTATTAAGCTATTAGGGTCTGACGTTATACCTGTAAGTGCACGGCGGCGCCCCGGCCGTCAATCCGACGCCGGAGTGCGGAAGCGAAAAACTTTAATTTTGCAAACTAGCAAACCGACACCACCGCGCACTAAACACCCGGATCGGGCCATTAAACTAGATCTAGCTAACTACAAGACGGGTTAGAGATATACCGAGCGATCCGTGTCCTTCGGTCTTCGTCTCCACTCCGATCTCCCGCGGAATCTCCGTCCGTTGCCTCCTCGTCGGAAAGGGCACCACGTAGCCGGATTCTTTTACGGGCTCCCATCTCTTGACCGAGGCAACTCGGGCGCGAAGTTGGCTAGCCGACGCGTCCAAGGAATGCTGTAGACTAGTGTAGAAACTTTGTCTCTTGGGGTTGTGAAGTTGCCATGATGGAGGAATGAAACAATGAGCTTTTGGAGATGTTTTAGGAATTTTGCAAGCAAGCTAAAAATGAGATGATAGATTTTCACTCACGCAAAAATGAAGCTCTCCCTCCTCCCCAATGTGGTCGGCCCCTTATGAATCAAAATGGTGGAGAGAAAAACCCAAACCATGAAGGAAGGTGATGGTAGTAAAAGCAAAGGGGTGACCAAATCCAAAAGGTAATGATAACAATATCAAATCCATTTCAAATCTAATCTAATCTCATTAAAGCAAGCCATCATGAAAAAGAAAAGATGCTTAACCTTTCATAATACCACAAATACAAATAACACCCTCCACAAAGATAATTTGCACAACTGCAAATAACCCCCTCCATCGGAAAAGTCCGGCCGGGAAGGAACAAAGGAAAACTGGCCGGAACGGAATGCAAACTGGCAATTTCAGAAAACTGATCCTGTAATAAATTACAGGAAAACCCCGCTACTGCATATACATGCCCGCATCTGTATTCCCACTAAATACAAATGCAAAGAGACAAAATCTACATAGTACTATACTAGGATCCGGCTTAAATCAAAGCCGGCTAGTATTATCTGTCCGATCCTGATCCGTGCAACACCGCACGTATCTGATCGAACCCTGCCATATATCCATACGGCCTCTAGTACTAACCGTCCGATCCTGATCCGTGCAATACCGCACGTATCTGATCGGACCCTGCCATATCTCCATACGGCCTCTACAGCGTTTCGTCCGAAACTTGAGTAACTGTAAGTGTGGTGGACTCTAAAGACTCGTCAATACTATGGCTGTGGATTTAACCACTAGCACGTCAGAGGTATAAGCCAATACGTGACGGGCCACCAGCTATTGACCAAAAGGGACGTCGATGAGCGAACTCATCCTGACACCCTACTGAGCCCGTCAGTGATAATATCCGTACAGTCCGGTCCGTTCGTCTATGAGCATTGCATGGCGGGCCTAGGGGGTTGGTAAAAGTCAGACCCCTAAAAGCGGTACAAGTCGTGTCGGAGTGTAGCCCAGAACACCCTGAGATACTACTGGAATATCTACCATTAAATCTCCTGCCTTGGCCAAGGACTTCGTGTAAAGGCTCTCCTAGATACAGCACGAACTCACCCCCATACCGGGAGAGACGAACCCCTGAAGATCCGCTCACTGCCTCCATGTGGCTCGGGACTGTACCCAACTAAAACCTGTTTGCACGTCTCCTTTGAGCGTGGTAGGGTAGTAATCAAAGTACAGTGGGAACTCACACGAGACAAATGACGATCCCCAGGTCGATGAACTAACCTGTACACATGTCACCAGGGAACTGCTATCTGATGTCAGGTATAAGACCAACTAGCATGTTCCCGGCGAGTCCTGTCCGGTGTACTCATAACCCAATGAGCACCTGTATACATCTTAGGTGAACCAACTGACACCAGTGGCTTGTGAGACCGGCCACCGCCCCTCGTCGGGGTCTCGACTGTATACACTAGTCTACTCTGGAGAATCGATGCCCTGTCTCGAAACTCCCACGACTAGGGACCATTTAAGGATGTGCTTATAGACTACCAGCTCCCACGTATATGATCGCCCTCATACTGCTGGCAGTCAACCAAGAATCCTAGGGGCTCTATCAACGTGTAATAGCGACCTGTAAGGTCACCTAAAGCAGTACACGATGATAAAGGTAAACCAGATAGCATACTATCATCTTGAGTAAGACTGTCCTATCGGGATAGGTCCTCCCTCAATCATTGCAATCACGTACCTGTGATCCAATAATTGACTCTGAGGGCACTATCTCCAACAATCTTCCACTTGCACTCAAGGCTAATTATTGCGATGTCGCATACTCACTACCCGTGTGATACCGAACACCCAAATCTTCTACTTGTCAGTCTCACAGAACTCGTTTGCGAAACTATTGCGTTCGAGGAATAGCCTCAGTGAGTGGATCCGCCTGGATGTTTCTTTCTATGTCTCTCTATATCTCAAGTTCGTGGAGAAAGCCATCTCCCGAAATGAGCAATACCTGTCTTAGAATGTCTGGATGTCTGATGGGACCTAGCTCATAAATGAACTCCAAATCCAAATTTCTTAGACTGTACCGTCAACTGAACTTAATCTGTATCCTGCGCCATGCCACCCTCAGTATCTGCCTGGATCACCTGTCCAAAATACTGCCCCTCGTCAGAGGGAAAACTATAACTCTGACAACCTCCTTGTCGTCCAGGTCACCTTGGAAGCCTAGAATGATAACTGTCTCCCGAATGGGGCTGTCGTTATCATATCCATAGAACATCTACTTATGTTCTAAAGCTGCTCCCGACTGTTTCTCCAGGATTGGATCAATATCAACTTATTGCATCTACCGCAAGAACAACATCTGGTGTGGTACTTGACATCTCATGATTGACTCAATTGCCTGAGCAAGTGATCTGCCAATCATGCATATCCCTCTCCCCTTTAGTCTGTAAGACACCTTTAGAGAGGGTGACTCCATCACCTGCAGGTACACTACCGTGCCAGGAGTCGTCCATTCTAAATACTCTTAGAATGCTGTCTAAGTACCCTGATTAGGAAACCACCCAAATTTAGATCTAAAACCATAGATCTAGTAACCAGTATGTCTGATATAATGTCCAAGTCCCATGTGGAGAAACCACTGTGTGACGACCAAAGCATAACCGATCGTAGTATAGGAATATCACTTCCTACTCTGTGTATGTCATCAAATACCAGGACATCACACTCTACTACCTTCTTAACAGATCCATCCCCTATTCTGATGAAGTCAAACCTATGACTGTCACATCAGAAATAGATGATCTATCTCCGCTGTATCTGCTTTAGTCTATAAATAGACACAAGCCTCCTGTCCACCAATGCTTCCGCTGCTCCCACTAACTATGACAACCCTCTTGCAGAGTCATATAGACGTGCACTTCTAAAGCTAGTTTAGAACGACGCTATACTCATCCTCCTACCGGGTCTCACAGTCTGGAACAACAGCAATGGTAAGTCTGGGTAAACAAGAACCTCCCTGTCACCGTCCTTGAGGCTACCGGAGTACCTCTCGGGTGCCTGAGGTTAAGCACCTTATCTGCGGAGTGGCCAATGGAATGTCAAACCAGATTGAATCTTTAGGTTCCTATCAAATCTTCAGTAATCGTTTGTGGTCCTGGAATCACTTCCAGTTCTACCATACTTCCACTACTGTTTTATGAAAAAGTCTATTTTTATTAAAACTGTGGCAAGTCAAGAACAATATCACTATTGATCTTCCAGATGGTAGAAAATCAACCCTCGTCATATCCTGGGTCAACCCACAAACAACCATTACAGAAACATGCCTCGAGTTATCCAGAGTCTGGTTTTAAGCATAAGCCGGACAACTCACCGTATCTTAACATCGTTAAGATACGAACTGTTCTATATCCAATATAGGAACAGAGGCACTGATTTAATTGAACCAGATTCAAATCATGCAGCTATCTCCAGTGCATGTCAACAAAATGGAGAGAGTCCGATCAGCGTTACTCAACTTAGGAATACTCCCAATTATGAGTAACCTGAAAGAGAAGCAAGTTCTCTTAATCATCACTATCAACTGAATACCATACACAAGTATCTACATCTTCGATCACCTTGAAGAATCCCGATACTTGCAACATCTGGTTCTCTACTTTATTCAAATACCTATAACTTCTCAAAATTCGGACCCTGTGTTTCCACGTAACACCTGTCTAAAAAATAGAGAAGTCATAAGTAAACCGAATATAGTACGACGACCAACCCCTCTGTCCTGATAGACCCTGGACAACATACAATAATCTGTATAAGTCCCTTGAGTCTGATAACTCATTCACTGTGTGTCGTAGGTTGAAAACTGTACTTACGGTTAAGAAGAATTACACCGTTGTTCAATGCTCCTTACCTAACCATCCACTGATATAAGTAAATGTCACAGACATAATTTCAAAAAGATATATCTCACTCTATAAAAATAGACGTACAGATATATCAATTTGAAATTGGTGCATAACAGCGGATATTCAAAACCAAATATTTGCCGTCCGGCAAACAACCCAGGTGACTTCCTCAAATATCACCGATTACAACGAATCCCGATATAATGAGGATGATCACCTAATTCCCACTAACCTACTCCCACTCATCATCTGTAAAACCATACAGATGTGAGAATCATACTTGGTAAAATACATACCCTGGAGTAAGGACTAATTGGGAAATCAGTTTTCTTTTAACAGTACACAGTGAAACTGAAACATTAAAATGTTCCGTGGTGTTATCCTGGTATTCCTAGTAATGCCTCTTCCATTATCCGATTCAAAACAGTAACCGTGTAATTCTTTGCCACCTCTCCAAATCCCTTTTTATGTCTTTAGTCATTACCTTCTGCACACCTTTTTAGGCCAAATGGTTTTCTTCCTTCCCTACCGTTCGGCACCAGCCTATGGTTTGGAAGAAGACTATCCAATAAGCATAATGGGTGTACTGTCCTAATCCTAGGAACACTCGCAATGCGAGAGAAGGTGAAGATAAAAGACAACCGAATAAACCTTATTCTTATTTCTTCTGAACCAGAATCCATTCCCGAACTGGAACAAGTTCCTTTCAAGTTCGTATATAACCATACGAAGGAATATCCAATAAACTGTGGATCTTCGCAGTGATACAGAGTGTCCTGGAGAAATACAAAGGTGATTTAGGATTAGCGAAGAATTATTTGGTTTGGTCGTGAATAGCAGTCGCAATTTACTTTGCCTTCTTACTAATCCCTTGCTTTGTCTTAACTTAATACCTTCTGTACACCATCGTTATGCTAATTGGTTTTCTTCATTCCCCACCGTTCGGCACCAGCCTAAGGTTTGGAAGAAGACTATCCAATTTGCGTAATAGGTGTACTATCTCTTAAACCAAGGAGTACTCGTAATCTGAGAGAAGGTAAAATGAAAAGATAACTGAATAGTCCTATCCGTTTTCTCCAGAACCGGAAACCATCCTCGAATAAATTCCTTCGAGTTCGTATCTAACCATACGATGGTTTTGTCCAATGGATGTGGACGTTCGTAGTAATACGAGGTGTCCTGGAGAAAAGGGTAAAAGTAGGAGTGGCAATGAGGTTCGCAACTCTGACAATCCAAAGGCCAGTGTTTAAGAAGGTTCGGTCAACTTGATCACTGAGTCATAGTCTTAGGGTCGGGTCAATGGTCGCTGCCAGAGAGAGAGAAAAGAAACACTCAGCGTGCACTCTAATCTAGATCAGAATGGTTACCAATATATCTAATCTGGAAACCTCCCACTGTCACCTCAAATTCTCCTCCAAACCTGAAAGAAGAATTAGTCGGGGTCACCCGAGGAGTAAACTAACTCATCAGTGGGAATCGGGATCCAACTATCATTGCATGATAACGTGACGGAATCCGCTCACGTCATCACACTCCAGAAGGTATGCGCATATCTGGCAAGTTTCAGTTTCTTTAGAAACTCCCGATGTGGATTTTTACCCCATGCTCTTATGACCTTGACTTTGGCCAACAAATCATAAGTCACATGTCAAGTTCTACCCGTCATTCTCCAGGTTAATTTGAGCCCACCCGTACCTACCCTTGACTTTGGCCAACAAGGCAGTACGACTGTCCCAAACCAACGCATCTATCTATGCTGCATATGAATACCCAACAGCTACCAAACACTGTGCCTTGACTTTGGCCAACAAACACAGCTTGAATACTATTGACCACCCATATGAAACGACGGAGGGCTACGAATGGTTTCTGGCGAAAACCTTTAACGTAATGAACTTGATATCGTTGAAGGAACTGATAGCTTTTAAAAATATAGTGACGAAAACCATTGCTAAAGAGGTCACTCCCGGTGAAGGGATCTCGGCTCTTTCCTCGTAGAATGAGGTGCAGGATATTCCAACTGAATACCACGATGCAAAGCAAAAGTAATCGGCTATAGTGAAGTTATTACCCTGACGCAAACTTCTGTCCAAGGGGTCACTCCCGGTGAAGGGATCTCGGCCCTTGCCTCGTCGACTGAGGAGCAGGATATTCCAACTGAATACCACGATGCAAAACAAAAGAGAACGCCCTTGCAATAACAGCATTTTGAAAAGTGTTCCAACAACATCAGAATAGGTTTGTTTTTAACTTGCATTGATCCGAATCAATGCAGTCCCATCAATTGATCACACCAAAAAGAACGAAAAATATACTGATGTACGTATATGCCATCCGCATTCGCCACTGGGTCCCGTCATTACCCGTTAGGTTAGCTAACTAACGACAGAGCGGGGACTGGACTAGCGCGGATGCAAAACATATACCACATCTACTAATATATATACCAATATATTATATTCGCTCAAGGCGTGATAAAAATGCAACATCACAGAAATGTACATCATCACAGATCAATACAGATATCTGGGATCCCCGGGTTTTCACAGAGCCACTACTGAAACCCGACGTTCCCCTGGTCGTGTGGATATCCTGTGCAAAGAAATCCTAGACCCCTACGGGCGCGGCAAGTTACCCGCCAAAACCTGAAGCAAGGCAGCCCCCTTCAGCTACGTGAATGGACCACCCAGCACTTCACGGAATCCGGTAACTTGGGCATCCCTCCTGGGTCAACCTGTACCCCCTACGAGTGCGGCGAATAGCCCGCCAATTCTAGAGTGAAGCCCCTCCGTCCCAATGCCATGAGATGCGGGCTTGTTGCCTTCTAGAATCCGGCTATCCGCGCACCCCACCTTGGGGTAATCCTAGTACAGAAAGTAAAATATACATACAACGGGTACATCGACCGCAACCTGGTCGTGCCCCAAAATAATAATACAATCAGGCAGTGACGGCAGTCCACATGTCGGACGCTCGCCCCGCAATATCAAATGTACATAATACAACCACAACTGTACTAGTATTGCAACCAGGCTATCCCCCATGACCAATCCGCAACATCACAGCATAACACAGAACATCAACGTGAAAGTCACGTTCGCAAATCCGTCTAACCGGGCTATAGCAGTTAGACTGGATTTACCGATCAAATGACATTCACGGTCGCAGATATAATGTAAATACTGTGAACTAATGTGTTTAAAACATCCGATCGATCAAATTTACCAAGTGGGCCCCCAAGTACCACTGTAGCACATCAAGAAATTCTGGGCCCAAAAATAACATTCCAGAAACCACATTTTCAAGTCAGGAGCATTCTGCAAAATTTTGGGGGACTGAACAGTCCAAGTCACGGCGGAACCGCGGCCCAAGCATGGGTTTGGCCACGGTTCCGCGGTGGTTTAGACTGTTCACGAGCCTAAATTTTCACAGAACTCTTAGATTGTCCTACACATCATTCTGAAACAACCTGAAAAATTTTTGGACTTCAAAAAATTTCGACAGAAACTGATGTGAAGAAAAATACGGTTTTTGGAAAATTGTTCGATTGGAAATGTAAAACACATTAGACAAAGCTAGACTATGTTAATGGCGAGGCTCTGATACCAATGTAAGTGCACGGCGGCGCCCCGGCCGTCAATCCGACGCCGGAGTGCGGAAGCGAAAAACTTTAATTTTGCAAACTAGCAAACCGGCACCACCACGCACTAAACACCCGGATCGGGCCATTAAACTAGATCTAGCTAACTACAAGATGGGTTAGAGATATACCGAGCGATCCGTGTCCTTCGATCTTCGTCTCCACTCCGATCTCCCGCGGAATCTCCGTCTGTTTCCTCCTCGTCGGAAAGGGCACCACATAGCCGGATTCTTTTACGGGCGCCCACCTCTTGACCGAGGCAACTCGGGCGCGAAGTTGGCTAGCCGACGCGTCCAAGGAATGCTGTAGACTAGTGTAGAAACTTTGTCTCTTGGGGTTGTGAAGTTGCCATGATGGAGGAATGAAACAATGAGCTTTTGGAGATGTGTTAGGAATTTTGCAAGCAAGCTAAAAATGAGATGATAGATTTTCACTCATGCAAAAATGAAGCTCTCCCTCCTCCCCAATGTGGCCGGCCCCTTATGAATCAAAATGGTGGAGAGAAAAACCCAAACCATGAAGGATGGTGATGGTAGTAAAAGCAAAGGGGTGACCACATCCAAAAGGTAATGATAACAATGTCAAATCCATTTCAAATCTAATCTAATCTCATTAAAGCAAGCCATCATGAAAAATCAAAGATGCTTAACCTTTCATAATGCCACAAATACAAATAACACCCTCCACAAAGATAATTTGCACAACTGCAAATAACCCCCTCCATCGGAAAAGTCCGGCCGGGAAGGAACAAAGGAAAACTGGCCGGAACGGAATGCAAACTAGCAACTTCAGAAAACTGATCCTGTAATAAATTACAGGAAAACCCCGCTACTGTATATACATGCCCGCATCTGTATTCCCACTGAATACAAATGCAAAGAGATAAAATCTACATAGTACTATACTAGGATCCGGCTTAAATCAAAGCCGGCTAGTATTATCTGTCCGATCCTGATTCGTGCAACACCGCACGTATGTGATCGAACCCTGCCATATATCCATACGGCCTCTAGTACTAACCGTCCGATCCTGATCCGTGCAATACCGCACGTATCTGATCGGACCCTGCCATATCTCCATACGACCTCTACAGCGTTTCCCCCGAAACTTGAGTAACTGTAAGTGTGGTGGACTCTAAAGAATCGTCAATACTATGGCTGTGGATTTAACCACTAGCACGTTAGAGGTATAAGCCAATACGTGACGGGCCACCAGCTATTGACCAAAAGGGACGTCGATGAGCGAACTCATCCTGACACCCTACTGAGCCTGTCGGTGACAATATCCGTACAGTCCGGTCCATTCGTCTATGAGCATCGCATGGCGGGCCTAGGGGGTTGGTAAAAGTCAGACTCCCAAAAGCGGTACAAGTCGTGTCGGAGTGTAGCACAGAACACCCTGAGATACTATTGGAATACCTACCAGTAAATCTCCTGCCTTGGCCAAGGACTTCGTGTAAAGGCTCTCCTAGACACAGCGCGAACTCACCCTCAATACCGGGAGAGATGAACCCCTGAAGATCCGCTCACTGCCTCCATGTGGCTCGGGACTGTACCCAACTAAAACCTGTTTGCACGTCTCCTTTGAGCATGGTAGGGTAGTAATCAAAGTACAGTGGGAACTCACACGAGAGAAATGACGATCCCCAGGTCGATGAACTAACCTGTACACATGTCACCAGGGAACTGCTATCTGACGTCAGGTATAAGACCAACTAGCATGTTCCCGGCGAGTCCTGTCCGGTGTACTCATAACCCAATGAGCACCTGTATACATCTTAGGTGAACCAACTGACACCAGTGGCTTGTGAGACCGGCCACCGCCCCTCGTCGGGGTCTCGACTGTATACACTAGTCTACTCTGGAGAATCGATGCCCTGTCTCGAAACTCCCACGACTAGGGACCATTTAAGGATGTGCTTATAGACTACCAGCTCCCACGTATATGATCGCCCTCATACTGCTGGCAGTCAAGCAAGAATCCTAGGGGCTCTATCAACGTGTAATAGCGACCTGTAAGGTCACCTAAAGCAGTACACGATGATAAAGGTAAACCAGATAGCATACTATCATCTTGAGTAAGACTGTCCTATCGGGATAGGTCCTCCCTCAATCATTGCAATCACGTACCTGTGATCCAATAATTGACTCTGAGGGCACTATCTCCAACAATACCAACCCCAGGCTGAGATATACGACATATAAGACGAAGATGTAAGTCGATGCTATGCACCCCGCGGAATCGTGGGGAGGCGGAAGGTGTAAAAAACGATAATTTTAGCATCATAACATCGACTGTAAGCCATGATCGTAATCTAAACCGTATCTAGCAAAAGCAAATGAAGTATAAATAAAAGTACAGAAGTTTATACCTCAAGAAATCTGGTCCTTCTTTTCCTTATCTCGTTGTCCTCCTCACCTGCACGAACTCTTCGAAGTGGTACGGATGTCGTCTCTTCGTCGGCTTGATCGAATCCTATATGATCCACCCGAACGTTTGTGCACCAAGCTTTTCTTCTAAACCAAAGAAACTAGATGAAGTAGTTTGCTAAACTAAATGATCTAGGGTGTGTAGATGATGTAGATGGATTGAGATGTCTAATTTAGCTCAAGGTTACTCAACTCATGAGTGTTCTTGAAATTGAGGGAATTGGAGATGGTGAAAAGAAATAGTATGAACTAATAGATGAAGAAGGATAGGGTTTTCTCTCTCTCTCTTGTTCTAAACTGAACTCTACACCATTATGAATTAGAAAAACTAATTCAATAATAGATAATAGGTTTAATGGTCAAACAAATGACTCATGGGTCAATTGACCAACATGTGTCCCTAAAACCCAAGTCCTTATTCATGCATAATACACATCATTTCTTAATTACCTAAAATGTATTAATTATTTAAAACTAAATGATTAATACAATTAGGTCATACCATCTACAAATACATTTTGTACAAATTACGAAAACGCCTCTCGTCCGTACATACATACATGTATTCGTATTCCGAAAAATACGAATACCGAAGATGACAATCCATCTGTACAATACTAGGATCCGGCTTAAACCAAAGCCCACTAGTATTGTCCGCCCGACTCATCGTGCGTGCATGAGTGTACGCACGTGACCTTTCGTAAAACCATACGATATCTACAAGTTTTGCTCGATGCAGGGAAACGCTCTATGCGGGACTCTAAAGACTCGACTCTACGCTGGCAGTGGGTTTAACTACAGGCCGCAAGCGGTACGAGCTGTACGTAACGGTCCCTAGGTATTGTCGATAAGAAAGCCGATGAGCATAACTCATCCGAACTCCTACTGAGTCTGTATGTGACAATCTCCGTACAGTCCGGTCTGCCCGTCTAAGAGTATCGCATATCTGGCCTAGGGGGCAGTAAACGTCAGACCCCTAATAGAGGTATAAGTCATGTCAGAGTACGGTCCAATACACCCTGAGAAACTACTGGAGTACCTACCAATAAATATCGCTTGCCCTAGCCAGGGACTATGTGTAATGGCGTTCCGAACACAGCGCGATATCAACCCCCAATACCGGGAGAGACGAATCCTATTTAACCGCCACTGTCTCTAAGTGCTTCGGGACTGCACCCAACCACTACCTGTTTGCACGACTCAGTAGAGCTGTGGTAGGGTAGTAATTTAAGAACAGTGGGAATACACTTGAGGCGAAGCAGCAGTGTCAAGTCAACGGACTAAGCTGTACTCATGTCATCAGAGTACTTCTATCTGACGATAGGTATATTACCAACCAGCAGTTTCTAATGAGTCCGTCCAGTGTAACTCACAACCTAATGAGCACCTGCATACTATCTCCAGTACGACGTACCGATGGCTGTGGGACAGACCATCTCCCAGGCTGGGAAGGGAAGCGTATACACTAGTCTGCTCTGGAGTATCGATTCCCTGTATCGATAATCCCGCGACTAGGGACCTGTAGAAGGATGTGCTTGCAGATTACCCAGCCCCCACTAGTGTGACTGCCATCACAACGCTGGTAATCAAGCGTAGATCCTAAGGGCTCTACTAATATGCATAGGCGATATGTTAAAAGAAACATATGTACATATTAAAGTAGAAACAAACCAAGTAGCATACTACTATTTTGAGCAAGAATGTTATTACAACTGTGAATATCCCAAGCTTCCATTAAGTAATATACAAACTAGTATGATACAGTAATGGTCTCTAGGATATATACACTAACAATCTCCCACTTGCACTAGGTGTTAGTGTAGATGCCCTAGAGGCCATTACTGTATCATACTAGTTTGTATATTACTTAATGGAAGCTGGGGATATTCACCGGTGTGTAGACAATCTTGCTCAAAATGGTAGTATGCTACTTGGTTTGTTTCTACTTCAATGTGTGTACATGTGTTTCTTTTAGCATATCGCCTATGCTTGATTACCAGCGTTGTGATGGCAGTCACACTCGTGGGGGCTGGGTAATCTACAAGCACATCCTTTTAAAGGTCCCTAGTCGTAGGATTATCGAGACAGGGCATCGATACTCCGGAGTAGACTAGCGTATGCGCTTCTCATCCCAGCAGGGGAGACAGTCTGTCCCACAGCCGTCAGTATGTCGTACTTGAGATAGTATGCGGGTGCTCGTTAGGTTACGAGTACACTGGATAGGACTCGTTGGGAACTGATTGGTTGGTAATATACCTATCGTCAGTTGTCAGTTCCCAGGTGACATGGGTACAGCTTAGTCCGCTGACTTGACACTGTCACTTCGCCTCGAGTGTGTTCCCACTGTACTTAGATTACTATCCTACCACGGTTCAAAGGAGTCGTGCAAACAGGTAGTAGTTGGGTGCAGTCCCGAAGCACTTGGAGGCAATGACAGTTAGACAGGATTCGTCTCTCCCGGTATTGGGGGTTGACATCGCGCTGTGTCTAGGAGAGCCATTACACGAGTAGTCCCTGTCCCGGGCAAGCGAGATATACTGGTAGGTTTCCAGTGTTATCTCAGGGTGTTCTGGGCTACACTCCGACACGACTTGTACCGCTATTAGGGGACTGACGTTCACCACCCCCTAGGCCCGCCATGCGATGTATCGGACGAACAGACCGGACTATACGGAGATTGTCACATTCAGGCTCAGTAAGAGTTCAGATGGGTTTCACCTCGTCCGTCTTCTTATCGACATCTACCTGGGGGCCGTTACGCACAGCTAGTGCCGCTTGCGGTATGTGGTTAAACCCACTGCCAGCGTAGTGTCGAGTCTTTAGAGTCCCACACAGAGAGCTATTCGCCTTTAGGCAAAAAAGTAGAGGTCGCATGGTTTTGCGACAGGGTTCGGTCATATCCGCGCGCTTGTGCACGTTTAGTGACCGGGCAGTTATTACTAGCGGGTTTTGGTTTAAGCCAGATCCTAGTATACGTTTTGTGATTGATTTTATCTCATTTGCATTCGTGTTCCCCGGAACGCGGTTGCGAGTGTGTATGTACGGTTGACAGAAAGACAGAGGCAGAGGATTCTCATTAGGGTTGTTGACTGTTGACTATTGACTTTTGCTAAACCCTAATAAGAATAAGAAATATGATTAATGATAATATTAATTAAGTATTATTGTGTCATGGTTGGGATGAAGAGTTGACTTTGTTGACTTGTTGACTTTGTTGATCGGTTGACTAGGTTGGACTAGTTGACCACCATCATTACAATGCTATCGTTTCATGGAAAAGACTTTTGCTTGCTTGTTTCTTTTTGCAAAATGAGTGCATGAAATGATATGGCCATTTTGACTTGAACCATCACATAATACTCAATTACTATTATGAGTTATCATGATTTTGGATTATGAGAGCTTGGATGGCAAAAGACTTATTCATTTCTTTCATTTGCTTTCTCTCTCTTTAGCTCATTCATCTTCAAGCTCTCTCCCTCTTCCTCTTGCTCTCCTTCTAGCTCAAGGCAACTCCCTCTCATGAGTTGAGAAACATTGCCTTAGAGATAAAAGAAAACCCATATCACTTCTCTACTCATCCTAGTTCATAAGGTTTAGCAAACCAAGTGTTCTAGTTTCTTCAAGTTTGAAGTAGAAGCCAAAAGGTAGAAGCTTTCGGGTGGATCCATCTTCGGCGCGAGAAGATGACGAGGTGAGGCCAATCCGTACACCGGAAAGAGTTGAAGACGAAGGAGTTCAAGTAAGGTATAACCCCCTAACCGAGTAGGTAAAACTCCTAGTTAGGTTGTTAGGTAGTTGTTTAACAAAGATCCGTATTTTGAGTCCATGTTACCACCCTAAGAAAAATCGTTTTTCACCATTTCCGCAACCCCAAAGAACCGGGGAAGGGTAGCATGGACTTACAGTAGTATCAGAGCCTAGTTAAACACTATCTAACATGTTAGCAAAGTAAGTAGAAGTTCGATCATAGAAAAAGTCACGAAACACGCCCGAAAATTCAACTTTCTGCCGAATTTGTTTTCTGTTCCAAAAATAATAAATCTTATCTTAAAATTCGGCTTAGGGTTTTTAGAAGAAACTGTAGAAAAATGGTCCACTGAACCGATTAACGCGCCGCGGAACCGCGGCGGGAGCGTGCTCCCGCCGCGGATCCGCGGCCGAGTTGACTCGGCCGTGGGCAATTTTTCTCACAGTTTGTTCAGTCGGGTGTTTTGGGATTTTTACAGTATGTTTTTTCTGCCCAGATTTTCCAGAAAGCATAATTTGTTTTTGGGGCTCAAAAATCCGTAATTTGATCGAACTTCTAAAGACTAAAGCTAACGGGTTTATTTCTGTGATGTGATATATGTATTGAACGTCTGCTAATCGCTATACGTCGATTAGTGGGGGTTATACATATCTGTGATCTGTAATGTTGATGGTATGTGTATATGAATTCATTGGATTGTCGCGGGTGAATAGCCGGGGGGTTGTGAGACGAGAGTTTTCCTTTCTTTCAATTCATGTAATTTGTATTTGATGTAATATTATTTATATGGCCGCACAACCGGGATGAGCTTGTAGCCGTCATTGTATAATTTCTTTTACTGTTTTCGCTCCTAGGATAGACCCATGGAGGGGGTGCACAAAATACCGGGTATCTCGAAGTGCCGAGTGGCCTACTCACGGTGTTGAGGGAGGTTGCTTCGCTTTGGATACTTGGCGGGAAGTTTTCCGCAACCGTAGGGGTCTTGGGTGGGGTATTGGCTATTCACCGCGACCGTGTAATTCGCTTTTCGTTACAGGCTCGTACGAATTGCGGATTCCTAGTATATCCAATGTGTTCATCTGTGATCTGGAATGGCTACCATTGCTATATATCTATATATGATATCTATTTAGGCATTGCTTATGTTTTGCATCCGCACTAGTCCAGCCCCCGCTCTATCGTTAGTTAAGTAACCTAACGGGTAATGACGGGGTCCCGTGGCGAATGCGGATGGCATAAGCGTACGTCATATTTTGGTTGTTTTCTGCAATGGTAGGATTAAATGATGGGACGCATTAAAATTAATGCAAGAAAATAAACCAAAGTTAAAGTCGTTGGAAAAATTTCAAAACCCACTCGGTTTCTTTTCAAAAACAACTTTTAAACGCGGAGCTTAAGCCACTCCTTTTAAAAGCTATCAAGGTTCCTTCGATTATATCAAGTTCACTACGTTCAAGGTTTCGCCAAAACCATTCGTAGCCCTCCGTCGTTTCGTATGAATATTCAATAGTATTCAAGCTATGTTTGTTGACCTTCGTTAAGGCATAGTGATTGGTAGCTGTTGGGTGTTCATATGTAGCATAAATAGATGCGTTGGTTTGGGACAGTCGTATTACCTTGTTGACCTTCGTCAAGGGTATATACGGGTGGGTTCAAATTAACCTGGACAATGACGGATAGAACTTGACATGTGACTTATGATTTGTTGACCTTCGTCAAGGTCATAAGAGCATGGGGCAAAAATCCACATCGGGAGTTTCTAAAGAAACTGAAACTTGATAGCGCTGCATACAATTTGGAGTGTGATGATTCTGGTAGGATTCCTTCAGTTTTATCACGTGATGATATTTGGATCCCGATCCTACTGTGAGTATATGCTACTCCTCGGGAACTTTCTCACTTAACGATCAATGCTATAAACCAAGTAGGTGTCTAGAAAGGTGTTAGAGGGGCTACGCCCCCAGAGAAAAGAGGTTATTTAATTAAGGAACTTCGCGAAAGCATTGGAAAACCTCCCTCGAAGTATCGACACTAGCCTGGCTGAACGGTTAAGCAAGTATTGTATGGTGAGATTGATCCCGACTAATTCTTCCTTTATGGTTTGAGGAGGGATTCGAGAGACAGTGGGATCCATCCTGTTTAGATAAATTAAAAACCAATCTAAACTTGCAAGAGCATTATGCTGAGTGTTTTCTTCTCTCTCTCTTAATTGCAGCGACCCAGTGACCACACGTAGGTTACATCTAGATAATAAAATGACTGAACCTGACTGTTATGACTGGCAAAGGTCTGTCCAGATGTTCATTGCCCCTGACAAGCTGGGACACCTCTTAACTAATCAAACCCCTTCCGTCTCAGGACCAGTTTCCCCTGTCGCGGATATTGGCATCCGTAAGACATCGGAAAAAGACTGTGCGAAAGCCAAGTGCCTCGTGTTAGCCTCAGTTGATGGTACAAACCAGAGGCAGCACGAGAAGATGGACTTAGTTTCTATCTTCCTCCATAACAAAGATTTATATGGAGAGCAATCTCATATCGCAAGATATGAGACCTCGAACGAATTGCTTCAAGCGAGGTTGGCTGTCGGGTCATCTGTAGGGGGAAACGTCCTTACAGAGATACGGACCTGAAGACCACGTTGGAGAACGAGTCAAATACTGACTTGATTCTACAGTCCCTGCCCTCTGCTTATACCCTGAAGGAAACCAGGGAAGAAGAAGGAAAAGGAAGGGCAAAAGTTTCGGGACTGGATATAGTAAAAGAGGGACGTTCCTATTGTAACGGGAATGAACATTGGCAGAAGGATTGCAGGGCTAGCAAAGCCAGTAGCCAGAATTCGAAGCATGTTGTGGCTTCGGCTTCGGGTGTGTTTGTAATAGAGAACTGTATGTCAGTTAACCCTACTTCCTGGGTATTGGATACCGGATCAGGATCTCACATCTGTAATTCATTACAGGCTTTGAGAAACCGTAGGGTTATCAGAAAAGGTGATATGACTCTCAGGGTTGCTAACGGAATGAGCATGGATGCTGAATCCATAGGGGAATATCATCTTGGACTGACAACTGGGTAGATATTGATTTTGCGTAACAGTTTGTATGTACCAGGTGCGACTTGTAATATCATACTGTATCCTTACTTTCTAAGGAAGGATATGAATTTACTTTTGTAAGCGATGTAGTACACATCCACCTAAATCAAGTTCTGATTGGGTCAGGTACATTAAATAACGGGATATACGTATTGAATCAAGCTCAGATTTTCATTGTCCAGAACACACTTAAAAGAAAGTCTCCGGAATTAAATCATGCTTTCTTATGGCATTGTAGACTGGGTCATATTAATGAAACACGATTAAATAAGTTACATAAAGAGGGATACTTGAATCCGTTCGAGTATCAGTCTTATGCCACTTGTGAATCTTGTCTCATGGGAAAGATGACAAAGACTCCGTTCACTGGACACGGAGTAAGAGCGAGCGAGCTCTTGGGACTCGTACACAGTGATGTGTGTGGTCCAATGTCTACACATGCGCGAAGTGGTTATTCATACTTCATTACTTTCACAGATGATTTCTCTAGGTATGGACATGTCTTCTTAATGAAGCACAAATCCGAGGCCTTTAAGAAATTTCGGGAATACAAGAATGAAGTTGAAAAACAAACAGGCAAAAGTATAAAGACACTGAGATCTGATCGAGGTGGTGAATACTTGAGTGCCGAGTTTCTGGACTACTTAAAAGAGAATGGAATTCTCTCTCAGCGTACTCCTCCATACACACCACAGCACAATGGTGTATCTGAAAGGCGGAATCGAACCCTATTGGATATGGTTCGTTCCATGATGAGTAAGGCTGAGTTACCGCAATCTTTCTGGGGGTATGCACTAGAAACAGCTGCATATCTCTTGAACAAGGCTCCAACCAAGACTGTGCCTACCACCCCATATCAGATGTGGAGTGGGAAGAAACCCTGTCTTAAGTATCTTAAGACATGAGGATGTCCAGCTTTTGTAAAGAAGCAGCATGCGGACAAGCTCGAAGCACGCTCAGTACTGTGTAAGTTTGTGGGATACCCAAAAAACTCCAGGGGGTATTTTTCTATTCCGCAGAAGAAAAAAAGTTTTTGTTTCTCAGCATGCCCACTTCTTGGAAACTGAATTTTTGGAAAATCAGATAAGTGGGAGCGCAATAGAACTGGAAGAAATTCCAGAACCACAAGCTATTACTGAAAGCTTGGAAGAACCAGAAGTTTCAGGAGAAACAGACATTCCTACGCCGCTCCGCAGGAGTAGTAGGTAGTCTCATCCGCCCGAGAGATACTACGGTTTTCTCATAGACGGGGATAGAGAGGATTGCGCCATTGATTATGATGAGCCTACTAGCTTCCAGCAAGCCATTCAGAGCGGTGACTCAGTAAAATGGCTGGATGCAATGCGGGCCAAGATGGAGTCCATGTACACCAACAAAGTTTGGACTTTGGACTTTGCACCAGAAGGGGTAAAACCCGTATACTGCAAATGGATCTTTAGAAAGAAGATTGGTGTAGATGGGCAGGTTGAAACCTATAAAGCTAGGCTTGTTGCAAAGGGTTTTCGTCAAAGACCTGGTTTGGACTACGACGAGACCTTTTCTCCGGTAGCTATGCTCAAATCCATTCAGATCCTTCTTGCCATTGCTTCCTTCCACGATTATGAGATCTGGCAGATGGACATAAAGACCGCTTTCCTAAATGGAAATTTGGAAGAGTGCGTCTATATGGATCAGCCAGAGGGATTCAATCAGAGTGGGAGCAGTGGTAAAGTGTGCAAGTTGCTCAAGTCCATCTATGGACTGAAGCAGGCATCGCGGAGTTGGAACATCTGCTTTGATGATACTGTCAATGAATTCGACTTTGTCAAAAACCCAGATGAACCATGCATTTACAGTAAGATTGTTGGGAGAAATGTGGTATTCCTCGTCTTGTACGTCGATGACATTCTCCTAATAGGAAATGATATTCTTATGTTACAGTCAGTCAAAGGATTCTTGTCACAGAGGTTCTCCATGACGGACCTGGGCGATGCCAACTACATTCTGGGGATCCAGATCTATCGTGATAGATCTAAAAGGATGTTGGGACTTTCACAGTCCAGGTACATCGGCACCATACTGAAACGATTCAGCATGGAAGATTCCAAGCACGGTAATCTACCGGCTTGTCACGGAATCACCCTCTCCAAAGAGATGTCTCCCAAGACTGATTTGGAAAGGGCTCGCATGTCATCAATACCTTACGCATCTGCGGTAGGCTCTATTATGTATGCGATGTTGTGTACCAGACCAGATGTAGCATACGCATTGAGCGTTGTAAGCTAGTATCAGTCGGACCCAGGGGAGAAACACTGGATAGCGGTAAAGAACATTCTCAAGTACCTGAGAAGGACCAAGGAGATGTTCTTGGTGTATGGCGGAAAAGACTTCCAGATCGAGGCCTTTGCTGACTCCAGCTTCCAGAGTGACAAGGATGACTCCAAGTCCATGTCGGGTTATGTCTTTACCCTCAATGGAGGGACGGTTTGTTGGAAGAGCTCCAAGCAGGAAACCGTTGCTGACTCAACTATGGAAGCGGAGTACATAGCTGCTTGCGATGTCATAAAAGAAGCTGTCTGGATGAAGAAGTTCCTCACGGATCTTCAGGTGGTTCCTACCAGTATTGATCCAATATCGTTGTATTGCGACAATAACGGCGCTATAGCTTTAGCGAAGGAACCCAGGTCCCATCAGAAGTCCAGGCATATTTTGAGGCGGTATCACCTGATCAGGGAGATCGTAGATCGCCAGGATATCGAGATGAAGAGAGTAAATTTAGAAGATAACACTGCATATCCACTCACGAAGGCCTTGCCCCAGACTCAGTTCGAGCGGCTGATCGAGATGATAGGTCTTCGATACGCCAGTACATGGCCTTAGTCCAAGTGTGAGATTGTTAGTGTATATGCCCTAGAGGCCATTACTGTATCATACTAGTTTGTGTATTACTTAATGGAAGCTAGGGATATTCACCGGTGTATAGACAATCTTGCTCAAAATGGTAGTATGCTACTTAGTTTGTTTCTAATTCAATGTGTGTACATGTGTTTCTTTTAGCATATCGCCTATGCACATTAGTAGTGTTGGAGATAGTGCCCCCAGAGTCAATTATTGGATCACAGGCACGTGGTTGCTGTAAGTGCACGGCGGCGCCCCGGCCGTCAATCCGACGCCGGAATGCGGAAGCGGTGATAAACTTTAAATTTTGCGGACTTAGCAAACCGGCACCACCGCGCACTAAACATCCGGATCGTAACCATTAACAAGTCTAAGCTAACTAGAAGATGGGTTAGAGATATACCGACGATCCAAATCCTCCGGTTTTCTCGTCATGGTCCCGATCTCCTGCGGAAAGTCCTGTCTCCTCCTCGTCGCCGGAAGTGCACCACATCGCCTACTTTGTTTACGGGCTCCCACCTCAATGCCGAGGTAACTCGGGCACGAAGCCGGCTACTCGACGTGCCCAAGATATGCTGTAGAATATCTGTAGAACCTTGTCTCACTTTGGGGATTGTGGAATTGCCATTGGTGGAGGAAAAAAGAGAGCTTGGAGAGTGGTGGGTGAAAAATATAGCATGCAAAGAATGAGTGTAACCTTTTTCTCACTACACACAAGAGAAGCATTTTTCTCTCCTTGCCAAAAAGTGGCCGGCCCCCCCCTTTGCATTTGTGATTGGAGAGAGAAAAAGCTAGACAAGGGGTGGGTGGAACAATGATACAAAAAGGGGATCATGAAAGAACATGATAACAAAGCAATACCAACACTCAACCACCTACCACCAACCTCATCATCAACAACCATGATGATCCAAAGTCAAGCCATCATGAAAAACAAAGTCAAGAAGTCAAGGCAAAAGGTATGGCTATCATGATACAACAAATTGCAAAGACCCCCTCCACAAATGCTTATTTGCAACAATGCAAATAAACCCTCCTCCACCAATCTTCGGCCAATGAACGGAACAAAGGAAATCGGCCGAAACTAAAAACAAACTGGCAACTCCAGAAAACTGGTCCCGTAATAAATTACAGGAAAAACCCCGATACTGTGCATACACACCCGCATCTGTATTTCGACCGAAATACAAATGCCATGAGACAAAATCTCCACTGTACTATACTAGAATCCGGCTTATACCAAAACCGGCTAGTAATATCTGTTCGATCCTGATCCGTGCAATACCGCACGTATCTGATCGAACCCTGCCATATAACCATACGGCCTATAGTACAAAACTGTCCGATCCTGATCCGTGCAATACCGCACGTATCTGATCGGACCTTGCCATATCTCCATACGGCCTCTACAACCTTTCGCCCGAAAGCTGAGTAACTGAATGTGGGGAACTCTAAAGACTCGTCAACACCTTGGTTGTGGATTTAACCACTAGCACGTCAGAGGTATAAGCCAATACGTAACGGGCTACCAGGTACTGACTAAAAGGGGCGTCGATGAGCGAACTCATCCTGACAACCCTACTGAGCCTGTCAGTGACAATATCCGTACAGTCCGGTCCGTTCGTCTATGAGCATCGCATGGCGGGCCTAGGGGGTTGGTAAAAGTCAGACCCCCAAAAGCGGTACAAGTCGTGTCGGAGTGTAGCCCAGAACACCCTGAGATACTACTGGAATACCTACCAGTAAATCTCCTTGCCTCGGCCGAGGGCTTCGTGTAATGGCTCTCCTAGACACAGCACGACCTCACCCCCAATACCGGGAGAGACGAACCCCTGAAGATACGCTCACTGCCTCCATGTGGCTCAGGACTGTACCCAACTAAAACCTGTTTGCACGACTCCTTTGAGCCGTGGTAGGGTAGTAATCAAAGTACAATGGGAACTCACACAATACAAATGACGATCCCCAGGTCGATGAACTAACCTGCACACATGTCACCAGGGAACTGCCATCTGACGTCTGGTATATGACCAACTGGCATGTTCCCGGCGAGTCCTGTCCGGTGTACTCATAACCCAATGAGCACCTGTATACATCTTAGGTGATCCAACTGACACCAGTGGCTTGTGAGACCGGCCACCGCCCCTCGTCGGGGTCTCGACTGTATACACTAGTCTACTATGGAGTATCGATGCCCTGTCTCGAAACTCACACGACTAGGGACCATTTCAGGATATGCTTATAGACTGCCAGCTCCCACGTATATGATCGCCCTCATACTGCTGGTGGTCAAGCAAGAATCCTAGGGGCTCTATCAACGTGTAATAGCGACGTGTCATGTCACCTGAAACAGTACACGATGATAAAGGTAAACCTGATAGCATACTATCATCTCGAGTAAGACTGTCCTACCGGGATAGGTCCTCCCTCAATCACCGCAATCACGTACCTGTGATCCAATAATTGACTCTGAGGGCATTATCTCCAACAATCTCCCACTTGCACTCAAGGCTAATTATTGCGATGTCGCATACTCACAGCCCGTGTGATACCGAACACCCTGTAAGTCTACGTTAGCGCCCCGGCAGTCTACAGACGCCATAATGCGGAACAAAAACTTTTAACTGGCGCTATCGTATACTTTAACCCGGATCTGCCATTATTGCTAAACTCACAAACTGTAAAGAGTGTAGAATGGTTATACCGAACGATCCGAGTCCTTCGTTCTTCAACCATCATCCCACGCTCCGTTGCGGCTGCTCCGATCTCGTCGATCTCCGATCTCCTCGTCGAGGTGGCACCACATGATCGGTTCTTTAAACGGGCTCCCGCCTCTGACTCGAGGCAACTCGATCGTCAAGTTTGCCAAAAGAGACGACCAAGATTGATGTAGAGAATGAGTAGATGACTTTGTCTCACTTCGTCCAAGTCCGTGGACGATCGGTTAATGAAGTTGCCGTGGAAATCGGGTGATGGAATGAAATGAACTGTAAAATTCCATACACCCCGAATACTATCATAATCTTTTCTAGTCAAAATGAAACATCAAGTGAGAGTGAGGAGGAGAGAGAAGGCCGGCCACTTATATATGATGGAGGGAGGTGACCGTAGGAGAGGGGGTGACCACAAGAAAGCTTCTCACTTAAAAGATCAAGAAGAAAATATCTTAAGGAAAACAAAAGGCTTTAATAACAAAGCATGAGTCATTAAGCATAGTCACCATTTAATAAATGCACCATTAAAGTCAAGATGACTCATTAGCCACTTCATCACTTCTAGAAGCTTCTAGAATGATGACTCACTCATATCTGAAGAAAAGATAAATCCGTCTTTAACCGAATGTTAAAAGACGGCTGATAGAAAACTGGAAACTGGCAACTTCCAAAAGTGATCCTGAAACGACTTTCAGGATAACCCCGAAACTGTATAAATATACCCGCATTTGTATTACGACCGAATACAAATGCAACTGAGACAAAGATATTATACCTACTCAATATAATACTCGGATCCGGCTTAAACCAAAGCCGACCAGTATCATCTGTCCGAAAATCGACACGTGCGTAAACGCACGTGCATTTTCCGAACCCTGCCATAAAACCATACGGCCTCTACAACGTTTCGCCCGAACTTGGGAAACTGCCTGTGGGGGACTCTAATGACTCGTCAGTACCCTGGCAGTGGGTTTAACCACAAACCGTCAGCGGCACTAGCTATGCATAACGGCTGCCTATGGACTGACCTCAAGGGTGGCCGAGGAGCGAACTCAAGGGAGACCAATGAGCGAACTCCTCCGAAAACCCTACTGAGCCTAACAGTGACAATGTATATACAGTCCGGTCCGTTCGTCAATGAGTATCGCATATCTGCCTAGGGGGCTAGTAACGTCAGACCCCCAATAGCAGTATAAGTCGTGTCGGAGTGAAGCCCAATAACACCCTGAGATACTACTGGAGTACCTACCAGTAAATCTCCTGCCACGGCCGTGGGCTTTGTGTAATGGCTCTCCTAGACACAGCACGATCTCGCCCCCAATACCGGGAGAGACGAATCCCCTGCCGATCCGCTCACGTGCCTCCATATGGCTCGGGACTGTACCCAAAAACTACCTGTTTGCACGACTCCTTTGAGCCGTGGTAGGGTAGAAATCAAAGCACAGTGGGAACTCACACGAGACAAATGACGACCTCAGGTCGATGAACTAACCTGTACACATGTCACCAGGGAACTGCTATCTGACGATAGGTATAGTACTAACTAGCAGATTCCCGGCGAGTCCTGTCCGGTGTACTCATAACCCAATGAGCACCTGTATACATCTTAGGTGATCCAACTGACACCAGTGGCTTGTGAGACCGGCCACCGCCCCTCGTCGGGGTCTCGACTGTACACACTAGTCTACTCCGGAGTATCGATGCCCTGTCTCGAAACTCCCACGACTAGGGACCACAATAAAGGATATGCATATAAACTACCCAACTCTCACGTATATGATCGCCATCATACTGTTGGTAGTAAAGCAAGATCCTAAGGGCTCTATCAAAGTGTAACATGCAATCAGTCACCTGAACATGTACACGACTGATAAAGGCAAACCAGATAGCATACTATCATCTAGAGTAAGACTGTCCTACCGGGATAGGTCCTCCGCAATCATTGCAATCACGTACCTGCGATCCAATAATTGACTATGAGGGCACTATCTCCAACAATCTCCCACTTGCACTCAAAGCTAATATTGCGATGTCGACTACTCACAGCCCGTGTGAAACCGAACATCCAACTCCTCTACTAATCAGTTTCACAAAGCCCGTTTGTAAAACTATTGTGTTCGAGAAATAGCCTCGGTGAGTGGATCCGCCTAGAAGTTTCTTTCTGTATCTCTCTTAATCTCAAGTTCGTGGAGAAAGCCATCTCCCGAATTGTGTAGTACCTGTCTCAGAATATGTCTGGATATCTGATGGGACCTTAGTTCATAAATGAACTCCATATCCAAAACCTCTTAGACTGTACGGATCACTGAACCTAATCAGTATCCGGCACCATGCCACCCACAGTATCCTCTTGGACCACCTGTCCATAATACTGTCCCTCGTCAGAGGGAAAACTAAAACTCTGACAATCACTCTGTCATCCATGTCACCTTTGAAGCCTGGAATGATAACCGTCTCCCGAAAGAGGCTGCCGTTATCAAATCCGTAGAACATGTACCAATGTTCTAAAACTGCTTCCTTATGTTTCTCCAGGATTGGATTAATACAAACTTATTGCATCTAGTGCAAAACCAACATTTGGTGTGGTACTTGATATCTCATGATTGACTCAATTGCCTTAGCAAGTGATCTGCCAATCATGCACATCCCTCTCCTCTTTAGTCTATACGACATCTTTAGAGAGGGTGACTCCATCACCTGCAGGTACACCACCATGCTAGGAGTCAACTATTCCAAAAACCATTAGAATATCTGTCAAAGTACCCACATTGGGAAACTACCCAAATCCAGATCTAAAACCATAGATCTAGAAACCACAATGTCAAATATTATATCCATATCCTGTCTGGAGAAACAACTGTGTGACGACCACAGTACAACCGATCGTAGTATAGGAATTTTACTTCCTACTCTGTGTATGTCATCCAGATACCATGACATCACACCCTACTACCTTCTTAACTGATCCATCCCCTATTCTGATTGAAGTCAAACCCATGACTGTCACATCAAAATTAGATGATCTATCTTCGCTATAACTGCTCAAGTCTATAAATAGATATAAGCATCTTGCCCACTATGCTTCCGCTGCTCCCACTGACTACGACAACCCTCCTACCGGGTCTCATATCCTGGAACAACAGTAGTGTCAAGTCTGGGTAGATAAGAACCTCCCTGTCACCGTCCTTGAGCCTACCGAAGTACCTCTCGGGTGTCTGAGGTTACCTACCGTACCTGCGGAGTGGCAATTGGAATGTCTAACCTGATTGAATGTATAGGTCCTATTAAATTTTCCGTAATCGTTCGCGGTTCTGGAATCACTTCCAGTTCTACCATACTCCCACTACTGTTTTCTGAAAAAGATCCATTTTTACTAAAACTGTGGCGAGTCAAGAACAATATCACTATTGATCTTCCAAATGGTAGAATATCAACCCTCGTCATAGCCAGGGTCAACCCACAAACAGCCATTACAGAAAACGTGCCCTGAGTTATCCAGTGTCTGGTTTTAATCATAAGCTGGACAACTCCCCGTACCTTAATTTCTTTTAAGGTACGAACTATTCTATATCCAATATAGAAACTTTGGCACTTATTTAATTGGAACCAAGATTCAATCCATGCAGCTGTCTCCAGTGCATATCAACTTAATGGAAAGAGGCTAATCAGCATTACTCAACTTAGGAATCCATCCAATTATGAGTAACCTGAAAGAGAAACACGTTTCTCAAAACCATCACTATCATCTGAATACCAATCACAAGAATCTACATCTTCGATCTCTTTGAAGAATCCCGACACTTGTGATACCTGGTTCTCTACTTTATTCTTATACCCACAACTTCTCAAAACTTAGACCTTGTATTTCTACGAAACACTTGTCTAAATCCTAGAGAAGTTATAAGTAAACAGAACATAGTACGAGGACCTACCCCTTTGTCCTGATGGACACTTGGACAACATACAATACTCTGTATAAGTCCGCTGAGTTAAACAACTCAAAACCTGTGCGTCGTAGGTAGAAAACTGTACCCTGGCGATTTCCTCAAATATCACAAATTACAACGAATTCCGATATAATGAGGATGATCACCTAATTCCCAATATCTTACTCCCACTCATCATCTGTAAAACCATACAGATATGAGAATGAAACCTGGTAAATACATACCCTTGGAGTAAGTGTCTAATCGGGAAAACAGTTTTTCTTTAACGATGCACTGAAACATGAAAATGTTTCGCAGGGGTATCCTGGTATTCATAGCAATGCCTCTTCCATAATCCAATTCATGACTTCAACCGTATATTTTATTGCCATCTCTCTAAATCACTTTATTTGTCTTTAGTCGTTACCTTCTGTACACCATCGTTAGGCTAAATGGTTTTCTTCCTTCCCTACCGTTCGGCACCAGCCTATGGTTTGGAAGAAGACTATCCAGTAAGCATAATAGGTGTACCCTCCTAAACCAAGGAGTACTCGCAACTGAGAGAAGGTGATGATAAAAGACAACTGAATAATACCTTATTCTTTCAAAGGTGAAATAGGAGTGGCGATGAAGTACGCGGTTTCGGTCGTGAATGATATCAGTCACAATTTACTTTGTCCTCTTTCTAATCCCTTTATTTTGTCTTTACATATTACCTTCTGCACACCCTACTTAGGCTAATTGGTTTTCTTCATTCCCTACCTTTCGGCACCAGCCTATGGTTTGGAATAAGACTATCCAATAAGCGTAATAGGCGTACTCTCCTAAACCAAGGAGCTCTCGCAACCTGAGAGAAGGTGATAATAGAAGACAACTGAATAAACCAATTCTATTTCTCCTGAACCTGGATCCATCCTCGAAGAAGTCCCTTCGAGTTCGTATATAACCATACGATGGATCTATCCAATGGAAGTGGATATCCGTAATAATACGGGTGTTCTGAGAAATTCAAAGGGTAAAAGAAGGAGTGGCAATGACTTATGCAACTCAGACAATCCAAAAGCCAGTATTTTAAGAAGGTTCGGTCAACCTGGTCACTGAGTCATAGTCTAGGGTCGGTCAAAGGTCGCTGCCAAAGAGAGAGAGAGAAAAGAAACACTCTGCGTGCACTCTAACCTAGATCAGAATGGTCATCAATTTATCTAATCCGGAAACCTCCCACTGTCCTGTCAAATTCTCCTCCAAACCTAAAGAAGAATCAATCGGGATCACCCGAAGAGTAAACCAACTCATCAGTGGGAATCAGGATCCAACTCTCATCGCATGATAACGTGATGGAATGCATCTACGTTACTCATACTCTAGAAGGTATGCGCATACTCGGCAAGTTTCAGTTTCTTTAGAAACTCCTGATATAGTTTTTGCCCCATGCTCTTATGATCCTGACTAAGGGCCAGCAAATCATAAGTCACATGTCAAGTTCTGCCCGTCATTATCTTGTTAATTTGAACCCACCCGTACTCGCCCTTGACTAAGGGCCAACAAGGCTGTACGACTGTCCCAAACCCACTCATCTATCTATGCAACAAATGAATACCCAGCAGCTACCAAACACTATGCCTTGACTAAGGCCAACAAACATAGCTTGAATACTACTGACCATCCATAAGAAACGACGGAGGGCTACGACTGGTTTTTGGCGAAAAACCTTTAGCGTAGTGAACTTGATATCGCTGAAGGAACCTGATAGCTTTTTAAAATATAGTGGCGAAAAACCTTTTGCTAAAGAGGTCACTCCCGGTAAAGGGATCTCGGCTCTTTCCTCGTGGAATGAGGTGCAGGATATTCCACTGAATACCGCTATGCAAAGCAACTTGTAATCGACTATAATAAAGTTATTACCCTGACGCAAACTTCTGTCCAAGGGGTCTTTCCCGGTGAAGGGATATCAGCCCTTGCCTCGTCGAATGAGGTGCTGGATATTCACACCGAATACCGCTATGCATAACAAAAGGAAACGTCTTTGTAACAACACTTTTTAAAATTGTTCCAACAACTCAAACAGGTTTGTTTTACTTTGCGTTTGATCAGAATCAACACAGTCCCATCATTAATCACACCAGAAAAGAATGAAAATAAAATGTACGTATATGCCATCCGCATTCGTCTCTGGGTCCCGTCATCACCCGTTAGGTTACTTAACTAACGACAGAGCCGGGACTGGACTAGCGCGGGTGTAAAACATATACAACATCTAATAGTATATAAACCAATATACATAATCGCTCCAGGCGTGATAATATGCAACATTACAGAAAAGTAATAAGCATCACAGAACAATACAGATATCTGGGATCCCCGAGTTTCACAGAGCCGCTGCTGAAACTCGACGTTCCCCTGTCGTGTGGATAGCCTGTGCAATGAAACCTAGACCCCTACGGGTGCGGCAAGTTACCCGCCAAAACCTGAAGCGAGGTAGTCCCCACAGCATAGTGAATGGAACACCCGGCACTTCACGGAATCCGGTAAATTGAGCACCCCTCCTTGGGTCAACCTGTACCCCATACGAGTGCGGCGAATAGTCTGCCAATTCTGAAGTGGGGTCCCTCTGCCTCTCAAAGCCATGAGATGCGGACCCGTTGCTTTCCCGAACCCGGCTATCCGTGCACTCCGTCGCGGGGTAAAACCTAGTACAGTAATGAAAAATAGTACAATAGGTACATCGACCGCAACCTGGTCGTGCCCCAAAAGAATATTATACAACAGGCAGTGACGGCAGTCCACAAGTTGGACGCTCGCCCCGCAATATCAAATGTACAAATAAACTCAAACTGTACTATCATTGCACACTGCTATCCACCACGACAAATCCACAACATTACAGCACAACACAGAACATCAACGCGAATGTCACGTTCGCAAACCCGTCTAAAAGAACTTTAGCAATCAAACGCGGTTTACCGATCAAATGACATTCCCGGTCGGAGATATAATGTAAGCACTGTAATCTAACGTGTTTAAATTACGATCGACCAAAGATCAAATTTCAAAAAGTGGGCCCCACAGCTTACTGGTGAACAGTAACAAAACCTGGGCCAAAACTGTATTGACCAAAAACCCCAAAATCCTTCACAGAACCCACTGAAAAATTTTGGAGGCACGTGCTCCCCACGTGGCCGCGGAAGGGCGGCCAAACCATGGGTTTGGCCGCGCTTCCGCGCCTCCATGGAGTGATCATGACCCCAAATTTCTTCGTGGTTCTTAGAATCGCCTGCTGTGATTTTTAAGATGTACAGAAATCAATTTTGACACCATTTAAAATTAACAGAACTGTCAAGTGAAGAAAAATGCGATTTTTGCAGTTTTCGATTTTCGGTCGGATCGATGTTTTAAACGCGTTAGCACAAGTTAGTATAGCAAAATGGTGAGGCTCTGATACCACTGTAAGTCTACGTTAGCGCCCCGGCAGTCTACAGACGCCATAATGCGGAACAAAAACTTTTAACTGGCGCTATCGTATACTTTAACCCGGATCTGCCATTATTGCTAAACTAACAAACTGTAAAGAGTGTAGAATGGTTATACCGAACGATCCGAGTCCTTCGTTCTTCAACCATCATCCCATGCTCCGTTGCGGCTGCTCCGATCTCGTCGATCTCCGATCTCCTCGTCGAGGTGGCACCACATGATCGGTTCTTTAAACGGGCTCCCGCCTCTGACTCGAGGCAACTCGATCGTCAAGTTTGCCAAAAGAGACGACCAAGATTGATGTAGAGAATGAGTAGATGACTTTGTCTCACTTCGTCCAAGTCCGTGGACGATCGGTTAATGAAGTTGCCGTGGAAATCGGGTGATGGAATGAAATGAACTGTAAAATTCCATACACCCCGAATACTATCATAATCTTTTCTAGTCAAAATGAAACATCAAGTGAGAGTGAGGAGGAGAGAGAAGGCCGGCCACTTATATATGATGGAGGGAGGTGACCGTAGGAGAGAGGGTGACCACAAGAAAGCTTCTCACTTAAAAGATCAAGAAGAAAATATCTTAAGGAAAACAAAAGGCTTTAATAACAAAGCATGAGTCATTAAGCATAGTCACCATTTAATAAATGCACCATTAAAGTCAAGATGACTCATTATCCACTTCATCACTTCTAGAAGCTTCTAGAATGATGACTCACTCATATCTGAAGAAAAGATAAATCCGTCTTTAACCGAATGTTAAAAGACGGCTGATAGAAAACTGGAAACTGGCAACTTCCAAAAGTGATCCTGAAACGACTTTCAGGATAACCCCGAAACTGTATAAATATACCCGCATTTGTATTACGACCGAATACAAATGCAACTGAGACAAAGATATTATACCTACTCAATATAATACTCGGATCCGGCTTAAACCAAAGCCGACCAGTATCATCTGTCCGAAAATCGACATGTGCGTAAACGCACGTGCATTTTCCGAACCCTGCCATAAAACCATACGGCCTCTACAACGTTTCGCCCGAACTTGGGAAACTGCCTATGGGGGACTCTAATGACTCGTCAGTACCCTGGCAGTGGGTTTAACCACAAACCGTCAGCGGCACTAGCTATGCATAACGGCTGCCCATGGACTGACCTCAAGGGTGGCCGAGGAGCGAACTCAAGGGAGACCGATGAGCGAACTCCTCCGAAAACCCTACTGAGCCTAACAGTGACAATGTATATACAGTCCGGTCCGTTCGTCAATGAGTATCGCATATCTGCCTAGGGGGCTAGTAACGTCAGACCCCCAATAGCAGTATAAGTCGTGTCGGAGTGAAGCCCAATAACACCCTGAGATACTACTGGAGTACCTACCAGTAAATCTCCTGCCACGGCCGTGGGCTTTGTGTAATGGCTCTCCTAGACACAGCACGATCTCGCCCCCAATACCGGGAGAGACGAATCCCCTGCCGATCCGCTCACGTGCCTCCATATGGCTCGGGACTGTACCCAAAAACTACCTGTTTGCACGACTCCTTTGAGCCGTGGTAGGGTAGAAATCAAAGCACAGTGGGAACTCACACGAGACAAATGACGACCTCAGGTCGATGAACTAACCTGTACACATGTCACCAGGGAACTGCTATCTGACGATAGGTATAGTACTAACTAGCAGATTCCCGGCGAGTCCTGTCCGGTGTACTCATAACCCAATGAGCACCTGTATACATCTTAGGTGATCCAACTGACACCAGTGGCTTGTGAGACCGGCCACCGCCCCTCGTCGGGGTCTCGACTGTACACACTAGTCTACTCCGGAGTATCGATGCCCTGTCTCGAAACTCCCACGACTAGGGACCACAATAAAGGATATGCATATAAACTACCCAACTCTCACGTATATGATCGCCATCATACTGTTGGTAGTAAAGCAAGATCCTAAGGGCTCTATCAAAGTGTAACATGCAATCAGTCACCTGAACATGTACACGACTGATAAAGGCAAACCAGATAGCATACTATCATCTAGAGTAAGACTGTCCTACCGGGATAGGTCCTCCGCAATCATTGCAATCACGTACCTGCGATCCAATAATTGACTATGAGGGCACTATCTCCAACACACCCAACTCCTCTACTAGTCAGTCTCACAAAGCTCATTTGCGAAACTATTGCGTTCGAGGAATAGCCTCAGTGAGTGGATCCGCCTTGATGTCTCTTTCTATGTCTCTCTATATCTCAAGTTCGCGGAGAAACCCATCTCCCGAAATGAGCAATACCTGTCTTAGAATGTGTCTGGATGTCTGATGGGACATAGCTCATGAACTCCAAATCCAAACTTCTTAGACTGTATCGTCAACTGAACTTAATCAGTATCCTGCGCCATGCCTCCCTCAGTATTGCCTTGGACCACCTGTCCAAAATACTGCCCCTCGTCAGAAGGAAAACTATAACTCTGACAACCTCTTTGTCGTCTATGTCACCTTGGAAGCCTGGAATGATAACTGTCTCCCGAATGAGGCTGTCGTTATCATATCCCTAGAACATCCACTTATGTTCTAAAACTGCTTCCGACTGTGTCTCCAGGATTGGATCATTATCAACTTATTGCATCTACTGCAAGAACAACATCTGGTGTGGTACTTGACATCTCATGATTGACTCAATTGCCTGAGCAAGTGATCTGCCAATCATGCACGTCCCTCTCCCCTTTAGTCTGTAAGACACCTTTAGAGAGGGTGACTCCATTACCTGCAGGTACACTACCGTGCCAGGAGTCGTCCATTCTAAATACTCTTAGAATGCTGTCAAGTACCCTGATTGGGAAACCACCCAAATCTAGATCTAAAACCATAGATCTAGTAACCAGTATGTCTGATATAAAATCCATTTCCTTTGTGGAGAAACCACTGTGTGACGACCAAAGTATAACCGACTGTAGTATAGGAGTTTCTTTTCCTACTCTGTGTATGTCATCCAAAATACCAGGATATCACACCCTACTACCTTCTCAACAGATCCATCCCCTGTTCTGATGAAGTCAAACCCATGACTGTCACATCAGAAATAGATGATCTATCTCCGCTACATCTGCTTTAGTCTATAAATAGATATAAGCTACTTGTCCACCAATGCTTCCGTTGCTCCCACTGACTACGACAACCCTCTGGCAGAGTCATATACACGTACACTTCTAAAACTAGTTTAGAACGACGCTATACTCATCCTCCCGCCGGGTCTCGCAGCCTGGAACAACAGCAATGGTAAATGTGGGTAAACAAGAACTTCCCTGTCACCGTCCTTGAGGCTACTGTAGTACCTCTCGGGTGCCTGAAGTTACCCACCTTATCTGCGGAGTGGCCAATGGAATGTCAATCCAGATTGAATCTTTAGGTTCCTTATCAAATCTTTTGTAATCGTTTGTGGTTCTGGAATCACTTCCAGTTCTACCATACTCCCACTACTGTTTTATGAAAAAATCCATTTTTAATAAAACTGTGACGAGTATAGAACAATATCGCTATTATTCATCCAGATGGTAGAAAGTCAACCCTCGTCACAGCCTGGGTCAACCCACAAACAGCCATTACAGAAACGTGCCTTGAGTTGTCCAATGTCTGGTTTTAAGCATAAACCGGACAACTCCCCGTACCTTAACAATGTTAAGATATGAACTGTACTATATCCAATATAGAACCAGAGGCACTGATTTAATTGAACCAGATTCAAATCACGCAGCTGTCCCCAGTGCATGTCAACTAAATGGAAGGAGGCCGATCAGCGTTACTCAACTTAGGAATGCTTCCAATTATGAGCAACCTGAAAGAGAAGCAAGTTCTCTTTATCATTACTATCAGCTGAATACCATACACAAGTATCTACATCTTCGATTGCTTTGAAGAATCCCGATATTTGCTACATCTGGTTCTCTACTCTATTCAAATACCCATAACTTCTCAAAATTCGGACCCTGTGTTTCCACGAAACACCTGTCTAAAAACTAGAGAAGTCATAAGTAAACCGAATATAGTACGAGGACCAACCCCTCTGTCCTGATGGACCCTGGACAACATACAATACTCTGCATAAGTCCCTTGAGTCTGAAAACTCATTCACTGTGTGTCGTAGGTTGAAAACTGTACTTATGGTTAAGAAGAATTACACCGATGTTTAATGCTCCTTACCTAACCATCCACTGATATAGGTAAATGTCGTAGACATAATTTCAGAAAGGTATATCTCACTCTATGAAAATAGACGTACAGATATATCAATTTGAAATTGGTGCATAACAGCGGATATTCAAAACCAAATATTTGCCGACCGACAAACAGCCCAGGTGATTTCCTCAAATATCACCGATTACAACGAATCCCGATATAATGAGGATAATCACCCAATTCCCAATAACCTACTCCCACTCATCATCTGTAAAACCATACAGATGTGAGAATCAAACCTGGTAAATACATACCCTGGAGTAAGTGTCTAACTGGGAAATCAGTTTTCCTTTAACATTACACAGTGAAACTGAAACATCGAAATGTTTCGATAGGGTATCCTGGTATTCCTAGTAATGCCTCTTCCATTATCCAGATTCACAACTGTAACCGTGTAATTCTTTGCCACCTCTCCAAATCCCTTCATTTGTCTTTAGTCTTTACCTTCTGCACACCCCTTTAGGCCAAATTTTTTTCTTCCTTCCCTACCGTTCGGCACCAGCCTATGGTTTGGAAGAAGATTATCCAATAAGCATAATGGGTGTACTGTCCAAATCCTAGGAACACTCGCAAAGCGAGAGAAGGTGAAGATAAAAGACAACCGAATAAACCTTATTCCTATTTCTCCTGAACCAGAATCCATCCCCGAACTGGAACAAGTTCCTTTCGAGTTCGTATATAACCATACGATGGAGTATCCAATAAACTGTGGATCTTCGTAGTGATACGGAGTGTCCTGGAGAAATTCAAAGGTGATTTTAGGATTGGCGAAGAAATACCTGGTTTGGTCATGAATATCAGTTGCAATTTACTTTGCCCTCTTACTAATCCCTTGCTTTGTCTTAACTTAATACCTTCTGCACACCATCGTTATGCTAATTGGTTTTCTTCATTCCCTACCGGTCGGCACCTGCCTATGGTTTGGAAGAAGACAATCCAATTTGCGTAATAGGTGTAATACCCCTAAACCAAGGAGTACTCGTAACCTGAGAGAGGGTAAAAAGAAAGGACAACTGAATAATCCTATCCGTTTTCTCCAGAACCGGAAACCATCCTCGAATAAATTCTTTCGAGTTCGTATCTAACCATACGATGGTTTTGTCCAATGGAAGTGGACGTTCGTAGTAATACGGGGTGTCCTGGAGAAAAGGGTAAAAAGTAGGAGTGGCAATGAGGTTAGCAACTCTGACAATCCAAAAGCCAGTGTTAAGAAGGTTCGGTCAATCTTGGTCACTGAGTCATAGTCTTAGGGTCGGGTCAATGGTCGCTGCCAAAGAGAGAGAGAGAAAAGAAACACTCAGCGTGCACTCTAACCTAGATCAGAATGGTTACCAATTTATCTAATCTTGAATCCTCCCACTGTACCTCAAATTCTCTTCCAAACCTGAAAGAAGAATTAGTCGGGGATACCCGAGGAGTAAACTAACTCATCAGTGGGAATCGGGATCCAACTCTCATCGCATGACAACGTGACGGAATCCGCTCACGGTATCACACTCCAGAAGGTATGCGCATATCTGGCAAGTTTCAGTTCTTTTGAAACTCCCGATGTGATTTATGCCCCATGCTCTTATGACCTTGGCGTGAGGTCAAAATATCATAAGTCACATGTCAAGTTCTACCCATCATTATCCAGGTTAATTTGAATCCACCCGTACATACCCTTGACGTAGGCCAAAATAGTAGTACGACTGTCCCAAACTAACGCATCTATCTATGCAACAGATAAATACCCGGCAGCTACCAATCACTATGCCTTGGCGTGAGGTCAAAATACATAGCTTGAATACTACCGAATATTTAACTGAAATGATGGAGGGCTACGAATGGTTTCTGGCGAAAACCTTTAACGTAAAGAACTTGATATCGTCGAAGGAACGGATAGCTTTTAAAAATATAGTGACGAAAACCGTTGCTAAAGAGGTCACTCCCGGTGAAGGGATCTCGGCTCTTTCCCCGTAGAATGGGGTGCAGGATATTCCAACTGAATACCGCGATGCAAAACAAAAGTAATCGGCTATAGTGAAGTTAATGCCCTGACGCAAACTTTTTGTCCAAGGGGTCACTCCCGGTGAAGGGATCTCGGCCCTTGCCTCGTCGACTGAGGAGCAGGATATTCCAACTGAATATCTCGATGCAAAACAAAAGTGAACGTCCTTGCAATAACAGCTTTTTGAAAAGTGTTCCAACAACATCAGATTAGGTTTGTTTTTAAACTTGCATTGATCCGAATCAATGCAGTCCCATCAATTGATCACACCACAAAGAACGAAAATATACTGATGTACGTATATGCCATCCGCATTCGCCACTGGGTCCCGTCATTACCCGTTAGGTTAGCTAACTAACGACAGAGCGGGGACTGGACTAGCGCGGATGTAAAACATATACAACATCTACTAATATATATACCAATATATTATATTTCGCTCAAGGCGTGAAAGAAATGCAACATCACAGAAAATGAACAGCATCACAGAACAATACAGATATCTGGGATCCCCGGGTTTCACAGAGCCACTACTGAAACCCGACGTTCCCCTGGTCGTGTGGATAGCCTGTGCAATGAAATCCTAGACCCCTACGGGCGCGGCAAGTCACCCGCCAAAACCTGAAGCGAGGCAGCCCCCTTCAGCACCGTGAATGGACCACCCAGCACTTCACGGAATCCGGCAACTTGGGCACCCCTCCTGGGTCAACCTGTACCCCCTACGAGTGCGGCGAATAGCCCGCCAATCCTAGAGTGAAGCCCCCTCCGTCTCAATGCCATGAGATGCGGGCTTGTTGCCCTCCAGAACCCGGCTATCCGTGCACCCCTCCGCGGGGTAATCCTAGTACAGAAAATAAAATATACATACAACGGGTACATCGACAGCAACCAGGTCGTGCCCCAAAATAATAATACAATCAGGCAGTGACGGCAGTCCACATGTCGGACGCTCGCCCCGCAAAATCAAATGTACATAATACAATCACAACTGTACTAGCATTGCATCCAGGCTATCCCCCACGACCAATCCGCAACATCACAGCATAAACATAGAACATCAACGTGAAAGTCACGTTCGCAAATCCGTCTAACCGGGCTATAGCAGTTAGACGGGATTTACCGATCGAGTGACATTCACGGTCGCAGATATAATGTAAATAATGTGAAAAATGTGTTTAAAATTTTCCGATTGACCAAAAATTAACAAGTGGGCCCCCAATCAAAACTGTAGCACTCACAGAAAAAATTGGCCCAATTTTAATATTCCAAAACACCCAAAATAAGCCCAGAAGCCCACTGGAAAACTTCGAAGCAGTGAGCCCACCAACCTGCGGCGGAAACGCGGCAACAAGGTGGTTTATGCCGCCCTTCCGCGCTCTGGTTGAGGGGTCACTGTCTCGAATTTTCTCAGAGTTCTTAGAACTCCCTGCACATCAATCTGAGATCACCTGAAAAATTTTTAGACACCAAAAAATCTTAACAGAAAACTGATGTGAACTCAAATTGGGTTTTCGGAATTTTGGTCGATCGGAACTGAAAAACACATTACACAAAGCTAGACTAAGTTAATGGCGAGGCTCTGATACCACTGTAAGTGCACGGCGGCGCCCCGGCCGTCAATCCGACGCCGGAATGCGGAAGCGGTGATAAACTTTAAATTTTGCGGACTTAGCAAACCGGCACCACCGCGCACTAAACATCCGGATCGTAACCATTAACAAGTCTAAGCTAACTAGAAGATGGGTTAGAGATATACCGACGATCCAAATCCTCCGGTCTTCTCGTCATGGTCCCGATCTCCTGCGGAAAGTCCTGTCTCCTCCTCGTCGCCGGAAGTGCACCACATCGCCTACTTTGTTTACGGGCTCCCACCTCAATGCCGAGGTTACTCGGGCACGAAGCCGGCTACTCGACGTGCCCAAGATATGCTGTAGAATATCTGTAGAACCTTGTCTCACTTTGGGGATTGTGGAATTGCCATTGGTGGAGGAAAAAAGAGAGCTTGGAGAGTGGTGGGTGAAAAATATAGCATGCAAAGAATGAGTGTAACCTTTTTCTCACTACACACAAGAGAAGCATTTTTCTCTCCTTGCCAAAAAGTGGCCGCCCCCCCCCCCCCTTTGCATTTGTGATTGGAGAGAGAAAAAACTAGACAAGGGGGTGGGTGGAACAATGATACAAAAAGGGGATCATGAAAGAACATGATAACAAAGCAATACCAACACTCAACCACCTACCACCAACCTCATCATCAACAACCATGATGATCCAAAGTCAAGCCATCATGAAAAACAAAGTCAAGAAGTCAAGGCAAAAGGTATGGCTATCATGATACAACAAATTGCAAAGACCCCCTCCACAAATGCTTATTTGCAACAATGCAAATAAACCCTCCTCCACCAATCTTCGGCCAATGAACGGAACAAAGGAAATCGGCCGAAACTAAAAACAAACTGGCAACTCCAGAAAACTGGTCCCGTAATAAATTACAGGAAAAACCTCGATACTGTGCATACACACCCGCATCTGTATTTCGACCGAAATACAAATGCCATGAGACAAAATCTCCACTGTACTATACTAGAATCCGGCTTATACCAAAACCGGCTAGTAATATCTGTTCGATCCTGATCCGTGCAATACCGCACGTATCTGATCGAACCCTGCCATATAACCATACGGCCTATAGTACAAAACTGTCCGATCCTGATCCGTGCAATACCGCACGTATCTGATCGGACCTTGCCATATCTCCATACGGCCTCTACAACCTTTCGCCCGAAAGCTGAGTAACTGAATGTGGGGAACTCTAAAGACTCGTCAACACCTTGGTTGTGGATTTAACCACTAGCACGTCAGAGGTATAAGCCAATACGTAACGGGCTACCAGGTACTGACTAAAAGGGGCGTCGATGAGCGAACTCATCCTGACAACCCTACTGAGCCTGTCAGTGACAATATCCGTACAGTCCGGTCCGTTCGTCTATGAGCATCGCATGGCGGGCCTAGGGGGTTGGTAAAAGTCAGACCCCCAAAAGCGGTACAAGTCATGTCGGAGTGTAGCCCAGAACACCCTGAGATACTACTGGAATACCTACCAGTAAATCTCCTTGCCTCGGCCGAGGGCTTCGTGTAATGGCTCTCCTAGACACAGCGCGACCTCACCCCTAATACCGGGAGAGACGAACCCCTGAAGATACGCTCACTGCCTCCATGTGGCTCGGGACTGTACCCAACTAAAACCTGTTTGCACGACTCCTTTGAGCCGTGGTAGGGTAGTAATCAAAGTACAGTGGGAACTCACACAAGACAAATGACGATCCCCAGGTCGATGAACTAACCTGCACACATGTCACCAGGGAACTGCCATCTGACGTCTGGTATATGACCAACTGGCATGTTCCCGGCGAGTCCTGTCCGGTGTACTCATAACCCAATGAGCACCTGTATACATCTTAGGTGATCCAACTGACACCAGTGGCTTGTGAGACCGGCTACCGCCCCTCGTCGGGGTCTCGACTGTATACACTAGTCTACTATGGAGTATCGATGCCCTGTCTCGAAACTCACACGACTAGGGACCATTTCAGGATATGCTTATAGACTGCCAGCTCCCACGTATATGATCGCCCTCATACTGCTGGTGGTCAAGCAAGAATCCTAGGGGCTCTATCAACGTGTAATAGCGACGTGTCATGTCACCTGAAACAGTACACGATGATAAAGGTAAACCTGATAGCATACTATCATCTCGAGTAAGACTGTCCTACCGGGATAGGTCCTCCCTCAATCACCGCAATCACGTACCTGTGATCCAATAATTGACTCTGAGGGCATTATCTCCAACAGTTGCAATGATTGAGGGAGGACCTATCCCGGTAGGACAGTCTTACTCAAGATGATAGTATGCTATCTGGTTTATCTTTATCATCGTGTACTGCTTTAGGTGACCTTACGAGTCGCTATTACACGTTGATAGAGCCCTTAGGATTCTTGCTTGACTACCAGCAATATGAGGGCGATCATATACGTGGGAGCTGGGGTCTATAAGCAAATCCTTAAAAGGTCCCTGTAGGGTTCCTAGGCACACTAATGAGGTCTCACAAGGCATCAACCATGCCAATTTCAAATTTTACAAGTGCCGAGAGACCCTAATACGGATCGTTAACTAGAGATTAGGCGAAACAAGCAACTAGTTAACAACTTAACTAAGAGTAAACGGAAATACAACCTTTGTAGATCCGGTCCTCCACCTCCATAGCTCTGTGAAGATGTCCCCTCGCTGCGATCATCGTATCCCGGACTATAGCATCGGCTTCATCGGAAAAATGGGCGGGCTAGGTCGTCGACTTCGATGCCGAAGATGATCTACGTCGAGGCAACACAAGATCAAGCTCCAACTTCACCAAGTCATGAAACTTGTGAAGAAAACACCCTATACTACTTGGCAAGTGGTAGAGGATGAAGAAATAGGAAGTGGGTTCACTTTAGAATTGGATTTCTCACTCTTTTCATCAAGTCACCATTGAAGGTTGCAAGCTTTCTTCTTCTTGAAGAAGAAGAAGAAGAAGAAGAAAAAGAATATGATATATATTTTAAAAATAGGAAATAACATGATACTTATCATATTTGCAACCATAGTTAGGTGTAGAGAATAAACTAAGGTTAAAGTGAATGGTTAGGGTTAAGGAAAGAAACAAAATGGTCAACCATTTCAAAGCTTCATGAAGCTTCAAAGATAATCCAAAGTTAGCCACCATTTTATTTCTTTCTAAAAAGAATAAAAGAATAAATAAATAAGCAAATAAATCAAATGAAACCCTAACCATTAACTAATCATGGTTTAATACAAACATACACCCAAGTTTGCATGTATTATCAAACATGATACAAACTAGTGCACAAAAATATATCACATATACTAATTGTGCACATCAAGTGAGAAAATCCATTTAAAGTGAACAAATATTAGTTAATGCAAAGTAATATATCAAATATATAATTATACATTAAATCATTACATCAACACTTGATTTAACGATCCGGTCATATCGCATATGACCGACTAATATTCAATGTATCGGCTTATCGAATCAATCCTCGATTCGATAACTAGGTTATATCGCATACAACCAATCGATACAATCTTCGCGAGAATAGAATACGGTATCACATACACGCATTATTCTCGGTCCCGCACATATCACATATGCGCTCCTATTTCGTTTCGCTTGAGCCAGGAAACCTCTGTGTAGGACTCTAAAGACTCGTCAATACGCCGGCAGCAGGTGATGATCATATCAAACACCCACAAGCCGCAAGCGGTCTTCTAAACGTAACGGCCACCCGGGTATTGAGCGATCAGAAGATCGACGAGCAAGCCCGCTCACACTCCTGTGAAACCAACCAGTAACACTTACCGTACAGTCCGGTCTCGTCGTCTGATATGTCGCATATCTCGCCTAGGGGTGGTAAACGTCAGACCCCAAAAGCTTGATAAGTCGTGTCGATATGAGGTCTATAACATTTTGAGAAACTACTGGTAACACTTACCAGTAAATCTCAGCAACCCTGGCCAGGGATTTCCGGTTATAGCCAATCGAACACAGCGCAACATCAACTACCAATACTGGGAGAGACGAATCCCCTCCTATCGCTCATTGTCTCCATGTGATTCGGGACTGTACCCAAAAGCCACCGTTTTGCACGCCCTCTTGGACGTGGTAAGGTGGAAATCAAAGAACAGTGGGAATCACACAAGACTCTATGACGATCTCGGGTCTACAGACTAACCTGTACCAGTGTCACCAGAGAACTGCCATCTGACGTAAGGTATAATACCATCTGGGAGTTCTCGGCGAGTCCGTCCAGTGTACCCAGTCTCCACAGAGCACCCGTATATCATCTCTGATGTCAAACACCAATGGATATGGGATCATCCATCGCCCATCTGTATGGGTCGAGAAGGTATACGCTAGTCTACTCTGGTATATCGATGCCCCGTCTCGATAGACCCATGACTAGGGTCCTTGAAGGATGTACTTATGGACTACCATGTCCCCACTAGTATGATCCGCATCATAGTCCAGGTAGTCAAGTACACATCCTAAGGGATTTACCAACATGTAACAGAGAGACAATCAGTGTACACGTTAAGGTAAAGAGTAACCAGATAGCATACTATCATGTCGAGCAAGAAAGTCATCCCTATATATGTCCAAACATCCACTACAATATACATCCTATGTATAGTAATGGCCTGTAGGGCATACATATAACTAACAGTCCCTAGTCGTGGGAGTTTCAAGACAGGGCATCGATTCTCCAGAGTAGACTAGTGTATACAGTCGAGACCCCGACGAGGGGCGGTGGCCGGTCTCACAAGCCACTGGTGTCAGTTGGTTCACCTAAGATGTATACAGGTGCTCATTGGGTTATGAGTACACCGGACAGGACTCGCCGGGAACCTGCTAGTTGGTATTATACCTGACGTCAGATAGCAGTTCCCTGGTGACATGTGTACATGTTAGTTCATCGACCTAAGATCGTCATTTGTCTCGTGTGAGTTCCCACTGTGCTTTGATTACTACCATACCACGCTCAAAGGAGACGTGCAAACAGGTTTTAGTTGGGTACAGTCCCGAGCCACATAGAGGCAGTGAGCGGATCTGCAGGGGTTCGTCTCTCCCGGTATTGGGGGTGAGGTCGCGCTGTGTCTAGGAGAGCCAGAACATGAAAAGTCCTTGGCCAAGGCAGGAGATTTGCTGGTAGGTATTCCAGTAGTATCTTAGGGTGTTCTGGGATACACTCCGACACGACTTGTACCGCTTTTGGGGGTCTGACTTTTACCAACCCCCTAGGCCCGCCATGCGATGCTCATAGACGAACGGACCGGACTGTACGGATATTGTCACTGACAGGCTCAGTAGGGTGTCAGGATGAGTTCGCTCATCGACGTCCCTTTTGGTCAATAGCTGGTGGCCCGTCACGTATGGCTAATACCTCTGACGTGCTAGTGGTTAAATCCACAGCCATAGTATTGACGAGTCTTTAGAGTCCACCACACTCAGTTACTCAGGTTTCGGGCGAAACGTTGTAGAGGTCGTATGGAGATATGGCAGTGTTCGATCAGATACGTGCAGTATTGCACGGATCGTGATCGGACGGATTTTACTAGCCGGCTTTGGCTTAAGCCGGATCCTAGTATTAGATAGTGTAGTTTTGTCTCTTTGCATTTGTGTTCAGTGGGAATACAAATGCGGGCATGTATATGCAGTAGTGGGGTTTTCCTGTAATTTATTACGGGATCAGTTTTCTGAAGTTGCCAGTTTGCATTCCGTTCCGGCCGGTTTTCCTTTGTTCTTTCGCGGCCATACTTTCCGTTGGAGGGGGTTATTTGCAGTTTTCAAATAACTTATTTGTGGAGGGGTTTCTTGCTTTTGTGCCTTCATAATCATGAGATTCTTTTCTAGTCCATTCTTATGCATTTATTGTGATGAGATTGAGTGAGGTTGAGATGAGAAATGAGTGTGACAAATTTCATTTGATCATGAGACATTTTATTCTCTTGATAATTCCTTGGGATTTTTCTACCACCATTCTAAGGAGGGCCGGCCACTTAGTGGGAGAGGAGAGAGAGTGGTTCATTTTTGGTGAGTAAATTTCCATCATCTCATATTTCCTCTACTTCTCTACTTGCCAAAAAATCTCCAAAGTTCATTCTTCACTTCCTCCATCCATGACAACTTCTATACCCCAAAGAGACATGGTTTCTACACTTGCCTACAGCATCCCTTGGACGCGTCGGCTAGCCACCTTCGCGCCCGAGTAAAAACTCTGCGTGGCTCCCGATATATTTAAACCCCCCTCCAAAACACAACACACGTATACTGCACATTGAGTTCGCATGTCCAGTTTAACCCGTCAATCGGAGATTCCCTCGCCTCAAAGGCGGGGGGTAATTAACGGCAGCTTAGTCCGCGACTGCCGGAGATTCGGATCCCCACAATCATTAAACCCCGGCCTACCCTAGGCAAGGGGAATCTGTAGTACGCCTGACAAGCGTGCGCGTATTCCCATCTCAATGGGGTGACGAAAAACACCCTACAGATTCTGGCACGCCCGGTGGGACCAATCTCTCCTCCCATATTTTGGGTTAAACGTTCATGCGAACTCAATCAATATACATATCGATTGCCTATACTGAAATGATGTTCTTTTTTCCGTGCAGCAATCAACTTTCAACGACAATGTCTCCCCAGACGAATTCAGCTTCCAACGTGACCCCGATTCCGTACGTGGTCAAGATCAACGCTCGTGTGGTTCTCCCCGCAAGCCTCAGTCGACAGTGGGAGGAACAGCCCCGCCAGTTTGGCTCCGTCATCATCTACCCTGCCGGAAGCGCTCATCTGACGGAAATCCCGGCGGAACAGGTGGCCAAGCCGGTCCCAAGGGGCAAGAGGCCAAATGTTGTGATTGCTAAGGCACCACAACCGAAACTTAAGATGGTGTCTGAACGACTCCCTGGTGCACCAGCGGGGGGCAAGAACTTCGGTACAAAGGGCAACATCAAATGTTGCGGACGAGCTCAGGCGATGACTCCAACAAATGCACAATCAAGTGTATCTCCAAGGCCCTCCATCGCCCGGTCTGTGGCGTCTTCCCAAAGAGTCGAAGTCTGCCAGGAGCTTAGAACAGAAAAGTTAAGGCAGAAGCGGCTCAGGTATCGAGCCAACAAGAGGGCTAGGGCTTCAACCAAATGGAATCATGTGAAGTTCCAAGTACAGGGTAGCCCTGCGACGACGGCTGAGTCGGACGTAAGAATCAGCAATTCCTTCGAGCCTCTGAAGTGGGTTCAGAAAAATGCCTTGACTGCCAGAATCAAAAAGACAGCGGTCCGAACAGTGCTACAAAGAGACGTTTCTCGGCCCCAACAGAAAAAGTATGACACTGTCTCTTCAAGGGTCTATCAGGCGCTCTGTGCCGCACGAAAGCAGCGGGGCAAATCCAGAAAAGAAGCGCTAGCACCATTCAAGAACCTGGTTAGGCCAGCCGCCTTCAATCGACTACCAGCTACCGAAGCAAGGGGGTCAAGACAGCGATCCGTGAAATTAGCCGCCAATAATAGAAAGACGGACGGATATATCATCCATACGGTCTATATGGCGGGTGGGCGCCCCAGCGACAACCTTCGCAGTAAAAGCAAGGATGGGGCCACCACATCTCAAGCCCAATCTAGCCTGAATGTGGTTGCCGCCGCCCAAGAACAGCCGCCCCCGCTGGATGTAGAAAACCCTCTCGATGAGGATGATAGGCAGAAAGACCCCTCGGTCCATGCAGAGTCAAGCTCGGACAACGAGGAAGAGCCGACTTTCCTCCCCAGGACTGCGGAGCAAGAGCTGCTTCAAGAGCTTCGAAAATAGCTCAGGAGCAAAGATAAAGAGATGGCCAAGCTCTATTCGAAGATTGACGACTTAACGAACGTGGTGATGCAGCTTACGGCTCAAATTGCTCGAGCGCCTCCCAATCAAGCACAAGCCGCTACTAATCAGCCGGGTGATGACAATCCGAGGCAGCCAATGCCTGTCCCTTCGGGTCCAAGACTGGTCGAGCCACATGAAAGCCGGCCACACTCCGCTTCCGGGGACGCCTTGTCCCCAGATAGCACTATCCCGCTAACACAGGATCGGATAAGGGATTTGGTCACCAGCAAGGTTAAAACATTGGTGGCCGAAGCTGAAGCTCAGAAAGAAATCGGCAGTAGTGGGCGGCCATATCCCGCGCAGTATGATCTGATTGAGTTCCCAAGCGGCTACATCATTCCTAAGTTCGGAAGATTTGATGGAACGGAGAATGCAAATCAGCACGTCGCCCACTTCAAAGCATTTTGCGGAAATACAGGGGGCAATGACGCGCTCCTTCTTTATCAATTTGTCAACAGCCTGACCGGAGTCGCTTTCGACTGGTACGCGAGACGGGTCCATCATTACCTTTGCCCAAATAGAGTCTCTGTTCCGGCAAAAGTTCATGAGCGTCAGTGATAAAATCTCCATTGCCGACCTTGTGAGGACCAAGCCGGGGAATAATGAAAGCAACACTGACTTTATCTCCCGATGGTGTAATCTCACGGTCAAGTGCAAACCGCCGCTGGAGCGGGACCAGTCCGTCAGCCTTCTTATTGGGAACCTCAGCAATTGGATGGTCCCATTCTTGTGTACAGCGGGCCTCAAGACATTCCAGGAGCTAACCAAGAAACTATAAATGCTGGAACGCTCGAAGCAAGAGTCCCCGCCAGACTCTCAGAGAGACAAAACTTGGAAAAGCAAGCGGGACGACAGCCGTAAAAGCGGGAGTTCTGCATGAGTTCGTTGACTGCTTCGCGTGGACATACAAGGAAATGCCAGGTCTTTCCCCTGAAGTAGCCGTGCATAAGCTGGCTATATCTCTTGATGCTAAGCCAGTCAAGCAAGCTCCTCGAAGAATGAGAAGGGAACTAGAAGAAAAGGTCATCGAGGAAACCAAGAAGCTCATCGATGCCGGCTTCATCAGGGAAGAGAAATATACGGACTGGATCGCATGCATAGTCCCAGTGAAGAAGAAAAATGGGCAGATCCGAGTTTGTGTCGATTTCAGGGACCTCAACAAGGCAGTCCTAAAGACGACTTCCCGCTACCGGTCATGGAAATGATGGTCGATGACACCTAAAATTACGAGCTGTTCACCTTTATGGATGGCTCGTCTGGATACAATCAGATCAAGATGTCGCCTGAGGATCAGAAGCACACAGCATTTCGAACCCCGATCGGAATATATTGCTACAAGGTGATGCCGTTTGGATTGAAGAACGCAGGTGCTACATATCAAAGGGCAATGACCAATATCTTCGATGACCTAATTCATAAAGTCGTTGAATGTTATGTTGATGATTTGGTCGTTAAGACTAAAACCAAGGCCGATCATATCCAGGATCTTAGGACCGTTCTCACCAGACTGAGGGAATTTGACCTGAAGATGAATCCTCTAAAATGCGTTTTTAGCGTGTCATTGGCAAAATTCCTGGGCTTCATAGTCCGACATCGAGGGATCGAAGTTGACCCATCAAAGATAAAGGCCATCATGGAGATGCCCCCTCCGAAGAGTCTGACGCAGCTAAGATCTTTTCAAGGCAAGCTTGCATATATACGGAGGTTTATCTCAAATTTATCGGGGAGATGTAGGCCCTTCTCAAAGCTCATGAAGAAAGGAGCTCCTTTTATCTGGGATGCCGAATATCAAGCAGCGTTCGAAAGCATCAAACAATACTTGTTGCACCCTCCAGTGCTGGCCGCTCCAATTCCAAATAAACCGTTGATTCTCTACACTGCCGCGCTAGATGAGTCACTCGGTGCGCTCCTCGCCCAGAATAACGAGGAGGGAAAGGAAAATGCCCTCTACTACTTCAGTCGAACTTTAGTCGGGGCGGAACACAACTATTCCCCAATCGAAAAGAAATGCCTGGCTCTGATATTTGCTGTGAAGAAGCTGAGGCACTATCTGCTGGCTCATCGGGTTATTCTGATCTCCAAGGTCGACCCGCTCAAACACTTGATGACCAAAGCAAGCCTAGCCGGCAGGATGGCAAGATGGGCTGTCATGCTACTTGAGTTTGACATAGTTTATACTCCTCAGAAAGCAGTAAAAGGGCATCTCTTGCAGACTTTCTCGCTGCTCACCCCATACCAGAAGGGTCGCCGCTAAATTGTGAGTTACCCGACGAACAAGTGCTGCACCTCGAGGAAGACGGGCCATGTTGGGAGCTCTACTTCGATGGAGCCTTATCAATAAGGAGCTCCGGCAGATCAAGCGTCCCAGAGGTAAAAGCGAGGATAGGATTGGTGTTCATCACTCCATCAATGGGAACCCTACGGCGTTCTTTCGCTCTCACCGAGCCTCGAACGAACAACGAAGCTGAGTATGAAGCTCTGATAGCCGGTTTGGAGCTCGCCATAGAAATGGAAATCCTTCGGCTATGGGTTTACGGTGACTCCCAGCTTGTCGTCAACCAAGTAAGCGGCAACTATAAGATATACAAACCCGAGTTAGCTCGGTACAGAGGCCGAGTGGTGGAACTCATGAAACGGTTCACTCATATTGAACTAACGAGAGTCCCTAGAGCGTTGAACGGAAAGGCTGATGTACTCGCTCGCCTGGCCAAGGAGCTGGCTGATCCTGACATGGACGAAATTCTGATCACAGTCAGGAGCCGGCAAATTCTACCCCCTGTCTCTGTGCGAGAAGAGGAAAGCGCGGAACACAAGAGCAGTCCCGCCGAAGAAGCTTCGATCATCCAAGACGAGCCCGATTGGAGAGAACCCTTCATAGAGTACCTCCGATACGACAAGCTGCCCGAAGAAAAATCTGCGAGGATTCAGCTGAAGAAAAGAGCTCTCCGATACGTGTTTGTAAATGACACGTTATACCGCAGGTCATATGACCAACTCTGGCTCAGGTGTCTGTCATTGGCCGAAGCCCAAAAGGTCATGAAAGATGTTCACTCGGGCATTTGCGGTGCTCACCAATCTGGCCCCAAGATGCGACTTCAAATCAAACGGCTTGGGTATTACTGGCCCACCATGATACGGGATTGCGGAGAACATGCAAAGAAATGTCAGATCTGCTAAATCCATGGTGATTTCATTCACAAGCATCCCAATCCGTTGCATCCTACGGTGGCGTCGTGGCCCTTCGAAGTCTGGGGCACCGACATTGTTGGCCCAATTGATCCTCCGTCATCTAAAGGCCACCCGTTCATACTGGCCACGACAGACTACTTCTCCAGATAGGCTGAAGCTGTCCCGGTAAAAGAAGTCAAGACAAAAGATATTCTGACATTCTTCCAGCATAATATTCTATACCACTTCGGTACACCAAGAAGAATCATTTCTGACGACGGGCCTTCTTTCAAGAGCTTCAATGTCTCAAGGTTCGCTACTCAGCACAAGATATACTGGAGATATTCATCCATCTATAATCCAACAGCCAATGGGCTAGCCGAAGCCTTCAATAAGACTCTATGCAAGCTTCTGAGGAAAAATGCTTCAGCCAAGAAGAGAGACTGGAATCTCAAGCTTCACGAGGAATTGTGGGCATATCGTACCACGCACCGTACTCCAACCCAGTCCACTCCATACTCATTGCTCTTCGGAGTGGAGGCAGTCCTCCCCCTCGAAGTCGAAGTTCCAAGCTTAAGAATGGTCGTTCAGCATGAGTTGACGGAGGAGGAAAACGTGCTCCTTCGACTTGAAGAACTCGATGCCCTCGAAGAAAAGAGGCTCGCGGTGCAGCAAAGTCTGGAACTATACCGAGCCCAAATGTCACGGGCCTATAACAAGATAACCCGTCTCCACACTTTCAAGAAAGGTGAATTGGTGTTGGTCCTCAAAAGACCGATCATCCCCAATCGACATGCCAAGGGAAAATTCGAGCCAAACTGGGAAGGACCATACGTCATCGAGAAAGTGTTTGACGGAGGATCCTACCAACTAATAAGTGCCGAAGGAGAAAGGCCCATGCCACCAATCAATGGCCGATATCTCAAGAAATACTACACGTGAATGCTCCAAGTCGCAGGCGAATTGAGCACATCAGCCCTACGGTCTGGATCATACATCCTGCAAAACCGTATATAATCCACGGGCGTAAATGACCCCTATCTCTCCCAAATCCTGCCGGTGAGACTACTTTTAAAGTCCCACCAGCGGCAAAAAAAAGAGAAAAAAGAGAAAAAAATAAAAGAAATAAAAAAATAAACTGTATGTCCACAAGCAAAACGGGCACGGATGAAAACCCGAAAGGGCTCCGTGAGTAAAAACAGCAGAACTGCCGGCGAGTTTGTGAAAACCTGAAAGGGCGCAAACTCGTGAAAAGGAGATGAAATGCACTCTCAAAGTCCTCTCGACTTTGAGAGGAGAAAATTCCCGCGTGAGATCCTTATGACTCACAAAGGAGCAACACACTTAGGAATCCTCACGATTCCTAAGGAGAACATACACCTGCGAGATCCTCTCGACTCGTAGGGAGAAAATGCTTTTATGAGACCCTCACGGCTCATAAAATTGAAAAGCCTTAGGTGATAGAGACCCAAACCTGTCTCCTAAGCCATCGTTCCCCAACGGGCAACGGCAAATGATGAGTCGCTCCTGGCATTTCGCTTCAGTGTTAGCGATGCTGATGCCGACCAAAAACCCAAATCCTAAGTCCTCCCAAGGCAAATGATGAGTTGCTCCTGACATTATTCCAGTGCAGCAATGCTGATGCCAAATAAGATCCAAATACCAAGACCCTAACGGCGAATGATGAGTCGCTCCTGGTACCATATTCCAGTGCAGCGATGCAGACGCCGACAAAGTCCCGAAATTTTTCCGGCCCTACGGTCTGGATCATACATCCTGCAAAACCGTATACAATCCACGGGCATAAAACAATCCCAATCTCTCCCAAGTCCTACCGGTGAGACCACATTCAAAGTCCCATAAAAAAAATAATAAAATAAAAATAAAAAAATTAAAAAAAGGGTATGTCCACAAGCAAAATGGGTACGGATGAAAACCCGAAAGGGCTCCGTGAGTAAAAACAGCAGGACTGCCGGCGAGTTTGTGAAAACCTGAAAGGGCGCAAACTCGTGAAAAGGAGATGAAATGCACTCTCAAAGTCCTCTCGACTTTAAGAGGAGAAAATTCCAACGTGAGATCCTTACGACTCATAAAGGAGCAACACACTTAGGAATCCCCACGACTCCTAAGGAGAAAATACACCTAAGAGATCCTTTCGACCCGTAGGGAGAAAATGCTTTTATGTGACCCTTACGACCCATAAAATTGAAAAGTCTTGGGTGATAGAGATCTAAACTTGCCTCCTAAGCCATCAATTCCCAAATCCTCTCGGGGCAAATGATGAGTTGCTCCTGGCATTATTCCAGTGCAGCAATGCAGATGCCAAACAAAAAAACCAATCCCTAAATCCTCTCAAAGATAGATGATGATTCGCTCCTGGTACCATATTCCAGCGTAGCGATGCTGATGTCAACCCAAATCACATCAAGTCAAACAACCAATGACCTCCCTGGCAGAATCAAATTCCACCTCGGAAACAATTCAACTTCATCCCTGACGCTGTAAGAAGCGGGGAAAGTCAAATCCAGAATCGACCGTCCACGTCGCTAAAAGGGCAGCAACGATCGTCCACGTCGCAAAAAGGGCAGCACCGACCGTCCACGTCGCAAAAAGGGCAGCACTGACCGTCCAAGTCATTAAAATGGCAGCACCGACCGTCCAGGTCGCAAAAAAGGCAGCATCGACCGTCCAAGTCGCAAAAAGGGCAGCATCGACCGTCCAAGTCGCAAAAAGGGCAGAATCGACCGTCCACGTCGGTAAAATGGCAGCACCGACCGTCCACGTCGCTAAAAGGGCAGCAACGACCGTCCACGTCGCAAAAAGGGCAGCACCGACCGTCCACGTCGCTAAAAGGGCAGCACCGACCGTCCAAGTCGCTAAAAGGGCAGCTCCGACCGTCCAAGTCGCAAAAAGGGCAGAACCGACCGTCCACGTCGCTAAAAGGGCAGCACCGACCGTCCAAGTCGCAAAAAGGGCAGAACCGACCGTCCACGTCGCTAAAAGGGCAGCACCGACCGTCCATGTCGCTAAAAGGGCAGCATCGACCGTCCAAGTAGCAAAAAGGGCAAAACCGACCGTCCACGTCTCTAAAAGGGCAGCACCGACCGTCCAAGTCGCAAAAAGGGCCGCATCGACCGTCCATGTTATAAAAAGGGTAGTGCCAGCTTCCCAAAAGGTGGGAACCGAATCAAATCGCCTCCACGTGAAAGAAGATCCATCAATTTCATGCATACGACCTACATATGTGGTGTGCATTTATTGATGGGGGGCAATTTGTTGGGGTAAAAATTTACACCCCGGTTGACCAAGTCAAAATCAAAGTCAACCCCAAGCCAAGTGGGCCCAAGCCCAGATCCAGTGGGCCCATGCCCGGGTCGAGCCCGAACATTAAGCGGCCGGCCTCCCCCATGCCAAGATAAAAAATTTGTAATAAATAATTTTGTTGTATTTCTTTTATTTTATTTCATGGATAAATGTAAGAAAAATAGGCATAAAGCCAAATTTTTGTAAAGCCCATGGCTTATGTGCAAAAAGAAATAGCACATGAGCCATGGGATTGGCAAAATGCCATTTTGTGAAGCCCAAGGGGCTATGTGTAAAATGTATGGCCTATAAAAGCAAAGATAGCGAAATATCTCAACAACTTTTTCTCTCTCTAAAAATTTTCCAGATCTGAGATCTTTTCTCCTTCTTCAAGGTTCAAAACCTTCTTCTTTCACTTGAATTAAATCAAAAGTTTTACTCTTCTTTTTATAAAACAAAATAGTTTTTCACCATAAAACCCATAAAGGGGAACTCAGATCTTCCATTAGATCTCAAAAAGAAGAGATTTTTAAAAAAAATCCCATATCTCTTGATCTTCAAGATCCAGCTAACAGAGGAGGAAGAAGAAGAACATCTTTCACTAACCCCCACCCAAAAAAAACCACACTCAGGAGTCCAACTCCTCTCTGATTTCTCTTCCGAGAAATTTTTTTAGGCTAAAAGCCTATTTTCCTCGCCGGCGCTCAAGCGCAGAGCGCCCGCGTGCCGACACGTGGCGCGCTTGCGCTCAAGCGCTCAAGCGCAAAGCGCCCACGTGCCGACACGTGGCGCGCTTGCGCTCCAGCGCAAGCGCTCGAGTGCAAGCGCTTGAGCGCAAGTCGCCCCCGTGTCGACACGTGGCGCTCTTGCGCTCGAGCGCAAGTCGCCCCGGTGCCGACACGTGGCGCGCTTGCGCTCCAGCACAAGCGCTCGAGCGCAAGTCGCCCACGTGCCGACACGTGGCGCGCTTGCACCTAAGCGCTTAGCGTCCGAGCGCAAAGCACCCACGTGCCGACACGTGGCGCGTTGCGCTCCAGCGCTCTACGCTCGAGCGCAAAGCGCCCACGTGCCGACACGTGGCACGCTTGCGCTCAAGCGCCCAGCGTCTGAGCGCACAGCGCCCACGTGCTTACACGTGGAGCGTTGCGCTCCAGCACTCTGCGCTCGAGCACAAAGCGCCCACGTGCCGACACGTGGCGCGCTTGCGCTTAAGCACCTAGGCGCTGGCCCCACGCATCCTTTGGATGTCTTTTCCCCTTTATTTATATATACATGTATATATATACATATGTATACATATGTACACATACACATACTCCACGACACTGTCCCTGTAAAAACTCTGCGTGGCTCCCGATATATTTAGACCCCCCATCCAAAACACAACATACGTATACTGCACATTGAGTTCGCATGTCCAGTTTAACCCGTCAATCGGAGATTCCCTCGCCTCAAAGGCAGGGGGTAATTAACGGCAGCTTAGTCCGCGGCTGCCGGAGATTCGGATCCCCACAATCATTAAACCCCGGCCTACCCTAGGCAAGGGGAATCTGTAGTATGCCTGACAAGCGCGCGCGTATTCCCATCTCAATGGGGTGACGAAAAACACCCTACAGTTCTGTGATGAGATCATATTACTGCCTGAGACGAATGTTTATATTATATATATGAGATATATGTTATATTGCAGATTTCGTTTCAAATGTGAGGCTTGTGAAGCATAATTAAAAATGGGACTTCATTAATGAGATTAATGAAATAAAAGAAACCTAAAGATGTTGTAGAAACTTGTTTAAAAACTGGTAGCTCTAGTTCTTGCTTTGCATCGCGGTGTTCCTTGTAGAACATCCTGCACCTTATTCGATAAGGAAAGGGCCAAGATCCCTTCACCGGGAGTGACCCCTTTAGCAATAACTGGAAGATGCTACACACTCGGTTTGTCTTTTGATTGCTTCTATAGTTCTTGCTTTGCATAGTGGTATATATGATATACCCTGCACCTTATTCGATGAGGAAAGGGCCGACGATCCCTTCACCGGGAGTGACCCCTTTAGCAAAACTAGAAAAGCCTAAAAAACACTCCATTTAAAAATCACTCGATTCTACAACGATATAAAGTTCATTACACAAAGGGTTTTCTTAAAAATCTATCGTAGCCCTCCGTCATTTCAGATAAGTAATAGTTAGTATTCGTGCTGCGTTTGTTGACTCAGTCAAGGCGTAGTGTGCGGTAGCTGATTAGTGCTTATCTGCAAAGCATATGATGCGATTGGATTAGGGTAGTCGTGCGGCCTTGTTGACTCAGTCAAGGGTCGTGCGGGTGGGTTTAATTCAATCGGGAAATGACGGGTTGAACTTTACTTGCGGTCTATGGTTGTTGACACAGTCAAGGTCATAGATCGCTTGGGGCAAAACATTATTGGGAATTTCAAGTGTTGAAATTTGCAATGAGATTGCGTACCTTCTATGAGATAGTTGGATCCCGATACCCACTGCGAGTAAGAGTTACTCCTGGGAGTTTTACACATTACAATTAGCCGATCAAGTAGGTGTCTAGAAAGGTGTTAATGGGGTTACGCCTCTTGGAAAATGGGGTTTACTTTAATTAGGTCCGTGCGAAAGCACGGGGAACCTCCCTCAAAGTACTGATACTAGCCTGGCTGAAAGATTGGCGAACTTGTAGCGTGTAATTAATCCCGGCTAGTCTTTCCTTTTAGGGTTTGAAGGAAGATTTGATAAAACAGTGGGAGACATCCTGATTAGATATATTAGATAACCAATCTAATCTTGCAAGAGCATACCCTGAGTGTTTTCTTTTCTCTCTCTCCTGGTAGCGACCATATCACGCCTTAATCAAGATAATAAAACGGATATATTGACCGAACCCGTTTGGTATACTGAGCTAAGGAACGTTGGTCCCGCTCCAACTTATAATTGTTATAAGATGGAGGAGGAAATTGGGGAATACCAGATTTCCCGTGCTGCCCAAACGAAGAAAGTGCATGCTGATGCTTCTTCTTCGGGTATGTTCATTACAGAGAACTGTTTCTAAGTATCCTTTACGTCCTGGGTATGAGATACCGGATCAGGATCCCGCATATGTAATCTGTTACATGGGCTACAGAAAGGTAGAGAACTGAGAACGGGTGATAAGCTTCATGAGACAGAAAAAGGTGCAAGTGTTGCAGCCAAGTCTGTTGGTCACTATCACCCTGTATTACCAGAATACATTGATTCTGAATAAATGTTATTAGATACCGAACCTGATATACAACATCATATCAGTCTCTTTATTAGTAAAGAAATGATATAATTTTGTAATGTTGGATAATGTTTTGAACATTTCCTATATCAAGAGTTGATCGGTTCAGGCACGTTATCTAAAAGCATTGACGTTCTAAATCAAACTACAGTTCTTAGTATACAGAACACACACGAGAGGAAGAGTTCAGAAATGAACGAATCCTTCTTGAGGCATTGTAGACTAGGTCATATCAATGAGACCCGACTAGCTGAAGTTACATATAGATGCATATTTAAATTAGTTTGAATTTACATCTTGTGAAACATGCCGGTCATGTCACAAAGATATGATGACCATAGCTCTGTTTATTGGAAACAGAGAAAGAGTTAGTGAACTCTTGGGATTGATACATGTTGATGTATGAAAGTCCCCTGTCTATATATGCCAAGACCGGTTCTTTGTACTTCATTACATTCTCTGATGATCTCTCAAGATTCAGACATATGTTCCTGATGAAACACAAGTCCGAACCTTTTGAGATATTCACAGAATATAAGTTAGAAGTAGAGAACCAAAACCGGGTATAAGTATTATGTCCTTTGATGAGATCAAGGAGGAGAATACTTGAGCACGGAATTCCTGGACTATTCTAAAGGAGAATGAGATTCTCTTTCAGCATTACTCCTCTGTATACACCACAACAGGTCGGTGTATCGGGGCGGAGCAATAGCACCCTATGTGATATGGTGTGCTCTATGATGAGTACTACTGAATTTCCTATTTCCTTTTGGGAGTTATGCGCTTGAGAAGATGCATACCTATTGAATAGGGTTCAAATCAAATCAGTTGCCTACTACTTCATATGTGATATGGAAAGGGAAGAGCCCATATCTTAAGTTGGTTAAGATTTGGGGTTGTCCGGCCTATGTCTAAAAGCAAAATCCGGACAAGCTCGAGGCAAGGTCTGTTATGTAGAACTGGAAATGTTCCAGCTATACAAACTGCAGCTGATGATTTGGTAGAACCAAAGGATTCAATAGTTTCCAACGAATCTCAGCCTCTCCGCTGATCTAGTAGGGTTCCTCACCCACCTAAGAGATACTTCGGTTTCTCTATGACAGTGGGAGCGAGGATTACATCATGAGATGATGACCGAACTAGTTTCGAGCTGGCCATCAGGAGTGGGTCTCTGTAAGAATGGCTGGATGCTTATCGATCTGAGATGGAATCCTTATATACCAACAAAGTATGGACTTTGGTTGCTTTATCTGAAGGGTTAAATCCCCATCAGGAGCAAGTATATCTTGAGAAGATTACTTCGTGTATATGGAAAAGTTGAGACTTTCAAAGCTATGCTTATGTCCATCCAGATCCTACTTGCCACGGCTACATACCATGACTACGATATCTGGTGGTTGGGTGTCATGATTGCTTTTCTAAAATGCTGATTTGGAAGAGAGCGTCTATAAGTACACAGCCAGAGGGCTTCGCAGTCAGTGGGAGCAGCGGAAATGTGAGCAAGATGTTTTATATGATAAAGCAGGCATCGCGGAGTTGGAACATCTGTTTTGATGTGGTAGTCAAAGAGTTTAACTTCATCAAAATGGTAGATGAACCTTGTATATACAAAAAGGTAGTAGAAAGTATGGAGGTGATCCTCGTAGAGTACGTGGATGACATACTCTTGATAGGGAAAGAGTTACCTATGCTACACTCGGTCAATCTCCGCTTATCATAAGGATTCTACATATAGGATCAAAATGATACCTCCTAAATCCTGGATTTTGGATCTATGAGATAGATCTAATTGGATGTTAGGATACTCACTAGTTGTAGTGAGATGGTATCAATCGATCCTGGGGAGAATCACTGGAAAGGTTCCAGGGTGATAAGGACGACTGAATGTCAGTCACAGGCATTGTCTTTACCCTCAGTAGAGGGACGGTATGTTGGAAGAGTTCCAAGCTAGATACCATGACATACTAGACGATTAAAGGCAAGATACATCGTTACCAAGGATGCTACCAAAGAGTTAGTCTGGATATATATAAGTTCATGAGATGAACTTCGTTCCAACCATTGTGTGACAATGGAATTGTGGCTTTAGCCAAGGAACCCCAGTCCCATTAGAAATCCAGATATAATTCTTAGGCAGTATCACCTGATCATGGAGATGGTTGATCTTCAGGGAGATCGAGGTTAGGAGGGTAGACACAGAGGAAAACAGCGCGGATCCACTCACAAAGGCCTTTTTCCCAGTAGAGACTTTTATGGGATGGTTGAGTATGAGATATTTCAACCGCAGCTAATTGTTGGGTATGTGATACCACAACAGATGGCCCTAGTGCAAGTGGGAGATTGTTAGTTATATGTATGCCCTAGAGGCCGTTACTATACATAGGATGTATATTGTAGTGGATGCTTGGACATATATAGGGAGGACTTTCTTGCTCGACATGATAGTATGCTATCTGGTTGCTCTTTAGCTTAACATGTACTCTGATTGTCTCTATATTATATGTTGATAAAGCCCTTAGGATATGTACTCGACTACTGGGACTATGATGAGATCATACTAGTGGGGCCACGGTAGTCGACGAATACATCCTATAACTGTTCCTAGTCGAGGGTGTATCGAGACAGGGCATCGATACACCAGAGTAGACTAGCGTATACGCATCTTGACCCATATGATGGGCGATGGATGATCCCATATCCATCGATGTTTGACATCAAGGATGGTGTACGGGTGCTCAGTGGAGACTGGGTACACTGGACGGACTCGCCGAGAACTCCCAGATGGTTTTATACCTTACGTAAGATGGCAGTTCTCCGGTGACACTGGTACAGAGTAGTCTGTTGACCCGAGATCGTCATAGAGTCTTGTGTGATTCCCACTGTGCTTTGATTTCCATCATACCACGTCCAAGAGGGCGTGCAAAAAGGTGGCTTTTGGGTACAGTCCCGAATCACATGGAGGCAATGAGCGATAGGAGGGGATTCGTCTCTCCCGGTATAGGGAGTTGATGTTGCGCTGTGTTCGATTGGCTATAACCGGAAATCCCTGGCCAGGGTTGCTGAGCTCTACTGGTAAGTGTTATCATTAGTTTCTCCAACTGTTATAGACCTCCTATCGACACGACTTATCGAGCTATTGGGGTCTGACGTTTACCACCCTTAGGCGAGATATGCGACATATCAGACGACGAGACCGGACTGTACGGGAGTGTTACTGTTTGGATTCACAGGAGAATGTACAGGCTTGCTTGTTGATCTTCTGAGCGCTCAATACCTGGGTAGCTGTTACGTTTAGCTGACCTCTTGCAGCTTGTGGGTGTTTGATATGATCATCACCTACTGCCGGCGTATTGACGATTCTTTAGAGTCCTACACAGAGGTTTCTTGACTCAGGCAAAACGGAGTAGGAGCACATATGTGATATGTGAGGGACCGAGGATAATGCGGTATGTGATACCGTATTGGATTCTCACGATATGAGATATCGGCCGGGTATATGTGATATAGCCGGGTCATCGTATTAGTCGGTTATTTGTGAAATAGCCGGATTGTCGGATCAAGTGTTGATTCGATAATTTTAATGTATAATAATATATATGATATATTAAATTACATTAACTAATATTATCTCACTAAAAGATTCATTTTCTCACGGGATAATACATTGATATATATGCGATATATGTTAATTGTATTATTTTCTATGGTTACAAAATATATTGTATATATGATATATAATATTGTAACATGTTAGGGTTACAAATTTAACAATGGATTTGGGTTTAAACTTGGTTAGGGTTTGGATTAGGGTTAGCTTTTGCATGAAGCTTCCATGAAGCTTCATGAAGCTTTGACTTTCTGGTTGCTTGATATTTTTTGTGAGATATTATGTTAACCCAATCCAAACCATTAACTCTAGTTAACTCTCTACAAGGGTTAACTCTTTCATGCTTAATCCTTGGTTAGATTTGTAACCACTACAATAATTCATTGTTCATCACAAAAGGATTAAGTGATCATATTCATTCTTCTTCTTCCTTGGTTTTCTTCTTGAAAAAGCTTTCTTTTGTGATGAAAGTGAGTGAGAAAAAGATTATAAATGAGAGCAAAAATCCTACATCGTCATCCTCATCTATCCTTACTATTTAGATGAGGGTGTTCACTTCATATTATGAGTGTGCCTAGCAACCCTACAAAAGCTATAGCCCCGTTGTTGTCACAATACAGAGGTATTGGACCAACAATGGACGGAACCACCTGAAGATCTGTCAACAACTTCCTCATCCAGACCGCTTCTTTAGCGGCGTCAGAAGCAGCAATATATTCCACTTTCATAGTTGAGTCAGCAACGGTATCCTGTTTGGAACTCTTCCAACATACCGCCCCTCCGTTAAGGGTGAAGACATAACCCGACATGGACTTGGAGTCATCTTTATCGCTCTGGAAGCTGGAGTCAGCAAAAGCCTCAATCTGGAGGTCTTTTCCGCCATACACCAAGAACATATCTTTAGTCCTTCTCAGGTAATTGAGAATGTTCTTTACCGCTATCCAGTGGTTCTCTCCTGGGTCTGACTGATACTGTCTTACCACGCTTAGTGCGTAAGCTACATCTGGTCGGGTACACAACATCGCATACATTATAGAGCCTACTGCAGAAGCGTAGGGTATAATAGACATGCGATCCCTTTCCAAATCAGTCTTGGGAGACATCTCTTTGGAAAGGGTGACTCCGTGACAAATCGGTAGGTGACCGCGTTTTGAATCTTCCAAACTGAATCTTTTCAGTATGGTGTCGATATACCTTGACTGTGAAAGTCCCTACATCATTTTTGATCTATCACGATAGATCCGGATCCCCAGTATGTAAGAGGCATCACCCAGGTCTTTCATAAAGAACCTTTGTGATAAGAATCTTTTGACAGATTGTAGGGTAGGAATGTCATTTCCTATCAAAAGAATGTCGTCTACGTATAATACGAGGAACACAATAGTTCTTCCTACAATCTTATTATACAAGCATGGTTCATCTGGATTATTGATAAAGTCGAAGTCTTTGACTGTTTCATCAAAACAGATGTTCCAACTCCACGATGCCTGCTTTAGTCCATAAATGGACTTAAGCAACTTGCACACTTTCTCGCTGCTCCCACTCTGATTAAAACCTTCTGGCTGATCCATATAGACGCACTCTTCCAAATGTCCATTTAGGAAAGCCATCTTTACGTCCATCTGCCAGATCTCATAATCGTAGAAAGCAGCAATGGCAAGAATAATTCGAATGTATTTGAGCATAGCCACTGGAGAAAAGGTTTCATCATAGTCCAAACCAGGTCTTTGACAAAAATCTTTTGCAACAAGTCTAGCCTTATAGGTTTCAACCTGTCCATCTACACCGATCTTCGTTTTGAAGATCCATTTGCAGCCAACGGGTTTTACCCCTTCTGGAGAAAAGTCCAAAGTCCATACATTGTTAGTATACATTAACTCCATTTCGGTCCGCATTGCATCTAGCCATTTTACCGAGTCTCTGCTCTGAATGGCTTGTTGGAAGCTAGTTGGCTCATCATTGTTAATGAAGCAATCCTCTCTATCCCCGTCTATGAGAAATCCGTTGTATCTCTCGGGCAGATGAGAAAACCTACTACTCCTGCGGAGTGGTGTGGGAATGTCCTGTTCTTTTGAAACTTCTGGTTCTACCAAGCTTTCGATAATAGTTTGTGGTTCTGGAATTTCTTCCAGTTCCACTGCGCTCCCACTTATTTCTTTTTGTAGAAACTGATGTTCCAGAAAGTAGGCATGACGAGAAACAAAGACTTTTTGTTCCTCTGCGTAATAGAAAAGATACCCCCTGGAGTTCTTTGGGTATCCTACAAACTTACACAGTACTGAGCGTGCTTCGAGTTTGTCCACATGCTGCTTTTTGACGAAAGCTGGACATCCCCATATCTTTAGATATTGAAGATAGGGTTTCTTCCCACTTCATATCTGATATGGTGTGGTAGGCACTGTCTTGGTAGGAACTTTGTTTAAAAGATATGCAGCTGATTCTAGTGCATAACTTCAGAAAGATCGCGGTAACTCAGCATGGAATGAACCATATCCAATAGGGTTCTGTTCCATCTCTCCGATACACCATTGTGTTGTGGAGTGTATGGAGGAGTAAGCTGAGAGAAAATTCTATTCTCTTTTAGGTATTCCAGGAACTCGACACTCAAGTATTCACCACCTCGATCAGATCTTATTGTCGTGATACTTTTGCCGGTTTGGTTTTCCACTTCATTCTTATATTCCCGGAATTTCTCAAAAGCTTCAGATTTATGCTTTATCAAGAAGACATGTCCGTACCTTGAGAAATCATCCGTAAAAGTAATGAAGTAAGAATAACCGCTTCGTGCATATGTAGACATTGGACCACATACATCGCTTTGTATGCGTCCCAAGAGCTCGCTTGCTCTTACTCCTTGCCCAGTGAATGGAGTCTTTGTCATCTTTCCTTTAAGACAAGATTGACAAGTTGCATAAGATTTATATTCGAACGGATCCAAATATCCTTCTTTATGCAACTTAGTCAACCGTGTCTCATTGATGTGACCCAGTCTACAATGCCATAAGAAAGCACGATTAATTTCTGGAGACTTTCTTTTGTATGTGTTCTGGACATTGAAAATCCGCAGTTGGTTTAATACGTATATACCGTTGCTTAATGTACCCGACCCAATCAAGTTATGATTAAGGTGGATGTTTACGACATCGCTTACAAATGCAAAATAATAACCTTCTTTAGACATTAAAGATACAGATATGATATTATAAGTCAAAGTAGGTACATAATAACAGTTGCGAAAAACCAAAACATGTCCATTAGTCAATCCTAAGTGATATTCCCCCACTGAAACAGCATCCATGCTTGCTCCGTTTGCAACTCTGAGGGTCATATCACCCGCCTTCAAGACCCTACGGCTTCTCAGTGCATGCAAAGAATTACAGATATGAGATCCTGAACCGGTATCCAATACCCAGGAAGTATAGTTGATTGACATACAGTTTTCAATTACATACACACGTGAAGTCGAAGCCACAACCTGCTTCGCTCCCTGGTTCTGGGCTTTCCAGGCCCTGCAATCTTTCTTCCAATGGCCCTTCTTATGACAGTAAAAGCATTCTTCCTTTCCTACAGTCTGCCCCCAACTTTTGTTTTTCCCTTAGCTTCCACCTTACCAACACCGCCTCTCGCTTTGGTGGGGGCCTTCTTCTTCTTCCCTTTGGATTTTTCCTTGGACCTGAAAGAAGAAGTACCACCAACAAATAGAGCGGGTGTTTTCCTTGCTTTCTGCAGGGTGCCCTCAGCACTCCTCAACTGTAAGCCCGTGGGGGTGCCCCGGCCGTCGATCCGACGCCGGAAACGCGGAAATAAAAACTATGCAAAACTTGCAACCGGCACCACCGCGCACTTTTCACCTGGATCGGGCCATTAACCTAGCTAACTAGAAAACTAAAAGATGGGTGAAGAGTTATACCAAGCGATCCATGTCCTTCGGTCTTTGTCTCCACTCCGATCTCCCGCGGAATGTTCGTCACCTCCTCGCTCGTCGGAAAAGCACCACGTAGCCGGATTCTTTTACGGGCTCCCGCCTCTTGACCGAGGCAACTCGGGCGCGAAGTTGGCTAGCCGACGCATCCAAGACTTGCTGTAGAATAGTGTAGTAGCCATGTCTCTTTAGGGTTCTTGAAGTTGCCATGGAGGATGGAGGTGAAGAATGAGAATGAACCATGGAAAGGACTTTGGAATTTTGACAAGCAAGAGAATAGAATTAGATGAATCAATTCCCTCTCCTCTCTCATGATATGGCCGGCCCACTCTCTAAAATGGGTGGAGGAAAAAAGATAGATTTACTAATTGAGAAAAAGGAAAAGATAATGCAAGAATAAAGCCACACACTACTCACAATTCAATCCACTTCAATCTTTTCATTTCCAATCAAATGAATGCAATGGAAATGGACAAGAAAAGCATCTCATGATGAGGAGGCCACATTATGCAAGGAACCCCTCCACTATAAGTTATTTGTGAACTTGCAAATAACCCCTCCATCAAAAAGTCCGGCCGCGAAAGTATAAAAGAAAACCGGACGGAATAGAATGCAAACTGGCAACTTCAGAAAACTGATCCCGTAATAAATTACAGGAAAACCCCGCTACTGCAAATACATGCCCGCATTTGTATTCCCACTGAACACCAATGCAAAGAGACAAAACTACACTATCGAATACTAGGATCCGGCTTAAGCCAAAGCCGGCTAGTAAAAACCGTCCGATCACGATCCGTGCAATACCGCACGTATCTGATCGAACCCTGCCATATCTCCATACGGCCTCTACAGCGTTTCGCCCGAAACCTGAGTAACTGTGTGTGGTGGACTCTAAAGACTCGTCAATATTATGGCTGTGGATTTAACCACTAGCACGTCAGAGGTATAAGCCAATACGTGACGGGCTACCAGGTATTGACCAAAAGGGACGTCGATGAGCGAACTCATCCGACACCCTACTGAGTCTGTCAGTGACAATATCCGTACAGTCCTGTCCGTTCGTCTATGAGCATCGCATGGCGGGCCTAGGGGGTTGGTAAAAGTCAGACCCCCAAAAGCGGTACAAGTCGTGTCGGAGTGTAGCCCAGAACACCCTGAGATACTACTGGAATAGCTACCAGCAAATCTCCTGCCTTGGCCAAGGACTTTTCATGTTCTGGCTCTCCTCGACACAGCGCGACCTCACCACCAATACCGGGAGAGACGAACCCCTGCAGATCGGCTCACTGCCTCCATGTGGCTCGGGACTGTACCCAACTAAAACCTGTTTGCACGACTCCTTTGAGCCGTGGTAGGGTAGTAATCAAAGCACAGTGGGAACTCACACGAGACAAATGACGATCTCAGGTCGATGAACTAACATGTACACATGTCACCTGGGAACTGCTATCTGACGTCTGGTATAATCCCAACTAGCAGGTTCCCGGCGAGTCCTGTCCGGTGTACTCATAACCCAATGAGCACCTGTATACATCTTAGGTGAACCAACTGACACCAGTGGCTTGTGAGACGGGCCACCGCCCCTCGTCGGGGTCTCGACTGTATACACTAGTCTACTCTGGAGAATCGATGCCCTGTCTCGAAACTCCCACGACTAGGGACCTTGTAAGAATGTGCTTATAGACTCCAGCTCTCACGTATATGATCGCCCTCATACTGCCGGTAGTCAAGCAATAATCCTAGGGGCTCTATCAACGTGTAATAGCGACTCGAAAGGTCACCTAAAGCAGTACACGATGATAAAGATAAACCAGATAGCATACTATCATCTCGAGTAAGACTGTCCTACTGGGACAGGTCCTCCCTCAATCATTGCAATCACGTGCCTGTGATCCAATAATTGACTCTGAGGGCACTATCTCCAACAATCTCCCACTTGCACTCAAGGCTAATTATTGCGATGTCGCATACTCACAGCCCATGTGATACCGAACACCCAACTCCTCTACTAGTCAGTCTCACAAAGCTCGTTTGCAAAACTATTGCGTTCGAGGAATAGCCTCAGTGAGTGGATCCGCTCTGGTGTTTCTTTCTATGTCTCTCTTTATCTTAAGTTCGCGGAGAAAGCCATCTCCCGAAATGAGCAATACCTGTCATAGAATGTCTGGATGTCTGATGGGACCCAGCTCATAAATGAACTCCAAATCCAAACTTCTTAGACTGTATCGTCAACTGAACTTAATCAGTATCATGCGCCATGTCTTCCCTCAGTATCTACCTGGACCATCTGTCCAAAATACTGCCCCTCGTCAGAGGGAAAACTATAACTCTGACAGCCACTCTGCCATCCAGGTCACCTTGGAAGCCTGGAATGATTACCGTCTCCTAAAGGAGGCTGCCGCTATCATATCCCTAGAACATTCACTTATGTTCTAAAACTGCTTCCGACTGTTTTCCCAGGATTGGATCAATATCAACTTATTGCAACTACTGCAAGAACAACATCTGGTGTGGTACTTGACATCTCATGATTGACTCAATTGCCTAAGCAAGTGATCTGCCAACCATGCGCATCCCTCTCCCCTTTAGTCTGTAAGACAGCTTTAGAGAGGGTGACTCCAATACCTGCAGGTACACTACCGTGCCAGGAGTCGTCCATTCTAAATACTCATAGAATGTTGTCTAAGTACCCAGATTGGGAAACCACCCAAATCTAGATCTAAAACCATAGATCTAGTAACCAGAATGTCTGATGTACGATCCAAGTCCTATGAGGAGAAACTACTGTGTGATGACCAAAGTATAACCGATCGTAGTATAGGAATATCACTTCCTACTCTGTGTATGTCACCAAATACCAGGACATCACACCCTACTACCTTCTCAACAGATCCATCCCCTATTCTGATGAAGTCAAACATATGACTGTCATATCAGAAATAGATGATCTATCTCCGCTATATCTGCTTTAGTCTATAAATAGACATAAGCCTGATGTCCACCAATGCTTCCGCTGCTCCCACTGACTACGACAACCCTCTGGCAGAGTCATATAGACATGCACTTCTAAAGCTAGTTTAGAACGACGCTATACTCATTCTCCTGCCGGGTCTCACAGTCTGGAACAACAGCAATGGCAAGTCTGGGTAAACAAGAACTTCTCTGCCACCGTCCTTGAGCATACCAAAGTACCTCTCGGGTGCCTGAGGTTACCCACCTTATCTGCGGAGTGGCCAATGGAATGTCAAACCAGATTGAATCTTTAGGTTCATATCAAATCTTCAGTAATCGTTTGCGGTTCTGGAATCACCTCCAGTTCTACCATACTCTCACTACTGTTTTCTGAAAAAATCCATTTTTAATAAAACTGTGGCGAGTCAAGAACAATATCACTATTGATCTTCCAGATGGTAGAATATCAACCCTCGTCATAGCCCGGGTTAACCCACAAACTGCCATTACAGAAGCGTGCCTTGAGTTATCCGGAGTCTGGTTTTAAGCATAAGCCGGACAACTCCCCGTATCTTAACAACGTCAAGATATGAACTGTTCTATATTCAATACAGAAACAGAGGCACTGATTTCATTGAACCAGATTCAAATCATGCAGCTGTCTCCAGTGCATGTCAACTAAATGGAGAGAGGTCGATCAACGTTACTCAACTTAGGAATACTTCCAATTATGAGTAACCTGAAAGAGAAGCAAGTTCTCTTAACCTTTACTATCAACTGAATACCATACACAAGTATCTACATCTTCGATCACCTTGAAGAATCCCGATACTTGCAATATCTGGTTCCCTACTTTATTCTTATACCTATAACTTCTCAAAACTTCGACCTTGTGTTTGTACGAAACACCTGTCTAAGAACTAGAGAAGTTATAAGTAAACTGAATATAGTACGAGGACCAACCCCTCTGTCCTAATGGACACTGGACAATATACAATACTCTGTATGAGTCCGCTCAGTCATACAACTCATTCACTGTGTGTCGTAGGTTGAAAACTGTACTATGGTTATGAAGAATTACACCGTTGTTCAATGCTCCTTACCTAACCATCCACTGATATAGGTAAATGTCAAAGACATAATTTCAAAAAGTATATCTCACTCTATAAAAATAGACGTACAGATATATCAATTTGAAATTGGTGCACAACAACGGATATTCAAAACCAAATATTTGCCGACCGGCAAACAACCCAGGTGACTTTCTCAAATATCACCAATTCCAACGAATCCCGATATAATGAGGATTGTCACCTAATTCCCAATAACTTACTCCCACTCATCATCTGTAAAACCATACATATGTGAGACTCATACCTGGTAAATACATACCCTGGAGTAAGTGTCTTATCGGGAAATCAGTTTTCCATTAACAGTACACAGTGAAACTGAAACATTGAAATGTTTCGATTGGGTATCCTGGTATTCCTAGTAATGTCTCTTCCATTATCCAGATTCACGACTGTAACCGTATAATTCTTTGCCACCTCTCCAAATCCCTTTATATGTCTTTAGTCGTTACCTTCTGCACACCCCTTTAGGCCAAATGGTTTTCTTCCTTCCCTACCGTTTGGCACCAGCCTATGGTTTGGAAGAAGACTATCCAACAAGCATAAAGGGTGTACTGTCCTAGTCCTAGGAGCACTCGCAACGCGAGAGAAGGTGAAGATAAAAGACACCTGAATGTACTTTATTCCTGTTTCTCCTGAACCAGGATCCATCCCCAAACTGGAATAAGTTCCTTTCGAGTTCGTATATAACCATACGATGGATTATCCAATAAACTGGGATCTTCGTAGTGATACGTAGTGTCATGGAGAAATACAAAGGTGATTTAGGATTGGCGAAGAAATACTTGGTTTGGTCATGAATAGCAGTCGCAATTTACTTTGCCCTCTTACTAATCCCTTGCTTTGTCTGAACTTAATACCTTCTGTACACCGTTTAGGCTAATTGGCTTTCTTCATTCCCTACCGGTCGGCACCAGCCTAAGGTTTGGAAGAAGACTATCCAATTTGCGTAATAGGTGTACTATCTCCTAAGCCAAGGAGTATTCGCAACCTGAGAGAGAAGGTAAAAGGAAAAGACAACTGAATAGTCCTATTCGTTTTCTCCAGAACTTGAAACCATCCTCGAATTCCTTCGAGTTCGTATATAACCATACGATGGTTTTGTCCAATGGAAGTGGACGTTCGTAGTAATACGGGTTGTCCTGGAGAAAAGGGTAAAAGTAGGAGTGGCAATGAGGTCTGCAACTCTGACAATCCAAAAGCCAGTGTTAAGAAGGTTCGGTCAACTTGGTCACTGAGTCATAGTCTAGGGTCGGGTCAATGGTCGCTGCCAAAGAGAGAGAGAAAAGAAACACTCAGCGTGCACTCTAACCTAGATCAGAATGGTTATCACTTTATCTAATCTGGAAACCTCCCACTGTAACGTCAAATTCTTCCCCAAACCTGAAAGAAGAATTAGCCGGGATCACCCGAGGAGTAAACCAACTCATCAGTGGGAATCAGGATCCAACTATCATCGTATGATAACGTGAAGGAATCCGCTCACGCTATCACACTCCAGAAGGTATGCGCATATCTGGCAAGTTTCAGTTCTTTTGAAACTCCCGATGTGGATTTTTGCCCCATGCTCTTATGACCTTGGCGTGAGGTCAAAATATCATAAGTCACATGTCAAGTTCTACCGGTCATATTGTCCAGGTTAATTTGAACCCACCCGTACATACCCTTGACGTAGGCCAAAATAGTAGTACGACTGTCCCAAACCAACGCATCTATCTATGCAACAGATAAATACCCGGCAGCTACCAATCACCATGCCTTGGCGTGAGGTCAAAATACATAGCTTGAATACTACCGAATATTTAACTGAAATGACGGAGGGCTACGAATGGTTTCTGGCGAAAACCTTTAACGTAATGAACTTGATATCGTTGAAGGAACTGATAGCTTTTTTAAAAATATAGTGACGAAAACCTTTGCTAAAGAGGTCACTCCCGGTGAAGGGATCTCGGCTCTTTCCCCGTAGAATGAGGTGCAGGATATTCCAACTGAATACCACGATGCAAAGCAAAAGTAATCGGCTATATCGAAGTTATTGCCCTGACGCAAACTTTTGTCCAAGGGGTCACTCCCGGTGAAAGGATCTCGACCCTTGCCTCGTCGACTGAGGAGCAGGATATTCCAACTGAATACCACGATGCAAAACAAAAGAGAACGCCCTTGCAATAACAGCTTTTTGAAAAAGTGTTCCAACAACATCAGAATAGGTTTGTTTATCTTGCATTGATCCGAATCAACGCAGTCCCATCAATTGATCACACCACGAAAAAACAAAAATATACTGATGTACGTATATGCTATCCGCATTCGCCACTGGGTCCCGTCATCACCCGTTAGGTTAGCTAACTAACGACAGAGCGGGGACTGGACTAGTGCGGATGCAAAACACATACAACATCTACTAGTATATATATAATATATAATTTTCGCTCAAGGCGTAATAAAAAGCAACAACACAGAAATGTATAGCAACACAGATCAATACAGATATCTGGGATCCCCGGGTTTCACAGAGCCGCTGCTGAAACCCGACGTTCCCCTGGTCGTGTGGATAGCCTGTGCAATGAAAATCCTAGACCCCTACGGGCGCGGCAAGTTACCCGCCAAAACCTGAAGCGAGGCAGCCCCCTTCATCAACGTGAATGGACCACCCAGCACTTCACGGAATCCGGTTACTTGGGCACCCCTCCTGGGTCAACCTGTACCCCCTACGAGTGCGGCGAATAGCCCGCCAATTCTAGAGTAAAGCCCCCTCCGTCTCAATGCCATGAGATGCGGGCTTGTTGCCCTCTAGAACCCGGCTCTCCGTGCACCCCTCCGCGGGGTAATCCTAGTACAGAAAGTAAAATATACATACACCGGGTACATCGACCGCAACCTGGTCATGCCCTAAAATAATAATACAAACAGGCAGTGACGGCAGTCCACATGTCGGACGCTCGCCCCGCAATATCAAATGTACATAATACAACTATATTATACTAACATTGCATCCAGGCTATCCCCCACGACCGATCCGCAACAACACAGCAATACACAGAACATCAACGTGAATGTCACGTTCGCAAATCCGTCTAAAAGGGCTATAGAAGATAGACTGGATTTACCGATCAAGTGACATTCACGGTCGCAGATATAATGTAAATACTATGAACTAGCATGTTTAAAATATCCGATCGATCAAAAATAACAAAAGTGGGCCCCAAACACTACTGTAGCACTTACAGAAAATCTGGGCCCAAAATTAATATCCCAAAAACCCTATTTCCTATTAAAAAGCCCACTGGAAAAATTTGGTTCAACGATTCCACTTACCCACCGCGGAACCGCGGGCAAACCAGGGGTTTGGCCGCGTTTCCGCGGTCATAGTAAGGAATCAGTGAATCGTATTTTCCCAGAATTCTTAGAATTTCTTGCATGTCTTTCTGCAATGACCAGAAAAATTTTTGGAGCTGGAAAAATTTCAACAGAGAACACATGCACTAGAAATACGGTTTTTGCGATTTTTGTTCGATCGGGTTTTAAACATACTAGAGCAAGCTAGGCATGGTTAATGGCGTGGCTCTGATACCAATGTAAGCCCGCGGGGGTGCCCCGGCCGTCGATCCGACGCAGGAAACGCGGAAAAAAAAAACTTTGCAAAACTTGCAACCGGCACCACCGCGCACTTTTCACCCGGATCGGGCCATTAACCTAGCTAACTAGCAAACTAAAAGATGGGTGAAGAGTTATACCAAGCGATCCGTGTCCTTCGGTCTTCGTCTCCACTCCGATCTCCCGCGGAATGTTCGTCACCTCCTCGCTCGTCGGAAAAGCACCACGTAGCCGGATTCTTTTACGGGCTCCCGCCTCTTGACCGAGGCAACTCGGGCGCGAAGTTGGCTAGCCGACGCGTCCAAGACTTGCTGTAGAATAGTGTAGTAGCCATGTCTCTTTAGGGTTCTTGAAGTTGCCATGGAGGATGGAGGTAAAGAATGAGAATGAACCATGGAAAGGACTTTGGAATTTTGACAAGCAAGAGAATAGAATGAGATGAATCAATTCCCTCTCCTCTCTCATGATATGGCCGGCCCACTCTCTAAAATGGGTGGAGGAAAAAAGATAGATTTACTAATTGAGAAAAAGGAAAAGAAAATGCAAGAATAAAGCCACACACTACTCACAATTCAATCCACTTCAATCCTTTCATTTCCAATCAAATGAATGCAATGGAAATGGACAAGAAAAGCATCTCATGATGAGGAGGCCACATTATGCAAGGAACCCCTCCACTATAAGTTATTTGCGAACTTGCAAATAACCCCTCCATCAAAATGTCCGGCCGCGAAAGAATAAAAGAAAACCGGCCGGAACAGAATGCAAACTGGCAACTTCAGAAAACTGATCCCGTAATAAATTACAGGAAAACCCCGCTACTGCAAATACATGCCCGCATTTGTATTCCCACTGAACACAAATGCAAAGAGACAAAACTACACTATCGAATACTAGGATCCGGCTTAAGCCAAAGCCGGCTAGTAAAAACCGTCCGATCACGATCCGTGCAATACCGCACGTACTGATCGAACCCTGCCATATTTCCATACGGCCTCTACAGCGTTTCGCCCGAAACCTGAGTAACTGTGTGTGGTGGACTCTAAAGACTCGTCAATACTATGGATGTGGATTTAACCAATAGCACGTCAGAGGTATAAGCCAATACGTGACGGGCTACCAGGTATTGACCAAAAGGGACGTCGATGAGCGAACTCATCCTGACACCCTACTGAGTCTGTCAGTGACAATATCCGTACAGTCCGGTCCGTTCGTCTTTGAGCATCGCATGGCGGGCCTAGGGGGTTGGTAAAAGTCAGACCCCTAAAAGCGGTACAAGTCGTGTCGGAGTGTAGCCCAGAACACCCTGAGATACTACTGGAATACCTACCAGCAAATCTCCTGCCTTGGCCAAGGACTTTTCATGTTCTGGCTCTCCTCGACACAGCGCGACCTCACCCCCAATACCGGGAGAGACGAACCCCTGCAGATCCGCTCACTGCCTCCATGTGGCTCGGGACTGTACCCAACTAAAACCTGTTTGCACGACTCCTTTGAGCCGTGGTAGGGTAGTAATAAAAGCACAGTGGGAACTCACACGAGACAAATGACGATCTCAGGTCGATGAACTAACCTGTACACATGTCACCTGGGAACTGCTATCTGACGTATTGTATAATCCCAACTAGCAGGTTCCCGGCGAGTCCTGTCCGGTGTACTCATAACCCAATGAGCACCTGTATACATCTTAGGTGAACCAACTGACACCAGTGGCTTGTGAGACCGGCCACCGCCCCTCGTCGGGGTCTCGACTGTATACACTAGTCTACTCTGGAGAATCGATGCCCTGTCTCGAAACTCCCACGACTAGGGACCTTTTAAGGATGTGCTTATAGACTCCAGCTCTCATGTATATGATCGCCCTCATACTGCTGGTAGTCAAGCAAGAATCCTACAGGCTCTATCAACGTGTAATAACGACTCGAAAGGTCACCTAAAGCAGTACACGATGATAAAGATAAACCAGATAGCATACTATCATCTCGAGTAAGACTGTCCTACTGGGACAGGTCCTCCCTCAATCATTGCAATCACGTGCCTGTGATCCAATAATTGACTCTGAGGGCACTATCTCCAACATCAACATGTTGAGAAGTTCCGGAAGTTCAACTTCTTTACTTTGAATATTAAAATTCAAAATAAACTGGGCGTAGGTGGAAGGAAGGGATTGGAGAATCAAGTCTGTATACAGCTCATTCTTTAACGTGGTCCCGAGGTTTGCGAGCTCCTCAATGTAGTCAATCATCTTAAGGACCTGTTCCCCGAAAGATGATCCGACGGCCAACCTCGCTTGAAACAGTTTCTTCGAGGTCCCGTATCTTGCGATACGAGATTGCTCTCCATATAATTCCTTTGTATGGAGGAATATGGATTCTAGGTCCATATTCTCGTGCCTCCTCCGATGTTCATTGTTTATAGAGGCAAGCACAAGGCACTTGGCCTTCTCACGGTCAATCTCCCAGGTCTTACGGATTTCCCTGTCCGCGACACTGGAGTCTGGGACTGGGACGACGTTGGCTTTTGTAGTAAGGACATAGTCCAACTTATCATAAGTAATAGCCATCTTTACATTCCTGAACCAATCTTTATAGTTTGGCCCTGTCAACATGTTTTTATCTAAAAGCAACTTGAGGACCGTCATGTTTGGTTGCTGCAATTAGAAAAAAGAGAAGAAACACTTTAGCATGATGCTCTTGCAAGTTTAGAATGGTTTTTAGTTTATCTAAACAGGATGGCTCCCACTGTTTCTCAAATCCCTCTTCAAACCAAAAGAGGAATTAGTCAGGATTAATCTCACTGTACAATTCTTGCTTAACCGTTCAGCCAGGCTAGTGTTGGTACTTCGAGGGAGGTTTTCCACCGTTTTCGCGAAATTCCTTAATTACATAACCTCTTTTCCCTGGAGGCGTAGCCCTGTTAACACCGTTCTAAACACTTACTTGGTTTATAGCATTGATCATTTAGTGAAAAAATCTCCTGAGGAGTAGCATATACCCACAGTAGGATCGGGATCCAAATATCATTGTGTGATAAAGTTGAAGGAACCCTACCAAAATTATCACACTCAAAATTGTATGCAACACTAGCAAGTTCAAGTTTCTTTAGAAACTCCCGATGTGGGTTTTTGCCCCATGTTCTTATGACCTTGACGAAGGCCAATATATCATAAGTCATATGTCAAGTTCTACCAGTCATTCTCCAGGTTAATTTGGACCCACCCGTACATACCCTTGACGAAGGCCAAAATGGCAGTACGACTGTCCCAAATCAACGCATCTATCTATGCTACAGATAAATATTTAGTAGCTACCAATCACTATGCCTTGGCGAAGGTCAAAATACATAGCTTGAATACTACTGAATATTTAACTGAAATGATAGAGGGCTACGAATGGTTTTGGTAAAACCGTGAACGTAGTGAACTTGATATAATCGAAGGAACATGATAGCTTTTAAAAGGAGTGGTTTAAGCTCCGCATTAAAAAGTTTGCTGTGTTTTTTTTAAAAAAAAAACCAAGTAGTTTTCAAATTTGTTCCAACGATTTAATTTTGGTTTATTTGCTTTGCATTAATCTAATGCAATCCCATCATTTACTCCTATCATTACAGAGAGAATTGAAAAAAAATATCACATCCTCTTATGCCATCCGCATTCGCCACAGGGCCCCGCCATCACCCGTTAGATTACTTAACTAACTACAGAGCGGGAGGCTGGGCTAGCGCGGATGTAAAACATAAGTGACGCCTACTATATACCATATATAGATATTTTACAATCATCTCATGCAATAATAATCATTCCAGTCACAGATAAACATTTCAGATATGCTAGGAATGCAGCGTTTCGTTTAAGCCTGTAACGAAAAACAGATGCCACGGTCGTGATGAATATCCAAACTCTACCCCAGGCCCCTACGGGTATGGCAAACTACCCGCCAAATTCCAGAAGTGAAGCATCTTCCCTCAACAAAGTGAGTAGGCCACTCGGCACTTCAAAGAACCCGGTAGTTTGTGTACCCCACCTTGGGTCTATCCTAGGAGCAGAAAACAGTAAAAAGAAAATAATACAACGGTGGCTACAATCTCAACCCGGATGTGCCCCGCGAAAAAATATTACATCAATTTTACAATTTACATGAATGAAAGATAAAAAAATGCTCATCTCACATCCCGGCTATTCATCATCGACAATCAAAAAATGTTTATATACAAAAACCAACTGATATGTGCAACCTCGAGTAACCGATGTATAGCAATTAGTTGATGTTTAAAACATATATAAAATTACAGAAGAACCAATTAGCTAAGTACAATAGGAATTCGATCGAAACATATTTTCCGTATCTACCCCAAATGCAAACCAGCACTCAGAAAAATACTGGGAAAAAACCAAATATTCCAGAAATCATAATACCAAAATTAAGATATAATAGAATAAATTCGAGTTGAATCGTCCATGACTCGGCAACGATTCTGCCGCGGATCCGCGGCTGTCTTGTCGATTCAGAAGCTCGAATTTCTTGTGTCATCTTAGAAAACCATGCATGTATTTTTCATGATACTGAAATAATTTTACAGACAGTTTTGAAAATCGACAGAAACTGGGGTTTTCGGTATTTAGTTTTCTGGTTTTTCCGACGATCGAAATTCTACTACTTGCTAATCTGCTAGATTAGGTTTAGTTGGCTCTGATACCACTGTAAGTCGAAACTATGCACCCCGCGGAATCACGGGGAGGCGGAAGGTGTAAAAAACGATAATTTTAGCATCATAACATCAACTGTAAGCCATGATCGTAATCTAAACCGTATCTAGCAAAAGCAAATGAAGTATAAATCAAAGTACAGAAGTTTATACCTCAAGAAATCTGGTCCTTCTTCTCCTTATCTCGCTGTCCTTCTCACCCGCACGAACTTTTCGAAGTGGTACAGATGTCGTCTCCTCGTCGGCTTGCTCGAATCCTAGATGATCTACCCGAACGTTTGTGCACCAAACTTTTCTTCTAAACCAAAGAAACTAGATCAAGTAGTTTGCTAAACTAAATGATCTAGGGTGTGTAGATGATGTAGATGGATTGAGGAGTCTAATTTAGCTCAAGGTTACTCAACTCATGAGTGTTCTTAAGATTGAGGGAATTGGAGATGGTGAAAAGAAATGGTATGAACTAATAGATGAAGAAGGATAGGGATTTCTCTCTCTCTTGTTCTAAACTGAACTTTACACCAATATGAATTAGAAAAACTAATTCAATAATAGATAATAGGTTCAATGGTCAAACAAATGACTCATAGGTCAATTGGCCAACATGTGTCCATAAAACCCAAGTCCTTATTCATGCATAATACACATCATTTCTTAATTACCTAAATTATATTAATTATTTAAAACTAAATGATTAATACAATTAGGTCATACCATCTATAAGTATATTTTGTACAAATTACGAAAACGACCCTCGTCCGTACATACATACCTGTATTCGTATTCCGAAAAATTCGAAAACCGAAGATGACAATCTATCAGTACAATACTAGGATCCGGCTTAAACTAAAGCCCACTAGTATTGTCCGCCCGACTCAACGTGCGTGCACGAGTGTACGCACGTGATCGAACCCTTTCGTAAAACCATACGATATCTACACGTTTTGCTTGATGCAGGGAAACGCTCTGTGTGGGACTCTAAAGACTCGACTCTACGCTGGCAGTGGGTTTAACCACAGGCCACAAGCGGTACTAGCTGTACGTAACGGTCCCCAGGTATTGTCGATAAGAAAGCCGATGAGCATAACTCATCCGAACTCCTACTAAGTCTGTATGTGACAATCTCCGTACAGTCCGGTCTGTCCGTCTAAGAGTATCGCATATCTGGCCTAGGGGGCGGTAAACGTCAGACCCCTAATAGAGGTATAAGTCGTGTCGGAGTACGGTCCAATACACCCTGAGAAACTACTGGAGTACCTACCAGTAAATCTCGCTTGCCCTGGCCAGGGACTATGTGTAATGGCGTTCCGAACACAGCGCGATATCAACCCCCAATACCGGGAGAGACGAATCCTATCTAACCGCCACTGCCTCCAAGTGCTTCGTGACTGCACCCAACTACTACCTGTTTCCACGACTCAGTAGAGCTGTGGTAGGGTAATATTCTAAGAACAGTGGGAACACACTTGAGGCGAAGAAGCAGTGTCAAGTCAACGGACTAAGCTGTACTCATGTCATCTGGGTACTGCTATCTGACGATAGGTATATTACCAAACAGCAATTCCTAATGAGTTCGTCCAGTGTAACTCACAACCTAATGAACACCTGCATACTATCTCCAGTACGACGTACCGATGGCTGTAGGATAGACCATCTCCCAGGCTGGGAAGGGAAGCGTATACACTAGTCTGCTCTGGTGTATCGATGCCCTGTATCGATAATCCCGCGACTAGGACCTGTAGAAGGATGTGCTTGCAGATTACCCAGCCCCCACTAGTGTGACTGCCATCACAACGCTGGTAATCAAGCATAGATCCTAAGGGCTATACTAATATGCATAGGCGATATGTTAAAAGAAACATATGTACATATTGATGTAAAAACAAACCAAGTAGCATACTACTATTTTGAGCAAGAATGTTATTACAACTGTGAATATCCCAAGCTTCGATTAAGTAATATACAAACTAGTATGATACAGTAATGGCCTCTAGGGCATATACACTAACAGAAGAGACCGGACTGTATGGTAGTGTTACTGATTGGATTCGCAGGAGTACGAGCATGCTTGCTTATTGATCTTCTGATCGCTCAATACCCGGGTGGCCGTTACGTTTAGCAGACCGCTAGTGGCTTGTGGGTGTTTTATATGATCATCACCTACTGTCGGCATATTGAATAGTCTTTAGAGTCCTACACAGAAGTTTCCTGGTTCATGCAAAACGGAGTAGGAGCATATATGTGATATGTGCGGACCGAGATTAATGTGTGTATGAGATACCGTATTCTATTCTCGCAATATATGTATCGATTGGTTATATGTGATATAGCTGGGTTATCGGATCAAGTGTTGATTCGATAAAATGATACATTTGATATTGGTCGGTTATATGAGACATAGCCGGATTATTAAAGTGTTGATTTAATAATTTAATGCAGAATTATATATTTGATATATTAAATTACATTAACTAATATTTGCTCACTTAAAGATTTCTTTTCTCACTTGGATTGTGCACTTAGTATATATTTGATATATATTAGTGTACAATATATTGTGTCATGTTAGATGCCACATGCAACATAGGTGTATGAGACTTACACAAAGCTTATGATAATCTTAGGTTTTTATTTATCAAAGTAAATCACATAATTAGTGGATATTGGACAAATGGTTGAAGCTTGTAGAAGCTTGTGGAACCATTGACCAAGTCCACTAATTTGTTTTACTATAGATATTTATTTAACCTAACCATTACCATTAGCCTTAGTTAAGTCTCTACAAGGGTTAATATGGGATATTAACTCACCCATGGTTGCTACACTCTCACTCTCTCATGAGTTTTGATTCTTCATCTTCTTCTTTATTGAAAAAGCTTGCTAGCTTTTCTTCAAGTGAGAAAATAATATGAGAAAAATAAATCTAAAGTGAGCCCACTTCCTACTTCATCATGCTCTACTATTAGCCATTTAGTTTAGGGTGTTTGCTTCACTAATCTCACCATTAGTGAAGAGGTAGCATGAGCTTGAGTCTCCTTGACGTAGATCATCTTCGGCCATGACGACATCAAGCAAGCTTGTTCCGTACATCTCGTGGAGCCTTTCTAGAGTCCGAGGAGTTCACTACTTGGAGCGAAGGGGCTACTACATGGAGCATTTGAAGTGAAGGACCGGTCTACAAAGGTTGTATTCCTTATTCTCTTTAGTTTGAAAAGTGTTTACAATCTAGAAAACCCTAAGTCTCTAGTTCAATCCTCGTTCGGGTTCTTTAGCTCTCTAGAAAATTCTGAAATGGCATATTCGATGCCCTAGTAAACACTGTGAGGGTGCTAAGGAACCCTGCATGTGTCTCTTAAAGCTTATGTCGCATGAGTCTTCTTTTGAACGTTGGCCCCCATTTTCCTATTTTCCGTTGACTTCACCCGAAGGCTTCGCAATTTTTTGCTAAGACGAACATAGTAGGGAATTTATCATGCAGGGAGATTTCCCCACACCAATAATTACACCAAAAATAAATTGATCGTCCATTTCCTAACGTAAAGGAAATCCCTCGGAAGAGCAAATCTTTAACGGTAGTAATCCCATTTCAGAACCCAGAGGCCGTATTAGTAGAGTTTATACCCCTTTGCAATTTCTGTAAGTCGCGTTTGTAGTGCTAACCTATCCTGTTTTCTTTCCTTCCGACATCTTCCACCGCCATTTTGCAAGCAAGGCCTTATTCATAATATTAATATCTTTTATTTCAACCCTTCCTTCCTTCTTTAGACGGCACACGGACTTCCATTTTACCAAATTATACCCTTTCTTTTGTGCATTGTTTCCTTTCCAAAGGAAAGAATTTCTGATCTTATCAATTATATGCACAACCCAAGATGGCAGCCGATAGAATGACATGTAGTAGATCGGAAAGGCTGTCAGTACTGAATTTAAGAGAGTTAACCATCCTCCAAGAGAAAGACATGTAGCTTTCCACCCATATGATCTTTTTTGGAAGCATTCAATTAATGGCATCCAGTCCAATTTCTTTAGAGACCTCGGTCGAATTGGCAACCCAAGATATTTGATGGGGAAATTCTGAGTCTTGCAATTCAGGACCCTAGTAATTACTCGATTTGTGTCCTCCTGTCCATTCCAGAAAGTCAGCGTACTTTTATCAAAGTTGATATGTAACCCAGACCAAATCTCGAAGGTGTATAACATCCATTTTAGAGTAATGGCCTGTCGTACACTACTCCTTCCGAAGATAATAGTGTCATCCGCATATTGAAGATTTATGATTGATATCTTATCTTCAACAGAGCTTGGTCCTTGCAATCTTCCATTTGATTTGCATCTGCGTATAATATTTGAGAGACCGCCGGCCACTAAATTAAAGATCAGAGGTGATAACGGATCTCCTTACCTCAGTCCTCTTTTACATCTAAATTCTTTAGAAATCCTACTATTGATTGAGACAAAGGATGAAGCAGACAACAACCATTTTGTAATCCACGCCACCCATTTTTGGCTAAACCCTTTAAGCAATAGTGTTTCAGAGATGCAATTCTAGTCTACTATATCAAATGCTTTAGCAAAGTCTAATTTCTGTTGGATATAGGGCCCTCAAAGTCAATTATTGGATCGCAGGTACGTGATTGCAATGATTGAGGCAGGACCTATACCGATATGACAGTCTTGCTCGAGATGATAGTATGCTATCTGGTTTGTCTTTATCATCGTATACATGCTTTAGTTCACTATTGCATGATGATAGAGCCCATAGGATTCTTGCTTGACTGCCAGCAGTATGATGGCGATCATATACGTGGGAGCTGGGGTCTGTAAGCACATCCTTAAGGTGTCCCTAGTCGTGGGAGTTTCGAGATAGGGCATCGATACTCCATAGGGCGGTGGCCGGTCTCACAAGCCATTGGTGTCAGTTGGTTCACCTAAGATATATACAAGTGCTCATTGGGTTATGAGTACACCGGACAGGACTCGTCGGGAACATGCTAGTTGGTATTATACATATAGTCAGATAGTAGTTCCCTGGTGACATGTGTACAGGTTAGTTCATCGACATGAGGTCGTCATTTGTCTCGTGTGAGTTCCCACTGTGCTTTGATTTCTACCCTATCACGGCTTAAAGGAGTCGTGCAAACAGGTCTTTTTTGGGTACAGTCCCGAGCCACATGGAGGCAAGTGAGCGGATCGGCAGGGGATTCGTCTCTCCCGGTATTGGGGGTGAGATCGCGCTGTGTCTAGGAGAGCCATTACACAAAGCCCTCGGCCGAGGCAGGAGATTTACTGGTAGGTACTCCAGTAGTATCTCAGGGTGTTCTGGGCTACTCTCTGACACGACTTATACCGCTATTGGGGGTCTGACGTTACCAGCCCCCTAGGCCGATATGCGATACTCATAGACGAACAGACCGGACTGTATGTATATTGTCACTGTTAGGCTCAGTAGGGTTTCTGGATGAGTTTGCTCGTCAGCTTCCCTTCCAATCAATAGATAGGCAATCGTTACGTACAGCCAGTACCTCTGACGTGCTAGTGGTTATACCCAGTGCCAGTGTGTTGATGAGTCATTAGAGTCCCCCACAGACAGTTTCCCAAGTTCGGGCGAAACGTTGTAGAGGCCGTATGGTTTTATGGCAGGGTTCGGAAAATGCACGTGCGTTTACGCACGTGTCATATTTTGGGCAGATAATACTGGCGGGCTTTGGTTTAAGCCGGATCCGAGTATTATACTGTGTAGATATAATATCTTTATCTCAGTTGCATTTTTATTCGGTCGTAATACAAATGCGGGTATGTTTATACTATTCCGGGGTTATCCTGAAATTCGTTTCGGGATCGCTTTTGGAAGTTGCCAGTTTTCAGTTTTCTATCGCCCGTCTTTAACATTCGGTTAAAGACGGATTTATCTTTTCTTGAGATGAGTGTGGAAGCTTCTAGAAGGTGACTAGGATGGTGAGGTGTTATGTGACTCATTAGTGCATTTAATGATTCATTTAATGCAAGGGTGACTAGGTTAAGGTGATTCATTGTTTGCATTGATTATTTGTGCAAGGTGGATAATGACTCATTAGTTCTTTTATGGTTATGGTTACCTCATTCCTTGCTCCTACACTCACCCCCTCCACCATATATTGGCCGGCCCTTTATGAGTGAGAAGAGTTGGATTTTCATTTAGGAAATTATGATAGTTATTTGGTTCATGGAAATTAGAATAGAAAAGTTTCTCATTTCATATCGATCCAAAAGGCAACTTCATTAATCGTTCGTCCATAGCTTTGGACGAAGCGAGACAAAGTGTTCTACTCATTCTCTACATCAATCTTGGTCATCTCTTTTAGCAAAATTGATGATCGAGTTGCCTCGGTTCAGAGGCGGGAGCCCGTTTAATGATCCGTCGACATGGTGCCACCTGGACGAGAAGATTGGAGATTCAGAAGATCGGAACAGCCGCAACAAAGCATGGGATGATGGTTGTGTTAGTTATATGTATGCCCTAGAGGCCATTACTATACATAGGATGTATATTGTAGTGGATGCTTGGACATATATAGGGAGGACTTTCTTGCTCGACATGATAGTATGCTATCTGGTTGCTCTTTACCTTAACGTGTACACTGATTGTCTCTCTGTTACATGTTGGTAAAGCCCTTAGGATGTGTACTTGACTACCTGGATTATGATGCAGATCATACTAGTGGGGACATGGTAGTCCATAAGTACATCCTTCAAGGTCCCTAGTCGTGGGTGTATCGAGACGGGGCATCGATATACCATAGTAGACTAGCATATACCTTCTCGACCCATACAGATGGGCGATGGATGATCCCATATCCATTGGTTTTTGACATCAGAGATGATATACGGGTGCTCAGTGGAGACTGGGTACACTGGACGGACTCGCCGAGAACTCCCAGATGGTATTATACCTTACGTCAGATGGCAGTTCTCTGGTGACACTGGTACAGGTTAGTCTGTAGACCCGAGATCGTCATAGAGTCTTGTATGATTCCCACCGTGCTTTGATTTCCACCTTACCACGTCCAAGAGGGCGTGCAAAACGGTGGTTTTTGGGTACAGTCCCGAATCACATGGAGGCAATGAGCGATAGGAGGGGATTCGTCTCTCCCGGTATAGGGAGTTGATGTTGCGCTGTGTTCGATTGGCTATAACCGGAAATCCCTGGCCAGGGTTGCTGAGATTTACTGGTAAGTGTTACCAGTAGTTTCTCGAACTGTTATAGACCTCATATCGACACGACTTATCGAGCTACTGGGGTCTGACGTTTACCACCCCTAGGCAAGATATGCGACATAGCAGACGAACAGACCGGACTGTACGGTAAGTGTTGCTGGTTGGATTCACAGGAGTGTGAGCGGGCTTGCTCGTTGATCTTCTGATCGCTCAATCCCCGGGTGGCCGTTACGTTTAGCAGACCGCTTGCGGCTTGTGGGTGTTTGATATGATCATCACCTGCTGCCGGCGTATTGACGAGTCTTTAGAGTCCTACACAGAGGTTTCCTGGCTCAAGCGAAACGAAATAGGAGCACATATGTGATATGTGCGGGACCGAGAATAATACCAGTATGTGATACTGTATTCTATTCTCACGATTTGTATCATTGGACGGTTATATAAGATATAGCCGTGTTGCCGAATCTAGTGTTGATTCGATACATTGATACACTTGATATTAGTCGGTTATATGCAATATGACCGGATCATTAAATCAAGTGTTGATTTAATGATTTAATGTATAATTATATATTTGATATATTACTTTACATTAACTAGTATTTGTTCACTTAAGATTGATTTTCTCACTTGGTGTGCACAAGTAGTATATGTGATATATTTTTGTGCACTTGATTGTATCATGTTTGATGATACATGCAAACTTGGGTGTATATTTGATTTAAACCATTTTTAGGTTAATGGTTAGGGTTTTGTTATCTTTACTTAATTATTTGTTTTATTTATTTATTTTTGGGCAAGAAACAAAATGGTGGATTCTTTTGTTTTCTACTTGAAGCTTCATGAAGCTTTGAAAAGCTTTGACTATTTTGTTTCTTTCCTTAACCTAACCATTCACCTAAACCCTAGTTTGTTTTCTACATTGGTTACTCTCACCCATGGTTGCATTATGATAAGAATCACTTGGATTTTCTTTTAGAAAAATTGATAATTCATTTTTCTTTTCATCTTCTTCATCTTCTTCATGAGGTGAAGAAAGCTTACTAGAAAAATTTCAAGTGATGATATCAAGTGAGAAATCCAAATCCAAAGTGAACCCACTTCCTATTTCTTCATCCTCTACCACTTGCCATGTTGTATTGGGTATTATCTTCACAAGTTTCATGACCTAGTGAAGATGGAGCTTGAGTTAGAGTTGCCTCGACGTAGATCATCTTCGGCATCGAAGTCAACGACCTAGCCCGCTCATTTCTCCGACGAAACTATCGCTAGAGTCCGGGATCCCGGTGATCGCATCGAAGGGACGTCATCACGGAGCTAAAGAAGTGGTGGACCGGAGCTACAAAGGTTGTATTTGTAAGTCCATGCTACCTCTCCCGGTACTTTCGGGCATGCGGAATTTGACGAAAAACAATTTTCTAGAGGTGGTAACATGGACTTAAAACCGGATCTTTGTTAAACATCTAACTAACAACCAAACTAGGAGTTGTTAACTACTCGGTTAGGGGGTTATACCTTTCTTTCTTGAACTCCTTCTTCTTCAAGCCTCGATGGTTTTCCGGATCGGCTTCACCCCGTTGTCTCCTTGCGCCGAAGATCGATCCACCTGAAAGCTTCTACCTTTGGCTTCTTCTTCGATCTTTGAAGAAACTAGTTCACTTGGTTTGCTAAACCTTGTGAACTAGAGTGAGTAGAGAAGAGTGTGTTTGGGATTTTACTCTATGGTTCTTGTTTCTCAACACATGAGACAAGTGAACCATAGACTCAAGAGAGAGGGAGAGCAAGAGGAAGAGGATGAGAGCTCAAGAACAAGAGAGAGAATGAAAATGATAGAATGAGGAAAGACTTTTCTCTCTTGGCTCGCATAATCCAAAGCCATCATCACAAATCATAGCAATCAAGTATTATGTGATGGTTTAAGCTACAATAGCCATATCATTTCATGCACTCATTTTTCACAAGAGAAACAAGGAAGTAAAAAGTCTTTGCCATGAAATGATAGCAATTGTCATCATGATGGTCAACTAGTCCAACCTAGTCAACCGGTCAACAAAGTCAACAAGTCAACAAAGTCAACCCCTCAACAACCATGTCACCATAATACTTAATTAATATTATTTTTAATTATATATCATATTCTCATTAGGGTTGAGCAAAAAGTCAATAGTCAATAGTCAACGGTCAACAACCCTAATGAGAATCCTCTGCCTCTGTCTCTCTGTCAACTGTGCATACACACCTGCATCCGCGTTCCGAGGAACACGAATACATACTGGATAAAACCAATCCCAAAACGTACACTAGGATCTGGCTTAAACCAAAGCCCGCTAGTGTTAACTGTCCGGACACTGTACGTGCATAAGTGCACGGATGTGACTGAACCCTGCCGCAAAACCATGCGACCTGTCGCAAAACCATGCGACCTCTACTCTTTTACCTAAAGGCGAATAGCTTTCTGTGTGGGACTCTAAAGACTCGACACTACGCTGGCAGTGGGTTTAACCACAGACCGCAAGCGGCACTAGCTGTGCGTAACGGTCCCCAGGTAGATGCCGACAAGAAGACTGACGAGGTGAAACCCATCTGAACTCCTACTGAGCCTGAATGTGACAGTCTCCGTACAGTCCGGTCTGTTCGTCTGATACATCGCATGGCGGGCCTAGGGGGGCGGTAAACGTCAGTCCCCTAATAGCGGTACAAGTCGTGTCGGAGTGAAGCCCAAAACACCCTGAGATAACACTGGAAGCCTACCAGTATATCTCGATTGCCCTGGCCAGGGACTACTCGTGTAATGGCTCTCCTAGACACAGCGCGATGTCAACCCCCAATACCGGGAGAGACGAATCCTGTCTAACTGTCACTGCCTCCAAGTGCTTCGGGACTGTACCCAACTACTACCTGTTTGCACGACTCCTTTGAGCCGTGGTAGGGTAGTAATCAAAGTACAGTGGGAACACACTCGAGGCGAAGTGACAGTGTCAAGTCAGCGGACTAAGCTGTACTCATGTCACCTGGGAACTGATAACTGACGATAGGTATAATACCAACCGGTCAGTTCCCGACGAGTCCTGTCCAGTGTACACGTAACCTAACGAGCACCCGTATACTATCTCCAGTACGACGTACTAATGGCTGTGGGACAGACCATCTCCCACACTGGGATGAGAAGCGCATACGCTAGTCTACTCCGGAGTATCGATACCCTGTCTCGATAGTCCTGCGACTATGGACCTGTATAAGGATATGCTTATAGATTACCCAGCCCCCACTAGTGTGACTGCCATCACAACGCTGGTAATCAAGCAAAGATCCTAAAGGCTCCACTAATGTGTATAGGTGATATACTAAAATAAACACATGTACACATTGAAGTAGAAACAAACCAAGTAGCATACTACTATATTGAGCAAGATTGTTTATACAAGGTGAATATCCCAAGCTTCCATTAAGTAATATACAAACAAGTATGATACAGTAATGGCCTCTAGGGCATATACACTAACAATCTACCACTTGCACTAAGGCCATGTACTGGCGTATGGAAGACCTATCATCTCGATCAGCCGCTCGAACTGAGTCTGGGGCAAGGCCTTGGTGAATGGATCTGCAGTGTTATCTTCTGAAGCGACCCTCCGAACCTCGATCTCCTGGCGATCCACGATCACCCTGATCAGGTGATACCGCCTCAAGATGTGTCTGGATCTCTGATGGGACCTGGGTTCCTTCGCTAAAGCTATAGCCCCGTTGTTGTCGCAATACAGAGGTATTGGATCAACAATGGACGGAACCACCTAAAGTTCTTTCAAGAACTTCCTCATCCAGACAGCTTCTTTTGCGGCATCAGATGCAGCGATGTATTCCGCTTCCATCGTCGAGTCTGCAACGGTTTCCTGTTTGGAACTCTTCCAACATACCGCCCCTCCATTGAGGGTAAAGACAAAACCCAACATGGACTTGGAATTATCCTTGTCACTCTGGAAGCTGGAGTCAGCAAAGGCCTCGATCTGGAGGTCTTTTCCGCCATACACCAAGAACATCTCCTTAGTCCTTCTCAGGTACTTGAGAATGTTCTTTACCGCTATCCAGTGTTTCTCCCCAGGGTTTGACTGATACCGGCTTACTACACTCAGTGCATAAGCTACATCTGGTCTGGTACACAACATCGCATACATTATAGAGCCTACCGCAGAAGCGTAGGGTATAATAGACATGCGATCCCATTCCAAATCAGTCTTGGGAGACATCTCTTTGGAGAGGGTGATCCCGTGACAAGCCGGTAGATTACCGCGCTTGGAATCTTCCATACTGAATCTTTTCAGTATGGTTTCGATGTACCTGGACTGTGAAAGTCCTAATATCCTCTTGGATCTATCACGATGGATCCGGATCCCCAGGATGTATGAGGCATCACCCAGGTCTTTCATGGAGAACCTGTATGACAAGAACCCCTTGACAGATTGTAGCATAGGAATGTCATTTCCTATTAAGAGAATGTCATCCACGTATAAAACGAGGAATACTACAGTTCTCGCTACAAATCTACTATAGATGCATGGTTCATCTGGATTTTTTATAAAGCCAAATTTCTTGACCGTCTCATCAAAACAGATGTTCCAACTCTGCGATGCCTGCTTTAGTCCATAAATGGACTTAAGCAACTTGCACACCTTTCTGCTGCTCCCACTCTGAATGAAACCCTCTGGCTGGTCCATATAGACACACTCCTCTAAATTTCCATTTAGAAAAGCAGTTTTTACGTCCATCTGCCAAATCTCATAATCGTGGAAGGCAGCAATGGCAAGAAGGATCCGAATGGATTTCAGCATAGCTACTGGAGAAAAGGTCTCGTCATAGTCCAAACCAGGTCTTTGACGAAAACCCTTTGCAACCAGTCTTGCTTTATAGGTCTCAACCTGTCCATCTACACCAATCTTCCTTTTGAAGATCCACTTGCATCCTACGGGTTTTACCCCGTCTGGAGCAACGTCCAACGTCCATACTTTGTTGGTGTACATGGACTCCATTTCGGTCCACATTGCATCCAGCCATTTTACCGAGTCGACGCTCTGAACGGCTTGCTGGAAGCTAGTAGGCTCATCATAATCTATGATGCAATCCTCTCTATCCCCGTCTATGAGAAAACCGTAGTATCTCTCGGGTGGATGAGACTGCCTACTACTCCTGCGGAGCGGCGTAGGAATGTCTTGTTCTTTTGAACCTTCTGGTTCCACTAAGATTTAAGTAATAGTCTGTGGTTCTGGAATTTCTTCCAGTTCTACTGCGCTCCCACTTATCTCCTTTTCTAAGAACTGGTGTTCTAGAAAGTGGGCATGACGAGAAACAAAAACCTTTTGTTCCTCTTCGCAGTAGAAGAAATATCCCTTGGAATTCTTTGGATATCCCACAAACTTGCACTGTACTGAGCGTGCCTCGAGCTTGTCCGCATGCTGCTTTTTATCAAAAGCTGGACTTCCCCATGTCTTAATATGCTTAAGATAGGGTCTCTTCCCACACCACATCTCATATGGTGTAGTAGGCACAGTCTTAGTTGGAACTCGGTTCAAAAGGTATGCAGCTGATTCTAGCGCATACCCCCAGAATGATCGCGGTAACTCAGCGTTACTCATCATGGACCGTACCATATCCAATAGGGTTCGGTTCCGTCTCTCCGATACACCATTATGTTGCGGAGTGTATGGAGGAGTAAGCTGAGAGAGAATTCCGTTCTCTTTTAAATAATCCAGGAACTCGGCACTCAAGTATTCTCCACCTCGATCCGATCATAGAATCTTAATACTTTTGCCGGTTTGTTTTTCTACTTCATTCTTATATTCCTGGAATTTTCCAAAGGCTTCGGACTTATGTTTCATTAAGAAGACATAACCGTACCTTGAAAAGTCATCCGTAAAAGTAATGAAGTAAGAATAACCGCTTCGCGCATGTGTTGACATTGGACTGCACACGTCGCTATGTACGAGTCCCAAGAGCTCGCTCGCTCTTACTCCGTGTCCAGTGAATGGAGTCTTTGTCATCTTTCCTTTGAGACAGGATTGACAAGTGGCATACGATTGATATTCGAACGGATTCAAATATCCTTCTGTATGTAACTTCGTCAACCTTCTCTCATTGATGTGACCTAGTCTACAATGCCATAAGAAAGTCTGATTTATTTCCGGAGACTTTCTTTTGTGTGTATTCTGGACATTGAAAATCTGTGGTTGGTTTAATACGTATATACCATTGCTCAATGTACCTGACCCAATCAAAACTTGATTAAGGTGAATGTTTACAACATTGCTTAAAAACGCAAATTCATAACCTTCTTTAGAAACCAAAGATACAGAAATGATATTACAAGTTGCGTTGGGTACAAAATAGTAATTACGCAAAACCAAAACGTGTCCATCTGACAACCCCAGGTGATAGTCCCCCACGGCCTTAGCATCCATGCTAGCTCCGTTTGCAACTTTGAGGGTCATGTCACCTGCCTTCAAAACCCTACGGTTTCTCAACGCCTGCAAAGAATTACAGATATGAGATCCTGATCCGGTATCCAATACCCAGGAAGTAGAGTTTATTGAAAGACAGTTTTCAATAACATACACACCTGAAGCTGAAGCCGCAACCTGCTTCAATTCCTGTGTCCTGGCTTTCCAAGCCCAGCAATCATTCTTCCAGTGTCCCTTCTTATGACAATAGAAGCATTCTTCTTTATCCACAAGCTGCCCCGCTTTCTTTGTTGTCTTTGCCTTTCCCTATGTATCCACTTTACCAACACCGCCTCTTGGTTTGGCGGGGGATTTCTTCTTCTTTCCCTTGGCTTTCGCCTTGGACCTAGAAGAGGAAGGTCCTCCTACAAACAAAGTATATGTTTCCCTACCTTTCTGTAGGGTGCCCTCTGCACTCCTAAGCATGTTGAGGAGTTCTGAAAGTTCAACTTCTTTTTCTTGTAAGTTGAAGTTCAGGATGAACTGGGCGTAAGTGGAAGGAAAGGACTGGAGAATCAAGTCCGTATAGAGCTCGTTCTCTAACGTGGTCCCAAGTTCCGCGAGCTCCTCAATGAAGCTAATCATCTTAAGCACGTGTTCCGCTACCGATGATCCGATGGCCAACCTTGCCGAAAATAACTTCTTCGACACTTCGTATCTTGCGATACGAGATTGCTCTCCATACAGTTCTTTTGTATGGAGAAATATGGATTCGAGGTCCATATTCTCGTGCCTCCTCTGATGTTCGTTGTCCATAGACGCAAGTACGAGGCACTTGGCCTTCGTGCTATCAATCTCCCATGTCTTATGGATTTCCTTATCCGCGACGCTGGAGGTGGGACCTGGGATAGGAGGAGCTTTGGTGGTAAGAAGATACCCCAGCTTGTCGTAAGTGATTGCCATTTTGACATTCCTGAGCCAATCTTTGTAGTTTGGCCCTGTCAGTATGTTTTTATCTAGAAGTAACTTAAGTCCAGTCATGTCGATTGGTCACTGCAATTAGGAGAGAGAAGAAGAAACACTCAGCATGATGCTCTTGCAAGTTTAGAGTGGTTTTTAGTTTGTCTAAACAGGATGGCTCCCACCGTTTCTCGAATCCCTCCTCAAACCAAAAAGGAAGAATTAGTCAGGATCAATCTCACCGTACAATACTTGCTTAACCGTTTGGCCAGGCTGGTGTCGGTACTTCGAGGGAGGTTTTCCAACGCTTTCGCGAAGTTCCTTAATTTAAGAACCTCTTTTCCCTGGGGGCGTAGCCCCGCTAACACCTTTCTAGACACCTACTAGGTATATAGCATTGATCGTTAAGTGAGAAATTTCCCGAGGAGTAGCATATACTCACAGTAGGATCGGGATCCAAATATCATCGCGTGACGAAACTGAAAGAATCCTACCAGAATCATCACACTCCAAATAGTATGCAACACTAGCAAGTTTCAGTTCTTTTGAAACTCCCGATGTGGATTTTTGCCCCATGCTCTTATGAGCTTGACTTTGGCAAAAATATCATAAGTCACATGTCAAGTTCTACCCGTCATTATCCAGGTTAATTTGGATCCACCCGTACCTACCCTTGACTTTGGCCAAAATGGCAGTACGACTGTCCCAAACCAACGCATCTATCTATGCTACACATCAATACCCAATAGCTACCAATCACTATGCCTTGACTTTGGCCAACATACATAGCTTGAATACTATTGACTATTTATGTGAAACGACGGAGGGCTACGAATGGTTTTGGCGAAACCGTGAACGTAGTGAACTTGATATAGTCGATGGAACGAGATAGCTTTTAAAAGGAGTGGCTCAAACTCCGCATTTCAAAAGTTGGTTTTGAAAAGAACCAAGTGGTTTTTCGAAAGTGTTCCAACGACTTTTACTTGGTTTATTTTCTTGCATTAGTTCTTTTAATGCGTGATATTCTTGCATTAGTTCTGTTAATGCGTCCCATCATTTAATCCTACCATTGCAGAAAACAACCAAAATATGACGTACGCTTATGCCATTCGCATTCGCCACGGGGCCCCGTCATTACCCGTTAGGTTACTTAACTAACGACAGAGCGGGGGCTGGGCTAGCGCGGCTGTAAAACATAAGCAACGCCTAAATAATATCATATATAGATATATTGCAATGATAGCCATTTCAGATCACAGATGAACACATTGCATGTACTAGGAACCCGCAATTCGTACGAGCCTGTAACGAAAAGCAGATTACACGGTCGCGGTGAATAGCCAAAACCCCACCCAAGACCCCTACGGGCGCGGCAAACTACCCGCCAAGTACCTGAAGCGAAGCAACCTCCCTCAACTCCGTGAGTAGGCCACTCGGCACTTCGGCATACCCTGTAGTTTGTGCACCCCCTCCATGGGTCTATCCTAGGAGCAAAAATAGTAAAAAGAAATTATACAATGACGGCTACAACCCCGACCCAGTTGTGCGGCCATACAAATAATTATTACATCAATTTACAAATTTACATGAATTGAAAGAAAAGAAAACTCTCGTCTCACAACCCCCGGCTATTCACCCGCGACAATCCAATGAATTCATATACACATTCCAATGACATTACAGATCACAGATTTGTATAACCCCCACTAATCGACATATAGCGATTAGCAGACGTTCAATACAAATATCACATCACAGAAAAACCCGTCAGCTTAAGTCTTTTAGAAGTTTGATCAAAAATACGGATTTTTAGGCCCCAAACACAAAATTTTCGTTCTGGAAAATCTGGGCTGAAAAGACATATTCCAAAAATCCCAAAACAACCCCAGAAATACACTGCACTAAATTTGGACCTCGGCCGAGTCAACTCGGCCGCGTTTCCGCAGCGCTTTGAACAGTTCGTGGGACCAAATTTTGTGGTTATTCACTAAAAATCCTGAGCCGATTTTTAAGATGAAATTTATCAATTTTTGAACAGAATGAAAATCGGCAGAAACTTGACATATCGGGTTCGTTTCGTGACTTTTTCTTTGATCGATCTTCTAGTTACTTTGCTAACATGTTAGATATAGTTTAACTAGGCTCTGATACCACTGTAAGTCCATGCTACCTCTCCCGGTACTTTCGGACATGCGGAATTTGATGAAAAACAATTTTCTAGAGGTGGTAATATGGACTTAAAACCGGATCTTTGTTAAATATCTAACTAACAACCTAACTAGGAGTTGTTAACTACTCGGTTAGGGGGTTATACCTTTCTTTCTTGAACTCCTTCGTCTTCAAGCCTCGATGGTTGTCCGGATCGGCTTCACCCCGTCGTCTCCTTGCGCCGAAGATCGATCCACCTGAAAGCTTCTACCTTTGGCTTCTTCTTCGATCTTTGAAGAAACTAGTTCACTTGGTTTGCTAAACCTTGTGAACTAGAGTGAGTAGAGAAGAGTGTGTTTGGGATTTTACTCTATGGTTCTTGTTTCTCAACACATGAGACAAGTGAACCATAGACTCAAGAGAGAGGGAGAGCAAGAAGAAGAGGATGAGAGCTCAAGAACAAGAGAGAGAATGAAAATGATAGAATGAGAAAAGACTTTTCTCTCTTGGCTCTCATAATCCAAAGCCATCATCACAAATCATAGCAATCAAGTATTATGTGATGATTTAAGCTACAATAGCCATATCATTTCATGCACTCATTTTTCATAAGAGAAACAAGCAAGTAAAAAGTCTTTGCCATGAAATGATAGCCATTGTCATCATGATGGTCAACTAGTCCAACCTAGTCAACCGGTCAACAAAGTCAACAAGTCAACAAAGTCAACCCCTCAACAACCATGTCACCATAATACTTAATTAATATTATTGTTAATTACATATCATATTCTCATTAGGGTTGAGCAAAAAGTCAATAGTCAACAGTCAACGGTCAACAACCCTAATGAGAATCCTCTGCCTCTGTCTCTCCGTCAACTGTGCATACACACCAGCATCTGCGTTCCGAGGAACACGAATACATACTGGATAAAACCAATCCCAAAACGTATACTAGGATCTGGCTTAAACCAAAGCCCGCTAGTGTTAACTATCCGGACACTGTACGTGCATAAGTGCACGGATGTGACCGAACCCTGCCGCAAAACCATGCGACCTGTCGCAAAACCATGCGACCTCTACTCTTTTGCCTAAAGGCGAATAGCTTTCTATATGGGACTCTAAAGACTCGACACTACGCTGGCAGTGGGTTTAACCTCAGACCGCAAGCGGCACTAGCTGTGCGTAACGGTCCCCAGGTAGATGCCGACAAGAAGACTGACGAGGTGAAACCCATCTGAACTCCTACTGAGCCTGAATGTGACAGTCTCCGTACAGTCCGGTCTGTTCGTCTGATACATCGCATGGCGGGCCTAGGGAGGCGGTAAACGTCAGTCCCCTAATAGCGGTACAAGTCGTGTCGGAGTGAAGCCCAAAACACCATGAGATAACACTGGATGCCTACCAGTATATCTCGATTGCCCTGGCCAGGGACTACTCGTGTAATGGCTCTCCTAGACACAGCGCGATGCCAACCCCCAATACCGGGAGAGACAAATCCAGTCTAACCGTCACTGCCTCCAAGTGCTTCGGGACTGTACCCAACTACTACCTGTTTGCACGACTCCTTTGAGCCGTGGTAGGGTAGTAATCAAAGTACAGTGGGAACACACTCGTGGCGAAGTGACAGTGTCAAGTCAGCGGACTAAGCTGTACTCATGTCACCTGGGAACTGATAACTGACGATAGGTATAATACCAACCGGTCAGATCCCGACGAGTCATGTCCAGTGTACTCGTAACCTAACGAGCACCCGTATACTATCTCCAGTACGACGTACTAATGGCTGTGGGACAGACCATCTCCCACACTGGGATGAGAAGCGCATACGCTAGTCTACTCCGGAGTATCGATGCCCTGTCTCGATAGTCCTGCGACTAGGGACCTATATAAGGATGTGCTTATAGATTACCCAGCCCCCACTAGTGTGACTGCCATCACAACACTGGTAATCAAGCAAAGATCCTAAGGGCTCCACTAATGTGTACAGGTGATATACTAAAATAAACACATGTACACATTGAAGTAGAAACAAACCAAGTAGCATACTACTATATTGAGCAAAATTGTTTATACAAGGTGAATATCCCAAGCTTACATTAAGTAATATACAAACTAGTATGATACAGTAATGGCCTCTAGGGCATATACACTAACAGTATTTCCATTCACTTAGTAGTTAAGTTGTTAGCTTGCTTGTAGTTTCGCGTATCCTCTAGTTAACGATCTAGTTTAGGCTTTCTCGGCACATGAATTTTTTGAATTAGACATGGTTGACGCCTTGTGGAACCTCATGAGTGTGCCTAACTCTACAGGCTGAATACCAAAGGACTCAGATCGTTCGGTATTACATTTCTACCCACTTTGTAGTTTATTAGTTTAGCTTTAATGGCAGATCCGGATGATAGTACGCGATAGCGCCAGTTGTAAAAGTTTTTGTTCCGCATTTGGCATCTGTTAGACGGCCGGAGCGCTACCGTGTACTTACAGTGGTATCAGAGCCTCACCATTAAGCTTTACTAACTCGTGCTAACGTGTTTAAAAGATCGATCTAACGGAATTTCCGAAACTACAATTTTCTGCACTAAAGTTTCTGTCGAATTTTAAAAAGGTCTAAAAATTATTTTGAGCATCACAGAAAAACAAGCAGGCTTTTTGAAGAAAACCGAAGAAATACGATCCTCTGACTCGTTCGTACGGCCGCGGAACCGCCGCCAAAGCCATGCTTTGGCTGCGGATCCGCGGCCGTCTTGGAGCTTCAGAGGGTCAAATTTCTTCTGCGGTTTCTAAACAGAGAATTGTGGTTTCTGCTATAGTTCTTTTGGGCCCAGATTTTATTACTGTACAACAGATGTACGTGGGGCCCACTTCGGGAAGTTTTGTCGATCGAAATTTTAAACTTGTTAGTATACAGTAATTACATTATATCTCCGACCGGGAATGTCATTTGAGCGGTAAACTGCGTCTAATTGCTATAGTCCTTTTAGACGGGTTTGCGAACGTGACATTCGCGTTGATGTCCTGTGTTGTGCTGTGATGTTGCGGATATGTCGTGGTGGATAGCAGTGTGCAATGGTAGTGCAGTTTGTATTTATTAGTACATTTGATATTTCGGGGCGAGCGTCCAACATGTGGACTGCCGTCACTGCCTGTTTGTATAATATTCTTTTAGTGCACGACCGGGCTGAGGTCGATATACCCGTTGTATATATTTTTATTTCTGTACTAGGTTTATCCCGCGACGGAGTGCACGGATAGCCGGGTTCTGGAGGGCAACGGGTCCGTATCTCATGTCTTTGAGAGGCAAAGGGACCACACTCTAGAATTGGCAGACTGTTCGCCGCACTCGTAGGGGGTACAGGTTGACCCAAGGAGGGGTGCTCAAGTTACCAGATTCCGTGAAGTGCCGGGTGGTCTATTCACTTTGCTGTAGAGGGCTGCCTTGCTTTAGGTTTTGGCGGGTAACTTGCCGCACCCATAGGGGTCTAGGTTTCATTGAACAGGCTATCCACATGACAAGGGGAACGTCGGGTTTCAGTAGTGGCTCTATGAAACCCGGGGATCCTAGATTATCTGTATTGTTCTGTGATGCTTATTACTTTTCTGTAATGTTGCATTTATTACGCCTGGAGCGATTATTGTATATTGGTATATATACCAGTAGATGTTGTATATATTTTACACCCGCGCTAGTCTAGCCCTCGCCCTGTCGTTAGTTAAGTAACCTAACGGGTGATGACGGGACCCAGTGACGAATGCGGATGGCATATACGTACATTTTATTTTCGTTCTTTTCTGGTGTGATTAATTGATGGGACTGCGTTGATTCTTATCAATGCAAGAAAAAACAAACCTATATTTGATGTTGTTGGAACAATTTAAAAAGTGTTATTACAAAGACGTTTCTTTTTGTTTTGCATAGTGATATTCGGTTGGAATATCCTGCACCTCATTCGACGAGGCAAGGGCTGATATCCCTTCACCGGGAGAGACCCCTTGGGCGAAAGTTTGCGTCAGGGTAATAACTTCATTATAGTCGATTACAAGTTGCTTTGCATCGCGGTATTCAGTTGGAATATCCTGCACCTCATTCCACGAGGAAAGAACCGAGATCCCTTCACCGGGAGTGACCTATTTAGCAAAAGGTTTTCGTCACTATATTTTTATAAAAAGCTATCAGGTTCCTTCAACAAGATCAAGTTCATTACGTTAAAGGTTTTTCGCTAAAAACCAGTCGTATCCCTCCATCATTTCTTTTGGGTATTCAGTAGTATTCAAGCTATGTATTTTGACCAACGCCAAGGCATAGTGTTTGGTAGCTGCTGGGTATTCATCTGTTGCATAGATAGATGAGTTGGTTTGGGACAGTCGTTCTGCCATTTTGGCCAACGTCAAGGGCATGTGCGGGTGGGTTCAAATTGGCTTGGATAGTGACGGGTAGAACTTGGCATGTGACTTATGATATTTTGACCAACGCCAAGGTCATAAGAGCATGGGGCAAAAATAACATCAGGTGTTTCAAACATAAAGAAACTTGCCAAGTATGCGAATACCTTCTGGAGTGTGATAACTTGAGTGGCTTCCATCAAGTTATTATGCGATGATAGTTGGATCCCGATTCTCACTGATGAGTTGGTTTACTCTTCGGGTGATCCCGACTAATTCTTCTTTCAGGTTTGGAGGAGAATTTGAGATTACAGTCGGAGGTTTCCAGATTAGATAAAGTGATAACCATTTTGATCTAGGTTAGAGTGCACGCAGAGTGTTTCTTTTCTCTCTCTCTCTTTGGCAGCGACCTTTGACCGAACCTAGACTATGACTCAGTGACCAGTTTGACCGAACCTTCTTATAATACTGGCTTTTGGATTGTCTATAGTTGCATAAGTCATTGCCGCTCCTTCTTTTACCCTTTGTATTTCTCAGAACACCCCGTATTACTACGGACATCCACTTCCATTGGATAGATCCATCGTATGGTTATATACGAACTCGAAGGGACTTCTTCGAGGATGGATCCAGGTTCAGGAGAAATAGAATTGGTTTATTGAGCTGTCTTTTATTATCACCTTCTCTCAGGTTGCGAGGGCTCCTTAATCTATGAGAGTACACCTATTACGCTTATTGGATAGTCTTATTCCAAACCATAGGCAGGTGCCGAAAGGTAGGGAATGAAGAAAACCAATTAGCCTAAGTAGGGCGTGCAGAAGGTAATAACTAAAGACAAAGTAAAGGGATTAGAAAGAGGGCAAAGTAAATTGAGACTGTTATCGTTCACGACCAAACCGCGTACTTCATCGCCACTCCTATTTCACCTTTAATAGAATAATGTATTATTCAGTTACCTTTTATCATCACCTTCCCTCAAGTTGCGAGTACTCCTAGGATTAGGAAGGTACACCTGTTATGCTTACTGGATAGTCTTCTTCCAAACTATAGGCTGGTGCCGAACGGTAGGGAAGGAAGAAAACCACTTAGCCTAACGATGGTGTACAGAAGGTAATGAATAAAGACAAATAAAGGGATTTGGAGAGATGGCAAAGGAAATATACAGTTAAAGTCATGAATTGGATTATGGAAGAGGCATTACTAAGAATACCAGGATACCCCTACGAAACATTTTCATGTTTCAGTGCATTGTTAAAGGAAAACTGATTTCCCGATTAGATACTTACTCCAGGGTATGTATTTACCAGGTTTCATTCTCATATCTGTATGGTTTTACAGATGATGAGTGGGAGTAAGTTATTGGGAATTAGGAGATCATCCTCATTATATCGGAATTCGTTGTAATTGGTGATATTTGAGGAAATCGCCTGGGTACAGTTTTCAACCTACGATGCACAGATTTTGAGTTATTCAACTCAGCGGACTAATACAGAGTATTGTATATTGTCCAGTGTCCGTCAGGACAAAGGGATGGGTCCTCGTACTATGTTCTGTTTACTTGTGACTTCTCTAGTTGTTAGACAAGTGTTTCGTAGAAATACAAAGTGTAAGTTTTGAGAAGTTGTGGGTATAAGAATAAAGTAGAGAACCAGGTATCGCAAGTATCGGGATTCTTCAAAAAGATTGAAGATGTAGATTCTTGTGATTGGTATTCAGTTGATAGTAATAGTTTTGAGAAACTTGTTTCTTTTTCAGATTACTCATAATTGGATGAATTCCTAAGTTGAGTAATGTTGATTAGCCTCTCTTCATTAAGTTGATATCCACTGGAGACAGCTGCATGATTAGAATCTGGTTCCAGTTAAATTAGTGCCTCTATTTCTATATTGAATATAGAATGGTTCATATCTTAACGATGTTAAGGTACGGGGAGTTGTCCGGCTTATGCTTAAAACCAGACACTGGATAACTCAAGGCACGTTTCTGTAATGGCAGTTTGTGAGTTGACCCTAGCTTTGACGAGGGTTGACATTTCTACCATCTGGAAGATCAATAGTGATATTGTTCTTGACTCGCCACAGTTTTAAGTAAAATGGATTTTTTCAGAAAAGAGCAGTGGGAGTATGGTAGAACTTGAAGAGATTCCAGAACCGCAAATGATTACGGAAAATTTAATAGGACCTATATATTCAATCAGGTTTGACATTCCAATAGCCACTCCGCAGATATGGTGGGTAACCTCAGACACCCGAGAGGTACTCCGGTAGCCTCAAGGACGGTGACAGGGAGGTTCTTGTTTACCCAGACTTGACACTACTATTGTTCCAGACTATGAGACCCGGCCGGAGGATAGGTATAACGTCGTTCTAAACTAGCTTTAGAATTATGCGTAGATATTATTCTGCCAGAGGGTTGTCGTAGTCAGTGGGAGCAGCGGAAGCATAGTGGGCAAGTAGCTTATGTCTATTTATAAGCTTAAGCAAATATAGCGGAGATAAGATCATCTAATTTTGATGTAACAATCATGGTTTTGACTTCATCAGAATAGGGGATGGATCTGTTAAAAAGGTAGTAGGGTGTGATGTCCTGGTATTTGGATGACATACACAGAGTAGGAAGTAAAATTTCTATACTACGATCGGTTGTACTTTGGTCGTCACACAGTTGTTTCTCCACAAAGGACATGGATATAATATCAGACATTCTGGTTACTAGATCTATGGTTTTAGATCTAGATTTGGGTAGTTTCCCAATGTGGGTACTTTGACAGTATTCTAATAGTATTTTAGAATAGATGACTCTTAGCATGGTGGTGTACCTGCAGGTGATGGAGTCACCCTCTCTAAAGGTGTCTTAAAGACTAAAGGAGAGAGGAATGTGCATGATTGATAGATTACTTGCTTAGGCAGTTGAGTCAATCATGAAATGTCAAGTACCACACCAGATGTTGTTTTTGCATTAGGTGCGATAAGTTTATATTAATCCAATCCTGAAGAAACATAAGGAAGCAGTTTTAGAACATAAGTGCATGTTCTACGGATTTGATGACGGCAGCCTCCTTCGGGAGACGGTTATCATTCCAGGCTTCCAAGGTGACATGGATGACAGAGTGATTGTTAGAGTTATAGTTTTCCCTCTAACGAGGGAAAGTATTATGGACAGGTGGTCCAAGAGGATACTGTGGGAGGCATGGTGCTGGATACTGATTAGGTTCAGTTATCTATATAGTCTAAGAAGTTTGGATTTAAGATCATTTATGAACTAGGTCACATCAGATATCCAGACATATTCTAAGACAGGTATTACTCGATTCGGGAGATGGTTTTCTCCGCGAACTTAAGATTAAGAGAGACAAAGAAAGATACATCAGGGCGGATCCACTCACTAAGGCTATTTCTCGAACACAATAGTTTTACAAACGAGCTTTGTGAAACTGATCAGTAGAGGAGTTGGATGTTCGGTATCACACGGGCTATGAGTATGCGGCATCGCAATAATTAGCCTTAAGTGCAAGTGGGAGATTGTTGGATATAGTGTCCTCAAAGTCAATTATTGGATCGCCGGTACGTGATTGCAATGATTGAGGCAGGACCTATACCGATATGACAGTCTTGCTCGAGATGATAGTATGCTATCTGGTTTGTCTTTATCATCATATACACGCTTTAGTTCACTATTGCATGATGATAGAGCCCATAGGATTCTTGCTTAACTGCCAGCAGTATGATGGCGATCATATACGTGGGAGCTGGGGTCTGTAAGCACATCCTTAAAGTGTCCCTAGTCGTGGAAGTTTCGAGACAGGGCATCGATACTCCAGAGTAGACTAGTGTATACAGTCGAGACCCCGACGAGGAGCGGTGGCCGGTCTCACAAGCCTTTGGTGTCAGTTGGTTCACCTAAGATGTATACAGGTGCTCATTGGGTTATGAGTACACCGGACATGACTTGCCGGGAACATGCTAGTTGGTATCATACATATCGTCAGATAGCAGTTCCCTGGTGACATGTGTATAGGTTAGTTCATCGACCTGAGGTCGTCATTTGTCTCGTGTGAGTTCCTACTGTGCTTTGATTTCTACCCTACCACGGCTCAAAGGAGTCGTGAAAATAGGTATTTTTTGGGTACAGTCCCGAGCCACATGGAGGCATGTGAGCGGATCGGCAGGGGATTCGTCTCTCCCGGTATTGGGGGTGAGATCGCGCTGTGTCTAGGAGAGCCATTACACAAAGCCCTCGGCCGAGGCAGGAGATTTACTGGTAGGTACTCCAGTAGTATCTCAGGGTGTTCTGGGCTACTCTCTGACACGACTTATACCGCTATTGGGGGTCTGACGTTACCAGCCCCCTAGGCCGATATGTGATACTCATAGACAAACGGACCGGACTGTATGTATATTGTCACTGTTAGGCTCAGTAGGGTTTCTGGATGAGTTCGCTCGTCAGCTTCCCTTTCAATCAATACATAGGCAACCGTTACGTACAGCCAGTACCTCTGACGTGCTAGTGGTTATACCCAGTACCAGTGTGTTAATGAGTCATTAGAGTCCCCCATAGACAGTTTTCCAAGTTTGGGCGAAACGTTGTAGAGGCCGTATGGTTTTATGGCAGGGTTCGGAAAATGCAAGTGCGTTTACGCACGTGTCGTATTTCGGGCAGATAATACTGGTGGGCTTTGGTTTAAGCCGGATCCGAGTATTATACTGTGTAGATATAATAGCTTTGTCTCAGCTGCATTTGTATTCGGTCGTAATACAAATGCGGGTATGTTTATACTATTACGGGGTTATCCTGAAATTCGTTTCGGGATCGCTTTTGGAAGTTGCCAGTTTCTAGTTTTCTATCGCCCGTCTTTAACATTCGGTTAAAGACGGATTTATCTTTTCTTGATATGAGTGTGGAAGCTTCTAGAAGGTGACTAGGATGGTGAGGTGTTATGTGACTCATTAGTGTATTTAATGATTCATTTAATGCAAGGGTGACTAGGTTAAGGTGATTCATTGTTTGCATTGATTATTTGTGCAAGGTGGATAATGACTCATTAGTTCTTTTATGGTTATGGTTACCTCATTCCTTGCTCCTACACTCACCCCCTCCACCATATATTGGTCGGCCCTTCATGAGTGAGAAGAGATGGATTTTCATTTGGGAAATTATGATAGTTATTTGGTTCATGGAAATTAGAATAGAAAAGTTTCTCATTTCATATCAATCCAAAAGGCAACTTCATTAACCGTTCGTCCATAGCTTTGGACGAAGCAAGACAAAGTGTTCTACTCATTCTCTACATCAATCTTGGTCATCTCTTTTAGCAAAATTGATAATCGAGTTGCCTCGGTTCAGAGGCGGGAGCCCGTTTAAAGATCCGTCGACGTGGTGCCACCTGGACGAGAAGATTGGAGATTCAGGAGATCGGAGCAGCCGCAACAAAGCGTGGGATGATGGTTGAAGACCGAAGGACTCGGATCATTCGGTATAAAATTTCTACCCACTTTGTAGTTTGTTAGTTTAGCTTTAATAGCAGATCCGGGTGATAGTACGCGATAGCGCCGGTTGTAAAAGTTTTTGTTCCGCATTTGGCGTCTGTTAGACGGCCGGGGCGCTACCTTGTACTTACAATTTCAGTAGGTACCCATCTTTTCGTCGACTTTTGGCGTCCTAAAAGACCTCTTGCATAGTCGCTATCCTGTTGTTCACATCCATTTTAGGGCTTATATAATGGATGTGATGCACCACGTGCAAAACATGTGTGCATGGCTTAAGCACGTCGCATGCAAAACAAGCGCGCATGCCATCGCATATGATGCGACACGGGTAAAGCATGTGCGCATGGCAAATGCCATCGCATACGATGTGACACGTGAAAAGCACATGCGCATGACAAAGGACATCGCACGTAGAAGAAAATATTTCAAAGGTTAACAAAGTTAACAAGAATAATTAAAATTGATCTCGGATCAATGATCCAACAGGTGGATATATCAACACGAGATAAAGCGACATGTGCAATGCATGTGCGCTCTCGAAGTGACATCTCGTCAATCTCAGCAACGGCTGATACATCTGTCTACACGGTAGACAACACAACTGTTAGTGTAATATGCCATGGAGGCCATTATTGTATAGTATTAGGTTTTATATTACATTTTGGAAGCTTGGGATATATACACGGATTTATGACAGTCTTGCTCGATATGGTAGTATGCTACTTTCTTTGTATCTATCTTAATATGTGTATATGTTTCTCTTGACGTATCGCTAATACATATTGGTAGAGCCCTTAGGATCTTTGCTTGACAACCAGCGTTGTGATGGCAGTCACAATAGTAGGGGCTGGGTAGTTTACAAGCACATCCTTATAAAGGTCCCTAGTCAAGGGATTATCGAAACAGGGCATCGATACTCTACAGTATACTAGTGTATACGCTTCTCATCCCAGCAAGGGAGATGGTATGTCCCACAGCCATCAGTACGTCGTACCGGAGATAGTATGCAGATGCTCATTGGAGTTACGCTGGATGGACTTGTGGGGAACTGCTGGTTGATACTATACCTATCTTCAGGTAGCAGTTTCCAGGTGACATGAGTACAACATAGTTCATTGACTTGACACTGCTACTTCACCACAAGTGTGTTCCCACTGTTCTTAGATTACTGTTTGTGTATATTCCCTAGAGGCCATTACTGTATCATACTAGTTTGTATATTACTTAATGGAAGCTTGGGATATTCACAGTTGTATAGACAATCTTGCTCAATATAGTAATATGCTACTTGGTTTGTTTCTGTTTCAATGTGTACTTGTGTTTATTTTTGTATATCACTTATACACATTAGTGGAGCCCTTAGGATCTTTGCTTGATTACCGGCGTTGTGATGACAGTCACACTAGTGGAAGCTGGGTAATCTATAAGCACATCCTTATGCAGGTCCCTAGTCGCAGGACTATCGAGAGAGGGCATCGATACTCCGGAGTAGACTAGCGTATGCGCTTCTCATCCCAGTGTGGGAGGTGGTCTGTCCCACAGCCATCAGTACGTCGTACTGGAGATAGTATGCGGGTGCTCGTTGGGTTACGAGTACACTGGACAGGACTCGTCGGGAACTCTTGGTTGGTACTATACCTATCGTCAGTTATCAGTTCCCAGGTGACATGAGTACAGCTTAGTCCGCTGACTTGACACTGTCACTTCACCTCGAGTGTGTTCCCACTGTACTTAGATTACTACCCTACCACGGCTCATAGGAGTCGTGCAAACAGGTAGTAGTTGGGTGCAGTCCCGAAGCACTCGGAGGCAGTGACGGTTAGACAGGATTCGTCTCTCCCGGTATTGGGGGTTGACATCGCACTGTGTCTAGGAGAGCCATTACACGAGTAGTCCCTGGCCAAGGAAAGCGAGATATTCTGGTAGGTTTCCAGTGTTATCTCAGGGTGTTCTGGGCTTCACTCCGACACGACTTGTACCGCTTTTAGGAGACTGGCGTTTACCGCCCCTAGGCCCGCCATGCGATGTATCAGACGAACAGACCGGACAGTATGGAGATTGTCACATTCAGACTCAGTAGGAGTTCAGATGGGTTTCACCTCGTCCGTCTTCTTATCGGCATCTACCTGGGGACCGTTACGCACAGCTAGTGCCGCTTGCGGTCTGTGGTTAAACCCACTGCCAGCGTAGTGTCGAGTCTTTAGAGTCCCATACAGAGGGCTATTCGCCTTTGGGCAAAACAGAGTAGAGGTCGCATGGTTTTGCGACATGGTTCGTTCTCATCCGCGCACTTGTGCACGTTTGGCGTCCGGACGGATATTACTAGCGGGATCTGGTTTGAGCCAGATCCTAGTATATGTTTTGAGGTTAGTTTTATCTCATAGTATTCATGTTCCTCGGAACAAGAATGCGGGTGTGTATGCACAGTTGATTGAGGCGGAGGAAGAGGATTTTCATTAGGGTTTCGGAACGGGTGTGTATGCACAGTTGACAGTCGTCTTTTTCCAAACCCTAATGAATTTGTGATATATCAATTAATGATATTAATTAAATGAAATTGTGTCATTGTTGGGTTTGTTGACTTGTTGACCAAGGTTGACTTGTTGACCATGGTTGAAACATTGACTATCATCATTACACATCAAAGATGCTCTTTGATTCTAGCAAAACCATTTAATGTGAAATGATAATAGTTTTATCAAACCTTCCATCAACTTTTCATTTAGATTAATTTTATTAATTTGATAATTCACTAGATATTGTTATGGTTGTAAAAACCATTTCATTCTATCATATTGATTCTCTCTCCTCTCTTCTTCTTCCTCCTCCTCTAGTTCAAGGAGATCCATTCTCATGTGTTGAGAAACCTCTCCTTGAGATAAAACACTCTAAACCACTCTCTACTCATTCTAGGGTTGAAGGTTTAGCAAGCCAAAGACCTTAGTTCTCTCAAAGTTCGAGAAAGGAGCCCAAGGTTGAACCCTCAGGTGGATCCATCTTTGACGGAAGAACGCGACGAGGATAGCACCATCCAACCACTACAAAGAGTTCAAGAAGAAGGAGTTCAAGTGAGGTATAACCCCTAACCGAGTAGATAAATCTCTTGTTAGGTTGCTAGTGTGTAGTTTAGCCAAGATCCGTTTTTGTAGTCCATGTTACCCAAACCCTAAAAATCGTTTTTCACCATTTCCGCAAGCCCGAAAGAACCGGGAGAGGTAACGTGGACTTACAGTGGTATCAGAGCCTAACTAAACACACCCTAGCATGTTAGCAAAGTATTTAGAATATCGACCGAACGAAAAAACCGCAAAACACCCCGGAAAACCCTAGTTGCTGCCGATTTTTTTTCGGCTCAAAAAGTAAAAAATCATGTCTTAAAAATCGGCTCAGGCTTTTCTATAAACAGGCAAGAAAAATGATCGCACGAGCCGACCAAGTCGCCGCGGTTCCGCGGCATAAGCTTGCTTATGCCATGGATCCGCGGCCGACTTGACTCGGCCGTGGATCGTTTCTCCTGCAGTTTGTTTCTGGGGGTGTTTTGGGATTTTTGGGATGGTTTGTTTCTGCCCAGATTTTCCAGAGAACAAGTTTGTTTTTTGGGGTGGATACAAATCCGTATTTTTGTCGATTTTCTGTAGACTTTGGCTAATGGTTATATCTGTAATGTTTATATGTATTGAACGTCTACTAATCGCTATACGTCGATTAGTGGGGGTTATACATATCTGTGATGTTGATGGTTTGTGTATATGAATTTGTTGGATTGTCGCGGATGAATTGCCGGGGGGGATTGTGAGATGAGAGTTTTTGTTTATCTTTCAATTCTTGTAATATGTAAATTGATGTAATATTATTTTTGGCCGGACAACCGGGTCGGGGTTGTAGCCGTCATTGTATAATTTCTTTTTATTGTTTTTGCTCCTAGGATAGACCCAAGGTGGGGTGCACAAACTACCGGGTATCTCGAAGTGCCGAGTGGCCTACTCATGTCGTTGAGGGAGGTTGCTCCACTTCGGATATTTGGCGGGTAGTTTGCCGCACCCGTAGGGGTCTAGGGTGGGGTTTTGGCTATTCATCGCGACCGTGTAATCCGCTTTTCTGTTACAGGCTCGTACAAATTGTGGATTCCTAGTATATCCAATGTATTCATCTGTGATCTGAAATGGCTATCATTGCAATATATCTGTGTATGATATTATTTAGGCATTGCTTATGTTTTGCAGCCGCGCTAGCCCAGCCCCCGCTCTTTCGTTAGTTAAGTAACCTAACGGGTGATGACGGGGCCCCGTGGCGAATGCAAATGGCATAAGCGTACGTCATATTTTGGTTGTTTTCTGCAATGGTAGGATTAAATGATAGGACGCATTAAAAGAACTAATGCAAGAATAACACGCATTAAAAGAACTAATGCAAGAAAAATAAACCAAGTAAAATTCGTTGGAACACTTTCAAAAACCACTCGGTTTCTTTTCAAAAGAACTTTTAAACGCGGAGCTTAAGCCACTCCTTTTAAAAGCTATCTCGTTCCATCGATCATATCAAGTTCACTACGTTCAAGGTTTTTCCAAAACCATCCGTAGCTCTCCATCATTTCAGTTAAATATTCGGTAGTATTCAAGCTATGTATTTTGACCTCACGCCAAGGCATAGTGATTGGTAGCTGCCGGATATTTATCTGTTGCATAGATAGAATGCGTTGGTTTGAGACAGTCGTACTTCCATTTTGGCCTACGTCAAGGGTAGGTACGGGTGGGTTCAAATTAACCTGGACAATGATGGGAAGAACTTGACATGTGACTTATGACATTTTGACCTCACGCCAAGGTCATAAGAACATGGGGCAAAAATCCACATCGGGAGTTTCAAAAGAACTGAAACTTGCTAGCGCTGCATACCATTTCGAGTGTGATGATTCTGGTAGGATTCCTTCAGTTTTGTCACACGATGATATTTGGATCCCGATCCTACTGTGAGTATATGCTACTCCTCGGGAAATTTCTCACTAAACGATCAATGCTATAAACCAAGTAGGTGTCTAGAAAGGTGTTAGCGGGGCTACGCCCCCAGGGAAAAAAGGTTATTTAATTAAGGAACTTCGCGAAAGCGTTGGAAAACCTCCCTCGAAGTACCGACACCAGCCTGGCCGAACGGTTAAGCAAGTATTGTACGGTGAGATTGATCCTGACTAATTCTTCCTTTTTGGTTTGAGGAGGGATTCGAGAGACAGTGGGAGCCATCCTGTTTAAACAAATTAAAAACCACTCTAAACTTGCAAGAGCATCGTGCTAAAGTTTTTGTCCTCTCTCTCCTAATTGCAGCGACCATTCATCATGACTGGACTTAAGTTACTACTAGATAAAAACATACTGACAGGGCCAAACTACAAAGATTGGCTCAGGAATGTCAAGATGGCAATCACTTACGACAAGTTGGGGAATCTCCTTACCACCAAAGCTCCCCCCGTCCCAGGTCCCACCTCCAGCGTCGCGGATAAGGAAATCCGTAAGACTTGGGAGATAGATAGCGCGAAGGCCAAGTGCCTTGTGCTTGCCTCTATGGACAACGAACATCAGAGGAGGATGAGAATATGGACCTCGAGTCCATATTTCTCCATACAAAAGAACTGTATGGAGAGCAATCTCGTATCACAAGATACGAAGTGTCGAAGAAGTTGTTTTCGGCAAGATTGGTCGTCGGATCATCGGTAGTGGAACACGTGCTTAAGATGATTGGCTTCATTGAGGAGCTCGCAGACCTTGGGACCACGTTAGAGAATGAGCTCTATACGGACTTGATTCTTCAGTCCCTTCCTTCCACTTACGCCCAGTTCATCCTGAATTTCAACTTACAAGAAAAAGAAGTTGAACTTTCAGAACTCCTCAACATGCTGAGGAGTGCAGAGGGCACCGTACAGAAAGGTTGGGAAACATCCACTTTGTTTGTAGGAGGATCTTCCTCTTCTAAGTCCAGGGCGAAAGCCAAGGGAAAGAAGAAGAAAGCCCAGCCAAACCAAGGGGCGGTGTTAGTAAAGTGGATATGAAGAGAAAGGCGAAAACAACAAAAGTAGCGGGGAAACTTGTGGATAAAGAAGAATGCTTTTACTGTCATAAGAGTGGACAATGGAAGAAAGATTGCAGGGCTTGGAAAGCCAGAACACAGGAACTGAAGCATGTTGCGGCTTCAGCTTCAGGTGTGTATGTTATTGAAAACTGTCTATCTATAAACTCTACTTCCTGGGTATTGGATACCGGATCAGGATCTCATATCTGTAATTCTTTGCAGGCGTTGAGAAACCGTAGGGTTTTGAAGGCAGGTGACATGACCCTCAAAGTTGCAAACGGAGCTAGCATGGATGCTAAGGCCGTGGGGGACTATCACCTGGGGTTGTCAGATGGACATGTTTTGGTTTTGCGTAATTGCTATTTTGTACCCAACGCAACTTGTAATATCATTTCTGTATCTTTGACTTCTAAAGAAGGTTATGAATTTGCGTTTGTAAGTAATGTTGTAAACATTCACCTTAATCAAGTTCTGATTGGGTCAGGTACATTAAGCAATGGAATATATGTATTAAACCAACCACAGATTTTCAATGTCCAGAATACACACAAAAGAAAGTCTCTGGAAATAAATCAGACTTTCTTATGGCATTGTAGACTAGGTCACATCAATGAGAGAAGGTTGACGAAGTTACATACAGAAGGATATTTGAATCCATTCGAATATCAATCATATGCCACTTGTCAATCCTGTATCAAAGGAAAGATGACAAAGACTCCGTTCACTGGACACGGAGTAAGAGCGAGCGAGCTCTTGGGACTCGTACACAGCGACGTGTGCGGTCCAATGTCTACACATGCGCGAAGCGGTTATTCTTACTTCATTACTTTTACGGATGACTTTTCAAGGTACGGTTATGTCTTCTTAATGAAACATAAGTCCGAAGCTTTTGGAAAATTCCAGGAATATAAGAATGAAGTAGAAAAACAAACTGGCAAAAGTATCAAGATTCTACGATCGGATCGAGGTGGTGAATACTTAAGTGCCGAGTTCCTGGACTATTTAAAAGAGAATGGAATTCTCTCTCAGCTTACTCCTCCATACACTCCGCAACATAACGGTGTATCGGAGAGACGGAACCGGACCCTATTGGATATGGTACGTTCCATGATGAGTAACACTGAGTTACCGCGATCATTCTGGGGATATGCACTAGAATCAGCTGCATACCTTTTGAACCGAGTTCCAACTAAGACTGTGCCTACCACACCATATGAGATATGGAGTGGGAAGAAACCCTATCTTCAATATCTGAAGATCTGGGGATGTCCGGCTTTTGTCAAAAACAGCATACGGACAAACTCGAGGCACGCTCAGTACTGTGCAAGTTTGTGGGATACCCAAAGAACTCCAGGTGGTATCTCTTCTATTACGCAGAGGAACAAAAGATTATTGTTTCTCGTAATGCCCATTTCTTGGAACACCAGTTCTTAGAAAAGGAAATAAGTGGGAGCGAAATAGAACTGGAAGAAATTCCAGAACCACAGACTATTACAGAAAGCTTAGTTGAACCAGAGGGTTCAAAAGAAAATGAAATTCCTACGCCGCTCCGCAGGAGTAGTAGGCAGTCTCATCCGCCCGAGAGATACTACGGTTTTCTCATAGACGGGGATAGAGAGGATTGCATCATTGATTATGATGAGCCGACTAGCTTCCAGCAAGCAATTCAGAGCGTTGACTCGGTAAAATGGTTGGATGCAATGCGGACCGAAATGGAGTCGATGTACACTAACAAAGTATGGACGTTGGACGTTGCTCCAGATGGGGTAAAACCCGTAGGATGCAAGTGGATCTTCAAAAGGAAGATTGGTGTAGCTGGACAGGTTTAGACCTATAAAGCTAGACAGGGTGCAAAGGGATTTCGTCAAAGACCTGGTTTGGACTATGACGCGACCTTTTCTCCAGTAACTATGCTGAAATCCATTCGGATCCTTCTTGCCATTGCTGCCTTCCACGATTATGAGATCGGGCAAATGGACGTAAAGACAGCTTTTCTAAATGGAAATTTAGAGGAGTGTGTCTATATGGACCAGCCAGAGGGTTTCATTCAGAGTGGGAGCAGCGGACAGGTGTGCAAGTTGCTTAAGTCCATCTATGGACTAAAGCAGGCATCGCGGAGTTGGAACATCTGTTTTGATGAGATGGTCAAGGAATTTGGCTTTATCAAAAATCCAGATGAACCATGCATCTATAGTAGATTTGTAGCAAAAACTGTAGTATTCCTCGTTTTATACGTGGATGACATTCTCTTAATAGGAAATTACATTCCTATGCTACAATCTGTCAAGGGGTTCTTGTCACACAGGTTCTCCATGAAAGACCTGGCTGATGCCTCATACATTCTGGGGATCCGGATCTATCGTGACAAATCCAAGAGGATACTGGGACTTTCACAGTCCAGGTACATCGACACTATACTGAAATGATTCAGTATGGAAGATTCCAAGCGCGGTAATCTACCGGCTTGTCACGGGATCACCCTCTCGAAAGAGATGTCTCCCAAGACTGATTTGGAAAGGGATCGCATGTCTATTATACCCTACGCTTCTGCGGTAGGCTCTATAATGTATGCGATGTTGTGTACCAGACCAGATGTAGCTTATGCACTGAGTGTGGTAAGCCGGTATCAGTCAAACCCAGGGGAGAAACATTGGATAGCAGTAAAGAACATTCTCAAGTACCTGAGAAGGACTAAGGAGGTGTTCTTGGTGTATGGCGGAAAAGACCTCCAGATTGAGGCCTTTGCTGACTCCAGCTTCCAGAGTGACAAGGATGATTCCAAGTCCATGTCGGGTTTTGTCTTTACCTTCAACGGAGGGGCGGTGTGTTGGAAGAGTTCCAAACAGGAAACCGTTGCTGACTCGACTATGGAAGCGGAATATATCGCTGCATCTGATGCCGCAAAAGAAGCCGTCTGGATAAGGAAGTTCTTGAAAGAACTTCAGGTGGTTCCGTCCATTGTTGACCCAATACCTCTGTATTGCGACAACAACGGGGCTATAGCTTTAGCAAAGGAACCCAGGTCCCATCAGAAATCCAGACACATCTTGAGGCGGTATCACCTGATCAGGGAGATCGTGGATCGCAAGGAGATCGAGGTTCGGAGGGTTGCTTCAGAAGATAACACTGCAGATCCATTCACAAAGGCCTTACCCCAGACTCAGTTCGAGCGGCTGATCGAGATGATAGGTCTTCGATACGCCAGTACATGGCCTTAGTACAAGTGGGAGATTGTTAGTGTATATGCCCTAGAGGCCATTACTGTATCATACTAGTTTGTATATTACTTAATGGAAGCTTGGGATATTCACAGTTGTATAAACAATCTTGCTCAATATAGTAGTATGCTACTTGGTTTGTTTCTACTTCAATGTGTACATGTGTTTATTTTAGTATATCACTTATACACATTAGTGGAGCCCTTAGGATCTTTGCTTGATTACCAGCGTTGTGATGGCAGTCACACTAGTGGGAGCTGGGTAATCTATAAGCCCATCCTTATGCAGGTCCCTAGTCGCAGGACTATCGAGAGAGGGCACCGATACTCCGGAGTAGACTAGCGTATGCGCTTCTCATCCCAGTGTGGGAGGTGGTCTGTCCCACAGCCATCAGTACGTCGTACTGTAGATAGTATGCGGGTGCTCGTTGGGTTCCGAGTACACTGGACAGGACTCGTCGGGAACTGTTGGTTAGTACTATACCTTTCGTCAGTTATCAGTTCCCAGGTGACATGAGTACAGCTTAGTCCGCTGACTTGACACTGTCATTTCGCCTCGAGTGTGTTCCCACTGTACTTAGATTACTACCCTACCACGGCTCATAGGAGTCGTGCAAACAGGTAGTAGTTGGGTGCAGTCCCGAAGCACTTGGAGGCAGTGGCGGTTAGACAGGATTCGTCTCTCCCGGTATTGGGGGTTGACATCGCGCTGTGTCTAGGAGAGCCATTACACGAGTAGTCCCTGGCCAGGGCAAGCGAGATATACTGGTAGGTTTCCAGTGTTATCTCAGGGTGTTCTGGGCTTCACTCCGACACGACTTGTACCGCTTTTAGGGGACTGGTGTTTACCGTCCCCTAGGCCCGCCATGCGATGTATCAGACGAACAGACCAGACTGTATGGAGATTGTCACATTCAGACTCAGTAGGAGTTCAGATGGGTTTCACCTCGTCCGTCTTCTTATCAGCATCTACCTGGGGTCCGTTACACACAGCTAGTGCCGCTTGCGGTCTGTGGTTAAACCCACTGCCAGCGTAGTATCGAGTCTTTAGAGTCCCACACAGAGGGCTATTCTCCTTTAGGCAAAACAGAGTAGAGGTCGCATGGTTTTGCGACAGGGTTCGTTCTCATCCGCGCACTTGTGCACGTTTGGCGTCCGGACGGATATTACTAGCGGGCTCTGGTTTGAGCCAGATCTTAGTATATGTTTTGGGGTTAGTTTTATCTCATAGTATTCATGATCCTAGCAACAAGAATGCGGGTGTGTATGCACAGTTGATTGAGGCGGAGGAAGAGGATTTTCATTAGGGTTTCGGAACGGGTGTGTATGCACAGTTGACAGTCATCTTTTTCCAAACCCTAATGAATTTGTGATATATCAATTAATAATATTAATTAAATGAAATTGTGTCATGGTTGGGTTTGTTGACTTGTTGACCAAGGTTGACTTGTTGACCATGGTTGAAACATTGACTATCATCATTACACATCAAAGATGCTCTTTGATTCTAGCAAAACCATTTAATGTGAAATGATAATAGTCTTATCAAACCTTCCATCAACTTTTCATTTAGATTAATTTTATTAATTTGATAATTCACTAGATATAATTATGGTTGTAAAAAACCATTTCTTTCTATCATATTGATTCTCTCTCCTCTCTTCTTCTTCCTCCTCTAGTTCAAGGAGATCCATTCTCATGTGTTGAGAAACCTCTCCTTGAGATAAAACACTCTAAACCACTCTCTACTCATTCTAGGGTTGAAGGTTTAGCAAGCCAAAGACCTTAGTTCTCTCAAAGTTCGAGAAAGGAGCCCAAGGTTGAACCCTCAGGTGGATCCATCTTTGATGGAAGAAGACGACGAGGATAGCACCATCCAACCACTACAAAGAGTTCAAGAAGAAGGAGTTCAAGTGAGGTATAACCCCTAACCGAGTAGATAAATCTCTTGTTAGGTTGCTAGTGTGTAGTTTAGCCAAGATCCGTTTTTGTAGTCCATGTTACCCAAACCCTAAAAATCGTTTTTCACCATTTCCGCAAGCCCGAAAGAACCAGAAGAGGTAACGTGGACTTACAATTACTACCCTACCACAGCTCTATTGAGTCGTGCAAATAGGTAGTAGTTGGGTGCAGTCCCGAAGTGCTTGGAGGCAGTGGCATTTAGATAGGATTCATCTCTCCCGGTATTGGGGGTTGATGTCACGCTGTGATTTGGAAAGCCATTACATAAAGTCCCTGGCCAGGGCAAGAGAGATTTGCTGGTAGGGATTCCAGTAGTTTCTCAGGGTGTTTTTGGCTGCACTCCAACACGACTTATTGCTCTATTAGGGATCTGACGCTTGCTGCCCCTAGGACCGATATGCGATAGTCTTAGACGAACAGACCGGAATGTACGGAGATTGCCATAGACAGGCTCAGTAGGGGTTCGGATGAGTTTGCTCGTCGGCCTTCTTATCGACAGATACCTGGGTAGCCATTACGTGCAGCCAGTACCGCTGACGTGCTTGTGGTTAAACCCACTGCCAGCGTACTATAGAGTCTTTAGAGTCCCACACAGAGGGTTTCCCAGCTTCGGGCGAAACGATGTAGAGGTCGTATGGTTTTACGACAGGGTTCGATCACATACGTGTACTTGTGCGCGTATGATGTTCGGGAAGACAGTACTAGTTGTTGGATATATGTATGCCCTAGAGGCCATTATTTGATAGTGGATGTATCGATATGTGTGTATATATATTCAGAGGGCATTCTTGCTCGACATGATAGTATGTTATCTGGTTGTTATTTATCTTGACATGTTCACTTGATCATGCTTATTACTTATTTGGTACATGTTGATAAAGCCCTTAGGATATTTACTTGACTACTGGGATTATGATGCAGATCATACTAGTGGGACATGTGTACTTTATAAGCATATCCTTAAAATGTTCCTAGCCATGGGTGTATCGAGACGGGGCATCGATATTCCAGAGCAGACTAGCGTATACGTTTCTTGACCCATATAATGGGCGATGGATGATCCCATATCAATTGGTGTAGTGGTGACACCAAAGATTGTATACGGGCGCCCAGTGGAGATGGGGTACACTGAACCGACTCACCGAGAACTCGTATATGGTATTATATCTATTATCGGATAGCAGTTCTCAGGTGACACGGGTACTGGTTAGTCTGTAAACCCAAGATTGTCATATAGTCTTGTGTGTGCTCCCACTGTACTTTGATCTCCACCCTACCACGGCTCTACTGAGTCGTGCACAAATCTTGATCGAACATATATTTGCAAACATGTGGATTTTGGGTACAGTCCTGAGGTACATGGAGGCAATGAGCGATAGGAGGGGTTTCGTCTCTCCCGGTATTGGGGGTTGATGTTGCGCTATGCTCGATTGGCTATAACAGGAAGTTTCTGGCCAGGGCTGATGAGATTTACTGATAAGTGTTATCAGTAGTTTCTCGATCTATTATAGGCCATATACCGGCATAGCTTATTGAGTTATTAGGGTCGACAATACCATCCCTAGACTCGATATGCAACATATCTGACGAAGAGACCGGACTGTACGGTAAGTGTTGCCAGTTGGCTCGACGGGAGTTTTGACAGGTTCGCTTGTTTTTCTTCTGATCGCTCAATACCTGGGAGCCATTATATACAGCTAGTGCCGCTGACGGTTTGTAGGTATGTGATATGATCACTGCCTACTGCTAGCGTATTGACGAGTCTTAGAGTCCCACAGAGGGGTTTCCTAGCTCAAACGAAACGATGTGAGGTGCACATGGGGATATGCGCGGGTGCTTGATTAAATGCGAGTATATGATACCGCGTTTTGATCTAGCGTTTACTATTGGTCGGGTCATATATGATATGACCGGATTATTAAATCAAGTGTTGATTTAAAATTAATGACCATTAGCTCATTTACTAAAACCCTTTTCTTTATGATGTATGCATGAATGTATGTATGTATATATTGATATTGATGCACACATGCAAGCATAAATGTGTCATAGTTGATGATACATTGGAGATGTCTATGCAAGACTCACATGGTATATATATTCATTTATATATTTTTTGATTATTGAGGAAAAGAAAAAATTGAATTAAATCATGGTTACAATTCTTCTGCACTCTTCTTATGTTGACCTAAACCTAAACCATGCTTTCATTTTCCATTTGTTCTTTAACTAAACATAAAATTGCTAGATATTTATTAACCATGGTTTTGGGCAAGTGTGACTCTCTCGTTTATATTTTCTATTCTCATTATTATTGTGGGATTTATTCAAAAAAGAGCTCAAGCTTAGCCATCTCCTTCTTCTTCCTCCTCCAAGTTCTCTACCTTTTTAAAAGTCAGTGAAGAAAAATAAAAGGAAAGGTTTTTAAGTGAGATCACAACCCACATCACCAATCTATGTTAGTCTAGCCCACTAGTGTAGATTGTTTGCTTCATTTCCATCTTGATCAAGTGAAGCTAGGAGCTTGAGCCAAGAGACTCCGTGGTGGATCGTCGTGGACTTCGAAAGTTTCAAGCGAACCCATTCAAACACAAAATTGATCTAAGGAGTCACCAAGAAGGAGGTCTACAAAGGTTGTAATTCTCCCCTCTTAGTGTTAGACACTTGCTAGTATATGATACTTGCCTATGTTACCCTAAATTTCAAGTCGATTCATGGTTGGTTTTGCTTAGGACCCCTTAAATTTTTATTGTGGCATGTTTGATGCAAGACAAACCTTAGGCATGGTGCTAGGCAAACCCTACACTAGTGGACTTTGGTTTAAGCCGGATCCTAGTATTTGATTATTGGAATAGTTTCGTCTCATTGTATTCGTGTTTTTTGGAATACGGATGCGGGTATGTATATACGGATGAGAGGGGCATTCTTGTAATTTGATCAGGACTGTTTCTTGGAGTGAGACACCTTAATTAGGGGTTTTCTTTATTAGTGAAATCTTTTATGAGGTGGAGGAAATGAGGAGGAAAACTTCATGGTATTTTAATGAAATTGAGCATGGCTTTATGTTGACTTCCTTGGACTTTTGTGAGAGATGAAGACTTAGATATTTTGAGATATTACTAGAGATATTTGTATGAGATATTTTATTTTGGTTTAAAGTGAAAAACATAAGCCATTTTCACATTATCTTTTTCATTTTGGTCATTCTACAGATACTTTCCTCTCTCTCACTCTCCTCTAACTCCCATCTCAAGTTCCAAACCCTAATTGTCTTATGAGTTGAGAATCCTAGGGTTTGTGAGACTACTGGACTCCTAATCACTCTCTACACATCCTAGGCTACTTAGTTTAGCACACCAAGTAACCTAGTTACCTAAAGTTAGAGGTTAAGCTCAATGTTGGAACTCTCGGGAGGATCTTCGACGATTTGGAGAAGCCGGCGAGGAGGCGCGATCCGTTCTCATTTCGAGGAACTCATGACATGGAGAAGGACAGCGAGGAGGAGAAGGACAGTGGTGACTTGAGGTATAGCTTTCTCACAGAGTAGTTAAACCTCCGATTTAGTTTGTTAGTTAGGGTTTAGTATCGATCCTGGAGTTTACTCAATGTTACGAAGCACTTAAAAATTATTTTTTGCAAACTCCGTCTCCCCGCGAACACGTGGGGTGCATGGCATCGACTTACAACAACGATCCCCGGAGTAAGCTGTACGTTAACAGACCTCTCAATCTTACTGGGCTCAAGCAATGGTCCCACCATCCGGTGCAGATCGAGAATACTCATCTCAAACGAGAAATCCTAACATAAATGAGTAATCAATTTGCTCATGGATCGCCGGAATAACACCATGGTAAGTCCTCGTCTCTGATGAGCTCGCTCTGACCACATCTCTAGCCGCAGCCTTCTCAGCTAGCATAGCCATGGTGACAGGAACCACAAACAAGTATCGATGAGAATAGATTAAAGAACGAATAGAAAAAACGATCTCAAGATATGTACTGTTGGCTATAGTGCCCTCAAGTCAATTATTATAATCTTAGTCACGCGATTGTGATGATTGAGGGAGGACCTATACGGGTAGAACAGTCTTACTTGAGATGATAGCATGCTATCTAGTTTGCCTTTATCATCATGTACATGCTTTATGTGGTATTACAGATCACTATTATATGTTGATAGTCCTCATAGGATTCTTGCTTGACTACCAACATTATGATAGCGATCATATACATGGGAGCTGGGTCGTCTATAAGCACATCTTTAAATATCCCTAGTCGAAGGAGTATCGAGACTGGGCATCGATACTCCGGAGTAGACTAGTGTATACTTTTTGAGACCCCGATGAAGGGCGGTGGCCAATCTCACAAGACATTGGTGTCAATTAGTCACCTAACATAGTATACAGGTGCTCATTGGGATATGAGTACACTGGACTGTAACGCTTTGAATTTTCGTTTAGCTAGTTTTTCGATAATCGGTAAAATAATCAGTCTTTTCCGTAAAAAGTCAAAATAATTATTATTTCAATATAGGCCTAATTATACAAAATTTAGATAAGAAATTGCTAGAAATTGGTTAATAAATTGTCACTTAAAAATTTCTAGTCATTTAAAAAAATTTCCTTAATTAATTATTTTTTTATATTATTTTAAGCTTTTAAATATACATTAAATTAGTGATAAATAGGTAAATTACACATTTAAGAACCATTATAAACTAAAATCTAGTGTTAACAAAATTTTATCAAAACATTCCATGTCTTGTAGTTCTATGGTTTAAAAATTAATTAAAATGGGTTTTTTTGTAAAAAATGATGTAATGGACATTAAATGAACTTGGGAGAGTGTTTTTATGTAGAAATTTCTACACATTTACCTCACAACTCCCGCCCTCCTAGCTCAGGCCGAGCTCTCTCCTGCAGCAGCTCCTCAATTTTCCTCTCTCTCTCTTGCTTCAAAATTTCATCCAAAAATCCACCGAAATCCACAATTTTCTTCATAAATTCAACACAAATCCCTATTCTATCTCTTCTCAAGCCCAAATTGGTTTAAAATATGGAGAAAGGAGGTGTCTTGGAGGATAGTGCAAGCTAGGGTTCACAACTTGTAAGGTATAATTCTAATCTAATTGTTAAATTGTAGTTTAAATATGCTAAATTAGAAATTTAAAGTGTGAAATTTAGTTAAAATTGCCTGCTAATGAAATTCAAGAAAAGGTTTGAAATTTTAATTAGGGTTTGAAGCATTGTAACTGGGTTAAAATTTATGTTGTGGCCATCTAGTAGTTTGAATTGGATGTTTGTGCTAGTTTGTGATCGCTATATCATTAATCCGCGATGTTTGCATCAAATTTGAGTTGTTAATGCTTACTAGGTTTTTCATAAAATTAAGAAGTGATTTAATTGCGATATCTTGACGATATTATTGGCATCTCCTATGAAATTTAGGGTGTGTGAATGCGGAGTTTGGTTTAGTCGGATTTTAGCTTTGACGGTTGCCCCGAAACGACGATTTTAGTTAAGGTTTTAGTGGTTTTCGTGTGTGTTCCGCGCGCTTAGTGCATGTTGTGCCTAACTTGTGGATGTTGATTCTTTTATTTTGTGACTTGCATCATTTTAGAAATATGTAATCTTATATTTATGTTGTGTAATTTTAGGATCGGTTGCGGAAACATCGGACGCGGCGCGCAAAGGCAAAGCGGTGGTTGGATCTGATTAGCGAGGCGTCCGGGTGAGTAGATGTATACATCTATGGGGAAATTGTCTGGATGGCACGAGGCGCCCCATAGTTAGGATCACTTTATTACTTGCAAACTATATGCATAGTTAGTTAGTTAACCATCTAATTCATATGCATATATTTCTAATTATTCGTCTGCTGGCGTTGCATGATTATTTATATATCTTTGCGTGATATCATCTCTTAGGACACTTATATCATTACCATTGGCTCATGATGCACGCGCACTATTCATGTGAACACACATGCCTTTGGTAATTGCCATGCCACGAGCACTGTAGAACCTGCTTAGTTCAGTATCAAACGCTTGCATCCTACATGATATATTGAATTGCAAAGCATGCATATACCTCACTTCATTATCATACTTATTTAGATTCCTCGTCATAAACTACATTGCATAACATTGATTTCATGGGCATCCATTATTTACATCATGTTGGGTATTATGATTTTCTTAAGGATTTCAGTATTGATGAGATTTCTGGATTTTGGGGAAATCCGCAAGAATTTAACAAAAGCTTATTATTATCATTTTTAAAATAAAGTTGTCATTTTATCGTGATGTATGTGTCATTCACCATGAGTTTTCATGTTTTCTGTTGGATTTCGAGACCTGATTCGAGGAGTGGATGAACCGTCTCGGGTACATGGTGGGCCCGGTATGGTACCCCGAGGCAAGAAGATCGAGTTGTAGACGATGAGCCTGGCAGGGGAAGACTACCTACCGGTGATGTCTGGTGCGGCGGATATCCGGAGGATACCGACCGTTGTCGTGAGATTGATGATATGGGCCGATCCGGACTGACGGAGCTCGAGGTATTGAGACATTGATATAGTGAGATATTGAGACAGATATATTTCCATATTTGGTGTCAATGCTTGACACGGTTTTCGGATGATTTCTTTGATGGTACCTTGGTTATTGTACAGATATATTTTTTTTAAGTTAAGAATGCAAAGATCATCGTATTTAAACACTTAAAGATTTCGTATTGATTTTGCATCCATGTGCATACATACTAGTAGCATCACATTATACTTAGATATGCAGATTGCGACGCATTGCGTGCATTCTTACGATAGCCTTATTAGATGTTACTTGCTACTCACTAGCTGGCAACTCACCCCCGTTGTGCCACAGCGTCTTGCAGGTCGGACCCGTCAGCCTTGCAATGGCGGGTGTATCTTTTCATTGGCTTCTTTTGCTCAGACTCGCGACATTGCTTGTAAGTGGGTTGCGAGGACACTTTTATCTCTTTTGTGCTATCATTATATCTAGTATTCTCCATCTATCACTTCTTATTTGTATATGCGACCTAATGATGAGACTGAGAGATTTGTGTATATGTGGTTTCTCTGAGGTCGAGCTCACTTGAGCCGACGTTGTGTTTTTCTTATTTTTGTGCTTCTTTATGCTTATTTGCTTGATATTGCATATATACTGCATGTGGTTGTGATCCGTCTTGGGCGAAGAGCTAGCTCCCGCTTGGGGATGCCATTTTATCGTTACAGGTTTATATATTTTGTTGTACCCATTTTGGGGGCTAGTATTTACAAAGGAGACTCTGCCGAAATTTTCGGAAAATTTTGATGTTTTTAAAATAAGGATTAATACAACTTAAATGATTTAAAATCGTTTTCATAAGATGTTTTCCTTCACTCTTATTGTTTATGGTTTAGATTTTCTAGGCTTTGGCTGACTTAGGTTACGTTACGCCTTAAGACGTCTCGTAATCTAAGTGCCAGTCATATTCCGTACCTTCGGTCGTGACAAAGTTGGTATCAGAGCGTAGGTTTTACCTTTCTCTGTGTAGGAAGACCCTCGGTAGATGGAGTAGGTGACTTAAGCAATTTGGCGTAGCGTGGGTATGTTCCGCGGCATACTTACGATACGGTACTCCGCCTAAGAGACCTTAGGACATAATTGCTTGTATTTCCCCTCTTGATTCCTTGATTCAATTGCAATGTTCTTATCGCTCTTGTTTCTTATTCCAGCTTCGATGCCGCCAAAGACTACAAGAGCTCAGCGGGCTTCCGCTAGGGATGAGCTTCAAGCGGGCTCGTCTGAGGCGAGGATCGAGCGAGATGATACGCCTACCTCTTAGGGTCAGATTGATCTTCCTTCTCCAGACCGTATTGCCATATTAGAGGCCGGTATGCAGGAGTTACGACAGAGGATGGGATCTTTAGTTGAGTCCAGTCAGGCACAGAGATCCGAGGACATTCCTTCCACCGCACAGACCACGATTGTACCTGTTGCCCAGACTGTTGCTCCTGCTACTACTGCGACTATCCCCATTTCACTACAGGAGTTTATAAGGCTGAGACCTCCAGCCTTTACCGGCACGGATGCGACAGAGGACCCACAAGCATTTCTTGATAGGATGGCTAGGATATGCTATTCGTTGAGGTGTTCTGATGATAGATGGGTGGAGTTCGCGAGTTTTCGTCTTGAGGGCCTTGCCCAGACGTGGTACGATTCAGTAGAGAGAGGCCGAGCTGCAGGTCTACCTTCTATGACTTGGGACGAGTTCACCGCTGCATTTCTTGCCCGTTTTCTTCTGGAGAGTGTCCGAGATGCTCGAGCCCGTAGTTTTGAGTCTTTGCGCAAGACTCCTGGGATGACAGTGTCCGAGTATGATATACAGTTTACTCAATTGTCTCGATATGCTCCGTACCTAGTAGACACTGAACAGAAGAGGATAAAGAGGTTTGTCCGAGGACTCGACACACAGTTATTCCTTGCCATCGGCACCCAACACTTTGACACATATGCAGCCGCGATGGATGCAGCCTTACTTTTGGAGGAGCGCATTTCTGAGACTCTGGTCGTTTCTGGGCCGAAGCGGATTCGTACTGATACGCCTGCTCAGCGGCAGATGGATAGACACCGTAATAGATTCTTTCCGGGAGATGGTGGCGATAGAGGATTGAGACGGGGTCAGTTATTTAGTTCTTATCTACAGACCCAGCAGTCGTCGCCAGGATGTTTTCGGTGCGGGAGTCAGTACCATTGTATTAGAGACTGTACCATGGGTTCCAGGACGCGGCAACAGTGCCACATGTGATCTTACCACCTTCACCACCTCCTCAGAGAGCTCTACTTCCTACCCCTGATGATGCTCCATGCCAGGCAGATGCTCCTAGAGGTCGTGGGCGTGGCGGTCCGGTTCAGAGAGGACGAGGTGACAGAGGCAGAGGCAGAGGCACAGGCAGAAGCCAACCAGCTATTAGTGGTAGACAGGCCCGAGTGTTCGCTTTGACCCCTTAGGATGCGCAGGCATCCAATGCCGTCGTGACAGGTACTCTGCCAGTATGTTCTTTTGATGCACGGGTATTATTTGATTCAGGCTCCACACATTCTTATGTATCCACATACTTTGCACTGAGGTTGGGCCGAGAGTCTTCTTCGTTAGATCACCCGCTTGTCGTTATTACTCCGGTAGGCGAGTCGTTTGTTGCCCGTTTTGTGTACGGATCGTTTCCCGTTCGTATCGGGGAGAGAGATTCTTCAGTTGATTTGATTCTCCTCGATATGCTAGACTTCGACGTTCTTCTTGGTTTGGACTGGCTAGCCACCTGTTATGCATCTGTAGACTGCCGTGAGAAGGCATTTAGATTCAGTTTTCCTGGTGAGCCGGTTCTTGTTATTCAGGGAGATCGTAGCGCTACCCTTCCCATCTTGATTTCTTCTCTTCGCGTTGGTCAGCTCTTGCGAAAAGGGTGTCAGGGATTCTTAGCTTATGTTTGTGATACTAGCGCCACAGAGGTTCCGTTGGACCAGGTCCCTGTTTTGAGAGAGTTTCCTGATGTATTCCCTGACGAGCTGCCTGGTCTGCCACCAGAGCGCGAGATCAAGTTCTGTATTGACTTGATCCCCGGCACGGGGCGTATCTCTATACCGCTTTATCGGATGGCCCCGGCGGAGCTTAGAGAGCTGAAGGATCAGTTACAGGACTTGCTGGACAAAGGGCTTATCCGACCGAGTGTGTCTCCTTGGGGTGCTCCCGTCCTGTTTGTTAAGAAGAAGGACGGAAGTATGCGCTTATGCATTGATTATCGTCAGCTGAACCGGGTTACTGTGCGGAACAGATATCCCCTACCCCGCATTGACAACTTATTCGATCAGCTCCAGGGTGCAGGGTATTTCTCGAAGGTTCATTTACGGTCAGGTTATCATCAGTTGCGGGTTCGGAAGGAGGATATTCCGAAGACCGCTTTCCGTACACGATATGGTCATTATGAGTTCTTGGTGATGTCGTTCGGGCTCACTAATGCCCCGGTAGCATTTATGGACTTGATGAACCGTGTATTCAGGCCGTATCTTGATCAGTTCATCATTGTGTTCATTGACGACATCTTGGTTTATTCTCGGAGCCGGGAGGAGCATGAGCAGCACTTGCGTATCACATTGCAGACTTTGAGGGAGCATCAGCTGTTCGCTAAATTTTCTAAGTGCACATTCTGGCTAGACAGTGTCGACTTCTTGGGTCACGTGATGACGAGAGATGGTATTTGTGTGGACCCGAAGAAGATCGAGGCAGTTCAGCGTTGGCCCAGACCGGTATCAGTTACAGAGGTTCGCAGCTTTCTAGTTCTGGCCGGCTATTATCGACGTTTTGTCCAGGATTTCTCCCGTATTGCTGCACCGTTGACCGGGTTGACCCGGAAGGGGGTTCCTTTTGATTGGACCAGGCATGTGAGGATAGCTTCCAGCAGTTGAAGACTCGTCTGACTACTGCACCAGTGTTATCATTGCCTTCAGGGTCGGGCGGTTTCGTAGTATATTATGATGCTTCTCGAGTGGGGCTGGGCTGTGTATTGATGCAGCGCGATAGAGTTATAACGTATGCTTCTCGGCAGTTGAGGAAACATGAACAGAACTACCCCACTCATGATTTAGAGATGGCTGCAGTGGTGTTTGCACTCAAGATCTGGAGACATTACCTATACGGCGAGTCGTGCCAGATATTCACTGACCACAAGAGCTTGAAGTATATCTTTCAGCAGCGAGATTTAAATCTGAGGTAGCGCCATTGGATGGAGTTGGTAAAAGACTATGACTGCGAGATTCTATACCATTTGGGCTAGGCAAATGTGGTGGCAGATGCTTTGAGTAGAAGACCCGGAGGTAGCCTATCTTGTTTGAGCGCAGTACAGATGCAGTCGACGGCGGATTGGCAGGTTTTATGTGAAAACAGAGTGCAGTTCGAGTTTACTCCTACAGGTGGACAGCTGGCCCATTTCAGAGAACGCCCACAGTTACTTGACCGTATCCGCGAGGCACAGTCCGGCGATGCCCGTATTTTAGAGATTATTGAGCAGATTCGGCAGGGCAGAGTTTCCGAGTTCGTGATTGATGATCAGGGGATACTTCGATTTGGGACTCGACTGTGTGTACCAGATTCTGAGGGACTAAGGCGTGATAGAGGCAGATAGATCAGTGTACAGTGTGCATCCGGGTTCCACCAAGATGTACCGTGATTTGAGAGATGTTTACTGGTGGGATGGGATGAAGAAGGATGTTACAGACTTTGTATCGAGATGCCTGACTTGTCAGCAAGTCAAGGCCGAGCACCAGAGGCCAGCCGGCGAGATACAGCCTTTACCCATTCCTGAGTGGAAGTGGGAACAGGTCTCCATTGACTTCAATGTGGGTCTACCCAGGACCAGTCGAGGGTATGACTCTATTTGGGTGATTGTGGATCGACTGACGAAAGCGGCTCACTTTCTGCCTGTGAAGACCACTTTTGGATTTGCTCAGTACACCCAGGTTTATATTGATGAGATCGTACGACTGCATGGTGTCCCGACTTGCATCGTGTCCGACCGGGGCACCTAGTTTACCAGCCGATTATGGCAGAAACTTCAGGAGGCTTTGGGTACCCGATTGAGTTTTAGCACAGCTTTCCATCCGCAGACTGACGGTCAGTCAGAGCGTACTATACAGACTCTTGAGGACATGCTCATATCTTGTGTTTTAGATTTCGGTGATAGCTGGGATCGTTATTTGCCCTTGATCGAGTTCTCCTATAATAATAGCTTCAAGGAGACGATTCAGATGGCACCTTTCGAGACTTTATATGGGAGGAGATGTCGATCACCTGTATGTTGGACAGAGCTCAGGGAGAGTAGTATTTTGGGGCCGCAGATCGTGTAGGAGACGATCGAAAAGATACAGCTGATTCGGGACAGAATGTGAGCGGCCCAGAGTAGGCAGAAATCATATGCTGACAGGTGGAGTCGCCGACTCGAGTTTGCTGTTGGCGATCATGTTTTCCTGAGGGTCTCTCCAATGAAGGGAGTAATGAGATTCATGCGGAAAGGGAAGCTTAGTCCTAGATATGTTGGTCCCTTCAAGATCCTAGAGCATGTCGGTTCGGTGGCTTATCGGTTGGCTCTTCCGCCGGGCTTCCCCGATGTTCACCCCGTGTTCCATGTTTCGATGCTCCACAAGTACCTTCATGACCCTTCCGATGCGATTCAGCACCAGATGATCCAGCTAGAGCGCGATCTTTCATTCACCGAGCAGCCGGTGGTCATTTTGGATCGGCAGGTGAAGAAATTGAGTTCGAAGACTATACCGACCGTAAAGGTTCTTTGGCGTGGCCCGAACAGCGAGGAGGTCACCTGGGAGACCGAAGACGAGATGAGGAAGAAATATCCTCATCTTTTTGAAGGTATGCGTAGTTAAATTCTAAATTCAGAGACCGAATTTCTTTAAAGGGGGAAGATTGTAACGCTTTGAATTTTCGTTTAGGTTGTTTTTCGATAATCGGTAAAATAATTAGTCTTTTCCGTAAAAATTCAAAATAATTATTTTTTCAATATAGGCCTAATTATACAAAATTTAGATAAGAAATTGCTAGAAATTGGTTAATAAATTGTCACTTAAAAATTTCTAGTCATTTAAAATTTTTTCCTTAATTAATTATTTTTTAATATTATTTTAAGCTTTTAGATATACATTAAATTAGTGATAAATACAAATTTAAATGGGTAAATTACACCCTTAGGAACCATTATAAACTAAAATCTAGTGTTAACAAAAATTTTATCAAAACTTTCCAAGTCTTGAAGTTCTATGGTTTAAAAATGAATTAAAATGGGTTTTTTTGTAAAAAATGATGTGATGGACATTAACTGAACTTGGGAGAGTGTTTTTATGTAGAAATTTCTACACATTTCCCTCACAACTCCCCCCCTCCTAGCTCAGGCCGAGCCCACTCCTGCAGCAACTCCCCAATTTTCCTCTCTCTCTTGCTTCAAAATTTCATCCAAAAATCCACCGAAATCCATAATTTTTTTCTCAAATTCAACACAAATCCCTATTCTATCTCTTCTCAAGCCCAAATTGGTTTAAAACATGGAGAAAGGAGGTGTCTTGGTGGCTAGTGCAAGCTAGGGTTCACAACTTGTAAGGAATAATTCTAATCTAATTGTTAAATTGTAGTTTAAATAGGCTAAATTAGAAATTTAAAGTGTGAAATTTGGTTAAAATTGCTTGCTAATGAAATTCAAGAAAAGGTTTGAAATTTTAATTAGGGTTTGAAGCATTGTAATTGGGTTAAAATTTGTGTTGTGGACATCCAGTAGTTTGAATTGGATGTTTATGCTAGTTTGTGATCGCTATATCGTTAATCCGCGATATTTGCATCGAATTTGAGTTGTTAATACTTACTAAGTTTTTCATAAAATTAGGAAGTGATTTAATTGCGATATCTTGACAATATTATTGGCATCTCCTACGACATTTAGGGTGTATGAATGCGGAGTTTGGTTTAGTCGGGTTTTAGTTTTGACGGTTGTCCCGAAACGATGATTTTAGTTAAGGTTTTAGTGGTTTTCGTGTGTGTTCCGCGTGCTTAGTGCACGTTGTGCCTAACTTGTGGATTTTGATTCTTTTATTTTGTGACTTGCATCGTTTCAGGAATATGTAATCTTATGTTTGTGTTGTGCAATTTTAGGATCGGTTGCGGAAACATCGAACGCGGCGCGCAAAGGCAAAGCGGTGGCTGGATCAGATTAGCGAAGCGTCCGGGTGAGTAGATGTATATATCTATGGGGAAATCGTCTAGACGAGGTGCCCCATAGTTAGGATCACTTTATTACTTGCAAACTATATGCATAGTTAGTTAGTTAAACATCTCATTCATATGCATATATTTCTAGTTATTCGTCTGCTGGCATTGCATGATTATTTATATATCTTTGTGTGATATCACCTCTTAGGACACTTATACCATTACCATTGGCTCATGATGCACGCGAACTATTCATGTGAACACACACGCCTTTGGTAATTGCCATGCCACGAGCACTGTAGAACCTGCTTAGTTCAGTACCAAACGCTTGCATCCTACATGATATATTGAATTGCAAAGCATGCATATACCTCACTTCATTATCATACTTATTTAGATTCATCATCATAAACTACAATGCATAACATTGATTTCATGGGCATCTATTATTTACAACATGTTGGGTATTATGATTTTCTTGAGGATTTCAGTATTGATGAGATTTCTGGATTTTGGGGAAAACCGCAAGAATTTAACAAAAGCTTATTATTATCATTTTTAAAATAAAGTTGCAGTTTTCTCGTGATGTATGTGTCGTCCACCATGAGTTTTCATATTTTCTGTTGGATTTCGAGATCCGATTCGAGGAGTGGATGAACCGTCTCGGGTATATGGTGGGCCAGGTATGGTACCCCGGGGCAAGAAGATCGAGTTGTAGACGATGAGCCTGGCAGGGGAAGACTACCTACCGGTGATGTCTGGCGCGGTGGATATCCGGAGGATACCGACCGTTGTCGTGAAATTGATGATATGGGCCGATCCGAACTGACGGAGCCCGAGGTATTGAGACATTGATATAGTGAGACATTGAGACAGATATATTTCCATATTTGGTGTCGATGCTTGACACGGTTTTCGGATGATTTCTTTGATGGTACCTTGGTTATTGTACAGATATATTTTTTTAAGTTAAGAATGCAAAGATCATCGTATTTAAATACTTAAAGATTTCGTATTGATTTTGCATCTATGTGCATACATACTAGTAGCATCGCATTATACTTAGATATGCTGATTGCGACGCAATGCGTGCATTCTTACGATAGCCTTATTAGATGTTATTTGCTACTCATGGGCTGGCAACTCACCCCCGTTGTGCCACAGTGTCTTGCAGGTCGGACCCGTCAGCCTTGCAACGCTGGGTGTATCTTTTCATTGGCTTCTTTTGCTCAGACTCGCGACATTGCTCGTAGGTGGGTTGTGAGGACACTTTTGTCTCTTTTGTGCTATCATTGTATCTAGTATTCTCCATATACCACTTCTTACTTGTATATGCGACCTAGTGATGAGACTGAGAGATTTGTGTATATGTGGTTTCTCTGGGGTCGAGCTCACTTGAGCCGACGTTGTGTTTTTCTTATTTTTGTGCTTCTTTATGCTTATTTGCTTGATATTGCATATATATTGCGTGTGGTTGTGATCCGTCTTGGGCGAAGAGCTAGCTCCCACTTGGGGATGCCATTTTATCACTACAGGTTTATTTATCTTGTTGTACTCATTTTGGGGGCTAGTATTTACAAAGGAGACTCTGCTGAAATTTTCGGAAAATTTTGATGTTTTTAAAATAAGGATTAGTACAACTGAAATGGTTTTAAATCATTTTCATAAAAGGTTTTCCTTCACTCTTATTGTTTATGGTTTAGATTTTCAGGGTTTTGGCTGACTTAGGTTACGTTACGCCTTGAGACGTCTCGTAATCTAAGTGCCAGTCACGTTTCGTACCTTCGATCGTGACATGGACGGACTCGCCGAGAACATGCTAGTTGTTATTATACCTATTGTCAGATAGCAGTTCCCTGGTGACATATGTACAGGTTAGTCTGTTGACCTGAGTTCATTATTTGTCTCGTGTGAGTTCCCACCGTGCTTTGATTACTACCCAACCACGGCTCAAAGGAGTCTTGAAAATAGGTTTTAGTTGGGTACAGTCCTGAGCCACATGGAGACAGTGAGCGGATCATCGGGGATTTGTCTCTCCCAGTATTGAGGGTTGATGTCGCGCGAGTAGCCATCACCAGAAATCCTTGGCCAAGGTAGACGATAATTACTGATTTGGATCAGTAGTTTCTCAGTGGGTGATGGGCTTCATACCGACACGAAATATCGCGTTATTAGGAGTCTGACTTTATCCACTCCCTAGACTTGATATGCGATACTCTTAGACGAACAGACTGGACTGTACGGAGATTTTCACAGACAGGCTCAGTAGGGGTTCGGACGAGTTTGCTCGTCGGCCTTCGTTTCGCTCAATACCTGGGTAGCCGTCATGTACAGCTAGTACCGCTGACATGTTTGTGGTTAAACCCACTGCCAGCATATTGACGAGTCTTTAGTGTCCCATACAGAGGGTTTCCCTGGTTCTGGCGAAATGATGTAGTAGCCGTATTGGATACGTGCAGGGTTCCGATCGAATGAGTGTACTAGTTACCCGGACTTTCGATCAGACGGTTGATAATACTAGCCAGCTCGGGTTTGAGGCGGATTATTAAATTAGGTATTAATTTAATAATTTACGTATATGTATATTCTAGTATTATGTTCTTTGTGTTATTCATCTCTTCGGGTATTCGTATGTCGGTACGAATACAGATATGTATATACAGTAGAATGTAATCTGTATTTTTACAGATAATATTCTAGAAGGTAGACACCTCATTGTGGATTTATCCATTTATCATAAATGGATAATGAGCTGGAAAAGGAGAGAGGGGAGTATGGTGAGAACCATGTTTCTATAGTTGCACAAATGAATTGTTTATTCATTTGTGCCAACTATTCAAGCATGGTGTGATTTTAAAATTGGAAAATTGTATTTTATAAAACCATTCTTCATGTGATATTTTCCTCACTTAATGAAAGATGAAAAGATGAGAGATGGCACATTCTCACTTGGATTTGCATTCTCACCATTAGCTTCACTCCCTCTCTAGAGTTTCTTGAGTTCCTTCACCTTCATGCTCAACCTGCTCTCTACAATCTCATGAGTTGAGAATCAAGAGAGGAGGTGAGATGGATAAACACTTAGAACACTCACTATATCCTAGGCATTCTAGATTAGCAACCTAGAATCCCTAGTTGCTTCACTTGCTTTTGATGTGGAGCTAGAGTCATGAGCTACATCCCTCGGAAGGATCATCTTCGACCAAGAAAGACCGGCGGCCAAGTTCAATCGAGCACACCTCAAGGAGCTAAGGAAGATTATGGAAGACCGAAGGACTTGGTTCATTCTGTATAACCATTTTTATCTCAGTAGTTTAGATCCTTGTAGTTAGCTAGTATAGGTTTATGGTTCGATTCTAGTGGGTGTCGTTAGAGCCAAGTTTTTAAACACCGGTTTTTGTTCCTCACCGGCCACGGCTGATGGCGAGAGCGCTATCATAACCCAACATGGTATCAGAGCCGCCCCATAAATTATTACTAGCTAGTTTGCACGAGGTTAAATTGCCGATCGACCAAATTTTCCGAATCATAATTCCATTTTCTTATGCTTGCTGCCGATTGTAAAACTTGTTCAAAATATCATTCAGAGCATCTTAAAAATACGTGCAGGCATTTGAAGAACTCCACAAGAAATTTGGTCACTTGAACCATCAAAATGGGTGTGGAACCGCCGTAATACATGCTTATTGGTGGTAGTTCCGCGGTTGTCTTGTGGCCAGAGTGCACCAAATTTCTTCTGGCAATCTAATGTTAGTTGTATGTATGCCCTAGAGGCCAGTATTGTACAGATGTTGTATATTATATTGGATGCTTGGACATATATAGAGATGACTTTCTTGCTCGACATGATAGTATGCTATCTGGTTACCATTTATCTTAACATGTACACTAGTCTCTTTATACTGTCTTATAGTTACATGTTGGTAAAGCCCTTAGGATTTGTACTTGACTACCTGGACTATGATGCAGATCATACTAGTGGGGACATGGTAGTCCATAAGTACATCCTTCAAGGTCCCTAGTCGTGGGTGTAATCGAGACGGGGCATCGATATACCAGAGTAGACTAGCGTATACGCTTCTCGATCCATGTGATGGGCGATGGATGATCCCATATCCATTGGTGTTTGACATCAGAGATGGTATACGGGTGCTCAGTGGAGACTGGGTACACTGGACGGACTCGCCGAGAACTCCCAGATGGTATTATACCTCACGTCAGATGGCAGTTCTCAGGTGACACTTATACAGGTTAGTCTGTAGACCCGAGATCGTCATAGAGTCTTGTGTGATTCCCACTGTGCTTTGATCTCCACCTTACCACGTCCATGAGGGCGTGCAAAACGGTGGTCTTTGGGTACAGTCCCGAGTCACATGGAGGCAATGAGCGATAGGAGGGGTTTCGTCTCTCCCGGTATTGGGAGTTGATGTTGCGCAGTGCTCGATTGGCCGTAACAGGGAAGTCCCTGGCCAGGGCTGATCAGAGATTTGCTGGTAAGTGTTACCAGTAGTTTCTCGACCCGTTACGAGCCTCATATCGGCACGACTTATCGGGTTATTGGGGTCTGACGTATACCACCCCTAGACTTGATATGCGACGTATCAGACGAAGAGACTTGACTGTACGGTAAGTGTTACTGGTCGGATTCGCAGGAGTGTGAGCGGGCTAGCTCGTCGATCTTCTGATCGCTCAATACCCGGGTGGCCGTTACGTTTAGCAGACCGCTTGCGGCTTGTGGGTGCTTGATATGATCATCATCTGCTACCGGCGTATTGACGAGTCTTTAGAGTCCTACACAGAGGTTTCCTGGCTCAAGCGAAACGAAATAGGAGCGCATATGAGATATGTGCAGGACCGAGAATAATGCGTGTATGTGATACCGCATTTCATTCTCGCGATATATGTTTCGATTGGTTATATTCGATATGACCTAGTTATCGAATCATTGATTCGATAAATCGATGCATTGAATACTAGTCGGTTATGTGCGACATGACCGGATCATTGAATCAAGTGTTGATTTAATGATTTAATGCATAATTATATATTTGATATATTGCATTGCATTGACTAGTATTGGTTCACTTTAAACGGATTTTTCTCACTAGGATTGCACATTGTATATGTGATATACTTTCGTGCACCTTTTGTATCATATTTGATGATACTTGATCATTTAGTTAAGTGTATAAAATTAATCCATGGTTAATATGATAATTAGGGTTTTGCATTTTCATTTATTTATTTATTTGTTTATTTATTTATTTGGAAAAGAAAATGATAAGAATGGTGGCTAAGTTTGTTTTATATTGAAGCTTCATGAAGCTTTGACTTTGCTAACCATCCTTATCTTCATGCTTAACCCTAACCCATCAAAGTGACCATGGTTAATTCTCTACACTTGACCCTAGTTCAAGTTATGATAAGTATTTGATTTATATTTATTTTTATAATAAGACTTATCATAATTCCTTCTTGAGCTCATCTTCTTCTTCTTCTTCAAGCTTGCTACAAAAATGGCAACTTGAGATCTAGTGAGATAAATCCAAATCTAAAGTGTACCCACCTCCTATTTCTTCACCCTCTACCTCTTGCCAAGTTGTTTTGGGTGTTTACTTCACAAGTTTCACAAGTTTGTGAAGTCCGAGCTTGAGTTTATGCAACCTCGACGTAGATCGTCTTTGACACAAAGCCGACGACCTATTCCGCTTGCTTTCCCGATGAAGCCGATGATCGAGTCGTGGATTCATGATGGACAGCGAGGACATGACGTTGCGGAGCCGTGGAGGTGGATATCCGGATCTACAAAGGTTGTAGTTTCCGACTTTTAGTTAAATAGTTAACTAGTTTTCGTTTCGCCTAAAACATCTAGTTAAAGATCCGTAGTCTAGGGTTTCTCGGCAATAAAAATTTTAATTTGGCATGTTCGATGCCATGTGAGAACCCACTAGGGTGCCAAGGAACCTTTCATCTAATTCTTGAAAATATGAGTTTTGGGATGTATGGTTTTAGCCCAGATTTGTTTGAGTGCTGGATTGGATTTGGGGCCAATTTGGAAAAGTTTAGTCGATTGAAATTTTAAGTGCGTGTTTATCAGTGCATATGAATATATTTGCGACCGTAAATATCATTAAGCGATACAACCCAATTAGTTGCTATATGTTCGACTAGACAGGTTTGCGATCATGATATTCACGTTGATGTTTTGAGTTGTGCTGATATTGTGGTTGGATTGTCATGGTGGATAGCCAGTGGTGCAATGATAGTTGTACAATTCAGATTCATTTGTATATTTGTTATTGCTGGGCAAGCGTCCAACATGTGGACAACTGTCTCTGCCAGATTGTATATTCTTTTATTGGGGCATGACCGGGTTGAGGTCGGTGTCACCATTGTATATATATTTTTCTTTTCTGTACTAGGATTACCCCTCGGTGGAGTGCTCGAATAGCCGGCTTCTAGAGGGTAATGGGCCCGTATCTCATGGCGTTGAGATGGAAGGGGTTTTACTCTAGAATTGGCGAGCTATTCGCCGCACTTGTAGGAGGTATAGGATGACCCACGGTGCAGTGCTCAAGTTACCGAATTCTGAGAAGTGCTGGGTGGCCCATTCACTTTGTTGATTGGAGTTGCCTCACTTCTGGGATTGGCGGGTAACTTGTCGCGTGTTTCCCCAATAAAAGAGCAAAGCTCTTTTCAAAATTAATGAGGCAGGAACTCGCGTGCCTTCCATAAGGGCGCCAGCGCCGATAGAATCAAATCCTATGGTGGCGCCTCACGTGCTCCTCACGCGGGCGCCAGTGTACAAAGAACAAAAGAATCTATTAGATTAAATAAGAGTTAAAACTCTCATATAGCGCCGCACGCGCTCTTCACGCAGGTGCCAGGGTGCAAAGCACAGAATGCCCACCCTAAGGACCAAATTCTTAAGTGGCACCCACGTGAGGAACACGTGAGCGCCAGTGCCCAGGTAGAATTAAATTCTACTCTTTGTTAAACAGAGTCATTGGATCAAAGATCCAACGAAGATGATAAATCATCAAGATACATAATTAAATGCTGTTGGGGAGAAAACATTCCCCAAATCTTTCTAAAATAAGAAAGATACCTTCGGTTGGATCATAAAATAAAATTCTATGCCCTCGGTAAAACAGAGAACCCTCGGATTGAAAATCCAATGGTGATTAAAAATCACCATTTTACAGAGTAAAACTCCGTATATGAAAAATATTTTCCCAATCTTGTTAAAAACAAGAAAATATGTTATATAAAAACAGAAACCCTTGGATCAAAAAAGCAATGGTGGGTAAATTTCCCCAATTCAATTGAGATCTCTTAATGAGAAATTTCTTCAAAACTAATTAACAAACTTGCCTCCGCTATATAAAAGATCGAAGACTTCAAGTCTGATAGAGAGGAACCCCCCCCATAAGCTTCCAAAAACAAAAACAGAAAGCTTCAAAAAGGAATAGAGAATTAAATTCTTAAGGAAGAAGATGTCCCTCCTTAAAAACTCTAGGTAAATGAAAAAATAAATAGAGAGATAAAAACATCTCATTTACATATATAAAGGATTTAACCCTTCTCAAAGAACTTAGTTCTTTCTCTGGATCTGAGATCCACAAGACAAGTCTTCCACAAGTTGAGAATTTAATTCTCATCGGGAGGAACTTGATCTTGAGAATCAAAGATTCAGAAAAGAACTAGGAATCAAATTCCTCAAAACAAAGCATATAAGAGAAACCTAGTTCTCTTAAAAGAACTTGGTTCTTAAAAATGAAGCTTGATCCTAGATCTACAAAACAATGATCCCATTGATCATTAATTGGCAAAAATGCTATCAGCAGAGGAGAAAAGCGCCCAGCGCCGCACGTGTTCTTTACGTGGGCGCCATAGAAGAGAAGAGTGCTTAGTACTCACTGGGCAGCGTCCAGCGCCGCACTTGTTCCTCATGTGGACACCACAGAAGAGAAGAGTTCTTAGCACTCAGCCCCCAGTGCCGCACGTGTTCCTCACGTGGGCGCCACAGAAGAGAAGTGTGCTTAGCACTCACTATGCAGCGCCTAGCGCCGCACGTGTTCCTCACGTGGGCACCACAGAAGGGAAGAGTATTTAGCACTCACTAGGTAGCACCCAGCGCCTCACGTGCTACCCACGTGTGCGCCGCAAAAGAAAAAAAGTGCTTAGCACTCCACAAGTAGCCCAAAACGGCTGAGTGTGCAACACTAATTGGGCAGCGCCTCACGCGCTCCCCATGATGACACCATAACGAGTGCCTAGCACTCCATTTAAAGACAAAAGGAGTAAAGTGTTCAACACTTATTGGGCAATCCCCATGACTGAAAGTTCCACATGATCATATGTAGGCGTCAGAACTCATATAAGTGCTCAGCGCTTTTTGCATAAAAAAGGGACTGATTAAACAGAGCCCAAACAAGTGCTTGGCACTTTTTCAGAAAAGAGGGGAGACTAAGCAAACTAAAGGCCCAAATTGGCTAAGTTGCTAAAGTCTTGCAAATGAGTCCAAATGCTCATTTGCTGGGTCTTAAATAAAGAAAATCCTAAAATGTTTGAAGTGGATTTTAGTCTCAAATTGGACTAACGTATCCTTAACGAAAATTCTTAAGGCCACAATAACCCCCTTTTCCCTCAAACACGAGATTTGGTTTAAGAGTACATCTCTCCACACCTCTGATGTATGTCGTTGTAATTCTTCAACGTCTTCAGAGAGGTGGCGGGTCCCGACAACCAATAAATCCTTTCTTATCGCAACTTGATATAAAAATTCATCAAAACTGGGAATGATACATCCCACGTTGATGCACTTCCAAATAGACGTGCACACCTCAAATCGGATCGCACCCCAAATTGGGTGCTTTCCATATCACCATTATTTGCTTCGTCACGTAACAAATACACATGTGCGCAAGATGGATAAAGGACCGAGAAGTCCTTAAACTAATATTCGCCTCCAAAATGGCGATAATGGACCGAGATGTCCCTAAACTAACAATGGACCGAAATGTCCCTAAACTAGTATTCGCCTCCAAAATGGCGATAACGGACCAAAATGTCCTTAAACTAATATCCGCCTCCAAAATGGCGATAATAGACCGAAACGTTCTTAAACTCAAATAATATAGCCCAGACGCTCTTTTATTGGATCCTAAATAAAAATGATCCTGAAACCTCGTTAAGTGGATCTTAGTCTCAAATTGGACTAATGTATCCTTAACAAAAACAAATCGAGACCCAAATTCTCACATACATTTAAGTCGATCTTAATCTCAAAATAGATTAACGGTCCTTAAAAAAAACCCAAATCTAAAATATACGGATTTGGACTAATCCGCGCCCTACGGGCGACGACATAAATTAGTCTCCGTATACAATCCACGGGCAACCCAAATTAGAAACAAACATACAAAAGACATGAAGTGAACCTCCGGAGCAGGAGAAAATGGTTATCGCGATGCGGTAACATAATTAATTACAGGGTCTTGCGTCTGCAGGGAAGAGCGTCTCCACAATCAAAAAACCCCTCGCAAACGAGGGGGAATCTGATAAAATCTGCTACAATGTCGCGTCCGTCCAAACCTCTGATATACGGTGCCATAAATCAACTTGGTATCTTCGGAAAGGTGGAAGGATAAATCCAAATAGTATCTGCCCACAAATCCAGGCAAGGAGATCTATCCCAGTTCGTCTTTTTTTTCAACGGTGAACAGATTCTGGCATACCCGGTGGGACTTTTTCCTCTTTCCACTCCATATTTTGTGTTCGTGTTCGGGAACAAAATCGCGGTTTGCTATGGTTACCTTTGGATTCTGTTAGTTATATATATGCCCTAAAGGCCATTGTTGTACATATGATATATATTATAGTGGATGCTTGGATATATATAGAGAGGACTTTCTTGCTCGGCATGATAGTATGCTATTTGGCTTCACTTTGTCTTAACATATTGACTTGTATTAGTTTACTGCCTTGCTCTCACATGTTGATAAAGCGCTTAGGATATGTGCTCGACTACTGGGACTATGATGAGATCATACTAGTGGGGCCAGGGTAGTCAAAGAGTACATCCTATAACTGTTCCTAGTCGAGGGTGTATCGAGATAGGGCATCGATGCACCAGTGTAGACAAGCGTATACGCATCTTGCCCATATGATGGGCGATGGATGATCCCATATCCATTAGTGTTTGACATCAAAGATGGTATACAGGTGCTCAGTAGAGACTGGGTATACTGAACGGACTCGCTGAGAACTCCTAGATGGATATATACTTATCGTCGGATAGCAATTCTCCGGTGACACTGGTACAGGTTAGTCTGTAGACCCGAGATCGTCATAGAGTCTTGTGTGATTCCCACTGTGCTTTGATTTCCACCTTACCACGTCCAAGAGGGCGTGCAAAATGGTGGCTTTTGGGTACAGTCCCGAATCACATGGAGGCAATGAGCGATATGAGGGGTTTCGTCTTTCCCGGTTTAGGGAGCTGATGTTGTGCTGTGTTCGATTGGCTATAACTGGAAGTCCCGGGCCAGGGCTAATATAGAGTGCTACTGGTAAGTGTTATCAGTAGTTTCTCGACCTGTTATGAGCCTCACATCGACACGACTTATCGGTTACTAGGGTCTGACGTATACCACCCCTAGACTTAATATGCGACATATCAGACGAAGAGACCGGACTGTACGGTAGGGTTACTGATTGGACTCATAGGAGAATGTACAGGCTTGCTTGTTGATCTTCTGATCGCTCAATACCTGGGTGGCTGTTATGTTTAGCTGACGGCTTGCAGCTTGTGGGTGTTTGATATGATCATCGCCTACTGCTGGCGTAGTGACGATTCTTTAGAGTCCTACACAGAGGTTTCTTGATTAAGGTAAAACGGAGTAGGTGCACATATGTGATATGTGCGAGATTGAAAATATTACGATATGAGATACCGTATTCTATTCTCGCGATATTAGATATCGGCCGGGTATATGTAATATAGCCGGGTCATCGGATCAAGTGTTGATTCGATGAACTGATACAGATTATATTAGTCAGTTATTTGAGAAATAGCCGGATTGTCGGATCAAGTGTTGATTCGATAATTTAATGTATAATTATATATGTGATATATTACATTACATTAACTAATATAAGCTCTCTTTATTGATTCATTTTCTCACCGAATAATAGATTGATATATATGCGATATATGTTAATTGTATTATTTTCTTTTGTTACAAAAATATATTATATATGTGATATATAATATTGTAACAAGTTATGATTAAAAATGCAACATGATTTGTAGAGATTAAACAAGTTAGGGTTTGATTCGGGTTAGCATTTGGGTTAGCTTTTTCATGATGTTTCTAGAAGCTTTATTTTGTTTTAAGCTTATATATTTTGTGTTGATATTTTGTGAATATATTTCTTAACCCAACCCAAACCCTTTACCATGGTTCATTCTCTACAATGGTTAAGCCTTTCTTTCTTAACCAAGGGTTGCAATTGTAACCACAACAAGAATTTCATTATTCATCACAAAAGGATCTTCTTCTTTTTCTTCATTCTCTTGATAAAGAAAAAGCTTGCTAGCTTTTTGCATGTGATGAATTAGTGTGAGAAATTGAAAACAAAAGAGAGCTAAATTCCTATTCATCATCCTCATCTATTCTAGCCACTTAGATTAGGGTGTTCACTTCTCTAATAAGTTGTTTAGTGAAGTGTATGCTTGGGTTAGAGATTCTTCAAGGTAGTTCATCTTAGATCATGAAGACTACAAGTAAGGCGTCTCATTTACCTCCTAGAGCCACTCGAGAGTCGGAGTTCATGTTGATCGCAGCGAAGGGACCTCAACACGGAGCTTATGAAGCGAAAGAACGGACTAAAAAGGTTGTAATCCCTTTCTCTTAGATATAAAGTTGTTTACATGCTATGTTAATCCTAATACTCTAGCAAAGATCCTCGCTTTAGCTTGTTAGGCACTTGAAAATTTTAAATTCGGCATGGTTGATGCCTTATAGACCCTTGTGACAGTGCCTAGTAACCCTACAGTGGTATCAGAGCCTAGCTAAAGCATTAGGCGACGTGTAGACGAAATTAAAAGTCCGATCGAACCCCGAAACATCATTTTGGACCCCCTCTCTGGAAATTTTTTAAAAAGATGGTTTTTTCTGTATTAAAAATACTCAGAAAATTAAGCAGGAGATTGTATCGATATCTGTGAAGTACGATTCCCTAAGTCCATCAAGCCACCGTGGAACCGCGGCCAAACCTTGTTATTGGCGGCGGTCACGCGGCCGAACCTGAGGATTCAGGGATCGTACTTCACAGATATCCATAGGTATTACGTTATGCTTCTGGGAATTTTTAATATTACTCAAGTGTTGAGTTTTCTGGAGATCTTAAGAATTCGTTGATTCGATCGGAAAGTTTAACATCGTTTAGTTTTTCCGGATAATTTTAGAACGTGTTAAAAGGTTCGAACGGATATCAATAACTCACTTTTTCCCGACACGAAAAACTTTCAAGTGTTGGAATTTTTCCCGAGTTTGAATCTTTCGAAAATCATGCTAGCATATCTGTGGACCCTCTAGAAGAACGTAACCTTAACTCGATTATGTGACCGTCAAAACTGCCACTGAACCCTAAGGTTTGTGGTAGTTTAGCGTTGCCATATGTGAGGCGTTGGTTTGACCCTTCTACGGCTGGTTCATTAGGGCTGTGACTTGTTCTGGGATTTTTGAACTCCGCTCAAGCGTTGAGCTATTCAGGAAATCTTGGGTGTTTGTTTATTCGATCAGAAAGTTTAACATTGTCTATTTATCTGGATGTGATACAATATGTGGAATTCATATAGTTAGGCATGAAATGCGAAGTATGTGATATTTCGGATTTAAGATGCCTAAAGTAACTGTGGATTCCAAATGTTGTAGTTTTATACTTTCTTTTCTGTGACTGTAAGCGCAGTATGTGGTGTATCGCCGGCTTCATTGCTATACATCAACGACAATCGGGATACGCATATTTTCTTACGTTGATGATATGAGATATTATGTGTTTCTGTGATATGTTATATTGGATCGTCGTGTTCTGAATAGCCGGGGGTTTTATGTGAAATGAGGGTTTTTATTTTCATTCATGTAAAATTCATTGTATGTAATATTCTTTTATTGCGGCACTTCCGGGTTGAGGATGATGTCACCATTGTATATTATTTATTTTTCCGTATTAGGTAGACCCAAGGAGGGGAGCACAAGTAACCGGGTTCTAGGGTCCAGTGGGAGGCCATCTCGAGGAGTCAAGATCGGGTCTCCTAACCCTAGAATTGGCAGTGTTGCTTGCCGCTCTCGTAGGGGTCTAGGGATGTGGGTTTGGCTATTCATCGCGACCGTAGAATCCGTGTTTTATTGAGGCTCGATATAAAACACGGACGTCCTAGTATATCCAATATTTCATATGTTATCTTCTGCTGCAATGTTCTGTGATGAGATCATATTACTGCCTGAGACGAATGCTTATACTATATATATATATATATATATATATATATATATATATATATATAAATATTACTGCTTCCGTTTCTTTTGTGATGCTTAGGAAGCATGATTGATGGGATTTATTAATGAGATTAATAAAAAAAAGAAACCTAAAAGATGTTGTAGAATCAAAACTTTATAAAAAGGGGTAGCTACAGTTTTGCTTTGCATAGTGGTATATATGATATACTCTGCACCTTATTCGATGAGGAAAGACCCGAGATCCCTTCACCGAGAGTGACCTCTTTAGGAAAACTGGCAGATGCTATAAATTCGCGGTTTAGTTTTTGATTGCTTCTATAGTTCTTGATTTGCACAGCGGTATTTGTGAAATATTCTGCACCTTATTCGATAAGGAAAGAGCCGAGATCCCTTCACCGGGAGTGACCTCTTTAGCGAAACTAGAAAAGCCTCAAAAACACTTCTTTTCAAAATCACTTGTTTCTACAATGATATCAAGTTCATTACGCTTATGGTTTTCTGAAAAACCTGCGTAGCCCTTTGTCATTTCATATAGAGACTAGTTAGTATTCATGCTGCGTTTGTTGACCTTAGCCAAGGCGTAGTGTACGGTAGCTAATTAGTATTTATCTGCTAAAAAATGTGATGTGATTGAGTTAGGGTAGTCGTACGACTTTGTTGACCTTAGCCAAGGGTCGTACGGGTGGGTTTAATTCAATCGGGAAATGACGGATTGAACTTGGCTAGCACTTATTATTTGTTGACCTTAGCTAAGGTCATGAGTTGCTAGGGGCAAAAGCATTATCGGGAATTTCAAGTGTTGAAATTTGCAATGAGATTGCATACCTTCTATGAAATAGATGGATCCTGATACCCACTGCGAGTAAAAGTTACTCCTGGAGAATTTTACACAGGACAAATAGCCGATCAAGTAAGTGACTACAAAGGTGTTTACGGGGTTATGCCTCTGGGAAAACGAGGTTTATTTTAATTAGGTCCGTGCGAAAGCACGGGGAACCTCCCTCAAAGTACCAACACTGGCCTGGTTGAAAGATTGGCGAACTTGTAAGGTGTAATTAATCCCAGCTAGTCTTACCTTTTAGGGTTTGAAGGAAGATTTGATAAAAACAGTGGGAGGCATCCTGATTAGATAAGATTATAACCAATCTAATCTTGCAAGAGCATACGCTAAAGTGTTTTCTTCTCTCTCTCTCTCTCCAGGTAGCGACCATGTCAGGCCTTAATCATGATAATAATATGGACGTATTGACTGAACCTGCTTATTATACTGAGCAGGGGAACGTTGGTCCCGTTCTTTCTTATAAGTGTTATAAGACTGAGCAGGAAATAGGAGAATATCTGGATTCTCACGCCGCCCAAACGAAGAAAAAGCATGCTGATGCATCTTCTTCGGGTGTGTTAGTTATCGAGAATTGTTTCTCAGTTCACTCTACATCTTGGGTATTAGATACTGGATCGAGATCCCACATATGTAATATGTTACATGGGCTACGTAAAGGTAGAGAACTGGGAATGGGTGATCATTCTGTAAGAGTAGGGAATGGTGCAGATATTTGCAGCCAAAGCAGTTAGCGAATATCACCTTGTATTACCAAATGGTAATACATTGGTTCTGAACGAGTGCTATTACATTCCGACCCTGATATGCAATATTATATCAGTTTCTTTATTGAATAAAGAAGTATATAATTTTGTGGTATAGGATAATGTTATGAACATATTCCTGAATCAAAAGTTAATTGGATCAGGATCGTTAAATAATGGCATATATGTTCTCAACCAAACTACAGTACTTAATGTACAAAACACAAACAAGAGGAAAAGTTCAGAAATGAACGAATCCTTCTTATGGCATTGTAGACTAGGTCATATCAATGTGACACGACTAGCTAAGTTACATAAGGATGGATATCTGAATACGTTCGAATTATCATCTTATGATACTTGACAGTCATGTCTCAAAGGCAAGATGACCAAAACTCCGTTTAGTGGACACGGAGTAAGAGTTACAGAACTCTTAGGGCTGATACATAGTGATGCATGTGGACCCATGTCTACACATGCCAGGAACGGTTCTTCCTACTTCATTACATTCACTGACGATCTCTCAAGATACGGAGATATGTTCCTAATGAAACACAAGTCTGAAGCTTTTGAGAAATTCAGAGAATATAAGAACGAAGTAGAGAACCAAACGGGCAAAAGTATTAAGATCCTTCGATATAATCGAGGAGGAGAATACTTGAGCAATGAGTTCCTAGATTATCTAAAAGAGAATGGGATTCTCTCTCAGCTTACTCCTCCCTATACACCACAGCACAACAGTGTATCGGAGCAGAGGAATCTCACCCTATTAGATATGGTGCGCTCTATGATGAGCAATGCTGGGTTTCCTATTTCCTTCTTAGGGTATGCGCTTGAGACAGCCATATACCTATTGAATAGAGTTCCAACCAAATCGGTGCCTACCACTCCATATGAGATATGGAATGGGAAGAGACCATCTCTTAAACGAGTTAAGATATGGGGTTGTCCAGCCTATATTAAAAAACAAAATCCGGACAAGCTCGAGGTAAGATCAGCTTTTTGCAAATTTGTGGGATATCCAAGCAATTCGTATGAATATCTATTCTACCATGGTGAACAACAAAAGGTGTTTGTTGCTCAACATGCCACCTTTTTAGAAAAGGAATTTCTTGTTAAAAAAATTAGCGGCAAAGAGGTAGAGCTGGAAAAGGTTCCAGCGACACAAACTGCAACTGAAGATTTAGTGGAACCAAAGGATTCAGTAGTACCCAACGAACCCCAGCCTCTCCGCCGATCTAGTAGGGTTTCTCATCCACCTGAGAGATACTATGGTTTTCTCGTTAATGGTGGGAGCGAGGATTGCATCATGGAAGATGATGACCCGACTAGCTTCAAGCAGGCCATCACGAGTAGTGACTCTGTGAAGTGGCTGGATGCAATGCGATCTGAGATGGAATCCATGTACATCAACAAAGTGTGGACTTTGGAAGTTGCTCCTGAAGGGGTAAAACCCATTGGGAGCAAATGGATCTTTAAAAAGAAACTTGGTGTATATGGAAATATGGAAACTTTCAAAGCTATACTTGTTGCAAAGGGTTTTTGTCAACGACCAGGTGTGGATTATGATGAAACCTTTTCTCCAGTGGCTATGCTTAAGTCCATCCGGATCCTACTTGCCATTGCTTCATACCATGACTACGAAATCTGGCAGATGGATGTTACGACCGCCTTTCTAAATGGTGATTTAGAAGAGTGCATGTACATGACTCAGCCAGAGCGCTTCGTAGATAGTGGGAGCAGCGGAAAGGTGTGCAAACTGCTTAAATCCATCTATGGGTTAAAGCAGGCATCGCGGAGCTGGAACATCTGCTTTGATGTTGTAGTCAAAGAGCTTGACTTCATCAAAAACGTAAATGAACCTTGTATATACAAGAAGGTTGCAGAGAGTAAGGTTGTCTTCCTCGTATTGTACGTGGATGACATACTCTTGATAGGAAATGATGTTCCTATGCTGCAATCGGTCAAGCTCTTCTTATCACAAAGATTCTCAATGAAAGATCTAGGTGATGCCTCCTGCATACTGGGAATTAAGATCTATAGAGATAGATCTAAAAGGATACTGGGATTATCTCAATCCAGGTACATTGACACCATACTAAAGAGGTTTAGTATGGAAGAATCCAAGCGTGGGAACCAACCCACGATCTCTGGACTCATTCTCTCCAAAGAAATGTCTCCCAAGACTGATTTGGAGAGAGCTCGCATGCAAGGGATACCCTATGCTTCGGCAGTAGGCTCTATCATATACGCGATGCTATGTAACAGACCCGATATAGCATACTCACTATGTGTAGTGAGTAGGTATCAAGCAGATCCTGAAGAGAGTCACTGGATAGCTGTGAAGAACATTCTCAAGTAATTGAGAAGAACTAAGGAGATGTTCTTAGTGTATGGTAACATAGAACTCCAGGTGGAGTCCTTTACCGATTCTAGCTTCCAAAGTGATAAGGATGACTCAAACTCGCACTCGGGATTTGTCTTTACCCTCAATAGAGGGGCGGTGTGTTGGAAGAGTTCCAAAGAGGAAACCATTGCAGACTCGACTATGGAGGCTGAATACATCGCTGCCAACGATGCTGCCAAAGAGGCTGCCTGGATGAAGAAGTTCATCACTGAACTTGGTGTGGTTCCGTCCATTGTGCATCCAATACCTTTGTATTGTGATAACAATGGAGCTGTGGCTTTGGCCAAGGAACCTAGGTCCCATCAGAAGTCCAGACATATTCTGAGGCGGTATCACCTGATCTGGGAGATAGTTGATCGCCGGGAGATCGAGGTCAGGAGAGTTGATACGAAGGACAACACTGCGGATCCACTCACGAAGGCCATTCCCCAGACACAGTTTGAGAGACTCTTCGGGATGTTGGGGTATGAGATACTACAACAGCTGGCTTTAGTGCAAGTGGGAGATTGTTAGTTATATATATGCCCTAGAAGCCATTGTTGTACATATGATGTATATTATAGTGGATGCTTGGATATATATAGAGAGGACTTTCTTGCTCGACATGATAGTATGCTATTTGGTTTCACTTTGTCTTAACATGTTGACCTGTATTAGTTTACTGTCTTGCTCTCACATGTTGATAAAGCCCTTAGGATATGTACTCGACTACTGGGACTATGATGAGATCATACTAGTGGGGCCAGGGTAGTCAGCGAGTACATCCTATAACTGTTCCTAGTCGAGGGTGTATCGAGACAGGGTATTGATGCACCAGTGTAGACTAGCGTATACGCATCTTGACCCATCTGATGGGCGATGGATGATCCCATATCCATCGGTGTTTGACATCAAAGATAGTATACGGGTGCTCAGTAGAGACTGGGTACACTGAACGAACTCGCCAAGAACTCCTAGATGGATATATACCTATCGTCAAATAGTAGTTCTCCGGTGACACTGCTACAGGTTAGTCTGTAGACCCGAAATCGTCATAGAGTCTTGTGTGATTCCCACTGTACTTTGATTTCCACCTTACCACGTCCAAGAGAGCGTGCAAAACGGTGGCTTTTGGGTACAGTCCCGAATCACATGGAGGAAATGAGCAATAGGAGGGGTTTCGTCTCCCACGGTATAGGGAGTTGATGTTGTGCTGTGTTCGATTGCTATAACTGGAATTCCCTGGCCAGGGCTGATATAGAGTGCTACTGGTAAGTGTTATCAGTAGTTTCTCGACCTGTTATGAGCCTCACATCGATACGACTTATCGGGTACTGGGGTCTGACGTATACCACCCCTAGACTTAATATGCGACATATCAGACGAAGAGACCGAACTATATGGTAGTGTTACTGATTGGATTCACAGAAAAATGTACAGGCTTGCTTGTTGATCTTCTGACCGCTCAATACCTGGGTGGCTGTTTCGTTTAGCTCACCGCTTGCAGTTTATGGGTGTTTGATATGATCATCATCTGCTGCCGACGTATTGACGATTCTTTAGAGTCCTACACAGTGGTTTCTTGACTCAGGAAAAACAGAGTAGGAGCATATATGTGATATGTGCGGGATCGAGAATATTACGATATGAGATACTGTATTCTATTCTCGCGATATTAGATATTGGCCAGGTGTATGTGATATAGCGGGGTCATCGGATCAAGTGTTGATTCGATGAACTGATACAGATTATATTAGTCAGTTATTTGAGAAATAGCCGGATAGTCGGATCAAGTGTTGATTCGATAATTTAATGTATAATTATATATGTGATATATTACATTACATTAACTAATATAAGCTCGCTTTTGATTCATTTTCTCACCGGATAATACATTGATATATATGCGATATATGTTAATTGTATTATTTTCTTTTGTTACAAAAATATATTATATATGTGATATATAATATTGTAACAAGTTATGATTACAAATGCAACATGATTTATGGAGATTAAACAAGTTAGGGTTTGATTTGGGTTAGCATTTGGGTTAGCTTTTTCATGAAGTTTCTAGAAGCTTTATTTTGTTTTAAACTTAGATATTTTGTGTTGATATTTTGTGAAGATATTTCTTAACCCAACACAAACCCTTTACCATGGTTCATTCTCTACAATGGTTAAGCCTTTCATTCTTACCCAAGGGTTGCAATTGTAACCACAACAAGAATTTCATTATTCATCAAAAAAGGATCTTCTTCTTCTTCTTCATTCTCTTGAAATTGAAAAAGCTTGCTAGCTTTTTGCATGTGATGAATTAGTGTGAGAAATTGAGAACAAAAGAGTGCAAAATTCCGACTTCATCATTCTCATCTATTCTAGCCACTTAGATTAGGGTGTTCACTTCTCTAATAAGTTGTTTAGTAAAGTGTAAGCTTGGGTTAGAAATTCTTCAAGGTAGATCATCTTAGATCATGAAAACTACAAGCAAGGTGTCTCATTTACCTCATGGAGCCACTCGAGAGTCGGAGTTCATGTTGATCGCAGCGAAGGGACCTCAACATGGATCTTATGAAGCAAAGGAACGGACTACAAAGGTTGTAATCCCTTTCTCTTAGATGTAAAGTTGTTTACATGCTATATTAATCCTAATACTCTAGCAAAGATCCTCGCTTTAGGTTGTTCGACACTTGAAAATTTTAAATTCGGCATGGTTGATGCCTTATAGACCCTTGTGACAGTGCCTAGTAACCCTACAGATTCGATGTACTAAGATTTGGTGTCTTGTTTCTGTCTGGAAGAAGAGAACATCAATGGCTTCCAGCTGCACAACTTGCAACGAAAATTCTCGCTCTACCCTAACTGGAGGAGTGACTTACGGGCCCAATGCGGCCTCCATCTTTTCAATGCCGGTGGGGCGGGTAATAGAATCTATTACTGGATTGTTCTTCGGGACCATACTCCCACCAATGAGCGTCGGTGCCTCAACGCCGCAACCCGAAGCTCCCGAGAAGTCAGTCTTCGATCGACTTGCAACCACAACGGCCTCTCTCAACGGGCCATCCAAATCCGATGCCTCAGTCTTCAACAGGATAAGCTGAATCTTAGACGTCTCGGTCTTCAACAGGATGAACCAGAACCAAAACAGGCTCGCAAGGAGGCTCGTCGTACCTGAAGGGGCTGCCCTAAAAAGGATAGCCCTTCCAACTCCTGCTGAAAATGAAGCCGTTAAAAGTGCTTCACCATTCAGGCAATCGATCTTCGAGAGGCTGACCGTCTCTAACCAAATCTTGCCAAGTACATCGGTCTTTAACAGGCTGGCAACTACTGGAGCTCCTCAACAAAACAAGGGGAAAGCTACAACCGCTTCCGAAATCGAGGCGGTCCAGTCTGTAAGACACGCTCGACGTCGCCACTGGCATTGAGTGAGAAAAGATAGGGGCAACTCCCCTTCTGGACTTACCCCACCAGCTCCAATGGTGGAAGTCGATGCTGATGTTCTAAACGGGAACATCTTTGAACCGCTGAAGAGGATGCGTAAAAACTCCCCGACGGCGGTACTAAAGAAATCACCTCCTCCTGTTGAGGTCCCTAAGCAAGAAAAGTAGGAGCGGCGCCATCAGCGACTCGCCTCCCAAATTCACAGAGTCTGGCGAAAATTCCAGGACTCTGTGATCGATGAAAACTACTCTCGCCGACTGAAGAAAATGAAGGTTTGGCAGGAGAAAGGCCACACCTCCGTCATACAGTAAGGGATGTCTTCTATACAGGTGTCTATTATAACAGCTCCTTCAACTTCGACCTCCTACAAAAGGATGAGGACGGAGATAATTCCACCGCCGACGGCAAATTCCAAAGGCGACGGACCCAAACGCCCCAAGTCTAGGGGCATGATCGTGCATATGGTTTACATGGCTTCCAGAAAGGAGGAAAGCCGTGCTTCCGTGGCTCATTGACCGCAAACTCGGTCATTAACAATTGCTCAGGAGTAACAAAAAAATCTCCAAAAAATGCTGATCAAAATGTCAGCACTTATCGGGCAGAAAGAAAGCCCGGAATCGGCATCTTTACAGCGTCAAGAGCGAATGACCGATACAGAGTTCCTACGAAGGGTACTTGAAACGAAGGATAAGGAAGCCGCGGAACAAGCTGCTAACATAAAGAAGATGGCGCTTCTGTTCCAGGACATGGTTGGAATGATGATATAGCCAGAGCCTCCAGCCGAAGATCCACCAATAATCGTTGAGGACGAAAAATGGGAAATATCAAACCCCCTTCCGGCGCTATCAGTAGCCAAGAAGGAAACAATCTCCAAGGCTGCTCTTGATGATTATATAGCTCAACAAATACGAGCTCATCAAACGAATGAAACGGCTGGCCAAATCGTCAGAACTGGACGACCGTAAGCAGGCCGGTATAATCAAATCAAGTACCCGCCGGGATATACGATCCCTAAATTCCATGTGTACAAGGGGACATGCAATCCACACCAGCACGTCGCTTAGTTCAGAGCTCTGTGCCGCAATACTAGAGGCGACGACAAACTGCTGCATCGCCAGTTCGTTGGTAACCTATCAGAGATAGCCTTTGAATGGTACTCGGAGCTCCCAAATGACTCCGTAAAGAAATTCACAGAGATGGAGCTGTTGTTCACACAACGGTTCGCCAGCGCAAGCGAGCACACCCCGATCACAGCATTAATCAATGCCAGGGTAAAGCCGGGAGAAACCTGGGTCCAATACGTGATCCGGTGGCGGAACCTATGGTCAAAGTGCGAAAAACGCATCGAAGAATCCCCTACCGTAGGCATGTTCATCGGGACCCTAGATCCTCAAACAAATTTGTCCTGATTCATGACGTTATTCAAGCCGACTACCTTCTAGGCCCTGGTCGACAAGCTGGCCCAAATGGACCAGATGGGCCACGGGCCTTCCTCCTAAAAAATAGACCTACAAAATTCCAGGGGTAAAGGGAAAGCGGCCTTCATTGCCAACACTCAATAGCAACCGAGTGTCCCGAAGCCGGTTGCTTGCCAAAACAACATGTGTCTGTGCCTATCCCTGGAAGAAAGGCTAGAACGTGCTTACACGTTTTCCCGTGATAAGACGAGGACACTGTTCGAGCTCGCAGTGCGCAACAAACTCATTACATTTCTAGACCCACGGCGTCCATCACAACCCGGCGACGTCAACAAGCATAACTACTGCTCCTATCATAGAATGGTGAGCCACCCAATTGAGGATTGCTACATCCTCAAGAACTGGATCGAGGACCAGTATCAATAGGGGAAATTCACGCTGTATGAGAACTTGAGGGTGGACTTGCCACAGAAGTGTTCATAGCAGAATATTGCAATTTATACCGCCCATTCTTACGCTCGTGTGTTTATAGGTAGGTACTTTTAATCCGTGTTTGTTACATGTTTACAGAATACAGGTTTCCAGTACAAATATTGCAAATCAGGATAAAATCTCCACAGTTACGCTAAAAGCAGAACATCTGTCGACAGCAGATAAAAGCCGGGTTCCGGTCATCCATATCCGTCCAGTGCTGAGTACCGGTTCCCGATACAAGACATGTGACAGTAGTCATTCGTGTCTGGGACAAGCACAGAGTACGAGGGGGCTGCACAAGAATCAATGGGTGCGCGGAGCTCGAGGGAGAGACAAAGTCAAAAGTAAAAAGATATGCAATCTTGGACTTGGAAATCTGCAAAGATTCTGAAGACTTTTGTGCATTTTGAAGATTACAAACACGAAGGCACATAAAACCAGGAACCCACCAGAAATCCCACTGCCCAATTCATCATTATGGCCGCGCATGCGCGGCCAAAGTAGGGTATTGGCCGCGCATGCGCTGCAGGGTGGGGCCCACACAACGTCGTTTTTCAGGGGCTTTTTGGTAATCTCATTTCTGGTCTGGTGGATGCCCTAGAATTCCATTCTCCTTCCTATAAATACAGCAGATCAGGGCTGAGCCAAGGGAGCAATTTTTTAGAGCTTTTCTTTGTTCTTTTTTTTGTAATTTTGTTCTTCTTCTTCCTCTTCTTCATTCTTTCTCCATGACATTGTAGTGAGAGCTTTTGAGTGGAAGATTAATGAAGATGAGGGCTTGTTATATTTCTTGTTAGTTTGCTCCCCCTTGAGATTTCTGCTTTCTCTTGCTCATTCAATCTCTTCATTGAGGTTGAATGGTTAAGAGTTAGTTATTGATCTCAAGGGTCGTATTTTCTCACGGGACTAGTTCTTCACTTCACATGCGTTCTCTCCCCTTCCGTTGATCTTGCAAGTTCTTCATTGAGCTTGCAAGTTTAAGGGTTGGCTATTGAGCACATGCTTGGCTTGGGTTCTACTTCCGTGTTCTTTTCTTGTTCTATTTATTACCTTGTCTTTTATTACTTGCAATTTACTTACTTGCAATTTTATTCCATGTACTTTAATTACTTGTATCTCTTCTTTTCTTTGTTCTTTTCTTTTTGTCCTCTCTTTTTGGTTCTCTTTTGTGAATGTATGTAATTATTGTTGTTAAGATAAAATACGGTATTATAAGTTAACATTTCTTTGCCAATTCCTTTTCCCGTTATTTTCCCGTTGAACTTCGCCCAAACCATACGCGAGCGCTCCGTTAGGCACCGTACCCTGACAAGGTAACGGTGATTCCTAACCGCGACCGGTTGCGTTCGGTTTGGCCGGAGGCGAAAGCAAGAGACAAGAACGGAAGGACAAGGGTAAATAAGCCGGATTCCACGAATACCGCGCTTAAATCCCCTAATCCACGTTGTTGCCAATTGCTTAGCTTCAATTGGTCCAGACTCGGCTCAAAAGTTTTGAGTACGGATTTCTTAGCTTACAATCTCGTATCTTTTCTTAACAACTTTATACTTGCAAATAAACACATAGGTTAGAATCAAACAAACATACAGATTCTTTATTGACTCGTCTAAGACAAGAAGGTAAGATACCACCATCTCCCTGTGGACCGACCCGTGCTCAACCGGCTAGCTGCAAAGCGACACCGTCCTGATCGCGGTTACACTTAAATTCTTTGAACATCTGACACGCCAAAAGCGTGCGATCAAATGGCGCCGTTGCCGGGGTGACGGTAGCGTATTTTTCTTTCTTGTTATTCGGGTTAATATTCTTTTTGTATATATAAAAAAAAAATCATTCATTTTTCCCTTCCTCTTCTCTTCCTTTCTTTCCTTCTCTCTTCATATCATGGGTACTCCACCTCGCAAAACTCTTGCCGAACTTTGGTACCCACAACCAGACATTACTTTATACGGTTCTTATTTTGGCCGAACATCGAACGACCCCTCCATGCCCAAAGTTTCACTGAAAGATCGCATAGCAGCGTCTAGGACAAACACTGGCACTCCTCATTCCACTTCGTATCAACCGTTTCAAACATTCACTCCCGCTTATGTTGATACCCCTTCTGCAAGTCGTCCTTTGTCCATCGCTGAACGTATTGAACAATCCCGTGGCCGATCTTTCACTCCTTTCACCACTACAAATTCTTGGGATCAATAATTCCATTCACCTTCTTATCCAAATGTTGATCCTGCTCCTGTCCAGCCATTCAATTCCTACCAATCCTACCCTACTTTTGCACCTTCCCTAGACATTGCATCAGAACCGCCATTTGGGAGTTTTCAGTATCCAAACAACTTTGAATCTTTTACTGAAACCCCTTCACAACCAATGTCTAGTCTAGAACAATCCTTGGAAGACTTTAGGGTAGCGTCAAGCCAACAGATGATGGATTTGAATGCGTCCATGGCCGCCCTCATGCAACCTAGTGACCCGGTAGCTAGTTTTCAACTAGCTCCAAAATTTTCAAAGTATGATGCGGTGGCAGGACAGGCTGTGAATTTGAGTGGAGAGAGTGAGATATACCCCCTTCCAAATCAAACCTACCCATCCCAAATTGAATCCGACAACTCCTGTTTTGAAAGTCTATCGAGTATCCCAAATGAATTATCAATTGAAGATAGAATGTTTAATGAGTTGTGCGACTTTGTAGTGTTTGATTTGCCCGATTGTGAAGGGTCCCTTTTGAGTGAAACCATACCCAATCCTCTTGACCTCTACACCTCCACTCTAGAACCTGAATTGATTGATATCCATGCTTTTGTTGAGGTGTCGGAGAATTTTGATTTTCACTTGATTGAGGATATCGACGCTGGGAATATTTTGGATGATGAAACCGTATATTTGGCTGAGTTTATCTCTTCAAGTCATCATCCCGAGTCGTTAAATGTTTTTCCCGAACTTCATATGCGTCTGGATTTTGAAGAAATGTGCATGGATGTGCTAAATTTTGAGGAGAATATTGAGGATAGTTTTGAGGATGAACCAGTTTTAATTGATGAGTCGGATTTTCCAATTCATCCTGTCCCTTCCACTGACTGTGTACACCCTCCTGAACCTTTAACCGATAACCTTCCTCAACCACTTCCCTCCATCCGTTCCATCGTTCCGACCTTGCAAGAACCCGTCTCGCTCTCATTTCATATGTCTGGTTTACCAGGTTCGGCGTACCCATGGTTTCTTACGAATCTTGAGGGATTTGACCCCATTTCTCGATGTGTAAATATATTAGCACAATCAATTTTCACAAATCGGTCATCACAAATTGTGCTAATCTATTTACTCCATTTGCACCCTCAAGTTCGTACTCCACTTCTTTTTCCCTTCCGCCTTTCTTCTTCTTCTCATCTACCGAGACCGCATTCCACTTCTCTCCACAAGCGGTCTCGCGTAGTCTCCATTTCTTACCTCTCCGCATTCTTCCACCAGCCACTGCTTTACCATGATAAAATCTTTGAATGGTTGGTGTTAACTTTTGGCCTGTGTAAGGCCTTGTATAAATGGATATTGTTCTTTCCCCCCTAATCCTGAATTTCAACGCTTAACAGTGGAAACACTGTTTTACTTAAGTTTGGGGGGGGGACATTTTTTTGTATATATCTTTTTGGTTTTTTTTTTGTATATAATTTGTTTTTAGGGAGTGCCGGCAATTTTGACCCTCTTGGTATAGCCTGACAGTGAGGGCACTGTCAAGTTTAAGTTTGGGGGTGTGCTCGGTAAGCTTTCTTCCTTCGCATTCATATGTATATTTTGCATCTGCATATTAAATCCATAAAATCCATAAAAATCTGAAAATTTTCTAAAAATATAAAAACTTTTTGTCAAGTTAGATTGTGGAAGAACTCTGATTCAACATTCGATGGTTTTTGTTTGAAAAGATAGGAATAACTAAATCCTATGTTTGGATTTTGAAAACCTGAAAGATAACTCTCCTTTGAAGTTAACTATAGCTGATATACGTCTTTACATTACACTACACGTGTTGTGAGTCTTGGAAATTAGATGACAAGTCTTTTATGTTTAAAAAAAAAACTTTTAAATAGATAAATGATTTTCTGAGGATCAAATAGGTTTGTTCTGAAATAAGTAATATCAAGAATAGTTTATGAAGTGAAGTGAATATGTAGGAATGTTATTGATGCCCTAATTGGAACTAAGTCTGAAAAATAACCCATCTGAAACTTGATTGGAATGATTACACACCAAACCCACTAAACACGTCTTTTATCCAAAAAATAATTGAACTGACCAGTTATATCTCCGTTCGTATTAAATCATCTGATTTTCACGCCAAAACTGTCTTTTGTTTTTGGACCTAGGTAACGTGAGTAATTAAGTCCGCTGGGGTGTTTCTACACCTAATGCCCTAAAACCAACTGGTTTGGGTGCATTGGCCCAAAGCTCGCTAAGAAGCCTAGAAAGTCCAGTTTAAAACAAAGTCAAGCAAGTGTTCTCTCCGAGTTAAAATTCCTAACGGTTCTTTGTGTGGGAATAATCTTGATAAAAGACAGGCTTTTATAAAAAATTTTGCGGAGATATGAAGGCTTTATTCTATGATAAAGACTATTGCACGTTCACAGAGGTGTGTATGAAATGAAAACAAGAAAAAGGTGGAGTGAAAAATACGACTTAGTTTCCTGTTAAGGAAGATAGAAATTCTGAAGTTGAAACCTTACTGGAAAACGAAACTTGAAAAATGCTTAACTCTTTATAAAACTTATGTGATCCTTTTAAAATTGTTATCTGGGCTTTATTGTGTGACATAATGACTTTATTCGACCTTTCGGGAACTTAACGACACTATTTTGCACTGCACGTAAAGACATATAAAATCTGTAGTTAAATAAGAAGCGAGATGTGAAAAATAAAGGTTCGATGGTCTAGACTTAGGATTATAGAATTGTTATTTTCTAAAACAAAGCTTTAGGGGCTTGAATCGTAGTTATTTTACAAAGCTAGCTTGACCGGATTTTGTGGGTGTAATCCGCTGAAAACCCTCAGGAGACAACACTCCTCCTACTAGGGACACCTAGAGGTTTAACGGCTTGTTGCACATGCTCAGTGCAATCGCGTTCCCTGCGAAAGTGCGGTTATCATTTTATTTTTGTGAATAATTGGTTTTGCTCGGGACGAGCAAAAGTTAAGTTTGGGGGTATTTGTTCATAGCAGAATATTGCAATTTATACCGCCCATTCTTACGCTCGTGTGTTTATAGTTAGGTACTTTTAATCCGTGTTTGTTACATGTTTACAGAATACAGGTTTCCAGTACAAATATTGCAAATCAGGATAAAATCTCCACAGTTACGCTAAAAGCAGAACATCTGTCGACAGCAGATAAAAGCCGGGTTCCGGTCATCCATATCCGTCCAGTGCTGAGTACCGGTTCCCGATACAAGACATGCGACAGTAGTCATTCGTGTCTGGGACAAGCACAGAGCACGAGGGGGCTGCACAAGAATCAATGGGTGCGCGGAGCTCGAGGGAGAGACAAAGTCAAAAGTAAAAAGATATGCAATCTTGGACTTGGAAATCTGCAAAGATTCTGAAGACTTTTGTGCATTTTGAAGATTACAAACACGAGGGCACATAAAACCAGGAACCCACCAGAAATCCCACTGCCCAATTCATCATTATAGCCGCGCATGCGCGGCCAAAGTAGGGTATTGGCCGCGCATGCGCCGCAGGGTGGGGCCCACACACCGTCGTTTTTCAGGGGCTTTTTGGTAATCTCATTTCTGGTCTGGTGGATGCCCTAGAATTCCATTCTCCTGCCTATAAATACAGCAGATCAGGGCTGAGCCAAGGGAGCAATTTTTTGGAGCTTTTCTTTGTTCTTTTTTTTGTAATTTTGTTCTTCTTCTTCCTCTTCTTCATTCTTTCTCCATGACATTGTAGTGAGAGCTTTTGAGTGGAAGATTAATGAAGATGAGGGCTTGTTATATTTCTTGTTAGTTTGCTCCCCCTTGAGATTTCTGCTTTCTCTTGCTCATTCAATCTCTTCATTGAGGTTGAATGGTTAAGAGTTAGTTATTGATCTCAAGGGTCGTATTTTCTCACGGGACTAGTTCTTCACTTCACATGTGTTCTCTCCCCTTCCCTTAATCTTGCAAGTTCTTCATTGAGCTTGCAAGTTTAAGGGTTGGCTATTGAGCACATGCTTGGCTTGGGTTCTACTTCCGTGTTCTTTTCTTGTTCTATTTATTACCTTGTCTTTTATTACTTGCAATTTACTTACTTGCAATTTTATTCCATGTACTTTAATTACTTGTATCTCTTCTTTTCTTTGTTCATTTCTTTTTGTCCTCTCTTTTTGGTTCTCTTTTGTGAATGTATGTAATTATTGTTGTTAAGATAAAATACGGTATTATAAGTTAACATTTCTTTGCCAATTCCTTTTCCCGTTATTTTCCCGTTGAACTTCGCCCAAACCATACGCGAGCGCTCCGTTAGGCACCGTACCCTGACAAGGTAACGGTGATTCCTAACCGCGACCGGTTGCGTTCGGTTTGGCCGGAGGCGAAAGCAAGAGACAAGAACGGAAGGACAAGGGTAAATAAGCCGGATTCCACGAATACTGCGCTTAAATCCCCTAATCCACGTTGTTGCCAATTGCTTAGCTTCAATTGGTCAAGACTCGGCTCAAAGGTTTTGAGTACGGATTTCTTAGCTTACAATCTCGTATCTTTTCTTAACAACTTTATACTTGCAAATAAACACATAGGTTAGAATCAAACAAACATACAGATTCTTTATTGACTCGTCTAAGACAAGAAGGTAAGATACCACCATCTCCCTGTGGACCGACCCGTGCTCAACCGTCTAGCTGCAAAGCGACACCGTCCTGATCGCGGTTACACTTAAATTCTTTGAACATCCGACACGCCAAAAGCGTGCGATCAAGAAGCACACTCCCAAAAAGGTGGATGCACCGGGGGCATCATGCTCGCTCGTGGAAGAAGCTCCATGGGAAATCGTTCTCTCAGCTAAAACCAAAAGAATGCTGAAGGATCTCCAGGAATGTCCGGTAGTCAGTGGAGAAGCCCACTTGAACCAAAAATCATTGAGGCGGTGCTGGAACTGCGTCCTGTACCGAAAACCGTCGACAAAGTGCAAAATCCCCAAGTCAAGCCTTCAATGTCATCGAAGAAAAAGAAGAAGCCAAGAAGCCTGTGTAGCCTATCGAGTATGACGACAAGCGCACAAACATATAAAGGTACATTGACACGCTGGAGGAGTATAACCAGAAAGCGCGGACACCAGTCACCCTCGAAGAGTTTCTCAAGCATATTCTTGAGAACGAAGAGAATGACAACGATGAAGAAAATGACTCATCAAAAATCGAAGACTATGTAGCAAGTTTCCACATGGTTTCCCATTCGTCATTAAATGACGAAGAAGCCCCCTCAGAGTCAGAAAACAACACAGAGGAATTAGGGACAGGATCGTCGCCAAAATCCCTGGAACTATCGGAAGACCCAATCAATAGGCTTTTAAACGAAGCCTTTCGAAAAAGAAAATCTGACCGAGAACGCGAAACAGCTATATACGAAAAGGCTAAGAGTCAGCGTCTGGATGAACAAGCTGCGGTAAGGAGGAGTCGTAAAGTACTCCAACCAGACCAAAGCACACCTGCGGCAAACAAAAGCAGAACCAAGACAGAGAAGCGGTTCGCCAAAGCCCTGTCAGTGGGAATGAAGTTGCCGCCTTTCCAAGGAAACGCGTCCGGGGTCATAAGCCTCAACGGAGAGGACTCATTTCTGAACTACTGCCTATATCATTGGAGGGTTACTCATCCCACCGAAGAGTGCAGTGTCTTCGAGAAGTGGTGGCAGGGATATGTTGCCCATAAAAAAACACTTCAAGAGGATGAAGCGCGAAGCTCGTCGACAACAAAAAGGTGCGACAAGTATGGGTGAAAAAACAACCGGCAACTGTCATATGGTTGATACCAGTTCGGAAAGGAAAAACCCCAAGTTCTTACCTTCGGGAGCAATTTTGAGAACGAAATGACCCTCAGCCCTCTCTTCAAAGACTCCACCTCCGAAAAAGAAGATGGGGAGAAGAACTGTGAGAACATTCAGCTACGTAGCCGCACGCTGTCTGAAAAGAACCTCGGACCTACAAACAAGGGTTCGAGCTAAAAAGACAAAGGGAATGAAAAAATCCCTGATGAAACTGCCCTCGACGAAACTCACCTTAGAGCACAGCAAAACCTGAAGACTTACAATGCAAGGATGACACGGTCATACGAAAGACTGGCTAGGCCGAGAACATTCCGCCAAGGCGAGCTCGTGCTAGTCGTCAAAAGACCGATGATCCCCAATCGTCCAAAACGGGAGAAATTCTAGCCAAACTATGAAGGCCCGTACATCATAAGCAAAGTTTACCAAGGTGGAGCCTACTTGCTTATAGATATGCATGGCGAAAGACCCTTCTGGCTAATAAACGGCTGATTCCTCAAAAAATACTACGCCTAACGAGCCATGCCTAGGTCAATGATAGATGATAATGCCCGTGTCCTCTCGTTATCTTCCTGAGTCAAAAAACTCTGAAAGTAGTATGCAAAGAACCTCCGTCGCCTCAAAAATGGCGATAACGGACCGAGATGTCTTTAAACTAAAAATTCGCCTCAAACATAGCGATAACGGACCGAGATGTCCTTAAATTAAAACCTCGCCTCAAATATGGCGACATTAAGCTGAGAAGTCTTTAAACTAGTAATTATTGGCCTCCAGCATGGCGATACAGGAACGAGATGCCCTTCAACTAGAACCTCGCCTCAAATATGGCGACATCGGACCGAGATGTCCTTAAACTAAAACTTCGTCTCAAAAAAACGGCGATACCTGACCAAGATGTCCTTAAACTAGAATCTTGCCTCAAATATGGCGACATCGGATCAAGAAGTCCTTAAACTAGACATCATCCCAAAAATGGCGATAATGGACCGGAATGTCCCTAAACTAGCGTGTCGTCTCCAAAACGGCAATCTCCACCCTTGAGATCTATATTGCAATCGAAGCCCTAACGGCGAAGAAGGCAACTCAAGTCCTACTGGCTACACAGCTATTCCAGCTGTGAAGTCATCCCTAAGTCCCATTGGCAGATAGATGGGTCAAAAAAAGGGTATGTCCACAAGAAAAATGGGCACGGATGAAAACATGAAAAGGCGTTGTAAGTAAAAACAGCAGGGCTACCGGCGAGTTTATGAAAACCCGGAAGGGCGCGATCTCATTAAAAAAAAGGGTATGTCCACAAGCAAAATGGGCATGGATGAAAACCCGAAAGGGCATCGTGAGTCAAAACAGCAAGGCTACCGGCGAGTTTGTGAAACCCCGGAATGGCGCGATCTCGTTAAAAAAAAGGTATGTCCACAAGCAAAATGGGCATGGATGAAAACCTAAAAGGACGCCATGAGTAAAAATAGCAGGGCTACCGGCGAGTTTTTGAAAACCCAGAAGGGCGCAATCTCGTAAAATTTTCACTTACGAGATCCTCTCGGCTCGTAAGGAGAACTCCCCCTATGAGACCCTCACGGCTCATAGGATTCAAAATCCTTAAGCTACAGGGATCAAAACCTGTATTTAAGCCATCGCATTTCTCAAGTTGCCCTACAGGCGGTCCAATATTGGCCCTTCTATACAATCCACGGGTAAAAATAAATATAGCCCTCACCTAGTTCCACCAATGGCGCGAAATGTCCCCATATGGTGAACGAAACTTGTAAGTCCTCTCCACTTATAAGGAAAAACGCTCTTGCAAGATCCTTACAACTTGCAAGGGAGAACACACACTTAGGAATCCTCATGATTCCTAAGGAGAAAATATACATACGAGATCCTCACGACTCGTAGAGAGAAATAACTTTATGAGACCCTTACGGCTTATAAAGTCGAAAAGCCATAGTCAACAGGATCCTAACCCTGTTTACTAAGCCATCTTTGTTCAAATCGACAAAGACATATGATGATTCGCTCCTAGCAATATTCCAGTTATCGCGATGCTGATGCCAAGGTTGGTATCGGATTCCAAGCTCGCAATAAAAAACATTAGCAAGCAAAAAAAATGCATATGAAATAGCCGAAATGATGGGGGCAACTCGCAATAAAATTCAACGAGCAAAAAAAATATGCAAATGAAACAGCCGAATTGTTTGAGCAACTCGCAATAAAAAAACAGCAAGTAAAAAAACGATATAGACGAAATGATTGGGCACCGCGGATAAAAAACCGAAATAATCGGGCAATCATGACTTTTGCGATATGAAAAGATGAAAAGATAGAGCATCACGGAAATCAAAAATAAAATAAAACAAAAGGAATTTTCTTTGCCCTGCAGATGAGTCTACACTGACCCCTGTGTACAATCCATGGGTACAAATGAAAAAGGGAACCATCGTTTCTCACCAGGCTCCGTCAAAGGGAGAGACAGATCTTGATGGCAACATCTACAACCTAGAGATCGGCCTGACATTCCATCAGGTAGCAGACATGACGTCAACAAAGCCCCAAAGGTTGAAATAAAATGGAGGCATGGAAAATTCCTAGCTCCAAGTCTTGACGGTTCATATACAACCTAGAGACAATCCTGGCGCTTCTTCTCATTCCATCAGGATGCACACACGACGTCGACAAAGACTCAAGGGTCAAATCAAAAGTGGAGTCATGACAAAACCCTAACTCTATGTCTTGACGGTTCAAACACAACCTAAAGACTACCCGACGTACTTCTCATTCCGACAGGATGCAGACACGATGTCAACAAAAGGCCCAAGGGTCGAAACAAAACGGAGCCATGGCAAATTCCTAGCTCCAAGTCTTGACGGTTCATATAAAATCTAAAGACTCCTCCGGCGTACCTTCTCATTCTATCATGGTGCAGATGTGACATCAACAAAGGCTCCAATAAGCCAAATCAAAAAGGAGTGACGGAAAAATCCCGGCTCCACCTCGACAATCTTCTTGTTACAGCAAACGCAATGTCAACAAAAGCTTCAAATAGCCAAATCAAGATGGAGCAACGGCAAATTCCTAGCTCCAAGTATTGATGGTTCATATACAACCTAAAAACTATCTCGGAGTTCCCTCTCATTTCATCAGGGTGCAGACGCGACATCGACAAAAGCTCCAACGAGCTAAATCAAATTGGAACAAAGGCATATTCTAGCTCCGTACTTCAACTGCAATACATACAGCATAGAGGTCCAAGAGATGTCTACCATACTTCCGCAAAGAAACGGCATGGCATCGTTAAATGAATATGAAGCAATGGCAAATTCCAAGCTTCAGGGTCTCGACGGCAACTTATATAAAGCCTAAAAGACTATTGAGGATCATCCCACACCAGCGCGGGGTCTAAATTGAGCCTAACCTCAAGTAAAAAGCGATATGGAAAATTCCTAACGCTTGTTCTTCCGACGGTTATACATCCTAAGGAGATTACGTGAAGACGACTTGTCCAGCCCCCGAAGGGATCAGAGACATGACAGTCGCGGGGCTACTTGAATAACGGCATAAATACCGTATATCGAAGAGTACATCAGCCAACGCGACGGTACCACGGACCAAAGCCCTAGTACCACAAAACCTAACGAACCTTTGTCGCAAAAAGCAGGGGTTATCTATATATAATGTTAGGATAAGTTTTTCTATAAACCCAAGAGAGGTAAACTAAACAAACTCCGAAATGAGTCCATAAACTAAACAAACTCCGAAATGAGTCCATAAACTAGAAAGTCCGAAATGAGTGAATAAACTACGAACTCCAAAATGAGTACATAAACTAGAGACTCTGAAATGAGTGAATAAACTACGGACTGCGAAACGAGTAAGTAAACTAATTAGCGCCACATTAAGACATCAAAACACAAATAAGCGCATGCAAAAAAATGTATATTCTTATTCACGAATCAAAGTGTTTAAGAGACACAATTAATACAAAAGGGGAATACAATTACAATTGTTAAGAAGGTGGGGATTTCAACAAATTGGCAACCCGCTCATGCGCTCCCCGCAGCTCCTCACCGCATGCTACTATTGCGCCAGCCCCGCTTCAATTTGAGCCCGTTGTTGCAAGCATGATGAAAGCTTCTCAGCGATTTCCTGCTTGGAAACTTCGCAATCTTGCATGCCCCGCTCGGTAAAGTCAAGTTTCCGCCTCAGCGCTAACCCATCAGAAATACATTGTTGGAGGTTTTCGAAAATGACTTGCAACTGCGCGGCATTCGCCTCGATCTGGGCACGCAATTAAATGGATTCGCCAGAAGCCATCTCATTCTCCTTTCGCTTCAGGGTCAACTATTGTTCAAAATATTGAATGAAATCGGCACTTTTCTTGATTCACGCGACCCGCTGAGCCTTCAAGGTCAATACTTCAGGAGCGAGATGCTTGAGCTCGATCTCATGCAGACAAGCTTCGATCCTCTTACAATAGTCGACCCAGAAGCCGACGAAATCTTCGTTGTGGAAATCCATAAGTGTCGCCTGTAGGGTTCTTAGTGTTAGTTATATGTATGCCGTAGAGGCCATTACTGTACATAGGATGTATATTGTAGTGGATGCTGGGACATATATAGGGAGGACTTTCTTGCTCGACATGATAGTATGCTATCTGGTTGCTCTTTACCTTAACGTGTACTCTGATTGTCTCTCTGTTACATGTTGGTAAAGCCCTTAGGATGTGTACTTGACTACCTGGACTATGATGCGGATCATACTAGTGGGGACATGGTAGTCCATAAGTACATCCTTCAAAGTCCCTAGTCGTGGGTGTATCGAGATGGGGCATCGATATACCAGAGTAGACTAGCGTGTACCTTCTCGACCCATACAGATGGGCGATGGATGATCCCATATCCATCGGTGTTTGACATCAGAGATGATATACGGGTGCTCAGTAGAGACTGGGTACACTGGACGGACTCGCCGAGAACTCCCAGATGGTATTATACCTCACATCAGATGGCAGTTCTCTGGTGACACTGGTACAGAGTAGTCTGTTGACCCGAGATCGTCATAGAGTCTTGTGTGGTTCCCACTGTGCTTTGATTTCCATCTTACCACGTCCAAGAGGGCGTGCAAAACGGTGGTTTTTGGGTACAGTCCCGAGTCACATGGAGGCAATGAGCGATAGGAGGGGATTCGTCTCTCCCGGTATAGGGAGTTGATGATGCGCTGTGTTCGATTGGCTATAACAGGAAATCCCTGGCCAGGGTTGCTGAGATTTACTGGTAAGCATTACCAGTAGTTTCTCGAAGTGTTATAGACCTCATATCGACACGACTTATCGAGCTATTGGGGTCTGACGTATACCACCCCTAGGCGAGATATGCGACATATCAGACGATCAGACCGGACTGTACGGTAGTGTTACTGGTTGGATTCACTGGAGTGTGAGCGGGCTTGCTCGTCGATCTTCAGATCGCTCAATACCCGGGTGGCCGTTACGTTTAGCATACCGCTTGCGGCTTGTGGGTGTTTGATATGATCATCATCTGCTGCCGGCGTATTGACGAGTCTTTAGAGTCCTACACAGAGGTTTCCTGGCTCAAGCGAAACGAAATAGGAGCGCATATGAGATATGTGCGGGACCGAGAATAATGCGTGTATGTGATACCGTATTTCATTCTCGCGATCAATGTGTCGAATGGTTGTATGCGATATAACCTAGTTATCGATTCAAGTGTTGATTCGATAAGCCGATACATTGTATACTAGTCGGTTGTGTGCGGCATGACCGGATCATTGAATCAAGTGTTGATTTAATGATTTAATGCATATTTATATATTTGATATATTACTTTGCATCAACTAGTATCGGTTTACTTAAGATGGATTTTCTCACTCGGGTGTGCGCATTGCATATGCGATATGATTTTGTGCACTTTATTGTATCATGTTTGATGATGCATGATTGCTAGGTTATGTGTAAAGAATTTAACTAAAGTTATTTAAATGGTTAAGGGTTTTACTTATTCATTAATTAGTCTTTTTATTTTTGGAAAAAAGGAAAAGAAATGAGAGAAAAATGGTGGCTTATTTTGTTTGCACTTGAAGCTTCATGAAGCTTTTATGATGCAACCATTTTTGTCTCATCTCCTAAACCCTAACCATTCCTTTAACCTTGGTCAATTCTCTACACTTAACTTAGGTTAAAGTTATGATAAGAATGAGATTATTATTCTTTTTATAATTAACTTATCATAATTTTCTTCTTCTTCTTCCATTCTTCAAGTGAAGAAAAAGCTTTCTTCATCAATGGTGATTGATGATAAAGAGTGAGAAATCCAATTCCAAAGTCTACCCACTTCCTATTTCTTCATCCTCTACCTCTTGCCAAGTAGTAGAGTGTGTTTACTTCACAAGTTTCTTGACTTGGTGAAGTTGGAGCTTGATTTAGCGATGCCTCGACGTAGATCATCTTCGGCATGGACATCGACGACCTAGCTTGCCCATTCTCCGACGAAGCCGACGCTTGAGCCCGGATTTGATTTGGACAGCGGAGAGGACCTCGTTGCGGAGCTATGGAGGTGGAGCACCGGATCTACAAAGGTTGTAATTCCGTATTCTCATTAGTTAAGTGTTAACTAGTTTTGTTTCGCCTAGACATCTAGCAATCGATCCGTAGTTTAGGGTTTCCGGCACTAGAATTTTTGAAATTGGCATGGTAGATGCCTTGTGAGACCTCACTAAAGTGCCTAGGAACCCTACACTTAGGCACTTGAACAAGGTTTCACTAGACATCAAACATGCCGTATTTTAAATTTTCAAGTGCCAAACAACCTAAGCATGGATCTTTACTGGAGAATTAGGGTTAGAAACAACAAGTAAACAACTTTACTTCTAAGTGAGTGAGAAATACAACCTTTATAGACCGGTCCTTCACTTCTAAAGCTCAGTGTAGTAGTCCTTTCGCTGCGAGTATCGATCTCCCGAACTCTAGTATGGGTTCTCCCAGAGAAATGAACAAGCTTGCTTGAAGTCTTCGAGGCCGAAAATGATCTACGCTGAGGAGACTCAAGCTCATGCTACCTCTTCACTAATTGTGAAATTAGTGAAGCAAACACCCTAAACTAAATGACAAGTAGTAGAGAATGATGAAGTAAGAAGTGGGCTCTCTTTACATTTATTTTTCTCACAATATTTTATCACCTTAGCTTTTCTCAAGAGGAAGAAGAAGCTCAAGTGAAGAAGATGAGAGAATGAACTCTTGAGGTAAGAATAGCAACCATGGGTGAGTTAGTGTCATACACTAACCCATGTAGAGAATAAACCATGGCTAGTTAATAATGGTTAGGTTAATAAATATCTACAAGTAAAACAAACTTAGTGGACTTGGTCAATGGTTATACAAGCTTTAACCATGTGACTTAATCCCACTAATTTTGATTAACTTAGATAAATATAAACCCATCATATTATTAAGCATGGTGCAAGTCTCATACACCAATTTCACATGTGGCATCTAGCATGACACAAAAGTGGTACATTAATATATATCACATATACACTAATGCACACATGTGAGAAAAGAAATCATAAGTGAGCTAATATTAGTTAATGTAATCTAGTATATCTAATATACAATTATACATTAAATTATTAAATCAACACTTGATTTAATAATCAGGCTATATCACATATAACCGACTAATATCAAATGCAACAACTTATCGAATCAACACTTGATCCGATAATCCGGCTATATCTTATATTACCGACCGATGTCACACATCGCGAGAATATAATGCGGTATCACATACGCGCATTAATCTCGGTCCCGCACATATCAAATATGTGCTCCTACTCCATTTCGCATGAACCAGGAAACCTCTGTGTGGGGCTCTAAAGACTCGTCAATATACCGGCACTCGGTGTTGATCATATCAAACACCCACAAGTCGCAAGCGGTCTGCTAAACGTAACGGCCACCCGGGTATTGAGAGATCATAAGATCAACAAGCATTTCTACTCATACTCCTGTGAATCCAATCAGTAACACTACCGTACAGTCCGGTCTCTTTGTCTGATATGTCGCATATCTCGTCTAGAGGTGGTAAACGTCAGACCCGAGTAACTCGATAAGTCGTGCCGATATGAGACTCATAACGGGTCGAGAAACTACTGGTAACACTTACCAGTAAATCTCTGAAACGGCCATGGCCAAGGACATCCTGTTATAGCCAATCGAGCACAGCGCAACATCAACCTCCAATGCCGGGAGAGAAGAATCCCCTCCTATCGCTCATTGCTTCCATGTGACTCGGGACTGTACCCAAAAAACACCGTTTTGCACATTCTCGTGAACGTGGTAGGGTGGAAATCAAAGCACAGCAGGAATCACACAAGACTCTATGACGATCTCGGGTCGACAGACTAACCTGTACCAGTGTCACCAGAGAACTGCCATCTGACATGAGGTATAATACCATTTGGGAGTTCTCGGCGAGTCCGTCCAGTGTAACCAGTCTCCACTGAGCACCCGTATATCATCTCTGATGTCAAACATTAATGGATATGGGATCATCCGTCGCCTATCTACATGGGTCGAGAAGCTATACGCTAGTCTACTCTCGTGTAACAATGCCCCGTCTCGATACACCCACGACTAGGGACATTAAAGGATGTACTTATCGACTAACTTTATCCAACTAGTATGATCCACATCATAATTTAGCGTAACACCTGAGATTAGGGTTAGTGGTAATTGTGTGTTAATGTAAGGTTTTTGGTAAAAAAGTTTACCAAAACGGGTTCCTAGTAATTTATCTGGTTTTATGGTTATTTTAGTAGAATTTTATCTCGACCGCACACACTTGTGCACGTTAACTAGAGTTAAGACTAGGGTTTGCCATATATTTGAGCTTGTGGGTTAACCATGTTTAAGTTAACCATAGTGGTCTAACACACTCGATTGAGCTAATTAGGTTAATTAAGGGTGGTTGGTTTTGTCCAAGGGTGTTTAGGGTGTAGGTTGACTTCCTTGTTGTGAGAGAGAGAAAGAGAAAGATGTGATGGTTGTCATGATGGTTTAAGGATGTGTCATCTCCTTTTTCATTTCACTACTTTTGGCATAACCATCACCCTCTCACTCACATCTCTCACACAAGCTCACATCATCCCAAAAATCAGCTTTTCAGCCTCAGCTTCAGCACCAAAACAGCACTTCAGCTGCTGCAACAGCAGCTGCTTCAGCCCCCAACTCCTTACATAACACTTGCCCCACAATACTCAATCCTTCCCTCAACAATACCCCAACCCCCTGCTGCTGCTACTGCTTCAAACAGCAACACCTGAAACCAACACAACACCACCCACATCACCATAGCTGCAACAGCAACTTCATCTGCTGCAAACAGCCCAAAGCTCCAAAACCACACACACCAGCTACACAACATCACCCCTAACACCACACCACATCAGCCCAACACAACATCAACACAACACCTCAAACCTGCACTGCATCAGCATCAGCAGTTGCAGCAACAGCTCTCGGAACAGCAGCAGCACCAATTCAGCAGCAGCACTGCAGCAACTCTCCTTCCTTTTCTTCTCCTTCTCCTCGTTTGTAAGGTTCCTAGGGGTATAATTCCTAAACTCTTTCCATGTCACTTAAATGGTGTGTTTGTTTAGCTAGTTTAGTGTTTTAATGGAGTTTTAATACTAGATTTGTGTTGTGATGTTAGATCTAGTTAAATTTGAGTATGTACAGCTTAATAAACCCTTCTAGGTGTTAGTTAGTCTGTGTTAGCATAGTAGTGTCGTTTAAATTCGATAGATAACCTTAAATTGCTAAAAGTGAAACCTTAAAATACGGTTTTTGACACCTTTTCAAGATATTAGGATCTGCTATTATAAGGTACTTTTTCTAGATGAGCAAACAAGATTAGATTAGTATGCAGGGTTTTCTGGAGTGTTGGGTGGGACCCGAGCCCCTCTCGCCGGAGGATGGCCGGCGGCCTCCTCTTTCCTGACCGGCGACGCCGGCACCGCTGGTGAGATGAGTGTGTGTGTTTGTGTAGGTAGGGGTCTATGGACATTTTACTTAGAGTGGCATTGTTTACTTGTTGGGTTTTCACCTGAGACCAAATCTGCGGTTGTGTAGCCATATTATTGTGTTTTTGCTGGAATTTGAGGCTAACTTGGGTGATTTTGTGGAGAACAGGGAGTTTTAGGGTGTTTAAAGTTAGGATTACCCTAGGTATGCTGTTGGTATCGCTTGTTTCCTGTTTAACCTACCTAGTTCCTTAAAATACCCCTTTGTGCACACTTGGTGCTGTAACTATGCCCTGTTGGATATTTGAAATCTGCTGTACTTAGGTTAACATTTTAGGTAAACAGACATATACATTAAGATATAAACTGTGCTAGGACCCTAGGGTAGAAACCTGGACCCATGCCGCCGGATTTGGGACGGCCTGACCCCCCTTGCCACCGGCCCAATAGGGTAGGGTTGTCCTGGTTTTGGGTAGGTAAGTGTCTGTAGGTTGGGTGATGTATTTGGTCTTGTTTATTTCCCCATGTTTTTGTTCCAGATGAAATCTGGAGCCTGTTACCTAGTTTTAGCGTTGCTGGACTTGCGCGACACGTGTCAAGTTAGTTTGCTGTGTATCATAGCGTGTCGCTGTGTGCCACCGCATGTCGCGTCGGGTTTTGGCGTACGCACACACGTTACGTTCACGCGCGCGCTTAGTTCGCGACGCGAGTTTTTCGTTTGGTGTTAATATCGCGTTTCTGCAATATCTTAGCTTATGTGTTGCTTTGTATAAATTCTAGGTTCGCAGGCGGGGACTTCAAGCGCCGCGGAGAAAGGAAAGCAGGTGGTCGGACACACCTAGCACGGGATCACGGGTGAGTAGATTTAACATCTACGAGGGACGATCGTTTGGATGGCGCAAGTCGCCCGATAGATTTAATAAACTGGAAAATAGTAAACTTTGATATTTACTCGTGATATTAGAATAATAATACTTGCATGATATTTGCTGCAGTTAGGATCTAAATGTTGTGCGCATATACGCAAACTCATTTGTAGAACACATGCACCATTACCAGGTTTTTATATGCAGCACGAGCATGATTCATGTTTACACACACACCCTGGTAATTGCCATGTCACAACGCTAGATAACTGTAAATATGAAAATTGTTAATTGCTTAGACCTGTGCTATTGCCATAAATATTTAAAATGACATCATAAGAATTACTATACCCGTGCATATGTATCATTATATCATTTGCTCATGGCTAGTATAAATCATACATTGCAAATTGATACCATAGGCATTCATTATCATTGACATATGCATCCATGATGATTTCATGAGATTTATGATATTTCTGGATTTCGGGGGAATTCCGCAAGATTTCAAACTTATAGTCTTTTAAAATATAAAAGTTGCGGTTTTCTAGTGATGTAAAGTGTCGTCCACCATGAGTTTGCTGTGGTTTTCGAGACCCGTTTCAAGGAGGTGGATGAACCGTCTCGGGTACATGGTGGGCCCGGTACGGTACCCCGGGGCAAGAAGATCGTAGGAGATGGCGTTGAGCCTGGCAAGGGACGGATTACCTACGGGTGACTTCTTTTGGCACGGCGGATATCCAGAGGATACTGACCGTGGCCGCTAGATTGAGATATGGATATTTGAAATAGATCAGCCGGATGACTGAGGCCAGAGATACTTGACATGGATATATGGGATTTAGACAGTTTTGAGGTGTCGTTGCTGGACACGGATTTATTGATTTCATGGATATTATGCTGATGTTTTAAAAAGAGTTTCAAAAACAAAAGAAGGAACAATTCTTATACCTACATGATGAGATCTTGAGTTGACTCATATAGCATACATACATGATAGTATATTCATGTGGCATACATACCTGTTATTTCATCCATGTGACATACATATTTGTTAGTACACTGATGATGCATACATACCTGCTAGTACATATAGCCATACCTGTTTTGGGATGCTAGGATACTTGTGTACATGCATGCGATAGCCTTTTTAGATGTTATTTATTACTCACGAGCTGGCAACTCACCCCCGTTGTGCCACAGCTTTTCTGCAGGTCCGTTCCGTCAGCACTGTAGCGGCGGATACTTTTGCCTCTCTTGCTCTTTTTGCCTGGACTCGAAGCTTTTGCTCTTAGGTGGGTTGTTATTATTTTGTACCGCCTTATTTATTTTCATTGTATCTAGAGTACTCCATCTGCTACTATTATTTCAGCTATACCAGTTTATTTGGATTCTTGTATATTGACCTAGAGACGAGGTTGTGAGACTTGTGGATTTATGTTATTTGGGGTAGAGCTCACTTGAGTCGACATGTTATTTTACTTATGCTTCATGCTTATTTATGCACATTGTTATTTTACATTGCGTGGGATTTGTGACCGCCTTGAGGCGAAGAGCTAGCTCCAGCTTGGGGATGCTACATTCATGTTATTCATTTATTTTCATGTTTTGTACTCGTTGGGGGACTTTTTTTTACAGGAATGATTTTGCCGGAAATTTGGTGAAGGGAAGTTGTTTTTCATAAAAAGATATTGATATGACTTAATGAAACAAGTGCTTTAAATAAAATAAATGGTTTTTCCTTCACTCTAATTCTTAATTGGGTTTTGTATTCTGGGCATCGGCTTACTTATTTTACGGACACTTTGAGACGTTGCGTAACTTAAGTGCCGGTCGCGTTCCGTACTTTGCGGGTCGTGACAAAGTTGGTATCAGAGCGATAGGTTTTTCCTTTCCGAGTGTAGGATGACCCTTAGTAGATGGAGTAAGTGACTTAAGCAGGGTAGCGTAGCGTGTGTATGTCCGCGGCATACTTACGATATGGTACTCCGCCTAAGTGACTTTAGGATATGCTTGCTTGAAATTCCTTCTTCAATTCCGTGTATCCTGTGATTCTATTGCACCGTTCTTATTGTCTTATTTCCTGTACCAGTCACTATGCCGCAGAGGGCTACCAGAGCGCAGAGGGCTGCCGCCCAAGACGAGATTCGAGCTGGCTCGTCCGAGACTAGGACTGAGCAGGGTGGTATGCCTACGCCGCAGGGACAGACTGATCCACCTTCCCCAGGCCGTATGGATAGGCTTGAGTCCGGTATAGGGGAGCTGCGGCAGATGATGGGGAGTATGCAGGAGCTACGTCAGATGGTAGGATCCTTAGTTGCGGCCGGTCGTGCACCAAGGATGGAGGACGTACCTACTACGTCCTAGACTACTATGATACCTGCTCCTACTACTACCACCGTGGCCATCCCGGTTTCGCTACAGGATTTCATGAGGCTGAGACCTCCAGTGTTCACCGGCACCGAGGCAGCAGAGGACCCACAGACGTTCCTTGACAGTTTTGCCAGGATCTGCCGTTCGCTGAAATGTTCTGATGATCGCTGGGTAGAGCTTGCGAGTTTCCGACTAGAAGGTCTCGCACAGATATTGTGGGAGTCAGTTTTGAGAGGTCGAGCTGCAGGTCTACCGCCCATGACCTGGATCGAGTTCACAGCAGTCTTTCTAGCCCGTTTCCTTCCGGAGAGCGTTCGTGACGCCAGAGCTCGTAGTTTTGAGGCCCTGATCAAGAAATCAGGGATGACGGTGTCTGAGTATGACGTCCTGTTTACACAGTTGTCCCGATATGCTCCATATCTGGTGAATACCGAGGCAAAGAGGGTGAAGAGGTTCATACAGGGACTGGATGCCCAGCTATTTCTTGCCATTGGCGCCCAGCACTTCGATACCTATTCAGCGGCTATGGATACGGCGTTGCGGATGGAGGCACGTATTTCAGCGACTTCGGCCGTTCCCGGGCCGAAGAGGATTCGTACCGGCACGCCAGATCAGAGGCAGCATGCCAGATTCCTTCCGAGAGATAGGGCCGGCAGAGGGTTTGGACGAGGTCAGCTGTATGGATCGTACACACAGGGATAGCAGTCATCGCCAGGATGTTATGGGTGCGGGAGTCTGCACCATCGTGTTAGAGATTGTCCAGCGAGACGACAGGGAGCGGCGACAGTTCCGTATGTGACCCTACCACCATCACCGTCCCCTCCTCAGAGAGCTCTACTTCCTGCCCCAGGCGATGCTCCATGCCAGTTAGGTGCCCCCAGAGGACGTGGACACGGCAGACCGATCCAGAGGGGACGAGGAGGCAGAGGCCGAGGCCGAGGTCAGCCCGCTATTGGTGGAGGTCTGGCCCGAGTTTTTGCGTTGACACCCCAGGATGCGCAGGAATCCAATGCCGTCGTTACAGGTACCCTATCAGTATGCTCTGTTGATGCACACGTGTTATTTGATCCCGGATCTACGCATTCGTACGTTTCCACACTTCGTGCCGAGTTTGGGTAGAGAGTCCGGTTTGCTTGATCAGCCACTTGTTGTGACCACTCCTGTGGGAGAGTCATTTGTTGGTAGGCACGTGTTCCGATCCTGTACCGTCCGTATTGGCGAGCGAGAGCTGCCTGTCGACTTAATCCTTCTGGAGATGTTGGAATTCGACGTTCTTTTGGGCATGGATTGGTTAGCCACGTGCCATGCGTCGGTGGACTGCCGCGAGAAGACAGTTAGATTTTGTTTTCCCGGCGAGTCGGCTTTTGTTGTGCAGGGGGACCGTGGTGCCGCCCCTCACATGTTGATTTCTTCTCTTCGCGCTGATCAGCTTTTAAGAAAGGGATGTCGAGGATTTCTAGCCTGTGTATGAGATACTAGAGCTACAGATGTTCCATTGGACCAGGTTCCAATTGCATGCGAGTTCCCCGATGTTTTGCCTGATGAGCTGCCAGGATTGCCGCCTGAGCGCGATGTCGAGTTCTGTATTGATTTGATTTCCGGCTCGGGACCTATTTCTATACCGCCTTATCGGATGGCCCCGGCGGAACTTAGAGAGTTGAAGGTTCAGCTGCAAGATTTGTTAGATAAGGGACTTATTCGACCCAGTGTTTCTCCATGGGGTGCTCCGGTCCTGTTTTTCAAGAAGAAGGACGGAAGTTTGCGCTTGTGTATCGACTACCGCCAGCTGAACAAGGTTACCGTGTGGAACAGATACCCGTTGCCACGCATTGATGATTTGTTCGACCAGCTCCAGGGTGCGAGGTATTTTTCGATGATCGACTTGCGATCAGGATATCATCAGCTGCGAGTTCGACAGGAGGATATACCGAAGACAGCTTTCCGTACGCGCAATGGCCACTATGAGTTTCTGGTGATGTCGTTCGGACTCACCAACGCCCCCGCAGCATTCATGGATTTGATGAACCGTGCCTTCAGGCCGTATCTCAACTTGTTCATCATAGTGCTCATCGATGATATTTTGGTGTATTCCCGGAACCGAGAGGAGCACGAGCAACATTTGCGGATTACTTTACAGACCTTGAAGGAGCACCAGCTTTTCGCAAAATTTTCCAAGTGTGCATTCTGGTTGGACAGCGTCGGTTTCTTGGGTCACGTGTTTACGAGAGATGGCATATGTGTGGACCTGAAGAAGATTGAGGCTGTTCAGCAGTGTCCCAGACCGACGTCGGTTACGGAGATCCGTAGTTTTCTAGGCCTGGCGGGCTACTACAGGCGATTCGTTCAGGATTTCTCCCGTATTGCTGCACCGTTGACCGGTTTGACCCGGAAGGGAGTTCCTTTCGTTTGGATGGAGGAGTGCGAGCGCAGTTTCCAGCAGCTACGGACTTGTTTGACTACGACGCCGGTATTATCATTGCCTTCAGGATCAGGCGGATTCGTGGTTTATTGTGACGCTTCACGGGTGGGGCTAGGATGCATATTGATGCAGCATGAAAGGGTGATCGCGTATGCGTCGCGGCAATTGAAGAGATATGAACAGAACTACCCCACTCAAGATTTGGAGATGGCTGCAGTGGTCTTTGCACTGAAGATATAGAGACATTATCTATACGGCGAGTCGTGCCAAATATTCACTGACCACAAGAGCCTAAAGTATATATTTCGGCAGCGAGACCTGAACCTCAGACAGCGTCGTTGGATGGAGCTGGTGAAAGATTACGACTGTGAAATCTTGTACCACCCGGGCAAGGCGAATGTAGTAGCGGATGCTTTGAGCAGGAGGCCCGGGGGTAGTCTATATTGTTTGCGCGCAGTGCAGAGGCAGTCGTCAGCAGATTGGCAGATTTTATGCGACAGCCGAGTTGAGTTCGGGTTCACTCTGACAGGGGGACAGCTTGCGCATGTTCGTGCACGTCCGCAGTTACTTGACCGCATTCGAGAGGCACAGCCAAGTGATGACCGTCTTTCAGAGATCATGGAGCAGATTAGGCAGGGCAAAGATTCCAAGTTCGTGATCGACGATCAGGGAGTACTACGATTTGGGACTCGATTGTGCGTACCGGATTCGGAGGGACTGCGACGTGAGATTCTTGAGGAGGCGCATAAATCTACATACAGCGTTCATCCAGGTTCCACCAAGATGTACCGCGATCTGAGAGATGTCTATTGGTGGGACGGGATGAAGAGGGATGTCACAGACTTCGTATCGAGATGCCCGACTTGTCAGCAAGTCAAGGCCGAGCACCAGAGGCCAGCGGGAGAGTTGCAGCCTTTGCCCATTCCTGAGTGGAAATGGGAGTAGATTTCGATGGACTTTGTGGTGGGTCTACCCAGGACCGGTCGAGGGTACGACTCTATTTGGGTGATTGTGGATCGATTGACGAAAGCGGCTCACTTCTTGCAAGTGAAGACCACTTTCAGTTTTGCTCAGTATGCCCAGATTTACATCGACGGGATCGTGCGGTAACATGGCTTACCGACTTGTATAGTATCAGATCGAGGCACCCAGTTTACAAGCCGACTATGGCAGAGACTTCAGGAGGCAGTTGTCACTCGTTTGAGTTTCAGCACAGCATTTCATCCGCAGACCGACGGAAAGTCAGAGCGGACTATTCAGACTCTCGAGGACATGCTCAGAGCGTGTGTTTTGGACTTTGGCGGTAGCTGGGATCGGCATTTACCTCTAGTGGAGTTCTCCTATAACAACAGCTTCCAGGATACTATTCAGATGGCACCCTTCGAGGCCTTGTATGGGAGGAGGTATAGGTCGCCCGTCTGTTGGACTGAGCTGAGCGAGAGCAGTATTTTGGGCCCGCAGATCGTGCAGGAGACGACCGAGAAAGTACAGTTGATTCGGGACCGGATGAGAGAAGCTCAGAGCAGATAGAAATCGTATGCGGACAGGCGCCGTCGCAGATTAGAGTTCGCAGTTGGCGATCATGTTTTTCTGAGGATCTCTCCGATGAAGGGCGTGATGCGATTTAGGCGAAAGGGAAAGCTTAGCCCTAGATTCGTGGGTCCCTTCGAGATCCTCGAGCGTGTCGGCGCTGTTGCATATCGTTTGGCTCTTCCACCTAGCTTTTCAGATGTTCACCCCGTCTTTCACGTGTCGATGCTACGCAGATATCTTCATGACCCTTCCCATACGATTCAGCATCAGACCGTTCAGCTTGAGCCCGACCTTTCGTTCACCGTGCAGCCAGTTGAGATATTAGATCGGCAGGTGAAGAAACTTCGATCAAAGGTCTTGCCATCTGTGAATGTTCTTTGGCGCAGCCCAGATAGTGAGGAGATCACTTGGGAGGCCGAGGGAGAGATGCGGAAGAAATTCTCTCGTCTGTTTGAAGGTACGCGTAGTTGCATATTTTAAAATTCGGGGATGAATTTTCTTATGGGGGGAAGACTGTAACACCTGAGATTAGGGTTAGTGGTAATTGTATGTTAATGTAGGGTTTTTGGTAAAAAGTTTACCAAAACGGGTTCCTAGTAATTTATCTGGTTTTATGGTTATTTTACTAGAATTTTATCTCAACCGCACACACTTGTGCACGTTAACTAGGGTTAAGACTAGGGTTTGCCATATATTTAAACTTGTGGGTTAACCATGTTTAAGTTAACCATGGTGGTCTAACACACTTGATTGAGCTAATTAGGTTAATTAAGGGTGGTTGGTTTTGTCTAAGGGTGTTCAGGGTGTAGGTTGACTTGCTTGTTGTGAGAGATAGAAAGAGAAAGATGTGATGGTTGTCATTATGGTTTAAGGATGTGTCACCTCCTTTTTCATTTCACTACTTTTGGCATATCCATCACCCTCTCACTCACATCTCTCATACAAGCTCACATCAGCCCAAAAATCAGCTTTTTAGCCTTAGCTTCAACACCAAAACAGCACTTCAGCTGCTGCAACAGCAGCTGCTTCAGCCCCAACTCCTTACATAACACTTCCCCTACAACACTCAACCCTTCCCTCAACAATACCCCAACCCCCTGCTGCTGCTGCTGCTTCAAACGGCAACACCTGAAACCAACACAACACCACCCACATCACCATAGCTACAACAGCAACTTCAGCTGCTGCAAACAGCCCAAAGCTCCAAAACCACACACACCAGCTACACAACATCAGCCCTAACACCACACCACATCAGCCCAACACAACATCAACACAACACCTCAAACCTGCACTGCATCAGCATCAGCAGTTGCAGCAACAACTCTCGGAACTGCAGCAGCACCAATTCAGCAGCTGCACTGCAGCAACTCTCCTTCCTCTTCTTCTCTTTCTCCTCGTTTGTGAGGTTCCTAGAGGGTATAATTCCTAAATTCTTTCCATGTCGCTTAAATGGTGTGTTTGTTTAGCTAGTTTAGTGTTTTAATAGAGTTTTAGTATTAGATTTGTGTTGTGATGTTAGATCTAGTTAAATTTGAGTATGTACAGCTTAATAAACCCTTCTAGGTGTTAGTTAGTCTGTGTTAGCATAGTAGTATCATTTAAATTAGATAGATAACCTTAAATTGCTAAAAGTGAAACCTTAAAATACGGTTTTTGACACCTTTTCAAGATACTAGGATCTGCTATTATAAGGCACTTTTTCTACATTAGCAAACAAGATTAGATTAGTATGCAGGGTTTTCTGGAGTGTTGGGTGGGACCCGAGCCCCTCTCGCCGGAGGATGGCCGGCGGCCTCCTCTTTCCTAACCGGCGACGCCGGCCCCCCTGGTGAGATGAGTGTGTGTATTTGTGTAGGTAGGGGTCTGTGGACATTTTACTTAGAGTGGCATTGTTTACCTATTGGGTTTTCACCTGAGACCAAATCTGGGGTTGTGTAGCCATATTATTGTGTTTTTGGTGGACTTTGAGGCTAACATGGGTTTTTTTTGTGTAGAACAGGGAGTTTTAGGGTGTTTAAAGTTAGGATTACCCTAGGTATGCTGTTGGTATCACTTGTTTCCTGTTTAACCTACCTAGTTCCTTAAAATACCCTTTTGCACACATTTGGTGCTGTAACTAAGCCCTGTTGGATATTTGAAATCTTCTTTACTTAGGTTAACATTTTAGGTAAACAAACATATACATTAGGATATAAACTGTGCTAGGACCCTAGGGTGGAAACCTGGACCCATGCAACCGGATTTGGGACGGCCTGACCCCCCTTGCCGCCGGCCCAATAGGGTAGGGTTGTCCTGGTTTTGGGTAAGTAAGTGTCTGTAGGTTGGGTGATGTATTTGGTCTTGTTTATTTCCCCTTGTTTTTGTTCCATATGAAATCTGGAGCCTGTTACCTAGTTTTAGCGTTGCGGCACTTGCGCGACATGTACGACACGTGTCGAGTTAGCTTACTGTGTATCACAGCGTATCGCTGTGTGCCACCGCGTGTCACGTCGGGTTTTGGCGTACGCACACACGTTACGTTCACGCGCGCGCTTAGTTCGTGACGCGAGTTTTTGGTTTGGTGTTAATATCGCGTTTCTGCAATATCTTAGCTTTTGTGTTGCTTTGTATATATTCTAGGTTCGCAGGCGGGGACTTCAAGCGCTGCGGAGAAAGGAAAGCAGGTGGTCAGACACACCTAGTGCGGGATCACGGGTGAGTAGATTTAACATCTACGGGGGACGATCGTTTGGATGGCGCAAGTCGCCCGATAGATTTAGTAAACTGGAAAATAGTAAACTTTGATATTTACTTGTGACATTAGAATAATAATACTTGCATGATATTTGCTGCAGTTAAGATCTAAATGTTGTACGCATAAACGCAAACTCATTTGTAGGACACATGCACCATTACCAGGTTTTTATATGCAGCACGAGCACGATTCATGTGTACACACACACCCTGATAATTGCCATGTCACAACACTAGATAACTGTAAATATGAAACTTGTTAATTGCTTAGACCTGTGCTATTGCCATAAATATTTAAAATGAAATCATAAGAATTACTATACCCGTGCATATGTATCATTATATCATTTGCTCATGTCTAGTATAAATCATACATTGCAAATTGATACCATAGGCATTCATTATCATTGACATATGCATCCATGATGATTTCATGAGATTTATGATATTTCTGGATTTCGGGGGAAAGCCGCAAGATTTCAAACTTATAATCTTTTAAAATATAAAAGTTGCGGTTTTCTAGTGATGTAAAGTGTCGTCCACTATAGTTTGTTGTGGTTTTTGAGACCCGTTTCGAGGAGGTGGATGAACCGTCTCGGGTACATGGTGGGCCCGGTACGGTACCCCGGGACAAGAAGATCGCAGGAGATGGCGTTGAGCCTAGCAGGGGACGGATTACCTAACGGTGATTTCTTTTGGCACGGCGGATATCCAGAGGATACTGACCGTGGCCGCTAGATTGAGATATGGATATTTGACATGGATCAGCCGGATGGCTGAGGCCAGAGATACTTGACATGGATATATGGGATTTAGACATTTTTGAGGTGTCGTTGCTGGACACGGATTTATTGGTTTCATTGATATTATGCTGATGTTTTAAAAAGAGTTTCAAAAACAAAAGAAGGAACAATTCTTATACCTACATGATGAGATCTTGAGTTGACTCATATAGCATACATACATGATAGTATATTCATGTGGCATACATACCTGTTATTTCATCCATGTGACATACATATTTGTTAGTACACTGATGATGCATACATACCTGCTAGTACATGTTGCCATACCTGTTTAGGGATGCTAGGATACTTGTGTACATGCATGCGATAGCCTTTGTAGATGTTATTTATTACTCACGTGCTGGCAACTCACCCCCGTTGTGCCACAGCTTTTCTGCAGGTCCGTTCCGTCAGCACTGTAGCGGTGGATACTTTTGCCTCTCTTGCTTTTTTTGCCTGGACTCGAGGCTTTTTCTCTTAGGTGGGTTGTTTTCATTTTGTACCACCTTATTTATGTTCATTGTATCTAGAGTACTCCATCTGCTACTATTATTTCAGCCATACCAGTTTATTTAGATTACTGTATATTGACCTAGAGACGAGCTTGTGAGACTTGTGGATTTATGTTATTTGGGGTCGAGCTCACTTGAGTCGACATGTTATTTTACTTATGCTTCATGCTTATTTATGCACATTGTTATTTTACATTGCGTGGGATTTGTGACCGCCTTGATGCGAAGAGCTAGCTCCCGCTTGGGGATGCTACATTCATGTTATTCATTTATTTTCATGTTTTGTACCCGTTGGGGGACTTTTTTCTTACAAGAATGATTTTGCCGGAAATTTGGGGAAGGGAAGTTGTTTTTCATAAAAAGAGATTGATATGACTTAATGAAACAAGTGCTTTAAATAAAATAAATGGTTTTTCCTTCACTCTAATTCTTAATTGGGTTTTGTATTATGGGCATCGGCTTACTTATTTTACGGACGCCTTGAGACGTTTCATAACTTAAGTGCCGGTCGCGTTCCGTACTTTGCGGGTCGTGACATCTAGGTAGTCATGTACACATCCTGAGGGCTTTACCAACATGTAACAGAGAGACAATCAGTGTACATGTTAAGATAAAGAGTAACCAGACAACATACTATCATGTCGAGCAAGAAAGTCCTCCCTATATATGTCCAAGCATCCACTACAATATACATCTCATATATAGTAATGGCCTCTAGAGAATACATATAACTAACAATCTCCCACTTGCACTAGGGCCATCATATAGCATTGGTTGAGGTATCTCATACTCAACCATCCCATAAAAGTCTCTCTCTAGGAAAAGGCCTTTGTGAGTGGATCCACCGTGTTTTCCTCTGAGCTTACTCTCCTAACCTCGATCTCTTGGAGATCAACCATCTCCATGATCAGGTGATACTGCCTTAGAATATGTCTGGATCACTGATGAGACAGGAGTTCCTAGGCATAAGCCATAACTCCATTGTCACACAATGGTAGGAACCAAGTTCATCTCATGAACTAACATACACCCAGTCTTCCTCTTTCGTAGCATCTTTAATTGCGATGTATCCAGCCTTTATCGTCTAGTTTGCTACAGTATCTAGCTTGGAACTCTTCCAACATACCGTCCCTCCACTGAGGGTAAAGACAATGCATGTGACTAACATTTAATAGACCTTACCACCCTAGAAGCTATCCAGTGATTCTCCGTAGGATCTATTGATACCATCTCACTACACCTAGTGAGAATCCTAATATCCAATTAGATCTATCTCATTGATCCAAAACCCAGGATTTAGGAGGTATCACCTTGATCTTATATGGAGAATCATTGTTATAAGAGGAGATTGACCGAGCGTAGCATAGAAAACTCCTTCCCTATCAAGAGTATGTCATCCACATACCATACGAGGAAGACCACCTTACTCTCTACAGCCTTTTTGTATATACAAGGTTCATCTACCATTTTGATGAAGTCAAACTCTTTGACTATCATATCAAAACAGATGTTTCAATTACGCGATGCCTGCTTTAACCTGAAAAGCAACTTGCACACGTTTCCGCTGCTCCCACTGACTACGAAGCCCTCTGGCTGTGTACTTATAGATGCTCTCTTCTAAATCAATATTTATAAAAACAGTCATGATACCCAACCGCCAGATATCATAGTCATGGTATGTAGCAATGGCAAGTAGGATCCGGATGGACTAAAGCATAGCTACTGCAGAAAAGGTTTCATCATAAACCACACCTGGTCGATGACGAGAATCTTTTACAACAAGTCTAGCATTGAAAGTCTCAACTTTTCCATCTACACCAAGTAATCTTCTCAAGATATACTTGCTCCTGATGGGGATTTAACCCTTCAGATATAGCAACCAAAGTCCATACTTTGTTGGTGTACATAGATTCCATCTCAGATCACATAGCATCCAGCCATTCTTATAGAGTTTCTACTCTTGATGTCATGCTCGAAACTAGTTGGGTCATCATCTCATGATGCAATCCTCGCTCCCACTGTCATAGAGAAAATCGAAGTATTTCTCAGACGGATGAGGAACCCTACCAGATCGGCGGAGAGGCTGAGGTTCGTTGGGAGCTATTGAATCCTGCAGTTTTACCAAATCATCAGCTGTAATTTGTATACCTGGAACTCCTTCCAGTTCTACCTCATGACCACAAATTTGTTTCCAAAATAAATTCTTTTTCTAAAAAGGTGGCATGTCGAGAAATAAAACACCTTTCGCTCCTTAGTGCGGTAGAAGATATTCCCTTGCTAATGCTAGGGATATTCAACAAACTTCCACAGAACTGACCTTGCCTCGAGCTTGTCCGGATTTTGCTTTTGACATAGGCCGGACAACCCCAAATCTTAATTTACTTAAGAGATGGGCTCTTCCATACTATATCACATATGGAGTGGTAGGCACCTGATTTGGTTGGAACCCAATTCAATAGGTATGCTGCTTCATCAAGCGCATAACCCCAAAAGAAAATAGGCAACTCAGTAGTACTCATCATAGAGCGCACCATATCTAATAGGGTGCGATTGCTCCACCCAGATACACCGTTGTGCTGTGGTGTATTCGGATGAGTAATGCTGAGAGAGAATCTTATTCTCCTTTTGAATAGTCCAGGAATTCCGTGCTCAAGTATTATCCTCCCTGATCACATCAAAGGACATAATACTTATACCCGTTTTGGTTCTCTACTTCTAACTTATATTCTTTGAATATCTCAAAAGCTTTAGACTTGTGTTTCAACAGGAACATATGTCCGAATCTTAAGAGATCATCAGTGAATATAATGAGGTACAAATAACCAGTCCCGGCATGTGTAGACAGGGGACCTACATACATCATTATATATCAATCCCAAGTGTTCACTAACTCTTTCTCTATTTCCAATAAACGGAGCTATGGTCATTTTATTTTTGTGACAAGACTGGCAAGTTTCACAAGATGTAAATTCAAACCGATTTGAATATGCATCTTTAATGTAACTTAGCTATTTGGGTCGCATTGATATGACCTAGTCTACAATGCCACAAGAAGGATTCGTTCATTTCTGAACTCTTCCACTTGTGTGTGTTTTGTACATTGAGAACTGTAGTTTGATTTAGAATGTATATGCCTTTAAATAACGTGCCTGAACCGATCAACTCTTGATATAGGAAATGTTCAAAACATTATCCAACAATACAAAATTATATTCTTCTTTACTAAATAAAGAGATTGATATGATGTTCTATGTCAGGTTCGGTATCTAATAACATTCATTCAGAATCAATGTACTTGATAATACAGGGTGATAACCGCCAACATCTTGGCTGCAACAATTTGCACCGTTTCCAACTCTTGAAACTTTATCACCCGTTCTCAGTTCTCTACCTATCTGTAGCCCGTGTAACAGATTACATATGTGGGATCCTAATCCGGTATCACATACCCAAGACGTAAAGGATACTGAGAAAAACAGTTCTCGGTAATGAACACGCCTAAAGAAGATTCATCATCATGCACTTTCTTCATTTGGGCGGCAGGGGAATCCTGGTAATCCCTTATTTCCTGCACGGTCTTATAACAATTATAAGTTGGAGCGGGACCAACGTTCCCCAGCACAGTATAACAAGCGGGTTCGGTCAATACATCCATATTATTATCTTGATTAAGGCGTGACATGGTCGCTACCTGGAGAGAGAGAGAATAAAACACTCAGCGTATGCTTTTTCAAGATTAGATTAGTTATTATTTTATCTAATTAGGATGGCTCCCACTGTTTTTATTAAATCTTCCTTCAAACTCTAAAAGGAAAGACTAGCCGGGATTAATTACACCCTACAAGTTCGCCAATCTTTTAGCCAGGCCAGTGCCGGTACTTTGAGGGAGGTTCCCGGTGCTTTCGCACGGACCTAATTAAAATAAACCTCATTTTCCCAGGGGCGTAACCCTGTTGATACCTTTCTAGACACCTACTTGATCGGCTAATTGTAATGTGTAAAACTCTCTCAGGAGTAACTCTTACTCGCAATGGGTATCGGGATCCAACTATGTCATAGAAGGTATGCAATCTCATTGCAAATTTCAACACTTGAAATTCCCGATAATTCTGCCCCTAGCATCCTATGACCTTGGTGGAGGTCAACAAACCATAGGCTACTTGTCAAGTTCAACCCGTACATTTCATGATTGAATTAAGTCCACCCGCACGACCCTTGACGGAGGTCAACAAGGTTGCATGACTACCGTAACTCAATCGCATCATATGCTTTTGCAGATAAGCATAAATAGCTACCGTACACTACGCCTTGACGGAGGTCAACAAACGTAGCACGAATACTATGAAGTACTTATCTGAAATGACGGAGTGCTACAACAGATTTTTAAGAAAACTTTTTGCGTAATGAACTTGATATCGTTGTAGAATCAAATGATTTATAATGGAGTGGTTTTGAGGTTTTTGCTAGTTTCGCTAAAGAGGTCGCTCCCGGTGAAGGGATCTCGGCTCTTTCCTCGTCGAATGAGGTACAGGATATTCATAATACCACTATGCAAAGCAAGAACTAGAAAAGCAATCAAAAGACGAAACCAAAGGTTGTAGCAACTATCAGTTATTGCTAAAGAGGTCACTCCCGGTGAAGGGATCTTGGCTCTTTCCTTATCGAATAAGGTGCGGGATATTCTACAAGGAATACCTCTATGCAAAGCAACAACTAGAGCTACCTGTTTTTGAAAATTCGATTCCACAACATCATTAGGTTTATTTTCTTTCATTAATCTCATTAATGAAGTCCCATCATTTAAGTTACCTAAGGATCACAGATAAATACAATGTACGCTTAAGCCATCTGCATTCGCCTCGATGTCCCGTCATGCACCGTTAGGTAACTAACGGCAGAGCGGGGCAGGGCTAGTGCGGGTGTAAAACATAAGCAGCGTCTATATAATATATCACATATACTATATACAGTATCTATCTCAACATATCAAATGTTCACATTGTTAGTGTATATGCCCTAGAGGCCATTACTGTATCATACTGGTTTGTATATTACTTAATGGAAGCTTGGGATATTCACCTTGTATATACAATCTTGCTCAAAATAGTAGTATGCTACTTGGTTTGTTTCCACTTCAATGTGTACATGTGTTTATTTTATGATATCACCTATACGCATTAGTGAAGCCCTTAGGATCTTTGCTTGATTACCAGCGTTGTGATGGCAGTCACACTAGTGGGGGCTGGGTAATCTATAACCACATCCTTACGCAGGTCCCTAGTCGCAGGAATATCGAGACAGGGCATCGATACTCCGGAGTAGACTAGTGCATGCGCTTCTCATCCCAGTGTGGGAGACGGTCTGTCCCATAGCTGTCAGTACGTCGTACTTGAGATAGTATGCGGGTGCTCGTTAGGTTACGAGTACACTGGACAGGACTCGTCGGGAACTGATTAGTTGGTTTTATACCTATCGTCGGTTATCAGTTCCCAGGTGACATGAGTACAGCTTAGTCCGCTGACTTGACACTGGCACTTCGTCTCGAGTGTGTTCCCACTGTACTTTGATTACTACCCTACCACGGCTCAAAGGAGTCGTGCAAACAGGTAGTAGTTGGGTGCAGTCCCGAAGCACTTGGAGGCAGTGACGGTTAGACAGGATTCGTCTCTCCCGGTATTGGGGGTTGACATCGCGCTGTGTCTAGGAGAGCCATTACACGAGTAGTCCCTGGCCTTGGCAAGCGAGATATACTGGTAGGCTTCCAGTGTTATCTCAGGGTGTTTTGGGCTTCACTCCGACACGACTTGTACCGCTATTAGGGGACTGACGTTTACCGCCCATAGGCCCGCCATGCGATGTATCAGACGAACAGACCGGACTGTATGGAGATTGTCACATTCAGACTCAGTAGGAGTTCCGATGGGGTTCACCTCGTCAGTCTTCTTATCGGCATCTACCTGGGGACCGTTACGCACAGCTAGTGCCGCTTGCGGTCTGTGGTTAAACCCACTGCCAGCGTAGTGTCGAGTCTTTAGAGTCCCACACAGAGGGCTATTCGCCTTTAGGCAAAACATAGTAGAGGTCGCATGGTTTTGCGACAGGGTTCGTTCTCATCCGCGCACTTGTGCACGTTTGGAGTCCGGACGGATATTACTAGCGGGCTCTGGTTTGAGCCAGATACTAGTATATGTTTTGGGGTTAGTTTTATCTCATTGTGTTCATGTTCCTCGGAACAAGAATGCGGGTGTGTATGCACAGTTGATTGAGGCGGAGGACGAGGATTTTCATTAGGGTTTCGGAACGGGTGTGTATGCACAGTTGACAGTCGTCTTTTTCCAAACCCTAATGAATTTATGATATATCAATTAATAATATTAATTAAATGAAATTATGTCATGGTTGGGTTTGTTGACTTGTTGACCAAGGTTGACTTGTTGACCATGGTTGAAACTTTGACTATCATCATTACATATCAAAGATGCTCTTTGATTCTAGCAAAACCATTTAATGTGTGTAATGATAATTGTCATTCCAAACCATCCATCAACTATTTCATTTAGATTATTCTTATTAATTTGATAATTCATTTTCATATTATGTTATGGTTGTAAAAAGTTATTCATTCTATCATAACACTTCTCTCTCCTCTCTTCTTCTTCCTCCTCCTCTAGTTCAAGGAGACTCACTCTCATGTGTTGAGAAACCCTCTCCTTGAGATAAAAACACCTCAAAACCACTCTCTACTCACTCTAGGGTTAGAGGTCTAGCAAGCCAAAGATCCTAGTTCTCTCAAAGTTCGAGAAAGGGGTCTGAAGGTTGAACCCTCAGGTGGATCTATCTTTGACGGAAGAAGGCGACTAGAAAAGCACCATCCAAGCTCTACAAAGGTTTCAAGAAGAAGGAGTTCAAGTTAGGTATAACATCTTTTCCGAGTAGCTAACTCTCTTTAGCTTGGTAGCTAGTTTAGTTTAGAAAAGATCCCGACTTTTGTTAGTCCATGTTGCCTAATGCGCTAAAAATTTATTTTTTTATACCGTTTCCGCCTCCCCGCAAGAACCGGGGTTGGCAACGTGGACTTACAGTGGTATCAGAGCCTAACTAAACTTAAACTAGCTAAGTAGTAAAGTGTATGGAAGTTCGATCGGAAAAATAACAAAAACCTAAACTTCAAAACCCTAACTTTCTGTTGAAATTTTTTATGCTCTAAAGATAAAAAGTTTTACCCCTAAAATAGGCTCAGGGTTTTGTGAAGACACCCACCAAAAACGGTCGCCTGAATCCTTCAAACCGCCACGGTTCCGCAGCAATGAGTATACATTTGCCGCGGAACCGCCGCCGTTTTGGCTCTTCTCGCGACCGGGTTTGGTGCAGTGTTCTTTGTTAGTTATATGTATGCCCTAGAGGCCATTACAGTACATAGGATGTATATTGTAGTGGATGCTGGGACATATATAGAGAGGACTTTCTTGCTCGACATGATAGTATGCTATCTGGTTACTCTTTACCTTAACGTGTATACTGATTGTCTCTCTGTTACATGTTGGTAAAGCCCTTAGGATGTGAACTTGACTACCTGGACTATGATGCAGATCATTCTAGTGGGGACATGGTCATCCATAAGTACATCCTTCAAGGTCCCTAGTCGTGGGTGTATCGAGACGGGGCATCGATATATACCAGAGTAGACTAGCGTATACCTTCTCGACCCATACAGATGGGCGATGGATGATCCCATATCCATTGGTGTTTGACATCAGAGATTATATACGGGTGCTCAGTAGAGACTGGGTACACTGGACGGACTCGCCGAGAACTCCCAGATGGTATTATACCTTACGTCAGATGGCAGTTCTCTGGTGACACTGGTACAGAGTAGTCTGTTGACCCGAGATCGTCATAGAGTCTTGTGTGGTTCCCACTGTGATTTGATTTCCACCTTACCACGTCCAAGAGGGCGTGCAAAACGGTGGCTTTTGGGTACAGTCCCGAATCACATGGAGGCAATGAGCGATAGGAGGGGATTCGTCTCTCCCGGTATAGGGAGTTGATGTTACGCTGTGTTCGATTAGCTATAACCGGAAATCCCTGGCCAGGGTTGCTGAGATTTACTGGTAAGTGTTATCAGTAGTTTCTCGAACAGTTATAGACCTCATATCGACACGACTTATCGAGCTATTGGGGTCTGACGTTAACCACCCCTAGGCAAGATATGCGACATATCAGACGACGAGACCGGACTGTACGGTAAGTGTTACTGGTTGGATTCACAGGAGTGTAAGCGGGCTTGCTCGTCGATCTTCTGATCGCTCAATACCCAGGTGGCCGTTACGTTTAGCAGATCGCTTGCGGCTTGTGGGTGTTTGATATGATCATCACCTACTGCCGGCGTATTGACGAGTCTTTAGAGTCCTACACAGAGGTTTCCTGGCTCAAGTGAAACGAAATAGGAGCGCATATGAGATATGTGCGGGACCGAGAATAATGCGTGTATGTGATACCGTATTCCATTCTCGCGATGAATGTATCGATTGGTTGTATGCGATATAACCTAGTTATCGAATCAAGGATTGATTCGATAAGCCGATACATTGGATATTAGTCGGTCATATGCGATATTACCGGATCGTTAAATCAAAGGTTGATTTGATGATTTAATGCATAATTATATATTTGATATATTACTTTGCATTAACTAGTATTTGTTCACTTAAGATGGATTTTCTCACTTGATGTGCACATTGTGTATATGATATATTTTTGTGCACAAGATTGTATCATGTTTGATGATACATGTAAACTTGGGTTAGTGTTTGATTAAACCTTGGTTAAGTAAATGGTTAGGGTTATTATTTATTTATTCATTTATTTATTTATTTCTTTTTGGCAAAAGAAAAGAAAATGGTGGCTTATTTTGTTTTATAGTTGAAACTTCATGAAGCGTTGAAAAAGTCTACCATTTTTGTTTCATGCCTAACCTAACCATTCACCTAACCTTAGTTTACTCTCTACACATAACCATGGTTGCAAGATGATAGAGATCACTTCATTTTTCTTTTTCTAAATAAAAAACTTATCATATTCTATCATCTTCTTCTTCTTCAAGATGAAGAAGCTTGCCTCCATCAATGGCAACATGAGCAAATGAGTGAGAAATACAATTCTAAAGTGAACCCACCTCCTATTTCTTCATCCTCTACCTCTTGCCAAGTAGTATAGGGTGTTTTCTTCACAAGTTTTATGACTTGGTGAAGTGAGAGCTTGATCTTGTGATGCCTTGACGTAGATCATCTTCGGCATCGTAGTCGACGACCTAGCCCGTCCATTTCTCCGATGAAGCCGACGCTAGAGCCCGGGATCCGATGATCACAGCGAGGAGACTTCATCGCGGAGCCATGGAGGTGGAGGACCAGATCTACAAAGGTTGTAGCTTCTTTCTTTTAGTTAAGTTGTTAACTAGCTCGTAGTTTCGCCTAAAATTCTAGTTAACGATTTAGTCTAGGGTTTCTCGGCTCTTGTAAAATTTGAAATTGGCATGGTTAATGCCTTGTGAGACCTCATTGGAGTGCCTAGGAACCCTACAGTGGTATCAGAGCCTAGCTAGAGCCTTAGGCGAAGTGTAGACGACGTTTGAAACCCGAACGAACATCGAAACCCTAATCCAAAATGCTCTCTGGAAAATTTCTGAAAATTTGGATTTTTGTCTATTAAAAATATGCAGAAAAATCAGCAGGTACTTCTAAGAGTTACTGTGAAATCCGATAACCCAATTCCATCAAACCGCCGTGGTTCCGCGGCACGAGATGCCTAGTGCGACGGTTCCGCGGCAGTATGGTCTCCTTATCCAATTTGTTTTACACAGTAACTCCTATTTTGCAGTGCTGGTTTTCCTGGGAATTTTTAATCTGAACTCAAGAGTTGAGTTTTCTGGGTTGTATTGGGAGTTCGTAGATTCGATCGGATTATCAGACTTTGTCTATGTGGCTTTCCGGATATTTAGAATATGTTAAAAAGTTCGACCGGATATAAATACCCACTTTTTCCCCTGTCGGGAAATTTCCGAGTGTTGGATCTTTCCGTGGTTTAATCACGTTTTAAGTAGTGCAAGTAACGCGATGGTCCCTCTAGAAGACAACAAACCTTAACCTGATTATGTGACCGTCTTGAACTTCCCTTTGAACCTTCGGGTTTGGGGCAGTACGGCGTGCCACATGTGAGGCGTTGGCTTGACCCTTCTACGGCTGGACCGTTGGTACTGAGGCATGAACTGAATGTTTTTAGACTTATTTCATGTGTTGAGCTGTATCGGGAAAACTTGGGTGTTCGATTGTTCGATCGGAAAGTTTAACATTTTCTATTTATCCGGAATGTGATACAATAATTGGAATTCACAAACAGTTATGAGATAACTGAATGAATGTTATAAATCTAGCAGTTTAGTCTCACTTGATCGGTTGCCACGGAATTTTGATGTGATCAAAAGTCCATCGCAATCACGTAGCGTACGCGGATACTCGCCGGGTAAACTTAATAGATAGCTACACCCCATAGCCCCGACCAAGTGACTGTAGGAGAACCCCGTCGCCAAAAGCATCCGTTTGGGTGCTCGCGGCAGCGGTGTTCCGCCTTGGTGCACTTCGTCGACGGTATCGGGGGTGCGGCCGTCTACTAAAGTTTGCGACGAGCATTCGATCAGGATGTCGAAAATCTTGTTGAATTGCCCGACTTGATATTGAAAAGAGTTTTCGATAATGAGACTAAAATGCGGGGTTTATAATTATTAGGCATGCGATGTCTATGCAGGTTGCGGATTCCAACTGTTGTAGTTTTACACTTTCTTTTCTGTGACCGTAAGTGTAATATGTGATATCGCCGGTTTCGTTGCTATATGTCAACGACAATTGGGATGCGCATATTTACTTACGTTGATGACATGTGATGTTATGTGTTGCTGGATATGTTATATTGGATCGTCGCGTTTGAATAGCCGGGGTTTTTTTTATGTGAGATGAGTATTTTTCATTTTCTTTCATGTAAAAACTTGTATGTAATATTCATTTATTGGGGCACTTCCAGGTTGCGGAAGTTGTCACCGTTGTTGTATATTATTTACTTTTCCGCACTAGGATAGACCCAAGGAGGAGGGCACAAGTAACCGGGTTCTGGAGTCCAGTGGGAGACCAACTCGAGGAGTCGAGTCCGGGTCTCCTAACTCTAGAATTGGTAGGGTTGCTTGCCGCTCTAGTAGGGGTCTAGGGGTGTGGGTTTGGCTATTCATCGCGACCATGGAATCCGTGTTTTATACTGGCTCGTATTGAAAACACGGACGTCCTAGTATACCCAATATTTCATATGTTTCTTCTGCTGCGATATCTGTGATGTGATCATGTGATGTTCTGTGATAGATACAGTATATAGTATATATGATATATTATATAGGCGTTACTTATGTTTTACACCTGCGCTAGCCCTGCCCTGCTCTGCCGTTAGTTACCTAACCTAACGGTGCACGAGGGGACATCGAGGCGAATACGGATGGCATAAGTGTACGTCGTATTTATCTGTGATGTTTAGGTACTTAAATGATGGGACTTCATTAATATGATTAATGAAAGTAAAAGAAACCTATGATGTTGTGGAATCGAATTTCAAAAATAAAAACAGGTAGCTACAGTTCTTGCTTTGCACAGCGGTATATGTGATATATCCTGCACCTTATTCGATAAGGAAAGGACCGAGATCCCTTCACCGGGAGTGACTCCTTTAGCAATAACTGGCAGATGCTACACACTCGGTTTGTCTTTTGATTGCTTTTAAGAGTTTTTGCTTTGCACAGTGATATATATGATATATCCCGCACCTCATTCGACGAGGAAAGGACCGACGATCCCTTCACCGGGAGTGACTCCTTTAGCAAAACTAGAAAAGCCTCAAAAACACTCCATTTCAAAATTCATTCAATCCTACAACGATATCAAGTTCGTTACGCAATAGGTTTTCTGAAAAACTTGTCGTAGCCCTCCGTCATTTCTGATAAGTTGTATATAGTATTCGTGCTGCATTTGTTGGCTTTCGTCAAGGTGCAGTGTGCGGTAGCTATATGCTGCTTATCTGCAGCATACGATGCGATTGAATTAGGGTAGTCGTGCGGCTTTGTTGGCTTTCGTCAAGGGTCGTGCGGGTGGGTTTAATTCAATCAGGAAATGACGGGTTGAACTTGACTAGCGGGCTATGGTTTGTTGGCTTTCGTCAAGGTCATAGCACGTTAGGGGCAAAATATTATCGGGAATTTCAAGTGTTGAAATTTGCAATGAGATTGCATACCTTCTATGAGATAGTTGGATCCCGATACCCGCTACGAGTAAGAGTTACTCCTGGGAGAGTTTTACACATTACAATTAGCCGATCAAGTAGGTGTCTAGAAAGGTGTCAACGGGGTTACGCCTCTGGGAAAACGAGGTTTACAATAATTAGGTTCGTACGAAAGCACGGGGGACCTCCCTCAAAGTACCGACACTGGCCTGGCTGAAAGATTGGCGAACTTGTAGCGTGTAATTAATCCCGGCTAATCTTTCCTTTTAGGGTTTGAAGGAAGATTTGATAAAAACAGTGGGAGCCATCCTGATTAGATAAAATAATAACCAATCTGATCTTGCAAGAGCATACGCTGAGTGTTTTCTTCTCTCTCTCTCCAGGTAGCGACCATGTCACGCCTTAATCAAGATAATAAAACGGATATATTGACCGAACCCACTTGTTATACTCAGCTGGGGAACGTTGGTCCAGCTCCCACTTATAATTGTTATAAGACAGAGCAGGAAATTGGGGAATAGCAGATTTCCCATGCCGCCCAAACGAAGAAAGTGCATGTGATGCATCTTCTTCGGGTGTGTTCGTTACATAGAACTGTTTCTCAGTGTCCTTTACGTCCTGGGTATATGATACCGGATCAGGATCCCGCATATGTAATATGTTACATGGGCTACAGATAGGTAAAGAACCGAGAACGGGTGATAAGTTTCATGAGGCAGAAAACGGGGCAAGTGTTGCAGCCAAGTCTGTCGGTCACTGTCACCCAGTATTACCAATACATTGATTTTGAACGAATGTTATTAGATACCGAACCTGATATACAAAATCATATCAGTCTCTTTATTAGTAAAGAAATGATAAAATTTTGTATTGTTGGATAATGTTTTGAACATTTCCTATATCAAAAGTTGATCAGTTCAGGCACGTTATCTAAAAGCATTGATGTTCTAAATCAAACTACAGTTCTTTAGTATACGGAACACACACAAGAGGAAGAGTTCAGAAATAAACGGATCCTTCTTGAGGTATTGTAGACTAGGTCATATCAATGCGACCCGACTAGTTAAGTTGCACAAAGATGCATATTTAAATCTGTTTGAATTTACATCTTGTGAAACTTGCCAGTCATGTCACAAAGATATAATGACACCAGCTCTGTTTATTGGAAACAGAGAAAGAGTTAGTGAACTCTTGGGATGATACATGTTGATGTATGTAGGTCCCCTGTCTACACATGCCAAGACCGGTTCTTTGTACTTCATTAGATTCTCTGATAATCTCTCAAGATTCAGACATATGTTCCTGTTGAAACACAAGTCCGAACCTTTTGAGATATTCACAGAATATGATATAGAAGTAGAGAACCAATACGGGTATAAGTATTATGTCCTTTGATGAGATCAAGGAGCAGAATACTTGAGCACGGAAATCCTGGACTATTCTAAAGGAGAATGGGATTCTCTCTCAGAATTACTCCTCCGTATACACCACAGTACGATGGTATATCGGGGCGGAGCAATCACACCCTATATGATAAGGTGTGCTCTATGATGAGTACTACTGAGTTACCTTTTTCCTTTTGGGAGTTATGCACTTGAGAAGCTGCATACCTATTGAATAGGGTTCAAATCAAATCAGTTGCCTACCACTCCATATGAGATATGGAAAGGGAAGAGCCCATATCTTAAGTAAGTTAAGATTTGGGGTTGTCCGGCCTTTGTCTAAAAACAAAATCCGGACAAGCTCGAGGCAACGTCTGTTATGTAGAACTGGAAATGTTCCAGCTATACAAAATGCAGCTGATAATTTGACAAAACCTAAGGATTCAGTAGATTCCAACGAACCTCAGCCTTTCCGCCGATCTAGTAAGGTTCCTCACCCACCTGAGAGATACTTCGGTTTCTCTATGACAGTGGGAGAGAGGATTGCGTCATAAGATGATGACCCAACTAGTTTCGAGCTGGCCATCAAGAGTGGGACTCTATAAGAATGGCTGGATGCTTAGCAATCTGAGATGGAATCCATGTACACCGGCAAAGTATGGACTTTGGCTGCTATATCTGAAGGGTTAAATCTCCATCAGGAGCAAGTATGTCTTGAGAAGATTACTTGGTGTAGATGGAAAAGTTGAGACTTTCAAAACTAAACTTGTTAAAGGTTTGCATCATTGATCAGGTATGGATTATAATGAAACCTTTTCTAAGTAGCTATGCTTAAGTCTATCCAGATCCTACTTGCCACGGCTACATACCATGACTACGATATCTGGCGGTTGGGTGTCATGACTGCTTTTCTAAATATTGATTTAGAAGAGAACGTCTATAAGTACTCAGCCAGAGAGCTTCGTAGACAGTGGGAGCAGCGGAAACGTGTGCAAGATGTTTTATGTGATAAAGCAGGCATCACGGAGTTGGAACATCTGTTTTGATGAGTTAGTCAAAGAGTTTGACATCATCAAAATGGTAGATGAACCTTGTATATACAAAAAGGTAGTAGGGAGTATGGTAGTGATCCTCGTAGAGTACGTGGATGACATACTCTTGATAGGGAAGGAGTTTCCTATGCTACGCTCGGTCAATCTCCGCTTATCACAAGGATTCTCCATGTAGGATCAAAGTGATACCTTCTAAATCCTGGGTTTTGGATATATGAGATAGATCTAAATGGATATTAGGATACTCACTAGTTGTAGTGAGATGGTATCAATTGGTCCTGGGGAGAATCACTGGAAGTGTTCCAGGATGATGAGAACGACTGAATGTCAGTCACAGGCATTGTCTTTACCCTCAGTAAAGGGACGGTATGTTGGAAGAGTTCCAAGCTAAATACCGTGGCATACTAGACGATAAAGGCTGGATACATCGCTACTTAAGATGCTACCAAAGAGGCTGTCTGGGTGTATATTTGTTCATAAGATGAATTTAGTTCCCCCCATTGTGTGACAATGGAGTTGTGGCTTTTGCCAAGGAACGTCCGTCCCATCAGTGATCCAGACATATTCTAAGGCAGTATCACCTGATCATGGAGATGGTTGATCTCCAGGGTGATCGAGGTCAGGAGAGTAGATTCAGAGGACAACACGGCGGATCCATTCACGAAAGGCCTTTTCCCAGAGAGAGACTTTTATGGGATGGTTGAGTATGAGATACTTCAACCACTGCTATCAGATGGCCCTAGTGCAAGTGGAAGATTGTTAGTTATATGTATGCCCTAGAGGCCATTACTGTACATAGGATGTATATTGTAGTGGATGCTGGGACATATATAGGGAGGACTTTCTTGCTCGACATGATAGTATGCTATCTGGTTACTCTTTACCTTAACGTGTATACTGATTGTCTCTCTGTTACATGTTGGTAAAGCCCTTAGGATGTGAACTTGACTACCTGGACTATGATGCGGATCATACTAGTGGGGAAAAGGTAGTCCATAAGTACATCCTTCAAGGTCCCTAGTCGTGGGTGTATCGAGACGGGGCATCGATATACCAGAGTAGACTAGCGTATACCTTCTCGACCCATACAGATGGGCGATGGATGATCCCATATCCATTGGTGTTTGACATCAGAGATTATATACGGGTGCTCAGTAGAGACTGGGTACACTGGACGGACTCGCCGAGAACTCCCACATGGTATTATACCTTACGTCAGATAGCAGTTCTCTGGTGACACTGGTACAGAGTAGTCTGTTGACCCGAGATCGTCAAAGAGTCTTGTGTGGTTCCCACTGTGCTTTGATTTCCACCTTACCACGTCCAAGAGGGCGTACAAAACGGTGGCTTTTGGGTACAGTCCCGAATCACATGGAGGCAATGAGCGATAGGAGGGGATTCGTCTCTCCCGGTATAGAGAGTTGATGTTGCGCTGTTTTCGATTGGCTATAACCGGAAATCCCTGGCCAGGGTTGCTGAGATTTACTGGTAAGTATTATCAGTAGTTTCTCGAACAGTTATAGACCTCATATCGACACGACTTATCGAGCTATTGGGGTCTGACGTTAACCGCCCCTAGGCAAGATATGCGACATATCAGACGACGAGACCGGACTGTACGGTAAGTGTTACTGGTTGGATTCACAGGAGTGTGAGCGGGCTTGCTCGTCGATCTTCTGATCGCTCAATACCCGGGTGGCCGTTACGTTTAGCAGACCGCTTGCGGCTTGTGGGTGTTTGATATGATCATCACCTACTGCCGGCGTATTGACGAGTCTTTAAAGTCCTACACAGAGGTTTCCTGGCTCAAGTGAAACGAAATAGGAGCGCATATGAGATATGTGCGGGACCGAGAATAATGCGTGTATGTGATACCGTATTCCATTCTCGCGATGAATGTATCGATTGGTTGTATGCGATATAACCTAGTTATCGAATCAAGGATTGATTCGATAAGCCAATACATTGGATATTAGTCGGTCATATGCGATATGACCGGATCGTTAAATCAAGGGTTGATTTGATGATTTAATGCATAATTATAAATTTGATATATTACTTTGCATTAACTAGTATTTGTTCACTTAAGATGGATTTTCTCACTTGATGTGCACATTGTGTATATGATATATTTTTGTGCACAAGATTTAACATGTTTGATGATACATGTAAACTTGGGTTAGTGTTTGATTAAACCTTGGTTAAGTAAATGGTTAGGGTTATTATTTATTTATTCATTTATTTATTTATTTCTTTTTGGCAAAAGAAAAGAAAATGGTGGCTTATTTTGTTTTATAGTTGAAGCTTCATGAAGCTTTGAAAAAGTCTACCATTTTTCTTTCATGCCTAACCTAACCGTTCACCTAACCTTAGTTTACTCTCTACACATAACCATGGTTGCAAGATGATAGAGATCACTTCATTTTTCTTTTTCTAAATAAAAAACTTATCATATTCTATCATCTTCTTCTTCTTCTTCTTCAAGATGAAGAAGCTTGCCTCCATCAATGGCAACATGAGCAAATGAGTGAGAAATACAATTCTAAAGTGAACCCACCTCCTATTTCTTCATCCTCTACCTCTTGCCAAGTAGTATAGGGTGTTTTCTTCACAAGTTTTATGACTTGGTGAAGTGAGAGCTTGATCTTGTGATGCCTCGACGTAGATCATCTTCGGCATCGTAGTCGACGACCTAGCCCGTCCATTTCTCCGATGAAGCCGACGCTAGAGCCCGGGATCCGATGATCGCAGTGAGGAGACTTCATCGCGGAGCCATAGAGGTGGAGGACCGGATCTACAAAGGTTGTAGCTTCTTTCTTTTAGTTAAGTTGTTAACTAGCTCGTAGTTTCGCCTAAAATTCTAGTTAACGATCTAGTCTAGGGTTTCTCGGCACTTGTAAAATTTGAAATTGGCATGGTTGATGCCTTGTGAGACCTCATTGGAGTGCCTAGGTACCCTACATTCTTCTGGTAGGGTTTTGGGATTTTTAAGATGGTTTATTTGTTCCCAGGTTTTCCAGAAAAGAAATTTGTTTTTGGGGGCCTATAAATCCGTATTTTTGGATCGAACTTCACTATACTTTGACTAATCTGCTATATCTATGATGTTTATATGTATTGAACGTCGGCTAATCGTAATATGTCGATTAGTCGGGGTTATACATATATGTGATCTGTGTTTGATGATGGTATGTGTATATGAATGCGTTGGACTGTCGCGGGTGAATAGCCGGGGTGGATGTGAGATGAGTGTTTCTTTTTCTTTCATTCATGTAATATGTAAATTGATGTAATATTATTTGTATGGCCGCACAACCGTGTCGGGGTTGTAGCCGTCATTGTATAATTCTTTTTACTGTTTTTGCTCCTAGGATAGACCCATGGAGGGGGTGCACAAACTACCGGGTATCTCGAAGTGCCGAGTGGCCTACTCACGGCGTTGAGGGAGGCTGCTCCACTTCGGGTACTTGGCGGGTAGTTTGCCGCACCCGTAGGGGTCTTTGGTGGGGTATTGGCTATTCACCGCGACCGTGTAATCCGTTTTTCGTTGCAGGCTCGAACGGATTGCGGATTCCTAGTATATCCAATGTATTCATCTGTGATCTGTAATGTCTATCATTAATATATATTTATAACTATTTAGGCGTTGCTTATGTTTTACAGCCGCGCTAGCCCAGCCCCCGCTCTGTCGTTAGTTAAGTAACCTAACGGGTGATGACGGGGCCCCGTGGCGAATGCGAATGGCATAAGCGTACGTCATATTTTAGTTGTTTTCTGCAATGGTGGGATTAATTGATGGGACGCATTAAAAGAACAAATGCAAGAATATCACGCATTAAAGAACTAATGCAAGATAATAAACCAAGTAAAAGTCGTTGGAACACTTTCGAAAAACCACTCGGTTCTTTTCAAAACCAACTTTTAAATGCGGAGCTCGAGCCACTCCTTTTAAAAGCTATCTCGTTCCATCGATTATATCAAGTTCACTACGTTCACGGTTTCGCCAAAACCATTCGTAGCCCTCCGTTGTTTTACATGAATAGTCTATAGTATTCAAGCTATGTTTGTTGGCCAAAGTCAAGACATAGTGATTGGTAGCTATTGGGTATTCATATGCAGCATAGATAGATGCGTTGATTTGGAACAGTCGTACTGCCTTGTTGGCCAAAGTCAAGGGTAGGTACGGGTGGATTCAAATTAACCTGGAGAACGACGGATAGAACTTGACATGTGGCTTATGATTTATAGGCAAAAGTCAAGGTCATAAGAGCATGGGGAAAAAATCCACATCGGGAGTTTCATAAGTACTGAAACTTGCTAGATTTGCATACCATTTGGAGTGTGATGATTCTGGTTGGATTCCTTCAGTTTCGTCACGCAATGATATTTGGATCCCGATCCTACTGTGAGTATATGCTACTCCTCGGGAAATTTCTCACTAAACGATCAATGCTATAAACCTAGTAGGTGTCAAGAAAGGTGTTAGCGGGGCTACGCCCCCAGGGAAAAGAGGTTCTTAAATTAAGGAACTTCGCGAAAGCGTTGGAAAACCTCTCTCGAAGTACCGACACTGGCCTGGCTGAACGGTTAAGCAAGTATTGTGCGGTGGGATTGATCCCGACTAATTCTTCCTTTATGGTTTGAGGAGGGATTCGAGAGACGGTGGGAGCCATCCTGTTTAGACAAATTAAAAACCATTCTAAACTTGCAAGAGCATCGTGCTGAGTGTTTCTTCTTCTCTCTCTCCTAATTGCGGCGACCAATCGACGTGACTGGACTTAAGTTACTTCTAAATAAAAACATACTGACAGGGACAAACTACAAAGATTGGCTCAGGAATGTCAAAATGGCAATCACTTACGACAAGCTGGGGTATCTTCTTACCACCAAAGCTCCCCTCGTCCCAGGTCCCACCTCCAGCGTCGCGGATAATGAAATTCGTAAGACTTGGGAGATTGATTGCGCGAAGGCCAAGTGCCTCGTGCTTGCCTCTATGGACAACGAACATCAGAGGAGGCATGAGAATATGGACCTGGAATCCATATTTCTTCATACAAAAGAACTGTATGGAGAGCAGTCTCGTATCGCAAGATACGAAGTGTCAAAGAAGTTATTTTCGGCAAAGTTGGCCGTCAGATCATCGGTAGCGGAACACGTGCTTAAGATGATTGGCTACATTGAGGAGCTCGCGGAACTTGGGACCACGTTTGAGAGTGAGCTCTATACGGACTTAATTCTCCTGTCCCTTCCTTCCACTTACGCCCAGTTTATACTGAACTTCAACTTACAAGAAAAAGAGGCTGAACTTTCAGAACTCCTCAACATGCTGAGGAGCGCAGAGGGCACCCTAGAGAAAAGTAGGGAAACATCCACTTTGTTTGTAGGAGGATCTTCTTCTTCTAGGTCCAAGGCGAAAGCCAAGGGAAAGAAGAGGAAAGCCCCCGCCAAACCAAGGGGCGGTGTTAGTAAAGTGGATACGAAGGGGAAGGCAGAGGCAACAAAGATAGCGGGAAAGCTTGTGGGTAAAGAAGAATGCTTCTATTGTCATAAGAGTGGACACTGGAAGAAAGATTGCAGGGCTTGGAAGGCCAGGACACAGGAACTGAAGCAGGTTACGGCTTGAGCTTCAGGTGTGTATGTTATTGAAAACTGTCTTTCAATAAACTCTACTTCCTGGGTATTGGATACCGGATCTGGATCTCATATCTGTAATTCTTTGCAGGCGTTGAGAAACCGTAGGGTTTTGAAGGCAGGTGACATGACCCTCAGAGTTGCAAACGGAGCTAGCATAGATGCTAAAGCCGTGGAGGACTATCACTTGGGAATGTCAGATGGACATGTTTCGGTTTTGCGTAATTTATTTTTGTACCCAACGCAACTTGTAATATCATTTCTGTATCTTTGGTTTCTAAAGAAGGTTATGAATTTGCGTTTGTAAGCAATGTTGTAAACATTCACCTTAATCAAGTTCTGATTGGGTCAGATACATTGAGCAATGGTATATACGTATTAAACCAACCACAGATTTTCAATGTTCAGAATACACACAAAAGAAAGTCTCCAGATATCAATCTGACTTTCTTATGGCATTGTAGACTGGGTCACATCAATGAGAGAAGGTTGACTAAGTTACATACAGAAGGATATTTGAATCCGTTCGAATATCAATCGTATGCCACTTGTCAATCCTGTCTCAAAGGAAAGATGACAAAGACTCCGTTCACTGGACACGGAGTAAGAGCAAGCGAGCTCTTAGGACTCGTACACAGCGACGTGTGCGGTCCAATGTCTACACATGCGCGAAACGGTTATTCTTACTTCATTACTTTTACGGATGACTTTTCAAGGTACGGTTATGTCTTCTTAATGAAACATAAGTCCGAAACCTTTGAAAAGTTCCAGGAATACAAGAATGAAGTAGAATAACAAACCGGCAAAAGTATCAAGATTCTAAGATCGGATCGAGGTGGAGAATACTTAAGTGCCGAGTTCCTGAAGTACTTAAAAGAGAATGGAATTCTCTCTCAGCTTACTCCTCCATACACTCCGCAACATAACGGTGTATCGGAGAGACGGAACCGGACCCTATTGGATATGGTACGGTCCATGATGAGTATCGCTGAGTTACCGCGATCATTCTGGGGGTATGCGCTAGAATCAGCTGCATACCTTTTGAACCGAGTTCCCACTAAGACTGTGCCCACCACACCATATGAGATGTGGTGTGGAAAGAGGCCCCATCTTAATCACATTAAGACATGGGGATGTCCAGCTTTTGATAAAATGCAGCATGCGGACAAACTCGAGGCACGCTCAGTACAGTGCAAGTTCGTGGGATATCCAAAGAACTCCAAGGGATATTTCTTCTACTGCGAGGAGGAACAAAAGGTTTTTGTTTCTCGTCATGCCTACTTCTTGGAAACTGAGTTTTTGGAAAACCACATAAGTGGGAGCACAGTAGAACTGGAAGAAATTCCAGAACCACAGACTATTACTGACAGCTTAGTGGAACCAGAGGGTTCAAAAGAACAGGACATTCCTACGCCGCTCCGCAGGAGTAGTAGGCAGTCTCATCCGCCCGAGAGATACTACAGTTTTCTCATAGACGGGGATAGAGAGGATTGCATCATAGATTATGATGAGCCTACTAGCTTCCAGCAGGCCATTCAGAGCGTTGACTCGGTAAAATGGCTGGATGCAATGCGGACCGAAATGGAGTCCATGTACACCAACAAAGTATGGACGTTGGACATTGCTCCAGACAGGGTAAAACCCGTAGGTTGCAAGTGGATCTTCAAAAGGAAGATTGGTGTAGATGGACAGGTTGAGACCTATAAAGCTAGACTTGTTGCAAAGGGTTTTCGTCAAAGACCTGGTTTGGACTATGACGAAACCTTTTCTCCAGTGGCTATGCTGAAATCCATTCGGATCCTTCTTGCCATTGCTTCCTTCCATGATTATGAGATTTGGCAGATGGACGTAAAAACCGCTTTTCTAAATGGAAATTTAGAGGAGTGTGTCTATATGGACCAGCCAGAGGGTTTCATTCAGAGTGGGAGCAGCGGAAAGGTGTGCAAGTTGCTTAAGTCCATCTATGGACTAAAGCAGACATCGCGGAGTTGGAACATCTGTTTTGATGAGACGGTCAAGGAATTTGGCTTTATCAAAAATCCAGATGAACCATGCATCTATAGTAGATTTGTAGCGAGAACTGTAGTATTCCTCGTTTTATACGTGGATGGCATTCTCTTAATAGGAAATGACATTCCTATGTTACAATCTGTCAAGGGGTTCTTGTCACACAGGTTCTCCATGAAAGACCTGGGTGATGCCTCATACATCCTGGGGATCCGGATCCATCGTGATAGATCCAAGAGGATATTAGGACTTTCACAGTCCAGGTACATCGACACCATACTAAAAAGATTCAGTATGGAAGATTCCGAGCGCGGTAACCTACCGGCGTGTCACGGGATCACCCTCTCTAAAGAGATGTCTCCTAAGACTGATTTGGAGAGGGATCACATGTCTATTATACCCTACGCTTCTGCGGTAGGCTCTATAATGTATGCGATGTTGTGAACCAGACCAGATGTAGCTTATGCACTGAGTGTGGTAAGCCGGTATCAGTCAAACCCAGGAGAGAAATACTGGTTAGCGGTAAAGAACATTCTCAAGTACCTGAGAAGGACTAAGGAGATGTTCTTGGTGTATGGCAGAAAAGACCTCCAGATCGAGGCCTTTGCTGACTCCAGCTTCCAGAGTGACAAGGATGATTCCAAGTCCATGTCGGGTTTTGTCTTTACCCTCAATGGAGGGGCGGTGTGTTGGAAGAGTTCCAAACAGGAAACCGTTGCAGACTCGACTATGGAAGCGGAATACATCGCTGCATCTGATGCCGCAAAAGAAGCCGTCTGGATGAGGAAGTTCTTGAAAGAACTTCAGGTGGTTCCGTCCATTGTTGATCCAATACCTCTGTATTGCGACAACAACGGGGCTATAGCTTTAGCGAAGGAACCCAGGTCCCATCAGAAATCCAGACACATCTTGAGGCGGTATCACCTGATCAGGGAGATCGTGGATCGCCAGGAGATCGAGGTTCGGAGGGTTGCTTCAGAAGAAAACACTGCAGATCCATTCACCAAGGCCTTTTCCCAGACTCAGTTCGAGCGGCTGATCGAGATGATAGGTCTTCGATACGCCAGTACATGGCCTTAGTGCAAGTGGGAGATTGTTAGTGTATATGCCCTAGAGGCCATTACTGTATCATACTGGTTTGTATATTACTTAATGGAAGCTTGGGATATTCACCTTGTATATACAATCTTGCTCAAAATAGTAGTATGCTACTTGGTTTGTTTCCACTTCAATGTGTACATGTGTTTATTTTATGATATCACCTATACGCATTAGTGAAGCCCTTAGGATCTTTGCTTGATTACCAGCGTTGTGATGGCAGTCACACTAGTGGGGGCTGGGTAATCTATAACCACATCCTAACGCAGGTCCCTAGTCGCGGGACTATCGAGACAGGGCATCGATACTCCGGAGTAGACTAGTGCATGCGCTTCTCATCCCAGTGTGGGAGACGGTCTGTCCCACAACCGTCAGTACGTCGTACTTGAGATAGTATGCGGGTGCTCGTTAGGTTACGAGTACACTGGACAGGACTCGTCGGGAACTGATTAGTTGGTTTTATACCTATCGTCAGTTATCAATTCCCAGGTGACATGAGTACAGCTTAGTCCGCTGACTTGACACTAGCACTTCGCCTCGAGTGTGTTCCCACTGTACTTTGATTACTACCCTACCACGGCTCAAAGGAGTAGTGCAAACAGGTAGTAGTTGGGTGCGAAGCACTTGGAGGCAGTGACGGTTAGACAGGATTCGTCTCTACCGGTATTGGGGGTTGACATCGCGCTGTGTCTAGGAGAGCCATTACACGAGTAGTCCCTGGCCAGGGCAAGCGAGATATACTGCTAGGCTTTCAGTGTTATCTCAGGGTGTTTTGGGCTTCATTCCGACACGACTTGTGCCGCTATTAGGGGACTGATGTTTACCGCCCCCTAGGCCCGCCATGCGATGTATCAGACGAACAGACCGGACTGTATGGAGATTGTCACATTCAGACTCAGTAGGAGTTCCGATGGGGTTCACCTCGTCAGTCTTCTTATCGGCATCTACCTGGAGACCGTTACGCACAGCTAGTGCCGCTTGCGGTCTGTGGTTAAACCCACTGCCAGCGTAGTGTCGAGTCTTTAGAGTCCCACACAGAGGGCTATTCGCCTTTGGGCAAAACAGAGTAGAGGTCGCATGGTTTTGCGACAGGGTTCGTTCTCATCCGAGCACTTGTGCACGTTTGGAGTCCGGACGGATATTACTAGCGGGCTCTGGTTTGAGCCAGATACTAGTATATGTTTTGGGGTTAGTTTTATCTCATTGTGTTCATGTTCCTCGGAACAAGAATGCGGGTGTGTATGCACAGTTGATTGAGGCGGACGAAGAGGATTTTCATTAGGGTTTCGGAACGGGTGTGTATGCACAGTTGACAGTCGTCTTTTTCCAAACCTTAATGAATTTATGATATATCAATTAATAATATTAATTAAATGAAATTATGTCATGGTTGGGTTTGTTGACTTGTTGACCAAGGTTGACTTGTTGACCATGGTTGAAACTTTGACTATCATCATTACATATCAAAGATGCTCTTTGATTCTAGCAAAACCATTTAATGTGTGTAATGATAATTGTCATTCCAAACCATCCATCAACTATTTCATTTAGATTATTATTATTAATTTGATAATTCATTTTCATATTATGTTATGGTTGTAAAAATTTATTCATTCTATCATAACACTTCTCTCTCCTCTCTTCTTCTTCCTCCTCCTCTAGTTCAAGGAGACTCACTCTCATGTGTTGAGAAACCCTCTCCTTGAGATAAAAACATCTCAAAACCACTCTCTACTCACTCTAGGGTTAGAGGTCTAGCAAGCCAAAGATCCTAGTTCTCTCAAAGTTCGAGAAAGGAGTCCGAAGGTTGAACCCTCAGGTGGATCCATCTTTGACGGAAGAAGGCGACGAGAAAAGCACCATCCAAGCTCTACAAAGGTTTCAAGAAGAAGGAGTTCAAGTTAGGTATAACATCTTTTCCGTGTAGCTAACTCTCTTTAGCTTGGTAGCTAGTTTAGTTTATAAAAGATCCCGACTTTTGTTAGTCCATGTTGCCTAATGCGCTAAAAATTGGTTTTTTATACCGTTTCCGCCTCCGCGCAAGAACCGGGGTTGGCAACATGGACTTACACACATCACAGGTATCGCAGCAGAAAAACAACATATGAAATATTGGATATACTAGGATTTCCGGGTTTTATATTAAGCCTGTATAAAACACGGATTCCACGGTCGTGATGAATAGCCAAAACCACATCCCTAGACCCCTACCAGAGCGGCAAGCAACCCTACCAATTCTAGAGTTAGGAGACCCGGTCTCGACGCCTCGAGATGGTCTCCCACTAGACTCCAGAACCCGGTTACTTGTGCTCCCCTCCTTAGGTCTATCCTAATGCGGAAAAGTAAATAATATACAACAATGGTGACATCATCCTCAACCCGAAAGTGCCCCAATAAAAGAATATTACATACATTGAATTTTACATGAATGAAAATAAAAACTCTTATATCACATAAAAGAAACCCGGCTATTCAAACACGACGATCCAATATAACATATCCCAGCAACACATAACATCACATGTCATCAACATAAGTAAATATGCGTATCCCAATTATTGTTGACATATAGCAACGAAACCGGTGATACCCCACATATTACGCTTACGGTCGCAGAAATGAAAATGAAAAACTACAACAATTGGAATCGTAACTGTCTTTAGACATCGTAAACCCGGGATATCTCATATCCAAGATTTCATGCCTAATAATGTAAAGCTCGCATTTAGGTCTCACCCATGAAAACACCTTTTCAAAATAAGTCGGACAATTCAACAAAATTTCCGATTACATCCGAGACCGAAATGTTAGATTTACACGCAACAAATATATTTGTGGATTCCAATTATTGTATCTCATTACAGAAAGCTAGACGATGTTAAACAATTCGATCGAATCAACGAATTCCCAAAATTCCCAGCGAACTCAACACTTAAGCAGAATTAAAAATTCCCAGAAGTATGCCCCAGTACCTACGGACCAACAGCTGAAGTGCCCGACCCAAGCCTCTTAAGTGATGCTGCGGATTCACCGCCAAAACCATGTTTTGGCCATGGATCTGCGGTCACTTAGACGAGTTAGGGTTTCGTTCTTTAGGTGTGTCCATAGAATTACCTGCATAATTTTCTGAATATTTTTAACATGGAAAAATCCAACTTTTTGAAAAATTTCCAGAGAGGGGGTCCGTTTCGGGTTTTCGAGGTTCGATCGGAATTCTAACTTCGTCTAGACAATGCCTAATGCTCTAGCTAGGCTCTGATACCACTGTAGGGTTCTTAGGCACTAGAACAAGGTTTCACTAGACATCAAACATGGCGTATTTTAAATTTTCAAGTGCCAAACAATCTAAGCAAGGATCTTTACTAGAGAATTAGGGTTAGAAACAACAAGTAAACAACTTTACATTTAAGTGAATGAGGAATACAATCTTTGTAGACCGGTCCTTCACTTCTAAAGCTCTGTGTAGTAGTCCCTTCGCTGCGAGTATCGATCTCCCTAACTCTAGTATGGGTTCTCCCGGAGAAATGAACAAGCTTGCTCGAAGTCTTCGAGACCGAAGATGATCTACGTCGAGGAGACTCAAACTCATGCTACCTCTTCACTAATTGTGAAATTAGTGAACCAAACTGTCACGACCCGAAAGAGCACGTGACTGGCCCTTGAACCATATGAAGTCTATAGGACTCCATCTGATCCAAGTAAGCCAAAAGCCCAGAAATCTAAAACCATTTTTAGGAATAAGTAAAGAAACTGGTTTAAAGAAGTGAAGAACTACATGTTTGAAATCAAGGTTTTTAAATAACTAAGCCGAATATGCATTTTAAAACAGTACAGTCTTTTCTAAAAATTTCGGCAGAGTTTCTTTTGTAAAACTGGCCCCGAATGGGGTACAACAAGGATAACAATATATGCAATGATAAGGCATCCCCAAGCGGGAGCTAGCTCTTTGTCAAAAGACGGCCACAACCACACGAGCAATAAGAATATACAACGCCAAGTGGCGAGGATCAAATCCAAAAGAAAGCTCAAAAGCAACAAGAAAAACCACAATACTACTAAGCGCGACTCTAAGGTCGAATAATACATCACCTAAGTCTGAGTCTGAAACAATATACAAGTTTTGGTTGATGGAAATTCTAGATACAAAGAATAATATAAGTACAATGATGGTTCTTGATGCAAAAGAAACCACCTACCAAATGCAATTCACCCTCAAGGAAGCAATGTGCCAGAAATGCCGCAAAGGAACCTGTACGGCAAAACCTGCAAGAACTGTGGCACAACGGGGGTGAGTTGCCAACTCGTGAATAGAGAATATTTACAAGCAGAAACCGAAGGCAAGACATAATCCTAGGTCAAAACGATCAGTACAAAATCCTCAATATAAAACATGCAGCCTATAACAATGCTAGGGTAAATATCTAACCCGAGTATAATCTCATGTGCCTGTGTCAGTACTTCAGGTAGCAATATATCATATGAATGAGGTATGAATGCATGAGAACAGAATACATGTAAATGAAGAAACTGTTTTCATAATTTAGTGAGATTTCCTTTGTATTTTTAAAATGAGGTATCATAATGAAATCAGCATAAAACAGTGCCTAACATCGGCACAAAACGTAATCCAAATATCTCGATATCTCTGTATCACAGTCTCTGTACCTCAATATCTCGAAATCGCAATGTCTCAATCACAAAAATCTAGGGCGCCGTCAGTCCAGACCAGCCCCTACCATCAATCTCAAGACCACGACGGTATCCTCCGGATATCCGACGCGTCAGGTAAAATCACCGGTCGGTAGTGCTCCCCTGCCAGGCTCAACGTCATCACCACATTCCTCTTGCCCCGGGGTACCACACCGGGTCCACCATGTACCCGAAACGGTTCATCCGTCTCCTCGAATCGGGTTTCCAAATCCATCAGCAAACTCATGGTGGACGACTCATACATCATGGGAAAACCGCACTTTTTATTTTAAAAGAGAGAATATGATTATTTGTGTCTTTGCGGTTTTCCTCCAAATCCAGAAAATCTCATAGAAATCCAAATCCAAACCTCAATAGCACGTAAAATAGTGAATATATGCATGAGAATCCATGAATGCGGCATAACAATGAATAACAGCATGCATGAAGTAGCAGGTAATAACTACAATGTCTAAACTATTAGCTAATAGGCTATGTCAAGCAATAATATTTTCTAAGGTGTACGTGACATGGCAATTACCGGTGAAGATGTGTGTGAGCCGGCAAGTAAGTGTACGTGGTACATACGCATCATCGGTAATGGTGCTGGTGTCCTAACAGCATGATATCAATAATGGAGTATGAAACATAATATAAGCATGCGATGCGAAGCGAACCACAAAAAGGAGCGGGAGCTGAATACTAGACGCAACTATAACTAATCTGCATAAACCTAACATAAGTCCTACAAATGGTGCCTTTTGAAAGAACACGAATCATGGGGTTTTGAAAATAGGGGCTACGGTGTTTTTATGAAAAGATACGCCTTTTTAAATATCCGTAGATCCCTTGACCTGTCTTTTAAAATACCCACGACCCGCTAGTTTTGAAATAGGTAGGAGTCTAATCTAATCTAACAACTACACTAAACTAAACGGCTGAACTAACAAGCTGAGCTACAGGTAAGGAAACCGCCTAACATCTGAGTCGATATATAGATATAATAGTCGGTGATTCCGCCTCAATAGTATCGCGTACGATACAGTATATCATATGACATCCTCAAGTCATGAGTGCGGATCTATCATCAATGTAAAGCTCATACGGTAAATCTTCGTACGGCATCCCAATAGCTGGGTACGGGTCAATATCACACTATCTCATCACATCTTAGGTATCACTATCATCAGATCATATAATCCGGGGTACTATTCTATGTCTAGTAAAAATCGATACCATCAATAAAGTATGCATGCGGGGGTAAACAAATATCCCAAGCCCGCAAGAATCACATTTCGTATCCCAAATACGAATCATATCAAATCACCGATCTCGCGGCACAAAGCCCAATATCATCGACTCATCTCCAAAGTCTCATCATTAACACCGTGTAAGTATGGGTAATATGCAAGGGTGTGCGTGCAGGTGTAATTCTATTCTAGGGTTCGCGACTATGAACTACACTAGTCACTTCTAACCCTACACTATCCAATATACACCTAACTATCATAATAATAACAACTACGGACTGCGGGGGTGCTATACGCCATCCACCCGACTTCCCCCAGTAGATATAATCTACTCACCTTGCGTCTCCATCTTTCGATGTCACCACGCGTTTGCTTGTCGTCCCGTTGTCTTCATAGGGTACCTACACATCAAAATATCGTATATGCGCATTAAAACCAAATCAAAGCTAAAACGGCACACGAAACCCAAAACGATACGATAAGAGGCCTATAGGTTAGAACCTATGGCACGCCTTCAAAACCATCAATAAATCCTCTATATCGTCGTATAAACGCCAAATAGTCGAGGTAAAACACAAGACACAAATTCAGACTTAAAAATACGGAATACGGAAACACGAATCCAAAACAGCAACTTAGGAAATACGTCCCAGATTTCACCCTAGGTCCAATTAGACAATTCTATATATACCAGGGGCCTAACATGAACATGTAGGAGCTACAGAACCAATACGACCCAAAATGGTGGGACCCAGGCCGCAATTGGCGGCCAGAAGGGGAAATTTTGCGGCCGGCAAAAGGAGTTAGGGGCTAGGGTCTTGGTGGTAGCTTCCTGGGTGCCTGCACATGTCACTGTCCACTCAATTTTATTTTAGGATACCTCGTATGATAGCAGATTCCATAAACACTACACAGATTTCATAATTTCCCCGATATCGGTTTCAAAAATCCGTATTCTGGTTTTAGGCTTCAGGTTAGGGTCTCAATTTAGGCACTATGGTGTTTATATAACCTCAATTGAACTCAATTTCACATACAACACAAGTTTCCCTCAAACCCTAACTAGGTTTTACCTCAAGTCACCAATTCACACAATATCGGTTCAAAACTAAACATGGGGTATAAGTAATACTAAAACTAAGCTAATGGTTCAGAAAAATACCTCATTTGGCAACTCAAGAATTTTCTTGAGTTGCCCCTAGTGGCCAAAATCCTTGCTTTCATGGTCCACCATGTAGGTCTTGAGCTTGTGCATCTTTTTAGTGAAATGAGATTGGGGTTTTGGAGTTGTTTTGAATGTGTTTTGAGGGGTTGAAGAGGGGAGGGAAGTGAGGGAGGAGGAGCAGCAGGAGAGAGGAGAAGAGGGAGGGAAATGAAGGGAAGAAAAATGGCTAAGTCTTTAGTCAATTAAGCCCATACCTCTCTCTCTCACATACTACCAAATTCTTTAATGTTTTTTTTTTCCATTTCTTTTCCTTTTCTTTTCTTATTCTCTCAAAATCCTTCTCCCAAGAATAGTAAACCCAAAGAGAACCATGGCAAGAAAATGCACAAGTGTGAAAAAGTGATATGTGCATGTGTTGCACAAAAAGCTAAAAAAACCGATTAGCGATTTTTTAATCGCGATTAGCACTAAATTAGTGTCAAATTAATCACAAAAACTTTAAAATGTCATAATTCTCTAATTTACCCTATTTTAGAATTTTCCATAATTTTCCAAAATTTTTCCCATTTATTTGTATTTAATAATTCCAAAATATTAAAATATTCAATAAAATAATATTAAATTATAAAAATTCCCAAATTTAATATTTAGCTTTTTTTTGAAATGTTACAATCTACCCCCTTAAAGAAATTCGGTCCCCGAATTTAAATTTAAACCCCCAATACTAAAACAATTTTAGTAATACTCCAATTTGTCGGGGCTCCGAAAACATCAATACATAGGGAATATAATAAAAATGTACTGCTCTACTAGAAATCAATCCCCAAAATGCATATATAAGAATATCCTGTGCATCTGGTACGCAAGGAATCAAAATCCATATATGTGTTAAACAGGTGTACAAAACAACATCTAGGTGCAACTGGTGTGCACGAAACATCTGTCGTAGGCAACGTGTGTGCCTGACAGTAAAAAAAAATCAGGTGCATGTGACATGCACGAAGAATCCCGATTTAGTGCATCTGGCGTGCACCAAAATCGTATAACACTAAAGGTGCATGAAAACTCTGCTGGAAGTGTAAATCAAATCACTGTATAAGATGGGCGTGAATTCACAATCAATATCTCGAATGTAATAACTATGCGCAAAATATATAAATATCCAGTGTGTGCATGAAACGAATATCATGAAACTCAGTCATCAAACTAAATCATGCAAACAGAACGCACAAAATACCGAAATCCAAAACGACAGATACGTGATAATCGAATCACAAAATCACAAATCATAAATACCGTCTTCGGTAGTTCCTCCTTCGAGGTCGAGAAGGAGTTACTGCATCCAAAGCTAGTAGCGCAAGATATCTACTTGCCTCTTGCTCACGGTCTGGCGTCCTCTGACTCTGGGTCCTTATCTTCTCTGCGGATCCCTATCTCACAATCAATCGGCTCATCAGCCCTGTCAGGTGTGCTAACGGGGACGATTCCGTTCTGGCACTTCTCTGGTCGTCTCTCGGTCAATCCTCACGACTACTCATATGCAGCATATCACTGGCGTCGGCCTCTGGCTCTCTGAATGCACATCACACATCTGATCCTGGGTGCAATATCATTGCAGCAATGTCCTGAAAGGAATCCTGCTCAAGGTCTCTTCCGATCTTGCCTATGCCGAACTGTACGGAGGCTGGCTCTCTTGCATAATCTCTTCTCACTCGATAGACAACTGTGTCCTCAGCACAATATTTCTCGAAATCTGGTCGCATCCCAATGCCTCTGTAAGCATATCTGACTTCCGGTCTCGACGGGAAGCAATGACAGCTCGTCAGCGTCTCGCTCGAACCTCTGGTTCCACCTGTCTCTATCGTCGTCCACTATGACGTCACGCCATGCTATCTACGCACTGCACTGTTCTCGGCCACGGTCAATCTGAAGTCTCTCGCCCGGACTCGAAATCGCGTACTCTGTAACTTCATCATTCTGTAGAAGATGTCAGGCCGAACAGGTCCTCGGGAACACGTCCCAACCATCGGAGGAATACTCATCACTCGACCGTCCTTGATCAATTAGCAACGCATCTGGGTAAGTTCCTTTATCCGAACCTGGTCAACTACCTCGTCGACGATGCCGAACTCTGGCCTGCTGGTGTGCGCAACATGACCACCCCTGGGTCTAGGTCTTCTCGTATCGTATTCCGGAAAGGTCCTGTCGAGGTTTCTTTCTCAAATCTCATTTCCTGCCGTATTTCCCGGAAGTCATCATCCATTGCTGAAGCTAATTCTTATTCCGGAATGGCTGCATACTTATTGCGCCTCCTTCTGGATGATATATCCATATGCAACGCCTCTGGGTGCGTATCACATCTCTGATATCAGCGGAGTGGAACGTCATCTCGTCGAAATATCTTGCGAACTCTTTTCTTCACTCGGCTTCCATGTCGACTGATTCGAACTCGTCTCATCATGGCTGCATGGACTGTGCTCCAACGGCTATCCTCGTATCTGGAGTCTCCCATGCAATGCACCCCATCACACGATATCCGAATGATGTCGAATCATCCGATCGACTCGTCAGAACCTCATAATCCCCCAAGAGATCAACATCATGGGTACAGTTTAATAGTATCGAGTACATACCACAGCGTCGGTGGTCCAGCCGTAGAAGGGCAAACCCAAGCCTCACTAATGGCGCCGTGGAACTGCCGCAAACCCTAAGGTTCAAAGGCTTTCACACGGTCATTAAGTCGAGTTAGGGTTTCATTCTTCTAGAGGGTCTATAGAATCACCTGCATGTCTTTCCGTATACTTTAAACTTGGAAAATGGGCTCCTGACATTCGATCGTCTCTATCGACTCTCAACGAATCTGCGTGAAGTCGTCTTTAGCTGGAAACAATCTATCTGATGACCTCGCATCGGTAACCAAACGAACCACATGTCCTAGTCATTAGTCCTCAGGTGACTAGCGACCGTCCATCATATCTCTAGGTATAAGCTCGTGCTGCAGTAGTTCCAACCATCTGGGTGATATCTCGTCATTGCCGCAACAACTGGCTCATTCACCTGTACGCCGAACAGCGCCTCAATCCTCCAGGAAAGGCGACACATTGGCGGTCATCTCTGAATCGGTCTGCTCTAGATCTGAGTAAGACTCTCCACACTGGAAATCTTCAACTCAACTGGGCCCGCTCCGGCGCATAAATCGGACGAATCACCTTCGTCTCTCAAATCGGGTAGACTAGCTATCATCTGTCTCATATCTGCCTGGAAGCTCCGACAATCTCAGCTCGTAAGCTCCGAAAGCGACATCCTGTCCATCTCAGCAACAGCTGGTCCATCTGTCTGCACGGTAGGCGACATCATAATCTCTGAGGTATGTTGTACATCAACAGTCCTCTCTCAACTGGCAGCTCTAACAATGGCCCGATCATCCGGTGCAAAACCAAGCACTCGCCTCCACTTGAGGTCACAGTCCTCAAAACTAACTCGAGACGTTCCCATGTCACCAGAAAACACAATGGTCGGCCCTCGTACCAGACGAGCTCGCACCTGACCGTAACCCTAGCAGCAGCCCAAACTGCGCTCAAACATGGCGACAGGAACCTCAATCCAGTATCGAAGAGAGCAGATCAATGGCAAGAAAGGAAACAACAGATCCAGAGTGGATACATGATCATAGGAAGGAACAACATCAATAAGGGTATGATCATGAAACTAATAGAATCGGGGAGTTCAAATGGACGCATAATCCTGGATATAAAGAGAATCACTGATCTCGAAAATATGTACATCCTAAGGTTCCTGAAGCGGAGTGGCGTGTCGTAAGTATGCCGCGGAACATACCAACGGTACGTCACTCTACTTTAGTCACCTATTCCATCAACCAAGGGTCATCCTACGCGACGAAAGTTCGGGTCTAATACCCCCTCGACTGAGTCTAAGTTCCGTAAGGTCAAGCCTAAGTTCCGTATATATATAAACGCCCTAGGCTCCACATAGTCAAACTTAGACTCGAACCAAGGTCAACCTAGCGCTCTGATACCAACTTTGTCACGACCCGAAAGAGCACGTGACTGGCCCTTGAACCATATGAAGTCTATAGGACTCCATCTGATCCAAGTAAGCCAAAAGCCCAGAAATCTAAAACCATTTTTAGGAATAAGTAAAGAAACTGGTTTAAAGAAGTGAAGAACTACATGTTTGAAATCAAGGTTTTTAAATAACTAAGCCGAATATGCATTTTAAAACAGTACAGTCTTTTCTAAAAATTTCGGCAGAGTTTCTTTTGTAAAACTGGCCCCGAATGGGGTACAACAAGGATAACAATATATGCAATGATAAGGCATCCCCAAGCGGGAGCTAGCTCTTCGTCAAAAGACGGCCACAACCACACAAGCAATAAGAATATACAACGCCAAGTGGCGAGGATCAAATCCAAAAGAAAGCTCAAAAGCAACAAGAAAAACCACAATACTACTAAGCGCGACTCTAAGGTCGAATAATACATCACCTAAGTCTGAGTCTGAAACAATATACAAGTTTTGGTTGATGGAAATTCTAGATACAAAGAATAATATAAGTACAATGATGGTTCTTGATGCAAAAGAAACCACCTACCAAATGTAATTCACCCTCAAGGAAGCAATGTGCCAGAAATGCCGCAAAGGAACCTGTACGGCAAAACCTGCAAGAACTGTGGCACAACGGGGGTGAGTTGCCAACTCGTGAATAGAGAATATCTACAAGCAGAAACCGAAGGCAAGACATAATCCTAGGTCAAAACGATCAGTACAAAATCCTCAATATAAAACATGCAGCCTATAACAAGGCTAGGGTAAATATCTAACCCTAGTATAATCTCATGTGCCTGTGTCAGTGCCTCAGGTAGTAATATATCATATGAATGAGGTATGAATGCATGAGAACAGAATACATGTAAATGAAGAAACTGTTTTCATAATTTAGTGAGATTTCCTTTGTATTTTTAAAATGAGGTATCATAATGAAATCAGCATAAAACAGTGCCTAACATCGGCACAAAACGTAATCCAAATATCTCGATATCTCTGTATCACAGTCTCTGTACCTCAATATCTCGAAATCGCAATGTCTCAATCACAAAAATCTAGGGCGCCGTCAGTCCAGACCGGCCCCTACCATCAATCTCAAGACCACGACGGTATCCTCCGGATATCCGACGCGTCAGGTAAAATCACCGGTCGGTAGTGCTCCCCTGCCAGGCTCAACGTCATCACCACATTCCTCTTGCCCCGGGGTACCACACCGGGTCCACCATGTACCCGAAACGGTTCATCCGTCTCCTCGAATCGGGTTTCCAAATCCATCAGCAAACTCATGGTGGACGACTCATACATCATGGGAAAACCGCACTTTTTATTTTAAAAGAGAGAATATGATTATTTGTGTCTTTGCGGTTTTCCTCCAAATCCAGAAAATCTCATAGAAATCCAAATCCAAACCTCAATAGCACGTAAAATAGTGAATATATGCATGAGAATCCATGAATGCGGCATAACAATGAATAACAGCATGCATGAAGTAGCAGGTAATAACTACAATGTCTAAACTATTAGCTAATAGGCTATGTCAAGCAATAATATTTTCTAAGGTGTACGTGACATGGCAATTACCGGTGAAGATGTGTGTGAGCCGGCAAGTAAGTGTACGTGGTACATACGCATCATCGGTAATGGTGCTGGTGTCCTAACAGCATGATATCAATAATGGAGTATGAAACATAATATAAGCATGCGATGCGAAGCGAACCACAAAAAGGAGCGGGAGCTGAATACTAGACGCAACTATAACTAATCTGCATAAACCTAACATAAGTCCTACAAATGGTGCCTTTTGAAAGAACACGAATCATGGGGTTTTGAAAATAGGGGCTACGATGTTTTTATGAAAAGATACGCCTTTTTAAATATCCGTAGATCCCTTGACCTGTCTTTTAAAATACCCACGACCCGCTAGTTTTGAAATATGTAGGAGTCTAATCTAATCTAACAACTACACTAAACTAAACGGCTGAACTAACAAGCTAAGCTACAGGTAAGGAAACCGCCTAACATCTGAGTCGATATATAGATATAATAGTCGGTGATTCCGCCTCAATTGTATCGCGTACGATACAGTATATCATATGACATCCTCAAGTCATGAGTGCGGATCTATCATCAATGTAAAGCTCATACGGTAAATCTTCGTACGGCATCCCAATAGCTGGGTACGGGTCAATATCACACTATCTCATCACATCTCAGGTATCACTATCATCAGATCATATAATCCGGGGTACTATTCTATGTCTAGTAAAAATCGATACCATCAATAAAGTATGCATGCGGGGGTAAACACATATCCCAAGCCCGCAAGAATCACATTTCGTATCCCAAATACGAATCATATCACATCACCGATCTCGCGGCACAAAGCCCAATATCATCGACTCATCTCCAAAGTCTCATCATTAACACCGTGTAAGTATGGGTAATATGCAAGGGTGTGCGTGCAGGTGTAATTCTATTCTAGGGTTCGCGACTATGAACTACACTAGTCACTTCTAACCCTACACTATCCAATATACACCTAACTATCATAATAATAACAACTACGGACTGCGGGGGTGCTATACGCCATCCACCCGACTTCCCCCAGTAGATATAATCTACTCACCTTGCGTCTCCATCTTTCGATGTCACCACGCGTTTGCTTGTCGTCCCGTAGTCTTCATAGGGTACCTACACATCAAAATATCGTATATGCGCATTAAAACCAAATCAAAGCTAAAACGGCACACGAAACCCAAAACGATACGATAAGAGGCCTATAGGTTAGAACCTATGGCACGCCTTCAAAACCATCAATAAATCCTCTATATCGTCGTATAAACGCCAAATAGTCGAGGTAAAACACAAGACACAAATTCAGACTTAAAAATACGGAATACGGAAACACGAATCCAAAACAGCAACTTAGGAAATACGTCCCAGATTTCACCCTAGGTCCAATTAGACAATTCTATATATACCAGGGGCCTAACATGAACATGTAGGAGCTACAGAACCAATACGACCCAAAATGGTGGGACCCAGGCCGCAATTGGCGGCCAGAAGGGGAAATTTTGCGGCCGGCAAAAGGAGTTAGGGGCTAGGGTCTTGGTGGTAGCTTCCTGGGTGCCTGCACATGTCACTGTCCACTCAATTTTATTTTAGGATACCTCGTATGATAGCAGATTCCATAAACACTACACAGATTTCATAATTTCCCCGATATCGGTTTCAAAAATCCGTATTCTGGTTTTAGGCTTCAGGTTAGGGTCTCAATTTAGGCACTATGGTGTTTATATAACCTCAATTGAACTCAATTTCACATACAACACAAGTTTCCCTCAAACCCTAACTAGGTTTTACCTCAAGTCACCAATTCACACAATATCGGTTCAAAACTAAACATGGGGTATAAGTAATACTAAAACTAAGCTAATGGTTCAGAAAAATACCTCATTTGGCAACTCAAGAATTTTCTTGAGTTGCCCCTAGTGGCCAAAATCCTTGCTTTCATGGTCCACCATGTAGGTCTTGAGCTTGTGCATCTTTTTAGTGAAATGAGATTGGGGTTTTGGAGTTGTTTTGAATGTGTTTTGAGGGGTTGAAGAGGGGAGGGAAGTGAGGGAGGAGGAGCAGCAGGAGAGAGGAGAAGAGGGAGGGAAATGAAGGGAAGAAAAATGGCTAAGTCTTTAGTCAATTAAGCCCATACCTCTCTCTCTCACATACTACCAAATTCTTTAATGTTTTTTTTTTCCATTTCTTTTCCTTTTCTTTTCTTATTCTCTCAAAATCCTTCTCCCAAGAATAGTAAACCCAAAGAGAACCATGGCAAGAAAATGCACAAGTGTGAAAAAGTGATATGTGCATGTGTTGCACAAAAAGCTAAAAAAACCGATTAGCGATTTTTTAATCGCGATTAGCACTAAATTAGTGTCAAATTAATCACAAAAACTTTAAAATGTCATAATTCTCTAATTTACCCTATTTTAGACTTTTCCATAATTTTCCAAAATTTTTCCCATTTATTTGTATTTAATAATTCCAAAATATTAAAATATTCAATAAAATAATATTAAATTATAAAAATTCCCAAATTTAATATTTATCTTTTTTTTGAAATGTTACACAAACACCCTAAACTAAATGGCAAGTAGTAGAGGATGATGAAGTAGAAAATGGGATCTCTTTAGATTTATTTTTCTCACAATATTTTCTCACCTCATGAGGAAGAGGAAGCTCAAGTGAAGAAGATGAGAGAATGAACTCATGAGGTGAGATAGCAACCATGGGTGTGTTAGTGTCATACACTAACCCATATAGAGAATAAACCATGGTTAGTTAATAATGGTTAGGTTAATAAATATTTACAAGTAAAACAAACTTAGTGGACTTGGTCAATAGTTCCACAAGCTTCCACAAGCTTTAACCATGTGACTTAATCCCAATAATTTTGATTAACTTAGATAAATATAAACCCATCACATTATTAAGCATGGTGCAAGTCGCATACACCCATGTCACATGTGGCATCTAGCATGACACAAAAGTTGTACATTAATATATATCACATATACACTAATGCACACATGTGAGAAAAGAAATCATAAGTGAGCTAATATTAGTTAATGTAATCTAGTATATCTAATATACAATTATACATTAAATTATTAAATCAACACTTGATTTAATAATCCGGCTATATCACTTATAACCGACTAATATCAAATGCAACAATTTATCGAATCAACACTTGATCCGATAATCCGGCTATATCTCATATAACCGACCGATGTTACAAATCGTGAGAATATAATGCGGTATCACATACGCGCATTAATCTCGGTCCCGCACATATCACATATGTGCTCCTACTACATTTCGCATGACACTACTACAAATAAGGGTTGCCCCTACGGATAAATCCGTAGGGGCAACCCACTGCCCCTACGAGCATATGCGTAGGGGCGAAAAAATACCCCGTAGGTGCAAAGGCCTCAGGTGCAAGCTGAAGCCCTGAACTTGCCCCTATGGGCAAATTCTTGCCCCTACGGATATCTGTGTAGGTCCTGTTGCCCTTACGGAGTAATGCGTAGGGTAAAAAAAAGTTATATTATTTATGGTTTTTTTAATATATTGAATGTACCTACGGATATAACCGTAGGGGCATGCTCTAACCCCTACGGATATACGCGTAGGTACCTATCCGTAGGGGCCATATATCAGGATTCCTGATATTTTTCCCCTACGGATAACTCCGTAGGGGCGAAGCAATGGCCCCTACGGACATATCCGTAGGGGCACTCCCAACCCCCCCGGTACTGAGATCAGGGGGGAAATATCAGTTACTGCTGATATTTTGCCCCTACGGATATAGCCGTAGGGGCAACATGTGTACCTACAGATTAATCCGTAGGTACACAATATCTGTATTTTTTTTAAAAAATGGGCTGCTAGATTTTTTCCCGCCCTGTGCACAATAATATATACATCAATCAAATATAAAATTAATCATCACACAATATATATCGCAGTATTCATATTCACATCTCACGCATAAAATATACAAAAGAAACCAAAAAACTGAATATGATATAAATATAAACCAAAATCAATATCGCCCAAAATGTTTCAAAATGTAGTACAATATGTATCATATAAATAAATACATGTTTCAAAAAATAAGAATCAAAATGCTAGCCTAGCTCGGTCCAGCTCCACCTCTGATAAACGCTAGAATCTTGCGCCTACCCCGTCGCGTCTGGACCTAACATGTGCAATAAGCGTGTAAGAACTCTGTTTTATTCGAATTCTTATCATTATCGAGTTATTTCGAAAGCCCATTTGGATATCTAGTTTGGAAAAATGTAGTTTATTTTAATTAGATATGTACATTTATGATTAATAAAACCTAAGTCTACAACCAAATAAGCTCAGGCTACGTACTGATATTGGATATGTTGATATCTATAATATGACATGATATTTTACTATTAAGTAGTATACATACCAGCATCTCCTTCAACTCCTGAACGGTGGCCTTCAAGCTCTCCAGTTCCTGCTGGATACGTCGCTCACTGGAGACGGAGGAAGTAACCACCGGGGTGGAGTCCAACCTCATATGGGCCCTGCTAGAGCCCAGTCCTCGGCCTCTCTCCCAACCTCCGTGGTGCCGTCCGTGTGCGGCGTCCAGGACTGGGGTCAGCAGCCTCGAATGCTGCCTTCCCCCTAGCAACTGTCAGAACATTATATTTAGCACATACTGGTCTATAAAGTTGACAAGAAATACCAAAATCAACAAATTCAAAGCCTTACCTACAGAGATAGAAGATGTGCTCCTCTGGTATCTGCATGTATCAAAATTTGAATAATATTAATTAATTTCAGTACATACATATTAACAAGGTAAACTCGCATATAGCGCTGCTTACACATATGACATGGAGTGAACAAGCTCTTGTAGATCATCAAGCGCAAATCTAATCTCATCAAGCAGTCCATGATAATGAGTTGGACGACTAAACAAGGTCCACGACTTACAATCATTCCCGCATGCGAGCACATATAAAAATCATAGTTTCTAGGATGACAAATTTTATTGTCAACTACTGTCACCACCTACAGCTAGACAATAATAAAAATTACTAAGAGCAAAAGGAATGTGAGTATATTTATGATATAGCATTCTAAATCAATATACATGCCCTATATGATATATAAACATACCTGGAGGAACGGGAGTGGCCTATGTCCCTGATATAGACGTATCACCAACAACTAGACAATCAAACATTGACAATATAAGTAATTTTGACATAAACAGGCATGGATATCTATAATATTACATTCAAAATGGATATTAGAGAGCGCACCTGCAGTGAGAAGTGATAAAAGTATCACCCAACAAGGGTGTAATTTACAGAATCAGTTGAGACTCTTGAAAGTCATAGAAGAACCTGACCTGCACAAATCTGATGTATGCTTTCCATTGGACACTAAGAAGTCTCTAAAGGGAAAAACCTATGTGAAAGCCATCATTAGTTCATATCAGAAGATTGATGCTGAAACAGAGAACAATGAATGCCATTTTCTTCTTCTTCTGCCACATTACTGTCTTCTCCTTCGTCTTCTGCCACATTACTGTCTTCTCCTTCTTATTATGTGCGCGTGCAAATTCAATGACTATATTGAGAATATAGATTAATAGTGGGTAGGAAAAGTATTTCTCAAATTGTTTTTGCGTCTAAAAACCATAAACTACTAAGTAATAGCATACATAATTTATTTAGTATAAAGGTTGTTATTTTAAGTTTTCCCTTATAGAGATATGATCTAACTGCCTTTATAAACAATAAGTGTGCAGAAAATTATGATAAGAAACCATAAGAAAGGGTCGTAGCCATGCATAACCTTGAATCTACATACCAAATCATGCACAAGCATGCAATTATTGTCACCTTGTCTTGGAATATAAAATATCTTGGAAGACTATAAGCGAGCGTTTAAATCTTGATAGCTTTTGACTTCAACATATATTTTTCTCAAGTACCATGAAATATACTTCCTCCGTATAAGCCGTTTTTAGGAAGATGGATTGATAATGACAAATTATCCATTGTGGCTCACTAGGTTAGCATTTTCTCTTCTATTGACCACTTACTAATCTGCTTGGTAAATTTATTCGGAACCGGCTGCGAATCATTAAAAGACATGCATAAGAAAGAAAGCTAAAATACAGATATATAGCATACCGATACATCGAAACTTCAAAGTTGCGATGACAATCCAGAGATATTTATTTCTACACACGTGATGCGCGTGCGAATGCGTCAGGCATCATGGACAAATATTTCAGAACATGGAAAGTATTATTAGTATAAAGTAATTAAAACTTTTAAACACCTTGGGTAGATATTTTCTTAGTTGATGCAATCATATCATGAGGACTAAATTTAAGCTATTATACATATGCATATGTATTTTTCTAACCTAATATATCACACACACACACACAGAGAGAACACCAGTTTGGTAGAGAAATCAGGTAGCAGGATCCTGAAGAAATGGAGTCCATAGTATTGCTCATCATCATCATCCATGATCCCTTTTGATAATATTTTTTCAAAGGGATCATGGATGATGATGATGAGCAATTCTATGGACTCCATTTCTTCAGGGTCCTGCTATCTGATTTCTCTACCAAACTGGTGTTCTCTCTCTCTCTCTGTGTGTGTGTGTGTGTGATATATTAGGTTAGAAAAATACATATGCATATGTATAATAGCTTAAATTTAGTCCTCATGATATGATTGCATCAACTAAGAAAATATCTACCCAAGGTGTTTAAAAGCTTTAATTACTTTATACTAATAATACTTTCCATGTTCTCAAATATTTGTCCATGATACCTGACGCATTCGCACGCGCACCACGTGTGTAGAAATAAATATCTCTGGATTGTCATCGCAACTTTGAAGTTTCGATGTATCGGTATGCTATATATCTGTATTTTAGCTTTCTTTCTTATGCATGTCTTTTAATGATTCGCAGCCGGTTCCGAATAAATTTACCAAGCAGATTAGTAAGACGGTCAATAAAAGAGAAAATGCTAACCTAGTGAGCCACAATGGATAATTTGTCATTATTAATCCATCTTCCTGAAAACGGTTTATACGGAGGAAGTATATTTCATGGTACTTGAGAAAAATATATGTTGAAGTCAAAAGCTATCAAGATTTAAATGCTCACTTATAGTCTTCCAAGATATTTTATATTCCAAGGCAAGGTGATAATAATTGCATGCTTGTGCATTATTTGGTATGTAGATTCAAGGTTATGCATGGCTACGACCCTTTCTTATGCTTTCTTATCATAATTTTCTGCACACTTATAGTTTATAAAGGCAGTTAGATCATATCTCTATAAGGGAAAACTTAAGATAACAACCTTTATACTAAAAAAATTATGTATGCTATTACTTAGTAGTTTATGGTTTTTAGACGCAAAAACAATTTGAGAAATACTTTTCCTACCCACTATTAATCCATATTCTCAATATAGTCATTGAATTTGCACGCGCACATAATAAGAAGGAGAAGACAGTAATGTGGCAGAAGACGAAGGAGAAGACAGTAATGTGGCAGAAGAAGAAGAAAATGGCATTCATTGTTCTCTGTTTCAGCATCAATCTTCTGATATGAACTAATGATGGCTTTCACATAGGCTTTTCCCTTTAGAGACTTCTTAGTGTCCAATGGAAATCATACATTAGATTTGTGCAGGTCAGGTTTTTCTATGACTTTCAAGAGTCTCAACTGATTCTGTAAATTACACCCTTGTTGGGTGATACTTTTATCACTTCTCACTGCAGGTGAGCTCTCTAATATCCATTTTGAATATCTATAATATTACATTCAAAATGGATATTAGAGAGCGCACCTGCAGTGAGAAGTGGTAAAAGTATCACCCAACTAGGGTGTAATTTACAGAATCAGTTGAGACTCTTGAAAGTCATAGAAGAACCTGACCTGCACAAATCTGATGTATACCTTCTATTGGACACTAAGAAGTCTCTAAACCGGAAAGCCAATGTGAAAGCCATCATTAGTTCATATCAGAAGATTGATGCCAAAACAGAGAACAAGGAATGTCATTTTTTTCTTCTTCTGCCACATTACTGTCTTCTCCTTCGTCTTCTGCCACATTACTGTCTTCTCCTTCTTATTATGTGCGCGTGCAAATTCAATGACTATATTGAGAATATGGATTAATAGTGGGTAGGAAAAGTATTTCTCAAATGGCTTTTGCGTCTAAAAACCATAAACTACTAAGTAATAGCATACATAATTTTTTTAGTATAAAGGTTGTTATTTTAAGTGCGCGTGCAAATTAAATGAAAGCAGAAACTCATTTAACATTATCAACTAGTGAGATTTCAATGTCGAAAATCCCTAAATAGGAAAATTACTAAAAGGAAAAGACTCTTTGAACAAAACGCATCCACTAGCAATAATATGGAACTGAGACTCGATCAAGATTCTCTGGACTAAAAAATTCCAAGGAATTGCTATTTGAATTACGTTAATTTGGAGCACGATCGTTGTAAGTTGTACTTTTCCCGACTTGTGTCATGCCCATGAGCACACAAACTTCTCCCCAATCACAAATCCCAGTCCAAATTTGTATTCAAAATTTATTTAATTAGTTTGTGATCCAGATCAATGATTCGTTGCTTGAGGCATCAATGTAGGCACAAATATCACTGAAACAGCCTAAATCACCATATGAACCGGTTATCGGTTTCAATTCCACCAGAATTAGAATTTCATCCGAACAACTTTCACACGGTAATCGGAACCTGGTCAACAAATTTGTCATGCCCGTTGTGGTTTTACTTATGTACAGTACTTCCACAAAATACGTGCTGTCATTTCTAAATGGAAGTTTCTCAGTGCCACCATAGTAGCAGAAGATGGAATTGTTTATCGCAACTAGATTATGCTAAGCCTCGGATAGATTAGGCAAACATGATCTAGAAGAATATAATTAGCAGATGAAAATAATAATAAAACAAAACAAAGCGTAGCAAATAAGATAAAATAAAATAAAGATATAGAAAATAAAATAGAAATAAGTTTTCGAGAGGAGAGGTGCAAGATATCATGTGCCCCAAAGAAAAGGAGGGCAAAAACAGTGTTGGAATTCATAAGAGGAAAGCTAGACTAACAAGAAGAAACATTACAAATATTACTATGTTTATGAATTATCACAGAAAATCAACCCAGAATCTGCAAGAAAATCAAAAGTATGGCTGAAATATGAGACGGACAAATATCTTTTCCTCTCTTATCTTTTCTTTTTGAAAACAAATACCAAAAGATGTTGACTTTCTGGATAGATAGGAGTGGATATGATAAAAACATGTAAAGGGTGCATGGAAGTGCTAACAGAGACTCTTTGTTGCAACTTTATAGTAAACGGAACAATAACTGGCATATTCAAGTTAAAAGAATAATGAACATGGCTTACAAACTTGGGTGAGAACGATGTGACACTCGGAAAAACATCTAAAAGACAAATTCCTACGGAAATGTGCAGAGTGATCTTTTACTATCTAACACAGTGAACTAAAACATTGGGCTTAGGATTTGTAAGCTAGAAGTACAAAATGAAAAAACGTAGTACCTTTCTAACTACGGCATAGTCTACAAGAGACAAGTTAAGCTCCACATCTGACTCAGCCTGATATGAATGTACAACCTACAGAACTGGGCTTGGACATGCTTCAATTCTTGGCCGCTCTGATGCCATTTGTTTATCAAACATAGAGATGTGCAAAAATTGTTGGCAAATTACTCGGCAGAACTTAACTTGCATTTATTTCTAATGCCTGCAAAAAGCAGCCTTAGTTTTGGGCTAAACAGAAAAGTGGTTTGCTTGATTACCTCAGCTTCAAGCTGGTCAAGGATTTGTAAGATTCTCTGATGGTAAGTCTGTTCTGATTCAGCCTTAACTGCACAAAGTGCAACAATACAAGTCAAATATGATAACCATGACATGCTAATTCAATGCAGGTAACATAACTAGTAAATGGTGAATTAAGTACCATTGCAAGTGGATGCGTTTTGTTGAATCAATATGATCCTGAGACTCGATCAAGATTCTCTGGACTAAAAAATTCCAATGAATTGCTATTTGAATTACGTTAATTTGGAACACGTTTGTATGATTGAAGCTAAGAAACAAATATATTTCCATATTATATCATGCATTGTTTTATCAAAAATAATTTTATTGCATACCTAGCTATGTGCTGAAGTAGGCTATATATCTCAACAGAGAGAGAAATTTATAACCAACATGCCACGAATATTGAGATTGTATATATATATATATATATATATATATATATATATATATATATATATATATATATATATAAAAGTAGACATTTGAATCTAGAAAAATAGAAAACAAAACTTTATTGCTCCCTTGTCTCTTATCAAAATCATTAGAAATGTTCATTTTTTCGGGGCTCAAAATTTCCTTCACAAGCTTTAAAAGAAACCTAGAAAAATTCTCACCCCTTGCCGTAACCCCCTGCCCCAACCCTAACCCTAACCACAACCAGAGCCCCAGTACCCTAACCCCAACCACAGCCCTAGCCGCAGCCCGAGCCCGAGCCCCAAACCCAACCACAGCCCTAGCCGCAGCCCGAGCCCGAACCCCAACCACAGCCCTAGCCGCAGCCCGAGCCCCAGCCCCAACCCTAGCCCTAGCCCTAGCCCAGCCCTAGCCCGAGCCCGCAGCCCCAGCCGCACCACCAGCCGCACCCCCAATAAAAAATTTGATAAATTGAAGAATTCCTTACCTGCAGAGGCGACGACGAGAACTTCGATGAGCCGGCGCCGGCGACGACGAAAGCAAGTGGTGGCTACGACGAAAGCAGGCGGTGGCCACGATGAATCGGCGGCGCTGGCGATGACGACAACGACGATCGATCAGCGGGACCGAGGGTTTGGGAATTTTTTTTTCACGCGAGATAAATTGGGAATAATGAGCGTAGGGATCGATCTGAGCTTTTAATTTAAATCCCTGTTTAGATGCCCCTACGGATAAGTCCGTAGGTTCTTGGTTTGCGGCTCCGTAGGGGCAAACAACAATTTAAGATTTAATAATTTTTATATAAATAAGTAAGGACCGTAGGGGCAACCCTATAGCCCTACGGATTAATCCGTAGGGCCAAAATAAATCTGCTCCTACAGATTTCACTATCCGTAGGGGCAACCCCTTTTTGTAGTAGTGTGAACCAGTAAAGCTCTGTATGGGACTCTAAAGACTCGTCAATACACCGGCAGTAGGTGATGATCATATCAAACACCCACAAGCCGCAAGCGGTCTGCTAAACATAACGGCCACCCGGGTATTGAGCGATTAGAAGATCAAAAAGCAAGACTTCTCATACTCCTGCGAATCCAATCAATAACACTACCGTACAGTCCGCTCTCTTTGTCTGATATGTCGCATATCTCGTCTAGGGGTAGTAAACGTCAGACCCGAGTAACTCGATAAGTCGTGCCGATATGAGGCTCATAATGGGTCGAGAAACTACTGGTAACACTTACTAGTAAATCTCTGAATCATCCCTGGCCAGGGACTTCCTATTATAGCCAATCGAGCACAGCGCAACATCAACCCCCAATACCGGGAAAGACGAATCCTGTCCTATCGCTCATTGCCTCCATGTGACTCGGGACTGTACCCAAAAACCACCATTTTGCACATTCTCATGAATGTGGTAAGGTGGAAATCAAAGCACCGTAGGAATCACACAAGACTCTATGACTATCTCGGGTCTACAGACTAACCTGTACCGGTGTCACCAGAGAACTTCCATCTGACGTAAGGTATAAAACCATCTGAGAGTTCTCAGCGAGTCCGTCCAGTGTACCCAGTCTGCACTGAGCACCCATATATCATCTCTGATGTCAAACACCAATGGATATGGGTTCATCCATCGCCCATCTATATGGGTCGAGAAGCTATACGCTAGTCTACTCTGGTATATCGATGCCGCGTCTCGATACACCAACGACTAAGGACATTAAAGGATGTACACATAGACTACCTTTGTCCTACTAGTATGATCTCCATCATAATCTAGGTAGTCAAGTACGCATCCTAAGGGCTTTACCAACATGTAATAGAGAGACAATTAGTGTACATGTTAAGATAAATAGTAACCAGATAGCAAACTATCATGTCGAGCAAGAAAGTCCTCCTTATATATGTCCAAGCATCCACTACAATATACATCTCTTGTATAGTAATGGCCTCTAGGGCATACATATAACTAATATCGCCAGCATAGGATCAGCGAAATCCGCAGTACAGGTGAGAGCCTCGGCATCAAGATCTTTGATAAATTCGCTTAACATCCGCCTGCTAGTCACAGCACCCCTGGAAGATTGACGCTTCGCAAAAGGTCCCGTAGGCATGCGAATGTGAGACTCAAAAGGGACCGAAGCTAGAATCGTTGCTGCAAAACAAACCGCGCACGAATAAGGGTCAGATTTCAACTTGAAAGATAAAAAAGCTGATGGGCGAGATCTACCGTACCAGCTGTTGAAAGTGGCACGACAGAGAGCACAGGAGGCTCGGCTATTCCTTCGCACCCTCCCTCGAGCCGTGGTACTGTGGACAATATGAGGAAAGCTTAGCAACAGAATGAAAAGAAGAAACACCAAGCGAGGAGTATACTAACCAATGCCGGAAGGGGGAACGAATTCCGACTGGAAGGAAAAATGCGGACTTAACACATGGTGTAAGCGATCAAAGAGCACTCCCGCAGGATTGCGACAATATATGGTTAATGCAGGAAAATGGTATCTACACTGAAGCAAAGAAATGAGAAATCTTCACCTTCCAGAGTTCGGAGAGACGCAGAAGAAAGGGGTGGAACCGTGGCAGTCAAAGCAATGACCGGCGGCAATTTTTCAGTCAGTACAGCATCAGGGTCTACCGCGCCTATACTCATAATAAAGAAGATATCGTTAGATGCCTAGTGGGATTAAAAAATCAAAGATAATAACTCAAGGAGTACCTGACAGAGCATAAACTGAGACAGTGCCCGAAGCGTCACCAGTTGCGACGGCTTCCTCCATTTCCATTGGGAAAGTGGATTCAGCACCCACACCTTCATCCCTTGAAGGGCCGTCGTAATGCTTTCATCCCCCGCCGATATCAAGGATCCACAGGGAGAATAAGCGACAGTCGGAGCGATCCCAGATTCAATAGAAAGGTTGGCCACATCAGGCTCTTTAGTCGCCGGCAGTTCACTTGCCACGTCATCACCTAAATTTGGCCCAGTTAAGAAATGTGTTATGATGCAAGAAAAAAGCTGTTATTAAGAACCGTACGTTGTTCTACCTTGAAGTAGTCATTCAATATCTTCTCGAGCCGCACGTGCAACCTGTCTATGGACAGTAGACAGGACAGAAAGAACGTCGACCATAGGAACACCAGAGGGTTGAGCATTACTCGAACCCGCGCCCACATGTAAGAGAGCCAGACATTCCCTCACAGCGTGCTTTCTACGCTTTCTCTCGTCCTGGGATGTATGAGCCAATCGGCTCGAAACTTCTGATAAAGGGACATCATCGTCCAAATCGAGCCCGGCCTCCAGATCCGCTGTGGCATCCATCATCGGCTGCTTCAGCAAAACCTCCTGTGGTGGCCATGAGAAGGCCTCAGCCATAGTCGATGGCTCTAAAGGCTAATATACATCACCACCCAGGGTTGGCACTACATTCGGAACAACCTGGGTTGTGGTGGTTCCTGTAATAGGATAAAGAAAAGGGTCATATCATAAATAAAAGGAACTAAAAATATAAAGGTGTAGTGAAGCGAATCATACCAAGGTCAAACGAGGCGCGGAGCCTCTCCTCCTCTTCAAACGTCTTGAGGGAAGCCGAGAGAGCCTTTTCAGCAGAAATACCTATTAAGGAAGAGAGCATTAGTAAAGCATAATAAGTTCAAAAAAAAGAGGGGATATATACAGGAGAGTAAAAATGAAGTATACTGGACTCCGCAATAGAGGCTAACGTCGCATGTTCACGGGCCCGTCGTTTGGAAGCGTCAATGGCAGCCTGAAGATCGGTATCAGTCACAGGTGTATCGAACAGACCGATATTGGTGCCATACTTGCATAAGCCCTCGCTATAGGAGGCATGGGGCTCCTGGCCGAATACGACGTCAGCAGAAAATAAGGTTTCTCTTTTGCGAGGTGGCATCAACACTCAACGATAAGAGTTTTCGCTTGACGGGTCTCTTCGGACGGCGAGTCCCAATCTCCGAACTAATTCCCAACTCCGTGGATGCCACGGCTACCGCAGTCGCAGGAACATCCGGTCAAAGCATATCAGTAAAAGCTTGTGGGATTACAGTTGTAGCGATATCTCTTAAAGAAGGATGAACGATTGTCCATCGCTTCAACGGGACCGCTGGATTACTAGCGGGAACGGCATCCCTATGGTCAAGCAGCAGCTGCCTCTCCTCCCTAATGATAGCACCCGTTGCATGTTTATACCAAGCAACGTAAGCATTCGATGCCCTTGGTGTATAACCCGGCTCACTGACAAAGAAGTTGGACCCCGTATTTTGACGCATGAAGTGATGCGTCGCGTTACGAACACCTTCCTCAGTAGTAACTAGGTCCACGATGAACGCCTCGAGAGGAACCCCTTGGTTGTAACCCAATTGCAGGGCAAAGCGGTGTGGGTTATATCTCATAAATAAAACCGAGGCATTTTGTTTGAATACCAGGAAACCTGGCCTGATAGAATAAATATGGACGATCTCACGAGCCCTCAACCTAGAAGCTCCGTCCTTTAAAACATCATGCAGCGACTGGATCGCTGTTGAAGATTCTTTGCCGATGGTCAGGACTTTGTCAACGAAGGTCATGCTATCCCCAACCATGCGCGGGCGAAGAAGCAGTCGCCGAGCATCACGTTGTGTCGGGTCGGGTGAAGAAGCATCGACTAAATGCATGACCCGAGGAAAATTGTATCCCTCATAAAATTTGGGTGATTTATGCACCCCAAAGGCACCCAGTAAATGTTTCTCAATCCATGAGGTGAAGTAATGCAGTGGAAGATTGACGGGCTTCAGACCCGGCTGAGTAGTGTCAGCCGCTAGACTAAAGCCGTGGTATAAGTGAGCAAGACCAGCAACCCCAACGGCCAAGCGTGTCCCTATCACAATACGGTGATCCGGATAAAAGACAGACAGACTCATATAACGAGGATGCATCGAGAGTGCGAACCAGCTCAACCACAGGTTAATGAACCCCAGGAAGAATGTCAAGAGCAGCGACCTCTGCGAAGGAAATGATCGGAGTATCCGGAATAAAAAAAACTACTTTAAATCTGCTTCTGTGGTCGGTAGTTTGTCCAAGCCAAATAGGAACGGATCATCAAGCTTGGCGAACTTAGCAGCCTCCTTCGGCAAAGCCTCCGGACAAAGAAAGCGGGCGATGAAACCTGTAAAGCCAACTCTGGGCCTGTCACGACCCGGAATAGCACGTGACTGGCACTTGAATCATATGAAGTCTATAGGACTGTACCTAATTCAAGTAAGCCAAAAGCCCAGAAATCTAAACCATTTAAAAAAAGGAGTGAAGGAATATTTATCTAAAAGTTAACATATAAAATCACTTTGAAAGTCCCAGTAAGCATTTTAAAAAAGTATCAAGTCTTTTCCAAAAATTTCGGCAGAGTTTCCTTTGTAAATACAAGCCCCAAACGGGTACAGGCGGGTATATGCATAGTAATGAATAAAGGCATCCCCAAGCGGGAGTTAGCTCTTCGCCAATTGGCGGAAACAACCACACAAGCAATATAATATACAACGCCGAAGGGCGAGGATCAAAACTCCGAAAGAAAACCAACGTCCTCAAGAAAACCAGAGAAAAGCCATAATAATACAAGCGCGCGACTCTCGGGTCGAAAGAATATACAACTGGTCTTCTAAGTCTATCAAATATACAAGTCTGGTTGATGGAGTTTACTAGATACAACTAAATATAAATAAAAGTACAACGGTGGTCACAATGCAAGTGAATCCACCTACCAAAGAAATCACCCGGAAGAAAGCAGCATGCCAACAAGCCGCAACGAAACCTGTACGGCCAAACCTGTAAGAAACTGTGGCACAACGGGGGTGAGTTGCCAACTCGTGAGTAGAAGACATCACCGAGCAGAAAATCGCATGTATGACTCTCTCCTAGGTCATACAATAATATCCTCATAAAATATAACCTGAAGCATCTAATAATGGCAAGGGTAAACATCTAAACATAAGTATAATACTAAGTGCTCGTGTTAGTGCCTCAGGTAGTAACATGTCACATGTATGATGTACCAATGTATTAAGAATGAAAGTAAAATACATCTTGTGCGAGAAAACTGTTTTCTTATCTTAAAGAGATTTTTATATAAAAATCGAAGTATCATCAATGAAATCAACAGAGAATCTGTGTCAAGCATCGACACAAAATATATATCTCAATATCTCAATATCTCGGGCTCCGGCAATCCGGACTGGCCCATATCATCAAATCTCAATATCTCCGGCTCCGGCAATCCGGACTGGCCCATGTCATCAAATCTCAATATCTTAGGCTCCGGCAATCCGGACTGGCCCATATCATCAAATCTCAAGTCTACGTCAGTATCCTCTGGATATCCTCCGCGTCACAAATAACCGGTCGGTAATACTCCCCTGCCGAGCTCAACGCCATCATCTGCGACCATCTTGCCCCGAGGTACCGCACCGGGTCCACCATGCACCCGCAGACGGTTCCTCCTCCTCCTCGAATCGGGTGTATGATACCGCTCAAGAGCCGAGAAAACTCATGGTGGACACCTCCCACATCATATCACGAGAAAACCGCAAATTTCTATTTTCAGAAATGATAATGAGTTTATAAAATCCTTGCGGTTTCTTCAAATCCAGAAAATCTCATGGAAAATCAGAAATCCCAACTCGAGAGTAATTAAATAGTGAATTACCGGCACAAAGCCCCATAATATTGCATGTAAAATGAATATATACATGCATAGGTATCTATATAAAGAATGCAATATCTAAACTAGCACATTAATGATATATCGGAACTATCAGCTAGCAAGTAATATCAATGAAGTAATATTCTCTAAACTGTACGTGACATGGTAATTACCGAAGATGATGTGTGTGAGCCGGCAAGCAAGTATTCGTAGACATACGCATCATCAGTAATAGCGCTGGTGTCCTGACAACATGGGTTCATAATAACAAAAGAAATCACAAGTATAAGTATGCAATGCGATAAGAACAACATGAATATATGGAAAAAGATATAGTAACCACAATATATAAGAATATACATTTATATATATACGAGTCATACAGTTTTGGCATTTGAAATAAGCACGAATCGTGGTTTTTAGAAAATAGGGGCTACGGTGTTTTTAAGAAAAGGTACGTCATTTGAAAAATCTGTAATATCCCTCGGGTTGTCTTTAAAATACTCACGATTCGTTAGTTTTGAAAATAAATATGACTCGAGCCCTGTCTAACATCTTCCTGATAAACTACAGGACTAAACTAAGAGACTAATCGAAAGGGTAAGGAAATACACCTTGTCACGACCCGAAAGTACGGAACGTGACTGGCACTTAGATTACGAGAAGTCTAAAGGCGTAACATAACCTAAGTCAGCTAAAGCCCAGAAAAATCTAAACCAAAATCAAAAGAGAGTGAAGGAAAACCTTTCATGAAAACAACTTGAAATCAATTAAGTTGCATTGAACCCCTTTTTTAAAACATCAAAAATTTCCGAAAATTTCGGCAGAGTCTCCTTTGTAAATTCTATCCCCCAAAATGGGTACAACAAGATATATAACCTGTAATCACAAAATGGCATCCCCAAGCGGGAGCTAGCTCTTCGCCCAAGACGGATCACAACCACACGCAATATATATATATGTAATCTCAAGAAAATGAGCATAAAGAAATGCGAAATATAAGAAAACACAACGTCGGCTCAAGTGAGCTCGACCCAAAAGAAACCACGTATACACAAATCTCTCAGTCTCATCACTAGGTCGCATATACACATAAGAAGTGGTAGATGGAGAATACTAGATACAAAAATAGTACAAAAAGAGATAAAAGTGCTTTCGCAACCCACCTACGAGCAATGTCGCGAGTCTGAGCAAAAGATGTCAATAATAGATAAGCCGCCGCTACAACGCTGATGAGTCCGACCTGCAAGACACTGTGGCACAACGGGAGTGAGTCCCAGCTCGTGAGTAGAATATAACATCTAGTAAGGTTATCGTAAGAATGCACGCAAATGCGTCACAGCATGTATGTCCAGATGTGATGTAATACCTCTAGTATGCATGCACATGTATGCAATGTCAATACTAAATCTTTAAGTGTTTTAAATGCTATGAGTTCTGCATTCTTAACTTTAGAAAAAGAATATCTGTATAATAGCTAAATACCATCAAGAAATCATCTGAAACCCGTGTCAAGCATCGACACCATATATGAAAACACATCTGTCTCAATGTCTCACTGTATCAAAGTCTCAATACATCGGGCTCCGTCAGTCCGGATCGGCCCATATCATCAAATCTTACGACAACGGTCGGTATCCTCCGGATATCCGCCGCGCCAGACATCACCGGTAGGTAGTCTTCCCCTGCCAGGCTCATCGTCTACAACTCGATCTTCTTGCCCTAGGGTACCATACCGAGCCCACCATGTACCCAAGACGGTTCATCCACTCATCGAATCGGGTCTCGAAATCCAACAGAAAACATGAAAACTCATGGTGGACGACACATACATCACGAGAAAACCTCAACTTTGTTTTAAAAATGATAAATATAACCTTTTGTTAAATTCTTGCGGTTTTCCCCAAAATCCGAAATCGCAACAATACTGAAATCCTCAAGAAAATCACAGTACCCAACATGTTTTATATGATAAATGTCTATGATATCAAGGTATGCGATGTGATTTGTGGCTAGAATCTATGTAAGTATGAAGATGATGCGAGGTATATACATGCTATACGATTTCATATATCGTGTATAATGCAAATGGTGATACTAAACTAAACAGGTCCTACAGTGCTCGTGGCATGGCAATTACCAAAGGTGTGTGTCACATGAATAGTGCGCGTGCAACAGGAGCCAATGGTAACGGTGTTCATGTCTTACGAAGTGATATCGCACATGTGTATATGGATATCCAATGCAAATCTTGCAGACGAATAGCTATAAATGTATGAAATGTGCATGAGGGGGTTAGCTAACTAACAATGCATATCTTGCAAGAAATAAAGTAATCCTAACTAGGGGGCGCCTGTAAGTGCACGGCGGCGCCCCAGCCTTCAATCCGACGCCGGAATGCGGAAACGAAAAACTTTTCAAACTAGAAAACCGGCACCACCGCGCACTATAAACCCAGATAGGGCCATTAACCTAACCCTAGTAAACTAGAGAAGGGGTAGAATGCTATACCGAGCGATCCGTGTCCTTCGGTCTTCGGCTTCCACTACGATCTCCTCGCGGAATCTCCGGTCTTCATCTCCTCGTCGGAACGGGCACCACATCGCCGGGTTCTTTTACGGGCTCCCACCTCTGGACCGAGGCAACTCGGGCACGAAGTTGGCGAGCCGACGTGCCCAAGGGTGCTGTAGATGAAGTGTAGAAACCATTGTCTCAATTGGGTAATGAAGTTTTCTTGTATGGATGGAGGTGGAGAAATGATCTTTGAAAAAGAATGGAGCTCTCATTTTTCAAGCATGGAATGAGATGAAGATTTTTCCCTCATGAAAAAGAACCACTCACAAAATGAACCTCTCATCTCACTCAAAAATGTGGCCGGCCAAAAAGGAGGGAGTGAGTCCATGAAGGGAGGTGAGAGTAGTAGAAGGAATGGTGACCACAACCTAAAAGCAAATCTCACTTCAATAATCCAAATCAATCCCTTCATAAACCATCACCATTAATGCAAGTCATCATCAAAGAAAAAGCAACGATGCTTGTATTATCATAACCACCAAAAGCCACAAAGAACCCTCCACAAAATCTAATTTGCAAATATGCAAATTAGCCCCTCCATCGGAAAAATCCGGCCGTGAGGGAACAAAGGAAAACTGGCCGAAACGAAATGCAAACTGGCAACTTCAGAAAACCGATCCCGTAATAAATTACAGGAAAACCCCGTGACTGTATATACATACCCGCATTTGTATTCCCACTGAATACAAATGCAAAGAGACAAAATCTACACTGTAGAATACTAGGATCCGGCTTAAACCAAAGCCCGCTAGTATTATCCGTCCGATTATGATCCGTGCAATACCGCACGTATCTGATCGAACCCTGCCATATCTCCATACGGCCTCTACAACGTTTCGCCCGAAACTTGAGAAAACGGTCTGTGGGGGACTTTAAAGACTCGTCAATACTTTGGTTGTGGATTTAACCACTAGCACGTCAGAGGTATTAGCCTATACGTAACGGGCTACCAGGTATTGACCAAAAGGGACGTCGATGAGAGAACTCATCCTGACACCCTACTGAGCCTGTCAGTGACAATATCCGTACAGTCCGGTCCGTTCGTCTATGAGCATCGCATGGCGGGCCTAGGGGGTTGGTAAAAGTCAGACCCCCAAAAGCGGTACAAGTCGTGTTGGAGTGTAGCCCAGAACACCCTGAGATACTACTGGAATACCTACCAGTAAATCTCCTGCCTTGGCCAAGGACTTCGTGTAATGGCTCTCCTAGACACAGCGCGACCTCACCCCCAATACCGAGAGAGACGAACCCCTGCAGATCCGCTCACTGCCTCCATGTGTCTCGGGACTGTACCCAACTAAAACCTGTTTGCACGTCTCCTTTGAGCGTGGTAGGGTAGTAATCAAAGTACAGTGGGAACTCACACGAGAAAAATGACGATCTCAGGTCGATGAACTAACCTGTACACATGTCACCAGGGAACTGCTATCTGACGTCTGGTATAAGACCAACTAGCAGGTTCCCGGCGAGTCCTGTCCGGTGTACTCATAACCCAATGAGCACCTGTATACATCTTAGGTAAACCAACTGACACCAGTGGCTTGTGAGACCGACCACCGTCCCTCGTCGGGGTCTCGACTGTATACACTAGTCTACTCTGGAGTATCGATGCCCTGTCTCGAAACTCCCATGACTAGGGACCTTTTAAGGATTTGCTTATAGACCCCAGCTCCCACGTATATGATCGCCCTCATACTGCTGGCAGTCAAGCAAGAATCCTAGGGGCTCTATCAACGTGCAATAATGACCTGTAAGGTCACCTAAATCAGTACACGATGATAAAGATAAACCAGATAGCATATTATCATCTTGAGTAAGACTGTCCTACCAGCATAGGTCCTCCCTCAATCATTGCAATCACGTGCCTGTGATCCAATAATTGACTCTGAGGGCACTATATCCAACAATCTCCCACTTGCACTCAAGGCTAATTATTGCGATGTCGCATACTCACAGCCCGTGTGATACCGAACACTCAACTCCTCTACTAGTCAGTCTCACAAAGCTCGTTTGCGAAACTATTGCGTTCGAGGAATAGCCTCAGTCAGTGGATCCGCTGTGATGTTTCTTTCTATGTCTCTCTTTATCTCAAGTTCGCGGAGAAAACTATCTCCCGAAATCAGCAATACCTGTCTTAGAATGTGTCTGGATGTCTGATGGGACCTAGCTCATAAATGAACTCCAAATCCAAACTTCTTAGACTGTATCGTCAACTGAACTTAATGAGTATCCTGCGCCATGCCTCCCTCAGTATCCGTCTGGACCACCTGTCCAAAATACTGCCCCTCGTCAGAGGGAAAACTATAACTCTGACAGTCACTCTGTCATCCAGGTCACCTTGGAAGCATGGAATGATAACCGTCTCCTAAAGGAGGCTGCCGTTATCAAATCCCTAGAACATGCACTTATGTTCTAAAGCTGCTTCCGATCGTTTCTCCAGGATAGGATTAATATCAACCTATTGCATCTACTGCAAAAACAACATCTAGTGTAGTACTTTACATCTCATGATTGACTCGATTGCCTAAGTAAGTGATCTGCCAATCATGCACATCCCTCTCCCCTTTAGTCTGTAAGACACCTTTAGATAGGGTGACTCCATCACCTGCAGGTACACTACCGTGCCAAGAGTCGTCCATTATAAATACCTTTAGAACGCTGTCTAAGTACCCTGATTGGGACACTTCCTAAATCTTGATCTAAAACCATAGATCCAGTAACCAGAATGTCTTGATATTATATCCAAGTCCCATGTGGAGAAACCACTGTGTGACAACCAAAGTATAACCGATCGTAGTATAGGAACATCACTTCCTACTCTGTGTATGTCATCCAAATACCAGGACATCACACCTTACTACCTTCTTAACAGATCCATCCCCTATTCTGATGAAGTCAATCCTATGACTGTCATATCAGAAATAGAGGATCTATCTCCGCTACATCTGCTTTAGCCTATAAATAGACACAAGCCACTTGTCCACCAATGCTTCCGCTGCTCCCACTGACTACGACAACCCTCTGGCACAGTCATATAGACGTACACTTCTAAAGCTAGTTTAGAACGACGCTATATTCATCCTCCCGCCGGGTTTCACAGTCTGGAACAACAGCAATGGCAAGTCTGGGTAAACAAGAACCTTCCTGTCACCGTCCTTGAGGCTACCGGAGTACCTCTCTGGTGCCTGAGGTTACCCACCATATCTGTGGAGTGGCCAATGGAATGTCAAACCAGATTGAATCTTTTAGGTTCTTATCAAATCTTCAGTAATCGTTTGCGGTTCTGGAATCACTTCCAGTTTTACCATACTCCCACTATTGTTTTCTGAAAAAATCCATTTTTATTAAAACTGTGGCGAGTCAAGAACAATATCACTATTGATCTTCCTGATGGTAGAAAGTCAACCCTCGTCATGGCCTGGGTCAACTCACAAACAGCCATTACAGAAACGTGCCTTGAGTTATCCGGAGTCTGGTTTTAAGCATAAGCCGAACAACTCCCTGTACCTTAACAATGTCAAGATATGAACTGTTCTATATCCAATATAGAAACAGAGGCACTGATTTAATTGGAACCAGATTCAAATCATGCAGCTGTCTCCAGTGCATGTCAACTAAATGGAGAGAGGCCGATCAGCGTTACTCAACTTAGAAATACTTCCAATTATGAGTAACCTGAAAGAGAAGCAAGTTCTCTTAATCATTACTATCAACTGAATACCATGCACAAGTATCTACATCTTCGATCACCTTGAAGAATCCCGATAGTTGCAATACCTGGTTCTCTACTTTATTCATATACCTATAACTTCTCAAAACTTGGACCTTGTGTTTCTACGAAACACTTGTCTAAGAACCAGAGAAGTCATAAGTAAACCGAATATAGTACGAGGACCATCTCCTCTGTCCTAATGGACAGTGGACAACATACAATACTCTGTATAAGTCCCTTGAGTCTGATAACTATTTCCCTGTGTGTCGTAGGTTGAAAACTGTACTTATGGTTAAGAAGAATTACACCGCTGTTTAATGCTCCTTACCTAACCATCCACTGATATAGGTAAACGTCATAGACATAATTTCAAAAAGGTATATCTCACTCTATCAAAATAGACGTACATATATATCAATTTGAAATTGGTGCATAACAACGGATATTCAAAACCAAATATTTGCCGTCTGGCAAACAGCCCAGGCGATTTCCTCAAATATCACCAATTACAACGAATTCCGATATAATGAGGATGATCACCTAATTCCCAATAACTTACTCCCACTCATCATCTGTAAAACCATACAGATGTGAGAATCATACCTGGTAAATACATACCCTGGAGCAAGGGCTAATTGGGAAATCAGTTTTCTTTTAACAGTACACAGTGAAACTGAAACATAAAAAATTTTCATAGGGGAATCCTGGTATTCCTAGTAATGCCTCTTCCATTATCCAGATTCACAACTGTAACCGTATATTTCTTTGCCATATCTCCACATCCCTTCATATATCTTTAGTCATTACCTTCTGTACACTCCTTTAGGCCAAATGGTTTTCTTCCTTCCCTACCGTTCGGCACCAGCCTATGGTTTGGAATAAGACTATCCAATAAGCATAATGGGTGTACTGTCCTAATCCTAGGAGCACTCGCAATGCGAGAGAAGGTGAAGATAAAAGACAACCGAATAAACCTTATTCCTATTTCTCCTGAACCAGAATCCATCCCCGAACTGGAACAAGTTCCTTTCGAGTACGTATATAACCATACGATGGAGTATCCAAATAACTGTGGATCTTCACAGTGATACGGAGTGTCCTGGAGAAATACAAAGGTGAAGTGGGAGTGGTAATGAAATACTTGTTTTGTTCGTGAATATCAGTCGCAATTTACTTTTCCCTCTTACTAATCCCTTTATTTGTCTTTACTTAATACCTTCTGTACACCGTTTAGGCTAATTGGTTTTCTTCATTCCCTACCGGTCGGCACCTGCCTATGGTTTAGAAGAAGACTATCCAATTTGCGTAATAGGTGTACTATCTCCAAAACCAAGGAGTACTCGCAACCTGAGAGAAGGTAAAAAGGAAAAGACAACTGAATAGTCCTATTCGTTTCCTCCAGAACGGGAAACCATCCTCGAATAAATTCCTTCGAGTTCGTATATAACCATACGATGGTTTTGTCCAATGGAAGTGGACGTTCGTAGTAATACAGGGTGTCCTGGAGAAAAGGGTAAAAGTAGGAGTGGCAATGAGGTATGCAACTCTGACAATCCAAAAGCCAGTGTTTAAGAAGGTTCGGTCAACTTGGTCACTGAGTCATAGTCAAGGGTCGGGTCATGGTCGCTGCCAAAGAGAGAGAGAAAAGAAACACTCAGCGTGCACTCTAACCTAGATCAGAATGGTTATCACTTTATCTAATCAGGAAACCTCCCACTGTACCGTCAAATTCTCCTCCAAACCTGAAAGAAGAATTAGTCGGGACCACCCGAGGAGTAAACCAACTCATCACTGGGAATCGGGATCCAACTATCATCGCATGATAATGTGATGGAATCCGCTCACGTTATCACACTCCAGAAGGTATGCGCGTATCTGGCAAGTTTCAGTTTCTTTAGAAATTCCCGATGTGATTTTTGCCCCATGCTCTTATGACCTTGACGAAGGTCAACAAATCATAAGTCACATGTCAATTTCTACCTGTCATTGTCCAGGTTAATTTGAACCCACCCGTACAAGCCCTTGACGAAGGTCAACAAGGCTATACGACTGTCCCAAACCAACGCACCTATCTATGCAGCAGAAAGGTAACAAGCAGCTACCATACAGTATGCCTTGACGAAGGTCAACAAACATAGCATGAATACTACGTGCTACCCGTCTGAAACGACGGAGGGCTACGAATGGTTTCTGGCGAAAAACCATTAACGTAATGAACTTGATATCGTTGAAGAAACTGGATAGCTTTTAAAAATATAGTGGCGAAAACCTTTGCTAAAAAGGTCACTCCCGGTGAAGGGATCTCGGCTCTTTCCCTGTATAATGAGGTGCAGGATATTCCAACTGAATACCACGATGCAAAGCAAAAGTAATCGACTATAGTGAAGTTATTGCCCTGACGCAAACTTCTGTCCAAGGGGTCACTCCCGGTGAAGGGATCTCGGCCCTTGCCTCGTCGACTGAGGTGCTGGATATTCATAACCGAATACCACTGTGTAAAACAAAAGAAAAGGACCTTGCAATAACAGATTTTTTGAAAAATGTTCCAACAACATCAGAATAGGTTTGTTTAGCTTCCATTGATCCGAATCAACGCAGTCCATCAATAGATCACACCAATGAAGAACGAAAATAATGATGTACGTATATGCCACCAGCATTCTCCACTGGGTCCCGTCATCACCCGTTAGGTTACTTAACTAACGACAGAGCAGGGACTGGACTAGCGCAGGTGCAAAAAATATACAACATCTATTAATATATATATCAATATATAATATTCGCTCAAGGCGTGATAAAATGCAACATCACAGAAATGTAATCAGTATCACAGAACAATACAGATATCTGGGATCCCCGGGTTTTGTAGAGCCGCTACTGAAACCCGACGTTCCTCTGGTCGTGTGGATAGCCTGCGCAATGAAATCCTAGACCCCTACGGGCGCGGCAAGTTACCCGCCAAAACCTGAAGCGAGGCATCCCCCTTCAGCAACGTGAATGGACCACCCAGCACTTCACGGAATCCGGTAACTTGGGCACCCCATCTTGGATCAACCTGTACCCCCTACGAGTGCGGCGAATAGCCCGCCAATTCTAGAGTAAATCCCCCTCCGTCTCAACGCCATGAGATGCGGGCTCGTTGCCCTCTAGAACCCGGCTACCCGTGCACCCCTCCGTGGAGTAATCCTAGTACATAAAGTAAAATAAACATATAACGGGTACATCGACCTCAGCTCGGTTGTGCCCCAAAAGAATAATATACAAACAGGAAGTAACGGCAGTCCACATGTCGGACGCTCGCCCGCAACATCAAATGTACATAAAAATACCAAAACTGTACTAACATTACATCCAGGCTATCCCCCACGACCAATCCGCAACATCACAGCACAACACAGAACATCAACGTGAATGTCACGTTCGCAAATCCGTCTATAAGGGCTATAGCAGTTAGACAGGATTTACCGATCAAATGACATTCACGGTCGCAGATATAATGTAAATACTGTGAACTAATATGTTTAAAATTTTCGATCAACTGAATTTTCCGAAGTGGGCCCCAAGCACAACTGTAGCACTCAAAAACATCTGGGCCCAAAAATAATATACCAGAAAGCCTATTTCCATGTCAGTAAACCACTTTAGAAATTTGATACGGTTTGGCCACAAAACGACGGTGGTTCCGCGGTCAAATCTACAGTAATATTAGCCGACCAAATTTTCACAGAATGCATAAAAAACCCTGCACGTATTTTTCTAATATACCAAATAATTTTTAAAGCAAGGAAAAATTCGACAGAAAGTGCGACATGGAAATGTGGTTTTTGGAAAATCCGATCGATCAAACTTGTAAACACGTTAGAGCAAGCTAGACTAGGTTAATGGCGTGGCTCTGATACCAGTGTAAGTGCACGACGGCGCCCCGGCCATCAATCCAACGCCGGAATGAGGAAACGAAAAACTTTTCAAACTAGAAAACCGGCACCACCACGCACTATAAACCCAGATAGGGCCATTAACCTAACCCTAGCAAACTAGAGAAGGGGTAGAATGCTCTACCGAGCGATCCGTGTCCTTCGGTCTTCGGCTTCCACTACGATCTCCTCGCGGAATCTCCGGTCTTCATCTCCTCGTCGGAACGGGCACCACATCGCCGGGTTCTTTTACGGGCTCCCACCTCTGGACCGAGGCAACTCGGGCACGAAGTTGGCGAGCCGACGTGCCCAAGGGTGCTGTAGATGAAGTGTAGAAACCATTGTCTCAATTGGGTAATGAAGTTACCTTGTATGGATGGAGGTGGAGAAATGATCTTTGAAAAAGAATGGAGCTCTCATTTTTCAAGCATGGAATGAGATGAAGATTTTTCCCTCATGAAAAAGAACCACTCACAAAATGAACCTCTCATCTCACTCAAAAATGTGGCCGGCCAAAAAGGAGGGAGTGAGTCCATGAAGGGAGGTGAGAGTAGTAAAAGGAATGGTGACCACAACCTAAAAGCAAATCTCACTTCAATAATCCAAATCAATCCCTTCATAAACCATCACCATTAATGCAAGTCATCATCAAAGAAAAAGCAACGATGCTTGTATTATCATAACCACCAAAAGCCACAAAGAACCCTCCACAAAATCTAATTTGCAAATATGCAAATTAACCCCTCCATCGGAAAAATCCGGCCGTGAGGGAACAAAGGAAAACTGGCCGAAACGAAATGCAAACTGGCAACTTCAGAAAACTGATCCCGTAATAAATTACAGGAAAACCCCGTGACTGTATATACATACCCGCATTTGTATTCCCACTGAATACAAATGCAAAGAGACAAAATCTACACTGTACAATACTAGGATACGGCTTAAACCAAAGCCCGCTAGCATTATCCGTCCGATTATGATCCGTGCAATACCGCACGTATCTGATCGAACCCTGCCATCTCCATACGGCCTCTACAGCGTTTCGCCCGAAACTTGAGACAACGGTCTGTGGGGGACTCTAAAGACTCGTCAATACTTTGGTTGTGGATTTAACCACAAGCACGTCAAAGGTATTAGCCTATACGTAACGGGCTACCAGGTATTGACCAAAAGGGACGTCGATGAGCGAACTCATCCTGACACCTTACTGAGCCTGTCAGTGACAATATCCATACATCCCGGTCCGTTCGTCTATGAGCATCACATGGCGGGCCTAGGGGGTTGGTAAAAGTCAGTCCCCCAAAAGCGGTACAAGTCGTGTCGGAGTGTAGCCCAGAACACCCTGAGATACTACTGGAATACCTACCAGTAAATCTCCTGCCTTGGCCAAGGACTTCATGTAATGGCTCTCCTAGACACAGCGCGACCTCACCCCCAATACCGGGAGAGAAGAACCCCTGCAGATCCGCTCACTGCCTCCATATGGCTCGGGACTGTACCCAACTAAAACCTGTTTGCACGTCTCCTTTGAGCGTGGTAGGGTAGTAATCAAAGTACAGTGGGAGCTCATACGACACAAATGACGATCTCAGGTCGATGAACTAAACTGTACACATGTCACCAGGGAACTGCTATCTGATGTCTGGTATAAGACCAACTAGCAGGTTCCCGGCGAGTCCTGTCCGGTGTTCTCATAACCCAATGAGCACATATATACATCTTAGGTGAACCAACTGTCACCAGTGGCTTGTGAGACTGGCCACCGCCCCTCGTCGGGGTCTCGACTGTATACACTAGTCTACTCTGGAGTATCGATGCCCTGTCTCGAAACTCCTACGACTAGGGACCTTTTAAGGATTTGCTTATAGACCCCAGCTCCCACGTATATGATCGCCCTCATACTGCTGGCAGTCAAGCAAGAATCCTAGGGGCTCTATCAACGTGCAATAGTAACCTGTAAGGTCACCTAAATCAATACACGATGATAAAGATAAACCAGATAGCATACTATCATCTTGAGTAAGACTGTCCTACCGGCATAGTTCCTCCCTCAATCATTGCAATCACGTGCCTGTGATCCAATAATTGACTCTGAGGGCACTATATCCAACAGCGCCACGCGCCATCCAGACGATTTCCCCATAGATGAGTACATATACTCACCTGAATGCTTCGCTAATCCGATCCGACCACCGCCTTGTCTTTGCGCGCCGCGTCCGATGTTTCTGCAACCGTTCCTAGAATTGCATAATATACAATTTAAGATTACAGATTCCTGAAATGACGCAACTCACAATATGAAAAGATCGACAGTCACAAGTTAGGCAAAACGTGCGCTCGGTGCGCGGGAAACACACGAAAATCGCTAAATCCTTAACTAAAATCGCCGTTTCGGGGCAATCGTCAAAACTAAACCTCGACCAGACAATGTTGGAGATAGTGCCCTCAGAGTCAATTATTGGATCACAGGCACGTGATTGCAATGATTGAGAGAGGACCTATACCATTAGAACCGTCTTACTCAAGATGATAGTATGCTATCCGGTTTATCTTTATCATCGTGTACTACTTTAGGTGACCTTACAGGTCACTATTGCATGTTGATAGAGCCCTTAGGATTCTTGCTTGACTGCCAGCAGTATGATGGCAATCATATACGTGGGAGCTGGGGTCTATTTGAGCATCCTTAAATGGTCCCAAGTCGTGGGAGTTTCGAGACAGGGCATCGATACTCCAGAGTAGACTAGCATATACAGTCGAGACCCCGACGAGGGGCAGTGGTCGGTCTCACAAGCCACTGGTGTCAGTTGGTTCACCTAAGATGTATACAGGTGCTCATTGGGTTATGAGTACACCAGACAGGACTCGCCGGGAACATGCTAGTTGGGATTAAACCAGACGTCAGATAGCAGTTCCCTGGTGACATGTGTCCAGGTTAGTTCATCGACATGAGATCGTCATTTGTCTCGTGTGAGTTCCCACTGTGCTTTGATTACTACCCTACCACGGCTCAAAGGAGTCGTGCAACTAGCTTTTAGTTGGGTATAGTCCCGAGCCACATGGAGGCAGTGAGCGGATCGGCAGGGGTTCGTCTCTCCCGGTATTGGGGGTGAGGTCACGCTGTGTCTAGGAGAGCCATTACACAAAGCCCACGGCTGAGGCAGGAGATTTACTGGTAGGTATTCCAGTAGTATCTCAGGGTGTTCTGGGCTACACTCCGACACGACTTGTACCGCTTTTGGGGGTCTGACTTTTACCAACCCCCTAGGCCAGCCATGCGATGCTCATAGATGAACGGACCGGACTGTACGGATATTGTCACTGACAGGCTCAGTAGGGTGTCAGCATGAGTTCCCTCACAGACGTCCCTTTTGGTCAATACCTAGTAGCCCATTACGTATGGCTAATACCTCTGACGTGCTAGTGGTTAAATCCACAACCAAAGTATTGACGAGTCTTTAGAGTCCCCCACAGACCGGTTTCTCAAGTTTCGGGCGAAACGCTGTAGAGGCCGTATGGAGATATGGCAGGGTTCGATCATATACTTGCGGTATTGCACGGATCATGATCGGACGGATAATACTAGCGGGCTTTGGTTTAAGCTGGATCCTTGTATTATACAGTGTAGATTTTGTCTCTTTGCATTTGTATTCAGTGGGAATACAAATGCGGGTATGTATATACAGTCGCGGGGTTTTTTTCTGTAATTTATTACGGGATCAGTTTTTTGAAGTTGCCAGTTTGTATTCCGTTCCGGCCAGTTTTCCTTTGTTCCTTCACGGCCGGATTTTTTTGGTGGGAGGGGATAATTTGCAAATGTGCAAATTAGCATTATGGAGGGGGTTTCTTCCAAATGAAAAGATTATGATGGATATAGCATCTTTGCTTTTTCTAGTGATCATTTCTTGCTTTAATGAGATAAGATAAGATTAGAAATGGATGTGACTTGGTAACCTCTTGCTTTATCATCATATTTTTGTTATGATCACCTCTTGCTTTTACTACACTCACCTCCCTTCATGGTTTTTGGTTTTTCTCTCCTCATTCTTGAAAGGGGCCGGCCACACATTTGTGGGAGAGGGGGAATTCATTTGGTGATGAGGGAAATTTCTTGTTCTCATTTTTGCTTGCACCAAAAATCCTAAGCTCATTTCCATTATTCCACCTACATCATACATAGCAACTTCAAACCCCATGAGACAAAGGTATCTACACTTCACCTACAGTATTCTTGGACACGTCGACTCGCCAACTTCGTGCCCGAGTTGCCTCGGTCCAGAGGTGGGAGCCCGTAAAAGAACCCGGCGATGTGGTGCCCGTTACGACGAGGAAATGAAGACCGGAGATTTCTCGAGGAGATTGGAGTGGAGGCCAAAGACCGAAGGACACGGATCGCTCGGTATAGCATTCTACCCCTTCTCTTGTTAGCTGGTATAGGTTAATGGTTCGATCCAGGTTTTTAGGATGCGGTAGTGCCGGTTTTCAAGTCAAGAAAAATTTTCGTTTCCGCATTTTGGCCTCGGATAGATGGCCGGGGCGCTACCGTAGCCTTACATGGTATCAAAGCCACGCCATTAACCTAGTCTAGCTTGCTCTAACATGTTTACAAGTTCGATCGAACGGATTTTCCAAAAACCGCGTTTTCATGTATCAGTTTTCTGTCGAATTTTTGCAGTGCTCAAAAAAATTATTTGGTACATGTCAAAAAATTGTGCAGGGTTTTTTATGCTTTCTATGAAAATTTGGTAGATTGATAACTCAGGACCGCCGCGGAACCATGACCAAACCCTAGTTTTGGCCGCGGTTCCTCGGCCATTATTGCTCTTCATTGGACCAAATTTGTACAGTGGCTCTCTGACAGGGAAATGGGGTTTTTGGAATATTCTGTTTGGGCCCAGATTTTCTTTGAGTGCTACAGTTGTGCTTGGGGCCCACTTCGGGAATTTTGGTCGATCGAAAATTTTAAACATGTTAGTTCACAGTATTTACATTATATCTGCGACCGTGAATGTCACTTGATCGGTAAATCATGTCTAACTGCTATAGCCCTTTTAGACGGATTTGCGAACGTGGCATTCACGTTGATGTTTTGTGTTGTATTGTGATGTTGCGGATTTGTCGTGCTGGATAGCCTGGATGCAATGGTAGTACAGTTTCGTTTTATATGTACATTTGATATTGCGGGGCGAGCGTCCGACATGTGGACTGTCGTCACCGCCTGTTTGTATATTATTCTTTTAGGGCATGACCGGACTGAGGTCGATGTACCCGTTGTATGTATATTTTACTTTCTGTACTAGGATTACCCCACGGAGGGGTGCATGGGTAGCCGGGTTCAAGAGGGCAACGGGCCCGCATCTCATGACGTTGAGATGGAGGGGGCTTCACTCTAGAATTGGCGGGCTGTTCGCCGCACTCGTAGGGGGTACAGGTTGATCCAAGGAGGGGTGCTCAAGTTACTGGATTCCATGAAGTGCTGGGTGGTCCATTCACATTGCTGAAGGGGGCTGCCTCGCTTCAGGTTTTGGCGGGTAACTTGCCGCGCCCGTAGGGGTCTAGGATTTCATGGCACAGGCTATACACACGACCAGGAGAACGTCGGGTTTCAGTAGCGGCTCTATGAAACCCGGGGATCTCAGATATCTGTATTGTTCTGTGATGTTTATTACATTTCTGTGATGTTGCATTTTATCACGCCTTGAGCGAATATTATATATTGATATATATACTAGTATATGTTGTATATGTTTTACATCCGCGCTAGTCCAGTCCCCGCTCTGTCGTTAGTTAAGTAACCTAATGGGAGATGACGGGACCCAGTGGCGAATGCGGATGGCATATACGTACATCATTATTTTCGATCTTTTGTGGTGTGATCAATTGATGGGACTGCATTGATTCGGATCAATGCAAGCTAAACAAACCTATTCTGATGTTGTTGGAACAATTTTTCTAAAAAGTTGTTATTGCAAGGGCGTTCTCTTTTGTTTTACACAGTGGTATTCGGTTATGAATATCCAGCACCTGAGTCGACGAGGCAAGGACTAAGATCCCTTTACCGGGAGTGACCCCTTGGACAGAAGATTGCGTCTGGGTAATAACTTCACTATAGCCGATTGCCTTTTGCTTTGCATCGTGGTATTCAGTTGGAATATCCTACACCTCATTCTACGGGGAAAGAGCCGAGATCCCTTCACCGGGAGTGACCTCTTTAGCAAAGGTTTTCGCCACTATATTTTTTTATAAAAAGCTATCCGGTTCCTTCAACGATACCAAGTTCATTACGTTAAAGGTTTTTCGCCAAAAACCAACCGTAGCCCTCCGTCATTTCAGATTAGTATTGCTTAGTATTCGTGCTACGTATGTCGTGCTCAGCCGAGGCGTAGTGTGCGGTAGCTCTGTAATGCTTTTCTGTCTTATGGATATGTGATTGGTTAGGACAGTCGTACGGTCATTTTGGCTCAGTCAAGGACTCGTGCGGGTGGGTCTAATGCAGTCAAGATAATGACGGGTTGAACTTGGCTAGGATCCTTTGATATGTTGGCTCAGTCAAGGTCACTTGGGTCCTAGGGGTAAAAACATACATCGGGAGTTTCTAATGAAACTGAAACTTTCCAGGCATGCGCATACCTTCTGGAGTGTGGTGACGTGAGTGGATTCCATCACGTTATCATGCGATGATAGTTGGATCCCGATTCCCACTGATGAGTTGGTTTACTCCTCAGGTGATCCCGACTAATTATTCTTTCAGGTTTGGAGGAGAATTTGACGTTACAGTGGGAGATTTCCTGATTAGATAAAGTGATAACCATTCTGATCTAGGTTAGAGTGCACGCTGAGTGTTTCTTTTCTCTCTCTCTTTGGCAGCGACCATGACCCAACCCTTGACTATAACTCAATGACCAAGTTGACCGAACCTTCTTAAATACTAGCTTTTGGATTGTCAGAGTTGCATACCTCATTGCCACTCCTACTTTTACCCTTTTCTCCAGAACACCCCGTATTACTACGAACATCCACTTCCATTGGATAAAACCATTGTATGGTTATATACGAACTCGAAGGAATTTATTCGAGGATGGTTTCTGGTTCTGGAGAAAAAGAATAGGACTATTCAGTTGTCTTTTCCTTTTATCTTCTCTCAGGTTGCGAGTGCTCCTTGGATTAGGGGATAGTACACCTGTTACGATTATTGGATAGTCTTCTTCCAAACCATAGGCAGGTGCCGAACTGTAGGGAATGAAGAAAACTAATTAGCCTAACGATGGTGTACAGAAGGTATTATGTAAAGACAAATAAAGGGATTAGTAAGAGGGCAAAGTAAACTGCGACTGCTATTCATGACCAAACCAAGTATTTCATTACCACTCCCACTTCACCTTTGTATTTCTCCAGAACACTCTGTATCACTACGAAGATCCACAGTTATTTGGATGCTCCATCGTATGGTTATATACGAACTCGAAAGGAACTTGTTCTAGTTCAGGGTTGGATTCTGGTTCAGGAGAAATAGGAATAAGGATTATTCAGGTGTCTTTTATATTTACCTTCTCTCGTGTTGCGAGTGCTCCTAGGATTAGGAAAGTACACCCATTATGCTTATTGGATAGTCTTCTTCCAAACCATAGGCTGGTGCCGAACGGTAGGGAAGGAAGAAAACCATTTGGCCTAAAGGGGAGTGCAGAAGGTAACGACTAAAGACATATAAAGGGATTTGGAGAGATGGCAAAGAAATATACGGTTACAGTTGTGAATCTAATAACGGAAGAGGCATTACAAGGAATACCCGGATACCCCTTCGAGACATTTATATGTTTCAGTTTCACTGTGTACTGTTAAAAGAAAACTGATTTCCCAATTAGTCCTTGCTCCAGGGTTTGCATTTACCAGGTTTGATTCTCACATCTGTATGGTTTTACGGATGATAAGTGGGAGTAAGTTATTGGGAATTGGATGATCATCCTCATTATATCGGAATTCGTTGTAATTGGTGATATTTGAGGAAATCGCCTAGGTTGTTTGCCGAACGGCAAATATTTGGTTTTGAATATCCGTTGTTATGCACCAATTTCAAATTGATATATCTGTACGTCTATTTTTATAGAGTGAGATATACCTTCTTGAAATTATGTCCGTGACATTTACCTATATCAGTGGATGGTTAGGTAAGGAGCATTAAACAGCGATATAATTCTTCTTAACCATAAGTACAGTTTTCAACCTACGACACACAGAGATTGAGTTATTGGACTCAGGGGACTTATACAGAGTATTGTATGTTGTCCAATGTCCATTAGGACAAAGGGGTTGGTCCTCGTACTATATTCTGTTTACTTGTGACTTCTCTAGTTCTTAGACATGTTTTTCGTAGAAATGCAACGTTTAAGTTTTGAGAAGTTATAGGTATAAGGATAGAGTAGAGAACTAGGATGTTGAAAGTATCAGGATTCTTCAAGGTGATTGAAGATGTAGATATTTGTGAGTGGTATTCAGTTGATAGTAATGATTAAGAGAACTTGCTTCTCTTTCAGGTTACTCATAATTGGAAGCACTCCTAAGTTGAGTAAAGCACTCCTAAGTTGGGGGTTTCCAGTATCCAACCAACTTCGCATCTTTTACTGAAACCCCATCACAACCTATGTCTAGCTTAGAACGGTCCTTGGAAGAATTTAGGGTAGCTTCACAACAGACGATGGATTTGAATGCGTCCATGGCCGCCCTCATACAACCTAGTGATCCGGTAGCTAGTTTTCAACTAGCTCCTAATTTTTCAATGTATGATGAGGCGGCAGGACAGGCTGTGAATTTGAGTGGAGAGAGTGAGATATACCCCCTTCCAAATCAAACCTACCCGTCCCAAATTGAATCCCACAACTCCAGTGTTGAAAGTCTATCAAATGTCCCAAATGAATTATCAGTTGAAGATAGAATGTTTAATGAGTTGTGCGACTTTGTCTTGTTTGATTTGCCCGATTGTGAAGGGTCCCTTTTGAGTGAAACCATACCCAATCCTCTTGACCTCTACACCTCCACTCTAGAACCTGAATTGATTGATATCCATGCTTTTGTTGAGGTGTCAGAGAATTTTGATTTTCACTTGATTGAGGATATTGACGCGGGGAAGAATTTGGATGATGAACCCATAGATTTGACTGAGTTTTTCTCTTCAAATCATCATCCCGAGTCTTTAACTGTTTTTCCCGAACTTCATATGCGTCTTGATATTGATGATATATGCATGGATGAGCTTAATTTTGAGGAAAATTTTGAGGATAGTCTTGAGGATGAACCAGTTTTGTTTGATGAGTCGGATTTACCAATTCATCCTGTTCCTTCCACTGACTGTGTCCACCCTCCTGAGCCTATAACCGATACCCTTCCTCAACCACTTCCCTCCATCCTTTACGTCGTTCCGACCTTGCAAGAACCCGTATCATTTTCATTTCATATGTCTGGTTTACCAAGTTCGGCGTACCCATGGTTTCTTACGAATCTTGAGGGATTTGACCCCATCTCTCGACGGGTAAATATATTAGCACAATCGCTTTTTACACATCGCTCATCACAAATTGTGCTAATCTATTTACTCCATTTACGCCCTCAAGTTCGTATTCCACTTCTTTTTTCCTTCCGCCATTCTTCTTCTTCTGATCTACCGAGACCGCATTCCACTTCTCTCCACAAGCGGTCTCGCGTATTTTCCATCTCTTTCCTCTCCACCCTCTTTCACCAACCACTGCTTTACCATGATAAAATCTTTGAATGGTTGGTGTTAACTTTTGGCCTGTGTAAGGCCTTGTATAGATGGATACTGTTCTTTGCCCCCTAATCCTGAATTTCAACGCTTAACAGTGGAAACACTGTTTTACTTAAGTTTGGGGGGGACACCTTTTTTGTATATATTTTTTGTTTTCTTTGTTGTATATAATTTGTTTTTAGGGAGCGCCGGCAATTTTGACCCTCTTGGTATAGCCTGACAGTGAGGGCACTGTCAAGTTTAAGTTTGGGGGTGTGCTCGGTAAGCTTTCTTCCTTCGCATTCATTTGTATATTCTGCATTTGCATACCTAATTAAAAACCCATAAAAATCAAAAAATTTCTAAAAATATAAAAACTTTTTGTCAAGTTAGCTTGTGGAAGAACTCTGATTCAACATTCGACGGTTTTTGTTTGAAAAGATAGGAATAACTAAATCCTATGTTTGGATTTTGAAAACCTGAAAGATAACTCTCCTTTGAAGTTAACTATAGCTGATATACGTCTTTACATTACACTACACGTGTTGTGAGTCTTGGAAATTAGATGACAAGTCTTTTATGTTTAAAAACAACTTTTAAATAGATAAATGATTTTCTGAGGATTAAATAGGTTTGTTCTGAAATAAGTAATATATCAAGAATAGTTTATGAAGTAAGTGAATATGAAGGAATGTTATTGATGCCTAAATTGGAACTGAGTCTGAAAAATAACCCATCAGAAACTTGATTGGAATGATTACACACCAAACCCACTAAACACGTCTTTTATCCAAAAAATAATTGAACTACCGGTTATATCTCCGTTCATATTGAATCATCATGTTTTTCACGCCAAACTGTCTTTTGTTTTTGGACCTAAGTAACTTGAGTAATTAAGTCCGCTGGGGTGTTTCTACACCTAATGCCCTAAAACCAACTGGTTTGGGTGCATTGGCCCAAAGCTCGCTAAGAAGCCTAGAAAGTCCAGAAAAAACAAAGTCAAGCAATTGTTCTTTCCGAGTTAAAATTCCTAACGGTTCTTTGTGTGAGAATAATCTTGATAAAAGACAAGCTTTTATAAAAAAAAAAAATTAACGGAGATATGAAGGTTTTACTCTATGATAAAGACTATTGCACGTTCACAGAGGTGTGTATGAAATGAAAACAAGAAAAAGGTGGAGTGAAGAATAAGACCTAGTTTCCTGTTAGGGAAGATAGAAATTCTGAAGTTGAAACCTTACTGGAAAACGAAACTCGAAAAATGCTTAACTCTTTATAAAACTTATGTGATCCTTTTAAAATTGTTATCTGGGCTTTATTGTGTGAAATAATGACTTTATTCGACCTTTCGGGAACTTAACGACACTATTTGCACTGCACGTAAAGACATATAAAATCTGTAGTTAAATAAGAAGCGAGGTGTGAAAAATAAAGGTTCGATAGTCTAGACTTAGGATAATAGAATTGTTATTTTCTGAAACAAAATTGTAGGGGTTTGAATCTTGGTTATTTTACAAAACTAGCTTGACCGGATTTTGTGGGTAGTATCCGCTGAAAACCCTCAGGAGACAACACTCCTCCTACTAGGGACACCTAGAGGTTTAACGGCTTGTTGCACATGCTCAGTGCAATCGCGTTCCCTGCGAAAGTGCGGTTATCATTTTATTTTTGTGAATAATTGGTTTTGCTCGGGATGAGCAAAAGTTAAGTTTGGGGGTATTTGTTCATATCAGAATATTGCATTTTATACCGCCCATTCTTACGCTCGTGTGTTTATAGGTAGGTGCTTTTAATCCGTGTTTGTTACATGTTTACAGAATACAGGTTTTCAGTACAAATATTGCAAATCAGGATAAATTCTCCACAGTTACGCCGAAAGCAGAACATCTGTCGACAGCAGATAAAAGCCGGGTTCCGGTCATCCATATCCGTCCAGTGCCGAGTACCGGTTCCCGATACAAGACATGTGACAGTAGTCATTCATGTCTGGGACAAGCACAGAGCACGAGGGGGCTGCACAAGAATCAATGGGTGCACGGAGCTCGAGGGAGATAAAAGTCAAAAGTAAAGAAATGAATGCAATCTTGGACTAAGAAAACTACAGATATTCTGAAGACTTTTGCGCAGTTTAAAGTCGGCAAACACGAGGAAAAAGCAGACCAAAGATAACGACAAAAGACCAACCCCTAATTCCACAGTACGGCCGCGCATGCGCGGCCAAAAGGGGGTATTGGCCGCGCATGCGCGGCAAGGTGGGGCCCTCTCACTGTCAGATTTTGGGGTTATTTTGGGGATTTCACATGTAGTCTGCTGGTTGCCCTAAAACCCCATTTCCCTGCCTATAAATACAGCAGATCAGGGCTGAGCCAAGGGAGCAATTTTTGGAGCTTTTCTTTGTTCTCTTTTTTTGTTGTTTTGTTCTTCTTCTTCCTCTTCTTCATTCTTTCTCCATGACATTGTAGTGAGAGCTTTTGAGTGGAAGATTAATGAAGATGAGGGTTCTTTATCTTTCTTGTTAGTTTGCTCCCCCTTGAGATTTCTGCTTTCTCTTGCTCATTCAGTCTCTTCATTGAGATTGAATGGTTAAGAGTTAGTTATTGATCTCAAGGGTCGTATTTTCTCACGGACTAGCACTTCATTTCACATGCGTTCTCTACCCTTCCTTGATCTTGCAAGTTCTTCATTGAGCTTGCAAGTTTAAGGGTTGGCTATTGAGTACATGCTTGGCTTGGGTCCTAGTTCCGTATTCTTTTTATTACCCGCTTTTTATTACTTGTCTTTTTATTACTTGCATTTTATTTCATGCATTTTATTCATGCTCTTTAATACTTATATCTTTTCTTTTCTTTGTTCTTTTCTTTTTGTTCTCTTTTGTTTATATTGTGAATGTTGTAATTATTGTTCTTGTTAAGAATTAATACGGTTTCATAAGTTAACATTTCTTTGCCAATTCCTTTTCCCGTTATTTTCCATTTGAACTTCGCCCAAACCATACGCAAGCGCTCCGTTAGGCACCGTACCCTGACAAGGTAACGGTGATTCCTAACCGCGACCGGTTGCGTTCGGTTTGGCCGGAGGCGAAAGCAAGAGACAAGAACGGAAGGACAAGGGTAAATAAGCCGGATTCCACGAATACCGCGCTTAAATCCCCTAATCCACGTTGTTGCCGATTGCTTAGCTTCAATTGGTCAAGACTCGGCTCAAAAGTTTTTGAGTACGGATTTCTTAGCTTACAATCTCGTATTTTCTTAACAACTTTATACTTGCAGATAAACACATAGGTTAGTCTGAACAAAACACATACAAGATTCTTTATTAACTCGTCTAAAACAAGAAGGTAAGATAACACCATCTCCCTGTGGACCGACCCGTGCTCACCGGCTAGCTGCATAGCGACACCGTCCTGATCACGGTTACACTTTAAATCTTTGAACATCCGACACGCCAAAAGCGTGCGATCAATCGGCCTCCGTCCATTTAGTTGACATGCACTGGAGACAGCTGCATGATTTGAATCTGGTTCAATTAAATCAGTGCCTCTGTTTCTATATTGGATATAGAACAGTTCATATCTTAACGATGTTAAGGTACGGGGAGTTGTCCGGCTTATGCTTAAAACCAGACTCCGGATAACTCAAGGCACGTTTCTGTAATGGTTGTTTGTGGGTTGACCCGACCTATGACGATGGTTGACTTTCTACCATCTAGAAGATCAATAGTGATATTGTTCTAGACTCGCCACTGTTTTAATAAAAATGGATTTTTTTCTTCAGAAAACAGTAGTGGGAGTATGGTAGAACTGGAAGTAATTCCAAAACCGCAAACGATTACTGAAAATTTGATAAGAACCTAAACATTCAATCTGATTTGACATTCCGTTTGCCACTCTGCAGATATGGTGGGTAACCTCAAGCACCCGAGAGTTACTTCGGTAGCCTCAAGGACGGTGACAGGGAGGTTCTTGTTTACCCAGACTTTCCATTGCTGTTGTTCCAGACTGTGAGACCCGGCAGGAGGATGAGTAGAGCGTCGTTCTAAACTAGCTTTAGAAGTGTACGTCTATATGACTCTACCAAAGGGTTGTCGTAGTCAGCGGGAGCAGCGGAAGTATAGTGGACAAGTAGCTTATGTCTATTTATAGACTAAAGAAGATATAGCGGAGATAGATCATTTATTTCTGATGTCACAGTCATAGGTTTGACTTCATCAGAATAGGGGATGGATCTGTTAAGAAGGTAGTAGGGTGTGATGTCCTGGTATTTGGATGACCTGCATAGAGTAGGAAGTGAAATTCCTATACTACGGTCGGTTATACTTTGGTTGTCACACAGTGGTTTCTCCACATAGGATATTAATCCAGTCCTAGAGAAACGATCGGAAGCAGTTTTAGAACATAAGTGGATGTTCTAGGGATATGATAACGGCATCCTCCTTTGGGAGACAGTTATCACTCCAGGCTTCCAAGATGACCTGGATGACAGAGTGTCTGTCAGAGTTATAGTTTTCCCTCTGACGAGGGGAAGTATTTTGGACAGGTGGTCCAGGCGGATACTGAGGGAGGCATGGCGCAGGATACTGGTTAAGTTCAGTTGACGATACAGTCTAAGAAGTTTGGATTTGGAGTTCATTTATGAACTAGGTCCCATCAGATATCCAGACACATTCTAAGACAGGTATTGCTCATTTCGGGAGATGGCTTTCTCTGCGAACTTGAGATAAAAAGAGACATAGAAAGAAACATCTGAGCGGATCCACTCACTGAGGCTATTCCTCGAACGCAATAGTTTCGCAAACGGGTTTTGTGAGACTGATTAGTAGAGGAGTTGGGTGTTCGGTATCACACGGGCTGTGAGTATGCGACATCGCAATAATTAGCCTTGAGTGCAAGTGGGAGATTGTTGGAGATAGTGCCATCAGAGTCAATTATTGGTTCACAGGCACGTGATTGCAATGATTGAGAAAGGACCTATACCGTTAGAACAGTCTTACTCAAGATGATAGTATGCTATCTGATTTATCTTTATCATCGTATACTGCTTTAGGTGACCTTACAGGTCACTATTGCACGTTGATAGAGCCCTTAGGATTCTTGCTTGACTACCAGCAGTATGATGGCGATCATATACGTGGGAGCTGGGGTCTATAAGCGCATCCTTAAATGGTCCCTAGTCGTTGGAGTTTCGAAACAGGGCATTGATACTCCAGAGTAGACTAGTGTATACAGTCGAGACCCCGACGAGGGGCGGTGGCCGGTCTCACAAGCCACTGGTGTCAGTTGGTTCAACTAAGATGTATACAGGTGCTCATTGGGTTATGAGTACACCGGACAGGACTCGCCAGGAACATGCTAGTTGGGATTATACCAGATGTCAGATAGCAGTTCCCTGGTGACATGTGTACAGGTTAGTTCATCGACCTGAGATCGTCATTTGTCTCGTGTGAGTTCCCACTGTGCTTTGATTACTACCCTACCACGGCTCAAAGTAGTCATGCAAACAGGTTTTAATTGGGTACAGTCCCGAGCCACATGGAGGCAGTGAATGGAACGGCAGGGGTTCGTCTCTCCCGGTATTGGGGGTGAGGTCGCACTGTGTCTAGGAGAGCCATTACACAAACCCTCGGCCGAGGCAGGAGATTTACTGGTAGGTATTCCAGTAGTATCTCAGGGTGTTCTGGGCTACACTCAGACACAACTTGTACCGTTTTTGGGGGTCTGACTTTTACCAACCCCCTAGACCCGCCATGCGATGCTCATAAACGAACGGAACGGATTGTACGGATATTGTCACTGACAAGCTCAGTAGGGTGTCAGCATGAGTTCGCTCTTAGACGTCCCTTTTGGTCAATACCTGGTAGCCCGTTACGTATGGCTAATACCTATGACGTGCTAGTGGTTAAATCCACAACCAAAATATTGACGAGTATTTAGAGTCCCCCACTGAACGTTTTCTCAAGTTTTGGGCGAAACACTGTAGAGGCCGTATGGAGATATGGCAGGGTTCGATCATATACGTGCGGTATTGCACGGATCATGATCGGACGGATAATACTAGCGGGCTTTGGTTTAAGCCGGATCCTAGTATTGTACAGTGTAGATTTTGTCTCTTTGCATTTCTATTCAGTGGGAATACAAATGCGGGTATGTATATACAGTCGTGGGGTTTTTTCTGTAATTTATTACGGGATCAGTTTTTTGAAGTTGCCAGTTTGTATTCCGTTCCGGCCAGTTTTCCTCTGTTCCTTCACGGCCAGATTTTTGTGATGGGAGGGGCTAATTTGCAAATGTGAAAATTAGCATTATGGAGGGGGTTTCTTGCAAATGAAAAGATTATGATGGATATAGCATCTTTTCTTTTTCTAGTGATCATTTCATTCTTTAATGAGATAAGATAAGATTAGAAATGGAAGTGACATGGTAACCTCATCATCATCATATTTTTGTTATGATCACCTCTTGCTTTTACTACACTCACCTCCCTTCATGGTTTTTGGTTTTTCTCTCCTCATTCTTGAAAGGGGCCGGCCACACATTTGCGGGAGAGGGGGAATTCATTTGGTGATGAGGGAAATTTCTTGTTCTCATTTTTGCTTGCACCAAAAATCCTAAGCTCATTTCCATTATTCCACCTACATCATACATGGAAACTTCAAACCCCAAGATACAAAGGTATCTACACTTCACCTACAGTATTCTTAGACACGTCGACTCGCCAACTTCGTGTCCGAGTTGCCTCGGTCCAGAGGTGGGAGCTTGTAAAAGAACCCGGCTTTGTGGTGCCCGTTCCGACGAGGAGATGAAGACCGGAGATTCCGCGAGGAGATTGGAGTGGAGGCCAAAGTCCGAAGGACATGGATCGCTCGGTATAGAATTCTACCCCTTCTCTTGTTAGCTGGTATAGGTTAATGGTTCGATCCGGGTTTTTAGGATGCGGTAGTGCCGGTTTTCAAGTCAAGAAAAATTTTCGTTTCCGTATTTTGGCGTCGGATAGACGGCCGGGGCGCTACCGTAGCCTTACAAACAAAACTCCGCATTCGCACACACTAAGTGTCATATGATATGCTATAAATATCATCCATATATCGTAATTATATCACCTCCTAATATTCATAAAAATCTAGTAACCGTTAGCATACCGATTTCAAAGTAAACGTCGCGAATTAACGATATCGCGATCGCAATATCGCACAAACAACCATTGTAACCAATTAGATAGCCAAAACCCTAACTTTAACCCATCAACCATGCTACAAACCCTAATTACAACATCAACCCCTTTCTTGAATTTTCAAAAACCAACCATTACAATGAAATTAACACTTTAAAATACTAATTTAGCTTATTTACACTACAAATTTAACAACTAGATTAGAACTTATACCTCACAAGTGGTGAACCTCTTGCACTTAGCCTCTAAAAAGGTCTTCTTTTTCCTTGTTTTAAACAATTTAGGGTTTGAGAAGAGGTGGAATAGGATTATGGTTTGAATTAGAGAAGAAAAATGTGCATTTTTGTGGATTTTTGCATGAAATTTGAAGAAAGAAAGTAAGGGAAAAATGGGGGCTGTAGGGGTGAAGCTCGGACAGAGCTAGAGGGTGAGGGAGAGTGAGGGAAAAATGTAGAAAGTTCTAAGAAAAAGTCACTCTCACATGTATTTAATGCTTAACACAACAATTTTTACAAAAAAACCCCTTTTTCAATTCATTTTTGCTTTAAATTTCAAACCATAGAACTACGTTCTAGAAAATTCTTGATACAATTTTATTAACACTAAATTTTAGTTTAAAATGGTTCCTAAGTGTGTAATTTACCCATTTAAATTTGTATTTATCACTAATTAAATGTATTTTTAAGAGCTTAAAATAATATTAAAAATAATTAATTAAGGAAATTTTTTTTAATTAACTAGAAAATTTTAAGTGACATTTTAGTGACCAATTTATAGTAATATCTTATCTAAATTTTGTATAATTAGGTCTATAATGAAAAATACTTATTTTGACTTTTTACGGAAAAGACTGCAAATTTTGTCGATTACCGAAAAACTGCCTAAACGATTTACGATGCGTTACAATCTTCCCCCCTTAAAGAAATTTGGTCCCCGAATTTAAAAATTTAACTACGCGTACCTTCAAAAAGATGGGGATATCTCTTCCTCATCTCGACCTCGGTCTCCCAGGTGACCTTCTCGCTGCTCGGGCCATGCCAAAGGACCTTGACGGACGGTATAACATTCGACCTCAATTTCTTCACCTGCCGATCCAAAATGACCACCGGCTGCTCGGTGAATGAAAGATAACGCTCTAGCTGGATCGTCTGGTGCTGAATCGCATGGGAAGGATCATGAAGGTACTTGCGGAGCATCGAAACATGGAACACGGGGTGAACATCGGGGAAGCTAGGCGGAAGAGCTAACCGATAAGAGAATGGACCAGCACGCTCTAGGATCTCGAAGAGACCAACATATCTAGGACTAAGCTTCCCTTTCCGCCCAAATCTCATCACACCCTTCATCGGAGAGACCTTCAGGAAAACATGATCGCCAACAGCGAACTCGAGTCGGCGACGACGCCTGTCAGCATATGATTTCTGCCTACTCTGTGCTGCTCTCATCCTGTCCCGAATCAGCTGTATCTTCTCGGTCGTCTCCTGTACGATCTGCGGCCCCAAAATACTTCTCTCTCTGAGCTCTATCCAACATACAGGCGATCGATATCTCCTCCCATATAAAGCCTCGAAAGGTGCCATCTGAATCGTCTCCTGGAAGCTATTATTGTAGGAGAACTCGATCAAGGGCAAATGACGATCCTAGCTACCACCAAAATCTAAAACACAAGCTCTGAGCATGTCCTCAAGAGTCTGAATAGTACGCTCTAACTGACCGTCAGTCTGTGGATGAAAGGCTGGGCTAAAACTCAATCGGGTGCCTAAAGCTTCCTGAAGTTTCTGCCATAATCGGCTGGTAAACTGGGTGCCCCGGTCGGACACAATGCAAGTCGGAACACCATGCAGTCGAAAGATCTCATCAATATAAACCTGGGCGTACTGAGAAAATCCAAAAGTGGTCTTCACTGGAAGGAAGTGAGCCGCTTTCGTCAGTCGATCCACAATCACCCAAATAGAGTCATACCCTCGACTGGTCATGGGTAGACCCACAATGAAGTCCATAGAGACCTGTTCCCATTTCCACTCAGGGATGAGCAAAGGCTGCAACTCGCCGGCTGGCCTCTGGTGCTCGGCCTTGACTTGCTGACAAGTCAGGCATCTCGACACAAAGTCTGTAACATCCTTCTTTATTCCGTCCCACCAGTAAACCTCTCTCAAATCACGGTACATCTTGGTGGAACCTGGATGCATACTGTATACTGATCTATGTGCCTCCTCAAGGATATCGCGCCTCAGTCCCTCAGAATCTGGTACGCACAGTCGAGTCCCAAATCGATGTATCCCCTGATCATCAATCACGAACTCAGAAACTCTGCCCTGCCGAATCTACTCAATAATCTCTAAAATATGGGCATCGCCGGACTGTGCCTACGGATACGGTCAAGTAACTGTGGGCGTGCTCTAAAATGGGCCAGCTGTCCCCATGTAGGAGTAAATTCGAACTGCACTCTGCTGTTACATAAAACCTGCCAATCCACCGTCGACTGCATCTGTACTGCGCTCAAACAAGATAAGCTACCTCCGGGCCTCCTACTCAAAGCATCTGCCACGACATTCGCCTTGCCCGGATGGTATAGAATCTCTCAGTCATAATCTTTCACCAACTCCATCCAACGGCGCTGTCTCAGATTCAGATCTCGCTGCTGAAAGATATACTTCAAACTCTTGTGGTCAGTGAATATCTCGCATGACTCACCATATAGGTATTGTCTCCAGATCTTCAGTGCAAATACCAATGCAGCCATCTCTAAATCATGAGTGGGGTAGTTCTGTTCGTGTTTCCTCAGCTGCCGAGAAGCATATGCGATAACTCTGTCGTGCTGCATCAATACACAGCCCAGCCCCAATCGAGAAGCATCATAATATACCACGAACCCGCCTGATCCTGAAGGCAATGCTAACACTGGTGCAGTAGTCAGACGAGTCTTCAACTGCTGGAAACTATCCGCACATGCCTGGGTCCAATCAAAAGGAGCCCCCTTCTGGGTCAACCCGGTCAACGGTGCAGCAATACTGGAGAAATCCTGGACAAAACGTCGATAATAGCCGGCCAGACCCAGAAAGCTGCGAACCTCTGTAACTGATACCGGTCTAGGCCAACACTGAACTGCCTCGATCTTCTTCGGGTCCACACAAATACCATCTCTCGTCACCACATGACCCAAGAAGTCGACACTGCCTAGCCAGAATGCACATTTGGAAAATTTGGCGAACAGCTGATGCTCTCTCAACGTCTGCAATGTGATACGCAAGTGCTGCTCATGCTCCTCCCGGCTCCGAGAATAAACCAAGATGTCATCAATGAACAAAATGATGAACTGATCGAGATACGGCCTGAATACATGGTTCATCAAGTCCATAAATGCTGCAGGGGCATTGGTGAGCCCGAACGACATCACCAAGAACTCATAATGACCATATCGAGTACGGAAAGAGGCCTTCGGAATATCCTCCTTCCAAACCCGTAACTGGTGATAACCTGACCGTAAATCAACCTTCGAGAAAAACCCTGCACCCTGGAGCTGATCGAATAAGTCATCAATGCGGGATAGGGGATATCTGTTCCGCACAGTAACCCGAATCAGCTGACGATAATCAATGCATAAGCGCATACTTCCGTCCTTCTTCTTAACAAACAGGACGGGAGCACCCCAAGGTGACACACTCGGTCGGATAAGCCCTTTTTCCAGCAAGTCCGGTAACTGATCCTTCAACTCCGCCGGGGCCATCCGATAAGGCGGTATAGAGATAGGCCCCGTGCCGGGGATAAAGTCGATGCAGAACTCAATCTCGTGCTCTGGTGGCAGAACAGGCAGCTCGTTAGGGAATATATCAGGGAACTCTCTCACAACAGGGACCTGGTCCAACAGAACCTCTGTGGAGCTAGTATCACAAACATAGGAAAAGAATCCCTGACACCCTATCCGCAAGAGCTGGCCAGCGCGAAGGGAAGAAATCAAGCTGGGAAGGGTAGCGCTACGATCTCCCTGAATAACAAGAACCGGCTCACCAGGAAAACTGAATCAGACTGCTTTCTCACGGCAGTCCACGGATGCATAACAGGTGGCTAGCCAGTCCATATCAAGAAGAACGTAAAAGTCTGGCATATCGAGGAGAATCAAATCAACTGAAGAATCTCTCTCCCCGATACTAACGGAACATGATCGGTACACGAAACGGGAAACAAACGACTCGCCTACCGGTATAATAACGACAAGCGGCTGATCTAACAGAGAAGACTCTCGGCCAAACCTTGGTGCAAAGTACGTGGATATATAGGAATGTGTGGAGCCTGGATCAAATAATTCCCGTGCATCAAAAGAACATACTGGCAGAGTACCTGTCACGACGGCATTGGATACCTGTGCATCCCGAGGAGTCAACGTGAACACTCGGGCCTATCCACCACTAGTAGCTGGCTGTCCTCTGCCTCTACCTCGGCCTCTGCCTCTGTCGCCTCGTCCTCTCTGAACCGGACCGCCACGCCCACGACCTCTAGGAGCATCTGGCTGGCGTGGAGCATCTTCAGGAGTAGGAAGTAGAGCTCTCTGAGGAGGTGGTGAAGGTGGTAAGGTCACATGTGGAACTGTCGCCGCGCCCTGGCACCCCATGGTACAGTCCCTAATACGGTGGTACTGACTCCCACACCGAAAACATCCTGGCGACGACTGCTGGGTCTGTGGATATGAACCAAATAACTGACCTCGTCTCAATCCTCTGCCGCCACCATCTCCCGGAAATAATCTATCGAGGTGTCTACCCATTACCACTGAGCTGGCGTATCAGTACGGATCCACTTCGGCCCAGAAATGACCGGAGTCTCAGAAATACACTCCTCTAAAAGTAAGGCTGCGTCCATCGCGGCTGCGTATGTATCAAAGTGCTGGGTGCCGATGGCAAGGAATAGCTGTGTATCAAGCCATCGCACAAACCTCTTTATTCTTTTCTCTTCTGTGTCTACTAGGTACGGAGCATATCGAGACAACTGGGTAAACTGTATATCATACTCCGACACCGTCATCCCAGGAGTCTTGCGCAGAGACTCAAAACTACGGGCTCGAGCATCTCGGACACTCTCCGGAAGAAAACGGGCAAGAAACGCAGCTGTAAACTCATCCCAGGTCATAGAAGGTAGACCTGCAGCTCGGCCTCTCTCTACTGAATCGTACCATATCTGGGCAAGACCCTCCAGACGAAAACTCGCGAAGTCCTCCAATCTATCATCAGAACACCTCAACGAACGGCAAATCCGAGCCATCCTATCAAGAAATGCCTGTGGGTCCTCTGTCGCATCCGTACCGGTAAAAGCTGGAGGCCTCAATCTCATGAACTCCTGTAGTGAAACAGGGATAGTCTCCATAGTAGCAGGAGCAACCATCTGTGCAGCAGGTACAATCGTGGTCTGTGCGGTGGAAGGAACATCCTCGGACCTCTGTGTCCGACTGGACTCAACTAAAGATCCCATCATCTGTCGCAACTCCTGCATGCCGGCCTCTAATCTAGCAATACGGTCTGGATAAGGCGGATCAATATGACCCTGAGGGGTAGGCGAATCATCCCGCTCGATCCTCGCCTCAGACGAGCCCGCTCGAATCTCATCCCTAGCGGCAGCCCGCTGAGCTCTCGTAGTCTTTGGCGGCATCGAAGCTGGAATAAGAAACAGGACTGATAAGAACATTGCAATTGAATCAAGGAATGCAAGGAATCAAGAAGGGAAATACAAGCAATTATGTCCTAAGGTCACTTGGGCGGAGTACCCTATCGTAAGTATGCCGCGGATCATACCCACGCTACGCCACTCTGCTTAAGTCACCTACTCCATCTACCTATGCTCTGATACCAACTTTTGTCACGACCCAAAAGTATGGAACGTGACTGGTACTTAGATTACGAGACGTCTAAAGACGTAACGTAACCTAAGTCAGCCAAAGCCCAGAAAAATCTAAACCAAAATCAAAAGAGAGTGAAGGAAAACCTTTCATGAAAACAACTTGAAATCAATTAAGTTGCATTGAACCCCTTTTTAAAAACATCAAAATTTCCGAAAATTTCGGTAGAGTCTCCTTTGTAAATTCTATCCCCCAAAATGGGTACAATAAGATATATAACCTGTAATCACAAAATGGCATCCCCAAGCGGGAGCTAGCTCTTCGCCCAAGGCGGATCACAACCACACGCAATATATATATGTCATCTCAAGAAAATGAGCATAAAGAAATGCGAAATATAAGAAAACACAACGTCGGCTCAAGTGAGCTCGACCCAAAAGAAACCACATATACACAAATCTCTCAATCTCATCATTAGGTCGCATATACACATAAGAAGTGGTTGATGGAGAATACTAGATACAAAAATAGTACAAAAAGAGATAAAAGTGCTCTCGCAATCCACCTACGAGCAATGTCGCGAGTCTGAGGAAAAGATATCAATAATAGATAAGCCGCTGCTACAAGGCTGATGAGTCCGACCTGCAAGACACTGTGGCACAACGGGGGTGAGTTGCCAGCTCATGAGTAGAATATAACATCTAGTAAGGCTATCGTAAGAATGCACGCAAATGCGTCACAGCATGTATGTCCAGATGTGATGTAATACCTCTAGTATGCATGCACATGCATGCAATGTCAATACTAAATCTTTAAGTGTTTTAAATGCTATGAGTTCTGCATTCTTAATTTTAGAAAAAGAATATCTGTATAATAGCTAAATACCATCAAGAAATCATCAAAAACCCGCGTCAAGCGTCGACACCAAATATGAAAACACATCTGTCTCAATGTCTCACTGTATCAATGTCTCAATACATCGGGCTCCATCAGTCCGGATCGGCCCATATCATCAAATCTCATGACAACAGTCGGTATCCTCCGGATATCCGCCGCGCCAGACATCACCGGTAGCTAGTCTTCCCATGCCAGGCTCATCGTCTATAACTCGATCTTCTTGCCCCGGGGTACCATACCGGGCCCACCATGTACCCGAGACGGTTCATCCACTCCTCGAATCGGGTCTCGAAATCCAACAGAAAACATGAAAACTCATGGTGGATGACACATACATCACGAGAAAACCGCAACTTTGTTTTAAAAATGATAAATATAAGCTTTTGTTAAATTCTTGCGGTTTTCCCCAAAATCCAGAAATCGCAGCAGTACTGAAATCCTCAAGAAAATCACAATACCCAACATGTTTTATATGATAAATGTCTATGATATCAAGGTATGCGATGTGATTTGTGGCTAGAATCTATGTAAGTATGAAGATGATGCGAGGTATATACATGCTATGCGATTTCATATATCGTGTATAATGCAAATGGTGATACTAAAGTAAACAGGTCCTACAGTGCTCGTGGCATGGCAATTACCAAAGGCGTGTGTGTCACATGAATAGTGCGCGTGCAACAGGAGCCAATGGTAACGGTGTTCGTGTCCTACAAAGTGATATCGCACATGTGTATATGGATATCCTATGTAAATCTTGCAGACGAATAGCTATAAATGTATGAAATGTGCATGAGGGGGGTTAGCTAACTAACAATGCATATCTTGCAAGAAATAAAGTAATCCTAACTAGGGGCGCCTCGCGCCATCCAGACGATTTCCCCAAAGATGAATACATTTACTCACCTGAATGCCTCGCTAATCCGATCCGACCACCGCCTTGCCTTTGCTCGCCGCGTCCGATGTTTCCGCAACCGTTCCTAGAATTGCATAACACACAATATAAGATTACAGATTCCTGAAATGACGCAACTCACAATATGAAAAGATCGATGCTCACAAGTTAGGCACAACGTGCGCTCGGTGCGCGCAAAACACACGAAAATCGCTAAATCCTTAACTAAAATCGCCGTTTCGGGGCAATCGTCAAAATAAAACCCCGACCAGACAAAACTCCGCATTCGCACACACTAACTGTCATATGATATGCTATAAATATCGTCCATATATATTAATTATATCACCTCCTAATATTCATAAAAATCTAGTAAGCGTTAGCATACCGATTTCAAAGTAAACGTCGCGAATTAACGATATCGCGATCGCAACATCGCACAAACAACCATTCTAACCAATTAGATAGCCAAAACCCTAACTTTAACCCATCAACCATGCTACAAACCCTAATTACAACATCAACCCCTTTCTTGAATTTTCAAAAACCAACCATTACAATGAAATTAACACTTTAAAATACTAATTTAGCTTATTTAAACTACAAATTTAACAACTAGATTAGAACTTATACCTCACAAGTGGTGAACCTCTTGCACTTAGCCTCCAAAAAGGTCTTCTTTCTCCTTGTTTTAAACAATTTAGGGTTTGAGAAGAGGTGGAATAGGATTATGGTTTGAATTAGAGAAGAAAAATGTGCATTTTTGTGGATTTTTGCATGAAATTTGAAGAAAGAAAGTGAGGGAAAAATGGGGGATGTAGGGGTGAAGCTCGGCCAGAGATAAGGGGTGAAGGAGAGTGAGGGAAAAATGTATAATGTTCTAAGAAAAAGTCACTCTCACATGTATTTAATGCTTAACACAACAATTTTTACAAAAAAAAACCTTTTTCAATTCATTTTTGCTTTAAATTTCAAACCATAGAACTACATTCTAGAAAATTCTTGATACAATTTTACTAACACTAAATTTTAGTTTAAAATGATTCCTAAGTGTGTAATTTACTCATTTAAATTTGTATTTATCACTAATTAAATGTATTTTTAAAAGCTTAAAATAATATTAAAAATAATTAATTAAGGAAATTTTTTTTTAATTAACTAGAAAATTTTAAGTGACATTTTATTGACCAATTTATAGTAATATCTTATCTAAATTTTGTATAATTAGGTCTATAATGAAAAATACCTATTTTGACTTTTTACGGAAAAGACTGCAAATTTTGCCGATTACCGAAAAACTGCCTAAACGATTTTCGAAGCGTTACACACCTAAACTCCGAGTCGATATATCTAATAGTAAGCGATCTCGCCTCAATAGCGTCACGTATGGTAAAATATATAATACGAAATTTTCGAGTCAAGAGTGCGGATCAATCATCATATTTATACCTCGTACGGTAAAATCCATCGTACGACATCCCAAAATCGTGGTACGTATCAAATATCACATTTACCTCATTATTCACATGATATCATTATCATAATATCATGAACTAGGGGTACTGATCTAAAATCTAGTACATTCCGATACCATCAACATATATCCACGTGTGTATGAAAACACATCGCTCATCGATCCGCTATAATATCATGTCGTATCTTATATCACGACCCAAATCACATAACCGATCTCACGGCATCATGCCCGATCATATCGACTCATCTCCAAGTATCATATACTATCCTCATCACCCGTGTATACGTATATGTATATGTGTGTCCGTATCAACACATCCACACACACACACACACACATACACATATATACATATAATCATATACACTAAAGACATATCACGTATGTGCATGTGTGTATGTGTGTATCAACCTATACACTAGGGTTCCGTGACTAAGAAACTAAACTAAAAATGCATTCTTCCAACTACACTAAATCCAACTCAAAGTCACCTAAAGAATTTCTTGCTAAGTATACACATCTCATAAAACACATATGTGTGTGTGTGTGTATCATAACGCATCATATCCTACGAAATTTCGGGGGTACTATACGCCATCCACCCGACTTCCCCCGTAGATATACATTTACTCACCTTGATCCTTACTTGCCGAAGTCGATGTCGCCTTGCTCCTCCTTGTTATCCGAAGTCCACGTTGTTAGTTATATTTATGCCCTAGAGGCCAATTCTGTACATGTGATGTATATTGTAGTGGATGCTTGGACATATATAGGGAGGAATTTCTTGCTCGACATGATAGTATGCTATCTGGTTGCACTTTATCTTAATATGTACACTTATTGTCTCTCTATTACATGTTGATAAAACTCTTAGGGTGGGTACTTGACTACCAGGATTATTATGCAGATCATACTAGTGGGGACAGGGTAGTCGGTAAGTACATCCTTCAAATGTTCCTAGTCGTGGGAGTATCGAGACAGGGCATCGATACTCCAGAGTAGACTAGCGTATACGCTTCTCGACCCATATAATGGGCGATGGATGATCCCACATCCATTGGAGTTTGACATCAGAGAAGGTATACGGGTGCTCAGTGGAGACTGGGTACACTGGACAGACTCGCCGAGAACTCCTAGATGGTATTATACCTATCGTCGGATAGCAGTTCTCTGATGACACTAGTACAGGTTAGTCTGTAGAACCGAGATCGTCATAGAGTCTTGTGTGATTCCCACTGTGCTTTGATTTCCACCATACCACGGTCAAGAGATCGTGCAAAAAGATGGTTTTTGGGTACAGCCCCAAGTCACATGGAGGCAATGAGCGATAGGAGGGGTTTCGTCTCTCCCGGTATTGGGAGTTGATATTGCGCTATGCTCGATTGGCTATAACAGGAAATCTCCGACCAGGGTTGCTGAGATTTACTGGTAAGTGTTATCAGTAGTTTCGCAAACCGTTATGGACCTTGCATTGGCATGACTTATCAGGCTATTGGGGTCTGATGTTATACCACCCCCAGGCTGTGATATGCGACATATCAGACGAAGAGACCGGACTGTACGGTAGTGTTACTGATTGGATTCGCAAGACTATGAGCAGGCTTGCTTTTTGATATTCTGATCACTCAATACCCGGTTGGCCGTTATGTTTAGCAGACCGCTTGCGGCTTATGGATGTTTGATATGATCATCACCTACTGCCGGCGTATTGACGAGTCTTTAGTGTCCTACACAGAGATTTCCTAGTTCATGCGAAACGAAGTAGGAGCACATATGTGATATGCGGGGGACCGAGATTAATGCGAGTATGTGTTACCGCATTCTATTCTCGCGACTTGTGACATTAGTTGGTTATATGTGATATAGCCAAGTTATCGGATCAAGTGTTGATTTGATAAGTTGTTACATTTGATATTATTCGGTTATATATGATATAGCCGGATTATTAAATCAAGAGTTGATTTAATAATTTAATGTATAATTATATATTTGATATATTACATTACATTAACTAATATTAGCTCACTTAAGTAATTCTTTTTCTCACATTTGATATACTTTACATATATGTGATATATGTATTGTTTTCTTTTTACAGATAAATATATATGTGATATATATTCATGTGTCATGATAGATTACATATGCAACAAGGGTGTACGAGACTTATACCATGCTGGGGTTTATGTTATGGTTAATATTTATCATTAAGCTATTACAAATTAGTGGATAACATTTCAAGCTTGGATGAAGCTTGTAGAACATTGACCAAGTCCACTTGTTTGTCTTGCTTAAGATATTTGTTAACCCAACCTTAATCACAAGCCATGGTTTATTCTCTACATGAGTTAGACATGACATTAACTCACCATGGTTGCATTTCTAATCTCATGATGAGTTCACACTCTCTTCTTCATTCTTCATCTTCTTCATGAGCTGAAAAAGATTTCTAGGGTTTTGAGATGTGGAGAAATATTGATGGAAAAATAAAACTAAAGTGAGCCCAATTCCTACTTCATCATCCCCTACTATTAGCCATTTAGTTTAGGGTGCTTGCTTCACTAATCTCACAATTAGTGAAGAGGTAGCATGAGCTCGAGTCTTCTCGACGTAGATCATCTTCGGCCTCGAAGACATTGAGCAAGCTTGTTCGTTTCTTCGTGTGAACCCTTACTAGAGTCCGGGTCTTCACAACTTGCAGCGAAGGGACTACGACATAGAGCTTTAGAAGTGAAGGACCGGTCTACAAAGGTTGTATTCCCTTATTCACATAGATGTAAAGTGTTTATATTTTGTATCGTCGGATTTTCTAGTAACGATTCTAGGGTTAGGGTTAGATAATACGGCAAACTTTTAAAAATGGCATGGACGATGCCTCCCGAAACCTTGCTGCCGTGCTAGACAACCCTACACACGTCAAGGTGCCTACACATATAACACATAGTACCGTAAACAGAAATCACGCACGAAAATCAAAACGGCACACGAATCACACATAGTTTAAAACCTATGATCTACTCATGCAAAAGAACCAAAATAGCCCTCGACATCGACGTACAAACGCCAATTGATCGAGATAAAACAAAATATCTAATATTCAAGTCATAAACAACAATGAAACCAAAACAGAAACTTAGAAAACTGGTCCCGGATTTTTGGTCAGGTGAAATTAGGTTAAACAAGCAATGCAAAGGGTTAGTATATAGGGTATGTGAGCTACTGCACCAATCCTAACACTAAATACCACAGATGACCCGGTGAGATCTGTAAGTCGATGTACAATACCCCACGAGTTGCGGGGAGGCGGAAATATGAAAAACGATCTTGTTTTGTATGCAAACATCGACTAACCGAAGATCTTTTCTAAACGATAATTAACAACAAGTATAGAGTTCTAAGCTACTATGTAAAGAGATTATACCAAATGATTATAGTCATTCGTCTTTATGATCTCTACGTCCTCCTCGGCTTCTTATCCGTGATAGATGATCCACCCGAGAACCCTAATCCAAGCTATTACCTATAAACTTGAGGTTACTTAGTTTCTCTAGTTGCTAATCAAAGTAACTAAGATGATGTAGAGTTAGGTTATGGAGTGTTTAGTCTTTTCTAATCCTTGTACTCAACTCATGAGTGGTAGGATTAGGGTTTGAAGAAGAGAGTGATCTTGAGGATAGAGAAGGTGGAGATGATAATGAGAAGAGAAAAGCTTCTCACTTGAATATATAAAGAATAATGAATTATCAAATAAAATGAATTAAATGATTATTCACCATGCTTCATTTATTCAACAAGAGTGATTCACCATATGAGTTATTAAGTAATTAATGATGCATTAATGATGCATTTAATGATATGATGAATCACACAAATGAGTCAGAAAAGCAATTATTGAAAATGCCACCTTAACCCCTCATGTCACCATCCTTCTAGAAGCTTCTCGGAAAATTACGAGAACGCCCCTCGCATCCGTGAAAACACGGAAAAACTTTAGAGTGTATAAATCCAATAACCTGATACTAGAATCTGGCTTAAACTAAAGCCGGCTAGTAAAAACTGTCCGAATATCGTACGTGCGTTTAAACACGTATGCGTCCGAACCTTTGTCGTAAAACCATACGACCTCTATATCTTTTCACCTGGGTTAGGGAAATCTCTGTGTGGGACTCTAAAGACTCGACTACTACGCTGGCAGTAGGTTTAACCACAGACCGCAAGCGGCACCAGCTGTACGTAACGGTCCCCAGGTAGATGTCGATAAGAAAGCCGATGAGGTAACCCATCCGAAATCCTACTAAGCCTGTCCATGAAAATATCCGCGCAGTCCGGTCTGTTCGCCTAAGAGTATCGCATGTATGGTCTAGGGAGGTGGTGGACGTCAGACCCCTAATAACCGTACAAGTCGTATCGGCATGGCTCAAGACCATCCGAGAATCTACTGATCAGTCCATCAGCAATTCTCAATCAGCCCTGGCCAGGGTCTTATGGTAATGACCAACCGATCACCGTGCGATATCAACTCCCTATACCGGGAGAGACGAATCCCTAACAGTCGCTCACTGCCTCCACGTGGCTCGGGACTGTGCCCAACTAAAACCTGTTTGCATGACTCCTTTGAATCGTGGTAGGGTAGTAATCAAAGAACAGTGGGAACTCACACGAGACAAATGACTACCTTAAGTCAACGAACTATATGCACACATGTCACCTGACAACTGCTATCTGACGTTAGGTATAATACCATCCAGTCAGTTCTCCGCGAGTCCTGTCCGGTGTACTCACACCCAGGGAGCATCTGTATACAATCTTAGGTGCACTCCACCAATGGCTACGGGACCAGTCCATCGCCCCTCCTCACGGTCTAGATATGTATACACTAGTCTACTACGGAGTATCGATGCCCAATCTCGATACTCCTGCGACCAGGGACATATAAGGATGTGCCTACTGACTATCCAGCTCCCACAAGTATGACTGCCATTACAACGCCCGTAGTCAGGAAAACACCCTATGGGCTTTATCAACATATATATATAAATACCTAGTAAAATATATCATACGTTAAGACAAAGACAAACCAAATAGCGTACTATCATATCAAGCAAGACTGTCATGTACATACATATCCCTAGCATCCTATACAATGAAGGGCTCTAGGGCATATATATCCAACAATCTCCCACTTGCACTAAGGCCTATAATTGGCGCAATGAGTACCCACTGTCTCTACCAGATCCAGTTGCTAGCGTACCGCATGCCCAACATCTCAAACAGTCTCTCGAACTGCACTTGAGGGATGGCCTTGGTGAATGGATCTGCCGTGTTGTATTTTGTGTCCACTCTCCGTATCTCGATCTCCCGACGATCCACGATCTCCCTGATCAGGTGAAACCGCCTTAAGATATGCCTGGATTTCTGATGGGACCTTGGTTCCTTCTCTAAAGCTACAGCGCCATTGTCATCACAATACAAAGGTATTGGATTGGCAATGGACGGAACCACCTGAAGTTCAGAAATGAACTTCCTCATCCAGACAGCCTCTTTTGCGGCTTCACTAGCAGCTATATACTCAGCCTCCATAGTTGAGTCTGCGACGGTATCCTGTTTGGAACTCCTCCAACATACCGTCCCTCCATTGAGGGTAACACAAAACCCGAAATGGATTTAGAATCATCCTTGTCACTTTGGAAGCCGGAGTCGGTAAAAGCCTCTACCTGGAGGTCCTTATTACCGTAAACTAAGAACATCTCCTTAGTCCTTCTCAGGTACTTGAGAATGTACTTTACCGCTATCCAATGTTTCTCACCTGGGTTAGACCGATACCTGCTTACCATACTAAGTGCGTAAGTTACATCTGGTCTGGTACATAACATCGCATACTTTATAGATCCTACTGCCGAAGCGTAGGGTATAATGCCCATGCAAGCCCTCTCTTCATCAGTCTTTGGAGACATCTCTTTGGAGAGGATGATTCCGTGACAAGCGGGCATATTACCACGCTTGGAATCTTCCATACTAAATCTCTTTAGTATAGTGTCAATATACCTGGACTGTGAAAGTCCCAACATTCTATTAGATCTATCACGATGGATCTTAATGCCCAGAATGTATGATGCATCTCCCAAGTCTTTCATAGAGAATTTCTGTGACAAGAAGAGCTTTACTGATTGTAGCATAGGATATCATTCCCTATCAGTAGTATGTCATCGACGTACAAAACGAGGAAGACTACTGCTCTTTCTACAATTTTCCTATAAATACATGGTTCATCTACATTTTTGATAAAGTCAAATTCTTTGACTGTCTCATCAAAGCAGATGTTCCAACTCCGCGATGCTTGCTTTAATCCATAAATGGATTTAAGCAACTTGCAGACTCTTCCGCTGCTCCCACTATCTAAGAAACCTTCTGGTTGATCCATGTAAACACTCTCTTCTAAATGTCCATTTAGAAAAGCTATTTTTACGTCCATCTGCCAGATTTCATAGTCATGGAAGGCAGCAATCGCAAGCAGGATCCGAATGGATTTAAGCATAGCTACAGGTGAAAAGGTTTCATCATAGTCCAATCCTAGTCTTTGACGAAAACCTTTCGCTACGAGTCTAGCTTTATAGGTTTCCACTTGTCCAAATGCACCAATCTTCTTTTTGAAGATCCATTTGCATCCAACTGGTTTTACTCCAGGAGGAGCAACTTCTAAAGTCCATACTTTATTGGTGTACATGGATTCCATTTCGGATCTCATAGCATCCAGCCATTTCATCGAGTCACTACTCGTAATAGCCTGCTGAAAACTAGTAGGCTCATCATCATCGATGATGCAATACTCTCGATCCCCATATAGAAGAAAACCATAGTATCTTTCAGGAGGATGAGAAAGCCTGCTAGATCTGCGGAGTGGCGTTGGTTCATCATGTTCTATTGAAATCTGAGGTTCTAAGTCCTCGGTTGCAGTTTGAGGTTCTGGAATTTCTTCCAGCTCTACCGCGCTCCCACTAATTTCTTTTGCAAGAAATTCGCTATCTAAGAAGACAATGTGACGAGCGACAAACACCTTTTGTTCTTCAGTGTGGTAGACCATATACCCCTTTGAATGCTTGGGGTATCCTACAAACTTGCATAAAACCGATCGTGCCTCGAGCTTGTCCGGATTATGCTTTTTAACATATGCCAGACACCCCCATATCTTGATATACTTGAGATATGGTCTCTTCCCGCTCCACATTTCATATGAAGTGGTAGGTACAGACTTAGTTGGAACTCTATTCAATAGGTATCCGGCTGATTCTAGAGCAAATCCCCGGAAGGAAAGTGGCAACTCAGCACTACTCATCATTGAACGCACCATATCTAATAGCGTGCGATTCCTCCTTTCTGATACACCATTATGCTGAGGTGTATAAGGCGGAGTAAGCTGAGAGAGAATTCCATTCTCTTTTAAGCATTCAAGGAAACTGGTACTTAAGTATTCTCCACCTCGATCAGATCGAAGTGTCTTGATGCTTTTACCAGTTTGTTTCTCTACTTCATTTTTATACTCCTTAAACCTCTCAAAAGCCTCAGATTTATGCTTCATTAAGAACACATGACCATACCTAGAGAAGTCATTAGTAAAAGTGATGAAGTAGGAGTGACCACTTCGTGCATGCGTAGACATCGGACCACATACATCACTGTGTACTAGTCCCAAGAGTTCAGTTGCTCTTTCTCCGTGTCCGGTGAACGGAGATTTGGTCATTTTTCCTTTGATACATGATTGACAAGTTGCATATGATGAATATTCAAACGGATCTAAATATCCATCTTTATGTAACTTAGTCAACCTTGTTTTATTTATATGACCAAGTCTACAATGCCATAGGAAGGCTTGATTTGAATCTGGAGCCTTTCTTTTACACGTGTTTTGAATATTGAAAATTTGAGATTGATTAAGTATGTATATGCCGTTTTCCAGTGTGCCAAACCCAATCAGCTCTTGATTTAGGTGAATGTTCATAACATTTCTTTCAAGCGCAAAACTATATCCTTCATTCGATAACAAAGATACTGATATATTATTACACAACATACTGGGAATACAAAAACAGCTGTATAACACCAAAATGTGCTCACTAGTCAACCCTAGGTGATATTCCCCTATTGCAATTGCATCTACATGCATTCCATTGCCCATCCGGAGAGTCATATCACCTGTTCCCAGCACTCTACTATTTCTCAGATCCTGCAATGAATTACAAATATGAGAACCAGAACCGGTATCAAGTACCCATGATGTAGAGTTAACTGAAAGACAATTTTCGATTACAAACACACCTGAAGTAGAAGCAACTACTTGCTTCATGTCCTTGGCTTTGAAGGCCTGACAATCCTTCTTCCAGTGCCCTTGCTTGTGACAATAGAAGCACTCGATCTTTTCTGTCTTCACCCTTCCTGCCTTGTTCGTTCCCTGCACCTTCTGGACCCCACCTTTCGGTTTGGTGGCTTTCATCTTCTTCTTCCCTTTATCTTTCACTTTAGATTTAGAGGAAGATGATTGGCCAACATACAGAACGGGGGCCTTCTCCTTTTTCAAGGAGGTCTCTGCTACCCTTAACATATTGAGGAGCTTTGGAAGATCGGCTTCCATTTCGTGCATGTTGAAATTCAGCACGAACTGAGAGAAGGTGTGGGGAAGGGACTGCAAAATCAAGTCGATATACAAATCGTTCTCTAGGACGCATCCCAGGTTTGCGAGTTCCTCAATGAGGCTGATCATTTTGAGGACGTGCTCTCCTACAGGAGATCCTGGAGCTAACCTCATCTGGAAGAGTTTCCTTGAGGTTTCGTACCTCGCGATACGGGAGTGCTCCCCATACAAATCCTTGCAATGGAGAAAGATGGACATAACATCCATACTTTCGTGCTGTTTCTGGTGTTCATTGTTCATGGACGCCAGCACGATACACTTAGCTCGCTCACAATCTAGATCCCAGGTTTTACGGACTTCCCTGTCCACAACTGAGGAATCTGGTCCTGGGATAAGGGGAGGAACAGCGGTGGTAACATATGCTACTTTGTAATAAGTCAGTGCGATATTGACGTTCCTTAGCCAATCTTTATAGTTCTGCCCGGTCAGTATATTTTTTTCAAGTAATAGTTTTAGTCCAGTCATGGTAGCTGCCAGAGAGAGAGAAAAGAAAACACTCAGCATATGCTCTTGCAAGTTTAGATTGGTTTATTAATTTATCTAAACAGGATGGCTCCCACTGTTTCCTCAAATCCTTCTTCAAAACCTAAAAGAAGAACTAGTCAGGATTTAATCACACGTCACAATACTTGCTTAACCTTTCAGCCAGGCTAGTGTTGGTACTTCGAGGGAGATTTTCCAACGCTTTCACGAAGTTCCTTAATTAAATAACCTCTTTTCCCAGGAGGCGTAGCCCCTCTAACACCTTTCTAGTCACCTACTTGGTTTATAGAATTGATTGTTAAGTGAGAAAAATTCCCGAGAGTAATCCTACTCATCAGTGGGATCGGGATCCAACTATCATTGCATGATGCCCTAGATGGAAGCCACTCTAGTCACCACACTCCAGAAGGTATGCTAAATCTGCAGGTTTCCTTTATGTTTGAAACTCCCGATGTGATTTTTACCCCAAGCTCTTATGACCTTGAAGTAGGCCAACAAATCATAAGACGCAAGTCAAGTTCTACCCGTCGTTGTCCTGATCAATTTAAGTACATCGTACAAGCCCTTGACGTAGGCCAACAAGGTGTACGTCTGTCTTAAACTAATGCATCTATCTATGCAACAAATAGGCACACACACTGCTACCATACACTATGCCTTGACGTAGGCCAACAAGCATAGCATGAATACGATGTGCTGTCTATCTGAAACGACGGAGGGTTACGACTGTTTTTTTGGCAAAAAACCGTTAACGTAATGAACTTGATATGATCGAAGGAACAAAGATAGCTTTTATTTAAAAGGAGTGTTTTAAGCTCCGCGTTTAAAATTTGCTTTTTCAAGAAAACCGCGTGGTTTTAGAAATTGTTCCAACGATTCAGTTTAGGTTTTATTTTCTTTGCATTAATAATAATGCGTCCCATCAATTAACCTATCATTACAGATAACAACGAAAATACAACGTCCTCTTATACCATCCGCATTCGCCACTGGGTCCCGTCATCACCCGTTAGGTTACTTAACTAACGGCAGAGCGGGGGCTGGGCTAGCGCGGGTGTAAAACATAAGTGACCTCTAAATAGCTATCATATATAGATATTGTACATTCGTCAGACGCAATAATAGTCATTCCAGATCACAGATAAACAATATTGGATTTGCATGCAATCCGCATTTCTTTTGAGCCTGCAATGAAAGACGGATTACACAGTTGTGATGAATAGCCATTTACCCCACCCCAGACCCCTACAGGAACGGCAAACTACCCGCCAAGTACCAGAAGTGAAGCGGTCTGCCTCAACACTTCAAAGTACCCGGTAGTTTGTGCACCCCACCTTAGGTCTATCCTAGGAGCAAAAAACAGTAAAAAGAAATAATACAACGGTGGCTACAACCGCAACCTGGATGTGCCCCACGAAATAATATTACAACTTATTACAATTACATCGAATGAATTAATACAATAACCCATCAAAAAACCCGGCTAATCATCACAACAGTCCAATACAGTTCATACCCACAAACAGTTAAAAACATCACAGATATGTGCAACCCCCTGCCAACCGACATACTAGCAGTTAGGGGAGGTTTACGAACACATAAAACAGTTCACAGATATAATCAAACAAGAAAACATCGTATAATTTCGATCGATTAAACACTTTAAATTCTACTCCAAATCTTCTCTGTAAATTTGAAACCTGAGCAGAAAATAAAAAATACCAGAAAATACAAAATATCACAAAAGATGCACAGAAGAAAACTGGGCTGAATCGGCCCCAACTCGGCCGCGGATCCGCGGTGGATCGGTAGGATCGGCAGCGGTTCCGCGGCTCAGTGGCCGATTCAGGAGCCCATTTTTTTTTTCTGTGTTCTTATAATTTCTTGTAGGTTAGTCTGCAGTCACCTGAAAAATTTTTGGACCTCATTTAAAAAACGACGGAAACTATATGATATCCGTGTATTTTCCGATTTGTTTTGCTTTCGAAATTCATACGACTTTGCAAGTGAGTTAATTATTGTTTAGTGGGGCTTTGATACCACTGTAAGTCGATGTACAACACCTCACGAGTTGCGGGGAGGCGGAAATATGAAAAACGATCTTGTTTTGTAACGCAAACATCGACTAACAGAAGATCTTTTCTAAACGATAATTAACAACAAGCATAGAGTTCAAAGCTACTATGTAAATAGATTATACCAAATGATTCTAGTCCTTCGTCTTTATGATCTCTACGTCCTCCTCGGCCTCCTATCCGTGATAGATGATCCACCCGAGAACTCTAATCCAAGCTATTACCTCTAAACTTGAGGTTACTTAGTTTCTCTAGTTGCTAATCAAAGTAACTAAGATGATGTAGAGTTAGGTTATGGAGTGTTTATTATTTTCTAATCCTTGTACTCAACTCATGAGTGGTAGGATTAGGGTTTGAAGAAGAGAGTGAGCTTGAGGAGAGAGAAGGTGGAGATGATAATGAGAAGAGAAAAGCTTCTCACTTGAATATATAAAGAATAATGAATTATCAAATAAAATGAATTAAATGATTATTCACCATGCTTCATTTATTCAACAAGAGTGATTCACCATATGAGTCATTAAGTAACTAATGATGCATTTAATGATATGATGAATCACACAAATGAGTCACAAAAGCAATTAATGAAAATGCCACCATAACCCCTCATGTCACCATCCTTCTAGAAGCTTCTCGGAAAATTACGAGAACGCCCCTCGCATCCGTGAAAACACGGAAAAACTTTAGACTGTATAAATCCAATAACCTGATACTAGAATCTGGCTTAAACTAAAGCCGGCTAGTAAAAACTGTCTGAATATCGTACGTGCGTTTAAACACGTATGCGTCCGAACCTTTGTCGTAAAACTATACGACCTCTATATCTTTTCACCTGGGTTAGGGAAATCTCTGTGTGGGACTCTAAAGACTCGACTACTACGCTAGCAGTGGGTTTAACCACAGACCGCAAGCGGCACTAGCTGTACGTAACGGTCCCCAGGTAGATGTCGATAAGAAAGCCGATGAGGTAACCCATCCGAAATCCTACTGAGCCTGTCCGTGACAATATCCGCGCAGTCCGGTCTGTTCGTCTAAGAGTATCGCATGTATGGTCTAGGGAGGTGGTGGACGTCAGACCCCTAATAACCGTACAAGTCGTGTCGGCATGGCTCAAGACCATCTGAGAATCTACTGATCAGTCCATCAGCAATTCTCAATCAGCCCTGGCCAGGGACTTATGGTAATGACCAACCGATCACCGCACGATATCAACTCCCTATATCGGGAGAGACGAATCCCTAACAGTCGCTCACTGCCTCCACGTTGCTCGGGACTGTGCCCAACTAAAACCTGTTTGCACGACTCCTTTGAATCTTGGTAGGGTAGTAATCAAAGCACAGTGGGAACTCACACGAGACAAATGACGAGCTTAAGTCAACGGACTATCTGCACACATGTCACCTGAGAACTGCTATCTGACGTTAGGTATAATACCATCCATTCAGTTCTCGGCGAGTCCTGTCCGGTGTACTCACACCCAATGAGCATCTGTATACAATCTTAGGTGCACTCCACCAATGGCTGCGGGACCAGTCCATCGCCCCTCCTCAGGGTCTAGATATGTATACACTAGTCTACTCCGGAGTATCGATGCCCAATCTCGATACTCCTGCGACCAAGGAGATCTAAGGATGTGCCTATTGACTATCCAGCTCCCACAAGTATGACTGCTATCACAACGCCGGTAGTCTGGCAAACACCCTATGGGCTTTATCAACATATATATATAAATACCTAGTAAAATATATCATACGTTAAGACAAAGACAAACCAAATAGCGTACTATCATATCAAGCAAGACTGTTATGTACATACATATCCCTAGCATCCTATACAATGAAGGCCTTTAGGGCATATATATCCAACAAGATCACCCTCAAAACCAGCCTACTCGGCCCCGGTTGCTCTGTTTGGGATCGTATTTTCTGGGTGGTCTTCTAGTGGTCCATCTAGGTCTCTGGGTGTTTAGTTTTTCCCCTAAAGGTCTCAGGTCACTCCAAATTCCCTATAGGCATAAATTATACACAAAACTGGCATTTCGATATCTAACTCAAGTTTCAGTCTAGGCTCTGGTTTAATCTACATTTTTAATACTAAGGGGGGTTTGTAGTGTAAGTGCACGGCCGCGCCCCGGCCGTCTGTACGAGGACAAAATGCGGAAACGAAACTTTTACATAAACTATGAAACTGTCGCTACCGCGTACTAAAAACCCGGATCAGGCCATTAACCTATTGCTAGCTAACTAGAGATTAGGTAGAGAGATATACCGAGCGATCCGTGTCCTTCGGTCTTCTCGTCGTCATCCCGATCTCCCCGCGGAATCTCTGGTCTTCATCTCCTAGTCGGAAGAGCACCACATCGCCGGTTTCATTTACGGGCTCCCACCACTGGACCGAGGCAACTTGGGCACGAAGTTGGCGAGTCGACGTGTCCAAGAATACTGTAGGGAAAGTGTAGAACCCTTTTGTCTCAATGGGGTTAAGGAAGTTGCCATATCGATGTGGAGGAAGAGTAGTAAGGTTTTTAGATGAACTAGAGAATTTTGTGGCAAGCAAAAGAGATCAATCTCTCTCCTTAAATATTTTGGACAGCCATCTCTTTGGCCGGCCCCTTGCAACAAAAGAATGAGAGAGGGGAGAAGAGTCAAGGAGGGGGAGCAATAATGCAAGCAAGAGAAAATTTGTGATGATGAGGAATAATCATCACAACTAAAGCTCACTCCAAAACCCATCACTCTTCTCATCACACAAAAGTCAAGCAATGATGAATAAAGAAGTCAAATGATAGTTGAACCATCATGAAGCAACAATTTACAAAGACCACCCTCCACAATGCTAATTTGCACATTTGCAAATAAGCCCTCTTCCACCAATTTTCAGCCAAGGAAAGAAACAAAGGAAAATGGCTGAAACGGAAAGCAAACTGCAAACTTCAAAAAAACGATCCCGTAATAAGATACAGGAAAACCCCGCGACTGTACATACACACCCCCATTTGTATTCCGACCGAATACAAATGCAATGAGACAAAATCTACACTGTACAATACTAGGATCCGGCTTAAACCAAAGCCCGCTAGTATTATCCGTCCGATCATGATCCGTGCAATATCGTACGTATATGATCGAACCCTGCCATATCTCCATACGGCCTCTACAGCATTTCGACCGAAACTTGAGAAACGGTCTGCGGGGGACTCTAAATACTCGTCAATACTTTGGCTGTGGATTTAACCACTAGCACGTCAGAGGTATTAGGCATACGTAACGGGCTACAAGGTATTGATCAAAAGGGACGTTGATGAGCAAACTCATCCTGACACCCTACTGAGCCTGTTAGTGACAATATCCGTACAATCCGGTCTGTTCGTCTATGAGCATCGCATGGCGGGCCTAAGGGGTTGGTAAAAGTCAGACCCCCAAAAGCGGTACAAGTTGTGTCGGAGTGTAGCCCAGAACACCCTGAGATACTACTGGAATACCTACCAGAAAATCTCCTGCCTTAGCCAAGGACTTCGTGTATTGGCTCTCCTAGATACAGCGCGATCTCACCCCCAATACCGGGAGAGACGAACCCCTAAAGATCGCTCACTGCCTCCATGTGGCTCGGGACTGCACCCAACTTAAACCTGTTTGCACGACTCCTTTGAGCCGTGGTAGGGTAGTAATCAAAGTACAGTGGGAACTCAAACGAGACAAATGACGATCTCAGGTCGATGAACTCATGTCACCAGGGAACTGCTATCTGACGTCTGGTATAAGACCAACTAGCATGTTCCCGGCGAGTCCTGTCCGGTGTACTCATAACCCAATGAGCACCTGTATACATCTTAGGTAAACCAACTGACACCAGTGGCTTATGCGACCGGCCACCGCCCCTCGTCGGGGTCTCGAATGTATACACTAGTCTACTCTGGAGTATCGATGCTCTGTCTCGAAACTCCCTCGACTAGGGACCTTTTAAGGATGTGCTTATAGACCCCAGCTCCCATGTATTTGATCGCCATCATACTGCTGGCCATCAAGCAAGAATCCTAAGGGCTCTATCAGTTCGCAATAGTGACCTGCAAGGTCACCTAAAGCAGTACACGATGATAAAGATAAACCAGATAGCATACTATCATCTTGAGTAAGACTGTCCTACCGACATAGGTTCTCTCTCAATCATTGCAATCATGTGCCTGTGATCCAATAATTGACTCTGAGGGCACTATCCCCAACAATCTCCCACTTGCACTCAAGGCTAATTATTGCGATGTTGCATACTCACAGCCCGTGTGATACCGAACACCCAACTCCTCTACTAATCTGTCTCACAAAGCCTGTTTGCGAAACTAATGCGTTCGAGGAATAGCCTCAGTGAGTGGATCCGCCCTAATGTTTCTTTCTATGTCTCTCTTTATCTCAAGTTCGCGGAGAAAGCCATCTCCCGAAATGAGCAATACTTGTCTTAGAATATGTTCGGATGTCTAATAGGACCTAGTTCAAAAATGAACTCCAAATCCAAACTTCTTAGACTGTATCGTCAACTGAACTTAATCAGTATCATGCGCCATGCCTCCCTCAGTATCCACTTGGACCACCTGTCCAAAATACTGCCCCTCGTCAGAGGGAAAACTAAAACTCTGACAGTCACTCTGTCATCTAGGTCACCTTGGAAGCCTGGAATGATAACTGTCTCCCGAATGAGGCTATCGTTATCATATCCCTAGAACATCCACTTATGTTCTAAAACTACTTCCGATCATTTCTCAAGGATAGGATCAATATCAACTTATTGCAGCTCGTGCAAAAACAACATCTGGTGTGGTACTTGACATCTCATGATTGACTCAATTGCCTAAGCATGTGATCTGACAATCATGCACATCCCTTTCCCCTTTAGTTTCTAAGACACCTTTAGAGAGGGTGACTCCATCACCTGCAGGTACACTACCGTGCCAGGAGTCGTCCATTCTAAAACACCTTTAGAATGCTGTCTAAGTACTCTGATTGGGAAACTAACCAAATCTAGATCTAAAACCATAGATCCAGTAACTAGAATTTCTGATATGAAATTCATTTCCTTTGTGGAGAAACCACTGTGTGACGGCCAAAGCATAACCGATCGTAGTATAGGAACTTCACTTCCTACTCTGTGTATGTCATCCAAATACCAGGACATCACACCCTACTACCTTCTTAATAGATCCATCCCCTATTCTGATGAAGTCAAACCTATGACTGTCACATCAGAAATAGATGATCTATCTCCGCTATATCTGTTTTAGTCTATAAATAAACATAAGCTACTTGTCCATTATACTTCCGCTGCTCCCACTGACTACGACAACCCTCTGGCAGAGTCATATACTCGTACGCTTCTAAAGCCAGTTCAGAACGACTCTATATTCATCCTCCTGCCAGGTCTTACAGTCTGGAACAACAGCAATGGAAAGTCTGGGTAAACAAGAACCCCCCTGTAACCGTCCTTGAGGCTACCGGAGTATCTCTCGGGTGCCTGAGGTTACCCACCATATCTGCGGAGTGGCCAATGGAATGTCAGGTCGGATTGAATCTTTAGGTTCTTATCAAATTTTCAGTAATCGTTTGCGGTTCTGGAATCACTTCCAGTTCTACCATACTCCCACTACTGTTTTCTGAAAAAATCCATTTCTTTTAAAACTGTGACGAGTCAAGAACAATATCACTATTGATCTTCCAGATGGTAGAAAGTCAACCCTCGTCATAGCCCGGGTCAACCCACAAACAGCCATTACAGAAACGTGCCTTGAGTTATCCGGGGTCTGGTTTTAAGCATAAGCCGGACAACTCCCCGTACCTTAACAATGTCAAGATACGAATTGTTCTATATCCAATACAGAAACCGAGGTACTGATTTAATTGAACCAGATTCAAATCATGCAACTGTCTCCAGTGCATGTCAACTAAATGGAAGGAGGCCGATCAGCGTTACTCAACTTAGGGATGCTTCCAATTATGAGTAACCTGAAAAAGAAGCAAGTTCTCTTAATCATTACTATTAACTGAATACCATACACAAGTATCTACATCTTCGATCACCTTGAAGAATCCCGATACTTGCAACACCTGGTTCTCTACTTTATTCATATACTTATAATTTCTCAAAATTCGGACCTTGCGTTTCTACGAAACACTTGTCTAAAAACTAGAGAAGTAATAAGTAAACCGAATATAGTACGAGGACCAACCCCTCTGTTCTAATGGACACTGGACAACATACAATACTCTGTATAAGTCCCCTGAGTCCAATAACTCATTCGCTATGTGTCGTAAGTTGAAAACTGTACTTATGGTTAAGAAGAATTACACCGCTGTTTAATGCTCTTTACCTAACCATCCACTGATATAGGTAAATGTCATGGACATAATTTCAAAAAGGTATATCTCACTCTATAAAAATAGACGTACAGATGTATCAATTTGAAATTGGTGCATAACAGCGGATATTCAAAACCAAATATTTGCCGTCTGGCAAACAACCCAGGTGGTTTCCTCAAATATCACCAATTACAACGAATTCCGATATAATGAGGACAATCGCCTAATTCCCAATAACTTACTCACACTCATCATCTGTAAAACCATACAGATGTGAGATTCATACCTGGTAAATACATACCCTGGAGCAAGTGTCTAATTAGGAAATCAGTTTTCCTTTAACAGTACACAGTGAAACTGAAATATTGAAATGTTTCGTAGGGGTATCCTGGTATTCCTAGTAATGCCTCTTCCATTATCCAGATTCACAATTGTAACCGTATATCTCTTTGCCATCTCTCCATATCCCTTCATATGTCTTTAGTCATTACCTTCTGTACACCCTCTTAGGCTAAATGGTTTTCTTCATTCCCTACCTTTAGGCACCAGCCTATGGTTTGGACGAAGACTATCCAATAAGTATAATGGGTGTACTGTCCTAATCCTAGAAGCACTCGCAATGCGAGAGAAGGTAAAGATAAAAGACAACCGAATAAACCTTATTCCTATTTCTCCTGAACCATAATCCATCCCCGAACTGGAACAAGTTCCTTTCGAGTTCGTATATAACCATACGATGGAGTATCCAAATAACTGTGGATCTTCGTAGTGATACGGAGTGTCCTGGAGAAATACAAAGGTGAAGTGGGAGTGGTAATGAAATACTTAGTTTGGTCGTGAATAGCAGTCGCAATTTACTTTGCCCTCCTTCTAATCCCTTTATTTGTCTTAACTTAATACCTTCTGTACACCACACTTAGGCTATTCGTCTTTCTTCATTCCCTACCGTTCGGCACCAGCCTAAGGTTTGGAAGAAGACTTTCCAATAGGCGTAACGGGTGTACTATCCCCTAATCCAAGTAGTACTCGCAACCTGAGAGAAGGTAAAAGGAAAAGACAACTGAATAGTCCTATTCGTTTTCTCCAGAACCGGAAACCATCCTCGAATAAATTCCTTTAAGTTCGTATATAACCATACGATGGTTTTATCCAATGGAAGTGGATGTCCGTAGTAATACGGGGTGTCCTGGAGAAAAGGGTAAAAGTAAGAGTGGCAATGAGGTTTGCAACTCTGACAACCCAAAAGCCAGTGTTTAAGAAGGTTCAGTTAATTTTGGTCACTGATTCATAGTCTTGGGTCGGGCCATGGTCGCTGCCAAAGAGAGAGAGAAAAGAAACACTCAGCGTGCACTCTAACCTAGATCAGAATGGTTGTCACTTTATCTAATCAGGAAATCTCCCACTGTAACGTCAAATTCTCCTCCAAACCTGAAAGAAGAATTAGTCGGGATCACCCGAGGAGTAAACCAACTCATCAGTGGGAATCGGGATCCAACGATCATCACATGATAACGTGATGGAATCCACTCACGCTATCATACTCCAGAAGGTATGCGCATATCTGGAAAGTTTCAGTTTCTTTAGAAACTCCCGATGTGATTTTTGCCCCATGCTCTTATGACCTTGACTAAGGCTAACAAATCATAAGTCACATGTCAAGTTCTACCCGTCATTATCCAGGTTAATTTGAACCTACCCGTACAAGCCCTTGACTAGGGCCAACAAGGGTGTACGACTATCCCAAACCAACGCATCTATCTATGCAGCAGAAAGGTAACAAGCAGCTACCATACACTATGCCTTGACTAAGGCCAATAAACATAGCATGAATACTACGTGCTACCCGTCTGAAATGACGGAGGGGTACGAATGGTTTTTGGCGAAAAACCTTTAACGTAATGAACTCGATATCGTTGAAGGAACTGGATAGCTTTATAAAAATATAGTGGTGAAAACCTTTACTAAAGAGATCACTCCCGGTGAAGGGATCTCGGCTCTTTTCCCGTAGAATGAAATGCAGGATATTCCAATTGAATACCACGATGCAAAGCAAAAGTAATCGACTATAGTGAAGTTATTTCCCTGACGCAAACTTCTGTCCAAGGGGTCACTCCCGATGAAGGGATCTCGACCCTTGCCTCGTCGACTGAGGTGCTGGATATTCATAACCGAATACCACTGTGCAAAACAAAAGATAACGTCCTTGCAATAACAGCTTTTTGAAAAATGTTCCAACAACATCAGAATAGGTTTGTTTAGCTTGCATTGATCCGAATCAATGCAGTCCCATCAATTGATCACACCAATAAAGAACGAAAATAATGATGTACGTATATGCCATCTGCATTCGCCACTGGGTCCCGTCATCACCCGTTAGGTTACTTAACTAACGACAGAGCGGGGACTGGACTAACGCGGATGCAAAACATATACAACATCTACTAGTATATATATCAATATATAATATTCGCTCAAGGCGTGACAAAATGCAACATCATAAAAATGTAATAAGAATCACAGAACAATACAGATATCTGGGATCCCCGGGTTTCATAGAGCCGCTACTGAAACCCGACGTTCCACTGGTCGTGTGGATAGCCTGTGCAATGAAATCCTAGATCCCTGCGGGCGCGGAAAGTTACCCGCCAAAACCTGAAGCGAGGAAGCCCCCTTCAGCAACGTGAATGGACCACCCGGCACTTCACGGAATCCGGTAACTTGGGCACCCCTCCTTGGGTCAATTTGTACCCCCTACGAGTGCGGCGAATAGCCCGCCAATTCTAGAGTGAAGCCCCCTCCGTCTCAACCCCATGAAATGCGGGCTCGTTGCCCTCTAGAACCCGGCTACCCGTGCACCCCTCCGCGGGGTAATCCTAGTACAGAAAGTAAAATATACATACAACGGGTACATCGACCTCAGCCCGGTCGTGCCCCAAAAGAATAATATACAAACAGGAAGTAACGGCAGTCCACATGTCGGACGCTCGCCCCCTAATATCAAATGTACATAATAAACCAAACTGTACTAACCTTGCATCCAGGCTATCCACCATGACAATCCGCAACATCACAGCACAACACAGAACATCAACGTGAATGTCACGTTTGCAAATCCGTCTAAAAAGGCTATAGCAGTTAGACATGATTTACCGATCAAATGACATTCACGGTCGCAGATATAATGTAAATACTGTGAACTAACATGTTTAAAATTTTCGATCGACTAAATTTACCGAAGTGGGCCCCAAGCACAACTGTAGCACTCAAAGAAAATCTGGGCCCAAACAGAATATACCAAAAACCCTATTTCCATGTCATAGAGCTACTGTACAAATTTGGTGCAGAGAGGAGTCATAATGGCCGTGGAACCGCGGCCAATGCATGGGTTTGGCCGTGGATCCGCGGCGGAACAGTAACATTAAGGCACCAAATTTTCACAGAAGCCATAAAAAACCCTGCTCGTATTTTTACAATGTACCAAATAATTTTTAGAGCACTGAAAAAATTCGACAGAAACTGTTCTTGAAAATACGGTTTTTGGAAAATCCATCCGATAGAATTTGTAAACACGTTAGAGCAAGCTAGACTAGGTTAATGGCCTGGCTCTGATACCAGTGTAAGTGCACGGCAGCACCCCAGCCGTCTGTACGAGGCCAAAATGGGGAAATGAAACTTTTACATAAACTATGAAACTGGCGTTACCGCGTACTAAAAACCCGGTCGGGCCATTAACCTACTGCTAGCTAACTAGAGACTGGGTAGAGAGATATACCGAGCGATCCGTGTCCTTCGGTCTTCTCGTCATCATCCCGATCTCCCTGCGGAATCTCCGGTCTTCATCTCCTCGTCGGAAGGGCACCACATCGTCGGGTTCTTTTACGGGCTCCCACCTCTGGACCGAAGCAACTCGGGCACGAAGTTGGCGAGTCGACGTGTCCAAGAATGCTGTAGGGAAAGTGTAGAACCCTTTTGTCTCAATGGGGTTAAGGAAGTTGCCATATCGATGTGGAGGAAGAGTAGTAAGCTTTTTAGATGAACTAGAGAATTTTGTGGCAAGCAAAAGAGATCAATCTCTCTCCTCAAATATTTTGGACAGCCCTCTCTTTGGCCGGCCCTTTGCAACAAAAGAATGAGAGAGGGGAGAAAAGTCAAGGAGAGGGAGCAATAATGCAAGAAAGAGAAAATTTGTGATGATGAGGAATAATCATCACAACTAAAGCTCACACCAAAACCCATCACTCTTCTCATCACACCAAAGTCAAACAATGATGAATAAAGAAGTCAAATGATGGTTGAATCATCATGAAGCAACAATTTACAAAGACCACCCTCCACAATGATAATTTGCACATTTGCAAATAAGCCCTCCTCCACCAATTTTCAGCCAAGGAAAGAAATAAAGGAAAATGGCCGAAACGGAAAGCGAACTGCCAACTTCAAAAAACTGATCCCGTAATAAATTATAAGAAAACTCCGCGACTGTATATACATACCCGCATTTGTATTCCGACCGAATACAAATGCAATGAGACAAAATATACACTGTACAATACTAGGATCCGGCTTAAACCAAAGCCCGCTAGTATTATCCGTCCGATCATGATCCGTGCAATACCGCACGTATATGATCGAACCCTGCCATATCTCCATACGGCCTCTACAGCGTTTCGCCCGAAACTTGAGAAACGGTCTGTGGGGGACTCTAAAAACTCGTCAATATTTTGGCTATGGATTTAACCACTAGCACGTCAGAGGTTATTAGCCATACGTAACGGGCTACCAGGTATTGACCAAAAGGGACGTCGATGAGCAAACTCATCCTGACACCCTACTGAGCCTGTCAGAGACAATATCCGTACAGTCCGGTCCGTTCGTCTATGAGCATCGCATGGCGGGCCTAGGGGGTTGGTAAAAGTCATACCCCCAAAAGCGGTATAAGTCGTGTCGGAGTGTAGCCCAGAACACCATGAGATACTACTGGAATACCTATCAGTAAATCTCCTGCCTTGGCCTAGGGCTTCGTGTAATGGCTCTCCTAGACACAGCGCGATCTCACCCCCAATACCGGGAGGGACGAACCCCTTAAGATCCGCTCACTGCCTCCATGTGGCTCGGGACTGCACCCAACTAAAACCTGTTTGCACGACTCCTTTAAGCCGTGGTAGGGTAGTAATCAAAGTACAGTGGGAACTCACACGAGACAAATGACGATCTCAAGTCGATGAACTAACCTGTACACATGTCACCAGGGAACTGCTATCTGACGTCTGGTATAAGACCAACTAGCATGTTCCCGGCGAGTCTTGTCCGGTGTACTCATAACCCAATGAACACCTGTATACATCTTAGGTGAACCAACTGACACCAGTGGCTTGTGAGACCGGCCACCGCCCCTCTTCGGGATCTCGACTGTATACACTAGTCTACTCTCGAGTATCGATGCCCTATGTCGAAATTCCGTCGACTAGGGACCTTTTAAGGATGTGCTTATAGACCCCAACTCCCACGTATATGATCGCCATCATACTGCTGGCCGTCAAGCAAGAATCCTAAGGGCTCTATCAGCGAGCAATAGTGACCTGCAAGGTCACCTAAAGTAGTACACGATGATAAAGATAAACCAGATAGCATACTATCATCTTGAGTAAGACTGTCCTACCGACATAGGTCCTCTCTCAATCATTGCAATCACGTGCCTGTGATCAATTAATTGACTCTGAGGGCACTATCCCCAACATGTAGTCACCAATTACACCTCAATTGCACCACCTCAATTCAAACCAAACCCTAACCTCAACTTGGAATTTTCAGAGGTCGCTAAACCTCACTTAATCACTTCTAAACTAAAATAGAAGTTAAAAAAACTAAATTACTAAGCTAATGGTGAAACAATTACCTCATTTGACAACTCAAGAATTTTCTTGAGTTGCCCCAAGGGCTCAAAATCTCATCTTGTTTAGTCCCCCATGCTTTTAGTGAGCTTGTGCACATTTTTAATGAAGGGATAAAGGGTTTTGAGTAGGATTTGGGGGTGTAGTGAGGAGGTAAAGGAGGTAGAGGGAGAGGGCATCCATGAGGGAAGAGAGGAAAAGAAAAAGGATGAAGATGACCCCCCTCTCTCTCTCTCTCTCTCTCTCTCTCCCATACCTCATGCCATGACACAAATAAAATATCTCTCATTTTTAAAAATCCTTTCTTTTTCTTTTATCCTTTTCTTCACATTTCCATTTTTAAAAAAAAAGCCATTCTTGAAAAAAAGAAAAAGTCATGGTAGAATAAATGTAACAAGTGTGGAACATGACATGGTGCATGTCATATGCATAAACAAGATAAATACATAATTAGTAGATATTAATTGAGCTTAGACATAAACTTGTATATAATTAATTATATAATAATTCATAAAATGTCTAACTCTCATAAATTCTTTCAAAATCAATGTTCATACTAGTTCCCCAAATATTTTTCCAATCTATCGGTACATAATTATACCCCTTTCGTTAAAACTAATCTCCATACCTTAAATTATTTATAATAATTCATTATTTAATTATCTAAATTACAAAAATAATATTTTATTTTTCTGAAATGTTACAGTGCCCGCCCGACTCCAGAAATAAGCTCTCATACGTATATGTTCAACACCTTAATCAAGCTTGGAAACTTGTGTTGGATGGCATTCTCTGGGGTAAGACCCATCACCACTGATTTGGTAGCAAAGATATACTCGTCGAGGTGAAGTATCTCTTCATAATGTTCCCCTCTAACGGGTAATCCGGATATCTCCGCAAACTCCTCCAATAAGATTGAAACCTCCCGCTCTGATAAGAGAAAGGTGTGGGTCGGGAAGTTCTATTGTTCCAGAAAAGATTTGACCCACCATACATGAGGAGTATGATAGTGAAAGAGGGACGCATAGATCGCGGGATACAGCCTGGTTTTCAGTAAAAGCGATTTCTTGGCCGATAGGATATATCAAGCCTACTGCAGATAGCAAGCCGAATGACGGGGAGTCATTCCTATCATGTAAACCTGCCCCCAAGGACGTGACTCTCCTTGGCATATGCGTCGCCCTAAAATGTCCAAGGCAATTGACGGCCGCACTGGTATTGATGCCATGGAAGGCTGAAGACGACCTTCTGAGGTCCAGTTGATCTCTTCTACTGCGTAAGTTACCAACGGCGGATCGGCATAATGGATCGTTGAGATCAGTTCTGAATGCGCTGCGCAAGTAAAACTGCGCCGACCCCAGATAATTTGACTGTACCATGACCCCCACAAATGAAGAGACTTTTGGTCTAGGTCATGGTCCCGAATAAGTGCGAAGACTTCCCGATCTGTAGGTGTGTCGGCGAAAGCACTTTCCGAGCGAACTAAGGGAAAGGAGGAATCGAAAGCCATAATACCTGCACACAAGAAAAGGGAGGGGTTAATTATCGACATAATATTCTTCTACACCTAAAATAGTACTGCGTCACAGTTCAAAGAGAAAGGGACAAGGGGCCCCACAAAATCAAGGTAACGCCCCATCAATGATGAGGCAGTCACTTATTGAAAGAATCTAAAAGGATTCTAATTTAATGAGAAAATATCATTGAACTCTGGAGTTAAACTCTTTCGAGAAATGTGTTCTGCAAACAGATTTTAAATATACAAGGAAAATAAGAAAGGGGATAAAATGCCCAAACGAATTTCTTTAAAAGAAATTTTTCAGAGCCAAGCTCTTTAGAACAATGGGATAACATTCCAGAAATTTGCTCGAGAAATAGAATTAAATTCCAAATAACCTTCAAAAATCAAAGTTAATAATAAGGTAAAACAATAAAGATCTATGGGCTACTCAAGTAAAAGTTTATATCTCTAAGAGATCATTACAAAAGAAGAGCAAAGCTCCGTTAATAGGTTAAAAACCCTAGAACATGAAGAGATTCCTTCAAAGGTTTCTTCAGGAGTTAAGACATAGTCATGATTCTTACCAATTTTAACAGATTTTAACTCTGAAGGAGTTTCTTTGAATAAAGAGCTGAGCTCTGAAAAGAGAATTAAATTCTCAAGAAAGGAAGAAGACTAAAGAAGATGAACAGCAGTCATCTCAAGGGCCAAAAGCCCTATTTATAAACACAAAGAGACGGTTCAACTCCCCGGGAGATCGAACGGTGGAAAAGATACCGCCGCTGTACTCACGTGCGAACCACGTGAGCGCAACGGTGGGGGGAATTTGTTTCTCCAATAAAAGAGCAAAGCTCTGTTCAAAATTAATGAGGCAGCGCCTCACGTGCCTTCCACAAGGGTGTCAATGCCGATAGGATCAAATCCTATGGTGGCGCCTCACGTGCTCCTCACGGGGGCGCCAGTGTGCGAAGCACAAAAGAATCTATTAGATTAAATAAAAGTTAAAACTCTCATATAGCGCCGCACATGCTCTTCACGCGGGTGCCAGTATGCAAAGCACAGAATTCCTACCCTAAAGACCAAATTCTTAAGTGGCGCCCACGTGAGGAACACGTGAGCGCCGGCGCCCGGGTAGAATAAAATTCTACTCTCTGTTAAATAGAGCCATTGGGGAGAAAAAATTCCCCAAATCATTCTAAAATAAGAAAGATACCTTCGGTTAGATCATAGAATAAAATTCTATGCCCTCTCTAAAACAGAAAACCATTGGATTGAAAATCCAGTGGTGATTAAAAATCACCATTTCACTGAGTAAAACTCCGCATATGAAAAATATTTCCCCAATCTTGTTAAAAACAAGAAAATATGTTCTGTAAAAACAGAAACCCTTGGATCAAAGATCTAATGGTAGGTAAAATTACCCAAATCAATTGGGATCTCTTAATGAGAGATTTCTTCAAAATTAATTAATAAATTTGCCTCCACTATATAAAGGACCGAAAACTTCAAGTCTGAGAGAGAGGAACCCCTCCCCCCATAAGCTTCCAAAAACAAAAACAGAAAGCTTCAAAAAGGAACGGAGAATTAAATTCTCAAGGAAGAAGATCTCCCTCCTTAAAAACTTTAGGTAAACGAAAAAATATATAGAGATAAAAATATCTCATTTACATATCGAAAGGGTTTAACCATTCTCAAAGAACTTAGTTCTTTCTCTGGATCTAAGATCCACAAGACAAGTCTCCCACATGTTGAGAATTTAATTCTCACTGGGAGGAATTTGTTCTTGAGAATCAAAGATTTAGAAAAGAACTAGGAATCGAATTCCTCAAAACAAAGCATATAAGAGAAACCTAGTTCTCGTAAAAGAACTTGGTTCTTAAAAATGAAGCTTGATCTTAGATCTACAAAACAAAGATCCTATTGATCATTAATGGGGAAAAACTGCGATCAGTAGAGGATAAAAGCATTCAGCGTCCAGCGCCGCACGTGTTCCTCACATGGGCGCCACAGAAGAGAAGAGTGCTTAGCACTCAGCGCCCAGCGCCGCACGTGTTCCTCATGTGGGCACCACAAAAGAGAAATGTGCTTAGCACTCAGCGCCGAGCGCCGCACGTGTTCCTCACGTGGGCGCCATAAAAGAGAAGAGTGGTTAGCACTCACTGGGCAGAGCCCAGCGCCGCACGTGTTCCTCACGTAGGCACCACAGAAGGGAAGAGTGCTTAGCACTCACTAAGTAGCGCCCAGCACCCAGTGCCTCACGTGCTCCCCACGTGTGCACCACAAAAGAAAAAAAAAGAGTGCTTAGCACTCCGCAGGCAGCCCAAAACGGCTGAGTGTTCAACACTCATTGGGCAGCACCCAGCGCCTCACGCGCTCCCCATGTGGATGCCATAATGAGTGCCTAGCACTCCATATAAAGACAAAATGAGTAAAGTGTTCAACACTTATTAGGCAATCCCCATGACTAAATCTTCCACATGATCATATATGGGCGTCAGAACTCATATAAGTGCTCAGCGCTTGTTGCATAAAAAAAGTGACTGGTTAAACAGAGCCCAAAAAAGTGCATGTTCACCGCCGAAAGCCGGAAAGACAAATGTCTTGCCTGAATTTGGGGGCAGATGCTATTTGGTTTTATCTGTCCACCTCTCCGAAGATGCCAAGTTGATTTATGGTACCATGTATCGGAGGTTTAAACGGATGCGCCATTGTAGCAGACTTCGTCAGATTCCCCCTCATTGTGATGGGTTTTTAATTATGGGGACGCTCTTCCCTGCAGACGCAAGCCACTGCAGTTAATTACGCTACCGCATCGCGGTAACCACTTTCTCCTTCTCCATATGGTCACTTCGTATCGTGTGTATTTGTTTTATTTTTGGTTGCCCATGGATTGTATACGGAGACTAATTTATGTTGACGCCCGTAGGGTGTGGATTAGTCCAAATCCGTATTTTCTTAGATTTGGGTTTGGGTTGGGTTTAAGGCTCGTTAATCTCATTTGAGACTAAGATCAACTTAAACGTTTGTTAAGGATACGTCAGTCTAATTTTACACTAAGATCAACTTAATAGGATCATTTAGATCCAACAAAAGAGCATTTGGGCTCTATTGTTTTAGTTTAGGGACATTGTGGTCCAGAAGTTTAAGGACATCATAGTCCATGAAGTTTAAGGACGTCATAGTCCATAATTTAAAGACGTCATAGTCTGTAAAGTTTAAAGATATCATAGTCTATGAGTTTAAGGACCTCACAGTCCATGGTAGTTTAGAGACATCATAGTCTGTAAAGTTTAAGGACATCATAGTCCATGAGTTTAAGGACCCCACAGTCCGTGGAATGTGTGGTTGTTGGGACCCGTCACCTCTTTGAAGACATTGAAAGATCACAACGACAAATATCAGAGGAGTGAAGAGATGTACCCTTGAACCAATATTGGTTGGGAAATCTATAGTCCAATTTGGGACTAAGATCAAATATTTATGAGCATATAGGCTCAATTAATCTGAATTAGAGATCTGTGGCCAACTTGGGCTCGGCTCATTCAGTTAAATTGTTGGGCATTTAATTAGGCTCAGTCCTTTTTTCATTTAACAATGCTGAGCATTGGTTTGGATTTTGATAACAGTTTTTGTCTTTTATTGAGTGCTGAGCACTCATTATGGCTCTGGGCTTTATCATTTAAAGAACAATTTATATTCTCTCCGTGCACACATGAGGAGCACGTGGCGTGCTTGGCGCTGAGCGCCAGTCAATGAGCGCAAAGCGCTTCTTATGATGTAGCGCACACGTGAGGAGCAAGTGGCGTGCTTAGTACTGAGCACCAGTTAATGGGCACAAAGAGCTTCTGGTGAAGTAGCGCACACGTGAGGAGCACGTGGCGCGCTAAGCGCTGAGCGCCGGTCAATGAGCACAGAACGCTTCTGGTGAAATAGCGCAAACGTGAGGAGAACGTGGCGCTGAGCACCAGTCAATAAGCACAGAGCGCTTCTGGTGAAGTAGCGCACACATGAGGAGCACATGGCATGCTTGGCGCTGTGCGCCAGACTTAGAGCGCTGAAGTGCTTCTTTAAATTTAGAGCGCTAAAGCTCTGCAGCATTATGCGCTAGATTTGGAGCGCTGAAGCGCTTCTTTTAATTGAAGCGCTAGGGCTCTCAGCGCTGTGTGCTAAATTCTGAAGCGCTAAAGCGCTTCTTTTAATTAAAGCGCTAAGGCTTTTTTTAGACAGCTCTGTTCTCTGAGAATTAAATTCTCTCTTATAAGAGACTTTGTCTCGTGGATCTAAGAACAAAGTTCTTATTTTACAGGAGATGTTTTAATCCCTTATGATTTTGGTGAAAGGATTTTCCTTTATGGATCTATGATCCTAAGAGAATTGAATTATTCTTCCCCTCTTTTATAATGAAATGTTATGATCTCTTTTGTGAAAGACAATTTGTCTTAAAGATCTATGATCTGGCAAAAGAACTAAGTTCTTTTTCTGATGAAATGCTTTGATCTCTTTATTTTACCTTGAAAAAATTCTTCTTCTGCTGAGAGCATGCTCTTCTCTCTGAAATTTTATGAAGTTTATGGGGGGTTTCCTCTGTATCAGATTTGAAGTCTTAGGGCCTTTATATAGGGCAAGCTGATTTGTTGAATCAGTTGAAGAGATCTTTTCTCTAATTGATTTGGAGATATTTCCCACCGTTGGATCTTTGATCCTACGGCTTCAGTTTTACAGAAGGCAATCTTCTTGTTTTTAACAAGATTGAGAAAATCTTTCCCCATACAGAATTTATTCTGGATCTTGGTGATTTTTAATCACCATTGGATTTTTTATCCAACGGCAGAGAACATTTAGTCCCAGCGCTAGCGCTCTCGTGCTTTGCACGTGAGCGCTTCAGCAGAGTCTTTGACTCTTAACGCTGGCGTTGTTAGCGCTGGCTGATTGTTTGGAAAGAGTGTGTTTGTAGTTAACCGCAATCAATAACGGTGTCGCGTGTAGCTAGACCGAGATGAGTACGGGCCGTCCTCTGTGAAACGTGGAACCTTCTATTCTTACTTTAGATGTGTTGAGAAAGAGAGGAGGGATAAAGAATATTGTAGAATAGTTTCTAGATCTACGTTAAGCGCTAAAGCAAAATATAGATCTAGATTTTTAAGGATGTAGTTAATATAATAAGGGGCTTGTAGGGTTCGTTAGGATTTAGTAGTTATGGATGATTAATTAAAAGTTACCCTTTTATCCTTTAATAGATTTAAAACTAGAACGACGGTGATGCGTGTAGATTAGGGTTTCTGGAGGGAAAAGGAATCCCACTCTTAACCCTTATCTCGACACGGAACTCCGTTCATATCTAGCCTTTATCAAAACAATCATTAATCTAATCTCTAATCACGATCGGAACTAGCAAAGAATTGTAAGCGCGCCCGATTAGGATGTTAATGATTCTTTTGATAAAGTTCATAAACTTTATAGGACTTAAAAAGGGTTTAGGGATGTTCATCATCCATTAGCCTACCCTAATCCTACGAACCCTAACAAGCGGAGAATTACTCGTGCATGTTGGGAGAAAAAGAGATGGAAAGAAATTGCATAATTAAACTACGAAGAAATAGAATAAGAAAAAGAAAGCTACCTTTATTAATCAACAATATTCATTACACTTTGATTCCTTAGAAAATGATTACAAAGACTAGTTTGCTTCTCGATCTCTTCCAAGGAGGTAGACGAACAGTTGATGATCAGCCTGGATGCGTGAGTCGTCTTGGACTTCGTGATCTCGTCGGCTTGATAAATGTTCCAAGAGGCTCTCGGTCCCTTTTTATAGTCCAAAGCCAGAAACCTTTGCTTCCAAATTAGGGAACTAACTGTATAGATTTTCCCAAAATTTTTGCAAACCCTAAATCTTCAAACATGCCGCGGATCCGCGTCCTAAGGTGGGGTATGGCCGCGGATCCACGGCCATTACATCATATCCCTTCATCAAACTTTAGAGCTTCTGTTCTTGTGACATTTGGCAATCCTTGGAACCTTTGTATCATGGAAATATTCTCGTGGTTGCTGCCAGACTTGGTCTCCAAGTTTTGTTTTCTTAATTAGGCAAGTCTTCTTCAACAACTTGATTTCCTTGATTCTAGTCTTGAAAAATTCTGCACAACTTGGAAAAATTCTGCACAACAACTCAAATAATATTTAGTGGAATTAGTTCTACTAGGATTAGGTCAATGATATTATTTGCATACAATTTCTTACCAAATGCTAATTATAATATATCAACACATGGAAAATAGTATTTTTACAGATAAACCCTCATATGTATGATATATTATAATAAAGATCTTTTTAAATATGAAAATGGTAGGAAAATGTAATACAAATGTGCAGTTTTATCAACTGAACAAATACCACCAAACTTATCTTTGATCGTCCCGAGCAAACTAGTTTATTCAAGAGGAGAAAAAGAAAGGAGAAATCTAAGCACACTTTCGTAGGCAAACACGATTGCACTGAGCACGTGCAACAAGCCATTAAACCTCTAGGTGTCCCTAGTAGGAGGAGTGTTGTCTCCTGAGGGTTTTCAGTGGATTACACCCACAAAATCCTATAACAAAAGAGAGATGGTGAAATTTACATATAAAAATAAGAACCATAAAAGAAAGACTTTGAAAATAAGAGTTTCCAACTATACTAGCTTTTCAGTTGTCATGAGCCCTATCTTAATAGTCATGAAAAAATGTTAGAAATCACATCATCCTTCAATAAAACATCGTCTTTATTTTTCGTTCCTACCTTTCATCCAAACATCGATCATATAACCCCACGTGTGTGTAAAGAACATCCCTACACTCGGAGAATTCAATTCAAGCTATCATACTCTTGTCCATCTACCTCAGTACTTTTTAACTTGATGAATATTTAGATTTGCTCACACATTTTCATACGACCGTTAATACTTCTTGAGGTACTAACAGACCGATTACTCGTGTGCTTGCAGATTAGGTGATAGTATTTTCCTCGTCTTGCACCACCTAAGGCTTAGCAGTGACTCGCAGACCAGTTGGCCTTAGGGCACTAGGTGAAGAGGCACCCTCGCTATATTTTTTTATTGCTGCCTTGCGATAACAAAACCAGTGTTCATTTTTTTTTCTTTTCACCATTTTTATATTTTCTTCATTTTTTTCATTTCCTTCATACTTTGGCTTTTAGACAAGAGCATTTCAAGGTATCCTCTACTATCCCGAGTTTCAAGACGTGTGTAAGTGCAAATAGTAGGGTATCAACATTCAAATGTTTAGCTTCCAGAATAGAAACTATTTTTCAGACTTATTTTTATCCTTAGATTAGTGACTTCCTTCATCGTACTAACCCTTAGGACAACAGCTCATAACTACTTATTACTAGTTCGTTTAAGAAACTTCTAATTTTCTTGGTTTTCTTAAACTATTCCTATCTTTTGGATGTAATTTTTCACCTTCTACTCTTTTGTTAAAAAAAAATTTTAATGCCCAGTGTCAAAGATAATTCAGTGAATACAAACCTCCCCCAAACCGGTTTTCAGCAGTGTCCTCACTGATGTAGCCTTTTGAGAACAAGGACCTATATACTAGGAGAGAGATATAAGGGGTAAAAAAATAATTAAATGAAAAATACCCCCAAACTTGATCTTTGACACGCACAGATATTCAATCAAATCCATTTTTACTCACCTCCATTCTTACAATGAGAAAATGTTACAAAAACATGGAGGTGAGGCGGAGGAAATATAGTTTTGATAAAGCGGTTCCTGTAAAAACAGGAGCTCCTCCGCGGGGTCAGCAGAAAAATACGGTTTTAATCTATGCCCATTTACTTTAAAGATTGAACCGTTTTTTCAAATTTTCAACTTCAACTGCCCCGTGCAGGTGTACATACCGCACCACAAAAGGTCCTTTCCAACGAGATTTAAGCTTACCCGGATGAAGATGGAGACGGGAATCGTAAAGAATGACTTGTTGCCCCGATGTGAAGGTTTTTCTAAAAAGATTTTTATCGTGGAACACTTTAGTCCTGTTCTTTACTATCACCGCATTATTGTAAGCTTCATCGCGGAATTCGCTTAGCTCATTCAATTGCAGCTTCCGAAAGCTGCCTGCATGATCAAGATCAAAATTATGCTCTTTAATAGCCCACATTGCTTTATGTTCGATCTCGACAGGAAGGTGGCATGCCTTCCCAAACACAAGGCGGTATGGAGACATACCAAGATCGGTCTTATAAGCGGTACGGAATGCCAAAAGAACATCCGTCAATTTGGTTGACCAATCTTTACAGTTTTTCGAAACCGTCTTCTCCAATATCTGTTTGATCTGCCTATTTGAGATCTCAGCCTGTCCGCGAGCTTGTGAGTGATTGAATATTTCCGCATCAAGGCCACGAAAGACCTATTACAGAAATGTGTCCCGTTGTCGCTAATTATAGCGCGAGGGTGTCCGAATCGCGAAAAGATATATTTTCTTTAAGGAACTTAATGACAACTTTGTTGTCATTAGTGCGACACGGTATAGCTTCCACCCATTTCGAGACATAATCAACCGCTAACAAGATATATAGATTCCCAAAGGAGTTGGGAAAAGGGCCCATAAAATCAATGCCCCAAACATCAAATATTTCCACAACCAATATAGGTTGGAGCGGCATCTCGTTCCTTCGTGAAATCCGACCCAAATGCTGACATCGCGGACAAGTTTTGCAATGTTCAAATGCATCTTTAAATAATGTTGGCCAATAAAAGCCACAATGCAAAACTTTCTCCGCCGTTTTTCGAGGACCAAAATGACCGCCGCATGCCTAATCATGACAAAATGATAACACGCTCTTGAATTCATCGTTAGGGACACACCTGCGAATGATTTGATCGGAACAATACTTGAATAGATAAGGTTCATCCCAGTAAAAATATTTTACTTGGGATAGAAATCGAAGTTTGTCTTGTTTCGACCAATCACTAGGAATATGTCCCGTTGCAAGATAGTTCACGATATCCACGAACCAAGGTTCGTAGGATACATTCAAGAGCCGTTCGTCAGGAAATGAGTCATTTATCGGCACGGTCATAGTTGGCGAAGAAGTGATGCATGAAAGATGGTCGGCTACAACGTTTTCACATCCACTCTTGTCTCGGATGACAAGATCAAATTCTTGTAACAATAGGATCCAACGTATTAGCCTGGCCTTTGCATCCTTCTTCGATAAAAGATGTCGTTGGGCGGAGTGATCTGTGTAAACCACAATAGGCAAGCCAATCAAGTAGGGCGTGAATTTCTCTAATGCAAATACAACTGCCAAGAGTTCTTTCTCTGTAGTTGTGTAATTTATTTGTGCATCATTCAAGGTCCTACTTGCATAGTAAATTACATGTGGCATCTTATCAATATGCTGTCCTAAGACAGCACCAATAGCAAAATCTGATGCATCACACATAAGCTCGAACGGGTGGTTCCAATCCGAAGATGATAGAATGGGGGCTGTAGTGAGTGATTCTTTAAGCGATTCAAAAGCAGCCTCACAATCCGAATCAAAGTGAAAAGTAGTGTCCTTGGCCAATAGAAGGGTTAAGGGTCTAGCAATTTTGCTAAAGTCCTTAATAAAATCCTGCATGGCCAAGGAAAGATCGTATATCTTTGACGCAGTTGGGACGAGGGAGGTTTTTGAATGACATCTATTTTAGCTTTGTCAACCTCAATGCCTTGTCGTGAAATTATATATCCAAGTACAATACCTTCTTGGACTATAAAATGGAATTTTTCCCAATTCAAAGTCAAGTTCTTATCCTTACAGCGGGTAAGAACCACGTCAAGATTACGAAGGCAGTCCTCAAAGGAGTCCCCAAAAATGGAGAAATCATCCATCAAATTTCTAGAAAATTTTCCACCATATCTGAAAATATCCCCATCATGCACCGCTGAAATGTAGCGGGAGCGTTGCATAACCCAAAGGGCATGCGTCTATAAGCAAAAGTTCCGAAAGGACAAGTAAAAGTGGTTTTATCTTGATCCTTTTCAGCGATGGGGACCTGGTTATAGCCAGAGTAACTGTCCAAGAAACAGTAGTATTCGTGTTCTGCTAATCGTTCTAACATCTGGTCAATGAAAGGTAGAGGGAAGTGATCTTTCTTCGTCGCGGCATTGAGTTTCCTGTTGTCAATACATACGCGCCACCCAGTTTGGGTGCGTGTTTGGATTAACTCATTAGCCTCATTAGTGATGACCGTGATGCCAGACTTTTTAGGGACCACATGAATTGGACTTACCCATAGGCTATCAGATATGGGGTAAATTATTCCACTATCAAGGCACTTGACGATTTCTTTCTTTACCGCCTCCTTCATAACGGGATTTAACCGTCTTTGTGGGTCTCGGGTTGGTTTGGCTTCATCCATCAGATGTATGTTATGTTCAACAATTAAGGGACTAATCCCTTTGATGTCGGCCATTGTCCAACCAAATGCTTGCCGATTCGATCTCAACATTGCCAAAAGTGCATTCTCTTGCTCTACGGCTAGAGAAGCGGATATAATCACTGGCAAAGTCTCATTCTCTCCTAAATATACATATTTAAGATGAGAAGGTAGCGGTTTGAGATCAAGAATTGGCGGAGAGACAATAGAAGGCGGGGTAACGGAATGATATTCGGACTCCTTAAGAGGTTCAAAACTTGTATAAGATATTGACTCGGAAAGTGCTGCTGACTTTTGCAACGAGTCAACGGGTTCAATCTCAAGGTCTGACTCATTGAACATATCCTCACTGTGAAGTGGTGCAAGATCAAACGATGTCTCATTAGTGTTGTCGAGAACATCAAAGCAAAGTTCCTCATCCATGCAGCTTTCGGAAGCTATCTCGTGGATGGAACAAACATCCAGCAAATGAGCAGAAGGTTCTGATGGCTGACTTCCTAGCTTGTAAATATTAAGCTCAATTGTCATTTTCCCGAAGGATAAGTTCATAGAACCGTTACTACAATTAATTACAGTGTTAGAAGTTTCTAGGAAGGGTCGACCAAGTATCACCGGGATTTGATTGCGTGGGTTTGCCACAGGTTGTGTATCTAAAACAATAAAGTCCACGGAAAATATGAATTCCCCGACTTTAATTAACACATCCTCTAGTTCGCCCCGAGGTTTGGTGATCGATCGGTCTGCCATCTGGAGAGTACAATGGGCGGGTTTCAACTCTCCAATTCCTAACTGCTCGTATACTGAATAAGGAAGCAAGTTAACGCTAGCGCCTAGATCGAGTAAAGCACGATTAATATTTTTACCCCCAATAGAAATAGAGATTGTACAACAGCCGGGGTCCTTACGTTTCTTTGGTATTTGTTGGGTAAAAGCAGTGCTAACATTACTCGTCATGAAAACATTCTTAGGCACTTGAGTTTTTCTTTTCCTAGTGCACAAGTCTTTAAGGATTCTTGCATAATATGGGACTTGTTGAATAGAATCTAGGAGAGGAATATTCACGCTAACTTGCTTAAACATTTCCATAATCTTCTCCATTTGCGGATTAGGTCTGTTGGCCCTTAATCTGTTTGGAAATGGAGCTCGATCAATAAGTTTTGGGTCCAACGTTTGTGGAGAAGACTGTGGGGACGGATTCGGTCCCAAAATTGGAGTGGGAATCGACTTAGATAGATTTGGTGCAATGTTCGAGCCTTGGGGAAAACGGAGAATATGCTCGGATGAAGTTGGGAGACTAGACGAATTAGGGGAAGAAGAAGAAGAAGCTGGGGTATCAATGGTGTCACTAGCATCAAATTGCTCACCCACTCGGTTATTCAGCACTCTCCCCGATCTCAACGTAGTAACGGCATTCACATTATGATTTTGCGAATGGCCAGGATTCGGTAGGGGTTGAGATGGGAGTTTCCTTTTCTCTCTCACACTCATTGCGGCGTTTAACTGTGCGATTTGGTTTTCTAATGATTTAATACTCTCACCATGGGAGGCGGAGTTTTTCGTTATAGTATCAATAGGAAACTTCATCTCAGCCGACAATTGCATGGATTGTTTCATGAACATATCCAAAGTTTGTGCAAGTGAATTGTCAGTACTGGCCACTTGTGGTGTAGAAATGTTGGCCGGATTTTGGAAATTCTGAGACTGAAAGGGGGGCTGATTCTGTGGTTGTGGTTGCTGTGGAAGAGGTCTTTGATAATTGCTTTGTTGGTTTTGGTTCCAAGCAAAGTTAGGATGATTCCTCCATCCTGGATTGTACGTGGAAGAATAAGGGTCATTTCTAAGTCGCTGCTGAAAAGCAGCTTTAGCTTGAAATGATGTATTCATAGGACATTCTTCCGTTAAGTGTGAAGGATCCGAACAGCAACCACAGACGGTCTTAGGAAGCGTGACATGATTTAGGGAGAATGATGAGAATTTGTTCTCAATAGCGTCGAGTTTCTTCCGTATCGCTGCCATTTCGTCTTTTACTGCGATAGAAACATCGAGCTGGTGAACACCTCCCCTAGATGAAGGTGGTCTTACGCTTTCCCACTGCAAAGTGTGTTCAGCGAGATCTTCCAGATACTTCCAAGCTTCACCGTCATCTTTAGACATGAAATTGCATTGACACATTGTTTCAAGCATCTGCTTTGTCGCTGGATTAATGCCCTCATATGTAATTCGGCATAAATCCCATCTATTGATTCCATGATGAGGACATTGGACAAGCAGATCTTTGAAACGTTCAAAACACTTCCAAAATGGTTCATTGGGAAGCTGGGTGAACTGGTTGATCTCGCTCCTAACACGAGCAGTCTTATGGTTTGGGTAAACCTTCTTAAGAAATGCTATGACAAATTCATCCCAATTAGTGATAGAGTGTGCGGCGGTATTATAAAGCCATTTTTCTGCCAAGTCGCACAGTGTGAATGGGAGAAGACGTAAGCGCATAGCATCTAAAGTCAATTGTGAAGTACCCATCATTGCGCATACGTTTTCGAATTTGGTAATGAAAACATATGCGTCTTCCGATTCAAGCCCGTGAAATTTGAGCAGCAGATTGATGTAGTAGGGTTTAATTTCGAAATTATCCCCGTTAGGTGGTGGAAGAGATAGACAAGTGGGAAGAGGACCACGGATAGGATAGCATCTCTTTTTGAGAGAGATGCGCGGTGGATTCTGCGCACCTACGAGCGGTGGCAGCGTGGTGTTATATTCTGATGGAGTGCCGTCCATCTCGGTCGTGGTGTGGGGTGGGCGAAAAGAAGATGAAGAAGTACCGACTTCGGCGTCGATAGCAGGAACGCGGACAAAACGGGCACTAGGATCTCGTGTCCAGCCGAGCATGCACTAAGCGGGTTTAGTGCAAGTGGCAGCGTGTGTGTGATTTAAAATTGGTTTGTTTTGAAAAAAGTGGGACTCAAGACAAATCACTCTAAAATGCATAAGCAACCCTAGAACTAAGGTCACCTAGGTCCAGTCTCTAGACCGCTCCTAGACTTTCAAAGGACAAGCGGCAGGATCAATCCTCTACCGCCTCCATACTACCCTTGTAGCCAGGTAAGTGCCAGGTAAGTGGGAAGGAACCACAGTAGTGGGCCTAATTAAAAACCACTAGCCTTTGACACACTTGCCTAGGCATTAGAAAAGTAATGCGGATAAACGATAAATTACCCACGACCTTCCTCTATCCTTAATGAGCGCGACAGTCCTTAGAGTCTGGTCTAGATATTTTTTAAATTAATGAAGGGTTGATCTAGATGCTCGGATTGTGATTTGTGGGGCTTAGGAAGGGTGATGAAATCCCCACCTAATCTTGATTTGGTCTTTTCCCCTTAAAGTCCGTATTAAAATATGCAAAACAAAACCAATCACAAAACTTTTGCAAAAAGATTTTTGAGCGGTGCTATTTTGAATAGAATCCTGCAGAAAATAGATTTTATTGGATTTGAGAGAAGAGAGGAAGAGGTTAGAATCTTACCAGAGAAGACTGAAGCCTTAGATCACCTACCCTACTGCGCTTCCGTGACTCCAGATTTCCTTACAAAAATTCACGCACAAATCGTTAAATATGCAATTTGCAGTTTTGTTTTAATAATGATGTGAATCGTCTAAGAATTCAACACAAATAATAAGAATAAAAAAATTACGCACGTATCCCCGGCAATGGCGCCATTTGATTGATTGGAAAGAGTGTGTTTGTAGTTAACCGCAATCAATAACGGTGTCGCGTGTAGCTAGACCGAGATGAGTACAGGTCGTCCTCTGGGAAACGTGGAACCTTCTATTCTTACTTTAGATGTGTTGAGAAAGAGAGGGGGATAAAGAATATTGTAGAATAGTTTCTAGATCTTCGTTAAGCGCTAATGCAAAATATAGATCTAGATTTTTAAGGATGTAGTTAATATAATAAGGAGCTTGTAGGGTTCGTTAGGATTTAGTAGCTATGGATTATTAATTAAAATTTACCCTTTTTATCCTTTAATAGATTTAAAACTAGAACGATGGTGATGCGTGTAGATTAGGGTTTCTGGAGGGAAAATGAATCCCACTCTTAACCCTTGTCTCGACACGGAACTCCGTTCATATCTAGCCTTTACCAAAACAATCATTAATCTAATCTCTAATCGCGGTCGGAACTAGCAAAGAATTGTTAGTGCGCCCGATTAGGATGTTAATGATTCTTTTGATAAAGTTCATAAACTTTATAGGACTTAAAAAGGGTTTAGGGATGTTCATCATCTATTAGCCTACCCTAATCCTACGAACCCTAACAAGCGGAGAATTACTCGCGCATGTTGGGAGAAAAAGAGATGGAAAGAAATTGCATAATTAAACTACGAAGAAATAGAATAAGAAAAAGAAATCTACCTTTATTAATCAACAATATTCATTAACTTTGATTCCTTAGAAAATGATTACAAAGACTAGTTTGCTTCTCGATCTCTTCCAAGGAGGTAGACGAACAGTTGATGATCAGCCTGGATGCGTGAGCCGTCTTGGACTTCGTGATCTCGTCGGCTTGATAAATGTTCCAAGAGGCTCTCGGTCCCTTTTTATAGTCCAAAGCCAGAAACCTTTGCTTCCAAATTAGGGAACTAACTGTATAGATTTTCCCAAAATTTTTGCAAACCCTAAATCTTCAAACATGCCGGGGATCCACGGCCTAAGGTAGGGTATGGCCGCGGATCCGCGGCCATTACATCATATCCTTTCATCAAACTTTAGGGCTTCTGTTCTTGTGACATTTGGCAATCCTTGGAACCTTTGTATCTTGGAAATATTCTCGTGGTTGCTGCCAGACTTGGTCTCCAAGTTTTGTTTTCTTAATTAGGCAAGTGTTCTTCAACAACTTGATTTCCTTGATTCTAGTCTTGAAAAATTCTGCACAACTTGGAAAAATTCTGCACAACAACTCAAATAATATTTAGTAGACTTAGTTCTACTAGGATTAGGTCAATGATATTATTTGCATACAATTTCCTACCAAATGCTAATTATAATATATCAACACATGGAAAATAGTATTTTTACAGATAAACCCTCATATGTATGATAAATTATAATAAAGTTCTTTTTAAATATGAAAATGGTAGGAAAAATGTAATACAAATGTGCAGTTTTATCAACTGAACACTGGCGCTCTCGTGCTTTGCACGTGAGCGCTGCAGCAGAGTCTTTGACTCTTAGCGCCGGCGCTATTATGAACCGCTGCTTCATTTAAAATTTCAAAATTTGAACAGAGTTTTGCTCTGATTGGGGGAAACAAGTGCCCTCCCACCGTTGTGCTCACGCGGCCTATACTTGAGTGCAACGGTAGCAGCATCTCTACCATCGGATCAACACAGAAGTTGAAACGGCTCTCAGTGCCTATAATTAGGGCATTTGGCCCTTGAAATGACCCCTGTTCATCTCCTTTCTTATTTTTCTGATAATTAATTCTCTTTTAGAGCATAGCTCTCTGTTTTAAGAACTCTCCTAGAGACAGAACACCGTCAAATTTTTTTAGGTAAAAATCAAATCTTTAGAAGAGATTATTTTATAATCTAGGGTTTCACCTATTAACAGAGCTTTGCTCTTTTCAAATCATATAGATTTTCAGGGTTTCTCAATAGAGCTTTGTTGTTCATAGATCTAAAGAGATCTTTCTTAGGTTTTCTTAACCTATTAACATAGATTTGCTCTTTCAAATCATGTAGATTTGTTAATCTTTTATGAACAACTCTTATAGTTTGTTCATAGATCTTGAAGATCTCGGAATTTTTAATTCATTAAAAACTTTACTTTAAGTTTTCTGATGGGTTATTCCATCATCTTTACAGAGCATAGCTCTTCAGAAATTTTCTTGAGGAATTTTTATTTCTTTCATCATCAGAGTTGATAGATGTCACTCTTGTTGTAGAGCGCTGCTCTCAATGGGAGATTTACTCCTTGGCCCGAGGGCCCCCATTAAATGAGAATCCTTTTAGGATTTCCTCATTTAATGACAGTCTCATCAAATGATGAGACTGTTTTATTAATAATGAGTCGTCATCAAAATTATGTGAGTCCCCCCCTGGTCCCTCTCCACTGCATTGCAGTGCGGTACGAATTTAAAGTACCTAGTGATAGAACTTAAACTGTAGCATTGAAGGCTGAAAATTTTGTTCTTTTCCGCGCAGGTACTATATCTTTCGACACTTCTTTCCCGTTTGTCCATTCGGAAAGCGGATTCCCTGAAGCTCATGTGGACAGGGAAGTCTTCGCGTTGATCAAAGATCATGACCCGGGGCGAAAGAATCTTCATTTATAGGGTAGATGGTACAGTCAAATTATCAGGGGCCGACAGAGCTTTTCTTGCATGGCACCTTCGGAGCCTATTTCGGCGATCCCTTATGCTGACGCACCTCTAGTGAACTATGCCGTGGAGGAGATCAACTGGACATCAGAGGGCCTCCTTCAGCCTACTATGGATAGAATACCCGTACAGCCGCCGACGGTTTTGGATACTCTAGGGCGGCGCATATGTCAGGGCGAGTCGCGCCTTTGGGGGCAGCTGTACATGATAGGCCTAACTCCTCGTCATCCGGCTGGGTATTTGCAGTGGCCCCGCTACATTTTGTCGGCCAAGAAGTCGCTGATGCTGATGCTTGGGTTGTATCCCGCGATTTATGCTTTTCTCTTTCAATATTCCGCACTTCCTGCATGGTGGGTCAAGGCTTTTCTGGAGCAATGGAATATTCTGACCCACACCTTCCTTCTGTCAGATCGAGAAGTCTCAATATCTTTGGAAGAGTTTGCAGAGGTCTTTGGATTACCCATTGGAGGAGAACATTACGAGGAGATGCTTCCTCCGGACGAGTACATCTTTGCCACCAAATCAATGGTAATGGGTCTTTCCCCAGAGAACGCCATTCAACACCAATTCCCGAGATTGATCAAGGTGTTGAATATGTACGAAAGTCTATTTCTGGAGTCCGGAGGGCATGGAGTTAGCTATGCAAACTTCATCACTCGCTTTCTTCGTCCGGAAGCCATATCGAAGCAATTTGCACTAATCGCCAAGCTTGACGACCCGTTTGGTTTTGGTTTGGATAACCAACCGACGGCGGAGGCGTATTTAAAGAATTTCTTTATTCCGGCTGCTCCTGTTGTTCCCTTCACGGAGCTTGCTGCCCGGATGTCGATAAAGAGACGTTCGTGCTGGGGTTCATTGGCTTATGGCTGAACTGGTTCGTGCTTTCGATGCATCCTCATTATATAAGGCCATCAGTCTTCTACCCAGCCCATCATATGGTTGTGGGAATGCAAGTGGCAATAGGAATTGCTGGGTTAACACACCTGTACCATGGTCTAAGCTTAGCGGCGGACACCACTCTGCCAGGGGTACGACCCGTCACTTTCTCACTGTATTATTTTATGTCATGGATCGAGCTGCACGTACTTGGCGCTTTTGGTGTCCATAAACGGCCTCGTTTCTACGACAACTACAACTTTCCTCGGATTATGCACTTAGTTGACGCATCCGTTGTAAATCCAATACAGCAGGAGGTTAGAGGTGTGCTCCTTCGTCCGCGTACGGTTGGAGATGGCATGACCTTTATCGATAAGGTTCCAACCATTGGCGAAGAATCCGCAAAAATGGTGCAGCCACTACGGGACACTTTTAAAAACGGGGCCTCCACTTTGAAAGCTCGGGAGATTCTTCATCTATATTCAATTAGGCCGGGCTTTCTCGTGTTTAGGCAGAACGATTCGGCGTTGTTCATGCGGTACAACCCGCACCGTTTCGCCCAGCAATCAAGTTATAATCAGGGCATCCCACTCAAAGCCTTCTAGTTGAGCCAGCTGCCACAGAAGAAGGTATTCGAAATGCATTGCACCATTTTATGCGGTTGAACACCGGCTCCAATTTCCGTATCAGTGAGTCGAGTTGCGTCCCGCGAATCTTGAACACATATGTGGCGTGGTATCAACATTCGATGGGCACCGTTATTAGGGAAGAAAAGTGATTACTTCTTGATTGCAAGGGCACCACCCCGGCTGGTAATCCAGCCGTTCCCTTGAAGCGACGGACCATCGTCTGTCCTCCCTTGAGGGAAGCTGCTGCGGTTGTGATACCACGTGCTATGCCTGAGCTGCCCCTACCCCACGTGCCTGTAGAAGCGGTGGTTATGGCGTCTCCCGATTCTGGTGTGGGTACTGAGATCGGGACTCGTCACCCCAAATTGCCCGCCAAGCGCAAGGTTGTGTTGTCGGCTGCTAGCACTCACTCATAGAAAAAGAAGAAGTTGATGTTTTCTGTCAACGTCGTACTCGGCCAGGAGCCCCATGCTCCCTATAGCGAGGGCTTGAGTGAATATGGGACCATTGAAGGTTTATTCATGACACCGGATGATACCGATCTGGAGGCTGCTATCGCAGTTTCAGCGCAATTGGCTCGCAATGAGGCAGCGCTGATCACCATTGCTCAATCAGGTATACTTCAGTCTTATCTTTCCGTGGTCATTTTAATTTCTATGCTTTGACTAATGCTAACTTCTTCAACAGGTATCTTGTAACGTTTTAGAAATCGTTTTGCGAATTTTCCCGTTTTAGGGCAAATTGTCGGTTTTTCCCGTTTTAACCCGATTTCGATCAAACGACCGTATAAGCTTACCGACACCTAATATGGCCAAAATAAAGCTTGTGCGTGAACTTTGGGAGTTTTTGTAAGGTTTTGGTTCAGATAGATTTTTCCCAAATAAAATATTATTTTAAGCGGTATTTTGTGCACGTAAATCGGGAAATTTTTTCTTTTGTGAATAAATTAATTTTGTCACTAGAATTATTTTAGAAGGTTCTTTTTAAATATCTAGATTTTTTTTGGTGACTAATGGTTTCTTTTTAAAAATAAAAGAAAAGGGTGTAATGGTGGCAAAATGCATTAATTAGCATTTATTACTCTTTTTCCTTACTTTTTCTTCACAAAATATTACACAACCCCCCCCTCTCACCTTGGCCGACCCTCATCCCCCCATTTCTTTCCAAAAAAATTCCAAGCTCATTTCTCACTCTTTTTCTTTCAAAAACACAATAAAATATCTAAAAATTCCTATATAAATATTAAACCATTTTTCCTTCACTAATCCTTCATGGATCTTCATCAAAGCTTGATTTTGGAGGCTAAAATGATGGATCTAATTTCTTTTTGGTGTTCTTGAGGAGGTATAATTTCTTACCTTAATCCATAATTAATTGCTTTAATCTTGAACTAGCTAATTTAGTTAACTATTTAAGTGCTTAGTTTAGCTTTTAATTCATGATTAATTCATTATATTTGGTTTAAGAAATTCATGTTTGGGTTAAATTTTGATTAAGTGATTAGTGTTTAATTCAAGTGTTAAATTGTGTTTTGGAAAAGATTAATCTAGTAGAAAGTGTTAAAATTTTCTAATAAGCATTTTGTTTAATTAAGCAAAATTGCTTACTAGATTTTTGCTAAAACATAATTAGCGAGTGTTAAAAATATAGGATTGGTTTAGATAGCTTAGTTAAGCTATTTTAAGGTATTTGTAATTGTTAGATTTGCGTTATCTTGAATCTAGTGCGATATATTGGATTGGTTGCTTACTAGATTTCGGGGTTTTTCCGACGTAGGGTTCGTTTGGTAGTTGCGAGGTTATATCCAGTGTATTCCTCGTAATTTTTGTGTTGTGTTGCGCGATCGGGACGATCGGGGTCCAGACTTGGTGTAAGTCGATGTACAACACCCCACGACTTGCGGGGAGGCGGAAATATGAAAAACGATCTTGTCCTTTGCTTAAACATCGACTAACCGCATGAATCGAAGCTAAACGATAACTAGCATCAAACATGGAAGTTCTAAACTACTATGTAAAGGGATTATACCTAAAAAACCGTGTCCTTCGTCTTTACGAACTCCACCTCCTCCTCGGCCTTCTCCAAGTAGTAGACGATCCACCACGAGAGCTAAACTCCAAGCTTTGCCTCTAAACTTGAGGCAACTAGGTATCTTTAAGTGCTAATCAAAGTACCTAGATGAAATAGAGTATGGTTATGGATTAAGTAGTCTAACTAATCCTTGTACTCAACACATGAAAGGGGAGGATTAGGGTTTGAAGAGAGAGAGCTTGAGGAGAGAGAAGGTGAGAATAATAATGAAATGAGAAAATGAGTTATCATAATATATATCAAGCATTTTATTTTATCAAGAAAAGAAAAGATAATGATTTACAACCATGCTTGATAAATATCTAATGGTGATTCATCTCCATGAGTCATTAAGCAATTATGAAGCATTAATGACATGGATGAATCATCCATATGACTCACTAATCTCATTTAATGTATATGCCACCTTAACCTCCTTAGTCACCATCTTCTAGAAGCTTCTCGCGCAATTACGAGAATGCCCCTCCTATCCGTGAAAACACGGAAAAACTTTAGACTGTATAAATCCAATAACCGGATACTAGTAACTGGCTTAAACCAAAGCCGACTAGTAAAAACTGTCCGAAAGTCGTATGTGCGTAAACACACGTATGCGTCCGAACCCTTGTCGTAAAACCATACGACCTCTATATCGTTTCGCCTGGAGTAGGGAAACTCTCTGCGTGGGACTCTAGAGACTCGACTACTACGCTGGCAGTGGGTTTAACCACAGATCGCAAACGGCACTAGCTGTACGTAACGGTCCCCAGGTAGATGTCGATAAGAAGGCCGATGAGGAAACCCATCCGAACTCCTACTGAGTCTGATGTGACAATCTCTGTACAGTCCGGTCTGTTCGTCTAAGACTATCGCATATCGAGCCTTGGGGGCGGCAAGCGTCAGTCCCCTAATAGCGGTATAAGTCGTGTCGGAGCGAAGCCTATTACACCCTGAGAAACTACTGGAACCTACCAGCAAATCTCGCTTGCCCTGGCCAGGGACTTTGCGTAATGGCTCTCTGACACAGCGCGATATCAACCCCCAATACCGGGAGAGACGAATCCTGTCTAACCGCCACTGCCTCCAAGTGCTCGGGACTGCACCCAACTGCTACCTGTTTGCACGACTCCTTTGAGCCGTGGTAGGGTAGCAATCTAAGATCAGTGGGACACACTCGAGGCGAAGTAGCAGTGTCAAGTCTGCGGACTATGCTGTACTCATGTCACCTGGGAACTGTTCACTGACGACTGGTATAAAACCAACCAACAGTTCCCTGTGAGTCCTGTCCGGTGTACCCGTAACCTAACGAGCACCTGCATACTATCTCCAGTACGACGTACTGACGGCTGTGGGACAGACCATCTCCCCAACTGGGATGAGAAGCGTACACATTAGTCTACTCCGGAGTATCGATGCCCTGTCTCGATAATCCAACGACTAGGGACCTGAATAAGGATGTGCTTGTAGACTACCCAGCCCCCACTAGTGTGACTGCCATCACAACGCTAGTAGTCAAGCAAGATCCTAAGAGCTCTATCAATACGTATACTCACATATTATGATAGAAAAACCAAGTAGCATACTACCGTGTTTAGCAAGACTGTTATATACATGTGAATATCCCAAGCTTCCATTAAGTAATATACAAACTAGTATGATACAATAATGGCCCCTAGGGCATATACACTAACAATCTCCCACTTGCACTAGGGCCATGTACTGGCATATCGAAGACCGATGATCTCGAGTAGCCTCTCGAACTGAATCTGAGGTAGGGCCTTCGTGAATAGATCAGCAATGTTCTCTTCAGAAGCAACTCTCCGAACCTCGATCTCCTGACGATCAATGATCTCCCTGATCAGGTGATACCGCCTTAAGATGTGTCTAGACTTCTGATGCCTTGGTTCCTTTGCTAAAGCTATAGCTCCATTGTTGTCGCAATACAGAGGTATTGGATCAACTATGGTAGGAACCACCTGAAGTTCTGTTAGGAAGTTCTTCATCCAGACTGCTTCTTTTGCGGCATCGCAAGCAGCTATATACTCCGCTTCCATCGTTGAGTCAGCAACGGTGTCCTTCTTGGAGCTCTTCCAGCACACCGCCCCTCCATTGAGGGTAAAGACATAACCCGACATGGACTTGGAATCGTCCTTATCACTCTGGAAGCCGGAATCAGCAAAGGCCTCCAACCTGAGGTCTTTTCCGCCGTAAACTAAGAACATCTCCTTAGTCCTTCTAAGGTACTTGAGAATGTTCTTTACTGCTCTCCAGTGCATCTCCCCTGGGTCTGACTGATACCGGCTTACCACGCTCAGTGCGTAAGTTACATCTGGTCTGGTGCACAATATCGCATACATTATAGAGCCTACCGCAGAAGCGTAGGGTATAATAGACATGCGTTCCCTTTCCAAATCAGTCTTGGGAGGCATCTCTTTGCAGTACAGTGTCGATAGATTCCGTGACAAGCCGATAGATTACCGCGCTTAGAATCTTCCATACTGAATCTTTTCAGTACAGTGTCGATATACCTGGACTGCGAAAGTCCCAACATCCTCTTGGATCTATCACGATAGATCCAGATCCCCAGAATGTAAGAGGCATCACCCAGGTCTTTCATGGAGAACCTGTGTGACAAGAATCCTTTGATAGATTGTAGCATAGGAATGTCATTTCCTATCAATAGAATGTCATCCACGTACAAGACGAGGAATACGACACTTCTGGCTACAACTTTACTATATATGCACGGTTCATCTGGATCTTTGATGAAGTCATATTCTTTGACTGTCTCATCAAAACAGATGTTCCAACTCCGCGATGTCTGCTTTAGTCCATAAATGGACTTAAGCAGCTTGCATACTTTCCCTCTGCTACCACTCTGATTGAAACCCTCTGGCTGATCCATATAGACGCACTCTTCTAAATTTCGATTCAGAAAAGCCGTCTTTACGTCCATCTGCCAGATTTCATAATCATGGAAGGCAGCAATAGCAAGAAGGACCCGAATGGATTTGAGCATAGCCACTGGAGAAAAAGTTTCGTCATAGTCCAAACCAGGTCTTTGACGAAAACCCTTTGCAACAAGTCTAGCCTTATAGGTCTCCACCTGTCCATCTACACCAATCTTTTTCTTGAAGATCCATTTGCATCCTATGGGTTTTACCCCATCTGGAGCAAAGTCCAAAGTCCATACTTTGTTGGTGTACATGGACTCTATTTCGGTCCGCATTGCATCTAGCCATCGTACCGAGTCGCCGCTCTGGATGGCCTGCTGGAAGTCAGTAGGTTCATCATCATCTATGATGCAATCCTCTCTATCCCCATCTATGAGAAAACCGTAGTATCTCTCAGGCGGATGAGACGGCCTACTACTCCTGCGGAGGGGTGCGGGAATGTCTTGTTCTTCTTGAACTTCCGGTTCTACCAAACTTTCAGTAGCAGTTTGTGGTTCTGGAATTTCTTCCAGTTCTATTTCGCTCCCACTTATTTCCTTTTCTAAAAACTGATGTTCCAGAAAATGGGCATCACGAGAAACAAAAAACTTTTGTTCCTCTGCGTAATAGAAATAATATCCCTTAGAGTTCTTTGGATATCCCACAAACATACATTTTACTGATCGTGCCTCGAGCTTGTCCACATGCTGCTTTTTAACAAAAGCTGGACATCCCCATATCTTTATATGTTGAAGATGGGGTTTCTTCCCAGTCCATATCTGATATGGAGTGGTAGGCACAGTCTTGGTAGGAGCCCTGTTCAGAAGATATGCTGCTGATTCTAGCACATAACCCCAAAAAGATCGCGGTAACTCAGCATTACTCATCATGGATCGTACCATATCTAATAGGGTTCGATTCCGTCTCTCCGATACACCGTTATGCTGTGGAGTGTATGGAGGAGTAAGCTGAGAGAGAATTCCTTTCTCTTTTAGGTAACCTAGAAACTCGGCACTCAAGTATTCACCACCTCGATCAGATCTAAGTGTCTTGATACTTTTGCCGGTTTGGTTTTCTACTTCATTCTTATACTCTTGGAATTTCTCAAAAGCCTCGGATTTATGTTTCATCAGATAAATGAATCCGTATCTTGAGTAATCATCCGTGAAAGTAATGAAATAGGAAAAACCACCTTTTGCATGCGTAGACATTGGACCACATACATCGCTGTGTATGAGTCCTAAGAGCTTGCTCGCTCTTACTCCTTGTCCAGTAAATGGAGTCTTTGTCATCTTTCCTTTGAGACAAGATTGACAAGTGTCATAAGTTTGATATTCGAACGAGTCCAAATAACCTTCTCTATGCAACTTAGTCAACCTTCTCTCATTGATGTGACCCAGTCTACAATGCCATAAGAAAGCTTTATTTAAATCTGGAGACTTTCTTTTTAGTGTGTTCTGGACATTGAAAATTTGGAGTTGGTTTAAAACATATATACCGTTATTTAGTGTACCGGACCCAATCAAACCATGATTAAGGTGGATGTTAACAACATCTCTTACAAACGTGAAATCATAACCTTTATTTGATAACAAGGAAACTGATATGATATTACACGTTAAGCTTGGTACAAAAAAACAGTTATGTAAAACCAAAATGTGTCCACTCGTCAATCCTAGGTGATAATCCCCGACGGACGCAGCTCCCATGCTAGCTCCGTTAGCAACCTTTAGGGTCATTTCACCTTCCTTCAGCACTCTACGGTTTCTCAGTGCCTGCAATGAATTGCAAATATGAGATCCTGATCCGGTATCCAATACCCAGGAAGTAGAGTTGATTGACAGACAATTCTCAATTACAAACACACCTGAAGTCGAAGCCACAGCTTGCTTCGGTTCCTGGTTCTTGGCGTTCCACGCCTTGCAATCCTTCTTCTAGTGCCCTTTCCTGTGATAATGGAAGCACTCATCCTGGCCCACTACCGGTACCGCAAACTTTTTCTTTCCCTTCCCTCCCACCTTACTAACACCTCCTCTAGGTTTGGTGGCGGCCTTCTTCTTCCTTCCTTTGGCCCTAGCCTTAGACCCGGAAGAAGATGCACCGCTAACAAACATAGCGGGTGTTTCCCTTGCTTTCTGCAAGGTGCCCTCTGCACTCCTTAACATGTTCAGGAGTTCCGGAAGTTCAACTTCTTTTCTTTGAATGTTGAAAGTTCAGGATAAACTGGGCGTAGGTGGAAGGAAGGGACTGGAGGATAAGGTCTGTATAGAGCTCATTATCCAAAGTCGTCCCAAGGTCTGCAAGCTCTTCTATATAGCCGATCATCTTTAGGACATGTTCTCCTACCGATGACCCGACAGCAAACCTCGCTCGAAACAAGTTCTTAGAGGTCTCGTATCTTGCTATACGAGATTGCTCTCCATAAAGTTCCTTTGTATGGAGAAATATGGCATCTAGTTCCATATCCTCGTGCCTCTTCTGATGTTCATTGTTCATCGAGGCAAGCACGATGCACTTGGCTTTCGCGCAATCGAAATCCCAGGTTTTGCGGATTTCCTTATCCGCATTACTGGATTTGGGACCAGGGACAGCAGGTGCCGTAGCGGTGAGGACGTACCCCAATTTGTCATAGGTCAAAGCCATTTTGACATTCCGCAGCCAATCTTTATAGTTTGGCCCTGTCAGTATATTTTTCTCTAAAAGTAACTTAAGTCCAGTCATTTTCAGGGTCGCTGCAATTAGGAGAGAGAGAAGAAAACTCTTTAGCATGATGCTCTTGCAAGTTTAGAGTGGTTTTTAGTTTATCTAAACTAGATGGCTCCCACTGTTTCTCGAATCCTTCCTCAAACCATAAAAGAAGAATTAGCCAGGACTATTCTCACTGTACAATTCTTGCTTAACCGTTCAGCCAGGCTAGTGTCGATACTTCGAGGGAGGTTTTCCAACGCTTTCGCGAAGTTCCTTAATTAAAGAACCTCTTTTCTCTGGGGGCGTAACCCCGCTGAAACTTTTCTTGACACCTACTTGGTTTATAACATTGATCGTTAAGTGACGAATATCCTGATAAGTAGCATATACTCACAGTAGGATCGCGATCCAAATATCATCGTATGATAATGTTGAAGGAATGCTACCAACATTCATCAAACTCCAAATGGTATGCATCTCTTTGCAAATTTCAGTTTCTTTAGAAATTCCCGATATAAGTTTTTGCCCCATGCTCTTATGACCTTGGCTTTGGTCAAAATGTCATAAGTCACATGTCAAGTTCTACCCGTCATTATCTTGTCAATTTGAACCCATCCATATATACCCCTGACTTTGGTCAAATGATAATACGATTGTCCCAAACCAACTCATCTATCTTATGCAACAAATGAAAAACCCAGCAGCTACCAAACACTATGCTTTGACTTTGGCCAAAATGCATAGCTTGAATACTACTGAATACCCAAATGAAATGACGGAGGGCTACGAATGGTTTTGGCGAAACCGTGAACGTAGTGAACTTGATATAACCGAAGGAACCTGATAGCTTATTTAAAGGAGTGGTTAAATCTCCGCATTTAAAAATATCTGTTTTAAAATTAACCGAGTGGTTTATTTTAAATTGTTCCAATGATAAAACTTTTGGTTTATTTTCTTTGCATTATAAATAATGCGTCCCATCATTAACCTACCATTGCAGAAAACAACGAAAATACAACGTCCTCTTATGCCATCCGCATTCGTCACGGGGTCCCGTCATTACCCGTTAGGTTACTTAACTAACGACAGAGCGGGGGCTGGGCTAGCGCGGGTGTAAAACATAAGTGACGTCTAAATAGCTATCATATATAGATATTGTACATTCGTCAGACGCAATAATAGGCATTCCAGATCACAGATGAACTTTATTGGATTTACAAGCAATCCGTGTTTGTTTTGAGCCTGCAACAAAAGACGGATTACACAGTTGTGATGAATAGCCATTACCCTATCCAAGACCCCAACGGGTACGGCAAACTACCCACCCGGCAGTTTGTGCACCCCACCTAGGGTCCGTCCTAGGAGCAAAAACAGTAAAATGAAATAATACAACGGTGGCTACAACCGCAACCTGGATGTGCCCCGCAAAATAATATTACAACAAATTACATTTACATCAAATGAATTAAATATTAACCCATCACATAACCCCGGCTATACATAACAACAGTCCAACACAGTTCATATACACAAACAGATAAAATCCATTACAGAAATGTGCAACCCCCTGCCAACCGACATACTAGCAGTTAGGGAAGGTTTACGAACACATTATACAAACACAGATATAATCCAACAAGCAAATACCGTATAATTTCGATAGATTAAACACATTTAATTTTGCTCCAATACTTCTCTGTAAATCTGAAACCTGAGCAAAAATTAAAAACTTCCAGAAAATTCCAAATATCACAGAGAACCAACACAGGAAATTTGGGATGATGAATCGGCAACTCGGGGTGGAATCGCGGCGGATCGGTGGGATCCACGACGGTTCCGCGGCGCTTTAGCCGATTCATGATCCCAGTTTTCTTGGGTGTTTCTACTATCATTTAAGGCTTTCTGAAGGTCCCTGAAAAATTTTTGGACCTCATTTAAAAATCGACAGAAACACATGATATCGGAGTTTTCCGGTTTTGTTTTTTCCGTTCGAAATTCATACAATTTTGCAAGTGAGTTAATTATTGTTTAGCGAGGCTCTGATACCACTGTAAGTCGATGTACAACACCCCACGACTTGCGGGGAGGCGGAAATATGAAAAACGATCTTGTCCTTTGCTTAAACATCGACTAACCGCATGAATCGAAGCTAAACGATAACTAACATCAAACATATAAATTCTAAACTACTATGTAAAGGGATTATACCCAAAGAACCGTGTCCTTCGACTTTACAAACTCCACCTCCTCCTCGGCCTTCTCCAAGTAGTAGACGATCCACCACGAGAGCTAAACTCCAAGCTTTGCCTCTAAACTTGAGGCAACTAGGTATCTTTAAGTGCTAATCAAAGTACCTAGATGAAATAGAGTATGGTTATGGATTAAGTAGTCTAACTAATCCTTGTACTCAACACATGAGAGGGGAGGATTAGGGTTTGAAGAGAGAGAGCTTGAGGAGAGAGAAGGTGAGAATAATAATGAAATGAGAAAATGAGTTATCATAATATATATCAAGCATTTTATTTTATCAAGAAAAGAAAAGATAATGATTTACAACCATGCTTGATAAATATCTAATGGTGATTCATCTCCATGAGTCATTAAGCAATTATGAAGCATTAATGACATGGATGAATCATCCATATGACTCACTAATCTCATTTAATGTATATGCCACCTTAACCTCCTTAGTCACCATCTTCTAGAAGCTTCTCGCGCAATTACGAGAACGCCCCTCCTATCCGTGAAAACACGGAAAAACTTTAGACTGTATAAATCCAATAACCGGATACTAGTAACTGGCTTAAACCAAAGCCGACTAGTAAAAACTGTCCGAAAGTCGTACGTGCGTAAACACACGTATGCGTCCGAACCCATGTCGTAAAACCATACGACCTCTATATCGTTTCGCCTGGAGTAGGGAAACTCTCTGCGTGGGACTCTAGAGACTCGACTACTACGCTGGCAGTGGGTTTAACCACAGACCGCAAGCGACACTAGCTGTACGTAACGGTCCCCAGGTAGATGTCGATAAGAAGGCCGATGAGGAAACCCATCCGAACTCCTACTGAGTCTGATGTGACAATCTCCGTACAGTCCGGTCTGTTCGTCTAAGACTATCGCATATCGGGCCTAGGGGGCGGCAAGCGTCAGTCCCCTAATAGCGGTATAAGTCGTGTCGGAGCGAAGCCCATTACACCATGAGAAACTACTGGAACCTACCAGCAAATCTCGCTTGCCCTGGCCAGGGACTTTGCGTAATGGCTCTCTGACACAGCGCGATATCAACCCCCAATACCGGGAGAGACGAATCCTGTCTAACCGCCACTGCCTCCAAGTGCTCGGGACTGCACCTAACTGCTACCTGTTTGCACGACTCCTTTGAGCCGTGGTAGGGTAGCAATCTAAGAACAGTGGGACACACTCGAGGAGAAGTAGCAGTGTCAAGTCTGTGGACTATGCTGTACTCATGTCACCTGGGAACTGTTCACTGACGACTGGTATAAAACCAACCAACAGTTCCCTGTGAGTCCGGTCCGGTATACCCGTAACCCAACGAAACTATGTATTGTTTGAAAACCCGGTTTTTATGTTGCATATATCAGTTTTATATGGATTTTATGCATTGAGATATGGATTTCATATGATTTATGGATTTGAGAACCGTGGGGGTTATTTTCAAGAAAACTATGTATTGTTTGAAAACCCGGTTTCTCTTGATATGATATTTGATGCGTCCACCATGTGATTTCTCGGTTCTGAGATTTGGCTTGTGATACCCGATTCGAGGAGCGGGACGCACCGTCTGCGGGTACATGGTGGACCCGGTATGGTACCTCGGGGTGAGTGGTGATTTCGTGGTATAGACAAAAAACCTGACGGTGGGACCACTACCTACCGGTGATTGTATTTGGACTCGGCGGTTATCATGGAGATACCGACCGGAGTGAGGTATAACATATCGTCAGGGCTAGTCATGGTGACAGCGCCTGAGTTATGAGGATTTACGTGTCGATGCTAGACACGGGTTTCATGATGTTTCGAGTGTCGGTGTTTGACACTCAGGTTTTCGTGAGACATACAGGATGTGAGGGCCGATCTGAGGATATGGTGCCTGAGGATTTGGGATTTGATGTGTCAGTGAGGGACACTGGTGTATTTCCATGCTGATGATTTTTGCATGAGATTATATATTATATCATCCCACACTCAGGATTATGTTGATATGCATCGTTTCATGTAGTTGTAGTACCCTGATGATGTACCTTTACATGATTGTTGCATATTCACTTATCATACTTATTCTATCGGATTACTTGTGATGGATAGATCGCTGTTCGTGCATACTTGCGATTACTGTATGATGTTATTTACTATTCACGAGTTGGAAACTCACCCCCGTTGTGCCACAATGTTTTGCAGGACTTACCCTCTGAGTAGTCGCGGCAGAGCATCTTATCATCTCTATCTTTTGCGGATACCGCTACGGTTGGCTGTGAAGCCTTGCTTTTAGGTGGGTTGCGGTTATCTGTTTGTACTTTGTATATTTTTTTTGTTGGATCTAGTATTCTCCATCTACCACTATGTTGTATATGACTTAGAGACGACTTGTGAGGATTCAGTGTTATTTTGTGGTGACTTTGGGTGCCGTGCTCGTGGGAGCCGGTTTTGTTGAAAAGTTTTACTTCTTTATGCAGTTTCCTTTTATATTTCTCCGCTTCGGCGTCGTATTTATGTTGTGGTGGTTGTCTCCGCTGTTGGGTGTGATTTTCTCCCGTTTGGGATGCTTTTATTATTATCTATGTTGTACCCGTTTTCGGGGTTAGTTTTTACAAAGGAGGTGCTGCCGAAATTTTTAAGAACGAAAACTAAACTTAAAGATTTTTACTTGAAAAATTCCGAATGTTTAAAACAATGTTTTCTCCATTGATCCAATTTTGGGTGGTTTAGATTTCTGGGTTTCGGCTTACTTAAGTTGCGTACGCCTTTAGACGTTACGTAGTTTAAGTGCCGGTTACGGGCCAAATTTGGGTCGTGACAAAGTTGGTATCAGAGCGCTAGGTTTTTACCTTTCGGAGTGTAGGATGACCTTGGTATGATGGAGTAGGTAGCTTAAGCAGAGTGACGTAGCGTGTGTATGTTCCGTGGCATACTTACGACACGGTACTCCGCCTAAGTGACCTTAGGACTTATTGATTAAAATTCCTTCCGTGATTGATATACATCTTTGTGATTCGATTTCCATTTCCTTATCGAATCTTGTTTCAATTTCCAGCCTATATGCCGCCGAAGACTACGAGGGCACAGAGAGCGGCCGCGAGGGCCGAGGCCAGAGTCGACTCGTCTGAGGCGAGGGTTGACCAGGGCGATACACCTGTGGTACCGGAGCACATTGCTATGATTGGGGCTGGTATGCAGGATCTGCGCCAGATTGTAGGGACTTTAGTAGAGTCCATTCGAGCGCTGGGGCAGGCTGTTGTTGCACCCGTTGCAGGGACCACGATGGTACCTACTGATCCGGCAGTCGTAGTTGCAGCTCCAGAGGTTATTACCGTGTCACTGACAGAGTTCATGAGGCTGAGGCCTCCGGTGTTTACTGGCACAGATGTTACTGAGGATCCGCAGTCGTTCATAGACCGGATGGCCAGGATTTGTCGCTCACTCCGATGCTCCGACGTGAGATGGGTAGAGTTTGCGAGTTTCCGGCTGGAGGGTATGGCCCAGAAGTGGTGTGAGTCGTTGGAGAGGGGCAGAGCCGCTGGTCTTGCTCCTATGACCTGGGCTGAGTTTGTGACGTCGTTTCTTGCCCGTTTTCTTCCACCGAGCGTCAGGGATGCGCGAGCGCGCAGATTTGAGTCGTTACGTCAGACGCCAGGGATGACGGTGTCGGAGTATGATGTTTTGTTTACTGAGCTGTCGGTGTATGCTCCGTACCTGGTAGCGACTGAGGAGATGAGGGTGAAGAGGTTTGTTCGAGGCCTGCTTACCCAGTTGTTCGTAGCCATCAGCATTCAGCATTGCGACACGTATGCGGCAGCTGTCGATGCAGCCCTATTGGTGGAGGAGCGTCTAGCTGAGTCATCGGTTGTTCCAGAACCGAAGAGGACTCGTACGGATGAGCCAGTACGGGGACCGAGGTTTGTCCGCAGAGGCAGAGTTCCTTCAGACTCGGGGAGTAGCAGTGACGTGGGACGTGGCCAGTTATTCAGTTCTTATTCCCAGGAGGGCCAGCGACCGTCTTATGGATGCTTCGGTTGTGGCAGTTTGCATCATTTTGTTCGGAATTGTACGGTGGTGCGTCAGAGAGGGCCAGCAGTACCGCAGGTTACCTTACCACCTTCTCCACCTCAGAGAGTGTTGCCACTTATTCCTGTTGTTGCGCCGCGTCAGACTCCTACTCAGGGAGGCCGTGGTCGCGGTGGTTTTGTGCCGAGAGGACGAGGTGGCAGAGGCAGAGGACAGCCAGTAGCCGGTAGAGGGCAGGCACGGGTTTTTGCCTTGACTCACCAGGACGCTCAGGCGTCCAATGCTGTGGTTTCAGGTACCCTTTCCTTATGTTCTTTTGATGCACATGTTATTTTCGATCCGGGATCTACGCATTCGTATGTTTCTACGCATTTCGCGCCGAGGTTAGGCCGAGAGTCGTGTTTGCTGGATCAGCCGCTAGTAGTGACTACTCCTGTGGGAGAGTCGTTTGTTGCGCGGCACGTGTTCCGATCATGTGCTGTCCGTTTAGGAGACAGAGATCTGTCCGTCGACTTGATCCTTCTTGAAATGTTGGACTTCGACGTTCTGCTGGGCATGGATTGGCTAGCTACTTGCTATGCGTCCGTGGACAGCCGCGAGAAGACAGTTAGATTTTGTTTTCCCGGCGAGTCAGTGTTTGTTGTGCAGGGGGACCGTGGTGCCGCCCCTCACAGTTTGGTTTCTGTTCTGTGCGCTAGTCGGCTTTTGAGGAGGGGATGTGTTAGTGTATATGCCCTAGAGGCCATTACTGTATCATACTAGTTTGTATATTACTTAATGGAAGCTTGGGATATTCACCTTGTATATACAATCTTGCTCAAAATAATAGTATGCTACTTGGTTTGTTTCTACTTCAATGTGTACTTGTGTTTATTTTAGTATATCACCTATACACATTAGTGGAGCCCTTAGGATCTTTGCTTGATTACCAGCATTGTGATGGCAGTCACACCAGTGGGGGCTGGATAATCTATAAGCACATCCTTATGCAGGTCGCTAGTCGCAGGACTATCGAAACAGGGCATCGATACTCCGGAGTAGACTAGCGCATGCGCTTCTCATCCCAGAGTGGGAGACGGTCTGTCCCACAGCCGTCAGTACGTCATACTGGAGATAGTATGCGGGTGCTCGTTGGGTTACGAGTACACTGGACAGGACTCGTCGGGAACTGACCGGTTGGTAATATACCTATCGTCAGTTATCAGTTCCCAGGTGACATGAGTACAGCTTAGTCCGCTGACTTGACACTGTCACTTCGCCTCGAGTGTGTTCCCACTGTACTTTGATCACTACCCTACCACGGCTCAAAGGAGTCATGCAAACAGGTAGTGGTTGGGTACAGTCCCGAAGCACTTGGAGGCAGTGACGGTTAGACAGGATTCGTCTCTCCCGGTATTGGGGGTTGACATCGCGCTGTGTCTAGGAGAGCCATTACACGAGTAATCCCTGGCCAGGGAAAACGAGATATACTGGTAGGCTTCCAGTGTTATCTTAGGGTGTTTTGGGCTTCACTCCGACACGACTTGTATCGCTATTAGGGGACTGACGTTTACCGCCCCCTAGGCCCGCCATGCGATGTATCAGACGAACAGACCGGACTGTACGGAGATTGTCACATTCAGGCTCAGTAGGAGTTCAGATGGGTTTCACCTCGTCAGTCTTCTTGTCGGCATCTACCTGGGGACCGTTACGCACAGCTAGTGCCGCTTGCGGTCTGTGGTTAAACCCACTGCCAGCGTAGTGTCGAGTATTTAGAGTCCCACACAGAAAGCTATTCGCCTTTAGGCAAAAGAGAAGAGGTCGCATGGTTTTGCGGCAGGTCGCATGGTTTTGCGACAGGGTTCGGTCACATCCGTGCACTTGTGCACGTACAGTGTCCGGACAGTTTACACTAGCGGGCTTTGGTTTAAGCCGGATCCTAGTGTACGTATTGGGATTGGATTTATCCAGTTTGTATTCATGTTCCTCGGAACGCGGATGCGGGTTTGTATGCACAGTTGACGGAGAGACAGAGGCGGAGGATTCTCATTAGGGTTGTTGACCGTTGACAGTTGACTATTGACTTTTTGCTCAACCCTAATGAGAATATGATATGTGATTAACAATTATATTAATCAAGTATTATAGTGACATGGTTGTTGAGGGATTGACTTTGTTGACTTGTTGACTTTTGTTGACTTGTTGACTTTGTTGACCGGTTGACTAGGCTTGACTAGTTGACCATCATGATAACTATAGCTATCGTTTCATGGCAAAGACTTTTGCTTGCTTGCTCTTTTGTGCAAAATGAGTGCATGAAATGATATGGCTATGGTTGCTTAAACCATCACATAATACTTGATTGATATGAGGTGTTATGATTGTTTTGGATTATGAGAGCCAAATGAGAAAAGTCTTCTCTCATTCTTTCATGCTCATTCTCTCTCTTGTTCTTGAGCTCTCATCTTCCTCCTCTTGCTCTCCCTCTCTTGACTCTATGGTTCACTTGTCTCATGAGTTGAGAACCAAGAACCATAGATAAAATCCCATACAAACTCTTCTCTACTCACTCTAGTTCACAAGGTTTAGCAAACCAAGTGAACGGGTTTTCTTCAAAGACCGAAGAAGGAGCCAAAGGTTGAAGCTTTCGAGGTGGATCTATCTTCGGCGCAAGGAGACGACGGAGTGAAGGCGATCCGGATGACCATCGAAGCTTGAAGACGAAGGAGTTCGAGAAATAGAAAGGTATAACCCCCTAACCGAGTAGTTAGCAACTCGTAGTTACGTTGTTAGTTAGATGTTTAACAAAGATCCGGGTTTTAAGTCCATGTTACCACCTCTAAGAAAAATCGTTTTTTATCAAATTCCGCATGACCGAAAGTACCGGGAGAGGTAGCATGGACTTACAGTGGTATCAGAGCCTAGTTAAACTCTATCTAACATGTTAGCAAAGTAGATAGAAGATCGATCAAAGAAAAAGTCGCAAAACGAACCCCGTTTTTAAACTTTCTGACGATTTTAAAAGTGCTGGAAAACTTTTTTGAAATACACCAAAAATCGACTCAGGGTTTTCTGAAGAAACTGCAAAAATTTGACACCCTAACTCGATCAAAGCGCCGCGGAACCGCGGCCGAGTTGACTCGATCATGAGTTTTCTTTTTTGCAGTTTGCTCATAGGGGTATTTTGGGATTTTTGGAATATGTGTTTTCTGCCCAGATTTTCCAGAACGAAAATTTTGTTTTTGGGGCCTATAAATCCGTATTTTTGATCGAACTTCTAAAAGACTTTAGCTGACGGGTTTTTCTGTGATGTGATATTTGTATTGAACGTCGGCTAATCGCTATATGTCGATTAGTGGGGGTTATACAAATCTGTGATCTATAATGTTGCTGGAATGTGTATATGAATTCATTGGATTGTCGCGGGTGAATAGCCGGGGGTTGTGAGACGAGAGTTTTCTTTTCTTTCAATTCATGTAAATTTGTAAATTGATGTAATAATTATTTGTATGGCCGCACAACCGGGTCGGGGTTGTAGCCGTCATTATATAATTTCTTTTTACTGTTTTTTCTCCTAGGATAGACCCATGAAGACAAACTACCGGGTATGCCGAAGTGCCGAGTGGCCTACTCACAGGGATGAGGGAGGTTGCTTCGCTTCGGGTACTTAGCGGGTAGTTTGCCGCACCCGTAGGGGTCTTGGGTGGGGTATTGGCTATTCACCGCGACCGTGTAATCTGCTTTTCGTTACAGGCTCGTACGAATTGCAGCTTCCTAGTATATCCAATGTGTTCATCTGTGATCTGAAATGTCTGTCATTGCAATATATCTATATATGATATTATTTAGGCGTTGCTTATGTTTTACAGCCGCGCTAGCCCAGCCCCCGCTCTGTCGTTAGTTAAGTAACCTAACGGGTAATGACGGGGCCCAGTGGCGAATGCGAATGGCATAAGCGTACGTCATATTTTGGTTGTTTTCTGCAATGGTAGGATTAAATGATGGGACGCATTAAAAGAACTAATGCAAGAATATCACGCATTAAAAGAACTAATGCAAGAAAATAAACCAAGTAAAAGTCGTTGGAACACTTTCGAAAAACCACTCGGTTCTTTTCAAAACAAACTTTTAAATGCGGAGTTTGAGCCACTCCTTTTAAAAGCTATCTCGTTCCATCGATCATATCAAGTTCACTACGTTCACGGTTTCGCCAAAACCATTCGTAGCCCTCCGTCGTTTCGTATGAATATTCAATAGTATTCAAGCTATGTTTGTTGACCTTCGTCAAGGCATAGTGATTGGTAGCTGTTGGGTATTCATATGTAGCATAGATAGATGCGTTGGTTTAGGACATCCGCATTACCATGTTGACCTTCGTCAAGGGTATATACGGGTGGGTTCAAATTAACCTGGATGATGACGGGAAAAACTTGACATGTGACTTATGATTTGTTGACCTTCGTCAAGGTCATAAGAGCATGGGGCAAAAATCCACATCGGGAGTTTCAAAAGAACTGAAACTTGCTAGTGTTGGATACCATTTGGAGTGTGATGATTCTGGTAGGATTCCTTCAGTTTCGTCACGTAATGATATTTGGATCCCGATCCTACTGTGAGTATATGCTACTCCTCGGGAAATTTCTCACTTAACGATCAATGCTATAAACCTAGTAGGTGTCTAGAAAGGTGTTAGCGGGGCTACGCCCCCAGGGAAAAGAGGTTATTTAATTAAGGAACTTCGCGAAAGCATTGGAAAACCTCCCTCGAAGTACCGACACTGGCCTGGCTGAACGGTTAAGCAAGTATTGTACGGTGAGATTGATCCTGACTAATTCTTCCTTTTTGGTTTGAGGAGGGATTCGAGAAACAGTGGGAGCCATCCTGTTAGACAAACTAAAAACCATTCTAAACTTGCAAGAGCATCATGCTGAGTTTTCTTCTTCTCTCTCCTAATTGCAGCGAACAATCGACATGACTGGACTTAAGTTACTCCTAGATAAAAACATACTGACAGGGCCAAACTACAAAGATTGGCTCAGGAATGTCAAAATGGCAATCACTTACGACAAGCTGGGGTATCTTCTTACCACCAAAGCTCCCCCTGTCCCAAGTCCCACCTCCAGCATCGCGGATAAGGAAATCCGTAAAACCTGGGTGATTGATAGCGCGAAGGCCAAGTGCCTCGTACTTGCCTCGATGGACAACGAACATCAGAGGAGGCACGAGAATATGGACCTTGAATCCATATTTCTCCATACAAAAGAACTGTATGGAGAGCAATCTCGTATCGCAAGATACGAAGTGTCGAAGAAGTTATTTTCGGCAAGGTTGGCCATCGGATCATCGGTAGCGGAACACGTGCTTAAGATGATTGGCTTCATTGAGGAGCTCGTGGAACTTGGAACCACGTTGGAGAATGAGCTCTATACGGACTTGATTCTCCAGTCCCTTCCTTCCACTTACGCCCAGTTTATACTGAACTTCAACTTACAAGAAAAAGAAGTTGAACTTTCAGAGCTCCTCAACATGCTGAGGAGCGCAGAGGGCACCCTACAAAAAGGTAGGGAAACATCCACTTTGTTTGTAGGAGGATCATCTTCTTCTAGGTCCAAGGCGAAAGCCAAGGGAAAGAAGAAAAAAGCCCCCGCCAAACCAAGAGGCGGTGTTAGTAAAGTGGATACGAAGGGAAAAGCAAAAGCAACAAAGAAAGCGGGGCAGCTTGTGGATAAGGAAGAATGCTTCTATTGTCATAAGAAAGGTCACTGGAAGAATGATTGCAGGGCTTGGAAAGCCAGGACACAGGAATTGAAGCAGGTTGCGGCTTCAGCTTCAGGTGTGTATGTTATTGAAAACTGTCTTTCAATAAACTCTACTTCCTGGGTATTGGATACCAGATCAGGATCTCATATCTGTAATTCTTTGCAGGCGTTGAGAAACCGTAGGGTTTTGAAAGCAGGTGACATGACCCTCAGAGTTGCAAACGGAGCTAGCATGGATGCTAAGGCCGTGGGGGACTATCACCTGGGAATGTCAGATGGACATGTTTTGGTTTTGCGTAATTGATTTTTGTACCCAACGCAACTTGTAATATCATTTCTGTATCTTTAGTTTCTAAAGAAGGTTATGAATTTGCGTTTGTAAGTAATGTTGTAAACATTCACCTTAATCAAGTTTTGATTGGGTTAGGTACATTGAGCAATGGTATATACGTATTAAACCAACCACAGATTTTCAATGTTCAGAATACACACAAAAGAAAATCTCCGGAAATAAATCAGACTTTCTTATGGCATTGTAGACTGGGTCACATCAATGAGAGAAGGTTAACGAAGTTACATACAGAGGGATATTTGAATCCGTTCGAATATCAATCGTATGCCACTTGTCAATCCTGTCTCAAAGGAAAGATGACAAAGACTCCGTTCACTGGACACGGAGTAAGGGCGAGCGAGCTCTTGGGACTCGTACACAGCGACGTGTGCGGTCCAATGGCTACACATGCGCGAAGCAGTTATTCTTACTTCATTACTTTTACGGATGACTTTTCAAGGTACGGTTATGTCTTCTTAATGAAACATAAGTCTGAAGCCTTTGGAAAGTTCCAGGAATATAAGAATGAAGTAGAAAAACAAACCGGCAAAAGTATTAAGATTCTAAGATCGGATCGAGGTGGAGAATACTTAAGTGCCGAATTCCTGAATTATTTAAAAGAGAACGGAATTCTCTCTCAGCTTACTACTCTATACACTCCGCAACATAACGGTGTATCGGAGAGACGGAACCGAACCCTATTGGATATGGTACGGTCCATGATGAGTAACGCTGAGTTACCGCGATCATTCTGGGGGTATGCGCTAGAATCAGCTGCATACCTTTTGAACAAGGCTCCAACCAAGACTGTGCCTACCACCCCATATCAGATGTGGACTGGGAAGAAACCCTGTCTTAAGTATCTTAAGGTATGGGGATGTCCAGCTTTTGTGAAAAAACAGCATGCGGACAAGCTCGAGGCACGTTCAGTACAGTATAAGTTTGTGGGATACCCAAAGAACTCCAGGGGGTATCTTTTCTATTCAGCTGAGGAACAAAAGGTTTTTGTTTCTCAGCATGCCCGCTTCTTGGAAACTGAGTTTTTGGAAACCCAGATAAGTGGAAGCACAATAGAACTGGAAGAAATTCCAGAACCACAGACTATTACTGAAAGCTTAGTGGAACCAGAGGGTTCAAAAGAACAAGACATTCCTACGCCGCTCCGCAAGAGTAGTAGGCAGTCTCATCCGCCCGAGAGATACTACGGTTTTCTCATAGACGGGGATAGAGAGGATTGCATCATAGATTATGATGAGCCTACTAGCTTCCAGCAGGCCGTTCAGAGCGTTGACTCAGTAAAATGGCTGGATGCAATGCGGACCAAAATGGAGTCCATGTACACCAACAAAGTATGGACGTTGGACATTGCTCCAGACGGGGTAAAACCCGTAGGATGCAAGTGGATCTTCAAAAGGAAGATTGGTGTAGATGGACAGGTTGAGACCTATAAAGCTAGACTTGTAGCAAAGGGTTTTCGTCAAAGACCTGGTTTGGACTATGACGAAACCTTTTCTCCAGTGGCTATGCTGAAATCCATTCGGATCCTTCTTGCCATTGCTGCCTTCCACGATTATGAGATCTGGCAAATGGACGTAAAGACCGCTTTTCTAAATGGAAATTTAGAGGAGTGTGTCTATATGGACCAACCAGAGGGTTTCATTCAGAGTGGGAGCAGCGGAAAGGTGTGCAAGTTGCTTAAGTCCATCTATGGACTAAAGCAGGCATCGCGGAGTTGGAACATCTGTTTTGATGAGACGGTCAAGGAATTTGGCTTTATCAAAAATCCAGATGAACCATGCATCTATTGTAGATTTGTAGCGAGAACTGTAGTATTCCTCGTTTTGTACGTGGATGACATTCTCTTAATAGGAAATGATATTCCTATGCTACAATCTGTCAAGGGGTTCTTGTCACACAGGTTCTCCATGAAAGACCTGGGTGATGCCTCATACATTCTGGGTATCCGGATCTACCGTGACAGATCCAAGAGGATAATAGGACTTTCGCAGTCCAGGTACATCGACACCATACTGAAAAGATTCAGTATGGAAGATTCCAAGCACGGTAACCTACCGGCTTGTCACGGGACACCCTCTCTAAAGAGATGTCTCCCAAGACTGATTTGGAGAGGGATCGCATGTCTATTATACCCTACGCTTCTGCGGTAGGCTCTATAATGTATGCGATGTTGTGTACCAGACCGGATGTAGCTTATGCACTGAGTGTGGTAAGCCGGTATCAGTCAAACCCTGGGGAGAAACACTGGATAGCAGTAAAGAACATTCTCAAGTACCTGAGAAGGACTAAGGAGATGTTCTTGGTGTATGGCGGAAAAGACCTCCAGATCGAGGCCTTTGCTGACTCCAGCTTCCAGAGTGACAAGGATGATTCCAAGTCCATGTCGGGTTTTGTCTTTACCCTCAATGGAGGGGCGGTGTGTTGGAAGAGTTCCAAACAGGAAACCGTTGCAGACTCGACGATGGAAGCGGAATACATCGCTGCATCTGATGCCGCAAAAGAAGCTGTCTGGATGAGGAAGTTCTTGAAAGAGCTTCAGGTGGTTCCGTCCATTGTTGATCCAATACCTCTGTATTACGACAACAACGGGGCTATAGCTTTAGCGAAGGAACCCAGGTCCCATCAGAGATCCAGACACATCTTGAGGCGGTATCACCTGATCAGGGAGATCGTGGATCGCCAGGAGATCGAGGTTCGGAGAGTCGCTTCAGAAGATAACACTGCAGATCCATTCACCAAGGCCTTGCCCTAGACTCAGTTCGAGCGGCTGATCGAGATGATAGGTGTTCGATACGCCAGTACATGGCCTTAGTGCAAGTGGGAGATTGTTAGTGTATATGCCCTAGAGGCCATTACTGTATCATACTAGTTTGTATATTACTTAATGGAAGCTTAGGATATTCACCTTGTATATACAATCTTGCTCAAAATAGTAGTATGCTACTTGGTTTGTTTCTACTTCAATGTGTACTTGTGTTTATTTTAGTATATCACCTATACACATTAGTGGAGCCCTTAGGATCTTTGCTTGATTACCAGCGTTGTGATGGCAGTCACACCAGTGGGGGCAGGGTAATCTTTAAGCACATCCTTATGCAGGTCCCTAGTCGCAGGACTATCGAGACAGGGCATCGATATTCCGGAGTAGACTAGCGCATGCGCTTCTCATCCCATAGTGGGAGACGGTCTGTCCCACAGCCGTCAGTACGTCGTACTTGAGATAGTATGCGGGTGCTCGTTAGGTTACGAGTACACTGGACAGGACTCGTCGGGAACTGATTAGTTGGTTTTATACCTATCGTCAGTTATCAGTTCGCAGGTGACATGAGTACAGCTTAGTCCGCTGACTTGACACTGTCACTTAGCCTCGAGTGTGTTCCCACTGTACTTTGATCACTACCCTACCACGGCTCAAAAGAGTCGTGCAAACAGGTAGTGGTTGGGTACAGTCCCGAAGCACTTGGAGGCAGTGACGGTTAGACAGGATTCATCTCTCCCGGTATTGGGGGTTGACATCGCGCTGTGTCTAAGAGAGCCATTACACGAGTAGTCCCTGGCCAGGGCAAACGAGATATACCGGTAGGCTTCCAGTGTTATCTCAGGGTGTTTTGGGCTTCACTCCGACACGACTTGTACCGCTATTAGGGGACTGACGTTTACCGCCCCCTAGGCCCGCCATGCGATGTATCAGACGAACAGACCGGACTGTACGGAGATTGTCACATTCAGGCTCAGTAGGAGTTCAGATGGGTTTCACCTCGTCAGTCTTCTTGTCGGCATCTACCTGGGGACCGTTACGCACAGCTAGTGCCGCTTGCGGTCTGTGGTTAAACCCACTGCCAGCGTAGTGTCGAGTCTTTAGAGTCCCACACAGAAAGCTATTCGCCTTTAGGCAAAAGAGTAGAGGTCGCGTGGTTTTGCGGCAGGTCGCATGGTTTTGCGACAGGGTTCGGTCACATCCGTGCACTTGTGCACGTACAGTGTCCGGACAGTTTACACTAGCGGGCTTTGGTTTAAGCCGGATCCTAGTGTACGTATTGGGATTGGATTTATCCAGTTTGTATTCGTGTTCCTCGGAACGCGGATGCGGATGTGTATGCACAGTTGACGGAGAGACAGAGACGGAAGATTCTCATTAGGGTTGTTGACCGTTGACAGTTGACTATTGACTTTTTGCTCAACCCTAATGAGAATATGATATGTGATTAACAATTTATTAATTAAGTATTATGGTGACATGGTTGTTGAGGGATTGACTTTGTTGACTTGTTGACTTTTGTTGACCGGTTGACTAGGCTTGACTAGTTGACCATCATGATAACTATAGCTATCATTTCATGGCAAAGACTTTTGCTTGCTTGCTCTTTTGTGCAAAATGAGTGCATGAAATGATATGGCTATGGTTGCTTAAACCATCACATAATACTTGATTGATATGAGGTGTTATGATTGTTTTGGATTATGAGAGCCAAATGAGAAAAGTCTTCTCTCATTCTTTCATGCTCATTCTCTCTCTTGTTCTTGAGCTCTCATCTTCCTCCTCTTGCTCTCCCTCTCTTGACTCTATGGTTCACTTGTCTCATGAGTTGAGAACCAAGAACCATAGATAAAATCCTATACAAACTCTTCTCTACTCACTTTAGTTCACAAGGTTTAGCAAACCAAGTGAACTAGTTTTCTTCAAAGACCGAAGAAAGAGCCAAAGGTTGAAGCTTTCGAGGTGGATCTATCTTCGGCGCAAGGAGACGACGGAGTGAAGGCGATCCGGACGACCATCGAAGCTTGAAGACGAAGGAGTTCGAGAAATAGAAAGGTATAACCCCCTAACCGAGTAGTTAGCAACTCGTAGTTAGGTTGTTAGTTAGATGTTTAACAAAGATCCGGGTTTTAAGTCCATGTTACCACCTCTAAGAAAAATCGTTTTTTATCAAATTCCGCATGCCCGAAAGTACCGGGAGAGGTAGCATGGACTTACAGGATGTCTCGGATTCTTGGCTTTCATTCATGATACTGGAGGTACGGTGGAGTCGTTGGACCAGGTTTCTACCGTGCCAGAGTTTCCCGATGTCTTTCCCGATGAGTTACCTGGGTTGCCGCCAGAGCGCGATATTGAGTTTTGCATTAATCTGATTCCTGACACGAAGCCTATTTCTATTCCGCCTTATAGGATGGCTCCGGCAGAGCTTAGAGAACTTAAAGATCAATTGCAAGAGTTGCTTGTTTTGGGACTTGTGCGTCCGAGTGTTTCACCGTGGGGAGCTCCTGTTCTGTTCGTCAAGAAGAAGGACGGCAGTTTGAGGTTATGTGTGGATTATCGTCAGTTGAACCGAGTTACGGTGCGGAATAGGTATCCTTTACCCCGCATTGAAGATTTATTTGATCAGCTCCAGGGTTCGAAACATTTTTCGAAGATTGATTTGCGTTCGGGTTATCATCAGTTGCGGGTTCGGAATGATGACATTCTGAAGACTGCTTTTCGTACGCGCTATGGGCTTTATGAGTTTTTGGTGATGTCATTCGGACTCACCAATGCGCCAGCAGCTTTCATGGATCTGATGAACCGGATTTTTAGGCCGTTCCTCGACCAGTTCATTATAGTGTTTATTGATGACATACTGGTCTACTCTAGGAGTCATGAGGAGCATGAGCAGCACTTGAGGATTGCTTTGCAGATATTGAGAGAGCACAGGTTGTATGCTAAATTCGCAAAGTGCGCATTTTGGCTTGATAGAGTTGACTTCCTGGGTCATGTGGTGACTGGTGATGGTATTCTTGTGGACCCGAGGAAGATCGAGGCTGTACAGCTTTGGCCCAGACCTGTATCGGTGACGGAGGTCCGCAGCTTTTTGGGCTTAGCTGGTTATTATCGCCGTTTTGTGCAGGATTTCTCGAGTATCGCTGCACTGCTGACTGGACTGACCCGGAAGGGATTCCTTTTCTCTGGACTGATGCGTGCGAGCAGAGTTTTCAGCAGTTGAAGACTCGGTTGACGATAGCACCAGTTCTTTCTTTACCTTCTGGATCGGGCGGCTATGTTGTTTATTGTGATGCTTCTCGAGTGGGGCTCGGCTGTATTTTGATGCAGCATGATAGGGTGATTGCATATGCTTCTAGGCAGCAGAAGAAGCACGAGCAGAATTACCACACTCACGATCTTGAGATGGCAGCTGTAGTCTTTGCGTTGAAGATTTGGAGACACTACTTGTACGGAGAGTCGTGTCAGATCTTCACGGATCACAAGAGTTTGAAGTATATCTTCCAGCAGTGAGCTCTGAACCTGAGACAGCGCCGATGGATGGAGCCAGTAAAGGATTATGATTGTGAGATCCTTTATCACCCGGGCAAGGCGAATAAGGTAGCTGATGCTTTGAGTCGTAGGCCCGTGGGTAGCTTGTCCCAGTTGAGCGCAGTTCAGTGTCAGTCTTCTACAGATTGGCAGCTCTTGTGTGATAGTAGAGTGCAGTTTGAGTTCACTTCCGCTGGGGGACAGCTTGCTCATGTCCGCGCCCGTCCACTTCTATTTGATCGTATCCGTGAGGCGCAGCCCAGTGATGCCCGTTTGATTGAGATTCTTGAGCTTGTTCGGCAAGGAAGAGTTTGGGAGTTCACGATTGATGACCAGGGTGTGCTACGATGCGGGACTCGCTTGTGTGTACCAGATGTTGATGGGTTGAGACGCGAGATCCTAGAGCAGGCACATCAGTCGGCCTTTAGCGTTCATCCAGGTTCCACCAAGATGTACCGTGACTTGAGGGACTTCTACTGGTGGGAAGGGATGAAGCGTGATATATAGGACTTCGTTTCGAGGTGCCTGACTTGTCAGCAAGTCAAGGCTGAGCATCAGAGACCGGCTGGAGAGTTGCAGCCTTTACCCGTTCCGGAGTGGAAATAGCAGCAGATTTCCATGGACTTCATTGTGGGTCTACCCAGGACCAGTCGAGGGTATGACTCCATTTGGGTTATTGTAGACCGGTTGACGAAAGCGGCTCACTTCCTTCCAGTGAAGACCACTTTCGGTTATGCTCAGTATGCTCAGTTATACATAGATGAGATTGTGCGTTTGCACGGTGTTCCCACATGCATAGCATCCGACAGAGGCACCCAGTTTACTAGCCGTCTTTGGCAGAAGCTTCAGGAAGCTTTGGTACCCGGCTGAGTTTTAGTACCGCTTTTCATCCACAGACCGATGGCCAGTCGGAGCGGACTATACAGACTCTAGAGGATATGCTCCGTGCATGCGTTCATGATTTTGGTGGCAGTTGGGATCGTCACTTGCCGTTGATTGAGTTCTCCTACAACAACAGCTTTCAGGAGACTATTCAGATGCCACCTTTTGAGGCTTTATATGGTAGGAAGTGTCGATCGCCAGTCTGTTGGACCGAGCTTAGTGAGAGTTTGGTTTTGGGACCCCAGCTAGTTCAGGAGACCACGGAGAAGATCCAGCTGATTCAGGATAGGATGAGAGCAGCCCAGTGCAGGCAGAAGTCTTATGCCGACCGTCGTCGTCGCAGACTTGAGTTCGCAGTGGGGGATCATGTATTCCTGAGGATTTCTCCGATGAAGGGCGTTATGCGATTTGGGAAGAGAGGGAAGCTCAGTCCCAGATTTGTAGGTCCTTTCGAGATCCTTGAGCGAGTGGGTTCTGTTGCTTATCGTTTGGCGCTCCCGCCCAGTTTTCCGGATGTTCACCCTGTTTTTCATGTGTCGATGCTTCGTAGATACCTTCATGATCCTTCTCACACGATTCAGCACGAGACCGTTCAGCTTGAGCGCGATCTTTCGTTCACCGAGCAGCCGGTAGTTATTTTGGATCGGCAGGTGAAGAAACTTCGGTCAAAGGTCTTGCCATCTGTGAAGGTTCTTTGGCGTAGCCCGACTAGTGAGAAGATCACTTGGGAGGCCGAGAGCGAGATGCGGAAGAAATTCCCTCATCTTTTTGAAGGTACGCTTAGTATGAAATTTTAATTCGGAGACCGAATTTCTATAAGGAGGGGAGATTGTAACGTTTTAGAAATCGTTTTGCGAATTTTCCCGTTTTAGGGCAAATTGTCGGTTTTTCCCGTTTTAACCCGATTTCGATCAAACGACCGTATAAGCTTACCGACACCTAATTTGGCCAAAATAAAGCTTGTGCGCGAACTTTGGGAGTATTTGGGAGGTTTTGGTTCAGATAGATTTTTTCCCGAATAAAATATTATTTTAAGCGGTATTTTGTGCACGTAAATCGGGAAAAAATTTCTTTTATGAATAAATTAATTTTGTCACTAGAATTATTTTAGAAGGTTCTTTTTAAATATCTAGATTTTTTATGGTGACTAATGGTTTCTTTTTAAAAATAAAAGAAAAGGGTGTAATGGTGGCAAAATGCATTAATTAGCATTTATTACTCTTTTTCCTTGCTTTTTCTTCACAAAATATTACACAAACTCCCCCCCCCACCTCCCACCTTGGCCGACCCTCATCCCCCCATTTCTGTCCAAAAAAATTCCAAGCTCATTTCTTACTCTTTTTCTTTCAAAAACACAAAAATAAATCCAAAAATAAATCCAAAAATTCCTATATAAATATTAAACCATTTTTCCTTCACTAATCCTTCATGAATCTTCATCAAAGCTTGATTTTGGAGGCTAAAATGATGGATCTAATTTCTTTTTGATGTTCTTGAGGAGGTATAATTTCTTACCTTAATCCATAATTAATTGCTTTAATCTTGAACTAGCTAATTTAGTTAACTATTTAAGTGCTTAGTTTAGCTTTTAATTCATGATTAATTCATTATATTTGGTTTAAGAAATTCATGTTAGGGTTAAATTTTGATTAAGTGATTAGTGTTTAATTCAAGTGTTAAATTGTGTTTTGGAAAAGATTAATCTAGTAGAAAGTGTTAAAATTTGCTAATAAGCATTTTGTTTAATTAAGCAAAATTGCTTACTAGATTTTTGTTAAAACATAATTAGCGAGTGTTAAAAATATAGGATTGGTTTAGATAGCTTAGTTAAGCTATTTTAAGGTATTTGTAATTGTTAGATTTGCGTTATCTTGAATCTAGTGCGATATATTGCGATAGGTTGCTTACTAGATTTCGGGGTTTTACCGACGTAGGGTTCGTTTGGTAGTTGCGAGGTTATATCCAGTGTATTCCTCGTAATTTTTGTGTTGTGTTGCGCGATCGGGACGATCGGGGTCCAGACTTGGTGTTTTGTATTTTAGCGACCCCAATTAGGGTTTTGGACGGTATCGTGCGCGATAGATGCGCTAAGCGCGCAGTGTAATTTTCCGGGCGTTTTCGTCGCGTTTCGTTGTCTTTTCGTCATTTTAGGATATTTAGCTTATGTGTTGTATTTATGAAATTTTAGGTTCGCAAGCAGGGACTTCGGGTGCTGCGGACAAGGGGAAGCAGGTTGTCGGATTTTCATAGCTCGAGACCTTCAGTGAGTAGATTTAACATCTACGGGGAAATCGCCCGTATGGCGTTATGTGTCGGGGCGAATATGATATGATAGCGGCATGTATTTGCATATTAATTACTTTCATATGAATGTTATTTCATAACATTATCTGTTGTACTTGACTCGTACCTTTAGATATAACACATTACTGACGGTTCATGTTGCACGAGCACTAAATTGTATGCTACACCCACACCGTCTGTAATTGCCATGACACGCACAAACACCTACCTATATGATATGATAGTGGATAGGAATGATTGGAGTAGTAACTCTTATTCTATTGTGCATATGAAATATTGTGGGCACATACATACGTGATATTGCATTGGGCAGGAATAGTTAAGGTAGTGAACCTTATTCCACTTCACTTATATCTTGCTATATTTACTTATACATCATGCATACATATTGACATGTACACCCTCGTACTTGATTACATGTAGATACTTAAACCTTGCTACACTTACATGTACACTTCATATGATACTGCATTTATTTTCGAAGGAATTGGGAACCGCATGAGATGTTTTAAAGCTAGATTCAATTTAAAGAGCGGTTTTCCCTTTATATGCTCATATTGATATTTTATGTTGCATATATCAGTTTTATATGGATTTTACGCATTGAGATATGGATTTCATATGATTTATGGATTTGAGAACCGTGGGGTATATTTTCAAGAAAACTATGTATTGTTTGAAAACCCGGTTTCTCTTGATATGATATTTGATGCGTCCACCATGTGATTTCTCGGTTTTGAGATTTGGCTTGTGATACCCGATTCGAGGAGCGGGACGCACCGTCTGCGGGTACATGGTGGACCCGGTATGGTACCCCGGGGTGAGTGGTGATTTCGTGGTGTAGACGATAAACCTGACGGTGGGACCACTACCTACTTGTGATTGTATTTGGACTCGGCGGTTATCATGGAGATACCGACCGGAGTGAGGTATGACATATCGTCAGGGCTAGTCATGGTGACAGCGCCTGAGTTATGAGGATTTACGTGTCGATGCTAGACACGGGTTTCATGATGTTTCGAGTGTCGGTGTTTGACACTCAGGTTTTCGTGAGACATACAGGATGTGAGGGCCGATCTGAGGATGCGGTGCCTGAGGATTTGGGATTTGATGTGTCAGTGAGGGACACTGGTGTTTTTCCATGCTGATGATTTTTGCATGAGATTCTATATTATATCATCCCACACTCAGGATTATGTTGATATGCATCGTTTCATGTAGTTGTAGTACCCTGATGATGTACCTTTATATGATTGTTGCATATTCACTTATCATACTTATGCTATCGGATTACTGTGATAGATAGATCGCTGTTCGTGCATACTTGCGATTACTGTATGATGTTATTTACTATTCACCAGTTGGCAACTCACCCCCGTTGTGCCACAGTGTTGTGCAGGACTTACCCTCTGAGTAGTCGCGGCAGGGCATCTTATCATCTCTACCTTTTGCGAATACCGCTACGGTTGGCTGTGAAGCCTTGCTTTTAGGTGGGTTGCGGTTATCTGTTTGAACTTTGTATATTTTTTTTGTTGGATCTAGTATTCTCCATCTACCACTATGTTGTATATGACTTAGAGACGACTTGTGAGGATTCAGTGTTATTTTGTGGTGACTTTGGGTGCCGTGCTCGTGGGAGCCGGTTTTGTTGAAAAGTTTTACTTCTTTAAGCAGTTTCCTTTTATATTTCTTCGCTTCGGCGTCGTATTTATGTTGTGGTGGTTGTCTCCGCCGTTGGGCGTGATTTGCTCCCGTTTGGGATGCTTTTATTATTATCTATGTTGTACCCGTTTTCGGGGTTAGTTTTTATAAAGGAGGTGCTGCCGAAATTTTTAAGAACGAAAACTAAACTTAATGATTTTTACTTGAAAAAATCCGAATGTTTAAAACAATGTTTTCTCCGTTGATCCAATTTTGGGTGGTTTAGATTTCTCGGTTTCGGCTTACTTAAGCTGCGTACGCCTTTAGACGTTACGTAGTTTAAGTGCCGGTTACGGGCCAAATTTGGGTCGTGACATATCTCTACCGAAAAAGCTCTTGCAGCTTCCCTCAAGACTTTCGAAGAGGAGGAAAGGCTTCGCGCTTCCTTGGGCCTCGGTATAATTCGGTTCATTATGCCTTCGTTCCCTTTTTTCTTTATGGATAGTCTGATCCCCTTTTTTTATTACAGGGACTACTTCGATTCTGGTTATCCCGAGTGCGGTGCTAATCCCGCATGGTGATGCGGCGACGCTCCCAAGGCCGGCTGCCGAAGTCCCAGCTCCCCCAGTATTGCCGAAAGAAGCTTCACTCAAACAGCCGATGATGGATGTCGTAGAGGCTCCAAAGGCAGAACTTGGTTCGGACGATGATGTCTCCTTGACGGAGGTCTTGAGGAAGTCACTTCTCACTGCCAAGGCTGACAAGAAGTGTAGAAAGTGCGCAGCTAAGGAACGTCATGTCACTATGGCTATAGGTGTAGGCGCAAGCGCTATTCCATCCGTCACTATTTCCTCCGAAGATTCTCCAGCTTCCATGTCTACCATTCATTGACAGGTTTTGCATGCGGCTCGGGAGGCAATCGAAAAGACGCCTCAAGGGAACATAATACTGGGTCTTTTTATTAGAATTTGATCTTCAAATTCTCATATATCATATACTGCAGGGGTAAGTCTTGGCGACGAGGCAGCAGGTGAGATGACGGCAACCACCGATCCTGAAGTGGCCACTCTTTCTCAGGAATCCGGGACTGCCCCAATTGCTACTCTTTCCCCTTGCGGTTCCCTGTCATCGTCCGGCATTGCGAGTTTCACGACGGCTCTCGTAGAATCGAGGGATGAATCCACTGGAGCCGTAACCGTCCCCCAAAATGAGACCGAAGAAGTCACGACGCTTGGTGATGCTTCTGTCGCAGTTTTGGCTGATGACCAGTTTGGTAAGTCTCAGATCGCTGGATTCTTTTCGTTTTGCAATCCCTTTGGGTCCTTTCTGATGACATTTTGTTTATTTTGAATGTAGGTGTGGTGAGCGCAGAGGTTGTGCCACCTGAAGAAGCATCATCAGTTGCCGCTCTGACGATCGATGTCCCTTCGTCTCCTCTTACATCCTCTCAAATGCTGGAAGGTATGGGTTTGTGATTTAATTTAAATCGAGGATAGCATCTTTCGTGTACTGACCATGTATCATCGTAACCTTGTAAGAGTTCTCTTTGATCGTCTGTAGTGCTGAACCCGCACTTCCCCTTCCAATCGGAAGTCGCTTTGCCTACTGGTGCCGGTGAATATCTTTTCTAACCGACGTCCTTTCTTTTCTTTAACGGGTGACCCTGCCATTGTTAACTTTAAATTGATTACAACACTACAAATTGAAGGAGGGGACGAGAGAATCGTCGTGCCACCAGTACTCCCAGCTCTGCCACCTGTCGTAGCCAGTATAGTAGCCTTCATCGCTCTTGCATCTTCTTTATCTCTTAAGCCGATATCTGACTATGATTTATTTTGCAGCAATCACACCGACTTTAGCTCCCATCGAGTCTCAGATTCCCATGCCGGCAGGGCCTTTTTCTAAATTCCCTTCTTCCAGGGGTGCTGCGAATAGCCTGCGGATGTTAAGCGAGTTCATCGAGGACCTTGACGCCGAGGCCTTTGCATCTGCTGCAGATTTTGCCGCTGAAGTTAATCTCATGTTGGCGATGCTCTTGAACTTCCATAGCGAGGGTGTCATCAAGTCTTGGGTTAACTACTGCAGGAAGATCGAGGCCTGTCTGCATAAGAGTGAGCCCAGGCGTCCCATTCCAGAAATGTTGGCTTTGAATTCTCAACGGGCTGCATAGGTTGAGCAGAGCGTTCCCTTCTTCCGCCATTTCAAACAAGAAGCGAACTTGAGGAGAAAGGAACATGAGGAGGCCTTAAGTGAATCCGCCCGGCTGTGTGCCCAGGTTGAAGCAAACGCTGCGCAACTGAGAGCCATCTTTGACAATTTGCAACTATACATTTCGTACGGGCTAGCGCTAAGGCAAAAGCTTGACCTTCTGGAGCGGGTTACGCAGAGTTGCGAAGTTTCTCAACGGGAAATCGATGAGAAACTTTCATTTTGTTTGCAGCAGTGGGTTCGAGTCGAAGCGGAGCTGGCTGCAGCGGCTGATCATGAAAAGGAGTTGAGAGGAGCGCACGAGCAACTGGCTGATTTATTGAAAATGCCTCCTTCTCAGTAGTTGCCTCTGTATCAATTAAACATTTGTAATCTTTGAATAACATATATCCATTTTTTTATTCTTTTATATGATTCGTCTTGTACTCAATTGAATTCATGAATAAAAGATACACACATTTTTTTATCTCCCACTGTTGTTTTCTTCTCTTTGCTGTGTTGTCGCCATGTGATTTTAGCAAGTGTGGCCTGTAGATAGTAGGTAGATGCCCATCTTAGACTCTTTGTAGGGTATAGATGGATTATGAAATAGGTTTAGATCTTCCGCCTAAGACTTTTCAATTTTATGAGCCATGAGGGTCTCATAAAGATTTTCTTCCTACGAGTCGAGAGGATCTCGTAGGTGTATTTTCTCCTCAGGAATCGTGAGGATTCCTAAGTGTGTTTTTCTCTTGAGAGTCATAAGGATCTCCAAAGAGAATTTTCTTCTTTGCAAGTCGAGAGGACTCGTAAGTGATTGATGAGTTAACCTGCTCCCGAATCAAAGCATTGCTTTGACGGGGAGGTCGAGGGTTGACTTTGGCCATTTTCCACGTGGCCAGGATTGACTTTAGCCATATAGGGTCAGGATTGACCTTAGCCATACGGGGTCAGGATTGACCTTAGCTATATGGGGTCAGGATTGACCTTAGCCATACGGGGTCAGTATTGACTTTATGTTGTCTATGCACCGCCGAGTCATGGAACTGGGAACTTTGTCGCGGCTTCAAGATAGTCTCTAGGCTTTCTGTGAACCTTCGAGATTTGGAACTAGGGGTTTTTCCATGGCTCCGCTTGATTGTCGCGTCCGAATCCTGCTGGAATGAGGAGGAACGTTGTTGTGGGTCTCTACGTTGTAGATGCGGCCATCGAGACTTAGAACTAGGGACTCTGCCGTGGCTCCAAGATAGTCTCTAGGCTGTCTGTGAACCTTCGAGATTTGGAACTAGGGGACTTTGCCATGGCTCCACTTGTTGACATCGTACCTGTTAGTGTATATGCCCTAGAGGCCATTACTGTATCATACTAGTTTGTATATTACTTAATGGAAGCTTGGGATATTCACCTTGTATAAACAATCTTGCTCAATATAGTAGTATGCTACTTGGTTTGTTTCTACTTCAATGTGTACTTGTGTTTATTTTAGTGTATCACTTATACACATTAGTGGAGCCCTTAGGATCTTTGCTTGATTACCAGCGTTGTGATGGCAGTCACACTAGTGGGGGCTGGGTAATCTATAAGCACATCCTTATAAAGGTCCCTAGTCGCAGGACTATCGAGACATGGCATCGATACTCCGGAGTAGACTAGCGTATGCGCTTCTCATCCCAGTGTGGGAGATGGTCTGTCCCACAGCCATCAGTACGTCGTACTGGAGATAGTATACGGGTGCTCGTTGGGTTACGAGTACACTGGACAGGACTCGTCGGGAACTGACAGGTTGGTATTATACCTATCGTCAGTTATCAGTTCCCAGGTGACATGAGTACAGCTTAGTCCGTTGACTTGACACTGGCACTTCGCCTCGAGTGTGTTCCCACTGCACTTTGATCACTACCCTACCACGGCTCAAAGGAGTCGTGCAAACAGGTGGTGGTTGGGTGCAGTCCCGAAGCACTTGGAGGCAGTGACGGTTAGACAGGATTCGTCTCTCCCGGTATTGGGGGTTGACATCGCGCTGTGTCTAGGAGATCCATTACACGAGTGGTCCCTGGCCAGGGCAAGCGATATATACTGGTAGGTTTCCAGTGTTATCTCAGGGTGTTTTGGGCTTCACTCCGACACGACTTGTACCGCTATTGGGGGACTGACGTTTTACCGCCCCCTAGGCCCGACATGCGATGTATCAGACGAACAGACCGGACTGTACGGAGACTGTCACATTCAGACTCAGTAGGAGTTCAGATGGGGTTCACCTCGTCAGCCTTCTTGTCGGTATCTACCTGGGGACCGTTACGCATAGCTAGTGCCGCTTGCGGTCTGTGGTTAAACCCACTGCCAGCGTAGTGTCGAGTCTTTAGAGTCCCACACAGAGGGTATTCGCCTCTGGGCAAAACAGAGTAGAGGTCGCATGGTTTTGCGACAGGGTTCGTTCTCATCCGCGCACTTGTGCACGTTTGGAGTCCGGACGGATATTGCCAGCGGGCTCTGGCTTGAGCCGGATACTGGTATATGTTTTGGGGTTACTTTTATCTCTCAGTATTCATGTTCATCGGAACAAGAATGCAGGTGTGTATGCACAGTTGTTTGAGGCGGAAGAAGAGGTTTTTCATTAAGGTTTCGGAACGGGTGCGCATGCACAGTTGACAGTCGTCTTTTTTCCAAACCCTAATGAATTTGTGAGATATCTATTAATAATAGTAATTAAATGGAATTATGTTATGGTTGGTTTTGTTGACTTGTTGACCATGGTTGACTTGTTGACCATGGTTGAATGTTTGACCATCATCATTATTTTGCAAGGATGCTCCTTGATTCTTGCCAACATTCATTTAATGAAGTGATGATAGTGGTCATTCCAAAACAACCATCAACTATTCTCATTTGAATTATTATTGCTAATTAGATAATTCTTTTTCTTTTGATATGGTTGCAAAAGGAAAAAGATAGCTCATTATATCATAATCATTCTCTCTCTTCATTTCATCTTCTTCTTCCTCAAGCTCAAGGTGATTCCTTCTCATGTGTTGAGAATCCTTCACCTTGAAAAGGAAAGCACCCCATAGATACTCTCTACTCTCTCTAGGGTTCAAGGTTTAGCAAGCCGGAGATCCTAGTTCACTCAAAGTTCGAGGAAGAGCCCAAAGGTTGAACCCTCAGGTGGATCCATCTTCGACGGAAGAAGGCTACGAGGAAAGAACCATCAACCTCCACAAAGTTTGAAGAAGAAGGAGTTCAAGTTTAGGTATAACCATCTTTCCGAGTAGCTAACTCTCTTTAGCTTATTTGCTAGCTTTAGTTTAGGAAAAGATCCCGACTTTGTTAGTCCATGTTGCCCCATGCGCTAAAAATTTGATTTTTATACCGTTTCCGCCTCCCCGTAAGAACCGGGGGTCGCAACGTGGACTTACAGTGGTATCAAAGCCTAACTAAACTTAAACTAGCTTGGTAGTAAAGTGTAACGAAGTTCAGAACCGAAAAAATCCAAAAACCAAACTTTTTCAAAACCCTAGTTTCTGTTAAAAAAATTTTTGGTCAAAACGAGATTTGTTATACACCTAAATTCGGCTCAGGGTTTTGTGTGAACACCCAAGAAAAACGATCCACTGATTCATTCAAACCGCCGCGGTTCCGCGGCATGAGGTAGGAATTTGCCGCGGAACCGCCGCCGTTTGTTGTCCTCTCGTCATCGTTTTTCGTGCAGTGTGTCTCTATGTTGGTTTTGGGATTTTTAAGATATATTATATGTGCCCAGATTTTCCAGAACAGAAATTTACTTTTGGGGTCCTATAATTCCGTATTTTTTCCGAACTTCACTGCACTTTGACTATGATGGTTATATCTGTGATGCTTGTATGTATTGAACGTCGGCTAATCGCTATAAGTCGATTAGTCGGGGTTATACATCTCTGTAATCTGTGTTTGATATTGGAATGTGTATATGAATGTGTTGGACTGTCGCGGGTGAATAGCCGGGGTGGATGTGAGATGAGCTTTTGTTTTTCTTTCATTCATTTGTAACATGTAAATTGATGTAATAATATTATTTGTATGGCCGCACAACCGGGTCGGGGTTGTAGCCGTCATTGTATAATTATTTTTACTGTTTTTGCTCCTAGGATAGACCCATGGAGGGGTGCACAAACTACCGGGTACTTGGCGGGTAGTTTGCCGCACCCGTAGGGGTCTTGGGTGCGGTATTGGCTATTCACCGCGACCGTGTAATCCGCTTTTCGTTGCAGGCTCGAAAGGATTGCGGATTGCTAGTATATCCAATGTATTCATCTGTGATCTGTAATGTCTATCATTGCTTTCTATTTAGGCGTTGCTTATGTTTTACAGCCGCGCTAGCCCAGCCCCCGCTCTGTCGTTAGTTAAGTAACCTAACGGGTGATGACGGGGCCCCGTGGCGAATGCATATGGCATAAGCGTACGTCATATTTTGGTTGTTTTCTGCAATGGTAGGATTAAATGATGGGACGCATTAAAAGAACTAATGCAAGAATATCACGCATTAAAAGAACTAATGCAAGATAATAAACCAAGCTAATGTCGTTGGAACACTTTCGAAAAACCACTCGGTTCTTTTCAAAACTAACTTTTAAATGCGGAGATTGAGCCACTCCTTCTAAAAGCTATCTCGTTCCATCGACTATATCAAGTTCACTACGTTCACGGTTTCGCCAAAACCATCCGTAGCCCTCCGTCATTTCATATGAATATTCAACAGTATTCAAGCTGTGTTTGTTGGCCTTAGTCAAGGCACAGTGTTTGGTAGCTGGTGGTTATTCATATGTTGCATAGATAGAATGCGTTGGTTTGGGACAGTCGTATTGCCTTGTTGGCCATAGTCAAGGGTAGATACAGGTGGGTTCAAATTAACCTGGATAACGACGGGTAGAACTTGACATGTGACTTATGATTTGTTGGCCTTAGTCAAGGTCATAAGAGCATGGGGCAAAAATCCACATCGGGAGTTTCATAAGTACTGAAACTTGCTAGTTTTGCATACCATTTGGAGTGTGATGATTCTGGTAGGATTCCTTCAGTTTCGTCACGCGATGATATTTGGATCCCGATCCTACTGTGAGTATATGCTACTCCTCGGGAAATTTTTCACTAAACGATCAATGCTATAAACCTAGTAGGTGTCTAGAAAGGTGTTAGCGGGGCTACGCCCCCAGGGAAAAGAGGTTATTTAATTAAGGAACTTTGCGAAAGCGTTGGAAAACCTCCCTCGAAGTACCGACACTGGCCTGGCTGAACGGTTAAGAAAGTATTGTGCGGTGGGATTGATCCCGGCTAATTCTTCCTTTATGGTTTGAGGAGGGATTCGAGAGACAGTGGGAGCCCTCCTGTTTAGAAAAACTAAAAACCATTCTAAACTTGCAAGAGCATCGTGCTAAAGTGTTTCTTCTCTCTTCCCCTGCAGCGACCAAATTCGAAATGACTGGACTTAAGTTACTTCTAGATAAAAACATACTGACAGGGCCAAACTACAAAGATTGGCTCAGGAATGTAAAATTGGCAATCACTTACGACAAGCTGAGGTATCTTCTTACCACCAAAGCTCCCCCCGTCCCAGGTCCCACCTCCAGCGTCGCGGATAAGGAAATTCGTAAGACTTGGGAGATTGATTGCGCGAAGGCCAGGTGTCTCGTGCTTGCCTCTATGGACAACGAACATCAGAGGAGGCATGAGAATATGGACCTCGAGTCCATATTTCTCCATACAAAAGAACTGTATGGAGAGCAGTCTAGTATCGCAAGATACGAAGTGTCGAAGAAGTTATTTTCGACAAAGTTGGCCGTCGGATCATCGGTAGCGGACCACGTGCTTAAGATGATTGGCTACACTTAGGAGCTCGCGGAACTTGGGACCACGTTGGACAGTGAACTCTATACGGATTTAATTCTCCAGTCCCTTCCATCCACTTACGCCCAGTTCATACTGAATTTCAACTTGCAAGAAAAGGAAGTTGAACTTTCAGAACTCCTCAACATGCTGAAGAGCGCAGAGGGCACCCTACAAAAGGGTAGGGAAACACCCGCTTTGTTTGTAGGAGGATCTTCTTCCTCTAGGTCCAAGGCGAAAGCCAAGGGAAAGAGGAAGAAAACCCCCGCCAAACCAAGAGGCGGTGTTAGTAAAGTGGGTACGAAGGGAAAGGAAAAGGCAACAAAGATTGCGGGAAAGCTTGTGGGTAAAGAGGAATGCTTCTATTGTCACAAGAGTGGACACTGGAATAAAGATTGCAAGGCTTGGAAGGCCAGGACACAGGAACTGAAGCAGGTTGCGGCTTCAGCTTCAGGTGTGTATGTTATTGAAAACTGTCTTTCTATAAATTCTACATCCTGGGTATTGGATACCGGATCAGGATCTCATATCTGTAATTCTTTGCAGGCGTCGAGAAACCGTAGGTTTTTGAAGGCAGGTGACATGACCCTCAGAGTTGCGAACGGAGCTAGCATGGATGCTAAAGCCGTGGGGGACTATCACCTGGGAATGTCAGATGGGCATGTTTTGGTTTTGCGTAATTGTTTTTTTGTACCCAACGCAACTTGTAATATCATTTCTGTATCTTTGGTTTCTAAAGAAGGTTATGAATTTGCGTTTGTAAGTAATGTTGTAAACATTCACCTTAATCAAGTTCTGATTGGGTCAGGTACACTGAGCAATGGTATATACGTATTGAACCAACCACAGATTTTCAATGTCCAGAATACACACAAAAGAAAGTCTCCAGATATCAATCAGGCTTTCTTATGGCATTGTAGACAGGGTCACATCAATGAGACATGGTTGACTAAGTTACATAAAGAAGGATACTTGGATCCGTTCGAGTATCAGTCTTATGCCACTTGTGAATCTTGTCTCATGGGAAAGATGACAAAGACTCCGTTCACTGGACACGGAGAAAGAGCGAGCGAGCTCTTGGGACTCGTACACAGCGACGTGTGCGGTCCAATGTCTACACATGCGCGAAGCGGTTACTCTTACTTCATTACTTTTACGGATGACTTTTCAAGGTACGGTTATGTCTTCTTAATGAAACATAAGTCCGAAGCCTTTGAAAAGTTCCAGGAATATAAGAATGAAGTAGAGAAACAGACCGGCAAAAGTATCAAGATTCTATGATCGGATCGAGGTGGAGAATACTTAAGTGCCGAGTTCCTGAATTATTTAAAAGAGAACGGAATTCTCTCTCAGCTTACTCCTCCATACACTCCGCAACACAACGGTGTATCGGAGAGACGGAACCGAACCCTATTGGATATGGTACGGTCCATGATGAGTAAGGCTGAGTTACCGCGATCTTTCTGGGGTTATGCACTGGAAACAGCTGCACATCTCTTGAACCAAGTTCCTACTAAAACAGTGCCTACCACACCATATCAGATGTGGAGTGGGAAGAAACCCTGTCTTAAATCCTTTAAGACATGGGGATGTCCGGCTTTTGTAAAAAAGCAGCATGCGGACAAGCTCGAGGCACGCTCAGTACAGTGCAAGTTTGTGGGATACCCAAAGAACTCCAAGGGGTATCTTTTCTATTACGCAGAGGAGCAAAAAGTCCTTGTTTCTCGTCATGCCCGCTTCTTGGAAACTGAGTTTTTAGAAAATCAGATAAGCGGGAGCGCAGTAGAACTGGAAGAAATTCCAGAACCACAAACTATTACTGAAAGCTTAGAGGAACCAGAGGGTTCGAAAGAACAGGACATTCTTACGCCGCTCCGCAGGAGTAGTAGGCAGTCTCATCCGCCCGAGAGATACTACGGTTTTCTCATAGACGGGGATCGAGAGGATTGCATCATAGATTATGATGAGCCTACTAGCTTCCAGCAGGCCGTTCAGAGCATTGACTCGGTAAAATGATTGGATGCAATGCGGACCGAAATGGAGTCCATGTACACCAACAAAGTATGGACGTTGGACATTGCTCCAAACGGGGTAAAACCCGTAGGATGCAAGTGGATCTTCAAAAGGAAGATTGGTGTAGATGGACAGGTTGAGACCTATAAAGCTAGACTTGTAGCAAAGGGTTTCCGTCAAAGACCTGGCTTGGACTATGACGAAACCTTTTCTCCAGTGGCTATGCTGAAATCCATTCGGATCCTTCTTGCCATTGCTGCCTTCCACGATTATGAGATTTGGCAGATGGACGTAAAGACCGCTTTTCTAAATGGAAATTTAGAGGAGTGTGTCAATATGGATCAGCCAGAGGGTTTCATTCAGAGTGGGAGCAGCGGAAAGGTGTGCAAGTTGCTTAAGTCCATCTATGGACTAAAGCAGGCATCGCGGAGTTGGAACATCTGTTTTGACGAGACGGTCAAGGAATTTGGCTTTATCAAAAATCCAGATGAACCATGCATCTATAGTAGATTTGTAGCGAGAACTGTAGTATTCCTCGTTTTATACGTGGATGACATTCTCTTAATAGGAAATGACATTCCTATGCTACAATCTGTCAAGGGGTTCTTGTCACAAAGGTTCTCCATGAAAGACCTGGGTGATGCCTCATACATCCTGGGGATCCGGATCCATCGTGATAGATCCAAGAGGATATTAGGACTTTCTCAGTCCAGGTACATCGACACTATAGTGAAAAGATTCAGTATAGAAGATTCCAAGCGCGGTAACCTACCGGCTTGTCACGGGATCACCCTCTCTAAAGAGATGTCTCCCAAGACTGATTTGGAGAGGGATCGCATGTCTATTATACCCTACGCTTCTGCGGTAGGCTCTATAATGTATGCGATGTTGTGTACCAGACCGGATGTAGCTTATGCATTCAGTGTGGTAAGTCGGTATCAGTCAAACCCTGGGGAGAAACACTGGATAGCGGTAAAGAACATTCTCAAGTACCTGAGAAGGACTAAGGAGATGTTCTTGGTGTATGGCGGAAAAGACCTCCAGATCGAGGCCTTTGCTGACTCCAGCTTCCAGAGTGACAAGGATGATTCCAAGTCCATGTCGGGTTTTGTCTTCACCCTCAATGGAGGGGCGGTGTGTTGGAAGAGCTCCAAACAGGAAACCGTTGCAGACACGACTATGGAAGCGGAATATATCGCTGCATCTGATGCCGCAAAAGAAGCTGTCTGGATGAGGAAGTTCTTAAAAGAACTTCAGGTGGTTCCGTCCATTGTTGACCCAATACCTCTGTATTGCGACAACAACGGGGCTATAGCTTTAGCGAAGGAACCCAGGTCCCATCAGAGATCCAGGCACATCTTGAGGCGGTATCACCTGATCAGGGAGATCGTGGATCGCAAGGAGATCGAGGTTCGGAGGGTTGCTTCAGAAGAGAACACTGCAGATCCATTCACCAAGGCCCTACCCCAGACTCAGTTCGAGCGGCTGATCGAGATGATAGTTCTTCGATACGCCAGTACATGGCCTTAGTGCAAGTGGGAGATTGTTAGTGTATATGCCCTAGAGGCCATTACTGTATCATACTAGTTTGTATATTACTTAATGGAAGCTTGGGATATTCACCTTGTATAAACAATCTTGCTCAATATAGTAGTATGCTACTTGGTTTGTTTCTACTTCAATGTGTACTTGTGTTTATTTTAGTGTATCACTTATACACATTAGTGGAGCCCTAAGGATCTTTGCTTGATTACCAGCGTTGTGATGGCAGTCACACTAGTGGGGGCTGGGTAATCTATAAGCACATCCTTATAAAGGTCCCTAGTCGCAGGACTATCGAGACAGGGCATCGATACTCCGGAGTAGACTAGCGTATGCGCTTCTCATCCCAGTGTGGGAGATGGTCTGTCCCACAGCCATCAGTACGTCGTACTGGAGATAGTATACGGGTGCTCGTTGGGTTACGAGTACACTGGACAGGACTCGTCGGGAACTGACAGGTTGGTATTATACCTATCGTCAGTTATCAGTTCCCAGGTGACATGAGTACATCTTAGTCCGTTGACTTGACACTGGCACTTCGCCTCGAGTGTGTTCCCACTGCACTTTGATCACTACCCTACCACGGCTCAAAGGAGTCGTGCAAACAGGTGGTGGTTGGGTGCAGTCCCGAAGCACTTGGAGGCAGTGACGGTTAGACAGGATTCGTCTCTCCCGGTATTGGGGGTTGACATCGCGCTGTGTCTAGGAGAGCCATTACACGAGTAGTCCCTGGCCAGGGCAAGCGATATATACTGGTAGGTTTCCAGTGTTATCTCAGGGTGTTTTGGGCTTCACTCCGACACGACTTGTACCGCTATTGGGGGACTGACGTTTTACCGCCCCCTAGGCCCGACATGCGATGTATCAGACGAACAGACCGGACTGTACGGAGACTGTCACATTCAGACTCAGTAGGAGTTCAGATGGGGTTCACCTCTTCAGCCTTCTTGTCGGCATCTACCTGGGGACCGTTACGCACAGCTAGTGCCGCTTGCGGTCTGTGGTTAAACCCACTGCCAGCGTAGTGTCGAGTCTTTAGAGTCCCACACAGAGGGTATTCGCCTCTGGGCAAAACAGAGTAGAGGTCGCATGGTTTTGCGACAGAGTTCGTTCTCATCCGCACACTTGTGCACGTTTGGAGTCCGGTCGGATATTGCCAGCGGGCTCTGGTTTGAGCCGGATACTGGTATATGTTTTGGGGTTACTTTTATCTCTCAGTATTCATGTTCATCGGAACAAGAATGCAGGTGTGTATGCACAGTTGTTTGAGGCGGAAGAAGAGGTTTTTCATTAGGGTTTCGGAACGGGTGCGCATGCACAGTTGACAGTCGTCTTTTTTCCAAACCCTAATGAATTTGTGAGATATCTATTAATAATAGTAATTAAATGGAATTATGTTATGGTTGGTTTTGTTGACTTGTTGACCATGGTTGACTTGTTGACCATGGTTGAATGTTTGACCATCATCATTATTTTGCAAGGATGCTCCTTGATTCTTGCCAACATTCATTTAATGAAGTGATGATAGTGGTCATTCCAAAACAACCATCAACTATTCTCATTTGAATTATTATTACTAATTAGATAATTCTTTTTCTTTCGATATGGTTGCAAAAGGAAAAAGATAGCTCATTCTATCATAATCATTCTCTCTCTTCATTTCATCTTGTTCTTCCTCAAGCTCAAGGTGATTCCTTCTCATGTGTTGAGAATCCTTCACCTTGAAAAGGAAAGCACCCCATAGATACTCTCTACTCTCTCTAGGGTTCAAGGTTTAGCAAGCCGGAGATCCTAGTTCACTCAAAGTTCGAGGAAGAGCCCAAAGGTTGAACCCTCAGGTGGATCCATCTTCGACGGAAGAAGGCTACGAGGAAAGAACTATCAACCTCCACAAAGTTTGAAGAAGAAGGAGTTCAAGTTTAGGTATAACCATCTTTCCGAGTAGCTAACTCACTTTAGCTTATTTGCTAGCTTTAGTTTAGGAAAAGATCCCGACTTTGTTAGTCCATGTTGCCCCATGCGCTAAAAATTTGATTTTTATACCGTTTCCGCCTCCCCGTAAGAACCGGGGGTCGCAATGTGGACTTACAGTACCTGCTTCTGGTTGGAACGAGAAGGAACACCGTTGTTGATCTCTTGAGATGCAGATATTGCCATCGAGACTTGGCTCTCTTTCTGATGAAGCCTAGTGGGATGATATGGTTCCCTCTTTGTTTGTGCCCCTGGATTATATACAGGGATCGATGTGATCTCACCTGTAGGGCAAAAGTTTCATTTTATATGTATTATATATTTTTTTGTTTTCTTTTCGCGATACTCTATCATTTCAGCTTTTTGTATCGCGAAAGTCGCGATTGCCCAATTATTTCGGCTATTTTTCGTGGTGCCCAATTATTTTGGCTATTTTTTCTTTTTACTCACTGTTTTTTATTGCGAGTTGCCCAACCATTTCGGCTATTTTTTATGCATATATTTGTACTTGCTAATTTTGTTGCAAGTTGCCGCATCATTTCGGCTATTTCATATGCATTTTTGGCTCGCTGATTTTTATCGCGGGTGTGGAACTTGGAATCTGGTGCTAATCTCAGCATCAGCCTCGCTACGACTGGAATGTTGCCAGGAGCGAATCATCATTTGCCGTGAAAGGGCTTGGAATTTGATACCGATTTAGGCATCAGCATCGCTACCACTGGGACATTGCCAGGAACGAATCATCATTTTTCTCTGTCGATGTCGATTTAAGGTGGCTTAGCAAATAGGGTTAGGATCCTATTAACTAAGGGTTTTTGACTTTACGAGCCGTAAGGGTCTCATAAAGGTACTTCTCCCTACGCGTCATGAGGCTCTCATAGGTGCATTTTATCCTTAGGAATCGTGAGGATTCCTAAGTGTGTGTTCTCTTATAAGTCGTAAGGATCTTACAAGAGTGTTTTCTCCTTATAAGTCGAGAGGACTTACAAGTTTCGTTCGCCATATGAAGATATCCCTCGTCAGTGGTTGGACTCTGTTGGGGAAACGTTTATTTGTGCCCGTGGATTGTATACAAGGGTCAATATTGAACCGCTTGTAGGGCAATCTGGGGATTGTGATGGCTTAAGAACAGGTTCAGATCCCTGTAAATTAAGGCTTTTGAATCTTATGAGCTGTGAGGGTCTCATAAGAGGGTTCTCCCTACGAGTCATAAGGATCTCGTAAGTGTAATTTCTCCTTAGGAATCGTGGGGATTCCTAAGTGTGTTGCTCCCTTGTGAGTCGTAAGGATCTCACGTAGGTATTTGTAGGGTTCCTAGGCACACTAAGGAGGTCTCACAAGACATCAACCATGCCAATTTCAAAATTTAGGGGTGCCGAGAAACCCTAATACGGATCGTCGGCTAGAATTTTAGGCGAAACAATGAAACTAGTTTACAATTAAACTAAAAGAACGGAAATACAATCTTTGTAGATCCGGTTCTCCACCTCCATGGCTCCGCGATGAAGTCTCCTCGCTGTACAAATCGGATCATGGGCTCTAGCGTCGGCTTCATCGGAGAAAAAGCGGGCTAGGTCATCGACGACGATGCCGAAGATGATCTACGTCGAGGCATCACAAGATCAAGCTCCGACTTCACCAAGTCATGAAACTTGTGAAGAAAACACCCTATACTACTTGGCAAGAGGTAGAGGATGAAGAAATAGGAGGTGGGTTCACTTTAGAATTGGATTTCTTACTCTTTTTCATCAATCACCATTGATGAAGTCAAGCTTTCTTCATTGAAGAAGATGAAGAAGAAGAAAGAATATTATGATAAGTTATTAGAAATAGAAAAGAAAAATCAATTCTTATCATAATGTTAACTATAGTTATGTGTAGAGAATTGACCAAGGTTAAAGGAATGGTTAGGGTTAAGGAGATGAAGACAAAATGGTTACATTGGTCAAAGCTTCATGAAGCTTCAACAAGCTTCATGAAGAAAAGCAACCTTTTGTTTTCATTTCTCATTCATTTAATCCAAAAATAAATAGATAAATGAATGAATATTCAAATAAAAACTCTAACCATTTATTTAACCAATAGTTAATTCTTTACACAAACCCTAGTATACATGTATCATCAAATATGATACAATCTAGTGTACAAAAGTATATCACATATACAATGTGCACATCAAGTGAGAAAATCCATTTAAAGTGAACCAATACTAGTTAATGTAAAGTAATATATCATATATATAATTATATATTAAATCATTAAATCAACACTTGATTTAATGATCCGATCATATCGCATATAACCGACTAATATCAACAGTAACATCTTATCGAATCAACACTTGATCCGATATCTCGGCTATATCGCATATAACCGATCAATGTTACAAATCGCGAGAATCGAACACAGTATCACATACTGGTATTATTCTCGGTCCCGCACATATCTCATTTGTGCTCCTATTTCGTTTCGCTTGAGCCAGGAAACCTCTGTGTAGGACTCTAAAGACTCGTCAATACGCCGGCAGCAGGTGATGATCATATCAAGCACCCACAAGCCGCAAGCGGTCTGCTAAACGTAACGGCCACCCGGATATTGAGCGATCAGAAGATCGACGAGCAAGCCCGCACACACTCCAGTGAATCCAACCAGTAACACTTACCGTATAGTCCGGTCTGTTCGTCTGATATGTCGCATATCTCGCCTAGGGGTGGTAAACGTTAGACCCCAGTAGCTTGATAAGTCATGCTGACGTGAGGTCCATAACATTCGTGAAACTACTGATAACTCTTACCAGTATATCACGGCAACCCTAGCCAGGGATTTCCTGTTATGGCCAGTCAAGCATAGCACAACATCAACCCCCAATACCGGGAGAGATGAATCCCCTCCTATTGCTCATTGCCTCCATGTGAATCGGGACTGTACCCAAAAACCACCTGTTTGCACAACTTAGTAGAGCCGTGGTAGGATGGAAATCAAAGCACAGTGGGAGACACACAAGACTCTATGACGATCTCGGGTCAACAGACTAAGCTGTACCAGTGTCACCAGAGAACTGCCATCTGACGTGAGGTATAATACCATCTGGGAGTTCTCGGCGAGTCCGTTCAGTGTACCCAGTCACTACTGAGCACCCGCATACCATCTCTGATGTCAAACACCAATGGATATGGGATCATCCATCGCCCATCACATGGGTCGAGAAGATATATGCTAGTCTAATCTGGAATATCGATGCCCCGTCTCGATATTCCCATGACTAGGAACAATGAAGGATGTACTCATTGACTAGCCAGGCCCCACTAGTATGATCTACATCATAGTCCTGGAAGTCGAGTACACATCCTAAGGGCTTTATCAACATGTAATCAGAGAGACAGAAAGTATACATGTTAAGATAAAGAGCAACCAGATAGCGTACTATCATGTCGAGCAAGAAAGTCCTACCTATATATGTCCCAGCATCCACTACAATATACATCAAATGTACAGTAATGGCCTCTAGGGCATACATATAACTAACAATCTCCCACTTGCACTAGGGTCATCTGTAGCAGTGGTTGCAGTATCTAATACTCAACCATCCCATAGGAGTCTCTCTCTGGGAAAAGGCCTTCGTGAGTGGATCCGCCGTGTTGTCCTCTGAGTCTACTCTCCTTACCTCGATCACCCCGGAGATCAACTATCTCCTTGATCAGGTGATGCTTCCTCAGAATATGTCTGGGTCACTGATGGGATCAGGGTTCCTAGGCCAAAGCCACACTTCCATTGTCATACAATGGTAGGAACCTAGTTCATCTTATGAACCAATATACACCCAAACTGCCTCTTTTGTAGTATCTATAATAGCGATGTTACCAGCCTTTATCGTCTAGTTTGCCACGGTATCTAGCTTGGAACTCTTCCAACATACCGTCCCTTTACTGAGGGTAAAGACAGTGCCTGTGACTGACATTCAGTCGTCTTTATCACCCTGGAACTCTTCCAGTGATTCTCCCCAGGATTGATTGATACCATCTCACTACATCTAGTGAGAATCCTAGCATCCAATTACATCTATCTCATAGATGAAAACTCAGGATTTAGGAGGCATCTCTTTGATCCTATTTGGAGAATCCTTGTGATAATAGGAGATTGACCGATCGTAGTATAGGAAACTCTGTTCCTATCAAGAGTATGTCATCCACGTGCTCTACGAGGATCGTTACCATACTCCATACTACCCTTTTGTTCATACAAGGTTTATCTACCTGTAAGTGCACGGCGGCGCCCCGGCCTCCATCCTAAGGCCAAATGCGGAAGCGATGGCTAACGTTAATTTTTCTTGAACCGGCACCACCGCGCACTAAAAAACCCGGATCGAACCATTAACTAGTCCTAGCTAACTACAAGATGGGGAAGAGAGATATACCGAGTGATCCGTGTCCTCCGGTCTTCTCGTCGTCGTCCCGATCTCCCGCGGAGTCTCCAGTCTCCACCTCCTCGCCGGAATGGCACCACGTCGCCTGCATCTTTTACGGGCTCCCGCCTCTATACCGAGGCAACTCGGGCATGAAGTTGGCGAGCCAACGTGCCCAAGGTTTTCTGTAGAATGTGTAGTGCTCATGTCTCATTTTGGGGTTGTAGGAATTGCCATATGGTGGAGGGATGAACTATGGAGTTTGGAGATGGAACTTGTGGGAATTTTTGCAAAGCCAAATGAACAAAAAACCCCACACATGAAAAATGGGCAGCCCCCTTATCATATGGCCGGCCTAGGCATTTTCAAGAGAGTGAGTAAGTGAGTGAGTGAGTGATCAATGGATGATAGAACCATAACCATAATGCAAGGGAGAGAGAGAAAGGTCATGATATCAAGAAATGATCACAAGTAAATCCAACACTCATACAACCATCATAATCTATCATCATCACCAAAAAGTCATGCCATCATGACACTACAAGACTAGCCATGATGACTAAAGAAAGTAAAGTAATGATGGTGCAAGTATCATGATACAATATTATGCAAAGACCCCCTTCCAAATTGCTTATTTGCACAAATGCAAATAAGCCCTCCTCCACCAATCTTCGGCCAATGAAGGATACAAAGAAATATGGCCGAAACGGAAAGCAAACTGGCAACTCCAGAAAACTGGTCCCGTAAGAAATTACAGGAAAACCCCGATACTGTGCATACACACCCGCATTTGTATTCTGACCGAAATACAAATGCAATGAGACAAAATCTACACTGTATTATACTAGGATCCGGCTTAAACCAAAGCCGGCTAGTAATATCCGTTCGATCCTGATCCGTGCAATACCGCACGTATCTGATCGAACCCTGCCATATATCCATACGGCCTGTAGTACAAACTGTCTGATCCTGATCCGTTCAATACCGCACGTATCTGATCGGACCCTGCCATATCTCCATACGGCCTCTACAGCGTTTCGCCCGAAAGCTTGAGTAACTGAATGTGGGGGACTCTAAAGACTCGTCAGTACTATGGCTGTGGATTTAACCACTAGCACGTCAGAGGTATTAGCCATACGTGACGGGCCACCAGCTATTGACCAAAAGGGACATCGATGAGCGAACTCATCCTGACACCCTACTGAGCCTGTCAGTGACAATATCCATACAGTCCGGTCCGTTCGTCTATGAGCATCGCATGGCGGGCCTAGGGGGTTGGTAAAAGTCAGACCCCCAAAAGCGGTACAAGTCGTGTCGGAGTGTAGCCCAAAACACCCTGAGATACTACTGGAATACCTACCAGTAAATCTCCTGCCTCGGCCGAGGGCTTCGTGTAATGGCTCTCCTAGACACAGCGCGACCTCACCCCCAATACCGGGAGAGACGAACCCCTGAAGATCCGCTCACTGCCTCCATGTGGCTCGGGACTGTACCCAACTAAAACCTGTTTGCACGTCTCCTTTGAGCGTGGTAGGGAAGTAATCAAAGTACAGTGGGAACTCACACGAGGCAAATGACGATCCCCAGGTCGATGAACTAACCTGTACACATGTCACCGGGGAACTGCTATCTGACGTCAGGTATAAGACCAACTAGCATGTTCCCGGCGAGTCCTGTCCGGTGTACTCATAACCGAATGAGCACCTGTATACATCTTAGGTGAACCAACTGACACCAGTGGCTTGTGAGACCGTCCACCGCCCCTCGTCGGGGTCTCGACTGTATACACTAGTCTACTCTGGAGTATCGATGCCCTATCTCGAAACTCCCACGACTAGGGACCTTTTAAGGATGTGCTTATAGACTACCAGCTCCCACGTATATGATCGCCCTCATACCGCTGGCAGTCAAGCAAGAATCCTAGGGGCTCTATCAACGTGCAATAGTGACCTGTCAGGTCACCTAAAGCAGTACACGATGATAAAGATAAACCAGATAGCATACTATCATCTCGAGTAAGACTGTCCTACTGGGACAGTTCCTCCCTCAATCATTGCAATCACATGACTGTAATCCAATAATTGACTCTGAGGGCACTATCTGCAACAATCTCCCACTTGCACTCAAGGCTAATTATTGCGATGTCGCATACTCACAGCCCGTGTGATACCGAACACCCAACTCCTCTACTGGTCAGTCTCACAAAGCTCGCTTGCGAAACTATTGCGTTCGAGGAATAGCCTTAGTGAGTGGATCCGCCTTGATGTCTCTTTCTATGTCTCTCTATATCTCAAGTTCGCGGAGAAACCCATCTCCCGAAATGAGCAATACCTGTCTTAGAATGTGTCTGGATGTCTGATGGGACCTAGCTCATAAATGAACTCCAAATCCAAACTTCTTAGACTGTATCGTCAACTGAACTTAATCAGTATCCTGCGCCATGCCTCCCTCAGTATTGCCTTGGACCACCTGTCCAAAATACTGCCCCTCATCAGAAGGAAAACTATAACTCTGACAACCTCCTTGTCGTCCGGGTCACCTTGGAAGCCTGGAATGATAACTGTCTCCCGAATGAGGCTGTCGTTATCATATCCCTAGAACATCTACTTATGTTCTAAAGCTGCTCCCGACTGTTTCTCCAGGATTGGATCAATGTCAACTTATTGCATCTACTGCAAAAACAACATCTGGTGTGGTACTTGACATCTCATGATTGACTCAATTTCCTGAGCAAGTGATCTGCTAATCATGCACATCCCTCTCCCCTTTAGTCTGTAAGACACCTTTAGAGAGGGTGACTCCATCACCTGCAGGTACACTACCGTGCCAGGAGTCGTCCATTCTAAATACTCTTAGAATGCTGTCTAAGTACCCTGATTTGGAAACCACCCAAATCTAGATCTAAAACCATAGATCTAGTAACCAGTATGTCTGATATAATGTCCAAGTCCCATGTGGAGAAATCACTGTGTGACGACCAAAGTATGACCGACTGTAGGATAGGAATATCACTTCCTACTCTGTGTATGTCATCCAAATACCATGACATCACACCCTACTACCTTCTCAACAGATCCATCCCCTATTCTGATGAAGTCAAACCTATGACTGTCATGTCAGAAATAGATGATCTATCTCCGCTATATCTGCTTTAGTCTATAAATAGATATAAGCCACATGTCCACCAATGCTTCTGCTGCTCCCATTGACTACGACAACCCTCTGGCAGAGTCATATACACGTACACTTCTAAAGCCTGTTTAGAATGACGCTATATTCATCCTCCTGCCGGGTCTCACAGTCTGGAACAACAGCAATGGCAATTGTGGGTAAACAAGAACCTCCCTGTCACCGTCCTTGAGGTTACCGGAGTACCTCTTGGGTGCCTGAGGTTACCCACCTTATCTGCGGAGTGGCCAATGGAATGTCAAACCAGATTGAATCTTTAGGTTCCTATCAAATCTTCAGTAATCGTTTGTGGTTCTGGAATCACATCCAGTTCTACCATACTCCCACTACTGTTTTTCTGAAAAAATCCATTTTTAATAAAACTGTGGCGAGTCAAGAACAATATCACTATTGATCTTCCAGATGGTAGAAAGTCAACCCTCGTCATAGCCTGGGTCAACCCACAAACAGCCATTACAGAAACGTGCCTTGAGTTATCCAGAGTCTGATTTTAATCATAAGCCGGACAACTCCCCGTACCTTAACAACATTAAGATATGAACTGCTCTATATCCAATATAGAACCAGAGGCACTGATTTAATTGAACCAGATTCAAATCATGCAGCTATCTCCAGTGCATGTCAACTAAATGGAGAGAGGTCGATCAGCGTTACTCAACTTAGGAATGCTTCCAATTATGAGTAACCTGAAAGAGAAACAGGTTCTCTTAACCATTACTATCAACTGAATACCATACACAAGTATCTACATCTTCGATCCCTTTGAAGAATCCCGATACTTGCTGTTGGAGATAATGCCCTCAGAGTCAATTATTGGATCACAGGCACGTGATTGCGATGATTGAGGGAGGACCTATCCCGGTAAGACAGTCTTACTCGAGATGATAGTATGCTATCTGGTTTACCTTTATCATCGTGTACTGCTTTAGGTGACCTGACATGTCGCTATTGCACGTTGATAGAGCCCCTAGGATTCTTGCTTGACTGCCAGCAGTATGAGGGCGATCATATAAGTGAGAGCTGGAGTCTATAAGCACATCCTTAAAAGGTCCCTAGTCGTAGGAGTTTCGAGACAGGGCATCGATTATCCAGAGTAGACTAGTGTATACAGTCGAGACCCCGACGAGGGGCGGTGGCCGGTCTCACAAGCCACTGGTGTCAGTTGGTTCACCTAAGATGTATACAGGTGCTCATTGGGTTATGAGTACACCGGACAGGACTCGCCGGGAACATGCTAGTTGGTCTTATACCTGACGTCAGATAGCAGTTCCCAGGTGACATGTGTACAGGTTAGTTCATCGACCTGGGGATCGTCATTTGTCTCGTGTGAGTTCCCACTGTGCTTTGATTACTACCCTACCACGGCTCAAAGGAGTCGTGCAAACAGGTTTTAGTTGGGTACAGTCCCGAGCCACATGGAGGCAGTGAGCGGATCTTCGGGGGTTTCGTCTCTCCCGGTATTGGGGGTGAGGTCGCGCTGTGTCTAGGAGAGCCATTACACGAAGACCTTGGCCAAGGCAGGAGATTTACTGGTAGGTATTCCAGTAGTATCTCAGGGTGTTCTGGGCTACACTCCGACACGACTTGTACCGCTTTTGGGGGTCTGACTTTTACCAACCCCCTAGGCCCGACATGCGATGCTCATAGACGAACGGACCGGATTGTACGGATATTGTCACTGACAGGCTCAGTAGGGTGTCAGGATGAGTTCACTCATCGACGTCCCTTTTAGTCAATAGCTGGTGGCCCGTCACGTATTGGCTTATACCTCTGACGTGCTAGTGGTTAAATCCACAGCCATAGTATTGACGAGTCTTTAGAGTCCACCACACTTTCAGTTACTCAAGCTTTCGGGCGAAACGCTGTAGAGGCCGTATGGAGATATGGCAGGGTTCAATCAGATACGTGCGGTATTGCACGGATCGTGATCGGACGGTTTTTACTAGCCGGCTTTGGCTTAAACCGGATCCTAGTATTTGATAGTGTAGTTTTGTCTCTTTGCATTTGTGTTCAGTGGGAATACAAATACGGGCATGTATTTGCAGTAGTAGGGTTTTTCTGTAATTTATTACGGGATCGGTTTTCTGGGGTTGCCAGTTTGCATTCCGTTCCGGCCGGTTTTCTCTTTTTCCTTCCCGGTCGGACTTTTCGTTGGAGGGTGTTAATTGCAAGTTTGCAATTAACATTTTGTGAGGGGTTTCTTTGCTTGAGTGTGGCCTCATAATGATGAGATCCTTTTCTTGTCACCTCCTTTGCATTAATTTGATGGTGCTTTGATTTGTTGAGAAAAGATTTTTGGTGTGACCTTATGTTTATCAATTCTCTTTGCACTTGAGATTTTCCATGATTTTTTCCCCACCTGGAATTGAAGGGGCCGGCCACTGTTAATAGGTGAAGGGGGTGGTTTTTATTTGTGTGTGAATATGTTGCTTGCAATTTGGTGGGCCCCCCTCTTTGTAGTGTGTGTGTGTGTGCTGTTGTTTTGTAAAGGTTAATTTCCTTTGCATGGTTTTAAATATTAATGGAACTCCACACACAAATTTCCAGTGAGCACAAAATGACTTTTGGCCGAGCTCCTCTTTTCCACAGCATGCTCCATTTTTCATCAAGCCTCCATGAAAATTATTGTGGACAAATTCCTCCAAAAATGGCAACCTCATAAACCCCAAAAAGACATGGCTACTACACTATTCTACAGCATTCCTTGGACGCGTCGGCTAGCCAACTTCGCGCCCGAGTTGCCTCGTTATTGAGGTGGGAGCCCGTAAAAGTACCCGGCTTCGTGGTGCCCTTTCCGATGAGGAGGAGACGGACGGAGATCCCGCGAGGAGATCGGAATGAAGATGAAGACCGGAGGACTCGGATCAGTCGGTATATCTCTTCCCTTCCTCTTGTTAGCTTAGACTTGTTAATGGTTACGATCCGGGGTTTAGTGCGCGGTGGTGCAGGTTTGCTAAGTCCGCAAAAATCAAAGTTTATCACCGTTTCCGCATTTTTGCCGTCGGATTGACGGCCGGGGCGCCGCCGTGCACTTACAGTGGTATCAGAGCCTTGCCATTAACCTAGTCTAGCTTTGTGTAATGTGTTTTTCAGTTCCGATCGATCAAAATGTTCTAAAACCCGTATTGCCTTCACATCAGTTTCTGTTGAAATTTTTTGGTCTCTAAAAATTTTTCAGGGTGTATAAAAGTATTGTACTAGATGTTCTAAGACTACTGGAAAAATTCGAGATATTGATCTCTCAGGGAGACCGCGGAACCGCGGCCAAAGCCCACTTGGGGCCGCGGTTCCGCCGCAGAAAAAGAGGATCAATGTTTCATATTTTTCCAATGGGCTTCTGGGTCTATTTTAGGGGTTTTGGAATATTAATATTGGGCCCAGAATTTCTTTAACTGCTACAGTATTGTTTTGGGGTCCACTTGTTAAAATTTGATCGGTCGGATATTTTAAACACATTTTTCACAGTATTTACATTATATCTGCGACCGTGAATGTCATTCGATCGGTAAATCCTGTCTAACTGCTATAGCCCGATTAGACGGATTTGCGAACGTGACCTTCACGTTGATGTTCTGTGTATTTGCTGTGTTGTTGCGGATCGGTCGTGGGGGATAGCCTGGATGCAATGTTAGTACTGTGCTGTTGTATTATGTACATTTGATATTGCGGGGCGAGCATCCGACATGTGGACTGCCGTCACTGCCTGTTTGTATTATTATTTTTGGGGCACGGCCAGGTTGCGGTCGATGTACCCGGTGTATGTATATTTTACTTTCTGTACTAGGATTACCCCGCGGAGGAGTGCACGGATAGCCGGGTTCTGGAAGGCAACAAGCCCGCATCTCATGGCATTGAGACGGAGGGGGCTTCACTCTGGGATTGGCGGGCTATTCGCCGCACTCGTAGGGGGTACAGGTTGACCCAGGAGGGGTGCCCAAGTTGCCGGATTCCGTGAAGTGCTGGGTGGTCCATTCACGGTACTGAAGGGGGCTGCCTCGCTTCAGGTTTTGGCGGGTGACTTGCCGCGCCCGTAGGGGTCTAGGATTTCATTGCGCAGGCTATCCACACGACCAGGGGAACGTCGGGTTTCAGTAGTGGCTCTGTGAAACCCGGGGATCCCAGATATCTGTATTGTTTCTGTGATGCTGTTCATTCTCTGTGATGTTGCATTTCTTTCACGCCTTGAGCGAAATATAATATATTGGTATATATATTAGTAGATGTTGTATATGTTTTACATCCGCGCTAGTCCAGTCCCCGCTCTGTCGTTAGTTAGCTAACCTAACGGGTAATGACGGGACCCAGTGGCGAATGCGGATGGCATATACGTACGTCAGTATATTTTTTCGTTCTTTGTGGTGTGATTAATTGATGGGACTGCGTTGATTCGGATCAATGCAAGTTAAACAAACCTATTCTGATGTTGTTGGAACACTTTTCAAAAAGCTGTTATTGCAAGGACGTTCACTTTTGTTTTGCATCGTGGTATTCATTTGGAATATCCTGCTCCTCAGTCGACGAGGCAAGGGCCGAGATCCCTTCACCGGGAGTGACCCCTTGGACAGAAGTTTGCGTCAGGGCATTAACTTCACTATAGCCGATTACTTTTGCTTTGCATCGTGGTATTCAGTTGGAATATCCTGCACCCCATTCTACGAGGAAAGAGCCGAGATCCCTTCACCGGGAGTGACCTCTTTAGTAAAGGTTTTCGTCACTATATTTTCTAAAAAGCTATCCGTTCCTTCAACGATATCAAGTTCATTACGTTAAAGGTTTTCGCCAGAAACCATTCGTAGCCCTCCGTCGTTTCATATGGGTAGTCAATAGTATTCAAGCTGTGTTTGTTGGCCAAAGTCAAGGCACAGTGTTTGGTAGCTGTTGGTTATTCATATGCAGCATAGATAAGATGCGTTGGTTTGGGCAGTCGTATAGCCTTGTTGGCCAAAGTCAAGGGCTTGTACGGGTGGGCTCAAATTAACCTGGAGAATGACGGGCAGAACTTGACATGTGACTTATGATTTGTTGGCCAAAGTCAAGGTCATAAGAGCATGGGGTAAAAATCACATCGGGAGTTTCAAAAGAACTGAAACTTGCCAGATATGCGCATACCTTCTGGAGTATGATACCGTGAGCGGATTCCGTCACGTTATCATGCGATGAGAGTTGGATCCCGATTCCCACTGATGAGTTGGTTTACTCCTCGGGTGACCCCGACTAATTCTTCTTTCAGGTTTGGAGGAGAATTTGAGGTACAGTGGGAGGTTTCCAGATTAGATAAATTGGTAACCATTCTGATCTAGGTTAGAATGCACGCTGAGTGTTTCTTCTCTCTCTCTCTTTGGCAGCGACCATTGACCCGACCCTAGACTATGACTCAGTGACCAAGTTGACCGAACCTTCTTAAACACTGGCTTTTGGATTGTCAGAGTTGCAAAGCTTATTGCCACTCCTACTTTTACCCTTTCTCCGGGACAACCCCGTATTACTACGAACGTCCACTTCCATTGGACAAACCATCGTATGGTTATATACGAACTCGAAGGAATTTATTCGAGGATGGTTTCCGGTTCTGGAGAAAACGGATAGGACTATTCAGTTGTCTTTTCTTTTCACCATCTCTCAGGTTGCGAGTACTCCTTGGTTTAGGAGTAGTACACCTATTATGCAAATTGGATAGTCTTCTTCCAAACCATAGGCTGGTGCCGACCGGTAGGGAATGAAGAAAACCAGTTAGCCTAAACGGTGTACAGAAGGTATTAAGTTCAGACAAAGCAAGGGATTAGTAGAGAGGGCAAAGTAAATTGCGACTGCTATTCACGACCAAACCAAGTATTTCTTCGCCAATCCTAAGTCACCTTTGTATTTCTCCAGGACACTCCGTATCACTACGAAGATCCCATTTTATTGGATAATCCATCGTATGGTTATATACGAACTCGAAAGGAACTCGTTCCAGTTCGGGGATGGATCCTGGTTCAGGAGAAATAGGAATAAAGTACATTCAGGTGTCTTTTATCTTCACCCTCTCTCGCGATGCGAGTGCTCCTAGGATTAGGAAAGTACACCCTTTATGCTTTTTGGATAGTCTTCTTCCAAATCATAAGGCTTGGTGCCCGAACGGTAGGGAAGGAAGAAAACCATTTGGCCTAAAGGGGTGTACAGAAGGTAATGACTAAAGACATATAAAAGGATTTGGAGAGGTGGCAAAGAATTATACGGTTATAGTTGTGAATCTGGATAATGGTAGAGGCATTACTAGGAATACCAGGATACCCCAACGAAACATTTTAATGTTTCAGGTTCACTGTGTACTGTTAAAAGAAAACTGATTTCCCAATTAGACACTTGCTCCAGGGTATGTATTTACCAGGTATGATTCTCACATCTCTATGGTTTTACAGATGATGAGTGGGAGTAAATTATTGGAATTGGGTGATCATCCTCATTATATCAGGATTCGTTGTAATTGGTGATATTTGAGGATGCCACCTGGGTTGTTTGCCGGTCGGCAAATATTTGATTTTGAATATCCGCTGTTGTGCACCAATTTCAAAGTGATATATCTGTACGTCTATTTTCATAGAGTGAGATATACCTTTTGATATTATGTCGATGACATTTACCTATATCAGTGGATGGTTAGGTAAGGAGCATTGAACAGCGGTGTAATTCTTCTTAACCAAAAATAACTGTTTTCAAACCTACGACACACAGTGAATGAGTCATTAGACTCAAGGACTTGTACAGAGTATTGTATGTTGTCCAGGGTCCATTAGGACAGAGGGGGTAGGTCCTCATACTATATTCTGTTTACTTTTAACTTCTCTAGTTCTTAGACATGTGTTTCGTAGAAGCACATGGTCTAAGTTTTGAGGAGTTATAGGTATTTGAATAGAGAAGAGAACCAGGTGTAGCAAGTATCGGGATTCTTCAAAGTGATCGAAGATGTAGATACTTGTGTATGGTATTCAGTTGGTAGTTAATGGTTTAAGAGAGAAATTGCTTCTCTTTCAGGTTACTCATAATTGGAAGCATTCCTAAGTTGAGTAACGCTGATCGGCCTCCTTCCATTTAGTTGACATGCACTGGAGACAGCTGCATGATTTGAATCTGGTTCAATTAAATCAGTGCCTCTGTTCTATATTGGATATAGAACAGTTCATATCTTAACATTGTTAAGGTACGGGGAGTTGTCCGGCTTATGATTAAAACCAGACTCTGGATAACTCAAGGCACGTGTTCTGTAATGGCTGTTTGTGGGTGACCCAGGCTATGACGAGGGTTGATTTTCTACCATCTGGGAGATCAATAGAAATATTGTTCAAGACTCGCCACAGTTTTATTAAAAATGGATTTTTTCAAAACAGCAGTGGGAGTATGGTAGAACTGGAAGTGATTCCAGAACCGCAAACGATTACTGAAGATTTGATAAGGAACCTAAAGATTCAATCTGATTTGACATTCCATTGGCCACTCCGCAGATAAGGTGGGTAACTTCAGGCACCCGAGAGGTACTCCGGTAGCCTCAAGGACGGTGACAGGGAAGTTCTTGTTTACCCACACTTTCCATTGCTGTTGTTCCAGGCTGCGAGACCCGGTTGGGAGGATGAGTATAGCGTCGTTCTAAACTAGCTTTAGAAGTGCACGTCTATATGACTCTGCCGGAGGGTTGTCGTAGTCAGTGGGAGCAGCGGAAGCATTGGTGGACATCAGGCTTATGTCTATTTATAGACTAAAGCAGATGTAGCAGAGGTAGATCATCTATTTCTGATGTGACAGTCATAGGTTTGACGTCATCAGAAATAGGGGATGGATCTGTTGAGAAGGAAGTAGGAAGTGATATTCCTATACTACGATCGGTTATGCTTTGGTCGTCACACAGTGTTTCTCCACAAAGGACTTGGACATTATATCAGACATACTGGTTACTAGATTTATGGTTTTAGATCTAGATTTGGGTGGTTTCCAATCAGGGTACTTTGACAGCATTCTAAGAGTATTTAGAATGGACGACTCCTGGCACGGTAGTGTACCTGCGAGGTGATGGAGTCACCCTCTAAAGGTGTCTTATAGACTAAAGTAGAGAGGGATGTGCATGATTGGCAGATCACTTGCTTAGGCAATTGAGTCAATCATGAGATGTCAAGTACCACACCAGATGTTGTTCTTGCACTAGATGCAATAAGTTGATATTGATCCAATCCTGGAGAAACAGTCGGAAGCAGTTTTAGAACATAAGTGAATGTTCTAGGGATATGATAACGGCTGCCTCCTTTAGGAGACGGTTATCATTCCAGGCTTCCAAGGTGACATGGACGACAAGGAGGTTGTCAGAGTTATAAGTTTTCCTTCTGATGAGGGGCAGTATTTTGGACAGATGGTCCAAGGCAATACTGAGGGAGGCATGGCGCAGGATACTGACTAGATTCAGTTGACGATACAGTCTAAGACGTTTGGATTTGGAGTTCACTTATGAGCTAGGTCCCATCAAATATCCAGACATTCTAAGACAGGTATTGCTCATTTCGGGAGATGGCTTTCTCCGCGAACTTGAGATATAGAGAGACATAGAAAGAAACATCAGAGCGGATCCACTCACTGAGGCTATTCCTCGAACGCAATAGTTTCGCAAACGGGATTTGTGAGACTGACAAGTAGAGGAGTTGGGTGTTCGGTATCACACGGGCTGTGAGTATGCGACATCGCAATAATTAGCCTTGAGTGCTAGTGGGAGATTGTTGGAGATAATGCCCTCAGAGTCAATTATTGGATCACAGGCACGTGATTGCGATGATTGAGGGAGGACCTATCCCGGTAAGACAGTCTTACTCGAGATGATAGTATGCTATCTGGTTTACCTTTATCATCGTGTACTGCTTTAGGTGACCTGACATGCCGCTATTGCACGTTGATAGAGCCCCTAAGATTCTTGCTTGACTGCCAGCAGTATGAGGGCGATCATATAAGTGAGAGCTGGAGTCTATAAGCACATCCTTAAAAGGTCCCTAGTCGTAGGAGTTTCGAGACAGGGCATCGATTCTCCGGAGTAGACTAGTGTATACAGTCGAGACCCCGACGAGGGGCGGTGGCCGGTCTCACAAGCCACTGGTGTCAGTTGGTTCACCTAAGATGTATACAGGTGCTCATTGGGTTATGAGTACACCGGACAGGACTCGCCGGGAACATGCTAGTTGGTCTTATACCTGACGTCAGATAGCAGTTCCCAGGTGACATGTGTACAGGTTAGTTCATCGACCTGGGGATCGTCATTTGTCTCGTGTGAGTTCCCACTGTGCTTTGATTACTACCCTACCACGGCTCAAAGGAGTCGTGCAAACAGGTTTTAGTTGGGTACAGTCCCGAGCCACATGGAGGCAGTGAGCGGATATTCGGGGGTTTCGTCTCTCCCGGTATTGGGGGTGAGGTCGCGCTGTGTCTAGGAGAGCCATTACACGAAGACCTTGGCCAAGGCAGGAGATTTACTGGTAGGTATTCCAGTAGTATCTCAGGATGTTCTGGGCTACACTCCGACACGACTTGTACCGCTTTTGGGGGTCTGACTTTTACCAACCCCCTAGGCCCGACATGCGATGCTCATAGACGAACGGACCGGACTGTACGGATATTGTCACTGACAGGCTCAGTAGGGTGTCAGGATGAGTTCACTCATCGACGTCCCTTTTAGTCAATAGCTGGTGGCCCGTCACGTATTGGCTTATACCTCTGACGTGCTAGTGGTTAAATCCACAGCCATAGTATTGACGAGTCTTTAGAGTCCACCACACTTTCAGTTACTCAAGCTTTCGGGAGAAACGCTGTAGAGGCCGTATGGAGATATGGCAGGGTTGGATCAGATACGTGCGGTATTGCACGGATCGTAATCGGACGGTTTTTACTAGCCGGCTTTGGCTTAAGCCGGATCCTAGTATTTGATAGTGTAGTTTTGTCTCTTTGCATTTGTGTTCAGTGGGAATACAAATGCGGGCATGTATTTGCAGTAGTGGGGTTTTCCTGTAATTTATTACGGGATCGGTTTTCTGGGGTTGCCTGTTTGCATTCCGTTCCGGCCGGTTTTCTCTTTTTCCTTCCCGGTCGGACTTTTCGTTGGAGGGTGTTAATTGCAAGTTTGCAATTAACATTTTGTGAGGGGTTTCTTTGCTTGAGGGTGGCCTCATAATGATGAGATCCTTTTCTTGTCACCTCCTTTGCATTAATTTGATGGTGCTTTGATTTGTTGAGAAAAGATTTTTGGTGTGACCTTATCTTTATCGATTCTCTTTGCACTTGAGATTTTCCATGATTTTTTCCCCACCTGGAATTGAAGGGGCCGGCCACTGTTAATGGGTGAAGGGGGTGGTTTTTATTTGTGTGTGAATATGTTGCTTGCAATTTGGTGGGTCCCCCTCTTTGTAGTGTGTGTGTGTGTGCTGTTGTTTTGTAAAGGTTAATTTCCTTTGCATGGTTTTAAATATTAATGGAACTCCACACACAAATTTCCAGTGAGCACAAAATGACATTTGGCCGAGCTCCTCTTTTCCACAGCATGCACCATTTTTCATCAAGCCTCCATGAAAATTATTGTGGACAAATTCCTCCAAAAATGGCAACCTCATAAATCCCAAAAAGACATGGCTACTACACTATTCTACAGCATTCCTTCGACGCGTCGGCTAGCCAACTTCGCGCCCGAGTTGCCTCGGTATTGAGGTGGGAGCCCGTAAAAGTACCCGGTTTCGTGGTGCCCTTTCCGATGAGGAGGAGACGGACGGAGATCCCGCGAGGAGATCGGAATGAAGATGAAGACTGGAGGACTCGGATCAGTCGGTATATCTCTTCCCTTCCTCTTGTTAGCTTAGACTTGTTAATGGTTACGATCCGGGGTTTAGTGCGCGGTGGTGCAGGTTTACTAAGTCCGCAAAAATCAAAGTTTATCACCGTTTCCGCATTTGGCCATCGTATTGACGGCCGGGGCGCCGCCGTGCACTTACACTTGCAATACCTGGTTCTCTACTTTATTCAAATACCTATAACTTCTCAAAATTCGGACCCTGTGTTTCCACGAAACACTTGTCTAAAAACTAGAGAAGTCATAAGTAAACCGAATATAGTACGAGGACCAACCCCTCTGTCCTGATGGACCCTGGACAACATACAATACTCTGTATAAGTCCATTGAGTCTGATAACTCATTCACTGTGTGTCGTAGGTTGAAAACTGCACCTTTGGTTATGAAGAATTACTCCGCTGTTTAATGCTCCTTACCTAACCATCCACTGATATAGGTAAATGTCATAGACATAATTTCAAAAAGGTATATCTCACTCTATGAAAATAGACGTACAGATATATCAATTTGAAATTGGTGCACAACAGCGGATATTCAAAACCAAATATTTGCCGACGGCAAACAACCCAGGTGACTTCCTCAAATATCACCGATTACAACGAATCCCGATATAATGAGGATGATCACCCAATTCCCAATAACTTACTCCCACTCATCATCTGTAAAACCATACAGATGTGAGAATCATACCTGGTAAATACATACCCTGGAGTAAGTATCTAATCGGGAAATCAGTTTTCTTTTAACATTACACAGTGAAACTGAAACATTGAAATGTTTCGTAGGGGTACCTGGTATTCCTAGTAATGCCTCTTCCATTATTCAGATTCACAACTGTAACCGTGTAATTCTTTGCCACCTCTCCAAATCTCTTTAAATGTCTTTAGTCTTTACCTTCTGCACACCCGTTTAGGCCAAATGGTTTTCTTGCTTCCCTACCGTTCGGCACCAGCCTATGGTTTGGAAGAAGACTATCCAATGAATATAATGGGTGTACTGTCCTAATCCTAGGAGCACTCGCAAAGCGAGAGAAGGTGAAAATAAAAGACAACCGAATAAACCTTATTCCTATTTCTCCTGAACCAGAATCCATCCCCGAACTGGAAAAAGTTCCTTTCGAGTTCGTATATAACCATACGATGGAGTATCCAATAAACTGTGGATCTTCGTAGTGATACGGAGTGTTCTGGAGAAATACAAAGGTGATTTAGGATTGGCGAAGGAATACTTGGTTTGGTCGTGAATAGCAGTCGCAATTTACTTTGCCCTCTTACTAATCCCTCGCTTTGTCTTAACTTAATACCTTCTGCACACCATTGTTATGCTAATTGGTTTTCTTCATTCCCCACCGTTCGGCACCAGCCTAAGGTTTGGAAGAAGACTATCCAATTTGCGTAATTGGTGTACTACTCCTAAACCAAGGAGTACTCGCAACCTAAGAGAACGTAAAAGGAAAAGACAACTGAATAATCCTATCCGTTTTCTCCAGAACCGGAAACCATCCTCGAATAAATTCCTTCGAGTTCGTATCTAACCATACGATGGTTTTGTCCAATGGAAGTGGACGTTCGTAGTAATACGGGGTGTCCTGGAGAAAAGGGTAAAAGTAGGAGTGACAATGAGGTTTGCAACTCCGACAATCCAAAAGCCAGTGTTTAAGAAGGTTCGGTCAACTTGGTCACTGAGTCATAGTCTTAGGGTCGGGTCAATGGTCGCTGCCGAAGAGAGAGAGAAAAGAAACACTCAGCGTGCACTCTATCCTAGATCAGAATGGTTACCAATTTATCTAATCTGGAAACCTCCCACTGTAACTCAAATTCTTCCCCAAACCTGAAAGAAGAATTAGCCGGGATCACCCGAGGAGTAAACCAACTCATCAGTGGGAATCGGGATCCAACTATCATCGCATGATAACGTGACGGAATCCGCTCACGCTATCACACTCCAGAAGGTATGCGCATATCTGGAAAGTTTCAGTACTTTTGAAACTCCCGATGTGGATTTTTACCCAATGCTCTTATGACCTTGGCGTGAGGTCAAAATATCATAAGTCACATATCAAGTTCTACCCATCATTATCCAGGTTAATTTGAATCCACCCGTACATACCCTTGACGTAGGCCAAAATAGTAGTACGACTGTCCTAAACCAACGCATCTATCTATGCAACAGATAAATACCCGGCAGCTACCAATCACTATGCCTTGGCGTGAGGTCAAAATACATAGCTTGAATACTGCCGAATATTTAACTGAAATGATGGAGGGCTACGAATGGTTTCTGGCGAAAACCTTTAACGTAATGAACTTGATATCGTTGAAGGAACTGATAGCTTTTAAAAATATAGTGACGAAAACCTTTGCTAAAGAGGTCACTCCCGGTGAAGGGATCTCGGCTCTTTCCCCGTAGAATGAGGTGCAGGATATTCCAACTGAATACCACGGTGCAAAGCAAAAGTAATCGGCTATAGTGAAGTTATTGCCCTGACGCAAACTTTTTATCCAAGGGGTCACTCCCGGTGAAGGGATCTCGGCCCTTGCCTCGTCGACTGAGGAGCAGGATATTCCAAGTGAATACCACGGTGCAAAACAAAAGAGAACGTCCTTGCAATAACAGCTTTTTGAAAAGTGTTCCAACAACATCAGAATAGGTTTGTTTTTAACTTGCATTGATCCAAATCAACACAGTCCCATCAATTGATCACACCACAAAGAACGAAAATAATATGATGTACGTATATGCCATCCGCATTCGCCACTGGGTCCCGTCATTACCCGTTAGGTTAGCTAACTAACGACAGAGCGGGGACTGGACTAGCGCGGATGCAAAACATATACATCATCTACTAATATATATACCAATATATTATATTTCGCTCAAGGCATGATAGAAAATGCAACATCACAGAAATGTACAGCATCACAGAACAATACAGATATCTGGGATCCCCTGGTTTCACAGAGCCACTACTGAAACCCGACGTTCCCCTGGTCGTATGGATAGCCTGTGCAATGAAATCCTAGACCCCTACGGGCGCGGCAAGTTACCCGCCAAAACCTGAAGCGAGGCAGCCCCCTTCAGCACTGTGAATGGGCCACCCAGCACTTCACGGAATCCGGTAACTTGGGCACCCCTCCTGGGTCAACCTGTACCCCCTACGAGTGCGGCGAATAGCCCGCCAATTCTAGAGTGAAGCCCCCTCCGTCTCAATGCCATGAGATGCGGGCTTGTTGCCTTCTAGAACCCGGCTATCCGTGCACCCCACCTTGGGGTAATCCTCGTACAGAAAGTAAAATATACATACACCGGGTACATCGACCGCAACCAGGTCGTGCCCCAAAATAATAATACAAACAGGCAGTGACGGCAGTCCGCATGTCGGACGCTCGCCCCGCAATATCAAATGTACATAATACAACAAAACTGTACTAGCATTGCATCCAGGCTATCCCCACGACCGATCCGCAACATCACAGCAATACATAGAACATCAACGTGAAAATCACGTTCGCAAATCCGTCTAACCGGGCTATAGCAGTTAGATTGGATTTACCGATCAAGTGACATTCACGGTCGCAGATATAATGTAAATACTGTGAACTAATGTGTTTAAAATTTTTCCGATCGATCAAATTATAACAAGTGAGCCCCAAGTACTACTGTAGCACATCAAGTAATTCTGGGCCCAAAATTAATATTCCAAAAACCCTAAAATCAACCCAGAAAACAACTGCAGAAATTTGACGCAGTGATCACACTATAGTGCGGCGGAACCGTGGCCACAAGGGGGTTTTGGCCGCGGTTCCGCGCTCTTATATTCGATTCACTGTGTCGAATTTCTACAGAACTCTTAGAACTTCCAGTACATCACTTTTCTACAACCTGAAAAAAATTTCGAACCAGAAAAAATTCAACAGAAAACTGATGCATGTGAAAAACGCGGGTTTTTGGAATTTTGGTCAATCGGAAATGTAAACACATTAAACAAAGCTAGACTAGGTTAATGGTGAGGCTCTGATACCACTGTAAGTGCACGGCGGCGCCCCGGCCTCCATCCCAAGGCCAAATGCGGAAGCGATGGCTAACTTTAATTTTTCTTGAACCGGCACCACCGCGCACTAAAAAACCCGGATCGAACCATTAACTAGTCCTAGCTAACTACAAGATGGGGAAGAGAGATATACCGAGTGATCGTGTCCTCCGGTCTTCTCGTCGTCGTCCTGATCTCCCGCGGAGTCTCCAGTCTCCACCTCCTCGCCGGAATGGCACCACGTCGCCTGCATCTTTTACGGGCTCCCGCCTCTATACCGAGGCAACTCGGGCATGAAGTTGGCGAGCCGACGTGCCTAAGGTTTGCTGTAGAATGTGTAGTGCTCATGTCTCATTTTGGGGTTGTAGGAATTGCCATATGGTGGAGGGATGAACTATGGAGTTTGGAGATGGAACTTGTGGGAATTTTTGCAAAGCCAAATGAACAAAAAACCCCACACATGAAAAATGGGCAGTCCCCTTATCATATGGCCGGCCTAGGCATTTTCAAGAGAGTGAGTGAGTGAGTGAGTGATCAATGGATGATAGAACCATAACCATAATGCAAGGGAGAAAGAGAAAGGTCATGATATCAAGAAATGATCACAAGTAAATCCAACACTCATACAACCATCATAATCTATCATCATCACCAAAAAGTCATGCCATCATGACACTACAAGACTAGCCATGATGACTAAAGAAAGTCAAGTAATGATGGTGCAAGTATCATGATACAATAATAGGCAAAGACCCCCTTCCAAATTGCTTATTTGCACAAATGCAAATAAGCCCTCCTCCACCAATTTTCGGCCAATGAAGGATACAAAGAAATATGGCCGAAACGGAAAGCAAACTGGCAACTCCAGAAAACTGGTCCCGTAATAAATTACAGGAAAACCTCGATACTGTGCATACACACCCGCATTTGTATTCCGACCGAAATACAAATGCAATGAGACAAAATCTACACTGTACTATACTAGGATCCGGCTTAAACCAAAGCCGGCTAGTAATATCCGTTCGATCCTGATCCGTGCAATACCGCACGTATCTGATCGAACCCTGCCATATATCCATATGGCCTGTAGTACAAACTGTCCGATCCTGATCCGTGCAAAACCGCACGTATCTGATCGGGCCCTGCCATATCTCCATACGGCCTCTACAGCGTTTCGCCCGAAAGCTTGAGTAACTGAATGTGGGGGACTCTAAAGACTCGTCAGTACTATGGCTGTGGATTTAACCACTAGCACGTCAGAGGTATTAGCCATACGTGACGGGCCACCAGCTATTGACCAAAAGGGACATCGATGAGCGAACTCATCCTGACACCCTACTGAGCCTGTCAGTGACAATATCCGTACAGTCCGGTCCGTTCGTCTATGAGCATCGCATGGCGGGCCTAGGGGGGTGGTAAAAGTCAGACCCCCAAAAGCGGTACAAGTCGTGTCGGAGTGTAGCCCAGAACACCCTGAGATACTACTGGAATACCTACTAGTAAATCTCCTGCCTCGGCCGAGGGCTTCGTGTAATGGCTCTCCTAGACACAGCGCGACCTCACCCCCAATACCGGGAGAGACAAACCCCTGAAGATCCGCTCACTGCCTCCATGTGGCTCGGGACTGTACCCAACTAAAACCTGTTTGCACGTCTCCTTTTAGCGTGGTAGGGTAGTAATCAAAGTACAGTGGGAACTCACACGAGACAAAAGACGATCCCCAGGTCGATGAACTAACCTGTACACATGTCACCAGGGAACTGCTATCTGACGTCAGGTATAAGACCAACTAGCATGTTCCCGGCGAGTCCTGTCCGGTGTACTCATAACCGAATGAGCACCTGTATACATCTTAGGTGAACCAACTGACACCAGTGGCTTGTGAGACCGGCCACCGCCCCTCGTCGGGGTCTCGACTGTATACACTAGTCTACTCTGGAGTATCGATGTCCTATCTCGAAACTCCCACGACTAGGGACCTTTTAAGGATGTGCTTATAGACTACCAGCTCCCACGTATATGATCGCCCTCATACCGCTGGCAGTCAAGCAAGAATCCTAGGGGCTCTATCAACGTGCAATAGTGACCTGTCAGGTCACCTAAAGCAGTACAAGATGATAAAGATAAACCAGATAGCATACTATCATCTCGAGTAAGACTGTCCTACTGGGACAGTTCCTCCCTCAATCATTGCAATCACGTGCCTGTGATCCAATAATTGAGTCTGAGGGCACTATCTCCAACACTACCATTTTGATGAAGTCAAACTTATTGACTACCACATTAAAACAGATGTTCCAACTCCACGATACCTGCTTTTTCCTGTAAAGCAACTTGCACATGTTTCCGCTGCTCCCACTGTTTACGAAGCCCTCTGGCTGTGTACTTATAGACTTTCTATTCTAAATCACTATTTAGAAAAGCAGTCATGATACCCAAACACCAGATATCGCAGTCATGGTATGTAGCAATGGTAAGTAGGATCTGGATGGACTTAAGTGTAGTCCCTTGAAAAAGTTTCATCATTTTCCACTCTTGGTCGATGACGAAAACCTTTAACAAGTCTAGCTTTGAAAGTCACAACCTTTCCATTTACACCAAGTAATCTTCTCAAGATATACTTGCTCCTGATGGGGATTTAACCCTTCAGATATCGCAACCAAAGTCCATACTTTGTTGGTGCATATGGATTCCATCTCAGATCGCTAAGCATCCAACCATTCTTACAGAGTCCCTACTCTCGATGGCCTGCTCGATACTAGATGGGTCATCATCTCATGATGCATTCCTCGCTCCCACTGTCATCGAGAAACCGAGGTATCTCTCAGGCGGATGAGGAACCCTACTAGATCAGCGGAGAGGCTGAGGTTCGTCGGTTACTATTGAATCCTTCGGTTCTACCAAATCATTAGCCGCAGTTTGTATAGCTAGAACCTTTCCAGTTGTACATAACAGATCTTGCCTCGAGCTTGTCCGGATTTTGCTTTTAGACATAGGCCGGACAACCCCAAATCTTAACCAACTTAAGATATGGGCTCCTCCCGTTCCATATCATATATGAAGCGGTAGGCAACTGATTTGATTAGAACCCTATTTAATAGGTATGCAGCTTCTCAAGCGCATAACTCCCAAAAGGAAATAGGAAACTCAGTAGTACTCATCATAGAGCACACCATATCACATAGGGTGCAATTGCTCCGCCCCGATATACCATCGTGCTATGGTGTATACGGAGGAGTAATTCTGAGAGAGAATCTCATTCTCCTTTTAGAATAGTCCAGGATTTCCGTGCTCAAGTATTCTCCTCCTTGAACACATCAAAGGACATAATACTTATACCCGTATTTTGGTTCTCTACTTCTAACTTATATTCTGAGAATATCTCAAAAGGTTCGGACTTGTGTTTCAACAGGAACATATGTCTGAATCTCGAGAGATTATCAGAGAATGTAATGAAGTACAAAGGACCGGTCTTGGTATGTGTAGACAGGGGACCTTACATACATCGTCATGTATCAGTCCCAAGAGTTCACTAACTCTTTCTCTGTTTCCAATAAACAGAGCTATGGTCATCTTATCTCTGTGACATGACTGGCAAGTTTTCACAAGATGTAAATTCAAACAGATTTAAATATGCATCTATTGTGCAACTTAGCTAGTCGGGTCGCATTGATATGACCTAGTCTACAATACCTCAAGAAGGATTCGTTCATTTCTGAACTCTTCCTCTTGTGTGTGTTCTGTTTACTAGGAACTGTAGTTTGATTTAGAACGTCAATCCTTTTAGATAACGTGCCTGAACCGATCAACTTTTGATATAGGAAATGTTCAAAACATTATCCATCAATACAAAATTTTTATCATTTCTTTAATAAATAAAGAGATTGATATGATTTTGTATATCAGGTTCGGTATCTAATAGCATTTGTTCAGAATCAATGTATTGGTATTACAGGGTGACAGTGACCAACAGACTTGGCTGCAACACTTGCCCCTGTTTCTGTCTCATGAAACTTATCACCTGTTCTCAGTTTTTCTACCTTTTTGTAGCCCTATGTAACAGATTACATATCTGGGATCCTGATCCGGTATCAAATACCCTGGATGCAGAGGATACTGAGAAACAGTTCTGTGTAACGAACACACCCGAAGAAGATGCATCGTATGCACTTTCTTCGTTTGGGCGGCATAGGAATTCTGGTATTCCCCTATTTCCTGCTCTGTCTTATAACAATTATAAGTTGGAGCGGGACCAACGTTCCCCAGCTCAGTATAACAAGCGGGTTCGGTCAATTCATCCATATTATTATCTTAATTAAGGCGTGATATGGTCGCTACCTGGAGAGAGAGAAAAGAAAACACTCTGCGTGCGCTCTTGCAAGATTAGATTGGTTATATATTTTATCTAATCAGGATGGCTCCCACTGTTTTTATCAAATCTTCCTTCAAACCTTAAAAGGAAAAACTAGCCGGGATTAATTACACTCTACAAGTTCGCCAATCTTTCAGCCAGGCCAGTGTCGGTACTTTGAGGGAGGTTCCCCATGCTTTCGCACGGACCTAATTAATGTAAACCTCGTTTTCCCAGAGGCGTAACCCCGTTGACACTTTTCTAGACACCTACTTGAACGGCTAATTGCAAAGTGTAAAACTCTCCCAGGAGTAACAATTACTCGCAGTGGGTATCGGTATCCAACTATCATATAGAAGGTATGCAATCTCATTGCAAATTTCAACACTTGAAACTCCCGATAATGGTTTTTACCCCTAGCACCTATGACCTTAACTATGGTCAACAAATCATAAGTACTAGTCAAGTTCTACCCGTCATTTCGTGATTAATTAGACCCACCCACATGACCCTTAACTAAGGTCAATAAAGTCACGCGACTGTCCTAACTAATCGCATCATATGCAGTGTAGGAAGACATCACTTAGCTACCGTACACTGTGCCTTGACTATGGTCAGCAAACACAGCACGAATACTAAGTACTCTACTTCCTAAAATGACGGAGGGTTGCGAATGGTTTTTATGAAAACCTTTAACGCATTGAACTTGATCTCGTTGCGGAATCAAATGGTTTTTAAATGGAATGTTTTTTAGGCTTTTCTAGTTTTGCTAAAGGGGTCACTCCCGGTGAAGGGATCGTCGGCCCTTTCCTCGTCGAATGAGGTGCGAGATATATCATATATATCACTGTGCAAAGCGAAAACTATAGAAGCGATCAAAAGACAAACCGAGGGTTGTAGCATCTGCCAGTTATTGCTAAAGGAGTCACTCCCGGTGAAGGGATCTCGGTCCTTTCCCTATCGAATAAGGTGCAGGATGTTCTACAAGGAACACCGCGATGCAAAGCAAGAACTGTAGCTACCAGTTTTTATTTTGAAATTCGATTCCACAACATCAATTAGGTTTATTTTCTTTCATTAATCTCATTAATGAATACCCCATCATTTAAGTCCACCTAAACATCACAGATAAATATAACGTACGCTTATGCCATCCGCATTCGCCTCGATGTCCCGTCTGCACCGTTAGGTTAGGTAACTAACGCCAGAACAAGGCAGGGCTAGCGCGGGTGTAAAACATAAGCAACGTCTATATAATATATCAAATATACTATATATTATATCTATCACAGAACATCACATGATCACATCACAGATAACGCAGCAGAAAATATCATATGAAATATTGGATATACTAGGATGTCCGTGTTTTCAATACGAGCCAGTATAAAACACGGATTCCACGGTCGTGATGAATAGCCAATCCCACACCCCTAGACCCCTACGAGAGCGGCAAGCAACCCTACCAATTCTAGGGTTAGGAGACCCGGACTCGACTCCTCGAGTTGGTCTCCCACTGGACCCTAGAATCCGGTTACTTGTGCTCCCCTCCATGGGTCTATCCTATTGCGGAAAAGTAAATAATATACAAATGGTGACAACATCCGCAACCTGGAAGTGCCCCAATAAAAGAATATTACATACAAGTTTTTACATGAATGAAAATGAAAAAACACTCATCTCACATAAAAACCCCCGGCTATTCAAACACGACGATCCAATATAACATATCCAGCAACACATAACATCACATGTCATCAACGTAAGTAAATATGCGCATCCCAATTGTCGTTGACATATAGCAACGAAACCGGCGATATCACATATTACACTTACGGTCACAGAAAAGAAAGTGTAAAACTACAACAGTTGGAATCCGCATCCTCTTTAGACATCGCATGCCTAATCAAATGAAATGCATAGACATCACATGCCTAACAATTATAAACCCCGCATTTTATTCTCATTTATCGAAAACTCTTTTCAATAACATGTCGGGCAATTCAACAGGATTCCCGACATTCTGATCGAATGCTCGTCGCAAACTTCAGTAGGCGGCCGCACCCCCGATGCCGTCGACGAAGTGCACCAAGGCGGAACACCGCTGCCGCGAGCACCCGAACGGATGCTTTCGGCAACAGGGTTCTCCTACAGTCACTTGGTCGGGGCTATGGAGCGAGGTTGTCTATTAAGTTTACCCGGCGAGTATCCGCGTACACTACGTGATTGCGACGGACTTTTGATCACATCAAAATTCCGTGGCAACCGATCAAGTGAGACTAAACTGCTATGTTTATAACATTCATTCAGTTATCTCATAACTGATTGTGAATTCCAATTATTGTATCCCATTCCAGATAAGCAGAAAATGTTAAACTTTCCGATCGAACATTCAAACACCCAAGTTTTCCCGATACAGATCAACACATGAAACAAGTCTAAAAACATTCAGTTCGTGCCTCAGTACCAACGGTCCAGCCGTAGAAGGGTCAAGCCAACGCCTCACATGTGGCACGCCGTACTGCCCCAAACCCTAAGGTTCAAAGGGTAGTTCAAGACGGTCACATAATCGAGTTAAGGTTTGTTGTCTTCTAGAGGGACCATCGCATTACTTGCACTACTTAGAACGTCATTAAACTACGGAAAAGTCCAACAATTGGAAATTTCCCGATAGGGGAAAGATTGGGTATTTATATCCGGTCGAACTTTTTAACATATTCAAAAATTATCCGGAATCCACACAGACAAAATCTGAAAATCCGATCGAAACACCGAGTCCCCAATACAACCCAGAAAACTCAACTCTGAAATAAATATTAAAAATTCCCAGAAAACTCAGCATTTCAAGAAAGAAGTTACTGTGCAAAATTAGGTGGGTGACGTCATCATACGGCCGCGGAACCGCCGCAGAATCCAGGCTTCTGCCGCGGTTCCGCCGCACTATGGAGGAATTGGGTGATCGTGTTTCACAGTAATTCTTAGAACGTCCTGCTGAATTTTCTTCATATTTTTAATTTGGAAAAAACCCAGTTTTTAAAAAATGTACAGAGAGCCGTTTTCGGGTTAGGGTTTTGGTTCGACCGGACTTCAAACGTCGTCTGGACATCGCCTAAGGCTCTAGCTAGGCTCTGATACCACTGTAGGGTTCCTAGGCACACTAAGGAGGTCTCACAAGGCATCAACCATGCCAATTTCAAAATTTAGGCGTGCCGAGAAACCTTAATACGGATCGTTGGCTAGAATTTTAGGCGAAACAATGAAACTAGTTTACAATTAAACTAAAAGAACGGAAATACAACCTTTATAGATCTGGTTCTCCACCTCCATGGCTCCGCGATGAAGTCTCCTCGCTGTACAAATCGGATCATGGGCTCTAGCGTCGGCTTCATCGGAGAAAAAGCGAGCTAGGTCATCGACGACGATGCCGAAGATGATCTACGTCGAGGCATCACAAGATCAAGCTCCGACTTCACCAAGTCATGAAACTTGTGAAGAAAACACCCTATACTACTTGGCAAGAGGTTGAGGATGAAGAAATAGGAGGTGGGTTCACTTTAGAATTGGATTTCTCACTCTTTTTCATCAATCACCATTGATGAAGTCAAGCTTTCTTCATTGAAGAAGATGAAGAAGAAGAAAGAATATTATGATAAGTTATTAGAAATAGAAAAGAAAAATCAATTCTTATCATAATGTTAACTATAGTTATGTGTAGAGAATTGACCAAGGTTAAAGGAATGGTTAGGGTTAAGGAGATGAAGACAAAATGGTTACATTGGTCAAAGCTTCATGAAGCTTCAACAAGCTTCATGAAGAAAAGCAACCTTTTGTTTTCATTTCTCATTCATTTAATCCAAAAATAAATAGATTAATGAATGAATATTCAAATAAAAACTCTAACCATTTATTTAACCAATAGTTAATTCTTTACACAAACCCTAGTATACATGTATCATCAAATATGATACAATCTAGTGTACAAAAGTATATCACATATACAATGTGCACATCAAGTGAGAAAATCCATTTAAAGTGAACCAATACTAGTTAATGTAAAGTAATATATCATATATATAATTATACATTAAATCATTAAATCAACACTTGATTTAATGATCCGATCATATCGCATATGACCGACTAATATCAACAGTAACATCTTATCGAATCAACACTTGATCCGATATCTCGGCTATATCGCATATAACCGATCAATGTTACAAATCGCGAGAATCGAACACAGTATCACATACTGGTATTATTCTCGGTCCCGCACATATCTCATATGCGCTCCTATTTCATTTCGCTTGAGCCAGGAAACCTCTGTGTAGGACTCTAAAGACTCGTCAATACGCCGGCAGCAGGTGATGATCATATCAAGCACCCACAAGCCGCAAGCGGTCTGCTAAACTTAACGGCCACCCGGATATTGAGCGATCAGAAAATCGACGAGCAAGCCCGCTCACACTCCAGTGAATCCAACCAGTAACACTTACCGTATAGTCCGGTCTGTTCGTCTGATATGTCGCATATCTCGCCGAGGGGTGGTAAACGTCAGACCCCAGTAGCTTGATAAGTCATGCCGACGTGAGGTCCATAACATTCGTGAAACTACTGATAACTCTTACCAGTATATCACGGCAACCCTGGCCAGGGATTTCCTGTTATGGCCAGTCGAGCATAGCACAACATCAACCCCCAATACCGGAAGAATGAAGGATGTACTCATTGACTAGCCAGGCCACACTAGTATGATCTACATCATAGTCCTGGAAGTCGAGTACACATCCTAAGGGCTTTATCAACATGTAATCAGAGAGACAGAAAGTATACATGTTAAGATAAAGAGCAACCAGATAGCGTACTATCATGTCGAGCAAGAAAGTCCTACCTATATATGTCCCAGCATCCACTACAATATACATCCAATGTACAGTAATGGCCTCTAGGGCATACATATAACTAACAGTATTTTCTCCTTACAGGGTAGAGAGGACCTTACAAGTGTCTTTTAACGAGATTGCGCCCTTTCGGGTTTTCACAAACTCGTCGGTAGTCCTGCTGTTTTTACTCACGGAGCCCTTTCGGGTTTTCATCCATGCCCATCTCGCTTATGGACATACCATTTTTTTTACGTCAGCTTTGGGATGCTGTGATCCATAGTAGTTTATAGACGTCTCGGTCAGGCGTAGTATTTCTTCAAGAAATAGACGTTTATTGGCCTGAAGGGTTTTTCACCATGCATATCCATAAGCAAGTAAGCCCCACCCTGGTAAACTTTGTCTATGATGTACGGGCCTTCATAATTCGGCTCGAATTTCCCCCGTTTGGCACGATTGCGAATCATAGGTCTCTTGACCACTAGCATAAGTTTGCCTTGGCGGAATGTTCTCGGCCTAGTCAAACTCTTTTATCAGCGCGTCATCTTTGCTTTGTAAGCCTCCAAGTTTTGCTGCGCCATAAGACGAGTTTCATCGAGGGCATCGAGCTCCTCCAGGAAAAGATAAGCATTCTCTTCATCTGTTAGCTCGTAATGGACCTCCACTCATAGAGAGGGTAGATCTATCTCCAAGGGAAGTACTGCTTTAGCGCCGAATACCAATGCATACGGCGTTGTGTTTGTGGCTGTTTTGAACGTAGTTCAATACGCCCAGAGAGCTTCATACAGTCTCTCGTGCCAGTTCTTTTTATTTTTGGACACCGTCTTTTTCACTATCTTCGTCAAGGTCTTGTTGAAAGCCTCAGCCAGACCGTTAGCTCGGGTATTATAGACCGAAGAGTATCTCTAGTCTATATTATGTTGCCGCGCTAAGCGGCTAATTTTGTGACTTCTGTAGGCCGGCCCGTTATCGGAGATAATCCGTCGCGGAGTACCGAACCGATAAATGACGTGTGTCTTGAAGAAATGGAGGATATTCTCCGTATTCACTTCTCTTAGTGGTACTGCTTCTTCCCACTTAGAGAAGTAATCAGTTGTCGCCAGTATGAACCGATGTCCTCTGGATGATGTTGGTTCAATGGGCCCGATTATGTCAATTCCCCACATTTCGAACGGCCAGCTAGCCACCGTTGGATGTAGTGGATTTAGATGCTGGTGTATAAATTCCCCGTGAATCTGGAACGAGTGGCACTGCTTCACGTATTCAAAGCAGTCTTGGATTATTGTAGGCCAATAGTAGCCCATCCTTTTAATCTTCAGTTTCATCTTCGGCCCGGTTTGGTGAGAACCGTAGAGTCCGTCGTGTGTTTCTTGGACGACTCTCCTTCCTTCTTCAGGTCCCAAGCATCTTAGCCATAGAGAATCAAATGATCTCTTATATAGAGTGTCATTGACGAAGGCGAAAGATAGAGCTCGTTTCATAAGCTGATGTCTTGAGGACACATCTTCAGGTGTTCGACGGGATTTGAAGTAGTCTATAAAGACTTCTCTCCAATGCTTAGCCTTTTCCTGGTCTTTTATTTGTAGGTCTGTTTGCTCGGTCACTCCCTTTTCTTCGGATGACTCCGGAGATATTTCTGCCGGTGCAAGAACCCGACGGCTTTGCACAACGATCCTTACGTCATCGAGGTTCTCGTCGGCCAGTTGTTTAGCAAGCTTGGATAATGCATCCGCCTTGCTATTTTCCGCGTGCGGTATGCTTTCCAGGACGCAGGAAGGGATTCGAGTCAGCAGTTGTTGCACTCTCTCACCGTACTTTACCAACTCTGCTTTGCACGTTTGATAGTCTCCACTTACTTGACTAACGACCAGCTGGGAGTCTCCGTATGAGGAGGTTTTTGATTCCCATGTCGGCAGTGATCTCAAGACCTGCTATCAAAGCTTCATATTCGGCTTCATTGTTTGTCCTCGGCTCTTTCAAGGAAAAATCAAAGTGCATTATCCCTCCTTGTGGAGTCACGAAGATGAGGCCTACCACAGATTTGATTATGGGGGTGTTGTGCTCTCGCTTCTTCATGGAAGATGCCCGTCGAAGTAGAGTTCCCATCGGGTGTCACTCTCTCCTTTCTCCCCATCAATCATGTCAAACGCGTGCTCGTCTGGCAATTCGCAATTTAGGGGTGAATCGGCAGGTATCGGATGCTCAGCGAGGAAGTCGGCAATGGCCTGACCCTTCACTGCCTTGAGAGGTTGGTATGTTATCGAGAACTCCATTAAGAGGAGGGCCCATTTAACGAGCCGTCCTGTTAGTATGGCTCTTGACATCAAATATTTGAGAGGATCCACTTTTGATATTAGGTGGACCTCATGCGCCAAAGCATAATGTCGTAGCTTCGTTATCGCAAAGATTAACACCAGGCAGTATTTTTCAATGGAGGAGTAGTTGTTTTCTGCCCCCAAGAAGAACTCGACTCAAATAGTATAGGGCTCTCTCCTTCCCTTGTTCGTTCTCCTGTGCCCATAATGCGCCTAAAGAACCTTCAAGGGCTGTTGTATACAGGATGTGAGGTTTTTCCCTTACCGGAGCAGTCAGTACCGGCGAATTCTGCAGGTATTGCTTGATTTCGTCTAGTGCGCTCTGGCATTTGCGATCCCAGACGAACGGAGTCCCTTTCTTCATTAGATGATTGTAAGGGCGACATTTGCCAGAGAGGCTAGCTATGAACCGCTGGATATATGCGAGCTTTCCTTGGAGAGACCGCAGTTGCTTAAGAGTTATTCGCGGAGGTATTTCCATAATCGCCTTGATCTTTGACGGGTCTATCTCGATTCCCCGGTGTCGTACGATGAATCCTAGTAATTTGCCTGAGGAGACTCCGAACGCGTATTTCAGAGGGTTCATCTTCAAGTTTTATTTTCGAAGGCGTTGAAACACGATCTTCAGATGTTCCCAATGTTCTTCGTATGATTTTCTTTTAACCACGAGGTCGTCGATATAGCATTCGACTATTTCATGTATGAGGTCATCGAAAATCTTCGTCATAGCCCTCTGATAGGTGGCGCCTGCGTTCTTCAGACCGAAAGGCATCACTTTATAGCAGAATATGCCTAGCGGAGTCCGGAAAGCGGTATGCTTTCGGTCTTCGGGGTGTATCTTTATTTGATTGTTCCCTGATGAGCCGTCCATGAAAGAGAAAACTTCATGAGTGGATGTATTGTCTATCATCAGCTCAGTAACCGGTACGGGAAAGTCATCTTTCGGACATGCTTTGTTGTGGTCCCGAAAGTCCACGCAAATGTGCACCGTCCCATTTTTCTTCATCACTAGGACGATGTTGGCGATCCAGTCAGGGTATTGAGCTTCTTGGATGAAGCCAGAGTCAATTAGCTTCTTTACTTCGGCGTTAATGCTTATTTCAAGTTCAAGCCGCATTCTTCTCGGTGCTTGTTTGATTGGCTTAACGTCCGGAGAAATCGCCAATTTGTGGAAGGCTATTTCTGGATCTAATCCTGGCATCTTGGAATAGTTCCATGCGAAACAGTCTTTATACTGCATGAGCACGTCTTTGAACATAGCCATCTTTTCTTCAAACAACAGCTCACTGACGAACGTCGGCCGTGGGTCATTTGCCGTCCCCAAGTCGATTTTTGTGAGGTTATCTGCAGTAGTATGTATCCCATCTTCCAGCTCTTTTGGTGCCGGTAGAAACTCTGAGATCACTTCGTCATCCTCGTTTTCAAAGCACTAGGAGAAGTCATCCATATTCTCGGGCATTCCTTCTTCTGTCAGCGTTATTACGTGACAGGTAGAAGATTGTTTCCGAGATCGATGTTGACCAAGTTCTACTCTCGCTGCATATGTGGCTTTCGGTTCATGCTTCTGTGCCGGGGTTACCCTCCAACTGCTAGATAAAATGAACCTGCCTTGCTGATACTGGTCTTCTACCCAGTCTTTGAATGTGAAGTAATTTTCGAGAGGATGTCCTATCGCTCGGTGTAGGAGCAATAATCTGGGTGATGATCCTCGCTTTCTTGATCGGGGTGTTTGGACTCCGGGAGCGTAATCATTTGATGTTTTATGACAAGACCGAATATCTTCCTTGTCTTGTCTTAGGGAAAAGAATATGCTCGACCCATCTTTTTTATAAAAGACGGATCCAGGCTGCCCAATTCTCGATCGCGTGGCTTCTTGGATCCGCTTTGACGTTGTCGAACATTTTTTCCGTTCTTCAGTTTGTTTTTTGCCTCCACGTCGATTCTTCCATATGACGGGCTGGCGACGAATGGCATCGTCATTTTTCGTAGCCTACTGAAGGAGGCGCTGCATTCTGGATTTTTCATAGATGGCCATTTTGCGGCTATGGTCATCCCGGACCTTTTGACCCGCTTCCCTTATTAGCATATCCATCTGTTCTTCGAACGACGGACTTGGCACTTTCATGGAGAGACCTCGTTTAGGTTCAGGGTTAGTGTCTTCTAACAGAGCATCTCCTTCTTCATCGAAATCGTGTATAACATAGCAGCCATGGAATCACTCCCGTTTCATGGATTGAACATATCCAAGCCCGATCGTTTCCATTCTCCCGTTAGGCAATTTTCGCTGAGTTCCGGTGACGTTCCAGATCCTGTTGTAGAACTGGGCTTGTCGAGCAGTTTGTTTGAAGGGTACGCCTTGGCGTCTCAATATCCTTTTTAATCCTTCTGTGTAGTATCTGGGCAGATGGATGGGCCGGAGCCTGTCAAGCGTAGAATCGGCGCCATGCCAGATTTCTTTCTCCACTTTGGTTTCCGCGGATCGATAAAAGAGGATCGCCTTTTTATCTTTTTGCCTGGGAGGGATGTAGAACATCTACAGTTCTTGCACACTGTAGGTATCAAGTGCGTCGAGCTCTTTGTAATGCTCTTGCGGAACCATGGCGATCTACAAACTCTGATCATCTCCAATGAAGGCTTGCACTGATGGACGAGCTAAGAATACTGCATTGACCTCGTCTTCAGAGTCACTGCCACCAGAATAAGGGTAGACGGTCCCGGTTTATTGTATCGGGAAGGTCCCGAATAGACTATCTCTTCTTCCTCCTCGGTATCACTCCCGAAGACCGGAATGGTGGTGATGGCTTTTTGCTTATCCTCGGGTTTATGGCATCTTTCCGTGTCTTCAAAGTCTTGTAAGAATTACTTTGCATCTTCGTACTTTCAGACTTAGTTTATGGAAAATGGGTTCAGCTCCTCTGTCACGGTGTGTTCAAGCCCATCTTTGAAGTACTTCATACACTGATGCTGTGTAGAAGGGATAATGTTGTACTCATAAACTAAGGTCGGCCGAGCAAAGCATTGCAACAAGTCTTGGCGTCAATGACGTGGAACTTGATATTAGTGACGAGAAGCCCAAAGCATAACGTCAGTATCACAGACCCGAGCATCCTTGATGACTGGGAGTCGAACCCGGAGATAGTGATTTTATCCCGAGCGAGGTGTTGAACACTCATGCAGATTTCTTTTAGCACCCTCACATTTAGGAGATTGACAGAGGACCCATTATCAACTAGGATCTCCCCTATCTTAATGTCACAGCAATACCCGGAGACATATAGGGGACGGTTGTGCTCGCATGTTCCGAGGAGGAGATCTTCATCGCCGAAAGTGATGTCAGCTGTGTGAATTTCTTCCAGCTTGTCCTTCATCTTTTCTTCGGCGAGGAAAGCTTGAAACTGGTCAGGAACTTGTAATGCCTTGATCAGAGAATCTCTCGCCTCTTTGGATAGCAGAAGGGCATCGAGAATGCTTAGCTGCGAGGGTATCTTCCTCAGGTGTGCCAGAACGTTGTAATCCACCTTATTTTTCTTGGACGGGTCCTTGGCTGCCAGCTCTTTGACGACTCGGTCATCGAGGGTGATATCCTCAGGGACATTTTCTTTCCCCTTATACTTTTTGTTCGATCCCTTGTTTGCGGGGCCGAGATTCTTTTCAGGTAGCATGCGATTGCACAGTTGAATGTTCTCGTAGGTCTTCATCTCTTCTGTTTCAGAGATGGATTCCTTGAAGAGAGGGCCGAGGGCTATTTCTTCATCAGAATCACTCCCGAAGGTGAGAACTTGCGATCCCCCGGAATTAACCATGTGACATTCACCGAAAGTTCTTTTATGCTCATCTATCATGCTTCTTTGTTCCCGACGAGTTTTGCACTTCATCCGCTTGAAATGTTGTCGGTGAGCAACGTATCCCTGCAACCAATTTTTAAAGGCGTTGCATTCTTCAGTAGGGTGTGTGGTCCTCCGATAGTACAAGCAGTAGTTTGGATGTGCGTACTCTTCGTTAAGGTGTATCCTATCAGGAGTGTTTCCTTCGGAGGGTGGCGGCTTCATTCCCATTGATATGACTTTGGCGAACATTTTCCTTGTCTTGAACCTGCTTTTTCTAGTGGTCGAAGTGCTCCTATCCGGTTGGGGTATTTCAATCCTTTCGTTCAGTCGACGACGCTTGGCTTTTTCATATAAGGCGATTTCACGCTCCTGATTAGCTTTGCTTTTTAGAAGAGCTTCGTTCAAGAATAAGTCAATCATCTCGTCTCACGGTCCTAGGAGTTCCGGTTCGGGATATGCCCTCGGTTTCTCTGTATCAAGAGCTTCTTTACCATCTACTGACGAGTGAGAGATCACGTGGCAGCTTGCCACATAATCTGTTAGTGATATGTATGCCCACTAGAGGCCATTACTGTACATACGATGTATATTGTAGTGGATGCTTGGACATATATAGTGAGGACTTTCTTGCTCGACATGATAGTATGCTATCTGGTTGCTCTTTATCTTAACATATACTCTGATTGTCTCTATGTTACATGTTGATAAAGCCCTTATGATGAGTACTTGACTACCAAGACTATGATGCAGATCATACTAGTGGGGACAGTGTAGTCGCTAAGTACATCCTTTAGATGTTCCTAGTCGTAGGTGTATCGAGACAGGGGATCGATATACCAGAGTAGACTAGCGTATGCTTCTCAACCCATGTAGATGGGCGATGGATGATCCCATATACATTAGTGTTTGACATCAGAGAAAGTATATGGGTGCTCAGTGGAGACTGGGTACACTGGACGGACTCGCCGAGAACTCCCAGATGGTATTATACCTCACGTCAGATGGCAGTTCTCTGGTGACATAGTTACAGGTTAGTCTGTAGACCCAAGATCGTTATAGAGTCATGTGTGATTCCTACTGTGCTTTGATTTCCACCTTACCATGTTCAAGAGAACGTGTAAAACGACGACTTTTGGGTACAGTCCCGAATCACATGGAGGCAATGAGCGATAGGAGGAGTTTTGTCTCTCCCGGTTTTGGGAGTTGATGTTGTGCTGTGTTCAGTTGGCTATAACTCGAAATCCCTGGACAGGGTTGCTGAGATTTACTGGTAAGTGTTATCAGTAGTTTCTCGAACTGTTATGGACCTCATATCGACACGACTTATCGGTTACTGGGGTCTGACGTTTACCACCCCTAGACTGGATATGCGACATATCAGACGAAGAGACCGGACTGTACGGGAATGTTACTGATTGGATTCACAGGAGAATGTACAGGCTTGCTTGTTGATCTTCTGATCGCTCAATACCTGGGTGGCTGTTACGTTTAGCTGACCGCTTTCAGCTTGTGGGTGTTTGATATGATCATCACCTACTGCCGGCGTATCGACAATTCTTTAGAGTCCTACACAGAGGTTTCCTGGCTTAGGAAAATCGGAGTAAGAGCACATATGTGATATGTGCGGGACCGAGAATAATACGATATGAGATGCCGTATTCTATTCTCGCGATATGTGATATCGGCCGGGTATACGTGATATAGCCAGGTCATCGGATCAAGTGTTGATTCGATAAACTGATATTGGTTATATTAGTCGGTTATTTGTGAAATAGCCGGATTATCGAATCAAGTGTTGATTCAATAATTTAATATATGAGATATATTACGTTACATTAACGAATATAAGCTCGCTTTATTGATTCATTTTCTCACTGGATAATACATTGATATATATGCGATATATGTTAAATGTATTATTTACTTTTGTTACATTATATATTATATATGTGATATATAATATTGTAACATGTTAGGGTTAGAAATGCAACATAGTTGTTGAGTTTAAACCAAGTAGGGTTTGGATTAGGGTTAGCTTTTGGATTAGCTTTTGGTTGAAGCTTTCATGAAGCTTTGCCTTTTGTCATCTAGCTTGATATTTTGAGTAGATATTCTTTAACCCAACCCAAACCCTTAACCTATGGTTTATTCTCTACAAGAGTTAAGACTCTCATTCTTAACTCAAGGTTGCAATTGTAACCACAACAATAATTCATTATTCATCACAAAAGGGTTTCTTCTACTTCCTCCTCTTGAAAGCTTTCTAGCTTTTGGATTTGTGATGATACTTTGTGAGAAATTGAAAACAAAAGAGAGCAAAATTCCTACTTCATCATCCTCATCTATTCTAGCCACTTAGATTAGGGTGTTTGCTTTGCTAATACTTGATTAGTGAAGTAAGAGCTTGGGTTTGAGATTCTTCAAGGTAGATCATCTTAGTTTTTGAAGATTGGAAACAAGGTTGCATCTTTCTCTTCATTGAGCCTCTCTAGAGTCCGGGTACTTGATGATCGCAGCGAAGGGACCTCAACATGGAGCTTCTGAAGTGAAGGAACGGACAACAAAGGTTGTAATTCCTAACTCTTAGAAGTAAAGTCGTTTGCTTCGATATTTTGTTTGATTCTCTAGTTAAAATTCCTAGGTTTAGGGTTATCTTCAATGGCAAAATTTTAACTTGGCATGGATGATGCCTCCCGAAACCTTGCTGCCGTTGTAGATAACCCAACAGTGGTATCAGAGCCTAGCTAAAGAATTAGACGGATAACTGTAGGATTACGAAACCGAAATAACTCAGAAACACCCGATGCAAAACCTAGTTTCTGTCGAATTATTTCTGGAGTCAAAAAAATTTTCAAACAGTTGCAGATTGTTGTATGAGATACAATATGAACACAGCCCAAAACCCATCCCCCCTGCTCGGTTTTTGGCCGACCAGAAGGCCTAAAATTCCGGTCTGCTCGAATTTCTTGGAGATCTGGGGTTTGAGTTTTGGGTGGTGTTCAAGTCTCTGGGGTTTGGTATTTTTGGTGTTGTTTATTTTGGCTAAATTTGCATGAGATGTTTATTTACTCAAAAGGTAATTCGGAGTGTTTCGCATTCGCAATTCTAGCTTGGTTTCATGATTGTTTAGACAGTGTTAAAAAGTTCGAACGGATATCAATAACTCACTTTTTCCCCTGCCGGAAAATTTCTAAGTGTTAGATTTTTCCTTAGTAAAAGAACATTCAAAGTCGTGCAAGTAACACGGTGGACCCTCTAGAAGAACGAAAACCTTAACTCGATTATGTGACCGTCAGAACCACCTCTAAACCTTAGGGTTTATGGTAGTTCGGCGTTGCCACATGTGAGGCGTTGGTTTGACCCTTCTACGGCGGCTGGTCCATTGGTACTGTGGCATGTGATGGATTCTTTTAAACTAAGTTCAAGTGTTGAGCAAATTGGGAAATTTTGAGTGTTTGTTGATTCGATCGGAATATTTAATATCGTCTAACTTTTTCTGTAATGTGATACAATATTTGGAATCCACAAGTAGTTATGAGATAACTAATTTGAATGTTATAAATCTAGCAGTTTAGTCTCAGTTGATCGGTTGCCACGGGATTTTGATTTGATCAAAAGTCCGTCTCAATCACGTAGTATACGCGGATACTCACCGGGTAAACTTAATAGATAGCCACGCCCTATAGCCCCGACCAAGTGACTGTAGGAGAACCCCGTCGCCAAAAGCATCCATTCGGGTGCTCGCGGCAGTAGTGTTCCGCCTTAGTGCACTTCGTCGACGGAATCGAGGGGTACGGCCATCTACTAAAGTTTCCGACGAGCATTCGATCATGATGTCAAGAATCTTGTAGAATTGCCCGACTAGATATTGAAAAGTGTTTTCGATATTGAGACTAAAATGCGGGGATTATAATTGTTAGGCATATGATGTCTAAGGAATTCATTTGGTTAGGCATGTGATGTCTAACGTGGTTGCGGATTCCAACTATTGTAGTTTTTCACTTTCTTTTCTGCGACCGTAAGTGTAATATGTGGTGTATCGCCGGTTTCGTTGCTATACATCAACGACATTTGGGATACGCATATTTACTTACGTTGATGACATGTGATGTTATGTGTTGCTTGAATATGTTATATTGGATCTTCGTGTATTTGCATAGCCGGGGGTTTTATGTGAGATGAGAGTTTTTCATTTTCATTCATGTAAAATTCATTGTATGTAATATTCTTTTATTGGGGCACTTCCGGGTTGAGAATGATGTCACCATTGTATATTATTTACTGTAATGACAAATCGGAGTGTTTCGTAGTCGTAATTTTAACTGTTTTCAGGTAACTTTAGACGTTGCTAAAAAGTTCAATCGGATGTCAAATACCCACTTTAACCCTTGCCGGGAAAATTTCCAAGTGTTGGATTTTTCTCGTAGTTAGAAAGCTTTCAAAGATCATGCAAGTTATGCGATGGACCCTCTAGGAGAACAAAACCTTAACTCGATTATGTGGCCGTCAAAACCGCCACTTGAACCCTAGGGTTTGTGGTGGTTTAGCGTTTCACATGTGAGGCGTTGGTTTGGCCTTTCTATGGCTGGTTCGTTGGTATTGTGGCGTGTGCTGAATTACTTTAAACTACGCTCAAGTGTTGAGCTTTCTGGGTAATCTTGGGTGTTCGATGATTCGATTGGAATGTTTAACATCGTCTAGTTTTTCTGTAATGTGATACAATATGTGGAATTCATACTGTTAGGCATGAAATGCGAAATATATGATATTTCGGATTTATGATGTCTAAGGTGTTTGTGGATTCCAAATGTTGTAGTTTTACAGTTTCTTTTCTGCGACCGTAAGTGTAATATGTGATATTGTCGGTTTCGTTGCTATATGTTAACGACAATTGGGATGCGCATATTTACTTACGTTGATGACATGTGATGTTATGTGTTGCTGGATATGTTATATTGGATCGTCGCGTTTTGAATAGCCGGGGGTTTTATGTGAGATGAGAGTTTTTTTTTCATTCATGTAAAATTAAATGTATGTAATATTCTTTTATTGGGGCACTTCCGGGTTGAGGTTGATATCAGTATTGATGTATATTATTTTTTTTCCGCACTAGGATAGACCCAAGGAGGAGTGCACAAGTAACCGGGTTCTAGGGTCCAGTGGGAGACCAACTCGAGTAGTCGAGTTCGGGTCTCCTAACTCTAGAATTGGTATGGTTGCTTGCCGCTCCGTGGAATCCGTGTTTTATTGAGGCTCAAAATAAAACACGGACCTCCTAGTACATCCAATATTTCATATATTTCTTCTGCTGCGATATCTGTGATGTGATCATTTGATATGTTGAGATAGATACTGTATATAGTATATATGATATATTATATAGACGTTGCTTATGTTTTACACCCGCGCTAGCACTGCCCCGCTCTGCCGTTAGTTACCTAACCTAACGGTGCACGAGGGGACATCGAGGCGAATGCGGATGGCATAAGCGTATGTCGTATTTATCAGTGATGTTTAGGTGACTTAAATGATGGGACTTCATTAATGTGATTAATGAAAGAAAAGAAACCTAAAATATGTTGTGGAATCGAATTTTCGAAAACAGGTAGCTACAGTTCTTGCTTTGCATAGCGGTGTTCCTTGTAGAACATCCTGCACCTTATTTGATAAGGAAAGGGCCGAGATCCCTTCACCGGGAGTGACCCCTTTAGCAATAATTGGCAGATACTACAACCCTCGGTTTGTCTTTTGATTGCTTTTATAGTTTTTGCTTTGCATAGTGATATATGTGATATATCCTACACCTCATTCGACGAGGAAAGAGCCGAGATCCCTTCACTGGGAGTGACCGCTTTAGCAAAACTAGCAAAAGCCTAAAAAACACTCAATTTTAAAATCATTTGATTCTACAATGATATCAAGTTCATTACGCAATAGGTTTTCAGAAAAACCTGTCGCAGCCCTCCGTCATTTCAGATAAGTACTTCATAGTATCCGTGCCACGTTTGTTGGCCTGCGTCAAGGCGTAGTGTGCGGTAGCTATTTATGCTTATCTGCTTATGCATATGCTGCAGATTGAGTTAGGGTAGTCGTTCGACTTTGTTGCCCTGCGTCAAGGGTCGTGCGGGTGGGTTTAATTCAATCAAGAAATGACGGGTTGAACTTGACTAGCGGACTATGGTTTGTTGGCCTGCGTCAAGGTCATGGGACGCTAGGGGAAAAATATTATCGGGAATTTCAAGTGTTGAAATTTGCATTGAGATTGCATACCTTCTATGAGATGGTTGGATCCCGATACCCACTGCGAGTAATTGTTACTCCTGGGAGAGTTTTGCACTTTACAATTAGCCGATCAAGTAGGTGTCTAGAAAGGTGTCAATGGGGTTACGCCCCTGGGAAAATGAGGTTTACTTTAATTAGGTCCGTGCGAAAGCACGGGGAACCTCCCTCAAAGTACCGGCACTGGCCTGGCTGAAAGATTGGCGAACTTGTAGGGTGTAATTAATCCCGGCTAGTTTTTCCTTTTAGGGTTTGAAGGAAGATTTGATAAAAACGGTGGGAGCCATCCTGATTAGATAAAATAATAACCAATTTGATCTTGCAAGAGCGCACACAGAGTGTTTTCTTCTCTCTCTCTCTCCAGGTAGCGACCATGTCACGCCTTAATAAAGATAATAAAATGGATGTATTGACCGAACCCGCTTGTATACTGTGCTGGGGAACGTTGGTCCTGCTCCAACTTATAATTGTTATAACACCGAGCAGGAAATAGGGGATTACCAGGATTTCCGTGCCACCCAAACAAAGAAAGTGCATACTGATGCATCTTCTTCGGGTATGTTCATTACAAAGAACTGTTTCTCAATATCTTCTACGTCCTGGGTATAAGATACCGGATCAGGATCCCAGATATGTAATCTGTTACATGGGCTATTGATAGGTTGAGAACTGAGAACGGGTGATAAAATTTCAAGAGATAGAAACAGTGCAATTGTTGCAGCCAAGATGTTGGCGGTTATCACCCTGTATTACCAAATACATTGATTCTGAACGAATGTTCTTAGATACCGAACCTGATATACAACATCATATCAGTCTTTTTATTTAGTAAAGAAGGATATAATTTTGTATTGTTGGATAATATATCAAGAGTTGATCGGTTCAGGCACGTTATCTAAAAGCATATACGTTCTAAATCAAACTACAGTTCTTAATGTATAAAAAATACACACAAGTGGAAGAGTTCAGAAATGAACGAATCCTTCTTGAGGCATTGTAGACTAGGTCATATCAATGCGACCCGACTAGCTGAAGTTACATAAAGATGCATATTTAAATCAGTTTGAATTTACATCTGTAGGGTTCCTAGGCACACTAATGGAGTCTCACAAGTGATCAAACATGCACAAATCAAAAATTCCTTGTGCCTACAAACCCTAGACTACGGATCGTTAACTAGATATATAGGCAAAGCAAGCAAGTAAACGGAAATATAGCTAAAGGGAAGTGACTACAACCTTTGTAGATCCGGTCCACCACTTCCTAAGCTCCGCGATGATCTCCCTCCGCTTTCCAAATCGAACTCATGACTCTAGCATTGGCATCATCGAAGAATGGACGGGCTTGATCGTCGGTTCGATGCCGTAGATGATCTACGTCGAGGCATCACAAGAACAAGCTCCAACTTCACCAAGCCTTGAAAACTTGTGAAGGAAACACCCTATACAACTTGGCAAGAGGTAGAGGATGAATAAATAGGAAGTGGGTAGACTTTAGATTTGGATTTCTCACTCATTTTGGCTAGTTGCCATTGATGGTGCAAGCTTTCTTCAAGTTGAAGATGAAGAAGAAGAAGATAATATATGATAAGTTATCATTTAAAATAAAAAACCATATGATACTTATCATGTCAACAACCATGGTTTAGTGTAGAGAATCAACTAAGGTTAGTAGAATTGTTAGGTTTAGGAGATGAAGACAAAATGGTCATTAGGTCAAAGATGCTTGAAGCATCCAAAAGAAACCATTTTGTTTTCTTTACCTTTTAAAAATAAATAGATAAATGAATAAGTAAATAAAAGAAACCCTAACCATTCATATAACCATGGTCAATTCTTTACATAAACCCAAGCTTGCATGTATCATCAAACATGATACAATCTTGTGCACAAAAGTATATCTCATATACAACTTGTGCAAATCAAATGAGTAAATCCATTTAAAGTGAACCAATACTAGTTAATGCAAAGTAATATATCAAATATATAATTATGCATTAAATCATTAAATCAACACTTGATTCAATGATCCGGTCATATCGCATATAACCGGCTAGTATCCAATGTATCGGCTTATCGAATCAATCCTTGATTCGATAACTAGGTTATATCGCATACAACCATTTGACACATTCATCGCGAGAATGAAATACGGTATCACATACACACATTATTCTCGGTCCTGCACATATCTCATATGCGCTCCTATTTCGTTTCGCTTGAGCCAGGAAACCTCTGTGTAGGACTCTAAAGACTGGTCAATACGCCGGCAGCAGATGATGATCATATCAAACACCCACAAGCCGCAAGCGGTCTGCTAAACGTAACGGCCACCCGGGTATTGAGCGATCAGAAGATCGACGACCAAGCCCGCTCACACTCCTGTGAATCCAACCAGTAACACTTACCGTATAGTCTGGTCTGTTCGTCTGATATGTCGCATATCTCGCCTAGGGGTGGTCAACGTCAGACCCCAATAGCTCGATAAGTCATGCCGACGTAAGGTCCATAACATTCGTGAAACTACTGATAACTCTTAGCAGTATATCACTGCAACCCTGGCCAGGGATTTCCTGTTATGGCCAGTCGAGCATAGCGCAGCATCAACCCCCAATACCGGGAGAGACGAATCCCCTCCTATCGCTCAATGCCTCCATGTGAATCGGGACTGTACCCAATAACCACCTGTTTGCGCAACTCAGTAGAGCCGTGGTAGGGTGGAAATCAAAGCACAGTGGGAGACACACAAGACTCTATGACGATCTCGGGTCAACAGACTAAGCTGTACCAGTGTCACCAGAGAACTGCCATCTGACGTGAGGTATAATACCATCTGGGAGTTCTCGGCGAGTCCGTTCAGTGTACCCAGTCTCCACTGAGCACCCGCATACCATCTTCGATGTCAAACACCAATGGATATGGGATCATCCATCGCCCATCGCATGGGTCGAGAAGATATGCGCTAGTCTACTCTGGAATATCGATGCCCCGTCTCGACATTCCCACGACTAGGAACAATGAAGGATGTACTCATTGGCTACCCAGGCCCCACTAGTATGATCTACATCATAGTCCTGGAAGTCGAGTACACATCCTAAGGGCTTTATCAACATGTAATCAGAGAGACAGAAAATATACATGTTAAGATAAAGAGCAGCCAGATAGCGTACTATCATGTCGAGCAAGAAAGTCCTACCTATATATGTCCCAGCATCCACTACAATATACATCCAATGTACAGTAATGGCCTCTAGGGCATACATATAACTAACAATCACCCACTTGCACTAGGGCCATCTGTAGCAGTGGTTGCAGTATCACATACTCAACCATCCCCTAAAAGTCTCTCTTTGGGAAAAGGCCTTCGTGTGTGGATCCGCCGTGTTGTTCTCTAAGTCTACTCTCCTTACCTCGATCACCCTGGAGATCAACTATCTCCATGATCAGGTGATGCTTCCTCAGAATATGTCTGGGTCACTGATGGGACCAGGGTTCCAGGGCCGAAGCCACACTTCCATTGTCATACAATGGCAGGAACCTAGTTCATCTTATGAACCAATATACACCCAAACTGCCTCTTTGGTAGTATCTTTAATAGCGATGTTACCAGCCTTTATCGTCTAGTTTGCCACGGTATCTAGCTTGGAACTCTTCCAACATACCATCCCTTTACTAAGGGTAAAGACAATGCCTGTGACTGACATTCAGTCATCTTTATCACCCTGGAACTCTTCCAGTGATTCTCCTCAGGATCGTTTGATACCATCTCACTACATCTAGTGAGAATCCTAGCATCCAATTACATCTATCTCATAGATGAAAAACTCAGGATTTAGGAGGTATCACTTTGATCCTTTTTGGAGAACCTCTGTGATAATAGGAGATTGACCGATCGTAGCATAGGAAACTCCTTTCCTATCAAGAGTATGTCATCCACGTACTCTACGAGGATCATCATCATACTCCATACTACCCTTTTGTATATACAAGGTTCATCTACCATTTTGATGAAGTCAAACTCTTTGACTACTACATCAAAACAGATGTTCCAACTCCGCGATGCCTGCTTTATCTTGTAAAGCAACTTGCACATGTTTCCGCTGCTCCCACTGTTTACGAAGTCCTCTGGCTGTGTACTTATAGACTTTCTATTCTAAATCAGTATTTAGAAAAGCAGTAATGACACCCAACCACCAGATATCGCAGTCATGGTATGTAGCCGTGGCAAGTAGGATCTAGATGGACTTAAGCATATTCCATGGAAAAGGTTTCATCATTATCCGTGCCTGGTCGATGACGAAAACCTTTAACAAGTCTAGCTTTGAAAGTCTCAACCTTTCCATCTACACCAAGTAATCTTCTCAAGATATACTTGCTCCTGATGGGGATTTAACCCTTCAGATATAGCAGCTAAAGTCCATACTTTGCTGGTGTACATGGATTCCATCTCAGATCGCTAAGCATCCAGCCATTCTTACAGAGTCCCTACTCTCGATGGCCTGCTCGAAACTAGTTGGGTCATCATCTTATGATGCATTCCTCGCTCCCACTGTCATCGAGAAACCGAGGTATCTCTCAGGCGGATGAGGAACCCTACTAGATCGGCGGAGAGGCTGAAGTTCGTCGGGAACTATAGAATCCTTTGGTTCTGTCAAATCATCAACTGCAGTTTTGTATAGCTGGAACCTTTCCAGTTCTACAGAACTGATCCTGCCTCGATCTTGTCCGGATTTTGCTTTAAACATAGGCCGGACAACCCCAAATCTTAACTAACTTAAGACATGGGCTCTTCCCATACCATATCTCATATGGAGTGGTAGGCACTGATTTGATTCAAAGCTAATTCAATATGCATGCAGCTTCTCAAGTGCATAACACCCAAAAGGAAACAGGTAACTCAGTAATACTCATCATAGAGCACACGATATCTAATATTGTGTGATTGCTCCGCCCCGATACACCGTTGTGTTGTGGTGTATTCAGAGGAGTAACACTGAGAGAAAATCTCATTCTCTTTTAGAATAGTCCAGGAATTCTATGCACAAGTATTCTCCTCCCTGATCTTATCATAGGACATAATACTTATACCCATATTTTGGTTCTCTACTTCTAACTTATATTCTGTGAATATCTCAAAAGGTTCGGACTCATGTTTCAACAGGAACATATGACTGAATCTTGAGAGATTATCAGAGAACGTAATGAAGTTGTAACGCCTTGAAAAGTCGTTTTGGTGTTTTCCTGAAAATCGGTGAAAATTCGGTATTTTTCCGAAAACCGTCTTTCGTGTTATTTTGCAGTTTAGGACTAATTATACCTAAAATGGATAGGTAATTGCTTGTTTTTAGTATCTAATGAGTTACTTATGAAATTTTGGTCATTTAAAAAAAATTCCCTTTTTTTCAATTTTTAATATTATTTTAAGCCGGTAAGAAAATACATTAAATTAGTGATAAATACAAATTTAAATGGGCTAAATTTAAGCTTTAAAATTATGTTAATTAAAATATAGTTGTAACATAAATTTTTAGTATTTTATTTTAAGTTTTAACAAATTTTTATGATGGAAAACAAAAATATATTTTTTTGAGCTAAAACTTGCAAATATGAACTTGTGGAGGGTCTTTTTTGAATAGAACCTTTTTGTATTCACTCCCACTCACCCCCACTCCCCAAGGCCGGCCCCACCACTGCTGGAGCAGCCCCATCCCCCTCTATTTGACTTTAACTATTGTGAATGGAGTGAAGAAAGGATTAAAATATTGTAATTTAGAGTATGGTGTACTTGTGAATGGAATGGGCTTTGACTTGGAGAAAATTCCTCAATCCCACACCATTCTCCCCCACTCCCTTCCCACTTGGCCGAGACAACCAGCAGCAGCCCCTTTTTCTTTTTCCCCAAATTCTTCATCTCCTTTTTGCTTCAATTTCGTCCAAAAATCCACCGAAATCCCTAATTTTCTTCACAAATTCAACACAAAACCTTATTCTATCTCTTTTCAATCCCAAATTGGTTTAAATATTGGAGAAAGGAGGTGTCTTGGGAGGCTTGAGCAAAATTAGGATTGAACTTTGGAGGTATAACTTCTAATCAAATGGTTAAATTGTAGTTAAAGTATGCTAATTAGGACTTGCATGTTATGTTAATATTAAAATTATAGCTAAATCCTAATCAAGTTTTTTTTTTAGTTCAAGGCTTGACTTTTAATTAGGGTTTAGAAAACCATTAATTAGTTAATTAAGTTATTTTGTTATCTAGTTTTATGCAAACTTAATTTAAGAGATTACTTTGCTTAAGTGGACATCGATATGTGTTAAATTATGTTGTTCAAGTGTGAAATTGGATTTAATTGATGGTTATAAAAATCAAGAGAGGGTTGTTTATGGAAAAATATGATTTGAAGCATTGTAATGTGTTATAATTAATGTGATTGTGGTTAACTAGTTATGCGGTTACATGTTATACTAGGTTGTAATCCTTTTTGTCGCAAAACGGCGATGTTGCGCCGATTTTTGGAATGTTTGTGCTTACTAGTTTTGTTATAAAATTATGTGATGAATTATTTTTGATATCTTGATGATTGTGTTGGCTTATCCTATGACATTTAGGATGTGTGAGTGCTGTTTCTTTCAGTGGTCAGGTTTTAGTTTGGCCGGGCGACCAATCGACGATTTTAGTTAGTTTTTGCGATTTTCGCGTGTGTTCCGTGCACCTTGTGCACGTTGTACCTAGCTTGTGAGCGTTGATATTTTCATTTGGGATTTGAGTCATTTCATGATATGTAACCTTATGTTTTGTATTGGTGCAAAATCCAGGTTCGGTCGCGGAGACGTCAGACGCGGCTCGAAAGAGGAAAGCGGTGATCGGATGTGTCTAGCTAGGGATTCCAGTGAGTAGATGTAACATCTACGGGGGACTATCGTTGGATGGCGCAAGCCGCCCGATAGTTTTAGTAACTTAAAAGATTCTTAGTGATGTTAGTAATTAGGGGTGTAATACTTATATGATTATTTGCTGCATCCATGCCTTATATTGACATACATATGCGAACCCTTTTTATAGGACACCCGCACCATTGCCAGGGTTTTTATATGCAGCACGAGCACTATTCATGCTTACACACATGCCCTGGTAATTGCCATGCCACCACACTAGATAACCTATAATTTGAAACCTTTTACTAATTGATGCTTAAACCTGTGCTATTGCCTTTAATTCCTTAAAATGAAATCGTAGGATTGCTATTCATGTGCATGCACCTCATCATATTATTTGTTCATGCCTAGTTTATTAATCATACATCGTAGCTTAATTATTGATACCATATGCATTCATCACCATTGATATATGCACTTATGAGGATTTCTTGAGATTTTATGATATTTCTGGATTTCGGGGGAAAGCCGCAAAATTTCTAAACTTGTTATGTTTTTAAAATATGTAATTGCGGTTTTCTAGTGATGTAAAGTGTCGTCCACCATGAGTTTGTTGTGGTTTTCGAGATCCGTGTCGAGGAGTGGAGGAACCGTCACGGGTACATGGTGGGCCAGGTATGGTACCCCGGGGCAAGATGAATGTGGTGTTGACGTTGAGCCTGGCAGGGGACGGATTACCTACCGGTGACTGTTTGGCACGGCGGATATCCAGAGGATACCGACCGTGGCCGCGAGATGATGAGCTTTTGATATTAAGCTGGGTCAGCCGGATGGCTGAGGCCAGAGATACTATGACATGGATATATGAGATTTGTGATAGTTTTGAGGTGTCGTTGCTGGACACAGATTCTTGTTGATTCTATTGGTATTGTGCTGGTATTTCAAAAGAGATTCTTAAAGGGAAAAACATGATTTCTTATACTTACACATTCAGATCACGAGTTGATTTGCATTGCATTCATACCTGCTAGTATATTCATATTGCATACATACTTGCCATTATGTCCTGCCTTACCTGTATTTAGATGCTAGGATGCTTGTGTGCATGCATACGATAGCCGTGTAGGTGTTATTTATTACTCACGAGTTGGCAACTCACCCCCATTGTGCCATAGTCTTTTTCAGGTCCGCTCCGTCAGTACAGTAGCGGCGGGCGCACTTGCTTCTTTTGCCTGGACTCGAGGTTTTGCTCTTAGGTGGGTTATATTATTATTTTTGCACCACCTTGTATATTCTTTGTATCTAGAGTACTCCATATACTGTATCTACCAGTATTGTTGTATATTGACCTAGAGATGAGAATGTGAGATTTGTGGACTTTTTTGCTGTAATTTGGGGTCGAGCTCACTTGAGTCGACATGCTGTTTTTCTCATGCTTCTTTATGATTATTTTGCATGATGTTTTATATTGCGTGGGATTTGTGACCGCTTTGTGGCGAAGAGCTAGCTCCCGCTTGGGGATGCCTTATTTGTTGGATTCATATATATTCTTGTTGTACCCATTTTGGGGGCCAGTATTTACAAAGGAGACTCTGCCGAAATTTTCGGAAAAATTTGTATTGTTTTTAAAGGGGTTCTTATATGACTTATTTGATAAACTCGTTTTCAATTGATTGGGTTTTCTTCACTCTTTTGCTTATTTGGTTTTGTTTTCTGGGATTTGGCTTACTTATTTTACGGACATCTTGAGACGTTTCATAAACTTAAGTGCCAGTCACTTTCCGTACCCTGCGGGTCGTGACAAAGTTGGTATCAGAGCCATAGGTTTCACCTTTTTGAGTGTAGGATGACCCTTGGTAGATGGAGTAAGTGACTTAAGCAGGGTAACGTAGCGTGCGTATGTCCGCGGCATACTTGCGATACGGTACTCTGCCTAAGTGACTTTAGGATATACTTGCTTGAAAATTCCTTCTTCGATTCCGTGTATCCTATGATCCTATTGCACTGTTCTTATTATCCGTTTTCCTGTAACAGCCACTATGCCGCCGAAGGCTACGAGGCCATAGAGGGCTGCCGCCCGAGACGAGATTCGAGCTGGCTCGTCCGAGACTAGGACTGAGCAGGGTGGTATGCCTACGCCGCAGGGACAGACCGATCCACCTTCCCCAGGCCGTATGGATAGGCTCGAGACTGGTATGGAGGAGTTGCGACAGATAATGTGGGGTATGCAGGAGCTACGTCAGATGGTAGGATCCCTAGTTGCAGCCAGTCGTACACCGAGGCCGGATGACGCACCTACTACATCCCAAACTACTATGATATCTGCTCCTACTACTACCGCCGTGACCATCCCGGTTTCACTACAGGATTTCATGAGGTTGAGACCTCCAGTATTCACCGGCACCGAGGCAGCGGAGGACCCACAGACGTTCCTTGACAGTTTAGCCAGGATCTGCCGTTCGATGAGATGTTCGGATGATCGATAGGTAGAGCTTGCGAGTTTCCGACTAGAGGGTCTCGCGCAGACATGGTGGGAGTCAGTCTTGAGAGGTCGAGCTGCAGGTCTACCGCCTATGACGTGGGCCGAGTTTACAGCAGTCTTTCTAGCTCGTTTCCTCCCAGAGAGCGTTCGTGACGCCAGAGCTCGTAGCTTTGAGGCCTTAGTCAAGACACCTGGGATGACAGTGTCTGAGTATGACATCCAGTTTACACAGTTATCCCGATATGCTCAGTATTTGGTGGATACCGAAGAGAAGATGGTGAAGAGGTTCGTACAGGGACTTGATGCCCAGCTATATCTTGCCATTGGCGTCCAGCACTACGACACTTATTTAGCTGCTATGGATACGGCATTGCGGATGGAGGCACGCATATCACAGACTTCGGCCGTTTCTGGGCCGAAGAGGATTCGCACCGATGTATCGTCTCAGAGGCAGCGCGCCAGATTCTTTCCGAGAGATAGGCCTGGCAGAGGATTCGGACGGGGACAGTTATATGGTTCATATCCCCAGGGACAGCAGCCGTCGCCAGGGTGTTTTGGGTGCGGGAGTTCGCACCACCTTGTCAGAGACTGTCCGGCGAGACGACAGGGAGCGGCGACCGTTCCGCATGTGACCCTACCACCATCACCACCCCTTCCTCAGAGAGCCCTACTTCCTACCACAGGCGATGCTCCACGCCAGTTAGGTGCACCCAGAGGCCGTGGACGCGGCGGTCCTGTTCAGAGAGGACGAGGAGGCAGAGGCCGAGGTCGAGGTCAGCCCACTATCGGTGGAGGACAGGCCCGAGTATTTGCCTTGACACCGCAGGATGCGCAGGCATCCAATGCCGTTGTGACAGGTACCTTTCCAGTTTGCTCTTTAGACGCACGGGTATTATTTGACCCAGGTTCCACACATTCGTACGTCTCTACACACTTTGCACCGATGTTGGGCCGTGAGTCGTCGTCGTTAGATCATCCGCTTGTTGTTGTTACTCCGGTTGGCGAGTCGTTTGTCGCTCGTTTTGTATTTCGTTTGTGTTCCATTCGTATCGGGGAGAGGGATTCATCGGTTGATGTGATTCTCCTCGATATGTTGGACTTTGATGTGCTTCTGGGCATGGATTGGCTCGCCACTTGTTATGCTTCGGTGGACTGCCGTGAGAAGGCAGTCAGATTTAACTTTCTGGGAGAGCCAGTCCTTGTTATTCAGGGAGACCGCAGCGTCACCCTTCCCAGCTTGATTTCGTCTCTTCGCGCTGGTCAGCTCTTGCGGAAGGGATGTCAGGGATTCTTAGCGTATATTTGTGATACTCGAGCTGCAGAGGTTCCGTTGGACCCGGTCCCGGTTGTTTGTGAGTTCCCTGAAGTTTTCCCTGATGAGCTACCTGGGCTACTGCCTGAGCGCGATGTCGAGTTCTTCATCGATTTGATTCCCGGCTCGGGGCCTATTTCTATACCGCCTTATCGGATGGCCCCGACAGAGCTTCGAGAGCTGAAGGATCAGTTGCAGGATTTGTTAGAGAAGGGGCTTATTCGACCTAGTGTTTCTCCATGGGGTGCTCCGGTCCAGTTTGTCAAGAAGAAGGATGGAAGTTTGCGCTTATGTATCGACTACCGCCAGCTAAACAAAGTTACCGTTCGGAACAGATATCCGTTGCCACGCATTGATGATTTGTTCGACCAGCTTCACGGTGCGGGATATTTTTCGAGGATCGACTTGCGATCAGGATACCATCAGCTGCGGGTTCGATAGGAGGATATACCGAGGACAGCTTTCCGCACGCGCTATGGCCACTATGAGTTTTTGGTGATGTCGTTCGGACTCACCAACGCCCCAGCAGCATTCATGGATTTGATGAACCGTACATTCAGGTCGTATCTTGACTTGTTCATCATCGTGTTTATCGACGATATCTTGGTGTACTCCCGGAGCAGAGAGGAGCACGAGCAACACTTGAGGATTACATTACAGACTCTGAGGGAGCACCAGCTGTTCGCGAAGTTCTCCAAGTGTGCATTCTGGCTGGACAGCGTCGGATTCTTGGGTCACATGGTTACGAGAGACGGCATATGTGTAGACCCGAAGAAGATTGAGGCTGTTCAGCAGCGGCCCCGACCTACATCGGTTAATGAGATCCGTAGTTTTCTAGGCCTGGCGGGCTACTACAGGGGTTTTGTTCAGGACTTCTCCCGTATAGCTGCACCTTTGACCGGTTGACCCGGAAGGGAGATCCTTTCGTTTGGACAGAGGAGTGCGAGCGCAGTTTTCAGCAGCTACGGACTTGTTTGACTACGGCGCCGGTATTATCTTTGCCTTCGGGATCAGGCGAATTTGTGGTCTACGGTGATGCTTCACGAGTGGGGCTAGGGTGCGTATTGATGCAGCATGGCCGAGTGATCGCATATGCTTCTCGGCAGTTGAAGAAGCATGAACAGAACTACCCCACTCATGATTTGGAGATGGCTGCAGTGGTCTTTGCATTGAAGATTTGGCGACATTACCTATACGGCGAGTCGTGTCAGATATTCACCGATCACAAGAGCTTAAAGTACATATTTCAGCAGCGAGACCTGAATCTCAGACAGCGTCGTTGGATGGAGTTGGTGAAAGACTACGACTGCGAGATCTTATATCACCCAGGCAAGGCGAATGTAGTGGCAGATGCGTTGAGTAGGAGGCCCGGGGGTAGTCTATCCTTTTTACGCGCAGTGCAGAGGCAGTCGTCAGCAGATTGGCAGATGTTATGCGACAGCCGAGTTGAGTTTGAGTTCACTCAGACAGGGGGACAGCTCGCGCATGTTCGTGCACGCCCACAGTTGCTTGACCGTATATATGAGGCACAGCGCAGAGACGACCGTTGCTCAGAGATCATGGCACAGATGGGGCATGGCAGATTTTCCGAGTTCGTGATTGACGATCAGGGGATTTTACGCTATGGATCTAGACTGTGCGTACCAGATGCTGATGGATTACGGCGCGACATTCTTGAGGAGGCACACCGATCAGTGTATAGTGTCCACCCCGGTTCCACCAAGATGTACCATGATATGAGAGACACCTACTGGTGGGACGGGATGAAAAGGGACATTACGGAGTTCGTATCGAGATGCCTAACTTGCCAGCAAGTCAAGGCCGAGCACCAGAGGCCCGCAGGAGAGCTACAGTCGTTACCCATTCCAGAGTGGAAATGGGAGCAGATTTCGATGGACTTCGTTGTGGGTCTACCCAGGACCATTCGAGGGTACGACTCCATCTGGGTGATCGTAGATCGATTGACGAAGGCGGCTCACTTCCTACCAGTGAAGACCACTTTCAGCTTCGCTCAGTATGCTCAGCTCTACATTGACGAGATCGTGCGACTACATGGCGTACCGACTTGTATCGTGTCAGATCGAGGCACCCAGTTCACCAGCCGACTTTGGCAGAGACTTCAGGAGGCTTTGGGCACTCGTTTGATCTTCAGCACAGCGTTTCATCCGCAGACCGACGGACAGTCAAAGCGGACCATTAATACTCTCGAGGACATGCTCAGAGCGTGCGTTTTAGACTTCGGCGGTAGCTGGGATCGTCATTTACCTCTAGTGGAGTTCTCCTACAACAACAGCTTCCAGGATACTATTCATATGGCACCTTTCGAGGCATTGTATGGGAGGAGATGCAGATCGCCCGTCTGTTGGACAGAGCTCAGCGAGAGCAGTATACTGGGGCCGCAGCTTGTTGAGGAGACGAAAGCGAAGATACAGTTGATCCGAGACCGGATGAGAGCGGCTCAGAGCAGGCAGAAATCGTATGCAGACAGGCGCCGTCGCAGGTTAGAGTTCGCAGTTGGCGATCATGTTTTTCTGAGGGTCTCTCCGATGAAAGGCGTGATGCGTTTTGGGCGAAAGGGGAAGCTTAGCCCTAGATTCGTAGGTCCCTTCGAGATCCTCGAGCGTGTGAGCGTTGTTGCATATCGTTTGGCCTTTCCACCCAGCTTTCCCGATGTTCACCCCGTCTTCCATGTTTCGATGCTCCGCAAGTACATTCACGACCCTTCGCATGCGATTCAGCACCCGACAGTCCAGCTAGAGCGCGACCTTTCCATTGCAGAGCAGCCGGTGGCCATCCTGGATCGGCAGGTGAAGAAGTTGAGATCGAAAGTTATACCAACCGTCAAGGTCCTTTGGCGTAGCCCGAGCAGCGAGGAGGTTACCTGGGAGACCGAGGGCGAGATGAGGAAGAAATATTCCCATCTCTTTGAAGGTACGCGTAGCTATATTTTTAAATTCTGGGACCGAATTTCTTTAAGGGGGAAGATTGTAACGCCTTGAAAAGTCGTTTTGGTGTTTTCCTGAAAATCGGTGAAAATTCGGTATTTTTCCGAAAACCGTCTTTCGTGGTTTTTTGCAGTTTAGGACTAATTATACCTAAAATGGATAGGTAATTGCTTGTTTTTAGTATCTAATGAGTTACTTATGAAATTTTGTTCATTTAAAAAAAATTTCCCTTTTTTCAATTTTTAATATTATTTTAAGCCGGTAAGAAAATACATTAAATTAGCGATAAATACAAATTTAAATGGGCTAAATTTAAGTTTTAAAATCATGTTAATTAAAATATAGTTGTAACATAAATTTTTAGTATTTTATTTTAAGTTTTAACAAATTTTTATGATGGAAAACAAAAATATATTTTTTTGAGCTAAAACTTGCAAATATGAACTTGTAGAGGGTCTTTTTTGCAAAGAACCTTTTTGTATTCACTCCCACTCATCCCCACTCCCCAAGGCCGGCCCCACCACTGCTGGAGCAGCCCCATCCCCCTCTATTTGACTTTAACTATTGTGAATGGAGTGAAGAAAGGATTAAAATATTGTAATTTAGAGTATGGTGTACTTGTGAATGGAATGGGCTTTGACTTGGAGAAAATTCCTCAATCCCACACCATTCTCCCCCACTCCCTTCCCACTTGGCCGAGACAACCAGCAGCAGCCCCTTTTTCTTTTTCCCCAAATTCTTCATCTCCTTTTTGCTTCAATTTCATCCAAAAATCCACCGAAATCCCTAATTTTCTTCACAAATTCAACACAAAACCTTATTCTATCTCTTTTCAAGCCCAAATTGGTTTAAATCTTGGAGAAAGGAGGTGTCTTGGGAGGCTTGAGCAAACTTAGGATTGAACTTTGGAGGTATAACTTCTAATCAAATGGTTAAATTGTAGTTAAAGTATGCTAATTAGGACTTGCATGTTATATTAATATTAAAATTATAGCTAAATCCTAATCTAGTTTTTTTTTAGTTCATGGCTTGACTTTTAATTAGGGTTTAGAAAACCGTTAATTAGTTAATTATGTTATTTTTTTTATCTAGTTTTATGCAAACTTAATTTAAGAGATTACTTTGCTTAAGTGGATATCGATATGTGTTAAATTATGTTGTTCAAGTGTGAAATTGGATTTAATTGATGGCTATAAAAATCAAGAGAGGGTTGTTTATGGAAAAATATGATTTGAAGCATTGTAATGTGTTATAATTAATGTGATTGTGGTTAACTAGTTATGCGGTTACATGTTATACTAGGTTGTAATCCTTTTTGTCGCAAAACGGCGATGTTGCGCCGATTTTTGGAATGTTTGTGCTTACTAGTTTTGTTATAAAATTATGTGATGAATTATTTTTGATATCTTGATGATTGTGTTGGCTTATCCTATGACATTTAGGATGTGTGAGTGCGGTTTCTTTCAGTGGTCAGGTTTTAGTTTGGTCGGGCGACCAATCGACGATTTTAGTTAGTTTTTGCGATTTTCGCGTGTGTTCCGTGCACCTTGTGCACGTTGTACCTAGCTTGTGAGCGTTGATATTTTCATTTGGGATTTGAGTCATTTCATGATATGTAACCTTATGTTTTGTATTGGTGCAAAATCCAGGTTCGGTCGCGGAGACGTCAGACGCGGCTCGAAAGAGGAAAGCGGTGATCGGACGTGTCTAGCTAGGGATTCCAGTGAGTAGATGTAACATCTACGGGGGACTATCGTTGGATGGCGCAAGCCGACCGATAGTTTTAGTAACTTAAAAGATTCTTAGTGATGTTAGTAATTAGGGGTGTAATACTTATATGATTATTTGCTGCATCCATGCCTTATATTGACATACATATGCGAACCCTTTTTATAGGACATCCGCACCATTGCCAGGGTTTTTATATGCAGCACGAGCACTATTCATGCTTACACACACGCCCTGGTAATTGCCATGCCACCACACTAGATAACCTATAATTTGAAACCTTTTACTAATTGATGCTTAAACCTGTGCTATTGCCTTTAATTCCTTAAAATGAAATCGTACGATTTCTATTCATGTGCATGCACCTCATCATATTATTTGTTCATGCCTAGTCTATTAATCATACATCGTAGCTTAATTATTGATACCATATGCATTCATCACCATTGATATATGCACTTATGAGGATTTCTTGAGATTTTATGATATTTCTAGATTTCGGGGGAAAGCCGCAAAATTTCTAAACTTATTATGTTTTTAAAATATGTAATTGCGGTTTTCTAGTGATGTAAAGTGTCGTCCACCATGAGTTTATTATGGTTTTCGAGATCCGTGTCGAGGAGTGGAGGAACCGTCACGGGTACATGGTGGGCCCGGTATGGTACCCCGGGGCAAGATGAATGTGGTGTTGACGTTGAGCCTGGCAGGGGACGGATTACCTACCGGTGACTGTTTGGCACGGCGGATATCCAGAGGATACTGACCGTGGCCGCGAGATGATGAGATTTTGATATTGAGCTGGGTCAGCCGGATGGCTGAGGCCAGAGATACTATGACATGGATATATGAGATTTGTGATAGTTTTGAGATGTCGTTGCTGGACACAGATTCTTGTTGATTCTATTGGTATTGTGCTGGTATTTCAAAAGAGATTCTTAAAGGGAAAAACATGATTTCTTATACTTACACATTCAGATCACGAGTTGATTTGCATTGCATTCATACCTGCTAGTATATTCATATTGCATACATACTTGCCATTATGTCCTGCCTTACCTGTATTTAGATGCTAGGATGCTTGTGTGCATGCATACGATAGCCTGTGTAGGTGTTATTTATTACTCACGAGTTGGCAACTCACCCCCGTTGTGCGATAGCCTTTTTCAGGTCCGCTCCGTCAGTACAGTAGCGGCGGGCGCACTTGCTTCTTTTGCCTGGACTCGAGGTTTTGCTCTTAGGTGGGTTATATTATTATTTTTGCACCACCTTGTATATTCTTTGTATCTAGAGTACTCCATCTACTGTATCTACCAGTATTGTTGTATATTGTCCTAGAGATGAGACTGTGAGATTTGTGGACTTTTTTGCTGTAATTTGGGGTCGAGCTCACTTGAGTCGACATGCTGTTTTTTTCATGCTTCTTTATGATTATTTTACATGATGTTGTTTTATATTGCGTGGGATTTGTGACCGCCTTGTGGCGAAGAGCTAGCTCCCTCTTGGGGATGCCTTATTTGTTGGATTCATATATATTCTTGTTGTACCCATTTTGGGGGCCAGTATTTACAAAGGAGACTCTGCCGAAATTTTCGGAAAAATTTGTATTGTTTTTAAAAAGGTTCTTATATGACTTATTTGATAAACTCGTTTTCAATTGATTGGGTTCTCTTCACTCTTTTGCTTATTTGGTTTTGTTTTCTGGGCTTTGGCTTACTTATTTTACGGACGTCTTGAGACGTTACGTAAACTTAAGTGCCAGTCACGTTCCGTACCCTGCGGGTCATGACAGAAGTATAAAGAACCAGTCCTGGCATGTGTAGACAGGAGACCTTACATACATCATAATGTATCAGTCCCATGAGTTTACTAACTCTTTCTCTGTTTCTAATAAACAGAGCTATGGTCATCTAATCTTTGTGACATGACTGGCAACTTTAACAAGATGTAAATTCAAACTGATTTAAATATGCATCTAAAATATAACTTCAGCCAGTCGGGTCGCATTGATGTGACCTAGTCTACAATGCCTCAAGAAGGATTCGCTCATTTCTGAACTCTTCCTCTTGTGTGTGTTCTGTATACTAGGAACTGGAGTTTGATTTAGAACTTCAATGCTTTTGGATAACGTGCCTGATCGATCAACTTTTGATATAGGAAATGTTCAAAACATTATCCATCAATACAAAATTATATCCTTTCTTTAGTAATAAAGAGACTGATATGATTTTGTATATCAGGTTCGGTATCTAATAGCATTTGTTCAGAATCAATGTATTCGTAATACAGGGTGACAGTGACCAACAGACTTGGCTGCAACACTTGCCCCGTTTTTTGTCTCATGAAACTTATCACCCGTTCTCAGTTTTTCTACCTTTTTGTAGCCCTATGTAACAGCTTACATATCTGGGATCCTGATCCGGTATCATATACCCAAGATACAGAGGATACTGAGAAACAGTTCTGTTTAGCGAACACACCCAAAGAAGATGCATCATATGCACTTTCTTCGTTTGGGCTGTATAGGAATTCTGGTATTCCCCTATTTCCTGCTCTGTCTTATAACAATTATAAGTTGGAGCGGGACCAACGTTCCCCAGCTCAGTATAACAAGCGGGTTTGGTCAATACATCCATATTATTATCTTGATTAAGGTGTGATATGGTCGCTACCTGGAGAGAGAGAGAAGAAAACACTCAGCGTGCGCTCTTGCAAGATCAGATTGGTTATTTATTTTATCTAATCAGGATGGCTCCCACTGTTTTTCTCAAATCTTCCTTCAAACACTAAAAGGAAAGACTAGCCGGGATTAATTACATTCTACAAGTTCGCCAATCTTTCAGCCAGGCCAGTGTCGGTACTTTGAGGGAGGTTCCCCGTGCTTTCGCACGGACCTAATTACAGTAAACCTCGTTTTTCCAGAGGCGTAACCCCGTTGACACCTTTCCAGACACCTACTTGATCGGCTAATTGTAAAGTGCAAAACTCTCCCAGGAGTAACAATTACTCGCAGTGGGTATCGAGATCCAACTATCATATAGAAGGTATGCAATCTCATTGCAAGTTTCAACACTTGAAACTACCGATAAAGGTTTTTACCCCTAGCACCTATGACCTGAACTATGGTCAACAAATCATAAGTACTAGTCAAGTTCTACCCGTCATTTCGTGATTAATCAGACCCACCCACATGACCCTTAACTAAGGTCAACAAAGTCACGTGACAGTCCTAACTAATCGCATCATATGCGATGTAGGAAGACATCACTTAGCTACCGTACACTGTGCCTTAACTAAAGTCAACAAACACAGCACGAATACTAAGTACTCTACTTCCTAAAATGACGGAGGGTTGCGAATGGTTTTTGTGAAAACCTTTAACGCTTTGAACTTGATCTCGTTGCGGAATCAAATGGTTTTTAAATGGAATGTTTTTGAGGCTTTTCTAGTTTTGCTAAAGGGGTCACTCCCGGTGAAGGGATCGTCGGCCCTTTCCTCGTCGAATGAGGTGCGGGATATATCATATATATCACTGTGCAAAGCAGAAACTATAGAAGCTATCAAAAGACAAACCGAATGATGTAGCATCTGCCAGTTATTGCTAAAGGAGTCACTCCCGGTGAAGGGATCTCGGTCCTTTCCCTATCGAATAAGGTGCAGGATGTTCTACAAGGAACACCACGATGCAAAGCAAGAACTGTAGCTACCTGTTTTATTTTTTGAAATTCGATTTCACAACATCTATTAGGTTTATTTTCTTTCATTAATCTCATTAATGAATATCCCATCATTTAATTCCACCTAATCATCACAGATAAATATAACGTACGCTTATGCCATCCGCATTCGCCTCGATGTCCCATCTGCACCGTTAGGTTAGGTAACTAACGATAGAGCGAGGCAGGGCTAGCGCGGGTGTAAAACATAAGCAACGTCTATATAATATATCATATATATTATATACTACATCTATTTGAACAGAGCACAGAACATCGCATGATCACATCACAGATAACGCAGCAGAAAGAATCATATGAAATATTGGATATTCTAGGATGTCCGTGTTTTCAATACGAGCCAGTATAAAACACGGATTCCACGGTCGTGATGAATAGCCAATCCCACACCGCTAGACCCCCACGAGAGCGGCAAGCAACCCTACCAATTCTAGGGTTAGGAGACCCGGACTCGACTCCTCGAGTTGGTCTCCCACTGGACCCCAGAACCCGGTTACTTGTGCTCCCCTCCTTGGGTCTATCCTAGTGCAGAAAAATAAATAATATACAAATGGTGACAACATCCGCAACCTGGAAGTGCCCCAATAAAAGAATATTACATACAAGTTTTTACATGAATGAAAAAGAAAAAACACTCATCTCACATAAAAAACCCCCGGCTATTCAAACACGACGATCCAATATAACATATCCAGCAACACATAACATCACATGTCATCAACGTAAGTAAATATGCGCATCCCAATTGTCGTTGACATATAGCAACGAAACCGGCGATATCACATATTACACTTACGGTCACAGAAAAGAAAGTGTAAAACTACAACAGTTGGAATCCGCAACTCCTTTAGACATCACATGCCTAATCAAATGAATTCTTTAGACATCGCATGCCTAACAATTATAAACCCCGCATTTTAGTCTCATTATCGAAAACACTTTTCAATATCAAGTCGGGCAATTCAACAGGATTCCCGACATTCTGATCGAATGCTCGTCGCAAACTTCAGTAGACGGACGCGCCCTCGACGCCGTCGACAAAGTGAACCAAGGCGGAACACCGCTACCGCGAGCACCCGAACGGATGATTTCGGCGACGGGGTTCTCCTACAGTCACTTGGTCGGGGCTATGGGGTGTAGCTGTCTATTAAGTTTACCCGGCGAGTATCCGCGTACGCTACGTGATTGCAACGGACTTTTGATCGCATCAAAATTCCGTGGCAACCGATCAAGTGAGGCTAAACTGCTATGTTTATAACATTCATCAAGTCATCTCATAACTTTTTGCGAATTCCAAGTATTGTATAACATTCCGGATAAATAGAAAATGCTAAACTTTTCGATCGAACAATCGAACACCCAAGTTTTCCCGATACCCCTCAACGCATGAAATAAGTCTAACAACATTCAGTTCGTGCCTCGGTACCAACGGTCCAGCCGTAGAAGGGTCAAGCCAACGCCTCACATGCGGCACGCCGTACTGCCCCAAACCCGAAGGTTCAAAGGGCAGTTCAAGACGGTCACATAATCGAGTTAAGGTTTGTTGTCTTCTAGAGGGTCCATCGCGTTACTTGCACTACTTAGAACGTCGTTAAACTACGGAAAAATCCAACAGTTGGAAATTTCCCGACAGGGGAAAAAGTGGGTATTTATATCCGGTCGAACTTTTTAACATATTCTAAAAATACCCGGAAAAGCACACCGACAAAAATTAGACAGTACGATCGAATACACCGAGTCCCCAATACAACCCAGAAAATAAAACTCTGGAATAAATATTAAAATATTCCCAGGAAAACTAGCACTAAAAACTAGGAGTTACTGTGAAAACATAAACAGATGATGGGACAACTTGGCCGCGGAACCGCCGCACAAGCCATGCGTGTGCCGCGGTTCCGCCGCAGTCCAGAGGAATCATGATATCGAATTTCACAGTAATTCTTAGGATTACCTGCTGATTTTTCTGCATATTTTTAATTTCGAAAAAACCACGATTTCAGAAAAAGTCCAGAGAGCAATATTAGGGTTTGGGTTTTGATTCGATCGGAGTTCTAATTCCGTCTGGACTTCGCCTAAGGCTCTAGCTAGGCTCTGATACCACTGTTGGGTTCCTAGGCACTCTAATGAAGTCTCACAAGTGATCAAACATGCCAATTTCTAAAAATTACGGTGCCGAGAAAACCTAGAACGGATCGTTGGCTAGAAGTATTGTAGGCGAAGCAAGCAAGTAATCGAATTAAATGCTAAGGGAAGTGACTACAACCTTTGTAGATCCGATGCACCACTTCCTAAGCTCCGCGATGATCTCCCTCCGCTGTCCAAATCGAACTCATGACTCTAGCATTGGCATCATCGAAGAATGGGCGGGCTTGATCGTCGGTTCGATGCCGTAGATGATCTACGTCGAGGCATCACAAGAACAAGCTCCAACTTCACCAAGCCTTGAAAACTTGTGAAGGAAACACCCTATACAACTTGGCAAGAGGTAGAGGATGAAGAAATAAGAAGTGGGTAGACTTTAGATTTGGATTTCTCACTCATTTTGGCTAGTTGCAATTGATGGTGCAAGCTTTCTTCAAGTTGAAGATGAAGAAGAAGAAGAAGATAATATATGATAAGTTATCATTTAAAATAAAAAACCATATGATACTTATCATGTCAACAACCATGGTTTAGTGTAGAGAATCAACTAAGGTTAGTAGAATTGTTAGGTTTAGGAGATGAAGACAAAATGGTCATTAGGTCAAAGATGCTTGAAGCATCCAAAAGAAACCATTTTGTTTTCTTTACCTTTTAAAAATAAATAGATAAATGAATAAGTAAATAAAAGAAACCCTAACCATTCATATAACCATGGTCAATTCTTTACACAAACCCAAGCTTGCATGTATCATCAAACATGATACAATCTTGTGCACAAAAGTATATCTCATATACAACTTGTGCAAATCAAGTGAGTAAATCCATTTAAAGTGAACCAATACTAGTTAATGCAAATTAATATATCAAATATATAATTATGCATTAAATCATTAAATCAACACTTGATTCAATGATCCGGTCATATCGCATATAACCGGCTAGTATCCAATGTATCGGCTTATCGAATCAATCCTTGATTCGATAACTAGGTTATATCGCATACAACCATTTGACACATTCATCGCGAGAATGAAATACGGTATCACATACACACATTATTCTCGGTCCCGCACATATCTCATATGCGCTCCTATTTCGTTTCGCTTGAGCCAGAAAACCTCTGTGTAGGACTCTAAAGACTCGTCAAACGCCGGCAGCAGATGATGATCATATCAAACACCCACAAGCCGCAAGCGGTCTGCTAAACGTAACGGCCACCCGGGTATTGAGCGATCAGAAGATCGACGAGCAAGCCCGCTCACACTCCTGTGAATCCAACCAGTAACACTTACCGTATAGTCCGGTCTGTTCGTCTGATATGTCGCATATCTCGCCTAGGGATGGTCAACGTCAGACCCCAATAGCTCGATAAGTCATGCCGACGTAAGGTCCATAACATTCGTGAAACTACTGATAACTCTTACCAGTATATCACTGCAACCCTGGCCAGGGATTTCCTGTTATGGCCAGTCGAGCATAGCGCAGCATCAACCCCCAATACCGGGAGAGACGAATCCCCTCCTATCGCTCATTGCCTCCATGTGAATCGGGACTGTACCCAATAACCACCTGTTTGCACAACTCTGTAGAGCCGTGGTAGGGTGGAAATCAAAGCACAGTGGGAGACACACAAGACTCTATGACGATCTCGGGTCAACAGACTAAGCTGTACCAGTGTCACCAGAGAACTGCCATCTGACGTGAGGTATAATACCATCTGGGAGTTCTCGGCGAGTCCGTTCAGTGTACCCAGTCTCCACTGAGCACCCGCATACCATCTTCGATGTCAAACACCAATGGATATGGGATCATCCATCGCCCATCGCATGGGTCGAGAAGATATGCGCTAGTCTACTCTGGAATATCGATGCCCCGTCTCGACATTCCCACGACTAGGAACAATGAAGGATGTACTCATTGGCTACCCAGGCCCCACTAGTATGATCTACATCATAGTCCTGGAATTCGAGTACACATCCTAAGGGCTTTATCAACATGTAATCAGAGAGACAGAAAATATACATGTTAAGATAAAGAGCAACCAGATAGCGTACTATCATGTCGAGCAAGAAAGTCCTACCTATATATGTCCCAGCATCCACTACAATATACATCCAATGTACAGTAATGGCCTCTAGGGCATACATATAACTAACAACATCTTGTGAAACTTGCCAGTCATTTCACAGAAATAAGATGACCATAGCTCCGTTTATTGGAAAAAGAGAAAGAGTTGGTGAACTCTTGGGATTGATACATGATGATGTATGTAGGTCCCCAGTCTACACATGCCAGGATTGGTTATTTGTACTTCATTACATTCACTGATGATCTTTCAAGATTCGGACATATATTCCTGTTGAAACACAAGTCTGAACCTTTTGAGATATTCAATGAATATAAGTTAGAAGTAGAGAACCAAAACAGGTATAAGTATTATGTCCATTGATGAGATCAGGGAGGAGAATACTTGAGCACGGAGTTCCTGGACTATTCTAAAGGAGAATGGGATTCTCTCTCAGCATTACTCCTCCGTATACAGCACATCACAACGGTGTATCGAGGCGGAGCAATTGCGCCCTATGAGATATGGTGCGCTCTATGATGAGTATTACTGAGTTGTCTATTACCTTTTGGGGTTATGCACTTGTGAAGCATGCATACCTATTGAATAGGGTTCCAGTCAAATCAGGTACCTACCACTCCATATGAGATATGGAATGGGCAGAGACCATCTCTTAAGTAAGTTAAGATTTGGGGTTGTCCGGCTGATGTCAAAAGCAAAGTCCGGACAAATTCAAGGCAAGGTCAGTTTTGTGGAAGTTTGTTGGATATCCCAAGCATTCGCAAGGGAATATCTTCTACCGAACCGAGGAACAAAATTGTTTTATTTCTCGGCATGCCACCTTTTTGAGAAAAAGGATTTCTTGTGAAGAAATTAGTGGTCATGAAGTAGAACTGGAAGGAGTTCCAGCTATACAAACTGCAGCTGATGATTTGGTAGAACCGGAAGTTTCAATAGTTCCCAACGAACCTCAGCCTCTCCGCCGATCTGGTAGGGTTCCTCACCCACCTGAGAGATACTTTGGTTTCTCTGTGACAGTGGGAGCGAGGGATGCATCATGAGATGATGACCCAACTAGTTTCGAGCAGGCCATCAAGAGTGGGGACTCTGTAAGAATGGCTGGATGCTATGCGATCTGAGATGGAATCTATGTACACCAACAAAGTATGAACTTTGGTTGCTATATCTAAAGGGTTGAATCCTCATTAGGAGCAAGTATATCTTGAGAAGATTACTTGGTGTACATAGAAGAGTTGAGACTTTCAAAGCTAAGACTTGATGCAAAAGGTTGTCGTCATAAAACAGGTGTGGATAATGATGAAACCTTTTCTAATGCCTATGCTTATGTCCATCCAGATCCTACATGCCATTGCTACATACCATGACTACAATATCTGGCGGTTGGGTGTTATGACTACTGTTCTAAATAGTGATTTAGAAGAGAGCGTCTATAAGTACACAGCCAGAGGGCTTCGTAGACAGTGGGAGCAGCAGAAACGTGTGCAAGTTGCATTACAGGTTAAAGCAGGCATCGCGGAGTTGGAACATCTGTTTTGATGTGGTAGTAAAAGAGTTTGACTTCATCAAAATGGTAGATAAACCTTGTATATACAAAAGGGAAGTAGGGAATATGGTAGTGATCCTCGTATAGTACGTAGATGACATGCTCTTGATAGGGAAGGAGTTTCCTATACTACGCTCGCTCAATCTCCTCTTATCACAATGATTCTCCATATAGGATCAAGATGATACCTCCTAAATCCTGGATTTTGGATCTATGAGATAGATCTAAGTGGATGTTAGGGTTCTCACTAGGTGTAGTGAGATGGTATCAATCGATCCTGGGGAGAATCACTGGATAGCTTCCAAGGTGATAAGGTCGACTGAATGTCAGTCACAGGCATTGTCTTTACCCTCTGTAAAGGGACGGTATGTTGGAAGAGTTCCAAGCTAGATACTGTGGCATACTAGACGATAAAGGCTGGATACATCGCTACCAAAGAGGCAGTCTGGGTGTATATTAGTTTATGAGATGAACTTTGTTTCTACCATTGTGTGACAATGGAGTTGTGGCTTATGCCTAGGAACGTCCGTCCCATCAGTGATCCAGACATATTCTAAGGCAGTGTTACCTGATCATGGAGATGGTTGATCTCCAGGGGATCGAGGTCAGGAGAGTAGACTCAGAGGACAACACGGCGGATCCACTCACAAAGGCCTTTTCCCAAAGAGAGACTTTTATGGAATGGTTGAGTATGAGATACTACAACCACTGTTATCAGATGACCCTAGTGCAAGTGGGAGATTGTTAGTTATATGTATGCCCTAGAGGCCATTACTATACATGAGATGTATATTCTAGGGTCCAGTGGGAGACCATCTCGAGGAGTCGAGACCGGGTCTCCTAACTATAGAATTGGTAGGGTTGCTTTCTGCTCTCATAGGGGTCTAGGGGTGTGGGATTGGCTATTCATCACGACCGTGGAATCCGTGTTTTATACATGCTCGCAATAAAACACGGACCTCCTAATATATCCAATATTTCATATGTTTCTTATGCTGCGATATCTGTGATGTGATCATTTGATATGTTGAGATAGATACTGGATATAGTATATGTGATATATTATATAGACGTTGCTTATATTTTACACCCACGCTAGGACTACCCCGCTCTGCCGTTAGTTACCTAACCTAACGGTGCACGAAGGGACATCGAGGCGAATGCGGATGGCATAAGCGTACGTTGTATTTATCTGTGATGTTTAAGTAAACTTAATTGATGGGACTTCATTAATGAGATTAATGAAATAAAAGAAATCTAAAGATGTTGTGGAATCGAATTTTCAAAAACCGGTAGCTCTAGTTGTTGCTTTGCATAGCGGTGTTCCTTGTAGAACATCCAGCACCTTATTCGATAAGGAAAGAGCCGAGATCCCTTCATCGGGAGTGACCTCATTAGCAATAACTGGCAGATGCTACAACCCTCGGTTTTGTCTTTTGATTGCTTTTCTAGTTCTTGCTTTGCATAGTGGTATTTGTGAAATATCCTGCACCTTATTCGATAAGGAAAGAGCCGAGATCCCTTCACCGGGAGTGACCTTTTTAGCAAAACTAGCAAAAGGCCTAAAAAGCACTCCATTTAAATCATTTGATTCTACAATGATATCAAGTTCATTACGCAAAGGGTTTTCATAAAAACTTGTCGTAACCCTCCGTCATTTCAGATAAGTACTTCATAGTATTCGTGCTGCGTTTGTTGGCTTTCGTCATGGCATAGTATGCAGTAGCTATTTATGCTTATCTGCATAAGCATATGATGCGATTGAGTTAGGGTAGTCGTATGACTTTGTTGGCTTTCGTCAAGGGTCGTGCGGGTGGGTTTAATTCAATCGGGAAATGTACGGGTTGAACTTGACTAGTAGCCTATAGTTTGTTTGGCTTTCGTCAAGGTCATAGGATGCTAGGGGTAAAATATTATCGGGAATTTCAAGTGTTGAAATTTGCAATGAAATTGCATACCTCCTATGAGATAGTTGGATCCCGATACCCGCTGTGAGTAAGAGTTACTCCTGCGAGAGTTTTACACATTACAAATAGCTGATCAAATAGGTGTCTAGAAAGGTGTCAACGGGGTTACGCCCCTGGGAAAACGAGGTTTATTTTAATTAGGTCCATGCGAAAGTATGAGAAACCTTCCTCAAAGTACCGGCACTGGCCTGGCTGAAAGATTAGCAAACTTGTAGGGTGTAATTAATCCCGGCTAGTCTTTCCTTTTAGGATTTGAAGGAAGATTTGACTAAAACAGTGGGAGCCATCCTGATTAGATATATTAATAACCAATATAATCTTGCAAGAGCATACGCTGAGTTCTTTCTTCTCTTTCTCTCCAGCTAGCGACCATGCCACGCCTTAATCAAGATAATAATACGGATGTATTGACCGAACTCGCTTGTTATGCTGTGCTAGGGAACGTTGGTCCCGCTCCAACTTATAATTGTTATAAGACTGAGCAGGAAATAGAGGATTACCAGAATTCCCGTGCCGCCCAAATGAAGAAAGTATATGATGATGCATCTTCTTCAGGTGTGTTCATTACCCAGAACTATTTCTCAGTATCCTTTACGTCCTGGGTATGAGATACCGGATCAGGATCCCGCAAAATGTAATCTATTGCATGGGCTAAAGAGAGGTAGAGAACTGAGATAGGGTGATAAGTTTTAAGAGTTAAAAATGGTGCAAGTGTTGCAGCCAAGTCTGTTGGCAGTTATCACCCTATATTATCAAATACATTGATTCTGAACGAATGTTATTAGATACCGAACATGATATACAACATCATATCAGTATCTTTATTCAGTAAAAAAGGATATAATTTTGTATTGTTGGATAATGTTTTGAACATTTCCTAAATCAAGAGTTGATCGGTTCAGGCTCGTTATCTAAAAGCATATATGTTCTAAATCAAACCATAGTTCTTAACGTACAGAACACACACAAGAGGAAGTGTTCAGAAATGAACGAATCCTTATTTAGGTATTATAGACTAGGTCATATCAATGCGACCCGACTAGTTGAAGTTATATAAAAATGCATATTTAAATCAGTTTGGATTTACATCTTGTGAAACTTGCCAGTCATGTCACAAAGATAAAATGACCATAGCTCCGTTTATTGGAAACAGAGAAAGAGTTAGTGAACTCTTGGGATTGATACATGATGATGTATATAGGTCCCCTGTCTACACATGCCAGGAACGGTTCTTTGTACTTCATTACTTTCACTGATGATCTCTCAAGATTCGCACATGTGTTCCTGTTGAAACACAAGTCTGAAACTTTTGAGAAATTCAATGAATATAAGATAGAAGTAGAGAACCAAAATAGGTATAAGTATTATGTCCTTTGATGTGATCAGGGAGGAGAATACTTGAGCACGGAGATCCTGGACTATTCTAAAGGAGAATGAGATTCTCTCTCAGCATTACTCCTCTGTATACACCACAACACGTTGGTATATCGGGGCGGAGCAATCTCACCCTATGTGATATGGTGTGCTCTATGATGAGTACTACTGAGTTGCCTATTTCCTTTTGGGTGTTATGCACTTAAGAAACTGCATAACTATTGAATAGGGTTCTAATCAAATCAGGTGCCTACCACTCCATATGTGATATGATATGGGAAGAGCCCATCTCTTAAAGAAGTTAAGATTTGGGTTGTCCGGCCTATGTCTAAAAGCAAAATCCGGATAAACTCGAGGCAAGGTCAGTTCTGTGGAAGTTTGTTGGATATCCCAAGCATTCGTAAGGGAATATCTTCTACCAAACCGAGGAACAAAAGGTGTTTAGTTTTCTCAGCATGCCACCTTTTGGAAAGGGAATTTCTTGTGAATAAATTAGTGGTCATGAGGTAGAACTGGAAGGAGTTCCAGCTATACAAACTACAGCTGATGATTTGGTAGAACCGGAGGATTCAATAGCTCCCAACAAACTTCAGCCTCTCCGCCGATCTAGTAGGGTTCCTCACCCATCTGAGAGATACTTCGGTTTTTTCTATAATAGTGGGAGCGAGGATTGCATCATAAGATGATGACCCAACTAGTTTAGTGCAGGCCATCAAGAGTGGTGACTCTGTGAGAATGGCTGGATGCTAAGCGATCTAAAGATGGAATCCATGTACACCAACAAAGTATGGACTTTGGTTGCTTTATCTGAAGGGTTAAATCCCCATCAGGAGAAAGTATATCTTGGGAAGATTACTAGGTTTACATAGAAAAGTTGAGACTTTCAACGCTATGCTTAAGTCCATCTCGATCCTACTTGTCACTACTACACACCATGATTATGATATCTGGCAGTTGGGTGTTATGACTGCTTTTCTAAATGATGATTTGAAGAGAGCATCTGTAAGTACACAGCCAGAGGGCTTCGTAGACAGTAGGAGAAGCGGAAACGTGTGCAAGCTGTTTTATCGGATAAATCAGGTATCGCGGAGTTGGAACATCTGTTTTTATGTGGTAGTCAAAGAGTTTGACTTCATCAACATGGTAGATGAATCTTGTATATACAAAAAGATAGTAGGGATTATGGTGATGTTTCTCGTATTGTACGTGGAAGATATACTCTTGATGGGGAAGGAGTTTCCTATGCTGCGCTCGGTCAATCTTCTCTTATCACAAGGATTCTCCATATAGGATCAATATGATACCTCCTAAATCCTAGGTTTTAGATCTAATTGGATGTTAAGATTCTCACTTGGTGTAGTGAGATGGTATCGATCGATCCTAGGGAGAATCACTGGAAAGCTTCCAGGATGGTAAGGTCGACTGAATGTTAGTCACAGGCATTGTCTTTACCCTCAGTGGAGGGACGGTATGTTAGAAGATTTCCAAGCTAGATACCGTGACGAACTAGACGATTAAAGATAATATATATCGTTACCAATGATGCTACCATAGAGGATAGTCTGGATATATATAAGTTCATGAGATGAACTTCGTTCCTAACATTGTGTGACAATGAAGTTGTGGCTTATGCCTAGGAACCCCCGTCCCATCAGAGATCCAGACATATTCATAGGTAGTAGCACCTGATCATGGAGATGGTTGATCTCCAGGGAGATCGAGGATAGGAGAGTAGATACAGAGGACACCATCGCGGATCCACTCACAAAGGCATATTTCCCAGTAGAGACTTTTATGGGATGGTTGAGTATGAGATACTTCAACCACAGCTGATTGTTGGGTATGAGATACTACAACAGATGGCCCTAGTGCAAGTGGAAGATTGTTAGTGATATGTATGCCCTAAAGGACATTACTGTACATATGATGTATATTGTAGTGGATGCTTGGAAATATATAGTGAGGACTTTCTTGCTCGACATGATAGTATGCTATCTGGTTGCTCTTTATCTTAACATGTACTCTGATTGTCTCTATGTTACATGTTGATAAAGCCCTTAGGATGAGTACTTGACTACCAGGAATATGATGCAGATCATACTAGTGGGGACAGTGTAGTGGCTAAGTACATCCTTCAAATGTTCCTAGTTGTAGGTGTATCGAGACAGGGTATCGATATACCAAAGTTGACTAGCGTATGCTTCTCGACCCATGTAGATGGGCGATGGATGATCCCATATCCATTTGTGTTTGACATCAGAGAAAGTATACGGGTGCTCAATGGAGACTGGGTACACTGGACGGACTCGCCGAGAACTCCCAGATGGTATTATACCTCACGTCATATGGCAGTTCTCTGGTGACACTAGTACAGGTTAGTCTGTAGACCCGAGATCGTAATAGAGTCTTGTGTAATTCCCACTGTGCTTTGATTTCTACCTTACTACATTCAAGAGAACGTGCAAAACGGTGGCTTTTAGGTACAGTCCTGAATCACATGGAGGCAATGAGCGATAGGAGGGTTTTTGTCTCTCCCGGTATTGGGAGTTGATGTTGTGCTGTGTTCGATTGGCTATAACTGGAAATCCCTGGCCAGGGTTGCTGAGATATACTGGTAAGTGTTATCAGTAGTTTCTCGAACTGTTATGGACCTCATATCGACATGACTTATCGGTTACTGGGGTCTGACGTTTACCACCCCTAGACTGGATATGCGACATATCATACGATGAGACCGGACTGGAAATCCCTGGCCAGGATTGCTGAGATATACTGGTAAGCGTTATCAGTAGTTTCTCGAACTGTTATGGACCTCATATCGACATGACTTATCGGTTACTGGGGTCTGACGTTTACCACCCCTAGACTGGATATGCGACATATCATACGATGAGACCGGACTGTACGAGAGTGTTACTGATTGGATTCACAGGAGAATGTACTGGCTTACTTATTGATCTTCTGATCGCTCAATACCTGGGTGGCTGTTATGTTTAGCTGACCGCTTGCAGCTTGTGGGTGTTTGATATGATCATCACCTACTACCGACGTATTGACGATTCTTTAAAGTCCTACACAGAGGTTTCCTGGCTCAGGAAAAATGGAGTTGGAGCACATATGTGATATGTGCGGGATCGAGAATAATACGATATGAGATATCGTATTCTATTCTCACGATATGTGATATCGGCCGGGTATATGTGATATAGCCGGGTCATCGGATCAAGTGTTGATTCGATGAACTGATACTTGTTATATTAGTCGGTTATTTGTGAAATAGCCGGATTATCGGATAAAGTGTTGATTCGATAATCTAATGTATAATTATATATGAGATATATTACGTTACATTAACTAATATTAGCTCACTTTATTGATTCATTTTCTCACTGGATAATACATTGATATATATGCTATATATGTTAAATGTATTATTTACTTTTGTTACAGTATATATTATATATGTGATATATAATATTGTAACATGTTAGGCTTACAAATGCAACATGGTTGTTGAGTTTAAAGCAAGTTAGGGTTTGGATTAGGGTTAGCTTTTGGATGAAGCTTTCATGAAGCTTCATGAAGCTTTGCCTTTTGTCATCTAGCTTGATATTTTGAGTAGATATTCTTTAACCTAACCTAAACCCTTAACCTATGGTTTATTCTCTACAAGAGTTTAGACTCTCGTTCTTAACTCAAGGTTGCAATTGTAACCACAACAATAATTCATTATTCAACACAAAAGGATTTCTTCTTCTTCTTCCTCTTGAAAGCTTTCTAGCTTTTGGATTTGTGATGATATTTTGTGAGAAATTGAAAACAAAAGAGAGAGAAATTCCTACTTCATCATCCTCATCTATTCTAGCCACTTAGATTAGTGTGTTTGCTTTGCTAGTGAAGTAAGAGGTTGGGTTTGAGATTCTTCAAGGTAGATCATCTTAGTTTTTGAAGATTGGAAGCAAGGTTGCATCTTTCTCTTCATGGAGCCTCTCTAGAGTCCGGGTACTTGATGATCACTGTGAAGGGACCTCAACACCGAGCTTATGAAGCGAAGGAACGGACTACAAAGGTTGTAATCCCCAACTCTTAGATGTAAAGTTGTTTGCTTCGATGTTTTGTTTGATTCTCTAGTTAAAGTTCCTAGGTTTTGGGTTATCTTCAATAGAAAAATTTTAACTTGGCATGGATGATGCCTCCCGAAACCTTGCTACCGTTGTAGGTAACCCAACATAATCTTCAGGTTTGTCTAACGAGTCTACTCCCTCATCTTCATCGCCATCTCAATCTTCAAGGATGTGGTTGAGAAACTCTTGGAGTGTGACCAAGGTTCGCGCCTTCTGGTTATATTCCTCCAGCGCATCAATATGTTTTTACAGGTCCGTGTGCTTGTCATCAGGCTTCACGGGCTTTTTAGTCTTCTTCTTCTTCTTCGAGGACTTTGACGGTTGGGCCTGAGCCTTTTGATTATCGCTACCAATTCTTGGATTCAGGCGCTGCTTCAGCATTCCCTCAATGACCTCGGATTCCAGTGGATTTTTCCACCTGATCGCCGTGCATGTTTGGAGATCCTTCAGCATTCTTTTCGTCTTGGCTGAAAGAGAGACCTCCCATGGAGCTTTTTCTATAAAAGAGCATGATGCCCCCGGTGTGTCCCCCTTTTAAGAGCGTGCGGCTGAGGCGGGCTTGCTTTCCAATTCTCGGACAGTGCGAATTTGCCCTGTTGGTATTGGTCCTCAATCCAGCCTTTGAAGACGAAGCAATTTTCGATTGGATGACCTACCACTAGGTGATAGGGGCAATAATTGGGATTATTGGCCTCACCGGGTTGCAATGGGCATTTTGGATCCGGCAAGGTGATGAACCTGTTGCGCACTGCCAGCTCGAACAGTCTCCTTGTTTTGTCCCGAGGAAACGAATAAAGGCTCTTCAGTTTATCATTGAAGAATCGCCGTCTATCATCTTGGCGATCAGTTGGTTTTGGACCACTGGGCTGCTGTTGAGTATTGGTGACGAAGGTCGCTTTACCTTTCCCTTTTTCGTTTCGAGATTCCAACTTCGAAGAAGATAGTCTATGACCCATCTGATCCATTTGGGCCAGCTTGTCAATCAAGGCCTGGAAAGTAGTTGTCTTGAAGAATATCATAAAATGGGATATGGTTGCCTGCGGATCAAGAGTACCCACGAACATGCCTACCGCAGGAGCTTCTTCGATGCGCTGCTCGCACTTCGACCATAGATTCCACCACTGTATCGTGTACTGCACCCATGTTTTTCTTAGCTTCACTCTGGCGTTAATTAATGCGGTGATCGAGGTGCGCTCGCTAGCGCTTGCGAATCTTTGTGTAAACAGTAACTCCATTTCTGCAAATGTCTTAACGGAGTCGTTCGGGAGCTCGGAGTACCATTCAAACGCTGTCTCCGACAAGCTGCCAACAAACTGGCGAAGCAACAGTTTGTCGTCACCTCTAGTGTTGCCGCACATAGCCCTAAATTGAGCAACGTGCTGGTGTGGATTCCCAGTCCCCTTATATACATGGAATTTAGGGATCGTATACCCCAGCGGGTACTTTATTTGGTCGTACCAACCCGGATAAGGTCGTCCAATCTTAACAATTTGGCCAGCCGCTTCGTTCGCCTGATGAGCTCGTATCTGTTGAGTGATATAGTCGTCCAGGGAGGATTTGGAAATGGTCTCTTCCTTGGCTGCTGAACAAGCCGGAAGCGGGTTCGATGTCTCTCCCCTATGGTCTTCAAGGATAATCGGGGGGTCTTCAGCTGGAGGATCCGGCTGTAACATCATCCCGACCATGTCTTGGAATAAAAGCGCCATTCATTTTATGTTGGCAGCTTGTTCCGCTGCCTCTTTGTCCTTCTTCTCAAGGATTCTGCGAAGGAACTCGGCATTGGTTTCTTGTTCATGACGCTGCTCTAACGACGTTTCCGGGCTTTCTTTTGGCCCAGTGAGTACGGCCATCTGTGTTAACATTTCCTGGAGCTTCTGTTATTGCTCCTGGTCCCTTGTTATAGATCTAGTGAATGGTCGATGGCCCGTAGAGATACGGCTAACCTCTTTCCCGGATGCCATATAAACAGTGTGCACCACCATGCCCCCAGACTTGGGGCGTTTAGATTCAGTGTTCTTAAGATTCGTTGTGGACATGGAAACTTTCTCTGGCCTCCTTCTTTTGTGGGTGGTCGAAGTTGAGGGAACCGTTGCATTGGGAACCCAAATAAATGACATCTCCTATGGTATGACAGGATGGTCCTTCTCTTGCCGAACTTTCATCTTTTTCGGTTGACGGGAGTGGTCTTGGCTGATCATAGAGTTTTGGACCTGTCGCCAGACCCTGCGAATTTTAGAGGACAGCCGCTGAGTGGGCTGCTCCAGCTTTGTCTTTGTAGCATTCACCATAAGTGGAGGAGATATTTTCAGCACAGCAGTCGGAGAGTTCTTGCACACCCTCCTGAGTGGTTCAAAGCTGTTCCCAGTTGGAACAACAGCATCAATTTCCACCATCGGAGCTGGTGGAGTCAGTCCAAAAGGAGAGCTGCCCTAGCCTTCCTTACTCGGCGCCAGTGACGATGGCGAGCATGTCGTGCTGACGGGACCGGCTCAGTTATGGGGGTGGCTTTGTCATGCCCCCTGTTCTGGCGGAGGGTTGCTGCTGGCGTTAGCCTCTTAAAAACTGACGTCCGTTGAGTGGGGATGGCCAATCTATTGAAGGCAGACTTTCGCGCAGGGGGAGCAGTTTTGATGACTTCGCCTGGAACGGGAGCTGAAATGGTCAGTCTTGCAAAGACCGACTCCTTAGCAGAGGAAGTCGCTCTGATGACTTCAGGAACAGGAATGACTATCCGCTTTGGGATGGCCGCTTCAGGTATCGCGGGCTTCTTCACGGGTCCACTTGAGCTTTGGCCCAGTCAGTTGAAAACTGAGCCGTTGGACTTGGGAGACCCGTTGAGAGGGGCCGCGGTAGTTGTAAGTAAGCCGATCAAAGACCGACTTCTTCGGGGCTTCTTGCGACAGCAATGGGGCGTTGAAGCTCATTGGTGGGAGCATGGTCCCAAAGAATAGCCCTGTGCCGGTTTGCATCACCTGGTCCACCATCGTAAAAAGGGAGGCCGCATGAGGCCCGTAGGTCACTCCTCCGGCGAGGACGGAGTGGGAGTTGTTGCAATTAATGCAATTTGAAGCCATTGATCTTCTGTTTTTCTGCACGGAGCAAGATACCAAATCTTAGTGCTTCACATCCAAAGGCAACCATATCAAACCGCGACTTGTTCATGACACACGAAGTGTGGAGTGTAAAGAGGAAAAGGTCCCACCGGGCGTGCCAGAATCTGTTCACCGCCAAAAGCCGGGAAGACAAACGTCTTGCCTGAATTTGGGGGCACATGCTATTTGGTTTTATCCGTCCACCTCTCCGAAGATGCCAAGTTGATTTATGGTACCACATATCGGAGGTTTAGATGGATGCGGCCATTGTAGCAGACTTTGTCAGATTCCCCCTCATTGTGAGGGGTTTTTTTATTATGGGGATGCTCTTCCCTGCAGGCGCAAGCCCCTGCGGTTAATTACGCTACTGCATCGCGGTAACCACTTTCTCCTTCTCCAGATGGTCATTTCGTGTCGTGTGTGTTTATTTTGTTTTTGGTTGCCCGTGGATTGTATACAGAGACTAATTTATGTTGTCGCCCATAGGGCGTGGATTAGTCCAAATCAGTATTTTCTTAGATTTGGGTTTGGGTTGGGTTTAAGGATCGTTAATCTCATTTGAGACTAAGATCAACTTAAACGTTTGTTAAGGATATGTTAGTCTAATTTTAGACTAAGATCAACATAATAGGATCATTTAGATCCAACAAAAGAGCATTTGGGCTCTATTGTTTTAGTTTAGGGACATTGCGGTCCAGAAGTTTAAGGACATCATAGTCCATGAAGTTTAAGGACGTCATAGTCCATAGTTTAAGGACGTCATAGTCTGTAAAGTTTAAAGACATCATAGTCTATGAGTTTAAGGACCTCACAATCCATGGTAGTTTAGAGACATCATAGTCTGTAAAGTTTAAGGACATCATAGTCCATGAGTTTAAGGACCCCACAGTCCGTGGAATGTCTGGTTGTCGGGACCCGTCACCTTTTTGAAGACGTTGAAGGATTACAACGACAAATATCAGAGGAGTGAAGAGATGTACCCTTGAACCAATATTGGTTGGGAAATCTGTAGTCCAATTTGGGACTAAGATCAAAGATTTATGAGCATATGGACTCAATTAATCTGAATTAGAGATCTGTGTCCAACTTGGGCTCGGCCCATCCAGTTAAAATGTTGGGCATTTAATTAAGCTCAATGCTTTTTTTCATTTAACAATGTTGAGCATTGGTTTGGATTCCGACAACAGTTTTGGTCTTTTATTGAGTGCTGAGCACTCATTATGGCTCTGGGCTTTATCATTTAAAGAACAATTTATGTTCTCTCAGCGCACACGTGAGGAGCACGTGGCGTGCTTGGCGCTGAGCGCCAGTCAATGAGCGCGGAGCGCTTCTTCTGATGTAACGCACACGTGAGGAGCACGTGGCGCGCTTGGCGCTGAGCACCAGTCAATGAGCACAGAGCGCTTCTGGTAAAGTAGCGCACATGTGAGGAGCATGTGTCACGCTTAGCGCTGAGCGCCGGTCAATGAGCACAGAGCGCTTCTGGTGAAGTAGCGCACACGTGAGGAGCACGTGGCGCGCTTGGCGCTGAGCGTCAGTCAATGAGTACAGAGCGCTTTTGGTGAAGTAGCGCACACGTGAGGAGCAAGTGGCACGCTTGGCGCTGTGCTCCAGACTTGGAGCGCTGAGGTGCTTCTTTAAATTTGGAGTGCTAAACCTCTGCAGCGTTATGCGCTAGATTTGGAGCGCTGAAGCGCTTCTACTAATTGAAGCGCTAAATCTCTTCTTTTAATTGGAGTGCTAGGGATCTTTTTAGACTGCTCTGTTCTATGAGAATTAAATTCTATCTTATAAGAGACTTTGTCTCGTGGATCTAAGAACAAAGTTCTTATTTTACAGGAGATGTTTCAATCTCATATGATTTTGGTGAAAAGCTTTGTCTTTATGGATCTGTGATTCTAAGAGAATTGAATTATTCATCTCCCTTTTTATAATGAAATGTTATGATCTCTTTTGTGAAAGACAATTTTTCTTAAAGATCTATGATCTGGCAAAAGAACTAAGTTCTTTTTCTGATGAGATGCATTGATATCTTTATTTTACCTTGAAGAAATTCTTCTTCTGCTGAGAGCTTGCTCTTCTCTCTGAAATTTCTCAAAGTTTATGGGAGGTTCCTCTGTATCAGACTTGAAGTCTTGGGACTTTTATATAGGGAAAGCTGATTTGTTGAATCAGTTGAAGAGATCTTTTCTCTAATTGATTTGGGGATATTTCCCACCGTTGGATCTTTGATCCTGGGGCTTCTGTTTTACAGAAGGAAATTTTCTTATTTTTAACAAGATTGAGAAAATCTTTCCCCATACAGAATTTATTCTGCATCTTGGTGATTTTTAATCACCATTGGATGTTTGATCCAACGGCAGGGAACATTTAGTCCCAGCGCTAGCACTCTCGTGCTTTGCACGTGAGCGCTGCAGCAGAGTCTTTGATTCTTAGCAATGGCGCTGTTAGCGCTAGCGCTCTCGTGATTTGCACGTGAGCACTGCAGCAGAGTCTTTGACTCTTAGCGCTGGCGCTATTATGAAGCGCCGCTATATTTCAAATTTCAAAATTTGAACAGAGCTTTACTCTGACTTGGGGAAACAGTGCTTAGCACTTTTTCAGAAAAGAGGGGAGGCTAAGCAGACTAAAACCCAAATTGGCTAAGTTGCTAAAGTCTTACAAATGAGTCCAAATACTCTGTTGATGGGTCTTAAATAAAGAAGATACTAAAATGTTGTTAGGTGGAGCTTAGTCTTAAATTTGACTAATGTATCCTTAACAAAAATTCTTAAGGCCACAATAATCCCCTTTTCCCTCAAACACGGGATTTGGTTTAAGAGTACATCTCTCCACACCTCTGATGTATGTCGTTGTAATTCTTCAACGTCTTCGGAAAGATGGCGGGTCCTAACAACCAATAACTCCTTTCTTGTCCCAACTTAATAGAAAACTTCATCAAGACTAGGAATGATACATCCAACGTTGATGCACTTCCAAATTGACGTGCACACTTCAAATCGGATCGCACCCCAAATTGGGTGCATTCCATATCACCATTATTCGCTTCGTCACGTAACAAATACACGTGTGCGCAAGATGGATAAAGGACCGAGAAGTCCCTAAACTAATATTCGCCTCCAAAATGGAGATAATGGACCGAGATGTCCCTAAACTAACAACGGACCGAAATGTCCATAATCTAATATCCGCCTCAAAAATGGAGATAACGGACCGAAATGTTCTTAAACTAATATCCGCCTCCAAAATTGCGATAATGGACCGAAACGTTCTTAAACTAAAATAATACAGCCCAAACATTCTTTTGTTGGATCCTAAATAAAAATGATCCTGAAATCCCATTAAGTGGATCTTAGTCTCAAATTGGAATAATGTATCTTTAACAAAAACAAATCGAGCCCCAAATTCTCACATACATTTAAGTCGATCTTAATCTCAAATAGATTAACGGTCCTTAAATAAAAACCCCAAATCTAAAATATACGGATTTGGACTAATCCATGCCCTACGGGCGACGACATAAATTAGTCTCCGTATACAATCCACGCGAAACCCAAAATAAAAATAAACATACACACGAAGTGAACATCCGGAGCAGGAGAAAGTGGTTATCGCGACGTAATTGACTGCAAGGGATTGCACCTGCAGGGAACAGTGTCCCCATAATCAAAAAAAACCCTCGCAAACGAGGGGGATCTGATAAAGTCTGCTACAACGGTCGCGTCCGTCCAAACCTCCGATATACGGTACCATAAATCAACTTAGTATCTTCGAAGAGGTGGAAGGATAAATTCAAATAGCATCTGTCCCCAAATTCAGGCAAGACGATCTATCCCAGTTCATCTCTGTTTTCGGCGGTGAACACCGCGCTCATAAGGGTCCAGATTTTCATTGCACGGGCTATCCACATGACCAGGAATGTCAGGTCTCATTTGCGGCTCAAATGAAACCCGAGGCTCCAAAATTATCCACCATTTTGTGTTGCTTGTTGATGTTCTGTAATGTTGTTTATATCATGCATGGGACGAATGTTATATATATATTTATATATACTAGTAGATGTTGTATATATTTTCCATCCGCACTAGTCCATCCCCCGCTCTGTCGTTAGTTAAGTAACCTAACGGTGCATGACGGGGCCCCGTGGCGAATGCAGATAGCATATACGTACATTATATTTTCGTTCCTTTTTTTGGTGTGATATAGATTAATTGATGGGACTACGTTAACTTTGATTAATGCAAGGAAAAAAAACCTCTATGATATTGTTGGAACCAATTTTTGAAAAATGTTATTACAGACGTTTCATTTTGCTTTGCATAGTGGTATTCGATTCTGAATATCCAGCACCTCATTCGACGAGACAAGAGCCGAGATCCCTTCATAGGGAGTGACCTCTTAGGCAAAAGTTTACGTCGGTGTAATAACTTCACTATAGTCGATTCTTTTTCTTTACACAGTGGTATTCAGTTAGGAATATCTTGCACCTTATTCGATGAGGAAAGAGCCAAGATCCCTTCATAGGGAGTGACCTCATTAGCAAAAGTTTGCACCACTATATATTTGTAAAACTGCTCGAGTTCCTTCAATGATATAAAGTTCATTACGTTAAAGGTTTTTCGCCAAAAACCAGCCGTAGCCCTCTGTCATTTCAGATAAGTATTATTTAGTATTCGTGCTGTGTTTGTTGGCATCCGTCAAGGCATATTGTACGGTAGCTGAATAATACTTATTTGCAGTATAGAGATGCATTAATTTAGGACAGTCATACAGCCTTGTTGGCATCCATCAAGGGCGAGTACGGGTGGGTCTAAATTAATCAAGACAATGACGGGTAGAACTTGACTTGCGCTTTATGATTTGTTGGCATCCGTCAAGGTCATAAGACACCTGGGGCAAAAATCACATCGGGAGTTTCAAACATAAAGGAAACTTGTCAGGCATGCGCATACCTTTTGGAGTGTGGTGACTTGAGTGGCTTCCATCAAGTTATCATGCGATGATAGTTGGATCTCGATTCCCACTTATGAGTAGGTATTACTCCTCGGATGATTTTCAGATGATCTCGATTAATTCTCTTTTTAAGGTTTGAAGGAGAATTCGAGGAAACAGCAGGAACCGTCCAGATTAGATAAAGTGATTAACCAATTTAATCCAGGCTATAGTGCACGCTGAGTGTTTCTTCTCTCTCTCTCTCTCTCTCTTTGGCAGCGACCATGGCCTGACCTTAAAAAACTCATGAACCAAGTTAACCGAACCTTCTTAAAACACTGTTCACCCCCGGAAACAGAGATGAACCGGGATAGATCGTCTTTACTGATTCCTAAGGGCAGATACTATTTGGATTTATCCGTCCACCTCTCCGAAGATGCCAAGTTGATTTATGGCACAGTATATCGGAGGTTTAGACGGACGCGGCCGTTGTAGCAGACTTTATCAGATTCCTGCTCATTTGCGAGGGTTTTTGATTATGGGGACGCTCTTCCCTGCAGGCGCAAGCTTCTGCAGTTAATTACGTTACCACGTTGCGATAACCACTTTCTCCTTCTCCGGAGTTCACTTCGTGTCGTGTGTATATTTGTTTTTATTTTAGGTTGCTCGTAGATTGTAAACGGAGGCTAATTTATGATGACGCCCGTAGGGCGTGGATTATTCTAAATCCGTATATTTTTAAATTTGGGTTTGGGTTGATTTAAGGACCGTTAATCTGGTTTGAGATTAAGATCGACTTAAACATATGAGCATTTGGGCTCGATTATTTATGTTTAAGAACATCACAGTCCATTATCGCCATGTTTGAGGCGAAGTTTTAGTTTATGGACGTTTCGGTCCATTATCGCTATTTTGGAGGCGAATATTAGTTTAAGGACATTTCGGTCCATTATCGGCATTTTAGAGGCGAATATTAGTTTAAGGACGTTTCGGTCTATTATCGCCATTTTAAAGGCGAATATTAGTTTAAGGACATTTCAGTCCAACATTCAACTTGCGCGCACGTGTATTTGTTACGTGATGAAGTGAACGATGTTGATATAGAATGTGCCCAATTTGGGGCACGATCCGATTTGAGCTGTGCACGACAATTTGGAAGTGCATCAATATGGGATGAAAGGAGTTGTTGGTCGTCGGGACCCGCAACCTCTCTAAAGACATTGAAGAATTACAACGACATATATCAAAGGTGTGAAGAGATGTACCCTTGAACCAAATCCCATGTTTGAGTGAGAGGGGTTATGGTGGACTTAAGAAGTTTTGTTAAGGATACGTTAGTCCAATTTGAGACTAAAATCCACTTAACAACATTTCAGGATCTTTCTTATTTAAGACCCAGCAACAGAGCATTTGGACTCAATTGCAAGACTTTAGCAACTTAGCCAATTTGGGCTTTAGTCTGCATAGTCTTCCCGATTTTTTTTTTGAAAAAAAGTGCTAAGCACTTGTTTGGGCTCTGTTTAATCAGTCCTTTTTTATGCAAAAAATGTTGAGCACTTATATGAGTTCTGATACCCATATATGATCCTGTGGAGCTTTCAGTAATGGGGATTTCCCAACAAGTGTTGAACACTTTACTCTTTTTGTCTTTATATAGAGTGCTAGGCACTCTTTATGGCGTCCACATGGGGAACACGTAAGGCGCTGGGCGCTGCCCAATGAGTGTTGAACACTCAGCCGTTTTTGGCTGTTTATGGAGTGGTAAGCACTATTTTCTTCTCTTTTGCTGCGCACACGTAAGGAGCACGTGCGGCGCTAGGCGCTGGGCGCTGAGCGCTAGGCTCTACCTAGTGAGTGCTAAGCACTCTTCCCTTCTGTGGCGCCCACGTGAGGAACACGTGCGGTGCTGGGCACTGCCTAGTGACTGCTAAACACTCCTCTCTGTGGCGCCTATGTGAGGAACACGTGTGGCGCTGGGCACTGCTGATAGCATTTTTGCCTATTAATGATTGATAAGATCTTTATTTTGCAGATCTAGGATCAAGCTTTCATTTTTAAGAACCAAATTCTTTTACGAGAACTAGGTTTCTCTTATATGCTTTGTTTTGAGGAATTCAAATCCTAGTTCCTTTCAGAATCTTTGATTCTCAAGAACAAGCTCCTCCAGATGAGAATTAAATTCTCAACTTGTGGAAGACTTGTCTTGTGGATTTCAGATCCAGAGAAAGAACTAAGTTCTACGAGAAGGTTTAGACCCTTAGATATATAAATGAGATGTTTTTATCTCTGGGTTTTTTTTTTACCTAGAGTTTTTAAGGAAGGAGATCTTCTTCCTTGAGAATTTAATTCTCTATTCCTTTTTGAAGTTTTTTGTTTTTGTTTTTAGAAGCCTATGGGGGGTTCCACTCTCTCAGACTTGAAGTCTTCGGTCCTTTATAGAGTGGAGGTAAGTTTGTTAATTAGCTTTGAAAAAATCTCTCATTAAGAGATCCCAATTGATTTGGGGAATTTTACCCACCATTGGATCTTTGATCCAAGGGTTTCTGCTTTACAGAACATATTTTCTTGTTTTTAGAAAGATTGGGGAAATATTTTCCATATGCAGGGTTTTATTCTGTGAAATGGTGATTTTTAATCACCATTGGAGTTTTAATCTAAGGGTTCTCTGTATTACAAAGGGCAATCTTTCTTGTTTAGAAAGATTGAAGGAATATATCCCAAAATAGAAATTTATTTTATGATCCAATTTGGAGAATGTTTTCTCCCAATAGAACTTAATTCTGTATCTTGATGATTTATCATCTTCATTGGCTCTGTTTAGTAGAACTTAATTCAACTTGGGCGCCAGCACTCACCTGTTGTGCACGTGGGCGCCATCTGAGAGTTTTAACTCTTTTTTAATTTAATAGATTTTTTTGTGCTTTGCACACTGGCGTCCATGTGAGGAGCACGTGCGGCGCTATATGAGAGTTTTGCCTTTTATTTAATTTAATAGATTTTTTTTGCTTTGCACACTGGCGCCCGCGTGAGGAGAACGTGAGGCGTCACTATAGGATTTAATCCTATAAAATTGGCTCTGGTTATGGCGCCCTTATGGAGGGCACGTGAATCGCTGCCTCATTAATTTTGAACAGATCTTTGCTCTTTTATTGGGGGAAACAAACACTTCGGCTATTGGATTGTCATTTAGTCACATATATCATTGCCACTCCTACATCCCCTTTGCATTTCTTCAGAACACTCCGTATCACTACGAAGATCCACTGTATAGTTACATACGAACTCGAAAAAACTTGTTTCAGTTTGAGAATGGTTTTCGGTTCTAGAGAAATAGAATAGGATTATTCAGTTTTCTTTTATCTTTACCTTCTCTTGAGTTGCGAGGGCTCCTGATATTAGGAGAGTACACCTATTGCGCTTATTGGATAGTCTTTCCAAACCATAGGCAGGTGCCGAAAGGTAGGGAAGAAAGAAAACCAATTACCCTAAGTGTGGTGTACAGATGGTAATAAGTAAAGACATATAAATGGATTGGAGTGAAGGCAAAGAAATATACAGTTACTGTCATGAATCTGGATAGTGGAAGAGGCATTATTAGGAATAATCGACCACCCCTTCAAAACATTTTCATGTTTTGGTTTTTCTGTGCGATGTTAAGTGAAAACTATTTTTCCAATTAGATTCTAACGCCAGGCTATGTATTTACCGGATTTGATTCTCACATCTGTATGGTGTTACAGATGTTAAGTGGGAGTAAGATATTGGGAATTAGGTGATTAGATTCTATATATCGGAATTCTTAGTAATTGGTGATATTTGAGGAAATCACATGGGTTTTGCCTTACGGCAAATATTGGTTTTGAATATTCGTTGTTATGCACCAATTTCAAACTGGTATATCTGTACATTTATTTAATAAATTGATATATAACTTTTTGAAATTATGTCTATGACATTTACCCATATCAGTTGATGGTTAGGTATGGAGCATTCAACAGCGGTGTAATTCTTCTTAAGTATAGCACAGTTTTCAACCTACGACGCACAGAGTTTGAGTTATTAAACTCGGTGGACTTATATAGAGTATTGTATGTCGTCCGGTGTCTGTTAGGACAAAGGGGTTGGTACTCGTACTATATTCTGTTTACTCATGACTTCTCTAGTTTTAGACAAGTATTTCGTTGAAATACAAGATCCAGATTTTGAGAAGATATAGGTATAAGAATAAAGTAGAGAACCATAAATTGCAAGTATAAAGATTCTTCAAGGTGATCGAAGACGTAGATACTTGTGTTTGGTATTCCGTTGTAAGTAATAGTTTTGAGAACTTGCTTCTCTCTCAGATTACTCAAGCGTGGATGTGCTCCTTGATGAGTAATGTTGCTTGGCCTCCTTCCATCTAGTTGATATGCACTGGAAACAGCTGCATATATTTTGAATCTGATTCAAATTAAATTAGTGCCTTTGTTCTATATTGGATATATAGAATAGATTCATATTTTAACGATGTTAAGGTATATGGAGTTGTCCGGCTTATGCATAAAACCAGAATCCAGATAAAACTCTAGGCACGTTTCAGTAATGGCAGTTTGTGGGTTATCCCGGCTTTGACGAGAGTTAACATTCTACCATCTGGAAGATCAATAGTGATATTGACTCGGCACGGTTTTAGTAAAATGGATTCTTTTCAGAAAACATGAGTGGGAGTATGGTAGAACTGGAAGTTATTCCAGAACCATAAACGATTACTGAAAATTTAGTAGAACCTAAACATTCAATTGGATTCGACATTCCATTAGCCACTCCACAGATTTGGTGGGTAACCACAAGCACCCGAGAGGTACTTCGGTCTCATCAAAGACCGTGACAGTGTAACGCTTCGAAAATCGTTTAGGCAGTTTTTCGGTAATCGGCTGAATTAGCAGCTTTTTCCGTAAAAATTCAAAATAGGTATTTTTTTCATTATAGACCTAATTATACAAAATTTAGATAAGATATTACTATAAATTGGTCACTAAAATGTTACTTAAAATTTTCTAGTTAATTAAAAAAAATTCCTTAATTAATTATTTTTTTATATTATTTTAAGCTTTTAAAAATACAATAAATTAGTGATAAATACAAATTTAATTAGGTAAATTACACACTTAGGAACCATTATAAACTAAAATATAGTAGTAACAAAAATTTTACCAAAACTTTCCAAAAATTGTGGTTTTATGGTGTAAAAAATGCATTAAAATGGGTTTTTTTTGTAAAAAGTTGATGTAACATTCATTAATTGATCTTGTGAAGGACTTTTGTGTAGAAAATTCCACACCATTCCCTCACATCTCTTCCTTCATCTTGCTGGTCGAAATTTGCTGCAGCAAACAGCCCCCATTTCCCCCATTTTGTTTAGCTCAAAATTCTTGCAAAAAAATCCTCCGAAATCCACAAAAATTCATACTTTTCTTCACTAATTCAAACCTAAACCCTATTCCATCCCTTCTCAAGCCCAAATTGGTCTAAGACAAGGAGAAAAGAGGCATCTTTAGAGGCTAATTGCAAGAGGATCATAGCTTGGGAGGTATAAATCCTAAACTAGTTGTTAAATTTGTAGTTTAAATAAGCTAGATTAGTATTTTAAAGTGTTAATTTCATTGTAATGGTTGGTTTTTGAAAATTCAAGAGAGGTGTTGATGCCCTAATTAGGGTTTGATGTTGGATAAGTGGGTTTAAGTTAGTGTTGTGGCTATCTAGTGGGTTAGATCGAATATTTGTGCGATGTTGGGATCGCGATATCGTAAATTCGCGATGTTTGCTTTGAAATCGGTATGCTAATGCTTACTGGATTTTTATGAATTTTAGGAAGTGATCTAATTGCGTTATATTAGCGATATAATTATCATCTCATACGACTATTAGGGTGTGTGAATGCGGAGTTTTGTCTAGTCGGGTTTTAGTTTTGACGATTGCACCGAAACGGCGATTTTAGTTAATGTTTTAGCGATTTTCGTGCATTTTCCGCGCACCGAGTGCACGTTGTGATTAATTCGAGAGTGTAGATCTTTTCATAATGTGAGTTGCGTCATTTCAGGAATCTGTAATCTTATACTTTGTGTTATGCAATTCTAGGATCGGTCGCGGAAACATCGGACGCGGAGCGCAAAGGCAAGACGGTGGTTGGATCGGATTAGCAAGGCACTCAGGTGAGTAGATGTATTCATCTATGTGGGAATCGTCTGGATGGCGCGAGGCGCCCCTAGTTAGAATTACCTTATTTTTTGCTACATATGCATTGTTAGTTAGCTAACCCCCCTCATTCACATTTCATACAATTATAGCTTTTCTTCTGCAAGATTTGCATAGGATATCCATATACACATGTGCGATATCACTTCGTAGGACACGTACACCATTACCATTGGCTCCTGTTGCACGCGCACTATTCATGTGACACACACGCCTTTGGTAATTTCCATGCCACGAGCACCATAGAACCTGTTTAGCCTAGTATCATCACTTGCATCATACATGATATATGAAATCGCATAGCATGTATATACCTCGCATCATCATCATACTTACATAGATTTCTAGACACAAATCACATCGCATACCTTGATATCATAGACATTTATCATATACAACATGTTGGGTATTATGATTTTCTTGAGGATTTCAGTATTGCTGCGATTTCTGGATTTTGGGGAAAACCGCAAGAATTTAACAAAAGCTTATATTTATCATTTTTAAAACAAAGTTGCGGTATTCTCGTGATGTATGTGTCGTCCACCATGAGTTTTCATGTTTTCTGTTGGATTTCGAGACCCGATTCGAGGAGTGGATGAACCGTCTCGGGTACATGGTGGGCCCGGTATGGTACCCCGGGGCAAGAAGATCGAGTTGTAGAAGATGAGCCTGGCAGGGGAAGACTACCTACCGGTGATGTCTGGCGCGGCGGATATCCGGAGGATACCGACCGTTGTCGTGAGATTTGATGATATGGGCCGATCCGGACTGACGGAGCCCGATGTATTGAGACATTGATACAGTGAGACATTGAGATAGATGTGTTTTCATATTTGGTGTCGATGCTTGATACGGGTTTCAGATGATTTCTTGATGGTATTTAACTATTATACAGATATTCTTTTTCTAAAGTTAAGAATGCAGAACTCATAGCATTTAAAACACTTAAAGATTTAGTATTGACATTGCATACATGTGCATACATACTAGAGGTATTACCTCACATCTGGGCATACATGCTGTGACGCATTTGCGTGCATTCTTACGATAGCCTTACTAGATGTTATATTCTACTCACGAGCTGGAAACTCACCCCCGTTGTGCCACAGTGTCTTGCAGGTCGAACTTATCAGCCTAGTAGCAGCGGCTTATCTTATCAGTGACTTCTTTTGCTCAGACTCGCGACATTGCTTGTAGGTGGGTTGCGAGAGCCCTATTATCTCCGTTTTGTACTATTTTTGTATCTAGTATTCTCCATCTACCACTTCTTATTTGTATATTCGACCTAGTGATGAGACTGAGAGATTTGTGTATATGTGGGTTCTTTTGGGTTGAGCTCACTTGAACCGACGTTGTGTTTTCTTACATTTCGCATTTCTTTATGCTCTTTTTCTTAAGATTATATATATATATTGCGTGTGGTTGTGATCCTCCTTGGGCGAAGAGCTAGCTCCCGCTTGGGGATGCCATTTTGTGATTAGAGGTTATATATCTTGTTGTACCCATTTTGGGGGATAAAATTTACAAAGGAGACTCTACCGAAATTTTCGGAAATTTTTGATGTTTTTAAAAAGGGGTTCAATGCAACTCAATTGATTTCAAGTGGTTTTCATGAAGGGTTTTCCTTCACTCTCTTTTGATTTTGGTTTAGATTTTTCTGGGATTTGGCTGACTTAGGTTACGTTACGCCTTTAGACGTCTCGTAATCTAAGTGCCAGTCACGTTCCGTACTTTCGGGTCGTGACAAAGTTGGTATCAGAGCGTAGGTTTTACCTTTCTGAGTGTAGGACGACCTTGGTAGATGAAGTAGGTGACTTAAGTAGAGTGGCGTAGCGTGGGTATGATCCGCGTCCTACTTACGATACGGTACTCCGCCTAAGTGACCTTAGGACATAATTGCTTGTATTTCCCTTCTTGATTTCTTGCATTCCTTGATTCAATTGCAATATTCTTATCGGTCCTGTTTCTTATTCCAGCTTCGATGCCGCCAAAGACTACGAGAGCTCAGCGGGCTTCTGCTAGGGATGAGATTAGAGTGGGCTCATCTGAGGCGAGGATCGAGCAGGATGATACACCTACCCCTCAGGGTCATATTGATCTGCCTTATCCAGACCGTATTGCCAGATTAGAGGCCAGCATGCAGGAATTGCGACAGATGATGGGATCTTTAGTTGAGTCCAGTCGGGCACAGAGGTCCGAGGACGTTCCTTCCACCGCACAGACCATGATAGTACCTACTGCACAGATGGTCACTCCTGCTACTACTGCGACTATCCCTGTTTCACTATAGGAGTTCATGAGATTGAGACCTCCAGCTTTTACCGGTACGGATGCGACAGAGGACCCACAGGCATTTCTTGATAGGATGGCTCGGATTTGCCGTTCATTGAGGTGTTCTGATGATAGATTGGTGGAGTTCGCGAGTTTTCGTCTGGAGGGTCTTGCCCAGACATGTTACGATTCAGTAGAGAGAGGCCGAGCTGCAGGTCTACCTTCTATGGCCTGGGATGAGTTTACAGCTGCGTTTCTTACCCGTTTTCTTCCGGAGAGTGTCCGAGATGCTCGAGCCCGTAGTTTTGAGTCTCTACGCAAGACTCCTGGGATGACGGTGTCGGAGTATGATATACAGTTTACCCAGTTGTCACGATATGCTCCATACCTAGTAGACACAGAAGAGAAAAGAATAAAGAGGTTTGTGTGAGGGCTTGATACACAGCTATTCCTTGCCATCGGCACCCAGCACTTTGATACATACGCAGCCACGATGGACGCAGCCTTACTTTTGGAGTAGCGTATTTCTGAGACTCCGATCGTTTCTGGGCCGAAGAGGATCCGTACTGATACGCCAGCTCAGCGGCAGATGGGTAGACACCGCGATAGACTATTTCCGGGAGATGGTGGAGGAAGAGGATTGAGACGAGGTCAGTTATTTGGTTCATATCCACAGACCCAGCAGTCGTCGCCAGGATGTTTTCGGTGCGGGAGTCAGTACCACCGTATCAGAGACTGTACCATGGGGCGCCAGGGCGCATCGACAGTCCCGCATGTGACCTTACCACCCTCACCACCTCCTCAGAGAGCTTTACTTCCTACTCTTGATGATGCTCCACGTCAGCCAGATGTTCCTAGAGGTCGTGGGCGTGGCGGTCCGGTTCAGAGAGGACGAGGCGACAGAGGCAGAGGAAGAGGCCGAGGTAGAGGTAGAGGACAGCCAACTACTAGTGGTGGACAGGCCCGAGTGTTCGCGTTGACTCCTCAGGATGCACAGGCATCCAATGCCGTCGTGACAGGTACTCTGCCAGTATGTTCTTTCGATGCACGGGTATTATTTGATCCAGGCTCCACACATTCCTATGTATCCACGTACTTTGCACCGAGGTTGGACCGAGAGTCTTCTCCGTTAGATCAGCCACTTATCGGTTTTACACCGGTAGGCGAGTCGTTTGTGGCCCGTTTCGTGTACCGATCATGTTCCGTTCGTATCGGGGAGAGAGATTCATCAGTTGATTTGATTCTCCTCGATATGCTAGACTTTGACGTTCTTCTTGGTATGGACAGGCTAGCCACCTGTTATGCATCCGTGGACTGCCGTGAGAAAGCAGTCAGATTCAGTTTTCCTGGTGAGCCGGTTCTGGTTATTCAGGGAGATCGTAGCGCTACCCTTCCCAGCTTGATTTCTTCTCTTCGCGCCGATCAGCTCTTAAGAAAAGGGTGTCAGGGATTTGTTCATAACATAATATTACATTTTTTATTCCCCATTCTTATGCATTTAAGAATAAAAACAGGTGCTTTTGACCCATGTCTGCTACATGTTATAGGTTACAGGTTCTGGGAGCGAAAACAGTGAAAAACACAAAAGACGACACAAAATAAGGACTTTTGACCAACAATTAGGAGGATCTTAGTAAAGCCCAGAAGAAGAACAGTTCACCATCAACAAGGCAACGCTAGGTCCAAGAATACAAAGCAAACGGTTAAAAGATCTGTTGCAAAGTGTTCACTGAAGATCTGGAATTAATAAAGAAGCCCAATTGATAAAAGGAATAAAGAACCAGAAAGCCCAGAAGAACCTAAGACAGCCCAAGAAAAATTGTAAGGAGATCACACCATTGGGCCGCGGAACCGCGGCCCAAGCGCACCAATGCCGCGGTTCCGCGGCCGTTTGAAGCCTTCATGGAAAGAAAATTTTACCATAATTCTGAGGAGGCTATGGAAAGATTTCCTGGGGGTATATTTGTAATTTTAGACATGCGGAGCAATTGTAAACCTAGGGTTTCTATGTCCTATAAATAGAACCCAAAGCCTTGTATTTTCTTATGCCTCTACTCATGAATAAAATTCTGTTTTCTTGAAGTTAGAGCGCATCAAAAGTAAGTAGGTTATTTTTCTTGCCCTAGTTATAGTTTTTCATATCTGCCCTAGGTAATTTATTTTCTTGCCTTAGTTTAATTGAGTTTAAGAATTTTATTAACTTGCACTAGATGTTTCTTCTCTTTAATAAAATCATGTCGTTCTTCATCCCCTCAATGAGCGAGTAGTTTCCTCGCTTGTTAGGGTTAGGAATAGGGAAGGATTTGAGAGATGAAGATCTCTCATCTCGTTTCTGTTGCCAATCTTTTATGAACATTAGAACTCCATGCATACCTTCTTACTCCGCTCCCTACGGCACTCTACCCTCAAAGTAACGGTGATTCCGTAGTCTAAAGGCCCGGATTTTAAGGTTTTCCATGGAGGTTAGGGTAAAGATTAAGAAAGGAAGGACAAGGATCTAGAGGGAGAATCAATCTTCCCAATCATCCTAATTCCCTTTGTTAAGAATTACCATAACACTAATATGATATATTTAATTAAAGGCAATGGAAAGAGATGTAGATCTTTATTTACCAAATTTTCCTTAAACCTAATCCTAGCAAGTTTCTAATCCTAGTATCATACAACTTCAATTTTTAGGTTTATTTATAAGACCCAACATCATTTGGAATTAACTCGTAAGAACTTAAAGGAGATTTACAACATCCATGTGGACCGACCCGTATTCACCGGCTAGCTTCAAGCGACGCCGTTCTTGATTGCGTTAAATATTTTTGATCGACAAAACCTCTCTAAATCAAATGGCTCCGTTTGTAGGGTTCCTAGGCACTCACAAGAGGTCTCACAAGGCATCAACCATGCCAATTTCAAAAATTACGGTGCCGAGAAACCCTAGACTTGATCGTTGGCTAGAAGTTTTAGGCGAAACTAGAAACTAGCTAACAACTTAACTAAAGAGAAAACGGAAATACAACCTTTGCAGATCCGGTTCTCCACCTCCATGGCTCCGCGATGAAGTCTCCTCGCTGTCCAAATGGAAACCCGGGCTCTAGCGTCGGCTTCATCGGAGAAAAAGCGGGCTAGGTCATCGACGATGATGCCGAAGATGATCTACGTCGAGGCATCACTAGATCAAGCTCCACCTTCACCAAGCCATGAAAACTTGTGAAGGAAACACACTCTACTACTTGGCAAGAGGTAGAGGATGAAGAAATAGGAAGTGGGTAGACTTTAGAATTGGATTTCTCACTCATCTTCTTCACTTGCCATTGATGAGGCAAGCTTTCTTCATGTGAAGAAGAAGAAGAAGAAGATAGAATATTATGATAAGTTAATTAGAATTGAAAAGAAAAATGAATCCTTATCATAATTCCAACCATAGTTAGGTGTAGAGAATAGACTAGGGTTAGTGAATGGTTAGGTTAAGGAGATGAAGACAAAATGGTCAAAGTTGCATGAAGCTTCAAGAAACTTCATGAATCAAAGCAACCATTTTGTTTTCTTCTCTCTTTATTAATCCAAAACAAATAGATAAATGAATGGATAAATAAATAAAAACCTAACCATATACTTAACCAAGGTTTATTTCTTTACACTTAACCAAAAAAGCATGTATCATCAAACATGATACAATCAAGTGCACAAAAGTATATCGCATATACAATGCGCACATCCGAGTGAGAAAATCCATCTTAAGTGAACCGATACTAGTTAATGCAAAGTAATATATCAAATATATAATTATGCATTAAATCATTAAATCAACACTTGATTTAATGATCCGGTCATATCGCATATAACCGACTAATATCAACAGTAACAACTGATCGAATCAACACTTGATCCGATAACCCGGCTATATCGCATATAACCGATCAATGTCACAAATCGCGAGAATCGAATACAGTATCACATACTGGTATCATTCTCGGTCCCGCACATATCTTATATGCGCTCCTATTTCGTTTCGCTTGAGCCAGGAAACCTCTGTGTAGGACTCTAAAGACTCGTCAATACGCCGGCAGCAGGTGATGATCATATCAAACACCCACAAGCCGCAAGCCGTCTGCTAAACGTAACGGCCACCCGGGTATTGAGCGATCAGAAGATCGACGAACAAGCCCGCTCACACTCCAGTGAATCCAACCAGTAACACTACCGTACAGTCCGGTCTTGTCGTCTGATATGTCGCATATCTTGCCTAGGGGTGGTAAACGTCAGACCCCAATAGCTCGATAAGTCGTGTCGATATGAGGTCTATAATAATTCGAGAAACTACTGGTAACACTTACCAGTAAATCTCAGCAACCCTGGCCAGGGATTTCCTGTTATAGCCAATCGAACACAGCGCAACATCAACCCCCTATACCGGGAGAGACGAATCCCCTCCTATCGCTCATTGCCTCCATGTGACTCGGGACTGTACCCAAAAACCACCGTTTTGCACGCCCTCTTGGACGTGGTAAGATGTAAATCAAAGCACAGTGGGAACCACACAAGACTCTATGACGATCTCGGGTCAACAGACTACTTTGTACCAGTGTCACCAGAGAACTGCCATCTGACGTAAGGTATAATACCATCTGGGAGTTCTCGGCGAGTCCGTCCAGTGTACCCAGTCTCTACTGAGCACCCGTATATCATCTCTGATGTCAAACACCGATGGATATGGGATCATCCATCGCCCATCTGTATGGGTCGAGAAGGTACACGCTAGTCTACTCTGGTATATCGATGCCCCTTCTCGATACACCCACGACTAGGGACTTTGAAGGATGTACTTATGGACTACTATGTCCCCACTAGTATGATCCATATCATAGTCCAGGTAGTCAAGTACACATCCTAAGGGCTTTACCAACATGTAATAGAGAGACAATCTGAGTACACGTTAAGGTAAAGAGTAACCAGATAGCATACTATCATGTCGAGCAAGAAAGTCCTCCCTATATATGTCCCAGCATCCACTACAATATACATCCTATGTACAGTAATGGCCTCTAGGGCATACATATAACTAACAATCTCCCACTTGCACTAGGGCCATCTGTAGCAGTGGTTGTAGTATCTCATACTCAACCATCCCATAAAAGTCTCTCTCTGGGAATAGGCCTTCGTGAGTGGATCCGCCGTGTTGTCCTCTGAGTCTACTCTCCTAACCTCGATCCCTTAGAGATCAACCATCTCCATGATCAGGTGATACTGCCTTAGAATATGTCTGGATCACTGATGGGACCTGCGTTCCTTGGCATAAGCCACAACTCCATTGTCACACAATGGGAGGAACATAGTTCATCTCATGAACCAATATACACCCAAACAGCTTCTTTGGTAGCATCTTTAGTAGCGATGTATCCTGCCTTTATCGTCTAGTATGCCACGGTATCTAGCTTGGAACTCTTCCAACATACCGTCCCTTTACTGAGGGTAAAGACAATACCTGCGACTGACATTCAGTCGTCTTTATCACCCTGGAACACTTCCAGTGATTCTCCCCAGGACCAATTGATACCATCTCACTACAGCTAGTGAGTATCCTAATATCCAAATAACATCTATCTCATAGATGAAAACTCAGGATTTAGGAGGTATCACTTTGATCCTATGTGGAGAATCATTGTGATAAGCGGAGATTGATCGAGCGTAGCATAGGAAACTCCTTCCCTATCAAGAGTATGTCATCCACGTACTCTACGAGGATCACCACCATACTCCCTACTGCCTTTTTGTTTATACAAGGTTCATCTACCATTTTGATGATGTCAAACTCTTTGACTAATCCATCAAAACAGATGTTCCAACTCCGCGATGCCTGCTTTAATCCTATAAAGCATCTTGCACACGTTTCCGCTGCTCCCATTGTCTACGAAGCCCTCTGGCTGTGTACTTATAGACGCACTCTTCTAAAACATCATTTAGAAAAGCAGTCATGACACCCAACCACCAGATATCGTAGTCATGGTATGTAGCCGTGACAAGTAGGATCTGGATGGACTTAAGCATAGGCACAGAAAAGGTTTCATCATTATCCACGCCCGGTCAATGATGCAAACCTTTAACAAGTCTAGCTATGAAAGTCTCAACTTTTCCATGTACACCAAGTAATCTTCTCAAGATATACTTGCTCCTGATGGGGATTTAACCCTTCAGATATAGCAACCAAAGTCCATACTTTGTTGGTGTATAAGGATTCCATTTCAGATCGCTAAGCATCCAGCCATTCTTACAGAGTCTCACTCCTGATGGCCAGCTCGAAACTAGTTGGGTCATCATCTCATGATGCAATCCTCGCTCCCACTGTCATAGAGAAACAGAAGTATCTCTCAGGTGGGTAAGGAACCCTACTAGATCGGCGGAGAGGCTGAGGTTCGTTGGCATCTACTGAATCCTTTGGTTGTACCAAATCATCTGCTGTAGTTTGTATGGCTGGAACATTTCCAGTTCTACATAACAGACCTTGCCTCGAGCTTGTCCGGATTTTGCTTTTAGACATAGGCCGGACAACCCCAAATCTTAACCAATTTAAGATATGGGATATTCCCTTTCCATATCACATATGAAGTGGTAGGCAACTGATTTGATTGGAACCCTATTCAATAGGTATGCATCTTCTCAAGTGCATAACCCCCTAAAAGGAAATAGGTAACTCAGTAATACTCATCATAGAGCGCACCTTATCATATAGGGTGTGATTGCTCCGCCCCGATATACCATCGTGCTATGGTGTATACGGAGGAGTAATTCTGAGAGAGAATCTCATTCAACTTTAGAATAGTCCAGGATTTCCGTGCACAAGTATTCTCCTCCCTGATCTCATCATAGGACATAATACTTATACCCGTATTTTGGTTCTCTACTTCTAACTTATATTCTGTGAATATCTCAAAAGGTTCGGACTCATGTTTTAACAGGAACATATGACTGAATCTTGAGAGATCATCAGAGAATGTAATGAAGTACAAAGGACCGGTCTTGGTATGTGTAGACAGGAGACCTACATACATCAACATGTATCATCCCAAGAGTTCACTAACTCTTTCTCTGTTTCCAGTAAACAGAGCTATGGTCATTTTATCTTTGTGACATGGCTGGCGAGTTTCACAAGATGTAAATTCAAACTGATTTAAATATGCATCTATCTGTAACTCAAGCTAGTCGGGTCGCATTGATATGACCTAGTCTACAATACCTCAAGAAGGATTTGTCCATTTCTGAACTCTTCCTCTTGTGTGTGTTCCATATACTAAGAACTGTAGTTTGATTTAGAACATTAATGCTTTTAGATAACGTGCCTGAACCGATCAACTTTTGATATAGAAAATGTTCAAAACATTATCCAACAATACGAAATTTTATCGTTTCTTTACTAATAAAGAGACAGATATGATTTTGTATATCAGGTTCGGTATCTAATAACATTTGTTCAGAATCAATGTATTCAGGTAATACAGGGTGACAGTGACCGACAGACTTGGCTGCAACACTTGCCCCGTTTTCTGCCTCATGAAACTTATCACCCGTTCTCAGTTCTTCTACCCTTTTGTAGCCCTATGTAACAGATTACATATCTGGGATCCTGATCCGGTATCATATACCCAGGATGCAGAGGATACTGAGAAACAGTTCTTTGTAACGAATACACCCGAAGGAGATGCATCATCATGCACTTTCTTCGTTTGGGCGGCACGGGAAATCAGGTATTCCCCTATTTCCTGCTCTGTCTTATAACAATTATAAGTTGGAGCGGGACCAACGTTCCCCAGCTCAGTATAACAAGCGGGTTCGGTCAATATTCCGTATTATTATCTTGATTAAGGCGTGATATGGTCGCTACCTGGAGAGAGAGAGAAGAAAACACTCAGCGTGCGCTCTTGCAAGAATAGATTGGTTATTATTTTATCTAATCAGGATGGCTCCCACTGCTTTTTATCAAATCTTCCTTCAAACCCTAAAAGGAAAGACTAGCCGGGATTAATTACACACTACAAGTTCGCCAATCTTTCAGCCAGGCCAGTATCGGTACTTTGAGGGAGGTCCCCCGTGCTTTCGCACAGACCTAATTAATGTAAACCTCATTTTTCAGAGGCGTAACCCCGTTGACACCTTTCTAGACACCTACTTGATCGGCTAATTGTAATGTGTAAAACTCTCCCAGGAGTAACAATTACTCGCAGCGGGTATCGGGATCCAACTATCTCATAGAAGGTATGCAATCTCATTGCAAATTTCAACACTTGAAATTCCCGATAATATTTTGCCCCTAGCGTCCTATGACCTTGACGGAGGTCAACAAACCATAGTCCGCTAGTCAAGTTCAACCCGTCATTTCTTGATTGAATTAAACCCACCCGCACGACCCTTGACGGAGGCCAAACAACGCCGTACGAATACCCTAATCCAATCGCATCATATGCTAGCAGATAAGCACTAGTTAGCTACCGTACACTACGCCTTGACGGAGGCCAAACAACCGCAGCACGAATACTAACTAGTACTTATCTGAAATGACGGAGGGCTACGACAGGTTTTTCTGAAAACCTATTGCGTAATGAACTTGATATCATTGTAGAATCAAATAATTTTAAAATGGAGTGCTTTTGAGGCTTTTCTAGTTTTGCTAAAGGAGTCATTCCTGGTGAAGGGATCGTCGGTCCTTTCCTCGTCGAATGAGGTGCGGGATATATCATATATATCACTGTGCAAAGCAAAAACTCTTAAAAGCAATCAAAAGAAAAACCGAGTGTGTAGCATCTGCCAGTTATTGCTAAAGGAGTCACTCCCGGTGAAGGGATCTCGGTCCTTTCCTTATCGAATAAGGTGCAGGATATATCATATATACCGCTGTGCAAAGCAAGAACTGTAGCTACCTGTTTTATTTTGAAATTCGATTCTACAACATCTTTAAGTTTCTTTTATTTCATTAATCTCATTAATGAAGTCCCATCATTTAAGTACCTAAACATCACAGATAAATACGATGTACACTTATGCCATCCGTATTCGCCTCGATGTCCCCTCATGCACCGTTAGGTTAGGTAACTAACGACAGAGCGGGGCAGGGCTAGCGCGGGTGTAAAACATAAGTAACGTCTATATAATATATCATATATACTATATACTGTATCTATCACAGAACATCACATGATCACATCACAGATATCGCAGCAGAAGAATCATATGAAATATTGGATATACTAGGACGTCCGTGTTTTCAATACGAGCCAGTATAAAACACGGATTCCACGGTCGTGATGAATAGCCAAACCCACACCCCTAGACCCCTACGAGAGCGGCAAGCAACCCTACCAATTCTAGAGTTAGGAGACCCGGACTCGACTCCTCGAGTTGGTCTCCCACTGGACTCCAGAACCCGGTTACTTGTGCCCTCCTCCTTGGGTCTATCCTAGTGCGGAAAAGTAAATAATATACATCAACGGTGACAACTTCCGCTACCTGGAAGTGCCCCAATAAAAGAATATTACATACAAGTTTTTACATGAATGAAAATGAAAAACACTCATCTCACATAAAAACCCCCGGCTATTCGAACACGACGATCCAATATAACATATCCAGCAACACATAACATCACATATCATCAACGTAAGTAAATATGTCCATCCCAATTGTCGTTGACATATAGCAACGAAACCGGCGATATCACATATTACACTTACGGTCACAGAAAAGAAAGTGTAAAACTACAACAGTTGGAATCCGCAATCTACATAGACATCGCATGCCTAATCAAATGAAATACTTAGACGTCGCATGCCTAACAATTATAAACCCCGCATTTTAGTCTCAAAATCGAAAACTCTTTTCAATATCAAGTCGGGCAATTCAACAAGATTCCCGACATCCTGATCGAATGCTCGTCGCAAACTTCAGTAGGCGGCCGCACCCCCGACGCCGTCGACGGAGTGCACTAAGGCGGAACACCGCTGCCGCGAGCACCCGGACGGATGCTTTCGGCGACGGGGTTCTCCTACAGTCACTTGGTCGAGGCAATGGAGTGAAGCTGTCTATTAAGTTTACCCGGCGAGCATCCGCGTACGCTACGTGATTGCGACGGACTTTTGATCACATCAAAATTCCGTGGCAACCGATCAAGTGAGACTAAACTGCTATGTTTATAACATTCACTCAGTTATCTCATAACTTCTTGTGAATTCCATTTATTGTATCCCATTCCAGATAAATAGAAAATGTTAAACTTTCCGATCGAACAATCGAACACCCAAGTTTTCCCGATACAGCTCAACACATGAAACAAGTCTAAAAACATTCAGTTCGTGCCTCAGTACCAACGGTCCAGCCGTAGAAGGGTCAAGCCAACGCCTCACATGTGGCACGCCGTACTGCCCCAAACCCGAAGGTTCAAAGGGCAGTTCAAGACGGTCACATAATCGAGTTAGGGTTTGTTGTCTTCTAGAGGGACCATCGCGTTACTTGCACTACTTAGAACGTCTTTAAACCACGGAAAAATCCAACACTTGGAAATTTTCCGGCAGGGGAAAAGTTGGGTATTTATATCCGGTCGAACTTTTTAACATATTCAAAAAATTATCCGGAAAGCCACATAGACAAAGTCTGATACTCCGATCGAAACACCGAATCCCCAAAACAACTCCAGAAAATTCAACTCTTGAATAAATTTTAAAAAATACCCAGAGAACTCAGCACCCGAAACAATGAATTACTGTGCAAATTGTTAGGGCTGACGTAACACTTCTGCCGCGGAACCGCCGCATTAGCTAGGCTTATACCGCAGTTCCGCCGCCAATTGCACTGTTCATGAAATAAATTTTGCGCCGTAATTCTTAGAATTCCCTGCTGAGTTTTCTGCATATTTTTAATTTGGAAAAAACCCAGTTTTTAAAAAATGTTCAGAGAGCCGTTTTCGGGCTAGGGTTTTGGTTCGATCGGACTTCAAACGTCGTCTGGACTTCGCCTAAGGCTCTAGCTAGGCTCTGATACCACTGTAGAGTTCCTAGGCACTCACAAGAGGTCTCACAAGGCATCAACCATGCTAATTTCAAAAATTACGGTGCCGAGAAACCCTAGACTTGATCGTTGGCTAGAAGTTTTAGGCGAAACTAGAAACTAGCTAACAACTTAACTAAAGAGAAAACGGAAATACAACCTTTGTAGATCCGGTTCTCCACCTTCATGGCTCCGCGATGAAGTCTCCTCGCTGTCCAAATGGAAACCCGAGCTCTAGCGTCGGCTTCATCGAAGAAAAAGCGGGCTAGGTCATCGACGACGATGCCGAAGATGATCTACGTCGAGGCATCACTAGATCAAGCTCCACCTTCACCAAGCCATGAAAACTTGTGAAGGAAACACACTCTACTACTTGGCAAGAGGTAGAGGATGAAGAAATAGGAAGTGGGTAGACTTTAGAATTGGATTTCTCACTCATCTTCTTCACTTGCCATTGATGAGGCAAGCTTTCTTCATGTGAAGAAGAAGAAGAAGATAGAATATTATGATAAGTTAATTAGAATTGAAAAGAAAAATGAATCCTTATCATAATTCCAACCATAGTTAGGTGTAGAGAATAGACTAGGGTTAGTGAATGGTTAGGTTAAGGAGATGAAGACAAAATGGTCAAAGTTGCATGAAGCTTCAAGAAACTTCATGAATCAAAGCAACCATTTTGTTTTCTTCTCTCTTTATTAATCCAAAACAAATAGATAAATGAATGGATAAATAAATAAAAACCTAACCATATACTTAACCAAGGTTTAATTCTTTACACTTAACCAAAAATGCATGTATCATCAAACATGATACAATCAAGTGCACAAAAGTATATCGCATATACAAAGCGCACATCCGAGTGAGAAAATCCATCTTAAGTGAACCGATACTAGTTAATGCAAAGTAATATATCAAATATATAATTATGCATTAAATCATTAAATCAATACTTGATTTAATGATCCGGTCATATCGCATATAACCGACTAATATCAACAGTAACAACTGATCGAATCAACACTTGATCGATAACCCGGCTATATCGCATATAACCGATCAATGTCACAAATCGCGAGAATCGAATACAGTATCACATACTGGTATCATTCTCGGTCCCGCACATATCTCATATGCGCTCCTATTTCGTTTCGCTTGAGCCAGGAAACCTCTGTGTAGGACTCTAAAGACTCGTCAATACGCCGGCAGCAGGTGATGATCATATCAAACACCCACAAGCCGCAAGCGGTCTGCTAAACGTAACGGCCACCCGGGTATTGAGCGATCAGAAGATCGACGAGCAAGCCCGCTCACACTCCAGTGAATCTAACCAGTAACACTACCGTACAGTCCGGTCTCGTCGTCTGATATGTCGCATATCTTGCCTAGGGGTGGTAAACGTCAGACCCCAATAGCTCGATAAGTCGTGTCGATATGAGGTCTATAACAATTCGAGAAACTACTGGTAACACTTACCAGTAAATCTCAGCAACCCTGGCCAGGGATTTCCTGTTATAGCCAATCGAACACAGCGCAACATCAACCCCCTATACCGGGAGAGACGAATCCCCTTCTATCGCTCATTGCCTCCATGTGACTCGGGACTGTACCCAAAAACCACCGTTTTGCACGCCCTCTTGGACGTGGTAAGATGGAAATCAAAGCACAGTGGGAACCACACAAGACTCTATGACGATCTCGGGTCAACAGACTACTCTGTACCAGTGTCACCAGAGAACTGCCATCTGACGTAAGGTATAATACCATCTGGGAGTTCTCGGCGAGTCTGTCCAGTGTACCCAGTCTCTACTGAGCACCCGTATATCATCTCTGATGTCAAACACCGATGGATATGGGATCATCCATCGCCCATCTGTATGGGTCGAGAAGGTACACGCTAGTCTACTCTGGTATATCGATGCCCCGTCTCGATACACCCACGACTAGGGACTTTGAAGGATGTACTTATGGACTACCATGTCCCCACTAGTATGATCCGCATCATAGTCCAGGTAGTCAAGTACACATCCTAAGGGCTTTACCAACATGTAATAGAGAGACAATCTAAGTACACGTTAAGGTAAAGAGTAACCAGATAGCATACTATCATGTCGAGCAAGAAAGTCCTCCCTATATATGTCCCAGCTTCCACTACAATATACATCCTATGTACAGTAATGGCCTCTAGGGCATACATATAACTAACACCGTTGCCGGGGATGGCGTAAAATTTCCTTTTTGTAATTTCGGGTTAATATAAAAAAAATCATAAAAATTTGAAAAAATAAAAAAATTCTATCATCTTTTATTGTTTGAAGGGTTTTCTTTGTGAATCTTTGGACGGATCTGAAACTACACAGAAGGCAAATCAGAAAAAGGTACATTAAAACAGGAGGAGATTGAAAGTACAGAGCAGCTGAAGAAATCCAGAGGTCTGATTCCTCAAGACGACCGCGATTCCGCGGCTATTACCCTGTCAAAACCGTGGTTTCGCGGCCCTTCAACCTCTTCTCTGCTCGAAATTGCATGGTTTGATTTCTTTCCTTCTCCTCTGCAAATCCCCATACTTCTTTTGCCAAATCTTCTGCAGGATTCTTTGCGCTAAAAATCTTCTTCCCCCTTCCAATAATTGATTTTCTGCAGGATTCTTTGCGCCGCGCTAAATAGAAAATTGATTGCAAGTGATTTACTGCTTTTCATACTTTAATCTAACTTTAAGGGGCTATTGACCAATTCAGATTGGGTGTGGATTTCATCACCATTCTCAGGACCCCAAAAATCACTTAAAGCATTTGCATTGACCACTTTTAATTAAAAAAATATTAGACTCAGCCCTAAGGACGTCGAGCTCAATAGGACAGAGGACTAGTATAGGCATCGGCCGTTTATCCTAACCTGTCTTTGCGGTGCCTAGGCAAGTGTGTCAAGGCTAGTGGTTTTTAATTAGGCCCACAGTGTGGTTCCTTCCCACTTACCTGGCACTTACCTGGCCGCAACTGACGGTGAAGAGGCGGTTTGAGGTCCTATCTCTAGCCCTTTGGAACAGTTAGGAGCTGTCTAGCTGACCTAGGTGACCTTAGACTTAGGCCTGATTGTGCATGTGTGGTTAATTGCATTTGTCTCACAAGTCTCTTTTCAAAAAAATCTTTTTGCAAAAGCTCACTTAAAAAGAAAAAGGAAAAATCTTTTCAAAACTTGCAACTTGTCGCTAAAGAAGCCTTTGCACTCACTCACACCACTTCTTCTCATTGACGTTTTCTTACCTTCACATTCTGTCTTTCATCTTTCGACTACACTAACCCTTTTAGTGTATGTCCGGTTGGACTAGGGACCCTAGCGCCCGATTAGTCCGTGTTTCGTTGGTACCGACCGACGAACCTTTCGACTCCGAAGTCGAAATCTTGTCCACTTCTTCACTTTCATCATCACATTCTTCTTCCGAAGGTATGTCGGGATACGATCCTAACAACACCTTACCGACGGGAAGGATTCCACCTCCGTTAGGTGCGAATAACCTGAATCTCCCACCTGTTGAAGCGCCCGCACGAGTCGCGCTTCAGGATCTTTTCTACCCCGTCCGCACCGCCCTTCCTACTTGTCTTTCCCTCCCACCGGCTAATGGGGACAATTTTGAGATCAAACCCCACTTCATCAATATGCTGCCTAAGTTTCATGGTTTGGAATCCGAAGATGCATATATCTTTATCAACAAATTCCAAAACGTTTGCGCCATGATGAAAACTACCCAATTAAGTGATGACGCTATAAGGCTAAGGGTCATTCCTTTCACCTTATGTGACCTAGCCGAGAAGTGGCTATACAGCACCGCATCACATTCAATTAGAAATTGGGACGAGTTTGTGAAAGCTTTTCTTAAAAAGTTCTATCCTCATCACAAAACTACTAAAATCCGTAATGAGATTATACAATTTTCACAGCTGCCTTCCGAACCATTTTGGAAATGTTTTGAAAGATTCAAAGACCTACTCGTTCAATGCCCTCACCATGAGATCGAAAGTTGGCAACTTTGCCAAACATTATACGAGGGATTGAACCCGGCAACGAAGCAGTTGCTAGAAACCATTAGTCAAGGTCACTTTCTATCCAAGTCTAGTGAGGAAGCGTGGCAGTTTCTTCAGGATCTTAGTGAACAAACAATTCAGTGGGAGAGCACCAAGACCACATCATCATCTTCTTCTATTGGTCAACCTAGGGCAGGCATACATCAAGTAGAGATTCAATTGCTATGAAGGCCGAGGTAGCCGCTCTTACGAAAAAGCTAGAAGCGCTTGAGCCCAAAATCTCAGCACCTTCTCCTGCCCCCTGTTGTGCCTTCATGAACTGTTTGTTCTTGTTGTTCGGATCCATCACATCTCACCGAAGAGTGTCCTTACACTGCATCTACTCAAGGACAGGATCAAGTCAATGCTGCCTTTCAGCAACGACAAAGAAACGATCCATATTCTTCAACATACAATCCGGGATGGAAGAGTCACACAAATTTCGCTTGGAACCAAAATCAACAATTCCAAGGAAATAACAATTTTCAAAGGGCTCCTCCTCCACAACAACAAGCACCTCCACAAACTCAATTTCAGCAACCTCTCCAACAGCAACCTTACCCTAATCAAATGAACAATTTTGTACCCAACAAATTTGTTCCCCCTCAAAATGCTGTTAGCTCGCTCGAAAGAAGTCTAGAAGCATTCCTAAAGCAATCTGCACAGTCCACAGCTAGGATAGAGACTTCTGTTCAATCTTTGGTGCAAAACAGTGCCTCACACGATCAAAGCATCAAAGCTATTGAGGCACAAATTGCACAACTCAACGCAGCATTGAAGGAGCGAGAGAAAGGAAAGCTTCCGTCTCAACCACTCCTAAATCCCGGTCACGCACATGTTGCACATAAACATCAGAATCATAACGTGAATGCTGTGACTACGTTGAGATCCGGAAAAGTGTTGCAAAACAATGTGGGTATTAACCATGACACCCCTGCCGGTGGTCCTTCTTCATCTTCTTCACCTTCTTCTTCTTCTTCTTCTTCTTCTTCTTCTTCTTCGTTAGAGCCTATTCTACATCTTTCACATGGATCTACTTCTTCTAGCTCGAACGGACCCACTTCTCACAACACGAACACATCTACACGGGGTTCCGTTCCAACTCAACAATCTGATCCGCAAAAATTGGACTCAACAACTTTTCAAAATGTTCCTTTTCCAAATCGGTTGAGATCTAATAAACCAACTCCACAGATGGCAAAGATTGTAGAGTTGTTCAAACAGGTTAGCATAAATATCCCTCTTTTGGATGCAATCCAACAAGTTCCTTCATATGCCAAAATCTTAAAGGACTTATGCACCAAAAAGAGGAGGTCACAAGTACCAAAGAAAGTTTTTGTGGCTAGTGCTGTTAGTGATGCTCTTGTCAATTCTTTACCCCCAAAGCACAAGGACCCCGGTTGTCCAACTATTTCGATCACAATTGGGGACAAGAACATCAATAGAGCACTATTAGACCTTGGTGCTAGTGTCAATTTGCTACCATATTCCGTGTACGAACAATTAGGCATTGGAGAGCTTAAACCCACTCATTGCACTCTCCAAATGGCCGACCGATCAATCACCCATCCTAGGGGAGAGTTGGAAGATGTGTTAATTAGAGTAAGGGATTTCATTTTCCCCGTTGACTTTATTGTTATGGATACACAACCTGTCGCTAACCCCCGTAATCAAATTCCGGTGATACTTGGTCGACTATTCCTTGCGACTTCTAACGCAGTAATCAACTGTCGTAATGGTTCAATGAATTTATCTTTTGGCAATATGACAATTGAACTCAACATTTTCAAGTTAGTAAGTCAGCCTTGCGAGCCTAATTCTAGCGTACTTGATGTGTGCTCGATCAATGAGATCGCGGAGGAGGACTGTGAGTTCGAAAATTTTATGTTTGATCACAGCAATGATGACGCCACTAGTGCGTTCCTCCTAGAATCCGACACAGCTTTCACGACGAACAAAGATTATGAGTGTTTCACCTTTGTTGAGAATCTTGAAGACTCTCCACTCGAGTTTGAGTCTTTTGTTTTTCCGGATGAGTTAGTTGAACCATCCGAGTCGGTAGCGTACACTCAATTTGAACCTTTGATGAAATCCTTCGAGTTTGAAACAATTACTCCATTGTTACCATCCATTGTTTCACCACCTAAACTCGAACTAAAGCTTTTGCCATCGCACCTAAAATATGCTTATCTAGGTGACAATGAGACCTTACCCGTTATCATATCGGCCTCTCTAGCTTTCGAGCAAGAGAAGGCTCTTTTAATGGTCTTACACAATAATCGGCAAGCTTTCGGCTGGTCTATGGCGGACATCAAGGGGATTAGTCCCCTCATAGTCGAACATTATATACACTTGATGGATGATGCCAAGCCGGCAAGGGATCCACAAAGACGCCTCAACCCCATTATGAAAGAGGCGGTCAAGAAGGAGATTGTTAAGTGTCTTGATAGCGGTATCATTTACCCTATCTCGGATAGCCAATGGGTTAGCCCCATTCATGTCGTGCCAAAGAAATCGGGTATCATGGTCATTACCAATGAGGCAAATGAGTTAATTCCCACTCGCACCCAAACAGGGTGGCGAGTTTGCATCGACTACCGGAAACTCAATGCCGCGACAAGGAAGGACCACTTTCCTTTACCATTCATTGACCAAATGCTAGAACGATTGGCGGGGCACGAGTTCTACTGCTTTTTAGATGGCTATTCCGGTTATAACCAAGTCCCCATAGCCAAAGAGGATCAAGACAAGACTACATTTACTTGTCCCTTTGGCACTTTTGCTTATCGTCGCTTGCCCTTTGGGTTATGCAATGCACCCGCTACATTTCAGCGGTGTATGATGGGGATCTTTTCTGACATGGTGGAGAAGTTTTTGGAAATCTTTATGGATGATATCTCCATTTTTGGTGACTCCTTCGACGAGTGTTTACGACATCTTGACGCAGTTCTTACCCGCTGTAGGGAGAAGAACCTAAGTTTGAATTAGGAGAAATGTCACTTTATGGTACGAGAAGGCATTGTCTTAGGACATGTCATCTCGCAAAACGGCATTGAGGTTGATAGAGCTAAAATTGAAGTCATTTCTAATCTTCCACCTCCTAAATGCGTCAAAGATATCCGAGCTTTCCTTGGCCATGCCGGTTTTTATAGACGGTTCATCAAGGACTTTAGCAAGATTGCTAGACCCTTGACTCTCTTATTGGCCAAGGACACTACTTTTATTTTCGACTCAACTTGCATGGAAGCGTTCGAGTCTTTGAAACACTCTCTCATTTCTGCGCCCATTCTTTCATCTCCAGACTGGACGCACCCTTTCGAAATCATGTGCGACGCATCAGATTTTGCCATTGGTGTTGTTCTTGGACAGCACATTAATAAGATGCCTCACGTGATTTATTACGCTAGCCGAACATTAAATGAGGCCCAATTAAACTACACAACAACAGAAAAAGAGTTTTTAGCGGTTGTGTTTGCACTTGAAAAATTTCGGCCTTATTTAATTGGCTCTCCAGTTATAGTGTACACGGATCATTCAGCTCTTCGCCACCTCTTTGCGAATAAGGATGCTAAATCGAGGCTAATACGTTGGATCCTTTTGCTGTAAGAATTTGACATTGTCATAAGGGACAAAAAGGGATGTGAAAACGTAGTGGCCAATCACCTTTCACGACTTCCTTCTTCGCCTACACTTGAACTTCCAATCACTGATGTTTTTCCCGATGAGCAACTCTTGACCGTTTCTTGCGAACCATGGTTCGCCGATATTGTAAACTACTTAACCACCGGCTTGATACCTAAATATTGGTCAAAACAAGATAAACTTCGCTTATTGTCCCAAGTAAAGCATTTTTACTGGGATGAACCTTATCTTTTTAAATACTGTTCCGACCAAATCATTCGTCGGTGTGTGCCGGAAAATGAGGTTAAGAGTGTGCTTTCTTTTTGCCACGATCAAGCATGTGGCGGGCACTTTGGCCCAAAGAAGACAGCCGAGAAAGTTTTGCAGTGTGGTTTCTATTGGCCACGACTCTTCAAGGATGCATACGAATATTGCAAGACTTGCTCCCGCTGCCAACACTTGGGCCGGATATCGCGGAGAAACGAAATTCCGCTCCAACCAATTTGGTTGTAGATATTTTTGATGTTTGGGGTATAGACTTCATAGGACCATTTCCTAACTCTTTTGGAAATGTGTACATTCTGTTGGCTGTTGACTACGTTTCAAAATGGGTCGAGGCTGTGCCTAGTCGAACAAATGATAACAAGGTTGTCGTTCAATTTCTTAAAGAACACATCTTTTCTCGATTTGGGCACCCTCGCGCGATAATAAGTGATAATGGTTCTCACTTTTGCAATAGGACTTTTGAGTCCTTAATGCGCAAATACTCTATCACCCATAAGCTGTCAACGCCATACCATCCCCAAACATGTGGGCAAGCCGAGGTCTCGAATCGGCAAATTAAGCAAATCTTGGAGAAAACGGTTTCTAAAAACCGTAAAGATTGGTCACTAAAATTAATCGATGCACTATGGGCTTTCCGTACTGCATACAAGACCGATCTTGGCATGTCTCCATACAGGCTTGTTTACGGGAAGGCTTGCCACCTCCCAGTAGAAATTGAGCACAAGGCATTTTGGGCTATTAAAGAGCTGAATCTATCTTTAGGAGATGCGGGCAGCAACCGAAAGCTGAAGTTAAATGAACTAGAAGAGCTGCGGGATGAGGCATATGATAATGCCGTGATTGCTAAGAACCGAGCTAAGGTGTTCCATGATAAAAACCTTTTGCGAAAGACATTTAAATCTGGTCAACAGGTTTTACTTTATGATACTCGGTTACATTATCACCCCGGCAAGCTCCGTTCTAGGTGGAAGGGACCTTTTGTAGTCCGCACCGTTTATCCGCACGGTGAGGTTAATCTTGAAAACACGGAGGACGGTACGCTTTTCAAAATAAATAGGCATCGATTGAAACCGTTCCTCACAGCGGACCCTTCGGAGGAGCTCCTGTTCTTGCAGGAGCCGATCTACACTGAGTGATTTTCCTCCACTTTCACCCCCAAATTTCCTTTTTTTCCAAAACATTATTTCAAATAAGTTTGGGGGTGTGTATATAATTTGTAAATATATAATCCCAAAATACCATAAAAAATAAAAAAATAAAAAAAAAATATTTTTGGACCTAATTGCAAATTTTCAGAATTAAGAGCTGACATTTTTTACAAATAAAATCCTCATTTTTTAGGGTGTTTTCTTCAAATAACCCTCTTTCCCCTCTATTTAAAGAGACCCGAGCCCTCCTGTCCTCATAACCCTAATATTTTCTCTCCAAAAAACCCTAGCCGCCACTACCGACCTGCTCCAGAAAAATTTCGAAGCGCAGCCACCAGATAGCCGCGATTCCACCGCGCCACCCCTGCTTCTGCCGCCCTTTCGCCGGCGTTTTGTGTCGTCGCCCCCTGAAATTTTCAGGGGAGATAACTCTGTCTATTTCCTCTCTGTTCTTGCATATCTTTTTCTGAAAAATTATTATGGCACATAAAATGCAGTTTGAAAGGGATTTTTCCCCGGTTTTCACGCACGAATTGTACGGTAGCTATTTTGCACATGAAATAGAGAAAAGAGGCTGGAATTTCCTGACCTACAATCACCCTTTTGCGTTTGCTATACCTGAACTAGTTACCCTGTTTTACGAATCAATGGAGGATAATAGTCTTGACAACTTAGGCTACATTAAAATAAATTGGGGAGATCGCGTAACTCACATTGATAGGGATATGATCCACGAAGTCACACTCATACCTCGTGTGCCCACACATGACCACCCCTTACACTTTGAGGATTATATGCCCTTGATGGGGAATGACTGTGCGAGAGAGCCGCGTAAGGGTATCCAAGCACGGACCCTTTTCGCAAACGTTTTTACTGTGTGCCGGTGGGCACAAAACAACATCTTTGGCAGCTCGCACAACACGACTTTTTTCACCCCCTCATTACATGTCGTGCACACACTAATGACGAAAAATCCACGGTTCGACATGTGCACTGTATTGCTCCAGTCTATAGGTGCGGGGAAAAGGGGCACCATCTACCCATGTCCCATGCTAGTCACCCAACTCTGCCGTTATTTCCTCCCTGTCGAGGAATTTGATTCATACATGATAGGAGGAGTTCCGGTTCGACCACTCGTTAAGGGCGTTACTTCGTCCTACTCTAGACTTACTGATATTTGGTCATGAACCGAACCGGCAGAGAATATTCTCGCTCGCACCCCTAGCTCTAGCTCGACATCGAGCGGGGACGAGCTGACCCCTCAAGAGCATGCACGATTGATGCGGAGAACGGTAAGACGAATTGATTCTTTAAGGGACGAGTTTCGGGCGACAGCACGAGATCACGACCGTCGGTGGACGGAAATTGAGAGGGGTATTCAAACCCTTTTGGCTAGAGGGGAACGATCACGTTCACGCTCACGAGCGCGACGTGGGGCCGGGCAGTGAGGGCACTGCTTTGCTCAAGTTTGGGGGAGAGGGTAGTGTATCTTTTGCATTGCATATTTTCATTTTGTATATATTCTTTTTGCATATTTAATTTCTGCATTGCATCTTTATATAAAAATTTGAAAAAAATAAAAAAAAATTTAGAAAAATAAAAACCCATAAAATTTGAAAAAATTTCAAAAATTATAAAAATTAATGTATTCAATTCTGGTTAATTGACTTGAGTTTGATAAATAGGTTAACTGGTTAGGAAAAACTAGATCTTAGACTTAGCAAATTAAAAACCCTAAAAATAACCTTCCTTAGAGTTTAACGGTTGAAAGTATATGTCTTTGTAGGTTATTTAGAAATAGGTAAATTTTGGATTCACTTCTTGGGCTAATTCGAAACGAAGGAAAAGTATTAAAACTTTTATTAGAGTATAAGTTTGAAAAATAATTCCTAGCTTAAGTCTGGATTCTGAAAACATATACCCTACAATTTGCACAATCACGCACTTTGAAACTTGGAATAGTAGAAGAGACCTTGAAATGCTCTTGTCTAAAGTCCTTAGTACGAAGAAAATAAAAGAAAAAAAAGTGAATAAAGGAAAAAAATGGACACTGGTTTTATGATTACTTAAGGCTAAAACATAGAAAAATATTTAGCGAGGGTGCTTCATCACCTAGTGCCTTAGACCAACTGGTTTGGGAGTCACTGCTAAAGCCTTGGGTGTTACAAAACTAGGAAGTACGCTTTAAAATGCTAACGCATCTTGTAATCGGTTGTTGGTACCTCAAGAAGTATTAACGGTCGCATGAAGGATGTGTAAGCGAAAATTCACCAATTAATAAGTGCTTTGGACAATGGATGAGAGTACGATTGCTTGATTTGAATTTCCAAGTGTAGGGGTGATATTTACACACACGTGGGGATATGTGATTAGAGTTTAGATAAGAGAAAGGAATGAAGAATAGAACTTGTATCTTTAGTAGAGTTGATAGAAATTCCTAAGCGGAGATGAAACCTAGAAGGAAAACTTAAGAAATGCCGAAAGCTAAGTAATTCTATAGAACATATATAATCTTAAGTTAAATGATGAGGAAGTGTGAAGAATATGGGTGGATAATTTGCGGGTTGATGATAATAGAATTCCTTGTTAGAAAACCTAATTGGAGAACAAAAGTCGAAAAACCAAATTGATAGGATTTTGTGGGTGTAATCCGCTGAAAACCCTCAGGAGACAACATTCCTCCTACTAGGGACACCTAGAGGTTTAACGGCTTATTGCACGTGCTCAGTGCAATCGTGTTTCCCTGCGAAAGTGCGGTTAGGTTAGATTTTTATCGAGAATAAATAAAATAATAAGTTTGCTCGAGGACGAGCAAAAGATAAGTTTGGGGGTATTTGTTCATAACATAATATTGCATTTTGTATTCCCCATTCTTATGCATTTAAGAATAAAAACAGGTGCTTTTGACCCATGTCTGCTACATTTTACAGGTTACAGGTTCTGGGAGCGAAAACAGTGAAAAACACAAAAGACGACACAAAAGAAGGACTTTTGACTAACAATTAGGAGGATCTTAGTAAAGCCCAGAAGAAGAACAGTTCACCATCAACAAGGCAACGCTAGGTCCAAGAATACAAAGCAAACGGTTAAAAGATCCGTTGCAAAGTGTTCACTGAAGATCTGGAATTAATAAAGAAGCCCAATTGATAAAAGGAATAAAGAACCAGAAAGCCCAGAAGAACCTAAGACAGCTTAAGAAAAATTGTAAGGAGATCACACCATTGGGCCGCGGAACCGCGGCCCAAGCGCACCAATGCCGCGGTTCCGCGGCCATTTGAAGCCTTCATGGAAAGAAAATTTTACCATAATTCTGAGGAGGCTATGGAAATATTTCCTGGGGGTATATTTGTAATTTTAGACATGCGGAGCAATTGTAAACCTAGGGTTTCTATGTCCTATAAATAGAACCCAAAGCCTTGTATTTTCTTATGCCTCTACCCATGAATAAAATTCTGTTTTCCTGAAGTTAGAGCGCATCAAAAGTAAGTAAGTTATTTTTCTTGCCCTAGTTATAGTTTTTCATATCTGCCCTAGGTAATTTTTATTCTTGCCTTAGTTTAATTGAGTTTAAGAATTTTATTAACTTGCACTAGATGTTTCTTCTCTTTAATAAAATCATGTCTTTCTTCATCGCCTCAATGAGCGAGTAGTTTCATCGCTTGTTAGGGTTAGGAATAGGGAAGGATTTGAGAGATGAAGATCTCTCATCTCGTTTCTGTTGCCAATCTTTTATGAACATTAGAACTCCATGCATACCTTCTTACTCCGCTCCCTACGGCACTCTACCCTCAAGGTAACGGTGATTCCGTAGTCTAAAGGCCCGGATTTTAAGGTTTTCCATGGAGGTTAGGGTAAAGATTAAGAAAGGAAGGACAAGGATCTAGAGGGAGAATCAATCTTCCCAATCATCCTAATCCCCTTTGCTAAGAATTACCATAACACTAATATGATATATTTAATTAAAGGCAATGGAAAGAGATGTAGATCTTTGTTTACCAAATTTTCCTTAAACCTAATCCTAGCAAGTTTCTAATCCTAGTATCATACAACTTCAATTTTTAGGTTTATTTATAAGACCCAACATCATTTGGAATTAACTCGTAAAAACTTAAAGGAGATTTACAACATCCCTGTGGACCGACCCGTATTCACCGGCTAGCTTCAAGCGACGCCGTTCTTGATTGCGGTAAATATTTTTGATCGACAAAACCTCTCTAAATCAGGATTCTTAGCCTATGTTTGTGATACTAGCTCCACAGAGGTTCCGTTGGACCAAGTCCCTGTTGTGAGAGAGTTTCCTGATGTATTCCCTGACGAGCTGCCTGGTCTGCCACCAGAGCGCGAGATTGAGTTCTGCATCGACTTGATCCCCGGCACGGGGCCTATCTCTATACCGCCTTATCGGATGGCCCTGGTGGAGCTGAGAGAGCTGAAGGATCAGTTACAGGACTTGCTGGACAAAGGGCTTATCCGACCGAGTGTGTCACCTTGGGGTGCTCCCGTCTTGTTTGTTAAGAAGAAGGACGGAAGTATGCATTTATTCATTGATTATCGTCAGCTGAACCGGGTTACTGTGCGTAATAGATATCCCTATCCCGCATTGATGACTTATTCGATCAGCTCCAAGGTGCAGGGTTTTTCTCGAAGGTTGATTTACGGTCAGGTTATCACCAGTTGCGGGTTCGGAAGGAGGATATTCCGAAGACCGCTTTCCGTACTCGATATGGTCATTATGAGTTCTTGGTGATGTCGTTCGGGCTCACCAATGCCCCGGCAGCATTTATGGACTTGATGAACCGTGTATTCAGGCCGTATCTCGATCAGTTCATCATTGTGTTCATTGACGACATCTTGGTTTATTCTCGGAGCCAGGAGGAGCATGAGCAGCACTTGCCTATTACATTGCAGACTTTGAGGGAGCATCAGCTGTTCGCCAAATTTTCCAAGTGCGCATTCTCGATAGATAGTGTCGACTTCTTGGGTCATGTGGTGACGAGAGATGGTATTTGTGTGGACCCGAAGAAGATCGAGGCAGTTCAGCGTTGGTCTAGACCGGTATCAGTTACAGAGGTTCGCAGCTTTCTGGGTCTGCCCGGCTATTATCGACGTTTTTTCCAGGATTTCTCCCGTATTGCTGCACCGCTGACCGGGTTGACCCGGAAGGGGGTCCCTTTTGATTGGACCCAGGCATGTGAGGATAGTTTCCAGCAGTTGGAGACTCGTCTGACTACTCCACCAGTGTTAGCTTTGCCTTCAGGATCAGGCGGGTTCGTGGTATATTGTGATGCTTCTCAAGTGGGGCTGGGTGGTGTATTGATGCAGCACGACAAAGTTATCGTGTATGCTTCTCGACGGCTGAGGAAGCACGAACAGAACTACACCACCCATGATTTAGAGATGGCTGCAGTGGTATTTGCACTTAAGATCTGGAGACATTACCTATACGGGGAGTCGTGCCAGATATTCACTGACCACAAGAGTTTGAAGTATATCTTTCAGCAACGAGATCTAAATCTGAGACAACACCGTTGGATGGAGTTGGTGAAAGATTATGACTGCGAGATTTTATACCATCCGGGCAAGGCAAATGTGGTGGCAGATGCTTTGAGTAGGAGGCCCGGAGGTAGTCTATCTAGTTTGAGCGCAGTACAGATGCAGTCGACGACGGATTGGCAGATTTTATGTGACAGCAGAGTGCAGTTCGAGTTTACTCCTACTGGGGGACAGCTGGCCCATTTCAGAGCACGCCCACAGTTACTTGATCGTATCCGCGAGGCACGGTCCGGCGATGCCCTTATTTTAGAGATTATTGAGCAGGTTCGGCAGGGCAGATTTTCTGAGTTCGTGATTGATGATCAGGGGATACTTCGATTTGGGACTCGACTGTGCGTACCAGATTCTGAGGGACTGAGGCGCGATATCCTCGAGGAGGCACATAGATCGGTATACAGTGTGCATCCAGGTTCCACCAAGATGTACCATGATTTAAGAGAGGTTTACTGGTGGGACGGGATGAAGAAGGATGTTACTGTTAGTGTATATGCCCTAGAGGCCATTGCTGTATCATACTAGTTTGTATATTACTTGATGGAAGCTTGGGATATTCACAGTTGTATATACAATCTTGCTCGAAATGGTAGTATGCTACTTGGTTTGTCTCTGCTTTAATATGTGCATGTGTTTCTTTTAGCATATTGCAGATATACATATTAGTAGAGCCCTTAGGATCTTTGCTTGATTACCAGCGTTGTGATGGCGCTCACACTCGTAGGAGCTGGGTGATCTATAAGCACATCCTTATACAGGTCCCTAGTCATTGGACTATCGAGACAGGGCATCGATACTCCTGAGTAGACTAGCGTATGCGCCTCTCATCCCAGTATGGGAGACGGTCTGTCCCACAGCCGTCAGTACGTCGTACTTGAGATAGTATGCGGGTGCTCGTTAGGTTACGAGTACACTGGAAAGGACTCGTCGGGGACTGTTGGATGGTATTATACCTATCGTCAGTTATCAGTTCCCAGGTGACATGAGTACAGCTTAGTCCGCTGACTTGACACTGTCGCTTCGCCTCGAGTGTGTTCCCACTGCACTTTGATTACTACCCTACCACGGCTCAAAGGAGTCGTGCAAACAGGTAGTTTTTGGGTGCAGTCCCGAAGCACTTGGAGGCAGTGACGGTTAGACAGGATTCGTCTCTCCCGATATTGGGGGTTGACATCGCGCTGTGTCCAGGAGGGCCATTACACGAGTAGTCCCTGGCCAGGGCAAGCGAGATATACTGGTAGGTTTCCAGTGTTATCTCAGGGTGTTCTGGGCTACACTCCGACACGACTTGTACCGCTATTAGGGGACTGACGTTCACCGCCCCCCTAGGCCCGCCATGCGATATATCAAACGAACAGACCGGACTGTACGGAGATTGTCACATACAGGCTCAGTAGGAGTTCAGATGGGGTTCACCTCGTCAGTCTTCTTATCGACATCTACCTGGGGACCGTTACGTACAGCTAGTGCCGCTTGCGGTCTGTGGTTAAACCCACTGCCAGCGTAGTGTCGAGTCTTTAGAGTCCCACACAGAGAGCTATTCGCCTTTAAGCAAAATGAGTAGAGGTCGCATGGTTTTGCGACAGGGTTCGGTCACATCCGCGTACTTGTGCACGTTTGCTGTCCGGACAGTTTATACTAGCGGGCTTTGGTTTAAGACGGATCCTAGTATAAGATTTGGGATTGGTTTTTCTCATTGTATTCGTGTTCCTCGGATCACGAATGCGGGTACGTATGCACAGTTGCTTGAGACAGAGGGAGAGGACCTTGATTAGGGTTAATGGCTATTGTCATTTTTTTAACCCTAATGCTTATGTGTGTATTATTGTTAATTGATAATTAGTTTAGTAATTGTGCATGGTTATGGTTGTTGACCATTTGACTTCCTTGACTTGTTGACCTAGGTTGACATTTTGACCATCATCATTTCTTTTGGAAGATGCTTTTTGATCCTTGCAAATTGAAATGATAATGATCATGTCATGATTAACCATGATAATTATCTAGCTAATTATTTAATTAGAATAATATACACATATTAGTGAGAATGCTTGATATTATTCTCATTCTCTCATTTCATTTCTCTCTCTTGTTCTTCCTCTCCCTCAAGCTCTCCCCTCTCATGTGTTGAGAAACATTTGAGCTTGAGAAAAACCCTCTCTTGATCATCTCTACTCTCATCTAGGGTTGAAGGACTAGCACTTCTTGAACCCTAGTTACTTCTAGCTTGGAGTTGAAGACAAAGGTTGAGGCTTTCGGGTGGATCTTTCTTCGGCGTGAGAAGACGAGCAAGGTGACCTCCTTCCACCACTCCAAGGAGCAAGGAGAGAAGGACTTAGAGCCCAAGGTATAACCTTTCTAGCACTTAGCTAATTACTAGTTAGCTTTAGCAAGTTTTTGTTTAGCAAAGATCCTCATAAGCATAGTCCATGTTGCTTAAGCTCATAAAAATCCGATTTTTATTCCGTTTTCCGCCTCCCCGCAAGCACCGGGGTGGGCAACGTGGACTTACAGTGGTATCAGAGCCTAACTAAACATAAACTAGCTAAGTAGTGAAGTGTTACGAAGTTTGAAACCGAAAAATCCAAAAACCAAAATTCCAAAAACCCTAGTTTCTGTTAAAAAATTTTCTGGTCAAAACAAAATTTGTTATACTCCAAAAATCGTCTCAGGGTATTTTAAATAAAACCACCAAACCCGGTCCAGTGAATCGACCAAGGAGCCGCGGTTCCGTGGCAATAGCAAGCTATTGCCGCGCAACCGCGGCCAAGTTGGCTCTTCACTGGGTCGAGTTTGGTGCAGTGTATTTCTGGCTTGGTTTTAGGATTTTTCAGATGGTTTATTTGTGCCCAGATTTTCCAGAACAAAAATTTATTTTTGGGGGCCTATAATTCCGTATTTTTTTTCGAACTTCAATACACTTTGACTCTAAAGGTTATATCTGTGATGTTTGCATGTATTGAACGTCGGCTAATCGCTATATGTCGATTAGTCGGGGTTATACATATCTGTGATCTGTGATTGATACTGGTTTGTGTATATGAATGGGTTGGATTGTCGCGGGTGAATAGCCGGGGTGGATGTGAGATGAGTGTTGTTTCTCTTTCATTCATTTGTAAAATGTAAATTGATGTAATATTATTATTTGTATGGCCGCGCAACCGGGTCGGGGTTGTAGCCGTCATTGTATAATTCTTTTTACTGTTTTTGCTCCTAGGATAGACCCATGGAGGGGTGCACAAACTACCGGGTATCTCGAAGTGCCGAGTGGCCTACTCACGGCGTTGAGGGAGGTTGCTTCGCTTCGGGTACTTGGCGGGTAGTTTGCCGCACCCGTAGGGGTCTTGGATGGGGTATTGGCTATTCACCGCGACCGTGTAATCCGCTTCTCGTTGCAGGCTCGAACGAATTGCGGATTCCTAGTATATCCAATGTATTCATCTGTGATCTGTAATGTCTATCATTGCTATATATTTATATATGATAACTATTTAGGTGTTGCTTATGTTTTACAGCCGCGCTAGCCCAGCCCCCGCTCTGTCGTTAGTTAAGTAACCTAACGGGTGATGACGGGGCCCCGTGGCGAATGCGAATGGCATAAGCGTACGTCATATTTTGGTTGTTTTCTGCAATGGCAGGATTAAATGATGGGACGCATTAAAAGAACTAATGCAAGAAAATAAACCAAGTAAAAGTCGATTGGAACACTTTGAAAACCACTCGGTTCTTTTCAAAACTAAACTTTTAAACGCGGAGCTTGAACCACTCCTTTTAAAAGCTATCTCGTTCCATCGATTATATCAAGTTCACTACGTTCACGGTTTCGCCAAAACCATCCGCAGCCCTCCGTCATTTCATATGAATATTCAACAGTATTCAAGCTGTGTTTGTTGGCCTTAGTCAAGGCACAGTGTTTGGTAGCTGGTGGGTATTCATATGTTGCATAGATAGAATGCGTTGGTTTGGGACAGTCGTATTGCTTTGTTGGCCATAGTCAAAGGTATATACAGGTGGGTTCAAATTAACCTGGATAATGATGGGTAGAACTTGACATGTGACTTATGATTTGTTGGCCTTAGTCAAGGTCATAAGAGCATGGGGCAAAAATCCACATCGGGAGTTTCAAAAGTATTGAAACTTGCTAGCGCTGCATACCATTTGGAGTGTGATGATTCTGGTAGGATTCCTTCGGTTTTATCACGCAATGATATTTGGATCCCGATCCTACTGTGAGTATATGCTACTCCTCGGGGACTTTCTCACTTAACGATCAATGCTATAAACCAAGTAGGTGTCTAGAAAGGTGTTAGCGGGGCTACGCCCACAGGGAAAAGAGGTTACTTAATTAAAGAACTTCGCGAAAGCGTTGGAAAACCTCCCTCGAAGTACCGACACTGGCCTGGCTGAACGGTTAAGCAAGTATTGTACGGTGAGAAAGATCCCGACTAATTCTTCCTTTATGGTTTGAGGAGGGATTCGAGAGACAGTGGGAGCCATCCTGTTTAGATAATTTAAAAACCAATCTAAACTTGCAAGAGCATCATGCTAAGTGTTTTCTTCTCTCTCTCTTAATTGCAGCAACCAGATGACCGCACCTAGGTTACATCTAGATAATAAGATGACTGAATCTGACTGTTTTGACTGGCAAAGGTCTGTCCAGATGTCCATTGCCCAGGACAAGCTGGGACACCTCTTGACTGATCCAACCCCTGCCGTCTCAGGTCCAGTTTCCCCTGTCACGGATATTGATATCCATAGGACATCGGAAGAAGACTATGCGAAAGACAAGTGCTTCGTGTTAGCCTCAGTTGATGGTATATACGAGAGGCAGCACGAGAAGATGGACTCAGCTTCTATCTTCCTCCATAACAAAGTTTTATATGGAGAGCAATCTCGTATCGCAAGATATGAGACCTCGAACGAATTGCTTCCAGCGAGGTTGGCTATCGGGTCATCTGTAGGGGGCAACGTCCTTACAGAGACCAGCTCTTTTGAGCTCTCGGACCTGAAGACCACGTTGAAGAACGGGTCAGATGCTGACTCAGTTCAACAGTCTCTACCTACCACCCTAAAGGAAACTAGGGAAGTAGAAAGAAAGGGAAGGGCAGAAGTTTCAGGAACAGATGCAGTAAAAGATGGATGTTCCTATTGTTACGGGAATGAACATGGGCAGAAGGATTGCAGGGCTTGTAAAGCCAGTAGCCAGAATTCAAAGCATGTTGTGGCTTCCGCTTCGGGTGTGTTTATGATAGAGAACTGTATGTCAGTTAACCCTACTTCCTGGGTATTGGATACCGGATCAGGATCTCATATCTGTAATTCGTTACAGGCTTTGAGAAACCGTAGGGTTATCAAGAAAGGTGATATGACTCTCAGGGTTGCTAACGGAATGAGCATGTATGCTGTATCCGTAGGGGAATATCATCTAGGACTGACAACTGGGCAGATATTGATTCTGCGTGACTGGTTTTATGTGCCAGGTGCGACTTGTAATATCATATCTGTATCCTTACTTTCTAAGGAAGGATATGATTTTACTTTTGTAAGCGATGTGGTAAACATCCACCTAAATCAAGTACTGATTGGGTCAGGTACATTGAAATACGGTATATACGTTTTGAATCAAGCTCAGGTCTTCAGTGTCCAGAACACACTTAAAAGAAAGTCTCCGGAAACAAATCAGGCTTTCTTATGGCATTGTAGACTGGGTCACATTAATGAGACACGGTTGACAAAGTTACATAAAGAAGGATACTTGGATCCGTTCGAGTACCAGTCTTATGCCACTTGTGAATCTTGTCTTATGGGAAAGATAACAAAGACTCCATTCACTGGACACGGAGAAAGAGCGAGTGAGCTCTTGGGACTCATACACAGTGACGTGTGTGGTCCAATGTCTACACATGCGCGAAGTGGTTATTCATACTTCATTACTTTCACAGATGATTTCTCTAGGTTTGGACATGTCTTCTTGATGAAGCACAAATCAGAAGCCTTTGAGAAATTTCAGGAATACAAGAATGAAGTTGAAAAACAAACAGGCAAAAGTATCAAGACACTAAGATCTGATCGAGGTGGTGAATACTTGAGTGCCGAGTTTCTGGGCTTCTTAAAAGAGAATGGAATTCTCTCTCAGCTTACTCCTCCATACACACCACAACACAACGGTGTATCGGAAAGGCGGAATCGAACCCTATTGGATATGGTTCGTTCCATGATGAGTAAGGCTGAGTTGCCGCGATCCTTCTGGAGTTATGCACTAGAAACAGCTGCATATCTTTTGAACCAAGTTCCTACTAAGTCAGTGCCTACCACACCATATCAGATGTGGAGTGGGAAGAAACCCAGTCTTAAACACTTTAAGACATGGGGATGTCCAGCTTTTGTAAAAAAGCAGCATGCGGACAAGCTCGAGGCACGTTCAGTACAGTGTAAGTTTGTGGGATACCCAAAGAACTCCAAGGGGTATCTTTTCTATTACGCAGAGGAACAAAAGATTTTTGTTTCTCGACATGCCCGCTTCTTGGAAACTGAGTTTTTGGAAAATCAGATAAGTGGGAGCGCAATAGAACTGGAAGAAATTCCAGAACCACAAGCTATTACTGAAAGCTTAGTAGAACCAGAGGGTTCGAAAGAACAGGACATCCCAGCGCCACTCCACAGGAGTAGTAGGCAGTCTCATCCGCCCGAGAGATACTACGGTTTTCTCATTGACGGGGATAGAGAGGATTGCACCATGGATTATGGTGAGCCTACTAGCCTCCAGCAAGCCATCCAGAGCGGCGACTCGGTAAAATGGCTGGATGCAATGCGGGCCGAGATGGAGTCTATGTACACCAACAAAGTTTGGACTTTGGACTTTGCTCCAGAAGGGGTAAAACCCGTAGGATGCAAATGGATCTTCAGAAAGAAGATTGGTGTAGATGGGCAGGTTGAGACCTATAAAGCTAGACTTGTAGCAAAGGGTTTTCGTCAAAGACCTGGTTTGGACTATGACGAGACCTTTTCTCCAGTGGCTATGCTGAAATCCATTCGGATCCTTCTTGCCATTGCTGCCTTCCACGATTATGAAATCTGGCAGATGGACGTAAAGACGGCTTTCCTAAATGGAAATTTGGAAGAGTGCGTCTATATGGATCAGCCGGAGGGATTCATTCAGAGTGGGAGCAGCGGTAGAATGTGCAAGTTGCTAAAGTCCATCTATGGACTTAAGCAGGCATCGCGGAGTTGGAACATCTGCTTTGATGATACTGTCAAAGAATTCGACTTTATCAAAAACCCAGATGAACCATGCATTTACAGTAAGATTGTAGGGAGAACTGTAGTATTCCTCATCTTGTACGTGGATGACATTCTCCTAATAGGAAATGATATTCATATGCTACAGTCAGTCAAAGGATTCTTGTCGCAGAGGTTCTCCATGAAGGACCTGGATGATGCCAACTACATTCTGGGGATCCAGATCTATCGTGATAGATCTAAGAGGATGTTGGGACTTTCACAGTCAAGGTACATCGACACCATACTGAAAAGATTCAGTATGGAAGATTCCAAGCGCGGTAATCTACCGTCTTGTCACGGGATCACCCTCTCCAAAGAGATGTCTCCCAAGACTGATTTGGAGAGGGATCGCATGTCTATTATACCCTACGCTTCTGCGGTAGGCTCTATAATGTATGCGATGTTGTGTACCAGACCAGATGTAGCATACGCATTGAGCGTTGTAAGCCGGTATCAGTCGAACCCAGGGGAGAAACACTGGATAGCGGTAAAGAACATTCTCAAGTACCTGAGAAGGACTAAGGAGATGTTCTTGGTGTATGGCGGAAAAGACCTCCAGCTTGAGGCCTTTGCTGACTCCATCTTCCAGAGTGACAAGGATGACTCCAAGTCCATGTCGGGTTATGTCTTTACCCTCAATGGAGGGACGGTTTGCTGGAAGAGTTCCAAGCAGGAGACCGTTGCTGACTCAACTATGGAAGCGGAGTACATAGCTGCTTGCGATGCCGCAAAGGAAGCTGTCTGGATGAAGAAGTTCCAAACGGAGCTTCAGGTGGTTCCTACCATTGTTGATCCAATACCGCTATATTGCGACAACAACGGAGCTATAGCTTTAGCGAAGGAACCCAGGTCCCATCAGAAGTCCAGGCACATCTTAAGGCGGTATCACCTGATCAGGGAGATCGTAGATCGCCAGGAGATCGAGGTCCGGAAAGTTGCATCAGAGGATAACACAGTAGATCCATTCACCAAGGCCTTGCCCCAGACTCAGTTCGAGCGGCTGATCGAGATGATAGGTCTTCGATACGCCAGTACATGGCCTTAGTGCAAGTGGGAGATTGTTAGTGTATATGCCCTAGAGGCCATTACTGTATCATACTAGTTTGTATATTACTTGATGGAAGCTTGGGATATTCACAGTTGTATATACAATCTTGCTCGAAATGGTAGTATGCTACTTGGTTTGTCTCTGCTTTAATATGTGCATGTGTTTCTTTTAGCATATTGCAGATATACATATTAGTAGAGCCCTTAGGATCTTTGCTTGATTACCAGCGTTGTGATGGCGCTCACACTCGTGGGAGCTGGGTGATCTATAAGCACATCCTTATACAGGTCCCTAGTCGTTGGACTATCGAGACAGGGCATCGATACTCCGGAGTAGACTAGCGTATGCGCTTCTTATCCCAGTGTGGGAGACGGTCTGTCCCACAGCCGTCAGTACGTCGTACTTGAGATAGTATGCGGGTGCACGTTAGGTTACGAGTACACTGGACAGGACTCGTCGGGGACTGTTGGATGGTATTATACCTATCGTCAGTTATCAGTTCCCAGGTGACATGAGTACAGCTTAGTCCGCTGACTTGACACTGTCACTTCTCCTCGAGTGTGTTCCCACTGCACTTTGATTACTACCCTACCACGGCTCAAAGGAGTCGTGCAAACAGGTAGTTTTTGGGTGCAGTCCCGAAGCACTTGGAGGCAGTGACGGTTAGACAGGATTCGTCTCTCCCGGTATTGGGGGTTGACATCGCGCTGTGTCCACGAGAGCCATTACACGAGTAGTCCCTGGCCAGGGCAAGCGAGATATACTGGTAGGTTTTCAGTGTTATCTCAGGGTGTTCTGGGCTACACTCCGACACGACTTGTACCGTTATTAGGGGACTGACGTTCACCGCCCCCTAGGCCCGCCATGCGATGTATCAGACAAACAGACCGGACTGTACGGAGATTGTCACATACAGGCTCAGTAGGAGTTCAGATGGGGTTCACCTCGTCAGTCTTCTTATCGACATCTACCTGGGGACCGTTACGTACAGCTAGTACCGCTTGCGGTCTGTGGTTAAACCCACTGCCAGTGTAGTGTCGAGTCTTTAGAGTCCCACACAGAGAGCTATTCGCCTTTAGGCAAAATGAGTAGAGGTCGCATGGTTTTGCGACAGGGTTCGGTCACATCCGCGCACTTGTGCACGTTTGTTGTCCGGATAGTTTATACTAGCGGGCTTTGGTTTAAGCCGGATCCTAGTATAAGATTTGGGATTGGTTTTTCTCATTGTATTCATGTTCCTCGGATCACGAATGCGGGTGCGTATGCACAGTTGCTTGAGACAGAGGGAGAGGACCTTGATTAGGGTTAATGGCTATTGTCATTTTTTTAACCCTAATGCTTATGTGTGTATTATTGTTAATTGATAATTAGTTTAGTAAGTGTGCATGGTTATGGTTGTTGACCATTTGACTTCCTTGACTTGTTGACCTAGGTTGACATTTTGACCATCATTATTTCTTTTGGAAGATGCTTTTTGATCCTTGCAAATTGAAATGATAATGGTCATGTCATGATTAACCATGACAATTATCTAGCTAATTATTTAATTAGAATTATATACACATATTAGTGAGAATGCTTGATATTATTCTCATTCTCTCATTTCATTTCTCTCTCTTGTTCTTCCTCTCCCTCAAGCTCTCCCCTCTCATGTGTTGAGAAACACTTGAGCTTGAGAAAAACCCTCTCTTGATCATCTCTACTCTCATCTAGGGTTGAAGGACCAGCACTTCTTGAACCCTAGTTACTTCTAGCTTGGAGTTGAAGCCAAAGGTTGAGGCTTTCGGGTGGATCTTTCTTCGGCGTGAGAAGACGAGCAAGGTGATCTCCTTCCACCACTCCAAGGAGCAAGGAGAGAAGGACTTAGAGTCTAAGGTATAACCTTTCTATCACTTAGCTAGTTACTAGTTAGCTTTAGCAAGTTTTTATTTAGCAAAGATCCTCATAAGCATAGTCCATGTTACCTAAGCTCATAAAAATCCGATTTTTATTCCGTTTTCCGCCTCCCCGCAAGCACCGGGGTGGGCAACGTGGACTTACAGTTACAGACTTTGTGTCGAGATGCCTGACTTGTCAACAAGTCAAGGCCGAGCACCAGAGGCCAACCGGCGAGTTACAGCCTTTGCCCATCCCTGAGTGGAAGTGGGAGCAGGTCTCCATGGACTTCATTGTGGGTCTACCCTGGACCAGTCGAGGGTATGACTCTATTTGGGTGATTGTGGATCGACTGACGAAAGCGGCTCACTTCCTGCCAGTGAAGACCACTTTTGGATTTTCTCAGTACGCCCAGGTTTATATTGATGAGATCATGCGACTGCATGGCGTTCCGACTTGCATCATGTCCGACCGGGGCACCCAGTTTACCAGCCGATTATGGCAGAAACTTCAGGAAGCTTTGGGCACCCGATTGAGTTTTAGCACAGCCTTTCACCCGTAGACTGACGGTCAGTCGAAGCGTACTATTCAGACTCTTGAAGACATGCTCAGAGCTTGTGTTTTAGATTTCGGTGGTAGCTGGGATCGTCATTTGCCTTTGATCGAGTTCTCCTACAATAATAGCTTCCAGGAGACGATTCAAATGGCACCTTTCGAGGCTTTATATAGGAGGAGATGTCGATCGCCTGTATATTGGACAGAGCTCAGGGAGAGCAGTATTTTGGGCCTGCAGATGGTACAGGAGACGACCAAAAAGATACAGCTGATTCGGGACAGGATGAGAGCAGCACAAAGTAGGTAGAAATCATATGCTGACAGGCGCCGTCGCCGACTCGAGTTCGCTGTTGGCGATCATGTTTTCCTGAGGGTCTCTCCGATGAAGGGTGTGATGAGATTTGGGCAGAAAGGGAAGCTGAGTCCTAGATATGTTGGTCCCTTCGAGATCCTAGAGCGTGTTGGTCCAGTTGTTTATCGGTTAGCTCTTCCGCCCAGCTTCCCCGATGTTCACCCCGTGTTCCATGTTTCGATACTCTGCAAGTACCTTCATGATCCTTCCCATGCGATTCAGCACCAAACTATCCAGCTAGAGCGTGATCTTTCATTCACCGAGCAGCCGGTGGTCATTTTGGATCGGCAGGTGAAGAAATTGAGGTCGAAGGTTATACCGTCCGTCAAGGTCCTTTGGCATGGCCCGAACAGCGAGGAGGTCACCTGGGGGACCGAGGTCGAGATGTGGAAGAGATATCCCCATCTTTTTGAAGGTACGCGTAGTTAAATTCTAAATTCGGGGACAAAATTTCTTTAAGGGGGGAAGATTGTAACGCTTCGAAAATCGTTTAGGCAGTTTTTCGGTAATCGGCTGAATTAACAGCTTTTTCCGTAAAAAGTCAAAATAGGTATTTTTTTCATTATAGACCTAATTATAAAAAATTTAGATAAGATATTACTATAAATTGGTCACTAAAATGTTACTTAAAATTTTCTAGTTAATTAAAAAAATTTCCTTAATTAATTTTTTTTATATTATTTTAAGCTTTTAAAAATACATTAAATTAGTGATAAATACAAATTTAATTAGGTAAATTACACACTTAGGAACCATTATAAACTAAAATATAGTAGTAACAAAAATTTTACCAAAACTTTCCAAGAATTGTGGTTTTATGGTGTAAAAAATGCATTAAAATGTGTTTTTTTTTGTAAAAAGTTGATGTAACATTCATTAATTGATCTTGTGAAGGACTTTTGTGTAGAAAATTCCACACCATTCCCTCACATCTCTTCCTTCATCTTGCTGGTCGAAATTTGCTGCAGCAAACAGCCGCCATTTCCCCCATTTTGTTTAGCTCAAAATTCTTGCAAAAAAAATCCTCCGAAATCCACAAAAATTCACACTTTTCTTCACTAATTCAAACCTAAACCCTATTCCATCCCTTCTCAAGCCCAAATTGGTCTAAGACAAGGAGAAAAGAGGCATCTTTAGAGGCTAATTGCAAGAGGATCATAACTTGGGAGGTATAAATCCTAAACTAGTTGTTAAATTTGTAGTTTAAATAAGCTAGATTAGTATTTTAAAGTGTTAATTTCATTGTAATGGTTGGTTTTTGAAAATTCAAGAGAGGTGTTGATGCCCTAATTAGGGTTTGATGTTGGATAAGTGGGTTTAAGTTAGTGTTGTGGCTATCTAGTGGGTTAGATCGAATATTTGTGCGATGTTGCGATCGCGATATCGTAAATTCGCGATGTTTGCTTTGAAATCGGTATGCTAATGCTTACTAGATTTTTATGAATTTTAGGAAGTGATATAATTGCGTTATATTAGCGATATAATTAGAATCTCATATGACTATTAGGGTGTGTGAATGAGGAGTTTTGTCTAGTCGAGTTTTAGTTTTGACGATTGCACCGAAACGGCGATTTTAGTTAATGTTTTAGCGATTTTCATGCATTTTCCGCGCACCGAGTGCACGTTGTGATTAATTCGAGAGTGTCGATCTTTTCATAATGTGAGTTGCGTCATTTCAGGAATCTGTAATCTTATACTTTGTGTTATGCAATTCTAGGATCGGTCGCGGAAATATCGGACGCGGCGCGCAAAGACAAGACGGTGGTTGGATCGGATTAGCAAGGCACTCAGGTGAGTAGATGTATTCATCTATGGGGGAATCGTCTGGATGGCGCGAGGCGCCCCCTAGTTAGAATTACCTTATTTCTTGCTACATATGCATTGTAAGTTAGCTAACCCCTCTCATTCACATTTCATACAATTATAGCTTTTCGCCTGCAAGATTTGCATAGGATATCATATACACATGTGCGATATCACTTCGTAGGACACGTACACCATTACCATTGGCTCCTGTTGCACGCGCACTATTCATGTGACACACACGCCTTTTGTAATTGCCATGCCACGAGCACCATAGAACCTGTTTAGCCTAGTATCATCACTTGCATCATACATGATATATGAAATCGCATAGCATGTATATACCTCGCATCATCATCATACTTACATAGATTTCTAGACACAAATCACATCGTATACCTTGATATCATAGACATTTATCATATACAACATGTTGGGTATTATGATTTTCTTGAGGATTTCAGTATTGCTGCGATTTCTGGATTTTGGGGAAAACCGCAAGAATTTAACAAAAGCTTATATTTATCATTTTTAAAACAAAGTTTCGGTTTTCTCGTGATGTATGTGTCGTCCACCATGAGTTTTCATGTTTTCTGTTGGATTTCGAGACCCGATTCGAGGAGTGGATGAACCGTCTCGGGTACATGGTGGGCCCGGTATGGTATCCTGGGGCAAGAAGATCGAGTTGTAGACGATGAGCCTGGCAGGGGAAGACTACCTACCGGTGATGTCTGGCGCGGCAGATATCCGGAGGATACCGACCGTTGTCGTGAGATTTGATGATATGGGCCGATCCGGACTAACGGAGCCCGATGTATTGAGACATTGATACAGTGAGACATTGAGATAGATGTGTTTTCATATTTGGTGTCGATGCTTGATACGGGTTTCAGATGATTTCTTGATGGTATTTAACTATTATACAGATATTCTTTTTCTAAAGTTAAGAATGCAGAACTCATAGCATTTAAAACACTTAAAGATTTAGTATTGACATTGCATACATGTGCATGCATACTAGAGGTATTACATCACATCTGGGCATACATGTTGTGACGCATTTGCGTGCATTCTTACAATAGACTTACTAGATGTTATATTCTACTCACGAGCTGGCAACTCACCCCCGTTGTGCCACAGTGTCTTGCAGTTCGGACTTATCAGCCTAGTAGCAGCGGCTTATCTTATCAGTGATTTCTCTTGCTCAGACTCGCGACATTGCTCATAGGTGGGTTGCGAGAGCCCTATTATCTCCTTTTTGTACTATTTTTGTATCTAGTATTCTCCATCTACCACTTCTTATTTGTATATTTGACCTAGTGATGAGACTGAGAGATTTGTGTATATGTGGGTTCTTTTGGGTCGAGCTCACTTGATCCGACGTTGTGTTTTCTTACATTTCGCATTTCTTTATGCTCTTTTTCTTGAGATTATATATATATATATATATATATATATATATATATATTGCGTGTGGTTGTGATCCTCCTTGGGCGAAGAGCTCGCTCCCGCTTGGGGATGCCATTTTGTGATTACAGGTTATATATCTTGTTGTACCCATTTTGGGGGATAGAATTTACAAAGGAGACTCTGCCGAAATTTTCGGAAATTTTTGATGTTTTTAAAAAGGGGTTCAATGCAACTCAATTGATTTCAAGTGGTTTTCATGAAGGGTTTTCCTTCACTCTCTTTTGATTTTGGTTTAGATTTTTCTGGGCTTTGGCTGACTTAGGTTACGTTACGCCTTTAGACGTCTCGTAATCTAAGTGCAAGTCACGTTCCGTACTTTCGGGTCGTGACAGATAGGGAGGTTTTTGATTATCCAAACTTGCCACTGCTGCCATTCTAGACTATAGGATCTGGAAAGAGAATGAGTATAGTGTCGTTCTAAATTAGCTTTAAAAGTGCACGTGTGTATCACTCTACCAGAGGGTTGTTGTAGTCAGTGAGAGCAGCAAAAGCATAGTGGGCAAGTAGCTTATGTCTATTTATAGACTAAAGCAGGTATAGCGGAAATAGATCATCTATTTTTGATGTGACGGTCATAGGTTTTGACTTCATCAGAATAAGAGATGGATCTGTTAAGAAGATAGTAAAGTATGATGTCCTGGTATTTGGGATGACATACACTTTATAGGAAGTGAAATTCCTATACTACGATCGGTTATACTATGATTGTCACACAATTGTTTCTCCACATAAGACATGGATATAATATCAGGTTTTCTGGTTACTAGATCTAGATATGGGAAGTGTCCCATTTCTTGTTTCCGCCGTGCGGCATCCGACGATCTCAAGTTTCAAGGTTCGTGTAAGTGCGATTTGTAGGGTATATATTTTCTGAATTTGGACTCAAGAATAAAAACTATTTTTCAGACTTATCCTTCAATAAAGTTTTCAATACTTTCCCTTAATCTCGACTTAACTCAAGAACTGAACTCAAGATTACCTGCTTAAAAAAACTGTAAGGATGTATAATTACCAAGGTTAAACAGAAGGAGGGTTATTTTTAGGGTTTTCAATTCCTAAGCATAAGATTTAGTTATTTCTAACGTATCAACTAAACTTTCGGAATAAAAATCTAACTTACCCTACTAGCTAACTTGACGACAAAGTTTTTATATTTTTGTAAAAATTTTCAATTTTTATGGGTTTTTAATAAGTATGCAAATGCAAAATGTACACATGAATGCGAAGGTAGAACACTTACCGAGCACACCCCCAAATTTAAACTTGACAGTGCCCTCACTGTCAGGCTATACCAAGAGGGTCAAAATTGTCGGCGCTCCCATGTTTTTTCTGTTAGCTATAGTGCCCTCAAGTCAATTATTGGATCGCAGGCATGTGATTGCAATGATTGAAGGAGGACCTATACCGGTAGGACAGTCTTACTCGAGATGATAGTATGCTATCTGGTTTGTCTTTATCATCTTGTACATGCTTCAGGTGACATTACAGATCACTATTACATGTTGACAAAGCCCATAGGATTCTTGCTTGACTACCAGCAGTATGATGGAGATCATATACGTGAGAGTTGGGTAGTCTATAAGTATATCCTTAAAGTGTCCCTAGTCGTGGGTGTTTTGAGACTGGATATCGATACTCCGAAAGTAAACTAATGTATACGGATCGAGACCCCGACGAGGGGCGGTGGCCGGTCTCATAAGCCATTGGTGTTAATTGGTTCACCTAAGATGTATACAGGTGCTCATTAGGTTATGAGTACATCGGACGAACTCGCCGGGAACATGCTAGTTGGTATTATACCTATTGTCAGATAGCAGTTCCCTGGTGACATGTGTACAGGTTAGTCTATTGACCTGAGATCGGCATTTGTCTCATGTGAGTTCCTACTGTGCTTTGATTACTACCCTACCACGGCTCAAAGGAGTCGTGCAAACAGGTTTTAGTTGGGTACAGTCCCGAGCCACATGGAGGCAGTGAGCGGATCGTCAGGAGAATCGTCTCTCCCGGTATTGGGGTTGATATCGCGGTGTGCATGGATGGCCATCACCAGAAATCCTTGGCCAAGGTAGTCGAGAATTACTGATTCGGATCAGTAGTTTCTCAGGTGGTGATGGGCTTCATAGCGATACTAAATATGGCGTTTTAGCGTTCTGACTTTATCTACCCCCTAGACCCGATATGCGATACTCATAGGCGAACGGGCCGGACCATACAGATATTGTCACTGTCAGGCTCAGTAGGATTTCAGAATAAGTTTGCTCGTCAGCCTCCCTTTCGCTCAATACCTGGGTAGCCGTTGCGTACAGCTAGTGCTACTGATGTGCTTGTGGTTAAACCCACTGCCAGCGTATTGACGAGTCTTTAGAGTCCCACACAGAGGGTTTCCCTGGTTCGGGCGAAACGTTGTAGAGGCCGTATGGTTTTATGGCAGGGTTCGATTATATATGTGCACTTGTGCACATATCATGATCAGACGGATAATACTAGTAGGCTTTGGTTTAAGCCGGATCCTAGTATTATATTGTTGGATTACTTTCGTCTCGTTGTATTCATATTCAGTCGAAATATGGATGTGGGTATGTATATACGGATGAGAGGTATTCTTGTAATTTCGTTACAAGATTACTTTAGAGTTGCCATTTTCGTTTTGGATTAAACATTTTGGTTTAAATGTTTATTTGGTGGAAAGTGTGACTCATTCGTGGCATGGCTAGGCTTTTTTCTTGGCTAAGATATTTTTGTGTGTGGGTTGTAGAATATTTTGTGAGGCATGGCAGATATTTTCTTGTGGTGGGGGCTTTTCTTTTATTGCTCATATGCTCCCGAAAGATATCACAACACTACACAATCATTCTTGGCTTGCTCTTTTATTTTTCTTGAGCCCACACTTCTTCATCAATGGCATCTTCTTCAACCTCCGTCCATCCCTCTCATGAGTTGAGAATCCATAGGTGTTTTGAGACAAAGTATTCACACACAATATCGGATCATAGCATCTCAAAATTCATGAGTCCAACTATAAATTTTCACCTAATAACAGTAAAAACCCTCATTCCTACTGCTTACCCTAAGATCAAACCCTAAAAAACTCAAAACCTAACTGAATTTCCCAATTCTTCACTGAATTAAACCGCACAAAATTGAAATCGGAGAGTGTAAAGAAACGCTACCTAAGATCGAAGGAAACATCAAATCGACGAATTGATCTCGAATTTTTGGAGGGTTAATTGAATCAAAATTGAGAACGCCGCTTTGATTCTTTGGCAGCTGAGCTTCGACCGCTTTCTTCCCACCTTCCAGGAGAAAGGGAATTGAACTGGCTATCTTTTCTTCCGTGCTTTGCGCGTGTGACCTAAAAGGCTAAGTTTCATCAAAGCACCATGATCTTTCTGCCATTTTTATCAAATACAAATAGTAATTTGTACTTTGGATGACTGTCCGGATCAGTATTCACATTCATCAACAACCGTCACATACATATATGGTAACACATGTATCCATTCCATCTCCGTTTCTGCATCTATTTGCTACTGTTATCAAATAAAAATAGTAATTCATTTCCAATAATTATATGCATCGGTATCCCACTTCATCTACGACTATCATCAATACAATATCCGTTTACATTCCTAAACAACAACACCTACTTTGTAGAGTGCAAATAAGCACCATGAACTTGTATTTTCATACAGATACCATGATCGTCCGATAATTTTAGGTTAATTTAAATTACCAAGAGATGCACAAAGATAAGATGGGTGAAAATTCCAACGGTTTGTGGTGTATATTTATGACAATACACCGAGTTTGTGGTATCCTCCGCAAGTTTGCAAAACACATTGTATTTATGTGCAAAATAATGAAAAGTCATGGTATTTTAATGGAGCTTAGCGAGACCAAATGCAATTAAGTTGTTCTACTTAACCATTGTTATAAATTTAATGCTATGACCTATGAGAGCAAGAATAATTTAGCTTGGGATCGTGAAACTAGCTAGCAAAGCGAAATCGTTGTTTCCATTGAATAATATGTGTGTTGACACACTTTCCTTTTGTCTTTATGACCATTAAAAAATCAAAAAATCCATATAAAAAAGTTAGCAAAGGAATCAGAATGGGTATAAGAATGGGTATAATATTTGAAACGAGCATTTTGGATTACTATGTTTAAGCACGGCTCTTGAAGTGGTACATTGCTAATATCGATTGATATTTCTATGCTAAGCTCGAGTTGAGCGTTTGAAATCACGATTGACTCCCCCACACTCCTTAAAAGTCCAAGATTTCAGAAAACACTGATACAGATACATGCATCAGAAACTAGGAGTATGCCATTATTAAATGACAAAAGCAGGTGATCTTTTAGTTGAATTATATGGAGTTTACGTGCTAGGAAGTACTGTGAAGCGCACAGACTGAGCTGCTAACAACGCGGGATGCCACTCTCTGGTCAACGCGGATAGATTCTTTAACCCGAAACCTTGGCTTTTGACTGTCCGGAGCGAATCTAAGAGTTATTCACAGGTTTTTCCTTGCTTTGTCGGTGAAGACTTTTTCCTTGATTCTCGTTAGGTCTTCGACAGCCGCCCATGAGCATCATGGCATAGGTTAAAGGAAACTAGGAGGCAAGTCAAAGCGAAACGTCGACTGGGAAATGCTAAAGGAGGAGTAGACCCGGCAGTGAATTGAGAAATCCACTGCAAAGCTAACACCCGGTCCTCCTTTTCCCTTTATCTGGTTTCCTCGATGAACAACTGATGAACTGAAGGCAGGGTTGGAAAAAATCTTTCTTCGAAACGGGTTCAGTTCTGTTAACTCGCTTGTAACTTGAAATCAGAAATAGGTTTTACATGCTCTAACGCCCGCGCTTGATATGGACCGAATCATTATAGTGTTGAGAAAAAAATCATAAGATCCTAAAATACAGAAGTGATGAAACATTGAGAGATCATTAGACGATCCATCATTTTTCCAGTAAAATGATAAGTAGCTAGAATGAGCCCGCTGATATTTACGACCTTGTAATTTTAATCAAAACAAAAAAAATATTTGCATTCCTATAATTGGCTTGGCCGTGCCAATTGGGTTCCTATCATAGGATCCATGCACGATGGATACTTATTCTTCTTTTTTTGCCCTTTTAAATTTTAATAGGAATAGTGAAATAATTATTGTCTGACACCTCACTTTTGCCATGTGGCTTTAAATTGGAAGCATATTTTTTTTAACCAAATCTCATTCCTTTCCTTTTGGCTCTATTATAGAGGTCATGGGATCTATGAACGTGGATCCTTATTCTTTCTCTTTTTTTTTAATATTAATTGGAGTAAAATAATTATTATTTGACACCTCATTTTTTGCCGGTATTATAATAGCAGGCATAGAATAAAATAATTGCATCCTTTTTTTTCCCAAACAAAAGAGAGTTTAATTTGGTTACGAGATTCAAGCTATGTGGGGGGATGGGATCCCTTGTTAAATCCGCCCTCTCATTGTTGTAGATGAGAGTTAATTCATATAAATATATCAAAAAAAAAGTCATATGCAAACTTCTCTTGGTGAATTACACTATAATACCTTTGAATATCGTGGTTTTTCGTCTAGGTACCTTAAAGTTTTTTGTATTACAATAAGATACCTTAAACGATGGTTGTCACGACCCAAAATTTTGTAAGACTACGGTAGCGCCCCGGCCGTCTTTCCGAGGCCAAAATGCGGAAACGAAACATTTTCAAAACTAGAAACCGGCGCTATCGTAAGCTTAAAACCCGGATCGAACCATTAACCTACAACTAGCTATCTAGAGAAAAGGGTTGGAAAGCTATACCGATCGATCCGTGTCCTTCGGTCTTTGGCCACCATCCCAACCTCCTCGCGGCATCTCCGGTCTCGATCTCCTCGTCGGAAAGGGCACCACATCATCAATTCTTTTTACGGGCTCCCGCTTCATCCGAAGCAACTCGGGCACAAAGTGTGCTAGCCAGCATGTCCAAGATGATGTAGAGAATGTTTGTGATCACTTTGTCTCTTGCATCCATGAGATGGATGGAGGTTGAAGGTGTTGCCATTGATGGAGATTATGAGCTAGAGAAGAAAGAGGAAGAAGTAGAAGTTTTTCTCTTTCTTTTGTTTTGTGATGGAATGATAATAATGAGTAAGAATGAGAGAATACAAGAACTCACCCACAACCTCATGGCTTCCTTTTCTCTTTCTTCCTCTCATATCAACTCACAAATCAATCTCAAATGTGACACATGCACAATAAAAGAGACCATGAGTCACTAGGTTGCATGTGCCACATTTAATGCATCAAATGATGAGCTCTAGCTCATAGTTTCCACCATCCAAACATTAATCCAAATGTTTGGTCCAACAAAATAGATCCGGTAACATCTAAAGTAAACTCGTGATGGATCACAAGGATACCCCTCACCTGTATATACATACCTGCATCCGCATTCCGACCGAATGCGGATGCGATGAGACTAAAATAATCCAACAAATCTAATACTAGGATCCGGCTTAAACCAAAGCCCATTAGTATGATCCGTCCGATCATGATCCGTGCACTACTGCACGCATATGATCGAACCCTGCCATATATCATACGGCCTCTACAACGTTTCGTCTGAAACTTGAGAAACTGTCTGTGGGGGACTCTAAAAACTCGTCAATACTTTGGCTGTGGATTTACCACTAGCTCGTCAGTGGTACTAGCTGTACGTAACGGGCTACCAGGTATTGACCAAAAAGGAGGTTGATGAGCGAACTCATCCTGATACCCTACAGAGCCTGTCAGTGACAATATCCGTACAGTCCGGTCCGTTCGTCTATGAGCATCGCATGTCGGGCCTAGGGGGTTGGTAAAAGTCATACCCCTAAAAGCGGTACAAGTCATGTCGGAGTGTAGCCCAGAACACCCTGAGATACTACTGGAATACCTACCAGTAAATCTCCTGCCTTGGCCAAGGACTTCGTGTAATGGCTCTCCTAGACACAACGGGATCACACCCCCAATACCAGGAGAGACGAAACCCCTGCCGATCCGCTCACTGCCTCTATATGGCTCGGGACTGTACCCAACTAAAACCTGTTTGCACGACTCCTTTGAGCCGTGGTAGGGTAGTAATCAAAGCACAGTGGGAAATCACACGAGACAAATGACGATCTCAGGTCGATGAACTAACCTGTACACATGTCACCAGGGAACTGCTATCTGACGTCGGGTATAATACCAACTAGCATGTACCCGGCGAGTCCTGTCCGGTGTACTCATAACCCAATGAGCACCTGTATACATCTTAGGTGAACCAACTGACACCAATGGCTTGTGAGACCGGCTACCGCCCCTCGTCGGGGTCTCGACTGTATACACTAGTCTACTAACGGAGTATCGATGCCCAGTCTTGAAACTCCTATGACTAAGGACCACTTTAAGGATGTGCTTATAGACTGCCCAACTCTCATGTATATGATCGCCATCATACTACTGGTAGTCAAGCAAGAATCCTAAGGGCTCTATCAACGTGTAATAGCGACCTGTAAGGTCACCTAAAGCAGTACACGATGATAAAGATAAACCATGGTAGCATACTATTCTCCATCAACGTGTAATAGTGAACCACAATGTCACCTAAAGCATGTACACGATGATAAAGACAAACCAGATAGTATACAATCATCTCGAGTAAGACTGTCCTACCGGTATAGGTCCTCCCTCAATCATTGCAATCACGTGCCTGTGATCCAATAATTGACTCTGAGGGCACTATATCTAACAATCTCCCACTTGCACTCAAGGCTAATTATTGCGATGTCGCATACTCACAGCCCGTGTGATACCGAACACCAAACTCCTCTACTGATCAGTCTCACAAAGCCCGTTTGTGAAAATATTGCGTTCGAGGAATAGCCTCAGTGAGTGGATCCGCCCTGATGTTTCTTTCTATGTCTCTCTTTATCTCAAGTTCGCGGAGAAAGCCATCTCCCGAAAAAGGCAATACCTGTCTTAGAATATATCTGGATATCTGATGGGACCTAGTTCATAAATGAACTCCAAATCCAAACTTCTTAGACTGTATCGACAACTGAACTTAATCAGTATCTTGCGCCATGCCTCACTCAGTATCCGCTTGGACCTCCTGTCCAAACTACTGCCCCTCGTCAGAGGGAAAACTATAACTCTGACAGTCACTCGGTCATTCAGGTCACCTTGGAAGCCTGGAATGATAACCGTCTCCCGAATGAGGCTGTCGTTATCATTTCCCTAGAACATCTACTTATGTTCTAAAACTGCTTCCGAACATTTCTCCAGGATAGGATTAATATCAACTTATTGCATCTAGTGCATAAAACAACATCTGGTGTGGTACTTGATATCTCATGATTGACTCAATTGCCTAAACAAGTGATCTGCCAATCATGCACATCCCTCTCCCCTTTAGCCTGTAAGACACCTTTAGAGAGGGTGACTCTATCACCTGCAGGTACACCACCATGCCAGGAGTCGTCCATTCTAAAGCACCTTTAGAATGCCGTTTAAGTACCATGATTGGGAAACTACCCAAATCTAGATTTAAAACCATAGATCCAGCAACCAGAATGTCTGATATGAAATCCATGTCCTTTGTGGAGAAACCACTGTGTGATAACCAAAGTATAACCGACCGTATTATAGGAATTTCACTTCCTGCTCTGTGTATGCCATCCAAATACCAGGACATCACACCCTACTACCTTCTTAACAGATCCATACCCTATTCTGATGAAGTCAAACCTATGACTGTCACATCAGAAATAGATGATCTATCTCCGCTATATCTGCTTTAGTCCATAAATAGACATAAGCTACTTGTCCACTATGCTTCCGCTGCTCCCACTGACTACGACAGCCCTCTGGCAGAATAATATACACGTGCACTTCTAAACATAGTTTAGAACGACGCTATACTCATCCTCCTGCCGGGTCTCACGGTCTGGAACAACAGCAATGACAAGTCTGCGTAAACAAGAACCTCCTTGTCACCGTCCTTGAGGCTACCGGATTACCTCTCGGGTGCCTGAGGTTACCCACCATATCTGTGGAGTGGCCAATGGAATGTCAATCCAGATTGAATCTTTAGGTCCTATTAAATTTTCAGTAATCGTTTCCGGTTCTGGAATCACTTCCAGTTCTACCATACTCCCACTACTGTTTTTCTGAAAAAGTCCATTTTACTAAAACTGTGGCGAGTCAAGAACAATATCACTATTGATCTTCCAGATGGTACAAAATCAACCCACGTCATAGCCCGGGTCAACCCACAAATAGCCATTACAGAAACGTGCCTTGAGTTATCCAGAGTCTGGTTTTAAGCATAAGCCGGAAAACTCCTCGTACCTTAACAATGTTAAGATATGAACTATTCTATATCCAATATAGAAACAGATGCACTGATTTAATTCGAACCAGATTCAAATCATGTAGCTATCTCCAGTGCATGTCAACTAAATGGAAGGAGGCCGATCAGCGTTACTCAACTTAGGAATACATCCAGATATGAATAACCTGGAAGAGAAGCAAGTTCTCATAATCATTACTATCAACTGAATACCATACACAAGTATCTACATCATCGATCACCTTGAAGAATCCTGGTACTTGCAATACCTGGTTCTCTACTTTATTCATATACCTATAACTTCTCAAAACTTAGATCTTGCATTTCTACAAAATACATGTCTAAGAACTAGAGAAGTCACAAGTAAACAAAATATAGTACGAGTACCAACCCCTTTGTCCACATGGACACTGGACAATATACAATACTCTGTATAAGTCCATTGAGTCTAATAACTCATTCCCTGTGTGTCGTAAGTTGAAAACTGTATTTATGGTTAAGAAGAATTACACCGCTGTTTAATGCTCCTTACCTAACCATCCACTGATATAAGTAAATGTCATAGACATAATTTCAAAAAGTTATATCTCACTTTATAGAAATAAACGTACAGATATATCAATTTGAAATTGGTGCATAACAACGGATATTCAAAACCAAATATTTGCCGTCCGGCAAACAACCCAGGCGATTTCATTAAATATCACCAATTACAACGAATCCCGATATAATGAGGATGATCACCCAATTCCCAATAATTTACTCCCACTCATCATCTGTACAACCATACAGATGTGAGAATTAAACCTGGTAAATACATACCCTGGAGCAAGGACTAATTGGGAAATCAGTTTTCTTTTAACAGTACACAGTGAAACTGAAACATGTAAATGTTTCGAAGGGGTATCCTGGTATTCTTAGTAATGCCTCTTCCATTATCAGATTCACAACTATAACCATATATTTCTTTGTCATCTCTCAAAATCCCTTTATATGTCTTTAGTCATTACCTTCTGTACACCCCTTTAGGCTAAATGGTTTTCTTCCTTCCCTACCGTTCGGCACCAGCCTATGGTTTGGAAGAAGACTATCCAATAAGCATAATGGGTGTACTGTCCTAATCCTAGGAGCACTCGCAACTCGAGAGAAGGTAAACATAAAAGACAACTGAATAAAACCTTATTCCTATTTCTCCTGAACCAGAATCCATCCCCGAACTGGAACAAGTTCCTTCGAGTTCGTATATAACCATATGATGGAGTATCCAAATAACTATGGATCTTCGTAGTGATACGGAGTGTTCTGGAGAAATACAAAGGTGAAGTAGGAGTGGTAATGAAATACTTGGTCTGGTCGTGAATAGCAGTCGCGGTTTACTTTGCCCTCTTACTAATCCTTTTATTTGTCTTTACTTATTACCTTCTGTACACCATCGTTAGGTTAAATGGTTTTCTTCATTCCCCACCATTCGGCACCTGCCTATGGTTTGGAAGAAGACTATCCAATTAGCGTAATAGGTGTACCGTCCTAATCCAAGGAACACTCGCAACCTGAGAGAAGGTAAAAGGAAAAGACAACTGAATAGTCCTATTCATTTTCTCCAGAACCGGAAAGCATCCTCGAATAAATTCCTTCGAGTTCGTATATAACCATACGATGGTTTTATCCAATGGAAGTGGGCGTTCGTATTAATATGCGGTGTTCTGGAGAAAAGGGTAAAAGTAGTAGTGGCAAAGAGGTTTGCAACTCTGACAATCCAAAAGCCAGTGTTTAAGAAGGTTCGGTTATCTTGGTCACTGAGTCATAGTCAAGGGTCAGGCCATAGTCGCTGCCAAAGAGAGAGAGAAAAGAAACACTCAGCGTGCACTCTAACCTAGATCAGAATGGTTATCACTTTATCTAATCAGGAAACCTCCCACTGTAACCTCAAATTCTCCTCCAAACCTGAAAAAAGAATTAGTCGGGATCACCCGAGGAGTAAACCAACTCATCAGTGAGAATCGGGATCCAACTATCACCGCATGATAACATGATGGAATCCACTCACGTTATCACACTCCAGAAGGTATGCGCATGCCTGGAAAGTTTCAGTTTCTTTAGAAACTCCCGATGTGATTTTTACCCCTAGGACCCAAGTGACCTTGACTGAGCCAACATATCAAAAGATCCTAGCCAAGTTCAACCCATCATTATCTTGATTGCATTAGACCCACCCGCACGAGTCCTTGACTGAGCCAAAATGACCGTATGACTGTCCTAACCAATCACATATCCATAAGACAGAAAAGCATTACAGAGCTACCGCACACTACGCCTCGGCTGAGCACGACATACGTAGCACGAATACTAAGCAATACTAATCTGAAATGACGAACGGCTACGGTTGGTTTTTGGCGAAAAACCTCTAACGTAATGAACTTGATATCGTTGAAGGAACGGGATAGCTTTTTATAAAAAAATATAGTAGCGAAAACCTTTGCTAAAGAGGTCACTCCCGGTGAGGGGATCTCGGCTCTTTCACCGTAGAATGAGATGCAGGATATTCCAACTGAATACCATGATGCAAATCAAAAAGTAATCGACTATAGTGAAGTTATTACCCTAACGCAAACTTCTGTCCAAGAGGTCACTCCCGGTAAAGGGATCTCGGCCCTTGCCTCGTCGACTGAGGTGCTGGATATTCATAACCGAATACCACTGTGCAAAACAAAAGAGAACGTCCTTGCAATAACAGCTTTTTTGAAAAATGTTCCAACAACATCAAACAGGTTTGTTTAGCTTGCATTGATCCGAATCAATGCAGTCTTATCAATTAATCACACCACAAAAGAACGAAAATATGATGTACGTATATGCCATCCGCATTCGCTACTGGGTCCCGTCATCACCCGTTAGGTTACTTAACTAACGACAGAGCGGGGACTAGACTAGCGCGAGTGTAAAACATATACAACATCTACTAGTATATATATCAATATATAATATTCGCTCAAGGCGTGATAAAATGCAACATCACAGAAATGTAATAAGTATCACAGAATAATACAGATAATCTGGGATCCCCGGGTTTCATAGAGCCGCTACTGAAACCCGACGTTCCGCTGGTCGTGTTGATAGCCTGTGCAATGAAATCCTAGACCCCTACGGGCGCGGCAAGTTACCCGCCAAAATCTGAAGCGAGGCAGCCCCATTCAACAAAGTGAATGGACCACCCAGCACTTCACGGAATCCGGTAACTTGAGCACCCCTCCTTGGATCAACCTGTACCCCCTACGAGTGCGGCGAATAGCCCGCCAATTCTAGAGTGAAGCCCCCTTCGTCTTAAAGCCATGAGATGCGGGCTCGTTGCTCTCTAGAACCCTGCTATCCGTGCACCCTACCGCGGGGTAATCCTAGTACAGAAAGTAAAATATATACAACGGGTACATCGACCTCAGCCCGGTCGTGCCCCAAAAGAATAATATACAAACAGGCAGTGATGGCAGTCCACATGTCGGACGCTCGCCCCGCAATATCAAATGTACAAATACAACCAAACTGTACTAGTATTGCACCCAGGCTATCCACCACGACAAATGCGCAACATCACAACACAACACAGAACATGAACGTGAATGTCACGTTCGCAAATCCGTCTAAAAGGACTATAGCAATTAGACAAGATTTACCGATCAAATGACATTCACGGTCGCAGATATAATATAAATACTGTGAACTAACATGTTTAAATTTTCGATCGACAAAATTTCCCGAAGTGGGCCCCAAGCACAATTCCCAGTACTCAAAATAATCTGGGCCAAAAAAAAATACCAGAAACCCCATTTCCAAGTCAGGGAGCACTGTAGAAATTTTGGAGCAGTGAGGCTACAGAATGGCGGCGGAACCGCGGCCAGAACAGGGTCATTGCCGCTGTTCCACGGCGGCACTGTAGGATCAGGCAACCAAATTTTCTCAGAACTCCTAAAAAACCCTGCCTGGTTTTCTGCAGCACGCAAAATAATTTTTCGACGACAATAAAAAATCGACAGAAAGTTCAGTATTGGAAATGCAGTTTGGAAATTTCGTCCGATCGAAGTTCTAAACACGTTGAAGCAAGATAGTAAAGGTTAATGGCGTGGCTCTGATACCATGTAAGACTACGGTAGCGCCCCGGCCGTCTTTCCGAGGCCAAAATGCGGAAACGAAACTTTTTCAAAACTAGAAACCGGCGCTATCGTATGCTTAAAACCCGGATCGAACCATTAACCTACAACTAGCTATCTAGAGAAAATGGTTGAAAAGCTATACCGATCGATCCGTGTCCTTCGGTCTTTGGCCACCATCCCAAGCTCCTCGCAGCATCTCCGGTCTCGATCTCCTCGTCGGAAAGGGCACCACATTATCGATTCTTTTTACGGGCTCCCGCTTCATCCGAAGTAGCTCGGGTACGAAGTGTGCTAGCCGACGTGTCCAAGGTGATGTAGAGAATGTTTGTGATCACTTTGTCTCTTGCATCCATGAGATGGATGAAGGTTGAAGGTGTTGCCATTGATGGAGATTATGAGCTAGAGAAGAAAGAGGAAGAAGTAGAAGTTTTTCTCTTTCTTTTGTTTTGTGATGGAATGATAATAATGAGAGTAAGAATGAGAGAATACAAGAGCTCACCCACAACCTCATGGCTGCCCTTTCTCTTTCTTCCTCTCATATCAACTCACAAATCAATCTCAAATTTGACACATGCACAATAAAAGAGACCATGAGTCACTAGGTTGCATGTGCCACATTTAATGCATCAAATGATGAGCTCTAGCTCATAGTTTCCACCATCCAAACATTAATCCAAATGTTTGGTCCAACAAAATAGATCCGGTAACATCTAAAGTAAACTCATGATGGATCACAAGGATACCCCTCACCTGTATATACATACCTGCATCCGCATTCCGACCGAATGCGGATGCGATGAGACTAAAATAATCCAACAAATCTAATACTAGGATCCGGCTTAAACCAAAGCCCACTAGTATGATCCGTCCGATCATGATCCGTGCACTACTGCACGTATATGATCGAACCCTGCCATATATCATACGGCCTCTACAACGTTTCGTCCGAAACTTAAGAAACTGTCTGTGGGGGACTCTAAAAACTCGTCAATACTTTGGCTGTGGATTTACCACTAGCTCGTCAGTGGTACTAGCTGTTGGAGATAGTGCCCTCAGAGTCAATTATTGGATCACAGGCACGTGATTGCAATGATTGAGGGAGGACCTATTCCGATAGGACAGTCTTACTCAAGATGATAGTATGCTATCTGGTTTATTTTTATCATCGTGTACTGCTTTAGGTGACCTTACAGGTCACTATTGCACATTGATAGAGCCTCTAGGATTCTTGCTTGACTGCCAGCAGTATGAGGGCGATCGTATACGTGGGAGCTGGTAGTCTATAAGCATATCCTTAAAAGGTCCCTAGTCGTGGGAGTTTCGAAACAGGGCATCGATACTCCAGAGTAGATTAGTGTATACAGTCGAGACCCCGACGAGGGGCGGTGGCCGTTCTCACAAGCCACTGGTGTCAGTTGGATCACCTAAGATGTATACTGGTGCTCATTGGGTTATGAGTACACCGGACAGGACTCACCGGGAACATGCTAGTTGGTCTTATACCTGACGTCAGATAGCAGTTCCCTGGTGACATGTGTACAGGTTAGTTCATCGACCTGAGATCTTCATTTGTCTCGTGTGAGTTCCCACTGTACTTTGATTACTACCTTACAACGCTCAAAGGAGACGTGCAAATAGGTTTTAGTTGGGTACAGTCCCGAGCCACATGGAGGAAGTGAGTGGATCTGCAGGGGTTCGTCTCTCCCGGTATTGGGGGTGAGGTCGCGCTGTGTCTAGGAGAGCCCTTACACAAAGTCCTTGGCCAAGACAGGAGATTTACTGGTAGATATTCCAGTAGTATCTCAGGGTGTTCTGGGCTACACTCCGACACGACTTGTACCGCTTTTGGGGGTCTGACTTTTACCAACCCCCTAGGCCCGCCATGCGATACTCATAGACGAACGGACCGGACTGTATGGATATTGTCACTGGCAGGCTCAGTAGGGTGTCAAGATGAGTTCACTCATCGACGTCCCTTTTGGTCAATACCTGGTAGCCCGTTACGTACAGGCTAATACCTATGACGTGCTGGTGGTTAAATCCACAACCAAAGTATTGACGAGTCTTTAGAGTCCCCCACAGACCGTATTCTCAAGTTTCGGGCGAAACGCTGTAGAGGCCATATGGAGATATGGCAGGGTTCGATCAGATTGGTGCGGTATTGCACGGATCATGATCGGACGGAAAATACTAGCGAGCTTTGGTTTAAGCCATATCCTAGTATTGTACAGTGTAGATTTTGTCTCTTTGCATTTGTATTTCTGTCGGAATACAAATGCGGGTATGTATATATAGTAGCGGGGTTTTCCTGTAATTTATTACGGGATCAGTTTTTTGGAGTTGCCAGTTTGTTTTCCGGTTTCGGCCATTTTCCTTTGTATCTTTCTTTGGCCGAAAAATGGTGGAGGAGGGCTTATTTGCATTTGTGCAAATAAGCATTTTGGAGGGTGGTTTTTGCAAGTATTTGCTTCATGATGGTTGCACCCTCAGTTGACCTTCCTTGGATAATCATTGCTTTACTTTCTTATTCATCATGGTTTATTTTTGGAGTCATCATGCTTGATGATGATGGTTGGTTATGATGGTTGAGTGTGACTTGGTTTTGTGATCATGATTCTTCATGATAACCTTCTCACTCTCTCTTGCATTATGGGGCTCACTCTTTTTCATTCATACACACTCCTCTCATTCTCTCCATCATGCAAGGCCGACCACATTAGAGGGGGGCTGAAATTTTTGTGTGGGGATTTTTGGTTCTCTTCATGTTTGCAAAATCCCCAAGTTGATCTACAAAAATTCCACATCTCATTCATCCACTTATATAGAAACTTCCACAACCCCAAATGAGACAAAGCATTCTACAGATAACCTACAGCATCCTTGGGCACGTCGGCTCGCCAACTTCGTGCCCAAGTTGCCTCAGTCGAGAGGTGGGAGCCCGTAAAAGAAGCCGGCGACGTGGTGCCCTTCCGGCGAGGAGGTGATGACCGGAGATTCCGCGGGGAGATCGGGACGACGACGAGAAGACCGAAGGACACGGATCACTCGGTATATCACTCTACCCCTTCTCTAGTTAGCTAGGATTAGATTAATGGCCCGATCCGGGTTTAAAGTGAGCGGTGGTGCCGGTTCAAAAGTTAAAGTAAATTATCGTTTCCGCATTTTTGGCCTCGGATTGACGGCCGGGGCGTCGCCGTGCACTTACAGTGGTATCAGAGCCACGCCATTAGCCTAGTCTAGCTTGGTCTAATGTGTTTACAACTTCGATCGAACAAAATTCCAAAACTCGCGATTTCAATGCATCAGTTCTCTGTCGAAATTTTTTTGGCTCCAAAAATTTTTCAGGTTGTTGCAGAATACTGTTCAGGAAATTCTAAGACATCTGTGAAAAAATGGTAGCGTGATACTGTAGACCCACCGCGGAACCGCGGCCAAAACCCACTAGGCGCCGCGGTTCCGCCGCAGTACAGTGTCTTCACTACACCATTTTTCCACAGTGATCTTTTTACAGGGAAATTGGGGTTTTGGAATTTTCTTTTTTGGGCCCAGATTTTCTTTAAGTGCTACAGTAGTGCTTGGGGGCCCACTTGGGTAAATTTGATCGATTGAATATTTTAAACATGTTAGTTCACAGTATTTACATTATATCTACGACCGTGAATGTCACTTGATCGGTAAATCCTGTCTAACTGCTATAGCCCGGTTAGACGGATTTGCGAACGTGACATTCACGTTGATGTTCTGTGTTGTACTCTGATGTTGCGGATTGGTCGTGGGGGATAGCCTGGATGAAATGTTAGTACAGTTTTGGTTGTATTATGTACATTTGATATTGCGGGGCGAGCGTCCGACATGTGGACTGCCGTCACTGCCTGTTTGTATATTATTCTTTTGGGGCACGACCGGGGTGAGGTCGATGTACCCGTTGTATGTATATTTTACTTTCTGTACTAAGATTACCACAAGGCGGGGTGCACGGATAGCCGGGTTCTAGAAGGCAACGGTGTAAGTCGATGTAGTACACCCCTATACTTGTGGGGAGGCGAAATTTTCAAAAACGAACTTGTTTAGTGAACGAACATCGACTAACCGCTTGAATCGAAGCTAAACTATAAATAACCAAACACAAAGTGTTTCTTAACTATTGTGTTTAGGGATTATACCTAATGAAACCAGTCCTTCGTCTTTACGATCTCCTTGTTCTCCTCGGCCTTCTCTAGGTAGTAGACGATCCACCCGAGAGCAAAACTCCAAACTAAACCTCTAACTTGAGGTAACTAATCTTCTTGGATTGCTAATCAAAGAAGATAGAATGAAATAGAGTGATGGTTATGGATTGATTAGTCTTTCTAATCCTTTGATCTCAACTCATGAGGTGTAAGGATTATTCTTTTGAAGATGAGAGCTTGAGGAGAGAGAATGTGAGAATGATAATAGAATAAAGTTATGAGTATCATAATAGATATGAAGCATTTTCTAATAAGAAGAAAAGAATAAAGAGTGATGAATAATCATGCTTCATAAAATATCAAGTGGTGATTCATTAGCATGAGTCATTAAGCAATAAATGTGCATTAATGAGATGAATGAATCACCCTCATGACTCTTATAACTCATTCAATGTATATGATACATAACCCTCCTTAGTCACCATCTTTTAGAAGCTTCTCGTACAATTACGAGAACGCCCCTCCAATCCGCAAAAATACGGAAAAAATTTAGACTGTAAAAATCCAATAATCGGATACCAGTAACTGGCTTAAACCAAAGCCGACTGGTAAAAACTGTCCAAACGACGTAAGTATGTAAACACACATACGCGTCCGAACCCTTGTCGTAAAACCATACGACCTCTATATCGTTTCGCCTGGAGTAGGAAACTCTCTGTGTGGGACTCTAGAGACTCGACTACTACGCTGGCAGTGGGTTTAACCACAGACCGTAAGCGGCACTAGCTGTACGTAACGGTCCCCAGGTAGTTGTCGATAAGAAGGCCGATGAGGAAACCCATCCGAACTCCTACTGAGTCTGATGTGACAATCTCCATACAGTCCGGTCCGTTCGTCCAAGACTATCGCATATCAGGCCTAGGGGGGCGGCAAGCGTCAGTCCCCTAATAGCGGTATAAGTCATGTCGGAGGGAAGCCCATTACACCCTGAGAAACTACTGGAACCTGCCAGCAAATCTCGCTTGCCCTGGCCAGGGACTTTGCGTAATGGCTCTCTGACACAACACGATATCTACTCCCAATACCGGGAGAGACGAATCCTGTCTAACCGCCACTGCCTCCAAGTGCTCGGGACTGCACCCAACTGCTACCTGTTTGCATGACTCCTTTGAGTCATGGTAGGGTAGCAATCTAAGAACAGTGGGACACACTCGAGGCGAAGTAGCAGTGTCAAGTCTGCGGACTACGCTGTACTCATGTCACTTGGGAACTGTTCACTGACGACTTGTATAAAACCAACCAACAGTTCCCTGTGAGTCCTGTCCGGTATACCCATAACCTAACGAGCACCTGTATACTATCTCCAGTACGACGTACTGACGGCTGTGGGACAGACCATCTCCCCAACTGGGATGAGAAGCGTACATACTAGTCTACTCCGGAGTATCGATGCTCTGTCTCGATAATCCAACGACCAGGGACCTGAATAAGGATGTGCTTGTAGACTACCCAGCCCCCACTAGTGTGACTGCGATCACAACGCTGGTAGACAAGCAAGATCCTAAGAGCTCTATCAATACGTACACTCACATATTAAGATAGAAAAACCAAGTAGCATACTACCATGTTTAGTAAGACTGTTATATATATGTGAATATCCCAAGCTTCCATTAAGTAATATACAAACCAGTATGATACAGTAATGGCCTTCTAGGGCATAAACACTAACAATCTCCCACTTGCACTAGGGCCATGTACTGGCATATCGTAGACCAATGATCTCGAGTAGCCTCTCGAACTGAATCTGAGGAAGGGCCTTCGTGAATGGATCAGCAATGTTCTCTTCTGAAGCAACTCTCCGAACCTCGATCTCCTGACGATCAATGATCTCCCTGATCAGGTGATACCGCCTCAAGATGTGTCTGGACTTCTGATGGGACCTTGGTTCCTTCGCTAAAGCTATAGCTCCGTTGTTGTCACAATACAGAGGTATTGGATCAACTATGGTAGGAACCACCTGAAGTTCTGTTAGGAACTTCTTCATCCAGACTGCTTCTTTTGCGGCATCGCAAGCAGCTATATACTCCGCTTCCATCGTCGAGTCAGCAACGGTGTCCTGCTTGGAGCTCTTCCAGCACACCGCCCCTCCATTGAGGGTAAAGACATAACCCGATATGGACTTGGAATCGTCCTTATCACTCTGGAAGCCGGAATCAGCAAAGGCCTCCAACCTGAGGTCTTTTCCGCCGTAAACCAAGAACATCTCCTTAGTCCTCCTCAGGTACTTGAGAATGTTCTTTACTGCTATCCAGTGTTTCTCCCCTGGGTCTGACTGATACCGGCTTACCACGCTCAGTGCGTAAGCTACATCTGGTCTGGTACACAACATCGCATACATTATAGAGCCTACTGTAGAAGCGTAGGGTATAATAGACATGCGTTCCCTTTCCAAATCAGTCTTGGGAGACATCTCTTTGGAGAGGGTGATTCCGTGACAAGACGGTAGATTACCGCGCTTAGAATCTTCCATACTGAATCTTTTCAGTACAGTGTCGATATACCTGGACTGCGAAAGTCCCAACATCCTCTTGGATCTATGACGATAGATCCGAATCCCCAGAATGTAAGAGGCATTACCCAGGTCTTTCATGGAGAACCTGTGTGGCAAGAATCCTTTGACAGATTGTAGCATAGGAATGTCATTTCCTATCAATAGAATGTCATCCATGTACAAGACGAGGAATACGACACTTCTGGCTACAACTTTACTATATATGCACGGTTCATCTGGATTTTTGATAAAGTCATATTCTTTGATTGTCTCATCAAAACAGATGTTCCAACTCCGCGATGCCTGCTTTAGTCCATAAATGGACTTAAGCAGCTTGCATACTTTCCCGCTGCTCCCACTCTGATTGAAACCCTCTGGCTGATCCATATAGACGCTCTCTTCTAAATTTCCATTCAGAAAAGCCGTCTTTACGTCCATCTGCCAGATTTCATAATCATGGAAGGCAGCAATAGCAAGAAGGACCCGAATGGATTTGAGCATAGCCACTGGAGAAAAAGTTTCGTCATAGTCCAAACCAGGTCTTTGACGAAAACCCTTTGCAACAAGTCTAGCCTTATAGGTTTCCACCTGTCCATCTACACCAATCTTTTTCTTGAAGATCCATTTGCATCCTATAGGTTTTACCCCATCTGGAGCAAAATCCAAAGTCCATACTTTGTTGGTGTACATGGACTCCATTTCGGTCCGCATTGCATCTAGCCATCGTACCGAGTCGCCGCTCTGGATGGCCTGCTGGAAGTCAGTAGGTTCATCATCATCTATGATGCAATCCTCTCTATCCCCGTCTATGAGAAAACCGTAGTATCTCTCAGGCGGATGAGACGGCCTTCTACTCCTGCGGAGGGGTGCGGGAATGTCTTGTTCTTCTTGAACCTCCGGTTCTACCAAACTTTCAGTAGCAGTTTGTGGTTCTGGAATTTCTTCCAGTTCTATTTCGCTCCCACTTGATTCCTTTTCTAAAAACTGATGTTCTAGAAAATGGGCATTACGAGAAACAAACACCTTTTGTTCCTCTGCGTAATAGAATAGATATCCCCTAGAGTGCTTTGGATATCCCACAAAGAAACACTTTACTGATCGTGCCTCGAGCTTGTCCACAAGCTGCTTTTTAACAAAAGCTGGACATCCCCAAATCTTTATATACTGTAGATGGGGTTTCTTCCCGCTCCACATCTGATATGGAGTGGTAGGCACAGTCTTGGTAGGTACCATGTTCAAAAGATATGCCGCTGATTCTAGCGCATGACCCCAGAAAGATCGCGGTAACTCAGCATTACTCATCATGGATCGTACCATATCCAATAGGGTTCGATTCCGTCTCTCCGATACACCGTTATGCTGTGGAGTGTACGGAGGAGTAAGCTGAGAGAGAATTCCTTTCTCTTTTAGGTAACCTAGGAACTCGGCACTCAAGTATTCACCACCTCGATCAGATCTAAGTGTCTTTATACTTTTGCCGGTTTGGTTTTCTACTTCATTCTTATACTCTTGGAATTTCTCAAAAGCCTCGGATTTATGTTTCATCAGATAAATGAATCCGTATCTTGAGTAATCATCCGTGAAAGTAATGAAGTAGGAAAAACCACCTCTCGCATGTGTAGACATTGGACCACATACATCGCTGTGTATGAGTCCTAAGAGCTCGCTCGCTCTTACTCCTTGTCCAGTGAATGGAGTCTTTGTCATCTTTCCTTTGAGACAAGATTGACAAGTGTCATAAGATTGATATTCGAACGAGTCCAAATATCCTTCTCTATGCAACTTAGTCAACCTTCTCTCATTGATGTGACCCAGTCTACAATGCCATAAGAAAGCTTTATTCAAATCTGGAGACTTTCTTTTTAGTGTGTTCTGGACATTGAAAATTTGGAGTTGGTTTAAAACATATATTCCGTTATTTAGTGTACCTGACCCAATCAAACCATGATTAAGGTGGATGTTGACAACATCTCTTACAAACGTGAAATCATAACCTTTATTTGATAACAAGGAAACTGATATGATATTACAAGTTAAGCTTTGGTACAAAATAACAGTTATGTAAAACCAAAATTTGTCCACTCGTCAATCCTAGGTGATAGTCCCCGATGGACGCAGCTCCCACGCTAGCTCCGTTAGCAACCTTTAGGGTCATATCACCTTCCTTCAGCACTCTACGGTTTCTCAGTGCCTGCAATGAATTGCAAATATGAGATCCTGATCCGGTATCCAATACCCAGGAAGTAGAGTTGATCGACAGACAATTCTCAATTACAAACACACCTGAAGTCGAAGCCACAGCTTGCTTCGGTTCCTGGTTCTTGGCGTTCCACGCCTTGCAATCCTTCTTCCAGTGCCCTTTCCTGTGACAATGGAAGCACTCATCCTGGCCAACTACCGGTACCGCAAGCTTTTTCTTTCCCTTCCCTCTCACCTTACTAACACCTCCTCTAGGTTTGGGTGCGGCCTTCTTCTTCCTTCCTTTGGCCCTAGCCTTGGACCCGGAAGAAGATGTACCGCCAACAAACATAGCGGGTGTTTCCCTTGCCTTCTGCAAGGTGCCCTCTGCACTCCTTAACATGTTCAGGAGTTCCGCAAGTTCAACTTCTTTTCCTTGAAGATTGAAGTTGAGGATAAACTGGGCGTTGGTGGGAGGAAGGGACTGGAGAATAAGGTCTGTATAGAGCTCATTATCCAAAGTCGTCCCAAGGTCTGCGAGCTCTTCAATATAGCCGATCATCTTTAGGACATGTTCTCCTACTGATGACCCGACAGCCAACCTCGCTCGAAACAAGTTCTTAGAGGTCTCGTATCTTGCTATACGAGATTGCTCCCCATAAAGTTCCTTTGTATGGAGAAATATGCCATCTAGGGTCATATCCTCGTGTCTCCTCTGATGTTCATTGTTCATCGAGGCAAGCACGATGCACTTGGCTCTCGCGCAATCTAAATCCCAGGTTTTGCGGATTTCCTTATCCGCATTACTGGATTTGGGACCAGGGACAGCAGGTGCCGTAGCGGTGAGGACGTACCCCAGTTTGTCATAGGTCAAAGCCATTTTGACATTCCGCAGCCAATCTTTATAGTTTGGCCCCGTCAGTATATTTTTCTCTAAAAGTAACTTAAGTCCAGTCATTTTCAGGGTCGCTGCAATTAGGAGAGAGAGAAGAAAACTCTTTAGCATGATGCTCTTGCAAGTTTAGAGTGGTTTTTAGTTTATCTAAACTGGATGGCTCCCACTGTTTCTCGAATCCTTCCTCAAACCATAAAAGAAGAATTAGCCAGGACTATTCTCACCGTACAATACTTGCTTAACCGTTCATCCAGGCTGGTGTCGATACTTCGAGGGAGGTTTTCCAACGCTTTCGCAAAGTTCCTTAATTAAATAACCTCTTTTCTCTGGGGGCGTAACCCCGCTGACACTTTTCTGGACACCTACTAGGTTTATAGCATTGATCGTTAAGTGACGAATATCCTGATAAGTAGCATATACTCACAGTAGGATCGGGATCCAAATATCATCGTATGATAATGTTGAAGGAATCCTACCAACATTCATCAAACTCCAAATGGTATGCATCTCTTTGCAAATTTCAGTTTCTTTAGAAATTCCCGATATAAGTTTTTACCCCATGCTCTTATGACCTTGACATATGCCAACAAATCATAAGTCACATGTCAAGTTCTGCCCATCATTATCTTGTTAATTTGAACCCACCCGTATATACCCTTGACGTATGCCAACAAGGTAATGCGACTGTCCCAAACCAACACATCTATCTATGCAACAAATGAATACCCCAGCAGCTACCAAACACTATGCCTTGACATATGCCAACAAGCATAGCTTGAATACTTCTGACCATCCATAAGAAATGACGGAGGGCTACGACTGGTTTTGGCGAAACCGTGAACGTAGTGAACTTGATATAACCGAAGGAACCTGATAGCTTTTAAAAGGAGTGGTTAAAGCTCCGTATTTAAAAATATCTGTTTTTAAAATTAACCGAGTGGTTTCTTTTAAATTGTTCCAACGATTTAAACTTGGTTTATTTTTTTTGCATTATAGATAATGCGTCCCATCATTAACCTATCATTGCAGAAAACAACGAAAATACAACGTCCTCTTATGCCATCCGCATTCGCCACGGGGTCCCGTCATTACCCGTTAGGTTACTTAACTAACGACAGAGCGGGGACTGGGCTAGCGCGGGTGTAAAACATAAGTGACGTCTAAATAGCTATCATATATATAGATATTTTACATTCGTCTGACGCAATGATATTCATTCCAGAACACAGATAAACAATATTGGATTTGCAAGCAATCTGTATTTCTTTTGAGCCTGCAAGAAAAGACAGATTACACAGTTGTGATGAATAGCCGTTACCCCACCCTCGACCCCTACGGGTACGGCAAACTACCCACCCGGCAGTTTGTGTACCCCACCTTGGGTCAGTCTTAGGAGCAAAAACAGTAAAATGAAATAATACAACGGTGGCTACAACCGCAACCTGGATGTGCCCCGCAAAATAATATTACAACAAATTACATTTACAACAAATTAATTAAATAATAACCCATTGCAAAACCCCGGCTATACACCACAACAGTCCAATACAGTTTATATGCACAAACAGATATAACCATTTCAGAAATGTGCAACCCCCTGCCAACTGACATACTAGCAGTTAGGGGAGGTTTACGAACACATTAAACAATCAGAGATATAATCCAATATGCAAATGCTGTACAATTTCGATCGATCAAACATCTTTAATATTGCTCCAAAAACTGCTCTGTTAAACTGAAACCTGAGCAAAATTAAAATATTCCAGAGAACACTAAATATCACAGGGGACCCACACAAGAAATTTGAGTTCATGACTCGGCAACTCGGCCGCGGAACCGCGGCGGATCGCTTGGGATCCGCCGCGCTTCCGCGGCTCTTTAGCCGAGTCATGGGCCCAATTTTCTTGGGTGTTCTCCTGTATGCTTTTCCAGCTTTCTGCACATGCCTGAAAAATTTTAGGACATCATTTTAAATTCGACAGAAACTAATATTTTTTAGGGTTTTCCGGCTTCGTTTTTCCGTTCGAAATTCGTACAAATTTGCAATTAAGTTATTTATTGTTTAGCGAGGATCTGATACCACTGTAAGTCGATGTAGTACACCCCTATACTTGTGGGGAGGCGGAATTTTCAAAAACGAACTTGTTTAGTGAACGAACATCGACTAACCGCTTGAATCGAAGCTAAACTATAAATAACCAAACACAAAGTGTTTCTTAACTATTGTGTTTAGGGATTATACCTAATGAAACCAGTCCTTTGTCTTTACGATCTCCTTGTTCTCCTCGGCCTTCTCTAGGTAGTAGACGATCCACCCGAGAGCAAAACTCCAAACTAAACCTCAAACTTGAGGTAACTAATCTTCTTGGATTGCTAATCAAAGAAGATAGAATGAAATAGAGTGATGGTTATGGATTGATTAGTCTTTCTAATCCTTTGATCTCAACTCATGAGGTGTAAGGATTAGTCTTTTGAAGATGAGATCTTGAGGAGAGAGAATGTGAGAATGATAATAGAATAAAGTTATGAGTATCATAATAGATATGAAGCATTTTCTAATAAGAAGAAAAGAATAAAGAGTGATGAATAATCATGCTTCATAAAATATCAAGTGGTGATTCATTAGCATGAGTCATTAAGCAATAAATGTGCATTAATGAGATGAATGAATCACCCTCATGACTCTTATAACTCATTCAATGTATATGACACATAACCTTCCTTAGTCACCATCTTCTAGAAGCTTCTCGTACAATTACGAGAACGCCCCTCCAATCCGCAAAAATACGGAAAAACTTTAGACTGTAAAAATCCAATAACCGGATACCAGTAACTGGCTTAAACCAAAACCGACTGGTAAAAACTGTCCAAACGACGTAAGTATGTAAACACACATACGCGTCCGAACCCTTGTCGTAAAACCATACGACCTCTATATCGTTTCGCCTGGAGTAGGAAACTCTCTGTGTGGGACTCTAGAGACTCGACTACTACACTGGCAGTGGGTTTAACCACAGACCGCAAGCGGCACTAGCTGTACGTAACGGTCCCCAGGTAGTTGTCAATAAGAAGGCCGATGAGGAAACCCATCCGAACTCCTACTGAGTCTGATGTGACAATCTCCATACAGTCCGGTCCGTTCGTCCAAGACTATCGCATATCGGGCCTAGGGGGCGGCAAGCGTCAGTCCCCTAATAGCGGTATAAGTCGTGTCGGAGGGAAGCCCATTACACCCTGAGAAACTACTGGAACCTGCCAGCAAATCTCGCTTGCCCTGGCCAGGGACTTTGCGTAATGGCTCTCTGACACAGCACGATATCTACTCCCAATACCGGGAGGGACGAATCCTGTCTAACCGCCACTGCCTCCAAGTGCTCGGGACTGCACCCAACTGCTACCTGTTTGCATGACTCCTTTGAGTCGTGGTAGGGTAGCAATCTAAGAACAGTGGGACACACTCGAGGCGAAGTAGCAGTGTCAAGTCTGTGGACTACGCTGTACTCATGTCACCTGGGAACTGTTCACTGACGACTGGTATAAAACCAACCAACAGTTCCCTGTGAGTCCTGTCCGGTGTACCCGTAACCTAACGAGCACCTGTATACTATCTCCAGTACGACGTACTGACGGCTGTGGGACAGACCATCTCCCCAACTGGGATGAGAAGCGTACACACTAGTCTACTCCGGAGTATCGATGCTCTGTCTCGATAATCCAACGACCAGGGACCTGAATAAGGATGTGCTTGTAGACTACCCAGCCCCCACTAGTGTGACTGCCATCACAACGCTGGTAGACAAGCAAGATCCTAAGAGCTCTATCAATACGTACACTCACATATTAAGATAGATAAACCAAGTAGCATACTACCATGTTTAGCAAGACTGTTATATATATGTGAATATCCCAAGCTTCCATTAAGTAATATATAAACCAGTATGATACAGTAATGGCCTTCTAGGGCATAAACACTAACAAACGGGCCCGCATCTCATGGCGTTGAGACGGAGGGGGCCTCACTCTAGAATTGGCGGGCTATTCGCCGCACTCGTAGGGGGTACACGTTGACCCAGGAAGGGTGCCCAAGTTACCGGATTTCGTGAAGTGCTGGGTGGTCCATTCACGTTGCTTAAGGGGGCTGCCTCGCTTCAGGTTTTGGAGGGTAACTTGCCGCGCCCGTAGGGGTCTAAGATTTCATTGCACTGGCTATCCACACGACCAGGGGAATGTCGGGTTTCAGTAGCGGCTCTATGAAACCCGAGGATCCCAGATATCTGTATTGTTCTGTGATGCTTATTACATTTCTGTGATGTTGCATTTTATCACACCTTGAGAGAATATTATATATTGATATATATATACTAGTAGATGTTGTATATGTTTTGCATCCGCGCTAGTCCAGTCCCCGCTCTGTCGTTAGTTAAGTAACCTAACGGGTGATGACGGGACCCAGTGGCGAATGCGTATGGCATATACGTACATCATTATTTTCGTTCTTTATTGGTGTGATCAATTGATGGGACTGCATTGATTCGGATCAATGCAAGCTGCACAAACATTTTCTGATGTTGTTGGAACATTTTTCAAAAAGCTGTTATTGCAAGGGCGTTCTCTTTTGTTTTGCACAGTGATATTCAGTTGGAATATCCAGCACCTCAGTCGACGAGGCAAGGGCCGAGATCCCTTCACCGGGAGTGACCCCTTGGACAGAAGTTTGCGTCAGGGCAATAACTTCACTATGGTCGTTTACTTTTGCTTTGCATCGTGGTATTCAGTTGGAATATCCTGCACCTCATTCTACGGGGAAAGAGCCGAGATCCCTTCACCGGGAGTGACCTCTTTAGCAAAGGTTTTCGTCACTATATTTTTATAAAGCTATTCAGTTCCTTCAACGATATCAAGTTCATTACGTTAAAGGTTTTCGCCAGAAACCATTCGTAGCCCTCCGTCGTTTCATATGGATAGTCAATAGTATTCAAGCTGTGTTTGTTGGCCAAAGTCAAGGCACAGTGTTTGGTAGCTGTTCGGTATTCATATGCAGCATAGATAGATGCGTTGGTTTGGGACAGTCGTACTGCCTTGTTGGCCAAAGTCAAAGATAGGTACGGATGGGTTAAAATCAACCTGGAGAATGACGGGTAGAACTTGACATGTGACTTATGATTTGTTGGCCAAAGTCAAGGTCATAAGAGCATGGGGTAAAAATCACATCGGGAGTTTCTAAAGAAACTGAAACTTGCCAGATATGTGCATACCTTCTGGAGTGTGATAACGTGAGCGGATTCCATCACGTTATCTTGCGATGATAGTTGGATCCCGATTCCCACTGATGAGTTGGTTTACTCCTCGGGTGATCCCGACTAATTCTTCTTTCAGGTTTGGAGGAGAATTTGAGGGTACAGTGGGAGGTTTCCTGATTAGATAAATTGGTGACCATTCTGATCTAGGTTAGAGTGCACGCTGAGTGTTTCTTTTCTCTCTCTCTTTGGCAGCGACCATTGACCCGACCCTAAGACTATGACTCAGTGACCAAAATTAACCGAACCTTCTTTAACACTGGCTTTTGGATTGTCAGAGTTGCAAAGCTCATTGCCACTCCTACTTTTACCCTTTTCTCCAGGACACCCCGTATTACTACGAACGCCCACTTCCATTGGATAAAACCATCGTATGGTTATATACGAACTCGAAGGAATTTATTCGAGGATGGTTTTCGGTTCTGGAGAAAACGAATAGGACTATTCAGTTGTCTTTTCCTTTTACCTTCTCTCAGGTTGCGAGTACTCCTTGGTTTAGGAGATAGTACACCTATTACGCAAATTGGATAGTCTTCTTCCAAACCTTAGGCTAGTGCCGAACGGTGGGGAATGATGAAAACAATTAACATAATGATGGTGTTCAGAAGGTATTCAGTAAATACATATCAAGGGATTAGTAAGAGGGCAAAGTAAATTGCGACTACTATTCACGACCAAACCAAGTATTTCTTCGCCAATCCTAAATCACCTTAGTATTTCTCCAGGACACTCCGTAACACTACGAAGATCCACAGTTTATTGGATACTCCATCGTATGGTTATATACGAACTCGAAAGGAACTTGTCCCGGTTCGGGGATGGATTCTGGTTCAGGAGAAATAGGAATAAGGTTTATTCGGTTGTCTTTTATCTTCATCTTCTCTCGCATTGCGAGTGCTCCTAGGATTAGGACAGTACACCCATTATGCTTACTGGATAGTCTTCTTCCAAACCATAGGCTGGTGCCGAACGGTAGGGAAGGAAGAAAACCATTTGGCCTAAAGGAGTGTACAGAAGATAATGACTAAAGACATATAAAGGGATTTGGAGAAATGGCAAAGAATTATACGGTTACAGTTGTGAATCTGGATAATGGAAGTGGCATTACTAGGAATACCCGGATACCCCATCGAAACATTTCAATGTTTCAGTTTCACTGTGTACTGTTAAAAGAAAACTGATTTCCCAATTAGACACTTGCTCCAGGGTATGTATTTACCAGGTATGATTCTCACATCTGTATTGTTTTACAGATGATGAGTGGGAGTAAGTTATTGGGAATTAGGTGATCATCCTCATTATATCGGGACTCGTTGTAATCGGTGATATTTGAGGAAGTCACCTGGGTTGTTTGCCGGACGGCAAATATTTGGTTTTGAATATCCGCTGTCATGCACCAATTTCAAATTGATATATCTGTACGTCTATTTTTATAGAGTGAGATATACTTTTTTGAAATTATGTCGATGACATTTACCTATATCAGTGGATGGTTAGGTAAGGAGCATTAAACAGCGGTGTAATTCTTCTTAACCATAAGTACAGTTTTCAACCTACGACACACAGGGAATGAGTTATTAGACTCAGGGGACTTATACAGAGTATTGTATGTTGTCCAGTGTCCATGAGGACAGAGGGGTTGGTGCTCGGACTGTATTATGTTTACTTGTGACTTCTCTAGTTCTTAGACATGTATTTCGTAGAAATGCAAGGTCTGAGTTTTGAGGAGTTATAGGTATATGAATAAAGTAGAGAACCAGGTGTTGCAAGTATCGGGATTCTTCAGGGTGATCGAAGATGTGGATACTTGTATTGGGTATTCAGTTAATAGTAATGATTAAGAGAATTTTCTTCTCTTTCAGGTTACTCATATCTGGACGCATTCCTAAGTTGAGTAATGCTGATCGGCATCCTTCCATTTAGTTAACACGCACTGGAGACAGCCGCATGATATGAATCTGATTCAATTAAATCAGTGCCTATGGTTCTATATTGGATATAGAACAGTTCATATCTTAACGATGTTAAGGTACGGAGAGTTGTCCGGCTTATGCTTAAAACCAGACTCTGGATAACTCAAGGCACATTTTTGTAATGGCTGTTTATGGGTTGACCCAGGCTATGACGAGGGTTTACTTTCTACCATCTGCAAGATCAATAGTGATATTGTTCTTGACACGCCACAGTTTTAATTAAAATATATTTTTTTAGAAAACAGTAGTGAGAGTATGGTAGAACTGGAAGTGATTCCAGAACCGCAGACGATTACTGAAAATTTGATAAGAACCTAAAGATTCAATATGGTTTGACATTCCATTGGCCACTCCGCAGATATGGTGGGTAACCTCAGGCACCCGAGAGGTACTCCGGTAGCCTCAAGGACGGTGACAGGGAGGTTCTTGTTTACCCAGACTTGCCATTGCTGTTGTTCCAGACTGTGAGACCCGGCAGGAGGATGAGTATAGCGTCGTTCTGAACTTTTTTTAGAAGTGTACGTGTATATGACTCTGCCAGAGGGTTGTCGTAGTCAGTGGGAGCAGCGGAAGCATTGGTGGACAAGTGACTTATGTCTATTTATAGACTAAAGCAGATGTAGCGGAGATAGATCATCTATTTCTGATGTGACAGTCATAGGTTTGACTTCATCAAAATAGGGGATGGATCTGTTTAGAAGGTAGTAGGGTGTGATGTCCTGGTACATGGATGACATACACAGAGTATGAAGTGATGTTCCTATACTACGATCGGTTATACTTTGGTTGTCACACAGTGGTTTCTCCACATGGGACTTGGATATAATATCAAGACATTCTGGTAACTGGATCTATGTTTTTAGATCTAGATTTGGGTAGTTTCCCAATCTGGGTATTTAGACAGCGTTCTAAAGGTGTTTTAGAATGGACGACTCCAGGCACGGTAGTGTACCTGCAGGTGATAGAGTCACCCTCTCTAAAGGTGTCTTACGGACTAAAGTGGAGAGGGATGTGCATGATTGGCAGATCACTTGCTTAGGCAATTGAGTCAATCATGAGATGTCAAGTACCACACCAGATATTGTTTTTGCACGAGATGCAATATGTTGATATTGATCCAATCCTGGAGAAACGATCGGAAGTAGTTTTAGAACATAAGTGGAAGTTCTAAGGATATGATAACAACAGCCTCTTTTAGGAGACAGTTATCATTCCAGGCTTCCAAGGTGACATGGATGACAAAGAGGTTGTCAGAGTTATAGTTTTCCTTCTGACGAGGGGCAGTATTTTGGACAGATGGTCCAAAGGGATACTGAGGGAGGCATGACACAGGATGCTGATTAAGTTCAGTTGACGATACAGTCTAAGAAGTTTGGATTTGGAGTTCATTTATGAGCTAGGTCCCATCAGACATCCAGACACATTCTAAGACAAGTATTGCTCATTTAGGTAGATGGCTTTCTCCGCGAACTTGAGATATAGAGAGATATAGAAAGAAACATCAAAGCGGATCCACTCGCTGAGGCTATTCCTCGAACGCAAATGGGATTTGTGAGACTGACTAGTAGAGGAGTTGGGTGTTCGGTATCACACGGACTGTGAGTATGCGACATCGCAATAATTAGCCTTGAGTGCAAGTGGGAGATTGTTGGAGATAGTGCCCTCAGAGTCAATTATTGGATCACAGGCACGTGATTGCAATGATTGAGGGAGGACCTATTCCGGTAGGACAGACTTACTCAAGATGATAGTATGCTATCTGGTTTATCTTTATCATCGTGTACTGCTTTAGGTTACTTTACAGGTCACTATTGCACGTTGATAGAGCCCCTAGGATTCTTTCTTGACTGCCAGCAGAATGAGGGCAATCATATACGTGGGAGCTGGTAGTCTATAAGCATATCCTTAAAAGGTCCCTAGTCGTGGGAGTTTCGAGACAGGGCATCGATACTCCAGAGTAGATTAGTGTATACAGTTGAGACCCCGACGAGGGGAGATGGCCGGTCTCACAAGCCACTGGTGTCAGTTGGATCACCTAAGATGTATACAGGTGCTCATTGGGTTATGAGTACACCGGACAGGACTCGCCGGGAACATGCTAGTTGGTCTTATACCTGACGTCAGATAGCAGTTCCCTGGTGACATGTGTATAGGTTAGTTCATCGACCTGAGATCGTCATTTGACTCTTGTGAGTTCCCACTATACTTTGATTACTACCCTACCACGCTCAAAGGAGACGTGCAAACAGGATTTAGTTGGGTACAGTCCCGAGCCGTATGGAGGCAGTGAGCGGATCTGCAGGGGTTCGTCTCTCCCGGTATTGGGGATGAGGTCGCGCTGTGTCTAGGAGAGCCCTTACACGAAGTCCTTGGCCAAGGCAGGAGATTTACTGGTAGGTATTCCAGTAGTATCTCAGGGTGTTCTGGGCTACACACCGACACGACTTGTACCGCTTTTGGGGGTCTGACTTTTACCAACCCCCTAGGCCCGCCATGCGATACTCACAGACGAACGGACCGGACTATACGAATATTGTCACTGACAGGCTCAGGAGGGTGTCAGGATGAGTTCTCTCATCGACGTCCCTTTTAGTCAATACCTGGTAGCCCGTTACGTATAGGATAATACCTCTGACATGCTGGTGGTTAAATCCACAACCAAAGTATTGACGAGTCTTTAGAGTCCCCGACAGACCGTATTCTCAAGTTTCGGGAGAAACGCTGTAGAGGCCGTATGGAGATATGGCAGGGTTCGATCAGATTGGTGCGGTATTGCACAGATCATGATCGGACGGAAAATACTAGCGGGCTTTGGTTTAAGCCAGATCCTAGTATTGTACAGTGTAGATTTTGTCTCTTTGCATTTGTATTTCGGTCGGAATACAAATGCGGGTATGTATATACAGTAGCGGGGTTTTCCTGTAATTTATTACGGGATCAGTTTTTTGGAGTTGCCAGTTTGTTTTCCGGTTTCGGCCATTTTCCTTTGTATCTTTCTTTGGCCGAAAAATGGTGGAGGAGGGCTTATTTGCATTTGTGCAAATAAGAATTTTGGAGGGTGGTTTTAGCAAGTATTTTCTTCATGATGGTTGCACCCTCATTTGACCTTCCTTGGATAATCATTGCTTGACTTTCTTATTCATCATGGTTTACTTTTAGAGTCATCATGCTTGATGATGATGGTTGGTTATGATGGTTGAGTGTGACTTGGTTTTGTGATCATGATTCTTCATGATAACCTTCTCACTCTCTCTTGCATTATGGGGCTCACTCTTTTTCATTCATACACTCTCCTCTCATTCTCTCCATCATGCAAGGCCGGCCACATTAGAGGGGGGCTGAAATTTTTGTGTGAGGATTTTTGGTTCTCTTCATGTTTGCAAAATCCCCAAGTTGATCTACAAAAATTCCACATCTCATTCCTCCACATATATGGCAACTTCCACAACCCCAAATGAGACAAAGCATTCTACAGATAACCTACAGCATCCTTAGGCACGTTGGCTCGCCAACTTCGTGCCCAAGTTACCTCGGTCCAGAGGTGGGAGCCCGTAAAAGAAGCCGGCGACGTGGTGCCCTTCCGGCGAGGAGGTGAAGACCGGAGATTCCGCGGGGAGATCGGGACGACGACGAGAAGACCGAAGGACACGGATCACTCGGTATATCTCTCTACCCCTTCTCTAGTTAGCTAGGATTAGATTAATGGCCCGATCTGGGTTTAAAGTGCGCGGTGGTGCCGGTTCAAAAGTTAAAGTAAATTATCGTTTCCGCATTTTTGGCCTCGGATTGACGGCCGGGGCGCCGCCGTGCACTTACATTGGTATCAGAGCCACGCCATTAACCTAGTCTAGCTTGGTCTAATGTGTTTACATCTTCGATCGAACAAAATTCCAAAACTCGCGATTTCAATGCATCAGTTCTCTGTCGAAATTTTTTTGGCTCCAAAAATTTTTCAGGTTGTTGCAGAATACTGTTTAGGAAATTCTAAGACATCTGTGAAAAAATGGTAGCGTGATACTGTAGAGCCACCGCGGAACCGTGGCCAAAACCCCCTTGGCGCCGCGGTTCCGCCGTAGTATAGTGTCTTCACTGCACCATTTTTCCACAGTGATCTTTTTACAGGGAAATTGGGGTTTTGGAATTTTCTTTTTTGGGCCCAGATTTTCTTTAAGTGCTACAGTAGTGCTTGGGGGCCCACTTGGGTAAATTTGATCGATCGAATATTTTAAACATGTTAGTTCACAGTATTTACATTATATCTGCGACCGTGAATGTCACTTGATCGGTAAATCCTGTCTAACTGCTATAGCCCGGTTAGACGGATTTGCGAACGTGACATTCACGTTGATGTTCTGTGTTGTGCTGTGATGTTGCGGATTGGTCGTGGGGGATAGCCTGGATGCAATGTTAGTACAGTTTTGGTTGTATTATGTACATTTGATATTGCGGGGCGAGCGTCCAACATGTGGACTGCCGTCACTGCCTGTTTGTATATTATTCTTTTGGGACACGACCGGGGTGAGGTTGATGTACCCGTTGTATGTATATTTTACTTTCTGTACTAGGATTACCCCAAGGTGGGGTGCACGGATAGCCGGGTTCTAGAGGGCAACGGGCCCGCATCTCATGGCGTTGAGACGGAGGCGGACTCACTCTAGAATTGGCGGGCTATTCGCCGCACTCGTAGGGGGTACAGTTTGACCCAGGAGGGGTGCCCAAGTTACCGGATTCCGTGAAGTGCTGGGTGGTCCATTCACGTTGCTGAAGGGGGCTGCCTCGCTTCAGGTTTTGGAGGGTAACTTGCTGCGCCCGTAGGGGTCTAGAATTTCATTACACTGGCTATCCACACGACCAAGGGAACGTCGGGTTTCAGTAGCGGCTCTATGAAACCCGAGGATCCCAGATATCTGTATTGTTCTGTGATGCTTATTACATTTCTGTGATGTTGCATTTTATCACGCCTTGAGCGAATATTATATATTGATATATATATACTAGTAGATGTTGTATATGTTTTGCATCCGCGCTAGTCCAGTCCCCGCTCTGTCGTTAGTTAAGTAACCTAACGGGTGATGACGGGACCCAGTGGCGAATGAGGATGGCATATACGTACATCATTATTTTTGTTCTTTATTGGTGTGATCAATTGATGGGACTGCATTGATTCGGATCAATGCAAGCTAAACAAACCTTTTCTGATATTGTTGGAACATTTTTCAAAAAGCTGATATTGCAAGGGCGTTCTCTTTTGTTTTGCACAGTGATATTCAGTTGGAATATCCAGCACCTCAGCCGACGAGGCAAGGGCCGAGATCCCTTCACCGGGAGTGACCCCTTGGACAGAAGTTTGCATCAGGGCAATAACTTCACTATAGTCGTTTACTTTTGCTTTGCATCGTGGTATTCAGTTGAAATATCATGCACCTCATTCTACGGGGAAAGAGCCGAGATCCCTTCACCGGGAGTGACCTCTTTAGCAAAGGTTTTAGTCACTATATTTTTATAAAGCTATTCAGTTCCTTCAACGATATCAAGTTCATTACGTTAAAGGTTTTCGCCAGAAACCATTCGTAGCCCTCCGTCGTTTCATATGGATAGTCAATAGTATTCAAGCTGTGTTTGTTGGCCAAAGTCAAGGCACAGTATTTGGTAGCTGTTGGGTATTCATATGCAGCATAAATAGATGCGTTGGTTTGGGACAGTCGTACTGCCTTATTGGCCAAAGTCAAGGGTAAGTACGGGTGGGTTAAAATCAACCTGGAGAATGACGGGTAGAACTTGACATGTGACTTATGATTTGTTGGCCAAAGTCAAGGTCATAAGAGCATGGGGTAAAAATCACATCGGGAGTTACTAAAGAAACTGAAACTTGCCAGATATGCGCATACCTTCTGGAGTGTGATAACGTGAGCGGATTCCATCACGTTATCATGCGATGATAGTTGGATCCCGATTCCCACTGATGAGTTGGTTTACTCCTCGGGTGATCCCGACTAATTCTTCTTTCAGGTTTGGAGGAGAATTTGACGGTACAGTGGGAGGTTTCCTGATTAGATAAATTGGTGACCATTCTGATCTAGGTTGGAGTGCACGCTGAGTGTTTCTTTTCTCTCTCTCTTTGGCAGCGACCATTGACCCGACCCTAAGACTATGACTCAGTGACCAAAATTAACCGAACCTTCTTTAACACTGGCTTTTGGATTGTCAGAGTTGCAAACCTCATTGCCACTCCTAATTTTACCCTTTTCTCCAGGACACCCCGTATTACTATGAACGTCCACTTCCATTGGATAAAACCATCGTATGGTTATATACGAACTCGAAGGAATTTATTCGAGGATGGTTTCCGGTTCTGGAGAAAACGAATAGGACTATTCAGTTGTCTTTTCCTTTTACCTTCTCTCAGGTTGCGAGTACTCCTTGGTTTAGGAGATAGTACACCTATTATGCAAATTGGATAGTCTTCTTCCAAACCTTAGGCTAGTGCCGAACGGTGGGGAATGATGAAAACCAATTAGAAAAACGATGGTGTACAGAAGGTATTACTCATAACCCAATGAGCACCTGTATACATCTTAGGTGAACCAACTGACACCAATGGCTTGTGAGAGCGGCCACCGCCCCTCGTCGGGGTCTCGACTGTATACACTAGTCTACTAACGGATTATCGATGCCCAGTCTCGAAACTCCCATAACTAGGGACCACTTTAAGGATGTGCTTATAGATCACCCAACTCTCACGTATATGATCGCCATCATACTGCTGGTAGTCAAGCAGGAAGCTCTATCAACGTGTAATAGCGACCTGTAAGGTCACCTAAAGCAGTCCACGATGATAAAGATAAACCATGGTAGCATACTATTCTCCATCAACGTGTAATAGTGAACCACAATGTCACCTTAAGTATGTACACGATGATAAAGACAAACCAGATAGTATACAATCATCTCGAGTGAGACTGTCCTCCGGTATAGGTCCTCCCTCAATCATTGCAATCACGTGCCTGTGATCCAATAATTGACTCTGAGGGCACTATATCCTACAAATTTGGCACGTGACGACTCTTAAACCACGTAACGTCTACAGACGTAACTCAATTCAAGTAAGCCGAAACACATAAATATAAACCATCAAAACTAGTAAGTGATAAGAACATTTCTAAAAAGCTTTTGGGAATCTCAGTAAAAATCTTTAAACTTAGTTATTTTCTTAAAATTTTGGCAGCACCTCCTTTGTAAAAACTGGCCCCGAAACGGGTACAACATAAGATATAAGTAAAGCATCTCTAAACAGGAGCAAATCACGCTCAAAGGCGGAAACAACCACCACAAAAATATGTACGACGCCGTAGCGAAGAAATGGACAATATAGGGCGAAAACATCATAAAGGATAAAACTGCATAATTAAAGGCCGGCTCACACGAGCACGATACCCAGAGTCACAAAATAAAATACAATATCGTCCTCACATCTCGTCTCTAAGTCAATACATGAAGTAGTAGATGGAGAGTACTGGATACAATAAGATAAACAATGTGCATCATCGGATAACCGCAAAATCCACCTATAACAAAACTGCTCACACTCAGCCGTAGCGGTATCCGCTGCAAAAGATGATACGATAAGAAGAAGCCCCGCCACGATTACTCTGAGGTCAACCTGTAAAACACTGTGGCACAACGGGTGTGAGTTGCCAACTCGTGAATAGTAAATAACATCATGCAGGTAATCGCAGGTATGCACGTACTGTGATAATCTATCACATGCAACTGATTGTATAACATGGCAATATGTATATGCAACAATCATGAAAGGTACTCTATCAGGTACTACTAATACATGAAACAATGCATATCAAATGAATGCTGAGTATGGGATAAAACATATCATCATCACGGAATCCTTATCGTGGAAAATCAGTGTCCATCAACGACACTCCAAATCCCAATACCTCAGACACCGCATCCTCAGATCGACCCTCATATCCTGTAAGTCTCATGGAACCTGAGTGTCCAACATCGACACTCGAAAACATCATGAAAACTGGTGTCCAGCATCGACACGTAAATCCTCATATAATAGGCTCCGTCAGCGGAATCGGCCCGCGGGCTCCGGCAGAACGGGTCGGCCTATATCCATCTCATAACTCCAGTCGGTATCCTCCCGATATCCGCCGAGTCCAAATACTATCACCGGTAGGTAGTGGTCCCTCTGCCAGGCTCATCGGCTAATCCATCGACATCCCTTTCTTGCCCTGGGGTACCATACCGGGTCCACTATGTACCCGTACACAGTTTCATCCAACTCCTCGCATCGGGTTTCTAACACAAGTCTCAGAACCGAGAAAACTCATGGTGGACGCTCTGAAATATCATATCAAGAGAAACCGGGTTTTTCAAACAATGCATAACTTCTTGAAATACCACGGTCCTCAAATCCAGAAAACCCTATGAAATACATATCTCAATGCGTAAATCCATGAAATAAGATATATGCAACATAAAACAGTAATATGATATATCAAGGAAAGACCTCTATTTAAATGCATCAAGTTTTTAAATATATCATGCGGTTTCCAATTTCTCCGAAATCCAATGCAATATCATATTAAGGTGAACATGTAGATATAGCAAAGTATATGTGTAAGTATGTAGGTATGCATGTATGCTATATTTCATGTGCACAATGGAATAAGAATCAATGTCTCAATGTCACTAACCAATACAATATCACATATGTATATGTGTTGTGCATGTCATGGTAATTACCGACGGTGTGTGTGTAGCATACAATTAGTGCTCGTGCAACATGAACCGTTAATAATAGTGTAGTGTCCAATGGGTACATGTGCAGGCACAACAAGTAATAATATGCAATGAAGTTCATGCACAATCTCTATGTACATATACTTATAATTAATAATCATATCATTGAATCTAGCCCAAACGCATAACGACATACGAGCGATTCCCCTGTAGATGTTAAATCTACTCACAGATGATCTTGAGCTAAGTAAAGCCAACCACTTGCTTTCCCTTCTTCGCAGCATCCGAAATCCCCGCCTGCGATCCTAAAATCATACAACAACATAACAAGTTCACATTACAAATCGACCAATAACACGTACGAACTACGTTTGACCGACGCACCAACTACAATCAAACTCTCAAGTGTTTGTCTAGTGGCTAACGTGTGTAGCGACACTACGAAACCAATCCAAGGGCCGCAGCTACACAAGAACACGAACAGTGTCGGATAAAGTAACGCACGTAGTCGAAACACAAGAAACAAGCAAAGTGATCCCAGATTTTGTATACTGTCAAAACATAAAAATCAAGTAGTACCAAACACTCTAAAACAACTGCAGACAGCTACCGTACAAAACCCAAGCCCCAACTCCCCTAAAATCCTGAGGTCGCCGGATTTCATCATGATCTCGCCGGCCAAAACCGATCAGGTGGGGTTCGTGCTTCAGGTGTACACTCAGGGTCACTAGTACATTGTCAGTGTTATATGCCCTAGAGGCCATTATTGTATAGTACTAGCTTGTATATTACATTTTGGAAGCTTGGGATATATACACGGATTTATGATAGTCTTGATCAATATAGTAGTATGCTACTTGGTTTGGATCTATCTTAATATGTGTATATGTTTCTTTTAACATATCGCTAATACATATTGATAGAGCCTTTAAGCTCTTTGCTTGACTACCAGCGTTGTGATGGTAGTCGTACTAGTGGGGGCTGGGTAGTCTACAAGCACATCCTTATACAGGTCCCTAGTCGTAGGATTATCAAGACAGGGCATTGATACTCCAGAGTAGACTAGTGTATACGCTTCTCGTCCCAGCAGGGGAGATGGTCTGTCCCACAGCCATTAGTACGTAGCACTGGAGATAGTATGTAGGTGCTCGTTGGGTTACGAGTACACTGGACAAGACTCGTCGGGAACTGTTGGTTGGTACTATACCTATCGTCAGATAGCAGTTCCCAGGTGACATGAGTACAGCATAGTCCATTGACTTGACACTGCTGCTTCGCTTCAAGTGTGTTCCCACTGATCTTAGATTGCTACCCTACCACGGCTCTATTGAGTCGTGAAAACAGGTAGCAGTTGGGTGCAGTCCCGAAGCGCTTGGAGGCAGTGGCGGTTAGATAGGATTCGTCTCTCCCGGTATTGGGGGTTGATGTCGCGCTATGTTCTGAACTCCATTACGCAAGGTCCCTGGCCAGGGCAAGTGAGATTTGCTGGTAGGTGCTCCAGTAGTTTCTTAAAGTGTTTTGGAATGTACTCCGACATGACTAATACCGCTATTAGGGATCTGACGCTTGCCGCCCCCCAGGCCCAATATGCGACACTCTTAGACGAACAGACCGGACTGTATAAAGATTGTCACATACAGGCTCAGTAGGAGTTCAGATGGGTTTTCTCATCGGCCTTTTTATCGACATCTACCTGGGGACCGTTACGTACAGCTAGTACCACTTGCGGCCTATGGTTAAACCCACTGCCAGCGTAGTGTCGAGTCTTTAGAGTCCCACACAGAGGGTTTCCCTGCTTCGGGCAAAACGATATAGAGGTCGTATGGTTTTACGACAGGGTTCGAACATATACGTGTACTTGTGCACGTATGATATTCAGACAGATTATACTGGTGGGCTTTGATTTAAGCCAGATCCTAGTATTAGATTATTGGATTTGATTTAGTCTCAGTATATCCTTGTTTTTCGTAAATACGGATGGGAGGGGCATTCTCGTAATTTGTCGGGAAGCTTCTAGAAGGAGATGACTCATTTAGGGTTTTATCTTTTGATTTAATCTTTAATGAGGTGGAGGAGATGAGGTGTTATTATCATTAAATGAACCATGACTCATGAGATGATTCATCTTAAGAATTAAATGAAGCATGGTTGATATTTTGCTAGATATTTTAGTGAGATATTTTTCATGCTTCATATTATTCAAAATGAGTCAAGCTTCATTTCATTATCAAAAACACTTTTGTTTCCCCCAATCCGAGCAAAGCTCTGTTCAAATTTTGAAATTTGGAAGCAGCGCTTCATAATAGCGCCAGTACTAAGAGTCAAAGACTCTGCTGCAGCGCTCACGTGCAAAGCACGAGAGCGCTGGCGCTAGCAGCGCCAGCGCTAAGAGTCAAAGACTCTGATGCAGCGCTCACGTGCAAAGCACGAGAGCGCTCGCGCTAGCTGCGCCTGCGCTAAGAGTCAAAGACTCTGATGCGGTGCTCACGTGCAAAGCACAAGAGCGCTAGCGCTAGCGCTAAGAGTCAAAGACTCTGTTGCGGTGCTCACGTGCAAAGCACGAGAGCGCTAGCACTGGAACTAATTGTTCCTTGCTATTGGATCAAAGATCTAATGGTGATTAAAGATCACCAAGATACAGAATAAGTTCTGTATGGGAAAAGATTTCCCAATCTTGTTAAAGCAAGAAGATTGCCTTCTGTAAAACAGAAGCCCTAGGATCAAAGATCCAACGGTGGGAAACATCCCCAAATCAATTAGAGAAAAGATCTTTTCAACTGATTCAACAAATCAGCCTCTACTATATAAAGGACTCAAGACTTCAAGTCTCGCAGAGAGGAACCCCTCCAAACTGGCTTTGAGAAATTTCAAAGAAAAAAGCAAGCTCTGAGAAGAAGAACTTTTCTTCAAGGTAAAAACAGAGATATAAAAAACATTTCATTAAGGAAGATGAACATAGTTCTTTTTTTAGATCATAGATCTATAAGACAGAGGTCTTTCACAAAAAGAGATCATAGCATCTCATCATAAAAAGGGGAGAGAAGAATTTCATTCTCTTCAGATCATAGATCTACAAAGTCAAAGTCTTTCACAAAAGAAAATAGAAGAGATTGTAACATCTCCAATAAAAATAAGAACTTTGTTCTTAGAACCATGAGACAAAGTCTCTTGTAAGAGAGAACTTATTTCTCAGATCAAGAAATTGATCAGAAGCGCTCTGCGCTCATTGTCTGGCGCTCAGCGCCAAGCACGCCACGTGCTCCTCACGTGCGCGCTACTTCATAAGAAGCACCTTAGCGCTCTGAATCTGGTAACCAACGCCAAGCGTGCCACGTGCTCCTCATGTGTGCGCTACTTAACATAAGCGCTCTGCGCTCATTGACTGGCACTCAACGCCAAGCGCGCCACGTGCTCCTCACATGTGCGCTACTTAACAGAAGCGCTCTTCGCTCATTAACTGGCGCTCAGCGCCAAGCGCACCACGTGCTCATCACGTGTGCGCTGAGCGAACATAAACTGTTCTTTAAATAAAGCCCCAGAGCCATAATAAGTGCTCAGCACTCAATAAAAGACAAAAAACGGTTTTCAGAACCCAAACCAATGCTCAGCATTGTTAAATGAAAAAAGACTGAGCCTAATTAAATGTCCAACATTTAAACCGAATGGGCCGAGCCCAAGTTGGCCATAGATCCCTTATTCAGATTAATTGAGCCCATATACTCATAAATCTTTGATCTTAGTCCCATACTTGACTACAGATCTCCCAAACAATATTGGTTTAAGGGTACATCTCTTCACTCCTCTGATATGTGTCATTGTAACTCTTCAACGTCTTCAGAGAGGTGACGGGTCCCGACAACCATATATTCCACGGACTGTGGGGTCCTTAAACTCATGGACTATGATGTTCTTAAACTTTACAGATTATGGGATCCTTAAACTCATGGACTATGATGCCCTTAAACTTTACAGACTATGATGTCTCTAAACTACCATGGACTGTGAGGTCCTTAAACTCACAGTCTATGATGTTTTTTAACTTTACGGACTATGATGTCCTTAAACTTATGGACCGCAATGTCTCTAAACTAAAACAATAGAGTCCAAATGCTCTTTTGTTGGATTTAAATGATCCTGTTAAGTAGATCTTAGTCTAAAATTAGACTAACGTATCCTTAACAAACGTTTAAGTTGATCTTAGTCTCAAATGAGATTAACGATCCTTAAACCCAACCCAAAACTAAATCTAAGAAAATACATTTAGACTAATCCACGCCCTACGGGCGACAACATAAATTAGTCTCCGTATACAATCCACGGGCAACCAAAAATAAAACAAACACACACGACACGAAGTGACCATCTGGAGAAGGAGAAAGTGGTTACCGCGATGCGGTAGCGTAATTAACTGCAGGGGCTTGCGCCTGCGTGGAAGAGCGTCCCTACAATCAAAAACCCCTTAAATGAGGGGGAATCTGACGAAGTCTGCTACAACGGCCGCATCCGTCTAAACCTCCGATACACGGTGCCATAAATCAACTTGGAATTTTCGGAGAGGTGGACGGATAAAACCAAATAGCATCTGCCCCCAAATTCAGGCCGGACGACCCAACGTCCCGGTCGCGTCTTTCGGTGGAGAACAGATTCTGGCACTCCCGGTGGGACCTTTTCCTCCTTCCACTCTATACTTCGTATGTCGTGTTCGCGAACGAATCGCAGTTTGATATGGTTGCCCTTGGATTTGAGGTACTACGATTCGGTGTCTTGCTCCGTGCAGAAAAGGATGATCAATGGCTTCTAACTGCTCCAGCTGCAACAATTGCAACAACTCCCATTCCGTTCTCGCTGGAGGAGTGACTTACGGGCCTCAAGCGGCCTCTGTTTTCACGATGCCAGTGGAACAGGTGACACAAGCCACCATTGGGCTGTTCTTTGGGACCATGCTCCCACCCATGAGCTTTAACGCCCCAATGCCATCGCAAGAAGCTCCAAAGAAGTCGGTCTTCGATCGACTTGCAACTATCGCGGTCCTTTTCAACGGGTCACCCAAATCTAACGCCTCGGTCTTTAACAGACTGGGCCAAAGCTCCAATGGGCCCATGAAGAAGATTGCATTACCTGAAGGGGCTATCCCGAAACGGATAGCTATCCATGTTCCAGTAAATGAAATCGTCAGAAAGTCTTCTCCTGCTAAGGGGTTGGTCTTCACAAGACTGGCCATGCTAACTCCCGCTCTAGGCGAATTTACCAAAGCCGCTACCCCTGCTCGAAAGTCTGCCTTTGACAGGTTGACCATCCCTTCTCAGCGGACGTCAGTCTTTAATAGGCTGGCACCAACAGCAACCCTTCACCAAAATAGGGGGCATGATGAAGCCACCCCCGTAACTGAGTCAGTGCCGTCTGCAAGACATGCTCAACGTCGCCACTGGCGCCGAGTGAGGAAAGCTGGGGGAAGTTTCCCTTCTGGATTGACTCCACCAGCTCCGATGGTTGAAGTCGATGTTGCTGCTCCAACTGGGAACAACTTTGAACCACTCAAAAGGGTCCGCAAGAATTCTCCGACTGCTGTATTGAAAAGATCTCCTCCGTCTGCGGAGAACATTACAAAGGAGAAGCTAGAGCAGTCCCCTCAACGGCTGTCCTCTAAAATTCATAAGGTCTGGCGACAGGTCCAAAACTCGGTGATCAATCAAGAATACTCCCGCCGACCGAAGAAGATGAAGGTTCGGCAAGAGAAGGACTACCCTGTCGTACCACAGAAGGTGTCATCTACTTGGTTTCCCGCTGCAACGGCCCCTTCAACTTCGACCGCTCACAAAAGGAGAAGGCCGGAGAAGATCCCCGCGTCTGCGACGAATCGCAAGGGCATTGAATCCAAATGCCCTAAGTCTGGAGGCATGGTGGTGTACACTGTTTATATGGCATCCGGGAAAGAGGATAGTCGTATCTCCATGGGCCATCGACCTCTCACCAGATCAGTGACAAAGGCTCAGGAGAAACAACAGCAAAAACTCCAGGAGATGCTAACATAGATGGCCGCACTCACTGGGCCAAAAGAAAGCCCGGAGACGTCGTCAGAGCAGCGTCAAGAACAGGAAACCGATGCTGAGTTCCTCCGCAGAATCCTCGAGAAGAGAGACAGAGAGGCCGCGGAACAAACGGCCAACATAAAAAAAATGGCGCTTTTATTCCAAGATATGGTCGGGATGATGATACAGCCGAATCCTCCAGATGAAGACCCCCCGATTATCCTTGAAGACGAAAGAGGGGAGACATCGAACCCCCTTCCGGCTCTATCAGCAGCCAAAGAGGAGACCATCTCCAAAGCCACCCTGGATGACTATATCGCTCAACTGATACGAGCTCATCAGGCGAGCAAAGCGGCCGGCCAAATCGTTAAGACTGGACGACCCTATCCGGGTTGGTACGACCAAATAAAGTACCCGCCGGGATATACGATCCCTAAATTCCATGTATATAAGGGGACGGGGAATCCACATCAGCACGTTGCTCAATTCAAGGCTCTGTGCGGCAACACCGGAGGTGACGATAAGCTACTGCTTCACCAATTCGTTGGCAGCTTATCAGAGACAGCATTCGAGTGGTATTCCGAACTCCCGAATGACTCTATCAAGACATTTGCAGAAATGGAGTTACTGTTTACACAAAGGTACGCAAGCGCTAGCGAACGCACCCCAATCACGGCATTGATCAATGCCAGGGTGAAGCCGGGAGAAACATGGGTTCAGTACGCGATACGGTGGCGGAACCTATGGTTGAGGTGCGAACAGCGCATAGAAGAGGCTCCTGTAGTAGGCATGTTTGTGCGAACCTTCGATCCGCAGGCGACCATATCCCAATTCATGATGTTCTTCAAGCCACCTTCCAGGCCCTGATAGACAAGCTGGCCCAAATGGATCAGATGGGCCATAGTCCTTCCTCTTCGAAGTCGGAGCTGCGCAGTGAAAAGGAGAAAGGGAAAGCGACCTTCGTCACCAATGTTCAGCAACAGCCGAGTGGTCCAAAACCAGCTGATCGCCAAAACGACAGACAGCGATTTAGCAACAAAAAGTTAAAGCGTCCTTACTCATTACCTCGGGATAAAACAAGGAGATTGTTCGAACTGGCGGTGCGAAACAGGCTCATCACTCTACCAGATCCGAGACGCTCACTGCAGCCGGGTGACATCAACAATCCCAATTACTGCTCCTACCACCGAGTAGTGGGCTATCCAATCGAAGATTGCTTCGTCTTTAAAGGCTGGATTGAGGACTAATACCAACAGGGCAAATTCACACTGTCCGAGAATTGGAAAGTAAGCCCGTCCCAGCCGCACGCTCCTAAAAGGGTAGACACGTCGGGGGCATCATGCTCATTTATAGAAGAAGCTCTATGGGAGGTCGCTCTTTCAGCCAAAACGAAAAGAATGCTGAAAGATCTCCAAACATGCTCGGCGATTAAGTAGAAAAGTCCGCTGGAGCCCGAAGTCATTGAGGGAATGCTGAATCCGCGCCCGATGCCAAGAATTGGTAGCGATAGTCAAAACGCCCATGTCCAGCTGTCAAAATCTTCAAAAAAGAATAAGAAGACCAAAAAGCCCGTGAAGCCTGATGACAAGCGCACGGACCTGCAAAGAAACAGTGACGCGCTGGAAGAATATAACCAGAAGGTGCGAACCCCAGTCATGCTCCAAGAGTTTCTCAACCACATCCTTGAGGAAGGAGATGATGACAATGATGGGGGAAAAAACTTGTCAGATGAACCTTAGAACTATGTGGCGAGCTGCTACATGATCTCTCACTTATCAATAAATGATGAAGAAGCTCCTGATACAGAGAAACAGGGGGTAGATCCAGAACCGGAACCAAAAACCTTGGAACCGTCTGACGAGATGATCGACCTGCTGCTGAACGAAGCTCTTTAGAAAAGCAAAGCTGACAGAGAGCAGGAAATGACCATATACGAGAGGGCCAAGCATCGGAATCACGTTGAAGAAGATCCGGCATTGAGAATCCATAGAGTACCCCAACCAGATAGAAGCACTTCGGCCGCCAGCAAAAGCAGGTTCAAGACAAGGAAGCAGTTTTCTTAAGCTCTGTCGATGGGAATGAAGTTGCCACCTTTCAAAGAAGACACTTCAGAAAATACGTTCCCCGACGAACTAGATGCACATCCAAACTACTGCTTATATCATCGGAGGATCGCGCACCCTACCAAAAAATGCATGGACTTTAAAAATTGGTGGCAGGGATACGTTGCTCATCAACAGCATTTTAAGCAGATGAAGCGCAAAACTCGTCAAGAGCAAAGAAGCGCGACCGATGAGCATAAAAGAACTGCTGGAAACTGTCACAAGGTTGATAGCAAGGGATCGCAAATTCTCACCTTTGGGAGCGATTCTGATGAAGAAATAGACCTCAGTCCTCTCTTTAAGGAATCCATCTCTCAAACAGAAGAGACGAAGACCTGCGAGAACATTCAGCTGCGCAATCGTATGCTACCCGAAAAGAATCTCGGATCCACAAACAAAGGATCGAACAGAAAAGATAAGGGGAAGGAAAAAGTCCTTGAAGATATCGCCCTTGATGATCAAGTCATCAAAGAGTTGACAGCCAAGGACCCGCCCAAGAAAAACAAGGTGGATTACAACGTTCTGGCACACATGAGGAAGATACCCTCGCAGCTAAGCATTCTCGATGCCCTTCTGCTATCTAAAGAGGCGAGAGATTCGTTGATCAAGGCACTACAAGAACCCGAGCAGTTTCAAGCGTTCCTTGCCGAAGAAAAGATGAAAGACGAGCTGGAAGAAGTGCACACAGCTGACATCACTTTCGGCGATGAAGATCTCCTCCTCGGAACGTGTGAGCACAACCGTCCCCTATATGTCTCCGGGTATTGCCAAGATATCAAGATAGGGAAGATCCTAGTTGACAATGGGTCATCTGCCAATCTTCTATATGTGAGGGTGATAAAAGAAATCTGCATGAGCGTTCAACACCTCTCTCGGGATAAAATCACTATCTCTGGGTTCGACTCTCAGTCATCACGGACACACGGGTCTTTGATACTGACGTTATGCTTCGGGGCGCTCATCACCGACATCAAGTTTCACGTCATTGACGCCAAGACTTGCTACAATGCTTTGCTCGGCAGGCCGTGGTTACACGAGTACAATATCATCATTTCTACACAACATCGGTGTATGAAGTATTTCAAAGATGGTCTCGAGTACACCGTAACGGGGGAGCTAAACCCATTCTCCGTGAATGAAGTCCGAAAGTACGAAGATGGAAAATACTTCTTGCCAGACTTTGAAGACACGGAAATATGTCATAAGCCGCAGAATAAGCAGAAGGCTATCACCACTATTCCGGTCTTTGGGAGCGATACCGAGGAGGAAGAAGAGATAGTCTATGTCACGACCCGAAATGGCACGTGACTGGACCTTGAATCATATGAAGTCTATAGGACCCCATCTAATTCAAGTAAGCTGAAAGCCCAGATATCTAAAACCATTTTAAATAATAAATAAAGGAAAACTTGTTTAAAAGCAAGTGGTTTTAATAGCATAAGCCAAATTATGCGTTTTTAAAACATCAAGTCATTTCTGAAAATTTCGGCAGAGTTTCCTTTGTAAATACTGGCCCCGAACGGGGTACAACATGAATAATATGAATAAGGCATCCCCAAGTGGGAGCTAGCTCTTCTTCCATTGACGGTCACAACCATACAAGCAATATAATATACAGCGCCAAGGGCGAGGATCAAAACTCAAAAGGAAACTCAAAACAACAAGAAAACCATAATAATACAAGCGCGACTCTACGGTCGAAATAATATACAACTGGTCTTCTAAGTCTAAAAATAATACAAGTCTGGTTGATGAAGTTTACTAGATACAATTGAATATAAATGAGTACAATGGTGGTCACGATGCAAGTGAACCCACCTACTAAAGCAATCACCCGGAATGAAGACAGTGTGCCAGCAAAGCCGCAACGAACCTGTACGGCAAAACCTGCAAGAAACTATGGCACAACGGGGGTGAGTTGCCAACTCGTGAGTAGAAAACATCACAGAGCAGAAATCGTATGCATGACTCAATCCTAGGTCAATACGATCAGTAATATATATCCTCAATATGATAAAGTCTGAAGCATGATAAGATGGTAAGGGTAAACATCTATACACCAGTGTAATACCAAGTGCTCGTGTCAGTGCCTCAGATAGCAACATATCATAAATATGAGGTATGATCAATGTAATCAATATGAATCAATGTCAACTATATACTCAAGTCTATAAGTATGTGGATGTCATCCAACCATGTAATCAAGCCTGTATGCATGTGGATCTCGTCCACGGTCAACCAATGACACAACAATATCATGCATGTAAAAGTCATAAAAGCATATGTATGAAAGTATGAGGATATAGACCAACGTGTGTCCCTCGCGACACATCAAAATCATGGAACCTGAGGGTCCAGCATCGACACTCGAAAACATCATGAAACCCGTTCCCAGTATTAGCACGTAAATCCTCATAAATCGGGCTCCGTCAGTGCGGATCGGCCCACGGGCTCCGTCGGTTCGGATCGGCTCATATCATCTCTCGACTCCGGTCGGTATCCTCCGGATATCCGCCGAGACCAAATACTATCACCGGTAGGTAGTGGTCCTTCTGGCAGGCTCATCTTCATCCCCACTAAATCTCTCTCTCGCCCCGGGGTACCATACCGGGTCCACCATGAACCCGTAAACGGATCATCCTCCTTCTCGAATAGGGTTTCTATCATACGTCTCAGAACTGAGAAAACGCATGGTGGACGTACTAAAATATCATATCAAGAGAAATCGGGTTTTCAAACAATGCATACTTTCTTTAAATAATACCTCGGTTCTCAAATCCAGAAATCACATAAAATCCAAAACTCAATGCGTAAATCGATGTAATGTGATGTATGCAGCATAAAGTCATACTATGAGCAACAAGGGAAAACCGTGTTGGATATAGTGCCCTCAAAGTCAATTATTGGATCGCATGTACGTGATTGCAATGATTGAGGGAGGACCTATACCCATAGGACAGTCTTGCTCGAAATGATAGTATGCTATCTGGTTTGTCTTTATCATCGTATGCATGCTTTAGTTCACTATTGCATGTTGATAGAGCCCATAGGATTCTTGCTTGACTGCCAGCAGTATGATGGCGATCATATACGTGGGAGCTGGGGTCTATAAGCACATCTTTAAAGTGTCCCTAGTCGTAGGAGTTTCGAGACAGGGCATCGATACTCCAGAGTAGACTAGTGTATACAGTCGAGACCCCGACGAGGGGCGGTGGCCGGTCTCACAAGCCATTGGTGTCAGTTGGTTCATCTAAGATGTATACAGGTGCTCATTGGGTTATGAGTACACCGGACAGGACTCGCCGGGAACATGCTAGTTGGTATTATACATATCGTCAGAAAGCAGTTCCCAGGTGACATGTGTACAGGTTAGTCTGTTGACCTGAGATCGTCATTTGTCTCGTGTGAGTTCCCACTGTGTTTTGATTACTACCCTACCATGGCTCAAAGGAGTCGTCCAAACAGGTTTTAGTTGGGTACAGTCCCAAGCCACATGGAGGCAGTGAGCGGAACGTCAGGGATTCGTCTCTCCCGGTATTGGGGGTGAGATCGCGCTGTGTTTAGGAGAGCCATTACATGAAATCCCTGGCCAGGGTAATCGAGATTTACTGGTAGGTATTCCAATAGTATCTCAGGGTGTTCTGGGCCTCACTCCGACACGACTTATACCGCGATTGGGGGTCTGACGTTTACCAGCCCCCTAGGCCCTATATGCGATACTCATAGACGAACATACCGGACTGTACGGATATTGTCACTGTCAGGCTCAGTAGGGTTTCTGGATGAGTTTTCTCGTCAGCTTCCCTTCCGATCAATACATGGGCAACCGTTACCTACAGCTAGTACCTCTGACGTGCTAGTGGTTATACCCAGTTCCTGTGTATTGATGAGTCAATAGAATCCCCCACAGACAGTTTCCCAAGTCCGGGCGAAACATTGTAGAGACCGTATGGATATATGGCGGGGTTCGATCATATCCGTGCACTTGTGCACGGATAAGGATCGGACGGATAATACTATAGGGCTTTGGTTTAAGCCGGATCCTAGTATTATATTGTAGGAATATTTTTGTCTCATTGCATTTGTATTCGGTCGGAATATAAATGCAGGTATGTATTTACAGTTGAGGGTTAATCTCGTAATTCGTTACGGGACCACTCTCGGAGTTGCCAGTTTATTTTTCCGCCTCATACACCTTGTTCAATCATTTTGAGCTTTTGTCTTTTTTCTAACCTTTGACATTCCTGCAATGTTTGGGTGGGCTGCCCATTTCGGCAGCATGGGGGTGATTGTGAGGTGGCTGATTATGGTAGTTGGGGGGTATTTTGCATACTGGCACATTTTAAATGGCAAGGGCTTTTTTTGTGGTAAGGATATAGCACTCATTTGAGAGTGGTTTTTATCCTTGAAGACTTTTTGGTTTTAGCATTATTATTCATTCACTGCCATTCCCCCCCTGTTGCAATCACTTGCAAAATCCAGAGAGCCACATTTTTCCAGAGAAGGCCGAGCTCTTTATTGGAGATTGTTTCTTCTTGTGTGCCCAAAATCTCAAGCTCACTAATTTCTCTCCTTGGCAACTCCAATTTACCTCCACCCAATCGTTTGGGTGCCTTGAGACAAAAGATTCTACACTCTCTCTACTTCATTCTTGGACATATCGGCTGGCAAACTTCATGTCCAAGTTGCCTCGGTTCGAGACAGGAGCCCGTATAAAGATTCGATGACGTGGTGCCGTTTTGACGAACGAGATCGGAGACCGAACTTCGTTGGCGCAACAGCGAGGAGATAGGTATGGGGATTGAAGACCGAAGGACACGGATCGATCGGTATAATTTCCTAACTCCTTCTACAGTTTTGCTAGTTTACAGTTAATGGATCGATCCGGAGATTTGGGCCGCGGTGGCGCCGGTTTCGTAAAAAGTTTTTGTTCCGCATCCAGCGTCGGTTTGACGGCCGGGGCGCCGCCGTGTTCCAACATGATATCAGAGCCACGCCATTAACCGCTTACTAGCTTGGTTACACGAAGTTAGAATATCGATCGATTAAAATTTCCCAATCAATTTTCCAATTTGCCTATTTTCTGTCGATTTAAAACTTGCTTGAAAAATCTTTTTGTATAGCTTAAAAATCCGTGCAGGCAAACGTAGGGCACCTTAAGAAATTTGGTGGCCTGAATCCACCATATGGCCGCATTTCCACAACGGAATGTGCACATCAGCCGCGGAAGCGCGGCACACACATGTGGAGTTTTTGTCCCAAATTTCTTCAGGAGCTCTCTGTGTTGGAAAAATGATTTTTTGTGTTGTTTAGATTTAGCCCAGATTCTCTTGAGTACTGTTTTGTACTTGGGGCTAGACGGAAAATTTAATCGATCGAAATTTTAACTGTGTAATTATCAGTACTTAGTTTAGCATCTGCGACCGTGAATGTCATTTGATCGGTAAATCATGTCTAATCGCTATAGTCCCTTTAGACGGATTTGCGAACGTGACATTCACGTTGATGTTCTGTGTTGTGCTGTGATGTTGCGAATTTGTCGTGGTGGATAGCTCCTGTGCAATGGTAGTGCTGTTTGGATTTATTTGTACATTTGATATTGTGAGGCGAACGTCCGACATGTGGACTGCCGTCACTGCCTGTTTGTATATTATTCTTTTGGGAGACGACCGGAATGAGGTCGGTGTACCCGTTGTATATATTTTCTTTTCTGTACTAGGTTTACCCCGCGGTGGGGTGCATGGATAGCCGGGTTCTAGAAGGCAACGGGCCCGCCTCTTATGGCGTTGAGACGGAAGGGGCTTAAATCTATAATTGGCGGGCTATTCTCCGCACTCATAGGGGGTACAGGTTGACCCAAGGAGGGGTGCTCAAGTTACCGAATTCCGTGAAGTGCTGGGTGGTCCATTCAATTTGCTGAAGTGGGCTGCCTCGCTTCAGGTTTTGGCGGGTAACTTTCCGCACTCCTAGGGGTCTAGGATTTCATTGCACGGGCTATCCGCACGACCAGGGGAACGCCGGGTTTCATTTGCGGCTCTATGAAACCCGGGGATCCCAGATTATCTGTATTGTTCTGTGATACTTATTACTTTTCTGTGATGTTGCATTTATCATACCTGGAGCGATTATTATATATTGATATATATATATATATACTAGTAGATGTTGTATATGTTTTACACCCGCGCTAGTCCAGTCCCCACTCTGTCGTTAGTTGAGTAACCTAACGGGTGATGACGGGACCCAGTGGTGAATGCGGATGGCATATACGTACATTATATTTTCGTTCTTTTCTGGTGTGATCATTTGATGGGACTGCGTTGATTCTTATCAATGCAAGGAAAACAAACCTATATATGATGTTGTTGGAACAATTTTCAAAAAGCTGTTATTACTAGGGCGTTTTCTTCTGTTTTGCACAGTGGTATTTAGTTTGGAATATCCTGCACCTCATTCGACGAGGCAAGGGCCGAGATCCCTTCATCGGGAGTGACCCCTTGGACAGAGGTTTGCGTCAGGGTAATAACTTCACTATAGTCGATTACTTTTTGCTTTGCATCGTGGTATTCAGTTTGGAATATCCTGCACCTCATTTGATGAGGAAAGAGCCGAGATCCCTTCACCGGGAGTGACCTCTTTAGCAAAGGTTTTCGCCACTATAATTTTTTATAAAAAGCTATCCGGTTCCTTCAACGATATCAAGTTCATTACGTTAAAGGTTTTTTGCCAAAAACCAGCCGTAGCCCTCCGTCATTTCAGATTAGTATTGCTTAGTATTCGTGCTACGTATGTCGTGCATTGCCGATGCGTAGTGTTCGGTAGCTCTGTAATGCTTTTCTATCGCATGGATATGTGGATTGGTTAGGACAGTCGTACAGTTATGTTGGCATTGTCAAGGACTCGTACGGGTGGGTTTAACACAATCAAGATAATGACGGGTTGAACTTGACTAGGACTCTTTGATATGTTGGCATTGTCAAGGTCACTTGGGTCCTAAGGGTAAAAACACACATCGGGGGTTTCAAACATACAAGAAACTTGCCAGGCATGCACATACCTTCTGGAGTGTGATGACGTGAGTGGCTTCCATCACGTTATCATGCGATGATGGTTGGATCCCGATTCCCACTGATGAGTAGTATTACTCCTCGGGTGATTCCGACTAATTCTTCTTTCAGGTTTGGAGGAGAATTTGAGGAAACAGTGGGAGGTTTCCTGATTAGATAAAGTGATTAACCATTCTGATCTAGGTTAGAGTGCATGCAAAGTGTTTCTACTTTTTCTCTCTTTGACTGCGACCATGACCCGACCCTAGACTATAACTCAGTGACCAAGTTAACCGAACTTTCTTAAAACACTGGCTTTTGGATTGTCTGGGTTGCATACATCATTGCCACTCTTTCTTTTACCCTTTGAGTTTCTCCAGAACACCCCGTATTATTACGAACATCCACTTCCATTGGATAAATCCATCGTATGGTTATATACGAACTCGGAAGAACTTCTTCGAAGATGGATTCTGGTTTTGGAGAGATCGAACAGGATTATCCAGTTGTCTTTTCCATTTACCTTCTCTCAGGTTGTGAGGGCTCTTAGGATTAGGAGAGGGTACACCTATTATGCTTATTGGATAGTCTTCTTCCAAATCATAGGCAGGTGCCGAAAGGTAAGGAATGAAGAAAACCAATTAGCCTAAGTTAGGTGTACAGAAGGTAATAAGTAAAGACAAAATAAAAGGATTAGAAAGAGGGCAAAGTAAATTGCGACTGCTATCATTCACGACCGAACCACGTATTTCATAGCCACTCCTAATTCACCTTTGTATTTCTCCAGAACACCCCGTATCACTACGAACATCCAATTCCATTGGATAAATCCATCGTATAGTTATATACAAACTCGAAGGAACTTTTTCGAGGATGGATTCTGGTTCAGGAGAAATAGGAATAAGGTTTATTCAGTTGTCTTTTATCATTACCTTCTCTCAGGTTGCGAGTGCTCCTCGGATTAGGAGAGTCCACCTATTATGCTTATTGGATAGTCTTCTTCCAAACCATAGGCCGGTGCCGAACGGTAGGGAAGGAAGAAAACTATTAAGCCTAACGATGGTGTGCAGAAGGTAACGACTAAAGACAAATAAAGGGAATTGGAGAGATGGCAGGAAAATATACGGTTACAGTCATGAATCTGAATAATGGAAGAGGCATTACTATGAATACCCGGATACCCTTTCGAAACATATTCATGTTTCAGTTTCACTGTGTATTGTTAATAGAAAACTGATTTCTCAATTAGACCCTTGCTCCAGGGTATGTATTTACCAGGTATGATTCTCACGTCTGTATGGTTTTACAGATGATGAGTGGGAGTAAGTTATTAGGAATTAGGTGATCATCCTCATTATATCGAAATTCGTTGTAATTGGTGATATTTGAGAAAATCGCCTGGGTACAGTTTTCAGCCTACGACGCACAGAGTTTAAGTTATTCAACTCAGGGGACTTATACAAAGTATTGTATATTGTCCAGTGTCCATTAGGACAAAGGGGTTGGTCCTCGTACTGTATTTTGTTTACTTGTGACTTCTCAAGTTTTAGACAAGTGTTTCATAGAAATAGAAGGTCTAAGTTTTGAGAAGTTATAGGTAAAAGAATAAAGTAGAGAACCAGGTGTTGCAAGTGTTGGGATTCTTCAAAGTGATCGAAGATGTAAATACTTGTGTTTGGTATTCAGTTGATAGTAATGGTTTTGAGAAACTTGTTTCTCTTTCAGGTTACTCATAATTGGATGCACTCTTAAGTTGAGTAATGCTGATCGTCCTCTCTCCATTTAGTTACCATGCACTGGAGATAGCTGCATGATTTGAATCTGGTTCCAATAAAAACAGTGCCTCTATTTCTATATTGTATATAGAATGGTTCGTATCTTAACGATGTTAAGATATGGGGAGTTGTCCGGCTTATGCATAAAACCAGACTCCGGATAACTCAAGGCACGTTTCTGTAATGGCGGTTTATGGGTTAACCCAGGCTTTGACAAGGGTTGATTTTCTACCATCTGGAAGATCAATAGTGATATCGTTCTTGACTCGCCACAGTTTTAGTAAAATGGATTTTTTCATAAAATGGTAGTGGGAGTATGGTAGAACTGGAAGAGATTCCAGAACCACAAACGATTACGGAAAATTTAATAGGACCTAGAGATTCAATCAGGATTGATATTCTATTAGCCACTCCGCAGATATGGTGGGTAACCTCAGGCACCCGAGAGATATTCTGGTAGCCTCAAGGACGGTGACAGGGAGGTTCTTGTTTACCCAGACTTTCCATTACTGTTGTTCCAGACTATGAGACCCGGCAGGAGGATGAGTATAGCATCGTTCTAGTTTTAGAAGCACACGTGTATATGACTCTGCCAGAGGGTTATCGTAGTCAGTGGGAGCAGCGGAAGCGTAGTGGAAAAGTAGCTTATGTCTATTTATAGACTAAAGCAGATATAGCGGAGATAGATCATCTATTTCTGATGTGACAGTCATGGGCTTTGACTTCATCAGAATAGGGGATAGATCTGTTAAGAAGGTAGTTGGGTGTCATGTCCTCGTATTTGGATGACATACACATAGTAGGAAGTGAAATTCTTACACTACGATCGGTTATACCATGGTTGTCACACAGTAGTTTCTCCACATAGGATATGGATATAATATCATATGTTGTTTTTGCACTAGATGCAATATGTTGATATATTATTCCAATCTTGGAGAAATGTTCGGAAACAGCTTATGAACATAAGTGGTTATTCTAGGGATTTCATAACGACAACCTCCTTCGGGAGACAGTTATCATTCCAGGCTTCCAAGGTGACCCGGATGACAGAGTGACTGTCAGAGTTATAGTTTTCCCTCTGACGAGGGGCAGTAGTTTGGACAGGTAGTCCAGGCGGATACTGAGGAAAGCATGGCGCAGGATACTGATTAATTTCAGTTGACAATACAGTCTAAGAAGTTTGCTGGATTTGGAGTTCATTTGTGAACTGGGTCCCATCAGATATCCAGACATATTCTAAGACAGGTATTGCTCATTTCGGGAGATGGTTTTCTCCGCGAACTTGAGATAAAGAGAGATATAGAAAGAAACATCAGGGCGGATCTACTCACTGAGGCTATTTCTCGAACACTATAGTTTTACAAACGAACTTTGTGAAACTGATTAGTAGAGGAGTTGGATGTTCGGTATCACACGAGCTATAAGTACGCGACATCGCAATAATTAGCCTTAAGTGCAAGTGGGAGATTGTTGGATATAGTGCCCTCAAAGTCAATTATTGGATCGCAGGTAAGTGATTGCAATGATTGATGGAGGACCTATACCAATAGGACAGTCTTGCTCAAAATGATAGTATGCTATCTGGTTTGTCTTTATCATCGTGTACATGCTTTAGTTCACTATTGCATATTGATAGAGCCCATAGGATTCTTTCTTGACTGCCAGCAGTATAATGGCGATCATATACGTGGGAGCTGGGGTCTATAAGCACATCTTTAAAGTGTCCCTAGTCGTGGGAGTTTCGAGACAGGGCATCGATACTCTAGAGTAGACTAATGTATACAGTCGAGACCCCGACGAGGGGCGGTGGCCGGTCTCACAAGCCATTGGTGTCAGTTGGTTCACCTAAGATGTATACAGGTGCTCATTGGGTTATGAGTAAACCATACAGGACTCGCCGGGAACATGCTGGTTGGTATTATACATATCGTCAGATAGCAGTTCCCAGGTGACATGTGTATAGGTTAGTCTGTCGACCTGAGATCGTCATTTGTCTCGTGTGAGTTCCCACTGTGCTTTGATTACTACCCTATCATGGCTCAAAGGAGTCGTGCAAACAGGTTTTAGTTGGATACAGTCCCGAGCCACATGGAGGCAGTGAGCGGATTGTCAGGGATTCGTCTCTCTCGGTATTGGGGGTGAGATCGCGCTGTGTTTAGGAGAGCCATTACACGAAATCCCTGGCCAGGGTAATCGAGATTTACTGGTAGGTATTCCAGTAGCATCTCAGGGTGTTCTGGGCCTCACTCCGACATGACTTAAATCGCTATTGGGGTTCTGACGTTTACCAGCCCCGTAGGCCTTATATGCGATACTCATAGACGAACAGACCGGACTGTACGGATATTGTCACTGTCAGGCTCAATAGGGTTTCGGGATGAGTTCGCTCGTCAGCTTCCCTTACGATCAATACATGGGCAACCGTTACGTACAGCTAGTACCTCTGACGTGCTAGTGGTTATACCCAGTGCCTGTGTATTGATGAGTCATTATAGTCCCCCACAGACAGTTTCCGAAGTCCGGACGAAACGTTGTAGAGGCCGTATGGATATATGGCGGGGTTCGATCATATCCGTGCACTTGTGCACGGATAAGGATCGGACGGATAATACTAGCGGGCTTTGGTTTAAGCCGGATCCTAGTTGTAACGTTTTGAAAATCGTTTCGGTGAAATTTCGAAAAAAATCGGTAAAATAAGGGGGGTTTCGGTAAAAAGTCAAAATACAAATATCTTTATTATAAAATTAAATATACATATTCTAGCTACGTAATTGCTGGTATTTAGTGTTTATTGACCCACTGGTGAAATTTCAAATTTTCTGAAAAATTTTCGGAAATTAATTATTTTAATATTATTTTAAGCCGTCACTAATACATTTAATTAGGGAAAATTACAAATTGGAATGAGTTGAAATAAATTTTGTGCAACATAAAACATTAAATAAAATTTTATCATGTGGTTTTTGAAATGAAATCGTTTGCCAAAACGGTTTAGAAAATATCGAAGAAAAAGGCTTTTTTCCGGTGAATTTAGTGTTAACGGGAATTGGGGTAATACATTTATCTTTTTAACTAACCCACACACCCACACCTCACCCTCTCTCCCTCTCCCTATGTGTCCGGCCCCACCATGACAGCCCTCTCTCTCTCTCTCTCCAATCACCAAGAAAAGATAAGAAAAGAAAAGAAAAGAAATTGATAAAAGAAATGGTGGACTTTGACTTTCCCACTTTCTCTACCTCACTCTCTCTCCTCCCTCACCCATTTCCCCTCCCCATTTTGGCCGAATCTGTAGAATTCCTACAGCCCTCTCCTCTCATTCCTCATCTCATCTCTTCTAAAAAAAAAATTCACAAAAATCTCATGAAAAATCAACTAAAACTCAAAACCGAAATCCAACTCCTACCCATTATTTATTTGCCTATCTAGCATAGATTTTGGGAGCAAGAGAGCAATTTGGGAGGCTTAGATCCTTGCTAGATCTCTAATTTGGAGGTATAAATCTTAACCCATGTCTTAATTGTTGGTTAATTACTCCAATTTAACTAAATTGGGTGTTTAATTTATGTACATATTGCAAACTTGAATTGTGGGGTTAATGGTTATATGTGAGATTAAAATCAAGATAGGGTTTTATCACATCATTAAGGTTGCCATGAGTAGATTAACATGTTAAATCTTGTTAAAACCTAATCTAGTTACTAATTTCAAAATTTGTTAGTTGGAAATTGTGATAAATGTGCTTTTTGCTAACTAGGTTTTTTTGAAATTGTTTTATATTGGGATTAAAATCTAAATTAATATTTCATGTCATTATTAATATTATAATGAGTGGTTTAATGATTTTGGATCATGCAAAACCAAGCTTAATTGATGAATTGTGAATTTTGCTTTAAAAGGTGTTAAAAATTGATATTTTTGCAAACTAGGATTTTGGAAATTATGCAAATTTATGAGATTAAATTATGGAAATGGTTTTTATGACTTATTTAAGATGTTTAATAAATATTATGGCCATTATATTTGTTTAAACATCGAGTTTTGTACTAAAACGGGTAATTTGTGCTTGCTAGATTTTCGGAAAAATGGCTTTTAAAGTGAATTTGGGGTTTTTGTGAATTTTAAGCTATTTTATATTATAATTAGTGCTTGTGATTGTACAAATGAGTGTGTTTAGGTTTTTCTCGATGGTTTGGTATTTGTACGCCGACGTCGAGGGTTTTTGGGTTGATTTGTGAAAGCAACCATAGGTTTTGACCTATGTGGGTTTCGTGTGTCGTTTTGGTCATGAGTCGGATTATAATGCGATATGGTGCGTTATGATATGTAGGTACCCATGTGGACTTCAAGATGGCAAGCAAGCGCGTGGCGACGTCGGCACCGGCGAGCGAGGACCAGGTGAGTAGATTTATATATATGGGGAGAAGTCGGGTGGATGGCGTATAGCACCCCCGCAGTTCGTGGTGGTGTATAGGAATACGTATACACACATATATATATTGATTATATTTTGTTTGGGTATATTGATGATAATATGGATATTTGGTGTTCTTGGATGATTTAGTGTCGCGAAACCCTAGAGTAGTGGTCGCACCACACATGCACACAACCACCCATACTTGCATACTTTCTTCTTTCATTTATGCTTATTCGGGAATATATAGTTATGTGTTCACATGGGTATGGGACTATGTGTTCACATACAGATTTGAGGATGATACTTGGGTTTGAGATGAGTCGATGAGATTTGTGTTGCGGTTGTGATATCGGTGATATGGCAGGATTCGTATTTGAGATACGTCCTGATGTTATAGCGGGTCTTTGAACGACGATACGGCTGAATAGTGCTATAAATAAAATGGTCGACATGTGATCGTGATATGAGATATGATATGCTAGGATATTGATACTAGGCCGTATTGGGCGATGTATACCCCTTGATAATGATATGTGCTGATGATATCGGTTTGTACGAGACTGTCGATCAGTAGTCAGATCATGACTATATTGATGATATTAGTATTGTACTAGACATAGGTCAGTACCCTGGACTATGATCTTGGATAAAGAGGATACCAGATGAATAGTGTGATGAATATGATATTGACCTGCACCCAGATTTGGGATTCTGTACGACGGATTTACGTACGAGCTATATATTGATGATTGATCCGCACTCTTGACTTGGGATTCCTGATTATAAATATGGTATCGGATATGATATTATTGAGGCGGGATCACCGACTATACATATACAGGTATGTATATGTATCGACTCAGATGATAGGCGGTTTCCTTACCTGTAGTTCAGCTTGTTAGTTCAGCCGTATAGTTTAGTGTAGTTGTTAGATTAGATTAGACTCCTACCTATTTCAAAACTAGCGGATCGTGGGTATTTTAAAAGACAGGTCAAGGGATCTACGGATATTTCAAAAGACGTATCCTTTCTTAAAACCACCGTAGCCCCTATTTTCAAAACCCCACGATTCGTGTTATTTCAAATGGCACCATTGTTTAATATTTAGCTCCCGCTCATTTTGGTTGCTCGCTCCGCATCGCATACTTACATTGTTATTTCATTTTGCATTGTTGACATTATGCTGTTAGGACACCAGCACCATTACCGATGATGCGTATGTACCACGTACACTTACTTGCCGGCTCACACAAATCTTCATCGGTAATTGCCATGTCACGTACACCTTAGAAAATAGTATTGCTTGACTTAGCTTGTTAGTTAGTAATTTGACATGATATTAGTGTACCTGCCTTATATGCCAGCTTAACATTGTAGTTATTACTTGTCACTTCATGCATACTGTTATTCATTGTTATGCCTATATTCATGGTTTTACATGCTATTGATGATTTGGATTCGGATTTCCATGAGATTTTCTGGATTTGGGGGGGGGGACCGCAAAACTTATATAAACTGCTTTCTCTCTTTTTAAATAAAAGTGCGGTTTTTCCCATGATGTATGAGTCGTCCACCATGAGTTTGCTGATGGATTTCGAGACCCGGTTCGAGGAGTGGAGGAACCGTTTCGGGTACATGGTGGGCCCGGTGCGGTACCCCGGAGCAAGAGGATCGTGTTGTTGATGTTGAGCCTGGCAGGGGAGCACTACCTACCGGTGATATTACCCGACGCGTCGGATATCCGGAGGATACCGTCGTGGTCTTGAGATGGACGGTAGGGGCCGGTCTGGACTGACGGTGCCATAGATATTGAGACATTGAGATTTCTAGATATTGAGGTACTGAGATTTGATGATACAGGCCAGTCCGGATAGCCGGAGCCTGAGATTTCGAGACATTGAGATTTATGTTTTGTGTCGATGCTAGACACTGTTGATGCTGATTTCATTTATGATACCTCATTTTAAAAATACAAAGGAAATCTTACTAAATTATGAAAACAGTTTCTTCATTTACATATATTTTGTTTTCATGCATTCATACCTCATTCATATGTTATATTGCTACATGAGGCACTGACACGGGCACATGAGATTACACTCGGGTTAGATATTACCTTAGCCAATGTTATAGGCTGCATGTTATACATATATTTGAGGATATATTATGATCATTGACCTAGGATTGCGTTATTTATGCGATTTCTGTGCGTAGATATTTTTCTACTCACGAGTTGGCAACTCACCCCCGTTGTGCCACAGTTCTTGCATGTTTCTCCATACAGGTTTCTTTACGGCTTTGCTGGCACTATTTCCATCTCCGGGTGACTTGCTAGTAGGCGGGTTTATTTATATCGTACCCATCATTATATCTTGTATATTATTATTCTGTTGTATCTAGAAGTTCCATCAACCAAACATGTATTTATTTTTGAGATAGAGACCAGTGATGTTATTCTTTCGACCTTAGAGTCACGCGTTATATTTCTGTGGATTTCTTGTGGTTTTGAGTTTCCTTTTGAGTTTTGATCCTCGTCCTTGGCGTTGTATATTATATTGCTTGTGTGGTTGTGACCGTCGATTGACGAAGAGCTAGCTCCAGCTTGGGGATGCCTTTTTATTGATTTCGTATACTATTCATGTTGTATCCCGTTTGGGGGCCAGTATTTACAAAGGAGACTCTGCCGAAATTTTCAGAAAATACTTGATGTTTTTTTTAAAACGCATAATTCGGCTTATGCTATTAAAACTACTTGCTTTAAGTTGGTTTTTCCTTCACTATACTGCTTCTTTGGTTTTGATTTCTGGGTTTTGGCTTACTTAGATTACGTACGCCTCGAGACGTCCGCAATTTAAGTGCCGGTCATGTTCCGTACTTTTCGGGTCGTGACAAAGTTGGTATCAGAGCGTCAGGTTTTACCTTCGGAGCGTAGGATGACCCTTGGTTGATGGAATAGGTGACTAAAGTAGAGTGACGTACCGTGGGTATGTTCCGCGGCATACTTACGATACACTACTCCACTTAAGAAGCCCTAGGATGTACATTTCTTTGCTCAGTATTATATTCATTCCGATCTAGCCTCATCAGTACCAGTTATGGTTTTGCTGCTACGATTACGGGCAAGGAGAGCTACGGCTAGAGTTGTGTCACGACCCGAAAAGTACGGAACATGACCGGCACTTAAACTACGAAACGTCTCGAGGCGTTCGTAATCTAAGTAAGCCGAAATCCCAGAAATCCAAACCAAGAAAAGTAGTAGAGTGAAGGAAAACCAATTTAAATCAAGTAGTTTTAATAGCATAAGCCGAATTATGCGTTTTTAAAAACATCAAATATTTCCTGAAAATTTCGGCAGAGTCTCCTTTGTAAATACTGGCCCCCAAACGGGATACAACATGAATAGTATACGAAATCAATAAAAAGGCATCCCCAAGCGGGAGCTAGCCCTTCGTCAATCGACGGTCACAACCACACAAGCAATATAATATACAACGCCAAGGGCGAGGATCAAAACTCAAAAGGAAACTCAAAACCACAAGAAAACCACAGAAATATAACGCGCGACTCTAAGGTCGAAAGAATAACATCACTGGTCTCTATCTCAAAAATAAATATATGTTTGGTTGATGGAACTTTTAGATACAACAGAATAATGATATACAAGATATATAATGGGGGTACGATACAAGTAAACCCACCTACTAGCAAGTCATCCGGAAATGGGAAGCAGTGCCAGCAAAGCCGTAAAGAAACCTGTACGGCAAAACCTGCAAGAAACTGGGGCACAACGGGGGTGAGTTGCCAACTCGTGAATAGAAAAACATCTACGGAAAGAAATCACATAAATAACGCAACCTAGGTCAATGATCATAATATATCCTTAATTATATATATAACATGCAGCCTATAACAAATGCTAGGGTAAATATCTAACCCGAGTGTAATCTCATGTGCCCGTGTCAGTGCCTCAGGTAGCAATATATCATATGAATGAGGTATGAATGCATGAAAACAGAATACATGTAAATGAAGAAACAGTTTTCATAATTTAGTGAGATTTCCTTTGTATTTTTAAAATGAGGTATCATAATGAAATCAGCATAAAACAGTGCCTAGTATCGACACAAAACGTAATCCCAATATCTCGATATCTCTGTATCACAGTCTCTGTACCTCAATATCTCGAAATCTCAATGTCTCAATCACAATATCTAGGGCGCCGTCAGTCCAGATCAGCCCCTACCATCCATCTCAAGACCACGACAGTATTCTCCGGATATCTGACGCGTCGGGTAATATCACCGGTTGGTAGTGCTCCCCTGCCAGGCTCAACGTCAATAACACGATCCTCTTGCCTCGGGGTACCGTACCGGGCCCACCATGTACCCGAAACGGTTCCTCCACTCCTCGAATCGGGTCTCGAAATCCATCAGCAAACTCATGGTGGACGACTCATACATCATGGGAAAACCGCACTTTTTATTTAAAAGAGAGGGAAGAAGCTTATACAAGTTTTGCGGTTTTCCCCCAAATCCAGAAAATCTCATAGAAATCCGAATCATCAAAAGCATGTAAAACCATGAATATAAGCTTGAGCATCCATGAATACGGCATGTAATGAATAACAGTATGCACGAAGTGACAAGTAACAACTACAATGTTTAAACTAGCATATAATGCAAGCAACTAATCATCATGTCAAAACTACTAGTTAACAAGCTACATTAGGCAATAATATTTTCTAAGGTGTGCGTGACATGGCAATTTCCGATGAAGATGTGTGTGAGCCGGCAAGCAAGTGTACGTGGTACATACGCATCATCGGTAATGGTGCTGGTGTCCTAACAGTATGATATCAACAATGCAATAAGAAATTATAATATAAGTATGCGATGCGGAGCGAACAGTAATAATGAGCGGGAGCTAAATACTAAACACAACGATAACTAATCTGCATTACCCTAATATAAATCCTACAAATGGTGCCATTTGAAATAACACGAATCATGGGGTTTTGAAAATAGGGGCTACGGTGTTTCTATGCAAAGATACGTCTTTTGAAATATCCGTAGGATCCCTTGGGCTGTCTTTTAAAATACCCACGATTCGTTAGTTTTTGAAATAGGTAAGAATCGAATCTAATCTAACAACTAAACTAAAGGACAAAGTTAACAAGCTGGACCGCAGGTAAGGAAACCGCCTAACATCTGAGTCGATACATATACATACCTGTATATATATATTAGTCGGTGATCCCGCCTCAATAATATCATATCCGATACCATATCTATAACCAGACATCCCAAGTCAAGAGTGCGGATCAATCATCAAAATATAGCTCGTACGTAAATCCGTCGTACGGCATCCCCAAATCTGGGTACGGGTCAATATCACATTCATCATACTATTCACCTAGTATCCTCTTTATCAATTATCATGATCGGGGTACTGATCTACGTCTAGTACAATATTGATACCGCCTAAGTATGCATGCACGTGTGTGAAACACTATGTTAAGGACCCTCTACAATGTCATGTCGTATCTCAAATACGAACTCTGCTATATCACCGATCTCACGGCCTCAAATCAAATCTCATCGACTCATCATAAATCCCAAGTACTATCCTTAAATCTGTATGTGAACACATAGTCCCATACCCATGTGAACACATAACTATATATTCCCGAATAAGCACAAATGAAAGAAGAAAGTATGCCAGTATGGGTGGTTGTGTGCATGTGTGGTGCGACCACTACTCTAGGGTTTCGCGACACTAAATCATCCAAGAACACCAAATATCCATATTATCATCAATATACTCAAACAAAATATAATCAATATATATATGTGTGTATACGTATTCGTATACATCACCACGAACTGCGGGGGTGCTATACGCCATCCACCCGACTTCTCCCCGTAGATATAAATCTACTCACCTGGTCCTCGCTCGCCGGTGCCGACGTCGCCACGCGCTTGCTTGTTGTCTCGAAGTACAATTGGGGTACCTACATATCATAACGCACCATATCGCATTAAAACCAAATTTGAAATCGAAACGGCATACGAAAATCAAATCGGCACGCGTATCACGCATAGGTCAAAACCTATCGCCTACGCATGCAAGAACAGCCAAACCAACTCTCGATGTCGATGTACAAACGTCAGACCATCGAGAAAAACCCAAATACACTCATTTGCACATTCACGAACACTAATTTTAATATAAAATAGGTTAAAACTCACAAAAACCCCAATTTCACTTAAAAAGTCATTTTTCCGAAAATCTAGCAAGCACAATTCGCCGTTTTTATACAAAACATGATGTTTAAAAAAATGTAGCGGCCATAATACTTATTAAATATCTTAAATAATTCATAAAAACCATTTCCATAATTTAATCTCATAAATTTGCATAATTTCCAAAATCCTAGTTTGCAAAAATATCAATTTTTAACACATTTTAAAGCAAAATTCACAATTCATCAATTAAGCTTGGTTTTGCATGATCCAAAATCATTAAACAACTCATTATAATATTAATAATGACATGAAACCTAAATTTATATTTTAATCCCAATATAAAACAATTTCAAAAAAACCTAGTTAGCAAAAAGCACATTTATCACAATTTCCAACTAACAAATTTTGAAATTAGTAACTAGATTAGGTTTTAGCAAGAATTAACATGTTAATCTACTCATGGCAACCTTAATGATGTGATAAAACCCTATCTTGATTTTAATCTCACATATAACCATTAATTCCACAATTCAAGTTTGCAATATGAACACCAAATTTAGTTAAATTGGAGTAATTAACCAACAATTAAGATATGGGTTAAGATTTATACCTCCAAATTAGAGATATAGCAAGGATCTAAGACTCCCAAATTGCTCTCTTGCTCCCAAAATCCATGCTAGATAGGCAAATAAATAATGGGTAGAAGTTGGATTTCGGTTTTGAGTTTTAGTTGATTTTTCATGAAATTTTTGTGAATTTTTTTTTGAGAAGAGATGAGATGAGGAATGAGAGGGGAGGGCTGCTGAAAATGTGCAGGTTTCGGCCAGCATGAGGGTGGGGAATGGGTGAGGGAGGAGAGAGAGTGAGGTGGAGAAAGTGGAAAAAGTCAAAGTCCACCATTTTCTATCATTTTCCTTTCTTTTCTTTTCTTTTCTTGGTGATTGGAGAGAGAGAGAGAGAGGGAGGGCTGTCATGGTGGGCCGGCCACATGGGGAGAGGGAGAGAGGGTGAGGTGTGGGTGTGTGGGTTAGGGAAAAAGATAAATGTATTACCCCGATTCCCGTTAACACTAAATTCACCGGAAAAAGCCTTTTTCTTCGATATTTTCTAAACCGTTTTGGCAAACGATTTCATTTCAAAAACCACATGATAAAATTTTATTTAATGTTTTATGATGCACAAAATTTGTTTCAACTCATTCCAATTTGTAATTTTCCCTAATTAAATATATTAGTGACGGCTTAAAATAATATTAAAATAATTAATTTCGGAAAAAATTTCAGAAAATTTGAAATTTCACCAGTGACTCAATAAACACCAAATACTAGAAATTATATAATTAGAATATGTATATTTAATTTTATAATAAAGATATTTGTATCAGAAAACCTCCTTATTTTACCGATTTTTCGAAATTTCACCGAAACGATTTTCAAAACGTTACAAGTTGCGGTCACCACGAGCTCGTCATGAACGAGGACTGACCAGGGCGTAATTCCGGCGACACACGATTGCGGAGATGTGTCGTTTTACTGTGTTTTCGCGCCACGAGCGTTTGGCGGATCGCCTTTATGAGATTTCTCGGACGTGCCGATCAGTACCAGAGGATTGGGCCACTGACAGAGGCCAGCCAGATTTTGATGACCGTTGGTGTATTGCTTATTCATGATGGTCGAGGCACTGTTCAGCGTGCAGACGAGCAAGCCAGTTATTGCTGCGAACGACGAGATATTGCCCCAGATGCTGGAGCTAGTGCAGAACGAGTTGTACTAAGGGATGATAGAAGGTCGCTAGTCATCGAGGATGAATGACCAGGACATGTGGATCGTTCGCCTACCCCGATGCGAGGTCATCAGATAGATTGATTCCAGCTAGAGTCGACAGAGACGATCGAATGTCAGAAACCTATTATTCCAAGTTTAAAGTATTCGGAAAGACATGCAGGAAATTCTATGGACCCTCTAGAAGAATGAAACCCTAACTCGACATAATGACCGTGTGAAAGCCTTTGAACCTTCGGGTTTGCGGCAGTTCCGCAGCGCCATTAGTGAGGCTTGGGTTTGCCCTTCTACGGCTGGACCATCGATGCTGTGGTACGTACTCGATACTGTTAAACTGTACCCAAGATGTTGAGCTTTTGGGGGTTTATGAGGTTCTGACGAATCAATCGGATGGTTCGACTTCAATCGGATGCTAGGTGGTGAGATGCATTCTTGGGAGACTCCAGATACGAGGATAGCCGTTGGAGCTCAGTCCATGCAGCCACGACGAGACGAGTCCGAAGCAGTCGACGTTAGAGAAAAGTGGAGTAAGAGGTTCGTACGAGATCTTGATGAGACGACGTTCCACTCCGCCGACGTCAGAGTTGCGATACGCATGCCGAGGCATTGTACTTGGATATACCTTCCAGAAGGAGTCGTGATGAGTATGCAGCCGTTCCGGGACGAGAACAGATCTAGTAAGGGACGATGACTTCCGGACAGTTCGGCAGAGATGAGATTTGGGAGAGATCTCGACAGGACCTTTCTGGAATAAATTACGAGAAGACTTAGACCCAGGAGGGGTCATGTTATGCATACCGGCAGGCCAGATGTAACACCTTAGAATGTGTTTTGTAGCTAATTATATTTTAATGTGTGGTTTGTAACAAAAAGTTTACCAAATTAAGTTTTAAATATTTTATCCTAATTATTGTGTATTTTATTAGAATTTTGTTAGGCTTGCACACACTTGTGCATGATAACTAGGGTTGTTTTGGGGTTAAACCATGATTAGCAACCATGGTTAACTAACCATTTCTCCCTAATCTAGTTTTAATGTTTTGTTTAAGTGTTTTGGGTTTTAAGTGTCATGGTTGTTGTTTTTAATTGAAAAAAATGAATTTGAATGGAATTTTAATATTGACTTTCTTGTGTTGACCTTGAGAGAGAGAGAGTGCATGATGGGGCATCATGGCTTTGCCCATGCCTTCATTAATGAGAGAGAGAGAGAGAGGAGGGGTTTGACTTGTTGAGTTCTCTCATTATCTCACTCTCATTCTCTCACTCCCATTCTCTCTCCCAACACACACACACACTCACTCACTCACCAGAGACAGCAGCAGCAGCAGCTGCCCCAGCAGCAACAACAACAACAACAACAAAAACAGCAGCAGCAACAAGCAGCTCAGCAACAGCAACAGCAAGCACAGCAGCAACAGCACCAAGTGCAGCCCCTTCCCTTCAACTCTTCTTCTTCCTTCAGCTCCCTAGGGTTAAGTATGAGGTATATTTCCTAAACTTACTCCCTAGTTTGCTTGGTTAGAGTAGTTTTGCATCGGTTAGTGGTTTTTAGTGCGTTTTAGTGCGATATGAGGTGTTTTGTGGGAATCTTGTGCTAGTGTGGTGTGGTTTAGTTTCAGTAGGTTGTTAGTGGGTTATTGAGACCATATTAACCTAGTTTAACCCCAATTGCACTAAAATACCACCAGTTTCTCTAATTGATGCAATTTATCGTATTGTACAAAATTGAGGTTTTCTGGAACTGCTTTTGACTCGATGAGTTCAGTTTGAAATTGAGAGGACTGCAGTATAGTGGATAGGTGCTGATACCCCAGATTTAACCCGACCCCCAAATTCCTTCTTGTGGCCGCCAATTCCTTCATTCTGGACGCCAATTGCGGCCAGATGGGTAGGGTTTGGGTTAGGGTTTGGTCCTGTAGGTGTCTGCTAGTGTGTAGGGTTCTGTGATGTATATATTTTTGTAATTTTAGCTCTGTATAAAAATCTGGGACCAAATACCTATTTTGCCGTTTTTCTAAACCTTCGCGACACGCGTGATACGTGAGTAGGTTTGGGTTTCTGCGTATCGCGACGCGTCGGGGTGGTTTTAGACGCGTACACACGCGATTCAGCGTATCGTGCACACGCGCGTTTAGTTCGCGACGCGAGTTTCTCGTTTTGGTTCGATATCGCGTTTCGCGGAATATCTTGACTTATATATGATTTCATTGTCGTATTTGCAGGGTTGCAGGCAGGAACTACGGACACGTCTACAGGGGGAGCAGATGGTAGGATTCACCTAGCGTGGAGTGTAGGTGAGTAGATTTAACATCTACAGGGGAATCGCCCGCATGGCGTTATGCGTCTGGGCTAGGATTCAAATACCTGTCGCACATTCTACGACATTATAGAATTGCGCCTTTACTGTATTTCCTTGATATAGTTATACTGTGACTAGCAGCCATAGGACACTGCACACATTATTGACGGTTCATGTTGCACGAGCACGGATTGTATGCTACACACACCGTCAATAATTGCCATGTCACACACTACCCCTTATAGCTACTATTGCTTACTACACATGACATCTAGCTACCGGTATACCTATAGTGTATCATACCTTTAGTGATAGGTACATTTACACCTTGCGATACAGCTACAGGTATACCTTTTAGATATTTTACTTATACCGGGGGATATCTTACTCATATTCTTCTTATACCCAGGGGGTATACGACATCAGTTCTTATAGGTAGATACCTATACATTGCTACACCTGTATGTTAGACACATATTCAGTTGCTGTCACATATTTACATTCCTGATGTTACTTGGCTGTACCTTATTGATTTTGCATACATCCGGTTCAGCTATATACTTTTGTTTACCTGCTCGCATTCAGATATATCGCATATACTTATTCCTGGATTTGCGCATTGTTTATCTGGATTTTATATGATGTTTTCGGGATTTGGGAACCGCGGAAGTTCATGAAATTATGCATACATTAAACAACCCGGTTTCCTTGATATGATATTTGCGAGTCCACCATGAGTTTTATCGGTGCTGATTATATGCTCCATACGAGGTGTGGTTGCCGTATGAGAGTACATGGTGGGGCCCGGTATGGTTCCCCTCGGCAAGAAGATCGATGGGTTTGCCGATTGAGCCTGGAGGCGGGCGAGTACCTACCGGTGATTGGTTGGACCTGGAAGTTGTCCGGAGGATACTGGCCAGAGTCGAGAGATGGATGCGGGATGATCTGTACTGTCGGGGCCGAGGGCCGACACCGCAGACGGACCCCGTGGGCCGATCCGGACTGACGGAGCCCGATATATGAGGATTTCTGTGTCGATGCTTGGCACACTGTTTTCATGATATTTCTATAACCCCTTTTGTATATATAACAGGGGATTTAGCCGTTGTTATATATACCCTTACACCAATATTAGTGGAATGGGACGCTAATATATGTGTATTGGCCCCATCATACTTATTTCTATGTATTTACCTTTAGGATATTAGAAACTTACTTGGGATTCGACTTGGGATATAGGTGATTCATTGAGATTGGATATTGGATATGAGTGAGACTGTTGAATTGTACATTCGAGATATAGGAGAGCTATTCGATATTGTACATTGAGGTGATGTGAGACTTATGTGTTGTGAGAGCCCAATGTGGGGGCTGATTTGAGGATTTGGGATCTGAGTGTCTTGATAGATTGTGATCCTGCCACGATGTCAGGTTTCCGTGGAAATGACATATTCCACCCTATACCTCATCCTTACCTATTTTTTTTATGCACAGATTCATATAGTGGTAGTACCTGTTAGTGTACCCTTATGATAAGTTGCATATCTACATTCTCATATCCTTTTCGCATGGTTATTGCATACTATTGTCATGTTACTATTGCTTCACATATTGATTGTACCTGCTAGTGTACTCTCCTTATTTCAGCATTTGTATGACATATTATTACTGTAATCGCATATCTTAGATTCATGCTGTACGTGCATTCCTGCGATTACCTGCATATGTTTTATACTATTCACGAGTTGGCAACTCACCCCCGTTGTGCCACAGGTGTTTCAGGTTGTTCCCCAGAGTAGTCGAGGCAGGCTATTTGGCTATTCTTCTATTCAGCTATCCAGCTATCATCTTTTGCTACAGATACCGCATCAGCTCACAGTACCTTTTTGCTTAGGTGGGTTAGATGATTATCTGTATTTCACATTGTACATTCGTTGTAATTGTACTCTCCATCTACTATTATATTGTTGACTTAGAGACTTGGTGAGGACGATATGTGTATTACTGTGGATTTGTCGTCTTTTATATACAGCTTTCTCTCTACTGTCTTTATTTCTTCGCTACGGCGTCGTATATTTTTATTGTATTCATCTTGGCTGGGCTTTTTACAAAAGTGGTGTTGCTAAAATTTTAAAGGAAAGAAAGTAAGACTTTTAAAGAATTTGGGTTGCGATTTCAAATGTTTCAAAACTTATATTATCTTTTCCGTATTTTATGGTTTAGACTTCTGGGTTTTGGCTTTCCTTTACTACGTTACGTCTTAGGGCATTGCGTAGTATTAGGGCCGTCACGGGCCAATTTTGGGTCGTGACAAAGTTGGTATCAGAGCGTTAGGTTTTACCTTTCGGAGTGTAGGATGACCTTAGTATGATGGAGTAGGTAGCTTAAGCAAAGTAACGTAGTGTGTGTATGTCTGCAGCATACCCACGATGCGATACTTCGCCTAAAGTGACCTAAGTTCAATTTGCTTGACATTCCTTCCTTGATGATTCATATCCTTGAGATTCGATTTCCTTATTCTTATCGAATCTCATCTTATATCTATTTATAGCCTTGCCGCCGATGACTATGGGGACTCAGAGTGATGCAGCGAGGGCCGAGGTCAGAGTTGGCTCGGGTGAGACGAGTACTGACCAGGATGGCACTCTAGTTGCACAGGTGCAGCCGGATCAGCCTACGACCTATACTATGGATAGAATTTTAGTAGAGATGCAGGAGTTCCGCCAGACGATGAGTTCTTTAGTTGACGTCGTTCGGGAGCTACGACAGGAGGTTGTTACCCCTGTTACTCAGCTGTCCCTTACGATCAGTATGCAGCAGTCCGTCACCTACGTAGCACCAGTGGTTGCAGCTCCAGTTGACGAGGCACATATTCCAGGACAGTGGAGGACTCGTACCAGCGTACCAACCCAGAGACAGAGGTTTGGTCGTCGAGACAGATTTCGTGGCCGTCGCGGGAGTAGTAGAGGCTTAGGACGAGGGCAGTCGTTCAGCTCTCATCCCCAGGATGGTCAGCAGTCAGCACGTGGATGTTTTCGATGCGGGAGCCTTCAGCACTTCGTCAGGGATTGTTCCTTAGCACCTCGTCAGGATCGTTTTCAGAGAGGCCGTGGACGTGGAAGATTCGCTCAGAGGGCTCAGTCTACCAGAGGAGTTCATCCAGCTGCGAGTAGAGGGCAGACACAGGAGTTTGCTTCTACTCATCGGGACGCGCAGACGTCCAATGTGGAGTTTTCAGGTACCCTTGATTTGTATGTTCTTTTCATATATTCGTTTGTTCTCTTGGTTGTACCGTGGTTGGGTAGATTAGTCGTAGTAGTGTTAACTTCTGTCAGCGATTATTTTGTTGCGCGACACGTATTTCAGTTGTGTGCCAATCGGATAGGAGATAGAGATTCATCCATCGTTTTGATCCTTCTAGAGATGTTGGATTTGACGTTCTCCTGGACACGGACTGGTTAACTACGTGTTAGGCGTCTATGGACTACCGTGAGGAAACAAGTTAGGTTTTGTTTTCCCCGGCAAGTCAGTTCTTGTTGTACAGGTGGATAGTTGTGCCGCCTCTTACAGCTTGAATTCAGCTTTTTTTTCTCTAGTCGGCTACTGAGGAGATGTCGTGGATTCTTGGCGTTCATTCGCTATACCGGAGCCACAGTGGGATTGTTGGACCGGGTTCCTTTCGTGCGAGAGTTTTCCGACGTTGTTCCGGATGAGCCGGCAAAGCTTGGGAGCTAAGGGATCAGCTGCAGAGTTATGGTTTGGGGAGTTTTGTGCGTCTGAGTGTTTCGCTTTTGGAAGCTCCTATTTCTGTTCGTCGAGGAGGAAGACGGCAGTTGGAGGTTGTGTATCGACGGATCGTCAATTGAACCGGCTTACGGTGCGGATAGGTATCTTCCACCTCGCCGTGACGATTTCTTCGATCAGCTCCAGAGTGCGAGACATTTTTTTAAGTTTGTTTGGGATCAGGTCATCATTATTGCAGGTTCGGAGTGATGGCATTCCGAAGGCTGCCATGTACGTGCTACGGGCTTTGTGTGTTTTCTGTGAGTCGTTGGATTCCTTGATGCCCTGGCAGCATTTGTTGATGTGATGAACCAGATTTCTTCAGGCCGTTCCTCGACCAGTTATTGTTGTGTTATTTACGACATTCTGGTCTACTTAATTTGTCTGAGGGACAGGAGTAGCACTTGAGGATTTGTTATGCAGATACTGGGAGATCACCAGCAGTTGCTAAATTCTCGGAGTATTCCTTCAGGCTTGTTTGTGTAGACTCCCAGGTCTTGTAGTCATGGGAGACGGTTTTGTATGGTCCCGAGGGAGATCGTGGCCGTACAGCTTAGGCCCAGACTTGTGTGCAGGACGGAGATCCGCAGATTCTTGGACTTAGCATGTTTTTACCGCCGTTTCGTGCAGGATTACGAGAGTAGTGCTGCACCGTTGACTGAATTGACCAAGATGGAGGTTTCTGTTTTGTGGACTGAGGCATGTGTACGGAGTTTTCGGCAGTTGGAGATTCTGTTAACAACTGCATCAGTCTTTCTTTGCTTTTGGTTCGAGCGACTTTGTTGTTTAACTGTAGTGTTTCTTGAGTGGGCTCGATTGTCTACTGAGGTGACACTATAGAGTTATCGCTTTTGCTTCCCTACATTTGGAGGAAGTACGAGGAGGATATTCCACTCATGATCTGGAGATAGCCGCGGTGGTTTTGTGTTAGAGATTTGGAGACACTATCTGTTCGAGAGCCATGTCAGATTTTCACGGACCACCAGAGCTTAATGTACATCTTCCTGCAGCGGATTTGGATTGTTGTGTTAGTCTTCTGCAGATTTACAGTTTTTGTGTGATCGTTGAGTATAGCTCTCTACGGAGGGGACAGCTTGCTCATGTCCGCGCCCGACCACTTTTCTTAAATTGTTTTCGCGAGACACTGCCCGTCGAAGCTCGTACGTCAGAGATACTTGAGCATACTCGACTGGGTAATGATTCGGAGACCTTGAATTGTGACAATGGTGTGCTAAGTTAGGGACGCGTCTGTGTACCTGATATTATCGGGTAGAGACGTATAATCCTAGAACATGCACATCTGTCAACTCTCTATATGCATTCAAGTTCCACCAACATTTAACGTGACTTGTGAGATAGTTACGGGTGGATAGGGATGTAAGGGGAAGTTTCAGGTTCCGTTTCAAGGTGTCAGTCTTGTTGTGTGCTTGAGTCGAGCATCTGAGGCCGGCTGGAGAGTTGCAACCTTTTTCCGTTCCGAAGTAGGAATGGGAGCAGATCTACACGAATTTCGTTATGATTTCTACCCAAGTCTGGTCAGGGTGTGACTCCATTCGTATTCTTGTTGTCCGGTTATACTCAGTTTGCTCAGTTGTTTTGTTAAAGTTGAGTGTTTGTTTGGATTGCTGTCAGCGGTTGGGGATCATCACTCGCCATCGCTAGGGTTCTCCTACGATAGCTGTTATCAGGAGACACTCCAATTGGCCACCCTTAGGCTTAGGGGTTAGGTCGTGTCGATCACCAGTCTGTTGTTCTTCTGACTCCGCGTAAGAAGGACCTTGGACCCCAGCTAGTCTAGAGACTTCGGAGATAGTCCAGCTGTGTTAGGTCAGGATGGGAATTGTCCATTGCGAACTGAGGTCTTATGTCGGCTGTGTTAGCCATAGACTCGAGTTCACAGGGACAGATCATGTATTCCTATGGACTTTCCGATGAATGACGTGTTGGATGTTGGGAAGCTTATCCCAGGATTTTAGGTCCCTTTGAGATCCTATAAGCGAGTTAGTTTCGTCGCCTGTAATTTGGCACTTCCGCCCAGATTATTAGATTTTCACCCCGTATTCCTTGTGATGATACTCTACAATTACCTTCTTGACCTTCTCACGTGCTTTGGCACCAGGCCATTTAGCTTAGACACGATCCTTCGTTCACCAGCAGCCAATTGTGTTAATGGCTCGGCAGGTGGAGGAATATCGGTCAAGGGTCTTGCCATCTGTGAAGGCTTTCCTTAGACGTAGCCGTATAGTGAGATAGTCACTTGGGAGGCTGCGAGCGAGATTTGAGGATTTTAATCTTCTCTTGAAGGTATGCGTAACAGTATAAGTTTTAAATTCGGGGACGAATTTCATTTAAGGGGGGAGATTGTAACACCTTAGAATGTGTTTTGTAGCTAATTATATTTTAATGTGTGGTTTTAACAAAAAGTTTACCAAATTAAGTTTTAAATATTTTATCCTAATTATTGTGTATTTTATTAGAATTTTGTTAGGCTTGCACACACTTGTGCATGATAACTAGGGTTATTTTGGGGTTAAACCATGATTAGCAACCATGGTTAACTAACCATTTCTCCCTAATCTAGTTTTAATGTTTTGTTTAAGTGTTTTGGGTTTTAAGTGTTATGGTTGTTGTTTTTAATTGAAAAAAATGAATTTGAATGGAATTTTAATATTGACTTTCTTGTGTTGACCTTAAGAGAGAGAGAGTGCATGATGGGGCATCATGGCTTTGCCCATGCCTTCATTAATGAGAGAGAGAGAGAGGAGGGGTTTGACTTGTTGAGTTCTCTCATTCTCTCACTCTAATTCTCTCACTCACATTCTCTCTCCCAACACACACACACTCACTCACTCACTCAACAGAGACAGCAGCAGCAACAGCTGCCCCAGCAGCAGCAACAACAACAACAAAAACAGCAGCAGCAACAAGCAGCTCAGCAACAGCAACAGCAAGCACAGCAGCAACAGCACTAAGTGCAGCCCCTTCCCTTCAACTCTTCTTCTTCCTTCAGCTCCCTAGGGTTAAGTATGAGGTATATTTCCTAAACTTACTCCCTAGTTTGCTTGGTTAGAGTAGTTTTGCATCGGTTAGTGGTTTTTAGTGCGTTTTAGTGTGATTTGAGGTGTTTTGTGGGAATCTTGTGCTAGTGTGGTGTGGTTTAGTTTCAGTAGGTTGTTAGTGGGTTATTGAGACCATATTAACCTAGTTTAACCCCAATTGCACTAAAATACCACCAGTTTCTCTAATTGATGCAATTTATCGTATTGTGCAAAATTGAGGTTTTCTGGAACTGCTTTTGACTCGATGAGTTCAGTTTGAAATTGAGAGGACTGCAGTATAGTGGATAGGTGCTGATACCCTAGATTTAACCCGACCCCCAAATTCCTTCTTGTGGCCGCCAATTCCTTCATTCTGGCCGCCAATTGCGGCCAGATGGGTAGGGTTTGGGTTAGGGTTTGGTCCTGTAGGTGTCTGCTAGTGTGTAGGGTTCTGTGATGTATATATTTTTGTAATTTTAGCTCTGTATAAAAATCTGGGACCAAATACCTATTTTGCCGTTTTTCTAAACCTTCGCGACACGCGTGATACGTGAGTAGGTTTGGGTTTCTGCGTATCGCGACGCGTCGGGGTGGTTTTAGACGCGTACACACGCGATTCAGCGTATCGTGCACACGCGCGTTTAGTTCGCGACGCGAGTTTCTCGTTTTGGTTCGATATCGCGTTTCGCGGAATATCTTGACTTATATATGATTTCATTGTCGTATTTGCAGGGTTGCAGGCAGGAACTACGGACACGTCTACAGGGAGAGCAGATGGTAGGATTCACCTAGCGTGGAGTGTAGGTGAGTAGATTTAACATCTACAGGGGAATCGCCCGCATGGCGTTATGCGTCTGGGCTAGGATTCAAATACCTGTCGCACATTCTACGACATTATAGAATTGCGCCTTTACTGTATTTCCTTGATATAGTTATACTGTGACTAGCAGCCGTAGGACACTGCACACATTATTGACGGTTCATGTTGCACGAGCACGGATTGTATGCTACACACACACCGTCAATAATTGCCATGTCACACACTACCCCTTATAGCTACTGTTGCTTACCACACATGACATCTAGCTACCGGTATACCTATAGTGTATCATACCTTTAGTGATAGGTACATTTACACCTTGCGATACAGCTACAGGTATACATTTTAGATATTTTACTTATACCGGGGGATATCTTACTCATATTCTTCTTATACCCAGGGGGGTATACGACATCAGTTCTTATAGGTAGATACCTATACATTGCTACACCTGTATGTTAGACACATATTCAGTTGTTGTCGCATATTTACATTACTGATGTTACTTGGCTGTACCTTATTGATTTTGCATACATCCGGTTCAGCTATATACTTTTGTTTACCTGCTCGCATTCAGATATATCGCATATACTTATTCCTGGATTTGCGCATTGTTTATCTGGATTTTATATGATGTTTTCGGGATTTGGGAACCGCGGAAGTTCATGAAATTATGCATACATTGAACAACCCGGTTTCCTTGATATGATATTTGCGTGTCCACCATGAGTTTTATCGGTGCTGATTATATACTCCATACGAGGTGTGGTTGCCGTATGAGAGTACATGGTGGGGCCCGGTATGGTTCCCCTCGACAAGAAGATCGATGGGTTTGCCGATTGAGCCTGGAGGCGGGCGAGTACCTACCGGTGATTGGTTGGACCTGGCAGTTGTCCGGAGGATACTGGCCAGAGTCGAGAGATGGATGCGGGATGATCTGTACTGTCGGGGCCGAGGGCCGACACCGCAGACGGACCCCGTGGGCCGATCCGGAATGACGGAGCCCGATATACGAGGATTTCTGTGTCGATGCTTGGCACACTGTTTTCATGATATTTCTCTAACCCCTTTTGTATATATAACAGGGGATTTAGTCGTTGTTATATATACCCTTACACCAATATTAGTGGAATGGGACGCTAATATATGTGTATTGCCCCCATCATACTTATTTCTATGTATTTACCTTTAGGATGTTAGAAACTTACTTGGGATTCGACTTGGGATATAGGTGATTCATTGAGATTGGATATTGGATATGAGTGAGACTGTTGAATTGTACATTCGAGATATAGGAGAGCTATTCGATATTGTACATTGAGGTGATGTGAGACTTATGTGTTGTGAGAGCCCAATGTGGGGGCTGATTTGAGGATTTGGGATCTGAGTGTCTTGATGGATTGTGATCCTGCCACGATGTCGGGTTTCCGTGGAAATGACATATTCCACCCTATACCTCACCCTTACCTATTTTTTTTATGCACAGATTCATATAGTGGTAGTACCTGTTAGTGTACCCTTATGATAAGTTGCATATCTACTGTAGCGTCTTGAAAAGTCGTTTTGGTGTTTTCCTGAAATTCGGTGAAAATTCGGTGTTTTTCCGAAAACCGTCTTTCTTGTTATTTTGCAGTTTAGGGCTAATTATACTTAAAATGGATAGGTAATTGCTTGTTTTTAGTAGCTAATGAGTTAATTATGAAATTTTGGTCATTTAAAAATTTTTCCCTATTTTTCAATTTTTTAATATTATTTTAAGCCGGTAAGAAAATACATTAAATAAGCGATAAATACAAATTTTTCCGGGATAATTTTAATCTCTAAAATTATGATAATTATAATCTAGTGATAACATGAATTTTTAGTAATTTATTTTGATTTTTAACAAATTTTTATGATTTGAAACGAATTTATTGAATTTTGGGCTAAAACTTGCAATTTTTGAGTTGTAGGGGGCCTTTTTGCATAAAATTTCTTTTGTAAAACCCCTCTCTCTTTTTCCTCAGCCCTAGGACAGCCCCACCTTGTGTGAGACCAGAAATTTCTGGCCTCATTTCTTGAGTTGCTTCTTGAGTTGAAATTTGATAGTTTTTGGAATTAATTTAAATATAATGGATAAAGTATGATACATTGACTTTTGTGGACTTGACCATGACTTTCCCCACTTGCCCACACCCTCCTCCATTCCTCTTCTGGCCGAAATTCCTGCACACCCTCTTCTTCCTCTCTTTTCTTTTCATTTTTCTTCCAATTTCATCAAAAAACCACATCAAAATCCATAGTTTATTCAAAAATCCATACAAAATCCATATGCTATCATTTTCCTTAGCCATTCTTGCTTGGATCTTGGTGTTTGAGGCCATCATTTGGAGGAAACTTTCTTGCTTGATCTATTGATCAAGAGGTATAAATTCTATCTTGTTAAATTCTTTGTTTAAGTGCTTATGTGTTATGGTTTAGTGTTAATTTAGTGTAGTTTAATCTAGTTTTCTTAGATTTTTGTTTGAAAATTCTAACTAGGTTTTGAACCATGATAATTAATTAAGTTGTTATTTTGTTAATCTAGTTGTTAGTAAACTAATCTATATGGTTACCTTATTATGTAGTCTTTAATTATACTAATTTAGGTAATTTTAGAAGTTGATTTTAGTTGTAAAGTTGTTGTTTTAAGGTTTTTCAAGAGAGGGTTATGTATGGAAAATGATATTTGAAGCTTGATTAGTGAGTTGATTAAACCTAATTTGTGTTGATTAAACCTAATTTGCTATCTAGTGTTTTGCTAACCTTAATCTAAGTGGTTAATTTGCTTATTAGGCTAAAATATAGTGTTAAAGTAAGGATTTCATATATAGTTTGGGTTATGTTTGCTATTTATAAAAATCAAGAGAAGGTTTTGTTATGTAAATTAGTTTTTTTAAGCTTAGTTAATGGTTTAGAATTTGTGTATTGGCTAACTTTTTGGTTAGTTTGGAATGTTGGCGTTGGGTGGTGTTGACTTTGTCGCTATATTGTCGATGTTTGCATCAAATTGCAATTTCTGCTTACTAGATTTTTATAGAAGTTATGTGATGAGTTAATTGTGGCATCTTGATGATTGTGTTGACTTGTCCTACGACTTTTAGGATGCGTGAGTGCGGTTTTTTGGGTAGTCGGGTTTTAGTTTTGCCGGGTGACCCAAATCGGCGTTTTTTGGCAGTTTTTGCGATTTTCGCGTGTGTTCCGCGTACTTTGTGCACGTTGTACCTAGCTAGCGAACTTTAGTTGTTTCGTTGGGGTTTTGCGTCGTTCTTGATATGTAACCTTATATTTGGTACTGATGTAAATTTCAGGTTCGGTCGCGGAAACGTCAGACGCGGCGCGAAGGGGAAAGGCGGTGATTGGACACAGCTAGCCAGGGATTCCGGTGAGTAGATTTAACATCTACGGGGGACGATCGTCTGGATGGCGCAAGTCGCCCGATAGATTTAGTAAACTGGAAAATAGTAAATTGGATAATCACTTGTGACATTAGAATAATAATACGGGTATGATAATTGCTGCAATTAGATCGATAGGTTATACCCATATACGCAAACTCAATTGTAGGACACATGCACCATTACCAGGTTTTTATATGCAGCACGAGCACTATTCATGTTACACACACACCCTGGTAATTGCCATGCCACCACACTAGATAACCTTTAAATTAAACCTTTTACTAATTGATACTTAAATTGTGTTAATTCCTTAAAATGAAACCCTAGGATTGCTATTCATGTGCATGTACTTCATCATATTCATTGTTCATGCTTAATACATTAATCACACATCGCAACTTGATTATTGATATCATACGCATTCATTAGCATTGATATATGCACTTATGAGGATTTCTTGAGATTTTATGATATTGCTGGATTTCGGGGGAAAGCCGCAAAATTTCCAAACTTGTGATATTTTTAAAACATGTAAATTGCGGTTTTCTAGTGATGTAAGTGTCGTCCACCATGAGTTTGCTGTGGCTTTGGAAATCCGTGTCGAGGAGTGGAGGAACCGGCACGGGTACATGGTGGGTCCGGTAAGGTACCCCGGGGCAAGAGGAATGTGGTGATGACGTTGAGCCTGGCAGGGGACGGATTACCTACCGGTGACTGTTTGGGACGGCGGATATCCAGAGGATACCGACCGTGGCCACTAGATGATGAGATATTGATATTTGAGATGGGTCAGCCGGACGGCTGAGGCCAGAGATACATTTATGAGGTTTGAGACAGCTTTTAGGTGTCGTTGCTGGACACCGGTTCTCGTCGATTCTTTGATATTATGCTGGCATTCTAAAAGAGTTTCAAAAACAAAAAGAGATAAAAATATTTTTATATATATATACTATTGAGACCTCAGATACTCATGTTGCATACATACTTGCCATTATGTCCTGCCTTACCTCTATTATAGATGCTAGGATGCTTGTGTGCATGCATACGATAGCCTTTGTAGATGTTATTTATTACTCACGAGTTGGCAACTCACCCCCGTTGTGCCCTAGTCTTTTGCAGGTCCGCCCCGTCAGTACAGTAGCGGCGGGTGCGTTTGCTTCTTTTGCCTATTTTGCCTGGACTCGAGATTTGCTCATAGGTGGGTTATGTTATCATTTTGTACCACTTGTATATTCTTTGTATCTAGTGTACTCCATCTACTGTTCTACCAGATTATTGTATATTGACCTAGAGATGAGACTGTGAGGTTTGTGGATTTTATACTGTATTTGGGGTCGAGCTCACTTGAGCCGACATGCTACTTTTTCATGCTTCCTTATGCTTTATTATGCTTTATTATGCTTGTTGTCATTTACATTGCGTGGGATTTGTGACCGCCGTATGGCGAAGAGCTAGCTCCCGCTTGGGGATGCCCTATTTTGTGGATTCATGTATATATTTTGTTGTACCCATTTTTGGGGGTCAGTATTTACAAAGGAGACTCTGCCGAAATTTTCGGGAAAATTTGTATTGTTTTTAAAAAGTGTTTTACATGACTTATTTGATAACTCGCTTTCAATTGATTGGGTTTTCTTCACTCTTTTGCTTCATTGGTTTTGTTTTCTGGGCTTTGGCTTACTTATTTTACGGACGCCTTCAGACGTTTCGTGAACTTAAGTGCCAGTCACGTTCCGTACCCTGCGGGTCGTGACAAAGTTGGTATCAGAGCGATAGGTTTTACCTTTGTGAGTGTAGGATGACCCTTGGTAGATGGAGTAAGTGACTTAAGCAGGGTAACGTAGCGTGCGTATGTCCGCGGCATACTTACGATACGGTACTCCGCCTAAGTGACTTTAGGATATACTTGCTTGAAAAATTCCTTCTTCAACTCCGTGTATCCTATGATCCTATTGCACTGTCCTTATTATCCTTTTTCTGTACCAGTCACTATGCCACCGAAGGCTATGAGGGCACAGAGGGCTGCCGCCAGAGACGAGATTCGAGCTGGCTCGTCCGAGACTAGGACTGAGCAGGGTGGTATGCCTACGCCGCAGAGACAGACTGATCCGCATTCCCCAGGTCGCATGGATAGGCTTGAGTCCGGTATGGAGGAGCTGCGACAGATGATGGGAGGCATGCAGGAGTTACGACAGATGGTGGAATCGTTAGTAGAGGTCAATCGAGCACAGAGATCGGATACTACTCCCCCTACGGTCGTTTCGAGACCGAGTCGGATTCGCACTGACATGTTAGCACCTAGGCGTGTTCGCAGAGGCCGTAGCAGATTCCTTAGGGGCCAGTTGTATCGCCTTCACCCATATGGTCAGCAGCCATGGTTAGGATGTTTTTGGTGTGGTAGCCTGCATCATCGTATCAGAGACTGTCCGGTGAGACGACAGGGAGCAGCGACAGTTCCGCATGTGACCCTACCACCATCACCACCCCCTCCTCAGAGAGCCCTACTTCCTACCCCAGGCGATGCTCCACGCCAGTTAGGTGCACCGAGAGGCCGTGGACGCGACGGTCCTGTTCAGAGAGGACGAGGAGGAAGAGGCCGAGGTCGAGGTCAGCCCGCTATCGGTGGAGGACAGGCCCGAGTATTTGCTTTGACACCGCAGGATGCGCAGGCATCCAATGCCGTTGTGACAGGTACCTTGCCAGTTTGTTCTTTCGACGCACAGGTATTATTCGACCCAGGTTCCACACATTCGTACGTCTCTACACACTTTGCACCGATGTTGGGCCGTGAGTCGTCGTCGTTAGACCAGCCGCTTGTTGTTGTTACTCCGGTAGGCGAGTCGTTTGTCGCTCGGTTTGTATTTCGTTTGTGTTCCGTTCGTATCGGGGAGAGGGATTCATCAGTCGATTTGATACTCCTCGATATGTTGGACTTTGATGTGCTTCTGGGCATGGATTGGCTAGCCACTTGTTATGCTTCGGTGGACTGCCGTGAGAAGGCAGTCAGATTTAGCTTTCCGGAAGAGCCAGTCCTTGTTATTCAGGGAGACCGCAGTGTCACCCTTCCCAGCTTAATTTCTTCTCTTCGCGCTGGTCAGCTCTTGCGGAAGGGATGTCAGGGATTCTTAGCGTTTGTTTGTGATACTCGAGCTGCAGAGGTTCCGTTAGACCGGGTCCCGGTAGTTTGTGAGTTCCCTGATGTTTTCCCTGATGAGCTACCTGGGCTACCGCCTGAGCGCGATGTTGAGTTCTGCATTGATTTGATTCCCGGTTCGGGGCCTATTTCTATACCTCCTTATCGGATGGCCCCGGCAGAGCTTCGAGAGCTGAAGGATCAGTTGCAAGATTTGTTGGATAAGGGGCTTATTCGACCTAGTGTTTCTCCGTGGGGTGCTCCGGTCATGTTTGTCAAGAAGAAGGATGGAAGTTTGCGCTTATGTATCGACTACCGCCAGCTGAACAAAGTTACCGTTCGGAACAGATATCCGTTGCCGCGCATTGATGATTTGTTCGACCAGCTTCAGGGTGCGGGGTATTTTTCGAGGATCGACTTGCGATCAGGATACCATCAGCTGCGAGTCCGACAGGAGGATATACCGAGGACAGCTTTCCGTACACGCTATGGCCACTACGAGTTTTTGGTGATGTCGTTCGGACTCACCAACGCCCCAGCAGCATTTATGGATTTGATGAACCGTACATTCAGGCCGTATCTTGACTTGTTCATCATCGTGTTTATCGACGATATCTTGGTGTACTCCCGGAGCAGAGAGGAGCACGAGCAGCACTTGCGGATTACGTTACAGACTCTGAGGGAGCATCAGCTATTCGCGAAGTTCTCCAAGTGTGCTTTCTGGCTGGACAGCGTCGGATTCTTGGGTCACGTGGTTACGAGAGACGGCATTTGTGTGGACCCGAAAAAGATTGAGGCTGTTCAGCAGTGGCCCCGACCTACATCGGTTACTGAGATCCGTAGTTTTCTAGGCTTGGCGGGCTACTACAGGCGTTTTGTTCAGGACTTCTCCCGTATAGCTGCACCGTTGACCGGTTTGACCCGAAAGGGAGTTCCTTTCGTCTGGACAGAGGAGTGCGAGCGCAGTTTTCAGCAGCTATGGACTTGTTTAACTACGGCGCCGGTATTATCTTTACCTTCGGGATCAGGCGGATTTGTTGTCTACTGTGATGCTTCGCGAGTGGGATTAGGATGCGTTTTGATGCAGCATGGCCGGGTGATCGCTTACGCTTCTCGGCAGTTGAAGAAGCATGAACAGAACTACCCCACTCATGATTTGGAGATGGCTGCAGTGGTCTTTGCACTGAAGATTTGGCGACATTACCTGTACGGCGAGTCGTGTCAGATATTCACCGATCACAAGAGCTTAAAGTACATATTTCAGCAGCGAGACCTGAACCTCAGACAGCGTCGTTGGATGGAGTTGGTGAAAGACTACGACTGCGAGATCTTATATCACCCCGGTAAGGCGAATGTGGTGGCAGATGCGTTGAGTAGGAGGCCCGGGGGTAGTCTATCCTTTTTGCGCGCAGTTCAGAGGCAGTCGTCAGCAGATTGGCAGATGTTATGCGACAGCCGAGTTGAGTTCGAGTTCACTCAGACAGGGGGACAGCTCGCGCATGTTCGTGCACGCCCACAGTTGCTTGACCGTATATATGAGGCACAGCGCAGTGACGACCGTTGCTCAGAGATCATGGCACAGATGGGACAGGGCAGATTTTCCGAGTTCATGGTTGACGATCAGGGGATTTTACGATATGGATCTAGACTGTGCGTACCAGATGCTGATGGATTACGGCGCGACATTCTCGAGGAGGCACACCGATCAGTGTATAGTGTCCACCCCGGTTCCACCAAGATGTACCATGATATGAGAGAGACCTACTGGTGGGACGGGATGAAGAGGGACATTGCGGAGTTCGTTTCGAGATGCCTGACTTGTCAGCAAGTCAAGGCCGAGCACCAGAGGCCCGCGGGAGAGCTACAGCCGTTACCCATTCCAGAGTGGAAATGGGAACAGATTTCGATGGACTTCGTTGTGGGTCTACCCAGGACCAGTCGAGGGTACGACTCCATCTGGGTGATCGTGGACAGATTGACGAAAGCGGCTCACTTCCTTCCAGTGAAGACGACTTTCAGCTTCGCTCAGTATGCTCAGCTCTATATTGACGAGATCGTGCGACTACATGGCGTACCGACTTGTATCGTGTCAGATCGAGGCACTCAGTTCACCAGCCGACTTTGGCAGAGACTTCAGGAGGCTTTGGGCACTCGTTTGAGCTTCAGCACAGCGTTTCATCCGCAGACAGACGGACAGTCAGAGCGGACCATTCAGACTCTCGAGGACATGCTCAGAGCGTGCGTTTTAGACTTTGGTGGTAGCTGGGATCGTCATTTACCTCTAGTGGAGTTCTCCTACAACAACAGCTTCCAGGATACTATTCAGATGGCACCTTTCGAGGCACTGTATGGGAGGAGATGCAGATCGCCCGTTTGTTGGACAGAGCTCAGCGAGAGCAGTATTTTGGGGCCGCGGCTTATTGAGGAGACGACAGCGAAGATACAGTTGATCCGAGACCGGATGAGAGCGGCTCAGAGCAGGCAGAAATCGTATGCAGACAGGCGCCGTCGCAGTTTAGAGTTCGCAGTTGGCGACCATGTTTTTCTGAAGGTCTCACCGATGAAGGGCGTGATGCGTTTTGGGCGAAAGGGAAAGCTTAGCCCTAGATTCGTAGGTCCCTTCGAGATTCTCGAGCGGGTTGGCGCTGTTGCATATCGTTTGGCTCTTCCTCCCAGCTTTCCCGACGTTCACCCCGTCTTCCATGTTTCGATGCTCCGCAAGTACCTTCACGACCCTTCGCATGCGATTCAGCACCCGACAGTCCAGCTAGAGCGCGACCTTTCTTTTGCAGAGCAGCCGGTGGCCATCCTGGATCGGCAGGTGAAGAAGTTGAGGTCGAAGATTATACCAACCGTCAAGGTCCTTTGGCGTCGCCCGAGCAGCGAGGAGGTTACCTGGGAGACCGAGGGCGAGATGAGAAAGAAATATCCCCATCTCTTCGAAGGTACGCGTAGCTATATTTTTAAATTCGGGGACCGAATTTCTTTTAGGGGGGAAGATTGTAGCGTCTTGAAAAGTCGGTTTGGTGTTTTCCTGAAATTCGGTGAAAATTCGGTGTTTTTCCGAAAACCGTCTTTCTTGTTATTTTGCAGTTTAGGGCTAATTATACTTAAAATGGATAGGTAATTGCTTGTTTTTAGTAGCTAATGAGTTAATTATGAAATTTTGGTCATTTAAAATTTTTTCCCTATTTTTCAATTTTTTAATATTATTTTAAGCCGGTAAGAAAATACATTAAATAAGCGATAAATACAAATTTTTCCGGGATAATTTTAATCTCTAAAATTATGATAATTATAATCTAGTGATAACATGAATTTTTAGTAATTTATTTTGATTTTTAACAAATTTTTATGATTTGAAACGAATTTATTGAATTTTGGGCTAAAACTTGCAATTTTTGAGTTGTAGGGGGCCTTTTTGCATAAAATTTCTTTTGTAAAACCCCTCTCTCTTTTTCCTCAGCCCTAGGACAGCCCCACCTTGTGTGAGACCAGAAATTTCTGGCCTCATTTCTTGAGTTGCTTCTTGAGTTGAAATTTGATAGTTTTTGGAATTAATTTAAATATAATGGATAAAGTATGATACATTGACTTTTGTGGACTTGACCATGACTTTCCCCACTTGCCCACACCCTCCTCCATTCCTCTTCTGGCCGAAATTCCTGCACACCCTCTTCTTCCTCTCTTTTCTTTTCATTTTTCTTCCAATTTCATCAAAAAACCACATCAAAATCCATAGTTTATTCAAAAATCCATACAAAATCCATATGCTATCATTTTCCTTAGCCATTCTTGCTTGGATCTTGGTGTTTGAGGCCATCATTTGGAGGAAACTTTCTTGCTTGATCTATTGATCAAGAGGTATAAATTCTATCTTGTTAAATTCTTTGTTTAAGTGCTTATGTGTTATGGTTTAGTGTTAATTTAGTGTAGTTTAATCTAGTTTTCTTAGATTTTTGTTTGAAAATTCTAACTAGGTTTTGAACCATGATAATTAATTAAGTTGTTATTTTGTTAATCTAGTTGTTAGTAAACTAATCTATATGGTTACCTTATTATGTAGTCTTTAATTATACTAATTTAGGTAATTTTAGAAGTTGATTTTAGTTGTAAAGTTGTTGTTTTAAGGTTTTTCAAGAGAGGGTTATGTATGGAAAATGATATTTGAAGCTTGATTAGTGAGTTGATTAAACCTAATTTGTGTTGATTAAACCTAATTTGCTATCTAGTGTTTTGCTAACCTTAATCTAAGTGGTTAATTTGCTTATTAGGCTAAAATATAGTGTTAAAGTAAGGATTTCATATATAGTTTGGGTTATGTTTGCTATTTATAAAAATCAAGAGAAGGTTTTGTTATGTAAATTAGTTTTTTTTAAGCTTAGTTAATGGTTTAGAATTTGTGTATTGGCTAACTTTTTGGTTAGTTTGGAATGTTGGCGTTGGGTGGTGTTGACTTTGTCGCTATATTGTCGATGTTTGCATCAAATTGCAATTTCTGCTTACTAGATTTTTATAGAAGTTATGTGATGAGTTAATTGTGGCATCTTGATGATTGTGTTGACTTGTCCTACGACTTTTAGGATGCGTGAGTGCGGTTTTTTGGGTAGTCGGGTTTTAGTTTTGCCGGGTGACCCAAATCGGCGTTTTTTGGCAGTTTTTGCGATTTTCGCGTGTGTTCCGCGTACTTTGTGCACGTTGTACCTAGCTAGCGAACTTTAGTTGTTTCGTTGGGGTTTTGCGTCGTTCTTGATATGTAACCTTATATTTGGTACTGATGTAAATTTCAGGTTCGGTCGCGGAAACGTCAGACGCGGCGCGAAGGGGAAAGGCGGTGATTGGACACAGCTAGCCAGGGATTCCGGTGAGTAGATTTAACATCTACGGGGGACGATCGTCTGGATGGCGCAAGTCGCCCGATAGATTTAGTAAACTGGAAAATAGTAAATTGGATAATCACTTGTGACATTAGAATAATAATACGGGTATGATAATTGCTGCAATTAGATCGATAGGTTATACCCATATACGCAAACTCAATTGTAGGACACATGCACCATTACCAGGTTTTTATATGCAGCACGAGCACTATTCATGTTACACACACACCCTGGTAATTGCCATGCCACCACACTAGATAACCTTTAAATTAAACCTTTTACTAATTGATACTTAAATTGTGTTAATTCCTTAAAATGAAACCCTAGGATTGCTATTCATGTGCATGTACTTCATCATATTCATTGTTCATGCTTAATACATTAATCACACATCGCAACTTGATTATTGATATCATACGCATTCATTAGCATTGATATATGCACTTATGAGGATTTCTTGAGATTTTATGATATTGCTGGATTTCGGGGGAAAGCCGCAAAATTTCCAAACTTGTGATATTTTTAAAACATGTAAATTGCGGTTTTCTAGTGATGTAAGTGTCGTCCACCATGAGTTTGCTGTGGCTTTGGAAATCCGTGTCGAGGAGTGGAGGAACCGGCACGGGTACATGGTGGGCCCGGTAAGGTACCCCGGGGCAAGAGGAATGTGGTGATGACGTTGAGCCTGGCAGGGGACGGATTACCTACCGGTGACTGTTTGGGACGGCGGATATCCAGAGGATACCGACCGTGGCCACTAGATGATGAGATATTGATATTTGAGATGGGTCAGCCGGACGGCTGAGGCCAGAGATACATTTATGAGGTTTGAGACAGCTTTTAGGTGTCGTTGCTGGACACCGGTTCTCGTCGATTCTTTGATATTATGCTGGCATTCTAAAAGAGTTTCAAAAACAAAAAGAGATAAAAATATTTTTATATATATATACTATTGAGACCTCAGATACTCATGTTGCATACATACTTGCCATTATGTCCTGCCTTACCTGTATTATAGATGCTAGGATGCTTGTGTGCATGCATACGATAGCCTTTGTAGATGTTATTTATTACTCACGAGTTGGCAACTCACCCCCGTTGTGCCCTAGTCTTTTGCAGGTCCGCCCCGTCAGTACAGTAGCGGCGGGTGCGTTTGCTTCTTTTGCCTATTTTGCCTGGACTCGAGATTTGCTCATAGGTGGGTTATGTTATCATTTTGTACCACTTGTATATTCTTTGTATCTAGTGTACTCCATCTACTGTTCTACCAGATTATTGTATATTGACCTAGAGATGAGACTGTGAGGTTTGTGGATTTTATACTGTATTTGGGGTCGAGCTCACTTGAGCCGACATGCTACTTTTTCATGCTTCCTTATGCTTTATTATGCTTTATTATGCTTGTTGTCATTTACATTGCGTGGGATTTGTGACCGCCGTATGGCGAAGAGCTAGCTCCCGCTTGGGGATGCCCTATTTTGTGGATTCATGTATATATTTTGTTGTACCCATTTTTGGGGGTCAGTATTTACAAAGGAGACTCTGCCGAAATTTTCGGGAAAATTTGTATTGTTTTTAAAAAGTGTTTTACATGACTTATTTGATAACTCGCTTTCAATTGATTGGGTTTTCTTCACTCTTTTGCTTCATTGGTTTTGTTTTCTGGGCTTTGGCTTACTTATTTTACGGACGCCTTCAGACGTTTCGTGAACTTAAGTGCCAGTCACGTTCCGTACCCTGCGGGTCGTGACATCTACATTCTCATATCCTTTTCGCATGGTTTTTGCATACTATTGCTTCACATATTGATTGTACCTGCTAGTGTACTCTCCTTATTTCAGCATTTGCATGACATATTATTACTGTAATCGCATATCTTAGATTCATGCTGTACGTGCATTCCTGCGATTACCTGCATATGTTTTATACTATTCACGAGTTGGCAACTCACCCCCGTTGTGCCACAGGTGTTTCAGGTTGTTCCCCAGAGTAGTCGAGGCAGGCTATTTGGCTATTCTTCTATTCAGCTATCCAGCTATCATCTTTTGCTACAGATACCGCATCAGCTCACAATACCTTTTTGCTTAGGTGGGTTAGATGATTATTTATATTTCATATTGTACATTCGTTGTAATTGTACTCTCCATCTACTATTGTATTGTTGACTTAGAGACTTGGTGAGGACGATATGTGTATTACTGTGGATTTGTCGTCTTTTATATACAGCTTTCTCTCTACTGTCTTTATTTCTTCGCTACGGCGTCGTATATTTTTATTGTATTCATCTTGGCTGGGCTTTTTACAAAAGTGGTGTTGCTAAAATTTTAAAGGAAAGAAAGTAAGACTTTTAAAGAATTTGGGTTGCGATTTCAAATGTTTCAAAACTTATATTATCTTTTCCGTATTTTATGGTTTAGACTTCTGGGTTTTGACTTTCTTTTACTACGTTACGTCTTAGGGCGTTGCGTAGTATTAGGGCCGTCACGGGCCAATTTTGGGTCGTGACACCAGAGTTCAGGATCGTCGACGAGACATGTTATGAGTGACCACGACAGTTGGCCAGAGATTCTTGGAGGATGTGCTTGAGCGGGACTATTCCGCCATATTTGAATTTTAGTATTTGGACGATCTATTCGCATGACTGATTTTGATGATTGAGTTTCATGATATTTGTTTTCATGTACCATGGTTGCACCCACTGATTATTTACGATTTTTGCACAGTTGTTGCACTTGATATCATTTTCATGCCTTGGTTTCTCACGTTTATGATTTTATGGGTTTCATACAGTTGAGTTGATTTTGTGCATATGTACGCACACGATTTGGTTTTTGCACTCGGTATAGTTCATATATGCTTACAGTGCAGTGTTACGTATGTTGTGCATTTAGATGCACTGGACTTCGATTCCGATTGTGATGTTCGATATTTGTTTTGTGCACCTTGTGCACCTGATTGGATTTTGCGCATGTTCGGCTCCTGATAACGGATTTCATGATTTCGTGCACGATGGATGCACCTGATTTGGATTTTCCCGCATGTTGGGGGCATGTTTTGAGATGTGATTTTGGTGCACCCCAGATGCACTAAATCGAGATTCTTCGTGCATGTCAGATGCACCTGATTTTGCTGTCAGGCACACATGTTGCCTACGACAGATGCTTTGTGCACACCCGATGCACTTAGATCTTGTTTCTGTGCACTTGTATGACACGTATATGGATTTTGATTTCCGTGCGCACCAGACGCACGTAGTATTCATACGCGTATTTTGGGATTGATTTTTCTTATAGAGCAGTATGTTTTTATGATATTTGCTATGTGTTTTCGTACTGGGCAGGACTAGTCAGAGGACAGTACCTGAATATATTTGGCATTCATTTCCTTAAGATATTTACATATATAGGTTTGATATTTACGTGTATAGTTTCGAGTTATATCATATTGGTTTTGTATTGGATTTGACATTTGTGTCTTTACCATGACTCCGATGATTGCGGGATGCTTGACGGAGTTTCGATTTTGAGTTATCTGCTCATTACTCATGCGCATGCATTGCGCTATGATGCGTTGTATGTACTTATGGTTTCGGAGCCCCGGCGATTTGATGGTTTTGGCTGAAATATTTTAGTATTTGGGGGGAGTTTTAATTTAAATTCGGGGACCGAATTTCTTTAAGGAAGAAGATTGTAACGTTTTGAAAATCGTTTCGGTGAAATTTTGAAAAAAATCGGTAAAATAAGGGGGTTTTCGGTAAAAAGTCAAAATACAAATATCTTTATTATAAAATTAAATATACATATTCTAGCTATGTAATTGCTAGTATTTGGTGTTTATTGACCCACTGGTGAAATTTCAAATTTTCTGAAAATTTTTCCGAAATTAATTATTTTAATATTATTTTAAGCCGTCACTAATACATTTAATTAGGGAAAATTACAAATTTAAATGAATTGAAACAAATTTTATGCATCATAAAACATTAAATAAAATTTTATCATGTGGTTTTTGAAATGAAATCGTTTGCCAAAACGGTTTAGAAAATATCGAAGAAAAAGGTTTTTTTTCCGGTGAATTTAGTGTTAACGGGAATTGGGGTAATACATTTATCTTTTTCCCTAACCCACACACCCACACCTCACCCTCTCTCCCTCTCCCCATGTGTCTGCCCCCACCATGACAGCCCTCTCTCTCTCTCTCTCCAATCACCAAGAAAAGATAAGAAAAGAAAAGAAATTGATAAAAGAAATGGTGGACTTTGACTTTCCCACTTTCTCTACCTCACTCTCTCTCCTCCCTCACCCATTTCCCCTCCCCATTTTGGCCGAATCTGTAGAATTCCTACAGCCCTCCCCTCTCATTCCTCATCTCATCTCTTCTCAAAAAAAAATTCACAAAAATCTCATGAAAAATCAACTAAAACTCAAAACCGAAATCCAACTCCTACCCATTATTCATTTGCCTATCTAGCATGGATTTTGGGAGCAAGAGAGAAATTTGGGAGGCTTAGATCCTTGCTAGATCTCTAATTGGGAGGTATAAATCTTAACCCATGTCTTAATTGTTGGTTAATTACTCCAATTTAACTAAATTTGGTGTTTAATTTGTGTACATATTGCAAACTTGAATTGTGGGGTTAATGGTTATATGTGAGATTAAAATCAAGATAGGGTTTTATCACATCATTAAGGTTGCCATGAGTAGATTAACATGTTAATTCTTGCTAAAACCTAATCTAGTTACTAATTTCAAAATTTGTTAGTTGGAAATTGTGATAAATGTGCTTTTTGCTAACTAGGTTTTTTTGAAATTGTTTTATATTGGGATTAAAATCTAAATTAAGGTTTCATGTCATTATTAATATTATAATGAGTGGTTTAATGATTTTGGATCATGCAAAACCAAGCTTAATTGATGAATTGTGAATTTTGCTTTAAAAGGTGTTAAAAATTGATATTTTTGCAAACTAGGATTTTGGAAATTATGCAAATTTATGAGATTAAATTATGGAAATGGTTTTTATGACTTATTTAAGATGTTTAATAAATATTATGGCCATTAGATTTGTTTAAACATCGAGTTTTGTACTAAAACGGGTAATTTGTGCTTGCTAGATTTTCGGAAAAATGGCTTTTAAAGTGAATTTGGGGTTTTTGTGAATTTTAAGCTATTTTATATTATAATTAGTGCTTGTGATTGTACAAATGAGTGTGTTTAGGTTTTTCTCGATGGTTTGGCGTTTGTACGCCGACGTCGAGGGTTTTTGGGTTGATTTGTGAAAGCAACCATAGGTTTTGACCTATGTGGGTTTCGTGTGTCGTTTTGGTCATGAGTCGGATTATAATGCGATACGGTGCGTTATGATATGTAGGTACCCATGTAGACTTCAAGACGACAAGCAAGCGCGTGGCGACGTCGGCACCGGCTAGCGAGGACCAGGTGAGTAGATTTATATCTACAGGGAGAAGTCGGGTGGATGGCGTATAGCACCCCCGCAGTTCGTGGTGGTGTATACGAATACGTATACACACATATATATATTGATTATTTTTTGTTTGGGTATATTGATGATAATATGGATATTTGGTGTTCTTGGATGATTTAGTGTCGCGAAACCCTAGAGTAGTGGTCGTACCACACATGCACACAACCACCCATACTTGCATACTTTCTTCTTTCATTTGTGCTTATTCGGGAATATATAGTTATGTGTTCACATGGGTATGGGACTATGTGTTCACATACAGATTTGAGGATGATACTTGGGTTTGAGATGAGTCGATGAGATTTGTGTTGAGGTTGTTATATCGGTGATATGGCAGGATTCGTATTTGAGATACGTCCTGCTGTTATAGCGGGTCTTTGAACGACGATATGGGTGAATAGTGCTATAAATAAAATGGTCGACATGTGATCGTGATATGAGATATTATATGCTAGAATATTGATACTAGGCCGTATTGGGCGATGTATACCCCTTGATGATGATATGTGCTGATGATATCGGTTTGTACGAGACTGTCGATCAGTAGTCAGATCATGACTATATTGATGATATTAGTATTGTACTAGACATAGGTCAGTACCCTGGACTATGATCTTGGATAAAGAGGATACCAGATGAATAGTGTGATGAATATGATATTGACTTGCACCCAGATTTGGGATGCCGTACAACGGATTTACGTACGAGCTATATATTGATGATTGATCCGCACTCTTGACTTGGTATTCCTGATTATAGATATAGTATCGGATATGATATTATTGAGGCGGGATCACCGACTATACATATACTGGTATGTATATGTATCGACTCAGATGATAGGCGGTTTCCTTACCTGTAGTTTAGCTTGTTAGTTCAGCCGTATAGTTTAGTGTAGTTGTTAGATTAGATTAGACTCCTACCTATTTCAAAACTAGCGGATCGTGGGTATTTTAAAAGACAGGTCAAGGGATCTACGGATATTTCAAAAGACGTATCCTTTCTTAAAACCACCGTAGCCCCTATTTTCGAAACCCCACGATTCGTGTTATTTCAAATGGCACCATTGTTTAATATTTAGCTCCCTCTCATTTTGGTTGCTCGCTCCGCATCGCATACTTACATTGTTATTTCATTTTGTATTGTTGACATTATGCTGTTAGGACACCAGCACCATTACCGATGATGCGTATGTACCACGTACACTTATTTGTCGGCTTACACACATCTTCATCGGTAATTGCCATGTCACGTACACCTTAGAAAATAGTATTGCTTGACTTAGCTTGTTAGTTAGTAATTTGACATGATATTAGTGTACCTGCCTTATATGCCAGCTTAACATTGTAGTTATTACTTGTCACTTCATGCATACTGTTATTCATTGTTATGCCTATATTCATGGTTTTACATGCTATTGATGATTTGGATTCGGATTTCCATGAGATTTTCTGGATTTGGGGGGGGGGGGAACTGCAAAACTTATATAAACTGCTTTCTCTCTTTTTAAATAAAAAGTGCGGTTTTTCCCATGATGTATGAGTCGTCCACCATGAGTTTGCTTATGGATTTCGATACCCGATTCGAGGAGTGGAGGAACCGTTTCGGGTACATGGTGGGCCCGGTGCGGTACCCCGGGGCAAGAGGATCGTGTTGTTGACGTTGAGCCTGGCAGGGGAGCACTACCTACCGGTGATATTACCCGACGCGTTGGATATCCGGAGGATACCGTCATGGTCTTGAGATGGATGGTAGGGGCCGGTCTGGACTGACGGCGCCCTAGATATTAAGAAATTGAGATTTCGAGATATTGATGTACTGAGATTTCATGATACAGGCCAGTCCGGATAGCCGGAGCCTGAGATTTCGATACATTGAGATTTATGTTTTGTGTCGATGCTAGACACTGTTGATGTTGATTTCATTTATGATACCTCATTTTAAAAATACAAAGGAAATCTCACTAAATTATGAAAACGGTTTCTTCATTTACATGTATTCTGTTTTCATGCATTCATACCTCATTCATATGTTATATTGCTACCTGAGGCACTGACACGGGCACATGAGATTACACTCGGGTTAGATATTACCCTAGCCATTGTTATAGGCTGCATGTTATACATATATTTGAGGATATATTATGATCATTGACCTAGGATTGCGTTATTTATGCGATTTCTGTGCGTAGATGTTTTTCTACTCACGAGTTGGCAACTCACCCCCGTTGTGCCACAGTTCTTGCAGGTTTCTCCGTACAGGTTTCTTTACGGCTTTGCTGGCACTATTTCCATCTCCGGGTGACTTGCTACTAGGTGGGTTTATTTATATCGTACCCATCATTATATCTTGTATATTATTATTCTGTTGTATCTAGAAGTTCCATCAACCAAACATGTATTTATTTTTGAGATAGAGACCAGTGATTTTATTCTTTCGACCTTAGAGTCGCGCGTTATATTTCTGTGGATTTCTTGTGGTTTTGAGTTTCCTTTTGAGTTTTGATCCTCGCCCTTGGCGTTGTATATTATATTGCTTGTGTGGTTGTGACCGTCGATTGACGAAGAGCTAGATCCCGCTTAGGGATGCCTTTTTATTGATTTCGTATACTATTCATGTTGTATCCCGTTTGGGGGCCAGTATTTACAAAGGAGACTCTGCCGAAATTTTCAGAAAATACTTGATGTTTTTTTTAAACGCATAATTCGGCTTATGCTATTAAAACTACTTGCTTTAAGTTGGTTTTTCCTTCACTATACTGCTTCTTTGGTTTTGATTTCTGGGTTTTGGCTTACTTAGATTACGTACGCCTCGAGACGTCCGCAATTTAAGTGTCGGTCATGTTCCGTACTTTTCGAGTCGTGACACTAGTATTATATTGTAGGAATATTTTTGTCTCATTGCATTTGTATTCGGTCGGAATATAAATGCAGGTATGTATTTACAGTTGAGGGTTAATCTCGTAATTCGTTACGGGACCACTCTCGGAGCTGCCAGTTTATTTTTCCGCCTCATACACCTTGTTCAATCATTGTGAGCTTTTGTCCTTTCTCTAACCTTTGACATTCCAGCACTGTTTGGGTGGGCCGCCCATTTCGGCAGCATGGGGGTGACTGTGAGGTGGCTGATTATGGTGGTTGGGAGGTATTTTGCATACTGGCACATTTTAAATGGCATGGGCTTTTTTGTGGTAAGGATATAGCACTCATTTGAGAGTGGTTTTTATCCTTGAAGACTTTTTGGTTTTAGCATTATTATTCATTCACTGCCATTTCCCCCCTTGCTGCAATCACTTGCAAAATCCAGAGAGCCACATTTTTCCAGAGAAGGCCGAGCTCTTCATTGAAGATTGTTTCTTCTTGTGTGCCCAAAATCTCAAGCTCGCTAATTTCTCTCCTTGGCAACTCTAATTTACCTCCACCCAATCGTTTGGGTGCCTTGAGACAAAAGATTCTACACTCTCTCTACTTCATTCTTGGAAATGTCGGCTGGCAAACTACATGTCCGAGTTGCCTCGGTTCGAGGCGGGAGCCCGTATAAAGATTCGATGACGTGGTGCAGTTTTGACGAACGAGATCGGAGACCGAACTTCGTTGGCGCAACATTGAGGAGATAGGCATGGGGATTAAAGACCGAAGGACACGGATCGATCGGTATAATTTCCTAACTCCTTTTACAGTTTTGCTAGTTTACGGTTAGTGGATCGATCCGGAGATTTGGGCTGCGGTGGCGCCGGTTTCGTAAAAACTTTTTGTTCCGCATCCGGCGTCGGTTTGACGGCCGGGACGCCGCCGTGTCCCAACAAACCGCTCTTTTAAGTGGATCCAGTTTTGAAAATATAACATGCGGTCCCCAATTCTCCAAAGTCAAGCCAGCATCATCTCTGTATGTACAAGTGGTATGTACGCAAGTATGAGTGTTCAATATGCCTGTGCGCCAATATAGATGTACAAGTAGGTATATACGCAAGTATGAGTGTACAATATGCCTGTGCGCCAATATGGATGTACAAGTAGGTATATACGCAAGTATGTCATGCAAGGAGTCATATCCTGATGCAACAATCCTACTTTGTAGTGACATGGTAATTATCGATGATGAAGTGTGTGAGCCGGCAAGCAGGTGTACGTGGGGCATACGTATCATCGGTAATGGTGTTGGTGTCCTAACAGCATGGGTTTAATATAACAATAAACACATTTAAACATACAATGCGATGCAAATAGCAAGAATATGCGGAAAATGAATAATAAACGCAACAGTGAAGAATCTGCATAAATATATATGAGTCATACAGTTTTTCCATTTGAAATAACACGAATCGTGGTGTTTAGAAAAATAAGGGCTATGGTGTTTTTAAGAAAAGATGCGCCTTTTGAAAATATCCGTAGAATCCCTTGGCCTGTCTTTAAAATACTCATGATTCGTTAGTTTTGAAATAGGTATGACTCGAGTCTAGTCTAACATCTATACGTAAACTACAGGACTAAACTAACAGGCTAATCGAAAAGGTAAGAAAACCACCAAAATCTGAGTCGATACATATAAACATAATAGTCAGTGATCCCGCCTCAATAGTATCACATACGATACAATATATATCATGACATCCTCGAGTCAAGAGTGAGGATCTACCATCAATATATAGCTCGTACTGTAAATCCATCGTACGACATCCCAAATCTGGGTACAGGTCAAATATCACATTCATCTCATTATTCATCTGGTATCCTTATCATCATATCCCATGAACTGGGGGTACTGATCTAAGTCTAGTACAACTGATACCATCTGCAAATATATACGTGGTATGAAAACACACGCCTAAAGGCCCGCTGTAATCTCATGTCGTATCTCATAATACGAACCATATCATATCACCGATCTCATAGCACCATGCCAAATCTCATCGACTCATCTCCAAATACCATATACAATTCTCATCATCCATGTAGGTATACGTGTATATATATATATATACACACACACACACATATATACATAGTCCCATACCTATGTGTGTGTGTATACATATTCCCATATACGCACAAGTAATAATATTGCATGCAAGGGTGTGCGTGTGTGCAAACCTATTCTATGGTTCGCGACTAAGAAATCAACCACGACACTATCATCCAAATACACCAACATTTATCCCATGATCTTCTAAGATCCTACTTGTTAATCATCCCAATTCATAACACATATGTAAATGTATAACATATCATATGCTATACTACGAACTGCGGGGTTGCTATACGCCATCCACCCGACTTCCACCGTAGATATATATCTACTCACCTTGACCTTTGCTTGCCGATGACGACGTCGCCACGCGCTTTCTTGTCGTCTCGAAGTCCTCGTGTGGGTACCTACAAGTCACAATGTATCGTATCGCATTAAAACCCAATTCAAAATCAAAACGACACGCTAAAAGCCTATAGGTTAGAACCTATGGACTACGCTTTCAAAACCACCAAATAACACTCGATATAGATGTACCAATGTCAAGTGACCGAGTATAAAACCATTTACAAATATCTAGAATTCAAAATACGTGAAACGAAACCCCGAATCAAAACAGCAACTCATGAAAATTGTCCCAGATTTTGTTTAAGGTAAAAACGAGGTAAGAAAACAACACAGGGGTGAACTATATAGGGTATATGACCTACAGAAGAAACCTGGACCCCTGATTCGTCAATGTGGCCGGCCCCTACCCCTCAATTTCCGGTGAGCTCGGTTCTGGGGTATTGGATTTGGTTCGTTTTGTCTAGGTGGTCTCGTAGTACTATAACTAGGTCTCTAAAGTTGTTTGCTTAACTCAAAAATGTCCCAGATCATTCCAGATTTCCCTGCACACCCTATACACTCACAAAACCGACATTGGAAAGTTTCAGTTTTCAGTATTTGGGTTTGTTTCGAGTTGGCCTAGGTTTCTAACATCGTAAGGGGGTTTAAGGTCATCACTAAAGCCCAATTACACTAACACAACTCAAATTAAGCCCAATCCCTCTCTAGGAATTCCCAAGGTTCACTAAACTTCGCCAAAACGATTTTAAACTACACTAAAGGCTAAAGGAATGCAAATACTACACAATTTGTGAAAAGATTATCTCATTTGTCAACTCAAGAATCTTCTTGAGTTGCCCAAGTGCCCAGAATGCAAACTTTCTTGGTCCAAAGTGTAGCTTGTGAGCTTGTGCATGCTTTTTGTGAAGTAGGGATGAACTTTTAGGGTGTTTTTAGTGGTGAAGTGAGGTGTTTTGTTGAGGAGGGAGAGGGGTGCTGCCATGAGAGAAGAGGGGAGAGGATGATGAAGTAATAAAAAATGAGGAAACAAAAGCCATGACTAAGGTTTGACCCCTCACCTCTCTCTCTCTCGTGCCCATGCTTCATATTATATTGTTTTCCTTTTCCTTTACTTTTCTTTTCTATTCTTTTCTTTTAAAACCCAAAATGAAATGATCATGAAGGAAAACCATGATAAAAAGGTAACAAGTGTTAAAATGGCATGTGCATGTCACGTGCACAAAACACGCTTAATGCCCGATTAACGATATTTAATCGCGATTAGCATTAAAATAGTGTATAATAAATCGTAAAATTTCATAATTTGCATAAATCATATAAAGCACCCTCTTTTTAGTAATTTCAATAATTTTCCACATTTTCCCCAATTTATTGGTATTTAATTATACCGCATTACTAAAATATTCAATATATTTATTATTAAATTATAAAAATTCCCAAAAATAATATTTTATTTTTCTGAAATGTTACAGTCTTCCCCCTTAAAGAAATTCGGTCCCCGAATTTAAATTTAAACCCCTCAATACCAAAACATTTCAGTAAAAGACTACGTCATCGGGGTCCCGAAATCATAAATATATAAGGCACATCATAGCGCAATGCATGCACATGAAAAAAAAGTATATAATCCAAAATCAAAACTCCGTCAAGCATCCCGCAATCATCGGAGTTATGGCGAAGACACCAATGTCAAATCCAATACGAAAACCAACATGATATACATCAAAACTATACATGTAAACATCTGAAGGAAATGCATGCCAAACCTTTCATATTGCTGTACGATGCGCGTATCGCGGCACAGTGGAGGACGTCTATTATAAGAAAATAACTATATTTATATATATACCCTTTGTTTAACATACACATCCCGCCGTTTTGAAAACAATTTAGAAGGGTTTTCATTTTAAAATGTTTTGTGTCATCTCAGACACGTAGGTAAATATTGAGACTATAGCTCCCTTTTTGGAAATCCCTTCGATAACTATCAATGCATGCAAAATATACTCAGGGACTGTCCTCGGACTAGTCCTGCTCAGCTACTACACCAAATAACAAACATCATAAATATGTACTACTCATAGGAAATCAGTCCCAAAATGTGCATAAGAATGCCGCATGCGTCTGGTGCGCACGGAAATCAAAATCCATAAATGTGCCATACACGTGCACAGAAACAAAATCTAAGTGCAACAGGTGTGCACGAAACACCTGTCAAGGGCAACGGGTGTGCCGGATAGCAATATCAGGTGCATCTGATATGCACAAAGAATTCCGATTTAGTACATCCGGTGTGCACCAAGATCGCATCTCATATCGTGCGCGAAAATCCAAATCAGGTGCATCCATCATGCACGAATAAAATCTAATCATGTGCATCCAACATGCACGAAATCATAAAATCCAATATCAAGCGCCGAACATGCGCAAAATCCAATCCAAGCGCGTCAAATATGCGCAAGAATCCAATCAGGTGCACAAAACAAATATCGAGTATCACAATCGAATTCGACGGTATACAACACATTTCAATCCAAATCCAAATCAGGTATACCGTGGTATATAATCTCACAACCAACCATGTGCATCAGCGTGCACAAAAGCAAATCAAAATACTAAAAGTGCATGAAAACTAGGCCGAAAGCATAAGTCAAATCACATACATAACATAGGCATGAAATCAAAATCAATGTCTCGAATGACATTAAAACGAAGTCAAGTGCAACTGTGGTGCACAAAATACGTATCAATGCACTGCAAGCATATATGAACTATACCGAGTGCAAAAACCAAATCGTGTGCGTACCATATGCACAAAATCAACCCAACTGTATGAAATCCATGAAATCATAAACATGTGCGGCCAAGGCACAAAAACGATATTAAGTGCAATAACTGTGCACAAATCATAAATCAACACAACGGTGTATAAAGCATATCTCAAGTGTAATAACTATGCACAAAATATGAATACCCAGTAGGTGCAACCATGGTGCACGAAAACAAATATCATGAAACTCGGTCATCAAAACTCAATCGTGTGAATAGATCGCCCAAAATACCGAAATCAAGTATGGCGGAATAGTCCCGTTCAGGCACATCCTCTAAGAATCTCTGGCCAACTGTCATGGTCACTCATAACATGTCTCGTCGACGGTGCCGAACTCTGGCCTGCTGGGTGTGCACAATATGACTGCCCCTGGGTCCAAGTATCTTCGTATAGTATTCCAGAAAGGTTCTGTCGAAATCTCTCCCAAATCTCGTTTCTGCTGAACTGCCTGGAAGTCATCATCCTTTACTAAATCTGTATCTTGTTTCGGAACGGCTGCATACTCATCGCGACTCCTTCTGGAAGATATATCCATGTACAACGCCTTTGCATGCGTATCACAGCTTTGATGTCAGCGGAGTAGAACGCCATCTCATCAAGATCTCGTACGAACCGCATACTCCACTTTTCTCTAATGTAGATTGATTCGAACTCATCTCTTCATGGCTGCATGGACTGCGCTCCAACGGCTATACTCATATCTGGAGTCTCCCAAGCAATGTATCCCATCACATGATATCTGAATGACGTCGAACCTTTCGATCGATTTGTCAAAGTTCCATAATCCCCCAAGAGCTCAACATATTGGGTACAGTTTAATAGTATTCCAGTACGTGCCACAGTACCTGTAGACCAACCGTAGAAGGGCAAACCCAAGCCTCACTAATGGCACCACTGAACTGCCGCAAACCCTAAGGTTTCAAAGCATTCTCATGGTCATTATGTCGAGTTAGGGTTTTATTCTTCTAGAGGGTCCATAGCATTACTTGCATTTGTCTCTGAATACTTTAAACTTTGGAAATGGGCTTCTTACATTCGATCGTCTCTATCGACTCCCAACGTACCTGTGTGAAGTCGTCTCTATCAGGAATCAATCAATCTGATGACCTCGCATCGGGGTAAGCAACGAATCACATGTCCTAGTCATTCCTCCTTGGGTGACTAGCGATCTTCTACCAAATCTCTAAGTATAACTCATGCGGCAATAGCTCCAACATCTGGGACGATATCTCGTCATTCGCAGTAGCAACTGGCTCATTCGTCTGCACGCTGAACAACGCCTCAATCATCGAGAATAGGCGATACATTAACGGTCATCACAATCTGGATGGCCTCTATTAGTGGCCCAATCCTCTGGTGCTGATCTGCACGTCCGAGAAATCTCGTAAAAGCGATCCATCAAATGCTCATGGTGCGAAAACATAATAAAACGACGCATTTATGCAAATCGTATGTCCTTGGAATCACACCCTAGTCAGTCCTCGTCCGCGACGAGCTCATGCTGACGCAACTCTAGCCGTAGCTCTCTCTGCCGGTGTAATCATGGCAGCAAATACCATAAACCAATATCGATGAGGATAGATCATGAATGAATATAATACTGTGCAAGGAAATGTACATCCTAAGGCTCCTTAAGCGGAGTAGCGTATCGCAAGTATGCCGCAGAACATACGCATTGTACGTCACTCTCCATAAGTCACCTACTCCATCAACCAAGGTCAACCTACGCGGCGAAATTTCGAGTCTAATACTACCTCGACCAAGTCTAAGTTCCGTAAGGTTAAGCCTAGATTCTGTATATATACAAATGCCCTAGGCTCCGCATAGTCAAATGTAGACTCGAACTAAGGTTAACCTAGCACTCTGATACCAACTTTGTCCCGACCCAAAATGGCACGTGACTGGCCCTTGAATCATATGAAGTCTATAGGACCCTATCTAATTCAAGTAAGCCGAAAGCCCGGAAATCTAAAACCATTTTAAATAATAAATAAAGGAAAACTTGTTTAAAAGCAAGTGGTTTTAATATCATAAGCCGAATTATGCGTTTTTAAAACATCAAGTCATTTCTGAAAATTTCGACAGAGTTTCCTTTGTAAATATTGGCCCCGAACGGGGTACAACATGAATAATATGAATAAGACATCCCCAAGCGGGAGCTAGCTCTTCGTCCATTGACGGTCACAACCATGCAAGCAATATAATATACAACGCCAAGGGGGAGGATCAAAACTCAAAAGGAAACTCAAAACCATAATAATACAAGCGCGACTCTACGGTCGAAATAATATACAACTGGTTTTCTAAGTCTAAAAATAATACAAGTCTGGTTGATGGAATTTACTAGATACAATTGAATATAAATAAGTACAATGGTGGTCATGATGCGAGTGAACCCACCTACCAAAGCAATCACCCGGAATGAAAACAGTGTGCCAGCAAAGCCGCAACGAACCTGTACGGCAAAACCTGCAAGAAAATGTGGCACAACGAGGGTGAGTTGCTAACTCGTGAGTAGAAAACATCACAGAGCAGAAATCGTATGTATGACTCAATTCTAGGTCAATACGATCAGTAATATATATCCTCAATATGATAAAGTCTGAAGCATGATAAGGTGGTAAGGGTAAACATCTATACATCAGTGTAATACCAAGTGCTCGTGTCAGTGCCTCAGGTAGCAACATATCATAAATATGAGGTATGATCAATGTAATCAATATGAATCAATGTCGACTATATGTTAGTGTTTATGCCCTAGAGACCATTACTGTATCATACTAGTTTGTATATTACTTAATGGAAGCTTGGGATATTTACAGTTGTGTTGACAGTCTTGCTAAAAATGGTAGTATGCTACTTGGTTTGTGTCTACTTTAATATGTGCATATGTTTCTTTTAACGTATCGCTTATACATATTAGTAGAGCCCTTAGGATCTTTGCTTGATTACCAGCGTTGTGATGGCAGTCACACTAGTGGGGGTTGGGTAGTCTATAAGCAACATCATATACAGGTCCCTGGTCGTAGGATTATCGAGACAGGGCATCGATACTCCGGAGTAGACTGGTGTATATGCTTCTCATCCCAGCATAGGGAGATGGTCTGTTCCACAGCCATCAGTACGTCGTACTGGAGATAGTATGCAGGTGCTCGTTAGGTTACGGTACACCGAACAGCACTCGCCGGGAACTGCAGGTTGGTTTTATACCCATCGTCAGATAGCAGTTCCCAGGTAACATGAGTACAGCTTAGTCCGTCGACTTGACACTGCTACTTCGCCTCGGGTGTGTTCCCACTGTACTTAGATTACTACCCTACCACGGCTCAAAGGAGTCGTGCAAACAGGTAGTAGTTGGGTGCAGTTCCGAAGCACTTGGAGGCAGTGGCGGTTAGACAGGATTCGTCTCTCCCGGTATTGGGGGTTGATACCGTGCTGTGTATGGAGAGCCATTACGCAAAGTCCCTGGCCAGGGCAAACGAGATTTACTGGTAGGCTTCCAGTAGTTTCTCAAGGTGTAATGGGCTTCACTCCGACACGACTTATACCGCTATTAGGGGTCTGACGTTTACCGCCCCCTAGGCCTGATATGTGATAGTCCTAGACGAACAGACCGGACTGTACGGAGATTGTCACATCAGACTCAGTTGGAGTTCGGATGGGTTTCCTCATCGTCCTTCTTATCGACATCTACCTGGGGACCGTTACGTACAGCTAGTACCGCTTGCGGCCTGTGGTTAAACCCACTGCCAGCGTAGTGTCGAGTCTTTAGAGTCCCACACAGAGAGTTTCCCTGCACCGGGAAAAAGGTGTAGAGGCCGTATGGTTTTACGGAAGGGCCGCGATCACTTACGTACACTTGTGCACGTATTATGATCGGGCAGATAATACTAGCGGGCTTTGGTTTAAGCCAGATTCTAGTATTATACATATGGATTTATTCAGTCAAAGATTATCCGTGTTTTTCGGAAATACGGATGGGAGGAGTAGTCTCATAATTTTTCGGGAAGCTTCTAGAAGAAGATGACTCATTTGTATTTATTTCTTTTTAGATTAAACACAAATGAGGTGGAGAGATGAGTTGTATGTTTTCATTAAATATTTAATGACTCATGAGGTGATTCAACCTTAGGATTAAATGAAGCTTACAAGATATTTTCTAGATATTTATCAAGAGATATTTGTATGCTTCATTATATTCTTTCATGAGTATTATTCATATCATTATCACAAAAGCTTTCTCTCTCCTCAAGTCTTCATCTACTTCCTCAAACCCTAATAGCTCTCATGAGTTGAGAATCCTAGGGTTTAAGTGACTAAGTAATCCATCTAATTACTCTACACCCTCTAGGACTTCTAGATTAGCGATCTAGAAGCCGTAGCTATCTTAGATTCGAGATAGGAGCTCGGACTATAGACTCTCGGGTGGATCGTCTTTGACTTGAGGAGACCGTTGAGGCGCCCATGTTCCATAGAGCCTACGAGGTGTGGAGGACAGCGATGAAGACCCGAAGGACAAGTAACGTGAGGTATAACTTCGAATCAGAGTAGTTAAACCTCTCGTAGTTTGCTAGTAATGGTTTAGACACGATCCATGTGCTCAAGTCCGTGTTACAAAGCTTTGATAATTGTTTTCATATATTCTGCCTCCCCGCGAGCTCGTGGGGTGCGTGACATGGACTTACACTATATACTCAAGTCTATAAGTATGTGGATGTCATCCAACCATGTAATCAAGCCTGTATGGATGTGGATCTCGTCCACGGTCAACCAATGACACAATAACATCTTGCATGTATAAGTCATAAAAGCATATGCATGAAAGTATGAGGATATCGACCAACGTGTGTCCCTCGCGAACATCAAAATCATGGAACCTGAGTGTCCAGCATCGACACTCGAAAACATCACGAAACACGTGCCCAGCATCGGCGCGTAAATCCTCATATATCGGGCTCCGTCAGTCCGGATAGGCCCACGGGCTCCGTCGGTTCGGATCGGCCCATATCATCTCTCGACTCCGTTCGGTATCCTCCGGATATCCGCCGAGCCCAAATAATATCACCGGTGGGTAGTGGTCCCTCTAGCAGGCTCATCGTCATCCCCATGAAATCTCTCTCTCGCCCCGGGGTACCATACCGGGTCCACCATGAATACACAAACGGATCATACTCCTCCTCGAATCGTGTTTCTATCATACGTCTTAGAACCGAGAAAATGCATAGTGGACATATTGAAATATCATATCAAGAGAAACCGGGTTTTTAAACAATGCATACTTTCTTTAAATAATACCTCGATTCTCAAATCCAGAAATCACATAAAATCCAAAACACAATGCGTAAATCCATGAAATATGACGTATGCAGCATAAAGTCGTACTATGAGCAACAAGGGAAAACCGCTCTTTTAAGTGGATCCAGTTTTGAAAATATAACATGCGGTCCCCAATTCTCCAAAATCAAGCCAGCATCATCTATGTATGTACAAGTGGTATGTACGCAAGTATGAGTGTACAATATGCCTGTGCGCCAATATGGATGTACAAGTAGGTATATACGCAAGTATGAGTGTACAATATGTCTGTGCGCCAATATGGATGTACAAGTAGGTATATACGCAAGTATGAGTGTACAATATGCATGTGCGCCAATATGGATGTACAAGTAGGTATATACTCAAGTATGTCATGCAAGGAGTCATATCCTGATGCAACAATCCTACTGTATAGTGACATGGCAATTATCGATGATGAAGTGTGTGAGCCGGCAAGCAGGTGTACGTGGGGCATACCCATCATCGGTAATGGTGTTGGTGTCCTAACAGCATGGGTTTAATATAACAATAAACACATTTAAACATGCAATGTGATGCAAATAGCAAGAATATGAGGAAAATGAATAATAAACGCAACAATGAAGAATCTACGTCAATATATATGAGTCATACAGTTTTGCCATTTGAAATAACACGAATCGTGGTGTTTAGAAAAATAAGGGCTACGGTGTTTTTAAGAAAAGACGCGTCTTTTGAAAATATACGTAGAACCCCTTGGCCTATCTTTAAAATACTCACGATTCGTTAGTTTTGAAATAGGTATGACTCGAGTCTATTCTAACATCTATACGTAAACTACAAGACTAAACTAACAGGCTAATCGAAAAGGTAAGGAAACCACCTAAATCTGAGTCGATACATATAAACATAATAGTCGGTGATCCTGTCTCAATAGTATCACATAAGATACAATATAAAACATGACATCCTCGAGTCAAGAGTGCGGATCTATCATCAATATATAGATCGTACTGTAAATCCATCGTACGGTATCCCAAATCTGGGTACAGGTCAAATATCGCATTCATCTCATTATTCATCCGGTATCCTTATCATCATAACCCATGAACTGGGGGTACTGATCTAAGTCTAGTACAACTGATACCATCTTCATATATATACGTAGTATGAAAACACACGCCTAAAGGCCCGCTATAATCTCATGTCGTATCTCATATTACGAACCACATCATATCAACGATCTCATAGCACCATGCCCAATCTCATCGACTCATCTCCAAATACCATATACAATCCTCATCATCCATGTGTAGGTATAGGTATATATTTATATACATAGTCCCATACATATGTGTGTGTGTGTGTGTGTATACATATTCCCATCTACGCACAAGTAATAATAATGCATGCAAGGGTGTGTGTGTGTGCGTGTGTGCAAACCTATTCTATGGTCCGCGACTAAGAAATCAACCACGACACTATCATCCAAATACACCAACATTTATCCCATGATCTTCTAAGATCCTACATGTTAATCATCCCAATTCACAACATATATGTAAATGTATAACATATCATAAGCTATACTACGAACTGCGGGGGTGCTATACGCCATCCATCCAACTTCCCCCGTAGATATATATCTACTCACCTCGACCTTCGCTTGCCGATGCCGACGTCGCCACGCGCTTGCTTGTCGTCTCGAAGTTCTCATGGGGGTACCTACAAGTCACAACATATCGTATCGCATTAAAACCCAATTCAAAATCAAAATGACACGCTAAAAGCCTATAGGTTAGAACCTATGGACTACACTTTCAAAACCACCAAATAACACTCGATATAGACGTACCAACGTCAAGTAACCGATTCCAAAACCATTTACAAAAATCCAGAATTCAAAATACGTGAAACGAAACCACGAATCAAAACAGCAACTTATCAAAATAGTCCCAGATTTTGTTTAAGGTAAAAACGAGGTAAGCAAACAACACCGGGGTGAAGTATATACGGTATATGACCTACAGAAGCAACCTGGACCCCTAATTCATCAATGTGGCCGGCCCCTACCCCTCAATTTCCGGCGAGCTCGGTTCTGGGGTGTTGGATTTGGTTCGTTTTGTCTGGGTGGTCTCGTAGTTATATAATTAGGTCTCTAAAGTTGTTTTCTTAACTCAAAAATGTCCCAGATCATCCCAGATTTCCCTGCACACCCTATACACTCACAAAACCGACATTGGAAAGTTTCAGTTTTCAGTATTTGGGTTTGTTTCGAGTTGGCCTATGTTTTTAACATCGTAAGGGGGTTTAAGGTCATTACTAAAGCCCAATTACACTAACACAACTCAAATTAAGCCCAATCCCTCTCTAGGAATTCCCAAGGTTCACTAAACTTCGCCAAAACGATTTTAAACTACACTAGAGGCTAAAGGAATGCAAATACTACACAATTTGTGAAAGGATTACCTCATTTGGAAACTCAAGAATCTTCTTGAATTACCCAAGTGCCCAAAATGCAAACTTTCTTGGTCCAAAGTGTAGCTTGTGAGCTTGTGCATGCATTTTGTGAAGTATGGATGAACTTTTGGGGTGTTTTTAGTGGTGAAGTGAGGTGTTTTGTTGAGGAGGGAGAGGGGTGCTACCATGAGAGAAGAGAGGAGAGGATGATGAAGGAATAAAAAATGAGGAAACAAAAGCCATGACTAAGGTTTGATGTCACGCCCCGCTTCCCAGTAGATGGAAACGGTGACGTGGCAAGCCCGCGACGTATTTATTCCGAGAAGGTCATTTCTCGAAATAAATACGCTAAGCGTAATATAAGCAATATAACAATGACAAGAATAGACAAGTGAAAATAAAATCCAACCATTTTATATATTTACATTCTCAACTTTATAGAATTTAACTGATATAAGAAGTCTGAACATAAAAAATGTTTAAACATGTAACTTACTAAAAAGAAAAGCTGGAAAGAAAACTGATAATCTGCTTCATGTGCGAACTGGTTGTAATTCTCTGCAATCACTTCCACCTCCTCTGATCCTAAGTCACCTGACGAACATTCCAAGAAACAAAAGGTGGGTGGAATGCCCGTCAGCGAACTTGCGCTCGGTAAGTCCCAATAGTGATGAGTAATATATAGATTGAGTGCAAGATGACATATAATATAGTATAAATAGAAATTGTAATATGTGAACAAGTATGGTAATGTATATGGAAACTATATCAGCATGGAAATGTAACCTGAGCATAGAACACAAGTATAGTATGGCCGTGGAGTGTAGGTATAGTGAATATGAAGTGAATGTAAGTGTCTTAAAATGTCTCAAAAAGGGTAAAATTAACTAACGTGAGTTCAAGTGTGAATGTTAACCAATCTCAAGAGTATTCTCGAACCCAAGGCTATCGTCCAGGGGAAAGGAATCAGGGGCCCAAAATAGCAGGACTTCAATTGTTATTGAAGTATTCCAAACCCAACAGGCTATCATCCAGGGGCTTGGAAACACGGGACCTCATTCATGAATTCGTGATGTACCGTTTCAGCCCGGTACCACAGCAACGTTATTTGTACTGTTTCAGCCCGGTACCACAGCAACGTTATTTATAATGATGAGACTCATGAGATTCTGTTGGATTCATACTTAAAATACCCCAACACCCCGTGTATATACGTCTATGATTAATGTTAAGGGTCTTGATCAAATTCATGAATACAAAAGGTAATGTATAATATCAAGTTTCAAGATTGAGTTTATGTATCCATGTCAAGTGCAAATCATGTCAGTTGTATTCATGGTTCAAGTCAAGTTGTATCAAGCATGAATAGTTTAGTATAAGTCATATTAAGTGGTCATGCAAACATGTCAAGTATTCATATAGTCTTGTCAAGTGTTCAGGAATTCATGTTAAGTCATGTTGCATATCGTGTATAGGGTATATATGTGTAAATAGGTCATTTAGAAAATTCATGGTAATTTTGTAAAATACTATATTTTAATATCTCTAGATCATTTTGATAAAAGAAATTATTATTTAAAAGTCTAGGCAGTTTTGATAAAAAAAAAATTTTAAGGCAACTTAGGATATTTTAGTAAAAAATAATTTTTCTATCTGTTTAAATCAGAAACTAAGATATTCATATATTCATCATTTCTACAATAAACAAATATATATACTGAAAATAAACATAATAATTCGTCAATAAGGACGACAAAAATATAGACATAATCATCGAAAGTTCTGGATATAATACGATCTTCACAAATACAGTGTCAAAAGTCACGCTTAGTGGTACAATACATTGATTATAGTTCAATTTGTGCTTTCTAGATCTATTAGTGGTTTTAAAACACCAACTCAAAGTCTGCAATTCAAAAACATATAAAACAGTAAAGCAAAAGGTTAAATTTTACAATAAGAAAATTCCCTATGTATTATTACCTGACTTTGTTGTCCATTTAATATTTTACTTATACTTCGTTGATTTTTTTTTATAAATAATTGTACTGTGACTGTATCTTATTCCTATTTATTTATGAACATTGGAACCAAAAAAGACTATATTTAAGAGCTATAACCCGGTAGTGACAAAAAAATGGTAGAAATGAATAGTGTGCTATGTGTCTACTTCTTTACTATAAATGCAAATTGTATAAATGTTTATATCAAGCCGACTATAAGGTTAGCTGCACTATCGGTCCGTATCGCAAGAATAATTAAGAAACAATTTCAATTATCAGGGTTGAGTCAATTTGTCTGCTCGTTTCCTTTTTACTTATTTCTGTCACGTTGCGAAAACATATATTAGCTTGAATGCATGTGTGTGTGTTTTCTAGTAAGCAAGCATGGAGTATATATTAGTCTCAATAAAAATAAAACGAACACCCTAGCAGTACTAACCCAAATTCCAACTTAAGTTTATGATCTGAGTATCAATAATCCAAAGGTTCAGCTTTTATAAAAATCATGAATTACACAAAGAAAAAGCACTTAGACCAACATCAACCAACCCAAAAATCCTATTAAACAATGAACCCATAGTCTCCAGTGTGTTGTTCAATCTTAGAACTAAACAAACCTATGTGAATTTATATTTTCTTTTATTCAAGCTGCAATTCATCTTCTAAAGAAATCAATCTTCTGCAAAGCTTAGAAATCAAAAGATAAATAACAAATTAACTATAAATAAGGATGGAGCTCACATAAATTAACATATTTTAGCAATATTGTTTACATAGCAAAAGTATTAATTCTACAACTTATCATAACATTTGGCACAAGCATTATCAAGTTGCCGGTAAATCCAAGGAGGAGAAAACTAGAAGAGGAAGAGAGAGATGGGGAAAGAAAGGACTTACGCGCGATTAGAATGAGTGAAAATGAGAGAAAACTTTTTCGGGCATTTCATCGAACACCTTCGAGCTCAAATTGAAACGTCGACGGATAAGGGTCTGCAGGCGTCGACGGTGGCCTTAGCGGCTGTGGGCGATGGCTAGGATCTCCGACAGTGGCTCAAAGGCAGCACGACGACGATGGAGCATAGGCTGTGATGGCTCGAGCTCGGTCGCTCGAGCTTTGGAGGGGGTGGCGTGAGGTTCGGAGATATAGGCCAGTGAGGGGAGGTGAGAGAGGAGGTTAGAAAAGCTGGGGCGACGAGGTGGTGAGGGGGTCGGCCGGCAAAGTGGGTAGCCGGCGAAGTGCTCGGGGAAGGTAATGGATGAGGGAGAAAAAGAGATTTTTGAGAGAGGAAAGAGAATTAATTGGATTGATAGGTAATAAAAACTTTTTTTTTATGAGTGAGATTTTGGTTTTGATTGAGGGAATTCAAAAAAATTTGAAGAAGTAACTGTTGTTGGAGATGAGAAGAAAAGGTTTGGTTTTGAAATGTGTTAAGAAAGCATCCCAATTAATCATCATTAACAACAATTAATAATAATTAACATTAGATTAATACCCATTACTCCAAATCAATAACCTGAAGAAATTAAGAGGAAAGGAAAAGATAAGGGTCTTGGGCCTATGAATGTTTGGACTTTGAAAAATTAAAATAGAAATGGATTTAATTAAAGAGAGTTGGGCTTAGAAAAAAAATAAATGGAATTAAATTGAGGGAAAAATGAATGGGATTTGGGGTGAAAAGAAAAGAAATAATTATAAGAAAAAATAAATCTCGAAGTAGAAGACGGGTTCCAAATATTCGACAAGTACCCGTATTTCAGAAGAATACGGTATTTAAATATATACAAAGATATAGGAATATGAGGGTCGTTACATTTGACCCCTCACCTCTCTCTCTCTCTCTCATGCCCATGCTTCATATTATATCATTTTCTTTTTCCTTTTCTTTTCTTTTCTATTCTTTTCTTTTAAAACCCAAAATGAAATGAACATGAAGGAAAACCATGATAAAAATGTAACAAGTGTTAAAATGACATGTGCATGTCATGTGCACAAAACACGCTTAATGCCCGATTAGCGATATTTAACCGCGATTAGCATTAAAATGGTGTATAATAAATCGTAAAATTTCATAATTTGCATAAATCACTTAAAACACCCTCTTTTTTAGTAATTTCAATAATTTCCCACATTTCCCCCAATTTATCGGTATTTAATTATACCGCATTATTAAAATATTCAATATATTTATTATTAAATTATAAAAATTCCGAAAAATAATATTTTATTTTTCTGAAATGTTACAGTCTATTCGGGGCCGCTCTAATACAACAAGCCCGGACCGCCTACCCCTATGTTGGTCTTCGGCAGCGACTCTGAAGATGAGGTCAATGCAGTATTTTCTATTCGGCTATCAATACAAGCCCTCACTGGCGATAAACGGAGTTTGAAAATCGCCATGGTTCCGTAAAAACGTTACAAAGACATCGACGCACTTGATACCTACAGTGTACAAGAACTGCAGAAGTTCTACGTCCCTCCCAGGCGAAGAGATGAAAAGGCGATCCTCTTTTATCGATCCACGGAAACCAAAGTGGAGAAAGAAATCTGGCATGGTGCCGATTCTACACTTGACAAGCTCCAGCCCATCCGTCTGCCCAAATACTACATAGAAGAATTAAAAAGGCTGTTGAGGCGCCAAGGCATACCCTTCAAACAGACTGCTCGACAAGCTCAGTTCTACAACAGGATCTAGAACGTCCCCAGAACTCAACGAAAATTGCCCAACGGGAGAATGGAAACGATCGGGCTTGGATATGTTCAATCCAAGAAAGGGGAGCGATTCCATGGCTGCTATATTATACATGACTTTGTTGAAGAAGGAGATGCTCTGTTAGAAGACACTAACCTTGAACCAAAACGAGGTCCCGCCATGAAAGTGCCAATTTCGTCGTTCGAAGAACAGATGGACAAGCTAATAAGGGAAGCGGGTCAAAGGTCTGGGATGACCATAGCCGCGAAATGGCCATTTACGAGAAAGCCAGGACGCAGTGCCTCCTTCAGTAGGCTACGGAGAATGACGATGCTCTCGTCGCCAGCCCGTCATACAAAAGACCCGACGCAGAGGTAGAAACAAGCTAAAGAACGGAAAAAACGTTCAGCAGCGGCAAAGCGGGCCCAAGAAGCCACGCGATCGAGAATTGAGCAGCCGGGATCCGTCTCTTATAAAGAAGATGGGTCGAGCATATTCTTTTTCCCAAGACAAGACAAGAAAGATATTCCATATTTTCATGGAACATCAAATGATTATACTCCCGAAGTCTAAACACCCCGAACAAGCAGACGAGGTCTCTCACCCGGATTATTGCTCCTATCACCGAGTGATAGGACATCCTCTCGAAGATTGCTTCACATTCAAAGACTGGATAGACGACCAGTATCAATAAGGCAAGTTCTCTTTATCTAGCAATTGGAGGGTAACCCCGCCACAGAAGCATGAACCGAAAGCCACATACGCAGCGAGAGTAGAGCTGGATCAACATCGGTCTTGGAAGCGATCTCGTACCTGTCATGTGATAACACTGTCAGGAGAAGGAGTACGAGAGGATATGGCTGACCTCCCCTGGTACTTCGAAAACGATGATGACGAGGTGATCCCAGAGTTTCCACCAGCGCCAAAAGAGCTGGAAGATGGGATACATACTACTGCAGGTAACCTCAAAAAAATTGACTTGGGAATGGCAAATGACCCACGGCCAACGTTCGTCAGTGAGCTATTGTCTGAAGAAAAGGTGGCTACGCTCAAGGACGTGCTCATGCAGTATAAAGATTTCTTCGCATGGAACTACTCCGAGATGCCGGGACTAAAATCAAAAATAGCCGTGCACAAATTGGCGATATCTCCGGACGTCAAACCAATCAAACAAGCACCGAGAAGAATGCGGCTCAAACTTGAAATGAGCATCAATGCCGAGGTCAATAAGCTAATCGACTCCGGCTTCATCCAAGAGGTTCAGTACCCCGACTGGATTGCCAACATCGTCCCGGTGATGAAGAAGAACGGGACGATGCGCATCTGCGTAGACTTTCGGGACCTCAACAAAGCTTGCCCAAAGGATGATTTTCCCGTACCGGTCACCGAGCTGATGATAGACAACACGTCCACTCACGAAGTCTTCTCCTTCATGGACGGCTCATCAGGGTACAATCAAATAAAGATGCATCCTGAGGACCAGAAGCATACCGCTTTTCAGACTCCTCTGGGAATATTCTGCTACAAAGTAATGCCTTTCGGTCTGAAGAACGCCGGTGCCACCTATCAGAGGGCCATGACGAAGATTTTCGATGACCTCATACATGAAATCGTCGAATGCTATATCGACGACCTCGTGGTTAAAAGCAAATCGTATGAGGAACATTGGGAGCAACTGAAGATAGTGTTCCAGCATCTTCGGAAATACAATCTGAAGATGAACCCTCTCAAATGCGCATTTGGAGTTTCCTCGGGTAAATTCCTGGGATTCATCATCCGACACCGGGGCATCGAAATAGATCTATCAAAGATCAAGGCGATTATGGAAATACCTCCACCAAGAACACTCAAGCAATCGCGGTCTCTCCAAGGAAAGCTCGCATATATCCGACGGTTCATAGCAACCTCTCCGACAAATGCTGCCCCTACAGTCATCTAATGAAGAAGGGGACCCATTTCGTCTGGGATCGTAAATGCCAAAGCGCACTAGACGAAATCAAGCAATACCTGCAGAATCCTCCGGTGCTGACCGCTCCAGTCAAGGGGAAGCCTCACATCCTGTACACAACCGCCCTTGAAGGTTCCTTAGGTGCACTATGGGCACAGGAAAATGAACAAATGAAGGAAAAATCCATCTACTATTTGAGCCGAGTTCTCCTGGGGGCAGAAAACAACTACTCCCCTATCGAAAAACATTGCCTGGCGTTAATCTTTGCTATAACGAAGCTTCGGCATTATGCTTTGGCGCATGAGGTCCATCTCATATCAAAAGTGGATCCTCTCAAATATTTGATGTCAAGAGCCATACTAACAGGACGACTCGCTAAATGGGCCCTCCTCTTGATGGAGTTCTCGATAACATACCGACCTCTCAAGGCAGTGAAGGGCCAGGCCATTGCCGACTTCCTCGCTGAGCATCCGATACCTGCCGATTCACCCCTAAATTGCGAATTGCCAGATGAGCACGCGTTTGACACGATCGACAGGGAAAAAGGAGAGAGTGACACCCGATGGGAACTTTACTTCGATGGGGCATCTTCCATGAAGAAGCGACAATACAACATCCCTATAATCAAATCTGGGGTAGGCCTTATCTTCTTGACTCCACAAGGAAGGATAATGCGCTTTGCCTTTTCCTTAACAGAGCCGAGGACAAACAATGAAGCCGAATATGAAGCTTTGATATCAGGTCTAGAGATCGCCATTGACATAGGAATCGAAAACCTCCTCATATATGGAGACTCCTAGTTGGTCGTTAGTCAAGTAAACGGCGACTATCAAATGTGCAAGCCAGAGTTGGTAAGGTACGGTAAGAGAGTGCAACAATTGCTGACTCAAATTCCCGCCTACGCCCTGGAAAGCATACCGCGAGCGGAAAATAGCAAGGCGAATGCATTAGCCAAACTCGATAAAGAACTGGCTAACGAAAACCTCGATGACGTGAGGATCGTTGTGCAAAACCGTCGGGTTCTTGCACCGGCAGAAATATCTTCGGAGCCGTCCGAAGAAAAGGGAGCGACCAAGCAAACGGCCCTACAAATAAAAGACCAGGAAAAGGCTAAGGATTAGAGAGAAGTCTTTAAAGACTACTTCAAATCCCGTCGGACACCTGAAGATGCATCCTCAAGACATCAGCTCATGAAAAGAGCTTTGTTTTTCGCCTTCGTCAATGATATGTTGTATAAAAGGTCGTTTGACTCTCTGTGGCTAAGATGCCTAGGAACGGAAGAAGCAAATAAAGTCGTCCAAGAAACTCACGACGGACTCTACGGTTCTCATCAAGCCGGGCCAAAGATGAAGCTGAAAATCAAAATGATGGGCTACTATTGGCCCACGATGATCCATGACTGCCTCGAATACGCGAAGCAGTGCCACTCGTGCCAAATTCACGGAGACTTCATCCACCAGCATCCAAATCCGGTACACCCGACAGTGGCTAGCTGGACGTTCGAAATGTGGGGAACCGATATAATCGGACCCATCGAACTAGCGTCATCCAGGGGACACCGGTTTATATTGGCGACAACTAATTACTTCTCCAAATGGGCAGAAGCAGTACTGCTAAGAGAAGTGAAGACGGAGAATATTCTCCATTTCTTCAAGACACACGTCATCTATCGGTTCGGCACTCCGCGACGGATTATTTTCGATAACGGGCCAGCCTACAGAAGTCACAAAATCAGCCGCTTCGCACAACAGCATACCATAGACTGGAGATACTCTTCGGTCTATAATCCCCGAGCTAACGGTCTGGCTGAGACTTTCAACAAGACCTTGACGAAGATCATAAAGAAGACGGTGTCCAAAAACAAAAAGGATTGGCACGAGAGATTGTATGAAGCTCTCTGGGCGTATCGGACCACGTTCAAAACAGCTAGGAATACAACGCCGTATACATTGGTATTCGGCGCTGAAGCAGTACTCCCCTTGGAGATAGAGCTACCCTCTCTGCGAGTGGCAGTTCATTACGAGCTAACGGACGAAGAGAATGCTCATCTTCGACTTGAAGAGCTCGACACCCTTGATGAAACCCGTCTCATGGCGCAGCAAAACTTGGAGGCTTAAAAAGCAAAGATGATGCGCTCATACGAGAGATTGACTAGGCCGAGGACATTTTTCCAAGGCGAACTCGTGCTGGTGGTCAAGAGACCTATGATCCCCAATCGTGCCAAATGGGGGAAATTCAAGACAAACTATGAGGGCACGTATATCATAGACAATGTTTACCAAGGTGGGGCTTATTTGCTCATGGACATGCATGACGAAAGACCTTCAAGCCAATAAACGGCCGGTTCCTGAAGAAATACTATGCCTGATGAGTCACGGCCTAGGTCAATGATAGATGACAACGCCTACGTCCGCTCGCTATCTTCCTAAGCCCAAACTCTATAAGCAAAACTGTTGTCTCCAAAACGGCAACAATGGACCAAAACGTCCTAAAACTAACGACTGACCGAAATGTCTGTAAACTACTACGAACCGCAACATCCTAAAGCTGACGAAAAAAACGGTACGTCCATAAGCAAAATGGGTACGGATGAAAACCCGAAAGGGCTCCGTGAGTAAAAATTGCAGGGCTACCGGCGAATTTGTGAAAACCCGAAAGGGCGCAATCTAGTTAAAAGACACTTGCAAGGTCCTCTCGACCTTGTTAGAAGAAAACTACCTGCGTGAGATCCTTACGACTCACAAAGGAGCAACACACTTAGGAATCCCCACGATTCCTAAAGAGAAATTACACTTACAAGATCCTCACGACTCGTAAAGAGAACCCTCTTATGAGACCCTCACGGCTCATAAGACTCAAAAGCCTTAAGCTACAGGGATCTGAACCTGTTCTTAAGCCATCACACTCCACAGACTGCCCTACAAGAATATTGACCCTTGTATACAATCCACGGGCACAAATAAACGCCTCCCCCACCAAGTTCCCGCCAATGGAGCGAAATTTCCCCGCTTGGTGAACAACGCTTGTAAGTCCTCTCGACTTATAAAGAGAAAATGCTCTTATGAGATCCTTATGTAAGTGCACGGCGGCGCCCCGGCCGTCAATCCGACGGCCAAACGCGGAAACGGTGATAAACTTTAATTTTTGCGGACTTGGCAAACCGGCACCACCGCGCACTAAACCCCGGATCGGGCCATTAAACTAGATCTAGCAACTACAAGAAGGGGAAGAGATATACTGACTGATCCGAGTCCTCCGGTCTTCATCTCCACTCCGATCTCCTCGCGGGATCTCCGGTCGTCACCTCCTCGCCGGAAGGGCACCACGTCGCCTGCATCTTTTACGGGCTCCCGCCTCTTGACCGAGGCAACTCGGGCGCGAAGTTGGCTAGCCGACGCGTCCAAGGTTTGCTATAGATGTAGTGTAGAAGCTTGTCTTTTTGGGGTTATGAGGTTGCCATTTCTTTTGGAGGAATTTTGCACTAGACTTTCTTTGATGCAAGATGGAGAAAATGAGCATGCAAGAAAAAAGAGCTCGGCCACCCAAAGAAATTGTGCTCACTGGAAAATTTTTGAAGCAAGCACTAATAAATTAATCCTCATCTCCTACATGATTCACTCCAGCACCTTTTTTTTTTTTTATTTAAACACAATGCCATCATGTATATATATATTAATTAATCCAAACCATCAAAAAAAAACATTCCAGCACACTCCAATCCAAACAGTGGCCGGCCCCCTTTTCCAAATCACAAACCATAAACCCATACTCTATCATATCATAATTAATGCATCATAGAGCAAAGATGCAATCATATCAAAAGAATATATTTTCAAGAAACCCCTTTCCACAACAAGTTATTTGCACAATTGCAAATAACCTCCTCCATCGGAAAAGTCCGGCCGAGAAAGAACAAAGGAAAACCGGCCGGAACGGAATGCAAACTGGCAACTCCAGAAAACTGGTCCCGTAATAAATTACAGGAAAAACCCCGACACTGTGCATACACACCCGCATCTGTATTCCGACCGGATACAAATGCAATGAGACAAAATCTACACTGTACAATACTAGGATCCGGCTTAAACCAAAGCCGGCTAGTAAAAATCGTCCGATCACGATCCGTGCAATACCGCACGTATCTGATCGAACCCTGCCATATCTCCATACGGCCTCTACAGCGTTTCGCCCGAAAGCTTGAGTAACTGTAAGTGTGGTGGACTCTAAAAACTCGTCAATACTATGGCTGTGGATTTAACCACTAGCACGTCAGAGGTATAAGCCAATACATGACGGGCCACCAGCTATTGACTAAAAGGGACGTCGATGAGTGAACTCATCCTGACACCCTACTGAGCCTGTCAGTGACAATATCCGTACAGTCCGGTCCGTTCGTCTATGAGCATCGCATGTCGGGCCTAGGGGGTTGGTAAAAGTCAGACCCCCAAAAGCGGTACAAGTCGTGTCGGAGTGTAGCCCAGAACACCCTGAGATACTACTGGAATACCTACCAGTAAATCTCCTGCCTTGGCCAAGGTCTTCGTGTAATGGCTCTCCTAGACACAGCGCGACCTTACCCCCAATACCGGGAGAGACGAACCCCTGAAGATCCGCTCACTGCCTCCATGTGGCTCGGGACTGTACCCAACTAAAACCTGTTTGCACGACTCCTTTGAGCCGTGGTAGGGTAGTAATCAAAGTACAGTGGGAACTCACACGAGACAAATGACGATCCCCAGGTCGATGAACTAACCTGTACACATGTCACCAGGGAACTGCTATCTGACGTCAGGTATAAGACCAACTAGCATGTTCCCGGCGAGTCCTGTCCGGTGTACTCATAACCCAATGAGCACCTGTATACATCTTAGGTGAACCAACTGACACCAGTGGCTTGTGAGACCGGACACCGCCCCTCGTCGGGGTCTCGACTGTATACACTAGTCTACTCTGGAGTATCGATGCCCTGTCTCGAAACTCCCATAACTAGGGACCTTTTAAGGATGTGCTTATGGACTACCAGCTCCCACATATATGATCGCCCTCATACTGCCGGTAGTCAAGCAAGAATCCTAGGGGCTCTATCAACGTGCAATAGTGACCTGTCATGTCACCTAAAGCAGTACACGATGATAAAGGTAAACCAGATAGCATACTATCATCTTGAGTAAGAATGTCCTACCGGGATAGGTCCTCCCTCAATCATTGCAATCACGTGCCTGTGATCCAATAATTGACTCTGAGGGCACTATCTCCAACAATCTCCCACTTGCACTCAAGGCTAATTATTGCGATGTCGCATACTCACAGCCCGTGTGATACCGAACACCCAACTCCTCTACTAGTCAGTCTCGCAAAAACCGTTTGTGAAACTATTGCGTTCGAGGAATAGCCTCAGTGGGTGGATCCGCCTTGATGTTACTTTCTATGTCTCTCTATATCTCAAGTTCGCGGAGAAAGCCATCTCCCGAAATGAGCAATACCTGTCTTAGAATGTCTGGATGTCTGATGGGACCTAGCTCATAAATGAACTCCAAATCCAAACTTCTTAGACTATATCGTCAACTGAACTTAATCAGTATCCTGCGCCATGCCACCCTCAGTATTGCCTTGGACCACCTGTCCAAAATACTGCCCCTCGTCAGAGGGAAAAACTATAACTTTGACAACCTCCTTGTCGTCCATGTCACCTTGGAAGCCTGGAATGATAACTGCCTCCCGACTGTTCCTCCAGGATTGGATCAATATCAACTTATTGCATCTAGTGCAAGAACAACATCTGGTGTGGTACTTGACATCTCATGATTGACTCAATTGCCTAAGCAAGTGATCTGCCAATCATGTACATCCCTCTCTACTTTAGTCTATAAGACACCTTTAGTGAGGGTGACTCCATTACCTGCAGGTACACTACCGTGCCAGGAGTCGTCCATTCTAAATACTCCTAGAATGCTGTCAAAGTACCCTGATTGGGAAACCACCCAAATCTAGATCTAAAACCATAGATCTAGTAACCAGTATGTCTGATATAATGTCCAAGTCCTTTGTGGAGAAACTACTGTGTGACGACCAAAGTATAACCGATCGTAGTATAGGAATATCACTTCCTACTACCTTCTCAACAGATCCATCCCCTATTCTGATGACGTCAAACCTATGACTGTCACATCAGAAATAGATGATCTATCTCCTCTACATCTGCTTTAGTCTATAAATAGACATAAGCCTGATGTCCACCAATGCTTCCGCTACTCCCACTGACTACGACAACCCTCTGGCAGAGTCATATAGACGTGCACTTCTAAAGCAAGTTTAGAACGACGCTATACTCATCCTCCTGCCGGGTCTCGCAGCCTGGAACAACAACAATGGCAAGTGTGGGTAAACAAGAACTTCCCTGTCACCGTCCTTGAGGCTACCGGAGTACCTCTCGGGTGCCTGAAGTTACCCACCTTATCTGCGGAGTGGCCAATGGAATGTCAAACTAGATTGAATCTTTAGGTTCCTTATCAAATCATCAGTAATCGTTTGCGGTTCTGGAATCACTTCCAGTTCTACCATACTCCCACTACTGTTTTTGAAAAAATCCATTTTTATTAAAACTGTGGCGAGTCTAGAACAATATTTCTATTGATCTGCCAGATGGTAGAAAATCAACCCTCGTCATAGCATGGGTCAACCCACAAACAGCCATTACAGAAACGTGCCTTGAGTTATCCAGAGTCTGGTTTTAATCATAAGCCGGACAACTCCCCGTACCTTAACAACGTTAAGATATGAACTGTTCTATATCCAATATAGAACCAGAGGCACTGATTTAATTTAACCAGATTCAAATCATGCAGCTGTCTCCAGTGCATGTCAACTAAATAGAGAGAGGCCGATCAGCGTTATTCAACTTAGGAATGCTTCGAATTATGAGTAACCTGAAAGAGAAGCAATTTCTCTTTATCATTACTATCAACTGAATACCATACACAAGTATCTATATCTTCGATCACTTTGAAGAATCCCGATACTTGCTACACCTGGTTCTCTACTCTATTCAAATACCTATAACTCCTCAAAACTCAGACCCTGTGTTTCTAGGAAACACATGTCTAAGAACTAGAGAAGTTAAAAGTAAACAGAATATAGTATGAGGACCAACCCCTCTGTCCTAATGGACACTGGACAACATACAATACTCTGTATAAGTCCGCTGAGTCTAACAACTCTTTCACTGTATGTTGTAGGTTGAAAACTGTACTTATGGTTAAGAAGAATTACACCGCTGTTTAATGCTCCTTACCTAACCATCCACTGATATAGGTAAATGTCATCGACATAATATCAAAAGGTATATCTCACTCTATGAAAATAGACGTACAGATATATCAATTTGAAATTGGTGCACAACAGCGGATATTCAAAACCAAATATTTGCCGACCGGCAAACTGCCCAGATGATCTCCTCAAATATCACTGATTACAACGAATCCCGATATAATGAGGATGATCACCCAATTCCCAATAACTTACTCCCACTCATCATCTGTAAACCATACAGATGTGAGAATCAAACCTGGTAAATACATACCCTGGAGCAAGTGTCTAATCGGGAAATCAGTTTTCTTTTAACAGTACACAGTTGAACTGAAACATTAAAATGTTTCGATTGGGTATCCTGATATTCCTAGTAATGCCTCTTCCATTATCCAGATTCACAACTATAACCGTATAATTCTTTGCCACCTCTCCAAATCCCTTTATATGTCTTTAGTCATTACCTTCTGCACACCCCTTAGGCCAAATGGTTTTCTTCCTTCCCTACCGTTCGGCTCCAGCCTATGGTTTGGAAGAAGACTATCCAATAAGCATAATGGGTGTACTGTCCTAATCCTAGGACCACTCGCAATGCGAGAGAAGGTGAAGATAAAAGACACCTGAATGTACTTTATTCCTATTTCTCCTGAACCAGGATCCATCCCCGAACTGGAACAAGTTCCTTTCGAGTTCGTATATAACCATACGATGGATTATCCAATAAAATGGGATCTTCGTAGTGATACGGAGTGTCCTGGAGAAATACAAAGGTGATTTCGGATTGGCGAAGAGATACTTGGTTTGGTCGTGAATAGCAGTCGCAACTTACTTTGCCCTCTTACTAATCCCTTTCTTTGTCTTAACTTAATACCTTCTGTACACCGTTTAGGCTAATTAGTTTTCTTCATTCCCTACCGGTCGGCACCAGCCTATGGTTTGGAAGAAGACTATCCAATTTGCACAATGGGTGTACTACTCCTAAACCAAGGAGTACTCGCAACCTGAGAGAGGGTGAAAAGAAAAGACAACTGAATAATCCTATCCGTTTTCTCCAGAACCAGAAACCATCCTCGAATTCCTTCGAGTTCGTATCTAACCATACGATGGTTTTGTCCAATGGAAGTGGACGTTCGCAGTAATACGGGGTGTCCCGGAGAAAAGGGTAAAAGTAGGAGTGGCAATGAGGTCTGCAACTCTGACAATCCAAAATCCAGTGTTAAGTAGGTTCGGTCAACTTGGTCACTGAGTCATAGTCTAGGGTCGGGTCAATGGTCGCTGCCAGAGAGAGAGAGAAAAGAAACACTCAGCGTGCACTCTAACCTAGATCAGAATGGTTACCAATTTATCTAATCTGGAAACCTCCCACTGTACCTCAAATTCTCCTCCAAACCTGAAAGAAGAATTAGTCGGGGTCACCCGAGGAGTAAACCAACTCATCAGTGGGAATCGGGATCCAACTCTCATCGCATGATAACGTGACGGAATCCGCTCACGGTATCACACTCCAGAAGGTATGCGCATATCTGGCAAGTTTCAGTACTTTTGAAACTCCCGATGTGATTTCTGCCCCATGCTCTTATGACCTTGACTTTGGCCAACATATCATAAGTCACATGTCAAGTTCTACCCGTCATTCTCCAGGTTAATTTGAACCCACCCGTACATACCCTTGACTTTGGCCAAAATGGCAGTACGACTGTCCCAAACCAACGCATCTATCTATGCTGCATATGAATACCCCAATAGCTACCAATCACTGTGCCTTGACTTTGGCCAACATACATAGCTTGAATACTATTGACTACCCATATGAAACGACGGAGGGATACGAATGGTTTCTGGCGAAAACCTTTAACGTAATGAACTTGATCTCGTTGAAGGAACGGATAGCTTTTAGAAAATATAGTGACGAAAACCTTTACTAAAGAGGTCACTCCCGGTGAAGGGATCTCGGCTCTTTCCCCGTAGAATGGGGTGCAGGATATTCCAAATGAATACCACGATGCAAAGCAAAAGTAATCGGCTATAGTGAAGTTAATGCCCTGACGCAAACTTCTGTCCAAGGGGTCACTCCCGGTGAAGGGATCTCGGCCCTTGCCTCGTCGACTGAGGAGCAGGATATTCCAAATGAATACCACGATGCAAAACAAAAGAGAACGTCCTTGCAATAACAGCTTTTTGAAAAGTGTTCCAACAACATCAGAATAGGTTTGTTTAACTTGCATTGATCCGAATCAATGCAGTCCCATCATTTAACACACCACAAAGAACGAAAATATACTGACGTACGTATATGCCATCCGCATTCGCCACTGGGTCCCGTCATCACTCGTTAGGTTAGCTTACTAACGACAGAGCGGGGACTGGACTAGCGCGGATGAAAAACATATACAACATCTATTAATATATATACCAATATATTATTTCGCTCAAGGCGTGAAAAGAAATGCAACATCACAGAAATGTACAGCATCACAGAACAATACAGATATCTGGGATCCCCGGGTTTCACAGAGCCACTACTGAAACCCGACGTTCCCCTGGTCGTGTGGATAGCCTGTACAATGAAATCCTAGACCCCTACGGGTGCGGCAAGTCACCCGCCAAAACCTGAAGCGAGGCAGCCCCCTTCAGCTCCGTGAATGGACCACCCAGCACTCCACGGAATCCGGCAACTTGGGCACCCCTCCTGGGTCAACCTGTACCCCCTACGAGTGCGGCGAATAGCCCACCAATCCCAGAGTGAAGCCCCCTCCGTCTCAATGCCATGAGATGCGGGCTTGTTGCCCTCCAGAACCCGGCTATCCGTGCACCCCACCGCGGGGTAATCCTAGTACAGAATGTAAAATATACATACACCGGGTACATCGACCGCAACCAGGTCGTGCCCCAAAAGAATAATACAATCAGGCAGTGACGGCAGTCCACATGTCGGACGCTCGCCCCGCAATATCAAATGTACATAATACAACAACACAGTACTAGCATTGCATCCAGGCTATCCCCACCGACCGATCCGCAACATCACAGCAAATACATAGAACATCAACGTGAAAGTCACGTTCGCAAATCCGTCAAACCGGGCTATAGCAGTTAGACCGGATTTACCGATCGAGTGACATTCACGGTCGCAGATATAATGTAAATACTGCGAAAAATGTGTTTAAAATATCCGATCAATCAAAAATTAACAAGTGGGCCCCCAAGCAATACTGTAGCACATCCAGAAATTCTGGGCCCAATATTAATGTTCCAAAATACCTATTTTCTCCCCTGAAGCCCACTGCAAAAAGTTGACCCATTGACCTCTCCAGACTGCGGCGGAAGCGCGGTCCTAAGTGGGGTTTGGCCGCTCTTCCGCGCTCTGGCTGAGAGATCACTGTGTCGAATTTTGTCATTACTCTTAGAACTTCCAGTACATGTGTTTTCTACAACCTGAAAAATTTTTAGAGACCAAAAAAATTCAACAGAAAACTGTCGTGAAGAAAATACGTGTTTTGGGACATTTGATCGATCGGAACTGAAAAAACACATTACACAAAGCTAGACTATGTTAATAACCTGGCTCTGACACCACTGTAAGTGCACGGCGGCGCCCCGGCCGTCAATCCGACGGCCAAACGCGGAAACGGTGATAAACTTTAATTTTTGCGGACTTGGCAAACCGGCACCACCGCGCACTAAACCCCGGATTGGGCCATTAAACTAGATCTAGCAACTACAAGAAGGGGAAGAGATATACCGACTGATCCGAGTCCTCCGGTCTTCATCTCCACTCCGATCTCCTCGCGGGATCTCCGGTCGTCGCCTCCTCGCCGGAAGGGCACCACGTCGCCTGCATCTTTTACGGGCTCCCGCCTCTTGACCGAGGCAACTCGGACGCGAAGTTGGCTAGCCGACGCGTCCAAGGTTTGCTATAGATGTAGTGTAGAAGCTTGTCTTTTTGGGGTTATGAGGTTGCCATTTCTTTTGGAGGAATTTTGCACTAGACTTTCTTTGATGCAAGATGGAGAAAATGAGCATGCAAGAAAAAAGAGCTCGGCCACCCAAAGAAATTGTGCTCACTGGAAAATTTTTGAAGCAAGCACTAATAAATTAATCCTCATCTCCTACATGATTCACTCCAGCACCTTTTTTTTTTTAATTTAAACACAATGCCATCATGTATATATATATTAATTAATCCAAACCATCAAAAAAAAAACATTCCAGCACACTCCAATCCAAACGGTGGCCGGCCCCCTTTTCCAAATCACAAACCATAAACCCATACTCTATCATATCATAATTAATGCATCATGGAGCAAAGATGCAATCATATCAAAAAAATATATTTTCAAGAAACCCCTTTCCACAACAAGTTATTTGCACAATTGCAAATAACCCCCTCCATCGGAAAAGTCCGGCCGAGAAAGAACAAAGGAAAACCGGCCGGAACGGAATGCAAACTGGCAACTCCAGAAAACTGGTCCCGTAATAAATTACAGGAAAAACCCCGACACTGTGCATACACACCCGCATCTGTATTCCGACCGGATACAAATGCAATGAGACAAAATCTACACTGTACAATACTAGGATCCGGCTTAAACCAAAGCCGGCTAGTAAAAATCGTCCGATCACGATCCGTGCAATACCGCACGTATCTGATCGAACCCTGCCATATCTCCATACGGCCTCTACAGCGTTTCGCCCGAAAGCTTGAGTAACTGTAAGTGTGGTGGACTCTAAAAACTCGTCAATACTATGGCTGTGGATTTAACCACTAGCACGTCAGAGGTATAAGCCAATACATGACGGGCCACCAGCTATTGACTAAAAGGGACGTCGATGAGTGAACTCATCCTGACACCCTACTGAGCCTGTCAGTGACAATATCCGTACAGTCCGGTCCGTTCGTCTATGAGCATCGCATGTCGGGCCTAGGGGGTTGGTAAAAGTCAGACCCCCAAAAGCGGTACAAGTCGTGTCGGAGTGTAGCCCAGAACACCCTGAGATACTACTGGAATACCTACCAGTAAATCTCCTGCCTTGGCCAAGGTCTTCGTGTAATGGCTCTCCTAGACACAGCGCGACCTTACCCCCAATACCGGGAGAGACGAACCCCTGAAGATCCGCTCACTGCCTCCATGTGGCTCGGGACTGTACCCAACTAAAACCTGTTTGCACGACTCCTTTGAGCCGTGGTAGGGTAGTAATCAAAGTACAGTGGGAACTCACACGAGACAAATGACGATCCCCAGGTCGATGAACTAACATGTACACATGTCACCAGGGAACTGCTATCTGACGTCAGGTATAAGACCAACTAGCATGTTCCCGGCGAGTCCTGTCCGGTGTACTCATAACCCAATGAGCACCTGTATACATCTTAGGTGAACCAACTGACACCAGTGGCTTGTGAGACCGGACACCGCCCCTCGTCGGGGTCTCGACTGTATACACTAGTCTACTCTGGAGTATCGATGCCCTGTCTCGAAACTCCCATGACTAGGGACCTTTTAAGGATGTGCTTATGGACTACCAGCTCCCACATATATGATCGCCCTCATACTGCCGGTAGTCAAGCAAGAATCCTAGGGGCTCTATCAACGTGCAATAGTGACCTGTCATGTCACCTAAAGCAGTACACGATGATAAAGGTAAACCAGATAGCATACTATCATCTTGAGTAAGACTGTCCTACCGGGATAGGTCCTCCCTCAATCATTGCAATCACGTGCCTGTGATCCAATAATTGACTCTGAGGGCACTATCTCCAACACCTTACGACTTATAAGAGAACACACACTTAAGAATCCTCACGATTCCTAAGAAGAAATCGCACCTATGTGATCCTCACGACTCGTAGGGAGAAACATCTTTATGAGACCCTTACGGCTCATGAAGTCAAAAGTCTTAGTCGACAGGATCTTAACCCTGTTTGTTAAGCCACCCTTGTTCGAACCGACAAAAGAAGATGATGATTCTCTCCTGGCAATGTCCCAGTGGTAGCGATGCTGATGCCCGAATCGGAATCAAATTTCAAGTCCTTTTACGGCAAATGATGATTCGCTCCTGAAAATATTCCAGTCGCAGCGATGCTGATGCTAAGATTAGCATCCGGTTCTAAGTTCCATACTTGCAACAAAATCGGCAAGTAAAAGAAATGCATATGAAATAGCCGAAATGATGGGCCAACTTGCAACAAAATCAGCAAGTAAAAGATATGCATATAAAAATAGCCGAAATGATTGGGCAACTCGCAATAAAAAGCAGCGAGTAGAAACAAAAAAATAGCCGAAATGATTGGGCAACTCGCAATAAAAAGCAGCGAGTAGAAACAAAAAAATAGCCGAAATGATTGGGCACCGCGAAAAATAGCCGAAATGATTGGGCAATCGTGACTTTCGCGATATAAAAAGCTGAAATGATAGAGTATCGCGGAAAGAAATAAAAAAATGAAATAAAACTTTTTGCCCTACAAGAGAGTCCATACTAACCCCTGTATACAATCCATGGGCATAAACAAAAAGGGAACCACATGTCCCTACCAGATCTTGTCAAAAGGGAAAGTCAGATCTTAACAGCAACATCTGCATCCCAGAAGATCAACAACGGCGTTCTTCCTCCTGCCAGCAAAGCACGGACGCGACACCAACAATCGGAGCCACGGCAAAGGCCCCAGTTCCAAGACATTAAGGTTAACAGACAACCTAGAGTCAGTCTCGACACCGCAGAAAGTGGAGCACGTCATCTAATGACCCCGTCGCGGAAATACGTCAGCACATGACCCCGTCGCGGAAATACATCATCCAATGACCCCGTCTCGGAAATACGTCAGCAAATGACCCCATCGCGGAAATACGTCATCCAATGACCCCGTTGCGGAAATACGTCAGCACATGACCCCGTCTCGGAAATATGTCAGCAAATGACCCCGTCGCGGAAATACGTCATCCAATGACCCCGTTGCGGAAATACATCATCACAAGACCCCATCGCGGAAATACGTCATCCAATGACCCCGTCGTGGAAACACGTCATCCAATGACCCCGTCGCGGAAATTCGTCATCTAATGACCCCGTCGCGGAAATACGTCAGCACATGAGGAAGGGTCCCGGCAGCGCCCCGGCCGTCGAAACGCGGCCAAAATGCGGAACAAAATTTTCTAAACCGGCGCTACCGCTACCCGATTTACGGATCGACCTTAAACCCTAAACTAGAAAACTAAACTAAGAGTTAGAATTGTTATACCGAGTTGATCCGAGTCCTTCGTTCTTCATTCCAAGCTCCTAGCGGCTCCTTGATGATGTTTGGTTGCCGGTCTTCCTTCGTCTCCGATGATCCACCCGAGGGAAACGGCGCAAGCTCCAACCTCGATGAACGAGGTAACCGACGCTCCGAAGTCGCTAGCTATAGAGAGTGGGGGTGTATGGAAATGTCACTACAATTTTCTCTCAACTAAAAAGCTCATGGAGCAACCATAGAAGATGAAGAGATGAACTTTGTGTGGCATGAGCAAGAATAATGCTAAGTGTTTTATGTGGATTAGAGTGAGAGAGTGAGGAGGCTTACATAATGTGTAATGTTGCCAAATGAAATTAACCCCATGCCCACCATAATGTGGCCGGCCCCCCTTCTCCCTCAATCACAAAAAAAATAATATCATTTCCAAATAAACAAAGCAAATAAATCATAACCATACCATACACTATGCATGACTCATGCCCATGCCTTTGACTCACCTTTTCCACCTCATTAAAGAAAAAAAAATGAATTTCCATAAATGGAAAATCACATAATGAGGTGGAAAAACTTCTAGAAGCTATTCTGTATAAAATACGGAATAATTCCGGTACATGTATCGAAATACATATACGCGTATTCGTACAAAAATACGAATATCGAGAGAGAAAATAAATAGCAAACAATAATACTAGAATACATATATATAAATACATATGTAAATTATTAAATCAAAACCCGATTTAATAATCTGGCTTAATCCTAAGCCGCTAGTATTATCAACCGTCTGATTAAAGTCTGCGCAGCATGTGCACATATTTAATCGGACACCTATATGTATCAACATACGCCATGTACACCATATCGCCTGAACCGTGAAAAACCTCTGTGTGGGACTCTAAAGACTCGACAATACGCTGGCAGTGGGTTTAACCACAAGCACGTCAGCGGCACTAGCTGTACGTAACGGCTACCCAGGTATTGAGCGAAAGTGAGGCCGACGAGCAAACTCATCCTGAACCCCTACTGATCCTGACAGTGGCAATAGTCGTACAGTCCGGTCTGTTCGTCTAAGAGTATCGCATATCGAGTCTAGGGGGTGGATAAAGTCAGACCCCTAACAACGCGATATTTAGTGTCGGCATGTAACCCATCACCTCCTGAGAAACTATCGATCCTGGATCGGTAATCCTCGTCTACCATGGCCATGGATTTGTGGTGATGGCTACCCGTACACAATGCGACATCAACCCCCAATACCGGGAGAGACGAATCCCCGACGATCCGATCACTGCCTCCATGTGGCTCGGGACTGTACCAAACTAAAACCTGTTTGCACGACTCCTTTGAGCCGTGGTAGGGTAGCAATCAAAGCACTGTGGGAACTCACACGAGACAAATAACAATCTCAGGTCGACAGACTAACCTGTACACATGTCACCTGGGAACTGCTATCTGACTATAGGTATAATACCAACTAGCAGGTTCCCGGCGAGTCTGTCCAGTGTACTCATAACCCAATGAGCACCTGCATACTATCTTAGGTGAACAAACTAACACCAATGGATTATGAGACCTGGCCACCGCCCCTCGTCGGGGTCTCGATCAGTATACACTAGTCTACACTAGAGTATCGATGCCCGGTCTCGATACTCCTTCGACTAGGGACATTTAAGGATATGCTTATAGACCCCAGCCCCCACATACATGATCGCCATCATAATGCTGGCAGTCAAGCAAGAATCCTATGGGCTCTATCAACATGATGATAAAGACAAACCAGATAGCATACTATCATCTTGAGTAAGACTGCTTTATCGGTATAGGTCCTCACTCAATCATCATAATCACAAGTCCGCGACTATGATAATTGCCTTGAGGGCACTATAGCCAACAATCTCCCACTTTCACTTAAGGTCAATTATTGTGATGTCGCATACTCGCAGCCCGTGTGATACCGAACACCCAACTTCTCTACTAATCAGTTTCGCAAAGCCCGTTTGTGAAAATGATTGCGTTCGAGAAATAGCCTCAGTGAGTGGATCCACTCCAATGTTTCTTTCTGTATCTCTCCATATCTCAACTTCGCGGAGAAGACTATCTCCCGAAATGAGCAATACTTATCTTAGAATTTGTCTGGATATCTGATAGGACCCAGTTCACAAATGAACTCCTAATCCAACAAACTACTTAGACTGTATCGTCCACTGAATTTAATCAGTAACATGCGCCATGCCTTCCTCAGTATCCGCTTGGACCACCTGTCCAATATACCGTCCCACAAAAGAGGGGAAAACTATAACTCTGACAGTCACTCTGTCATCTAAGTCACCTTGGAAGCCTGAAATGATAACCGTCTCCCGAAGGAGGCTGCCGTAATCATTTCCTAAGAACATTCACTTATGTTCAATAACTCCTTCCCAATGTTTTTCAAGGATTGGATTAATATATCTGCTTATTGCATCTAGTGCAAAAGAAATATCTAATGTGGTACTTGACATTTCATGATTAACTCAATTGCCTAAGCAAGTGATATGCTAATCATGCAGGTCCCTCTCCCCTTTAGTCTGTAAGACACCTTTAGAGAGGGTGACTCCATCACCTGCAGGTACACCACCATGCCAGGAGTCGTCCATTTAATGTCAAAGTACCCAGATTAGGATACTTCCCAAATCTAGATCTAAAATCATAGATCTAGTTACCAGAAAACCTGATATTATATCCTTATCCTATGTGGAGAAACAACTTTGTGACAACTACAGTATAACCGATCATAGTACAGAAATTTCTCTTCCTATTAAGTGCATGTCATCCCGAATACCTGGACATCACTCTCTACTACCTTCTTAGCAGATCTATCTCATATTCTGATGAAGTCAAAAGCTATGACTGTCACATCAAAATTAGATAATCTATTTCCGCTATACCTGCTTTAGTCTATAAATAGACATAAGATACTTGCCCACTATGCTTCAGCTGCTCCCACTGACTACAACACCCCTCTGGCAGAGTCATATATATGTGCACTTCTAAAACTAGTTTAGAACGATGCTATACTCATCCTCCTGCCGGGGCTTATGGTCTAGAACAACAGCAATGGCAAGTCTGGGTAAACAAGAACCTCCTTGTCACTGTCTCTCAGAAGACCGAAGTACCTCTCGGGTGACTGAGGTTACCCACCAAAATCTGCGGAGTGGCTAATGGAACGTCAACAACAATTGAATCCTTAGGTTCTATTAAATCTTCAGTGATCGTTTGCGGTTCTGGAATCACTTCCAGTTCTACAATACTCCCACTTCTGTTTTCTGAAAAAATCCATTTTACTAAAACTGTGGCGAGTCAAGAACAATATAAATATTGATCTTCCTGATGGTAGAAAGTTAACCCTCGTCAAAGCCCCGGATAACCCACAAACAGCCATTACTGAAACGTGCCTTGAGTTTATCCGGATTCTGGTTTTAAGTATCAGCCGGACAACTCCCTATACCTTAACATCATTAAGATATAAATTGATTCTATATGTATCCGATATAGAAACAAAAGCACTAATCTTATTTGAACCAGATTCAAAATTATGCAGCTGTCTCCAGCGCATATCAACCAAATGGAAGGAGGCCAATCAGCATTACTCATCTAGGAGTGCATCCATATATGAGTAACCTGAAAAAGAAGCAAGTTCTCAAAACCATTACTATTAACTGAATACCAAACACAAGTATCTACATCTTCGACTTCCTCGAAGAATCCTGATGCTTACAACAAATTGTTCTCTACTTTATTCTTATACCTATAACTTCTGAATATCTGGACCTCGCATTTCAACGAAATACATGTCCATAACTGGAGAAGTCATGAGTAAACAGAATATAGTACGACTATCAACCCCTTTGTCCTAACGGACACTGGACAACATACAATACTTTGTATAAGTCCCCTGAGTTCAATAACTCAAACTCTGTGCGTCGTAGGTTGAAAAACTGTACTTTGGTTAAGAAGAGTTACACCGCTGTTGAATGCACCTTACCTAATTACCAACTTGATATAGGTAAATGTCACAGACATAATATCAAAAAGTTATATCTCACTTTATAAAATAAATGTACAGATATATCAGTTTGAAATTGGTGCATAACAACGAATATTCAAAACCAAATATTTGCCATCCGGCAAAAACCAGATGATTTCCTCAAATATCACCAATTACAACGAATTCCGATATAATGAGGATTTAATCACCCAATTCCCACTATCTTACTCCCACTCACCATCCGTAATAACATACAGATGTGAGAAACTGATCTGGTAAATACATACCCTGGAGTTAGATTCCAATTAGGAAAACAGTTATCAATTAACATCGCACAGTAAAACTGAATCATAAAAATGTTTCGAAGGGGTAACTGGTATTCCTAGTAACGCCTCTTCCATTATCCTGAATCATGACAGTAACCATATACTTACCTGCCCTCACTACAATCCCTTTATTATGTCTTTACTTATTACCTTCTGTATATCTCCTTTACGCTAATTGGTTTTCTTCATTCCCTACCCTTCGGCACCATCCTAAGGTTTGGAAGAAGACTATCAAATAAGCGTAATAAGTGTACTCTCCTAATCCTAGGAGCCCTCGCAACCTGAGAGAAGGTAAAGAGAAAACACATCTGAATAATCCTATTCTTTTTCTCCTGAACCAGAATCCATCCTCGAAAAAGTTCCTTCGAGTTCGTATGTAACTATACGATGGATTTATCTAATGGAAGTGGATATCCGTAGTGATACGGAGTGTCCTAGAGAATTGCAAAGTGGATGTAGGAGTGGCAGGGGTATACCCGGTCTTTGTCGTGAATGATGGTGATCGCAATTTTCTTTGCCATTGTTCTAATCCCTTTATATGTCTTTACTTATTACCTTCTGTACACCACACTTAAGCTTAATTGGTTTTCTTCCTTCCCTACCGTTCGGCACCTGCCTATGGTTTGGAAGAAGACTATCCAATAAGCTCAACAGGTGTACCTTCTCCTAATCCTAGGAGCCCTCACAACCTGAGAGAAGGTAAAGAGAAAAGACAATCGAATAATCCTATTCAATCTCTCCAGAACCAGAATCCATCCTCGAATCGGATCCTACGAGTTCGTATATAACCATACGATGGATTTATCCAATGGAAGTGGACGTTCGTAGTGATACGGAGTGTTTTGGAGAAATGCAAAAGTGATATAGAAGTGGCAACAGTATATGCGACATCGTGACATTCCAAAAGCCAATTTGTTTAAAGAAGGTTCGGTCAACTTGGCTTCATGAGTTTTAGTCAAAAGTCAGGTCATAGTCGCAACCAGAAAGAGAGAGAGAGAAGAAACACTCAGCGTAAACTCTAACCTAGATCAGAATGGTTAATCATTTTATCTAATCTGGATGGCTCCCACTGTTTTCTCGAATTCTCCTCCAAACCTAAAAGAAGAATTAGTCGGAATCACCCGAGGAGTAATCCTACTCATAAATGGGAATCGGTATCCAACTATCATCGCATGATAACCTGATGGAAGCCACTCAAGTCACCACACTCCAGAAGGTATGCGCAAGCCTGGCAAGTTTCCTGTATGTTTGAAACTCCCGATGTGTGTTTTTACCCTTAGGACCCAAGTGACCTTGACAATGCCAACGTATCAAAGAGTCCTAGTCAAGTTCAACCCGTCATTATCTTGATTGCGTTAAACCCACCCGTACGAGTCCTTGACAATGCCAACATAACCGTACGACTGTCCTAACCAGTCCACATATCCATGTGACAGAAAAGCATTACAGAGCTACCGAACACTACGCCTCGGCAATGCACGACATACGTAGTACGAATACTAAGCAATACTGATCTGAAATGACGGAGGGCTACGGCTGGTTTTTGGCGAAAAACCTTTAACGTAATGAACTTGATCTCGTTGAAGGAATCCAAGTGGTTTTATAAATATATAGTGGCAAAAACTTTTGCTAAAGAGGTCACTCCCGGTGAAGGGATCTCGGCTCTTTTCCCGTTGAAATGGGGTGCAGGATATCCCAAACTGAATACCACGATGCAAAGCAAAAATAATCGACTATAGTAAAGTTATTACGTTGACGCAAACTTTTACCCAAGGGGTCACTCCCGATGAAGGGATCTCGGCCCTTGCCTCGTCGAATGAGGTGCGGGATATTCCAAAATGAATACCACGATGCAAAGCAAAAGTGTACGTCTGTAATGTCAGTTTTTAAAAAACTTGGTTCCAACAACATCATATATAGGTTTGTTTTATCTTTGCATTGATAAGAATCTATGCAGTCCCATCAATTAATCACACCAGAAAAGAACGAAAATAAAATGTACGTATATGCCATCCGCATTCGCCACTGGGTCCTGTCATCACCCGTTAGGTTACTTAACTAACGATAGAGCGGGGACTGGGCTAGCGCAGGTGCAAAACATATACAACATCTACTAGTATATATATAAATATATAACAATCATCCCAGGCATGATATAAAGCAACATCACAGAAGCAATACAGAATGGTGGATAATCTGGAGCCCCGGGTTTCACTTGAGCCGCAAGTGAGACCCGACGTTCCCTGTCGTGTGGATAGCTTGTGCAATGAAACCTAGACCCCTACGAGCGCGGCAAGTTACCCGCAAAACTATAAGCAAGGCAGCCCCCTTCAGCAACGTGAATGGACCACCCAGCACTTCACAGAATCCGATAACTTGAGCACCCCTCCTAGGTCAACCTATACCCCCTACGAGTGCGGCGAATAGCCCGCCAATCCTAAAGTAAGGTCCCCTCCGTCTGAATGCCTTGAGATGCGGACCAGTTGCCCTCTAGAACCCGGCTATTCGTGCACTCCACCTCGGGGTAATCCTAGTACAGAAAATAAAATAATATACAAGGGTGACATCGACCTCATCCCGGTCGTGCCCCAAAAGAATAATATACAAACTGGCAGTGACGGCAGTCCACATGTCGGACGCTCGCCCCGCAATATCAAATGTACAAATGAAATAAAACTGTACTATCATTGCACTATTGATATCCACCACGACGATCCAACCAACATCACAGCACATCACAGAACATCAACATGAATGTCACGTTCGTAAACCCGTCTAAAAGACATATAGCAATTAGACGAGTTTACCGATCAAATAACATTCACGGTCGCAGAATATAATGTATGTACTGTCAAACGCACGCTTAAAATATCGATCGACTAAGTTCCAAATTGGCCCCAATAGCAAAACAACACTTCACTGAAACCTGGGCCAAAACAGAATATCACAAAAATCACATTTCCAAGTAAATGGGCTACAGAAAAAATTTGGTCGCCCATTGCCACTAAACCGCGGCGGAACCGCCGACAATAAGGGCTTAGTGCGGTGGATCCGAGGCGCTTTTGTGGAATCACGAGCCCAAATTTTTCCAGTACCCTTAAAATTGCCTGCACGGATTTTTAAGATGCATGAAATAATTGTTTGACCACTTTTGAAAATCGACAGCAACTATGAAAATGGAATCGTGATTTCGGTAAATTCCGTCGATCGATCTTTTAAGCATGGTTAAACAAGCTAGTGAGGGGTTTAAAGGGTGGCTATGATACCATGAAGGGTCCCGGCAGCGCCCCGGCCGTCAAAACGCGGCCAAAATGTGGAACAAAATTTTCTAAACCGGCGCTACCGCTACACGATTTACGGATCGACCTTAAACCCTAAACTAGAAAACTAAACTAAGAGTTAGAATTGTTATACCGAGTTGATCCGAGTCCTTCGGTCTTCATTCCAAGCTCCTAGCGGCTCCTTGATGATGTTTAGTTGCTGGTCTTCCTTTGTCTCCGATGATCCACCCGAGGGAAACGGCTCAAGCTCCAACCTCGATGAACGAGGTAACCGACGCTCCGAAGTCGCTAGCTATGGAGAGTGGGGGTGTATGGAAATGTCACTACAATTTTCTCTCAATTAAAATGCTCATGGAGCAACCATAGAAGATGAGGAGATGAACTTTGGCATGAGCAAGAATAATGCTAAGTGTTTTGTGTGGATTAGAGTGAGAGAGTGAGGAGGCTTGCATAATGTGTAATGTTGCCAAATGAAATTAACCCCATGCCCACCATAATGTGGTCGGCCCCCCTTCTCCTGGATAAAGTCAGACCCCTAACAACGCGATATTTAGTGTCGGCATGTAACCCATCACCTCCTGAGAAACTATCGATCCTGGATCGGTAATCCTCATCTACCATGGCCATGGATTTATGGTGATGGCCACCCGTACACAATGCGACATCAACCCCCAATACCGGGAGAGACGAATCCCCGACGATCCGATCACTGCCTCCATGTGGCTCGGGACTGTACCCAACTAAAACCTGTTTGCACGACTCTTTTGAGCCGTTGTAGGGTAGTAATCAAAGCACAGTGGGAACTCACACGAGACAAATGACGATATCAGGTCGACAGACTAACCTGTACACATGTCACCTGGGAACTGCTATCTGACAATAGATATAATACCAACTAGCAGGTTCCCGGCGAGTCCGTCCAGTGTACTCATAACCCAATGAGCACCTGCATACTATCTTAGGTGAACAAACTAACACCAATGGCTTGTAAGACCTGGCCACCGCCCCTCGTCGAGGTCTCGATCAGTATACACTAGTCTACACTGGAGTATCGTTTCCCAGTCTCGATACTCCTACGACTAGGGACATTTAAGGATATGCTTATAGATCCCAGCCCCCACATATATGATCGTCATCATAATGCTGGCAGTCAAGATAGAATCCTATGGGCTCTATCAACATGACAATAAAGACAAACCAGATAGCATACTATCATCATGAGTAAGATTGCTTTATCGGTATAGGTCCTCACTCAATCATCATAATCACAAGTCCGCGACTATGATAATTGCCTTAAGGGCACTATAGCCAACACATGACCCCATCGCGGAAATACGTCAGCAAATGACCCCGTCGCAGAAATACGTCATCCAATGACCTCGTCGTGGAAATACGTCATCAAATGACCCCGTCGCGGAAATACGTCATCCAATGACCCCGCTGCGGAAACACGTCATCCAATAACCCTGTCGCGGAAACACGTCATCACATAACCCCGTCGCGGAAATACGTCATCCAATGACCCCGTCTCGGAAACATGTCAGCACATGACCCCGTCACGGAAATACGTCATCGAATGACCCCGTTGCGGAAATATATAAGCACATGACCCCATCTTGGAAATACGTCAGTAAATGACCCCGTCGCGGAAATACGTCATCCAATGACCCCATTGTGGAAATACGTCAGCACATGACCCCGTCACGGAAACACGTCATCCAATGACCCCGTCGTGGAAATACGTCAGCAAATGACCCGTCGCGGAAATACGTCATCCAATAACCCCGTCGCGGAAATACATCAGCACATGACCCCGTCGCGGAAATACGTCATCCAATGACCCCGTCGCGGAAATACGTCATCCAATAACCCCGTCGCGGAAACACGTCAGCAAATGACCCCATCGCGGAAATACGTCATCCAATAACCCCGTCGCGGAAATACGTCAGCAAATGATCCCGTCGCGGAAATACATCATCCAATGACCCCGTCGCGGAAATACGTCATCCAATGACCCCGTCGCGGAAATACGTCAGCACATGACCCCGTCGAGGAAATACGTCTTCCAATGACCCCGTCGCGGAAATACGTCAACCAAATGACCTCCTCTTCGGAGTAGTGCTTCGACTCGGAAAAAGACCAACTCATCGATCACTTGCAAGTCCTCTTGACTTATAAGGGAGAAAATTCTCTTGTGAGATCCATACGACTCTCAAAAGAAAACACACACTTAGGAGTCCTCACGACTCCTAGGGAGAAAATACACCTACGGGATCCTCTCGACTCGTAGGGAGAAAAGTCTTTATGAGACCATCACGGCTCATAAAGTTGGAAAGCCTTAGGCGGCAGATCTGAACCTGTCTTCTAAGCCATCGCTGCCCTACAAAGAGTTCAAGATGAACTGTTATCTATCGTTCATAAGTTACATTTGCTAAAATCACATGACAACAACACGGCAAAGAAAAGAAGGCGATAATACAAGATAGAAAAGAAATGTGTCCTTTATTCATGAATTCAGTTGGATACAAATTACATCATATGAAAATGAATGGAATAAAAAAATGAATAAAATGAATACATGTTATTCATAGGTTACAAATGTACAATCGATACAAAGGCAGCTACTAAGAAGGAGGCGTTTTCAATAAATCAGGCAGTTGCTCGCGCACTCCTCTCAACTCCTTTTCATGGTCGGCCGCTGCGGCCAGCTCCGCTTCAACTCGAGCCCGTTGCTGCAAGCAAGAAGAAAGTTTCTCATCGATCTCCCGTTGAACAACTTTGCGATTCTGCATAACCCGCTGTAGGAAGTCTAGCTTCTACCTTAGCGCTAGCCCGTCTGAAATGCATCGTTGCAAATTGTCGAAGACGGCTCTCAGTTGCGCAGCGTTTGCTTCAACTTGGGCGCGCAGCCGGGCGGATTCACCTGAAGCCTCCTCGTGTTCCTTCCGCCTTAAGGTCGCTTCTTGTTCAAAATGACGGAGGAAGGGAACGCTCTGCTCAACCCATGCAGCCCGTTGGGAGTTCAAAGCCAACATTTCTGGAGCGGGACGCCTAAACTCAATCTTATGAAGACAGGCCTCGATCTTCTTACAGTAGTTAACCCAAGACTCAACGACGCCTTCGCTATGGAAGTGCACAAGCGTCGCCAACATCGGATTAACCTCAGCAGCAAAATCAGCAGCAAGTGCAGGGGCCTCCGCGTCAAGCTCCTAGATGGATTCACTCAACATGCGTAGGCTGGTCACGGCGTCCTTGGAAGATGGACGTCTGGAAAAGGGCCCTGCCGGCATTAAGATGCGAGACTCGAAGGGAGCTGGAGTCGGTGCGATTGCTGCAAAACAAATCATAACAGATATCGGCTCAAAAGATAAAGAAGATGCAAGAGCAATGAAGGATACTATACCAACTGCGACAGGGGGGCAGAGTTGGGAGTACTGGTGGTGCGACGATTCTCTCATCCCCTCCTTCAATTTTTAGTGCTGCAATCAATTTAAAAATTAACAATGGCAGGGTCGTCCGTCAAAGAAAGGAAAGGACGTCGGTTTAGTGACTTCCGACTGGAAGGAGAAATGCGGGTTCAGCACTTGATACAGATGATCGAAGAGAACTCCTGTAAGGTTGCGACAATACATGGTCAGCAAACGGAAGATGCTATCCCCGATTGAAATTAATCGCAAACCCATACCTTCCAGCATTTGAGAGGATATAAGAGTAGGCGCAAGGACAACGACCGTCCGAGCGGCAACTGGTGACGCTTCTTCGGGTAGCACAACCTCAGCGCTCACCACACCTGCATTCGAAACAAACAAATTGTCATCAGAAGGGACTGAAAAGGATTTTGAAACAAAAGTAAACAGCGGCTAGAGACCTACCTGACGGGTCATCAGCCAAAATTGCGACGGAAGCATCACTGGGCGTTGCGGTTTCTTCGCTCTCCTTCAGCGGAATGGTTTCAGTGCCAGTAGCTTCATCCCCCGATTCTACGAGGGCCGTCGTGACACTCGCAATGCCAGGCGATGGCAGGGAACCGCAAAAGGAAAGAGCGGCGGTTTGGACAGTCCCGGACTCCCGAGAGAGAGTAGCCGCTTCAGGTTCGGTGGTTGCCGTCATCTCACCTATCGCCTCATCACCAGGAATTGGCCCTGCAGGATATGATATGTGAGAATTTGAAGATCAAATTCTAATAAAAAGACCCAGTATTACGCTACCTTAGGACGGCTTCGCAATTGCCTCCCGAGCCACGCGCACAACCTATCTATAGACAGTAGACAAGGCAACTGGAGCATCTTCGGAAGAAATAGCGACGGATGGAGTAGTGCTTGAACCTGCACCCACAGCCAAGCTGACATCACGTTCCTTCGCCGCACGCTTTATGCGCTTCTTGTCAGCCCTGGCAATAAGAAAGGACCTCCTCAAGACTTCCGTCAAAGTGACGTCATCGTCCGAGCCAGGAGCTACCTCTGGAGCTGTTACGACGTCTGTCATCGGCTGCTTAAGCGAAGCCTCTTCTGGCAATACTGAGGGAGCTGAGATTTCGGCAGCCGGCTCTAGAAGCGTCGCTGCGCCACGATGCGGGATTGGCACTGCACTCGGGATAACCTGAGTTGAAATAGTCCATGTAATAAAAAAAGGGAGGGTCGGACTATCCATAAAAAAGGAATGAAGATACAATGAGCCGAAAGATACCGAGGCCCATGGAAGCACGAAGCTTCTCTTCCTCCTCAAAAGTCCGAAGGGAAGCCGCCAGAGCCTCTTCAGCAGAGATGCCTGACAAAGAAGGATTTATTAATAAGAGAGAAGGAAAAAGCTTAAAACGACATGACTAGAGCATACCTATCTCCGCAAGTGATAGCAATGCCGCCTCTGCGCGAGCCTATCGCTCGTTAGCCACAAGGGCGGCTTGAAAATCGGTATCATCCGGAGGCTCAATAAATAGACCCTCATTGGTCCCGTACTCACTTAAACTCTCGCTATAGGGAGCATGGGGCTCCTGGCCGAGTACGACATCGAGAGAAAACATCGACTTCTTCTTCTTCTGCTAACGAGCCCCGGCGGCCGACGATAAGATCCTACGCTTCACGTGCATTTTTGGGCGATGAGTCCCAATCTCCACGCCAACTCCAGAGTTCGGAGACGCTATAGCTACCGTTTTAGGAACGCTGGGCTGTGGATTTGAAGTAAAGGAATGAGGAACTGCAACCGTATCAGTTTCCTTTAATGAAGGACGAACGACAATTCGTCGTTTTAAAGGGACGGATGGGTTATCGGCAGGGATTGCACCCTTGCGATCAAGCAGCAGCCGTCGTTCTTCCCTAATCATGGCACCCGTTGTGTGCTGATACCACGCCACATATGCGTTCGAGGCGTTCGGGATGTAACTCGGTGTAAGTCCACGTTACCTTTCCCGGTACTTACGAGCTTGCGGAAATGATGAAAAACGATTTTTCTAGAGGTGGTAACATGGACTCAAAAACGGATCTTTGTTAAACAACTATCTAACAAACCTAACAAGAGTTTTACCTACTCGGTTAGGAGGTTATACCTTTCTTGAACTCCTTCGTCTTCAACTCTTTGCGGTGTACGGATTGGCCTCACCTCGTCGTCTCCTTGCGCCGAAGATGGATCCACCTGAAAGCTTCTACCTTTGGCTTCTCTTCAAACTTGAAGAAACTAGAACACTTGGGTTGCTAAACCTTGTGAACTAGGATGAGTAGAAAAGTGATATGGGTTTTCTTTTATCTCTAAGGCAATGTTTCTCAACTCATGAGATGGAGTTGCCTTGAGCTAGAGAGAGCAAGAGGAAGAGCAAGAGGGAGAGCTTGAGCATGAGAGAGAAGAAGAATGATAGAATGAGCCAACCTCTTTTCCTCCCATGCTCTCATAACAAAATAATAATAATAATAATAATTGTGTATTATGTGATGGTTCATATTATATCAAGTGGTATTATCATTTCATGCACTCATTTTGCAAAGCATAACAAACAAGCAAAAGTCTTTTCATGAAATGAAAACCATTGTAATGATGATGGTCAACTAGTCCAACCTAGTCAACCGGTCAACCAAGTCAACAAGTCAACAAAGTCAACCTTTCAACCCAACCATGGCACAACAATACTTAATTAATATTATCATTAATCATATTTCTTATTCTCATTAGGGTTTAGCAAAAGTCAATGGTCAACAGTCAACAGTCAACAACCCCAATGAGAATCCTCTGTCTCTCTGTCAACTGTGCATACACACTCGCATCCGCGTTCCGAGGAACACGAATACAAACGAGATAAAACCAACCCCATAACATACACTAGGATCTGGCTTAAACCAAAGCCCGCTAGTGTTAACTGTCCGGACACTAAATGTGGACAAGTGCACGGATGTGACCGAACCCTGTCGCAAAACCATGCGACCTGTCGCAAAACCATGCGACCTCTACTCTTTTGCCTAAAAGCGAATAGCTTTCTGTATGGGACTCTAAAGACTCGACACTACGCTGGCAGTGGGTTTAACCACAGACCGCAAGCGGCACTAGCTGTGAGTAACGGTCCCCAGGTAGATGCCGACAAGAAGACTGACGAGGTGAAACCCATCTGAACTCCTACTGAGCCTGAATGTGACAATCTCTGTACAGTCCGGTCTGTTCGTCTGATAACATCGCATGGCGGGCCTAGGGGGCGGTAAACGTCAGTCCCCTAATAGCGGTACAAGTCGTGTCGGAGTGTAGCCCAGAACACCCTGAGATAACACTGGAAACCTACCAGTATATCTCGCTTGCCCTGGCCAGGGACTTTGTGTAATAGCTCTACTAGACACAGTGCGATGTCAACCCCCAATACCGGGAGAGACGAATCCTGTCTAACCGTCACTGCCTCCAAGTGCTTCGGGACTGCACCCAACTACTACCTGTTTGTACAACTCCTTTGAGCCGTGGTAGGGTAGTAATCAAAGTACAGTGGGAACACACTCAAGGCGAAGTGACAGTGTCAAGTCAGCGGACTAAGCTGTACTCATGTCACCTGGGAACTGATAACTGACGATAGGTATAGTACTAACCAACAGTTCTCGACGAGTCATGTCCAGTGTACTCGTAACCTAACGAGCAACCGCATACTATCTCAAGTACGACGTACTGACGGCTGTGGGACAGACCGTCTCCCACACTGGGATGAGAAGCGCATAAGCTAGTCTACTCCGGAGTATCGATGCCCTGTCTCGATATTCCTACGACTAGGGACCTGCATAAGGATGTGCTTGTGGATTACCCAGCCCCCACTAGTGTGACTGCCATCACAACGCTGGTAATCAAGCAAAGATCCTAAGGGCTCCACTAATGTGTATAGGTGATATACTAAAATAAACACATGTACACATTAAAGCAGAAACAAACCAAGTAGCATACTATTATATTGAGCAAGATTGTCTATACAAGATGAATATCCCAAGCTTCCATTAAGTAATATACAAACTAGTATGATACAGTAATGGCATCTAGGGCATATACACTAACAATCTCCCACTTGCACTAAGGCCATGTACTGGCGTATCGAAGACCTATCATCTCGATCAGCCGCTCGAACAGAGTTTGGGGTAAGGCCTTCGTGAGTGGATCAGCAGTGTTATCTTCCGTATTTACTCTCTTTACCTCGATCTCCCGGCGATCTCCGATCTCCCTGATCAGGTGGTACCGCCTCAAAATGTACCTGGACTTCTGATGGGACCTGGGTTCCTTCGCTAAAGCTATAGCGCCGTTGTTGTCACAATACAGCGGTATTGGATCAACACTGGTAGGAACCACCTGAAGCTCCGTGAGGAACTTCTTCATCCAGACAGCTTCCTTTACGGCATCGCAAGCAGCTATGTACTCCGCTTCTATAGTTGAGTCAGCAACGATTTCCTACTTGGAGCTCTTCCAGCAAACCACCCCTCCATTGAGGGTAAAGACATAACCCGACATGGACTTGGAGTCATCCTTGTCACTCTGGAAGCTGGAGTCAGCAAAGGCCTCGATCTGGAGGTCTTTTCTGCCATACACCAAGAACATCTCCTTAGTCCTTCTCAGGTACTTGAGAATGTTCTTTACTGCTATCCAGTGTTTCTCTCCTGGGTTTGACTGATACCGGCTTACAACGCTCAATGCGTATGCTACATCTGGTCTGGTACACAATATCGCATACATAATAGATCCTACCGCAGATGCATAGGGTATTGATGACATGCGAGCCCTTTCCAAATCAGTCTTGGGAGACATCTCTTTGGAGAGGGTGATTCTGTGACAAGCCGGTAGATTACCGCGCTTGGAATCTTCCATACTGAATCGTTTCAGTATGGTGTCGATGTACCTTGACTGTGAAAGCCCCAACATCCTTTTAGATCTATCACGATAGATCTGGATCCCCAGAATGTAGTTGGCATCGCCCAGGTCCTTCATGGAGAACCTCTGTGACAAGAATCCTTTGACTGACTGTAGCATATGAATATCATTTCCTATTAGGAGAATGTCATCGACGTACAAGACGAGGAATACCACATTTCTCCCTACAATCTTACTGTAAATGCATGGTTCATCTGGGTTATTGACAAAGTCGAATTCTTTGACAGTATCATCAAAGCAGATGTTCCAACTCCGCGATGCCTGCTTCAGTCCATAGATGGACTTGAGCAACTTGCACACTTTACCGCTGCTCCCACTCTGAATGAATCCCTCTGGCTGATCTATATAGACGCACTCTTCCAAATATCCAATTAGGAAAGCCGTCTTTACGTCCATCTGCCAGATTTCATAATCGTGGAAGGCAGCAATGGTAAGAAGGATCTGAATGGATTTCAGCATAGCCACTGGAGAAAAGGTTTCGTCATAGTCCAAACCAGGTCTTTGACGAAAACCCTTTGCAACAAGTCTAGCTTTATAGGTCTCAACCTGTCCATCTACACCAATCTTCCTTTTGAAGATCCACTTGCATCCAACAGGTTTTATCCTATCTGGAGCAACGTCCAACGTCCATACTTTGTTGGTGTACATGGACTCCATTTCGGTCCGCATTGCATCCAGCCATTTTACTGAGTCACTGCTCTGAAAGGCTTGCTGGAAGCTAGTAGGCTCATCATAATCAATAGTGCAATCCTCTCTATCCTCGTCTATGAGAAAACCGTAGTTTCTCTCGGGCGGATGAGACTGCCTACTACTCCTGCGGAGCGGCGCAGGAATGTGCGGTTCTCCTGAAACTTCTGGTTCTTCCAAGCTTTCAGTAACAGCTTGTGGTTCTGGAATTTCTTCCAGTTCTATTGCGCTCCCACTTATCTGATTTTCCAAAAATTCAGTTTCCAAGAAGTGGGCATGCGGAGAAACAAAAACTTTTTGTTCTTCTGCAGAATAGAAAAGATACCCCCTGGAGTTCTTTAGGTATCCCATAAACTTACACAGTACTGAGCGTGCCTCGAGCTTATCCGCATGCTGCTTTTTTACAAAAGCTGGACATCCTCATGTCTTAAGATACTTAAGACAGGGTTTCTTCCCACTCCACATCTGATATGGGGTGGTAGGCACAGTCTTGGTTGGAGCCTTGTTCAAGAGATATGCAGCTGCTTCTAGTGCATAACCCCAGAAAGATTGCAGTAACTCAGCCTTACTCATCATGGAACGAACCATATCCAATAGGGTTCGATTCCGCCTTTCAGATACACCGTTGTGTTGTGGTGTGTATGGAGAAGTACGCTGAGAGAGAATTCTATTCTTTTTTAAGTAGTCCAGAAACTCGGCACTTAAGTATTCACCACCTCGATCAGATCTCAGTGTCTTTATACTTTTGCCTGTTTGTTTTTCAACTTCATTCTTGTATTCCCGAAATTTCTCAAAGGCCTCGGATTTGTGCTTCATCAAGAAGACATGTCCATACCTAAAGAAATCGTCTGTGAAAGTAATGAAGTATGAATAACCACTTCGCGCATGTGTAGACATTGGACCACACACATCATTGTGTATGAGTCCCAAGAGCTCGCTTGCTCTTACTCCGTGTCCAGTGAACGGAGTCTTTGTCATCTTTCCCATGAGACAAGATTCACAAGTGGCATAAGACTGATACTCGAACGGATTCAAGTATCCCTCTTTATGTAACTTAGTTAATCGTGTCTCATTAATGTGACCCAGTCTACAATGCTATAAGAAAGCCTGATTTGTTTCCGGAGACTTTCTTTTTAGTGTGTTCTGGACAGTGAAAATCTGAGCTTGATTCAATACGTATATCCCGTTACTTAATGTACCTGACCCAATCAAAACTTGATTTAGGTGGATGTTGACCACATCGCTTACAAAAGTAAAATCATATCCTTCCTTAGAAAGTAAGGATACAGATATGATATTACAAGTCGCACCTGGTACATACAAACAGTTACGCAGAATCAATATCTGCCCAGTTGTCAGTCCAAGATGATATTCCCCTACGGATTCAGCATCCATGCTCATTCCGTTAGCAACCCTGAGAGTCATATCACCTTTTCTGATAACCCTACGGTTTCTCAGAGCCTGTAATGAATTATAGATGTGAGATCCTGATCCGGTATCCAATACCCCGGAAGTAGGGTTAACTGACATACAGTTCTCTATCACAAACACACCCGAAGCCGAAGCCACAACATGCTTCGAATTCTGGCTACTGTCTTTGCTAGCCCTGCAATCCTTCTGCCAATGTTCATTCCCGTAACAATAGGAACCTCCCTCTCTTACTACATCCAGTCCCGAAACTTTTGTCCTTCCCTTTCCTTCTTCTTCCCTGGTTTCCTTCAGGGTATAAGCAAAGGGCAGGGACTGTAGAATTAAGTCAGTACTTGACCCATTCTCCAACGTGGTCTCCAGGTCCGTGAGCTCAAAATAGCTGGTCTATGTAAGGACGTTGCCCCCTACAGATGACCCGACAGCCAACCTCGCTTGAAGCAATTCGTTCGAGGTCTCATATCTTGCGATACGAGATTGCTCTCCATATAAATCTTTGTTATAGAGGAAGATAGAAACTGAGTCCATCTTCTCGTGCTGCCTCTGGTTTGCACCATCAACTGAGGCTAACACGAGGCACTTAGCTTTCATACAGTCTTTTTCCGATGTCATACGGATGTCAATGTCCGTGATAGGGGAAACTGGTCCTGAGACGGCAAGGGTTTGATTAGTTAAGAGGTGTCCCAGCTTGTCATGGGTAATGGACATCGGACAGACCTTTGCCAATCATAACAGTCAGGTTCAGTCATTTTTTTATCTAGATGTAACCTATGTGCGGTCACTGGGTCGCTGCAATAAGAGAGAGAGAGAAGAAAACACTCAGCATGATGCTCTTGCAAGTTTAGATTGGTTTTTAATTTATCTAAACAGGATGGCTCCCACTGTCTCTCGAATCCCTCCTCAAACCATAAAGGAAGAATTAGTCGAGATCAATCTCACCGTACAATACTTGCTTAACCATTCAACCAGGCCAGTGTCGGTACTTCGAGGCAAGTTTTACAACGCTTTCGCGAAGTTCCTTAATTAAATAACCTCTTTTCCATGGGGGCGTAGCCCCGCTAACACCTTTCTAGACACCTACTTGGTTTATAGCATTGATCGTTAAGTGAGAAAGTTCCCGATGTTCGAGATAGTGCCCTCAGATTCAATTATTGGATCACAGGCACGTGATTGCAATGATTGAGGGAGGACTTATCCCGGTAGGACAATCTTACTCAAGATGATAGTATGCTATCTGGTTTACCTTTATCATCGTGTAACTGCTTTAGGTGACCTTACAGGTCACTATTGCACGTTGATAGAGCCCCTAGGATTCTTGCTTGACTGCCAGCAATATGAGGGCGATCATATACATGGGAGCTGGTAGTCTATAAGCACATCCTTAAAAGGTCCCTAGTCGTGGGAGTTTCGAGATAGGGCATCGATACTCCAGAGTAGACTAGTGTATACAGTCGAGACCCCGACGAAGGGCGGTGGCCGCTCTCACAAGCCACTGGTGTCAGTTGGATCACCTAAGATGTATACAGGTGCTCATTGGGTTATGAGTACACCGGACAGGACTCGCCGGGAACATGCTAGTTGGTCTTATACATGACGTCAGATAGCAGTTCCCTGGTGACATGTGTACAGGTTAGTTCATCGACCTGAGGATCGTCATTTGTCTCGTGTGAGTTCCCACTGTACTTTGATTACTACCCTACCACGCTCAAAGGTGACGTGCAAACAGGTTTTAGTTGGGTATAGTCCCGAGCCACATGGAGGCAGTGAGCGGATCTTCAGGGGTTCGTCTCTCCCGGTATTGGGGGTGAGGTCGCGCTGTGTCTAGGAGAGCCGTTACACGAAGTCCTTGGCCAAGGCAGGAGATTTACTGGTAGGTATTCCAGTAGTATCTCAGGGTGTTCTGGGCTACACTCCGACACGACTTGTACCGCTTTTGGGGGTCTGGCTTTTACCAACCCCCTAGGCCCGCCATGCGATGCTCATAGACGAACGGACCGGACTGTACGGATATTGTCACTGACAGGCTCAGTAGGGTGTCAGGATGAGTTCGCTCATCGACGTCCCTTTTGGTCAATACCTGGTAGCCCGTTACGTATAGGCTAATACCTCTGACGTGCTAGTGGTTAAATCCACAACCAAAGTATTGACGAGTCTTTAGAGTCCCCCACAGACCGTTTTCTCAAGTTTCGGGCGAAACGTTGTAGAGGCCGTATGGAGATATGGCAGGGTTCGATCAGATACGTGCGGTATTGCACGGATCAGGATCGGACGGTTAGTACTAGAAGCCGTATGGAGATATGGCAGGGTTCGATCAGATACGTGCGGTATTGCACGGATCAGGATCGGACGGTTAATACTAGCGGGCTTTGGTTTAAGCCGGATCCTAGTATTGTACTGTGTAGATTTTGTCTCATTGCATTTGTATTTCGGTCAGAATACAAATGCGGGTATGTATATACAGTAGCGGGGTTTTCCTGTAATTTATTACGGGATCAGTTTTTTGGAGTTGCCAGTTTGTTTTCCGTTTCAGCCATATTTTTTGTATCTTTCATTGGCTGAAGATTGGTGGAGGAGAGCTTATTTGCATTTGTGCAAATAAGCATGTTGGAGGGTGTTATTTGCATATTGTTGTATCATGATGACTTAGCCTCCATTGACTTCTAGGATCATGATGGTTCATGATTGCTTATCTTTTGTCATGGTGATGATGATGGATTATGATGGTTGAGTGTGATTTTGGTTGTGATGATTCTTGATCATCATCACACCTTTTCTCTCTCTTGGATTATGAGAGACTCTCTTTTCTTTGATACTCTCTTCCCTTCACCATTGCATGGCCGGCCATCAAGAGGGAGGGCTGCCCATTATTTTGGTGTGGGAATTTTTGCTCTTTTCATGCTACAAAAATTCCCAAGTTCATCCACAAAAAGCTTACATCTCAATCCTCCACCAAAGGCAACTTCCAATACCCCAAATGAGACATAGCTTCTACACTATATTCTACAGCAAATCTTGGACACGTCGACTCGCCAACTTCGTCCCCGAGTTGCCTCGGTCCAGAGGTGGGAGCCCGTAAAAGAAGCCGGCAACGTGGTGCCGTTCCGGCGACTTGGTGGAGACCGGAGATTCCGCGGGGAGATCGTGACGACGACGAGAAGACCGAAGGACATGGATCGCTCGGTATATCTCTACCCCCTTCTCTAGATTGCTAGGACTAGATTAATGGCTCGATCCTGGTTTATAGTGCGCGGTGGTGCCGGTTTAAAAAGTTAAAGAAAATCGTCGCTTCCGCATTCCGGCGTCAGATTGACGGCCGGGGCGCCGCCGTGCACTTACAGTGGTATCAGAGCCTCGCCATTATCCTAGTCTAGTTTTGTCTAATGTGTTTACAAGTTCGATCGAACGGATTTTCTGAAAACCCGATATCATGCACATCAGTTTTCTGTCGAATTGTTTTTGGCTCCAAAATTTTTTCAGTACATTGCAGAATGATGTGCAGGGAATTTTAAGAATTCTGTGAAAATTTGGTCTCGTGAACAGTCTACACCACCGCGGAACCGCGGCCAAACCCATGCTTGGGCCGCGGTTCCGCCGCGACTTTCACGGTTCAGTGTACCAAAATTTTGCAGAAAGCCCCTGACTTGAAAATAGTGTTTTTGGAATGTTCTTTTTGGGCCCAGAATTTCTGTGAGTGCTACAGTAGTGCTTGGGGCCCACTTGGGTAAATTTGATCGATCGAATATTTTAAACACATTAGTTTACAGTATTTACATTATATCTGCGACCATGAATGTCACTTGATCGGTAAATCCAGTCTAACTGCTATAGCCTGGTTAGACGGATTTGCGAACGTGACATTCACGTTGATGTTCTGTGTTGTGCTGTGATGTTGCGGATTGCTCGTGGGGGATAGCCTGGATGCAATGCTAGTACAGTTTTTGTTGTATTATGTACATTTGATATTGCAGGGCGAGCGTCCGACATGTGGACTACCGTCACTGCCTGATTGTATATTATTCTTTTGGGGCACGACCAGGTCGAGGTCGATGTACCCGTTGTATGTATATTTTACTTTCTGTACTAGGATTACCCCAAGATGGGGTGCACGGATAGCCGGGTTCTAGAGGGCAACGGGCCCGCATCTCATGGCATTGAGACGGAGGGGGCTTCACTCTAGAATTGGCGGGCTATTCGCCGCACTCGTAGGGGGTACAAGTTGACCCAAGAGGGGTGCCCAAGTTACCGGATTCCGTGAAGTGCCGGGTGGTCCATTCACGTTGCTGAAGGGGGCTGGCTCGCTTCAGGTTTTGGTGGGTAACTTGCCGCGCCCATAGGGGTCTAGGATTTCATTGCACAGGCTATCCACACGATCAGGGGAACGTCGGGTTTCAGTAGTAGCTCTGTGAAACCCGGGGATCCCAGATATCTGTATTGTTCTGTGATGCTGTATATTTCTGTGATGTTGCATTTTATCACGCCTTGAGCGAAATATTATATATTGATATATATACTAGTAGATGTTGTATATTTTTTGCATCCACGCTAGTCCAGTCCCCGCTCTGTCGTTAGTTAAGTAACCTAACGGGTAATGACGGGACCCAGTGGCGAATGCGGATGGCATATACGTACATCATTATTTCTGTTCTTTATTGGTGTGATCAATTGATGGGACTGCGTTGATTCGAATCAATGCAAGTTAAAAACAAACCTATTTTGATGTTGTTGGAATACTTTTCAAAAAGCTGTTATTGCAAGGACGTTCTCTTTTGTTTTGCATCGTGGTATTCAGTTGGAATATCCTGCTCCTTAGTCGACGAGGCAAGGGCCGAGATCCCTTCACCGGGAGTGACCCCTTGGACAAAAGGTTTGCGTCAGGGCAATACCTTCACTATAGCCGATTACTTTTGCTTTGCATCATGGTATTCAGTTGGAATATCCTACACCTCATTCTACGGGGAAAGAGCCGAGATCCCTTCACCGGGAGTGACCTCTTTAGCAAAGGTTTTCGTCACTATATTTTCATAAAAGCTATCCAGTTCCTTCAACGATATCAAGTTCATTACGTTAAAGGTTTTCGCCAGAAACCATTCATAGCCCTCCATCGTTTCATATGGGTGGTCAATAGTATTCAAGCTGTGTATGTTGGCCAAAGTCAAGGCACAGTGATTGGTAGCTATTGGGTATTCATATGCAGCATAGATAGATGCGTTGGTTTGGGGCAGTCGTACTACTATTTTGGCCAAAGTCAAGGGTATGTACGGGTGGGCTCAAATTAACCTGGATAATGATGGGAAGAACTTGACATGTGACTTATGATATGTTGGCCAAAGTCAAGGTCATAAGAGCATGGGGCAAAAATCCACATCGGGAGTTTCAAAAGAAACTGAAACTTGCCAGACATGCGCATATTTTCTGAAGTGTGATGACGTGAGCGAATTCCGTCACGTTATCATGCGATGATAGTTGGATCCCGATTCCCACTGATGAGTTAGTTTACTCCTCGGGTGACCCCGACTAATTCTACTTTCAGGTTTGGAGGAGAATTTGAGGTTACAGTGGGAGGTTCCCAGATTAGATAAATTGGTAACCATTCTGATCTAGGTTAGAGTGCACGCTGAGTGTTTCTTTTCTCTCTCTCTTTGGCAGCGACCATTGACCCGACCCTAAGACTATGACTCAGTGACCAAGTTGACCGAACCTTCTGAAACACTGGCTTTTGGATTGTCAGAGTTCCAAACCTCATTGCCACTCCTACTTTTACCCTATTCTCCAGGACACCCAGTATTACTACGAACGTCCACTTCCATTGGACAAAACCATTGTATGGTTATATACGAACTCGAAGGAATTTATTCGAGGATGGTTTCCGGTTCTGGAGAAAACGAATAGGACTATTCAGTTGTCTTTTTCCTTCTCTCAGGTTGCGAGTACTCCTTGGTTTAGGAGATAGTACACCTATTACGCAAATTGGATAGTCTTCTTCCAAACCATAGGCAGGTGCCGAACGGTGGGGAATGAAGAAAACCAATTAGCATAATGATGGTGTGCAGAAGGTATTAAGTAAAGACATAATAAGGGATTAGTAAGAGGGCAAAGTAAATTGCGACTGCTATTCACGACCAAACCAAGTATTTCTTCGCCAATCCTAAATGACCTTTGTATTTCTCCAGGACACTCCGTATCACTACGAAGATCCACAGTTTATTGGATACTCCATCGTATGGTTATATACGAACTCGAAAGGAACTTGTTCCAGTTCGGAGATGGATTCTGGTTCAGGAGAAATAGGAATAAGGATTATTCGGTTGTCTTTTATCTTCACCTTCTCTCGCATTGCGAGTGCTCCTAGGATTAGGACAGTACACCCATTATGCTTATTGGATAGTCTTCTTCCAAACCATAGGCTGGTGCCGAACGGTAGGGAAGGAAGAAAACCATTTGGCCTAAAGGGGTGTACAGAAGGTAATGACTAAAGACATAGAAAGGGATTTGGAAAGATGGCAAAGAATTACACGGTTGCAGTTGTGAATCTGGATAATGGAAGAGGCATTACTAGGAATACCGGGATACCCCACCGAAACATTTCAATGTTTCAGTTTCACTGTGTACTGTTAAAAGAAAACTGATTTCCTAACTAGACACTTGCTCCAGGGTATGTATTTACCAGGTATGATTCTCACATCTGTATAGTTTTATAGATGATGAGTGGGAGTAAGTTATTGGGAATTAGGTGATCATCCTCATTATATCGGGATTCGTTGTAATCGGTGATATTTGAGGAAATCACCTGGGTTGTTTGCCGGACGGCAAATATTTGGTTTTGAATATCCGCTGTCATGCACCAATTTCAAATTGATATATCTGTACGTCTATTTTTATAGAGTGAGATATACTTTTTGAAATTATGTCGATGACATTTACCTATATCAGTGGATGGTTAGGTAAGGAGCATTAAACAGCGGTGTAATTCTTCTTAACCATAAGTACAGTTTTCAACCTGCGACACACAGGGAGTGAGTTATCAGACTCAAGGGACTTATACAGAGTATTGTATGTTGTCCAGCGTCCATGAGGACAGAGGGGTTGGTCCTCGTACTATATTCGGTTTACTTATGACTTCTCTAGTTTTTAGACAAGTGTTTCGTAGAAACACAAGGTCCGAATTTTGAGAAGTTATAGGTATTTGAATAAAGTAGAGAACCAGGTATTGCAAGTATCAGGATTCTTCAAAGTGATCGAAGATGTAGATACTTGTGTATGGTATTCAGTTGATAGTAATGGTTAAGAGAACTTGCTTCTCTTTCAGGTTACTCATAATTTGAAGTGCTCCTAAGTTGAGTAATATTGATCGGCCTCCTTCCATTTAGTTGACATGCACTGGAGACAGCTGCATGATTTGAATCTGGTTCAATTAAATCAGTGCCTCTGGTTCTATAATGGATATAGAACAGTTCATATCTTAACGATGTTAAGGTACGGGGAGTTGTCCGGCTTATGCTTAAAACCAGACTCTGGATAACTCAAGGCACGTTTTCTGTAATGGATGTTTGTGGGTTGACCCAGGCTATGACGAGGGTTGACTTTCTACCATCTGGAAGATCAATAGCAATATTGTTCTAGACTCGCCACAGTTTTAATAAAATAGATTTTTTCAGAAAACAGTAGTGGGAGTATGGTAGAACTGGAAGTGATTCCAGAACCGCAAACGATTACTGAAGATTTGATAAGGAACCTAAAGATTCAATCTGGTTTGACATTCCATTGGCCACTCCGCAGATAAGGTGGGTAACTTCAGGCACCCAAGAGGTACTCCGGTAGCCTCAAGGACGGTGACAGGGAAGTCCTTGTTTACCCAGACTTGCCATTGCTGTTGTTCCAGACTATGAGACCCGGCAGGAGGATGAGTATAGCGTCGTTCTAAACCAGCTTTAGAAGTGTACATGTATATGACTCTGCCAGAGGGTTGTCGTAGTCAGTGGGAGCAGCGGAAGCATTGGTGGACAGGTGGCTTATGTCTATTTATAGACTAAAGCAGATATAGCGGAGATAGATCATCAATTTCTGATGTGACAGTCATAGGTTTGACTTCATCAGAATAGGGGATGGATCTGTTGAGAAGGTAGTAAGGTGTGATGTCATGGTATTTGGATGACATACACAGAGTAGAAAGTGATATTCCTATACTACGATCGGTTATACTTTGGTCGTCACACAGTGGTTTCTCCACATGGGACTTGGACATTATATCAGACATACTGGTTACTAGATCTATGGTTTTAGATCTAGATTTGGGTGGTTTCCCAATTAAGGATACTTAGACAGCATTCTAAGAGTATTTAGAATAGACGACTCCTGGCACGGTAGTGTACCTGCAGGTGATGGAGTCACCCTCTCTAAAGGTGTCTTACAGACTAAAGGGGAGAGGGATGTGCATGATTGGCAGATCACTTGCTTAGGCAATTGAGTCAATCATGAGATGTCAAGTACCACACCAGATGTTGTTCTTGCACTAGATGCAATAAGTTGACATTGATCCAATCCTGGAGAAACAGTCGGAAGCAGTTTTAGAACATAAGTGGATGTTCTAGGGATATGATAACGACGGCCTCTTTCGGGAGACAGTTATCATTCCAGGCTTCCAAGGTGACCTGGACGACAAGGAGGTTGTCAGAGTTATAGTTTTCCTTCTGATGAGGGACAGTATTTTGGACAGGTGGTCCAAGGCAATACTGAGGGAGGCATGGCGTAGGATACTGATTAAGTTCAGTTGACGATACAGTCTAAGAAGTTTGGATTTGGAGTTCATTTATGAGCTAGGTCCCATCAGACATCCAGACACATTCTAAGACAGATATTGCTCATTTCGGGAGATGGCTTTCTCCGCGAACTTGAGATATAAGAGAGACATAGAAAAGAAACATCAAGACGGATCCACTCACTGAGGCTATTCCTCGAACGCAATAGTTTCGCAAACAGGTTTTGTGAGACTGACTAGTAGAGGAGTTGGGTGTTCGGTATCACACGGGCTGTGAGTATGCGACATCGCAATAATTAGCCTTGAGTGCTAGTGGGAGATTGTTGGAGATAGTGCCCTCAGAGTCAATTATTGGATCACAGGCACGTGATTGCAATGATTGAGGGAGGACTTATCCCGGTAGGACAGTCTTACTCAAGATGATAGTATGCTATCCGGTTTACCTTTATCATCGTGTACTGCTTTAGGTGACCATACAGGTCACTATTGCACGTTGATAGAGCCCCTAGGATTCTTGCATGACTGCCAGCAGTATGAGGGCGATCATATACGTGGGAGCTGGTAGTCTATAAGCACATCCTTAAAAGGTCCCTAGTCGTGGGAGTTTCGAGACAGGGCATCGATACTCCAGAGTAGACTAGTGTATACAGTCGAGACCCCGACGAGAGGCGGTGTCCGGTCTCACAAGCCACTGGTGTCAGTTGGATCACCTAAGATGTATACAGGTGCTCATTGGGTTATGAGTACACCGGACAGGACACGCCGGGAACAATCTAGTTGGTCTTATACCTGACGTCAGATAGCAGTTCCCTGGTGACATGGGTACAGGTTAGTTCATCGACCTGAGGATCGTCATTTTTCTCGTGTGAGTTCCCACTGTACTTTGATTACTACCCTACCACGCTCAAAGGAGACATGCAAACAAGTTTTAGTTGGGTACAGTCCCGAGCCACATGGAGGCAGTGAATGGATCTTCAGGGGTTCGTCTCTCCCGGTATTGGGGGTGAGGTCGCGCTGTGTCTAGGAGAGCCCTTACACGAAGTCCTTGGCCAAGGCAGGAGATTTACTGGTAGGTATTCCAGTAGTATCTCAGGGTGTTCTGGGCTACACTCCGACACGACTTGTACCGCTTTTGGGGGTCTGACTTTTACCAACACCCTAGGCCCGCCATGCGATGCTCATAGACGAACGGACCGGACTGTACGGATATTGTCACTGACAGGCTCAGTTGGGTGTCAGGATGAGTTCGCTCATCGACGTCCCTTTTGGTTAATACCTGGTAGCCCGTTACGTATAGGCTAATACCTCTGACGTGCTAGTGGTTAAATCCACAACCAAAGTATTGACGAGTCTTTAGAGTCCCCCACAGACCGTTTTCTCAAGTTTCGGGCGAAACGCTGTAGAGGCCGTATGGAGATATGGCAGGGTTCGATCAGATACGTGCGGTATTGCACGCATCAGGATCGGACGGTTAGTACTAGAGGCCGTATGGAGATATGGCAGGGTTCGATCAGATACGTGCAGTATTGCACGGATCAGGATCGGACGGTTAATACTAGCGGGCTTTGATTTAAGCCGGATCCTAGTATTGTACTGTGTATATTTTGTCTCATTGCATTTGTATTTCGGTCGGAATACAAATGCGGGTATGTATATACAGTAGCGGGGTTTTCCTGTAATTTATTACGGGATCAGTTTTTTGGAGTTGCCAGTTTGTTTTCCGTTTCAGCCATATTTCTTTGTATCTTTCATTGGCTGAAGATTGGTGGAGGAGGGCTTATTTGCATTTGTGCAAATAAGCATGTTGGAGGGTGTTATTTGCATATTGTTGTATCATGATGACTTAGCCTCCATTGACTTCTAGGATCATGATGGTTCATGCTTGCTTATCTTTTGTCATGGTGATGATGATGGATTATGATGGTTGAGTGTGATTTTGGTTGTGATGATTCTTGATCATCATCACACCTTTTCTCTCTCTTGGATTATGAGAGACTCTCTTTTCTTTGATACTCTCTTCCCTTCACCATTGCATGGCCGACCATCAAGAGGGAGGGCTGCCCATTATTTTGGGGTGGGAATTTTTGCTCTTTTCATGCTACAAAACTTCCTAAGTTCATCCACAAAAAGCTTACATCTCAATCCTCCACCAAAGGCAACTTCCAATACCCCAAATGAGACATAGCTTCTACACTATATTCTACAGCAAATCTTGGGCACGTCGACTCGCCAGCTTCGTGCCCGAGTTGCCTCGGTCCAGAGGTGGGAGCCCGTAAAAGAAGCCGGCGACTTGGTGGAGACCGGAGATTCCGCGGGGAGATCGGGACGACGACAAGAAGACCGAAGAACACGGATCACTCGGTATATCTCTCTACCCCCTTCTCTAGATTGCTAGGACTAGATTAATGGCCCGATCCTGGTTTATAGTGCGCGGTGGTGCCGGTTTAAAAAGTTAAAGAAAATCATCGCTTCCGCATTCCGGCGTCGGATTGACGGCCGGGGCGCCACCGTGCACTTACACCCGAGGAGTAGCATATACTCACAGTAGGATCGGGATCCAAATATCATCGCGTGACAAAACTGAAGAGATCCTACCAAAATCATCACACTCCAAATGGTATGCAGCGCTAGAAAGTTTCAGTTCTTCTGAAACTCCCGATGTGGATTTTTTCCCCATGCTTTTATGACCTTGACGAAGGTCAACAAATCATAAGTCACACGTCAAGTTCTACCCGTCATTGTCCAGGTTAATTTGAACCCACCCGTATATACCCTTGACGAAGGTCAACAAGGTAATACGACTGTCCCAAACCAACGCATCTATCTATGCTACATATGAACACCAAACAGCTACCAATCACTATGCCTTGACGAAGGTCAACAAACATAGCTTGAATACTATTGAATATTCATACGAAACGATGGAGGGCTACGAATGGTTTTGGCAAAACCTTGAACGTAGTGAACTTGATATAATCGAAGGAACCTTGATAGCTTTTAAAAGGAGTGGCTTAAGCTCCGCGTTTTAAAAGTTATTTTTGAAAAGAAACCGAGTGGTTTTTGAAATTGTTCCAACGACTTTTACTTGGTTTATTTTTCTTGCATTAATTTTAATGTGTCCCATAATTTAATCCTACCATTGCAGAAAACAACCAAAATATGACGTACGCTTATTCCATCTGCATTCGCCACAGGGCCCCGTCATTACCCGTTAGGTTACTTAACTAACGACAGAGCGGGGGCTGGACTAGCGCGGATGCAAAACATAAGCAACGCCTAAATAATATCATATATAGATATATTGCAATGATAGCCATTCCAGATCACAGATGAACACATTGGATATACTAGGAATCCGCAATTCGTACGAGCCTGTAACGAAAAGCGGATTACACGGTCGCGATGAATAGCCAAAACCCCACCCTAGACCCCTACGGGTGCGGCAAACTACCTGCCAAATATCCGAAGCGTAGCAACCTCCCTCAACGACGTGAGTAGGCCACTTGGCACTTCGAGATACCCGGTAGTTTGTGCACCCCACCTTGGGTCTATCCTAGGAGCAAAAACAGTAAAAGAAATTATACAATGACGGCTACAATCTCGACCCGGTTGTGCAGCCAAAAATAATATTACATCAATTTACATATTACATGAATTGAAAGATAAAAGGAAAAACTCTCATCTCACAACCCCCGGCTATTCATCCGCGACAATCCAATGAATTCATATACACATACCATCAACATTACAGATCACAGATATGTATAACCCCCACTAATCGACATATAGCGATTAGCAGACGTTCAATATATATAACACATCACAGATATATACCGGTCAGCTTAAGTCTTTAGAAGTTCGATCAAAATACGGATTTTCAAGCACCAAAAACTAATTTTGCTTTCTTGAAAATCTGGGCAGAAAAATCATATTCCAAAAATCCCAAAATACCCCATAAACTATACTGCAGTGAAACCGATCCACGGCCGAGTTAATCGGCCGCGGATCCGCGGCAAGAAGCTTTTCTTGCCGCGGAACCGCGGTGAGTTGGTCGGTTCTGTGGATCATTTTTCTGCAGTATACTATAAAAACCCTGAGTCAATTTTTGGTATATGTCAAATAATTTTTACAGCAGTTTAAAAATCGACAGAAAGTTTGTGTTCCGGGCGTATTTCGGGACTTTTTCTCCGATCGAATTTCTAGTTACTTTGCTAACATGTTAGATAGTGTTTAACCTGGCTTTGATACCACTGTAAGTCCACATTACCTCTCCCGCTACTTACGGGCTTGCGGAAATGATGAAAAACGATTTTTCTAGAGGTGGTAACATGGACTTAAGAACGGATCTTTGTTAAACAACTATCTAACAAACCTAACAAGAGTTTTACCTACTCGGTTAGGGGGTTATACCTTTCTTGAACTCCTTCGTCTTCAACTCTTTGCGGTGCACGGATCGGCCTCACCTCGTCGTCTCCTTGCGCCGAAGATGGATCCACCTGAAAACTTCTACCTTTGGCTTCTCTTCAAACTTGAAGAAACTAGAACACTTGGTTTGCTAAACCTTGTGAACTAGGATGAGTAGAGAAGTGATATAAGTTTTCTTTTATCTCTAAGGCAATGTTTCTCAACTCATGAGATGGAGTTGCCTTGAGCTAGAAAGAGAGCAAGAGGAAGAGCAAGAGGGAGAGCTTGAGCATGAGAGAGAAGAAGAATGATAGAATGAGCCAACCTCTTTTCCTCCCATGCTCTCATAACAAAATAATAATAATAATAATAATAATAATTGAGTATTATGTGATGGTTCATATCATATCAAGTGGCATTATCATTTCATGCACTCATTTTGCAAAGCATAACAAGCAAGCAAAAGTCTTTGCATGAAATGACAACCATTGTAATGATGATGGTCAACTAGTCCAACCTAGTCAACCGGTCAACCAAGTCAACAAGTCAACAAAGTCAACCTTTCAACCCAACCATGGCACAACAATACTTAATTAATATTATCATTAATCATATTTCTTATTCTCATTAGGGTTTAGCAAAAGTCAAGGGTCAACGGTCAACAACCCCAATGAGAATCCTCTGTCTCTGTCTCTCTGTCAACTGTGCATACACACCCGCATCCGCGTTCCGAGGAACACGAATACAAACGAGATAAAACCAACCCCATAACATACACTAGGATCTGGCTTAAACCAAAGTCCGCTAGTGTTAACTGTCCGGACACTAAACGTGTACAAGTGCACGGATGTGACCGAACCCTATCGCAAAACCATGCGACCTGTCGCAAAACCATGCGGCCTCTACTCTTTTGCCTAAAGGCGAATAGCTTTATGTGTGGGACTCTAAAGACTCGACACTACGCTGGCAGTGGGTTTAACCACAGACCGCAAGCGGCACTAGCTGTGCGTAACGGTCCCCAGGTAGATGCCGACAAGAAGACTGACGAGGTGAAACCCATCTGAACTCCTACTGAGCCTGAATGTGACAATCTCTGTACAGTCCGGTCTGTTCGTCTGATAACATCGCATGGCGGGCCTAGGGGGCGGTAAACGTCAGTCCCCTAATAGCGGTACAAGTCGTGTCGGAGTGTAGCCCAGAACACCCTGAGATAACACTGGAAACCTACCAGTATATCTCGCTTGCCCTGGCTAGGGACTTTGTGTAATGGCTCTCCTAGACACAGCGCGATGTCAACCCCCAATACCAGGAGAGACGAATCCTGTCTAACCGTCACTGCCTCCAAGTGCTTCGGGACTGCACCCAACTTCTACCTGTTTGCACAACTCCTTTGAGCCGTGGTAGGGTAGTAATCAAAGTACAGTGGGAACACACTCGAGGCGAAGTGACAGTGTCAAGTCAGTGGACTAAGCTGTACTCATGTCACCTGGGAACTGATAACTGACGATAGGTATAGTACCAACCAACAGTTCCCGACGAGTCCTGTCCAGTGAACTCGTAACCTAATGATCACCCGCATACTATCTCAAGTACGACGTACTGACGGCTGTGGGACAGACCTTCTCCCACACTGGGATGAGAAGCACATACGCTAGTCTACTCCGGAGTATCGATGCCCTGTCTCGATAGTCCTATGACTAGGGACCTGCATAAGGATGTGCTTGTGGATTACCCAGCCCCCACTAGTGTGACTGCCATCACAACGCTGGTAATCAAGCAAAGATCCTAAGGGCTTCACTAATGTGTATAGGTGATATACTAAAATAAACACATGTACACATTAAAGCAGAAACAAACCAAGTAGCATACTACTATATTGAGCAAGATTGTCTATACAAGATGAATATCCCAAGCTTCCATTAAGTAATATACAAACTAGTATGATACAGTAATGGCCTCTAGGGCATATACACTAACACTCGGCTCACTGATAAGGAAGATGGACCCGGTATTCAGGCGCATGAAGTGGTGCAGCGCAGTGTGAATGCCCTCTTCAGTGGCAGTCGGTTCAGTCAGAAAAGCTTCGAGGGGAACACCCTGGTTGTAACCCGATTGTTGGGCAAAGCGGTGCGAGTTATACCTCATAAATAACGCCGACTCGTTTTGCCTGAATACTAAGAAGCCCAGCCTGCTCGAGTACAGATGCACGATTTCCCGAGCCTTCAATATGGAAACCCCGTCCTTAAAGGTGTCATGCAGCGGCTGCACCGCCTTAGTTGAATCCTTGCTAATAGTCATGACCCTATCAACGAAGGTCATGTTGTCCCCAACCATGCGCGGGCAGACGATCACTCCCCGTGCTTCTCGCGGTGATGGGTCTGAAGCAGAGGCGTCGATTAGAGACATCACCCGGCGGAAATTGTAGCTATCATAGAAACGGGGACGTTTGTGGATTCCAAAGGCTCCAAGCACGTGCAGCTCAATCCACGAAATAAAATAGTGCAGCGGGAGATTTACGGGCTCTAAACCCGGCTGAATAGTGTCCGCCGCCAAGCTCAAGCCATGATACAAATAAGCCAGCCCGGCAATCCTGTCGGCAACCCGCGTTCCTTCAATCATCCGGTGAGCCGGGTAGAAAACGGACGGCCTCATATGACGAGGGTGCATGGGAAGTACGAACCAACTTAGCCATAGGCCGAGAAACCCCAAAAAGAAAGTCTCTTCGTCGACGTCTGAAGCTGCAAGCTCTGTGAAAGGGACGACCAGAGTGTCCGGGAGAAAGAAATTTCTCTGATCCGCTTCCGCTGCCGGCTGTTTTCCAAACCAAAACTGAAAGGATCGGCGAGCTTGGAAAATTTCGCGGTTTCCTTTGAAAGGACTTCAGAGTGGAGAAAGCAGGCAATAAAATCTGTGAAGCTGACGCCGTGCCCCCCAGATTCCAAGAATAGGCACTCATAAATATTCAACATCTTGATTAAGCTTGGGAATCGGTGTTGATTGGTATTTTCCATAGTCAGACCCATCACTACTGATCGGGTCACAAAGACGTATTCGTTAGGAGGAAGTATTTCCTTGTAGTGTTCCCCTCTGACAGGTAGGCCTGAGATCTCCGCAAACTCCTCCAGTGAGATTGAAACCTCCCAATCCGATAAGAGAAAGGTGTGTGTCGGGATGTTCCATTACTCTAAGAGAGCCTTAATCCACCACACCGGAGGTGCCGTATACTCGAAAACCGACACATAGATAGCAGGGTATAGCCCAAGCTTCAATAACGCTGACTTTTTCGCCGATAAGATGTACCGGGCCCACTGCAGGTATCCGGCCGAATGACGAGGAGTCAGGCCAATCATATACACCTGTCCCCATGGGCGCAACTCGCTCTGACATATGCGCCACCCCAGAATATCTAAAGCCATCGGCGGCTCCATAGGTATCGCGGCCATAGAGGGCTGAAGGCGACCCTCTGAGGTCCAGTGGATCTCCTCTATGGAATAGTTAACCTGGGGTAAGTCGGCATAGTGAATAGCAGAGATTGGTTCTGAAGGCGTCGCACAAGAGAAGCTGTGTCGACCCTGGATAATCTGGTTGTACCACAACCCCACAAATGAAGCGACTACTGCTCCGGGTCATGATCCTTGATCAATGCAAAAACTTCTCGGTCTACGGGAGCGTCGGCGAAAGCGCTCTCCGGACGAATGAATAGGAAAGAAGTGTCGTAAGACATAGTACCTACACAAGAAGAACGAGGGTTAGCCATCAATGCTACAGCCCAAAGCCTAGTACTTGGTACTTTAAAATCGTACTGCATTGCAATGCAGTGGAAAGGGACCAAGGAGGACCCACACAATCTAGATGATGACTCATCATTAATAAAAAAGTCTCATCATTTGATGAGACAGTTATTAAATGAGGAAATCCTAAAAAGATTCTCATTTAATGAGAGCCCCTTGGGCCAAGGAGTAAATCTCCCTTGAGAGCAGTGCTCTGCAACAGATATGACATCTGTCATAATTAATCATGAAGGGAATAAAAATTCCCCAAAAAAAATCTGAAGAGCTATTGCTCTGTGAAGACGATGGAATTATCCATCAAAACCCTAAAACCAAAGCTTTACTGAGTTAAAAATTCTGATATCTTTAAGATCTGCAAGATGAACTCTAAGAGTTCTTCTATAATGGGTTAAGAAACCCTAAGAAAGATCTCTTTAGATCTATGATTTCAGGAGAGCAAAGCTCTGTTAAGAAAACCCTAAAAGTTTCTTTAGATCTATGATCTGAAAAATAGCAAAGCTTTGTTAATAGGTGAAACCCTAGATTATAAAATAATCTCTTCAAAAATTTGATCTTTACCTAGATTTTTGACAGAGTTCTGACTCTAAGAGAGTTCTTAAAACAGAAAGCTTGGTTCTGAAAGAGAATTAATTCTCAAAAAAAACAAGAAAGGAGATGAACAGGGGTCATCTCTAGGGCCAAAGGCCCTATTTATAGGCACTGAGAGCCGTTTCAATTTCTAAGTTGATCCAATGGTGGAAATGCTGCCACCGCTGCACTCACGTGCAGGCCACGTGAGCGCAATGGTGGGGGAGCATTTGTTTCCCCAATCAGAGCACAGCTCTGTTCAAATTTTGAAATTTGAAATGAAGCAGCGCTTTATAATAGCGCCAGCGCTGAGATTCAAAGACTCTGCTGCAGCGCTCACGTGCAAAGCACGAGAGCGCTCGCGCTAGCAGCGCCAGCGCTAAGAGTTAAAGACTCTGATGCAGTGCTCACGTGCAAAGCACGAGAGCGCTGGCGCTAGCAGCACCAGCGCTAAGAGTCAAAGACTCTGATGTGGCGCTCACGTGCAAAGCACAAGAGCGCTAGCGCTAAGAGTCAAAGACTCTGTTGCAGCGCTCACATGCAAAGCACGAGAGCGCTTGCGCTGGAACTAAATGTTCCTTGTCGTTGGATCAAAGATCCAACGGTGATTAAAGATCGCTAAGATACAGAATAAGTTCTGTATGGGAAAAGATTTCCCAATCTTGTTACAAACAAGAAAATTGCCTTCTGTAAAACAGAAGCCCTAGGATCAAAGATCGAACGGTGGGAAACGTCCCCAAATCAATTAGAGAAAAGATCTCTTCAACTGATTCAACAAATCAACCTCTACTATATAAAGGACCCAAGACTTCAAGTCTCGCAGAGAGGAACCCCCCCCCCCCCACAAGCTTTGAGAAATTTCAACAAAAAAAAAAGAGCAAGCTCTGAGAAGAAGAACTTTTCTTCAAGGTAAAAACAGAGAGATAAAAAACATCTCATTAAGGAAGAAGAACATAGTTCTTTTTTTTAGATCATAGATCTATAAGACATAGGTCTGTTACAAAAAGAGATCATAGCATCTCATCATAAAAAGGGGGAGAAGAATTTCATTCTTTTCAAATCATAGATCTACAAAGACAAAATCTTTCACAAAAGAAAATAGAAGAGATTGTAACATCTCCTATAAAAAAAAGAACTTTGTTCTTAGAACCATGAGACAAAGTCTCTTGTAAGAGAGAACTTATTTCTCAGATCACGAAATTGATTAGAAGTGCTCTGCGCTCATTGTCTGGCGCTCAGCGCCAAGCGCGCCATGTGCTCCTCACGTGCGCACTACTTCATAAGAAGCACCTCAGCGCTCCAAATCTGGTGACCAACGCCAAGCGTGCCACGTGCTCCTCACGTGTGCGCTACTTAACAGAAGCGCTCTGCGCTCATTGACTGGCACTCAGCGCCAAGCGCGTCACGTGCTCCTCACGTGTGCGCTACTTCACAGAAGCGCTCTGCGCTTATTGACTGGCGCTCAACGCCAAGCGCACCACGTGCTCCTCACGTGTGCGCTGAGGGAACATAAACTGTTCTTTAAATAAAGCCCCAGAGCCATAATGAGTGCTCAACACTCAATAAAAGACAAAAAATGGTTGTCATAACCCAAACCAATGCTCAATATTGTTAAATGAAGAAGGACTGGGCCTAATTAAATGTCCAACATTTTAACCGAATGGGTCGAGCCCAAGTTGGCCACAGATCCCTTATTCAGATTAATTGAGCCCATATGCTTATAAATCTTTGATCTTAGTCCCAAACTTCACTACAGCTCTCCCAAACAATATTGGTTCAAGGGTACATCTCTTCACTCCTCTGATATGTGTCGTTTTAATTCTTCAACGTCTTCAGAGAGGTGACGGGTCCCGACAACCATACATTCCACGGACTGTGGGGTCCCTAAACTCATGGACTATAATGTCCTTAAACTTTACGGACTGTGGGGTCCTTAAACTCATGGACTATGATGTCCTTAAACTTTACAGACTGTGATGTCTCTAAACTACCATGGACTGTGAGGTCCTTAAACTCATAGACTATGATGTCTTTAAACTTTACGGACTATGATGTCCTTAAACTTATGGACCGCAATGTCCCTAAACAAAAACAATAGAGTCCAAATGCTCTTTTGTTGGATCTAAATGATCCTGTTAAGTAGATCTTAGTCTAAAATTAGACTAACGTATCCTTAACAAACGTTTAAGTTGATCTTAGTCTCAAATGAGATTAACGATCCTTAAACCCAACCCAAAACCAAATCTATGAAAATACGGATTTGGACTAATCCACGCCCTACGGGCGACAACATAAATTAGTCTCCGTATACAATCCACGGGCAACCAAAAATAAAAAAACACACACGACACGAAGTAACCATCTGGAGAAGGAGAAAGTGGTTACCGTGATGCGGTAGCGTAATTAACTGCAGGGGCTTGCGCCTGCAGGGAAGAGTGTCCCCACAGTCAAAAACCGCTCAAACGAGGGGGAATCTGACGAAGTCTGCTACAATGGCCGCATCCGTCTAAACCTCCGATACACGGTGCCATAAATCAACTTGGCATTTTCGGAGAGGTGGACGGATAAAACCAAATAGCATCTGCACCCAAATTCAGGCCGGACGTCCCAACATCCTGGTCGCATCTTTCGGCGGAGAACAACTTTCTCTCTCCTCAAGCTCTCTCTTCTTCATCTTAACCCTAATTGTTTCATGAGTTGAGAATAAGACTATTAAATCCTTAATCACTCTATATTCTCTAGTTCACTTAGATTAGCACTCTAAGTCACTTAGTTACCTCATCTTAGATGTTAAAGCTTGTAGTAGGCACTCTCGGGTGGATCTTCTTCGACTTGAGGAGGCCGTAGAGGAGGAGAACAACAAGAACAAGAAGGACTAGTATCATGAGGTATAATCTTCTTACCGAGTAGATAATACCTCTAGTTAGTTTTGTTAGATATGGTTTAGCAAAGATCCTTATGCATAGTCGATGTTACCTTGATTGAAAAATCATTTTTTACCCATTCTGCCTCCCCGCAAACCCGTGGGGTGTGTAACGTCGACTTACATACATCACTACTACATTGCTAGATTTTCCAGTATATACTCGGGGTCACAGCAGATCACAGACATCCTATAATGACACTAAAAATATGATACGTGCACAAAACTATACCTTTAGTGTTCTAAACTGAAACTAATAAGCTACACAATATTATAACATCCTATTTATCAGTTAGAGAGCATTACCTTCCCAAACTTGCTCAAAACCCTAGCTTTCCAAACTCCAAGTGATCTCCATAGGCTCTAGATCAAGTTTAATAAAGGGTTTGGGGAGTTTTGTGAAGAGTAGTGAGGATTGGCTGGAGTTTTGTGATGAACAAGAAGAGGTTTCAGTTTGAAGGAAGAGGAGAATGAAAATGATTGAGAATGAGAGAGAGAGAGAGAGATAGAATGAGAGTGCGAGGTAAGATAAAGATGAGAGGGTGAGTGTACCCTTACACTTAGTCTCTCCCTCTCCTTCATTAATGCAAGCATACTTATCCATGAGTCACCTTGCCGCCACCTCCCATTCCAAAATAAGAAGATAACTCACACACAAATATCTAAGTGCAAGTTTAATCATGGCATGGATTAGTTTAAGGTGTCATGGCCACTAAACAAGGTTAACACTAAACTGTTAGTTATATGTATGCCCTAGAGGCCATTACTGTACATACGATGTATATTGTAGTGGATGCTTGGACATATACATGGAGGACATTCTTGCTCAACATGATAGTATACTATCTGGTTGCTCTTTATCTTAACATGTATACTGATTGTCTCTATGTAACATGTTGATAAAGCCCTTAAGATGAGTACTTGACTACCAGGACTATGATGCAGATCATACTAGTGGGGACAGATTAGTCGCTAAGTATATCCTTCAAATGTTCCTAGTCGAGGATGTATCGAGACAGGGCATCGATATACCATAGTAGACTAGCGTATAGCTTCTCGACCCATATAGATGGGCGATGGATGATCCCATATCGATTGGTGTTTGACATCAGAGACAGTATACGGGTGCTCAGTGGAGACTGGGTACACTGGACGAACTCGCCGAGAACTCCCAGATGGTATTATACCTAACGTATGATGGCAGTTCTCTGGTGACACTGGTACAGGTTAGTCTGTAGACCCAAGATCGTCATAGAGTCTTGTGTGATTCCCACTGTGCTTTGATTTCCACCTTGCCACGTTCAAGAGAACGTGCAAAACGGTGGCTTTTGGGTACAGTCCCGAATCACATGGAGGCAATGAGCGATAGGAGGAGTTTCGTCTCTCCCGGTATTGGGAGTTGATGTTGCGCTGTGCTCGATTGGCTATAACAGAAAGTCCCTGGCTAGGGCTGCTTTAGAGATATACTGGTAAGTGTTATCAGTAGTTTCTCGACCCGTTATGAGCCTCATATCGACACGGCTTATCGAGTTACTGGGGTCTGACGTTTACCACCCCTAGACGAGATATGCGACATATCAGACGAAAAGACCGGACTGTACGGTAGTGTTACTGATTGGATTTGCAGGAGTACGAGCAGGCTTTCTTTTTGATCTTCTGATCGCTCAATACCCTGGTGGCTGTTACGTTTAGCAGACCGCTTGCGGCTTATGGGTGTTTGATATGATCATCACATACTGCCGGCGTATTGACAAGTCTTTAGAGTCCTACACAGAGGTTTCCTGGCTCAAGCGAAACAGAGTAGGAGCAAATATGTAATATGTGCGGGACCGAGATTAATACGATATGTAATACCGTATTCTATTCTCGTGATTTGTGACATTGATCGGTTATATGCGATATAGCCGGGTTATCGGATCAAGTGTTGATTCGATAAGTTGTTACATATGATATTAGTCGGTTATATGTGATATAGCCGGATTATTAAATCAAGAGTTGATTTAATAATTTAATGTATAATTATATATTTGATATATTACATTATATTAACTAATATTAAGCTCACTTATGATTTCTTTTTCTCATTTTGTGCACATTGAATATATGTGATATATTTTTGTGTACATATATTGTGTCATGCTTGATGATACATTCAACAAAGATGTGTGTATGACTTACACCCTGCTTGGTTTAATTGCTAAGGTTTTATTTATTTTGGTAATTACAAATGGTGGCATTTTGTCATGGATGAAAGCTTGTAGAAGCTTGTAGTCTTCATTGACCAAGTCCACTCTTTTGTTTTGGCTAAGATATTTGTTAACCCAACCAATTAAACCTAACCATAGTTAACTCTCTACAAAGGTTAATATATGATATTAACTCGCCATGGTTGCTATTCTCACTTGGATAATTATCATATGAGATATTTCTTCATCTTCTTCTTCTTCCTCAATGCTTTCTAGCTTCAATGGAGATGTGAGAAAATAAAATCTAAAGTGAGCCCACTTCCTACTTCATCATCCTCTACTACTTGTCATTTAGTATAGGGTGTTTGCTTCACTAATTCCATAATTAGTGAAGAGATAGCTTGGGTTAGTGTCTCCTTGACGTAGATCATCTTCGGCCTCGAGGACATCGAAGCAAGCATGTTCGTTTCTTCATGGGAGCCTCTCTAGAGTCCGGAGTTCACGATCACAGCGAAGGGACTACTACACGGAGCTATTGAAGTGAAGGACCGGTCTACAAAGGTTGTATTTCTTGCTCACTAGACTTGCAAAGTGTTTGCATTTAGTTTTCCGTCGATTTCAAGTAAACGATTCTATGTTAGGGTTATCTAGAATGGCAAAAATTAGAATTTGGAATGGACGATACCTCCTGAAACCTTGCTGTCGTGCTAGGTAACCCTGCAGTGGTATCAGAGCCATGCTAGAAATTTGATGGATTTTGTTAGGATTTCGAAACCGAAATACTCCGAAATTTGAAATGAAAAATTGAAGTTTCTTTCGATTTTAAAAGTTGTTCAAAAAATTTTTTAAACAAGTAGAGAGTGATGTATGAGATATATCATGAACACAGTCAAAATTTCACGGGGTTCTGCTCGAATTTGGCCGAGATCATGCATGCAGGGGCCGGCCACTTTGTCATGGAATTGCCTGAAATTTTTTGTGTGTTCCAGAGACTTGGTTTTGATGTTTCAGATGTTTTTGCTAATTTTGCATGCGATGTAATCTTACACTATAAAAAATTCAGAGTGTTTTGTATTCATATTTTTTAACATTGTTTCCGGTTATTCGCATGTTGTCTAGACGAAATTAAAAAGTTCGATCGAATGTCAAAAACCCATTTTTCCAAGTTTAACGTATTCGGAAAAAACATGCAAGTGATTCTATGAACCCTCTAGAAGAATGAAACCCTAACTAGACTTTTTTGGATCGCGGAACCGCGGTCATACCCTAGGCTTTGTCGTAGTTCCGTGGCGACATGAGTGAGGCTTGGGTTTGCCCTTCTATGGCTGGTGCATAGGTACTGTAGCATATTCTGGGTATTATTAAAACTGTGCTCAAGTGTTGAGCTGTCGGGAAATTGTGGGACTTTGATGAATCGATCGAAAAGTTTAACGTCGTCCGGATATCATGTGATGGGATACAATATTTGGAATCCACAAAACTAGTTATGAGATAACTAATTTGAATGTTATAAATCTAGCAATTTAGTCTCATTTGATCGGTTGCCAAGGGATTTTGATGTGATCAAAAATCCGACGCAATCACGTAGTATACACGGATACTCGTCAGGTAACATTATTAGAGAGCCCTGACTAAGTGACTGTAGGAGAACCCCGTCGCCAAAACATCTGTTCGGGTGCTCGCGGCAGCGGTGTTCCGCCTTAGTGCACTTTGTCGACGCCATCGGGGGGTGCGGCCGTCTACTAAAGTTTCCGACGAGCATTTGTTACGCATCGCTTCCCAAAATACGGAATACGAGGGATTGACAAGGCTAGCCATGCTCCTACGGTCGAGGAAACATCTTGTCGTAGTCACACTTCGGCTTCTAGCTTTACGTGGCAATCAGTAATCGATGCACAGGTAATGAGAAATGCAGTCACTAAATCAACACAAATACAAAACTAACCAGATAGAGATCAAGGAAGTGTAGTGCTGAGTCGCTGATCCAGATATCCACAATATCCTCGAGGTACGTCAGGTCCTGGTCCAAGCTAAATCCACTTCTTACTCTAAGCATGCATACTCAGGTCGTCAGAGCGACACAATAGTAATACACACACACACACACACACACACACAGAAGTGAACACGTGCAATAATGATGAATATGAAACAGTAAGCATGGAATAATGACGTGAGCGTGAAGTAGCCAATACAGGTAGCTAATAGAGCAGGTAAACAGTAAAGTAGTAAGCAGTATGGCAGGTATATTGAATCAGTAAGCAATACATGTCAATGTCACTAACCCTATCGGTCTCTAAGCCTCACTGTACAGGTCGCTAAACCTATCGTCAGTCCAAGTGTGAGAGTCAACCACTCGTGAGTATCCTCCACCCAAGGGTAGGACCCAAGGACAAGGGAACACGGGCCCGAGTTGCTCGCTAATAATCAGTAATATCACCCATATATCTCCGGAATCGCTGTATGTGCCGGCAATGGGACTCCCGAGATTCTGTTGAACTCACACTCAAACTACCACACACCCCGTGTTCTACATCAAACGCCAACCATAAACTCAAATACCAGTCGGTCCATAACAAGTCTACGCGAGAACTGGAGACAAGATCTCCATCAAGCATGTCTCGACTGATACCCAAGATAAATAGACAGTGTTTGGTGCCTTACCTATGACACTAATATAAGTGCTTCCATAACCGTCTCTTACCAATTATAGTTACACTTACATATGCCCCATAGGCGTCGACAATGCAATAAATTAACTGGGTCCGCTGATTGTGTACAAGTACGTGTCACTTCACTTATTCATTCACGCTTTAACACTAACGTACTTGCCACAATCAAAACACTAATATCTATCACTGGGTATTGTGCACGATCACTAGGTTATCAATGTTTCATGACCACTACATGATATGATGAGAATGCAATAATTACGATATGAATAAAATATCAGTAGTCAGTGTCCTACCACTTGCAAAATTTACTATCAATCATACGTGCAGAATTAAGTAGAATAAGACAAAGTGGTAAGCAGTATGTTTAATTATCTATCCATCAAAATTGGTTTCACGTCAATCGGGTTTCAGGTTCGCTAGTTATGGCCATTTCATTTTAAGTGTTCACTGCTGGAAATCCAATTTCTGAACTGGAAGTCCGTTTCGTAACACATTTTACTCCCAGTTGGGAGTATAATTAGGCGACGCTACAGTCAACTAATTGTAGATTTTACTATTATCTTTCCAACTCATCAAATGTATCATCAATAGCAGTTCTGTATTAAAAGTTATGTTATGTACAAGGTGCTGGTGTAAGAGGGATCACTGCAGAAACTGCAGAACACCACGGTATTCTAAAATACAAATTAAATATCAAATGAACGTGAAACGACACGGGACCAGATTCAGGGATTAGCTAACTAAATTTTCTACGCGACCATATAGGGTTCCGCGCATTTTTAGTTTAAGTAAGGGGTGTACAGGTGTTCCCAAGACCAGGTATTCAAAACGAACGTTGCCCCGGACTGCAGTCCTGAGTTGTGTTCCTCCTCATTTTCCACTGTCATGAAATTGCAATATTCGATAACTAATTACATAGAGTTATAGGTTATATAGTTAGGTTCGATACGAGCTCTAGAACACCATAATTGGATTTATAATTAATTACCTACTAATTTTATGACATGATGGGTACGGTGATTTTCAGATTTGACGTAACCAATTGGGATGTCATTTTACATTGTTAAAATCCGTATTTTCAAGCCAAACCCTAACACAGTATTCTTTATCATTCGGGCCAACTGTTATGTTTAATTTCCGTCATTATAAGGGTGGTTTTCAGATTTTGGTTTGCATCGAACACTATAATACTATTGAATCGCAATCGAAATAAATATACATAATAGCATGAAGAAAGTATTTAAACTTGCCTGACGACGTATCGATGACGATACGGCAGCGACGGCGACAACTGCAATGGCATGGGTACGGCCACAGCGAGGCTCGGCTATAATACGGCGCGACACGATAGTGGGCATGGCGTAACACGGGTGCAAGGCACGGGATGGCTCGGTGCTGGTGCGGAGGTGGGCACGGTAGAGGGCACGTTCTAGGCATGGAGCGGGCACGGCGCTGGGCACGGACGGTGGCAATGGGCGGTGGATGCGGCTTTTGGGTTGCTAGGCACTGCCACAAGGGTCTACGAGGCATCATCCATGCCCGATTTATAATTTAGCCGTGCCGAACAACCCAAAGCCGGATCTTTAAACTAGAGTTTATGCGAAAACTAACATGTTAAACACTTTAACACTAAGTGAGAGGGATTACAACCTTTGTAGATCGGTCCCTCACTTCTAAAGCTCCACGTTGTAGTCCCATCGCTGCGATCATCGAACTCCCGGACTCTCGGACGGCTCCATGAGAAGAGGGCAACGGTTTTGCTTGAAGTCTTCGAGGCCGAAGATGATCTACGTCGAGGGAATACGAACTCAAGCTTCTACTTCACTAACTAGAGAATTAGTGAAGCAAACACCCTAAACTAAAGTGCTAGTCTAGTAAAGGATGATGAAATAGGAAATGGGTACACTTTATAATTTCTTTTCTCACTATATATCTCTCTCTTTATCAAACCCTAGCAAGCTTTTGAAGGAGGAAGAAGATGAGCTCAAAATGAGAATGAAAACTAATCAAGAGAGAGAGAGAGAGAGATAACCATGGGTGAGTGGGTATCATATACTAACTCATGTAGAGACATAACCATGGCTAATTATAGTGGTTAGGTTTATAAATATCCTAAGTAAAACAAAACTAGTGGACTTTGGTCAATGCACTCACACGCTTCATGAAGCTTCATGCACTTGAACAATTATCCACTAATTTTGTATTTACTTTGTATATTAAAACCCCACCAATATAATTATAATGGTGTATGTCTCATACACCCATGATAGTTGTATCAACAACCATGATACAAAAATGAACACAAATAAATATATATCACATATATATTAAGTTGTGCACAAGTAAGAAAAACAAATGCTTAAGTGAACCAATGTTAGTTAATGTAAATTAGTATATCACATATACAATTATACACTAAATTATTAAATCAACACTTGACTTAATAATCCGGTTATATCACATATAACCGACTAACATCCAATGTATCGACTTATCGAATCAACCCTTGATTCGATAAGCTGGTTATATCACATATAACCAATCGATACAAACATCGCGAGAATAGAATGCGGTATTACATACTCGCATTATTCTCGGTCCCGCACATATCACATATACGCTCCTATTTCGTTTTGACTGAGCCAGTAAAACCTCTATGTAGGACTCTAAAGACTCGTCAATACGCCGGCAGTAGGTGATGATCATATCAAGCACCCACAAGACGTCAGCGGTACTAGCTGGACGTAACGGCTACCCGGGTATTCAGCGATCAGAAGATCAGCAAGCAAGCCCGCTCCAACTCCTGCAAAAAGCCTGACAGTGACACTACCGTACAGTCCGGTCTCCTCGTCTGATATGTCGCATATCAAGTCTAGGGGTGGTAAACGTCAGACCCCAATAACCGATAAGTCATGCCGATATGAGGCTCATAACGGGTCGAGAAACTACTGGTAACACTTACCAGTAAATCTCTAAACCAGCCCTGGCCAGGGACTTCCCTGTTATGGCCAATCGAGCATAGCGCAACATCAACCCCCAATACCGGGAGAGACGAAACCCCTCATATCGCTCATTGCCTCCATGTGACTCGGGACTGTACCCAAAAGCCACCGTTTTGCACGCCCTCTTAGACGTGGTAAGGTGGAAATCAAAGCACAGTGGGAATCACACAAGACTCTATGACGATCTCGGGTCTACATACTAATCTGCACCAGTGTCACCAGAAAACTGCCATCTGACGTAAGGTATAATACCATCTGGGAGTTCTCAGCGAGTCCGTCCAGTATACCCAGTCTCTACTGAGCACTCGTACACCATCCTTGATGTCAAACACCGATGGATATGGGATCATCCATCGCCCATCATATGGGTCAAGATGCGTATACGCTAGTCTACTCTGGTGTATCGATGCCCTGTCTCGATACACCCTCGACTAGGAATAGTTATAGGATGTACTCGTCGACTACCGTGGTCCCACTAGTATGATCTCATCATAGTCCCAATAGTCGAGTATATATCCTAAAGGCTTTATCAATATGTAATATAGAGACAATCAGAGTACATGTTAAGATAAAGTACAACCAGATAGCATACTATCATGTCGAGCAAGAAAGTCCTCCCTATATATGTCCAAGCATCCATTACAATATACATCGTATGTACAGTAATGGCCTCTAGGGCATACATATAACTAACAGCGGCTTTGCTGCTGTTGTCGACAACGTCGACGATGGCGACAGGAGTTGTTTGGCTCGTATTCTGGTTGATGGGGTCGGACGAGCAGATGAAAGGGGCTGTCGTCAGAGGGAAGGCGATGTTTGGGGCATCAACGAGGGAGACGAAGTCGTCGATAGCGAAAAGGCGGCCGAAAGGGTCTCGTTGAGTGCTCGGTTGAAAGGTTCGGAGTGGATGGTGGCAGCGAGTAATGAGTTTGGTCTTAATTTCTACAAATGAAGCATTCTTAAAATATGTAACAATGTGGTATTAATTTTATCGCAGAGAGAAGGAAAAAACTATTATGTGTTAATTTGTGGAATTAATTAGTAGTTCATTTTAAACAAAAGGGCCTTTCTTTTCTTGGTCATTGAAACTAAAAGGTGAAGGATTCAATGTTCATAATTATCTAATTATTGAAACTAGAAAGAAAAATTATTGCCTAACTTTTTTTTATTTTTAAATGATGAGCTGGATAAAACCAAAACCCATGGATTGGTTTGATTTGTGATGTCTTTGAGGCAGCCGACGAGACGTCGGTGGAGACGGTGGTGGGTGCAGGGGCGATGGGTATAGCGGGCGGTGATTCTCGGCAGGGAGGTTGCAAGGTGCTCGTCGGTGGTTGGGGACTCCGGTGACGAGGGTGCAGTGAGGGTTGCGGGAATCGTTCGGTGGGTTTGCAGGCTTGGGGTTCACGTCGGAAGTGAAAGGGGAGAGGAGAGATCGAGAGGAGAGAGAGGGAGTGAGAGAGTGTGTGTGTGTGTGTGTGTACGTGGGTGAGGGGGAGAGAGAGAGAACATGGGTGAGGGAGAAAGAGAGAAAGTGTAAATTAATATATAATATATATAGTAAAGAGAGTGACAGAGAGAAAGTGAGAGAAAGTGTGATATGTAGGTTATTGTGAGATGTAAAGAGAGATAGAGAACGTGAGGAACTGAGAGAGGTTGGGTCGGGTGAGGGTGAAGTGAGGGAAAAGACTTAGGTTGGGCTTGGGGCTGGGTTAAATGATTAAAAGAATTAGGGAAAATAAATATAAAGGGTTAGAGTGTGGGTCATGGGCTGGGCTTAAATGATTAGGTGGAAAATGAGAAGAAAAGAAATTTGTGAGGGTTGGCTACTTAGGTGTTAGAGTTAGGATTTACATGATAGGATTTAGAGTAGTAGGATATGGGGTTAGTAGAAAAATATTTGGACTAAACATATTTGGGAGAATTAAATAGAAAATATTGGGAAAATTATTATTAGGAAAATATGGATAATTGGATACAAAAGAAACTGGGTATTACAGCATTCGATCAGGATGTCGGGAATCTTGTTGAATTGCCCGACTTGATATTGAAAAGTGTTTTCGAGATCGAGACTAAAATGCGGGGTTTAAAATTGTTAGGCATGTGATGTCTAAGGAATTCAGATGGTTAGGCATGTGGTGTCTAAGGTAGTTGCGGATTCCAACTGTTGTAGTTTTTCACTTTCTTTTCTGCGAGCGTAAGTGTAATATGTGCTGTATCGCCGGTTCCGGTGCTATATGTCAACGACAATTGGGATACGCATATTTACTTACGTTGATGACATGTGATATTATTTGTTGCTGTGATATGTTATATTGGATCGTTGTGCTTTGAATAGCCGGGGGTTTTATGTGAGATGAGAGTTTTTATTTTCATTCATGTAAAAGCTTGTATGTAATATTCTTTTATTGGGGAACTTCCGGGTTGAGGATGATGTCACCATTGTATATTATTTACTTTTCCGCATTAGGATAGACCCAAGGAGGGGAGCACAAGTAACCGGGTTCTAGGGTCCAGTGGGAGACCATCTCGAGGAGTCGAGACCGGGTCTCCTAACTCTAGAATTGGAAGGGTTGCTTGCCGCTCTCGTAGGGGTCTAGGGGTGTGGGATTGGCTATTCATCACGACCGTGGAATCCGTGTTTTATACAGGCTTAATCTAAAACACGGAAATCCTAGTATATCCAATATTTCATATGTTTTATTCTGCTGCGATATTCTATGATGTGATCATTGATTATATTCTGAGACGAATGCTTATATTATATATATATGATATATATTATATATTGTTGCTTTCGTTTCATATGTGATGCTTGGGAAGCATAATAAATAGGACTTCATTAATGAGATTAATGAAATAAAAAAACCTAAAGATGTTGTAGAAACTTGTCTCGAAAACTGGTAGCTCTAGTTCTTGCTTTGCATAGCGGTATTTCTTGTAGAATATCCAGCACCTTATTCGATAAGGAAAGAGCCAAGATCCCTTCATCGGGAGTGACCTCTTTAGCGAAACCAGCAGATGCTACAACCTTCGGTTTGTCTTTTGATTGCTTCTATAGTTTTTTCTTTGCATAGTGGTATTTGTGAAATATCTTGCACCTTATTCGATAAGGAAAAAGCCGAAATCCCTTCACCGAGAGTGACCTCTTTAGCAAAACTAGTAAAAGCCTAAAAAACACTCCATTTAAAATCACTTGATTCTACGATGATATCAAGTTCATTACGCAAAAGGTTTTCTTAAAAACCTGTCGTAGCCCTCCGTCATTTCAGATAAGTACTTCATAGTATTCGTGCTACGTTTGTTGACCTCCGTTAAGGCGTAGTTTGCGGTAGCCATTTATGCTTATCTGCATAAGCATACGATGCGATTGGATTAGGGTAGTTGTGCGGTCTTGTTGACCTCCGTCAAGGGTCGTGCGGGTGGGTTTAATTCAATCAAGAAATGTACGGGTTGAACTTGACTAGTAGCCTATGATTTGTTGACCTCCATCAAGGTCATAGGTTGCTAGGGGTAAAATATTATCGGGAATTTCAAGTGTTGAAATTTGCAATGAGATTGCATACCTTCTATGAGATAGTTGGATCCCGATACCCACTGCAAGTAAGAGTTACTCCTGGGAGAGTTTTACACATTACAATTAGCCGATCAAGTAGGTGTCTAGAAAGGTGTCAACGGGGTTACGCCCCTGGGAAAACGAGGTTTATTTTAATTATGTCCGTGCGAAAGCACGGGAAACTTCCATCGAAGTACCGGCACTGGCCTGGCCGAAAGGTTGGCAAACTTGTAGGGTGTAATTAATCCCGGCTAGTCTTTCCTTTTAGGGTTTGAAGGAAGATTTAACTAAAACAGTAGGAGCCATCCTGATTAGATATATTAATAACCAATCTAATCTTGCAAGAGCATACGCTGAGTGTTTTCTTCTCTCTCTCTCCAGGTAGCGACCATGTCACGCCTTAATCAAGATAATAATATGGATGTATTGACCGAACCCACTTGTTATACTGAGCTGGGGAACGTTAGTCCCGCTCCAACTTATAATTGTTATAAGACCGAGCAGGAAATAGGGGATTATCAGAATTCCCGTGCCACCCAAACGAAGAAAGTGTATGTTGATAAATCTTTTTCGGGTATGTTCATTACCGAGAACTGTTTCTCAGTATCCTCTACGTCCTGGGTATGAGATGCCGGATCAGGATCCCATATATATAATCTGTTACATGGGCTACAGAAAGTTAGAGAACTGGGAACGGGTGATAAGTTTCAAGAGTTGGAAACAGTGCAAGTGTTGCAGCCAAATTTGTTTGCAGTTATCACCCTGTATTACCAAATACATTGATTCTGAACGAATGTTATTAGATACCGAACCTGATATACAATATCATATCAGTCTCTTTATTAAGATAAAGAAGAATATAATTTTGTATTGATGGATAATGTTTTGAACATTTCCTATATCAAGAGTTGATCGGTTCAGGCACATTATCTAAAAGCATATACGTTCTAAATCAAAACACAGTTCTTAACATACAAAACACACACAAAAGGAAGAGTTCAGAAATGAACGAATCCTCCTTGAGGCATTGTATACTAGGTCATATCAATGCAACCCGACTAGCTGAAGTTACATAAAAATGCATATTTAAATCAGTTTGAATTTACATCTTGTGAAACTTGCCAGTCATGTCACAAAGATAAGATGACCATAGCTCTGTTTATTGGAAACAGAAAAAGAGTTAGTGAACTCTTGGGATTGATACATGATGATGTATGTAGGTCCCCTGTCTACACATCCCAGGACTGGTTTTTTGTACTTCATTACATTCACTGATGATCTCTCAAGATTCGGACATATGTTCCTGTTGAAACACAAGTCTGAAGCTTTTGAGAAATTCAAAGAATATAAGTCAGAAGTAGAGAACCAAAAACGGGTATAAGTATTATGTCCTTTGATGTGATCAGGGAGAAGAATACTTGAGTACGAAATTCCTGGACTATTCTAAAGGAGAATGAGATTCTCTCTCAGCATTACTCCTCCGTATAAACCACAGCACGTTGGTACATCGGGGCGGAGCAATCGCACCTTATGTGATATGGTGTGCTCTATGATGAGTACTACTGAGAAGCCTATTTTCTTTTGGGGTTTTGCACTTGAGAAGATGCATACCTATTGAATAGAGTTCCAACCAAATCAGGTGCCTAGCACTTCATATGTGATATGGTATAGGAAGAGCCCGTCTCTTAAGTAAGTTAAGATTTGGGGTTGTCCGGCCTATGTTTAAAAGAAAAATCCGGACAAGCTCGAGGCAAGGTCAGTTCTGTGGAAGTTTGTTGGATATCCCAAGCATTCATAAGGGAATATCTTCTACCGCACTGAGGAGCAAAAAGTGTTTTGTTTCTCAGCATGCCACATTTTGAAAAGGGAATTTCTTGTGAAGAAATTAGTGGTCATAAGGTAGAACTGGAAAGAGTTCCAGCTATACAAACTACAGCTGATGATTTGGTAGAACCGGAGGATTCAATAGCTTCCAACGAACCTCAGCCTCTCCGCCGATCTAGTAGGGTTCCTCAACCACTTGAGAAATACTTCGGTTTTCTCTATGACAGTGGGAGCGAGGATCGCATCATGAGATGATGACCCAACTAGTTTCGAGCAGGCCATCAAGAGTGGGGACTCTGTGAGGATGGCTGGATGGTAAGCGATCTGAGATGGAATCCATATACACCAACAAAGTATGGACTTTGGTTACTTTATGTGAAAGGTTAAATCCCTATTAGGAGTAAGTATATCTTGAGAAGATTACTTTGTGTACATAGAAAAGTTGAGACTTTCAAAGCTAAGACTGTAGGGTTCCTAGGCACACTAATGAGGTCTCACAAGTGATCAAACATGGCTAATTCAAAATTTTCCATGTGCCTACAAACCCTAATACGGATCGTTAACTAGATGTATAGGTGATGCGATGCAAGTAAACAATTTTAACTTAAAGGAAAGAGGATACAACCTTTGTAGATCCGGTCCTCCACCTCCTAGGCTCCGAGATGACGTCCCTCCGCTGTCCAAATCGAATCTCGGACTCTAGCATCGGCTTCATCAGAGAAATGGGCGGGCTAGGTCGTCGACTTCGATGCCGAAGATGATCTACATCGAGGCAACTCAAGATCAAGCTCCAACTTCACCAAGTCATGAAACTTGTGAAGAAAACACCCTATACTACTTGGCAAGAGGTAGAGGATGAAGAAATAGGAGGTGGGTTCACTTTGGAATTGGATTTCTCACTCATTTTCACAAGTTGACATTGATGAAGGCAAGGTTTTCTTCTTGTTGAAGATGAAGAAGAAGAAGAAAGAATATGATAAGTTTTTTCAAAATAGAAAATAAAATGAATACTTATCATATGGCAACAATAGTTAGGTGTAGAGAATAGACTATGGTTAGGTGGAATGGTTAGGGTTAAGCATGAGACAAAATGGTCACTCAGTCAAAGCTTCATGAAGCTTCAACAACAAACAAAGAAAGCCACCATTTTCTCTTTATCATTTTGTTTTGCCAAAACAAACAAAATAAATAAATGAATGAATAAGTAAATAATCAAAACCCTAACCACTCATATAACCATGGTTTAATTCTTTACACAAACCCAAGTGAGCATGTATCATCAAACATGATACAAACAAGTGCACAAAAGTATATCACATATACAACTTATGTACACCAAGTGAGAAAATCCTTTTAAAGTGAACAAATACTAGTTAATGCAAAGTAATATATCAAATATATAATTATGCATTAAATCATTAAATCAATACTTGATTTAACGATCCGGTCGTATCGCATATAACCGACTAGTATGCAATGTATCGGCTTATCGAATCAATCCTTGATTCAATAACTAGGTTATATCGCATACAACCAATCGATACATTCATCGTGAGAATGGAATACGGTATCACATACACGCATTATTCTCGGTCCCGCACATATCTCATATGCGCTCCTATTTCATTTCGCTTGAGCCGGGATACCTCTGTGTAGGACTCTAAAGACTCGTCAATACGCCGGCAGCAGATGATGATCATATCAAGCACCCACAAGCCGCAAGCGGTCTGCTAAACGTAAAAGGCCACACGGGTATTGAGCGATCAGAAGATCGACGAGCAAGCTCGCTCACACTCCTGTGAATCCAACCAGTAACACTTACCGTACAGTCCGGTCTGTTCGTCTGATATGTCGCATATCTCGCCTAGGGGTGGTAAACGTCAGACCCCAATAGCTTGATAAGTCATGCCGACGTAAGGTCCATAACATTCGTGAAACTACTGATAACTCTTACCAGTATATCACTGCAACCCTGGCCAGGGATTTCCTGTTATGGCCAGTCGAGCATAGCACAACATTAACCCCCAATACCGGGAGAGACGAATCCCCTCCTATCGCTCATTGCCTCCATGTGAATCGGGACTGTACCCAAAAACCACCTGTTTGCATGACTCAGTAGAGCCGTGGTAGGGTGGAAATCAAAGCATAGTGGGAGACACACAAGACTCTATGACGATCTCGGGTCAACAGACTAAGCTGTACCAGTGTCACCAGAGAACTGCCATCTGACGTGAGGTATAATACCATCTGGGAGTTCTCGGCAAGTCCGTTCAGTGTACCCAGTCTCCACTGAGCACCCGCATACCATCTCCGATGTCAAACACCAATGGATATGGGATCATCCATCGCCCATCACATGGGTCGAGAAGATATACGCTAGTCTACTCTGGAATATCGATGCCCCGTCTCGATATTCCCACGACTAGGAACAATGAAGGATGTACTCATTGACTTCCCAGGCCCCACTAGTATGATCTTCATCACAGTCCTGGAAGTCGAGTACACATCCCAAGGGCTTTATCAACATGTAATCAGAGAGACAGAAAGTATACATGTTAAGATAAAGAGCAACCAGATAGCGTACTATCATGTCGAGCAAGAAATTCCTACCTATATATGTCCCAGCATCCACTACAATATACATCCAATGTACAGTAATGGCCTCTAGGGCATACATATAACTAAAAATCTCCCACTTGTACTAGGGCCATCTGTAGCAGTGGTTGCATTATCACATACTCAACCATCCCATAAAAGTCTCTCTTTGGGAAAAGGCCTTCGTGAGTGGATCCGCTGTGTTGTCCTCTGAGTCTACTCTCCTTACCTCGATCACCCTGGAGATCAACTATCTCCATGATCAGGTGATGCTGCCTCAGAATATGTCTGGGTCACTGATGGGATCATGGTTCCTTGGCCAAAGCCACACTTCCATTGTCACACAATGGTGGGAACCTAGTTCATCTTATGAACCAATATACACCCAAACTGCCTCTTTGGTAGTATCTTTAATAGCGATGTTACCAGCCTTTATCGTCTAGTTTGCCACGGTATCTAGCTTGGAGCTCTTCCAACATACCGTCCCTTTACTGAGGGTAAAGACAATGCCTGTGACTGACATTAAGTCGTCCTTATCACCCTGGAACCTTTCCAGTGATTCTCCCCAGGATCGATTTATACAATCTCACTATACCTAGTGAGAACCCTAACATCCCTTTAGATCTATCTCATAGATCCAAATCTCAGGATTTAGGAGGTATCATCTTTATCCTATTGGAGAATCCATGTGATAAGAGGAGATCGACCGATCGTAGCATAGGAAACTCCTTTCCTATCAAGAGTATGTCATCCACGTACTCTACGAGGATCATTACCATACTCCATACTACCCTTTTGTACATACAAGGTTCATCTACCATTTTGATGAAGTCAAACTCTTTGACTACCACATCAAAACAGATGTTCCAACTCCGCGATGCCTGCTTTATCCTGTAAAGCAACTTGCAAACGTTTCTGCTGCTCCCACTGTTTACGAAGCCCTCTGGCTGTGTTCTTATAGACGTTCTCTTAGAATCATTATTTAGAAAAGTAGTCATGGCACCCAACCACCAGATATCGTAGTCATGATATGCAGCAATGGCAAGTAGGATCTGGATGGACTTAAGCATAGTCCCTGAAAAAGGTTTCATCATTATCCACGCCTGGTCGATGACGAAAACCTTTAACAAGTCTAGCTTTGAAAGTTTCAACTTTTCCATCTACACCAAGTAATCTTCTCAAGATATACTTGCTCCTGATGGGGATTTAACCCTTCAGATATAGCAACCAAAGTCCATACTTTGTTGGTGTACATGGATTCCATCTCAGATCGCTAAGCATCCAGCCATTCTTACAGAGTCCCTACTCTTGATGGGCTGCTCGAATCTAGTTGGGTCATTATCTCATGATGCAATCCTCGCTCCCACTATCATCGAGAAACCGAAGTATCTCTCAGGCAGGTGAGGAACCCTACTAGATCGGCGGAGAGGGTGAGATTCGTCGAGGACTATTGAATCCTTTGGTTCTGTCAAATCAGCTGCAGTTTTGTATAGCTGGAACCTTTCCAGTTCTACAGAACTGACCTTGCCTCGATTTTATCCGGATTTTGCTTTTAGACATAGGCCGGACAACCCCAAATCTTAACTCGCTTAAGAGATGGGTTCTTCCCATACCATATCTCATATGGAGTGGTAGGCACTGATTTGATTCGAACCTAATTCAATAGGTATGCAGCTTCTCAAGTGCATAACCCCAAAAGGAAACAGGTAACTCGGTAGAACTCATCATAGAGCACACTATATCTTATATGGTGCGATTGCTCCGTCCTGATACACCGTTGTGCTATGGTGTATTCAGAGGAGTAATACTGAGAGAGAATCTCATTTTCTTTTAGAATAGTCCAGGAATGCCATGCACAAGTATTCTCCTCCCTGATCTTATCATAGGACATAATACTTATACCCGTATTTTGGTTCTCTACTTCCAACTTGTATTCTGTGAATACCTCAAAAGCTTCGGACTTATGTTTCAACAGAAACATATGACTGAATCTTGAGAGATTATCAGAGAATATAATGAAGTATAAAGAACCAGTCCTGGCATGTGTAGACAGGAGACCTTACATACATCATCATGTATCAGTCCCAAGAGTTCATTAACTCTTTCTCTGTTTCCAATAAACAGGGCTATGGTCATCTAATCTTTGTGACATGACTGGCAAGTTTCACAAGATGTAAATTCAAACTGATTTAAATATTCATCTAAAATGTAACTTCATCCAGTCGGGTCGCATTGATATGACCTAGTCTACAATGCCTCAAGAAAGATTCGTTCATTTCTGAACTCTTCCTCTTGTGTGTGTTCTGTATACTAGGAACTGTAGTTTGATTTAGAACGTCAATGCTTTTAGATAACGTGCCTGAACCGATCAACTTTTGATATAGGAAATGTTCAAAACATTATCCATCAATACAAAATTTTATCATTACTTTAATAAATAAAGAGATTGACATGATTTTGTATATCAGGTTCGGTATCTAATAGCATTTGTTCAGAATCAATGTATTGGTAATACAGGGTGACAGTGACCAACAGACTTGGCTGCAAAACTCGCCCCGTTTTCTGTCTCATGAAACTTATCACCCGTTCTCAGTTTTTCTACCTTTTTGTAGCCCTATGTAACAGATTACATATCTGGGATCCTGATCCGGTATCAAATACCCAGGATGCGGAGGATACTGAGAAACAGTTCTTTGTAATGAACATACCCGAAGGAGATGCATCATATGCACTTTCTTCGTTTGGGCGGCATAGGAATTCTGGTATTCTCCTATTTCCTACTCTGTCTTATAACAATTATAGTTGGAGCGGGACCAACGTTCCCCAGCTCAGTATAACAAGCGGGTTCGGTCAATACATCCATATTATTATCTTGATTAAGGCGTGATATGGTCGCTACCTGGAGAGAGAGAGAAGAAAACACTCTGCGTGCGCTCTTGCAAGATCAGATTGGTTATTTATTTTATCTAATCAGGATGGCTCCCACTGTTTTTATCAAATCTTCCTTCAAACCCTAAAAGGAAAGACTAGCCGGGATTAATTACACTCTACAAGTTCGCCAATCTTTCATCCAGGCCAGTGTCGGTACTTTGAGGGAGGTTCCCCGTGCTTTTGCACGGACCTAATTAATGTAAACCTCGTTTTCCCAGAGACGTAACCCCGTTGACACCTTTCTAGACACCTACTTGATCGGCTAATTGTAAAGTGCAAAACTCTCCCAGGAGTAACAATTACTCGCAGTGGGTATCGGGATCCAACTATCACATAGAAGGTATGCAATCTCATTGCAAATTTCAACACTTGAAACTCCCGATAAAGGTTTTTACCCCTGGCACCTATGACCTTAACCATGGTCAAAAAATCATAAGCACTAGTCAAGTTCTACCCGTCATTTCGTGATTAATTAGACCCACCCACATGACCCTTAACTAAGGTCAACAAAGTCACGCGACTGTCCTAACTAATCTCATCATATCCGGTGTAGGAAGACATCACTTAGCTACCGTACACTGTGCCTTAACTAAGGTCAACAAACACAGCACGAATACTAAGTACTCTACTTCCTAAAATGACGGAGGGTTACGGCTGGTTTTTAAGAAAACCTTTAACGCTTTGAACTTGATCTCGTTGCGGAATCAAATGGTTTTTAAATGGAATGTTTTTGAGGCTTTTCTAGTTTTGCTAAAAGGGTCACTCCCGGTGAAGGGATCGTCGACCTTTTCCTCGTCGAATGAGGTGCGGGATATATCATATATATCACTGTGCAAAGCAGAAACTATAGAAGCAATCAAAAGACAAATCGAGTGTTGTATCATCTGCCAGTTATTGCTAAAGGAGTCACTCCCGGTGAAGGGATCTCGGTCCTTTCCTTATCGAATAAGGTGCAGGATGTTCTACAAGGAACACCGCGATGCAAAGCAAGAACTGTAGCTACCTGTTTTTATTTTGAAATTCGATTCCACAACATCTTTTAGGTTTATTTTCTTTCATTAATCTCATTAATGAATATCCCATCATTTAAGTCCACCTAATCATCACAGATAAATATAACGTACGCTTATGCCATCCGCATTCGCCTCGATGTCCCGTCTGCACCGTTAGGTTAGGTAACTAACGGCAGAGCGGGGCAGGGCTAGCGCGGGTGTAAAACATAAGCAACGTCTATATAATATATCATATATACTATATACTATCTATCTGAATAAATCACATGATCACATCACAGATATCGCAGCAGAAAATATCATATGAAATATTGGATATACTAGGACGTCCGTGTTTTTAATACGAGCCAGTATAAAACACGGATTCCACGGTCGCGATGAATAGCCAATCACACACCCCTAGACCCCTACGAGAGCGGCAAGCAACCCTACCAATTCTAGGGTTAGGAGACCCGAACTCGACTCCTCGAGATGGTCTCCCACTGGACCCCAGAACCCGGTTACTTGTGCTCCCCTCCTTGGGTCTATCCTAATGCGGAAATGTAAATAATATACAAACGGTGACATCTTCCGCAACCTGGAAGTGCCCCAATAAAAGAATATTACATACAAGTTTTTTACATGAATGAAAATGAAAAACACTCATCTCACATAAAAAAAAACCCGGCTATTCAAACACGACGATCCAATATAACATATCCAGCAACATATAACATCACATATCATCAACGTAAGTAAATATGCCCATCCCAATTGTCGTTGACATATAGCAACGAAACCGGCGATATCACATATTACACTTACGGTCACAGAAAAGAAAGTGTAAAACTACAACAGTTGGAATCCGCAAACTCTTTAGACATCGCATGCCTAAACAAATGGATTCCTTAGACATCGCATGCCTAACAATTATAAACCCCGCATTTTAGTCTCATTATCGTAAACACTTTTCAATATCAAGTCGGGCAATTCAACAGGATTCCCGAAAAACTGATCGAATGCTCGTCGCAAACTTTAGTAGGCGGGTGCACCCCCGATACCATCGACGAAGTGCACCAAGGAGGAACACCACTGCCGCGAGCACCCGAACGGATGCTTTCAGCGATGGGGTTCTCCTACAGTCACTTGGTTGGGGCTTTGGGGTGAGGCTGTCTATTAAGTTTACCCGGCAAGTATCCGCGTACGCTACATGATTGTGACGAACTTTTGATCACATCAAAATTCCATGGCAACCGATCAAATGAGACTAAACTGCTGTGTTTTTAACATTCATTCAGTTATCTCATAACTATTTGTGAATTCCAAGTATTGTATCACATTCCGGATAAATAGAAAATGTTAAACTTTCCGATCGAACAATCGAACACCCAAGTTTTCCCGATACAGCTCAACACATGAAATAAGTCTAAAAACATTCAGTTCATGCCTCAGTACCAACGGTCCAGCCGTAGAAGGGTCAAGCCAACGCCTCACATGTGGCACGCCGTACTACCCCAAACCCTAAGGTTCAAAGGGCAGTTCAAGACGGTCACATAATCGAGTTAAGGTTTGTTGTCTTCTAGAGGGACCATCGTGTTACTTGCACTACTTGGAACGTCATTAAACTACGGAAAAGTCCAACAATTGGAAATTTCCCGGCAGGGGAAAAAGTGGGTATTTATATCCGGTCGAACTTTTTAACATATTCTAAAATTACCCGGAAAAACACACTGACAAAATTAGACAATCCGATCGAAACACCGAGTCCCCAATACAACCCAGAAAACTCAACTCTTGAGTGATATTTAAAAAATCCTAGAAAATCCAGAACCAAAACATAGGAATTACTGTGCACAAATTATTGGACAATGAGACCATACGGCCGCGGAACCGCCGCAGAAGCCATGCTTCTGCAGCTGTTCTGCGGCGGTTTAGATGAATCACGAGGTCATTTTGCACCATAATTCTTAGATCTTCCTGCTGAATTTTTTAAGAATTTTTAATCTGGAAAAAACCCAGTTTTTGAAAAAAGTCCAGAGAGCATTTTGGATTTAGGGTTTCGGTTCGATCGGACTTCAAACTCCGTCAACGCATCGCTTAAGGCTTTAGCTAGGCTCTGATACCACTGTAGGGTTCCTAGGCACACTAATGAGGTCTCACAAGTGATCAAACATGGCTAATTCAAAATTTTCCATGTGCCTACAAACCCTAATACGGATCGTTAACTAGATGTATAGGTGATGCGATGCAAGTAAACAACTTTAACTTAAAGGAAAGAGGCTACAACCTTTGTAGGTCCGGTCCACCACCTCCTAGGCTCCGTGATGACGTCCCACCGCTGTCCAAATCGAATCCCGGACTCTAGCATCGGCTTCATCGGAGAAATGGGCGGGCTAGGTCGTCGACTTCGATGCCGAAGATGATCTACGTCGAGGCAACTCAAGATCAAGCTCCAACTTCACCAAGTCATGAAACTTGTGAAGAAAACACCCTATACTACTTGGCAAGAGGTAGAGGACGAAGAAATAGGAGGTGGGTTCACTTTGGAATTGGATTTCTCACTCATTTTCACAAGTTGCCATTGATGAAGGCAAGGTTTTCTTCTTGTTGAAGATGAAGAAGAAGAAGAAAGAATATGATAAGTTTTTTCTAAATAGAAAATAAAATGAATACTTATCATATGGAAGCCATAGTTAGGTGTAGAGAATAGACTATGGTTAGGTGGAATGGTTAGGGTTAAGCATGAGACAAAATGGTCACTCAGTCAAAGCTTCATGAAGCTTCAACAACAAACAAAGAAAGCCACCATTTTCTCTTTATCATTTAAAATAAACAAAATAAATAAATAAATGAATAAGTAAATAATCAAAACCCTAACCACTCATATAACCATGGTTTAATTCTTTACACAAACCCAAGTGAGCATGTATCATCAAACATGATAAAACAAGTGCACAAAAGTATATCACATATACAACTTGTGTACATCAAGTGAGAAAATCCTTTTAAAGTGAACAAATACTAGTTAATGCAAAGTAATATATCAAATATATAATTATGCATTAAATCATTAATCAATACTTGATTTAACGATCCGGTCATATCGCATATAACCGACTAGTGTGCAGTGTATCGGCTTATCGAATCAATCCTTGATTCGATAACTAGGTTATATCGCATACAACCAATCGATACATTCATCATGAGAATGGAATACGGTATCACATACACGCATTATTCTCGGTCCCGCACATATCTCATATGCGCTCCTATTTCGTTTCGCTTGAGCCAGGATACCTCTATGTAGGACTCTAAAGACTCGTCAATACGCCGGCAGCAGATGATGATCATATCAAGCACCCACAAGCCGCAAGCGGTCTGCTAAACGTAACGGCCACCCGGGTATTGAGCGATCAGAAGATCGACGAGCAAGCCCGCTCACACTCCTGTGAATCCAACCAGTAACACTTACCGTACAGTCCGGTCTGTTCGTCTGATATGTCGCATATCTCGCCTAGGGGTGGTAAACGTCAGACCCCAATAGCTTGATAAGTCATGCCGACGTAAGGTCCATAACATTCGTGAAACTACTGATAACTCTTACCAGTATATCACTGCAACCCTGGCCAGGGATTTCCTGTTATGGCCAGTCGAGCATAGCACAACATCAACCCCCAATACCGGGAGAGACGAATCCCCTCCTATCGCTCATTGCCTCCATGTGAATCGGGACTGTACCCAAAAACCACCTGTTTTCACGACTCAGTAGAGCCGTGGTAGGGTGGAAATCAAAGCATAGTGGGAGACACACAAGTCTCTATGACGATCTCGGGTCAACAGACTAAGCTGTACCAGTGTCACCAGAGAACTGCCATCTGACGTGAGGTATAATACCATCTGGGAGTTCTCGACGAGTCCGTTCAGTGTACCCAGTCTCCACTGAGCACCCGCATACCATCTCCGATGTCAAACACCAATGGATATGGGATCATCCATCGCCCATCACATGGGTCGAGAAGATATACGCTAGTCTACTCTGGAATATCGATGCCCCGTCTCGATATTCCCACGACTAGGAACAATGAAGGATGTACTCATTGACTACCCATGCCCCACTAGTATGATCTTCATCACAGTCCTGGAAGTCGAGTACACATCCCATGGGCTTTATCAACATGTAATCAGAGAGACAGAAAGTATACATGTTAAGATAAAGAGCAACCAGATAGCGTACTATCATGTCGAGCAAGAAAGTCCTACCTATATATGTCCCAGCATCTACTACAATATACATCCAATGTACAGTAATGGCCTCTAGGGCATACATATAACTAACAAAGACTTTTTGCAAAAGGTTCTCGTCATCAACCAGGTATGGATAATGATGAAACCTTTTCTGGTGTCTATGCTTAAGTCCATCCGGGTCCTACTTGCCACTGCTACATACCATAACTACGATATCTGGCGGTTGTGTGTCATGACTGCTTTTCTAAATAGTGATTTAGAAGAGAGCGTCTATAAGTACACAGCCAGAGGGCTTAGTAGACAGTGGGAGCAGCGGAAATGTGTGCAAGTTGCTTTATGTGTTAAAGCAGGTATCACGGAGTTGGAACATCTATTTTGATGTATAGTTAAAGTGTTTGACTTCATCAAAATGGTAGATGAACCTTGTATATACAAGAAGGTAGTAGGGAGCATGGTGGTGATTCTCGTATTGTACGTGGATGACAAACTCTTGATAGGAAAGGAGTTTGCTATGCTACGCTCGTTCAATCTTCTCTTATCACAAGGATTCTCCATATAGGATCAAGGTGATACCTCCTAAATCCTGGGTTTTGGATCTATGAGATAGATCTAAGTGGATGTTAGGATTCTCACTAGGTGTAGTGAGTTGGTATCAATCGATCCTAGGGAGAATCACTGGACAACTTCCAGGGTGGTAAGGTCGATTGAATGTCTGTCACAGGCATTGTTTTTTCCCTCAGTGGAGGGACGATATGTTGGAAGAGTTTCAAGCTAGATACTGTGGCAAACTAGACGATAAAGGCTGAATACATTGCTACCAATGGTACTACCAAAGAAGGAGTCTGGATATATAAAAGTTCATGAGATGAACTTCGTTCCTACCATTGTGTGACAATGGAGTTGTGGCTTTGGCCTAGGAACCCCCGTCCCATCAGAGATCCAGAAATATTCTTAGACAGTATCACCTGATCATGGGGATGGTTGATCTCCAGGGAGATCGAGATTAGGAGAGTAGACACAGAGGAGAACAGGGCGGATCCACTCACAAAGGCCTATTCCCAGGAGAGACTTTTATGGGATGGTTGAGTATGAGATACTTCAACCACTACTGATTGTTGGGTATGAGATACTACATTGGATGGCCCTAGTGCAAGTGGGAGATTGTTAGTTATATGTATGCCCAAAAGGCCATTATTGTACATACGATGTATATCGTAGTGGATGCTTGAACATATACATGGAGGACTTTCTTACTCGACATGATAATATGTTATCCGGTTGCTCTTTATCTTAACATATACACTAATTGTCTTTATGTTACATGTTGATAAATCCCTTAGGATGAGTACTTGACTACCAAGACTATGATGCAGATCATACTAGTGGGGACACAGTAGTCGCTAAGTACATCCTTCAAATGTTCCTAGTCGAGGGTGTATCAAGACAGGGCATCGATATACCAGAGTAGACTAGCGTATAGTTTCTCGACCCATGTAGATGGGCGATGGATGATCCTATATCCATTGGTGTTTGACATCAGAGACAGTATACGGGTGCTTAGTGGAGTCTGGGTACACTGGACGGACTCGCCGAGAACTCCAAGATGGTATTATACCTAACGTCAGATGGCAGTTCTCTGGTGACACTGGTACAGGTTAGTCTGTAGACCCGAGATCGTCATAGAGTCTTGTGTGATTCCCACTGTGCTTTGATTTCCACCTTACCACGTTCAAGAGAACGTGCAAAACGGTGGCTTTTGGGTGCAGTCCCGAATCACATGGAGACAATGAGCGATAGGAGGGATTTCGTCTCTCCCGGTATTGGGAGTTGATGTTGCGCTGTGCTCGATTGGCTATAACAGGAAGTCCCTGGCCAGGGCTGCTTTAGAGATATACTGGTAAGTGTTATCAGTAGTTTCCCGACCCGTCAAGAGCCTCATATCGACACGACTTATCGAGTTACTGGGGTCTGACGTTTACCACCCCTAGACGAGATATGCGACATATCATACGAAGAGACCGGACTGTACGGTAGTGTTACTGATTGGTTTCGCAGGAGTACGAGCAGGCTTGCTTGTTGATCTTCTGATCGCTCAATACCTGGGTGGCCGTTACGTTTAGCAGACCGCTTGCGGCTTGTGGGAGTTTGATATGATCATCACCTACTGTCGGCGTATTGACGTGTCTTTAGAGTCCTACACAGAGGTTTTCTGGCTCAAGCGAAATGGAGTAGGAGCACATATATGATATGTGCGGGACCGAGATTAATACGGTATGTGATACCATATTCTATTCTCGCGATTTGTGACATTGGTCGGTTATATGCGATATAGCCGGGTTATCGGATCAAGTGTTGATTCGATAAGTTGTTACATATGATATTAGTCAGTTATATTTGATATAGCCGGATTATTAAATCAAGAGTTGATTTAATAATTTAATGTATAATTATATATTTGACATATTACATTACATTAACTAATATTAAGCTCACTTATAATTTTTTTCTCATTTTGTGCACATTGAATATATGTGATATATTTTTGTGTAGATGTATTGTGTCATGCTTGAAGATACATGCAACAAAGGTGTGTGTATGACTTACACCATGCTTGGTTTAATTGCTAGGGTTTTATTTATTTTGGTAATTACAAAAGGTGGCATTTTTTCATGGATGAAAGCTTGTAGAAGCTTGTAGTCTTCATTGACCAAGTCCACTCTTTTGTTTTGGCTAAGATATTTGTTAACCCAACCAATTAAACCTAGCCATGGTTAACTCTCTACAAAGGTTAATATATGATATTAACTCACCATGATTGCTATTCTTGTTGGCTATAGTGCCCTCAAGGCAATTATCATAGTCGCAAGCATGTGATCATGATGATTGAGGAAGGACCTATACCGATAAAACAGTCTTACTCGAGATGATAGTATGCTATCTGGTTTGTCTTTATTATCATATATATGTTGATAAAGCCCTTAGGATCTGTTAGTTATATGTATGCCCTAGAGGCCATTACTATACATGAGATGTATATTGTAGTGGATGCTTGGACATATATAGGGAGGACTTTCTTGCTCGACATGATAGTATGTTATCTGGTTAGTCTTTACCTTAACGTGTACACTGATTGTCTCTCTGTCACATGTTGGTAAAGCCCTTAGGATGTGTACTTGACTACCTGGACTATGATGCGGATCATACTAGTGGGGACATGGTAGTCCATAAGTACATCCTTCAAGGTCCCTAGTCGTGGGTGTATCGATACGGGGCATCGATATACCAGAGTAGACTAGCGTATACCTTCTCGAACCATACAGATGAGCGATGGATGATCCCATATCCATTGGTGTTTGACATCAGAGATGATATACGGGTGCTCAGTGGAGACTGGGTATACTGGACGGACTCGCCGAGAATTCCCAGATGGTATTATACCTTACGTCATATGGCAGTTCTCTGGTGACACTGGTACAGGTTAGTCTGTAAACCCGAGATCGTCATAGAGTCTTGTGTGATTCCCACTGTGCTTTGATTTCCACCTTACCACGTCCAAGAGGGTGTGCAAAACGGTGGTTTTTGGGTACAGTCCCGAGTCACATGGAGGCAATGAGCGATAGGAGTGGTTTCGTCTCTCCCGGTTTTGGGGGTTGATGTTGCGCTATGCTTGATTGGCCGTAACAGGGAAGTCCCTGGCCAGGGCTGGTTTAGAGATTTACTGGTAAGTGTTACCAGTAGTTTCTCGACCCGTTATGAGCCTCACATCGGCATGACTTATCGGTTATTGGGGTCTGACGTTTACCACCCCTAGACTTGATATGCGACATATCAGACGAAGAGACCGGACTGTACGGTAGTGTCACTGTCAGGCTTTTACAGGAGTTGGAGCGGGCTTGCTTGCTGATCTTCTGATCGTTCAATACCCGGGTAGCCGTTACGTCCAGCTAGTACCGCTGACGGCTTGTGGGTGCTTGATATGATCATCACCTACTGCCGGCGTATTGACGAGTCTTTAGAGTCCTACATAGAGGTTATACTGGCTTAGGCAAAACGAAATAGGAGCGCATATGTGATATGTGTGGGACCGAGAATAATGCGAGTATGTGATACCGTATTCTATTCTCGCGATGTTTGTGTCGATCGGTTATATGCGATATAACCAAGTTATCGAATCAAGGGTTGATTCGATAAGTCGATACAATGGATGTTAGTCGGTCATATGTGATATAACCGGATTATTAAGTCAAGTGTTGATTTAATAATTTAGTGTATAATTGTATATGTGATATGCTAATTTACATTAACTAACATTGGTTCACTTAAGCATTTATTTTTCTCACTTGTGCACAACTTAATATATATGTGATATATATTTATTTGTGTGCATTTATGTATCATGGTTGTTGATACAACTATCATGGGTGTAGAAGACTTATACCATACTTTTGTTAGGTTTTTATATTTAAAGTAATTCTAAAACAAATGGATAATGAGCACAAATGCATGAAGCTTCATGAAGCTTATGTTTGCATTTGACTTAGTCCACTAGTTTTGTTTTACTTAAGATATTAGTTAACCTAACCACTATGATTACCTATGGTAATGTCTCTACATGAGTTAGTATATGATACTCACTCACCATGGTTAGCTCATTCTCTCTCTTGATCATTCTTGATATTCATTTTGAACTCATCTTCTTCCTCCTTGATTTTCATTCTAGGGTTTGAAAAAGAGAGAGATACAAAGTGAGAAAAGAAATTCCAAAGTGTACCCATTTCCTATTTCACCATCCTCTACTAGACTAGCACTTTAGTTTAGGGTGTTTGTTTCACTAAATCTTTAGTTGGTGAAGTAGAAGCATGAGTCTGTATTCCCTCGACGTAGATCATCTTCGGCCTCGAAGACTTCAAGCAATACCGTTGCAACTTTCTCATGGAGCCGTCCGAGAGTCCGGGAGCACGTGATCGCAGCGAAGGGACTACAACAAGGAGCTTTAGAAGTGAAGGACCGATCTACAAATGTTGTATTTCGTATTCACTTAGTGTAAATGTGATTTACTTGCATGTGAAACCCTAATTTTCTAGCAAAGATCTTGTTTAGAGTTATTCGGCACGGCTAAAATTTTAATCCGGCATGGTTGATACCTTGTAGAACCTTATTAGAGTGCCTAGTAACCCTACAGTGGTATCAGAGCCTAACTAGAGCATTAGGCGAAGTGTTAACGAAGTTAAAACTCCGAACGAACCCGAATACGTCAAAATGAACCCCTCTCTGTACATTTTTTAAAATCTGGGATTTTTCTGAATTAAAAATGCTTAAAAAAATCAGCAGGCAATTATAAGGGAAACTGTGCAAAACGACAATGTTTGGCGCCCAAAGCGGCAGTTCTGCGGCCATATGGTGATGTCACACTTATCTTTTTGCACAGTAATGTTCCTATTTAATTTCATGATGTTTCTGAGTATTTTTAACCTGACTCAAGTGTTGAGTATTCTGGGGTTTATTTTGTAATCGTTGATTCGATCGGAATATTTAATTTCGTTTTGTTTTCCGGATATTTAGAACGTGTTAAAAAGTTCGAACGGATATCAATAACTCACTTTTTCCCGACCCGGAAAATTTCCAAGTGTTGGATTTTTTCCGTTGTTTAAGAACGTCTAGATCGTGCAAGTTACGCAATGGACCCTCTAGAAGACAACAAACCTTAACTCGATTATGTGACCATCTTGAACTGCCTTTTGAACCTTAAGGTTTTGGGCAGTACGGCGTGCTACATGTGAGGCGTTGGCTTGACCCTTCTATGGCTGGACCATTGGTACTGTAGCATGTGATGGATGTTTTTAAACTCCCCTCAAGTGTTGAGAACTATTTGGGAAAACTTAGGTGTTTGATCATTCGACCGGAAAGTTTAACATTGTCTATTTATCTGGAATGTGATACAATATTTGGAATCCACAAGTAGTTATGAGATAACTGATTTGGATGTTATAAACATAGCAGTTTAGTCTCAAATGATCGGTTGCCACGGAATTTTGATGCGATCAAAAGTCTGTCGCAATCACGTAGCGTACGCGGATACTCGCCGGGTAAACTTAATAGACAGCCATGCCCCATAGCCCCGACCAAGTGACTGTAGGAGAACCCCGTCGCCAAAAGCATCCGTTCGGGTGCTCGCGGCTGCGGTGTTCTGCCTTAGTGCACTTCGTCGACGGCATCTGGGGGTGCGGCCGTCTACTAAAGTTTGCGACGACCATTCGATCAGCATATCGGGAATCTTGTTGAATTGCCCGACTAGATATTGAAAAGTGTTTTCGATATAGAGACTAAAATGCAGCGTTTATAATTGTTAAGCATGCGATGTCTAAGGAGGTTGCGGATTCCAACTGTTGTAGTTTTACACTTTCTTTTCTGCGACCGTAAGTGTAATATGTGATATCGCCTGTGTTCCCCTCTGAATGGCGGCCGAGACGTAGGACGTCTCGCCTGAGATTCGGGGGAAGATGCTAATTGGTGCTATCCGTCCACCTCTCCGAAGATGCCAAGTTGATTTATGGCACCGTGTATCGAAGGTTTGAACGGATGCGTCCGATGTAGCAGACTTCATCAGATTCCCCCTCGTTTGAGGGGTTTTTGATTGTGGGGACGCTCTTCCCTGCAGGCGCAAGCCCCTGCAGTTAATTACGCTACCACATCGCGGTAACAACATTCTCCTTCTCCAGATGGTCACTTCGTGTCGTGGGTGTTTATTTTATGTTTTGTTGCCCGTGGATTGTTTACGGAGACCGAGTTATGTCGTCGCCCGTAGGGCGTGGACCAGTCCAAATCCGTATTATCTTAGATTTGGGTTTGGGGGTTTGGTTTGAGGATACGTTAGTCATATTTGAGGCCAAGATCAACTCAAACGTTTGTTAAGGATACGTTAGTCTAACCTGAGACTAAGATCAACTTAACGGGATCGTTTGGATCCGAAAAAAGAGCATTTGGGCTCCATTGTTCCAGTTTAGGGACATAGTGGTCCGTTTAATGTATGGCCGTCGGGACCCGTCACCTCTCTGACCACGTTGAAGGATTACAACGACAGATGTCGGAAGAGTTCAGAGTTGCACCCTTGAACCAGAGTTAATTGGGGGGATCTATAGTCCAGTTTGGGACTAAAGTCTGTTTGAAAGGTTTAAGGATACGTTAGCCATATTTAAGGCTAAGATCAACTTAAACAGGATCGTTTAGATCCGACAAAAGAGCGTTTGGGATCTATTGTTCCTGTTTAGGGACATAGTGGTCCATCGCTGGTTTAAGGACATTGCGGTCCATGGGTAGTTTAAGGACATTGCGGTCCAATGTTAGTTTTAAGACATCTCGGTCAAGGTTAAGGACGTCGTAGTCCATGGGTTTAAGGACCCCACAGTCCATTGTTAGTTTTAAGACATCTCGGTCAAGGTTAAGGACGTCGTAGTCCATGGGTTTAAGGACCCCATAGTCCATTGTTAGTTTTAAGACATCTCGGTCAAGGTTAAGGACGTCGTAGTCCATAGGTTTAAGGACCCCACAGTCCGTATCAATGTGTGGTCATCGGGACCCGTCACCTCTTTGAAGACGTTGAGGGATTACAACGCCAAGTATCAAAGGAGTGAAGAGATATACCCTGGAACCGGAGTGGATTATGTTATGAGCCCATTAGCCCAGTTAATTACGAATTGAGGACTTATGGCCAGCTTGGGCTAAGTCCAATCATGTCTGGGACATCGGCCCTCCTGTTGGTCCCTTGAAGGAGAGGCTTTGCCTCTAGCCATTTAGCCAATTGGGCCAATGCCTAGTGTTTAAACACTAAAGACCAATCAGTGTTGAACACTGGGAATGAAATTGATAAGTCAGTGTTTAACACTAAAAGATAGTTGGTGTCAAACACCCGCAACAAGGCCTTCAAATTAGTGTTAAACACTAAAACAGACCAGTGTTAAACACTGGCAACAAAAATCCCAAATTAGTGTTGAACACTAAGGTAATCAGTGTTGAACACTGCAAATAAAGTTCTTTGCTTAGTGTTGAACACTAAGGCCAAACAATGTTTTAACACTGGATTCAGGGGTTCCAATTTAGCGTTAGACGCTGAGGCAAGAGGGGTCACGTGGTAGCACGTGAGGGCGCCCTCCCTTCGTTTGTTCTGCTGAGAAGATCGCATCTTTTGGAGCATCACGTGTCATCACGTGACGGGTGTTTGAATGGAGTATATTAAAGCCTCTGCCAAGGGCCACGTGGGTCACATGAGGCACTGCCTCAAGGGGGCTTTCTGTAGATCTTTTGGGGGGTCACGTGGTGACACGTGACCCTGCTTTTCTGTAGTTGTTTAGAAGATCTGTTAATCCCTTTCAGGAATTAAATTCCTCGTAGGGTTGAACCCTGACAATAATTTCAGAGGAATTAAATTCCTACTTCCTTTTGAAGAGTTGAACTCTGAATTTTCTGTAGGAATTAAATTCCTCATATATGTGAAGAACTGAATAGGGTTAAACCCTAATAAAAGCTTTAAGGAATTAAACTCACACTCTCTATTAAAGAATTATTCTGGGGAATAAGATTAAGGGAATTAAATTCTTGTTGTTTTAACGGAACTAAGTTCTTAACTAGGGTTAAACCCTGATTGTTTTCATTCTGAAGGAATTAAATTCCCATAACACAGGGTCAAACCCTAATTTTATTTTAAAGGAATTAAATTCCTATAGTTCTGCGAGAATTAAATTCTCGTGCTTCCATTCCCTCTCTATGCTTTGGATCTGCATGGCAGGATCTCAATTCATTGAGAATTAAATTCTCAACTCAAAGGGAGATGTGCACTTTACAGATCCTCCATCAAAGAGTGAAGAAATATGTCCTTCTATTTTATATCAGAGTTAAACTCTGTTGAGAATTAAAAAACCTTCCCTTTGTTACCTAGGGTTTTCTTTTGCAGAAGATCCAAATTCCTCCAAAGTATCAAGGCTCTCTCTCTTTTCTTCCCTCTGCCTATATATATTTTTCTTGTGTGTCTCTTGGATCCTATTTATAGGAGAAGCAGCCGAGCCAATTAGTTTTTGATGAATCTTTTATTGAGAGATTTGATTTGTATCCATCATTCGTTTTGGACCTTTGGATTATTAGGTGAATTTTATTCACCATTGGATTTTAAATCCAGAGATTCTCCTTTGTTATTTCGGTTAGATTTTAAGGGGAAATCTTTCCAAATTCGAGATTTTCCCATAGATAGATGACATTTAATCACCTTTAAATCTTTAATTCAATCGGTTCTTTTGGAAAGATTTGAGAGGTCTTTTCTTAGAATTTAATTCTGTTAACAAATAGGCTTTGAAGTCGGTCACGTGTGGCCACGTGACCCTTGGTCACGTGTGGGCACGTGACCCCCTTGGAACGAGCCTTCTTCTTTCTTTTTGCGCTCTGTCTTCTGGTTGCTGCTTAACCGTCACGTGCCATCACGTGGCCCCTGGTCACGTGTGAGCACGTGACCCTCGTCTGGAGCCTTTTTCTTGATTTAACCGGAGAACAAATCTGCTGCTTTTGATTATCACGTGCCAACACGTGACCCTGGTCACGTGGGAGCACGTGACCTCTTCTGAAGCCTTTTCCTTGATTTGATCAGGGAACCGGTTTGCCTTTGAAGCCGCTTTTAATTGTCACGTGCCAACACGTGACCCAGGTCACGTGGGAGCACGTGACCCTTTCTGAGGCCATTTTCTTTGATGTAGTCGGGAAGTTGAATTTGCCTTGCCGATGCTTTTAGATGTCACGTGCCAACACGTGACTGCTGGTCACGTGTAAGCACGTGACCCTTTTCTGAAGCCTTTTCCGTAAGCTTTCCTGATTTTAAATCAGGAAACAAATGCCCCCACAGCGTTGTTCTCACGTGTCCGCACGTGAGTGCAACGCTGTCACCTTTTGTGACCATTGGATTCCTCTAGGGATTTGGGGAGTTGAAACGTTTCCATCACCTCCTATAAATACTCATGTTTCTTCAGAAGAGCCTCCACTTTGCTCATCTTCTTCTTCTGAGAACTTTTCCCTTGAGAATTTAATTCTCGCTTCCAGAGCTTAGTTCTCTGTCTTGAAATAATCTTCAGAGTTTAACTCTGTTCAGGTGACCCTTTTTCCTCAGGTAATGTTCTTGGACAAACAGCGAACTTCCACATTCCTTTGGATTTTAAATCCAAAACAAGGGTTTTTACTCGTTTTTAACAAGGAACCCATTTTTCTTCAAGCTTTTCCATAAGAACATGAAACCGCCTAACCTTCGAACTGTAGATCTCTTAGGGTTTAGACGATCTTTGGGGAGACGATGATGGCTTTTCAACTCCATGGAATTTAATTCCATCCAAAAATGTTTCTGGGGATTTAATTCCCTTTTCTTAAAAAGGAATTTAATTTCAATGAAGAACTCAGTTTCTTCACACGGAGGCTTCTTGGGGTTTCCTTGTCATTCTATGATTAGTGAAGAAGAAGAGGGTTTGTAATAAATCGTCCTGATTTTTATTTCAGGTATCATGGACGCTCATTTGTATAATCTCAACGAAATCATTTCCTACGGGAATATTCGTGCCCTGGGCCGTAGTCAGAATCAGGAGTTCACCAACGCTCAGTGTGCTGAGATTATGAGCCGCTTTGACGAGTACAACCATCGGCTACTCCCCCGTCGCTCTTCTCTTCTGAGGCTCATCGTGCTGGCGATTTGGGAGGCGCTTCCTCTCTTCTGCGCCGGTGTGCCACTCAGGGCATTGGACGTTGCCGAGGATAAGATACATTCGGTGTATCTGATGAGTCTGATCTCGAAGAGAAGGTGTGACAACCTCATTGATCTTTTGCACCAGGCGTTTCAGCAGTCGGCCATACTTGCCGCCTACCGGAGGGTGGAGGACATTCGCGAGGACCCCGACGCTTGCGATCGCGAGAGAAAACATACTTGGGCGGTTCGAAATGCTTGGAGGATCTTGGACAAGGCCAAGCTTGAGTTTCTCAATCCGTGCCCCGCGCCTGAGGTCTTGCCGTTGTAATCGTTTTCTTTTCATTTTGTATGAACCTTTTTAAAGCATGAATGATAAACTTATCGTGTCCTTTTGTGTTTGCGTGCCCCCTCCCTTTTTTTGGAATTTTGTCGTTCATCATTTTTTTTTGATGTGTTTAGCGTGCAAGGCATTGTTTCATTTCTTAGTACGCACCAAGCATGGTGCTCACGTGCTCCACACGTGAGGGGCCTTTTATGGGGCTATTCAATTTTTCATGCCACATTTTTGTGCATGGCATTGGATGCAAAGAAGGCGCCTTGGAAATCGTTCATTTTCCTGATTTCCAATGTCTTCCCTTATTTGGGCCTTGGAGGGGTTCCATCATGCAATTTTCTCTCGCGCGCAGCATTTAATGCTCCCCTTTATAGTCTTGAGGCCATAGCCTATTTCCTCCTCACAGAGAAATTTATTCCCATATTGACATGATTTAATTTGAGGAGTAGCTGAGTGCCATGGCCTGCAACCGTCCACACGCTCGTCGACAGCCATGGGAAGTGCCTATCGAGGAGATGATCCCCCGCTTTGCTGCTCGGTTGGTGGATCCACTTCTTACCGACGTCGAATGCGACTCAGCAATGTACGAACTCTTGATTCGTAGGGGGTCCCCCATCCTGATGGGTTCCCTCTGGCTCCGGATGATTCTCACGGCCGTGCTTGCCGACATCCATCCTCACCCGGCAGAGATGACCTTGGCGATGCTTGACGCGGCTGAAGAAAAGCTCGAGGGGTTTCATGAAGCACGCCTGATTACTCAGGCATTGAAGGATTGCTCAATTCATCTGCTGAGCCAGATAAAGGCCCGACGAGCTATTATGTCTGCTTTCGCGGACGAACATGGCGCCAATCGATGGGGAGCGACTCCTCGTGAGAACCGTCGCTTTGATGTGTTGGAGAAAGCAGAGAGAGAGATGGAGAATTTTGTCCTCTGCTTCATTAACCCCTGTGCCGTTGATCCCGTGTTTGGTGACCTTTTCTCGTTAGCGTAGAACATTTTTAAATTAGTCCCTCCTTTTCTATGTTTTGTGCCGAACTTCCATGTAGGCTTGGTACTAGTATGTATGTTTCCGCTTGTATAAATAAACTTTGTATTCTTCTCATGAGAACTTTCTTTAATTGCAAATGCTATCATCACTTTCCTGCGCATCAGACCTTTTTGGGCATTATGAATGTTCATGCGATTGCAAATGCTATTATATTTTTTTTTTTGAATACTCATATGATTGCGAATGCATGCTTGAAATATGTCGGAGATCTTTCTTGTTGCCTTTCACGTCAGGTGATGTAAGCTTGTTTTAGATCGATTATTCCTGTCGACCGGAAGCTCATTTATACGGTCTTGTAAATGTCTTGTTTCCAAGGTTGCGGTCGCGAGAGTGAGCCTACATGGCCTGATAGGGCAACGCGTGGCGAACATATTGTCGCGCGAGAAAAGGGGTTCGGCCGTAAATTCTCGGAGAGGGAGCTGGTTTCTAAGGCGCTGGGCGAGCTTCTGGCTAGCTTCACAGCCAAAGCCAACAAAGCATACGAACTCTAGCGTGTGCTTCAGGAGTCCATAAAAGAGGTGGTGGCTCTCGATAAAGCTGCCACGTTTACTCGTGAGAGGGTCGAGGCTCATAAAGCCACCGAGAAAGAGCTCGAAGCTCGGCTTGCTTCGTATCAGGCTCAGCAAGCTCAGGCGGAGGCTCATCTTCTGGAGATCTTGCATCATGAAGCCGTGGCTCAGCAACAGAACGATGAGCTGGTAAAATTACTGCACTGCCCGCCGGCTTGAGGACTTGTATCTTTCCTCCTTTTTTTGTACATACTCATGAATGAGAGTATCTTTCTTTTTTGTTTCTTTCATGAATTGTACTTTGTATCCATTTTGGTTTATGAATAAAAGATACATTTTTCTTCTCAATGGTGTGTCCCCCTTTTATTGAATGTATTCTGCGGATATTCTATCTTGATCTCCTTGCAGGACAGCGATGGGTCAGGATTCAGGGTTAAGATCTGCTTCCTAAGACTTTTGCATTTTATGAGCCACGAGGGTCTCATAAAGAGTTTTTCTCCCTACAGGTCGAGAGGATCCCATAGGTGTAAGTTCTTCTTAGGAATCGTGAGGATTCTTAAGCGGGTTTCCCCTTGAGAGTCGTAAGGATCTCATAAGAGAGTTTTTTCTTCCTTACAGGTCGTGAGGGCCTGCAAGTGCTGGATGTGGTCGCCCTTGTCCGTGTTTCACGGGGCCAGAGGGCTGCTCCAGGTATCGTAGTTTAAAAACGTCGCGGTCAAGGTTAAGGACCTCATAGTCCGTGGATTTAAGGACTCCACAGTCCGATGTTAGTTTTAAGACATCACGGTCAAGATTAAGGACCTCATAGTCCGTGGATTTAGGGACTCCACAGTCCGATGTTAGTTTTAAGACATTGTTAACATTGTTAGTTATATGTATGCCCTAGAGGCCATTACAGTACATACGATGTATATTGTAGTGGATGCTAGGACATATATAGGGAGGACTTTCTTGCTCGACATGATAGTATGCTATCTGGTTGTACTTTATCTTAACATGTACTCTGATTGTCTCTATGTTACATGTTGATAAAGACCTTAGGATGTGTACTCGACTACTGGGACTATGATGAGATCATACTAATGGGGCCACGGTAGTCGACGAGTACATCCTATAACTGTTCCTAGTCGAGGGTGTATCGAGACAGGGCATCGATACACCAGAGTAGACTACCGTATACGCATCTTGACCCATATGATGGGCGATGGATGATCCCATATCCATTGGTGTTTAACATCAAGGATGGTGTACGGGTGCTCAGTAGAGACTGGGTACACTGGACGGACTCGCCGAGAACTCCCAGATGGTATTATACCATACGTCAGATGGCAGTTCTCCGGTGACACTGGTACAGAGTAGTCTGTCGACCCGAGATCGTCATAGAGTCTTGTGTGATTCCCACTGTGCTTTGATTTCCATCATACCACATCCAAGAGGGCGTGCAAAAAGGTGGCTTTTGGGTACAGTCCTGAATCACATGGAGGCAATGAGCGATAGGAGGGGATTCGTCTCTCCCGGTATAGGGAGTTGATGTTGTGCTGTGTTCGATTGGCTATACCCGGAAATCCCTGGCCAGGGTTGCATAGATTTACTGGTAAGTGTTATCAGTAGTTTCTCGAACTGTTATAGACCTCATATCGACACGACTTATCGCGCTACTGGGGTCTGACGTTTACCACCCCTAGGCGAGATATGCAACATGTCAGACGACGAGACCGGACTGTACGGGAGTGTTACTGTTTGGATTCACAGGAGAATGTACAGGCTTGCTTGTTGATCTTCTGAGCGCTCAATACCTGGGTAGCTGTTACGTTTAGCTGACCGCTTGCAGCTTGTGGGTGTTTGATATGATCATCACCTACTGCCGGCGTATTGACGATTCTTTAGAGTCCTACACAGAGGTTTCTTGACTCAGGCAAAACGGAGTAGGGGCACATATGCGATATGTGCGGGACCGAGGATAATACGATATGAGATACCGTATTCTATTCTCACGATATTTGATATCAACCGGGTCATCGGATCAAGTGTTGATTTGATGAATCGGTACGGATAAATATTAGTCGGTTATATGCGATATAGCCGGATTGTCGGATAAAGTGTTGATTCGATAATTTAATGTATAATATATATATGATATATTAAATTACATTAACTAATATTAGCTCACTAAAAGATTCTTTTTCTCACTCGGGTAATACATTGATATATATGCGATATATGTTAATTGTATTATTTTATTTTGTTACGATAAATATTATATATGTGATATATAATATTGTAACATGATATGATAACTAATGCAACATGTTTAGTGGAGTTTAAACATGATTAGGGTTTGGATTAGGGTTAACACTTCTAGTTGATTTTAGAAGCTTTTCTTTTTGTCATGATAAAGATATTTTGTTATGACTCATGCTTTAACCCAACCCAAACCCTAACCCTAGTTAATTCTCTACATGAGTTTAGTTGACCATGGTTGCATTATTCATCATATTAATTCTTTCTATTCATCACAAAAGGAATGCTATCATATTGTTCATCTTCTTCCTTCTTCTTCTTTGCTTACAAAGCTTTCTTGCTTTGATATTTGTGATGAAAATATGTGAGAAAAAGATAAATAAAGAGAGCAAAAATCCTACTTCATCATCCTCATCTTCCCTTGCCATTTAGATGAGGGTGTTCACATCATTTCATGAGTGTTAGCTTGTGTTAACGAAACTTCAAGGTAGATCATCTTTGTATCGAAGATCGGAAGCAAAGGTTGCATCTTTCTCTTCGTGGAACCTCTCGAGAGTCCGGAACCCGATGATCGCAACGAAGGGACCACAACACGGAGCATATGAAGTGAAGGACCGGATCTACAAAGGTTGTAATCCCTCACACTCAATGTTAAAATGTTTAGCATGCTAGTTTTCGCCTAAACCCTAGTTTAAAGATCCGTATTCGGGTTGTTCGGCACGGCTAATTTTTTAATCGGGCATGGTTGATGCCTCGTAGACCCTTGTGCGCGTGCCTAGCAACCCTACAATGGTATCAGAGCCAAGCTAGAGCTTTAGGCGATGTGTTAACGAAGTTAAAACCCCGATCGAACCCGGAATCGACAAAATAAAACCCTCTCTGTACATTTTTTAAAATCTGGGATTTTTCCAAATTAAAAATGCTTAAAAAATTCAGCAGGGTTTTCTAAGAATTACCATGAAAAACGAGCCCCTAAGTCCTCTACATGGCCGCGGAACCGCGGCAATAACCCACCTCTGGCGGCGGTTCCGCGGCAGTGTAATGGAATTAGCGACGGAGTATTGCACAGTAATTCATAACTCTGTTGTTTCTATTTTCTGGGCATTTTTTACACTGACTCAAGAGTTAAGTATTTCGGGGTTTATTTTGTAGTCATTGTTTCGATCGGAGAATTTAATTTTGTTATGTTTTCCGGATAATTTTAGAAACCGTTAAAAAGTTCGAACGGATATCAATGACTCACTTTTTCCGCTGTCGGAAAATTTTCAAAAGTTGGATTTTTTTCTCGAGTTTAAGAACGTTCTAAGTCGTGCAAGTAATGCGGTGGCCCCTCTAGAAAGCAACAAACCTTAACTCGATTATGTGACCGTCTTGAACTGCCTTTTGAACCTTAGGGTTTGGGGCAGTACGGCGTGCCACATGTGAGGCGTTGGCTTGACCCTTCTACGGCTGGACCATTGGTACTGTGGCATGTGATGGATGTTTTTAAACTGATTTCAAGTGTTGAGATATATTGGGGAAATCTTGGGTGTTTGATGATTCGATCGGAAATTTTAACTTTGTCTATTTATCTGGAATGTGATACAATATTTGGAATCCACAGGAAGTTATGAGATAACTAATTTGAATATTATAAATCTAGCAGTTCAATCTCAGATGATCGGTTGCCACGGAATTTTGATGTGATCAAAAGTCCGTCGCAATCACGTAGCGTACGCGAATACTCGCCGGGTAAACTTAATAGACAGCCACGCCCCATAGCCCCGACCAAGTGACTGTAGGAGAACCCCGTCGCCGAAAGCATCCGTTCGGGTGCTCGCGGCAGCGGTGTTCCGCCTTAGTGCACTTCGTCGACGGCATCTGGGGGTGCTGCCGTCTACTAAAGTTTGCGACGAGCATTCGATCAGGACGTCGGGAATCTTGTTGAATTGCCCGACTTGATATTGAAAAGAGTTTTCGATAATGAGACTAAAATGCGAGGTTTATAATTGTTAGGCATGCGATGTCTAAGGAATTCATTTGGTTAGGCATGCGATGTCTAAAGAGGTTGCGGATTCCAACTATTGTAGTTTTACACTTTCTTTTCTGTGACCGTAAGCGTAGTATGTGGTGTATCGCCGGCTTCGTTGCTATACATCAACGACAATCGGGATACGCATACTTGCTTACGTTGATGATATGAGATATTATGTATTGCTGTGATATGTTATATTGGATCGTCGTGTTTGAATAGCCGGGGGTTTTATGTGAGATGAGAGTTTTTTCTTTTTCATTCATGTAAAATTCTTTTGTATATAATATTCTTTTATTGGGGCACTTCCAAGTTGCGGAAGATGTCACCGTTGTATATTATTTACTTTTCCGCATTAGGTAGACCCAAGGCGGGGAGCACAAGTAACCGGGTTCTAGGGTCCAGTGGGAGACCATCTCGAGGAGTCGAGACCGGGTCTCCTAACCCTAGAATTGGCAGTGTTACTTGCCGCTCTCGTAGGGGTCTAGGGATGTGGGTTTGGCTATTCATCGCGACCGTGGAATCCGTGTTTTATACAGGCTCGTATTGAAAACACGGACGTCCTAGTATATCCAATATTTCATATATGTTGTTCTGCTGCAATGTTCTGTGATGAGATCATATTACTGCCTGAGATGAATGTTTATATTATATATATGAGATATATGTTATATTGCAGATTTCGTTTCAAAAGAGATGCTTGTGAAGCATAATAAAATGGGACTTCATTAATGAGATTAATGGAATAAAAGAAACCTATGATGTTGTGGAATCGAATTTCTTAAAAACAGGTAGCTACAGTTCTTGCTTTGCATCGCGGTGTTCCTTGTAGAACATCCTGCACCTTATTCGATAAGGAAAGGACCGAGATCCCTTCACCGGGAGTGACTCCTTTAGCAATAACTGGCAGATGCTACAACTCTCGGTTTGTCTTTTGATTGCTTCTATAGTTTCTGCTTTGCACAGTGATATATATGATATATCCCGCACCTCATTCGACGAGAAAAGGGCCGACGATCCCTTCACCGGGAGTGACCCCTTTAGCAAAACTAGAAAAGCCTCAAAAACACTCCATTTAAAATCACTCGATTCTACAACGATATCAAGTTCATTACGCAAAGGGTTTTTTTAAAAACCTGTCGTAGCCCTCCGTCATTTCAGATAAGTACTAGTTAGTATTCGTGCTGCGTAGTTTGGCCTCCGTCAAGGCATAGTGTACGGTAGCTAACTAATGCTTATCTGCTAGCATACGATGCGATTGGATTAGGGTATTCGTACAGCGTAGTTTGGCCTTCGTCAAGGGTCGTGCGGGTGGGTTTAATTCAATCAAGAAATGTACGGGTTGAACTTGACTAGCAGACTATAGGTAGTTTGGCCTTCGTCAAGGTCATAGGACGCTAGGGTTAAAATATTATTGGGAATTTCAAGTGTTGAAATTTGCAATGAGATTGCATACCTTCTATACCTTCTATAAGATAGTTAGATCCCGATACCCGCTGCAAGTAAGAGTTACTCCTGGGAGAGTTTTACACATTACAATTAGCCGATCAAGTAGGTGTCTAGAAAGGTGTTAACGCGGTTACGCCTCTGGGAAAACGAGGTTTACTTTAATTAGGTTCGTGCGAAAGCACGGGGGACCTCCCTCATGTAGGGTTCCTAGGCACTCTAGTGAGGTCTCACAAGGCATCGATCATGCCCGTTTCAAAATTTAACGGTGCCGAGAAACCCTAGTCCGGATCGTCGGCTAGATTTTTAGGCGAAACATTAAACTAGTTAACACTTAACTACAAGAATACGGAAATACAACCTTTGTAGATCCGGTGCTCCACCTCCATAGCTCCATGATGATGTCTCCTCGCTGTCCAAAACGGATCCCGGGCTCTAGCGTCGGCTTCATCGGAGAAGAAGCGGGCTAGGTCATCGACGACGATGCCGAAGATGATCTACGTCGAGGCATCGCTAGATCAAGCTCCAACTTCACCAAGTCAAGAAACTTGTGAAGAAAACACACTCTACTACTTGGAAAGAGGTAGAGGATGAAGAAATAGGAAGTGGGTAGACTTTAGAATTGGATTTCTAACTCGTTTGCTCAAGTTGCCATTGATGAGGCAAGCTTTTCTTCAAGTAGAAGATGAAGAAGAAGAAGAAGGCAAGAAAGAATATGATAAGTGTTATTTTAAAAATGGAAAAGAAAAACAATACTTATCATATTCAAACTATGATTAGGTGTAGAGAATAAACTAGGTTTAAATAGAATGGTTAGGTTAAAGAAAAGAAACAAAATGGTCAACTTTTCAAACCTTCATGAACTTTCAACATAAAACAAAACTAGCAACCATTTTATTTCTTGTCAAAATGAAATAAATAAATGAATAAATAACTAAAAACCTTAACCATTTCCATAACCAAGGTTTAAACCAAAACTACACCCAAGTGAGCATGTATCATCAAACATGATACAATCATGTGCATAAAAATATATCACATATACAACTTGCACAATTCAAGTGAGAAAATCCATTTAAAGTGAACCAATACTAGTTAATGTAAAGTAATATATCATATATATAATTATACATTAAATCATTAAATCAACACTTGATTTAACGATCCGGTCATATCGCATATAACCGACTAGTATCCAATGTATCGGCTTATCGAATCAATACTTGATTCGATAACTAGGTTATATCGCATACAACCAATCGATACATTCATCGCGAGAATACAATACGGTATCACATACATGCACTATTCTCGGTCCCGCACATATCTCATATGTGCTCCTATTTCGTTTCGCTTGAGCCAGGAAACCTCTGTGTAGAACTCTAAAGACTCGTCAATACGCCGGCAGCAGGTGATGATCATATCAAACACCCACAAGCCGCAAGCGGTCTGCTAAACGTAACGGCCACCCGGGTATTGAGCGATCAGAAGATCGACGAGCAAGCCCGCTCACACTCCAGTGAATCCAACCAGTAACACTACCGTACAGTCCGGTCTGATCGTCTGATATGTCGCATATCTCGCCTAGGGGTGGTAAACGTCAGACCCCAATAGCTCGATAAGTCGTGTCGATATGAGGTCTATAACAATTCGAGAAACTACTGGTAACACTTACCAGTAAATCTCAGCAACCCTGGCCAGGGATTTCCTGTTGTAGCCAATCGAACACAGCGCAACATCAACTCCCTATACCGGGAGAGACGAATCCCCTCCTATCGCTCATTGCCTCCATGTGACTCGGGACTGTACCCAAAAACCACCATTTTGCACGCCCTCTTGGACGTGGTAAGATGGAAATCAAAGCACAGTGGGAACCACACAAGACTCTATGACGATCTCGGGTCAACAGACTACTCTGTACCAGTGTCACCAGAGAACTGCCATCTGACGTAAGGTATAATACCATCTGGGAGTTCTCGGCGAGTCCGTCCAGTGTACCCAGTCTCTACTGAGCACCCGTATATCATCTCTGATGTCAAACACCAATGGATATGGGATCATCCATCGCCCATCTGTATGGGTCGAGAAGGTACACGCTAGTCTACTCTGGTATATCAATTCCCCATCTCGATACACCCACGACTAGGGACTTTGAAGGATGTACTTATGGACTACCATGTCCCCACTAGTATGATCCGCATCATAGTCCAGGTAGTCAAGTACACATCCTAAGGGCTTTACCAACATGTAACAGAGAGACAATCAGTGTACACGTTAAGGTAAAGTACAACCAGATAGCATACTATCATGTCGAGCAAGAAAGTCCTTTCTATATATGTCCCAGCATCCACTACAATATACATCCAATGTACAGTAATGGCCTCTAGGGCATACATATAACTAACAATCTCCCACTTGCACTAGGACCATCTGTAGCAGTGGTTGTAGTATCTCATACTCAACCATCCCATAAAAGTCTCTCTCTGGGAACAGGCCTTCGTGAGTGGATCCGCCGTGTTATCCTGTGAGTCTGCTCTCCTTACCTCGATCACCCTGGTGATCAACCATCTCCATGATCAGGTGATACTGCCTTAGAATAAGTCTGGATCACTGATGGGACCGGCGTTCCTTGGCATAAGCCACAACTCCATTGTCTCACAATGGTAGGAACGTAGTTCATCTCATGAACCATTATACACCCAAACAGCCTCTTTGGTAGCATCTTAAGTAGCGATGTATCCAGCCTTTATCGTCTAGTATGCCACGGTATCTAGCTTGGAACTCTTCCAACATACCGTCCCTTTACTGAGGGTAAAGACAATGCCTGCGACTGACATTCAGTCGTCTTTATCACCCTGGAACACTTCCAGTGATTCTCCCCAGGATCAATTGATACCATCTCACTACAACTAGTGAGAATCCTAACATCCAATTAAATCTATCTCATAGATCCAAAATCCAGGATTTAGTAGGTATCACTTCGATCCTATATGGAGAATCTTTGTGATAATCGGAGATTGATCTAGCGTAGCATAGGAAACTCCTTCCCTATCAAGAGTATGTCATCCACGTACTCTACGAGGATCGTCACCATACTCCCTACTACCTTTTTGTTTATACATGGTTCATCTACCATTTTGATGATGTCAAACTCTTTGACTAACACATCAAAACAGACGTTCTAACTCCGCGATACCTGCTTTATCCTATAAAGCATCTTGCACACGTTTCCGCTGCTCCCACTGTCCACGAAGCCCTCTGGCTGTGTACTTATAGACGCACTCTTCTAAAACATCATTTAGAAAAGCAGTCATGACACCCAACCACCAGATATCGTAGTCATGGTATGTAGCCGTGACAAGTAGGATCTGGATGGACTTAAGCATAGCTACTGGAAAAATTTTCATCATTATCCACGCCTGGTCGATGACGAAAACCTTTAACAAGTCTAGCTTTGAAAGTCTCAACCTTTCCATTTACACCAAGTAATCTTCTCAAGATATACTTGCTCCTGATGGGGATTTAACCCTTCAGATATAGCAACCAAAGTCCATACTTTGTTGGTGTATAAGGATTCCATCTCAGATCGATAAGCATCCAGCCATTCTTACAGAGTCACACTCCTGATGGCCAGCTCGAAACCAGTTGGTTCATCATCTTATGATGCAATCCTCGCTCCCACTGTCATAGAGAAACCAAAGTATCTCTCAGGTGGGTGAGGAACCCTACTAGATCGGCGGAGAGGCTGAGGTTCATTGGAATCTACTGAATCCTTTGGTTCTACCAAATCATCTGCTGTAGTTTGTATAGCTGGAACCTTTCCAGTTCTACATAACTGACCTTGACTCGAGCTTGTCTGGATTTTGCTTTTAGACATTAGCCGGACAACCCCAAATCTTAACTAGCTTAAGACATGGGCTCTTCCCATATCATATCAAATATGAAGTGGTAGGCAACTGATTTGATTTGAACCTAATTCAATAGGTATGCAACTTCATAAGTGCATAACTCCCAAATGGAAATAGGTAACTCAGTAGTACTCATCATAGAGCACACCATATCAAATAGGGTGTATCTGCTCCGCCCCGATATACCATCGTGCTATGGTGTATTCGGAGGAGTAATGCCGAGAGAGAATCTCATTCTCCTTTAGAATAGTCCAGGAATTTCCGTGCTCAAGTATTCTCCTTCCTGATCTCATCATAGGACATAATACTTATACCCGTATTTTGGTTCTCTACTTCTAACTTATATTCTGTGAATATCTCAAAAGGTTCGGACTTGTGTTTCAACAAGAACATAAATCTGAATCTCGAGAGATTAACAGAGAATGTAATGAAGTACAAAGAACCGGTCTTGGCATGTGTAGACAGGGGACCTACATACATCAACATGTATCATCCCAAGAGTTCACTAACTCTTTCTCTGTTTCCAATAAACAGGGCTGTGGTCATCTTATCTTTGTGACATGACTGGCGAGTTCCACAAGATGTAAATTCAAACTAATTTAAATATGCATCTTTATGTAACTCTGCTAGTCGGGTCGCATTGATATGACCTAGTCTACAATACCTCAAGAAGGATCCGTTCATTTCTGAACTGTTCCTCTTGTGTGTGTTCCATATACTAAGAACTGTAGTTTGATTTAGAACATCAATGCTTTTAGATAACGTGCCTGAACCGATCAACTTTTGATATAGGAAATGTTCAAAACATTATCCACCAATACAAAATTTTATCATTTCTTTACTAATAAAGAGAGTGATATGATTTTGTATATCAGGTTCGGTATCTAATAACATTCGTTCAGAATCAATGTATTGGTAATACAGGGTGACAGTGACCGACAGACTTGGCTGCAACTCTTGCCCCGTTTTCTGCCTCATGAAACTTATCACCCGTTCTCAGTTCTTTACCTTTCTGTAGCCCATGTAACAGATTACATATCTGGGATCCTGATCCGGTATCATATACCCAGGACGTAAAGGACATTGAGAAACAGTTCTGTATAAAGAACACACCCGAAGATGATGCATCAGCATGCACTCTCTTCGTTTGGGCGGCATGGGAATCTTGGCATTCCCCTATTTCCTGCTCTGTCTTATAACTATTATAAGTTGGAGCGGGACCAACGTTCCCCAGCTCAGTATAACAAGCGGGTTCGGTCAATATTCCGTATTATTATCTTGATTATGGCGTGATATGGTCGCTACCTGGAGAGAGAGAGAAGAAAACACTCAGCGTGCGCTCTTGCAAGAATAGATTGGTTTTTATTTTATCTAATCAGGATGGCTCCCACTGCTTTTTTATCAAATCTTCCTTCAAACCCTAAAAGGAAAGACTAGCCGGGATTAATTACACACTACAAGTTCGCCAATCTTTCAGCCGTGCCAGTTTCGGTACTTTGAGGGAGGTCCCCCGTGCTTTCGCACGAACCTAATTAATGTAAACCTCGTTTTCCCAGAGGCGTAACCCCGTTGACACCTTTCTAGACACCTACTTGATCGGCTAATTGTAATGTGTAAAACTCTCCCAGGAGTAACTCTTACTCGCAGCGGGTATCGGGATCCAACTATCTCATAGAAGGTATGCAATCTCATTGCAAATTTCAACACTTGAAATTCCCGATAATATTTTGCCCATAGCGTGCTATGACCTTGACGAAAGCCAACAAAACCATAGCCCGCTAGTCAAGTTCAACCCGTACATTTCTTGATCGAATTAAACCCACCCGCACGACCCTTGACGAAAGCCAACAAAGCCGCACGACTACCCTAATCCAATCGCATCGTATGCTAGCAGATAAGCAGCATATAGCTACCGCACACTGCACCTTGACGAAAGCCAACAAATGCAGCACAAATACTATATACAACTTATCTGAAATGACGGAGGGCTACGACAGGTTTTTCTGAAAACCTATTGCGTATTGAACTTGATATCGTTGTAGAATCAAATGATTTTGAAATGGAGTGTTTTTTAGGCTTTTCTAGTTTTGCTAAAGGAGTCACTCCCGGTGAAGGGATCGTCGGTCCTTTCCTCGTCGAATGAGGTGCGGGATATATCATATTTATCACTGTGCAAAGCAAAAACACTTAAAAGCAATCAAAAACCAAACCGAGTGTGTAGCATCTGCCAGTTATTGCTAAAGGTGTAACACTTTGATTTTTTTTTCCCGTTTGTTTGGTGTTGGTGATAATTAGAAGTCGTGCATGTTTTTATGTTTGTGTGTGCATAGGATTTATAGTTGTTATTGGTAGTGTGTGCATTTTGGGATAGGTCTTGTGCTTGTGTACACCTTGCATACTTAGACTTTTCTTGCAACTTGTTAACCCTTCATATGCATGGTTGCAACTCTTTTCCCACCATTTAATCTTTTCTAAAACCCATTATATAATTCAAAGTCCAAGTAAAACAAGAGGGCATGGTGTTAGGTGAAACATTTGACTTTTCTTGACCTTTTCTTCTCTCTTCTCTCTCTCTTCCAATCATTTCTGCACCTCCTGCAGAAATTCACCAGAAACCACACTTCTTTCTTCCTCTTTTCTCCCCTTTTCATTTCCTCTTGAACCCTACACCAAAAACCCTACACCATCAATGCTTTTTCCTTCATTAAACCATGAAAACTTGAGGTTTTTGAGGTGTTCTTGGGCAAACCTGCACAACTGAGAGAAGAGCTGGAACCCTTGGTGTTTTAAGGTCAATTTAAGGTATAAATCCTAATCCTAGCACCCAATTTCCATAACTTGCATGTTTAGTTTAGAAATATCACATTTTTGTGCCTTTTAGTGCTTTTGAAGGGGGTTTTTGTGTAATAAGTTAAAACTTATGTTGTTGTGGCTTGATTAGCTTATTAACAAGTTATTGGTGAGTGATTAGACCTAGGTTTGTTTCAGATTTCATCAAAATACCATAAAGTTCCATTTTTGTGCAAAATGTGTGTTTTGAACTGATTTTAGACACTGTAAGAATCTGCTGCTATCCGAGACTTTTCAGAACAAATCTAGTGATTGATTTAGCATGTATGTATGGTATGGAGTGCACCGACCAAACCTGGGGACCCAATTCCCAAGTCTGGCCGCCAAAAATGGCATTCTGGCCGCAAATTGCGGCCAGACTGGGGAGATTTGGGTTGGGGTTTGGGTGTGTGGGTCTCTGCTTATATTTAGGTTATTTTGGTATATATATATTTTCAATATCTTTCCTGTATCAAAATCTGGGGTAGAATACCTATTTTCCCGTATTTTCAACCTTTCGCGACACGCGTGTTACGTGTGTGTGGGTTTTGGGTTTCTGCGTATCGCGACGCGTCGGAGTGATTTCAGACGCGTAACCACACGTTTTAGCGTATCGCGCACACGCGCGCTTGGTTCGCGACACGAGTTACTTGTTGGGTTTTAATGTCGCGTTTGTGTAATTTCGAGCTTACATATGATATATTGTGTAATTCTAGGTTCGCAGGCGAGTACGGCGGACGCAGTGAAGAAAGGGAAGCAGGTTGTTGGCTACACCTAGCGAGAAACTACGGTGAGTAGATTTCACATCTACGGGGATATCGCCCGCATGGCGTTCTACGTCAGGGCAGATAGGATCTTATAGTGTTCCATATATATATTGCATGTTCATGGTTACTAGCTAGTGCATTGCATACCTTCTACACACCTCATATCGGATCATAGCATTGTAGTTCATCTATTTGTGACATGACCATATATTCATACTTGATGCCTATATCACATCGGATCATAGCATTGTAGTTCATCTATTTGTGACATGACCATATATTCATACTTGATGCCTATATCACATCGGATCATAGCATTGTAGTTCATCTATTTGTGACATGACCATATATTCATACTTGATGCCTATATCACATCGGATCATAGCATTGTAGTTCATCTATTTGTGACATGACCATATATTCATACTTGATGCCTATATCACATCGGATCATAGCATTGTAGTTCATCTATTTGTGACATGACCATATATTCATACTTGATGCCTATATCACATCGGATCATAGCATTCTAGTTCATCTATTTATGACATGACCTGATATTCATACCTGCTACGCATATCACATCGGATCATCATATTGCAGTTTATTATAGATGACATGACTTGATGTTCATACCTGCTACACATATCACATCGGATCATTGCATTGTAGCACATTATATGTGACATGATTTGATATTCATACCTGATGCATATGTCACATTGGATTATTATTTTGTAACTTATCTATATGTAACTTGACCGGATATTTACATTTGACGCACATATCATATCGGATCATTGACTTGTATTGTTTGGATTATATGCGATTTCTGGATTTGGGAACCGTGACTATTTCAAATATGTAATCATTTAAAAACCCGGTTCCCTTGATATGATATTTCGGTGCGTCCACCATGTGTTTTCTCGGTGCTAGAGTGATATATGGAAACCCGAATCGAGGAGGCGGTTGAGGCCGATTACGGGTACATGGTGGACCCGGTATGGTACCTCGGGGCGAGAACGGTTTCGCTGTGCAGTAGACGGTGAGCCTGGCAGAGGGACCACTACCTACCGGTGATTGGTTGGACCTGACAGTTATCCGGAGCATACTGATCAGAGTCTATAGATGGATGTGGGTGACCCGGACTGACGTGGCCCGATGGATGAGGATTTGCGTGTCGATGCTGGACACGAGTATTTATGATATTTGGGTGCCGATGTTGGGCACTCGGGACTCTCAGAGGTGTACAGGATTCGAGGGCCGATGGGGTGCCGGCGTGTGAGCTATTTGGGGGATCTGGGTGTACTGATGGACACCGATATACATATATCCCACGTTGACATTCCGTGTAGATACTATATTTCCCCTGCTCAGCATTTATCATTTGTACCTCATCCTGTAGTTACATTACCTGATAGAGTATTTGTACCTCATCCTGTAGTTACATTACCTGATAGAGCATTTGTACCTCACCCAGTAGTACAGTACCTGATAGAGAACTTGCATGATTATTACACATATTGCTTATCACATATTGATATCATCTGTTGGCTTATGATAGAGTAGCGTAGTACGTGCATGCTCGCGATTACCTTTATATGTTATCTCTATTCACGAGTTGGCAACTCACCCCCGTTGTGCCACAGTGTTTGCAGGTTGCCCTTCGGAGTAGTCGCGGCAGGCTGCGGTTGCATCTTTTGACACAGATACCCCCATAGTTGGTGTACTAGCTCTTTTGCTGATAGGTGGGTTTTGTGCGGTATCTGTTTATCTTTCTGTATGTACATTGTTGTATCTAGTATTCTCCATCTACCATGTATGTATTTGACTTAGAGACAGTGTGAGGACGATGTTGTACTTTATTTGTGTTCTGGTGTCGTGCTCGTTGTGAGCCGACTTTTCTTATACAGTTTTTATGCTATCTGTGTTTTTCCCACTTGTGGATCTTGAGCTTCGCTACGGCGTCGTATATTGTTATCTTGGGATTGTATACTTAGATTTCTCATCATGTTAGTTGGTGTTTTTCATTTAATTCTTATCACACTCTATACTTTCACTGGTTTGTTTCTGGGTTTCCGGTTCCCTTAGTCACGTTACGCCTGTAGGCGTTACGTGGTTAAGTGCCGGTCACGGGCCAAACTTTGGGTCGTGACAAAGTTGGTATCAGAGCGTAGGTTTTACCTTTCGGAGTGTAGGATGACCCTGGTATGATGGAGTAGGTAGCTGCGGCAGGGTAGCGTAGCGTGTGTATGTTCCGCGGCATACTCACGACACGGTACTCCGCCTACGCGACCTTAGGACTTGTTTATATAAATTTCCTTCTTGAGTATATACATTCTCGTGATTCGATTTCCGTATCCTTATCGAATACTATTGTTCCTTTCAGCCAATATGCCGCCAAAGACTACGAGGGCTCAGAGAGCAGCCGCGAGGGCCGAGATTCGAGTTGACTCGTCCGAGACGAGGACTGATCCGGGCAGTGCACCCGTTGTACCTGAGCAGACTGTTCCTCCTTTGACAGATCAGATCGCCACGCTAGGGGCTGGTGTGCAGGAGATGCGCCAGACGGTGGGATCCAGCATGCAGGAGATGCGTGACATGATAGGATCGCTAGTTGAGACGCTTCAAGCACAGCGACCAGAGGTAGCTCCACCTGTTCCAGCGACCGCGATGGTACCTACCACACAGCCAGTTGCCCCTGCAGCCACAGAGGTGATTACGGTATCGCTGTCAGACTTCATGAGGCTAAAGCCTCCGGCTTTCACAGGCACCGACACAGCCGAGGACCCCCAGTCCTTCCTTGATAAGATGGCCCGTATATGTCGTTCACTTAGATGCGCGGATGCGAGATGGGTCGAGTTAGCGAGCTTTCGCCTAGAGGGTCTTGCGCAGAAGTGGTGTGATTCAGTTGAGAAGGGCAGAGCAGCGGGTCTTCCTCCTATGACCTGGACCGAGTTTGTAGCGCTATTCCTTGCCCGTTTTCTTCCTCAGAGTGTTAGGGATGCCCGAGCACGCAGATTTGAGTCCTTGCGCCAGACACCAGGGATGTCAGTAGCAGAGTACGACGTGCTGTTCACAGAGCTAGCTATCTATGCCCCGTACCTAGTGGCTACTGAGGAGTTGCGAGTTAAGAGATTTGTCCGAGGTTTGCTCACACCATTATTCCTTGCTATCAGCGCGCAGCATTACGAGACTTACTCAGCAGCAGTTGATGCGGCATTATTAGTAGAGGAGCGCCTTGCTGAGACTTCGGCAGTTCCAGGGCCGAAGAGAGTTCGTGCAGATACGTCAGTGCAGAGACGGCCATTCCAGTGTCGTGACAGGCACCTTGCAGGTGGCAGAGATTCGAGACGAGGCCGATTGTTTAGCTCCTATTCCCAGGAGGGCCAGAGACCGTCGTCAGGATGTTACCGTTGCGGGAGTTCTTATCATCGTGTGCGAGATTGTCCCGAGGTACCCCGGAGTGGGGCGGCAGCACCGCATGTTACATTACCACCTTCACCACCCCAGAAGGCGTTGCCGATAGTACCTGCTGTTACTCCGCATCAGACACATGCACGGAGAGGTCGTGGTCGTGGAGGATTTGTTCATAGAGGACGAGGTGGCCGAGGTAGAGGACAGCCAGCGGCCGGTAGGGGACAGTCAGTTGCAGGAGGAGGACAGGCACGGGTTTTTGCTTTGACGCATCAGGACGCGCAGGCGTCCAATGCGGTGGTCTCAGGTATCCTTTCTGTATGTTCGGTTGATGCACACGTGTTGTTTGATCCCGGATCCACGCACTCGTACGTATCCACACACTTTGTGCCGAGTTTGGGTAGAGAGTCCGGTTTGCTTGGCCAGCCGCTTGTTGTGACTACTCCTGTGGGAGAGTCGTTTGTTGCTAGGCACGTGTTCCGATCCTGTACCGTCCGTATTGGCGAGAGAGAGTTGCCGGTCGACTTGATCCTTCTTGAGATGTTGGACTTCGATGTTCTGTTGGGTATGGATTGGTTAGCCACGTGCTATGCTTCTGTTGACTGCCGCGAGAAGACAGTTCGATTTTGTTTTCCCGACGAGCCGGTTGTTGTTGTGTTGGGGGACCATAGTGCCACCCCTCACTGTGTGATTTCTTCTGTTCGCGCTGGACAGCTTTTGCGGAAGGGATGTCAGGGATTTCTCGCATATGTTTGCGAAACTAGAGCTACAGAGGTTCCTCTGGATCAGGTTCCGGTGGTTAGCGAGTTCCCTGATGTGTTCCCTGACGAGCTTCCTGGGCTACCGCCCGAGCGTGATATTTCTTTCTGCATTGATTTGGTTCCTGGCACGGGGCCTATTTCAGTACCGCCTTATCGGATGGCCCCGGCGGAACTTAGAGAGTTGAAGGGTCAGTTGCAGGACTTGCTGGATAAGGGGCTTATTCGACCCAGTGTTTCTCCTTGGGGTGCTCCAGTCTTGTTCGTCAAGAAGAAGGATGGCAGCATGCGTTTGTGTATTGACTACCGCCAGCTGAACAAGGTGACAGTGCGAAATCGATATCCTTTGCCACGCATCGACGATTTGTTCGACCAGCTTCAGGGGGCAGGATACTTTTCGAGGATCGATTTACGATCAGGCTACCATCAGCTGCGGGTACGACAGGAGGACATTCCTAGGACGGCTTTCCGCACACGTTACGGCCATTATGAGTTTTTGGTGATGTCGTTCGGACTCACCAACGCGCCAGCAGCATTTATGGACATGATGAACCGTATTTTCCGGCCGTATCTTGACCTGTTCATTATAGTGTTTATTGACGATATCTTGGTGTATTCTCGGAGTAGAGAGGAGCACGAGCAGCACCTACGGATTTCACTACAGACCTTGAGGGAGCATCAGCTTTTCGCCAAATTCTCCAAGTGTGCCTTCTGGCTAGACAGCGTAGACTTCTTGGGGCACGTGATTACACGAGATGGTATATGTGTCGACCCGAGGAAGATAGAGGCAGTTCGGAGTTGGCCTAGACCCACGTCAGTGACGGAGGTTCGTAGCTTTCTAGGGCTGGCAGGTTATTACAGGCGATTTGTGCAGGACTTCTCTCGCATTGCTACACCGTTGACCGGGTTGACCCGGAAGGGAGTTCACTTCGATTGGACAGAGGAGTGTGAGCACAGTTTCCAGCGGTTACGGGCTCTACTGACCACGACACCAGTGCTATCTTTGCCTTCTGGATCAGGCGGATTTGCGGTCTACTGCGATGCTTCACGAGTGGGGCTGGGATGCGTTTTGATGCAGCATGACAGGGTGATTGCGTATGCTTCACGGCAACTAAAGAAACATGAACAGAATTACCCTACTCATGATCTGGAGATGGCTGCGGTGGTCTTTGCACTCAAGATCTGGCGACATTATCTGTATGGAGAGTCGTGCCAGATATTCACCGACCACAAGAGCTTAAAATATATATTTCAGCAGCGAGACCTGAACCTTAGACAGCGCCGATGGATGGAGCTAGTGAAGGACTACGATTGTGAGATCTTATATCATCCGGGCAAGGCGAATGTAGTGGCAGATGCGTTGAGCAGGAGGCCCGGGGGTAGTCTATCTTGTGTGAGCGCAGTGCAGAGGCAGTCGTCGGCAGATTGGCAGATCTTATGCGACAGCCGGGTACAGTTTGAGTTTACGCCGATCGGGGGACAGATGGCGCATGTTCGTGCACGCCCACAGTTGCTTGACCGTATATACGAGGCACAGCACAGTGATGACCGCTGTTCAGAGATCAGGACACAGATGGGACAGGGCAGATTTTTCGAGTTCGTGATCGACGATCAGGGGATACTACGATTTGGGGCTAGACTGTGCGTACCGGATGCTGAGGGATTGCGACGCGAGATTCTTGAGGATGCACATCGATCGGTATTTAGTGTTCATCCCGGTTCCACCAAGATGTACCACGATCTGAGAGATGTTTACTGGTGGGACGGTATGAAGAGGGATATTGCAGATTTTGTGTCGAGATGCCTGACTTGTCAGCAAGTCAAGGCTGAGCACCAGAGGCCCGCGGGAGAGCTACAGCCATTACCCATTCCGGAGTGGAAATGGGAACAGATATCTATGGACTTCATTGTGGGTCTACCCAGGACTAGTCGTGGGTATGACTCCATCTGGGTGATCGTGGATCGTTTGACGAAAGCGGCTCACTTCCTACCGGTGAAGACGACTTTCGGATTTACTCAGTATGCCCAGGTCTACATTGATCAGATTGTGCGACTACACGGAGTTCCGACATGCATCGTGTCCGATAGAGGCACCCAGTTTACCAGCCGGCTATGGCAGAGGCTTCAGGAGGCTTTGGGCACTCGCTTGAGTTTCAGCACAGCATTCCATCCGCAGACCGACGGACAGTCAGAGCGGACTATTCAGACTCTCGAGGACATGCTCAGAGCTTGTGTACTAGATTTCGGAGGTAGCTGGGATCATCATTTACCCTTAGTAGAGTTCTCCTACAACAACAGCTACCAGGAGACCATTCAGATGGCACCGTTTGAGGCTCTTTATGGGAGGAAATGCAGGTCGCCTACTTGTTGGACAGAGCTCAGTGAGAGCAGTATTTTAGGGCCACAGATCGTTGAGGAGACGACAGCGAAGATCCAGTTGATTCGCGATAGGATGAGAGCAGCCCAGAGTAGGCAGAAATCTTTTGCGGACCGTCGTCGACGCAGACTTGAGTTTTCTGTTGGTGATCACGTTTTCTTGAGGGTCTCCCCAATGAAGGGCGTGATGAGATTTGGGAGGAAGGGGAAGCTTAGTCCCAGATACGTAGGCCCCTTCGAGATCCTTGAGCGTATTGGTGCAGTTGCGTATCGATTAGCCCTTCCGCCCAGTTTTCCAGACGTGCACCCCGTATTTCACGTTTCGATGCTCCGCCGATATCTTCATGATTCTTCGCATGCGATTCAGCACCCGACGATCCAGATTGAGCGCGATCTTTCCTATGCAGAGCAGCCAGTGATGATCTTGGATCGACAAGTGAAGAAATTGAGGTCGAAGGAGATACCGTCCGTCAAGGTACTTTGGCGTGGACAGAGCAGGGAGGAGGTCACTTGGGAGACCGAGAGCGAGATGAGGAAGAGGTATCCCCATCTTTTTGAAGGTGCGTATGGGTGAGATTTTTTTTTTAAATTCGGGGACCGAATTTCTTTAAGGGGGGTAGATTGTAACACTTTGATTTTTTTTTCCCGTTTGTTTGGTGTTGGTGATAATTAGAAGTCGTGCATGTTTTTATGTTTGTGTGTGCATAGGATTTATAGTTGTTATTGGTAGTGTGTGCATTTTGGGATAGGTCTTGTGCTTGTGTACACCTTGCATACTTAGACTTTTCTTGCAACTTGTTAACCCTTCATATGCATGGTTGCAACTCTTTTCCCACCATTTAATCTTTTCTAAAACCCATTATATAATTCAAAGTCCAAGTAAAACAAGAGGGCATGGTGTTAGGTGAAACATTTGACTTTTCTTGACCTTTTCTTCTCTCTTCTCTCTCTCTTCCAATCATTTCTGCACCTCCTGCAGAAATTCACCAGAAACCACACTTCTTTCTTCCTCTTTTCTCCCCTTTTCATTTCCTCTTGAACCCTACACCAAAAACCCTACACCATCAATGCTTTTTCCTTCATTAAACCATGAAAACTTGAGGTTTTTGAGGTGTTCTTGGGCAAACCTGCACAACTGAGAGAAGAGCTGGAACCCTTGGTGTTTTAAGGTCAATTTAAGGTATAAATCCTAATCCTAGCACCCAATTTCCATAACTTGCATGTTTAGTTTAGAAATATCACATTTTTGTGCCTTTTAGTGCTTTTGAAGGGGGTTTTTGTGTAATAAGTTAAAACTTATGTTGTTGTGGCTTGATTAGCTTATTAACAAGTTATTGGTGAGTGATTAGACCTAGGTTTGTTTCAGATTTCATCAAAATACCATAAAGTTCCATTTTTGTGCAAAATGTGTGTTTTGAACTGATTTTAGACACTGTAAGAATCTGCTGCTATCCGAGACTTTTCAGAACAAATCTAGTGATTGATTTAGCATGTATGTATGGTATGGAGTGCACCGACCAAACCTGGGGACCCAATTCCCAAGTCTGGCCGCCAAAAATGGCATTCTGGCCGCAAATTGCGGCCAGACTGGGGAGATTTGGGTTGGGGTTTGGGTGTGTGGGTCTCTGCTTATATTTAGGTTATTTTGGTATATATATATTTTCAATATCTTTCCTGTATCAAAATCTGGGGTAGAATACCTATTTTCCCGTATTTTCAACCTTTCGCGACACGCGTGTTACGTGTGTGTGGGTTTTGGGTTTCTGCGTATCGCGACGCGTCGGAGTGATTTCAGACGCGTAACCACACGTTTTAGCGTATCGCGCACACGCGCGCTTGGTTCGCGACACGAGTTACTTGTTGGGTTTTAATGTCGCGTTTGTGTGATTTCGAGCTTACATATGATATATTGTGTAATTCTAGGTTCGCAGGCGAGTACGGCGGACGCAGTGAAGAAAGGGAAGCAGGTTGTTGGCTACACCTAGCGAGAAACTACGGTGAGTAGATTTCACATCTACGGGGATATCGCCCGCATGGCGTTCTACGTCAGGGCAGATAGGATCTTATAGTGTTCCATATATATATTGCATGTTCATGGTTACTAGCTAGTGCATTGCATACCTTCTACACACCTCATATCGGATCATAGCATTGTAGTTCATCTATTTGTGACATGACCATATATTCATACTTGATGCCTATATCACATCGGATCATAGCATTGTAGTTCATCTATTTGTGACATGACCATATATTCATACTTGATGCCTATATCACATCGGATCATAGCATTGTAGTTCATCTATTTGTGACATGACCATATATTCATACTTGATGCCTATATCACATCGGATCATAGCATTGTAGTTCATCTATTTGTGACATGACCATATATTCATACTTGATGCCTATATCACATCGGATCATAGCATTGTAGTTCATCTATTTGTGACATGACCATATATTCATACTTGATGCCTATATCACATCGGATCATAGCATTCTAGTTCATCTATTTATGACATGACCTGATATTCATACCTGCTACGCATATCACATCGGATCATCATATTGCAGTTTATTATAGATGACATGACTTGATGTTCATACCTGCTACACATATCACATCGGATCATTGCATTGTAGCACATTATATGTGACATGATTTGATATTCATACCTGATGCATATGTCACATTGGATTATTATTTTGTAACTTATCTATATGTAACTTGACCGGATATTTACATTTGACGCACATATCATATCGGATCATTGACTTGTATTGTTTGGATTATATGCGATTTCTGGATTTGGGAACCGTGACTATTTCAAATATGTAATCATTTAAAAACCCGGTTCCCTTGATATGATATTTCGGTGCGTCCACCATGTGTTTTCTCGGTGCTAGAGTGATATATGGAAACCCGAATCGAGGAGGCGGTTGAGGCCGATTACGGGTACATGGTGGACCCGGTATGGTACCCCGGGGCGAGAACGGTTTCGCTGTGCAGTAGACGGTGAGCCTGGCAGAGGGACCACTACCTACCGGTGATTGGTTGGACCTGACAGTTATCCGGAGCATACTGATCAGAGTCTATAGATGGATGTGGGTGACCCGGACTGACGTGGCCCGATGGATGAGGATTTGCGTGTCGATGCTGGACACGAGTATTTATGATATTTGGGTGCCGATGTTGGGCACTCGGGACTCTCAGAGGTGTACAGGATTCGAGGGCCGATGGGGTGCCGGCGTCTGAGCTATTTGGGGGATCTGGGTGTACTGATGGACACCGATATACATATATCCCACGTTGACATTCCGTGTAGATACTATATTTCCCCTGCTCAGCATTTATCATTTGTACCTCATCCTGTAGTTACATTACCTGATAGAGTATTTGTACCTCATCCTGTAGTTACATTACCTGATAGAGCATTTGTACCTCACCCAGTAGTACAGTACCTGATAGAGAACTTGCATGATTATTACACATATTGCTTATCACATATTGATATCATCTGTTGGCTTATGATAGAGTAGCGTAGTACGTGCATGCTCGCGATTACCTTTATATGTTATCTCTATTCACGAGTTGGCAACTCACCCCCGTTGTGCCACAGTGTTTGCAGGTTGCCCTTCGGAGTAGTCGCGGCAGGCTGCGGTTGCATCTTTTGACACAGATACCCCCATAGTTGGTGTACTAGCTCTTTTGCTGATAGGTGGGTTTTGTGCGGTATCTGTTTATCTTTCTGTATGTACATTGTTGTATCTAGTATTCTCCATCTACCATGTATGTATTTGACTTAGAGACAGTGTGAGGACGATGTTGTACTTTATTTGTGTTCTGGTGTCGTGCTCGTTGTGAGCCGACTTTTCTTATACAGTTTTTATGCTATCTGTGTTTTTCCCACTTGTGGATCTTGAGCTTCGCTACGGCGTCGTATATTGTTATCTTGGGATTGTATACTTAGATTTCTCATCATGTTAGTTGGTGTTTTTCATTTAATTCTTATCACACTCTATACTTTCACTGGTTTGTTTCTGGGTTTCCGGTTCCCTTAGTCACGTTACGCCTGTAGACGTTACGTGGTTAAGTGCCGGTCACGGGCCAAACTTTGGGTCGTGACAAAAGGAGTCACTCCCGGTGAAGGGATCTCGGTCCTTTCCTCATCGAATAAGGTGCAGGATATATCATATATACCGCTGTGCAAAGCAAGAACTGTAGCTACCTGTTTTATTTTGAAATTCGATTCTACAACATCTTAGGTTTCTTTTATTTCATTAATCACATTAATGAAGTCCCATCATTTAAGTACCTAAACATCACAGATAAATACGACGTACACTTATGCCATCCGCATTCGCCTCGATGTCCCCTCGTGCACCGTTAGGTTAGGTAACTAACGACAGAGCGGGGCAGGGCTAGCGCGGGTGTAAAACATAAGTAATGGCTATATAATATATCATATATACTATATACTGTATCTATCACAGAACATCACATGATCACATCACAGATATCGCAGCAGAAGAATCATATGAAATATTGGATATACTAGGACGTCCGTGTTTTCAATACGAGCCAGTATAAAACACGGATTCCACGGTCGTGATGAATAGCCAAACCCACACCCCTAGACCCCTACGAGAGCGGCAAGCAACCCTACCAATTCTAGAGTTAGGAGACCCGGACTCGACTCCTCGAGTTGGTCTCCCACTGGACTCCAGAACTCGGTTACTCATGCCCTCCTCCTTGGGTCTATCCTAGTGCGGAAAAGTAAATAATATACAAAAGGTGTCCGCAACCTGGAAGTGCCCCAATAAAAGAATATTACATACAAGTTTTTACATGAATGAAAATGAAAAACACTCATCTCACATAAAAAACCCCGGCTATTCAAACACGACGATCCAATATAACATATCCAGCAACACATAACATCACATGTCATCAACGTAAGTAAATATGCGCATCCCAATTGTCGTTGACATATAGCAACGAAACCGGCGATATCACATATTACACTTACGGTCACAGAAAAGAAAGTGTAAAACTACAACAGTTGGAATCCGCAACCATCTCAGACATCGCATGCCTGACCAGATGAATTACTTAGACATCGCATGCCTAACATTTATAAACCCCGCATTTTAGTCTCAAAATCGAAAACTCTTTTCAATATCAAGTCGGGCAATTCAACAAGATTCCCGACATCCTGATCGAATGCTCGTCGCAAACTTTAGTAGACAGCCGCACCCCGGATACCGTCGATGAAGTGCACCAAGGCGGAACACCGCTGCCGCGAGCACCCGAACGGATGCTTTCGGCGACGGGGTTCTCCTACAGTCACTTGGTCGGGGCTATGGGGTGTAGCTGTCTATTAAGTTTAACCGGCGAGTATCCGCGTACGCTACGTGATTGCGACGGACATTTGATCACATCAAAATTCCGTGGCAACCGATCAAGTGAGACTAAATTGCTATGTTTATAACATTCATCCAGTCATCTCATAACTATTTGCGAATTCCAAGTATTGTATCCGATTCCGGATAAATAGAAAATGTCAAACTTTCCGATCGAACAATCGAACACCCAAGTTTTTCCGATACAGCTCAACACATGAAACAAGTCTAAAAACATTCAGTTCGTGCCTCAGTACCAACGGTCCAGCCGTAGAAGGGTCAAGCCAACGCATCACATGTGGCATCCCGTACTGCCCCAAACCCGAAGGTTCGAAGGGCAGTTCAAGACGGTCACATAATCGAGTTAAGGTTTGTTGTCTTCTAGAGGGTCCATTGCGTTACTTGCACTACTTAGAACGTCGTTAAACTACGGAAAAATCCAACACTTGGAAATTTCCCGACAGGGGAAAAATTGGGTATTTATATCCGGTCGAACTTTTTAACATATTCTAAAATTTATCCGGAAAGCCACACAGACAAAATTTGATAATCCGATCGAAACACCGAATCCCCAAAACAACCCCAAAAAATTCAACTGTTGAATAAAATTTAAAAATTCCCATAAAATCCAGCATCAGAAAATAGGAGTTACTGTGCAAATATTACAGTGAGACAGGCCTGTACGGCCGCGGAACCGCCGCATGAGCCATGCTCATGCCGCGGAACCGCGGCGGTATGGATGAATTAGAATGTCGTGTTTCACCATAACTCTTAGATCTTCCTGCTGAATTTTTTAGCAATTTTTAATTTGGAAAAATCCACGTTTTCAGAAAAAGTCCAGAGAGCTATTTTGGGGTTAGGTTTTCGGTTCGTCCGGCTTTCAAACTCCGTCTAGACTTCGCCTAAGGCTCTAGCTAGGCTCTGATACCACTGTAGGGTTCCTAGGCACTCTAGTGAGGTCTCACAAGGCATCGATCATGCCCGTTTCAAAATTTAACGGTGCCGAGAAACCCTAGTCCGGATCGTCGGCTAGATTTTTAGGCGAAACATTAAACTAGTTAACACTTAACTACAAGAATACGGAAATACAACCTTTGTAGATCCGGTGCTCCACCTCCATAGCTCCGTGATGATGTCTCCTAACTGTCCAAAATGGATCCCGGGCTCTAGCGTCGGCTTCATCGGAGAAGAAGCGGGCTAGGTCATCGACGACGATGCCGAAGATGATCTACGTCGAGGCATCGCTAGATCAAGCTCCAACTTCACCAAGTCAAGAAACTTGTGAAGAAAACACACTCTACTACTTGGCAAGAGGTAGAGGATGAAGAAATAGGAAGTGGGTAGACTTTAGAATTGGATTTCTCACTCGTTTGCTCAAGTTGCCATTGATGAGGCAAGCTTTTCTTCAAGTAGAAGATGAAGAAGAAGAAGAAGGCAAGAAAGAATATGATAAGTGTTATTTTAAAAATGGAAAAGAAAAACAATACTTATCATATTCAAACCATGATTAGGTGTAGAGAATAAACTAGGGTTAAATAGAATGGTTAGGTTAAAGAAAAGAAACAAAATGGTCAACTTTTCAAACCTTCATGAACTTTCAACATAAAACAAAACTAGCAACCATTTTATTCTTGTCAAAATGAAATAAATAAATGAATAAATAACTAAAAACCTTAACCATTTCCATAACCAAGGTTTAAACCAAAACTACACCCAAGTGAGCATGTATCATCAAACATGATACAATCATGTGCATAAAAGTATATCACATATACAACTTGCACAATTCAAGTTAGAAAATCCATTTAAAGTGAACCAATACTAGTTAATGTAAAGTAATATATCATATATATAATTATACATTAAATCATTAAATCAACACTTGATTTAACGATCCGGTCATATCGCATATAACCGACTAGTATCCAATGTATCGGCTTATCGAATCAATACTTGATTCGATAACTAGGTTATATCGCATACAACCAATCGATACATTCATCGCGAGAATACAATACGGTATCACATACACGCACTATTCTCGGTGTTAGTTATATGTATGCCCTAGAGGCCACTACTGTACATTGGATGTTTATTGTAGTGGATGCTGGGACGTATATAGGGAGGACTTTCTTGCTCGACATGATAGTATGCTATCTGGTTGCTCTTTACCTTAACGTGTACACTGATTGTCTCTCTGTTACATGTTGGTAAAGCCGTTAAGGTGTGTACTTGACTACCTGGACTATGATGCGGATCATACTACTGGGGACATGGTAGTCCATAAGTACATCCTTCAAAGTCCCTAGTCGTGGGTGTATCGAGATGGGGCATCGATATACCAGAGTAGACTAGCGTGTACCTTCTCGACCCATATAGATGGGCGATGGATGATCCCATATCCATTGGTGTTTGACATCAGAGATGATATACGGGTGCTCAGTGGAGACTGGGTACACTGGACGGACTCGCCGAGAACTCCCAGATGGTATTATACCTCACGTCAGATGGCAGTTCTCTGGTGACACTGGTACAGAGTAGTCTGTTGACCCGAGATCGTCATAGAGTCTTGTGTGGTTCCCACTGTGCTTTGATTTCCATCTTACCACGTCCAAGAGGGCGTGCAAAACGGTGGTTTTTGGGTACAGTCCCGAGTCACATGGAGGCAATGAGCGATAGGAGGGGATTCGTCTCTCCCGGTATAGGGAGTTGATGTTGCGCTGTGTTCGATTGGCTATAACAGGAAATCCCTGGCCAGGGTTGCTGAGATTTACTGGTAAGTGTTACTAGTAGTTTCTCGAACAGTTATACACCTCATATCGACACGACTTATCGAGCTATTGGGGTCTGACGTTTACCACCCCTAGGCAAGATATGCGACATATCAGACGATCAGACCGGACTGTACGGTAGTGTTACTGGTCGGATTCACTGGAGTGTGAGCGGGCTTGCTCGTCGATCTTCAGATCGCTCAATACCCGGGTGGCCGTTACGTTTAGCAGACCGCTTGCGGCTTGTGGGTGTTTGATATGATCATCATCTGCTGCCGGCGTATTGACGAGTCTTTAGAGTTCTACACAGAGGTTTCCTGGCTCAAGCGAAACGAAATAGGAGCGCATATGAGATATGTGCGGGACCGAGAATAATACGGTATGTGATACTGTATTCGATTCTCGCGATGTGACATTGATCGGTTATATGCGATATAGCCGGGTTATCGGATCAAGTGTTGATTCGATAAGTTGTTACTGATGATACCAGTCGGTTATGTGCGACATGACCGGATCGTTAAATCAAGTGTTGATTTAATGATTTAATGCATAATTGTATATTTGATATATTACTTTGTATTAACTAGTAACGGTTCACTTTAAATGGATTTTCTCACTCGGGTGTGCGCATTACATATGCGATATGATTTTGTGCATTTGATTGTATCATGTTTGATGATGCATGTTTACTTGGTTAAGTGCAAAGAATTAAACCATGGTTGAAAGAATGGTTAGGGTTTCATTTCCTTTATTTATTCATTTATTTATTTGTTTATTCATTTTGGAAAAGAGGAGAAAAGAATGGTGGCTTATTTTGGAGTTTAGTTGAAGCTTCATGAAACTTTGATCAAGTCAACCATTCTTATCTCATCCTTAACCATAACCATTCCCACTAACCATGATTCATTCTCTACACTTGACTCTAGTTAACATTATGATAAGTTTTGTTTTTCTATTGTTTTTAATTAACTTATCATATATTTTCTTTCTTCTTCTTCTTCATGAGCAAGGAAGAAAAAGCTTTCTTCATCAATGGTGATTGATGATAAAGAGTGAGAAATCCAATTCTAAAGTCTACCCACTTCCTATTTCTTCATCCTCTACCTCTTGCCAAGTAGTAGAGTGTGTTTACTTCACAAGTTTCTTGACTTGGTGAAGTCGGAGCTTGATTTAGCGATGCCTCGACGTAGATCATCTTCGGCACGTCGTCGACGACCTAGCCCGCTTCTTCTCCGATGAAACCGACTCAAGAGCCCGGATTTCGGATTTGTACAGCGGAGATGACTTCTTCATGGAGCTATGGAGGTGGACAAACGGATCTACAAAGGTTGTATTTCCGTATCTATTAGTTAAGTGTTAGCTAGTTAACTTTTCGCCTAGAAATCTAGCAAACGATCCGTACATTAGGGTTTCTCGGCACCGAATTTTTGAAATTGGCATGGTAGATGCCTTTAGAGACCTCACTAGAGTGCCTAGGAAAACTACAGTGGTATCAAAGCCTAGCTAGAGCCTTAGGCGAAGTCTAGACGGAAATTGAAGTCCGAACGAACCCGAAAACCCAAACCTAATTTGCTCTCTGTCCAGATTTTAAAATTGTGGATTTTTCAAGATTAAAAATATCCAGAAAATCAAGAAGGGTTTTCTAGGAATTACTGTAAATTTCGTGGACCTGATTCAACTTTTCCACCGCATTTCCGCGGCACGAGCATGGCTCGTGCGGCAGAAGAGCGGCCGTTTTATCGTTTTGTGAGGTAATGTTTGCACAGTAATTCTCAGTATTCTGTTCTGGTTTTCCTGGGATATTTTAATATTTATTATACAGTTGAATTTTTCAGAGGTGGTTTTGGGGTTTCGGAGTTTCGATCGGAATATCAAATTTTGTCTGTGTGGCTTTCCGGATAATTTTACAATATGTTAAAAAGTTCGACCGGATATAAATACCCAATTTTTCCCCTGTCGGGAAATTTCCAAGTGTTGGATTTTTCCGTAGTTTAACGACGTTCTAAGTAGTGCAAGTAACGCGATGGACCCTCTAGAAGACAACAAACCTTAACTCGATTATGTGACCGTCTTGAACTGCCCTTTGAACCTTCGGGTTTGGGGCAGTACGGCGTGCCACATGTGAGGCGTTGGCTTGACCCTTCTACGGCTGGACCGTTGGTACTGAGGCACGAACGGAATGTTGTTATACGTGTTTCATGTATTGATCTGTATCGGGAAAACTTGGGTGTTCGATTGTTCGATCGAAAAGTTTAACATTTTTTGTTTATCTGGAATGGGATACAATAATTGGAATTCACAATAAGTTATGAGATAACTGAATGAATGTTATAAACATAGCAGTTTAGTCTCAACTGATCGGTTGCCACGGAATTTTGATGTGATCAAAAGTCCGTCGCAATCACGTAGCGTACGCGGATACTCGCCGGGTAAACTTAATAGACAGCCTCACTCCATAGCCCCGACCAAGTGACTGTAGGAGAACCCCGTCGCCGAAAGCATCCGTTCGGGTGCTCGCGGTAGCGGTGTTCCGCCTTGGTGCACTTCGTCGACGGCGTCGGGGGTGCAGCCGCCTACTGAAGTTTGCGACGAGCATTCGATCAGCATGTCGGGAATCTTGTTGAATTGCCCGACTCGATATTGAAAAGTGTTTTCGATAATGAGACTAAAATGCGGAGTTTATAATTGTTAGGCATGTGATGTCTAAGTAATTCATTTAGTCAGGCATGCGATGTCTGAGGTGGTTGCGGATTCCAACTGTTGTAGTTTTACACTTTCTTTTCTGTGACCGTAAGTGTAATATGTGATATCGCCGGTTTCGTTGCTATATGTCAACGACAATTGGGATGGACATATTTACTTACGTTGATGACATGTGATGTTATGTGTTGCTGGATATGTTATATTGGATCGTCGTGTTTGAATAGCCGGGGGTTTTTATGTGAGATGAGTGTTTTTCATTTTCATTCATGTAAAAACTTGTATGTAATATTCTTTTATTGGGGCGCTTCCAGGTAGCGGAAGTAGTCACCGTTTGTATATTATTTACTTTTCCGCACTAGGATAGACCCAAGGAGGAGAGCACAAGTAACCGGGTTCTGGAGTCCAGTGGGAGACCAACTCGAGGAGTCGAGTCCGGGTCTGCTAACTCCAGAATTGGTAGGGTTACTTGCCGCTCTCGTAGGGGTCTAGGGGTGTGGGTTTGGCTATTCATCACGACCGTGGAATCCGTGTTTTATACTGGCTCGTATTGAAAACACGGACGTCCTAGTATATCCAATATTTCATATGATTCTTCTGCTGCGATATCTGTGATGTGATCATGTGATGTTCTTTGATAGATACAGTATATAGTATATATGATATATTATATAGGCGTTACTTATGTTTTACACCCGCGCTAGCCCTGCCCCGCTCTGTCGTTAGTTACCTAACCTAACAGTGCACGAGGGGACATCGAGGCGAATGCGGATGGCATAAGTGTACGACATATCTATCTGTGATGTTTAGGTACTTAAAAGATGGGACTTCATTAATGAGATTAATGAATTAAAAGAAACCTAAGATGTTGTAGAATCGAATTTCAAAATAAAACAGGTAGCTACAGTTCTTGCTTTGCACAGCGGTATATACGATATATCCTGCACCTTATTCGATAAGGAAAGGACTGAGATCCCTTCACCGGGAGTGACTCCTTTAGCAATAACTGGCAGATGCTACACATTCGGTTTGTCTTTTGATTGCTTTTAAGTGTTTTTGCTTTGCACAGTGATATATATGATATATCCCGCACCTCATTCGACGAGGAAAGGACCGACGATCCCTTCACCGGGAGTGACTCCTTTAGCAAAACTAGAAAAGCCTCAAAAGCACTCCATTTCAAAATTCATTCGATCCTACAACGATATCAAGTTCATTAAGCAATAGGTTTTCAGAAAAACCTGTCGTAGCCCTCCGTCATTTCAGATAAATCCTGTTTAGTATTTGTGCTGCGTTTGTTGACCTTGTCAAGGCGCAGTGTGCGGTAGCTAGCCAGTATTTATCTGTTTATGCATATAATGCAGATTGGGTTAGGGTAGTCGTGCGGCCTTGTTGACCTTGTCAAGGGTCGTGCGGGTGGATTTGATTCAATCAAGAAATGACGGGTTGAACTTGACTTGCGGTCTATGGTTTGTTGACCTTGTCAAGGTCATAGATCGTTTGGGGCAAAATATTATCGGGAATTTCAAGTGTTGAAATTTGCAATGAGATTGCATACCTTCTATGAGATAGTTGGATCCCGATACCCGCTGCGAGTAAGTGTTACTCCTGGGAGAGTTTTATACATTACAATTAGCCGATCAAGTAGGTGTCTAGAAAGGTGTCAACGGGGTTACGCCTCTGGGAAAACGAGGTTTACATTAATTAGGTTCGTGCGAAAGCACGGGGGACCTCCCTCAAAGTACCGACACTGGCCTGGTTGAAAGACTGGCGAACTTGTAGTGTGTAATTAATCCCGGCTAGTCTTTCCTTTTAGGGTTTAAAGGAAGATTTGATAAAAAGCAGTGGGAGCCATCCTGATTAGATAAAATAATAACCAATCTATTCTTGCAAGAGCGCATGCTGAGTGTTTTCTTCTCTCTCTCTCCTGGTAGCGACCATGTCACGCCTTAATCAAGATAATAATACGGATTATTGACCGAACCCGCTTGTTATATAGAGCTGGGGAACGTTGGTCCCGCTCCAACTTATAATTGTTATAAGACAGAGCAGGAAATTGGGGAATACCAGATTTCCCGTGCCGCCCAAACGAAGAGAGTGCATGCTGATGCATCATCTTCGGGTGTGTTCATTATACAGAACTGTTTCTCAGTATCCTCCGCATCCTGGTATATGATACCGGATCAGGATCCCAGATATGTAATCTGTTACATAGGGCTACAAAAGGGTAGAAAAACTGAGAACGGGTGATAAGTTTCATGAGGCAGAAAACGGGGCAAGTGTTGCAGCCAAGTCTGTTGGTCACTGTCACCCTGTATTGTAATACATTGATTCTGAACGTATGTTATTAGATACCGAACCTGATATACAAAATCATATATGTCTCTTTATTAGTAAAGAAACGATAATATTTTGTATTGTTAGATAATGTTTTGAACAATTCCTATATCAAAAGTTGATCGGTTCAGGCACGTTATCTAAAAGCATTGATGTTCTAAATCAAACTACAGTTCTTGGTATATAGAACACACACAAGAGGAAGAGTTCAGAATTGAACCATTCCTTCTTGAGGTATTGTAGACTAGGTCATATCAATGCGACCTGACTAGCTGAAGTTACATTTAGATGCATATTTAAATCTGTTTGAATTTACATCTTGTGAAACTCGCCAGTCATGTCACAAAGATAAGATGACCATAGCTCTGTTTATTGGAAACAGAGAAAGAGTTAGTGAACTCTTGGGATGATACATGTTGATGTATGCAGGTCTCCTGTCTACACATACCAGGATTGGTTCTTTATACTTCATTACATTCTCTGATAATCTCTCGAGATTCAGACATATGTTCCTGTTGAAACACAAGTCCGAACCTTTTGAGATATTCACAGAATATAAGTTAGAAGTAGAGAACCAATACGGGTATAAGTATTATGTCCTTTGATGTGATCAAGGAGGAGAATACTTGAGCACGGAAATCCTAGACTATTCTAAAGGAGAATGAGATTCTCTCTCAGCATTACTCCTCCGTATACACCATAGAACGATGATATATCGGGACGGAGCAGATACACCCTATTTGATATGGTGTGCTCTATGATGAGTAATACTGAGTTACCTTTTTCCTTAGGGGGTTATGCACTTGAGAAGTTGCATACCTATTGAATAGGGTTCGAATCAAATCAGTGCCTACCACTTCATATGTGATATGGAAGGGGAAGAGCCCATATCTTAAGTTAGTTAAGATTTGGGGTTGTCCGGCCTATGTCTAAAAGCAAAATCCGGACAAGCTCGAGGCAAGGTCTGTTATGTGGAACTGGAAACGTTCCAGCTATACAAAATACAGCAGATGATTTGGTAGAACCGAAGGATTCAGTAGATTCCAACGAACCTCAGCCTCTCCGCCGATCTAGTAGGGTTCCTCACCCACCTAAGAGATACTTCTGTTTCTCTATGACAGTGGGAGCGAGGATTGCATCATAAGATGATGACCCAACTAGTTTCGAGCTGGCCATCGGGAGTAAGACTCTGTAAGAATGGCTGGATGCTTAGCGATCTGAGATGGAATCCTTATACACTAACAAAGTATGGACTTTGGTTGCTATATCTGAAGGGTTAAATCCCCATCAGGAGCAAGTATATCTTGAGAAGATTACTTGGTGTACATGGAAGAGTTGAGACTTTCAAAGCTAGACTTGTTAAAGGTCTACATCATTGACCGGGAATGGATGATGATGAAACCTTTTCTAAGTAGCTATGCTTAAGTCCATCCAGATCCTACTTGTCACGGCTACATACCATGACTACGATATCTGGTGGTTGGGTATCATGACAGCTTTTCTAAATGATGTTTAGAAGAGAGTGTCTATAAGTACACAGCCAGAGGGCTTCGTAGACAGTGGGAGCAGCGGAAACGTGTGCAAGATGCTTTATAGGATAAAGCAGGCATCGCGGAGTTGGAACATCTGTTTTGATGGATTAGTCAAAGAACTTGACATCATCAAAATGGTAGATGAACCTTGTATAAACAAAAAGGTAGTAGGGAGTATGGTGACGATCCTCGTAGAGTACGTGGATGACATACTCTTGATAGGGAAAGAGTTTCCTATGCTACGCTCGATCAATCTCCGCTTATCACAATGATTCTCCACATAGGATCAAAGTGATACCTACTAAATCCTGGGTTTTGGATCTATGAGATAGATCTAAATGGATGTTAGAATACTCACTAGCTGTAGTGAGATGGTATCAATCGATCCTGGGGAGAATCACTGGAAGGGTTCCAGGGTGATAAAGACGACTGAATGTCAGTCGCAGGCATTGTCTTTACCCTCAGTAAAGGGACGGTATGTTGGAAGAGTTCCAAGCTAGATACCGTGATATACTAGACGATAAAGGCTGGATACATCGCTACTAAAGAGGATGTTTGGATGTATAATGGTTCATGAGATGAACTATGTTCCTACCATTGTGAGACAATGGAGTTGTGGCTTATGCCAAGGAACGCCGGTCCCATCAGTGATCCAGACTTATTCTAAGGCAGTATCACCTGATCGTGGAGATGGTTGATCTCCAGAGTGATCGAGGCAAGGAGAGCAGACTCAGAGGACAACACGGCGGATCCACTCACAAAGGCCTATTCCCAGAGAGAGACTTTTATGGGATGGTTGAGTATGAGATACTTCGACCACTGCTACAGATGGCCCTAGTGCAAGTGGGAGATTGTTAGTTATATGTATGCCCTAGAGGCCATTACTGTACATTGGATGTATATTGTAGTGGATGCTGGGACGTATATAGGGAGGACTTTCTTGCTCGACATGATAGTATGCTATCTGGTTGCTCTTTACCTTAACGTGTACACTGATTGTCTCTCTGTTACATGTTGGTAAAGCCCTTAGGGTGTGTACTTGACTACCTGGACTATGATGCGGATCATACTAGTGGGGACATGGTAGTCCATAAGTACATCCTTCAAAGTCCCTAGTCGTGGGTGTATCGAGATGGGGCATCGATATACCAGAGTAGACTAGCGTGTACCTTCTCGACCCATAGAGATGGGCGATGGATGATCCCATATCCATTGGTGTTTGACATCAGAGATGATATACGGGTGCTCAGTGGAGACTGGGTACACTGGACGTACTCGCCGAGAACTCCCAGATGGTATTATACCTCACGTCAGATGGCAGTTCTCTGGTGACACTGGTACAGAGTAGTCTGTTGACCCGAGATCGTCATAGAGTCTTATGTGGTTCCCACTGTGCTTTGATTTCCATCTTACCACGTCCAAGAGGGCGTGCAAAACGGTGGTTTTTGGGTACAGTCCCGAGTCACATGGAGGCAATGAGCGATAGGAGGGGATTCGTCTCTCCCGGTATAGGGAGTTGATGTTGCGCTGTGTTCGATTGGCTATAACAGGAAATCCCTGGCCAGGGTTGCTGAGATTTACTGGTAAGTGTTACCAGTAGTTTCTCGAACAGTTATACACCTCATATCGACACGACTTATCGAGCTATTGGGGTCTGACGTTTACCACCCCTAGGCAAGATATGCGACATATCAGACGATCAGACTGGACTGTACGGTAGTGTTACTGGTCGGATTCACTGGAGTGTGAGCGGGCTTGCTCGTCGATCTTCAGATCGCTCAATACCCGGGTGGCCGTTACGTTTAGCAGACCGCTTGCGGCTTGTGGGTGTTTGATATGATCATCATCTGCTGCCGGCGTATTGACGAGTCTTTAGAGTCCTACACAGAGGTTTCCTGGCTCAAGCGAAACGAAATAGGAGCGCATATGAGATATGTGCGGGACCGAGAATAATACGGTATGTGATACTGTATTCGATTCTCACGATGTGACATTGATCGGTTATATGCGATATAGCCGGGTTGTCGGATCAAGTGTTGATTCGATAAGTTGTTACTGATGATACCAGTCGGTTATGTGCGATATGACCGGATCGTTAAATCAAGTGTTGATTTAATGATTTAATGCATAATTGTATATTTGATATATTACTTTGCATTAACTAGTAACGGTTCACTTTAAATGGATTTTCTCACTCGGGTGTGCGCATTACATATGCGATATGATTTTGTGCATTTGATTGTATCATGTTTGATGATGCATGTTTACTTGGTTAAGTGCAAAGAATTAAACCATGGTTGAAAGAATGGTTAGGGTTTCATTTCCTTTATTTATTCATTTATTTATCTATTTATTCATTTTGGAAAAGAGGAGAAAAGAATGGTGGCTTATTTTGGAGTTTAGTTGAAGCTTCATGAAACTTTGATCAAGTCAACCATTCTTATCTCATCCTTAACCATAACCATTCCCAAAAACCATGATTCATTCTCTACACTTGACTCTAGTTAACATTATGATAAGTTTTGTTTTTCTATTGTTTTTAATTAACTTATCATATATTTTCTTTCTTCTTCTTCTTCATGAGCAAGGAAGAAAAAGCTTTCTTCATCAATGGTGATTGATGATAAAGAGTGAGAAATCCAATTCTAAAGTCTACCCACTTCCTATTTCTTCATCCTCTACCTCTTGCCAAGTAGTAGAGTGTGTTTAATTCACAAGTTTCTTAACTTGGTGAAGTCGGAGCTTGATTTAGCGATGCCTCGACGTAGATCATCTTCGGCACGTCGTCGACGACCTAGCCCGCTTCTTCTCCGATGAAACCGACTCAAGAGCCCGGATTTCGGATTTGTACAGCGGAGATGACTTCTTCATGGAGCTATGGAGGTGGACAAACGGATCTACAAAGGTTGTATTTCCGTATCTATTAGTTAAGTGTTAGCTAGTTAACTTTTCGCCTAGAAATCTAGCAAACGATCCGTACATTAGGGTTTCTCGGCACCGAATTTTTGAAATTGGCATGGTAGATGCCTTTAGAGACCTCACTAGAGTGCCTAGGAAAACTACACTCGGTCCCACACATATCTCATATGCGCTCCTATTTCGTTTCGCTTGAGCCAGGAAACCTCTGTATTGGACTCTAAAGACTCGTCAATACGCTGGCAGCAGGTGATGATCATATCAAACACCCACAAGCCGCAAGCGGTCTGCTAAACGTAACGGCCACCCGGGTATTGAGCGATCAGAAGATCGACGAGCAAGCCCGCTCACACTCCAGTGAATCCAACCAGTAACACTACCGTACAGTCCGGTCTGATCGTCTGATATGTCGCATATCTCGCCTAGGGGTGGTAAACGTCAGACCCCAATAGCTCGATAAGTCGTGTCGATATGAGGTCTATAACAATTCGAGAAACTACTGGTAACACTTACCAGTAAATCTCAGCAACCCTGGCCAGGGATTTCCTGTTATAGCCAATCGAACACAGCGCAACATCAACTCCCTATACCGGGAGAGACGAATCCCCTCCTATCGCTCATTGCCTCCATGTGACTCGGGACTGTACCCAAAAACCACCGTTTTGCACGCCCTCTTGGACGTGGTAAGATGGAAATCAAAGCACAGTGGGAACCACACAAGACTCTATGACGATCTCGGGTCAACAGACTACTCTGTACCAGTGTCACCAGAGAACTGCCATCTGACGTAAGGTATAATACCATCTGGGAGTTCTCGGCGAGTCCGTCCAGTGTACCCAGTCTCTACTGAGCACCCGTATATCATCTCTGATGTCAAACACCAATGGATATGGGATCATCCATCGCCCATCTGTATGGGTCGAGAAGGTACACGCTAGTCTACTCTGGTATATCGATGCCCCATCTCGATACACCCACGACTAGGGACTTTGAAGGATGTACTTATGGACTACCATGTCCCCACTAGTATGATCCGCATCATAGTCCAGGTAGTCAAGTACACATCCTAAGGGCTTTACCAATATGTAACAGAGTGACAATCAGTGTACACGTTAAGGTAAAGTACAACCAGATAGCATACTATCATGTCGAGCAAGAAAGTCCTCCCTATATATGTCCCAGCATCCACTACAATATACATCCAATGTACAGTAATGGCCTCTAGGGCATACATATAACTAACAATCTCCCACTTGCACTAGGGCCATCTGTAGCAGTGGTTGTAGTATCTCATACTCAACCATCCCATAAAAGTCTCTCTCTGGGAACAGGCCTTCGTGAGTGGATCCGCCGTGTTATCCTCTGAGTCTGCTCTCCTTACCTCGATCACCCTGGAGATCAACCATCTCCATGATCAGGTGATACTGCCTTAGAATAAGTCTGGATCACTGATGGGACCGGCGTTCCTTAGCATAAGCCCCAACTCCATTGTCTCACAATGGTAGGAACGTAGTTCATCTCATGAACCATTATACACCCAAACAGCCTCTTTGGTAGCATCTTAAGTAGCGATGTATCCAGCCTTTATCGTCTAGTATGCCACGGTATCTAGCTTGGAACTCTTCCAACATACCGTCCCTTTACTGAGGGTAAAGACAATGCTTGCGACTGACATTCAGTCGTCTTTATCACCCTGGAACACTTCCAGTGATTCTCCCCAGGATCAATTGATACCATCTCACTACAACTAGTGAGAATCCTAACATCCAATTAAATCAATCTCATAGATCCAAAATCCAGGATTTAGTAGGTATCACTTCGATCCTATATGGAGAATCTTTGTGATAATCGGAGATTGATCGAGCGTAGCATAGGAAACTCCTTCCCTATCAAGAGTATGTCATCCACGTACTCTACGAAGATCGTCACCATACTCCCTACTACCTTTTTGTTTATACACGGTTCATCTACCATTTTGATGATGTCAAACTCTTTGACTAATATATCAAAACAGATGTTCCAACTCCGCGATACCTGCTTTATCCTATAAAGCATCTTGCACACGTTTCCGCTGCTCCCACTGTCCACGAAGCCCTCTGGCTGTATACTTATAGACGCACTCTTCTAAAACATCATTTAGAAAAGCAGTCATGACACCCAACCACCAGATATCGTAGTCATGGTATGTAGCCGTGACAAGTAGGATCTGGATGGACTTAAGCATAGCTACTGGAAAAAGTTTCATCATTATCCACGCCTGGTCGATGACGAAAACCTTTAACAAGTCTAGCTTTGAAAGTCTCAACCTTTCCATTTACACCAAGTAATCTTCTCAAGATATACTTGCTCCTGATGGGGATTTAACCCTTCAGATATAGCAACCAAAGTCCATACTTTGTTGGTGTATAAGGATTCCATCTCAGATCGATAAGCATCTAGCCATTCTTACAGAGTCACACTCCTGATGGCCAGCTCGAAACCAGTTGGGTCATCATCTCATGATGCAATCCTCGCTCCCACTGTCATAGAGAAACCGAAGTATCTCTCAGGTGGGTGAGGAACCCTACTAGATCGGCGGAGAGGCTGAGGTTCATTGGAATCTACTGAATCCTTTGGTTCTACCAAATCATCTGCTGTAGTTTGTATAGCTGGAACCTTTCCAGTTCTACATAACTGACCTTGCCTCGAGCTTGTCTGGATTTTGCTTTTAGACATTAGCCGGACAACCCCAAATCTTAACTAGCTTAAGACATGGGCTCTTCCCATAACATATCAAATATGAAGTGGTAGGAAACTGATTTGATTTGAACCTAATTCAATAGGTATGCAACTTCATAAGTGCATAACTCCCAAATGGAAATAGGTAACTCAGTAGTACTCATCATAGAGCACACCATATCAAATAGGGTGTATCTGCTCCGCCCCGATATACCATCGTGCTATGGTGTATTCGGAGGAGTAATGCCGAGAGAGAATCTCATTCTCCTTTAGAATAGTCCAGGAATTTTCGTGCTCAAGTATTCTCCTTCCTGATCTCATCATAGGACATAATACTTATACCCGTATTTTGGTTCTCTACTTCTAACTTATATTCTGTGAATATCTCAAAAGGTTCGGACTTGTGTTTCAACAAGAACATAAATCTGAATCTCGAGAGATTAACAGAGAATGTAAAGAAGTATAAAGAACCGGTCTTGGCATGTGTAGACAGGGGACCTACATACATCAACATGTATCATCCCAAGAGTTCACTAACTCTTTCTCTGTTTCCAATAAACCGGGCTGTGGTCATCTTATCTTTGTGACATGACTGGCGAGTTCCACAAGATGTAAATTCAAACTAATTTAAATATGCATCTTTATGTAACTCTGCTAGTCGGGTCGCATTGATATGACCTAGTTCTCAATGGCGGATCCACTCACAAAGGCTTTTTCCCAGAGAGAGACTATTATGGGATGGTTCAGTATGAGATACTACAACCACTGTTATCAGATGGCCCTAATGCAAGTGGGAGATTGTTAGTTATATGTATGCGCTAGAGGCCATTACTATACATGAGATGTATATTGTAGTAGATGCTTGGACATATATAGGGAGGACTTTCTTGCTCGACATGATAGTATGCTATCTGGTTACTCTTTACCTTAACGTATACACTGATTGTCTCTCTGTCACATGTTGGTAAAGCCCTTAGGATGTGTACTTGACTACCTGGACTATGATGCGGATCATACTAGTGGGGACATGGTAGTCCATAAGTACATCCTTCAAGGTCCCTAGTCGTGGGTATATCGATACGGGGCATCGATATACCAGAATAGACTAGCGTATACCTTCTCGACCCATACAGATGGGCGATGGATGATCCCATATCCATTAGTGTTTGACATCAGAGATGATATACGGGTGCTCAGTGGAGACTGGGTATACTGGACGGACTCGCCGAGAACTCCCAGATGGTATTATACCTTACGTCAGATGGCAGTTCTCTGGTGACACTGGTACAGGTTAGTCTGTAGACCCGAGATCGTCATAGAGTCTTGTGTGATTCCCACTGTGCTTTGATTTCCACCTTACCACGTCCAAGAGGGCGTGCAAAACGGTGGTTTTTGGGTACAGTCCCGAGTCATATGGAGGCAATGAGCGATAGGAGTGGTTTCGTCTCTCCTGGTTTTAGGGGTTGATGTTGCGCTATGCTTGATTGGCCGTAACAGGGAAGTCCCTGGCCAGGGCTGGTTTAGAGATTTACTGGTAAGTGTTACCAGTAGTTTCTCGACCCGTTATGAGCCTCACATCGGCATGACTTATCGGTTATTGGGGTCTGACGTTTACCACCCCTAGACTTGATATGCGACATAGACAAAGAGACCGGACTGTACGGTAGTGTCACTGTCAGGCTTTTACAGGAGTTGGAGCGGGCTTGCTTGTTGATCTTCTGATCGTTCAGTACCGGGTAGCCGTTACGTCCAGCTAGTACCGCTGACGGCTTGTGGGTGCTTGATATGATCATCACCTACTGCCGGCATATTAACGAGTCTTTAGAGTCCTACATAGAGGTTATACTGGCTCAGGAAAAACGAAATAGGAGCGCATATGTGATATGTGCGGGACCGAGAATAATGCGAGTATGTGATACCATATTCTATTCTCGCGATGTTTGTGTCGATCGGTTATATGCGATATAACCAAGTTATCGAATCAAGGGTTGATTCGATAAGTCGATACAATGGATGTTAGTCGGTCATATGTGATATAACCGGATTATTAAGTCAAGTGTTGATTAAATAATTTAGTGTATAATTGTATATGTGATATGCTAATTTACATTAACTAACATTGGTTCACTTAAGCATTTATTTTTCTCACTTGTGCACAACTTAATATATATGTGATATATATTTATTTGTGTGCATTTATGTATCATGGTTGTTGATACAACTATCATGGGTGTAGAAGACTTATACCATACTTTTGTTAGGTTTTTATATTTAAAGCAATTCTAAAACAAATGGATAATGAGCACAAATGCATGAAGCTTCATGAAGCTTATGTTTGCATTTGACTTAGTCCACTAGTTTTGTTTTACTTAAGATATTAGTTAACCTAACCACTATGATTACCTATGGTAATGTCTCTACATGAGTTAGTATATGATACTCACTCACCATGGTTAGCTCATTCTCTCTCTTGATCATTCTTGATATTCATTTTGAGCTCATCTTCTTCCTCCTTGATTTTCATTCTCAAAGTGAGAAAAGAAATTCCAAAGTGTACCCATTTCCTATTTCACCATCCTCTACTATACTAGCACTTTAGTTTAGGGTGTTTGTTTCACTAATTCTTTAGTTGGTGAAGTAGAAGCTTGAGTCCGTATTCCCTCGACGTAGATCATCTTCGGCCTCGAAGACTTCAAGCAATACCGTTGCAACTTTCTCATGGAGCCGTCCGAGAGTCCGGGAGCACGTGATCGCAGCGAAGGGACTACAACAAGGAGCTTTAGAAGTGAAGGACCGATCTACAAATGTTGTATTTCGTATTCACTTAGTGTAAATGTGATTTACTTGCATGTGAAACCCTAATTTTCTAGCAAAGATCTTGTTTAGAGTTATTCGGCACGTCTAAAATTTTAATCCGGCATGGTTGATGCCTTGTAGAACCTTATTAGAGTGCCTAGTAACCCTATAGGATCTTGCTTGACTACCAGCATTGTGATGGCGATCACATACGTGGGAGCTGGGGGTCTATAAGCACATCCTTAAATGTCCCTAGTCGTGGGAGTATCGAGACTGGGCATCGATACTCCAGTGTAGACTGGTGTATATTTATCTAAACCCTGACGAGGGGCGGTGGCCGGTCTCACAAGCCATTGGTGTCAGTTGTTCACCTAAGATAGTATACAGGTGCTCATTGGGTTTTGAGTACACTGGACGGACTCGCCGGGAACATGCTAGTTGGTATTATACCTATAATCAGATAGCAGTTCCCTGGTGACATGTGTACAGGTTAGTCTGTCGACCTGAGATCGTCATTTGTCTCGTGTGAGTTCCCACTGTGCTTTGATTACTACCCTACCACAGCTCAAAGGAGTCGTGCAAACAGGTTTTAGTTGGGTACAGTCCCGAGCCACACGGAGGCAGTGAGCGGATCGTCGGGGATTTGTCTCTCCCAGTATTGGGGGTTGATGTCGTGCAGTGCACGGGTGTCCATCACTAGAAATCCTCGGCCGGGGTATGTGAGAATTACCGATCCAGGATCGATAGTTTCTCAGGTAGTGATGGGTTTCATACCGACACGAATTATCGCGTTGTTAGGAGTCTGACTTAATCCACCCCCCTAGACCCGATATGCGATACTCTTAGACGAACAGACCAGACTGTGCGGATATTGTCACTGACAGGCTCAGTAGGGGTTCGGATGAGTTTGCTCGTCGGCCTTCCTTTCGCTCAATACCTGGGTAGCCGTTACGTACAGCTAGTGCCGCTGACGTGCTTGTGGTTAAACCCACTGCCAGCGTATTGACGAGTCTTTAGAGTCCTACACAGAGGGTTTTTACGGTTCAGGCAATATGGTGTAGTTGATGTATGTTGGTACATACAGGTGTCCGATTGAATATGTGCACAGGCTGCACAGACTTTAATCGGACGGTTGGTAATACTAACGGCTTAGGATTAAGCCATATTGTTAAATCAAGTTTTGATTTAATAATTTACATATGTGTATATATATATATATATATATATATATATATATATATATATATATATATATATATATATATTCTAGTATTATTGCTCACTATTTATTTTCTCTCTTTGGCTATTCGTATTTTCGTACGAATACGCGTATGTGTATTCCGATACATATACCGGGAAGCATTCTGTATTTATACGGAATGGCTTCTAGAAGATGCCACCTCATTATTGATTTTCTCTTGAAAATCATTTTGTTTATAATAAAGTGGAAAAGGTGACATGGCATAGGTATGGGTTTTGGTCAAAGCATGGCTTTTTCTCATGTAGAGATTGGTATAGTGTATTTGTTTAATTAAAATTGGGAATGACATTTTTGTGGTGGCATGAGAGGAAGGGGCCGGCCACTTCTTTGTGGAAATTGGCTTGCTCAATTTGGTTGGTTCATTTTTGGTGTTCTCTCACTCTCATGCTCACACAAAATACATAGCCATTTTCAAGGCCTTGCCATCATCACCTTCTTCATCTTCACTTGTTACTCACTTGAGCTTATGAATGAGAGGAAGAATTTTAGTGAGACTATTCTACACTCCCCACTCTCTACGACTAGCAATCCTAGAGAGTCGGTTGGTCCATTTGGCGAACCTAGAGCTTGTGTCGTTTCCCTCGGGTGGATCATCGGAGATAAAGGAAGACCGGCGACCAAAGTTGATCCGCATCACTAGGAGCTTGGAATTGGTTGAAGACCCGAAGGACTTGGTTCATTAGGTATAACTGTTCTATCTCCTTTTGTTATCTTGCTAGTTTTAGGGTTAATGGTTTCGATCTTGCAAATCGGGTAATGGTAGCGCCGGGTTTTAGAAAAAAAAATTGTTCCGCATTTGGCCACGGTTCGATAGCCGGGGCGCTCCCATAACCCTTCATGGTATCAGAGCTACCCATTAAACCCTTCTAGCTTGGTTGCACTAAGTTAGAACATGGTATTGTCAGAGAGTGCCAGAAAAAATTTGGAGGCAATTGGTCACAAAAGCGCGGCGGAACCGCCGCCAAATGGCATGTTTTGCGGCGGTTCCGCGGCCAAAAAATTGAATCAAGCTTCCAAATTTCTTGTGGTGCTCTATAATTGCCTGCACGAATTTTTAAGCTACACAGAAGAATTTTTAAGCTACACAGAAAGATTTTTCGAGCAAGTTTTAAAATCGAAAAAAATTGGAAAAATGATTTGGAAATTTTGATCGATCGATGTTCTAACTGTGTACTTATCAATACTTAGTTTAGCATCTGCAACCGTGAATGTCACTCGATCGGTAAACCCGTCTAATTGCTATATGTCCTTTTAGACGGGTTTGCGAACGTGACATTCACGTTGATGTTCTGTGTTGTGCTGTGATGTTGCGGATTTGTCGTGGTGGATAGCTTGCGTGCAATGGTAGTGCAGTTTGGTTATATTTGTACATTTCATATTGCGGGGCGAGCGTCCAACATATGGACTGCCGTCACTGCCTGTTTGTATATTATTCTTTTGGGTCACGACCGGGTTGAGGTCGATGTACCCGTTGTATATTATTTTCTTTTCTATACTAGGACTACCCCGCGGGGGGGTGCACGGATAGCCGGGTTCTAGAGGGCAACGGGCCCGCATCTCATGGCGTTGAGACGGAGGGGGCATCACTCTAGAATTGGCAAGCTATTCGCCGCACTCGTAGGGGGTATAGGTGGACCCAAGGAGGGGTGCTTAAGTTACCGGATTCCGTGAAGTGTTGGGTGGTCCATTCACTTTGTTGAAGGGGGCTGCCTCGTTCAGGTTTTGGCGAGTAACTTGCCGCGCTCGTAGGGGTCTAGGAGTTCATTGCACAGGCTATCCACACGACCAGGGGAACGTCAGGTTTCAATTGTGGCTCTATGAAACCCGGGGCTCACAGATTATCTGTATTGTTCTGTGATGCTTATTACTTTCTGTGATGTTGCATTTATTATGCCTGGGACAATTGTTATATATATTTATATATGCTGGTAGATTTTGTATATGTTTTGCACCCGCGCTAGCCCAGTCCCCGCTCTGTCGTTAGTTAAGTAACCTAACGGGTGATGACGGGACCCAGTGGCGAATGCGGATGGCATATATGCACATTTTATTTTCGTTCTTTTCTGGTGTGATTAATTGATGGGACTGTGTTGATTCTTATCAATGCAAGGAAAAAAAAACCTATATATATATGATGTTGTTGGAACCAAGATTTTAAAAAAAACTGACATTACAGACGTACGCTTTTGCTTTGCACAGTGGTATTCGGTTATGAATATCCAGCACCTCATTCGACGAGGCAAGGGCCGAGATCCCTTCATCGGGAGTGACCCCTTGGGCAGAAGTTTGCGTCAACGTAATAACTTCACTATAGTCGATCACTTTTTGCTTTGCATCGTAGTATTCAGTTTGGAATATCCTGCACCTCATTCGACGAGGAAAGAGCCGAGATCCCTTCACCGGGAGTGACCTCTTTAGCAAACGTTTTCGCCACTATACTTTTGTAAAACCACTTGGATTCCTTCAACGAGATCAAGTTCATTACGTTAAAGGTTTTTCGCCAAAAACCAGCCGTAGCCTTCCGTCATTTCTTTCAGGTAGTACCTAGTATCCGTGCTACGTTTATTAGTCTTTGTCAAGGCGTAGTGTGCGGTAGCTGGGTATTACTTGTCTGTTGCATTGAGTTGCGATTATCTAAGACAGTCGTATAACCTTGTTGGCCTTTGTCAAGGGTTTGTGCGGGTGGGTCTAGAGTAATCCAGGATAATGACGGGTTGAACTTGACTTGTGGTTTATGATTTGTTGGCCTTTGTCAAGGTCATAAACTTCTTGGGGTAAAAATCATATCGGGAGTTTCAAACATACAGGAAACTTGCCAGGCATGCGCATACCTTCTGGAGTGTGGTGACTTGAGTGGCTTCCATCAAGTTATCATGCGATGATAGTTGGATCCCGATTCCCACTGATGAGTAGGATTACTCTTCGGGTGATTCTGACTAGTTCTCCTTTTGGGTTTGGAGGAGAATTCGAGAAAACAGTGGGAGCCATCCAGATTAGATAAAGAGATTATCCATTCTGATCTAGGTTAGATTGCACGCTGAGTGTTTCTTTTCTCTCTCTCTCTCTGACAGGAACCATGACCCGACCCTAGACTATAACTCAATGACCAAGTTAAACCGAATATTCTTATAAACGCTGGCTCTTGGATTGTCCAAGTTGCATGCATCATTTCCACTCCTTCTTTTACCCTTTGCTTTTCTTCAGAACACCTCGTATTACTACGAATATCCACTTCCATTGGATAAAACCATCGTATGGTTATATACGAACTCGAAGGAACTTATTCGAGAATGGTTTCCGGTTCTGGAGAAAATGAATAGGATTATTTAGTTGTCTTTTCTTTTTACCTTCTCTCAGGTTGTGAGGACTCCTAGGATTAGGAGGGGGTACACCTATTACGCTTATTGGATAGTCTTCTTCCAAACCATAGGCAGGTGCCGAAAGATAGGGAATGAAGAAAACCAATTAGCCTAAGTAGGGTGTGCAGAAGGAAATAAGTAAAGACATATAGAGGGATCAAAAGGAGGGCAAAGTAAAATGCGACTGCTATCATTCACGACCGAACCAGGTATTTTCATTGCCACTCCTACTTCACCTTTGTATTTCTCCAGAACACCTCGTATCACTACGAACATCCACTTCCATTGGATAAATCCATCGTATGGTTATATACGAACTCGAAGGAACCTTTTCGAGGATGGATTCTGATTTAGGAGAAATAGGAATAAGGTTTATTCAGTTGTCTTTTATCATCACCTTCTCTCAGGTTGCGAGTACTCCTAGGATTAGGAGAGTACACCAATTATGCTTATTGGATAGTCTTCTTCCAAACCATAGGCTGGTGCCGAACGGTAGGGTAAGAAGGAAACCACTTAGTTTAACGATGGTGTACAGAAGGTAATGACTAAAGACAAATAAAGGGATTTGGAGAGATGGCAACGAAATATACGGTTACAGTCATGAATCTGAATAATGGAAGAGGCATTACTAAGAATACCCGGATACCCCTTCGAAACATTTTAATGTTTCAGTTTCACTATGCGTTGTTATTAGAAAACTAATTTCCCAATTAGATACTTACTCCAGGGTATGTATTTACCAGGTCTGATTCTCACATCTGTATGATTTTACAGATAATGAGTGGGAGTAAGCTATTGGGAATTAGGTGATCATCCTCATTATATCGGAATTCGTTGTAATTAATGATATTTGAGAAAATCACCTGGGTACAGTTTTCAACCTACGACGTACATGATTTGAGTTGTTCAACTCATCGGACTTATACAAAGTATTGTATGTTGTCCAGTGTCCATTAGGACAAAGGGGTTTTGGTCCTCGTACCATATTCCGTTTACTTGTGACTTCTCAAGTTTAGGACAAGTGTTTCGTACAAATACAAGGTCCAAGTTTGAGAAGTTATAGGTACAAGAATAAAGTAGAGAACCAGGTTTCGCAAGTATCGGGGTTCTTCAAGGTGATCGAAGATATAGATACTTGTATGACGTATTCAGTTGATAGTAATGGTTTTGAGAAACTTGTTTCTCTTTCAGGTTACTCATAATTGGACGCACTCCTAAGTTGAGTAATGCTGATCGGCCCTCTCCATTTAGTTGACATGCACTGGAGACAGCTGCATGATTTGAATCTGGTTCCAATTAAATTAGTGCTTTTGTTTCTATATTAGATATATATAGAATCAATTTATATCTTAACGATGTTAAGGTATAGGGAGTCGTCCGGCTGATGCTTAAAACCAGAATCCGGATAAACTCAAGGCACGTTTCAGTAATGGCTGTTTGTGGGTTATCCCGGGCTTTGACGAGGGTTAATTTTCTACCATCTTGAAGATCAATAGTGATATTGTTCTTGACTCGCCACAGTTTTAGTAAAATGAACTTTTTAAAAATGAAGTAGTGGGAGTATGGTAGAACTGGAAGTGATTCCAGAACCACAAACGATTACTGAAAATTTAATAACCTAAAGATTCAATCAGGTTTGAAATTCCATTGGCCAATCCGCAGATATGGTGGGTTACCTCAGACACCCGAGAGATACTTCGGTAACCTCAAGAAGGTGACAGGGAGGTTCTTGTTTACCCAGACTTGACACTACTGTTGTTCCATACTATGACACCCGGCAGGAGGATGGGTATAGCGTAATTCTAAACTAACTTTAGAAGTGCGTGTGTATATGACTCTGCCAGAGGGTTGTCGTAGTCAGTGGGAGCAGCGGAAGCGTAGTGGACAAATAGCTTGTGTCTATTTATAGACTAAAGCGGATATAGCGGAGATAGAACATCTATTTTTGATGTGACAGTCATGGGCTTTGACTTCATCAGAATAGGGGATGGATCTGTTAAAAAGATAGTAGGGTATGATGTCCTGGTATTTAGGATGGCATTCTCTTTGTAGGAAGTGAAATTCCTATACTACGATCGGTTATACTTTGGTTGTCACACTGTGTTTTCTCCACATAGGTTATGGATATTATATCAGACATTCTGGTTACTAGATCTATGGTTTTAGATCTAGGTTTGGGAAGTGTCCCAATCTGGGTACTTAGACATTATTCTAAAAAGTTTTTTAGAATGGACGACTCCTGGCATGGTGGTGAACCTGCAGATGAAGGAGTCACCCTCTCTAAAGGTGTCTTACAGACTAAAGGGAGAGGGATGTGCATGATTGACATATCACTTGCTTAGGCAATTGAGTCAATCGTGACATGTCAAGTACCACACCAGATGTTGTTTTTGCACTAGATGCAATAAATTGATATATTAATCCAATCCTGGAGAAAATGATTGGAAGCAGTTTATGAACATAAGAGGATGTTCTAGGGATTTGATAACGGCGGCCTCCTTCTGGAGAGGGTTATCATTTCAGGCTTCCAAGGTGACCTGGATGACAGAGTGACTGTCAGAGTTATAGTTTTCCCACTGACGAGGGGTAGTAGTTTGGACAGGTGATCCAAGCGGATACTGAGGATGGTATGGCGCAGTATAATGATTAAGTTCAGAAGACGATACAGTCTAAGAAGTTTGCTAGATTTGGAGTTCATTTGTGAACTAGGTCCCATCAGATATCCAGAAATATTCTAAGACAGGTATTGCTCATTTCGGAAGATAATTTTTTTCGCGAAGTTGAGATAAAGAGAGACACAGAAAGAAACACTGGAGCGGATCCACTCACTGAGGCTATTTCTCGAACGCAATAGTTTTATGAACGAGGTTTGTGAAACTGATTAGTAGAGGAGTTGGGTGTTCGGTATCACACGGGCTGTGAATATGTGACATCGTAATAATTAGCCTTAAGTGCAAGTGGGAGATTGTTGGCTATAGTGCCCTCAAGGCAATTATCATAGTCGCAAGCATGTGATCATGATGACTGAGGAAGGACCAATACCGATAAAATAATCTTACTCGAGATGATAGTATGCTATCTGGTTTGTCTTTATCATCATATATATGTTGATAAAGCCCTTAGGATCTTGCTTGACTACCAGCATTGTGATGGCGATCACATACATGGGAGCTGGGGGTCTATAAGCACATCCTTAAACGTTCCTAGTCGTAGGAGTATCGAGACTGGGCATCGATACTCCAGTGTAGACTGGTGTATACTTATCTAGACCCTGACGAGGGGCGGTGTCCGGTCTCACAAGCCATTAGTGTCAGTTGTTCGCCTAAGATAGTATACAGGTGCTCATTGGGTTATGAGTACACTGGACGGGCTCGCCGGGAACATGCTGGTTGGTATTATACCTATAGTCAGATAGCAGTTCCCTGGTGACATGTGTACAGGTTAGTCTGTCGACCTGAGATCGTCATTTATCTCGTGTGATTTCCCACTGTGCTTTGATTACTACCCTACCACGGCTCAAAGGAGTTGTGCAAACAGGTTTTAGTTGGGTACAGTCCTGAGCCACACGCAGGCAGTGAGCGGATCGTCGGGGATCCGTCTCTCCCGGTATTGGGGGTTGATGTCGCGCAGTGCACGGGTGGCCATCACTAGAAATCCTCGGCCGGGGTATGTGAGAATTACCGATCCAGGATCGATAGTTTCTCAGGTAGTGATGGGTTTCATACCGACATGAATTATCGCGTTGTTAGGGGTCTGACTTAATCCACCCCCTAGACCCGATATGCGATACTCTTAGACGAACAGACCAGACTGTGCGGATATTGTCACTGACAGGCTCAGTAGGGGTTCGGATGAGTTTGCTCGTCGGCCTTCCTTTCGCTCAATACCTGGGTAGCCGTTACGTACAGCTAGTGCCGCTGACGTGCTTGTGGTTAAACCCACTGCCAGCGTATTGACGAGTATTTAGAGTCCCACACAGAGGGTTTTCACGGTTCAGGCAATATGGTGTAGTTGATGTATGTTGGTACATACAGGTGTCCGATTGAATATGTGCACAGGCTGCACAGACTTTAATCAGACGGTTGGTAATACTAGCGGCTTAGGATTAAGCCAGATTGTTAAATCAAGTTTTGATTTAATAATTTACATATGTATTTATATATATGTATTCTAGTATTATTGCTCACTATTTATTTTCTCTCTTTGGCTATTCGTATTTTCGTACGAATACGCGTATGTGTATTCCGATACATATACCGGGAAGCATTCCGTATTTATACGGAATGGCTTCTAGAAGATGCCACATCATTATTGATTTTCTCTTGAAAATCATTTTGTTTATAATAAAGTGGAAAAGGTGACATGGCATGGGTATGGGTTTTGGTCAAAGCATGGCTTTTTCTCATGTAGAGATTGGTATGGTGTATTTGTTTAATTAAAATTGGGAATGACATTTTTGTGGGGGCATGAGAGGAAGGGGCCGGCCACTTCTTTGTGGAAATTGGCCTGCTCAATTTGGTTGGTTCATTTTTGGTGTTCTCTCACTTTCATGCTCACACAAAATACTTAGCCATTTTCAAGGCCTTGCCATCATCACCTTCTTCATCTTCACTTGTTGCTCACTTGAGCTTATGAATGAGAGGAAGAATTATAGTGAGACTATTCTACACTCCCCACTCTCTACAACTAGCAATCCTAGAGAGTCGGTTGATCCGTTTGGCGAACCTGGAGCTTGTGCCGTTTCCCTCGGGTGGATCATCGGAGATAAAGGAAGACCGGCGACCAAAGTCGATCCGCATCACTAGGAGCTTGGAATTGGTTGAAGACCCGAAGGACTTGTTTCATTAGGTATAACCGTTCTATCTCCTTTTGTTAGCTTGCTAGTTTTAGGGTTAATGGTTTCGATCTTGCAAATCGGGTAATGGTAGCACCGAGTTTTAGAAAAAAATTGTTCCGCATTTGGCCACGGTTCGATGGCCGGGACGCTCCCATAACCCTTCAATTCTCACTTGGATAATTATCATATGAGATTTTTCTTCATCTTCTTATTCTTCCTCAAAACCTTCTAGCTTCAATGGAGATGTGAGAAAAAATGTGAGAAAATGAAATCTAAAGTGAGCCCACTTCCTACTTCATCATCCTCTACTACTTGCCATTTAATATAGGGTATTTGCTTCACTAATTCCGTAATTAGTGAAGAGATAGCTTGGGTTAGTGTCTCCTCGACTTAGATCATCTTCGGCCTCGAGGACATCGAAGCGAGCATGTTCGTTTCTTCATGGGAGCTTCTCTAGAGTCCGGAGTTCACGATCACAGCGAAGGGACTACTACACGGAGCTATTGAAGTGAAGGACCGGTCTACAAAGGTTGTAATTCTTGCTCACTAGACTTGCAAAGTGTTTGCATTTACTTTTCCGTCGATTTCTAGTAAACGATTCTATGTTAGGGTTAGCTAGAACGGCAAAAATTTGAATTTGGCATGGACGATGCCTCCCGAAACCTTACGCCATGCTAGATAACCCTGCATGAACAACCCCCATGTTTACATGCATAAGTGTGTGCAAGCCAAAACAAATAATAATAAAATATTGATTAATCTATATAAAATGCGAGAAAACTATTTTGGTAAACTTTTTACTAAAAACCCGCATTATCGCTTAATTAACACTAATCGTATTCTAAGGTATTACAATCTCCCCCTCTTAATGAAATTCGTCCCCGAATTTAAAATTCTTACTATGTGTACCTTCAAAGAGATGAGTGAAATTCTTCTGCATCTCGCTCGCAGCCTCCCAAGTGATCTCCTCACTAGACGGGCTACGCCAAAGAATCTTCACAGATGGCAAGACCTTTGACCGAAGTTTCTCCACCTGCCGATCCACTATAACTATCGGCTGCTTGGTGAATGAAAGATCACGTCCTAGTTAAATGGTCTGGTGCCGAATCATGTGAGAAGGGTCATGAAGGTATTTGCGAAGTATCGACACAAGGAATATGGGGTGAACATCCGGAAATCTGGACGGAAGTGCCAAACGATAGGCAACGGTACTAACTCGCTCAAGGATCTCAAAAGGACCTACAATTCTGGGACTAAGTTTTCCTTCATCAGAGAAATCCGTAGGAATACATGATCCCCCACTGCGAACTCAAGCCTGCAACGACGACGGTCGGCATAAGACTTCTGTCTACACTGGGTTGCTCTCATCCTGTCCTGAATCAACTGGATCTTCTCCGTAGTCTCTTGAACTAGCTGGGGTCCAAAAATCCTGCTCTCGCTGAGTCGGTAAAACAGACCGGCGATCGACACCATCTACCATACAAAGCCTAAAATGTTGACATCTGAAACGTCTCCTGATAATTGTTATTGTAGGAGAACTCTATCAATGGCAAGTGACGATCCTAACTGCCAACAAACTTAAGCACGCACACACGAAGCATATCCTCTAGAGTCTGTATAGTCCGCTCTGTCTGACCATCAGTCTACGAATGGAAAGCGGTGCTAAAGCTCAAACAGGTACCCAAGGCTTCCTGAAGCTTCTGCCAAAGACGGCTAATGAACTGGGTGCCTCTAGTGGATACAATGCATGAAGGAACTCCGTGCAAACGCACAAACTTATCAATGTACAACTGAGCATACTGAGCATAACCGAAAGTGGTCTTCACTGAAAGGAAGTGAGCCGCTTTCGTTAACCGGACAACAATCACCCAAATGGAGTCATACCCTTGACTAGACCTGGGTAGACCATCAACGAAATTCATGGAGATCTGCTCCCATTCCCACTCTGGAGTGGTTATAGGTTGCAACTCTGCTCCCGGTCTCAAATGCTCAGCCTTAGCTCGCTGACAAGTCAGGCACTTCGAAACGAAATCCGAAACTTCACTCTTCATCCCTGCACATCCGTAACTATCTCTCAAGTTACGTTACATCTTGGTGGAACTTGGGTGAACACTAAAAGCTGACTGATGTGCCTGCTCTAGGATCTCGCGTCTCTACCTAACGGTATCTGGTACACACAAACGAGTCCCAAAACATAGCACACCCTGATCATTAATCAAGAACTCTGAATCTTTACCCTGCCGAACATGCTCAAGAATCTCAGACAAATGGGCACCGGCGGGTTGTGCCTCACGAAAACGATTAAGTAGAAGTGGACAGGCGCGGACATGAGCAAGCTGTCCCCCAGTGGAGCTGAACTTAAATTGTACTCAGCTGCCGCACAAGAACTGTAAATCTGCAGAAGACTGTCTCTGAACTGCGCTCAACTGGGACAAGCTAACCCCGGGCCTACGACTCAAATCATCAGCTACCACAATCGCCTTGCCCGGGTGATAAAGGATCTCACAATTATAATCCTTCACAAGCTCCATCCATCGGCGCTGTCTCAAAATCAGATCCCGCTGCAGGAAGATGTACTTTAAGCTCTGGTGGTTTGTGAAAATCTGACACGACTCTCTGTACAAGTAATGTCTCCAAATCTTTAGTGCAAGACCACCGCGGCCATCTTCAGATCATGAGTGGGATAATTATGCTCGTGCTCCTTCAACTGTCGGTAAGCATAAGCGATAACTCTATCGTGCTGCATCAAAACACAATCGAGCCCCACTCGCGAAACATCACAGTAAACGACAAAGTCGCCCGATCCAAAAGGCAAAGATAAAACTGGTGCAGTCGTCAACCGAGTCTTCAACTGCTGAAAACTCGGCTCGCATGCCTCAGTCTAAAGAAAAGGAACCGCATTCCTGGTCAGTACGGTCAGCGGTGCAGTGATACTCGAGAAGTCCTGCACGAAACGGCGGTAAAAACCGGCTAAGCCCAAAAAGCTGCGGACCTCTGTCACTGATACAGTCCTGGGCCAAAGCTGTACGGCCTCGATCTTCATTGGCTCCATACGAATACCGTCTTCCGTAACCACATGACCTAGGAAGTCAACACTATCAAGCCAGAAGGAACACTTCGAGAATTTAGCAAACAGCTGGTGCTCTCTCAATGTCTGCAAAGAAATCCTCAAGTGATGTTCATGTTCCTCTCGACTCTTGGAATAGACCAGAATGTCATCAATAACACAATAATAAACTGGTCGAGGAACGGCCTGAAAAATCTGGTTCATCACATCCATGAATGTTGCTGGGGAATTGGTGAGTCCAAATGACACCACCAAAAATTCATAATGCCCATAGCGCGTACGAAAAGCAGTCTTCGGAATGTCATCATTCTGGACCCGCAACTGATGATGACCTGATCACAAATCAAACTTGGAAAAATGCCCCGCACTCTGGAGCTGATCGAACAAATCGTCAATGCGAGGTAAAGAATACCTATTCCGCACCGTAACTCGGTTCAATTGACGAAAATCAATGCACAACCTCAAACTGTCGTCCTTCTTCTTGACGAACAGAATAGGAGCTCCCCAAGGCAAAACATTTGGACGTACAAGTCCCCTATCAAGTAACTCTTGCAGCTGATCCCTAAGCTCCCTAAGCTCCGCAGGCTCATCGGGAACAACGTCGGAAATTTCTCGCACGATAGAAACCCGGTCCAACGAATCTACTGTGGCTCCAGTATCACGAATGAAAGCCAAGAATCCCCGACATCCACTCCTCAAATGCCGACTAACATAAAAGGCTGAAATCAAACTGTGAGGGGCGGCACCACGGTCCCCCTGCACAACAAGAACTGACTCGCCGGGAAAACAAAACCTGACTGTCTTCTCGCGGCAGTCCACAGACGCATAGCACGTAGCTAACCAGTCCGTGCCCAGGAGAACGTCAAAGTCCAACATATCTAGAAGGATCAAATCGACGGACGAATCTCTATCTCCTATCTGATTGGCACATGACCGAAACACGTGTCGCGCAACAAAAGAATCGCCAACAGGAGTAATCACAACAAATGGCTGATCTAGCAAACACAACTCTCGGCCCAACCTCGGCACGAAGTGTGTAGAACATACGAGTGCATAGATCCCGAATTAAACAAAACATGTGCATCGAAAGAACATATGGAAAAAGTACCTGAAAACTCTGTATTGGACGCCTGCGCGTCCTGATGAGTCGAAGCAAATGCTCATGCATGTCCCCTACCTGAAACTGGCTGTCCTCCTCCTCTGCCATCCTGTCCTCTCTGAACAAACCCTCCGCGACCACGACCTCTCTGAACATAAGTCTGACGCGAATCAACAACAGGCGCAAAAGGCGACTCTCCCTGAGTTGAAGGTGGGAAGGTAACATATGGTACGACTGCCTTTCTCTAGCATACCACGGTACAATTCCTGACGAGGTGATGGAAACTCCCGTACCTGAAACATCCAGACGATGACTGCTGACCCTTTTGGGGATAAGAGCTAAACAATTGACCTCGTCCCAAGCCTCTTCTACTCCCGCGACCTGAACGAAATCTGTCGCGACGTCTAAACATCTGTCTCTGGGCTGATACACCGTTACGAGCCCTCCTCGGTCCTGGAACTTCCAAAGTCTCGGGATGACGCTCCTCATCTAGTAGGGCTGCGTCCACTGCTGCTGTATATGACACAATGTTGTATGCTGATAGCAAGGAATAACTGGGTAACAGGGGTGGCAACCTCCTGTCGCTGCGCTCGACTGGCCTCAACCAACGATCCCATCATCTGGCGTAAATCCTACATATCTGCCTCTAGCCTAGAGATAATCTTCTCCTGTACAGCAAGCGTACCATCCTGGTCAGTTCTCGTTTCAGACGAGCCAACTCTGACCTCGGCTCTCGCTGCCACTCTCTGAGCCCTCGTAGTCTTCGGCGGCATAATGTCTAGAAATGGAAATAGGATTCGATAAGAACATAGAAATCGAATCACAAGGATGTATATAATCACGGAAGGAATTTCAAGCAATAAGTCCTAAGGTAACTTAGGCGGAGTACCATGTCGTAAGTATGCCGCGGACATACACACGCTACGTCACTCTGCTTAAGTTACCTACTCCATCATACCAAGGTTATCATACACTCCGAAAGGTAAAACCTAGCGCTTTGATACCAACTTTGTCACGACCAGAAATTTGGCACGTGACAACACTTAAACCACGTAACGTCTACAGGCGTAACGCAATTCAAGTAAGCCGAAACCCAGAAATCTAAACCATCAAAAGTAGTAAGTGATAAGAACATTTCTAAAAAGCTTTTGGGAATCTCAGTAAAAATCTTTAAACTTAAGTTATTTTCTTAAAAACTTTGGCAGCACCTCCTTTGTAAAAACAGGCCCCGAAACGAGTACAATATAAGATATAAGTAAAGCATCCCCAAACGGGAGCAAATCATGCCCAAAGACGGAAACAACCACCACAAACATATATACGACGCCGTAGCGAAGAAATGGACAATATAGGGTGAAAACATCATAAAGGATAATAAAAGGCCGGCTCACACGAGCACGACACCCAGAGTCACAAAATAAAATACAATATCGTCCTCACATCTCGTCTCTAAGTCAATACATGAAGTAGTAGATGGAGAGTACTAGATACAATAAGATATACAATGAGCATCATCGGATAACCGCAAAATCCACCTATAGCAAAACTGCTCACTGTTAGCCGTAGCGGTATCCGCTGCAAAAGATGATACGATAAGAAGAAGCCCTGCCACGACTACTCTGAGGTCAACCTGCAAAACACTGTGGCACAACGGGGGTGAGTTGCTAACTCGTGAATAGTAAATAATATCATGCAGGCAATCGCAGGTATGCACGTACTGCGATAATCTATCACATGCAACTGATAGTATAACATGGCAATATGTATATGCAACAGTCATGAAAGGTACTCTATCAGGTACTACTAATACATGAAGCAATGCATATCAAATGAGTGCTGAGTATGGGATAAAATATATCATCATCACGGAATCCTCATCGTGGAAAATCGGTGTCCATCAACGACACTCCAAATCCCAATACCTCACGCACCGCATCCTCAGATCGGCCCTCATATCTTGTAAGTCTCATAGAACCTGAGTGTCCAACATCGACACTCGAAAACATCATGAAAACTAGTGTCCAGTATCGACACGTAAATCCTCATATAATAGGTTCCGTCTGCAGGATCGGCCCGCGAGCTCCGGCAGAACGGGTCGGCCTATATCCATCTCATAACTCCGGTCAGTATCCTCCCGATATCCGCCGAGTCCAAATATTATCACTGGTAGGTAGTAGTCCCTCTGCCAGGCTCATCGGCTAATCCATCGACATCCCTTTCTTGCTCCGGGGTACCATACCGGGTCCATTATGTACCCGCACACGGTCTCATCCAACTCCTCGCATCGGGTTTCTAACACAAGTCTCAGAACCGAGAAAACTCATGGTGGAAGCACTAAAATATCATATCAAGAGAAACCGAGTTTTTCAAACAATGCATAATTTCTTGAAATACCACGGTCCTCAAATCCAGAAAATCCCATAAAATCCATATCTCAATGCGTAAATCCATGAAATATGATATATGCAACATAAAACTGTAATATGACATATCAAGGAAAGACCGCTATTTAAATGCATCAAGTTATTAAATATATCATGTGGTTTCCAATTTCTCCGAAATCCAATGCAACATCATATAAAGGTGAACATGTAGCTATAGCAAGGTATTTGTGTAAGCATGTAGGTATGCATGTATGCTATATTTCGTATGCTATTTTTCATATGCATAATGGAATAAGAATCAATGTCTCAATGTTACTAACCAATACAATATCACATATGTATATGTGTTGTGCGTGTCATGGCAATTACCAACGGTGTGTATAGCATACAATTGGTGCTCGTGCAACATGAACCGTCAATAATATTACAGGGTAATGGGTACAAGTCTAGCACAATCTCTATGTACAGATACTTATAATTAATAATCATATCATTGAATCTAGCCTAGACGCATAACGCCATACAGACGATTCCCCTATAGATGTTAAATCTACTTGATTGGTTGATGTGTTTAGAGTTGTGTAGTAACCACAATCAATAATGGTGTCGTGTGTAGCTAGACCAAGATGGGTATGGGTCGTCCTCGGGGAAACGTTGAATCTTTTAATCTTACTTTAGGTGTGTTGATTAGGAAAAGAGGAAGAATAATGAATAGTGGAAATAGTTTCTAGATTTACGTTAAACACGGATGTAGAATATAGATCTAGATTAACTACGGATGTAGGTTTTATATTAGAAGGGGGCTTGTAGGGTTCGTTAAGATTTAGTAGTCATCGATAATTAATTAAAAATTACTCCTTTTATTCTTTAATAGATTTAAAACTAGATCGACGGTGATGCATGCAGATTAGGGTTTCTGGAGGGAAAAGGGTTCCCACTCTTAACCCCTATCTTGACATGGATCTCCGTTCATGTCTAACCTTTACAAAAACAATTGTTAATCTGATCTCAAATCGCGGTCGAGACTATCAATGAATTGATAGCGCGCCCGATTAGGATGTTAACTATTATTTTGATAAAGTTTATAAACTTTATAGGACATAAAAAGAGTTTAAGGATTTTCATCATCCATTAATCTACCCTAATCCTACGAACCCTAACAAGCGGAGAATTACTCGCGCATGTTGGGAAAAGAAAAGATAGAAAGGGAAATCATATTGAAAACTACATAAAATAAAATGATATAAGAAAACAACTACCTTTATTAATCAATAAGATCAAGTACACTTTGTTCCTTTAGAAAATGATTACAAAACCCTAGTTTGCTTCTCGATCTCTTCTAAGGAGGTAAATGAACTGTCGATGATCAACCAGGATTCTTGAGCTGTCGTGGACTTCGTGATCACGTCGGTTTGATGATTTTTCCAAGAGACTCTCGGTTCTTATTTATAGTCACAGACCCAGAATTTTTAGTTTCCTAATAAGGCAACTAGCTGTTAGTATCCAACCCAAAAAATATCAAATCTTAACTCCACTGGTGCGCCGTGGATCCGCCGCTGTATGTTAGTTTTGGCCGCTGTTTAGCCGCGGATTGGGGGAGTTAGTATTTTTTTTTCTGGTGCTTCATCTCTATAACACGTGGTGATCTTTTGAATATCTGGACTTTGAAAATCTTCTCTAAATCTCTGCCAGAATTGATTTCTTTGATTCACTTGAATATTTCGGCAGATTTGATCTCGCCAACTCGGATTTCCTTGATTTCATTCCTGATATAATTTCTGCATAATAACTCAATAAATAATATTAGTAGAATTTATTTTTATTGAGATATTATCTTAACCATTTGACATGATATTATAGTTTTAAGAGAATTGGTCAAAGATATTTGATATGGTATGCATATTTAAATGGACCAAATATTATATAGATATTATATACTTACATTTTCCTTCATAATGTTAATTATAATATATAAACACATGAAAATAGTATTTTTACAGATAAACCCAAATATGTGCCATATTTATAATAAACACCTTTTATCATATAGAAATAGTAAGGAAAATGTCATATCAAATGCATAATATTTTCGACTGAACACTACTCACAGATGATCTTGAGCTAAGTAAAACCAACCACTTACTTTTCCATCTTTGCAGCGTCCGAATTCCCTGCCTGCGATCCTAAAATCATACAACAACATAACAAATTCACATTAGAAATCGACCAATAACACGTACGGACTACGTTTGACCGACGTACCAACTCCAATCAAACTCTCAAGTGTTCGTCTAGTGGCTAACGTACGTAGCGACACTATGAAACCAACCCAAGAGCCGCAGCTACATAAGAACACGAACCGTGTCGGATAACGTAACGCGCGTAGTCGAAACACATGAAACAAGCAAAGTGATCCCAGAGTTTGTATACTGTCAAAACATAAAAATCAAGCAATACCAAACACTCTAAAACAACTGCAGACAGCTACCCTACAAAACCCAAGCCCCAACTCCCCTAAAAGGCCGAGGTCGCCGGATTTCATCATGATCTCGCCGGCCAAAACCGATCAGGTAGGGTTCGTGCTTCAGGTGTACACTCAGGGTCGCTAGTACATCACTACTACATTGCTAGATTTTCCAGTATACACTCGGGGTCACGGCAGATCACAGACATCCTATAATGACACCAAAAATACGATACGTGCACAAAACTATACTTTTAGCGTTCTAAACTGAAACTAATAAGGTACACAACATTATAACATTCTATTTATCAGTTAGAGAGCACTACCTTCCCTAACTTACTCAAAACCCTAGCTTTCTAAGCTCCAAGTGATCTCCATAGGCTCTAGATCAAATTTAATAAAGGGTTTAGTGAGTTTTGTGAAGAGTGGTGAGGATTGGCTTGAGTTTTGTGATGAATAAGAAGAGGTTTCAGTTTGAAGGAAGAGGAGAATGTAAATGATTGAGAATGAGAGAGAGTGAGATAGAATGAGAGTGTGTGGTGAGATAAAGATGAGAGGGTGAGTGTAGGGTAAGTGTATCCTTACACTTACACTTACTCTCTCCCTCTCCTTCATTAATGCAAGCATGCTTATCCATGAATCACCTTGCCACCTCCTCCATTCTAAAACAAGAAGATAACTCACACACAAATATCTAAGTGCAAGCTTAATCATGGCATGCATTAGTTTAAGGTGTCATGGTCACTAAACAAGGTTAACACTAAGTAACCCCCATGTTAACATGCACAAGTGTGTGTAAATCAAAACAAATAATAATAAAATATTGATTAATCTATATAAAATGCGAGAAAACTATTTTGGTAAATATTTTACTAAAACCCCGCATTAACGCTTAATTAACACTAATCGCATTCTAAGGTGTTACAATGGTTTTTCAACGAAATTTTCACTAAAATTCTCTTAGAAGCAGCAATTAAGATATTTTACTACAATAAAATATCTTCAAAGTACTTTCATGAAAAAACTGTAATTGTTGGGGTATTTTAGTATAATTTACCCTTTGGTTGAAGCTATTTCTTAAGTAATATCAATAAATAAATACTGCAGCGCAACAGAACAACCCATTTGTGGGCAATAGTAGTTTGTGGAAGGAGACCCAAGATTGAACGTGGTATCTCCCATTTAGTGTTCCAGTATTTCGAAAAGGGCCACGCGAGGCCGGTGAGCTTCATTATGGTAAAAAAAATTAAAAAAAATAACAGGTGAATTGTCATCGAATCATATTAATAACTTGGTGACATCGTATAGGGGATTATATGTTAATTTGACTTTGTTTACAATATGGATGCCATTCAGACTTTGTTTCTTTTCTTTTTGACTTGGAATAATTAATAAACCAAACCAACTCCCTAACTTTGTACCAGGTTAGGTTAGGGTAGTAATTAATTGTTAGGTTTAGAGCTGGGACAAATTTTTTTAGCTATATGATTGAAGTTTCTTATGAATAAGGTTATTATTTTTTGCATAGATTACACTAAAATAATCTAAACTATTTTTCACTAAAATACCTTAAAGCTCTTTACTAGAATAAACTACCCCAAGTTCTATTTTTGAAGTACTTTAGTGAAAAATATTCCCTTAAAAACCATAATTTAAGATATTTTACGGTGATAAAAATACTCTAAGGTATTTTAGCGAAAAGCCATAATAGTTGCGGTTTTTTTAGTGTAATTTATCCTTCTTTGTTTATATAGTGTGACTATTGATCCAGAGGAAACGTCAAGGGACCCGAGGAATCATCGACATCTTCTCGACTCTCTCGAGTCATTTAGGTTATTAGGTCCAACCCGCTAAAATGGCCCACTACAAGCCAACTTGTATCCCTTTTTGGTCTGTATAATTTTGTTATCGATGTATGTGAAAGAAACAACTAAACGGTTCTAACAAATTTTACACGCGACTTCTGTGAATAAATACTCCAGCAAAGTACAGACTCCCATGCCAGCGAAGAAATTCTTCTTCTTCCTTCTCTCCAAAAAAATCAGTTGGTGGGAATGACTCCATTTCATTATCGGTATGTACCTTCGATCAACAGAGATATCATGAGAAGATATCAACGCCGTGTTTTGGGAGACGATGTGGCATCCGGTCTTCTATTGTATTGTATTTTTCATTTTATTTTAAGGACGAGCGACTGATGCAGCATAGATTTCAAGCGTACCTGTGAGCAGCAATAAATTTGTACGTGCATGGGGTCTCGTTGCAAAGCGGTAGTCCCGTATCTCCGACCTGCAAAGCAAAGAACGCCCGGAGATAGTTCTCCAGGGTCCTCCGCCGATACTTAGGTTCGTCCTCACTTTATGAAATTTAGGGTTTCTTAACAGCATCGAGTGCGTACTTAAGGATCGAAGAACTTTGGGTTTATATACTTGTGCATCGAGAGGCCATGATTGGTTAAGAGAGGATTCCCTTAGATTCCTTGTGTATCTTTAGTTCAGAGTCATGACAATTTGGTTTGGATATCAGGTCACGCACCTTGTGTCCATGCGGTTCGGACCTCCTTAGTACCGTGGGACTTATTTAGGCCGGTGTGGAGTTATCTGGGGCTCAAGGGGGTGTTGGGGACATGTTCGCCTCTTGATAGCTCGTGACCGAGTTATTTCAGGTTATATTAGTGACAATACCAAGAATAGCCTAGAAAATTAATTGCTGATATTAAAAAAGTGACAATGCTTTACTTAATGGTTAAGGATAGAAACGGTATGCTTTTTTAGTATTAATTGCTAATATTAAGAAAGTAATCATGCTTTCCTTATCGGTGTGCATTTTTCTAAAATGACAAGTAAAAAGGTACGGAAAGAGTATCGATTACTAGATGTTAAGATCCGTCTTTCATGATACTGTTGATCATGAAAAGTTCAAAAGAGCAAAAGGAAGTTCCAATCATTAATGCAGGGCAACAAAGGCAATGGCACACAGAATTCAGAGATACTCTCCATATTGTTCTTGGTTAATGAAAAGGGCATATGGGTCCACACTTGACACAACAAGGGCACATAGGATGTTAACATGAACCTCATTGTCAATAGCTGGCTCATGGGTAAAGAAATTTCTATCAAGTTGATTTCATCCAATATGGAGTAAATTCATGAGTATTGTGATCCACAACCTTGCATCATTGCTCCAAAACCATCCAATTTGATGTGATTTCTACACAAAGGAGATCTCATTTATAAATCGAAAATTTGGAAAGATTACAAAATTTGTAGCTTTTCACACATGGACCCCATGATCCCTCACAAGCAAAAATAATTGCACCTTTGACAACACCCCAAGAAACCCCAACAAACCAATCAAAATGTTCTCAATCTCTTTAATGTCTCCTACTTGTTTCAATCGCATCTTATGCTCATTTACACGAGGCATCTTCTACTAGGCAATTCTCTCCCAAAGTTAGGGAGGAGGGAGCGAGAAAGGAGTATCATGCATCACAGAACTGTCGGTCAAAAAGTCGGGTTTATGCATTTTAGCTCGATGATCGATACCGCTCATGTTAATTTGCATGAACATAAATATATGTATACCAAATATTATTTTATTCTCATGCTTAGTTATAATGGATCGACGGGTGAACATTCAAGTCGAGAAATATTTTTCGTTTTGTTCAAGAATTTGGAAGATATCCATTTTGTTTGAGCAGAAACAAAAACAACAGATGAGTCAAAAAAGTTCCCTATTAAAGAAAAACCGTTAATTTTGCCACAATAGGATGAAAGCTGAAACATTATGTTACTCACAAGATATTTGATGTACACCCTGATTACAATCCATATAGATCAACAGGAACGGTGCCGGTCTTCTAATCAAAATATGCAAAGTTGACTTTTTGACTGCTGTAGAAAGGTGATTAAGCATCCGTTTTCTCATATGAGAGAACCGAGCAACATATACCGCAGGAGGAAATTTCCTCAACGATCAAAAAGTCAATTTTATACATTTTAGTTCAATGATCGACAGCGTTTATGCTGTTCTAGATGGCCTAAAATCCATGCATACCAAATATCCAGTGAGCAACATATATACATAAATAAAAGAAGCGTGGAGCATCTTTGTCAGCCACATCTTACATAAGCGTTACCGTGACATTGCTTCATTAGACTTTTTGCATTACGTCCTTGTATAGGAGCGCAAAACACAATGAAAACACACACAAACACACATTCCAAGTAGTATGAAAATTACAGAATTTATTGCATGCCCGTTTTAGAACATGTGTATCAAGCTCAATAATTAAGACAAAATTGATAGATCACCGATATTACGTCCGATCAATAGAGTTTATTTTAACCTACTTAAATATGAAATAGCGGAGGAGGGTGCGGGGGGAGATATAAAACAGCCCGGATTTTATAGACAAATGAGGTGATACCAATGAGGTAATAACGCAGGGTATTTATTTGCCTTTGCATCGTAAAAAATAAAATAGAATGAGGTAGTAATAAACAAATAGAGTTATGGTGCGCCACAAGTTATCCATGTTTATAAAACCCCACCGACCTTTAATTAGCTGATACAGTAAAACCTCTATACAGTAATATCCTTGGGACCGGGGAAAAATATTACTATAGGGGGGTTATTCTTAAGTAGAGTTTTATATATAAAAGAAATCATGGCGGCAATAAGGCAAGAAGCGCAAGGTGATAATCCGGAAGACGATAGTGTGGAAATAGAAAAGGTGTCATGTCGAGAAGCTTCAAACATGTTGGATAAGTTAGAAATGTTTTGGATTCAACAAGAAGGTGATTGTGGTGACGAGTTACTACGAACTCGCAAGTTAAAGGATATGGTAGTAACTCAAAAAATTAAGTCATTGTCCCAAACAACTTTGAATAAGTACTTTATGTCATCTTAAGTTCAATTGTGTAGTTAAGTAATTTATGTCATCTTAAGTTCAATTGTAATAGCCAAGTAATTTTATGTATTTTTTATATATATAAAAAATTATTTAAAATTTAATGCCAATTTATTACTATATAGAGGTAAATTAGTACAGGCGGGACTTGGAAAAAGTATGGAATATCACACTGTGGAGGTTATTCTTATTTATAACTGGTCCCGAGTCGGGACCGGGACTTTTTATCACTATAGGGAGGTTATTCCTATATAGAGTATTCCTATACGGAGGTTTTACTGTAGATAGAAAGGGGACAGCGATAGATAGAGAGGTGGCAAATTAATTATTTAACTAATTAAATAATCCTCTCTCCTCGCCCCCCGCCCCCGCGCACTCCCTCTCATCAAAATCCCCGTACTCTCTCTCTCTCGATAACTTGTTCAGTATTTCTTCATTATTTTTATCTTAATTTTCCCCTTACTTGTAATCTCCAGTGGATTGAATCGAATCGAATTCAGGATTTTTTTTGGTTATGTGACCATCTGTTGTCAGCTCTGCCATCAGATCTCTCAGCTCGCTGCAAAACCTTAACCCTAGAAATTAGATTGCAAGGTTTTGGAGTTTGAAACAATTTTTGGTTTAGATGAGGGGAATCGATGGAGATGGCGGGGGCTCCGGAAACGCTAATTTGGGTGGCGCCGATCTTAAGGAATTAGGCGATAGCAGCGGAGGTGAGCTAATCTACTTTAAATTCTTATTGGTTTTGTTTTGGATTTTAGCGATTTTGGATTGTGTTCTTATTGTCAGTGGATCTGGTACAAGTTAGTTTTTTATTTAAAAAATTATTTCCAATCAAATCTTAATTTTGATTTGAATCAGGAAGTTTTTTTTATTATTTGTAAACAGAGTTGGGGATTGTTTGCATGATGATATGATTCAGTTAATTTCGAAGAGCAGCTGATGTTGAGAATATTGCATGTGTGATCTGTGGTGCAATCATGGTACCCTGTTGAATTTTTTATCTCGGTGGACTTAAAATTTGGATTTTGATATGGGGATTGTTATTTATTTATTGGATCTCTTTTTCTTTTAGTGTAAGAATTTGTATTGGCTAAAAGGTGGGGTTCGACTGCCCTGTTTGGGTATAGGGTTACGATAACTGAAGTTTATTTTCAAGTGGAGATAGAGGGGATGCAAACTTTAGTTTGCAAGGCCTTATCTCCACTTTAAATTTTAACTTTAATTTAATGAGCTGTTTGGCAATGAGTTATCTTTCAAAGTCTTGTTTTGGAGTTTTCTAAACTCTAAAACGAGTGTTTTCTTCTCATTTTTTGGGAGTTTAGAGCACTCTGGTTGGATTGGCTCTCTTCTCATTTTTTGGGAGTTTAGAGCACTCTGGTTGGATTGGTTTTTAGTAAACTCTGGTTATCTCAACTTTGTTTAGATAACCCTTTGGAGTTTAGATAGCCAGGGTTTTCTAAACTCCAAAATGAGAGCCAAATATGGCATAGTAGGATTTTGGAGTTAAGTTTAGGTAACTTTATAAAACTCCGGTTACCTAAACTCAACTCCATTGCCAAACAGGGCCTTTATATCATGGGTTGTTTCCATGATGCAAACAAACTTTGTAGGTTCTATCTACTTTATACTTTCCTTTTATATCTGAAGTCACAAACTTGGTTTCGCTTTTATTAACATTGCACTTGGATCTATTTTTCGTACCTAATGCGCCCAAGTTTGTTTTGTTATATTCTCTCTTTTCTCCTTATAGAGTGATGTAGATTTATGTTAACATCGCATTAAAATCGCGTTAGAATTGATACACTGAGATAGCAAGCTGTTTCCTTTGTGGCCTATCTCAGTCTAATGTTTTATTTTTTCCTCCATGTAACCTGGTCTTGTTCTACTTGCAGGTAATTCTTGTTTTGATGCTTCACAATATGCATTCTTTGGTGGTAAGGATGTCTTGGAGGAAATCGAATTAGGGGGGTTAGAAGATGATGATGGTAATGACTCTGGATTAGTTGGGATCAATGATGAGGAATATCCGTTTCCTTCAAGAGATATTGAGGAGGTAACCTTTTGATATAAAGATGTTGTATGACATTCACTTCATTGATTGTGATAAAAGTTTGCGATAGTGCTGTGCTGCATAAGCAGTCAAATAATGCATCCACATATAAATGAGATTATGCAGATACATCATGTGGACAGGTTGGATAATTGTTCTGCAGTTTATTATGTGGATGAATAGATCCATGTAATATTGATTCATAATTCTTTCAGGGTCTGGTCATTGGAGGTGTACAGACTCTAGAGCTGGGTTACTTAATTATTTTAATTTATATACCTTGTAACATGTTTACCTATGCCCAGTCACTAACATTACCTATTTGGTTTTTTGTAACTTCTGCATATGTTTTCAGACATTTGCTTATTCTTTTTTCTTCTTAGGGATATATCAAATTCAGAAATTTAAGAGGATTTTTTCCCCTCTCAAACGTGTGCTTCATAATCTGATTATGCACAGCTATACCGCATTAGGCACTCTAATTCTGTATAATCCAATCATGCACCGCAATGCTACATGATCTGATTATGCACCAGAATGATGCATAATCTGTTTTTTCCTTTTATGTGACACCATCACACATGTTATCTAGCTCATATGTATGACACATATGCATAGATAACATTAAGCAGATAATTATATAATTATGTTCATAAATTGCAATAACTAGCTGGCGCTAACCAGTAAGCCTTTTGTCATATTTATTTATTTTTAGCGAGGACCTGATCTACACACTTTAATATTAAAAATTTTGTTGCATTTGCAGGGGGAGATTTTGGAATCGATGTCTGATATTGATGATCTTACAAGCACATTCGCAAAGGTTTGTTTCTTTATTGGCTTTTTTGTGTGTGACCGAAATTTTGAAGTAGGGATTAGATTTTGTTTTTGAACATTGGACCTTTCATAGAGCTTCAGTCTTATTTTTCATATCATGACGTTATATTGATGATAATAGAATATATTAACAAATTCACACACACACACACACACACACACACACACTCATCATATATAGTCATTTAGTGTGAGCCCTGAACTCTGTAAACTTTGGCCTCTTCATACCCAATTTGTTGGTCAATATTGCTATCATCATCATCTAGCACTTTTCCCATCAAAATGGGGTCGGCTATGAAGCAAAGCTTCAATAAAGATTGGACGAAGTTTTACGATCCGCTGTCAACCTTGACGTTAACCCTTTCCAAATAAGTGCCATTCCTTTTTCAGAAAACTATGACAAGAGAGGGTTATTTCTATGAACTTCGCAAATTTTCTGCTCTAGGATGATGATGAATCTGCTCGAAAGAAAGTGCATTGATACTGGTTGGGTCAGTGTAGCCTACTATTAATTTTACTGGCCATGGACAAGTTGTAGATAAAGAGTCTCGAGTTTGATGGAAGATATTTTTACTTCCACTTGCCATATGTTTTGCCAACCCCATTGACATTTCTGGTGTAAGCTACATCTTAAAAATTCCATGCATCGTGAATGAAATTCAGATTAATACATACTTTTAATGATATAGTGCTTCTAAGTTGATACTTCTGATGTCTCATAGAATTGAATAGTAAGAGAGCTCCAAATAAAACCATCTGATATCAAACCTACACATGCCTGAATTAGTACTAAATGCGTGTGATGATAGAAGGGATATTAAATGTGTGTATGCAGAGGATAGATGCAAGACAGGCTGATAAAATAAAGCAAAGAATAGATGCAATTCTATTCTATTCATTTGTAAACATGAGTTTTAATATTTGATATTTACCAATTAATAAGTTATCTAATGTTCAGCCAAACATCCACTATGAAACTTCAGAATGGAAGGTGTGAATTTAAGTTGATAACAAGGTCTTTCGAGGGTATAAAAGGACACGATCTTTGTCGAGAGGGTCTTGGTATCATAGAGCATCAACCTAGATCTAGGTATTAGGAAAAGCAGAACATTGATTTAATTTGTTGAACCTAAATCCAATATTTTGTTTATGTATTAGAGTTCATATCATCAAAAAACATTTAAACAAAGCACAATAGAGAGCACCAAGAATTCTAAAACACCAAACAACGGATTTTTGCCAAACATCAACAGTGGTAGAGATCTATGAATCAACAGTAGAGAGGAAGAATGGATTAAGTAGAAGGAAGGGCTCAATCATCCGGGGGTCGAAGGTTTAACCCTGACATATTTTTAGCTGTGAAAAGTCGATCCTTTCAAATATGAAGTTCCTCTCTCCAAAAAATGACCTGGCACATGAAAATGGAATGCGGAAGTTACTTTCTCAATCCTACCGTCTATTGAATTAGTCAACCTGTTCAATACTCTAAATTTCGGATATCGGTGTCGTGTCGGCCCGAAGATTTTGATTTCGGATATCAGATATCGTGAAATGTTGGGTGGTATTATCAAATATGAGTTCTACATTTTTTAATGTAAACGTCATTTATTTTACTTATTTTTTTGAAAAAAATATTAATTTATTCAGATTTTTAGTTTTATCAAATTTATATTTTCCTCAGTAGCTTAATGGTACGGTCATAGGTTTGAATCCTACAAGTGAGATGAAACGAGATTTCTGTAAGGTAAGTTGGTCCAAATGGACTTGGTTGTTTACAAAGCCCAAACCACAAAAAGAAAATTGCCCACAAATTTTTTTTCCTCACAACGGTAAATGTCGGTCTAAACGCCGACATCACGACATTTATACCGAAATCATGAAATGTCGGTCGACATTCACCAAATATCATTATCCGAGTTTTTTGCTATGTCTGTGTCGTTTTCTTCCCAAAACCGATATTTCAGCAAACATTTCGGCGACGTTGGCCGACATTTAGAATATTGAGCCTGTTTTAAACAAAATATGACCCCTTTCAGCTTTTTTCACATATTTGGTCATTAATCTTTTCTTTAGGCTAATAGGCTGTCGCTAGAGTTGCATGTGATTCCATTTTGAAGGGAAAGAGATGCTTACCAATATAGACTTCTACCTGCTTGTTACATATAATTAGCATAGGTTGAATTATGTCACTGTCAACATTCTTCCTCATTACCTAATAGATTCACTTACCTTTGGATTATGATCACTGTTTGATCATATTTGGATTAGCTTGCATTAAATTCTCTAGAGAATATACTCACTTTTGATCATGTTCACTGCTTGATCATAAATATTGTAGTCTCCCTTTTTGTTCTCAGTTGAATAGAAATGTAAGCATTGAATTTGTTAGAAAATATATATACTTTTTTATCATGTTCACTCTTTGATCATAAATATTATAATTTCCTTATCTGTTCTCAGTTAAATAGAAATGTAAGTGAGCCAAGGAGCACTGGAGTGATTGGCGATAGGGGATCATTCTCAAGAGAAAGTAAGAAACACAGTTGCATTAGTTTTTTATTTTTTGTTTGCAGCAGAAATTAATCCATGGAACTTTTAGAACCGATTCTAGCAATGGTTAGTATGGACGAGCTTTGCTAAAATTCATTCTTCATGCTTCTGTTTAGCTGGACAGAAAAAAATTGAGCTTTATAAATCTCTATTTGTAGATGAATATACGTGGTAATGATCAACTATGTATTCCCTATCAAAATATAAGCCAAATATAAGAAAATGGACAGATAACAAAAACTATCGCGTTATATTTCAGAGATCTTGCATGTACTGAATACCGCTACATGTTTGGTTATGTTGTTTTGAGTGTATTTTGGAACAAAAATTGAATTCGTTAGCACAGTAACTTGTGGATAGCTTCAATTTAATTCTGCTCAATTGCTCACGGATAGATTCATGTATATCTTTTGGACCCAGACCCCCGTCTTTCCTTGAGCCTAGTCGAGTAAAGGCATCTGAAGACCACTGAACCCCCCCCCCCCCCCCCACCCCCCGGAAAAAAAAACGCCCACACACAGGTGAAGATAAATAAATAAAAAATATATAAGAGATGATGAAAGAAAAGAGTAGCCATGTTTTTTCCGTTTCCCTGTTTCAAAACTTAATCCTGAAATTTTCCTTCTTTTCATTTTTTTTGTGAATCCAGGTTCATCCAATGCCGACTGGACACAAGAGGCAGACATTGCAAGCTGGCCAGGCCCACAAATACCCGATGCTGAAAACATACAGGATGGCAAACGATGGTGGTCCCAACCACAAACATCTGCAGCTCGCTTTGCTCAGACAAAACCACTTCATAGAACAGCATCACATCCTCAGCCACTCCCTCAACAACTGCACTCGAGTGATCCTATTCTTGTGCCCAACTCTTCCTTTACTTCGTTTCCTCAATTTCTTACTCGTCATTCTAGCATACCATCTCACATCCATTTCTCAGCACCAAATCTCTCGCCTTTCTCACCTCAACTTCATTCAGCAGAATTACAACACAGGCTTCATTATGGCGGAAATCTAGGGTCACAGAGCCAGTGGTTGAATGCTAGTTTGTTGCCTAACATGTGGCAGCAACAATTACATCTTCTACAGAATCCAAGACTTCAGCAAATCCAACCCTTGTTTCATCACTTTTCGCATTTGCAGTCTCAACTATTCAACCCCCATCCTCCTCCACAAATGATAAACAAACTCAATGCCATACTTGGAATTACCGACCACAGAGACTGCAGAGGGAAAAATTCTTCAAGAGGAAGACAAAATACGAGATTTTCTCAACATAATTCTGATGCCAACAACAGTCAGAAGAGCGAGAGCTCTTGTTCACAATTTAGGTCCAAGTATATGACAGCTGACGAAATCGAAAATATTATGAGGATGCAGCACGCTGCAACTCACAGTAACGATCCTTACATAGATGATTACTACCACCAAGCTTGTTTGGCTAAAAAGTCTTCAAATTCTATGCCAAAGTACCATTTTTATCCATCATCAATCAGGGATCTGCCTTCTAAATCCCGCTCTAATAACGAACCACTTGTTTATCTTCACGTGGATGCTCTAGGGCGGCTCCCATTCTCTTTGATCCGCAGGCCCCAGCCGCTCCTCGAAGTTGATAATCCTTCCGTCTCCAAGGATGGAATTGCTAAATTAAAACCCCTTGAGCAAGAGCCCATGTTAGCAGCTAGAATCACAATCGAAGATGGACTCTGCCTACTACTCGACATCGATGATATCGACCGATTATTACAATTCAACCAACCACAAGATGCCGGGTCCCACCTAAGACGTAGGCGTCAAGTGCTTCTAGAAGGTCTTGCGGCATCGCTTCAGCTTGTGGACCCGCTTGGCCCATCTAAACCTGGAACACACTCTGTTGATGACCTTGTGTTCCTTCGCCTCGTTTCGCTACCAAAGGGCCGGAAACTGCTTTCACGCTTCCTTCAACTTATTTACCCTGGAAGTGAACTTACTCGAATTGTCTGCATGGCCATTTTCCGCCACCTGCGATTTTTATTTGGTGGCGTGCCTTCTGATTCTGCTGCAGCCGAAACAACAAATAATCTTGGTAGAATCGTCTCTTCTCGTGTTCGAGGTATGGACCTCGGTTCTCTAAGCGCCTGTCTTGCCGCTGTGGTTTGTTCTACTGAACAACCACCTCTTCGCCCGCTTGGAAGTGCTGCAGGCGACGGCGCTTCTATAATCATAAAATCCGTTCTTGAAAGAGCAAACGAATTGCTTAATGGCCCGCATTTGGTTAACCGAGGTCTGTGGCAGGCGTCATTTGATGCGTTTTTTGGGCTCTTAATTAAATATTGTCTGAGTAAGTATGATAGTATCATGCATTCACCTGGCGTTGTGCTCAATGGATCGGATTTAAGTAGAGCTATTAGCAGAGAAATGCCTGTGGAATTGCTAACTGCTACTATTCCTCATACCGATGAGCTCCAGCGCAAGCTGTTGCTTGATTTTGCTCAGAGGTCGATGCCAGTAACTGGGTATAGTGCTCATGGGGGTAGTAATGGGCCGATCACTTCCGAATCTGTTCCGGGTTAAAAGACCAGATGATAGAATTGAATAGTTCGATGTTCACATGTATATTAAACACAGTGTGGCCATGCTTTTTCTTGTGTAAGTAGGACATACAATGTATGCTTGTGGGGAGTTTCGACTGGGAAATATCGTCCTCGCCGTGGAGCGTAGTTTTGGTGCTCTTTATGAGGACTCCCAGGGGAAATGAAGTAGTGGTAGATATATACGTGGACAGGTTCTGTTGCGGAAGCAGTTATTTTCATCTGGGAATTTGAAGATGGGGTGAATGCTGCTCACAAGGTAGTTCTCTTTATGCATGCTTTTTAAATTGGCTGAGGGAACTTCCCATGGTATGTTATTTCACAGGACATACTTATAGGTAAGTTGTATAATGCAAATGTACTCTTCTATGGTAGTTCTTGATTGTTTTGCATCTGCTGCGGTTTGCAACTGCCGTCGACATTGCTTATCGCGCCAGGTTATAAATAACCACCTTTGCATATGATTATTTGAATTTTTTCCCTTTCTTTTCTATTTCCTTTTCATTTTTCTCTTTCATTAACCTACAATATGTTGCGTTAGGAGGATGGCGGGTGTTTCTGTGTCAGGGTGAGGCATTTCCGATTTCAGGTGACTGTTGAATAGTCGGGTCCTTTGCATAACTATATTGGCTAAACGGCACTTTATTCCCTAAATGTTTCACCGCTACAGCGCTTAAATGCCTAAAGTTTAGTAATGCCTTCAAGTTTTACTTCTTGATTTGCATGTGATGTTATTAAAATTTTTCTAGCTATAGGAAATCTAGAACGGAATACACTAACCTCCAAAACGGTAACTGCTAACGCGTCGATGGAGTAAAATCCTAGGTATTAAGAAGCCAGATTTTAGACTTTAGGTATCTAAAAGTGGTATATTGGTGAAATATTGGGGGTACTATAAAGTGCTATTTAGCCTTATATATTTCCATTGACTGGGGCCGCATTTGGGGATTTTAGATGTAGGAGAGAGTGGGTTGAAGGTTTTAAGACTCTAGTTCCAACATACCTTCCGAATGAAATAAAGACAATTTTTTAAGCAACTCGGAGGACCTTTTAGTAATTATTCAAAGTTTTGGAGGAGTAAATAGTAATTGTCAAGTATTGGTTTTTTTTAGCAATTAACTAAGTATTGAGAGACCATTTACTAAAAAAACCCTTAAAAAGAATTTTACTTCGGGATCTCCAATTTTCATTTCATTAGGAAATCCCAATCAATAACCCTGATAGTTATTCAATCAATCATATAAATATTTCAGGTTAAATTCTTTTGGGCACTTAACAACTGTAGGGAAAGGTTTGCATCATCCTTTCTTTGAATTCCTACAGTCATACTCATTCACTCTTTCAATAATTCTCTTTAATTTATTTCGTTTTTACTCCTTTTAAATTGAATTAAATCGCCTAATGATTGAAGAAAGCTTATGAAAGCTAAAGCCGATGTCACATGCGCTGCTTTTTCTACAAAAGAAGGCGGTTTCCAAAAAAAAGAATACAAGGTCCTTGAAGAAATAGACTTCTTCGTAAATTTGGTTGGATGTAGATTATAAGCTGATGTCAACTTTTTTTTATGGGCATGATTTAAATTTCTTTCTTTTTCAAGTATTAATGAATGCAAATACTTAGCTTGTGAAAGATCAATTTTCTTGCAATAAACAATTCCTTAACTTTGTTATTAGAGTAAGCAAAAATCCTTCTTTTCTTTAGTTCTTCTTATCAAGAAATCTTTTAATTGACATGAATTTTGGCTATCTAAATCAACAATTTTTGAAAGATCAACTTTCATTTCATTTAGGCTTAAGCTAAATTAGAGCATACTATCCTCAACAATTTGGTTTCATTTCATTTAGAGCATGTTTGGAGATTAGAAAGAAGGCATTTTTGCCCAATCCAATCTCACCAAAAGTTAAGAAAGTCAAGAAAATAAAAGGAAAGTGAATATTTAATTGTTATTTTATCATATTTTATTCTGCTATCTTTTTCTTTCTTATTTTTTTACTTTCTATCATTCCAATCAAACAACTCAATCTCAATTTCCATTGCTACGTAAGGACCTGTTGGATCGTGAAATCCAAAAATTTAAGAGGATTCCATAATTTTGTGTTTGGTTGTGCGATTTGAATTTGTAGGACTCCTTTGTTTTTTTTATAGGGAGCTCACTACAAAACAAGGATTCTTGGATCCTAAAAATTTTGAAGAATTTGCAAGGATTTGGCACTATTCATTGTACTTTTAGATGGAACCCGGGTACTTTATTTATTTAATAATCTTCTCTCTAAAATCCTCAAATCCAAATCCTATTTTTTTCACCAACCAAACAAAAATTACAAGAATCTACAAATCCAATACATGCGAGTTACATGATTGATCTGTAAGGGAGGAAGGCTAGCTTGAACAGCAGCACAGGTATAGGACTTCGAAACTTCTTTGGAAAGAGAATAGGCACCGATAATCCGAATCGTCATATAGGTCAGTAATAGAAGCAATCAGTAGAAAAGGAGACACTTTGAAAGAGAGCGCGTTGCGATATGTTTTTCCAGTTTGTCTGTCCCCAATTATAAGTATGACGAAACCCCGTAATTTAGATTCGGCTGTTCAACGGCAGGTCAGTAGTTTAGATAGAAGGCGAACAAACGAAAGTTCTCCGCGGGCGCTAGCGCTATGTTGTTCGCTTTTGTCAATTGAAGTTGCGCGTATCGCCAACTAACTCTCTTGTGGCGAAAGAGCACTTAACACTTTCTCCTTCTTAAAGTGATGCATTTGTGGTCTAATTAATAACTTCCGAGATCGAATGAAAGACCGGGTTTTACCATACAACAAATTACCAAATCCAGAAATTTTCAACCATACTATTTTGGAATCTAAATTTCATAATCTTGCAACCAAACATTGTAACTCTGCTTCTTTCTTACTTTCATTTTAACAAACAAACAAAAGTTTATCCTTTATTCACCTTTCTTTCTATTTCAATTTACTACCGATTTTTTATTTTCCTGCTTTATTTTGCACTTCGATTGCCAAACGGGCCCTTAAGGGATCGAATCATTTTAATTTGTGAGGTTTGTTTCTCTCTTTTTTTTCCCCTTCATGTAGTCGATTTCTTTTTATAGATGAGAAATGGAGGATGATAATTGAGAAGGAAGATGAAGTGGGACTATGAAGATAAAATTAGGAAGGAGAGAGAAAGAGAGTCACGTGAGAGTCGCTAAGGGCCTGTTTGATTGCAGAATTATGGAATTTGGATTCCAAAATAGTACGGCTGAAATTTCTAGATTTGGTTGGTTTTGTAGATCCTTGTAATCTTTGTTTGATTGGTTAAAAAAAGTGGGATTTGAGGATTTTAGAGAGAGATAGATAGAGAGAGGATTATTAAATAAATAAAGTACACGGTCCCATCTAAAAATACAATGAATAATACCAAATCATTGAAATTTTTAAGGATTCAAGAATCCTTGTTTTGTGGTGGGCCTCCCATAAAAAAAAAGGAATTCTAGAAATCCAAATTTATCAATCAAACACAAAATTATGGAATCACACCATTCCATAATCCAAAATCCAAATCCACATTCATAATCTTCCAACCAAACGGGCCTTAAGGGCCTCTTGGTTTGAGGATTTATTAGGATTTGGATTGTGGAATCCTAGAATTCCATAATTTTGTGTTTGGTTGAAAGATTTGGATTTCTAGGATTCCTTTGCTTTTTATGGGGGTCCACCACAAAACATGGATTCCTAAATTTTTTTAATGATTTTCAAGGATCTGGCACTATTTATTGTACTTTTAGATGGAACCTGTGTACTTTATTTATTTAATAATTCTCTCTCTGTCTGTCTCTCTCTAAGGGCCTGTTTGGTTGCAGGATTATGGTTTTGGATTTACTGTTTGGATTGTGGAATCCTAGAATTCCATAATTTTGTGTTTGGTTGGAGGATTAGAATTTGTAGGATTCCTTTTTTTTATTGAGGGCCCACCACAAAACATGGATTCATGAATCCATGTTTTGTGGTGGGCATGAATCCTAAAATTTTTAAGGATTTTCAAGGATTTGGCACTATTCATTGTACTTTTAGATGAGACCCGTGGTATTTTATTTATTTAATAATCATCACTCTCTAAAATCTTCAAATCCAAATACCATTTTTTTTCACCAACCAAACAAAAATTACAAGGATCTACAAATCCAATACTAGGAATTCAAAACCAACCAAACAACAAATTACCAAATCCAGAAATTTCAACCGTACTATTTTGGAATCCAAATTCCATAATCCCGCAACCAAACATGCCCTAAAATCCTCAAATCCAAATCCCATTTTATTTTGACCAACCAAACAAAGATTACAAGAATATACAAATCCAATACGAGAAATCCAAAACCAACCAAACAACAAATTACCAAATCTAGAAATTTTAAACTGTACTATTTTGGAATCCAAATTTCATAATCCAGCAACCAGGCCCTAATAAAAAATAATCCAACCAAATGAAATCTTGAAATAGTCCACATGAATAAAATTTCTCTGATACATCATACAGAGCTAAGAAAAATATGAAGTTAGAAACAACTTAATGTAATTAAAAGCTTACATTAACTAATAGTCTAAAGCAAATCAAAAGTTTACTAAAACTTCTGAAATTTATTATATAAAGAAATTAAGCTTGCATTTGAAGAACTCTGATAATCCAACATACATCTTTTAACTGGTCTTGTCATCTCATAACACCTACAAATGAATGTAAAATATAAGGTTTTTTTTTTGAAATATTATTATTTTAAAAATAAATTATTAAAATAGGGGGGATTTTTTTAAAATTCGCAAAATAGGACGGTTTGCCTCCCATCCCACCCCATCCCAAGAACCCGCCCTCTATAAGAACCCGCCCTCTATACAATAGTATAGAGGGCGGGTTCCAAGAACCCGCCCCTTTTGTTTTTTTAATTATTTTTTAATTTTTAAATTATTAATTATTAATTATTAATTATATAATAATAATTATAAATATAATTTTAATTTTGATTTTAATTATAATTATAATTATTTTAATTTTAAAAAAAAATAAATAAACGAAAATAAATTTGAAAAAAATATTAAAATTTCATTATATCAATATTTTTTACAGAATGAATCCGTCATAATTTACAATAGAAAAAAATCCTATCTGTTTGTAAAATGTAAATTATATATCGACGGTCAAATTTATATTAACAAAATGAATCCGTCAAATTTATAATACAAAAAAATTTGAGTGCACTTGTCACGATCCTGAAGGTCCCGCCCCTGATGCCTGTCCTGGACATCTGGTCCTATAATGGCCTGGTTGTTTGCATAGGCTACATCTGGCTTGCCTTTGCTGAGGATCAACATCCATTGTCATTCGATCTCGACGCACCTTAGGTCTTCCGGGTCTTATATTTTTTTCCGGCGGTAGTACAGTCGATGTTTGTCTGTTGGCAGTATAATAGTGCCAATAGCGACTGTCCGGTATAGGATAAAATTTTGGATCGTATGCGCCTTGGTAATTGGAAACTGTATAGTAATGAGAAGCAAAATTGTAATGTGAGTTATGCATGCTGCTCGCAGCAGCAATTGCGTGGGCACAAGGTAAATGTTATTGCTGGAAAAGACCGCATGCACACGAAGAGAGCCCTTCATCTCTAAAGTTCACGGTATATTGATTCCCATTACCGCCCGTTACCTGAAACTCCGCTGTGTCAAACCTTTCGGATCTGTAGTATTGTGCTCGGCGTTCTCTTTTCCGAAAGATATCTTCGTAATACGTGGTGAGCGGAGTCTCTATCGCCAAGGACTTTTCTCTTCTGTGCACAAAATAAGTATTCATCTGGAAAAATATTCGAACAATCAACCCATGTATCGGTAAGCCTCTAACCCCTTTAAGGACCCCGTTGAAGCTTTCAGATATATTAGTCGTCATTAGTAGATATCTGCACCCATCATCATGTGCTTATGACCACATGCGTACTGGATACTCATCTAACCACGCTTTCGCGGCTTGACTCATCTCCCCAATTTTCGTCATGTATATGTCGTGAACATTAGGGTCAGGCGTTTCACCGGCTCTGTACATAAGCTTATGTAGATCCGAATTTTTAAATTTTCGATCAAAATTTTGCCTGAAGTGTCATAGGCAAAACCTATGTGGGGTCGTCGGAAATACAGATCTCATTGCAGCAAGTATTCCCAGATGTCTATCAGATATGATGCATAAATCTGTTCTATGAAGAACAGATGGGATATTTTTGAGTTGACGGAAATACCATGACCAGGATGATGTATTTTCACTTTCGACAATAGAAAATCCCAACGGAAATATACCGTTATTAGCATCAACACCTGCAGCAATTAACATGCAGCCTCTGTACTTACTGTATAGATACGTACCATCAACGCACAATACCGACCGACAGTGTGTGAAACCAGCCGCACATGGACCAAAGCACCAGAAAATTCTTTGAAACCTGACAGAGCCTTCGACCTCTGTTTCTGTGGTTTTTAACCGGTATACGGTCCCCTGATTTGATGCTTTCATGGCTTCCATAAAAGGGACTAGTGAGTTGTACGAGCTTTCTCAGTCCCCAAATATCTTGCATAAAACCTTTCTACGAGCATCCCATGCCTTCACATACGAAATCTGAATTTTATGCTCTCCGCTAACCAAGAGCCGTATCTCTCGGGGAGTCATCGCAACATCTGTACGGATTAGTGGCATGATTAGCAAGTAAATGTAAGATGAAGTGCAATTCCGGTGATCTTGTAACATAATAGAATTGATGCAAGTATGTTCTTGGTTGTAGGCCGTGACCTTCCAAGCTTTGGCTCTTTTGGAACAACATGCATGCAATCTCCACTGACATTCAGGAGCTTTCGTACATACCACCGTATAGTACGTCTTATTTGACTCTTCGGTTTTAAATGTAACGTTTTGCTGAATAGACCACGACTTCAGCTTACAAATAAGATCTCCTTTTTCCTGAAACAAATCCCCAACACTGATGCAATCTTCGCTTGCTGCTGTCGCGTCCAAATAGGGTGCCGTATTTACTTCTGCCACGGCTAAGTCTACCCAACCATCATCTTCCTGCGGATTGAGGCCGGGATCTTCTAGTTCGACAAAATCGTTATTCGCAACCATACCATCAAAGAATGCTACCTCATTCAATCCAGCGGCATATTCCACGCTATCCTCCCTCTGATGACCTTCACCGATTTCATCATCCTCACTGCCACACATATCAATATCACCCGTAGCAACATAAGGCTCGGGTGCAATATATGATGGTTGTGGTCGGTGTAATGTGGATGGTTCGGGGTGAGAAGACCGGAAAGATGTGGACGGACATGCTTGGAATGCGCTACTTAGATCGTGTTGGAATGATGCGGAGGTGTGGGGAAATCTGCGTTTAGTATATAAATTGTTATTATAATATTATTCCTTAATATTTTCGTAACTAAATTATCACTTGTTTCAGATTTATTTACCTGTGGAAGGATGTGTATGGTAATCCTTGTTGTTCTTCTGGGGTGCATGTAACTGCAGCAGTCGACTGGGAGAACCTGGATTTATGGATTTTATTAAATGTTTGAATATTAGTATCTTAGTATTACTAAAATGTTTAAATATGGGTTTATAAAATGTTTACCCATGAGTTTGAAGGTTTGAATAATGTTGTGTATAGTCATATTCACCGACACTGACGGTATCATCGTTGACCATGTGACCGTACCCGCAGGAACTATCTCCGGCATTACCATCAAAATTACCCGTTGGAGGGGCATCTGATACTTCCAATTGCTCCTTCTGAACCAAAAGTTCAAAAGAATGCTGGGTGTTTGAAAGACCGAAATCTATCATCTAAGATATTGATGCATCGTCTATAATTTCAACCAATGCATTTCCACTGAACATAGTCCATATACAACTTAACTTAACCCTACTTTCACGGGGATCGTATTTCGTAATTTTGAACACTTTAGTCTCTAGTTCATCATAAGTCGTTGATGCTTCCAATCGCATGATTCGTGCGGACCCGCCCATATACTCGGGACCTTATGCACTTGTGATAACCTGGCCATCGTATTTACATACAATAAATAAACTTGGGGATGCCATAATCCTGCACAAAAAACAGTTATATTTTTTATGTTGTGTTGAAATTGCAAAAAACTTTCTTTTGTAGCAAAATTGCCATTTATTCCTCTGTATTGTTTTAGATCCAATCATTTCTAACCAAAATCATTACTATTACAGTTAATTTATCTGTAAAAAAGTAAACTCAGTTTGATAATCTTGTATAATTTTTTTAAAATTATTTTTCCTACACTTAACAGTTTGATAATCTTGGATCTCCTTTTTTTTAAAGTTTTTTTATTAATAATGTTCCGTCTAGAAAAGATTGCTTACTTCCAATACTTTATGAACTGTTCCGTCTTGATCCTATCCAGCAGCTCCTCCTCGCAGACTATGGTACTGAACTTGACCTTCTTCTAAAACTCCACACTTTCACAAAATTGATAGCGGAGAAAAACTGATCGAAGTAAATGGATAGTGACTTGTACAGAAGAAAATTTGACAGAGATGAAATGGGTAGTGAAATGTATAGCGGAGACCTATTTATAGGATATGAGGGCCGGCAAGATATTGAAGAGAGCGGGTTCTAACAACCCGCCCTCTTAATTGACCTGACACACAGACACGCTGGGACAACACATGCATAACACACAGTATACGATGGGACAAGTGACACGAATAATTATTGAAGAGGGCGGGTTATTAATATGATGTCCTTCTGACAATGGACAAAAAAAAACTGATGTGACCATTCATATAATTATTAAAGAGGGCGGGATCTAATAACCCGCCCTCTTTAATAACCCAACAGACTCACGTTTTAATAAATAAATATATTAAAAGAAACTGATTTGACAAGACACCTTTACAAAAATATATAAAAAACAAAATTATTGAAGAGGGCGGGTTCCTGAAACCCGCCCTCTTCCTTTGTGAATAGGAAATACCAAACTGATTTGACACCATTCATATAATTATTGAAGAGGAACCCGCCCTCTTCAACTGATTTGACAACCAATACTGTAGCGGGTTCCTGGAACCCGCCCACCCTTCACTATAAAACCCTCGACAAATCAGTTTGAGAATCAACCACTCATCTAATCTCTACTTGATAAAACCCTCGACAAATCTCTGCTCCAGTGCATTTCAATGGAGAATCAACCACTCGACAAATCTCTGCTTGTGCATCAAAACGAACACAGATCGTTTAATATATTACACGGGGAGGAAATATTCTAAACTTAGTTACTTTTTTTTAATTACCCCTTTCTTTTAATTCTAATAGTTGAAAATAACATTATTTAATTTTGTAGGATGGAGATAATCTCACCGTCGTCATCCATAGCTCAGACAAATGGATAGTTAGCGACCAACGAATAAACCAGCGGCTTAGACGGGCCGGATTTTATGAAGCGTCGTTGATTCGTCATATCCAAATCGACCACGCCCTTGTCACCTCTCTGGTTGAGCGCTGGAGAAAAGAGACCCACACTTTTCATCTAAGATGGGGTGAGGCCACAATCACAGTCCAGGATATTGGCCTCTCACTCGGTTTACGGGTCAATGGGTTTGGGTTGGTCGGAGGAAAAATTGTTGGTCCAGATACTGACCACCCATACTGGGATACATATGCCGAGTCTGTTCTCGGACAGGTAAACAATTTCATTCTGATTCCCCTCTTTAGTGTACCTATTTTATGTTGTACATTATTTCTAGCTTTAATATTTCAAAAAAAAAATGCTAATATCAGGCACCAGGAGGCTACAGTAAGGGGTATAAGATCAGTTTAAACTGGCTAAAAGATACATTTAGTAATATCCCTGATGAAGCCACCGATGAAGTCTTAGATAGACATGCACGTGCCTACATTCTGTACATGATCGGTTCTTGGTTGATGCCGGACCAATCAGCAACGCATGTTCATCCGTTATACCTTGGCTTCCTAACGGATTTTGATGTGTGTGGCCAATATGCTTGGGGAGCAGGGGTCCTGGCCTTTCTTTATAAGGAACTCGATAAGGCATGTGCTCCTACGAAGAATAAAATTTATGGATGCATTACATTACTTCAGGTAAATTCTTTATTTTTCACAGCTAGAATTTTGCAAAATTGTAATATTGATTTTCTCTCTTATAATCTGAAACTTTATTTATAGATCTGGTCATGGGAACATATGTATATAGGAAGACCGGAGAATGTTAAAATAACTGGCTTGAATATCCCCGGAAAGCCGCTCGGCTGTTGGTGGAATGGGAAGAAAGCGTATAAGGCTCCTCGTCGAGTACTTAAGTACTATAGAGATGAGTTGGATCGCATGAAGGCGGCTCAGGTAACCATAACTTAGGTAATTAAATTTGTTTTACAATTTTGAAATACCTTAATCACAATTTTTTTACTATGTTATTTGCGCAGTTCCTGTGGATGCCTTATACAGCAGATCGTCTACAACGCTTACCCGGCATCTGTCTCGAAGGAGAGCCGGTTTGGCGGGCTCGATGCCCACTCCTCTGCATTAATGTCGTTGTCATGCACCTCCCGGATAGGGTGTTGCGACAGTTTGATAGATCGCAACATATTCCTGTCCCACCGCTTTCGCCTATGACAATAGAGGGAGACATGCGAGGAGGAAAGACGGAGCGTGATTGGAGGGAGCATCATCATCAATATTTGCTGAGATGGGAGGATAGGCAGCGTAGTATTGCCTTACAGCAAATAGGTGACCACACAGCCACCGACGCTACCAAAGCATATCTACAGTGGTATAAGCGTGTCACCATAAGATATCTTTCTGCTCCCCCCAACAACTTCCCAAACATCTCGCGGTACGAGCCTAGAGGCCACATGGAACGAGATTTGGTAAGTTGAATTCTTTATATTATATTACTTTTTAACATCCGGCGGTATGAGTCAATACTTATTTCTTATTTCTAATGTAACGACAGGCTCGTGGGTTGCATCTCGTACAAACAATGGTGCAGGAACTATACCCGACTGATGCTGGTCCGGCATCTCAGGCTCGATTTTCAAATGTAGACCAATTAATTGGTGGTGTATTCGGTTCATATAGTATTTCTCAACATTTATCGCCGGCACCGGAGCCGCAGTATCAGCCGGCACCGGAGCCGCAGTATGAACCGGCACCGCAGCCACAGTATGACCCGGCACCAGAGCCGCAGCATCACGGAGATCCAGCGCAGCAGGATCGGTGGTTTGGATCACCATACCGTCAGCAGCAACCCTGGCATACCGGACAAGCGCAACAACACCAGTCTTGGGGGTCGGGTTTTGCAGAACAGCCGTCTTGGGGGTCAGGTTTTGCGCAACAACAGCAACCTTGGGGGTCAGGATTTGCGCAGCCATGGGGCGAAGGTTTTGTGCAACATCAGCCGTATGAAACCGGGACAGGTTTTTCGCTACAACAGCCCAGTTGGGACACGGATTTAGCGTCCTACGCAGAGTTGTTGGGAGGCAACACATATCCGACACCTGTCCCACATTCAGGTTCAGGATTTGCGGATCAACAGCCTGTCTAAGACGCTGCTGAAGACGAAGCTGAAGCAGAACCCGAACCCGAAGCAGAAGAGCAGACGCCGCCGCCGCCGCCATCTACCCAAGAAACAGGTGGTTCCTCTGGTCATCCCAGAAGGCATAGGCTTATGTCAAGCCTCCTCGGATTTCATAAGGGAAAAGGAAAACGATAGTATTTAAATTTTACAAACAGATAGGATTTTTTAACATTGGAAATTTGACGGATTCATTTTGATATTATAAATTTGACCGTCGAGATAGAAATCGGATAGGATTTTTTGGTATTGTAAATTTTGACGGATTCATTTTGTAAAAAATATTGATATAGTGAAATTTTATTATTTAATTTAAGTATTTTTTTCGTTTATTTACTTTTATTTTATTTTTAAGAATTATAATTATAATAATAATCATATTATAATTACAATTATATTTATAATTATATAATTATAATTAAATTTATATAACGAATAATTAAAAAAAAATAAAAAAAAATATGGGGCGGGTTCCCAGAACCCGCCCCCTATACATTTGTATAGGGGGCGGGTTCTGGAAACCCGTCCTCTATTTTGGGGTGGGGGATGGGGTGGGGGGTGGGGTGGCAAACCATCATATTCTTCTAATTTTAATTTAAACCTCCCTATTTTAATAATATATTTTTAAAATAATAATATTTCAAAAAAAACCCCAAAATATAACCATACAATTGGATATAACAAAGGAAGCTGTATATTTGATAAATAGAACAAAGAGAATTAATAAACGACGAGAAAAAAAACTATACAAAAAATATCCTAAAAATGATAAATAAAATCATCCAACAAGTATAAAAAAAGGAAGATATAATTGAAATCAAGACCCTAATGACAAGAAACTAAACAAAGAAAGATTACTTATTACAAAGCTTAAAATTCAAGAGGGCTAAGAAAATAATATTTCATATTAAGATCCACGAATCAAAAAATTCCATACTATTTTACTTGGAAGCCCAATCATGTTCAATACTGTGAAGATCTGCTTTGGTCACCACTGAGAGAGATAGAAAGAGAGAGTCGCCTGTTCTTTTCTTTTTTGTTATTTCCTCAGAAATTTCTCATATATTTATATTTTAATATTTGAAAGATTAAGCTAAAGAGCTGAATTTTTGTGTTCCCGCCAAAAATTGTTTTCCCACAAAACGTTTTCAGCTTTAACAAAAATTAATCCCCATTTATTTAAATTAGTTTTTTGCACGTACGATACACGTATTACATCATAACATCGCAAAATATTGAGAAGGTTTTATATAATTTTAGTTGCTAGCTCGCTGCCTATGTGCGTATGTACATGTTAACATCATATATAATAAAAAGATTTGAATAGATATTCAAAAGAAATTAACATTAATTAATAAACCATTTTATTGAATTTTAGTTAACATCACAAATATTTTTAATAATTTTGGATATTATAGATTTGATAAAATTTGAAAATTAGTTATTGTTTTTCTAAATATTTTATTTAAAATTGAGATTTTTTGATGTGGAAAGTTTAGATAAAGAAATATTCTTATGAAACTCAAATTTTACGTCGTGGTTCGGAGGCCTCTAGCACATCCATTAGATGAAGTAAAAAATTATCGAATATCTAAAACATTAAAAATGTGCACTTTATGGATATGCTACAAATCTCTAAATCTTGTCTGATATGTATAATATCTAAATGGTGTAGAGCAAGACTATATTGGATCAATGTAAAAATGGCGGTTGTATGCTTAGAAAGTTTGCCTTATTTCGATCTCAGCAAATCAATCAATCAAATATATATATATATATATAGAGAGAGAGAGAGAAGGGGGGGCGGGGGGGGAAGAAGCGATCCATTGCAAACCGGTCCGCATTTTTTAAAAACGGAAACTCCCGGTCTACGACATATTTGAACGATCCGATCCGTTCAAATTGATCATCCTATCCTCAAATATACGTGTATGAAAAATCAATAAATTTAAAGATCTCTAACATATGCATCGACGAGTGCAAAAATGAACGTTTTTCGATAGTGCAACATAAACTTCATCCGATGCATATGTATGTTAGTTGTCTTTAAATCCATTGATTTAGGACTCTATTTTGATCTCAGGATAAGCCTTCTGCTCTGCTTTCCTTCTCTCTCGAGGAGGCATCTCGTTTGACCCAGCTTTCATGATAGCTTCCAATGGGCCAACTTCCCCTGAATATCAAACTTGACCTCGATGAAATTCGAAGAAGGTCTGCACTCACAACTTCCATTTTCTCCTTCTTCCAAAAGAAAGAATAAAAGCTAATCTAAAGTGGATGACAGACATCCATTCGAATGTAGCCAATCTCTACCCAAGAAGGCATGATAAAATAAGTTCTTTCTATCTATGACAAAGCAAAGAAAGCCGTGCACTTATTTGATTCAGGGATCCCACTTTTCATTCAACTGGTAGAATGCCTTTCGTCTGAGTGGTATTTCCAGCAAAAACAATTCATACACGTATATTTGATGATATGGTGATCAACTTGAACGGATCGGACCGTTCAAATATGTCGTAGACCGAGAGTTCCTGTTTTTAAAAAACGCGGACCGGTTTGCAATTGATCACTCCCTTATATATATATATATATATATATATATATATAAGATAACGATACAGTAAGATGGTGAGATTAAGATTTTAAAGTGAGATGGAAAATTCTAACCATCATCCATCAATCATAATGACGATCGGCTCCATACATCTTTGTAGGGTGTTTTTCGTCACCCCATTGAGATGAGAATATGTGTCGCTTGTCAGGCGTACCACAGATTCCCCCTACGGTAGACGGGGGTTTATTGATTGTGGGGATCCGAATCTCCGGCAGCCGCGGACTAAACTGCCGTTAATTACCCTTCGCCTTTGGAGCGAGGGAACCTCCGATTGACGGGTCAAATTGGTCATGCGAACTCAATGTGCAGTGTGCGTATGTGTCTTGAGGGGTTTTGGATATATCGAGGGCCTCGCAGAGTTTACGGGGATCCCACTACCCGGATAGAGAGCTGGGGGTCAAGAGGGCTAGCAGCCCTCTTGCGGGGTGTGGGGCAGCGCCCCGTTATAAATTTTTTCTAACGGGGAAAGTATTGTGGAGTGTGTGTGTGTGTGTGTGTGTGTGTGTGTGTGTGTGTAAAGAGAGGGATAATAGAGTCCAAAGGACGCATGGGTGCCAGCGCCTCACGTGTCCAATACGCGAGCGCTGGACGCCAGCGCCTCACGTGCTTGACACGCGAGTGCTGGGCGTCAGCGCCTCATGTGCTTGGCACGCGGACGCTGGGCGCCGGCGAGAAAAAATAGGCTTAGCCCCTATACTGGGAGTTGTACTCCCAATTGACTTTTGGAGTTAAACTTCTGAAAAAGAGGACAAAGGGGCTTAGCCCTTGCACTGGGAGTTGTACCCAAAAGGAAAGATTTATTATTATTATTATTATTATTATTATTATTATTATTTATAGAGTAAAACTCCCAAGATATTTTCGGAGATAATGAAAGGGGACTCCTTTTTTCTCCCTTGAGCCTTAAATCTTCTCTTGAGCTTTGGATCTTCCCAAAGTGGGATTTTTGGATATGGATCTCCTTTTTTCTTCTCTTTATTGGCTGGATCTTGAAGAAAAAATGGTGAGACTTAAAAATCTACCCTTTTAGAGATTTGATGGAAGATTTGAATTCCTTTTCAAGGGTTTTACGGTGAAAACCTATTTATTTTTGGGAAAGAAAGAGTTGAACTCTTGATTTAACTCAGAAAATGGGAAGAAGGTTTAGAATCTTGAGAAAGGGGAATGAGGCACAAACCCTAGCTTTTGAGGGGAATGGAAAAAGTTCTTTAATTTTATTATCATGTTGTGTTATATAGGTTTACAAATTTACACATAGCCCCTTAGGCTTTACAAAATGGCATTTTGCTCATCCAATACCTCATGTGCTCATTTCTTTTGCACCTGAGCTATGAACTTTACAAAAATTTGGCTTTATGCCCAATTTTCTTACATTTATTCATAAAAATTTCATCAAAATTATTTATTACATGATTTTCATATTGGCATAGGGGAGGCTGGCTGCGGGGCTTGGCCTGGGCTTGGGCCCACTTGGCCTGAGCTTGGGCCCGGCTTGGGGTTGACTTTGATTTTGACTTGGTCAGCCGGGGTGTAATTTTTGACCCCAACAAAGTGTCCTCCATCAATAAATGCACACCGTGTATATGAGTTGTGTGCATGAAATTGATGGATCTTGGAGTTGGACTTCGAGGTGGAACATCATTCCGGGGGTGGAGCATCACTCCGGGAGCATAATTCCGTGGATCGGAGCATAATTTCAAGGATCGGAGCATGATTCCAGGGATTAGAGCATAATTCCGAAGATCGGAGCATGATTTCGGGGATCGGAGCATAATTCCGAAGAGCGAAGCATAATTCCGGAGGTTGGAGTATCACTCCGATTTGCGGAGTATATTTCCAGTATATCATGAGACGAAGTATAATTCCGGTGCAGGGGTAAACATTCCGAAAGAAACATAGTTCTGATGCAGAGGTTGTTGGTTGATTCCGAGGCGGAGCATAATTTCGACAGGGAAGGAAGATACTCCGAGGCGAAGCATGATTTCGACACGGGGTACATTCTGAGACCAAACGTGATTCTGACGCAGAGATTGTTGGTTGACTTTATTCCGAGGCGGAGCATAATTTCGACAGGGAGGTTGATACTGCCCTTTTTATGACTTAGACGGTTGGTGCTCAACGTGTCTCCGAGATGGAGTGTTGCTGGTTGACCTGTCCCCGGCACGATGTGTCACTGGTTGAGTTGTCCCCTGCACAGAGTGTCACTGGTTGACTTGTCCCCGGCACGGAGTGTCACTGGTTGACTTGTCCCCTGCACGGAGTGTCTGTGGTCGGCGTTTCCCCGGCATGGAGTGTCGCTAGTTGACTTGTCTCCGACACGGAGTGTCGCTGGTCGACTTGTCCCCAGCACGGAGTGTCTGTTTGACGTTTTCCCGGCACGGAGTGTCGCTGGTTGACTTGTTCCCGGCACGGAGTGTCGCTGGTTGACTTGTCCCCGGTACGGAGTGTCTATTTGATGTTTTCCCGAGACGGAATGTTACTGTTTTTGATGTAGAGACCATTGATTGACTTGATTCCGAGTCGAAGCATAATTCCGACAGGGAGGTCGTTGCTGCCCTTTTTGCGACTTGGACGGTCAGCACTTCATTTGACTTGCTCCGCTCCTTGCAGTGTCAGGGTTGAAGTTGACTTGCTGATTTGATGTGATTTGGGTTGACATCAGCATCGCTACACTAGAATATGGTACCATTAGCGAATCATCATTTGCCATGAGAGGATTTGGGGATTTTGGTTTTGGTTTGGCATCAGCACCGCTACACTGGAATACGGTACCAGGAGCGAATCATCATTTGCCGTGAGGGGATTTCCCTTATTCCCAGTTTAACGACTTAGGGGTCATCTATTTCCAGTTTAACGACTTAGGGGTCTATTGGGTCGGAAGTTTGGAATTTTGGGGTTGGGATCAGCATCAGCGTTGCTAACACTGAAGCATAAGTGCCAGGAGCGATTCATCATTTGCCTTTGCCTGTTGGGGAGTGATGGCTTAGGAGATAGGTTTAGGTCCCTATCACCTAAGACTTTTCAATTTTATGAACCGTAAGGGTCCCATAAAAGCATTTTCTCCCTATGAGTCGAAAGGACCCCGTAGGTGTATTTTCTCCTTAGGAGTCGTGATGACCCCCAAGTGTGTTTTTCCATTGTGAGTCGTAAGGATCCCACGAAGGTGTTTTCTTACGAGTTGTGAGGATATCGTAAGTTGTGTTCTCCTCATGTATCGAAAGGACACATGAGTGGGTCTTACCAAATGGAGCATAATTCCGATGGCGGAGACCGACCGCGTGACCGGTGATTGCGGTAGGGTATGGGTGTGATGAGAATTATTTGAGCCCGTAGATTGTATACGGTAGTCAACCTGGTGACCAACCGTAGGGCTGGGAGAATATTGATTGGCGTCTGCATCGCTACACTAGAATATAGTACCAGGAGCGACTCATCATTCGCCGTCTGGGGATTTGGATTTTGGTTGGCGTCTGCATCGCTGCACTGGAATATGGTACCAGGAGCGACTCATCATTCGCCGTTGTGATATGAATTTTGGTTGGTGTCTGCATCGCTGCACTGGAATATGGTACCAGGAGCGACTCATCATTCGCCGTTGGGATATGGATTTTGGTTGGCGTCTGCATCGCTGCACTGGAATATGGTACCAGGAGCGACTCGTCATTCGCCGTTGGAATATGGATTTTGGTTAGCGTCTGCATCGCTGCACTGGAATATGGTACCAGAAGCGACTCATCATTCGCCATTGGGACATTCAGAGATTTGAAATTTTGGTTGGCGTCTGCATCGCTGCACTGGAATATGGTACCAGGAGCGACTCATCATTCGCCATTTGGAGGTTTTTTTTACCACGATTGCTCTATCATTTTAGCTTTTCTTATCACGAAGGTCGTGATTGCCCTATCATTTCGACTATTTATTCGCGGTTGCCCCATCATTTCAGTTGTTTATTTTCATCTTTATTTTACCCGCCGATTTTTATTGCGAGCTGCCCCATCATTTCGGCTTTATTTTCATTTTTATTCTACTCGCTGATTTTTATTACGAGTTGCCCCATTATTTCGGATTTTTACACATTTTTTTACATTCCCAGTTTAACGACTTAGGGGTCGATTGTTCCGAGTTTAATGACATGGTGGTCGACTGTTCCCAGTTTAATGATGTGGTGGTCAACTGTTGGAGCCTGGGCTCGATTTTGTAGGGACCATGGACCCTTTGGCTTAATTGCATAAGCGGGCTCTTCGTCATCTAGACCGAGCTGGTGTTGGATGGCAACAACCACATCATCATCATGGCTATAAGGCGTAGGAAGACTTGTTCCTCTGGGCACCATCATGTAGACCGTATGGGTTGTGTATCCGTCTATCGCTTCTTCGTTGGCAATGTTTCTCGTTTGGCTCTTAGTTGCCTTGGTCCGCTCTTTTCAGAAAAAGACAGATGTCTGAGAGAATCAGGTTCCCGAAGGGCTTCGGTCTCCATTTGTATGAAATTGGCGGTTGCCGCTTGACTGTTTGTTAACACGCCTTTAGACAGTTCTATCTCTCCTGCCTTGTATTATTTTTCGACCCAATCTTTGAAGACGAAGCAGTCCTCAATAGCATGACTTATCACTCTGTGATAGGGGCAATATTTGGGGTCGTCGGTCATATTCGCTTTTTGCGGTCTTTTTGATTCTGGCAATTGTAGACCGTTTCTTAGGGCGTCTTTGAACATTTTATGAACTTTGTCCCTTATGAAGGAATAGACCTTATCCAGCTTCTCTTTCAGTGGAGATTCTCCTCCCTCTCTGAACACTGGCTTCCGAGACTGGTTAGCATTAGGCCCGCTCATCTTTCGTTTATTTCGGTTAGCCGAAGTGTTAAAAGATTCAACATCGTCGGAATTTCCGCCTTTGCGATTATCGTCCTTTCGGTTTCTCCAGGACCTATTGTTATTTTGGGAATCAGATGAGGACTCCTGCTTTGAGCGCTGCAACATCTGGACTTTCCTGGTCAGCTCTTAGAATGTTTTTAGACCGTGGCGCATAGAAACGGGGCCATCCAATTGTTGAGATTTCTGACGAGGGGGCTGACAGATTGGTCTTGCTCTATCAGCGGTTCACATTTGACAGAGAGATTGCGCCATCGGGTTATAAAATACATTCTGCTTTCGTTGTTCTTTGGCTTGGTCCTTATGAGGTCGGCGATGGTGATCTTATCGCTGACACTCATGAACCTTTGTCGAAACAAAGATTCCATTTGAACGAAAGTAGTAACGGAGCCATCCGGTATGCTAGCATACCAATCGAAAGCGACATCGGTTAAGCTATTAACGAACCGGCGAAGGAGAAGCGCATCATTGCCCCCAGTATTCCCGCATGAGGCTTTAAAGTGGGCGATGTACTGATTCGCATTTCCCGTCCTGTCAAATCTTCCGAATTTGGGGATGACATAGCCACCAGGAAATTCTACCAGATCATACCGAGCAGGATACAGTCTCTTACTCCTGCTGATATCTTTTTGCGCTTCGGCTTCGGCTACCAATGTTTTGACTTTGTTGGCGACCAAATCCATGATTTGATCTTGCGTTAGCGGGTTGCTGTCATCGGTAGTCAAGACATTTCCCAAGATAGGATGCGGCCGACTTTCATGCGGCTTGCCCACCTTTGAATTTGAGGGAATAGGCGTCGGCTTCCTCGGGACACCGTTTCCCGGTTCATGAGCAGAACCCTGTGCTTGATTGGACGGCTGAGAGGCAACTTGGTCCGTGAGCTGCATCACGACATTCGTCAAGTCGTCAATTTTGGATTAAAGTTTGGCCATCTCCTTGTCTTTACTTCTGAGCTGTTTTTGGAGCTCTTGGAGAAGTTGCTGCTCTGTATTCTTGGGACGGAAGATTGGCTCCTCTTTGCTTTCCGAGGCCGACTCCTTATGAACATAGGGATCTCTCTGCTTATCAGCCTCACTAGAAGGGTCTTCATTACCTTCCAGAGGAGGCTGGTCTTAGAAAGTGGCAGCCACATTCACACCCGATTGGATTTAAGACGTGGTGGCCCCGTTCTTGCTCTTACTGCGCGTGTTCACCATGTAGATAGTGTGGACCACATATCCAGCCATCTTTTTATCTTTGGCGGCTGGTTTTTCGGACCATCATAGTGGCCCTTCCTCTTCTGGAAAGGACACGCGACTGAAGACGGTTGGTCTGACTGGGTCCTTGGGTGGCGCTGTCCGGATCGCAGCTTTCTTGAATCTCGAGGTCATGGTATTCTTCTGGACCAATTTCAGTGGTTCAAAAGAGTTAGCGAGGTTCACAGCCGCTTCAGCTATTGTTGCGGGATAACCCTGTTCTTGGAACCTCAAGGAGTTCAGCCTAGCAGGAGCCCTAGCCCTTTTGTTGGCTCTATATCTGAGCATTTTTTGTCTAAGACAGGTATTGCTCATTTCGGGAGATAGTGGTTCTCCGCGAAGTTGAGATATAGAGAGATACAGAAAGAAACACTGGAGCGGATCTACTCACTGAGGCTATTTCTCGAATGTAATGGTTTCACTAGCAGGCTTTGCGAAACTGATTAGTAGAGGAGTTGGGTGTTCGGTATCACACGGGCCGTGAGTATGCGACACCGCAATAATTAGCTTTAAGTGCAAGTGGGAGATTGTTGGCTATAGTGCCCTCAAGTAAATTATTGTAATCGCAGGCACGCGATTAGATGATTGAGGGATGACCTATACGGGTAGAACAATCTTACTCAAAATGATAGTATGCTATATGGTTTGTCTTTATCATCATATACATGCTTTAGGTGGCATTACAGTTCACTATTACATATTGATAGAGCCCATAGGATTCTTGCTTGACTACCAGCTTTATGATGACGATCATATACGTGGGTGCTGGGTAGTCTATAAGCATATCCTTAAATGTCCCTAGTCGTGGGAGTATCGAGACTGGGCATCGATGCTCCAGAGTAGACTAGTGTGTATTGATCAAGACCCCGACGAGGGGTGGTGGCCGGTCTCACAAGCCATTGGTGTTAATTTGTTCACCTAAGATAGTATACAGGTGCTCATTGGGTTATGAGTATACTGGACGGACTCGCCGGGAACCTGCTAGTTGGTATTATACCTATTGTCATATAGCAGTTCCCAGGTGACATGTGTACATATTAGTCTGTCGACCTGAGATCTGTAAGTCTACGGTAGCGCCTCGGCCGTCAATCCGAGGCCAAATGCGGAACAAAAACTTTTTACGAAACCGGCTCTATCGTAGTCTTTCACCCGGATCGAACCATTAACACTAAACCAGCTATATACAAGAAGTTAGAATGGCTATACCGATCGATCCGTGTCCTTCGGTCATTAGCCACCATCTCTAGCTCCTCGCGGTATCTCCGATCTCGCTCGATCTCCGGTCTCCTCGTCGAAAAGGGCACCACATCAAGAAGTCTTTTTACGGGCTCCCGCTTCAAACCGAAGCAACTCGGACATGAAGTTTGCTAGCCGATATATCCAAGATGAAGTAGAGAATGTGTGTGATAACTTTTTCTGAAGCATCCATTGATTCTCAACACATGAGAGTGTATGGATGAAGGTGGAAGATGAAGCCATGGTGGAACTTGTGAGCTAGAGGAAGAAGAAGAAGAAGATGCTTTTCTTTTCTATTGTGTTGAGATGAGTTGTGAGAGCAAGAATTATCATCTCAAGAGCAACCCAAGGCTATATGGCTGCCCTCTCTCTCTCTCCACCTCTCATTTCAACACAATAAACAATCAATGATGTGACTTGGCTCCAAAAAAAGAGACCATGAGTCACCAAATTGAACATAGCCCTTCATGATGACTTCCACTCACAATTTCCACCAAAAATAAACATTAACCCAAATGTTTATGACAATAAAAAGAACGACATCATCTAAAGTAAACTCGTGACAGATCACAAGAATACCCTTCACCTGTATATACATACCTGCATCCGCATTCCGACTGAATGCGAATGCGATGAGACTAAAGTAATCCAATAAATCTAATACTAGGAACCGGCTTAAACCAAAGCCCACTAGTATGATCCGTTCGATCATGATCCGTGCACGACTGCACGTATATGATCAAACCCTACCATAATACTATATGGTCTCTACAACGTTTCGCCCGAACTTGGGAAACTATCTGTGGGGGACTCTAAAGACTCGTCAATACGCTGGCAGTGGGTTTAACCACAAGCACATCAGTGGTACTAGCTGTACGTAACGGCTACCTTTGTATTGACCAAAAGAGAAGCTGATGAGCGAACTCATCCAGAAACCCTACTGATCCTGTCAGTGACAATATCCGTACAGTTCGGTCCGTTCGTCTATGAGTATCGCATGTTGGGCCTAGGGGGTTGGTAAAAGTCAGACCCCCAAAAACGGTACAAGTCGTATCGGAGTGTAGCCCAGAACACCCTGAGATACTACTGGAATACCTACCAGTAAATCTCCTGCCTTGGCCAAGGACTTCGTATAATAGCTCTCCTAGACACAGCGCGATCTCACCCCTAATACCGGGAGAGACGAAACTCCTGCCGATCCGCTCACTGCCTCCATGTGGCTCGGGACTGTACCCAACTAAAACCAGTTTGCACGACTCCTTTGAGACGTGGTAGGGTAGTAATCAAAGCACAGTGGGAACTCACACGAGACAAATGACGATCTCAGGTCGATGAACTAACCTGTACACATGTCACCAGGGAACTGCTATCTGACGCTAGGTATAATACCAACTAGCATGTTCCCGGCGAGTCTTGTCCAGTGTACTCATAACCCAATGAGCACCTGTATACGTCTTAGGTGAACCAACTGACACCAATGGCTTGTGAGACTAGCCACCGCCTTTCGTCGGGGTCTCGTTCGTATACACTAGTCTACTAATGGAGTATCGATGCCCAGTCTCGAAACTCCCACGACTAGGGACCACTTTAAGGATGTGCTTATAAACTACCCAACTCTCATGTATATGATTGCCATCATACTGCTGGTAGTCAAGCAAGAATGCTAAGGGCTCTATCAACGCGTAACAGTGATCTGTAATATCACCTAAAGCTGTACACGATGATAAAGATAAACCAGATAGCATACTATCATCTTGAGTAAGACTGTCCTACCGGTATAGGTACTCCCTCAATCATTGCAATCACGTGCCCGCGATCCAATAATTGACTTTGAGGGCACTATATCCAACAATATCCCACTTGCACTCAAGGCTAATTATTGTGGTGCCGCATACTCACAGCCCGTATGATGTCGAACACCCAACTCCTCTACCGATCAGTTTCACAAAGCTTGTTTGTGAAAGTATTGCGTTCGAGAAATAGCTTCAGTGAGTGGATCCGCCCTGATGTTTCTTTCTATGTCTCTCTTTATCTTAAGTTTGCGGAGAAAGCCATCTCCCGAATCGAGCAATACCTGTCTTAGAATATGTCTGGATATCTGATGGGACCTAGTTCACAAATGAACTCCAAATCCAGCAAACTTCTTAGACTGTATCGTCAACTGAACCTAATCAGTATCCTGCACCATGCCTCTCTCAGTATCCGCTTGGATCACCTGTCCAAACTACTACCCCTCATCAGAAGGAAAACTATAACTATGACAACCACTCTGTCATCCAGTGTAACATTTCAAAAAGAATAAAATATTATTTTTTGGGAATTTTTATAATTTAATATTATTTTATTGAATATTTTAATATTTTGGTATAATTAAATACAGAAAAATTTGGAAAAATTATGGAAAATTCTAAAATAGGGTATTTTGTGGAATTATGCTATTTTTAAGTTTTTATGGTTAAGTATATGCTATTTTAGTGCTAATCGCGATTAAAAATCGCTAATCGGTTTTTAGCATTTTTGTGCAAAAAATGTGCACATACCATTTTCCACACTTGTTACATGTTTTGGGGTATGGTTACTTAGGGTTTGCCTTTGAGTGAGAAGGAAAAGAAAAAGGAAAAGAAAAGAAAAAGGAAAGGTGAAAGAATAATGAAGACCAGGTCAACCCTTCTTTTGAACCATGACCCCATCATTTCCCATCTCATTTTCTCTCCCCCCCTTCATAGAGCTGCTACTGCTCCTGCCCTCTCCCTCTTCTTCTTCCTCTTTCTTCAACCTAGATCCACCATTAAAACCTAACCAAAACCCTATTCCCATTTCACAAAAGTTGCTCCCAAGCTCAATAGTTACACAATGGACTAAGCAAGAGCTGATCTTGAGGACTTTGAGCAACTCAAGAATTTTCTTGAGTTGCCAAAGGAAGTAATTTCTGCACCCCTAGATTAGTATTTCAATTCTTATTGCATCCATACTAGTTTCATGTCGATTTGGTGTCGTTTGATGGACTTGTGAAACTTCAAGTTAGGGTTTAGGTTAGATCTGAAATCAAAGATGAAATTGAGGATTTTGGTGACCTTAGAACCCCTGGTGTGATGTTATTTTAGACCCAAACCTGGAACTGAAACCAGAATACGGATTTATGAGACGATATCGGAGAAAACTGTGAATCTGTGATCGTATTTTGAAATCTGCTTTCAACCCGAGACCCCTAAAATAATTTTGAGTTGGCAGTGAGATGTGCATGCAAATAGAAACCAACACCCAAATCCCTAGCCCCAACCACCATTTTCTGGACGCAGATTAATTCCTTCTGGCCGCAAATTGCGGCCAGAGCAGGAGGGCATTGCCTCGTTTTTGGTGCATGGCCCTATTTCCAGTTAACTTGACCCCTGGCATGTGCAATTTTTTCTGATTCCTTCTTGGGCAAAATCTGGGTTGATTTTCTTGTGTTGGCGCATGATTTACGACTTATTTTAGCATGGATTTTAGTATTTGATGATTCTTTCCTGTCGGATGGCGTTTGAACGTCAACGACAAAGGGTTATTGATCGTGTTTGCATGCGAGACTATAGGTTTTTACCTATGCGAGTAGCGTATGCCGTTTTGGTTTCCGATATGATTTTCATGTGCTTTAGCATTTGTGATATCCTTGTAGGTACCCATGTGACGTCGAGGCGTTGAGATGCAAATGGCGACGTCAGCATCGGCACGCATAAAGCATAGTGAGTAGATTATATCTAAAGGGGGAAGTCGGGTGGATGGCATATAGCACCCCCGCAGTCCGTAGTTGATATAATGTATATATATATTATATATAATAGTTATAGTGTGTCGTGGATTTTGTGTTAGGTGTATTATGAATAGTTTAGGGTTAGAAGTAATCCAGTGTAGTTCCTAGTCGCGGACCCTAGAATAGATTTACACCCACACGCGCACCCTTGCATATTCATTATACTTGCACTGTGTTTGATGATGATATCGGATGACATTGGAGGAGAGTCGATGATATTGGGCATTGTGCCGCGAGATCGGTGATTTGATATGATTCGTATTTGGGATACGACATGTGATCTCTAGCAGGCCTTTGGACGTATGTTTACACACGCAGTCATATTGATGGTATCAGTTGTACTAGACTTAGATCAGTACCGCAGATTATGTGATATGATGATGAGGATACCAAATAATTGATGAGCTGATTGTGATATTGACCCGTACCCAGCTATTGGGATGCCGTACGGCGATTTACCGTACGAGCTTTATATTGATGATAGATCCGTACCCATGACTCGAGAATGTCAGATGATATACGGTATCGTACGCGATACTATTGAGGCGGGATCACCGACTCTTATACTTATATTTTTATATCGACTCAGATTTAGGTGGTTTCCATACCCCTCCCGATTGACTTGATACTTAGATCTGTAGTTGCATAGTAGATGTTAGACTATACCTGAGTCATACCTATTTCAAAAACTACGAATCAAGAATATCTTAAAGACAAGTGAAAGGGATTCTACGGGTATTTTCAAAAGACGCATCTTTCTTAAAAACACTGTAGCCCTTATTTTACTAAAAATCCTGATTCGTCTTATTTCAAATGGCATAACTGCATGACATATACTTATCGATGTAGATTCTTTACTGTTGCGTTAATTATTCGATTTCCGCATTTTCATGCTATTCACATCGCTTTACATGTGTTTATTGCTATATTACCATCATGCTGTTAGGACACCAGCACCGTTATCGATGATGCATATGTTCCACGTACACTTGCTTGCCGGCTCACACACTTCATCATCGATAATTGCCATGTCACTACACAGTAGTATTATTGCATCAGGATATGACCTTGTATGTGCATACCATTATTCCATGTTGCATGATATACTGTTATACTTGCATTTTATTTATATGTCACATACATCATGCTTTCTGATTATGCGCATTGAGATATTCGTTTTCATGATACTTCTGGATTTGGGAACCGTGGATAATTTCAAAGGAGAGTATGTACTTGTTTGAGAAACCCGTTTTCCTTGATATGATATTTGCGCAGCCACCATGAGATTTATCGGTTCTGATTATATACCCCATATGAGGAGTGAGTGCCGTATGAGGGTACATGGTGGGGCCCGGTATGGTTCCCCTCGGCAAGATGATCAATGGACTTTACCGATTGAGCCTGGAGGTGGGCGAGTACCTACCGGTGATAGTATTTGGACTCGGCGGTTGTCGTGGGGATACCGACCGGAGTTTGTGCGTATGATACGTCGAAATTCGAGGGTCGAAACTGGGCACTCGGGTTTCGAGGGAGCGTATGATACGTACCTATCAGGGCTAGTCTTGGTGACAGTGCCTGATAGATAAGGATTTACGTGCCGATGCTAGGCACGGGTTTCATGATGTTTTCCATGATTTTGATTATATCCTCATATTTACATGCATGATGCTTATTGTCATTGGGTGACGGGTGGACGGGATCCACGTTTATACAGACTTTGATCGCATACAGACTTTTATTACATTGATCATACTTCATTTGTATATATAACAGGGTATGAGGGCGCTGTTATATATACCCTTACACCAATATTAGTGGAATGAGACGCTAATATATGTGTATTGATATCATTTTAAATACTTCAACATATTTACTACATGCAGACATACCCTACATTTATGACATGTTATTACCTGAGGCACTGGTACGAGTACTTGGCACTACCTACATGTTTAGATGGTACATTGCCACATTATCATGCTTTAGACTTACTCTTGAGGGTTATATTTTATACTGATCGTATTGACCTAGGATTATGTCATGCATTCGATTTCTGCTTGTAGATATCTTCTATTCACGAGTTGGAAACTCACCCCCGTTGTGCCACAGTTCTTGCAGGTTTTGCCGTACAGGTTCCATTGCAGCATTTCTGGCACACTGCTTTCCTTTGCGGGTGATTTGCTTGGTAGGTGGGTTCTTGCATCAGAACCACCCTTGTATATGTATTATTCATTGTATCTAGAATTCCATCAACCAAAACTTGTATATTGTTTTAGACCTAGACACTAGTGATGTATTATTTCGACCTTAGAGTCGCGTGTAGTAGTATTACGGTTTTCATGTTATTTTGAGTTTTGATCCTCGTCACTCGGCGTTGTATATTATATTGCTTGCGTGGTTGTGATCGTCGATTGACGAAGAGCCAGCTCCCGCTTGGGGATGCCTTTTATCACTGCATATATATATTATTCTTGTTGTACCCCATTCGGGGTCAGTTTTTACAAAGGAAACTCTGCCGAAATTTTCAGAAAAGACTACACATTTTAAAAATGCATATTCGGCTTAGTTATTTTAAAACTTTGATTTCAAAACGTGTTTCTTCACTTATTAAAAAACCAGTTTTCTTTATTTTACTCTTTAAAATGGTTTTAGATTTCTGGGCTTTTGGCTTACTTGGATCAGATGGGGTCCTATAGACTTCATATGATTCAAGGGCCAGTCATGTGCTCTTTCGGGTCGTGACAAAGTTGGTATCAGAGCGCTAGGTTGACCTTGGTTCGAGTCTAAGTTTGACTATGTGGAGCCTAGGGCGTCTATATATATACGGAACTTAGGCTTGACCTTACGGAACTTAGACTTAGCCGAGGGGGTATTAGACCCGAACTTTCGTCGCGTAGGATATATATCAATATATAATAATCGCTCAAGGCGTGATAAATGCAACATTACAGAAAAGTAATAAGTATCACAGAATAATACAGATAATCTGGGAGCCCCGGGTTTCCTTTGAGCCGCAACTGAAACCCGACGTTCCCCTGGTCGTGTGGATAGCCTGTGCAATGAAAACCTAGACCCCTACGGGTGCGGCAAGTTACCCGCCAAAACCAGAAGCGAGGCAGCCCCCTTCAGCAAAGTGAATGGGCCACCCAGCACTTCACGGAATCCGGTAACTTGAGCACCCCTCCTTTGGTCAACCTATACCCCCTACGAGTGCGGCGAATAGCCCGCCAATTCTAGAGTGAAATGATTGGTAGGGATTCTGCGTGTTCAAGTTTTTAGTTAATTACCGCAATCAAGACGGTTTCGCTTGTAGCTAACCGGTTGAATACGGGTCGTCCGCAGGGAGATGGGAATCTTTTTCTATGTGTTTTAACGAGTTAAGTTCGAAAGTCCAGATTTTGTTTGTGATTATCTAAGGGTTTAAAATGATATGTAAAGAGAGCTTGTTAGGGTTAGGATTAGGTTAGTTTGAGTTAGGAGTCGCTCACCTCTTTCGTTGCCACTCTTAATATCGGTGTTACGGTAATCGGCAACAACGGGGATTAGCACGATTAGGAAGGAACTTGCGAGTATAAGCTAGGCTTTCCAACGCATAAGTTCTTCCTTTTGGTGCTTGTCCGTCCGTTCTTGGCTCTTAGCCATAACCTCCAGTTAATTCAACCACAACCGGTCTCACTACGGAATCACCGCTATCATGTAGGATAGGGTGCCGAAGGGAGCGGATTGTGGTTCAATTAACGGGAGTCGATTTAAGATGTTGGGCAAGGAAAGAGTGAGAGAGATTTCCTTTTCTCAAACTTCCCTTATCCTACCCTAACAAGTATGAAACTACTCACACATCATAATGAAAAGAAAACAAAACAAAAGAGGAAGATAGAAAGAAGGAGATTAGAAGATAACAACTAGCTATTTGCGACCTCACCTTGGCAAGGATCAAGCGTAAGCATCATGGTTGTTTTAATGATAAAGGAAAAGAGAAAAGAAAGAAACAACAAGAAATAGCAACAACTAAGTTAACAAATTAAAATTACAAGCGATTATAAAAGAACAAGACAAGTATAACAATAAAATGAACTTCTTTATTCACCATTCTTCACTCACAAAGCTCATTACAAGTTTTAATGGAGAAGAGATGAGAAGAGGAAGAAGAACAAGTATTCTAAAACCTAGAAAAATACAAGATTATGCACCCTTGGCTTCACAAGGTTCTGGGCTATTTATAGGCTGGAGAATGAAAACCTAGGGCAAAATTCTGCCTCTACATGAAATGTCAAAACTACCCCTGAAGATTGGACAGCTGCGGCGCCAGTATGGCCGCGGAACCGCGGCCTAGACCCCCCTTTGGCCGCGGTTCCGCGGCCGTATGGAGGAGTTGGGCCCTCATTTTTCCTGTGCTTCCCTGGTTCTGTGTGTCCTTCATTCTGGTATATATATTTTCTCATATTTTCTTCACGATTTTTCCAGAATTTCTGTTGAGCAAAAGGTGATTTGATGTGTATCTGTTTGTCATGATTTCCTCGAGCTCCGTGTAGATTTCTTGGATCTTGTGTTGCCATTGAGCCTTGTGCATGAAGGTGACAATCTATTTGCCATTTTGTCTCCTAAACTGGTGTGTGGCAACAGACGGATAAAGAGCGGAGACCTGTGTTTTATCTGTGGTTGGCAGGAACCCGGGTTTTTGTCGTGTTTTTCCATGAATTCCACCGTTTAGAGCCGAGAACCTGTATCCTGCAATTGACTAGCAAACACGGCTCAAGAGTATCTACCGATATGCAATGTGATAAAAATTGGGCGGTATGAAAATGCAAAAATCTGATATGAACATGAAGTCCCCTCCGTCTCAAAGCCATGAGATGCGGGCCTGTTGCCCTCTAGAACCCGGCTATCCGTGTACTCCACTGCGGGGTAATCCTAGTACAGAAAATAAAATATGTACAACGGGTACATCGACCTCAACTCGGTCGTGCTCTAAAAGAATAATATACAAACAGGTAGTGAAGGCAGTCCACATGTCGGACGCTCACCCCGCAATATCAAATGTACAAATATAACCAAACTGTACTACCATTGCATCCAGGCTATCCACCACGACAAATCCGCAACATCACAGCACGACACAGAACATCAATATGAATGTCACGTTCGCAAATCCGTCTAAAAGGGCTATAGCGATTAGACAAGATTTACCGATCAAATGACATTCACGATCGCAGATAGTAATGTAATGCACTGTAAACTTTAAACAATATTAGAAAATATCGAATTTGAAATAACCCTCGAATAGCCCAAACAAACTGATAAAACCATATCCAAATTGGGCCAAACAAACAATACCACTGCACTAACTTTCCAGAGACCTGACTGCACCCAAAAGTACAACCCCAAACACCCTATTTTGGCCGGCCTCCTCGGTTTTGGGAGCCATGTGCTCGGCCAAATACTGAGGGGTGGGTGTCGTTTTTGGGGTGCAGGCTTTTAGTCTCTCCAGTAGTCTTCTGCACATGTTTAAAAAAATTTTGAAGACCAATTGAAAATCAACAGAAACTGTCAAGTGCAGTGCAGTGTATTGTAGTCGTTTCGATTTTGATACTTTAACATTGTCTAAACAAGCTAGATATGGGTTAATGGCATGGCTCTGATACCATGTAAGTCTACGGTAGCGCCCCGGCCGTCAATCCGAGGCCAAATGTGGAACAAAAACTTTTTACAAAACCGGCGCTATCGTAGTCTTTCACCCGGAACGAACCATTAACACTAAACCAGCTATCTACAAGAAGTTAGAATGGCTATACCGATCGATCCGTGTCCTTCGGTCTTTATCTACCATCTCTAGCTCCTCGCGGCATCTCCGATCTCGCTCGATCTCCGGTCTCCTCGTCGAAAAGGGCACCACATCAAGAAGTCTTTTTACGGGCTCCCGCTTCAAACCGAAGCAACTCGGACATGAAGTTTGCTAGCCTACATGTCCAAGATGAAGAAGAGAATGTGTGTGATAATTTTGTCTCAAGCATCCATTGATTCTCAACACATGAGAGTGTATGGATGATGTTGAAGATGAAGCCATGGTGGAACTTGTGAGCTAGAGAAAGAAGAAGAAGAGGCTTTTCTTTTCTATTGTGTTGAGATGAGTTGTGAGAGCAAGAATTATCATCTCAAGAGCAAGCCCAAGGCTATATGGCTGCCCCCTCTCTCTCTCCACCTCTCATTTCAACACAATAAACAATCAATGATGTGACATGGCTCCAAAAAAAGAGACCATGAGTCACCAAATTGAACATGGCCCTTCATGATGACTTCCACTCACAATTTCCACCAAAAATAAACATTAACCCAAATGTTTATGACAATAAAAAGAACAGCATCATCTAAAGTAAACTCGTGACGGATCACAAGAATACCCCTCACCTGTATATACATACCTGCATCCGCATTCTGACTGTATGCGAATGCGATGAGACTAAAGTAATCCAACAAATCTAATACTAGGATCTGGCTTAAACCAAAGCCCACTAGTATGATCCGTCCGATCATGATCCATGCATGACTGCACGTATATGATCGAACCCTGCCATAATACCATATGGCCTCTACAACGTTTCTCCCGAACTTGGGAAACTATCTGTGGGGGATTCTAAAGACTCATCAATACGCTGGCAGTGGGTTTAACTACAAGCACGTCAGTGGTACTAGCTGTACGTAACGACTACCTTTGTATTGACCAAAAGGGAGGCTGATAAGCCAATTCATCCAGAAATCCTACTGAACCTGTCAGTGACAATATCCGTACAGTTCGGTTCGTTCATCTATGAGTATCGCATGTCGGGCCTAGGGGGTTGGTAAAAGTCAGACCCCCAAAAGCGGTGCAAGTCGTGTCGAAGTGTAGCCCAGAACACCCTGAGATACTACTGGAATACCTACCGGTAAATCTCCTGCCTTGGCCAAGGACTTCGTGTAATGGCTCTCCTAGACACAGCGCGATCTCACCCCCAATACCGGGAGAGACGAAACCCATGCCGATCCGCTCACTGCCTCTATGTGGCTCGGGACTGTACCCAACTAAAACCTGTTTGCACGACTCCTTTGAGACGTGGTAGGGTAGTAATCAAAGCATAGTGGAAACTCACACGAGACAAATGACGATCTCAGGTCGATGAACTAACCTGTACACATGTCACCAGGGAACTGCTATCTGACGCTAGGTATAATACCAATTAGCATGTTCTCGGCGAGTCCTGTCCAGTGTACTCATAATCCAATGAGCACATGTATACGTCTTATGTGAACCAACTGACACCAATGGCTTGTGAGACTAGCCACCTCCCCTCGTCGGGGTCTCGATCGTATACACTAGTCTACTAATGGAGTATTGATGCCCAGTCTCGAAACTCCCACGAATAGGGACCACTTTAAGGATGTGCTTATAGACTACCCAACTCTCATGTATATGATCGCCATCATATTGCTGGTAGTCAAGCAAGAATCCTAAGGGCTCTATCAACGCGTAACAATGATCTGTAATATCACCTAAAGCTGTACACGATGATAAAGATAAACCAGATAGCATACTATCATCTTGAGTAAGACTGTCCTACCGGTATAGGTCCTCCCTCAATCATTGCAACCACGTGCCTGCGATCCAATAATTGACTTTGAGGGCACTATATCCAACAAGATCGTCATTTGTCTCGTGTGCTTTCCCACTGTACTTTGATTACTACCCTACCACGGCTCAAAGGATTCATGCAAACAGGTTTTAGTTGGGTACAGTCCCGAGCCACATGGAGGCAGTGAACGGATCGTCGGGGATTCATCTCTCCCAGTATTGGTGGTTGATGTCGCATTGTGCACGGATGGCCATCACCAGAAATTCTTGATCAAGGTAGTCGAGAATTACTGATTTGGATCAGTAGTTTCTCAGTTTGTGATGGGCTTCATACCGACACGAAATGTCGCGTTTTTAGGGGTCTGACTTTATCCACCCCTAGACTCGATATGCGATACTCTTAAACGAACAGACCGTACTATACGGAGATTGTCACCGACAGGCTTAGTAGGGGTTAGGATGAGTTTGATCGTTGGCCTTCCTTTCGCTCAATACCTGGGTAGCCGTTACGTACAGCTAGTGCCGCTGACGTGCTTGTGGTTAAACCCACTGCCAGCGTATTAACTAGTCTTTAGAGTCCCACACAGAGGGTTTCCCTGCTTTGGGCGAAACGATGTAGAGGCCGTATGGTTATACGACAGAGTTCGATCATATACGTGCACTTGTGCACGTATCATGATTCAGACGGATAATACTGGTGGGGTTTTGTTTGAGATGGATCCTAGTATTATATTGTTGGATTATTTTCGTCTCATTGTATTCGTATTTTTCGGAATACGGATACGGATATGTATATACGGATGAGGGGCGTTCTTGTAATTTATTACAAGATTGTTTCTAGAAGAAAACACCTCATTTTGTTTATTAACCATTTTAGTTTAAATGGTTAATTGAGGTGAGAGATGAGCGTGCTTAGCTTAATTCAAGCATGCCCACTTGGTGACTCATATGGTGACTCATGGGATGACTTATGGTGATGACTCATGGTGTGACTCTTGAAACACTATTGTGGCATGCTTGATGTTTTGTTTGTAGTGTGAGATATTTTGTGAACTTGAGAAATATTTTCTTGAGTTGCTTTTAATATTCCACTCTCACATGCTCACAAGACTTGACTTTTCTTTTCTTGAGTTGAGCTCAAGCTTCACACTCTCATCTCTCATGGTTTCTTCTTCTTCCTCCACCCTAACTCTCTCATGTGTTGAGAAACCTAGGGTGTTTAGAGACAAATTAATCCCTCATTAGACTCTACATTTTCTAGGCTATCATGTTTGGCAAACTAGATACCCTAGTTACTTCAGTTATGAAGTAGGAGCTCGATTCATAGACTCTCGGGTGGATCATCTTCGATGGAGGGAGACCGGCGACCAAACTTGATCATGGTGGCTACTAGGAGCCTGGGAAACTTGTTAAAAACCGAAGGACACGGTTCATTCGGTATAACATTCCAAACTCTTTTTATGGTTTGCTAGTTTTAGGGTTAATGGTAGATCCGTATTCGCGGGTTGTGTTAGCGCCAGTTTGATAAATTTTTGTTCCGCATTCGGCCACGGTTTGATGGCCAAGGCGCTGCCACAGCCCAACAGTCTCCTAGAGTGTGTGGATCTCAATGGGCTGAGTTTGAGGTGGAAGCCGAGCTACCTGCAAGTAAGTCCCGTGGTGGGTGACCACCGTAGGACCCTCCAACGATCAAGTTAGAGCCGAGGAATATTGGCAGAGTAGTGGCTTATTGGAGTTAAATTGTGTTACCAGAGTCGTCTGAGAGAGGGTTTTTTTATAGTGGTCGCATAGAGCGAACAGGTGCGAGATCTTCGCCGTCAGTTACGCCCTTATCGTTACGCCTGCATGAATGATGGGATCCCTCCATTAATGATAGAATCCGCTCATTAATGGAGGATGCGCCAGCGTGGGACGCGGGGCGGTGGATATCTCGCCTTGGCGAGATACGCGGAGTCGTTGCGGAGGCGCTTGGGATCCGCATTATCAGTTGATCGGGAGAGCTGGGGAGGCTTAGCTAGGCGGATGGCTCGGAGACGAGCCGGGAGGCCGAGGAAGCTCAGCTCTGCAATAGCTCGGAGGCGAGCAAAAGTGGAAGGGTGCAAGTTCGGCTGCCAGATTGCTCGTGGGCAAGAAGTGGAGTGCCCACACTGATTTTACCTCGGTATCCCCCAGGAGTCTAGTAGGCTGTCGTGGGTGACACGTCATTTACTACGTGTCGTGATCTGAGGAATTCCCACTTATGAGCATCATCATTAGCCCCCCACTTTCGTTCTGACCTATTTATGGGTCGGGTCGCGAATGGCCTGCTTGGTTTTTCTCGGCCCAGTTTGTTGCCGAGAATCATTAGTGCGGATTTTCCGGGGAGACGTGGCTTGGGATAGTTGCGTCGTTTCGATCTTTGAAGCCACGTGGCACCTCCCCCGGAGTTTGGATATTTGCGCATATCTTCGATAATATCAGCGGATCAGTGAAATGATTGCGCATTAAGGAGGGTGCGCCATTTCGCTCATTCGTCTGTTGGGCTGTAGGCCACGTATCCGACATGGGTTGGCGGACGCGACAGGCTATCGCTGTCACCTGCAACCGAAGGGATGTCCCCAATGACCGATCGCCACGAGGAGCTCTACGGTTGGCAGGCGCGACGTTTCGTTTTGGCGGGAATCGATCTGGGCCGTTGGATACTTTCTTTGGAGTGTATAAATAGGAGGGGACCATCCTAGGGCCAACACTTTTACCCTAATTCACTATCGTTGCCAAAGATTGCCTGATGCTTCTTCCCTTTAGATCGGATCACCCGTGATTTTTCTTTGGCGAGCCCATTCCCTTGAATCAGGTTAGATGTCTTCATATGAGGAGTTTGTAGAAGTTGTTAGGGTAGATTCAGATGATGAGGCTCCAGTTGTTGGAGCCAAGTCCAGCGGGTCTTCCTCCCCTCCATCTTCAGATAGACGAGAGGGTTCTTCTGCTGCGTCATCTGTGTCGGGCTTGCCTCCTAGAACCAGGGTTACCCGTGTCGTTCGTTGTCGGGCGGCGACAAGGGCCCTAAGGTGCGCATCGGGAACGCCCGCGATGCACCCTCTGTCTTGAGGAGTGTGGATAAGCTTACCGAGATTTGGGCTCTATTCCATATTCCCCCCGCCTATTCGCTTCGTTTAGCTAAAGAGGGTGAGCGGGCGGACCAGGTGCAGGGTAAGGAGATTGCCCTGTATTTGGAAGCATTCCGGGCCGGAATGCGTCTGCTCTTCTCAACCGAGGTATGTGGGGTGCTTCGCTACTTCCATCTTGCCCCGGTCCAATTAGCCCCGAACTCATGGAGAATCCTCCTCGGGTTTCTAGTCTGGTTGAAACTAGAAAACATCCCATTCAGTTTGATCCTCCTCGTTTCCTTCCTCTATTATAAGAATCACCCTGGCACCAGCAATGATGGGCCGAGATGAGTGTATTTTTCCTTCAAAAAACGTAAGGGCAGGATGGCCGGGTCGGGTGTGGTAGCCGTTCTTTCTTCCATCCATGAATGGAAGGAGAAGTTCAAATTCGTCGGGCCACCCGAGGGCGAGGATTGGTCTATGCCTATATAGTGGCACATGGTTGACTGCCCGAGGGTGAAACCGTCATCCTTATCCGAGGCAAGGGCGTGTCATTGTAGGAGCCGGTCTAGCGGGCCGACGTCTTGCTTTCTGAGCAGGCTCTGAGCTGGGCTGGGCTCAGCCCTGCGCGCTTTCTGGATAAGTTAGGGCCGTGGAAGATCTATTTAGAGTTTGATGAATTTTCGTTGCCCTTTTCAGCGTCACTAACTCTCTTTTGTGTATTCTCATTTTTGCAGAGCAAATGGACCGATCCAAGTTCTTAGCTGCCATGGCCGTGAAGGCCCAGAAGAAGACCGTGTTGGGTTACGGCAGCGTCCCGGCCATCAAACCGTGGCTAAATGCGGAACAAAATTTTTCTAAACTGGCGCTACCATGACCCGATGCCCGGATTTACCCTAAACCCTATACTAGCAATATGTATAACTAGGAGTTAGATGGTTATACCGAGTTGATCTGTGTCCTTCAGTCTTAAACCATCTTCCCAAGCTCCTAGAGGCTCCTTGATCGAATTTGGTTGCCGGTCTTCCTCCATCTACGATGATCCACCTGAGGGAAACGGCGCAAGCTCCAGCCTCGCCAAGCGAGGCAACCGACGCCCCAAGGTTGCTAGCAATGGAGAGTGGAGGTATATGAATGTTTCACTATGATTTTTCTCTCATCATAAATGCTCCAAGAGCAACTCAAGAAGATGAAGAGGAGTTGAGGAAACATGTGGCATGAGCAACTAAAGAAAAATTTGCTAAGTGTCCAAGTGAGTAGAGCAAGTGAAGAAAACCAAGTCAAGAAAACAAAATGCATGGCCTTTCAAGAAATGTGGCTGCCTTTCTCTCTCTCTATCATGCACCAAAATATCTCTTTTCATTTTACCAATAAACAATTCCATGTCATACCTCTCTATATGCTCAAGCCCATGCTCATGCCAACTCACCCTCCACCTCATTTCCCAAATTGATTTTCTAAAAAGAAAATCAATTAATGAGGTGGCCATCTTCTAGAAACTATTCCTTATAAATACGGAATACAACCCGGTACACGTATCGAAATACATATACGCGTATTCGTACAAAAATACGAATAGCCAAGAGAGAAAATGAATAGTGAAAAATAATACTAGAATACATATATATAAATACATAAATAAATTATTAAATCAAAACCTGATTTAATAATCCGGCTTAATCCTAAGACGCTAGTATTATCAACCGTCCGATTAAAATCTGTGCAGCATATACACATATTTAATCGGACACCTGTATGTACTAACATACGTCATCTACACCATATCTCCTGAACCGTGAAAATCCTCTGTGTGGGACTCTAAAGACTCGTCAATACGCTGGCAGTGGGTTTAACCACAATCACGTCAGCGGCACTAGCTGTACGTAACGGCTACCCAGGTATTGAGCGAAAGGAAGGCCGACGAGCAAACTCATCCAAACCCCTACTGAGCCTGACAGTGACAATATCCGTACAGTCCGGTCTGTTCGTCTAAGAGTATCGCATATCGAGTCTAGGGGGTGGATAAAGTCGGACCCCTACTGACGCGATAATTCGTGTCGGTATGTAACCCATCACCATCTGAGAAACTATCGATCCTGGATCGGTAATTCTCGTCTACCCCGGCCGAGGATTTCTAGTGATGGCCACCCGTGCACAACGCGATATCAACCCCCAATACCGGGAGAGGCGAATCCCCGACGATTCGCTCACTGCCTCCATGTGGCTCGGGACTGTAGCCAATTAAAACCTGTTTGCACGACTCTTTTGAGCCATGGTAGGGTAGTAATCAAAGCACAGTGGGAACTCACACGAGACAAATGACGATCTCAGGTCGACAGACTAACCTGTACACATGTCACCCGGGAACTGCTATCTGACAATAGGTATAATACCAACTAGCAGGTTCCCGGCGAGTCCGTCCAGTGTACTTATAACCCAATGATCACCTGTATACTATCTTAGGTGAACAAACTAACACCAATGGCTTGTGAGACTTGGCTACCGCCCCTCGTCGGGGTCTCGATCAGTATACATTAGTCTACTCCGGAGTACAGATGCCCAGTCTCGATACTCCCACGACTAGGGACATTTAAGGATGTGCTTATAGACCATCCAGCTCTCACGTATATGATCGCCATCATAATGCTGGTAGTCAAGCAAGAATCATATGGGCTCTATCAACATGTAATAGTGATCTGTAATACCACCTGAAGCATATACATGATGATAAAAACAAACCGGATATCATACTATCATTTCGAGTAAGACTGTTCTACCGGTATAGGTCCTCCCTCAATCATCATAATCACCTGCCTGCGATTATGATAATTTCCTTGAGGGCACTATAGCCAACAGACCGGGGGTGGAAGTTCGTCCCGACCCGGTTCGAGTTTGGCCCCGAGGCCAGCTCCACCAAGCAAGCCCTCTGCTATGCCCCAAGCCCCGGAAGAAAGCCCCGGGGGGGCAGAAGCACGCGCGGGACCTGGTGCCCCAGACGAGGGAGGCGGAGGAGGAGGAACCCACCGATGTTCCCCTCAAAAGGCAAAAATGAACGGTCTCTCGGGCGCCCTCCACCGGAATTCCAGTGCAGGAGGGGGACTTCTGCTTCGGGGTGCCCTCGAGGCTCTCCGTCGTCGACAGCCTGCTCTCCGACATGAACCAAGCAGCTGGGGGCAAGATTCCCCACGGGACTCTGAAGGCCCAGGTGGCAGCCATTGCTCAGGAGGCAGTTCAGGTCGGTATCCGTTTTCCTTGAAGAATTTTCTTAAGTATATTTTTTTGGTTTGAACGTTTTTAACTCCTTTTGCTGCTTTCCTCAGGTCCTCCACCACTACGCCCTCATTGTCAATATGGAATCCGAGGAGATAGCCCCGGCCATGAAGAAGGCGGGCGAATCGTCCTCACGTGAGGAGGATCTGCGTCTTCACTTGCAGCAGGTGGAGGAGAAGATAGCCGCCCTCGAAGCTCGAGTGGTCGCCGAGGAGCTGACGAATTCCAAGTACAAGGAGTCTCACCGACTTCTGAGTGAATCCAACCGGGCCATCCAGGTTAAGTTAGAGGAGGTTGGCAACCTCTATAACACAATTAAGAAGTTGAGGGATGCCAGCAGGAAGGATGCTCGGGTGGCGCTCGATGCGGTGAAGCCTGCCGAGGTCCGAGCAGTGAAGTCCGTGGAGAGGTATAAAGCGTCTGACCAGTTCTACGCCGACCTCGCCGAAGCCTTGGCCATCGTTTGGCATGAGGCCCTTGATGCCGTCAAAGCGTCAATGCTGGAGTTTGCCGACGGTGAGCTCCGTCCTAAATACCCACTCTCTGGGGACGTGCCGCAGGGGGCGGAGTAGTTCAAGAGACCGAAGCCCCGGCCCCCAAGGGCGGTGTCCAGTAGGGCAAAATCCTGGCGGAGCCCATAGCCTGAGCTATCTTCCCTTGGGAGTTTTTGTTTTATAAAATTTTGTAAGCCTCCGGGCATTTTTGTAAGGCTGAGGAGCCCAAAACACCTTGCACAAATTTGAAATATAAATAAAATTGAACTTATTTTCCTCTGCGTGAATGTCTGTTTTCTGCATGAGTATTTTAGCTCGTCAGTCTTCTCCTCCCGCGAGTGTTAGGTTGTAAGTCTATGCCAGGCTTTTTAGGTGACGATCGCGCGTCGAGTGTAAGTCGAATAGGAGACAAGTGCAGGAAGGTCGTTACGGTACCCTCCCGCTCCCCGGAGTTGAGGTGGCGATCGTTCATTTAGGATGAATCAAAAGATATCCCAAGGCTAGGAAGGTCGGTATCAGTCCGTACCTCGGAGTCGAGGTGACGACCACCTGTTTTAGCATGAGTAGAAGATCATCCAAGTTAGAATAGGTCGGCCATAACTGATTCTTCTTCAATGTGGGTCTTAGATCCATGTCTTCGTAGGGCAGGAATCTACCCCTCAGAGATTAGCCGAGCAGGAACCTGCATGGTGGCCTCTGTAGGAGGGCTTTAGATTCTTAGCGTTGATGGGTAGGAAGCTACCCGCTAGGGATGGACCGGGCAGGGAAACTACTCTGTGGCCTCGTTAAGGGGGCCTTAGATCCTTAGCGTTGATAGGTAGGAAGTTACCTGCTAGGGATGGACCGGGCAGGGAAGCTGCTCGATGGTCTTGAGGTGAGGGCTTTAGATGCTTAGCATAGATGGGTAGGAAGCTACCCGTTAGGGATGGACCAGACAGTGAAACTTCTCGGTGGCCTCGATAGGAGGGCCTTAGATCCTTAGTGTAGATGGGTAGGAAGCTACCCGCTAGGGATGGATCGGGAAGGGAAGCTGCTCGGTGGCCTCGAGAGGAGGGCTTTTGATCTAAAGCGTTGTTGCGTAGGAAGCTACCCATTGCGGATGGGCCAGCAGGAAATTGCTCGGCGGCCTCGTGATGAGGGCTTTGATCCACAGCATTGTTGGGCAGGAAGCTACCCACTGCGGATGAATTGAGCAGGAAGCTGCTCGGTCGCCTCGTGAGGAGGGCTTTAGATCCACAGTGCTGTTGGGCAGGAAGCTACCCGTTTATGGATGAGCCGAGCAGGAAGCTATTCGGCTGCCTCATGATGAGGGCTTTTGATCCTTAGCGTAGATAGGTAGGAAGCTACTCGCTAGGGATGGACCGGGTAGGGAAGCTGCTCGGTGGCCTCGTGATGAGGGCTTTTGATCCTTAGCGTAGATGGGTAGGAAGCTACCCGCTAGGGATGGACCGGGCAGGGAAGCTGCTCGGTGGCCTCGAGAGGAGGGCTTTTGATCCACAACGTTGTTGGGTAGGAAGCTACCCACTGTGGATGGCCAGCAGGAAATTGCTCGGCGGCCTCGTGATGAGGGCTTTTGATCCTTAGCGTAGATGGGTAGGAGGCTACACGGTAGAGATGGTTCGAGCAGGAAAGCTCTTTTTATCCCCTCAGTATATTTTACACAATTTTTAAAACAAACCTAAGGGTCTCGGAACCGAGAAAAGAAACAAAAGTTGTGCAAAAGGTTTCCTTTATGAGAGGACCTACCTCATGAGATTTAATTCAATGTCAATAAGAATTACATTATTCCAAAAGAAGAAGACATATTTTTTCTATTTATACAACTTGAGCTTTTCAGCATTGTAAGGCCGGGGGCGACGGTCTCCTCCACCTTCCCGAACTTGATCCGAGGTAACGGCCATGATGTGGCCGATCGTTAATTACTCGGGGGCGATTGGGTCTCTTTGTTCTCGTTCTGCTTGCTGTTTGTCCCTTAGGTACTTCGCCAAGTGGCCAGAGCGGATCAAATCCTTAATGTAGTTGCAGAGTTGTTTGCAGTTCTCGGTCGGGTGCCCTTGCGTCCTATGGAAGGCGCAGTAAGGGCCACGAGACGTTTTCCCGCCCTCTGGGTAACTGGCGGGAGCTTAAAGAACCTTTCGCCCTTCGCTTCCTCCAACAGCTCGGTCTGAGAGATGTTAAGAGGAGTGTACTCCTGGAACTTCGGGGAGTAAGGTTTTGGTTGGTCGATCGTCTTTTTCTCTTCTCTGCCCCTCTTCTTTTGGTCGGTTTGGTCGCCTCTTGGCTGATTTGAGTTCACCTTCGATTCGAGTTGGATCTCCCGCTCGGTCCAAGCTTTTACTTCGGCCATGGCCTTAGGTTGCGCTAATGAAAAAGAGCGGAGCCACTCTTTGTGTCACGACCCGAAAGTACAGAACATGAATGGCACTTAGACTACGAAATGTCTCGAGGCGTACGTAATCTAAGTAAGCCGAAAACCCAGAAATCCAAACCAAGAAAAGTAGTAGAGTAAAGGAAAACCAATTTAAATCAAATAGTTTTAATAGCATAAGCCGAATTATGCGTTTTTAAAACATCAAATATTTCCTGAAAATTTCGGCAGAGTCTCCTTTGTAAATACTGGCCCCCAAACGGGATACAACATGAATAGTATACGAAATCAATAAAAGGCATCCCCAAGCGGGAGCTAGCTCTTCGTCAATCGACGGTCACAACCACACAAGCCATATAATATACAACGCCAAGGGCGAGGATCAAAACTCAAAAGGAAACTCAAAACAACAAGAAATCCACAGAAATATAACGCGCGACTCTAAGGTCGAAAGAATAACATCACTGGTCTCTATCTCAAAAATAAATACATGTTTGGTTGATGGAATTTACTAGATACAACTGAATAATATTATACAAAGTAATATGATGTGTACGATACCAATAAACCCACATACTAGCAAGTCACCCGAAAGAAGCAGTGCCAGCAAAGCCGTAATGAAACCTGTACGGCAAAACCTACAAGAACTGTGGCACAACGGGGGTGAGTTGCCAACTCGTGAGTAGAAAAACATCTACGAATAGAAATCGCATGAACAACGCAATCCTAGGTCCACAATCATAATATATCCTCAAATATATAACCAGCAGCTTATAACAATGGCTAGGGTAAAAGTCTAACCCAAGTGTAATCCCATGTGCCCGTGTCAGTGCCTCAGGTAGCAATATATCATATGGATGATGTATGAATGCAAGAAACAGAATGCATGTCCTGAAGAAAACTGCTTTCAAAATTTAGTGAGATTTCTGTATCTTTTTAAAACGAGGTATCATAATGAAATCAGCATAAACAGTGCCTAGCATCGACGCAAAAAAAAATTCCAAATATCTCGATATCTCTGTGTCGCAATCTCTGTACCTTAATATGTTAAATATCTCTGTATGTCTCAATCTCACTATCTAGTGTTAGGTTTACCTAGCACCCTATGAGAGGTTTGGAAGCATCACATGTCACAAAGATCAAATTTTTATGGTGCTAGGTAAGCATACAAAGGATCTATCCTAGAAAATTAGGGTTTCTAAACTTTACAAGTAGCAAAGACTAGGGTTTTGAGAGTACAACCTTTGTAGCTCCCTATGCTAGACTCCTTGGCCACTTGAGGGTTGGAGGAGGGTTCGCTTGAGGTCTCTTAGTGTCCACGACAATCCACCCGAAGCTCCTTGTCCAAGCTAACAACTTCACTAGATCAAGTGGAGGAAATGAAGCTAACACTCTAAACAAGTGGGTTAGACTTGTGTAGAATGATGTTGTGGTGGCTTTTCTCATTTCAAAAACCTATCTTGATGAGTGTTTTGCTCACTATAGAAAACTAGAGAGCAAAGGAAGAAGGAGGAAGAAGATGATGGCTTTTCTTTTAACAAGAGTAAAAGACTAACTCATAAAGAGAAAATGAAAATATATGTATATATATTTATCACTTCTCATCTCAAACCATGGTTAAATGTTTAAGATATTATTTAATTTGAGTTAAAACACAAAGAGAAGGTTAATCCATGGTTAGAAGTAGGTGAGCATGGTTAGGTTAAGGAAGAGTGTAGAATACAACCATGAATTATCCTTTCCTTTTTCTTTTCTTTTGTTTTAACAAAAAGTAAATAATAATCCATATATTTAAACCATGGTGTGAGTCTTATATTGCCACCATTTTCAATGTGTAAACAACCATGAAGGATGATGTATGTATGTATGTGTGTATGCACATCCATATGTGCATGAATCTAGAAAGAAAACATACATGCATGCATACATCCATCAAATACAAGAAATGATTTCTAGTGAGAAACTAATGGTTAAATGATAAATTAACACTTGATTTATCAATCCGGCCATATCACATACGACCCCACCAAAAGCAAGCCGCCTGATCAATATACGGTATCCTATACGCGCATTTTAACCGGGTCCATGCGCATATCGCATACGCGCACCACAACGTTTCGCCTGGACTAGGTAACTCCTTTGTGGGACTCTAAGACTCGTCAATACGCCGGCAGTGGGTGATGATCATATTAAGCACCCCCAAGCCGCAAGCGGTCAGCTAAACGTAATGGCCACCCGGGTATTGAACGATCAGAAGAAAACAAGCGAACCTGCTACAACTCCCGTCGAGCCAACCGACAACACTACCGTACAGTCCGGTCTCTTCGTCAGATATGCTGCATATCGAGCCTAGGGATGGTCACGTCGACCCTAATAACTCAATAAGTCATGTCGGTGAATGGTCTATAACAGATCGAGAAATTACTGATAACACTTATCAGTAAATCTCAGCAGCCCTGGCCAGGGACTTACTGATATAACCAGTCGGGCACAGCACAACATCAACTCCCAATACCGGGAGAGACGAAACCCCTCCTATCGCTCATCTCCTTCGTGTGTCTCGGGACTATACCCAACGGCCACCTGTTTGCACGACTCAGTAGAGCCGTGGTAGGGTGGCAATCAAAGTACAGTGGGAGAACACACAAGACTCTATGACGATCTCGGGTCTACAGACTAACCTGTACCAGTGTCACCTGAGAACTGCTATCCGACGATAGATATAATTCCATATAGGAGTTCTCGGTGAGTCCGTCCAGTGTACCCAGTCACCACTGAGCACCTGTATACGATCTCGATGTCAAACATCGATGAATGTGGGAACATTCATCGCCCATCATATGGGTCAAGTATCATATACGCTAGTCTACTCTGGTATATCGATGCCCCGTCTCGATACACCTCCGACTAGGGACATTTCAGGATATGCTTATAAACTATAGATGTCCCACTAGTATGATCTCTATCATAATCACTGTAGTCAAGTCAATATCCTCAGGGCTTTATCAACATGTATGAATGAGTAAAAGCATGATCAAATCAACATGTGAGATAAAGAAGAACCAGATAACATACTATCATGTCGAGCAAGAATGTACACTGAATATATATATACATGTATAAATACATCCACTATCACATAATGGCCTCTAGGGCATACATATATCCAACAATCTCCCACTTGCACTAAGGCCAGTTATTGGCGTATCTCATACCCAACATCTCAAAAAGTCGCTCATGCTGCGGCTGAGGGAGGGCCTTGGTGAGTGGATCTGCGGCGTTATTCTTTGTGTCTACTCTCTTAATCTCGATCTCGCGGCGATCTACAATCTCCCGGATCAAATGAAAGCGCTTCAGGATGTGTCTGGACCGCTGATGGGATCTGGGCTCCTTGGCTAACGCCATAGCTCCATTATTATCATAATACAATGGTATTGGATCAATAATGGTTGGAACTACTCCTAGCTCCGAGACGAACTTCTTCATCCAGACGGCTTCCTTGGCGGCATCATTTGCAGCAATGTACTCAGCCTCCATCGTAGAGTCTGCAACGGTATCCTGTTTGGAACTCTTCCAACTTACCGCCCCTCCATTAAGGGTAAATACAAACCCTGAGATAGATTTGCTGTCGTCCTTATCGCTCTGGAAGCTCAAATCGGTAAAGGCCTCCATTTGGAGATCTGCATTACCATACACCAAGAACAATTCTTTAGTCCTTCGCAAGTACTTAAGAATGTTCTTCACAGCTGTCCAGTGGTTCTCCCCTGGGTTGGATTGATACCTGCTTAAAACACTAAGTGCATAAGCTACATCTGGGCGTGTACATAACATCGCATACATTATAGATCCTACTGCCGAAGCATAGGGTATAATGCTCATGCGAGCTCTCTCTTCATCGGTCTTTGGGCAAGAGTCCTTGGAGAGAGTGACTCCATGGCAAGCGGGTAAGGCACCCCGCTTGGAGTCTTCCATACTAAACCTTTTTAGAATGGTGTTGATGTACCTGGTTTGGGACAATCCCAATAACTTTTTGGATCTATCCCTATAGATCCTTATGCCAAGGATGTATGTGGCATCACCCAGGTCCTTCATGGAGAACCTTAGTGATAAGAAAGATTTGACTGACTGTAGCATAGGAATATCATTTCCTATCAGAAGAATGTCATCCACGTACAATACGAGGAATGTGACAGCTCTTCCTACAGCCTTCTTATAAACACAAGGTTCATCTGGATTTTTGATGAAATCAAACTCTTTGATAACATCATCGAAACAGATGTTCCAACTCCGAGATGCCTGCTTTAACCCATATATGGATTTAAGCAATCTACATGCTTTCCCGCTGCTCCCACTGTCAATGAAGCCCTCTGGCTGATCCATATAAACGCATTCTTCTAAATCTCCATTTAGAAATGCTGTTTTAACGTCCATCTGCAAGATTTCATAGTCGTAGTGAGCAGCAATAGCAAGTAGGATCCGAATGGATTTAAGCATGGCTACGGGCGAAAAAGTTTCGTCATAATCCAAACCTGGTCTTTGACGAAAACCTTTCGCCACAAGTTTTGCTTTATAGGTCTCTACCTGCCCATCTACACTAATCTTTCTTTTAAAGATCCATTTGCATCCCACAGGTTTTACCCCAGGGGATACAATGTCCAAAGTCCATACTTTGTTGGTGTACATAGACTCCATTTCGGATCTCATGGCATCCAGCCACTTCACAGAGTCTCCACTCGTGATAGCTTGCTAAAAAATGGTAGGATCATTATCATCCATGATGCAGTCTTCTCCGTCACCATCAATGAGGAAACTGTAGTACCTCTCCGGTGGGCGAGAAGTCCTACCAGACCTTCGGAATGGCCAAGGTTCCTCAGTTTCTATTGCAACAGCCGGTTTAACCAAATCGTCATTTGTAGTTTGTGTCTCTAGAACCTCTTGTAGATCCACCACTTTGCCATCATCTTTATCTGTGAAAAACTCTTTTTCCAAGAATGTGGCATACTGAGAAACAAACACCTTTTGTTCCTCTTTGTGGTAGAATAGATATCCATATGAGTTCTTTGGATATCCCACAAAGTTACACATGACCGACCGTGTCTCGAGTTTGTCCAGATTCTGCTTTTTAACATAGGCCGGGCAACCCCAAATCTTAATTCTCTTAAGAGATGGTATCTTCCCATGCCATATCTCATATGGCGTGGTAGACACGGTTTTGGTTGGAACCCTGTTCAGTAGAAATGCTGCAGTCTCCAATGCATGCCCCCAAAATGAGACGGGTAACTCAGCATCACTCATCATGGATCGGACCATATCTAATAGGGTCCTATTCCGTCGTTCAGACACACCGTTGTTGTTAGTTGTATGTATGCCCTAGAGGCCAGTATTGTACAGATGATGTATATTATATTGGATGCTTGGACATATATAGAGATGACTTTCTTGCTCGATATGATAGTATGCTATCTGGTTACTCTTTATCTTAACATGTATACCAGTCTCTTTATACTGTCTTATAATTACATGTTGGTAAAGCCCTTAGGATGTGTACTTGACTACGTGGACTATGATACAGATCATACTAGTGGGGACATGGTAGTCCATAAGTACATCCTTCAAGGTCCCTAGTCGTAGGTGTATCGAGACGGGGCATCGATATACCAGTGTAGACTAGCGTATACGCTTCTCGGCCCATGAGATGGGCGATGGATGATCCCATATCCATTGATGTTTGACATCAGAGATAGTATACGGGTGCTCAGTGGAGACTGGGTACACTGGACGGACTCACCGAGAACTCCCAGCTGGTATTATACCTCACGTCAGATGGTAGTTCTCTGGTGACACTAGTACAGGTTAGTCTGTAGACCCGAGATCGTCATAGAGTCTTGTGTGATTCCCACTGTACTTTGATTTCCACCTTACCACGTCCATGAGGGCGTGCAAAATGGTGGTTTTTGGGTACAGTCCCGAATCATATGGAGGCAATGAGCGATAGGAGGGGTTTCGTCTCTTCCGGTATTGGGGGTTAATGTTGTGCTGTGCTCGATTGGCCGTAACAGGGAAGTCCCTGGCCAGGGCTGATTCAGAGATTTGCTGGTAAGTGTTACCAGTAGTTTCTCGACCCGTTATGGGCCTCACATCGGCATGACTTATCAGTTATTGGGGTCTGACGTTTACCACCCCTAGACTTGATATGCGACATATCTGACAAGGAGACCGGACTGTACGGGAAGTGTTGCCGGTTGGCTCGATGGGAGTTGTAGCATGTTCGCTTGTTCTCTTCTGATCGCTCAATACCCGGGTGGCCGTTACGTTTAGCTGATCGCTTGCGGCTTGGGGGTGCTTGATATGATCATCACCCACTACCGGCGTATTGACGAGTCTTAGAGTCCCACAAAAGAGTTACCTAGTCCAGGCGAAACGTTGTGGTGCGCGTATGCGATATGCGCATGGACCCGATTAAAATGCGCGTATGGGATACTGTATATTGATCGGGCGGCTTGCTTTTGGTTAGGGTCATATGTGATATGACCGGATTGATAAATCAAGTGTTGATTTATCATTTAACAATTAGATTCTCACTAGAAATCTTTTCTTGTATCTTTGGATGTATGGATGCATGTATGCATTCCTTATTGATTCATGCACATATGGATGTGCATGCACACATACATACATACATCATCTATCATGGTTGTTTATACATAGAAAATGGTGGATATATAAGACTCACACCTTTGGTACATGTGATGCTTCCAAACCCTTCAGTTGGTGCTAGGCTAACCCATCAGTTGTGCTGTGGTGTGTAAGGAGGAGTGAGCTGAGAGAGAATCCCATTCTCTTTTAGAAAGTTTGCAAATTCCGTACTGAGATACTCTCCACCTCGATCTGATCGAAGCATCTTGATACTCAAGCTGGTTTTTTTTTCTACTTCTTGTTTATATTCAATGAATTTCTCGAAAGCTTCGGACTTGTGCTTTAATAAAAATACACGACCGAATCTTGAGAAATCGTCAGTGAACGTAATGAAGTATGAAAAACCACCTCTAGCCTGTGTAGACATTGGCCCGCATACATCACTATGTATGAGGCCTACGAGCTCAGTAGCTCTTTCTCCGTGTCCGGTAAAGGGAGTTTTGGTCATTTTACCCTTGATACAAGACTGGCAAGTCGCATAAGATTTATATTCAAAAGAGTTTAAATATCCATCTTTGTGTAACTTGTTTAGTCTTGTTTCGTTAATATGACCAAGTCTACAGTGCCAAAGAAAAGCTTCATTTAATTCTGAAAATTTTCTTTTATTAGTGTGTTGTATACTGAAAACTGTGTGTTGATTTAGGACGTATATCCCGTTATTAAGTGTACCATACCCAACCAACATTTGATTCAGGTGAATGTTCATAACATTGTTCTGCAATATAAAGTTATATCCTTCATTGTCTAACAAAGAAACTGATATTATATTACATACCATACTTGGTACAAAATAACATGGGTTCAAAACCAGTATACACCCAGATGGCAACCCCAAGTGATACTCTCCCACTGTGACTGTATGTACATTGGAACCATTTCCAACGCGGAGAGTATGGTCACCTGTCTTCAAAACTTTGCTATTTCCCAGTCCCTGCATAGAATTGCAAATGTGAGAACCTGAACCGGTATCTAATACCCAGGAAGCAGAGTTTATTGAAAAACAGTTTTCTGTCACAAACACACCTGAAGCGGAAGCATCCCCATGCTTCTTCTCGAGGTTCAAGTACTCCGTACAGTTGCGCTTCCAATGTCCTGTCTTATGGCAATGAAAACATTCACCTTTCCCCGAGTCTCCAGCTTTGGACTTTTCCTTTCCCTTCACCTTTTTAACTCCACCCTTAGGATTGGTGGGCTTCTTCTTTTTCTTTCCTTTGGCCTTAGCCTTTGGGCGAGAAGAAGAAGATTGCCCAATAGTCATAGCGGGAGTTTTCATTGATTTCATAGTGCTCTCTGCACTCCTTAACATATTAAGGAGTTCAGGTAGCTCCTTCTCCATGCCGTGCATGTTGAAGTTAACTATGAACTGAGCAAAGGTGGAAGGGAGGGACTGCAGAATAATATCCGTATATTGTTCATTGTCCATTGTCCATCCTAGGTCCTTAAGCTCTTCTATAAGAGCTATCAACTTCAGAACATGGTCTCCTACCGGTGTGCCAGGGGCCATTCGCATCTGAAACAATTTCTTTGATGCTTCGTATTGCAATACGCGGGATTGCTTTCCATACAACTCCTTTATATGGAGGAATATGGTTTGAATGTCCATATTCTCGTGGTGCTTTTGATGTGTATTGTCCATCGATGCAAGCGCGAGGCATTTGGCCGTGGCACAGTCAGCGTCCCATGTCTTGCGGACTTCAATGTCCGCAACTGAGGATTTTAGACCTGGGGTGGGTGGGGCTGAAGCCGTGAGGACATATGATACTTTATCATAAGTCAAGGCTATTTTCAGATTCCTCAGCCAGTCTTTATAATTGGTCCCATTCAGTTTGTTTTTATCTAGTAGAAGCTTGAGTCTAGTCATTGGTATCTGCCATTAAGAGAGAGAAAAGAATACACTCCGCGAAAGCTCTTGCACAGATCAGATTGGTTATTATCTTGTCTAATCGATGTCTCCCACTGCTTTAATCAAGTTTTTCTTTCAAACCTTAAAAAGAAAACTAGCCAGGATTAATTACAGTCTACAACTTCGCTAACCATTCAGCCAGGCCAGTGTCGGTACTTGAGGGAGGTTCCCTGTGCTTTCGCACGGACCTAATTAAAGTAAACCTCGTTTTCCCAGAGGCGTAGCCCCGTTAACACCTTTCTAGACACCTAATGAGTTAGCTAATTGTAAACTGCAAAACTCTCCTAGGAGCAACTATTGCCCACAGTGGGATCGGGATCCAACCATCATATGGAAGGTATGCAATCTCATTGCAAATCTCAACACTTGAAATTCTCGATGTGATTTTTACCCCTAGTACTTATGACCTTAACTATGGTCAACAAATCATAAGTACCAGTCAAGTTCTACCCGTCATTTCTTGATCAATTAGACCCACCCATATGACCCTTAACTATGGTCAACAAAGTCGCATGAATGTCCTAATTAATCTGCATCATATGCAGTGTAGGAAGACATCACTTAGCTACCGTACACTACGCCTTAACTAAAGTCAACAAACGTAGCACGAATACTAAGTACTCTACTTCCTAAAATGACAGAGGGTTGTGTTAGTGTATATGCCCTAGAGGCCATTACTGTATCATACTAGTTTGTATATTACTTAATGGAAGCTTGGGATATTCACAGTTGTATAGACAATCTTGCTCAATATAGTAGTATGCTACTTGGTTTGTTTCTACTTCAATGTGTACATGTGATTATTTTAGTGTATCACTTATACACATTAGTGGAGCCCTTAGGATCTTTGCTTGATTACCAGCGTTGTGATGGCAGTCACACTAGTGGGGGCTGGGTAATCTATAAGCACATCCTTATGCAGGTCCCTAGTCGCAGGACTATCGAGAGAGGGCATCGATACTCCGGAGTAGACTAGCGTATGCGCTTCTCATCCCAGTGTGGGAGATGGTCTGTCCCATAGCCATCAGTACGTCGTACTGGAGATAGTATGCGGGTGCTCGTTAGGTTACGAGTACACTGGACAGGACTCGTCGGGAACTGTTGGTTGGTACTATACCTATCGTCAGTTATCAGTTCCCAGGTGACATGAGTACAGCTTAGTCCGCTGACTTGACACTGTCACTTCGCCTCGAGTGTGTTCCCACTGTACTTAGATTACTACCTTACCACGGCTCAAAGGAGTCGTGCAAACAGGTAGTCGTTGGGTGCAGTCCCGAAGCACTTGGAGGCAGTGACGGTTAGACAGGATTCGTCTCTCCCGGTATTGGGGGTTGACATCGCGCTGTGTCTAGGAGAGCCATTACACGAGTAGTCCCTGGCCAGGGCAAGCGAGATATACTGGTCAGTTTCCAGTGTTATCTCAGGGTGTTTTGGGCTTCACTCCAACACGACTTGTACAGCTATTAAGGGACTGGCGTTTACCGCCCCCTAGGACCGCCATGCGATGTATCAGACGAACAGACCGGACTGTATGGAGATTGTCACATTCAGACTCAGTAGGAGTTCAGATGGGTTTCACCTCGTCCGTCTTCTTATCGACATCTACCTGGGGACCGTTACGCACAGCTAGTGCCGCTTGCGGTCTGTGGTTAAACCCACTGCCAGCGTAGTGTCAAGTCTTTAGAGTCCCACACAGAGGGCTATTCGCCTTTGGGCAAAACAGAGTAGAGGTCGCATGGTTTTGCGACAGGGTTCGTTCTCATCCGCGCACTTGTGCACGTTTGGCTTCCGGACGGATATTACTAGCGGGCTCTGGTTTGAGCCAGATCCTAGTATATGTTTTGGGGTTAGTTTTATCTCATAGTATTCATGTTCCTCGGAACACGAATGCGGGTGTGTATGCATAGTTGATTGAGGCGGAGGAAGAGGATTTTCATTAGGATTTCGGAACGGGTGTGTATGCACAGTTGATAGTCGTCTTTTTCCAAACCCTAATGAATTTGTGATATATCAATTAATAATATTAATTAAATGAAATTGTGTCATGGTTGGGTTTGTTGACTTGTTGACCAAGGTTGACTTGTTGACCATGGTTGAAACATTGACTATCATCATTACACATCAAAGATGCTCTTTGATTCTAGCAAAACCATTTAATGTGAAATGATAATAGTCTTATCAAACCTTCCATCAACTTTTCATTTAGATTAATTTTATTAATTTGATAATTCACTAGATATTGTTATGGTTGTAAAAAAACCATTTCATTCTATCATATTGATTCTCTCTCCTCTCTTCTTCTTCCTCCTCCTCTAGTTCAAGGAGATCCATTCTCATGTGTTGAGAAACCTCTCCTTGAGATAAAATACTCTAAACCACTCTCTACTCACTCTAGGGTGAAGGTCTAGCAAGCCAAAGACCTTAGTTCTCTCAAAGTTCGAGAAAGGAGCCCAAGGTTGAACTCTCAGGTGGATCCATCTTTGACGGAAGAAGGCGATGAGGAAAGCACCATCCAACCACTACAAAGAGTTCAAGAAGAAGGAGTTAAAGTAAGGTATAACCCCTAACCGAGTAGATAAATCTCTTGTTAGGTTGCTAGTGTGTAGTTTAGCCAAGATCCGTTTTTGTAGTCCATGTTACCCAAATCATGTCTTAAAAATCATTTTTCACCATTTCCGCAAGCCCGAAAGAACCGGGAGAGGTAACATGGACTTACAGTGGTATCAGAGCCTAACTAAACACACCCTAGCATGTTAGCAAAGTATTTAGAATATCGACGGAACGAAAAAACCGCAAAACACCCCGGAAAACCCTAGTTGCTGCCGATTTTTTTCTGCTCTAAAAATAAAAAATCATATCTTAAAAATCGGCTCAGGCTTTTCTATAAACAGGCAAGAAAAATGATCGCACGAGCCGACCAAGTCGCTGCGGTTCCGCGGCAGAAGCTTGCTTCTGCCGTTGATCCGCGGCCGACTTGACTCGGCCGTGGATCGTTTCTCCTGCAGTTTGTTTCTGGGGGTGTTTTGGGATTTTTGGGATGGTTTGTTTCTACCCAGATTTTCCAGAGAACAAGTTTGTTTTTGGGGTGGCTACAAATCCGTATTTTTGTCGATTTTCTGTAGACTTTGGCTAATGGTTATATCTGTAATGTTTTATATGTATTGAACGTCTACTAATCGCTATACGTCGATTAGTAGGGGTTGTACATATCTGTGATCTATGATGTTGATGGTTTGTGTATATGAATTTGTTGGATTGTCGCGGATGAATAGCCGGGGGGGGGGGAATTGTGAGATGAGAGTTTTTGTTTATCTTTCAATTCTTGTAATATGTAAATTTATGTAATATTATTTTTGGCCGCACAACCGGGTCGTGGTTGTAGCCGTCATTGTATAATTTCTTTTTACTGTTTTTGCTCCTAGGATAGACCCAAGGTGGGGTACACAAACTACCGGGTATCTCGAAGTGCCGAGTGTCCTACTCACGTCGTTGAGGGAGGTTGCTCCACTTCGGATATTTGGCGGGTAGTTTGCCGCACCCGTAGGGGTCTAGGGTGGGGTTTTGGCTATTCATCGCGACCGTGTAATCCGCTTTTTGTTACAGGCTCGTACAAATTGCGGATTCCTAGTATATCCAATGTATTCATCTATGATCTGAAATGGCTATTATTGCAATATATCTGTGTATGATATTATTTTAACGTTGCTTATGTTTTGCAGCCGCGCTAGCCCAGCCCCCGTTCTGTCGTTAGTTAAGTAACCTAACGGGTGATGACGGGGCCCCGTGGCGAATGCGAATGGCATAAGCGTACGTCATATTTTGGTTGTTTTCTGCAATGGTAGGATTAAATGATGGGACACTGTCACGACCCGAAATTGGCACGTGACGGCCCTAATACTACGCAACGCCTCCAGACGTAACGCAGTAAAAGAAAGCCAAAACCCAGAAATCTAAACCATAAAAATACGGAAAAGATAATAAAAGTTTTGGAAACATTTGAAATCACAACCCAAATTCTTTAAAAGAGTCCACTTTTTCTTTAAAATTTTGGCAGCACCTCCTTTGTAAAACAAGCCCCCAAAAAGGGTACAACATAAATATAAAGTAAAGCATCCCAAACGGGAGCAAAATCCACGCCCAACGGCGGAAAACAACACCACAACAGATATACGACGCCGTAGCGAAGAAATAGAGACAAAAGAAAGAAAACTGTATAAAAACAACAAATCCACAATATATACAAAATCGTCCTCACAAAGTCTTTAAGTCACAACAACTGGTAGTAGATGGAGAGTACAAGATACAACGAATATACAACACAATCTCAGATAACCACAAAACCCACCTGGGCAAAACTGCACACTAACAGGCGAAGTGGTATCCGCAGCCAAAAGATGATAGATAAGTGAATAGCCAGCCTCGACTACTTTGGGAAAACACCTGCAATACCTGTGGCACAACGGGGGTGAGTTGCCAACTCGTGAATAGTAAATAACATATGCAGGTAATCGCAAGAATGAACGTACAACATGAATCTAAGATATGACATTTGCAGTAATAACAGGTCATATGAGTACGAAATAATGGAAAGTACACTAACAAGTACCACCAATATATAAAGCAATAATGATATGACAACAGTATGCAATAATCATGCACTGGGGATATGAGAAAGTAAATGTGCAACACTCATGAAGGTACACTCACAGGTACTCCTAATACATGGAACAGTGCACAAGAATATAAAGATGAGATATGGAGTGAAATATGTCATTTCCACGGAATCCTGACATCGTGGTAGGATCACAATCCAGCAAGACAAATCAAAATCCCAATTCCTCAAATCAGCCCCCAAATTGGCTCTCATATCATCTAAGTGTCACATCGCCTCAACTGCACAATGTCAAGTATATCTCGCATATGTATCGAATGTACAACATCAAGTAGATCTCACCTATCTAGTATGTACAATATCAGGTATATCTCACATATATCAAATGTACAACATCAAGTGGATCTCACATATCTCGTATGTACAATATCAGTATCCAATCCCAATGAATCTCTTAAGTCCCAAATCAAATCTCCAGCACAGTTCTAACATCCTAATATAATGTCATAAGTAAATATGATGAGGGCAATACACATATATTAGCGTCCCATTCCACTAATATTGGTGTAAGGGTATATATAACAACGGCTAAATCCCCTGTTATATATATAAAGGTATTAAAAGAAATATCATGAAAACCAAAGTGCCAAGTATCGACACAGAAATCCTGACCACGTATCATACGCTATCCCAAAAGCACGAGTGCCTAGCTCTGACCCTCGCCTTTCGACGTATGCATACGTACATGACTCCCAGCGGTGTCTCCGTGATCCCCCGCCGAGTCATGGGTACTGTCACCGGTAGGTACTCGCCCGCCTCCAGGCTCAATCGGCAAAGTACATCGATCTTCTTGCCGAGGGGAACCATACCGGGCCCCACCATGTACCCTCTACGGCCTCGACGCCTCCTCGTAGGGGTATATATAATCAGCACCGATAAAACCCATGGTGGATGCGCAAATATCATCTCAAGGAAACCGGGTTTTTCAATGTATGCATAATTTCATGAACTCACGCGGTTCCCAAATCCAGAAAATATCATGTAAAATCCAAATAATAATGCGCAATCCAGGAATAAATATATACGATATATCTGAAATGCGAGCATATAAATGAGAATATGTAGCTGAAACCAGATGTATGCGAAACCGATAAGGTACAGCTAAGTAAAATCAGTAAAGGTGCGTATGTAACTGCAACTGAATATGTGTGTAACATACAGGTGTAGCAATGTATAGGTATCTACCTATAAGAACTGATATCGTATACCCCCTGAGTATAAGTAAAATAGGTAGGATATCCCCCTGGTATAAGTAAAACATGTGCAAGTATACCTGTAGCTGTATCGCAAGGTGTAAATGTACCCATCACTAAAGGTATGATACACTATAGGTATACCGATAAGCTAGATATCAAGTGTGATAAGCAATGAATTATCTATAAGGAGTTGTGTGTGACATGGCAATTATTGACGGTGTGTGTGTAGCATACAATCCGTGCTCGTGCAACATGAACCGTCAATAATATGTGCAGTGTCCTACGGCTGCTAGTCACAGTACAACTATATCAAGGAAATAAGGTAAAGGCGCAATTCTAACAATGACGTAAAATATGCGACAAGTATTAGAATTCTAGCCCAGACGCATAACGCCATGCGGGCGATTCCCCTGTAGATGTTAAATCTACTCACCAACGCTCCAAGCTAGGTGAAGCCTACCACCTGTTTTCACCTTGTCGTAGCGTCCGAAGTCCCCGCTTGCGAACCTAAAATTTCACAAACATACCACATAAGCATATATTCTACATCAACGAAAAGATATCGAAACGCAAGAATAACGCCCTGAAAATTACACTGCGCACTTAGCGCATCTATCACTCACGACATCGGTCAAAAATCCTAACTAGGGTCGCCAAACTACAAAACACCTAGTCTAGATTCCGATCGTCCCGATCACGCATTCAAAACATAACAATAAACGCGGCCTCAATATAATTAACGTCGCAACGTCAAAAGAAACCCACGCCTAAAAGTTACCAAAATCTAGTAAGCAGTATTTATCATTTTAGCACAAAAGTACAAGTTTTACCAAAACTATAATTTACAATTATCGTCAAATTGCAAGGTTAAACCAATTAAACCTTTATTAAAATTTTAGTTTTCACTAATTAGGATTAGCAAAAAGTCTAGTTTGTAATTAAGCTTAATAGGCGATTAGGAAAAATAACAATTATCATTTTCACAAAATACTTCACTTTTCCAAATCTAATCTTCAAGATTAACCATTTTAACCATTTCACTAATTAAAACCCTAACTAATTATCTAAAAACCAAATCTAGAATTTTAAACATGAAATTAAATAGCTTAATTTTAACAACTAAAAAGATAATTAATGATTTAGAACAACAAAGAGAGTTTAGGATTAGAGTTTTATACCTCCAGATTTGATTTGAAACTCAAGATTTCTAGCCGATAAGTCCAAGCTTGAAGTAGATAGAAAGTAGAATATTTCGTCTCAAGGCATCCAAAGAATTAGACGAAGGTAAAAGAAGTTGCCATGGAGAAGAGATGAGAATTTGTGAGCAAACAATCCTTGCAAACAAAATTTAAAAATCAAGCACACCATGAAGTGCTCGGCCAAACTTGCAGAAGCCCTAAAAAAAATGCTCACTGGAAATATGATGGGGTGAGCTCAAAATGAATAAATTAATCAATCATCCATGTAATTAATCCAAACTCCTCTTTAAATACAAGCATGTGGGGCCGGCCTCAAAAAGATGGCAGCACAAGCATGAAGCTCGGCCACTTGGAGGAGGGGGTGAGCACAAAACAAAAAAAATGGTGACCATATCCAATTCCAACACAAAAGTCTACGTGAATATCTAAAGTTTAACAAACACAAATAATGCAAAAGCAAAACCTTATCCTCAAATGCCACCTCACCACATGGTTCGGCCAAAGCAATTGGCAGCCACTTCATTTCGGCCATGAAGGAAAGAACAAGGATATGACCAAAAATGATACACACAAATCAACCAATAATTTAGTACTTAAAAATAACAACTTAAAATAATAATTCCATTGACCAAAGTTTTTTCAAATATTTAAAAAGAAGGTTCTAAAATATTCTAGTGACAAAAATAATTTATTCACAAAAGAATTTTTTTTTCCGATTTACGTGCACCAAATACCGCTTAAAATAATATTTTATTTGGGAAAAATTCTATCTGAACCAAAACCTCCCAAATACCCCTAAAGTTCGCGCACAAGCTTTATTTTGGCCAAATTAGGTGCCGATAAGTTTATACGGACGTTTGATCGAAATCGGGTTAAAACGGGAAAAACCGACAATTTTGCCCTAAAACGGGAAAATTCGCAAAACAATTTCTGAATTGTTACAGACACATTAAAAGAACTAATGCAAGAAAAATAAACCAAGTAAAAGTCGTTGGAATACTTTCAAAACCACTTGGTTTCTTTTCAAAATAACTTTTAAACACGGAGCTTAAACCACTCCTTTTAAAAGCTATCTCGTTCCATCGATTATATCAAGTTCACTACGTTCACGGTTTCGCCAAAACCATTCGTAGCCCTCCGTCGTTTCACATGGATGGTCAATAGTATTCAAACTATGTTTGTTGGCCAAAGTCAAGGCATAGTGATTGGTAGCTATTGGGCATTCATGTGCAGCATAGATATATGTGTTGGTTTGGGACAGTCGTACTGCCTTGTTGGCCAAAGTCAAGGGTAGGTGCGGGTGGGTTCAAATTAACCTGGAGAATGACGGGTAGAACTTGACATATGACTTATGATTTGTTGGCCAAAGTCAAGGTCATAAGAGCATGGGGCAAAAATCCACATCGGGAGTTTCAAAAGAACTGAAACTTGCTAGCGCTGCATACCATTTGGAGTGTGATGATTCTGGTAGGATTCCTTCAGTTTTGCCACGCAATGATATTTGGATCCCGATCCTACTGTGAGTATATGCTACTCCTCGGGAAATTTCTCACTAAACGAACAATGCTATAAACCTAGTAGGTGTCTAGAAAGGTGTTAGCGGGGCTACGCCCCCAGGAAAAAGAGGTTCTTAAATTAAGGAACTTCGTGAAAGCGTTGGAAAACCTCCCTCGAAGTACTGACACCAGCCTGGCCGAACGGTTAAGCAAGTATTGTGCGGTGAAATTGATCCTGACTAATTCTTCCTTTTTGGTTTGAGGAGGGATTCGAGAGACAGTGGGAGCCATCCTGTTTAGACAAATTAAAAACCACTCTAAACTTGCAAGAGCATCGTGCTAAAGTGTTTCTTCTCTCTCTCCTAATTGCAGCGACCATTCATTATGATTGGACTTAAGTTACTACTACATAAAAACATACTGACATGGCCAAACTACAAAGATTGGCTCAGGAATGTCAAGATGGTACGATAAGTTGAGGCATCTCCTTACTACCAAAGCTCCCCCCGTCCCAGGTCCCACCTCCAGCGTCGCGGATAAGGAAATCCGTAAGACTTGGGAGATAGATAGCGCGAAGGCCAAATGCCTTGTGCTTGCCTCTATGGACAACGAACATCAGAGGAGGCATGAGAATATGGACCTCGAATCCATATTTCTCCATACAAAAGAACTGTATGGAGAGCAATCTCGTATCGCAAGATACGAAGTGTCGAAGAAGTTGTTTTCGGCAAGATTGGCCGTCGGATCATCGGTAGCGGAACACGTGCTTAAGATGATTGGCTTCATTGAGGAGCTCGCGGACCTTGGGACCACGTTGGAGAATGAGCTCTATACGGACTTGATTCTTCAGTCCCTTCCTTCCACTTACGCCCAGTTCATCCTGAATTTCAACTTACAAGAAAAAGAAGTTGAACTTTCAGAACTCCTCAACATGCTGAGGAGTGCAGAGGGCACCCTACAGAAAGGTAGGGAAACATCCACTTTATTTGTAGGAGGATCTTCCTCTTCTAAGTCCAGGGCGAAAGCCAAGGGAAAGAAGAAGAAAGCCCCCGCCAAACCAAGGGGCGGTGTTAGTAAAGTGGATACGAATGGAAAGGCGAAAGCAACAAAGGTAGCGGGGAAACTTGTGGATAAAGAAGAATGCTTTTACTGTTACAAGAGTGGACACTGGAAGAAAGATTGCAGAGCTTGGAAAACCAGAACACAGGAACTGAAGCATGTTGCGGCTTCAGCTTCAGGTGTGTATGTTATTGAAAACTGTCTATCTATAAACTCTACTTCCTTGGTATTGGATACCGGATCAGGATCTCATATCTGTAATTCTTTACAGGCGTTGAGAAACCGTAGGGTTTTGAAGGCAGGTGACATGACCCTCAAAGTTGCAAACGGAGCTAGCATGGATGCTAAGGCCGTGGGGGACTATCACCTGGGGTTGTCAGATGGACACGTTTTGGTTTTGCGTAATTGCTATTTTGTACCCAACGCAACTTGTAATATCATTTCTGTATCTTTGACTTCTAAAGAAGGTTATGAATTTGCGTTTGTAAGTAATGTTGTAAACATTCACCTTAATCAAGTTCTGATTGGGTCAGGAACATTAAGCAATGGAATATACGTATTAAACCAACCACAGATTTTCAATGTCCAGAATACACACAAAAGAAAGTCTCCGGAAATAAATCAGACTTTCTTATGGCATTGTAAACTAGGTCACATCAATGAGAGAAGGTTGACGAAGTTACATACAGAAGGATATTTGAATCCGTTCGAATATCAATCATATGCCACTTGTTAATCCTGTCTCAAAAGAAAGATGACAAAGACTCCGTTCACTGGACACGGAGTAAGAGCGAGCGAGCTCTTAGGACTCGTACACAGCGACGTGTGCGGTCCAATGTCTACACATGCGCGAAGCGGTTATTCTTACTTCATTACTTTTACGGATGACTTTTCAAGGTACGGTTATGTCTTCTTAATGAAACATAAGTCCGAAGCCTTTGGAAAATTCCAGGAATATAAGAATGAAGTAGAAAAACAAACCGGCAAAAGTATCAAGATTCTAAGATCGGATCGAGGTGGTGAATACTTGAGTGCCGAGTTCCTGGACTATTTAAAAGAGAATGGAATTCTCTCTCAGCTTACTCCTCCATACACTCCGCAACATAACGGTGTATCGGAGAGACGGAACCGGACCCTATTGGATATGGTACGTTCCATGATGAGTAACGCTGAGTTACCGCGATTATTCTGGGGATATGCACTAGAATCAGCTGCATACCTTTTGAACCGAGTTCCCACTAAGACTGTGCCTACTACACCATATCAGATGTGGTGTGGGAAGAGACCCTATCTTAATCACATTAAGACATGGGGATGTCCAGCTTTTGTCAAAAAGCAGCATGCGGACAAGCTCGAGGCACGCTCAGTACAGTGCAAGTTTGTAGGATATCCAAAGAACTCCAAGGGATATTTTTTCTATTGCGAAGAGGAACAAAAGATCTATGTTTCTCGTCATGCCCACTTCTTGGAAACTGAGTTTTTGGAAAATCAGATAAGTGGGAGCGCAATAGAACTGGAAGAAATTCCAGAACCACAGACTATTACTGAAAGCTTAGTGGAACTAGTGGGTTCAAAAGAAAATGGCATTCCTACGCCGCTCCGCAGGAGTAGTAGGCAGTCTCATCCGCCCGAGAGATACTACGGTTTTCTCATAGACGGGGATAGAGAGGATTGCATCATTGATTATGATGAGCCGACTAGCTTCCAGCAAGCCATTCAGAGCGTTGACTCGGTAAAATGGCTGGATGCAATGCGGACCGAAATGGAGTCCATGTACACCAACAAAGTATGGACGTTGGACGTTGCTCCAGATGGGGTAAAACCCGTAGGATGCAAGTGGATCTTCAAAAGAAAGATTGGTGTAGATGGACAGGTTGAGACCTATAAAGCTAGACTGGTTGCAAAGGGTTTTCGTCAAAGACCTGGTTTGGACTATGACGAGACCTTTTCTCCAGTAGCTATGCTGAAATCCATTCGGATCCTTCTTGCCATTGCTGCCTTCCACGATTATGAGATCTGGCAAATGGACGTAAAGACCGCTTTTCTAAATGGAAATTTAGAGGAGTGTGTCTATATGGACCAGCCATAGGGTTTCATTCAGAGTGGGAGCATCGGAAAGATGTGCAAGTTGCTTAAGTCCATCTATGGACTAATGCAGGCATCGCGGAGTTAGAACATCTGTTTTGATGAGACGGTCAAGGAATTTGGCTTTATCAAAAATTCAGATGAACCATGCATCTATAGTAGATTTGTAGCGAGAACTGTAGTATTCCTCGTTTTATACGTGGATGACATTCTCTTAATAGAAAATGACATTCTATGCTATAATCTGTCAAGGGGTTCTTGTCACACAGGTTCTCCATGAAAGACCTGGGTGATGCCTCATACATTCTGGGGATCCGGATCTATCGTGACAGATCCAAGAGGATACTGGGACTTTCACAGTCCAGGTACATCGACACCATACTGAAAAGATTCAGTATGGAAGATTCCAAGCGCGGTAATCTACCGGCCTGTCACGGGATCACCCTGTCCAAAGAGATGTCTCCCAAGACTGATTTGGAAAGGGATCTCATGTCTATTATACCCTACGCTTCTGCGGTAGGCTCTATAATGTATGCGATGTTGTGTACCAGACCAGATATAGCTTATGCACTGAGTGTGGTAAGACGGTATCAGTCAAACCCAGGGGAGAAACATTGGATAGCAGTAAAGAACATTCTCAAGTACCTGAGAAGGACTAAGGAGGTGTTCTTGGTGTATGGCAGAAAAGACCTCCAGATTGAGGCCTTTGCTGACTCCAGCTTCCAGAGTGACAAGGATGATTCCAAGTCCATGTCGGGTTTTGTCTTTACCCTCAACGGAGGGGCGGTGTGTTGGAAGAGTTCCAAACAGGAAACCGTTGCTGACTCGACTATGGAAGCGGAATATATCGCTGCATCTGATGCCGCAAAAGAAGCCGTCTGGATAAGGAAGTTCTTGAAAGAACTTCAGGTGGTTCCATCCATTGTTGACCCAATACCTCTGTATTGCGACAACAATGGGGCTATAGCTTTAGCAAAGGAACCCAGGTCCCATCAGAAATCCAGACACATCTTGAGGCGGTATCACCTGATCAGGGAGATCGTGGATCGCAAGGAGATCGAGGTTCGGAGGGTTGCTTCAGAAGACAACACTGCAGATCTATTCACAAAGGCCTTACCCCAGACTCAGTTCGAGCGGCTGATCGAGATGATAGGTCTTCGATACGCCAGTACATGGCCTTAGTGCAAGTGGGAGATTGTTAGTGTATATGCCCTAGAGGCCATTACTATATCATACTAGTTTGTATATTACTTAATGGAAGCTTGGGATATTCACAGTTGTATAGACAATCTTGCTCAATATAGTAGTATGCTACTTGGTTTGTTTCTACTTCAATGTGTACATGTGATTATTTTAGTGTATCACTTATACACATTAGTGGAGCCCTTAGGATCTTTGCTTGATTACCAGCGTTGTGATGGCAGTCACACTAGTGGGGGCTGAGTAATCTATAAGCACATCCTTATGTAGGTCCCTAGTCGCAGGACTATCGAGAGAGGGCATCGATACTCCGGAGTAGACTAGCGTATGCGCTTCTCATCCCAGTGTGGGAGATGGTCTGTCCCACAGCCATCAGTATGTCGTACTGGAGATAGTATGCGGGTGCTCGTTGGGTTACGAGTACACTGGACAGGACTCGTCGGGAACTGTTGGTTGGTACTATACCTATCGTCAGTTATCAGTTCCCAGGTGACATGAGTACAGCTTAGTCCGCTGACTTGACACTGTCACTTCGCCTCGAGTGTGTTCCCACTGTACTTAGATTACTACCCTACTACGGCTCAAAGGAGTCGTGCAAACAGGTAGTAGTTGGGTGCAGTCCCGAAGCACTTGGAGGCAGTGACGGTTAGACATGATTCGTCTCTCCCGGTATTGGGGGTTGACATCGCGCTGTGTCTAGTAGAGCCATTACACGAGTAGTCCCTGGCCAGGGCAAGCGAGATATACTGGTAGGTTTCCAGTGTTATCTCAGGGTGTTCTGGGCTTCACTCCGACACGACTTGTACCGCTATTAGGGGACTGGCGTTTACCGCCCCCTAGGCCCGCCATGCGATGTATCAGACGAACAGACCGGACTGTATGGAGATTGTCACATTCAGACTCAGTAGGAGTTCAGATGGGTTTCACCTCGTCCGTCTTCTTATCGACATCTACCTGGGGACCGTTACGCATAGCTAGTGCCGCTTGCGGTCTGTGGTTAAACCCACTGCCAGCGTAGTGTCGAGTCTTTAGAGTCCCACACAAAGGGCTATTCGCCTTTGTGCAAAACAGAGTAGAGGTCGCATGGTTTTGCGACAGGGTTCGTTCTCATCCGCGCACTTGTCCACGTTTGGCGTCCGAACGGATATTACTAGCGGGCTCTGGTTTGAGCCAGATCCTAGTATATGTTTTGGGGTTAGTTTGATCTCATAGTATTCATGTTCCTCGGAACACGAATGCGGGTGTGTATGCATAGTTGATTGAGGCGGAGGAAAGGATTTTCATTAGGGTTTCGGAACGGGTGTGTATGCACAGTTGATAGTCGTCTTTTTCCAAACCCTAATGAATTTATGATATATCAATTAATAATATTAATTAAATGAAATTGTGTCATGGTTGGGTTTGTTGACCTGTTGACCAAGGTTGACTTGTTGACCATGGTTGAAACATTGACTATCATCATTACACATCAAAGATGCTCTTTGATTCTAGCAAAACCATTTAATGTGAAATGATAATAGTCTTATCAAACCTTCCATCAACTTTTCATTTAGATTAATTTTATTAATTTGATAATTCACTAGATATTGTTATGGTTGTAAAAAAACCATTTCATTCTATCATATTGATTCTCTCTCCTCTCTTCTTCTTCCTCCTCCTCTAGTTTAAGGAGATCCATTCTCATGTGTTGAGAAACCTCTCCTTGAGATAAAATACTCTAAACCACTCTCTACTCACTCTAGGGTTGAAGGTCTAGCAAGCCAAAGACCTTAGTTCTCTCAAAGTTCGAGAAAGGAGCCCAAGGTTGAACCCTCAGGTGGATCCATCTTTGACGGAAGAAGGCGACGAGGAAAGCACCATCCAACCACTACAAAGAGTTCAAGAAGAAGGAGTTCAAGTGAGGTATAACCCCTAACCGAGTAGATAAATCTCTTGTTAGGTTGCTAGTGTGTAGTTTAGCCAAGATCCGTTTTTGTAGTCCATGTTACCCAAATCATGTCTTAAAAATCGTTTTTCGCCATTTCCGCAAGCCCGAAAGAACCGGGAGAGGTAACGTGGACTTACAGGTTGCGGATGATTTTTAAGAAAATCTTTAACGCTTTGAACTTGATATCATCGTAGAATCAAATGGTTTTGAAAAGGAGTGGCTTGTGCTCCGCAGTTTTTTGAAATACAGCTTTTTCATAAAGAGCCGAGTGGTTTTCAAATCCGATTCTACAACATCTTTTTAGGTTTATTTTCTTTACATTAATCATATTAATGTAATCCCATCATTTAAGTCCTTAAGCCAATCACAGAAAAGAAACGAAAATAACACGTACGCTTATGCCATCCGCATTTGCCGCAATGTTCCGTTATGCACCGTTAGGTTACTTAACTAACGGCATACCGGGACGGGACTAGCGCGGGTGTAAAACATAATCAACGTCTACTATATATCTCATATATAATATATCATTCGTCTCAGATATCTCAGAACGCAGGCAGCAGAAACATATATATAATGTGGGATATACTAGGATGTCCGTATTTAGTATTTAGCCAACAACAGAAAATACGGATTCCACAGTCGCGATGAATAGCCAAGCCCACACCCCTAGACCCCTACGAGAGCGGCAAGCGACCCTACCAATCCTGGAGTTTAGGAGACCCGGTCTCGACTCCTCGAGATGGCCTCCCACTGAACCCCAGAACCCGGTCACCTGTGCTCCCCTCCTTGGGTCTATCCTAATGCGAAAAAGTAAATAATATACAACACTGGTGATATCAACCTCAACCCGGAAGTGCCCCAAATAAAAGAATATTACATTACATTTGAATTTACATGAATGAAAATATAAAACTCTCATCTCACATAAAACCCCCCGGCTATTCGATCGCGAAAATCCTGCACATCATATCTCAGCAACACATAATATCATATATCATCAACGTAAGTAAGTATGCGTACCCCGATTGTCGTTGATGTATAGCAACGAAACCGGCAATATCGAACATACTACACTTACGGTCACAGAAAAGAAAGTGCAAAACTACAATATTTGGAATCCATATTCTCTTTAGACATCATAAATGCGAAATATCACATACTTCGTATTTCATACCTAAACTATATGAATTCCACATATTGTATCACATTCCAGATAAATAGACAGTATTAAAGTTTTCGACCGAATGTTCAAATACCAAAAATTCCCTAAAGCTCAACACTTGAGCGGAGTTCAAAAAATTCGGAGTGTGACACAGTAGTAGCGGTCCAGCCGTAGAAGGGTCAAGCGAACGCCTCACATGTGGCACGCCGTACTGCCCCAAACCCTAAGGTTCAAAGGGCAGATCAAGACGGTCACATAATCGAGTTAAGGTTTGTTGTCTTCTAGAGGGTCCACCACAAAACTTGCACGTATCTCCGAAAGATTTAAACCCCGTGAAAAGTGAGCAAATGATACTCGTTCGAACAATTCAATACTTTCTAATTTACCCGGAAAAAACCACGAAATCTAAATTCCGATCGAATCGACGAGTCCAAAACCATCTCCAGAATATTCAGTACTAGATTCAGATTAAACATACCCAAAAATGTACATAAGCAGGTAGGAGAAAATCCATGTAAAAACGAGCCAGTGAATCACCTATACGGCCGCGGAGCCGTGGCCTAAGCAAGCTTTTGCCGCGGTTCCGCGGCAGGATTTACTATTCACTGCTTCGTATTTCACAGTTTTTCTTATATTTTCCTGCTGTATTTTTAAAGTATTTTTAATTCTGAAAAACAACAGATTTTGAAAAATGTCCAGAGAAGGTCTCGAAATACCGTATTTTGATCCGATCGGCGTTTTTACTTCATAAAAGTGTCGCCTATTGTTCTAGGTCGGCTCTGATACCAATGTAGGTCAGGCAGCCACCCTATCCAATGGGGTCACCGTGGCATCAACGGGTCCCTCAGCAGCTACTTTTTACGCATGCCCCCTCGCGAGGACTACAACCCGCCGGAACACCTTCCGGTCTCGGGACACCCTAGGGGTAAGAGCCTATGCTTTGCCACACTGTCACACAGTGAGAACCCCCCATAGGTCGACATCTAATGCCTAGTAGCTCTGATACCAATGCTGGTCAGGCAGCCACCCCATCCAATGGGGTCACCGTGGCACCAACGGGTCCCTCAGTAGCTACTTTTTACGCATGCCCCCTCGCGAGGACTACAACCCGCCGGAACACCTTCAGGTCTCGGGACACCCTGGGGGTAAGAGCTTATGCTTCGCCACACTGTCACACAGTGAGAACCCCCCATAGGTCGACATCTAATGCCTAGTTGCTCTGATACCATGTTAGGTTTACCTAGCACCCTATGAGAGGTTTGGAAGCATCACATGTCACAAAGATCAAATTTTTATGGTGCTAAGTAAGCATACAAAGGATCTATCCTAGAAAATTAGGGTTTCTAAACTTTACAAGTAGCAAAGACTAGGGTTTTGAGAATACAACCTTTGTAGCTTCCTATGCTAGACTCCTTGGCCACTTGAGGGTTGGAGGAGGGTTCGCTTGAGGTCTCCTAGTGTCCACGACGATCCATCCGAAGCTCCTTGTCCAAGCTAACAACTTCACTAGATCAAGTGGAGGAAATGAAGCTAACACTCTAAACAAGTGGGCTAGACTTGTGTAGAATGATGTTGTGGTGGCTTTTCTCAGTTCAAAAACCTATCTTGATGAGTGTTTTGCTCACTATAGAAAACTAGAGAGCAAAGGAAGAAGGAGGAAGAAGATGATGGCTTTTCTTTTAACAAGAGTAAAAGACTAACTCATAAAGAGAAAATGAAAATATATGTATATATATTTATCACTTCTCATCTCAAACCATGGTTAAATGTTTAAGATATTATTTAATTTGAGTTAAAACACAAAGAGAAGGTTAATCCATGGTTAGAAGTAGGTGAGCATGGTTAGGTTAAGGAAGAGTGTAGAATACAACCATGAATTATCCTTTCCTTTTTCTTTTCTTTTGTTTTAACAGAAAGTAAATAATAATCCATATATTTAAACCATGGTGTGAGTCTTATATTGCCACCATTTTCAATGTGTAAACAACCATGAAGGATGATGTATGTATGTATGTGTGTATGCACATCCATATGTGCATGAATCTAGAAAGAAAACATACATGCATGCATACATCCATCAAATACAAGAAATGATTTCTAGTGAGAAACTAATGGTTAAATGATAAATCAACACTTGATTTATCAATCCGTCCATATCACATACGACCCCACCAAAAGCAAGCCGCCCGATCAATATACAGTATCCTATACGCGCATTTTAACCGGGTCCATGCGCATATCGCATACGCGCACCATAACGTTTCGCCTGGACTAGGTAACTCCTTTGTGGGACTCTAAGACTCGTCAATACACCGGCAGTGGGTGATGATCATATCAAGCACCCCCAAGCCGCAAGCGGTCAGCTAAACGTAACGGCCACCCGGGTATTGAACGATCAGAAGAAAACAAGCAAACCTACAACAATTCCCGTCGAGCCAACCGGCAACACTACCGTACAGTCCGGTCTCTTCATCAGATATGCTGCATATCGAGCCTAGGGATGGTCACATCGACCCAAATAACTCAATAAGTCGTGCCGGTGAATGGTCTATAACAGATCGAGAAATTACTGATAACACTTATCAGTAAATCTCAGCAGCCCTGGCCAGGGACTTACTGATATAACCAGTCGGGCACAGGACAACATCAACTCCCAATACCGGGAGAGACGAAACCCCTCCTAACGCTCATCGCCTTCGTGTGTCTCGGGACTGTACCCAACGGCCACCTGTTTGCACGACTTAGTAGAGCCGTGGTAGGGCGGCAATCAAAGTACAGTGGGAGAACATACAAGACTCTATGACGATCTCGGATCTATAAACTAACCTATACTAGTGTCACCTGAGAACTGCTATCCGACGATAGATATAATTCCATATAGGAGTTCTCGGTGAGTCCGTCCAGTGTACCCAGTCACCACTGAGCACCCGTATACGATCTCGATGTCAAACATCGATGAATGTGGGAACATTCATCGCCCATCATATGGGTCAAGTATCATATACGCTAGTCTACTCTGGTATATCGATTCCCCGTCTCGATACACCTCCGACTAGGGACATTTCAGGATATGCTTATAAACTACAGATGTCCCACTAGTATGATCTCTATCATAATCACTGTAGTCAAGCCAATATCCTCAGGGCTTTATCAACATGTATGAATGAGTAAAAGCATGATCAAATCAACATGTGAGATAAAGAAGAACCAGATAGCATACTATCATGTCGAGCAAGAATGTACACTGAATATATATATATATATATATATATATATATATATATATACACACACACACACACATGTATAAATACATCCACTATCATATAATAGCCTCTAGGGCATACATATATCCAACATCTAGGGCGCCGTCAATCCAGACCGGCCCTTACCATCAATCTCAAGACCACGACGGTATCCTCCGGATATTCGACGCGTCGGGTAATATCACCGGTCGGTAGTGCTCCCTTGCCAGGCTCAACGCCATCATCTGCGATGTTCTTGCCTCGGGGTACCGCACCGGGTCCACCATGTACCCGAAACGGTTCCTCCATCTCCTCGAACTCGGGTCTCGAAATCCATCAGCAAAACTCATGGTGTACGACTCATACATCATGGGAAAACCGCACTTTTTATTTAAAAGAGAAAAAAGGTTTATTTATGTTTTTGCGGTTTTCCTCCAAATCCAAGAAATCTCATGAAATCCAAATCCAAATCATCAATAGCATGTAAACAGTGAATATAGGCATGAAAACCCATGAATGCGGCACAACAGTGAATAATAACATGCATGAAGTAGCAGGCAATAACTACAATGTCTAAACTAGCATATAAAGAAAGTACACTAATATTATGTCTAAACTATTAGCTAACAACCTATGTCAATGAAATAGTATTTCTAAAGTGTTCGTGACATGGCAATTACCGATGAAGATGTGTGTGAGCTGGCAAGTAAGTGTACGTGGTACATACGCGTCATCGGTAATGGTGCTGATGTCCTAACAGCATGATATCAACAATAGGATATGAATCATAATACAAGCATGCGATGCGGAGCGAATAGCAATAATGAGCGGGAGCTAAATACTAGACACAATGATAACAAATCTGCATTTAATGTAATATGAGTCATACAGCTACACTAAACTATAGGGCTGAGCTAACAGGCTAACTGAAGGTAAGGAAATCGCCTAACATCTGAGTCGATACATACGTGTGTGTGTGTGTGTGTGTGTGTGTATATATATATATATATATATATGTAGTCGGTGATCCCGCCTCGATAATATCACATCTGATACCATATCTATAATCAGTTATTCCCAAGTCAAGAGTGCGGATCAAACATCAATATATAGCTCGTACGTAAATCCGTCGTACGGCATCCCCAAATCTGGGTACGGGTCAATATCTCATTCATCAAATTATTCATCTGGTATCCTCTTTATCCAAGATCATAATCTGGGTACTGATCTACGTCTAGTACGATACTAATATCATCAACATAGTCATAATCTGACTGCTGATCTACAGCCTCATACAAACCGATATCATCATCATATATCGTCATAAAGAGGTATACATCGCCTAATGCGACCTAGTATGAATATCTTAATATAGCTTATCTCATATCACGATCATATACCAACCGTTCAATGTATAACGCTATTCACATGTATCGTCGTCCCAAGATCCGCTATAATATCAGGACGTATCTCAAGTACGAATCCTGCCATATCACCGTTCTCGCGGTCTCAATCAAATATTATCGACTCATCTCAAATCCCAAATACTATCCTCAAATCCAGTATGTGAACACATAGTCCCATGCCCATGTAAACACATAACAATATAACCCCATATAAGCACATATGAAAGAAGAATGTATGCAAGTATGGGTGTGTGTGTGTAAATGTGGTGCAACCTCTACTCTAAGGTCTCGCAACGCTAAACCTATCCAATCACACCTAAAATCTATCTTATCATCAATAAACTCAACAATATAACCACTATATATGTGTGTATACGTATTCGTATACATCACCACGAACTGCGAGGGTGCTATACGCCATCCACCCGACTTCTCCCCGTAGATATAAATCTACTCACCTGGTCCTTGCTCGCCAGTGCCGACGTCGCCACGCGTTTGCTTGTCGTCTCGAAGTCCACATGGGGTACCTACATATCATAACGCACCGTATCGCATTAAAATCCGACTCATGACCAAAACGACACACGAATTCCACATAGGTCAAAACCTATGGTTGCTTTCAGAAATCAACCCAAAAACCCTCGACGTCGGCATACAAACGCCAAACCATCGAGAAAAACCCAAACACACTCATTTGCACGATCACAAGCACTAATTATATTATAAAATAGGTTAAAATTCACAAAAACCCCAAACTCACTTTAAAAGCCATTTTTCCGAAAATCTAGCAAGCAAATATTACCCGTTTTAGTACAAAACTCGACGTTTAAACAAATCTAGCGGCCATAATACTTATTAAATATCTTAAATAAGTCATAAAAATAATTTCCACAACTTAATCTCATTAAATTTCATTAACCCCAAAATTCTAGTTTACAATATACCCAATTTTAACAATTTCATAGCAAAAATGCACAAACAACAATTTAGCTTGGATTTTCATGAACTAATGTATTAAACTACATTTTATAATGTTAATGAAGTCATGAAAAACCTAATTACATTTTTAAACCCAATTATTTAACCAATTTTAAAAACCTAGTTAGCAAATTAGCGTAATTATCATAATTTTTAAACTAACAATTAACAACTAGCTACTAACTTTGTTTTAACATGTCATAAGAGCCTAAATACATTACAAAACCATACACCAATTTCACAAAACCCTAACTTGCATTCAAACCCTTTCTCCTGAACTTTCAAACTCACAATTAAACCACAATTCAACTTATAATTAAGCTAGACTAAAGTATTTATCAACAATTTAAACAAAGGCCAAAATTTATACCTCACGAACCATGGATCAAACTTAAGATCTAGACCTCCAATTTAAAATCCTTGCACCAAGATCTATGCTAGATAGGTAAATGAGAAATGGGTAGGAGTTGGATTTGAATTTTGGTTTTGATTTTAGATGGAAATTGGTGAATTTTTCTTGAGGGAAAATGAGGGGAGAAGAGGAAAGGGGCTGCTGTTGGAGGCTGAATTTTTGGCCAGGGGGTGTGGGGGAATGAGGGAGGAGAGAGAGTGAGGTGGAGAAAGTGGGGGAAAAGTCAAAGTCTACATTGACTTCTTTACTTTTCTTTTCTTTTGAAAGTGAGGTGATTGGAGAGAGAGAGGGGGGAGAGGCTGTCCAAGTGGGGCCAGCCACATGGGGAGAGGGAGAGAGGGTGAGGTGTGGGTGTGTGGGTTAGGGAAAAAGATAAATGTATTACCCCAATTCCCATTAACACTAATTTCGCTAATTAAGCCCTTTTTCTTCGATATTTTCTAAACCGTTTTGGCAAACGATTTCGTTTCAGAAACAATATTTTACAAGTCAGTTTAGTGTGTCATGAATTATAAAATTTGTATCAACCCATTCCAATTTTTAATTTTCCCTAATTAAATGTATTAGGGACGACTTAAAATAATATTAAAATAATTAATTTCGGAAAAAATTTCAGAAAATTTGAAATTTCACCAGTGGCTCAATAAACACCAAATACTAGCAATTACATAGCTAGAATATGTATATTTAATTTTATAATAAAGATATTTGCATTTTGACTTTTTACAGAAAACCCCCTTATTTTACCGTTTTTCCGAAATTTCACCTAAACGATTTTCAAAACGTTACAATCTTCCCCCCTTAAAGAAATTCGGTCCCCGAATTTAAATTAAAACTCCCCCCAATTTCTAAAAAATCTAAGCAAAACCATCATGTCGTCGGGGCTCCGAAATCATAAATACCTAAAACAAATCGTAGCGCATGAAAAAAAAATGAGCATATAACTCAAAATCAAAACTCCGTCAAGCATCCCGCAATCATCGGAGTCATGGTAAAGACACAAATGTCAAATCTAATACAAAACCAATATGATATAACTCGAAACTATACACGTAAATATCAAATCTATATATGTAAATATCTGAAGGAAATGCATGCCAAATCTCTTAAAGTCGCTGTGCAATGCGAATAACACTGCACAGTGGCGGGCGTCTATCATAAGAAAATAACTATATACATATATACCTTTTGTTTGAAATGTACGTTCCGCCGTTTTGGGAAACAATTTAGAAGGGTTTCCTTATTTTAAACGTTTCGTGTCATATCAGACACATAGGTAAATACTGAGACTATAGCTCGCTTTTTGGAATTCCCTTCGATAGCTATCAATGCATGCAAAATACATTCAGGTACTGTCCTCTGACTAGTCCTGCTCAGTACGAAAACACATAGCAAATATCATAAAAACGTACTGCTCTATAAGAAATCAATCCCAAAATACGCGTATGAATACTACGTGCGTCTGGTGCGCACGGAAATCAAAATCCATATACGTGCCATACAAGTGCACAGAAACAAGATCTAAGTGCATAGGGTGTGCACGAAGCACCTGTCGTAGGCAACGTGTGTGCCTGACAGCAAAATCAGGTGCATCTGACATGCACGAAAAATCTCGATTTAGTGCATTTGGTGTGCACTAAAATCGCATCTCAAAACATGCGCTCAACATGCGCGAAAATCCAAGGCAGGTGCATCTATCATGCACGAAATCGTGAAATCCAATGTCAAGCGCCGAACATGCGCAAAATCCAATCAGGTGCACAAGGTGCACAAAACCAATATCGAGCATCACAATCGAAATCGAAGTCCAGTGCATCTAAGTACACAAAATGCTTATCACTGCACTGCAAGCATATGTGAACTATACTAAGTGCAAAAACCAAATTGTATGCGTATATACGCACAAATCAACTCAACTGTATGAAATCCATATAATCACAAACATGAGAAACCAAGGCATGAAAACTATCTCAAGTTCAACAACTGTGCAAAAATCGTAAATACTCAGTAGGTGCATCCATGGCGCATGAAAACGATATCATGAAAATCAATCATCAAAACCAAATCATGCGAATATATCGCTCAAAATACCAAAATCAAGTATGGCGGAATAGTCCCGCTCAAGCACATCCTCCAAGAATCTATGGCCAACTGTCGTGGTCACTCATAGCATGTCTCGTCGACGACCCTGAACTCTGGCCTGCCGGTGTGCGTAACCTGACCACTCCTGGGTCCAGGTCTTCTCGTAATTTATTCCAGAAAGGTCCTGTCGAGGTCTCTCCCAAATCATGTCTCTGCCGAACTGTCCGGAAGTCATCGTCCTTTACTAAGCAATTTCTTGCTCCGGAACGGCTGAATACTCATCGCGACTCCTTCTGAAAGGTATATCCAAGTACAATGCCTCGGCATGCGTATCGCATCTCTGATGTCGGAGGAGTGGAACGTTGTTTCATCAAGATCTCATACGAACCTCTTACTCCACTTTTCTCTAATGTTGACTGCTTCGGACTCGTCTCGTCATGGATGCATAGACTGAGCTCCAACGGCTATCCTCGTATCTGGAGCCTCCCAAGAATGCATCTCACCACCTAGCATCCGAATGAAGTCGAACCATCCGATCGATTCGTCAAAACCTCATAATCCCCCAAGAGCTCAACATCTTGGGTACAGTTTAACAGTATCGAGTACGTACCACAGCATCGATGGTCCAGCCGTAGAAGGGCAAACCCAAGCCTCACTAATGGCGCCGCGGAACTGCTGCAAACCCTAAGGTTCAAAGGCTTTCACACGGTCATTAACTCGAGTTAGGGTTTCATTCTTCTAGAGGGTCCATAGAATTGCCTGCATGCTCCTCTGAATACTTTAAACTTGGAATAACAGGTTTCTAACATTCGATCGTCTCTGTCGACTCTCAACGTCTCCGCGTGAAGTCGTCTCTAGATGGAATCAATCTATCTGATGACCTCGTATCGGGGTAGCGAACGAACCACATATCCTAGTCATTCATCCTCGGTGACTAGCGACCTTCTATCATCTCTTAGTACAACTCGTACTGCAATAGCTCCAACATCTGGGGCGATATCTCGTCGTTCGCAGCAATAACTGGCTTACTCGTCTGCACGCTGAACAGTGCCTCAAACATCATGAATAAGCAATACACTAACGGTCATCAAAATCTGGTTGGCCTCTATCATTGGCTCAATCCTCTGGCGCTGATCTGCACGTCCGAGTAATCTCATACATCGATCCATCCAAACGCTCGTGGCGTGAAAACACAATAAAAAGACACATCTCTGCAATCGTGTGTCGCCGGAATCATGCCCTGGTCAGTCCTCGTTCATAACGAGCTCGTACTGATCGCAACTCTAGCCGTAGCTCTCTCCTGCCCGTAATCGTGGCAGCAAAACCATAACTGGTACCGATGAGGCTAGATCAGGAATGAATATAACACTGAACAAAGAAATGTACATCCTAAGGCTTCTTAAGTGGAGTAGCGTATCGTAAGTATGCCGTGGAACATACCACGGTACGTCACTCTACTTTAGTCACCTATTCCATCAACCAAGGGTCATCCTACGCTCCGAAGATAAAACCTAACGCTCTGATATCAACTTTGTCACGATCCGAAAGTACGGAACATGACTGGCACTTAGACTACGAAACGTCTCGAGGCGTACGTAATCTAAGTAAGCCGAAAACCTAGAAATCCAAACCAAGAAAAGTAGTAGAGTGAAGGAAAACCAATTTAAATCAAGTAGTTTTAATAGCATAAGCCGAATTATGCGTTTTTAAAACATCAAATATTTCCTGAAAATTTCGGCAGAGTCTCCTTTGTAAATACTGGCCCCCAAACGGGATACAACATGAATAGTATACGAAATCAATAAAAGGCATCCCCAAGCGGGAGCTAGCACTTCGTCAATCGACGGTCATAACCACACAAGCCATATAATATACAACGCCAAGGGCAAGGATCAAAACTCAAAAGGAAACTCAAAACAACAAGAAATCCACAGAAATATAACGCGCGACTCTAAGGTCGAAAGAATAACATCACTGGTCTCTATCTCAAAAATAAATACATGTTTGGTTGATGGAATTTACTAGATACAACTGAATAATATTATACAAAGTAATATGATGGGTACGATACCAATAAACCCACCTACTAGTAAGTCACCCGAAAGAAGCAGTGCCAGCAAAGCCGTAATGAAACCTGTACGGCAAAACCTGCAAGAACTGTGGCACAACGGGGGTGAGTTGCCAACTCGTGAGTAGAAAAACATCTACGAACAGAAATCGCATGAACAACGCACTCCTAGGTCAACAATCATAATATATCCTCAAATATATAACCAGCAGCCTATAACAATGGCTAGGGTAAAAGTCTAACCCAAGTGTAATCCCATGTGCCCGTGTCAGTGCCTCAGGTAGCAATATATCATATGGATGATGTATGAATACATGAAACAGAATGCATGTCCTGAAGAAAACTGCTTTCAAAATTTAGTGAGATTTCTGTAACTTTTTAAAACGAGGTATCATAATGAAATCAGCATAAACAGTGCCTAGCATCGACACAAAAAAAAATCCAAATATCTCGATATCTCTGTGTCGCAATCTCTGTACCTCAATATCTCAAATATCTCTGTATGTCTCAATCTCACTATCTAGGGCGCCGTCAATCCAGACCGGCCCCTACCATCAATCTCAAGACCATGACGGTATCCTCCGGATATCCGACGCGTAGGGTAATATCACCGGTCGGTAGTGCTCCCCTGCCAGGCTCAACGCCATCATCTGCGATCTTCTTGCCCCGGGGTATCGCACCGGGTCCACCATGTACCCGAAACGGTTCCTCCATCTCCTCAAACTCGGGTCTCGAAATCCATCAGCAAAACTCATGGTGGACGACTCATACATCATGGGAAAACCGCACTTTTTATTTAAAAGAGAGAAAAAAGGTTTATTTATGTTTTTGCAGTTTTCCTCCAAATCCAAGAAATCCAAATCCAAATCATCAATAGCATGTAAACAGTGAATATAGGCATGAAAACCCATGAATGCGGCACAACAGTGAATAATAACATGCATGAAGTAGCAGGCAATAACTACAATGTCTAAACTAGCATATAAGGCAGGTGCACTAATATTATGTCTAAACTATTAGCTAACAACCTATGTTAATGAAATAGTATTTCTAAAGTGTTCGTGACATGGTAATTACCGATGAAGATGTGTGTGAGTCGGCAAGTAAGTGTACGTGGTACATACGCGTCATCGGTAATGGTGCTGGTGTCCTAACAGCATGATATCAACAATAGGATATGAATCATAATATAAGCATGCGATGTGAAGCGAACAACAATAATGAGCGGGAGCTAAATACTAGACACAATGATAACAAATCTGCATTTAATGTAATATGAGTCATACAGCTACACTAAACTATAGGGCTAAGCTAACAGGCTAACTGAAGGTAAAGAAACCGCCTAACATCTGAGTCGATACATACGTATAAATATATATATATATATATATATATATATATAGTCGGTGATCCCGCCTCGATAATATCACATCCGATACCATATCTATAATCAGTTATTCCCAAGTCAAGAGTGCGGATCAAACATCAATATATAGCTCGTACGTAAATTCGTCGTACGGCATCCTCAAATCTGGGTACGGGTCAATATCTCATTCATCGAATTATTCATCTGGTATCCTCTTTATCCAAGATCATAATCTGGGTACTGATCTACGTCTAGTACGATACTAATATCATCAACATAGTCATGATCTGAATGCTGATCTACAGCCTCATACAAACCGATATCATCATCATATATCGTCATAAAGAGGTATACATCGCCTAATGCGACCTAGTATGAATATCTTAATATTGCTTATCTCATATCACGATCACATGCTAACCATTCAATGTATAACGCTATTCACATGTATCGTCGTCCCAAGATCCGCTATAATATCAGGACGTATCTCAAGTACGAATCCTGCCATATCACCGTTCTCGCGGTCTCAATCAAATCTTATCGACTCATCTCAAATCCCAAATACTATCCTCAAATCCAGTATGTGAACACATAGTCCCATACCCATGTGAACACATAACAATATAACCCCATATAAGCACATATGAAAGAAGAATGTATGCAAGTATGGGTGTGTGTGTGTGTAAATGTAGTGCAACCTCTACTCTAGGGTCTCGCAACGCTAAATCTATCCAATCACACCTAAAATCTATCTTATCATCAATAAACTCAACAATATAACCAATATATATGTGTGTATACGTATTCGTATATATCACCACGAACTGCGGGGGTGCTATACGCCATCCACCCGACTTCTCCCCGTAGATATAAATCTACTCACCTGGTCCTTGCTCGCCGGTGCCGACGTCGCCACGCGCTTGCTTGTCGTCTAGAAGTCCACATGGGGTACGTACATATCATAACGCACCGTATCGCATTAAAATCCGACTCATGACCAAAACGACACACGAATCCCACATAGGTCAAAACCTATGGTTGCTTTCACAAATCAACCCCAAAACCCTCGACGTCGGCGTACAAACGCCAAACCATCGAGAAAAACCCAAACACACTCATTTGCACGATCACAAGCACTAATTATACTATAAAATAGGTTAAAATTCACAAAAAAACCCAAACTCACTTTAAAAGCCATTTTTCCGAAAATCTAGCAAGCAAATATTACCCGTTTTAGTACAAAACTCGACGTTTAAAAAAATCTAGCGGCCCTAATACTTATTAAACATCTTAAATAAGTCATAAAAACAATTTCCATAATTTAATCTCATTAAATTTCATTAACCCTAAAATTCTAGTTTACAATATACCCAATTTTAACAATTTCATAGTAAAAATGCACAAACAACAATTTAGCTTGGATTTTCATCAACTAAAGTATTAAACTACATTTTATAATGTTAATGAAGTCATGAAAAGCCTAATTACATTTTTAAACCCAATTATTTAACCAATTTTAAAAACCTAGTTAGCAAATTAGCATAATTATCACAATTTTTAAATTAACAATTAACAACTAGCTACTAACTTTGTTTTAACATGTTATAAGAGCCTAAATACATTACACAACCATACACCAATTTCACAAAACCCTAACTTGCATTCAAACCCTTTCTCTTGAACTTTCAAACTCACAATTAAACCACAATTAAACTTATAATTAAGCTAGACTAAAGTATTTATCAACAATTTAAACAAAGGCCAAAATTTATACCTCACGAACCATGGATCAAACTTAAGATCTAGACCTCCAATTTGAAATCCTTGCACCAAGATCCATGCTAGATAGGCAAATGAGAAATGGGTAGGAGTTGGATTTGAATTTTGGTTTTGATTTTAGATGGAAATTGGTGAATTTTTCTTGAGGGAAAATGAGGGGAGAAGAGGAAAGGGGCTGCTGCTGGAGGCTGAATTTTTGGCCAGGGGGTGTGGGGGAATGAGGGAGGAGAAAGAGTGAGGTGGAGAAAGTGGGGAAAAAGTCAAAGTCTACATTGACTTCTTTACTTTTCTTTTCTTTTGAAAGTGAGGTGATTTGAAAGAGAGAGGGGGGAGGGGCTGTCCAAGTGGGGCCGGCCACATGGGGAGAGGGAGAGAGGGTGAGGTGTGGGTGTGTGTGTTAGGGAAATAGATAAATGTATTACCCCAATTCCCATTAACACTAATTTCGTTTCAGAAACAATATTTTACATGTCAGTTTAGTGTGTCATGAATTATAAAATTTGTATCATCCCATTCCAATTTGTAATTTTCCCTAATTAAATGTATTAGGGACGGCTTAAAATAATATTAAAATAATTAATTTCGGAAAAAATTTCAGAAAATTTAAAATTTCACCAGTGGCTCAATAAACACCAAATACTAGCAATTACATAGCTAGAATACGTATATTTAATTTTATAATAAAGATATTTGCATTTTGACTTTTTACAGAAAACCGCCTTATTTTACCGTTTTTTCCGAAATTTCACCGAAACGATTTTCAAAACGTTACACTTTGTGCCTAAGACCCGACCTTAGTGCGGTGATAACCGTCTCATCGCGGTGCTCGGGGACTTCGAGAAGAGCATTGTAGAAGCGAGTGACATATCCCTTAAAGGATTCTTTGTCCCCGCTCTTTATGGTGAAGCGGTAATCGACCGTTTTCTTCCGTCGTCTGTTTCTGACGAAGTGACCAAGGAACTGGGTGGCCAGCTCATCAAAGGTCGAGATGGAGCATGGCGTGAGTCCCAGGAACCAATCCTGGCCAGCCCGGATGAGGGTGGTGGGGAAAGCTCGGCATTGAGCTGCGTCCGAGTTTTCTTGGAAGCTCATGCCCGCTGTAAATGCGTCAAAGTGATCTTTTGGGTTGGACTTCCCATCAAAGAGCGCCATCTTGGACAGCTTGTTCTTGGATGAGACACGTTTGGCCAGCAATTCCTCGGTGAAGGGCTTCGTGAGAGAATCCGCGGAATACCTAGCCCCTTCGCCGGACGGATGGCCGTCTCGCCGAATGCCCTCGATCTTCTTTTCGAGGGCATCGAGTCGGTGGTGGTAACCCGAGAATTCAGCACAGTCGGAGTGGCGACTGTCCCCGCTCCTAGTCTGCGCGATGGTGCGGTTCCAATTACACTCTATCAAATTCCTCAGGTCCTCGGGCGAGGCCCTTCTCGAGTAGTCCCGGCGCTCGCCGCTCGCACCGCCATGGCGAGCGTGGGGGCGTCGGTCATGCCTGGAAGCAGGCGAGCTGACCGACACCTCCTCAGGGGGAGAGAACGCATGGCGGGTGTCGGAGCGACGACCCAGTCTTCCCTGGGATCGGGCGTGGAGCTGTCCAGTGCTCAACGGGTCATGGAAGCAATCGTCGTATGCGGGTCACGGTGGCCGGCGTCGGCACTCCGGCGCTCGGTGACGCTGGGACGAGCACGAGTGAGATCGAGGGCTTGAGCGTGCCCATCCATCCTTCTGTGGACGTCGTCATCCCGGGGAGGGGAAACGACGGTCTGGCAGGTAGGGCCCGCTGCTTGAATGCGGACGAGGGCGTCCATCAGCGATGTGAGCCTGTCTATCCGAGCTGATAGGGCATTGATCACATTAGGAGGGGGAGACGAGCCGCTCTCGCCTCCGTTGTGGCGGCTCGTGTTCGGATCGTTGCGGTCGTCGCTCGCCATTGGATCGAGGGCGGAAGATCAACTTTTATGGTGGAACAGAAAAAGAATATTTCGTTCCCACAGACGGTGCCAACTGATGGAGGGTAGGATCTCCTTTAGATGATGTCCTCCGTCGATATGTTGTGAGCGTTGTTGAACGGTTGAGATTTGAGTTGAAGGTTGTCTCCTAGAGTGTGTAGATCTCAATGGGCTGAGTTTGAGGTGGAAGCCGAGCTAACTGCAAGTAAGTCCCGGGGTGGGTGACCACCGTAGGACCCTCCGACGATCAAGTTAGAGCCGAGAAATATTGGCAGAGTAGTGACTTATTGGAGTTAAATTGCGTTACCTGAGTTGTCTGAGAGGGGTTTTTATAGTGGTCGCATGGAGCGAGCAGGTGCGAGATCTTCGCCGTCTGTTACGCCCCCGACGTTACTGTTGGATATAGTGCCCTCAAAGTCAATTATTGGATCGCAGGCACGTGATTGCAATGATTGAGGAGGACTTATACCGGTAGGACAGTCTTACTTGAGATGATAGTATGCTATCTGGTTTACCTTTATGATCGTGTACAGCTTTAGGTGACATTACAGTTCACTATTATACGGTGATAGAGCCCTTAGGATTCTTGCTTGACTACCAGCAGTATGATGGCGATCATATACGTGAGAGTTGGGTAGTCCATAAGCACATCCTTAAAAGTGGTCCCTAGTCGTGGGAGTTTCGAGACAGGGCATCGATACTCCAGAGTAGACTAGTGTATACAGTCGAGACCCCGACGAGGGGCGGTGGCCGGTCTTACAAGCCATTGGTGTCAGTTGGTTCACCTAAGATGTATACAGGTGCTCATTGGGTTATGAGTGCACCGGACAGGACTCGCCGGGAACCTGATAGTTGGTATTATACCTAGCATCAGATAGCAATTCCCTGGTGACATGTGTACAGGTTAGTTCATCGACCTGAGATCGTCATTTTTCGCGTGTGAGTTCCCACTGTGCTTTGATTATTACCCTACCACGGCTCAAAGGAGTCATGCAAACAGGTTTTAGTTGGGTACAGTCCCGAGCCACATGGAGGCAGTGAGCGGATCGGCAAGGGTTTCGTCTCTCCCGGTATTGGGGGTGAGACCGCGCTGTGTCTAGGAGAGCCATTACACAAAGCCCTCGGCCGGGGCAGGAGATTTACTGGTAGGTATTCCAGTAGTATCTCAGAGTGTTCTGGGCTACACTCTGACACGACTTATACCGCTTTTGGGGGTCTGACGTTACCAGCCCCTAGGCCCGATATGCGATGCTCATAGACGAACGGACCGGACTGTACGGATATTGTAAATGATAGGCTCAGTAGAGTTCCAGGATGAGTTCGCTCATCGGCTTCCCTTTCGGTCAATACATGGACAGCCTGTAACGTTTTGAAAATCGTTTTGGTGGAATTTCGGAAAATCGGTAAAATAAGAGGGTTTTCCGTAAAAAGTCAAAATTTAAATATGTTTTAATATAAAATTAAATATATATATTCTAGCTATATAATTGCTAGTATTTGGTGTTTATTGAGCCACTGGTAAAATTTCTAATTTTCTGAAAATTTTTCCGAAATTAATTATTTTAATATTATTTTAAGCCGTCACTAATACATTTAATTAGGGAAAATTACAAATTGGAATGAGTTGAAACAAATTTTGTGCATCATAACACATTAAACAAAATTTTAGCATGTTGTTTTTGAAATGAAATGAAGTTGTGAAACGGTTTTAGAAAATATCGAAGAAAAAAAGGCTTAAATAGTAAAATTAGTGTAAATAGATTTTGGGTCATAACATTTATCATTTTCCTTCACCCCACACTCACACCCCCCCCCCCCACTTTCCATCATTGGCCGAGCCCATGGCAGCCCACACCCACACATCTCACACTTCTAGTTTAGTTTGAAAGAAAACAATATGAAAAGAAAAGGAAATGAAAGAATATATATATATATATATATATATATATATATATATATATATATATATATATATATATAGGCTTGGTTGACTTGTCAATTCTTGATCTCCCAACACCACATCACACTCACCTCTCCCCTCCCACTTTTCTGGCCGAGCCCCCTCCCCAAACTGCAGCAGCCCCTCCCCCAAAAAAATCCCACCCAATTTGCATCAAAAAATCCACAAAAATGCTTCAAAATCCTTACAATTTCAAAGCAAATTCCAAATCCAACACTTACCCATTATTTCTTGACCAAGCTAGCATGGATCTAGAGAACAAGATTTCAATTTGGGAGGCTAAGTGTGCTTGTGGGATCTTCAAATTAATTGGGTATAAATTCTAACCTTTTTGCTTAATTTGTTGTTAATTGCTTTAAGTTAGCTTAATTAAGTGTTTAATTAGGTTTTTAATTGGTTCTAATTGCATGTTTTAAAATTTCAAGAGAGGGGTTTGAATTCAAATTGGGGTTTTGTGTTGTGAGATTATGGTTGTGTGATGTATTTGACATATTAATGTTATGCTAAAACTAATTTAGTTGCTGGTTGCAAAAGGTTAATTTAAATTGTAATAATTTTAAGAAATTGCAAACTAGGTTTTAGTGAAATACATATATAATTGAGATTAAAATCTAATTAAGTTTTTCATGACATTATTAACATTTTAGTTTGTTGTTTAGCAACTTAGATCATGCTAATCCAAGCTAAATTGTTGTCTGTGCATTTTTGCTATAAAATTGTTAAAATTGGATAAATTGTAAACTAGAATTTTGGGGTTAATGAAATTTAATGAGATTAAATTGTGGAAATGGTTTTTATGACTTATTTAAGATGTTTAATAAGTATTATTGCCATTAGAATCGTTTAAACATCAAGATTTGTATTAAAACGGTTAACGACCGCTAACTAGATTTTTGGGAAATAAAACGATTTGTTTACTTTTATGGTTTTGATGAATTAAAACCTATTTCTTATATAATTAGTGAGTTTTGAAACTACGATTGGTGCGTTTGAGTTTTTCGCGATCACTCGGCGTTTGTACGCCGATGTCGAGGGTTTTGGGTTGAATTAAGAAAGTAAACCATAGGTTTTGACCTATGTGAGATTCGTGTGTCGTTTTGGTCATGAGTCGGATCTTAATGCGATACGGTGCGTTATGATATGTAGGTACCCTCACGAAGGCTTCGAGACGACAAGCAAGCGCATGACGACGTCGGCACGAAGATCAGGTGAGTAGATTATATCTACGGGGGAAGTCGGGTGGATGTCGTATAGCACCCCCGCAGTCCGTAATATAGATATGATATATATATATATATATATATATATATATATTTATATGTATGATTCATGATACTTGGATGTTTATCAAGAGATGATTATTGTGTCCATGGTTTGGTTTAGGGTAACTAGAGGTAAACTAGCATAGCTTCTTAGTCACGAACCCTAGAATAGGTTCACACCCACACGCACACACGCATTGGCATTCATCTTTTCACATGTGCGTATATGGGGATATGTGTATATATATACACACATGGGTATGGGACTGTGTATATATATATACACGTATGCATATACATGGATTTGAGAATAGTACTTGGGTTTTTTTTGGAGATGAGTCGATGAGATTGGGCCTGAGGCCGTGAGATCGGTGATGTGACAGGGTTCGTATTTGAGTTACGACGTGATGTTTTAGCGGGTCCTTTGACGTGGTATTTTCATACACCCGCATGCATTTACATAGATGGTATCAGTTTTGTACTAGACGTAGATCAGTACCCCGGATCATGATTTTGATAAAAAGGATACCAGGCGAATAATGAAATAAATGTGATATTTGACCCGTACCCAGATTTGGGAGGCCGTACGACGGATTTACCGTACGAGCTATATATTGATGATAGATCTGCACTCTTGACTCGAGGATGTCATATTATATAGGGTATCGTATGGAATACTATTGAGACGGGATCACCGACTATTTTACATGGTTATATATCGACTCAGGTTTATGTGGTTTCCGTACCCCTTCCGATGGGTTGTTAGTTAGACCTGTAGTTACCTAGTAGATGTTAGACTGGGCCCGAGTCATACCTATTTTCAAAACCAACGAATCATGAGTATTTTAAAGACAGGCCAATGGATACTACGGATATTTCAAAGGACATACCTTTTTCTTAAAAACACCGTAGCCCCTATTTTCTAAACACTACGATTCGTACTATTTCAAATGTCAAAACTGTATGACTCGTTTATATGAATGTATATTCCTTATTGCTGCGTTTACTATTCATTTTTCCGCATGTTCTTACTATTCGCATCGCATTGCATGTTATTTGTGTTTCCGTATTATTATGAAAACCATGCTGCCAGGACACCAGCACCATTACCGATGATGCGTATGTTCCACGTACACTTACTTGCCGGCTCACACACATCATCATCGGTAATTGTCATGTCACGCGCACTTTAGAGAATGTTACCTTATTGATATCGCTTGTTAGCTGACAGTTTAGATATTGCATTCATTACTGCGCTAGTTTCGATATTGCATTCATTACTGTGATACTTCATGCATAATTATTTATTCATTGTTATGCATTATTATTTAGGGCCAGTCCGGATTGCCGGAGCCCAGTATTTATTGTTATTGATCTTTGATTTTGAGATTTTGAATTTCATGAGATTTCTGGATTTGGAGAGACCGCAAGGATTTTATAAACTTATTATCATTTAAAAGGAAAGTTGCGGTTTTCTCATGGTATGATTTGAGAGGAGCCCACCATGAGTTTTCTCGGCTCTTGAGCGATATGATACACCTGATTCGAGGACGAGAAGGAACCGTCTGTGGGTCATGGTGGACCCGGTGCGGTACCCCGGGACGAGAAGGTCGCATATGATGGCGTTGAGCCTGGCAGGGGAGCACTACCGACCGGTGACTTCATTGTGACTCGACGGATATCCGGAGGATACCGATCGGAGTTGGGCCAGTCCGAATAGCCGGAGCCCCAGACATTGAGATATTGAGACTTGAGACTTGAGATATTGTGTCGATACTGAACACTGATTTCCTGTTGATTTCAATGATGATTTTTCAATTATTATACATATATCTCACAGAGATAAGAAAAACAGTTTTCTCATTTGATGCGTTCTGTTTTCATGCATTCATAAATCATACATATGATATGTTGCTACCTGAGGCACTGACACGAGCACTTGGTATTACAATTGTTTAGATATATACCCTAGCCATTGCTATATGCTTCAGGTTATATATTTTGAGGATATATTATGATCGTATGACCCAGGATTGAGTCATACATGCGATTTCTATTTATGGATGTTTTCTACTCACGAGTTGGCAACTCACCCCCATTGTGCCACAGTTCCTTGCAGGTTTTGCCGTACAGGTTCATTGCGGCTTTGCTGTTACACTGTTCCTTCCGGGTGACTGCTTTGGTAGGTTGGTTCCTTGTTTTAGGACCACCATTGTTAATTGTTATTTCAGTTGTATCTAGAAACTCCATCAACCAGATTGTATATTTGAGTGAGATAGAAAACCAGACCTGTTATTCTTTCGACCTTAGAGTTGCGCGCTGTATTATTATGTTTTTCATGTTGTTTTGAGTTTCTTTTGAGTTTTGATCCTCGCCCTTGGCGTTGTATATTATATTGCTTGCGTGGTTGTGGCCGTCGATTGACGAAGAGCTAGCTCCCTCTTGGGGATGCCTTTTTGTTTCATTTCGTATACTATTCATGTTGTATCCCGTTTGGGGCCAGTATTTACAAAGGAGACTCTGTCGAAATTTTCAGAAAATACTTGAGAATTTAAAAATACATACTTCGGCCTACGTTGATTAAAACTACTTGCTATAAATTGGTTTTTCCTTCACTCTACTGCTTCTTGGTTTTGATTTCTGGGTTTTGGCTTACTTATATTACGTACGTCTCGAGACGTTTTGTAATTTAAGTGCCGGTCATGTTCCTTACTTTTCGGGTCGTGATACAGCCGTTACGCACAGCTAGTGCCGCTGACGTGCTTGTGGTTAAACCCGCTACCAGAGTATTGACGAGTCTTTAGAGTTCCCTACAGATAGTTTCCCAAGTTTGGGAGAAATGTTGTAGAGGCCGTATGGTTTTATGGCAGGGTTCGAACATACACGTGCACTCGTGCACGTGTCAAGGTTCGAACAGTTAATACTGGTGGGCTTTGTTTTAAGCCGGATCCTAGTATTATATTGTGTAGGAATACTTTTCGTCTCGTTGCATTCGTATTCGGTCGGAATACAAATACGGGTATGTATATACAGTTGTGGGGTAATCCTGTAATTCGTTACGGGATTACTTTTGAAGTTGCCAGTTTTTCTTCTCCCGATTAAACATTAGATTAATGTTTAATTATTGGTTGGTGTTTGAGCTTTGTTTTTGGCCATTTCCTTTTCTTCTTATCATGGCCGAAATGTTTGGGTGAGTCATTTGGTGAGGTGGCACTTGATTGGGTGAGTCACTTGTTTCATTAATGCAAGCATGGTTTCATTTTTGTGAGTCATGCATTCATTAATTGTTCTTGTAAAGCTTAGGATATTTGTTTCATGAATTTTTGGTTATGGTCACCACTTGATTGTTTTGTGCTCACCCCCATTTTCCAGTGAACCATTCCCTCCTCAATTAGTGGCCGAGCACTAATTGTGCTGCAGATTTTTGGCCGAGCCCAAAATTCTTGGGTGAGGAAATTTTCCTTTGCAAAATCCATAGCTCACTTCATCTCTCATCCGTGGCAACTTCATTTACCTTCACCCAATTCATTGGGTGTCTTGAGACAAAGTATTCTACACTCGCTCTACTTCAATCTTGGACATGTCGGTTAGCAAACTTCATGTCCGAGTTGCTTCAGTTTGAAGCGGGAGCCCGTATAAAGATTCGTTGACGTAGTGCCACTTCGACGAGGAGACCGGAGATCGAGCAAGATCAGAGCAGCCGCGAGGAGCGTGGGATGATGGCTAAAGACCGAAGGACACGGATCGATCGGTATACCCTTTCTATCATCTTTACAGTTTACTAGTTTAGTGTTAATGCACGATCCGGGTTAAATTCTATGCTAGCGCCAGTTGATAAAAGTTTTTGTTCCTCGTTTAGCCTCGGATTGACGGCCGGGACGCTACCGTAGACTTACATGGTATCAGAGCCACGCTATTAACCTTTACCAGCTTGTTCTAACGTGTTTAAAATATCGATCGAACGAAATTTCCAAAACCGCATTTTCAATGTTAAAGTTTCTGTCAAATTTTTAAACTGGTCTAAAAATTATTTTGGGTATTTCAGAAAATCGAGCAGGCTTTTCTAAGACTCTGGGAGAAATTTGGTCGACCGAACCTTCAAGACCGCCGCAGAACCACCGCACAAGCCTTGAATTGGCCGTGGTTCTGCCGTCGTTTTGGAGCAACAGTGTACCATTTTTCTTCTGGGTGTTTTTCATGTGGAATTGTGGTTTCTGGAATATTTTGTTTGGGCCCAGATTTATTTGAGTACTGGATTTGTCCTTGGGGCCCACTTCGGGAAGTTTTGTCGATCGAGATTTTAAATACGTTAGTTTACAGTGCTTACATTATATCTCCGACCATGAATGTCATTAGAGCGGTAAATCTTGTCTAATTGCTATAGCCCTTTTAGACGGGTTTGCGAACGTGACATTCACGTTGATGTTCTGTGTTGTGCTGTGATGTTGCGGATTTGTCGTGGTGGATAGCTGTGTGCAATGGTAGTGCAGTTTGGATTTATTTGTACATTTGATATCGCGGGGCGAGCGTCCGACATGTGGACTGCCATTACTGCCTGTTTGTATATTATTCTTTTGGGGGCACGACCGGGTTGAGGTCGATGTACCCGTTGTACATATTTTCTTTTCTGTACTAGGATTACCCCGCGACGGAGTGCACGGATAGCCGGGTTCTGGAGGGCAACGGGTCCGCATCTCATGGATTTGAGAGGGAGGGGACATCACTCTAGGATTGGCGGGCTATTCGCCGCACTCGTAGGGGGTACAGGTTGACTCAAGGAGGGGTGCTCAAGTTACCGGATTCCGTGAAGTGTTGGGTGGTCCATTCACTTTGTTGAAGGGGCTGCCTCGCTTCAGGTTTTGGCGGGTAACTTGCCGCATCCGTAGGGGTCTAGGTTTTCATTGCACAAGCTATCCACACAACCAGGGGAACGTTGGGTTTCAGTTACGGCTTTATGAAACCCGGGGCTCCCAGATTATCTGTATTGTTCTGTGATGCTTATTACTTTTTTGTAATGTTGCATTTATCACGCCTGGAGCGATTATTGTATATTGATATATATACTAGTAGATGTTGTATATGTTTTACACCCGCGCTAGTCCAGTCCCCGCTCTGTCGTTAGTTAAGTAACCTAACGGGTGATGACAGGACCCAGTGGCGAATGTGGATGACATATACGTACATTTTATTTTCGTTCTTTTCTGGTGTGATTAATTAATGGGACTGCGTTGATTCTGATCAATGCAAAGGAAAACAAACCTGTTGGATGTTGTTGGAATAATTTTCAAAAAGCTGTTATTGCAAGGACGTTTTCTTTTGTTTTGCACAGAGATATTCAGTTGGAATATCCTGCACCTCATTCCACGAGGCAAGGGCCGAGATCCCTTCACCGGGAGTGACCCCTTGGGCAGAGGTTTGCGTCAGGGTAATAATTTCACCATAGTCGATTACGTTTTGCTTTGCACAGTGGTATTCAGTTGGAATATCCTGCACCTCATTCCACGAGGAAAGAGCCGAGATCCCTTCACCGGGAGTGACCTCTTTAGCAAAGGTTTTTGTCACTATATTTATGTAAAAAGCTATCAGGTTCCTTCAACGACATCAAGTTCATTACGTTAAAGGTTTTTCGCCAAAAACCAGCCATAGCCCTCCGTCATTTTAGTTGGATATTCAGTAGTATTCAAGCTATGTATTTTGACCAACGCCAAGACATAGTGTTTGGTAGCTGCTGGATATTCATCTGTTGCATAGATTGATGCATTGGTTTGGGACAGTCGTACTGCCATTTTGGCCAATGTCAAGGGTATGTACGGGTGGGTTCAAATTAACCTGGATAATGATGGGTAGAACTTGACATGTGACTTATGATATTTTGGCCAATGTCAAGGTCATAAGAGCATAGGGCAAAAATCCACATCGGGAGTTTCAAACATACAGGAAACTTGCCAGGCATGCGCATACCTTCTGGAGTGTGATAACGTGAGTGGATTCCTTCACGTTATCATGCGATGATAGTTGGATCCCGATTCCCACTGATGAGTTGGTTTACTCTTCGAGTGATCCCGACTAATTCTTCTTTCAGGTTTGGAGGAGAATTTGTGGATACAGTGGGAGACTTCCTGATTAGATAAAATGATAACCATTCTGATCTAGGTTAGAGTGCACGCAGAGTGTTTCTTTTCTCTCTCTCTTTGGCAGCGACCATGACCCGACCCTAGAATATGACTTAGTGACCAAGTTAACCGAACCTTCTTAAAAACATACTGGCTTTTGGATTGTCTGAGTTGCATACATCATTGCCACTCCTTCTTTTACCCTTTGCATTTCTCCAGAACACCTCGTATTACTATGAACATCCACTTCCATTGGATAAATCCATCGTATGGTTATATACGAACTCAAAGGAACTTGTTCCAGATTCGAGGATGGATTATGGTTCTGGAGAGATTGCATTGGTTTATTCAGCTGTCTTTTATCATCACCTTCTCTCAGGTTGCGAGTACTCCTAGGATCAGGAGGGTACACCTATTACGCTTATTGGATAGTCTTCTTCCAAACCATAGGCAGGTGTCGAAAGGTAAGGAAAGGAGAAAACCAATTAGCCTAAGTTGGGTGTACAGAGGGTAATAAGTAAAGACAAAATAAAGGGATTAGAAAGAGGGCAAAGTAAATTGCGACTACTATCATTCACGACCAAACTGCGTACTCCATCGCCACTCCTACTTCACCTTTGCTTTTCTCCAGTGCAGGAGAAATAGAATAAGGTTTATTCAGTTGTCTTTTATCATCACCTTCTCTCAGGTTGCGAGTACTCCTAGGATTAGGAGAGTACACCTATTATGCTTATTGGATAGTCTTCTTCCAAATCATAGGCTGGTGCCAAAATGTAGGGAAGGAAGAAAACCATTAAGCCTAACGATGGTGTACAGAAGGTAATGAGTAAAGACAAATAAAGGGATTTGGAGAGATGGCAAAGAAATATACGGTTATAGTCATAAATCTGGATAATGGAAGAGGCATTACTAGGAATACCCGAATACCTCTTCGAAACATTTTCATGTTTCAGTTTCACTGTGCATTGTTAATTGTAAACTGATTTCCCAATTACACCCTTGCTCTCGGGTATGTATTTACCAGGTATGATTCTCACATCTGTATGGTTTTACAGATGATGAGTGGGAGTAAGTTATTGGGAATTAGGTGATCATCCTCATTATATCAGAATTCGTTGTAAATGGTGATATTTGAGGAAATCGCCTGGGTACAGTTTTCAACCTACGACGCACAGGATTTGAGTTATTCAACTCAGCAGACTTATACAAAGTATTGTATGTTGTCCAGTATCCATTAGAACAAAGGGGTTGGTCATCGTACTATATTCTGTTTACTTATGACTTCTCTAGTTTTTAGACAAGTGTTTCGTAGAAATATAAGGTCTAAGTTTTGAGAAGTTATAGGTACAAGAATAAAGTAGAGAATCATGTGTTGCAAGTATCGGGATTCTTCAAGGTGATCGAAGATGTAGATACTTGTGTTGGGTATTCAGTTGATAGTAATGGTTTTGAGAACTTGTTTCTCTTTCAGGTTACTCATAATTGGATGCACTCCTAAGTTGAGTAATACCGATCTGCCTCTCTCCATTTTGTTGACATGCACTGGAGACAGCTGCATGATTTGAATCTGGTTCCAATTAAATCAGTGCCAAAGTTTCTATATTGGATATAGAATGGTTCATTGTAGGGTTCTTAGGAACTCTTGTAAGGGTTCATAAGGCATCAACCATGCCCGAATAAAATTTTAGACGTGCCGAACAACCCAAAGCCGGGATCTTTGCTAGATTATTAGGGTTAAACATGCAAGTAAACATCTTTACTACTAAGTGTGAGGGATTACAACCTTTGTAGTCCGCTCCTTCGCTTCATAAGCTCCGAGTAGAAGTCCCTTCGCCACGATCCACGATCTCCCGGACTCAAGAGAAGCTCCACGACTCGAACGATCCATGCTAGCTTGTAGTATTCCTTTTCTCCGATGATCTACGTCGAAATTGCAATAACTCAAGCTCTCTCACTCTAAAGAGGTGAACACCCTAATCTAATTGGCTAGATTAGATGAGGATGATGGAGTAGTAATTATGCTTTCTTTTTATATCAAATTCTCACAAGAAATCATCACAAAATGAATAACTAGTAAGCTTTCTCAAAGCTCAAGAGAGAAGATCATGGAAAAAGAGTTAATCCTTTTGTGATAAATAATAGAAATGAATATATGATTAATCATGGAACCATAGTCAAGGATGACTAGGATAACCTTTGTAGAGAATAAACTAGGGCTAGGGTTTGGTTGGGTTAAAACAATAAGTCATAAGAAAATATCTATCATAATATCTTCTTCATGACAAAAGGAAATGTTCTAGAAGGTGCAAGAAAGAACTAACCCTAATCAAACCCTAACCTTGCTTAATCTCCACTAAACATGTTCCATTATTAATCATATCATGTTACTATAATATATATCATATATATATATTATATATTTGTAACAAAAGAAAATAATACAATTAACATATATCGCATATATATCAATGTATTATCCGGTGAGAAAATGAAATAATAAAGCGAGCCAATATTAGATAATGTAATACAATATATCATATATATTATTATACATTAAATCATCGAATCAACACTTGATCCGACAATCTGGCTATATCGAATATAACCGACTAATATATCATGTACCGATTCATCGAATCAACACTTGATCCGATGTCCCGGTTCATATCTAAATATCGCGAGAATATAATACGGTATCTCATATCGCATTATCCTCGGTCCTGCGCATATCACATATGTGCCTCTACTCCGTTTTGCCTGAGCTAAGAAACCTCTGTGTAGGACTCTAAAGAATCGTCAATACGCCGGTAGCAGGTGATGATTATATCAAACACCCACAAGCTGCAAGCGGTCAGCTAAACGTAACAGCCACCCAGGTATTGAGCGATCAGAAGATCAACAAGCTAGCCTGTACGTTCTTGATCGCACACTTTCGGCGTGTCGGATGTTCAAAGTTCTAAAGTTTTAACCGCGATCAGGACGGTGTCGCTATGCAGCTAGCCGGTTGAGCACGGGTCGATCCACAAGGAGATGGTTATATGTCCGTTCGAGTTTTAGACGAGTCAATAAAGAATGTGTATATGTTTGTTCAAATCTAACCTATGTGTTTTATATGCAAGTATAAAGTTGTTAAGAAAAAGATACGAGAGTGTAAGCTAAAGAAATCCTCACTCAAAACCTTTGAGCCGAGTCTTGACCAATTGAAGCTAGAGCAATCGGCAACAACATGGATTAGGGTATTTAAGCACGGTATTCTTGGAATCCGGCTTATTGACCCTTGTCCGTCCGTTCTTGTCTCTTGCTTTCGCCTCCGGCCAAACAGAATGCAACCGGTCGCAGTTAGGAATCACCGTTACCTTGGTAGGGTATGGTGCCTAACGGAGCGCTTGCGTAACGTTTGGGCGGAGTTCAAAGGAAAATAACGGGAAAAGGAAATGAGGAATGAAACCTTAATTTACAATATTGTATTTATTCTTAACAACAACATATTACAACCATTCACAAAACGAACCAAAAAGAGCAAAAGAAAAGATAAACAAGGAAAAGAAAAGATTACAAGCAAGTAATTAAAAGTGCATGGAATTTAAGTGCATGAAAGTAAATGAGTAAGAAATGAAACTAGGAACCATAGAACCGAAAATAAGACATGGGTTCAATAACCAAATCTTAAACTTGCAAGCTCAATTAAGAGGTTGCAAGATCAAGAAAAGGCAAAGAACTCATGGAGAATGAAGCACAAAAGAGAGAACAAAATGATACAACCCCTTGAGATCAATGACCAAAGCTTAAACTTGCAAGCTCACGTAAGAGGTTGCAAGATCAAGTTAAGGTAGAGAGCTCAAGGGGGGAAGTTAAGCAAAAAGAATGATACAAAATAACCCTCATCTTCATTTAACATCCACTCAAAAGCTCTCACAACAATTTAATGGAGGAAAGATGAAGAAGAAGAAGTAAACTAAAAACTAACAAAAAGAGGGCATGAAAAAGAATATCATGGCTTGGCAAGTTCTGGGCTATTTATAGGCAGGAAACAGAGAACCTAGGGCAACATTCAGGCACTATAGGAAGTTACAAAAAAGCCCCCAGAAGATGACCAAGTGCGGAGCCCATATGGCCGCGGTTCCGCGGCCTAAGCGCGATTATGCCGCGGAACCGCGGCCTTATTAGGGAGTTGGGCCTTGCGATTTGGTGGGTTTTCCTGGTTTGTGGTCCTCTTCAGTGTGGTATAGTACTTTTCTCAGAAGCTCTTCACAATTCTTCCAGAATTTCAGTAGATCAAAAGGTGATGTGATGTGGATCTTTTGCCATGATTTTCTCGAGCTCCGTGTAGATTTCTTGGATTTTATGTTGCCATTGTGCTTTGTGCATGAAAATGACAACCGATTTGCCATTTTGTCCCTTAAACTGGTGTGCGGCAACATACGGATAGAGAGCGGAGACCCGTGTTTTATCTGTGGTTGGCAGTAATCCGGAATTTGTCGTACTTTTCCATGAATTTCACTATTTAGAGTTGAGAACCAGTATCCTGCAAATATGTAGCAAACACTGATTAAAAGCACCTGCCTATAAACAAACGAGCGTAAGAATGGGCGGTATAAAATGCAATATTCTGGTATGAACAAATACCCCCAAACTTAACTTTTGCTCGTGCCGAGCAAAACCAATTGTTCACAAAAAAGTCCTAACCGCACTTTCGCAGGGAACGCGATTGCACTGAGCACGTGCAACAGGCCGTTAAACCTCTAGGTGTCCCTAGTAGGAGGAGTGTTGTCTCTTGAGGGTTTTCAGCGGATTACACCCACAAAATCCCGTCAAGCTAGTGTCATAAGTTAACATCGATTCTACTCCTACAGTTTAGTATTTACGTTAGAAACTCTATCATCCTAAGTTAGAAATATCTAACCCTTATGTTTCACACCTCCTATCTATTTAACCTTAGATCCTATATGTTCCAAAAAAGTTTAGAAAGATTTTGGTATCTCCTGAGTTTTCCTTCTTTAAGTGTGGTCTCAAATCAGGGATTTTTATCAACTTTACAGAAAACATAAGTCTTATTCTTTATTTCTATCTTTTATCCAAACATCGATTCTATATCCCTACGTGTGTGTATTATTTCACCCCTACACTTGAGAATTCAATTCAAGCTATAGTACCCTTGTCCTAATACCTAATACTACTTCTTTTCATTTATGATGAACGGTGTTGCTCATACACCTTTCATGCGACTATTAATGCTTCTTGAGGCACTAACAGCCGATTACTGAATGTGTGAGCTTAAAGCGTAAATAACAGTTTCCGGGTTTTGACTTTATTTATTTATTTTTCTTTTCTTTTATTTATCTTTTTCAAGACCGGATATATTTTTCAATGATGCTCTTTTGGTGTTTAGCTTTAATTACCGTTTTTTCTTTCATACTAGGTTTTCAGGCAAGAGTATTTCTAGGTATCCTCTACTATCCCAAGTTTCAAGGTGCGTGTAAGTGCAGTTTGTAGGGTATATACTTTCTAAATTTGAACTCAAGAAAAGAAACTATTTTTCAGACTTATTCTTCAGTAAAGCTTCAATACTTTCCCCTCATCTTGACTTAACTCAAGAACTGAACTCAAGATTACCTATTTCTCAGAAAAACTGTAAGGACGTATAATCACCAAGTTTAAACAGAATGAGGGTTATTTTTAGGGTTTTCAATTCCTAAGCTTAGGATTTAGTTATTTCTAACGTATCAACTAAGCTTTCAACATAAAAATCTAAGTTATCCTATTAGCTAACTTGATGACAAAGTTTTTATATTTTTGGAAATTTTTTCGATTTTTGTGGGTTTTTAATAAGGTATGCAAATGCAAAATATACAAATGAATGTGAAGGAGGAAAGCTTACCGAGCACACCCCCAAACTTAAACTTGACAGTGCCCTCACTGTCAGGCTACACCAAGAGGGTCAAAATTGTCGGCGCTTCCTAAAAACAAATTTATATACATAACAAAAAAGGAAAACAAAAAAATATATATACAAAAAGGTTCCCCCCCCCCAACTTAAGTAAAACAGTGTTTCCACTGTTAAGCGTTGAAGTTCAGGATCAGGGGGGAAAGAAAACAGTTTCAAACTATACAAGGCCTTACACAGGCCAAAAGTGAGCACCAACCATTCAAAGATTTTATCGCTATAATATACAGGTTGGTGGAAGAAGGCGTAAAGAAAAGAGAGGGAGAATACGCGAGACCGTATAGAAGCGGGATACGGTCTAGGTATATGAGAAGAAGAATGGCGGAAGGGAGAAAGAAGTGGAATACGAACTTGAGGGTGGAAATGGATTGAATAAATTAGTACAATCTGTAATGATCGATGTGAAAAGATGGATTGTACTAATCTATCAATATGGCGAGAAATTGGGTCAAATCCCTCAAGATTCGTGAGAAACCATGGGTACGCCGAACTTGGTAAACCAGACAATGGAAATGTAAGTGATACGGTTACTTGCAAGGTCGGAACGATGGAAAGGATGGGGGTAGGTGATTGAGGAAGGTTATCGGTTAAAGGTTCAGGAGGGTGTACACAGTCAATGAAAGGAACAGGATGAATTGGAAAATCCGACTCATCAATTAAAACTGGTTCATCCTCAAAAATATCCTCAAAAGTTTCCTCAAAATTCAGCTTATCTATGCAAATTTCATCAAAATCAAGACGCATATGGGGTTTGGGAAAAACAGTTAATGACTCGGGATGATGAATTGGAGAGAAAAACTCTGCCAAATCTACAGGTTCATCATCCAAATTATTCCCGGCGTCAATATTCTCAATCAAGTGAAAATCAATATTCTCAGACACCTCAACAAAAGCATGGATATTAATCAATTCAGGTTCTAGAGTAGAGGTGTAGAAGTCAAAAGGATTGGGTGTGGTTTCATTCGAAAGGGACCCTTCACAATCGGGCAAATCAAACACTACAAAGTCACACAACTCATTATTTGTTCTATCTTTAATCAATGAATCGTTTGGAACACTAGATAGACATTCAAAACCGGAGTTGTGGGATTCAAGTTGAAACGGTTAGGCTTGATTCGGAAGGGGGTACAGCTCACTCTCTCCACTCAAATTGTCAACCTGTCCTACCGCCTCTTCATACATTGGAAAATTTAGAGCTAGTTGAAAACTAGCTACCGGGTCACTAGGTTGTATGAGGGTGGCCATGAACGCATTCAAATCCATCATCTGTTGGTATGACGCTACCCTAAAATCTTCCAAAGACTGTTCCAAACTAGACATGGGTTGTGAAGGGGTTTCAGTAAAAGATTCAAAGTTGTTTGGATACTGAAAACTCCCAAATGACGGTTCAGAAGCAATGTCTAGGGAAGGTGTAAAAGTCGGGTAGGACTGGTAGGAATTTAAGGTTGGACAGGAGTAGGATCAACATTTGGATAAGAAGGTGAATGGAATTGTTGATCCCAAGAATCTGTGGTGGTGAAAGGAGTGAAAGATCGGCTGCAGGATTGTTCAATACGTTCAGCGATGGACAAAGGCCGACTTGCAAAAGGGGTATCAACATAAGAGGGTGGGGGAGGTTGAAAAGGTTGATACAAAGTGGATTGCGGAATGCAAGTGTTTGTCCTAGACGCTTCTATGTGATCTTTCAATGAAATTTTGGGCATGGAGGGATCGTTCGATGTGTGGCCAAAGCAAGAACCATAAGAAGTAATGTCTGGTTGTGGGTACCAAAGTTCGGCAAGAGTTTTTCTATGTGGAGTACCCATGATATGAAGAGAGAAAGAAAGAAAGGAAGAGAAAAGGAGGGGAAAAAGAATGTGATGATTTTTTTTTAGTTATTAACAAAAGAATGAAATATACACACAAAAAGAATCTGGACAAAAACAATCACGACACAAAAATACCACACACCTAATCGTTCTAGGGTTCACCTAGGTCAACTAGACCTGCTCCAGAACTTGATTGTTGAAGTAAAACTGTGTTGAGAAACGGGCTTAAGATATACTGATCACGAGGCCAGGTAAGTGCAGAGATAAGGGGAGGTTTTCCGACGCTTTCGTGAAGGTCCTTAATTAAATAACCCTTTCTCTTTTGGCGGTTTGGCCGTGAACACTTTCCTAGACACCCCGTAAACAATATACCGTTAAGCGGTATTCTAAACACAGTTAACTTCTCCTAGTGAGTGCGAAGTCCTTAAGGCTTAAAGTCTAGTTTCTTTTAAAGTTTGTGCGGGTAAACGTTATGCTCAAGTTCGTGATTTGTGGGCCACGGAAAAGGTGATGAAATCCTTTACCGTATATTGTGGGGTTCGCTTGCCCTTAAGTCCGTATTAATGTATGCAATGTGCAATTTAATAAAAATTCTATAAAGAATCAAACAATCGTTTTTTAGTTTAAGCACGGCACTGCAACAAATACGGGTTAGTCAATTTTTAGCGTTTGCTAGCAAACTTGCAAAGAATCCTGCAAAGAATAGTATATTGGATGCGTCGGATTTGAGAAGAAGGTGTTTAAGAAATACGTACCGTTAAGTTTTTGGGTTAGGAAACCCCCGTTGAATCAAATCCGGTAAGCTTGAAAAGTTTTCTTGCGCGGGTCAAACTACCCGGATCTTTGGCACTGTACTTTGCAATCACCTTAGCCTTGAACGTACACTTTGCTCCCCACAATCGCCGTTTGCAAATCCGCAAAAATCTGCAGAAAATACAGTATAGTGGAATTCACAGAGAAGATAAAGGAAAGGAAAAAGGGGTGGAGAAAAAATTGGGCACGGAGGCCTCAATGGGAACACGGAACCGCCGCTCAAGGCACCTTTTGACCGCGGTTCCGCGGTCAAAATGTTGACTTGGGGATTTGTCTTTGGTCAACGAACTCCACTTCTTCTCTTTTCCAAAATAAAAACCTCTGTTTTCTTTTTGGATTACTATACTTGCTTCAGATTAGCCTGCACACTTGCTCACAAAAATTATCAAAAATAACAAAAAGATTTTATTTTATTTTTTTTATTTATAAATATATACAAAATGAATATTAACCCGAATAACAAGAAAGAAAATACGTTACCGTCTCCCTGGCAACGACGCCATTTGATCGCACGCTTTCGGCGTGTCGGATGTTCAAAGTTCTAAAGTTATAACCGCGATCAGGACGGTGTCGCTATGCAGCTAGCCGGTTGAGCACGGGTCGATCCACAGGGAGATGGTTGTATGTCCGTTCGAGTTTTAGACGAGTCAATAAAGAATGTGTATATGTTTGTTCAAATCTAACCTATGTGTTTTATATGCAAGTATAAAGTTGTTAAGAAAAAGATACGAGAGTGTAAGCTAAAGAAATCCTCACTCAAAACCTTTGAGCCGAGTCTTGACCAATTGAAGCTAGAGCAATCGGCAACAACGTGGATTAGGGTACTTAAGCACGGTATTCTTGGAATCCGGCTTATTGACCCTTATCCGTCCGTTCTTGACTTTTGCTTTCGCCTCCGGCCAAACAGAACGCAACCGATCGCAGTTAGGAATCACCGTTACCTTGGTAGGGTATGGTGCCTAACGGAGCGCTTGCGTAACGTTTGGGCGGAGTTCAAAGGAAAATAACGGGAAAAGGAAATGAGGAATGAAACCTTAACTTACAATATTGTATTTATTCTTAACAACAACATATTACAACCATTCACAAAACGAACCAAAAAGAGCAAAAGAAAAGATAAACAAGGAAAAGAAAAGATTACAAGCAAGTAATTAAAAGTGTATGGAATTTAAGTGCATGAAAGTAAATGAGCAAGAAATGAAACTAGGAACCATAGAACCCAAAACAAGACATGGGTTCAATAACCAAATCTTAAACTTGCAAGCTCAATTAAGAGGTTGCAAGATCAAGAAAAGGCAAAGAACTCATGGAGAATGAAGCATAAAAGAGAGAACAAAATAATACAACCCCTTGAGATCAATGACCAAAGCTTAAACTTGCAAGCTCACGTAAGAGGTTGCAAGATCAAGTTAAGGTAGAGAGCTCAAGGGGGGAAGCTAAGCAAAAAGAATGATACAAAATAACCATCATCTTCATTTAACATCCACTCAAAAGCTCTCACAACAATTTAATGGAGGAAAGATGAAGAAGAAGAAGAAGAAGTAAACTAAACACTAACAAAAAGAGGGCATGAAAAAGAACATCATGGCTTGGCAAGTTCTGGGCTATTTATAGACAGGAAACAGAGAACCTAGGGCAACATTCAGGCACTATAGAAAGTTACAAAAAAGCCCCCAGAAGTTGACCAAGAGCGGAGCCCACATGGCCGCGGTTCCGCGGCCTAAGCGCGCTTATGCCGCGGAACCGCGGCCTTATTAGGGAGTTGGGCTATGCGATTTGGTGGGTTTTCCTGGTTTGTGGTCCTCTTCAGTGTGGTATAGTACTTTTCTCATAAGCTCTTCACAATTCTTCCAGAATTTCAGTAGATCTAAAGGTGATGTGATGTGGATCTTTTGCCATGATTTCCTCGAGCTCCGCATAGATTTCTTGGATTTTATGTTGCCATTGTGCTTTGTGCATGAAAATGACAACCGATTTGCCATTTTGTCCCTTAAACTGGTGTGCGGCAATATACGGATAGAGAGCGGAGGCCCGTGTTTTATCTGTGGTTGGCAGTAATCCGGAATTTGTCGTACTTTTCCATGAATTTCACTATTTAGGGCTGAGAACCAGTATCCTGCAAATATGTAGCAAACACTAATTAAAAGTACCTGCCTATAAACAAACGAGCGTAAGAATGGGCGGTATAAAATGCAATATTCTGGTATGAACAGTTCTCCTACGAATCCAATCAGTAACACTCCCGTACAGTCCGGTCTCTTCGTCTGATATGTCGCATATCAAGTCTAGGGGTGGTATACGTCAGACCCCAGTAACCGATAAGTCGTGTCGATGTGTGGCTCATAACGGGTCGAGAAACTACTGGTAACACTTACCAGTAAATCTCTATATCAGCCCTGGCTAGGGACTTCCAGTTATAGCCAATCGAACACAGCACAACATCAACTCCCTATATCGGGAGAGACGAATCCCCTCCTATCGCTCATTGCCTCCATGTGATTCGGGACTGCACCCAAAAGCCATCGTTTTGCACGCCTTCTTGGACGTGGTAAGGTGGAAATTAAAGCACAGTGGGAATCACACAAGACTCTATGACAATCTCGGGTCTACAGATTACCCTGTACCAGTGTCACCGGAGAACTGCCATCTGACATGTGGTATATCACCATCTGGAAGTTCTCGGTGAGTCCGTCCAGTGTACCCAGTCTCCATTGAGCACCCGTACACCATCTCTGATGTCAAACACCGATGGATATGGGATCATCCATCGCCCATCATATGGGTCAAGATGCGTATACGCTAGTCTACTCTGGTGTATCGATGCCCTGTCTCGATATACCCTCGACTAGGAACAGTTACAGGATATACTCATCGACTACCGTGGCCCCACTAGTATGATCTCATCATAGTCCCAGCAGTCGAGTACAGATCCTAAGGGCATTATCAACATGTGAGAGAAAGACAGTAAACCAATACAAGTCAACATGTTAAGATAAAGTGAAACCAAATAGCATACTATCATGACGACCAAGAAAGTCCTCTCTATATATATCCAAGCATCCATTATAATATACATCATATGTACAACAATGGCCTCTAGGGCATATACATAACTATCAATCTCCCACTTGCACTAAGGCCAGCTGCTGTAGTATCTCATACCTAGCATCCCGAATAAACTCTCAAATTGTATCTGGGGAATGGCCTTCGTGAGTGGATCCGCAGTGTTGTCCTTCGTATCTACTCTCCTGACCTCGATCTCCCGGCGATCAACTATCTCCCTGATCAGGTGATACCGCCTCAGAATATGTCTGGACTTTTGATGGGACCTGGGTTCCTTGGACAAAGCTACAGCTCCATTGTTATTGCAATACAGAGGTATTGGATGTTCAATGGATGGAACCACACCAAGTTCACTAATGAACTTCTTTATCCAGACAGCCTCTTTGGCAGCATCATTGGCAGCGATGTATTCAGCCTCCATCGTCGAGTCTGCAACGGTATCCTGTTTGGAACTTTTCCAATATACCGCCCCTCTATTGAGGGTAAAGACAAATCCCGAGTGCGACTTAGAGTCGTCCTTATCACTTTGGAAGCTGGAATCGGTAAAGGACTCCACCTGGAGTTCTCCGTTACCATACACCAAGAACATCTCCTTAGTCCTCCGTAAGTACTTGAGAATGTTCTTCACAGCTGTCCGGTGGCTCTCTCCAGGATCTGCTTGATACCGACTCACTACACTTAGTGAGTATGCTACATCGGGTCTGGTACATAGCATCGCATATATGATAGAGCTTACTGCCGAAGCATAGGGTACCCCTTGCATGCGAGCTCTCTCCAAATCAGTCTTGGGAGACATCTCTTTGGAGAGAGTGAGTCCAGAGATCGTGGGTTGGTTACCACGCTTGGATTCTTCCATACTAAACCTCTTTAGTATGGTGTCAATGTACCTGGATTGGGACAATCCCAGTATCCGTTTAGATCTATCTCTATAGATCATGATTCCCAATATGCAGGAGGCATCACCTAGATCTTTCATTGAGAATCTTTATGATAAGAAGAGCTTGACTGATTGCAGCATAGGAATATCATTTCCTATCAAGAGTATGTCATCCACGTACAATACGAGGAAGACAACCTTACTCTCTGCTACCTTCTTATAGATACAAGGTTCATATATATTTTTGATGAAGTCAAACTCTTTGACTACAACATCAAAACAGATGTTCCAACTCCGCGATGCTTGCTTTAACCCATAAATGGATTTAAGAAGCTTGCACACCTTTCCGCTGCTCCCACTATCTACGAAGCCCTCTGGCCGAGTCATGTACACGCACTCTTCTAAATCACCGTTTAGAAAGGCGGTCTTAACATCCATTTGCCAGATTTCGTAGTCATGGTATGCAGCAATGGCAAGTAAGATCCGGATGGACTTAAGCATAGATACTGGAGAAAAGGTTTCGTCATAATCCACACCTGGTCGTTGACGAAAACCCTTTGCAACAAGTCTAGCTTTGAAAGTCTCAACTTTTCCATCTACACCAAATTTCTTTTTAAAGATCCACTTGCTCCTAATGGGTTTTACCCCTTCAGGAGCATTTTCCAAAGTCCATACTTTGTTGGTGTACATGGATTCCATCTCAGATCGTATTGCATCCAGCCATTTCACAGAGTCACCACTCGTGATGGCCTGCTCGAAACTAGTCGGGTCATCATCTTCCATGATGCAATCCTCGCTTCCACCATCAATGAGAAAACCGTAGTAACTCTCAGGTGGACGAGAAACCCTACTAGATCGGCGGAGAGGCTGGGGTTCGTCAGGTACTACTGAATCCTCTGGTTCCACTAAATCATCTGTTGTAGTTTGTTCTGTTGGAACTTCTTCCAGTTCTACCTCAGAGCCACAGATCTCTTTTGCAAGAAATTCCTTTTCTAAAAAGGTGGCGTGTTGAGCAACAAACACCCTTTGTTCCTCACTGTGGTAGAAAATATACCCTCGCGAATGCTTGGGATATCCAATAAACTTACATAAAACAGACCTTGCCTCGAGTTTGTCCGGGTTTTGTCTTTTGACATAGGCCGGGCAACCCCGTATCTTAACAAAATTAAGATATGGTCTCTTCCCTTCCCATATCTCATATGGGGTGGTAGGCACAGATTTGATAGGAACTTTATTCAGTATGTATGCCGCTGTCTCAAGTGCATACCCCCAGAAGGAAATAGGTAACTCAGCTGTACTCATCATCGAGCGCACCATATCTAATAGGGTGCGATTTCTCCGTTCCGATACACCGTTGTGCTGTAGTGTATAAAGAGGAGTAAGCTGAGAGAGAATCCCATTCTCTTTTAGATAATCTCGGAACTCATTGCTTAAGTATTCACCTCCTCGATCAGATCGAAGAATCTTAATACTTTTTCCCGTTTGGTTCTCTACTTCGTGCTTATATTCTCTGAATTTCTCAAAAGCTTCAGACTTGTGTTTCATCAGGAACACAAGTCCGAATCTTGAAAGATCGTCAGTGAATGTAATGAAGTAGGAAGAACCGTTCCTGGCATGCGTAGACATAGGACCGCATACATCACTATGTACCAATCCTAAGAGTTCTGTAACTCTTTCTCCGTGTCCACTAAACAGAGCTTTGGTCATTTTTCCTTTGAGACATGAATGGCAAGTATCATAAGATGATAATTCGAACGGATTCAGATATCCATCCTTATGTAACTTAGCCAGTCGTGTCGCATTGATATGACCAAGTCTATAATGCCACAAGAAGGATTCATTCATTTCTGAACTCTTCCTCTTGTGTGTGTTTTGTATATTGAGGACTGTATTTTGATTGAGAATGAATATGCCATTATGTAACGAGCCTGATGCAATCAACTTTTGATCTAGGAATATGTTGATAACATTATCCTTTACTACAAAATTATATCCTTCTTTACTTAATAAAGAAACTGATATAATGTTGCACATCATGTTCGGTATATAATAGCACTCATTTAGAATCAGTGTATTACGACTTGGTAATACTAGGTGATATTCACCAACTGCTTTGGCTGCAATATTTGCACCATTCCCTACTTGAACGGAATGATCACCTTTTCCCAGTTCTCTACCTTTCCGTAGCCCATGTAACAATTTACATATATGGGATCCTGATCCGGTATCTAATACCCAGGACGTAGGGTGAACTGAGAAACGGTTCTCAATAACTGACACACCCGAAGAAGGTGCATCAACATGCATGTTCTCCGTTTGGGCGGCGTGAGAATCCAGATATTCTACTATTCCTTGTTCAGTCTTATAACTCTTATAAGAAAGAACGGGACCAACGTTCTCTTGCTCAGTATAATAATCGGGTTCAGTCAATACATCCATATTATTATCTTGATTATGGCCTGACATTGGTCGCTATCTGGAGAGAGAGAGAAGAAAACACTTTAGCGTATACTCTTGTAAGATTAGATTGGTTATTATCTTATCTAATCAGGATGTCTCCCACTGTTTTTATCAAATCTTCCTTCAAACCCTAAAAGGTAAGATTAGCCGAGATTAATTACACCCTACAATTTCGTCAATCTTTTAGCCAGATCAGTGTCGGTACTTGAGGGAGGTTCCCCGTGCTTTCGCACGGACCTAATTAAAGTAAACCTCGTTTTCCCAGAGGCGTAACCCCGTTAACACTTTTCTAGACACCTACTTGATCGGCTAATTGTCCTGTGTAAAACTTTCCCAAGAGTAACTCTTACTCCCAGTGGGTACCGGGATACAACTATCTCATAGGAGGTATGCAATCTCATTGCAAATTTCAACACTTGAAATTCCCGATAATATTTTTACCCCTAGCGTCCTATGACCTTGACGGAGATCAACAAACCATAGGCTACTAGTCAAGTTCAACCCGTCATTTCCCGATTGAATTAAACCCACCCGCATGACCCTTGACGGAGGTCAACAAGGCCGTACGACTACCCTAATCCAATATGCATCACATGCATAAGGAGATAAATACTAGTCAGCTACCGTACACTACGCCTTGACGGAGGTCAACAAACGTAGCACGAATACTAAGTAGGACTTATCTGAAATGACGGAGGGCTACGTCAGGTTTTTCTGAAAACCTATTGCGTAATGAACTTGCTATCGTCGTAGAATCGAGTGTTTTTGAAAAGGAGTGTTTTTGAGGCTTTTCTAGTTACGCTAAAGAGGTCACTCCCGGTGAAGGGATCTCGGCTCTTTCCCCATCGAATAAGGTGCAGGGTATATCATATATACCGCTGTGCAAAGCAAGAACTATAGAAGCTGTCAAAAACTAAACCGTGAGTTTGTAGCATCTGCCAGTTTCGCTAAAGAGGTCACTCCCGGTGAAGGTATCTCGGCTCTTTCCTCATCGAATAAGGTGCAGGGTATATCATATATACCGCTATGCAAAGCAAAACTGTAGCTACCCTTTTTATAAAGTTTTGATTCTATAACATCTTTTAGGTTTCCTTTCTTTTTATTAATCTCATTAATAAATCCCATCAGCTTATGCTTCCTAAGCATCACAGAAGAAACGAAAGCAGTAATATTTATATATCAGCATATATATATATATAGTATAAGCATTCATCTCAGGCAGTAATATGATCTCATCACAGAACATTGCAGCAGAAGAACATATATGAAATATTGGATATACTAGGATGTCCGTGTTTTCAATACGAGCCGGTATAAAACACGGATTCCACGGTCGCGATGAATAGCCAAACCCACATCCCTAGACCCCTACGAGAGCGGCAAGTAACACTGCCAGTTCTAGGGTTAGGAGACCTGGTCTCGACTCTTCGAGATGGCCTCCCACTGGACCCTAGAACCCGGTTACTTGTGCTCCCCTCCTTGGGTCTACCTAATGCGGAAAAGTAAATAATATACACTGGTAACATCAACCTCATCCCGGAAGTGCCCCAATAAAAGAATATTACATACAAATGAATTTTACATGAATGAAAATAAAAACCCTCATCTCACATAAAACCCCCGGCTATTCAGAACACGACGATCCAATATAACATATCACAGCAACACATAATATCACATATCATCAACGTAAGTAAGTATGCATACACCGATCGTCGTTGATGTATAGCAACGAAGACCGGCAATACAACTATATACTACACTTACGGTCACAGAAAAGAAATTGTAAAACTACAACATTTGGAATCCACAATCACTTTAGATATCGTAAATCCGAAATATCACATACTTCGCATTTCATGCCTAACTATATGAATTCCACATATTGTATCACATTCCAGATAAATAGACAGTATTAAACTTTCCGAACAGATAATCAAATACCCAAAGTTTCCTAAATAGCTCAACACTTGAGCGAAGTTTAAATAATCCCAGAATCTGTCACAGTACCGATGATCCAGCCGTAGAAGGGTCAAGCCAACGCCTCACATGTGGCACGCCGTACTGCCCCAAACCCTAAGGTTTAGAGGCAGTTCAGATGGTCACATAATCGAGTTAAGCTTTGTGTTCTTCTAGAGGGACCGCCGCGTTACTTGTACGTTTATCCAAAAGATTTAAACCCGATAAAAATTCAACACTTGAAAATTTTTCGTGCCGGGAAAAAGTGAGTTTAATGATATCCGTTCGAACATTTTAACAGTTTCTAAATATCCGGAAATAATAACGAATTTAAATTTTCCGATCGAATCAACGATTACAAAATAAAACCCAGAACACTCAACACTTGAGTCAAATTAAAAATACCCAGAAAATAGCACTCACAGAAGTAGATATTCCTGTTCAAAAACGAGCGCATAATCTTTCCGTACTGCCGCGGATCCGCGGCCCAAGCATGGTACGGCCGCGGATCCACGGTGGGTTGTACGGATTATGGCCTTGTTTTTCACAGTAATGTTTAAATTCCCCTGCTCAATTTTTTAGGCATTTTTAATACAAAAAAACACAGTTTTTAAAAAATGTCCAGAGAGGGGTTCGTTTTGATGTTTCGGGGTTCGTTTGGAGTTTTAACTTCGTATACACGTCGCCTAATACTCTAGCTAGGCTCTGATACCACTGTAAGGTTCCTAGGCACTCTTGTGAGGGTTCATAAGGCATCAACCATGCCCGAATAAAATTTTAGACGTGCCGAACAACCCAAAGCCGGGATCTTTGCTAGATTATTAGGGTTAAACATGCAAGTAAACATCTTTACTACTAAGTGTGAGGGATTACAACCTTTGTAGTCCGCTCCTTCGCTTCATAAGCTCCGAGTAGAAGTCTCTTCGCCGTGATCCACGATCTCCCGGACTCAAGAGAAGCTCCACGACTCGAACGATCCATGCTAGCTTGTAGTATTCCTTTTCTCCGATGATCTACGTCGATATTGCAATAACTCAAGCTCTCTCACTCTAAAGAGGTGAACACCCTAATCAAACTGGCTAGATTAGATGAGGATGATGGAGTAGTAATTATGCTTTCTTTTTATATCAAATTCTCACAAGAAATCATCACAAAATGAATAACTAGTAAGCTTTCTCAAAGCTCAAGAGAGAAGAAGATCATGGAAAAAGAGTTAATCCTTTTGTGATGAATAATAGAAATGAATATATGATTAATCATGGAACCATGGTCAAGGATGACTAGGATAACCTTTGTAGAGAATAAACTAGGGCTAGGGTTTGGTTGGTTAAAACAATGAGTCATAAGAAAATATCTATCATAATATCTTCTTCATGACAAAAGGAAATGTTCTAGAAGGTGCAAGAAAGAACTAACCCTAATCAAACCCTAACCTTGCTTAATCTCCACTAAACATGTTCCATTATTAATCATATCATGTTACTATAATATATATCACATATATATATTATATATTTGTAACAAAAGAAAATAATACAATTAACATATATCGCATATATATCAATGTATTATCCGGTGAGAAAATGAAATAATAAAGCGAGCCAATATTAGATAATGTAATACAATATATCATATATATTATTATACATTAAATCATCGAATCAACACTTGATCCGACAATCTGGCTATATCGAATATAACCGACTAATATATCATGTACCGATTCATCGAATCAACACTTGATCCGATGTCCCGGTTCATATCTAAATATCGCGAGAATATAATACGGTATCTCGTATCGCATTATCCTCGGTCCTGCGCATATCACATATGTGCCTCTACTCCGTTTTGCCTGAGCTAAGAAACCTCTGTGTAGGACTCTAAAGAATCGTCAATACGCCGGTAGCAGGTGATGATCATATCAAACACCCACAAGCTGCAAGCGGTCAGCTAAACGTAACAGCCATGCAGGTATTGAGCGATCAGAAGATCAACAAGCTAGCCTATACGTTCTCCTGTGAATCCAATCAGTAACACTCCCGTACAGTCCGGTCTCTTTGTCTGATATGTCGCATATCAGGTCTAGGGGTGGTATACGTCAGACCCCAGTAACCGATAAGTCGTGTCGATGTGTGGCTCATAACGGGTCGAGAAACTACTGGTAACACTTACCAGTAAATCTCTATATCAGCCCTGGCCAGGGACTTCCAGTTATAGCCAATCGAACACAGCACAACATCAACTCCCTATACCGGGAGAGACGAATCCCCTCCTATCGCTCATTGCCTCCATGTGATTCGGGACTGCACCCAAAAAACACCGTTTTGCATGCCCTCTTGGACGTGGTAAGGTGGAAATCAAAGCACAGTGGGAATCACACAAGACTCTATGACGATCTCGGGTCTACATATTACCCTGTACCAGTGTCACCGGAGAACTGCCATCTGACGTATGGTATATCACTATCTGGGAGTTCTCGGCGAGTCCGTCCAGTGTACCCAGTCTCCACTGAGCACCCGTACACCATCTCTGATGTCAAACACCGATGGATATGAGATCATCCATCGCCCATCATATGGGTCAAGATGCGTATACGCTAGTCTACTCTGGTGTATCGATGCCCTGTCTCGATATATCCTTGACTAGGAACAGTTATAGGATGTACTGATCGACTACCGTGGCCCCACTAGTATGATCTCATCATAGTCCCAGCAGTCGAGTATAGATCCTAAGGGCTTTATCAACATGTGAGAGAAAGACGGTAAACCAATACAAGTCAACATGTTAAGATAAAGTGAAACCAAATAGCATACTATCATGACGAGCAAGAAAGTCCTCTCTATATATATCCAAGCATCCATTATAATATACATCATATGTACAAAAATGGCCTATAGGGCATATACATAACTAACATTCATATCTTAACGATGTTAAGGTACGGGGAGTTGTTCGGCTTATGCTTAAAACCAGACTCTGGATAACACAAGGCACGTTTCTTTAATGGCAGTTTGTGGGTTGGCCCAGGCTATGACGAGGGTTGACTTTCTACCATCTAGAAGATCAATAGAGATATTGTTCTTGACTCGCCACAGTTTTAGTAAAATGGATTTTTTCAGAAAACAGTAGTGGGAGTATGGTAGAACTGCAAGTGATTCCAGAACCGCAAACGATTACTGAAAATTTAATAGGACCTGAAGATTCAATATGGATTGACATTCCATTAGCCACTCCGCAGATATGGTGGGTAACCTCAGGCGCCTGAGAGGTACTCCGGTATGCTCAAAGACGGTGACAGGGAGGTTCTTGTTTATCCAGACTTGTCATTACTGCTGTTCCAGACTATGAAACCCGGCAGGAAGATGAGTATAGCGTCGTTCTAAACTAGCTTTAGAAGTGCACGTGTATATGACTCTGCCAGAGGGTTGTTGTGGTCAGTGGGAGCAGCTGAAGCTTAGCGGACAAGTAGCTTGTGTCTATTTATAGACTAAAGCAGATATAGCGGAGATAGATCATCTATTTTTTGATGTGACAGTCATGGGTTTGGCTTCATCAGAATAAGAGATGGATCTATTAAGAAGGTAGTAGGGTGTGATGTCCTGGTATTTGGATGACACACACAGAGTAGGAAGTGAAATTCCTATACTACGATCGGTTATACTATGGTTGTCACACAGTAGTTTCTCCACATAGGATATGGATATTATATCTGACATTCTGGTTACTAGATCTATGGTTTTAGATATAGATTTGGGTAGTTTCCCAATCTGGGTACTTAGATAGTATTCTAAAAGGTATTTTAGAATGGACAACTCCTGGCATGGTGGTGTACCTGTAGGTGATGGAGTCGCCCTCTCTAAAGGTGTCTTACAGACTAAAGAGGAGAGGGATGTGCATGATTGGCATATCACTTGCTTAGGCAATTAAGTCGATCATGAGATGTCAAGTACCATACCAGATGTTGTTTTTGCACTAGCTGCAATAAGTTGATATTAATCCAATCCTGGAGAAACGTTAGGAAGCAGTTTTAGAACATAAGCAAATGTTCTAGGGATTTGATAACGGCAGCCTCTTTCGGAAGACGGTTATCATTCCAGGCTTCCAAGGTGACCTGGATGACAGAGTGACTGTCAGAGTTATTGTTTTTCCTCTGACCAGGGGCAGTAGTTTGGACAGGTTGTCCAAGCGGATACTGTGGGAGGCATGGCGCAGGATACTAATTAGGTTCAGTTGACGATACAGTCTAAGAAGTTTGGATTTGGAGTTCATTAATGAACTAGGTCCCATCAGATATCCAGACATATTCTAAGACAGGTATTACTCAATTCGGGAGATGGCTTTCTCCGCGAACTTTAGATTAAGAGAGACATAGAAAGAAACATCAGGACGGATCCACTCACTAAGGCTATTTCTCGAACACAATAGTTTTACAAATGAGCTTTATGATACTGATTAGTAGAGGAGTTGGGTGTTCGGTATCACACGGGCTGTGAGTATGCGACATCGCAATAATTAGCCTTAATCGCAAGTGGGAGATTATTGGATACAGTGCCCTCAAAGTCAATTATTAGATCGCAGACACGTGATTGCAATGATTGAGGAGGACCTATACCGGTAGGACGGTTTTACTTGAGATGATAGTATGATATCTGGTTTACCTTTATCATCGTGTACAGCTTTAGGTGACATTACAGTTCACTATTACACGGTGATAGAGCCCTTAATATTCTTGCTTGACTACCAGCAGTATGATGGCGATCATATACGTGAGAGTTGGGTAGTCCATAAGCACATCCTTAAAAGTGGTCCCTAGTCGTGGGAGTTTCGAGACAGGGCATCGATACTCCAGAGTAGACTAGTGTATACAGTCGAGACCCCGACGAGGGGCGGTGGCCGGTCTCACAAGCTATTGGTGTCAGTTGGTTCACCTAAGATGTATACAGGTGCTCATTGGGTTATGAGTGCACCGGACAGGACTCGCCGGGAACCTGCTAGTTGGTACTATACCTAGCGTCAGATAGCAGTTCCCTGGTGACATGTATACAGGTTAGTTCATCGACCTGAGATCGTCATTTTTCGCGTGTGATTTCCCACTGTGCTTTGATTATTACCCTACCACGGCTCAAAGGAGTCGTGCAAACAGGTTTTAGTTGGGTACAGTCCTGAGCCATATGGAGGCAGTGAGTGGATCGGCAGGGGTTTCGTCTCTCCCGGTATTGCGGGTGAGACCGCGCTATGTCTAGGAGAGCCATTACACAAAGCCCTCGGCCGGGGCAGGAGATTTACTGGTAGGTATTCCAGTAGTATCTCAGGGTGTTCTGGGCTACACTCTGACACGACTTATACCGCTTTTGGGGGTCTGACGTTACCAGCCCCTAGGCCCGATATGCGATGCTCATAGACGAACGGACCGGACTGTACGGATATTGTAACTGATAGGCTCAGTAGGGTTCGAGGATGAGTTCGCTCATCGGCTTCCCTTTCGGGCAATACATGGGCAGCCGTTACGCACAGCTAGTGCCGCTGACATGCTTGTGGTTAAACCCACTGCTAGAGTATTGACAAGTCTTTAGAGTTCCCCACAGATAGTTTTCCAAGTTCGGGCGAAATGTTGTAGAGGCCGTATGGTTTTATGGCAGGGTTCGAACATACACGTGCACTCGTGTACGTGTCATGGTTCGGACAGTTAATACTGGTGGGCTTTGGTTTAAGCCGGATCCTAGTATTATATTATATAGGAATACTTTTCGTCTCGTTGCATTCGTATTCGGTCGGAATACAAATGCGGGTATGTATATACAGTTATGGGGTAATCCTGTAATTCGTTACGGGATTACTTTTGAAGTTGCCAGTTTTTCTTCTCCCGATTAAACATTAGATTTAATATTTAATTATTGGTTGGTGTTTGAGCTTTATTTTTGGCCATTTCCTTTTCTTCTTATCATGGCCGAAATGTTTGGGTGAGTCATTTGGTGAGGTGGCACTTGATTGGGTGAGTCATTTGTTTCATTAATGCAAGCATGGTTTCATTTTTGTGAGTCATGCATTCATTAATTGTTCTTGTAAAGCTTAGGATATTTGTTTCATGAATTTTAGGTTATGGTCACCACTTGATTGTTTTGTACTCACCCGCCCATTTTCCAAGTGAACCATTTCCTCCTCAATTAGTGGCCGAGCACTAATTGTACTGCAGATTTTTGGCCGAGCCCAAAATTCTTGGGTGAGGAAATTTTCCTTTGCAAAATCCATAGCTCACTTCATCTCTCATCCGTGGCAACTTCATTTAGCTTCACCCAATTCATTGGGTGTCTTGAGACAAAATATTCTACACTCTCTCTACTTCAATCTTGGACATGTCGGTTAGCAAACTTCATGTCCGAGTTGCTTCAGTTTGAAGCGGGAGCCCGTAAAAAGATTCGTTGATGTGGTGCCACTTCGACGAGGAGACCGGAGATCGAGCAAGATCAGAGCAGCCGCGAGGAGCGTGGGATGATGGCTAAAGACCGAAGGACACGGATCGATCGGTATAGCCTTTCTATCATCTTTACAGTTTACTAGTTTAGTGTTAATGGCACGATCTGGGTTAAAGTCTATGCTAGCGCCAGTTGATAAAAGTTTTTGTTCCGCGTTTGGTCTCGGATTGACGGCCGGGGCGCTACCGTATACTTACAGTTACGCCTGCGTGAATGATGGGATCCGCTCATTAATGGGGGATGCGCCAGCCTGGGACGCGGGGCGGCGGATATCTCGCCTTGGCGAGATACGCGGAGTCGTTACGGAGGCGCTTGGGCTCCACGTTCTCGGTTGATCGGGAGAGCTGGGGAGGTTTAGCTCGGCGGATGACTCGGAGATGAGCCGGGAGGCCGAGGAAGCTCTGCTCTGCAATAGCTCGGAGGCGAGCAAAAGAGAAGGGGTGCAAGTTCGGCTGCCAGATTGCTCATGGGAAAGAAACGGAGTGCCCACACTGATTTTACCTCGGTAGCCCCCAGGAGTCTAGTGGGCTGTCGCGGGTGACACATCATTTGCCATGTGTCGTGATCTGAGAAATTCCCACTTATGAGCATCATCACAAGACGTGTAGAACAATTTGAACAGAGCGGATAGTCAGAAGGAAGTTATACGAAAAAGTTCATGAATTTGAAAAACGCGAACCATCCTAACGGATCCGCACTATCTTTCTTTATCTTTATACTAATAGAAAGTGCTGGGAGGAGTGGTGAAATTTTCATCGTTGACATAACTTCAACTTATTTACGGTCGTGCCATTGATTCAATAATATTGAATACACAATGTGGCATTTTTAAAATTACAATCATACATTAATGGCAATTATGTCAAAAGATTGTGTGTAACAACTCCAATTTTTGTATACATAAATTTGATTTAAATTTGAAGTATAGTTGGAGTATTTAATGTTGCTGATATCACTTTAAGTATCTATTTTCCCACAATAATTACAAGAAGGAGCTTGTAGCTCATTGGTAATACCTTGCATTGCTGAACCAAGCCACCAGAGTTCAAATCCCATGCCCCACATTATTTTTATATTATTTTGTTTTAATTTTTTGGAAAGTCAACAGTCAAACAGCCATAACTCACAAAATTTATATTGAACATAAAAAACTAAATACACCAAAATTCCCCCCATAAGTTTCCCCACCCGACGGTACCCCGACTCGGCCCGACTCAGCCGGACGGCCGAGTCGTCAACACGGAATTTCTCCGTGTTGACCTGGTCATTCCCCCTGCATACTTTATTTTCTTTGATCGGTTACCAGATTCTCAATAAATCACTTTTATTCCAAAATTTAATGATTTTTAATGTTTTTTTAATATATTTTTATATTTTTTCTAATTAAAACCCTAACCCTAGCCTAGCCCTATATAAACACCCCTACCCTCTATCCTTTCACTCTACATTCCTAAGTCCACTCTCTAAAAAATTCAAGAGAACTCAGTACGTTAGAAAAAGAGCGAAAGGCGAAGCGCTGCCGAAATCGACGACGAATTCCGGCGATTGTACTAGGACCCTTCACGACGTTTCGACGCACCAACAACCCACTACCTTCCTAGCACTCTCTAGCTTGTCCAAACCCGCAAGTCCCCCTCTTTCTATCTTTCTTTTCTTTTAAGAAAAATACGACTTTTTAAAACCCGACGGAAATCGGAACAAACCGATTTCCGATTCGGTTTTTCTACAAAATCGCACTTGTCACCAATTCCATAATACCTAAACTTATTCATGATGACTATTAATCACATAACAACTAAATTGGACAAAGTTTCTCACATGAAATGATAACTTTTGCAATATCGTATTCTTTTTCACATTAATACCATAATGTTTATTTTTCTTCTTCTAATCAATTCAATCATTCCTAAACACCTTCATCTTGACCACTAAACTTGTAAAAGTCAATTTGAATAATTTTTCACACATGAAATGATAACCTTTCCAATTTACCGTATTTTCATTTTAATACCATGAAGTTTCAATTTCACATTTAACCCCTAACCTTAATATACATTTAGAATGGAGCACGAGGTAATGACCTACCTCCACACACACGCAAATACAACCCTAAAACGATATCATCAAAACATAGAATACGATAAAACAAAACTTTCATTAAAATACCATAATCTTAATAAAACCATTCTTAAAGGTTTTAGATTTATTATACTTTTAAGTAAATATTTCTTACTAGGAAAATACGATAAGTTGTGGACATCGATCGTTTATCTAAACTGACTTTGTGGTGTCTAGGCTAGGCAAGTGAGCTTGGGTAACTTTAAAAGGCTCGCCTCACGATTCATGAGCGGATCCCTCCCTCCTCACTTGTACTTACCTGGCCACAATTGGCGGTGAAGAGACGATTTGAGGCTTCTAACGACTTGTCGTTTAGACTATTTAGAAATAGGCTAGTTGGCTTAGGAAACCCTAGAATCTAAAATACAGAAAACTACACTTTGCGAATAAATACCTTTTATTTTATAAAACCGTTTTCTAAAAGATTAGTGTTTTACAATCTTTGCAAAGCGCCGCTACAAACCATCTTTGGGGAACCCGTTCGGGATCGTGCGGTTTATCGCGCACCCTCGGGCTAGTAGTGCGAGATTCAGACCTCCGCAAGGAACATTCGGTCTCGAAAGGTTTAAAATACGACATCTTAAGAAAATGAGATTTTTTTTGAAATATAAAATATCTATTAAAATTATTTCTGTATAAACATATGTATATTTATCTTTTAAATACCTATTTTATTATAATATAAATTTTCCACCTTTTTTCTAAAAATCACAAAAGGATAAAGGTTACACTAAAATACCATGAACTTCAAATAATCAATATTACAGATAAATACCATTATTTATGAAACTAGGATATTTTCATTAGAAATGTCATAACATAAAATCCACAACTCTAAAGACGAAAAATAAATACTTGAGGTGTATTTTGAAAAGTATATAAAAGTATTTTTACATAAAACCCCCTCAAGTTTTATAAATTACCCTAAGGACCCTAACAATTATAAGACTTCGTTTCACATGGTCTGACTCGGGTTTGAGTCTGATTAATCTGACTTGAATATGATTCAAGTCAATCCATAATCTACAAGTTTCAATATGAACACATGAATCCATGAATACAATTACCAGTTTATACAATTTGGCTGAACCGAACCATGGATATATTCCTTTTACATGATTCCCAGTATTCCATTTACATGACTCTACGGTTATAACCGTTTCCTGATATCATGGTTTCGATCGGTCAGTCAATCAATCATACAACCAACACAATTTACAAGATAACAATACAAACAAGACATCGCGGGGTTTAAGGGGTAGATTGGTACGGAAGGTGTTAAAGGTGGCACGAGGTGGTCAGATTTAACACACCTAACCTGAATCCAATTGCTGTTGTACCGTGGCATAAACGGTACCTTGTACTATACGTGCCCTTAGTCTCTGGCATATAGAGACTCCCCTCGTATACGCTGGCATCCTTCTGTACCAAGCTACAAACAACAGCGTTGACATAACATTACAACAATAGTTTACACTTTAAATTGTACCTTCTTACTCTGTCTTTTTCTACTTCCCCCTTACCTTTGGGACATACCGACCGATTTGTTCGCTGACGACATTCTGTTTCTCTCTTCTTTGAATGTCGTCAAGTGAATTGGATCCAGCAGAAGTTGAGCCATCGCAAGAAGACTTGGAGCAGTTTACTGAAGACCCGGCACTGTAGTTTCATTATACACTTTTCTTTTCAGTACTTTTCATTTCCTGTTATGCCACTGTTTAGGCATCTTTTTATTTCAGTTGTATTTTCTTTCATGCATTGTACAAAGAATGTTAATAAATAAAAGTTGCTGTTCTTTTTATTTCTTGTCTCTTGTGTACTTATTTTATATTGCTTAGATATGCTTAGCGTATGTACTTCTGAGTATATACGTAGCGGACCTCGTCGCGCCCACTTCGCCGTATATTGGGAAGCGGGTCGTGACAGGTTTTGTTGGTGGCCCATGCAGGTCAGAGCTGTAAGAATCCCTATCATGCAGTTCTGGTCTGCGTGAACAACCTAAGCAATATAACACAAGAACCAGCAACTAAAACATTCTTTACAATTCATGTTCCTTGAATCTTGCCATTTCATATTCGTTGAATCTTATCATTTCATGTACTTGAATCTGTCCTAACCCACAATTTTTCTTCACGGTTATGGATTCTCCGAACAACACCAGCACCAACGTCAACAACACACCCTCAGCACTACCTCTCACACCGGCTGTTACTGCGCCACCTACCGAGCAAACAGTGCTACTTGAAACAATCCGCAGCCTTATCGAGTGACAGCAACAACTCTTGAACCGTCCCGAGACTGATGCTCCGGGGGTGAAGCAATTCAGGGCTTTACATCCGAAGCAGTTCTCAGGAAAGGGGAGCCCACTGGAAGCTGAGGAATGGGCTCAAAGTATCGAGGATGATCTGGCCGCAGCACAAGTGCCAGACGTTGCTTGGGTCCGTGTAGCGAAACTACAACTCACGGACAACGCTCGCAACTGGTGGAAGGCGGAAGAAAGCCGTCTTGCTCAGCCTATTGAATGGAAAACATTTCGCGAGAAACTCGACGCGAAATACTTTCCTGTGACTGCCAGGTTTGCCATGGAGCAGCAGTTCATTCATCTACAGAAAGGATCAATGTGGGACAAATCGGTAGATGAATACGACGCTGAATTCACCATGTTGAGCCGGTAAGATATGTCGCAATAGTTCAGTTTTAAATATCGCATACCACACAGCTAACACTATCCTTGAACAGATTCGCGGCACATTTGATACCGACGGACGATATCAGAGCCCGTCGTTTCCAATAAGGACTGGACACGGAAATTCAGGCTACTTTAGCCACAGGAAAATTTTTGACTCATGAGGATGCTCTAGAAGCTGCCCGCAATTACGAGGCAGTGATAAAAGCAAGGGGCAGACCTTAGTCTGCAGGAGTCAAGCGCCCTGCTAACCAGATGGCAGGTGGAGCCTCATCCAGACCACCTTTTGTGCCAAGACGTCCTGGAGCACCAATCAGCAGACCCAGCCCAGCTTTTTGTAACTACTGCAAGAGAAATGGGCATCTGGCTAGAGATTGCCGACGTGCGAACAACCTTTGCTTGGTCTGCGGCTCATCTGCTCATGGTATTGGGGCTTATCCTCATAAACAAAACTCAGTTGCTGCACCCAGGCCAGCAAACAATTATCCACAGTGTCCAGCCATCCAAGCCCCTGCTCCAAGACTTGCACTGCCTGCACCACCCAGAGGACCGCAAGCTGCACCACCTCCTCGACAGTTCCATCAAGCTCAAAGGAACGTTCCGAGGAATGCTCCTCGGGCCAGGAGGAATGTGCCAAAGCGCCAGGCTTTCATGATGTCTGTGGAAGAAGCTGAGGCCACTGGCCAAGTCATTACTGGTAAACTTCCTTCTCAAACTTATCTTTTAGTCTTGTTTACCTACACACTTTCCCTATACCTAAAACATATCCCATATACCTTAGGTACAATCCTAGTAGCTTCACTACCTGCACTTGCACTGTTTGATACTGGAGCATCCCACTGCTTTATGTTGCAACGGTTTGTCTGAACCCATGCGATTCCAGTCTCACCGCTTGTATCTAGCTGGAATGTCAGTTCCGGAAATGGCGTTCTAAAGGCAACTATGGGATACAGCTTGTGTCCAGTCGTCGTCTACAGTCGAGAGTTTTATGCTGACTTCAAAGTACTGGACATACCGAACTTCGATGTGGTTCTAGGAATGGATTGGCTTGGAACCTTTTATACTACCATCGACTGTCGTCAAAGGAGGGTAGTATTCGAGATTCCAGACCATCCGATTTTCTATTTCAAGAGCGGAGATTGTACTCTGGAGCCAGGTACCTACAAAGCGAAGCCAAGGGAAGCAGTAGTTGCGGCAACTCAAGCGGAAGAAGAATTAAGACCAGAGGTAGTTCGAGAGTTCGACGATGTATTTCCTGACGATATATCAGGTTTGCCTCCCGATTGAGCTCTTGAATTCAGTATTGATTTAGTACCAGGAGCACAACCGGTGATCAAAGCACCGTATAGACTAAGTCCGGAAGGTTTGAAGGAAGTTCGAACACAGTTGGACGAATTATTGGCGAAAGGATGGATTCATCCCAGCACTTCAAGTTGGGGAGCACCTGTGCTACTGGTGAAGAAGAAGGAAGGTTCATACAGAATGTGCATCGATTATAGGGCCTTGAACGAAGTCACTATAAAGAACAAGTATCCACTCCCACGCATCGATGATTTATTCGATCAGCTAAGTGGATCTTGTGTTTTCTCTAAATTGGATCTTCGTTCAGGTTATCATCAGGTGAAGGTCAAGGAAGCTAATATTCACAAAACAGCTTTCAGAACTCGCTATGGACATTATGAATTTCTAGTGATGCCATTTTGAGTGACCAATGCACCAGCAATATTCATGAACCTAATGAACCAAGTTTTCCGGGAGTATTTAGACAGGTTTGTTGTCATCTTCATCGACGACATCCTGGTATATTCAAAGAATCGGAAAGAGCATGCAGAGCATCTACGAATTGTCCTGGAAACTCTTCGACAGCATAAGCTTTATGCCAAGTACAGCAAGTGCGAGTTTTGGCTAAATCAAGTTGGTTTTCTTGGACATATCGTATCAGGAGAAGGAATTTCTGTGGATCCAGCCAAAGTTTCAGCAGTTAGCGAATGGCCTACACCAAAGTCAGTGAAGGACATTCGGAGTTTCTTGGGTTTAGCTGGATATTACAGAAGGTTCATTGAAGGATTCTCAAAGATAGCAACACCCCTGACCAAGCTCACTCGAAAAGATGAAGAATTTGTGTGGTCAGAAGCATGCGAACAAGCTTTCGTAGAACTCAAGTCAAGATTGACATCTGCACCTATTCTCGTAATACCGGATCAATCTGGAGGATTTGAAGTGCATTGTGATGCATCCGGTAAGGGATTAGGATGTGTTCTACATCAGCATGGTAAGGTTGTGGCTTATGCTTCAAGACAACTGAAGACTCATGAGCGCAATTATCCGACGCATGATCTGGAGTTGGCAGCCGTCATCTTTGCTCTCAAGATTTGGCGCCACTACTTACTTGGTGAACGAGTGAACATCTACACAGATCATAAAAGTCTGAAGTATGTGTTTACTCAGAAGGAGTTGAATATGCGGCTGAGAAGATGGTTAGAACTCATGGCGGACTTTGACATCAACTTGCAATATCACCCAGGGAAGGTGAACGTAGTACCTGATGCTCTTAGTCGCCAACCTTTATCGATGAATCTCACCGCTCAGTGGAAGCTTCAGCAAGACTTACATCAGATGGAGATTGAAGTAGTCATGCCAGGTAATGCTTCAAGTTTGATGAATCTACAAGTTCAATCAACCATTGTCAATCAGATCAAAGCAGCTCAAGCAAGTGATGCTAAGTTGCAAAGGATTAGAGAACAAGTGGAGAATGGACTCAGAACAGACTTCATCATCCATGAAGACGGATCTTTGAGATACGGCAGCAGATTGTGTGTACCAAAAGGTCTTGTTGGGGAAGAGTTAATGAAAGAAGCTCACAGCTCTCCCTACTCAATACATCCTGGAGATACCAAAATGTACAAAGATCTACGTCAGAATTATTGGTGGCATGGAATGAAGCGTGAAGTAGCCAGAAGCGTCGCAAAATGTTTGGTGTGTCAGTAAGTAAAGGCTGAACATCACAGGACAGTTGGACTACTTCAACCGTTACCAATCCCAGAATGGAAGTGGCAGCACATCACGATGGACTTTGTGACTGCTCTTCCTCGCAGCACAAAGGGTAACGATGCGATATGGGTCATCGTGAATCGACTCACAAAGTCGGCTCACTTCATTCCATTTCGAGTTGGCCAATCAACTAAGACACTGGCAAAGAAGTACATGGAGATAATAATCTAATTAAGATTTAAATACTTCATAACGTACTATCTCTGATACCCATGAACTCATACAGGAAATTGTGAGACTTCATGGAGTACCGGTCTGCATTGTCACCGATCGTGACATCAGGTTCCGATCGCAATTTTGGCACAGTCTGCAAGCTAGCTTGGGAACAAGTCTGAACTTCAGCACTGCTTATCATCTACAAACAGATGGTCAGTCGGAATGAACTATTCAGATCTTGGAGGATATGCTCAGAGCGTGTATGCTAGACTTCAAAGGATCGTGGGAAGATCACCTGCATCTTGTGGAGTTTGCGTACAATAACAGCTACCAAGCCAGCATCGGAATGGCACCTTTTGCAGCATTATATGGGAGGAAGTGTCGATCACCATTAAGTTGGGACGACATCGGAGATGGGGAACTTCTTGGACCAGAGATGATAGTAGCGACCGTTGATGTGGTTCGTACTATTAGGGAAAGAATGCGCATAGCCCAAGATCGACAGAAACACTGGGCTAATGCAAAGAGACGACACTTGGAGTTCCAGCCAGGAGACCATGTATTCTTGAAGATATCTCCGAACCGCGGAGTGATCCGATTTGGAAGACGGGGTAAATTGAGTCCGAGATACATTGGACCGTTCGACATACTCGAACGAGTCGGTGAAGTGGCATACCGCTTAGCGCTTCCATCCTCATTGGAAGGAGTGCATAACGTGTTCCACATATCTCAACTCAGAAAGTATGTGAGTGACCCCAGCCATGTACTTGATCATTCCGAGCTCATTATACAGCCCGACTCGTCTTGTAAGCAACAACCTATAGAGATCCTGGACAGGAAAGTGAAGACACTTCGGAACAAGGAAGTTAACTTGGTCCGGGTAATGTGGAGGAAAGACACTCCAGGAGAATCCACATGGGAAAGGGAAGATGAAATGCATGCAAGAGATCCTCACCTTTTTGTAAATTAGTCCTCAAATAAAAGTTGTAAATTTCGAGGACGAAATTTTTGTAAGGAGGGTAGATTGTAACAACTCCAATTTTTGTATACATAAATTTGATTTAAATTTGAAGTATACTTGGAGTATTTAATGTTGCTGATATCACTTTAAATATCTATTTTCCCACAATAATTATAAGAAGGAGCTTGTAGCTCATTGGTAATACCTTGCATTGCTGAACCAAGCTACCAGAGTTCAAATCCTATGCCCCACCCACATTATTTTTATATTATTTTGTTTTAATTTTTTGGAAAGTCAACAGTCAAACAGCCATAACTCATAAAATTTATACTGAATATAAAAATCTAAATACACCAAAATTCCCCCCATGAGTTTCCCCACCCGACGGTACCCCGACTCGGCCTGCAGACCGGCCGACTCGGGCCGGCGCCGCCGGCCGGACTCGGCCGGACGGCCGAGTCGTCAACACGGAATTTCTCCGTGTTGACCTGGTCATTCCCCCTGCATACTTTATTTTCTTTGATCGGTTACCAGATTCTCAATAAATCACTTTTATTCCAAAATTTAATGATTTTTAATGTTTTTTTAATATATTTTTATATTTTTTCTAATTAAAACCCTAACCCTAGCCTAGCCCTATATAAACACCCCTACCCTCTACCCTTTCACTCTATATTCCTAAGTCCACTCTCTAAAAAATTCAAGATAATTCGGTACGTTAGAAAAAGAGTGAAAGGCGAAGCGCTGCCGAAATCGACGACGAATTCCGGCGATCGTACTATGACCCTTCACGACGTTTCGACGCACCAACAACCTACTACCTTCCTAGCACTCTCTAGCTTGTCCAAACCCGTAAGTCCCCCTCTTTCTATCTTTCTTTTCTTTTAAGAAAAATACGACTTTTTAAAACACGACGGAAATCGGAACAAACCGATTTCCGATTCGGTTTTTCTACAAAATCGCACTTGTCACCAATTCCATAATACCTAAACTTATTCATGATGACTATTAATCACATAACAACTAAATTGGACAAAGTTTCTCACATGAAATGATAACTTTTGCAATATCGTATTCTTTTTCACATTAATACCATAATGTTTATTTTTCTTTTTCTAATCAATTCAATCATTCCTAAACACCTTCATCTTGACCACTAAACTTGTAAAAGTCAATTTGAATAAGTTTTCATACATGAAATGATAACCTTTCCAATTTACCGTATTTTCACTTTATGTCACGTCCCGAGAGTACGGAACAAGACCGGCACTTAAACTACGAACGTCTCGAGGCGTACATAATCTAAGTAAACCGAGACCCCAGAAATCCAAACCAAGAAAAGTAGTAGAGTGAAGGAAAACCAATTTAAAACAAGTAGTTTTAATAGCATAAGCCGAATTATGCGGTTTTTAAAAATATCCAGTGTTTTCTGAAAATTTCGGCAGAGTCTCCTTTGTAAATACTGCCCCCCAAACGAGATACAATATGAATAGTATACGAAATCAAAAAAAGGCATCCCCAAGCGGGAGCTAGCTCTTCATCAATCGACGGCCACAACCACACAAGCAATATAATATACAACTTCAAGGGCGAGGATCAAAACTCAAAAAAAGAAACTCAAAACAACAAGAAATCCACAGAAATACAACGCGCGACTCTAAGGTCGAAAGAGTAAACATCACTGGTCTCTATCTCAAATAAATACATGTTTGGTTGATGGAACTTCTAGATACAACAGAATAATGATATACAAGATATATAATGGGGGTACGATACAAGTAAACCCACCTACTAGCAAATCACCCGAAGGAAACTATGCCCGCAAAGCCGTAATGAAACCTGTACGGCAAACCTGCAAGAAACTGGGGCACAACGGGGGTGAGTTGCCAACTCGTGAATAGAAAAACATCTACGAAAAGAAATTGCATAAATAACGCAATCCTAGGTCAAAGATCATAATATATCCTCAAATATAAGAATAACATGCAACCTATAACAAGGCTAGGGTAGATATCTAACCCGAGTGTAATCTCATGTGCCCGTGTCAGTGCCTCAGGTAGCAATAGATCATATGAATGGGGTATGAATGCATGAAAACAGAATACATGTAAATGAAGAACTGTTTTCATAATTTAGTGAGATTTCCTTTGTATTTTTAAAATGAGGTATCATAATGAAATCAACATAAAACAGTGCCTAGCATCGGTACAAAACATAATCCCAATATCTCGATATCTCTGTATCACAGTCTCTGTACCTCAATATCTCGAAATCTCAATATCACAGTCTCAATATCTACGGCGCCGTCAGTCCAGACCGGCCCCTACCATCCATCTCAAGACCACAACGGTATCCTCCGGATATCCGACGCGTCGGGTAAAATCACCGGTAGGTAGTGCTCCCCTGCCAGGCTCACATCGTCATCATCACGCGCTTCTTGCCCCGGGGTACCTTACCGGGTCCACCATGTACCCGAAACGGTTCATCCGTCTCCTCGAATCGGGTCTCGAAATCCATCAGCAAACTCATGGTGGACGACTCATACATCATGGGAAAACCCGCACTTTTTTATTTAAAAAGAGAGAAATCAGTTTATATAAGTTTTTGCGGTTTTCCTCCAAATCCAGAAAATCTCATGGGAATCCGAATCCAAAACCTCAATAACAAGTAAAATGGTGAATATATGCATGAGAATCCATGAATGCGGCATAACAATGAATAACAGTATGCATGAAGTAGCAGATAATAACTACAATGTCTAAACTATTAGCTAACAGGCTATGTCAAGCAATAATATTTTCTAAGGTGTACGTGACATGGCAATTACTGATGAAGATGTGTGTGAGCCGGCAAGTAAGTGTACGTGGTACATACACATCATCGGTAATGGTGCTGGTGTCCTAACAGCATGATATCAATAATGGAGTATGAAACATAATATAAGCATGCGATGCGAAGCGAACCACAATAATGAGAGGGAGCTGAATACTAGACGCAACTATAACTAATCTGCATTAATCTAATATAAGTCCTACAAATGGTGCCTTTTGAAATAACACGAATCATGGGGTTTTGAAAATAGGGGCTACGATGTTTTTATGAAAAGATACGTCTTTTGAAATATCCGTAGGATCCCTTGGGCTGTCTTTTAAAATACCCACGATTCGTTAGTTTTTGAAATAAGTAAGAATCGAATCTAATGTAACAACTAAACTAAACTAAAGGGCTAAGCTAACCAGCTGGACTACAGGTAAGGAAATCGCCTAACATCTGAGTCGTTACATATACATACCTGTATATATATTAGTCGGTGATCCCGCCTCAATAATATCATATCCGATACCATATCTATAATCAGACATCCCAAGTCAATAGTGCGGATCAATCATCAAAATATAGCCCGTACGTAAATCCGTCGTACGGCATCCCCAAATCTGGGTACGGGTTAATATCATATTCATCACACTATTCATCTGGTATGCTCTTTATCCAAGATCATAGTCCAGGGTACTGACCTATGTCTAGTACAATACTAATATCATCAATATAGTCATGATCTGACTACTGATCGACAGTCTCGTACAAACCGATATCACAACCACAAAACAAATCTCATCGACTCAGCTCAATCCCAAGTATCGTCCTCATATCCGTATGTGAACACATAGTCCTATACCCATGTGAACACATAACTATAAAGAATCCCATGAGCACATATAAATAGGAATGTATGTGTGTATGTATGTGTGTATGTGTAGTGCAACACTACCCTAGGGTTCGCAACACTAAAGTAATCCAACACACCAATATCCATCCTAACATCGTTATTAATCCCAAATAACATATAATAATAATTGTTGGTGTGTATACGCATCCGTATACACCACCACGGACTGCGGGGGTGCTATACGCCATCCACCCGACTTCTCCCCGTAGATATAAATCTACTCACCTGGTCTTCGCTCGCCGGTGCCGACGTCGCCATACGCTTGCTTGCCGTCTCGAAGTCTACATGGGGGTACCTACATATCATAACGCACCGCATCGCATCGCATTAAAATCCGACTCATGACCAAAACGACACACGAATCTCACATAGGTCAAAACCTATGGTTGCTTCCACAAATCAACCCAAAAACCCTCGACATCGGCGTACAAACGCCAGACCATCGAGAAAAACCCAAATACACTCATTTGCACATTCACGAACACTAATTTTAATATAAAATAGGTTAAAACTCACAAAAACCCCAAATTCACTTTTAAAGCCGTTTTTCCGAAAAACTAGCAAGCAAAATTTCCCGTTTTAGTACAAAACTAGATGTTTTAAACAAAACTAGCGGCCGCAATATCCACTAAATATCATAACTAATTCATACAAACTATTTCTATAATTTATTCTTATCAATTTGCATAAATTCCAAAGTCCTAGTTTGCAAAAATATCAATTTTTAACACCTTTTAAAGCAAAATTCACAATTCAACCATTAAGCTTAGTTTTGCATAACCTAAGATATTAAACCACTCATTATAATGTTAATGATGTCATGAAAAACTAATTGAAATTTTATATCACCAAAATATATATATTTTAAAAACCTAGTTTGCAATATATATAATTATTACAAATTTAAATTAACAAATTGCAAACTAGCAACTAGATTAGTTTTAGCATTCTATTAACATGTTAATCTCCATATTAAAATCATAATCAATTTATAAAAATCCTAACTAGATTTTAAATTTCACATTTTCAATAATTTCTAAAAACCTAGTTTAGATTAAAAAAAAAAAGAAGCTTAATTTGGACATTTTACATCTAACAATTTACATATTATCAAAAAGATTAAGTTTTCATTTCCTTAAGATGATAATCTACAGTTTGCAACCATGATTACATGATAAGAACCCTAATTGCAAATCACAAACCCTTACTAGATTTTCCAATTATTCAATTAAACCCATAACATTAACTAATTATGTTTGATTTAAAGTATTTAACAACAATTAAACAAAGGGTTAGAATTTATACCCAATCAATTTGAAGATCCCACAAGCACACATAGCCTCCCAAATTGCTCTCTTGCTCCCAAAATCCATGCTAGATAGGCAAATAAATAATGGGTAGGAGTTGCATTTCGGTTTTGAGTTTTTGTTGATTTTTCATGAAATTTTTTGTGAAATTTTTTTTGAGAAGAGATGAGATGAGGAATGAGAGGGGAGGGCTGCTGACAATGATCAGGTCTCGGCCAGCATGGGGGTGGGGAATGGGTGAGGGAGGAGAGAGAGTGAGGTGGAGAAAGTGGAAAAGTCAAAGTCCACCATTTTCTATCATTTTCCTTTCTTTTCTTTTCTTTTCTTTTCTTGGTGATTGGAGAGAGAGAGAGAGGGAGGGAGGGCTGTCATAGTGGGGCCGGCCACATGGGGAGAGGGAGAGAGGGTGAGGGTGGGTGTGTGGGTTAGGGAAAAAGATAAATGTATTACCCCGATTCCCGTTAACACTAAATTCACCGGAAAAAGCCTTTTTCTTCGATATTTTCTAAAACGTTTTGGCAAACGATTTCATTTCAAAAACCACATGATAAAATTTTATTTAATGTTTTATGATGCACAAAATTTGTTTCAACTCATTCCAATTTGTAATTTTCCCTAATTAAATGTATTAGTGACGGCTTAAAATAATATTAAAATAATTAATTTCGGAAAAAAATTCAAAAAATTTGAAATTTCACCAGTGACTCAATAAACACCAAATACTAGCAATTACATAGCTAGAATATGTATATTTAATTTTATAATAAAGATATTTGCATTTTGACTTTTTACAGAAAACCCCTTATTTTACCGTTTTTTCGAAATTCCACCGAAACGATTTTCAAAACGTTACAATCTTCCCCCCTAAAGAAATTCGATCACCGAATTTAAATTAAAACTCCCCTAATTACTAAAACATCTAAGCAAAACCATCAAGTCGTCGGGGCTCCGAATTCGTAAATACATAAAACAAATCGTAGTGCAACGCATGCGCATGAAAAATGAGCATAAAACTCAAAATCAAATCTCCGTCAAGCATCCCGCAATCATCGAAGTCAAGGTGAAGACATCACTGTCAAGATCCAAGCAAGACCGATATGCTATAAATCGGAACTTTACATGCAAATATCAGGAGGAAATGCATGCAAAATCCTTTAAGTTGTTGTGCAATGCACATAACACTGCACAGTGGTGGACGTCTATCATAAGAAAATAACTATATACATATATACCTTTGTTTGAAATGTACGTTCCGCCGTTTTGGAAACAATTTAGAAGGGTCTCCTTGTTTTAAACATTTCGTGTCATATCAGACACGTAGGTAAATGCTGAGGCTATAGCTCGCTTTTTGGAAATCCCTTCAATAACTATCAATGCATACAAAATATATTCAGGTACTGTCCTCTGACTAGTCCTGCTCAGTACGAAAACACATAGCAATATCATAAAAACGTACTGCTCTATAAGAAAAATCAATCCCAAAATACGCGTATGAATATTACGTGCGTCTGGTGCGCACGGAAATCAAAATCCAAATATGTGCCATACATATGCACAGAAACAATATCTAAGTGCATCGGGTGTGCACGAAACATCTGTCGTAGGCAACATGTGTACCTGACAGCAAAATCAGGTGCATCTGACATGCACGAAAAATCTCGATTTAGTGCATCTGGTGTGCATCAAAATCACACTTCAAAACATGCGCCCAACATGCGCGAAAATCCAAATCAGGTGCATCCATCGTGCACGAAATCATGAAATCCAATATCAAGTGCCGAATATACGCAAAATCCAATCAGGTGCACAAAGTGCACAAAACAATATCGAGTATCACAATCGAAATCGAAGTCCAGCGCATCTAAGTGCACAAAATGCGAATCACTGCACTGCAAGCATATGTGAACTATACCGAGTGCAAGAACCAAATCGTGTGCGTACATATGGACAAAATCAACTCAACTGTATGAAACCCATAAAATCATAAACATGAGAACCCAAGGCACGAAAACGGTGTCAAGTGCAACAACTGTGCAAAATCGTAAATACTCAGTAGGTGCAATCATGGTCCATGAAAACAAATATCATGAAACTCAATCATCAAAATCAATCATGCGAATAGATCGCCCAAAATACCCAAAATCTAGTATGGCGGAATAGTCCCGCTCAAGCACATCCTCCAAGAATCTCTGGCCAACTGTCGTGGTCACTCATAGCATGTCTCGTCGACGATCCTGAACTCTAGCCTGTCGGTGTGCATAACATGACCACTACTGGGTCTAAGTCTTCTCGTAGTTTGTTCCAGAAAGGTCCTATCGAGATCTCTCCCAAATCTCGTCTCTGCCGAACTGTCCGGAAGTCATCGTCCCTTACTAGATCTGTTCTCGTTCTGGAACGGCTGCATACTCAACGCGACTCCTTCTGGAAGGTATACCCAAGTACAATGCCTCGGCATACGCATCGCATCTCTGATATCGGCGGAGTGGAACGTCATCATATCCAGATTTTGTACGAACCTCTTACTCCACTTTTCTCTAATGTCGACTGCTTCGGACTCGTCTCATCGCGGCTGCATGGATTGAGCTCCAACGGCTATCCTCGTACCTGGAGTCTCCCAAGAAATACATCTCACCACCTAGCATCCGAATTAAGTCGAGCCATCCGATCGAGTCGTCAAAACCTCATAATCCCCCAAGAGCTCAACATCTTGGGCACAGTTTAATAGTATCGAGTACATACCACAGCATCGGTGGTCCAGCCGTAGAAGGGCAAACCCAAGCCTCACTAATGGCGCCGTAGAACTGCCGCAAACCTGAAGGTTCAAAGGCTTTCACACGGTCATTAAGTCGAGTTAGGGTTTCATTCTTCTAGAGGGACCATAGAATTGCCTGCATGTCTTTCCGAATACTTTAAACTTGGAATAATAGGTTTCTGACATTCGATCGTCTCTGTCGACTCCCAACGTCTCTAGCTGGAATCAATCTATCTGATGACCTCTTATTGGGTAGGCGAACAACCACATGTCCTAGTCATTCATCCTTGGATGACTAGCGACCTTCTATCATCTCTTAGTACAACCTGTACTGCAATAGCTCCAACATATGGGGCGATATCCCGTCGCTCGCAGCAACAACTGGCTTACTCGTCTGCACGCTGAACAGTGCCTCAATCATCATGAGTGAGCAATACACCAACGGTCATCAAAATCTGGCTGGCCTCTATCTTTGGCTCAATCCTCCAGTGTCGATCAGCACATCCGAGTAACCTCATAAAGGCGATCCGCCAAACGCTAGTGGCGCGGAAACACAGTAAAAAAAAAACACATCTCCGCAATCGTGTGTCGCCGGGATTTCGCCCTGGTCAGTCCTCGTTCGTGACGAGCTCGTGCTGACCGCAACTCTAGCTGTAGCTCTCCCTGCCCGTAACCGTGGCACCAAAACCATAACTGGTACTGAAGAGGCTAGATCGGAATGAATATAATACTCAGCAAAGAAATGTACATCCTAAGGCTTCTTAAGTGGAGTAGCGTATCGTAAATATGCCGCGGAACATACCTACGGTACGTCACTCTACTTTAGTCACCTATTCCATCAACCAAGGGTCATCCTACGCTCCGAGGGTAAAACCTAACGCTCTGATACCAACTTTTTCACGTCCCGAGAGTACGGAACAAGACCGTCACTTAAACTACGAACGTCTCGAGGCGTACGTAATCTAAGTAAACCGAGACCCCGGAAATCCAAACCAAGAAAAGTAATAGAGTGAAGGAAAACCAATTTAAAACAAGTAATTTTAATAGCATAATCCGAATTATGCGGTTTTTAAAAACATCCAGTGTTTTCTGAAAATTTCGGCAGAGTCTCCTTTCTAAATACTGCCCCCCAAACAGGATACAATATGAATAGTATACGAAATCAAAAAAAGGCATCCCGAAGCGGGAGCTAGCTCTTCGTCAATCGACGGCCACAACCACACAAGCAATATAATATACAACGCCAAAGGCGAGGATCAAAACTCAAAAAAAGAAACTCAAAACAATAAGAAATCCACAGAAATACAACGCGCGACTCTAAGGTCGAAAGAGTAAACATCACCGGTCTCTATCTCAAATAAATACATGTTTGGTTGATTGAACTTCTAGATACAACAGAATAATGATATACAAGATATATAATGGGGGTACGATACAAGTAAACCCACCTACTAGCAAATCACCCGAAAGAAACTATGCCCGCAAAGCCGTAATGAAACCTGTATGGCAAACCTGCAAGAAACTGGGGCACAACGGGGGTGAGTTGCCAACTCGTGAATAGAAAAACATCTACGAAAAGAAATCGCATAAATAACGCAATTCTAGGTCAATGATCATAATATATCCTCAAATATAAGAATAACATGCCACCTATAACAAAGCTAGGGTAGATATCTAACCCGAGTGTAATCTCATGTGCCCGTGTTAGTGCCTCAGGTATCAATATATCATATGAATGAGGTATGAATGCATGAAAACAGAATACATGTAAATGAAGAACTGTTTTCATAATTTAGTGAGATTTCCTTTGTATTTTTAAAATGAGGTATCATAATAAAATCAGCATAAAACAGTGCCTAGCATCAGCACAAAACGTAATCCCAATATCTCGATATCTCTGTATCACAGTCTCTGTACCTCAATATCTCGAAATCTCAATATCACAGTCTCAATATCTACGGCGCCGTCAGTCCAGACCGGCCCCTACCATCCATCTCAAGACCACGACGGTATCCTCCGGATATCCGACGCGTCGGGTAAAATCACCGGTAGGTAGTGCTCCCCTGCCAGGCTCACATCGTCATCATCACGCGCTTCTTGCCCCGGGATACCTTACCGGGTCCACCATGTACCCGAAACGGTTCATCCGTTTCCTCGAATCGGGTCTCGAAATCCATCAGCAAACTCATGGTGGACGACTCATACATCATGGGAAAAACCGCACTTTTTTATTTAAAAAGAGAGAAATCAGTTTATATAAGTTTAGGCGGTTTTCCTCCAAATCCAGAAAATCTCATGGGAATCCGAATCCAAAACCTCAATAACAATTAAAATAGTGAATATATGCATGAGAATCCATGAATGCGGCATAACAATGAATAACAGTATGCATGAAGTAGCAGGTGATAACTACAATGTCTAAACTATTAGCTAACAGGCTATGTCAAGCAATAATATTTTCTAAGGTGTACGTGACATGGCAATTACCGATGAAGATGTGTGTGAGCCGGCAAGTAAGTGTACGTGGTACATACGCATCATCGGTAATGGTGCTGGTGTCCTAACAGCATGATATCAATAATGGAGTATGAAACATAATATAAGCATGCGATGCGAAGCGAACCACAATAATGAGCGGGAGCTGAATACTAGACGCAACTATAACTAATCTGCATTAATCTAATATAAGTCCTACAAATGGTGCCTTTTGAAATAACACGAATCATGGGGTTTTGAAAATAGGGGCTACGGTGTTTTTATGAAAAGATACGTCTTTTGAAATATCCGTAGGATCCCTTGGGCTGTCTTTTAAAATACCCACGATTCGTTAGTTTTTGAAATAGGTAAGAATCGAGTCTAATCTAACAACTAAACTAAACTAAAGGGCTAAGCTAACCAGCTGGACTACAGGTAAGGAAACCACCTAACATCTGAGTCGTTACATATACATACCTGTATATATATTAGTCGGTGATCCCGCCTCAATAATATCATATCCGATACCATATCTATAATCAGACATCCCAAGTCAAGAGTGCGGATCAATCATCAAAATATAGCTCGTACGTAAATCCGTCGTACGGCATCCCCAAATCTGGGTACGGGTTAATATCATATTCATCACACTATTCATCTGGTATGCTCTTTATCCAAGATCATAGTCCAGGGTACTGACCTATGTCTAGTACAATACTAATATCATCAATATAGTCATGATCTGACTACTGATCGACAGTCTTGTACAAACCGATATCACAACCACAAAACAAATCTCATCGACTCAGCTCAATCCCAAGTATCGTCCTCATATCCGTATGTGATTACATAGTCCCATACCCATGTGAACACATAACTATAAAGAATCTCATGAGCACATATAAATAGGAATGTATGTGTGTATGTATGTTTGTATGTATGTGTGTATGTGTAGTGCAACACTACCCTAGGGTTCGCAACACTAAAGTAATCCAACACACCAATATCCATCCTAACATCGTTATTAATCCCAAATAACATATAATAATAATTGTTGGTGTGTATACGCATCCGTATACACCACCACGGACTGCGGGAGTGCTATACGCCATCCACCCGACTTCTCCCCGTAGATATAAATGTACTCACCTGGTCCTCGCTCGCCGGTGCCGACGTCGCCATGCGCTTGCTTGCCGTCTCGAAGTCCATATGAGGGTACCTACATATCATAACGCACCGCATCGCATTAAAATCCGACTCATGACTAAAACGACACATGAATCTCACATAGGTCAAAATCTATGGTTGCTTCCACAAATCAACTCAAAAACCCTCGATATCGGCATACAAACGCCAGACCATCGAGAAAAACCCAAATACACTCATTTGCACATTCACGAACACTAATTTTAATATAAAATAGGTTAAAACTCACAAAACCCCAAATTCACTTTAAAAGCCGTTTTTCCGAAAAACTAGCAAGCAAAATTTCCCGTTTTACTACAAAACTAGATGTTTTAAACAAAACTAGCGGCCACAATATCCACTAAATATCATAACTAATCCATACAAACCATTTCTATAATTTATTCTTATCAATTTGCATAAATTCCAAAGTCCTAGTTTGCAAAAATATCAATTTTTAACACCTTTTAAAGCAAAATTCACAATTCAACCATTAAGCTTAGTTTTGCATAACCTAAGATATTAAACCACTCATTATAATGTTAATGATGTCATGAAAAACTAATTGAAATTTTATCTCACTAAAATATATATATTTTAAAAACCTAGTTTGCAATATATATAATTATTTCAAATTTAAATTAACAAATTGCAAACTAGCAACTAGATTAGTTTTAGCATTCTATTAACATGTTAATCTCCATGTTAAAATCATAATCAATTTATAAAAATCCTAACTAGATTTTAAATTTCACATTTTCAATAATTTCTAAAAACCTAGTTTAGATAAAAAAAAAGCTTAATTTGGACATTTTACATCTAAGAATTTACATATTATCAAAAAGATTAAGTTTTCATTTCCTTAAGATGATAACCTACACTTTGCAACCATGATTACATGATAAGAACCCTAATTGCAAATCACAAACCCTTACTAGATTTTCCAATTATTCAATTAAACCCATAACATTAACTAATTATGTTTGATTTAAAGTATTTAACAACAATTAAACAAAGGGTTAGAATTTATACCCAATCAATTTGAAGATCCCACAAGCACACATAGCCTCCCAAATTGCTCTCTTGCTCCCAAAATCCTGTTGGAGATAGTGCCCTCAGAGTAAATTATTAGGTCACAAGTACGTGATTGCAATGATTGATGGAGGACCTATCCCGGTAGGACTGTCTTACTCGAGATGATAGTATGCTATCTGGTTTACCTTTATCATCGTGTACTGCTTTAGGTGACCTGAAAAGTTGCTATTACACGTTGATAGAGCCTCTAGGATTCTTGCTTGACCACCAGCAGTATGAGGGCGATCATATAAGTGGGAGCTGGGGGTCTATAAGCATATCCTTAAATGGTCCCTAGTCGTGAGAGTTTCGAGACAGGGCATCGATACTCCAGAGTAGACTAGTGTATACAGTCGAGACCCCGACGAGGGGCGGTGGCCGGTCTCACAAGCCACTGGTGTCAGTTGGATCACCTAAGATGTATACAGGTGCTCATTGGGTTATGAGTACACCGGACAGGACTCGCCGGGAACATGCTAGTTGGTCATATACCAGACGTTAGATGGCAGTTCCCTGGTGACATATGTACATGTTAGTTCATCGACCTGGGGATCGTCATTTGTCTTGTGTGAGTTCCCACTGTACTTTGATTACTACCCTACCACGGCTCAAAGGAGTCGCGCAAACAGGTTTTAGTTGGGTACAGTCCCGAGCCACATGGAGGCAGTGAGCGTATCTTCAGGGGTTCGTCTCTCCCGGTGTCACGCCCCGCTTCCCAAAATACGGAATACGAGGGGTAGACAAGGCCAGCCATGCTCCTACGGTCAAGGAAAATTCCTGCCGTAGTCACACTTCGGCTTCTAGTTTATCATGGTAAACAGTAAACGATGCGCAGGTAAAGAGAAATGCAGTAACTGAAAGATCAATAATATAAACTGACCTGAAGTGGAAATAAACGAAAGTAACTCGGAGTAGCGAGTCAGAAAGTCTGTGATGCACGTCTAGTACTGATCCAAGCTAGATCTTCCCCTCACACTGAGCATGCATACTCAGGTCGTCAGAGCGACACAATAGCAATATAATGTATATAATCAAGTAACAGTTCTAACAGTGGTAATAGATATGAATAACAGTAAATCAATGACAGCATGAATATGAATGAGCAGAGATCAATGCAGTGGAAAATAAAGCAGTATAACAATATGTCACGAATGTCAAGACAGTATAGAATGAATGTAAATGACAGTAACCCTATCAGTCTCTAAGTCTCACTGCACAGGTCAATAAGCCTATCGTCGGTCCAAGTGTGAGAGTCAACCACTCGCGAGTGTCCTCCACCCAAGGGTAGAACCCAAGGGCAAGGGACCACGGGCCCAACATGTAACGAGTGTATCACGGTGTATATATCACATACCCTGTAAATCTCCATATAACTCCCTAAATATATAAGCCGGCATGGGACTCCCGAGATTCTGTTGAATTCACACTTGAACTACCCCACACCCCGAGGTCTACATCAAACGCTAACCATTACCCTAAATACTAATCGATCCGTGACAAGTCTGCGCGAGAACTGGAGGCAGGACCTCCATCAAGCACGTCCCGACCAATACCTAAGATAAATGGCAGTGTCGGATGTCTTATCTGTGACATCCGTGCAAGCGCTTCCATAAGTGTCCCATACCACTTATAGTCACACGTACACGCATCCCACAGACGTCGACAATGCAATAGAACAATAGGGACACTGATTGTGTACAAGTACGTATCACTTTCACTTAATCATGAATACACGAACACTGACGTACTTGCCACAATCAACACTAAAATCTAACACTGGGTAAATGCACGATGTCACTAGGTTATCAATACAATGACATGGGTATAATATGATGCGTGAACAAGTATATAAACATGGTGAGGATGTTATAAAACCGTATTCTTTCACTTGCACGATTTATCATGAAACATATGTATATAATTTGGCGAAATGACAAACAGGTAGTAATTAATGTGTTCAGTTATCTATCCTTAGAATTTTGTTTCAGGTCAAACGGGTTTCAGGATCATTAGTTATAACTGTTTCATTTTAAGCGCACGCGGCTGGAAATCCAGTTTCAGAATCAGAAGTCCGTTTCGCAACGCATTTTAACCCCAGTTGGGATCATAATTTAGCGACGCTACAGTTGAATGAATTCTAGGGTTTTCAGTAAGGTTTTCAACACAACAAACGGATCTTCAATCGCATCTGTACGTTAGGAGTTATAATCTGTTTAATATTAACATGTCAAATCTGATTCTGCCGGGACTGTTAAGTATCCCGATCTTTTAAATTACAGATAAAATATCAAACGGTAACGAAACAGGATGAGACCAAAAGTGTTGTCTAGCTAACAGAGTTACCTACAATAATCAGCGGAGTTTCGCAACCTACGAGTTAAGGAACACCTGTGGTATCCAATACGGAACAGCAAGCAATGACTGGAGTTGCTCTGGACTGCAGTCCAGAGTCGCACTCCGATCCGAATATCATCACGGTTTAAATTCAGAGATGTCTGGAAAATAGCATAGGGTTAAAGTTCGTCGAGTTGGCTTCGATTTGAGCCCTCGAACGCACCATTATAATATGTATATGATTTATGGTGAATTTAACGGTTTTCAGGTGCAACAAAATTACAGTTTTACGGTTAAACTTGGGGGCAGTTGTTTTAGTCGTTATCGATTACATCATCCAACAAAATTCACACACTATGTTCACAGCCCTACGGCCAACCTACACCATTGAGTTCCGTCAAATTAGATAATGTTTTCCTAAGGGAACAAGCATCGAACAGTTACGGCACATAATAGTTTTAAACTTGTAACATTATGATCCAAGTATTTAACAATTGTAACTTAGGTAAATAGCATGTAAGCAAGTAGAATACTTGCCTGGAGACGTCTTGGTGATGCCCGGCAATGATAACGGCACGAACGCGCGATGAATGGCGCGTGTGGGGTTCGCGGCCTCGGTTCGTGCTCGTGCTATGGGGTTTGCTGTGTTCATGCGATGTTGTGTCTCCTTGATGGTTACAGCGGTGCTCAGGCAATAGCCGACGGCTGCGGTTGGAGGTGAGGTGATTGCTTGATTGATTAGAGAGAAAAGGGAGAGAGATAAAGTAACAAAGAGAGAGAGACAGAGTTAGAGATTTAAAGAGAGAAAGAGAGTGAGAAAGAATTAGAGGAGAGAGAGAGAGAACTGAGAGAGAGAGAGAGCACAGAGAGAGTGGGACAGAGGAAGCGAGGGAGAAACAGAGAGAGGCAGGGACAGAGAGAGGTCGGGAGAGAGAGAGAGAGAGAGAGAGAGAGGACTGAGAGAGAGGGTGAGCTGAGGGTTAAGAGAGAGATGAGCTGAGGGTTAAGAGAGAGACAGTAAGGAAGAGAGAGGGAGACAGTGAGAAGGAGAGAGAGAAGCAGAATTAGAGAGAGGAATAACAGAGGGAATGAGGGGAGAAAGGGTGAGATGACGATGGAGACAGTGATGATGAGGGCGATGCGAGATGGTGAAGGCGGAGCTGCAGCGACGTGGGCACGAGACGGCTGTAGTCATCGACGTCGTCGCCGGGGAGTTGGTGCAGAAGGTTCGAGCTCGGTGGGTTTGGGTGTACAGGGGATTCGCCACGAGCTCTAGCTCTGGTGATGGAGGTAGAAGGGGAGTCGGTGCAGGAGACAAGACGATGAGAATCTCGAGGAGAAGAGGTCGGAGGAATGGGGACTCGGGTGATCGGGGATGGGTGCGCAGTGGGTTCAAGGGTGAAAGCGAGAAAGGATGAGGAAGGAGGTCGAGAGAGAAAGAAAACAGGAGGAGGAGGAGGGTGTGTACGAGAGGAGAGGTCGAGACGCGCGTCGTGGGGTAACGCGCGCGAACGTGGGCGTCGGCGGAGGCGAGAAACGCGGCGTCGTGGTCGCAGGCGTGAGCGGAGGAGGCGGGAAAGAGAGCCGTTGGGGAAGGGAATGGGTGAAATGGGTCGGGTCGGGTTGGTTTGGAGACGCAGGCTGTGTTGGAGGAAGTTGGGCCGGGCCAGTGTTCCAAAATGAAGTTAATAAGAGAATTGAAAAACAAAACGGGGCCGGGCCAGTTAAAAAGAAAACTAAAATAAATAAGATAAGGGGCCGGCTGAGAATGGGGCTTGGAAGCTTAAGAAAGAAAAGAATTTAATTATGGAAGAGGAAATAGGAACGGGCCAGGGTGAGTTGGGCCAGAGAAATATAAGGAAAAATATTGAGGGGAAAAAGAATGGGTGGACTCGGGCTGCTTTTGGGGTGTGGCTTGTAGAAATAAATTAAGGAATAAGAAAATTAGAAAGGCCGGGCTGAGAAAATAAAAGAGGAGAATTTATTTGGGGAAATTAGTGGTTGGGCCTGAAGAACGGGCTGAGGGAATAATTGAAGAGAAAAGGGAAATTATATGGAAAAGAAACGGGCCGAGGGTGTGGGCTGGAAATTAAATTAGTGATTAAATAGGAATGCGTGGGCTGAGTACATAATAAGAAAATATATAGAAAATTTGAAGAGAAAGAGAGGGATGCGGGCTGCAGTAGGAGAATGGGCCAGCTAAAATTATTTAAAGGATTTTAAAACTAAGCGGCTGAAGGAGTGAAGTGGGCCGGAGGGAATGAAAGATGAGATCTGGGTTTGATAAGATTTTGAAAATAATAAATAATTATAAATAAATTTTATAGGTAAAAGAAAATACGGCGTAGACGTACAAAAAGGTGCTGGGTATTACATCATACCACCCTTACAAAAATTTCGTCCTCGAAATTTAAAATAAATGGTAAGTAATACAAACATAGGCGAAAGCTATTATTTTGCAAACCAACACATAAGGATTTACTAAAAATATGTGGACGAAGAAATTTGAAAATATGTATATAAGTGAAAACAACATACGGAAGGGTAGGCCTAATAGGTATAAGGCAGGAACAACTATATGGGTAAATACATGTATGCAAGAATTTAGATAACAATAGCGAATAATAATATTCAAGGCTTGTTCGATAGAATCGAACCCAAATATGTGCACAATAAGCATATCAAAAGTAGGAAGGTAGAAATAATAAGTATAAGACACAATCATTTATAATAGTAAATATAGGCACAACACCCGAAACTATAGTAACGACAATGAGATAGTGAAAGCTTAGACGATAGGTTAAAACATTTTAAGGTAATTTATCGATCGATTAGTTTAAATCAACTTAGAAAACTCACATAACGGAAAAAAGGAAACATGGAACAATATGTGCGCAGTGTAAGTTTGCGCTACTGAAAATGGGAGTAATAATAGTGTACTTTAAATACATAAAACGGAGTAGTCAATAACACGTATTCTTTGATAAATTTAAAGTACTGAAAACTAAATTTTTGAATAACAGTGTCCCTAAATATAATTAGGGTAATAGGGAGAACACAAAATTGCATAAGCTAGCTAGGGTAATGATTACAAGGAAGTGTGGCTCAATTAGAAGGTCGGAATGTGGCGGTTTTAGGCTGAATGTTAAGGAGATCGGGATAGGGTCAGCACAGGAAATAAGGATGAGTAACAAGGGATACAAAAGGGAAAGTGTGGGGAAAACAACAGTCGATACAACACACGAATAAAATTTGAAGAGTTAGTGAACTCGGAAGTTTCACCAGAAACTGTCCTCCGCCCAGAAGGATCTCAAACGGGGCACAGACGATGGATGAAGGGGCTCATTCCAAAGATCAGGGTGTGGTACTTTCTAATCGATACAGGGTGAAAACTATACAATGAGTAGGGGTGGACAGTCAGGGAACTCAGCAGAAAAATAAATGGATATGGGCAATAAACAAGTATCAAGCGAACCAAAATCAAGAGGCTTACAAATTCAGAAGAGTTATTTCATTCAAGAAAATTTGAAACAAGGCATACTCAAAGGCGAAAAGTGACCCTAAACTATACACATTTTATTTGGCCAGAAAACAACATCAAAAGAAATTCCGTCAGCCGCGGTTGTGGAGATCCAGTAGGTTGCGGTAGGCTCGCGCACTCAGGCAGGGGCGTCCATTTCCATATCGCCTCGCAGGCATCGCCACTGGAAGTTCTTCAACAGCAGGGTCTTGATCTTCTGGTTCTCCTTCCTCGAATGGAGCTTCTTCATTGAGGTCCGATTCCATGTGATTCTCTTCTACTGGATTTTCTTCCACGGGGTTTTCCTCCGTCGGGTCTTCCTCTATAGGGTTCTCTTCAGGATCTCCTTTTTCTTCGTCAGAATCAGCTATCAAGTCAAACTCTGGGACGGCTGCTCCTTCGTCCTCTGAATCATTGTCTTCGAAGTTGACCTGGGGACCATTGACCTCATCATCGGAACTCGTCAGTGTATGATCTAAGGAAACGCATGACTGTGCATCCTCGTCTAGATGCGGCGCTGCTCCAGGGTGGGCCATGGCCAGAAAAGAGAAGTCATGATTAGACAGTGGAATACATCAAGGAAAGCTCAGGGTACGAAATATAGAAAAATATGCGGTTGCAGGAACTGAAAGATCAAAATGGAAACACTGTGATAATGAATAGGATTTGCCATAGAGAGAGCATGAGAATGATACATATATTATGATTCAAATTTTATTGCATTCAACCAAAAGTTCAAAGGATACAAGATTTCAGACGGAAAGAAATATTCATAAAAGATGACAGCATTATTACTGTAAGTCGATAACATGAAAAAATCCTTCTTCGACTACTAGAACGTTGCATTCTCGTCGCGTGAGTTGAGTCCTGCGTTAGGTCCGCCTCATCGTCGAAGTTCAAACTACGCGATGATCTTCACTTGGTAGAAGTGGGGAGTGTGGACGAGTTTCCTCCTTGTAGTTCTTTCCTTTCTGGACAACCGTTGATGAGATGTTTGTCGGAACCGCATATCAGACATTTCCCTTAGGTGCGGCGACAATCCCTCTGAAGGTGTCCTGGCCTCTTACAATATCCACAGCAAAGGTTCTTCAGATGCTTCTGTTGACGCTTCATCTTCTTCTCCTTTCCTCGTCCAATAGGGATCCCTTTATGATAGGAGACTCCCGCTGGTGCCTGATTCACCTGTCTTCTCAGTCCTTCAGCCAACAAGTCGTTTGTTCACTAAGGATCTCAACAGTCTGATTCTGGGGAGCGGATAAAGATGAGGAGTCGTTGGAAGACATGATCCTAAAACAACAATTTCGAGAATGATATGAGTCATACGCTAAATGAATCAAAATATGATATGGATAGGACAAGGATTCAAGAATATCAGAGATGATGAATTTTATTACAAGTGGGGAATCAACAGTATCACTTTAAGTCACTTGAATAGAGTACGGTAGTGCAATTGCCACCACGTACCCTTGTCAAGTCATCTGAAACCTTAGTGAATGGATAGCTGAACACACGATGTGAATATGGATCAAGAATGACAAGTTTACAACCTAGACCAAGAAATGTCTTAGATTGCCAAACTATGCACGGAAAACTGCAATCCCAAACGATGCAAAACCTGGCTCTGATACCAACTAAACCATGTCACGCCCCGCTTCCCAAAATACGGAATACGAGGGGTAGACAAGGCCAGCCATGGTCCTACGGTCAAGGAAAATTCCTGCCGTAGTCACACTTCGGCTTCTAGTTTATCATGGTAAACAGTAAACGATGCGCAGGTAAAGAGAAATGCAGTAACTGAAAGATCAATAATATAAACTGACCTGAAGTGGAAATAAACGAAAGTAACTCGGAGTAGCGAGTCAGAAAGTCTGTGATGCACGTCTAGTACTGATCCAAGCTAGATCTTCCCCTCACACTGAGCATGCATACTCAGGTCGTCAGAGCGACACAATAGCAATATAATGTATATAATCAAGTAACAGTTCTAACAGTGGTAATAGATATGAATAACAGTAAATCAATGACAGCATGAATATGAATGAGCAGAGATCAATGCAGTGGAAAATAAAGCAGTATAACAATATGTCACGAATGTCAAGACAGTATAGAATGAATGTAAATGACAGTAACCCTATCAGTCTCTAAGTCTCACTGCACAGGTCAATAAGCCTATCGTCGGTCCAAGTGTGAGAGTCAACCACTCGCGAGTGTCCTCCACCCAAGGGTAGAACCCAAGGGCAAGGGACCACGGGCCCAACATGTAACGAGTGTATCACGGTGTATATATCACATACCCTGTAAATCTCCATATAACTCCCTAAATATATAAGCCGGCATGGGACTCCCGAGATTCTGTTGAATTCACACTTGAACTACCCCACACCCCGAGGTCTACATCAAACGCTAACCATTACCCTAAATACTAATCGATCCGTGACAAGTCTGCGCGAGAACTGGAGGCAGGACCTCCATCAAGCACGTCCCGACCAATACCTAAGATAAATGGCAGTGTCGGATGTCTTATCTGTGACATCCGTGCAAGCGCTTCCATAAGTGTCCCATACCACTTATAGTCACACGTACACGCATCCCACAGACGTCGACAATGCAATAGAACAATAGGGACACTGATTGTGTACAAGTACGTATCACTTTCACTTAATCATGAATACACGAACACTGACGTACTTGCCACAATCAACACTAAAATCTAACACTGGGTAAATGCACGATGTCACTAGGTTATCAATACAATGACATGGGTATAATATGATGCGTGAACAAGTATATAAACATGGTGAGGATGTTATAAAACCGTATTCTTTCACTTGCACGATTTATCATGAAACATATGTATATAATTTGGCGAAATGACAAACAGGTAGTAATTAATGTGTTCAGTTATCTATCCTTAGAATTTTGTTTCAGGTCAAACGGGTTTCAGGATCATTAGTTATAACTGTTTCATTTTAAGCGCACGCGGCTGGAAATCCAGTTTCAGAATCAGAAGTCCGTTTCGCAACGCATTTTAACCCCAGTTGGGATCATAATTTAGCGACGCTACAGTTGAATGAATTCTAGGGTTTTCAGTAAGGTTTTCAACACAACAAACGGATCTTCAATCGCATCTGTACGTTAGGAGTTATAATCTGTTTAATATTAACATGTCAAATCTGATTCTGCCGGGACTGTTAAGTATCCCGATCTTTTAAATTACAGATAAAATATCAAACGGTAACGAAACAGGATGAGACCAAAAGTGTTGTCTAGCTAACAGAGTTACCTACAATAATCAGCGGAGTTTCGCAACCTACGAGTTAAGGAACACCTGTGGTATCCAATACGGAACAGCAAGCAATGACTGGAGTTGCTCTGGACTGCAGTCCAGAGTCGCACTCCGATCCGAATATCATCACGGTTTAAATTCAGAGATGTCTGGAAAATAGCATAGGGTTAAAGTTCGTCGAGTTGGCTTCGATTTGAGCCCTCGAACGCACCATTATAATATGTATATGATTTATGGTGAATTTAACGGTTTTCAGGTGCAACAAAATTACAGTTTTACGGTTAAACTTGGGGGCAGTTGTTTTAGTCGTTATCGATTACATCATCCAACAAAATTCACACACTATGTTCACAGCCCTACGGCCAACCTACACCATTGAGTTCCGTCAAATTAGATAATGTTTTCCTAAGGGAACAAGCATCGAACAGTTACGGCACATAATAGTTTTAAACTTGTAACATTATGATCCAAGTATTTAACAATTGTAACTTAGGTAAATAGCATGTAAGCAAGTAGAATACTTGCCTGGAGACGTCTTGGTGATGCCCGGCAATGATAACGGCACGAACGCGCGATGAATGGCGCGTGTGGGGTTCGCGGCCTCGGTTCGTGCTCGTGCTATGGGGTTTGCTGTGTTCATGCGATGTTGTGTCTCCTTGATGGTTACAGCGGTGCTCAGGCAATAGCCGACGGCTGCGGTTGGAGGTGAGGTGATTGCTTGATTGATTAGAGAGAAAAGGGAGAGAGATAAAGTAACAAAGAGAGAGAGACAGAGTTAGAGATTTAAAGAGAGAAAGAGAGTGAGAAAGAATTAGAGGAGAGAGAGAGAGAACTGAGAGAGAGAGAGAGCACAGAGAGAGTGGGACAGAGGAAGCGAGGGAGAAACAGAGAGAGGCAGGGACAGAGAGAGGTCGGGAGAGAGAGAGAGAGAGAGAGAGAGAGGACTGAGAGAGAGGGTGAGCTGAGGGTTAAGAGAGAGATGAGCTGAGGGTTAAGAGAGAGACAGTAAGGAAGAGAGAGGGAGACAGTGAGAAGGAGAGAGAGAAGCAGAATTAGAGAGAGGAATAACAGAGGGAATGAGGGGAGAAAGGGTGAGATGACGATGGAGACAGTGATGATGAGGGCGATGCGAGATGGTGAAGGCGGAGCTGCAGCGACGTGGGCACGAGACGGCTGTAGTCATCGACGTCGTCGCCGGGGAGTTGGTGCAGAAGGTTCGAGCTCGGTGGGTTTGGGTGTACAGGGGATTCGCCACGAGCTCTAGCTCTGGTGATGGAGGTAGAAGGGGAGTCGGTGCAGGAGACAAGACGATGAGAATCTCGAGGAGAAGAGGTCGGAGGAATGGGGACTCGGGTGATCGGGGATGGGTGCGCAGTGGGTTCAAGGGTGAAAGCGAGAAAGGATGAGGAAGGAGGTCGAGAGAGAAAGAAAACAGGAGGAGGAGGAGGGTGTGTACGAGAGGAGAGGTCGAGACGCGCGTCGTGGGGTAACGCGCGCGAACGTGGGCGTCGGCGGAGGCGAGAAACGCGGCGTCGTGGTCGCAGGCGTGAGCGGAGGAGGCGGGAAAGAGAGCCGTTGGGGAAGGGAATGGGTGAAATGGGTCGGGTCGGGTTGGTTTGGAGACGCAGGCTGTGTTGGAGGAAGTTGGGCCGGGCCAGTGTTCCAAAATGAAGTTAATAAGAGAATTGAAAAACAAAACGGGGCCGGGCCAGTTAAAAAGAAAACTAAAATAAATAAGATAAGGGGCCGGCTGAGAATGGGGCTTGGAAGCTTAAGAAAGAAAAGAATTTAATTATGGAAGAGGAAATAGGAACGGGCCAGGGTGAGTTGGGCCAGAGAAATATAAGGAAAAATATTGAGGGGAAAAAGAATGGGTGGACTCGGGCTGCTTTTGGGGTGTGGCTTGTAGAAATAAATTAAGGAATAAGAAAATTAGAAAGGCCGGGCTGAGAAAATAAAAGAGGAGAATTTATTTGGGGAAATTAGTGGTTGGGCCTGAAGAACGGGCTGAGGGAATAATTGAAGAGAAAAGGGAAATTATATGGAAAAGAAACGGGCCGAGGGTGTGGGCTGGAAATTAAATTAGTGATTAAATAGGAATGCGTGGGCTGAGTACATAATAAGAAAATATATAGAAAATTTGAAGAGAAAGAGAGGGATGCGGGCTGCAGTAGGAGAATGGGCCAGCTAAAATTATTTAAAGGATTTTAAAACTAAGCGGCTGAAGGAGTGAAGTGGGCCGGAGGGAATGAAAGATGAGATCTGGGTTTGATAAGATTTTGAAAATAATAAATAATTATAAATAAATTTTATAGGTAAAAGAAAATACGGCGTAGACGTACAAAAAGGTGCTGGGTATTACACCCGGTATTGGGGGTGAGGTCGTGCTGTGTCTAGGAGAGCCATTACACGAAGCCCTCGGCCGAGGCAAGGAGATTTACTGGTAGGTATTCCAGTAGTATCTCAGGGTGTTCTGGGCTACACTCCGACACGACTTGTACCGCTTTTGGGGGTCTGACTTTTACCAACCCCCTAGGCCCGCCATGCGATACTCATAGACGAACGGACCGGACTGTACGGATATTGTCACTGACAGGCTCAGTAGGGTTGTCAGGCTGAGTTCGCTCATAGACGTCCCTTTTAGTCAATACCTGGTACCCCGTTACGTATTGGCTTATACCTCTGACGTGCTAGTGGTTAAATCCACAACCAAGGTGTTGACGAGTCTTTAGAGTCCCCCACATTTAGTTACTCAGCTTTCGGGCGAAAAGTTGTAGAGGCCGTATGGAGATATGGCAAGGTCCGATCAGATACGTGCGGTATTGCACGGATCAGGATCGGACAGTTTGTACTAGAGGCCGTATAGATATATGGCAAGGTTCGATCGGATACGTGCGGTATTGCACGGATCAGGATCGAACGGATATTACTAGCCGGCTTTGGTTTAAGCCGAATCCTAGTATAGTACAGTATAGATTTTGTCTCATTGCATTTGTATTTCGGTCGGAATACAAATGCGGGTGTGTATGCACAGTATCGGGGTTTCCTGTAATTTATTACGGGACCAGTTTTATGGAGTTGCCAGTTTGCTTTCCGTTTCGGCCAATTTCCTTTGTATCGTTCATTGGCCGAAGATTGGTGGAGGAGGGCTTATTTGCAATGTTGCAAATAGGCATTTGTGGGGGGTGTTCTTTGCATATATTTGTATCATGATGATTGCACCATTCTTTGACCTTGAATTCTTCTTCTATCATGATGGCTTGACTTTGTAAACAATCATGGTTGTTGATGATTGTTGGTTGAGTATTGGTTTTGGGAGTGATCATTGTTTCTCATCATCACTTTTCATCATTGCATTCCACCCACCCCTTGACCTTGCTCTCTCTCTCTCCACTCACACATAGGGTGTGGGCCGACCACTATTGGAGCATGAGGGAAATGCTTCTCTTTTGGGTTGGGAGAAATATGATACTCTCATTTCTTTGTATACTACATTCTTTCCTCACCTCTCTCCAAGTTCTTCTTCCTCCACCACAAAAGGAAATTCCTACAACCCCAAATGAGACTTGCTCACTAGATATTCTACAGCAAATCTTGGGCACGTCGACTAGCCAGCTTCGTGCCCGAGTTGCCTCGGCATTGAGGTGGGAGCCCGTAAAAGAAGTAGGCGATGTGGTGCACTTCCGGCGACGAGGTGGAGACTGGAGCTTCCGCAGGAGATCGGGACGATGACGAGAAGACCGGACGACTTGGATCAGTCGGTATATCTCTCTTCCCCATCTTGTAGTTAGCTAGGACTAGTTAATGGTTCGATCCGGGTATTAGTGCGCGGCGGTTTGCCAGTTCAAGAAAAAATTAAAGTTTATCACCGCTTCCGCATTTGGCCGTCGAATTGACGGCCGGGGCGCCGCCGTGCACTTACAGTGGTATCAGAGCCTCGCCATTAACTTAGTCTAGCTTGGTTTAATGTGTTTTGCATTTCCGATCGACCAAAATTCCAAAATCCGCATTTTTGCTTGCATCAGTTTTCTGTTGAAATTTTTTTGTGTCGAAAATTTTTTCAGGTTACAGAAAAGTGATCTACTAGAAAATATAAGAATTCTGTGAAAATTCGATGCGCTAACTCCACTGTAGGAGAGCGGAACCGTGGCCAAACACCCCTTTGGGCCGCGGTTCCGCCGCACTATTTTGGGTTCCCTGCACCAAATTTCTACAGTATCTTTCTGGGATGAAAATAGGGGTTTTGGAATATTAATATTGGGCCCAGAATTTCTTGATGTGCTACAGTAGTACTTGGGGGCCCACTTGTTAAAATTTGATTGATCGGATATTTTAAACACATTAGTTCACAGTATTTACATTATATCTGCGACCGTGAATGTCACTTGATCGGTAAATCCGGTCTAACTGCTATAGCCCAGTTAGACGGATTTGCGAACGTGACTTTCACGTTGATGTTCTGTTTTTGCTGTGATGTTGCGGATCGGTCGTGGGGGATAGCCTGGATGCAATGCTAGTACAGTTTCTGTTGTATTATGTACATTTGATATTGCGGGGTGAGCGTCCGACATGTGGACTGCCGTCACTGCATGTTTGTATTATTATTTTGGGGCACGACCTGGTTGCGGTCGATGCACCCGTTGTATGTATATTTTACTTTCTGTACTAGGATTACCCCGCGGTGGGGTGCACGGATAGCCGGGTTCTAGAGGGAAACAAGCCCGCATCTCATGGCATTGAGACGGAGGGGGCTTCACTCTAGGATTGGCGGGCTATTCGCCGCACTCGTAGGGGGTACAGGTTGACCCAGGAGGGGTGCCCAAGTTACCGGATTCCGTGAAGTGCTGGGTAGTCCATTCACGTTGCTGAAGGGGGCTGCCTCGCTTCAGGTTTTGGCGGGTAACTTGCCGCGCCCGTAGGGGTCTAGGATTTCATTGCGCAGGCTATCCACACGACCAGGGGAACGTCGGGTTTCAGTAGTGGCTCTGTGAAACCCGGGGATCCCAGATATCTGTATTGTTCTGTGATGCTGTACATTTCTGTGATGTTGCATTTTCTTTCACGCCTTGAGCGAATATAATATATTGGTATATATATTAGTAGATGTTGTATATGTTTTGCATCCGCGCTAGTCCAGTCCCTGCTCTGTCGTTAGTTAGCTAACCTAACGGGTAATGACGGGACCCAGTAGCGAATGCGGATGGCATATACGTACATCAGTATATTTTCGTTCTTTGTGGTGTGATCAATTGATGGGACTGCGTTGATTCGGATCAATGCAAGTTAAAAACAAACCTAATCTGATGTTGTTGGAACACTTTTCAAAAAGCTGTTATTGCAAGGACGTTCACTTTTGTTTTGCATCGTGATATTCAGTTGGAATATCCTGCTCCCCAGTCGACGAGGCAAGGGCCGAGATCCCTTTACCGGGAGTGACCCCTTGGACAAAAGTTTGCGTCAGGGCAATGACTTCACTATAGCCGATTACTTTTGCTTTGCATCGTGGTATTCAGTTGGAATATCCTGCACCTCATTCTACGGGGAAAGAGCCGAGATCCCTTCACCGGGAGTGACCTCTTTAGCAACGGTTTTCATCACTATATTTTTAAAAGCTATCCGTTCCTTCGACGATATCAAGTTCATTACGTTAAAGGTTTTCGCCAGAAACCATTCGTAGCCCTCCGTCGTTTCATATGGGTGGTCAATAGTATTCAAGCTGTGTATGTTGGCCAAAGTCAAGGCACAGTGATTGGTAGCTATTGGGTATTCATATGCAGCATAGATAGATGCGTTGGTTTGGGACAGTCGTACTGCCATTTTGGCCAAAGTCAAGGGTAGGTACGGGTGGATTCAAATTAACCTGGAGAATGACGGGTAGAACTTGACATGTGACTTATGATATGTTGGCCAAAGTCAAGGTCATAAGAGCATGGGGCAGAAATCACATCGGGAGTTTCAAAAGAACTGAAACTTGCCAGATATGCGCATACCTTCTGGAGTGTGATACCGTGAGTGGATTCCGTCACGTTATCATGCGATGATAGTTGGATCCCGATTCTCACTGATGAGTTAGTTTACTCCTCGGGTGATCCCGACTAATTCTTCTTTCAGGTTTGGAGGAGAATTTGACGGTACAGTGGGAGGTTTCCAGATTAGATAAATTGGTAACCATTCTGATCTAGGTTAGAGTGCACGCTGAGTGTTTCTTTTCTCTCTCTCTTTGGCAGCGACCATTGACTCGACCCTAAGACTTTGACTCAGTGACCAAGTTGACCGAACCTTCTTAAACACTGACTTTTGGATTGTCAGAGTTGCAAACCTCATTGCCACTCCTACTTTTACCCTTTTCTCCAGGACACCCCATATTACTACGAACGTCAACTTCTATTGGACAAAACCATCGTATGGTTATATACGAACTCGAAGGAATTTATTCGAGGATGGTTTCCGGTTCTGGAGAAAACGGATAGGATTATTCAGTTGTCTTTTCCTTTTACCTTCTCTCGCATTGCGAGTACTCCTTGGTTTAGGAGATGGTACACCTATTACGCAAATTGGATAGTCTTCTTCCAAACCATAGGCAGGTGCCGACCGGTAGGGAATGAAGAAAACCAATTAGCATAACGATGGTGTGCAGAAGGTATTAAGTTAAGACAAAGTAAGGGATTAGTAAGAGGGCAAAGTAAATTGCGACTGATATTCACGACCAAAACCAAGTATTCCTTCGCCAATCCTAAATCACCTTTGTATTTCTCCAGGACACTCCGTGTCACTACGAAGATCCACAGTTTATTGGATACTCCATCGTATGGTTATATACGAACTCGAAAGGAACTTGTTCCAGTTCGGGGATGGATTCTGGTTCAGGAGAAATAGGAATAAGGTTTATTCAGTTGTCTTTTATCTTCACCTTCTCTCGCATTGCGAGTGTTCCTAGGATTAGGACAGTATACCCATTATACTTATTGGATAGTCTTCTTCCAAACCATAGGCTGGTGCCGAACGGTAAGGAAGGAAGAAAACCATTTGGCCTAAAGGGGTGTGCAGAAGGTAATGACTAAAGACATATGAAGGGATTTGGAGAGGTGGCAAAGAATTATACGGTTACAGTCGTGAATCTGGAAGAGGCATTACTAGGAATACCAGGATACCCCAACGAAACATTTTAATGTTTCAGTCTCACTGTGTACTGTTAAAGGAAAACTGATTTCCCGATTAGACACTTGCTCCAGGGTATGTATTTACCAGGCATGATTCTCACATCTGTATGGTTTTACAGATGATGAGTGGGAGTAAGTTATTGGGAATTGGGTGATCATCCTCATTATATCGGGATTCGTTGTAATCGGTGATATTTGAGGAAGTCACCTGGGTTGTTTGCCGGTCGGCAAATATTTGGTTTTGAATATCCGCTGTTATGCACCAATTTCAAATTGATATATCTGTACGTCTATTTTCATAGAGTGAGATATACCTTTTTGAAATTATGTCTGTGACATTTACCTATATCAGTGGATGGTTAGGTAAGGAGCATTAAACAGCGGTGTAATTCTTCTTAACCATAAGTACAGTTTTCAACCTACGACACACAGTGAATGAGTTATCAGACTCAAGGGACTTATACAGAGTATTGTATGTTGTCCAGGATCCGTCAGGACAGAGGGGTTGGTCCTCGTACTATATTCGGCTTACTTATGACTTCTCTAGTTTTTAGACAAGTGTTTCGTGGAAACACAGGGTCCGAATTTTGAGAAGTTATAGGTATTTGAATAAAGTAGAGAATCAAGTATTGCAAGTATCGGTATTCTTCAAAGTGATCGAAGATGTAGATACTTGAGTATGGTATTCAGTTGATAGTAATGATAAAGAGAAATTGCCTCTCTTTCAGGTTACTCATAATTGGAAGCATTCCTAAGTTGAGTAACGCTGATCTGCCTTCTTCCATTTAGTTGTCATGCACTAGATATAGCTGCATGATTTGAATCTGGTTCAATTAAATCAGTGCCTCTGTTCCTATATTGGATATAGAACAGTTCACATCTTAACGGTATTAAGGTACGGGGAGTTGTCCGGCTTATGATTGAAACCAGACTCTGGATAACTCAAGGCACGTTTCTGTAATGGCTGTTTGTGGGTTGACCCAGGCTATGACGAGGGTTGACTTTCTACCATCTGGATGAACAATAGTAATATTGTTCTAGACTCGCCACAGTTTTATTAAAAATGGATTTTTCCAGAAAACAGTAGTGGGAGTATGGTAGAACTGGAAGTGATTCCAGAACCACAAACGATTACTGAAGATTTGATAAGGAACCTAAAGATTCAATCTGGATTGACATTCCATTGGCCACTCCGCAGATAAGGTGGGTAACTTCAGGCACCCGAGAGGTACTCCGGTAGCCTCAAGGACGGTGACAGGGAAGTTCTTGTTTACCCACAATTACCATTGCTGTTGTTCCAGGCTGCGAGACCCAGCGGGAGGATGAGTATAGCGTCGTTCTAAACTAGTTTTAGAAGTGTACGTCTATATGACTCTGCCAGAGGGTTGTCGTAGTCAGTGGGAGCAGCGGAAGCATTGGTGGACAGGTAGCTTATGTCTATTTATAGACTAAAGAAGATGTAGCGGAGATAGATCATCTATTTCTGACGTGACAGTCATGGGTTTGACTTCATCAGAATAGGGGATGGATCTGTTGAGAAGGTAGTAGGGTGTGATATCCTGGTATTTGGATGACATACACAGAGTAGGAAAAGAAACTCCTATACTACAATCGGTTATACTTTGGTTGTCACACAGTGGTTTCTCCACAAAGGAAATGGATTTTATATCAGACATACTAGTTACTAGATCTATGGTTTTAGATCTAGATTTGGGTAGTCTCCCAATCTGGGTACTTAGACAGCATTCTAAGAGTATTTAGAATGGACGACTCCTGGCACGGTAGTGTACCTGCAGGTAATGGAGTCACCCTCTCTAAAGGTGTCTTATAGAGAGGGATGTGCATGATTGGCAGATCACTTGCTCAGGCAATTGAGTCAATCATGAGATGTCAAGTACCACACCAGATGTTGTTCTTGCACTAGATGCAATAAGTTGACATTAATCCAATCCTGGAGAAACGGTCGGAAGCAGTTTTAGAACATAAGTGGATGTTCTGGGGATATGATAACGATAGCCTCATGCAGGAGACAGTTATCATTCCAGGCTTCCAAGATGACATGGACGACAAGGAGGTTGTCAGAGTTATAGTTTTTCCTTCTGACGAGGGGCAGTATTTTGGACAGGTGGTCCAAGGCAATACTGAGGGAGGCATGGCGCAGGATACTGATTAAGTTCAGTTGACGATACAGTCTAAGAAGTTTGGATTTGGAGTTCATTTATGAGCTATGTCCCATCAGACATCCAGACACATTCTAAGACAGGTATTGCTCATTTCGGGAGATGGGTTTCTCCGCGAACTTGAGATATAGAGAGACATGGAAAGGGACAACAAAGCGGATCCACTCACTAAGGCTATTCCTCGAACGCAATAGTTTCGCAAACGAGCTTTGTGAGACTGACTAGTAGAGGAGTTGGGTGTTCGGTATCATACGGGCTGTGAGTATGCGACATCGCAATAATTAGCCTTGAGTGCAAGTGGGAGATTGTTGGAGATAGTGCCCTCAGAGTAAATTATTAGGTCACAAGTACGTGATTGCAATGATTGATGGAGGACCTATCCCGGTAGGACAGTCTTACTCGAGATGATAGTATGCTATCTGGTTTACCTTTATCATCGTGTACTGCTTCAGGTGACCTGACAAGTTGCTATTACACGTTGATAGAGCCCCTAGGATTCTTGCTTGACCACCAGCAGTATGAGGGCGATCATATAAGTGGGAGCTGGGGGTCTATAAGAATATCCTTAAATGGTCCCTAGTCGTGAGAGTTTCGAGGCAGGGCATCGATACTCCAGAGTAGACTAGTGTATACAGTCGAGACCCCGACGAGGGGCGGTGGCCGGTCTCACAAGCCACTGGTGTCAGTTGGATCACCTAAGATGTATACAGGTGCTCATTGGGTTATGAGTACACCGGACAGGACTCGCCGGGAACATGCTAGTTGGTCATATACCAGACGTTAGATGGCAGTTCCCTGGTGACATGTGTACAGGTTAGTTCATCGACCTGGGGATCGTCATTTGTCTTGTGTGAGTTCCCACTGTACTTTGATTACTACCCTACCACGGCTCAAAGGAGTCGTGCAAACAGGTTTTAGTTGGGTACAGTCCCGAGCCACATGGAGGCAGTGAGCGTATCTTCAGGGGTTCGTCTCTCCCGGTATTGGGGGTGAGGTCGTGCTGTGTCTAGGAGAGCCATTACACGAAGCCCTCGGCCGAGGCAAGGAGATTTACTGGTAGGTATTCCAGTAGTATCTCAGGGTGTTCTGGGCTACACTCCGACACGACTTGTACCGCTTTTGGGGGTCTGACTTTTACCAACCCCCTAGGCCCGCCATGCGATACTCATAGACGAACGGACCGGACTGTACGGATATTGTCACTGACAGGCTTAGTAGGGTTGTCAGGCTGAGTTCGCTCACAGACGTTCCTTTTAGTCAATACCTGGTACCCCGTTACGTATTGGCTTATACCTCTGACGTGCTAGTGGTTAAATCCACAACCAAGGTGTTGACGAGTCTTTAGAGTCCCCCACATTTAGTTACTCAGCTTTCGGGCGAAAAGTTGTAGAGGCCGTATGGAGATATGGCAAGGTCCGATCAGATACGTGCGGTATTGCACGGATCAGGATCGGACAGTTTGTACTAGAGGCCGTATAGATATATGGCAAGGTTCGATCGGATACGTGCGGTATTGCACGGATCAGGATCGAACGGATATTACTAGCCGGCTTTGGTTTAAGCCGGATCCTAGTATAGTACAGTGTAGATTTTTTCTCATTGCATTTGTATTTCGGTCGGAATACAAATGCAGGTGTGTATGCACAGTATCGGGGTTTCCTGTAATTTATTACGGGACCAGTTTTATGGAGTTGCCAGTTTGCTTTCCGTTTCGGACAATTTCCTTTGTATCGTTCATTGGCCGAAGATTGGTGGAGGAGGGCTTATTTGCATTGTTGCAAATAGGCATTTGTGAAGGGTGTTCTTTGCATATATTTGTATCATGATGGTTGCACCATTCTTTGACCTTGAATTCTTCTTCTATCATGATGGCTTGACTTTGTAAACAATCATGGTTGTTGATGATTGTTGGTTGAGTATTGGTTTTGGGAGTGATCATTGTTTCTCATCATCACTTTTCATCATTGCATTCCACCCACCCCTTGACCTTGCTCTCTCTCTCCACTCACACATAGGGTGTGGGCCGGCCACTATTGGAGCATGAGGGAAATGCTTCTCTTTTGGGTTGGGAGAAATATGATACTCTCATTTCTTTGTATACTACATTCTTTCCTCACCTCTCTCCAAGTTCTTCTTCCTCCACCACAAAAGGCAATTCCTACAACCCCAAATGAGACTTGCTCACTAGATATTCTACAGCAAATCTTGGGCACGTCGACTAGCCAGCTTCGTGCCCGAGTTGCCTCGGCATTGAGGTGGGAGCCCGTAAAAGAAGTAGGCGATGTGGTGCACTTCCGGAGACGAGGTGGAGACTGGAGCTTCCGCAGGAGATCGGGACGATGACGAGAAGACCGGAGGACTTGGATCAGTCGGTATATCTCTCTTCCCCATCTTGTAGTTAGCTAGGACTAGTTAATGGTTCGATCCGGGTATTAGTGCGCGGCGGTTTTCCAGTTCAAGAAAAAATTAAAGTTTATCACCGCTTCCGCATTTGGCCGTCGGATTGACGGCCAGGGCGCCGCCGTGCACTTACAAATCCATGCTAGATAGGCAAATAAATAATGGGTAGGAGTTGCATTTCGGTTTTGAGTTTTTGTTGATTTTTCATGAAATTTTTTGTGAATTTTTTTTTGAGAAGAGATGAGATGAGGAATGAGAGGGGAGGTCTGCTGAAAATGATCAGGTCTCGGCCAGCATGGGGGTGGGGAATGGGTGAGGGAGGAGAGAGAGTGAGGTGGAGAAAGTGGAAAAGTCAAAGTTCACCATTTTCTATCATTTTCCTTTCTTTTCTTTTCTTTTCTTGGTGATTGGAGAGAGAGAGAGAGAGGGAGGGCTGTCATGGTGGGGCCAGCCACATGGGGAGAGGGAGAGAGGGTGAGCGTGGGTGTGTGGGTTAGGAAAAAAGATAAATGTATTACCCCGATTCCCGTTAACACTAAATTCACCGGAAAAAGCCTTTTTCTTCTATATTTTCTAAACCGTTTTGGCAAACGATTTCATTTCAAAAACCACATGATAAAATTTTATTTAATATTTTATGATGCAAAAAATTTGTTTCAACTCATTCCAATTTGTAATTTTCCCTAATTAAATGTATTAGTGACGGCTTAAAATAATATTAAAATAATTAATTTCGGAAAAAATTTCAGAAAATTTGAAATTTCACCAGTGACTCAATAAACACCAAATACTAGCAATTACATAGCTAGAATATATATATTTAATTTTATAATAAAGATATTTGCATTTTGACTTTTTACAGAAAACCCCCTTATTTTACCGTTTTTTCGAAATTCCACCGAAACGATTTTCAAAACGTTACACTTTAATACCATGAAGTTTCAATTTCACATTTAACCCCTAACCTTAATATACATTTAGAATGGAGCACGAGGTAATGACCTACCTCCACACACACGCAAATACAACCCTAAAACGATATCATCAAAATATTGAATACGATAAAACGAAACTTTCATTAAAATACCATAATCTTAATAAAACCATTCTTAAAGGTTTTAGATTTGTTACACTTTTAAGTAAATATTTCGTACTAGGAAAATACGATAAGTTGTGGACATCGATCGTTTATCTAAGCTGACTTTGTGGTGTCTAGGCTAGGCAAGTGAGCTTGGGTAACTTTAAAAGGCCCGCCTCACGATTCGTGAGCGGACCCCTCCCTCCTCACTTGTACTTACCTGGCCATAATTGGCGGTGAAGAGGCGATTTGAGGCTTCTAACGACTTTTCGTTTAGACTATTTAGAAATAGGCTAGTTGGCTTAGGAAACCCTAGAATCTAAAATACGGAAAACTACACTTTGTGAATAAATACCTTTTATTTTATAAAACCGTTTTCTAAAAGATTAGTGTTTTACAATCTTTGCAAAGCGCCGCTACAACCCATCTTTGGGGAACCCGTTCGGGATCGTGCGGTTTATCGCGCACCCTCGGGCTAGCAGTGCGAGATTCAGACCTCCGCAAGGAGCATTCGGTCTCGAAAGGTTTAAAATACGACATCTTAAGAAAATGAGATTTTTTTTTGAAATATAAAATATCTATTAAAATTATTTCTGTATAAACATATGTATATTTATCTTTTAAATACCTATTTTATTATAATATAAATTTTCCACTTTTTTTCTAAAAATCACAAAAGGATAAAGGTTACACTAAAATACCATGAACTTCAAATAATCAATATTACAGATAAATACCATTATTTATGAAACTAGGATATTTTCATTAGAAATGTCATAACATAAAATCCACAACTGTAAAGAAGAAAAATAAATACTTGAGGTGTATTTTGAAAAGTATATAAAAGTATTTTTACATAAAACCCTCTCAAGTTTTATAAATTACCCTAAGGACCCTAACAATTATAAGACTTCATTTCACATGGTCTGACTCGGGTTTGAGTCTGATTAATCTGACTTGAATATGATTCAAGTCAATCCATAATCTACAAGTTTCCAATTCAATATGAACACATGAATCCATGAATACAATTACCAGTTTATACAATTTGGCTGAACCGAACCATGGATATATTCCTTTTACATGATTCCCAGTATTCCATTTACATGACTCTACGGTTATAACCGTTTCTTGATATCATGGTTTCGGTCGGTCAGTCAATCAATCATACAACCAACACAATTTACAAGATAACAATACAAACAAGACATCGCGGGGTTTAAGGGGTAGATTGGTACGGAAGGTGTTAAAGATGGCACGAGGTGGTCAGATTTAACACACCTAATCTAAATCCAATTGTTGTTGTACCGTGGCATAAACGGTACCTTGTACTATACGTGCCCTTAGTCTCTGGCATATAGAGACTCCCCTCGTATACGCTGGTATCCTTCTGTACCAAGCTACAAACAACAGCGTTGACATAACATTACAACAATAGTTTACACTTTAAAATGTACCTTCTTACTCTGTCTTTTTCTACTTCCCCCTTACCTTTGGGACTTACCGAGCGATTTGTTCGCTGACGACATTCTGTTTCTCTCTTCTTTGAATGTCGTCAGGTGAATTGGATCTAGCAGAAGTTGAGCCATCGCAAGAAGACTTGGAGTAGTTTACTGAAGACCCGGCACTGTAGTTTCATTGTACACTTTTCTTTTCAGTACTTTTCATTTCCTGTTATGCCACTGTTTAGGCATCTTTTTATTTCAGTTGTATTTCCTTTCATGCATTGTACAAATAATGTTAATAAATAAAAGTTGCTGTTCTTTTTATTTCTTATCTTTTGTGTACTTATTTTATATTGCTTAGATACGCTTAGCGTATGTACTTCTGAGTATATATGTAGCGGACCTCGTTGCGCCCACTTCGCCGTACATTGGGAAGCGGGGCGTGACATTGTGACAACTTGCTATTGCACATGAGGGTTGCATCTGCTTTCAAGGTGTCTAACGGGCCGGGCCATCCATGGCCGGGCCCGGCCCAAGCACCAAGTGGTGGGCTTGGGCCAGCCCGGCTAAGGCCCGAGCCAGTCGTTGGCAACCCGGCCCGGCAATGGCCCTAGCCCGGCTCGGCAATGGCCTAAGCCTGGCCCTGGCCAAATTCAATTTGAATTTGGCCTTGGGTTTTTTTTTGGTTGGGGGCCAGTCAAATTCTTGGGTTGGGTTTTTTTTTGAATGGGTGTAGGTTTTTTAATTAAGAGGGGAATTTGAATTAAAGTGGGGTTTATAAAACTATCTAAAACCTTCTCACTCAAAATTATACATTTCTATACCCCTAATCCAAAACTCTATAAATACCTATCTACACTTCTCATTCTTCTCACAATCCACAACAACAAAATTTCCAATGTCCCAATCACTCTCTTTAATTTCCGAGAAGTTTACTGTTAAAATTGGAATCACGCAATCTTCATTTCCGCAGTCTCAATCTTCACTTCAGTTTCACTAATTTGATTCTGCTATTTGGAATCAGGTTTTTTTGTATTGATTATATAGTTTTCTCGTATATTTTTTATCATCTCTCTTTCTCTGTTACTAATAATTTTAATTAAGAATGCTAGGTTCATCTTCACAAGGTAACAGGGGTGCATCATTTTTACGGAGACGTTCATTTCAAATCGATATGGATTTACAAGAGAGACATAGATTAACCAATATGCTGCAAACTAATTTTGATTCTTATTCTCCTAACTATGAATTTTCTAATTATGAGATCACTTCTGCTTCATAAAGTAATGTCCTTGAAGAAGTTCCTGCTCCTACCGTTCTTGAAGCAAGAGATTCTGCCCCTAAAGATAATAAAGCTAAAACTTCTGATGTTTGGAAACATTTTATAGTACAAACAGTTGCAGGTAAAGGCGAGCGGGCAATTTGCACTCATTGCCAAGCAAATTTTACTCGTGCCAGTTCAGGTGGAACTACCCATCTAAAAAGATATTTAATCAAATACGAAAAACCTGATCTCGGCAGACGACTCTAAATATGTCGTCTAACTCTTTTACTAGTTTTTCTTATTCACAAGATACTAATAGAGGAGAACTTATAAGATATATCATACATGCTGAACAACCATTTGGTTTTGCAGAAAACGAAAAATTTGATAGATCGGTAAAAGATACATATAATCCAGCATTTTAAAGAGTATCCAGAACAACACTTAGAAGTGACGTTTTAAAAAAAAATTATGATGGTAAAGCCAATTTGATTGATATTTTTGCAAATTTTAAGAGTAAAATTGCATTAATTTCTGATCTTTGGACTACAAAATGGGGTATGAATTATATTTGTGTTATTGCACATTTCATTGATAATGATTGGTTTTTATATAAGATAATTATTGGTTTTTCAAAAACGGAGCATCCACATAGTTGAAATAATATAAGTAATTGTATTTTGACTACTGTACGATGATTGGTTTGAAAGAGTGTTTTATTGTAGAATAACCGCAATCAGAACGGTGTCGCGCGTAGCTAGACCGAAGTGAGTACGGGTCGTCCTCAGGGAAACGTTGAATATTTTAATCTTACTTTAGATGTGTTGAGAAAAAAAGGAGGGATAAAGAATATTGTAGAATGGTTGTAGGATCTAGATCTACGTTAAACACGGATGCAAAATATAGATCTAGATTAACTACGGATGTAAGTTTATATAAGAAGGGGGTTTGTAGGGTTCATTAGGATTTAGTAGTTATGAATGATTAATTAAAGATTACCCTTTTTATCCTTTAATAGATTTAAAACTAGAACGACAGTGATGCATGTAGATTAGGGTTTCTGGAGGGTAAAGGGTTCCCACTCTTAACCCCTATCTCGACATGGAACTCCGTTCATATCTAGCCTTTACCAAAACAATCATTAATTTAATCTCTAATCGCGGTCGGGACTAACAATGAATTGGTAGCGCGTGCCGATTAGGATGTTAATGATTCTTTTGATAAAGTTTATAAACTTTATAAGACGTAAAAAGAGTTTAAGGATCTTCATCATCCATTAACCTACCCTAATCCTATGAACCCTAACAAGCGGAGAATTACTCGCGCATGTTGGGAGAAGAAGAGGTGGAGAGAGAATTCATAATGAAACTATAAAGAAATATAATAAGAAAAAGAACTACCTTTATTAATCAACAAAACTCATTACACTTTGTTCCTTTAGAAAATGATTACAAATACTAGTTTGCTTCTCGATCTCTTCTAAGGAGGTAGATGAACCGTTGATGATCAGCCTGGATGCGTGAGCCGTCTTGGATTCCGTGATCTCGTCGACTTGATGATTTTTCCAAGGGGCTCTCGGTCATTATTTATAGTCCCAAAACCATATCCCTAGCTTCCTAAATTGGAAGCCAGTCATTTAGATCCTAACAACAAAAATATAACACACAACTCCTCTGGCACGTGGCGGATCCACGGCCAACAGGTGGGTTTGGCCACGGATCCGCGGCCCTATGTGGCGATCCTTTGATTTGGTTTTCTGGGCTTCATCTGTGTGACACGTGGCGATCTTATGAATATCAGGAAACTGAAAATCTTCTCGTAGTTACTGCCAGACTTGGTTTCTTAGTTTGCTTTCTTAATTAGGCAGGTTTGCACTAACAACTTTGATTCCCTTGATTTTAGTCCTGAAAATTCTGCACAACAACACAACAAATAATATTAGTAGAGTTTTTTTTATTGAGATATTAATTTCAACATTAAGATTTGGTCAATGGCATTTTTGCATACATTTTCCTACCAAATGTTAATTATAATATATCAACACATGAAAAATAGTATTTTTACAGATAAACCCTCATATGTATCATATATTATAATAAACACCTTTTCTAGTATAGATATAGTAGAAAAAATGTAATAACAAATATGCAGTTTTATCAACTGAACAAATACCCCCAAACTTATGTTTGATCGTCCCGAGCAAACTTGTTTATTCAAGAGAAGGAGAAAAAGAAAGGAGAAAACTAAGCACACTTTCGTAGGCAAACACGATTGCACTGAGCACGTGCAACAAGCCGTTAAACCCCTAGGTGTCCCTAGTAGGAGGAATGTTGTCTCCTGAGGGTTTTCAGCCGATTACACCCACAAAATCCTATAATAAAAGAGAGATGGTGAAATTTACATATAAAGATAAGAACCATAAAAGAAATACTTTGAAAATTTAGAGTTTCCAACTACACTAGCTTTTCAGTTGTCATGAGCCCTATCTTAATAGTCATGAAAAAATGTTAGAAATCACATCATCCTTCAATAAAACATCGTCTTTATTCTTCATTCCTACCTTTCATCTAAACATCGATCATATACCCCTACGTGTGTGAATAGAACATCCCTACACCCGGAGAATTCAATTCAAGCTATCATACTCTTGTCCATCTGCCTCAGTACTTTTTAATTTGATGAATATTTAGATTTACTCACACATTTTCATGCGACCGTTAATACTTCTTGAGGTACTAACCGACCGATTACTCATGTGCTTGCAGATTAGTATTTTCCTCGTTTTGCACCACCTAAGGCTTAGCAGTGACTCCCAAACCAGTTGGTCTAAGGCACTAGGTGATGAAGCACCCTCGCTATATTTTTTTATTGCTGCCTTGGCGATAACAAAACCAGTGTTCATTTTTTTCTTTTCACCATTTTTATATTTTATTCATTTTTTTATTTCCTTCATACTTTGGCTTTTAGACAAGAGCATTTCAAGGTATCCTCTACTATCCCGAGTTTCAAGACGTGTGTAAGTGCATATAGTAGGGTATCAACATTCAAATGTTTGGCTTCCAGAATAGAAACTATTTTTCAGACTTATTTTTATCCTCAGATTAGTGACTTCCTTCATCTTACTAACCCTTGGGACAACGGCTCATAACTACTTATTATTTGTTCGTTTAAGAAAATTTCTAATTTTCTTGGTTTTCTTAAATTTTTCCTATCTTTTGGATGTAATTTTTCACTTTATACTCTTTTGTTATAAAAGAAAAAAATTAAAAATTTTTTTTTGAAAATGTTGTGCTTATGCAAAATATGATGCAAATTGATGTGTAAATAAGCACAAACCTCCCCCAAACCTGTTTGCAGCAGTGTCCTCACTGTTGTTATCCATTAAGCTCAAAAACCTGTAGACTTGGGATAAGAAAGGGGACAAGAAATAATGAAAGTGAAATCCTCCCCCAAACTTCTTTTTGGCTCACAATCTTATAAAAATTCTATTTCTTTTTAAGAGCCAAAATATACCCCCCCCAAACTTGAGTTAAACAATATTAATCTTTTAAAATCACACGAGGGGGTCAAAGTTATTGGTCAATGCCAAGCTTTGCAAAGACCAAAAGTCAACACCAACCATTCAAAAATTTTATCGATGAAGCACCAAGGTTGGTGGAAGAACATGTCACCTTTCAACGTGAAGAAGTGGGGAGGTGATAAGAGGTGTAATGGAAAATGATTGCGTCTCAATTTGGAGAGACGACACAGTGATAGTAATGATGGATTACTCGCATATCGTGATTGTCTAGAAGAAGGGGTGGAGGTTCAATTTCTTTATCTTGGGGTTGATTCATCTCAACACCCGTGTCTTTTAAAAATGCGAGTTCATCAGCGAAAATTTCCTCAAAGCTTTCATCGATACCCCGAAGAATAATGTCATCAGAAAAAATGGGGTAATCGTCAGACTCTATAAAAAGTTCCTCATCAGCGTTAGATGTTGACCCGGACAATTCGATGGAAGAGTCCGTGTATGTATAATACATGGTTGGGTCAAACAACAACATATGAAAAGAGTCAGTATCATGAGGTTGATCAAATTCGCTGCTGTCGACATCCATTAATTCGACAGAACACACATGAGCATAGGGTTCGGAGGGTTCACTTCCCAACTTGTAAATGATAAGCTCAATTGATTTCTTCCCGAAGGATATGTTCATATAGCCGTTTCTACAATTGATTATTGCGTTGGAAGTGGCCAAAAAGGGTCGACCAAGGATCACCGGAATTTGATTCTGTGGGTTCGCTACAGGCTGTGTATCTATAACGATAAAGTCCACGGGAAATATAAATTCCCCGACTTTGATTAACACATCCTCTAGCTCACCCCTTGGTTGGGTGATAGATCGATCGGCCATCTGAAGAGTGCAATGCGCTGGTTTTAACTCTCCGATCCCTAATTGCTCATAAACAGAATACGGAAGAAAGTTAACACTAGCACCTAAATCGAGTAGAGCATGATTGATATTTTTACCCCCAATAGAAATAGAAATTGTAGGACTTCCGGGGTCCTTTCGTTTCTTGGGTAATTGTTGTGTAAAAGCGGTGCTCACATTACTCGGAAGGAAAACTATTTTAGGTATTTGAACTTTTCTCTTCCTAGTGCACAAGTTTTTTAGGATTTTCGCATATGACGGAACTTGTTAAATAGCATCTAGGAGAGGAATGTTTATATTAACTTGCTTAAAAATTTCCACAATTTTCTCCATTTGTGGAATTGGTCTGTTGCCCCATAACCTGTTTGGATAAGGTGCTTTATCAATAAGGGTTTGGTCCAACATTGGAGTGGATCCCAGAATTGGAGTGGGGATCGTTTTAGGCAGATTCGAGGAAATGGGCGAAGGGTTCGAGCCTTGGGGAAAACGGAAAATAGGCTCGGATGAAGGTGTGAGACTAGACGAATTAAGGGAAGAAGAAGAAGCTGGGGTATCATTGGTGTCACTAACATCATCACATTGCTCACCCATTCGGTTATTCAGCACTTTTCTCGATTTCAACGTAATAACGGCACTCACATTATAACTTTGTGAGTGGCCAGGATTAGGTATGGGTTGAGATGGGAGTTTCTCTTTCTCTCTTGCACTCATTGCGGCGTTCAACTGTGCAATTTGGTTTTCTATTGATTTAATACTCTCACTGTAGGAGGCGGAATCTTTCGTTAGGGTATCAATAGAAGATTTCATTTCAGCCGACATTTGCATGGAATGTTTCATAAACAAATCCAAAGTTTGTGCGAGTGAAGAGTTATCAGTACCGGCCAATTGTGGTGCAGAAGAGTTGGCCAGATTTTGAAAATTTTGTGACTGAAAGGGGTGCTGACTTTGTGGTTGTGGTTGCTATGGAGGAGGTCTTTGATAATTGCTTTGCAACTGGCTTTGATTTTGTGGTTGGTTTTGGTTCTAAGCAAAATTAGGATGATTCCTCCATCCTTGATTATACGTGGAAGAATAAGGATCGTTTCTAGGTCGCTGCTGAAAAGTAGCATTAGTTTGCTCGTGACCTTGAAACGATGCATTCATAGGACATTCTTCCGTTAAGTGTGAAGGATCTGAACAGCAACCGCATACGGTCTTGGGAAGCGTTACCTGATTTAGGGAGGCTAATGAAAATTTATTCTCAATAGCGTCGAGTTTCTTCTGCATCGCTGCCATTTCGGTTTTTACTGTGATGGAAATATCGAGCTGATGAATACCTCCCCTAGATGAAGGTGGTCTTACGCTTTCCCACTGCAAAGTGTTTTCAGCGAGATCTTCCAGATATTTCCAAGCTTCGCCGTCATCTTTGGATATGAAATTGCATTGACACATTGTTTCAAGCATCTGCTTTGTCGCTGGATTAATGCCCTCATATATAATTCGGCATAAATCCCATCTTTGTATTCCATAATGAGGACATTGGACAAGCAGATCCTTGAAACGTTCAAAGCACTTCCAAAATGGTTCATTGGGAAGATGGGTGAACTGGTTGATCTCGCTCCTAATATGGGCAGTCTTATGGTTTGGGTAAAACTTCTTAAGAAATGCTATTACGAATTCATCCCAATTAGTGATAGAGTGTGCGGCAGTATTATAAAGCCATTTTTCTACCAAGTCGCACAAGGTGAATGGGAGAAGACGCAAGCGCATAGCATCCACAGTCAATTGTGAAGTACCCATCATTGCGCATACGTTTTTGAATTTAGTGATGAAAACGTACGCGTCTTCAGACTCAAGCTCGTGAAATTTGGGCAACAGATTGATGTAGTGGGCTTTAATTTCAAAATTATCCCCGTTAGCTGGTGGAATGGATAGACAAGTAGGAAGGGGACCACGGATAGGATAGCATCTCTCTTGGAGAGAGATGCATGGTTGATTCTGCTCAGCTACGGGCGGTGACAGCGTGGTGTTATAATCTGATGGAGTACCGTCCATCTCGGTCGATGTGGTGTGTGGTGGGGGAAAAGAAGATGAAGAAGCACCGACCTCGGAGTCGATAGCAGGAACGCGGACAAGACGGGCACTAGAATCCCGTGTCCAGCCAAGCATGCACTAAGCGGGTTTAGTGCAAGTGGCAGCGTGTGTGTGATTTAAAATTGGTCTGTTTTTGAAAAAGTGGGACTTAAGACAAATCACACAAAAATGCACAAACAACCCTAGAACTAAAGTTACCTAGGTCCAGTCTCTAGACCGCTCCTAGACTTCCAAAGGACAAGCCGTAGGATCAATCCTCTACCACCTCTTTACGACTCTTGTGGCCAGGTAAGTGCCAGATAAGTGGGAGGTATCCGCTATACGAATCACCGAAAATAGCGGGCCTTAAGTAAGTAACCACTTGCCTTAGACACACTTTCCTAGATACCACAAAAGTAATGCGGATAAGTGATAGATTACCCACGACCTTCCTCTGTCCTTATTGAGCGCGACAGTCCTTAGAGTCTGGTCTAGATATTTTTTTAAATTAATGTAGGATTGATGCAGATGCTCGGTTTGTGATTTGTGGGGCTTAGGAAGGGTGATAAAATCCCCACCTAATCTGGATTTGGTCTTTGCCCCTTAAAGTCCGTATTAAAATATGCAAAACAAAACCAATCACAAAACTTTGTAAAATGATTTTTGAGCTGCGATATTTTGCAAAGAATCCTGCATAAAAGAGATTTTATTGGATTTCAGAGGAGAGAGAAAGAGGTTAGAATCTTACCAGAGAAAATGTGGAACCCTAGATCCTCTAACTGGCCGCGCTTCCGCCGCCAATGTGCACCTCCTACCGCGGATCCGCCGTAAGAGAGATGGATCAGGTGATGAAGTTTGCTACGTGGCCTCCTGTACTCCTCTGGATCTCAATGAATGTTTCTGTCTTCCTGTTTACTCAAGTCCGTGACTCCAGATCTCCTTGCAAAACTCACACAATTCGTTAAATATGCAAGTTGCAGTTTTGTTTCAATTATGATATAGATCGAATAAGAATTCAACACAAATAGTAAGAATAAAAAATTACGCACGTATACCCGGCAACGACGCCATTTGATTGGTTTGAAAGAGTGTTTTATTGTAGAATAACCGCAATCAGAACGGTGTCGCGCGTAGCTAGACCGAGGTGAGTACGGGTCGTCCTCAGGGAAACGTTGAATATTTTAATCTTACTTTAGATGTGTTGAGAAAAAAAGGAGGGATAAAGAATATTGTAGAATGGTTGTAGGATCTTGATCTACGTTAAACACGGATGCAAAATATAGATCTAGATTAACTACGGATGTAAGTTTATATAAGAAGGGGGTTTGTAGGGTTCATTAGGATTTAGTAGTTATGGATAATTAATTAAAGATTACCCTTTTTATCCTTTAATAGATTTAAAACTAGAACGACAGTGATGCATGTAGATTAGGGTTTCTGGAGGGTAAAGGGTTCCCACTCTTAACCCCTATCTCGACATGGAACTCCGTTCATATCTAGCCTTTACCAAAACAATCATTAATTTAATCTCTAATCGCGGTCGGGACTAACAATGAATTGGTAGCGCGCGTCGATTTGGATGTTAATGATTCTTTTGATAAAGTTTATAAACTTTATAGGACGTAAAAAGAGTTTAAGGATCTTCATCATCCATTAACCTACCCTAATCCTACGAACCCTAACAAGCGGAGAATTACTCGCGCATGTTGGGAGAAGAAGAGGTGGAGAGAGAATTCATAATGAAACTACAAAGAAATAGAATAAGAAAAAGAACTATCTTTATTAATCAACAAAACTCATTACACTTTGTTCCGTTAGAAAATGATTACAAATACTACTTTGCTTCTCGATCTCTTCTAAGGTGGTAGATGAACCGTTGATGATCAGCCTGGATGCATGCGTCGTCTTGGACTTCGTGATCTCGTCGACTTGATGATTTTTCCCAGGGGCTCTCGGTCTTTATTTATAGTCCCAAACCATATCCCTAGCTTCCTAAATTGGAAGCCAGTCGTTTAGATCCTAACAACAAAAATACAGCACACAACTCCTCTGGCACGCGGCGGATCCGCGGCCAACGGGTAGGTTTGGCCGCGGATCTGCGGCCCTATGTTGCGATCCTTTGATTTGGTTTTCTGGGCTTCATCTGTGTGACATGTGGCGATCTTATGAATCTCAGGAAACTGAAAATCTTCTCGTAGTTACTGCCAGACTTGATTTCTTAGTTTGCTTTTTTAATTAGGCAGGTTTGCACTAACAACTTTGATTCCCTTGATTTTAGTCCTGAAAATTCTGCACAACAACTCAACAAATAATATTAGCAGAATTTTTTTATTGAGATATTAATTTCAACATTAAAATTTGGTCAATGGTATTTTTGCATACATTTTCCTACCAAATGTTAATTATAATATATCAACACATGAAAAATAGTATTTTTACAGATAAACCCTCATATGTATCATATATTATAATAAACACTTTTTCTAGTATAGAAATAGTAGGAAAAATGTAATAACAAATGTGCAGTTTTATCAACTGAACATACGTGAATATAATATTCAAAATAAAATATTTTTTGCTAGTTTTGATAATTCCACTAATAATAATTCTACTATAGCAATTTTAAAAAATAATTTAAATCCTGATTTGAATGGGGAATTATTTCATTAAAAATGTGCATGTCATATTTTAAATTTAATTGTGCGTGATAGTTTTACTATAATTGATTCTCATTTAACGAAACTTAAAGATGCAGTGATATTTATTGAAACCTCTGGACCCCAAAAATAAATTTTTAAGCAAATTTATACACAGTTAAATTTAAAATTTAGATCTTTCAAATTCAACAATCCAACTAGGCGGAATTCCACTTATTAGATGTTGAAATGTGTTTTAAAATATCGGGAGCCAATTACTTTATTTTATGAGGAACAAATGCCCAATAATAATTTAGAAAATTATGATTGGTTTGCTTGTGAATATGTTTTGAAATTTTTAGAAATATTTACAATACAACTAAATGTTTATCTGGTGTTTATTATCCTACTACATATTTACTGGTAGAACAGTTATTTTATGCTAGTAAAATTATTATTGAGTATGTAATTGATCCTGAAAGTGCATTTGCTGGAATGTTATATAGAATGCTTTCGAAATTGAATAAATATTGACGAAAAGTTCCTGCATTGTTTTGTTTAGCATCTGTTTTTAATTCTAAACTTAAAGAAAGATAGTTTATTTTTTTTATTAGATGGATACCATGAAAATTTAGGTACTAGAGATTATAAAAATATTTTAGATTCTTATTTGCATAAATTGTATGTCATATATGATGCACAATACAGTCAAAACAGAACTTCTTCTTACTCTTCCTTTTCACAGTAAACTTCTAAAAAAGGAATATTTCAGTTTTTACAGCAGAAAAATCAAAGAATAACCGTTTCTATTTCTTCTACTTATAATGAGCTTACAATGTATTTGTAAACTGATTTCAGTAATTTTCTCACGGCGGATCAAATAGATAATCTTGATATTTTGGATTGGTGGAAAACAAATGGACACATGTATCCTGTGCTTTCTGCCATAGCTCGTGATTTACTAACAACTCTGATGTTCACAGTAGCTTCGGAGTCTTCTTTTAGTGCAAGTAATATAGTTCTGAGCAACAAGAGAGCGAGACTGTCGGCTGACGCATTGGAGATCACAGTATGCCAAAAATATTGGTTCGATGCAAAAATTAGACAACAACACGTTAAGAGTATTGAAGACCCCGGCACCGATGAAGAGTAAACACCGATATGAGCTAACCAGTTAGTTTTTTTTATTAAATTGTATTTTTAATTTTTTTGGCAATTGTATGAGGAGTAGGTTTGCCAACTTATGCCCCCCTCAAAATATTTTTTAATTAATAAAATATCTAGGTCTGCCCCGGGACCTACACGAAGTCCAGTTTAAAATGATTTTCAAATTTATTTTCATAAAAATAAAAATTTGCTTTAATTTTTTTTTAATTTAAAATTTTTAATCTGGACGGCCCGACCCAAGCCAGGCCACGGGCCGGGCTGGGTTCGGGTTTGGCGGCTTCTGGTCAGGCCTAAGCCCGGCCAATCCGGGCCAGGCTCGGCCCGAAGACCGTTTGGCCCGGCGGTCTCCTGGCTAGATCGGGCCGGGCCGGCTCCATAGACACCCCCAATCTGCTTCATCTTTTGAAGCAAAAAAGATGGGATGTGGGCCCCACTTAATAAAAACCACAACTTAACCCGCCTAAGTTTCCCTTCTTGCATAAATAATTAAGAAAAGCCTTTATTGATTGTATCTTTTTGTAAAAAAATGATATGATACAGTTCAATAAAATAAAATGATTCATGAATGTGATAAAAGTAGTTCAAAATATTTACGGTTCCACCGTCAACTTGAAATTCCACTAGTTTTTTTTAACTAAAATGCCATGAACTTTCAATGTTGTAATGATAAATACTATGGGTTTTATTTGTTATAAATAAATATTGTACAGATTCAAAAAATTTCAGATAAATACCATGGACTTTGTTACAAATAAATACCATGGACTTTTACCGTTTTTCAGATAAGCGCTATGGACTTTGTTCTTAACAAATAAAATACCATGAATTTTCAACGTTTTTCAAATAAATACCGTAAAGTTTAATGTGTACAAATAAATATTGTGAATTTTGTTTTCACAGATAAATAGAAGGGACTTTTGCTTTTTTCACTTTCCTCATGGGAGAACCTCAAAATAATTACGGTCTGTTTGTTGTTTACAAACAAATACTATGGACTTTCACTTTTTTCAGATAAATACCATTGAAATATTTTTAACTATTTTCCTGATAAGTACCATGGACTTTTTTTATAAATAAATAACATTGAATTTCATTGTTTTTCATCTTTGTGACGGCAGAACTTCATAGTAATTACCGTTCTGCCATCAACTTAAAACACACTCGATTTTCACTAAAATACCAGAAACTTTGAGCATTTTTTGAATAAATATGATTGACTTCGTTTTTTACAAATAAATACATGCATATTCATCCTATTTCGAATAAACGCCATGGACTTTGTTTGTTATAAATAAATACGCTTCACATTCAATGTTTTGGAGATAAATACCATGGGCTTTGTTTTTCACTAATAAATAACATTGACTTTCACCAATTTTCAGAAGAAAAAAAACCATGGACTTTGTTTTTCACAAATAAATAACATGAACTTTCATCGATTTCAGATAAATACCATGGAATTTGTTTTTCATAGATAAAAACAACGGCCTTCCGCCGTTTTCGGATAAATAGCATGTACTTTGTTTTTCGCAAATAAATACCATGGACTATCACCGCTTTTCGGATAAATGTCATTTTCATAGATTATTCCTAAAACTGCTGTATCGCGTGGTGTTTACCGCTAGTGTGTGTAGAAAGAGAATAATGAAGAAAAGAGACCTATGAGGGTTTTTGATTAGGGCATCGAAAAAATACACCTTGCAATAGTTTATTCAACGATTGGCATCCATCATTATCATCTTTATCATCTAAGATATAGATACACCAAATTTTATATGATTCTACCGCTTTTTCACGGATAAATTAGCAATGTAAAAAGTTCTATTGTTGGTAAACCTTAGATTTTGCACACATTAAATCAACGGTGAAAAGGTGATAGAATCATATGAAATTTGGTGATTCTAATCTTAGATGATGAAGATGAAGATGATAAATGCTAAGATGAAATAAATCATGGAGGGTGTAAATTCTCTCATAAGACACCTTTACACACACATACTATACTCCAACCAATAGTATTTCGAACCTATCAAAATTATTGTGCAATGTGTCTTGCCACTGTAGGAAATTCCTACAGTGACACTGTATACACCGTATCCCCTGTAGATATAACGGGCAACTACATTACAAGCTACTGGAGGATTTGCCATAACAGATTGTATGTAAATCAGTATATGGGCAAAATAACCTGAACTTAAATGGATGCTAAGAAACTACGAGTCCATCCATCATCTGTCTTGTAAACAGCACGTGGGTGTGCAAGTAACCCGTACACGAATAAATGGATCATCAACGAGTGGACTAGCGGTTGATTTGCAATATGCATAATTGAAAATTTTCAAAAGGATTTTAAAAAAAATTATATTCTTTACACATGAAAACATGAAGATAAACACGCAAATTTCAAAATAAAAGCAATATTGGATAGCTTAACATTACCGAAGCCTCCACAGTATATTGTTCGTCCTTAATTACATCATGAACATGAGCTGGGTAAAATCCATGAACCCATAGGTCAGTGAATCTGATGGGCTTTTTTTAACGGGTGGGCCAAATATAGGTAATTTTAGATGGATAGTAAACTGTTGACACGACTCATGTTTTACGGTCAGTTTGGTCAGAGAGGTTGCGGGTCATTTTTGACACCGCTATACATGCTTGTGGTGTTGCGAAGAAAAAGACATTAAAGAAGGAATGCACCGAATAATTAGTCAAAATACCTAACATAGCTATCCTTCTTATTAAAAACCTTCACGTCAAAAATCATTAAACAATACATCAATCATCTTTACTGATGAAGGGAATAATGGAGCTCGTTTTTGTTTTTGTGGATAATACTTCGGTGCTTCCTTTTTGTATTTTGGAAAGCGTGCAGCAGGTTCCACTAATAGAATAATGAAACATGTCGGTTCCACCAAAATATTTTACCCTTTTAATTTCTTTATACAGCTACTTCTTCATAACCAAAATTTATTTTTCTTCATTTTAACATTCTTCTCACAGGGGATGCTTGTCAGCTGGAATAAAAAAAACAAAAATGGCGAACGAGACCTTACAAACAAAATTTTTTGTCTCTTGAAATTGCCATACCCTTGTTTATTTAAAGAATTGGAATGGTTTTTGCTCCCTTCAATCTTTTCCATTATTTGGTTGCAAAAAGGAAAGTGAGAATTGAGTTTTGGAAACAGGATAAAAAGAAGAGAGAGAAAGAGAGAAAGTAGGTAAGCATAACTTTTTCCAAACAAAATAATATATCTAATCCTATATATGTGTCTTTGGGAATAGACAATTCCATCAAAAAAAACTTGGATTTGGAATTCCCATTTTGATTATGTCAATTCTCAAAACTTGCAATTCCTATTCCATGTAAACAAACAAAGAAATGGCAATTCCATGCCTCTTTGTTTTGGTGAATAGTGTCAATTCCCATAAGTTTTGGTAATTCCTTGCAAACAAACAACCCCTTACTCCTAACTTTAAAATTTTTACTACTGCTCATCCCCATTTCGACCGAGCTCGGCACTGAGCCACCCCCCTCTTCTTCCCTCTTCATTTTCTTCCTCTTCCTCCACAAACCCTTCATCTCCCGACACAACTGCTCTGATTAGCTAGTGGTGCCGTGTGTTACATTATTTGTATAATATAAGTAATTTCAATAAATTGAAATTTCTATTTTGGGTTTTTATAGTTGACCGTGATCAAACCCATTTGAATTCAAATTTCCCTCGCATTTTATTGGAATTAAATCTCCTTTCCATTTTGTTGGAAGGGATAGTTATAGGAGTTATAGGTAGTTACGGGGATTTAAATTTTGAATTCAAATGATGAAAAGATTCCATTCGCATCCTTTCAACTCTTATTTATACCAACTTGTTTTGTTTGCTCTATAGACACAATAACAATTATTTTCTTTTCTTCTCTTTTTGGTTTTTTGGACTAAAAAGATCAAGTTTTCGGAGCAATTCTCTGCGAGTGCAACGCGATGATTGAAACACAAGATTGAGTTGTTGTATCATGTAAGCAATTCGTACAAACCGCTGTTGCATTGTAGGGAGTGAAAATTGCTTTAAAGATGGCGATTACGTGGCTCGACTCAATTTATTGTGTTTTTTAGCCATTGTATTCAATTAGTGCAACAACAATTTAAAGCAATTTTCCGTGTTTATCAATGGTATCGGAAACATCTACGATGAAGATAACAAGTCATAAACTTGTCAAACTCGACTGCTTCAACGGTACCAACTTTAAGTGCTGGAAGAAGAAGGTTCATTTCCTTCTAACAAATCTTAAAATCGTCTATATACTCACTACTCCGAAGCCCACTGTACCGAAAAATGAAAAGAATGAAATGCTCACACAAAACAGGAAGCAGCAGAAATAGGAACAAGATGATTATCTTTGCAAGGGCCACATCATAAATTCAATGGCGGACACTTTGTTCGATGTTTACCAACACATAGAAACGGCGAAGAAATTGTGGGAGGCACTTGAAGAAAAATACAAGACCGAAAATTCAGGAGAGAAGAAATTTCTAGTAAACAAGTATCTAGATTTTAAATTTACCGATAATAAGCCCATTCTTGATACGAATTACATAATTATCTTACCAAAATTCGTTAACTTGGTCTTTCTCTTGAAACATTCCATATTCATATTATTATTCATAAACTACCTAACTTTTGAAAAGATTACAGAAAAAAATCTTAAATATGATGCTAAAGAATTTTCTTTGAGACATTATGCCAGTATTTTCAAGTAGAAGAGAAATTGTGTCTTCGTGACTGTAACGACCCCAAAATTGCTATATCTTCGTATTATCTTTCTTTATTAAAATACGAGTTTCCTTTCGGAATCCAGTATATATTTAATACTTGTTGAATATATACAAGAAACGACTTGTAGCCTATTGGTTAAGTCATTGTGCTGTTGTTTCGTTGGCTACATGTTTGAACCCCTAATCTTACAATTATTTTTTTTTCAATTTTTAAACCCTTTCATAATATACAAATGACCTTTCATTTCTACTTTCTTTTAACTCCCAAAATTTATTTATAATAAATTAGATTATTATGAAGAATTATGGTGAACATAAATACCTCTTTATATATTCATTTTCTTCCTTCTTCCTCTTCAATCCTCCACACAAAAGAAATCAATGGCTAAAACTCATAGCTTCCTTTTCTTCTACTTCGTCTCTTTTGTGTCTCCTAGCTGTTAGAGTTGCTTTCCGTCGTTAGGATATAGAAAACGGTGAGCCGGTTGTTATACCGACTTGCACCGCGAGTAAGTCCCCGTCTCTTTCTTTCTCGTTAAATCTCCCTTCTCTTGTTCTGTCTTCGTTGATACCGATACTTGTTTCTGCTTCGATTAGTCCCATGATAATGTAATTTTTGTTAACTTAAAATGTTTGATATAAAGAACCTATGTTTAGTTTAAATTCTCACATACAATAGTTGATTACATGTGTCACGACCCGAAAAAGGCACATGACCAGCACAAGGATTACATGAAGTCAAGTGGACCCCATCGTAACCCAAGTAAGCCAAAACTAGGAATCTAAACCATATATCAGTGGAAATTAGATGATAATAGGTAGAGATGAAGTTTTAAAAAAGTTTTTTAAAAAGTAAAGCTTATTTCGAAAGATTATTTATAAAACGGAAAGCATCTCCTTTGTAAATTTCGAATAAAATAAGTACAATGATAAAAAGTATAACAACATCCCACATACGAGAGCTAAATCAACGCCCAAACGGCGGAATCACTACCATGTAGTAATATACGACGCCAAAGGGCGAAGAATCAATAAAGCGGAAATTAAACAACATAAATATATATCAAGTCGACTCCACACGAGTCCGACAATAACAAAATATACAACTCTAAGGTTTCGACAATACTAGACTTTGTCTTTGATAGGGTATTTTTAAATACAAATAGGTACAAGGAAAATTCCGATACAAAATATAATCCACCAACTCAAGATATACACAACCAGGTCCAAAAGATAGCAAATGTGTCAACTAAGCCGCTACGGATCCAAACGGTCAAATATGCAAAGAACTATGGCACAACGGGAGTGAGTTGTCAACACGTGAGTAGAATTATACAACATGCTAAAAGTCGCATGGATAAACGGTGAACCAACTAAAACATGATAAATGTGTACATCAAATAGGGTAAAAAGCACGCGTCGAAACTAGAGTTCGAGTGATGGAATATAAAAATAGTAAGCTCTCATGTACAACTCGTGTACCGCTATCCTAACGTATGAAATATGAATCTGTGTGTGGTTATCATGTTAACATTAAGTAATCAATATTTGGCCCGGTACGGGCACAACATAATCACAAGTATCTGAAAGTATATGAGTCACGGAAGTAAATACAATACTGCGCAACGAAACGCTAACAATCATCAATCGTCAATAAATCACTGCATATATATATAACAGTGTCAAATCATGATCACCGTAACCGTAGTACATTATCTATAGCGCACGACCAAACATAATACAATCGAGACTATAATACATATATAGCATCCATCCATATGCAATCATATAAAAGTAGCCGGAAGATGTATGTATATGAAATCCTTTCAAAATAGCCGTATGATATATATATATATATATATATATATATATATATATATATATATATATATATATATATATATATATATTGTGGCACATGTAGAGGACGTTGTTTTATGAAAAAAGGTATGCATTTTGTTTAAGGTATACGTCCCGCCTTTTGAAGATAATTTATTTAAAAAGAGGTTTTCTTTTGTCAAAGTCTATGTCGATCATAGACATGTGGAAATAGTGAGACTATAATTCCTTTGAAAACCTCTTTAGAATACATTGATGCATGAAAATAATATTCAAGTACTGTCTCGTGGACCAGTCCTGTCCGGCTACTATATATAGCATAATATATCTCATCAGTACAGGGTATTTATATTGATCCCTTATATATATATATATAATATCCATCTCAGTGCAGGGCAACTATATCGATCCCTTACATATATATATAATATCCATCTCAGTGCAGGACATCTATATCGACCCCTCACATATATCCGTATAGACATCATGTGTCAACTACCCTCAATCATTCATGAATTGATCACACATATATCATCGGGCTGCATCTTGTCTCTCCCTGCCTCAATATCTTATGGATTGATCACAATAAATATATCTTATGGATCCCCGGCCATATCCACCATGTCCAAATAATTTTTCCCTTTCACACACACACACCCATATATATTCAATCTCTTAGGATTGATATCACATCACATCATATCCACAGTAATATAAATATCGTCAAACTCGTACACTTTTAGTCCGTGTGAACTCGGCATAGCACGTACAGTAACATATAACAGTGCAAAAGAGTAAAATAAACATCTTGTAATGATAAAAGAGCATAGCAAAACTAATAAGATAAAAACACGTGAGCGAATAACATAAACGTAGGTGTAGTGTAAACAAACAGTAAATAGGTAATTATTTTGAATATTCTCACTTATATGTTTTTAAAGTAGAACGAAATTTTGTTTGAAAATAAGGAGGCTATGATATTTTAAAATATATATACCCCTTTAAAATTCAAGAAGCACATCATTTCATAATCACTTTTAAAATATGAAACAAATCGTTATTTTTAGAAAGTGGGTAATACCGTCATATCAGAATAATCTCCTAACCGGGTAAAATAGTAAGACTCCACGAGTCAAGTAAAATAGGCCCGTATCCAGCTAATCATCATCATCATCATATCATATCGTACGGAATCTCGCCTTCTACGATAACCATCAAATATTCTATTATATCATATCATAATAATCGTTGGTACGTTTATCTAATAGACGTACCCAAACATATAGCATAAATAGTACGAACATCAAGTCTACGTACACACGTAGCAATGGAATATCAACAGTACGAATATCTAGTCACGTACAAATATAGCACCGGTGCAGACATCTCGTTTGCGCACCCGCTCAACGATCGGTACAGACACCTCGTATCACATACACACATGACAACTAGTATGGACCTCCAGTCACGTACTCGCCCAACAATCAATACGGACTTCAAGTCTCATGCGCACACCTAATATAAATCGTTTATAACATCATGCTACTATAACATAGATCTTACTATGATATGTAAGCATGACAAGTTCTACGTGATATGGTAGTACTAATGATGTGTAGTGTACATGCGAGTCTGTGATCGTGCAGCATGAAAATCATTAGTATTTGTGCTAGTGATCTACAAAGCGTATCTACAATAAACCTACTAAGAGATACTAAAGAAATTTGCTAAATAACGAACAAGTCTAACATCCGTGTCATGCATCCTAAGCACATTCAACGATATAATAATTAATATGTTTCACGGGGGTGCTATACGCCATCCACTCGATTCCCCACTCGTAGATATAATCTACTCACAGTAATGCAGATCAAGCTAGCCGTATCTTACGACTGCCTTACACTTCGTCGCCGTATCGGAGGTCTCCACAATCGGACCTAGCATAAAAATAATCATGCAAACATACATAAGAATTCAAACCAGCCTTGAAGTAACGAGTGAACGTCCATAGGTTAGAACCTAGGACCAACATGAGTCATCCGTGTGCTAACCACCAAGAATTATCCCGGGACTCGCCGTTCTAATACAAAAGACCGCATTAAGAATTAAAAATACGGATTCTCAAGTTTGAAAATCTTAAAAAATCGTCAAAACCCAACCAAAGAACACCCAGATTTTTCTTGTGGAATTTGGGGAAAAACAAAGTATCACAGGGGTTCAATATAAGTGTGTACAAGTTTCTGTAAAAATCCCAGACCAAAACTCCATGGTTTAGCCAACCAAAAGTGCTACAGTTCCCGACCTGGTCGGCCCAAATTTGGAATTAGGGTCTCATGCTTCTTGTGTGATCTTCGGGTGGTCTAAATAGGTTAATGTAATAGTTTGTTTATTTTTCAAAAACCCCAATACATCTTAGAAACAATTTAAACACTAAAACACAACAAAAATCCTAGTTTTTGAAATCTCAAAACCATATAGAAACTTTAAACACTAGATAAACTTGATAAAAGAGAGATTTTTACCACTATATAGAGATGAAGGAGGAAACCAAAGCTTGTAAGGAGCACTTGAAGAGTTGATGAGGGCTTCCACTTGATCTAGCTTGAGTTTGGAGTAGCTTGAGGTGAGTTTGGATTATTGAAAGAGTTTATGTTTGTGAGAGTGAGAGTGTGAATGAGGGGAGAGGGCAGCCATGAGAGTGAGAGAGAAAGGAGTTGTAGAGAATAAGGAAGGGAATGGGAGAGGAAAAAAAGAGGGAGCAAGAAGGAATGGGGGGCATGGATGTGCCATGCTTTTATGTTCCCCTTCTCTCTCAAATAATATGATACAAAAAAAGATGTAGCCATGCCACATAAAAAAAACAAAAACCCTAATCCCCTTTGCAAATCTAAATGAAAACATTAGCATAATGAAATGTTAAGTTTAATTATACTAGCCATGGTCAAAATCATTGGTTTTATCATAACAAGATTCATAATTATCTTTATATAACCATATTATGATAATCCAATTTAATAATTGGTATTATTTTAATAAAACATATTATACTATTATTCTAAAATACCCTTTACCATTTTCTAAAATGTTACAACATGTTAAGTAATGTTGTTTTCTAACTCATATTATTTGTTGCTGAAATTTTAATTAATTATATTTAATTTTTCATTAAAGAAAACAAATACAAATAAATACTATGGTTTCGATTTTTCTCAAAATACGACTATAACAACACCTTTATCTTCAAATTAATTTTTAGAAATTAATCGTGACATCTGTAAATCCCTAGAAAATTTATTAAGATCTTAAACACATTTATAGGAGCGTTGAAAAAATTTCAGATCGAACCGAATAACTATTTAGGAATTATGTCGTTTTTACTCACTGTTTTTAAAATCAGAAAACTGTTTTTACTGGCCACCTTAGAAGACACATAACTCGGTCTTCTGATATCCAATTTGAGCAAACTCAAGTGTTTTGGATATATAGATCAAAAGATCTAGATTTTCTTAGTTATACCGATTTCCTGAAAATCGAAGTAAATTATAGAAAACTGCGTTACAAAATTAAGTCACGAATCTGGACAGAATCGGTCTAGATTCGCACACTGTTTTTAAATACAACATAACTCGAGCTTCTGATATCGGTTTGGGATAAACTTTAGATGTAAAGATGAAAAATTAACATACCTATAACTTTACTATATACTCGGTGACCTATAAATGCATAGAATGACCCGATATATGCCCGGCAATACACCCAATAGTTGCTGTCCAAAAATCAGAATTTCTGTTCTAAACCCTGATGTTAACATGACCATAACTAGAGCTTCAGAAATCTAAATTGTGCGGAAATTAGTTGTTTGGATAAGTACACCGAAAGACCTACAAGTTTCTAATAATATTCGAAACCTGAAAATCAACGGAATTTAACTATAATTGTGTTTTAAAAATGTGTGACGGCGCTAGACAGATTCTGATCTGTTCTTCACGACGATATGAAAATGGGTATATCTTCCAAAACAGTTGTCGTATTTAGACGCAGCTGGAACTCACGTGAGTATAACACTTAAGGCTGTTTACCGCCGAAAACAGAGACGAACTGGGATGGATCTTCTTGTCTGGATTTGGGGGCAGATGCTATTTGGACGTATCCATCCACCTCTCCGAAAATACCAAGTTGATTTATGACACCATATATCGGAGGTTTGGATAGATTCGACCGATATAGCATACTTTATCAGATGCCCCCTCGTTTGTGAGGGTTTTTTTGATTGTGGGGACGCTCTTCCTTGCAGGCGCAAGCCGCTGTAGTTAATTATGTTATCGCGTTGCAATAACAACTTTCTCCTGCTCCGCTAGGTCACTTCGTGTCGTATTATATTTGTTTATATGTGGTTACCCGTTGATTGCATATGAAGACTAGTTTTTGTTGTTGCCCGTAGGGCGCGGATTAGTCCAAATCCGTACATTTATATTTAAGTTTGAACCTAAATTGTATATTCCATCAGTTCAGGGGATATTTTGTTTTATTTAAGGACCGCTAATCTGGTTTTAGATTAAGATCAACTTAAATATATGAGCATATGAGCTCAATTTATTTTAATTAAGGATACGTTAGTCTCATATAAGACTAAGATCAACTTAGAAATATAGTTAATGATCATTAAAATTTGTTAAGATCCATCAGCAGAGTATATGGGCTCAGCTGCAAGGAACCATGTGGGTTCAGTGAAATTTCATAGACTTAGCCAATTTTGGGCTTAGGCTTGGGCTTTTTCCATCATATATCAGTGCTAAGAACTTATTCTTTTGACTATGGATATAATATCTAATTGCTGTTCTGGCGCTTACGGGTGTATCACGTGAGGCGCTCAAACTTGGGCGTTACCCTATCAGTGCTAACCACTTAGTCACTTTGACTATATAGTGTTAAGCACTTTTGTACAACACTCACGTGTGGAGCACGTGAGACGCCGAGTTTTTCATTTACGAGCGCTCACATATGGAGCACGTGAGACATTGAGTTTTCAGGGAATCTTTTGGGCGCTCACGTAAGGAATCACGTGAGGCGTCGAGCCTTTATTTATAGGCACTCAAGTGTGTTTCATGTGGGGCGCTGAACCTTTAGAGATTTAATCTCTATTTATTTTTTTGAAGAGAAGTTAAACTTCTATTAATGGTGTTTTGGCCATTAATGATCACCAATATCTCTGTTTTAGAGATCTGGATCGAATTTTTGAGAATTAAGTACTTCTGTTCCTTTTTGTATAAGAACTAAGTTCTTTATATAGGATTAAATCCTGTTTTTGGAGAAATTAAATTCCTGTAATATAAGTTCCACTTCTTTTCTTCCTATTTCTTTTCCCATCTCTAGTTTTTCTCCTAAATCTTGAATCTGAAGAATAAAGTCTTCTCGAAGAGAATTAAATTCTCAACTTATGAGAGATTTGTCTTGCGGATCTCATATCCAGAGAAAGGACTAAGTTCTTTTTGGAGGGTCAAACCCTTATATCTATATATGATAGGCAAAGGAGATATTTTGATCTTTGCTTTTTTCTTTACCTAGGATTTGAGAGGAGCAAGAAAATTTTCTTCAGAAAGAGAATTTAATTCTCAGTTTTTGTTTGCTTTTATCACCTTATGGGGTTGATTCTCTTCCCGAGACTTGATGTCTCAGGTCCTTTATATAGGCGAGGAAAAATTTGTTGGTTAGTTTAAGAAAATCTTTCATTAAGAGATATTAATTGATTTAATTAATCTTAAAGATCATCCGCGGAATTTTGTCCACCGTTGGATTTTTAATCCAGTGGCTTTCTGTTTAACAGAATATTTTTTTTTTGTTTTTAACAAGATTAGGGAAATATTTTCTTATATATAGAATTTAATTTTATCTTTCAATGACCATTGGATTTTTGATCCATCGGCTCTCTGTTTAACAGAGAATATCTTTCTTATTTAATTTGACCAGGAAGATATTTTCCCTAATAGAATTTAATTCTATCATTTTATGATGGTTATTTGTTATCACCATTGGATTTTTGATCCAATGGCTCTCTATTTAATAGAGAATATCCTTCTTATTTAATTCTACAGAAGCAAAACTACTTTAATTTGGATGATGACGCTTACGTGTTATGCACGTGGCGTAGCTGAAGAATTTAATTCTTACAGATGTAGGTGCCTTCATGCTTTGCATGCCGACGCTCACATGCCTTTCACGTGAGGCGTTGGCCCTAGGATTCAATCCTACCAGAGACAAGTATCCACGTGCTTTGCACACCGGCGCTCACGTGTCTTTCATTGAGGCGCTGCCTTAGGATTTAATCCTATCCAAGACAGGCGTTCACGTGTTTTGTACGCCGGTGCTCAAGTTCATTTCACGTGAGGCGTTGCCTTAGAATTTAATCCTATCAAAGACAGGCGTCCACGTGCTTTGCAAGCCGACGCTCACGTGCTTTTCATGTAAGGCGCTGCCTCATTTTATAAGGGAACAAATGCCCCCACCGTTGTTCTCATATGGCTTGCACGTGAGTGCAACGGTGTCCAGACTTTTAGCCGTCCGATCCGCCTTGGGATATGGGGAATCTGAATCGACCCCATCACTCTATAAATAGGGCATTAAGCCGTAGGTGATAGCTTTGCCTTCATCTTTTCTTCTTCCTTGAGAATTTTATTCTCCACTAGAGCTTAGCTCTGTTTCTTGAAGTTTAGTTCTTCATTTTTCACAGATTTATATTGTAGACTCACTCTACTAAAATTTTTCTTGGTAAGAGTCTACCTCAGCAGAGCTTAGCTCTTGCCTTTAGAACATTGTTCTTTAGAAATTTTTAGAAGATTAATTACATTTTTGGTCTCAGAGCTTAGCTTTAGCATATTCCTCTTGGGAATTTGTTTGAAGTTCTGACTTCATTTGTTATCACAGAACTTTGTTCTGATTTCAATTTCAGATCTTCTCCCCTTTGGGGATTTCTTGAAGTTTTAATTTAACAGGGCTTTGCTCTGACAAATTTAATATCAAATCCCGTATTTGGGGATTTTTAGGACTTAACTCCACTTCATTTTGTAGAGTTGGGTCCTAATCTCGTTTATTTTTCTTTTTAGGGAAATTTTGGTATTTTATACCATTTTTTACAAAACGGGGCTTAGTTTTGAAAATTTCATTAAAACCAGCCTTAGAGAATCTTTTTAGATTTCTCAATTGGGCACATGTTCTGTTGGCTATAGTGCACTCAAGTCAATTATTGTAATCGCAGGCAGGCGATTGTGATGATTGAGGGAGGACCTATACGGATAGAACAGTTTTACTCGAGATGATAGTATATGATCTGGTTTGACTTTATCATCATGTATATGCATTATGTGGTATTGCAGATTACTATTATATATTGATAGAGCCCATAGGATTCTTTCTTGGTTACCAGCATTATGATGGTGATCATATACGTGGGAGCTGGGCGGTCCATAAGCACATCCTTAAATGTTCCTAGTTGAGAGAGTATCGAGACAGGGCATCGATACTCCGGAGTAGACTAGTGTATACTTTTCGAGACCCTGACAAGGGGCGGTGGCCGGTCTCACAAGCCATTGGTGTCAGTTAGTCACCTAAGATAGTATACATGTGCTCATTAGGTTATGAGTTACACCGGACGGACTTGTCCGGAACATGCTAAATGGTATATGCCTATTGTCAGATAACAGTTCTCAGGTGACATGAGTACAGGTTAGTTTGTCGATATGAGATTGTCATTTGTCTCGTGTGAGTTCCCACTGTGCTTTGATTACTACCCTATCACGACTTAAAAGAGTCGTGCAAATAGGGTTTAGTTGGGTACAGTCCCGAGCCACATGAAAGCAGTGAGCGGATCATCGAGGATTCGTCTCTCCCGATTTTGGGGTAGATATCGCGCTGTGCAAGGGTGGCTATCACCAGAAATCCTTGGCCAAGCTGGACGAGAATTATTAATTTGGATCATTAGTTTCTCAGTGGGTGATGGGCTTCACACCGACACGAAATATCACGTTATTAGACGTCTGACTTTATCCACCCCTTAGACCTGATATGCGATACTCTTAGACGAATAGACTGGACTGTACGAAGATTATCACAGTCAGGCTTAGTAGGGGTACGGATGCGTTTGCTCGTCGGCCTTCCTTTCGCTCTATACCTGGGTAGCCATTACATATAGCTAGTGCCGCTGACGTGCTTGTGGTTAAACCCACTGCCTGCGTATTGACGAGTCTTTAGAGTCCCACGCAGAGGGTTTTCCCGGTTCAGAAAATATGATGTATATGACGCAAGCTGGTTCATACAGGTGTCTAATTAAATATATGTACATGTTACACGGACTTTAATCGGACGGTTGATAATACTAGGGGCTTAGGATTAAGCCGGATTATTAAATCAAGTTTTGATTTATTAATTTATATATATATTTTTATATATATATTCTAGTATTATTGTTCACTATTCATTTTCTCTCTTGTCTATTCGTATTTTTATACGAATACGCGTATATATATTTCGATACGTATACCGGGTTGTTGTTCTAGAAGATAGACACCTCATTTGTGAACATTCATGAAATGAGGTGGAGGGTGAGGTAGCATTGAGCATGGTTGAAGACATGTAGAGAGGAATGGGTTACATTTGTTTATTCATTAATTGTATGATATTTTATTTTGCATGGTTGTAAAATAAGAATGAAGCCATTCCACTCTTTTCTATTCTTCATTCATTCTATCATTTTTCTTGACTTGCTCATGGCTATCTTTCCTCACCTCCTCATCCTTCTTCTTTAGATGCTCTCTTTGAGAGAAAAAGATAGTGGAAAATTCCTACATTCCTACTCTCCATTCCTAGCGAGCTTGAAGCGTCGGTTGCTTCACTAGGTGAAGCCGGAGCTTGGATTGGTTCTATCGGGTGATCATCTTCGGCGAAGGATGACCGGCTTGCAAACGTGAACCAAAGCTCTAGAGAGCATGTCAGAGTCCAACCTAATTGGAGAAAATGAAGATGCTATAAAGATTGTGATTTCTATCTTGTGTTGTTTCTAGTTTAGTGTTTGGTTCGATTCTTGAGTTTTAGTTTCTAATGCAACGAAAATTTTTGTTTTTGAATTCCGCATTGACCGCGGTTTAGCGACGAGAGCACTAGGAATGTTCAATGGTATCAGATCCACCCAAAAACCCTAAATTAGATAGTTACGACTTCCGAATCCCGCCGGTTTTTGCCCCGCAAAAACTGTGCTTAAACCAGTGAGCAATTCCATATTGCATTGATATCTTGACTCCCTACGGGTTCTCGGTTTGGACTGAGAAGCCCCAGGAAGGTGCGTGGGGACCTTAGGGACATCTCTTGGGGTTCTAAGGAGGGCCCACACCCCCGAGACCACCCAAATGGTGTCCTTGAAGGGCTGGGGACCTGAAACTGCCTCAGAAGGCAGTTTCAGGTCTGCCTACCCCGTGGGCCACCTTAGGGTGGCCTAGGGGGTGGGTACCCCCTAGGTGCCTTCGGGTCGACGTTAATTTCTTGCGAGGGTCCTCCACGATGTTTTGGCTCAATCCAATCTCATTTCGGACTCCCATAGTGCGTTTTATCATTCATGGAATTTTTGTTCAGTTTTTAGCACACTTGATTTTCAGTGTTTTAGAAAATTGAAGTGTTAGCTATTTGTGTGCGGTATTCGATTGCCGTGGGGTTTGTGTTAGTTTTGTGTATCATAATGTTTGGTAAAACATCGTCTAGTTGCTATACGTATTAATTTTACGGGGTTACAGAATCGATACTCGCAAGTTTGCATGTTCTGTGATGGATATTGCTTTGGTGATTATGGTTATATTGGATTTATCGCGATTGATAGCCCGGTGTATGTAGTATTAGATGTAATTCTCTGTGTTGTAATGTATATTCATATTGCGTGACGAGTGTCTAACATGTGGACTGCCGTCATCGCGGTTTGTATTATTCTTTGGGGCGCATCAAGGTTGTGGACATAGTCACCGTTGTATATTCAAGTTTTCATTACATGCACTAGGATTACCCCGCGGCGGAGTGCTCGAGTAGCCGGGTTCTAAAGGGCAATAGGCCTCCATCTCGTGGCGTTGAGACCGAGGTGCCTTACTCTAGAATTGGTGTGCTATTCGCCGTACTTGTAAGGGATATAGGATTGACCCTCGGAGTGGTGCCCAAGTCACCGGATTTTGGAAGTATTGGATGGCCCATTCACTTCGTTGATTGGGGTTGCCTCGCTTCTGGGATTGGCGGGTGGCTTGCCGCACTCATAGGGGTCTAAGATTTGATACTACGGGCTATCCACACGATCGGAAAATTACATTTCATATTTGGCTCCATTAAAATGTATTTTTCCTAGATTATCCGTATTTTCATACCGTGTTTGATTCTGCTGTGATTCTTCTGTGATGTTACTTGATATCAAGCGTAAGACGAATGTTCATATTATATATATATATATATATATATATATATATATATTAGACGTTATATATATTTTGCATCCGCGCTAGTCCTATTCCCGCCATGCCGTAAGTTAAGTAACATTACGGTGAAGACCCGGGACCCTGTGGCGAATGCGGATGTCATATATGTACGTGCTTATTTTCGTTTCTTTCTGGCATGATATGTTTAATTGATGGGACTGCATTAATTCTGATTAATGCAGAGAAAACAAACCTAAACGATGTTGTTGGAACCAATTTTTGAAAACTATAGGCGTTTACTTTTGCTTTGCGTCGAGGTATTCAGTTAGGAATATCCCGCACCTCATTCGATGAGGAAAGAGCCTAGATCCCTTCATAGGGAGTGGCCTCTTTGGCAAAAGTTTACGTGACTATAAACTACTCGGTTTTCTACAAAACCACTTATTTTAAAAATGCGGAGCCTAAATCACTCCTTTTTCAAAACTACTCGAGTTCCTTCAACGATATCAAGTTCATTACGTTAAAGGTTTTTCACCAAAAACCAGCCGTAGCCCTCCGTAATTTCAGATTGGTATTACCTAGTATTCGTGTTGCGTTTGTTGGCATTTGTCAAGGCATAGTGTTCGGTAGCTATGTAGTGCTTTTTTGTTGCATAGTAATACGATTTTCTAAGATAGTTATATAGCCTTGTTGGCCTTTGTTAAGGGCTTATACGGGTTGGTTTAAAGTAATTCATGATAATGACGGGTTAAACTTGACTTGCGACTTATGATTTGTTGGCCTTTATCAAGGTCATAAGACGCTTGGGGCAAAAACCATATCGGGAGTTTCAAATATAAAGGAAACTTGCCAGGCATGCGCATACCTTCTGGAGTGTGGTGACTTGAGTGGCTTTCGTCATGTTATCACGCGATGATAGTTGGATCCCGATTCCCACTGATGAGTATGTGTTACTCTTTGGGTGATTTTCAGATGATCCCGACAAATTCTCCTTTTAGGGTTTGAAGGAGAATTCGAGAAAACAGTGGGAGCCATCCTGATTAGATAAAGTGATTAACAAATTTAATCTAGATTAGAGTGCACATTGAGTGTTTCTTTTCTCTCTCTTTCTTTAGCAGTGACATGACCCGCCTTAAACTAAAACTCATGAACCAAGTTATCCGAACCTTCTTACACACTTTGGCTTTGGATTGTCATGATTCAAGACAAAGTCGCACATATCCCTGCCACTCCTACTTTCCCTTTGCATTTCTCCAGAACACTCCGTATCATTACGAAGATCCATATTTCTTGGGTATGCCAGCGTATAGTTACATACGAACTCGAAGAAACTTTTTTTCAGTTCGAGAATGGATTCCGGTTCTGGAGAAATTGAATAGGATTATTCGGTTTTCTTTTCTATTTATCTTCTCTCAAGTTGCGAGAGCTCCTTATTGTTAGGAATATGTATACCCTAGAGGTCATTATTGTATGATATAGTGGATGCTTGGACACACACACACACACACACACACACACACACACACACACACACACACACACACACACACACATATATATATATATTGTTAGTGTATATGCCCTAGGGGCCACTATTGTATCATACTAGCATGTATATTACTTAATGGAAGCTTGGGATATTCACAGTTGTGTAGGGTTGCTAGGCACGCGCACAAGGGTCTACGAGGCATCAACCATGCCCGAATAAAAATTTAGCCGTGCCGAACAACCCGAATACAGAACTTTAAACTAGAGATTAGGAGAAAACAAGCATGCTAAACATTTTAACACTAAGTGAGAGGGATTACAACCTTTGTCGATCCGGTCCTTCACTTCATATGCTCCGTGTTGTGGTCCCTTCGCTGCGATCATCGGGATCCGGACTCTCGAGAGGTTCCACGAAGAGAAAGACGCAACCTTTGCTTCCGATCTTCGATACTAAGATGATCTACCTTGAAGTTTCTTTAACACAAGCTAACACTCATGAAATGATGTGAACACCCTCATCTAAATGGCAAGGGAAGATGAGGATGATGAAGTAGGAATTTTGCTCTCTTTATTTTTCTTTTTCTCATATTTATTCATCACCTTTTGAAAAACAAGTAAGCTTTTTCATGAAAGAATTGAAGGAAGAAGATGAACAATATTAGTTATCTTTTTGTGATGAATAGGAAAAGAAATAATATGATAGATAATGCAACCATGGTCAAGCTAACTCTTGTAGAGAATTAACTAGGGTTAGGGTTTGGGTTTGGTTAAAAATGAGTCACACACAAATATCTTTATCATGACAAAAAGAAAAGCTTCTAGAATCAACTAGAAGGTTTAACCCTAATCCAAACCCTAATCATGTTTAAACTCCACTAAACAAGTTGCATTAGTTATCATATCATGTTACAATATTATATATCACATATATAATATTTATCGTAACAAAATAAAATAATACAATTAACATATATCGCATATATATCAATGTATTACCCGAGTGAGAAAAAGAATCTTTTAGTGAGCAAATATTAGTTAATGTAATTTAATATATCATATATATTATTATACATTAAATTATCGAATCAACACTTGATCCGACAATCCGGCTATATCGCATATAACCGGCTAATATTTATCCGTACCGATTCATCGAATCAACACTTGATCCGACGACCCGGCTGATATCAAATATCGCGAGAATATAATACGGTATCATATATCGCATTATCCTCGATCCCGCACATATCACATATGTGCCCCTACTCCGTTTTTCCTGAGTCAAGAAACCTCTGTGTAGGACTCTAAAGAATCGTCAATACGTCGGCAGTAGGTGATGATCATATCAAACACCCACAAGCTGCAAGCGGTCAGCTAAACGTAACAGCTACCCAGGTATTGAGCGCTCAGAAGATCAACAGGCAAGCCTGTAAATTCTCCTGCGAATCCAAACAGTAACACTCCCGTACAGTCCGGTCTCGTCGTCTGATATGTCGCATATCTCGCCTAGGGGTGGTAAACGTCAGACCCCAGTAGCTTGATAAGTCGTGTCGATTTGAGGTCTATAACAGTTCGAGAAACTACTGATAACACTTACCAGTAAATCTCAGCAACCCTGGCCAGGGATTTCCGGTTATAGCCAATCGAACACAGCACAACATCAACTCCCTATACCGGGAGAGACGAATCCCCTCCTATCGCTCATTGCCTCCATGTGATTCGGGACTGTACCCAAAAGCCACCTTTTTGCACGCCCTCTTGGACGTGGTATGATGGAAATCAAAGCACAGTGGGAATCACACAAGACTCTATGACGATCTCGGGTCGACAGACTACTCTGTACCAGTGTCACCGGAGAACTGCCATCTGACGTATAGTATAATACCATCTGGGAGTTCTCGGCGAGTCCGTCCAGTGTACCCAGTCTCCACTGAGCACCCGTACACTATCCTTGATGTCAAACACCGATGGATATGGGATCATCCATCGCCCATCATATGGGTCAAGATGCGTATACGCTAGTTTACTCTGGTGTATCGATGCCCTGTCTTGATACACCATCGACTAGGAACAGTTATAGGATGTACTCGTCGACTACCGTGGCCCCACTAGTATGATCTCATCATAGTCCCAGTAGTCGAGTACAGGTCCTAAGGGCTTTATCAACATGTAATATAGAAACAATCAGAGTACATGTTAAGATAAAGTACAACCAGATAGCATACTATCATGTCGAGCAAGAAAGTCCTCCCTATATATGTCCAAGCATCCACTACAATATACATCGTATGTACAGTAATGGCCTCTAGGGCATACATATAACTAACAAGTTGTATTGACAGTCTTGCTAAAAATGGTAGTATGCTACTTGGTTTGTGTCTACTTTAATAGGTGCATATGTTTCTTATAACGCATCACTTATACATATTAGTAGAGCCCATAGGATCTTTGCTTGATTACCAGCGTTGTGATGGCAGTCACACTAGTAAGGGCTGGGTAGTCTATAAAGCAACATCCTATACTTGTCCCTAGTCGTAGGATTATCGAGACAGGGCATCGATACTCTGGAGTAGACTAGTGTGTACGCTTCTCATCCCAGTTGGGGAGATGGTCTGTCCCAAAGCCATCAGTACGTCGTACTGGAGATAGTATACAGGTGCTCGTTGTGTTACGGGTACACCGGACAGGACTCGCAGGAGAACTGATTGGATGGTATTATACCTAACGTCAGATAGCAGTTCTCAGGTTACATGTGTGCAGATAGTCTGTTGACTTAAGGTCGTCATTTGTTTCGTGTGAGTTCCCACTGTGCTTTGATTACTACCCTACCACGGCTCAAAGGAGTCGTTCAAACAGGTTTTAGTTTGGTACAGTCCCGAGCCACATGGAGGCAGTGAGCAACTGTTAGGGATTCGTCTCTTTCGGTATAGGTAGTTGATATCGCACTGTGATCGGTTGGTCATTACCATAAGTCTCTGGCCAGGGCAGATGGAGAATTACTGGTGGACTGATCAGTAGATTCTCAAATGGTCATGAGCTATACCGGCACGACTTGTACGGTTATTAGGGGTCTGACGTTCTCCACCTCCCTAGACCATACATGCGATAGTCTTAGACGAACAGACCGGACTGCACAGATATTGTCACGGACAGGCTCAGTAGGAGTTCGGATGGGTTTCCTTATCGGCCTTCTTATCGACATCTACCTAGGGACCGTTACGTACAGCTAGTGCCGCTTGCGGTCTGTGGTTAAACCCACTGCCAGCGTAGTGTCGAGTCTTTAGAGTCCCACACAGAGAGTTTCCCTGCTCCAGGCGAAACGATATAGAGGTCGTATGGTTTTACGACAAGGGTTCGGACGCATACGCGTTTAAACACACATACGACGTTCGGTCAGTTTTTACTAGCCGGCTTTGATTTAAGCCAGATTCTAGTATCGGGTTATTGGATTTATACAGTCTAAAGTTTTTCCGTGTTTTCACGGATTGGAGGGGCCTTCTCGTAATTTTACGGGAAGCTTCTAGAAGTATGGTGACTTGGGGGTTACAGTGGCATAAGCATTTATTGTTTAATGACTCATTTGTGTGATTCATCCATGGAGTTAAATGAAGCATTTATTAGCTACTGACTCATATGATGGATCACACAAGGTGAATGCATCAACCATGATGATTAATCATTTAAATTATTTATTTGATAAAATGTTATGGTTGTTATATTCAAATGAGCTCATTATTCAATATCATTCTTATCATCACCTTCTCTCTCCTCAAGCTCTCTCATTCTTGAAACCCTAACCTTAACCTCTCATGTGTTGAGATCAAGGTGTCACGACCCGCAGGGTACGGAACGTGACTGGCACTTAAGTTTACGAAACGTCTAAAGGCGTCCGTAAAATAAGTAAGCCAAAGCCCAGAAAACAAAACCAATTAAGCAAAAGAGTGAAGAAAACCCAAACATTTGAAAGCAAGTTTATCAAATAAGTCATGTAAAACCCTTTTTTAAAAACAATACTAATTTTTCCGAAAATTTCGGCAGAGTCTCCTTTGTAAATACTGGCCCCCAAAAATGGGTACAACAAGAATATATGCAAAACCAACAAAATAGGGCATCCCCAAGCGGGAGCTAGCTCTTCGCCATAAGGCGGTCACAAATCCCACGCAATGTAAATGACAGCAAGCATAATAATCATAATAAAGCATGAGAAAAGCAGCATGTCGGCTCAAGTGAGCTCGACCCCAAAATACAGCATAAAATCCACAAACCTCACAGTCTCATCTCTAGGTCAATATACAATAAATCTGGTAGAAACAGTAGATGGAGTACACTAGATACAAAGAATATACAAGTGGTACAAAATAATAACATAACCCACCTATGAGCAAATCTCGAGCTCAGGCAAAAGAGGCAAAAGACAAGTGCGCCCGCCGCTACTGAACTGACGGAGCGGACCTGCAAAAGACTGTGGAACAACGGGGGTGAGTTGCCAACTCGTGAGTAATAAATAACATCTACAAAGGCTATCGTATGCATGCACACAAGCATCCTAGCATCTAAAATACAGGTATGACTGGATGCACTAGCAGGTGTGTATACAACATCAGTGTGCTAATATGTATGCAACATGGAAATCTGGGGTCTCAATAGGTATATATAAGAAATATTTTATCTTCTTTTGTTTTTGAAACTCTTTTAGAATGCCAGCATAATGTCAATGAATCGACGAAAATCGGTGTCCAGCAACGACACCCAAAAGCTGTCTCAAATCTCATAAATCCATGTCATAGTGTCTCTGGCCTCAGCCATCCGGCTGACCCATCTCAGTATCAATATATATCATCCTCTCGCGGCCCCGGTCGGTATCCTCTGGATATCCGCCGTGCCCAATGAAGTCACCGGTAGGTAATCCGTCCCCTGCCAGGCTCATCGTCAACACCACGAGCTTCTTGCCCCGGGGTACCCTACCGGGCCCACCATGTACCCGAAACGGTTCATCCAACTCCTCGAAACGGGTCTCCAAAAATCACAGCAAACTCATGGTGGACGACACTTACATCACTAGAAAACCGCAATTTACATGTTTTAAAAATATATAATAAGTTTAGAAATTTTGCGGCTTTCCCCCGAAATCCAGCAATATCATAAAATCCCAAGAAATCCTCATTAGTGCATATATCAATGATAATGAATGCGTATAATATCAATAATCAAGTTGCGATGTGTGATTAATGTATTAAGCATGAACAATTAATATGATGAAGTACATGCACATGAATAGCAATACTACGGTTTCATTTTTAAGGAATTAAAGGCAATAGTACCAGTTTAAGTATCAATTTGTAAAAGGTTTCAATTTAAAAGTTATCTAGTGTGGTGGCATGGCAATTACCAGGGTGTGTGTGTAAACATGAATAGTGCTCGTGCTGCATATAAAAACCCTGGTAATGGTGCAGGTGTCCTATGAAATGGTTTCGTATAGATATGTCAATATAATGCATGGATGCAGCAAATAGTCGAATAGGTATTTCACCCCTAATTACTAACATCACTTAGGGTCTTGTAAGTTAATAAAACTATCGGGCGGCTTGCGCCATCCAACGATAGTCCCCCGTAGATGTTACATCTACTCACCGGGATTCCTGGCTAGCTGTGTCCGATCACCGCCTTTCCCTTTCGCGCCGCGTCTGACGTCTCCGCGACCGAACCTGGAATTTACATCAATACCAGATATAAGGTTACATATCAAGAACGACGCAAAACCCTAACGAAACAACTAAAGTTCGCTAACTAGGTACAACGTGCGCAAAGTGCGCGGAACACACGCGAAAATCGCAAAAACTGCCAAAAAACGCCGATTTGGGTCGCCCGGCAAAACTAAAACCCGACTACCCAAAAACCGCACTCACGCATCCTAAAAGTCGTAGGACAAGCCATTACAATCATCAAGATATCAAAAATAATTCATCACATAATTTTTATACAAAACTAGTAAGCATTTCAATCCAAAATCGGTGCAAAAATCGCCGATTAGCGACAAAACGACTACAATCTAGCACAATCACCCAACCACACTACAAGCAATCTACAAACACTAATTATAACACAACAACAATGATTCCAATCCTATTTTCCATAAACAACCATTCTTGAATTCATAACCTAGCAATTTCCAAATCCATTTCCACACTTGAAAGCTTAATTTAACACAACAAAAGCCCACTTAAGAAAATTAACCTCTTAGGTTAGGTTAGCAAAATACTAGATAACAATTTAGGTTCAATCAACTAAATAATGTTTTCTAAAACTTAATCAACTCACTAATCATGTTTCACAAACCATTACCAAACATAAACCCTCTCTTGAAAATTTAAAACAACAATTTCACCCTTCTAAAATTAACTAATTTAGCAAAATTGAAAACTATATCAACAAGGTAACTATATAGATTAGTTAATTAACCATTAGATTAACTATAAAACAACTTAATTAATTATCATGGCTTCAAACCCTAGTTAAACAAACTACTCTTTTTATTAAACTAGATTAGAAATTATATAACTTTTAACACTAAACCATGCATTTAAAGGAATTAGCAACAAAAGAAAGTAACTTTGATGGAATTTATACCTCTTGATCTATGGATCAAGCAAGAAAATTTTGCTCCAATAGATGGCTTCAAGCACCAAGATTCCAAGTAAGAATGGCTAAGGAAAATGATAGCATAAGGATTTTGTGTTGAAAAAGAGAAGGATTTGTGGATTTTTATTGAATTTTGTTGCAAATTTTGAAGAAAATGAGAGAGAAAGAGAAGGAAAATAATGGAGATGGGGGATGGTGCAGGTTTCGGCCAGTATTGAGGTGTGGGGGAGGGTGTGGGCAAGTGGGGAAAGTCAAGGGTCAAGTTCCAAAGTCAAATGCACCATACTTTGTCCAATATATTTAAAATAAATCCATAAACAATCCCAATTTCACACAAGAAGGCAACCAAAGAAAGGAGCCCAGAAATTTCTGGTCTTGGTCAGGGTTGGGCTGTTCTAGGGCTGAGGGAAAAGAGAGAGGGGTTTTACAAAAGAAATTTTATGCAAAAAGGCCCCCTACAACTCAAAAATTGCAAGTTTTAGCTCAAAATTCAATAAATTCGTTTCAATTCATAAAAATTTGTTAAAAATCAAAATAAATTACTAAAAATTCATGTTATCACTAGATTATAATTATCATAATTTTAGAGATTAAAATTAGCCCGGAAAAATTTGTATTTATCGCTTATTTAATGTATTTTCTTACCGGCTTAAAATAATATTAAAAAATTGAAAAATAGGGAAAAATTTTTAAATGACCAAAATTTCATAATTAACTCATTAGCTACTAAAAACAAGTAATTACCTATCCATTTAAGGTATAATTAGCCCTAAACTGCAAAATATCGAGAAAGACGGTTTTCGGAAAAATACCGAATTTTCACCGAATTTCAGGAAAACACCAAAACGACTTTTCAAGACGCTACAATCTTCCCCCGTTAAAGAAATTCGGTCCCCGAATTTAAAAATATAGCTACGCGTACCTTCAAAGAGATGGGGATACTTCTTCCTCATCTCGCCCTCGGTCTCCCAGGTAACCTCCTCGCTGCTCGGGCTACGCCAAAGGACCTTGAAGGTTGGTATACTCTTCGACCTCAACTTCTTCACCTGCCGATCCAGGATGGCCACCGGCTGCTCTGCAAAAGAAAGGTCGCGCTCTAGCTGGACTGTCGGGTGCTGAATCGCATGCGAAGGGTCGTGAAGGTACTTGCGGAGCATCGAAACATGAAAGACGGGGTGAACATCGGGAAAGCTGGGAGGAAGAGCCAAACGATAAGCAACAGCGCCAACACGCTCGAGGATCTCGAAGGGACCTACGAATCTAGGGCTAAGCTTCCCCTTTCGCCCAAAATGCATCACGCCCTTCATCGGAGAGACTTTCAGAAAAACATGGTCGCCAACTGCGAACTCTAATCTGCGACGGCGCCTATCTGCATAGGATTTCTCCCTGCTCTGAGCCGCTCTCATCCGGTCTCGGATCAACTGTATCTTCGCTGTCGTCTCCTCAACAAGCTGCGGCCCCAAAATGCTGCTCTCGCTGAGCTCTGTCCAACAAACGGGCGATCTGCATCTCCTCCCATACAATGCCTCGAAAGGTGCCATCTGAATAGTATCCTGGAAGCTGTTGTTGTAGGAGAACTCCACTAGAGGTAAATGACGATCCCAGCTACCACCAAAGTCTAAAACGCACGCTCTGAGCATGTCCTCGAGAGTCTGAATGGTCCGCTCTGACTGTCCGTCTGTCTGCGGATGAAACGCTGTGCTGAAGCTCAAACGAGTGCCCAAAGCCTCCTGAAGTCTCTGCCAAAGTCGGCTAGTGAACTGAGTGCCTCGATCTGACACGATACAAGTCGGTACGCCATGTAGTCGCACGATCTCGTCAATATAGAGCTGAGCATACTGAGCGAAGCTGAAAGTCGTCTTCACTGGAAGGAAGTGAGCCGCTTTCGTCAATCTATCCACGATCACCCAGATGGAGTCGTACCCTCGACTGGTCCTGGGTAGACCCACAACGAAATCCATCGCAATCTGCTCCCATTTCTACTCTGGAATAGGTAACGGCTGTAGCTCTCCTGCGGGCCTCTGGTGCTCGGCCTTGACTTGCTGGCAAGTCAGGCATCTCGAAACGAACTCCGCAATGTCCCTCTTCATCCCGTCCCACCAGTAGGTCTCTCTCATATCATGGTACATCTTGGTGGAACCGGGGTGGACACTATACACTGATCGGTGTGCCTCCTCAAGAATGTCGCGCCGCAATCCATCAGCCTCTGATACGCACAGTCTAGATCCATATCGTAAAATCCCCTGATCGTCAACCACGAACCCGGAAAATCTGCCCTGTCCCATCTGTGCCATGATCTCTGAGCAACGGTCGTCACTGCGCTGTGCCTCATATATACGGTCAAGCAACTGTGGGCGTGCATGAACATGCGCGAGCTGTCCTCCTGTCTGAGTGAACTCGAACTCAACTCAACTGTCGCATAACATCTGCCAATCTGCTGACGACTGCCTCTGAACTGCGCGCAAAAAGGATAGACTACCCCCGGGCCTCCTACTCAACGCATTTGCCACCACATTTTCCTTGCCGGGGTGATATAAGATCTCGCAGTCGTAGTCTTTCACCAACTCCATCCAACGACGCTGTCTGAGGTTCAGGTCTCGCTGCTGAAATATGTACTTTAAGCTCTTGTGATCGGTGAATATCTGACACGACTCACCGTAAAGGTAATGTCGCCAAATCTTCAGTGCAAAGACCACTGCAGCCATCTCCAAATCATGAGTGGGGTAGTTCTGTTCATGCTTCTTCAACTGCCGAGAAGCATAAGCGATCACCCGGCCATGCTGCATCAAAACGCATCCTAAACCCACTCGCGAAGCATCACAGTAGACAACAAATCCGCCTGATCCCGAAGGCAAAGATAATACCGGCGCCGTAGTCAAACATGTCCGCAGCTGCTGAAAACTGCGCTCGCACTCCTCCGTCCATACGAAAGGAACTCCCTTCCGGGTCAAACCGGTCAACGGTGCAGCTATACGGGAGAAGTCCTGAACAAAACGCCTGTAGTAGCCCGCCAAGCCTAGAAAACTACGGATCTCAGTAACCGATGTAGGTCGGGGCCACTGCTGAACAGCCTCAATCTTCTTCGGGTCCACACAAATGCCGTCTCTCGTAACCACGTGACCCAAGAATCCGACGCTGTCCAGCCAGAAAGCACACTTGGAGAACTTCGCGAACAGCTGGTGCTCCCTCAGAGTCTGTAACGTAATCCGCAAGTGCTGCTCGTGCTCCTCTCTGCTCCGGGAGTACACCAAGATATCGTCGATAAACACGATGATGAACAAGTCAAGATACAGCCTGAATGTACGGTTCATCAAATCCATAAATGCTGCTGGGGCGTTGGTGAGTCCGAACGACATCACCAAAAACTCGTAGTGGCCATAGCGTGTACGGAAAGCTGTCCTCGGTATATCCTCCTGTCGAACTCGCAGCTGATGGTATCCTGATCGCAAGTCGATCCTCGAAAAATACCCCGCACCGTGAAGCTGGTCGAACAAATCATCAATGCGCGGCAACGGATATCTGTTCCGAACGGTAACTTTGTTCAGCTGGCGGTAGTCGATACATAAGCGCAAACTTCTATCCTTCTTCTTGACAAACAGGACCGGAGCACCCCACGGAGAAACACTCGGTCGAATAAGCCCCTTATCCAATAAATCCTGCAACTGATCCTTCAGCTCTCGAAGCTCTGCCGGGGCCATCCGATAAGGCGGTATAGAAATAGGCCCCGAACCGGGAATCAAATCAATGCAGAACTCAACATCGCGCTCAGGCGGTAGCCCAGGTAGCTCATCAGGGAAAACATCAGGGAACTCACAAACTACCGGGACCCGGTCCAACGGAATCTCTGAAGCTCGAGTATCACAAACAAACGCTAAGAATCCCTGACATCCCTTCCGCAAGAGCTGACCAGCGCGAAGAGACGAAATTAAGCTGGGAAGGGTGACACTGCGGTCTCCCCGAATAACAAGGACTGGCTCTCCTGGAAAGCTAAATCTGACTGCCTTCTCACGGCAGTCCACCGAAGCATAACAAGTGGCTAGCCAATCCATGCCCAGAAGCACATCAAAGTCCAACATATCGAGGAGTATCAAATCAACTGATGAATCCCTCTCCCCGATACGAACGGAACACAAACGAAATACAAACCGAGCGACAAACGACTCGCCTACCGGAGTACTAACAACAAGCGGCTGATCTAACGACGACGACTCACGGCCCAACATCGGTGCAAAGTGTGTAGATACGTACGAATGTATGGAACCTGGGTCGAATAATACCCGTGCGTCGAAAGAACAAACTGGCAAGGTACCTGTCACAACGGCATTGGATGCCTGAGCATCCTGCGGTGTCAAAGCAAAAACTCGGGCCTGTCCTCCACCGATAGCGGGCTGACCTCGACCTCGGCCTCTGCCTCCTCGTCCTCTCTGAACAGGACCGCCACGTCCACGGCCTCTCGGTGCACCTAACTGGCGTGGAGCATCGCCTGGGATAGGAAGTAGGGCTCTCTGAGGAGGGGGTGGTGATGGTGGTAGGGTCACATGCGGAACTGTCGCTGCTCCCTGTCGTCTCACTGGACAGTCTCTGACAAGATGGTGCAGACTCCCGCACCCAAAACATCCTGGCGACGGCTGCTGCCCCTGGGGATAAGAACCATATAACTGTCCCCGCCCAAATCCTCTGCCAGGCCTATCTCTCGGAAAGAATCTGGCGCGCTGCCTCTGAGGCGGTACATCGGTGCGCATCCTCTTCGGCCCAGAAACGGCCGAAGTCTGTGATATGCGTGCCTCCATCCGCAATGCCGTATCCCTAGCAGCTGAATAAGTGTCGTAGTGCTGGGCGCCAATGGCAAGATATAGCTGGGCATCAAGTCCCTGTACAAACCTCTTCACCATCTTCTCCTCGGTATCCACCAAATACTGAGCATATCGGGATAACTGTGTAAACTGGATGTCATACTCAGACACCGTCATCCCAGGTGTCTTGACTAAGGCCTCGAAGCTGCGAGCTCTGGCGTCACGAACGCTCTCAGGAAGGAAACGGGCTAGAAAGACCGCTGTAAACTCGGCCCAAGTCATAGGCGGCAGACCTGCAGCTCGACCTCTCAAGACTGACTCCCACCATGTCTGCGTGAGACCCTCTAGTCGGAAACTCGCAAGCTCTACCCATCGATCATCCGAACATCTCAGCGAACGGCAGATCCTGGCTAAACTGTCAAGGAACGTCTGTGGGTCCTCCGCTGCCTCGGTGCCGGTGAATACTGGAGGTCTCAGCCTCATGAAATCCTGTAGTGAAACCGGAATGGCCACGGTGGTAGTAGTAGGAGCAGGTATCATGGTCGTCTGTGACGTAGTAGGTACGTCATCCGACCTCGGTGTACGACTGGCTGCAACTAGGGATCCTACCATCTGACGTAGCTCCTGCATGCCTCCCATCATCTGTCGCAACTCCTCCATACCGGTCTCGAGCCTATCCATACGGCCTGGGGAAGGTGGATCGGTCTGTCTCTGCGGCGTAGGCATACCACCCTGCTCAGTTCTAGTCTCGGACGAGCCAGCTCGAATCTCGTCTCTGGCGGCAGCCCTCTGTGCCCTCGTAGCCTTCGGCGGCATAGTGGCTGGTACAGGAAACAGGACAGTAAGAACAGTGCAATAGGATCATAGGATACACGGAATTGAAGAAGGAAATTTCCAAGCAAGTATCCTAAAGTCACTTAGGCGGAGTACCGTATCGTAAGTATGCCGCGGACATACGCACGCTACGTTATGCTGCTTAAGTCACTTACTCCATCTACCAAGGGTCATCCTACACTCACAAAGGTAAAACCTATCGCTCTGATACCAACTTTGTCACGACCCGCAGGGTACGGAACGTGACTGGCACTTAAGTTTACGAAACGTCTAAAGGCGTCCGTAAAATAAGTAAGCCAAAGCCCAGAAAACAAAACCAATTAAGCAAAAGAGTGAAGAAAACCCAAATATTTGAAAGCAAGTTTATCAAATAAGTCATGTAAAACCCTTTTTTAAAAACAATACTAATTTTTCCGAAAATTTCGGCAGAGTCTCCTTTGTAAATACTGGCCCCCAAAAATGGGTACAACAAGAATATATGCAAAACCAACAAAATAGGGCATCCCCAAGCGGGAGCTAGCTCTTCGCCATAAGGCGGTCACAAATCCCACGCAATGTAAATGACAGCAAGCATAATAATCATAATAAAGCATGAGAAAAGCAGGATGTCGGCTCAAGTGAGCTCGACCCCAAAATACAGCATAAAATCCACAAACCTCACAGTCTCATCTCTAGGTCAATATACAATAAATCTGGTAGAAACAGTAGATGGAGTACACTAGATACAAAGAATATACAAGTGGTACAAAATAATAACATAACCCACCTATGAGCAAATCTCGAGCTCAGGCAAAAGAGGCAAAAGACAAGTGCGCCCGCCGCTACTGAACTGACGGAGCGGACCTTCAAAAGACTGTGGCACAACGGGGGTGAGTTGCCAACTCGTGAGTAATAAATAACATCTGCAAAGGCTATCGTATGCATGCACACAAGCATCCTAGCATCTAAAATACAGGTATGACTGGATGCACTAGCAGGTGTGTATACAACATCAATGTGCTAATATGTATGCAACATGGAAATCTGGGGTCTCAATAGGTATATATAAGAAATATTTTATCTTCTTTTGTTTTTGAAACTCTTTTAGAATGCCAGCATAATGTCAATGAATCGACGAAAATCGGTGTCCAGCAACGACACCCAAAAGCTGTCTCAAATCTCATAAATCCATGTCATAGTGTCTCTGGCCTCAGCCATCCGGCTGACCCATCTCAGTATCAATATATATCATCCTCTCGCGGCCCCGGTCGGTATCCTCTGGATATCCGCCGTGCCCAATGAAGTCACCGGTAGGTAATCCGTCCCCTGCCAGGCTCATCGTCAACACCACGAGCTTCTTGCCCCGGGGTACCCTACCGGGCCCACCATGTACCCGAAACGGTTCATCCAACTCCTCGAAACGGGTCTCCAAAAACCACAGCAAACTCATGGTGGACGACACTTACATCACTAGAAAACCGCAATTTACATGTTTTAAAAATATATAATAAGTTTAGAAATTTTGCGGCTTTCCCCCAAAATCCAGCAATATCATAAAATCCTAAGAAATCCTCATAAGTGCATATATCAATGATAATGAATGCGTATAATATCAATAATCAAGTTGCGATGTGTGATTAATGTATTAAGCATGAACAATTAATATGATGAAGTACATGCACATGAATAGCAATACTACGGTTTCATTTTTAAGGAATTAAAGGCAATAGTACCAGTTTAAGTATCAATTTGTAAAAGGTTTCAATTTAAAAGTTATCTAGTGTGGTGGAATGGCAATTATCAGGGTGTGTGTGTAAACATGAATAGTGCTCGTGCTGCATATAAAAACCCTGGTAATGGTGCAGGTGTCCTATGAAATGGTTTCGTATAGATATGTCAATATAATGCATGGATGCAGCAAATAGTCGAATAGGTATTTCACCCCTAATTACTAACATCACTTAGGGTCTTGTAAGTTACTAAAACTATCGGGCGGCTTGCGCCATCCAACGATAGTCCCCCGTAGATGTTACATCTACTCACCGGGATTCCTGGCTAGCTGTGTCCGATCACCGCCTTTCCCTTTCGCGCAGCGTCTGACGTCTCCGCGACCGAACCTGGAATTTACATCAATACGAGATATAAGGTTACATATCAAGAATGACGCAAAACCCCAACGAAACAACTAAAGTTCGCTAACTAGGTACAACGTGCGCAAAGTGCGCGGAACACACGCGAAAATCGCAAAAACTGCCAAAAAACGCCGATTTGGGTCGCCCGGCAAAACTAAAACCCGACTACCCAAAAACCGCACTCACGCATCCTAAAAGTCGTAGGACAAGCCATTACAATCATCAAGATATCAAAAATAATTCATCACATAATTTTTATACAAAACTAGTAAGCATTTCAATCCAAAATCGGTGCAAAAATCGCCGATTAGCGACAAAACGACTACAATCTAGCACAATCACCCAACCACACTACAAGCAATCTACAAACACTAATTATAACACAACAACAATGATTCCAATCCTATTTTCCATAAACAACCATTCTTGAATTCATAACCTAGCAATTTCCAAATCCATTTCCATACTTGAAAGCTTAATTTAACACAACAAAAGCCCACTTAAGAAAATTAACCTCTTAGGTTAGGTTAGCAAAATACTAGATAACAATTTAGGTTCAATCAACTAAATAATGTTTTCTAAAACTTAATCAACTCACTAATCATGTTTCACAAACCATTACCAAACATAAACCCTCTCTTGAAAATTTAAAACAACAATTTCACCCTTCTAAAATTAACTAATTTAGCAAAATTGAAAACTATATCAACAAGGTAACTATATAGATTAGTTAATTAACCATTAGATTAACTATAAAACAACTTAATTAATTATCATGGCTTCAAACCCTAGTTAAACAAACTACTCTTTTTATTAAACTAGATTAGAAATTATATAACTTTTAACACTAAACCATGCATTTAAAGGAATTAGCAACAAAAGAAAGTAACTTTGATGGAATTTATACCTCTTGATCTATGGATCAAGCAAGAAAATTTTGCTCCAATAGATGGCCTCAAGCACCAAGATTCCAAGTAAGAATGGCTAAGGAAAATGATAGCATAAGGATTTTGTGTTGAAAAAGAGAAGGATTTGTGGATTTTTATTGAATTTTGTTGCAAATTTTGAAGAAAATGAGAGAGAAAGAGAAGGAAAATAATGGAGATGGGGGATGGTGCAGGTTTCGGCCAGTATTGAGGTGTGGGGGAGGGTGTGGGCAAGTGGGGAAAGTCAAGGGTCAAGTTCCAAAGTCAAATGCACCATACTTTGTCCAATATATTTAAAATAAATCCATAAACAATCCCAATTTCACACAAGAAGGCAACCAAAGAAAGGAGCCCAGAAATTTCTGGTCTTGGTCAGGGTTGGGCTGTTCTAGGGCTGAGGGAAAAGAGAGAGGGGTTTTACAAAAGAAATTTTATGCAAAAAGGCCCCCTACAACTCAAAAATTGCAAGTTTTAGCTCAAAATTCAATAAATTCGTTTCAATTCATAAAAATTTGTTAAAAATCAAAATAAATTACTAAAAATTCATGTTATCACTAGATTATAATTATCATAATTTTATAGATTAAAATTAGCCCGGAAAAATTTGTATTTATCGCTTATTTAATGTATTTTCTTACCGGCTTAAAATAATATAAAAAAATTGAAAAATAGGGAAAAATTTTTAAATGACCAAAATTTCATAATTAACTCATTAGCTACTAAAAACAAGTAATTACCTATCCATTTAAGGTATAATTATCTCTAAACTGCAAAATATCGAGAAAGACGGTTTTCGGAAAAATACCGAATTTTCACCGAATTTCAGGAAAACACCAAAAAGACTTTTCAAGACGCTACACAAGGGTTAGCTAGACTAATACATCCCTAATCTAACTCTATATCCCGTAGGTAGCTTAGATTAGCACTTTGAGCAACCTAGTTATCTCAAGTTAGAGATCAAGCTTGGAGTAGGAGCTCTCGGGTGGATCGTCTTTGACTCGAGGAGGCCGTTGAGGTTCCGATGTTCCAAGGAGCCTACGAGGAGTGGAGGACAGCGATGAAGACCCGAAGGACAAGTAACGTGAGGTATAACTTCGAATCCGAGTAGTTAAACCTCTCGTAGTTAGTTAGTAACGGTTTAGATACGATTCATGCGCTCAAGTCCGTGTTACGAAGCTTTGATAATCGTTTTTCATATATTCCTCCTCCCTGCAAGATCGTGGGGTGCGTGACATAGACTTACAGTGGTATCAGAGCCAACTAAACCATTACTAGCTTGTTAGCAACTAATTAGAGTTTCGATCGACGGAAAAACACGAAAACGAAACCTCAGAACCCTAACAGTTTCTGTTAATTTTAAATGTGTCGAAAAAAATATTTGATATGCCTTAAAATTCACATCAGGGAAATACAAGAATTCTGGGAAAATACGATGTCCTAACTCGGCTTGATGGCCGCGGATCCGCGGCAAGATTGTGCTTTTGGCCGCGGATCCGCGGCGGAGTCAACCCCGAGTTGACTCGGATTTGCTTTGTAATTCATATTTTTTGGTGTTTTGTTTTCCAGTATATTCTGTTTCTGCCCAGGTTACTTCTGTGCTGGTTTGCTTTTGGGGTAGACACGGAATAAGGTAGTCGATCGATGTTCTAAATTAATTGCTAATCGGGTTTTTATCTATAATGTTTAATGTGTTCGTAAACCTCCCCTAACTGCTAGTATGTCGGTTGGCAGGGGGTTGCACATTTCTGTAATGTTTACTGTTTGTGTATATGGACTTGATTGGAATGTTGTGATGATTAGCCGGGGTTTGAGATGTGTTTTAAATTCATTCATTCGATGTAATTGTAATATGATGTAATATTCTTTTGCGGGGCGCATCCAGGTTGCGGTTGTAGCCACCGTTGTATTATTTCATTTTTACTGTTTTTTGCTCCTAGGATAGACCCAAGGTGGGGTGCACAAACTACCGGGTATTTTGAAGTGTTTAGTGGCCTACTCACGTTGTTGAGGAAGACCGCTTCACTTCGGATATTTGGCGGGTAGTTTTCCGTACCCGTAGGGGTCTAGGGTGGGGTAATGGCTATTCATCACAACTGTGTATTCCGTCTTTTGTTGCAGGCTCAAAGCAAACGCGGATTGCTAGTATATCCAATAAAGTTCATCAGTGATCCGGAATGCTTATTATTGCGTCTGACGAATGTACAATATCTATATATGATAGCTATTAGACGTCACTTATGTTTTACACCCACGCTAGCCCAGTCCCCGCTCTGTCGTTAGTTAAGTAACCTAACGGGTGATGACGGGACCCCGTGGCGAATGCGGATGGCATAAGAGGACGTGGTATTTTCGTTGTTTTCTGCAATGATAGGATAAATGATGGGACATATTATTATAATGCAAAGAAAATAAACCAAAGTTCAATCGTTGGAACAAATTTAAAAGAAACCACTCGGTTATTTTAAAAGAGCAGAATTTTTAATTGCGGAGCTTTAACCACTCCTTTTAAAAAGCTATCAGGTTCCTTCGATTATATCAAGTTCACTACATTCACGGTTTTGCCAAAACCATTCGTAGCCTTCCGTCATTTCATATGAATATTCAATAGTATTCAAGCTATGTTTGTTGACTTTCGTCAAGGCATAGTGATTGGTAGCTGTTGGGTGTTCATATGTTGCATAGATAGATGCGTTAGTTTGGGACAGTCGTATTACCTTGTTGACCTTCGTCAAGGGTATGTACGGGTGGGTTCAAATTAACCTGGATAATGATGGGTAGAACTTGACATGTGACTTATGATTTGTTGACCTTCATCAAGGTCATAAGAGCATAGGGCAAAAATCCACATCGGGAATTTCTAAAGAAACTGAAATTTGCAGAGAGATGCATACCATTTTGGAGTTTGATGAATGTTGGTAGGATTCCTTCAACATTATCATATGATGATATTTTGGATCCCGATCCTACTGTAAGTATATACTACTTATCAGGAGATTCGTCACTTAACGATCAATGCTATAATCCAAGTAGGTGCCTAGAAAGGTGTCAGCGGGGTTACACCCCCAGAGAAAAGAGGTTCTTCAATTAAGGAACTTCGCGAAAGCGTTGGAAAACCTCCCTCGAAGTATCGACACTGGCCTGGCTGAACGGTTAAGCAAGTATTGTACGGTGAGAATAGTCCTGGCTAATTCTTCTTTTATGGTTTGAGGAAGGATTCGAGAAACAGTGGGAGCCATCCTGTTTAGATAAATTAAAAACCACTCTAAACTTGCAAGAGCATCATGCTAAAGTGTTTTCTTCTCTCTCTCTCTTAATTGCAGCGACCTTGTGACCACGAGTAGGTTACATCTAGATAATAAATTGACTGAATCTGACTTATATGACTGGCAGAAGGATTGCAGGGCTAGCAAAGCCAGTATCCAGGATACGAAGCATGTTGTGGCTTCGGCCTCAAGTGTGTTTGTAATTGAGAACTGTTTGTCAATTAACTCTACTTCCTGGGTACTAGATACCGGAGAAGGATCTCATATCTGTAATTCATTACATGTTTTGAGAAACCGTAGAGTTATAAAGGTAAGTGATTGGTCTCTCAGAGTTGCAAACGGAATGAGCGTGGACGCTGAATCCGTGGGAGAATATCGCCTAGGTTTGACAAGTGGGCAGATATTGATTCTACGTAACTGTTTGTATGTACCTAGTATGACTTGTAATATCATTTCAGTGTCCTCACTTTCGAGAGAGGGATATGATTTTATATTCGTAAGAGATGTAGTTCACATCCACCTAAATCAAGTTCTGATTGGGTCCGGTACATTAGATAACGACATATACGTATTGAGTCAAGCTCAGGTTTTCAATGTCCAGAACACACTTAAAAGAAAGTCTCCGGAATTAAATTAGACTTTCTTATGGCATTGTAGACTAGGTCACATCAATGAGAGAAGGTTGACTAAGTTACATAGAGAAGGATATTTAAATCCGTTCAAATATCAATCATATGCAACTTGTCAATCCTGTCTCAAAGGAAAGATGACAAAGACTCTGTTCACTGGACACGGAGTAAGAGCAAGCGAGCTCTTAGGACTCGTACACAGTGATGTGTGCGGTCCAGTGTCTACACATGCGAGAGGTGGTTATTCCTACTATATTACTTTTACGGATGATTTCTCTAGGTATGGATATGTCTTCTTAATGAAGCATAAATCCGAGGCCTTTGAGAAATTCCAAGAATACAAGAATGAAGTGGAAAAACAAACAGGCAAGAGTATAAAGACACTGAGATCTGATCGAGGTGGTGAATACTTAAGTGCCGAGTTCCTGGGTTACTTAAAAGAGAATGGAATTCTCTCTCAGCTTACTCCTCCATACACACCACAATATAACGGTGTATCGGAGAGACGGAACCGAACTCTATTGGATATGGTTCGTTCCATGATGAGTAAGGCTGAGTTACCACGATCTTTCTGGGGTTATGCGCTTGAAACAACTGCATATCTTTTGAACAAGGTTCCAACCAAGACTGTGCCTACCACACCATATCAGATGTGGAGTGGGAGGAAACCCTGTCTTAAGTATCTTAAGACATGGGGATGTCCGGCTCTTGTAAAGAAGCAGCATGCGGACAAGCTCGAGGCACGCTCAGTACTGTGTAAGTTTGTGGGATACCCAAAGAACTCCAGGGGGTATCTTTTCTATTCCGCAGAGGAACAAAAGGTTTTTGTTTCTCAGCATCCCCACTTCTCGGAAACTGAATTTTTTGAAAATCAGATTAGTGGGAGCGCAATAGAACTGGAAGAAATTCCAGAACCACAAGCTATTACTGAAAGCTTGGAAGAACCAGAAGTTTTAAGAGAACCGGACATCCCAACGCCACTCCGCAGAAGAAGTAGGCAGTCTCATCCGCCCGAGAGATACTACGGTTTTCTTATAGACGGGGATAGAGAAGATTGCACTATTGACTATGATGATCCTACTAGCTTCCAGCAAGCCATTCAGAGCGGCGACTCGGTAAAATGGCTGGATGCAATGCGGACCGAAATGGAATCCATGTACACTAACAAGTATGGACTTTGGACATTGCTCCAGATGGGGTAAAACCCGTAGGATGCAAATGGATCTTCAGAAAGAAGATTGGTGTAGATGGACAGGTTGAAACCTATAAGGCTAGACTTGTTGCAAAGGGTTTCCGTCAAAGACCTGCTTTGGACTATGACGAAACCTTTTCTCCAGTAGCTATGCTAAAATCCATTCGGGTCCTTCTTGCTATTGCTGCCTTCCACGATTATGAGATCTGGCAGATGGACGTAAAGACGACTTTTCTAAATGGTAATTTGGAAGAGTGCGTCTATATGGATCAGCCAGAGTGATTCATTCAGAGTGGGAGCAGCAGTAAAGTATGCAAGTTGCTTAAGTCCATTTATGGACTAAAGCAGGCATCTCGGAGTTGGAACATCTGTTTTGATGATGCTGTCAAAGAATTTGACTTTATCAAAAATCCTGATGAACCATACATATACAGAAAGATTGTAGGGAGAGCTGTAGTATTCCTCGTCTTGTACGTGGATGACATTCTCCTAATAGGAAATGATATTCCTATGTTACAGTCAGTCAAAAGATTCTTGTCACAGAAATTCTCCATGAAGGACCTGGGTGATGCCACCTACATTCTGGGGATCCAGATCTATCGTGATAGATCAAAGAGGATGTTGGGACTTTTCGCAGTCCAGGTACATAGACACCATATTGAAAAGATTCAGTATGGAAGATTCTAAGCGCGGTAACCTACCGGCTTGTCACGGAATCACCCTCTCCAAAGAGATGTCTCCTAAGACTGATTTGGAAAGGGGTTGCATGTCGATTATACCCTACGCTTCTGAGGTAGGCTCTATAATGTATGCGATGTTATGTACCAGACCAGATGTAGCATACGCATTGAGCGTAGTAAGCCGGTATCAAGCAAACCCAGGGAAGAAGTACTGGATAGCAGTAAAGAACATTCTCAAGTACCTGAGGAGGACTAAGGAGATGTTTTTGGTGTATGGCGGAAAAGACCTCTAGATTGAGGCCTTTGCCGACTCCGGCTTCCAGAGTGACAAAGATGACTCCAAATCCATGTCGGGTTATGTCTTTACCCTCAATGGAGGGGCGGTCTGTTGGAAGAGTCCAAGTAGGAGACCGTTGCTGACTCAACAATGGAAGCGGAGTACATAGCTGCTTGCGATGCCGCAAAAGAAGCTGTCTGGATGAAGAAGTTCCTCACAGAACTTCAGGTGGTTCCTATTAATGTTGATCCAATACCTCTGTATCGTGACAACAACGGCGCTATAGCTTTAGTGAAGGAACCCAGGTCCCATCAGAAGTCCAGACACATCTTAAGGCGGTACCACCTGATCAAGGAGATCGTAGACCGCCGGGAGATCGAGGTGAAAAGAGTAGAGACGGAGAATAACATTGCCGATCCATTCACAAAGGCCATTCCTCAGACACAGTTCGAAAGGCTATTCGAGATGATAGGTCTTCGATATGCCAGCTCATGGCCCTAGTGCAAGTGGGAGATTGTTAGTGTATATGCCCTAGGGGCCATTATTGTATCATACTAGCATGTATATTACATAATGGAAGCTTGGGATATTCACAGTTGTATTGACAGTCTTGCTAAAAATGGTAGTATGCTACTTGGTTTGTGTTTACTTTAATATGTGCATATGTTTCTTGTAACGCATCACTTATACATATTAGTCGAGCCCATAGGATCTTTGCTTGATTACTAGCGTTGTGATGGCAGTCACAATAGTGGGGGCTGGGTAGTCTATAAAGCAACATCCTATACTTGTCCCTAGTCGTAGGATTATCGAGACAGGGCATCGATACTCTGGAGTAGACTAGTGTGTACGCTTCTCATCCCGGTTGGGGAGATGGTCTGTCCCATAACCATCAGTACGTCATACTGGAGATAGTATACAGGTGCTCGTTGTGTTACGGGTACACCGGACAGGACTCGCAGGAGAACTGACTGGATGGTATTATACCTAACGTCAGATAGCAGTTCTCAGGTGACATGTGTGCAGATAGTCTGTTGACTTAAAGTCGTCATTTGTCTCGTGTGAGTTCCCACTGTGCTTTGATTACTACCCTACCACGACTCAAAGGAGTCGTGCAAACAGGTTTTAGTTGGGTACAGTCCCGAGCCATATGGAGGCAGTGAGCGACTGTTAGGGATTCGTCTCTCCCGGTATAGGGAGTTGATATCGCATTGTGATCGGTTGGTCATTACCATAAGTCTCTGGCCAGGGCTGATGGAGAATTACTGGTGGACTGATCAGCAGATTCTCGAAAGGTCATGAGCCATACCGGCACGACTTGTACGGTTATTAGGGGTCTGACGTTCTCCACCTCCCTAGACCATACATGCGATAGTCTTAGACGAACAGACCGGACTGCACGGATATTGTCACGGACAGGCTCAGTAGGAGTTCGGATGGATTTCCTCATCGGCCTTCTTATCGACATCTACCTGGGGACCGTTATGTACAGCTAGTGCCGCTTGCGGTCTGTGGTTAAACCTACTGCCAGCGTAGTGTCGAGTCTTTAGAGACCCACACAGAGAGTTTCCCTGCTCCAGGCGAAACGATATAGAGGTCGTATGGTTTTACGACAAGGGTTCGGACGCATACGCGTTTAAACGCACGTACGGCGTTCGGACAGTTTTTACTACCCGGCTTTAGTTTAAGCCAGATTCTAGTATCGGGTTATTGGATTTATACAGTCTAAAGTTTTTCCGTGTTTTCACAGATTGGAGGGGCCTTCTCGTAATATTCCGGGAAGCTTCTAGAAGCATGGTGACTTGGGGGTTAAGGTGGCATAAACATTTATTGCTTAATGACTCATTTGTGTGATTCATCCATGGAGTTAAATGAAGCATTTATTAGCTAATGACTCATATGATGAATCACACAAGGTGAATGCATCAACCATGATGATTAATCATTTAAATTATTTATTTGATAAAATGTTATGGTTGTTATATTCAAATGAGCTCATTATTCAATATCATTCTTATCATCACCTTCTCTCTCCTCAAGCTCTCTCATTCTTGAAACCCTAACACTAACCTCTCATGTATTGAGATCAAGGGTTAGCTAGACTAATACATCCCTAATCCAACTCTATATCCCCTAGGTAGCTTAGATTAGCACTTTGAGCAACCTAGTTATCTCAAGTTAGAGATCAAGCTTGGAGTAGGAGCTCTCGGGTGGATCGTCTTTGACTCGAGGAGGCCGTTGAGGTGCCGATGTTCCAAGGAGCCTACGAGGAGTGGAGGACAGCGATGAAGACCCGAAGGACAAGTAACGTGAGGTATAACTTTGAATCCGAGTAGTTAAACCTCTCGTAGTTAGTTAGTAACGGTTTAGATACGATTCATGCGCTCAAGTCCGTGTTACGAAGTTTTGATAATCGTTTTTCATATATTCCGCCTCCCCGCTAGATCGTGGGGTGCGTGACATGGACTTACATACATACATACATATATATATATATAGTGTTACGCCTGGCTTCCCAGTGTACAGAGAAGTAGACGTGACGGGCCGCGACGTATTTACTCATAAGTAAACACGTCAAGCTTAAATAAACAATATAAATATAAAGAACAGGAATGATAAGAAATGTAATATAAACAACAACTTTTTATTAATATCCATTCTTTACATACAACTGAAAGAAAAGTACAATTATAGAAAGCGATGCCTAAACAGTGGCATATGAACTGAAAAAAAAGTACAAGTGTAACATTTCAGAAAATAAAATATTATTTTTGGGAATTTAAATAAATCAAATAATGAATATTATGAATATTTTAAAGTTTGGAGACTAGTTTTAAATGATATGGTATAATTATATACCGATAAATTGGGAAATATTTGGAAATCTATATTAAATATTGATTTTAAAAGAATTTATGAAGATTGGGAATTTTACAATTTAGTATACAATTAATTGTATATAAGTTAGTATTACTAAACTCGATTAGTACCTAATTATGCATTAAGCTTAGTTAGGCATATGACATGCACCATGTCATGTTTCAAAACACTTTTTTTTTATCATTCTATGAACCATGGCATTCTTGTTTTCCTTTTATATATTTGGGTTTTTGGTTTTATTTGAAAATGGGAGAAAAGAAAAGAAAAGAATAAAGAATGGAGGTATGGGCAAGAGAGAGGGTGAGCGGTCTTCTTTGACCTTGGCTGATTTGGTCTTCACTTCATTTTCTTCTTCTCCTTTTCTCTCCATGGCAGCTCTCTCCCTCCACCTCCTATACCTCCTCACTACAACCCTAAATCCACATCAAAACATCATATCCTCTTCACAAAAAGGGTGCACAAGCTCACTACAAGCATGAGGGACTAAACAAGATGAGATTTTGAGCACTTGGGGCAACTCAAGAAAATTCTTGAGTTGCCAAATGAGGTAAAACCCATGCCCTTAGTTCAGTTTTTAGTTTCTCTAGCATCTTAATGTAGTTTAGAATGGTTTAAGTGTCGTTTTGTGACCTTTGAAAATTCCAAGTTGAGGTCAGGATTTGATTTGAATTGAGATGATGCAATTGAGGTGTAATTGGTGATTACAAACCCCTTTTGTGTTATAACCTAGATCAAACCAGAACCTAAGCCATGAAACTTGATTTAGAAACTTCCGTGTCGGTTTTTGTGGTATATGATGCCTACAGGGAATCTGGAGTGACCTGAGACTGTTACAAGAAAAACTAGCAACCCCAGAGACCTAGATGGACCACTAGGGGACTACCTTAAGAAGACGAGACCAAAACTCCTTTCTTTAGCAGAGCTCGCCGGATTTTGGGCTTATGTCGCCGGTTGAATAGTGGGTGATGGTGTTAGAATTGGCTCTGTAGCTCACATACCCCTTATACTACCACCCTGTACTGCTTGTTTATCCCCATATTACCTGAACCAGAATCTTGGACCGGTTTTCTGAGTGACTGCTTGATTTAGAAACCTCATTGCCACTCCTACTTTTACCCTTTGCTTTTCTCCGGAACATTCCGTATCACTACGAAGATCCACAGTTATTGGATATGACCATCATATAGTTACATACGAACTCGAAGAAACTTGTTTCGGATTCGAGGATGGTTTCCGGTTCTGGAGAAATTGAATAGGACTATTCAGTTGTCTTTTCCTTTTACCTTCTCTCAGGTTATGAGGGCTCCTAGGATCAGGAGAGGGTGCACCTACTACGCTTATTGGATAGTCTTCTTCCAAACCATAGGCAGGTGCCGAAAGGTAGGGAATGAAGAAAACCGATTAGCCTAAGTATGGTGTACAGAAGGTAATAAGTAAAGACAAATAAAGGGATTAGAAAGAAGGCAAAATAAATTAGGACTGTTATCATTCACGACCAAACCACGTATTTCATCGCCATTCCTACTTCACCTTTGGATTTCTCCAGAACACTCCGTATCACTACGAAGATCCATATATTTATTGGATATAACCATCGTATAGTTACATACAAACTCGAAGGAACTTGTTCAAGTTCGAGGATGGATTCTGGTTCAGGAGAAATAGAATAAGGTTTATTCAGTTGTCTTTTATCTTTACCTTCTCTCAGGTTGCGAGTACTCCTAGGATTATGAGAGTACACTGTTCAGTTGAAAATATTGCACTTTGGTATAAGTATTTTCCTTACATTTCTTAAATAATAAAAGGTGTTTATTATAAATATTAAACATATTTGGATTTATCTGCAAAATACTATTTGCCATATGTTTATATATTATAATTAATATTATGAAGGAAAATATAGGCATTTTATATTTATATAATATTTTGGTAATTGAAAATATGCATATCATATCAAATATTCTAATCACAATTCTTAAAAGATATAATATCATACAAATGGTTAGAATAATATTTCAAAATATATGCATAATATTTTAGTAATTAAAAGATGCATAGCATATCAAATATTCTTAATCATGTTTCTTAAAGATTTATTACCATATAAAGTGCATAGCATATTAAATATTCTTAATCAAGTTTCTTAAAGATTTATTACTATATATAATGATTAAGATACTCTCTCTAATTTAATAAATAAACTAACATTATTCATAGAGATATTGTGCAAGATTTAGCTCAGGTCAAGAGATCAAGGTGTTCAAGATGTCAGGATAAAAAATCTGCCAAAATCATAAATCAATACTGACAGGGACTCAGGATCCAGGCATGGAAAGTCACCATATTAGGAAGTCACCATATATGGTAGCTAGTTTTTCTTCTTTGAGGGGTATATAAAGGACCAAGGGATAAAGTTAGAAGGCATCAAGCCGACGAGATCACGAAGTCCCAGATGGCTCACGCATCCAGGCTGATCATCAACGGTTCATCTACCTCCTTAGAAGAGATCGAGAAGCAAACTAGGTTTTTGTAATTATTTTCTAAGGAATCAAAGTGTACTTGATATTGTTGATTAATAAAGGTAGATTTTTTCTTCTTATTCTATTTCTTCGTAGTTTAATTATGCATTTTCTCTCCATATCTTTTTCTCCCAACATGCGCGAGTAATTCTCCGCTTGTTAGGGTTCGTAGGATTAGGGTAGGCTAATGGATGATGAACATCCCTAAACTCTTTTTAAGTCCTATAAAGTTTATAAACTTTATCAAAAGAATCATTAACATCCTAATCGGGCGCGCTAACAATTCTTTGTTAGTCTCGGTCGCGATTAGAGATTAGATTAATGATTGTTTTGGTAAAGGCTAGATATGAACGGAGTTCCGTATCGAGATAAGGGTTAAGAGTAGGATTCTTTTTCCCTCCAGAAACCATAATCTACATGCATCACCGCCGTTCTAGTTTTAAATCTATTAAAGGATAAAAATGGTAACTTTTAATTAATCGTCCATGACTACTAAATCCTAACGAACCCTACAAGCCCCCTTATTATATTAACTACATCCATACATAATCCAGATCTATATTCTGCATTAGTGCTTAACGTAGATCTAGAAACCATTCATCAACATTCTTATTTCTTCCTCCTTTCTCAACACATCTAAACTAAGAGTAAAAGGTTTCACGTTTCCCAGAGGACGACCCGTACTCATCTCGGTCTAGCTACACGCGACACCGTTATTGATTGCGATTATTCTACAAAAACACTTTTTCACATCAATCATACACCTATTACGCTTATTGGATAGTCTTCTTCCAAACCATAGGCTGGTGCCGAATGGTAGGGAAGGAAGAAAACCATTTAGCCTAAGGGTGGTGTACAGAAGGTAATGAGTAAAGACAAATAAAGGGATTTGGAGAGATGGCAAGGAAATATAAGGTTACAGTCGTGAATCTGATAATAGAAGATGCATTACTAGGAATACCCGGATACCCCTTCGAAACATTTTCATGTTTCAGTTTCACTATGCGTTGTTAATTGAAAACTAATTTCCCAATTAGATCCTTACTCTAGGGTATGCATTTACCAGACTTGATTCTCACATCTTTATGGTTTTACAGATGATGAGTGGGAGTAAGTCATTGGGAATTAGGTGATCATCCTCATTATATCGGAATTCATTGTAATTTGTGATATTTGAGGAAATCACCTGGGTTTTTGCCGGACGACAAATATTTGGTTTTGAATATCTGTTGATATGCACCAATTTCAAACTGATATATCTGTACGTTTATTTCATAAAGTAAGATATAACCTTTTGAAATTATGTTCATGACATTTATCTATATCAGTTGATGGTTAGGTAAGGAGCATTAAACAACGGTGTAATTCTTCTTAACCATAAGTACAGTTTTCAACCTACGACGCATAGGGTTTGAGTTATTGAACTCAGGGGACTTATACAAAGTATTATATGTTGTTCAGTGTCCATTAGGACAAAGGGGTTGGTCCTCATACTATATTCCGTTTACTTGTGACTTCTCCAGTTTTAGACAAGTGTTTCGTAGAAATACAAGGTCCAAATTTTGAGAAGTTATAGGTATATGAATAAAGTAGAGAACCATGTGTTGCAAGTATCATGATTCTTCAAGGTGATCGAAGATGTAGATACTTGTGTTTGGTATTCAGTTGATAGTAATGGTTTTGATAACTTGATTCTCTTTCAGGTTACTTATATCTGGATGCACTCCTAAGTTGAGTAATGCTGATCGCCCTCTCTCCATTTAGTTGACATGTACTGGAGACAGCTGTATGATTTGAATCTGGTTCCAATTAAATCAGTGCCTCTGTTTCTATATTGTATATAGAATGGTTCATATCTTAACGATATTAAGGTATATGGAGTTGTCCGGCTTATGCTTAAAACCAGACTCTGGATAACTCAAAGCACGTTTCTGTAATGGCAGTTTGTGGTTTAACCTGGGCTATGACGAGGGTTAACTTTCTACCATATAAAAGATCAATAGTGATATTGTTCTTAACTCGCCATAGTTTTAGTAAACTGGTGTCACGACCCAAAATTCGACTCGTGACCGGCACTTAACCACGCAACGTCTACAGGCGTAAAAAACTAAGTAAGCCGAACCCAGAAATCAAAACCATTTAAAAGTAGTGAGTGTTGGAAACATTTGATTAAAACATTTAGAAAACCTTAAGTAGTTTAATAACAAATCCTTAAAGTTAGGTTATCAATTTAATAATTTTGGCAGCATTTCCTTTGTAAAATCTAACCCCGAAATTGGGTACAGGACAAGATATGAGTAAAAATGATATACAATATAAAAAGGCATCCCAAACGGGAGCAAGCACGCCCAACGGCGGAAAACAACACCTCAAGAGTAATATACGATGCCGTAGCGAAGAAATGAGCAATAAGTAAAACATCACAGAATAATATAACAGCATATATAAAGTCGGCTCCCATGAGCTCGAAACCAGAATACAAATAACACACATCATCGTCCTCACACTGTCTCTAAGTCAGGTACATATAAGGTAGATGGAGAATACTAGATACAAAAGAGTGTACAATAAAATAACCAGATACCACAACCCACCTAACAGTAAAACAGCTCTCGCACCAACTGTAGTGGTATCTGTAGCCAAAAGGTACAAGGGAACAACTTGCCGCGACTACTCCGAGGGCAACCTGCAAATACTGTGGCATAACGGGGGTGAGTTTCCAACTCGTGAATAGAGATAACATATAAAGGTAATCGCGAGCATGCATGTACGACGCTACTCTATCATGTACCAGCAGATGATATCAATGTGCGAAAAGCAGTATGTGCAATAATCATGCAAGTGCTCTATCAGGTAATATAACTACAGGATGAGATACAAAATAATGAATGCTGAGCATGGGAAAAATAGCATCTACACGGAATGTCGACGTGGAAAATATAAACGGTGCCTAACAATGCACCAGATCCCAATAAGCTCAGGCGTCGGCACTCTCATCGGCCCTCAAATCCTGTAAATCTCTGAGAATCACGAGTGCCCAACATCGGCACTCAAAATATCATGAAGTACTCGTGTCCAGCATCGACATGCAAATCCCCATATATCGGGCATCCGTCAGTCCGGGTCAGCCCACGAGCTCCGTCTGCGGTATCGGCCCTCGGCCTCGGCAGTACGGGTCATCCCGCATCCATCTATCGACTCTGGTCAGTATCTTTCGGATAACCGCCAGGTCCAACCAATCACCGGTAGGTAGTGGTCCCACTGCCAGGCTCATCGTCTACTGCACGACAGATCCGTTCTCACCCCGGGGTACTATACCGGGTCCACCATATACCCGCAATCGGCCTCGTCCACTCCTCGAGTCGGGTTCCATATATCACTCTAGCACCGAGAAAATACATGGTGGACGAACTGAAATATGATATCAAGAGGAACCGGGTTTTCAAACAGTGCATCTTTTCTTAAATAACTCCACGGTCCTCAAAACCAGAAATCTCATGAAATCCAAAACCAATATGCAAGTCAATGCGATGTGATGTCTATGCATCAAGTCATACTATAAGTAAAAGGGGAAAATGCTCTTTAAAATAGTTCAATTTTTTTTCAAAAGGCATCATGCGGCTCCCAGTTTGTACCAAATCAGCATATCCAGGTAGGTACAGTTTGAATATGCCTAAGTATGTAACAGAGTACATGCACAAGTATGAATATCATGTCAAATCACATAAAAGATGAGCTACAATATAATGATCATGGCAATTCTACAGTATGAGTGTCATGGCAATTACTAACGGTGTGTGTGTAACATGCAAATTAGTGCTCGTGCAACATGAACCGTTAGTAATAGTGCGGTATTCTATCAATTCTAGTTTATGTACATATAGCAGGGAATGCAGTATGCAACAACAGTAGCCATGTAGGTAAATGCAAATGTAGCTATAAGGTCCTATTAGCCCTGACGCATAATGCCATGCGGGCGATATCCCCATAGATGTTAAATCTACTCACCGTAGTCTCTCGCTAGGTATAGCCGACGACTTGTTTCCCCTTCTTTGCGGCGTCCGTCGTACTCGCCTGCGAACCTAGAATTACACAATATATCACACATAAGCTCAAATCTACAAAAACGCGATATTAAGGTCAAACTAGAAACCCGCGTCGCAAACCAAGCGCGCGTGAGCGCGATACGCTAAAACGTGTGATTACGCGCCTGAAGATACCCCGACGCGTCATGATACGCAGAAACCCTAAGCCCACACACGTATCACGCGTATCGCGAAGGTTTAAAAATACGAGAAATAGGGTAATATATCCCAGATTTTGATACAGGAACAATTTTACAAAACTATATATACCACAGTTCATAAAATAGTAGCAGACACCCACCACCCAAACCCCAAACCCTAGGTCCCCCATCTGGCCGCAAATTGCGGCCAGAATGAATATTCCGGCGGCCAGGGTAGAGAGATGGGCTCTCGGGTTTTGTGTGTGCACTCCATACCATATGTACATGCTACAGTAATTACAAAATTGTTCTAAAACAACACGGGCAGCAGCAGATTCAACAGAGCCCAATTTCTAGTTAAAAACCACATTTTTGCACTAAAATGATACTTTAGGGTATTTTTGTGAAATCTGAAGCAAACCCATGTCTAAAACCACACTAATAACCCATTACCAAGCTAATCAAGCCATGAAAATGCTAATTTTAACATATCATCACTAAATCCCTTCAATAGCACTAAAATTGCACAAAATGGTGATATTTTGCTAGAATTACTACAAGTTATGAAAAAGAGTGTTAAGTGTGAGATAATTACCTTCCCAAAAATCCTATAGAACTTTATTTTCCAGCCTTTTTCCTCAAGCCACTGCCTTGACACCAAGATCCCTCAAAAGAGCCATTTAACCAAGGTTTTTTGTGAATAAAAATGGGTTTTTGGTGTAGGGTTTTGTGTAGATCCAAATGGGAATTGAAAAGAGAAGAAAAGAGAAAGAAAATGGTGTTGCTGCTGCTGTTATTCTGCAGGAGGTGCAGAAAATGAGAGAAGGGAAAGAAATGAGTGAGAAATCAATAGTCAACCCAAGTCAAAACTTTCACCTACCCACCATACCTCATATTCTAATTAAATTTTGAATTATTGAAAGGGTTTTTGACTTGGAAAAAGGGTATGGGTAATTAAACCATGCAAGGAATGAAAAAGGTTTAACACGTTACACTTTTAACCAAGTCACAAAATTGGCTAAGTGTGCATGTGTACACTAACACAATTTTTTTTCCAATTAGGGTAAACGCGATATAAATATAATTAATAACCCTTCATATATATATATATATATATATATATATATATATATATATATATATATATATATAAACACGCACAATAGCTAATTAACGCGAAAATATTTTAAACGAAATTTCAAGGCGTTACAATCTACCCCCTTAAAGAAATTCGGTCCCCGAATTTAAAAATCTAACTACACGTACCTTCAAAAAGACAGGGATACCTCTTCCTCATCTCGCTCTCGGTCTCCCAAGTGACCTCCTCGTTACTCGGACCACGCCAAAGTACCTTGACAGACGGTATCTCTTTCGATCTCAATTTCTTCACTTGTCGATCCAAGATGACCACCGGTTGCTCTACATAGGAAAGGTCGTGCTCAAGCTGGATCGTCGGGTGCTGAATCGCATGTGAAGGATCATGAGATACTTGCGGAGCATCGAAACGTGAAACACGGGGTGCACATCTGGAAAACTGGGCGGAAGGGCTAACCGATACGCAACTGCACCAACACGCTCTAGGATCTCGAAGGGGCCCACATATCTGGGACTAAATTTCCCCTTCTTCCCAAATCTCATCACACCTTTCATTGGGGAGACCCTCAAGAAAACATGATCACCTACAGAAAACTCAAGTCTGCTCCGACGACGGTCCGCATAAGATCTCTGCCTACTCTGGGCTGCTCTCATCCTATCGCGAATCAACTGGATCTTCGCGGTTGTCTCCTCAACAATCTGTGGTCCTAAGATACTGCTCTCTCTGAGCTCTGTCCAACAGGTGGGTGATCTGCATCTCCTCCCATAAAGAGCCTCAAATGGTGCCATCTGAATGGTCTCCTGGTAGCTGTTGTTGTAGGAGAACTCTACTAAGGGTAAATGATGATCCCAGCTATCTCCGAAGTCTAATACGCATGCTCTGAGCATATCCTCGAGAGTCTGAATAGTCCGCTCTGATTGTCCGTCGGTCTGCGGATGAAATGCTGTGCTGAAACTCAAGCGGGTGCCCAAAGCTTCTTGAAGCCTCTGCCATAGTCGGCTGGTAAACTGGGTGCCTCTGTCGGACACGATACATGTCGGAACTCTGTGCAGTCGTACGATCTCTTCGATGTATATCTGGGCATACTGAGCAAATCCGAAAGTCGTCTTTACCGGTAGGAAGTGAGCCGCTTTCGTCAAACGATCCACGATCACCCAGATGGAGTCATACCCTCGACTAGTCCTGGGTAGACCCACAATGAAGTCCATAGATATCTGTTCCCATTTCCACTCCGGAATGGGTAACGACTGTAGCTCTCCAGCGGGCCTCTGGTGTTCGGCCTTGACTTGCTGACAAGTCAGGCACCTCGACACAAAATCTGCAATGTCCCTCTTCATTCCGTCCCACCAGTAAACGTCCCTCAAATTATGGTACATCTTGGTGGAACCTGGATGAATACTATACACCGAACGATGTGCCTCCTCAAGAATCTCACGCCGCACTCCCTCAGCATCTGGTACGCACAGTCTAGTCCCAAATCGTAGTATCCCCTGATCATCGATCACGAACTCGAAAAATCTGCCCGGTCCAATCTTTGTCCTGATCTCTGAACAGCGGTCATTGTTCATATCAGATTTTTGCATTTTCATACCGCCCAATTTTTATCACATTGCATATCGGTAGGTACTCTTGAGCCGTGTTTGCTAGTCAATTGCAGGATACAGGTTCTCGGCTCTAAACGGTGAAATTCATGGAAAAACACGACAAAACCCAGGTTCCTGCCAACCACAGATAAAACACGGATCTCTGCTCTTTATCCGTCTGTTGCCACACACCAGTTTAAGAGACAAAATGGCAAATCAATGTCATTTTCATGCACAAGGCTCAATGGCAACACAAGATCCAAGAAATCTACACGGAGCTCAAGGAAATCATGACAAAAAGATCCACATCAAATCACCTTTTGCTCAACAGAAATTCTGGAAAAATCGTGAAGAAAATCTGAGAAAATACATATACCAGAATAAAGTACAAAGAAAACCAGGGAAGCACAGAAAGTAGGAGGGCCCAACTCCTCCATACGGCCGCGGAACTGCGGCCAATGGGGGGTCTAGGCCGCGGTTCCGCGGCCATACTGGCGCCGCAGTTGTCCAATCTTCAGGGGTAGTTTTGACATTTCATGTAGAGGCAGAATTTTGCCCTAGGTTTTCATTCTCCAGCCTATAAATAGCCCAGAACCTTGTGAAGCCAATGGTGCATAATCTTGTATTTTTTAGGGTTTAGAATACTTGTTTCTTCTTCCTCTTCTCATCTCTTCTCCATTGAAAAACTTGTAGTGAGCTTTTATGAGTGAAGAATGATGAATAAAGAAGTTCCTTTTGTTATTATATCTTGTCTTGTTCTTTAGTTAAATTATTATTGCTTGTAATTTTTATTTGTTAACTTAGTTGTTGTTATTTCTTTCTTTTCTCTTTTTCCTTTATTCTTAAACAACCATGACGCTTACGCTTGATCCTTGCCAAGGTGAGGTCGCAAATAGCTAGTTGTTATCTTCTAATCTCCTTCTTTCTATCTTCCTATTTTGTTTTGTTTTCTTTTCATTATGATGTGTGAGTAGTTTCATACTTGTTAGGGTAGGATAAATGAAGTTTGAGAGAAGGAAATCTCTCACTCTTTCCTTGCCCAACATCTTAAATTGACTCCCGTTAATTAAACCACAATCCGCTCCTTACGGCACCCTATCCTACATGATAGCGGTGATTCCGTAGTGAGACCGGTTGTGGTTGAATTAACCGGAGGTTATGGCTAAGAGCCAAGAACGGACGGACAAGCACCAAAAGGAAGAACTTATGCGTTGGAAAGCCTAGCTTATACTCGCAAGTTCCTTCCTAGTCGTGCTAATCCCCGTTGTTGCCGATTACCGTAACACCGATATTAAGAGTGGCAACGAAAGAGGTGAGCGACTCCTAACTCAAACTAACCTAATCCTAACCCTAACAAGCTCTCTTTACATATCATTTTAACACTTAATTAATCACAACAAAATCTGGAAAACTGGACTTAACTCGTTAAAACACTTAGAAAAAGATTCCCATCTCCCTGCGGACGACCCGTACTCAACCGGCTAGCTACAAGCGAAACCGTCTTGATTGCGGTAATTAACTAAACTTGAACACGCAGAATCTTTAACAATCAAATGGCGCCGTTGCCGGGGAGACGGTAGTTTATTTCTTTGTGTAATTTCGGGTTAACTTGTGAATATAACCGAAAAACAAAACAAAAAAAAATACTTTGTAAAAAATCATTTTGTTATTTTTGATTAGTTTTTGTGCAAGTGTGCAGGATAATACGGAGTTCGAGTTCAGTGCCAAAGACATGGGAAGATAGACCCACATCTCGCGGCTACACCGCGACGGATCAAAACGAAGCAAACGGTCTACTGTAAGATTCTGGAGCAGTTCAAGTGAACAAATCAAGATTCAGGACATACAGACAAGTAGAGGACAGCCACAACAGCACACACCAGGAATTTGAAGCCCCGATCCCTCCATTCAGCCGCGGAACCGCGGCCTTAGCACGTGTTTGGCCGCGGAACCGCGACCATTTGTTGGCTTCAGTGGCCTAAATTTTTGGTAACTCTCTCTATCCTCTTCCCCACTCCTCTGGACTCCAATAAACTGTGTTTTCTGCAGCATTCTTTGCGCAAATTCTCTTTCCCCTTCCAATAAACTGTTCTTATGCAGGATTCTTTGCGCCGCGCTAAAATAAAAATTGTTTGCAGTTGATTTGTTACCGCTTTGCATTCATTAATACGGACTTAAGGGGCTTGAAACCAATTCAGATTGGGTGGGGATTTCATCACCCTTCCCAGGACCCCAGAAATCACAAAAAGCATATGCATTGACCATTGTTAAATTAAAAAATACTAGACTCAGCCCTAAGGACTTCGCACTCAATAGGACAGAGGACTAGTTACAGGCATCGACCGTTTATCCTATCTGACTTTTGCGGTGTCTAGGCAAGTATGACGAAGGCAAGTGGTTATTTAATTATGGAACTTCGCGAAAGCGTTGGATAACCTCCCACTTACCTGGCACTTATCTGGCCGCATTTGACAGAGAAGAGGCGGTTTGAGGTCCTATTTCTAGCCCTCTGGAACAGTTAGGAGCTGTCTAGCAGACCTAGGTGACCCTAGATCTAGGTGTGATTGTGCATATCTTATTTGTGATTACTTAAAGCCGTAAGTCCGTACATATTCCTGTAAAGCTATTTCTAAAAAAAAAACAAAAAAAAAGAAAAAATCAAAAACTTTTATAAAAACTTGCCCTTTGTCGCCAAATCCATTTTTCACCCACCACCCATCGTTTTTCTCCATTGACGTTTTCTTACCCTCACCTTCTCCGCTTCGACTATACTAAACTCGTTTAGTGTATGTCCGCTTGGACTCGGGACACTAGCGCCCGCCTAGTCCGCGTTACGTTAGTCGCTACCGACTACGCGATCGACTCAGACGTCGAAACTCCGACCACTCCTCTTTCACCCCTTCCTTTGCCGGCCAACTCCGACGTTGACCGGAATTCTGTTCATACATCTTCACCTTCACCATCACCAACCTCTTCTTCCGCGATGTCCGGATTTAATCCAAACATCTCTTTGACTACCCCTGGATTGGCTCCACCTCCTACGGAGACCAATAACCCACCACCACCGCCTGTTGTAGCACCGCAGCGAATCGCGCTCCAGGATCGTTTCTATCCCACCCGTTCTGTACTTCCCACCTGCCTTTCTCTTCCACCGGCCAATGGGGACAACTTTGAAATTAAGCCCCACTTCATCAACATGCTTCCACGATTTCATGGGCTTGAATCTGAAGATGCCTATATCTTCATCAATAAATTTCAAAACGTTTGTGCCATGATGAAAACCACCCAGCTGTCGGACGATGCTATACGTCTACGGGTCATTCCGTTCACTTTATGCGATCTTGCTGAAAAATGGCTGTATAGCACCGCTTCCAACTCCATAACCAGTTGGGACGAGTTTGTTAAAGCGTTTCTCAAAAAATTCTATCCGAATCATAAAACCGCAAGGATTCGTAATGAAATCAACCAATTCTCTCAGCTTCCTTCTGAACCCTTCTGGACGTGCTTTGACCGGTACAAAGACCTTCTTGTTCAGTGTCCTCACCACGGTATAGAGAAATGGCAACTTTGCCAAACCTTATACGAGGGCCTGAACCCAGCAACCAAGCAGTTGTTGGAAACCATCTGTCAGGGCTACTTCCTATCGAAATCTGACGAGGAAGCGTGGCAATTCTTTGACGACCTTGCGGAGCAAACGCTACAATGGGAGAGCACCAGACTGACTTCTTCTTCTTCTACCTCCACTTCTACCGGTCAGTCTAGGGTAGGAATTCACCAACTTGATGTCTCTATTGCGATGAAAGCTGAAATGGCTGCAATAACGAGAAAGCTTGAGCAATAGAGAGCAAATTTTCTTCTCCTGCTCCTGCCCCTGTTCTTCCCCTTCGTACCATCTGCGCTTGTTGTTCCGATCCTTCTTACTTAACCGAAGAGTGTCCTTACAATCCGCCATCGCAAGGACAGGATCAGGTTAATGCTGCATTTCAGCAAAGACCGGGGAATGATCCATACTCTTCCACCTATAATCCCGGTTGGAGGAACCACCCCAATTTCGCCTGGAATCAGAATCAGAATCAATTCCAAGGCAACAATTTCCAAAGGGCCCCTCCGCCGCAACAACAAGCGCAACAACAAACTCAGTTTCAGCAGCCCTTCCAACCCCAACCTTTTCAAAATCAGACGAACAACTTTGCACCCAACAATTCTTTTCCACCAAACAACTTTGTTCCGTCAAACAACGATAAGGTTTCCTCGCTCGAACGAAGTCTGGAGGCGTTCGTTAAATAATCGACTCAGTCCACCGCCAACATCCAGTCTTCCATTCAGTCCTTAGTGCAACAAACTGCCGCACACGGGCAAAGCATCAAGACCATCGAGGCCCAGATTGCACAGCTGAATGCGGCCTTAAGCGAGCGAGAAAAGGGGAAGCTCCCGTCCCAACCACTCCCAAATCCCGGTCACCCACATAATGTACATGTTGCACTTGAACAACAGAACCATAATGTGAGTGCCGTGACCACATTGAGATCGGGAAGGATGCTGCAAAACAACATTGGCACACGGATCAACGATGACACCCCGGCCGCTGCTTCTTCTTCTCCCGCTTCTTCGTCTTCTGAGCCTATTCTCCATTCTTCAAAAGGCTCTCCTTCTTCTTCTTCTTCTGCTCTGAACGGACCCACTTCTCACTCCACGAAAACACCTGTTCTGGGATCCGTTCCAACTCCATAATCTCCTCCTCCAACATTAGACTCAACCAATTTTAAAAATGTTCCATTTCCAAACCGGTTGAGGTCTAATAAACAAAATCCTCAGATGGAGAAGATTCTGGAGTTATTTAAGCAGGTTAACATTAACATTCCTCTTTTAGATGCTGTCCAACAAGTCCCGTCCTACGCGAAAATCTTAAAGGACTTGTGCACGAAAAAGAGGAAGTCTCAGGTACCCAAGAAAGTTTTCTTGGCTAGTGCTGTGAGTGATGCCCTTACCCAATCTTTACCACAAAAACGGAAGGGCCCTGGCTGTCCTACGATTTCAATTACCATTGGGGATAAGAACATCAACCGCGCACTATTAGATCTTGGTGCCAGTGTTAACCTGCTTCCGTACTCAGTATACGAGCAATTAGGCGTAGGAGAGCTGAAACCCACACACTGCACTCTCCAAATGGCCGACCGATCGATCACCCATCCTAGGGGTGAGCTAGAGGATGTGTTAATAAAAGTCGGGGACTTCATATTCCCTGTTGACTTCATTGTATTAGACACACAGCCTGTAGCTAACCCCCGGAATCAAATTCCGGTGATACTCGGTCGCCCATTCCTTGCAACCTCCAATGCTGTGATCAATTGTCGCAATGGTTCGATGAACCTCTCTTTTGGAAACATGACGATTGAACTCAACATTTTTAGGTTGGGGAATCAGCCCGCCGAACCTAATGCTCATATACTGGACATCTGCTTGATCCAGGAGATCACCCCAGAAGAATGTGAATTCGAGGAGTTTCTGTTTGATCACGATAACCTTAACGCCACTAGTGCGTTCCTCCTCGAACCTGCTGCTGTTTCTGCGCCCGACAACGACTACGAGTGTTTCACGTTCTCGAACGATCTTAGCCGCGCACAACCCGAGTTTGAATCTTTCGAATTTCTGGATGAGTTACCTGAACCATCCAACTCGGTCGCCTACACTCGTTTTGAACCTTTGCTGGAGTCCTTTGAGTTCGAGACCTCTGCACCAATCTTGCCTTCAATCGTTTCACCTCCAGCGCTCGAACTCAAGCCTTTGCCGTCTCACCTTAAGTACGCTTACTTAGGTGAGAACGAGTCCCTCCCTGTCATCATTTCGGCTTCTCTAGCTCCAGAGCAAGAGAAAGCCCTTCTTGCGGTCCTGCACAGCAACAGGCAAGCTTTTGGCTGGTCCATGGCGGACATCAAGGGGATTAGTCCCCTGATCGTTGAGCATCACATTCATCTGATGGATGATGCCAAACCAGCCCGGGATCCACAAAGACGTCTCAATCCAGTCATGAAAGAGGCTGTGAAGAAGGAGATCGTAAAATGTCTAGATAGTGGTATCATTTACCCTATCTCTGATAGCCAGTGGGTTAGCCCCATCCACGTTGTCCCCAAGAAATCAGGTATAACGGTCATCACTAACGAGGCGAACGAGTTAATCCCTACTCGCACCCAAACTGGTTGGCGAGTGTGCATTGATTACAGAAAACTCAACGCCGCAACGCGGAAAAACCACTTTCCGCTACCTTTCATTGACCAAATGCTTGAACGATTGGCCGGACACGAGTACTACTGCTTTCTTGATGGCTACTCCGGCTATAATCAGATTCCCATCGCCGAAAAAGACCAGGACAAGACCACTTTCACTTGTCCTTTCGGCACATTCGCATATCGTCGCATGCCCTTTGGGTTATGCAATGCGTCCGCTACTTTCCAGCGGTGTATGATGGGAATCTTCTCAGACATGGTGGAAAAATTTCTGGAGATTTTCATGGATGATTTCTCCATCTTCGGCGATTCCTTCAACGAGTGTTTGCAGCATCTTGACGCTGTCCTTACCCGATGTAAGGATAAGAATCTCACTTAAAATTGGGAGAAGTGGCACTTCATGGTGCGCGAAGGTATTGTCTTAGGACATATCATCTCGCAAAATGGCATAGAGGTTGACAAAGCGAAGATTGAAGTCATTTCCAATCTCCCTCCTCCCCGATGCGTCAGAGATATCCGAGCCTTCCTTGGCCATGCCGGTTTCTATAGACTGTTCATCAAGGACTTTAGCAAGATTGCTAGGCCCTTGACTCTTTTGCTGGCCAAGGACACGCCATTCGACTTCAACTCGAGCTGTGTGACTGCATTCGAGTCATTGAAACGCTCACTCACTTCTGCTCCCGTTCTTTCTTCACCTGACTGGACGCACCCATTTGAGATTATGTGCGATGCATCCGACTTTGCCATTGGTGCTGTCCTTGGACAACACATCAACAAGATGCCGCACGTAATCTATTATGCGAGCCGAACCCTGAACGACGCCCAACTCAATTATACAACAACTGAGAAGGAATTCTTGGCTGTTGTATTCGCTTTAGAAAAGTTCAGGCCCTACCTCATCGGCTCTCCAGTCATTGTCTACACAGACTATTCTGCTCTGCGCCATCTTTTTGCAAAGAAAGATGCAAAATCTCGGTTAATACGTTGCATCCTCTTGCTTCAAGAGTTTGACCTTGTCATTAAGGACAAACGAGGATGTGAAAACGTAGTTGCCGACCATCTCTCACGACTTCCTTCTTCGCCTTCGCTTCCAATTCTGATCAACGACGTTTTCCTGGATGAACAGCTCTTGACAGTATCTTGCGAACCCTGGTTCGCAGATATTGTGAACTATTTGGCCACGGGATTACTACCGACTGAATGGTCAAGTCAGGACAGACTTCGCTTCTTATCCTAAGTAAAACACTTTTACTTGGACGAACCCTATCTGTTCAAGTACTGTCCCGACCAGATTATTCGTCGGTGTGTCCCTGACGAGGAATTCAAGAGTCTGCTGTCGTTTTGCCACGATCAAGCGTGTGGCGGGCATTTTGGCCCCAGAAAGACAGCTGAGAAGATCTTGCAATGTGGTTTCTACTGGCCACAACTCTTCAAAGACGCTCATGACTATTGCAAGACTTGCTCCTGGTGCCAACACTTAGGCCGGATATCCCGGAGGAACGAGATGCCGCTCCAACCAATCTTGGTTGTGGAGATTTTCGATGTTTGGGGGATAGATTTCATGGGGCTGTTTCCCAACTCTTTCGGGAACTTGTACATCCTTCTCGCTGTTGATTACGTCTCTAAATGGGTCGAGGCTGTGCCCAGCCGGACTAACGACAACAAGGTTGTCGTTAGGTTTCTTAAAGAAAACATTTTTTCCCGGTTTGGGCACCCCCGAGCGATCATTAGCGACAATGGAAGTCATTTCTGCAATAAGACTTTCGAGGCCTTGATGCGGAAATATTCCATTAATCATAAGCTCTCTACGCCCTACCACCCCCAAACCTGCGGGCAGGCCGAACTTTCAAATCGGCAAATCAAGCAGATACTGGAGAAGACGGTTTCCAAGAACCGAAAAGATTGGTCGCTGAAACTCACTGATGCCCTTTGGGCATTTCGTACCGCTTATAAGACTGATCTTTGCATGTCTCCCTATCGTCTTGTCTACGGAAAAGCCTGCCACCTACCTGTCGAAATAGAGCATCGCGCGTTTTGGGCGATAAAGGAGCTGAATCTGTCTCTCGAAGATGCGGGCAGCCATCGGAAGCTGCAGTTGAATGAATTGAGCGATCTTAGGGATGAGGCTTACGATAACGCGGTTGTCGTTAAGAATCGAACGAAGGTGTTTCACCATAAACACCTTTTGCGCAAAACCTTCGTACCTGGCCAACAGGTACTGCTTTACTACACCAGACTTCACTTCCATCCAGGAAAGCTCAGATCTCGCTGGAAAGGGCCGTATTTTGTGCGGAATGTATATCCGCAGGGCGCTGTGGATTTGGAAAATCAAAAGGACGGTTCTTTTTTCAAAGTGAATGGACACTGCCTAAAACCGTACCTTAGCGCCAAACCAACAGAGGAGCTCCTGGTCTTACAGGAGCCGGTTTACCCTGCATAATCTTTCTCTGCCTACCTCCAAACTTCGGTTATCCAGCCAAGAACAGTGGACACTGTTCCAAATAAGTTTGGGGGTATGTATATACCATTTTGTACATTTTTGTGGATATTATTTTTTCTTTTCTTTAAAAACAAGAACAAAAAAAAAATTATTGTGTATCGCTAACCGATAATTTTGACCCTTCAAATGATCTCTTCATGCAATGACAGTGAGGACACTGTCCAGTTTAAGTTTGGGGGTACGCTCGGTACGCATTTCTAACCTTCGCATTCATATGTATATTTTGCATCTGCATACTAAATCCATAAAATCCATAAAAATCTGAAAATTTTCTAAAAACATAAAAACTTTTCTGTCAAGTTAGCTAGTGGGAGGACTCTGATTCAACATTTCGACGGTTTTGTTTGATAAAATAAGAATAACTAAATCATATGTTTAGATTTTGAAAACCTGAAAGATAACTCTCCTTTGAAGTTAACTATAGCTGATATACGTCTTTACATCACACTACACGTGTCGTGAGTTTTGGAAATTAGATGACAAGTCTTTTATGTTTAAAAAACTTTTAAATAGATAAATGATTTTCTGAGGATCAAATAGGTTTGTTCTGAAATAAGTAATATCAAGAATAGTTTATGAAGTAAGTGAATATGAAGGAATGTTATTGACGCCTTAATTGGAACTAAGTCTGAAAAATAACCCATCTAAAACTTGATTGGAATGATTACACACCGAACCCACTAAACATGTCTTTTATCCAAAAAATAATTGAACTGCCGGTTATATCTCCGTTCGTATTAAATCATCATGATTTTCATGCCAAACTGTCTTTTGTTTTTGGACCTAGGTAACTTGAGTAATTAAGTCCGCTGGGGTGTTTCTACATCTAATGCCCCAAAACCAACTGGTTTGGGTGCATTGGCCCAAAGCTCGCTAAGAAGCCTAGAAAGTCCAGATTAAAACAAAGTCAAGCAAGTGTTCTCTCCGAGTTAAAATTCCTAACGGTTCTTTGTGTGAGAATAATCTTGGTAAAAGATAGGCTTTTATAAAAAATTTGGCGGAGATATGAAGGTTTTATTCTATGATAAAGACTATTGCATGTTCACAAAGGTGTGTATGAAATGAAAACAAGAAAAAGGTGGAGTGAAAAATAAGACCTAGTTTCCTGTTAAGGATGATAGAAATTCCGAAGTTGAAACCTTACTGGAAAACGAAACTTGAAAAATGCTTAACTCTTTATAAAACTTATGTGATCCTTTCAAAATTCTTATCCGGGCTTTATTATGAGGACTTTCTTCGACCTTTCTGGAACTTAATGACACAATTTGCACTGCACGTAAAGACATATAAAATATGTAGTTAAATAAGAAGCGAGGTGTGAAAAATAAAGGTTCGATAGTCTAGACTTAGGATAATAGAATTATTATTTTCTGAAACAAAACTTTAGGGTTTGAATCTTAGTTATTTTACAAAACTAGCTTGACCGGATTTTATGGGTAGTATCCGCTGAAAACCCTCAGGAGACAACACTCCTCCTACTAGGGACACCTAGAGGTTTAACGGCTTGTTGCACATGCTCAGTGCAATCGCGTTCCCTGCGAAAGTGAGGTTAGGAAATTTTTTGTGAATAAATTGGCTTTGCTCGGGACGAGCAAATGATAAGTTTGGGGGTATTTGTTCATATCAGATTTTTGCATTTTCATACCGCCTAATTTTTATCACATTGCATATCGGTAGGTACTCTTGAGCCGTTTTTGCTAGTCAATTGCAGGATACAGGTTCTCGGCTCTGAACGGTGAAATTCATGGAAAAACACGACAAAACCCGGGTTCCTGCCAACCACAGATAAAATACGGATCTCTGCTCTTTATCCGTCTGTTGCCACACACCAGTTTAAGAGAAAAAATGGCAAATCAATGTCATTTTCATGCACAAGGCTCAATGGCAACACAAGATCCAAGAAATCTACACGGAGCTCGAGGAAATCATGACAAAAAGATCCACATCAAATCACCTTTTACTCAACAGAAATTCTGGAAAAATCGTGAAGAAAATCTGAGAAAATACATATACCAGAATAAAGTACAAAGAAAACCAGGGAAGCACAGAAAGTAGGAGGGCCTAACTCCTCCATATGGCCGCGGAACCGCGCCCAATGGGGGGTCTAGGCCGCAGTTCCGCGGCCATACTGGCGCCGCAGTTGTCCAATCTTCAGGGGTAGTTTTGACATTTCATGTAGAGGCAGAATTTTGCCCTAGGTTTTCATTCTCCAGCCTATAAATAGCCCAGAACCTTGTGAAGCCAATGGTGCATAATCTTGTATTTTTTAGGGTTTAGAATACTTGTTTCTTCTTCCTCTTCTCATCTCTTCTCCATTGAAAAACTTGTAGTGAGCTTTTGTGAGTGAAGAATGATGAATAAAGAAGTTCCTTTTGTTATTATATCTTGTCTTGTTCTTTAGTTAAATTATTATTGCTTGTAATTTTCATTTGTTAACTTAGTTGTTGTTATTTCTTTCTTTTCTCTTTTTCCTTTATCCTTAAACAACCATGACGCTTACGCTTGATCCTTGCCAAGGTGAGGTCGCAAATAGCTAGTTGTTATCTTCTAATCTCCTTCTTTCTATCTTCCTCTTTTGTTTTGTTTTCTTTTCATTATGATATGTGAGTAGTTTCATACTTGTTAGGGTAGGATAAGGGAAGTTTGAGAGAAGGAAATCTCTCTCACTCTTTCCTTGCCCAACATCTTAAATCGACTCCCGTTAATTGAACCACAATCCGCTCCTTACGGCACCCTATCCTACATGATAGCGGTGATTCCGTAGTGAGACCGGTTGTGGTTGAATTAACCGGAGGTTATGGCTAAGAGCCAAGAACGGACGGACAAGCACCAAAAGGAAGAACTTATGCGTTGGAAAGCCTAGCTTATACTCGCAAGTTCCTTCCTAGTCGTGCTAATCCCCGTTGTTGCCGATTACCGTAACACCGATATTAAGAGTGGCAACGAAAGAGGTGAGCGACTCCTAACTCAAACTAACCTAATCCTAACCCTAACAAGCTCTCTTTACATATCATTTTAACACTTAATTAATCACAACAAAATCTGGAAAACTGGACTTAACTCGTTAAAACACTTAGAAAAAGATTCCCATCTCCCTGCGGACGACCCGTACTCAACCGGCTAGCTACAAGCGAAACCGTCTTGATTGCGGTAATTAACTAAACTTGAACACGCAGAATCTTTAACAATCAGTCATCACTGTGCTGTGCCTCATGTATACGGTCAAGCAACTGTGGGCGTGCACGAACATGCGCAATCTGTCCTCCGATCGGCGTAAACTCGAACTGTACCCGGCTGTCACTTAAGATCTTCCAATCTGCCGACGACTGCCTCTGTACCGCGCTCAAACAAGATAGACTACCCCCGGGCCTCCTACTCAAAGCATCCGCCACTACATTAGCCCTGCCCGGGTGGTATAAGATCTCGCATTCGTAGTCTTCACTAACTCCATCCATCGGCGCTGACTAAGGTTCAGGTCTCGCTGCTGAAATATATACTTTAGGCTCTTGTGATCAGTGAATATCTTGCACGACTCGCCATATAGGTAATGTCGCCAGATCTTAAGTGCAAATACCACTGCAGCCATCTCCAAATCATGAGTGGGGTAGTTCTGTTCATGTTTCTTCAATTGTCGCGAAGCATACGCGATCACCCTGTCATGATGCATCAATACGCACCCTAGCCCCACTAGAGAAGCATCACAATATACCACAAATCCGCCTGATCCTGAAGGTAATGATAATACTGGCGCCGTAGTCAGTAGAGCCCGTAGCTGCTGAAAACTGTGCTCAAACTCCTCCATCCAAACAAAAAGAACTCCCTTTCGGGTCAACCCGGTCAAAGGGGTAGCAATACGGGAGAAGTCCTGCACGAATCGCCTATAATAGCCGGCCAGCCCTAGAAAGCTGCGAATCTCCGTAACTGATGTGGGTCTGGGCCAACTCCTAACGGCCTCAATCTTCCTCGGGTCCACACATATACCATCTCGTGTAATCATGTGGCCCAAGAAGTCTACGCTGTCCAGCCAGAAAGCACACTTGGAGAATTTGGCAAAAAGCTGATGCTCCCTCAAGGTCTGTAGTGTAATCCGCAGGTGCTGCTCATGCTCCCCTCTACTCCGAGAATACACCAGAATATCGTCAATGAATACAATGATGAACAGATCAAGATACGGCCGAAAAATATGGTTCATCAAGTCCATGAATGCTGCTGGCGCATTGGTGAGTCCGAACGACATCACCAAAAACTCATAATGGCCGTAGCGTGTGCGGAAATCTAACCTAGGAATGTCCTCATGTCGAACCCGCAGCTGATGGTAGCCTGATCGCAAATCGATCTTCGAAAAGTATCCTGCCCCCTGAAGCTGGTCGAACAAATCGTCAATACGTGGCAAAGGATACCTGTTCCGCACTGTAACCCTGTTTAGCTGGCGGTAGTCGATACACAAACGCATACTGTCGTCCTTCTTCTTGACAAACAGGACTGGAGCACCCCAAGGAGAAAGACTGGGTCGAATAAGTCCCTTATCCAACAAATCTTGCAACTGACCCTTCAATTCTCGAAGTTCCACCGGGGCCATCCGATAAGGCGGTACAGAAATAGGCCCCGTGCCAGGAACCATATCAATACAGAAAGAAATATCACGCTCGGGCGGTAGCCTAGGAAGCTCGTCAGGGAACACATCAGGGAACTCGCTAACAACCGGAACCTGATCCAACGGAACCTCTGTAGCTCTAGTATCACAAACATAGGCGAGAAATCCCTTACATCTCTTCCTCAGAAGCTGTCCAGCGCGAAAAGACGAAATCACACTGTGAGGGGCGGCACCACGGTCCCCCAACACAACAAAAACCGACTCGCCGGGAAAACAAAATCTAACTGTCTTCTCGCGGCAGTCCACAGAAGAATAGCACGTGGCTAACCAATCCATGCCCAAAAGAACGTCGAAGTCCAACATCTCAAGTAGGATCAAGTCGACAGGCAACTCTCTCTCGCCAATACGGACGATACAGGATCGGAACACGTGCCTAGCAACAAACGACTCTCCCACAGGAGTAGTCACAACAAGCGGCTGATCAAGTACATGTCTTTATCATCATGTACATTCTTCAAGTGATATTACAGATCACTATTACATGTTAATAGAGCCCATAGAATTCTTGCTTGACTACCACCAGTATGATGGCGATCATATACGTGAGAGTTGGGTAGTCTATAAGCACATCCTTAAAGTGTCCCTAGTCGTGGGAGTTTCGAGACTGGGCATCGATACTCCGAGTGTAGACTAGTGTATATGGATCGAGACCCTGACGAGGGGCGGTGGCCGGTCTCACAAGCCATTGGTGTCAGTTGGTTCACCTAAGATATATACAGGTGCTCATTGGGTTATGAGTACACCGGACGGACTCGCCGGGAACATGGTAGTTGGTATTATACTTATTGTCAGATAGCAGTTTCCTGGTGACATGTGTACAGGTTAGTCTATCGACCTGAGATCGTCATTTGTCTCGTGTGAGTTCCCACTGTGCTTTGATTACTACCCTACCACGGCTCAAAGGAGTCGTGCAAACAGGTTATAGTTGGGTATAGTCCCGAGCCACATGGAGACAGTGGGCGGATCGTCAGGGGATTCGTCTCTCCCGGAATTGGGGGTTGATGTCGTGGAGTGCACGAGTGGACATCAGCAGAAATCCTTGACCAAGGTAGTCAAGAATTATTGATTCGGATCAGTAGTTTCTCAGGTGGTGATGGGCTTCATACCGACACTAAATATCACGTTATTAGGGGTCTGACTTTATCCACCCTCTAGACCTGATATGCGATACTCATAGACGAACGGACCTGACTGTACGGATATTGTCACTGTCAGGCTCAGTAGGGTTTCAGGATGAGTTTGCTCGTCGGCCTCCCTTTCGCTCAATACCTGGGTAGCCGTTACGTACAGCTAGTGCCACTGACGTGCTTGTGGTTAAACCTACTGCCAACGTATTGACGAGTCTTTAGAGTCCCACACTGAGGGTTTTCCTAGTTCGGGCGTAACGTTGTAGAGGCCGTATGGTTTTATGGTAGGGTTCGATCATATACGTGCACTTGTGCACGGATCATGATCGGACGGATAATACTTGTGGGCTTTGGTTTAAGCCGGATCCTAGTATTATATTGTTGGATTACTTTCGTCTCGTTGTATTCGTATTCAGTCGGAATACGGATGCGGGTATGTATATACGGATGAGGGGTATTCTTGTAATTCGTTACAAGATAACTTTAGTTGATGCCTTTTCTCTTTTTGGATTAAAAATTTTGGTTTAAATGTTTAGTGGTGGAAATTGTGACTCATTCTTGGCATGGCTAGACTTTTGTCTTGGCTAAGATATTTTGTGTATACTGTTGTGGGATATTTTGTGATGGCTTTTGAGATATTTCTTGTGTGGTTTTTTCTTTTGTTGCCATGACAATAAATCACACAACACACACACACACAAAAAAAGTGGGCAACCATCTCATTTCTTTTCTTGGCTTGCTCACTTACTTTTTTCTTGAGCTCACACTTTCCTCTCATGGGCATCTTCTTCAACCTCCACCCATCCTTCTCATGATTTGAGAATCCATGGGTGTTTAGAGACAAAATATTCACACACTATCTCTACTTCATCTTGGGCATCTAGGCTAGCAAACTTGATGTCCGAGTTGCTTCGGTTTAGAGGCGGGATCCCGTATAAAGAATCCTCGACGTGGATCGTCTTCGACGAGGGAGACCGGAGACCGAACTTTATCGGGGTAGCCGCGAGGAGCTTGGACAGAGGTTGAAGACCGAAGGACACGGATCGATCGGTATAACCTCTCTAAACTCTTTACAGTTAACTAGTATAGGGTTAATAGTACGATCCGTAGTTTAAGGTTCCGTTAGCACCAAGTTTAAAAGTTTTTGTTCCGCATTTTGGCAACGGATTGATGGCCGGGGCGCTGGCGTAGCTTTACAAATTGTACAAGTTTATATTTGTTATACTAACGCAGTTGTTTGTAACTTGGTACAGAAGGTATCGGTGTATACGAGAGGAGTCCAACTTTCCCGTGGACTATGGCAACCCATGGTACAAGGCCCCGTCAAAACCCACGAGACAACGACACATGATGTTCATGTAGGTATCTTTTAGTGTCCATCATCGTGCCACTTTTAACACATTCCGTACCGGTCTACCCCGTTAAACCCCGTAATGTATATTGTATTGATTGGTAATTATCAGACTTGCCGGGTCCATGGTATAAGTTATTCATGTAAACAGTTTCAGGATGTATCAAGTAGTCATGTAATGAAGTCAAGTCATAGTCATGGTTCGGTCAAGACAAGTCATGTTGCATGTTGATATTGTATTCAGGTTTAGATGCAAATAGTCATGTTTGGTATATTGGATTCATGTTTGGATTGGATTTATATTGATTTGGACTCAGACTTGAGTCAGACACTTAGAACAGAATTTGGATCCTGAATTAGGTTTGGGAATTATCGGTAACTGCTGCACATGGAAGGCAGGATTTGTGTCTTTTTTCAAGACAATTACCATTGATAAATCCATTTTAGTTTTCTTTCTTTAATAGGCAAGCACCCACTTTCTCCAGCTCCCTGAGGCTCAAGAGAATTGGTCCCATTTAAACCTATATTTACTAGGGTCCTTAATGTAATTTTATATAACTCGAGGGGTTTTATGAAAAATGATTTTAATATACTTTCAAAATAAATCTCGAGTAATTATTTATATTTTTTAGAATTGTTATGAATGTGAATTTTATAGAACGAGGTATATTAGTGAAAATATACATAGCTTGAATAGTTCAAGGTATTTTAATGTAAACTTTGTTTTGTATTGATACTTGATGGTATTTTAGTGAAATTTGTCATTCGTTTAATTTCTAGAAAACATGGAAATTTTATTATATATTAAAAATATATAATTTGGTAATATAATTATTAAAAATCAACGTAAGTGTAATATGTGGCAGTATCCCCGATCTCGTTGCTATACGTCAACGACATTAGGAATATGCATATTTACTTACGTTGATGACATGTGATGTTATTGTGTTGATACTGATATGTTATATTGGATCGTCGTGATTGAATAGCCGGGTGGTTTTACGTGAGATGAGAGTTTTTCAATTTTCATTCATGTAAAAATATTTGTATGTAATATTATTTTATTAGGACACTTCCGGGTTGAGGTCGTTGTCTCTATTGATGTATATTATTTACTTTTCCGCATTAGGATAGACCCAAGGCGGGGAGCACAAGTAACCGGGTTCTAGGGTCCAGTGGGAGGTCATCTCGAGGAGTCAAGACCGGGCCGCCTAACTCTAGAATTGGTAGGGTTGCTTGCCGCTCTCGTAGGGGTCTGAGATATGGGATTGGCTATTCATCACGACCGTGGAACCCGTGTTTTTCATTATTGGCTTAATCTGAAACATGGACTTCCTAGTATATCCTATATTTCATATGTTTACTTCTGCTGATTCTGTGATCATATAACCGCGTGAGACGAATGCTACTTATATATATATATATATATATATATATATATATATATATGATATACTAGTAGACACTATATATGTTTTGCATTCGCGCTAGCCCTGACCCCGCACTGCCGTAAGTTAAGTAATCTTACGATGAAGATCCGGGACCCTGTGCCTAATGCGGATGACATATATGTGTGATTTATTTTCGTTTCTTCTGTGATGTTTAGGAAACATAAATGATGGGAAGTCATTAGTGAGATTAATAAAAAGAAAAGAAACCTAAAAGATGTTGTAGAATCAAATTTTTCAAAAAGGCAGCTCTAGTTTTTGCTTTGCATAGCGGTATTCCATTATGAATATTCAACACCTCATTCGATGAGGAAAGACCTAGATCCTTTCACCGAGGGTGACCTTTTTAGCAAAACTAGCATATGCTACAACCCACTCGGTTTGTTTTGAAAACTATTCGATTTTAAAGCGGAGCTTAAACCACTCCTTTTTCAAATCACTTGATTCTATAATGATATCAAGTTCATTATGCTAAAGGTTTTCTTCAAAACCAGTCATAGCCCTCTATCATTTCAGATAAGTACTATTTAGTATTCATGCTGTGTTTGTTGACTTTGTCAATGCGTAGTGTGCGGTAGCTGATTAGTGCTTATCTGCCGCATATGATGCGATTGGATTAGGGTAGTCGTATGGCCTTGTTGACCTTGTCGAGGGTCGTGCGAGTGGGTTTAATTCAATCACGAAATGATGGGTTGAACTTGATTTGTTGTTTATGGTTTGTTGACATTGTCAAGGTCATAAACTGCGTGGGGGTAAAAACAGATATTGGGAATTTCAAGTGTTGAAATTTGCAATGAGATTGCATACATTCTCTAAGATAGTTGGATCCTAATACCCACTGCGAGTAAGTGTTACGCCTAGGAGAGTTTTCCACTTTACAATTAGCTAATCCAGTAGGTGTCTAGGAAAGGTGTTAACGGGGTTATGCCCCTACGGAAATAAGGTTATTTAATTAGTTCCATACGAAAGCACGGGAAGACTCTTTCGGAGTACCAATACTTGCGTGGCTGACCGATTGGCGAACTTGTAGGGTATAATTAATTCCGTTTAATCTTACCTTTTAGGGTTTGAAGGAAGATTTGATAAAAACAGTGGGAGCCATCCTGATTAGATAAGATAATAACCAATCTAATCTTGCAAGAGCGCACGCTAATGTGTTTTCTTCTCTCTCTCCAGGTAGCGACCATGTTACGCCTTAATCAAGATAATAATATGGATGCATTGACCGAACCCGCTTATTATACTGGGCTGGGGAACGTTGGTTCTGCTCTATCTTATTACTGTCATAAGTCTGGGCAAGGGATAGGGGAATGCAAGGATTTCCTCGCAACTTGAACGAAGAAAGAGCATCCTGATGCATCTTCTTCGGGTGTGTTAGTTAGTGAGAACTGTTTCTCAGTTTGCTCTACGTCCTGGGTATTAGATACTGGATCAGGATCCCACATTTATAATCTGTTACATGGGTTAAAGAGATGTAGAGAACTGGGAAATGGTGATATATCTCTCAGAGTAGGGAATTGAGCAATTGTTGCAGCCAAAGCAGTTGGCGAATATCACCTAGTATTACCAAATGGTAATACATTGATTCTGAACGACTTTTATTTCGTACCAAAGATGATGTGCAATATAATATCCGTTTCTTTATTACATAAAGAAGGATATAACTTTGCATTAGAGGAAAATGTTATGAACATTTTCCTAAATCAAGTGTTGATTGGGATTGGTACGTTATGTAATGGTATATACGTTCTAAATCAAAATACATTTCTAAATATACAGAATACACACAAGAGGAAAAGTTCAGAAATGAATGAAGCCTTCTTGTGGCATTGTAGACTTGGTTATATCAATGCGACCAGACTAGCTAAGTTGCATAAAGATGGATATTTGAATCCGTTCGAATTTACATTTTATGAAACTTGTCAGTCATGTCTCAAAGGTAAGATGCCCAAAACTCCATTTACGGGATACGAAGAAAGAGCTACTGAACTCTTGGGACTGATACATAGTGATGTATGCGGTCCTATATCTACACATGCCAGGAATGGTTCCTCGTACTTCATTACATTCACCGATGATCTCTCAAGATTCGGACATGTATTCCTGTTGAAACACAAATTTGAAGTTTTTGAGAAATTTAAGGAATATAAGAGCGAAGTAAAGAACTAGATGGGTAAAAGTATTAAAATCCTTCGATCTGATCAAGGAGGTGAATACTTAAGCGCGGAATTCCAAGATTATCTAAAAGAGAATGGGATTCTCTCTCAGCTTACTCCTCCGTATACACCACAGCACAATGGAGTATCGGAGCGGAGTAATCACATCCTATTAGATATGGTGCGCTCTATGATGAGTACTTTTGAGTTACCTATTTCCTTTTGGAGTTATGAACTTGAGACATCTGCATACCTATTGAATCAAGTTCCTTCAAAATCTGTGTCTAAAACACCATATGAGATATGGAGTGGAAAGAGACCATATCTTAAACGAGTTAAATTTGGGGTTGTCCGGCCTATGTTAAAAAAAAGAATCCGGACAAACTCAAAGCACGATCAGTTCTTTGCAAGTTTGTGAAATATCCAATGAATTCACATGGATATCTATTTTACCACAGTGAGGAACAAAAAATGTTTGTTGCTCAACATGCCACCTTTTTAGAAAAGGAATTTCTTGTAAAAGAAATTAGTGGTAATGAGATAGAGCTGGAAGAAGTTCCTGAAACACAAACTATAATTGATAATTTGGTAGAACCGGAGGATTCGATAGTCCTAAACGAACCTCAGCAATTCCACAGATCTAGTAGGGTTTCTTGTCCACGTGAGAGATACTGCGGGTTTCTCATAGACATTGGGAGCGAGGATTGCATCATGGAAGATGATGAACCAACTAGTTTCGAGCAGGCCATCATAAGTGAGGACTCTGTGAAATGGCTGGATGCTATGCGATCTAATATGGAATCTATGTACACCAACAAAGTATGGACTTTGGAAGTTGCTCCTGAAGGGGTAAAACCCATTGGGATCAAGTGGATCTTTAAGAAGAAAATTGGTGTAGATGGAAAGGTTGAGACCTTCAAAGCTAGACTTGTAGAAAAAGGTTTTCGTCAACGACCAGGTGTCGACTATGATGAAACATTTTCTTTAGTGGCTATGCTTAAGTCCATCAGGATCCTACTTACCGTTGCTGCATACTATGACTATGAAATCTGGCAGATGGACGTCAAGACCGCTTTTCTAAATGGTGATTTAGAAGAGAGCGTGTATATTACACATCCAGAGGGCTTCATAGACAGTGGGAGCAGCGGTAAGGTGTGCAAGCTGCTTAAATCAATATACGGATTAAAGCAGGCATCGCGGAGTTGGAACATCTGTTTTGATGTGGTAGTCAAAGAGTTTGACTTCATCAAAAACGTAGATGAACCTTGTATATATAAAAAGATTGTAGGGAGTAAGGTTTTCTTCCTCGTATTGTACGTGGATGGCATACTCTTGATAGGAAATGATATTCCTATGATGCACTCGGTCAAACTCCTCTTATCACACAAGTTCTCCATGAAAGATCTGGGTGATGCCTCCTACATCATAGGGATAAAGATCTATAGAGATAGATCTAAAAGGATGTTGGGATTGTCCCAATTCAGGTACATTGATACCATACTAAAGAGGTTTAGTATAGAAGATTCTAAGCATGGTAATTTACCTGCTTGTTCAGGAATCACTCTCTTCAAAGAGATCTCTCTCGAGACTGATTTGGAGAGGGCTCGCATGCATATGATACCCTATGCTTTTGCAGTTGGGTCTATCATGTACGCGATATTATGCACCGGACTGGATGTGGCTTACGCACTTAGTGTGGTAAGTAGGTATCAATCAGACCCTGGAGAGAAGCACTGGACAGTTGTGAAGAACATTCTTAAGTACTTGAGAAGGACTAAAGAGATGTTCTTGGTGAATGGTAACGGAGAATGCCAGGTAGAGCCTTTACCGATTCGAGCTTCCAGAGTGATAAGGATGACAACAAGTCTGTCTCGGGCTTTGTCTTCACCCTCAATGGAGGGACGGTATGTTGGAAGAGTTCCAAGCAAGATACCGTGGCAGAATCGACGATGGAGGATGAATACATCACTGCCAACGATGCTGCCAAAAAGGCTGTCTCGATGAAGAAGTTCATTACTGAACTTGGTGTGGTTCCATCCGTTGAGGATCTAATACCTTTGTATTGTGATAACAATGGAGCTGTGGGTTTGGCCAAGGAACCCCGGTCCCATCAGCGATCCAGACATATTCTGAGGCGGTATTACCTGATCCGGAAGATAGTTGATCGCTGGGAGATCGAGGTCAGGAGAGTAGATACGAAGGACAACACAGCGGATCCACTCACGACGGCCCTTCCCTAGACGCAGTTTGAGAGACTTTTTGGGATGTTGGGTATGCGATACTACAATAACTGGCCTTAGTGCAAGTGAGAGATTGTTAGAAATATATATGCCCTAGAGGCCATTATTGTATGATATAGTGGATGCTTGGACATATATATAGAGAACTTTCTTGCTCGACATGATAGTATGCTATCTGATTACTCTTTATCTTAACATATACACTTGGTTTTTATACCGTCTCTCTGATACATTTTGATAAAGCCCTTAGGATGTAGGCTTGACTACCAGGACTATGATGCAGATCATACTAGTGGGGCTTGTGTAGTCCGCAAGCACATCCTTTAACCGTTCCTAGTCAAGAGAGTATCGAGACAGGGCATCGATATTTCAGAGTAGACTAGTGTGTACGTTTCTTGACCCTGTCTGTATGGGGCGATGGTTGATCCCACAACCATTGGTGTTTGACATCAAAGATTGTACACAGGTACTCATTGGAGAATGGGTACACCGAAAAGCACTCGTCGAGAACTCCTAGATGGTACCTGTTGGCTATAGTGGCCTCAAGACAATTATTGTAATCGCAGGCACGCGATTGTGATGATTGAGGGAGGACCTATACGGGTAGAACAGTCTTACTCAAAATGATAGTATGCTGTCTGGTTTGTCTTTATCATTATATACATGTATTATGTGGTATTATAGATCGCTATTACATGCTGATAGAGCCCATAAGATTCTTTCTTGACTACCAGTATTATGATGGCGATCATATATGTGGGAGCTGGATGGTCTATAAGCACATCCTTAAATGTCCCTAGTCGAGGGAATATCGAGACTGGGCATTGATACTCCGGAGTAGACTAGTGTATACTTATCGAGACGCTAACGAGGGATGGTGGCCGATCTCACAAGACATTGGTGTCAGTCAGTCACCTAAGATAGTATACATGTACCCATTGGGTTATGAGTATACTGGATGGACTCGCCGGGAACATGCAAGTTGGTATTATACATATTGTCAGATAGTAGTTCCCAGGTGACATGGGTACAGGTTAGTCTGTCGACCCGAGATCGTTATTTTTTTCGTGTGAGTTCCCACTGTGCTTTGATTACTACCTTATCACGGCTCAAAGGAGTCGTGCAAACAGGTTTTAGTTGGGTACAGTCCCGAGCCACATGGAGGCAGTAAGCGGATCGTCGGGATTCGTCTCTCCCGGTATTGGGGGTTGATGTCGTGCGGTGCACGGGTGGCCATCACCAGAAATCCTTGGCCAAGGTAGTCGAGAATTACTGATTTTGATCAGTAATTTCTCAGTGGGTGATGGGCTTCAAACCGACACGAAATATCGTGTTATTATGGGTCTGACTTTATCCACCCCCTAGACTCGATATGCGATACTCTTAGACGAACATACCAGACTGTACGGAGATTGTCACGGACAGGCTCAGTAGGGGTTCAGATGAGTTTGCTCCTCGGCCTTCCTTTCGCTCAATACCTGGGTAGCCGTTATGTATAGCTAGTGCCTGTTTCCCGCCGAAGGACGCGACCGGGACGTTGGGACGTCCGGACTGAATTTTGAGGGCAGATGCTATTTGGTGCTATCTGTTCACCTCTCCGAAGATGCGAAGTTGATTTATGAAACCATGTATCGAAGGTTTAAACGGATGCGGCCGATGTAGCAGATTTCATCAGATTCCCCCTCATTGAGGGGTTTTTTGATTGTGGGGACGCACTTCCCTGCAGGCGCAAGCCCCTGCAGTTAATTACGCTACCGCATCGCGGTAACCACTTTCTCCTTCTCCAGATGGTCACTTTGTGTTGTGTATGTTTGTTTTGTTTTGGTTGCCCGTGGATTGTATATGGAGACTAATTTATGTTGTCGCCTGTAGGACGTGGATTAGTCTAAATCCGTATTTTCTTAGATTTGGGTTAGGGTTGGGTTTAAGGATCGTTAATCTCATTTGAGACTAAGATCAACTTAAACGTTTGTTAAGGATACGTTAGTCTAATTTTAGACTAAGATCTACTTAAAAGGATCATTTAGATCCAACAAAAGAGCATTTGGGCTCTATTGTTTAGTTTAGGGACATTGCGGTCCATTAGTTTAAGAACATTACGGTCCAAGGTTAAGGACATCATAGTCCATGGGCTTAAGGACCCCACAGTCCGAGGTTAAGGACATCATAGTTCATGGGCTTAAGGACCCCATAGTCCAAGGTTAAGGACATCATAGTCCATGGGCTTAAGGACCCCACAGTCCGAGGTTAAGGACATCATAGTTCATGGGCTTAAGGACCCCATAGTCCAAGGTTAAGGACATCATAGTCCATGGGCTTAAGGACCCCACAATCCATAGTTTAAAGACGTCATAGTCTATAAAGTTTAAGGACATCATCGTCCATGGGCTTAAGGACCCCACAGTCCATGGTTAAGGACATCATAGTCCATGGGCTTAAGGACCCCACAGTCCGTAAAGTTTAAGGACATCATAGTCCATGAGTTTAAGGACCCCACAGTCCAAAGCATGTTTGGTTATCGGGACCCGTCACCTCTCTGAAGACATTGAAGGATTACAACGACAAATATCAAAGGAGTGAAGAAATGTACCCTTGAACCAATGTTGGTTGGGAGATCTGTAGTCCAATTTGGGACTATGATCAATTAATTAGACTATGAACACATGGGCTTAGTTGAATCTGAAATGAGGACTTATGGCCAACTTGGGCTAAGTCCAATTAGGTTTAATATGTTGGACATTTGTTTGGGCTGCTGAACATTTATCCAGGCACAGCCCCCCTTTATAATGCTAAGCATGAGTCTAGGTTCTGGCAATATTTTTATCATTTAATTAGTGCCGAGCACTCAAATGTCATATGAAATGACCAATTTTGGAAGACAAAAGTGTGTTTGAGGTTCAGTCAAAAGAAAGGGGTACTGCCTTTGGAAAACTTGGTTAGTTCAAACTAAGATTGGCTTGGATATAGTGTTAAACACTAGAGTAAACTCAGCTATCACATGCTCCCACGTGATGCGCTCAGAATAGTGTTAAACACTAGGGATACAGCGCCCAAAATAGTGTTAAACACTAAAAAAGGAAGCGCTCACGTGGGGTCACGTGAGGCGCTTGAGTGTTGGGCCCAAACTTCTCTTATTTTATCCTCAGAATGTTCAAATAAGTGTTAAAAACTTAATCTTTACGGCCATCACGTGTGGGCACGTGATGGGTATCCATGCACTGGATATTGAAAGGATTTGCTAGGGGCCACGTGGGGACACGTGAGGGCGCCCAAAGTCTGTTCTGCCTTTGCTTTGTTCTCTTTATTTTGAGGAATTTATCCAAGGGTCACGTGGGAGCACATGACCCAATTTTATTCATTCTCTTCTGAACACTGAGGAGGGGAGTCACGTGGACACACATGATCAGGTTGGATACTGGTTTCTTTTACGTGCATGGAGAGTTAGATCCCTTGTTTAAGAATTAAATTCTTTTGTAGGGTTAAACCCTAATTTTTTTTAGAGGAATTAAATTCCTATTTATTTGGAAGAATTAAATTCTTTAAACTCAATTCTCTCTCTAAGTTTTGGATCTGCATGGCAGAATCTCCCCGATGAGAATTAAATTCTCAACTTATTAGGAGATCTGCTTCTGCAGATCTTCAACCAGAGGAAGAACTAAGTTCTTATTCAGAAGAGTTAAACGCTTAGTTTGAGAATTAAATTCTCTTTTGTTTTGTAGGATCTTATAGAATGATCTCTTTCCCTCTCTTACCTAAGGTTTATTTCTTTTTTGAAGAAATCTTCTTTCTTTCTGGAGAATTAAATTCTCTTCTTTTTTCTCTCTATTGTTGTCTCCCTTTTGCTTTCTCTTCTTGGATCCTATTTATAGGAGGAAGAAAAGAATTAATTTGTTTAGTCAATCTTTCATTGAAAGATTTTAATTGATTTTGTAACCAACATGATCTTTTAGATCACTCAGTGAATTTTATTCACTATTGGATTTTTAATCCAAAAGATATTTTGTCTGTTATTCCTGGCAAATTTCAGGGAAATATCTCCTTGTATAGAATCTTTCTATAAATTGGTGATTTTTTTAATCACCATTGGATTTTTAATCCAACGGTGCTCCACTTTACAGAGAGCAATCTTTTTGTTTGGAAAGATCTAGGGAAATATTAGGGTTTTTGATTTCCCTTAATTAGAATTTAATTTTATTAGTTCAGAAGGTCTAAGAGCCTATCACGTGTTGGCACGTGACCCCCTGTCACGTGTGGGCACGTGATGCCCCATTTATGGTTTTCTTTCCTTTAACTCAGAGAGTTTTTAAGACCCCCTCACGTGGTGGCACGCGACCCATGGATTAAGCTTTTAACCAGAATTTAATTCTGTTATTTTTAAAGAACTCAGGAATTTATCACTTGTCAGCACGTGACCCTTGGTGATGTGTGGGCACGTGATGCCCAATTGGGGTTTTTCTTGCTGTTCTATTATACTTCAGTGGGCTTAAAGGCCTATCACATGCAGGCGCGTGACCCCATTTGATTAGGATTCAATTCTTATCATTTCAGAGCCCTCAGGAAGCCATCTCGTGTCGGCACGTGAGCCCCAATCATGTGTGCGCACGTGATGCCCTATTGGGGTTTTTCCTTGTATTTTATGATGGAACAAATACCCCCACAACGTTTTTCTCACGTGTTTTCACGTGAGTGCAACGCTGTCATCTTTTGTAGCCGTTGGATCTGCCTAGGGAAGGGGGCAGATGAACTGTTTCCCATCACATCCTATAAATGCAGGGGTCTCTTCAGAAGTGCCTCCACTCTTTTATCTTCTTTCTTGTTCTTGCCTTAAGAATTTAATTCTCTTTCTCAGAGCTCAGTTCTCTGTTCCAAAAATTTTCAGAGCTTAACCTTGTCAACAAAAGATTTCCCTTTTCAAGTAAGGATCTTGAACGGCAGAGGAACTTCTTGTAGAAATTTTCTTTGGATTTTAAATCCACACCAAGGGGTTTTTACTTTAACAAAAGCCTATCTTTCCAAGTTCTTTAATAATGTCCAATCTTTAAATAATAAACCCCTTTCGCTAGGGTTTCTCTGATCTCAGGGGACTGATGATGATACCTGTCTTCCCTCTGGAATTTAATTCCATTTCAAAGAGCTTAGCTCTGAAATTTTTCTGGGAATTTAATTCCTCTGTTCAAAAGGAATTTAATTCCTCTGAAGAACTTAGTTCTTAAAAGAAGACTTCTTGGGGTTTTTCATCCTGAGTTGTTCTTGCAGAGATCTTTCTCGATTTGCATAGAGTTTCTGTAATGGGTTTTCTCCTTAGGGGAATGTGTAGAGTCATTTGAATTTATTGAGAATCTTCCTTTGTTCTCATGATGATTGCTCAGCCTCATTATTAGTGAGCAGCCATATTGATTTTGTGGGGCCCACGTGTCTTGTAACCCATGGTCCCATGAAATAAGTTGTTTGTCGTTTTCTTCCACTGTCTTTTTATATATATATATATTTATAAATATATATACACGTGTGGGCTTCACTAACAGTTTCCTTTCCTTTGTTTCAGGAATAATGGCTTCTGTTCCATACTTCCCTTTCACCCGCTCGGAGGCTGCCTTTCCTCAGTCACCGTCTTACGAAGAGGTGATGGCGATGATTAGAGCTCACGACCCGGACTGCACCAATATGCTTTTGTGGGGGACCTGGTACGGTCATATTATCCGCGGTCACCGAAGCTTTCTTTTCGAGGTGCCAACAGAACCTATCCGCCCGTTCCTGCCGATGGACCGTCCACGGACTGCTTTTGCTGTAGAGGTGGCAGACTAGACTCCTACAGGCTGGTTCGAACCGTCGACAGCTGGGCTACCAAACCAGCCTGTGCCGGCCATAGACATCTTGGGGCGTCGCATCTGCCAAGGTGAAGCCCAGCCCTGGGGACAAGTCTATAAGATAGGGCTTACCCCTCGCCATCCCACGTGCTATCTTCTCTGGGCTCGTTACATCTTGTCCGCTCATCGTGCGCGACTGCAGAGGGTCGGGCTTTACCAAGCGGTGTACGCGTCCCTCTTCCATTATCAATCTCCCCATGTATAGTGGGTTAAAACTTTCCTAAATCAATGGAATCTTCCCACCAATACTTTCTTGTTAGGGGACCGTGAAGTTTCGATCTCTTTGGAAGAGTTTCGTGAGATCTCGGGTTTACCGATCAGGGGAGCGCCTTACGAAGAATTGTTGCCCTCCGACGAGTATGCTTTCGAGACTGTGCCCGCTACACTTGACGGCTTGTCGAATGAAAATGCCGTCCGCCACAAGTACCCGAGTCTAATCAAGACTCTGGGGATTTTTGAGAAGCTGTTCACAGAGTTTGAAGAACATGGCGTCACTTTTAAAAGCTTTATCGCCTGCTTCCTTCGTGAAGACGTTCTATCAAAGGCGGCTCCGAAGTTCGCGAATATCAATGACCTTTCGGGTTTGGTTTAAATAGGCTACCGGCTAGAGAAGAGGATTTTCCCCAGTTCTACATCCCAGTCTTGTCGGCTGTACCTTTCGAGTCGATCGCAGCTCTTGGCATGGATGAAGAAACTTTCTTCATGGGTTTTATCAGCGTTTGGCTCAGTTGGTTTGTCGTTCCAACGCACCATCGATTCATGAGAGCCTCGGTCATTTACCCTGCTCATCACATTGCCGAAGGGATGCGATTAGCCGTGGGCATTGCAGGGCTGTCGCATATGTACCATGGGCTAAGCTCTGCAGCCAATACCTCAACCCCAGGTGTCACGACCCGAAAGAGCACGTGACTGGCCCTTGAACCATATGAAGTCTATAGGACTCTATCTGATCCAAGTAAGCCAAAAGCCCAGAAATCTAAAATCATTTTTAAGAATAAGTAAAGAAACTGGTTTAAGAAGTGAAGAAAAACATGTTTGAAATCAAGGTTTTTAAATAACTAAGCCGAAGGTGCGTTTTTAAAACAGTACAGTCTTTTCTAAAAATTTCGGCAGAGTTTCTTTTGTAAAACTGGCCCCGAATGCGGTACAACAAGGATAACAATATATGCAATGATAAAAGCATCCCCAAGCGGGAGCTAGCTCTTCGTCTATCGACGGTCACAACCACGCAAGCAATAATAATATACAACGCCGAAAGGCGAGGGTTAAACCAAAAGAGCTCAAAAGCAACAAGAAAACCGCAATACTACTAAGCGCGACTCTAAGGTCGAATAAAACATCACTAAAGTCTAGGTCTGAAACAATATACAAGTTTTGGTTGATGGAAATTCTAGATACAATGAAATAAATAAATACAAGGGTGGTTCTTGATGCGAAAGAATCCACCTACCAAAAGCAAATCACCCGCAAGAAGGTAGTGTGCCAGAAATGCCGCAATGGAACCTGTACGGCAGAACCTGCAAGAACTGTGGCACAACGGGGGTGAGTTGCCAACTCGTGAATAGAAACATCTACAAGCAGAAACCGAAAGCAAGACATAATCCTAGGTCCATACGATCAGTATATAAAAAAACATCAATATAACACATGCAGCCTACAACAAGGCTAGGGTAAATATCTAACCCGAGTGCAATCTCCCGTGTCTGTGTCAGTGCCTCAGATAACAATATAGCATATGAATGAGATATGAATGCGTTAAAACAGAATACATTTACATGAAGCAACTGTTTTCAAACTTTAGTGAGATTTCCCTTGTATTTTAAAAGATGAGGTACCATAATGAAATCAGCATAAAACTGTGCCTAGCATCGGCACAAACGAAATCCCAATAGCTCGATATCTCAAAGTCTCAACCACAATATCTAGGGCGCCGTCAGTCCAGACCGGCCCCTACCATAAAACTCAGACCACGACGGTATCCTCCGGATATCCGACGCGTCGGGTAAAATCACCGGTAGGTAGTACTCCCCTGCCAGGCTCAACGTCATCACCACATTCCTCTTGCCCCGGGGTACCGCACCGGGTCCACCATGTACCCGAAACGGTTCATCCGTCTCCTCGAATTGGGTTTCCAAATCCATCAGCAAACTCATGGTGGACGACTCATACATCATAGGAAAACCGCACTTTTTATTTTAAAAGAGAGAATATGTTTATTTGTGTTTTTGCGGTTTTCCTCCAAATCCAGAAAATCTCATGGAAATCTAAATCCAAACCTCAATAGCACGTAAAATAGTGAATATATGCATGAGAATCCATGAATGCGGCATAAAAATGAATAGCAGTATGCAGGAAGTAGCCGGTAATAACTACAATGTCTAAACTATTAGCTAATAGGCTATGTTAAGCAATAATATTTTCTAAGGTGTACGTGACATGGCAATTACCGATGAAGATGTGTGTGAGCCGGCCAGTAAGTGTACGTGGTACATACGCATCATCGGTAATGGTGCTGGTGTCCTATCAGCATGATATTAATAATGGAGTATGAAACATAATATAGGAATGCGATGCAAAGCGAACCACAAAAAAAGGAGTGGGAGCTGAAACTAGACGAAAATAAAACTAATCTGCATTAATCTAACATAAGTCCTACAATTGGCGCCTTTTGAAATAACACGAATCATGGGGTTTTGAAAATAGGGGCTACGGTGTTTTTATGAAAAGATACGTCGTTTTTGAAATATCCGTAGATTCCCTTGAGCTGTCATTAAAAATGCCAACGATTCGTTAGTTTTTGAAATAGGTAAGAAGTCTAATCTACTCTAACAACTACACTAACTATACGGCTGAACTAACAAACTGAACTACAGGTAAGGAAACCGCCTAACATCTGAGTCGATATATATATATATAAGTCGGTGATCCCGCCTCAATAGTATCGCGTACGATACAGTATATCATCTGACATCCTCAAGTCATGAGCGCGGATCTATCATCAATGTAAAGCTCATACGGTAAATCGTCGTACGGCATCCCAATAGCTGGGTACAGGTCAACATCTCACTATCTCGTCACATAACAGGTATCACTATCATCAGATCGTATAGTCTGGGGGTACTACTCTATGTCTAGTACAAATCGATACCATCAATGAAGTATGCATGCGGGGGTAAACACATATCCCAAGCCCGCAAGAATCACATTTCGTATCCCAAATACGAATCATATCAAATCACCGATCTCGCGGCACAAAACCCACATCATCGACTCAACTCCAAAGTCATTCCATATCATCAAACACAGTGCAAGTATAAGGAATACACAAGTGTATGCGCGTGAGTGCAAATCTATCCTATGGTTCGCAACTAGGAACTACGCTAGTTATTTCTACCCCTAACTAACCATAACACACTAACTATCACACATATAAATATACTACATAGTACTAATTACGGACTGCGGGGGTGCTATACGCCATCCACCCGACTTCCTCCTGTAGATATAATCTACTCACCTTGCATCATCATTTGCGGACGTCACCACGCATTTGCTTGTCTTCCTGAAGTCTTCATGGGTACCTACACATCAAAATATCGTATATGCGCATTAAAACCAAATCCAAGCTAAAACGGCACACGAAATCCAAAACGATACGATAAGGGGCCTATAGGTGAGAACCTATGGCACGCCTTCAAAACCATCAATAAATCCTCTATATCGTCGTATAAACGCCAAATAATCGAGGTAAAACGCAAGACACCAATTCAGACTTAAAAATACGGAATACGGAAACACGAATCCAAAACAGCAACTTAGGAAAAATGTCCCAGATTTCACCCTAGGTCACTTTATACAAATCTATATATACCAGGGGCCTAACTAGAACATGTAGGAGCTACAGAACAAAAACGAGACAAAATGGTGGGACCCGGGCCGCAATTGGCGGCCAATTGGGAGAAATTGGCGGCCGGGAAGAAGAAGTGGGTGCTGGGGTCATGGGGTTAGCTTCCTGGGTGCCTGCACACCTCACTGTCCACTCAATATTATTTTAGGGGTCTCGGGGTAAAAGCAGATTCAATAAACACTACACAGATTTCATAATTTCCCCGATATCGGTTTCTAAAATCCGTATTCTGGTTTAAACTTCAGGTTTTGGGTTCCAATTCATACACTAGGGTGATGGTATAACCTCTACTGACCTCAATTTCACAATACAACACCAAATTCCTCAAACCCTAACTTGGTTATCCTCAAGTCCATAATATCACGCAATATCGATTCAATCTTAACATGGGGGTAAAGGAAATACTAGAATTAAGCTAATGGTTCAGAAAATACCTCATTTGGCAACTCAAGAAAATTCTTGAGTTGCCCCTAGTGGCCAAAATCCATGCTTTCTTAGTCCATCTTGTAGGTCTCGGGCTCGTGCACAATTTTAATGAAATGGACATGGGGTTTTGGGGTTGGTTTTGAGATGAAGAGAGGGATTGAAGAGGGAGGGAAAAGGGGTGCAGGAGCAGCAGCAGCAAATGGTGGGAGAGGGAGAGAAATGAGGAGGAGAGGGATGAGAAAAGGCTAAGGTTTTTAGTCAAAGTCTTCACCTACTCTCTCTCTCTCACCATACCTATTTTCTTTTCTCTTTTTCTTTTTCTTTTCCTTCAAAACCCCTTCTCACAAGAATAGTATCTCCAAATAACATGAAGGAAAAATGCACAAGTGTGATAAAAATGATATGTGCAAGTTTTGCACAAAAAGCCAAAAAAATCCGACTAGCGATTTTTAATCGCGATTAGCACTAAATTAGTGTCAAACTAATCACAAAAACTTTAAAATGTCAAAATTCTCTAATTTACCCTATTTTAGAATTTTCCATAATTTTTCTCAAATTTTTCCTATTTATTTGCATTTAATAATTCCAAAATATTAAAATATTCAATAAAATAATATTAAATTATAAAAATTCCCAAAATTAATATTTTATCTTTTTTGAAAATGTTACAATCTACCCCCCTTAAAGAAATTCGGTCCCCGAATTTAAATTTAAACCCCCAATACTAAAACAATTTCAGTAATAATCCGATTTGTCGGGGCTCCGAAAACATCAATACATAGAGAATATCATAAAGATGTACTGCTCTACTAGAAATCAACCCCCAAAATGCATATATAAGAATATCCTATGCGTCTGGTGCGCAAGGAATCAAAATCCACATGTGTCAAACAGGTGTACAAAACCACATCTAGGTACAACTGGTGTGCACGAAACATCTGTCGTAGGCAACGTGTATACCTGACAGAAAAAAAATCTGGTGCATGTGACATGCACGAAGAATCCCGATTTAGTGCATCTGGTGTGCACCAAAATCGTATATCAAAACACTAAAGATGCATGAAAACTACGCTGGAAGTGCAAATCAAATCACTGCATACGGTAGGCATGAAATCTCAATCAATATCTCAAATGTAATAACTATGCGCAAAATATATAAATATCCAGTGGGTGCATGAAACAAATATCATGAAACTCAATCATCAAAACTAAATCATGCAAACAGAACGCCCAAAATACCGAAATCCAAAATGACGGATACGTGATAATCGAATCACAAAATCACAAATCATAAATACCGTCGTCGGTAGTTCCTCCTTCGAGGTCGAGAAGGAGTCGGTGCATCCACTGCTAGCAGCGCAGGATATCTACTTGTCTCTTGCTCACGGTCTGGCGTCCTCTGACTCTGGGTTCTTATCTTTTCTGCGGATTACCTATCTCGAAATTAATCGGCTCATCGGCCCTGTCAGGTGTGCTAACGGGGACGATTCCGTTCTGGCACTTCTCTGGTCACCTATCGGTCAATCCTCACGACCACTCGTGAGGCAGCCCATCACTGGCGTCGGCCTCTGGCCCTCTGAATGCACGTCACACAACTGATCCTGGGTGCAAGCATCGTTGGAGCAATGTCCTGGAAGGAATCCTGCTTAAGGTCTCTTCCGATCTCGCCTATGCCGAACCGTACAGAGGCTGGCTCTCCTGCACAACCTCTTCTCGCTCAAAAGACATCTGTGTCCTCAGCACAATATTTCCTCGGAAACTGGTTGTATCCCAATGCCTCTGTAAGCATGTCTGACCTCTGGCCTCGACGGAAAGTAATGACAGCTCGTCAGCGTCTCGCTCGAACCTCTGGTTCCACTTGTCTCTATCGTCGTCCACTATGACGTCACGCCAAGCTAATATGCACTGCACTGTTCTCGGCCACGGTCAATCTGAAGTCTCTCGCACGGACTCGAAATCGCGTACTCTGTAGCTTCCTTATTCTGTAGAAGATGTCAGGCCAAACAGGTCCTCGGGAACACGTCCCAACCATCGGAGGAATACTCGTCACTCGTCCGTCCTTGATCAATTCGCAACGCATCTGGGTAAGTTCCTTTATCCGAACCTGGTCAACTACCTCGTCGACGATGCCGAACTCTGGCCTGCTGGTGTGCGCAATATGACCACCCCTGGGTCTAGGTCTTCTCGTATCGTACTCCAGAAAAGTCCTTTCGAGGTTCTCTCTCAAATCCCATTCCTGCCGAATTGCCCGGAAGTCGTCATCCATTGCTGAAGCTAATTCTTATTCCGGAACGGCTGCATACTTATCGCGCTTCTTTCTGGAAGATATATCCATAAACCACGCCTCTGGGTGCATATCACATCTCTGATGTCGGCGGAGTGGGACGTCATCTCGTCGAAATATCTTGCGAACTCTTTTCTTCACTCTGCGTCAATGTCGACTGATTCGGACTCGTCTCATCATGGCTGCATGGACTGTGCTCCAACGGCTATCCTCGTATCTGGAGTCTCCCAAGCAAAGCATCCCATCACATAATGTCCGAATGATGTCGAATCATCCGATCGACTCGTCAGAACCTCATAATCCCCCAAGAAATCACATCATGGGTACAGTTTAATAGTATCGAGTACATGCCACAGCGTCGGTGGTCCAGCCGTAGAAGGGCAAACCCAAGCCTCACTAATGGCGCCGCGGAACTGCCGCAAACCCTAAGGTTCAAAGGCTTTCACACGGTCATTAAGTCGAGTTAGGGTTTCATTCTTCTAGAGGGTCCATAGAATCACCTGCATGTCTTTCCGTATACTTTAAACTTGGAAAATGGGCTTCTGACATTCGATCGTCTCTATCGACTCTCAACGAACCTGCGTGAAGTCGTCTCTAGCTGGAAACAATCTATCTGGTGACCTCGCATCGGTAAACGAACGAACCACATGTCCTAGTCATTCATCCTCAGGTGACTAGCGACTTGGTATCATCTCTCTAAGTATATACTCACGCTGCAGTAGCTCCAACCATCTAGGCGATATTTCGTCATTTGCAGCAGCAACTGGCTCATACGCCTGTACGCCGAACAACGCCTCAATCCTCCAGGAAAGGCAACACATTGGCGGTCATCTCTGAATCGGTCTGCTTTAGATCTGAGTAAGACTCTCCGCACTGGAAATCTTCAACTCAACTGGGCCCGCTCCGGCGCAAAATCGGACGAATCACCTTCGTCTCTCAAATCGGGTAGACTAGCTATCATCTGTCGCAATCTGCCTGAAAGCTCCGGCAATCCCAGCTCGTAAGCTTCGAAAGCAACATCCTGTCAATCTCAGCAACAGCTGGTCCATCTGTCTGCACGGTAGGCGACATCACAATCTCTGAGGTATGCTGTACATTAACAGTCCTCTCTCAACTGGTAGCTCTAACAATAGCCGATCATCCGGTGTAAAACCAAGCACTCACCTCCACTAGAGGTCACAATCATCAATGCCAACTCGAGACGTCCCCATGTCACCAGAAAACACAATGGTCAGCCCTCGTACCAGACGAGCTCACACCGGCCGTAACCCTAGCAGCAGCCCAAACTGCGCTCAAACATGGTGACAGGAACCTCAATCGAGTATCAAAAGAGCACATCAATGGCAAGAAAGGAAACAACAGATCTAGAGTGGATACATGATCATAGGAAGGAACAGCATCAATAAGGGTATGATCATGAAACTAGTAGAATCGGGAATCTCAAATGGATGTATGATCCTGGATATAAGGAGAATCACTGATCTCGAAAAATATGCACATCCTAAGGTTCCTTACGCGGAGTGGCGTGTCGTAAGTATGCCGCGGAACATACCAACGGTACGTCACTCTACTTTAGTCACCTATTCCATCAACCAAAGGTCATCCTACGCGACGAAAGTTCGGGTCTAATACCCCCTCGATCAAGTCTAAGTTCCGTAAGGTCAAGCCTAAGTTCCGTATATATATAGACGCCCTAGGCTCCACATAGTCAAACTTAGACTCGAACCAAGGTCAACCTAGCGCTCTGATACCAACTTTGTCACGACCCGAAAGAGCACGTGACTGGCCCTTGAACCATATGAAGTCTATAGGACTCCATCTGATCCAAGTAAGCCAAAAGCCCAGAAATCTAAAACCATTTTTAAGAATAAGTAAAGAAACTGGTTTAAGAAGTGAAGAAAAACATGTTTGAAATCAAGGTTTTTAAATAACTAAGCCGAAGGTGCGTTTCTAAAACAGTACAGTCTTTTCTAAAAATTTCGGCAGAGTTTCTTTTGTAAAACTGGCCCCGAATGGGGTACAACAAGGATAACAATATATGCAATGATAAAAGCATCCCCAAGCGGGAGCTAGCTCTTCGTCTATCGACGGTCACAACCACGCAAGCAATAATAATATACAACGCCGAAAGGCGAGGGTTAAACCAAAAGAGCTCAAAAGCAACAAGAAAACCGCAATACTACTAAGCGCGACTCTAAGGTCGAATAAAACATCACTAAAGTCTAGGTCTGAAACAATATACAAGTTTTGGTTGATGGAAATTCTAGATACAATGAAATAAATAAATACAAGGGTGGTTCTTGATGCGAAAGAATCCACCTACCAAAAGCAAATCACCCGCAAGAAGGTAGTGTGCCAGAAATGCCGCAATGGAACCTGTACGGCAGAACCTGCAAGAACTGTGGCACAACGGGGGTGAGTTGCCAACTCCTGAATAGAAACATCTACAAGCAGAAACCGAAAGCAAGACATAATCCTAGGTCCATACGATCAGTATATAAAAAAACCTTAATATAACACATGCAGCCTACAACAATGCTAGGGTAAATATCTAACCCGAGTGCAATCTCCGGTGTCTGTGTCAGTGCCTCAGATAACAATATAGCATATGAATGAGATATGAATGCGTTAAAACAGAATACATTTACATGAAGCAACTGTTTTCAAACTTTAGTGAGATTTCCCTTGTATTTTAAAAGATGAGGTACCATAATGAAATCAGCATAAAACTGTGCCTAGCATCGGCACAAACGAAATCCCAATAGCTCGATATCTCAAAGTCTCAGCCACAATATCTAGGGCGCCGTCAGTCCAGACCGGCCCCTACCATAAAACTCAGACCACGACGGTATCCTCCGGATATCCGACGCGTCGGGTAAAATCACCGGTAGGTAGTACTCCCCTGCCAGGCTCAACGTCATCACCACATTCCTCTTGCCCCGGGGTACCGCACCGGGTCCACCATGTACCCGAAACGGTTCATCCGTCTCCTCAAATCGGGTTTCCAAATCCATCTGCAAACTCATGGTGGACGACTCATACATCATAGGAAAACCCCACTTTTTATTTTAAAAGAGAGAATATGTTTATTTGTGTTTTTGCGGTTTTCCTCCAAATCCAGAAAATCTCATGGAAATCTAAATCCAAACCTCAATAGCACGTAAAATAGTGAATATATGCATGAGAATCCATGAATGCGGCATAAAAATGAATAGCAGTATGCAGGAAGTAGCCGGTAATAACTACAATATCTAAACTATTAGCTAATAGGCTATGTTAAGCAATAATATTTTCTAAGGTGTACGTGACATGGCAATTACCGATGAAGATGTGTGTGAGCCGGCCAGTAAGTGTACGTGGTACATACGCATCATCGGTAATGGTGCTGGTGTCCTATCAGCATGATATTAATAATGGAGTATGAAACATAATATAGGAATGCGATGCAAAGCGAACCACAAAAAAAGGAGTGGGAGCTGAAACTAGACGAAACTAAAACTAATCTGCATTAATCTAACATAAGTCCTACAATTGGTGCCTTTTGAAATAACACGAATCATGGGGTTTTGAAAATAGGGGCTACGGTGTTTTTATGAAAAGATACGTCGTTTTTGAAATATCCGTAGATTCCCTTGAGCTGTCTTTAAAAATGCCCACGATTCGTTAGTTTTTGAAATAGGTAAGAAGTCTAATCTACTCTAACAACTACACTAACTATACGGCTGAACTAACAAACTGAACTACAGGTAAGGAAACCGCCTAACATCTGAGTCGATATATATATATATAAGTCGGTGATCCCGCCTCAATAGTATCACGTACGATACAGTATATCATCTGACATCCTCAAGTCATGAGCGCGGATCTATCATCAATGTAAAGCTCATACGGTAAATCGTTGTACGGCATCCCAATAGCTGGGTACAGGTCAACATCTCACTATCTCGTCACATAACAGGTATCACTATCATCAGATCGTATAGTCTGGGGGTACTACTCTATGTCTAGTACAAATCGATACCATCAATGAAGTATGCATGCGGGGGTAAACACATATCCCAAGCCCGCAAGAATCACATTTCGTATCCCAAATACGAATCATATCAAATCACCGATCTCGCGGCACAAAGCCCACATCATCGACTCAACTCCAAAGTCATCCCATATCATCAAACACAGTGCAAGTATAAGGAACACACAAGTGTATGCGCGTGAGTGCAAATCTATCCTATGGTTCGCAACTAGGAACTACGCTAGTTATTTCTACCCCTAACTAACCATAACACACTAACTATCACACATATAAATATACTACATAGTACTAATTACGGACTGCGGGGGTGCTATACGCCATCCACCCGACTTCCCCTGTAGATATAATCTACTCACCTTGCATCATCATTTGCGGACGTCACCACGCATTTGCTTGTCTTCCCGAAGTCTTCATGGGTACCTACACATCAAAATATCGTATATGCGCATTAAAACCAAATCCAAGCTAAAACGGCACACGAAATCCAAAACGATACGATAAGGGGCCTATAGGTGAGAACCTATGGCACGCCTTCAAAACCATCAATAAATCCTCTATATCGTCGTATAAACGCCAAATAATCGAGGTAAAACGCAAGACACCAATTCAGACTTAAAAATACGGAATACGGAAACACGAATCCAAAACAGCAACTTAGGAAAAATGTCCCAGATTTCACCCTAGGTCACTTTATACAAATCTATATATACCAGGGGCCTAACTAGAACATGTAGGAGCTACAGAACAAAAACGAGACAAAATGGTGGGACCCGGGCCGCAATTGGTGGCCAATTGGGAGAAATTGGCGGCCGGGAAGAAGAAGTGGGTGCTGGGGTCGTGGGGTTAGCTTCCTGGGTGCCTGCACACCTCACTGTCCACTCAATATTATTTTAGGGGTCTCGGGGTAAAAGCAGATTCAATAAACACTACACAGATTTCATAATTTCCCCGATATCGGTTTCTAAAATCCGTATTCTGGTTTAAGCTTCAGGTTTTGGGTTCCAATTCATACACTAGGGTGATGGTATAACCTCTACTGACCTCAATTTCACAATACAACACCAAATTCCTCAAACCCTAACTTGGTTATCCTCAAGTCCATAATATCACGCAATATCGATTCAATCTTAACATGGGGGTAAAGGAAATGCTAGAATTAAGCTAATGGTTCAGAAAATACCTCATTTGGCAACTCAAGAAAATTCTTGAGTTGCCCCTAGTGGCCAAAATCCATGCTTTCTTGGTCCATCTTGTAGGTCTCGGGCTCGTGCACAATTTTAATGAAATGGACATGGGGTTTTGGGGTTGTTTTTGAGATGAAGAGAGGGATTGAAGAGGGAGGGAAAGGGGGTGCAGGAGCAGCAGCAGCAAATGGTGGGAGAGGGAGAGAAATGAGGAGGAGAGGGATGAGAAAAGGCTAAGGTTTTTAGTCAAAGTCTTCACCTACTCTCTCTCTCTCACCATACCTATTTTCTTTTCTCTTTTTCTTTTTCTTTTCCTTCAAAACCCCTTCTCACAAGAATAGTAGCTCCAAATAACATGAAGGAAAAATGCACAAGTGTGATAAAAATGATATGTGCAAGTTTTGCACAAAAAGCCAAAAATATCCGACTAGATATTTTTAATCGCGATTAGCACTAAATTAGTGTCAAACTAATCACAAAAACTTTAAAATGTCAAAATTCTCTAATTTACCCTATTTTAGAATTTTCCATAATTTTTCTCAAATTTTTCCTATTTATTTGCATTTAATAATTCCAAAATATTAAAATATTCAATAAAATAATATTAAATTATAAAAATTCCCAAAATTAATATTTTATCTTTTTTGAAAATGTTACACCAGGCGTGAACGTAGTGAGTTTCTCTCTTCATTACTTTACGTCATGGATTGAGATGCACGTGCTAGGGGCATTTGCTGCACACCAGAGACCCAGCTTTTATTATGCTTATACCTTTCCGCGGCTCATGAGGTTGGTGGACGCTTTTGCTCCTGAACCGACTCAATTAGGGGCTCTTCGTGTGCTGCTCAATCCGTATGCCAACGAAGGTGGGATGGTATTTAGTGATCGAATCCTCTCTGCTCCTTCGGGACCTGTTCAACAGTTGTTTGACTTATCGAAAGAGGGGGCACCATCCTTGAAGCCCAAAGAAGCCATGCACCTATACTCGATTAGACCCGGTTATCTGGTGTTCCGTCGAAACAATGCGGCTCTTTTCATGCGGTACAATCCACACCGCTTTTCCCGCCAACTGGGATATAACCTGGGTGTCCCCTTCGAGGCGTTCACTGTGGAGCCCAGCCCTTCTTTGGAAACTGTTCGTGACGCCACCCACCATTTCATGAGGCTGAACACCGGTTCTCATTTCATGATTCCCGAGGCTAACTACATTTCGAGGTGCGTGGGGGATTTCACGGGTTGGTATTTCCACCGGGTTAGTCCAATCATTGCTGAGGAGAGGAGAATACTTTTTGGGCTTAAGGCACCCACCCCGCTCTAGGCTACGGGAGTCCCGCCGCGACCGCGGACAATGGTTCGCCCTCCCTTGAGGGATACTGGTATCATGCTTATTCCTGAGGCGGCGGATGTGGACTTGAATCCGACAGTCGGTATGCCGATGCGCACTAGAGCTCAGGCAATGGCTTCTGATAAGGCGCCAGTAGCAGTTTTATCAGCTGTGGCGTCAGCAATGGCAGTGTCGTCATCGGTAGCACCGCCGAGAGAGGATATTGAAGGCGAAGTGGGTCAACGTCGCACCAAAGCACCGAGGGGAAAGAAGAGATCATCTTCTGGTGTTAGTTCTAGGTCAAAGAGGCGAAGGAAGACGATCACCAATCTGCTCGACTTTTTAATGGAATCTGAGCCTATCTTTCAAGATGAACCACTAGCTATGCAAGAGTCGGATGGTGGTCCTCTTTTTCCGGGTTCATCTGCCGAGGAAGCCGCACAATTGGCTGAGGCTATAAGACGCTCCCAGGATGAGACTGAAAATGTAAGGGTCCCGAAGAGGCCTTATCCTGCCGTCATCTTCTACGAAGATCCTCCGTCGATACGGCGGATATTTATAGGTCCTTTGGAAAAGGGAGGCGAGATAGCCCTTAAGCAGCTTATCTCGGCCGATGCCGAAGATGCTCTGTCATTGTGGACTGGTGGCCACGAGTCTACCCTCGCACCCCGGCGAGCACAAATTCTTGAGAAGGAACGCCGACTTGAAAAAGCCATACTAGAAGCTCCTTGGCGTATTGGTATACTTATATATCTTTTTGTAGTATTTTGCACTGCTTATATATATATATATATCCTTATCTTCGTGAAAACTTTGCAGGGACTTCGGCAATGGCAGAGGATCTGAGTTTGAGTCGCGCCTTGACTATGGACTCTGTAAATATCCCCGATGAGACACTAGTAAGTGTGGAGGGGGTCGATACAGCTGTTCTTCCTGCCGCGGAGCTCCCATTGGTGGTTCCCGTTCCCCCGGTGCTTGCTCTCTCGGAAGAGGCATCTTCATTGGCCGCAGATTCAATGGATCTTTCTGGGGACGGCCCAGAGACTATAGGACAGGTAGTCGAGGCCACCGTCCTTTCATTGGAGCCTGCAGCGGTGGCCACTGCTCCTCAATTGGAAGTTGTTATACCGGCCTATGTCCCCGATGATGTGCCTGGAGGCATGGAGGAGGCCGCCGAAGCTGCTATCCTTCCAGTTCAGAGCGGGAGGAGCATCGAAGGTAGCTTTCTATATTTTATTTTAATAATCTCTCCATTATCTGAACCTTTCTGTCTTTTCAGAGCTATGAGGATTGGCGGCGTCCATCGCGGACCTGTCCCCCAGAAAGTCTTTTCAGTGTCTGCTAGAAATGGCCGCTCCGCAGGTAATATCCCCTCAACGTATCGTCCTATCCTCCGGACAAGGTCAGTGCTATTTTCCTTCTTCTCACGGCATTATTATTATTTCATATAACGATACCGATGTCTTCTACAGTTCTGGAAGCCGATGACGAAGTTGAGATTCTTGGCGGGCCTGGGGATCTTTTGGACCCTTCTTGCATGACTGTGGGTAAGTAAATTTTCGACGTTGTTCCATCTACTCTTGGCTTGCAACTCTCGCTGATTTCTTTTTATGAATCTTAACAGCTTTGCCAGTTCTTACCATGCTGGAATCTCGAATCGCCATGCCACCTGGCCCCTATGCTCTACGTGCCTCGGAATGGATGGCAAAGCTAAGCCTTCACTCTTTGTCAGCTCTGATCGAAGACCTTCGTGCTGGTAGTTTGATCACGGCCGAAGAATTTACCGCCGAAGCCAACAGTTCTCTCCCCTTTCTTGCTGCTTACCATAGCGAAACATTGGTGCAAGTCTGGGTTGAGTTTTGTCGTCGGGTGGAGGCTTGCTTGCATAGTCTTGAATGTACGCGCCTTCCTTCAGAGGCTGTGGCTGCAAAGGCGAGCTTGCGGAGGTTGATTGAACGGTGCGCCGCAAATATGCTATCATGTGAGAAGAGGCTCAGCCGAAAATTTTCAGAGAGGAAGATGGCTTCAACTGCGCTGGAGGAACTTCAAGCTGATCTTACGGCTAAGACCACCGAGGCGTATGAACTTTGGCGGGTGCTTCAAGAAGCTATCAGGGAGGTGGTAGCCATTGATAAAGTCGTCATTTTTACTCGCGAAATGGTCGAAGCTCATAAAGTTACCGAAAAGGAGCTTGAAAGTCGGCTTGCCTCGTACCAGGCCCAACAGTCTCAAGCGGAGGCCCGTCTCTTAGCGATAATGAATCATGAAGCCGAGGCCCAGTGGAAAAAGGATGAACTGGAAAATCTATTAAATCGTCCGCCGGTTTGAAGAATTGTATATTTTTCTTTTTTCTTCTTCTTTTGTACATACTCCTGAATGAGAGTATTTTTTGATTCTTTCATAAATTGTACTTTGTATTCATTTTGATTCATGAATAAAAGACATATTTTGCTTCATGGTGGTGTGTCCCTTTTAGTAAATGCATTTTTTGGATAATCTATTTTGATCTCCTTGTAGGACAGCGATGGCTTAGGAATCAGGTTCAGATCTGCCTCCTAAGGCTTTCCAACTTTATGAGCCGTGAGGGTCTCATAAAGGTATTTCTCTTTACGAGTCGTGAGGATCTCGTAAGTGTAATTTCTCCTTAAGAATCGTGAGGATTCCTAAGTGTATTTTCTCTTGAGAGTTGTAAGAATCTCACAAGAGAGTTTTTCTTACTTACGAGTCGAGAGGACTCGTAAGTGATTGTTTCCTTTCTTGTCGGAGAGTGTGGCCCATAGAAAATCTACCTTGACCTCTCTGCGAGGCAACGATGGCTTGGGAGACAGGGTTAGGATCTGCCACCTAAGACTTTTCAACTTTATAAGCCGTGAGGGTCTCATAAAGGTATTTCTCCTTACGAGTTGTGAGGATCTCATAAGTGTAATTTTCTCCTTAGGAATCATGAGGATTCCTAAGTGTGTTTTCTCTTGAGAGTCGTAAGGATCTCAGAAGAGAATTTTCTTCTTTACAAGTCGAGAGGACCCGTAAGTGATTGATGAGTTGACTTGATCCCGAATCAAAGATTTTCTTTGACGGGGAAGTCGAGGGTTGACTTTATCCGCATTTCACGGAGTCAGGGGTTGACCTTATCCGCATTTCACGGGGTCAGGGGTTGACTTTATCCGCATTTCATGGAATTAGGGGGTTGACTATATCCTCATTTCACGGGGTCTGGGGTTGACCTTATCCGCATTTCACGGGGTCAGAGGTTGACTTTATCCGCATTTCACGGAGTCAGGGATTGACCTTATCCGCATTCCGCGGAGTCAGGGGTTGACCTTATCCGCATTTCACGGAGTCAGGGGTTGACTTTATCCGCATTTCACGGGGTCAGGGGTTGACTTTATCCGCATTTCACGGAGTCAGGGGTTGACTTTATCCACATTTCACGGAGGCATGGGTTGACCTTATCCGCATTTCACGGGGTCAGGGGGTTGACTTTATCCACATTTCACGGAGTCAGGGATTGACCTTATCGGCATTTCACGGGGTCAGGGGGTTGAATTTATCCGAATTTCACGGAGTCAGGGATTGACCTTATCCGCATTTCACGGAGTCAGGGGTTGACTTTATCCGCATTACGCGAAGTCAGGAGTGCTCTGGACGTTTCCCACAGGGTCAGGATTGACATTAGCCATGTTCTACGGGACCAGGAGGTGCTCTGGACGTTTCCCACGGGGTCAGGATTGACATTAGCCGTGTTCTACGGGACCAGGATTTGCTCTGGGCGTTTCCCACGGGGTCAGGATTGATATTAGCCGTGTTCTACGGGACCAGAAGATGCTGTGGACATTTCCTACAGGGTCAGGATTGACATTAGCCGTGTTCTACGGGACCAGGATTTTCTCTGGGCGTTTCCCACAGGGTCAGGATTGATATTAGCCGTGTTCTACAGGACCAGGATTTGCTCTCTCGGTTGTCTGTGAACCGTCGAGGTTTGGAACAGGGACTTTGCCACGGCTCGCGTCTGAATCCTGCTAAAATGAGGAGGAACGCTGTTGATGATCTTTGGACTGTTTGTGAACCGTCGAGATTTGGCTTTCTTTCTGATGGAGCCTGGGGGGAAGGTATGGTTCCCTCTCTGTTCGTGCCCCTGGATTGTATACAGGGATCGATGTGATCTCACCTGTAGGGCAAAAAGTTTCATTTTATATATTTTTTTCCGCGATGCTCTATCATTTCAGCTTTTATATCGCGAAAGTCGCGATTGCCCAATCATTTCGGCTATTTTTCGCGGGGCCCAATCATTTTGGCTATTTGTTTTATTTACTCAGTGCTTTTTATTGCGAGTTGCCCAACCATTTCGGCTATTTTGTATGCATACATTTTTACTTGCTGATTTTGTTGCAAGTTGCCCCATCATTTCGGCTATTTCATATGCATTTGTGGCTCGCTGACTTTTCACTGCGAGTTTGGGATTTGATACCGATTTCGGCATCAGCATCGCTACAACTGGGATATTTCCAGGAGTGAATCATCATTTGCCTTTATCGATGTCGAACAAAAGTGGTTTAGCAAACAGGATTAGGATCCTGTTGACTAAGGCTTTTTGACTTCATGAGCCGTAAGGGTCTCATAAAGGTATTTCTCCCTACGAGTCATGAGGATCTCGTAGGTGCGTTTTTTCCTTTAGAATCGTGAGGATTCTTAAGTGTATGGTCTCTTATAAGTCGTAAAGATCTTACAAGAGTGTTTTCTCTTTATAAGTCGAGAGGACTTACAAGGGTTGTTCACTATGCGAGCATATCCCTAGTCGCTGATGAGACTTTGTTAGGGAAATGTTTATTCGTGCCCGTGAATTGTATACAAGGGTCGAGACGCTTGTAGGGCAGTCTGTGGGTTGTGATGTCTTAAGAACATGTTCAGATCCCTGTTGCTTAAGGCTTTTGAACCCTATGAGCCATGAGGGTCTCAAAGGCGAATTCTCCTTATGAGTTGTGAGGATCTCGTAAGTGTAATTTCTCCTTAGGAATCACGAGGATCCCTAAGTGTGTTGCTCCCTTGTGAGTCGTAAGGATCTCACGCAGGTATTTTCTCCTCACAAGGTCGAGAGGACCTTGCAAGTGTCTTTTAACGAGATTGCGCCCTTTCGGGTTTTCACAAAACTCGCCGGTAGCCCTGCTGTTTTTACTCACGGAGCCCTTTCGGGTTTTCATCCGTGCCCATCTCGCTTATGGACATACCGTTTTCTTTCTTCTACTTTTTTTTTTAATTTTTTTGTCATCCTTGGGATGCCGCGATCCGTAGTAGTTTATCGACGTCTCGGTCAGTAGCCAGTTTTAGGACATAGTGGTCCATTATTAGTTTAGGGACGTTTCGGTCCGATAGTAGTTTATAGACGTCTCGGTCAATAGCCAGTTTTAGGACATAGTAGTCCATCGTTAGTTTAAGGACGTTTCGGTCCGTTGTTAGTTTAAGGACGTTTCGGTCCGTTAACCGGCTACTACTGAGTTTGGGATTAGGAAGATAGCGAGCGGACATAGGCGTCGTCATCTATCGTTGACCTAGGCCGTGACTCGTCAGGCGTAGTATTTTTTCTGGAAGAGACTGTTTATTGGCTTGAAAAGTCTTTCGCCATGCATGTCCATGAGTAGATAGGCTCCACCCTGGTAAACTTTGTCTATGATGTACGGGTCTTCATAGTTCGGCTCGAATTTCCCCTGCTTGGCACGATTGGGGATCATAGGTCTCTTGACCACTAGCACGAGTTCGCCTTGGCGGAATGTCCTCGGCCTAGTCAATCTTTCGTATGAGCGCGCCATCTTTTCTTTATAAGCCTCCAGGTTTTGTTGCGCCATGAGCCGGGTTTCATCAAGGGCATCAAGCTCCTCAAGCCGAAGGTGGGCATTTTCTTCGTCTATTAGCTCGTTGTGAACCGCCACTCGTAGAGAAGGTATCTCTATCTCTAAGGGGAGTACCGCTTCTGTACCGAATACCAATGCATACGGTGTTGTGTTTGTGGCCGTTTTGAACGTAGTTTGATACGCCCAGAGAGCTTCATGCAGTCTCTCATGCCAGTCCTTCTTATTTTTGGACACCGTCTTTTTCACGATTTTCGTCAAGGTCTTGTTAAAGGCCTCATCTAGACTATTAGCTCGGGGATTATAGACCGAAGAGTATCTCCAGTCTATGTTATGCTGTTGTGCGAAGCGGCTGATTTTATGGCTTCTGTAGGCCGGCCCGTTATCGGAGATAATCCGTCGCGGAGTGCCAAACCGATAGATGACACGTGTCTTGAAAAAATGGAGAATATTCTCCGTCTTCACTTCCCTTAGCGGTACTGCTTCTGCCCATTTGGAGAAGTAATCAGTTGTCGTCAAAATGAATCGATGTCCTCTGGACAATGCTGGTTCGATGGGCCCGATTATGTCGGTTCCCCACATTTCGAACGGCCAGCTAGCCACCGTTGCATGTAGTGGATTTAGATGCTGGTGGATAAAGTCCCCATGAATCTGGCACGAGTGGCACTGCTTCGCGTATTCAAGGCAGTCCTGGATCATCGTGGGCCAATAGTAGCCCATCCTTTTGATCTTTAGTTTCATCTTCGGCCCTGCTTGGTGAGAACCGCAGAGTCTGTGTTGAGTTTCTTGGACGACTCTCCTTGCCTTTTCAGGTCCTAGACATCTTAGCCACAGAGAATCAAATGATCTCTTATACAGAGTATCATTGATGAAGGCAAAAGATAGAGCTCGTTTCACGAGCTGATGTCTTGAGGACGCATCTTCAGGTGTTCGACGGGATTTGAAGTAGTCTATAAGGACTTCTCTCCAATCCTTAGCCTTTTCCTGGTATTTTATTTGTAGGGCCGTTTGCTCGGTCGCTCCTTTTCTTCAGACAACTCTGGAGATATTTCTGCCGGTGCAAGAACCCGACGGCTTTGCACAACGATCCTCACGTCATCGAGGTTCTCGTCGGCCAGTTCTTTAGCGAGTTTGGCCAATGCATCCGCTTTGGTATTTTCCGCACGCGGTATGCTTTCCAGGATGTAGGAAGGAATTTGAGTCAGCAGTTGCTGCACTCTCTCGCCGTACTTCACCAACTCAGGCTTGCACGTTTGATAGTTGCCGTTTACATGACTAACGACCAGCTGGGAGTCTCCGTATATAAGGAGGTTTTCGATTCCCATGTCGACAGCGATCTCGAGACCTGCTATCAAAGCTTCATATTTGGCTTCATTGTTTGTCCTCGGCTCTGTCAAGGAAAAGGCAAAGCGCATTATCCCTCCTTGTGGAGTCTCGAAGATGAGGCCTACCCCTGATTTGATTATGGGGGTGCTTTGTTTGCGCTTCTTCATGGAAGATGCTCCATCGAAGTAGAGTTCCTACTGGGTATCATTCTCTCTTCTCTCCCCGTCGATCGTGTCAAACGCGTGCTCGTCTGGCAATTCGCAGTTCAAAGGAGAATCGGCAGGTATCAGATGCTCAGCGAGGAAGTCGGCGATAGCCTGGCCTTTTACCGCCTTGAGGGGACGATAAGTTATCGAGAACTCCATCAAGAGCAGGGAACTTTTAGCGAGTCGTCCTATCAATATAGCTTTTGACATCAAGTATTTGATAGGATCCACCTTTGATATGAGATGGGCCTCATGTGCCTACGCATAGTGTCTGAGCTTCGTTATTGTGAAGATCAACGCCAAGCAGTGTTTTTCGATGGGGGAGTAGTTGCTTTCTGCCTCCAGGAGAACTCGACTCAAATAGTAGAGGGCTCTCTCTTTCCTTTGGTCATTCTTTTGTGCCCATAATGCGCCTAAGGAACCTTCAAGGGCAGTTGTATACAGAATGAAGGGCTTTCCCTTGACTGGAGCGGTCAGCACCGGAGGATTCTGTAGTTATTGCTTGATTTCGTCCAGTGCGCCTTGGCATTTGCGATCCCAGACGAACAGGGTTCCCTTCTTCATTAGGTGACTGTAGGGACGGCATTTGCCAGAAAGATTGGCTATAAATCGCCGGATATACGCGAGCTTTCCTTGGAGAGACCGCAGCTGCTTGAGAGTTCTTGGCGAGGGCATTTCCATGATCGCCTTGATCTTTGACGGGTCTATCTCGATGCCTCGGTGTCGGATGACGAATCCTAGGAATTTGCCCGAGGAAACTCCGAACGCGCATTTGAGAGGGTTCATCTTCAAGTTGTATTTCCGAAGGCGCTGAAACACGATCTTCAGATGCTCTAAATGTTCTTCGTATGATTTTCTTTTAACTACGAGGTCGTCGATATAGCATTCGACGATTTCATGTATGAGGTCATCGAAAATCTTCGTCATGGCCCTCTGATAGGTAGCACCGGCGTTCTTTATACCGAAAGGCATCACCTTGTAGCAGAATATGCCTAAAGGGGTCCGGAAAGAGGTATTCTTCTAGTCCTCGGGATGCATCTTTATCTGATTGTATCCTGATGAGCCATCCATGAAGGAGAAAATTTCGTGAGTGGACGTATTATCTATCATCAGCTCAGTGACCGGTACTGGAAAATTGTCCTTTAGGCATGCTTTGTTGAGATCCCGAAAGTCTACACATATGCACACCGCCCCATTTTTCATCATCACTGGGACGATGTTGGCAATATAGTCAGGGTATTGAACTTCTTGGATGAAGCTGGAGTCGATTAGATTCTTGACCTCGGCGTTGATGCTCATCTCAAGCTCGAGCCGCATTCTTCTCGGTGTTTGTTTGATCGGCTTGACGTCCGGAGATATCGCCAATTTGTGGACGGCTATTTTTGGATCTAATCCGGGCATCTCGGAATAGCTCCATGCGAAACAATCTTTATAATGCATGAGCATGTCTTTGAGTGTAGCCACCTTTTCTTCAGACAACAGCTCACTGACGAACGTCGGCCGTGGGTCTTTTGCCGTTCCCAAGTTGATTTTTATGAGATCATCTGCAGTAGTATGTATCCCATCTTCCAGCTCTTTTGGCGCCGGTGAAAATTCTGAGATCAACTCATCTTCATCATTTTCAAAGCACCAAGAGAGATCATCCATATTCTTGGGTTCTTCTTCTGACAGCGTTATCGCGTAACAGGTATGAGATCGTTTCCAAGACCGATGTTGATCTGGTTCTACTCTCGCTATACACGTCGCTTTCGGTTCATGCTTCTGTGGCGGGGTTACCCTCCAACTGCTGGATAGCGCGAACCTGTCTTGTTGATATTGGTCTTCGACCCAGTCCTTGAAGGTGAAGCAGTCTTCGAGAGGATGTCCTATTGCTCGGTGATAGGAGCAATAGTCTGGGTGAGAGACCTTGTCTGCTTGCCCGGGGTGCTTGGACTCCGAGAGCGTCATCATCTGATGTTTTATGACAAGATCGAATATCTTCTTTGTCTTGTCTTGGGGAAAAGAATATGCTCGACCTATTTTCTTTATAAGAGATGGATCCTGACTGCTCGATTCTCAATCGCATGGCTTCTTAGACCCGCTACGCTGCTGTCGAACGTTTTTTCCGTTCTTTGGTTTATTTTTGCCTCTGTGCCGGGTCTTTTGTATGACGGGCTGGCGACGAAGAGCATTATCATTCTCCACGGCCTGCTGAAGGAGGCGCTGCGTCCTGGTTTTCTCGCAAATGGCCATTTCGCGGCTATGGTCATCCCGGACCTTCTGACCCGCTTCCTTTATTAGCTTGTCCATCTGTTCTTCAAACGACGGACTTGGCATTTTCATTGCGGGACCTCGTTTTGGTTCAGTGTCTTTTAACAGAACATCTCCTTCTTCATCAAAGTCATGTATAACGTAGCAGCCGTGGAATCGTTCCCGTTTCTTGGATTGAACATATCCAAGCCCGATCGTTTCCATTCTCCCTTTTAGAAATTTTCGCTGGGTTCCGGGGATGTCCCAGATCCTGTTGTAGAACTGGGCTTGTCGAGCAGTCTGTTTGAAGGGTACACCTTGGCGCCTCAACAGCCTCTTCAATCCTTCTGTGTAGTATCTGGGCAGTCGGATGGGCTGAAGTCTCTCAAGTGTCGAGTCGGCACCATGCCAGACTTCTTTTTCCACTTTGGTTTTCATGGATTGATAAAAGAGGATCACCTTTTCATCTCTTCGCCTGTGAGGGATGTAGAACGTCTACAGTTCCTGCACATTATAGGTATCAAGTGCGTCGAGCTCTTTGTAATGCTCTTGCAGAACCATGGTGATTTGAAAACTCTGATCATCGCCAGCGAAGGCTTGTATCGATGGTCGTACACAAAATATAGCACTGACTTCATCTTCTGAGTGGCTGCCAAAGACCAGAATAGGGGTGGACGGTCCCGGCTTGTTGCATTGGGGCGGCCCTGAATAAACTATTTCTTCTTCCTCCTCAGTGTCACTCTCGAAGACTGGAATAGTGGTGATAACTTTGTTCTTCGGTTTATGGCATCTTTCCGTGTCTTCGAAATCTGGTAAGAAGTATTTTGCATCTTCATACTTTCGGACTTCATTAACGGAGAATGGGTTTAGTTCCCTTGTCATAGTATACTCGAGACCATCCTTGAAATACTTCATACACAGATGTTGTGTAGATGGGATGATGTTGTACTCGTGTAACCAAGGCCTGCCGAGCAAGGTATTGTAACATGTCTTAGAGTCAATGACGTGAAATTTGATGTCCGTGACGAGCAGCCCAAAGTGTAATGTCAATATTATAGACCCGAGCGTCCGTTATGACTGGGAGTCAAACCCGGAGATGGTGATTTTATCACGAGCGAGGTGATGAACGCTCATGCAGATTTCTTTCAATACATTGAGAAGGTTGACGGAGGACCCATTGTCGACTAGGATTTTGCCTATCTTTATATCATGACAGTATCCGGAGACATAGAGGGGACGGTTATGCTCGCACGTCCCGAGGAGGAGATCTTCATCGCCGAAGGTGATATCGTCTGTATGCACTTCTTCCAGCTCGTCCTTCATCTTTTCTTCGGCGAGGAAAGCTTGGAACTTCTCGGGCTCTTGTAGTACGTTGATCAAAGATTTTCTCGCCTCTTTGGATAGCAGAAAGGCGTCGAGAATGGTTAGTTGTGAGGGTATCTTCCTCAGTGTAAGGTTTACCTAGCACCCTATGAGAGGTTTGGAAGCATCACATGTCACAAAAATCAAATTTTGGTGGTGCTAAGTAAGCATACAAAGGATCTATCCTAGAAAATTAGGGTTTCATAAACTTTAACTAACATCACATGTTATAAGGGCCAGGGTTTTGAGACTACAACCTTTGTAGATCCTTTTGTAGACTCCTTGGCCACTTGAGAGTTGGAAAAAGATTAGATTGAAGTCCTCTAACGTCCACGACGATCCACCCGAAGCTCCTTTGTCCAAGCTATCAACTTCACTTTAACAAGAAGATGAAATGAAGCTAACACTCTAAACAAGTGGGCTAGACTTGTGTAGAATGGTGTTGTGGTTCTCTTTCTCACTTCAAAATCCTATCTTTTTGAGTATTTTGCTTACTTGAGAAGTCTAGAGAGCAAGAGCTCAAGGTTGAAGAAGATGATGGCTATTTTTAAGAAGAAGAGAAGATAAACTCATGAAAATGAAAAAGAAAATATATGTATATATATTTATTTCTTCTCATCTCAAACCATGGTTAAATTATGAAGATATTATTTAATTTGAGTTAAAACATGAAAGGAAAGTTTAATCCATGGTAAAGGGTAGGTGAGCATGGTTAGGTCAAAGAAGAGACTAGAAATAAACCATGAATTATCCTTTCCTTTTTCATTTTGTTTTAAAACAAATATAAGTAATAATCCATATAAATAACCAAGGTGTGAGTCTTATATTGCCACCATTTTCTATGTATAAACAACCATGATAGAATGATGTATGTATGCATGTGTGCATCCACATCCATATGTGCATGAACAAGAATGAATGCATACATGCATGCATACATCCAAAAGAAATAAGATAGGATTTCTAGTGAGAGGCTAATGGTTAAATGATAAATCAACACTTGATTTATCAACCCGGTCATATCACATATGACCCGACCAAAAGCAAGCCGCCCGATCAATATACGGTATCCCATACGCGCATTTTAACCGGGTCCATGCGCATATCGCATACACGCACCACAACGTTTCGCCTGGACTAAGAAACTCTTTTGTGGGACTCTAAGACTCGTCAATACGCCGGCAGTGGGTGATGATCATATCAAGCACCCCAAGCCGCAAGCGGTCAGCTAAGCATAACGGCCACCCGGGTATTGAGCGATCAGAAGAAAACAAGCGAACCTGCTACAACTCCCGTCGAGCCAACCTGCAACACTACCGTACAGTCCGGTCTCTTCGTCAGATATGCCGCATATCGAGTCTAGGGATGGTAACGTCGACCCCAATAACTCAATAAGTCGTGCCAGTGAATGGTCTATAACAGATCGAGAAACTACTGATAACACTTATCAGTAAATCTCAGCAGCCCTGGCCAGAGACTTACTGATATAACCAGTCGAGCACAACACATCATCAACTCCCAATACCGGGAGAGACGAAACCCCTCCTATTGCTCATCGCCTTCATGTGTCTTGGGACTGTACCCAACGGCCACCTGTTTGCACGACTCAGTAGAGCCGTGGTAGGGTGGTAGTCAAAGTACTGTGGGAGAGCACACAAGACTCTATGACGATCTCGGGTCTACAGACTAACCTGTACCAGTGTCACGTGAGAACTGCTATCCGACGATAGATATAATTCCATATAGGAGTTCTCGGTGAGTCCGTCCAGTGTACCCAGTCACCACTGAGCACCCGTATATGATCTTGATGTCAAACATCGATGAATGTGGGAACATCTATCGCCCATCACATGGGTCTAGTATCATATACGCTAGTCTACTCTGGTATATCGATGCCCCGTCTCGATACACCTCCGACTAGGGACATTTCAGGATATGCTTATAAACTACAGATGTCCCACTAGTATGATCTCTATCATAATCCCTGTAGTCAAGCCGATATCCCCAGGGCTTTATCAGCATGTAGGAATGAATAAAAACATGAGCAAATCAACATGTCAGATAAAGTAGAACCAGATAGCATACTATCATGTCGAGCAAGAATGTACACTGAATATATATATATATATATATATATATATACATGTACAGATACATCCACTATCATATAATGGCCTCTAGGGCATACATATATCCAACAATCTCCCACTTGCACTAAGGCCAGTTATTGGCGTATCTCATACCCAACATCTCAAAAAGTCGCTCATGTTGCGGCTGAGGGAGGGCCTTGGTGAGTGGATCCGCGGCGTTATTCTTTGTGTCTACTCTCTTATTCTCGATCTCGCGGCGATCTACAATCTCCCGGATCAAATGAAAGCGCCTCAGGATGTGTCTGGACCGCTGATGGGACCTGGGCACCTTGCCTAACGCCATAGCCCCATTATTATCACAATACAAGGGTATTGGATCAATAATGGTTGGAACTACTTCTACCTCCGAGACGAACTTCTTCATCCAGACGGCTTCCTTGGCGGCATCATTTGCAGCAATGTACTCAGCCTCCATCGTAGAGTCTGCAACGGTATCCTGTTTGGAACTCTTCCAGCTTACCGCCCCTCCATTGAGGGTAAATACAAACCCTGAGATAGACTTGCTGTCGTCCTTATCGCTCTGGAAGCTCGAATTGGTAAAGCCCTCCATTTGGAGATCTACATTACCATACACCAAGAACAATTCTTTAGTCCTTCGTAAGTACTTAAAAATGTTCTTCACAGCTGTCCAGTGGTTCTCCCCTGGGTTGGATTGATACCTGCTTACAACACCAAGTGCATAAGCTACATCTGGGCGTGTACATAACATCGCATACATTATAGATCCTACTGCCGAAGCATAGGGTATAATGCTCATGCGAGCTCTCTCTTCATCGGTCTTTGGACAAGAATCCTTGGAGAGAGTGACCCCATGGCAAGCGGGTAAGGCACCCCGCTTGGAGTCTTCCATACTAAACCTTTTTAGGATGGTGTTAATGTACCCGGTTTGGGACAATCCCAATAACTTTTTGGATCTATCCCTATAGATCCTTATGCCCAGGATGTATATGGCATCACCCAGGTCCTTCCTGGAGAACCTTAGTGATAAGAAAGATTTGACCGACTGCAGCATAGGAATATCATTTCCTATCAGAAGAATGTCATCCACGTACAGTACGAGGAATGTGACAGCTCTTCCTACAGCCTTCTTATAAACACAAGGTTCATCTGGATTTTTGATGAAATCAAACTCTTTGATAACATCATCGAAACAGATGTTCTAACTCCAAGATGCCTGCTTTAACCCATATATGGATTTAAGCAATCTACATGCTTTCCCGCTGCTCCCACTGTCAATGAAGCCCTCTGGCTGATCCATATAAACGCATTCTTCTAAATCTCCATTTAGAAATGCTGTTTTAATGTCCATCTGCCAGATTTCATAGTCTTAGTGAGCAGCAATAGCAAGTAGGATCCGAATGGATTTAAGCATGGCTACGGGCGAAAAAGTTTCGTCATAGTCCAAACCTGGTCTTTGACGAAAGCCTTTCGCCACAAGTCTTGCCTTATAGGTCTCTACCTGCCCATCTACACCAATCTTTATTTTAAAGATCCATTTGCATCCCACAGGTTTTACCCCAGGGGGTACAATGTCCAAAGTCCATACTTTGTTGGTGTACATAGACTCCATTTCGGATCTCATGGCATCCAGCCACTTCACAGAGTCTCCACTCGTGATAGCTTGCTGAAAACTTGTAGGATCATCATCATCCATGATGCAGTCTTCTCCGTCACCATCAATGAGGAAACCGTAGTACCTCTCCGGTGGGCGAGAAGTCCTACCAGACCTACGGAGTGGCTGAGGTTCTTCAGTTTCTATTGCAACAGCTGGTTCAACCAAGTCGTCATTTGTAGTTTGTGTCTCTAGAACCTCTTCTAGATCCACCACTTTGCCATCATCTTTATCTGTGAAAAACTCTTTTTCCAAGAATGTGGCATGTTAAGAAACAAACACCTTTTGTTCCTCCTTGTGGTAGAATAGATATCCATATGAATTCTTTGGATACCCCACAAAATTACACATGACTGACCGTGTCTCGAGTTTGTCCGGATTCTGCTTTTTAACATAGGCCGGGCAACCCAAAATCTTAATTCTCTTAAGATATGGTCTCTTCCCATGCCATATCTCATATGGCGTGGTAGACACGGTTTTGGTTGGAACCCTGTTCAGTAGAAACGCTGCAATCTCCAATGCATGCCCCCAAAATGAGACGGGTAACTCAGCATCACTCATCATGGATCGGACCATATCTAATAGGGTCCTATTCCTTCGTTCAGACACACCGTTGTGCTGTGGTGTGTAAGGAGGAGTGAGCTGAGAGAGAATCCCATTCTCTTTTAGGAAGTTTGCAAATTTTGTACTAAGGTATTCCCCACCTCGATCTGATCGAAGCATCTTGATTCTCAAGCCGGTTTGTTTTTCTACTTCTTGTTTATATTCAATGAATTTCTCGAAAGCTTCGGACTTGTGCTTTAATAAAAATACATGACCGAATCTTGAGAAATCATCAGTGAAAGTAATGAAGTATGAAAAACCGCCTCTAGCCTGTGTAGACATTGGCCCGCATACATCATTATGTATGAGGCCTAGGAGCTCAGTAGCTCTTTCTCCGTGTCCGGTAAACGGAGTTTTGGTCATTTTACCCTTGATACAAGACTGGCAAGTCGCATAAGATTTATATTCAAAAGGGTTTAAATATCCATCTTTGTGTAACTTGTTTAGTCTTGTTTCGTTAATATGACCAAGTCTACAGTGCCAAAGAAAAGCTTCATTTAATTCTGAAAGTTTTCTTTTCTTAGTGTGTTGTATACTGAAAACTGTGTGTTGATTTAGGACGTATATCCCGTTATTAAGTGTACCATACCCAACCAACATTTGATTCAGGTGAATGTTCATAACATTGTTCTGCAATACAAAATTATATCCTTCATTGTCTAACAAAGAAACAGATATTATATTACATAGCATATTTGGTACAAAATAACATGGGTTCAATACCAATATACACCCAGATGGCAACCCCAAATGATACTCTCCCACTGCGACTGTATGTACATTGGAATCATTTCCAACACGGAGAGTATGGTCACCTGTCTTCAAAACTTTGCTATTTCTCAGTCCCTGCATAAAATTGCAAATGTGAGAACCTGAACCGGTATCTAATACCCAGGAAGTAGAGTTTATTGAAAAACAGTTTTCTGTCACAAACACACCTGAAGCGGAAGCATCCCCATGCTTCTTCTTGAGGTTCAAGTACTCTGTACAGTTGCTCTTCCAATGTCCTGCTTTGTGGCAATGAAAACATTCACCCTTCCCCGAGTTTCCAGCTTTGGACTTTTCCTTTCCCTTCACCTTTTTAACTCCACTTTTAGGATTGGTGGGCTTCTTCTTTTTCTTTCCTTTGGACTTAGCCTTAGGGCGAGAAGAAGAAGATTGCCCAATAGTCATAACGGGAGTTTTCATCGATTTCATAGTGCTCTCTGCACTCCTTAACATATTAAGGAGTTCAGGTAGCTCCTTCTCCATGCCGTGCATGTTGAAGTTAACTATGAACTGAGCAAAGGTGGAGGGGAGGGACTGCAGAATAATATACGTATATTGTTCATTGTCCATTGTCCATCCTAGGTCCTCAAGCTCTTCTATAAGAGCTATCATCTTCAGAACATGATCACCTACCGGTGTGCCAGGGGCCATTCGCATCTGAAACAATTTCTTTGATGCTTCGTATCGTAATACGCAGGATTGCTCTCCATACAACTCCTTTGTATGGAGGAATATGGTTTGAATGTCCATATTCTCGTGCTGCTTTTGATGTGTATTGTCAATCGATGCAAGCGCGAGGCATTTGGCCGTGGCACAGTCAGCGTCCCATGTCTTGCGGACTTCAATGTCCGCAACTGAGGATTTTGGACCTGGGGTGGGCGGGGCTGAAGCCGTGAGGACATATGATACTTTATCATAAGTCAAGGCTATTTTCAGATTCCTCAGTCAGTCTTTATAATTGGTCCCATTCAGTTTGTTTTTATCTAGTAAAAGCATGAGTCCAGTCATTGGTATCTGCCATTAAGATAGAGAAAAGAATACACTCAGCGAAAGCTCTTGCATAGATCAGATTGGTTATTATCTTGTCTAATCGATGTCTCCCACTGCTTTAATCAAGTTTTTCTTTCAAACCTTAAAAAGAAAACTAGCCAGGATTAATTACAGTCTACAACTTCGCTAACCGTTCAGCCAGGCCAGTGTCAGTACTTGAGGGAAGTTCCCCGTGCTTTCGCACGGACCTAATTAAAGTAAACCTCGTTTTCCCAGAGGCGTAGCCTCGTTAACACCTTTCTAGACACCTAATGAGTTAGCTAATTGTAAACTGCAAAACTCTCCTGGGAGCAACTATTGCCCACAGTGGGATCGGGATCCAACCATCATATGGAAGGTATGAAATCTCATTGCAAATCTCAACACCTGAAATTCCCGATGTGATTTTTACCCCTAGTACCTATGACCTTGGCTATGGTCAACAAATCACAAGTACTAGTCAAGTTCAGCCCGTCATTTCTTGATTAATCAGACCCGTCTACATGACCCTTGGCTAAGGTCAACAAAGTCATATACCCGTCCTAATTAATCTGCATCATATGCATTGTAGGAAGACATCACTTAGCTACCGTTCACTAAGCCTTGGCTAAGGTCAACAAACGTAGCACGAATACTAAGTACTCTACTTCCTAGAATGACGGAGGGTTGCGAATGATTTTTAAGAAAATCTTTAACGCTTTGAACTTGATATCGTCGTAGAACCAAATGGTTTTGAAAAGGAGTGGCTTGTGCTCCGCAGTTTTTTTTGAAATACAGCTTTTTCATAAAGAGCCGAGTGGTTTTCAAATCCGATTCTACAACATCTTTTTAGGTTTATTTTCTTTACATTAATCATATTAATGTAATCCCATCATTTAAGTCCTTAAGCCAATCACAGAAAAGAAACGAAAATAACACGTACGCTTATGCCATCCGCATTCGCCGCAATGTTCCGTTATGCACCGTTAGGTTACTTAACTAACGGCATACCGGGAAGGGACTAGCGCGGGTGTAAAACATAAGCAACGTCTACTATATATCTCATATATAATATATCATTCGTCTCAGATATCAAAGAACACAGGTAGCAGAAACATATATATAATGTGGGATATACTAGGACGTCCGTATTTAGTATTTAGCCAATAATAGAAAATACGGATTCCACAGTCGCGATGAATAGCCAAACCCACACCCCTAGACCCCTACGAGAGCGGCAAGCGACCCTACCAATCCTGGAGTTTAGGAGACCCGGTCTCGACTCCTCGAGATGGCCTCCCACTGAACCCCAGAACCCGGTCACTTGTGCTCCCCTCCTTGGGTCTATCCTAATGCGGAAAAGTAAATAATATACAATACTGGTGACACAACCTCAACCTAGAAGTGCCCCAGGTAAAAGAATATTACATTACAATTGAATTTACATGAATGAAAATATAAAACTCTCATCTCACATAAAACCCCCCGTCTATTCGATCGCGACAATCCTGCACATCATATCTCAGCAACACATAATATCATATATTATCAACATAAGTAAGTATGCGTCCCCAATTGTTATTGATGTATAGCAACGAAACCGGCGATATCGAACATACTACACTTACGGTCACAGAAAAGAAAGTGTAAAACTACAATATATGGAATCCACATTCTCTTTAGACATCATAAATGCGAAATATCATATACTTCGTATTTCATGCCTAAACTATATGAATTCCATATATTGTATCACATTCCAGATAAATAGACAGTATTAAAGTTTTCGACCGAATGTTCAAATACCCAAAATTCCCTAAAGCTCAACACTTGAGCGGAGTTCAAAAAATCCGGAGTGTGACACAGTAGTAGCGGTCCAGCCGTAGAAGGGTCAAGCCAACGCCTCACATGTGGCGCGCCGTACTGCCCCAAACCCTAAGGTTCAAAGGGCAGTTCAATACGGTCACATAATCGAGTTAAGGTTTGTTGTCTTCTAGAGGGTCCACCACAAAACTTGCACATGTATCCGAAAGATTTAAACCCCGTGAAAAGTGAGCAAACAACACTCGTTCGAACAATTCAATACTTTCTAGTTTACCCAGAAAGACAAGAAGTTAAAATTCCGATCGAATCATTGAACACTAAACAATCTCCAGAACTAACAGTACTTAATTCAGATTTAAAAATACCCAAAAATATATTCAAGCAATTATAAGCATTACTGTACAAAATACATGCACTGACTCTCTTGTACGGCCGCGGAACCGCGGCCCAAGCAAGCTTTGGCCGCGTTTCCGCGGTGGTATTTACTGTTCATGGACTCGTATTTTACAGTTATGCTTGTATTCACCTGCTGAATTTTTTTAAGGATTTTTAATTATGAAAATAACCAGGTTTTAAAAAATATCCAGAGGGTGTCCATGAATTCTGTATTTTGATCCGATCGGGATTTTTACTTCGTAAAAGTGTCGCCTAATGTTCTAGGTCGGCTCTGATACCAATGTAAGGTTTACCTAGCACCCTATGAGAGGTTTGGAAGCATCACATATCACAAAAATCAAATTTTGGTGGTGCTAAGTAAGCATACAAAGGATCTATCCTAGAAAATTAGGGTTTCATAAACTTTAACTAACATCACATGTTATAAAGGCTAGGGTTTTGAGACTACAACCTTTGTAGATCCCTTTTGTAGACTCCTTGGCCACTTGAGAGTTGGAAAAAGATTAGTTTGAAGTCCTCTAACGTCCACGACGATCCACCCGAAGCTCCTTTGTCCATGCTATCAACTTCACTTTAACAAGAAGATGAAATGAAGCTAACACTCTAAACAAGTGGGCTAGACTTGTGTAGAATGGTGTTGTGGTTCTCTTTCTCACTTCAAAATCCTATCTTTTTGAGTATTTTGCTCACTTGAGAAGTCTAGAGAGCAAGAGCTCAAGGTTGAAGAAGATGATGGCTATTTTTAAGAAGAAGAGAAGATAAACTCATGAAAATGAAAAAGAAAATATATGTATATATATTTATTTCTTATCATCTCAAACCATGGTTAAATTACGAAGATATTATTTAATTTGAGTTAAAACATGAAAGGAAAGTTTAATCCATGGTTAAGGGTAGGTGAGCATGGTTAGGTCAAAGAAGAGACTAGAAACAAACCATGAATTATCCTTTCCTTTTTCATTTTGTTTTAAAACAAATATAATTAATAATCCATATAAATAACCAAGGTGTGAGTCTTATATTGCCACCATTTTCTATGTATAAACAACCATGATAGAATGATGTATGTATGCATGTGTGCATGCACATCCATATGTGCATGAACAAGAATGAATGCATACATGCATGCATACATCCAAAAGAAATAAGATAGGATTTCTAGTGAGAGGCTAATGGTTAAATGATAAATCAACACTTGGTTTATCAACCCGGTCATATCACATACGACCCGACCAAAAGCAAGCCGCCCGATCAATATACGGTATCCCATACGCGCATTTTAACCGGGTCCATGCGCATATCGCATACACGCACCACAACGTTTCGCCTGGACTAAGAAACTCCTTTGTGGGACTCTAAGACTCGTCAATACGCCGGCAGTCGGTGATGATCATATCAAGCACCCCCAAGCCGCAAGCGGTCAGCTAAACGTAACGGCCACCCGGGTATTGAGCGATCAGAAGAAAACAAGCGAACCTGCTACAACTCCCGTCGAGCCAACCTGCAACACTACCGTACAGTCCGGTCTCTTCGTCAGATATGCTGCATATCGAGTCTAGGGATGGTAACGTCGACCCCAATAACTCAATAAGTCGTGCCAGTGAATGGTCTATAACAGATCGAGAAACTACTGATAACACTTATCAGTAAATCTCAGCAGCCCTGGCCAGGGACTTACTGATATAACCAGTCGAGCACAGCACAACATCAACTCCCAATACCGGGAGAGACGAAACCCCTCTTATCGCTCATCGCCTTCGTCTGTCTCGGGACTGTACCCAATGGCCACCTGTTTGCACGACTCAGTAGAGCCGTAGTAGGGTGGTAGTCAAAGTACAGTGGGAGAGCACACAAGACTCTATGACGATCTCGGGTCTACAGACTAACCTGTACCAGTGTCACGTGAGAACTGCTATCCGACGATAGATATAATTCCATATAGGAGTTCTCGGTGAGTCCGTCCAGTGTACCCAGTCACCACTGAGCACCCGTATATGATCTTGATGTCAAACATCGATGAATGTGGGAACATCCATCGCCCATCACATGGGTCTAGTATCATATACGCTAGTCTACTCTGGTATATCGATGCCCCGTCTCGATACACCTCCGACTAGGGACATTTCAGGATATGCTTATAAACTACAGATGTCCCACTAGTATGATCTCTATCATAATCCCTGTAGTCAAGCCGATATCCCCAGGGCTTTATCAGCATGTAGGAATGAATAAAAACATGAGCAAATCAACATGTCAGATAAAGTAGAACCAGATAGCATACTATCATGTCGAGCAAGAATGTACACTGAATATATATATATATATACATGTACAGATACATCCACTATCATATAATGGCCTCTAGGGCATACATATATCCAATACTCAGGTGTGCTAGAACATTGTAATCCACTTTGTTTTTCTTGGGCAGATCCTTGGCTGTCAGCTCTTCGACGGCTTAGTCATCGAGGGTGATATCCTCTGGGACCTTTTCTTTTCCCTTATCCTTTTTGTTCAACCCCTTATTTACGGGTCCGAGATTCTTTTCAGGTAATGTGCAATTGCGCAGCTGAATGTTCTTGCAGCTCTTCGGTTCTTCCTCTTTTCCTGAGGTGGATTCTTTGAAGAGAGGGCCAAGAGCCATTTCTTCTTCAGAATCACTCCCGAAGGTGAGAACTTGCGATCCCCTGCTATCAACCATGTGACAGTTTCCGGCAGCTCTTCCACGTTCGTCTGTCGCATTTTTCCACTGTCGACGAGCTTCATGCTTCATCCTCTTGAGATGCTGCCTGTGAGCGACATACCCTTGTCATAAATTTTTAAAGGCGTTGCATTCTTCAGTAGGGTGCGCAATCCTTCGATGATATAAACAGTAATTAGGATGCACATCCTCTTCATTAAGGTGTATTTCATCAGAAGTGTTTCCTTCAGAGGGTGGCAGCTTCATTCCCATCGATATGGCTTTGGCGAACTTTTTCTTTGTTTTAAGTCTGCTCTTGCTTGTCGCGGGCATGCCTCGGTCTGATTGGGGCGCCTCAACCCTTTCATCCAGTTGTCGACATTTGGCTTTTCCAAATATGGCCATTTCGCGTTCTCAATTAGCCTTGCTTTTCAGAAGAGCTTCGTTTAGGAATGCATCAATCATCTCGTCTGACGGTCCAAGGAGCTCTGATTCAGGATCTGCCCCCAGTTTCTCCATGTCAGGAGATTCTTCATCGTCTATCGACGAGTGATAGATCACATGGCAGCTTTCCAGATAATCCTCAAGTTCATCTGACGAGTCTTTTCCATTGTCATCATCTCCATCCTCAAGGACGTGGCTGAGAAACTCTTGAAGTGTGACCGGGGTTCGCGCCTTTTGGTTATATTCTTCCAGCGCGTCGATATGTTTTTGCAGGTCCGTGCGCTTGTCATCAGGCTTCACGGGCTTTTTGGTCTTTTTCTTTTTCTTCGAAGACTTTGACGGCTGGGCCTGAGCGTTTTGATTATCGCTACCAATTTTTGGCGTCGGACGCGGCTTCAGCATTCCCTCGATAATCTTGGGTTCTAGCTGATTTTTCTACCTGATCGCCGGGCATGCTTGGAGATCCTTCAGCATTCTTTTCATTTTGGCTGAATTAGCGACCTCCCAAGGAGCTTCTTCGACAAAAGAGCACGATACCCCCGGTGTGTCTGCCCCTTTGAGAGCGTGCGGCTGGGGCGGGTTTACTTTCCAATTCTCGGATAGTGCGAATTTTCCATGTTGGTATTGGTTCTCAATCCACTCTTTGAAGATGAAGCAATCTTTTATTGGATGGCCTATCGCTTGGTGATAGGGAAAATAATTGGGATTATTAGCCTCACCGGGTTGCAATGGGCGTTTTGGATCCGGCAAGTTGATGAGCCTGTTGCGCACCGCCAGCTCGAACAATCTCCTCGTTTTGTTCCGGGGAAATGAATAAGGATGCTTAATTTTCTCATTAATGAATCGCCGTCTCTCGTCTAGGCGATCAGTTAGTTTTGGGCCACTGGGCTGCCGCTGAGCATTGGCGACGAAGGTCGCTTTCCCTTTCCCCTTTTTGTTTCGAGATTCTAGCTTTGAAGAAGACGGTCTATGACCCATCTTGTCCATTTGGGCCAGTTTGTCAATCAAGGCCTGGAAAGTGGTCGGCTTGAAAAACATCATGAATTGTGAAATGGTCGCCTGAGGGTCGAGAGTACCTACAAACATGCCTACCGCAGGAGCCTCTTCGATGCGCTGTTCGCACTTCGACCATAGATTCCGCCATCGTATTGCGTATTGGACCCAAGTTTCTCCCGGCTTCACCCTGGCATTGATCAGCGCCATGATTGGGGTACGTTCGCCAGCGCTCGCAAAATGTTGGGTGAATAGCAGCTCCATCTCTGCGAATGTCTTGATAGAGTCATTTGGGAGTTCCGAATACCACTCGAATGTTGTTCCGACAAGCTGCCAACGAATTGGCGAAGCAGTAGCTTATCGTCACCTCCGGCGTTGCCACACAAGGCTCTGAATTGAGCGACGTGCTAATGCGGATTACCCTTCCCCTTATATACGTGGAATTTAGGGATCGTGTATCTTGGCGGGTACTTTATTTGGTCGTACCAACCCGGATAGGGTCGTCCAGTTCTGACGACTTGGCCAGCCGCTTCATTCGCTTGATGAGCTCGTATTTGTTGAGCTGTATAATCATCGAGCGTGGCTTTAGAGATGGTCTCTTCCTTGTCTACTGACAGAGCCGGCAGAGGATTTGATGTCTCTCCTCTATCATCTTAAATTATTACTGGAGGATCTTCGGCTGGAGGTCCGGCTGGATCATCATGCCCACCGTATTTTGGAATAGAAGGGCCATTTGTTTTATATTGGCCGCTTGTTCCACGGCCTCTTTGTCCTTCTTCTCAAGCATTCTCCGAAGGAATTGGACATCAGTTTCCTGCTCACGGCACTGCTCCGAAGATATCTCCGGGCTTGCTTTCGGTCCTATGAGTGCGGCCATAGCTGTTAACATCTCTTGGTGCTTTTGTTGTTGTTGCTCCTGAGCTTTAGTCACTGATCGCGTAAGCGGTCGATGACCTGTGGAGATACGGCTATCCTCTTTTCCGGATGCCATATAGATGGTGTGCACCACCATGCCCCCAGACTTGGGGCATTTAGATTCAGTGTCTTTGCGATTTGCCAAAGACGCAGGGATTTTCTCCAGCTTTCTCCTCCTTTTGTGGACGGTCGAAGCTGAGGGGGCCATTGCAACGGGCACTCAGGTAGACGACACCTTTTGTGCCTTGACAGTATTGTCCTCTTCTCGCCGAACTTTCATCTTTTTCTGTCGGCGGGGGTAATCTTGATCAATCACCGAGTCTTGGACCTGTCACCAGACTTTGTAAATTTTAGAGGACAACCGCTGAGGGGGCTGCTCCAGCTTCGCCTTTGGGGCATTCTCCATAGGTGGAGGAGTTCTTTTCAGCACAGCAGTTGGCGAATTCCTGCGTACCCTGTTAAGTAGTTCAAAGCTATTCCCAGTTGGAACAGCAGCATCAACTTCCACCATTGGAGCCGGCGGAGTCAGTCCAGAAGGGGAATTGCCCCGAGCTTTTCTCACTCGGCGCCAGTGGCGATGTCGAGCATGTCGTGCGGCCGGGATCACCTCCGCTGGTGGATCAGCTTTTCCATGCCCCCTGTTCTGATGAGAGTTTGCTGTTGGCGCCAGGCTGTTAAAAATAGATGCTCGCTGAGAGGGAATCGCCAATCTTGAAAAGGTCGATTTTCGTGCAGGGGAAACGACCTTGGTTACTTCACCCGGAGTGGGAGCTAAAACGGTCAGTCTTGTGAAGACCGACCCCTTAGACGGAGAAGCCGCCTTGGTGACTTCAGGAGTAGGAATGGCTATCCGCTTCGGGATAACGCCTTCTGGTATTGCGGGCTTCTTCACGGGCCCGTTGGAGCTTTGGCCAAGTCTATTGAAAACCGAGGCACTGGATTTGGGCGACCCATTGAGAGGGGCCGCAGTAGTTGCAAGCCGATCAAAGACCGACTTCTTCTGAGCTTCTTGCAATGGTACAGGTGCATTGAAGCTCATCGGTGGGAGCATGGTCCCGAAGAACAGCCCAGTGGTGGCTTGAGCCATCTGCTCCACTGGCATTGTGAAAAGGGAGGCCGCTTGGGGCCCGTAGGTTACTCCTCCAGATGAGGCGGAACGGGAGTTGCAGTTGCAATTGGAGCAGTTAGAGGCCATTGATGTTCTTTTTTCTGCACGGGAGCAAAACCAAATCTTAGTACCTCGAACCCAAGGGCAACCATCTTAAACTGCGATTCGTTCGCGAACACGACATACGAAGTGTGGAGTGGAAAGAGGAAAAGGTCCCACCGGGCGTGCCAGAATCTGTTCCCCGCCGAAGGACGCGACCGGGACGTTGGGACGTCCGGCCTGAATTTCGAGGGCAGATGCTATTTAGTGCTATCCGTCCACCTCTCTGAAGATGCTAAGTTGATTTATGACACCATGTATCAAAGGTTTAAACGGATGCGGCCGATGTAGCAGACTTCGTCAGATTCCCCCTCATTGAGGGGTTTTTGATTGTGGGGACGCTCTTCCCTGCAGGCGTAAGCCCTTGCAGTTAATTACGCTACCACATCGCGGTAGCCACTTTCTCCTTCTCCAGATGGTCACTTCGTGTCGTGTATATTTGTTTTGTTTTTGGTTGCCCGTGGATTATATACGGAAACTAATTTATGTTGTCGCCCGTAGGGCGTGGATTAGTCCAAATCCGTATTTTCTTAGATTTGGGTTTGGGTTGGGTTTAAGGATCGTTAATGTCATTTGAGACTAAGATCAACTTAAACGTTTGTTAAGGATACGTTAGTATAATTTTAGACTAAAATCTACTTAACAGGATCATTTATATCCAACAAAAGAGCATTTGGGCTCTATTGTTTAGTGTAGGGACATTGCGGTCCATTAGTTTAAGGACATTACGGTCCAAGGTTAAGGACATCATAGTCCATGGGCTTAAGGACCCCACAGTCCGAGGTTAAGGACATCATAGTCCACGGGCTTAAGGACCCCACAATCCAAGGTTAAGGACATCATAGTCCGTGGGCTTAAGGACCCCACAGTCCATAGTTTAAAGAAGTCATAGTCTATAAAGTTTAAGGACATCATAGTCCATGGGCTTAAGGACCCAACAGTCCAAGATTAAGGACATCATAGTCCACGGGCTTAAGGACCCCACAGTCTGTAAAGTGTAAGGACATCATAGTCCATGAGTTTAAGGACCCCACAGTCCATAGCATGTTTGGTGATCGGGACCCGTCACTTCTCTGAAGACGTTGAAGGATTACAACGACAAATATCAAAGGAGTGAAGAGATTTACCCTTGAACCAATGTTGGTTGGGAGATCTGTAGTCCAATTTGGGACTAAGATCAATTAATTAGATTATGAACACATGGGCTAAGTTGAATCTGAATTGAGGACTTATGGCCAACTTGGGCTAAGTCCAATTAGGTTTAAAATGTTGGACATTTGTTTGGGCTGTTGAACATTTGTCCAGGCTCAGCCCCCCCTTTATAATGCTAAGCATGAGTCTGGGTTCTGGCAATATTTTTATCTTTTATTGAGTGCTGAGCACTCAAATGTCATATGAAATGACCAATTTTGGAAGACAAAAGTGTGTTTGAGGTTCAGTCAAAAGAAAGGGGTACTGCCTCTGGAAAACTTGGCTAGTTCAAACTAAGATTGGCTTGGATATAATGTTAAACACTAGAGTAAACTCAGCTATCACGTGCTCCCACGTGATGCGCTCAGAATAGTGTTAAACACTAGGGATCCAACGCCCAAAATAGTGTTAAACACTAGAAAAGGAAGCGCTCACGTGGGGTCACGTGAGGCGCTTGAGTGTTGGGCCCAAACTTCCCTTATTTTATCCTCAGAATGTTCAAATAAGTGTTAAACACTTAATCTTTATGTCCATCACGTGTGGGCATGTGATGGGTATCCATGCACTGGATATTAAAAGGATTTGCTAGGGGTCACGTGGGGACACGTGAGGACGCCCAAAGTCTGTTCTGCCTTTGCTTTGTTCTCTTTATTTTGAGGAATTTATCCAAGGGTCACGTGGGAGCACGCGGCCCAATTTTATTCATTCTCTTCTAATCACCGAGGAGGGGGATCACGTGGACACACGTGATCAGGTTGGATACTGATTTCTTTTACGTGCATGGAGAGTTAGATCCCTTGTTTAAGAATTAAATTCTTTTATAGGGTTAAACCCTAATTTTATTTAGAGGAATTAAATTCCTATGTATTTGGAAGAATTAAATTCTTTAAACTCAATTCTCCCTCTATGTTTTGGATCTGCATGGCAGAATCTCTCCGATGAGAATTAAATTCTCAACTTATGGGGAGATCTGCTTCTGCAGATCTTCAACCAGAGGAAGAACTAAGTTCTTATTCAGAAGAGTTAAACTCTCAGTTTGAGAATTAAATTCTCTTTTTGTTTTGTAGGATCTTATAGAATGATCTCTTTCTCTCTCTTACCTAGGGTTTCTTTCTTTTTCTGAAGAAATCTTCTTTCTCTCTGGAGAATTAAATTCTCTTCTTTTTTCTCTCTGTTGTTGTCTCCCTTTTGCTTTCTCTTCTTGGATCATATTTATAGGAGGAAGAAAAGAATTAGTTTGTTTAGTCAATCTTTCATTGAAAGATTTCAATTGATTTTGTAACTAACATGATCTTTTAGATCACTCAGTGAATTTTTAATCCAAAATATATTTTGTCTGTTATTCCTGGAAAATTTCTGCGAAATATCTCCTTGTATAGAATCTTTCTATAAATTGGTGATTTTTTAATCACCATTGGATTTTTAATCCAACGGTGCTCCACTTTACAGAGCGCAATCTTTTTGTTTGGAAAGATCTAGGGAAATATTAGGGTTTTTGATTTCCCTTAATTAGAATTTAATTCTATTAGTTCAGAAGGTCTAAGAGCCTATCACGTGTTGACACGTGACCTCCTGTTACGTGTGGGCACGTGATGCCCCATTTATGGTTTTCTTTCCTTTAACTCAGAGAGTTTTTAAGACCCCCTCACGTGGTGGTACGTGACCCACGGATTAATCTTTTAACCAGAATTTAATTCTGTTATTTTTAAAGAACTCAGGAATTTATCACGTGTCAGCACATGACCCTTGGTCACGTGTGGGCACGTGATGCCCCATTAGGGTTTTTCTTGCTGTTCTATTATACTTTAGTGGGCTTAAAGGCCTATCACGTGCAGGCACGTGACCCCATTTGATAAGAATTCAATTCTTATCATTTCAGAGCCCTCAGTAAGCCATCACGTGTCGGCACGTGACCCCCGATCATGTGTGTGCACGTGATGCCCCATTGGAGTTTTTCCTTGTATTTTATGAGGGAGCAGTGCCGCTGACGTGCTTGTGGTTAAACCCAATGCCAGCGACTTGACGAGTCTTTAGAGTCCTACACAGAGGGTGTCCCTGGTTCTAGCAAAACGATGTACTAGCCGTTTTGCATACGTGCAGGGTTCCGATCGATCGATTGTACTATGTACCAGGACTTTCGATCGGACAGTTAATAATACTAGCCGGTTCGGATTTGAGCCGGATTATTAAATCATGTATTGATTTAATAATTTACATATATGTATTTTGATATTTATATTCTAGTATTATGTTCTTTGTGTTATTCTATCTCTTCGGGTATTCGTATTTCGGTACGAATACAGGTATGTATATACAGTAGAGTGTAATCCGTATTTGTACAGATAACATTTTATAAGGTGGACACCTCATTTACTTTTTATCCATTTATTTTAAATAGGAAATGAGGTGGAAATAAAGAGAGGGGAGTATGGTGAGAGCCATGCATGCATAGTGTTGCACAAATGAATTGTTAATTCATTTGTGCAAACTATTCAAGCATGTGCTTGATTTTATATTGAAAGAATTGGTTTTACAAAACCAAGCTTCTCATTTTTCTCTTACATGGATGGCTCAATATTTTTGAGAGATGGGTTTTCTTCTCACCATCATGCTTCACTCCCTCTCTAGTTTTCATGAGTTCCTCCACCTTCATTCTAAAACCTCCTCTCTACAATCTCATGAGTTGAGAATCAAGAGAGGTGGTGAGATAGATAAACACTTGGATCAACTCACTACATCCTAGGCACTCTAGATTAGCAACCTAGAGTCCCTAGTTTCTTCACTTGATCATTGGTGTGGAGCTAGAGCCAAGAGCTACATCCCTCGGGTGGATCATCATCGAAGGAGGAAGACCGGCGACCAAGTTCAGTCTAGGACGCCTCAAGGAGCTAAGGGAGATGGTGGAAGACCGAAGGACATGGTTCGTTCGGTATAACACTCTATCTCAGTAGTTAGTGCATCTTGTAGTTTGCTAGTATAGGTTTATGATTCGATCTAGACGGATTCGTTAGCGCCAATTTTTTAAACTCCAGTTTTTGTTCTGCATCGGCCATGGTAGATGGACAGGATGCTATCTTAACCCAACACGGTATCAGAGCCACCCCATAAACCATTACTAGCTAGTTTGCACAAGGTTAAAATGTCGATCGACCAATTTTTTCCGAATCGTTTTTCCATGCTGACATGCCCGCTGTCGATTTTCAAACTTGTTCAAAAAATCATTCAGAGCATCTTAAAATTACGTGCAGGCATTTATAGAGCACAAGAAGATATTTAAGCGCCTAAGCCAACAATTTGGCCGCAGAACAGCCGCGTAACTTTCCTATTGGCGGCGGTTCCGCGGCGCTTTTATGGAGATATGGCGCTAACTTTTTTCTCGCACTATAATTCATGGAAATATGATTTTTGGGATGCTTGGTTTTGGCCCAAATTTTTTTAAGTGCTGGATTGCATTTGGGGCCAATTTGGAAAAGTTTAGTCGATCGAAATTTTAAGTATGTGTTTATCAGTACATGTGATAATATTCGCGACCGTGAATATAATTGAGTTGTACAACTCGACTAGTTGCTATATGTTCAACTAGTCGGGTTTGCGAACGTGATATTCACGTTGATGTTCTGAGTTGTGCTGATATTTTGGTTGGATTTTTGTGGTGGATAGATTATGGTGTAATGGTGGTTTTACAGTCCAGATTCATTTGTATATTCAACATTGCGGGACGAGCGTCCGACATGTGGACTGCTGTCTCTGCCAGATTGTATATTATTTTATTAGGGCACCACCGGGTTGAGGTCGATGTCGCCATTGTATATATACTTTTCTTTTCTATACTAGGATTACCCCGCGGTGGAGTGCTTGAATAGCTGGGTTCTACAGGGCAACGGGCCCGCATCTCATGGCATTGAGTCAGAATGGGCCTTACTCTAGAATTGGCAGGCTATTCGCCGCACTCGTAGGGGGTATAGGATGACCTACGGTGGAGTGCTCAAGTTACCGGATTCCATGAAGTGCTGGGTGACCCATTCACTTTGTTGATTGGGGTTGCCTCACTTCTGGGATTGGCGGGTAACTTGCAGTGCTCGTAGGGGTCCAGGTTTTCATTTCACGGGCTATCCACACGACCGGGAACATCGGGTCTCATTTGCGGCTCAAATGAAACCCGAGGCTCTAAGATTATCCACCATTCTGTGGTTCTTGTTGATGTTCTGTGATGTTGCTAATATCATTCCTGGGATGAATGTTATATATATATTTATATATACTAGTAGATGTTTTATATGTTTTGCATCCGCGCTAGTCCAGCCTCCGCTCTGCCATTAGTTAAGTAACCTAACGGTGCATGACGGGGCCTCGTGGCGAATACGGATGGCATATACGTACATTGTATTTTCGTTCCTTTTTCTGGTGTGATATGGATTAATTGATGGGACTACGTAACTTTGATTAATGCAAGAAAAAACAAACCTAAATGATGTTGTTGGAACCAATTTTGAAAATTGTTATTACAAACATTTCGTTTTGCTTTGCATAGCGGTATTCGGTTCTAAATATCCAGTACCTCATTCGACGAGGCAAGAGCCAAGATCCCTTCATGGGGAGTGACCTCTTGGGCAAAAGTTTGCTTCAGTGTAATAACTTCATTATAGTCGATTCTTTTGTTTTGCATCGTGGTATTCATTTAGGAATATCCTGCACCTCATTCTATGAGAAAAGAGCCGAGATCCCTTCATAGGGAGTGACCTCTTTAGCAACTTATGGTTTACTGACCTCGTCAAGATCATAATTTGTCTGGGGCAAAAACCATATCGGGAGTTTCAAACATACAGGAAACTTGTCAGGCATGCGCATACCTTCTGGAGTGTGGTGACTTGAGTGTCTTCCATCAAGTTATCATGCGATGATAGTTGGATCCCGATTCTCACTGATGAGTAGGTGTTACTCCTCGGGTGATTTTAGATGATCCCGACTAATTCTCCTTTTAGGGTTTGAGGGAGAATTCGAGGAAACAGTGGGAGCCATCCTAATTAGATAAAGTGATTAACCAATCTGATCTAGGTTAGAGTGCACGCTGAGTGTTTCTTTTCTCTCTCTCTTTGGCAGCGACCATGGCCTGACCTTAAAAGCTCATGAACCAAGTTGACCGAACCTTCTTAAAACACTTTGGCTTTTGGATTGCCATTTAGTCGCATATATCCCTATCGCTCCTATTTTCCCTTTGCATTTTTCCATAACACTCCGTATCACTACGAAGATCCATATTTCTTGGATATTCCATCGTATAGTTACATACGAACTCAAGGAAACGTTTTTCAGTTCGAGGATGGATTTCGGTTCAGGAGAAATTGAATAGGATTATTCGGTTGTATTTTCTCTTTACCTTCTCTCAGGGTGCGAGGGCTCCTAGTATTAGGAGAGTACACCTATTGCGCTTATTGTATATTCTTCTTTCAAACTATAGGTAGGTGCCGAAAGGTAGGGAAGGAAAAAAACCAATTAGCCTGAGTGTGGTGTACAAAAGATAATAAGTAAAGACATAGAAACGGATTAGGGTAAGGGCAAAGGAAATTGTGACTACTATCATTCACGACGAAACTGCGTATACCCCTGCCACTCCTACTTTCCCTTTGCATTTCTCTGGACTCCGTATCACTACGAAGATCCATATTGATTGGATATTCCATCGTATAGTTACATACAAACTTAAAGGAACTTGTTTCAGTACGAGGATGGTTTCCGGTTCAGGAGAAATTGAATAGGATTATTCGATTTTCTTTTCACTTTACCTTCTCTCAGGGTGTGAGGGCTCCTAGTGTTAGGAGAGTACACCTATTATGCTTATTGGATAGTCTTCTTCCAAACCTTAGGCTGGTGCCGAAAGGTAGGGAAGGAAGAAAACCAATTACCCTAAGTGTGGTGTATAAAAGGTAATAAGTAAAGATATATGAAGGGATTGGAGTGAGGGTAAGGAAATATACGGTTACTGCCATGAATCTGGATAGTAGAAGAGGCATTACTAGGAATACCCGGCCACCCCTTCGAAACATTTTCATGTTTCAGTTTTACTGTGCGGTGTTAATTGAAAACTGTTTTCCCAATTAGATTCCAACTCCAGGGTATGCATTTACCAGATTTGATTCTCACATCTGTATGGCGTTACAGATGCTGAGTGGGAGTAAGATATTGGGAATTGGGTGATTAGATCCTGTATGTATCAGAATTTTTTGTAATTGGTGATATTTAAGGAAATCACCTGGGTTTTGCCTGACGGCAAATTTTTGGTTTTTAATATTCCTTGTTATGCACCAATTTCAAACTGATATATCTGTACGTTTATTTTATAAAGTGAGATATAACTTTTTGAAATTATGTCTATGACGTTTACCTATATCAATTGATGGTTAGGTAAGGTGCATTCAACAACGGTGTAATTCTTCTTAACCATAGCACAGTTTTCAACCTTTGACGCATAATGTTTGAGTTGTTAAACTCAGTGAACTTATACAAAGTATTGTATGCTGTCCGATGTCCGTTAGGACAAAGGGGTTGGTACTCGTACTATATTCTATTTACTCATAACTTCTTTAGTTCTAGACAAGTATTTCGTTGAAATATAAGGTCCAAATTTTGAGAAGATATAGGTAGAAGAATAAAGTAGAGAACCATATGTTGCAAGTATCAGGATTCTTCAAGGTGATCGAAGATGTAGATACATGTGTTTGGTATTCCGTTGTAAGTAATGCTGCTTGGCCTTCTTCCATTTATTTGATATGCACTGGGAACAGCTGCATGTATTTTGAATCTGGTTCAAATTAAATTAGTGCCTTTGTTTCTATATTGGATATATAGAATGGATTCATATCTTAACGATATTAAGGTATATGGAGTTGTCCGGCTTATGCTTAAAACCAGGATTCAGATAATCTCTAGGCACGTTTCAGTAATAGCAGTTTATGGGTTATCCCAGGCTTTAACGAGGGTTAACATTCTACCATCAGAAGATCAATAGTTATATTGTTCTTGATTCGCCACAGTTTTAGTAAAATGAATTCTTTTAAAAAAACATTAGTGGGAGTATGGTAGAACTGGAAGTGATTCCAGAACCACAAACGATTACTGAAAATTTAATATTGTTAGTTATATGTATGCCCTAGAGGCCATTACTGTACATACGATGTATATTGTAGTGGATGCTAGGACATATATAGGGAGGACTTTCTTGCTCGACATGATAGTATGCTATCTGGTTACTCTTTATCTTAACATGTACTTTGATTGTCTCTATGTTACGTGTTGATAAAGCCCTTAGGATGAGTACTTGACTACCAGGACTATGATGTGGATCATACTAGTGGGGACAGTGTAGTCACCAAGTGCATCCTTCAAATGTAACTAGTCGTGGGAGTACCGAGACAGGGCATCGATACTCCAGAGTTGACTAGCGTATACGCATCTTGACCCATATGATAGGCGATGGATGATCCCATATCCATCGGTGTTTGATATCAAGGATGGTGTACGGGTGCTCAGTAGAGACTGGGTACACTGGACGGACTCGCCGAGAACTCCCAGATGGTATTATACCTCACGTCAGATGGCTGTTCTTTGGTGACACTGGTACAGGTTAGTCTGTAGACCCGAGATCGTCATAGAGTCTTGTGTGATTCCCACTATGCTTTGATTTCCATCATACCACGTCCAAGAGGGCATGCAAAAAGGTGGCTTTTGGGTACAGTCCCGAATCACATGGAGGCAATGAGCGATAGGAGGGGATTCGTCTCTCTCGGTATAGGGAGTTGATGTTGTGCTTTGTTTGATTGGCTCTAACTGGAAATCCCTGGCCAGGGTTGCTGAGATTTACTGGTAAGTGTTATCAGTAGTTTCTTGAACTGTTATAGACCTCATATCGACACGAATTATCAAGCTACTGGGGTCTGACGTTTACCACCCCTAGGCGAGATATGCGACATATCTGACGAAGAGACCGGACTGTACGGGAGTGTTACTGACTGGATTCACAGGAGAATGTACACGCTTGATTGTTGATCTTCTGAGCGCTCAATACCTGGGTGGCTGTTACGTTTAGCTGTCCGCTTGCAGCTTGTGGGTGTTTGATATGATCATCACCTACCGCCGGCGTATTGACGATTCTTTAGAGTCCTACACAGAGGTTTCTTGGCTCAGGCAAAACGAAGTAGGAGCACATATGTGATATGTGTGGGACCGAGAACAATACGTGTATGTGATACCGTATTAGATTCTCGCGATATGAAATATCGGCCGGGTATATGAGATATAGCCGGGTCATCGGATCAAGTGTTGATTCGATGACCTGATACAGATTATATTAGTCGGTTATTTGTGAAATAGCCGGATTATCGGATCAAGTGTTGATTTGATAATTTGATGTATAATTATATATTTGATATATTAAATTACATTAACTAATATTAGATCACTTATTGATTCATTTTCTCACTCGGGTAATACATTGATATATATGCGATATATGTTAACTGTATTATTTTCTTTTGTTACAAAATATATTATATATGTGATATATAAGATTGTAATATGTTATAATTACTAATGCAACATGATTAGTGGAGATTAAACAAGGTTAGGGTTTGATTTGGGTTAGCTCATTCTTGAAGCTTCTAGAAACTTTTCTTTTTGTCATGACCTAAGATATTTTGTTGATATTTTGTAACCCAAACCACACCCTCAACCCTAGTTAACTCTCTACAAAGGTTAGCTCATTTAATATTAGCAACCATGGTTGCATAAGCAATTATCATGACAATTCATTATTCATCACAAAAGGATTAGTTCATCTTCTTTCTTCTTCTTCCTTCTTTCATGAAAAGCTTTCTAGCTTTTTATGTTGTGATGAAAATGAGTGAGATTAAGAAAACAAATGTGAGATAAATTCCTACTTCATCATCCTAATCTATCCTAACCATTTAGATTAGGGTGTTCACTTCATTTAGTGAGTGAGAGCTTGTGTTAAAGAAACTTCAAGGTAGATCATCTTTGTTATCGAAGATCGGAAGCAAGCATGCATCTTTCTCTTCGTGGAGCCTCTCGAGAGTCCGGAACTTGATGATCGCAGCGAAGGGACCTCAACACGGAGCTTATGAAGCGAAGGACCGGACTACAAAGGTTGTAATCCCAAACTCTTAGTGTTAAAGTGTTTAACATGCTTTGTTTCGCCTAATCTCTAGTTTAAAGATCTTGGTTAGGGTTGTTCGACACGTCTAAATTTAAATCGGGCATGGTTGATGCCTTATAGACCCTTGTAAGAGTGTCTAGTAACCTTACAGTGGTATCAGAGCCAAGCTAGAGCTTTAGGCGAAGTCTAGACGAAGTTTAAAGTCCGATCGAACTCTGAATACCCGTAAAACCCTAGTTTCTGGAAATTTTTCAAAAAGTTGATTTTTTTCATATTAAAATTGCTCAGAAAAATCAGCAGGGTATTTTAGGAATTACCGTGAAAAACGATACTCTGACACCTGATTTAGAGGTCTTTTTACGATCAAAAATATTATGTTACCGCAATCAAGAACGGCGTCGCTTGGTAGCTAGCCGGTGAGTACGGGTCGGTCCACAGGGATGTTTTGAATTTTCTAGTTGCTCAAACGAGTTAATTCCGATTGTGGTCGGATTGATTATTAAATCTAAAAACTAAATTATTCTATACTAAGATTATCTAAATCTAAGTCTTGCTAGGGTTAGGTCTAGGGTAGGTTTGGAAATGTAAATAAATCTCAACGCTTTCTATACCCAAATTAAGATCTATGAGGAGTTATGGTAATTATCAATAAAGGGGATTAGATCCATTCGGGAAGGTGTTCCTTCCTCTAGGTTCTTGTCCTTCCTTTATCAATCCTTACCCTAACCTCCATGGAAAACACACACAATCGGGCCTTTATACTACGGTATCACCGCTACCTCGAGGGATAGGGTGCCGTAGGGAGCAGTGTGTGCATTATGCATGGAGTCCTATGAAAAAGTGTGATGGGCAAGAAAGGGATGAGAGATCTCATCTCTCAAAAGCCTTCCCCAAAGCTAACCCTAACAAGCGAGGAGACTACTCGCTCATTAGGGAATTTAAAAACATTTATCTAGGGCAGAAAATGAAAAATTACCTAGGGCAAGAATTGAAATTACCTACTTACTTTACAGATGGCTCTCTCCAAACATTTACACAGGGTTGTCAGATCTGAATAGATGATATGAAAAGAGGCATCGATGCTCTCCAAAAGAATTCTGAATTTTATTCATAAAAAGAGGCAAAACCTAATACAATGATTTGAGCTTCTATTTATAAGAGATAGAAACCCTAGGTTACAATTGATTCGCATGTCTGCATTTACCAAAATACCCATAGGAAGACCTAGTCAAAGTAGACTCCAAGCTTTGGTAAAATTTTCTGTCTCTGTCTCTTTAACCTTGCAGCGGAACCGTGGCCCGAGGCCTGGTTTGGCCGCGGTTCCACGGCCAAAAGAAAGTATTGGGCCTTGAAATTTCCTTTGTTGGCTCTTGTTGGATATATGTATGCCCTAGAGGCCATTATATGATAGTGGATGTATTTATACATGTATATATATATATATATATATATATATATATTCAGTGTACATTCTTGCTCATCATGATAGTATGCTATCTGGTTCTTCTTTATCTGACATGTTAATTTGATCATGCTTTTATTCATTCATACATGTTGATAAAGCCCTGAGGATATAGGCTTGACTACTATGATTATGATGGAGATCATACTAGTGGGACATCTGTAGTTTATAAGCATATCCTGGAATGTCCCTAGTCGTAGGTGTATTGAGACGGGGCATCGATATACCTGTGTAGACTAGCGTATATGATACTAGACCCATATGATGGGCGATGGATGTTCCCACATTCATCGATGTTTGACATCGAGATCGTATACGGGTGCTCAGTGGTGACTGGGTACACTGGACGGACTCACCGAGAACTCCTATATGGAATTATATCTATCGTCGGATAGCAGTTCTCAGGTGACACTGGTGCAGGTTAGTCTGTAGACCCGAGATCGTCATAGAGTCTTGTGTGTTCTCCTACTGTACTTTGATTACCACCCTACCACGGCTCTACCGAGGCGTGCAAACAGGTGGCCGTTGGGTACAGTCCCGAGACACACGAAGGCAATGAGCGATAGGAGGGGTTTCGTCTCTCCCGGTATTGGGAGTTGATGCTGTGTTGTGCCCGACTGGCTATATCAGTAAGTCCCTGGACATGGCTGTTGAGATTTACTGATAAGTGTTATCAGTAGTTTCTCGATCTGTTATAGACCATTCATCGGCATGACTTATTGAGTTATTGGGGTCGACGTTACCATCCCTAGACTCGATATGCAGCATATCTGACGAAAAGACCGGACTGTACGGTAGTGTTGCCGGTTGGCTCGACGGGAGTTGTAGCAGGTTCGCTTGTTTTCTTCTGATCGCTCAATACCCGGGTGGCCGTTACGTTTAGCTGACCGCTTGCGGTTTGTAGGTATTTGATATGATCATTACCTACTGCCGGCGTATTGACGAGTCTTAGAGTCCCACAATGAAGTTTCCCGGCTCAGGCGAAAAGATGTGGTGTGCATATGAGATATGCGCGGGGACCCGATTAAATACGGATATGTGATACCGTATATTAATCGGGCATTTTCTATTGGTCGGGTCGTATGTGATATGACCGGTTTGCAAAATCAAGTGTTGATTTAACAAATGACTTTTAGATTAATTCTTTAATCATACTCTTTTTCTATTTTGTTTGCATACATGTATGCACATGATGATGTGCATGGATACATACATGCATACATTGTATCATGGTTGTTGATACAAGTTTGGTGGCAATGCAAGACTTACATTGTAGAATTATCTATTTATTTTTCATTTTGTAAAAAGGAAAGGATAATTCACAAGAGGTTAATGTTTATCATCTTTTACCATGCTACAACTACTTATTAACCTTGAGTTAATTATCCTTTTGCTTTTAACTCATTTTGAAAAAGATCTAGATAATTCTAACCATGGTTGAAGTGAGAAGGAATTTAAATATATTATTCTTTTTCATTTAAATTATTCACTCTCTCATCTCTTTTCTTTTGTGAGAAAGAAAAAGCCACCATCTTCTTCTTCCTCTCTTGATCATTTTCTTAAGTGAGGTTACTAAAAAGAAAGAGTTTTGATCAAAGAATACAAACCACATCATCATACTACACACATCTAGCCTATTTATATAGGGTGTTTGCTTTACTTCTTTCACATATCGGGTAAAGCTAGAAGCTTTGGGAAAAGGAGCTTCGGGTGGATCGTCGTGGACTTAGAAGATCTCAAGCGAACCTTGTTCCAACCCTCAAGTAGCCAAGGAGTCTAGCGTAGGGAGCTACAAAGGTTGTACTCTCAAAACCCTAGCCTTTATTACTTGTGATGTTGTTCAAGTTTTAGAAATCCTAAAATTCTGGTGATGATTCTTTGTATGTTCACTTAGCACCATAAAAAATTGATTTTATAACATGTGATGCTTCCAAACCCTTCATGAGGTGCTTGGTAAACCTAACATTGGTATCAGAGCCGACCTAGAGCTTTAGGCGACACTTTAGCGAAGTTAAAACTCCGATCGAACCAAAATACGGACTTTTAGAACCCTCTCTGGACATTTTTTCAAACCTGTGAATTTTCAGAATTAAAAATCCTTAAAAAATTCAGCAGGTAAATATAAGTACAACTGTAAAAAATGAGCCCATGAATAGTTACTTCCACCGCGGAACCGCGGCCAGAGCTTGCTTGGGCCGCGGCTCCGCGGCCGTACAGAGGCTATATTTTATTATTTTTATACAGTAATGCTTATAACTGCTTGAATATATTTTTGAGTATTTTAAATCTGATTCATGTGTTGAATATTCTGGGGATGGTTTTGGATTCGGTGATTCGATCAGAATTTTAATCTCATGCTTTTTTCCAGGTAATTTAGAAAGTATTGAATTGTTCGAACGGGTATCATTTACTCACTTTTTCATGGGGTTTAAATCTTTCGGAAATACGTGCAAGTTTTGTGGTGGACCCTCTAGAAGACAACAAACCTTAACTCGATTATGTGACCGTCTTGAACTGCCTTTTGAACCTTAGGGTTTGAGGCAGGACGGCGTGCCACATGTGAGGCGTTGGCTTGACCCTTCTACGGCTGGACCGCTACTACTGTGTCACATTCCGGGTTTTTTTGAACTCCGCTCAAATGTTGAGCTTTAGGAAATTTTGGGTATTTGATTATTCGATCGAAATATTTAATACTGTCTATTTATCTGGAATGTGATACAATATGTGGAATTCATATAGTTAGGCATGAAATGCGAAGTATGTGATATTTCGGATTTACGATGTCTAAAGAGAATGTGGATTCCAAATATTGTAGTTTTACACTTTATTTTCTGTGACCGTAAGTGTAGTATGAAGTGGTATTGCCGATTTTCGTTGCTATACATCAACGACGATCGGTGTATGCATACTTACTTACGTCGATGATATATGATATTATGTGTTGCTGAGATATGATGTGCAGGATTGTTGCGATTGAATAGCCGGGGGTTTTATGTGAGATGAGAGTTTTATTTTCATTCATTTAAAATTCAATTGTAATGTAATATTCTTTTATTTGGGGAACTTCCGGGTTGAGGTTGATGTCACCAGTGTTGTATATTATTTACTTTTCCGCATTAGGATAGACCCAAGGAGGACGAGCAAAAGAACCTGTAACCTGTAATATGTAGCAGACATGCGTCAAAAGCACCTGTTTATTTATAAAACGAATAAGGATGGGGAATATAATAATGCAATATTATGGTATGAACAAATACCCCCAAACTTATCTTTTGCTCGTCCTCGAGCAAACTTATTTTTATTCACGACAAAAACCTAACCGCACTTTCGCAGGGAAACGCGATTGCACTGAGCTCGTGCAACAAGCCGTTAAACCTCTATGTGTCCCGAGTAGGAGGAATGTTGTCTCCTGAGGGTTTTCAGCGGATACTACCCACAAAATCCTATCAATTTGGATTTTCGACTTTTGTTCTCCAATTAGGTTTTCTAACAAGGAATTCTATTATCGTCGACTCGTAAATTATCCACCAATAGTCTTCACACTTCCTCATCATTTATCTTAAGATTATATATATCCCGTAGACTTACTTAACTTTCGGCATCTCTTAAGTTTTCCTTCTAGGGTTCCATCTCCACTTAGGAATTTTTATCAACTCCACTAAAGATACAAGTTCTATTCTTCATGCCTTTCTCTTATCTAAACTCCAATTACATATCCCCACGTGTGTGTATAAATCACCCCTAGACTTGGAAATTCAAATCTAGCAATCATACTCTTGTCCGTTGTCCAAAGCACTTTTTAATTGGTGAATTTTTAAATGAATTTTGCTTACACATCCTTCATGCGATCGTTAATACTTCTTGAGGTACCAACGACCGATTACAAAATGCGTTTGCACTTTAAAGTGTAATTCCTAGTTTTTGCAACACCCAAGGCTTTAGCAGTGGCTCCCTAAGGCACTAGGTGATGAAGCACCCTCGCTAAATATTTTTTTTTAGCCTTAAGTAATCACAAAATCCGGTGTTCATTTTTTTCTTTATTCACACTTGTAATTTTTTATTTTCTTCGCACTAAGGAATTTAGACAAGAGCATTTCAAGGTCTCTTCTACTATTCCAAGTTTCAAGGTGCGTGATTGTGCAAATTGTAGGGTATACGTTTTCAGAATCTAGACTTAAGCTAGGAATTATTTTTCAAACTTATACTCTAATAAAAATATCAATACTTTTCCTTTGTTTTGACTTAGCCCAAGAAGTGAACTCAAAATTTGCCTATTTCTAAATAAACTACAAAGACATATACTTTCTACCGTTAAACTTTAAGGAAGGTTATTTTTATGGTTTTTAATTTACTAAGTCTAAGATCTAGTTGTTCCTAACTAGTTAACCTTTTTGTCAAACTCTAGTCAATTAGCCAAAATTGAATACATTAATTTTTATAATTTTTCAATTTTTTATGGATTTTTAAAATAAATATGCAAATGCAAAAATATGTACAAATGAATGCGAAGGAAGAAGACTTACCGAGCATACCCCCAAACTTAAACTTGACAGCGTCCTCACCGTCATGCTACACCGAGAGGGTCAAAATGTCGGCACTCCCCTGTTTATTTATTTACAATTTTTTTATTTTTTTATTTTTTATTATTGTTAAAAGAAAAACAAAATATATATACAACAAGGTTCCCCCCAAACTTAAACTTGGGCTTACACAAGCCAAAGGTTAGCACCAACCATTCAAAAATCTTATCGTGGTAATGGTAGGGTTGGTGAAAGAATGGGGTGTAAAGGATAGAAATGAGAAACACACGAGACCGTGTGGGAAGAAGAGTGGAATATGGTCTCGGTGAAGGAAAAGAATGGCGGAAAAGAGAAAGAAGGGTAGCATGATCTTGAGGGTGTAAATCGAGTGAATAAATTAGCACAATTTGTGATGACCGATGTGTTAAAAGAGATTGTGCTAATCTATCAACCCGTCGAGAAATGGGGTCAAATTCCTCAAGATTCGCAAGAAAACATGGGTACGTCGAACTTGGTATAGGAGATGAAAGCGTAACGGTCTCTTGCATGGTCGGAACGATAGGAATGACGAAAGGGAGTGAATTAGGGATAGTCTCATTCTCACCGTAGTAAACTGTTTCGAACTAGAAAGTTTCCATTAATGGTTCAAAACGACTGTAAGCAACCGGTTCTGATAGTTCAACTAACTCATCTGAAAATTCAAAGGACTCAAACTCGGGCGGTGAGTCATCAACATCGTCCGAAAAAGTGAAACACTCGTAAGTGTTATTGGCTAAGAGCTGTGTCAGATTCAAAGGAAAATTTTTCAAGCTCACAGTCTTTAAGCGTGATCTTGTGCGTGGTCGGAACGATGGAAAGGAGGGAGGGTGATATAACAGTTAAAGGGTCAGGAGGATGAATTGGAAAATCCGACACATCAAACAAAAATGGTTCAACCTCAATATTATCCTTAATACTCTCCTCAATACTATCTTCATAATTCTCCTCAATATTTAACTCATCCATGCAATTATCATCAAAATAAAGACGCATATGAAGTTCGGGAGAAACATTTAATGACTAGGGATGATGAATTGGACATAAAATTTCAATCAAATCTACTGGTTCATCATCCAAAATATTCCCGGCGTCTATATCCTCAATCAAGTGAAAATCAATTTTTTCTGACACCTCATCAAAAGCATGGATATTTATCGATTTAGGTTCTAGATTGGAGGTGTAAAGATCGAAAGGATTAAGTGTGGTTTCACTCGAAAGGGGTTCTTCACAATCTGGCAAATCAAGCACTACAAAATTACACAACTCGTTTTTATTTACAACTTGTGAATCATTTAGGACAATCGATGGAAAACCGGAGTTGTGGGCTTCAATTGGGTATGGGTAGGTTTGATTTGGAAAGGTGTAGAACCCACTTTCTCCTATCAAATTCTCACTCTGTCCAACCGCCTCCTCATAGATTGAAAAATTTAGAGCTAGTTGTTGGAAACTAGTTACCGGTTCAATAGGTTGCATAAGTGCGGCAATGGACGCATCCACATTCCTAACAATTTTGTTTGTTGCTGAAATATAAGCCTCCAACGACTGTTCCAAACTAGACATGGGTTGTGAAGGGGTTTCTGTAAAAGATTCGAAATTGTTTGGATACTTGAAACTCCCAAAAGACTGTGTAGGAGCAATGTCTAGTGAAGGTGGGAAAGTTGGCTAGGACTGGTAGGAAGTGGATGGTTGGACAGGAGTAGGGTCAACATGTGGATAAAAAGGTGAATGGACTTGTTGATCCCTAGAACTGGATGTGTGGATAGGGGTGAAAGATCGGCTACGAGATTGAGCAATATGCTCAGCAATGGACATCGGTTTAGGAGTTACAGAAGGAGTTGAAAAAGTGGTATCAACGTATGAAGGTGGTGAAGGTTGACAAGGTTGACACAAAGTGGGTTGTAAAGTTGAACTGTATCTCCTAGATGCTTCTATTTGATCTTTCAAAGAAATTTTGGGCATGGAGGGATTTTCTTTAAAACGACCGAAACAATTGACGTACGAGGCAAAGTTAGGTTCGGGATACCAAAGTTCGGAAAGTGATTTATGATGTGGGGTGCCCATGATAGAAGAATGAGAAGAGAAAGAAGGTTGGGTTGTGCAAGGATTTCTTAGCGGCAAAAATTTGCAAGTTGTTTATAAAAGATTTTTCCTTTTTCCTCTTTTTTTTTATTTGGAACTGTTTGCAAAAAAAAAAAAATTTTTTTTGATAAAGGGCTAAGACACACTTTCGATCAACTAAAAATGCACAATCAGGCCTAGATCTAAGGTCACCTAGGTTAGCTAGACAGCTCCTAACTGTTCCAAAGGGCTAGAGATAGGACCTCAAACCGCCTCTTCACCGCCAATTGCGGCCAGGTAAGTGACATGTAAGTGGGAAGGAACCACAGTAGTGGGCCTAATTAATAACCACTAGCCTTTGACACACTTGCCTAGACACTGCAAAGTCAGGTTAGGATAAACGGTCGATGCCTATAACTAGTCCTCTGTCCTATTGAGCTCGAAGTCCTTAGGGCCGAGTCTAGTATTTTTTAATTAAAGATTGGTCAATGCAAATGCCTTATGTGATTTCTGGGGTCTTGGGAAGGGTGATGAAATCCCCACCCAATCTGAATTGGTCAAAAGCCCATTAAAGTCCGATTAAAGACATGCAAAACAGTAAATCACTTGCAATCAAAGATTTTTATTTTATGCGCAGCGCAAAGAATCCTGCACAAGATTTGTTATTGGAAGAGGGAAGATTTTTTAAGCGCAAAGAATCCTGCAGGAGATTTTTCAGAAGATATATTACAGATTTGCAGAGGAGGAGATCAGAAGACTTACAGAGTTTTTTTTTACCGCGTTTCAGCCTTTTGTTGGGGAACTGATCCGTCACCTATACCGCGGAACCGCCGCGAATAGCCCCCTCCGACCGTGGATCCGCCGCCGGTTGGTCGCTTCGGCACCAGTTTTTTTTCCTTTCCTCACCAGATCTCTGCGGTTCTTCTTGTTGACTCGGTCCTCCAAATTTCTTCTGTTATTTGTTGTGATATTCTTCTGTTTGTTCGGATTTGATATTTGTTGTTTTGATCTCCGGAGATTTCCAGATCCGAACTTGATTGTAGATCCTGCAAAATTCAAACAAAGATACCCTTCACAAAATAACAAAATGATAAATTTTTATATTTTTTTGATTTCTCAGTTTTTATGATTTTTTAATTTTAGATTAACCCGAAATTGAAAAAAGAAAATAGCATGACATCCCCGGCAATGACGCCATTTGATTTAGAGGTCTTTTTACGATCAAAAATATTATGTTACCGCAATCAAGAACGGCGTCGCTTGGTAGCTAGCCGGTGAGTACGGGTCGGTCCACAGGGATGTTGTGAATTTCCTAGTCGCTCAAACGTGTTAATTCTGATTGTGGTCGGATTGATTATTAAATCTAGAAACTAAATTATTCTATACTAAGATTATCTAGATCTAAGTCTTGCTAGGGTTAGGTCTAGGGTAGGTTTGGAAATGTAAATAAATCTCAACGCTTTCTATACCCAAATTAAGATCTATGAGGAGTTATGGTAATTATCAATAAAGGGGATTAGATCCATTCAGGAAGGTGTTCCTTCCTATAGGTTCTTGTCCTTCCTTTATCAATCCTTACCCTAACCTCCATGGAAAACACGCGCAACCGGGACTTTATAAAATTACCTAGGGCAAGAATTGAAATTACCTACTTACTTTACAGATGGCTCTCTCCAAACATTTATACAGGGTTGTCAGATCTGAATAGATGATATGAAAAGAGGCATCGATGCTCTCCAAAAGAATTCTGAATTTTATTCATAAAAAGAGGCATAGGGAGGCATAACCTAATACAATGATTTGGGCTTCTATTTATAAGAGATAGAAACCTTAGGTTACAATTGATTCGCACGTCTGCATTTACCAAAATACCCATAGGTAGACCTAGTCAAAGTAGGCTCCAAGTTTTGGTAAAATTTTCTGTCTCTGTCTCTTTAACCTTGTCGTGGAACCGCGGCCCGAGGCCTGGTTTGGCCGCGGTTCCGCGGCTAAAAGAAAGTATTGGGCCTTGAAATTTCCTTTGTTGGCTCTTCTGTTTTTGGGCTTCCTTTTTCTTTGGTTCTTTTATTAAAATAGCTTCTATGTTTCTTCTAGATCTCCAGTGAACTATTGCGGTAGACTTTTAACCGTTCGCTTTGTAATCTTGGACCTTACGTTGCCTTGTACATTGTTAACTTTATCTTTGTATAGGCTTGACTAAGATCCTTCTATTTGTTGGTCAAAGTCCCTCTTTTGTATCTTCTTTTATCTTTTTCACTGTTTTCGCTCCAAGAACCTGTAATCTGTAATATGTAGCAGACATGCGTCAAAAGCACCTGTTTATTTATAAAACGAATAAGGATGGGGAATATAATAATGCAATATTATGGTATGAACAACACCATTAAAGCGCCGCGGAACCGCGGCCGTACCATGGCTTGCGCGGCGGTTCCGCGGCCAAACAGTAACATTTAGGTTTGGTTTTCACACTGTAATATCCATAGGTGATTATGCTTGTTTCTGGAAATTTTTAATTCTACTCAAGTGTTAAGTTTTCTGGGTTGCATTGGGAGCTCGTTGATTCGATCGGAAAGTATAACTTCATTTAGTTTGTCCGGGTAATTTTTAGAACGTGTTAAAAAGTTTGAACGGATATCAATAACTCACTTTTTCCCCTGCCGGAAAATTTCTAAGTGTTGGATTTTTCCGTAGTTTAAGAACATTCTAAGTCGTGCAAGTAACGCGGTGGACCCTCTAGAAGACAACAAACCTTAACTCGATTATGTGACCGTCTGAACCGCCTCTGAACCTTAGGGTTGAGGGTAGTACGGCGTGCCACATGTGAGGCGTTGGCTTGACCCTTCTACGGCTGGACCATAGGTAATGTGGCATGTGATGGATGGTTTTAAACTAATTTCAAGTGTTGAAAACTATTTGGGAAAACTTGGGTGTTTGTTTTTTCGATCAGAAAGTTTAACATTGTCTATTTATCTGGAATGCGATACAATATTTGGAGTCCACAAGTAGTTATGAGATAACTAATTTGAATGTTATAAATCTAGCAGTTCAGTCTCAGATGATCGGTTGCCACGGGATTTTGATGTGATCAAAAGTCCGTCGCAATCACGTAGCGTACGCGGATACTCGCCGGGTAAACTTAATAGACAGCCACGCCCCATAGCCCCGACCAAGTGACTGTAGGAGAACCCCGTTGCCAAAAGCATCCGTTCGGGTGCTCGCGGCAGCGGTGTTCCGCCTTAGTGCACTTCGTCGTCGGCATCCGGGGGTGCGGCCGTCTACTAAAGTTTGCGACGAGCATTCGATCAGGATGTCGGGAATCTTGTTGAATTTCCCGACTTGATATTGAAAAGTGTTTTCGATAATGAGACTAAAATGTGGGGTTTTTAATTGTTAGGCATGCGATATCTAAGGAATTCATTTGGTTAGGCATGCGATGTCTAAGGAGGTTGCGGATTCCAACTGTTGTAGTTTTACACTTTATTTTCTGCGACCGTAAGTGTAATATGTGGTGTATCGCCGGTTTCGTTGCTATACATCAATTGGGATACGCATATTTACTTACGTTGATGATATGTCATATTATGTGTTGCTGTGATATGTTATATTGGATCATCGTGTTTGAATAGCCGGGGGTTTTATGTGAGATGAGAGTTTTTCTTTTTCATTCGTGTAAAATTCATTTGTATGTAATATTCTTTTATTGGGGCACTTCCGGGCTGAGGATGATGTCACCATTGTATATTATTTACTTTTCCGCATTATGTAGACCCAAGGCGGGGAGCACAAGTAACCGGGTTCTAGGGTCCAGTGGGAGACCATCTCGAGGCGTCGAGACCGGGTCTCCTAACCCTAGAATTGGCAGTGTTGCTTGCCGCTCTCGTAGGGGTCTAGGGATGTGGGTTTGGCTATTCATCGCGACCGTGAAATCCGTGTTTTATGCAGGCTCGATATAAAACACGGACGTCCTAGTATATCTAATATTTCATATATGTTCTTCTGCTGCAATGTTCTGTGATGAGATCATATTACTGCCTGAGACGAATATTTATATTATATATATGAGATATATGTTATATTGCAGATTTCGTTTCAAATGTAATGCTTGTGAAGCATAATAAAATGGGACTTCATTAATGAGATTAATGAAACTAAAAGAAACCTAAAGATGTTGTAGAAACTTGTTTAAAAACTGGTAGCTCTATTTCTTGCTTTGCATAGCGGTGTTCTTTGTAGAACATCCAGCACCTTATTCGATAAGGAAAGAGCCGAGATTCCTTCACCGGGAGTGACCTCTTTAGCGAAACTAGCAGATGCTACAAACTCGGTTTGACTTTTGATTGCTTCGATAGTTCTTGCTTTCCATAGTGGTATTTGTGAAATATCCTGCACCTTATTCGATAAGGAAAGAGCCGAGATCCCTTCACCGGGAGTGACCTCTTTAGCGAAACTAGAAAAGCCTAAAAAATACTCCTTTTAAAATCACTCGGTTCTACAACGATATCAAGTTCATTACGCAAAGGGTTTTCTTAAAAACCTGTCGTAGCCTTCCGTCATTTTAGATAAGTACTTCATAGTATTCGTACTACGTTTGTTGGCTTTTGTCAAGGCGTCGTGTGCGGTAGCTATTTATGCTTATCTGTATAAGCATATGATGCGATTGAGTTAGGGTAGTCGTGCGGCTTTGTTGGCTTTCGTCAAGGGTCGTGCGGGTGGGTTTAATTCAATCGGGAAATGACGGGTTGAACTTGACTAGTAGCCTATGGTTTGTTGGCTTTCGTCAAGGTCATAGGATGCTAGGGGTAAAATTTATTGGGAATTTCAAGTGTTGAAATTTGCAATGAGATTGCATACCTTCTATGAGATAGTTGGATCCCGATACCCGCTGCGAGTAAGAGTTACTCCTGGGAGAGTTTTACACATTACAATTAACCGATCAAGTAGGTGTCTAGAAAGGTGTCAACGGGGTTACGCCCCTGGGAAAATGAGGTTTACTTTAATTAGGTTCGTGCGAAAGCACGGGGAACCTCCCTCAAAGTACCGGCACTGGCCTGGCTGAAAGATTGGCGAACTTGTAGGGTATAATTAATCCCGGCTAGTCTTTCCTTTTAGGGTTTGAAGGAAGATTTGACTAAAACAGTGGGAGACATCCTGATTAGATATATTAGATAACCAATCTAATTTTGCAAGAGCATACGCTGAGTGTTTTCTTCTCTCTCTCTCTCTCCAGGTAGAGACCATATCACGCCTTAATCAAGATAATAATACGGATGTATTGACCGAACCCGCTTGTTATACTGAGCTGGGGAACATTGGTCCCGCTCCAACTTATAATTGTTATAAGACAGAGCAGGAAATAGAGGATTACCAGAATTCCTGTGCCGCCCAAACGAAGAAAGTGCATGCTGATGCATCTTCTTCGGGTGTGTTCATTATAGAGAAATATTTCTCAGTATCCTTTACGTCCTGGGTATGTGATACCGGATCAGGATCCCGCTTATGTAATCTGTTACATGGGCTACAAATAGGTAGAGAACTGAGAACGGGTGATAAGTTTCATGAGATAGAAACGGTATAAGTGTTGCAGCCAAGTCTGTTGGTAGTTATCACCCTGTATTAACAAATACATTGATTCTGAACGAATGTCATTAGATACCGAACCTGATGTACAACATCATATCAGTCTCTTTATTAGTAAAGAAGGATATAATTTTGTAATGTTGGATAATGTTTTGAACATTTCCTATATCAAGAGTTGATCGGTTCAGGCACGTTATCTAAAAGCATAGACGTTTTAAATCAAACCACAGTTCTTAGTGTACAGAACACACATAAGAGGGAGAGTTCAGAAATGAACGAATCCTTCTTGAGGTATTGTAGACTAGGTCATATCAATGTGACCCAGCTAGCCGAAGTTACATTTAAATGCATATTTAAATTAGTTTGAATTTACATCTTGTGAAACTTGCCGGTCATGTCACAAAGATAAGATGACCACAGCTCTGTTTATTGGAAACAGAGAAAGAGTTAGTGAACTCTTGGGATTGATACATGATGATGTATGTAAGGTCCCATGTCTACATATGCTAGGACCGGTTTTTTGTACTTCATTACATTCACTGATGATCTCTCAAGATTTAGACATATGTTTCTATTGAAACACAAGTCCGAAACTTTTAAGATATTCACAGAATATAAGTTAGAAGTAGAGAACCAAAAACGGGTATAAGTATTATGTCGTTTGATGAGATCAAGGAGGAGAATACTTGAGCACGGAATTCCTGGACTATTCTAAAGGAGAATGAGATTCTCTCTCAGTATTACTCCTCCTTATACACCACAGCACGTCGGTGTATCGGGGCGGAGCAAACACACCCTATTAGATATGGTGCCCTCTATGATGAGTACTACTGAGTTCCTATTTCCTTTTGGGAGTAATGCACTTGAGAAGCTGCATACCTATTGAATAGGGTTCCAATCAAATCAGTTGCCTACCACATCATATGTGATATGGAATGGGAAGAGCCCATATCTTAAGTATGTTAAGATTTGGGGTTGTCCAGCCTATGTCTAAAAGCATAATCCGGACAAGCTCGAGGCAAAATCAGTTCTGCGGAAGTTTTTTCGATATCCCAAGCATTCGCAAGGGAATATATTCTACTGAACCGAGGAACAAAAGGCGTTTTGTTTCTCAGCATGCCACCTTTATGAAAGGGAATTTCTTGTGAAGAAATTAGTGGTCATGAGGTGGAACTGGAAAGAGTTCCAGCTATACAAACTGCAGCTGATGATTTGGTAAACCCGAAGGATTCAATAGTTTTCAACGAACCTCAGCCTCTCCGCCGATCTAGTAGGGTTCCTCACCCACCTGTGAGATACTTCGGTTTCTCTATGACAGTGGGAGAGAGGATTGCATCATGAGATGATGACCCAACTAGTTTCGAGCTGGCCATCAGGAGCGGGACTCTGTAAGAATGGCTGGATGCTTTTCGATCTGAGATGGAATCCTTATACAACAACAAAGTATGGACTTTGGTTGCTTTATCTAAAGGGTTAAATCCCCATCAGGAGCAAGTATATCTTGAGAAGATTACTTGGTGTACATGGAAAAGTTAATACTTTCAAAGTTATGTTTAAGTCCATCCAGATCCTACTTGCCATTGCTACATACCATGACTACGATATCTGGTGGTTGGGTGTCATGACTGCTTTTCTAAATGATGTTTTGGAAGAGAGCGTCTATAAGTACACAGCCAGAAGGCTTCGTAGATAGTGGGAGCAGCGGAAACGTGTGCAAGATGTTTTATGTGATAAAGCAGGCATCGCGGAGTTGGAACGTCTGTTTTGATGTGGTAGTCAAAGAGTTTGACTTCATCAAAATGGTAGATGAACCTTGAATATACAAAAAGGTAGTAGGAGTATGGTGATGATCCTCGTAGAGTACGTGGATGACGTACTCTTGATAGGGAAGGAGTTTCCTATGCTACGCTCGGTCAATCTCCGCTTATCACAAGGATTCTCCATATAGGATCAAAGTGATACCTCCTAAATCCTAGGTTTTGATCTATGAGATAGATCTAATTGGATGTTAGGATACTCAATAGTTGTAGTGAGATGGTATCAATCGATCCTGCGGAGAATCACTGGAATGGTTCCAGGGTGATAAGGACGACTGAATGTCAGTTGCAGGAATTGTCTTTACCCTCAGTGGAAGGACGGTATGTTGGAAGAGTTCCAAGCTAGATACCGTGACATACTAGGCGATTAAAGGCAAGATACATCGTTACCAAGGATGCTACCAAAGAGGCAGTCTGGATATTTAAGTTCATGAGATGAACTTCGTTCCTACCATTGTATGATAATAAAGTTGTGGTTTTGGCCTAGGATCCCCCGTCCCATCAGAAATCCAGATATAATTCTTAGGCAGTATCACTTGATCATGGAGATGGTTGATCTCCAGGGAGATCGAGGTTAGGAGAGTAGACACAGAGGACAACAACGCGGATCCACTCACAAAGGCCTATTTCCCAGTAGAGACTTTTATGGGATGGTTGAGTATGAGATACTTCAACCACAGCTAATTGTTGGGTATGCGATACCACAACAGATGGCCCTTATGCAAGTGGGAGATTGTTAGTTATATGTATGCCCTAGAGACCATTACTATACATACGATGTATATTGTAGTGGATGCTAGGACATATATAGGGAGGACTTTCTTGCTCGACATGATAGTACGCTATCTGGTTACTCTTTATCTTAACATGTACTCTGATTGTCTCTATGTTACATGTTAATAAAGACTTTAGGATGAGTACTTGATTACCAGGACTGTGATGCGGATCATACTAGTGGGGATAGTGTAGTCGCCAAGTACATCCTTCAAATGTTCCTAGTCGTGGGAGTACCGAGACAGGGCATCGATACTCTAGAGTAGACTAGCGTATATGATGGGTGATGGATGATCCCATATTGTCACGACCCGAAAGAGCACGTGACTGGCCCTTGAACCATATGAAGTCTATAGGACTCCATCTGATGCAAGTAAGCCAAAAGCCCAGAAATCTAAAACCATTTTTAAGAATAAATAAGGAAACTGGTTTAAAGAGGTGAAGAAAAACATGTTTGAAATCAAGGTTTTTAAATAACTAAGCCGAATGTGCATTTTAAAAACAGTACAGTCCTTTCTAAAAATTTCGGCAGAGTTTCTTTTGTAAAACTGGCCCCGAATGGGGTAAAACAAGAATAACAATATATATATATGCAATGATAAAGGCATCCCCAAGCGGGAGCTAGCTCTTCGTCAATCGACGGTCACAACCACACAAGATATAATATACAACGCCAAGTGGCGAGGATCAAATCCAAAAGAAAGCTCAAAGCAATAAGAAAACCGCAATACTACTAAGCGCGACTCTAAGGTCGAAATATACAACACTAAAGTCTAGGTCTGAAACAATATACAAGTTTTGGTTGATGGACAATTTCTAGATACAATGAAATAAATAAATACAATGGTGGTTCTTGATACGAAAGAATCCACCTACCAAAAGCAAATCACCCACAAGAAGGAAGTGTGCCAGAAATACCGCAATGGAACCTGTACGGAAAAACCTGCAAGAATTGTGGCACAACGGGGGTGAGTTACCAACTCGTGAATAGAAACATCTACAAGCAGAAACCGAAAGCAAGACATAATCCTAAGTCAAAGATCAGTATATAAAATCCTCAATATAAAACATGCAGCCTACAGCAAGGCTAGGATAAATATCTAACCCGAGTGCAATCTCATGTGTCTGTGTCAGTGCCTCAGATAACAATATAGCATATGAATGAGATATGAATGCGTGAAAACAGAATACATTTACATGAAGCAACTGTTTTCATACTTTAGTGAGATTTCCCTTGTATTTTTAAAATGAGGTATCATAATGAAATCAGCATAAAACTGTGCCTAACATCGGCACAAAACGAAATCCCAATATCCTGATATCTCAAAGTCTCAACCACAATATCTAGGGCGCCGTCAGTCCAGACCGGCCCCTACCATAAATCTCAAGACCGCGACGGTATCCTCCGGATATCCGACGCGTCGGGTAAAATCACCGGTAGGTAGTACTCCCCTGCCAGGCTCAACGTCATCACCACATTCCTCTTGCCCCGGGGTACCGTACCGGGTCCACCATGTACCCGAAACGGTTCATCCGTCTCCTCGAATCGGGTTTCCAAATCCATCAGCAAACTCATGGTGGACGACTCATACATCATGGGAAAACCGCACTTTTTATTTTTAAAAGAGAGAATATGTTTATTTGTGTTTTTGCGGTTTTCCTCCAAATCCAGAAAATCTCATGGAAATCCAAATCCAATCCTCAATAGCACGTAAAATAGTGAATATATGCATGAGAATCCATGAATGCGGCATAACAATGAATAACAGTATGCATGAAGTAGCAGGTAATAACTACAATGTCTAAACTATTTGCTAAAAGGATATGTCAAGCAGTAATATATTTTCTAAGGTGTACGTGACATGGCAATTACCGATGAAGATGTGTGTGAGCCGGCGAGTAAGTGTACGTGGTACATACGCATCATCGGTAAAGGTGCTGGTGTCCTATCAGCATGATATTAAAAATGGAGTGTGAAACATAATATAAGAATGCGATGCAAACCGAACCACAAAAAGGAGTGGGAGCTGAAACTAGACGTAACCAAAACTTATCTGCATTACTCTAATATAAGTCTTACGAATGGTGTCTTTTGAAATAACACGAATCATGGGGTTTTGAAAATAGGGGCTACGGTGTTTTTATGAAAAGATACGTCGTTTTTGAAATATCCGTAGATTCCCTTGAGCTGTCTTTAAAAAAATGCCTACGACTCGTTAGTTTTTGAAATAGGTAAGAAGTCTAAGCTACTCTAACAACTACCCTAAACTATACGGCTGAACTAACAAGCTGAACTACAGGCAAGGAAACCGCCTAACATCTGAGTCGATATATATAAATATATATAAGTCGGTGATCCCGCCTCAATAGTATCGCGTACGATACAGTATATCATCTGACATCCTCGAGTCATGAGCGCGGATCTATCATCAATATAGGCTCGTACGGTAAATCGTCGTACGGCATCCCAAAAGCTGGGTACGGTTCAATATCACATTATCTCATCACATTTCGGATATCACTTATCATCATATCATATAATCTGGGGTACTGATCTAGGTCTAGCACAACTGAAACCATATACAAAGTATGAATACGGGGGGTAAACACACATCCCAAGCCCGCATGAATCACATTTCGTATCCCAAATACGAATCATATCAAATCACCGATCTCGCGGCACAAAGCCCACATCATCGACTCAACTCCAAAGTCATCCCACATCATCAAACACCGTGCAAGTATAAGAAACACGCAAGTGTATGCGTGTGGGTGCAATTCTATCCTATGGTTCGCAACTAGGAACTACGCTAGTTATTTCTACCCCTAACTAACCATAACACACTATAGCTATCACACATATAAATATACTACATAGTACTAATTACGGACTGCGGGGGTGCTATACGCCATCCACCCGACTTCCCCCTGTAGATATAATCTACTCACCTTGCATCATCATTTGCGGACGTCACCGCGCATTTGCTTGTCGTCCCGAAGTCTTCATGGGTACCTACACATCAAAATATCGTATATGCGCATTAAAACCAAATCCAAGCTAAAACGGCGCATGAAATCCAAAACGATACGATGAGGGGCCTACAGGTGAGAACCTATGGCACGCCTTCAAAACCATCAATAAATCCTCTATATCGTCGTATAAATGCCAAATAGTCGAGGCAAAACACAATCCGCAATTTCAGACTTAAAAATACGGAATACGGAAACACGAATCCAAAACAGCAACTTAGGAAATATGTCCTAGATTTCACCCTAGGTCACTTTATACAATTCTATATATACCAGGGGTCTAACATAAACATGTAGGAGCTACAGAACCAATACGAGCCAAGAAGGTGGGACCCAGGCCGCAATTGGCGGCCAAAAGAGGAAAATTGGCGGCCGGGACGAAGAGTTAGGGGTTGGGGTCTTGGGTGTTGCCTCTATGGTGCCTGCACATCTCAATTTCCACTCAATATTATTTTAGGGTCCTCGGGGTGATAGAAGATTCAAATTAACCTTCCCAGATTTCACATTTTCCCCGATATCGGTTTCTAAAATCCGTATTATGGGTTTAAACTTCAAGTTAGGGTCTCAATTCATACACTAGGGTGTTGGTGTATCCTCAATTGAACTCAATTTCACAATACAACCCAAGTTCCTCTCAAACCCTAACTAGTTTTTCACCAAGTCCACAATTCACCCGATATCGATTCAAAACTTGCATAGGGGTATAGGAAATGCTAAAACTAAGACAATGGTTCAGAAATTATCTCAATTGGCAACTCAAGAATTTTCTTGAGTTGCCCCTAGTGGCCAAAATCCATGCTTTCTTGGTCCATCTTGTAGGTCTCGAGCTCGTGCACATTTTTTTGTGAAACCGATATATGGTTTTGGGGTTGTTTTTGAGGTGATTTTGGGCTTTGGAGAGGGGAGGGAATGGGGTGCAGGTTCAGCAGTAGGAGGAGGTGGAAGAGGGAAGAAAAATGATGGGAGAAATGGCTAAGGGTGGTAGTCAACAATGCCCATCCTCTCTCTCACCTACCCTCACTCTAATTCCTTTTCTTTTCTTTTAATCCCAAATTCAAACCTTCTCACATCAATGGTAAACCCAAATGATAAATCATGGCAAGAAAATGCACAAGTGTAGAAAAAGTGATATGTGCAAGTTTTGCACAAAATTGCCAAAAACCCGATTAGCGATTTTAATCGCGATTAGCACTAAATTAGTGTCAAACTAATCACAAAAACTTAAAAATGTCAAAAATTCACTAATTTACCCTATTTTAGAATTTTCCATAATTTTTCATAATTTTTCTAACATTTTTCCTATTTATTTGCATTTAATATTAAAATAATCAATAAAATAATCTTAAATTATAAAAATTCCCAAAATTAATATTTTATATTTTTGAAAATGTTACAATCTACCCCCCTTAAAGAAATTCGGTCCCCGAATTTAAATTTAAACCCCCAATACTAAAAACAATTTCAGTAATAATCCATTTGTCGGGGTTCCGAAAATATCAACACATAAAACATCACAGCGCAATGCATGCGCATGAAAAATGAGCAGATAACTCAAAAGCAAAACTCCGTCAAGCATCTCGCAATCATCGGAGTCGAGGTAAAAACACAGTGTCAAATCCAATACAAAACCGATATGATATGGATCAATACTACACATGTAGACATCCAATCTATACATGTAAAAAGCTGATGCAGAAGCATGCTAAATCTATATCCAGGTACCGTCCACTGACCAGTCCTGCTCAACATGAAAGAAAAATTGCAACATCATAAAAGGTACTGCTCCAAAAGGAATAAATCCTAAAATGCAGATAACACAATCCTGTGCGTCTGGTGCGCACGGAAATCAAGATCCATAATGTGTCAAACAGGTATACAAAACAACATCTAGGTGCAACTGGTGTGCACGAAACATCTGTCGTAGGCAACGTGTGTGCCTGACAGAAAAAAAAATCAGGTGCATGTGACATGCACGAAGAATCCCGATTTAGTGCATCTGGCGTGCACCAAAATCGTATATCAAAACACTAAAGGTGCGTGAAAACCACGCTAGAGGTGCAAATCAAATCACTGCATACTGTAGGCATGAAATCTCAATCAAAATCTCAAATGTAATAACTCAGCGCAAAATATATAAATATCCAGTGGGTGCATGAAACCAATATCATGAAACTCAGTCATCAAAACTAAATCATGCAAACAGAACGCCCAAAATACCGAAATCCAAAATGACGGATACGTGATAATCGAATCACAAAATCACAAATCATAAATACCGTCGTCGGTAGTTCCTCCTTCGAGGTCGAGAAGGAGTCGGTGCATCCACTTCTAGCAGCGCTGGATATCTACTTGCCTCTTGCTCACGGTCTGGCTTCCTCTGACTCTGGGTCCTTATCTTCTCTGCGGATCACCTATCACGCGGTCAATCGGCTCATCGGCCCTGTCAGATGTGCTAACGGGGACGATTCCGTTCTGGCACTTCTCTGGTCACCTCTCGGTCAAATCTCACCACCACTCGTAAGGCAGCAAATCACTGGCGTCGGCCTCTGGCTCTCTGAAAGCACGTCTCACATCTGATCCTCGGTGCAAACATCGTTGCAGCAATGTCCTGGAAGGAATCCTGCTCAAGGTCTCTTCCGATTTCGCCTATGCCGAACCAAACGGAGGCTGGCTCTCCTGCACAACCTCTTCTCGCTCAAAAGACACCTGTGTTCTCAGAACAATATCTTCTCAGAAACTGGTCACATCCCAACGTCTCTGTAAGCATATCAGGTCTCTAGTCTCGACGGGAAGCAATGACAGCTCGTCAGTGTCTCACACGAACCTCTTGTTCCAACTGTCTCTATCGTTGTCCACTATGACGTCACGCCAAGCTACTATGCACTGCACTATTCTCGGCCACGGTCAATCTAAAGTCTCTCACACGGACTCGAAATCGCGTATTCTGTAGCTTCGTCATTCTGTAGAAGATATCAGGCCGAACAGGTCCTCGGGAACACGTCCCAACCATCAGAGGAATACTCGTCCCTCGTCCGTCCTTGATCAATTTGCAACGCATCTGGGTAAGTTCCTTTATCCGAACCTGGTCAACTACCTTGTCGACAAGGCTGAACTCTGTCCTGCTGGGTGCGCGCAAAACAACCACTCCTGGTCCAGGTCTTCTCGTATCGTACTCCAGAAAAATCCTGTCGAGGTTTCTTTCTCAAATCTCATTCCTGCCGAAATGCCCGGAAGTCGTCATCCAATGCTGAAGCTAAAGCTTATTCCGGAACGGCTGCATACTTATCGCGCTTCTTTCTGGAAGATATATCCATATACCACGCCTCGGGGTGCATATCACATCTCTAATATCAGCGGAGTGGGACATCATCTCATCAAAATACCTCGCGAACTCTTTTCTTCGCTCTGCGTCAATGTCGACTGATTCGGGCTCGTCTCATCATGGCTGCATGTACTGTGCTCCAACGGCTATGCTCGCATCTGGAGTCTCCCAAGCAGTGTCCCATCACGATATCCGAAAGATGTCGAATCATCCGCTCGACTCGTCAGATCCTCATAATCCCCCAAGAGCTCACATCTCGGGTACAGTTTAATAGTATCGAGTACATGCCACAGCGTCGGTGGTCCAGCCGTAGAAGGGCAAACCCAAGCCTCACTAATGGCGCCGAGGAACCGCCGTAAACCCGAAGGTTCAAAGGCTTTCACACGGTCATTAAGTCGAGTTAGGGTTTCATTCTTCTAGAGGGTCCATAGAATCACCTGCATGTCTTTCCGTATACTTTAAACTTGGAAAATGGGCTTCTGACATTCGATCGTCTCTATCGACTCTCAACGAACCTGCGTGAAGTCGTCTCTGGCTGGAAACAATCTATCTGATGACCTCGCATCGGTAAACGAACGAACCACTTGCCCTAGTCATTCATCTTCGGGTGACTAGCGACTTGCTATCATCTCTCTAAGTATATGCTCACGCTGCAGTAGCTCCAACCATCTGGGCGATATCTCGTCATTTGCAGCAGCAGCTGGTTCATTCGCCTGTACGCCGAACAGCGCCTCAATCCTCCAGGAAAGGCAACGCATAGGCGGTGTAACGTTTTAGAAATCGTTATGCGAATTTGTCCGTTTTAGGGTAAGTTTGTCGGTATTTTCCGTTTTTACCCGGCTGTGAACAAACGACCATATAGACTTGCCAGCACCTAGATTAGCTAAAATAAAGCTAGTGCGCGAGCTTTGGGAGTATATAGGACGTTTTGGTTCATTTTGATTTTTTTTTCCCAATTTTTAATATTATTTTAATGCGGTATTCAAATTTTGGGAAAATCTCTTTAAGCGATCTTTTCTTTTAAACCTTAAGTTAAGAAAATCCTTCTCACTTCACCTAGGGAATTATGTGTGGCCTAGGATTTAAGTTAGGAAATTAAAATGAAAAAGAAAAGAAAAGAGAAGGTATAGATGCATGCATGTGTGTGTATGTGTGCAATGCATTTATGTTGCAATTAATGAAGGTAATTGCTAGGAAACCCTCTCAATTCTCCACCTCCTCACCCTTGGCCGAAATCCCCTCCTTCCTACTGCCGTTGCTTAATTATTCCTCATAATTTATCATTCTAAACTCACAAAATCCTCAAAATTCTGAAACCTATCACAAAAAATACCAAAAGCTTTGGATTTCTTGCTCTTGATCACTTGGAGATAGGGAAGAGCTTGGAACTTGAGAGCAAAGTTGTTAGGTATATTCCCTTTACTGTTAAATTAGAGTTTTTGTGTGGTTTTGATCGTTAATCGTCGAGTAGAATGTAGTTTATATCGATTGAGGTGATATCGGTTTTTTAGTGTCTGTTAGAGATGTTAGTATCTGCTGTGACCTGGGAGTTTTAGTGATTGAGGAAACAACTTCAGAGAGATGTGCAGGTTGACCTGAGGCACCACCTGAGAGACGGGGGCCACCCCGCCGGTTTGGGCCGGCGAGCTTTGAAGAGGGGGCCGGCGACGCCGGCCGAATAGTGAGGGTTTGGGGTGGGTTTTCTGTGGGTGTTGTCTGCTATGGTTTTGGGTTGTTTGGTACTGTTGATTTACTTAGTAAATGCAGTATGCAAAATCTGGGATCGATTACCTATAATCGTGTGTTTTGAGTTCGCGTGATACGTGTTGCGACACGAGTCGTGTGTCGTGCTGCGATGTACTCAGTTTGGGTTTAGGTATCGTTTCGTGTGTTTGCACTAGACGTGCACTCGTGAGTTGGTTTAGTGCGTTGATGCGTTTTATAATACGTAGTTTTACGTTATTGTGATTGCTTCTGAGATATTCTCTTTATTTCTTGTGTTTGTGATATTATAGCGTCGCAAGCGGGGACTTCAGACGCTGCGAACAAAGGGAAGCAGGTGGTCGGATTTTCATAGCTGGAGACCACAGTGTGAGTAGATTTAACATCTACGGGGAATCGCCCGTATGGCGCTACGCGTCGGGGCTAGACATGATATAATATTAGCCGTATGCTTATTTGCTTATATAGAGATATTGCATGATTCACATTGCATATAGTTACTTGTAGTGCATGATACTATACCTGTTGTACACTGCACTATTATCGACAGTCCATGTTGCACGAGCACCAATGATATGCTACACACACACTGTTGATAATTGACATGATAAGCACAACACAATTTCTCATTTATATACCTTGCTATTGGTTAGCGACATTAAACAGTTATACTTGTGCGATAGTGCATATTACATAGAACATACCTGTATACCTACATGCTCATATGTATGCCATTCTAGATTACTCGTTCGCACATATACTTTGCTATTGTTACATGATTATTTGTTATAGCATATATATCGGTGGTATGGGACGCCGTATATATATGTATTCTGGATTTGGCTGTACATGATTTGTTTTCATAGCATATATATCGGTGGTATGGGACGCTGTATATATATGTATTCTGGAATTGGAATTTTTGGAAACCGAGAGATGCATTTAATGAATTGATGCATGGTTTGGCAAATATTTCCGTGATATGCTCATATTGATGCTTTATGTTGCATATGCTACTTTATATGGATTTACGCATTTGAGACATGCTTTCATGCGATATGGGAAATTAAAGTGTCGATGTTGGGCACTTACTTTCCGAGAGATATATGGAGTTTTGACAGACCGATACGTGGAATACAAGTGTCGAGGTGGGATACTTGGGTTCGAGGAACGTATGGATATCTGGAAGACCGATGCGTGGAAATACAAGTGTCGAGATGGGATACTTGGGTTTCGAGGAACGTATGGATACGGGTATTTACATACCGATGATAGGCACTGGTTTTTTTCATGATGTTTTCGAGTGTCGATGTTTGACACTCAGGTTTCATGAGACGTACAGGATTTGAGGGCCGATCTGAGGGCCGATCAGAGTAATTTGGGATTGAGTGTGTTGATGAGTACACCGTGTTTTCCGTACTTATGATTTGTGCATGAGATTATTTACTTTTCCGCACTCAGTATACAGTTTATATGCATAGGATACATGTAGATATAGTACCCTAGCAATATACCTTGATCATGATAGTTGTATATTCATATTGTCATACTCATGCTACCAGTTCACAGGTTATTGATCATTGCTGTTAGTGCATACTTGCGATTTTCAGTATGATGTTAATTACTATTCACGAGTTGGCAACTCACCCCCGTTGTGCCACAGTTTTTGCAGGACTTACCCTCTGAGTAGTCGCGGCGGGGCAGCTTATCATCACTACTTTTGTGGATACCGCTACCTTGGCAGTGAGGCCGCTGCATTATAGGTGGGTTTGCGGTTATCCGTTGTATATTGTATATCTTTTGTTGGATCTAGTATTCTCCATCTAGCCCTGTTGTATATGACTTAGAGACGACTTGTGAGATATCAGTGTTGTATTATTTTGGTTTTGGGAACCGTGCTCGTAGAAGCAGGTTATTTTGGATATGTTTACTTCCTTTATAGTCGTTCTCTTTGATATTTCTTCGCTTTGGCGTCGTATACTTGTTGTGGTGATTGTCTCCGCCGGTGGGCGTGATTTTTCTCCCACTTGGGATGTTTTATATATTATCTGTATTGTACCCGTTTTCGGGGCTAGTTTTACAAGGGAAGTGCTGCCGAAATTTTTATGAAAGAAAACTAGAGTTAGAGATTTTAAATGGCGACTTCTAAAATATTTTAAACTTTGTTTCTCCGTTGACCCAGTTTTGGGTGGTTTAGATTTCTGGGTTTTCGGCTTACTTAAGTTACGTACGCCTGTAGACGTTACGTAGTTTAAGTGCCGGTTATGGGCCGAATTGCGGGTCGTGACAGGCGGTCATCTCTGAATCGGTCTGCTCTAGATCTGAGCAAGACTCTCCACACTGGAAATCTTCAACTCAACTGGGCCCGCTCTGGCGCTAAATCGGACGAATCACCTTCGTCTCTCAAATCGGGTAGACTAGCTATCATCTGTCGCATATCTGCCTGAAAGCTCCGGCAATCTCAGCTCGTAAGCTCCGAAAGCAACATCCTGTCAATCTCAGCAACAGCTGGTCCATCTGTCTGCACGGTAGGCGACATCACAATCTCTAAGGTATGCGGTACATCAACAGTCCTCTCTCAACTGGCAGTCCTAACAATGATCCGATCACCCGGTGCAAAACCAAGCACTCGCCTCCACTAGAGGTCACAATCACCAATACTAACTCGAGACGTCCCCATGTCCCCAGAAAACACAATGGTCGGCCCTCGTACCAGACGAGCTCACACCGGCCGTAACCCTAGCAGCAGCCCGAACTGCGCTCAAACATGGCGACAGGAACCTCAATCGAGTATCAAGAGAGCACATCAATGGCAAGAAAGGAAACAACAGATCCAAAGTGGATACATGATCATAGGAAGGAACAACATCAATAAGGATATGATCCTGAAACTAGTAGAATCGGGAATCTCAAATGAATGTATGATCCTGGATATAAAGAGAATCACTGATCTCAAAAATATGTACATCCTAAGGTTCCTTAAGCGGAGTGGCGTGTCGTAAGTATGCCGCGGAACATACCAACGGTACGTCACTCTACTTTAGTCACCTATTCCATCAACCAAGGGTCATCCTACGCGACGAAAGTTCGGGTCTAATACCCCCTCGACCAAGTCTAAGTTCCGTAAGGTCAAGCCTAAGTTCCGTATATATATAAACGTCCTAGGCTCCACATAGTCAAACTCAGACTCAAACCAAGGTCAACCTAGCGCTCTGATACCAACTTTGTCACGACCCGAAAGAGCACGTGACTGGCCCTTGAACCATATGAAGTCTATAGGACTCCATCTGATGCAAGTAAGCCAAAAGCCCAGAAATCTAAAACCATTTTTAAGAATAAATAAGGAAACTGGTTTAAAGAGGTGAAGAAAAACATGTTTGAAATCAAGGTTTTTAAATAACTAAGCCGAATGTGCATTTTAAAAACAGTACAGTCCTTTCTAAAAATTTCGGCAGAGTTTCTTTTGTAATACTGGCCCCGAATGGGGTAAAACAAGAATAACAATATATATATATGCAATGATAAAGGCATCCCCAAGCGGGAGCTAGCTCTTCGTCAATCGACGGTCACAACCACACAAGATATAATATACAACACCAAGTGGCGAGGATCAAATCCAAAAGAAAGCTCAAAGCAATAAGAAAACCGCAATACTACTAAGCGCGACTCTAAGGTCGAAATATACAACACTAAAGTCAAGGTCTGAAACAATATACAAGTTTTGGTTGATGGACAATTTCTAGATACAATGAAATAAATAAATACAATGGTGGTTCTTGATACGAAAGAATCCACCTACCAAAAGCAAATCACCCGCAAGAAGGAAGTGTGCCAGAAATACCGCAATGGAACCTGTACGGCAAAACCTGCAAGAACTGTGGCACAACGGGGGTGAGTTGCCAACTCGTGAATAGAAACATCTACAAGCAGAAACCGAAAGCAAGACATAATCCTAAGTCAACGATCAGTATATAAAATCCTCAATATAAAACATGCAGCCTACAGCAAGGCTAGGGTAAATATCTAACCCGAGTGCAATCTCATGTGTCTGTGTCAGTGCCTCAGATAACAATATAGCATATGAATGAGATATGAATGCGTGAAAACAGAATACATTTACATGAAGCAACTGTTTTCATACTTTAGTGAGATTTCCCTTGTATTTTTAAAATGAGGTATCATAATGAAATCAACATAAAACTGTGCCTAGCATCGGCACAAAACGAAATCCCAATATCCTGATATCTCAAAGTCTCAACCACAATATCTAGGGCGCCGTCAGTCCAGACCGGCCCCTACCATAAATCTCAAGACCGCGACGGTATCCTCCGGATATCCGACGCGTCGGGTAAAATCACCGGTAGGTAGTACTCCCCTGCCAGGCTCAACGTCATCACCACATTCCTCTTGCCCCGGGGTACCATACCAGGTCCACCATGTACCCGAAACGGTTCATCCGTCTCCTCGAATCGGGTTTCCAAATCCATCAACAAACTCATGGTGGACGACTCATACATCATGGGAAAACCGCACTTTTTATTTTTAAAAGAGAGAATATGTTTATTTGTGTTTTTGTGGTTTTCCTCCAAATCCAGAAAATCTCATGGAAATCCAAATCCAATCCTCAATAGCACGTAAAATAGTGAATATATGCATGAGAATCCATGAATGCGGCATAACAATGAATAACAGTATACATGAAGTAGCAGGTAATAACTACAATGTCTAAACTATTTGCTAAAAGGATATGTCAAGCAGTAATATATTTTCTAAGGTGTACGTGACATGGCAATTACCGATGAAGATGTGTGTGAGCCGGCGAGTAAGTGTACGTGGTACATACGCATCATCGGTAATGGTGCTGGTGTCCTATCAGCATGATATTAAAAATGGAGTGTGAAACATAATATAAGAATGCGATGCAAACTGAACCACAAAAATGAGTGGGAGCTGAAACTAGACGTAACCAAAACTTATCTGCATTACTCTAATATAAGTCTTACGAATGGTGTCTTTTGAAATAACACGAATCATGGGGTTTTGAAAATAGGGGCTACGATGTTTTTATGAAAAGATACGTCGTTTTTGAAATATCCGTAGATTCCCTTGAGCTGTCTTTAAAAAAATGCCCACGACTCGTTAGTTTTTGAAATAGGTAAGAAGTCTAAGCTACTCTAACAACTACACTAAACTATACGGCTGAACTAACAAGCTGAACTACAGGCAAGGAAACCGCCTAACATCTGAGTCGATATATATAAATATATATAAGTCGGTGATCCGCCTCAATAGTATCGCGTACGATACAGTATATCATCTGACATCCTCGAGTCATGAGCGTGGATCTATCATCAATATAGGCTCGTACGGTAAATCGTCGTACGGCATCCCAAAAGCTGGGTACGGTTCAATATCACACTATCTCATCACATTTCGGATATCACTTATCATCATATCATATAATCTGGGGTACTGATCTAGGTCTAGCACAACTGAAACCATATACAAAGTATGAATACGGGGGGTAAACACACATCCCAAGCCCGCATGAATCACATTTCGTATCCCAAATACGAATCATATCAAATCACCGATCTCGCGGCACAAAGCCCACATCATCGACTCAACTCCAAAGTCATCCCACATCATCAAACACCGTGCAAGTATAAGAAACACGCAAGTGTATGCGTGTGGGTGCAATTCTATCCTATGGTTCGCAACTAGGAACTACGCTAGTTATTTCTACCCCTAACTAACCATAACACACTATAGCTATCACACATATAAATATACTACATAGTACTAATTACGGACTGCGGGGGTGCTATACGCCATCCACCCGACTTCCCCCTGTAGATATAATCTACTCACCTTGCATCATCATTTGCGGACGTCACCGCACATTTGCTTGTCGTCCCGAAGTCTTCATGGGTACCTACACATCAAAATATCGTATATGCGCATTAAAACCAAATCCAAGCTAAAACGGCGCATGAAATCCAAAACGATACGATGAGGGGCCTATAGGTGAGAACCTATGGCACGCCTTCAAAACCATCAATAAATCCTCTATATCGTCGTATAAACGCCAAATAGTCGAGGCAAAACACAATCCACAATTTCAGACTTAAAAATACGGAATACGGAAACACGAATCCAAAACAGCAACTTAGGAAATATGTCCCAGATTTCACCCTAGGTCACTTTATACAATTCTATATATACCAGGGGTCTAACATAAACATGTAGGAGCTACAGAACCAATACGAGCCAAGAAGGTGGGACCCAGGCCGCAATTGGCGGCCAAAAGGGGAAAATTGGCGGCCGGAAAGAAGAGTTAGGGGTTGGGGTCTTGGGTGTTGCCTCTATGGTGCCTGCACATCTCAATTTCCACTCAATATTATTTTAGGGTCCTCGGGGTGATAGCAGATTCAAATTAACCTTCCCAGATTTCACATTTTCCCCGATATCGGTTTCTAAAATCCGTATTATGGGTTTAAACTTCAAGTTAGGGTCTCAATTCATACACTAGGGTGTTGGTGTATCCTCAATTGAACTCAATTTCACAATACAACCCAAGTTCCTCTCAAACCCTAACTAGTTTTTCACCAAGTCCACAATTCACCCGATATCGATTCAAAACTTGCATAGGGGTATAGGAAATGCTAAAACTAAGACAATGGTTCAGAAATTACCTCAATTGGCAACTCAAGAATTTTCTTGAGTTGCCCCTAGTGGCCAAAATCCATGCTTTCTTGGTCCATCTTGTAGGTCTCGAGCTCGTGCACATTTTTTTGTGAAACCGATATATGGTTTTGGGGTTGTTTTTGAGGTGATTTTGGGCTTTGGAGAGGGGAGGGAATGGGGTGCAGGTTCAGCAGTAGGAGGAGGAGGAAGAGGGAAGAAAAATGATGGGAGAAATGGCTAAGGGTGGTAGTCAACAATGCCCATCCTCTCTCTCACCTACCCTCACTCTAATTCCTTTTCTTTTCTTTTAATCCCAAATTCAAACCTTCTTACATCAATGGTAAACCCAAATGATAAATCATGGCAAGAAAATGCACAAGTGTAGAAAAAGTGATATGTGCAAGTTTTGCACAAAATTGCCAAAAACCCGATTAGCGATTTTAATCGCGATTAGCACTAAATTAGTGTCAAACTAATCACAAAAACTTAAAAATGTCAAAAATTCACTAATTTACCCTATTTTAGAATTTTCCATAATTTTTCATAATTTTTCTAACATTTTTCCTATTTATTTGCATTTAATATTAAAATAATCAATAAAATAATATTAAATTATAAAAATTCCCAAAATTAATATTTTATATTTTTGAAAATGTTACACATATCCATCGGTGTTTGACATCAAGGATGGTGTACGGGTGATCAGTAGAGACTGGGTACACTGGACGGACTCGCCGAGAACTCCCAAATGGTATTATACCTCACGTCAGATGGCAGTTCTTTGGTGACACTGGTACAGGTTAGTCTGTAGACCCGAGATCGTCATAGAGTCTTGTGTGATTCCTACTGTTCTTTGATTTCCATCATACCACGTCCAAGAGGGCGTGCAAAAAGGTGGCTTTTAGGTACAGTCCCGAATCACATGGAGGCAATGAGCGATAGGAGGGGATTTGTCTCTCCCGGTATAGGGAGTTGATGTTGTGCTGTGTTCGATTGGCTATAACTGGAAATCCCTGGCCAGGGTTGCTGAGATTTACTTGTAAGTGTTATCAGTAGTTTCTCAAACTGTTATAGACCTCATATCGACACGACTTATCAAGCTACTGGGTCTGACGTTTACCACCCCTAGGCGAGATATGCGACATATCTGACGAAGAGACCGGACTGTACGGGAGTGTTACTGACTGGATTCACAAGAGAATGTACAGGCTTGCTTGTTGATCTTCTGAGTGCTCAATACCTGGATGGCTGTTACGTTTAGCTGACCACTTGCAGCTTGTGGGTGTTTGATATGATCATCACCTACTGTCGGCGTATTGACGATTCTTTAGAGTCCTACGCAGAGGTTTCTTGGCTCAGGAAAAATGGAGTAGGAGCACATATATGATATGTGCGGTACCGAGAACAATACGTGTATGTGATACCGTATTAGATTCTCGCGATATGAGATATCAGCCGGGTATATGAGATATAGTCGGGTCATCGGATCAAGTGTTGATTCGATGTACTGATACAGATTATATTAGTCGGTTATTTGTGAAATAGCCGGATTATCGGATAAAGTGTTGATTTGATAATTTGATGTATAATTATATATTTGATATATTAAATTACATTAACTAATATTAGATCACTAATTGATTCATTTTCTCACTCGGGTAATACATTGATATATATGCGATATATGTTAACTGTATTATTTTCTTTTGTTACAAAATATATTATATATGTGATATATAATATTTTAACATGTTATAATTACTAATGCAACATGATTAGTGGAGATTAAACAAGGTTAGGGTTTGATTTGGGTTAGCTCATTCTTGAAGCTTCTAGAAGCTTTTCTTTTTGTCATGAGCTAAGATATTTTGTTGATATTTTGTAACCCAAACCACACCCTCAATCCTAGTTAACTCTCTACAAAGGTTAGCTCATTTAATATTAGCAACGATGGTTGCATAAGCAATTATCATGACAATTCATTATTCATCACAAAAGGATTAGTTCATCTTCTTTCTTTTTCTTCTTCCTTCTTTCATGAAAAGCTTTCTAGCTTTTTATGTTGTGATGAAAATGAGTGAGATTAAGAAAACAAATGAGATCTAAAATCCTACCTCATCATCCTAATCCATCCTAGCCAATTAGATTAGGGTGTTCACTTCATTTAGTGAGTGAGAGCTTGTGTTAAAGAAATTTCAAGGTAGATCATCTTTGTTATCAAAGATCGGAAGCAAGCATGCATCTTTCTCTTCGTGGAGCCTCTCGAGAGTCCGGAACTTGATGATCGCAGCGAAGGGACCTCAACACGGAGCTTATGAAGTGAAGGACCGGACTACAAAGGTTGTAATACCAAACTCTTAGTGTTAAAGTGTTTAACATGCTTTGTTTCGCCTAATCTCTAGTTTAAAGATCTTGGTTAGGGTTGTTCGACACGTCTAATTTTAAATCGGGCATGGTTGATGCCTTATAGACCCTTATGAGAGTGCCTAGTAACCCTACAAATAGAACCTGAGGATTCAATTTGTTTCGACGATCCATTAGCCACTTCGCAGATTTGGTGGGTAACCTCAGGCACCCGAGAGGTACTTCGGTCTCCTCAAAGACGGTGACAGGGAGGTTTATGATTACCCAAACTTGCCACTACTGCTATTCTAGACTATGAGTTCTGGCAGGAGGATGAGTATAACATCGTTCTAAATTAGCTTTAGAAGCGCACGTGTATATGACTCTGCCAGAGGGTTGTTGTAGTCAGTGGGAGCAGCGGAAGCGTAGTGGGCAAGTAGCTTATGTCTATTTATAGACTAAGCAGGTATAGTGGAGATAGATCATCTAGTTTTGATGTGACAGTCATAGAGTTTGATTTCATCAGAACAACAGATGGACCTAGTAAGAAGGTAGTAGGGAGTGATGACCTGGTATTTGGATGACATGCACTTTATAGGAAGTGATATTCCTATACTACGATCGGTTATACTGTGGTTTTCATAAGGTGTTTTCTCCATATAGATCTGGATAAAATATCAGGGATTCTGGTCACTATATCTATGGTTTTAGATCTAGATTTGGGAAGTGTCCAAATTTGGGTAGTTGACACTATTCTAAAGTGTTTTAGAATGGACGACTCCTGACGTGGTGGTATACCTGCAGGTGATGGAGTCACCTTCTCTAAAGAGATGTCTTCTAGACTGATTAGGAGAGAGATTTGCATGATTGTCATATCACTTGCTTAGGCAATAGAGTTAATCATGAAATATCAAGTACCACACCAGATATTGCTTTTGCACTAACTGCAATAGCATATATATTAATCCAATCCCGAAGAAACGTTGGGAAGCAGTTATGAACATAAGTGGATGTTCTTGGTATATGGTAACGACAGTCTTCTTAAGGATGCGGTTATCATTTTAGGCTTCCAAGATGACCTGGATGATAGAGTGGCTATCAGAGTTATAGTTTTCCCTCTTTTGAGAGGCAGTATGTTGGACAGGTGGTCCAAGCGGATACTGAAGAAGGCATGGTGCAGGATACTGATTAAATTCAGTGGATGATACGGTCTAAAAAGTTTGTTGGATTTGGAGTTCATTTGTGAACTGGGTCCCATATGATATCCAGACAAATTCTAAGACAGGTATCACTCATTTCGAGAGATTGTCTTTCTCCGCGAAGTTGAGATATAGAGAGATAAAGATAGAAACATTTGAGCGGATCCACTTACTGAGGCTATTTCTCGAACGCAATAGTTTCACAAACGGGCTTTGCGAGACTGATTAGTAGAGAAGTTGGGTGTTCGGTATCACAGGCTGTGAGTATGTGACACCGCAATAATTAGCCTTAAGTGCAAGTGGGAGATTGTTGGCTACAGTGCCATCAAGACAATTATTGTAATCGCAGGCACACGATTGTGATGATTGAGGGAGGACCTATACGGGTAGAACAGTCTTACTCAATATGATAGTATGCTATTGTCATGACCCGAAATAGCACGCGACTGGCACTTGAATTATGTGAAGTCTATAGGACCCCACCTAATTCAAGTAAGCCAAAAGCCCAGAAATCTAAACCATTTAAAAGAAGGAGTGAAGGAAAACTTATTTTAAAGAAAGTGGTTTTCATAAACTAAAGTCGTAGTAATCATTTTAAAAGCATCATGTATTTCCAAAAAATTTCTGCAGAGTTTCCCTTATAAAAACTGGCCCCAAACGGGTAAAAAATAAGAATAATCATAACAATAATAACAAGGCATCCCTAAGCGGGAGCTAGCACTTCGCCAATTGGCGGAAACAACCACGCAAGCAATATAATATACAGCGCCGAAGGGCGAGGATCAAAACTCAGAAAGAAAACCAACATCCTTAAGAAAACCAGAAAAGAACCATAATAATACAAGCGCGTGACTCCAAGGTCGAAAGAATATACAACTGGTCTTCTAAGTCTATCAAATAATACAAGTCTGGTTGATGGAGCTTACTAGATACAACTGAAATAAATAAAAGCACAAAGGTGGTCACGATACAAGTGAACCCACCTACCCAAGCAATCACCTGGAAGGAAGCAGTGTGCCAGCAAGCCGCAACGAAACCTGTACGGCCAAACCTGCATGAAACTGTGGCACAACGGGGGTGAGTTACCAACTCGTGAGTAGAAAACATCACCGAGAAGAAATCTCATGTATGACTCTCTCCTAGGTCATACAATAATATCCTTATAAAATATAACCTGAAACATCTAATAATGGCAAGGGTAATCAACTAAACAAGTGTAATACCTGTTGGAGATAGTACCCTCAGAGTCAATTATTGGATCACAGGCACGTGATTGCAATGATTGAGGGAGGACCTATACCGGTAGGACAGTCTTACTCAAGATGATAGTATGCTATCTGGTTTATCTTTATCATCGTGTACTGCTTTAGGTGACCTTACAGGTCACTATTGCACGTTGATAGAGCCCTTAGGATTCTTGCTTGACGACCAGCAGTATGATGCGATCATATACGTGGGAGCTGGGGTCTATAAGCATATCCTTAAAAGGTCCCTAGTCGTAGGAGTTTTCGAGACAGGGCATCGATACTCCAGAGTAGACTAGTGTATACAGTCGAGACCCCGACGAGGGGAGGTGGCCTGTCTCACAAGCCACTGGTGTCAGTTGGTTCACCTAAGATGTATACAGGTGCTCATTGGGTTATGAGTACACCGGACATGACTCGCCGGGAACATGCTAGTTGGTCTTATACCAGACGTCAGATAGCAGCTTCCTGGTGACATGTGTACAGGTCAGTTCATTGATCTGAGATCGTCATTTGTCTCGTGTGAGTTCCCACTGTACTTTGATTACTACCCTACCATGGCTCAAAGGAGTTGTGCAAACAGGTTTTAGTTGGTTACAGTCTCGAGCCATATGGAGGCAGTGAGCGGATCTTCAGGGGTTCGTCTCTCCCGGTATTAGGGGTGAGGTCGTGCTGTGTCTAGGAGAGCCATTATACGAAGTCCTTGGTCAAGGCAGGAGATTTACTGGTAGGTATTCCAGTAATATCTCAGGGTGTTCTGGGCTACACTCCGACACGACTTGTACCACTTTTGGGGGTCTGACTTTTACCAACACCCTAGGCCCGCCATGCGATGCTCATAGACGAACGGACCGGACCGTACGGATATTATCACTGACAGGCTCAGTAGGGTGTCAGGATGAGTTCGCTCATCGACGCCCCTTTTGGTCAATACCTGGTAGCCCGTTACGTATGGCTAATACCTCTGACGTGCTAGTGGTTAAATCCATAGCCAAGGGATTGACGAGTCTTTAGAGTTCCCCACAGGCAGTTTTTCAAGTTTCGGGCGAAACGCTGTAGAGGCCGTATGGAGATATGGCAGGGTTCGATCATATACGTGCGGTATTGCACGCATCATGATCGGACGGATAATACCAGCGGGCTTTGGTTTAAGCCGGATCCTAGTATCGTACAGTGTAGATTTTGTCTCATTGCATTTGTATTCGGTTAGAATACAAATGCGGGTATGTATATACAGTCGCGGGGTTTTCCTGTAATTTATTACGGAATCAGTTTTTTGAAGTTGCCAGTTTGCATTCCGTTTCGGCCGTTTTCCTTTGTATCTTTCTTTGGCTGAAAATTGGTGGAGGAGGGCTTATTTGCAAATGTGCAAATTGGCATTGTGGAGGGTGGTCTTTGTAAATTGTTGCTTCATGATGGTTGTAGCTTCCATTGACTTCTTTGTGTTCATCATTGCTTGCTATGATGGGTTGAGTGATGAGGAGGAGTATGGATTTTGTTGTAATGATATATTTCATCATCATCACCTTTTCTCTCTCTTGCATTATTGTTGATCCACTCCCTCCCTCACTCGTTACCAAGCTTGGCCAGCCACATATTGTAGGTGTGCTGTCCAAAATTAGAGTGAGGGATTTTGTTCTCATTTGCTTGCAAAAAAGTTCCTTAGCCATCACAAAATTCACATCTCCTTTCCCACTTCCAAAATGGAAACTTAAACAACCCCTAGAGACATGGTGATCTACGTATAACCTACAGCATTCTTGGACACGTCGACTCGCCAACTTCGTACCCGAGTTGCCTCGGTCCAGAGGTGGGAGCCCGTAAAAGAAACCGGCGATGTGGTGCCCTTCCGATGAGGAGATGAAGACCGGAGATTCCGCGGGGAGATCGGGATGACGACGAGAAGACCGAATGACACAGATCGCTCGGTATATCTCTCTACCCCTTCTCTAGTTAGCTAGGATTAGGTTAATGGCCCGATCCGGGTTTTAAAGTCCGCGGTAGCGCCGGTTCTAGTTTATAGAAAAGTTTTGGTTTCCGCATTTTGGCCTCGTTCAGACGGCCGGGGCGCTGCCGTGCACTTACAATACCAAGTGCTCGTGTCGGTGCCTCAGGTAGCAGCATGTCACATATATGATGTACGAATGCATTAAGGATGAAAGCAGAATACATCTTGAATGAGAAAACTGTTTTCTAATCCCAGTGAGATTTTTGTTTAAAAACCGAAGTATCATCAATGAAATTAACAGAGAATCCGTGTCAACCATCGACACAAAATATATATCCCAATATCTCAATGTCTCAATATCTCAATATCTCGGGTTCCGGCAATCCGGACTGGCCCATATCATCAAATCTTAATATCTCAGGCTCCGGCAATCCGGACTGGCCCATATCATCAAATCTCAAGACTACATCGGTATCCTTCGGATATCCGCCGCGTCACAAGTAACCGGTCGGTAGTGCTCTCCTGCCGGGCTCAACGCCATCATCTGCGACCATCTTGCCCCGGAATACCGCACCGGGTCCACTATGCACCCACAGACGGTTCATCCTTCTCCTCGAATCGGGTGTATGATACTGCTCAAGAACCGAGAAAACTCATGGTGGACACCTCTCACATCATATCACGAGAAAACCGCAAATTTCTATCTTTAGAAATGATAATGAGTTTATAAAATCCTTACGGTTTCTCCAAATCTAGAAATCTCATGGAAAATCCGAAATCCCAAACTCGAGAGTAAATAAACAGTGAATTACCGGCATAAAGCCCCATAATATTGCATGACAAATGAATATATACATACATGGGTATCTAAGTAAAGAATGCAATATCTAAACTAGCATATTAATGATATATTTGAACTATCAGCTAGCAAGTAATATCAATGAAGTAATATTCCCTAAAGTGTACGTGACATGGTAATTACCGATGATGATGTGTGTGAGCCGGCAAGCAAGTGATTGTGGACATACGCATCATCGGTAATGGTGCTGGTGTCCTAACAACGAGATCATAATAGTTAAGGAAACACATGTATAAACATGAAATGCAATGAGAACATGAATTTAACGGAGAATGAATAGTAAACGCAATATTGAAGAATATACATTTCTATATACGAGTTATACAGTTTTTGGTGTTTGAAATCGCACAAATCATGGTTTTGGAAAAATAGGGGCTACGGGGTCTTTGAGAAAAGATACGTCCTTTGAAAAAATCCGTAGTATCCCTCGGCCTGTCTTTAAAATACTCACGAATTGTTAGTTTTGAAAATAAGTATGACTCAAACCCAGTCTAACATCTACCTAATAAACTACAGAACTAAACTAAAAGTCTAGTCGAAAGGGTAAGGAAATCCACCTAAAGTCCGAGTCGATATATCTAGTAGTCGGCGATCCCGCCTCAATAGCGTCACGTACGGTAGAATATATAATATGACATTCTCGAGTCAAGAGTGCGTATCAATCATCATATTTATACTTCGTACGGAAAAATCCATCGTACGACATCCCAAATCGTGGTACGGGTCAAATATCATATATACCTCATTATTCATATGGTATCATTATCAAAATATCCTGAATCAGGGGTACCATTCTAAAGTCTAGTACATACCAATATCATCAAACAGATATTCTCGTGTGTATGAAAACACATCGTCCACCGATCCACTATAATATCATGTCGTATATCATATCATGACTCAATCACATAACCGATCTCATGGCATCATGCCCGATCATATCGACCTACCTCCAAGCATCATATAATATCCTCATCATCCGTGTATATGTATATGTATATATATATATATATGTGTGTGTGTGTGTGTGTGTGTATGTGTGTGTGTGTGTACCGATGCATCGACATATATATATACATATAAACATATACACCCAACATATGTCACGTGCGTGCGTGTGCGTGTGTGTTAATCTTTACTCTAGGGTTTCGCGACTAAGAACTAAACTAAAAGCGCTTTCTTGCTATGTATTCACATCTCACAGTAACATATATGTATATATATATGTATACACACACACACACATATATATTTATATATATATAACATATTCGCATGCTACACTACGAAACTGCGGAGGTGCTATACGCCATCCACCCGACTTCCCCCGTAGATATACATCTACTCACCTTGATCCTTGCTTACTGAAGTCGATGACACCACGCTCATCCTTGTTGTTCAAAGTCCACATGAGGGTGCCTACATATATAAACACATAGTATTGTAAACAGAAACCGCATACGAAAACCAAAACGGTACACGAATCACACATAGGTTAAAACCTATGGTCTACGCATGCAAAAGAACCAAACAACTCCCGATACCGACGTACAAACGTCAAGTGACCGAGACAAAACGCAATATTCAAATTTTCAAGTCATTAAAAGTCACACAACAAATCAGCAACACAAGAAAAATGATTCCAGATTTAGTCTCAGATAAAATTAGGCTAAACAAGCAATACAGTGGGGTAGTATATGGGGTATGTGAGCTACAGAACCAATTCTAACACCAAACGCCACAAATGACCCGGCGACATACCCAAAAAATCCGGCCTGCTCGGCCATACCTGCTTGGATAGGATTCGTCTCCTCAGGGTGGTCTCCTAGTGCTCAATCTAGGTTAATAGTGCTGCTAGTTTTTCCTGTAATGGTCTCAGGTCACTCCAGATTCCCTGTAGGCATCACAAGCTACGAAAAACGACACGGAAAGTTTAAATTTCAAGTTTCAGGGTCTCGGCTCTGTTTGATCTAGGTTTTTAACACTATGGGGGGGGGTTAATCACTAATTATACTCACTTGCACCATCACAACTCAAGAATTCCCTAAACTTCTTCTTGGAATTTTCCAAGATCACTAAACCTCACTAAATCACTTCTAAACTAAAATAGAAGCTAAAGGAACTTAATTACTACACTAATGGTGAAAGAAATATCTCATTTGGAAACTCAAGAATTTTCTTGAGTTGCTCAAAGTGCTCAAAATCCTAACTTGCTTAGTCCAACATGCTTGTAGTGAGCTTGTGCATAATTTTAATGAAGCGGATATGATGTTTTGATGTGGATTTGGGGGTGTAGTGAGGAGGTAGAAGAGGTGGAGGAAGAGGGCAGCCATGGAGAAAAAAGGAGAAGAGGAATGAAGAAAAATGATGAAGATGGAACAATGAGCCAAGGTCAATGAACCCTTCACCCCCTCTCTCTCCCCTCACCCAAGCCCATACCTCCATGTCACAAAATATCTTCCCATTTCTTTTCTCCTTTTTATTTCCTTTTTCTTTTCTCCTTTTTATTTCCTTTTTCTTTTCCTTTTCTTCACATTTCCATTTTAAAACAAAAGCCATTCTAGAAAAAGAAAGAAGTCATGTCAGAATAAAATGTAACAAGTGTATTTACAATATGACATGGTGCATGTCATGTGCATAATCAAGCTAAATGCAAGATTAGTGAAAATTTATCGAGTTTAGCATTAACATAGAATATAATTAATTATAAGAAAATCTATGAATGCTCCATTCTTATAATCCCTTTCAAAATCAATAGTTCTTATGAATTCTCCGAATGTTTTCCAAACTATTGGTATATAATTATACCCTTTTCGTTAAAAATAATCTCCATACAATAAAATATTTATAATAATTCATTATTTAATTATCTAAATTCCCAAAAATAATATTTTATTTTTCTGAAATGTTACTGTTAGTGTGATATGCCCTAGAGGCCATTATTGTATAGTACTAGTTTGTATATTCCATTTTGGAAGCTTGGGATATATACACAGATTTATGACAGTCTTGCTCGATATGGTAGTATGCTACTTGGTTTGTATCTATCTTAATATGTGTATATGTTTCTTTTAACATATCGCTAATACATATTGATAGAGCCTTTAGGATCTTTACTTGACTACCAGCGTTGTGATGGCAGTCATACTAGTGGGGGTTGGGTAGTCTATATGCACATCCTTATACAGGTCCCTAGTCGTAGGATTATCGAGACAAGGCATTGATACTCCAGAGTAGACTAGTGTATACTCTTCTCATCCCAGCGGGGGAGATGGTCTGTCCCACTGCCATCAGTACGTCGTACTGGAGATAGTATGCAGGTGCTCATTGGGTTATGAGTTACACTGGACGGACTCATGGGAAACTGCTGGTTGGTACTATACCTATCGTGAGGTAGCAGTTCCCAGGTGACATGAGTACAGCTTAGTCCATTGACTTGACACTGCTACTTCGCCACAAGTGTGTTCCCACTGTTCTTAGATTGCTACCCTACCATGGCTCTATTAAGTCATGCAAACAGGTAGTAGTTGGGTGCAGTCCCGAAGCACATGGAGGTAGTGGCGGTTAGATAAGATTCGTCTCTCCCGGTATTGGGGGTTGATATCGCCCTATGTTCGGAACGCCATTACACAAAGTCCCTGGCCAGGGCAAGCGAGATTTACTGGTAGGTACTCCAGTAGTTTCTCAGGGTGTTTTGGATTGTACTCTGACACGACTTATACCGCTATTAGGGGTCTAACGTTTACCATCCTCCTAGGCCCGATATGCGATACTCTTAGACGAACAAACCGGACTGTACGGAGATTGCCAAAGATAGGATCAGTAGGAGTTTGGATGAGCTTGCTCGTCGGCCTTCTTATCGACAGATACCTGGGTAGCCGTTACGTGCAGCTAGTACCGCTGACGTGCTTGTGGTTAAACCCACTGCCAGCATACTGTCGAGTCTTTAGAGTCCTACACAGAGGGCTTCCCAGCTTCGGGCGAAACGATGTAGAGGTCGTATAGTGTTACGACAGGGTTCGTTCACATACGTGTACTTGTACGCGTGTGATGTTCGAGCGGACAATACTAGTGGGCTTTGGTTTAAGCCGGATCCTAGTATTTGATTATTGGATTAGCTTCGTCTTATTGTATTCGTGTTTCTCGGAACACGGATGCGGGTATGTATATACGGATATGTCACGACCCATAAATTAGGCCCGTAACCGGCACTTAAACTACGTAACGTCAGCAGGCGTACGCAACTTAAGTAAGCCGAAACCCAGAAATCTAAACCACCCAAAACTGGATAAGCGGAGAAAAACATAGTTTAAAACATTCGGAAAATCTCAAGTAAAATCTTTAACTTTAGTTTTCTTTCTTGAAGCTACATGATCGAAATGTACTGCCAATATCATAAAAACATACTGCCCCATAAGAAATCAATCCCAAAATATGCATATGAATACTACGTGCGTTTGGTGCGCACGGAAATCAAAATCCATGGATGTACCATACATGTGCACAAAACAACATCAAGGTGCAATGGGTGTGCACGAAACATCTGTCATAGGCAACGTGTGTACCTGACAGCAAAATCAGGTGCATCTGACATGCACGTAAAATCTCGATTTAGTGCATCTGGTGTGCACTAAAATCGCATCTCAAAACATGCGCTCAAAATGCGCGAAAATCCAAATCCGATGCATCCATCATGCACGAAATCATGAAATCGAATATCAAGCACTGAACATGCGCAAAATCCAATCAGGTGCACAAGGTGCACAAAACAATATCGAATATCACAATTGAAATCGAAGTCCAGTGCATCTAAGTGCACAAAATGCGTATCACTGCACTGGAAGCATATGTGAACTATACCGAGTGCAAAAACCAAAGCGTGTGTGTACATATGCACAAAATCAACTCACTGTATGAAACCCATAAAATCATAAACATGAGAAACCATGGCACGAAAATGATATCAACTGCAACAACTGTGCAAAAATCGTAAATACTCAGTAGGTGCAACCATGGTGCATGAAAACAAATATCATGAAACTCAATCATCAAAATCAGTCATGCGAATAGATCGCCCAAAATACTGAAATCAAGTATGGCGGAATAGTCCCGCTCAAGCATATCCTCCAAGAATCTCTTGACAACTGTCGTGGTCACTCATAGCATGTCTCGTCGACGATCCTGAACTCTGGCCTGCCGGTGTGCGTAACGTGACCACTCCTGGCTCCAAGTCATCTCGTAATTTATTCCAGAAAGGTCCTGCCGAGGTCTCTTCCAAATCTCGTCTCAGCCGAACTGTCCGGAAGTCATCGTCCTTTACTTTATCTGTTTCTTTTTCCAGAACGGCTGCATACTCATCGCGACTTCTTCTAGAAGGTATATCCAAGTACAATGCCTCGGCATGCATATCGCATCTCTGATGTCGGCGGAGTGGAACGCCATCTTATCCAGATCTTGTATGAACCTCTTACTCCACTTCTCTCTAATATCGACTGCTTCGGACTCGTCTCGTCGTGGCTGCATGGACTGATCTCCAACGGCTATCCTCTTATCTGGAGTCTCCAAAGAAGTGCATCTCACCACCTAGCATCCGAATGAAGTCGAACCATCTGATCGATTCTTCAAAACTTCATAATCCCCCAAGAGCTCAACATCATGAGTACAGTTTAACAGTATCGAGTACGTACCACAACATCGATGGTCCAGCCGTAGAAGGGCAAACCCAAGCCTCACTAATGGCGCCGCGGAACTGCCGCAAACCCTAAGGTTCAAAGGCTTTCACACGGTCATTAAGTCGAGTTAGGGTTTCATTCTTCTAGAGGGTCCATAGAATTGCCTGCATGTCTTTTCGAATGCTTTAAAATTGGAATAATAGGTTTTTGACATTCGATCGTCTCTGTCGACTCTCAACGTCTCCGCGTGAAGTCGTCTCTAGCTGGAATCAATCTATCTGATGACCTCGCATCGGGGTAGCGAACGAACCACATGTCCTAGTCATTCATCTTCGGTGACTCGCGACCTTCTATCATCTCTTAGTACAACCCGTACTACAATAGCTCCAACATCTGGGGCGATATCTCGTCGTTCGCAGCAACAACTGGCTCACTCGTCTGCACGCTGAACAGTGCCTCAATCATCATGAATAAGCAATACATCAACGGTCATTAAAATCTGGTTGGCCTCTATCATTGGCTCAATCCTCTGCACGTCCCAGTAATCTTATACAACGATCCATCAAACGCTCGTGGTGCGAAAACACAATAAAAAGACACATCTCTGCATTCGTGTGTCGCCGGAATTACGCCCTGGTCAGTCCTAGTTCGTGACGAGCTCGTGCTGATCGCAACTCTAGCCGTAGCTCTCCCTGCCAGTAATCGTGGCAGCAAAACCATAACTGGTACCGATGAGGCTAGATCAGGAATGAATATAATACTGAGCAAAGAAATGTACATCCTAAGGCTTCTTAAGTGGAGTAGCGTATCGTGAGTATGCCGCGGAACATACCCATGGTACGTCACTCTACTTTAGTCACCTATTCCATCAACCAAGGGTCATCCTACGCTCCGAAGGTAAAACCTAACGCTCTGATACCAACTTTGTCATGACCCGAAAGTACAGAACATGACCGGCACTTAGACTACGAAACGTCTCGAGGCGTACGTAATCTAAGTTAGCCGAAAACCTAGAAAGCAGTAGAGTGAAGGAAAACCAACTAAAGCAAGTAGTTTTAATAGCATAAGCCGAATTATGCGATTTAAAAAAAACATCAAGTATTTTCTGAAAATTTCGGCAGAGCCTCCTTTGTAAATACTGGCCCCCAAACGGGATACAACATGAATAGTATACGAAATCAATAAAAAGGCATCCCCAAGCGGGAGCTAGCTCCTCGTCAATCGACGATCACAACCACGCAAGCAATATAATATACAACTCCAAGGGCGAGGATCAAAACTCAAAAGGAAACTCAAAACAGCAAGAAATCCATAGAAATACAACACGCGACTCTAAGGTCGAAAGAATAAACATCACTGGTCTCTATCTCTGAAATAAATACATGTTTGGTTGATAGAACTTCTAGATACAACAGAATAATAATATACAAGGTATAATGATGGGTACGATACAAATAAACCCACCTACTAGCAAATCACCCGGAATGGAAATAGTGCCAGCAAGCCGTAATGAAACCTGTATGGCAAAACCTGCAAGAAACTGGGGCACAACGGAAGTGAGTTGCCAACTCGTGAGTAGAAAGACATCTACGAACAGAAATCGCATGAACAACGCAATCCTAGGTCATATGATCATAATATATCCTCGAATATATAACCAACAGCCTATAACAATGGCTAGGGTAAATATCTATCCCAAGTGTAATCCCTGTTAGTTATATGTATGCCCTAGAGGCCATTACTGTACTTTGGATGTATATTGTAGTGGATGCTGGGACATATATAGGTAGGACTTTCTTGCTCGACATGATAGTACGCTATCTGGTTACTCTTTATCTTAACATGTATACTTTCTGTCTCTCTGTTACATGTTGATAAAGCCCTTAGGATGTGTACTCGACTTTCAGTACTATGATGTAGATCATACTAGTGGGGCCTGGGTAGTCCATGAGTATATCCTTCAATGTTCCTAGTCGTGGGAATATCAAGACGGGGCATCGATATTCCAGAGTAGACTAGCGTATATCCTCTCGACCCATGTGATGGGCGATGGATGATCCCATATCCATTGGTGTTTGACATCAGAGATGGTATGCGGGTGCTTAGTGGAGACTGGGTACACTGAACGGACTCGCCGAGAACTCCCAGATGGTATTATACCTCAAGTCAGATGGCAGTTCTCTGGTGACACTGGTACAGCTTAGTCTGTTGACCCGAGATCGTCATAGAGTCTTGTGTGTCTCCCACTGTGCTTTGATTTCCACCCTACCACGGCTCTACTGAGTTGTGCAAACAGGTGGTTTTTGGGTACAGTCCCGATTCACATGGAGGCAATGAGCGATAGGAGGGGATTCGTCTCTCCCGGTATTGGTGGTTGATGTTGCGCTATGCTCGACTGGCCATAACTGGAAATCCCTGGCCAGGGTTGCAGTGATATACCGGTAAGAGTTATCAGTGGTTTCACGATTGTTATGGACCTTACGTCAGCATGACTTATCAAGCTATTGGGGTCTGACGTTTACCACCCCTAGGTGAGATATGCGACATATCAGACGAACAGATCGGACTGTACGGTAAGTGTTACTGATTGGATTCACAGGAGTGTGAGCGGGCTTGCTCGTTGATCTTCTGATCGCTCAATACCAGGGTGGCCGTTATGTTTAGCAGACCGCTTGCGGCTTGTGGGTGCTTGATATGATCATCACCTGCTGCCGGCGTATTGACGAGTCTTTAGAGTCCTACACAGAGGTTTCCTGGCTCAAGCGAAACGAAATAGGAGCGCATATGAGATATGTGCGGGACCGAGAATAATGCGTGTATGTGATACCGTATTCTATTCTAGCGATGAATGTATCGATTGGTTGTATGCGATATAACCTAGTTATCGAATCGAGGATTGATTCGATAAGTCGATACATTGGATATTAGTCGGTCATATGCGATATGACCGGATCGTTAAATCAAATGTTGAATTAATGATTTAATGTATAATTATATATTTGATATATTACTTTCCATCAACTAGTATTGGTTCACTTAAGATGGATTTTCTCACTTGATGTGCACATTGTATATATGATATAGTTTTGTGCACTAGTTTGTATCATGTTTGATGATACATGAAAACTTGGGTGTGTATGATTAAACCATGATTAGGTTAATGGTTAGGGTTTGATTTACTTATTTATTTATTCTTTTCATTTATATTTTGGGCAAGAAATAAAATGGTGGATTCTTTTCTTTCTTCTTGAAGCTTCATGATGTTTTGAAAAGTCATGACCATTTTGTTTCTTTCCTTAACCTAACTATTATACCTAACCCTAGTTTAGTCTCTACACTTGTTAGGCTCACCCATGGTTGCATTATGATAAGAATGACTTGGATTTTCTTTTTAAGATAATCCTTTTTTATTCTATCTTCATCTTCATCAAGCTTCATGAAAGCTTTCTAGCTCCAATGGTGCCTTGAGATTTAAAGTGAGAAATCCAAATCTAAACTCAACCCACTTCCTATTTCTTCATACTCTACCACTTGCTATGTAGTAGAGTGTGTTATCTTCACAAGTTTCATGACTTAGTGAAGGTGGAGCTTGAGTTTGAGTTGCCTCGACGTAGATCATCTTCGGCATCGAAGTCAACGACCTAGCCCGACCATTTCTCCGATGAAACCAACGCTAGAGTCCGGGATCCGATGATCGCAACGAAGGGACATCTTCACGGAGCTATGGAGGTGGAGGACCGGATCTACAAAGGTTGTATTTTCCGTTCACTCTTAGTTAAGTTGTTAACTTATATCGTTTTCGCCTATCCTCTAGTTACGATCTTGCTTAGGGTTACTTAGCACATAGAAAAAATTTGATTTTGGCAAGTTTGATCTGTTGTAGAACCTCATGGGTGTGCCTAGGAACCCTACAGTGGTATCAGAGCCTAGCTAGAGCCTTAGGCGATGAGTAGACGAAGTTTGAAACCCGATCGAACCCGAAACCCTAATCCAAAACCATCCTCTGTACATTTTTTGAAATCGGGGATTTTTGTGAATTAAAAATATCCAGAAAATTCAGCAGGCTTTTTTAAGAATTATGGTGAAGCACGTGCGCGTAACTCGACTACGTGGCCCCGGAACCGCGACACGAGCATGGTATGTGCGGCGGTTCCGCGGCCATATTGGAGCATCTTGTCACTTTTTCTGCATAGTAATTCCTATCTGTTAGTGCTGTATTTTCTGGGAATTTTTAAATTCTACTCATGAGTTGAGTTTTCTGGGTTGTATTGGAAGTTCGTAGATTCGATCGGATTATCAAACTTTGTCTATGTGTTTTTCCGGGTAATTTTAGAATATGTTAAAAAGTTCGACCGAATATAAATACCCAATTTTTCCCCTGCCGGAAAATTTCCAAGTGTTGGATTTTTCCGTGGTTTAAAGACGTTCTAAGTAGTGCAAGTAACGCGATGGACCCTCTAGAAGACAACAAACCTTAACTCGATTATGTGACCGTCTTGAACTGCCCTTTGAACCTTAGGGTTTGGGGCAGTACGGCGTGCCATATGTGAGGCGTTGGCTTGACCCTTCTACGGCTGGACCGTTGGTACTGAGGCATGAAGTGAATGTTTTTTAAACCTATTTCACGTATTGAGCTGTTTCGGGAAAACTTGGGTGTTTGACTGTTCGATCGGAAAGTTTAACATTTTCTATTTATCTGGAATGTGATACAATATTTGGAATCCACAAGTAGTTATGAGATAACTGATTTGGATGTTATAAACATAGCAGTTTAGCCTCACTTGATTGGTTGCCACGGGATTTTGATATGATCGAAAGTCCGTCGCAATCACGTTGATTACACGGATACTCGCCGGTAAACATAATAGACAGCTACACCCCATAGCCCCGACCAAGTGACTGTAGGAGAACCCCGTCGCCAAAAAGCATCCGTTCGGGTGCTCGCGGCAGCGGTGTTCCGCCTTAGTGCACTTCGTCGACGGTATCGGGGGTGTGGCCGTCCACTAAAGTTTGCGACGAGCATTCGTTCTGGATGCCGGGAATCTTGTTGAATTGCCCGACTTTATATTGAAAAGTGTTTTCGATATTGAGACTAAAATGCAGGGTTTATAACTGTTAGGCATGCGATGTCTAAGGAATTCATTTGGTTAGGCATGCGATGTCTAAAGAGTTTGCGGATTCCAACTGTTGTATTTTTACACTTTCTTTTCTGTGACCGTAAGTGTAATATGTGATATCGCCGGTTTCGTTGCTATATGTCAATGACAATTAGGATACGCATGTTTACTTACGTTGATGACATGTGATGTTATGTGTTGCTGGATATGTTATATTGGATCGTCGTGTTTTTTTATGTGAGACAAGTGTTTTTCATTTTCATTCATGTAAAAACTTGTATGTAATATTCTTTTATTGGGGCACTTCCAGGTTGCGGAAGATGTCAACGTTGATGTATATTATTTACTTTTCCGCATTTGGATAGATCCAAGGAGGGGAGCACAAGTAACCGGGTTCTAGGGTCCAGTGGGAGACTATCTCGAGGAGTCGAGTTCTGGTCTCCTAACCCTAGATTTGGTAGGGTTGCTTGCCGCTCTCGTAGGGGTCTAGGGTGTGGGATTAGCTATTCATCGCGACCGTGGAATCCGTGTTTTATACTGACTCGTATTAAAAACACGGACGTCCTAGTATATCCAATATTTCATATGATATTTTCTGCTGCGTTATCTGTGATGTGATCATGTGATTTGTTCAGATAGATATAGTATATAGTATATGTGATATATTATATAGACGTTGCTTATGTTTTACACCCGCGCTAGCCCTGCCTCGCTCTGGCGTTAGTTACCTAACCTAACGGTGCAGACGGGACATCGAGGCGATTGCGGATGGCATAAGCGTACGTTATATTTATCTGTGATGTTTAGGTGGACTTAAATGATGGGATATTCATTAATGAGATTAATGAAAGAACATAAACCTAAAAGATGTTGTGGAATCGACTACAGTTCTTGTTTTGCATCGCGTTGTTCCTTGTAGAACATCCTGCACCTTATTCGATAAGGAAAGGGCCGAGATCCCTTCACCGGGAGTGACCCCTTTAGCAATAACTGGCAGATGCTACAACCCTCGGTTTGTCTTTTGTTTGCTTCTATAGTTTTTGCTTCACACAGCGGTATATATGATATATCCTGCACCTTATTCGATGAGGAAAGGGCCGACGATCCCTTCACCGGGAGTGACCCCTTTAGCAAAACTAGAAAAGCCTAAAAAACACTCCATTTAAAAACCATTTGATTCCGCAACGAGATCAAGTTCAAAGCGTTAAAGGTTTTATTAAAAACCATTCGCAACCCTCCGTCATTTTAGGAAGTAGAGTACTTAGTATTCGTGCTGTGTTTGTTGACCATAGTCAAGGCACAGTGTACGGTAGCTAAGTGATGTCTTCCTACACCGCATATGATGCGATTAGTTGGGACAGTCGCGTGACTCTGTTGACCTTAGTTAAGGGTCATGTGAGTGGGTCTAATTAATCACGAAATGACGGGTAGAACTTGACTAGTGCTTATGATTTGTTGACCATAGTTAAGGTCATGAGTGCTAGGGGCAAAAACCTTTATCCGGAGTTTCAAGTGTTGAAATTTGCAATGAGATTGCATACCTTTTATATGATAGTTGGATCCCGATACCCACTGCGAGTAATTGTTACTCCTGGGAGAGTTTTGCACTTTACAATTAGCTGATCAAGTAGGTGTCTAGAACGGTGTCAACAGGGTTACGCCTCTGGGAAAACGAGGTTTACTGTAATTAGGTCCGTGCGAAAGCACGGGGAACCTCCCTCAAAGTACCGACACTGGCCTGGCTGAAAGATTGGCGAACTTGTAGAGCGTAATTAATCCCGGCTAGTCTTTCCTTTTAGGGTTTGAAGGAAGATTTGATAAAAACAGTGGGAGCCATCCTGATTAGATAAAAAAATATAACCAATCTAATCTTGCAAGCACGCACGCAGAGTGTTTTCTTTTCTCTCTCTCCAGGTAGCGACCATATCATGCCTTAATCAAGATAATAATATGGATGTATTGACCGAACCCGCTTGTTATACTGAGATGGGGAACGTTGGTCCCGCTCCAACTTATAATTGTTATAAGACCGAGCAGGAAATAGGGGAATACCAGAATTCGTATGCCGCCCAAACGAAGAAAGTGCATATGATGCATCTTCTTCGGGTGTGTTCGTTACACAGAACTGTATCTCAGTATCCTCCGCATCCTGGGTATTTGATACCGGATCAGGATCCCAGAAATGTAATCCGTTACATGGGCTATAGAAAGGTAGAGAACTGAGAACGGGTGATAAGTTTCATGAGACAGAAAATGGGGCAAGTGTTGCAGCCAAGTCTGTTGGTCACTGTCACCTTGTATTACCAGTACATTGATTCTGAACGAATGTTATTAGATACCGAACCTGATATACAAAATCATATCAGTCTCTTTACAAGTAAAGAAATGATAAAATTTTGTATTGTTGGATAATGTTTTGAACATCTCCTATATCAAAAGTTGATCGGTTCAGGCACGTTATCTAAAAGGATTGATGTTCTAAATCAAACTACAGTTCTTAGTATATGGAACACACACAAGAGGAAGAGTTCAGAAATGAACGAATCCTTCTTGAGACATTGTAGACTAGGTCATATCAATGCGACCCGACTGGCTGAAAGTTACATTTTAGTTGCATATTTAAATCAGTTTGAATTTACATCTTATGAAACTTGCCAGTCATGTTACAAAGATTAGATGACCATAGCTCTGTTTATTGGAAACAGAGAAAGAGTTAGTAAACCCTTGGGATTGATACATGATGATGTATGTAAGATCCCCTGTCTACACATGCCAAGACCGGTTCTTTGTATTTCATTACATTCTCTGATAATCTCTCAAGATTCAGACATATGTTCCTGTTGAAATACAAGTCCGAACCTTTTGAGATATTCACAGAATATAAGTTAGAAATAGAGAACCAAAAACTGGGTATAAGTATTATGTCCTATGATAAGATCAGGGAGGAGAATACTTGTGTATAGAATTCCTGGACTATTCTAAAAGAGGAATGAGATTCTCTCTCGGTATTACTCCTCTAAATATACCACAGCACAACGGTGTATCGGGGCGGAGCAATCACACCATATTAGATATGGTGTACTCTATGATGAGTACAATTGAGTTACCTATTTCCTTTTGGGGTTATGCACTTAAGAAGCTGCATACCTATTGAATAGGGTTCAAATCAAATCAGTTGCCTACCACTTCATATGTGATATGGAAAGGGAAGAGCCCATATCTTAAGTTTGTTAAGATTTGGGAATGTCCGGCCTATGTCAAAAGCAAAATCCGGACAAGATCGAGGCAATGTCAGTTCTGTAGAAATGGAAAGGTTCCAGCTATACAAACTGCAGCTGATGATTTGACGGAACTAAAGGATTCAATAGTCCCCGACGAACCTCAGCCTCTCCGCCGAACTAGCAGGGTTCCTCACCTGCCTGAGAGATACTTCGGTTTCTCGATGACAGTGGGAGCGAGGATTGCATCATGAGATGATGACCCAACTAATTTCGAGCAGGCCATCGAGAGTAAGGACTCTGTAAGAATGGCTGGATGCTTAGCGATCTGAGATGGAATCCATGTACACCAACAAAGTATGGACTTTGAATGCTGTATCTGAAGGGTTAAATCCCTATCAGGAGCAAGTACATCTTGAGAAGATTACTTGGTGTAGATGGAAAAGTTGAGACTTTCAAAGCTAGACTTGTTAAAGGTTTTCGTCATCGACCAGGCGTGGATAATGATAAAACCTTTTCCAGTGCCTATGCATAAGTCCATCCGAATCCTACTTAACATTGCTGCATACCATGACTACGATATCTAGTGGTTGGGTGCCATGACTGCTTTTCTAAATAATGATTTAGAAGAGAACGTCTATAAGTACACAGCCAGAGGGCTTCGTAAATAGTGGGAGCAGCGGAAACATGTGCAAGTTGCTTTACAGGTTAAAGCAGGCATCGCGGAGTTGGAACATCTGTTTTGATATGGTAGTCAAAGAGTTTGACTTCATCAAAATGGTAGATGAACCTTGTATATACAAAAAGGTAGTAGAGAGTAAGGTGGTCATCCTCGTAGAGTACGTGGACAACATACTCTTGATAGGAAAAGAGTTTCCTATACTACACACGGTCAATCTCCTCTTATCACATGGATTCTCCAATAGGATCAAAGTGATGCCTTCTAAATCCTGGGATTTGGGTCTATGAGATAGATCTAAATGGATGTTAGGATTCTCACTAGCTGTAGTAAGATAGTATCAATCGATCCTGGGGAGAATCACTGGAAAGGTTCCAGGGTGATAAGGACGACAGAATATCAGTCGCAGGCATTGTCTTTACCCTCAGTAAAGGGACGGTATGTTGGAAGAGTTCCAAGCTAGATTCCGTGGCAAACTAGACGATAAAGGCTGGTAACATCGCTATTAAAGATACTACTAAAGAGGCAGTTTGGGTGTATATTGGTTCATAAGATGAACTAGGTTCCTACCATTGTGTGACAATGGAAGTGTGGCTTTGGCCCCGGAACCCCGATCCCATCAGTAACCCAGACATATTCTGAGGCAGCATCACCTGATCATGGAGATAGTTGATCTCCAGGGTTATCGAGGTTTGGAGAGTAGATTCAGAGGACAACACGGCGGATCCACTTGTTAGTGTTTATGCCCTAGAAGGCCATTACTGTATCATACTAGCTTGTATATTACTTAATGGAAGCTTGGGATATTCACATGTATATAACAGTCTTGCTAAACATGGTAGTATGCTACTTGGTTTTTCTATCTTAATATGTGAGTATACGTATTGATAGAGCTCTTAGGATCTTGCTTGTCTACCAGCGTTGTGATGGCAGTCACACTAGTGGGGGCTGGGTAGTCTACAAGCACATTCTTATTCAGGTCCCTGGTCGTTGGATTATCGAGACAGAGCATCGATACTCCGGAGTAGACTGGTGTGTACGCTTCTCATCCCAGTTGGGGAGATGGTCTGTCCCACAGTCGTCAGTACGTTGTACTGGAGATAGTATGCAGGTGCTCGTTAGGTTACGGGTACACCGGACAGGACTCACAGGGAACTGTTGGTTGGTTTGATACCAGTCGTCAGTGAACAGTTCCCAGGTGACATGAGTACAGCGTAGTCCGCAGACTTGACACTGCTACTTCGCCTCGAGTGTGTCCCACTGTTCTTAGATTGCTACCCTACCACGGCTCAAAGGAGTCGTGCAAACAGGTAGCAGTTGGGTGCAGTCCCGAGCACTTGGAGGCAGTAGCGGTTAGACAGGATTCGTCCCTCCCGGTATTGGGAGTAGATATCGTGCTGTGTCAGAGAGCCATTACGCAAAGTCCCTGGCCAGGGCAAGCGAGATTTGCTGGTAGGTTCCAGTAGTTTCTCAGGGTGTAATGGGCTTCCCTCCGACACGACTTATACCGCTATTAGGGGACTGACGCTTGCCGCCCCCCTAGGCCCGATATGCGATAGTCTTGGACGAACGGACCGGACTGTATGGAGATTGTCACATCAGACTCAGTAGGAGTTCGGATGGGTTTACTCATCGGCCTTCTTATCGACAACTACCTGGGGACCGTTACGTACAGCTAGTGCCGCTTGCGGTCTGTGGTTAAACCCACTGCCAGCGTAGTAGTCGAGTCTCTAGAGTCCCACACAGAGAGTTTCCTACTCCAGGCGAAACGATATAGAGGTTGCATGGTTTTGCGACAAAGGGTTCGGACGCATACGTGCGTTTACGCGCGTATGACTTTCGGACAGTTTTTACCAGTCGGCTTTGGTTTAAGCCAGTTACTGGTATCCGGTTATTGGATTTATACAGTCTAAAGATTTTCCGTATTTTTACGGTTCGGAGGGGCGTTCTCGTAATTACTCGAGAAGCTTCTAGAAGATGTGACTAAGGAGGTTTCTTTTGGATAAGAAAGTGAGTCATGGTGGTGATTCATTCATTTCATTAATGCACATTTATTGCTTAATGACTCATGCTAATGAATCACCACTAGATATTTTATGAAGCATGCTTATTCATTTCCTTTATTCATTTTTGTTAAAAAAGAATGCTTCATAATATATTATGATACACTCTCTCTCCTCTCATTATCTTATCTCACATTCTCTCTCCTCAAGCTCTCATCTTCAAACCCTAATCCTTAATCCTCATGTGTTGAGATCAAAGGATTAGTTAGACTAAACAATCCATTACCTTTACTCTATATCATCCTATCATCTTTGATTAGCAATCAAAGTTGATTAGTTACCTCAAGTTAGAGGTTTAGCTTGGAGTTTCGCTCTCGGGTGGATCGTCTACTACCTAGAGAAGGTCGAGGAGAACAAAGGAGGACGTAAAGACGAAGGACTAGTTTCGATCGGTATAATCCCTTAACACTATAGTTTAGTTTAGCTATGTGTTTGGTTATTATTTGTTTAGCTTCGATTTAAGCGGTTAGTCGATGTTCGTTCCTTAAACTTGATCGTTTTTGTAAAATCCGCCTCCCCACAAGTACTGGGGTGTACTACATCGACTTACAGTGGTATCAGAGCCTCGCTAAACAATAAATAACCTAGTTGCAAATTTGTACGAATTTCGAACGGAAAAACGAAGCCGGAAAACCCTAAAAAATGTAAGTTTCTGTCGAATTTAAAACGATGTCAGAAAATTTTTCAGGTGAGTTCAGAGAGCTTGACATGACACCAGTAGAACACCCAAGAAAAACAGTCGACTGAATCGACCAACGTACCGCGGAACCGCGGCCTCAACCACTGAGTTGCCGCGCTTCCGCCGCCGAGTTGGCGAGTCAGCGGCCGAGTTTTCTTCTGTTGCTTCTCTGTGGTATTTGGGGTTTTCTGGAATATTTAATAATTGCTCAGGTTACTGTTTAACAGAGCAGATTTTGGAGCAATATTAATGTTGTTTGTTCGATCGAATTGTACGGTATTTGCGTATTGGATTATATCTGTGATTGTTTAATGTGTTCGTAAACCTCCCCCAACTGCTAGTATGTCGGTTGGCAGGGGGTTGCACATTTCTGAAATGGTTATATCTGTTTGTGCATATAAACTGTATTGGACTGTTGTGGTGTATAGCCGGGGTTAGCAATGGGTTATTGTTTAATTCATTTGTTGTAAATGTAATTTGTTGTAATATTATTTTCACGGGGCACTTCCAGGTTGCGGTTGTAGCCACCGTTGTATTATTTCATTTTACTGTTTTTGCTCCTAGGACTGACCCAAGGTGGGGTACACAGACTGCCGGGTGGGTAGTTTGCCGTACCCGTAGGGGTCGAGGGTGGGGTAAACGGCTATTCATCACAACTGTGTAATCTGTCTTTTCTTGCAGGCTCAAAAGAAATACAGATTGCTTGCAAATCCAATATTGTTTATCTGTGTTCTGGAATGAATATCATTGCGTCAGACGAATGTAAAATATCTATATTTATGATAGCTATTTAGACGCCACTTATGTTTTACACCCGCGCTAGCCCAGCCCCCGCTCTGTCGTTAGTTAAGTAACCTAACGGGTGATGACGGGACCCCGTGGCGAATGCGGATGGCATAAGAGGACGTTGTATTTTCGTTGTTTTCTGCAATGATAGGTTAATGATGGGACGCATTATCTATAATGCAAAGTAAAACAAACCAAAGTTTAAATCGTTGGAACAATTTAAAAGAAACCACTCGGTTATTTTTAAAACAGATATTTTTAAATGCGGAGATTTAACCACTCCTTTTAAAAGCTATCAGGTTCATTCGGTTATATCAAGTTCACTACGTTCACGGTTTCGCCAAAACCAGTCGTAGCCCTCCGTCATTTCTTATGAATGGTCAGTAGTATTCAAGCTATGTTTGTTTGGCCCTTAGTCAAGACATAGTGTTTGGTAGCTGCTGGGGTATTCATTTGTTGCATAGATAGATGAGTTGGTTTCGGACAGTCGTATTACTTTGTTTGGCCCTTAGTCAAGAGTATACGGATGGGTTCAAATCAACAGGATAATGATGGGCAGAACTTGACATGTGACTTATGATTTGTTGGCCCTTAGTCAAGATCATAAGAGCATGGGGCAAAAACTTATATCGGGAATTTCTAAAGAAACTAAAATTTGCAAAGAGATGCATACCATTTGGAGTTTGATGAATGTTGGTAGTATTCCTTCAACATTATCATACGATGATATTTGGATCCCGATCCTACTGTGAGTATATGCTACTTATCAGGATATTCGTCGCTTAACGATCAATGCTATAAACCTAGTAGGTGTCCAGAAAAGTGTCAGCGGGGTTACGCCCCCAGAGAAAAGAGGTTATTTAATTAAGGAACTTCGCGAAAGCGTTGGAAAACCTCCCTCGAAGTATCGACACCGGCCTGGCTGAACGGTTAAGCAAGTATTGTACGGTGAGAATAGTCTTGGCTAATTCTTCTTTTATGGTTTGAGGAAGGATTCGAGAAACAGTGGGAGCCATCCAGTTTAGATAAACTAAAAACCACTCTAAACTTGCAAGAGCATCATGCTAAAGAGTTTTCTTCTCTCTCTCCTAATTGCAGCGACCCTGAAAATGACTGGACTTAAGTTACTTTTAGAGAAAAATATACTGACGGGGCCAAACTATAAAGATTGGCTGCGGAATGTCAAGATGGCTTTGACCTATGACAAACTGGGGTACGTCCTCACCGCTACAGCACCTGCTGTCCTTGGTCCCAAATCCAGCAATGCGGATAAGGAAATCCGCAAAACCTGGGATTTAGATTGCGCGAGAGCCAAGTGCATCGTGCTTGCCTCGATGAACAATGAACATCAGAGGAGGCACGAGGATATGTCCCTAGATGGCATATTTCTCCATACAAAGGAACTTTATGGAGAGCAATCTCGTATAGCAAGATACGAGACCTCTAAGAAATTATTTCGAGCGAGGTTGGCTGTCGGATCATCAGTAGGTGAACATATCCTACAGATGATCGGCTATATTGAAGAGCTCGCGGACCTTGGGACAACTTTGGATAATGAGCTCTATACAGACCTTGTTCTCCAGTCCCTTCCTCCCACCTACGCCCAGTTTATCCTCAACTTCAATCTTCAAGGAAAAGAAGTTGAACTTGCGGAATTCCTGAACATGTTAAGGAGTGCAGAGGGCACCTTGCAGAAGGCAAGGGAAACACCCGCTATGTTTGTTGGCGGTGCATCTTCTTCCGGGTCCAAGGCTAGGGCCAAAGGAAGGAAGAAGAAGGCCGCACCCAGACCTAGAGGAGGTGTTAGTAAGGTGGGAAAGAAGGGAAAGAAAAAGTTTACAGCACCGGTAGTTGGCCTGGATGAGTGCTTCCATTGTCACAGGAAAGGGCACTGGAAGAAGGATTGCAAGGCGTGGAACGCCAAGAACCAGGAACCGAAGCAAGCTGTGGCTTCGACTTCAGGTGTGTTTGTAATTGAGAATTGTCTGTCGATCAACTCTACTTCCTGGGTATTGGATACCGGATCAGGATCTCATATTTGCAATTCATTGCAGGCACTGAGAAACCGTAGAGTGCTGAAGGAAGGTGATATGATCCTCAGGGTTGCTAACGGAGCTAGCGTGGGAGCTGCGTCCGTCGGGGATTATCACCTAGGATTGACGAGTGGACACATTTTGGTTTTACATAACTGTTATTTTGTACCCAGCTTAACGTGTAATATCATATCAGTTTCCTTGTTATCAAATAAAGGTTATGATTTCACGTTTGTAAGAGATGTTGTCAACATCCACCTTAATCATGGTTTGATTGGGTCCGGTACTCTAAATAACGGCATATATGTGTTAAACCAACTCCAAATTTCCAATGTCCAGAACACACTAAAAAGAAAGTCTCCAGATTTAAATAAAGCTTTCTTATGGCATTGTAGACTGGGTCACATCAATGAGAGAAGGTTGACTAAGTTGCATAGAGAAGGATATTTGGACTCGTTCGAATATCAATCTTATGACACTTGTCAATCCTGTCTCAAAGGAAAGATGACAAAGACTCCATTCACTGGACAAGGAGTAAGAGCGAGCGAGCTCTTAGGACTCATACACAGCGATGTATGCGGTCCAATGTCTACACATGCGAGAGGTGGTTATTCCTACTTCATTACTTTTACAGATGATTTCTCTAGGTATGGATATGTTTTCTTAATGAAGCATAAATCAGAGGCCTTTGAGAAATTCCTGGAATTCAAGAGTGAAGCGGAAAACCAAACAGGCAAAAGTATTAAGGCACTAAGATCTGATCGAGGTGGAGAATACTTAAGTGCCGAGTTCCTAGGTTACCTAAAAGAGAAAGGAATTCTCTCTCAGCTTACTCCTCCATACACTCCACAGCACAACGGTGTATCGGAGAGACGGAATCGAACCCTATTGGATATGGTACCTATTGGATATGGTACGATCCATGATGAGTAATACTGAGTTACCGCGATCTTTCTGGGGTTATGCGCTAGAATCAGCGGCATATCTTTTGAACCAGGTTCCAACCAAGACTGTGCCTACCACACCATATCAGATGTGGAGTAGGAAGAAACCCTGTCTAAAACATTTTAGGACATGGGGGTGTCCAGCTTTTGTAAAAAAGCAGCATGTGGACAAGCTCGAGGCACGCTCAGTACTGTGTAAGCTTGTGGGATATCCAAAGAACTCCAAGGGATATTATTTCTATTACGCAGAGGAACAAAAGGTTTTTGTTTCTCGTCATGCCCACTTCTTAGAAACTGAATTTTTAGAAAATCAGAAGAGTGGGAGCGAAATAGAACTGGAAGAAATTCCAGAACCACAAACTGCTACTGAAAGTTTGGTAGAACCAGAGGTTCAAGAAGAACAGAACATTCCTGCACCCCTCCGCAGGAGTAGTAGGCCGTCTCATCCGCCTGAGAGATACTACGGTTTTCTCATAGACGGGGATAGAGAGGATTGCATCATAGATGATGATGAACCTACTGACTTCCAGCAGGCCATCCAGAGCGGCGACTCGGTACGATGGCTAGATGCAATGTGGACCGAGATGGAGTCCATGTACACCAACAAAGTATGGACTTTGGACTTTGCTCCAGATGGGGTAAAACCCATAGGATGCAAATGGATCTTCAAGAAAAAGATTGGTGTAGATGGACAGGTGGAAACCTATAAGGCTAGACTTGTTGCAAAGGGTTTTCGTCAAAAACCTGGTTTGGACTATGACGAAACTTTTTCTCCAGTGGCTATGCTCAAATCCATTCGGGTCCTTCTTGCTATTGCTGCCTTCCATGATTATGAAATCTGGCAGATGGACGTAAAGACGGCTTTTCTGAATGGAAATTTAGAATAGAGCGTCTATATGGATCAACCAGAGGGTTTCAATCAGAGTGGGAGCAGCGGGAAAGTATGCAAGCTGCTTAAGTCCATTTATGGACTAAAGCAGGCATCGCGGAGTTGGAACATCTGTTTTGATGAGACAGTCAAAGAATATGACTTTATCAAAAATCCAGATGAACCGTGCATATATAGTAAAGTTGTGGCCAGAAGTGTCGTATTCCTCGTCTTGTACGTGGATGACATTCTATTGATAGGAAATGACATTCCTATGCTACAATCTGTCAAAGGATTCTTATCACACAGGTTCTCCATGAAAGACCTGGGTGATGCCTCTTACATTCTGGGGATCCGGATCTATCGTGATAGATCCAAGAGGATGTTGGGACTTTCGCAGTCCAGGTATATCGACACTGTACTGAAAAGATTCAGTATGGAAGATTCTAAGCGCGGTAATCTACCGGCTTGTCACGGAATCACCCTCTCCAAAGAGATGTCTCCCAAGACTGATTTGGAAAGGGAACGCATGTCTATTATACCCTACGCTTCTGCGGTAGGCTCTATAATGTATGCGATGTTGTGCACCAGACCAGATGTAGCTTACGCACTGAGCGTGGTAAGCCGGTATCAGTCAGACCCAGGGGAGAAACACTGGATAGCAGTAAAGAACATTCTCAAGTACCTGAGGAGGACTAAGGAGATGTTCTTGGTTTACGGCGGAAAAGACCTCAGGTTGGAGGCCTTTGCTGATTCCGGCTTCCAGAGTGATAAGGACGATTCCAAGTCCATGTCGGGTTATGTCTTTACCCTCAATGGAGGGGCGGTGTGCTGGAAGAGCTCCAAGCAGGACACCGTTGCTGACTCGACGATGGAAGCGGAGTATATAGCTGCTTGCGATGCCGCAAAAGAAGCAGTCTGGATGAAGAAGTTCCTAACAGAACTTCAGGTGGTTCCTACCATAGTTGATCCAATACCTCTGTATTGCGACAACAACGGAGCTATAGCTTTAGCGAAGGAACCAAGGTCCCATCAGAAGTCCAGACACATCTTGAGGCGCTATCACCTGATCAGGAAGATCATTGATCGTCAGGAGATCGAGGTTCGGAGAGTTGCTTTAGAAGAGAACATTGCTGATCCATTCACGAAGGCCCTTCCTCAGATTCAGTTCGAAAGGCTGCTCGAGATCATTGGTCTACGATATGCCAGTACATGGCCCTAGTGCAAGTGGGAGATTGTTAGTGTTTATGCCCTAGAAGGCCATTACTGTATCATACTAGCTTGTATATTACTTAATGGAAGCTTGGGATATTCACATGTATATAACAGTCTTGCTAAACATGGTAGTATGCTACTTGGTTTTTCTATCTTAATATGTGAGTATACGTATTGATAGAGCTCTTAGGATCTTGCTTGTCTACCAGCGTTGTGATGGCAGTCACACTAGTGGGGGCTGGGTAGTCTACAAGCACATCCTTATTCAGGTCCCTGGTCGTTGGATTATCGAGACAGAGCATCGATACTCCGGAGTAGACTGGTGTGTACGCTTCTCATCCCAGTTGGGGAGATGGTCTGTCCCACAGCCGTCAGTACGTTGTACTGGAGATAGTATGCAGGTGCTCGTTAGGTTACGGGTACACCGGACAGGACTCACAGGGAACTGTTGGTTGGTTTGATACCAGTCGTCAGTGAACAGTTCCCAGGTGACATGAGTACAGCGTAGTCCGCAGACTTGACACTGCTACTTCGCCTCGAGTGTGTCCCACTGTTCTTAGATTGCTACCCTACCACGGCTCAAAGGAGTCGTGCAAACAGGTAGCAGTTGGGTGCAGTCCCGAGCACTTGGAGGCAGTGGCGGTTAGACAGGATTCGTCCCTCCCGGTATTGGGAGTAGATATCGTGCTGTGTCAGAGAGCCATTACGCAAAGTCCCTGGCCAGGGCAAGCGAGATTTGCTGGTAGGTTCCAGTAGTTTCTCAGGGTGTAATGGGCTTCCCTCCGACACGACTTATACCGCTATTAGGGGACTGACGCTTGCCGCCCCCCTAGGCCCGATATGCGATAGTCTTGGACGAACGGACCGGACTGTATGGAGATTGTCACATCAGACTCAGTAGGAGTTCGGATGGGTTTACTCATCGGCCTTCTTATCGACAACTACCTGGGGACCGTTACGTACAGCTAGTGCCGCTTGCGGTCTGTGGTTAAACCCACTGCCAGCGTAGTAGTCGAGTCTCTAGAGTCCCACACAGAGAGTTTCCTACTCCAGGCGAAACGATATAGAGGTTGCATGGTTTTGCGACAAAGGGTTTGGACGCATACGTGCGTTTACGCGCGTATGACTTTCGGACAGTTTTTACCAGTCGGCTTTGGTTTAAGCCAGTTACTGGTATCCGGTTATTGGATTTATACAGTCTAAAGATTTTCCGTATTTTTACGGTTCGGAGGGGCGTTCTCGTAATTACTCGAGAAGCTTCTAGAAGATGTGACTAAGGAGGATTCTTTTGGATAAGAAAGTGAGTCATGGTGGTGATTCATTCATTTCATTAATGCACATTTATTGCTTAATGACTCATGCTAATGAATCACCACTAGATATTTTATGAAGCATGCTTATTCATTTCCTTTATTCATTTTTGTTAAAAAAGAATGCTTCATAATATATTATGATACACTCTCTCTCCTCTCATTATCTTATCTCACATTCTCTCTCCTCAAGCTCTCATCTTCAAACCCTAATCCTTAATCCTCATGTGTTGAGATCAAAGGATTAGTTAGACTAAACAATCCATTACCTTTACTCTATATCATCCTATCATCTTTGATTAGCAATCAAAGTTGATTAGTTACCTCAAGTTAGAGGTTTAGCTTGGAGTTTCGCTCTCGGGTGGATCGTCTACTACCTAGAGAAGGTCGAGGAGAACAAAGGAGGACGTAAAGACGAAGGACTAGTTTCGATCGGTATAATCCCTTAACACTATAGTTTAGTTTAGCTATGTGTTTGGTTATTATTTGTTTAGCTTCGATTTAAGCGGTTAGTCGATGTTCGTTCCTTAAACTTGATCGTTTTTGTAAAATCCGCCTCCCCACAAGTACTGGGGTGTACTACATCGACTTACACCACTCACAAAGGCTTTTTCCCAGAGAGAGACTCATATGGGATGGTTGAGTATTAGATACTGCAACCACAGCTATAGATGGCCCTAGTGCAAGTGGGAGATTGTTAGTTATATGTATGCCCTAGAGGCCATTACTGTACATTTAATGTATATTGTAGTGAATGCTGGGACATATATAGGTAGGACTTTCTTGCTCGACATGATAGTACGCTATCTGGTTGCTCTTTATCTTAACATGTATACTTTCTGTCTCTCTGTTACATGTTGATAAAGCCCTTAGGATGTGTACTCGACTTCCAGGACTATGATGTAGATCATACTAGTGGGGCCTGGGTAGTCCATGAGCACATCCTTCAATGTTCCTAGTCGTGGGAATATCAAGACGGGGCATCGATATTCCAGAGTAGACTAGCGTATATCCTCTCGACCCATATGATGGGCGATGGATGATACCATATCCATTGGTGTTTGACATCAGAGATGGTATGCTGGTGCTCAGTGGAGAATGGATACACTGAACGGACTCGCCGAGAACTCCCAGATGGTATTATACCTCACGTCAGATGGCAGTTCTCTGGTGACACTGGTACAGCTTAGTCTGTTGACCCGAGATCGTCATAGAGTCTTGTGTGTTTCCCACTGTGCTTTCATTTCCACCCTACCACGGCTCTACTGAGTTGTGCAAACAGGTGGTTTTTGGGTACAATCCCGATTCATATGGAGGCAATGAGCGATAGGAGGGGATTCGTCTCTCCCGGTATTGGGGGTTGATGTTGCGCTATGCTCGACTGGCCATAACTGGAAATCCCTGGCCAGGGTTGCTGTGATATACTGGTAAGAGTTATCAGTAGTTTCACGATTGATATGGACCTTACGTCGGCATGACTTATCAAGCTATTGGGGTCTGACGTTTACCACCCCTAGGCGAGATATGCGACATATCAGACGAACAGATCGGACTGTATGGTAAGTGTTACTGATTGGATTCACAGGAGTGTGAGCGGGCTTGCTCGTTGATCTTCTGATCGCTCAATACCCGGGTGGCCGTTACGTTTAGCAGACCGCTTGCGGCTTGTGGGTGCTTGATATGATCATCACTTTCTGCCGGCGTATTGACTAGTCTTTAGAGTCCTACATAGAGGTTTCCTAGCTCAAGCGAAACGAAATAGGAGCACATATGAGATATGTGCGGGACCAAGAATAATGCGTGTATGTGATACCGTATTCTATTCTCGCGATGAATGTATTGATTGGTTGTATGCGATATAACCTAGTTATCGAATCGAGGATTGATTCGATAAGTCGATACATTGGATATTAGTCGGTCATATGCGATATGACCGGATCGTTAAATCAAATGTTGATTTAATGATTTAATGTATAATTATATATTTGATATATTACTTTGCATTAACTAGTATTGGTTCACTTAAGATGGATTTTCTCACTTGATGTGCACATTGTATATATGATATAGTTTTGTGCACTAGTTTGTATCATGTTTGATGATACATGCAAACTTGGGTGTGTATGATTAAACCATGATTAGGTTAATGGTTAGGGTTTGATTTACTTATTTATTTATTCTTTTCATTTATATTTTGGGCAAGAAATAAAATGGTGGATTCTTTTCTTTCTTCTTGAAGCTTCATGATGTTTTGAAAAGTCATGACCATTTTGTTTCTTTCCTTAACCTAACCATTATACCTAACCCTAGTTTAGTCTCTACACTTGTTAGGCTCACCAATGGTTGCATTATGATAAGAATGACTTGGATTTTCTTTTTAAGATAATCCTTTTTTATTCTATCTTCATCTTCATCAAGCTTCATGAAAGCTTTCTAGCTCCAATGGTGCCTTGAGATTTAAAGTGAGAAATCCAAATCTAAAGTCAACCCACTTCCTATTTCTTCATCCTCTACCACTTGCCATGTAGTAGAGTGTGTTATCTTCATAAGTTTCATGACTTAGTGAAGGTGGAGCTTGAGCTTGAGTTGCCTCGACGTAGATTATCTTCGGCATCGAAGTCAACGACCTAGCCCGACCATTTCTCTGATGAAACCAACGCTAGAGTCCGGGATCCGATGATCGCAGCGAAGGTAAATCTTCACGGAGCTATGGAGGTGGAGGACCGGATCTACAAAGGTTGTATTTTCCGTTCACTCTTAGTTAAGTTGTTAACTTATATCGTTTTCTCCTACCCTCTAGTTACGATCTTGCTTAGGGTTACTTGGCACATAGAAAAAATTTGATTTTGGCAAGTTTGATCTATTGTAGAACCTCATGGGTGTGCCTAGGAACCCTAAAATCCCATGTGCCCGTGTCAGTACCTCAGGTAGCAATTATCATATGGATGATGTATGAATGCATGAAACAGAATGCATGTACTGAAGAAAACTGCTTTCATAAATTAGTGAGATTTCTGTATCTTTTTAAAAATGAGATATCATAAATAAAATCAGCATAAACAGTGTCTAGCATCGACACAAAACATAAATCCCAATATCGCAATATCTTAGGCTCTAGCTATCCGGACTGACCTGGATTATCAATATCTGTACCTCGATGTCCCAAAATCTCAATGTCTCAATCTCACTATCTAGGGCGCCGTCAGTCCGGACCGGCCCCTACCATCAATCTCAAGGCCATGACGGTATCCTCCGGATATCCGACGCGGCGGGTAAAATCACCGGTAGGTAGTCTTCCCCTACCAGGCTCATCGTCATCACCACGAGCTTGTTGCCCCGGGGTACCTTACAGGTTCCACCATGTACTCGAAACGGTTCATCCAACTCCTCGAATCGGGCTTCGAAATCCATCAGCAAACTCATGATGGACGACTCATACATCATGGGAAAACCGCACTTTTCATTTAAAAAGAGAGAGAAAAGAAGTTTGTAAATGTTTTTGCGGTTTTCCCCCAAATCCAGGAAATCTCATGAAATCCGAATCCAAATCATCAATAGCATGTAAACAGTGAATATAGGCATAAAATCCATGAATGCGGCATAACAGTGAATACTAACATGCATGAAGCAGCAAGTAATAACTACAATGTCTAAACTAGCATGTAAGGCAAGTACACTAATATCATGTCTAAACTATTAGCTAACAAACTATATCAATGAAATAGTATTTTCTAAAGTCTTCGTGACATGGCAATTACCGATGAAGATGTGTGTGAGCCGGCAAGCAAGTGTACGTGTACGCATCATCGGTAATTGTGCTGGTGTCCTAACAGCATGATATCAACAAAGCAATATGAAATCACAATATAAGTATGCGATGCGGAGCGAACAACAATAATGAGCGGGAGCTAAATACTAGACATAATGATAACAAATCTACATTTAATATAAATCTAGTCTAACAACTACACTAAACTATACGGCCGAGCTAACAAGCTAAACTAAAGGTAAGGAAACCGCCTACATCTGAGTCGATGCATATATATATAGTCGGTGATCCCGCCTCGATAATATCACATCCGATACCATATCTATAATCAAATATTCCCAAGTCAAGAGTGCGGATCAAACATCAATATATAGCTCGTACGTAAATCCGTCGTACGGCATCCCAAATCTGGGTACGGGTCAATATCACATTCATCACATTATTCATCTGGTATCCTCTTTATCCAAGATTATAATCCGGGTACTGATCTACGTCTAGTACGATACTAATATCATCAATATAATCATGATCCGACCACTGATCGACAGTCTCGTACAAACCGATATCATCAGCACATATCATCATAAAGAAGTATACATCGCCCAATGCGGCCTATCATAAACATCCTAACATATCATATCTCATAACACGATCACATGTCGATCATTTCATTATTATCACTATTCACATGGTATCGTCGTCCAAAGATCCGCTATGACATCATGACGTATCTCAAATACGAATCCTGCTATATCACCGATCTCACGGTCTCAAATCAAACTCATCAACTCACCTCAAATTCCAAATACTATCCTTAAATCCAGTATGTGAACACATAGTCCCATACCCATGTGAACACATAAATACATATTCCCGTATAAGCACAAATGAAAGAAGAATGTATGCTAGTATGGGTGTGTGTATATGTGTGGTGCAACCACTACTCTAGGGTTTCGCAACACTAAACCTATCCAATCACACCTAAAATCTATGTTTATCATCAATAAACTCAACAATATATAATCAATATATATGTGTGTATACGTATTCGTATACATCGCCACGAACTGCGGGGGTGCTATACGCCATCCACTCGACTTCTCCCCGTAGATATAAATCTACTCACCTGGTCCTCGCTCGCCGGTGCCGACGTCGCCACGCACTTGCTTGTCGTCTCGAAGTCCACATGGGGTACCTACATATCATAACGCACTGTATCGCATTAAAATCCGACTCATGACCAAAACGACACACGAATCCCACATAGGTCAAAACCTATGGGTTGCTTTCACAAATCAACCCAAAACCCTCGACATCGGCGTACAAACACCGAGTGATCGCGAAAAACTCAAACGCACCAATCGTGGTTTCAAAACTCACTAATTATATAAGAAATAGGTTTTAATTCATCAAAACCATAAAAGTAAACAAATCGTTTTATTTCCCAAAAATCTAGTTAGCGGTCGTTAACCGTTTTAATACAAATCTTGATGTTTAAACAAAACTAATGGACATAATATTTACTAAATAACTTAAATAATCCATACAAACCATTTCCACAATTTAATTTCACCAAACTATATACGTTCAAAAAAACTAATTTGCAATTTTACCCAAATTTCAACCATTTTAGCAAAAATGCATAAACAACAATTTAGCTTAGATTTGCATGATCTAAAATATTCAAATACAATTTAAAATGTTAATAATACCATGAATACCCTAATTAGATTTTTATCCCAATTGATTACTAAATTCCCAAAACCTAGTTAACAAAATTAACACAATCAGCAAAATTTTAAACTAACAAATAGCAACTAGTAACTAGCTTTTCCTTACATGACTTAAGATCTCAAATTACAACACACAAATCATGATCCAAATACCCAAAACTCTAATTTGATGACAACCCCTTCTCTTGAATTTTCAATCATGCAATTTGAACCCATATAAAACCTAATTAACACTTAATTAAGCTAACATAAGCATTAATCAACAATTTAACAAAAAGGTCAAGATTTTTATACCTCACAACCCATTGATCCAACTTGAAATCTAGCCTCTCAAATTGCCATCTTGTTCCCTAGATCCATATTACAATGGTCAAGTAAAAATGGGTAGGGATTAGATTTTGATTTTGTGGGATTTTTGAAGCATTTTGGATGATTTTTTTGATGGAATTTTGAAGAGAAAAGAGAAGGAGAAATGGGGGCTGTTGTTGTTGCAGGTTTCATCCAAGGGGGAGAGGGGGAAAAGGTGCTGGGATGGTGCCAAAAGATCCAAGTCAAAGCCCCTCCCAATTACCATAATACCCCCACCCAACTAATATATATAAAAACCTATATTTTAAACCATTTAAATGAGTTAAACAAGCAAAAGAATGGAGGGGAGAAATGTGGGCTGCAGGTGGTAGTGGGGCCGGCCAAGGGGAGGTGAGGGTGTGTGAGAGAGTGTACAAGAAAATTTCATGCAAAAAGAACCCCTCAAGTTACAAAGATGCAAGTTTTAGTTTAATTATTTAAATTTTAGTTTTCCCTTAATTATAACCAATTAGAACTTGAAATAAATTGCTAAAAATTTATATTACTAACTAGATTTTAGTTGTCATGGTTCTATAGGGTGTAATTAGCCTATTCAAATTTGTATTTATCGCTAATTTAATGTATTTTTAACAGCTTAAAATAATATTAAAATAATTAATTTCGGAAATTTTTTCAGAAAATTAGAAATTTTACGAGTGGCTCAATAAACACCAAATACTAGCAATTACATAGCTACAATAGGTATATTTAATTTTATAATAAAGATATTTGTATTTTGAGTTTTACAGAAAACCCCCTTATTTTACCGATTTTTCCGAAATTTCACCGAAACGATTTTCAAAACGTTACAGTACACCACCAGGGTACTATATCTACATGAATCCAACGCATATCAACAATATACTGAGTGCAGGAAAAATAAATAATCTCATGCACAAATCATAAGCATGGAAAAACCCAGTGTAAATCAACAACACCCCAGATCCAAAAATCCTCAGATCGGCCCCGTAAATCTCATGTAACCTGAGTGTCAAACATCGACACCAGAAATATCTTGAAAACTGTTGCCCAGTATCGACACATAAATACTCATATCCATACGTTCCTCGAAACCCAAGTGTCCAACCTCGACACTCGTGTTCCACGTATCGGTTGCTCTGATATACATACGTTCATCGAAACCCAAGTGTCCAACCTCGACACTCGTGTTCCACGTATCGGTTGCTCTGATATACATACGTTCATCAAAACCCAAGTGTCCAACCTCGACACTCTGTTAGTTATATGTATGCCCTAGAGGCCATTACTGTACATACGATGTATATTGTAGTGGATGCTAGGACATATATAGGGAGGACTTTCTTGCTCGACATGATAGTATGCTATCTGGTTGTACTTTATCTTAACATGTACTCTGATTGTCTCTATGTTACATGTTGATAAAGCCCTTAGGATATGTACTCGACTACTGGGACTATGATGAGATCATACTAGTGGGGCCACGGTAGTCGACGAGTACATCCTATAACTGTTCCTAGTCGAGGGTGTATCGAGACACGGCATCGATACACCAGAGTAGACTAGCGTATACGCATCTTGACCCATATGATGGGTGATGGATGATCCCATATCCATCGGTGTTTGACATCTAGGATGGTGTACGGGTGCTCAGTGGAGACTGGGTACACTGGACGGACTCGCCGAGAACTCCCAGATGGTATTATACCTCACGTCAGATGGCAGTTCTCTGGTGACACTGGTACAGAGTAGTCTGTTGACCCGAGATCGTCATAGAGTCTTGTATGATTCCCACTGTGCTTTGATTTCCATCATACCACGTCCAAGAGGGCATGCAAAAAGGTGGCTTTTGGGTACAGTCCCGAATCACATGGAGGCAATGAGCGATAGGAGGGGATTCATCTCTCCCGGTATAGGGAGTAGATGTTGTGCTGTGTTCGATTGGCTATAACCGGAAATCCCTGGCAAGGGTTGCTGAGATTTACTGATAAGTGTTATCAGTAGTTTCTCGAACTGTTATAGACCTCATATCGACACGACTTATCGAGCTACTGGGGTCGGACGTTTGCCACCCCTAGGCGAGATATGCAACATATCAGACGACGAGACCGGACTGTACGGGAGTGTTACTGTTTGGATTCACATGAGAATGTACAGGCTTTCTTATTGATCTTCTGAGCGCTCAATACCTAGGTAGCTGTTACGTTTAGCTGACCGCTTGCAGCTTGTGGGTGTTTGATATGATCATCACCTACTGCCGGCGTATTGACGATTCTTTAGAGTTCTACACAGAGGTTTCTTGACTCAGGCAAAACGGAGTAGGGGCACATATGTGATATGTGCGGGACCGAGGATAATGCGATATGAGATACCGTATTCTATTCTCGCGATATTTGATATCAGCCGGGTCATCGGATCAAGTGTTGATTCGATGAATCGGTACGAATAAATATTAGTCGGTTATATGTGATATAGCCGGATTGTCGGATCAAGTGTTGATTCGATAATTTAATGTATAATAATATATATGATATATTAAATTACATTAACTAATATTAGCTCACTAAAAGATTCTTTTTCTCACCGGATTAATACATTGATATATATGCGATATATGTTAATTGTATTATTTTCTTTTGTTGCAAATATATAATATATATGTGATATATATTATTGTGACTTGATATGATTTATTATAAAACATGTTTAAGGATGATAAAAAGGGATTAGGGTTTGATTAGGATTAGCTCCTTCTTGTTCATTCTAGAAGGATTCTATTTTTTCATGATAAAGATATTTTGTTATGACTCATGCTTTGACCTAACCAAACCCTAACTCTAGTTTATTCTCTACATAAGTTTAGCCTCTCATCCTTGACCATGGTTTTGATAATCAATCATATATTCTTGATTACTATTCATCACAAAAGGATTTCTATCATTCTTCATCTTCTTCCTTCTTCTTTCTTCATGGAAAAAGCTTACTAGCTTTTTTCCAAGTGATGAATAAATGTGAGAAAAAGATAAATAAAGAGAGCAAAAATCCTACTTCATTATTCTCATCTTCCCTTGCCCTTTAGATGAGAGTGTTCACTCAATTTTAGTGAGTGTTAGCTTGTGTTAATGAAACTTCAAGGTAGATCATCTTTGTATCGAAGATCGGAAGCAAGACTGCATCTTTCTCTTCGTGGAACCTCTCGAGAGTCTGGAACCCGATGATCGCAGCGAAGGGACCACAACACGGAGCTTATGAAGTGAAGGACTGGATCTACAAAGGTTGTAATCCCTCTCACTTAGTGTTAAACTGTTTAACATACTTGTTTTCGCCTAAACTCTAGTTTAAAGATCCGGCTTCGGGTTGTTCGGCACGGCTAATTTTTAAATCGGGCATGGTTGATGCCTCGTAGAACCTTGTGCGCATGCCTAGCAACCCTACAGTGGTATCAGAGCCAAGCTAGAGCTTTAGACGAAGTTTAAAGTTCGATCGAACCCGGAGAACCCGATATAACCCCTTCTCTGGAAATTTTTCTAAAATGTGATTTTTTGTGAATTAAAAATACTCAAAAAAATCAGCAGGGAATTATAGGAATTACTGTGAAACCCGACCCCCTAAATCCCCCAAAGCACCATGGAACCGTGGCCAAACCTAGGTATTGGTGGCGGTTCCGCGGCAATAAGGAAGGATTGAGGGATAGGGTTTGCACAGTAACCTCCGTAGCTAATTCCTGATTCTTCTGGGAATTTTTTATTTTCACTCCAGTGTTGTGTTTTCTGGGTTGTATTGGGGACTTAAAGATATGATCGGATATTTTAACTTTGTTTAGTTTTGTCCGGATAATTTTTAGAAACTGTTAAAATGTTCGAACGGATATCAATAACTCACTTTTTCCCCTATCGGAATTTTTTTCAAAAGTTGGATTTTTTCTCGAGTTTAAGAACGTTCTAAGTCGTGCAAGTAACGTGGTTGACCCTCTAGAAGACAACAAAGCTTAACTCGATTATGTGACCGTCTTGAACTGCCTCTGAACCTTAGGGTTTGTGGCAGTTCGGCGTGCCACATGTGAGGCGTTGGCTTGACCCTTCTACGGCTGGACCATCGGTACTGTGGCATATAATGGATGTTTTTAAACTGATTTCAAGTGTTAAGATATATTGGGGAAATCTTGGGTGTTTGATTATTCGATCGGAAAGTTTAACATTGTCTATTTATCTGCATTGTGATACAATATTTGGAATCCACAAATTGTTATGAGATAACTGATTTGAATATTATAGACATAGCGGTTTAGTCTCAGATGATCGGTTGCCACGGAATTTTGATGTGATCAAAAGTCCATCGCAATCACGTAGCGTACGCGGATACTCGCCGGGTAAACATAATAGACAGCTACGCCCCATAGCCCAGACCAAGTGACTGTAGGAGAACTCCGTCGCCAAAAGCATCCGTTCGGGTGCTTGCGGCAGCGGTGTTCCGCCTTAGTGCACTTTGTCGACGGCATCCGGGGGTGCGGCCGTCTACTAAAGTTTGCGACGAGCATTCGATCATAATGTCGGGAATCTTGTTGAATTGCCCGAGTTGATATTGAAAAGAGTTTTCGATAATGAGACTAAAATGCGGGGTTTATAATTGTTAGGAATGAGATGTCTAAAGAATTCATTTGGTTAGGCATGCGATGTCTAAAGAGGTTGCGAATTTCAACTGTTGTAGTTTTACACTTTCTTTTCTGTGACCGTAAGCGTAGTATGTGGTGTATCGCCGGCTTCGTTGCTATACATCAACGACAATCGGGATACGCATACTTGCTTACGTTGATGATATGAGATATTATGTGTTGCTGTGATATGTTATATTGGATCGTCGCGTTTTGAATAGCCGGGGGTTTTATGTGAGATGAGAGTTTTTTCTTTTTCATTCATGTAAAATTCATTTGTATGTAATATTCTTTTATTGGGGCACTTCCAGGTTGCGGAAGATGTCACCGTTGTATATTATTTACTTTTCCGCATTAGGTAGACCCAAGGCGGGGAGCATAAGTAACCGGGTTCTAAAGTCCAGTGGGAGACCATCTCGAGGAGTCGAGACCGGGTATCCTAACCCTAGAATTGGCTGTGTTGCTTGCCGCTCTTGTAGGGGTCTAGGGATGTGGGTTTGGCTATTCATCGCGACCGTGGAATCCGTGTTTTATACAGGCTCGTATTGAAAACACGGACGTCCTAGTATATCCAATATTTCATATATGTTCTTCTGCTGCAATGTTCTGTGATGAGATCATATTACTGCCTGAGACGAATGTTTATATTATATATATGAGATATATGTTATATTGCAGATTTCGTTTCAAATGTGATGCTTATGAAGCATAATAAAATGGGACTTCATTAATGAGATTAATGAAATAAAAGAAACCTAAGATGTTGTAGAAACTTGTTTAAAAAAATAAACTGGTAGCTCTAGTTCTTGCTTTGCATAGCGGTGTTCCTTGTAGAACATCCAGCACCTTATTCGATAAGGAAAGAGCCGAGATCCCTTCACCGGGAGTGACCTCTTTAGCAAAACTAGCAGATGCTACAAACTCGGTTTGTCTTTTGATTGCTTCTATAGTTCTTGTTTTGCATAGTGATATTTGTGAAATATCCCACACCTTATTCGATGAGGAAAGGTCCGACGATCTCTTCACCGGGAGTGACCCCTTTAGCAAAACTAGAAAAGCCTAAAAAACACTCCATTTAAAATCACTCGATTCTACAACGATATCAAGTTCATTACGCAAAGGGTTTTCTTAAAAACCTGTCGTAGCCCTCCGTCATTTCAGATAAGTACTACTTAGTATTCGTGCTGCGGTAGTTTGGCCTTCGTCAAGGCGTAGTGTACGGTAGCTAACTAGTGCTTATCTGCTAGCATATGATGTGATTAGATTAGGGTATTCATACGGCGTAGTTTGGCCTTCGTCAAGGGTCGTGCGGGTGGGTTTAATTCAATCAAGAAATGAACGGGTTGAACTTGACTAGCGGACTATGGGTAGTTTGGCCTTCGTCAAGGTCATAGAACGCTAGGGGTAAAAGCATTATTGGGAATTTCAAGTGTTGAAATTTGCAATGAGATTGCATACTTTCTATGAGATAGTTGGATCTCGATACCCGCTGCGAGTAAGAGTTACTCCTGGGAGAGTTTTTACACATTACAATTAGCCGATCAAGTAGGTGTCTAGAAAGGTGTTAACGGGGTTATGCCTCTTGGAAAACGAGGTTTACTTTAATTAAGTCCGTGCGAAAGCACGGGGAACCTCCCTCAAAGTACCGACACTGGCCTGGCTGAAAGATTGGCGAACTTGTTGCGTGTAATTAATCCCGGCTAGTCTTTCCTTTTAGGGTTTGAAGGAAGATTTGATTAAAACAGTGGGAGACATCCTGATTAGATATATTAGATAACCAATCTAATCTTGCAAGAGCATATGTTGAGTGTTTTTCTTCTCTCTCTCTCCAGGTAGCGACCATATCACGCCTTAATCAAGATAATAAAACGGATATATTGACCGAACCCGCTTGTTATACTGAGTTGGGGAACGTTGGTACCGCTCCAACTTATAATTGTTATAAGACAGAGCAGGAAATTGGGGAATACCAGATTTCCCGTGTCGCCCAAACGAAGAAAGTGCATGTTGATGCATCATCTTCGGGTGTGTTCATTACAGAAAACTGTTTCTCAGTATCTTTTACGTCCTGGGTATGTGATACCGGATCAGGATCCCGCATATGTATTCTGTTACATGGGCTACAGATAGGTCGAGAACTGAGAACGGGTGATAAGTTTTATGAGATAGAAAACGGTGCAAGTATTGCAGCCAAGTCTGTTGGTCACTATCACCCAGTATTACCAGAATACATTGATTCTGAACAAATGTTATTAGATACCGAACCTGATATACAACATCATATCTGTCTCTTTAGTAGTAAAGAAAGGATATAATTTTGTATTGTTGGATAATGTTTTGAACATTTCCTATATCAAGAGTTAATCGGTTCAGGCACGCTATCTAAAAGCATTGATGTTCGAAATCAAACTACAGTTCTTAGTATACGGAACACACACAAGAGGAAGAGTTCAGAAATGAACGAATCCTTCTTGAGGTATTGTAGACTAGGTCATATCAATGCGACCCGACTAGCTAAGTTACATATAGATGCATATTTAAATTAGTTTGAATTTACATCTTGTGAAACTTGCCGGTCATGTTACAAAGATAAGATGACCACAGCTCTGTTTATTGGAAACAGAGAAATAGTTAGTGAACTCTTGGGATTGATACATGCTGATATATGAAAGTCCCCTGTCTACACATGCCAAGACCGGTTCTTTGTACTTCATTACATTCTCTGATAATCTCCCAAGATTCAGACATGTGTTCCTGTTGAAACATAAGTCCGAACCTTTTGAGATATTCAAAGAATATAAGTTATAAGTAGAGAACCAACAACGGGTATAAGTATTATGTCCTTTGATGAGATCAAGGAGGAGAATACTTGAGTACGGAATTCCTGGACTATTCTAAAGGAGAATGAGATTCTCTCTTAGCACTACTCCTCCGTATACACCATAGCACGTCGGTGTATCGGGGCGGAGCAAGAAACACCCTATGTGATATGGTGTGCTCTATGATAAGTACTGCTGAGTTTCCTATTTCCTTTTGGGAGTTATGCACTTGAGAAGCTGCATACCTATTGAATAGGGTTCAAATCAAATCAGTTGCCTACCACTTCATATGTGATATGGAAAGGGAAGAGCCCATATCTTAAGTTTGTTAAGATTTGGGGTTGTCCGGCCTATGCCTAAAAGAAAAATCCGGACAAGCTCGAGGCAAAGTCTGTTATGTAGAACTGGAAATGTTCCAGCTATACAAACTGCAGCTGATGATTTGGTAGAACCAAAGGATTCAATAGTTTCCAACGAACCTCATCCTCTCCGCCGATATAGTAGGGTTCCTCACCCACCTGAGAGATACTTCGGTTTCTCTATGACAGTGAGAGCGAGGATTGCATCATGAGATGATGACCCAACTAGTTTCGAGCTGGCCATCAGGAGTGGGACTCTGTTAGAATGGCTGGATGCTTATCGATCTGAGATGGAATCCTTATACACCAACTTATGGACTTTGGTTGCTTTATCTGAAGGGTTAAATTCCCATCAGGAGTGAGTATATCTTGAGAAGATTACTTGGTGTACATGGAAAAGTTGAGACTTTCAAAGCCATGCTTAAGTCCATCCAGATCCTACTTGCCACGGCTATATACCATGACTACGATATATGGTGGTTGGGTGTCATGACTGCTTTTCTAAATGATGTTTTAGAAGAGAGCGTCTATAAGTACATAGCCAGAGGGCTTCGTAGACAGTGGGAGAAGCAGAAACGTGTGCAAGATGTTTTATATGATAAAATAGGTATCGCGGAGTTGGAACATCTGTTTTGATGTGGTAGTCAAAGAGTTTGACTTCATCAAAATGGTAGATGAACCTTGTATATGCAAAAAGGTAGTAGAGAGTATGGTGGTGATCCTTGTAGAGTACGTGGATGACATACTCTTGATAGGGAAGGAGTTTCCTATGCTACGCTCGGTCAATCTCCGCTTATCATAAGGATTCTCCATATAGGATCAAAGTGATACCTCCTAAATCCTGGGTTTTGGATCTATGAGATAGATCTAATTGGATGTTGGGATACTCACTAGTTGTAGTGAGATGGTATCAATCGATCCTGGGGAGAATCACTGGAAAGGTTCCAGGGTGATAAGAACGACTGAATGTCAGTTGCAGGCATTGTCTTTACCCTGAGTGGAGGGACGGTATGTTGGAAGAGTTCCAAGCTAGATACCGTGACATACTAGACGATTAAAGGCAAGATACATCGTTACCAAGGATGCTACCAAAGAGGCAGTATGGATATTTATAAGTTCATGAGATGAACTTCGTTCCTACCATTGTGTGGCAATGGAGTTGTGGCTTTAGCCAAGGAACTACCGTCCCATCAGAAATCCAGATATAATTCTTAGGCAGTATCACCTGATCATGGAGATGGTTGATCTCCAGGGAGATCGAGGTTAGGAGAGTAGACACAGAGGACAACAGCACGGATCTACTCACAAAGGCCTTTTTCTCAATAGAGACTTTTATGGGATGGTTGAGTATGAGATACTTCAGCCACAGCTAATTGTTGGGTATGTGATACCACAACAGATGGCCCTAGTGCAAGTGGGAGATTGTTAGTTATATGTATGCCCTAAAGGCCATTACTGTACATACGATGTATATTGTAGTGGATGCTAGGACATATATAGGGAGGACTTTCTTGCTCGACATGATAGTATGCTATCTGGTTGTACTTTATCTTAACATGTACTCTGATTGTCCCTATGTTACATGTTGATAAAGCCCTTAGGATATGTACTCGACTACTGGGACTATGATGAGATCATACTAGTGGGGCCACGGTAGTCGACGAGTACATCCTATAACTATTCCTAGTCGAGGGTGTATCGAGACAAGGCTTCGATACACCAGAGTAGACTAGCGTATACGCATCTTGACCCATATGATGGGCGATGGATGATCCCATATCCATCGGTGTTTGACATCAAGGATGGTGTACGGGTGCTCAGTGGAGACTGGGTACACTGGACAGACTCGCCGAGAACTCCCAGATGGTATTATACCTCACGTCAGATGGCAGTTCTCCGGTGACACAGGTACAGAGTAGTCTGTTGACCCGAGATCGTCATAGAGTCTTGTGTGATTCCCACTGTGCTTTGATTTCCATTGTACCACGTCCAAGAGGGCGTGCAAAAAGGTGGCTTTTGGGTACAATCCCGAATCACATGGAGGCAATGAGCGATAGGAGGGGATTTGTCTCTCCCGGTATAGGGAGTTGATGCTGTGCTGTGTTCGATTGGCTATAACCGGAAATCCCTGGCCGGGGTTGCTGAGATTTACTGATAAGTGTTATTAGTAGTTTCTCGAACTGTTATAGACTTCATATCGACACGACTTATCGAGCTACTGGGGTCTGACGTTTACCACCCCTAGGCGAGATATGTAACATATCAGACGACGAGACCAGTCTGTACGGGAGTGTTACTGTTTGGATTCATAGGGGAATGTACAGGCTTTCTTGTTGATCTTCTGAGCGCTCAATACCTGGGTAGCTGTTACGTTTAGCTGACCGCTTGCAGCTTGTGGGTGTTTGATATGATCATCACCTACTGCCGGCGTATTGACGATTCTTTAGAGTCCTACACAGAGGTTTCTTGACTCAGGAAAAACGGAGTAGGGGCACATATGTGATATGTGTGGGACCGAGGATAATGCGATATGAGATACCGTATTCTATTCTCGCGATATTTGATATCAGCCGGGTCATCGGATCAAGTGTTGATTCGATGAATCGGTACGGATACATATTAGTCGGTTATATGCGATATAGCCGGATTGTCGGATCAAGTGTTAATTCGATAATTTAATGTATAATAATATATATGATATATTAAATTACATTAACTAATATTAGCTCACTAAAAGATTCTTTTTCTCACCGGATTAATACATTGATATATATGCGATATATGTTAATTGTATTATTTTCTTTTGTTGCAAATATATAATATATATGTGATATATATTATTGTGACATGATATGATTTATTATAAAACATGTTTAAGGATGATAAAAAAGGATTAGGGTTTGATTAGGATTAGCTCCTTCTTGTTCATTTTAGAAGGATTCTATTTTATCATGATAAAGATATTTTGTTATAACTCATGCTTTGACCTAACCAAACCATAACTCTAGTTTATTCTCTACATAAGTTTAGCCTCTCATCCTTGACCATGGTTTTGATAATCAATCATATATTCTTGATTACTATTCATCACAAAAGGATTTCTATCATTCTTCATCTTCTTCCTTCTTCTTTCTTCATGGAAAAAGCTTACTAGCTTTTTTCCAAGTAATGAATAAATGTGAGAAAAAGATAAATAAAGAGAGCAAAAATCCTACTTCATCATCCTCATCTTCCCTTGCCCTTTAGATGAGAGTGTTCACTCAATTTTAGTGAGTGTTAGCTTGTGTTAATGAAACTTCAAGGTAGATTATCTTTGTATCGAAGATCGGAAGCAAGACTGCATCTTTCTCTTCGTGGAACCTCTCGAGAGTCCGGAACCTGATGATCGCAGCGAAGGGACCAAAACACGGAGGTTATGAAGTGAAGGACCGGATCTACAAAGGTTGTAATCCCTCTCAATTAGTGTTAAACTGTTTAACATACTTGTTTTCGCCTAAACTCTAGTTTAAAGATCCGGCTTCGGATTGTTCGGCACGGCTAATTTTTAAATCGGGCATGGTTGATGCCTCGTAGAACCTTGTGTGCGTGCCTAGCAACCCTACACACTCGTGTTCCATGTATCGGTTTCCAATATCCCTAAATCTCTCGGAATATAAGTGCCTAACATCGACACTAGAAATCCCCCAAATAGCATGAAAACATATCTCAAATGCGTAAATCCATGTAATATAACATATGCAACATAGAACAACATTATGAGCATATCACGGGAAAAGTCCGCTATTTAAATGCATCAAGTCATTAAATATATCACGCGGTTCCTAAGTATCCGAATCCCATATACATATCTAACAGTCCCATACCACCGATATATATCGTATAAAACTGAACATGTAACAATAGCAAAGTATATATGTGAGCATGTAGGTATAGCAAGGCATATGTGTATGCATGTAGGTATAGCAATGCATACTATATGTCATATGCGCCATCACACAAAAATAAATGCTTCTATGTCGCTAACCAATAGCAAGGTATATCATACGAATATCTGTGTTGTGCGTATCATAGAAATTACCGACAGTGTGTGTAGCATACAATAGGTGCTCGTGCAACGTGGGCTGTAAATAATAGTGTAGTGTACAATAGGTACAGGTTCAAGCACAACAAGTAACTATATGCAATGAAGTTCATATGCAATCAACTCATATGCGAATAACATGCAGCTATCATATCATATCCAGCCCTGACGCATAACGCCATACGGGCGTTTTCCCCATAAATGTTAAATCTACTCACCGATGATCTCGAGCTACGAAAATCCGACCACCTGCTTCCCTTTATTCGCAGCGTCCGAAGTCCCCGCTTGCGACCTTAAAATTTCACAAACACATCACATAAGCTAATACGCCGACACAAAGATAACGAAACGCAAGGATAATGCCCAGAAAATTACACTGCGCACCTAGTGCATAAAACGCGCACGACATCGGCAAAAAACCCTAGCTAGGGTCGCTAAACTACGCAACCACCAAGTCTAAACTCCGATCGTACCGATCGCGCAAACACAACATAATAAAATACGAGGAAGATAATATATATAATCTCGCAACAACCAATTGAACCCACGTCCAAAATTCACCGAAACCTAGTAAGCAACTTATCGCATAAATTAGCACAAGTCTAAAGCTAACACAAATCTAGCGATTACAAACATCGCAAAACAACTTTACCAAGTTATCCAAACCACTTCCATAATTTTAATCTCACCCAATTATATTTTGTTAAAACTTAGTTTGCTAAAAACTCAATTAGACAAATTTGGAATTAACAACAACTTTCATCCACTAGATTACGTTTTCAAAGTCTTCATTTTAACCATTATCCAAGACAAACCCTAACTTGATTTTACACAAAACAACATGAATCAACTAATCATGAATTTAAAGCTATATTTAAACAATCAAATTGCTAGCATAATGATTTAAACCTAAAAATTAAGGATTAGGGTTTGAAATTATACCTCTTCAAGAACATAAAAAATCAACTAGATCCATCTCCCTAGACTCCAAAAATCATGTTTTTCATGAAGATCTAAGCAAGTTTAGTGAAGAAGAATGATGGGTTATTATTTGTTTATGAGTTTTGTGGGATTATTTAAGGATTTTTGATATTTTATTGAGTTTGGAGAAGATGAAAAAGAGCAAAAAAATGAAAGGGTAGAACTTGGGGGAGGGTTCGGCCATGAGAAGAAATGGGGGGTTTTGTGAAAATTGTGTGGAGTTTTCTAGCTACAAATGATAATAAATGCTCATTAATGAAAAATGCCACCTTTTCTTTTCTTTTTAAAAATAATTTCCTTTAACACAAAATATCTAGATATTTGGCAAGACTGGATTAAGACTAATTCTAGTGATTAGTTTAGCATAGATTTACATTAGTAGTAATTAACCCAATCCAAAAATGTAATTACCACTAATAAAGTGCAAAATTAACAACTTAAAATAATATTTAATTAGGGAAAAATTCTATGTGAACCAAAACTTCCAATTGACCCCAAACCCCGCGCACTAGTACTATTATAGTTAAACTAGTTGTAGTCAAGTCTGTACAGAGGTTTGATCACAATCGGGTTAAAACGGAAAATACCGACTATTTTACCCTAAAACGGAAAAATACGCATAACGATTTCTAAAACGTTACAATCTCCCCCTTAAAGAAATTCAGTACCCGAATTAAAAATTTAACTACGCGTACCTTCGAAGAGATGAGAGAATTTCTTCCGCATCTCACTCTTGGCTTCCCAAGTGATCTCCTCACTAGTAGGGCCACGCCAAAAAACCTTCACAGATGGCAAGACCTTTGACCGATGTTTCTTCACCTGCCGATCCAATATAACTACCTGTTGCTCAGTGAACGAAAGATCGCGCTCAAGCTGAACGGTCTGGTGCTGAATCATGTGAGAAGGATCATGAAGGTATCTACGAAGTATCGACATATGGAACACGGGGTGAACATCCGGAAAACTAGGCGGGAGCGCCAAACGATAAGCAACAGAACCCACTCGCTCAAGTATTTCGAAAGGACCTACAAATCTGGGACTGAGCTTCCCCCTCTTCGCAAATCTCATAACTCCCTTCATCGGAGATATCCGCAGGAATACATGATCCCCTACTGTGAACTCGAGTCTGCGACGACGACGGTCGGCATAAGACTTCTGCCTGTACTGGGCTGCTCTCATCCTGTCCTGAATCAGCTGGATCTTTTCCGTAGTCTCCTGAACTAGCTGGGGTCCCAAAACCCTACTCTCGCCGAGTTTGGTCCAACAGACTGGCGATCGACACTTCCTACCATACAAAGCCTCAAAAGGCGTCATCTGAATCGTCTCCTGATAACTGTTATTATAGGAGAATTCAATCAACGGCAAGTGACGATCCCAACTGCCACCAAAATCAAGCACACACGCCCGAAGCATATCCTCCAGAGTCTGTATAGTCCGCTCCGACTGACTATTGGTCTGTGGATGAAAAACGGTGCTAAAACTCAACCGGGTACCCAAAGCTTCCTGAAGCTTCTGCCAAAGATGGCTAGTAAACTGGGTACCTCTGTCGGATACGATGCATATGGGAACACCGTGCAAACACACAATCTCATCTATGTACAACTGAGCATACTGAGTATAACCAAAAGTGGTCTTCACTGGAAGGAAGTGAGCCTCTTTCGTCAACCGGTCAACAATCACCCAAATAGAGTCATACCCTCGACTTGTCCTGGGTAGACCCACAACGAAGTCCATGGAAATCTGCTCCCATTTCCATTCCGGAACAGGTAAAGGCTGCAACTTCCAGCCGGCCTCTGATGCTCAGCCTTGACTTGCTGACAAGTCAGGCACCTCGAACGAAGTCCGAAATATTGCGCTTCATCCCTTCCCACCAGTAAAAGTCTCTTAAGTAACGGTACATCTTTGTGGAACCTGGATGAACGCTAAAGGCTGACTGATGTGCCTGCTCTAGGATCTCGCGTCTCAACCCATCAGCATCTGGTACACACAAGCGAGTCCCGCATCGTAGCACACCCTGGTCATCAATCATGAACTCCAAAACTGTACCCTGCCGAACAAGCTCAAGAATCTCAGACAAACGGGCATCACTGGGCTGCGCCTCACGGATACGATCAAAAAGCAGTAGATGGGCACGGACATGAGCGAGCTATCCCCCAGCGGAAGTGAACTCAAACTGTACTCTACCATCGCACAAGAGCTGCCAATCTGCAGAAGACTGTCGCTGAACTGCGCTCAACTGGGACAAGCTACCCCCGGGCCTACGACTCAAAGCATCAGCTACCACATTCGCCTTGCCCGGGTGATAAAGGTTCTCACAATCATAATCCTTCACAAGCTCCATCCAACGGCGCTGTCTCAGATTCAGATCCCGCTGCTGGAAGAAATACTTCAAGCTCTTGTGATCCGTGAAGTTCTGACACGACTCCCCGTACAAGTAGTGTCTCCAAATCTTCAACGCAAAGACCACCGCGGCCATCTCAAGATCGTGAGTAGGGTAATTCTGCTTGTGCTTCTTCAGCTGCCTAGAAGCATAAGCAATCACTCTATCATGCTGCATCAATACACAACCAAGCTCCACTCGAGAAGCATCACAGTAAACAACATAGCCGCCCGATCCAGAAGGCAAAGATAGAACTGGTGCTGTCATCAACCGAGTCTTCAACTGCTGAAAACTCTGCTCGCACGCATTAGTCCAAAGAAAAGGAACCCCCTTCCGGGCCAGTCTGGTCAGCGGTGCAGCGATACTCGAAAAATCCTGCACGAAACGGCGATAATAACCAGCTAAGCCCAAAAAGCTGCGGACCTCAGTCACAGATACAGTCTGGGCTAAAGCTGCACAGCCTCGATCTTCCTCGGGTCCACAAGAATACCATCTCCAGTCACCACATGACCCAGGAAAACCACTCTATCAAGCCAAAACACGTACTTTGAGAATTTAGCATACAGCTGGTGCTCTCTCAATGTCTGCAAAGCAATTCTCAAGTGCCTCTTATGCTCCTCACGACTCCTAGAGTAGACCAGAATGTCATCAATAAACACAATAATGAATTGGTCGAGGAACGGCTTGAAAATCCGGTTCATCAGATCCATGAACGCTGCTGGCGCATTGGTGAGTCCGAACAACATCACCAAAAACTCATAATGCCCATAGCGCGTACGAAAAGCAGTTTTCGGAATGTCATCATTCCGAACCCGCAACTGATGATAACCTGAACGCAAATCATTCTTAGAAAAATGTTTCGCACTCTGGAGCTTATCAAATAAATCGTCAATACGAGGTAAAGGATACCTATTCCGCACTGTAACTCGGTTCAATCGACGATAATCCATACACAATCTCAAACTGCCGTCCTTCTTCTTGACGAACAGAACATGAGCTCCCCACAGCGAAACACTCGGACACACAAGTCCCCTATTAAGCAACTCTTGCAATTGATCTTTAAGCTCTCTAAGCTCCGCCAGAGCCATCCGATAAGATGGTATAGAAATAGGCCCCGCACAGGGAATCAGATCAATGCAAAACTCAATATCGTGCTCTGGCGGCAACCCAGGTAACTCATCGGGAAAGACGTCGGGAAACTCTCACACGGTAGGAACCCAGTCCAACGACTCCACTGTAGCTCCAGTATCAAGAATGAAATCCAAGAATCCCCGACATCCCCTCCTCAAAAGCCGACTAGCGCAAAGTACATAAATCAAACTGTGAGGGGCGGCACCACGGTCCTCCTGCACAACAAACACTGACTCGCCGAGAAAACAAAACCTAAGTGTCTTCTCGCGGCAGTCCGCGGACGCGTAGCAAGTAGGTAACCAGTCCATGCCCAGAAGAACGTCGAAGTCCAACATCTCAAGAAGGATCAAGTCGACGGACAAATCTCTATCTCCTAAACGGACAGCACACGACCGGAACACGTGTCGCGCAACAAACGACTCTCCAACAATAGTAGTCACGACAAGCGGCTGACCTAGCAAACACGACTCTCGGCCTAACCTCGGCACGGAGTGCATATAAACATATGAATGCGTAGATCCCAGATCAAAAAGAAAATGTGCATCAAAAGAACATACAGAAAGGATACCTGAAACCACTGCATTGGACGCGTGCGCGTCCTGATGAGTCAAGGAAAACACCCGAGCCTGTCCTTTACCGGCGACTGGCTGACCTCCGCCTCTACCACCCCGCCCTCTCGGTACAAAACCACCGCAACCCCGACCTCTCTATACATGAGTCTGACGTGGAGCAACGACAGGCATAAGGGGCAACGCCCTCTGAGGTGGAGAAGGTGGTAAGGTAACCTGCGGTACAACTGCCTCTATCACATGTGGCTCAGCACAATCTCGAGCCTGATGACCCCGACTCCCGCACCGGTAACATCCAGAAGCAAACTACTGACTCTCCTGAGGATAAGAGCTAAAAAGCTGACCTTGTCCCGAACCTCCACTACCTCCAGTATCTGAACGGGAACTGTCATGACGTCTAAATGCCCGCCTCCCCGCTGAATCACCAGTACGAACCCTCTTCAGTTTCGGAGCAACCGACGACTCAGAAAGACGCTCCTCCACCAATAGGGCCGCGTCCACCGCTGCTGCATACGTGTCAATATGCTGTATGCTGATGGCTAAGAACAACTGGGTAAGCAGGCCTCGAACAAAACTCTTCACCCTCATCTCCTCAGTCGCTACCAAGTACAGAGCATACACAGACAGCTCGGTAAACAGTACATCATACTTAGCCACCGTCATCCCCGGAGTCTGACGTAACGACTCGAATCTGCACGCTCGAGCATCCCTGACGCTCGGTGGAAGAAAACGAGCTAGAAACACCGTCACAAACTCAGCCCAGGTCATAGGAGCAAAACCTGCGGCTCTGCCCCTCTCCAAGGACTTACAACACTTCTGGGACAGACCCTCCAGACGGAAGCTCGCGAACTCTACCCATCTCGCGTCGGAGTATCGGAGCGAACGAAAAATCCTGGCCATCCGGTCGATAACCGACTGCGGATCCTCGGCTGCATCTGTGCCAGTGAAAACCGGAGGCCTCAGCCTCCTGAACTCTTACAGTGACACGGTGATAACCTCCGGAGCTGTAGCTGCGACTGCCGGAACAGTAGGTACCATTGCGACCCCCGCAATGGGTGGAACAACCGTCTGCCTCTGTGCTCGAATGGCTTCAACTAACGACCCCATTATCTGGCGCAAGTCCTGCATACCAGCCCTAAGCATAGCAATCTGCTCCGGTACAACATGCGTACCGCCCTGGTCAGTCCTCGTCTCAGACGAGTCAACTCTGACCTCGGCCCTCGCGGCTGCTCTCTGTGCCCTCGTAGTCTTCGGCGGCATATAGGCTGGAATTTGAAACAAGATTCAATGAGGACACAGAAATCGAATCATAAGGATGTATATAATCATGGAAGGAATTTCAATCAATAAGTCCTAAGGTCACTTAGGCGGAGTACCGTGTCATAAGTATGCCGCGGAACATACGCACGCTACGTTATTCTGCTTAAGCTACCTACTCCATCATACCAAGGTCATCCTACACTCCGAAAGGTAAAACCTAGCGCTCTGATACCAACTTTGTCACGGCCCAAAAGTTAGGCCCGTAACCGGCACTTAAACTACGTAACGTCAACAGGCGTACGCAACTTAAGTATGCCGAAACCCAGAAATCTAAACCACCCAAAACTGGATAAGCGGAGAAAAAAACAGTTTAAAACATTCAGAAAATCTTAAGTAAAATCTTTAACTTTAGTTTTCTTTCATGAAAATTTCGGCAGCACCTTCTTTTTTAAAAACTATCCCCAAAATCGGTTACAACATAGAATATAAATAAAGCATCCCAAATGGGAGCAACGCACGCCCAACGGCGGAGACAACCACCACAAGCATATATACGACGCCGTAGAGAAGAAAAATAAATGAAAACAACATAAGGAGGTAAAACATAACAACAAGACCGGCTCCCACGAGCACGGCACCCAAAGTCACCAAAATATATACAACACTGAAACCTCACAACTCGTCTCTAAGTCAAATACAAGAAATGGTAGATGGAGAATACTAGATCCAACAAAAAGATATCCAAAGTACATAAACGGATAACCGTGAACCCACCTAATAGCAACGGCCTCACAGCCAACTGTAGCGGTATCCACAAATATAGATAAGAAGGCGCCCTGCCGCGACTACACTGAGGGTAAGTCCTGCAAACACTGTGGCACAATGGGGGTGAGTTACCAACTCGTGAATAGAAAATAAAATCATACTGTAATCGCAAGTATACACTAACAGCAATAAACAATCACATGTAAGCTGGTAGCATAAGTATGGCAATATGAATATGCAACTATCACGATCAAGGTACACCACAAGGGTACTATATCTACATGAATCCAATGCATATCAACAATATACTGAGTGCGGGAAAAATAAATAATCTCATGCACAAATCATAAGCATGGAAAAACCCGGTGTAAATCAACAACACCCCAAATCCCAAAATCCTCAGACCGGCCATCAGATCGGCCCTGCAAATCTCATGTAACCTGAGTGTCAAACACCGACACCAGAAATATCATGAAAACTGGTGCCCAGCATCGACACATAAATACTCGTATCTATACGTTCCTCGAAACCCAAGTGTCCAACCTTTACACTTGTGTTCTACATATCGGTTTCCTGATATCCATACGTTCCTCGAAACCCAAGTGTCCAACTTCGACACTCGTGTTCCACATATCGGTTCCTCTGATATACATACGTTCGTCGAAACCCAAGTGTCCAACCTCGACACTCGTGTTCTACTTATCGGTTTCCAATATCCATAAATCTCTCGGAATATAAGTGCCTAACATCGACACTAGAAATCCCCCAAATAGCATGAAAAAATATCTCAAATGCGTAAATCCATGTAATATAACATATGCAACATAGAACAACAATATGAGCATATCACGGGAAAAGTCTGCTACTTAAATGCATCAAGTCATTAAATATATCACGCAGTTCCCAAGTATCTGAATCCCATATACATATATAACAGCGTCCCATACCACCGATATATATCGTATAAAACTGAACATGTAACAAAAGCAAAGTTTATGTGTGAGCATGTAGGTATAGCAAGGCATATGTATAAGCATGTAGGTATAACAATGCATACTATATGTCATATGTTCCATCGCACAAAAATAAATGCTTCTATGTGTAAGTCCACGTTGCTCACCCCCGGTTCTTACGGGGAGGTGGAAACGGCGAAAAATAATTTTTGGCGCAAAGGCAACATGGACTAAAAGAAGGATCTTTGCTAAACTACAAACTAGCAAACTACTTGAGGTTCTATCTACTATGTCATAGAGATTATACCTCACGGCACCGGTCCTTCGGGTCTTCATTCCGCTGTCCGGCTCGTCTATCCAAGCTCCGAGGGTCGATCCGGATCTTGATCACCTCCGCGGCCTTCTTGAGTCGAAGACGATCCAACCGAGAGATGTACTCCGAGCTCTACCTCGAGCCGAGGCAACTAGGGCAACGAGATCGCTAGTCTTGATGTCCTAGGATGTGTAGAAGAGATAGATGGAAGTGTTTGTCTATTTGGATCCTTTTTCTCTCAACACATGAGATCAAAGGAATAATCAAGAGGAGGAGGAAGAAGGAGAACAACCATGGAGCTCTCTCATTTCTTTTTCAAGAGAGAGAATAAAAAATGAGAAATGAATTATTGGCTAGAGAGAATGAACAATGGTTGCAATAATACACCACTATCATCATTACTAATCTTTTCAAGATTAAGTTGATGGCAACAATTGACTTGACCATTATCATAATCCAAAAATAAAAAGAAAACCAAAGAAAACTCTAGACCTCACATGAAGGTCCAAGTCAACTTTGGTCAAATGGTCAACAAAGTCAAGTATAGTCAAATGGTCAAAGCAATTAGCCATCATATAATAATCACTAAAAAGATTAGTAAACAATATCCCCGGCTCATAATGGTTTTGACCGAACGAACTGCCAAAACCCTAATGAGTCCGCCTCATTATGGTTTCGAACGAATCAACTGTCAAAACCCTAATTAGGCACCTCCTTCCTCTTCTCTCCTCACAACTGTGCATACACACCCGCATCCACATTCTGTAGAATGCGAATGCACAGAAGAAAAAACAAATCCATCCTTGCAATACTAGGATCCGGCTTAAACCAAAGCCTATTAGTATTGCCTGCCCGAACAGCATACGCACACAAGTGTACGTAAGTGATCGTAGCCCTGCCGTAAAACCATACGGCCTCTACACCTTTCGCTCAGTGCAGGGAAACTCTCTGTGTGGGACTCTAAAGACTCGACACTACGCTGGCAGTGGGTTTAACCACAGACCGCAAGCGGCACTAGCTGTACGTAATGGTCCCCAGGTAGATGTCGATAAGAAGGCCGATGAGGTAAACCCATCCGAACTCCTACTGAGCCTGTATGTGACAATCTCCGTACAGTCCGGTCTGTTCGTCTAACAATATCGCATGGCGGGCCTAGGGGGTGGCGAACGTCAGTCCCCTAATAGCGATACAAGTCGTGTCGGAGTGTAGCCCAGAACACCCTGAGATAACACTGGAAACCTACCAGTATATCTCGCTTGCCCTGGCCAGAGACTTTGTGCAATGGATCTCCTAGACACAACGCGATATCAACCCCCAATACCGGGAGAGACGAATCCTGTCTAACCGTCACTGCCTCCAAGTGCTTCAGGACTGCACCCAACTACTACCTGTTTGCTTGACTCCTTTGAGCCGTGGTAGGGTAGTAATCAAAGAACAGTGGGAACACACTGGAGGCGAAGTGACAGTGTCAAGTCAGCGGATTAAGCTGTACTCATATCACCTTGGAACTGTTAACTGACGATAGGTATAATACCAACCAACAGTTCCCGACGAGTCCTGTCCAGTGTACTCATAACCTAACGAGCACCCGCATACTATCTCCAGTACGACGTACTGATGGCTGTGGGACAGACCATCTCCCCTGCTGGGATGAGAAGCGTATACGCTAGTCTACTGTTCAGTTGATAAAACTGCACATTTGTATTACATTTTTCCTACCATTTTCATATTAAAATAGGACTTTATTATAATATATCATACATATGAGGGTTTATGTGTAAAAACACTATTTTCCATGTGTTAATATATTTTAATTAGCATTTGGTAGGAAAATGTATGCAAATAAATCCATTGACCTAATCCTAGTAGAACTAAGTCTACTAAATATTATTTGAGATTATAGTGCAGAATTTTCCAAGTTGTTATGCAGAATTTATCAAACAAATCAATTTGTTGAAGAAGACTTGCCTAATTAAGAAGCAAAACTTGGAGACCAAGTCTGGGAGCAACCGAGAAAAGATTTCTGAATTCTGAAGGTGCCTAGGATTGCCACATGTCACAATCACAAAGCCCAAGAAAAATGATCAAGAGATCCCCACTATTGGCCGCGGAACCGCGGCCAATCCCCCATGTTGGCCGCGGATCCGCGGCAATCTAGAGAGATCATTTGCTAAGATTTTGTGGCTTAAATCTCTGCTATATTTTACCAACTTTTGAAGCAAAATATTGTGGCTTTGGACTATAAAAGGGCACCGAGAGCCTCTTGGAAAAGTTATCAAGCCGACGTGATCACGAAGCCCAGACGCTCACGTATCCAGGCTGATCATCAACTGTTCGTCTACCTCCTCAGGAAAGATCGAGAAGCAACTAGTTTTGTAATCATTTTCTAAGGAATAAAGTGTAGATTGTTCAAGTTGATTAATAAAGGTAGTTGTTTTATTTTATTCATTTGCATTTTACATTATGTTTTCCCTCTCTTTCTTTTCATCTTCTTCTCCCAACATGTGCGAGTAATTCTCCGCTTGTTAGGGTTCGTAGGATTAGGGTAGGCTAATGGACGATGAAAATAACTAAACCCTTTTTAAGTCCTATAAAGTTTAGGAACTTTATCAAAAGAATCATTAACATCCTAATCGGGCGCGCTAGCAATTCTTTGCTAGTTCCGACCGCGATTAGAGATTAGATTAATGATTGTTTTAGTAAAGGCTAGATAATGAACGGAGTTCCGTGTCGAGATAAGGGTTAAGAGTGGGATTCCTTTTCCCTCCAGAAACCCTAATCTACACGCATCACCGTCGTTCTAGTTCTAAATCTATTAATGGATAAAAGGGTAACATTTAATTAATCGTCCATAACTACTAAATCCTAACGAGCCCTACAAGCCCTCTTATTATATTAATTATATCTTTAAAATAATCTAGATCTATATTTTACATTCTTGTTTAACGTAGATCTAGAAATCTTTCTATAAAATTCTTTATCCCTTCTCTCTTTCTCAACACATCTAAAGTAAAAGTAAAAGGTTTCACGTTTCCCAGAGGACGACCCGTACTCATCTCGGTCTAGCTACGTGCGACACCGTTATTGATTGCGGTTAAACTACAAACACAATATTTTCGAACCAATCAAATGGCGCCGTTGCCGTGGAAACGTGCGTAATTTTTTATTTTTACTATTTGTGTTGAATTCTTAGACGAGTCATATCATTATTAAAACAAAACTGCAAATTGTATAATTAACGATTATTGTGTGAATTTTTGCGAGGAAATCTGGAGTCACGGACTTGAGGAAACAGGAGATCTAGGGTTCACACTTCTCTGGTAAGATTCTAACTCCCTTCTCTCTCCTCTAAAATCCAATAAAATCGATTTTCTGCAGGATTCTTTGCAAAATATCGCTGCTCAAAAATCTTTTTGCAAAGTTTTGTTTTTCGGTTTGTTTTTGCATATTTTGATACGGATCTTTAAGGGGCAAGGACCAAATCAAGATTAGGTGGGGATTTCATCACCCTTCCTAAGCCCCACAAATCACAAACCAAGCATATAGATCAACCCTTCATTAATTTAAAAAATATCTAGACCAGACTCTAAGGACTGTCGCGCTCAATAAGGACAGAGGAAGGTCGTGGGTAATCTATCGTTTATCCGCATTATTTTTGTAGTGCCTAGGCAGGTGTGTCGAAGGCTAGTGGTTTTTAATTAGGCCCACGACGTGGTTCCTTCCCACTTACCTGGCACTTACCTAGCTATAAGGGTAGTACGGAGGCGGTAGAGGATTTATCCTGCGGCTTGTCCTTTGGAAGTCTAGGAGCGGTCTAGAGACTGGACCTAGGTAACCATAGTTCTAGGGTTGTGCATTTTTGTGATTTGTCTAAATCCGTCTTTTTTTTTTAAACAAACCAATTACTTTCTCTCCTATTTACCCCTTCCCCCTTCTTCTCTTCTTATAATGGGTGATCTAAAAAGAAGAACACTTGCCGAGCTTTACTGTCCACAACCAGATATCTCTTGTTTTCGAAATCCCTTCGGTATACCGTCCGGCTCTTCCATGTCCTTAAGAGATCATATAGAACAAGCAGGAAGAAACAGTTGGCCACCTCAGTCTAGGTCTTATCAACCGTATCCTAATCCTACACATGTTTCAGTTCTTACCCAGAGTGAGGAAGCCCCTAGAAGAATGTCCATTGCTGAGCACATAGCTAGGTCTAGAGGCCAAAGTTTCAACACGGACCAATATCAACCATCACCACCACTGTCCGAAGAAGAGTTTGATATGCGGTTTGTATATAGCCAACCAACCAACCCATATCAATATTCTTCTTATCATAATATTGATCCTACTCCTACCCAAGTTCAGCAACCATTCTGTTCCTATCAATCCAATCCGACTTTTCCACCTACTCTAGACAGTTCTTTTAATCAGTCATTTGGGAGTTTTAATTATCCACAGGAATTTCAATCTTATACTGAAACCCCTTATCAACCCAAGACTAGTCTGGAGCAGACATTAGAAGAATTTATGGAACTGTCGAACCAAATTATGAAGGATTTGCGTAGTAAGACAGAACTGTACACCCTTCCTAATCAAACCTCCCCATTCCAAACTGAACTCCACAACTCCAGTTTCATAGATTCATCAAGTACAATGTCTGATAAGTTGTGTGACTTTGTAGTGTTTGATTTTCCCAACTGTGAAGGGTCCCTTTCAAGTGAAACCATACCCAACCCTTGTGATCTCTACACCTCCACTCTTGAACCAAAAATGATTGAAAACCATACTTTTGATGAGGAGTTTGAGAATTTTAACCTTCACTTGAATGACGTGATTGACATTGGGGATATATTGATTGATGAACCCGAAATTTTGGATGATTTTGTCCTACCAATTCATCAAATCCTTTCACTTCCTTGTGGTCATCATCTTGAGCCTTTAATTCTTCCCGAACCCCAAATATGTCTTGAAGTTGATGATACAGGTATACCCGAAGAAATACAGCCTCCATCTTCCACATCTGGTTCTGCAACACTCGACACACCAATTTTTTTACCCATTTCACCTTCTACTTTCTCCGGTTCTTCTTCTGTTCCTATAGTTTCAGTGAGTTTTGATAAATCACAATCCGTTAATTCAAGTTCAGTAATACGAGAAATTCAACTTGATTTGGATATTTTTGAAAAAGAGGTAGATGAGTTTTTCGAGTCCTCTACCTCAGTGATTTTTTATGAATCGAGTAGAATAAATTCTGGCATAAAACTCTTTGACAGCAAAATGTTTAATCACATCATTGATAAAAGTTTTGAAGAACTTTTTGCTGACGAACTTGAATTTTTAAACAATACTGATTTTGTGATTAATCAATCTCCACCTATAGAGGTTGAACCGTCACCATTCCTTCTTCCTAATTATTCACATTCATCCTCATTCTTTCTTTTCTCTAATTTCAAACCCTTTCCAGACCACCTCTTATCCCTTCCCCACTTTTTCTTGACTCGATACAACACATTCTTCCACCAACCTATACGATATAGTGATAAAATATTTGAATGGTTGGTGTTAACTTTTGGTCTTTGTAAAGCCTTACTTTGACCAAATGACTCACCCCCTCTTAAAATGCTTCATATTGTCTAACTCATGTTTGTGGGGGGGGGTATATTTTTGGCTCTTGAACATAATTTTTGTCCTCAAATTTGTGAGCCAAAAATAAGTTTGGGGGAGGATTTCACTTGCATATATTCTTGCCTCCATTAATAATTTCCTCCCAAGTCTACAGGTTTTTGAGCTTAACGGATGACATCAGAGAGGACACTGCTGTAAACAGGTTTGGGGGAGGTTTGTGCTTATTTACACATCAATTTGCATCATATTTTGCATAAGCACAACATTTTCAAAAAAAAAATTTCAAAAATTTTCTTTATAACAAAAGAGTAGAAAGTTAAAAATTACATACAAAAGATAGGAATAGTTTAAGAAAACCAAGAAAATTAGAAGTTTCCTTAAACGAACTAGTAATAAGTAGTTATGAGCTGTTGTCCCAAGGGTTAGTAAGATGAAGGAAGTCACTAATCTGAGGATAAAAATAAGTCTGAAAAATAGTTTCTATTCTAGAAGCCAAACATTTGAATGTTGATACCCTACTATATGCACTTACACACGTCTTGAAACTCGGGATAGTAGAGGATACCTTGAAATGCTCTTGTCTAAAAGCCAAAGTATGAAGGAAGTGAAAAAAAAAATGAAGAAAATATAAAAATGGTGAAAAGAAAAAAATGAACACTGGTTTTGTTAACGCCAAGGCAGCAATAAAAAAAATATAGCGAGGGTGCCTCTTCACCTAGTGCCCTAAGGCCAACTGGTCTGGGAGTCACTGCTAAGGCTTAGGTGGTGCAAGACGAGGAAAATATTATCGCTTAATTAGCAAGCACATGAGTAATCGGTTGGTTAGTATCTCAAGAATTTTTTACGATCGCATGAAAATGTGTGAGCGAATCTTAATATTCATCAAATTAAAAAGTACTAAGGTAGATGGACAAGAGTATGATAGCTTGAATTGAATTCTCCGAGTGTAGGGATGTCCATTTCACACACATGGGGTTATATGATCAATGTTTGGATGAAAGTTAGGAATGAAGAATAAAGACGATGTTTTATTGAGTGATGATGTGATTTCTAACATTTTTTCATGACTATTAAGATAAGGCTCATGACAACTGAAAAACTAGTGTAGTTGGAAACACTTATTTTCAAAGTCTTTCTTTTATGGTTCTTATCTTTATATGTAAATTTCACCATCTTTCTTTTGTCATTGGATTTTGTGGGTGTAATCCGCTGAAAACCCTCAGGAGACAACACTCTTCCTGCTAGGGACACCTAGAGGTTTAATGGCTTGTTGCACGTGCTCAGTGCAATCGTGTCTGCCTACGAAAGTGTGCTTAGTTTTCTCCTTTCTTTTTTTCCCCTCTTGAATAAGCTAGTTTGCTCGGGACGATCAAAGATAAGTTTGGGGGTATTTGTTTAGTTGATAAAACTGCACATTTGTATTACATTTTTCCTACCATTTTCATATTAAAATAGGACTTTATTATAATATATCATACATATGAGGGTTTATGTGTAAAAACACTATTTTCCATGTGTTAATATATTTTAATTAGCATTTGGTAGGAAAATGTATGCAAATAAATCCATTGACTTAATCCTAGTAGAACTAAGTCTACTAAATATTATTTGAGATTATAGTGCAGAATTTTCCAAGTTGTTATGCAGAATTTATCAAACAAATCAATTTGTTGAAGAAGACTTGCCTAATTAAGAAGCAAAACTTGGAGACCAAATCTGGGAGCAACCGAGAAAAGATTTTTGAATTCTGAAGGTGCCTAGGATTGCCACATGTCACAATCACAAACCCCAAGAAAAATGATCAAGAGATCCCCACCATTGGCCGCGGAACCGTGGCCAAACCCCCATGTTGGCCGCGGATCCGCGGCAATCTAGAGAGATCATTTGCTAAGATTTTGTGGCTTAAATCTCTGCTATATTTTACCAACTTTTGAAGCAAAATATTGTGGCTTTGGACTATAAAAGGGCACCGAGAGCCTCTTGGAAAAGTTATCAAGCCGACGCGATCACGAAGCCCCAGACGCTCACGTATCCAGGATGATCATCAACTGTTCGTCTACCTCCTCAGGAAAGATCGAGAAGCAACTAGTTTTGTAATCATTTTCTAAGGAATAAAGTGTAGATTGTTCAAGTTGATTAATAAAGGTAGTTGTTTTATTTTATTCTTTTGCATTTTACATTATGTTTTCCCTCTCTTTCTTTTCATCTTCTTCTCCCAACATGTGCGAGTAATTCTCTGCTTGTTAGGGTTCGTAGGATTAGGGTAGGCTAATGGACGATGAAAATAACTAAACCCTTTTTATGTCCTATAAAGTTTAGGAAATTTATCAAAAGAATCATTAACATCCTAATCGGGCGCGCTAGCAATTCTTTGCTAGTTCCGACCGCGATTAGAGATTAGATTAATGATTGTTTTAGTAAAGGCTAGATAATGAACGGAGTTCCGTGTCAAGATAAGGGTTAAGAGTGGGATTCCTTTTCCCTCCAGAAACCCTAATCTACACGCATCACCGTCGTTCTAGTTCTAAATCTATTAATGGATAAAAAGGGTAACTTTTAATTAATCGTCCATAACTACTAAATCCTAACGAGCCCTACAAGCCCTCTTATTATATTAATTACATCTTTAAAATAATCTAGATCTATATTTTACATTCTTGTTTAACGTAGATCTAGAAATCTTTCTATAAAATTCTTTATCCCTTCTCTCTTTCTCAACACATCTAAAGTAAAAGTAAAAGGTTCCACGTTTCCCAGAGGACGACCCGTACTCATCCCGGTCTAGCTACGTGCGACACCGTTATCGATTGCGGTTAAACTACAAACACAACATTTTCGAACCAATCATCTACTCCGGAGTATCGATGCCTTTCCTCGATAGTCCTACGACTAGGGACCTGTATAAGGATGTGCTTATAGATTACCCAGCCCCCACAAGTGTGACTGCCATCACAACGCTAGTAATCAATCAAAGATCCTTAGGGCTCCACTAATATGTATATAAGTGATATGCTAAAAGAAACACATGCACATATTGAAGTAGAGACAAACCAAGTAGCATACTACCATTTTGAGCAAGATTGTCTGTACAACTATGAATATCCCAATCTTCCATTAAGTAATATACAAGCTAGTATGATACCGTAATGGCCTCTAGGGCATATACACTAACAATCTCCCACTTGCACTAAGGCCATGTACTGTATCGAAGACCTATCATCTCGATCAGCCGCTCGAACTGAGTCTGGGGTAGGACCTTCGTGAGTGAATCTGCAGTGTTATCCTCCGAATTTACTCTCTTCACCTCGATCTCCCTACGATCTGCGATCTCCCTGATCTGGTGGTACCGCCTCAAAATGTGCCTAGACTTCTGATGGGACCTGGGTTCCTTCGCTAAAGCTATATCTCCGTTGTTGTCACAATACAGCGGTATTGGATCAACAATGGTAGGAACCACCTGAAGCTCCGTGAGGAACTTCTTCATCCAGACAGCTTGCTTTGCGGCATCGCAAGCAGTTATGTACTCCGCTTCCATAGTTGAGTCAGCATCGGTTTCCTGCTTGGAACTCTTCCAGCAAACCGCCCCTCCATTGAGGGTAAAGATATAACCCGACATGGACTTGGAGTCATCCTTGTCACTCTGGAAGCTGGAGTGAGCAAAGGCCTAGATCTGGAGGTCTTTTCCACTATACACCAAGAATATCTCCTTAGTCCTTCTCAGGTACTTGAGAATGTTCTTTACTGCTATCCAGTGTTTCTCCTTTGGGTCCGACTGATACCGGGTTACAACGCTTAATGCGTATGCTACATCTGGTCTGGTACATAACATCGCATACATTATAGAGCCTACCGCAGATGCGAAGGGTATAGATGACATGCGAGCCCTTTCCAAATCAGTCTTGGGAGACATCTCTTTGGAGAGGGTGATTCCGTGACAAGCCGGTAGATTACCGCGCTTGAAATCTTCCATACTGAATCATTTCAGTATGGTGTCGATGTACCAGGACTGTGAAAGTCCCAACATCCTCTTAGATCTATCATGATAGATCTGGATCCCCAGAATGCAGTTGGTATCGCCCAGGTCCTTCATGGAGAACCTCTGTGACAAGAATCCTTTGACTGACTATAGCATAGGAATATCATTTCCTATTAGGAGAATGTCATCCACGTATAAGACGAGGAATACCACAGTTCTCCATACAATCTTACTGTAAATGCATTGTTCATCTGGGTTTTTGATAAAGTCGAATTCCTTGACAGTATCATCAAAGCAGATGTTCCAACTCCGCGATGCCTGCTTCAGTCCATTGATGGACTTAAGCAACTTGCACACTTTACCGCTGCTCCCACTCTGAATGAATCCCTCTGGCTGATCCATATAGACGCACTCTTCCAAATTTCCATTTAGGAAAGTCGTCTTTACGTCCATCTTCCAGATCTCATAATCGTGGAAGGCAGCAATGGCAAGAAGGATCCGAATGGATTTGAGCTTAGCCACTGGAGAAAAGGTCTCGTCATAGTCTAAACCAGGTCGTTGACGAAAACCCTTTGCTACAAGTCTAGCTTTATAGGTTTCAACCTGCCCATCTACACCAATCTTCTTTCTGAAGATCCATTTGCAGCCTACGGGTTTTACCCCTTCTAGAGCAAAGTCCAAAGTCCAAACTTTGTTGGTGTACATGGACTCCATCTCGGTCCGCATTGCATCCAGCCATTTTACCGAGTCACCGCTCTGAATGGCTTGCTGGAAGCTAGTAGGCTCACCATAATCAATAGTGCAATCCTCTCTATCCCCGTCTATGAGAAAACCGTAGTATCTCTCGGGCGAATGAGACTGCCTACTACTCCTGCGGAGTGGCGCTGGGATGTCCGGTTCTCCTGAACCTTCTGGTTCCACTAAGGTTTCAGTAATAGCTCGTGGTTCTGGAATTTCTTCCAGTTCTATTGCGTCCCACTTATCTGATTTTCCAAAAATTCAGTTTCCGAGAAGCGGGCATGACGAGAAACAAAAACCTTTTGTTCCTCTGCGTAATAGAAAAGATACCCCTTGGAGTTCTTTGGGTATCCCACAAACTTACACTGTACTGAACGTGCCTCGAGCTTGTCCGCATGCTGCTTTTTAACAAAAGCTGGACACCCCCATGTCTTAAAGTGTTTAAGACAGGGTTTCTTCCCACTCCACATCTGATATGGTGTGGTAGGCACTGACTTAGTAGGAACTTGGTTTAAAAGATATCCAGCTGTTTCTAGTGCATAACTCCAGAAGGATCGCGGTAAATCAGCCTTACTCATCATGGAACGAACCATATCCAAAAGGGTTCGATTCCGCCTTTCCGATACACCGTTGTGTTGTGGTGTGTATGGAGGAGTAAGCTGAGAGAGAATTCTATTGTCTTTTAAATAGCCCAGAAACTCGGCACTCAAGTATTCACCACCTCGATCAGATCCCAGTATCTTGATACTTTTGCCTGTTTGTTTTTCAACTTCATTCTTGTATTCCCGAAATTTCTCAAAGGCCTCGGATTTATGCTTCATCAAGAAGACATGTCCATACCTAGAGAAATCATCTGTGAAAGTAATGAAGAATGAATAACCACTTCGCGCATGTGTAGACATTGGACCACACACGTCACTGTGTATGAGTCCCAAGAGCTCGCTTGCTCTTTCTCCGTGTCTAGTGAACGGAGTCTTTGTCATCTTTCCCATGAGACAAGATTCACAAGTGGCATAAGACTGGTACCCGAATGGATTCAAGTATCCTTCTTTATGTAACTTTGTCAACCGTGTCTCATTAATGTGACCTAGTCTACAATGCCATAAGAAAGCCTGATTTAAATCTGGAGACTTTCTTTTAAGTGTGCTCTGGACACTGAAAATCTGAGCTTGATTCAATACGTATATCCCGTTTTTTAATGTACCTGATCCAATCAGAACTTGATTTAGGTGGATATTGACCACATCGCTTACAAAAGTAAAATCATATCCTTCCTTAGAAAGTAAGGATACAGATATGATATTACAAGTCGTACCTGGTACATAAAAACAGTCACGCGGAATCAATATCTGCCCAGTTGTCAGTCCAAGATGATACTCCCCTACGGATTCAGCGTACATGCTCATTCCATTAGCAACCCTGAGAGTCATATCACCTATCCTAATAACCCTACGGTTTCTCAGAGCCTGTAACGAATCACAGATGTGAGATCCTGATTCGGTATCCAATACCCAGGAAGTAGGGTTAACTGACATACAGTTCTCTATTACAAACACACCCAAAGCCGAAGCCAAAACATGCTTCGAATCCTGGCTACTGGCTTTACTAGCCCTGCAATCTTTCTGCCAATGTTCATTCTCGTAACAATAGGAACGTCCCTCTTTTACTACATCCAGTCCCGAAACTTTTGCCTTTCCCCTTCCTTCTATTTCCCTGGTTTCCTTCAGGGTAGAAGGTAGAGACTGTAGAACCAAGTCAGCATCTGACCCGTTCTTCAACGTGGTCTTCAGGTCCGTGAGCTCAAAATAGCTGGTCTCTGTAAGGACGTTGCCCCCTATAGATGACCCGACAGCCAACCTCGCTGGAAGCAATTCGTTCGAGGTCTCATATCTTGCGATACGAGATTGCTCTCCATATAAATCTTTGTTATAGAGGAAGATAGAAACTAAGTCCATCTTCTCGTGCTGCCTATGGTATGCACCATCAACTGAGGCTAACACGAGGCACTTGGCTTTCACACAGTCTTTTTCCGATGTCTTGCAGATATGAATATCCGTGACAGGGGAAACTGGAACTGAGACGGCAGGGGTTGGATCAGTCAAGAGGTGTCCCATCTTGTCATGGGCAATGGACATCTGGACAGACCTTTGCCAGTCAAAACAGTCAGATTCAGTCATTTTATTATCTAGATGTAACCTATGTCTGGTCACTGGGTCACTGCAATTAAGAGAGAGAGAAGAAAACACTTTAGCATGATGCTCTTGCAAGTTTAGATTGGTTTTTAATTTATCTAAACAGGATGGCTCCCACCGTCTCTCGAATCCCTCCTCAAACCATAAAGGAAGAATTAGTCGGGATCAATCTCACCGTACAATACTAGCTTAACCGTTCAGCCAGGCTGGTGTCGGTACTTCGAGAGAGGTTTTCCAACGCTTTCACGAAGTTCCTTAATTAAGTAACCTCTTTTCCCTGTGGGCGTAGCCCCACTAACACCTTTCTTATAGGGTTCCTAGGCACACTAGTGAAGGTTCATAGAGCATCAAATATGCCCGAATAAAATTCTACATGTGCCGAACAACCCAAAGACGAGATCTTTGCTAGATTATTAGGGTTTAGCATGCAAGATAACAACTTTTTATCTAAGTGTGAGGGATTACAACCTTTGTAGTCCGCTCCTTCGCTTCACAAGCTCCGAGTAGAAGTCCCTTTGCCGCGATCCACGATCTCCCGGACTCAAGAGAGGCTCCACGACTCGAGCGATCCATGCTAGCTTGAAGTGTTCCGAATCTCCGATGATCTACGTCGAAGTTGCAAAAACCCAAGCTTTCTCACTCTATAGAGATGAACACCCTAATCTCATGGGCTAGATGAGATGAGGATGAGGGAGTAGTATTTATGCTTTCTTTTTAATTCACTTTCTCATAATTTATCATCACAAATGGAATTTCTAGTAAGCTTTTTCTTTTTAACTCAAGAGAGAAAAAGATGATAATGGAAATGATAAATCCTTTTGTGATGAATAGAAAAGAAATCTATATGATTGATATATCAACCATGGTCAAGGATGAGTGGCTAAGAAGTTGTAGAGAATAAACTAGAGTTAGGGTTTGGTTAGGTTAAGGATAAGTATCAACCATAATATCTTAACCAAGACAAAAGGAAAAGCTTCTAGAATGTGCAAGAAGAAGCTAACCCTAATCAAACCCTAATCCCATTTAATCATCCTTAAACATGTTTAATAATAAATCATATCATGTCACAATAATATATATCACATATATATTATATATTTGCAACAAAAGAAAATAATACATTTAACATATATCGCATATATATCAATGTATTAATCCGGTGAGAAAATGAAATAATAAAGTGAGCCAATATTAGATAATGTAATACAATATATCATATATATCATTATACATTAAATCATCGAATCAACACTTGATCGAACGATCCGGCTATATCGAATATAACCGACTAATATTTCATGTACCGATTCATCGTATCAACACTTGATCCGATGTCCCGATTCATATCAAAATATCACGAGAATATAATACGGTATCTCATATCGCATTATCCTCGGTCCTGCACATATCACATATGTGCCTCTACTCCGTTTCGCCTGAGCCAAGAAACCTCTGTGTAGGACACTAAAGAATCGTCAATACGCCGGTAGCAGGTGATGATCATATCAAACACCCACAAGCTGCAAGCGGTCAGCTAAACGTAACAGCCACCCAGGTATTGAGCGATCAGAAGATCAACAAGCTAGCCTGTGCGTTCTCCTATGAATCCAATCAGTAACACTCCCGTACAGTCCGGTCTGTTCGTCTGATATGTCACATATCAAGTCTAGGGGTGGTAAACGTCAGACCCCAGTAACCGATAAGTTGTGTCGATGTGAGGCTCATAACAGGTCGAGAAAACATACTCGTAACACTTACCAGTATATCTCTATATCAGCCCTGGCCGGGGACTTCCAGTTATAGCCAATCGAACACAGCACAACATCAACTCCCTATACCGGGAGAGAAGAATCCCCTCCTATCGCTCATTGCCTCCATGTGATTCGGGACTGTACCCAAAAGCCACCATTTTTCACGCCCTCTTGGACATGGTAAGGTAAAAATCAAAGCACAGTGGGAATCACACAAGACTCTATGACGATCTCGGGTCTTCAGACTACCCTGTACCAGTGTCTCCGGAGAACTGCCATCTGACGTGTGGTATATCACCAACTGGGAGTTCTCGGCGAGTCCGTCCAGTGTACCCAGTCTCCACTGAGCACTCGTACATCATCCTTGATGTCAAACACCGATGGATATGGGATCATCCATCGCCCATCATATGGGTCAAGATGCGTATACGCTAGTCTACTCTGGTGTATCGATGCCCTGTCTCGATATACCCTCGACTAGGAACATTTATAGGATGTACTCATCGACTACCATGGCCCCACTAGTATGATCTCATCATAATCCCAGTAGTCGAGTACAGATCCTAAGGGCTTTATCAACATGTGAGAGAAAGATAGTAAACCAATACAAGTCAACATGTTAAGATAAAGTGAAACCAAATAGCATACTATCATGACGAGCAAGAAAGTCCTCTCTGTATATATCTAAGCATCCATCATAATATACATCAAATGTACAACAATGGCCTCTAGGGCATATGCATAACTAACAATCTCCCACTTGCACTAAGGCCAGCTGCTGTAGTATCTCATACTTAGCATCCCGAATAATCTCTCAAACTGTATCTGGGGAATGGCCTTCGTGAGTGGATCCGCAGTGTTGTCTTTCGTATCTACTCTCCTGACCTCGATCTCCCGGCGATCAACTATCTCCCTGATCAGGTGATACCGCCTCAGAATATGTCTGGATTTCTGATAGGATCTGGGTTCCTTGGCCAAAGCCACAGCTCCATTGTTATCGCAATACAGAGGTATTGGATGTCAATGGATGGAACCACACCAAGTTCACTAATTAACTTCTTCATCCAGACAACCTCTTTGGCAGCATCGTTGGCAGCGATGTATTCAGCCTCCATCGTCGAGTCTGCAACGGTATCCTGTTTGGAACTCTTCCAACATACCGCCCCTCCATTGAGGGTAAAGACAAATCCCAAGTGCGACTTAGAGTCGTCCTTATCACTTTGGAAGCTGGAATCAGTAAATGACTCCACCCGGAGTTCTCCGTTACCATACACCAAGAACATGTCTCTAGTCCTTCGCAAGTACTTGAGAATGTTCTTCACAGCTGTCTAGTGACTCTCTCCAGGATTTGCTTGATACCGACTCACTACACTTAGTGAGTATGCTACATCGGGTCTAGTACATAGCATCGCATACATGATAGAGCCTACTGCCGAAGCATAGGGTATCCCTTGTATGCGAGCTCTCTCCAAATCAGTCTTGGGAGACATCTCTTTGGAGAGAGTGAGTCCAGAGATCATGGGTTGGTTCCCATGCTTGGATTCTTCCATACTAAACCTCTTTAGTATGGTGTCAATGTACCTGGATTGGGACAATCCCAGTATCCTTTTGGATCTATCTCTATAGATCCTTATCCCCAATATGCATGAGGCATCACCTAGATCTTTCATTGAGAATCTTTGTGATAAGAAGAGCTTGACTGATTGCAGCATAGGAATATCATTTCCTATCAAGAGTATGTCATCCATGTATAATACGAGGAAGACAACCTTACTCTCTGCTACCTTCTTATAGATACAAGGTTCATCTATGTTTTTGATGAAGTCAAACTTTTTGACTACTACATCAAAACAGATGTTCCAACTCCGCGATGCTTGCTTTAACCCATAAATGGATTTAAGCAATTTGCACACCTTTCCGCTACTCCCACTATCTACGAAGCCCTCTGGTTGAGTCATGTACATGCACTCTTCTAAATCACCATTTAGAAAGGCGGTCTTAATATCCATTTGCCAGATTTCGTAGTCATGGTATGCAGTAATGACAAGTAAGATCCGGATGGACTTAAGCATAGCCACTGGAGAAAAGGTTTCGTCATAATCCACACCTGGTCGTTGATGAAAACCCTTTGCTACAAGTCTATCTTTGAAAATCTCAACTATTCCATCTACACCAAATTTCTTTTTAAAAATCCACTTGCTCCTAATGGGTTTTCCCCCTTCAGGAGCATTTTCCAAAATCCATACTTTATTGGTGTACATGGATTCCATCTCAGATCGCATTGCATCCAGCCATTTCATAGAGTCACCACTCGTGATGGCCTGCTCGAAACTAGTCGGGTCATCATCTTCCATGATGCAATCCTCGCTTCCACCATCAATGAGAAAACCGTAGTATCTCTTAGGCGGATGAGAAACCCTACTAGATCGGCGGAGAGGCTGGGGTTCGTCGGGTACTACTGAATCTTCTGGTTCCAACAAATCATCAGTTGCGGTTTGTGGTGCTGGAACCTCTTCCAGCTCTACCTCTCTGCCACTAATTTCTTTTGCAAGAAATTCCTTTTCCAAAAAGGTGGCATGTTGAGCAAAAAACACTTTTTGTTCCTCAGCGCGGTAGAAAAAATATCCTTGAGAATTCTTTGGATATCCCACAAATTTGCAAAGGACTGATCGTGCCTCGAGTTTGTCCGGATTTTGTCTTTTGACATAGGCCGGACAACCCCATATCTTAACTCGTTTAAAATATGGTCTCTTCCCACTCTATATCTCATATGGTGTGGTAGGTACAGATTTAGACGGAACTAGATTCAATATGTATATGGCTGTCTCAAGCGCATACCCCCAGAAGGAAATAGGTAACTCAGCATCGCTCATCATAGATCACACCATATCTAATAGGGTCCGATTCCTTCATTCCGATACACCGTTCTGCTGTGGTGTATAAGGAGGAGGAAGCTGAGAGAGAATCCCATTCTCTTTTAGATAATCCAGAAAATCATTGCTCAAGTATTCTCCTCCTCGATCAGATCGAAGGATCCTTATACTTTTGCCCGTTTGGTTCTCTACTTCGTGCTTATATTCTCTGAATTTCTCAAAAGCTTCAGCCTTGTGTTTCAACAGGAACACATGCCCGTATCTAGAGAGATCGTCAGTGAATGTAATAAACTAGGAAGAACCGTTCCTGGCATGCGTAGATATGGGACCGCATACATCACTATGTACCAGTCCTAAAAGTTCGGTAACTCTTTCTCCGTGTCCACTAAACGGAGCTTTGGTCATTTTTCCTTTGAGACATGAATGGCAAGTATCATAAGATGAAAATTCGAATGAATTCAAATATCCATTTTTATGTAACTTAGCTAGCCATGTCTCATTGATATGACCAAGTCTACAATGCCACAAGAAGGATTCGTTCATTTCTGAACTTTTCCTCTTGTGTGTGTTTTGTATATTGAGGACTGTATTCTGATTTTGAATGAATATGCCATTATGTAACGAGCCTGATGCAATCAACTTTTGATCTAGGAATATGTTCATAATATTATCCTTTACTACAAAATTATATCCTTCTTTACTTAATAAAGAAACTAATATAATGTTGCACATCATGTTCGGTATATAATAGCACTCATTTAGAATCAGTGTATTACGACTTGGCAATACAAGGTGATATTCGCCAACTGCTTTGGCTGCAATACTTGCACCGTTCCCTACTTGAACGGAATGATCACCTTTTCCCAGTTCTCTACCTTTATGTAGCCCATGTAACAATTTACATATGTGGGATCCTGATCCGGTATCTAATACCCAGGACGTAGGATGAACTGAAAAACAGTTCTCAATAACTAACACACCTGAAGAAGATGCATCAATATGCATGTTCTTTTGGGCGGCTTAAGAATCTAGATATTCTTCTATTCCCTGTTCAGTCTTATAACTCTTATAAGAAAGAACGGGTCCAACGTTCCTCTGCTCAGTATAATAAGCGGGTTCAGTCAATACATCCATATTATTATCTTGATTATGGCCTGACATAATCGCTACCTGGAGAGAGAGAAGAAAACACTTTAGCGTATGCTCTTGCAAGATTAGATTGGTTATTATCTTATCTAATCAGGATGTCTCCCACTGTTTTTATCAAATCTACCTTCAAACCCTAAAAGGTAAGATTAGCCAGGATTAATTACACCCTACAATTTTGTCAATCTTTCAGCCAGATCAGTGTCGGTACTTTGAGGGAGGTTCCCCGTACTTTCGCACGGACCTAATTAAAGTAAACCTCGTTTTCCCAGAGGCGTAACCCCGTTAACACTTTTCTAGACACCTACTTGATCGACTAATTGTCCTGTGTAAAACTCTCCCAGGAGTAAGTTTTACTCGCAGTGGGTATCGGGATCCAACTATCTCATAGGAGGTATGCAATCTCATTGCAAATTTCAACACTTGAAATTCCCGATAATATTTTGCCCCGAGCGATCTATGACCTTGACTATGTCAACAAACCATAAATCGCAAGTCAAGTTCAACCCGTACATTTCTCGATTGAATTAAACCCACCCGTACGACCCTTGACCGAGTCAACAAGGCCGTGCGAATACCCTAATCCAATCACATCTCATGTTTTAGCAGATAAATACTACTTAGCTACAGTACACTACGCCTTGACTAAGTCAACAAACATAGCACGAATACTAAATAATATCTATCTGAAATGACGGAGGGCTACGCAGGTTTTTTCAGAAAAACCATGAGCGTAATGAACTTGATATCGTCGTAGAATCATGTGAAATTTTGAAATGGAGTGTTTTTGAGGCTTTCATTAGTTTTGCTAAAGAGGTCACTCCCGGTGAAGGGATCTCGGCTCTTTCCTCATCGAATAAGGTGCAGGACATATCATATATATCACCGTGCAAAGCAAAACCCTAAAAGCAATCAAAAGACAAACCGAGTTTTGTAGCATCTGCCAGTTTCGCTAAAGAGGTCACTCCCGGTGAAGGGATCTCGTTTCTTTCCTCATCGAATAAGGTGCAGGGTATATCATATATACCACTATGCAAAGCAAAACTGTAGATACCCTTTTTATAAAGTTTTGATTCTACAACATCATTTTAGGTTTCTTTTCTTTTTATTAATCTCATTAATAAAAATCCCATCAGCTTATGCTTCCTAAGCATCACAGATAAATACGACGTACACTTATGCCATCTGCATTCGCCTCGATGTCCCCTCGTGCACCGTTAGGTTAGATAACTAACGACAGAGCAGGGTAGGGCTAGTGCGGGTGTAAAACATAAGTAACGTCTATATAATATATCTTATATACTATATACTGTATCCATCACAGCATATCAAATGATCACATCACAGATATCGCAGCAGAAACATAGATATAATGCGGGATATACCAGGACGTCCGTATTTAGTATTTAGCCAATAATAGAAAATACGGATTCCACAGTCGCGATGAATAGCCAAGCCCACACCCTGGACCCCTACGAGAGCGGCAAGCGATCCTACCAATTCTGGAGTTTAGGATACTCGGTCTCGACTCCTCGAGATGGCCTCCCACTGAACCCCATAACCCGGTCACCTGTGCTCCCCTTCTTGGGTCCATTCTAATGCGGAAAAGTAAATAATATACAACACTGGTGGCATCAACCTCAACCTGGAAGTGCCCCATATAAAAGAATATTACATTACATTTGAATTTACATGAATGAAAATATAAAACTCTCATCTCACATAAAACCCCCGGCTATTCAATCTCGACAATCCTGCACATCATATCTCAGCAACACATAATATCACATATCATCAACGTAAGTAAGTATGCATACACCGATCGTCGCCGATGTATAGCAACGAAGACCGGCAATACAACTACATACTACACTTACGGTCACAGAAAGGAAAGTGTAAAACTACAATATTTGGAATCCACAATCACTTTAGACATCGCAAATCCGAAATATCACATACTTCGCATTTCATGCCTAACACAATGAATTCCACATATTGTATCATATTCCACATAAATAGACAGTATTAAACTTTTCGAACAGATAATCAAATACCCAGAATTTCCCAAACAGCTCAACACTTGAGCGGAGTTCAAATAATCCCAGAATATGTCACAGTACCAGTGATCCAGCCGTAGAAGGGTCAAGCCAACGCTTCACATGTGGCACGCCGTACTGCCCCAAACCCGAAGGTTCAAAAGGCAGTTCAAGACGGTTATATAATCGAGTTAAGGTTTGTTGTCTTCTAGAGGGTCCACCGCTTAACTTGTACAATTTTTCCGAAAGATTTAAACCCAATAAAAATTCAACACTTGAAAGTTTGCCGTTCCGGGATAAAGTGGGTTAATGATATCCGTTCAAATAGTTTAACAGTTTCTAAATATCCGGAAATAAAAACGAATTTAAATATTCCGATCGAATCTATTATTACAAAACAAACCCCAGATCACTCAACATTTGCGTCAAAATAAAAATACCAGAAACTAAATAAGCACAAATAAAGAATTACTGTAAAAACAAAAATGTCAATTCGAACAGTACTGCCGCGGAACCGCGGCCCAAGCAGGTAATGGCCGCGATTCCGCGGTCGTTTGTACGGATCAATGGCTCGAATTTCACAGTAATTCTTATTTTTCTCTTCTGTATTTTTAAGGTATTTTTAATTCAGAAAAAATCCAGATTTTAAAAAATTTCCAGAGAGGGGGTTATTTTCGTCGGTTCGGGTTCGATCGGAGTTTTAAATTCGTTAACACATCGCCTAATGCTCTAGCTAGGCTCTGATACCACTGTAGGGTTCCTAGGCACACTAGTGAAGTTTCATAGCGCATTAAACATGCCCGAATAAAATTCTACATGTGCCGAACAACCGAAAGACGGGATCTTTGCTAGATTATTAGGGTTTAGCATGCAAGATAACAACTTTTTATCTAAATGTGAGGGATTACAACCTTTGTAGTCCGCTCCTTCGCTTCACAAGCTCCGAGTAGAAGTCCCTTTGCCGCGATCTACGATCTCCCGGACTCAAGAGAGGCTCCACGACTCGAACGATCCATGCTAGCTTGAAGTGTTCCGAATCTCCGATGATCTACGTCGAAGTTGCAAAAACCCAAGCTTTCTCACTCTATAGAGATGAACACCCTAATCTCATTGGCTAGATGAGATGAGGATGAGGGAGTAGTATTTATTCTTTCTTTTAATTCACTTTCTCATAATTTATCATCACAAATGGAATTTCTAGTAAGCTTTTTCTTTTTAACTCAAGAGAGAAGAAGATGATAATGGAAATGATAAATCCTTTTGTGATGAATAGAAAAGAAATCTATATGATTGATATATCAACCATGGTCAAGGATGAGTGGCTAAGAAGTTGTAGAGAATAAACTAGAGTTAGGGTTTGGTTAGGTTAAGGATAAGTATCAACCATAATATCTTAACCAAGACAAAAGGAAAAGCTTCTAGAATGTGCAAGAAGAAGCTAACCCTAATCAAACCCTAATCCCATTTAATCATCTTTAAACATGTTTAATAATAAATCATATCATGTCACAATAATATATATCACATATATATTATATATTTGCAACAAAAGAAAATAATACATTTAACATATATCGCATATATACCAATGTATTAATCCGGTGAGAAAATGAAATAATAAAGTGAGCCAATATTAGATAATGTAATACAATATATCATATATATCATTATACATTAAATCATCGAATCAACACTTGATCCAACGATCCGGCTATATCGAATATAACCGACTAATATTTCATGTACCGATTCATCGAATCAACACTTGATCCGATGTCCCGATTCATATCAAAATATCACGAGAATATAATACGGTATCTCATATCGCATTATCCTCGGTCCTGCACATATCACATATATGCCTCTACTCCATTTCGTCTGAGCCAAGAAACCTCTGTGTAGGACTCTAAAGAATCGTCAATACGCCGGTAGCAGGTGATGATCATATCAAACACCCACAAGCTGCAAGCGGTCAGCTAAACGTAACAGCCACCCAGGTATTGAGCGATCAGAAGATCAACAAGCTAGCCTGTGCGTTCTCCTTTGAATCCAATCAGTAACACTCGCGTACAGTCCGGTCTGTTCGTCTGATATGTCGCATATCAAGTGTAGGGGTAGTAAACGTCAGACCCCAGTAACCGATAAGTCGTGTCGATGTGAGGCTCATAACAGGTCGAGAAAACATACTCGTAACACTTACCAGTATATCTCTATATCAGCCCTGGTCAGGGACTTCCAGTTATAGCCAATCGAACATAGCACAACATCAACTCCCTATACCGGGAAAGACGAATCCCCTCCTATCGCTCATTGCCTCCATGTGATTCGGGACTATAACCAAAAGCCACCATTTTGCACGCCCTCTTGGACGTGGTAAGGTTGAAATCAAAGCACAGTGGGAATCACACAAGACTCTATGACTATCTCGGGTCTTCAGACTACCCTGTACCAGTGTCACCGGAGAACTGCCACCTGACGTGTGGTATATCACCAACTGGGAGTTCTCGGCGAGTCCGTCCAGTGTACCCAGTCTCCACTGAGCACCCGTACATCATCCTTGATGTCAAACACCGATGGATATGGGATCATCCATCGCCCATCATATGGGTCAAGATGCGTATACGCTAGTCTACTCTGGTGTATCGATGCCCTGTCTCGATATACCTTCGACTAGGAACATTTATAGGATGTACTCATCGACTACCGTGGCCCCACTAGTATGATCTCATCATAATCCCAGTAGTCGAGTACAGATCCTAAGGGCTTTATCAACATGTGAGAGAAAGACAGTAAACCAATACAAGTCAACATGTTAAGATATAGTGAAACCAAATAGCATACTATCATGATGAGAAAGAAAGTCCTCTCTCTATATATCTAAGCATCCATCATAATATACATCAAATGTACAACAATGGCCTCTAGGGCATATACATAACTAACATTTCTAGACACTTACTTAGTTTATAGCATTGATCGTTAAGTGAGAAAGTTCTGAGGAGTAGCATATACTCATAGTAGGATCGGGATCCAAATATTATCGTGTGATAAAACTGAAGGAATCCTATCAGAATCATCACACTCCAAATGGTATGCAGCGCTAGCAAGTTTCAGTTTCTTTAGAAACTCCCGATGTGGATTTTTGCCCCATGCTCTTATGACCTTTACTAAGGCCAACAAATCATAAGTCACATGTCAAGTTCTACCCGTCGTTGTCCAGGTTGATTTGAACCCACCCGTATATACCCTTGACTATGGCCAACAAAGTAATACGACTGTCCCAAACCAACGCATCTATCTATGCAACATATGAATACTCACCAGCTACCAATCACTGTGCCTTGACTATGGCCAACAAACACACCTTGAATACTGTTGGATATTCATATGAAACGACGGAGGGCTACGAATGGTTTTGGTGAAACCGTGAACGTAGTGAACTTGATATAATCGAAGGAACCTTGATAGCTTTTAAAAGGAGTGGTTTAAGCTCCGCGTTTAAAAGTTTTCTGTTTTGAAAAGAAACCGAGTGGTTTTGAAATTGTTCCAACGACTTTAACTTTGGTTTATTTTCTTGCATTAATTTTAATGCGTCCCATCATTTAATCCTACCATTGCAGAAAACAACGAAAATATGACGTACGCTTATGCCATCCGCATTCGCCACAGGGTCCCGTCATCACCCGTTAGGTTACTTAACTAACGACAGAGCGGGGGCTGGACTAGCGTGGATGCAAAACATAAGCAACGCCTAAATAGATATCATATATAGATATATACATTCGTCAGATGGAATGATAGACATTCCAGATCACAGATGAACACTTTGGATATACTAGGAATCCGCGTTTCGTTCGAGCCTGCAACGAATGACGGATTACACGGTCGCGATGAATAGCCAAACCCCACCCTAGACCCCTACGGGTGCGGCAAACTACCCGCCAAGTACCCGAAGCGAAGCAACCTCCCTCAACAACGTGAGTAGGCCACTCAACACTTCGAGATACCCGGTAGTTTGTGCACCCCACCTTGGGTCTTTCCTAGGAGGAAAAACAGTAAAAAGAAATTATACAATGACGGCTACAACCCCATCCCGGTTGTGCGGCTATATAAATAATATTACATCAATTTACATATTACATGAATTGAAAGAAAAAGAAAACTCTCATCTCACAACCCCCGACTATTCTTCAGCGACAATCCAATGAATTCATATACACAAACCATCAACATTACAGATCATAGATATGTATAACCCCTACTAATCGTCGTATAGCGATTAGCAGATGTTCAATACATATATCACATCACAGATAATATTCATTAGCCAAAGTCTACGGAATTTCGATCAAAATACGGATTTGTAACCACCCCAAAAACTAATTTGTTCTCTGGAAATTCTGGGCAGAAACAAACTATACTAAAAATCCCAAAACATCCAACTAATAACACTGCACCAAGAACGGTCCACGGCCGAGTCAACTCGGCCGCGGATTCGCGGCAAGAAGCATGTTCTTGCCGCGGAACCGCGGCGCTTTGACCGAGTCAATGGATCGTTTTTGGTGGGTGTTTTTAGAAAACCCTGAGCCGATTTTTCATGTATGTCAAATAGTTTTTAGAGCAGTATAAAAAATCGGCAGAAAGTTGATTTTTTCGGACATGTTTTGCGAATTTTTTCCGATCAAGATTCTAAATACTTTGCAAATAAGCTAGTTTGTGTTTAACTAGGCTCTGATGCCACTGTAAGTCCACGTTCCTCATCCCGGTTCTTACGGGGAGGCAGAAACGGCGAAAAATAATTTTTGGCGCAAAGGCAACATGGACTAAAAGAAGGATCTTTGCTAAACTACAAACGAGCAAACTACTTGAGGTTCTATCTACTATGTTATAGAGATTATACCTCACGACACCGGTCCTTCGGGTCTTCATTCCGCTGTCCGGCTCGTCCATCTACGCTCTGAGGGTCGATCCTGATCTTGATCACCTCCGTGGCCTTCTTGAGTCGAAGACGATCCACCCGAGAGATGTACTCCGAGCTCTACCTCGAGCCGAGGCAACTAGGGCAACGAGATCGCTAGTCTTGATGTCCTAGGATGTATAGAAAAGATAGATGGAAGTGTTTGTCTATTTGGATCCTTTTTCTCTCAACACATGAGATCAAAGGAATAATCAAGAGGAGGAAGAAGAAGGAGAACAACCATGGAGCTCTCTCATTTCTTTTTCAAGAGAGAGAATAAAAAATGAGAAATGAATTCTTGGCTAGAGAGAATGAACCATGGTTGCAATATTACACCACTATCATCATTACTAATCTTTTCAAGATTAAGTTGATGGCAACAATTGACTTGACCATTATCATAATCCAAAAATAAAAAGAAAACCAAAGAAAACTCTAGACCTCTCATGAAGGTCCAAGTCAACTTTGGTCAAATGGTCAACAAAGTCAAGTATGGTCAAATGGTCAAAGCAATTAGCCATCATATAATAATCACTAAAAAGATTAGTAAACAATGTTCCCGGCTCATAAAGGTTTTGACCGAACGAACTGCCAAAACCCCAATGAGTCCGCCTCATTATGGTTTCGACCGAATCAACTGTCAAAACCCTAATGAGGCACCTCCTTCCTCTTCTCTCCTCACAACTGTGCATACACACTCGCATCCGCATTCCGTAGAATGCGAATGCACAGAAGACAAAACAAATCCATCCTTGCAATACTAGGATCCGGCTTAAACCAAAGCCCACTAGTATTGCCTGCCCGAACAGCATACGCACACAAGTGTACGTAAGTGATCGTAGCCCTGCCGTAAAACCATACGGCCTCAACACATTTCGCTCAGTGCAGGGAAACTCTCTGTGTGGGACTCTAAAGACTCGACACTACGCTGGCAGTGGGTTTAACCACAGACCGCAAGCGGCACTAGCTGTACGTAACGGTCCCCAGGTAGATGTCGATAAGAAGGCCGATGAGGTAAACCCATCCGAACTCCTACTGAGCCTGCATGTGACAATCTCCGTACAGTCCGGTCTGTTCGTCTAAGAATATCGCATGGCAGGACTAGGGGGTGGCAAACGTCAGTCCCATAATAGCGGTACAAGTCGTGTCAGAGTGTAGCCCAGAACACCCTGAGATAACACTGGAAACCTACCAGTATATCTCGCTTGCCCTGGCCAGGGACTTTGTGTAATGGCTCTCCTAGACACAGCGCGATATCAACCCCCAATACTGGGAGAGACGGATCCTGTCTAACCGTCACTGCCTCCAAGTGCTTCGGGACTGCACCCAAAAACTACCTGTTTGCACGACTCCTTTGAGCCGTGGTAGGGTAGTAATCAAAGAACAGTGGGAACACAGTCGAGACGAAGTGACAGTGTCAAGTCAACGGACTAAGCTGTACTCATGTCACCTGGGAACTGATAACTGACGATAGGTATAATACCAACCAACAGTTCCCGACGAGTCCTGTCCAGTGTACTCGTAACCTAACGAGCACCCGCATACTATCTCCAGTACGACGTACTGATGGCTGTGGGACAGACTATCTCCCATCCTGGGATGAGAAGCGTATACGCTAGTCTACTCTGTAGTATCGATGCCCTGTCTCGATAGTCCTACGACTAGGGACCTGTATAAGGATGTGCTTATAGATTACCCAGCCCCCCACAAGTGTGACTGCCATCACAACGCTGGTAATCAAGCAAAGATCTTAAGGGCTCTACTAATATGTATATAAGCGATATGCTAAAAGAAACACATGCACATATTGAAGTAGAGACAAACCAAGTAGCATACTATCATTTTGAGCAAGATTGTCTATACAACTGTGAATATCCCAAGCTTCCATTAAGTAATGTACAAGCTAGTATGATACAGTAATGGCCTCTAGGGCATATACACTAACACTATGTAATTAACCAATAGCAAGTTATATCATACGAATATCTGTGTTGTGCGTATCATGGCAATTACCGATAGTGTGTGTGTAGCATATAATAGGTGCTCGTGCAACATGGACTGTCAATAATAGTGCAGTGTACAATAGGTACAGGTTTAGGCACAAGAAGTAACTATATGCAATTAAGTTCATATGCAATCAACTCATATGCGAATAACATGCAGCTATCATATCATATCCAGCCCTGACGCATAACGCCATACGGGCGATTTCCCCGTAGATGTTAAATCTACTCTCCGATGATCTCGAGCTACGAAAATCCGACCACCTGCTTCCCTTTATTCGCAGCGTCCGAAGTCCCCGCTTGCGACCTTAAAATTTCACAAACACATCACATAAGCTAAATATCCTACGCCGACACAAAGATAATGAAACACAAGGATAACGCCCAAAAAATTACACTGCGCACTTAGTGCACAAAACGCGCACGACATCGGCAAAAACCCTAGCTAGGGTCGCTAAACTACGCAACCACCAAGTCTAGACTCCGCTCGTACCGATCGCGCAAACACAACATAATAAAGTACGAGGAAGATAATATATATAACCTCGCAACGACTAATTGAACCCACGTCCAAAATTCACCGAAACCTAGTAAGCAATATATCGCATAAATTAGCACAAGTCTAAAGCAAACACAAATCTAGCGATTACAAACATCGCAAAACAGCTTAACTAAGTTATCCAAACCACTTCCATAATTTTAATCTCACCCAATTATGTTTTTTTAAAACTTAGTTTGCTAAAAACTCAATTAGACAAATTAGGAATTAACAACAACTTTCATCCACTAGATTAAGTTTTCAAAGTCTTCACTTTAACCATTATCCAACACAAACCCTAACTTGATTTTTACAAAAAACAACATGAATCAACTAAACATGAATTTAAAGCTATATTTAAACAATCAAATAGCTAGCATAATGATTTAAACCTAACAATTAAGGATTAGGGTTTGAAATTATACCTCTTCAAGAACATAAAAGATCAACTAGATCCATCACCTTAGCCTCCAAAAATCATGTTTTTCATGAAGATCTAAGCAAGTTTAGTGAAGAAGAATGATGGGTTATTATTTGTTTATGAGTTTTGTGGGATTATTTAAGAATTTTTCATGTTTTATTGAGCTTGGAGAAGATGAAAAAGAGCAAAGAAAATGAAAAGGCAGAACTTGGGGGAGGGCTCGGCTATGAGAAGAAATGGGGGGGTTTTGTGAAAATTGAGTGGAGTTTTCTAGCTGCAAATGATAATAAATGCTCATTAATGCAAAATGCCACCTTTTCTTTTCTTTTCTTTTTAAAAATAATTTCCTGTAATACAAAATATATTGATATTTGGCAAGAATGGATTAAGACTAATTCTAGTGATTAGTTTAGCATAGATTTACATTAGTAGTAATTAACCCAAACCAAAAATGTAATTACCACTAATAAAATGCAAAATTAACAACTTAAAATAATATTTAATTAGGGAAAAATTCTATATGAACCAAAACTTCCAATTGACCCCCAAAGCCCGCGCACTAGCACTATTCTAGTTAAACTAGGCACAGTCAAGTCTTTACAGAGGTTTGATCACAATCGGGTTAAAACGGAAAATACCGACTATTTTACCCTAAAACGGAAAAATTCGCATAACGATTTCTAAAATGTTACAGGATGAGAGGGGGGTATAGAAGGAGACACCTCATTATGGTTTTGACCATTGACTTGGTCAAAACAAATATGAGGTGGAGGAAAGGTTTTATTATTTTTTGGTAAATGATAATTTAGTGGCATGGCTTCTTGGGTTGACATTTTGACTTGGATTGACTCTTTGACTGTAGATGTTTTGATGAGATATTTTGAGACCTAGATATTTTTGTTAAATTATTATTTTCATACCATGCTTATTGTCATATCAAGGAGCCATTCCATTTATCAAAAATACATTCTCTCTACTCAAGCTTGCTCTCTCCTTCTTCCTCTCAAACCCTAGTGTCTCATGAGTTGAGAATCAAGGGTTTAGTGAGACTAAGCTACTCAAATCACTCTCTACTCACTCTAGGTTACATCGTTTAGCACACCAAGTGATCTAGTTGCCTCAACTTGGAGGTTTAGCTCAAGATTATAACTCTCGGGTGGATCTTCTTTGACTTCGAGAAGCTGACGAGGAGACGCATCCACCACCACTCCAAGGAGCTCACATCAAGGAGGAGGACCGCGAGGAGAAGAAGGAATTGTAGCTTGAGGTATAATCACTTTACATAGTAGTTACAACTCTTAGTTAGTTTGTCAGTTAGTGTTTAGCAAAAATCCTTATGCATTGTCGATGTTACCTTGTTAGAAAAAATCGATTTTTACCTATTCTGCCTCCCCGCAAACCCATGGGGTGAGTAACGTCGACTTATAGTGGTATCAGAGCCTAGATAAACCATAACTAACATGTTAGCAAAGTCTTTAGAACTTCGATCACGGAAAAATCCAGAAAACACGACAATTTTTTGCACTTTCCGTCGATTTTAAAATCTGGTCTAAAAATATTTTCAGGGACCTGAAAAATACGTGCAGGGTTTTTGTAGATCACTAAAGAAATTTGGGCGCTTAGCTCAGTGAGAACACCGCGGATTTGTGGAAGAACCAAGCGTTCTGCCGCCGTTCCGCAGCCGAGTCAAGTCCGAGTTGGTCCAAATTTCCTCTTGTAGTCCACTGTGTTGTTTTGTGTTGCTTGGGATATTTTGTTTTTGCTCGGGAATTTATGTGTACAGTGTTGTACTTGGAGTAGATTCAAATTTGGTTATTGATCAAAATTCTAAGAACTTTGGCTAATCGGATTTTATCCGTGTTATGATAAATGCGTTCGTAAACTTCCGCTAATTGCTATATGTTTGTTATTTAGGGGCTGCACATTTCTGTGATTATTATATTGGTTTATGTATATGAACTTGTTGGATCGTCGTGGATGAATAGCCGGGGATGTGAGATGAGGGTTTTCATCTTTTCATTCGATGTAAAATTTGTAAAGTGATGTGATATTATTTTTGAAGGGCACATCCGGGTTGAGGTTGTAACTACCGTTGTATTATTTCTTTTACTGTTTTTGCTCCTAGGATAGACCCAAGGTGGCGTGCACAAATTACCGGGTACTTTGAAGTGCCGAGTTTCCTACTCACATTATTGAGGGAGGTTGCTTCATTTCGGGTATTTGGCGGGTAGTTTGCCGCACCCGTAGGGGTCTAGGATGGGGTTTGGCTATTCATCATGACCGTGGAATTCATCTTTCGTTACAGGCTCAAAGGAAACGCGGATTCATAGAATATCCAATGTGTTCATTTGTGATCTGGAATGCCTATCATTGCGTCTGACGAATGTATATATCTATATATGATATCTAGTAGATGTTGCTTATGTTTTGCATCCACGCTAGTCTAACCCCCGCTCTGTCGTTAGTTAAGTAACTTAACGGGTGATGACGGGGCCCCGTGGTGAATGCGGATGGCATAAGCGTACGTTATATTTTCGTTGTTTTCTGTAATGGTAGGATTAATTGATGGGACTGCATTAAATTAATGCTAAGCAAACAAACCAAAGTTGAATCGTTGGAACAATTTCAAAACCACTCGGTTTTTTCAAAATATCAATACTTTTAAATGCGGGGATTAAACCAGTCCTTTTAAAAGCTATCAGGTTCCTTTGATTATATCAAGTTCACTACGTTCACGGTTTCGCCAAAACCATTCGTAGCCCTCCGTCATTTTAGTTGGATATTAAGTAGTATTCAAGCTATGTATTTTGACCTTCGCCAAGGCATAGTGATTGGTAGCTGCTGAATATTCATCTGTAGCATAGATAGATGCGTTGGTTTGGGACAGCCGTACTGCTATTTTGGCCTTCATCAAGGGTATGTACGGGTGGGTTCAAATTAACCTGGATAATGATGGGTAGAACTTGACATGTGACTTATGATATGTTGGCCTTCGTCAAGGTCATAAGAGCATGGGGCAAAAAATCCACATCGGGAGTTTCTAAAGAAACTGAAACTTGCTAGTGTTGCATACTATTTGGAGTGTGATAATTTTGGAAGGATTCATTCGACTTTATCACACGATGATATTTGGATCCCGATCCTACTGTGAGTCTATGCTACTCCTCGGGAGATTGTTTCACTTAACGATCAATGCTATAAACCAAGTAGGTGTCTAGAAAGGTGTTAGCAGGCTACGTCCCCAGGGAAAAAAAGTTATTTAATTAAGGAACTTCACGAAAGTGTCGTAAAACCTCCCTCGAAGTACCGACACTGGCTTGGCTGAACGGTTAAGCAAGAATTGTACGGTGAGATTAATCCTGACTAGTTCTTCTTTTATGGTTTGAGGAAGGATTCAAGAAACAGTGGGAGCCATCCTGTTTAGATAAACTAAAAACCATTCTAAACTTGCAAGAGTATCATGCTAAAGTGTTTCTTCTCTCTCTCCTAATTGCTGCGACCAAACATGACGGGCTTTAAGTTACTATTAGATAAGGGTCAAACAATAAAGATTGGTTCAGGAATGTCAAGATGGCAATCACTTATGACAAGTTGGGTTATGTCCTTACTACTAAAGCCCCCGTCGTCCCAGGTCCAGAATCCAGTGTCGCGGATAAGGAAATCCGTAAGACCTGGGAGATTGACTGCGCGAAGGCCAAGTGCCTCGTGCTTACCTAAATGGATAATGAACATCATAGGCAGCATGAGAATATGGATCTAGAATCCATATTCCTCCATACCAAGAAATTATATGGAGAGCAATCTTGTATCGCAAGATATGAGACCTCGAAGAAACTATTTCAAGCGAGGTTGGCCGTTGGATCATCTGTAAGGGAACACGTCCTTAAGATAATTGGCTACATTAAGGAGCTCGCGAACCTCGGGATCACGTTAGAGAACGAGCTGTATACAGACTTGATTCTCCAGTCCCTTCCTTCCACCTACGCCCAGTTTATCTTGAATTTTAATATTCAAGGTAAAGAAGTTGAACTTCTGGAACTCCTCAATATGTTAAGGAGTGCAGAGGGCACCCTGCAGAAAGCCAGGGAAACACCCGCTCTACTTGTTGGTGGAGCTTCTTCTTCTAGGTCCAAGGCGAAAACCAAAGGAAAGAAGAAGAAGGCCCCCACCAAGACGAGAGGCGGTGTTAGTAAGTGTTCATATCAGATTTTTGCATTTTCATACCGCCCAATTTTTATCACATTGCATATCGGTAGATACTCTTGAGCCGTGTTTGCTAGTCAATTGCAGGATACAGGTTCTCAGTTCTAAAAACGGTGAAATTCATGGAAAACACGACAAAATCCGGGTTCCTGCCAACCACTGAGAAAACACGGTCTCCGCTCTTCATCCGTATGTTGCCAGATACCAGTTTAGGAAGACAAAATGGCAAATCAATGTTGTTTTAATGCACAAGGCTCAATGGCAGCACAAGATCCAAGAAATCTACGCGGAGCTCGAGGAAATATTGACAAAAAAGTCCACCTTTCCCTCAACAGAAATTCTGGAAAAATCGTGAAGACAATTTGAGAAAATACATATGCCAGAATAAAGTACACAGCAAACCAGGGAAGCACCAAAAATCCCATGCCCTGACTCCACCAGAGTGCGACGGATCCGCGGCATAGGGAGGCTTAGGCCGCGGATCCGCGGCCACTCTGTGGAGTCAGAGCATGGGCTTTGGGGGGTATTCTGGTCTTTTTGTTTGTGTTCTGGTGGTTGCCCTAGGTTTTCATTTTTCAGCCTATAAATAGCCCAGAACTTTGTGAAGGAAAGGTTCCATAATCTTGTATTTTATTTTCTAGGATTCACTTGTTTCTTCTTCCTCTTCGCATCTCTTCTCCATTAAAACTTGTAGTGAGCTTGTGAGTGAAGAATGATGAATAAAGAAGACTCTTTTGCTATTATATCTTGTCTTGTTCTTTTATAATTGTTGTAATTTTCTTTTGTTAACTAGTTGTTGTTATTTCTTGTTGTTTCCTTCTTCTCTCTTTTTCTTTATCCTTAACACAACCATGATGCTTACGCTTGATCCTTGCCAAGGTGAGGTCGCAAATAGCTAGTTGTTATCTTCTAATCTCTTTCTTTCTATCTTCCTCTTTTGTTTTGTTTTATTTTTCCGTATCATGATGTGTGAGTAGTTTCATACTTGTTAGGGTAGGATAAGGGAAGTTTGAGAGAAGGAAATCTCTCTCACTCTTTCCTTGCCCAACAGCTTAATTCGACTCCCGTTAATTGAACCACAATCCGCTCCATACGGCACCCTATCCTACATGATAGCGGTGATTCCGTAGTGAGACCGGTTGTGTTTGAATTAACTGGAGGTTATGGCTAAGAGCCAAGAACGGACGGACAAGCACCAAAAGGAATAACTTATGCGTTGGAAAGCCTAGCTTATACTCGCAAGTTCCTTCCTAGTCGTGCTAATCCCCATTGTTGCCGATTACCGTAACACTGATATTAAGAGGGGCAACGAAAGATGTGGGAGACTCCTAACTCAAACTAACCTAATCCTAACCCTAACAAGCTCTCTTTACATATCATTTTACCACTTAACTAATCACAACAAAATCTGAAAAACTGGACTTAACTCGTTAAAGCACATAGAAAAAGATTCCCATCTCCCTGCGGACGACCCGTACTCAACCGGCTAGCTACGTGCAAAACCGTCTTGATTGCGGTAATTAACTAAAACTTGAACACGTAGAATCCCTAACAATCAGTAAGGTGGAAGCAAAGGGCAAGGCAAAGGTGGCGGGGCCGACAGTAGGAAAGGAGGAATGCTTCTACTGTCATAAAAAAAAGGCCATTGGAAGAAAGATTGCAGGGCTTGGTAGGCCAAGAACCAGGACCCGAAGCAAGTTGTGGCTTCAGCTTCAGGTGTGTTTGTAATTGAAAACTGTCTGTCAATCAAATCTACTTCCTGGGTATTGGATACCGGATCAGGATCTCATATTTGCAATTCTTTGCAGCCACTGAGAAGCCGTAGGGTTCTGAAGACCGGTGATATGACCCTCAGGGTTGCTAACGGAGCAAGCGTGGATGCTGTGTCCGTAGGGGAATATCACCTTTGATTGACGAGTGGAGATATTTTGGTTTTGCGCAACTGTTTTTGTGTACTTAGTTTGACTTGAAATATCATTTCAGTATCTTTATTATCAAAAGAAGGTTATGATTTTACATTTGTAAGCGATGTCGTAAACATCCACCTTAATCATGGTCTGATTGGGTCAGGTACTCTAAACAACGGTATATACGTATTAAACCAACTACAGATTTTCAATGTCCAGAACACACATGAAAGAAAGACTCCAGAATTAAATCAAGCTTTTTTATGGCATTGTAGACTAGGTCACATCAATGAGACAAGGTTAACCAAGTTACATAAAGAAGGAAATTTTGATCCTTTCGAATATTAATCTTATGTAACTTGTCAATCACGTCTCAAAGGAAAAATGACAAAGACCCCGTTCACTGGACACGGACTAAGAGCGAGTGAGCTTTTAGGACTCATACACAGCGACGTGTGTGGTCCAATGTCTAAACATACAAGAAGTGGTTATTCCTATTTCATTACTTTTACGGATGATTTCTCTAGGTATGGACATATTTTCTTGATGAAACATAAATCCGAGGCCTTTGAGAAATTCCGATAATATAAGAATGAAGTGGAAAAGCAAATCGGCAAAAGTATCAAGACACTGAAATATGATCGAGGTGGTGAATACTTGAGTGCCGAGTTCCTGGATTACCTAAAAGAGAATGGAATTATCTCTCAGCTTACTCCTCCATACACACCACAACACAACGGTGTATCGGAGAGACGGAACTGAACCCTATTGGATATGGTACATTCCATGATGAGTAACGCTGAGTTACCGCGACCATTCTGGGGCTATGCACTAGAATCAGCTGCATATCTTTTGAACAAGGTTCCTACCAAGATTGTGCCTACCACACCATATCATATGTGGAGTGGGAAGAAACCCTATCTTCAGTATTTGAAGATATGGGGATGTCCAGCATTTGTCAAAAAGCAGCATGCGGACAAACTTAAGGCACGTTCAGTACTGTGTAAGTTTGTGGGATACCCAAAGAACTCCAGGGGGTATCTTTTCTATTACGCAGAGGAACAAAAGGTTTTTGTTTCTCTTCATGCCCACTTTCTGGAACATCAGTTTTTAGAAAAAGAAACAAGGAGCGCAATAGAACTGGAAGAAATTCTAGAACCACAAACTATTACTGAAAGCTTGGTGGAACCATAAGTTTCAAAAGAATAGGACATTCCCGGACCACTCCGCAGGAATAGTAGGCTTTCTCATTCGCCTGAGAGATACTACGGTTTTCTGGTAGACGGGGATAGAGAGGATTGCATCATTGATAATGATGAGCCGACTAACTTCCAGCAAGCCATTCAGAGCACTGACTCGGTTAAATGGCTGGATGCAATGCGGACCAAGATGGAGTCCATGTACACTAACAAAGTATGGACTTTGGACATTGCTCCAGAAGGGGTAAAACCCGTAGGCTGCAAATGGATCTTCAGAAAGAAGAATGGTATCGATGGACAGGTTGAAACCTATAAGGCTAGACTTGTTGCAAATGCATTTCGTCAAAGACCTGGTTTGGACTATGACGAAACCTTTTCTCCAGTGACTATGCTCAAATATATTCGGATCCTTCTTGCCATTGCTGCCTTCCACGATTATGAGATTTGGCAGATGGACGTAAAAACCGCTTTTCTAAATGGAAATTTAGAAGAGTGTGTCTATATGGACCAGCCAGAAGGTTTCATTCAGAGTGGGAGCAGCGGAAAAGTGTGCAAGTTGCTTAAGTCCATCTATGGATTAAAGTACGCATCGCGGAGTTGGAACATCTGTTTTGATGAAACGGTCAAAGAATTTGACTTTATCAAAAATCCAGATGAGTCATGCATTTATAGTAAGATTGTAGCACGAACTGTTGTATTTCTCGTCTTGTACGTGGATGACATTCTCTTGATAGGAAATGACATTCCTATTCTACAATCTGTCAAGGAGTTCTTGTCACACAGGTTCTCCATGAAAGACTTGGGTGATGCCTCTTACATTCTGGGGATCCAGATCTATCGTGATAGATCTAAGAGGATGTTAGGACTTTCACAGTCCAGGACATCGACACCATACTGAAAAGATTCAGTATGGAAGATTCTAAGCGCGGTAATTTACCGGCTTGTCACAGAATCACCCTCTCCAAAGAGATGTCTCCCAAGACTGATTTGGAAAGGGATCGCATGTCTATTATACCCTACGCTTCTGCGGTAGACTCTATAATGTATGCGATGCTGTGTACCGGAACAGATGTAACTTATGCGCTGAGCGTGGTAAGCTGGTATCAGTCAAACCCAGGGGAGAAGCACTGGATAGCAGTAAAGAACATTTTCAAGTACCTAAGAAGGACTAAGGAAATGTTCTTGGTTTACGGCGGAAAAGACCTCCAGATTGAGGCCTTTGCTGACTCCAGCTTCCAGAGTAACAAGGATGGCTCTAAGTCCATGTCAGGTTATGTCTTTACCCTCAATGGTGGGGCGGTCTATTGGAAGAGTTCCAAGCAGGACACCGTTGCTGACTCGACAATTGAACCAGAGTATATCGCAGCTTCTGATGCCGCAAAAGAAGCAGTCTGGATGAGAAAGTTCTTAACAGAACTTTAGGTGGTTTCATCCATTGTTGATCCAATACCTCTGTATTGTGACAACAACGAGGCTATAGCTTTAGCAAAGGAACCCAGGTCCCATCAGAAGTCCAGACACATCTTGAGGCGGTATCACCTGATCAGGGAGATCGTGGATCGCCGGGAGATCGAGGTTCAGAGAGTTGCTACAGAGGACTGCAGATCCATTCACAAAGGCCATCCCTCAGACGCAATTCAAGAGGCTATTCGAGATAATAGGTCTGCGATATGCCAGCACATGGCCTTAGTCAAGTGGGAGATTGTTAGTGTGATATGCCCTAGAGGCCATTATTGTATAGTACTAGTTTGTATATTACATTTTGGAAGCTTGGGATATACACACTGATTTATGACAGTCTTGCTCGATATGGTTGTATGCTACTTGGTTTGTATCTATCTTAATATGTGTATATGTTCCTTTTAACATATCGCTAATACATATTGATAAAGCCCTTAGGATCTTTGCTTGACTACCAGCGTTGTGATGGCAGTCACACTAGTAGGGGCTGGGTAGTTTACAAGCACATCTTTATATAGGTCCCTAGTCGTAGGATTATCGAGATAGGGCATCGATACTCCAGAATAGACTGGTGTATATGCTTCTCATCCCAACTAGGGAGATAGTCTGTCCCATAGCCATCAGTATGTCGTACTGGAAATAGTATGTAGGTGCTCATTATGTTTTGAGTTACACTGGACGGACTCATGGGGAACTGCTGGTTGGTACTATACCTATTGTCAGCTAGCAGTTCCCAGGTGACATGAGTACAGCTTAGCCGTTGACTTGACACAGCTACTTCGCCTCAAGTGTGTTCCCACTATTTTTAGATTGCTATCCTACCATGGTTCTATTGAGTCGTGCAAACAGGTAATAGTTGGATGCAGTCCCGAAGCACTTGGAGGCAGTGGCGGTTAGATAGGATTCATCTCTCCCATTATTGGGGGTTGATATTGCGCTGTGTTCGGAACGCCATTAAACAAAGTCCCTGGCCAGGGAAAGCGAGATTTACTGGTAGGTACTCCAGTAGTTTCTCAGGTTGTTTTGGACTGTACTCTGACACGACTTATACCGCTATTAGAAGTATGATGTTTACCATCCCCCTAGGCCCGATATGCGATACTCTTAGACGAACAGACTGGAATGTATGGAGATTGCCACAGATAGGCTCAGTAGGAGTTTGGATGAGCTTGCTCGTCGGCCTTCTTATCGATAGATACCTGGGTAGCTGTTACGTGCAGCTAGTACCGCTGATGTGCTTCGTCTCATTGTATTCGTGTTTCTCGAAACACGGATGCGGGTATGTATATACGGATGAGAGGGGGTATAGAAGGAGACACCTCATTAGGGTTTTGACCATTGACTTGGTCAAAACAAATATGAGGTGGAGGAAAGGTTTTATTATTTTTTGGTAAATGATAATTTAGTGGCATGGCTTCTTGGGTTGACATTTTGGCTTGGATTGACTCTTTGACTCTAGATATTTTGATGAGATATTTTGAGACCTAGATATTTTTGTTAAAATATTATTTTCATGCCATGCTTATTGTCATATCAAGGAGCCATTCCATTTATCAATTATCATTATCAAAAATACATTCTCTCTCCTCAAGCTTGCTTTCTCCTTCTTCCTCTCAAACCCTAGTGTCTCATGTGTTGAGAATCAAGGGTTTAGTGAGATTAAGCTACTCAAATCACTCTCTACTCACTCTAGGTTACTTCGTTTAGCACACCAAGTGATCTAGTTGCCTTAACTTGGAGGTTTACCTCAAGGTTGGAACTCTCGGGTGGATCTTCTTTGACTTCGAGAAGCCGACGAGGAGACGCATCCACCACCACTCTAAGGAGCTCACATCAAATGGAGGACCGCGAGGAGAAGAAGGACTTGTAGCTTGAGGTATAATCACTTTACAGAGTAGTTACAACTCCTAGTTAGTTTGTTAGTTAGGGTTTAGCAAAGATCCTTATGCATAGTCGATGTTACCTTGTTAGAAAAAATCAATTTTTACCTATTCCGCCTCCCCGCAAACGCGTGGGGTGAGTAACATCGATTTATAGTTACAGCTATCTAGATTGTCTTTATCATCATGTACATGCATTATGTGGTATTACAGATCACTATTACATGTTGATAGAGCCCATATGATTCTTGCTTGACTATCAGCATTATGATGGCAATCATATACATGGGAGATGGGTGGTCTATAAGCACATCCTTAAATGTCCCTAGTCGAGAGAGTATCGAGACCGGGAATTGATACTCCTGAGTAGACTAGTGTATACTTATCGAGACCCCAACGAGGGGCGGTGGCCGGTCTCACAAGCCATTGGTGTCAGTCAGTCACCTAAGAAATTATAAAGGTGCTCATTGGGTTATGAGTACACTGGACAGACTCGCCGGGAATATGCTAGTTGGTATTATACCTAATGTCAGATAGCAATTCCCAGGTGACATGGGTACAGGTTAGTCTGTCAAACTGAGATCGTCATTTTTCTCATATGAGTTCCCACCGTGGTTTGATTACTACCCTACCACGGCTCAAAGGAGTCGTGCAAACAGGTTTTAGTTAGGTACAGTCCCAAGACAAATGGAGGCAGTGAGCGGATCTTCGGGGATTCGTCTCTCCCGGTATTGAGGGTTGATGTCGCACGGAGCACGGGTGACCATCACTAGAAATCATTGGCCAAGTTAGTCGAGAATTACTGATTTGGATCAGTAGTTTCTCAGTGGGTGATGGGCTTCATACCGACACGAAATATCGCGTTATTAGGGGTCTGACTTTATCCACCCCCTAGACTCGATATGCGATACTCTTAGACGAACAGACTGAACTGTACGAAGATTGTCACAGACAGGCTCAGTAGGGGTTCGGATGAGTTTGCTCTTCGGCCTTCCTTTCGCTCAATACCTGGGTAGCCGTTACGTACAGCTAGTGCTGCTGACGTGCTTGTGGTTAAACCCACTACCAGCGTATTGACGAGTATTTAGAGTCCCACACAGAGGGTTTCCCTGGTTGTGGCGAAACGATGTACTAGCCGTATTGCATACGTGCAGAGTTCCGATCGATCGATTATACTATGTACCAGGACTTTCGATCGGACATTTGATAATACTAGCCGGTTCGGATTTGAGCCGGATTATTAAATCAGGTATTGATTTAATAATTTACGTATATGTATTTCGATATGTATATTCTATTATTATGTTATTTGTGTTATTCTATCTCTTCGGGTATTCGTATTTCGGTACGAATACAGGTATGTATATACAGTAGAGTGTAATCCTTATTTGTACAGATAACATTTTAGAAGGTGGACACCTCGTTTAGTTTTTATCCATTTATTTTAAATAGGAAATGAGGTGGAAATAAAGAGAGGGGGGTATGGTGAGAGCCATGCATGCATAGTGTTGCACAAATGAATTGTTAATTCGTTTGTGCAAACTATTCAAGCATGTGCTTGATTTTATATTGAAAGAATTGGTTTTACAAAACCAAGCTTCTCATTTTTCTCTCACATGGATGTCTCATTATTTTTGAGAGATGGGTTTTCTTCTCACCATCATGCTTCACTCTCTCTCTAGTTTTCATGGATTCCTCCACCTTCATTCTAAACCTCCTCTCTACAATCTCATGAGTTGAGAATCAAGAGAGATGGTGAGATAGATAAACACTTGGATCAACTCACTAAATCCTAGGCACTCTAGATTAGCAACCTAGAGTCCCTAATTGCTTCACTTGATCATTGGTGTGGTGCTAGAGCCAAGAGCTACATCCCTCGGGTGGATCATCATCGACGGAGGAAGACAGGCGACCAAGTTCAGTCGAGGACGCCTCAAGGAGCTAAGGGAGATGGTGGAAGACCGAAGGACATGGTTCGTTCGATATAACACTCTATCTCAGTAGTTAGTACATCTTGTAGTTTGCTAGTATAGGTTTATGGTTCGATCTAGACGGATTCGTTAGCGCCAATTTTTTAAATGCCGGTTTTTGTTCTGCATCGGCCATGGTAGATGGCCAGGGCACTATTGTAACCCAACAGTACCATACCTATCGTCAGATAGCAGTTCTCTTGTGACACTTGTACAGGTTAGTATGTAGACCCGAGATCATCATAGTGTCTTCTGTGGTTCCCACTATGCTTTGATTTCCTTCTTACCACGGCTTAAACGAGTCGTGCAAACAGGTGGATTTTGGGTATAGTCCCGAGCCTTATGGAGGCAGTGAGCGATAGGGGGGTTTTGTCTCTCCCGGTATTGGGAGTTGATGTTGCGCTATGCTTAATTGGCTATAACTGCATGTCCCTGGCCAGGGCGGATGATATTTTCTGGTAAGTGTTATCAGTAGTTTCTCAATAGGTTATAGGCCACACATCGGCATGACTTATCAAGTTACTGGGGTCTAACGATTCCACCCCCAGACTCGATATGCGTCATATCAGACGAAGAGACTGGACTATACGGTAAGTGTTGCTTATAGGCTCTATGTGAGTTTGGACAAGTTTTCTTGTTGATCTTCTATTCGTTCAATACCTAGGTACCCGTTACGTTCAGCAAGTGCCGCTGACGGCTTGTAGGTATCTGATATGATCATTACCTACCGCTGGCGTATTGACGAGTCTTTAGAGTCCCACACAGAGGTTTCCTAACTCAAGCGAAACGAAATAGGGCACATATGGAGATATGTGTGGGAGCTTGATTGAATACGAGTATGTGATACCGTATTCTAATATTCCGATATTTGATATCGGTTGGGTTATATGTGATATAACCGGATTATTGAATCAAGTGTTGATTCAATGATTTGATTTATGTATATATATTTGATATTAGCCGGATTATATTTGATATAGCCGGATTATTGAATCAAGCGTTGATTTAATAATTTGATATATATATATATATATGGTATATATATATATTAACTAATATTGAATATTAGCTGATTGTATGTGATATGGCCGGATTATTGAATCAAGTGTTGATTTAATAATTTGATATACATATATAAATGATATTAGTCGGTTATATATGATATAACCGGATTATTGAATCAAGTGTTGGTTTAATAATTTGATATATATTTATATATTTGATATATCTATATATATATTAACTAATATTAAGCTCACTTAAGATTTTCTTCTCTTGATATATATACATACATACATATATATATATACATACATATATACATACATACATACATACATACATACATACATACATATATATATATACATACATACATATACATACATACATACATACATACATACATACATATACATATATATATATATATATATATATATATATGTATATGTATGTATGTTTGTATGTATGTATTTTTGTATTTTATATTGTATCATAGTTGATGATACAAATGACATGGATGTATGAGAATCACCCATAAGGAAATATGAGAAGAGATAATGATAAACATTTTTTGGAATCAAAAAGAAAAGGAATTTGAGTCATTTCTCAAGATGCTTGTGGAAGTTTTGAGAAGCCATGACTCACCTCTTTTTCTTGTTTTATTCTAATATATTTATCATACACATCTCATCTCAACACTTAACCTCATGGTTCATTCACTCTCATTCCAAGTTCGTATCCTTCCTCTTCCTCTTTAGATTTTCTTGAGGTGAGAAAAGAAAAGAAAAGAAGAAAAATTTGTGAGCGAAATTCCTACTTCATCAACCTACATTTTTCTAGCCCATTAGTTTAGGTTGTTTTCTTCACTAATACCTTGATTAGTGAAGAGTGAGCTGGAGTGAGAGAGACTTCAAGGTGGATCATTTTCGGCCTCGAAGACAACATGCAAACTCGTTCCTTTTATCAAGTGGAGCCAAGGAAAAGTTCTAGGGACTACTACTTGGAGCTTTAGAAGTGAAGGACCGGTCTACAAAGGTTGTAAACCCTTTTCACTTAGTGTAGAACTTGTTTCCTTGCTAAAAACCCTAATTCTCTAGTTCGATTCTTGTTTAGTTTAACTTAGCACTCTAGATTTTTTAAAATTGCATACTTGATGCTTGTATAAACCTAGTTGAGGTGCTAAGACATACTTTCACTTATATTGGGAGAGTACACCAGTTACGCTTTTTGGATAGTCTTCTTCCAAACCTTAGGCAAGTGTCGAAAGGTAGGGAAGAAGAAAACCAATTATTCTAAGTATGGTGTATATAAGGAAAAATGTAAAGAAATATAAAGGGATTAGAGCGAGGGCAAGGAAAATTGCGACTACTTCCATGAATCTAGATAATGGAAGTGGCATTACTAGGAATACCTGGCAACCCCCTCGAAATATTTTCATGTTTCAGTTTTACAGTGCGGTGTTAATTGAAAACTGCTTTCCCAATTAGTTTCGACTCCACGGTATGTATTTAATGTAAGTCCATGGTAGCGCCCCGGCCGTTTAACAGACGCCAAATGCGGAACAAAAACTTTTACAACTGGCGCTATCGCGTACTGTAACCCGGATCTTCCATTAAAGCTAAACTAACAAACTACAAAGTGGGTAGAAATGTTATACCGAATGATCCGAGTCTTTCGGTCTTCAACCATCATCCCACGCTTTGTTGCGGCTGCTCCGATCTCTTGAATCTCCAGTCTTCTCGTCCAGGTGGCACCACGTCGACGGATCTTTAAACGGGCTCCCGCCTCTGAACTGAGGCAACTCGGTCGTCAAGTTTGCTAAAAGAGACGATCAAGATGATGTAGAGAATGAGTAGAACACTTTGTCTAACTTCGTCCAAAGCCATGGACGAACGGTTAATGAAGTTTCCTTTTGGATCGGGTGAAATGAGAAATGAGGCTATCTAATTTTCATGAACCCAAAACCATAATCTTTTCAACAAATGAACAACCATAATTTTCCCACAAGGGGCCGGCCACTAAATAGAGGAGGGGGTGAGTGTAGGAGCAAGGGGGGTGACCTTAACCAAAGCTTATATTAACTCAAAAGATCTCACTCAAATATCTAAGCAAGAACAAAAGTCATTAAAGCAAAGAATGACCCACTTAAGCATTTAAAGCAAAATGGTGACTCACTAACCTAGTCACCAAAACTAGAACCTTCTCATGATTCACCCTCATGACTCACCCAAGTGAAGAAAATATAAATCCGCATTTAACCGAATGTTAAATACGGGTGATAGAAAACTGGAAACTGGCAACATCCAAAAGTGATCCTGAAACGAATTTCAGGATAACCCCGTATCAGTATAAACATACCCGCATTTGTATTACGACCGAATACCAATGCAACCGAGACAAAGATATTATATCTACACAGTATAATACTCGGATCCGTCTTAAACCAAAGCCGACCAGTATTATCTGCTCGAAAAATGACATGTGCGTAAACACACATGCATTTTCCGAACCTCGCTATAAAACCATACGGCCTCTACAACGTTTTGCCCGAACTTGGGAAACGGTCTGTGGGGGACTCTAATGACTCATCAACACACTGGCACTGGGTATAACCACTAGCACGTCAGAGGTACGAGCTGTACGTAACGTTTGCATATGTATTGATTGGAAGGGAAGCTGACGAGCGAACTCATCCATAAACCCTACTGACCCTAACAGTGACAATATACATACAGTCCGGTCCGTAAGTCTAAAGAGTATCGGATATCGAGTCTAGGAGGGTGGATAAAGTCAGACCCCTAATAATGCGATAATTCGTGTCGGTATGAAGCCCATCACCACCTGAGAAACTATTGATCCAAATCAGTAATTCTCCACTACCTCGGCCGAGGATTTCTAGTGATGGCCACCCGTGCACTGTACGACATTAACCCCAAATACCGGGAGAGATGAATCCCCGACGATCCGCTCACTGCTTCCTTGTGGCTCGGGACTGTACCAAAAAAATACCTATTTGCACGTCTCCTTTGAGCATGGTAGGGTATAAATCAAGGCACAGTAGGAACTCACACGAGACAAATGATGATCTCAGGTCGACAAACTAACCTGTACACATGTCACCAGGGAACTGCTATCTGACGATATGTATAATACCAACTAGCATGTTCCCGGCGAGTCCTGTCCGGTGTACTCATAACCCAATGGGCACCTGTATACATCTTAGGTGAACCAAATGACACCAATGGCTTGTGAGACCTGCCACCGCCCCTCGTCGGGGTCTCGACTGTATACACTAGTCTACTCTGGATTATCGATGCCCTGTATCGAAATTCCCACGACTAAGGACGCATTAAGGATGTGCTTACAGACTCCAGCTCCACGTATATGATCGCCATCATACTGCTGGCAGTCAAGCAAGAATCCTATGGGCTCTATCAACATGCAATAGTGAACTAAAGCATATAAACTATGATAAAGACAAACCAGATAGCATACTATCATCTCGAGCAAGACTGTCATATCGGTATAGGTCCTCCATCAATCATTGCAATCACGTACCTGCGATCCAATAATGTACTTTGAGGGCACTATATCCAACAATCTCCCACTTGCACTTAAGGCTAATTATTGCGATGTCGCATGCTCACAGCCCGTGTGATACCGAACATCCAACTCCCCTACTGATCAGTTTCACAAAGCTAGTTTGTAAAACTCTTGTGTTCGAGAAATAGCCTCAGTGAGTGGATCCGCCCTGATGTTTCTTTCTTTGTCTCTCTTAATCTCAAGTTCACGGAGAAAGCCATCTCCCGAATCGAGTAATACCTGTCTTAGAATATGTCTGAATATCTGATGGGATCTAGTTCATAAATGAACTCCAAATCCAAACTTCTTATACTTTATTGATAACTGAACCTAATCAGTATCCAGCACCATGCCTCCCACAGTATCCTCTTGGACCACCTGTCCATAATATTGTCCCTCGTTAGAGGGAAAACTATATCTCTGACAATCACTCTGTCATGTATGTCACCTTGGAAGCCTGGAATGATAACCGTCTCCCGAAGGAGGCATCGTTATCAAATCCATAGAACATACACTCATGTTCTAAAACTGCTTCCTTATGTTTCTTCAGGATTGTATTAATATAAACTTATCACATCTAGTGCAAAAACAACATCTGGTGTGGTACTTGACATCTCATGATTTACTCAATGGCCTAAGCAAGTGATCTGCCAATCATGTACATCCCTCTCTCCTTTAGTCTGTAAGACACCTTTAGAGAGGGTGACTCCATCATCTGCAGGTACACCACCATGCCAGGAGTCATCTATTCTAAAATACCATTAGAATACTGTCAAAGTACCCAAATTGGGAAACTACCCAATTTTAGATCTAAAACCATAGATCTAGTAACCAGAATGTCTCATATTATATCCATGTCCTTTGTGGAGAAAAAACTGTGTGACGACCTAAGTACAACCGACCGTAGTATAGGAATTTTACTTCCTACTCTGTGTATGTCATCCAGATACCAGGACATCACACCCTACTACCTTCTTAACAGTTCCATCCTCTATTCTGATGAAGTCAAAGCCATGACTGTTACATCAAAAATAGATGATCTTATCTCAGCTATATCTGCTCAAGCCTATAAATAGACATAAGCTACTTGCCCACTATGCTTCCGCTGCTCCCACTGACTACGACAACCCTCTGGCAGAATAATATATACGTGTACTTCTAAAACTAGTTTAGAACGATGCTATACATACCCTCCTGCCGGGTCTCATAGTCTGGAACAACAGTAGTGTCAAGTCTGGGTAAACAAGAACCTCCCTGTCACCGTCCTTGAGGCTACCAGAGTACCTTTCGGGTGTCTGAGGTTACCCACCATATCTGCGGAGTGGCTATTGGAATGTCAAACCTGATTGAATATATAGGTCCTATTAAATTTTCCGTAATCGTTTGCGGTTCTAGAATCACTTCCAGTTCTACCATACTCCCACTACTGTTTTCTGAAAAAATCCATTTTACTAAAACTGTGGCGAGTCAAGAACAATATCACTATTGATCTTCCAGATGGTAGAAAGTCAACCCTCGTCAAAGCCAGGGTCAACCCACAAACTGCCATTACAGAAACGCGCCTTGAGTTATCCAGAGTCTGGTTTTAAGCATAAGCCGGACAACTCCCCGTATCTTAACATCGTTAAGATATGAACCATTCTATATACAATATAGAAATAGATGCACTAATTTAACTGGAACCAGATTCAAACCATGCAACTGTCTCCAGTGCATATCAACTTAATGGAGAGAGGCTAATCAGCATTACTCAACATAGGAATCCATCCAATTATGAGTAACCTGAAAGAGAAACAAGTTTCTCAAAACCGTTTCTATCTACTGAATACCAATCATAAGAATCTATATCTTCGATTTCTTTGAAGAATCCTAATACTTGCGACACCTGGTTCTCTACTTTATTCCTATACCCACAACTTCTCAAAACTTAGACATTGTATTTCTACGAAACACTTGTCAAAAAACTAGAGAAGTCATAAGTAAACAGAACATAGTATGAGGACCTACCCCTTTGTCCTGACGGACACTGGACAACATACAATACTCTGTGTAAGTCTGCTGTGTTGAACAACTCTAAACCTGTGCATCGTAGGTTGAAAACTGTACCCAGGAGATTTCCTCAAATATCACCAATTACAACGAATTCCGATATAATGAGGATGATCACCTAATTCCAAATAACTTACTCCCACTCATCATCTGTAAAACCATACAGATATGTGAATGAAACCTGGTAAATACATACCCTGGAGTAAGTATCTAATTGGGAAAACAGTTTACAATTAACAATGCACAGTTAAACTGAAACATGAAAATGTTTCGTAGGGATATCCTGGTATTCCTAGTAATGCCTCTTCCATATTCCAATTCATGACTTTAACCGTATATTTCTTTGTTATCTCTCCAAATCCTTTTATTTGTCTTTATTCATTACCTTCTGTACACCATCGTTAGGCTAAATGGTTTTTCTTTTTTCCCTACCGTTCGGCACCAGCCTATGGTTTGGAAGAAGACTATCCAGTAAGCATAATAGGTGTACCCTCCTAAACCAAGGAGTACTCGCAACTTGAGAGAAGGTGATGATAAAAGACAAATGAATAATACCTTATTCTATTAAAGGTGAAATAGGAGTGGCGATGAAGTACGCGGTTTGGTCGTGAATGATAACAGTTGCAATTTACTTTGCCCTCTTTCTAATCCCTTTATTTTGTCTTTAGTTATTATCTTCTGTACACCCAACTTAGGCTAATTAGTTTTCTTCATTCCCTACCTTTCGGCACCTGCCTATGGTTTGGAATAAGACTATCCAGTAAGCATAATAGGTGAACCCTCCTAAACCAAGGAGTACTCGCAACTTGAGAGAAGGTGATGATAAAAGACAACTGAATAAACTAATTCTATTTCTCCTGAACCTGGATCCATCTTCGAAGAAGTTCCTTTGAGTTCGTATATAACCATACAATGGATCTATCCAATGGAAGTGGATTTCCGTAGTAATACGTGGTGTTCTGAGAAATACAAAGGGTAAAAGAAGGAGAGGCAATGACTTATGCAACTTGGACAATCCAAAAGCCAGTATTTTAAGAAGGTTCGGTCAACTTGGTCACTGAGTCATAGTCTAGGGTCAGTCAAAGGTCGCTGCCAAAGAGAGAGAGAGAAAAGAAACACTCTGCGTGCACTCTAACCTAGATCGGAATGGTTATCACTTTATCTAATCAGGAAACCTCCCACTGTTATCTCAAATTCTCCTCCAAACCTGAAAGAAGAATTAGTCGGGATCACCCGAAGAGTAAACCAACTCATCAGTGAGAATCGAGATCCAACTATCATCGTATGATAACTTGATGGAAGCCACCCAAGTTATCACACTCCAGAAGGTATGCACATGCCTGGCAAGTTTGTTGTATGTTTGAAACTCCCGATGTGATTTTTCCCCATGCTCTTATGATCGTGACTTTGGCTAACCCATCATAAGTCACTTGCCAAATTCTACCCGTCCTTATCCAGGTTAATTTGAACCCATCCGTACATACCCTTGACTTTGGCCAACAAGGTAATACGACTGTCCCAAACCAACGCATCTATCTACGCAACAGATGAATACCCAGCAACTACCAAACACTATGCCTTGACTTTGGCCAAACAAACATAGCTTGAATACTACTGACCATCCATAAGACATGGCGGAGGGCTATGGCTGGTTTTTGGCGAAAAACCTTTAACGTATTGAACTTGATCTCGTTGAAGGAACCTGATAGCTTTTTATAAAAATATAGTGGCGAAAACCTTTTGCTAAAGAGGTCACTCCCGGTGAAGGGATCTCGTCTCTTTCCTCGTGGAATGAGGTGCAGGATATTCCAACTGAATACCTCGATGCAAAGCAATTTGTATTCGACTATATTGAAGCTATTACCCTGACGCAAACTTCTGCCCAAAGGGTCTCTCCTGGTGAAGGGATATCAGCCCTTGCCTCGTCGAATGAGGTGCAGGATATTCTAACTGAATATCACTATGCAAAACAAAAGGAAATGTCTTTGTAATAACACCTTTTAAAATTGGTTCTAACAACATCTAATATAGGTCTGATTTATCTTGCATTGATAAGAATCAATGCAGTCCCATCAATCAATCACACAAGAAAAGAACGAAAATATAATGTACGTATATGCCATCCGCATTCGCCACTGGGTCCCGTCATCACCCATTAGGTTACATAACTAACGACAGAGCAGGGACTGGACTAGTGCGGGTGTAAAACATATACAACATCTAATAGTATTTATACCAATATACAGTAATCTCTCAAGGCGTGATAAATGCAAGATTACAGAAAAGTAATAAGCATCACAGAACAATACAGATAATCTGGGATCCCCGGGTTTCACAGAGCCGCTACTGAAACCCGACGTTCTCCTGGTCGTGTGGATAGCCTGCGCAATGAAACCTAGACCCCTACGGGTGCGGCAAGTTACCCGCCAAAACCTGAAGCGAGGCAGCCCCCTACAGCAAAGTGAATGGACCACCCGACACTTCACGGAATCCGGTAACTTGAGCACCCTTCCTTGGGTCAACCTGTACCCCCTACGAGTGCGGCGAATAGTCTGCCAATTCTAGAGTGAGGTCCCTCTGCCTCTCAAAGCCATGAGATACGGACCCGTTTCCCTCCAGAACCCGGCTATCCATGCACTCCGTCACGGGGTAATCCTAGTACAGAAATAAAAATATATACAACAGGTACATCGACCTCAGCCCGGTCGTGTCCCAAAGAGAATATTATACAAACAGGCAGTGACGACAGTCCACATGTTGGACGCTCGCCCCGCAATATCAAATGTACAAATAAATTCAAACAGCACTACCATTGCACACTGCTATCCACCACGACATATCCTCAACATCACAGCACAACACAGAACATCAACGCGAATTTCACGTTCGCAAACCCGTCTAAAAGAACTATAGCGATCAGACGCGATTTACCGATCAAATGATATTCCCGGTCGGAGATATAATGTAAATATTGCATACTAACAAGTTTAAAATTTCGATCGATAAAATTTCCCGAAGTGGGCCCCACGTACATCTGCTGTACTGTAATAAAATATGGGTCCAAAAGAAATATTCCAGAAACTACAATTTAATGTGTAAAACCCACTGTACAAATTTGGACCATTGGTCCCACATACTGGCCGCGGATGCGCGGTCAAACCGCGGATCCGCGGCGTTACTGTAGGATCACGTGACTAAATTTTTACAGTGTACTTAAAAAACCCTGCATAACTTTCTGTGATATGCAAAATAATTTTTGGACCTGATTTAAAATCGACAGAAACTGTGAACTGAAAAAATGTAGTTTTCGAAAATCCGTTCGATCGATATTTTAAACGTGTTCGCACAAGTTAGTAAAGCTTAATGGTGAGGCTCTGATACGACTGTAAGTCCACGGTAGCGTCCCGGCCGTCTAACAGACGCCAAAGGCGGAACAAAAACTTTTACAACTGGCACTATCGCGTACTGTAACCCGGATCTGCCATTAAAGCTAAACTAACAAACTACAAAGTGGGTAGAAATGTTATACCGAATGATCCGAGTCCTTCTGTCTTAAACCATCATCCCACGCTTTGTTGCGGCTGCTCCGATCTCCTGAATCTCCAGTCTTTTCGTCCAGGAGGCACCACGTTGACGGATCTTTAAACGGGCTTCCGCCATTGAACCGAGGCAACTCGGTCGTCAAGTTTGCTAAAAGAGACGATCAAGATGATGTGGAGAATGAGTAGAACACTTTGTCTAATTTCGTCCAAAGACGTGGACGAACGGTTAATGAAGTTGCCTTTTGGATCGGGTGAAATGAGAAATGAGGCTATCTAATTTTCATGAACCCCAAACCATAATCTTTTCAACAAATGAACAACCATAATTTTCCCACAAGGGGCCGGCCACTAAATAGAGGAGGGGGTGAGTGTAAGAGCAAGGGGGGTGACCTTAACCAAAGCTTATCATAACTCAAAAGATCTCACTCAAATATCTAAGCAAGAACAAAAGTCATTAAAGCAAAGAATGACTCACTTAAGCATTTAAAGCAAAATGGTGACTTACTAACCTAGTCACCAAAACTAGAACCTTCTCATGACCCACCCTCATGACTCACCCAAGTGAAGAAAAAATAAATCCGCATTTAACCGAATGTTAAATACGGGTGATAGAAAACTGGAAACTGGCAACTTCCAAAAGTGATCCTGAAATGAATTTCAGGATAACACTGTATCAGTAAAAACATACCCGCATTTGTATTACGACCGAATACAAATGCAACTGAGACAAAGATATTATATCTACACAGGATAATACTCGGATCCGGCTTAAACCAAAGCCGACCAGTATTATCTGCCCGAAAAATGACATGTGCGTAAACGCACGTGCATTTTCCGAACCTTGCCATAAAACCATACGGCCTCTACAACATTTCGCCCGAACTTAGGAAACGGTCTGTGGGGGACTCTAATGACTCATCCACACACTGGCACTGGGTATAACCACTAGCACGTCAGAGGTACGAGCTGTACGTAACGTTTGCCTATGTATTGATTGGAAGGGAAGCTGACGAGCGAACTCATCCATAAACCCTACCGAGCCTAACAGTGACAATATACATACAGTCCAGTCCGTTCGTCTAAAGAGTATTGCATATCGAGTCTAGGGGGGTGGATAAAGTCAGACCCCTAATAACGCGATAATTCGTGTCGGTATGAAGCACATCACCACCTGAGAAACTACTGATCCAAATCAGTAATTCTCCACTACCTCGGCCGAGGATTTCTAGTGATGGCCACCCGTGCACTGTGTGACATCAACCACCAATACCGGGAGAGACTAATCCCCGACGATCCGCTCACTGCCTCCATGTGGCTCGGGACTGTACCAAAAAAATACCTGTTTGCACGTCTCCTTTGAGCGTGGTAGGGTATAAATCAAAGCACAGTGGGAACTCACATGAGACAAATGACAATCTCAGGTCGAAAAAATAACCTGTACACATATCACCAGGGAAATGCTATCTGACGATATGTATAATACCAACTAGCATGTTCCCGGCGAGTCCTGTCCGGTGTACTCATAACCCAATGAGCACCTGTATACATCTTAGGTGAACCATCTGACACCAATGACTTGTGAGACCGGCCATCGCCCGTCGTCGGGGTCTCGACTGTATACACTAGTCTACTCTGGAGTATCGATGCCCTGTATCGAAACTCCCACGACTAGGGATGCTTTAAGGATGTGCTTACAGACTCCAGCTCCCACGTATATGATCGCCATCATACTGCTGGCAGTCAAGCAAGAATCCTATGGGCTCTATCAACATGCAATAGTGAACTAAAGCATGTAAGCTTTGATAAAGACAAACAAGATAGCATACTATCATCTCGAGCAAGACTGTCATATCGGTATAGGTCTTCCATCAATCATTGCAATCACGTACCTGCGATCTAATAATTGACTTTGAGGGCACTATATCCAACATTTAACAGACTTGTTTCTCACATCTGTATGACGTTACAGATGCTGAGTGGGAGTAAGATATTGGAAATTGGGTGATTAGATCCTCAATATCAGAATTCTTTGTAAGTAGTGATATTTGAGGAAATCACTTGTGCTTTGCCTAACGACAAATATTTAGTTTTGAATATCCATTGTTATGCACCAGTTTCAAACTGATGTATCTGTACGTTTATTTTATAAAGTGAGATAAAATTTTTGAAATTATGTTTATGACATTTACTTTATTAGTTGATGATTAAGTACGGTGCACAGGGTTTGAGTTATTAAACTTAGAGGATTCATACAAAGCATTGTATGTTGTCTGATGTCCATTAAGACAAGAGGTTGGTATTCGTAGTATATTTCGTTTACTTATGACTTCTCTGGTTTTAGACACGTATTTCGTTGGAATACAAGGTCCAAATTTTAAGAAGTTATAGGCATAAGAATAAAGTAGAGAACCATGCATTGGAAGTGTCAGGATTCTTCGAGGTGATCGAAGATGTAGTACTTATGCTAGGTATTCCGTCGTAAGTAATTTATTTAAGAACCTGCTTCTTTCTCAGGTTACTCATTTGTGAGTGCGCTCCTTGATGAGTAATGCTACATGGCCTTCTTCCATCTAGTCGATATGCACTGAAAACAGCTGCATGATTTTTGAATTTTGTTCAAATTAAATTAGTGCCTTTGTTTCTATATTGGATATAGAATGGATTCATATTTTAACAATGTTAAGGTATAAGGAGTTGTCCGGGTTATACTTAAAACCAGAATCCGGATAAACTCAAGGCACGTTTCGGCAATGGCTGTTTGTGGGTTATCCCGGAATTTGACGAGAGTTAACATTCTACCATTTAGAGAATCAATAGTTATATTTTTCTTGACTCGCCACTCCTTTTAGTAAAATGAATTCTTTTCAGAAAACTTTAGTGGGAATATAGTAGAACTGGAAGTGATTTCAGAACCACAAACGATTACTGAAAATTTAGTAGAATTCAAGGATTCAATTGGATTCGACAATCCATTAGCCACTCCGCAGATATGGTGGGTAACCTCAGCCACCTGAGAGGTACTTCAGTCTTCTAAAAGACGGTGACATGGAGGTTTTGAAGACCCAAGCTTGCCACTACTGTTGTCCTAGACTATGAGATCTGGCAGGTGGATGACTATAACGTCGTTCTAAATTAGCTTTAGAAGTGCACATGTATATGACTCTGCCAGAGGGTTGTTGTAGTAAGTAGGAGCATTGGAAGCATGGTGGGCTAGTAGCTTATGTCTATTTATAGACTAAAGTATGAATTGTGGAGATAGATCATCTATTTTTGATATGACAGTCATAGAGTTTGACTTCATCAGAATAATAGATGGACCTGGTAAGAAGATAGTAGGGAGTGATGTCTTGGTATTTGGATGACATGCTCTTAATAGGAAGTGATGTTCCTACACTACGATCGGTATACCATGGTTGTTACAATGTGTTTCTCCACATAGAATCTGGACAAAATATCAGGGATTCTGGTGACAAGATCTATGGTTTTAGATCTATATTTGGGAAGTATCCCAATTCGGGTACTTTGACACTATTCTAAAGTATTTTAGAATGGACGACTCCTGGCATAGTGGTGCACCCGCAGGTGATAGAGCCACCCTCTCTAAAGAGATGTCTTCTAGACTGAAGAGGAGAGGGATTTGCATGATTGACATATCACTTGCTTAGGCAATTGAGTCAATCATGAGTTGTCAAGTACCACACCGGATATTTCTTTTGCACTAGCTGCAATAAACATATATTAATCCAATCCTGGAGTAACACTGGGAAGCAGTTATGAACAAAAGAGGATGTTCTTGGTATATGGTAACGGCAGACTCCTTCAGGAGGTGGTTATCATTTCAGGCTTCTAAGGTGACCTGGATGACAGAGTGACCGCCAGAGTTAAAGTTTACCCTATTCTGAGGGACAGTATGTTGGACAGGGGGTCCAAGCGGATACCGAGGAAGGTATGGCACATGATACTGATTAAATTCCGTGGAGGATACAGTCTAAGAAGTTTGTTGGATTTGGAGTTCATTTATGAACTTGGTCTCATCAAATATCCAGACAAATTCTAAGACAGGTATCGCTCATTTCGGGTGATAGTCTTTCTCCGCGAAGTTGAGATATAGAGAGATAAAGATATAAACATTGGAGTGGATCCACTCACCGATGCTATTTCTCGAACACTATAGTTTTGTAAACATGCTTTGCGAGTCTGATTAGTATAGAAGTTGGGTGTTCGGTATCACACGGGCCGTGAGTATGCGACACCACAATAATTAGCCTTAAGTGCAAGTGGGAGATTGTTGGCTATACTGCCCTCAAGTCAATTATTGTAATTGTAGGCAGACGATTGTAATGATTGAGGGAGGACCAATACGGGTATAACAGTTTTACTCGAGATGATAGTATCCTATCTGGTTTGACTTTATCATCAGACACATGCATTATGTGGTATTACTGTAACATTTTGGAAAATTATAAATATTAATTTATAATTTTAAATATGGAGATAATGAGTTTACAAAAATGATATCGTATATGAATTTTGGTTTCGGATTTATATCTGCAAAAAATTAATTATTTTGGTAAAAATGAAGAAAGGTGTGTGATATAATAACAATGATATTTTAATTTTTTTAACATGACATGAGATTTTATATTGAGATAATGGTATTTAAGTGTTAGAATAAGTATTTCATTTCTTTTAAAACATGGATTTAGATTTGTAACATGAAGAGTTTTAATTGTTTGTAATTCTTTTTATGGTTGAGTATATGATAACCTAGTCTAAACTCTCACCCTCAATACACACTCACACTCACCCTCCTCCCTCCACCTCCTCCTTCTCACTTTACACCACTACCTTACCACCTCACAACCCTCCACCTCATCCTTCATGGTTGACACCTCTACCTCACAACCCTCCACCTCACTCTTTTCTATCTAACTCCATCTAAATTACCATATTCTTTCTCTTTTCACAACTGAACAAACACTTTTCCCTTCAAACTCCAACATAATTATTCCCAAGAGTTCATTATATCAAGAGTGAAGCCATGGTCCCTTCATCAATTTGTTTACATCATCTAGCTTGATCCACTACAACACCTAGAAGCTTCCACATGAAATTCTTGAGTTGGTGATCCCTTGTGCATCATCCCAATATGTATATCTCACCTTCTTTTTAACTTCTATTATGTTCACATATCTGTTCTTAGTGATACATATCAGAAAACTTGAACTTTTGTGATATTTGTGAGTGTATATTTGAATCTGGAACCACTAGGTATAACCAATAGAAAAATCAACAAGACTGTAGTATTATGAGACCACTAGGAGACTACACCTAAAGAACGGCCCCCAAATTCCCTACTTCACCCGGCGACATCTTTGTTTTGGCCGGCACCGCCGGGCCTTCTATGGAGTTTCATGTTGGGTTTTGGTCAGTAGGGGTTTTTGGCTATTTTATGATCTACAGTATTGTTTGATTTGTACCAATATTCATACAGTGAAATCTGGGAGTGTTCTAGTAAGGTTTTATTAAAGTTTATGATATTTCGATACGGCTTTTCGTATTTCTGTGCCGCCACTGAATTATTGACGTTCGTACATTAACATCAATGGCATCTTGTTGCTTTTGGAGTAAGTAAGCTATAGGTTCAAACCTACGGGTGCCTAGCTCGTTGTTTTGGTTTTGATATGATATTTACATCGATTTGTTATAAATTCGATTATAGGTACGATCGCGGAAGTTTCTGAGACGGAGATGATGGACATAGCAACGTGGACTTCGACGAGCTCGACAAGTTGGTGAGTAGATTTATATCTACGGGGGAAGTCATGTGGATGTCGTATAGCACGCCTACAACTATTTAACTAGGATAGTTATACTATCTAGTTAGTTGTTAATGTTATATTAATAAACTTAGCTAGTGGTATTGATGTTATTTCGCATTTAGTAGACTATTCATGTGCATATAGTTTTATACATGGTTTTGGTGACATGCGTATGTGACGATAGGTCCGTACGATAGGGATATGGTTTTGGGTGGATATAGTATGAGAGATCATACCGTACTTGTGATGATGAGGTTAGCTGTACCATTTCAGAAAATATAAAATATTATTTTTGGAATTTAATATTAAAATAATATATTTCACGAAAACTACCCGATTTGCGAAATTTGTGGTTTTCTTAAAAGGGTATTAATATATACCAATAATTGTGAACTAATTGGAGATTAAAATGATTTATTCATTTAAAAATATATTTATCGGATTTGGCATATTTATAATTTATTATATGCAGTTTGGATAAAAATTGATTAGTGCACTACTAATCGCGATTAAGCCAAATCCGTGTTTCTTCAGTTTTCCATGGTTAGTGCACCATGTCATGTTGCATGTTTTGTTCTTGTGTTATTTTTGGGGTATTATGTGGTTTGGGTTTTAAAAAGAAAAGAAAAAGAGAAAAAGGGTATTATTGAGAGGGTGGGAATAAGAGAGAGTGGGGTTAAGGAAAAGAGTTAGAATAAGAGGGGGGGGGCAGCCGCCATTATTTCCTCCCCATCATTTTCTTCATCTTCTTCCTCCTCATCTCCCTCCACCCTCACCCCCAAGATCCATCTCCAAATCCTCATCAAAACCCTAAATCCCTTTCATTAAAAATGATTCCCACCTCACCCTCATCACTTTAGACCCATCAAAGTTGGATTTTGGAGACTTTGGACTTCTAGGGTTTTGCTTGGTTGCATCCATGAGCTATAATTCCTTTCATGTAGTTTAGTTTGTAGTTTCTTGCATTCTAGTTTAGTTTAGAAGTGGATTTAGTGTGGGATTTTGAAGTTAGAAATTCCAAGAGAAAGGTTTAGGTGATTGTGTGGACTTGGGGTACTTAGTGGCTGTTTTAGGGCCTTATATATTGATTCCTTAACCTGGAAATGAGAATAGAAACCATAATACGAACTTAGATGTCACAATGTTGGTTTTTATAGCTTGTGTTGGCCTACAGGGAATCTGGAGCAACCCGGGGAGTTTTTGAGAAAAACAAACAATACCAGGGACCTAGTTAGACCAATAGGAAACCACCCAGCAAGAACGAACCCAAACTGAGCCTATTAGGCCGAGTTGGCCGGATTTTAGAGGCATGCGGCCGGCCACTTTGAGGTGGATTGGGTCTAGGTTGGTCCAGTAGCTCACTTATCTCATATATAAACCCACTGCATTGTTTGTTTAGGCTCTTTTCACCCTACTGAAAATCTGGGAGTGATTTCTTGAGTTGCTGTTTTGGTTCGGGGTTATGTTTTACGTATTTTGAACTCTTAGTTTTAGTATTTGGTATTGTATTTGGTTGTGGGGCATCTGTACGTCAACAACAAGGGTTGTTTGATTGTTTTGCATGCATAGGCTATAAATTCTAACCTATGAGCGTACCGTGTGCCGTATTGGTTTTCCGAACTCGATTTTAATAGCATTTGCGATTGTGTATTGATATTGTAGGTACCTTCGCATGCATTCCGAGAGGACGAAGAATGGCGCCATCGACTTCGGCAACCAAGGATCAAGGTGAGTAGATCTATATCTACGGGGGAAGTAGGGTGGATGGCGTATATCACCCCCGCAAGTTTTTGATGGAAACCGATCTATAGAATACAGTCGTAGAAACCTAGATTAGAAAACTAGGGATATGGTTAAAAGATAGTTAGAGATGATATGAGTGATTGAATATATATATATATTGAGATATGAGATGAAAACTTTAGGGATATGAAAAGTGAAAGTGAACCATGACTCATAGATATGTAGTTGCACTAGAATAAGTATGAGTTTTAGAGTAGCATGATATTAGATGTATTGGATAGAATGTATATGTAAGATGACTTGATATGAAATTTTAATGTGATGAAAAGAGTATACGATGTGATATGATGACTTGGTGTGATATGTCGTTATATGGATGCGAGTCGATATGTGATAATTGATATCTTTACCGATCCCATGATCTGAGATTGATACGGATGTGGCCTGAGAGATAGGTATATATAGATGGATAATGTTGTGAATCTTGAGTGATATACCGAACGTGACGTTAGGTCCGTACCATCAATGTCATATAGGTTGTTAGGATCCCAAATTGTTTAATGCCACCGTATGATGGATTACCGTACGTGATGAGTTTATTTGATGATTGATCCATACCCTTTACTAGAGAAGGCCGTACGATGGATTATACCGTACGTGATGTTGTGAGGGTGGATGCCGATTGATATTCACCGACTCGGTCATGTTAGATACGTATATCTTATAGCATTTAGCTGATGATTTACTTATGCTACAATCATGTCATTCTCATTGCATTCCATATACCTGTGCTAGTACACCTATACCATTATCGATGATGCGTATGTTACACTTACACAGATTGGCCGGCTCACACACTTCATCATCGATAATTGCTATGTCACTACACAGTAGAATTTCTGCATCATGATATGACTCCTTGCATGATCTACGTGCTATGTTCACATATGTTCACATCATTACGATATGTCGCATGATATTCTGATATTGTCACATCACTGTTCCATGTTGCAGGACACGGATATGCTTATATTCTGTTATATGTCGCATACATCATGTTTTACGATTATACGCATTGAGATATGCTGATTTCATGAGATTTCTGGATTTGAGAACCGTGGTTATTTCAAAAGAAATTATGTACTGTTTTAAAAAAAACTGTTTCTCTTGATATGATATTTCAGTGCGTCCACCTTACGTTTTCTCGGATCTGAGACGTGTGATATATGAAACTCGATTCGAGGAGTTGGATGATCCGTTTGCGGGTTCATGATGGACCCAGTATGGTATCCCGGGGCGAGAGAGAGATTTCGTGGGGATGAAGATGAGCCTGGCAGGGAGAGCACTACCAACCGGTCATTGGTTGTACCTGGTGGTTATCCGGAGGATACCGACCAGATTCGAGAGATGGATATGGGCTGACCCGTTCTGCCGGAGCACGATGGCCGATCCCGCGGACGGAGCCCGTGGGCCGATGCGTACTGACGGAGCCCGAGATATATTATGTTTTACGTGTCGATATTGGACACGGGTTTCATGATGTTTCGAGTATCGATGCTGGACACTCAGGTTCCATGATTTTGATGTGTCGCGAGGGACACACGTTGATTTATATCCTCATACTTTCATGCATATGCTTTCATGATATTTACATGCATGTGGTTGTTGTGTCACTGGTTGACACGTGGATGAGATCCACATGGATACAGGCATTGATTATATGGTTGGTTGATATCCACTTGCATATAGGTTTTGTGTATATTGTTGGCACATATGATAGATACGGTCACCCTAGATATTACAGTATTACCTTTATGATATAGTTGACCTAAGAATCGTTGTTTATTCACTTTTTACCTGTTGATGTTTTCTACTCATGAGTTGGCAATTCACCCCCATTGCGCCACAGTTCTTGCAGCTTGACCGCATGTATCAGTAACAGTATCGCTGACATATAGCTGCATTCAGGTGTTTTTCTTCTGGTAGGTGGTACATGTTGGATCGTACCCCTCTTGTATTTATTATTCATATTGTATCTAGTCAACTTCATCAAATCAGAAACTAGTATTTGTGTAATTGGTAAGACTTAGTGAGACTTGTTGTTGCGAGACTTAGAGCGAGGGTTTATTCCGCTACTTGTGATTTTGATGTCTTGCTTATATCATTATCTTTTTGTGGTGATCTCCGCCGTTGGGCATCGTATATTTATATTTTGACTTGCATGGTTGTGAATCCGCCTATTGGCGAAGAGCTAGCTCCCGCTTGGGGATGCTTTTATTGTATCTCATGTATTTGTGATTTTGGATCAAAATATACAAAGGAGGTGCTGCCCAAATTTTTAAAAGACGAAACATGTTTTCAACTAGTAAAATTTACTTGCATTTTCATATTCCATTACTTATGTATTTAAGAAAACTTATGATTTTCACCATACCCTTATTTCAAAACTTTATCTCTTTATTTTCTTAAAAAGGTTTAGATTTCTGGGCTTTGGCTTACTTGAATTACGTTACGCCTTTAGACGTGGCATAGTTTAAGTGCCGGTCATGAACAATATTTTCGGGTCGTGACAAAGTTGGTATCAGAGCGCTAGGTTTAACCTTCGTTCCAGTCTAGGTTTGACTATGTGGAGTCTGGGGCGTATATATTTCGGAACCTAGGCTTGACCTTATGGAACTTAGGCTTGAACAAGGGGGTATTAGACCTGAACTTTCGTTTCATAGATTGACCCTGATTGATGGATTAGGTATCTTGAGTAGAGTGACGTACTGTACATATGTTCCGCGGCATATTTACGATATGATACTCCATTTAAGAAACCTTAGGATGTACCTATTTTGAGATCTGTGATTCTCTTCGTCCCCATGATTATACATCCCTTTGAGATCCTTGATTTTATTTCGTTTCCATGATCGTACTCTCATTGATTCCGTTCCTCCTTATGATCATGTATCCATTCTGGATCTGTTGATTCCTTCCATTCCTTTGATCTAATTTCGTCGATACTAGATTGAGGTTCCTGTCACCATGGTTTGAGCGCAGATTGAGCTGCTGCTAGTGATGCGGTCAGGGCGAGCTCGTCATGGATGAGGACCGACCATCGTGTTTTCTGGTGACACGGGAACGTCTCGAGTTAGTGTTAGTGTTGTGGCCTCTCGTGTGAGGCGGGTGTTTGGTTTTCCACCGTATGACCGGGCCACTGATAGAAGCTGCCAGATTGAGAGGATTGTTGGTGTACATCCAACCTCAGAGATTGTGATGTCGTCTACCGTGCAGACGGATGACCCAGCTGTTGCTGAGATTGATAGGATGTCGCTTCCAGAGCTTACGAGCTGAGATCGCTGGAGCTTTCAGGTAGAGATGCGACAGATGATGGCTAGTCTATCTTGAGTTGAGAGACGAAGGTGTTTCGTCAGATTTGATGCGCCGACGCAGGCCCAGTTGAGTTGAAGATTTTCAGTGTGGAGAGTCCTACTCAGATCTAGAGTAGATCGATCCAGAGATGACGTCGTTCTTGGAATGATCCGATAGGAGATCAGAAAGTTGACCAGCTTCGGATAGAGGACCTCACCCAGATGCGTTGTGAGCTGATCGAGAGCGGATGAATAAGGTATATTCCTTCGATGGTTGGGACGAGTTCTCGAGGACATGTTCAGCTAGATATCTTTTACAGAGTGATGAAGATACCGAGTTTGTGATTTCGAGTCCGTATGAGAGACTCCAAATTGACAGTAGCCGAGAACATTTGCAGTATGCAGATAGTATGACGTGATGTCGAAGTGGACGATGTTAAGGACGAGTGGAACCAGAGGTTCGTGCGAGATGCTGACGAGCTGTTGTTACTTCCCGTTGAGATTAGAGATCCGATATGTCTACATATGCGTTGGGATGCGACCAGTTCCCGAGGAAATACTGTACAGAGAACGCAGATGTCCAGAAGTCGAGAAAAGATTAGGTAAGAGTACCGGCCTCCGTATAGTTCGGCATAGGCGAGATCGGAAGAGACCCTGAGCAGGCTCCTTCCAGGACACTGCTGCGATAAGATATGCACCGAGGATCAGATGTGTCACGTGTATTCAGAGGACCAGAGGTCGACGCCAGTGACGTGTTTCTTTATGAGTGATCATACCAATTGGCCGAGAGATGACCAGAGAAGTGCCAGAGCGGAATCGTTTCCATTAGCACACCGGAACGGGCCGACGAGCTGATGGATTGTTAGATTGGTAATCCATAGAGAAAAAGAAGACCCAGAGACAGAGAATGCCAGACCGTGAGCAGGAGGCAAGCGGATGTTCTTGCTCTGCCATTTTTGGGCACACGGAGATTTTTTCGACATTGTAGGCGGTGCACCTCAATGTCATTTATTGCAATTTGCGTTAGTGATCTGAGTATCACGATTATATCGCTTGGATTTGAGTTTTGATGATGAGTTTCATGATATTGTTTTCATACACCATGGCTGCACCTACTGGGTATTTATATTTTTGTGCATAGTTATTGCACTTGATATATATTTTATACACCATTGTGTTGATTTGCAATTTGTGCATATCTATTGCACTTGATATTCATGTTGTGCCTTGGCTGCACATGTTTATATTTTCGTGGATTTCATATAGTTGATTTGATTTTGTGCATGTGGTACGCACTCGATTTGATTTTTGCACTCGGTATAGCTCACATGTGCTTGCAGTGCATTTATACGTGTTTTGTGCACGCAGTTGCACACATTTACGATTTTTATACACCTTGGTACACCTGGTGTTGTTTTTATACTTATTTAAGTTATCGATGAGTTTCCGTGCAGTTGTTGCACTAGATTTGCATTTCATGCGTTTGTTGCACCAGGTGGGTATTTCGTGCATTGGTTGCACTAGATTTATACTTCTACATTGGTTGCATCCGATTTATGTCTTTGAGCATTCGTTTTACTAGATTTATGTTTTCGTGCGCGTTTGTACATGGCGTTCGTTTTCGTGCATGTTACTGCACTTGACGCTTTTACGAACCTGACGCGCTTGGGTTGGATTTTTGCGCATATTAGGCACTTGATTTGGATTTTCGCGCATGTTGGGCGCATGATATGAGATGTGATTTTATGCACTATAGAGGCACTAGATGTTGTTGTCGTGCACACCCGTTGCACTGGACAGATGCTTTCGTGCACACCCGTTACACGTAGTTTTGCCTTTGCGCATATTATGTTACTTGTATTTGGAATTGAGTTCCGTGCGCACCCGACACACGTGAATGTTGGATACGCCTTTTGAGGCTGATTTTGCTCTTGAGCACTTTGTTTTCATGATGGGCACTATTTTATGTAGGAGCCGAACAGGACTGACCTAATGGCAATACCTGAGTACTTTGCATTCATTAAAAGTTTAACAAGAGATTTTCAAAAAGGAGCTATAGTGTTGCTATTTCCTACGTGTCCGCGAGCGACACGAACGTTTATAAAGGAAAACCTTTTGGGATATTTCAAAAAGGGCGGAACGTATATTTTAGGAAAACCTATATGAACATATATATATATATAATATTTTACAATGAGCGTCCGTCACTTGTGCCGCGAATTACTCATCACACGGCGATTCGGAAAAGATTTTGCATATGTTTTATTTATTTTTCGAAGATTTTTCCAAGGATGCGTATTATATGTGTATTATAGTATTTGACTAGTGTATATTGGATTTCAGTAGTGGATTTCGAGATCTGTATCTCCATTGTAACTCCGATGATATGCGTGCAAATCCGACAATTTGCGTGATGCTTGACGGAGTTCGATTCTGAGTTTTGTACTCGTTTTCAGGCGCACACGATGCGCTGTGTTATTTCTGTATCTTCCGTGATTTCGGAGCCCCGTTGATTTGAGTTGATTATTGAATTGTTTTAGTATTTGGGGGTTTAAATTTAAATTCGGGGACTGAATTTATTTAAGGGGGGAAGATTGTAACATTTCAGAAAATATAAAATAGTTTTTTTGGAATTTAATATTAAAATAATATATTTCGCGAAAACTAACCGATTTGCGAAATTTGGGGTTTTCGTAAAAGGGTATAAATATATACCAATAATTGTGAAATAATTGAAGATTAAAATGATTTATTCATTTAAAAATATATTTATCGGATTTGGCATTTTTATAATTTATTATATGCAGTTTGGATAAAAATTGATTAGTGCACTACTAATCGCGATTAAGCCAAATCCGTGTTTCTACAGTTTTCCATGGCTAGTGCACCATATCATGTAGCGTTTTGGTTATATGTTGTGTTCTTGTGATGTTTTTGGGGTATTATGTGGTTTGGGTTTTAAAAGGAAAAGAAAAAGAGAAAAAGGTATTATTGAGAGGATGAGAATAAGAGATAGTGAGGGTAAGGAAAATAGTTAGAATAAGAGAGGGCGGGCAGCCACCATTATTTCCTCCCCATCATTTTCTTCATCTTCCTCCTCCTCATCTTCCTCCATCTTCACCCCCAAGATCCATCTCCAAATTCTCATCAAAACCCTAAACCCCTTTCATTAAAAATGATCCCACCTCACCCTCATCACCTTGGACCCATCAAAGTTGGATTTTGGAGACTTTGGACTTTCAGGGTTTTTCTTGGTTGCATCCATGAGGTATAATTCCTTTCATGTAGTTTAGTTTGTAGTTCTTGCATTCTAGTTTAGTTTAGAAGTGGATTTAGTGTAGGATTTTGACGTTAGAAATTCCAAGAGAAGGGTTTAGGTGATTGTGTGGACTTGGGTTACTTAGTGGATGTTTTAGTGCCTTAGAGATTGATTCCCTAACCTGGAAATGAGAATAGAAACCATAATACGAACTTAGATATCATAATGTCGGTTTTTATATCTTGTGTTGGCCTACAGGGAATCTGGAGCAACCCGGGAAGTTTTTGAGAAAAACAAACAATACCAGGGACCTAGTTAGACCAATAGGAAACCACCCTGCAAGCACGAACCCAAACTGAGCCTATTAGGCCGAGCTGGCCGGATTTTAAAGGCATGTGGCCGGCCACTTCGAGGGGGATTGGGTCTAGGTTGGTCCAGTAGCTCACTTATCTCATATACAAACCCACTGCATTAATTGTTTAGGCTTTTTTCACCCGACTGAAAATCTGGGAGTGATTTCTTGAGTTGCTTTTTTGGTTCGGGGTTATGTTTTACGTATTTTGAACTCTTAGTCTTAGTATTTGGTATTTTATTTGGTTGTGGGGCGTTTGTACGTCAACAACAAGGGTTGTTTGATTGTTTTCCATGCGTAGGCTATAGGTTCTAACCTATGAGAGCACCGTATGCCGTATTGGTTTTCCGAACTCGATTTTCATAGCATTTGCGATCGTGTATTGATATTGTAGGTACCTTCGCGTGAATTCCAAGATGACGAAGCATGGCGTCATCGACTTCGGTAAGCAAGGATCAAGGTGAGTAGATCTATATCTACGGGGGAAGTCGGGTGGATGGCATATAGCACCCCCGCAAGTTTTTGATGGAACCCGATCTATAGAATACAGTCGTAGAAACCTAGATTAGAAAACTAGGGATATGGTTAAAAGATAGTTAGAGATGATATGAGTGATTGAATATATATATATATATATTGAGATATGAGATGAAAGCTTTAGGGATATGAAAAATGAATGTGAACCACGACTCATAAATATGTATTTGCACTAGAATAAGTATGAGTTTTAGAGTAGCATGATATTAGATGTATTGGATAGAATGTATTTGTAAGATGACTTGATATGAAATTTTAATGTGATGAAAAAAGTATACGATGTGATATGATGACTTAGTGTGATATGTCGTTATATGGATGCGAGTTAATATGTGATAATTGATATCTTTATCGGTCCCATGATCTGAGATTGATATGGATGTGACCTGAGAGATTGGTATATATATATGGATAATGTTGTGAATCTTGAGTGATATGTCGTACGTGACGTTAGGTCCGTACCCTCATTGTCATATAGGTTGTTAGGATCCCAAATTGTTTAATGCCGCCGTACGATGGATTACCGTACGCGATGAGTTTATTTGATGATTGATCCATACCCTTGACTAGAGAAGGCCGTACGATGGATTATATCATACGTGATGTTGTGAAGCTGGATACCGATTGATATATTCACCGACTTGGTCATGTTAGATACGTATACTTTATAGCATTTAGCTGACGATTTACTTATGCTACGTTCATGTCATTCTCATTGCATTCCATATACCTGTGCTAGTACACCTACACCATTATCGATGATGCGTATTTTACATATACACAGATTGGCTGGCTCATACACTTCATCATCGATAATTGCCATGTCACTACACAGTAGAATTGCTGCATCATGATATGACTCCTTGCATGATCTATGTGCTATGTTCACATCATTACAATATGTCGCATGATACACTGATATTGTCACATCACTGTTCCATGTTGCATGACACGGATATGCTTATATTCTGTTATGTGTCGCATACATCATGCTTTACGATTATACGCATTAAGATATGCTGTTTTCATGAGATTTCTGGATTTGGAAACCGTGGTTATTTCAAAAGAAAGTATGTATTGTTTAAAAAAACCCGGTTTCTCTTGATATGATATTTCAATGCGTCCACCATGCGTTTTCTCGGTTCTGAGACGTGTGATATGTGAAACCCGATTCGAGGAGTTGGATGATCCGTTTGCGGGTTCATGGTGGACCCGGTATGGTACCCCTGGGTGAGAGGGAGATTTCATGGGGATGAAGATCAGCCTGGCAGGGAGAGCTCTACCTACCGGTGATTGGTTGGACCTGGCGGTTATCCGGAGGATACGGACAGGAGTCGAGAGATGGATATGGGCTGACCCGTTCTGCCGGAGCCCGAGGGCCGCTCCCGCAGACGGAGCCCGTGGGCCGATCCGGACTGACGGAGCCCGAGATATATGAGGATTAACGTGTCGATGTTGGACACGGGTTTCATGATGTTTCGAGTGTCGATGCTGGACACTCAGGTTCTATGATTTTGATGTGTCGCGAGGGACACACGTTGATTTATATCCTCATACTTTCATGCATATGCTTTCATGATATTTACATGCATGTGGTTGTTGTGTCACTGGTAGACACGTGGATGAGATCACATGGATACAGGCATTGATTTATGGTTGGTTGATATCCACTTGCATATAGGTTTTGTGTATATTGTTGGCACATATGATAGATACGGTCACCCTAGATATTATATTATTACCTTTATAATATAGTTGACCTAGGAATCGTTGTTTATTCGATTTCTACCTGTTGATGTTTTATACTCACGAGTTGGCAACTCACCCCCGTTGTGCCACAGTTCTTGCAGGTTGACCGCATGGATCAGTATCGGCATCGTTGACACATATCTGCATTCGGGTGTTTTGGTTTTGGTAGGTGGTACATGTTGGATCGTACCCCTCTTGTATTTATTATTCATATTGTATCTAGTCAACTCCATCAAATCAGAAGCTAGTATTTGTGTAATTAGTAAGACTTAGTGAGACCTGCGGTTGCGAGACTTAGAGCGAGGGTTTATTCTGATACTTTTGGTTTTGACGTCTTGCTTATATGATTATCTTTTTGTGGTGATCTTCGCCGTTGGGCGTCGTATACTTATATTTTGACTTGCGTTGTTATGAATCAGCCGATTGGCGAAGAGCTAGCTCCCTCTTAGGGATGCCTTTTTATTATCTCATGTATTTGTGGTTTTGGATCAAAATATACAAAGGAGGTGCAGCCTAAATTTTTAAAAGACGAAACATGTTTTCAACTAGTAAAAATTACTTGCATTTTCATATTCCATTACTTATGTATTTAAGAAAACTTATGATTTTCACCATACCCTTATTTCAAAACTTCACCTCTTTAATTTCTTAAAAAGGTTTAGATTTCTGGGCTTCGGCGTACTTGAATTACGTTACGACTTTAGACGTGGCGTAGTTTAAGTGCCGGTCATGAACAATATTTTCGGGTCGTGACATTAGCGTGCCGAATACGGCCAAGTTCTTTTGGACTCGAGGAGTCGTGAATTACTCTGATTTAGGATGTTATGTTTGAGTGAGCTATACTCTTTTAAAAACCAACGATTCGTTTCCCTTTTAAATGATAAATGACAAGGATGAGTTGCTAATTTCCAAATGAATATCTATTTTTAACATAAGGCAGCCTTCTGAGTTCAAAATCAACGTTTCGTTCCATTTTCAAAGATAATGGAATAGCTCATAGTAAGTAGTTACATTAAATAATTACGCTTTATGCTTAGATTTACTTACATGTTCGTGATACACTTACCAATGATATATGTTCCCGTTATATATGAACACAATGATAGACACTGCACAACTACCAATGAGCACTATGTTGCATGAGCACAGATGCATATGTTACACTATACCTCATTGGTACTGCCATGCCACTGTAGGACCGCTATACTATGTGATACGTATGTTAATGCTGATACGAGGAATATGAATTCCCTATATCCGAAACAATCTGATTTTAATTATATGCTATGGATATGGGTAGAATTACTTTCTGTTTTAGACACTTGCACAAATACTAATGATTGCCATGTTGCACAAGCACGGACGCGTATGCTACACTACACATCATTAGTATTGACATGACACAGTAGAACTGTTATGGTTGTTGTATGCATGACTTTCTTTACATACTGCACCTTTATTACCTGTTGAGTATTGCTGTCACGCCCCGCTTCCCGGTGTACGGCGAAGGGGACGCGACGAGTGGTCATGAGGATTGACCGAGAGATGACCAGAGAAGTGCCCGAACGGAATCGTCCCCGTTAGCACACCTGACTGGCCGATGAGCCGATTGATTGCAAGATAGGTAATCCGCAGAGAAAATAAGGACCCAGAGACAGAGGACACCAGACCGTGAGCAAGAGGCAAGTAGATATCTTGCGCTGCTAGCATTGGATGCACCGAAACCTTCTCGACCTTGAAGGAGGAACTACCAACGACGGTATTTATGATTTGTAATTTTGTGATTCGGTTATCACGTATCCGTCACCTTGGATTTCGGTATTTTGAGCGTTCTGTTTGTACGATTTAGTCTTGATGGCTGAGTTTCATGATATTTGTTTTCATGCACCTACTGGGCATTTATATTTTGCGCATAGTTATTACATTTGAGGTATTGATTGTGATTTCACTCCTATCTTATGCAGTGATTTGATTTACACTTCCAGCATAGTTTTCATGCACCTTTAGTGTTTTGATACGATTTTAGTGCACACCAGATGCGCTAAATCGGGATTCCTTGTGCATGTCAGATGCACCTGATCTTGCGGTTAGGCACACACGTTGCCTATGAAAGATGTTTCATGCACACCAGTTGCACCTATATGTTGTTTTGTGCACATGTATGGCACATATATGGATTTTGTTTTCCGCGTGCACCAGACGCACGGGGTATTCTTATATACGTCTTAGGATTGATTTTCATGGAGCAGTACTTTTTTTTGATGTTTGCCATATGTTTCCATACTGAGCGGGACTAGTCAGAGGACAGTACCCGCATACTTTTGCATGCATTTACTTAGTTATTTACATATATAGCTGTCATATATACATGTATAATTTTGATGTACATCATACTGGTTTTGTTTCGGATTTGACATTTGTGTCTTTACCATGACTCCGATGATTGCAGGATACTTGACGGAGTTTCGATTTTGAGTTATCTGCTTATTACTTATGCGCATGTAATGCGCTATGGTGCGTTTTAATGTATTGATGTTTTCGGAGCCCCGACAATTTGAATTTTTACTGAAATGTTTTAGTAGTTGGGGGTTTAAATTTAAATTCGGGGACCGAATTTATTTAAGGGGGGAAGATTGTAACATTTCAAGAAAATAAAATATTATTTTTTGGAAATTTTTATAATTTAATATTATTTTATTGAATATTTTAATATTTCGGTATAATTAAATACCGGTAAATGGGGAAAATTCTGGAAAATTTTGGAAAATTCTAAAATAGAGTATTTTGTGGAATTATGTCATTTTTAAGCTTTTATGGTTAATTATATGCTATTTTAGTGTTAATCGCGATTAAAAATCGCTAATTGGGTTTTTAGTTTTTTTGTGCAAAAATGTGCATATATCATTTTCCACACTTGTCACCCTTGTTACATGTTTTGGATTCATGGCTGCTTAGGGTTCACCATGGTGGGAGAAAAGAAAGGAAAAGAAAAGATAAAAGGAAATGGTATCATGATTGAGAGAGAGGGGGGGGGGGGTAGAATACGTCAACTTGCCTTTTTGAACAATACCCCCATCATTTTCCATCTCATTTTCTCTTTCCCTTCCCTCATGAGCTGCTGCTCCAGCCCCCTCCCTCTTCTTCCTCCTCCCTCTTCAACCTAGATCCACCATTAAAACCTAATCAAAACCCTATCTCCATTTCACAAAAAATGTTCTTAAGCATACTAGCTAACTATTGGACTAAGGAGGAGCTGATTTGGAGGACTTTGAGCAACTCAAGAAAATTCTTGAGTTGCCAAAGAAGGTAATTTCTGCACCCTAGAGTAGTATTTCAATTTCCTTGTGCATCCATGCTAGTTTCATATTGATATTGCGTCGTTTTGTGGACTTTGGAGATTTCTAGTTAGGGTTTAGGTTAGATCTGAATTCAAGGGTGAAATTGAGGATTGTGGTGACCTTAGAACCCCTGGTGTGGTGCTATTTTAGAACCAAACCTGAAACTAAAACCGGAATACGGATTTATGAGACGATATTGGAGAAAAACTGTGAATCTGTGATCGTATTTTGAAATCTGCTTTCAACCCGAGACCCCTAAAATAATTTTGAGTTGGCAGTGAGATGTGCAGGTAAATAGAAACCAACACCCAAAGCCCTAGCCCTAACCACCATTTTTTGGCCGCAGATAAATTCCTTCTGGCCGCAAATTGCGGCTAGAGCAGGAGGGAATTGCCTCGTTTTTGGCGCATGGCCCTATTTCCAGTTAACATGACCCCCGGCATGTGCAATTTTGTCTGATTCCTTTTAGGGTAAAATATGGGTTAGTTTTCTTGAGTTGGCGCATGATTTACGACTTGTCTTAGCATGGATTTTGGTATTTGATGATTCATTTCTGTCGGGTGGCGTTTGAACGTCAGCGGCAAAGGGTTATTGGTCGTGTTTGCATGCGAAACTATAGGTTTTTACCTATGCGAGTAGCGTGTGCCGTTTTAGTTTCCTACATGATTTTTATGTGTTTTTGCGATTGTGTATCCTTGTAGGTACCCTACATGATGTTGAGGCGTTGAGGATGAAGATGGCGACATCGGTGTCGGCACACGAGAAGCATGGTGAGTAGATTTATATCTACGGGGAGAAGTCGGGTGGATGGCGTATAGCACCCCCGCAGTCCGATGTCTAGTATAATATATATGTATATGATAGCTTTCGTGTGACTTGATTGTTTAGGATGTGTTAGGTGTACTATGCATAGATTAGGGTTAGAAGTAACTAGTGTAGAAACTAGTCGCGAACCCTAGAATAGGTTCCCACACGCACACACGTGCACATTTGCTATGTTTATACTGTGATGATGAAGATATTGGAGGATACTGGAGATGAGTCGATGATATTGGGCATAGTGCCATAAGATCGGTGATATGATATGATTCGTATTTGGTATACGACATGTGATTTTTAGCGGGCCTCTGGACGTGTGTTTCGCACACGCATTCATACGTATATAGATGGTATCAGTTGTACTAGACTTAGATCAGTACCCCAGATTATGTGACATGAGGATAATGATACCTGATATTTGATGAGAGGAATGTGATATTGACCCGTACCCAGCTATTGGGATGCCGTACGACGATTTACCGTACGAGCTTTATATTGATGATATATCCGCACTCATGACTTGAGGATGTCATATGATATACTGTATCGTACGCGATACTACTGAGGCGGGATCACCGACTATTATATACATATCGACTCAGATTTAGGTGGTTTCCATACCCCTCCCGATTGACTTGATACGTAGATCTGTAGTTTGGATAGTAGATGTTAGACTAGACCCGAGTCATACCTATTTCAAAAACTACGAATCAGGAATATCTTAAAGACAAGTAAAGGGATTCTACGGGTATTTTCCAAAGACGTATCTTTCTTAAAAATACCGCAGCCCTTATTTTACTAAAAATCCTGATTCGTCTTATTTCAAATGGCAAAACTGCATGACACATACATATGGATGTATATTCTTTACTGTTGCGTTAATTATTCGATTTCCGCATAATTCATACTATTCACATCGCTTTGCATGTGTTTATTGCTATATTACCATCATGCTGTTAGGACACCGGCAGCATTATCGATGATGCATATGTTCCACGCACACTTGCTTGCCGGCTCACACACTTCATCATCGATAATTGCCATGTCACTACACAGCAGTATTGTTGCATCAGGATATGGCCTTGTATGTGCATACTATTATTCCATACTGCATGATATACCGTTATACTTGCATTTCATTTATATGTCACATACATTATGCTTTATGATTATTCGCATTGAGACATTTGTTGTTTCTATGATATTTCTGGATTTGGGAACCGTGGGTATTTCAAAAAGATTATGTAAATGCTTTAAAAACCCGGTTACCCTTGATATGATATTTCAGCTTCCACCATGAGTTTTATCGGTTCTGATATATATATATATATATATATATATACCCCATGCGAGGAGGCGTCGAGGCCGCATGAGGGTACATGGTGGGGCCCGGTATGGTGATCGATAGACTTTGCCGATTGAGCCTGGAGGTGGGTGAGTACCTACCGGTGATAGTACATGGACTCGGCGGTTCTCTTGGGGATACCGACCGGAGTGATGTACGTATGATACGTCGAATTTCGAGGGTCGAAGCTGGGCACTCGGGTTTCGAGGGAGCATATGATACGTACTTATCAGGGCTAGTCTTGGTGACAGTGCCTGATAGATGAGGATTTACGTGCCGATGATAGGCATAGGTTTCATGATGTTTTCCATGATTTTGATTATATCCTCATATTTGCATGCATGATGCTTTTGTCATTGGGTGACAGGTGGACGGGATCCACATATATACAAACATTGGTCACATACAGAATTTTATTACATTGATCATACTTCGTTTGTATATATAACAGGGTATGAGGGCGCTGTTATATATACCCTTACACCAATATTAGTGGAATGAGACGCTAATATATATGTATTGATATCCATTTTGATACTTCATCATATTTACTTCATGCAGACATACCTTATATTTATGACATGTTATTACCGGAGGCACTGGCACGAGTACTTGGCACTACATACACGATTAGATGTTACATTGCCATCTTATCATGCTTCAGGCTTACTCTTGAGGTTTATATTTATACTGATCGTATTGACCTAGGATTATGTCGTGCATTCGATTTCTGCTTGTAGATATTTTCTATTCATGAGTTGGCAACTCGCCCCCGTTGTGCCACAGCTTCTTACAGGTTTTGCCGTACAGGTTCAATAGCGGCATTTCTGGCATACTGCTTTCCTTTTCGTGTGATTTGCTTGGTAGGTGGGTTCTTTGCATCAGAACCACCCTTGTATATGTAGTATTCATTGTATCTAGAAATTCCATCAACCAAAACTTGTATATTGTTTCAGACTTAGACACTAATGATGTATTATTTTAACCTTAGAGTCGCGTACAGTAGTATTACGGTTTTCATGTTATCTTGAGTTTTTTTTGAGTTTTGATCCTCGCCCTTCGGCGTTGTATATCATATTGCTTGCGTTATTGTGACCGTCGATTGACGAAGAGCTAGCTCCCGCTTGGGGATACCTTTTATCATTGCATATATATTATTCTTGTTGTACTCCGTTCGGGGCCAGTTTTTACAAAGGAAACTCTGCCGAAATTTTTAGAAAAGACTATACATTTTAAAAATGCATATTCGGCTTAGTTATTTAAAAACCTTGACTTCAAAACATGTTTTCTTCACTTCTTTAAACTAGTTTTCTTTAATTACTCCTTAAAATGGTTTTAGATTTCTGGGCTTTTTGGCTTACTTGGATTAGATGGGGTCCTATAGACTTCATATGATTCAAGTGCCGGTCACGAGCTATTTCGGGTCGTGACAGTAAGTTCAAGGGTGAATGTCAACCAATATCAAGAGTGTTCTCAAACCCAACAGGCTGTAATCCAGGGGTAGGAAACAACGAGCCCGAATCAAATGTTAGTAACGGGACTTCGACTGTCGTCGAAGTATTCCAAACTCAACAGGTTGTAATCCAGGAGCATAGAAACACGGGCCCTCATGATATCTTGCTTGTGTTTGTAGTCATGGATCATGATCTAGGGGGACTCTTGAGATTCTGTTGGATTCACGAATGAACTACTCCAATTCCTCGTGTATTTATTGTATTGATAGTAATGATTATACTAATGGTATTGTATTGTATTGTATTGTCTTGTAAATTGAATTGTATAGACGACTTACCGAAACCATGATATCAGTAATTGGATGTAACTAGAGAATCATGGATGTAACTGGAGAATCATGTAAATGGAAGTATATCCATGGTTCGGTTAAGTCAATATTGCTTGAATAGATTGAATATATAGATTCATGGATTCATGTTGAATTGTAGTTTGTAGATTGTACTTGAATCGTATTCAAGTCAGATTATTTATAATGAGACTCAGTCTGAGTCAGAACAATTAGAAAGAGAAATTGAGTCCTGAATTAGGTTTTGATGTTATCGGTAACCGCTGCACAAGGGCGACAGGATTTGTGTCTTTTTCAAAGATAACACCGTTTGTTATGTTGTCTAGCTTAAATAGGCAAGCACCCATTTCTCCGGCTCCCTGAGGCTCAAGAGATTGGTTCCGCTTAAACCTATATTTACCAGGGTCTTTAGGGTAATTTATAGAACATGAGGGGGTTATATGTAAAAATACTTTTGTATAATTTTCAAAATACACCCAAACTATTTAATTATCGTCTTTAGAGTTGTCATAGATGTAGATTTTTTATTTGTGACATTTCTAGTGAAAATAACCTAATTTCATAATATAGGGTATTTAATTGTAATATTGAACTTGTATGGAAATTTCATGGTATTTTCATGTAAAATGATTCTTGTGATTTAGAAAAGTAGGAATATTTATAATATATCAAAAATAGATATTTTGGTGATACACATATATATATATATATATATATTTATAAAATAATTTTAATTTATTATTTTCTAGAAATCTCATTTTCTTAAGATATTTGTATTTCAAATCTCTCGAGACCGAATGCTCCTTGCGGAGGTCTGCATCTTGCACTACTAAGCCCTAGGATGTCCGATAATCTGCACCATCCCGAACGGGCTCCCCAAATAGGTTGTAGCCGCGCTTTGCAAAGATTTGTAAAAAATACGTATCTTGTAGAAAACGGTTTTAATAGTAAATGATGTTTATATGTAAGGTTTCATTTTCTCGTATGCTATGTTCCCGAAAGGTATTGTGTTATATTGCATATGAGTGTTGTGAGGAGGTAGGTCATTACCTCATGATCTACTTAAAGGTATAGCAAGATTGTGATGTTTTAATGTCGAAATTAAACTACATGGTATTTTACTGAAAATGTACGATAAAAATTTCAATAGGAAATATTTAACTATGAAACTTGTTCAACATGTTTGTTAATATTTAATAGTCAACATGTAAGGGTTTGGTATATTTTTATTTAAGAAAATGTGGGAATTTTAGGAAAAAACGAATCGGAAATCGGATTAACTCCGATTTCGTCGGGTTTTATTAATACGAGTTTTTAGAAAAGAATAGAGAAGAAGGAGGTGGGACTTATAGATTTGTAGTATAGATAAGATGGAGAGGAAGACGTAGGAGGTGCCGGTGCGTCGTTTCTTCGCCGGGAGCTCCTAGGGTTGTCGTTGGGAGATCGCCGGAGTTTTGCCCTTCGCTACTCCACTTGTACACAAAATTTCTATAGAGTTTTCTTGAGAGTTTTATAAGTCCATGCTACCCTTCCCCGGTTCTTACGGGGTTGCGGAAGTGGTGAAAAACGATTTTCAAGTGGGTGGTAACATGGACTACAAATACGGATCTTTGTTAAACAACTAACTAACAACCTAACTTGAGTTTACCTACTCGGTTAGGGGGCTATACCTTTCTTGAACTCCTTCATCTTCAACTCCTCCCGGTGTACGGATCGGCCTCACCTCGTCGTCTCCTTGCGCCGAAGATGGATCCACCCGAAAGCTTCTACCTTTGGCTTCTTCTTCGAACTTTAAAGAAACTAGAACACTTGGCTTGCTAGGCCTTGTGAACTAGAATGAGTAGAGGATTGTTTTGGTGTCTTTTTATCTCTAAGGTAAGGAGTCTCAACACATGAGAATGGTTTGCCTTGAGCTAGATGTAAGTCCATGCTACCTCTCCCGGTACTTTCGGGCATGCGGAATTTGGTGAAAAACAATTTTTCTAGAGGTGGTAACATGGACTCAAAACCGGATCTTTGTTAAACATCTAACTAACAACCTAACTAGGAGTTGTTAACTACTCAGTTAGGGGGTTATACCTTTCTTTCTTGATCTCCTTCGTCTTCAAGCTTCGATGGTTGTCCGGATCGGCTTCACTCCGTCGTCTCCTTGTGCCGAAGATAGATCCACCTCGAAAGCTTTTACCTTTGGCTTCTTCTTCGATCTTTGAAGAAACTAGTTCACTTGGTTTGCTAAACCTTGTGAACTAGAGTGAGTAGAGAAGAGTGTGTTGGGATTTTCTTTATGGTTCTTGGTTCTCAACACATGAGACAAGTGAACCATAGACTAAGAGAGGGAGAGCAAGAGGAAGGAGATGAGAGCTCAAGAACAAGAGAGAGAATGAGAATGATAGAATGAGAATGACATTTCTCTCTTGGCTCTCATAATCCAAAGCCATCATCACAAAAATAGTAATCAAGTATTGTGTAAATGGTTTAAGCTACAATAGCCATATCATTTCATGCACTCATTTCTCACAAGAGAAACAAGCAAGTAAAAAGTCTTTGCCATGAAATGATAGCCATTGTCATCATGATGGTCAACTAGTCAAACCTAGTCAACCGGTCAACAAAGTCAACAAGTCAACAAAGTCAACCCCTCAACAACCATGTCACCATAATACTTAATTAATATTATTTAATCATATATCATATTCTCATTAGGGTTGAGCAAAAGGTCAATAGTCAACAGTCAACGGCCAACAACCCTAATGAGAATCCTCTGCCTCTGTTTCTCCGTCAACTGTGCATACACACCCGCATCCGCGTTCCGAGGAACACGAATACATACTGGATAAATCCAATCCCAATAAGTACACTAAGATCTGGTTTAAACCAAAGCCCGCTAGTGTAAACTGTCCGGACACTAAACGTGCACAAGTGCACGGATGTGACTGAACCCTGTCGCAAAACCATGCGACCTGTCGCAAAACCATGCGACCTCTACTCTTTTGCCTAAAGGAGAATAGCTTTCTGTGTGGGACTCTAAAGACTCGACACTACGCTGGCAGTGGGTTTAACCACAGACCGCAAGCGGCACTAGCTGTGCGTAACGGTCCCCAGGTAGAAGCCGACAAGAAGACTCACGAGGTGAAACCAATCTGAACTCCTACTGAGCCTGAATGTGACAATCTCCGTACAGTCCGGTCTGTTCGTCTGATACATCGCATGGCGGGCCTAGGGAGGCGGTAAACGTCAGTCCCCTAATAGCTGTACAAGTCGTGTCGGAGTGAAGCCCAAAACACCCTGAGATAACACTGGAAGCCTACCAGTATATCTCGATTGCCCTGGCCAGGGACTACTCGTGTAATGGCTCTCCTAGACACAGCGCGATGTCAACCCCCAATACCGGGAGAGACGAATCCTGTCTAACCGTCACTGCCTCTAAGTGCTTCGGGACTGCACCCAACTACCACCTGTTTGCATGACTCCTTTGAGCCGTGGTAGGGTAGTAATCAAAGTACAGTGGGAACACACTCGAGGCGAAGTGACAGTGTCAAGTCAGCGGACTAAGCTGTACTCATGTCACCTGGGAACTGATAACTGACGATAGGTATAATACCAACCGGTCAGTTCCCGACGAGTCCTGTCCAGTGTACTCGTAACCTAACGAGCACCCGTATACTATCTCTAGTACGACGTACTGATGGCTGTGGGACAGTCCATCTCCCACACTGGGATGAGAAGCGCATACGTTAGTCTACTCCGGAGTATCGATGCCCTGTCTCGATAGTCCTGCGACTAGGGACCTGTATAACGATGTGCTTGTAGATTACCCATCCCCCACTAGTGTGACTGCCATCACAACGCTGGTAATCAAGCAAAGATCCTAAGGGCTCCACTAATGTGTATAAGTGATATACTAAAATAAACACATGTACACATTAAAGTAGAAACAAACCAAGTAGCATACTACTATATTGAGCAAGATTGTTTATATAAGGTGAATATCCCAAGCTTCCATTAAGTAATATACAAACTAGTATGATACAGTAATGGCCTCTAGGGCATATACACTAACAATCTCCCACTTTCACTAAGGCCATGTACTGGCGTATCGAAGACCTATCATCACGATCAGCCGCTCGAACTGAGTCTGGGGCAAGGCCTTGGTGAATGGATCTGCAGTGTTATCTTCTGAAGCGACCCTCCGAACCTCGATCTCCTGGCGATCCACGATCTCCCTGATCAGGTGATGCCGCCTCAAGATGTGTCAGGATCTCTGATGGGACCTGGGTTCCTTCGCTAATGCTATAGCCCCGTTGTTGTCGCAATACAGAGGTATTGGATCAACAATGGACGGAACCACCTGAAGTTCTTTCAAGAACTTCCTCATCCAGACAGCTTCTTTTGCGGCATCAGATGCAGCGATGTATTCCGCTTCCATCGTCGAGTCTGCAACGGTTTCCTGTTTGGAACTGTTCCAACACACCTCCCCTCCATTGAGGGTAAAGACAAAACCCGACATGGACTTGGAATCATCCTTGTCACTCTGGAAGCTGGAGTCAGCAAAGGCCTTGATCTGGAGGTCTTTTCCGCCATACACCAAGAACATCTCCTTAGTCCTTCTCAGGTACTTGAGAATGTACTTTACCCCTATCCAGTGTTTCTCCCCAGGGTTTGACTGATACCGGCTTACCACACTCAGTGCATAAGCTACATCCGGTATGGTACACAACATCGCATACATTATAGAGCCTACCGCAGAAGCGTAGGATATAATAGACATGCGATCCCTCTCCAAATCAGTCTTGGGAGACATCTCTTTAGAGAGGGTGATCCCGTGACAAGCCGGTAGGTTACCGCGCTTGGAATCTTCCATACTGAATCTTTTCAGTATGGTGTCGATGTACCTAGACTGTGAAAGTCCTAATATCCTCTTGGATCTATCACGATGGACCGGATCCCCAGGATGTATGAGGCATCACCCAGGTCTTTCATAGAGAACCTGTGTGACAAGAACCCCTTGACAGATTGTAGCATAGGAATGTCATTTCCTATTAAGAGAATGTCATCCACGTATAAAACGAGGAATACTACAGTTCTCGCTACAAATCTAATATAGATGCATGGTTCATCTGGATTTTTGATAAAGCCAAATTCCTTGACCGTCTCATCAAAACAGATGTTCCAACTCCGCGATGCCTGCTTTAGTACGTAAATGGACTTAAGCAACTTGCACACCTTTCCGCTGCTCCCACTCTGAATGAAACCCTCTGGCTGGTCCATATAGACACACTCTTCTAAATTTCCATTTAGAAAAGCGGTCTTTACGTCCATCTGCCAAATCTCATAATCGTGGAAGGCAGCAATGACAAGAAGGATTCGAATGGATTTCAGCATAGCTACCGGAGAAAAGGTCTCATCATAGTCCAAACCAGGTCTTTGACGAAAACCCTTTGCAACCAGTCTATCTTTATAGGTCTCAACCTGTCCATCTACACCAATCTTCCTTTTGAAGATCCACTTGCATCCTACGGGTTTTACCCCGTCTGGAGCAATGTCCAACGTCCATACTTTGTTGGTGTACATGGACTCCATTTCGGTCCGCATTGCATCCAGCCATTTTACCGAGTCGACGCTCTGAACGGCTTTCTGGAAGCTAGTAGGCTCATCATAATCTATGATGCAATCCTCTCTATCCCCGTCTATGAGAAAACCGTAGTATCTCTCGGGCGGATGAGACTGCCTACTACTCCTGCGGAGCGGCGTAGGAATGTCCTGTTCTTTTGAACCCTCTGGTTCCACTAAGCTTTCCGTAATAGTCTGTGGTTCTGGAATTTCTTCCAGTTCTACTGTGCTCCCACTTATCTGGGTTTCCAAAAACTCAATTTCCAAGAAGTAGGCATGACGAGAAACAAGAACTTTTTGTTCCTCTTCGCAGTAGAAGAAATATCCCTTGGAGTTCTTTGGATATCCCACGAACTTACACTGTACTGAGCGTGCCTCGAGCTTGTCCGCATGCTGCTTTTTAACAAAAGCTGGACATCCCCATGTCTTAATGTGCTTAAGATTGGGTCTCTTCCCACTCCACATCTCATATGGTGTAGTAGGCACAGTCTTAGTAGGAACTCGGTTCAAAAGGTATACAGCTGATTCTAGCGCATACCCCCAGAATGATCGCGGTAACTCAGCGTTACTCATCATGAACCGTACCATATCCAATAGGGTTCGGTTCCGTCTCTCTGATACACCGTTATGTTGCGGAGTGTATGGAGGAGTAAGCTGAAAGAGAATTCCGTTCTCTTTTAAATAATCCAGGAACTCGGTACTTAAGTATTCTCCACCTCGATCCGATCTTAGAATCTTGATACTTTTGCCGGTTTGTTTTTCTACTTCATTCTTATATTCCTGGAACTTTCCAAAGGCTTCGGACTTATGTTTCATTAAGATGACATAACCGTACCTTGAAAAGTCATCCGTAAAAGTAATGAAGTAAGAATAACCGCTTCACGCATGTGTAGACATTGGACCGCACACGTCGCTGTGTACGAGTCCCAAGAGCTCACTCGCTCTTACTCCGTGTCCAGTGAACGGAGACTTTGTCATCTTTCCTTTGAGACAGGATTGACAAGTGGCATACAATTGATATTCGAACGGATTCAAATATCCTTCTGTATGTAACTTCGTCAACCTTCTCTCATTGATGTGACCCAGTCTACAATGCCATAAGAAAGTCTTTATTTCCGGAGACTTTCTTTTGTGTGTATTCTGGACATTGAAAATCTGTGGTTGGTTTAATACGTATATACCATTGCTCAATGTACCTGACCCAATCAAAATTTGATTAAGGTGAATGTTTACAACATTACTTACAACATTGCTCAATATACCTGACGCAAATTCATAACCTTCTTTAGAAACCAAAGATACAGAAATGATATTACAAGTTGCATTGGGTACAGAAAAGCAATTACGTAAAACCAAAACATGTCCATCTGACATTCCCAGGTGATAGTCCCCCACGGCCTTAGCATCCATGCTAGCTCCGTTTGCAACTCTGAGGGTCATGTCACCTGTCTTCAAAACCCTACGGTTTCTCAACGCCTGCAAAGAATTACAGATATGAGATCCTGATCCAGTATCCAATACCCAGGATGTAGAGTTTATTGAAAGACAGTTTTCCGTAACATACACACCTGAAGCTGAAGCCGCAACCTGCTTCAATTCCTGTGTCTTAGCTTTCCAAGCCCTGCAATCATTCTTCCAGTGTCCTTTCTTATGACAATAGAAGCATTCTTATTTATCCACAAGCTGCCCCGCTTTCTTTGTTGCTTTTGCTTTTCACTTCGTATCCACTTTACCAACACCGCCCCTTGGTTTGGCGGGGGCTTTCTTCTTCTTTCCCTTGGCTTTCTCCTTGGACCTAGAAGAGGAAGATCCTCCTACAAACAAAGTGGATGTTTCCCTACCTTTCTGTAGGGTGCCCTCTGCACTCCTCAGCATGTTGAGGAGCTCTGAAAGTTCAACTTCTTTTTCTTGTAAGTTGAAGTTCAGGATGAACTGGGCGTAAGTGGAAGGAAGGGACGGGAGAATCAAGTCCGTGTAGAGCTCGTTCTCTAACGTGGTCCCAAGTTCCGCGAGCTCCTCAATGAAGCCAATCATCTTAAGCACGTGTTCCGCTACCGATGATCCGATGGCCAACCTTGCCGAAAATAACTTCTTCGACACTTCGTATCTTGCGATACGAGATTGCTCTCCATACAGTTCTTTTGTATGGAGAAATATGGATTCAAGGTCCATATTCTCGTGCCTCCTCTGATGTTCGTTGTCCATAGAGGCAAGTACGAGGCACTTGGCCTTCGCGCTATCAATCTCCCAAGTCTTACGGATTTCCTTATCCACGACGCTGGAGGTGGGACTTGGGACAGGGGGAGCTTTGGTGATAAGAAGATACCCCAGCTTGTCGTAAGTGATTGCCATTTTGACATTCCTGAGCCAATCTTTGTAGTTTGGCCCTGTCAGTATGTTTTTATCTAGAAGTAACTTAAGTCCAGTCATGTCGATTGGTCGCTGCAATTAGGAGAGAGAAGAAGAAACACTCAGCATGCTCTTGGAAGTTTAGAGTGGTTTTTAATTTGTCTAAACAAGATGGCTCCCACAGTTTCTCGAATCCCTCCTCAAACCAAAAAGGAAGAATTAGTCAGGATTAATCTCACCGTACAATACTTGCTTAACCGTTCGTCCAGGCTGGTGTCGGTACTTCGAGGGAGGTTTTCCAACGCTTTCGTGAAGTTCCTTAATTTAAGAACCTCTTTTCCCTGGGAGCGTAGCCCCGCTAACACCTTTCTAGACACCTACTTGGTTTATAGCATTGATCGTTAAGTGAGAAATTTCCCGAAGAGTAGCATATACTCACAGTAGGATCGGGATCCAAATATCATCGCGTGACGAAACTGAAGGAACCCTACCAGAATCATCACACTCCAAATGGTATGCAACACTAGCAAGTTTCAGTTCTTTTGAAACTCCCGTTGTAGATTTTTGCCTCATGCTCTTATGACCTTGACTTTGGCCAACAAATCATAAGTCACATGTCAAGTTCTACCCGTCGTTCTCCAGGTTAATTTGAATCCACCCGTACCTACCCTTGACTTTGGCCAACAAGGCTGTACGACTGTTCCAAACCAACGCATCTATCTATGTTGCACATGAATACCCAATAGCTACCAATCACTATGCCTTGACTTTGGCCAACAAACACAGCTTGAATACTATTGACTATTCATGTGAAACGACGGAGGGCTACGAATGGTTTTGGCGAAACCGTGAATGTAGAGAACTTGATATAATCGATGGAACGAGATAGCTTTTAAAAGGTGTGGCTCAAACTACGTATTTTAAAAGTTGGTTTGAAAAGAACCGAGTGGTTTTTCGAAAGTGTTCCAACGAATTTTACTTGGTTTATTTTCTTGCATTAGTTCTTTTAATGCGTGATATTCTTGCATTAGTTCTTTTAATGCGTCCCATCATTTAATCCTACCATTGCAGAAAACAACCAAAATATGGCGTACGCTTATGCCATTCGCATTCGCCACGGGGCCCCATCATTACCCGTTAGGTTACTTAACTAACGACAGAGCGGGGGCTGGGCTAGCGCGGCTGTAAAACATAAGCAACGCCTAAATAATATCATATATAAATATATGCAATGATAGCCATTTCAGATCACAGATGAAAACATTGGATATACTAGGAACCTGCAATTCGTACGAGCCTGTAACGAAAAGCAGATTACACGGTCGCGGTGAATAGACAATACCGCACCCAAGACCCCTACGGGTGCGGCAAACTACCCGCCAAGTACCCGAAGTGAAGCAACCTCCCTCATCCCCGTGAGTAGGCCACTCGGCACTTCGGCATACCCGGTAGTTTGTGCTCCCCCTCCATGGGTCTATCCTAGGAGAAAAAACAGTAAAAAGAAATTATACAATGACGGCTACAACCCCGACCCGGTTGTGCGGCCATACAAATAATTATTACATCAATTTACAAATTTACATGAATTGAAAGAAAAGAAAACTCTCGTCTCACAACCCCCCGGCTATTCACCCGCGACAATCCAATGAATTCATATACACATTCCAATGACATTACAGATCATAGATTTGTATAACCCCCACTAATCGACATATAGCGATTAGTAGACGTTCAATACAAATATCACATCACAGAAAAACCCGTCAGCTTAAGTATTTTAGAAGTTCGATCAAAAATACGGATTTATAGACCCCAAACACAAAATTTTCGTTCTGGAAAATCTGGGCAGAAAATACATATTCTAAAAATCCCAAAACAACCCCAGAAATACACTGCACCAAATTTGGACCTCGGCCGAGTCAACTCGGCCGCGGAACCGCGGCGGGAGGGTGCTCCTGCCGCGTTTCCGCGGCTCTTTGAACGGTTCGTGGGACCAAATTTGGTGGTTATTCAAACAAAAGCATGAGCCGATTTTTAAGATGAAAATTATCAACTTTTGAACAGAATAAAAATCGGCAGAAACTTGACAACTCGGGTTCGTTTTGTGACTTTTTCTTTGATCGATCTTCTAGTTACTTTGCTAACATGTTAGATAGAGTTTAACTAGGCTCTGATACCACTGTAAGTCCATGCTACCTCTCCCGGTACTTTCGGGCATGCGGAATTTGGTGAAAAACAATTTTTCTAGAGGTGGTAACATGGACTCAAAACCGGATCTTTGTTAAACATCTAACTAACAACCTAACTAGGAGTTGTTAACTACTCGGTTAGGGGGTTATACCTTTCTTTCTTGATCTCCTTCGTCTTCAAGCCTCGATGGTTGTCCGGATCGGCTTCACTCCGTCGTCTCCTTGCGCCGAAGATAGATCCACCTCGAAAGCTTTTACCTTTGGCTTCTTCTTTGAACTTTGAAGAAACTAGTTCACTTGGTTTGCTAAACCTTGTGAACTAGAGTGAGTAGAGAAGAGTGTGTTGGGATTTTCTTTATGGTTCTTGGTTCTCAACACATGAGACAAGTGAATCATAGACTAAGAGAGGGAGAGCAAGAAGAAGGAGATGAGAGCTCAAGAATGAGAGAGAGAATGAGAATGATAGAAAGAGAAAGACTTTTCTCTCTTGGCTCTCATAATCCAAAGCCATCATCACAAAAATAGTAATCAAGTATTGTGTAAATGGTTTAAGCTACAATAGCCATATCATTTCATGCACTCATTTCTCACAAGAGAAACAAGCAAGTAAAAAGTCTTTGCCATGAAATGATAGCCATTGTCATCATGATGGTCAACTAGTCAATCCTAGTCAACCGGTCAACAAAGTCAACCCCTCAACAACCATGTCACCATAATAATTAATTAATATTATTGTTAATCATATATCATATTCTCATTTGGGTTGAGCAAAAGGTCAATAGTTAACAGTCAACGGTCAACAACCCTAATGTGAATCCTTTGCCTTTGTCTCTCCGTCAACTGTGCATACACACCCGCATCCGCGTTCCGAGGAACATGAATACATACTGGATAAATCCAATCCCAATACGTACACTAGGATCTGGCTTAAACCAAAGCCCGCTAGTGTAAACGGTCCGGACACTAAACGTGCACAAGTGCACGGATGTGACTGAACCCTGTCGCAAAACCATGCGACCTGTCGCAAAACCATGCGACCTCTACTCTTTTGCCTAAAGGAGAATAGCTTTCTGTGTGGGACTCTAAAGACTCGACACTACGCTGGCAGTGGGTTTAACCACAGACCGCAAGCGGCACTAGCTGTGCGTAACGGTCCCCAGGTAGAAGCCGACAAGAAGACTGACGAGGTGAAACCCATCTGAACTCCTATTGAGCCTGAATATGGCAATCTCCGTACAGTCCGGTTTGTTCGTCTGATACATCGCATGGCGGGCCTATGGGGGCGGTAAACGTCAGTCCCCTAATAGCGGTACAAGTCGTGTCGGAGTGAAGCCCAAAACACCCTGAGATAACACTGGAAGCCTACCAGTATATCTCGATTGCCCTGGCCAGGGACTACTCATGTAATGGCTCTCCTAGACACAGCGCGATGTCAACCCCCAATACCGAGAGTGACGAATCCTGTCTAACCGTCACTGCCTCCAAGTGCTTCGGGATTGCACCCAACTACCACCTTTTTGCACGACTCCTTTGAGCCGTGGTAGGGTAGTAATCAAAGTACAGTGGGAACACACTCGAGGCGAAGTGACAGTGTCAAGTCAGCGGACTAAGCTGTACTCATGTCACCTGGGAACTGATAACTGACGATAGGTATAATACCAACCGGTCAGTTCCCGACGAGTCCTGTCCAGTGTACTCGTAACCTAACGAGCACCCGTATACTATCTCCAGTACGACGTACTGATGGCTGTGGGACAGACCATCTCCCACACTGGGATGAGAAGCGCATATGCTAGTCTACTCCGGAGTATCGATGCCCTGTCTCGATAGTCCTGTGACTAGGGACCTGTATAAGTATGTGCTTATAGATTACCCAGCCCCCACTAGTGTGACTGCCATCACAACGCTGGTAATCAAGCAAAGATCCTAAGGGCTCCACTAATGTGTATAGGTGATATACTAAAATAAACACATGTATACATTGAAGTAGAAACAAACCAAGTAGCATACTACTATATTGAGCAAGATTGTTTATACAAAGTGAATATCCCAAGCTTCTATTAAGTAATATACAGTAATGGCCTCTAGGGCATATTCACTAACACTAGAGAGAGCAAGAGGAAGAGGGAGAGCTTGAGCAAGTGATGGCAAGTGAGAGAAATGAAAATGAGAGAATCATAAAGTCTTTTTCCATCCAACCTCTCATAATCCAAAACCATCATAACAAAAATAGTAATCAAGTATTGTGTGATGGTTTAAGTCAAAATGGTTATATCATTTCATGCACTCATTTTGCATAAATAAACAAGCAAGCAAAAGTCTTTGCCATGGAATGATAGCCATTGTCATGATGATGGTCAACTATCCAACCTAGTCAACCGGTCCACAAAGTCAACAAGTCAACAAAGTCAACCCCTCAACAACCATGTCACTATAATACTTAATTAATATTAATGTTAATAATATTTCTTATTCTCATTAGGGTTAAGCAAAAGTCAACAGTCAACCGTCAACAGTCAACAACCCCAATGAGAATCCTCTGCCTCTGTCTCTCTGTCAACTGTGCATACACACCCGCATCCGCGTTCTGAGGAACACGAATACAAACGAGATAAAACCAATCCCAAAATGTACACTAGGATCTGGCTTAAACCAAAGCCCGCTAGTGTTAACTGTCCGGACACTGTACGTGCATAAGTGCACGGATGTGACCGTACCCTGTCGCAAAATCATGCGACCTGTCGCAAAACCATGCGATCTCTACACTTTTTCCTAAAGGCGAATAGCTTTCTCTGTGGGACTTTAAAGACTCGACACTACGCTGGCAGTGGGTTTAACCACAGACCGCAAGCGGTACTAGCTGTGCATAACGGTCCCCAGGTAGATGCCGACAAGAAGACGGACGAGGTGAAACCCATCTGAACTCCTACTGATCCTCAATGTGACAATCTCTATACAGTTCGGTCTGTTCGTCTGATACATCGCATGGCGGGCCTAGGGGGCGGTAAACGTCAGTCCCCTAATAGCGGTACAAGTCGTGTCGGAGTGAAGCCCAGAACACCCTGAGATAACACTGGAAACCTACCAGTATATCTCGTTTGCCCTAGCTAGGGACTGTTGGATATATGTATGCCCTAAAGGCCATTATATGATAGTGGATGTATTTATACATGTATATATATTCAGTATGCATTCTTGCTCGACATGATAGTATGCCATCTGGTTCATCTTTATCTGACATGTTGATTTGATCATGCTTTTATTCATTCATACATGCTGATAAAGCCCTGAGGATATCGGCTTGACTACTCTGATTATGATGGAGATCATAATAGTGGGACATCCGTAGTCTATAAGCATATCCTGGAAAGTCCCTAGTCGTAGGTATATCGAGACGGGGCATTGATATACCAGAGTAGACTGGCGTATATGATACTAGACCCATACGATGGGCGATGGATGTTCCCACATTCATCGATGTTTGACATCAAGATCATATACGGGTGCTCAGTGGTGACTGGGTACACTGGACGGACTCACCGAGAACTCCTATATGGAATTATATCTATCGTCGGATAGAAGTTCTCAGGTGACACTGGTACAGGTTAGTCTGTAGACCCGAGATCGTCATAGAGTCTTGTGTGTTCTCCCACTGTATTTTGATTGCCACCCTACCACGGCTCTACTGAGTCGTGCAAACAGGTGGCCGTTGGGTACATTCCCGAGACACACGAAGGCAATGAGCGATAGGAGGGGTTTCGTCTCTCCCGGTATTGGGAGTTAATGCTGTGTTGTGCCCGACTGGTTATATCAGTAAGTCCCTGGCCAGGGCTGCTGAGATTTGCTGATAAGTGTTATCAGTAGTTTCTCGATCTGTTATAGACCATTCACCGGCACGACTTATTGAGTTATTAGGATCAACGTGACCATCCCTAGGCTCGATAAGCAGCATATCTGACGAAGAGATCAGACTGTACGGTAGTGTTGCCGGTTGGCTCGACGGGAGTTGTAGCAGGTTCGCTTGTTTTCTTCTGATCGCTCAATACCCGGGTGGCCGTTACGTTTAGCTGACCGCTTGCGGCTTGGGGGTGCTTGATATGATCATCACCCTCTGCCGGCGTATTGACGAGTCTTAGAGTCCCACACAGGAGTTACCTAGTCCAGGCGAAACGTTGTGGTGCGCGTATGCGATATGCGCATGGACCCGATTAAAATGCGCGTATATGATAACTTACATTGATCGGGCGGCTTTCTTTTGGTAGGGTCATATGTGATATGGCCGGATTGATAAATCAAGTGTTGATTTATCATTTAACCATTAGTTTTCTCACTTAAAACCTTTCTTGAATATAATGGATGTATGAATGCATGTATGAGTTTCTTTCTTTCTTTCTAGTTTCATGCACATATGGATGTGCATACATACATACATACATACATACACCCATCTATCATGGTTGTTTACACATGGAAATGGTGGCAATATAAAACTCACACCGTGGATAAATATATGGATTATTATTTAATTTTATGTTTAAAACAAAATAGAAATGGAAAGGATAATTCTTGAGCTGTTTCTACACTCTTCTTTAACCTAACCATTCTCACCTACCTCTAACCTTGAGTTATCCTTCTCTTTGTGTTCTAAAACTCAAGTTAAATAATGTCTCCATCATTTTAACCACGGTTTGTAGTGAGAAGAAATAAAATATATAAAGATATATTTCATTTCTTTTCGTGGTTATCATTTTAACTCTTGTTAAAAAGAAATCTACCATCTTCATCCTCCTTCACTATTTGCTCTTTATCTTTTCTAGTGAGTAAAATACATATAAAGAAAGGTTTTTGAAGTGAGAATCTTAACCACAACATCATTCTACAGAAGTTTAGCCAACTTGTTTAGAGTGTTCTCTTCGATTCTCGAAGTTGCAAGCTTGGACGGGGAACTCCGGGTGGATCGTCGTGGACGTGAGAGGACTTCAAGAGGACCTTCTTCCAACACCTAAGAGACCAAGGAGTCCAGCAAAAGGGAGCTAGAAAGGTTGTAGTCTCGAAACCCTAATTTTATTAGCTTTAAGTTTCGTAACCCTAATTTTCTAGGATCGATTACTTTGCATGCTTGTTTAGCACCATAAAAATTTAAACTTTCGGACATGTGATGCTTCAAAACTCTACATAGGGTGCTAGGCAAACCTTTCATTGGTATCAGAGACGACCTAGAACATTAGGCGACGCTTTTACGAAGTAAAAATCCCGATCGGACAAAAATACGCCTTTTTTAGACCCTCTCTGGACAAATTTTAAAATCTGACCTTTTTCAGAATTAAAAATACTTAAAAATTACAGCAGGGAAACCTAAGAAATATGGTGAAATTCGATGCCATGAACAGTTCAAATGGCCGCGGAACCGCGGCAATAACTTGCTTAGGCCGCGGCTCCGCGGCCGTACAGTGGTATCATTGCATGAAAATTACACTATAATTCTTATGTCTCCTTGTACAGTGTTTTAGGTTTGTTTAATCTGAATATAGTACTGTATTTTCTGGAGATAGTTTTGGACGCGTAGATTCTATCGGAATTTTCATTTCGTTGTTTATCCGGGTAAATTAGAACGAGTATCATTTGCTTACTATTAACGGGGTTTAAATACTTTGGAGATATGTGCAAGTCTTTTTATGGTGGACCCTCTAGAAGACAACAAACCTTAACTCGATTATGTGACCGTCTTGAACTGCCCTTTGAACCTTAGGGTTTGGGGCAGTACGACGTGCCACATGTGAGGCGTTGGCTTGACCCTTCTACGGCTGGACCGCTACTACTGTGCCACACTCCGGATTTTTGAACCCTGCTCAAGTGTTGAGCTTTAGTGAATCTTGGGTACTTGATCGTTCGTTCGAAAACTTTAATACTGTCCGTTTATCTGGAATTTGATACAATATGTGGAATTCATATAGTTTAGGCATGAAATACGAAATATGTGATATTTCGCATTTATGATGTCTAAAGAGAATGTGGATTCCAAATATTGTAGTTTTACACTTTCTTTTCTGTGACCGTAAGTGTAGTATGTTCGATATCGCCGGTTTCGTTGCTATACATCAACGAAAATTGGGGTATGCATACTTACTTACGTTGTTGATATGTGATATTATGTGTTGCTGAGATATGATGTGCAGGATTGTCGCGATTGAATAGCCGGGGGGTTTTATGTTAGATGAGAGTTTTATATTTTCATTCATGTAAATTCAAATGTAATGTAATATTCTTTTATTTGGGGCACTTCCGGGTTGAGGTTGTGTCACCAGTGTTGTATATTATTTACTTTTCCGCATTAGGATAGACCCAAGGTGGGGAGCACAAGTGACCGGGTTCTGGGGTTCAGTGGGAGGCCATCTCGAGGAGTCGAGACCGGGTCTCCAAAACTCCAGGACTGGTAGGGTCTCTTGCCGCTCTCGTAGGGGTCTAGGGGTGTGGGCTTTGCTATTCATCGCGACTGTGGAATCCGTATTTTCTATTATCGGCTAAATACTAAATACGGACGTCCTAGTATATCCCACATTATATATATGTTTCTACTGCCTGTGTTCTGTGATATCTGAGACAAATGACATATTATATATATGATATATAGTAGACGTTGCTTATGTTTTACACCCGCGCTAGTCCCGTCCCGGTATGCCGTTAGTTAAGTAACCTAACGGTGCATAACGGAACATTGCGGCGAATGCGGATGGCATAAGCGTACGTGTTATTTTCGTTTCTTTTCTGTGGTTGGCTTAAGGACTTAAATGATGGGATTACATTAATATGATTAATGTAAAGAAAATAAACATAAAAAGATGTTGTAGAATCAGATTTGAAAACCACTCGGCTCTTTATGAAAAAGCTATATTTCAAAACTGTGGAGCACAAGCCACCCCTTTTGAAAACCGTTTGATTCTACAACGATATCAAGTTCAAAGCGTTAAAGATTTTCTTAAAAATCATCCGCAACCCTCCGTCATTTTAGGAAGTAGAGTACTTAGTATTCGTGCTACGTTTGTTGACTTTAGTTAAGGCGTAGTGTACGGTAGCTAAGTGATGTCTTCCTACACTGCATATGATGCAGATTAATTAGGACATTCATGTGACTTTGTTGACCATAGTTAAGGGTCATATGGGTGGGTCTAATTGATCAAGAAATGACGGGTAGAACTTGACTGGTACTTATAATTTGTTGACCATAGTTAAGGTCATAAGTACTAGTGGTAAAAATTACATCGGGAATTTCAAGTGTTGAAATTTGCAATGAGATTGCATACCTTCCATGTGATGGTTGGATCCCGATCCCACTGTGGGCAATAGTTGCTCGTAGGAGAGTTTTGCAGTTTACAATTAGCTAACTCATTAGGTGTCTAGAAAGGTGTTAACGGGGCTCCGCCTCTGGGAAAACGAGGATTACTTTAATTAGGTCCGTGCGAAAGCACGGGGAACCTCCCTCAAGTACCAACACTGGCCTGGCTGAACGGTTAGCGAAGTTGTAGACTGTAATTAATCGTGGCTAGTTTTCTTTTTAAGGTTTGAAAGAAAAACATGATTAAAGCAGTGGGAGACATCGATTTGACAAGATAATAACCAATCTGATCTATGCAAGAGCTTTCGCTGAGTGTATTCTTTTCTCTCTCTTAATGGCAGATACCCATGACTGGACTCAAGCTTCTACTAGATAAAAACAAACTGAATGGGACCAACTATAAAGACTGGCTGAGGAATCTGAAAATCGCCTTGACTTATGATAACGTATCATATGTCCTCACGGCTTCAGCCCCGCCCGTCCCAGGTCCAAAATCCTCAGTTGCGGACATTGAAGTCCGCAAGACATGGGACGCTGACTGTGCCACAGCAAAATGCCTCGCGCTTGCATCGATGGACAATACACATCAAAAGCAGCACGAGGATATAGACATTCACGGTATATTGCTCCATACAAAGGAGTTGTATGGAGAGAAATCCCGCGTATTACGATACGAAGCAACAAAGAAATTGTTTCAGATGCGAATGGCCCCTGGCACACCAGTAGGAGACCATGTTCTGAAAATGATAGCTCTTATAGAAGAGCTTGAGGAGCTTGGATGGACGATGGACAATGAACAATATATAGATATTATTCTGCAGTCCCTTCCCTCCACCTTTGCTCAGTTCATAGTGAACTTCAACATGCATAGCATGGAGAAGGAACTCCCTGAACTCCTTAACATGTTAAGGAGTGCAGAGAGCACTATGAAGTCAGCAAGAACTCCCGTTATGACTGTTGGACAATCTTCTTCTTCTCGCCCAAAAGCTAAGGCCAAGGGAAAGAAAAAGAAGAAGCCTACCAATCCTAAAGGTGGAGTTAAAAAGGTGAAAGGAAAGGAAAAGTCCAAGGCTGGAGACTCGGGGAAGGGCGAATATTTTCATTGCCACAATACAGGACATTGGAAGCGCAACTGCACGGAGTACTTAAGTCTCAAGAAGAAGCATGGTGATGCTTCTGCTTCAGGTGCGTTTGTGACAGAAAACTGTTTTTCAATAAACTCTGCTTCCTGGGTATTGGATACCGGTTCAGGTTCTCATATTTGCAATTCTATGCAGGGGCTGAGAAATAGCAAGGTTTTGAAGACAGGTGACCATACTCTCCGCGTTGGAAATGGTTCCAATGTACATACAGTCGCAGTGGGAGAGTATCACTTGGGGTTGCCATCTGGATGTATTTTGGTTTCGAATCCTTGTTATTTTGTACCCAGTATGCTTTGTAATATAATATTCGTTTCTTTGTTAGACAATGAAGGATATAATTTTGTATTGCAGAACAATGTTATGAATATTCACCTGAATCAAATGTTGGTTGGGTATGGTACGCTTAATAACGGTATATATGTCCTAAATCAACACACAGTTTTCAGTATACAAAACACTAATAAAAGAAAGCTTTTAGAATTAAATGAAGCTTTTCTTTGGCACTGTAGACTTGGTCATATTAACGAAACAAGACTAAACAAGTTACATAAAGATGGATATTTAAACTTTTTTGAATATAAATCTTATGCGACTTGCCAGTCTTGTATCAAGGGTAAAATGACCAAAACTCCGTTTACCGGACACGGAGAAAGGGCTACTGAGCTCCTAGGCCTCATACATAGTGATATATGTGGGCCAATGTCTACACAGGCTAGAGGTGGTTTTTCATACTTCATTACGTTCACTGACGATTTCTCAAGATTCGGTCATGTATTTTTATTAAAGCACAAGTCCGAAGCTTTCGAGAAATTCATTGAATATAAACAAGAAGTAGAAAAACAAACCGGCTTGAGTATCAAGATGCTTCAATCAGATCGAGGTGGTGAGTTTTTCAATACAGAATTTACAAACTTCCTAAAAGAGAATGAGATTCTCTGTCAGCTCACTCCTCCTTACACACCACAGCACACCGGTGTGTCAGAACGACGGAATAGGACCCTATTAGATATGGTCCGGTCCATGATGAGTGACGCTGAGTTACCAGTCTCGTTTTGGGGGCATGCATTGGAGACTGCAGCGTTTCTACTAAACAGGGTTCCAACCAAAACTGTGTCTACCACGCCATATGAGATATGGCATGGGAAGAGACCATCTCTTAAGAGAATTAAAATTTAGGGTTGCCCGGCCTATGTTAAAAAGCAGAATCCGGACAAACTCGAGACACGGTCAGTCATGTGTAACTTTGTAGGATATCCAAAGAATTCTTATGGATATCTATTCTACCACAAAGAGAAACAAAAAGTGTTTGTTTCTCAGTATGCCACATTCTTAGAAAAAGAGTTTTTCACAGATAAAGATGATGGCAAGGTGGTGGATCTAGAAGAGGTTCTAGAAACACAAACTACTAATGACGATTTGGTTGAACTGGCTGTTGCAATAGAAACTGAGGAACCTCGGCCACTCCGAAGGTCTGGTAGGACTTCTCGCCCACCGGAGAGCTACTACGGTTTCCTCATTGATGGTGATGGAGAAGATTACATCATGGATGATGATGATCCTACCAGTTTTCAGCAAGCTATCACGAGTGGTGACTCTGTGAAGTGGCTGGATGCCATGAGATCTGAAATGGAGTCTATGTACACCAACAAAGTATGGACTTTGGACATTGTACCCCCTGGGGTAAAACCTGTGGGATGCAAATGGATCTTTAAAAGAAAGATTGGTGTGGATGGGCAGGTAGAGACCTATAAGGCAAGACTTGTGGCAAAAGGTTTTCGTCAAAGACCAGGTTTGGACTATGACGAAACTTTTTCGCCCGTAGCCATGCTTAAATCCATTCGGATCCTACTTGCTATTGCTGCTCACTACGACTATGAAATCTGGCAGATGGACGTTAAAACAGCATTTCTAAATAGAGAGTTAGAAGAATTCATTTATATGGATCAGCCAGAGGGCTTCATTGACAGTAGGAGCAGCGGGAAAGCATGTAGACTGCTTAAATCCATATATGGGTTAAAGCAGGCATCTCGGAGTTGGAACATCTGTTTCGATGATGTTATCAAAGAGTTTGATTTCATCAAAAATCCTGATGAACCATGTGTTTATAAGAAGGCTGTAGGAAGAGCTGTCACATTCCTCGTATTGTACGTGGATGACATTCTTCTGATAGGAAATGATATTCCTATGCTACAGTCGGTCAAATCATTCTTATCACTAAGGTTCTCCATGAAGGACCTGGGTGATGCCACATACATCCTGGGCATAAGGATCTATAGGGATAGATCCAAGAAGTTATTGGGATTGTCCCAAACCAGGTACATCAACACCATCCTAAAAAGGTTTAGTATGGAAGACTCCAAGCGGGGTGCCTTACCCGCTTGCCATGGAGTCACTCTCTCCAAGGATTCTTGTCCAAAGACCGATGAAGAGAGAGCTCGCATGAGCATTATACCCTATGCTTCGGCAGTAGGATCTATAATGTATGCGATGTTATGTACACGCCCAGATGTAGCTTATGCACTTAGTGTTGTAAGCAGGTATCAATCCAACCCAGGGGAGAACCACTGGACAGCTGTGAAGAACAATCTTAAGTACTTACGAAGGACTAAAGAATTGTTCTTGATGTATGGTAATACAGATCTCCAAATGGAGGCCTTTACCGATTCGAGCTTCCAGAGCGATAAGGATGACAGCAAATCTATCTCAGGGTTTGTATTTACCCTCAATGGAGGGGCGGTAAGTTGGAAGAGTTCCAAACAGGATACCGTTGCAGACTCTACGATGGAGGCTGAGTACATTGCTGCAAATGATGCCGCCAAGGAAGCTGTCTGGATGAAGAAGTTCGTCTCGGAGCTAGGAGTAGTTCCAACCATTATTGATCCAATACCCTTGTATTGTGATAATAATGGGGCTATGGCGTTAGCCAAGGAGCCCAGGTCCCATCAACGGTCCAGACACATCCTGAGGCGCTTTCATTTGATCCGGGAGATTGTAGATCGCCGCGAGATCGAGATTAGGAGAGTAGACACAAAGAATAACACCGCGGATCCATTCACCAAGGCCCTCCCTCAGCCCCAGCATGAGCGACTTTTTGAGATGTTGGGTATGAGATACGCCAATAATTGGCCTTAGTGCAAGTGGAAGATTGTTGGATATATGTATGCCATAAAGGCCATTATATGATAGTGGCTGTATTTGTACATGTATATATATTCAGTATGCATTGTTGCTCGACATGATAGTATGCTATCTGGTTCATCTTTATCTGACATGATGATTTGATCATGCTTTTATTCATTCATACTTGCTGATAAAGCCCTGAGGATATCGGCTTGACTACTCTGATTATGATGGAGATCATACTAGTGGGACATCCGTAGTCTATAAGCATATCCTGGAAAGTCCCTAGTCGTAGGTATATCGAGACGGGGCATTGATATACCAGAGTAGAATGGCGTATATGATACTTGTCACGCCCCGCTTCCTGAAAAACGGAATACGAGGGGTAGAAAAGGCCAGCCATGCTCCTACGGTCAAGGAAATGTCCTGCCGTAGTCACTCTTCGGCTTCTAGTTTTAACTGGTAATCAGTAAATAACACGCAGGTAATGAGAAATGCAGTAACTGAAACAAAACAATGTAAAGAACTGACCTGATGGAAAACAAAAGGGTATATCCCTGGATGGTAAATCAAGATGTCCGTGATGTGCGTCTAGTCCTGATCCAGGCTAAATCTTCTCCTCACACTGAGCATGCATACTCAGGTCGTCAGAGAGACACAATAGCAATATAATATATATAAAATCATGTGACAATTCTAACAGTGGTAATAGATATGTGAAACAGTAAATCAATGACAGCATGAATATGAATGTGCAGTAATCAATGCAGCGGAACAGTAAAGCAGTAGAACGATATGTCAACACAGTATATAAGGCATATAAATGCCAGTATCCCTATTAGTCTCTAAGTCTCACTGTACTGGTCACTAAGCCTATCGTCAGTCCAAGTGTGAGAATCAACCACTCGCGAGTGTCCTCCACCCAAGGGTAGAACCCAAGGGTAAGGGACCACGGGCCCAACATGTATATCATGGTGAATATCACATACCCTGTAAATCTCCATATAACTCCCTAAATATATAAGCCGGCATGGGACTCCCGAGATTCCGTTGAACTCACACTTAAACTACTCCACACCCCGTGGTCTACATCAAACGCTAGCCATAACCCTAAATACTAGTCGATCCGTGACAAGTCTGCACGAGAACTGGAGGCAGGACCTCCATCAAGCACATCCCGACTAATACCTAAGATAAATGACTGTGTCTGATGCCTTATCTGCGACACCCGTGCAAGCGCTTCCATAAGTGTCCCATACCACTTATAGTCACATGTACACGCATCCCACAAACGTCGACAATGCAATAGAATAATAGGGTTACTGATTGTGTACAAGTACGAATCACTTTCACTTAATCACGGATAAACGAACACTGACGTACTTGCCACAATCATCACTAAAATCTAACACTGGGTAAATGCACGATATCACTAGGTTATCACTGCAATGATATGGGTATGATATGATACGTAAACAGTATATGAGCTTGATTAGGATGTTATGAAACAGTATTTTATCACTTGCACGATTTATCATGAAACGTACGTGTATATTTTAGCGAAACGATAAACAGGTAATACTTAGTATGTTCAGTTGTCCAACCATTGAATTTAGTTTCAAGCCAATCGGGTTCCAGGATCATTAATTATAACCATTTCATTTTAAGCGCTCGCGGCTGGAAATCCGGTTTCAGAATCAGAAGTCCGTTTCGCAACGCATTTTAATCCCAGTTGGGATCAGATTTTAGCGACGCTACAGTTTGATGAAATCTAGGATTTTCAGTAAGGTTTTCAACAAAATAGACGGATCTTCGATCGCCTCTGTACGTCAGGATATATATACTATTCAATAACAATATATCAGTTCTGATTCAGCTGGGACTGTTATGCGTCCCGATCTATTAAATTACAGATTAAATAACAAATGGTAACGAAACAGAATGAAATCAATTGTGTTGTCTAGCTAACAGATTTATCTATAATAAACAGTGGAGTTCCGCAACCTACGAGTTAAGGAAATCCTGTGGTACCCATTACGGAACAGCAGGCAACAACTGGAGTCGCTCTGGACTGCAGTCCGGAGTCGTACTCCGATCCAATAATTAAACACAGTTTGAGTACAGGAATATCTAGAAACTAGTATGGGGTTATAGTTCGCCGAGTTGGCTTCGATTTGAGCGCTCGAACGCACCATTGTAGTATTTATATAATTTATGGTGAATTTAACGGTTTTCAGGTACAATAAAATTCTAGTTTTACGGTTAAACTTGGGGGTAGTTGTTTCAGTCATTAACGGTCATATTTACCAGCGAAATTTGCACACATTATCCATCCCTACAAGGGCCAAAGTAATTAATCCAGTTCCGTCAATTTAGGAAAGTATTTTCTTTGGGAACACGCGTCGAACAGGTATGGCACATAATTGGTCTAGACTTGTAACTTTAATATCTATGTAATTAACGACTGTTACTTAAATAAATAGCATGTAAGCAAGTAAAATACTTGCCTGGAGACGTTATGGTCATGCACGGCAGCGGAAACGACGATCTCTATAGGTGCTCGACGCAATGCCGGGGCTCGACTCGTGAATGTTGGAAGCGGGGAGGTGCTCTGTGGGTCTCCTGGGTGTGCTGGGATCGTCGACGGTCGGTGTCGCTCCGATGATGGCTGCAGTGGCTCGCAGTTTGGTGGTCGGTGCTCGCCTGTGGAGCTTGGGCCTTGCATTCCAATGGGTTCGACGATGGGTGACAGAGAGATTAGAGAGAGGGAGAGAACCGAGGGGTTGCGGGAGAGAGAGAGAGATTTGAGATGAGAGACGATAGAGAGGGCCAGAGGGAGAGGGAGAGGGAGCTGAGAAAGAGATAACACAGAGGGAGATGGAGAGAGCTGAGAGATAGAGGGTGAGGGAAACAAAGGGATAGAGAGTGAGAGAGAGAACTAGAGAGAGGTAGAGTGAGTGAGAGAGAAAGCACCGAGAGAGATATTGAGAACAGAGGGAGAAGTTAGAGAGGGATGGTGAGAGAGGTGACGATGACGACGACGTCGACGACGTCGATGATGATGATGATGGGTCGATGATGGTGCAGGTGAGGAGATGGGTTGCTGGGATCGAGATTCTATCGTGGGGGTGATGGAGGTCGCGGTGTTGGGAGAAGGAGGAGTTAGTGGTCGGTGGTGAAGGGGAGAGTGGGAGAAGCTTGGGGTGGCGATGGTGGTCGGCAAGTCGCTGGGTTCCGGGACAGTGGGCGAGAGAAAAAGGAAGAAGGAGAACGAGTGAGGAGGTGATGGGGCGATGAGGTTAGAGAAGATGAGGAGGTCTCGATGGCGATGGCCGAACGTCGGTGAGGCGCTGGCGGCGAGCGCGACGCGCTGGCGTGAGCGTGGGTTCGAGGGAGAAACAGGAAGGGAAGGAGAGAGAGAGAGAGAGAAGTGATGGGAGTAAGGAGGAAAGACGACGAGGAGGGGTCAAGGGCGTGCATCGTGGGGAGTAACGGCCAAGCGACGAGGGCGAGTGCGTGGGCAGAGGCGACGGAAAGGGGTCGCGAGCGGGAAAGGCGGAGAGAGCCGTTGAGGAAAATGAAAGCGAAGCGGGTCGGGTCTGAAGCGGGTCGGGTATAGGCTGTCAGAGTGAAGGCTGAAGGGCGTGGGCTGGGCTGAAGGTTTAAATTTAAATCGTAATATTTTGAAAGTGGGCTGAGGAGGGTGAACGGGCTGGGCTGACAAAATAAAAGAATTATAATAAAGCGGCTGCTGGGCTCGGGAAAGAGTTGGGCCGCAGGAAAAACAAAGGGAAATGAAATGAAAGGGCCGGCTAAAAATGGTAATAATATTAGGGAAAAATGGGTAGTGGGCTGAGGAAAAATAGGTTATAAGAAATAGGATATGGGCTGAGGGATTTAGAGGAAAAATTAAATGGAAAAATAAAAGGGTTGGAATTTGGGTTTGAGAAAATAGCGGGGGAAAATGGATTGGGAGTTTAGGGTTTAATGGAGTTTTGAAAATAAATAAATAACTAAATAAATAATTGTAAATAAATTATATAGGTGAAAAGAAATACGGATATGGGCGTATAAGAAGGGGATGGGTGTTACATCATACTACCTTTACAAAAATTTCGTCCTCGAAAATTCAAAGAACGACAAACTATAAATAAATAAGCGAAAAGTTACTATATTGGACACTAGTGGTTTACTTTAAACGGGTGGATAAATTTTGAATGTATATATATGTAATACTAACATACCAAAAGATAGGTCGAAAATATAATGCAAGAACAGTTAATAAAACAACTACATTTATACGAAAATAGAAATAATAACAGTAACGGACAATAATATTCAAGATGTACTAGGTAAATTCGAAACCCAAATATGTGCACATATAAGTATATCAAAAGTAGCCCATCAGAAATAATAGGTATAAGGCACAACCATTTATACTGGTAAACATGAGCACAAAACCCGAAAATAAAATAACGGGAATAATGTAGTGAAAATTAGTCGGTAGGTTAAAACATTTTAGGACGATATATCGATCAGATAGTTTTAAAATAACTTAGAAAACTCACATAATGAAAATGAGGAATATGGAACAAACTATGCGTGGTGCAAGGTTGCGCTATTGAAAATAAAGATAATAGTAGGGTGCTTTGAAATACATAAAGCTAAGTAGTCAATAATACGCACTTTTTGACAAATACAAGATAATGAAAACCAAATTTTCGAATAATAAAGTCTTTAAATGTACATAGGGTAATAAGAGAACACACAAAAAAATGTATAGGACAAGATATGGTAAGGATCAAAGGTCGAGGTGTGGCGGCTTTAGGCTGAAAATCAAGGAGATTGGGATTGGGTCATCCCAGGAAGTAATGGTGAGCAACAAAGGACTACAAAGGGAAAGTATGGGGTGGATAACGGTCGGTATATCTTATGAGTCAAAAATTTGAAGGGTTAGCTAACTCGGAAATTCATAAGAAAGGTCCTCATCCCAGAAGGATCTCAAACGAGACACAGACAAAGGAAGGAGGGTGAAACTCAAAAGAACGGGTGTGGTACTTGTTAATCTGAGTAAGGGTCGAAATGGCACGAGGTGTAGGTGTGGACAGTAAGGGTCTCAGGAGGAAAACGGAAAAGGGACAAATCGAAGCATCGAGTGAAACAGTAAATAAAAGATTTGCGAACTCAAAAGATTTATTTCATTCCAGAAGATTTTTAAACAAAGCATCATCAAAAACGAAATGTGGCCATAAACTATATACAGATTTTATTTGGCCAAGGGAGACAGCATCTAAAAGAAGTCCCGTCAGTCGCGGTTGTGGAAATTCAGCAGGTTGCGGTAGGCTCGCGCACTCAGGTAGGGGCGTCCGTTTCCATAACACCTCGCGGGTATCGCCATTGGGAGTTCTTCCACTGCAGGGTTTTGATCTTCTGGTCCTTCTTCCTCAGATGGAGCTTCCTCACCGAGATCCGATTCCATGTGATTCCCCTCTTCTGGATTCTCTTCCATAGGATTTTCCTCCACTGGATTCTCTTCTATCGGTTCTTCCTCGGGGTCTTCCTCTATCGGGTTCTCTTCAGGGTCTTCTTCCTCTTCGTCGGAATCGCCTATCATGTCAAACTCTGGGGCGGCTACTCCTTCGTCCTCTGAATCGTTGTTTCCGAAGTTGACCTGGGGACCGTTGATCTCATCGTCAGAACTCATCAGCGTGCGGTCTAAGGAAACGCATGACTGCGCATCCTCCTCTAGATGCGGCGCTGCTCCAGGGTGGGCAATGGTCTGAGAAAAAGTCATGATTAGACAGTGGAGTATATTAAGAAAATAGCTAAGTGAGCGAAGTATAGAAAGATATGCGGTGGGAGGAATTGAAAATCAAGATTAAAATGTTGTTCTAATGAACAGTATGTACAAGGGAAATGACAAGAGAATGATACATATATTGCGATTCAAATTTTCTTGCATTTAACTAAGAGTTCAACGGATACAAGATTTCAAACGGAAAGAAGTATTCATAAGGGGATGACAACAAGATGCTGAAATTAGAAAATAGGAAAATTCTTCTTCGATTGCTAGGCAGCTGCATTCTCGTCGCGCGAGTTGAAACCTGTGTTGGGTCCGCCTTTTCCTCGAAATTCGAACTACGCAGTAATCCTCACTTGGCAGAAGTAGGTATTGTGGACGAGTCTCCTCCCTGTAGTTCTTTCCTTTCTGGGCAGCCGTTGATGAGATGTTTATTGGACCCGCATATCAGACATTTCCCTTGGGCGCGACGACAATCCCTCTGAAGATGTCCTGGCCTCTTACAGTACCCACAGCATGGGGTCTTCTGCTGCTTCTGTCGCGGGGAAACAAATTGGCGCTTCATCTTTTTCTCTTTTCCTCATCTAACGGGGATCCCTTCATGATTGGAGACAGCCGCTGGTGCCTGATTCAACTGCCTTCTCAGTCCTTCAGCTAACAAATCATTTGTTCGCTCCTGGGCTTCTTTCAGACCTTGCAGTACACTCAGAATCTCAATGGTCTGATTCTGGGGAGCAGATATAGATGAAGAGTCGTTGGAAGACATGATCCTGAAACAACAATTTCTGAGGATGATATAAGTCATAAGCTATACGAATCAAAATATAATATGGGTAGGACAAAGATTCAAGAATATCAGAGGTGATGAATTTATTATAAGTGGAGAATCAACGGTAGCATTCTAAGTCACTAAACAGAGTACGGTAGCGCCATTGCAACTACGTAACCTTGCCAAGTCACCCGAAGCCCTAGCGAATGGATAACTGAACAATCAACATGAAAATGGATCAAGGATATGAAGTTTACAATCCTGACTGAGGGATGTCTTGGATTGTCAAGCTTTACACGGAAAACTGCAATCCCAATCAAAGCAAAACCTGGCTCTGATACCAACTAAACCATGTCACGCCCCGCTTCCCAAAATACGGAATACGAGGGGTAGACAAGACCAGCCATGCTCCTACGGTCAAGGAAATGTCCTGCCGTAGTCACACTTCGGCTTCTAGTTTGAGCTGGTAATCAGTAAATAACACGCAGGTAATGAGAAATGCAGTAACTGAAACAAAACAATGTAAAGAACTGACCTGATGGAAAACAAAAGGGTATAACCCTGGATGGTAAATCAAGATGCCCGTGATGTGCGTCTAGTCCTGATCCAGGCTAAATCTTATCCTCACACTGAGTATGCATACTCAGGTCGTCAGAGCGACACAATAGCAATATAATATATATATAATCATGTGACAATTTTAAAAGTAGTAATAGATATGTGAAATAGTAAATCAATGACAGCATGAATATGAATGTGCAGTAATCAATGCAGCAGAATAGTAAAGCAGTAGAACGATATGTCACGTATGTCAACACAGTATATAAGGTATATAAATGCCAGTATCCCTATCAGTCTCTAAGTCTCACTGTACTGGTCACTAAGCCTATCGTCAGTCCAAGTGTGAGAATCAACCACTCGCGAGTGTCCTCCACCCAAGGGAAGAACCTAAGGGCAAGGGACCACGGGCCCAACATGTATATCACGGTGAATATCACATACCCTGTAAATCTCCATATAACTCCCTAAATATATAAGCCCGCATGGGACTCCCGAGATTCCGTTGAACTCACACTTAAACTACCCCACACCCCGTGGTCTACATCAAACGCTAACCATAACCCTAAATACTAGTCGATCCGTGACAAGTCTGCACGAGAACTGTTAGTGTTTATGCCCTAGAAGGCCATTACTGTATCATACTAGCTTGTATATTACTTAATGGAAGCTTGGGATATTCACATGTATATAACAGTCTTGCTAAACATGGTAGTATGCTACTTGGTTTTTCTATCTTAATATGTGAGTGTACGTATTGATAGAGCTCTTGGGATCTTGCTTGTCTACCAGCGTTGTGATGGTAGTCACACTAGTGGGGGCTGGGTAGTCTACAAGCACATCCTCATTCAGGTCCCTGGTCGTTGGATTATCGAGACAGAGCATCGATACTCCGGAGTAGACTAGTGTGTACGCTTCTCATCCCAGTTGGGGAGATGGTCTGTCCCACAGCCGTCAGTACGTCGTACAGGAGATAGTATACAGGTGCTCGTTGGGTTACGGGTACACCGGACAGGACTTACAGGGAACTGTTGGTTGGTTTGATACCAGTCGTCAGTGAACAGTTCCCAGGTGACATGAGTACAGCATAGTCCGCAGACTTGACACTGCTACTTCGCCTCGAGTGTGTCCCACTGTTCTTAGATTGCTACCCTACCACGGCTCAAAGGAGTCGTGCAAACAGGTAGCAGTTGGGTGCAGTCCCGAGCGCTTGGAGGCAGTGGCGGTTAGACAGGATTCGTCCCTCCCGGTATTGGGAGTAGATATCGTGCTGTGTCAGAGAGCCATTACGCAAAGTCCCTGGCCAGGGCAAGCGAGATTTGCTGGTAGGTTCCAGTAGTTTCTCAGGGTGTAATGGGCTTCCCTCCGACACGACTTATACCGCTATTAGGGGATTGACGCTTGCCGCCCCCCTAGGCCCGATATGCGATAGTCTTGGACGAACGGACCGGACTGTATGGAGATTGTCACATCAGACTCAGTAGGAGTTCGGATGGGTTTCCTCATCGGCCTTCTTATCGACATCTACCTGGGGAACGTTACGTACAGCTAGTGCCGCTTGCGGTCTGTGGTTAAACCCACTGCCAGCGTAGTAGTCGAGTCTCTAGAGTCCCACACAGAGAGTTTCCTACTCCAGGCGAAACGATATAGAGGTTGCATGGTTTTGCGACAAAGGGTTCGGACGCATACGTGCGTTTATGCACGTACGACTTTCGGACAGTTTTTACTAGTCGGCTTTGGTTTAAGCCAGTTACTGGTATCCGGTTATTGGATTTTTTCAGTCTAAAGTTTTTCCGTATTTTTGCGGATTGGAGGGGCGTTCTCGTAATTGTACGAGAAGCTTCTAGAAGATGTGACTAAGGAGGTTAAGGTGACATAAGCTTTGGATAAGATTAGTGAGTCATGAGGGTGATTCATCATGGTCATTAATGCATCATAAATGCTTAATGACTCATGTTAATGAATCACCTCTTTTCATTTATGAAGCATGCTTATTCATTTCTATTATTGATTTATTCTATAATAAGAATGCTTCATAATATATTATGATACACTCTCTCTCATCTCATTATCTCATCTCACATTCTCTCTCCTCAAGCTCTCATCTTCAAGTGACTAATCCTTAATCCTCATGTGTTGAGATCAAAGGTTTAGTTAGACTTAAGCATCCATTACCTTCACTCTATATCATCCTTTCTTCTTTGATTAGCAATCAAAGTAGATTATTTACCTCAAGTTAGAGGTGTAGCTTGGTGTTTTGCTCTCGGGTGGATCGTCTACTACCTAGAGAAGGTCGAGGAGAACAAAGGAGGACACAAAGACGAAGGACTAGTTTCGATAGGTATAATCCCTAATCACAAGTGATAAGAAAATCTTTGTGTACGGTTATTTATAGTTTAGCTTCGAATTAAGCGGTTAGTCGATGTTCGTTCCTTAAACTTGATTGTTTTTGTAAATTCCGCCTCCCCACAAGTACTGGGGTGTACTACATCGACTTACAGTGGTATCAGAGCCTCGCTAAACAATAAATAACTTAATTGCAAATTTGTACGAATTTCGAACGGAAAAACGAAGCCGAAAAACCCTAATTCTGTCAAGTTTCTGTCGAAGTTAAAATGAAGTCCTAAAATTTTTCAGGTGTGTTCAGAGAGCTTGACATGACCACAGGAGAACACCCAAGAAATTCGAGCCCATGACTCGGCTAAAACGCCGCGGAAGGGCGGCGGATCCTACCGATCCGCCGCGCTTCCGCGGCCGAGTTGCCGAGTCATGGACTCATCTTTCATGTGTGGGTCCTCTGTGATATTTGGGGTTTTCTGGAATATTTAATATTTGCTCAGGTTACTGTTTAACAGAGCAGATTTTGGAGCAATATTGATGTTGTTTAATCGATCGAAATTGTACAGTATTTGCGTATTGTATTATATCTGTGATTGTTTAAATGTGTTCGTAAACCTCCCCTAACTGCTAGTATGTCGGTTGGCAGGGGGTTGCACATTTCTGAAATGGTTATATCTGTTTGTGCATATAAACTGTATTGGACTGTTGTGGTGTATAGCCGGGGTTTTGCAATGGGTTATTGTTTAATTCATTTGTTGTAAATGTAATTTGTTGTAATATTATTTTGCGGGGCACTTCCAGGTTGCGGTCATAGCCACCGTTGTATTATTTCATTTTACTGTTTTTGCTCCTAGGACTGACCCAAGGTGGGGTACACAGACTACCGGGTGGGTAGTTTGCCGTACCCGTAGGGGTCGAGGGTGGGGTAACGGCTATTCATCACAACTGTGTAATCTGTCTTTTCTTGCAGGCTCAAAAGAAATACAGATTGCTTGCAAATCCAATATTGTTTATCTGTGTTCTGGAATGAATATCATTGCATCAGACGAATGTAAAATATCTATATTTATTATAGCTATTTAGACGCCACTTATGTTTTACACCCGCGCTAGCCCAGCCCCCGCTCTGTCGTTAGTTAAGTAACCTAACGGGTGATGACGGGACCCCGTGGCGAATGCGGATGGCATAAGAGGACGTTGTATTTTCGTTGTTTTCTGCAATGATAGGTTAATGATGGGACGCATTATCTATAATGCAAAGTAAAATAAACCAAAATTTAAATCGTTGGAACAATTTAAAAGAAACCACTCGGTTATTTTAAAAACAGATATTTTTAAATGCGGAGATTTAACCACTCCTTTTAAAAGCTATCAGGTTCCTTCGGTTATATCAAGTTCACAACGTTCACGGTTTCGCCAAAACCAGTCATAGCCCTCCGTCATTTCATTTGGGTATTCAGTAGTATTCAAGCTATGCAGTTTTGGCCAACGTCATGGCACAGTGTTTGGTAGCTGCTGGATATTCATTTGTTGCATAGATAGATGAGTTGATTTGGGACCGTCGTATTATCATTTGGCCAACGTCAGGGATATATACGGATGGGTTCAAATTAACAAGATAATGATGGGTAGAACTTGACATGTGACTTATGAAATTTTGACCAACGCCAAGGTCATAAGAGCATGGGGCAAAAATCCATATCGGGAATTTCTAAAGAAACTGAAATTTGCAAAGAGATGCATACCATTTTGAGTTTGATGAATGTTGGTAGCATTCCTACAACATTATCAGACGATGATATTTGGATCCCGATCCTACTGTGAGTATATGCTACTTATCAGGATGTTCGTCACTTAACGATCAATGCTATAAACCTAGTAGGTGTCCAGAAAAGTGTCAGCGGGGTTACGCCCCCAGAGAAAAAGGGTTATTTAATTAAGGAACTTCGCGAAAGCGTTGGAAAACCTCCCTCGAAGTATCGACACTGGCCTGGCTGAACGGTTAAGCAAGTATTGTACGGTGAGAATAGTCCTGGCTAATTCTTCTTTTATGGTTTGAGGAAGGATTCGAGAAACAGTGGGAGCCATCCAGTTTAGATAAACTAAAAACCACTCTAAACTTGCAAGAGCATCATGCTAAAGAGTTTTCTTCTCTCTCTCCTAATTGCAGCGACCCTGAAAATGACTGGACTTAAGTTACTTTTAGAGAAAAATATACTGACAGGGCCAAACTATAAAGATTGGCTGCGGAATGTCAAGATGGCTTTGACCTATGACAAACTGGGGTACGTCCTCACCGCTACGGCACCTGCTGTCCCTGGTCCCAAATCCAGCAATGCGGATAAGGAAATCCGCAAAACCTGGGATTTAGATTGCGCGAGAGCCAAGTGCATCGTGCTTGCCTCGATGAACAATGAACATCAGAGGAGGCACGAGGATATGTCCCTAGATGGCATATTTCTCCATACAAAGGAACTTTATGGAGAGCAATCTCGTATAGCAAGATACGAGACCTCTAAGAACTTGTTTCGAGCGAGGTTGGCTGCCGGGTCATCGGTTGGTGAACATGTCCTACAGATGATCAGCTATATTGAAGAGCTCGCAGACCTTGGGACGACTTTGGATAATGAGCTCTATACAGACCTTATTCTCCAGTCCCTTCCTCACACCTACGCCCAGTTTATCCTGAACTTCAACCTTCAAAGAAAAGAAGTTGAACTTCCGGAACTCCTGAACATGTTAAGGAGTGCAGAGGGCACCTTGAAGACATCAAGGGAAACACCCGCTATGTTTGTTGGCGGTTCATCTTCTTCCGGGTCCAAGGCTAGGGCCAAAGGAAGGAAGAAGAAGGCCGCACCCAGACCTAGAGGAGGTGTTAGTAAGGTGGGAGGGAAGGGAAAGAAAAAGAAAGCAGTACCGATAGTTGGCCAGGATGAGTGCTTCCATTGTCACAGGAAAGGGCACTGGAAGAAGGATTGCAAGGCGTGGAACGCCAAGAACCAGGAACCGATGCAAGCTGTGGCTTCGACTTCAGGTGTGTTTGTAATTGAGAATTGTCTGTCGATCAACTCTACTTCCTGGGTATTGGATACCGGATCAGGATCTCATATTTGCAATTCATTGCAGGCACTGAGAAACCGTAGAGTGCTGAAGGAAGGTGATATGACCCTAAAGGTTGCTAACGGAGCTAGCGTGGGAGCTGCGTCCGTCGGGGACTATCACCTAGGATTGACGAGTGGACACATTTTGGTTTTACATAACTGTTATTTTGTACCCAGCTTAACGTGTAATATCATATCAGTTTCCTTGTTATCAAATAAAGGTTATGATTTCCCGTTTGTAAGAGATGTTGTCAACATCCACCTTAATCATGGTTTGGTTGGGTCCGGTACTCTAAATAACGGCATATATGTTTTAAACCAACTCCAAATTTTCAATGTCCAGAACACACTAAAAAGAAAGTCTCCAGATTTGAATAAAGCTTTCTTATGGCATTGTAGACTGGGTCACATCAATGAGAGAAGGTTGACTAAGTTGCATAGAGAAGGATATTTGGACACGTTCGAATACCAAACTTATGACACTTGTCAATCTTATCTCAAAGGAAAGATGACAAAGACTCCATTTACTGGATAAGGAGTAAGAGCGAGCGAGCTCTTAGGACTCATACACAGTGATGTATGTGGTCCAATATCTACACATGCGAGAGGTGGTTATTCCTACTTCATTACTTTTACAGATGATTTCTCTAGGTATGGATATGTTTTCTTAATGAAACATAAATCAGAGGCCTTTGAGAAATTCCTGGAATACAAGAGTGAAGCGGAAAACCAAACAGGCAAAAGTATTAAGACACTGAGATCTGATCGAGGTGGAGAATACTTAAGTGCCGAGTTCCTAGGTTACCTAAAAGAGAAAGGAATTCTCTCTCAGCTTACTCCTCCATACACTCCACAGCACAACGGTGTATCAGAGAGACGGAATCGAACCCTATTGGATATGGTACGATCCATGATGAGTAATGCTGAGTTACCGCGATCTTTCTGGGGATATGCGCTAGAATCAGCGGCATATATTTTGAACAGAGTTCCAACCAAAACTGTGCCTACCACACCATATCAGATGTGGAGTGGGAAGAAACCCTATCTTCAGTATATAAGGATTTGGGGATGTCCAGCTTTTGTCAAAAAGCAGTTTGTGGACAAGCTCGAGGCACGATCAGTAAAATGTATGCTTGTAGGATATCCAAAGAACTCCAAGGGATATTGCTTCTATTACGCAGAGGAACAAAAGGTTTTTGTTTCTCGTAATGCCCATTTTCTAGAACAACAAGTTTTAGAAAAGGATATAAATAGGAGCGAAATAGAACTGGAAGAAATTCCAGAACCACAAGCTGCTACTGAAAGTTAGGTAGAACCAGAGGTTCAAGAAGAACAGAACATTCCCGCACCCCTCCGCAGGAGTAGTAGGCCGTCTCATCCGCCTGAGAGATACTACGGTTTTCTCATTGACGGAGATAGAGAGGATTGCATCATAGATGATGATGAACCTACTGACTTCCAGCAGGCCATCCAGAGCGGCGACTCGGTACGATGGCTAGATGCAATGCGAACCGAAATGGAGTCCATGTACACCAACAAAGTTTGGACTTTGGACTTTGCTCCAGATGGCGTAAAACCCATAGGATGCAAATGGATCTTCAAGAAAAAGATTGGTGTAGATGGACAGGTGGAAACCTATAAGGCTAGACTTGTTGCAAAGGGTTTTCGTCAAAGACCTGGTTTGGACTATGACGAAACTTTTTCTCCAGTGGCTATGCTCAAATCCATTCGGGTCCTTCTTGCTATTGCTGCCTCCATGATTATGAAATCTGGCAGATGGACGTAAAGACGGCTTTTCTGAATGGAAATTTAGAAGAGAGCGTCTATATGGATCAGCCAGAGGGTTTCAATCAGAATGGGAGCAGCGGGAAAGTATGCAAGCTGCTTAAGTCCATTTATGGACTAAAGCAGGCATCGCGGAGTTGGAACATCTGTTTTGATGAGACAGTCAAAGAATATGACTTTATCAAAAATCCAGATGAACCGTGCATATATAGTAAAGTTGTGGCCAGAAGTGTCGTATTCCTCGTCTTGTACGTGGATGGCATTCTATTGATAGGAAATGACATTCCTATGCTACAATCTGTCAAAGGATTCTTGTCACACAGGTTCTCCATGAAAGACCTGGGTGATGCCTCTTACATTCTGGGGATCCGGATCTATCGTGATAGATCCAAAAGGATGTTGGGACTTTCATAGTCCAGGTATATCGACACTGTACTGAAAAGATTCAGTATGGAAGATTCTAAGCGCGGTAATCTACCGGGTTGTCACGGAATCACCCTCTCCAAAGAGATGTCTCCCAAAACTGATTTGGAAAGGGAACGCATGTCTATTATACCCTACGCTTCTGCGGTAGGCTCCATAATGTATGCGATGTTGTGTACCAGACCAGATGTAGCTTACGCACTGAGCGTGGTAAGCCGGTATCAGTCAGACCCAGGGGAGATGCACTGGAAAGCAGTTAAGAACATTCTCAAGTACCTGAGGAGGACTAAGGAGATGTTCTTGGTTTACGGCGGAAAAGACCTCAGGTTGGAGGCCTTTGCTGATTCCGGCTTCCAGAGTGATAAGGACGATTCCAAGTCTATGTCGGGTTATGTCTTTACACTCAATGGAGGGGCGGTGTGCTGGAAGAGCTCCAAGCAGGACACCGTTGCTGACTCGACGATGGAAGCGGAGTATATAGCTGCTTGTGATGCCGCAAAAGAAGCAGTCTGGATGAAGAAGTTCCTAACAGAACTTTAAGTGGTTCCTACCATAGTTGATCCAATACCTCTGTATTGCGACAACAACGGAGCTATAGCTTTAGCGAAGGAACCAAGGTCCCATCAGAAGTCCAGACACATCTTGAGGCGGTATCACCTGATCAGGGAGATCATTGATCGTCAGGAGATCGAGGTTCGGAGAGTTCCTTCAGAAGAGAACATTGCTGATCCATTCACAAAGGCCCTTCCCCAGATTCAGTTCGAGCGGCTACTCGAGATCATCGGTCTTCGATACGCCAGTACATGGCCCTAGTGCAAGTGGGAGATTGTTAGTGTTTATGCCCTAGAAGGCCATTACTGTATCATACTAGCTTGTATATTACTTAATGGAAGCTTGGGATATTCACATGTATATAACAGTCTTGCTAAACATGGTAGTATGCTACTTGGTTTTTCTATCTTAATATGTGAGTGTACGTATTGATAGAGCTCTTGGGATCTTGCTTGTCTACCAGCGTTGTGATGGCAGTCACACTAGTGGGGGCTGGGTAGTCTACAAGCACATCCTCATTCAGGTCCCTGGTCGTTGGATTATCGAGACAGAGCATCGATACTCCGGAGTAGACTAGTGTGTACGCTTCTCATCCCAGTTGGGGAGATGGTCTGTCCCACAGCCGTCAGTACGTCGTACTGGAGATAGTATACAGGTGCTCGTTGGGTTACGGGTACACCGGACAGGACTCACAGGGAACTGTTGGTTGGTTTGATACCAGTTGTCAGTGAACAGTTCCCAGGTGACATGAGTACAGCATAGTCCGCAGACTTGACACTGCTACTTCGCCTCGAGTGTGTCCCACTGTTCTTAGATTGCTACCCTACCACGGCTCAAAGGAGTCGTGCAAACAGGTAGCAGTTGGGTGCAGTCCCGAGCGCTTGGAGGCAGTGGCGGTTAGACAGGATTCGTCCCTCCCGGTATTGGGAGTAGATATCGTGCTGTGTCAGAGAGCCATTACGCAAAGTCCCTGGCCAGGGCAAGCGAGATTTGCTGGTAGGTTCCAGTAGTTTCTCAGGGTGTAATGGGCTTCCCTCCGACACGACTTATACCGCTATTAGGGGACTGACGCTTGCCGCCCCCTAGGCCCGATATGCGATAGTCTTGGACGAACGGACCGGACTGTATGGAGATTGTCACATCAGACTCAGTAGGAGTTCGGATGGGTTTCCTCATCGGCCTTCTTATCGACAACTACCTGGGGACCGTTACGTACAGCTAGTGCCGCTTGCGGTCTGTGGTTAAACCCACTGCCAGCGTAGTAGTCGAGTCTCTAGAGTCCCACACAGAGAGTTTCCTACTCCAGGAGAAACGATATAGAGGTTGCATGGTTTTGCGACAAAGGGTTCGGACGCATACGTGCGTTTACGCACGTACGACTTTCGGACAGTTTTTACTAGTCGGCTTTGGTTTAAGCCAGTTACTGGTATCCGGTTATTGGATTTTTTGATTCTAAAGTTTTTCCGTATTTTTGCGGATTGGAGGGGCGTTCTCGTAATTGTACGAGAAGCTTCTAGAAGATGTGACTAAGGAGGTTAAGGTGACATAAGCTTTGGATAAGATTAGTGAGTCATGAGGGTGATTCATCATGGTCATTAATGCATCATAAATGCTTAATGACTCATGTTAATGAATCACCTCTTTTCATTTATGAAGCATGCTTATTCATTTCTATTATTGATTTATTCTATAATAAGAATGCTTCATAATATATTATGATACACTCTCTCTCATCTCATTATCTCATCTCACATTCTCTCTCCTCAAGCTCTCATCTTCAAGTGACTAATCCTTAATCCTCATGTGTTGAGATCAAAGGTTTAGTTAGACTTAAGCATCCATTACCTTCACTCTATATCATCCTTTCTTCTTTGATTAGCAATCAAAGTAGATTAGTTACCTCAAGTTAGAGGTGTAGCTTGGTGTTTTGCTCTCGGGTGGATCGTCTACTACCTAGAGAAGGTCGAGGAGAACAAAGGAGGACACAAAGACGAAGGACTAGTTTCGATAGGTATAATCCCTAATCACAAGTGATAAGAAAATCTTTGTGTACGGTTATTTATAGTTTAGCTTCGAATTAAGCGGTTAGTCGATGTTCGTTCCTTAAACTTGATTGTTTTTGTAAATTCCGCCTCCCCACAAGTACTGGGGTGTACTACATCGACTTACAAGAACTGGAGGCAGGACCTCCATCAAGCACATCCCGACTAATACCTAAGATAAATGACAATGTCTGATGCTTTATCTGCGACACCCGTGCAAGCGCTTCCATAAGTGTCCCATACCACTTATAGTCACACGTACACGCATCCCACAGACGTCGACAATGCAATAGAATAATAGGGTTACTGATTGTGTACAAGTACGAATCACTTTCACTTAATCACGGATACACGAACACTGAAGTACTTGCCACAATCATAACTGAAATCTAACACTGGGTAAATGCACGATATCACTAGGTTATCACTGCAATGTTATGGGTATGATATGATACATAAACAGTATATGAGCATGATTAGGATGTTATGAAACAATATTTTATCACTTGCACGATTTATCATGAAACGTACGTGTATAGTTTAGCGAAACTATAAAGAGGTAATACTTTGTATGTTCAGTTGTACAACCATCGAATTTAGTTTCAAGCAAATCGGGTTCCAGGATCATTAATTATAACCATTTCATTTTAAGCGCTCGCGGCTGGAAATCCGGTTTCAGAATAAGAAGTCCTTTTCGCAACGAATTTTAATCCTAGTTTAGGTCAGAGTTTAGCGATGCTACAGTTTGATGAAATCTAGGGTTTTCAGTAAGGTTTTCAACGCAACAGACGGATCTTCGATCGCGTCTGTACGTCAGGAGATATATACTATTCAATACCAATATGTCAGTTCGGATTCTGCTGGGACTGTTATGCGTCCCGATCTATTAAATTACAGATTAAATAACAAATGGTAACGAAACAGAATGAAATCAATTGTGTTGTCTAGCTAACAGATTTATCTATAATAAACAGCGGAGTTCCACAACCTACGAGTTAAGGAAATCCTGTGGTACCCATTACGGAACAGCAAGCAACAACCGGAGTCGCTCTGGACTGCAGTCCAGAGTCTCACTCCGATCCAAAAATTAACACAGTTTGAGTACAGGAATATATAGAAACTAGTATGGAGTTATAGTTCTCCGAGTTGGCTTCGATTTGAGCCATCGAACGCACCATTCTACTATGTATATAATTTATGGTGAATTTAACGGTTTTCAGGTATAATAAAATTCCAGTTTTACGGTTAAACTTAGGAGTAGTTGTTTCAGTCATTAACGGTCATATTTACCAGCGAAATTTGCACACGTTATCCATCCCTAAAAGGGCCAATTAATTAATTCAGTTCCGTCAATTTAGGAAAGTATTTTCTTTGGGAACACGCGTCGAACAGGTATGGCACATAATTGGTCTAGACTTTTAACTTTAATATCTATGTAATTAACGACTGTAACTTAAATAAATAGCATGTAAGCAAGTAAAATACTTGCCTGGAGGCGTTATGGTGATGCACGGCAGCGGTAACGACGATCTCTGTAGGTGCTCGACGGAATGCCGAGGCTCGACTCGTGAATGTTGGAAGCGGGGAGGTGCTCTGTGGGTCTCCTGGGTGTGCTGGGATCGTCGACGGTCGGTGTCGCTCCGATGATGGCAGCAATGGCTCGCAGTTTGGTGGTCGGTGCTCGGCTGTGGAGCTTGGGCCTTGCACTCCAATGGGTTTGACGATGGGTTACAGAGAGATTAGAGAGAGGGAGAGAACCGAGGGGTTGCGGGAGAGAACCGAGGGGTTGCGGGAGAGAGAGAGATATCTGAGATGAGAGACGAGAGAGAGAGGGCACAGAGGGAGAGGGAGAGGGAGCTGAGAAAGAGAGAGCACAAAGGGAGATGGAGAGAGCTGAGAGATAGAGGGTGAGGGAAACAGAGGGATAGAGAGTGAGAGAAAGAACTAGAGAAAGGTAGAGTGAGTGAGAGAGAAAGCACTGAGAGAGATATTGAGAACAGAGGGAGAAGTTAGAGAGGGATGGTGAAAGAGGTGACGACAACGACGACGTCGACGACGTCGACGATGATGATGATGGGTCGATGATGGTGCAGGTGAGGAGATGGGTTGCTGCGATCGAGATTCTATCGTGGGGGTGATGGAGGTCGCGGTGTTGGGAGAAGGAGGAGTTGGTGGTCGGTGGTGAAGGGAGAGCGGGAGAAGATTAGGGTGGCGATGGTGGTCGGCAAGTCGCTGGGTTCCGGGATAGTGGGCAAGAGAAAAAGGAAGAAGGAGAACGAGTGAGGAGGTGATGGGGTGACGAGGTTAGAGAAGATGAGAAGGTCTCGATGGCGATGGCTGAACGGCGGTGAGGAGACGGCGGCGAGCGCGACGCGCTGGCGTGAGCGTGGGTTCGAGGGAGAAACAGGAAGGGAAGGAGAGAGAGAGAAGTGATGGGAGTAAGGAGGAAAGACGATGAGGAGGGGTTAAGGGCGTGCGTCGTGGGGAGTAACGGCCAAGCGACGAGGGCGAGTGCGTAGGCGGAGGCGACGGAAAAGGGTCGCGAGCGGGAAAGGCGGAGAGAGCCGTTGAGGAAGATGAAAGCGAAGCGGGTCGGGTCTGAAGCGGGTCGGGTATAGGCGGTCAGAGTGAAGGCTGAAGGGAGTGGGCTGGGCTGAAGGTTTAAATTTAAATCGTAATATTTCCAAAGTGGGCTGAGGAGGGTGAACGGGCTAGGCTGACAAAATAAAAGAATTATAATAAAGCGGTTGCTGGGCTCGGGAAAGAGTTGGGCCGCAGGAAAAACAAAGGGAAATGAAATGAAACGGCCGGCTAAAAATGTTAATAATATTTGGAAAAAATGGGTAGTGGGCTGTGGAAAAATAGGTTATAAGAAATAGGATATGGGCTGAGGGATTTAGAGGAAAAATCAAATGGAAAAATAAAGGGGTTGGAATTTGGGTTTGAGAAAATAGCGGGGGAAAATGGATTGGGAGTTTAGGGTTTAATGGAGTTTCGAAAATAAATAAATAAATAAATAATTGTAAATAAATTATATAGGTGAAAAGAAATTCGGATATGGGCGTATAAAAAGGGGCTGGGTGTTACAATACTAGATCCATACGATGGGCGATGGATGTTCCCACATTAATCGATGTTTGACATCAAGATCATATACGAGTGCTCAGTGGTGACTGGGTATACTGGACGGACTCACCGAGAACTCCTATATGGAATTATATCTATGGTCGGATAGCAGTTCTCAGGTGACACTGGTACAGGTAAGTCTGTAGACCCGAGATCGTCATAGAGTCTTGTGTGTTCTCCCACTGTATTTTGATTTCCACCCTACCACGGCTCTACTGAGTCGTGCAAACAGGTGACCGTTGGGTACAGTCCCGAGACACACGAAGGCAATGAGCGATAGGAGGGGTTTCGTCTCTCCCGGTATTGGGAGTTGATGCTGTGCTGTGCCCGACTGGTTATATCAGTAAGTCCCTGGCCAGGGCTGCTGAGATTTGCTGATAAGTGTTATCTGTAGTTTCTCGATCTGTTATAGACCATTCACCGGCACGACTTATTGAGTTATTAGGATCGACGTGACCATCCCTAGGCCCGATATACAGCATATCTGACGAAGATACCGGACTGTACGGTAGTGTTGCCGGTTGGCTCGACGGGAGTTGTAGCAGGTTCACTTGTTTTCTTCTGATCGCTCAATACCCGGGTGGCCATTACGTTTAGCTGACTGCTTGCGGCTTGGGGGTGCTTGATATGATCATCACCCTCTGCCAGCGTATTGACGAGTCTTAGAGTCCCACACAGGAGCTACCTAGTCCAGGCGAAACGTTGTGGTGCGCGTATGCGATATGCGCATGGACCCGATTAAAATCCGCGTATATGATACCGTACATTGATCGGGCGGCTTGCTTTTGGTAGGGTCATATGTGATATGGCCGGATTGATAAATCAAGTGTTGATTTATCATTTAACCATTAGTTTTCTTACTTAAAACCTTTCTTGAATATGATGGATGTATGAATGCATGTATGAGTTTCTTTCTTTCTTTCTAGTTTCATGCACATATGGATATGCATACATACATACATACATACATACATACACCCATCTATCATGGTTGTTTACACATAGAAATGGTGGCAATATAAGACTCGCACCATGGATAAATATATGGATTATTATTTAATTTTATGTTTAAAAAAAATAGAAAAGGAAAGGATAATTCTTGAGTTGTTTCTACACTCTTCTTTAACCTAACCATTCTCACTTACAAAGATATATTTCATTTCTTTTCTTGGTTATCATTTTAACTCTTGTTAAAAAGAAAGCTACCATCTTCATCCTCCTTCACTATTTGCTCTTTATCTTTTCTAGTAAGTAAAATACATATAAAGAAAGGTTTTTGAAGTGAGAATCTTAACCACAACATCATTCTACACAAATTTAGCCAACTTGTTTAGACTGTTCTCTTCGATTCTCGAAGTTGCAAGCTTGGACGGGGAACTCCGGGTGGATCGTCGTGGACGTGAGAGGACTTCAAGAGGACCTTCTTCCAACACCCAAGAGACCAAAGAGTCCAGCAAAAGGGAGCTACAAAGGTTGTAGTCTCGAAACCCTAATTTTATTAGCTTTAAGTTTCGTAACCCTAATTTTCTAGGATCGATTCCTTTGCATGCTTGTTTAGCACCATCAAAATTTAAACTTTGGGACATGTGATGCTTCAAAACTCTATATAGGATGCTAGGAAAACCTTTCAGGGACTACTCGTGTAATGGCTCTCCTAGACACAGCGCGATGTCAACCCCCAATACCGGGAGAGATGAATCCTGTCTAACCGTCACTGCCTCCTAGTGCTTCGGGACTACACCCAACTACTAGCTGTTTGCATGACTCCTTTGAGCCGTGGTTGGGTAGTAATCTAAGTATAGTGGGAACACACTCGAGGCGAAGTGACAGTGTCAAGTCAGCGGACTAAGCTGTACTCATGTCACCTGGGAACTGATAACTGACGATAGGTATAGTACCAACCAACAGTTCCCGACAAGTCCTATCCAGTATACTCATAACCCAACGAGAACCCGCAAGCACGACGTACTGACGGCTGTGGGACAGATCGTCTCCCACACTGGGATGAGAAGCGCATACGCTAGTCTACTCCGGGGTATCGATGCCCTGTCTCGATAGTCCTGCGACTAGGGACCTGTATAAGGATGTGCTTATAGATTACCCAGCCCCCACTAGTGTGACTGCCATCACAACGCTGGTAATCAAGAAAAGATCCTAAGGGCTCCACTAATGTGTATAGGTGATATACTAAAATAAACACATGTACACATTGAAGTAGAAACAAACCAAGTAGCATACTACTATATTGAGCAAGATTGTCTATACAAGGTGAATATCCCAAGCTTCTATTAAGTAATATACAAACTAGTATGATACAGTAATGGCCTCTAGGGCATGTACACTAACAAACTCCCACTTGCACTAAGGCCATGTACTGGCGTATCGAAGACCTATCATCTCGATCAGCCGCTCGAACTGAGTCTGGGGTAAGGCCTTTGTGAGTGGATCAGCAGTGTTATCTTCCATAGAAACTCTCCGAACCTCGATCTCCTGGCGACCCATGATCTCCCTGATCAGGTGATACCGCCTCAAGATATGTCTGGATTTCTGATGGGACCTTGGTTCCTTCGCTAAAGCTTTAGCCCCGTTGTTGTCGCAATACAGAGGTATTAGATCAACAATGGACGGAACCACCTGAAGTTCAGTTAAGAACTTCCTTACCCAGACAGCTTCTTTTGCGGCATCTGCAGCATCGATATATTCCGCTTCCATCGTCGAGTCAACAACGATTTCCTGTTTGGAACTCTTCCAACATACCGCCCCTCCATTGAGGGTAAAGACATAACCTGACATGGACTTGGAATCATCGTTGTCACTTTGGAAGCTGGAGTCAGCAAAGGCCTCGATCTGGAGTTCTTTTCCACCATACACCAAGAACATCTCCTTAGTCCTTCTCAGGTACTTGAGAATGTTCTTTACTACTATCCAGTGTTTCTCCCCAGGGTTTGACTGATACCGGCTTACCACACTCAGTGCATAATCTACATCTGGTCTGGTACATAACATCGCATACATTATAGAGCCTACCGTAGAAGCGTAGGGTATAATAGACATGCGATCCCTTTCCAAATCAGTTTTGGGAGACATCTCTTTGGAAAGGGTGATCCCGTGACAAGCCGGTAGATTACCGCGCTTGGAATCTTCCATACTGAATCTTTTCAGTATGGTGTCGATGTACCTGGACTGTGAGAGTCCCAGTATCCTCTTGGATCTGTCACAATAGATCCGGATCCCCAGAATGTATGAGGCATCACCCAGGTCTTTCATGGAGAACCTGTGTGACAAGAACCCTTTGACAGATTGTAGCATAGGAATGTCATTTCCTATTAAGAGAATGTCATCCACGTATAAAACGAGGAATACTACAGTTCTCGCTACAAATCTACTATAGATGCATGGTTCATCTGGATTTTTGATAAAGTCAAATTCTTTGACCGTCTCATCAAAACAGATGTTCCAACTCCGCGATGCCTGCTTTAGTCCGTAGATGGACTTAAGCAACTTGCACACCTTTCCGCTGCTCCCACTCTGAATGAAACCCTTTGGCTGGTCCATATAAACACACTCCTCTAAATTTCCATTTAGAAAAGCGGTCTTTACGTCCATCTGCCAAATCTCATAATCGTGGAAGGCAGCAATGGCAAGAAGGATCCGAATGGATTTCAGCATAGCTACTGGAGAAAAGGTCTCGTCATAGTCCAAACCAGGTCTTTGACGAAAACCCTTTGCAACCAGTCTAGCTTTATAGGTCTCAACCTGTCCATCTACACCAATCTTCCTTTTGAAGATCCACTTGCATCCTACGGTTTTTACCCCATCTAGAGCAACGTCCAACGTCCATACTTTGTTGGTGTACATGGACTCCATTTCGGTCCGCATTGCATCCAGCCATTTTATCGAGTCAACGCTCTGAATGGCCTGCTGGAAGCTAGTCCGCTCATCATAATCAATGATGCAATCTTCTCTATCCCCATATATGAGAAAACCGTAGTATCTCTCGGGCGGATGATACTGCCTACTACTTCTGCGGAGCGGCGTAGGAATTTCCTGATCTTTCGAACCCCTGGTTCTACTACGCTTTCAGTAATAGCCCATGGTTCCGGAATTTCTTCCAGTTCTATTGCGCTCCCACTTATCTGATTCTCCAAAAACCGAGTTTCCCAGAAGTGGGCATGCCGAGAAACAAAAACCTTTTGTTCCTCTTCGCAATACAAGAAATATCCCTTGGAGTTCTTTGGATATCCCACAAACTTGCACTGTACTAAGCGTGCCTCGAGCTTGTTCGCATGCTGCTTTTTGACAAAAGCTGGACTTCCCCATGTCTTAATGTGATTAAGATAGGGTCTCTTCCCACACCATATCTCATATGGTGTAGTAGGCACAGTCTTAGTTGGAACTCGGTTCAAAAGGTATGCAGCTGATTCTAGTGCATATCCCCAGAATGATCGCGGTAACTCAGCGTTACTCATCATGGACCATACCATATCCAATAGGGTTCGGTTCCGTCTCTCCGATACACCGTTTTGTTGTGGAGTGTATAGAGGAGTAAGCTGAGAGAGAATTCGGTTCTCTTTCAAATAGTCCAGGAACTCAGCACTCAAGTATTCACCACCTCGATCCGATCTTAGTGTCTTGATACTTTTGCCGGTTTGTTTTTCTACATCATTCTTATATTCCTGGAATTTTCCAAAGGCTTCGGACTTATGTTTAATTAAGAAGACGTAACCGTACCTTGAAAAGTCATCCGTAAAAGTAATGAAGTAAGAATAACCGCTTCGCGCATGTGTAGACATTGGACCGCACACGTCGTTGTGTACGAGTCCCAAGAGCTCGCTCGCTCTTACTCCGTGTCCAGTGAACGGAGTCTTTGTCATCTTTCCTTTGAGACAGGATTGACAAGTGGCATACGATTGATATTCGAACGGATTCAAATATCCTTCTGCATGTAACTTCGTCAACCTTCTCTCATTGATGTGACCCAGTCTACAATGCCATAAGAAAGTCTGATTTATTTCCGGAGACTTTCTTTTGTGTGTATTCTGGATATTGAAAATCTGTGGTTGGTTTAGTACGTATATACCATTGCTTAATGTACCTGACCCAATCAGAACTTGATTAAGGTGAATGTTTACAACATTACTTACAAACGCAAATTCATAACCTTCTTTAGAAATCAAAGATACAGAAATGATATTACAAGTTGCGTTGGGTACAAAAAAGCAATTACGTAAAACATAAAAAAAAGTCCATCTGACATTCCCAGGTGATAGTCCCCCACGGCCTTAGCATCCATGCTAGCTCCGTTTGCAACTTTGAGGGTCATGTCACCTGCCTTCAAAAACCTACGGTTTCTCAACGCCTACAAAGAATTACAGATATGAGATCCTGATCCGGTATCCAATACCCAGGAAGTAGAGTTTATTGATAGGCAGTTTTTAATAACATACACACCTGAAGCTGAAGCCGCAACTTGCTTCAGATCCTGTGTTCTGGCTTTCCAAGCACTGCAATCTTTCTTCCAGTGACCACTCTTATGACAGAAAAAGCACTCTTCCTTCCCTATAAGCTTCCCCGCTATCTTTGTTGCTTTTGCCTTTCCCTTCGTATCCACATTACTAACACCGCCCCTTGGTTTGGCGGAGGCTTTCTTCTTCTTTCCCTTGGCTTTCGCCTTGGATCTAGAAGAGGAAGATCCTCCTACAAACAAAGTGGATGTTTCCCTACCTTTCTGTAGGGTGCCCTCTGCACTCCTCAGCATATTGAGGAGTTCTGAAAGTTCAACTTCCTTTTCTTGCAAGTTGAAGTTCAGTATAAACTGGGCGTAAGTGGAAGGAAGGGACTGAAGAATCAAGTCCGTATAGAGCTCATTCTCCAACGTGGTCGCAAGGTCCGCGAGCTCCTCAATGAAGCTAATCATCTTAAGCATGTGTTCTGCTGCCGATGATCCGATGGCCAACCTTGCCGAAAATAGCTTCTTCGACACTTCGTATCTTGCGATACGAGATTGCTCTCCATACAGTTCTTTTGTATGGAGAAATATGGATTCGAGGTCCATATTCTCGTGCCTCCTCTGATGTTCGTTGTCCATAGAGGCAAGCACGAGGCACTTGGCCTTCGTGCTATCGATCTCCCAAGTCTTACGGATTTCCTTATCCGCGACGGTGGAGGTGGGACCTGGGACAGGGGGAGCTTTGGCGGTAAGGAGATACCCCAACTTGTCATAAGTGATTGCCATTTTGACATTCCTGAGCCAATCTTTGTAGTTTGGCCCTGTCAGTATGTTTTTATCTAGTAATAACTTAAGTCCGGTCATGATGTTTGGTCGTTGCAATTAGGAGAAAGAGAATAAACACTTTAGCATGATGCTCTTGCAAGTTTAGAGTGGTTTTTAATTTGTCTAAACAGGATGGCTCCCACTGTCTCTCGAATCCCTCCTCAAACCAAAAAGGAAGAATTAGCCAGGATCAATCCCACCGTACAATTCTTGCTTAACCGTTCGGCCCGGCTGGTGTCGGTACTTCAAGGGAGGTTTTCCAACGCTTTTGCGAAGTTCCTTAATTTAAGAACCTCTTTTCCCTTGGGGTGTAGCCCCGCTAACACCTTTCTAGACACCTACTAGGTTTATAGCATTGACCGTTTAGTGAGAAATTTCCCGAGGAGTAGCATATACTCACAGTAGGATCGGGATCCAAATATCATCGCGTGACGAAACTGAAGGAATCCTACCAGAATCATCACACTCCAAATGGTATGCAGTGCTAGCAAGTTTCAGTTCTTTTGAAACTCCCGATGTGGATTTTTGCCCCATGCTCTTATGACCTTGACTTTGGCCAAAATATCATAAGTCACATGTCAAGTTCTACCCTTCATTCTCCAGGTTAATTTGAGCCCATCCACACATACCCTTGACTTTGGCCAAAATGGTAGAACGACTGCCCCAAACCAACACATCTATTTATGCTGCACATGAATACCCAATAGCTACCAATCACTATGCCTTGACTTTAGCCAACATACATAGCTTGAATACTATTGACCATCCATGTGAAACGACGGAGGGCTACGAATAGTTTTGGCGAAACCGTGAACGTAGTGAACTTGGTATAATCGATGGAACGAGATAGCTTTTAAAAGGAGTGGCTTAAGCTCCGCGTTTAAAAGTTATTTTGAAAAGAAACCGAGTGGTTTTGAAAGTGTTCCAACGACTTTTACTTGGTTTATTTTTTTGCATTAGTTCTTTTAATGCGTCCTATCATTTAATCCTACCATTGCAGAAAACAACCAAAATATGACGTACGCTTATGCCATTCACATTCGCCACGGGGCCCCGTCATTACCCGTTAGGTTACTTAACTAACGACAGAGCGGGGGCTGGGCTAGCGCGGCTGCAAAACATAAGCAACGCCTAAATAATATCATATATATATATTGCAATGATAGCTATTTCAGATCACAGATGAACACATTGGATATACTAGGAATCCGCAATTCGTACGAGCCTATAACGAAGAGCGGATTACACAGTCGTGATGAATAGCCAATACCCCACCCTAGACCCCTACGGGTGCGTCAAACTACCCGCCAAATATCCGAAGCGGAGCAACCTCCTTCAACGACGTGAGTAGGCCACTCGGCACTTCGAGATACCCGGTAGTTTGTGCACCCCACCTTGGGTCTATCCTAGGAGCAAAAACAGTAAAATGAAATTATACAATGACGGCTACAACCCCGACCCGGTTGTGCGGCCAAAAATAATATTACATCAATTTACATATTACATGAATTGAAAGATAAAAGAAAACTCTTATCTCACAATCCCCCGGCTATTCATCCGCGACAATCTAATGAATTCATATACACATACCATCAACATTACAGATCACAGATATGTATAACCCCCACTAATCGACGTATAGCGATTAGCGGACGTTTAATACATATAACACATCACAGATATATTCCCGTCAGCTTAAGTCTTTAGAAGTTCGATCAAAATACGGATTTTCAAGCCCCAAAAACTAATTTTTCTTTCTGGAAAATATGGGCAGAAAAAACATATCCCAAAAATCCCAAAACAGCCCCAGAAGCACTCTGCAAGAAACCATTTCCCCGACCGAGTCAACTCGGCCGCGGAACCGCGGCGGGAGCATGCTCCCGCCTCGTTTCCGCGGTGCTTTGACCGATTCGGTGGATGAAATTTCTTGGGTGTTTTAACAAAAGCCTGAGCCGATTTTTAAGATAAGATTTATCAATTTTTTTGGACAGAAAAAAATTCGGCCGTTACTTGATTTTACGGGTTTGTTTCGCGACTTTTTCTTCGATCGAACTTCTACTTACTTTGCTAACATGTTAGATAGTGTTTAACTAGGCTCTGATACCACTGTAAGTCCATGCTACCCTTCTGCGGTTCTTACGGGGTTGCGGAAGTGGTGAAAAACGATTTTCAAGTGGGTGGTAACATGGACTACAAATACGGATCTTTGTTAAACAACTAACTCACAACCCAACTTGAGTTTACCTACTCGGTTAGGGGGCTATACCTTTCTTGAACTCCTTCGTCTTCAACTCCTCCTGGTGTACGGATCGGCCTCACCTCGTCGTCTCCTTGCGCTGAAGATGGATCCACCCGAAAGCTTCTACATTTGGCTTCTTCTTCGAACTTTGAAGAAACTAGAACACTTGGCTTGCTAGGCTTTATGAACTAGAATGAGGAGAGAATTGTTTTGGTGTCTTTTTATCTCTAAGACAATGAGTCTCAACACATGAGAATGGTTTTCCTTGAGCTAGAGAGAGCAAGAGGAAGAGGGAGAGCTTGAGCAAGTGATGGCAAGAGAGAGAGAAATGAAAATGAGAGAATCATAGAGTCTTTTGCCATCGAACCTCTCATAATCCAAAACCATCATAACAAAAATAGTAATCAAGTATTGTGTGATGGTTTAAGTCAAAATGGCTATATCATTTCATGCACTCATTTTGCATAAATAAACAAGCAAGCAAAAGTCTTTGCCATGGAATGATAGCCATTTTCGTGATGATGGTCAACTAGTCCAACCTAGTCAACCGGTCAACAAAGTCAACAAGTCAACAAAGTCAACCCCTCAACAACCATGTCACTATAATACTTAATTAATATTAATGTTAATAATATTTCTTATTCTCATTAGGGTTAAGCAAAAGTCAATGGTCAACAGTCAATAGTCAACAACCCCAATGAGAATCCTCTGCCTCTGTCTCTCTGTCAACTGTGCATACACACCCGCATCCGCGTTCCGAGGAACACGAATACAAACGAGATAAAACCAATCCCAAAACGTACACTAGGATCTGGCTTAAACCAAAGCCCGCTAGTGTTAACTGTCCGGACACTGTACGTGCACAAGTGCACGGATGTGACCGAACCCTGTGGCAAAACCATGCGACCTGTCGCAAAACCATGCGACCTTTACTCTTTTTCCTAAAGGCGAATAGCTTTCTGTGTGGGACTCTAAAGACTCGACACTACGCAGGCAGTGGGTTTAACCACAGACCGCGAGCGGCACTAGCTGTGCGTAACGGTCCCTAGGTAGATGCCGACAAGAAGACGGACAAGGTGAAACCCATCTGAACTCCTACTGAGCCTGAATGTGACAATCTCTATACAGTCCGGTCTGTTCGTCTTATACATCGCATGGCGGGCCTAGGGGCGGTAAACGTCAGTGCCCTAATAGCGGTACAAGTCGTGTCGGAGTGAAGCCCAGAACACCCTGAGATAACACTGGAAACCTACCAGTATATCTCGCTTGCCCTGGCCAGGGACTACTCGTGTAATGGCTCTCCTAGACACAGCGCGATGTCAACCCCCAATACCGGGAGAGACGAATCCTGTCTAACCGTCACTGCCTCCAAGTGCTTCGGGACTGCACCCAACTACTAGCTGTTTGCACGACTCCTTTGAGCCGTGGTAGGGTAGTAATCTAAGTATAGTGGAAACACACTCTAGGCGAAGTGATAGTGTCAAGTCAGCGGACTAAGCTGTACTCATGTCATCTGGGAACTGATAACTGACGATAGGTATAGTACCAACCAACAGTTCCCGACGACTCCTATCCAGTGTACTCATAACTCAACGAGCACCCGCATATTATCTCAAGTACGACGTACTGACGGCTGTGGGACAGACCGTCTCCCACACTGGGATGAGAAGTGCATACGCTAGTCTACTCCGGAGTATCGATGCCCTGTCTCGATAGTCCTGCGACTAGGGACCTGTATAAGGATGTGCTTATAGATTACCCAGCCCACACTAGTGTGACTGCCATCACAACGCTGGTAATCAAGCAAAGATCCTAAGGGCTCCACTAATGTGTATAGGTGATATACTAAAATAAACACATGTACACATTGAAGTAGAAACAAACCAAGTAGCATACTACTATATTGAGCAAGATTGTCTATACAAGGTGAATATCCCAAGCTTCCATTAAGTAATATACAAACTAGTATGATACAGTAATGGCCTCTAGGGCATATACACTAACAAGTTTGGACAAAATTTTGAGTGAGGGTGTGTGTTTCTAGGGGTGGTATTTATAGGAAAGAGTAGGGTTAGGGTTAGGTGAAGGGTGTGAGGAAGAAATGTATTAAATTGTATTAAAAATAGGGTTTAATAGGATTTTCACTCTCTCTGTTAATGTGCAGGGTTTTAAAACTATACATAGGTGTTAAGAAGACTAAGAGGCACAAGTTTCGTGTTGGAAAATCGGAGATTTGCTCGAGTTCGGCCGGCGGCGGTGGCCAAGTCGGCCGAGTCGCCGGCTGATTCAGGCCGAGTCTGGCCGGGGTCGGTCGCCGTGGGTCCTGTAAGTCGACGTTAGACACCCCACGAGTTGCGGGGAGGCGTAATAGGTAAAACAATCCTTTTGTTTAAAACAAAAATCGACTAACTTACGGATCATTGCCAAACCCTAACTAACAAAACCATAGAAGTCATTAGTTACTATGAAAGATGATTATACCTAATGAATCAAGTCCTTCTTGTTCTCGTTGACCACCTTCTCTTCGGCCTCCTCTTTGTGATAGAAGATCCACCCGAGAGCTACTACTCCAAGCTAGACCTCTAACTTGAGGTAACTAAGAGTGCTAATAAAAGCAACCTAGAGGATATAGAATAGGATTTGGGATCAATAGTCTTGCTAACCCTTGATCTCAACACATGAGAGGTTAGGGTTAGGGTTTGAAGAGAGAGCTTGAGGAGAAAGAATGTGATAATAATTATGAAATGGAATTAACTCATTTGTGTATATATATGAAGCATAAGGTATTTTGCACAAAAATCTCTTTGCACAAATATCTTCATGCTTCATTTAATACATAATGAATCATCAAGTGAGTCATTAAAATCATTTAATGCATCATTAACTCTCTTGATGAATCATCTCCATGAGTCAAAAAACCATTTAATGCATATAACACCTAAGCTCTCCTTGTCATCAACCTTCTAGAAGCTTCTCGACAATTTACGAGAACGCCCCTCCTATCCGTGAAAACACGGAAATACTGAGACTGTATAAATCCAATAATCCAATACTAGAATTTGGCTTAAACCAAAGCCCGCTAGTAAAAACTGTCCGAACATCGTACATGCGTAAAAACACGTATGTGTCTGAACCCTGTCGTAAAACCATATGACCTCTATATCGTTTCGCCCGAAGCAGGGAAACTCTCTGTGTGGGACTCTAAAGACTCGACTACTACGCTGGCAGTGGGTTTAACCACAGAACGCAAGCGGCACTAGCTGTACATAACGGTCTCCAGGTAGATGTCGATAAGAAGGCCGATGAGGAAACCCATCCGAACTCCTACTGAGCCTGATGTGACAATCTCCGTACAGTCCTGTCTGTTCGTCTAGGACTATCGCATATCGGGCCTAGGGGGCGGCAAGCGTCAGTCCCCTAAAAGCAGTATAAGTCAAGTCAGAGTGAAGTCCATTACACCTTGAGAAACTACTGGAAAAACCTAACAGTAAATCTCGCTTGTCCTGGTCAGGGACTCTGCGTAATGGCTCTCCAGACACAGCGTGATATCAACTCCCAATACCGGGAGAGACGAATCCAGTCTAACTGCCACTGCCTCCAAGTGCTCGGGACTGCACCCAACTGCTACCTGTTTGCATGACTCCTTTGAGCCCTGGTAGGGTAGAAATCTAAGAACAGTGGGAACACAGTTGAGGCGAAGCAGCAGTGTCAAGTCTGCGGACTATGCTGTACTCATGTCACCTGGGAACTGTTAACTGATGACGGGTATAATACCAACCAACAGTTCCCTGCGAGTCCAGTCCGGTGTACCCGTAACCCAACGAGAACCTGTATACTTTCTCCAGTACGATGTACTGATGGCTGTGGGATAGACCATCTCCCTAACTGGGATGAGAAGCGTACACACTAGTCTACTCCGAAGTATCGATGCCCTGTCTCGATAATCCTACGACTAGGGACCTGAAAAAGGATGTGCTTGTAGACTACCTAGCCCCCACTAGTGTGACAGCCATCATAACGCTGGTAGTCAAGCAAGAGCCTAAGGGCTCTATCAATACGTACATACATATTAAGATAGATATAAACCAAGTAGTATACTACCATGTTTAGCAAGACTGTTAATATAACTATGAATATCTAAGCTTCCATTAAGTAATATACAAGCTAGTATGATACAATAATGGACCCTAGGGCATATACACCAACAATCTCCCACTTGCACTAGGGCCATGTACTGGCGTATCGAAGACCTATCATCTCTGATAGTCTCTCGAACTGCGTCTGAGATAAGGCCTTCGTGAATGGATCAGCAGTGTTCTCCTCTGAAGCAACTCTCCGGACCTCGATCTCCTGTCGATCTATGATCTCCCTGATCAGGTGATACCGCCTTAAGATGTGTCTGGACTTCTGATGGGACCTGGGTTCCTTCGCTAAAGCTATAGCTCCGTTGTTGTCGCAATACAGCGGTATTGGATCCATAATGGTAGAAACCACCTGAAGTTCTGTTAGGAACTTCTTCATCCAGACCGCTTCTTTTGCGGCATCGGAAGCAGCAATATACTCCGCTTCCATCGTCGAGTCAACAACGGTGTCCTGCTTGGAACTCTTCCAGCACACCACCCCTCCCTTGAGGGTAAAGACATAACCGGACATGGACTTGGAGTCATCCTTGTCACTCTAGAAGCTGGAATCAGCAAAGGCCTCGATCTTGAGGTCTTTTCCACCGTAAACCAAGAACATCTCCTTTGTCCTTCTCAGGTACTTGAGAATGTTCTTTACTGCTATCCAGTGCTTCTCCCCTGGGTCTGACTGATACCTGCTTACCACGCTCAGTGCGTAAGCTACATCTGGTCTGGTGCACAACATTGCATATATTATAGAGCCTACCGCAGAAGCGTGGGGTATAATAGACATGAGATCCCTTTCCAAATCATTCTTGGGAGACATCTCTTTGTAGAGGGTGATTCCGTGACAAGCCGGTAAACTACCTCGCTTAGAATCTTCCATACTGAATCTTTTCATTATAGTGTTGCTATACGTGGACTGTGAAAGTCCCAACATCCTCTTGGATCTATCATGATAGATCCGGATCACCAGAATGTAAGAGGTATCACCCAGGTATTTCATGGAGAACCTGTGTGACAAGAATCCTTTGACAGATTGTAGCATAGGAATGTCATTTCCTATCAATAGAATGTCATCCACGTACAAGACGAGGAATACGACAGTTCTTGCTACAATTTTACTATATATACATGTTCATCTGGATTTTTTATAAAGTCATATTCTTTGACCGTTTAATCAAAACAGATGTTCCAACTCCGCGATGCCTGCTTCAGTCTATAAATGGACTTAAGCAACTTGCACACTTTCCCACTGCTCCAACTCTGATTAAAACCTTCTGGCTGATCCATATAGACGCACTCTTCTAAATTACCATTTAGAAAAGCCGTCTTTACGTCCATCTTCCAGATCTCGTAATCATGGAAGGCGGCAATGGCAAGAAGGATCCGAATCGATTTGAGCATAGCCACTGGAGAAAAAATTTCTTCATAGTCCAAACCAGGTCTTTGACGAAAACCCTTTGCAACAAGTGTAGCCTTATAGGTTTCCACCTGTCCATCTTCACAAATCTTTTTCTTGAAGATCCATTTGCATCTTATGGGTTTTACCCCATCTGGAGCAAAGTCCAAAGTCCATACTTTGTTGGTGTACATGGACTCCATTTCGGTCCACATTGCATCCAGCCATCATACCGAGTAGCCGCTCTGGATGGCCTGCTGGAAGCTAGTAGGTTCATCATCATCAATGACGCAATCCTCTCTATCCCCATCTATGAGAAAACCGTAGTATCTCTCAGGCGGATGAGACGGCCTACTACTCCTGCGGAGGGGTGCGGGAATGTCCTGTTCTTCTTGAACTACTGGTTCTACCAAACTTTCAGTAGTAGTTTGTGGTTCTGGAATTTCATCCAGTTCTATTGCGCTCCCACTTGTTTCCTTTTCTAAAAACTGCTGTTATAGAAAATGGGCATTACGAGAAACAAAAACCTTTTATTCCTCTGCATAATAGAAATAATACCCCTTGGAGTTCTTTGGATATCCCACAACCTTATAATGCACTGATCGTGCCTCGAGTTTGTCCGCATGCTGCTTTTTAACAAAAGCTGGACATCCCATATGTTCAGATACTGAATATAGGGTTTCTTTGCACTCCACATCTGATATGGCGTGGTAGGCACAGTCTTGGTAGGAGCCCTGTTCAAAAGATATGCAGCTGATTCTAGCGCATAACCCCAGAAAGATTGCGGTAACTCAGCATTACTCATCATGGAACGTACCATATCCAATAGGGTTCGATTCCGTCTTTCCGATACACCGTTATGCGGTGGAGTGTATGGAGGAGTAAGCTGAGAGAGAATTCCTTTCTCTTTTAGGTAACCTAGGAACTCGGCACTTAAGTATTCACCACCTCGATCAAATCTCAGTGTCTTGATACCTTTTCCTGTTTGATTTTCTACTTCATTCTTATATTCTTGGAATTTCTCAAAAGCCTCCGATTTATGTTTCATCAAGAAAATGAATCCGTACCTAGAGTAATCATCCGTAAAAGTAATGAAATATGAAAAACCACCTCTTGCATGTGTAGACATTGGACCACATACATCGCTGTGTATGACTCCTAAGAGCTCGCTCGCTCTTACTCCTTGTCCAGTGAATGGAGTCTTTGTCATCTTTCCTTTGAGACATGATTGACAAGTGGCATAAGATTGATAATTGAACGGATCCAAATATCCTTCTCTATGTAACTTAGTTAACCTTGTCTCATTGATGTGACCTAGTCTACAATGGCATAAGAAAGCCTTATTTATATCCGGAGACTTTCTTTTTAGTGTGTTCTGGACATTGAAAATCTGTAATTGGTTTAAGGCATATATACCGTTATCTAGTGTACCGGACCCAATCAAACCATGATTAAGGTGGATGTTAACAACATCGCTTACAAACGTGAAATCATAACCTTCTTTTGATAACAACGATACTGATATGATATTACACGTTAAACTTGGTACACAAAAATAGTTATGTAAAACCAAAATATGTCCACTCGTCAATCCAAGGTGATAATCCCGTACGGACACAGCACCCACGCTAGCTCCGTTAGCAACCTGGAGGGTCATATCACTAACCTTTAGCACTCTACGGTTTCTCAGTACCTGCAATGAATTGCATATATGAGATCCTGATCCGGTATCCAATACCTAGGAAGTAAAGTTGATTGACAGACAATTTTTAATTACAAACACACCTGAAGTCGAAGCCATAACTTGCTTCGGTTCCTGGTTCTTGGCAATCCAAGCTTTGCAATCTTTCTTCCAGTGCCCTTTCCTATGACAGTGGAAGCACTCGTCCTTTGCCACTACTGGCACCACAATCTTTTTCTTTCCTTTGACTCCCACCTTACTAACACCTCCTCTAGGTTTGGTAGCGGCCTTATTCTTCCTTCCTTTGGCCCTAGCCTTGGACCTGGAAGAAGAAGCACCGCGAACAAACATAGCGGGTGTTTCCCTTGCCTTCTGCAAGGTGCCCTCTGCACTCCTCAACATGTTAAAGAGTTCTGGAAGTTCAACTTCTTTTCTTTGAATGTTGAAATTCAGAATAAACTAGGCGTAGGTAGAAGGAAGGGACTGGAGAATCAAGTTTGTATAGAGCTCGTTCTCCAAAGTCGTCCCGAGGTCTGCGAGCTCTTCTATATAGCCAATCATCTTTAGGACATGTTCTCCTACAGACAATCCGACGGCCAACCTTGACTGAAACAAGTTCTTCGAGGTCTCGTATCTTGCTATAAGAGATTGCTCTCCATACAGATCCTTTGTATGGAGAAATATGGATTCAAGATCCATATCCTCGTGCCTCCTCTGATGTTCATTATTCATAGAGGCAAGCACGATGCACTTGGCCTTCGCACAATCTAACTCCCCGGTCTTTTGGATTTCCTTATCCGCATTACTGGATTTAGGACCAGGGACAGCAGGTGCCTTAGTGGTAAGGACATACCCCAATTTGTCATAAGTCATAGCCATCTTGACATTCCGCAGCCAATCTTTATAGTTTGGCCCTGTCAGTATATTTTTTTCTAATAGTAACTTAAGGCCTGTCATGTTCTGGGTCACTGCAATTGAGAGAGAAAGGGAACACTTTAGCATGATTCTCTTGCAAGTTTAGAGTGGTTTTTAGTTTATCTAAACTGGATGGCTCCCACTGTTTCTCGAATCCCTCCTCAAACCAAAAAGGAAGAACTAGCCAGGACTATTCTCACCGTACAATACTTGCTTAACCATTCATCCAGGCCGTTGTCGGTACTTCGAGGGAGGTTTTCCAACGCTTTCGCGAAATTCCTTAATGAAATAACCTCTTTTCTCTGGGGGCGTAGCCCCGCTGACACCTTTCTTGGCACTTACTTGGTTTATAGCATTGATCGTTAAGTGACGAATCTCCTGATGAGTAGAGGATACTCACAGTAGGATCGGGATCCAAATATCATCGTGTGATAAAGCTGAAAGAATCCTACCAAAATTATCACACTCCAAATGGTATGCATCTCTTTGCAAATTTTAGTTTCTTTAGAAATTCCCGATATAAATTTCTGCCCCATGCTCTTATGACCTTGGCATTGGTCAAAATGTCATAAGTCAGATGTCAAGTTCTACCCATCATTATCTTGTCAATTTGAACCCATCTGTACATACCCCTGACTTTGGTCAACTGATAATACGACTGTCCCAAACTAACTCATCTATCTATGCAACAAATGAATACCCAGCAGCTACCAAACAATATGCTTTGGCTTTGGTCAAAATACATAGCTTGAATACTACTGAATACCTAAATGAAATGACAGATGGCTACGAATGGTTTTGGCGAAACCGTGAACGTAGTGAACTTGATATGACCGAAGGAACCTGATAGCTTTTAAAAGGAGTGGTTAAAGCTCCTCAATTAAAAAATATCTTCTGTTTTAAAAATAACCGAGTGGTTTCTTTTAAACTGTTCCAACGATTCAACTTTGGTTTATTTTCTTTGCATTAATATAATGCGTCCCATCATTAACCTATCATTGCAGAAAACAACGAAAATACAACGTCCTCTTATGCCATCTGCATTCGCCATTGGGCCCCGTCATTCACCCGTTAGGTTACTTAACTAACGACAGAGCGGGGTCTGGGCTAGCGCGGGTGTAAAACATAAGTGACGTCTAAATAGCTATCATATATAGATATTGTACATTCGTCAGACGCAATAATAGGCATTCCAGATCATAGATGAACATATTGGATTTTCTACGAATCCACATTCCTTTTGAGCCTGCAAAGAAAGACGGATTACACAGTCGTGATGAATAGCCAAAACCCCACCCTAGACCCCTACGGGTACGGCAAACTACCCGCCAAGTACCCGAAGTGAAACGGTCTCCCTCAACAACGTGAGTAGGCCACTAAACACTTCAAAGTACCCGGTAGTTTGTGCACCCCACCTTGGGTCTATCCTAGAAGCAAAAATCAGTAAATGAAATAATACAACGGTGGCTACAACAGCAACCTGGATGTGCCCCGTAAAAGAATATTACAACAATTTACAAATTACATTTGAATGAAAGAAACGCTCGTCTCACATCCCTGGCTATCCATTCACGACAATCCAACAAGTCCACAAACACAAACAGTAAAAACCATTACAGAAATGTGCAACCCCCTGCTAACCGACATATTAGCAGTTCGGGGAGGTTTACGAATACATTATACAAATCACAAATATAATCTAATTAGCCAAACATCGTAGAATTTCGATCGAGCAAACGCAAATGATTCTACTCCAAAAACTTCTCTGTGCACCTGAGACATGAGCAGAAACAAAATATCCCAGAAATACCAAAATTAACACAGAAGAGTTACTGGGGAATTTTAGGGTGACTCGGCTTCAACTCGGCCGGGGATCCACGGCGGATCAGTTGGATCGGCCGCGGTTCCGCGGCTGTTTGGCCGAGTCAGGAACCCAAATTTCTCCAGTATTCTTATAATTTCCTGCTTGTAATTTTAAGGGTCCATGAAAAATTTTTAGACCCTGTTTTAAAATCGACAGAAACTATGTAAAAATGATGACTTTTCCGGTTCGTTTCGCTATCGAATTTCTAACGGCTTTGCTTACAAGTTAGTTATGGTTTAGCGAGGCTCTGATACCACTGTAAGTTGACGTTAGACACCCCACGAGTTGCGGGGAGGCGGAATAGGTAAAACAATCATTTTGTTTAAAACAAACATCGACTAACTTACGGATCTTTGCCAAACCCTAACTAACAAAACCATAGAAGTCATTGGCTACTATGAAAGATGATTATACCTAATGAATCAAGTCCTTTTTCTCGTTGACCACCTCCTCATCGGCCTCCTCTTTATGATAGAAGATCCATCCGAGAGCTACTACTCCAAGCTTGACCTCTAACTTGAGGTAACTAGGTAACTAAGTGTGCTAATCAAATCAACCTAGAGGATATAAAAAAGTATTAGGGATCAATTAGTCTTACAAACCCTTGATCTCAACACTTGAGAGGTTAGGGTTAGGGTTTGAAGAGAGAGAGAGAGCTTGAGGAGAGAGAATGTGATAATAATTATGAAATGGAATTAACTCATTTGTGTATATATATGAAGCATAAGATATTTTGCACAAAAATCTCTTTGCACAAATATCTTAATGCTTCATTTAATACATAATGAATCATCAAGTGAGTCATTAAAAACATTTAATGCATCATTAACTCTCTTGATGAATCATCTCCATGAGTCACAAAACCATTTAATGCATATAACACCTAACTCTCCTTGTCATCAACCTTCTAGAAGCATCTCGACAATTTACGAGAACGCCCCTCCTATCCGTGAAAACACGGAAATACTGAGACTGTATAAATCCAATAATCCAGTACTAGAATCTGGCTTAAACCAAAGCCCGCTAGTAAAAACTGTCCGAAAATCGTACGTGCGTAAAAACACGTATGTGTCTGAACCCTGTCGTAAAACCATACGACCTCTATATCGTTTCGCCAGAAGTAGGGAAACTCTGTGTGTGGGACTCTAAAGACTCGACTACTACGCTGGTAGTGGGTTTAACCACAGACCGCAAGCGGCACTAGCTGTACGTAACGGTCCACAGGTAGATGTCGATAAGAAGGCCGATGAGGAAACCCATCTGAACTCCTACTAAGCCTGATGTGACAATCTCCGTACAGTCCGGTCTGTTCGTCTAGGACTATCGCATATCGGGCCAAGGGGGCGGCAAGCGTCGGTCCTCTAAAAGCGGTATAAGTCGTGTCGGAGTGAAGCCCATTACACCTTGAGAAACTACTGGAAAACCTACCAGTAAATCTCGCTTTCCCTAGCCTGGGACTTTGCGTAATGGCTCTCCAGACACAGCGCGATATCAACTCCCAATACCGGGAGAGACGAATCCTGTCTAACCACCACTGCCTCCAAGTGCTCGGGACTGCACCCAACTGCTACCTGTTTGCACGACTCCTTTGAGCCGTGGTAGGGTAGCAATCTAAGAATAGTGGGAACACACTCGAGGCGAAGCATCAGTGTCAAGTCTGCGGACTATGCTGTACTCATGTCACCTGGGAACTGTTAACTGACGACGGGTATAATACCAACCAACAGTTCCCTGTGAGTCCTGTCCGGTGTACCCGTAACCAAACGAGCACCTGTATACTATCTCCAGTATGATGTACTAATGGCTGTGGGACAGACCATCTCCCCAACCGGGATGAGAAGTGTACACACTAGTCTACTCAGGAGTATCGATGCCCTGTCTCGATAATCCTACGACTAGGGACCTGAAAAAGGATGTGCTTGTAGACTACCCAGCCCTCACTAGTACGACTGCCATCACAACACTGGTAGTCAAGCAAGATCTTAAGGGCTCTATCAATATGTACATACATATTAAGATGGATATAAACCAAGTAGCATACTACCATGTTTAGCAAGACTGTTAATATAACTGTGAATATCCCAAGCTTCAATTAAGTAATATACAAGCTAGTATGATACAATATTGGCCCCTAGGGCATATACACTAACAGGTCCATCACCGTTTGGTCTTCCCCCTGGTCTTGTTTTTTTTTAATGTGACGTGGTGTTTATGGGTTTAGCACGTGTAGACTCTTGGACTTTTAAACATATTAAAGAAAACAATATTAAAAAATAATGTGGGTGATAGGATTTGAACTCTGGTGCTTTGGATCAGTAGTGCGAGGTCTTACCAATAAGTTACAACCTCCTTCTTGCTATTAAAAAGCAAATCAAACTTATAACTTGTGCTCAGGAAAAAATACCCCTTTCTGTATTTTTGAAAAAAAATTGTACAGAAAGTTGTACAGGAAGTTTAGGGTTGTTACATTCTACCCTCCTTATATAAAATTTCGTCCTCGAAATTTGTAAAAGGAAAGTGTAATAGATTCAAGGAAAGTTTAGTGACTGAAGTACTGATAGTGTATGAAAAATAACAAAGTGGTGCAAGGGTTTTAAAAATGTGAAAGTGACTTACTAGTGTTACTTTGGTCAACTGTCTTGGCTTCTACGGCTGCTAAGATGTAAGCTTGTCGCCGTGGCATGTTCCTCCTAGCTGGAGGCACATTACTCTGTCCTCGAGGCATGTTCCTCAGTGCCTGATGGAATTGGCGATTTGGCTGTGCAGGAAATCTACGTGGAGGTGGTGTTGGGAGTGCAGGACGAGTTGCAGGAGCCTGGATAGCTGGCCGCTGCGGGTAGTTGGTGGGTGTGTGAGCCGAGTTGTATCTATATGGAGAGGTCTCAATTCTGTGATTGGACGCGCCACAAACTAGGCACAGGTCTTTTGCGTGCCTACAGTCCTTCCACAAGTGTCCCTTCTCCTGCAGTAGTAGCAGAAGTCTGGACTCAACTGGTTAATTACTTCTTTCTGTCTCTTGGGTTCAGAAGGTTGTGTAGGGTAGGCTCCTCTTTTCATCTGGATGGCAGAGCGCTTTATACCGGTTGCTTTTGCTTCTGATCGATTCGCTAATATAGCAGTCTGCTGCTGTAGTCCAACCAGGAGGTTTCGGATTTCCTTAAGCAGAACCGTCTGCTCGTTCAGCGGAGCAGGGACGACAGGTGTGATTGGTAATGGAGGGGGAGTGTTGTTGAAGTTGGTGCTGATGTTGTTTGGGGAATCCATAACCTTGAAGAAAAATTTGGGTTAGGACAGATTCAAAGTATATGAAATGATGAGATTCAAAATGTATGAATTGTAAAGAATTTTTTAGTTGCTGGTTCTTGTGTTATTTTGCTTAGGTTGTTCACGCAGAACAGAACTGCATGGTAGTGTTCCCTACAGCTATGACCTGCATGGGCCAACAACAAAACCTGTCACGTCCCGCTTCCCGGTGTACGGTGAAGGGGACGCGACGAGGCCGCTACGTATTTACTCTAAAGTAAATACGCTAAGCGTATCTAAGCAATATAAAAGAAATGTACACAAGAGACAAATGTAATGAAACAACAACTTTATTTAATAACATTCTTTTTTACAATGCATGGAAAAGTAAATACATCTGAATGAAAGCAATGCCTAAACAGTGGCATAACGAAATGGAAAGTACTGAAATGAATGTGTACAAGTGTAACTACAGCTCGGGATCTTCAATAAACTGGTCCAAGTTTTCAGTGCTAGGCTCGATCTCTGGAAGGTCCGAATCACCTGACGACATTCAAAGAAGAAGAAAGAGAATGCCGTCAGCGAACAAATCGCTCGGTAAGTCCCAAAGATAAGGGAGAAGTAGAATAGACAGAGAGAGTATAGCTTTTAAAGTTGTATTATTTTGTTATACTGTTGTATTTAGTGTTAAAGTTGTTGTTAACGTAAGTTCAAGGGTGAATGTCAACCAATCTCAAGAGTGTTCTCAAACCCAACAGGCTGTAATCCAGGGGTAGGGAACCACAGGCCCGAATCAAATGTTAGTAACGGGACTCTTGAGATTCTGTTGGATTCACGAATGAACTACTCCAATTCCCCGTGTATTTATTGTATTGATAGTAATGATTGTACTAATGGTATTGCATTATATTGTATTGTTTTGTAAATTGAATTGTATAGACGACTTACCGAAACCATGATATCAATAATTGGATGTAACTAGAGAATCATGGATGTAACTAGAGAATCATGTAAATAGAAGTATATCCATGGTTCGGTTCGGTCAATATCGCTTGAATAGATTGAATATATAGATTCATGGATTCATGTTGAATTGTAGTTTGTAGATTGTACTTGAATCGTATTCAAGTCAGATTATTTATAATGAGACTCAGTCTGAGTCAGAACAATTTGAAAGAGAAATTGAAGTCCTGAATTATGTTTTGATGTTATCGGTAACCGCTGCATAAGGACGGCAGGATTTGTGTCTTTTTCAAAGACGATTACCGTATTGATAACACCGTTTGTTAAGTTGTCTACCTTAAATAGGCAAGCACCCACTTCTCTGGCTCCCTGAGGCTCACAAGATTGGTCCCGCTTAAACCTATATTTACTAGGGTCCTTAGGGTAATTTATAGAACTTGAGGGGGTTATATGTAAAAATACTTTTGTATAATTTTTAAAATACACCCCAAGTATTTAATTATCGTCTTTAGAGTTGTCATAGATGTAGATTTTTTATTTGTGACATTTCTAGTGAAAATAACCTAATTTCATAATATAGGGTATTTAATTGTAATATTGAACTTGTATGGAAATTTCATGGTATTTTCATGTAAAATGATTCTTGTGATTTAGAAAAGTAGGAATATTTATAATATATAAAAAATTGATATTTTGGTGATACCATAAATATATATAGAATAATTTTAATTTATTATTTTCTAGAAATCTCATTTTCTTAAGATATTTGTATTTCAAATCTCTCGAGACCGAATTCTCCTTGCGGAAGTCTGCATCTCACACTACTAAGCCCGAGGATGTACGATAATCCGCACCATCCCGAATGGGTTCCCCAAATGGGTTTGTAACACCTTAGGATTTCGATTAGTGTTAATTAAGTGTTAGTGCGGGTTTTCTGTAAAATGTTTACCATTTTGGGTTCCTCACATTTTATAACATTTAATTGATAATTTATTATTATTTCTTATGGCTTGCACACACATGTGCATGTTTATGTGAAGGTGTGTTTGTGTAATCTTGTTTAGCAACCATGGCAACTTTAAGCTAATCCAATCCTTGCTTTAAACCTTAACTATAATCCCTTGATATTTTGAGTAAGGAGAAGATATTTCTTTTGTGTTTTTGGAATGGAGTAGAGGTGGCATGGTTCACTTATTGCTTGCATTTATTGCAATGGTGCACTCACCCTCTTACACTCGCCTCTCTATCTCTTTTCTTCACACCCTCTCTCATTCTCTCTCACTTCATCTTTTTCTCATTCCTTTCGTCACTCCTTATTCCCTCAACTGAACACTTGCTCATTCATCACAAAAACCTTCACTAAACCTTCACAAATCTTCATAAATCACATCTTATACCTTGTTTTGCCTCTTGGATGCTTTGGAGCTTGGAAAGGTAAAATCTTTGAGCTTATGGGAGTAGGTAATGATCTCTATCTTTTCTATATGATGTTATAGTGTTGTGTAGCCATTTAGCTTTAGTTTAGAACACTTAAAGCTTAGTTTCATGCAAATATCGTAATTTTAGTGTCAATATATGATATCTGTGTTCTGCTGTGACCCTGAGAGTATACTAGAAAATATAGCAATGTAGTTGTGTTGTACTAGAGACCCTAACACTTCACCTGAAGCACGAACACCCCCTGCTCGGTTTTGGCCGGCGACGTGTGTTGGAATTCCGGCAACCTCGGCCACATGGGGAAGTTTTGGTTTGGTTTTTGGTGGGTAGCTGTCTGTAGTTATTTAAGTGTGTTTGGTCTTGCTTGATTTTTGAGTTTTGTCTGTATAAAAAATCTGGGATCACATAGCTTGTTTCTAGTGTTATGACTACGCGTGTTACGTTATCCGACACGGCACGTGTACTTTGTGTAGCTTTTTCTCTTGAGTTGGTTTCGTAGTGTCGCTACGCACGTTAGCCACTAGACAAACACTCGAGAGTATGTTTGCGGTTGGTGCGTCGGTCAAACGTAGTTGGTACGTGTTATTGATCGATTGCTAATATATACTTGTTATGTTGTTTTATGATCTTAGGGACGCAGGCAGGGACTTCAGATGCTGCGAAGAAGGGAAAGCGAGTGGTTGGCTTTACTTTGCCCCAGGATCATCAGTGAGTAGATTTAACATCTATAGGGGAATCGCCCGCATGGCGTTATGCGTCTGGGCTAGATATGATATGACATTAGCCGCATGTTTATTTGCATATATAAAGATTGTGCATGAACTCATTTCATATCATTACTTATTGTGCTTAGACGTGTACCCTTTGTACACTGCACTATTATTGACGGTTCATGTCGCACGAGCACTACTTGTATGCCACACACACCGTCGATAATTGCCATGACACGCACAACACACAGACCTATATGATATTGTATGGTTAGTGACATTTAGATATTTATTCATGTCCTTTGCGCATATGACATATAGCATACATGTATACCTAGCTGCTTATATATGTGCCTTGACATGCCTACATGCGAGTTACCCATATACCTATATGGTATTGTACCATTAGAGATATGTATATACACATTTGAGAAATAGCTACATGTACATCTTACATACATATTTACATGTACACCGTATACCTTGATATAGCTACACAAATACCTGGAGGGTATTACATCATTAATGATAGGTAGATACACATACCTTGATATAACGACATGGTTATGCATACCTGGCTATAACTACTTGTTCACCTTTATATGATGTTGCGTTTGGTTTCGGAAATTAGGAACCGCATGATATACTTAATAACTTGTTGCTGTTAAATAGCGGTTTTTCCTTATATGCTCATATTACTGTTTCATGTTTCATATATTATATTTCATGGATTTCACATTGAGATATGGATTTCACATGATGTTTTCTGCATTTGAGGACCGTGGTGGTTTCATGAAATTATGCATTATATGAAAAACCCGGTTTCTCTTGATATGATATTTCAACGTCCACCATGAGATTTCTCGGTTCTGATATACACCCCATGTAAGAAGTGACGTGGGCCGTGTGCGGGTACATGGTGGAGCCCGGTATGGTACCCCGGGGCAAGAAAGGTATGTCGATGGATTTTGTAAGTCGACGTTACACACCCCACTAGATGCGGGGAGGCGAAATAGGTAAAACAATCATTTTGTTCAAGGTAACATCGACTAACTTTACGGATCTTTGCTAATCCTTAACTAACAAACTATCTAAAAGAGCTAAACTACTATGATAAATGATTATACCTCAAGATACTAGTCCTTCTTGTTCTTGTTGTTCACCTCCTCGTCGGCCTCCTCGATGTAATAGAAGATCCACCCGAGAGTTCCTTCTCCAAGCTTTAACCTCTCACTTGAGGTAACTAAGTGGCTAGGATTGCTAATCCAAGTGACCTAGAAGATATAGAAGTGGTTTAAGGATCTATTAGTCTTTCTAACCCTTGGGATCTCAACACATGAGAGGATTAGGGTTAGGTTGAAGAAGAAGAGAGCTTGAGGAGAGAGTGTGTGTATGTGAGAATGAAATGAAAATGTAACTCATTTCTATATCTGATGAAGCATAATAATTATCAAATAAATCATATGAGATAATTACAACCATGCTTCATTTAATACAAATGAGTGAATCATCTTATGAGTCATTAAAACAATTAATGCTTCATTAACTCATTTGGATGAATCATCTCATGAGTCACTAATTCATTCAATACAAATAACACATAAGCTCTCCACCTCATTCAGTTTAATTCATAAATGAATTAAATCTAAATGAGTCACCTATCTTCTAGAAGTTTCTCGACTAATTACGAGAACGCCCCTCCCATCCGTAAAGAAGAAGGATGAAGAAGATGAATAATTATTAGAATCCTTTTGTGATGAATAATGAAAAGATGATAATGATGAATAATGCAACCATGGTTGACTATGTTAGTGTATATGCCATAGAGGCCATTACTGTATCATACTAGTTTGTATATTACTTGATGGAAGCTTGGGATATTCACAGTTGTATATACAATCTTGCTCGAAATGGTAGTATGCTACTTGGTTTGTCTCTGCTTTAATATGTGCATGTGTTTCTTTTAGCATATCGCTGATATACATATTAGTAGAGCCCTCAGGATCTTTGCTTGATTACCAGTGTTGTGATGGCGCTCACACTCGTGGGGGCTGGGTAATCCATAAGCATATCCTTATACAGGTCCCTGGTCGTTGGACTATCGAGACAGGGCATCGATACTCCGGAGTAGACTAGCGTATGCGCTTCTCATCCCAGTGTGGGAGACGGTCTGTCCCACAGCCGTCAGTACGTCGTACTTGAGATAGTATACGGGTGCTCATTAGGTTACGAGTACACTGGACAGGACTCGTCGGGAACTGTTGGTTGGTATTATACCTATCGTCAGTTATCAGTTCCCAGGTGACATGAGTACAGCTTAGTCCGTTGACTTGACACTGTCACTTCTCCTCGAGTGTGTTCCCACTGCACTTTGATTACTACCCTACCACGGCTCAAAGGAGTCGTGCAAACAGGTAGTTTTTGGGTGCAGTCCCGAAGCACTTGGAGGCAGTGACGGTTAGACAGGATTCGTCTCTCCCGGTATTGGGGGTTGACATCGCGCTGTGTCCAGGAGAGCCATTACACAAGTAGTCCCTGGCCAAGGCAAGTGAGATATACTGGTAGGTTTCCAGTGTTATCTCAGGGTGTTCTGGGCTACACTCCGATATGACTTGTACCGCTATTAGGGGACTGACGTTCACCGCCCACTAGGCCCGCCATATGATGTATCAGACGAACAGACTGGACTGTACGGAAACTGTCACATACAGGCTCAGTAGGAGTTCAGATGGGGTCACCTCGTCAGTCTTCTTATCGACATCTACCTGGGGACCGTTACATACTGCTAGTGCCACTTGCGGTCTGTGGTTAAACCCACTGCCAGCATAGTGTCGAGTCTTTAGAGTCCCACACAGAGAGCTATTCGCCTTTAGGCAAAATGAGTAGAGGTCGCATGGTTTTGCGACAGGGTTCATTCACATCCGCGCACTTGTGCACGTTTGTTGTCCGGACAGCTTATACTAGCGAGCTTTGGTTTAAGCCAGATCCTAGTATATGATTTGGGATTGGTTTTATCTCATTGTATTCGTGTTCCTCGGATCACGAATACGGGTGCGTGTGCACAGTTGCTTGTGACAGAGGGAGAAGACTTTGATTAGGGTTAATGACTATTGTCATTTTATTAACCCTAATGCTTATGTGTGAATTATGTGTTAGTTATATGTGTGCCCTAGAGGCCATTACTGTACATACGATGTATATTGTAGTGGATGCTTGGACATATATAGGGAGGATTTTCTTGTTCGACATGATAGCACGCTATTTGGTTGTACTTTATCTTAACATGTACTATGATTGTCTCTTTTGTTACATGTTGATAAAGCCCTTAGGATTTGTACTCGACTACTGGGACTACGATGAGATCATACTAGTGGGGCCACAGTAGTCTATGAGTACATCCTATAACTGTTCCTAGTCGAGGGTGTGTCGAGACAGGGCATCGATACACCAGAGTAGACTAGCGTATACGCATCTTGACCCATATGATGGGCGATGGATGATCCCATATCCATCGGTGTTTGACATCAAGGATGGTGTACGGGTGCTCAGTGGAGACTGGGTACACTGAACGGACTCGCCGAGAACTCCTAGATGGTATATATACCTATTGTCAGATAGCAGTTCTCTGGTGACACTTGTACAGGTTAGTCTGTAGACCCGAGATCGTCATAGAGTCTTGTGTGGTTCCCACTGTACTTTGATTTCCTCCCTACCACGGCTCTACTGAGTTGTGCAAACAGGTGGATTTTGGGTACAGTCCCGAATCATATGGAGACAGTGAGCAATAGGAGGGGTTTCGTCTCTCCCGGTATAGGGGGTTGATGTCGCGCTATGTTTGATCGGCTATAACACCTAAATCCCTGGCCAGGGTTCTCGAGGTTTACTGATAAGTGTTATCAGTAGTTCCTCGACCTGTTATGAGCCATAAATCAACATGACTTATAAAGTTACTGGGGTCTGACATTTACCACCCCTAGACTTCATATACGACGTATCAGACGAAGAGACCGGACTGTACGGTAAGTGTTGCTTACAGGCTCGTAAGGGTTGTGATGAGTTCGCTCGTCGGCCACCTTTTCGTCATGTACCTGGGTAGCCGTTACGTACAGCTAGTGCCACTGACGTGCTTGTGGTTAAACCCATTGCCAGCGTACTAACGAGTCTTTAGAGTCCCACATAGAGGGTTCCCTCGTTCAGGCAAAAGATGTAGAAACCATAAGTTGTTACGGCAGCCGTAAAGTGTTACGGCAGGTTTTCGATTATGTTCGGTAATTGTTACAGGAATAATAATCGGAAGAATAATACTGGACGGATACCGGTATTATATTATTGGATTAATTGTATTCGTATTTGTCGGAATTCGGATACGGGTATACAGTATACGGTATACTGTATACAGAGGAGGGGTATTTTTGTAATTGTTACAAGATACCTTCTAGAAGATGCCACCTCATAATGACATAATTATGACATCATTTATTTTGTGAAAATAAATTAGTGAGGTGTAAATTAAAAGGTATAACCATGATAACATGTTAGTTGAAGTGGATGTACTATTAAAGCATGATACTTCTTTCGTAATGCATGCTTTACTTAGTGCTAAATTCTTTTCTTTCTTTTTTTTATCATGCTTAAACTTTTTAATTATAAATGAAATTATTCTCTCCTCCATTTCTTCTTATAAATACCTTTACATGAGATGTGAAATCAAGGCATTCAATTCCTTAACAAAATTATGATAAGTTTATCATAACAAGTTCATAAGAAGAGAGAGAGAAATGATGGTGATCATTCTTCCTAGCTTTAACCCTCACATGAGATGTGAATCAAAAGCTTAGGATTTCAAGTTAATCCAATACAATTATCTCTACATCATCCTAGTGACCTCTTCTAGCAAATTTGGTCTCTCGGTTAAATTCTTGAAAAGAGTTTCAAGCTTGAACGAAAACTCTCGGGTGGATCATCTTTGTCTTCGGTGGCCGGAGATCGAAAACGTCGGCAACATCTAACGAGCCGAGGAGTCCACAAAAGAGAAGAAAGGAGCCGAGGAGTCCGCAAAAGAGGAGAAAGGAGCAAAGGAGTTGCATCAAAGAGAAGACCCGAAGGACCGTATCATCAAGGTAAAATCCCTAACATAGTAGATAAGATCTCTAGTTGGGGTTTACTAGTTGTGGTTTAGACAAGATCTTCGGTTAAGTGCGTGTTGTATGCAAAGAAAATTTTTGTTCATCGCTTCCGCCGCGCCACAAGAGTTGTGGTAGCATGCAACACTAACCAACAGTGGTATCAGAGCCTAACTAAACCACAATTAGATGACAGAAACTGGTTCGGAGTGCGGTTCTGGACTGCTGTCCAGAACAGTTCTGGCTGTCAATTCTCGTTTTGCAATGCTTTCAATCTTCTGTATGAAAATGTTATTATGCGGAACTATATATCATAGTGAAGATAAATCTGTTAGCTAACCAATGAAAGTGATTTCATTCGTTTCTAATGTCGTTTACTATTTATACTGTATTTTAAATCAACAGAACGTATTGCAGTCCCAAACTGGGACAGAACGTATACCCCTGTGTTTTTCAGTGCATAACTTCCAGTACCCAATGGATATTATTGATACGTAGGATTCGTTGGAAACCTAACTGATAAACCTAAATTTTGTTCAACTGTAGCGTCGCCTAATTTTGAACACAACAGGGTGAAAACTGTGTTGCGAACTGGACAATCAGTTCAGAAACTGAAATTCCAGCAGCAAACACTTAAAATGAAACGACTGTTGCGAACCTGAAATCCGACATTCTCCAAGTGCCGAGTGGCCTAATCAATTGTTGAGGGAGGTTGCTACACTTAGGGAATTTAGCGGGTAGTTTGCCGCACCCGTAGGGGTCTAGGGGAGGTTTTGGCTATTCATCACGACCGTGGAACCCGTTTTTTTTCATTAAGGGCTTAAATGAAATACGGAATTCCTAGTATATCCAATGCATTCATCTGTGATCTGAAATGGCTATATTTATATATGAGATATATATATTAAACGTTGCTTATGTTTTGCACCCGCGCTAGTCCAGCCCCCGCTCTGCCGTTAGTTAAGTAACCTAACGGTGCATGACGGGGCCCAGTGGCAAATGCGGATGGCATAAGCGTACGTTCTATTTTGCGTTTCTTTTCTGTGATGTTTGGGAAACGTAAAAGATAGGAAACGTAAATGATGGGACCACATTAATATGATTAATGTTAAAAGAAAGAAACCTAAAGATGTTGTAGAATCAAACTTTTTGAAAAAGGGTAACTCTAGCTTTTGTTTTGCACAGTGGTATTCTTGAATATCCTGCACCTCATTCGATGAGGAAAGGGCCGAGATCCCTTCACCGGGAGTGACCCCTTTAGCGAAACTGGAAAATGTTACAAAGAACTCGAATTGGTTTTATAGTTGATCTATTGTTGCTTTGCATCGTGGTATTTACATATCCAGCACCTTATTCGATAAGGAAAGAGCCGAGATCCCTTTACCGGGAGTGACCTCTTTAGCAAAATTAGAAAGATACTATAAAACCATTCGATTTTTAAACTGGAGCTTAAACCACTCCTTCCCACTTGATTCTACAACGATATCAAGTTCAAAACGTTAAAGGTTTTCATAAAAACCATCCGTTGCCCTCCGTCATTTTAGGAAGCAAAGTACTTAGTATTCGTGCTACGTATGTCGACCATAGCCGAGGCGTAGTGTTCGGTAGCTAAGTGATGTATTCCTACAAAGCATATGATGCGATTAGTCAGGACATTCATGTGATTATGTTGATCATAGTCAAGGGTCATGTGGGTGAGTCTGGCTAATCACGAAATGACGGGTAGAACTTGACTAGTACTTATGATATGTTGACCATAGCCAAGGTCATAAGTGACTAGGGGTAGAAACCATATCGGGAATTTCAAGAGTTGAAATTTGCAATGAGATTGCATACCTTCTTTATGATAGTTGGATCCCGATCTCACTGCGAGTAAGAGTTACTCCTGGGAAAGTTTTACACAAGACAATTTGATGAAATAAAAGGGTGTAATTATTCCCGGCTAATCTTACCTTTTAGGGTTTGAAGGAGGATTTGATAAAAACAGTGGGAGACATCTAGATTAGATAATAACCAATCTAATCTTGCAAGAGCATACGCTAAAGTGTTTTCTTCTCTCTCTCTCGAGATAGTGACCATATCATGCCTTAATCAAGATAATAAATACGGATATATTGACTGAACCCGCTTGTTATATTGAGCTGGGGAACGTTGGTCCCGCTCCAACCAATAATTGTTATAAGACAGAGCAGGAAATAGGGAAATACCAGAATTCCTATGCCACCCAAACGAAGAAAGTGCATATGATGCATCTCCTTCGGGTGTGTTCATTACAAAGAACTGTTTCTCAGTATCCTCTGCATCCTGGGTATTTGATACTGGATCATGATCCCAGATATGTAATCTGTTACATAGGGCTACAAAAGGGTAGAAAAACTGAGAACGGGTGATAAGTTTCATGAGACAGAAAACGGGGCAAGTGTTGCAGCCAAGTCTGTTGGTCACTGTCACCCTGTATTACCAATACATTGATTCTGAACAAATGCTATTAGATACCGAACCTGATATACAAAATCATATCAATCTCTTTATTAGTAAAGAAATGATAAAATTTTGTATTGATGGATAATGTTTTGAACATTTCCTATATCAAGTGTTGATCGGTTCAGGCACGTTATCTAAAAGCATAGACGTTCTAAATCAAACTACAGTTCTCAATATACCAAACACACACAAGAGGAAGAGTTCAGAAATGAACGGATCCTTCTTGAGGCATTGTAGACTAGGTCAGATCAATGCGACCCGGCTGGCTGAAGTTACATTTTAGATGTATATTTAAACCAGTTTGAATTTACATCTTGTGAAACTTGCCAGTCATGTCACAAAGATTGAATGACCATAGCTCTGTTTATTGGAAACAGAGAAAGAGTTAGTGAACTCTTGGGATTGATACATGATGATGTATGAAAGGCCCCCTGTCTACATATGCCATGACCGGTTCCTTGTACTTCATTATTTTCTTTGATGATCTCTCAAGATTCAGACAAATGTTCCTGTTGAAACATAGGTCCAAAGCTTTTGAGATATTCACAGAATATAAAATAGAAGTAGAGAACCAAAAACGGGTATAAGTATTATGTCCTTTGATGAGATCAAGGAGGAGAATACTTAAGCATGGAAATCCTGGACTATTCTAAAAGAGATTCTCTCTCAGTATTACTCCTCCGTATACACCATAGCACGATGGTATATCGGGGCGGAGCAATTGCACCCTATGTGATATGGTGTGCTCTATGATGAGTAATACTGAGTTTCCTATTTTCTTTTTGGGAGTTATGCACTTGCGAAGCTGCATACCTGTTGAATAGGGTTCTAATCAAATCAGGTGCCTACTACTCCATATGTGATATGGTATGGGAAGAGCCCATCTCTTAAAGATGTTAAGATTTGGGGTTGTCCGGCCTATGTCTAAAAACCTAAATCCGGACAAGCTCGAGGCAAATTCAAAACTGTAGAAGTTTGTTGGATATCCCAAGCATTAGCAAGGGAATATCTTCTACCTAACCGAGGAACAAAAGTTGTTTTGTTTCTCAGCATACCACCTTTGTGAAAGGGAATTTCTTGTGAAGAAATTAGTGGTCATAAGGTAGAACTGGGAAGGCGTTCCAGCTATACAAACTACAACAGATGACCTAACAGAGGAACAAAAGTTGTTTTGTTTCTCAGCGTGCCACCTTTGTGAAAGGGAATTTCTTGTGAAGAAATTAGTGGTCATAAGGTAGAACTGGAAGGCGTTCCAGCTACACAAAAGATGACCTAACCGAGGAACAAAAGTTGTTTTGTTTCTCAGCATGCCGCCTTTTGTGAAAAGGGAATTTCTTGTGAAGAAATTATTGGTCATGAGGTAGAACTGGAAGGAGTTCCAGCTACAGCAAATGATTTGGTAGAACCAAAAGATTCAATAGACACTAACGAACCTCAGCCTCTCCGCCGATCTAGTAGGGTTCCTCACCCACCTAAGAGATACTTTGGTTTCTCTGTGACAGTGGGAGAGAGGATCTCATATTACCCCAACGTATCCCGAGATCGGAAGGTGTTCTGACGGGTTGTAGTCCTCGCAAGGGGGCATGCGTAGAAAATAGCTGCTGAGGGACCTTTTGGTGCCACGGCGACCCTATGGGATGGGGTTGTTGCCTGACCAAAATGGTATGACCTAACTAGTTTCGAGCAGGCCATCAGGAGTGGGACTCTGTAAGAATGGCTGGATGCTTATAGATCTGAGATGGAATCCTTATACACCAACAAAGTATAGACTTTGGTTGCTTTTTCTGAAGGGTTAAATCCCCATCAGGAGCAAGTGTATCTTGAGAAGATTACTTGGTGTACATGGAAAAGTTGAGACTTTCAAAGCTATGCTTAAGTCCATCCAGATCCTACTTGCCACTGCTACATACCTTGACTACGATATCTGGTGGTTGGGTGTCATGACTGCTTTTCTAAAAGAAGTTTTAGAAGAGAGCGTCTATAAGAACACAGCCAGAGGGCTTCGTAGACAGTGGGAGCAGCGGAAAAGTGTGCAAGATGTTTTATGCGATAAAACAGGCATCGCGGAGTTGGAACATCTGTTTTTGATGTGGTAGTCAAAGCGTTTGACTTCATCAAAATAATAGATGAACCTTGTATATACATAAAAGATAGTAGGGAGTATGGTGGTGATCCTCATAGAGTACGTGGATGACATACTCTTGATAGGGAAGGAGTTTCCTATGCTACGCTCAGTCAATCTCCTCTTATTATAAATATTCTCCATATAGGATCAAAGGTGATACCTCCTAATTCCAGGGTTTTGGATCTATGAGATAGATCTAAATGGATATTAGGATACTCACTAGTTGTAGTGAGATAGTATCAATCGATCCTGGGGAGAATCACAGCGGAGTTGGAACATTTATTTTGATGTGGTAGTCAAAGAGTTTGACTTCATCAAAATGGTTGAACCTCGTGGTATGGAGTATGGTGGTGATCCTCGTAGAGTACGTGGATGACATAATCTTGATAGGAAAGAGTTTCCTATGATACACTCGGTCAATTTCCGCTTATCACAAGGATTCTCCATATAAAATCAAGGTGATACCTCTTAAATCCTGAGTTTTTGATCTATGAGATAGATCTAAATGGATGTTAGGATTTTCACTAGTTGTAGTGAGATAGTATCAATCGATCTTGGGGAGAATCACTGGAAAGATTCCAGGGTGATAAAGACGACTGAATGTCAGTCGCATGTATTGTCTTTACCCTTAGTAGAGGGACGGTATGTTGGAAGAGTTCCAAGCTAGATACCGTGACATACAAGAAAGGCAAGATACATCGTTATTAAAGATGCTACCAAAGATAAAGTCTGGATATATATAAGTTCATAAGATGAACTTCGTTCCTACCATTGTGTGACAGTGGAGTTGTGGCTTTAGCCAAGGAACTACCGTCCCATCAGAAATCCAGATATAATTCTTAGGCAGCATCACCTGATCATAGAGATGGTTGATCTCCAGGGAGATCGAGGTAAGGAGAGTAGATACAGAGGACAACAGAGCGGATCCACTCACTACGGCTTTTTCCCAGTAGAGACTTTTATGGGATGGTTGAGTATGAGATACTTAAACCACAACTGATTGTCTGGTATGTGATACCACAACAGATGGCCCTAGTGCAAGTGGGAGATTGTTAGTTATATGTGTGCCCTAGAGGCCATTACTGTACATACGATGTATATTGTAGTGGATGCTTGGACATATATAGGGAGGACTTTCTTGCTCGACATGATAGTACGCTATTTGGTTGTACTTTATCTTAACATGTACTATGATTGTCTCTTTTGTTACATGTTGATAAAGCCCTTAGGATTTGTACTCGACTACTGGGACTATGATGAGATCATACTAGTGGGGCCACAGTAGTCTATGAGTACATCCTATAACTGTTCCTAGTCGAGGGTGTGTCGAGACAGGACATCGATACACCAGAGTAGACTAGCGTATACGCATCTTGACCCATATGATGGGCGATGGATGATCCCATATCCATCGGTGTTTGACATCAAGGATGGTGTACGGGTGCTCAGTGGAGACTGGGTACACTGAACGGACTCGCCGAGAACTCCTAGATGGTATATATACCTATTGTCAGATAGCAGTTCTCTGGTGACACTTGTACAGGTTAGTCTGTAGACCCGAGATCGTCATAGAGTCTTGTGTGGTTCCCACTGTACTTTGATTTCCTCCCTACCACGGCTCTACTGAGTTGTGCAAACAGGTGGATTTTAGGTACAGTCCCGAATCATATGGAGACAGTGAGCGATAGGAGGGGTTTCGTCTCTCCCGGTATAGGGGGTTGATGTCGCGCTATGTTTGATCGGCTATAACACCTAAATCCCTGGCCAGGGTTCTCGAGGTTTACTGATAAGTGTTATCAGTAGTTCCTCGACCTGTTATGAGCCATAAATCAACATGACTTATAAAGTTACTGGGGTCTGACATTTACCACCCCTAGACTTCATATGCGACGTATCAGACGAAGAGACCGGACTGTACGGTAAGTGTTGCTTACAGGCTCGTAAGGGTTGTGATGAGTTCGCTCGTCGGCCACCTTTTCGTCATGTACCTGGGTAGCCGTTACGTACAGCTAGTACCACTGACGTGCTTGTGGTTAAACCCATTGCCAGCGTACTGACGAGTCTTTAGAGTCCCACATAGAGGGTTCCCTCGTTCAGGCAAAAGATGTAGAAACCGTAAGTTGTTACGGCAGCCGTAAAGTGTTACGGCAGGTTTTCGATTATGTTCGGTAATTGTTACAGGAATAATAATCGGAAGAATAATACTGGACGGATACCGGTATTATATTATTGGATTAATTGTATTCGTATTTGTCGGAATTCGGATACGGGTATACAGTATACGGTATACTGTATACAGAGGAGGGGTATTTTTGTAATTGTTACAAAATACCTTCTAGAAGATGCCACCTCATAATGACATAATTATGACATCATTTATTTTGTGAAAATAAATTAGTGAGGTGTAAATTAAAAGGTATAAGCATGATAACATGTTAGTTGAAGTGGATGTACTATTAAAGCATGATACTTCTTTCATAATGCATGCTTTACTTAGTGCTAAATTCTTTTCTTTCTTTTTTCTATCATGCTTAAACTTTTTAATTATAAATGAAATTATTCTCTCCTCCATTTCTTCTTATAAATACCTTCACATGAGATGTGAAATCAAGGCATTCAATTCCTTAACAAAATTATAATAAGTGTATCATAACAAGTTCATAAGAAGAGAGAGAGAAATGATGGTGATCATTCTTCCTAGCTTTAACCCTCACATGAGATGTGAATCAAAAGCTTAGGATTTCAAGTTAATCCAATACAATTATCTCTACATCATCCTAGTGACCTCTTCTAGCAAATTTGGTCTCTCGGTTAAATTCTTGAAAAGAGTTTCAAGCTTGAACGAAAACTCTCGGGTGGATCATCTTTGTCTTCGGTGGCCGGAGATCGAAAACGTCGGCAACATCTAACGAGCCGAGGAGTCCACAAAAGAGAAGAAAGGAGCCGAGGAGTCCGCAAAAGAGGAGAAAGGAGCAAAGGAGTTGCATCAAAGAGAAGACCCGAAGGACCGTATCATCAAGGTAAAATCCCTAACATAGTAGATAAGATCTCTAGTTGGGGTTTACTAGTTGTGGTTTAGACAAGATCTTCGGTTAAGTGCGTGTTGTATGCAAAGAAAATTTTTGTTCATCGCTTCCGCCGCGCCACAAGAGTTGTGGTAGCATGCAACACTAACCAACATTATGGTTAATTGATATTAGTTTAATATAATTGTGCATGGTTATGGTTGTTGACCATTTGACTATCTTGACTTGTTGACCTTAGTTGACATATTGACCATCATCATTCCATATAAAAGATGCTCTTTGATCATTGCAATTAGCATTAAATATGAAATGATAATGGTCATTTCTTGATTAAGCCATGACAATTATCTCACTAATTATCTAATTATAATAATTCACACATATAAGTGAGAATGGTTGTTTATTCTCTCATTCTATCATTCACTTTCTCTCTCTTGTTCTTCCTCTCCCTCAAGCTCTCCCCTCTCATGTGTTGAGAAACACTTGAGCTTGAGAAAAACCTCTTCTTGATAATCTCTACTCTCATCTAGGGTTCTAGGATTAGCACTTCTAGCACTCTATTTACTTCTAGATTGGAGTTGAAGCCAAAGGTCGAGGATTTCGGGTGGATCCTTCTTCGACGTGAGAAGACGACAAAGGTGACCTCTTTCTACTACTCCAAGGAGCAAGGAGAGAAGGACATAAAGCCCTAGGTATAACCTGTCTAACACTTAGCTAGTTTCTTGTTAGCTTTAGCTTGTTTTTGTTTAGCAAAGATCCTTGTTTGTCTCGTCCATGTTGCCTAAAGTCATAAAAATTCGATTTTTATTCCGTTTTCCGCCTCCCCGGAAGCACCGGGGTAGGCAACGTGGACTTACAGACTAAACCTTTGTAGATATTTAACTTGTGCTAGGGTTTGGTTTGGGTTAAGAATGAGTCATAACAAAATATCTTAACACAAAACAAAAAGAAACCTTCTAGAATCACCTAGAAAGTATTAACCCAAATCAAACCCTAATCTTGTTTAATCTCTACTAAATATGTTGCATTAGTTATCATATCATGTTACAATATTATATATCGCATATATAATATTTATTGTAACCAAATAAAATAATACAATTAACATTTATCGCAAATATATCAATGTATTACCCGAGTGAGAAAAAGAATCTTTTAGTGAGCTAATATTAGTTAATGTAATTTAATATATCATATATATTATTATACATTAAATTATCGAATCAACACTCGATCCGACAATCCGGCTATATCGCATATAACCGACTAATACGATGACCCGACTATATCACATATACCCGGCCGATATCTCATATCGCGAGAATCCATTACGGTATCACATACCGCATTATCCTCGGTCATGCACATATCACATATGTGCTCTTACTTCGTTTTTCCTGAGCCAAGAAACCTCTGTGTAGGACTCTTAAGAATCGTCAATATGCTGGCAGTAGGTGATGATCATATCAAACACCCACAAGCTGCAAGCAGTCAGCTAAACGTAACAGCCACCCAGGTATTGAGCGCTCAGAAGATCAACAAGCAAGCCCGTACATTCTCCTGTGAATCCAATCAGTAACACTCCCGTACAGTCCGGTCTCGTCGTCTGATATGTCGCATTTCTCGCCTAGGGGTGGTAAACGTCAGACCCCAGTAGCTTGATAAGTCATGTCGATATGAGGTCTATAACAGTTCGAGAAACTACTGATAACACTTACCAGTAAATCTCAGCAACCCTGGCCAGGGATTTCCGGTTATAGCCAATCGAACATAGCACAACATTAACTCCCTATACCGGGAGAGACGAATCCCCTTCTATCGCTCATTGCCTCAATGTGATTCGGGACTGTACCCAAAAGCCACCTTTTTGCATGCCCTTTTGGACGTGGTATGATGGAAATCAAAGCACAGTAGGAATCACACAAGACTCTATGACGATCTCGGGTCAACAGACTACTCTGTACCAGTGTCACCGAAGAACTACCATCTGACGTGAGTTATAATACTATCTGGGAGTTCTCAGCGAGTCCGTCCAGTGTACCCAGTCTCTACTGAGCACCCGTACACCATTCTTGAAGTCAAACACCGATGGATATGGGATCATCCATCACCCATCATATTGGTCAAGATGCGAATACGCTAGTCTACACCGGTGCATCGATGCCCTGTCTCGATACACCCTCGACTAGGAACAGTTATAGGATGTACTCGTCGACTACCGTGGCCCCACTAGTATGATCTCATCATAGTCCCAGTAGTCGAGTACATCTTCGAAGGGCTTTATCAACATGTAACATAGAGACAATCAAAGTACATGTTAAGATAAAGTGCAACCAGAAAGCATACTATCATGTCGAGCAAGAAAGTCCTCTCTATATATGTCCAAGCATCCATTACAATATACATCGTATGTACAGTAATGGCCTCTAGGGCATACATATAACTAACAATCTCCCACTTGCACTAGGGCCATCTGTTGTGGTATCACATACCAACAATTAGCTGTGGTTGAAGTATCTCATACTTAACCATCCCATAAAAGTCTCTACTGGGAGAAAGGCCTTTGTGAGTGGATCCGCGTTGTTGTCCTCTGTGTCTACTTTCCTGACCTTGATCTCCCTGGAGATCAACCATCTCCATGATCAGGTGATACTGCCTAAGAATTATATCTGGATTTCAGATGGGACAGGGGGTTCCTTGGCAAAAGCCACAACTCCATTGTCACACAATGGTAGGAACGAAGTTCATCTCATGAACATAAAATAAATCTAGACTGCCTCTTTGGTAGCATCCTTGGTAATGATGTATCTTGCCTTTAATCGTCTAGTAAGTCACGGTATCTAGCTTGGAACTCTTCCAACATACCGTCTCTCCACTGAGGGTAAAGACAATGCCTGCGACTGACATTCAGTCATCCTTATCACCCTGGAACCTTTCCAGTGATTCTCCCCAGGATCGATTGATACCATCTCACTACAACTAGTGAGTATCCTAATATCCAATTAGATCTATCTCATAGATCCAAAACCCAGGATTTAGGAGGTATCACTTTGATCCTATATGGAGAATCCTTGTGATAAGCGGAGATTGACTGAGCGTAGCATAGGAAACTCCTTCCGTATCAAGAGTATGTCATCCATGTACTCTATGAGGATCACCACCATACTCCCTACTACCTTTTTGTATATACAAGGTTCATCTACTATTTTGATGAAGTCAAACTCTTTGACTACCACATCAAAATAGATGTTCTAACTCCGCGATGCCTGTTTTATCACATAAAACATCTTGCACACGTTTCCGCTGCTCCCACTGTCTACGAAGCCCTCTGGCTGTGTACTTATAGACGCTCTCTTCTAAAACATCATTTAGAAAAGCAGTCATGACACCCAACCACCAGATATCATAGTCATGGTATGTAGCAGTGGCAAGTAGGATCGGGATGGACTTAATCATAGCTTTGAAAGTCTCAACTTTTCCATGTACACCAAGTAATCTTCTCAAGATATACTCGATCCTGATGGGGATTTAACCCTTCAGATAAAGCAACTAAAGTCCATACTTTGTTGGTGTATAAGGATTCCATCTCAGATCGATAAGCATCCAGCCATTCTTACAGAGTCTCACTCCTGATGGCCTGCTCGAAACTAGTTGGGTCATCATCTCATGATGCAATCCTCGCTTCCACTGTCATAGGGAAACCGAAGTATCTCTCTGGTGGGTGAAGAACCCTACTAGATCGGCGGAGAGGCTGAGGTTCGTTGGTTACTATTGAATCCTGTGGTTCTACCAAATTATCAGCTGCGGTTTGTATAGCTGGAACCTTTCCAGTTCTACATAACAGACCTTGCCTAGAGCTTGTCCGGATTTTGCTTTTAGACATAGTCCGGACAACCCCAAATCTTAACAAACTTAAGATATGGGCTCTTCCCTTTCCATATAACATATGAAGTGGTAGGAAACTGATTTGATTTGAACCCTATTCAATAGGTATTTAGCTTCTCAAGCGCATAACACCCAAAAGTAAATAGGAAACTCAGTAGTACTCATCATAGAGCACACTATATCACATAGGGTGCTATTGCTCCGCCCTGATATACCATCGTGCTATGGTGTATACGGAGGAGTAATGCTGAGAGAGAATCTCATTCTCCTATAGAATAGTCCAGGAATTCCGTGCTCAAGTATTCTCCTCATTGATCTCATCAAAGGACATAATACTTATACCCGTTTTTGGTTCTCTACTTCTAACTTATATTCTGTGAATATCTCAAAAGTTTCGGACTTGTGTTTCAACAGGAACAAATATCTGAATCTTGAGAGATCATCAGAGAATGTAATGAAGTACAAAGAACTAGTCTTGGCATATGTAGACAGGGGACCATCATACATTATCATGTATCAATCCCAAGAGTTTACTAACTCTTTCTCTGTTTCCAATAAACAGAGTTATGGTCATTTTATCTTTGTGACATGACCGGCAAGTTTCACAAGATGTAAATTCAAACAAATTTAAATATGCATCTTAATGTAACTTCATCCAGTCGGGTCGCATTGATATGACCTAGTCTACAATGCCTCAAGAAGGATTCATTCATTTCTGAACTCTTCCTCTCGTGTGCGTTCTGTATACTGAGAACTGTAGTTTGATTTAGAACGTCAATGCTTTTAGATAACGTGCCTGAATCGATCAACTCTTGATATAGGAAATGTTCAAAACATTATCCAACAATACAAAATTATATCCTTTCTTTACTAATAAAGAGACTGATATGATGTGTATATCAGGTTCGGTATCTAATAACATTCGTTCAGAATTAATGTATTCTGGTAATACAGGGTGATAGTGACCAACAGACTTGGCTGCAACACTTGCACCTTTTTTTATCTCATGAAACTTATCACCCGTTCTCAGTTCTCTACCTATCTGTAGCCCATGTAACAGATTACATATGCGGGATCCTGATCCGGTATCTCATACCCAGGACGTAAAGGATACTGAGAAACAGTTCTCTGTAATGAACACACCCGAAGAAGATGCATCAGCATGCACTTTTTTCGTTTGGGCGGCACGGGAAATCTGGTATTCCCCAATTTCCTGCTCTGTCTTATAACAATTATAAGTTGGAGCGGGATCAACGTTCCCCAGCTCAGTATAACAAGCGGGTTCGGTCAATACATCCGTTTTATTATCTTGATTATGGCGTGATATGGTCGCTACCTGGAGAGAGAGAGAAGAAAACACTCAGCGTATGCTCTTGCAAGATTAGATTGGTTATCTAATATATCTAATCAGGATGTCTCCCACTATTTTAATCAAATCTTCCTTCAAACCCTAAAAGGAAAGACTAGCCGGGATTAATTACACGCTACAAGTTCGCCAATCTTTCAGCCAGGCCAGTGTCGGTACTTTGAGGGAGGTGCCCCGTGCTTTCGCATGGACCTAATTAAAGTAAACCTCGTTTTTCCAGGGGCGTAACCCCATTAACACCTTTCTAGACACCTACTTGATCGGCTAATTATAATGTGTAAAACTCTCCCAGGAGTAACTCTTACTCGCAGCGGGTATCGGGATCCAACTATCTCATAGATGGTATGTAATCTCTTTGCAAATTTCAACACTTGAAATTCCCAATAATATTTTGCCCCGAGCGATCTTTGACCTTGACAAGGTCAACAAACCATAGATCGCAAGTCAAGTTTAGCCCGTCATTTCCTGATCTGAATTAAACCCACCCGCACGACCCTTGACAAGGTCAACAAAGTCGCACGACTACCCTAATCCAATCGCATCATATGCTTATGCAGATAAGCATAAATAGTTACCGAACACTACGCCTTGACAAGGTCAACAAACGTAGCATGAATACTATGAAGTACTTATCTGAAATGACGGAGGGCTATGACAGGTTTTTAAGAAAACCCATTGCGTAATGAACTTGATATCGTTGTAGAATCGAGTGATTTTAAATGGAGTGTTTTTGAGGCTTTTCTAGTTTTGCTAATGGGGTCACTCCCGGTGAAGGGATCGTCGGCCCTTTCCTCATCGAATAAGGTGCAGGATATTTCATAAATATCACTATGTAAAGCAAGAACTATAGAAGCAATCAAAAGACAAACCGAGTTTGTAGCATCTGCTAGTTTCACTACAGAGGTCACTCCCGATGAAGGGATCTCGGCTCTTTCCTTATCGAATAAGGTGCTGGATGTGTTAGTGTATATGCCCTAGAGGCCATTACTGTATCATACTAGTTTGTATATTACTTAATGGAAGCTTGGGATATTCACAGTTGTATATACAATCTTGCTCGAAATGGTAGTATGCTACTTGGTTCGTCTCTGCTTTAATATGTGCATGTGTTTCTTTTAGCATATTGCAGGTATACATATTAGTAGAGCCCCTAGGATCTGTGCTTGATTTCCAGCGTTGCGATGGCGCTCGCACTCGTGGGAGCTGGGTAATCTATAAGCACATCCTTATACAGGTCCCTGGTCGTTGGACTATCGAGACAGGGCATCGATACTCCGGAGTAGACCAGCGTATGCGCTTCTCATCCCAGTGTGGGAGACGGTCTGTCCCACAGCCGTTAGTACGTCGTACTTGGGATAGTATGCGGGTGCTCGTTAGGTTACGAGTACACTGGACAGGACTCGTCGGGAACTGTTGGTTGGTAATATACCTATCGTCAGTTATCAGTTCCCAGGTGACATGAGTACAGCTTAGTCCGCTGACTTGACACTGTCACTTCGCCTCGAGTGTGTTCCCACTGCACTTTGATTACTACCCTACCACGGCTCAGAGGAGTCGTGCAAACAGGTAGTTTTTGGGTGCAGTCCCGAAGCACTTGGAGGCAGTGACGGTTAGACAGGATTCGTCTCTCCCGGTATTGGGGGTTGACATCGCGCTGTGTCTAGGAGAGCCATTACACGAGTAGTCCCTGGCCAGGGCAAGCGAGATATACTGGTAGGCTTCCAGTGTTGTCTCAGGGTGTTCTGGGCTACACTCCGACACGACTTGTACCGCTATTAGGGGACTGACGTTCACCGCCCCCCTAGGCCCGCCATGCGATGTATCAGACGAACAGACCGGACTGTACGGAGATTGTCACATACAGGCTCAGTAGGAGTGCAGATGGGGTTCACCTCGTCAGTCTTCTTATCGACATCTACCTGGGGACCGTTACGTACAGCTAGTGCCGCTTGCGGTCTGTGGTTAAACCCACTGCCAGCGTAGTGTCGAGTCTTTAGAGTCCCACACAGAGAGCTATTCGCCTTTAGGCAAAACGAGTAGAGGTCGCATGGTTTTGCGACAGGGTTCGTTCGCATCCGCGCACTTGTGCACGGTTGCTGTCCGGACAGTTTATACTAGCGGGCTTTGGTTTAAGCCGGATCCTAGTATATGATTTGAGATTGGTTTTTCTCATTGTGTTCGTGTTCCTCGGATCACGAATGCGGGTGCGTATGCACGGTTGCTTGAGATTGAGGGAGAGGACCTTGTTTAGGGTTAATGACTATTGTCATTTTATTAACCCTATTGTTTTTGTGTGGATTATAGTTAATTGATAATTAGCTTAATAAATTGTGCATGGTTGTTGTTGACATTTTGACTTCGTTGACTTGTTGACCTTGTTGACCACTTGACCATCATCATTTGTTTTGGAAGATGCTCTTTGATCTTTGCAAAATTGAAATGATAATGGTCATGTCAAGATTTATCATGACAATTTTCAAGCTAATTATCTAATTAAAATAACTCACACATATTAGTGAGAAACGTGGACTTACAGGATGTTCTACAAGGAACACAGCTATGCAAAGCAAGAACTAGAGCTACCAGTTTTTAAACAAGTTTCTACAACATATTAGGTTTCTTTTAGTTTCATTATTCTCATTAATGAAGTCCCATTTTAATATGCTTCACAAGCATCACATTTGAAACGAAATCTGCAATATAACATATATCTCATATATATATAATATAAACATTCGTCTCAGGCGGTAATATGATCTCATCACAGAACATTACAGCAGAAGAACATATATGAAATATTGGATATACTAGGACGTCCGTATTTTCAATATGAGCCTGTATAAAACACGGATTCTACGGTCGCGATGAATAGCCATACCCACATCCCTAGACCCCTACGAGAGTGGCAAGCAACACTGCCAATTCTAGGGTTAGGAGACCCGGTCTCGACTCCTCGAGATGGTCTCCCACTGGACCCTAGAACCCGGTTATTTGTGCTCCCCGCCTTGGGTCTACCTAATGCGGAAAAGTAAATAATATAAAACGGTGACATCATCCTCAGCCCGGAAGTGCCCCAATAAAAGAATATTACATTCAAATGAATTTTACATGAATGAAAAAGAAAAACTCTTATCTCACATAAAACCCCCAGCTATTCAAACGCGACGATCCAATACAACATATCACAGCAACACATAATATCTTATATCATCAACGTAAGCATGTTTGCGTATCTCGATTGTCGTTGATGTATAGAAATGAAGCCGGCGATACACCACATACTGCGCTTACGGTCACAGAAAAGAAAGTGTAAAACTACAATAGTTGGAATCCGCAACCTCCTTAGACATCGCATGCCCAACCAAATGAATTCCTTAGACATCGCATGCCTAACAATTATAAACCCCGCATTTTAGTCTCATTATCGAAAACACTTTTCAATATCAAGTCGGGCAATTCAATAAGATTCCCGACAACCTGATCGAATGCTCGTCGCAAACTTTAGTAGACGGCCGCACCCCCGGATGCCGTCGACGAAGTGCACTAAGGCGGAACACCGCTGCCGCGAGCACCCGAACCGATGCTTTTGGCGACGGGGTTCTCCTACAGTCACTCGGTTGGGGCTATGGGGCGTGGCTATCTATTATGTTTATCCGGCGAGTATTCGCGTACGCTACGTGATTGCGACGGACTTTTGATCACATCAAAATTCCGTGGCAACCGATCAATTTGAGACTAAACTACTAGATTTATAACATTCAAATTAGTTATCTCATAACTACCTATGGATTCCAAATATTGTATCACATTCTAGATAAATAGACAATGTTAAACTTTCCGTTCGAATAATCAAACTCCCAAAATTTCCCCAATATATCTCAACACTTGAAATCAGTTTAAAAAACATCCATCACATGCCACAGTACCGATGGTCCAGCCGTACAAGGGTCAAGACAACGCCTCACATGTGGCACGCCGTACTGCCCTAAACCCTAAGGTTTAGAGGCAGTTCAAGACGGTCACATAATCGAGTTAAGGTTTGTTGTCTTCTAGAGGGTCCACCGCGTTACTTGCATGACTTTACGAAAGTTTCAAACACGAGAAAAAATCCAACTTTTGAAAATTTTCCGACAGGAGAAAAAGTGAGTTATTGATATTCGTTCGAACTTTTTAACAGTTTCTAAAAATTATCCGGACAAACTAAACGAATTTAAATTATCCGATCGAATCAACGAGTCCCCAATACAACCCTAGAAAACTCAACACTTGAGTGGAATTAAACAATTCCCAGAAAAAAATGACAAGAATGGACCTAAGAATAATTATATGAAATATGAGGGACTAAGTCCAAATTTTGGCCGCGGTTACGCGGTCAAATAATTGAATTAGTGGACCGTACTTCACAGTAATTCTTAGTTTTTCCTGCTTATTTTTCTGAGCATTTTTAATTCATAAAAAACCACATTTTTGAAAAATGTACAGAGAAGGGTAAACATCGGGGTTTCCGGGTTCAATCGGACTTTAAACTTCGTCTAGACTTCGCTTAAAGCTCTAGCTTGGCTCTGATACCACTATAGGGTTGCTAGGCAAGAATACAAGGTTCTACGAGGCATCAACCATGCCCGATTTAAAAATTAGCCGTGCCGAAAAACCCGAAGTCGGATCTTTAAACTAGAGTTTAGGCGAAAAAAAGTATGTTAAACACTTTAACACTAAGTGAGAGGGATTACAACCTTTGTAGATCCGGTCCTTCACTTCTAAAGCTCCATGTTGAAATCCCTTCGCTGCGATCATCGTGTTCCAGACTCTCGAGAGGTTCCACGAAGATAAAGATGCAGTCGTGCTTCCGATCATCGATACAAAGATGATCTACCTTGAAGTTCCGTTAACACAAGCTAACACTCATAATATGAAGTGAACACCCTCATCTAAATGGCAAAGATAGATGAGGATGATGAAGTAGGATTTTTGCTCTCTTTTATTATCTTTTTCTCACACTCATTCATCACTTAGAAAAATCTAGTAAGCCTTTTTCATGAAAAAAAGAAGAAGGAAGAAGAAGATGAATAATGATTAGAATCCTTTTGTGATGAATAATGAAAAGATGATAATGATGAATAATGCAACCATGGTTGACTAAACCGTTGTAGAGATTTAACTTGGGCTAGGGTTTGGGTTGGGTTAAGAATGAGTCATAACAAAATATCTTAACACAAAACAAAAAGAAACCTTCTAGAATCACCTAGAAAGTATTAACCCAAATCAAACCCTAATTTTGTTTAATCTCTACTAAACATGTTGCATTAGTTATCATATCATGTTACAATATTATATATCACATATATAATATTTATTGTAACCAAATAAAATAATACAATTAACATATATCGCATATATATCAATGTATTACCCGAGTGAAAAAAAGAATCTTTTAGTGAGCTAATATTAATTAATGTAATTTAATATATCATATATATTATTATACATTAAACTATCGAATCAACACTCGATCCGACAATCCGGCTATATCGCATATAACCGACTAATACGATGACCCGGCTATATCACATATACCCGGCCGATATCTCATATCGCGAGAATCCATTATGGTATCACATACCGCATTATCCTCGGTCACGCACATATCACATATGTGCTCCTACTTCATTTTGCCTGAGCCAAGAAACCTCTGTGTAGGACTCTTAAGAATCGTCAATACGCTGGCAGTAGGTGATGATCATATCAAACACCCACAAGATGCAAGCGGTCAGCTAAACGTAACAGCCACCCAGGTATTGAGCGCTCAGAAGATCAACAAGCAAGCCCGAACATTCTCCTTTGAATCCAATCAGTAACACCCCCGTACTGTCCGGTCTCGTCGTCTGATATGTCGCATATCTCGCCTAGGGGTGGTAAACGTCAGACCCCAGTAGCTTGATAAGTCGTGTCGATATGAGGTCTATAACAGTTTGAGAAACTACTGATAACACTTACCAGTAAATCTCAGCAACCCTGGCCAGGGATTTCCGGTTATAGCCAATCGAACACAGCACAACATCAACTCCCTATACCGGGAGAGACGAATCCACTCCTATCGCTCATTGCCTCCATGTGATTCGGGACTGTACCCAAAAGCCACCTTTTTGCATGCCCTCATGGACATGGTATGATGGAAATCAAAGCACAGTTGGAATCACACAAGACTCTATGACGATCTCGGGTCAACAGACTACTCTGTACCAGTGTCACCGGAGAACTGCCATTTGACGTGAGGTATAATACCATCAGGGAGTTCTCGGCGAGTCCGTCCAGTGTACCCAGTCTCTACTGAGCACCCGTACACCATCCTTGATGTCAAACACCGATGGATATGGGATCATCCATCGCCCATCATATGGGTCAAGATGCGAATACGCTAGTCTACACCGGTGCATCGATGCCCTGTCTCGATACACCCTCGACTAGGAACAGTTATAGGATGTACTCGTCGACTACCGTAGCCCCACTAGTATGATTTCATCATAGTCCCAGTATTCGAGTACATCTCCTAAGGGCTTTATCAACATGTAACATAGAGACAATCAGATTATATGTTAAGATAAAGTGCAACCAGATAGCATACTATCATGTCGAGTAAGAAAGTCCTCCCTATATATGTCCAAGCATCCATTACAATATACATCGTATGTACAGTAATGGCCTTTAGGGCATACATATAACTAACATATTCATATACCTATAACTTCTCAAAACTTGGACCCTGTGTTTCTATGAAACACTTGTCTAAAAACTAGAGAAGTCATAACTAAACCGAATATAGTACGAGGACCATCTCTTCTGTCCTAATGGACAATGGACAACATACAATACTCTGCATAAGTCCCTTGAGTCTGACAACTCAAACCCTGTGTGTCATAGGTTGAAAACTGTACTATGGTTATGAAGAATTACACCGCTGTTTAATGCTCCTTACCTAACCATCCACTGATATAGGTAAATGTCATAGACATAATTTCAAAAAGGTATATCTCACTCTATAAAAATAGACGTACAGATATATCAATTTGAAATTGGTGCATAACAGCGGATATTCAAAACCAAATATTTGCCGTCCGGCAAACAACCCAGGTGACTTCCTCAAATATCACTGATTACAACGAATCCCGATATAATGAGGATGATCATCTAATTCCCAATAACTTACTCCCACTCATCATCTGTAAAACCATACAGATGTGAGAATCATATTTGGTAAATACATACCCTGGAGTAAGTATCTAATCGGGAAATCAGTTTTCCTTTAACAGTACACAGTGAAACTGAAACATTGAAATGTTTCAATGGGGTATCCGGGTATTCCTAGTAATGCCTCTTCCATTATCCAGATTCACAACTGTAACCATATAATTCTTTGCCATCTTTCCAAATCCCTTTATATGTCTTTAGTCATTACCTTCTGTACACCCCTTTAGGCCAAATGGTTTTCTTCCTTCCCTACCGTTTGGCACCAGCCTTTGGTTTGGAAGAAGACTATCCAATAAGCATAATGGGTGTACTGTCCTAATCCTAGGAGCAATCGCAATGCGAGAGAAGGTGAAGATAAAAGACAACCGAATAAACCTTATTCCGATTTCTCCTGAACCAGAATCCATCCCCGAACTGGAACAAGATCCTTTCGAGTTCGTATATAACCATACGATGGAGTATCCAATAAACTGTGGATCTTCGTAGTGATACGGAGTGTTCTGGAGAAATACAATGGTTATTTAGGATTGGCGAATAAATACTTGGTTTGGTCGTGAATAGCCGTCGCGATTTACTTTGCCCTCTTACTAATCCCTTGTTATGTCTTTACTTAATACCTTCTGTACACCATCGTTATGCTAATTGGTTTTCTTCATTCCCCACCGTTCGGCACCAGCCTAAGGTTTGGAAGAAGACTATCCAATTTGCGTAATAGGTGTACTGTCTCCTAAACCAAGGAGTACTCGCAACCTGAGAGAAGGTAAAAGGAAAAGACAACTGAATAGTCCTATTCGTTTTCTCCAGAACCGGAAACCATCCTCGAATAAATCCCTTCGAGTTCGTATATAACCATACGATGGTTTTGTCCAATGGAAGTGGACGTTCGTAGTAATACGGGGTGTCCTGGAGAAAAGGTTAAAAGTAGGAGTGGCAATGTGGTATGCAACTCTGATAATCCAAAAGCCAGTGTTTAAGAAGGTTCGGTTAATTTTGGTCACTGAGTCATAGTCTTAGGGTCGGGTCAATGGTCGCTGCCAAAGAGAGAGAGAAAAGAAACTCTCAGCGTGCACTCTAACCTAGATCAGAATGGTTACCAATTTATCTAATCTGGAAACCTCCCACTGTACCGTCAAATTCTCCTCCAAACCTGAAAGAAGAATTAGTCGGGATCACCCGAGGAGTAAACCAACTCATCATTGGGAATCGGGATCCAACAATCATCGTATGATAACGTGACGGAATCCGCTCACGTCATCACACTCTAGAAGGTATGCGCATATCTGGCAAGTTTCAGTTTCTATAGAAACTCCCGAAGTGGATTTTTACCCCATGCTCTTATGACCTTGACGAAGGTCAACAAATCATAAGTCACATGTCAAGTTCTATCCGTCATTGTCCAGGTTAATTTGAACCCACCCGTACAATCCCTTGACGAAGGTCAACAAGGCTATACGACTGTCCCAAACCAACGCATCTATCTATGCAGCAGAAAGGTAACAAGCAGCTACCATACACTATGCCTTGACAAAGGTCAATAAACATAGCATGAATACTACGTGCTACCCGTCTGAAACGATGGAGGGCTACGAATGGTTTCTGGCAAAAAACCTTTAACGTAATGAACTTGATATCGTTGAAGGAACTGGATAGCTTTTATGAAAATATAGTGGCGAAAACCTTTGCTAAAGAGGTCACTCCCGGTGAAGGGATCTCGGCTCTTTCCCCGTAGAATGAGGTGCAGGATATTCCAACTGAATACCACGATGCAAAGCAAAAGTAATCGGCTATAGTGAAGTTATTGCCCTGACGTAAACTTTTTGTCCAAGGGGTCACTCCCGGTGAAGGGATCTCGGCCCTTGCCTCGTCGACTGAGGAGCAGGATATTCCAACTAAATATCACTGTGCAAAACAAAAGTGAACGTCCTTACAATAACAGCTTTTTGAAAAGTGTTCCAACAACATCAGAATAGGTTTGTATTTAACTTGCATTGATCCGAATCAACGCAGTCCCATCAATTGATCACACCAATAAAGAACGAAAATAATGATGTACGTATATGCCATCCGCATTCGCCACTGGGTCCCATCATTACCCGTAAGGTTACTTAACTAACTACAGAGCGGGGACAGGACTAGCGCGGATGCAAAACATATACAACATCTACTAGTATATATATCAATATATAATATTTCGCTCAAGGCGTGATAAAATGCAACATCACAGAAATGTAATAAGCATCATAGAACAATACAGATATCTGGGATCCCCGGGTTTCACAGAGCCGCTACTGAAACTCGACGTTTTTCTGGTCGTGTGGATAGCCTGTGCAATGAAATCCTAGACCCCTACGGGCGCGGCAAGTTACCCGCCAAAACCTGAAGCGAGGAAGCCCCCTTCAGCAACGTGAATGGACCACCCAGCACTTCACAGAATCCGGTAACTTGGGCACCCCTCCTGGGTCAACCTGTACCCCTACGAGTGCGGTGAATAGCCCGCCAATTCTAGAGTAAAGCCCCCTCCGTCTCAATGCCATGAGATGCGGGCTTGTTGCCCTCTAGAACCCGGCTATCCGTGCATCCCTCCGCGGGGTAATCCTAGTACAGAAAATAAAATATACATACAACGGGTACATCGACCTCGGCCTGGTCGTGCCCCAAAAGAATAATATACAAACAGGCAGTGACGGCAGTCCACATGTCGGACGCTCGCCCCGCAAAATCAAATGTACTTAATACAACCAAATCTGTACTAGCATTGCATCCAGGCTATCCCCAACGACCAATCCGCAACATCACAGCACATCACAGAATATCAACGTGAATGTCACGTTCGCAAATCTGTCTAACCGGGCTATAGCAGTTAGACAGGATTTACCGATCAAGTGACATTCACGGTCACAGATATAATGTAAATACTGTGAACTAATGTGTTTAAACTATTCGATCGATCAAATTTACCCAAGTGGGCCCCAAGCACTACTATAGCACTCACAGAATATCTGGGCCCAAAAAGAACATTCCAAAAACCCTATTTTCAAGTCAGGAGCTTTCTGTAAAATTTTGGTACACTGCACAGTGAAAGTCGTGGCGGAACCGCGGCCCAAGCATGGGTTTGGCCGTGGTTCCGCGGTGATGTAGTGTGTTCACGAGACCAAATTTTTACAGAATTCTTAGAATTCCCTGCACATCATTCTGCAACAACCTGAAAAATTTTTGGAGCTAAAAAAATTTCGACAGAAACTGATGCACATGAAAACGCGGTTTTTGGAATTTTGTTCGATCGGAAATGTAAACACATTAGACAAAGCTAGACTAGGTTAATGGCGAGGCTCTGATACCACTGTAAGTGCACGGCGGCGCCCCGGCCGTCAATCCAACGCCGGAATGCGGAAGCGATACTTTTCTTTATTCTTTAAACCGGCACCACCGCGCACTAAAATCCCGAATCGTGCCATTAGTCTAGTCCTAGCTAACAAGAGAAAGGGGTAGAGAGATATACCGAGCGATCCGTGTCCTTCGGTCTTCTCGTCGTCGTCCCGATCTCCCCGCGGAATCTCCGGTCTTCACCTCCTCGCCGGAAAGGGCACCACGTCGTCGGCTTCTTTTACGGGCTCCCACCTCTGGACCGAGGCAACTCGGGCACGAAGTTGGCGAACCGACGTGCCCAAGGTTTGCTGTAGAATACGTGTAGTGCTCTATGTCTCATTTGGGGTTTGAGGAAGTTGCCTTTGGTGGAGGAAATGAACTATGGAATTTTGTGATGAACTTGGGGATTTTTGCAAGCATGAGAGAACCAAAAATCCCCCACACAAAAATGGGCAGCCCCTCTCCTTGTCTTGGCCGGCCATGCTCAATAGAGAGGAGAAGAATGAGAGTGTGTGAGAGTAACTCAAGGGGGGAGTCAACACAAAAAAGAGGGGGGGTGTTTGAGTGTTATGCAAGAAAGAATGATGAGTGATGATGAGAACAAAATCATCACATACAAAACCAACACTCCAAAACCCAATCAATTCCCATCACCATCAAACAAAGGTCAAACAATCATGAACCATGGAAGTCAAATGGTGGAGGAATTATCATAATACAACAATATGCAAATAACACCCTCCAAAATGCTTATTTGCACAAATGCAAATAAGCCCTCCTCCACCAATCTTCAGCCAATGAAAGATACAAAGAAATATGGCTGAAACGGAAAACAAACTGGCAACTCCAAAAAAATGATCCCGTAATAAATTACAGGAAAACCCCGCTACTGTATATACATACCCGCATTTGTATTCCGACCGAATACAAATGCAATGAGACAAAGTCTACACTGTACAATACTAGGATCCGGCTTAAACCAAAGCCTGCTAGTATTATCCGTCTGATCCTGATCCGTGCAATACCGCACGTATCTGATTGAACCCTGCCATATCTCCATACGGCCTCTACAGCGTTTCGCCCGAAACTTGAGCAACTGTCTGTGGGGGACTCTAAAGACTCATCAATCTTTGGTTGTGGATTTAACCACTAGCAAGTCAGAGGTATTAGCCATACGTAACCTGCTACCAGGTATTGCCCAAAAGGGACGTCGATGAGCGAACTCATCCTGACACCCTACTGAGCCTGTCAGTGACAATATCCGTACAGTCCGGTCCGTTCGTCTATGAGCATCGCATGGCGGGCCTAGGGGGTTGGTAAAAGTCAGACCCCCAAAAGCGATACAAGTCGTGTCGGAGTGTAGCCCAGAACACCCTGAGATACTATTGGAATACCTACCAGTAAATCTCCTGCCTTGGCCAAGGACTTCGTGTAATGGCTCTCCTAGACACGGCGCGACCTCACCCCCAATACAGGGAGAGACGAACCCCTGAAGATCCGCTCACTGCCTCCATGTGGCTCGGGACTGTACCCAACTAAAACATCTTTGCACGTCTCCTTTGAGCATGGTAGGGTAGTAATCAAAGTACAGTGGGAACTCACACGAGACAAATGACGATCCTCAGGTCGATGAACTAACCTGTACACATGTCACCAGGGAACTGCTATCTGATGTCAGGTATAAGACCAACTAGCATGTTCCCGGCGAGTCCTGTCCGGTGTACTCATAACCCAATGAGCACCTGTATACATCTTAGGTGAACCAACTGACATCAGTGGCTTGTGAGACCGGCCACCGCCCCTCGTCAGGGTCTCGACTGTATACACTAGTCTACTCTGGAGTATCGATGCCCTGTTTCGAAAATCCCATGACTAGGGACCTTTTAAGGATGTGCTTATAGACTACCAGCTCCCACGTATATGATCGCCCTCATACTGCTGGCAGTCAAGAAAGAATCCTAGGGGCTCTATCAACGTGCAATAGTAACCTGTAAGGTCACCTGAAGCAGTACACGATGATAAAGGTAAACCGGATAGCATACTATCATCTTGAGTAAGACTGTCCTACCGGAATAGGTCCTCCCTCAATCATTGCAATCACATGCCTGTGATCCAATAATTGACTCTGAGGGCACTATCTCCAACAATAATACCAACCAACAGTTCCCTGCGAGTCCTGTCCGGTGTACCCGCAACCCAACGAGCACCTGCATACTATCTCCAGTACGGCGTACTGATGGCTATGGGACGGACCATCTCCCCAACTGGGATGAGAAGCGTACACACTAGTCTACTCCGGAGTATCGATGCCCTGTCTCGATAATCCTACGACCAGGGACCTGAAAAAGGATGTGCTTGTAGACTACCCAGTCCCCACTAGTGTGACTGCCATCACAACGCTGGTAGTCAAGCAAGATCCTAAGGGCTCTATCAATATGTATTCGTGATATGCTAAAAGAAACATATACACATATTAAGATAGATGTAAACCAAGTAGCATACTACTATGTTGAGCAAGACTGTTAATATAACTGTAAGTATCCCAAGCTTCCATTAAGTAATATACAAGCTAGTATGATACAATAATGGCCCTTAGGGCATATACACTAACAATCTCCCAATTGTACTAGGGCCATGTACTAACGTATCGACGACCTATCATCTCGAATAGCCACTCGAACCGCGTCTGAGGTAAGGCCTTTGTGAATGGATCTGCGGTATTCTCCTCTATAGCAACTCTCCGGACCTCGATCTATCGGTGATCTATGATCTCCCTGATCAGGTGATACCGCCTTAAGATGTGTCTGGACTTCTGATGGGACCTGGGTTCTTTCGCTAAAGCTATAGAGCCGTTGTTTTCACAATACAGCGACATTGGATCAACAATGGTAGGAACCACCTGAAGCTCTGTTAGGAACTTCTTCATCCAGACTGCTTCTTTTGCGGCATCGCAAGCAGAGATATACTTGTAGGGTTGCTAGGCACGCGCACAAGGGTCTACGAGGCATCAACCATGCCCGATTAAAAATTTAGCCGTGCCGAACAACCCGAATACGGAACTTTAAACTAGAGATTAGGCGAAAACAAGCATGCTAAACAATTTAACACTAAGTGAGAGGGATTACAACCTTTGTAGATTCGGTCCTTCACTTCATATGCTCCGTTTTGTGGTCCCTTCGTTGTGATCATCGGGATCCGGACTCTCGAGAGGTTCCACGAAGAGAAAGACGCAACCTTTGCTTCCGATCTTCGATACTAAGATGATCTACCTTGAAGTTTCTTTAGCACAAGCTAACACTCATGAAATGATGTGAACACCCTCATCTAAATGGCAAGGGAAGATGAGGATGATGAAGTAGGATTTTTGCTCTATTTATTTATCTTTTTCTCACAGTTATTCATCACTTGGAAAAATCAAGAAAGCTTTTTTTTTTGAAAGAATGAAGGAAGAAGATGAACAATATTTGTTAAATTCATTTGTGATGAATAGGAAAAGGAGATAATGATCAATTATGTAACCATGGTTCACTTAACCATTGTAGAGAATTAACCAAGGGTTAGGGTTTTGGGTTGAGTTAAGAATGAGTCATAGGTAAATATCTTTTCCATGACAAAACAAAAACCTTCTAGAATCATTTAGAAACCATTAACCCAAATCAAACCCTAATCTTGATTAATCTTTACTAAACATGTTGCATTAGTTATCATATCATGTTACAATATTATATATCACATATATAATATTTATTGTAACCAAATAAAATAATACAATTAACATATATCGCATATATATCAATGTATTACCCGAGTGAGAAAAAGAATCTTTTAGTGAGCAAATATTAGTTAATGTAATTTAATATATCATATATATTATTATACATTAAAATATCGAATCAACACTTGATCCGACAATCCGGCTATATCGCATATAACCGACTAATATTTATCCGTACCGATTCATCGAATCAACACTTGATCCGATGACCCGGCTGATATCAAATATCGCGAGAATAGAATGCGGTATCACATATCGCATTATCCTCGGTCCCGCACATATCACATATGTGCTCCTACTCCGTTTTGCCTGAGTCAAGAAACCTCTGTGTAGGACTCTAAAGAATCGTCAATACGCCGGCAGTAGGTGATGATCATATCAAACACCCACAAGCTGCAAGCGGTCAGCTAAACGTAACAGCTACCCAGGTATTGAGCACTCAGAAGATCGACAAGCAAGCCTGTACATTCTCCTGTGAATCCAAACAGTAACACTCCCATACAGTCCGGTCTCGTCGTCTGATATGTTGCATATCTCGCCTAGGGGTGGTAAACGTCAGACCCCAGTAGCTCGATAAGTCGTGTCGATTTGAAGTCTATAACAGTTCGAGAAACTACTGATAACACTTACCAGTAAATCTCAGCAACCTTGGCCAGGGATTTCCGGTTATAGCCAATCGAACACAGCATAACATCAACTCCCTATACCGGGAGAGACGAACCCCTCCTATCGCTCATTGCCTCTATGTGATTCGGGACTGTACCCAAAAGCCACCTTTTTGCATGCCTTCTTGGACGTGGTATGATGGAAATCAAAGCACAGTGGGAATCACACAAGACTCTATGACGATCTCGGGTCGACAGACTATTCTGTACCAGTGTCACCGGAGAACTGCCATCTGACGTATGGTATAATACCATCTGGGAGTTCTCGGCGAGTCCGTCTAGTGTACCCAGTCTCCACTGAGCACCCGTACACCATCCTTGATGTCAAACACCGATGGATATAGGATCATCCATCACCCATCATATGGGTCAAGATGCGTATACGCTAGTCTACACTGGTGCATCGATGCTCTGTCTCGATACACCCACGACTAGGAACAATTATAGGATGTACCCGTCGACTACCGTTGCCCCACTAGTATGATCTCATCATAGTCCCAGTAGTCGAGTACATATCCTAAGGGCTTTATCAACATGTAATATAGAGACAATCAGAATACATGTTAAGATAAAGTACAACCAGACAGCATACTATCATGTCGAGCATGAAAGTCCTCCCTATATATGTCCTAGCATCCACTACAATATACATCGTATGTACAGTAATGGCCTCTAGGGCATACATATAACTAACAATCTCCCACTTGCACTAGGGCCATCTGTTATGGTATCGCATACCCAACAATTAGCCGCGGTTGAAGTATCTCATACTCAACCATCCCATAAAAGTCTCTACTGGGAAAAAGGCCTTCGTGAGTGGATCCGCGCTGCGTTCTCTGTGTCTACTCTCCTAACCTCGATCTCCCTGGAGATCAACCATCTCCATGATCAGGTGATACTGCCTAAGAATTATATCTGGATTTCTGATTGGACGGTAGTTCCTTGGCTGAAGCCACAACTCCATTGTCACACAATGGTAGGAACGAAGTTCATCTTATGAACTTATATATATATCCAGACTGCCTCTTCTGTAGCATCCTTGGTAACGATTTATCTTGCCTTTAATCATCTAGTATGTCACGGTATCTAGTTTAGAACTCTTCCAACATACCGTCCCTCCACTGAGGGTATAGACAAGCCTGCGACTGATATTCAGTCGTCCTTATCACCCTGGAACCATTCCAGTGATTCTCCCCAGGATCTATTGATACCATCTCACTATAACTAGTGAGTATCCTAAAATCCAATTAGATCTATCTCATAGATCCAAAACCCAGGATTTAGGAGGTATCGCTTTGATCCTATATGGAGAATCCTTGTGATAAGCGGAGATTGACCGATCGTAGCATAGGAAACTCTTTCCCTATCAAGAGTATGTCATCCACGTACTCTACGAGGATCATCACCATACTCTCTTCTACCTTTTCGTATATACAAGGTTCATCTACCATTTTGATGAAGTCAAACTCTTTGACTACTACATCAAAACAGATGTTCCAACTCCGCGATGCCAGTTTTATTACATAAAACATTTTGCACACGTTTCCGCTGCTCCCACTGTCTACGAAGCCCTCTGGCTGTGTACTTATAGACGCTCTCTTCTAAAACATCACTTAGAAAAGCAGTCATGACACCCAACCACCAGATATCGTAGTCATGGTATATAGCCGTGGCAAGTAGGATCTGGATGGACTTAAGCATAGATCCTTAGAAAAGGTTTCAACATAATCCATACCTGGTCTATGATGCAAACCTTTAACTAGTCTAGCTTTGAAAGTCTCAACTTTTCGATGTACACCAAGTAATCTTCTCAAGATATACTTTCTCCTGATGGGGATTTAACCCTTCAGATAAAGCAACCAAAGTCCATACTTTGTTGGTGTATAAGGATTCCATCTCAGATCGATAAGCATCCAGCCATTCTTACAGAGTCCCACTCCTGATGGCCAGCCCGAAACTAGTTGGGTCATCATCTCATGATGCAATCCTCGCTCCCACTGTCATAGAGAAACCAAAGTATCTCTCAGGTGGGTGAGGAACCCTACTAGATTGGCGGAGAGGCTGAGGTTCATTGGTAACTATTGAATCCTTTGGTTCTACCAAATCATCAGCTGCAGTTTGTATGGCTGGAACCATTCCAGTTCTACATAACAGACCTTGCCTCGAGCTTGTCCGGATTTTGGTTTTAGACATAGCCCGGACAACCCCAAATCTTAACAAGCTTAAGATATGGGCTCTTCCCTTTCCATATCACATATGAAGTAGTAGGCAACTGATTTGATTTGAACCCTATTCAATAGGTATGCAGCTTCTCAAGCGCATAACACCCAAAAGGAAATAGGAAACTCAGTAGTACTCATCATAGAGCACACCATATCTAATAGGGTGAGTTTGCTCCGCCCCGATATACCATCGTGCTATGGTGTATACGGAGGAGTAATGCTGAGAGAGAATCTCATTCTCCTTTAGAACAGTCCAGAAATTCCGTGCTCAAGTATTCCCCTCCTTGATCTCATCAAAGGACATAATACTTATACCCGTATTTTGGTTCTCTACTTCTAACTTATATTCTGTGAATATCTCAAAAGCTTCGGACTTGTGTTTCAGCAGGAACATATGTCTGAATCTTGAGAGATCATCAGAGAATGTAATGAAGTACAAAGAACCAGTCTTGGCATGTGTAGACAGGAGACTTTCATACATCAGCATGTAACAATCCCAAGAGTTCACTAACTCTTTCTCTGTTTCCAATAAACAGAGCTGTGATCATCTTATCTTTGTGACATGACCGGCAAGTTTCACAAGATGTAAATTCAAACTAATTTAAATATGCATCTATATGTAACTTCAGCCAGTCGGGTCGCATGGATATGACCTAGTCTACAATACCTCAAGAAGGATTGATTCATTTCTGAACTCTTCCTCTTGTATGTGTTCCTTATACTAAGAACTGTAGTTTGATTTAGAACGTCAATGCTTTTAGATAACGTGCCTGATCCGATCAACTCTTGATATAGGAAATGTTCAAAACATTATCCAACAATACAAAATTATATCCTTTCTTTACTAATAAAGAGACTGATATGATTTTGTATATCAGGTTCGGTATCTAATAACATTTGTTCAGAATCAATGTATTCCGGTAATACAGGGTGACAGTGACCAACAGACTTGGCTGCAACACTTGCACCGTTTTCTGCCTCATGAAACTTATCACCCGTTCTCAGTTCTTTACCTATCTGTAGCCCATGTAACAGATTACATATACGGGATCCTGATCCGGTATCACATACCCAGGACGTAAAGGATACTGAGAAACAGTTCTGTGTAATGAACACACCCGAAGATGATGCATCAACATGCACTTTCTTCGTTTGGGCAGCACGGGAATTCTGGTAATCCCCAATTTCCTGCTCTGTCTTATAACAATTATAAGTTGGAGCGGGACCAACGTTCCCCAGCTCAGTATAACAAGCGGGTTCGGTCAATATATCCGTTTTATTATCTTGATTAAGGCGTGATATGGTCGCTATCTGGAGAGAGAGAGAAGAAAACACTCAGCGTATGCTCTTGCAAGATTAGATTGGTTATATAATATATCTAATCAGGATGTCTCCCACTGTTTTAATCAAATCTTCCTTCAAACCCTAAAAGGAAAAGACTAGCCGCGATTAATTACACGCTACAAGTTCGCCAATCTTTCAGCCAGGCCAGTGTCGGTACTTTGAGGGAGGTCCCCCGTGCTTTCGCACGAACCTAATTAAAGTAAACCTCGTTTTCCCAGAGGCGTAACCCCGTTAACACCTTTCTAGACACCTACTTGATCGGCTAATTGTAATGTGTAAAACTCTCCCAGGAGTAACTCTTACTCGCAGTGGGTATCGGGATCCAACTATCTCATAGAAGGTATGCAATCTCATTGCAAATTTCAACACTTGAAATTCCCGATAATATTTTGCCCCCAGCACCCTATGACCTTGACGGAGGTCAACAAACCATAGGCTACTAGTCAAGTTCAACCCGTCATTTCTTGATCGAATTAAACCCACCCGCACGACCCTTGACGGAGGTCAACAAGGCCGCACGACTACCCTAATCCAATCTGCATCATATGCATAAGCAGATAAATACTAGTCAGCTACCGCACACTACGCCTTGACGGAGGCCAACAAACGTAGCACGAATACTAAGTAGGACTTATCTGAAATGACGGAGGGCTACGACAGGTTTTTCAGAAAACCTATTGCGTAATGAACTTGATATCGTTGTAGAATCGAGTGATTTTAAATGGAGTGTTTTTGAGGCTTTTCTAGTTATGCTAAAGGGGTCACTCCCGGTGAAGGGATCATCGGCCCTTTCCTCATCGAATAAGGTGCAGGATATTTCATAAATACCACTATGCAAAGCAAGAACTATAGAAGCAATCAAAAGACAAACCGAGTTTGTAGCATCTGCCAGTCATTGCTAAAGGAGTCACTCCCGGTGAAGGGATCTCGGTCCTTTCCTTATCGAATAAGGTGCTGGATATTCTACAAGGAACACCGCTATGCAAAGCAAGAACTGTAGCTACTAGTTTTTATAAACAAGTTTCTACAACATCTTAGGTTTCTTTTATTTCATTAATCTCATTAATGAAGTCACATTTTAATATGCTTCACAAGCATCTCCTTTTGAAACGAAATCTGCAATATAACATATATCTCATATATAATATAAACATTCGTCTCAGGCAGTAATATGATCTCATCACAGAACATTGCAGCAGAAGAAACATATATGAAATATTGGATATACTAGGACGTCCGTGTTTTTAATACGAGCCTGTATAAAACACGGATTCCACGGTCGTGATGAATAGCCAAACCCACATCCCTAGACCCCTACGAGAGTGGCAAGTAACACTGCCAATTCTAGGGTTAGGAGACCCGGTCTTGACTCCTCGAGATGGTCTCCCACTGGACCCTAGAACCCGGTTACTTATGCTCCCCTCCTTGGGTCTACCTAATGCGGAAAAGCAAATAATATACAACGGTGACATCTTTCGCTACTTGGAAGTGCCCCAATAAAAGAATATTACATACAAATGAATTTTACATGAATGAAAAAGAAAAAACTCTCATCTCACATAAAACCCCCGGCTATTCAAACACGACGATCCAATATAACATATCACAGCAACACATAATATCTCATATCATCAACGTAAGCAAGTATGCGTATCCCGATTGTCGTTGATGTATAGCAACGAAGCCGGCGATACACCATATACTACGCTTACGGTCACAGAAAAGAAAGTGTAAAACTACAACAGTTGGAATCCGCAACCTTCTTAGACATCGCATGCCTAACCAAATGAATTCCTTAGACATCGCATGCCTAACAATTATAAACCCCGCATTTTAGTCTCATTATCGAAAACTCCTTTCAATATCAAGTCAGGCAATTCAACAAGATTCCCGACGTCCTGATTGAATGCTCGTCGCAAACTTTAGTAGACGGCCGCACCCCCGATACCGTCGACGAAGTGCACCAAGGCGGAACACCGCTACCGGGAGCACCCGAACGGATGCTTTCGGCGACGGGGTTCTCCTACAGTCACTTGGTCGGGGCTATGGAGTGAGGCTGTCTATTAAGTTTACCCGGCGAGTATCCGCGTACGCTACGTGATTGCGACGGACTTTTGATCGCATCAAAATTCCGTGGCAACCGATCATCTGAGACTAAACTGCTATGTTTATAATATTCAAAACAGTTATCTCATAACTACCTGTGGATTTCAATTATTGTATCACATTCCAGAGAAATAGATAAAGTTAAACTTTCCGATCGAATCATCAAATACCCAAGATTTCCCCAATATATCTCAACACTTGAAATCAGTTTAAAAACGTCCATCACATGCCACAGTACCAATGGTCCAGCCGTAGAAGGGTCAAGCCAACGCCTCACATGTGGCACGCCGTACTGCCCCAAACCCTAAGGTTCAAAGGGCAGTTCAAGACGGTCACATAATCGAGTTAAGGTTTGTTGTCTACTAGAGGGTCCACCGAGTTACTTGCATGACTTAGAACATTCTTAAACACGAGAAAAAATCAAACTTTTGAAAAATTTTCCGACAGGGGAAAAAGTGAGTTATTGATATCCGTTCGAACTTTTTAACAGTTTCTAAAAGTTATCCGGAAAACCACATAGACAAAATCTAATACTCCGATCGAAACATCGAATCCCCAAAACAACCCCAGAAAACTCAACTGTAGAATAAACATTAAAAATTCCTAGAGAACACAGCACTAAATAAAAGAAGTTACTGTGCAAAATAGGTTTGGTGACGTCATCATTGCGCCGCGGAACCGCCGCAGAAGGCATGCTTCTGCCGCGGTTCCGCCGTGCTTTGCACTGTTCATTGAAAACTTTTTGCATCGTAATTCTTAGAATTCCCTGCTGAATTTTTTAAGCATTTTTAATATTGAAAAATCCACAATTTTCAAAAAAGGACAGAGAGCAATTTGGATTCGGGGTTTCGGGTTCGATCGGACTTTACACTCCGTCTAGACTTCGCCTAAAGCTCTAGCTTGGCTCTTATACCACTGTAGGATTTCTAGGCACGCGCACAAGGGTCTACGAGGCATCAACCATGCCCGATTAAAAATTTAGCCGTGCCGAACAACCCGAATACGGAACTTTAAACTAGAGATTAGGCGAAAACAAGCATGCTAAACAATTTAACACTAAGTAAGAGGGATTACAACCTTTGTAGATCCGGTCCTTCACTTCATATGCTCCGTGTTGTGGTCCCTTCGCTGTGATCATCGGGATCCGGACTCTCGAGAGGTTCCACGAAGAGAAAGACGCAACCTTTGCTTCCGATCTTCGATACTAAGATGATCCACCTTGAAGTTTCTTTAACACAAGCTAACACTCATGAAATGATGTGAACACCCTCATCTAAATGGCAAGGGAAGATGAGGATGATGAAGTAGGATTTTTGCTCTATTTATTTATCTTTTTCTCACAGTTATTCATCACTTGGAAAAATCAAGAAAGCTTTTTTTTTTGAAAGAATGAAGGAAGAAGATGAACAATATTTGTTAAATCCATTTGTGATGAATAGGAAAAGGAGATAATGCTCAATTATGCAACCATGGTTCACTTAACCATTGTAGAGAATTAACCAAGGGTTAGGGTTTTGGGTTGAGTTAAGAATGAGTCATAAGTAAATATCATTTCCATGACAAAACAAAAACCTTCTAGAATCATCTAGAAACCATTAACCCAAATCAAACCCTAATCTGGATTAATCTTTACTAAACATGTTGCATTAGTTATCATATCATGTTACAATATTATATATCACATATATAATATTTATTGTAACCAAATAAAATAATACAATTAACATATATCGCATATATATCAATGTATTACCCGAGTGAGAAAAAGAATCTTTTAGTGAGCAAATATTAGTTAATGTAATTTAATATATCATATATATTATTATACATTAAAATATCGAATCAACACTTGATCCGACAATCCGGCTATATCGCATATAACCGACTAATATTTATCCGTACCGATTCATCGAATCAACACTTGATCCGATGACCCGGCTGATATCAAATATCGCGAGAATAGAATGCGGTATCACATATCGCATTATCCTCGGCCCCGCACATATCACATATGTGCTCCTACTCCATTTGTCCTGAGTCAAGAAACCTCTGTGTAGGACTCTAAAGAATCGTCAATACGCCGGCAGTAGGTGATGATCATATCAAACACCCACAAGCTGCAAGCGGTCAGCTAAACGTAACAGCTACCCAGGTATTGAGCGCTCAGAAGATCAACAAGCAAGCCTGTACATTCTCCTGCGAATCCAAACAGTAACACTCCCGTACAGTCCGGTCTCGTCGTCTGATATGTTGCATATCTCGCCTAGGGGTGGTAAACGTCAGCCCAAGTAGCTCGATAAGTCGTGTCGATTTGAGGTCTATAACAGTTCGAGAAACTACTGATAACACTTACCAGTAAATCTCAGCAACCGTGGCCAGGGATTTCCGGTTATAGCCAATCGAACACAGCACAACATCAACTCCCTATACCGGGAGAGACGAATCCCCTCCTATCGCTCGTTGCCTCCATGTGATTCGGGACTGTACCCAAAAGCCACCTTTTTGCATGCCCTCTTGGACGTGGTATGATGGAAATCAAAGCACAGTGGGAATCACACAAGACTCTATGACGATCTCGGGTCGACAGACTACTCTGTACCAGTGTCACCGGAGAACTGCCATCTGACGTATGGTATAATACCATCTGGGAGTTCTCGACGAGTCCGTCCAGTGTACCCAGTCTCCACTGAGCACCCGTACACCATCCTTGATGTCAAACACCGATGGATATGGGATCATCCATCGCCCATCATATGGGTCAAGATGCGTATACGCTAGTCTACACTGGTGCATCGATGCCCTGTCTCGATACACCCACGACTAGGAACAATTATAGGATGTACCCGTCGACTACCGTTGCCCCACTAGTATGATCTCATCATAGTCCCAGTAGTCGAGTACATATCCTAAGGGCTTTATCAACATGTAATATAGAGACAATCAGAGTACATGTTAAGATAAAGTACAACCAGATAGCATACTATCATGTCGAGCAAGAAAGTCCTCCCTATATATGTCCTAGCATCCACTACAATATATATCGTATGTACAGTAATGGCCTCTAGGGCATACATATAACTAACAATACTCCGCTTCCATCGTCGAGTCAGCAACGGTGTCCTGCTTGGAACTCTTCCAGCACACCGCCCCTCCATTGAGGGTAAAGACATAACCAGACATGGACTTGGAGTCATCCTTGTCACTCTGGAAGCTGGAGTCCGCAAAAGCCTCGATCTGGAGGTCTTTTCCGCCGTAAACCAAGAACATATCCTTAGTCCTTCTCAGGTACTTGAGAATGTTCTTTACTGCTATCCAGTGCTTCTCCCCTTGGTCTGACTGATACCGGCTTACCATACTTAGTGCGTAAGATACATTTGGTCTGGTACATAACATCGCATACATTATAAAGCCTACCGCAGAAGCGTAGGGTATAACTGACATGCGATCCCTTTCCAAATCAGTCTTGCGAGACATTTCTTTGGAGAGGGTGATTCCGTAACAAGCCGGTAAATTACCGCGCTTTGAATCTTTCATACTGAATCTTTTCAGTTTAGTGTTGATATACCTGGACTGCGAAAGTCCCAACATCCTTTTAGATCTATCACGATAGATCTGGATCCCCAGAATGTAAGAGGCATCACCCAGGTCTTTCATGGAGAACCTGTGTGACAAGAATCTTTTGACAGATTTTAGTATAGGAATGTCATTTCCTATCAAGAGAATGTCATCCACGTACAAGACGAGGAATACGACAGTTCGTGCTACAATTTTACTATATATACATGGTTCATCTGGATTTTTGATAAAGTCATATTCTTTGACCGTTTCGTCAAAACAGATGTTCCAACTCCGCGATGCCTGCTTTAGTCCATAAATGGACTTAAGCAACTAGCACACTTTCCCGCTGCTCCCACTCTGATTGAAACCTTCTGGCTGATCCATATAGACGCACTCATCCAAATTTCCATTTAGAAAAACCGTCTTTACGTTCATCTGCCAGATCTCATAATCATGGAAGGCAGCAATGGCAAGACGGATCCGAATGGATTTGAGCATAGCCACTGGAGAAAAAGTTTCGTCATAGTACAAACCAGGTCTTTGACGAAAACCCTTTGCAACAAGTCTAGCCTTATAGGTTTCCACCTGTCCATCTAGACCAATCTTCTTCCACTTGCATCCTATGGGTTTTACCCCATCTGGAGCAAAGTCCAAAGTCCATACTTTGTTGGTGTACATGGACTCCATCTCGGTCCGCATTGCATCCAGCCATCTTACTGAGTCGCCGCTCTGGATGGCCTGCTGGAAGCTAGTAAGTTCATCATTATCAATGACGCAATCCTCTCTATCCCCGTCTATGAGAAAACCGTAGTATCTCTCAGGCGGATGAGACGGCCTACTACTCCTGCGGAGGGGTGCGGGAATGTCCTGTTCTTCTGGAACTTCTGGTTCTACCAAACTTTCAGTAGTAGTTTATGGTTCTGGAATTTCTTCCAGTTCTATTGCGCTCCCACTTGTTTCCTTTTCTAAAAACTGCTGTTCTAGAAAATGGGCATTACGAGAAACAAAAACCTTTTGTTCCTCTGCGTAATAGAAAAAATACCCCTTGGAGTTCTTTGGATATCCCATAAACATACACTGTACTGAGCGTGCCTCGAGTTTGTCCGCATGCTGCTTTTTAACAAAAGCTGGATATCCCCATATTTTCAGATACTGAAGATAGGGTTTCTTCCCACTCCACATCTGATATGGTGTGGTGGGCACAGTCTTGGTAGGAACTTTGTTCAAAAAATATGCAGCATATTCTAGTGCATAACCCCATAAAGATTGCGGTAACTCAGCATTACTCATCATGGAATGTACCATATCCAATAGGGTTCGGTTCTGTCTCTCCGATATACCGTTATGTTGTGGAGTGTATGGAGGAGTAAGCTGAGAGAGAATTCCTTTCTCTTTTAGGTAACCCAGGAACTCGGCACTTAAGTATTCACCACCTCGATCAGATCTCAGTGTCTTGATACTTTTGCCGGTTTGGTTTTCTACTTCATTCTTATATTCTTGGAATTTCTCAAAGGTCTCGGATTTATGTTTCATTAAGAAAATGAATCCATACCTAGAGAAATCATCTGTAAAAGTAATGAAATATGAAAAACCGCCTCTTGCATATGTAGATATTGGACCACATACATCGTTGTGTATGAGTCCTAAGAGCTTGCTCGCTCTTACTCCATGTCCAGTGAATGAATTCTTTGTCATCTTTCCTTTGAGACATGATTGACAAGTGGCATAAAATTGATATTCGAACGGATCCAAATATCCATCTCTATGTAACTTAGTTAACCTTGTCTCATTGATGTGACCTAGTCTACAATGCCATAAGAAAGCCTGATTTATATCTGGAGACTTTCTTTTTAGTGTGTTCTGGACATTGAAAATTTGTAATTGGTTTAACACGTATATACCGTTATCTAGTGTACCGGAACCAATCAAACCATGATTAATGTGGATGTTAACAACATCGCTTACAAACGTGAAATCATAACCTTCTTTTGATAATAAAGATACTAATATGATATTACACGTTAAACTAGGTACACAAAAACAGTTACGCAAAACCAAAATATGTCCACTCGTCAATCCAAGGTGATAATCCTTTACGGACACAGCATTCACGCTAGCTCCATTAGCAACCTGGAGGGTCATATCACCATCTTCAGCACTCTACGGTTTCTCAGTGCCTGCAATGAATTGCATATATGAGATCCTGATCCGCTATCCAATACCCAGGAAGTAGAGTTGATTGACAGACAATTTTCAATTATAAACACACCTGAAGCCGAAGCCACTAGTTGCCTCGGGTCCCGGTTCTTGTCAATCCAAGCTTTGCAATCTTTCTTCCAATGGCCTTTCCTACGACAGTGGAAGCACTCGTCCTTTGCCACTACCGGCACCGCAACCTTTGCCTTTCCCTTAACTCCTACCTTACCAACACCAACTCTTGGTTTGGTAGCGGCCTTCTTCTTCTTTTCTTTGGCCCTTGCCTTGGACCTGGAGAGGAAGTACCACGAACAAACATAGTGGGTGTTTCCCTTGCTTTCTGCAAGATGCCCTCTGCACTCCTCAACATGTTAAGGAGTTCTGGAAGCTCAACTTCCTTACCTTGAATGTTGAAATTCAAGATAAATTGGGCGTAGGTGGAAGGAAGGGACTAAAGAACCAAGTCTGTAAATAGCTCGTTCTCTAATGTTGTCCTGAGGTCTGCGAGCTTTTCAATATAGCCAATCATCTTAAGGACATGTTCTCCTACAGATGATCCGACGGCCAGCCTCAACTGAAATAAGTTCTTCGAGGTATCTTATCTAGCTATACGAGATTGCTCTCCATACAGTTCCTTGGTGTGGAGAAATATGGATTCAAGATCCATATTCTCATGCCTCCTCTGATGTTCATTATTCATAGAGGCAAGCACGATGCATTTGGCCTTCGCGCAGTCTAACTCCCAAGTCTTGCGGATTTCCTTATCCGCGATATTGGATTCAGGACCTGGGATGGCAGGTGCCTTAGTAGTAAGGACATACCCCAATTTGTCATAAGTTATAGCCATCTTGACATTCTGGAACCAGTCTTTATAGTTTGGTCCTGTCAAAATATTTTTATCTAATAATAACTTAAGGCCTGTCATGTTCTGGGTCGCTGCAATTAGGAGGGAGAGAGAGGAAACACTTTAGCATGATGCTCTTGCAAGTTTAGAGTGGTTTTTAGTTTATCTAAACAGGATGGCTCCTACTGTTTCTCGAATCCTTCCTCAAACCAAAAAGGAAGTACTAGTCAGGACTATTCTCACCGTACAATACTTGCTTAACCGTTCAGCCAGGCCGGTGTCGGTACTTCGAGGGAAGTTTTACGACGCTTTCGCGAAGTTCCTTAATTAAATAACCTCTTTTCTCTTGCGGCGTAGCCCCGCTGACATCTTTCTTGACACCTACTTGGTTTATAGCATTGATCGTTAAGTGACGAATCTTCTAATGAGTAGCGGATACTCACAGTAGGATCGGGATCCAAATATCATCGTGTGATAAAGCTGAAGGAATCCTACCAAAATTATCACACTCCAAATGGTATGCAACTCTTAGCAAGTTTCAGTATCTTTAGAAACTCCCGATATGAATTTTTGCCCCTTGCTCTTATGACCTTGGCGTTGGTCAAAATGTCATATGTCACATGTCAAGTTCTACCCGTCATTATCTTGTTAATTTGAACACATCCGTACATACCCCTGACGTTGGCCAAATGGCAGTACGACTGTCCAAAAGTAACTCATCTATCTATGCAACAGATGAATACCCAGCAGCTACCAAACACTATGCCTTGGCGTTGGTCAAAATACATAGCTTGAATACTACTGAATACCCAAATGAAATGACGGAGGGCTACGAATGGTTTTGGCGAAACCGTGAACGTTGTGAACTTGATATGATCGAAGGAACCTGATAGCTTTTAAAAGGAGAGGTTTAAGCCCCGCAATTAAAAATCTGCTGTTTTAAAAATAACCGAGTGGTTTCTTTTAAACTGTTCCAACGATTAAACTTTGGTTTATTTTCTTTGCATTAATATAATGCGTCCCATCAATTAACCTATCATTGCAGAAAACAACGAAAATACAACGTCCACTTATGCCATTCGCATTCGCCACTGGGCTCCGTCATTCACCAGTTAGGTTACTTAACTAACGACAGAGCGGGGCCTGGGCTAGCGTGGGTGCAAAACATAAGTAAAGCCTACTAGATATCATATATAGATATTGTACATTCGTCAGACACAATAATAAGCATTCCATATCACAGATGAACATATTGAATATACAAGCAATCCGCATTTCGTTTGAGCCTGCAAAGAAAGACGGATTACACAGTCTTGATGAATAGCCAACCCCACCCTAGACCCCTACGGGTACGGCAAACTACCCGCCCAGTACCCGAAGTGAAGCGGTCTTCCTCAACAACGTGAGTAGGCCACTAAACACTTCAAAGTACCCGTTAGTTTATGCACCCCACCTTGGGTCTATCCTAGGAGCAGAAAACAGTAAATGAAATAATACAACGGTGGCTACAACCTCAACCCGGATGTGTCCCGCAAAAGAATATTACAACAAATTACAATTTACAAATTGAATGAAATAAACACTCGTCTCACATCCCCGGCTATCCATTCACGACAATCCAACAAGTTCTTATCCACAAACATAAAGTAACCATTACAGAAATGTGCAACCCTCTGCTAACCGACATACTAGCAGTTAGGGGAGGTTTACGAACACATTAAATACAATACAGATATAATCAAGTTATCCAAAGTTCTTGGAATTTCAATCAAGCAATACCATTGAATCTACTCCAAACAATTCTCTGTGCACATAAAACATGAGCAGAAACAAAACATCCCAGAAAACATAACATCAACACAGAAGAATAACAGAGCAAATTTAGGTTGACTCGGTGTCAACTCGGCCGCGGATTCGCAGCGAATCGCTTGGATCGGCCGCGGTTCCGCGGTGGTATGGCCGAGCCATGATCCTAAATTTCTTCACAATTCTTAAAAAACCCTGCTTGTATTTTTAAGGGTCCCTGAAAAATTTTTAGGCCCCGTTTTAAAATCGGCAGAAACTATGTGAAAACGTCGTATTTTCGGGATTCTTTTGCGATCGAATTTCTAAAGACTATGATAAAATGTTATTTATGGTTTAGCTAGGCTGTGATACCACTGTAAGTCGACGTTACGCAACCTACTATATGCGGGAAGACGTAATAGGTAAAACAATCATTTTGTTCATGGTAATATCGACTAACTTTACGGATCTTTGCTAAACCCTAACTAACAAACTATCTAGAAGAGATAAACTACTATGATAGATGATTATACTTCAAGATACTAGTCCTTCTTGTTCTTGTTGTTCACCTCCTCGTCGGTCTCCTCGATGTAATAGAATATCCGCACGAGAGTTCCTTCTTCAAGCTTTAACCTCTCACTTGAGGTAACTAAGTGGCTAGGATTGCTAATCCAAGTGACCTAGAAGATATAGAAGTGGATTAAGGATCTATTAGTCTTTCTAACTCTTGGGATCTCAACACTTGAGAGGATTAGGGTTAGGTTGAAGAAGAGGAGAGCTTGAGGAGAGAGTGTGTGTATGTGAGAATGAAATGAAAATGTAACTCATTTTTATATTTTATGAAGCATAATAATTATCAAATAAATCATATGAGATAATTACAACCATGCTTCATTTAATACAAATGAGTGAATCAACTCATGAGTCATTAAAACAATTAATGCTTCATTAACTCATTTGGATGAATCAACTCATGAGTCACTAATTCATTTAATACAAATAACACATAAGCTCTCTACCTCATTTAGTTTAATTCATAAATGAATTAAATCTAAATGAGTCACCTATCTTCTAGAAACTTCTTGACTAATTACGAAAATGCCCCTCCCGTCCATAAAACACGGAAATACTGAGACTGTATAAATCCAATAATCCAATACTAGAATCTGGCTTAAACCAAATCCCGCTAGTATAATCTGTCTGAACATCATACGTGCACAAGTACACGTATATGTCCGAACCCTGTCGTAAAACCATACGACCTCTATATCGTTTCGCCCGAAGCAGGGAAACTCTCTGTGTGGGACTCTAAAGACTCGACACTACGCTGGCAGTGGGTTTAACCACAGGCCGCAAGCGGTACTAGCTGTACGTAACAGTCCCCAGGTAGAATTCGATAAGAAGGCCGATGAGGAAACCCATCCGAACTCCTACTGAGCCTGATGTGACAATCTCTGTACAGTCTGGTCTGTTCATCTAATACTATCGCATATCGGGCCTAGGGGGGTGGCAAGCGTCAGTCCGCTAAAAGCGGTATAAGTCGTGTCGGAGTGAAGCCCATTACACCTTGAGAAGCTATTGGAAATCCTACCAGTAAATCTCGTTTGCCCTGGCCAGGGACTTTGCGTAATGGCTCTCCAAACACATCGCGATATCAACTCCCAATACCGGGAGAGACGAATCCTGTCTAACCGCCACTGCCTCCAAGTGCTTCGGGACTGCACCCAACTGCTACCTGTTTGGACGACTCCTTTGAGCCATGGTAGGGTAGCAATCTAAGAACAATGGGAACACACTCGAGGCGAAGCAGCAGTGTCAAGTCTATGGACTATGCTGTACTCATGTCACCTGGGAACTGTTAACTGACGACGGGTATAGTACCAACCAACAGTTCCCTGTGAGTCTTGTCCGGTGTACCCGTAACCCAACGAGCACCTGCATACTATCTCCAGTACGACGTACTGATGGTTGTGGGACAGACCATCTCCCTAACTGGGATGAGAAGCGTACACACTAGTCTACTCCGGAGTATCGATACCCTATCTCGATAATCCTACGACTAGGGACCTGAAAAAGGATGTGCTTGTACTAGTGTGGCTGCCATCACAACGCTGGTAGTCAAGCAAGATCCTAAGGGCTCTATCAATATGTATTTGTGATATGCTAAAAGAAACATATACACATATTAAGATAGATGTAAACCAAGTAGCATACTACGATGTTGAGCAAGACTGTTAATATAACTGTGAATATCCCAAGCTTCCATTAAGTAACATACAAGCTAGTATGATACAATAATGGCCCCTAGGGCATATACATTAACAAATTTTGCCGATGAGCCTGGCAGGTGATGTGCACTGCCTACCGGTGATAGTATTTTGGACTCGGCGGTGATCGTGGAGATATCGACCGGAGTCATGTATGTATGGATACGGGGAATTCGAGTATCGAAGTTGGGTACTCGGGTTTCCGATGAACGTATGATATGTACATGTCATGGCCAGTCGTGGTGACGACGCCTGATAGATGAGTATTTATGTGTCGATGCTGGACATTAGTTTTCGTGATATTTTACCTCTAAGTATATATATCAGTGGTATGGGACGCTGTTATATATGCATGTATATATATCAGTGGCATGGAACACTGCTATATATATATATTTATAATATATATCATCATAATGATATGTGCAAGTATTCTTATTCATTATATATGAGGGCCGATATTATGGTCGATATGAGGGCCGATTTGTGGGCTGATATGAGCGCCGACCTGAGGGCCGATTTGAGGATATTTGGGATTTGGATTGTCTTGATGGACACTGGTCCTGCCACGATGAGGATTCCGTGAGGATGACATGTTTTATCCCATATTCCGCATTTATTTATATGCATTGCTTCATGTATTAGTTGTACCTGATAGAGTACCTTTCATGACTGTTACATATACATATTGCCGTATTATTGCTTCATGTATTAGTTGTACCTGATAGAGTACCTTTCATGACTGTTGCATATACATATGGCCATTTATTGCGATTAGCTTGCATGTGATAGATTCGCGCAGTACGTGCATACTTACGATTTCCTGCATATGTTATATATCAGTGGTATGAGACGCTGTTATATATATATATATATATATATATATATATTTATAATCTATATCATCATAATGATCTGTGCAAGTATTCTTATTCATTATATATGAGGGCCGATATTATGGTCGATATGTGGGCCGATATTATGGTCGATATGAGGGCCTATGTTATGGTCGATATGAGTGTTGGATATAGTGCCCTCAAAGTCAATTATTGGATCGTAGGCACGTGATTGCAATAATTGAGGGATGGCCTATACCGGTAGGACAGTCTTACTCAAGATGATAGTATGCTATCTGGTTTATCTTTATCATCGTGTACTGATTTAGGTGACATGATATGTATCACTATTACACGTTGATAGAGCCCATAGGATTCTTGCTTGACTACCAGCAGAATGATGGCGATCATATACGTGAGAGTTGGGTAATCTATAAGCACATCCTTAAAAGTGGTCCCTAGTCGCAGGAGTTTCGAGATTGTTGCACGAGCTCAGTGCAATCGCGTTCCCTACGAAAGTGAGGCTAGGATTTTGTTTTGCTCGGGACGAGCAAAAGATAAGTTTGGGGTAATTTGATTATCTCAGAAAATTGCATTTCAATACCGCTCATTCATTATCTATTTTGTTATATATCGGTACTATTAACCAGTGTCTGCTCAGTAATTACAGATTACAGGTATCCGTGACAAAATACTGGAAACACACTCAAAAACACGGATATAACGTTTGTGAGCCGACACTGCAACCGGAACTGGAAACCGACCGATATCCAAAGATTTTTTGCAAAACAAATGTGTTCACACTATTTTGGTCCAACACAATGCAAGTGTACACACAACTCTTTGGCATGGACCATGGTGGGGGCTGCCATGATGCAAGGCACAAGTGCGCATGAGAAGTGATGTGTGAGTTAATGCAAAAAGATATGATGTGATGTATAGCATCAAGTTTCCTTCCAACTCCCTAAGTGCAGACCAGGTTAATATAGAGAAATCAAGCAGCACTAGAGTGATATTGGAGAGCACACAAGACCACACAATCAAAATGAGCCAGCTTGCTCGGTTTTGGACCGACCACACTCTCAATAGATCCGAGCTCGCCGGCCCCCCTTGACCCAATAGGCCCCATTTTTCTTCTGTCCCTCCTTTGCTGCCACGTTATCTTATATTTATTACTTGTTTAATTTTCTTCTGAGCCTATAAATACAGACCGGTGAGCAATGGAGAGGGGGTCCAAGATTTCTTAACATTATCCAATACTTTTACACTTTTTGTTTCTCTTTTCTTTTGTTATTGTACATAGATTAGTTTCCCTTGAGCTCCTTGCCTTCTCGTGATCTTGCAACCTCTTCATTGATCTTGCAAGTTTAAGATTAGGTTATTGAACTCAAGGTTGTATCACTTGGACATAATAAAGTTCTCATTTTGTTCTATGGTACTTAGTATTTCATTCTTGCTCTTTTACTTACTTGCCCTTTCATTACTTGCTCTTTACTTACTTGCAATTTAATTATTATGTCATTTACTTTCTTGCAATGCTCTTTTATTTTCTCTGTTTATCTTTTCTTTGCCCTTTTTGTTTATTGTTGTAATGGTTGTGAATATTGGTGTTGTTAGGAAAAAGATTGGTTTTGTAAGTTAAGATTTTCTTTCTCATTTTCTTTTCCCGATCTTTTCCATTAAACTCCGCCCAAACCTTACGCAAGCGCTCCGTTAGGCATCCTACCCTACCAGGGTAAAGGTGATTTCTAACCGTGACCGGTTACGTTCGGATTGCCCGGAGGCGAAAGCTAGCGACAAGAAAGGACGGACAAGGGTCAATAAGCCAGATTTCACAAATACCGTGCTTAAGCACCCTAATCCACGTTGTTGCCGATTTCTCTAGCTTTAGTGGTCGAGCTCGGCTCAAAGGATTGAGTACGGATTTTCTTAACTTACACTATCCTATCTAATCCTAACAAGCGTTTACTTTGCATATATACACATAGGGTAGATACGAACATTTCCGCCTCGCGCATTAACTCGTGAAAACAAGAACTTAAAACGCTCCATCTCCCCGCGGACGACCCATACTCATCGCGGCTAGCTGCAAAGCGATACCGTCCTAATTGCGGTTAAATTTACAACTTTATAATTCGACACGCCAAAAGCGTGCTAATCAGCCGACCAGGACTGATCCGGCGGACAGTACCTGAATACCTTTTACCGGTTGTTGCATATAAAAAGGATTCCTAAAATGAGCTATAGTTTCATTATTTTGACATGTCTAGAATGACACAATGATCTTTTAAACCATAAACATTTTATCACTCTTTACTAAAACAACAAGACGTATATCTTAAATAAGATACTTATTATATTTCACACTATCACGTCCGCTTTTATGCCGTGACATATGTATCCCGCAACCATTTTAAATAAGAGATTTTACATATATATTTTTGGCTACCTTTGGTCTTATACCTAGATACAGGTCATTTGTATATGATATGTTCTACTTTGGGATCACATGATGGATAGTATTGAATTTATGATACTTATGCATATAAAATATATTGGTAAGAGATATGATAATATTATATTTATGACCAAGGATACCGTTGTGCGTTTCGATTTCTACCTTGTGATGTAATTTTATTCACTGAGTTGGCAACTCACCCCCGTTGTGCCCCAGTTTCTTGCAGGTTTTACCGCTCGGATCATCGGCGGATTGCGGTACACCCTTCTTTTCGGTGATTGCTATGGTAGGTGGGCTGCTGTTGTATCGTACCCACACTTGTATATTTATATATTCTTGTATCTAGTAAAACTCCATCGACTTAGAACTTGTATATTATGGACTTAGAAGCGAGACTTAGAGTTTGTGTGTTTTGGGCTCCGCACTTGTTGGAGTCGACCCTTTTATATTGTTGATCTTGTTTCGCATTTCTTTTTTTTGCCATTGTGCGTCATATATTATCTACTTGGTTGCCCCTCCATTTGGGTGTGGAAGTTAGCTCCTGTTGGGGTTCTTTATATATTTGTGCTTGTATCGTGTTTTATTCAAAATTTACAAAGGAGGTATTGTCGAATTTTAAAACGCCATGGATGTTTTTCAAACATACTTATTTAGACTTAAATGTTTATTTTCAAACTGATTCCATCTAATGACTATTTAATCCTCACCTCCAATATTTTCAAAAACGGTTTAGATTCCGGGTTTTCGGCTTACTTGGACCGTGTCGACGTCTTTAGATGTGTTAGGTCCACGTTACCCGTCCCGGTTCTTTCGGGGTTGCGGAAACGGTAAAAACCAATTTTTAGGGCTAGGGTAACATGGACTAGAAAACCTGGATCTTTGCTAAACAACACACTAGAAACAACTACGAGCTTTACCTACTCAGTTAGGGGGTTATACCTAGTCTTGAACTCCTCTTCTTCTCCTTGGAGTGGGTTGGATGGTTCTCCTCGTCGCCTTCTCTTGCCGAAGAAAGATCCACACGAGGGCCTCTACCTTGAGCTCCTTCCTCGAACTTGAGGTAACTAAAGTATTAGGTTTGCTATAACTTCAACCTTAGGAAGAGTAGAGAATGGTCTTGGTGTTTTATCTCAAAGAAAAATGGTTCTCAACTCATGAGAGTGATTTTTCTTTGAGCTAGAGGAAGAAGGAGAGCAATGGATGAGAGAGAAGATGCAAGTGAGAATGAATGTATTTTACAACCATGCTCTCTTATTTTAGAAAATGATAACAATAATAATAATTACCAATTTGTGATGGTGAGTTAATGAATGACCATTATCATTTCATTCATTAAAAGCTTGTGCAAAAAATAAGAAGCATCTTTGAAAACAAATGATGATGGTCAACAAGTCCACTTTGGTCAACCGGTCAACTAAAGTCAAGAAAAGTCAAGAATTCAACTCAACCATGGCACAATAATTGTTAACTAATATTATTAATCATATTTCCCATTCTCATTAGGGTTTGGAAAAAGACAACAGTCAACTGTGCATACACACCCGTATCAAAACCCTAATGAGAATCCTCTGCCTTTACCTCAGTCAACTGTGCATACACACCCGCATCCGTGTTCCGAGGAACACGAATACAATGAGATAAAACTAACCCCAAAACATATACTAGGATTTGGCTTAAACCAAATCCCGCTAGTAATAACTGTCCAGACACCAAACGTGCACAAGTGCGCGGATGTGAATGAACCCCGTCGCAAAACAATGCGACCTCTACTCTGTTTTGCCCAAAGGTGAGTAACCCTCTGTGCGGTACTCCAAAGACTTGACACTACGCTGCCAGTGGGGTTAACTACAGACCACAAGCGGCACTAGCTGTACTTAACGGTCCCCAGGTAGATGCTATAAGAAGACTGATGAGGTGAATCCATCCGAACTCCTACTGAGCCTATATGTGACAATCTCCGTACAGTTCGGTCTGTTCGTCTGAGAATATCGCATGGCGGGCCTAGAGGGGTGGTAAACATTAGTCCCCTAATAGCGGTACAAGTCGTGTCGGAGTGTAGCTCAGAACACCCTGAGATAACACTGGAAACCTACCAGTATATCTCGCTTGCCCTGGCCAGGGATGACTATGTGTAATGGCTCTCCTAGACACAACGCGATATCAACCCCTAATATCGGGAGACACGAATCCTTTCTAACCGTCACTATCTCCAAGTGCTTCGGGACTGCACCCAACTACTACCTATTTGCACGACTCAATAGAGCCGTGGTAGGGTAGTAATCAAAGAACAGTGGGAACACACTCGAGGCGAAGTGACAGTGTCAAGTCAGCGGACTAAGCTGTACTCATGTCACCTGGGAACTGTTAACTGACGATAGGTATAATACCAACCAACAGTTCCCGACGAGTCCTGTCCAGTTTACTCATAACCTAACGAGCACCCGCATACTATCTCCAGTATGACGTACTGATGGCTGTGGGACAGACCATCTCCCCTACTGGGAAGAGAAGCGTATGCACCAGTCTACTCTGGAGTATCGATGCCCTGTCTCGATAATCCTACGACCAGGGACCAAGATAAGGATGTGCTTATAGACTACCCAGCCCCCACTAGTGTGATCGCCATCACAACGCCGGTAGTCAAGCAAAAGATCCTAAGGGCTCCATCAATATGTATTAGCGATATGTTAAAAGAAACATATACACATATTAAGATAGAAACAAACCAAGTAGCATACTACTATATCGAGCAAGACTGTCATAAAACCGTATATATATCCCAAGCCTCCAAAATTTATTATAGAAACTAGTACTATACAATAATGGCCTCTAGAGCATACATATCTAACAATCTCCCACTTGCACTAAAGGCCAGTAATTGGTGTACCGCATACCCAACGTCTGCACTAAGGCCAGCTGCTGGCGTACCGCATACCCAATAGCTCAAAAAGTCGCTCGAACTGTGTTTGAGGGAGGGCCTTTGTGATTGGATCCGCTGTGTTGTCTTTTGTGTCCACTCTCCGTACTTCGATCTCTTGGCGATCAATGATCTCCCTTATCAGGTGATACCACCTTAAGAAGTGTCTAGATTTCTGATGGGACCTTGGTTCCTTTGATAAAGCTATAGCCCCATTGTTATCGCAATACAAAGGTATTGGATCAACAATGGACGGAACCACCTGAAGTTCACTAATGAACTTCTTCATCCAGACCGCCTCTTTTGCGGCATCGCTTGCAGCAATGTATTCAGCCCCCATCGTCGAGTCTGCGACGGTATCCTGTTTGGAACTCCTCCAACACACCGCCCCTCCGTTGAGGGTAAACACAAAACCCGAGACATATTTGCTGTCAACTTTGTCACTCTGGAAGCTTGAATCGGTAAAGGACTCGATCCTGAGGTCTCCATTACCGTAAACCAGGAACATCTCCTTAGTCCTTCTCAGGTACTTGAGAATGTTCTTCACTGCCGTCCAGTGGCCCTCACCTGGGTTTGACTGATACCGGCTCACCACGCTCAGTGCGTATGCTACATCTGGTCTTGTACATAGCATCGCATACATTATAGATCCTACCGCCGAAGCGTAGGGTATAGTGCTCATGCGAACCCTCTCCTCGTCAGTCTTAGGAGACATCTTCTTGGAGAGGGTGATTCCGTGCAATGCGGGTATATTACCGCGCTTGGAATCTTCCATACTAAATCTCTTTAGTATGATCTCTATGTACCTGGACTGCGAAAGTCCCAACAGTCTCTTGGATCTATGTCTGTAGATCTTGATCCCCAGAATGTACGAGTCATCACCCAGGTCCTTCATGGAGAACCATTGTGATAAGAATAGCTTGACCGATTGTAGAATAGGAATGTCATTTCCTATCAAAAGAATGTCGTCCACGTACAAGACTAGAAACACGATAGTTCATCCTACAATCTTCTTATAGACACAGGGTTCATCTTCGTTCTTGATGAAATCAAATTCCTTGATTGCCTCATCAAAACAGATGTTCCAGCTCCTCGATGCCTGCTTTAATCCATAAATGGATTTAAGCAACTTGCACACCTTCCCGCTGCTCCCATTGTCTACGAAACCTTCTGGCTGATCCATGTAAACGCACTCTTCCAAACAGCCGTTCAGAAAAGCCGTTTTAACGTCCATCTGCCAGATTTCATAGTCATGGAAGGAAGCAATGGCAAGTAGGATCCGAATGGATTTGAGCATAGCCACTGGAGAAAAAGTTTCGTCATAGTCCACACCAGGTCTTTGATGAAAACCTTTTGCAACGAGTCTTGCCTTATAGGTTTCCACCTGCCCATCTACACCAAGTTTCCTTTTGTAGATCCATTTGCATCCAACGGGTTTTACCCCAAGTTGAGCAATATCCAAGGTCCACACTTTATTGGTGTACATAGACTCCATTTCGGATTGCATTGCTTCCAGCCACTTATCAGAGTCCCTACTGATAATGGCCTGCCTGAAACTGGTAGGGTCATCTTCTTCCAAGATGCAATCCTCTCGATCCCCGTCTAAGAGAAAACCGTAGTATCTCTCGGGCGGATGAGAAATCCTACCAGATTTTCGGAGTGGCTGAGGTTCGTCTGGGGTTATTGAACTCTGAGGTTCTGTCAAATCTTCAGTTATATTTTGTGGTCGTTGAATTTCTTCCAGTTCTACCGAAGTCTCACTAGTTTCTTTTGCAAGAAATTGCCAATCTAAAAAGGTGGCGTGGCGAGATACAAACAACTTCTGTTCCTTGGTGTGGTAGAACAGATATCCTGTGGAGTTTTTAGGATATCCCACAAATTTACATAGAACTGAACGTGCCTGAAGTTTGTCCGGATTTTGTACTTTTACATAGGCCGGACAACCCCATATCTTAATACGTTTAAGATACGGCGTTTTACCATTCCATATCTCGAATGGTGTCTTAGGCACAGATTTAGACGGAACATCGTTCAATAGATATGCCGTTGTCAATAGCGCATGTCCCCAAAATGAAATAGGCAACTCGGCATTACTCATCATGGAGCGAACCATATCCAGTAGGGTACGATTCCTCCGCTCCGATACACCGTTGTGCTGTGGTGTATAAGGGGGAGTAAGCTGAGAGAGAATACCATTCTCTTTTAAGTAATCTAGGAATTCCGTGCTTAGGTACTCCCCTCCTCTATCAGACCAGAGGATCTTGATACTTTTGCCAGTCTGGTTCTCTACTTCGTTTCTGAATTCCTTGAATTTCTTAAAAGCTTCAGATTTGTGTTCCATAAGATACACATATCCGAATCTAGAGAGATCATCAGTGAATGTGATAAAGTACGAGAACCCACCCCTTGCATGTATAGACATCGGCCCACATACATCACCGTGTATGAGTCCCAAGAGCTCTGTTGCTCTTTCTCCATGTCCGGTAAACGGAGATTTGGTCATTTTCCCTTTGAGACAAGACTGACAAGTTTCATAAGATGAAAACTCGAACGTATTCAAGAGTCCATCTTTATACAACTTACTTAGTCTTTTCTCTTCGATATTACCAAGTCTACAATGCCACAATTAGGATTCATTCGTATCTGAATTCTTCCTCTTGCGTGTGTTTTGTACATTGAGAACTGTATTCTGATTTAGAACGTAGATACCATTACACAGTGTACCTTCTGCAACCAGTACCTTATGAAGGTAAATGTTCATGATATTTCTATCAAGAACAAAGTTATATCCATCTTTATCGAGTAAAGAAACTGATATGATGTTGCAAACCATGGAAGGTACATAGTAGCAATCGTTCAAAATCATAGTATTGCCATTTGGCAACACTAGGTGATATTCACCGATGGCTGCAACATTAACTTGTGCCCCGTTCGCTACTCGGAGCGACATATCACCAGGTGCAACTTTCCTACTTTTCTCAGTCACTGCAATAAATTACAGATATGAGATCCTGATCCGGTATCAAGTACCCAGGAGGTAGGGCTGACCATAAAGCAGTTCTCAATTATAAGAACACCTGAAGTAGATGCAAAACCATGCTTCTTCTTCAACTGGGTATCCTTGGAATTCATACAATCCTCTTTCCCTTGCTCATACTTTTGACTGTTGTCATAAGTTAGAGCTGAACCAACGTTCCCCAGCCCCGAATAAGAATTCGGATCGGTCAAGCGATACATTTTATAATCTTGATTAGGGCGTGAAATGGTTGCTACCTGGAAAGAGAGAAAAGAAACACTCAGCGTGCGCTCTTGCAAGATTAGATTGGTTAATTAGTTTATCTAACTAGGATGACTCCCACTGTTTCCTCAAATTCTCCTTCAAACCTTTTAAAAGAAGAACTAGTCGGGATTAATTGCACGTCACAATACTTGCTTAACCTTTCAGCCAAGCTAGTGTTGGTATTTCAAGGGAGGTTTTCCAACGCTTTCGCGAAGTTACTTAATTAAGTAACCTCTTTTCTCTGGAGGCGTAGCCCCGCGAACACCATTCTAGACACCTACTTGGTTTATAGCATTGATTGTTAAGTGAAATAATCTACCGAGAGTAATCCAACTCATCAGTGGGATCGGGATCCAACTATCATTGTGTGATGATCTAGATGGAATCCACTCTAGTCACTACACTCCAGAAGGTATGCTAAATCTGCAAGTTTCAGTTTCTTTAGAAACTTCCGATGTGGTTTTTGCCCCTAGGACCCAAGTGACCTTGACTGAGCCAACATATCAAAGGATCCTAGTCAAGTTCAACCCGTCATTATCTTGATTGGATTAGACCCACCGGTACGAGTTCTTGACTGAGCCAAAATGACTGCACGACTGTCCCAACCAATCACATTGTATCCTACGGAAAAATATTACATAGCTACCGTACACTACGCCTCGGCTGAGCACAAAATACGTAGCACGAATACTAAGCAATACCAATCCGAAACGACGGAGGGCTACGACTGGGTTTTGGCGAAAACCCGTTAACGTAATGAACTTGATATCGTTGAAGGAACCTGATACCCCCTTTTTAAAAATATAGTGGCGAAAACTTTTGCTAAAGAAGTCACTCCCTGTGAAGGGATCTCGTCTCTTTCCTCGTCGAATGAGGTGCGGGATATTCTAAACTGAATATCTCGATGCAAAGCAAGAATAATCGACTATAGTGAAGTTATTACCCTGACGCAAACTTTTGTCCAACGGGTCACTCCCGATGAAGGGATCTCGGCCCTTGCCTCGTCGAATGAGGTGCTGGGCATTCATAGCCGAATACCTCTGTGCAAAACAAAAGTGAACGTCCTTGCAATAACAGCTTTTTGAAAATTGTTCCAACAACGTCTTTTAAGTTTGTTTTTCTTGCATTAATTTAATGCGTCCCATCAATTAATCCTACCATTGCAGAAAACAACGAAAATATGACGTACGCTTATGCCATCCGCATTCCCTATGGGGCCCCGTCATCACCCGTTAGGTTACTTAACTAACGACAGAGCGGGGGCTGGACTAGTGCGGATGCAAAACATAAGCAACGCCTAAATAGATATCATATATAGATATATACACATTCGTCAGATGTAATGATAGCCATTCCAGATCAGAGATGAACACATTGGATATACTAGAAATCCACGTTTCGTTAGAGCCCGCAACGAAAAGCGGATTACACGGTCACGATGAATAGCCAAAACCCCACCCTAGACCCCTACGGGTGAGGCAAACTACCCGCCAAATATCCGAAGTGAAGCAACCTCCCTCAACAACGTGAGTAGGCCACTCGGCACTTCGAGGTACCCGGTAGTTTGTGCACCCCTTCTTGGGTCTATCCTAGGAGCAAAAACAGTAACAAGAAATTATACAATGGCGGCTACAATCTCATCCCGGATGTGCGGCCATACAAATAATATTACATCAATTTACATATTACATGAATTGAAAGATAAAGAAAACTCTCATCTCACAACCCCCCGGCTATTCATCCGCGACAATCCAACGAATTCATATACATAAACCATCAATATTACAGATCACAGATATGTATAACCCCCACTAATCGACGTATAGCGATTAGCAGACGTTCAATACATACATCACATCACAGATAAAACCCATTGGCCAAAGTCTAGAGAAGTTCGATCAAAATACGGATTTGTAACCACCCCAAAAACAAATTTTGTTCTCTGGAAATTCTGGGCAGAATCAAACCATCCTAAAAATCCCAAAACACCAATATAAGAACACTGCATGAAGATTGACCCACGGCCGAGTCAATTCGGCCGCGGATCCGCGGCAAGAGCATGCTTTTGCAACGGTTCCGCGGCGCGTTGACTGAGTCACTGGACCAATTTTCTTGTGTGTTCTGTAAAAATCCTGAGCCGATTTTTAGTGTATGATTAATTATTTTTTGAACAGAAATAAAAATCGGCAGAAAGTTGATATTTTTGACGCGTTTAGCGGTTTTTTGTCCGATCGAAATTCTAGATACTTTGCTAACATGCTAGTGTGTGTTTAGCTAGGCTCTGATACCACTGTTAGGTCCACGTTACCCGTCCCTGTACTTTCAGGGTTGAGGAAACGGTAAAAACAATTTTTAGGGCTAGGGTAACATGGACTAGAAAACTCGGATCTTTGCTAAACAACACACTAGCAACAACTACGAGCTTTACCTACTCGGTTAGGGGGTTATACCTAGTCTTGAACTCCTTCTCTTCTTCTCATTGGAGTGGGTTGGATGGTTCTCCTCGTCGCCTTCTCTTGCCGAAGAAAGATCCACCCGAGGGCCTATACCTTGAGCTCCTTCCTCGAACTTGAGGTAACTAAAGTATTAGGTTTGTTATACCTTCAACCTTAGGAAGAGTAGAGAATGGTCTTGGTGTTTTATCTCAAAGGAAAATGGTTCTCAACCCATGAGAGGGATTTTTCCTTGAGCTATAGGAAGATGGAGAGCAATGGATGAGAGAGAAGATGCAAGTGAGAATGAATGAATTTTACAACCATGCTCTCTTCTTTTAGAAAATGACAACAATAATAATAATTAACAATTTGTGATGGTGAGTTGATGAATGACCATTATCATTTGATTCATTAAATGCTTGTGCAAAAAATAAGAAGCATCTTTGAAAACAAATGATGATGGTCAACAAGTCCACTTTGGTCAACCGGTCAACTAAAGTCAACAAGTCAACAAAAGTCAAGAATTCAACTCAACCATAGTACAATAATTGTTAACTAATATTATTAATCATATTTCCTATTCTCATTAGGGTTTGGAAAAAGACAACAGTCAACTGTGCATACACACCCGTACCAAAACCCTAATGAGAATCCTCTACATCTGCCTCAGTCAACCGTGCATACACACCCGCATCCGTGTTCCGAGGAACAAGAATACAATGAGATAAAACTAACCCCAAAACATATACTAGGATCTGGCTTAAACCAAAGCCCGCTAGTAATAACTGTCCGGACACCAAACGAGCACAAGTGCGCGGATGTGAACGAACCCCGTCGCAAAACCATGCGACCTCTACTCTGTTTTGCCCAAAGGCGAGTAACCCTCTGTGTGGGGCTCTAAATACTCGACACTACACTGCCAGTGGGGTTAACCACAGACCGCAAGTGGCACTATCAGTACGTAACGGTCCCCAGGTAGATGCCGATAAGAAGACTGATGAGGTGAACCCATCCGAACTCCTACTGAGCCTGTATGTGACATTCTCCGTACAGTCCGGTCTGTTCGTCTGAGAATATCGCATAGAGGGCCTAGGGGGTGGTAAACGTCAGTCCCCTAATAGCGGTACAAGTCGTGTCGGAGTGTAGCCCAGAACACCCTGAGATAACACTGGAAACCTACCAGTATATCTCGCTTGCCCTGGCCAGGGACGACTTTGTGTAATGGCTCTCCTAGACACAGCGCGATATCAACCCCCAATACTGGGAGAGACGAATCCTGTCTAACCGTCACTGCCTCCAAGTACTTCGGGACTTCACCCTACTACTACCTGTTTGCACGACTCAATAGAGCCGTGGTAGGGTAGTAATCAAAGAACAGTGGGAACACACTCGAGGCGAAGTGATAGTATCAAGTCAGCGGACTAAGCTATACTCATGTCACCTGGGAACTGTTAACTGACGATAGGTATAATACCAACCAACAGTTCCGGACGAGTCCTGTCCAGTGTACTCGTAACCTAACGAGCACCCGCATACTATCTCCGGTACGACGTACTGATGGCTGTGGGACAAACCATCTCCCCTACTGGGAAGAGAAGCGTATGCACCAGTCTACTCTGGAGTATCGATGCCCTGTCTCGATAATCCTACGACCAGGGACCAAGATAAGGATGTGCTTATAGACTACCCAGCCCCCACTAGTGTGATCGCCATCACAACGCCGGTAGTCAAGCAAAAGATCCTAAGGGCTCCATCAATATGTATTAGCGATATGTTAAAAGAAACATATACACATATTAAGATAGAAACAAACCAAGTAGCATACTACTATATCAAGCAAGACTGTCATAAAACCGTATATATATCCCAAGCCTCCAAAATGTATTATACAAACTAGTACTATACAATAATGGCGTGGATTTGCTCCCGTTGGGGATGCTTTAATTTTATCTTTGTATGTACCCATTTTTGGGGCTAGTTTTTATAAAGGAGGTGCTGCCAAAATTTTCAAGAAAGTAAATTGGACTTAAAGAATTTATACTTGAAATTTTCAAAAGTTTAAACAATGTTTCTTATCTTTTACTGCTTTTGATGGTTTAGATTTCTGGGTTTTTGGCTTTCTTAAATTGCGTTACGCCTGTAGACGTTGCGTAGTTTAAGGGCCGTCACGTGCTAAATCCGGATTGTGACACACAGTCAGGGAAGACTTGTCCGGGATGAGGACTGACCAAGGTGATATTCTGGTGACATAGGAACATGTTGTTTATCCTTATATGATCGGGTTTGTAATGTTGAAGCGAGTTTCTTCGGGATCCGCACCAAAGGGTCGGGTCATTGCTGGAGACTAACTGGACTTGGAGGCATGATGTTTTCCCTACTTCGAAGATCGTTGTGATACCTACTATTCAGACAGTGGTACCAATCGTTGCTGAGATTGTCAAGGTGTTGCTTCCAGAATTCATGAAGTAATAGGTTGCCGGTGTTTACGAATATAGATGGGCTAGAGGATTAGTAGTCATGCAGATGTGTGATGGCTAGGATATTTAATCCATTGTGGCACTCCGATACAAGATCGGTGAAGTTGACTAGCTTCTTTTGATGGGTCTTGCTCAGACCTGATGCGAGGCGCTCGGAAGAGATCGTGTAGTAAGTTTTCCTCCGAAGAATTTGGACGAGTTCTCAAAGGTGAGCTTAGCCAGATTCTTCTACAGAGTGTCAGAGATGCCGGATTCGTATTTTCGAGTTTTGTGTAAGACTCCGAGCTTGATCATAACCGAGTATGACTTGCAATTCATGTAACTATTGCGATACGCTTCTTATTTGGCCGATAATGGAGAGTTATGGAACATGAGATTGGTGCGAAGTCTCAGTGCGAAGTTGTTCTTCACCATCAATACTAGAGGGTTGATATGTATGTAGAGTCGTGTACGACAACACATTTAGAGGAAAGTCTTGAGAAGATTGCAGTTGTTCCTAAATGGAAGTGGATTCAGTACGGAGTTCTAGTTCCGGGGTGAATGGATAGATGAGATCAGCAGGAGATATGATGGGTTCTTTCCAAGATTCTATAATAATTGAGATTGGACCAAAGGTCAGTTGCTTGGCGCGCACGCAGAGGTTAGAGATCCCTGTCGTCAACTTTTTGCATTGTGAGAGACTGGACTACTTGACAAGGAAGTGTTTTGAGAAGTTTCAGCATAAGGCTGTTTGCGTCGCTGCTCCTCACCAGATGATTGTATAAAGAGGCCGTGGCATTAGTGATCCGCAGAGAGAACAAGAATTCAGAGACAGAGAATGCTAGATCATGGGCAGAAGGCAAGTGGTAATCCTTGTTATGCCAGTTCCGGGTGTGTAAACACCTTTCGACATTGAAGAAGGTGTATTTTGATGACATTTGTTTTCGATTTGCGTTTTTATGATCCGAATATTTCGTTTTCAATGTTGAAAAAAGTAAAACTCGACGTACGTTATTTTGACATATGTATTTTAAGGATTTGAGGGTAACACAAACATTTTGTGCACACCAGGTGCACTTGTTTGAGATTTCTGTGCGAGATGACTACACTCGATTGGAGTGTTGTGCACACCAGATGCACTAGACTAATATTTTTGTGCACATCAGTTGCAAATGATTAAGAGACTTTATACACACACACACTCTAGGTATACTCGGTATGATTTTGTGTACACCAGTTGCACGTTTTGATATTGTGCACCCTGATGCACTTGATTTTGTGCACCCTGATGAACTTGATTTTTATTTTGTGCACCCTGATGCACTTGATGTTGATTTTGTGCACCCCGATGCACTTGCGATTAGTTTTGTGCACCCCGATGCACTTGAGATTTGTTTTGTGCACCCTGATGCACTTGAGGTTGATTTTGTGCACTTTAGCCACACTTAATATTTGCTCCATGCACAGTTGAAGCAGTGGATGTTGTTTGGTGCACACTTATTGCACTTGGCGCTTTTTTTTCATGCACACTCGTGGCATGTGGTTTGGATTTCGTGCAAACCCGTTAGGGTTGGTTTTGTTTTCGTGCATTGCACTTGATAGGATGTGTTATAGATTTGATTTCTATATATATTTTTTTGGTCGTGTGCTACCGATATTGCACTACGACTATGCCAATGATCCAATATTTAGTATATACAACGATTTTTGTATTTAGAATTTTGCATCATAACTGGCGTAAATCTCATAGCAACCGCTAAAGTTACAGTTATGTAAGTTTTATATATTTTGAGTTTTACGCACACGGTTGCGTTATGTTATGTCTTAGCTCATGTAGGACTTCGAAGTTCCGTTAAATTGAGCGGACTATATGTTTTAAAATTTGGACACTGGAAACTTGTTTTAAATTGAATTAATTTGACTGAGAAAATTGTTTTAAGATGGGGTTAAATTTAAATTCGGGGACCGAATTTCTTTAAGGGGGGATATTGTAACATTTTGGAAAATTATAAATATTAATTTATAATTTTAAATATGGAGATAATGAGTTTACAAAAATGATATCGCATATGAATTTTGGTATCGGATTTATATTCGCAAAAAAGTAATTGTTTTGGTAAAAATGAAGAAAGGTGTGTGATATCATAACAATGATATTTTAATTGTTTTAACATGACATGAGATTTTATATTGAGATAATGGTATTTAAGTGTTAGAATAAGTATTTCATTTCTTTTAAAACATGGATTTAGATTTGTAACATGAAGGGTTTTTATTGTTTGTAATTCTTTTTATGGTTGAGTATATGATAACCTAGTCTAAACCCTCACCCTCAACACATACTTACACTCACCCTCCTCCCTCCACCTCCTCCTTCTCACTTTACACCACGGCCTTACCACTCTCCACGTCATCCTTCATGGTTGACACCTCCACCTCACAACCCTCCACCTCACTCTTTTCTATCTAACTCCTTCATCTAAATTACCATATTCTTTCTCTTTTCACAACTGAACAAAAACTTTTCCCTTCAAACTCCAACACAAATATTTCCAAGAGTTCATCATATCAAGAGTGAAGCCATGGTCCCTTCATCAATTTGTTTACATCATCTAGCTTGATCCACTACAACACCTAGAAGCTTCCATATGGAATTCTGAGTTGGTGATCCCTTGTGCATCATCCCAATAGGTATATCTCACCTTCTTTTTAACTTCTATTCTGTTCACATATATGTTCTTAGTAATACATATCAAAAAACTTGAACTTTTATGATATTTGTGAGTGTATATTTGAATCTGGAACCACTAGGTATAACCAATAGAAAAACTAATAAGACTGTAGTATTATGAGACCACTAGGAGACTACACCTAAAGCACGGCCTCTAAATTCCCTACTTCACCCGACGAAATCTTTGTTTGTCGGCGCCGCCGGGCCTTCTATGGAGTTTCATGTTGGGTTTTGGTCAATAGGTTTTTTTTGGCTATTTTATGATCTATAGTATTGTTTGATTTGTCCCAGTATTCATATAGTGAAATCTGATGGGACCTGGGTTCCTTCACTGAAGCTATAGCGCCGTTGTTGTCACAATACAGAGGTATTGGATCAACACTGGAAGGAACCACCTGAAGTTCTGTGAGGAACTTCTTCATCCAGAAAGCTTCTTTTGCGGCATCGCAAGCAGCTATGTACTCCGCTTCCATTGTTGAGTCAGCAACGGTCTCCTGCTTGGAACTCTTCCAACAGACCGCCCCTCCATTGAGGGTAAAGACATAACTCGACATGGATTTGGAGTCATCCTTGTCACTCTGGAAGCCGGAGTCGGCAAAGGCCTCCAATTGGAGGTCTTTTCCGCCATACACCAAGAACATCTCCTTAGTCCTCCTCAGGTACTTGAGAATGTTCTTTACTGCTATCAAGTGCTTCTCCCCAGGGTTTGCTTGATACCGGCTTACTACACTCAATGCGTATGCTACATCTGGTCTGGTACATAACATTGCATACATTATAGAGCTTACCGCAGAAGCGTAGGGTATAATCAACATGCAATCCCTTTCCAAATCAGTCTTGGGAGACATGTCTTTGGAGAGGGTGATTCCGTGACAAGCCTGTAGGTTACCGCGCTTAGAATCTTCCATACTGAATTTTTTCAATATGGTGTCTATATACCTGGACTGTGAAAGTCCCAACATCCTCTTTGATCTATCACGATAGATCTGGAACCATAGAATGTAGGTTGGCATCACCCAGGTCCTTTATGGAGAATTTCTGTGACAAGAATCTTTTGACTGACTGTAACATAGGAATATCATTTCCTATTAGGAGAATGTCATCCACATACAAGACGAGGAATACTACAGCTCTCCCTACAATCTTTCTGTATATGCATGGTTCATCTGGATTTTTGATAAAGTCAAATTCTTTGACAGCATCATCAAAACAGATGTTCCAACTCCGCGATGCCTGCTTTAGCCCATAAATGGACTTAAGCAGCTTGCATACTTTACCGCTGCTCCCACTCTGATTGAATCCCTCTGGCTGATCCATATAGACTCTCTCTTCCAAATTACCATTTAGAAAGGACGTCTTTACGTCCATCTGCCAGATTTCATAATCGTGGAAGGCAGCAATAGCAAGAAAGACCCAAATGGATTTAAGCATAGCCACTGGAGAAAAGGTTTCGTCATGGTCCAAACCAGGTCTTTGACGGAAACCTTTTGCAACAAGTCTAGCCTTATAGGTTTCAACCTGTCCATCTACACCAATCTTCTTTCTGAAGATCCATTTGAATCCTACGGGTTTTACCCCATCTGGAGCAATGTCCAAAGTCCATACTTTGTTAGTGTACATGGACTCCATTTCGGTCCGCATTGCATCCAGCCATTTTACTGAGTTGCCGCTCTGAATGGCTTGCTGGAAGCTAGTAGGGTCATCATTATCAATGACGCAATCTTCTCGATCCCCGTCTATGAGAAAACCGTAGTATCTCTCAGGCGGATGAGACTGCCTACTACTTCTGCGGATAGGCGCTGGGATGTCCGGTTCTCCTGAACCTTCTTGTTCTACCAAGGTTTAAGTAATAGCTTGTGGTTCTGGAATTTCTTCCAGTTCTATTGCGCTCCCACTCTTCTGATTTTCTAAAAATTCAGTTTCCAAGAAGTGGGCATGTTGAGAAATAAAGACCTTTTGTTCCTCTGCGTAATAGAAACAATATCCCAAGGAGTTCTTTGGATATCCCACAAACTTACACTGTACTGAGCGTGCCTCGAGTTTGTCCGCATGCTGCTTCATTACAAAAGCTGGACTTCCCCATGTCTTAAGATACTTAAGACAGGGTTTCATCCCACTCCACATCTGATATAGTGTGGTAGGCACAGTCTTGGTTGGAACTCGGTTCAAAAGATATGCAGCTGATTCTAGTGCATATCCCCAGAACGATCGCGGTAACTCAGCGTTACTCATCATGGAACATACCATATCCAATAGGGTTCGGTTTCATCTCTCCGATACACCGTTATGTTGTGGTGTGTATGGAGGAGTAAGCTGAGAGAGAATTCCATTCTCTTTTAAGTAACCTAGGAACTCGGCACTTAAGTATTCACCACCTCGATTAGATCTCAGTGTCTTGATACTTTTGCCTGTTTGGTTTTCCACTTCATTCTTGTATTCCTGGAATTTTTCAAAGGCCTCGGATTTATGCTTCATCAAGAAGACATATCCATACCAAGAAAAATCATCCGTAAAAGTAATGAAGTAGGAATAACCACCTCTCACATGTGTAGACATTGGACCGCACACGTCACTGTGTACGAGTCCCAAGAGTTCGCTTGCTCTTACTCCGTGTCCAGTAAATGGAGTCTTTGTCTTCTTTCCTTTGAGACAAGATTCATAAATAGCATAAGATTGATATTCAAACGGATTCAAATATCCTTCTCTATGTAACTTAGTAAATCTTCTCTCATTGATGTGACCTAGTCTACAATGGCATAACAAAACCTGATTTATTTCTGGAAACTTTCTTTTAAGTGTGTTCTGGATATTGAAAACCTGAGCTTGACTTAATACGTATATACCGTTATCTAATGTACCTGACCCAATCAGAACTTGATTTAGGTGGATGTTAACTACATCGCTTACGAATGTAAAATCATATCCTTCTCTCGAAAGTGAGGACACTGATATGGTATTACAAGTCATACTAGGTATATACAAACAGTTACGTAAAATCAATATATGCCGACTTGTCAAACCTAGGCGATATTCTCCCACGGATTCAGCATCCACGCTCATTCTGTTTGCAACTCTGAGAGAAAATCACCTACCTTCATAACTCTACGATTTCTCAAAGCATGTAATGAATTACAGATATGAGATCCTGCTCCGGGGTATCTAGTACCCAGGAAGTAGAGTTAATTGACAGACAGTTCTTAATTACAAATACACTTGAGGCCGAAGCCACAATAAGCTTCGTATCCTGGCTACTGTCTTCCAAAGCCCTGCAATCATTCTGCTAATGCCCAATCCCATAACAATAGGAACGTCCCTCTTTTACTACATTCAGTCCTGAAACTTTTTCCCTTCTATTTCCTTCTACTTCCCTGGTTTCCTTCAGGGTAGAAGGCAGAGACTGTAGAATCAAGTCAGTATCTGACCTGTTTCCCAACGTGGTCTTCAGGTCCTTGAGCTTATCAATATAGGTAGTCATTGTAAGGACTTTGTCCCCTATAGATGATCCGACAGCCATCCTCGCTTGAATAATTCGTTCGAGGTTTCATATCTTGCGATATGAGATTGCTCTCCATATAAATCTTTGTTATGGAGAAAGATGGAATCTAAGTCCATCTTCGCGTGCTGCTTCTGGTATACACCATCAACTGAAGCTAACACGAGGTACTTGGCTTTCGCTTTATCTTTTTCCTTTGTCTGACGGATATCCATATCTGCGACACTGGAAACTGGACCTGGGACGGCGGGATCTTGAATAGTAATAGGGTAGTCCAGCTTGTCATAGGCAATGGACATCTGGACAGACCTTTGCCAGTCAAATAAGTCAGATTCAGTCAATTTGTTATCTAGATGTAACCTAGTCGTGGTCACAAGGTCGCTGCAATTAAGAGAGAGAAGAAAAACACTTTAGCATGATGCTCTTGCAAGTTTAGAGTGGTTTTTAATTTATCTAAACAGGATGGCTCCCGCTGTTTCTCGAATCCTTCCTCAAACCGAAAAAGAAGAATTAGCCAGGACTATTCTCACCGTACAATACTTGCTTAACCGTTCAGCCAGGCTAGTGTCGATACTTCGAGGGAGGTTTTCCAACGCTTCCGCGAAGTTCCTTAATTAAAGAACCTCTTTTCTCTGGGGGCGTAGCCTCGCTGACACCTTTCTAGGCACCTACTTGGTTTATAGCATTGATCGTTAAGTGACGAATCTCCTGATAAGTAGTATATACTCAAAGTAGGATCAGGATCCAAAATTTCATCGTATGATAATGTTGAAGGAATTCTACCAATATTCATCAAACTCCAAAATGGTATGCTTTCTATGCAAATTTCAGTTTCTTCAGAAATTCCCGATATAAATTTTTGCCCCATGCTCTTATGACCTTGACTTTAGTCAACAAATCATAAGTCACATGTCAAGTTCTACCCGTCATTTTCCAGGTTAATTTGAACCCACCCGTACATACCCTTGACTTTAGTCAACAAGGTAATACGACTGTCCCAAACCAACGCATCTATCTATGCGACATATGAATATCCAATAGCTACTAAACACCGTGCCTTGACTTTAGTCAACAAACACAGCTTGAATACTATTGACTATCTATATGAAATGACGGAGGGCTACGAATGGTTTTGGAAAAACCGTGAACGTAGTGAACTTGATATAATCGAAGGAACCTGATACTTTTTAAAAGGAGTGGTTAAAGCTCCGCAATTAAAAAATTCTGATATTTTAAAATAACCGAGTGGTTTCTTTTAAATTTGTTCCAACGATTAAACTTTGGTTTAATTTCTTTTCATTATAATAATGCGTCCCATCATTTATCCTATCATTGCAGAAAACAACAAAAATACCACGTCCTCTTATGCCATCCGCATTCGCCGTGGGGTCCCGTCATCACCCGTTAGGTTACTTAACTAACGATAGAGCGGGGGCTGGGCTAGCGTGGGTGTAAAACATAAGTGACGTCTAATAGCTATCATATATAGATATTGTACATTCGTCAAACGCAATAATAAGCATCCAGATCACAGATGAACTTTATTGAATATACTAGCAATCCGCGTTTGCTTTGATCCTACAACAAAAGACGGATTACACAATTGTGATGAATAGCCATTACCCCACCCTAGACCCCTACGGGTACGGAAAACTACCCGCCTAGTACCCGAAGTGAAGCGGTCTCCCTCAACGACGTGAGTAGGCCACTAAACACTTCAACGTACCCGGTAGTTTGTGCACCCTACCTTGGGTCTATCCTAGGAGCAAAAACAGTAAAAAAGAAATAATACAACAGTGGCTACAACCGCAACCTGGATGTGCCCCGCAAAAGAATATTACATCATATTACATTTACATTGAATGAATGAATATAAAACACATCTCAAAACCCCGGCTAATCATCACAACATTCCAATCAAGTCCATATACACAAACAGTAAATATTACAGAAAAGTGCAACCCCCTGCCAACCGACATACTAGCAGTTAGGGGAGGTTTACGAACACATTAAACATTACAGATAAAAACCCAATTAGCAAATAACTTAGAATATCGATCGACTTCCTTTTTCCGTGTCTACCCCAAAAACAAAGCAGCACTGAAGTAACCTGGGTAGAAACAGAACATTCTAGAAAGCAGAAAACCATAAAATATGAATTACAGAGGAAATCCGTGTCAACTCGGAGTTGACTCATCGGCGGATCCGCGGCCAAAAGCACCATCATGCCGCGGATCCGCGACCATCTTGCCGAGTTAGGGTCTCGTATTTTCTCAGAATTCTTATATTTCCCTGCGGTGAATTTTAAGGCATATCAAATAATTTTTTAGACATGTTTAAAATTAACAGAACTGTTAGGGTAAGGTTTTTCGTTTTTCGCATTTTTCCGTCGATCGAACTTCTAATTAGTTGCTAACAAGCTAGTAATGGTTTAGTTGGCTCTGATACCACTGTAAGTCCATGTCACGCACCCCACGAACTTACGGGGAGGCGGAATATATGAAAAATGATTATCAAAGCTTCGTAACACGGACTTGAGCGCATGAATCGTATCTAACACGTTACTAGCAAACTACGAGAGGTTTAACTACTCGGATTCGAAGTTATACCTCACGTTACTTGTCTTTCGGGTCTTCACCGCTGTCCTCCACTCCTCGTAGGCTCCTTGAAATATCGGCACCTCAACGGCCTCCTCAAGTCAATGACGATCCACCCGAGAGCTCCTACGCCAAGCTTGATCTCTAACTTGAGATAACTAGGTTGCTCATAGTGCTAATCTAAGCTACCTAGGAGATATAGAGTGAGATTATAGATGTATTAGTCTGGCTAATCCTTGATCTCAACACATGAGAGGGGAGGATTAGGGTTTCAAGAGAGAGCTTGAGGAGAGAGAAGGTGAGCATGAGTATGAATGAAAAAAGCTTCTCACTTCTAATATATTATGAAGCATAAGAAAATCAAAAAGAATAAATCAAAATGCATTATCATCATGCTTCATTAAATATATGCAACAAATCATCAAGTGAGTCATTAAGCAATAAATGCTTCATTAACTCACTTGAATGATTCATCTAAGTGAGTCACAAATTCATTAAATGCTAATGCCACCTTACCCTCCATGTCATCATCCATCTAGAAGCTTCCCGACAAATTACTAGAATTCCCCTCCTATCCGTGAAAACACGGAAAAACTTTAGACTGTATAAATCCAATAACCCGATACTAGAATCTGGCTTAAACCAAAGCCGGCTAGTAAAAACTGTCCGAACGTCGTACGTGCGTTTAAACACGTATGCGTCTGAACCCTTGTTGTAAAACCATACGACCTCTATATCGTTTCGCCTAGTGCAGGGAAACTCTCTGTGTGGGACTCTAAAGACTCGACACTACGGTGGCAGTGGGTTTAACCACAGACCGCAAGCGGCACTAGCTGTATGTAACGGTCCCCAGGTAGATGTTGATAAGAAGGTCGATGAGGAAACCATCCGAACTCCTACTGAGCCTGTCCGTGACAATATCCGCGCAGTCCGGTCTGTTCGTCTAAGAGTATAGCATGCATGGTCTAGGGAGGTGGAGAACGTCAGACCCCTAATAACCGTACAAGTCGCGCCGGTATGGCTCATGACCATTTGAGAATCTACTGATCAGTCCACCAGTAATTCTCCATCAGCCCTGGACAGGGACTTATGGTAATGACCAACCAATCACTGTGCGATATCAACTCCCTATACCGGGAGAGACGAATCCCTAACAGTCGCTCACTGCCTCCACGTGGCTCCGGACTGTACCCAACTAAAACCTGTTTGCACGACTCCTTTGAGCCGTGGTAGGGTAGTAATCAAAGCACAGTGGGAACTCACACGAGACAAGTGACGACCCTAAGACAACAGATTATCTGCACACATGTCACCTGAGAACTGCTATTTGACGTTAGGTATAATACCATCCAGTCAGTTCTCCTGCGAGTCCTATCCAGTGTACCCGTAACCCAACGAGCATCTGTATACTATCTCCAGTACGACGTACTGATGGCTGTGGGACAGACCATCTCCCCAGCTGGGATGAGAAGCGTATACACTAGTCTACTCTGGAGTATCGATGCCCTGTCTCGATAATCCTATGACTAGGGACAAGTATAGGATGTTGCTTATAGACTACCCATCCCCCACTAGTGTGACTGCCATCACAACGCTGGTAATCAAGCAAAGATCCTATGGGCTCTACTAATATGTATAAGTGATACGTAACAAGAAACATATGCACATATTAAAGTAGACCCAAACTAAGTAGCATACTACCATGTTTAGCAAGATTGTATTTACAACTGTGAATATCCCAAGCTTCCATTAAGTAATATACATGAAAGTATGATACAATAATGGCCCCTAGGGCATATACACTAACAAGGACTCGTACGGGTGGGTCTAATGCAATCAAGATAATGACGGGTTGAACTTGACTAGGATCCTTTGATATGTTGGCTCAGTCAAGGTCACTTGGGTCCTATGGGTAAAAACCACATCGGGAGTTTCTAAAGAAACTGAAACTTGCAGATTTAGCATACTTTCTGGAGTGTAGTGACTAGAGTGGATTCCATCTAGGTCATTACACAAAGATAGTTGGATCCCGATCCCACTGATGAGTTGGATTACTCTCGGGAGATCATTTCACTTAACAATCAATGCTATAAACCAAGTAGGTGTCTAGAACGGTGTTAGCGGGGCTACACCTCCAGGGAAAAGAGGCTATTTAATTAAGGAACTTCGCGAAAGTGTTGGAAAACCTCCCTCGAAGTACCAACACTAGCCTGGCTGAAAGGTTAAGAAAGTATTGTGACGTGCAATTAATCCCGACTAGTTCTTCTTTTAAAGGTTTGAAGAAGAATTTGAGGAAACAGTGGGAGCCATCCTGATTAGATAAATTAATAAACCAATCAAATCTTGCAATAGCGCACGCTGAGTGTTTCTTTTCTCTCTCTCCAGGTAGCAACCATTTCACGCCTTAATCAAGATAATAAAATGTATCGCTTGACCGATCCGAATTCTTATTCGGGGCTGGGGAACGTTGGTTCGGCTCTAACTTATGATAACAGTCATAAGTATGAGTAAGGGAAAGTGGATTGTATGGATTCCAAGGATACCCAGTTGAAGAAGAAGCATAGTTTTGCATCTACTTCAGGTGTTCTTGTAATTGAGAACTGCTTTACGGTCAGCCCTACCTCCTGGGTACTTGATACCGGATCAGGATCTCATATCTGTAATTTATTGCAGGGACTGAGAAAAAGTAAGAAAGTTGCACCTGGTGATATGTCGCTCAGGGTAGCGAACGGAGCACAAGTTAATGCTGCAGCTGTCGGTGAATATCACCTAGTGTTGCCAAATGGCAATACTATGATTTTGAACGATTGCTACTGTGTAACTTCCACAGTTTGCAACATCATATCAGTTTCTTTACTCAATAAAGATGGATATAACTTTGGTCTTGATAGAAATATCATGAACATTTACCTTCATAAGGTACTGGTTGCAGATGGTAAACTGTGTAATGGTATCTACGTTCTAAATCAGAATACAGTTCTCATTGTACAAAACACACGCAAGAGGAAGAGTTTAGATATGAACGAATCCTACTTATGGCATTGTAGACTTGGTCATATCGGAGAGAAAAGTCTAGGTAAGTTGCATAAAGATGGACTCTTGAATACGTTCAAGTTTTCATCTTATGAAACTTGTCAGTCTTGTCTCAAAGGAAAGATGACCAAATCTCCGTTCACCGGACATGTAGAAAGAGAAACAGAGCTCTTGGGACTCATACATAGTGATGTATGTGGTCCAATGTCTATACATGCAAGGGGTGGGTTCTCGTACTTCATCACATTCACTGACGATCTCTCTAGATTCGGATATGGGTATCTTATGAAACACAAATCTGAAGCTTTCGAAAAATTCGAGGAATTCAGAAATGAAGTAGAGAACCAGACTGGCAAAAGTATCAAGATCCTCCGATCAGATAGGGGAGGGGAGTACTTGAGCACGGAATTCCTAGATTACTTAAAAGAGAATGGTATTCTCTCTCAGCTTACTCTACAGCACAACGGTTTATCGGAACGGAGGAATCGTACCCTATTGGATATGGTTCGCTCCATGATGAGTAGTGCCGAGTTGCCTCTTTCATTTTGGGGACATGCTCTTTTGACAGCGGCATATCTATTGAATGATGTTCCGTCTAAATCTGTGCCTAAGACTCCATTCGAGATATGGAATGGAAAAAGGCCATATCTTAAACGTATTAAGATATGGGGTTGTCCAGCCTATGTAAAAGTACAAAATCCAGACAAACTGCAGGCACGTTCAGTTCTATGTAAATTTGTGGGATATCCTAAAAACTCTACAGGATATCTGTTCTACCACACCGAGGAACAGAAGGTGTTTGTATCTCGCCACGCCACCTTTTTAGAGTGGCAATTTCTTGCAAAAGAAACAAGTGGGAGTTCGGTAGAACTGGAAGACATTCAGCGACCACAATTGAAACTGAAAATTTGACAGAACCTCAGGATTCAATAACCCCAGACGATCCTCAGCCACTCCGCAGATCTGGTAGGATTTCTCGTCCGCCCGAGAGATACTACGGTTTTCTCATAGACGGGGATCGAGAGGATTGCATCTTGGAAGAAGATGACCCTACCAGTTTCAGGCAGGCCATTATCAGTAGGGACTCTAATAAGTGGCCGGAAGCAATGCAATCCGAAATGGAGTCCATGTACGCCAATAAAGTGTGGACCTTGGATATTGCTCCACCTGGGGTAAAACCCGTTAGATGAAAATGGATGTACAAAAGGAAACTTGGTGTAGATGGGTAGGTGGAAACCTATAAGGCTAGACTCGTTGCAAAAGGTTTTCGTCAAAGACCTGGTGTGGACTATGACGAAACTTTTTCTCCAGTGGCTATGCTCAAATCCATTCGGATCCTACCTGCCATTGCTGCCTTCCATGACTATGAAATCTGGCAGATGGACGTTAAAACAGCTTTTTTAAACGGCTGTTTGGAAGAGTGCGTTTACATGGATCAGCCAGAACGTTTCGTAGACAGTGGGAGAAGCGGGAACGTGTGCAAGTTGCTTATGTCCATTTATGGATTAAAGCAGGCATCGCGGAGTTGGAACATCTGTTTTGATGAGGCAATCAAGGAATTTGATTTCATCAAGAACGAAGATGAACCATGTGTCTATAAGAAGATTGTAGGACGAACTGTCGTGTTCCTAGTCTTGTACACGGTCGACATTCTTTTGATAGGAAATGACATTCCTATGCTACAATCGGTTAAGCTATTCTTGTCAAAAAGGTTCTCCATGAAGGACCTGGGTGATGCCTCGTACATTCTGGGGATCAAGATCTACAGAGATATATCCAAGAGATTACTGGGACTTTCGCAGTCCAGGTACATAGAGACCGTACTAAAGAGATTTAGTATGGAAGATTCTAAGCGCAGTAATATACCCGCATTGCACGGAATCACCCTCTCCAAGAAGATGTCTCCTAAGACTGACGAGGAGAGGGTTCGCATGAGCACTATACCCTACGCTTCGGCGGTAGGATCTATATTGTATGCGTTGCTATGTACAAGACCAGATGTAGCTTACGCGCTAAGCGTGGTGAGCCAGTATCAGTCTGACCCAGGTGAGAACCACTGGACGGCAGTGAAGAACATTCTCAAGTACCTGAGAAGGACTAAAGAGATGTTCCTGGTTTACGGTAATAGAGACCTCAGGGTCGAGTCCTTTACCGATTCAAGCTTCCAGAGTGACAAAGATGACAACAAGTCAGTCTCGGGTTTTGTGTTTACCCTCAATGGATGGGCGGTGTGTTGGAGGAGTATAGGATACCGTCGCAGACTCGACGATGGAGGCTGAATACATTGCTGCAAGCGATGCCGCAAAAGAGGCGGTCTGGATGAAGAAGTTCATTAATGAACTTCAGGTGGTTCCGTCCATTGTTGACCCAATACCTTTGTATTGCGATAACAATGGGGCTATAGCTTTAGCTAAGGAACCAAGGTCCCATCTGAATTCCAGACACATCTTAAGGCGGTATCACCTGACCAGGGAGATCATTGATCGCCAGGAGATCGAGGTGTGGAGAGTGGACACAAAAGACAACACGGCGGATCCATTCACAAAGGTCCTTCCTCAAACACAGTTCGAGCGACTTTTTGAACTATTGGGTATGCGGTACGCCAGCAGCTGGCCTTAGTGCAGACGTTGGGTATGCGGTACACCAATTACTGGCCTTTAGTACAAGTGGGAGATTGTTGGATATGTATGCCCTAGAGGCCATTATTGTATAGTACTAGTTTGTATAATACATTTTGGAAGCTTGGGATATATACACGGGTTTACGACAGTCTTGCTCGATATAGTAGTATGCTACTTGGTTTGTTTCTATCTTAATATGTGTGTATATTTCTTTTAACATATCGCTAAAACATATTGATGGCGCCCTTAGGATCTTTGCTTGACTACCGGCGTCGTGATGGCTATCACACTAGTGGGGGCTGGGTAGTCTATAAGCACATCCTTATTTTGGTCCCTAGTCATAGGATTATCGAGACAGGGCATCGATACTCCAGAGTAGACTGGTGCATACGCTTCTCGTCCCAGCAGGGGAGATAGTCTGTCCCACAGCCATCAGTACGTCGTACTGGAGATAGTATGCAGGTGCTCGTTAGGTTACGAGTACACTGGACAGGACTCGTCGGGAACTGTTGGTTGGTATTATACATATCATCAATTAACAGTTTCCAGGTGACATGGGTACAGCTTAGTCCGTTGACTTGACACTGTCACTTCGTCTCAAGTGTGTTCCCACTGTTCTTAGATTACTACCCTACCACGGCTCTACTGAGTCGTGCAAACAGGTAGTAGTTGGGTGCAGTCCCGAAACACTTGGAAGCAGTGACGGTTAGATAGGATTCGTCTCTCCCGGTATTGGGAGTTGATATCGCGCTGTGTCTAGGAGAGCCATTACACATAGTCGTCCCTGGCCAGGGCAAGCGAGATTTGCTGGTAGTGTTACTAGTAGTTTCTCAGGGTGTTCTAGGCTACACTCCGAAACGACTTGTACCGCTATCAAGGGTCTGACGTTTGCCACCCCCTAGGCCCGAAATGCGATACTCTCATATGAACAGACCGGACTGTACGGAGATTGTCATGTTCAGGCTCAGTAGGAGTTCGGATGGGTTCACCTCGTCGGTCTTCTTATCGGCATCTACCTGGGGACCGTTACATACAGCTAGTACCGCTTGCGCCCTGTGGTTAAACCCACTGCCAGCGTAATGCCGAGCCTTTAGAGTCCCACACTGAGGGTTATTCGCCTTTGGGCAAAACAGAGTAGAGGTCGCAAGGTTTTGCGACGGGGTTCGTTCACATCCGCGCACTTGTGCACATTTGGTGTCCGGGAAGTAATTACTAGCGGGCTTTGGTTTAAGCCAGATCCTAGTGTTTGTTTTCGGATTGGTTTTGTCTCATTGTATTCGTTTTCCTCGGAATACCGATGCGGGTGTGTATGCACAGTTGACAGAGGCAGAGGATTCTCATTAGGGTTATTGACCGTTGACTTTTTCCAAACCCTAATGAGAATGAGAGATATGATTAATGATATTAATTAAGGATTATTGTGCTATGGTTAGGTTGACCATTTGACTATGGTTGACAGTTTGACTTTGGTTGACCATTTGACTATGGTTGACAGTTTGACTTTGGTTGACCGTTTGACCCATGTTGACCTTTTGACCATCATCATTTCATTTGCAAGATGCTTCTTGATTCTTGCAAATTGTATTTATTATGAAATGATAATGGTCATTCCAAACTAACCATCACACTTTCCTTAATTATTATTATTATTATTATTATTATTTTCATATGAGAGAATGGTTGCTATTATTCTCTCATTCTCTCTTGCTCTTTCTCTCTCATGTTCTTGAGCTCATCCTCTTCCTCTCAAAGCCTTAATCTTTCATGTGTTGAAAATCAAAAGCTCTTGAGACAAAACCACACAACATCTCTCTACTCTTTCTAGGGTTCTTTGTCTAGCAAACCAAGCACTCTAGTTACCTCTTGGTTCAGGTAGAGGCCCTCGGATGGATCTATCTTCGGCAAAGGGAAGACGACGAGGAGGAGCCGTCTACGCCACTACAAGGAGCTAGCAAGAAGAAGAACCACAACATGAAGGGAAGGAGTTCAAGACCTAGGTATAACCATTCTACATAGTAGCTAAAACGTGTAGTTTATTTGTTAGTTTTTGTTTAGCAAAGATCCTTCATGGATGGTCCATGTTACCTAGTGAGGAAAATTTTGATTTTTACCTATTCCGCCTCCCCGAAAGAACCGGGACGGGTAACGTGGACCTAACATTGATATAACTTGCTATTGGTTAACGACATAGAAGCATTTATTTTTGTGCGATGGCGCATATGACATATAGTATGCCTTGCTATACCTACATGCTTACACATATGCCTTGCTATACCTACATGCTCACACATATACTTTGCTATTGTTACATGTTCAATTTTATACGATATATATCGGTGGTATGGGACGCTGTCATATATGTATATAGGATTCAGATACTTAGGAACCGCGCGATATATTTAATGACTTGATTCATTTAAATAGCGGACTTTTCCCGTGATATGCTCATATTGTTGTTCTATGTTGCATATGTTATATTACATGGATTTGCGCATTTGAGATATGTTTTCATGCGATTTGGAGATTTCTTGTGTCGATATTAGGCACTTATATTCCGAGAGATTTATGGATATTGGAAATCGATACGTGGAACACGAGTGTCGAGGTTGGACACTTGGGTTTCGAGGAACGTATGTATATCAGAGTAACCGATACTGGAATATGAGTGTCGAGGTTGGACACTTGGGTTTCGAGGAACGTATGGATATCAGGAAACCGATACGTGGAACACAAGTGTAGAGGTTGGACACTTGGGTTTCGAGGAACGTATGGATACGAGTATTTATGTGTCGATGCTGGGCACCAGTTTTCATGATATTTCGGGTGTCGATGTTTGACACTCAGGTTACATGAGATTTATAGGGCCGATCTGAGGGCCGATCTGAGGATTTTGGGATTTGGTGTGTTGTTGATTTACACCGGGTTTTTCCATGCTTATGATTTGTGGATGAGATTATTTATTTTTCCCGCACTCAGTATATTGTTGATATGCATTGGATTCATGTAGATATAGTACCCTGGTGGTGTACCTTGATCATGATAGTTGCATATTCATATTTCCATTCTTATGCTACCAGCTTACATGTGATTGTTTATTGCTGTTAGTGCATACTTGCGATTACAGTATGATGTTATTTTTTATTCACGAGTTGGAAACTAACCCCTGTTGTGCCACATTGTTTGCAGGACTTACCCTCAGTGTAGTCGCGGCAGGGCGCCTTCTTATCTATACTTGTGGATACCGCTACAGTTGTCTGTGAGGCCGTTGCTATTAGGTGGGTTCGCGGTTATCCGTTTATGTACTTTGGATATCTTTTTGTTGGATCTAGTATTCTCCATCTACCACTTCTTGTATTTGACTTAGAGACGAGTTGTGAGGTTTCGCTGTTGTATATATTTTGATGACTTTGGGTTCCGTGCTCGTGGGAGCCGGTCTTGTTGTTATGTTTTACCTCCTTATGCCGTTTTCATTTATTTTTCTTCGCTACGCCGTCGTATATATGCTTGTGGTGGTTGTCTCCGCCGTTGGGCATGAGTTGCTCCCATTTGGGATGATTTATTTATATTCTATGTTGTACCCATTTTCGGGGTTAGTTTTTACAAAGGAGATGCTGCCGAAATTTTCAAGAATGAAAAATAAAATTAAAGATTTTCACTTGAGATTTTCCGAATGTTTTAAAACTATGTTTTTCTCCGCTTATCCAGTTTTGGGTGGTTTAGATTTCTGGGTTTCGGCTTACTTAAGTTGCGTACGCCTGTTGACGTTACGTAGTTTAAGTGCCGGTTACGGGCCTAACTTTTGGGTCGTGACAGCAGTTTTGAAATAAAGGTATAAAGAAATAAAGTTTTATCTATAAATGCATAACTAATGATATAAGAAAACGAAAGTAGAATGTACTAAAGTTGAGAACATTGTTCATTTTTAAAATTTGAGCAGCACCTCCCTTGTATATTATGAACCGAAACCACATATACATAACCATATAAAAGGCATCCCTAAGCGGGAGCTAGGTCTTCGCCAAATGGCGGAATGAAAACCATGCAAGCAATGTATACGACGCCCAACGGTGAAGATTAACCCAGAAGGAATAATATGAATAAAGTAAGACATTAAATCCACACATAGCGAACATATACCCATCGCTCTAAGTCTCGCAACCACACAAGTCCGTCTAAGTCCGCTAAATATACAAAGTCTAATTTCTGATTGATGGAGCTTATCTAGATACAATAGGAAATACTAAATACAGGAGTAGGCACGATCCAATGTGTCCCACTTACCATAGCAAAACACCGAATGTAAGCTGTGTGCCAGCGATACCGCTACTGATCCCAAGCGGTCGAACCTGCAAGAACTGTGGCACAACGGAGGTGAGTTGCCAACTCGTGAGTAGAAAACATCAGCAGGTAGAAATCGAATAACACAACGATTTCCTAGGTCACTATATCAAGAAGGTAATACTATGATATCTAGGGTGACCATGTATGCATATATGTCAACAATATAATCAATGCCAATGACATATACAACTAAACATCTGAATCATATGCCTATGTGCAGGTGGATACCATCCACATGTCCATCAATGACACAACCAATATCATGGAACTTGAGTGTCCAACATCGACACTCGAAACATCATGAAAGCATATGCATGTATGTATGAGGATATCAACCAACATGTGTCTATCAACGACACATCAATCTCATGGAACCTGAGTGTCCAACATCGACACTCGAAATATCTTGAAACCGTGTCAAGCATCGAAACATAAATCCTCATATCTCAGGCTCCGTTAGTCCGGATCGGCCCACGGGCTCCGTCAGTCCGGATCGGCCCACGGGCTCCGTCAGTCCAGATCTGCTCACGGGCTCCGTCCGTCCGTATCGGCCCACGCGCTCCGTTAGCCCGGATCGGCCTATATACATCTTACGACACCGGTCGGCATCCTTCGGATAACCTCCAGGTCCAACCAATCACCGGTAGGTAGCAGTCCCTCTGCCAGGCTCATCGTCTATTGCACAACATACCTTTCTTGCCCCAGGGTACCATACCGGGTCCACCATGTACCCGCAAACGGATCGTCCATCTCCTCGAATGGGGTTTAAACAACAATATACGGTGTGTTTTGAAAAATTAGATAGTTAAAGCACACAAGCTACGAATCAAACAAGAGATTAGGGTAAGTATCATATACAAAGTAGTGTCTAACACTAAGAGAAAGAGAACTACAACCTTTGTAGACCACTCCTTATCTTCTATAGCTCCGTGTGCTAGTCCTTGGGCTCCTTGGCTCCACTCGAAGCTTGGAACAATTCCGCTTGTAGCCTTCAAAGTCCACGATGATCCACCACGGAGCTCCTTATACTCAAGCTCTTGCTTCACTTAACCTAAGTAGAAGTGAGGCAAACAACCTATACAAGTGTGCTAGACTAATATAGATTGTTGAAGTTGGTTATTTCTCACTAAAAATCCTTTCTTTTTCTTTCTCTTTTACTCACTAGAAAAAATGTAGAGAGCTAGAGGAAGAAGATGAAGAAATGGCTAGGCTTGAGATAATAATTCATATGAGAGAGAGAGTAACACTCACACAATAAATATGAGCCATGGAAAATATCTTAGATATTTTTGAGAGTGAGTTAGTGGAGGATAACATGGTTAGTGGTATTTTTTAAGAAGAGTGTAGAACCATGAGATCATTATTCTATTTTCCATTTACTCAAAATCAATAAACATCTAATATCTTTCCATGTGAGTCTAGCATATCCATGTCCAATGTATCATCCACCAAGATACATGCACACATGTATATACGTATATAAATCCATATAAATATACATACATACATGCACACATAAAGAAAGGAATTAGTAATGAGCAATTAGTCATTATATTAAATCAACACTTGATTTAATAATCCGGTCATATCACATATAACCCGACTAATAGAAAATGCCAGATTAAAATACGGTATCATATACCCGTATTAATCAATCTCCCGCACATATCTCCATATGTGCCCCACTTCGTTCGCCTGAGCTCGGAAACCCCTATGTGGGACTCTAAGACTCGTTAATACGCTAGCAGTAGGTAGTGATCATATCAGATAACCAAAAACCGTCAGCGGTACTAGCTGCACGTAATGGCTACCCAGGTATTGAGCGAACAGAAGAACAACACGAGAACTTGTCCAAACTCCCGTAGATCCAACCAGCAACACTTACCGTACAGTCCGGTTTGTTCATATGATATGTTGCATATTGAGTCTAGGGATGGTACCGTCGAACCCAATAACTCAATAAGTCATGCCGATGTATGGACTATAACAAGTCCAGAAACTACTGATAACATTTATCAGTAAATCTCATCAGCCTTGGACATGGACTTCCAGTTAGAGCCAATCGCGCATAGTACAACATCAACTCCCAATACCGGGAGAGACGAAACCCCTCCTATCGCTCATTGCCTCCATGTGTCTCGGGACTGTACGCAAAAGCAACCTGTTTACACGACTCAGTGGAGCCGTGGTAGGGTAGAAATCAAAGCACAGTGGGAGAACACACAAGAATCTATAACGATCTCGAGTCTACAGACTAACTTGTACAAGTGTCACCTGAGAGCTGCTATTCGACGATAGATATAATACCATATAAGAGTTCTCAGCGAGTCCGTTCAGTGTACTCAGTCTCCAACGAGCACCCGTATACAATTTTTGGTGTCAAACACCAATGGATATAGGATCATCCATCTCCCTCTCAACTGGGTCAAGAAACGTATACGCTAGTCTACTCTGGAATATCGATGCCCCGTCTCGATACACCCACGAGTAGGAACATTTAAGGATATGCTTATAGACTACACATGCCCCACTAGTATGATCTGCATCATAATCATGGAAGTCAAGCTGATATCCTAAGGGCTATATCAACAAGTATCAAATGAACAGTATACACAATCAAGTGATCATGTTAAGATAAAGAGTAACCAGATAGCATACTATCATGTCGAGCAAGAAAGTCCTCTCTATATATACATGTCCAAGCATCCACTATCAAATAATGGCCTCTAGGGCATATATATATCTAACATATCGTAGTCAGTGGGAGCAGCGGAAGGTGTGCAAGTTGTTTATGTCTATTCGTAGACTGAAGCATGGATAGCGGAGACAGATCATCTATTTTGATACGAAAATCAAGGTGATTGACTTCATCAAAACAAAAGATGAATCTAGTAAGAAGGATGTATGGAGTACTGTCCTGGATTTGGATGACATACTCCAAATAGGATGTGATGTTCCTGTACTACAATTGGTCAAATTTTGGTTGTCACATAGTGTTTTCTCCATGTTGGAAGTTGATAGTATATCAGGAATTCTGGTGACTAGATTTAGATTTGGGATGTTTCCCAAATCGGGTACTTAGACGACATTCTAAAAGTATTTTAGAATGGACGGCTCCTGGTGTGGAAGTGTACCCGCAGGTGATGGATTCACTCTCTCTGAAGAGATGTCTTCTAGACTGATGAAGAGAGGGACTGGTATGAATGACATATCATTTGCTTAGGAAATTGAGTCAAACATGCAATGTCTTGTACAATACCAGATAGATAATTCTAGTTTTAGATATAGATTGGGAAGTTTCCCAATCGGGTACTTGGACAGCATTCTAAAAGTGTTTTAGAATGAATGATTTCTGGCGTGGTGGTCTACCCGCAGGTGATGGAGTCACCCTCTCTAAAAATGTTGTCTTTTAGACTGATGAAAAGAGGGACTGGCATGAATGACATATCATTTGCTTAGGTAATTGAGTCAATCATGCAATGTCATATACAACACCACATATTGCTTTTACCCTAGTTGCAACAAGCATATATTAATCCAATCCTCGAGTAACAAAGGGAAGCTGTAAAGAACATAAGAGGATGTTCTTGGTATAAGATAACGGCAGCCTCCTCTGGGAGGCAGTTATCAGTTCAGGCTTCCAAGGTGACCTGGATAACAGAGATGCTGTCAGATTTTTGAGTTTAGCCTTTTCTGAGGATCAGTGTATTGGATAGTGTTCCAATAGGGATACTGAGGTAATCATGGTGTAGGATGCCGGTTATAACTCAACAGAGGCTACAGCCTAAGAAGTTTGTTGGATAGGAGTTGTTCATTCATGAACTTGGTCCCATCAGGTATCCATACAAATTCTTGAGGCGGGGTATCGCTCATGTTGGGAGATTGTTAATTTCCATAAAGTTGAGATATAGAGAGATGAAGTTGGAACATTGTAGCGGATCCACTCACTGATGCTATTTCTCGAACAAATTAAGTTTCACAAACATGGTTTGCGAAATTGATTAGTAGAGAAGTTGGGTACTCAGTAGCACACGAGCTATGGGTACACGATACTGCAATAATTGGCCTTTAGTGCAAGTTGGAGATTGTTGGATATAGTGCCCTCAAGGCAATTATTGTGATCGCAAGTAGGCGATTATGATAATTGAGAGAGGACCTAGACAGGTATATCTATCGTACTCAAGATGATAATATGCTATCTGGTTTATCTCCATCATTGATGAAGCTCGAATGATTATTTCTTGAAGACCAGCATTATCATAGCGATCATATATGTGAGATTTGGGTTTTCCATAAGCACAACCTTAAATGTCTCTAGTCGTGGGAGTATCAAGACTGGGAATCGATATTCTGGAGTAGACTAGTGCATATGCTTCTAGACCCCAACGAGTGGTGATTGGTAGAGGTTTTGCGTGCTAAGTTTATTACCGCAATCAAGACGGTTTCGCTTGTAGCTAGCCGGTTGAGTACGGGTCGTCCGCAGGGAGATGGGAATCTTTTTCTATGTGCTTTAACGAGTTAAGTCCAAATGTCCAGATTTGTTTTTAGATTACTTATGTGCTAAAATGATATATAAAGAGAGCTTGTTAGGGTTAGAATTAGGTTAGTTTGAGTTAGGAGTCGCTCACTTCTTTCGTTGCCACTCTTAATATCGGTGTTACAGTAATCGGCAACAACGGTGATTAGGACAACTAGGAAGGAACTTGCGAGTATAAGCTAGGCTTTCCAACGCATAAGTTCTTCCTTTTGGTGCTTGTCTGTCCGTTCTTGACTCTTAGCCTTAACCTCCGGTTAATTCAACCACAACCGGTCTCACTAAGGAATCACCACTATCATGTAAGATAGGGTGCCGTAGGGAGCGGATTGTGGTTCAATTAATGGGAGTCCGAATCAAGATGTTGGGCAAGAAAAGAGTGAGAGAGATTTCCTTCTCTCAAACTTTCCTTATCCTACCCTAACAAGTATGAAAACCACTCACCCATTATAAGGAAAAGAAAATAAAACAAAGGAGGAAGACAGAAAGAAAGAGGTTAGAAGATTACAACTATCTATTTGAGACCTCACCTTGGCAAGGATCAAGCTTAAGCATCATAGTTGTTTTAAGGACAACGAAAAAGAGAACAAGAAAGAAACAAACAACAAATAACAACAACTAGATTAGCAAATGAAAAATACAAGCAAATATAATTAACAATTACAACAAGATAAGCATGGTAAGAACAAGAACTCCTTTATTCATTCTTCACTCACAAAAGCTCACTACAAGTTTTAATGGAGAAGAGATGAGAGGAGGAAGAAGAACAACACATGTATTCTAAAATCTAAATACAAGAATAAGCACACTTGGCTTTGGCAAGTTCTGGACTATTTATAGGCAGGAAACTGGAAACCTAGGGCAAAATTCTGCCTCTTCATGAAAAGTCCAAACTACCCCTGAAACATCAGCACCTGAGGAGTCCGTACGGCCGCGGTTCCGCGGTCTGAGCATGCTTATCCCGAGGAACCGCGGCTGTTTAGAGGAGTTGGCTCCTCGGATTTTGTAGGGCCCCATGTCTTGATGTTGTCTGCTGTTTGGTATATGTTTTTTCTCAGAAACTCTTCACAATTTTTCCAGAATTCCAGCAGATCAAAAGGTGATTTGATGTGGATCTTTTGTCATGATTTTTCTTGAGCTCCGCGTAGATATGTTGGATCTTGTGTTGCTATTGAGCTTTGTGCATGAAAATGACATTGATTTTCCATTTTGTCTCTTAAACTGGTATATAAAGAGAGCTTGTTAGGGTTAGGATTAGGTTAGTTTGAGTTAGGAGTCGCTTACTTCTTTCGTTGCCACTCCTAATATCGGTGTTACGGTAATCGGCAACAACGGGGATTAGCACAACTAGGAAGGAACTTGCGAGTATAAGCTAGGCTTTCCAACGCATAAGTTTTTCCTTTTGGTGCTTGTCCGTCCGTTCTTGGCTCTTATCCTTAACCTCCGGTTAATTCAACCACAACCGGTCTCACTAAGGAATCACCGCTATCATGTAGGATTGGGTGCCGTAGGGAGCGGATTGTGGTTCAATTAACGGGAGTCCGAATCAAGATGTTGGGCAAGAAAAGAGTGAGAGAGATTTCCTTCTCTCAAACTTTCCTTATTCTACCCTAAAAAGTATGAAAACTACTCACCCATTATAAGGAAAAGAAAATAAAACAAATGAGGAAGATAGAAAGAAAGAGGTTAGATGATTACAACTAGCTATTTGAGACCTCACCTTGGCAAGGATCAAGCTTAAGCATCATAGTTGTTTTAAGGATAAAGAAAAAGAGAACAAGAAAGAAACAAACAACAAATAACAACAACTAGATTAGCAAATGAAAAATACAAGCAAATATAATTAACAATTACAACAAGATAAACATGGTAAGAACAAGAACTCCTTTATTCTTTCTTCACTCACAAAAGCTCACTACAAGTTTTAATGGAGAAGAGATGAGAGGAGGAAGAAGAACAACACATGTATTCTAAAATCTAAATATAAGAATAAGCACACTTGGCTTTGGCAAGTTCTGGACTATTTATAGGCAGGAAACTGGAAACCTAGGGCAAAATTCTGCCTCTTCATGAAAATTCCAAACTACCCCTGAAACATCAGCACCTGAGGAGTCCGTACGGCCGCGGTTCCGCGGCCTAAGCATGCTTATGCCGCGGAACCGCGGCTGTTTAGAGGAGTTGGCTCCTCGGATTTTGTGGGGTCCCATGTCTTGATGTTTTCTGCTGTTTGGTATATGTTTTTTCTCAGAAACTCTTCACAATTTTTCCAGAATTCCAGCAGATCAAAAGGTGATTTGATGTGGATCTTTTGTCATGATTTTTCTTGAGCTCCGCGTAGATATGTTGGATCTTGTCTTGCCATTGAGCTTTATGCATGAAAATGACCCAATTTTGTCTCTTAAACTGGTGTGCGGCAACATACGGATAGAGAGCGGAGACCCGTGTTTTATCTGTGGTTGGCAGTAATCCGGATTTTGTCGTGCTTTTCCATGAATTTCACCGTTTAGAGCCGAGAACATGTATCCTGCAATTGACTAGCAAATATGGTTCAAGAGTACCTACCGATAAGCAATGTGTTAAAAATTGGGCGGTATAAAAATGCAATAATCTGATATGAACAAGGGGTGGTGACCGGTCTCATAAGCCATTGGTGTTGTGTCACCTAAGATAGTATACAGGTGCTCACTGGAGGTGAGTACACTAGACAGTCTCGTCGAGAACTTCTAGATGGTATTATATCTATCGTCAGATGGAAGTTCTCAGGTGGAATGAGTACAAGTTAGTCCTTTTACCTGAAGTCTTCATTTGTCTCGTGTGAGTTCCTACTGTACTTTGATGATTACCCTACCACGGCTCAAAGGAGTCGTGCAAATAGATTTTAGTTGGGTACAGTCCCGAGCTACATGGAGGTAGTGGTCGACTGTTAGAGATTCGTCTCTCCTGGTATTAGGAGTCGATGTCGCGCTGTGTTCAGTTGGCTATCACCAGAAATCCGTGGCCACGGTGGATGAGATTTACTGATAGTTGATCAATAGTATCTCTATTGGTGATGAGCTTGACTCAGACATGACTTATTGGGTTAGTAGTGTAGGATTGTTCGGCACGACAGCAAGGTTTCGGGAAGCATCGTCCATGCCATTTTCAAAAATTTGCCATACAAAACAATTCTAATCCTATAATCTTAACTAAAGATTTAGACAATACAATGTGTAAACTATTTTACATCTAAGTGAGTAGGGATTACAACCTTTGTAGTCCGGCCCTTCACTTCTTTAGCTCCTTGTAGTTGTCCCTTCACTCCAAGTAGTGATCTTGCGGACTCTTGAACGGCTCCACAAGAATAAAGCAACGAGCTTGCACGAAGTCTTCGAGGCCGAAGATGATCTATGTCGAGGAGTCACTAACCCAAGCTATCTCTTCACTAATGTGGGATTAGTGAAGCTAACACTCTATACTAAAGTGCTAATCTAGTAGAGTATGATGAAGTAGGATGTTTGCTCACTTTAGAATTATTTTTCTCACTATTTTATCACCTCTCATGAAAACATAGAGAGCTCCCTTGAGCTTGAGGAAGAAGAAGCAAATAATGGATGAGAGAGTGAATGGCAACCATGGGTGAGGAAATATCTAATATCACTCATATAGAGATTTAACCATGAGTTTCAATAATGGTTGGGTTAACAAATATCTAGTGTAAGACAAAACTAGTGGACTAAGTCAATAGATCTCCAAGCTTCTCAAAGCTTCATGCCATGTGACAAATTTCCAACTAATAATAGAATTAATATAAATAAATAAACCCTACATTATCTTTATCATGGTGTAAGTCTCATACACCCATGTTGCATGTATCATCAACCATGACACATAAATAAAACACAATTAATATATATCACATATATATTAAGTGTGCACATGTGAGAAAAAGAAATGCTTAAGTGAGCTAATATTAGTTAATGTAAATCAATATATCAAATAAATAATTATACATTAAATCATTAAATCAACACTTGATTTAATGATCCGGTTATATCTCATATGACCGACTAATATTATTTGTATCATCTTACCGAATCAACATTTGATTCGATAACCCGGCTATATCACATATAACCGAGCGATGCAGTATCGACTTATCGAATCAACATTTGATTTGATAACCCGGCAATATCACATATAACCGCTCGATACCTTATATCGCGAGAATAGAATACGGTATCACACACTCGTATTAATCTCGGTCCCGCACATATCACATATCGAACACAGCGCAATATCAACCCCCAATACCGGGTGAGACGAATCCCCTCCTATCTTTCATTGCCTCCATGTGATTCGGGACTCTACCCGAAAACCACCATTTTGCACGTTCTTTTGAACGTGGTAAGGTGGAAATCAAAGCACAGTAGGAATCATACAAGACTCTATGACGATCTCGGGTCTACAGACTAACCTGTACCAGTGTCACCAGAGAACTGCTATCTGACGATAGGTAAAATACCAACTAGGAGTTCTCGGCGAGTCCGTTCAGTGTACCCAGTCTCCACTGAGCACCCGTATACCATCTTTGATGTCAAGCACCAATGGATGTGGGATCATCCATCGCCCATCATATCGGTCAAGATGCATATACGCTAGTTACTATGGAATATCGATGCCCTATCTTGATACACCCTCGACTATGAACTATTTTAGGGTGTACTTGTGGACTACCCTTAGCCCCACTAGTATGATCTCCATCATAGTTCTGGTAGTCAAGCACACAACCTAAGGGCTTTATCAACATGTAGGAGCAAGACTGCATCACATATACAAGTAAACATGTTAAGATAAAGAGCAACCAGATAGCATACTATCATGTCGAGCAAGAAAGTCCTCTCTATATATATCCAAGCATCCACTATAATATACATCACATGTACAATAATGGCCTCTAGGGCATACGTATAACTAACAATCTCCCACTTGCACTTAGGCCAGTTGTTGTAGTATCTCATACCCAACATCTTGAAGAGTCTCTCAAATTGTATCGGGGAATGGCCTTGGTGAGTGGATCCGCCATGTTGTCCTTCATGTTAACTCTTCTGATCTCGATCTCCCGACGATCAACTATCTCCCAGATCATGTGATACCGCCTCAGAATATGCCTGGATCGCTGATAGGACCTGAGTTCCTTGGCCAAAGCCACTGCTCCATTGTTATCGCAATACAAAGGTATTAGACGCTCAATGGATGTAACCACACCAAGTTCAGTTATGAACTTCTTCATCCAGGCAGCCTCTTTGGCAGCGATGTATTCAGCCTCCATCGTCAAGTCAGCTACGGTTTCATGTTTGTAACTCAGCCAACAAACCGCCCCTCCATTGAGGGTAAAGAAAAATCCCGAGACCGACTTAGAGTCGTCCTTATCACTCTGGAATCTCGAGTCCGTAAAGGACTCTACTTGGAGTTCTCCGTTACCATACACCAAGAACATCTCTTTAGTCCTTCTCAAGTACTTGAGAATGTTCTTCACAGCTATCCAGTGACTCTCTCCTGGATCTGCTTGATACCTACTCACTACACTTAAAGAGTATGCTACATCGGGTCTGGTACATAACATCGCATACATGATAAATCCTACTGCCGAAGCATAGGGTACCCCTTGCATGTGAGCTCTCTCCAAATCAGTCTTGGGAGAAAACTCTTTGGAGAGAGTGAGTCCTGTGATCGTGGGTAAATTCCCACGTTTGGATTCTTCCATACTAAACCACTTTAGTATGGTGTCAATATACCTGGATTGGGACAATCCTAGTATCCGTTTAGATCTATCTCTATAGATCATAATCCCTAAGATGTAGGAGGCATCCCCTAGATCTATCATTGAGAATCTTTGTGATAAGAAGAGCTTGACCGATTGCAGTATAGGAACATCATTTCCTATCAAGAGTATGTCATCCACATACAATACGAGGAAGACAACCTTACTCTCTGCCACCTTCTTGTATATATAAGGTTCATCTACATTTTTGATGAATTCAAACTCTTTGACTACCACATCAAAACAGATGTTCCAACTCCGCGATGCCTGCTTTAACCCGTATATAGATTTAAGCAGCTTGCACACTTTCCTGCTGCTCCCACTATCGACGAAGCCCTATGGCTGAGTCATGTACATGCACTCTTCTAAATCACCATTTAGAAAGGCGGTCTTAACATCCATTTTCCAGATTTCGTAGTCATGGTATGCAGCGATGGCAAGCAGCCGGATGGACTTAAGCATAGCCACTGGAGAAAAAGTTTCATCATAGTCCACACCTGGTCTTTGACGAAAACCTTTTGCAACAAGTCTAGCTTTGAAAGTCTCAACTTTTCCATCTACACTAAGTTTCTTTTTAAAGATCCATTTGCTCCCAATGGGTTTATCGATTCAGGAGAAACTTCCAAAGTCCATACTTTGTTGGTGTACATGGATTCCATCTCAGATCGCATTGCATCCAGCCATTTCACAGAGTCCCCACTCGAAACTAGTTGGGTCATCATCTACCATGATGTAATCCTCGCTCCCACCGTCAATGAGAAACCCGTAGTATCTCTCAGGTGGATGAGGAACCCTACTAGATTGGCAGAGAGGCTGAGGTTCGTTTGGAACTATCGAATCCTCTGGTTCTACCTAATCATCTGTTGTAGTTTGTTCTGCTGGAACTTCTTCCAGTTCTACCTCCTTGCCACTAATTTCTTTTTCAAGAATTTTTTTTTCTAAAAAGGTGGCATGTCGAGAAACAAACACCTTTTGTTCCTCAGGGTGGTAGAAGATATTTCCTCACGAATGCTTGGGATATCCTACAAACTTGCACAGAATTGACCTTGCCTCGAGTTTGTCTGGATTTTGCTTTTTGACATGGGCCGGGAAACCCCATATATTAAGAAAATTAAGACACAGTCTCTTCCCCTCCTATATCTCATATGGAGTAGTAGGCACTGATTTGGTTAGAACTTTATTCAATAGGTATATGGTTGTCTCAAGTGCATATCCCCAATAGGAAATATGTAACTCAGCAGTGCTCATCATAGAGCGCACCATATATAATAGGGTGCGATTCCTCTGTTCCGATACACCGTTGTGCTATGGTGTATACGGAGGAGTAAGCTTAGAGAGAATCCTATTCTCTTTAAGATAGTCCAGGAACTCATTGCTCAAGTATTCCCCTCCTTAATCAGATCGAAGGATCTTAATACTTTTACCCGTTTGGTTCTCGACTTCAGATTTATATTCCTTGAATTTCTTAAAATCTTCAGACTTTTGTTTCAACAGGAACACATGTCCGTATCTTGAGAGATCGTCAGTGAATGTAATGAAGTATGAGGAACCATTCCTGGTATGTGTAGACATGGGACCACATACATCACTATGTATCAGTCCCAAGAGTTCCTTAACTCTTTCTCTGTGTCCACTAAACGGAGTTTTGGTCATCTTGCCTTTGAGACATGACTGGCAAGTGTCATAAGATCAAAATTCGAACGGATTCAAATATCCAGCCTTATGTAACTTAGCCAGTCGTGTCGCATTTATATGTCCTAGTCTACAATGCCACCAGAAGGATTCGTTCATTTCTGAACTCTTTCTCTTGTGTGTGTTTTGTATGTTAAGAACTGTGGTTTGATTTAGAACGTATATGCCATTATTTAACGAGCCTGATCCAATCAACTTTTGATTCAGGAAGATGTTCATAACATCATCCTGTACTACAAAATTATATCCTTCTTTACTTAATAAAGAAACTGATATAAGATTGCATATCAGGGTCAGTATGTAATAGCATTAGTTCAGAATCAATGTATTACCATTTGGTAATACAAGGTGATATTTGCCAACTGCTTTGGCTGCAACATTTGCACCATTCCCTACTCTTACGGAATGATCACCTATTCCCAGTTCTCTACTTTTCCTAAGCCCATGTAACATATTACTTATGTGGGATCCCGATCCGGTATCTAATACCCAGGACGTAGAGTGAACTGAGAAACAGTTCTCGGTAACTAACATACCCGAAGAAAATGCATCAACATGCTCATTCTTCGTTTGGGTGGCGTGGAAATCCGGATATTTTCCTACTTCCTGCTCGCACTTATAACAATTATAAGTTGGAGCGGAACCAACGTTCCCTTGCTCAGCATAAAAAGCGGGTTCGGTCAATACATCCATATTATTATCTTGATTAAGGCCTGACATGGTCTCTACCTGGAGAGACAGAGTGAAGAAAACACTTAGCGTATGCTCTTGCAAAGATCAGATTGGTTATTTATCTTATCTAATCAATGTCTCCCACTGCTATTCTCAAATTTTCCTTCAAACCTTAAAAAGAAAATTCAGCCAGGATTAATTGTATTCTACAACTTCGCTAACCGTTCAACCGGCCAGTGTCGGTACTTCTGAGGGAGGTTCCCCGTGCTTTTGCACAGACTTAATTAAAATAAATCTCATTTTTCCATAGGCGTAGTCCCGTTGACACCTTTCTAGACACCTAATGAGTTAGCTAATTGTAAAGTGCAAAACTCTCCCGGGAGCAACTTTTGCTCACAGTGGGTATCGGGATCTAACTATCTCAGAGAAGGTATGCAATCTCATTGCAAATTTCAACACTTGAAATTCCCGATAATACTTTTATCCCTAGCGTCCTAGGACCTTGACGGAGGCCAACAAACCATAGGCTGCTAGTCAAGTTCAACCCGTACATTTAATTATTGAATTAAACCCACCCGCACGATCCTTGATAGAGGCCAACAAAGTCGCACGACTACCTTAATCCAATCTCATCTCATGTTGCAGATAAGCACTAGTTAGCTACAGCACACTACATCTTGACGGAGGCCAACAAACGTAGCACGAATACTAAGTAGTACTTATCTGATATAACAGAGGGCTACGCAGGTTTGTAAGAAAACCATGAGCGTAATGAACTTGATATAGTTGTAGAAACAAGTGATTTTTGAAAAGGTGTGCTTTTGAGGCTTTTTACTAGTTTTGCTAAAGAGGTCACTCCCGGTGAAAGGATCTCGGCTCTTTCTTTATCGAATAAGGTGCAGGATATTTCATAAATACCACTATGCAAAACAAGAACTAAAAAAAGAAATCAAAAACAAAACCGAGTGGGTTGTAGCAACTGCTAGTTTCGCTAAAGAGGTCACTCCCGGTGAAGGGATCTCGGCACTTTCCTTATCGAATAAGGTACTGGATATTCTACAAGGAATACCGCTATGCAAAGCAAAAACTAGAGCTACCCTTTTTGAAAATATGATTCTACAACATCTTTTAGGTTTCTTTTTCTTTTCATTAATCTCATTAATGAATTCCCATCAATTATGCTTCTTAAGCATCATAGAATAAACGAAAATACAACGTACCATAGTGTCCCGTTATGCACCGTTAGGTTACTTAACTAACGACATAGCGGGGCGGGACTAGCGCGGGTGTAAAACATAAGCAACGCTTATTATATATCATATATACACTAATAAAGTATTCGTCTCAGATATATAAAGTGATCACATCACAGAATATCAGCAGCAGAAGATAACATATGAAATATTGGATATTCTAGGAATTCCGTATTTTATTTTAAGCCAGTATAAAACACGGATTCCACGGTCGCGATGAATAGCCAAACCCACATCTCTAGACCTCTACGAGAGCGGCAAGAAACCCTACCAATTCTAGAGTTTGGAGAACCGGTCTCGACTCCTCGAGATGGTCTCCCACTGGACTCTAGAACCCGGTTACTTGTGCTCCCCTCCTTGGGTCTATCCTAATGCGGAAAAGTAAATAATATAATCCTCAACCCGGAAGTGCCCCTATAAAAGAATATTACATACAATTAATTTTACATGAATGAAAATAAAAACTCTCATCTCATATAAAACCCCCGGCTATTCAAAAACACGACGATGGAATATAACATATCCCAGCAACACATAACATCACATGTCATCAACGTAAGTAAATATGCATATCACAATTATCGTTGACATATAGCAACGAAAACGGTGATACCCCACATATTACACTTACGGTCGCAGAAAAAAAAATGTCAAACTACAACATTTGGAATCCACAATCACCTTAGACATCATAAACCTAGAATATCACATACTTTGGATTTCATGACTAACTTTATGAATTCCACATATTATATCATATTCCAGAAAAAGTTTGACGATGTTAAACATTCCGATCGAATCAACAAACACCCAAAAATCCCAAAAAGCTCAACACTTGAGCGCAGTTTAAAAATACTCATCGCATGCCACAGTACCAATGGACCAACTATTCCCATCAACCCTTGCCTCACCTATGGCACCGCGGAACTACCGCAAACCATAGGGTTTGGCGGCGGTTCTTACGGTCATGGAATCGAGTTAGGGTTTTGTTTTTCTTGAGGGTCCACCGTATTACTTGCACGATATTTGAATGTTCTTTAACTCGGAAAAAATCCAACTCTTGGAAAATTTTCCGTCGAGGGCTAAAGTGGGTATTTGATATCCATTCAAACTTTTTAACACCATCTAGACAACCCAAAAAACTGTTAGAATTACGATTACGAAACACTCCGAGTTGCCTTTGCAGAAAGTTAACATCACATGCAAATTTAGCAAAAAAAAACACCAGGAAAACCAAAACCTAGAGACTGGAACATAGTACAAATTTCAACACTTGAGTCCACCAAAAAACCGAGCAGGCCTTCTAGGCTATCTAATCCGAGGTATGGGGCTAAATTTTGTACTGTGTTCATGTTGCATCTCATACAACATTCTGCAGTTGTTTAAAAAAAAATTCGACGACTTTAAAAATTCGACAGAAACTGAACTTGTGTATCAGGTGTTTCGGAGTTGTTTCAGTTTCGTAATTCTACATACATGGTCTAAATCTCTAGCTTGGTTCTGATACCACTGTATGATTGTTCGGCATGACATCAAGGTTTCGGGAGGCATCGTCCATGCCATTTTCAAAAAAATTGTCGTAGAAAACAATCCTAACCCTAGAATAGAATACGGTATAACATACTCGTATTAATCTCGGTCCCGCACATATCACATATGTGCTCCTACATCATTTTGCCAGAGCCAGTGAAACCTCTGTGTAGGACTCTAAAAACCCGTCAATACGCCGGCAGTAGGTGATGATCACATCTAGCACCCACAAGCCGTCAGCGGTACTAGCTGGACGTAACGGCTACCCGGGTATTGAACGATCAGAAGATCAGTAAGCAAGCCCGCTCTAACTCCTGCAAAATCCTGTCAGTAACACTACCGTACAGTCCGGTCTCTTCGTCTGATATGTCGCATAGCCAGTATAGGGGTGGTAAATGTCAGACCCCAATAACTGATAAGTCGTGTCGATGTGAGGCTCATAACGGGTCGAGAAACTACTGTAACACTTATCAGTAAATCTCCGTATCAGCCCTGGCCTGGAACTTCCTGTTATGGCCAATTGAACACAGCGCAACATCAACCCCCAATACCGGGAGAGACGAATCCCCTCCTATCTCTAATTGCCTCCATGTGATTCGGGACTGTACCCAAAAACCACCATTTTGCACGTTCTTTTGAACGTGGTAAGGTGGAAATCAAAGCACAGTGGGAATCACACAAGACTCTATGACGATCTCGGGTATACAGACTAACCTGTACCAGTGTCACCAGAGAACTGCTATCTGACGATAGGTATAACACCAACTAGGAGTTCTCGGCGAGTCCGTTCAGTATACCCAGTCTCCACTGAGCACCCGTATACCATCTTTGATGTCAAACACCAATGGATGTGGGATCATCCATCGCCCATCATATGGGTCAAGATGCGTATACGCTAGTCTACTCTGGAATATCGATGTCCTATCTCGATACACCCTCGAATAGGAACTATTTTAGGGTGTACTTATGGACTACCCTTGGCCCCACTAGTATGATCTCCATCATAGTCCTGGTAGTCAAGTACACAACCTAAGGCTTTATCAACATGTGAAAGCAAGACAACATCACATATACAAGTCAACATGTTAAGATAAAGAGCAACCAGATAGCATACAATCATATTGAGCAAGAAAGTCCTCTCTATATATATCCAAGCATCCACTAAAATATATACATCACATGTACAATAATGGCCACTAGGGCATACACATAACTAACAAGTAGGGCTCTGACGTTATCCACCCCTACACCCGATATGCGACACTCTTTGATGAAGATACCGGACTGTACGGAGATTGTCATATTCAGGCTCAGTAGGGTAAGGTCGCACTTGATTGTCGACCCCCATTTCGAGAAATACCTGGATAGCCATTACGTATAGTAAATGCCGCTGACGTGCTTGTGGTTAAACCCACTACTAGTGTATTGTTGAGTTTTTAGAGTCTCACACAGAGGGTTTTTCCTGTTCAGGCGACAGATGTAGGAACCGTACGGTGGTACGTGCAGTGCTATGACTGCGAGATTCTTTATCGTCCGGGCAAGGTGAATGTTGTGGCAGATGCTTTGAGTTGGAGGTCCGGAGGTAGATTTTGTTGTTTGAGCACGGTTCAGAGACAGTCGAAGGCAGATTAGAAGATTCTTTATGACAGCCGAGTATAGTTCGAGTTACGTCGACCGGGGGACAACTTGCCCGTGTTCGTGCACATCCACAGTTATTTGATTATATCCGTGAGATATAGTCCGATGATGTTCGTTGTTAGAGATCATGGAGCAGGTTTGACAGGATAGAGATTCACAGTTCATGATTGATGATCAGGGAGTAATATGATTTGGGACTCGACTGTGTGTGCTAGATTCCGAGGGACTGAGACGCGAGATTTTAGAGGAAGCATACCAGTCGACATATAGTGTTTATCCGGTTTCCACCACGATGAATCATGACGTATGAGATGTCTACAGATGTGAAGGGATGAAGAGAGATATCACAGATTTTGTTTTGGGATGCTGACTTGTCAGCAAGTCAGGCCGAGCATCAGAGGCCAGCAAGAGAATTACAACTCTTGCCCATTCCGGAGTGGAAATGGGAACGTATTTTTATGGATTTTTATTGTGGGTTTACCTAGGACCAGTCAAGATTATGACTCTATTTGGGAGATCGTAGACCGATTGATGGAAAGCAACTCATTTCCTGCCAGTCGAGACCATTTTCGGATTCGTTCAATATGCTCAGAGATATGTTGATAAGATAGTGCGACTATATGGAGTTCTGACTTGTTTTATGTCCGATAGAAGCACCCAGTTCAACAGCCGACTATTGTAGAAACTTCAGGAGGCTTTGGACACCAATTGAGTTTCAGTATAGTTTTCTATCCGCGAGCCGACGGTCAATCAAAGAGGACTCTTCAGATTCTTAAGGACATGCTCCGAGTTGCGTCCTAGTTTTCGTGGCAGTTGGGATCGCCACTTGCCCTTGATAGAGTTTTCCTATAATAACAGCTTCCAGGAGTCGATTCAGATGGCACCCTTTGAGGCGTTTTATAGGGATAGATGTCGATCGCCCTTTTGTTGGACAGAGCTCAGTGAGAGCAATATTTTAGGGTAACAGATTGTGCAGGAGATGAACGAAGGGATTTAGTGGATTCGGGATAGGATGAGAGCAGCCCAGAGCAGGCAAAAATATTATGTGGATAGACGTCGTCGCAGACTGGAATTCACCTTAGATGGTCATATTTTCTTGAGGGTTTCTTTAATGGAGGACGTGTTGAGATTCGAAAAGAAAGAGAAGCTTAATCCCAGATATGCGGGTTCCTTAGAGATTATGGAGCGTATCGGCACAGTTGTGTATTGTTTGGCTTTTCCACCTGACTATCTAGATGTTCACCCCGTGTTTCATGTATCAATACTCCGAAAGTACCTTCATGACCCCTCTTACGCGATATAGCATCAGATGATTCAGCTGGAGCGCAAACCTTCTTTCTCCGAGCAACCGATAGTTATTCTAGATTGGCGGGTGAAGAAACCGAGGTCCGAGGTCATATCGACCGTTATGATTCTTTGGCGTAGCCCGAGCGGCGAAGAGGACACGTGGGAAGCCGAGGACGAGATGAGAGAGAGCTATTCCCGTGTGCATAGTTAGATTTTAAATTCGGGGACCGAATTTCTTTAAGGGGGCAAGATTGTAACGTTTTAAAAATCGTTTAGGTGAATTCTCCGATAACCGGTAAAATAACAAGGGTTTTACGTAAAAACCAAGATATAATTAATTTTCAACATAGAATTAAATATACCTATTTTAACTACGAAATTGCTTTTATTTGGTATTTAAATAGTCACTTATAAATTGTTAGCTTACTTAAATATTTTTCCTTAATTAATTATTTTAAATATTATTATAAGCATTCACTTATACATTTAATTGGTGTAAATTACCAATTGTAATGGGTTAATTATACTTTAGTGAACCATGTCAACTTAGAAACAAGTTTACCATATATTCTCTTTTCTCCAATTGTTCCCATGTTTCTAGAGTTTTCTAGTACAATATTAATTAGGAAATTAAATAATTATTGAAAAGATTTAACATATGCAAAATTGGGGGGTTTCTTGTCATGGAATTTTCTATATACCTCCCCTCCCAAGTCTTGGCCAAGCCCAAAGATTTTGCAGCCCATCTTTTGTTCACCTTATTTCCAAAGAGTTCTAGAATGCTCATTCGTAATGGAAAATAAAATAAAATAAAATCAAGGGGGCATGGTGCATTAATTAAGGAATGGGGGAAACCTTGACTCATCCACACACTTCTCTCTCTCTCTCTCTTTCTTTCTCTCTTGGCTGTGGTCGAGCCCTCCCCATGCAGCACCCCAAATTCTTCATCCCATTTTCCCCTTCAAAATCCACAAAAATCCATTCAAAAATCCATACAAAATCCCACAAATTCCTAGTTAAGTCTTTATCCTATATTCTTTAGCCAAATCTAGTATGGATCTAGGAGCAAGGAAGCTTGTTTGGGAGGCTAAGATTGCATGCTAGATCTCAAAATTTTTAGAGGTATAATCTTAACTCTTTTGTTAATTGTTGAGTAGTTTCTTAAATCAAGCTTATTTACGTATTAATATAGCTTTGATTTCAAGTTTTGGAATTTCAAGAGAAGGTTTTGAACTAAAGTTAGGGTTATGTCACTTGATCTTGTTGCAATGTGTAGTTTCACATCTCAAGACATACTAAAACCTAATCTATTTGCTAAATTACTAATTGTTACATTTAAAATTTTCCAAATCATATAATTTGCAAACTAGATTTTTAGGATTTATATAAATAAGTGAGATAAAATTTTAGTAAAGGTTTGTGTGGCCTAATTAAGTTATAAAGTGATAATTGTGGCTACTAGAATTGCTAAAACATTTAGATTTGTGCTAAATAGGTAATGGGTAGCTTACTGGGTTTTTTCTGGATTAAATCGTTTAAACTAAGTTTGAGATTTTGGTGATTTACAACATAATCCATATAATATTTAGTGTGTTGTGAAACCATGATTGATACGTTTGGGTTTTAGGTTTGGGGATTTTCACGTTTAGCGACCCTAGTTGTAGTTCGTGGCATTCTCACGAGCGCGTTTGTGCACCAAGTGTGCGCGCGTCTAGTAGTGCGCGTGTTTGACTTGTGTCGTTTTTTCCACGACTATTCGTATATCTATCCTCTTAATTGCTTGTGTGCGATTCTAGGATCGGGTGCAGAGGCGTCGAACGCTGAGCGGAAAGACAGGGTGGATATTGGATCAGATTAGCCGAGGCGTCCAGGTGAGTAGATGTACACATCTACGGGGGAATCGTCTGGATGGCGCGATGCGCCCGATGATTGAGGATTACTTATAGTACCTAAATTTGTATATGCGTAGCTCCCAGTTATTTATCTCATTGCATCGCACCATTTTATATATATATATATATATTTATATATATATGATATCATCTCATAAGACACTTGAACCTTTACCATTGGTCCATGCTGCACGTGAACTATTCATGCGAACACACACTCCTTTGGTAATTGCTATGTCACGGACACTATAAAACTTGCGTAAAATCAATATCGGTGCATTGCATCATGTATTATATGTAGATTGTTAGTCATCTGCCTCATCGCATCATCATTTATACATAGTTTTCTAGCCATGCATCGCATTGCAGGTTATTGATATTTTGGACATCCATTATTACCGCCATGTTTTTATATCATGATTCTTCTTGGGGATTTCAGTATTTATGAGATTTCTGGATTTTGGGGGAAACCGCAAGCATTTTATAAACTCGTTATCTTTTAAATTACAAGTTGCGGTTTTTCTCGTGATATAATGATATGGTCCGATCCGGACTGACGGAGCCCGAGATAGTTTGGCGCGGCGGATATCTTTAGGATACCGACCGTGGTCGTGATATGATGATATGGGCCGATCCGGACTGACGGAGCCCGAGATAGTTTGGCGCGGCGTATATCTTTAGGATACCGACCGTGGTCGTGATATGATGATATGGGCCGATCCGGACTGACGGAGCCCGAGATAGTTTGGCGCGGCTGATATCTATAGGATACTGACCGTGGTCGTGATATAATGATATGGGCCGATCCGGACTGACGGAGCCCTGGATATTGAGGATTTTGTGTCGATACTTGGTACAGATTTTCTGTTGATTTCACTGATGATATTCTAGTTTTTATTATAGAAAAGGTTTTTCTAAGCTAAAATTAAAGATTTTCTCATACCAGACATGTTCAGGCTTCATGTGATTTTGCATTCATATTGCACCAATACTAGTGCATAGCATCATATCGGTATATGTAGGTTATGACGCATTTGCGTGCATACTTACGATAGCCTTATTAGATATTACTTACTATTCATGAGTTGGCAACTCACCCCCGTTGTGCTACAGTATCTTGCATGTCTGACCCGTAAGCACAGTAGCGGCGGGTGTACCTTCTATTCCGCTTCGTTTGCTTCAGCTTGCAGCTTGCTCATAGGTGGGTTTTGGAGAATTTTCTTTTGCTTCCACCGTGTATTTTATTTGTATCTAGTATACTCCATCTACCCTTGTATATTGGACCAGTCGGTGAGACTTGTGAGACTTGTATTTGTGGTTTTTGGTGTCGATGCTCACTAGAGCCGACGTGGTGTTTCTTATTTCTTGCTTTCTGATTCTTATTTTCATGCTTTTGATACTTATTGCATGTGGTTGTGATTCCTTCTTGGGCAAAGAGCTAGCTCCCGCTTGGGGATGCCTTTATTCTTGATATATATGTATTTTCTTGTGTTGTACCCGTTTGGAGGCCAGTATTACAAAGGAGACTCTGCCGAAATTTTCGGGAAATTTGATGTATTTAAATGTTTTAAGGTGACTCTTACTTTACAAAAATCATCTTTGAAATTAAGAGTTTTCTTCACTCTATTTCTTTAATTGGTTTAGATTTCTGGGCTTTGGCTTACTTAGATTACGTTACGCCTTGAGAAGTTTCGTAATTTAAGCGACAGTCACGTTCCGTACCTTCTGGTCGTGACAAAGTTGGTATCAGAGCGTAGGGTTTTACCTTTCTGTGTGTAGGATGACCCTTGGTAGATGGAGTAGGTGACTTAAGCAGAGTAACGTAGCGTGTGTATGTTCCGCGACATACTTACGATACGGAACTCCGCCTAAGTGACCTTATGATATATATTTTCCTGTATTTCCCTTCTTGATTCTGGAAATCCTTTGATTCGATCGCAATGTTCCTATCAATCCTGTTTCTTCTTCCGGCCACTATGCCGCCGGGGACTACGAGGGCCAGAGGGCTACCGCCGGGGATGAGATTAGAGTAGGCTTATTTGAGACGAGGACTGATTAGGACGGTACGCCTACCCCTCAGGGACACAGTGATCCGCCTTCTCCAGGACAGATGGCTAGGCTGTAGTCGAGTATTCAGGACTTGTGACAGATTGTTGGATTGTTATTGGTGGTTAGCCGAGCTCTGAGAGCCGAAGATGTCCCTCCTATTTCAGGACTGTGTTTCTACCTGTTGCTCAGGTAACCGTTTCTGTTGTTACCAAGATTTTTCCGTATCCTTACGATAGTTTTGAGGCTGAAGCCTCTAGTTTTTATTGTCACATATGCGACGGACGATCCGCAGACATTCCTCGACAGGATAGCTAGGATTTGTCGTTCATAGATATGTTCTTACGAGATATGGATTGAGCTTGCGAATTTTCGTCTAGAAGGTCTTTCTCAGATGTGGTGCGAATCAGTCGCGAGAGACCGAGCTGCAGATCTACTTCCTATGACTTGGGATGAGTTCACAACTGTATTTCTTGCTCGTTTCCTTTCGAAGAGCCTTCGAAATATCCGAGCTCGTAGTTTTGAGTCTTTGCGCAAGACTTCACGGATGACAGTGTCCGAGTATGACATTTAGTTTATTTAGTGGTTCGATATGCTCGTTATCTGGTGGACACTGAAAGAAACGGATAAAGAGGTTTGTGTGGAAATTGGACATGCAGTCATTTCTTGTTGTTGGTGCCCTGCATTTAGACACCTATGCAGCCGCGATGGACGCGACCTTACTGTTGGATGAGCGCCTTATTGTGACTTCAGTCGTTTTTGGATTGAAGCGGAATCGTACCGGTATGTCAGCTCAAGGCGGTTAGAGAGACGCCGTTGTGATGGATATTATTTCTGGTGTCGTTTGAAATGGTATCCATATATTTTGGTATCGAAGTTTAGCCGATAGTAGTCCTTGCTAAATCAGCCGCTTGTTGTGATTTCTTCCGTAGGCTGATCTTTTATCGCTTGATATGTTTCTCAATCGTGTTTGTTTTGTTCGTATTGGAGATATGGATTCTACTGTCAGTTTGATTCTCCTTGATATGTTTGACTTCGAAGTGTTTCTGGTCATGGATTGGTTAGCCACGTGTTGTGCATCCGTGGACTGCCGTGAGGAGGCAGTCGGATTTAGTTTTCCGGGTAAGCTAGTTCTTATTTTTCGGGGAGACCGTAGCGTTGCCTTTCCCAGTTTGATTTCTTCTCCTCACGCTAGTCAGCTTTTTAGAAAAAGAATGTCAGAAACTTGTGGCATATGTTTGTGATGTTAGAGCCGCAGAGGTCCCGTTGGACCAGGTCCCGCTTGGGAGAAAGTTTCCAAATGTTTTCCTGACAAGTTACTTGGTTTGTCGCCAGAGCGCGATATTGAGTTCTGCATTGACTTGATTCGCAGCACGGAGTCTTTTCTATACCGCCATATCTGATGGACCCGGCGGAGTTTAAGAAACTGAAGGATTAGTTGCAAGAATTGTTGGATAAAGGGCTTGTTCATCTGAGTGCATCATTTGGGGAGCTCCTATCCTTTTCGTCAAGAAGAAAGACTGCAGTTTGTGTTGATGCATTGATTATCGTCGGTTGAATCGGGTTACTGTGCGGGATATATATCCCCTAACTTGCGTCGACGATTTATTTGATTAGCTCCGGGTGCGAGACATTTCTCGAAGATTGACTTGCGATCAGGTTACCATTAGTTGCGGGTTCGAGGGGATGATATTCCGAAGACTGCTTTTCACACAAGTCACGGGCATTATGTGTTTTTGGTGATGTCGTTCATACTCAACAATTCCCCAGCAGCGTTCATGGATTGGATGAACCATATTTTCAGGCCGTTTCTTGATCAGTTTATCGTCATGTTTATTGAGGACATCCTAGTGTACTTTGGAACCAAGTGGAGCCTGGACAGAAATTGAGAAATTCGTTGCAGACTCTGAGGGAGCACCAGCTATTCGCTAATTATCCAAGTGTGTTTTCTGATTTGATAGTGTTGATTTCCGGGGTCACGTAGTTACGAGAAATGCTGCAACGTTGACCGGGTTGACCGGAAAGGAGTTTATTTCTTTGGACCGAGGCACGCGAGCAGTGCTTTTAGCAGTTGAAGACTCGTTTGACTACGGCGCCAATATTATTTTTCCGTCAGGATCAGGAGGTTTTGTTGGTTATTGCGATGCTTCTCGGCAGTTGAAGAAGCACGAGTAGAACCATTCCACGCATGATTTAAAGATGGCTGCAGTGATTTTTTTTACACTTAAGATTTGGAGACGAGTCGTGCAAGATATTTATAGACCACAAGAAGCTTAAAGTATATCTTTTAGCAACGAGATCTAAATTTAAGACAGCGTCGATGAATGGAGCTAGTGAAAGACTATGACTGCGAGATTCTTTATCGTCCGGGCAAGGTGAATGTTGTGGTAGATGCCTTGAGTTGGAGGCCCGGAGGTAGCTTTTGTTGTTTGAGCACGGTTTAGAGACAGTCGAAGGCAGATTAGCAGATTCTTTGTGACAGACGACTACAATTCGAGTTACGTCGACCGGGGGACAACTTGCCCGTGTTCGTGCACATCCACAGCTATTTGATCATATCCATGAGACATAGTCCGATGACGTTCGTTGTCAGAGATCATGGAGCAGGTTCGACAGGATAGAGATTCACAGTTCATCATTGATGATCAGGGAGTACCATGATTTGGGACTCGACTGTGTGTGCCAGATTCTGAGGGACCGAGATGCGAGATTTTAGAGGAAGCATACCATTCGACATATAGTGTTTATCCGGTTTCCACCACGATGAATCATGACGTATGAGATGTCTAAAGATGTGAAGGGATGAAGAGAGATATCACAGATTTTGTTTTGGGATGCTGACTTGTCAGCAAATCAGGCCGAGCATCAGAGGCCAGCAGGAGAATTACAACACTTGCTCATTCCGGAGTGGAAATGGGAACATATTTCTATGGATTTTTATTGTGGGTCTACCTTGGACCAATCAAGATTATGACTCTATTTGGGAGATCGTAGACCGATTGACGGAAAGCAACTCATTTCCTGCCAGTCAAGACCATTTTCAGATTCGTTCAGTATGCTCAGAGATATGTTGATAAGATAGTGCAACTATATGGAGTTCCGACTTGTTTTATGTCCGACATAGGCGCCCAGTTCACCAGCCGACTATTGTAGAAACTTCAGGAGGCTTTGGACACCAATTGAGTTTCAGTACAGTTTTCTATCCGCGAGCCGACGGTCAATCAGAGAGGACTATTCAGATTCTTGAGGACATGCTCCGAGTTGCGTCCTAGTTTTTATGGCAGTTGGAATCGCCACTTGACCTTGATAGAGTTTTTCTATAATAACAGCTTTCAGGAGACGATTCAGATGGCACCCTTTGAGGCGTTTTATAGGGATAGATGTCGATCGCCCGTTTGTTAGACAGAGCTCAGTGAGAGCAATATTTTGGGGTCACAGATTGTGCAGGAGATGACCGAAGGGATTCAGTGGATTCGGGATAGGATGAGAGCGGCCCAGAGCAGGAAGAAATCTTATATGGATAGACGTCGTCGCCGACTGGAATTCGCCTTAGGTGGTCATGTTTTCTTGAGGGTTTCTTTAATGGAGGGCGTGTTGAGATTCGAAAAGAAAGGGAAGCTTAATCCCAAATATGTGGGTTCCTTAGAGATTATGGAGTGTATCGGCACAGTTGCGTATCGTTTGGCTATTCCACCTGACTTTCTAGATGTTCACCCCGTGTTTCATGTATCGATACTCCGCAAGTACCTTCATGACCTCTCTTACGTGATATAGCATCAGATAATTCAGCTGGAGCACAAACCTTCTTTCACCGAGCAGCCGATAGTTATTCTAGATCGACAGGTGAAGAAACCGAGATCCGAGGTCATACCGACCGTTTTGATTCTTTGGCGTGGCCCGAGCAGCGAGGAGGACATGTGGAAAGCCGAGGACGAGATGAGAGAGCTATTCCCGTGTGCGTAGTTAGATTTTAAATTCGGGGACCGAATTTCTTTAAGGGGGGAAGATAGTAATGTTTTAAAAATCGTTTAGGTGAATTCTCCTATAACCGGTAAAATAACTGGGGTTTTCCGTGAAAACCAAGATATAATTAATTTTCAACATAGAATTAAATATACCTATTTTAACTACGAAATTGCTTGTATTTGGTATTTAATTAGTCACTTATAAATTGTTAGTTTACTTAAATATTTTTCCTTAATTAATTATTTTAAATATTATTATAAGTTTTCACTTATACATTTAATTAGTGTAAATTACAAATTGGAATGAGTTAATTATACTTTTGCGAACCATGTCAACTTAGAAATAAGTTTACCATATATTCTCTTTGTAAGTCGATGTACAACACCCCACGACTTGCACGGAGGCGGAAATATGAAAAACAATCTTGTTCTATGCTTAAACATCGACTAACCGCATGAATCGAAGCTAAACGATAACTAACATCAAACATAGAAGTTAACAACTACCATGTAAAGGGATTATACCTAAAGAACCGTGTCCTTCGTCTTTACGAACTCCACCTCCTCCTCGGCCTTCTCCAAGTAGTAGACGATCCACCACGAGAGCTAAACTCCAAGCTTTGCCTCTAAACTTGAGGCAACTAGGTATCTTTAAGTGCTAATCAAAGTACCTAGATGAAATAGAGTATGGTTATGGATTAAGTAGTCTAACTAATCCTTGTACTCAACACATAAGAGGGGAGGATTAGGGTTTGAAGAGAGAGAGCTTGAGGAGAGAGAAGGTGAGAATAATAATGAAATGAGAAAATGAGTTATCATAATATATATCAAGCATTTTATTTTATGAAGAAAAGAAAAGATAATGATTTACAATCATGCTTGATAAATATCTAATGGTGATTCATCTCCATGAGTCATTAAGCAATTATGAAGCATTAATGACATGGATGAATCATCCATATGACTCACTAATCTCATTTAATGTATATGCCACCTTAACCTCCTTAGTCACTATCTTCTAGAAGCTTCTCGCGCAATTACGAGAATGCCCCTCCTATCCGTGAAAACACGGAAAAACTTTAGACTGTATAAATCCAATAACCGGATACTAGTAACTGGATTAAACCAAAGCCGACTAATAAAAACTGTCCGAAAGTCGTACGTGCGTAAACGCACGTATGCGTCCGAACCCTTGTCGTAAAACCGTACAACCTCTATATCGTTTCGCCTGGAGTAGGGAAACTCTCTGCGTGGGACTCTAGAGACTCGACTACTACGCTGGTAGTGGGTTTAACCACAGACCGCAAGCGGCACTAGCTGTACGTAACGTTCCCCAGGTAGATGTCGATAAGAAGGCCGATGAGGAAACCCATCCGAACTCCTACTGAGTCTGATGTGACAATCTCCGTACAGTCCGGTCTGTTCGTCTAAGACTATCACATATCGGGCCTAGGGGGCGGCAAGCGTCAGTCCCCTTATAGCGGTATAAGTCGTGTCGGAGCGAAGCCCATTACACCCTGAGAAACTACTGGAACCTACCAGCAAATCTCGCTTGCCCTGGCTAGGGACTTTGCATAACGGCTCTCTGACACAGCGCGATATCAACCCCCAATACCGGGAGAGACGAATCCTGTCTAACCGCCACTGCCTCCAAGTGCCCGGGACTGCACCCAACTGCTACCTGTTTTCACGACTCCTTTGAGCCGTGGTAGGGTAGCAATCTAAGAACAGTGGGACACACTCGAGGCGAAGTAGCAGTGTCAAGTCTGCGGACTATGCTGTACTCATGTCACCTGGGAACTGTTCACTGACGACTGGTATAAAACCAACCAACAGTTCCCTGTGAGTCCTGTCCGGTGTACCCGTAACCTAACGAGCACCTGCATACTATCTCCAGTACGACGTACTGATGGCTGTGGGACAAACCATCTCCCCAACTGGGATGAGAAGCGTACACACTAGTCTACTCCGGAGTATCGATGCCCTGTCTCGATAATCCAACGACTAGGGACCTGAATAAGGTTGTGCTTATAGACTACCCAGCCCCCACTAGTGTGACTGCCATCACAACGCTGGTAGTCAAGAAAGATCCTAAGAGCTCTATCAATACGTATACTCACATATTAAGATAGAAAAACCAAGTAGCATACTACAATGTTTAGCAAGACTGTTATATACATGTGAATATCCCAAGCTTCCATTAAGTAATATACAAACTAATATGATACAATAATGGCCCCTAGGGCATATACACTAACAATCTCCCACTTGCACTAGGGCCATGTACTGGTATATCGAAGATCGATGATCTCGAACTGAATCTGAGGTAGGGCCTTCGTGAATGGATCAGCAATATTCTCTTCAGAAGCAACTCTCCGAACCTCGATCTCCTGACGATCAATGATCTCCCTGATCAGGTGATACCGCCTTATGATGTGTCTGGACTTCTGATGGGACCTTGGTTCCTTTGCTAATGCTATAGCTCCGTTGTTGTCGCAATATAGAGGTATTGGATCAACTATGGTAGGAACCACCTAAAGTTCTGTTAGGAACTTCTTCATCCAGACTGCTTCTTTTGCGGCATCGCAAGCAGCTATATACTCTACTTCCATCGTCGAGTCAGCAACGGTGTTCTGCTTGGAGCTCTTCCAGCACACCGCCCCTCCATTGAGGGTAAAGACATAACCCGACATGGACTTGGAATCGTCCTTATCACTCTGGAAGCCGGAATCAGCAAAGGCCTCCAACCTGAGGTCTTTTCCACCGTAAACCAAGAACATCTCCTTAGTCCTTCTTAGGTACTTGAGAATGTTCTTTACTGCTATCCAGTGCTTCTTCCCTGGGTCTGACTGATACCGGCTTTCCACGCTTAGTGCGTAAGCTACATCTGGTCTGGTGCACAACATCGCATACATTATAGAGCCTACCGCAGAAGCGTAGGGTATAATAGACATGCGTTCCCTTTCCAAATCAGTCTTGGGAGACATCTCTTTGGAGAGGGTGATTCCATGACAAGCCGGTAGATTACCGCGCTTAGAATCTTCCATACTGAATCTTTTCAGTACAATGTCGATATACCTAAACTGCGAAAGTCCCAACATCCTCTTGGATCTATCATGATAGATCCGGATCCCCAGAATATAAGAGGCATCACCCAGGTCTTTCATGGAGAACCTGTGTGACAAGAATCATATGACAGATTGTAGCATAGGAATGTCATTTCCTATTAATAGAATGCCATCCACGTACAAGACGAGGAATACGACACTTCTGGCTACAACTTTACTATATATGCACGGTTCATCTGGATTTTTGGTAAAGTCATATTCTTTGACTGTCTCATCAAAACAGATGTTCCAACTCCGCGATGCCTGCTTTAGTCCATAAATAGACTTAAGCAACTTGCATACTTTCCCGCTGCTCCCACTCTGATTGAAACCCTCTGGCTGATCCATATAGACGCACTCTTCTAAATTTCCATTCAGAAAAGCCGTCTTTATGTCCATCTGTCAGATTTCGTAATCATGGAAGGCAGCAATAGCAAGAAGGACCCGAATGGATTTGAGCATAGCCACTGGAGAAAAAGTTTCGTCATAGTCCAAACCCGGTCTTTGACGAAAACCCTTTGCAACAAGTCTAGGCTTATAGGTTTCCACCTGTCCATCTACACCAATCTTTTTCTTGAAGATCCATTTGCATCCTATGGGTTTTACCACATCTGGAGCAAAGTACAAAGTCCATAGTTTGTTGGTGTACATGGACTCCATTTCGGTCCATATTGCATCTAGCCATCGTACCGAGTCGCCGCTCTGGATGGCCTGCTGGAAGTCAGTAGGTTCATCATCATCTATGATGCAATCCTCTCTACCCCAATCTATGAGAAAACCGTAGTATCTCTCAGGCGGATGAGACGGCCTACTACTCCTGCGGAAGGGTGCGGGAATGTCCTGTTCTTCTTGAACTTCCGGTTCTACCAAACTTTCAGTAGCAACTTGTGCTTCTGGAATTTCTTCCAGTTCTATTTCGCTCCCACTTATTTCCTTTTCTAAAAACTACTGTTCCAGAAAATGAGCATTACGAGAAACAAAAACCTTTTGTTCCTCTGCGTAATAGAAATAATATCCCTTGGAGTTCTTTGGATATCCCACAAACTTACATTTTACTGATCGTGCCTCGAGCTTGTCCACATGCTGCTTTTTAACAAAAGCTGGACATCCCCAAATCTTCATATGCTGAAGATGGGGTTTCTTCCCACTCCACATCTGATATGGGGTGGTAGGCACAGTATTGGTAGGAGCCCTGTTCAGAAGATATGCCGCTGAATCTAGCGCATAACCCCCAAAAGATCGCGGTAACTCAGCATTACTCATCATGGATCGTACCATATCTAATAGGGTTCGATTCCGTCTCTCCGATACACCGTTATGCTGTGGAGTGTATGGAGGAGTAAGCTGAGAGGGAATTCCTTTCTCTTTTAGGTAACCTAGGAACTCGGCACTCAAGTATTCACCACATTGATTAGATCTTAGTGTCTTGATACTTTTGCCGGTTTGGTTTTCTACTTCATTCTTATACTCTTGGAATTTCTCAAAAGCCTCGGATTTATGTTTCATCAGATAAATGAATCCGTACCTTGAGTAATCATCCGTGAAAGTAATGAAATAGGAAAAACCACCTCTTGCATGTGTAGACATTGGACCACATACATCGCTGTGTATGAGTCCTAAGAGCTCGCTCGCTCTTACTCCATGTCCAGTAAATGAAGTCTTTGTCATCTTTCCTTTGAGACAAGATTGACAAGTGTCATAAGTTTGATATTCGAACGAGTCCAAATATCCTTCTCTATGCAACTTAGTCAACCTTCTCTCATTGATGTGACCCAGTCTACAATGCCATAAGAAAGCTTTATTTAAATCTGGAGACTTTCTTTTCAGTGTGTTCTGGACATTGAAAATTTGGAGTTGGTTTAACACATATATACCGTTTTCCAGTGTACCGGACCCAATCAAACTATGATTAAGGTGGATGTTAACAACACCACTTCCAAACGTAAAATCATAACCTTTATTTGATTACAAGGAAACAGATATGATATTACACGTTAAGCTGGGTACACAAAAACAGTTATGTAAAACCAAAATGTGTCCACTCGTCAATCCCAGGTGATAATCCCCTACGGACACAGCTCCCACGCTAGCTCCGTTAGCAACCATCAGGGTCATATCACCTTCCTTCAGCACTCTACGGTTTCTCAGTGCCTGTAATGAATTGCAAATATGAGATCCTGATCCGGTATCCAATACCCAGGAAGTAGAGTTGATTGACAGACAATTCTCAATTACAAACACACCTGAAGTCGAAGCCACAGCTTGCTTCGGTTCCTGGTTCTTGGCGTTCCACGCCTTGCAATCCTTCTTCCAGTGCCCTTTCCTGTGACAATGGAAGCACTCATCCTGGCCCACTACCGGTACCCGCAAACTTTTTCTTTCCCTTCCCTCCCACCTTACTTACACCTCCTCTAGGTCTGGGGGCGGCCTTCTTTTTCCTTCTTTTGGCCCTAGCCTTGGACCCGGAAGAAGATGCACCGCCAACAAATATAGCGGGTGTTTCCCTGCTTTCTGCAAGGTGCCCTCTGCACTCCTTAACATGTTCAGGAGTTCCGGAAGTTCAACTTCTTTTCTTTGAATGTTGAAGTTCAGGATAAACTGGGCGTAGGTGGAAGGAAGGGACTGGAGAATAAGGTCTGTATAGAGCTCATTATCCAAAGTCGTCCTAAGGTCTGCGAGCTCTTCTATATAGCCGAACATCTTTAGGACATGTTCTCCTACTGATGGCCCGACAGCCAACCTCGCTCGAAACAAGTTCTTAGAGGTCTTGTATCTTGCTATACGAGATTGCTCTCCATAAAGTTCCTTTGTATGGAAAATATGGCATCCAGTTCCATATCCTCGTGCCTCCTCTGATGTTCATTGTTCATCGAGGCAAGCACGATGCACTTGGCTTTCGCGCAATCGAAATCCCAGGTTTTGCGGATTTCCGTATCCGCATTACTGGATTTGGGACCAGGGACAGCAGGTGCCGTAGCGGTGAGGACGTACCCCAATTTGTCATAGGTCAAATCCATTTTGACATTCCGCAGCCAATATTTATAGTTTGGCCCTGTCAGTATATTTTTCTCTAAATGTAACTTAAGTCCAGTCATTTTCAGGGTCGCTGCAATTAGGAGAGAGAGAAGAAAACACTTTAGCATGATACTCTTGCAAGTTTAGAGTGGTTTTTAGTTTATCTAAACTGGATGGCTCCCACTGTTTCTCGAATCCTTTCTCAAACCATAAAAGAAGAATTAGCCAGGAATATTCTCACTGTACAATACTTGCTTAACCGTTCAGCCAGGCTGGTGTCGGTTCTTCGAGGGAGGTTTTCCAACGCTTTCGCGAAGTTCCTTAATTAAATAACCTCTTTTATCTGGGGGCATAACCCCGTTGACACCTTTCTTGACACCTACTTGGTTTATAGCATTGATCGTTAAGTGACGAATATCCTGATGAGTAGCATATATTCACAGTAGGATCGGGATCCAAATATCATCGTATGATAATGTTGAAGGAATGCTACCAACATTCATCAAACTCCAAATGGTATGCATCTCTTTGCAAATTTCAGTTTCTTTAGAAATTCCCGATATAAGTTTTTGCCCCATGCTCTTATGACCTTGGCTTTGGTCAAAATGTCATAAGTCACATGTCAAGTTCTACCCGTCATTATCTTGTCAATTTGAACCCATCCGTATATACCCCTGACTTTGGTCAAATGATAATACGACTGTCCCAAACCAACTCATCTATCTTATGAAACAAATGAAAACCCAGCAGCTACCAAACATTATGCCTTGACTTTGGCCAAAATGCATAGCTTGAATACTACTGAATACCCAAATGAAATGACGGAGGGCTACGAATGGTTTTCGCGCAACCGTGAACGTAGTGAACTTGATATACCCGAAGGAACCTGATAGCTTTTAGAAGGAGTGGTAAAAGCTCCGCATTTAAAAATATCTGTTTTTAAAAATAACCGAGTGGTTTCTTTTAAATTGTTCCAACGATTAAACTTTTGGTTTATTTTCTTTGCATTATAAATAATGCGTCCCCATCATTAACCTATCATTGCAGAAAACAACGAAAATACAACGTCCTCTTATACCATCCGCATTCGCCACGGGGTCCCGTCATTACCCGTTAGGTTACTTAACTAACGACAGAGCGGGGGCTGGGCTAGCGTGGGTGTAAAACATAAGTGACGTCTAAATAGCTATCATATATAGATATTGTACATTCGTCAGACGCAATAATAGGCATTCCAGATCACAGATGAACTTTATTGGATTTATTAGCAATCGGTGTTTGTTTTGAGCCTGCAACAAAAGACGGATTACATAGTTGTGATGAATAGCCATTACCCCACCCAAGACCCCTACGGGTACGACAAACTACCCGCCCGGCAGTTTGTGCACCCACATTGGGTCTGTCCTAGGAGCAAAAACAGTAAAATGAAATAATACAACGGTGGCTACAACCGCAACCTGGATGTGCCCCGCAAAATAATATTATAACAAATTACATTTACATCAAATGAATCAAATAATAACCCATCTTATAACCCCGGCTAATCATCACAACAGTCCAATACAGTTCATATCCACAAACAGTAAAAACCATTACAGAAATGTGCAACCCCCTGCCAACCGACATACTAGCAGTTAGGGGAGGTTTACGAACACATTATACAAACACAGATATAATCCAACAAGCAAATACCGTATAATTTCGATCGATTAAACACATTTAATATTGCTCCAATACTTCTCTGTAAATCTGAAACTTGAGCAAAAATTAAAAACTTTCAGAAAATTCCAAATATCACAGAGAACCAACACAGGAAATTTGGGATGATGAATCGGCAACTCGGCGGCGGAAGCGCGGCGGATCGGTGGGATCCGCGGCGGTTCCGCGGCGCTTTAGCCGATTCATGATTCCAATTTTCTTGGGTGTTCTTCTACTATCATTTAAGGCTTTCTGAAGGTCCCTGAAAAATTTTTGGACCTCATTTAAAAATCGACAGAAACACATGATATCGGAGTTTTCCGGTTTTGTTTTTTCCGTTCGAAATTCATACAATTTTGCAAGTGAGTTAATTATTATTTAGCGAGGCTCTGATACCACTGTAAGTCGATGTACAACATCCCACGACTTGCGGGGAGGCGGAAATATGAAAAACAATCTTGTTCTATGCTTAAACATCGACTAACCGCATGAATCGAAGCTAAACGATAACTAACATCAAACATAGAAGTTAACAACTACTATGTAAAGGGATTATACCTAAAGAACCGTGTCCTTCTCCTTTACGAACTCCACCTCCTCCTCGGCCTTCTCCAAGTAGTAGACGATCCAACACGAGAGCTAAACTCCAAGCTTTGCCTCTAAACTTGAGGCAACTAGGTATCTTTAAGTGCTAATCAAAGTACCTAGATGAAATAGAGTATGGTTATGGATTAAGTAGTCTAACTAATCCTTGTACTCAACACATGAGAGGGGAGGATTAGGGTTTGAAGAGAGAGAGCTTGAGGAGAGAGAAGGTGAGAATAATAATGAAATGAGAAAATGAGTTATCATAATATATATCAAGCATTTTATTTTATCAAGAAAAGAAAATATAATGATTTACAACCATGCTTGATAAATATCTAATGGTGATTCATCTCCATGAGTCATTAAGCAATTATGAAGCATTAATGACATGGATGAATCATCCATATGACTCACTAATCTCATTTAATGTATATGCCACCTTAACCTCCTTAGTCACCATCTTCTAGAAGCTTCTCGCGCAATTACGAGAACGCCCCTCCTATCCGTGAAAACACGAAAAAACTTTAGACTGTATAATCCAATAACCGGATACTGGTAACTGGCTTAAACCAAAGCCGACTAGTAAAAACTGTCCGAAAGTCGTATGTGCGTAAACGCACGTATGCGTCCGAACCCTTGTCGTAAAACCATACGACCTCTATATCGTTTCGCCTGGAGTAGGGAAACTCTCTGCGTGGGACTCTAGAGATTCGACTACTACGCTGGCAGTGGGTTTAACCACAGACCGCAAGCGGCACTAGCTGTACGTAACGGTCCCCAGGTAGATGTCGATAAGAAGGCCGATGAGGAAACCCATCCGAACTCCTACTGATTCTGATGTGACAATCTCCGTACAGTTCGGTCTGTTCGTCTAAGACTATCGCATATCGGGCCTAGGGGGCGGCAAGCGTCAGTCCCCTTATAGCGGTATAAGTCGTGTCGGAGCGAAGCCCATTACACCCTGAGAAACTACTGGAACCTACCATCAAATCTCGCTTGCCCTGGCCAGGAACTTTGCGTAATGGCTCTCTGACACAGCACGATATCAACCCCCAATACCTGGAGAGACAAATCCTGTCTAATCGCCACTGCCTCCAAGTGCTCGGGACTGCACCCAACTGCTACCTGTTTGCACGACTCCTTTGAGCCGTGGTAGGGTAGCAATCTAAGAACAGTGGGACACACTCGAGGCGAAGTAGCAGTGTCAAGTCTGCGGACTATGCTGTACTCATGTCACCTGGGAACTGTTCACTGATGACTGGTATAAAACAAACCAACAGTTCCCTGTGAGTCCTGTCCGGTGTACCCGTAACCTAACGAGCACCTGCATACTATCTCCAGTACGACGTACTGATGGCTGTGGGACAGACCATCTCTCCAACTGGGATGAGAAGCGTACACACTAGTCTACTCCGGAGTATCGATGCCCTGTCTCGATAATCCAACGACTAGGGACCTGAATAAGGATGTGCTTGTAGACTACCCAGCCCCCACTAGTGTGACTGCCATCACAACGCTGGTAGTCAAGCAAGATCCTAAGAGCTCTATCAATACGTATACTCACATATTAAGATAGAAAAACCAAGTAGCATACTACCATGTTTAGCAAGACTGTTATATACATGTGAATATCCCAAGCTTCCATTAAGTAATATACAAACTAGTATGATACAATAATGGCACGTAGGGCATATACACTAACACTCTTTTCTCCAATTGTTTCCATATTTCTAGAGTTTTCTAGTACAATATTAATTAGGAAATTAAATAAATTTTGAAAAGATTTAATATATGTAATATTGGGGATTTCTTGTCATGGAATTTTTCTACATACCTCCCCTCCCAAGTCTTGGCCGAGTCCAAAGAATTTGCAGCCCCTCTTTTGTTCACCTTATTTCCAAAGAGTTCTAGAATGCTCATTTGTAATGGAAAATAAAATAAAATAAAATCAAGGGGGCATGGTGCATTAATTAAGGAATGGGGGAAACTTTGACTCATCCACACACTTCTCTCTCTCTCTCTCTCTCGGCTGTGGCCGAGCCCTCCCCATGCAGCACCCCAAATTCTTCATCCCATTTTCCCCTTCAAAATCCACAAAAATCCATACAAAATCCCACAAATTCCTAGTTAAGCCTTTACCCTATATTCTTTAACCAAATCTAGTATGGATCTAGGAGCAAGGAAGCTTGTTTGGGAGGCTAAGATTGCATGCTAGATCTCAAAATTTGTAGAGGTATAATCTTAATCCTTTGGTTAATTATTGAGTAATTTCTTAAATCAAGCTTATTTAGGTATTAATATAGCTTTGATTTCAAGTTTTGTAATTTCAAGCGTTGGTTTTGAACTAAAGTTAGGGTTATGTCACTTGATCTTGTTGCAATGTGTAGTTTCACATCTCAAGACATACTAAAACCTAATCTAGTTGCTAAATTACTAATTGTTACATTTAAAATTTTCCAAATCATATAATTTGCAAAGTAGATTTTTAGGATTTATATAAATAAGTGAGATAAAATTTTAGTAAAGGTTTGTGTGGCCTAATTAAGTTATTGAATGATAATTGTGGCCACTAGAATTGCTAAAACATTTAGATTTTTGCTAAAAAGGTAATGGGTGGCTTACTAGGTTTTTTTGGAATAAATCGTTTAAACTAAGTTTGAGATTTTGGTGATTTACAACATATGCCATATAGTATTCAGTGTGTTGTGAAACCAAGATTGGCACGTTTGGGTTTTAGGTTTGGGGATTTTCATGTATAGCGCCCCTAGTTGTAGTTTGTGACGTTGTCATGAGCGCGTTTGTGCACCAAGTGTGTGCGCGTTTAGTAGTGCGTGTGTTTGACTTGTGTCATTTGTTCTGCGACTATTCGTATATCTATCCTCTTAATTGCTTGTGTGCGATTCTAGAATCGGATGCAGAGGCGTCGGACGCGGCGCGGAAAGACAGGGTGGATATCAGATCAGATTAGCCGAGGCATCCCGGTGAGTAGATGTACACATCTACGGGGGGATCGTCTGGATGGCGCGATGCGCCCGATGGTTTAGGATTACTTGTTGTACTTGCATTTTATATGCGTAGATCCCTGTTATTATGTCATTTCATCGCACCATTTTATAAATATATATATATATATATATATATATCTGTATGTGTGTGTGTGTGTGTGTGTGATATCATCTCATAGGAAACTTGCACCATTACCATTGGTCCATGCCGCACGTGCACTATTCATGCAAACACACACGCCTTTGGTAATTGCTATGTCACGGACACTATAGAACTTGCGTAAAATCAATATCGGTGTGTTGCATCATGTATTATATGTCGATTGTTAGTCATCTGCCTCATCGCATCATCATTTATACATAGTTTTCTAGCCATGCATCGCATTATAGGTTATTGATAGTTTGGACATCCATTATTACCGCCACGTTTTTATATCGTGATTCTTCTTGGGGATTTCAGTATTTATGAGATTTCTGGGTTTTGGGGGAAACCGCAAGCATTTTATAAACTCGTTATCTTTTAAATTACAAGTTGCGGTTTTCTCGTGATATGATGATATGGGCCGATCCGGACCGACGGAGCCCGAGATAGTTTGGCGCGGCGGATTTCTTTAGGATACCGACCGTGGTCGTGATATGATGATATGGGCCGATCCGGACTGACGAAGCCCGAGATAGTTTGGCGCGGCGGATATCTTTAGGATACCGACCGTGGTCGTGATATGATGATATGGGCCAATCTGGACTGACGGAGCCCGAGATAGATTGGCGCGGCGGATATCTGTAGGATAACCAACCGTGGTCGTGCTATGATGATATGGGCCGATCCGGACGGACGGAGCCCGGGACATTGAGGATTTTGTGTCGATGCTTGACTCGGATTTTCTGTTGATTTCACTGATGATAATCCAGTTTTTGTTATACAAAAGATTTTTATTATACAAAAGGTTTTTCTAAGCTAAAAATAAAGATTTTGTCATACCAGACATGTTCAGGCTTCATGTGATTATGCATTCATGTTGCACCCATACTAGTGCATTGCATCATATCGGTATATGTAGGTTGTGACGTATTTGCGTGCATTCTTACGATAGCCTTATTAGATGTTACTTACTACTCACGAGTTGGCAACTCACCCCCGTTGTGCCACAGTATCTTGCAGGTCTGACCTGTCAGCACAGCAGCGGTGGATGTACCTTCTATTCCGCTTCGTTTGCTTCGGCTTGCAGCTTACTCATAAGTGGGTTTCGGAGGATTTTCTGTTGGAGATAGTGCCCTCAGAGTCAATTATTGGATCACAGGCACGTGATTGCAATGATTGAGGGAGGACCTATCCCGGTAGGACAGTCTTACTCGAGATGATAGTATGCTATCTGGTTTACCTTTATCATCGTGTACTGCTTTAGGTGACCTGACAGGTCGCTATTGCACGTTGATAGAGCCCTAGGATTCATGCTTGACTGCCAGCAGTATGAGGGCGATCATATAAGTGAGAGCTGGAGTCTACAAGCACATCCTTAATAGGTCCCTAGTCGTGGGAGTTTCGAGACAGGGCATCGATTCTCCAGAGTAGACTAGTGTATACAGTCGAGACCCCGACGAGGGGCGGTGGCCGGTCTCACAAGCCACTGGTGTCAGTTGGATCACCTAAGATGTATACAGGTGCTCATTGGGTTATGAGTACACCGGACAGGACTCGCCGGGAACATGCTAGTTGGTCTTATACCTGACGTCAGATAGCAGTTCCCTGGTGACATGTGTACAGGTTAGTTCATCGACCTGGGGATCGTCATTTGTCTCGTGTGAGTTCCCACTGTACTTTGATTACTACCCTACTACGGCTCAAAGGAGTCGTGCAAACAGGTTTTAGTTGGGTACAGTCCCGAGCCACATGGAGGCAGTGAGCGGATCTTCGGGGGTTCGTCTCTCCCGGTATTGGGGGTGAGGTCGCGCTGTGTCTAGGAGAGCCATTACACGAAGACCTTGGCCAAGGCAGGAGATTTACTGGTAGGTATTCCAGTAGTATCTCAGGGTGTTCTGGGCTACACTCCGACACGACTTGTACCGCTTTTGGGGGTCTGACTTTTACCAACCCCCTAGGCCCGCCATGCGATGCTCATAGACGAACGGACCGGACTGTACGGATATTGTCACTGACAGGCTCAGTAGGGTGTCAGGATGAGTTCGCTCATCGACGTCCCTTTTGGTCAATAGCTGGTGGCCCGTTACGTATTGGCTTATACCTCTGACGTGCTAGTGGTTAAATCCACAGCCATAGTATTGACGAGTCTTTAGAGTCCACCACACTTTCAGTTACTCAAGCTTTCGGGCGAAACGCTGTAGAGGCCGTATGGAGATATGGCAAGGTCCGATCAGATACGTGCGGTATTGCACGGATCAGGATCGGACAGTTTTGTACTAGTGGCCGTATGGATATATGGCAGCGTTCGATCAGATACGTGCGGTATTGCACGGATCAGGATCGGACGGATATTACTAGCCGGCTTTGGTTTAAGCCGGTCCTAGTTTAGTACAGTGTAGATTTTGTCTTTTTGCATTTGTATTCGGACGGAATACAGATGCGGGTGTGTATGCACAGTATGGGGGTTTTCCTGTAATTTATTACGGGACCAGTTTTCTGGAGTTGCCAGTTTGCATTCCGTTCCGGCCGGTTTTCCTTTGTTCTTTCCCGGCCGGACTTTTCCGATGGAGGGGGTTATTTGCAATTATGCAAATAACTTTAGTGGAGGGGTTTTCTTGCATAAAGTATTGATTATGATAGCTTCATATCTTTGCACCATTACTTGGATTAATGATGATTTGAGTGGGTATGGTTTGATGAAAGTGCAAGCATGGTTGTATGTTTTCTTGTCTCTTGATATGATCACCTCTTCCATTCTCTTACACTCACCTCCCTTCATGTTTGCTATTACCTCCTCCACCATTCTCTTTTGGATGAGAGATTATTCATTAGAAAAGAGAGAAGAAGAAAAAGAAAGAGGGAAGAGAGTGGTTCATTTTGTGAGGAGAGATATATGTTCATATCATTTTTCATGCAAAGATTGAGAGCTTCATTTCCCTCCAAAGCTCAATCTTCATTCCTCCATCCAAAGGCAACAAACCCCAAAGAGACAAAGCACTACACTTCCTACAGCACATCTTGAGCATGTCGAGTTGCCGGCTTCATGCCCGAGTTGCCTCGGTATAGAGGCGGGAGCCCGTAAAAGGTGCAGGCGACGTGGTGCCCTTCCGGCGAGGAGGCGACGACCGGAGATCCCGCGAGGAGATCGGAGTGGAGATGAAGACCGGAGGACTCGGATCAGTCGGTATATCTCTAACTCATCTTCTTGTTTGCTTAGACTAGTTTAATGGCACGATCCGGGTGTTTAGTGCGCGGTGGTGCCGGTTTGCAAAGTCCGCAAAATTTAAGTTTATCACCGCTTCCGCGTTTGGCCGTCGGGTTGACGGCCGGGGCGCCGCCGTGCACTTACAGTGGTATCAGAGCCTCGCCATTAACATAGTCTAGCTTGGTGTAATGTGTTTTTCTGTTTCGATCGATCGAATGTTCCAAAACTGCATTTTAGTTCGAATCAGTTTCTGTTGAAATTTTTTGGTCTCGAAAAATTTTTCTGGTTGTAAAATAATGATGTACTGGGAAATCTAAGGGTTCTGTAAAAATTTGACGATGTAACTCCACAGTTGGAGCGCGGATCCGCCGCGAAACCCCACCTCGTGCGGCCCTTCCGCCGCGCACTATTCATGTCACATCACCAAATTTTTCCAGAGGCCTTCTGGGCTTAAAATATGGGTTTTGGAATATTAAAATTGGGCCCAGGTTTTCTGTGAGTGCTACAGTTTTGATTGAGGGCCCACTTGTTAATTTTTGATCGATCGGAATATTTTAAAAACACATTTTTCACAGTATTTACATTATATCTGGGACCGTGAATGTCACTCGATCGGTAAATCCTGTCTAACTGCTATAGCCCGGTTAGACGGATTTGCGAACGTGACTTTCACGTTGATGTTCTATGTTTATGCTGTGATGTTGCGGATCGGTCGTGGGGGATAGCCTGGATGCAATGCTAGTTCTGTATTGTTGTATTATGTACTTTTGATATTGCGGGGCGAGCGTCCGACATGTGGACTGCCGTCACTGCCTGTTTGTATTATTCTTTTGGGGCACGACCTGGTTGCGGTCGATGTACCCGGTGTATGTATATTTTACATTATGTACTAGGATTACCCCGCGGTGGGGTGCACGGATGGCCGGGTTCTAGAGGGCAACAAGCCCGCATCTCATGGCATTGAGACGGAAGGGGCTTCACTCTAGGATTGGCGGGCTATTCGCCGCACTCGTAGGGGGTACAGGTTGACCCAGGAGGGGTGCCCAAGTTGCCGGATTCCGTGGAGTGCTGGGTGGTCCATTCACGGCGCTGAAGGGGGCTGCCTCGCTTCAGGTTTTGGCGGGTGACTTGCCGCGCCCGTAGGGGTCTAGGATTTCATTGCACAGGCTATCCACACGACCAGGGGAACGTCGGGTTTCAGTAGTGGCTCTGTGAAACCCGGGGATCCCAGATATCTGTATTGTTCTGTGATGCTGTACATTTCTGTGATGTTGCATTTCTTCACGCCTTTAGCGAAATATAATATATTGGTATATATATTAGTAGATGTTGTATATGTTTTTCATCCGCGCTAGTCCAGTCCCCGCTCTGCCGTTAGTTAGCTAACCTAACGGGTGATGACGGGACCCAGTGGCGAATGCGGATGGCATATACGTACGTCAGTATATTTTCGTTCTTTGTGGTGTGATCAATTGATGGGACTGCATTGATTCGGATCAATGCAAGTTAAACAAACCTAATCTGATGTTGTTGGAACACTTTTCAAAAGCTGTTATTGCAAGGACGTTCTCTTTTGTTTTGCATCGTGGTATTCATTTGGAATATCCTGCTCCTCAGTCGACGAGGCAAGGGCCGAGATCCCTTCACCGGGAGTGACCCCTTGGACAGAAGTTTGCGTCAGAGCATTAACTTCACTATAGCCGATTACTTTTGCTTTGCACCGTGGTATTCAGTTGGAATATCCTGCACCCCATTCTACGGGGAAAGAGCCGAGATCCCTTCACCGGGAGTGACCTCTTTAGTAAAGGTTTTCGTCACTATATTTTCTATAAAGCTATCCGTTCCTTCAACGAGATCAAGTTCATTACGTTAAAGGTTTTCGCCAGAAACCATTCGTAGCCCTCCGTCGTTTCATATGGGTAGTCAATAGTATTCAAGCTGTGTATGTTGGCCAAAGTCAAGGCACAGTGATTGGTAGCTATTGGGGTATTCATATGCAGCATAGATAGATGCGTTGGTTTGGGACAGTCGTACTGCCATTTTGGCCAAAGTCAAGGGTATGTACGGGTGGGTTCAAATTAACCTGGAGAATGACGGGTAGAACTTGACATGTGACTTATGATATGTTGGCCAAAGTCAAGGTCATAAGAGCATGGGGTAAAAATCACATCGGGAGTTTCAAAAGTACTGAAACTTGCCAGATATGCGCATACCTTCTGGAGTGTGACACCGTGAGCGGATTCCGTCACGTTATCATGCAATGATAGTTGGATCCCGATTCCCACTGATGAGTTGGTCTACTCCTCGGGTGACCCCGACTAATTCTTCTTTCAGGTTTGGAGGAGAATTTGAGGTACAGTGGGAGGTTTCTAGATTAGATTAAGTGATAACCATTCTGATCTAGGTTAGAGTGCACGCTGAGTGTTTCTTTTCTCTCTCTCACTTTGGCAGCGACTTTTGACCCGACCCTAAGACTATGACTCAGTGACCAAGTTGACCGAACCTTCTTAACACTGGCTTTTGGATTGTCAGAGTTGCAGACCTCATTGCCACTCCTACTTTTACCCTTTTCTCCAGGACACCCCGTATTACTGCGAACGTCCACTTCCATTGGACAAAACCATCGTATGGTTAGATACGAACTCGAAAGAATTTATTCGAGGATGGTTTCCGGTTCTGGAGAAAACGGATAGGACTATTCAGTTGTCTTTTCTTTTCACCCTCTCTCAGGTTGCGAGTACTCCTTGGTTTAGGAGTAGTACACCTATTACGCAAATTGGATAGTCTTCTTCCAAACCATAGGCTGGTGCCGACCGGTAGGGAAGGAAGAAAGCCAATTAGCCTAAACGGTGTACAGAAGGTATTAAGTTAAGACAAAGTAAGGGATTAGTAAGAGGGCAAAGTAAATTGCAACAGATATTCACGACCAAACCATGTATTCCTTCGCCAATCCTAAATCACCTTTGTATTTCTCCAGGACACTCCGTATCATTACGAAGATCCCATTTTATTGGATAATCCATCGTATGGTTATATACGAACTCGAAAGGAACTTGTTCCAGTTCGGGGATGGATCCTGGTTCAGGAGAAATAGGAATAAAGTACATTCAGGTGTCTTTTATCTTCACCTTCTCTCGCGATGCGAGTGTTCCTAGGATTAGGACAGTACACCCTTTATGCTTTTTGGATAGTCTTCTTCCAAACCATAGGCTGGTGCCGAACGGTAGGGAAGGAAGAAAACCATTTGGCCTAAAGGGGTGTACAGAAGGTAATGACTAAAGACATATGAAGGGATTTGGAGAGGTGGCAAAGAATTATACGGTTATAGTTGTGAATCTGGATAATGGATGAGGCATTACTGGGAATACCAGGATACCCCAACGAAACATTTCGATGTTTCAGGTTCACTGTGTACAGTTAATAGAAAACTGATTTCCCAATTAGACACTTGCTCCAGGGTATGTATTTACCAGGTATGATTCTCACATCTGTATTGTTTTACAGATGATGAGTGGGAGTAAGTTATTGGGAATTGGGTGATCATCCTCATTATATCGGGATTCGTTGTAATCGGTGATATTTGAGGAGATCACCTGGGTTGTTTGCCGGTCGGCAAATATTTGGTTTTGAATATCCGCTGTTGTGCACCAATTTCAAATTGATATATCTGTACGTCTATTTTCATAGAGTGAGATATACTTTTTGATATTATGTCGATGACATTTACCTATATCAGTGGATGGTTAGGTAAGGAGCATTGAACAGCGGTGTAATTCTTCTTAACCATAAGTACAGTTTTCAACCTACGACGCACAGTAAAAGAGTTGTTAGACTCAGCGGACTTATACAGAGTATTGTATGTTGTCCAGTGTCCATTAGGACAGAGGGGTTGGTCCTCACGCTATATTCTGTTTACTTTTAACTTCTCTAGTTCTTAGACATGTGTTTTGTTGAAACACAGGGTCTAAGTTTTGAGGAGTTATAGGTATTTGAATAAAGTAGAGAACCAGGTATTGCAAGTATCGTGATTCTTCATAGTGATCGAAGATGTAGATACTTGTGTATGGTATTCAGTTGACAGTAATGATTAAGAGAACTTGCTTCTCTTTCGGGTTACTCATAATTGGAAGTATTCCTAAGTTGAGTAATGCTGATCAGCCTCTCTCCATTTAGTTGACATGCACTGGAGACAGCTGCATGATTTGAATCTGGATAAATTAAATCAGTGCCTCTGGTTCTATATTGGATATAGAACAGTTCATATCTTAATGTTGTTAAGGTACGGGGAGTTGTCCGGCTTATGATTAAAACCAGACACTGGACAGCTCAAGGCACGTTTCTGTAATGGCTGTTTGTGGGTTGACCCAGGCTATGACGAGGGTTGACTTTCTACCATCTGGATGAACAATAGCAATATTGTTCTAGACTAGCCACAGTTTTATTAAAAATGGATTTTTTCAGAAAAACAGTAGTGGGAGTATGGTAGAACTGGAAGTAATTCCAGAACCGCAAACGATTACTGAAGATTTGATAAGGAACCTAAAGATTCGATCTGTTTTGACATTCCATTGGCCACTCCGCAGATAAGGTGGGTAACTTCAGGCACCCGAGAGGTACTTCGGTAGCCTCAAGGACGGTGACAGGGAAGTTCTTGTTTACCCACACTTGCCATTGTTGTTGTTCCAGGCTGCGAGACCCGGCAGGAGGATGAGTATAGCGTCGTTCTGAACTAGCTTCAGAAGTGTACGTGTATATGACTCTGCCAGAGGGTTGTGGTAGTCAGTGGGAGCAGCGGAAGCATTGGTGGACATCAGGCTTATGTCTATTTATAGACTAAAGCAGATGTAGCGGAGATAGATCATCTGTTTCTGATGTGACAGTCATAGGTTTGACGTCATCAGAATAAGGGATGGATCTGTTGAGAAGGTAGTAGGAAAGGAAACTCCTATACTATGATCGGTTATACTTTGGTCGTCACACAGTGGTTTCTCCACAAAGGACTTGGACATTATATCAGACATACTGGTTACTAGATCTATGGTTTTAGATCTAGATTTGGGTGGTTTCCTAATCTGGGTACCTTGACAGCATTCTATGAGTATTTAGAATGGACGACTCCTGGCACGGTAGTGTACCTGCAAGTAATGGAGTCACCCTCTCTAAAGGTGTCTTATAGACTAAAGGGGAGAGGGATACTCATGATTGGCAGATCACTTGCTTAGGCAATTGAGTCAATCATGAGATGTCAAGTACCACACCAGATGTTGTTCTTGCATTACATGCAATAAGTTAATATTGATCCAATCCTGGAGAAACAGTCGGAGGCAGTTTTAGAACATAAGTGGCTGTTCTAGGGATATGATAACGAAAGCCCCATTCGGGAAACAGTTATCATTCCAGGCTTCCAAGGTGACCTGGACGACAAGGAGGTTGTCAGAGTTATAGTTTTTCCTTCTGACGAGGGGCAGTATTTTGGACAGCTGATCCAAGGCAATACTGAGGGTGGCATGGCGCAGGATACTGATTAAGTTCAGTTGAAGATACAGTCTAAGAAGTTTGGATTTGGAGTTCATTTATGAGCTACGTCCCATCAGACATCCAGACATTCTAAGGCAGGTATTGCTCATTTCAGGAGATGGCTTTCTCCGCGAACTTGAGATATAGAGAGACATAGAAAGAAACTTCTAGGCGGATCTACTCACTGAGGCTATTCCTCGACCGCAATAGTTTCACAAACGGGATTTGTGAGACTGACTAGTAGAGGAGTTGGGTGTTCGGTATCACACGGGCTGTGAGTATGCGACATCGCAATAATTAGCCTTGAGTGCAAGTGGGAGATTGTTGGAGATAGTGCCCTCAGAGTCAATTATTGGATCACAGGCACGTGATTGCAATGATTGAGGGAGGACCTATCCCGGTAGGACAGTCTTACTCGAGATGATAGTATGCTATCTGGTTTACCTTTATCATCGTGTACTGCTTTAGGTGACCTGACAGGTCGCTATTGCACGTTGATAGAGCCCTAGGATTCATGCTTGACTGCCAGCAGTATGAGGGCGATCATATAAGTGAGAGCTGGAGTCTACAAGCACATCCTTAATAGGTCCCTAGTCGTGGGAGTTTCGAGACAGGGCATCGATTCTCCAGAGTAGACTAGTGTATACAGTCGAGACCCCGACGAGGGGCGGTGGCCGGTCTCACAAGCCACTGGTGTCAGTTGGATCACCTAAGATGTATACAGGTGCTCATTGGGTTATGAGTACACCGGACAGGACTCGCCGGGAACATGCTAGTTGGTCTTATACCTGACGTCAGATAGCAGTTCCCTGGTGACATGTGTACAGGTTAGTTCATCGACCTGGGGATCGTCATTTGTCTCGTGTGAGTTCCCACTGTACTTTGATTACTACCCTACTACGGCTCAAAGGAGTCGTGCAAACAGGTTTTAGTTGGGTACAGTCCCGAGCCACATGGAGGCAGTGAGCGGATCTTCGGGGGTTCGTCTCTCCCGGTATTGGGGGTGAGGTCGCGCTGTGTCTAGGAGAGCCATTACACGAAGACCTTGGCCAAGGCAGGAGATTTACTGGTAGGTATTCCAGTAGTATCTCAGGGTGTTCTGGGCTACACTCCGACACGACTTGTACCGCTTTTGGGGGTCTGACTTTTACCAACCCCCTAGGCCCGCCATGCGATGCTCATAGACGAACGGACCGGACTGTACGGATATTGTCACTGACAGGCTCAGTAGGGTGTCAGGATGAGTTCGCTCATCGACGTCCCTTTTGGTCAATAGCTGGTGGCCCGTTACGTATTGGCTTATACCTCTGACGTGCTAGTGGTTAAATCCACAGCCATAGTATTGACGAGTCTTTAGAGTCCACCACACTTTCAGTTACTCAAGCTTTCGGGCGAAACGCTGTAGAGGCCGTATGGAGATATGGCAAGGTCCGATCAGATACGTGCGGTATTGCACGGATCAGGATCGGACAGTTTTGTACTAGTGGCCGTATGGATATATGGCAGCGTTCGATCAGATACGTGCGGTATTGCACGGATCAGGATCGGACGGATATTACTAGCCGGCTTTGGTTTAAGCCGGTCCTAGTTTAGTACAGTGTAGATTTTGTCTTTTTGCATTTGTATTCGGACGGAATACAGATGCGGGTGTGTATGCACAGTATGGGGGTTTTCCTGTAATTTATTACGGGACCAGTTTTCTGGAGTTGCCAGTTTGCATTCCGTTCCGGCCGGTTTTCCTTTGTTCTTTCCCGGCCGGACTTTTCCGATGGAGGGGGTTATTTGCAATTATGCAAATAACTTTAGTGGAGGGGTTTTCTTGCATAAAGTATTGATTATGATAGCTTCATATCTTTGCACCATTACTTGGATTAATGATGATTTGAGTGGGTATGGTTTGATGAAAGTGCAAGCATGGTTGTATGTTTTCTTGTCTCTTGATATGATCACCTCTTCCATTCTCCTACACTCACCTCCCTTCATGTTTGCTATTACCTCCTCCACCATTCTCTTTTGGATGAGAGATTATTCATTAGAAAAGAGAGAAGAAGAAAAAGAAAGAGGGAAGAGAGTGGTTCATTTTGTGAGGAGAGATATATGTTCATATCATTTTTCATGCAAAGATTGAGAGCTTCATTTCCCTCCAAAGCTCAATCTTCATTCCTCCATCCAAAGGCAACAAACCCCAAAGAGACAAAGCACTACACTTCCTACAGCACATCTTGAGCATGTCGAGTTGCCGGCTTCATGCCCGAGTTGCCTCGGTATAGAGGCGGGAGCCCGTAAAAGGTGCAGGCGACGTGGTGCCCTTCCGGCGAGGAGGCGACGACCGGAGATCCCGCGAGGAGATCGGAGTGGAGATGAAGACCGGAGGACTCGGATCAGTCGGTATATCTCTAACTCATCTTCTTGTTTGCTTAGACTAGTTTAATGGCACGATCCGGGTGTTTAGTGCGCGGTGGTGCCGGTTTGCAAAGTCCGCAAAATTTAAGTTTATCACCGCTTCCGCGTTTGGCCGTCGGGTTGACGGCCGGGGCGCCGCCGTGCACTTACATTTTCTTATGCTCCCACCGTGTATTTTATTTGTATCTAGTATACTCCATCGACCTTTGTATATTGGACTAGTCGGTGAGACTTGTGAGACTTGTATTTGTGGTTTTTAGTGTCGATGCTCACTCGAGCCGACGTGGTGTTTCTTATTTCTTGCTTTCAAATGCTTATTTTCGTGCTTTTGATACTTATTGCATGTGGTTGTGATTCCGCCTTTGGCGAAGACCTAGCTCCCGCTTGGGGATGCCTTTGTTCTTGATATATATGTATTTTCTTGTGTTGTACCCGTTTTGGAGCCAGTATTTACAAAGGAGACTCTGCCGAAATTTTTGGGAAATTTGATGTATTTAAATGTTTTAAGGTGACTTTTACTTTACAAAAATCATATTTTAAATTAAGATTTTCCTTCACTCTATTTCTTTAATTGGTTTAGATTTATGGGCTTTGGCTTACTTAGATTACGTTACGCCTTGAGACGTTTCGTAATTTAATTGTTAGTCACGTTCCATACCTTCAGGTCATGACATGGTGCTTGTTTGTAGCACATGATGCGATTAACTAGGACAGTCACATGGCCTTGTTGATCTTTTCAAGGGCTTATGCGGGTGGGTCTAGGGTAATCAAGATAATGACAGGTTGAACTTGACTAGTGATTTATGATTTGTTGACCTTGTCAAGATCATAGGTCGTTAGGGGAAAAAACACATTTTGAGTTTTAAATATACAGGAAACTTGCTAGTGTTGCATACCTTATGGAGTTTGATGACTGGAGTGGCTTCCATCTAAGTTATCACACAATATGATAGTTGGATCCCGATTACACTGATGAGTAGGATTACTCTTGGGAGATTATTTTACTTAACAATCAATACTATAAACCAAGTAGGTGTCTATAACGGTGTTAGCGGGGCTACGCCTCCAGGGAAAAGAGGTTATATAATTAAGGAACTTCGCGAAAGCGTTGGAAAACCTCCCTCGAAGTACCGACACTATCATGGCCTAAAGTTTAAGCAAGTATTGTAACGTGCGATTAATCCTGAGTAGTTCTCCTTTAAAGGTTTGATGGAGAAATCGAGGAAACAATGGGAGCCATCCTGATTAGATAAACAAATAACCAATCTAATCTTGCAAGAGCGCACGCTGAGTGTTTCTTTTCTCACTCTCCAGGTAGCAACCATTTCACGCCCTAATCAAGATAATAAAATGTATCGCTTGACCGATCCGAATTCTTATTCGGGGCTGGGGAACATCGGTTCGGCTCTAACTTATGACAGCTGTCATGAGTATGAGCAAGGGAAAGAGGATTGCATGAATTCCTTGACGACCCCAACGAAGAAGAAACACACTATTGCATCTTCTTCAGGTGTTTTTGATATTGAGAACTGTTTTTCGGTCAGTCCTACCTTCTGGGTACTAGATACTGGATCAGAATCTTATATCTGTAATTTATTATAGGGACTGAGAAAAAGTAGGATGGTTGGACTTGGTGATATGTCCCTCAGAGTTGGGAATGGAGCACAAGTTGATGCTGCAGCCGTCGGTGATTATCACTTAGTGTTACCAAATGGCAATACTATAATTTTGAACAATTGCTACTATGTACCTTCCATGGTTTGCAACATCATATCAGTTTCTTTACTTGATAAAGATGGATATAAGTTTGTTCTTGATAGAAATATCATGAACATATACCTTAATCAGGTATTGGTTGCAGAAGGTAAACTGTGTAATGGTATCTATGTTCCTAATCAAAACACATTTTTCAATATACAAGACACACGCAAGAGGAAGAGTCCAGAAATGAACGAATCCTACTTGTGGTATTGTAGACTTGGTCATATCAAAGAGAAAAGACTAAGTAAGTTGCATAAAGATGGATATTTGAATACGTTCGAATTTTCATCTTATGAAACTTGTCAGTCCCGTCTCAAGGAAAAGATGACCAAATCTCCATTCACCGGACATGGAGAAAGAGCAGCAGAGCTCTTGGGACTCATACACAGTGATGTGTGTGGTCCGATATCTATACATGCAAGGGGTGGGTTCTCATACTTCATCACGTTCACTGACGATCTCACTAGGTTCGGGTATGTGTATCTTATGAAACACAAATCTGAAGCTTTTGAGAAATTCAAACAATACAGAAACAAAGCAGAGAATCAGACTGGCAAAATTATGAAGATCCTCTGATCTGATAGATGAGAGGAGTACTTACGCATGGAATTCTTAAAATACCTAAAAGAGAATGGAATTCTCTCTAAGCTTACTCCTCCGTATACACCACAGCACAACGGAATATCGGAGTTGAGGAATTGTACCTTACTGGATATGGTTCGCTCCATGATGAGTAGTGCTGAGTTGCCCCTCTCATTCTGGGGATATGCGCTTCAAACAGCGGAACATCTGTTGAATCATGTTCTATCCAAATCCATGCCTAACACACTATTCGAGATATGGAATGGTAAGAGACCATATCATAAAAGTTAAGATATGGGGTTGTCCGGTTTACGTTAAAAAGAATAATCCGGACAAACTTGAGGCACGGTCAGTTCTATGTAAATTTGTGGGATATCTAAAGAATGGTTATGGATATCTGTTCTACCACACTGAGAAACAGAAGGTGTTTGTATCTCGCCACGCTACCTTTTTGGAAAGAGAGTTTCTTGCAAAAGAATCTAATGGGAGTACGGTAGAACTGGGAGAAATTCTTGAACCACAAAATGTAACTGAAGATTTAGAGGAACCACTAGATTCGGTAATCCCAGACGAACCTCAGCCACTCTGCAGATCTAGTAGGATTTCTCATCCGCCCGAGAGATACTAGGGTTTTCTCATAGACGGCGATCGAGAGGATTGCATCTTGGAAGAAGATGATCCTACTAGTTTCAGGCAAGCCTTTATCAGTAGGGACTTTGATAAATGACTGGATGCTATGAGATCCGAAATGGAGTCCATGTATACCAATAATGTGTGGATCTTAGATATTGCTACATCTGGGGTAAAACCCGTTGGATGCAAATGGATCTACAAAAGGAAGTTTGGTGTAGATGGGCAGGTGGAAACCTATAAGGCTAGACTCGTTGCAAAAGGTTTTTGTCAAAGACCAGGAGTGGACTATGACGAAACCTTTTCTCCAGTAGCTATGCTCAAATCCATTCGGATCGTACTTGCCATTGCAGCCTTCCAAGACTATGAAATCTGGTAGATGGTAAAAAGGGCTTTTCTAAACGGAGCTTTGGAAGAGTGCGTTTATATGGATCGGCCAGAAGGTTTTGTAGACAGTGGGAACAGCGGGAAGGTGTGCAAGTTTCTTAAATCCATTTATGGATTAAAGCAGGCATCGCGGAGCTGGAACATCTATTTTGATGAAACAATCAAGGAATTTGACTTCATCAAGAATGAGGATAGCCTTGTATATATAAGAAGATTGTAGGACGAACTGTCGTATTCCTAGTCTTGTACGTGGACGACATTCTTTTGATAGGAAACGATATTCCTATGCTACAATCGGTTAAGCTGTTCTTGTCACAAAGGTTCTCCATGAAATTCCTGGGTGATGCCTCGTACATTCTGTGGATAAAGATCTACAGAGATAGATCTAAGAGATTATTGGGACTTTCACAGTTCAGGTACATAGAGACCATACTAAAGAGATTTAGTATGAAAGATTCCAAGTACGGTAATATACCCGCATTGTACGGAATCACCCTCTCCAAAGAGATGTCTCCCAAGACTGATGAGGAGAGGGTTTGCATGAGCACTATATCCTACGCTTCGGCGGTAGGATCTATAATGTAAGTGATGCTGTGTACCAGACCAGATGTAGCATACGCGTTTAGCGTGGTGAGCCGGTATCAGTCAAACCCGGGTGAGAATCATTGGACAGCTGTGAAGAACATTCTCAAGTACCTGAGAAGGACAAAGGAGATGTTCTTGGTATACGGTAATGGAGACATTGAGGTCGAGTCCTTTACCGATTCAAGCTTCCAGAGTGATAAGGATGACAGCAAGTCTGTTTTGGGTTTTTAGTTGACCCTCAATGGAATGGTGGTTTGTTGGAAGAGCTCTAAACTGGACACCGTCGCAGACTCGACGATGGAGGCTGAATACATTGCTTCGAACGATGCCGCAAAAGAAGCGGTCTGGATGAAAAAGTTCATTACTGAACTTCAGGTAGTTCTGTCCATTGTTGATCCAATACCTCTATATTGTGATAACAATGGAGCTATAGCTTTAGAGAAAGAACCACGGTCCCATCAGAAATCTAGACACATCTTGAGGCGGTATCACCTGATCTTGGAGATCGTTGATCGCCAGGAGATTGAGGTGCGGAGAGTGGACACAAAAGACAACACGGAGGATCCATTCATGAAGGCCCTCCTTCAAGCACAGTTCGAGCGGCTTTTTGAAATGTTGGGTATGCGATACGCTAACAGCTGGCCTTAGAGCAGACATTGTGTACTCGGTACGCCAATATATGGCCTTAGTGCAAGTTGAAGATTGTCTGATATGTATGCCCTAGAAGCCATTATTGTATATGTATACATGTGGATGCTAGGGATATGTATGTACAGGAAAATCTTGCTCAGTTATATAGTATATTATTTGAGTTGTCTTTATCATGATATATGTATTTCTTTCTTATGATGCTTTATGTTGCTTGCACATATTGATAAAGACTTAATACAGTAGTATACTATTATGGTTTGACTTTATCTTAACATGTGCATATGTTATACTCGATATAACATATGGTGGTTACATATTGATAAAGCCCGTACGATCTTGCTTGACTGCCAGCGTTATGATAGCGATCATATTTGTGGGAGCTGGGTAGTTCATAAGCACATCCTTAAAAGGTCCCTAGTCGTTTGAATATCGAGATTGAACATCGATATTCCAGAGTAGACTAGTGTATACGTTTCTAGACCCTGACGAGGGGGGTGGTTGGTCCCACAGCAATTGGTCTGATGCCTCTAAGATCATATACAGGTGCTCACTGGGTGTGAATACACTGGATGGACTCGCCGAGAACTTCTAGATGGTACTATACTTATCGTTAGATGGAAGTTCTCACGTGACATGTGTACAGGTTAGTCTTCGGACCTGAGATCGTCATTTGTCTCGTGTGAGATCCCACTGTACTTTGATCACTACCCTCCCACGGCTCTACTGAGTCGTGCAAACAGGTTTTGGTTGGGTACAGTCCCGGGCCACATGGAGGCAGTGAGTGATTTTCAGGGATTCGTCTCTCCTGGTATTATGAGTTGATATCGCACTGTGTTCGATTGGCCAGGACCATAAGACCTTGGATAAGGCAGTTGGGATTTACTAATAGGTTGATCAGTAGTTTCCTGGATTGGTCCTAAGCCGCATTTGCATGAATTATCGGGTTATTAGGGTCTGACGTTTACCACCCCCTAGATCGAGTAGGCGATACTCTTAGACGAAGAGACCGGAATGTACGGAAATTGCCACGGATAGACTCAGTAGGGTTCCGGATGAGTTTTCTTGTTGTAGGGGTTCCACGGCACACCCATGATGTTCTACAACTGATCAAGCATGTCCAATTCAAAAATTTGTATGCCGAAGAACCCTTATATGGATCGTTGACTAGAGAATAGGCGAAAATAGCAACTAGTTATCAACTTAACTAAAGAGTGAACCGAAAAACAACCTTTGTAGATCCGGTAGTCCACCTCCATTGCTCCATGACGATGTCTCTTCGCTGCGTTCATCGGATCCGGGACTCCGGCGATGGTTTCGTCGGAGAAAAGAACGGGCTAGGTCGAAGACTTCGATGCCAATGATGATCTACGTCGATGCAACTCAAACTCGAGCTCCGCCTTCGCCAAGTGAAAGAACTTATGAAGACAACACTCTCTACCACATGGCAAGTGATAGAGAATGAAGAAATAGGAAGTGGGTTGGTTTTAGATTTTGATTTCTCACTCTTTTGACAAGGTTGCCATTAATGAAAGAGAGCTTTTCTTCTTCTTGATGAAGAAGAAGAAGAAGCATAAAGAATGATGAGTGTTATTTTCTAATAGGAAAATAATATGATAAGTATCATAATGGCAACCATAGTTAGTTGTAGAGATGGAACCATGGTTGGGTTGAATGGTTGGGTCAAAGTCAAGAGACAAAATGGTGTAAGCTTCAAGGCTTCATCAATTTCATGAAGAATAAAAAACTTGCCACCATTTTATTCTTGCCCCCCACTAAGAATAACAAATGAAATAAATAGATGATAAAAAGAAAACCCTAACCATTTTACAACCATGGTTTGATCTTTACATCTAACTTAAGTTAACTTGTATCAACAAACATGATACAAGCAAGTGCACATGAAAATATATCACATATACAATGTGCACATCAAGTGAGAAAATCCATCTTAAGTGAACCAATACTAGTTAATGTAAAGTAATATATCAAATATATAATTATACATTAAATCATTAAATCAACACTTGATTTAACGATCCGGTCATATCACATATAACCGACTAATATGAATAGTAACAAATTACCGAATCAACACTTGATCCGATAACCTGGCTATATCACATATAACCAATCAATGTTACATTTCGCGAGAATGGAATACAGTATCACATACACGTATTATTCTCGGTCCCGCACATATCTCATATGCGCTCCTATTTCGTTTTGCTCGAGCCAGGAAAACTCTGTGTAGGACTCTAAAGACTCGTCAATACGCCGGCAGCGGGTGATGATCATATCAAACACCCACAAGCCGCAAGTGGTCTGCTAAACGTAACGGCCACCCGGGTATTGAGCGATCAGAAGATCAACGAGCAAGCCCGCTCACACTCCTATGAATCCAACCAGTAACACTTACCGTACAGTCCGGTCAGTTCGTCTGATATGTCGCATATCTTGCCTAGGGGTGGTAAATGTCAGACCCCAATAGCTTGATAAGTCATGCCGATATAAGGTCCATAACAATCGTGAAACTACTGATAACTCTTACCAGTATATCACTGCAACCCTGGCCAGGGATTTCCTGTTATGTCCAGTCGTGCATAGCGCAACATCAACCCCCAATACCGGGAGAGACGAATCCCCTCCTATCGCTCATTGCCTCCATGTGAATCAGGACTGTACCCAACAACCACCCGTTTGCACAACTCAGTAGAGCCATGGTAGGGTGGAAATCAAAGCACAGTGGGAGACACACAAGACTCTATGACGATCTCGGGTCAACAGACTAAGCTGTACCAGTGTCACCAGAGAACTGCCATCTGACGTGAGGTATAATACCATCTGGGAGTTCTCGGCAAGTCCGTTCAGTGTACCCAGTCCCCACTGAGCACCCGCATACCATCTCTGATGTCAAACACCAATGGATATGGGATCATCCATCGCCCATCACATGGGTCGAGAAGATATACGCTAGTCTACTCTGGAATATCGATGCCCCGTCTCGGTATTCCCACGACTAGGAACATTGAAGGATGTACTCATTGACTACCCAGGCCCCACTAGTATGATCTGCATCATATTCCTGGAAGTCGAGTACACATCCTAAGGGCTTTATCAACATGTAATAGAAAGATAGAGAGTATACACGTTAAGATAAAGAGCAACCAGATAGTGTACTATCATGTCGAGCAAGAAAGTCCTACCTATATATGTCCCAGCATCCACTACAATATACATCCAATGTACAGTAATGGCCTCTAGGGCATACATATAACTAACAATCTCCCACTTGCACTATGGCCATCTGTAGCAGTGGTTGCAGTATCACATACTCAACCATTCCATAAAAGTCTCTCTTTGGGAAAAGGCCTTCGTGAGTGGATCCGCTGTGTTATCCTCTGAGTCTACTCTCCTAACCTCGATCATCCTGGAGATCAACCATCTCCATGATCAGGTGACACTGCCTTAGAATATGTCTGGATCACTGATGGGACGGACGTTCCTTGGCCTAAGCCACAACACCATTGTCACACAATAGGAGGAACTAAGTTCATCTTATGAACCATTATACACCCAGACTTCCTCTTTGGTAGTATCTTAAGCAGCGATGTATCCAGCCTTTATCACCCTGGAACTCTTCCAGTGATTCTCCCCAGGATCGATTGATACCATCTCACTACATCTAGTGAGAATCCTAGCATCCAATTACATCTATCTCATAGATAAAGACTCGGGATTTAGGAGGTATCACTTTGATCCTATTTGGAGAATTCATGTGATAAGAGGAGATCGACCGATCGTAGTATAGGAAACTCTTTTCCTATCAAGAGTATGTTGTCCACGTACAATACGAGGATGGCCATCTTACTCTCTACTACCGTTTTGTATATACAAGGTTCATCTACCATTTTGATGATGTCAACTTCTTTGACTAATCCATCAAAACAGATGTTCCAACTCTGCGATGCCTGCTTTATCCTATAAAGCATCTTGCACACGTTTCCGCTGCTCCCACTGTCTACGAAGCCCTCTGGCTGTGTACTTATAGACGCACTCTTCTAAAACATCATTTAGAAAAGCAGTCATGACACCCAACCACCAGATATCGTAGTCATGGTATGTAGCCGTGACAAGTAGGATCTGGATGGACTTAAGCATAGCTACTGGGAAAAAGGTTTCATCATTATCCACGCCTGGTCGATGACGAAAACCTTTAACAGGTCTAGCTTTGAAAGTCTCAACTTTTCCATCTACACCAAGTGATCTTCTCAAGATCTACTTGCTCCTGATGGGGATTTAACCCTTCAGACATAGCAGCTAAAGTCCATACTTTGCTGGTGTACATGGATTCCATCTCAGATCGCTAAGCATCCAGCCATTCTTACAGAGTCCGTACTCTAGATGGCCTGCTCGAATCTAGTTGGGTCATCATCTCATGATGCATTCCTTGCTCCCACTGTTTACGAGAAACCGATGTATCTCTCAGGTGGGTGAGGAACCCTACTAGATCGGCGGAGAGGCTGAGGTTCGTTGGAATCTACTGAATTCTTTGGTTTTATCAAATCATCAGCTGTAGTTTGTATGGCCGGAACATTTCCAGTTCTACATAACAGACTTTGCCTCGAGCGTGTCCGGATTTTGCTTTTAGACATAGGCTGGACAACCCCAAATCTTAACCAACTTAAGATATGGGCTCTTCCCTTTCCATATCTTATATGAAGCGGTAGGCAACTGATTTGATTAGAACCCTAATAGGTATGCAACTTCTCAAGTGCATAACTCCCATAAAGAAATAGGTGACTCAGTAGTACCCATCATAGAGCACACCATATCAAATAGGGTGTATCTGCTCCACCCCAATATACCATCGTGCTATGGTGTATACGGAGGAGTAATGCTGAGAGAGAATCTCATTCTGCTTTAGAATAGTCCAGGAATTCCGTGCTCAAGTATTCTCCTCCTTGATCACATCAAAGGACATAATACTTATACCCGTATTTTGGTTCTCTACTTCCAACTTATATTCTGTGAATACCTCAAAAGGTTCGGACTTATGTTTCAACAGGAACATACGACTGAATCTTGAGAGATTGTCAGAGAATATAATGAAGTATAAAGAACCAGTCCTGGCATGTGTAGACTGGGGACCTACATACATCAACATGTATCATCCCAAGAGTTCACTAACTCTTCCTCTGTTTTCAATAAACAGGGCTATGGTCATCTTATCTTTGTGACATGACCTGCGAGTTTCACAAGATGTAAATTCAAACTGATTTAAATATGCATCTTTATGTAACTCCAGCCAGTCGGGTCGCATTGATATGACCTAGTCTACAATACCTTAAGAAGAATTCGTTCATTTCTGAACTCTTCCTCTTTGTGTGTGTTCCATATACTAAGAACTGTAGTTTGATTTAAAACATCAATGCTTTTAGATAACGTGCCTGAACTGATCAACTTTTGATATAGGAAATGTTCAAAACATTATCCAACAATACAAAATTTTATCATTTCTTTACTAATAAAGAGACTGATATGATTTTGTATATCAGGTTCGGTATCTAATAGAATTTGTTCAGAATCAATGTATTGTTGATACAGGGTGACAATGACCAACAGACTTGGCTGCAACACTTGCCCCGTTTTCTGCCTCATGAAACTTATCACCCGTTCTCAGTTTTTCTACCCTTTTGTAGCCCTATGTAACAGATTACATATCTGGGATCCTTATCCGGTATCAAATACCCAGGATACGGAGGATACTGAGAAACAGTCCTTTGTAAAGAACATACCCGAAGATGATGCATCAGCATGCATTCTCTTCGTTTGGGCGGCATGGGAAATCTGGTATTCCCCTATTTCCTGCTCTGTCTTATAACAATTATAAGTTGGAGCGGGACCAACTTACCCCAGCTCAGTATAACAAGCGGGTTCGGTCAATAATCCGTATTATTATCTTGATTAAGGCGTGATATGGTCGTTACCTGGAGAGAGAGAGAAGAAAAAACTCTGCGTGCGCTCTTGCAAGATTAGATTGGTTATTTATTTTATCTAATCAGGATGGCTCCCACTGTTTTTTTCAAATCTTCCTTCAAACCCTAAAAGGAAAGACTAGCCGGGATTAATTACACTCTACAAGTTCGCCAATCTTTTAGCCAGGCCAGTGTCGGTACTTTGAGGGAGGTTCCCCGTGCTTTCGCACGGACCTAATTACAGTAAACCTCGTTTTCCCAGAGGCGTAACCTCGTTAACACCTTTCTAGACACCTACTTGATCGGCTAATTGCAAAGTGCAAAACTCTCCCAGGATTAACACTTACTCGCAGTGGGTATCGGGATCCAACTATCATATAGGAGGTATGCAATCTCATTGCAAATTTCAACACTTGAAACTCCCGATAAAAGGTTTTTACCCCTAGCACCTATGACCTTAACTATGGTCAACAAATCATAAGTACTAGTCAAGTTCTACCCGTCATTTCGTGATCAATTAGACCCACCCACATGACCCTTAACTAAGGTCAACAAAGTCACGCGACTGTCCTAACTAATCGCATCATATGCGGTGTAGGAAGACATCACTTAGCTACCATACACTGTGCCTTGACTATGGTCAACAAACACAGCACGAATACTAAGTACTCTACTTCCTAAAATGACGGAGGGTTGCGAATGGTTTATATGAAAACCTTTAACACTCTGAACTTGATCTCGTTGCGGAATCAAACGGTTTTTAAATGGAGTGTTTTTGAGGCTTTTCTAGTTTTGCTAAAGGGGTCACTCCCGGTGAAGGGATCGTCGGCCCTTTCCTCATCGAATGAGGTGCGGGATATATCATATATATCACTGTGCAAAGCAAAAACTCTTAAAAGCAATAAAAAACAAACCGAGTGTGTAGCATCTGCCAGTTATTGCTAAAGGAGTCACTCCCGGTGAATGGATCTCGGTCCTTTCCTTATCGAATAAGGTGCAGGATATATCACATATACCGCTGTGCAAAACAAGAACTGTAGCTACCTGTTTTATTTTGAAATTCGATTCCACAACATCAATTAGGTTTATTTTTCTTTCATTAATCTCATTAATGAAGTCCCATCATTTAAATTTACCTAAACATCACAGATAAATACGACGTACACTTATGCCATCCGCATTCGCCTCGATGTCCCCTCATGAACCGTTAGGTTAGGTAACTAACGGCAGAGCGGGGCAGGGCTAGCGCGGATGTAAAACATAAGTAACGTCTATATAATATATCGTATATACTATATACAGTATTCATCACAGAACATATCACATGATCACATCACAGATATCGCAGCAGAAGAATCAAATGAAATATTGGATATACTAGGACGTCCGTGTTTTCAATACGAGCCAGTATAAACACGGATTCCACGGTCGTGATGAATAGCCAAACCCACACCCCTAGACCCCTACGAGAGCGGCAAGCAACCCTACCAATTCTAGAGTTAGGAGACCCGGACTCGACTCCTCGAGTTGGTCTCCCGCTGGACTCCAGAACCCGGTTAGTTGTGCCCTCCTCCTTTGGTCTATCCTAGTGCGGAAAAGTAAATAATATACAACCGGTGACATCTTCCGCAACATGGAAGTGCCCCAAATAAAAGAATATTACATACAAGTTTTTACATGAATGAAAATGAAAAACACTCATCTCACATAAAAACTCCCGGCTATTCAAACACGACGATCCAATATAACATATCCAGCAACACATAACATCACATGTCATCAACGTAAGTAAGTATGCGCATCCCAATTGTCGTTGGCATATAGCAACGAAACCGGCGATATCACATATTACACTTACGGTCACAGAAAAGAAAGTGTAAAACTACAACAATTGGAATCCGCAATCTCTTTAGACATCACATGCCCAATCAAATGAACTACTTAGACATCGCATGCCTAACAATTATAAACCCCGCATTTTAGTCTCGTTATCGAAAACACTTTTCAATATCAAGTCGGGCAATTCAACAAGATTCCCGAAAATCTGATCGAATGCTCTTCGCAAACTTTAGTAGGCGGCCGCACCCCCAATACCGTCGACAAAGTGCACCAAGGCGGAACACCGCTACCGGGATCACCCGAACGGATGCTTTCGGCGACGGGGTTCTCCTACAGTCACTTGGTCGGGGCTATGGAGTGAGGCTGTCTATTAAGTTTACCCGGCGAGTATCCGCGTACACTACGTGATTGCGACGGACTTTTGATCACATCAAAATTCCGTGGCAACCGATCAAGTGAGACTAAAGTGTTATGTTTATAACATTCATTCGGTTATCTCATAACTACTTGTGAATTCCAATTATTGTATCCCATTCCAGATAAATAGAAAATGTTAAACTTTCCGATCGAACATTCGAACACCCAAGTTTTCCCTAAACAGCTCAACACATGAAACAAGTCTAACAACATTCAGTTCGTGCCTCAGTACCAACGGTCCAGCCGTAGAAGGGTCAAGCCAACGCCTCACATGTGGCACGCCGTACTGCCCCAAACCCGAAGGTTCAAAGGGCAGTTCAAGACGGTCACATAATCGAGTTAAGGTTTGTTGTCTTCTAGAGGGTCCATTGCGTTACTTGCACTACTTAGAACGTCGTTAAACTACGGAAAAATCCAACACTTGGAAGTTTCCCAACAGGGGAAAAACTGGGTATTTATATCCGGTCGAACTTTTCAACATGTTCAAAAATTATCCGGAAAACACATAGACAGAATTAGACTTTCCGATCGTAACTACGAGTCCCCAGAACAACTCAGAAAAACTCAACTCTCGAGTTCAGATTAAAATATTCCAGGAAAATCAGCACTGCGCATTAGGAGTTACTGTGCAAATTTGATACGTGTCGCGATCTTGTTGGCCGCGGAAGAGCCGCACAAGCCCTACTTGTGCGGCGCTTCCGCCGCACTCTGGTGGAATCGTGTGCTCAAATTTCACAGTTATTCTCAGAAAAGCCTGCTTGTTTTTCTGGATATTTTTAATTGCCAAAAATCAACAGTTTTGAAAAAAGTACAGAGAGCGATTTTGCAATGGGATTTCGGTTCGATCGGGTTTCTGATTCCGTCCATGGATCGCCTAAGGCTCTAGCTAGGCTTTGATACCACTGTAGGGGTTCCACGGCACACCCATGATGTTCTACAACTGATCAAGCATGTCCAATTCAAAAATTTGTATGCCGAAGAACCCTTATACGGATCGTTGACTAGAGAATAGGCGAAAATAGCAACTAGTTATCAACATAACTAAAGAGTGAACCGAAAAACAACCTTTGTAGATCCGGTTGTCCACCTCCATTGCTCCATGACGATGTCTCTTCGCTGCGATCATCGGATCCGGGACTCCGGCGATGGTTTCGTCGGAGAAAAGAACGGACTAGGTCGAAGACTTCGATGCCAATGATGATCTATGTCGAGGCAACTCAAACTCGAGCTCCGCCTTCGCCAAGTGAAAGAACTTGTGAAGACAACACTCTCTACCACATGGCAAGTGATAGAGAATGAAGAAATAGGAAGTGGGTTGGTTTTAGATTTTGATTTCTCACTCTTTTGACAAGGTTGCCATTAATGAAAGAGAGCTTTTCTTCTTCTTGATGAAGAAGAAAAAGAAGCATAAAGAATGATGAGTGTTATTTTCTAATAGGAAAATAATATGATAAGTATCATAATGGCAACCATAGTTAGTTGTAGAGATGGAACCATGGTTGGGTTGAATGGTTGGGTCAAACTCAAGAGACAAAATGGTGTAAGCTTCAAGGCTTCATCAATTTCATGAAGAATAAAAAACTTGCCACCATTTTATTCTTGCCCCCCACTAAGAATAACAAATGAAATAAATAGATGATAAAAAGAAAACCCTAACTATTTTACAACCATGGTTTGATCTTTACATCTAACTTAAGTTAACTTGTATCAACAAACATGATACAAGCAAGTGCACATGAAAATATATCACATATACAATGTGCACATCAAGTGAGAAAATCCATCTTAAGTGAACCAATACTAGTTAATGTAAAGTAATATATCAAATATATAATTAGACATTAAATCATTAAATCAACACTTGATTTAACGATCCGGTCATATCACATATAACCGACTAATATGAATAGTAACAAATTACCGAATCAACACTTGATCCGATAACCTGGCTATATCACATATAACCGATCAATGTTACATTTCGCGAGAATGGAATACAGTATCACATACACGTATTATTCTCGGTCCCGCACATATCTCATATGCGCTCCTATTTCGTTTTGCTCGAGCCAGGAAAACTCTGTGTAGGACTCTAAAGACTCGTCAATACGCCGGCAGCGGGTGATGATCATATCAAACACCCACAAGCCGCAAGCGGTCTGCTAAACGTAACGGCCACCCGGGTATTGAGCGATCAGAAGATCAACGAGCAAGCCCGCTCACACTCCTATGAATCCAACCAGTAACACTTACCGTACAGTCCGGTCAGTTCGTCTGATATGTCGCATATCTTGCCTAGGGGTGGTAAACGTCAGACCCCAATAGCTTGATAAGTCATGCCGATATAAGGTCCATAACAATCGTGAAACTACTGATAACTCTTACCAGTATATCACTGCAACCCTGGCCAGGGATTTCCTGTTATGTCCAGTCGTGCATAGCGCAACATCAACCCCCAATACCGGAAGAGACGAATCCCCTCCTATCGCTCATTGCCTCCATGTGAATCGGGACTGTACCCAACAACCACCCGTTTGCACAACTCAGTAGAGCCATGGTAGGGTGGAAATCAAAGCACAGTGGGAGACACACAAGACTCTATGACGATCTCGGGTCAACAGACTAAGCTGTACCAGTGTCACCAGAGAACTGCCATCTGACGTGAGGTATAATACCATCTGGGAGTTCTCGGCGAGTCCGTTCAGTGTACCCAGTCCCCACTGAGCACCCGCATACCATCTCTGATGTCAAACACCAATGGATATGGGATCATCCATCGCCCATCACATGGGTCGAGAAGATATACGCTAGTCTACTCTGGAATATCGATGCCCCGTCTCGGTATTCCCACGACTAGGAACATTGAAGGATGTACTCATTGACTACCCAGGCCCCACTAGTATGATCTGCATCATATTCCTGGAAGTCGAGTACACATCCTAAGGGCTTTATCAACATGTAATAGAGAGATAGAGAGTATACACGTTAAGATAAAGAGCAACCAGATAGTGTACTATCATGTCGAGCAAGAAAGTCCTACTTATATATGTCCCAGCATCCACTACAATATACATCCAATGTACAGTAATGGCCTCTAGGGCATACATATAACTAACACTTGTCGGCCTTCCTTTTCGACAGGTACTTGGGTAGCCGTTACGTGTAGCCAGTACCGCTGATGTGCTTGTGGTTAAACCCACTGCCAGCGTACTATCAAGTCTTTAGAGTCCCACATAAAGGGTTTTCCTGCTTCGGGCGAAACGATATAGAGGCCGTATGGTTTTACGGCAGGGGTTCGATTATATATGTGTACTAGCTACACAGATAATGATTCGGACGGATAATACTAGTGGGCTTTGGTTTAAGCCGGATAGAGTATTAGAATATTGTATTATTTTCATCTCTTTGTATATGTATTTTTTCGGAATACAGATACGGGTATGTATATATGGTGAGGGGTATTCTTGTAATTTTTACAAGGTGCTTCTAGAAGAAGACACCTCATTTCTTGTTTAACCATTATTATTAGATGGTTAATGAGGTGGAGGTATGAGGTGTTGATTATGCATTAAATGAAGCATGGCTACTTGGTGACTTATGGGGTGACTCACTTAGTGACTCATGGTTTATTATTGAAGTATGCTTGATTCATTGTCTGTGAATTATTGGCATGCTTCATTGATTCACAAGAATTAGCCATTCTTCATTCATTCATTCTAATATCACAACACTCTCTCTTGACCTCAAGCTTCCTTCTTCTTCCTCAACCCTAAATGTTTCATGTGTTGAGATACCTAGGGTATATTGAGACAAATCAATCCATCATCACTCTCTATATCTTTAGGCTACTTAAATTAGCATACTAAGTACCCTAGTTATCTTGATTTAGAGGTAGGAGCTGAACGTACATACTCTCGGGTGGATCATCTTTGACGCGAGGAGGCCGACGATCAAGCGCGATCCGTACACTCTTCGAGGAGCTAAAGAAGAGGAGTGAAGACCCGAAGGACTTGAGCCTTTTGGTATAAACTTCTATCATAGTAGATAAAGCTCCTTTGCTTGCTATTTAGGTTTATGGTAGATCCGGTTAACGGGTTATTTTAGGCCCAGTTTTAATCGTAGAAAAAAATTTGTTCCGCAAACGGCTACGGATGATGGCCAGGGAGTTAGTGTAACCCAACATTAGTTAGCTAGTTTAGGTCTATAGATCGAATCTTGGGTTTTTACGGGTGTTCGGTGTTTGCTAAAATTTTTGTTTTAGCTTCCGCCTCGGCCGCGGTTTCTGCGGCGCTGGCACCGAAACCTAACATCTTATGCATCTTCTCTTACTTAAACAGAGATCCGACCCATCTTTATATATGTCTTATTTTGTAATAGCTCCACTGGTTTCGGTTCCCTTTGAGTCTCGTATATCTATTCCTACGGGACCTTTTGCTAAACGCCAATCTTCTAGAGGTGCGGAGAATAGCAGGCGCATGCTGCGTGAGTTGATTGATGATCTTGATATCGAGACCCTCACTTCTGCTAAGGACTTTGCGGATGAAGTCAACCCTATGCTGGCAACCCTTGTGTCCTTCCAAAATGAAGATTTCACCCGCGTTTGGGTTTACTATTGTAGGCAGATTGAGCTTGCCTCTATGAGATTGAGCGCAAGCGTTTCATGCCTGAGGCTTTATCTTCAAGGGCCCAATTAACCGCACGAATTGAACAGTGTTCCACCCTCATTTATTATTACGAGCAAAAGCTAGCCAGGAAGCAAGAGGAATGTGAGATGGCTTCCAGAGAATCAGGGTGGTTACGAGCTCAAATAGAGGCCAATACTACGCGGATCCAAGCCATCTTCCAGAATCTTCAACGCTGCATATTCAGAGGGATGGAGATGAAAAAGGATCTTGATTTTATAGAGCAAGGCATGCGGGTCTATGAGGTTGCCACGCGGGAGCTTTCTGAGAAGCTAAATTCGTGTCTGCAACAACAAACCCAAACAGAAGCGATGCCGGCCGCACTTGTGAAGCGTGAAACTGAGATAGCAGGAGAATGAGCAGATCACTGTTTTGTTGAAAACCCCACCCTGTTAGTAGTTATCATTGTATCCTTTTTTTTAATAAATTGTATCTTTTAAACATTTGATTTGTAAATAAAAGGTATTTATTTTCATATTTGCACCCCTCTATCTCTTGATTGTCATGATCTGGTGTGGATTAGTTTATCTACTCATTTCAGAGTTTTTAGTTTATTTACTCATTTTGGAGTTTTTAGTTTACCTTTCCTTTAGGTTTATAGGCAAACTCGCCCTAACGTCAAATATAAGTAACCCTCTTTTTTGATAGGGGTCAGTTAGGTTCATGGTACATGGGTTTAGTACATCGTACTGTCGCGTTGGCTGATATGTTCTCGATATGCAATCCCTTAGGTTGCTGCTCGAGTAGCCACGCATCTGTCGTGTCTCTGATCCCTTCTGAAGCTGGATAAGACGTCTTCAAGTAATCTTCTTAGGTTGGAATATCTATATTACCATCGGAAAATCAAGCGTTGGGTATTGTTCTGGTGCTTTACATGAGATTAGGCTTAATTTGAAATCTCGATGAGTCATAACCGCATCCTTCTAGGGTAGGATGACATCTAAAGGTCTCTAGGCTTGCCATCAAGACCCGAAACTAGGAACATGTTGTCACTTCACTTTTTCTTTGGTGTCGCACCGTTTCTTCACGGAAGTAAGGTAGACACCCGAATGACCTCTATGATGTATGTATTGCAATTGAGATTTGTAGCTAGGAATATACCATTACTCCGCTTTTATTTGACTCTTGGATCTTTGTCGATGTCGCGTCTGTGCTTTGCTGGAATAAGAAGGATGCCCAAATAGTCTCTAGGCTGTAGATGTGCCATCAAGACTCGGTTCTTCTTTTAAAGAAGTATGGTGGGAAATTATAGTTCCTTGTTTTCATTTGTGCCCGTGGATTGTATATAAGAGCCACTATGGATCTACTTGTAAGGCAGATTTTTTTTAATTTTTTTATTTCTTTATATTTCCGCGATGCTTTACTTTTCATCGTTTCATATCGTGAAAGTCGCGATTAAGCAATCATTTCGGCTATTTTATTCTCGGTGCCCAATCATTTCGGCTATGTCATTTTTTTTTATTTTTACCCACTTTTTTTATTGCGAGTTGCCCAAACATTTCACCTATTCTTCTTCTTCTTCTTCTTCTTCTTATTATTATTATTATTATTATTATACTCATCAATTTTGCTATGAGTCAGAGACTTAGGGGTCTGATGCTAGCTTCGGCATCAGTATCGCTACAACTGGGACTTAGCAAACAGGGTTAGAAACTTGTCGTCTAAGGCTTTTGGCTTTATGAACTGTAAGGGTCTCATAAACTTATTTCTCCCTACGCGTCGAGAGGATCTCGTAAGTGTATTTTATCCTTGGAAGTCGTGAGGACTCCTAAGTGGTATTTTCTCTTGCAAGTCGTAAGGACTCGCAAATGTCGTTCACCTTATTGAACGATATTTCTCATTCTTGGTGGGACTTGGATGAGAATATATTTATTTACGCCTGTGGATTGTATACAAGGGTCAATATTGGACCACCTGTAGAGCATAAATTTATGGGGTTTTGGTAGCTTAAGAACAGGTTCGGGCTTTTGAATTCTATAATCTGTGAGGGTCTTATAGAGGATATATTCTCCTTACGAGTCATGGTGATCTCGTACGTGTATTTTCTCCTCAGGGATCGTATGGATTCCCAAGTGTGTTTCTTCTTTGTGAGTCGCAAGGATCCCATGCAGGTGTTTTCTCCTTACAAAGTCGTGGGGACTTTGCAAGTGCATATTTTCCTTTACGCCCTCTCGAGTTTTCACAAGCTCGCTGGTAGCCCTGCTGTTTTTACTCACGGCGCCATTTTCGGGTTTTCAGCCATGCCCATTTCGCTTGTGGATGTACCGTTTTTAAGGCGGCCAGTAAGGTAACACACTGACAGTTGTAGATCATGACATTCTTCAAAGGACCGCATCATATGGGACCCGGGAAGGATATTAATTGTTTGTACCGGTGGATTGTATACGGTACTCGATATGGATACCCACCGTAGGACAATATGTTAGTTTAAGGACATTAAGGTCCATTATTAATTTAGGGACATTTTGGTCCAACATCTTCAGGTTTGGGACGCATGTTAGTTTAAGGACATCTTGGTCCAACATTAGTTTAGGGACGTTTCGGTCCATCATTCCCGTGTTTGGGATGGGGTATTAGTGTAAGCACATCTTGGTCCAATATTCGTTTAGGGATGTTTCAGTCCATTTTTAGTTTTGGGACGTTTCCGTCCAACATTTCTGTATTTGGGACGAATATTATTTGGCACCACTTTCAGAGTTTTGACTCAGGAAGAAAGCGAACGGACACAAGCGTCGTCATCTATCATTGACCAAAGTCAGGACACTTTAGGCGTAGTACTTTTTGAGGAATCGACCGTTTATCGGCCGGAATGTCCTTTTTCCATGCATATCCATGAGCAGATAAACTCCATCTTGATAGACCTTATCTATAATGTACGGGTCTTAATAGTTTGGCTCGAACTTTCCCTGTTTTGCATGACTGGGGATCATTGGTCTTTTGATAACCAGCACGAGTACGCCTTGGTGGAATGTTCTCGGTCTGCTCAGTATTTCATACGACCGCGTCATCTTTGCCGTAAAAGCCTCCCGATTTTGTTGTGCTATAAGGTAGGTTTCATCGAGAGCGTCGAGTTCCTCGAGCCAAAGATGAGCATTTTCTTCATCTGTTAGCTCGTATTGAACTGCTACTCGTTGTGAGGGGAGCTCAATCTCCAGTGGGAGTATTGCTTCAGCTCCAAACACCAGTGCGTATGGTGTTGTATTTGTGGCTGTCTTGAATGTTGTTCGATACGCCCAACGAGCTTCATGCAGCTTCTCGTGCCAGTCCTTTTTGTTTCTGGACACTGTCTTTTTTATAATCTTGGTTAGGGTCTTGATGAATGGTTCAGCTAAAGCATTGGCCTGAGGATTATAGACTGAGTATCTTCAGTCTACCTTGTGTTGTTGTGCGAAGCAACTTATTTTGTGGCTTCTATAGGCAGGTCTATTATCCGAGTTTATCTGTCGCAGAGCTCCAAACCGGTAGATGACATGGGTTTTGAAGAAGTGGAGGATATTCTACGTTTTCACCTCCCTTAGCGGTACTACTTCTGGCTACATAGAGAAGTAATCGGTTGTGGCTAGTATAAATCGGTGTCCCTGGATGACGCTGGTTCAATAAGGCCGATTATATAGGTTTCCTATATCTCGAACGGCCAACTAGCCACTGTCGAATGCAGCGGGTTTGGATGTCGATGAATGAAGTCCCCGTGTATCTGGAACGAATGACATTGTTTTGCATATTAGAGGCAGTCCTGAATCATCATGGGCCAGTAATAGCACATCCTTTTTATCTTCAGCTTCATTTTTGGTCCTGCTTGATGAGAGCCACAAAGTCCGTTGTGTACTTCTTGGATGACTTTCTTTGTTTCTTTCGGCGCTAGACATCTTAGCCAGACGAAGTCGAACGATCTCTTAAATAAAGTATCGTTGATGAAGTCAAATAACAGTGCTCGTTTCATGAGCTAATTTCTAGATGACGCATTGTCAGGAATGCTCTAGGACTTAAAGTAGTCTATGAAGACTTCTTTCCTGTCCTTGACCTCTTATTCGTCCTCTATTTGGAGAACCTCTCATTCGGTCTTTTTTTTTCCTCAGATAGTTCTATCTGATCTTCCGAAGGTATATCTACTGTGAAATTCTACCTTAACACCACCATGAGGTTCTAGAGGTATCAAGCATGCCACATTTTAATTTTTCTTTGGTGCTAAGTTAGACTAACAAGATCATTACTAGTTTACTAGGGTTTGCCTTTGAGATGTGATTTAAACCAAGAGAAGAAAAGAGCATACAACCTTTGTTTTTCAAGTCCTTCTCTTCTAAAGCTCCGGGTTGAAGTCCACGCGACTCTATAAGGCTCCTCTTCGAGTTGAACAACCCTCCTTCGTGATCTTCGCGCCGAAGACGATCCACCTGAAGTCCCTCTAGCCCAAGCTAACTCTATACTAAACTCCTTTAGTGCAGCAAACACACCACACCAAATTGCTAGTTTGGTGTGGGATGGTGAAGAAGGGGATGTTAAAATCTCACAAGATTGTGTCCAAGCTTCATGATTCACATCTCATGTGAGGGTTGAAGCTTGAACCATGACATTTGAGGAGGAAGATGAAGCTAGAGAGAAACTCAAGAAAATGGCTAAGTGTTGAGAATGAAACTAGAATGAATGGCAACTCTTGACCCCCAATCATTTAAGCATGGAATTTTGCAACATAAAATTGCAACCATGCTTGAATAGTGAGTCAAGATGAATAAACTATGAATAAACCCCATGCTTGCAATCATGCTCTCATTTTCCACCTCTTTTCTATTTTTCTCAAAAATAGAAAATCAAGCCATGCTACCTATATATATTTATATATATATATCATATATATATATATATATATATATTCATACATATAAGAAAATATTTAGTGACCTAATGATAATAGTTAAGATACAATTATACCAAATATAATATATATCACATTATTAAATCAACACTTGATTTAATAATCCGGTTATATCACATATGACCGACTAATATCATTTATCTGTATATCACATTATCAAATTAACACTTGATTAGACAATCCGGTTATATCACATATAACCGAACCGATAACAGATAACTGCCAGATTACAATACGGTATCACATACATGTATTTAATCAGGCCCACACACATATCACATATGTGTCTTACTTAATTTCGCTCGAACCAGGAAACTTCTGTGTGGGACTCTAAAGACTCATCAATACCCCAGCAGTAGGTGATGATCACATCAGTCACCTACAAGCCGTCAGCGGTACTAGCTGTGTAGGGTTCCTAAGCACAACAGCAAGGTTTCGGGTGGCATCATCCATGCCAAATTAAAATTTTGCAATTCTTAAACAACCCTAAACAAGATCTTTAACTAGAGAATCAAATGGAAACATAAAGTAAATATCTTTACTACTAAGTGATTAGGGATTACAACCTTTTTAGTCCTCTCCTTCACTTCTAAAGCTCCAAGTTATGGTCCCTTCGCAGCGACCATCAAGCTCCCAAACTGTAGAGAGGCTCCATGAGGTGAATGATGCATCCTTGCTCGAAGTCTTCACAATCCAAGATGATCTACGTCGAGGCAACACAAACTCAGGCTTTCACTTCACTAATGAGGTATGGTGAAGCCAACACCCTAATCTAAATAACAAGTATAGAAAAGAATGATGAAGTAGGAATTTTGCTCACTTTAGAATTTTATTTCTCACTATTTTTCATCACATGAACAAAAGCTAGAGAGCAAAAATCATGAGGAAGAAGAAGATGAAGCAAGTGATGAGATGAGGTTAGAAATGCAACCTTGGGTTAATATATGTCATGGCTAAATCATGTAGAGAATAAACCATGGGCTAGGGTTAAAGGTTAGGTTAACAAATATCTTAGTAAATATCAAGAGAGTGGACTTAGTCAACCTAAATAAATATCTTAACAAAAGTCAACAATTTTGAATTAACTAAAATAAATATATATCTAACCCTAATTACTAGCCATGGTGAGAATTTCATAAACCCTAGTTGCATGTATAACCTAGCATGTTATAATTATACATATCACACATATATAATTTTGCAACAAAAGAAAAGAATACAATAAACATATACCACATATATGTTAAATGTATCCAAAATGAGAAAAAGTAATTCTTAAGTGAGCTAAGATTAGTTAATGTAATTTAATATATCAAATATATAATTCTACATTAAATTATTAAATCAACACTTGATTTAATAATCCGGTTATATTACATATAACCGACTAATATAATATGTATCATTTTATCGAATCAACACTTGATCCGATAACCCGGCTATATCACATATAACCGGCCGATATCACATATCGCGAGAATAGAATACGGTATCACATATCGTATTAATCTCGGTCCCGCACATATGACATATGTGCTCCTACTCCGTTTCGCATGAGCCAGGAAACCTCTGTGCAGGACTCTAAAGACTCGTCAATACGCCGGTAGTGGGTGATGATCATATCAAACACCCACAAGCTGCAAGCGGTCAGCTAAACGTAACAGCCACCCGGATATTGAGCGATCAGAAGATCAACAAGCAAGCCTGTACATACTCCTGCAAATCCAATCAGTAACACTACCGTTCAGTCCGGTCTCTTCGCATGATATGTCGCATATCCAGTCTAGGGGTGGTAAACGTCAGACCATTAACCGATAAGTCATGTCATTGTGAGGCTCATAACGGGTTGAGAAACTATTGATAACACTTACCAGTAGATCTCTATATCAGCCCTGGCCAGGGACTTCCATTTATAGCCAATCGAGCACAGCGCAACATCAACCCCCAATACCGGGAGAGACGAAACCCCTCCTATCGCTCATTGCCTCCATGTGATTCGAGACTGTACCCAACAGCCACCGTTTTGCACGTTCTCATGAACGTGGTAAGGTGGAAATCAAAGAACTGTGGGAATCACACAAGACTCTATGACGATCTCGGATCTACAGACTAACCTGTACCAGTGTCACCAGAGAACTGCTATCTGACGATAAGTATAATACCATCTAAGAGTTCTCGGCGAGTCCGTTCAGTGTACCCAGTCTCCACTGAGCACCTGTATACCATCTTTGATGTCAAACACCAATGGATGTGGGATCATCCATCGCCCATCATATGGGTCAAGATGCGTATACGCTAGTCTACTCTGGAGTATCGATGCCCTGTCTCGATACACTCTCGACTAGGAACAATTATAGGATGTACTTTTGGACTACCCCGGCCCTACTAGTATGATCTCCATCATAGTCCTAGTAGTCAAGTACACATCCTAAGGGCTTTATCAACATGTGAGAGCAAGACAGTAACACAATACAAGTCAACATGTTAAGACAAAGAGTAACCAGATAGCATACTATCATGTTGAGCAAGAAAGTCCTCTCTCTATATATTAAAGCATCCACTATAATATACATCATATGTACAATAATGGCCTTTAGGGCATATACATAACTAACAATCTCCCACTTGCACGAAGGCCAGCTGTTGTAGTATCTCATACCCAACATCCCGAAGAGTCTCTCAAATTGTATCTGGGGTATGGCCTTCATGAGTTGATCCTCAGTGTTGTCCTTCGTGTCAACTCTCCTGACCTCGATCTCCCAGCGATCAACTATCTCCCGGATCAGGTGATACCGCCTTATAATATGCCTGGATCTTTAATGGGACATGGGTTCCTTGGCCAAAGCCACAGCTCCATTGTTATCACAATATAAAGGTATTAGATGCTCAATGGACGGAACCACTCCAAGTTCAGCTATGAACATCTTCATCCAGACAGCCCTATTGGCAGTATCGTTGGCAGCGATGTATTCAGCCTCCATCGTCGACTCTGCCACTGTTTCCTGTTTGGAACTCTTCCAACAAACTTCCCCTCCATTGAGGGTAAAGTCAAATCCCGAATGCGACTTTCTGTCGTCCTTATAACTCTGGAAGCTCGAATCGGTAAAGACTCCACCTGGAGTTCTCCGTTACCATAAACCAAGAACATCTCTTTAGTCTTTCTCAAGTACTTGAGAATGTTCTTCACAGCTGTCCAGTGACTCTCTCCAGGATCTGCTTGATACCTACTCACTACACTTAGTGAGTATGCCACATCAGGTCTGGTACATAGCATCGCGTACATGATAGAGCCTACTGCCTTGCATGTGAGCTCTCTCCAAATCAGTGGGTAAATTCCCACGCTTGGATTCTTCCATAGTAAACCTCTTTATTATGGTGTCAATGTACCTGGATTGGGACAATCCCAGTATCCGTTTAGATCTATCTCTATAGATCTTAATCACCAAAATGCAGGAGGCATCACCTAGATCTTTCATTGAGAATCTTTGTGATAAGAAGAGCTTGACCGAGTACAGCTTAGGAACATCATTCCTGTCAAGAGTATGTCATCCACGTACAATACGAGTAAGACAACCTTACTCTCTGCCACCTTCTTGTATATACAAGGTTCATCTACGTTCTTGATGAAGTCAAACTCTTTGACTACAACATCAAAATCGATGTTTCAACTCCGCGATGCCTGCTTAAACCCGTATATGGATTTAAGCAGCTTGCACACCTTTCCGCTGCTCCCACTGTCTAAGAAGCCCACTGGCTGATTCATGTACACGCACTCTTCTAAATCACCATTTAGAAAGGCGGTCTTAATATCCATTTTCCAGATTTCGTATTCATGGTATGCAGCAATGGCAAGTAGGATCCGGATGGACTTAAGCATAGCCACTGGAGAAAAGGTTTCATCATAATCTACACCTGGTCGTTGACGAAAACCCTTTGTAACAAGTCTAGCTTTGAAAGTCTCAACTATTCCATCTACACCAAGTTTCTTCTTAATGATCCATTTTCTCCCAATGGGTTTTACCCCTTCAGGAGCAACTTCCAAAGTCCATACTTTGTTGGTGTACATTGATTCCATATCAGATCGCATTGCATCCAGCCATTTCACAGAGTCACCACTCGTGATGGCCTGGTCGAAGCTAGTCGGGTCATCGTCTTCCATGATGCAATCCTTGCTCCCACCCTCGATGAGAAAACCGTAGTATCTCTCAGGTGGATGAGGAACCCTACTAGATCGGTGGAGAAGCTGGGGTTCGTTGGGAACTATTGAATCCTCTGGTTCTACCAAATCATCTGTCGTAGTTTGTATCGCTGGAACTTCTTCCAGTTCTACCTCCTCACCACTAATTTCCTTTGCAAGAAATTCCTTTTTCTAAAAAGGTGGCATGCTGAGAAACAAACACTTTTTGTTTCTCAGGGTGGTAGAAGATATGTCCTCGCGAATGCTTAGGATATCCTACAAACATGCATAGAATAGACCTTGCTTCGAGCTTGTCCGGATTTTGCTTCTTAACATAGGCCGGGCAACCCCATATCCTAACAAAATTAAGACATGGTCTCTTCCCCTCCCATATCTCATATGGAGTGGTAGGCACTGATTTGGTTAGAACTCTTTTCAATAGGTATATGGCTGTCTCCAGCGCATAACTCCAAAAGGAAAGTGGAAACTCAGCAGTGCTCATCATAGAGTGCACTATATCTAATAGGGTGCGATTCCTCCGCTCCGATACACCGTTGTGCCGTGGTGTATATGGAGGAGTAAGTTGAGAGAGAATCTGATTCTCTTTTAGATAGTTCCGGAACTCATTGCTCAAGTATTCTCCTCCTCGATCAGATCGAAGGATTTTAATACTTTTACCCTTTTGGTTCTCGACTTTGTGCTTATATTCTTTGAATTTCTCTAATGCTTCAGACTTGTGTTTCAACAGGAACACATGTCCGTATCTTGAGAGATCGTCTGTGAATGTAATGAAGTACGAGGAACCATCCCTGGCATGTATAGACATGGGACCGCATACATCACTATGTATCAGTCCCAAGAGTTCCGTAACTCTTTCTCCGTGTCCACTAAACGGAGTTTTGGTCATGTTGCCTTTGAGACAAGACTGGCAAGAGTCATAAGATGAAAATTCGAACGGATTCAAATATCCATCCTTATATAAGTTAGCTAGTCGTGTCGCATTGATATGACCTAGTCTACAATGCCACAAGAAGGATTCGTTCATTTCCGAACGCTTCCTCTTGTGTGTTTTGTATGTTAAGAACTGTGGTTTGATTAAGAACGTATATGCCATTATTTAACTAGCCTGATCCAATCAACTTTTGATTCAGGAAGATGTTCATAACATTATCCTGTACTATAAAATTATATCCTTCTTTACTTAATAAAGAAACTGATATAAGATTGCATATCAGGGTCGGAATATAATAGCATTCGTTCAGAATCAATGTATTACCATTTGGCAATACAAGGTGATGTTCTCCAACTGCTTTGGCTGCAACATTTGCACCATTCCCTACTCTTACGGAATGATCACCCTCTCCCAGTTCTCTACCTTTCTTTAGCCCATGTAACATATTACATATGTGGGATCCTGATCCGGTATCTAATTCCTAGGACATAGAGTGAAGTGAGAAACAGTTCTTGATAACAAATACACCTGAAGAAAATGCATCAACATGCTTGTTCTTCATTTGGGCGGCATGGGAATCCGGATATTCCCTTATTTCCTGCTCATTCTTATAACAATTATAAGAAAGAACGGAACCAACGTTCCCCTGCTCAGTATAACAAGCAGGTTCAGTCAATACATCCATATTATTATCTTGATTAAGGCCTGACATGGTTGCTACCTAAAGAGAGAGAGAAGAAAACACTTTAGCGTATACTCTTGCAAGATTAGATTGGTTATTATCTTATTTAATCAGGATGGCTCCCACTGTTTTTATCAAATCTTCCTTCAAACCCTAAAAGGTAAGACTAGCCGGGATTAATTACACCTTACAAGTTCGCCAATCTTTCAGCCAGGCCAGGGTTGGTACTTTGAAGGAGGTTCCCCGTGCTTTCAGATGGACCTAATTAAAATAAACCTCATTTTCCCAGAGGCATAACTCCATTAACACCTTTCTAGACACCTACTTGATTGGCTAATTGTGATGTGTAAAACTCTCCCAGGAGTAACTCTTACTCGTAGTGGGTATCGGGATCCAACTATCTCATAGAAGGTATCCAATCTTATTACAAATTTCAACACTTGAAATTCCCGATAATATTCTGCCGCAAACGTCCTATGACTTTGACGGAGGTCAACAAACCATAGGCTGTAGGTTTCCTAGGCACACCAAGGAGGTCTCACAAGGCATCAACCATGCCAATTTACAAAAATACGGTGCCGAGAAACCCTAATACGGACCGTTGGCTAGAATTTTAGGTGACCAAGCAAACTAGTTAACTCTTAACTACTTGAATACGGAAATACAACCTTTGTAGATCCGGTCCTCCACCTCCACGGCTCCGTGATGAAGTCCTCTCCGCTGTCCAAATGCAATCCCAGGCTCTAGCGTCGGCTTCATCGGAGAAATGGGCGGGCAAGGTCGTCGGCTTCGTGCCGAAGATGATCTACGTCGAGGCATCGCAAGATCAAGCTCTCACTTCACAAAGTCATGAAACTTGTGAAGCAAACACACTCTACTACTTGGCAAGAGGTAGAGGATGAAGAAATAGGATGTGGGTAGACTTTAGAATTGGATTTCTCACTTGATTTCATCAATCAACATTGATGAAGTGAAGCTTTCTTCATGAAAGAAGATGAAGAAGAAGAATAATAATATTATGATATGTTATTGAAATGAAAAGGAATACTTATCATAATACTAACCTTAGTTAAGTGTAGAGAATAGACCATGGTTTGTTTAAATGGTTAGGGTTAAGTATGAAGACAAGAATGGTGACTAAGTCAAAGCTTCATGAAACTTCAACAAACAAACAAACAAAGCCACCATTCTTTCTTTATCCTTTCCAAAACAAATGAATAAGATAATCAAAACCCTAATCATTAAGTAAACCATGGTTTAATCTTTATACTTAACCAAGTTAACATGTATCATCAAACATGATACAATCATGTGCACAAAAGTATATCACATATACAACTTGCACAATTCAAGTGAGAAAATCCATTTAAAGTGAACCAATACTAGTTAATGCAAAGTAATATATCAAATATATAATTATACATTAAATCATTAAATCAACACTTGATTTAACGATCCGGTCATATCGCATATAACCGACTAGTATCCAATGTATCGGCTTATCGAATCAATCCTTGATTCGATAACTAGGTTATATCGCATACAACCATTCGATACATTCATCGCGAGAATAGAATACGGTATCACATACACGCATTATTCTCGGTCCCGCACATATCTCATATGCGCTCCTATTTCGTTTCGCTTGAGCCAGGAAACCTCTGTGTAGGACTCTAAAGACTCGTCAATACGCCGGCAGCAGATGATGATCATATCAAACACCCACAAGCCGCAAGCGGTCTGCTAAACGTAACGGCCACCCGGGTATTGAGCGATCAGAAGATCGACGAGCAAGCCCGCTCACACTCCAGTGAATCCAACCAGTAACACTACCGTACAGTCCGGTCTGATCGTCTGATATGTCGCATATCTCGCCTAGGGGTGGTAAACGTCAGACCCCAATAGCTCGATAAGTCGTGTCGATATGAGGTCTATAACAATTCGAGAAACTACTGGTAACGCTTACCAGTAAATCTCAGCAACCCTGGCCAGGGATTTCCTGTTATAGCCAATCGAACACAGCGCAATATCAACCCCCTATACCGGGAGAGACGAATCCCCTCCTATCGCTCATTGCCTCCATGTGACTCGGGACTGTACCCAAAAACCACCGTTTTGCACACCCTCTTGGACATGGTAAGATGGAAATCAAAGCACAGTGGGAACCACACAAGACTCTATGACGATCTCGGGTCAACAGACTACTCTGTACCAGTGTCACCAGAGAACTGCCATCTGACGTAAGTTATAATACCATCTGGGAGTTCTCGGCGAGTCCGTCCAGTGTACCCAGTCTCTACTGAGCACCCGTATATCATCTCTGATGTCAAACACCGATGGATATGGGATCATTCATCGCCCATCTGTATGGGTCGAGAAGGTACACGCTAGTCTACTCTGGTATATCGATGCCCCATCTTGATACACCCATGACTAGGGACTTTGAAGGATGTACTTATGGACTACCATGTCCCCACTAGTATGATCCGCATCATAGTCCAGGTAGTCAAGTACACATCCTAAGGGCTTTACCAACATGTAATAGAGAGACAATCTGTGTACACGTTAAGGTAAAGATCAACCAGATAGCATACTATCATGTCGAGCAAGAAAGTCCTCCCTATATATGTCCCAGCATCCACTACAATATACATCCAATGTACAGTAATGGCCTCTAAGGCATACATATAACTAACAATCTCCCACTTGCACTAGGGCCATCTGTAGCAGTGGTTGTAGTATCTCATACTCAACCATCCCATAAAAGTCTCTCTCTGGGAATAGGCCTTCGTGAGTGGATCCGTCGTGTTGTCCTCTGAGTCTACTCTCCTAACCTCGATCCCTTAGAGATAAACCATCTCCATGATCAAGTGATGGGACCTGCGTTCCTTGGCATAAGCCACAAATCCATTGTCACACAATGGGAGGAACATAGTTCAACTCATGAACCAATATACACCCAAATAGCCTCTTTGGTAGCATCTTAAGTAGCGATGTATCCAGCCTTTATCGTCTAGTATGCCACGTTATCTAGCTTGGAACTCTTCCAACATACCGTCCCTTTACTGAGGGTAAAGACAATGCCTGCGACTGACATTCAGTCGTCTTCATCACCCTGGAACACTTCCAGTGATTCTCTCCAGGACCAATTGATACCATCTCACTACAACTAGTGAGTATTCTAACATCCAATTAGATCTATCTCATAGATCCAAAATCTAGGATTTAGTAGGTATCACTTTGATCCTATGTGGAGAATCATTATGATAAGCGGAGATTGATCGAGCGTAGCATAGGAAATTCTTTCCCTATCAAGAGTATGTCATCCACGTACTCTACGAGAATCGCCACCATACTCCCTACTACCTTTTTGTATATACAAGGTTCATCTACCATTTTGATGATGTCAAACTCTTTGACTATCTATCAAAACAGATGTTCCAACTCTGCGATGCCTGCTTTATCAAATAAAACATCTTGCACACGTTTCCGCTGCTCCCACTGTCTACGAGGCCCTCTGGCTGTGTACTTATAGACGCACTCTTCTAAAACATCATTTAGAAAAGCAGTCATGACACCCAACCGCAAGGTATCGTAGTTATGGTATGTAGCCGTGGCAAGTAGTATCTGGATGGACTTAAGCATAGGTACTGGAAAAGGTTTCATCATTATCCACGCCTGGTCAATGACAAAAACCTTTAACAAGTCTAGCTTTGAAAGTCTCAACTTTTCCATTTACACCAAGTAATCTTCTCAAGATATACTTGCTCCTGATGGGGATTTAACCCTTCAGATATAGCAACCAAAGTCCATACTTTGTTGGTGTATAAGGATTCCATCTCAGATCGATAAGCATCCAGCCAATCTTACAGAGTCTTACTCCTGATGGCCAGCTCGAAGCTAGTTGGGTCATCATCTCATGATGCAATCCTCGCTCCCACTGTCATAGAGAAACCGAAGTATCTCTCAGGCGGGTGAGGAACCCTACTAGATCGGCGGAGAGGCTGAGGTTCATTGGAATCTACTGAATTCTTTGGTTCTGTCAAATCATCAGCTGCAGTTTGTATAGCTGGAACATTTCCAGTTGTACATAACAGACGTTGCCTCGAGCTTGCCCGGATTTTGCTTTTAGACATTGGACGGACAACCCCAAATCTTAACTGACTTAAGAGATGGGCTCTTCCCTTTCCATATCACATATGAAGTGGTAGGCTACTGATTTGATCGGGACCCTATTCAATAGGTATGCAGCTTCTCAAGCGCATAACTCCCAAAAGGAAATAGGTAACTCAGTAGTACTCATCATAGAGCACACCTTATCATATAGGGTGTGATTGCTCTGCCCCGATATACCATCGTGCTATGGTGTATACGGAGGAGTAATGCTGAGAGAGAATCTCATTCTCCTTTAGAATAGTCCAGGAATTCCATGCACAAGTATTCTCCTCCCTGACCTCATCATAGGACATAATACATATACCCGTATTTTGGTTCTCTACTTCTAACTTATATTCTGTGAATATCTCAAAAGGTTCGGATTCATGTTTCAACAGGAACATAGGTCTGAATCTCGAAAGATCATCAGAGAACGTAATGAAGTATAAAGAACCGGTCCTGGCATGTGTAGACAGGGGACCTTCCATACATCATCATGTATCAGTCCCAAGAGTTTACTTAACTCTTTCTCTGTTTCCAGTAAACGGAGCTATGGTCATCTTATCTTTGTGGCATGACTGGCGAGTTTCACAAGATGTAAATTGAAGCTGCTTTAAATATGCATCTAAATGTAACTTCAGCTAGTCGGGTCGCATTGATATGACCTAGTCTACAATGCCTCAAGAAGGATTCGTTCAGATCTGAACTCTTCCTCTTGTGTGTGTTCTGTATACTAAGAACTGTGGTTTGATTTAGAACATTAATGCTTTTAGATAACGTGCCTGAACCGATCAACTTTTGATATAGAAAATGTTCAAAACATTATCCAACAATACGAAATTTTATCGTTTCTTTACTAATAAAGAGACAGATATGATTTTGTATATCAGGTTCGGTATCTAATAACATTTGTTCAGAATCAATGTATTCAGGTAATACAGGGTGACAGTGACCGACAGACTTGGGTGCAACACTTGCCCCGTTTTCTGCCTCATGAAACCTTTCACCCGTTCTCAGTTTTTCTACCCTTTTGTAGCCCTATGTGACATCTTACATATCTGGGATCCTGATCCGGTATCAAATACCCAGGATACAGAGGATACTGAGAAACAGTTCTGTGTAACGAACACACCCGAAGATGATGCATCATCTTGCACTCTCTTTGTTTGGACGGCACGGGAAATCTGGTATTCCCCAATCTCCTGCTCGATCTTATAACATTTATAAGTTGGAGCGGGACCAACGTTCCCCAGCTCAGTATAACAAGCGGGTTCGGTCAATAATCCGTATTATTAACTTGATTAAGGCATGATATGGTCGCTACCAGGAGAGAGAGAGAAGAAAACACCCAGCGTGCACTCTTGCAAGAATAGATTGGTTTTATTTTATCTAATCAGGATGGCTCCCACTGCTTTTTATCAAATCTTCCTTCAAACCCTAAAAGGAAAGACTAGCCGGGATTAATTACACAATACAAGTTCGCCAATCTTTCAGCCAGGCCAGTGTCGGTACTTTGAGGGAGGTCCCCCGTGCTTTCGCACGAACCTAATTAATGTAAACCTCATTTTCCCATAGGCGTAACCCCGTTGACACCTTTCTAGACACCTACTTGATCGGCTAATTGTAATGTGTAAAACTCTCCCAGGAGTAACAATTACTCGCAGCGGGTATCGGGATCCAACTATCTCATAGAAGGTATGCAATCTCATTGCAAATTTCAACACTTGAAATTCCCGATAATATTTTGCCCCTAGCGTCCTATGACCTTGACGCAGGCCAACAAACCATAGTCCGCTAGTCAAGTTCAACCCGTCATTTCCTGATTGAATTAAACCCACCCGCACGACCCTTGACGCAGGCCAACAAAGTCGCACGACTACCCTAATCCAATCTGCATCATATGCATAAGCAGATAAATACTAGTTAGCTGCCGCACACTACGCCTTGACGCAGGCCAACAAACGTAGCACGAATACTAACTACCACTTATCTGAAATGACGGAGGGCTACGACAGGTTTTTCTGAAAACCTATTGCGTAATGAACTTGATATCGTTGTAGAATCAAATGATTTTAAAATGGAGTGTTTTTGAGGCTTTTCTAGTTTTTCTAAACGAGTCACTCCCGGTGAAGGGATCGTCGATCCTTTCCTCGTCGAATGAGGTGCGGGATATATCATATATATCACTGTGCAAAGCAAAAACACTTAAAATCTATCAAAGGACAAACCGAGTGTGTAGCATCTGCCAGTTATTGCTAAAGGAGTCACTCCTGGTGAAGGGATCTCGGTCCTTTCCTTATCGAATAAGGTGCAGGATATATCACATATACCGCTGTGCAAAGCAAGAACTGTAGCTACCTGTTTTATTTTTGAAATTCGATTCTACAACATCTTAGGTTTCATTTATTTCATTAATCTCATTAATGAAGTCCCATCATTTAAGTACCTAATCATCACAGATAAATACGACGTACACTTATGCCATCCGCATTCGCCTCGATGTCCCCTCGTGCACCGTTAGGTTAGGTAACTAACGGCAGAGCAGGGCAGGGCTAGCACGGGTGTAAAACATAAGTAACGTCTATATAATATATCATATATACTATATACTGTATCTATCACAGAACATCACATGATCACATCACAGATATCGCAGCAGAAGAAACATATGAAATATTGGATATACTAGGACGTCCGTGTTTTCAATACGAGCCAGTATAAAACACGGATTCCACGGTCGTGATGAATAGCCAAACCCACACCCCTAGACCCCTACGAGAGCGGCAAGCAACCCTACCAATTCTAGAGTTAGGAGACCCGGACTCGACTCCTCGAGTTGGTCTCCCGCTGGACTCCAGAACCCGGTTACTTGTGCTCCCCTCCTTGGGTCTATCCTAGTGCGGAAAAGTAAATAATATACAAACGGTGACTACTTCCGCAACCTGGAAGCGCCCCAATAAAAAGAATATTACATACAAGTTTTTACATGAATGTAAATGAAAAAACACTCATCTCACATAAAAACCCCCGGCTATTCAAACACGACGATCCAATATAACATATCCAGCAACACATAACATCACATGTCATCAACGTAAGTAAATATGCGCATCCCAATTGTCGTTGACATATAGCAACGTAACCGGCGATATCACATATTACACTTACGGTCACAGAAAAGAAAGTGTAAAACTACAACAGTTGGAATCCGCAACCTCTTTAGACATCGCATGCCCAATCAAATGAATTCCTTAGACATCACATGCCTAACAATTATAAACCCCGCATTTCAGTCTCATTATCGAAAACACTTTTCAACATTAAGTCGGGCAATTCAACAGGATTCCCGACATTTTGATCGAATGCTCGTCGCAAACTTTAGTAGGCGGCTGCACCCCCGACGCCGTCGACCAAGTGCACCAAGGCGGAACACTGCACCGCGAGCACCCGAACGGATGCTTTCGGCGACGGGGTTCTCCTACAGTCGCTTGGTCGGGACTATGGGGTGAGGCTGTCTATTAAGTTTACCCGGCGAGTATTCGCGTACGCTACGTGATTGCAACGGACTTTTGATCGCATCAAAATTCCGTGGCAACCGATCAAGTGAGACTAAACTGCTATGTTTATAATATTCATTCCGTTATCTCATAACTACTTGTGAATTCCAATTATTGTATCACATTCCGGATAAATAGAAAATGTTAAACTTTCCGATCGAACAATCGAACACCCAAGTTTTCCCGATACTACTCAACACATGAAATAAGTCTAACAACATTCAGTTCGTGCCTCAGTACCAACGGTCCAGCCGTAGAAGGGCCAAGCCAACGCCTCAGTTGTGGTACGCCGTACTGCCCCAAACCCGAAGGTTCAAAGAGCAGTTCAAGACGGTCACATAATCGAGTTAAGGTTTGTTGTCTTCTAGAGGGTCCATCGCGTTACTTGCACTACTTAGAACGTCGTTAAACTACGGAAAAATCCAACACCTGAAAATTTCCCGACAGGGGAAAAATTGGGTATTTATATCCAGTCGAACTTTTTAACATATTCTAAAATTTATCCGGAAAGCCACACTGAAAAAATTAGACAATCCGATCGAAACACCGAGTCCCTAATACAACCCAGAAATTGCAACTCTGAAAAAAAATTAAAAGCATCCAGAACACACAAGAAACACCAACAGAAATAACTGAAGAAAACTCACAGCCTGATCATCACAGACGGCCGCGGAACTGCCGCAAAAGGGGTGTCAACGCCGCGGTTCCGCGGTCGTACTGTAGAATTAGGCTGTCGTCTTCTGCAGTTGTTCTTAGAATTTCCTGCACATTTCTCAGCATATTTTTAATTCTAAAAATTCCTCAATTTTCAAAAAAGTACAGAGAGCAAGTTTGGAGTTAGGGTTTCGGTTCGATCGGAGTTCAAATTCCGTCAGGACTTCGCCTAAGGCACTAGCTAGGCTCTGATACTACTGTAGGTTTCCTAGGCACACCAAGGAGGTCTCACAAGGCATCAACCATGCCAATTTACAAAAATACGGTGCCGAGAAACCCTAATACGGACCGTTGGCTAGAATTTTAGGTGACAAAGCAAACTAGTTAACACTTAACTACTTGAATACGGAAATACAACCTTTGTAGATCCGGTCCTCCACCTCCACGGCTCCGTGATGAAGTCCTCTCCGCTGTCCAAATGCAATACCGGGCTCTAGCGTCGGCTTCATCGGAGAAATGGGCGGGCAAGGTCGTCGGCTTCGTGCCGAAGATGATCTACGTCGAGGCATCGCAAGATCAAGCTCTCACTTCACAAAGTCATGAAACTTGTGAAGAAAACACACTCTACTACTTGGCAAGAGGTAGAGGATGAAGAAATAGGATGTGGGTAGACTTTAGAATTGGATTTCGCACTTGATTTCATCAATCACCATTGATGAAGTGAAGCTTTCTTCATGAAAGAAGATGAAGAAGAAGAATAATAATATTATGATATGTTATTGAAATGAAAAGGAATACTTATCATAATACTAACCTTAGTTAAGTATAGAGAATAGACCATGGTTTGTTTAAATGGTTAGGGTTAAGTATGAAGACAAGAATGGTGACTAAGTCAAAGCTTCATGAAACTTCAACAAACAAACAAACAAAGCCACCATTCTTTCTTTATCCTTTCCAAAACAAATGAATAAGATAATCAAAACCCTAATCATTAAGTAAACCATGGTTTAATCTTTATACTTAACCAAGTTAACATGTATCATCAAACATGATACAATCATGTGCACAAAAGTATATCACATATACAACTTGCACAATTCAAGTGAGAAAATCCATTTAAAGTGAACCAATACTAGTTAATGCAAAGTAATATATCAAATATATAATTATACATTAAATCATTAAATCAACACTTGATTTAACGATCCGGTCATATCGCATATAACTGACTAGTATCCAATGTATCGGCTTATCGAATCAATCCTTGATTCGATAACTAAGTTATATCGCATACAACCATTCGATACAATCATCATGAGAATAGAATACGGTATCACAAACACGCATTATTCTCGGTCCCGCACATATCTCATATGCACTCCTATTTCGTTTCGCTTGAGCCAGGAAACTTCTGTGTAGGACTCTAAAGACTCGTCAATACGCCGGCAGCAGATGATGATCATATCAAACACCCACAAGCCACAAGCGGTCTGCTAAACGTAACGGCCACCCGGCTATTGAGCGATCAGAAAATCGACGAGCAAGCCCGCTCACACTCCAGTGAATCCAACCAGTAACACAACCGTATAGTCCGGTCTGATCGTCTGATATGTCGCATATCTCGCCTAGGGGTGGTAAACGTCAGACCCCAATAGCTCGATAAGTCGTGTCGATATGAGGTCTATAACAATTCGAGAAACTACTGGTAACACTTACCAGTAAATCTCAGCAACCCTGGCCAGGGATTTCCTGTTATAGCCAATCGAACACAGCGCAACATCAACCCCCTATACCGGGAGAGACGAATCCCCTCCTATCGCTCATTGCCTCCATGTGACTCGGGACTGTATCCAAAAACCACCGTTTTGCACGCCCTCTTGGACGTGTTAAGATGGAAATCAAAGAACAGTGGGAACCACACAAGACTCTATGACGATCTCGGGTCAACAGACTACTCTGTACCAGTGTCACCAGAGAACTGCCATCTGACGTAAGGTATAATACCATCTGTGAGTTCTCGGCGAGTCCGTCCAGTGTACCCAGTCTCTACTGAGCACCCGTATATCATCTCTGATGTCAAACACCGATGAATATGGGATCATCCATCGCCCATCTGTATGGGTCGAGAAGGTACACGCTAGTCTACTCTGGTATATCGATGCCCCGTCTCGATACACCCATGACTAAGGACTTTGAAGGATGTACTTATGGACTACCATGTCCCCACTAGTATGTTCCGCATCATAGTCCAGGTAGTCAAGTACACATCCTAAGGGCTTTACCAACATGTAATAGAGAGACAATCTGTGTACACGTTAAGGTAAAGATCAACCAGATTGCATACTATCATGTCGAGCAAGAAAGTCCTCCCTATATATGTCCCAGCATCCACTACAATATACATCCAATGTACAGTAATGGCCTCTAGGGCATACATATAACTAACATAGGCTACTAGTCAAGTTCAACCCATCATTTCCTGATTGAATTAAACCCACCCGCACGACCCTTGACGGGGGTCAACAAGGTCGTACGACTACCCTAAAACAATCACATCATATGCAGCAGAAAAATACTAGTCAGCTACCGCACACTACGCCTTGACGGAGGTCAACAAACGTAGCACGAATACTAAGTAAGACTTATCTGAAATGACGGAGGGCTACGACAGGTTTTTCAGAAAACCTTTTGCGTAATGAACTTGATATCGTTATAGAAACAAGTGATTTTTGAAAAAGGAGTGTTTTTGAGGCTTTTACTAGTTTCGCTAAAGAGGTCACTCCCGGTGAAGGGATCTCAGCTTTTTCCTTATCGAATAAGGTGCAGGATATTTCACAAATACCACTATGCAAAGGAAGAACTATAGAAGCAATCCAAAAACAAAACTGAGTGAGTTGGAGCATCTTCTAGTTTCGCTAATGAGGTCACTCCTGGTGAAGGGATCTCGGCTCATTCCTTATCGAATAAGGTGCTGGATATTCTGCAAGGAATACCACTATGCAAAGCAAAAACTAGAGCTACCCTTTTTGAAAATTTTATTCTACAACATCTTTTAGGTTTCTTTTTCTTTCATTAATCTCATTAATGAAGTCCCATCATTTATTCTTCTTAAGCATCACAGAAGAAATGAAAATACAACGTATGCTTATGCCATCCGCATTCGCCACAATGTCTCGTTATGCACCGTTAGGTTACTTAACTCACGGTATACCGGGGCGGGACCAGCACATGTGGAAAACATAAGCAACGTTTATTATATAGAATAATAAAGCATTCGTCTCACACATATAAAGTGATCACATCACAGAATATCAGCAGCAGAAGATAACATATGAAATATTGGATATTCTAGGAGGTCCGTGTTTTATTTTGAGCCGGTATAATAGACGGATTCCACGGTCGCGATGAATAGCCAAACCCACATCCCTAGACCCCTACGAGAGCGGCAAGCAACCCTAACAATTCTAGAGTTAGGAGACCCAGACTCGACTCCTCGAGTCGGTCTCCCACTGGACTCTAGAACCCGGTTACTTGTGCTCCCCTCCTTGGGTCTATCCTAATGCAGAAAAGTAAATAATATACAACGGTGACATCATCCTCAACCCGGAAGTGCCCCAATAAAAGAATATTACATATAATGAATTTTACATGAATGAAAATGAAAAACTCTCATCTCACATAAAACCTCCGGCTATTCAAATCACGACGATCCAATATAACATTTCACAGCAACACATAACACCACATGTTATCAACGTATGTAAATATGCGTATCCCAATTGCCGTTGATGTATAGTAATGAAACCGGCGATACACCACATATTACACTTACGGTCGCAGAAATGAAAGTGAAAAACTACAACATTTGGAATCCACAATCACCTTAGACATCATAAACCCGAAATATCACATATTACAGATTTCATGCCTAACTATATGAATTCCACATATTGTATCACATTCCAGAAAAAGAGAGACGACGTTAAACATTCCGATCGAATGAACAAACACCCAAAATTTCCCAAAACCTCAACACTTGAGCGTAGTTTAAAAATACTCAGTACATGCCACAGTGCCAATGAACCAGCCGTAGAAGGGTCAACTAATGCCTCACCTGTGGCACCGCGGAACTACCGCAAACCTAAGGGTTTAGCGGCGGTTCTTACGGTCATAGAATCGAGTTAGGGTTTTGTTCTTTTAGAGAGTCCACCGCATCACTTGCACGATATTTGAATGTTCATTAACTACGAAAAAATCCAACTCTTGGAAAATTTTCCGGCAAGGGTTAAACTGGGTATTTGATATCCGATCGAACTTTTTAACACCGTCTAAAATAACCCGAAAACAAACTAGAATTACGAATACGAAACACTTTGAATTGCCTTTGTAAAAATATAACATCACATGCAAATTTAGCAAAAACAAACAACACCTGAAATACCAAACCCCAGAGACTAAAATACTATAAAAATTTGAACCCAGAACCCTGCACAAAAACCGAGCAGGCCGGTTTTGAAGCTCATGTGGTCGGCCCAAAAAAGGTTGGGGGGTTGAAATTTCTACAGTGTTCATATTGTATCTCATACAACATTCTGCAACTGTTTAAAAAAAATTTTGACACTCAGAAAATTTCGAAAGAAACTAGGGTTTCGAGTCGGGTGTTCCGGAGTTGTTTCGGTTTCGTAATCCTACACTATCTGTCTAATTCTCTAGCTAGGCTCTGATACCTTTGAAGGGTTCCTATGCACAACAGCAAGGTTTTGGGAGGCATCATCGATGCCAAATTAAAATTTTGCCATGCTTAAACAACCCTAAACAAGATCTTTAACTAGAGAATCAAATGGAAACATAAAGTAAACATCTTTACTACTAAGCGATTAGGGATTACAACCTTTGTAGTCCTATCCTTCACTTCTAAAGCTCCAAGTTGTGGTCCCTTCGCTGCGATCATCAAGCTCCCGAACTCTAGAGAGGCTCCATGAAGTGAATGATGCATCCTTGCTTGAAGACTTCACAATCCAAGATGATCTACGTCGAGGCAACACAAACTCAAGCTTTCACTTCACTGATGAGGTATTAGTGAAGCCAACACCCTAATCTAAATGGCTAGTATAGAAGAGAATGATGAAGTAGGAATTTTGCTCACTTTAGAATTTTATTTTTCACATTTTTCATCACATGAACAAAAGCTAGAGAGCAAAAATCATGAGGAAGAAGAAGATGAAGCAAGTGATGAGATGAGATTAGAAATGCAACCTTGGGTTAATATGTGTCATGGCCAACTCATGTAGAGAATAAACAATGAGCTAGGGTTAAAGGTTAGGTTAACAAATATCTTAGTAAATATCAAGAGAGTGGACTTAGTAAATATAAATAAATATCTTAACAAAAGTCCACAATTTTGAATTAACTAAAATAAGTATATATCCAACCCTAATTACTAGCCATGGTGAGAATCTTATAAACCCTAGTTTCATATATAACCTAGCATGTTACAGTTATACATATCACATATATATAATTTTGCAACAAACGAAAAGAATACAATAAACATATATCACATATATGTTAAATGTATCCAAAATGAGAAAAAGTAATTCTTAAGTGGGATAATATTTGTTAATGTAATTTAATATATCAAATATATAATTCTACATTAAATTATTAAATCAACACTTGATTTAATAATCCGGCTATATTATATATAACCGACTAATATAATATGTATCATTTTATCGAATCAACACATGATACGATAACCTGGCTATATCACCTATAACCGGCCGATATCACATATCGCGAGAATAGAATACGGTATCACATATCGTATTAATCTCGGTCCCGCACATATCACATCTGTGATCCTACTCCGTTTCGCCTGAGCCAGGAAACCTCTGTGTAGGACTTTAAGGATTCGTCAACACGCCAGCAATGTGTGATGATCATATCAAACACCCACAAGCTGCAAGCGGTCAGCTAAACGTAATAGCCACCCGGGTATTGAGAGATCAGAAGATCAACAAGCAAGCCTGTACACACTCCTACGAATCCAATCAGTAACACTACCGTACAGTCCGGTCTCTTCGTCTGATATGTCGCATATCCAGTCTAGGGGTGGAAAACGTCAGACCCCAGCAACCGATAAGTCGTGTCGACGTGAGGCTCATAACGGGTAGAGAAACTATTGATAACACTTACTAGTAGATCTCCATATCAGCCCTGGCCAGGGACTTCCAGTTATAGCCAATCGAGCACAACGCAACATCAACCCCAATACCGGGAGAGACGAAACCCCTCCTATCGCTCATTGCCTCCATATGATTCGAGACTGTACCCAAAAGCCACCGTTTTGCACGTTCTCATGAACGTAGTAAGGTGGAAATCAAAGCACGGTGGGAATCACATAAGACTCTGTGACGATCTCGGGTCTACAGACTAACCTGTACCAGTGTCACCAGAGAACTGCTATCTGACGATAGGTATAATACCATCTAGGAGTTCTCGGCGAGTCAGTTCAGTGTACCCAGTCTTCACTGAGCACCCGTATACCATCTTTGATGTCAAACACCAATGGATGTGGGATCATTCATCTCCTATCATATGAGTCAAGATACATATACGCTAGTCTACTCTGGAGTATCGATGCCCTGTCTCGATACACCCTCGACTAGGAACAATTATAGGATGTACTTTTGGACTACCCCGGCCCCAGTAGTATGATCTCCATCATAGTCCTAGAAGTCAAGTACATATCCTAAGGGTTTTATCAACATGTGAGAGCAAGACAGTAACACAATACAAGTCAACATGTTAAGACAAAGAGTAACCAGATAGCATACTATTATGTCGATCAAGAAAGTCCTCTCTATATATATTCAAGCATCCACTATAATTTACATCATATGTACAATAATGGCCTCTAAGGCATATACATAACTAACAAGCTGGACATAACGGCTACCCGGGTATTGAGCGATATGAAGATCAACAAGCAAGCTCATTCATACTCTCCATGAAGCCTTTTAGTAACACTACCGTACAGTCCGGTCTCTTCGTCTGATATATCGCATATCATGTCTAGGGATAGTAAACGTCAATTCCCAGTAACATGATAAGTCATGCCGATGTCTGGCCTATAACGGTTCGAGAAACTACTGATAACTCTTATCAGTAAATCTCAGCAGCAACCCTGGCCAGGGACTTCCAGTTATAGCAAATCGAGCACAGCGCAACATCAACCCCTAATACCGGGAGAGATGAAACCCCTCCTATCACTCTTTGCCTTAATATGACTCCGGACTGCACCCAAAATCCACCTGTTTGCACGACTCCTTTGAGCCGTGGTAGGGAGGAAATCAAAGCACAATAGGAGCCACAAAATAATCTATGACGATCTCGGGTCTATATACTAACCTGTACCAGTGTCACCAAAGGACTGCTATCTGACGATAGGTATACTACCACATAGGAGTCCTCGGCGAGTCCTGTTCAGTGTACCCAGTCTCAATTGAGCACCCGTATACCATCTTTGATGTCAAACACCAATGGATGTGGGATCATCCATCGTCCATCATATGGGTCAAGAAGCGTATACGCTAGTCTACTCTGGAATATCGATGCCCTGTCTCGTTATACCCTCGACTAGGAACAATTAAAGGATGAACTTATGGACTACCCTGGCCCTACTAGTTGATCTCCATCATAGTCCTGGGAGTCAAGTATACATCCTAAGGGCTTTATCAACATGTGAGAGCAAGACAGTATCACAATACAAGTCTACATGTCAAGACAAAGAGCAACTAGATAGCATACTCTCATGTCGACCAAGAAAGTCCTCTCTATATATGTCCAAGCATCCACTATAATATATATCATATGTACAATAATGGCTTCTAGGTCATACATATAATTAACAATCTCCCACTTGCACTACGTTCAGTTGTTGTAGTATCTCATACCCAACGTCCCAAAAGTCACTCGAATAGAACCTATGGGATGGCCTCGATGTGTGGATCCGCTGTTTTATCCTCTGTGTCAACTCTCCTGACCTCGATCTCCCGGAGATCAACTATCTCCATGATCAGATGATACTGTCTAAGAATATGTCTGGATCGCTGACGGGACAAGGGTTCCTAGGCCAAAGCCACAGCTCCATTGTTATCCCAATAAACAGGTACTGGATGCCCAATGGTAGGAACGAAGTTCATCATATGAACTCTATTCATCCAGACAAACTCTTTGGCAGCATCATTGGTAGCGATGTAATTAGCCTATATCAACGAGTCTACTACGGTATATAGCTTGGAACCCTTCCAACATACCGTCCCTCCACTGAGGGTGAAGACAAAACCCGAGACTGACTTTCAGTCGTCCTTATCACTCTGGAAGCTCGAATCAGTAAAGGACTCCATATGGAGTCCACCGTTACCATACACCAAGAACATCTCTTTAGTCCTTCTCAAGCACTTAAGAATGTTCTTCGGTTGTCCAGTGGTTTTCCCAAAGATCTTTTCGATACTTATTCACTACACCTAGTGAGTAAACTACATATGGTCTGATACATGTTCAGTTGATAAAACTGCACATTTGTATTACATTTTTCCTACCATTTTCATATTAAATAAGGACTTTATTATAATATATTATACATATGAGGGTTTATGTGTAAAAACATTATTTTCCATGTGTTAATATATTTTAATTATCATTTGGTAGGAAAATGTATGCAAATATTATTGACCTAATCCTAGTAGAACAAAGTCTACTAAAATCTTATTTGAGTTGTTGTGCAGAATTTTCCAAGTTGTTATGCAGAATATATCATAGAAATCAAGCTGTTGAAGAAATCTTGCCAAATTAAGAAGCAAAACTTGGAGATCAAGTCTGGAAGCAACCGAGAGAAGATTTCTGAATTATGAAGGTGCCTAGGATTGCCACATGTCACAAGATACAAGCACAAGAATTTTGATCAAGAGATCTCACCCGTTGGCCGCGGATCCGCGGCCTTAGCCACCATTTGCCGTGGATCCGCCGCAATATTGTGGAGTTAGAGTACAATATTTTTTGGGGTGAATCAAATCTATATTTTACCAAGTTTTAAACAATAAGATTCTGGCTTTGCACTATAAAAGGGCACCGAGAGCCTCTTAGAAAAGTCATCAAGCCGAAGAGATCACGAAGTCCAAGATGGCTCACGCATATAGGCTGATCATCAACTGTTCATCTACCTCCTTGGAAGAGATCGAGAAGCAAACTAGTCTTTGTAATCATTTTCTAAGGAATCAAAGTGTAGATTGTTCAAGTTGATTAATAAAGGTAGTTGTTTTATTTTATTCTTTTGCATTTTACATTATGTTTTCCCTCTCTTTCTTTTCATCTTCTTCTCCCAACATGCGCGAGTAATTCTCCGCTTGTTAGGGTTCGTAGGATTAGGGTAGGCTAATGGACGATGAAAATAACTAAACCCTTTTAAGTCCTATAAAGTTTAGGAACTTTATCAAAAGAATCATTAACATCCTAATCTGGCGCGCTAGCAATTCTTTGCTAGTTCCGACCGCAATTAGAGATTAGATTAATGATTATTTTGGTAAAGGCTAGATATGAACGGAGTTCCGTGTCGAGATAAGGGTTAAGAGTGGGATTCCTTTTCCCTACAGAAACCCTAATCTACACGCATCACCGTCGTTCTAGTTCTAAATCTATTAATGGATAAAAAGGGTAACTTTTAATTAATCGTCCATAACTACTAAATCCTAACGAACCCTACAAGCCCTCTTATTATATTATCTACATCTTTAAAATAATCTAGATCTATATTTTACATTCTTGTTTAACATAGATCTAGAAACCATTCTATAAAATTCTTTATTCCTCCTCTCTTTCTCAACACATCTAAAGTAAAGTAAAAGGTTCCACGTTTCTCAGAGGACGACCCGTACTCATCTCGGTCTAGCTACACGCGACACCGTTATTGATTGCGGTTAACTACAAACAAAAACACTCTTTCGATCCAATCAAATGGCGCCGTTGCCGGGGAAACGTGCGAATTTTTTTTTTTTAACTATTTGTGTTGAATTCTTAGACGAGTCATATCATTATTAAAACAAAACTGCAAATTGTATATTTAACGATTATTGTGTGAATTTTTGCGAGGAAATCTGGAGTCACGGACTTGAGGAAACAGGAGATCTAGGGTTCACACTTCTCTGGTAAGATTCTAACACCCTTCTCTCTCCTCTAAAATCCAATAAAATCTATTTTCTGCAGGATTGTTTGCAAAATATCGCCGCTCAAAAATCTTTTTGCAAAATTTTGTTTTTCGGTTTGTTTTTGCATATTTTAATACGGATCTTTAAGGGGAAAGGACTAAATCAAGATTAGGTGGGGATTTCATCACCCTTCCTAAGCCCCACAAATCACAAACCAAGCATATAGATCAACCCTTCATTAATTTAAAAAAATATCTAGACCAGACTCTAAGGACTGTCGCGCTCAATAAGGACAGAGGAAGGTCGTGGGTAATCTATTGTTTATCCGCATTACTTTTGTAGTGCCTAGGCAAGTGTGACAAAGGCTAGTGGTTTTTAATTAGGCCCACGACGTGGTTCCTTCCCACTTACCTGGCACTTATCTGGCTACAAGGGTAGTACGGAGGCGGTAGAGGAATTATCCTCCGGCTTGTCTTTTGGAAGTCTAGGAGCGGTCTAGAGACTGACCCAGGTAACCTTAGTTCTAGGGTTGCTTGTGCATCTTAGGGGTGATTTGTCTTAAGTCCCACTTTTTCAAAACAAGCCAATTTAAAATCACACACACGCTGCCACTTGCACTAAACCCGCTTAGTGCATGCTCGGCAGGACACAGGATCCTAGTGCCCGTCTTGTCCGCGTTCCTGCTATCGACGCCGAAGTCGGTACTTCTTCATCTTCTTTTCCTCCACCACTCACCACATCGACCGTGATGGACGGCACTCCATCTAACTATAACACCACGCTGCCACCGCCCGCAGGTGAGCAGAATCCACCGCGCATCTCTCTCCAAAAGAGATGCTATCCTATTCGTGGTCCTCTTCCTACTTGTCTATCTCTTCCACCACCTAACGGGGATAATTTCGAAATTAAACCCTACTACATCAATCTGCTGCCCAAATTTCACGGGCTTGAATCGGAAGACGCGTACGTTTTCATCACCAAATTCGAAAACGTATGCGCAATGATGGGTACTTCACAATTGACTTTAGATGCTATGCGCTTACGTATTCTCCCATTCACACTGTGCGACTTGGCAGAAAAATGGCTTTATAATACTGCCGCACACTCTATCGCTAATTGGGATGAATTCGTCGTAGCATTTCTTAAGAAGTTTTACCCAAATCATAAGACTGCACATGTTAGGAGCGAGATCAACCAGTTCACCCAGCTTCCCAATGAACCATTTTGGAAATGTTTTTAACGTTTTAAAGATCTTCTTGTCCAATGCCCCCATCACGGAATACAAAGATGGGATTTATGTCGGATTATATATGAGGGCATTAATCCAGCGACAAAGCAGATGCTTGAAACAATATGTCAATGCAATTTCATGTCTAAAGATGACGGTGAAGCTTGGAAATATCTGGATGACCTTGCTGAACACACGTTGCAGTGGGAAAGCGTAAGACCACCTTCAACTAAGGGAGGTATTCATCAGCTCGATGTTTCTATCGCAGTAAAAGCCGAAATGGCAGCGATTCAGAAGAAACTCAATGCTATTGAAAACAAGTTCTCATCATTCTCCCTAAATCAGGTCACGCTTCCTAAGACCGTCTGTGGTTGCTGTTCGGATCCTTCACACTTAACGGAAGAATGTCCTATGAATGCATCGTTTCAAGCTAATGCTGTTTTTCAGCAGCAACCTAGAAATGACCCTTATTCTTCCACGTACAATCAAGGATGGAGGAATCATCCTAATTTTTCTTGGGATCAAAACCCACAAAGCAATTATCAAAGACCTCCTCCACAGCAACCACAACCACAGAATCAGCCCCCCTTTCAGTCACAGAATTTCCAAAATCCGGCCAACATTTCTACACCACAAGTAGCCGGTACTGACAACTCACTTGCACAAACTTTGGATATGTTCATGAAACAATCTATGCAAAATTCGGCTGAGATAAGGTCTTCTATTGAAACCCTAACGAAAAACTCCTCCTCCCATGGTGAGAGTATTAAATCAATAGAAAACCAAATCGCACAGTTAAACGCCGCAATGAGTGCGAGCGAGAAAGGGAAACACCCATCTCAACCCCTACCGAATCCTGGCCATTCACAAAGTCATAATGTGAATGCCATTACTATGTTGAGATCGGGGAGAGTGCTGAATAACCAAGTGGGTGAGCAATTTGATGATAGTGACACATTTTATACCCCTTCTTCTTCTTCTTCTTCCCCTAATTCGTCTAGTCTCCAACCTTCATCCGAGCCTATTCTCCGTTTTCCCCAAGGCTCGAACCCTTCGCCCATTTCGCCAAATCTATCTATGTCGATTCCCACTCCAATTTTGGGATCGAACCCATCCCCACAATCCTCTCCAATGTTGGACCAAACCCTTATTGATAAAGCACCTTATCCAAACAGGTTAAGGAGCAACAGACCAAGTCCACAAATGGAAAAGATTGTGGAAATTTTTAAGCAAGTTAACATAAACATTCCTCTCCTAGATGCTATTTAACAAGTTCCGTCATATGCGAAAATCCTAAAGGACTTGTGCACTAGGAAGAGAAAAGTTCAAGTACCTAAAAAATTTTTCCTTACGAGTAATGTGAGCACAGCTTTTACACAACAACTTCCCAAGAAACGAAAGGACCCCGGAAGTCCTACAATTTCAATTTCTATTGGGAGTAAAAATATCAATCGTGCTCTACTCGATCTTGGTGCTAGTGTTAACTTGCTTCCGTATTCTGTGTATGAGCAATTAGGGATCGGAGAGTTAAAACCTGCGCATTGCACTCTTCAGATGACCGATCGATCTATCACCCAACCAAGGGGTGAGCTAGAGGATGTGTTAATCAAAGTCGGGGAATTCATATTCCCTGTGGACTTTATCGTTATAGATACACAACCTGTAGCAAACCCACGCAATCAAATTCCGGTGATACTCGGTCGACCCTTTTTGGCCACTTCCAACGCAGTAATTAATTGTAGAAACGGCTCTATGACCCTATCCTTTGGAAAGAAGTCAATTGAGCTTAGCATTTACAAGCTGGGATGTGAACCCTCCGAACCCTATGCTCATGTGTGTTCTGTCGAATTAATGGATGTCGATAGCAGCGAATTTGATCAACCTCATGATACAGACTCTTTTCATATGTTGTTGTTTGACCCAACCATTTACCCTTCCACCGAGTTGTCCGGGTCAACATCTAATGAGGAACTTTATATTGAGTCTGACGATCACCCCATTTTTTCTGATGACATTATTTTTCGGGATATTGATGAAAGCTTTGAGGAAATTTTCGCTGATGAACTCGCATTTTTACAAGACACGGGTGTTGAGATGAATCAACTCCAAGATGAAGAAATTGGACCTCCACCCCCTCTTTTGGACAATCATGACAATGCGAGTAATCCATTATTACTATCACTGTGTCGTCTCTCCAAATTGAGACGCAATCCTTTTCCAATACACCTCATGTCACCTACCCACATCTTCACGTCAATAGATGACATGTTCTTCCACCAACCTTGGTGCTTCATCGATAAAATTTTTGAATGGTTGGTGTTGACCTTCGGTCTTTGCAAAGCTTGGCATTGACCAATAATTTTGACCCCCTCATGTGATTTTAAAAGATTAAAAATATTTAACTCAAGTTTGGGGGAGGGGTGGTATATTTTGGCTCTTGAAAGAAAATGATTTTTACAAAATTGTGAGCCTAAAATATGTTTGGGGGAGGATTTTCACTTTCATATATTCTTGCCCCCATTAATAATTTCCTTCCAAGCCTACAGGTTTTTTGAGCTTAACGGATGACATCAGTGAGGACACTGCTGTAAACAGGTTTGGGGGAGGTTTGTGCTTATTTACACATCAATTTGCATCATACTTTGCATAAGCACAACGTTTTCAAAAATTTAAATAAAAAAAAATCTTTTATAACAAAAGAGTAGAAAGTGAAAAATTACATCCAAAAGATAGGAATAGTTTAAGAAAACCAAGAAAATTAGAAGTTTTCTTACACGAACTTGTAATAAGTAGTTATGAGCTGTTGTCCCAAGGGTTAGTAAACTGAAGGAAGTCACTAATCTTAGGATAAAAATAAGTCTGAAAAATAGTTTCTATTCTGGAAGCCAAACATTTGAATGTTGATACCCTATAATATGCACCTACACATGTCTTGAAACTCGGGATAGTAGAGGATACCTTGAAACACTCTTGTCTAAAAGCCAAAGTATGAAGAAAATAAAAAAAATGATGAAGAAAATATAAAAATGGTGAAAAGAAAAATGAACACTGGTTTTGTTATCGCCAAGGCAGCAATAAAAAAATATAGCGAGGGTGCCTCTTCACCTAGTGCCCTAAGGCCAACTGGCTGAGAGTCACTGCTAAGCCTTAGGTGGTGCAAGAGGAGGAAAATATTATCACCAAATCAGCAAGCACATGAGTAATCGGTCGGTAAGTACCTCAAGAAGTATTAACGGTCGTATGAAAATGTGTGAGCAAATCTTTAATATTCATCAAATTAAAAAGTACTAAGGTAGATGGATAAGAGTATGATAGCTTGAATTGAATTCTCCGAGTGTAGGGATGTTATTTACACACACGTGGAGTTATATGATCAATGTTTAGATGAAAGGTAGGAATGAAGAATAAAGACGATGTTTTATTGAGGGATGATGTGATTTCTAACATTTTTTCATGACTATTAAGATAGGGCTCATGACAACTGAAAAGATAGTATAGTTAGAAACTTTTCTTTTTAAGGCCTTTCTTTTATGGTTCTTGTCTTTATATGTAAATTTCACCATCTTTCTTTTGTTATTGGATTTTGTGGGTGTAATCCGCTGAAAACCCTCAGGAGACAACACTCCTCCTACTAGGGACACCTAGAGGTTTAACGGCTTGTTGCACGTGCTCAGTGCAATCGTGTCTGCCTACGAAAGTGTGCTTAGTTTTCTCTTTTTCTTTTTCTCCTCTTAAATAAACTAGTTTGCTCGGGACGATCAAAGATAAGTTTGGGGGTATTTGTTCAGTTGATAAAACTGCACATTTGTATTGCATTTTTCCTACCATTTTCATATTAAATAAGGAATTTATTATAATATATTATACATATGAGGGTTTATGTATAAAAACATTATTTTCCATGTGTTAATATATTTTAATTATCGTTTGGTAGAAAAATGTATGCAAATATTATTGACCTAATCCTAGTAGAACAAAGTCTACTAAAATCTTATTTGAGTTGTTGTGCAGAATTTTCCAAGTTGTTATGCAGAATATATCAAAGAAATCAAGCTGTTGAAGAAATCTTGCCAAATTAAGAAGAAAAACTTGGAGACCATGTCTGGAAGCAACCGAGAGAAGATTTCTGAATTATGAAGGTGCCTAGGATTGCCACATGTCACAAGATGCAAGCACAAGAATTTTGATCAAGAGATCTCACCCGTTGGCCGCAGATCTGCGGCCTTAGCCACCATTTGCCGCGGATCCGCTGCAATATTGTAGAGTTAGAGTACAATATTTTTTAGGGTGAATCAAATCTATATTTTACCAAGTTTTAAACAATAAGATTCTGGCTTTGCACTATAAAAGGGCACCGAGAGCCTCTTGGAAAAGTCATCAAGCCGAAGAGATCACGAAGTCCAAGACGGCTCACGCATCCAGGCTGATCATCAACTGTTCATCTACCTCCTTAGAAGAGATCGAGAAGCAAACTAGTCTTTGTAATCATTTTCTAAGGAATCAAAGTGTAGATTGTTCAAGTTGATTAATAAAGGTAGTTGTTTTATTTTATTCTTTTGCATTTTACATTATGTTTTCCCTCTATTTCTTTTCATCTTCTTCTCCCAACATGCGCGAGTAATTCTCCGCTTGTTAGGGTTCGTAGGATTAGGGTAGGCTAATGGACGATGAAAATAACTAAACCCTTTTTAAGACCTATAAAGTTTCGGAACTTTATCAAAAGAATCATTAACATCCTAATCGGGCGCTCTAGCAATTCTTTGCTAGTTCCGACCGCAATTAGAGATTAGATTAATGATTGTTTTGGTAAAGGCTAGATATGAACGGAGTTCCGTGTCGAGATAAGGGTTAAGAGTGGGATTCCTTTTCCCTCCAGAAACCCTAATCTACACGCATCACCGTCGTTCTAGTTCTAAATCTATTAATGAATAAAAAGGGTAACTTTTAATTAATCGTCCATAACTACTAAATCCTAACGAACCCTACAAGCCCTCTTATTATATTATCTACATCTTTAAAATAATCTAGATCTATATTATACATTCTTGTTTAACGTAGATCTAGAAACCATTCTATAAAATTCTTTATTCCTCCTCTCTTTCTCAACACATCTAAAGTAAAAGTAAAAGGTTCCATGTTTCTCAGAGGACGACCCGTACTCATCTCGGTCTAGCTACACGCGACACCGTTATTGATTGCGGTTAACTACAAACAAAAACACTCTTTCGATCCAATCAATATATAACATCGCATACATGATTGACCCTTCTGGCAAAGCATAGGGTATCCCTTGTATGCGAGCCCTCTCCAAATCAGTATCGAGAGACATCTCTTTGGAGAGAGTGATTCCTGAACAAGCGGGTACATTACCACGCTTAGAATCATCCATACTAAAGCCCTTTTAGCATGGTGTCTATATACCTGAATTGGGACAATCCTAAATCCATTTAGATCTATCTCTATAGATCTATAACCCCAGGATAAAGAAGGCATCAGTTAGATCTTTCATGGAGAACCTTTGTGATAAGAGGTGTTTGACCGAGTGTAACATAGGAACTCCCTTTCCTATCAAGAGTATGTCATCCGCGTACAATACGAGGAAGACAACCATACTCTCTACAACCTTCTTATTTATACATGGTTCATCTACCTTTTTGATGAAGTCAAACTCTTTGACAGCTTCATTAAAACAGATGTTCCATCTCCGCGATGCCTACTTTAACCCGTAGATGGATTTAAGCAGCTTACACATGCTTCCGCTGCTCCCATTGTCTACGAAGCCCTCTGGCAGTGTCATATACATGCTCTCTTCTAAATCACCATTTAGAAAAGCGATTTTGACATGCAGTCTTCCAGATATCGTAGTCATGGTTTGCAGTAATGGCAAGCAAGATCCTGATGGACATAAGCTTAGCGACAAGTCTAGCTTTGAAAGTCTCAACTTTTCCATCTACACTAAATTATCTTTCTCAAAGATCCCCTTGCTCCTGATGGGTTTTACCCTTCCAGGAGCCACATGCAAAGTTAACACTTTGCTGGTGTACAAGGATTCCATCTCAGATCGTATAGCATCCAGCCATTTCACAAAGTCTCCACTTGTGATGGCCTTCTCGAAACTAGTTGGGTCATCATCTTCATGATGCAATCCTCGCTCCCACCGTTTAAGAGAAAACCGTAGTATCTCTCAGGTGGATGATGAACCCTACTAGATCTGCGGAGTGGCTGCGGTTCGTCGGGGACTATTGAATCCTCCGGTTCCAACAAATCGTCAGTTATAGATTGTGTTTGCTGGAACTACTTCCAGTTCTACCTCATTGCCACTAATTTCTTTGACAAGAAATTCCTTTTCTAAAAAGGTGTCATGTCGAGAAACAAAACATCTTTTGTTCCTCGGTGTGGTAGAAGATAAACCCTCGCTAATGGTTGGGATATCCTACAAACTTGCACAGAACTGACCTTGCCTTGATCTTGTCCGGATTTTGCTTTTCAACATAGGCCGGACAACCCCATATCTTAACTCGTTTAAAAGATGGTCTCTTTCCATTCCATATCTCATATGGAGTGGTGGGCAACAGATTTGATCGGAACTCTATTTAATAGGTATGCAGCTTCTCAAGTGCATGTTCCTGAAAGGAAACAGGTAACTCAGCAGTACTCATCATAGAGCGCACCATATCTCATAGGGCGCGATTGCTCTATCCCGATATACTGTTGTGCTGTGGTGTATATGGAGGAGTAAACTGATAGAGAATCTCATTCTCTTTTGAATAGTCTCGGAATTCCGTGCTCCAGTATTCTTCTCCCCGATCTTATCGATGGATTTGAATACCTTTACCCATCTGGTTCTCTTCTTCGTATTTATATTCCTTGAAATTCTTAAAAGATTCAGTTTTTTGTTTCAACAAGAACACATGTCCGTATCTTGAGAGAACATCGGCGAATGTAATAAAGTACGGGGAACCATCCCTGGCATATGTAGACATAGGACCTCATACATCACCATGTATCTTTCCAAGAGTTTAGTATCTCTTTCTCCGTTTCCAGTAAACGGAGATTTGGTCACCTAGTCTTTGAGACATGACCGGCAAGTTTCATAAGATGCAAATTCGAACGGATTAAAAAATGCATCCTTATGGAACTTCAGCTAGTCTTGTTTCATCGAAATGACCAAGTCTACAATGCCAAAAGAAGACTTCGTTCATTTCTTAACTGTTCCTCGTGTGTGTGTTCTGTACGTTTAGAACTGTAGTTTGATCCAAAATGTGTACACTGTTATACAACATACCTTACCCAATCAACACTTGATTTAGGAAAATATTCACAATCTTTATTGGTACGAAATAACAGTCGCTAAGAATCAATGTATTACCAGTTGGCAACACTAGGTGATATTTGCCAACTGCTTTGCCTGCAGCAATTGCACCATTCTCTACTACTAGAGACATATCACCTTTTCCTAGTTCTCCACCTGTCTATAACCCATGTAACAAATTACATGTGTGGGATCCTGATCCGGTATCCAATACCCAGGACGTAGAGGTAACTGAGAAACAGTTCTTGGTTATGAACACACCCGAAGACAATACAACAACATGATTTTTCTTCGTTTGGGTGGCGTGGGAATCCGAATATTCCCCTATTCCTTGCTCAGACTTATGACAATCATAAGATAGAGCGGAACCTAGCCCAGTTTAATAAGTAGGTTCGGTCAAAACATCCATATTATTATCTTGTTTAAGGCATGTCATTGGTCGCTACCAGGAGAGAGAGAAGGATAATCACTTTGCGTGCGCTCTTTGCAAGATTAGATTGGTTATTTTATCTAATCAGAATGGCTCCCACTATTGTTATCAAATCTTCCTTCAAACCCTAAAAGGTAAGATTAGCCGGGATTAATTACACCCTACAAATTCGCTAATCGTTCGGCCAGGCTAATGTCGGTAATTTGAGGGAGGTTCCCCGTGCTTTCATACAGACCTAATTAAAATAAACCTCATTTCCCTAGAGGCTTAACCCCGTTGACACCATTCTAGACACCTACTTGATCGGCTAATTGTAAAGTGCAAAACAATCCCAGGAGTAACTCTTACTCGCAGTGGGTATCGGGATCCAACTAACACATAGAAGGTATGCAATCTCATTGCAAATTTCAACACTTGAAATTCCCGATAATAGTTTTTACCCCTAGCGTCCTATGACCTTGACGGAGGCAAAACTACCCATAGGGCGCTAGTCAAGTTCAACCCGTTCATTTCTTGATTGAATTAGACCCACCAGCACGACCCTTGATGGAGGCCAAACAATGTCGTATGAATAACCTAATCCAATCGCATCTCATGCTACAGATAAGTACTAATCGGCTACCGTACACTACGCCTTGACGGAGGCCAAACTACCGTAGCACGAATACTAAAATAGAACTTATCCGAAATGACGGAGGGCTATGCAGGTTTTTTAGAAATCCATGAGCGTAATGAACTTGATATCATTGTAGAATCTAATGTTTTTGAAAAGGAGTGTTTTTTAGGCTTTTGCTAGTTCTTCTAAAGAGGTCACTCCCAGTGAAGGGATCTCGGCTCTTTCCTCATCGAATGAGGTGTAGGATATTCAGGAATACCACTATGCAAAGCAAGAACTATAGAAGCAATCAAAAACAAAACCGAGTGAGTTGTAGCATTTGCTAGTTTCTCTAAAGAAGTCACACCCGGTGAAGGTATCTCGGCTCTTTCCTCATCGAATGTGGTGCTGGATATTCATCAAGAAATACCACTGTGCAAAGAAAAAACTAGAGCTACCCTTTTTTTTAAAAATTTGATTCTACAATATCTCTTGGTTTCTTTCTTTTCATTAATCACATTAATGAAGTCCCATCATTTAATGTTTCCTAAACATTACAGAAAAATGAAACGAAAATAGAACGTACGCTTATGCCATCCGCATTCGCCACGGGGCATCGTCATGCACCGTTAGGTTACTTAACTACCGGTAGAGCGGGGGCTGGACTAGCGCGGGTGCAAAACATAAGCAACGTTTATTATATATCATATATATAATATTACATTCGTCTCACGCAGTTATATGATCAACATCACAGAATCAAGCAGCAGAAGCAACGTATGAATATTGGATATACTAGGATGTCCGTGTTTTAAATTTAGCCAATAATATAAAACACGGATTCTACAGTCGTGATGAATAGCCAAACCCACATCCCTAAACCCCTACGAGAGCGACAAGTAACCCTGCCAATTCTATAGTTAGGAGACCCGGTCTCAACTCCTTAAGATGGTCTCCCACTGGACTCTAGAACCCGGTTACTTATGCTCCCGCCTTGGGTCTATCCTAATGCGGAAAAGTAAATAATATACAACAGTGGTGACATCATCCTAAACCCGAAAGTGCCCCAATAAAAGAATATTACATGAATGAAAATAAATCCCCCATCTCACATAAAACCCCCCGGCTATTCTTTCACGACGATCCAATAAATCATATCAACAGCAGCACATGGTATCACAAATCATCAACATAAGCAAATATAAGTATCCCTAAAACTTGTTGACATATAGCAACGGGATTGGGATACCCAACATATTGCACTTACGGTCACAGAAAAGAAAAAAAAAATCTACAATAATTAGAATCCGCAATCTCCTTAGACATCATAAACCCGGAATATCTTATATTCCGGATTTCATGCCTAACTTATAAAACTTGCATTTTAGTCTCAAATTGAAAACTCTTTTCAATTGGTTGTCGGATAATTCAACAAGATTCCCGACTTAGTGATCACGTAAAATACACAATTGCGACGGAGTTTTGATCCGAATCAAAACTTCGTGGCAATCGATCAATTGAGACGAAACGGCTAGGTTTATAATATACTAACTAGTTTTCAAAAAACTAATTAATCCGGATTCTAATAATTGTATCACACACATCACAAAGCTTGTAAAGTAACCGCGACATTAGAATTCCGCATGCAATTACCAAACTAAACCAATTTTCCAACACTTGAAAAATCCAGTGAGCTAAAGTTCCAAAGCCGATCGTTTTAAGCCAATCCGGGAGTCGAAAAGAACTCGAAACCCGCCTGAATCTTCGTGGGGACGAAGACCCATGATTAAGTATCGAATGGGGGGCCTAGAGGGGGTACCCCACCCCCAAGGCCACCACGAGTGTAACATTTCAGAAAATATAAAATATTATTTTTGGAATTTAATATTAAAATAATATATTTCGCGAAAAACTTATCGATTTACGAAATGGGGATTTTTGTAAAATGGTATAATTATATACCAATATTTGAAAAATAATGGGAGATTAAAATGATTTATTTATTAAAAAGATATTTTATGATTTGGCATTTTTATAATTAATTATATGCTGTTTAAATAAAAATTGATTAGTGCACTACTAATCATGATTAGGCCAAATCCGTCTTTTTAATTAATTATGGCTAGTGCACCATGACATGTTGCATTTTGTTACATGTTGTTTCCTTTGTGTTTATTTAGTGGTATTATGTGGTTATTGTGAGAAAAGAAAAAGAGAATTATTGGAGAGAGAGTGTGACATGGCATGAATGATTGAGAGGGTGAGATTAAGAGAGAGTGAGGATAAAAGAGAAAGAGAGAGTGGGCTGTCCCCCTTCACATTTCTCCCTTTGTCTTCTTCATCTTCAAGCTCCCCTCACTTCTACCCTCATGGTTGATCATAAAATCCTCACCAAAACCCTATACTCCCTTCACTAAAAATGATCACAAGCTCTCTACAAACCCATTGGACCAATCAAAGTTGGATTTTGAAGACTTTGAGCAACTCAAGAAAATTCTTGAGTTGCCAAATGAGGTAATTCCTACACTTCTAGTTTAGTTTTTGAATTTCCTAGCACCCTATAGTAGTTTAGAGTTAAACCGATTTAGATTAGTGATGTTTGGAAATTCCAAGAAAAAGGTTAGGTGATTGTGTGGACCTGTGATCTGTAGTGGGTGTTTACTTAACCCCTAGTGGTGTTTTACTAGCCAAGACCCGAGATTAGAACCAAAATACGAACATAGAATTGTTCCGTGTCGGTTTTGTGGTGGTTTTTAGCCTACAGGGTATCTGGAGAAACCTGGGATGTTTATGACGAAAACAAGCAATATCACTGACCTAGATTAACCACTAGAAACCCACCACTAAAATACGAGCCCATTCTATCCTAACTAGGCCAGCGAGATCGGATTCTGAGGTGTTGTCGCCGGATTTTTGTTGAGTGTTGGTGTTGAGTTTTTGCCTGTAGCTCACTTACCCTGTAAACTATCCCCTATACTTGCTTGTTTAGTCCCAATTGACCTGAGCCAAAATCTGGGAGCATATTGGGTTGGTTTTGGCTATGTTTGCCGATATTGGAATTCTTGGTTTTGGTATTTGATATTGTATTGGGTCGTTGGATGTTTGTACGTGAACGACGAGGGTTGTTTGGTTGTTTTTGCATGCGTAGGCTATAGGTTTTAACCTATGAGCGCACCATGTGCCGTATCGGTTTTCCGGATTTGATTTTAATAGCATTGCGCTCTGTATTTATTGTAGGTACCTTCGCGTGGATTTCGAGTTGACGAAGTGTTGGATATAGTGCCCTCAAAGTCAATTATTGGATCGCAGGTACGCGATTACAACGATTAAGGAAGGACCTATACCGATATGACAGTCTTGCTCGAGATGATAGTATGCTATCTGGTTTGTCTTTATCATCGTATACAAGCTTTAGTTCACTATTGCATGATGATAGAGCCCATAGGATTCTTGCTTGACTACCAGCAGTATGATGGCGATCATATCGTAGGAGCTGGGGTTTGTAAGCACATCCTTAAAGTGTCCCTAGTCGTGGGTGTTTCGAGATAGGGCATCGATACTGCAGAGTAGACTAGTGTATACTGTCGAGACCCTGACGAGGGGCGGTGGCCGGTCTCACAAGCCATTATTGTCAGCTGGTTCACCTAAGATGTATACAGGTGCTCATTGGGTTATGAGTACACCGGACAGGACTCGCCGGGAACATATTAGTTGGCATTATACATATCGTCAGATAGCAGTTCCCAGGTGACATGTGTACAGGTTAGTTTGTCGACCTGAGATCGTCAATTGTCTCGTGTGAGTTCCCACTGTGCTTTGATTTCTACCCTACCACGCTCAAAGGAGACATGCAAAGAGGTATTTTTTGGATACAGTCCCGAGCCACATGGAGGCAGTGAGCGGATCGTCGGGGATTCATCTCTCCCAGTATTGGGGGTTGATGTCGCACAGTGCATGGGTGGCCATCACTAGAAATTCTCGGTCGAGTTAGTGGAGAATTACTGATTTGGATCAGTAGTTTCTCAGGAGGTGATGGGCTTCATACTGATACGAATTATCGCGTTATTAGGGGTATGACTTTATTCACCCCCCTAGACTCAATATGCGATACTCTTTAGACGAACGGACCGGACTGTACGTATATTGTCACTGTCAGGCACAGTAGGGTTTATGGATGAGTTCGCTCGTCAGCTTCCCTTCCAATCAATACATAGGCAACCGTTACGTACAGCTTGTACTTCTGACGTGCTAGTGGTTATACCCAGTGCCAGTGTGTTGATGAGTCATTAGAGTTCCCCACAGACAGTTTCCCAAGTTCGGGCGAAATGTTGTAGAGGCCGTATGGTTTTATGGCAAGGTTCGGAAAATGCACGTGCGTTTACGCACGTGTCATATTTCGGGCAGATACTGGTAGCCTTTGGTTTAAGCCGGATCCGAGTGTTATACTGTGTAGATATAATATTTTTGTCTCAGTTGCATTTGTATTCGGTCGTAATACAAATGCGGGCATGTTTATACTGATATGGGGTTATCCTGAAATTCGTTTCAGGATCACTTTTGGAAGTTGCCAGTTTCCAGTTTTCTATCGCCCGTCTTTAACATTCGGTTAAAGACAGATTTATCTTTTCTTGATGAGGGTGAGTGTGGAAAGTTCTATAATGGTGACTAGGTTAGTGATTCATAATTAGCATTAAATGATTTGATAATGTGTTTATATGTTACATCATTTGCATTTAATGTTTTTTGCAAGGTGGAAATTGCATTAATGAGGTTTTGTTTTGCTTAAGATCTTTTGCTTATGGTTACCTTTCTTCTCCTCCTACTCTCACCTCGCTCTTCATTTATAATGGCCGGCCCCTTCTTGAAATGGGTGAGGTTGTTCATTTGAAAAGATTATGATAGTTTTGGGATTCATGGAAATTAGGTAGAAACATTTCTCATTTCATTCCAATACAAAAGGGCAACTTCATTAACCGTTCGTCCATAGCTTTGGACGAAGCGTGACAAAGTGTTCTACTCATTCTCTACATCAATCTTGGTCATCTCTTTTAGCAAACTTGATGATCGAGTTTCCTCGGTTCAGAGGCGGGATCCCGTTTAAAGATCCGTCAACGTGGTGCAGCCTGGATGAGAAGACTGGAGATCGAGGAGATGGGAGCAGCCGCAACAAAGCGTGGGATGATGGTTGAAGACCGAAGGACTCAGATCTTTCGGTATAACATTTCTACCCTCTTTGTAGTTTGTTAGTTTAGCTTTAATGGCAGATCCGGGTTATAGTACGCGATAGCGCCAGTTGTAAAAGTTTTTGTTCCGCATTTGGCGTCTGTTAGACGGCCGGGGCGCTACCGTGGACTTACAGTGGTATCAGAGCCTCACCATTAAGCTTTACTAATTTGTGCCAACACGTTTAAAATATCGATCGAACGAATTTTCGAAAAACTGCAATTTTCTGTTCAAAGTTTCTGTTGATTTTAAATCAGGCTTAAAAATTATTTTGAGCATCATAGAAAAACGAGCAGGCTTTTTGGAGAACACAGAAGAAATCCGATCCTCTGACTCGTCCGTACGGCCGCGGAACCGCCGCCAAAGCCATGCTGTGGCCGCGGATCCGCGGCCGTCTTGGTGCTTCAGAGGGTCAAATTTCTTCTGGTGATTTTCTACAGTGAATTGTGGTTTCTGGAATGTTTCTTTTGGGCCCATATTTAGTTACTGTACAGCAGATGTTCGTGGGGCCCACTTTGGGAAATTTTGTTCGATCGAAATTTTAAACTTGTTAGTATACAGTACTTACTTTATATCTCCGACCGTGAATGTCATTCGAGCGGTAAACCGCGTCTAATTGCTATAGTCCTTTTTGACGGGTTTGCAAACGTGACATTCGCGTTGATGTTCTGTGTTGTGATGTGATGTTGCGGATATGTCATGGTGGATAGCAGTGTGCAATGGTAGTGCTATTTGGATTTATTTGTACATTTGATATTGCGGGGCGAGCGTCCAATATGTGGACTGCCGTCACTGCCTGTTTGTATAATATTCTTTTGGGGCACGACCGGGATGAGGTCGATGTACCCGTTGTATATATTTTCTTTTATTTTCTAGGATTACCCCGCGGAGGGGTGCACGAATAGCCGGGTTCTGGAGGGCAACTTGTCCATATCTCATGGCTTTGAGAGGCAGAGGGGCCTTACTCTAGAATTGGCAGACTATTCGCCGCACTCGTAGGGGGTACAGGTTGACCCAAGGAGGGATGCTCAAATTACCGGATTCCGTGAAATGCCGGGTGGTCCATTCACTTTGCTGTAGGGGGCTGCCTCGCTTCAGGTTTTGGCGGGTAACTTTCCGCACCCGTAGGGGTCTAGGTTACATTGCACAGGCTATCCACACGACCAGGGGAACGTCGGGTTTCAGTAGCGGCTTTGTGAAACCCGGGGATCCCAGATTATCTGTATTGTTCTGTGATGCTTATTACTTTTCTGTAATGTTGCATATTATCACGCCTGGAGCGATTATTGTATATTGGTATATATACTATTAGATGTTATATATGTTTTACATCCGTGCTAGTCCATTCCCCGCTCTTTCGTTAGTTAAGTAACCTAATGGGAGATGACGGGACCCAGTGACGAATGCGGATGTCATATACGTACATTTTATTTTTCGTTCTTTTCTGGTGTGATTGATTGATGGGACTGCGTTGATTCTTATCAATGCAAGAAAAACAAACCTATATATTGATGTTGTTGGAAAAATTTTAAAAACTGTTATTACAAAGACGTTTCCTTTTGTTTTGCATAGTGATATTCGGTTGGAATATCTTGCACCTCATTCGACGAGGGAAGGGCTGATATCCCTTCACCGGGAGAGACCCCTTGGGCAGAAGTTTGCGTCAGGATAATAACTTCAATATAGTCAATTACAAGTTGCTTTGCATCACCGTATTCAGTTGGAATATCCTGCACCTCATTCCATGAGGAAAGAGTCGAGATCCCTTCACCGGGAGTGACCTCTTTAGCAAAAGGTTTTCGCCACTATATTTTTATAAAAAGCTATCACGTTCCTTCAACGAGATCAAGTTCATTACGTTAAAGGTTTTTCGCCAAAAATCAGCCATAGCCCTTCATCGTATCTTATGGGTGGTCAGTAGTATTCAAGCTATGTTTGTTGGCTTTCGTCAAGGCATAGTGTTTGGTAGCTGCTGGGTATTCATTTGTAGCATAGATAGATGTGTTGGTTTGGGACAGTCGTATTACCTTGTTGGCTTTCGTCAAGGGTATGTACGGGTGGGTTCAAATTAACCTGGATAATGACGGGTAGAACTTGACATGTGACTTATGATTTGTTGGCTTTCGTCAAGGTCAAAAGAGCATAGGGTAAAAATCACATCGGGAGTTTCAAACATATAGGAAACTTGCCAGGTATGCGCATACCTTCTGGAGTGTGATAACTTGAGTGGCTTCCATCAAGTTATCATGCGATGATAGTTGGATCCCGATTCTCACTGATGAGTTGGTTTACTCTTCGGGTGATCCCGACTAATTCTTCTTTCAGTTTTGGAGGAGAATATTGAGATTGCAGTGGAAGGTTTCCTGATTAGATAAAGTGATAACCATTCTGATCTAGGTTAGAGTGCACGCAGAGTGTTTCTTTTCTCTCTCTCTCTCTCTCTTTGGCAGCGACCTTTGACCTACCCTAGACTATGACTCAGTGACCAAGTTGACCGAACCTTCTTAAAGTACTGGCTTTTGGATTGTCTTAAGTTGCATAAGTCATTGCCTCTCCTTCTTTTACCCTTTGTATTTCTCAGAATACCTCGTATTACTACGGACATCCAATTCCATTGGATAGATCCATCGTATGGTTATATACGAACTCGAAGAGATTTTTTCGAGGATGGATCCAGGTTCAGGAGAAATAGAATTGGTTTATTCAGTTGTCTTTTATTATCACCTTCTCTCAGGTTGCGAGGGCTCCTTAGTTTAGGAGAGTAAACCTATTACGCCTTTTGGATAGTCTTATTCCAAACCATAGGCAGATGACGAAAGGAAGGGAATGAAGAAAACAAATTAGCCTAAGTAGGGTGTGTAGAAGGTAATAACTAAAGACAAAATTAAGGGATTAGAAAGAGGGCAAAGTAAATTGCGACTGTTATCATTCACGACCAAACCACGTACTTCATCGCCACTCCAATTTCACCCTTTATAGAATAAGGTATTATTCAGTTTTCTTTTATCACCACCTTCTCTCAAGTTACGAGTACTCCTAGGATTAGGAGAGTATACCTTTTATGCTTACTGGATAGTCTTCTTCCAAGCCATAGACTGGTGCCAAACGGTAGGGAAAGAAGAAAACCACTTAGCTTAAGGGGTGTACAGAAGGTAATGAATAAAGACAAATAAAGGGATTTGGAGAGGTGGCAAAGAATTATACGGTTAAAGTCATGAATTGGATTTTGGAAGAGGCATTACTAGGAATACCAGGATACCCCTATGAAACATTTTCATGTTTCAGTGCATTGTTAAAGGAAAACTGATTTCCCGATTACATACTTACTCCAGGGTATATATTTACCAAGTATGATTCTCACATCTGTATGGTTTTAAGGATGATGAGTGAGAGTAAGTTATTGGGAATAAGGTGATCATCCTCATTATATCGGAATTTGTTGTAATTGGTGATATTTGAGGAAATCTCCTGGGTACAGTTTTCAACCTACGACGCATAAGTTTTGAGTTATTAAACTCAGCGGACTTATACAGAGTATTGTATGTTGTCCAGTGTCCATCAGGACAAAACGGTTGGTCCTCCTATTATGTTCTGTTTACTTATGACTTCTCTAGTTTTTAGACAAGTGTTTCGAAGAAATACAATGTCTAAGTTTTGAGAAGTTGTGGGTATAGGAATAAAGCAGAGAACCAGGTGTCGCAAGTATCAGGATTCTTCAAAGAAATCAAAGATGTAGATTCTTGTGATTGGTATTCAGTTGATAGTAACGGTTTTGAGAAACTTGTTTCTCTTTCAGGTTACTCATAATTGGATGTATTCCTAAGTTGAGTAATACAGATTAGCCTCTCTCCATTAAGTTGATATGCACTGGAAACAGTTGCATGTTTTGAATCTGGTTCCAGTTAAATTAGTGCCTCTATTTCTATATTGTATATAAAATGGTTCATATCTTAACGATGTTAAGATACGGGGAGTTGTCCGGCTTATTCTTAAAACCGGACACTGGATAACTCAAGGCATGTTTCTGTAATGGCAGTTTGTGGGTTGACCCTGGCTTTGACGAGGGTTGACATTTCTACCATCTGGAAGATCAATAGTGATATTGTTCTTGACTCGCCACAGTTTTATTAAAATGGACTTTTTCAGAAAACACTAGTGGGAGTATGGTAGAACTGGAAGTGATTCCAGAACCACAAACGATTACGGAAAGTTTAATAGAACCTATATATTCTATCAGGTTTGACATTCCAATAGCCACTCCGCAGACATGGTGGGTAACCCCAGACACCCGAGAGGTACTCCGGCAGCCTCAAGGACGATGACAGGGAGGTTCTTGTTTACCCAGACTTGACACTACTGTTGTTCCAGACTAAGTGACCCGGCAGGAGGATATGTATAGAGTCGTTTTAAACTAGCTTTAGAAGTGTACGTATATATTATTCTGCCAGAGGGTTGTCATAGTCAGTGGGAGCAGCGGAAGCATAGTGGGCAAGTAGCTTATATCTATTTATAGGCTTGAGCAGATATAGCGGAGATTAGATCATCTATTTTTGATGTGATAGTCATGGCTTTGACTTCATCAAAATAGGGGATGGATCTGTTAAGAAGGTAGTAGGGTGTGATGTCCTGGTATTTGGATGACATACACAGAGTAGGAAGTAAAATTCCTATACTACGATCGGTTGTACTTTGGTCGTCACACGGTTGTTTCTCCACAAAGGATATGGATATAATATCAGACATCTGGTTACTAGATCTATGGTTTTAGATCTAGATTTGGGTAGTTTCCCAATATGGGTATTTTGAAAGTATTCTAATGGTATTTTAGAATAGATGACTCCTGACATGGTGGTGTACCTGCAGGTGATGGAGTCACCCTCTCTAAAGGTGTCTTATAGACTAAAGGGGAGAGGGATGTACATGATTGGCAGATCACTTGCTTAGGCAATTGAGTCAATCATGAGATGTCAAGTACCACACCAGATGTTGTTTTTGCACTAGATGCGATAAGTTTATATTAATCCAATCCTGGAGAAACATTAGGAAGCAGTTTTAGAACATGAGTGTATGTTCTACGGATTTGATGACGGCATCCTCCTTGGGGAGACGGTTATCATTCCAGGCTTCCAAGGTGACATGGATGATAGAGTGATTGTCAGAGTTATAATTTTCCCTCTGACGAGGGACAGTATTATGGAAAGGTGGTCCAAAAGGATACTGTAGGTGGCATGGTGCGCAATACTGATTAGGTTCAGTTATCAATACTGTCTTAGAAGTTTGGATTTAGAGTTCATTTATGAACTAGGTCCCATCAGATATCAAGACATATTCTAAGACACCTATTACTCGATTCGGGAGATGGCTTCTTCCGCGAACTTAAGATTAAGAGAGACAATAGAAAGAAACATCAGGGCCGATCCACTCACTGAGGCTATTTATCGAACACAAGAGTTTTACAAACTAGCTTTGTGAAACTGATTTGTAGAGGAGTTGGGTGTTCGGTATTACACGGGCTGTGAGTATGCGACATCGCAATAATTAGCCTTAAGTGGAAGTGGGAGATTGTTGGATATAGTGCCCTCAAAGTCAATTATTGGATCACTTGTACGTGATTACAATGATTAAGGAAGGACCTATACCGATATGACAATCTTGCTCGAGATGATAGTATGCTATCTGGTTTGTCTTTATCATCGTATACATGCTTTAGTTCACTATTGCATGTTGATAGAGCCTATACGATTCTTGCTTGACTAGCAGCAGTATGATGGCGATCATATACGTGGGGGCTGGGGTTTGTAAGCACATCCTTAAAGTGTCCCTAGTCGTGGGAGTTTCGAGACAGGGCATCGATACTCCAGAGTAGATTGGTGTATACAGTTGAGACCCCGACGAGGGGCAGTGGCCGGTCATACAAGCCATTGGTGTCAGTTGGTTCATCTAAGATGTATACAGGTGCTCATTGGGTTATGAGTACACCGGACAGGACTCGCCAGGAACATGCTAGTTGGTATTATACATATCGTCATATAGCAGTTCCCAGGTGACATGTGTACAAGTTAGTTTGTCGACCTGAGATCGTCATTTGTCTCGTGTGAGTTCCCACTGTGCTTTGATTTCTACCCTACCATGCTCAAAGGAGACGTGCAAACGGGTATTTTTTGGGTACAGTCCCGAGCCACATGGAGGCAGTGAGCGGATCGTCGGGGATTCGTCTCTCCCGGTATTGGGGGTTGATGTCGCACAGTGCACGGGTGGCCATCACTAGAAATCCTCGGCCGAGGTAGTGGAGAATTACAGATTTGGATCAGTAGTTTCTCAGGAGGTGATGGGCTTCATACCGACACAAACTATCGCGTTATTAGGTGTCTGACTTTATCCACCCCGCTAGACACGATATGCGATACTCTTTAGACGAACGGACCGGACTGTACGTATATTGTCACAGTCGGGCTCAGTAGGGTTTATGGATGTGTTCGCTCATCAGCTTCCCTTCTAATCAATACATAGGCAACCGTTACGTACAGCTTGTACCTCTGACGTGCTCGTGATTATACCCAGTGCCAGTGTGTTGATGAGTCATTAGAGTTCCCCACAGACAGTTTCCCATGTTCGGGCGAAACGTTGTAGAGGCCGTATGGTTTTATGGCAAGGTTCGGAAAATGCACGTGCGTTTACGCATGTGTCATATTTCGGGCAGATAATACTGGTAGGCTTTGGTTTAAGCCGGATCCGAGTATTATACTGTGTAGATATAATATCTTTGTCTCAGTTGCATTTTTATTCGGTCGTAATACAAATGCGGGTATGTTTATACTGATACGGGGTTATTGTCAATACCCGAAAGTACGGAACATGACCGGCACTTAGACTACGAAACGTCTCGAGGCGTACGTAATCTAAGTAAGCCGAAAAACCCAGAAATCCAAACCAAGAAAAGTAGTAGAGTGAAGGAAAACCAATTTAAATCAAGTAGTTTTAATAGCATAAGCCGAATTATACGGTTTAAAACATCAAATATTTCCCGAAAATTTCGGCAGAGTCTCCTTTGTAAAAACTGGCCCCCAAACGGGATACAACATGAATAGTATACGAAATCAAAAAAAAGGCATCCCCAAGCGGGAGCCAGCTCTTCGTTAATCGACGGTCACAACCACACAAGCAATATAATATACAACGCCAAGGGCGAGGATCAAAACTTAAAACAACAAGAAATGCAGAGAAATACAACGCATGACTCTAAGGTCGAAAGAATAAACATCACGGGTCTCTATCTCAAATAAATACATGTTTGGTTGATGGAACTTCTAGATAGAACAGAATAATGATATCCAAGATATATAATGGGGGTACGATACAAGTAAACCCACCTACTAGCAAATCACCCGAACGAAACTATGCCCGCAAAGCCGTAAAGAACCCTGTACGGAAAACCTGCAAGAAACTGGGGCACAACGGGGGTGAGTTGCCAACTCATGATAGAAAAACATCTACGAATAGAAATCGCATAAATAACGCAACCTAGGTCAATGATCATAATATATTCTAAAATATATGTATAACATGCAGCCTATAACAATGGCTAGGGTAATATCTAACCCGAGTGTAATCTCATGTGCCCGTGTCAGTGCTTCAGGTAGCAATATATCATATGAATGAGGTATGAATGCATGAAAACAGAATACATGTAAATGAAGAAACTGTTTTCATAATTTAGTAAGATTTCCTTTGTATTTTTAAAATGAGGTATCATAATGAAGTCAGCATAAAAAAATGCCTAGCATCGGCACAAAACGTAATCCCAATATCTCGATATCTCTGTGTCACAGTCTCTGTACCTCAATATCTCGAAATCTCAACGTCTCAATTACAATATCTAGGGCGCCGTCAGTCCAGACCGGCCCGACCATCCATCTCAAGACCATGACGGTATCCTCCGGATATCCAACGCGTCGGGTAAAATCACCGGTAGGTAGTGCTCCCCTGCCAGGCTGACATCGTAATCATCACGCGCTTCTTGCCCCGGGGTACCTTACCGGGTCCACCATGTACCCGAAACGGTTCATCCGTCTCCTCGAATCGGGTCTCGAAATCGATCAGCAAACTCATGGTGGACGACTCATACATCATGGGAAAACCGCACTTTTTATTTTAAAAGAGAGAAAAGGTTTATTTATGTTTTTGCGGTTTTCCTCCAAATCCAGAAAATCTCATAGAAATCCGAATCCAAAACCTCTATAACGCGTAAAATAGTGAATATATGCATGAGAATCCATGAATGTGGCATAACAATGAATAACAGTATGCATGAAGTAGCAGGTAATAACTACAATGTCTAAACTATTAGCTAACAACCTACGTCAAATGAAATAGTATTTTCTAAAGTGTTCGTGACATGGAAATTACCGATGAAGATGTGTGTGAGCCGGCAAGTAAGTGTACGTGGTACATACGCGTCATCGATAATGATGCTGGTGTCCTAACAGCATGATATTAATAATAAGATATGAATTATAATATAAGCATGTGATGCGGAGCGAACAACAATAATGAGCGGGAGCTAAGTACTAAACAATGGTGCCCTTTGAAATAACACAAATCGTGGGGTTTTGAAAATAAGGGCTACGGTGGTTTTAATAAAGGATACGTCTTTTGAAATATCCGTAGATCCCTTGACCTGTCTTTTAAAATACCCACGATCCGTTAGTTTTGAAATAGGTAGAAATCTAATCTAGTCTAACAACTACACTAAACTATACGGCTGAACTAACAAGCTGAACTATAGGTAAGGAAACCGCCTGACATCTGAGTCGATACATATACATACATGTATATGTATAGTCGGTGATCCCGCCTCAATAATATCATATCCGATACCATATCTATAATCAGGGATCCCAAGTCAAGAGTGCGGATCAATCATCAATATAGCTCGTACGTAAATCCGTCGTACGGCATCCCAAATCTGGGTACGGGTCAATATCACATTCATCATACTATTCACCTGGTATCCTCTTTATCAAATATCATGATCGGGGTACTGATCTACGTCTTGTACAATACTGATACCGCCTAAGTATGCATGCACATGTGTGAAACACTACGTCAAGGACCCGCTACAACGTCATGTCGTATCTCAAATACGAACCCTGCTATATCACCGAATTCACAACCTCAATACAAATCTCATCGACACATCTCAAACCCAAGTATCATCCTCAAATCCGTATGTGAACACATAGTCCCATACCCATGTGAACACATAACTATATATTCCCGTATCAGCACAAATGAAAGAAGAAAGTATGCAAGTATGGGTTGGTGTGTGCATGTGTGGTGCGACCACTACTCTAGGGTTTCACGACACTAAATATCCAAGAACGCTAAATATCCATATTTTCATCAATATACTCAAACAATATATAAACAATATATATATGTGTGTATACGTATTCGTATACATCACCACGAACTGCGGGGGTGCTATACGCCATCCACCCGACTTCTCCCCGTAAATATAAATCTACTCACCTGGTCCTCACTCGCCGGTGCCGACGTCGCCACGCGCATACTTGTCGTCTCGAAGTCCACATGGGTTCCTACATATCATAACACACCGTATCGCATTATAATCCGGCTCATGACCAAAACGACACACGAAACCCACATAGGTCAAAACCTATGGTTGCTTTCACAAATCAACCCAAAAACCCTCGACGTCGGCGTACAAACGCCAAACCATCGAGAAAAACCCAACCACACTCATTTGTACAATCACGAGCACTAATTATAATATAAAATAGCTTAAAATTCACAAAAACCCCAAATTCACTTTAAAAGCCATTTTTCCAAAAATCTAGCAAGCACAAATTACCCGTTTTAATACAACATCTTGATGTTTGAACGAATCTAGCGGCCACAATATTCACTAAATATCATAACAAAGTCATATAAACCATTCCTATAATTTAATCTCATTAAATTTCATTAACTCCAAAATTCTAGTTTGCAAACATATCAATTTTAACACTTTTTAAAGTAAAATTCACAATTCATCAATTAAGCTTTGTTTTGCATATACTATAGTATTAAACCAAAATTTATAATGTTAATAATGTCATGAAACCTTAATCATATTTTAATCTAAACCATTTAATAAATTTCGAAAAACCTAGTTAGCAAATTAGCATAATTTGAACAATTTTAAAAAAAGCAATTAGTAACCTAGTAATTAGCTTTGTTTTAGCATGCCCACTAGATAATAACCACACAATTAGATCATGATCAATTAACCTAAACCCTAACTTAGTATTCAAAACCCTTTCTTTAAATTTCAAACTTGAAATTTAAAACCCTAATTTAACACCTAATAGCTAGATTGAAGTAATTTAACAACAAATTAAGCATAAGGTTATGATTATACCTCACAAGCTTGAGATCAAACTTGCAAAAATCTTAGCCTCCAACAATGATTTCATGCTCCAAGATCCATGCTTGAATAGCTAAAGAATAATGGGTAAAGCTTGGATTTAGAATTAACTTTGAATTTTTGAGAAAAAGGGTGGATTTTTGATCGAAATTTTGGGGATTTTGATGGAAAATGAGATGAAGAATTTGGGGGCTGTTGTGGGTTCAGATTTCGGCCAGATTTGGTGGGGATTGGGTGAGGGAGGAGAGAGAGTGAGGTGGGGAAAGTCCACTCTAGTCAAAGTCCACCCTTTTTGTATCATTTTCCTTTCTTTTCTTTTCTTTTCTTGGTGATTGGAGAGAGAGAGAAGGGGAGGGCTGTCATAGTGGGGCCGGCTATATGGGGAGGGGAAGAGAGGGTGAGGTGTGGGTGTGTGGGTTAGGAAAAAAGATAAATGTATTACCCCAATTCCCATTAACACTAATTTCACCGAAAAAAGCCTTTTTCTTCGATATTTTTCTAAACCGTTTTGGCAAACCATTTCATATCAAAAACCACATGATAAAATTTTATTTAATGTTTTATGATGCACAAAATTTGTTTCAACTCATTCCAATTTGTAATTTTCCCAAATTAAATATATTAGTAACGGCTTAAAATAATATTAAAATAATTAATTTCGGAAATTTTTTCAGAAAATTTGAAATTTCACCAGTGGCTCAATAAACACCAAATACTAGCAATTACATAGCTAGAATATGTATATTTAATTTTATAATAAAGATATTTGCATTTTGAATTTTTACAGAAAACCCCCTTATTTTACCGTTTTTTCGAAATTTCACCGAAACGATTTTCAAAATATTACAATCTTTCCCCCTTAAAGAAATTCGGTCCCCGAATTTAAATTAAAACTACCCCCAAATACTAAAATATTTCAGCCAAAACCATCAAATCGCCGGGGCTCCGAAATCATAAATACATAAACACATCATAGCGCAATGCATGCGCATGAGTAATGAGTAGATAACTCGAAATTAAAACTCCGTCAAGTATCCCGCAATCATCGGAGTCAAGGTGAAGACACGAATGCCAAATCTCAACCAAGGCCGATATGCTATAAATCGGAACTATACATGCAAATATCAGGAGGAAATGCATGCCAAATCCTTTAAGTTGCTGTGCAATGCACATAACACTGCACAGTGGCGGACGTCTATCATAAGAAAATAACTATATACATATATACCTTTGTTTGAAATGTACGTTCCGCCGTTTTGGAAACAATTTAGATGGGTTTTCCTTGTTTTAAACGTTTCGCATCATATCAGACACGTAGGTAAATACTGAGACTATAGCTCGCTTTTTTGAATTCCCTTCAATAACTATCAATGCATGCAAAATATATTCAGGTACTGTCCTCTGACTAGTCCTGCTCAGTACAAAAACTCATAGCAATCATCATAAAAACGTACTGCTCCATAAGAAATCAATCCCAAAATACGTGTATGAATACTACGTGCGTTTGGTGCGCACGACAATCAAAATCCATATACGTGCTATACAAGTATACAGAAACAAGATCTAAGTGCATCGGGTGTGCACAAAGCATCTGTCGTAGGCAACGTGTGTGCCTGACAGCAAAATCAGGTGCATCTGACATGCACGAAAAAATCTCGATTTAGTGCATCTGGTGTGCACCAAAATCGCATCTCAAGACATGAGCTCAACATGCGCGAAAACCCAAAACCAGGGGCATCCATCATGCACAAAATCATGAAATCCAATATCAAGCGCCGAACATGCGCAAATCAAATCAGGTGCACAAAGTGCACAAAACAAATATCGAGTATCACAATCGAAATCGAAGTCCAGTGCATCTAAATGCACAAAAGGCGTATCACTGCATTGCAAGCATATATAAACTATACAGAGTGCAGGAACCAAATCGTGTGCGTCCATACGCACAAAATCAACTCAAATGTCTAAAACCGTAAAATCACAAACATGTGAAACCAAAGCACGAAGAAGATATCAAGTGCAACACTGTGCAAGGATCGTAAATCCTCAATCATCAAAATCAAATCATGCGAATAAATCACCCAAAACATCGAAATCAATAATGGCGGAATAGTACCGCTCAAGTGCATCCTCTAAGAATCTCGGGCCAACTGTCGCTGTCACTAGTGGGATGTCTCGTCGATGATCATGAACTCTGGCCTGCTGGTGTGCGTAACAATGACCACTTCTGGGTCAAGGTCTTCACTGTGAATTACCAATCTCTCGGTCCATCGGCTCATCGGCCCTGTCAGGTGTGCTAATGGGGATGATCCCGTTCTGGCACTTCTCTGGTCATCTCTCGGTCAATCATCGCGACCACTCGTAAGACAGCATATCACTGGCGTCGGCCTCTGGCCCTCTGAATGTACGTGACACATCTGATCCTGGGTGCATGTATCATTGCAGCAGTGTCCTGGAAGGAATCCTGCTCACGGTCTCTTCCATGTATCGTCTCTGCCAACTGTCCGGAAGTCATCGTCCTTTCCTATATCTGCATCTTGCTCTGGAACGACTGCATACTCATCGCGACTCCTTCTGGAAGGTAAATCCAAGTACCATGCCTCGGCATGCGCATCGCATCTCTTATGTCAGTGGAGTGGAACGTCATCTCATCAAGATCTCGTACGAAACTCTTACTCCATTTCCTCTAATGTCGACTGCTTCGGACTCATCTCGTCGTGGCTGCATGGACTGAGCTCCAACGGCTATCCTCGTATCGGGAGTCTCCCAAGAAATGCATCTCGCCACCTAGCATCCGAATTAAGTCGAGCCATCCGATCGAGTCGTCAAAACCTCATAATCCCCCAAGAGCTCAACATCTTGGGCACAGTTTAATAGTATCGAGTACATACCACAGCATCGGTGCTCCAGCCGTAGAAGGGCAAACCCAAGCCTCACTAACGGCGCCGTAGAACTGCCGCAAACCCGAAGGTTCAAAGGCTTTCACACGGTCATTAAGTCGAGTTAGGGTTTCATTCTTCTAGAGGGACTATAGAATTGCCTGCATGTCTTTCCGACTACTTTAAACTTGGAATAATAGGTTTCTGACAATCGATCGTCTCTGTCGACTCCCAACGTCTCCGCGTGAAGTCATCTCTAGCTGGAATCAATCTATCTGATGACCTCGCATCGGGGTAGGCGAACGAACCACCTGTCCTAGTCATTCATCATCGGGTGACTAGCGACCTTCTATCATCTCTTCGTACTACTCGTCCCGCAATAGCTCCAACATATGGGGCGATATCTCGTCACTCGCAGCAACAACTGGCTCACTCGTCTGCACGCTGAACAGTGCCTCAATCATTATGAGTAAGCAATACACCAACGGTCATCAAAATCTGGTTGGCCTCTATCATTGGCTCAATCCTCTAGTGTCGATCAGCACATCCGAGTAACCTCATAAAGGCGATCCGCCAAACGCTCATGGCGCGGAAACATAGTAAAAAGACACATCTCCGCAATCGTGTGTCGTCGGAATTTCGCCCTGGTCAGTCCTCATTCGTGACGAGCTCGTACTGACCACAACTCTAGCTGTAGCTCTCCCTGCCCGTAATCGTGGCAGCAAAACAATAACTGGTACTGATGAGGCTAGATCGGAATGAATATAATACTGAGCAAAGAAATGTACATCCTAAGGCTTCTTAAGTGGAGTAGCGTATCGTAAATATGCCGCGAAACATACCTACGGTACGTCACTCTACTTTAGTCACCTATTCCATCAACCAAGGGTCATCCTACGCTCGGAAGGTAAAACCTAACGCTCTGATAACAACTTTGTCACGACCCGAAAGTACGGAACATGACCGGCACATAGACTACGAAACGTCTCGAGGCGTACGTAATCTAAGTAAGCCGAAAAACCCAGAAATCCAAACCAAGAAAAGTAGTAAAGTGAAGGAAAACCAATTTAAATCAAGTAGTTTTAATAGCATAAGCCGAATTATGCGGTTTAAAAACATCAAATATTTCCCGAAAATTTCGGCAGAGTCTCCTTTGTAAAAACTGGCCCCCAAACGGGATACAACATGAATAGTATATGAAATCAAAAAAAAAGGCATCCCCAAGCGGGAGCTAGCTCTTCGTCAATCGACGGTCACAACCACACAAGCAATATAATATACAACGCCAAGGGCGAGGATCAAAACTCAAATCAACAAGAAATCCACAAAATTAAACGCGCGACTCTAAGGTCGAAAGAATAAACATCACTGGTCTCTATCTCAAATAAATACATGTTTGGTTGATGGAACTTCTAGATACAACAGAATAATGATATACAAGATATATAATGGGGGTACGATACAAGTAAACCCACCTACTAGTAAATCACCCGAACGAAACTATGCCCACAAAGCCGTAAAGAACTCTGTACGGCAAACCTGCAAGAAACTGGGGCACAACGGGGGTGAGTTGACAACTCGTGAATAGAAAAACATCTACGAATAGAAATCGCATAAATAACGCAACCTAGGTCAATGATCATAATATATCCTCAAATATATGTATAAAATGCAGCCTATAACAATGGTTAGGGTAATATCTAACCCGAGTGTAATCTCATGTGCCCGTGTCAGTGCTTCAGGTAGCAATATATAATATGAATGAGGTATGAATGCATGAAAACAGAATACATGTAAATGAAGAAACTGTTTTCATAATTTAGTGAGATTTCCTTTGTATTTTTAAAATGAGGTATCATAATGAAGTCAGCATAAAATAGTGCCTAGCATCGGCACAAAACGTAATCCCAATATCTCGATATCTCTGTATCACAGTCTCTATACCTCAATATCTCGAAATCTCAATGTCTCAATCACAATATCTAGGGCGCCGTCAGTCCAGACCGGCCTTTACCATCCATCTCAAGACCATGACGGTATCCTCCGGATATCCGACGCGTCGGGTAAAATCATCGGTAGGTAGTGTTCCCCTGCCAGGCTCACATCGTAATCATCACGCGCTTCTTGCCCCGGGGTACCTTACCGGGTCCACCATGTACCCGAAACGGTTTATCCGTCTCCTCGAATCGGGTCTCGAAATCCATCAGCAAACTCATGGTGGACGAATCATACATCATGGGAAAACCGCACTTTTTATTTTAAAAGAGAGAAATGGTTTATTTATGTTTTTGCGGTTTTCCTCCAAATCCAGAAAATCTCATGGAAATCCGAATCCAAAACCTCTATAACGCGTAAAATAGTGAATATATGCATGAGAATCCATGAATGCGGCATAACAATGAATAACAGTATGCATGAAGTAGCAGGTAATAACTACAATGTCTAAACTATTAGCTAACAACCTACGTCAAATGAAATAGTATTTTCTAAAGTGTTCGTGACATGGAAATTACCGATGAAGATGTGTGTGAGCCGGCAAGTAAGTGTACGTAGTACATACGCGTCATCGATAATGATGCTGGTGTCCTAACAACATGATATTAATAATAAGATATGAATCATAATATAAGCATGTGATGCGGAGCGAACAACAATAATGAGCGGGAGCTAAGTACTAAACAATGGTGCCCTTTGAAATAACACAAATCGTGGGGTTTTGAAAATAAGGGCTACGGTGGTTTTAATAAAGGATACGTCTTTTGAAATATCCGTAGATCCCTTGACCTGTCTTTTAAAATACCCACGATCCGTTAGTTTTGAAATAGGTAGAAATCTAATCTAGTCTAACAACTACACTAAACTATACGGCTGAACTAACAAGCTGAACTACAGGTAAGGAAACCACCTATCATCTGAGTCGATACATATACATACCTGTATATGTATAGTCGGTGATCCCGCCTCAATAATATCATATCCGATACCATATCTATAATCAGGGATACCAAGTCAAGAGTGCGGATCAATCATCAATATAGCTCGTACGTAAATCCGTCGTACGGCATCCCAAATCTGGGTACGGGTCAATATCACATTCATCATACTATTCACCTGGTATCCTCTTTATCAAATATCATGATCGGGGTATTGATCTACATCTAGTACAATACTGGTACCAGCCTAAGTATGCATGCACATGTGTGAAACACTACGTCAAGGACCCGCTACAACGTCATGTCGTATCTCAAATACGAACCCTGCTATATCACCGAATTCACAACCTCAATACAAATCTCATCGACTCATCTCAAACCCAAGTATCATCCTCAAATCTGTATATGAACACATAGTCCCATACCCATGTGAACACATAACTATATAGTCCCGTATCAGCACAAATGAAAGAAGAAAGTATGCAAGTATGGGTTGGTGTGTGCATGTGTGGTGCGACCACTACTCTAGGGTTTCACGACACTAAATATCCAAGAACACTAAATATCCATATTATCATCAATATACTCAAACAATATATAAAAAATATATATATATGTGTGTATACGTATTCGTATACATCACCATGAACTGCGGTGGTGTTATACGCCATCCACCCGACTTCTCCCCGTAGATATAAATCTACTCACCTGGTCCTCGCTTGCCGGTGCCGACGTCGCCACGCGCATGCTTGTCGTCTCGAAGTCCACATGGGTACCTACATATCATAACACACCGTATCGCATTATAATCCGGCTCATGACCAAAATGACACACGAAACCCACATAGGTCAAACCTATGGTTGCTTTCACAAATCAACCCAAAAACCCTCGACGTCGGCGTACAAACGCCAAACCATCGAGAAAAACCCAACCACACTCATTTGTACAATCACGAGCACTAATTATAATATAAAATAGCTTAAAATTCACAAAAAACCCAAATTCACTTTAAAAGCCATTTTTCCGAAAATCTAGCAAGCACAAATTACCCGTTTTAATACAACATCTTGATGTTTAAACGAATCTAGCGGCCATAATATTCACTAAATATCATAACAAAGTCATACAAACCATTCATATAATTTAATCTCATTAAATTTCATTAACTCCAAAATTCTAGTTTGCAAACATATCAATTTTAACACTTTTTAAAGTAAAATTCACAATTCATCAATTAAGCTTTGTTTTGCATATACTATAGTATTAAACCAAAATTTATAATGTTAATAATGTCATGAAACCTTAATCATATTTTAATCTAAACCATTTAATAAATTTCCAAAAACCTAGTTGGCAAATTAGCATAATTTGAACAATTTTAAAAAAAGCAATTAGTAACCTAGTAATTAGCTTTGTTTTAGCATGCCCACTAGATAATAACCACACAATTAGATCATGATCAATTAACCTAAACCCTAACTTAGTATTCAAAACCCTTTCTTTAAGTTTCAAACTTGAAATTTAAAACCCTAATTTAACACCTAATAGCTAGATTGAAGTAATTTAACAACAAATTAAGCATAAGGTTACGATTATACCTCACAAGCTTGAGATCAAACTTGCAAAAATCTTAGCCTCCAACAACGATTTCATGCTCCAAGATCCATGCTTGAATAGCTAAAGAATAATGGGTAAAGCTTGGATTTAGAATTAACTTTGAATTTTTGAGAAAAAGGGTGGATTTTTGATAGAAATTTTGGGGATTTTGATTGAAAATGAGATGAAGAATTTGGGGGCTGTTGTGGGTTCAGATTTCAGCCAGATTTGGTGGGGATTGGGTGAGGGAGGAGAGAGAGTGAGGTGGGGAAAGTCCACTATAGTCAAAGTCCACCCTTTTTGTATCATTTTCCTTTCTTTTCTTTTGTTTTCTTGGTGATTGGAGAGAGAGAGAGGGGGAGGGCTGTCATGGTGGGGCCGGCCACATGGGGAGGGGAAGAGAGGGTGAGGTGTGGGTGTGTAGGTTAGGGAAAAAGATAAATGTATTACCCCAATTCCCATTAACACTAATTTCACCGATAAAAGCCTTTTTCTTCGATATTTTTCTAAACCGTTTTGGAAAACCATTTCATTTCAAAAACCAAATGATAAAATTTTATTTAATGTTTTATGATGCACAAAATTTGTTTCAACTCATTCCAATTTCTAATTTTCCCCAATTAAATATATTAGTGACGGCTTAAAATAATATTAAAATAATTAATTTCGGAAAATTTTTCAGAAAATTTGAAATTTCACCAGTGGCTCAATAAACACCAAATACTAGCAATTACATAGATAGAATATGTATATTTAATTTTATAATAAAGATATTTGCATTTTGAATTTTTACAGAAAACCCCCTTATTTTACCGTTTTTTCGAAATTTCACCGAAACGATTTTCAAAACGTTACAGTTATCCTGAAATTCGTTTCAGGATCACTTTTGGAAGTTGCCAGTTTCCAGTTTTCTATCGCCCGTCTTTAACATTCGGGTAAAGACGGATTTATCTTTTCTTGATGAGGGTGAGTGTGGAAAGTTCTAGATTGGTGACTAGGTTAGTGATTCATAGTTAGCATTAAATGATTTGATGATGTGTTTATGTGTGTCATCATTTGCATTTAAAGTTTTTTGCAAGGTGGAAATTGCATTAATGAGGTTTTGTTTTGCTTAAGATCTTTTGCTTATGGTTACCTTTTTTCTACTCCTACACTCACCTCCCTTTTCATTTATAATGGCCGGCCCCCTCTTGAAATGGGTGAGGTTGTTCATTTGAAAACATTATGATAGTTTTAGAATTCATGGAAATTAGATAGAAACATTTCTCATTTCATTCCAATACAAAAGGGCAACTTCATTAACCGTTTGTCCATAGCTTTGGACGAAGCGAGACAAAGTGTTCTACTCATTCTCTACATCAATCTTGGTTATCTCTTTTAGCAAACTTGATGATCGAGTTGCCTCGGTTCAGAGGCGGGATCCCGTTTATAGATCCGTCGACGTGGTGCCACCTGGACGAGAAGACTGGAGATCGAGGAGATCAGAGCAGCCGCAACAAAGCGTGGGATGATGGTTAAAGACCGAAGGACTCGGATCTTTCGATATAACATTTCTACCCTCTTTGTAGTTTGTTAGTTTAGCTTTAATGGTAGATCCGGGTAATAGTACGCGATAGCGCCAGTTGTAAAAGTTTTTGTTCCGCATTTGGCGTCTGTTAGACGGCCGGGGCTCTACCGTGGACTTACACGAAGCACATCGACTACGGCTGAATAAGGAGTTCCACAGGTGAGTAGATTTATATCTACGGGTTAAGTCGGGTGGATGGCGTATTGTACCCCCGCAAATTATGAATGGAAACCTATATATAGAATATAGTCGGAAAAACTTATACTAGGAAACTATGGATATGGTTAAAATGATAGTTAGAGATGATATCAACGATTGAATATATATATCGAGATATGAGATGAAAGCTATAAGGATATGACATGAGATCAATGAATATGATAAGATTGAGATAGATGTGTTATGGGATCGGTAAAATATGATAAATATATATAAGATTACCTGATGTGAACTGTTAATGCGATGAAATAAGATGGCTTTGCTTGTTATGCCGATATACGGATGCGAGGTGATATGAGAATATAGATACTATTGCCAAGACATGATACGAGATTTATTCGGATGTGACTAGAGAGATATGCATATATGTGTGTGTGTGTGTGTGTGTGTGTGTGTGTGTGTGAATAATGAGTGATATGTCGTACGAGACGTTAGATCCGTACCCTCATTGTTGTGTAAGTTGATAGAATCCGTAATTGTTAAATGCCGCCGTACGTGGTGAGTTTTACCTGATGATTGATCCATACCCTTGACTAGAGGATGCCGTACGATAGATTATACCATACGTGATGTTGTGAGGCTGGATGCCGATTGATAGATTCACCGACTCGGATATGTTAGATTAGATACGTATACCTTATAGCATTTCGCTTAGGATGTACTTTATGGTACGTTCATGATATTCTCATTGCATTACATATACCTGTGCTAGTACACCTACACAATTATCGATGATGCGTATGTTACACTTATACAGATTGCCGGCTCACACACTTTCATCATCGATAATTGCTATGCCACTTACACAGTAGAATTGCTATATCATGCTTTTACTCTCAATTGTTTAGTATTATCACATGACTCGTTTGCATGATATACTAATATGCTCACACCACTATTCCATGTTGCATGATATACTGATATGCTCACATTTCTGTTATATCTTTGCATACATCATGCTTTACGATTATACGCATTGAGATGCTGTTTTCATGAGATTCTGGATTTGAGAACCGTGGTTATATTTCAAAAGAAAATATGTATTATTTTAAAAACCCGGTTTCTCCTGATATGATATTTTGAGGCGTCCACCATGAGTTTTCTCGGTTATGGGCTATGTGATACCCGATTCGAGGAGCGGTAGGCACCGTCTGCGGGTACATGGTGGACCCGGTGAGGTATCCCGGGGCAAGAAGACTCGTATAGTTAGGCGGTGAGCCTGGCAGGGGAGCAATACCTACCGGTGATAGTATTTGGACTCGGCGGTTATCTGGAGAATATCGACCGGAGTTATGAGATGATATGGGCCGGTCCGGACTGACGGAGCCCGTGGGCTGATTCGGACTGACGGAGCCCGAGATATGAAGATTTACGTGTCGATGTTGGACACGGGTTTCTTGATGTTTCGAGTGTCGATGTTGGGCACTCAGCTTCCATGATTTTGATGTTTCGTTGATGGACACACATTGGTTGATATCCTTATATTTACATGCATATGCTTTCATGATGTTTCGAGTGTCGATGTTGTACACTTATGTTCCATGATGTTGTTTTGTCATTGTTGGACACGTGGATTATACCCACAAGCATACAGGCATTGATTATATTGTTGGCATACATGCAGACACGGTCACCTTAGATATCATAGTATTACCTTTATAATATAGTTGACCTAGGAATCGTTGTTTTATTTGATTTCTACCTGCTGATGTTTTCTACTCACGAGTTGGCAACTCACCCCCATTGTGCTACAGTTCTTGCAGGTTGACCGTATAGATCAGTAGCGGTATCGCTGGCATACAGCTTGCTTTTAGGTGATTTGCTTTGGTAGGTGAGACAGATTGGATCGTGCCCACTCTTGTATTATTATTCCTGTTGTATCTAATCAACTCCATCAATCAGAAATTAGTAGTTGTTTAAGTAGTAAGACTTAGCAAGACTTGTGGTTGCGAGATTAGGAGCGATGGGTTATATGTTCACTTGGTGGGTTGATGTCTTGCTTTATTCATTATCCTTTGTGTTGATCTTCGCCGTTGGGCGTCGTATACTTATATTTCTGACTTGCATGGTTGTGATTCCGCCGATTGGTGAAGAGCTAGCTCCCGCTTGGGGATGCCTTTTATATTATCATGTATATGTGGTTTTGGATCAAAATATACAAGGGAGGTGCTGCCCAAATTTTTAAAAGACGAAATATATTTTTAAACTAGTATAATCTACTTGCCTTTTCTTGTTCCATTATCTATGCATTTAAGAAAACATTTGATTTCATCATACCTTTATTTCAAAACTTCACCTCTTTTATTTAATTTAAAAGATTTAGATTTCTGAGCTTCGGCTTACTTAATTAACGTTACGCTTTTAGACGTTGTGTGAATTAAGTGCCGGTCACGAACTAAATTTTGGGTCGTGACAACGAGATGGCCAGGGGGTGAGGCAGACCCGAAACTACCCAAGGTGGTGCAGTTTCGGGTCCCCACCGCCAAGACCACCTTGTGGTGGTCTTGGGGAGTGGGCCTAGCCGTTCGGTCCCCCCCGGGGTGTCCCCGGAGTGCACACACTCCACCCCACGGCTTCTCGGTTCAAACCGTGAGCCCGCGGGGTGTGCAAACAACTCAAAACATCAATTTCGAAACAGTTTTTATCGACAGTTTTTGCGCGACAAAAACGTCGGATTTGTAACATCACTACAAGTTACCCTAATGTTCTAGCTTGGCTCTGATACCATGAAAGTCCACATTAACACTACCATGAGGTTCTAGAGGTATCAAGCATGCCACATTTTAATTTTTCTTAGGTGCTAAGTTAGACTAACAAGATCATTACAAGATTATTAGGGTTTGCCTTTGAGATGTGATTTAAACCGAGAGAAGACAAGAGCATACAACCTTTGTAGTTCGAGTCCTTCTCTTCTAAAGCTCCGGTTTGAAGTCCACGCGACTCTACAAGGCTCCTCTTCGAGTTGAACGACCCTTCTTCGTGATCTTCGCGCCGAAGAGGATCCATCCGAAGTCCCTCTAGCCCAAGCTAACTCTACACTAAACTCCTTTAGTGTAGCAAACACACCACACCAAATTGCTAGTTTGGTGTGGGATGGTGAAGTAAGGGATGTTAAAATCTCACAAGATCGTGTCCAAGTTTCATGATTCACATCTCATGTGAGGGTTGAAGCTTGAACCATGACATTTGAGGAGGAAGATGAAGCTAGAGAGCAACCATACGGGCAACTCAAGAAAAATGGCTAAGTGTTGAGAATGAAAGTAGAATGAATGGCAACTCTTGACCCCCACTCATTCAAGCATGGAATTTTGCAATATAAAATTGCAACCATGCTTCAATAGTGAGTCAAGATGAATAAACTATAAATAAACCCAATGCTTGCAACCATGCTCTCATTTTCCACCTATTTTCTATTTTTCTCAAAAATAGAAAATCAAGCCATGCTACATATATATATATATATATATATATATATATATATATATATATATAGAGAGAGAGAGAGAGAGAGAGATTAATGGTGGAAAGAGGCCATAGGAGGGAATTCCCTCCTATGGCGTCGAAAAAACACCCCCTCCACCAATTTTTCCGACGATCGGCCCCCATCATCTTCATCGTCATCATTTAAGATGTGAGTACACCAAATTTCATGTGATTCTACAACTTTTTCACCGTTGATTTAGTTGGTTCAAAATTAACGGTTTACCGACAATAGAACTTTTTACATTGCTAAATCAACGGTGAAAAAGTTGTAGAATCACATGAAATTTGGTGTACCCACATCTTAAATGATGACGATGAAGATGATTGGGGCCGATCGTCGGAAAAATTGGTGGATGGGGTATTTTTTCGACGCCATAGAAGGGAATTCCCTCCTATGCCATCTTTTCTCCATTATTCTCATATATATATATATATATATATATTAATACATATAAGAAAATATTTAGTGAGCTAATGATATTAGTTAAGATACAATTATATCAAATATAATATATATCACTTTATTAATGTTAGTTATATGTATGCCCTAGAGGCCATTACTGTACATAGGATGTATATTGTAGTGGATCCTGGGACATATATAGGGAGGACTTTCTTGCTCGACATGATAGTATGCTATCTGGTTGCTCTTTTCCTTAACGTGTACACTGATTGTCTCTCTGTTACATGTTGGTAAAGCCCTTAGGATGTGTATATGACTACCTGGACTATGATGCGGATCATACTAGTGGGAACATGGTAGTCCATAAGTACATCCTTCAAGGTCCCTAGTCGTGGGTATATCGAGACGGGGTATCTATATACCAGAGTAGACTAGCGTATACCTTCTCGACCCATGCAGATGGGCGATGGATGATCCCATATCCATTGGTGTTTGACATCAGAGATGATATACGGGTGCTCAGTAGAGACTAGGTACACTGGACGGACTCGCCGAGAACTCCCAGATGGTATTATACCTTATGTCAGATGACAGTTCTCTGGTGACACTGGTACAGGTTAGTCTGTAGACCCGAGATCGTCATAAAGTCTTGTTTGATTCCCACTGTGCTTTGATTTCCACCTTACCACGTCCAAGAGGGCGTGCAAAACGGTCGCTTTTGGGTACAGTCCCGAATCGCATGGAGGCAATGAGTGATAGGAGGGGATTCGTCTCTCCAGGTATAGGGAGTTGATGTTGCACTGTGTTCGATTGGCTATAACCTGAAATCCCTGGCCAGGGTTGCTGAGATTTACTGGTAAGTGTTACCAGTAGTTTCTCGAACTGTTATAGACCTCATATCGACACGACTTATCGAGCTACTTGGGTCTGACGTTTACCACCGCCAGGCAAGATATGCGACATATCAGACGAACAGACCGGACTATACGGTAAGTGTTACTGGTTGGATTCACAGGAGTGTGAGCGGGTTTGCTCGTCGATCTTCTGATCGCTCAATACCCGGGTGGCCGTTACGTTTAGCAGACTGCTTGCGGCTTGTGGGTGTTTTGATATGATCATCACCTGCTGCCGGCGTATTGACGAGTCATTAGAGTCCTACACAGAGGTTTCCTGGCTCAAGCGAAACGAAATAGGAGCGCATATGAGATATGTGCGGGACCGAGAATAATACCAGTATGTGATACTGTATTCGATTCTCGCGATTTTTGACATTGATCGGTTATATGCGATATAGCCGGGTTATCGGATCAACTGTTGATTCGATAAGTTGTTACTATTGATATTGGTCGGTTATATGTGATATGACCGGATCATTAAGTCAAGTGTTGATTTAATGTATAATTGTATATTTGATATATCACTTTACATTAACTAATATTGGTTCACTTAAAATGTTTTTCTCACTTGTTTGTGCACATTGTATATATGATATAGTTTTGTGCACTAGTTTGTATCATGTTTGATGATACATGCAAACTTGGGTGTATGTTTGATTTAAACCTTGGTTAAGTAAATGGTTAGGGTTTTTATTTATTTATTCATTTATTTATTTATTTCTTTTGGAAAGATAAATGAAATGGTGGCTTATTTTGTTCTTTTGTTGAAACTTCATGAAGGGTTGAAAGCTTGACCATTTTGTTTCTTTCTTTTGACCTAACCATTCAACTTAATCCTAGTTTATTCTCTACACTAAACCATGGTTGCAATATGATAACCATCACTTGGATTTTCTTTTTGACTTAATTCTTTTTCTTTCTTCTTCTTCATCTTCTTCATGAAGAGAAGAAACCATGGCTAGAAAATTCTAAGTGATGATTCCAAGTGAGAAATCCAATTCTAAAGTGAACCCACTTCCTATTTCTTTATCCTCTACCACTTACCAAGTAGTATAGGGTGTTTTCTTCACAAGTTTCTTGACTTGGTGAAGTTGGAGCTTGATCTTGAGTTGCATCGACGTAGATCATCTTCGGCATCGAAGTCGACGACCTAGCCCGCCCATTTCTCCGATGAAGCCGACGCTAGAGTCCGGGATCCGATGATCGCAGCGAGGGAACATCGTCACGGAGCTATGGAGGAGGAGGACCGGAGCTACAAAGGTTGTATTTCCATTCACTACTTAGTTAAGTTGTTAACTAGTTGCTTGTTTCGCCTAATCTCTAGTCAACGATCGCATTAGGGTTTCTCGGCACTAGAAAAATTTAAATTTGGCATGCTTGATGCCTTGTGAGACCTCCTTAGTGTGACTAGGAACCCTACAGTGGTATCAGAGCCTAGCTAGAGCCTTAGGCGATGCGTAGACGATATTAGAAGTCCGATCGAACCGAAACCCTAATGCAAAATCCTTCTCTGTACATTTTTTCAAAACTGGGATTTTTCCAAATTAAAAATATCCAAAAATTACAGCAGGGTTTTATAGAAGTTACTGTGTAACACATGCGCTCAACTCGACTAAAGAGCGGCAGAACCGCGGCACGAGCATGGCTCGTGCGGCAGTTCCGCGGCCATGTAGTCACATCATGTTTTGAAATTTGCACAGTAATTCCTATATTTTAGTGCTGTATTTTCTGGGAATTTTTAACTTTTACTCAAGAGTTGAGTTTTCTGGGTTGTATTGGGGACTCGGTGTTTCGATCGGGAAGTTTAATTTCGTCTGTGTTTTTCCGGATATTTTTAGAACATGTTAAAAAGTTCGACCAGATATAGAAGACAACAAACCTTAACTTTTACCCAATTTTTAACTTTTACCCAATTTTTCCCCTGCCGGAAAATTTCCAAGTGTTGGATTTTTCCGTGGTTTAAAGACATTCTAAGTAGTGAAAGTAACGCGATGGACCCTCTAGATGACAACAAACCTTAACTCGATTATGTGACCGTCTTGAACTGCCCTTTGAACCTTAGGGTTTGGGGCAGTACGGCGTGCCACATGTGAGGCGTTGGCTTGACCCTTCTACGGCTGGACCGTTGGTACTGAGGCATGAACTGGATGTTTTTAAACTTATTTCATGTGTTGAGCTGTTTTAGGAAACCTTGGGTGTTTGAATGTTCGATCGGAAAGTTTAACATTTTCTATTTATCTGGAATGGGATACAATACTTGGAATCCACAAGTAGTTATGAGATAACTGATATGAATCTTATAAGCATAGCACTTTAGTCTCACTTGATCGGTTGCCACGGAATTTTGATGCGATCAAAAGTCCGTCGCAATCACATAGCGTACGCGGATATTCTCCGGTAAACTTAATAGACAGCTACACCCCATAGCCCCGACCAAGTGACTATAGGAGAACCCCGTCGCCGAAAGCATCCGTTCGGGTGCTCACGGCAACGGTGTTCCGCCTTAGTGCACTTCGTCGACGGTATCGGGGGTGCGGCCGCCTACTAAAGTTTACGACGAGCATTCGATCAGTTTTTCGGGAATCTTGTTGAATTGCCCGACTAGATATTGAAAAGTGTTTTCGATATAGAGACTAAAATGCGGGGTTTATAATTGTTAGGCATGTGATGTCTAAGGAATTCATTTGATTAGGCATGCGATGTCTAAACGGTTTGCGGATTCCAACTGTTGTAGTTTTACACTTTTTTTTCTGTGACCGTAAGTGTAATATGTGATATCGCCGGTTTCGTTGCTATATGTCAACGACAATTGGGATGCGCATATTTACTTACGTTGATGACATGTGATGTTATGTGTTGCTGGATATGTTATATTAGATCGTCGTGTTTGAATAGCCGGGTTTTTTATGTGAGATGGGTGTTTTTCATTTTCATTCATGTAAAAACTTGTATGTAATATTCTTTTATTTGGGGCACTTCCAGGTTGCGGAAGATGTCACCCATTGTATATTATTTACTTTTCGCACTAGGATAGACCCAAGGAGGAGGGCACAAGTAACCGGGTTCTGCAGTCCAGTGGGAGACCAACTCGAGGAGTCGAGTCCGGGTCTCCTAACTCTAGAATTGGTAGGGTTGCTTGCCGCTCTCGTAGGGGTATAGGGGTGTGGGTTTGGCTATTCATCGCGACCGTGGAATCCGTGTTTTATACTGGCTCGTATTGAAAACACGGACGTCCTAGTATATCCAATATTTCATATGTTTCTTCTGCTGCGATATCTGTGATGTGATCATTTGATGTTCTGTGATAAATACTGTATATAGTATATATGATATATTATATAGATGTTACTTATGTTTTACACCCGCGCTAGCCCTGCCCTGCTCTGCCGTTAGTTACCTAACCTAACGGTGCACGAGGGGACATCGAGGCGAATTCGGATGGCATAAGTGTACGTCGTATTTATCTGTGATGTTTAGGTACTTAAATGATGGGACTTCATTAATGAGATTAATGAAATAAAAGAAACCTAAAGATGTTGTGGAATCGAATTTCAAAAATTAAAACAGGTAGCTACAGTTCTTGCTTTGCATCGCGGTGTTCCTTGTAGAACATCCTGCACCTTATTCGATAAGGAAAGGTCCGAGATCCCTTCACCGGGAGTGACTCCTTTAGCAATAACTGGCAGATTCTACAACCCTCGGTTTGTCTTTTGATTGCTTCTATAGTTTTTGCTGTGCACAGAGGTATATGTTATATATCCTGCACCTTATTCGATGAGGAAAGGGCCGACGATCCCTTCACCGGGAGTGACCCTTTAGCAAAACTAGAAAAGCCTCAGAAACACTCTATTTTAAATTCATTCGATCCTACAACGATATCAAGTTCATTACGCAATAGGTTTTCAGAAAAACCTGTCGTAGCCCTCCGTCATTTCAGATAAGTAGTAGTTAGTATTCGTGCTGCGTTTGTTGGCCTTTGTCAAGGCGTAGTGTGCGGTAGCTGACTGGTGCTTATCTGTTTATGCATATGATGCAGATTGGGTTAGGGTAGTTGTGCGACCTTGTTGGCCTTTGTCAAGGGTCGTGCGGGTGGGTTTAATTCAATCAGGAAATGACGGGTTGAACTTAACTAGCATCCTATGGTTTGTTGGCCTTTGTCAAGGTCATAGGAGGTAAGGGGCAAAATTATCGGGAATTTCAAGTGTTGAAATTTGCAATGAGATTGCATACCTTCTATGAGATAGTTGGATCCCGATACCCGCTGCGAGTAAGAGTTACTCCTGGGAGAGTTTTACACATTACAATTAGCCGATCAAGTAGGTCTCTAGAAAGGTGTCAACGGGGTTACGCCTCTGGAAAAACGAGGTTTACTGTAATTAGGTCCGTTCGAAAGCACGGGGAACCTCCCTCAAAGTACCGACACTAGCCTGGCTGAAAGATTGGTGAACTTGTAACGTGTAATTAACCCCGGCTAGTCTTTCCTTTTAGGGTTTGAAGGAAGATTTGATTAAAACAGTGGGAGCCATCCTGATTAGATAAAATAATAACCAATCTGATATTGCAAGAGCATACGCTGAGTGTTTTCTTCTCTCTCTCTCTCCAGCTAGCGACCATATCACGCCTTAATCAAGGCACAAAACGGGGCAAGTGTTGCAGCCAAGTCTGTTGGTCACTGTCACCCTGTATAACAAATACATTGATTCTGAACGAATGTTATTAGATACCGTACCTGATATACAAAATCATATCAGTCTCTTTATAAGTAAAGAAATGATAAAATTTTGTATTGTTGGATAATGTTTTGAACATTTCCCATATCAAAAGTTGATCGGTTCAGGCACGTTATCTAAAAGCATTGATGTTCTAAATCAAACTACGGTTCTTAGTATACGGAACACACACAAGAGGAAGAGTTCACATATGAACGATTCGTTCTTGAGGTATTGTAGACTAGGTCAGATTAATGTGACCCGACTAGCTAAAGTTACATTCAGATGCATATTTAAATCAGTTTGAATTTACATCTTATGAAACTTGCCAGTCATGTCACAAAGATAAGATGACCATAGCTCTGTTTACTGGAAACAGAGAAAGAGTTAGTGAACTCTTGAGATTGATACATGTTGATGTAAGTAAGTTCCCCTGTCTACACATGCCAAGACTGGTTCTTTGTACTTCATTACATTCTCTGATCATCTCTCAAGATTCAGACATATGTTCCTGTTGAAACACAAGTCCGAAACTTTTGAGATATTCACAGAATATAAGTTAGAAGTAGAGAACCAAAAACAAGGGCATAAGTATTATGTCCTATGATGAGATCAAGGAGGAGAATACTTGAGCACGGAAATCCTGGACTATTCTAAAGGAGAATAAGATTCTCTCTCAGCATTACTCCTCCGTATACACCATAGCACGATGGTATATCGGGGTGGAGCAATCACACCCTATATGATATGGTGCGCTCTATGATGAGTACTACTGAGTTTCCTATTTCCTTTTGGGAGTTATGCACTTATGAAGTTGCATACCTATTGAATAGGGTTCCGATCAAATCAGTTGCCTACCACTTCATATGTGATATTGAAAGGAAGAGCCCATACCTTAAGTTAGTTAAGATTTGGGGTTGTCCGGCCTATGTCTAAAAGCAAAATCCGGATAAGCTCGAGGCAAGGTCTGTTATGTAGAACTGAAAATGTTCCAGCTATACAAACTGCAGCTGATGATTTGACAGAACCAAAGGATTCAATAGTTTCCAACGAACCTCAGCCTCTCCGCCGATCTAGTAGGGTTCCTCACCCACCTGAGAGTTACTTCGGTTTCTCTATGACAGTGGGAGCGATGATTGCATCATGAGATGATGACCCAACTAGTTTCGAGCTGGCCATCAGGAGTGAGACTCTGTAAGAATGGCTGGATGTTTATCGATCTGAGATAGAATCCTTATACACCAACAAAGTATGAACTTTGGTTGCTTTATCTGAAGGGTTAAATCCCCATCAGGAGCAAGTATATCTTGAGAAGATTACTTGGTGTACATGGAAAAGTTGAGACTTTCAAAGCTAGACTTTTTAAAGGTTTTCGTCATCGACCTGGCGTGGATAATGATGAAACCATTTTCCAGTTCCTATGCTTAAGTCCATCCAGATCCTACTTTCCACGGCTACATACCATGACTACGATATTTGGCGGTTGGGTGCCATGACTGCTTTTCTAAATGATGTTTTAGAATAGTGCGTCTATAAGTACACAGCCAGAGGGCCTCATAGACAGTGGGAGCAGCGGAAACGTGTGCAAAATGTTTTATGTGATAAAGCAGGCATCGCGGAGTTGGAACGTCTGTTTTGATGTGTTCGTCAAAGAGTTTGACATCATCAAAATGGTAGATGAACCTTGTATAAACAAAAAGGTAGTAGAGAGTATGGTGGTGATCCTCGTAGAGTACGTGGATGACATACTCTTGATAAGGAAGGAGTTTCCTATGCTACGCTCGGTCAATCTCCGCTTATCACAATGATTCTCCATATAGGATCAAAGTGATACCTACTAAATCCTGGGTTTTAGATCTATGAGATAGATCTAGTTGGGTATTAGGATACTCAATAGTTGTAGTGAGATGGTATCAGTTGATCCTGGAGAGAATCACTGGAAAGGTTCCGGGGTGATAAGGACGACTGAATGTCAGTCGCAGGCATTGTCTTTACCCTCGGTAAAGGGACGGTATGTTGGAAGAGTTCTAAGCTAGATACCGTGGCATACTAGACGATAAAGTCTGAATACATCGCTACTTAAGATGCTACCAAAGAGGCAGTCTGGGTGTATATTTGTTCATGAGATGAACTTAGTTCCTCCCATTGTGTGACAATGGAGTTGTGGCTTATGCCAAGGAACGTCCGTCCCATCAGTGATCCAGACATATTCTAAGGCTCTATCACCTAATCATGGAGATGGCTGATCTCCAAGGTGATCGAGGTTAGGAGAGTAAACTCAGAGGACAACACGGCGGATCCACTCATAAAGGCTTTTTCCCAGAGAGAGACTTTTATGGGATGGTTGAGTATGAGATACTACAACCACTGCTACAGATGGCCCTAGTGCAAGTGGAAGATTGTTAGTTATATGTATGCCCTAGAGGCCATTACTATACATAGGATGTATATTGTAGTGGATGCTGGGACATATATAGGGAGGACTTTCTTGCTCGACATGATAGTATGCTATCTGGTTGCTCTTTACCTTAACGTGTACACTGATTGTCTCTCTGTTACATGTTGGTAAAGCCCTAAGGATGTGTACTTGACTACCTGGACTATGATGCGGATCATACTAGTGGAAACATGGTAGTCCATAAGTACATCCTTCAAGGTCCCTAGTCGTGGGTATATCGAGACGGGGCATCGATATACCAGAGTAGACTAGCGTATACCTTCTCGACCCATGCAGATGGGCGATGGATGATCCCATATCCATTGGTGTTTGACATCAGAGATGATATACGGGTGCTCAGTAGAGACTGGGTACACTGGACGGACTCGCCGAGAACTCCCAGATGGTATTATACCTTACGTCAGATGGCAGTTCTTTGGTGACACTGGTACAGGTTAGTCTGTAGACCCGAGATCGTCATAAAGTCTTGTGTGATTCCCACTGTGCTTTGATTTCCACCTGACCACGTCCAAGAGGGTGTGCAAAACAGTGGCTTTTGGGTACAGTCCCGAATCGCATGGAGGCAATGAGTGATAGGAGGGGATTCGTCTCTCCCGATATATGGAGTTGATGTTGCACTGTGTTCGATTGGCTATAACCGGAAATCCCTGGCCAGGGTTGCTGAGATTTACTGGTAAGTGTTACCAGTAGTTTCTCAAACTGTTATAGACCTCATATCGACACGACTTATCGAGCTATTGGGGTCTGACGTTTACCACCCCTAGGCAAGATATGCGACATATCAGACGAACAGACCGGACTGTACGGTAAGTGTTACTGGTTGGATTCACAGGAGTGTGAGCGGGCTTGCTCGTCGATCTTCTGATCGCTCAATACCCGGATGGCCGTTATGTTTAGCAGACCGCTTGCGGCTTGTGGGTGTTTTGATATGATCATCACCTGCTGCCGGCGTATTGACGAGTCTTTAGAGTCCTACACAGAGGTTTCCTGGCTCAAGCGAAACGAAATAGGAGCGCATATGAGATATGTGCGGGACCGAGAATAATACCAGTATGTGATACTGTATTCGATTCTCGCGATTTGTGACATTGATCGGTTATATGCGATATAGCCGGGTTATCGGATCAACTGTTGATTCGATAAGTTGTTACTGTTGATATTAGTCGGTTATATGTGATATGACCGGATCATTAAGTCAAGTGTTGATTTAATGATTTAATGTATAATTGTATATTTGATATATCACTTTACATTAACTAATATTGGTTCACTTAAGATGTTTTTCTCACTTGTTTGTGCACATTGTATATATGATATAGTTTTGTGCACTAGTTTGTATCATGTTTGATGATACATGCAAACTTGGGTGTATGGTTGATTTAAACCTTGGTTAAGTAAATGGTTAGGGTTTTTATTAAATTATTCATTTATTTCTTTTGGAAAGATAAATGAAATGGTGGCTTATTTTGTTCTTTTGTTGAAACTTCATGAAGGGTTGAAAGCTTGACCATTTTGTTTCTTTCCTTTGACCTAACCATTCAACTTAACCCTAGTTTATTCTCTACACTAAACCATGGTTGCAATATGGTAACCATCACTTGGATTTTCTTTTTGACTTAATTCTTTTTCTTTCTTCTTCTTCATCTTCTTCATGAAGAGAAGAAACCATGGCTAGAAAATTCTAAGTGATGATTCCAAGTAAGAAATCCAATTCTAAAGTGAACCCACTTCCTATTTCTTCATCCTCTACCACTTGCCAAGTAGTATAGGGTGTTTTCTTCACAAGTTTCTTGACTTGGTGAAGTTGGAGCTTGATCTTGAGTGGCCTCGACGTAGATCATCTTCGGCATCGAAGTCGACGACCTAGCCCGCCCATTTCTCCGATGAAGCCGACGCTAGAGTCCGGGATCCGATGATCGCAGCGAGGGAACATCGTCACGGAGCTATGGAGGAGGAGGACCGGATCTACAAAGGTTGTATTTCCATTCACTACTTAGTTAAGTTGTTAACTAGTTGCTTGTTTCGCCTAATCTCTAGTCAACGATCGCATTAGGGTTTCTCGGCACTAGAAAAATTTAAATTTCGCATGCTTGATGCCTTGTGAGTCCTCCTTAGTGTGCCTAGGAACCCTACAATTAAATCAACACTTGATTTAATAATCCGGTTATATCACATATGACCAACTAATATCATTTATCTGTATATCACATTATCAAATCAACACTTGATTTTACAATCCGGTTATATCATATATAACCGAACCGAAAACAAATAACTTCCAGATTACAATACGGTATCACATACACATATTTAATCAGGCCCACACACATATCACATATGTGTCCTACTTCGTTTCGCTCGAACCAGGAAACTTCTGTGTGGGACTCTAAAGACTCGTCAATACGCCAGCAGTAGGTGATGATCACATCAGTCACCTATAAGCCGTCAGCGGTACTAGCTGGACGTAACGGCTACCTGGGCATTGAGCGATACGAAGATCAACAAGAAAGCTCTTCCATACTATCCAAGAAGCCTATCAGTAAAACTACCGTACAGTCCGTTCTCTTCATCTGATGTGTCGCATATCATGTCTTGGGGTGGTAAACATCAGTCCCCAGTAACGTGATAAGTCATGCCGATGTCTGGCCTATAATGATTCGAGAAACTACTAATAAATCTTATCAGTAAATCTCAGCAGCAGCCCTGGCCAGGAACTTCCAGTTATAGCCAATCGAGCACAGCGCAATATCAACCCCCAATACCGGGAGAGACGAAACCCTCCTATCGCTAATTGCCTCCATGTGACTCGGGACTGTACCCAAAATCCACCTGTTTCCATGACACTTTTTGTAAGTCTAAGGTAGCGCCCCGACCGTCTTTCCGAGGCCAAAATGCGGAAACGAAACTTTTTCAAAACTAGAAACCGACACTATCGTATGCTTAAAACCCGGATCGAACCTTTAACCTACAACTAGCTATATAGAGAGAGGGTTGAAAAGCTATACCGATCGATCCGTGTTCTTCGGTCTTTGGCCACCATCCCAAGCTCCTCACGGCATCTCCGGTCTCGATCTTCTCGTCGGAAAGGGCACCACTTCATCGATTCTTTTTATGGTCTCCCGCTTCATCCGAAGCAACTCAGGCACGAAGTGTGCTAGCCGACGTGTCCAAGGTGATGTAGAGAATGTTTGTGATAACTTTGTCTCTTGCATCCATGACATGGATGGAGGTTGAAGGTGTTGTCATTAATGGAGGCAATGGGCTAGAGGAGGAAGATGAAGAAGAGGATCTCTCTTTTTCTTTTCTTTTCTTGTGTTGCAATAATGAGATGAGAGAGAGCAAGAAAATGAAGTACAAGAGCTCAACCATCACCTTGGCTGCCCCTCTCTCTCCTCTTATCATTTCAACTCAATAAACAAACATAAAATATGACATTTACATAATAAAAGAGACCATGAGTCACAATATATGTCCATGTCACATTAAATGCATTTCATGATGATTTCTAGCTCACAATTTCCATTTACAAACATTAATCCAAATGTTTGCAACAATAAAAAGATACGGCAACATCTAAAGTAAACTCAAGACGGATCACAAGGATACCCCTCATGTAACGTCTTCAAAATAATAAAATATGATTTTTGGGAAATTTTATAATTTAATATTATTTTAATGAATATTTTAATATTCTGGTATAATTAAATACAGATAAATGGGGAAAAATTATGGAAAATTCTAAAATAAGTTATTTTAAGGAATTGCTTCGTTTTCTGTGCATGCCCCCATTTCCTCTAGTTTTGACCCTGAGTATGTCTAGTTTTGACTGATTCCATCTAGGGTGAAATCTGGGTTGATTTTCCTATGTTGGTGTATAATTTGGGACTTGTTTTGGCATGGATTTTGGTATTTGGTGATTCATTCCTGTCGGGTGGCGTTTGGACGTCAACGACAAGTGGATTTTGATTGTGTTTACATGCGAGTCGATAGGTTTTTACCTATGCGGGTAGCGTGTGCTATTTTGGTTTCCGATGTGATTTTCATGTGCTTTAGCATTGTGATATACTTGTAGGTACCCCGCGTGATGTTGAGGCAAAGGAGGTGAAGATAGCGACATCGGCTTTGGCACACGAGAAGCAATGTGAGTAGATTTATATCTGTGGGGAGAAGTCGGGTGGATGGCGTATAGCACCCCCGCAGTCCGTGGTGATGTATACGAATACGTATACACACGAATATTTATTATGTGTTGTTTAGGGTTATTGATGGTAATAATGATATTTTGATGATAAGAATATATTGGTTTGGTTTAGTGCGAACCCTAGAGTAGTGGTTGCACTCACACATACATTTACACACATACTTGCATTCATTCTTTCATTTATTAGAGTGCATATGATGGTGCGTATATCTACACATGGGTATGGGACTATGTGTTTATATACTGGATTTGAGGATAGTATTTGGGATTTGAGATGAGTCGATGAGATTGGGCTTGAGGCCAGGAGATCGGTGATGTGATTTGGTTCGTATCGAGATACGACACGATGTTTTAACGGGTCTTTTGACGTAGTGATTCTTACACCTGCATGCATACATTGAGGGTATCAATATTGTACTAGACGTAGATCAGTACCCCGATCATGACATTTGATAAAGAGGATACCAGATAAATAGTATGATGAATGTGATATTGACCCGTACCCAGATTTGGGATGCCGTACGACGGATTTACGTACAAGCTATATTTTGATGATTGATCCGCACTCTTGACTTGGGATGTCTGATTATAGATAGGGTATCGGATATGATATTATTGAGGCGGGATCACCGACTAATATATATACATGTATGTATATGTATCGACTCAGATGTTAGGCGGTTTCCTCACCCGTAGCTCTACTTGTTAGTTCAGCCGTATAGTTTAAGATGGTTGTTAGATTAGATTAGACTCCTACCTATTTCAAAAACTAACGAATCGTGGGTATTTTAAAAGACAGCCCAAGGGATCCTACGGATATTTCAAAAGACGTATCTTTTCATAAAAACACCGTAGCCCCTATTTTCAAAACCCCATGATTCGTGTTATTTCAAAAGGCACCAATTGTAGAGGTTATTTTAGATTAATGCAGATTAGTTATAGTTGCGTCTAGTATTCAGCTACCGCTCATTATTGTGGTTCGCATCGCATCGCATGCTTATATTATGTTTCATACTCCATTATTGATGTTATGCTGTTAGGACACCAGCACCATTACCGATGATGCGTATGTACCACGTACACTTACTTGCCGGCTCACACACATCTCCATCGGTAATTGCCATGTCACGTACACCTTAGAAAATATTATTGCATCGACATAGGTTGTTAGCTAATAATTTAGACATGATATTAGTGTACTTGCCTTATATGCTAGATTAGACATTGTAATTATTAGTTGTTACATCATGCATGTTATTATTCATGGATTTTTATGCCTGTATGCACTGTTTACATGCTATTGAGGATTGGATTCGGATTTCCATGAGATTTTCTGGATTTGGGGGAAAACCGCAAAACTTATATAAACTTCTTTTCTCTCTTTAAAATAAAAAGTGCGGTTTTCCCATGATGTATGAGTCGTCCACCATGAGTTTGCTGATGGATTTGGAAACCCGATTCGAGGAGACGGATGAACCGTTTCGGGTACATGGTGGACCCGGTAAGGTACCCCGGGGCAAGAAGCGCGTGGTGATGACGATGTGAGCCTGGCAGGGGAGCACTACCTACCGGTGATTTTACCCGACGCGTCGGATATCCGGAGGATACCGTCGTGGTCTTGAGATGGATGGTAGGGGCCGGTCTGGACTGACGGCGCCCTAGATATTATGATTGAGACATTGGGATTTCGAGATTTCGAGGTACAGAGACTGTGATACAGAGATATCGAGATATTGGGATTACGTTTTGTGCCGATGCTAGGCACTGTTTTATGCTGATTTCATTATGATACCTCAACTAAAAATACAAGGGAAATCTCACTAAATTATGAAAACAGTTTCTTCATTTACATGTATTCTGCTTTCATGCATTCATACCTCATATTCATGACATACTATTACCTGAGGCACTAGCACGAGCACTTGGCACTACATTCACGTATAGAGATTACATTGCCAGTTTAGCATGCTTCAGCTTTATTCATATTGAGGTTTCTTTATATCTGATCGTATTGACCTAGGTTGGGTCATGCATTCGATCTCTGCTTGTAGATATCTTTCTATTCACGAGTTGGCAACTCACCCCCGTTGTGCCCCAGTTCTTGCAGGTTTGCCGTACAGTTCTATAGCGGCATTTCTGGCACACTGCTTCCTTTTGGGTGATTTGCTTGGATAGGTGGGTTCTTTTGTATCAGAACCGCCGTTGTATTTATATTATTCATTGTATCTAGAATATCCATCAACCAAAACTCGTATATTGTTTCAGACCTAGACTAGTGATGTATTATTCGACCATAGAGTCGCGCTTAGTAGTGTTGCGGTTTTCTTGTTGCTTTTGAGCTTTCTTTTGGATTTGATCCTCGCCACTTGGCGTTGTATATTATTGTTGCATGTGTGGTGGTGACCGTCGATTGACGAAGAGCTAGCTCCCGCTTGGGGATGCCTTTATCATTGCATATATTGTTATCCTTGTTATACCCCATTCGGGGCCAGTTTTACAAAAGAAACTCTGCCGAAATTTTTAGAAAAGACTGTACTGTTTTTAAAAATGCATATTCGGCTTAGTTATTTAAAAACCTTGATTTCAAACATGTTTTTCTTCACTTCTTTAAACCAGTTTCTTTACTTATTCTAAAAAATGGTTTTAGATTTCTGGGCTTTTGGCTTACTTGGATCAGATGGAGTCCTATAGACTTCATATGGTTCAAGGGCCAGTCACGTGCTCTTTCGGGTCGTGACAAAGTTGGTATCAGAGCGCTAGGTTGACCTTGGTTCGAGTCTAAGTTTGACTATGTGGAGCCTAGGGCGTTTATATATATACAGAACTTAGGCTTGACCTTACGGAACTTAGACTTGGTCGAGGGGGTATTAGACCCGAACTTTCGTCGTGTAGGATGACCCTTGGTTGATGGAATAGGTAACTAAAGTAGAGTGACGTACCGTTGGTATGTTCCGCGGCATACTTACGACACGCCATTCCGCTTAAGGAACCTTAGGATGTACATATTTTCGAGATCAGTGATCCTCTTTATATCCAGGATTATACATCCATTTGAGATCCCCGATTCTATTAGTTTCATGATCATACCTTTATTGATGCTGTTCCTTCCCATGATCATGTATCCACTTTGGATCTGTTGTTTCCTTTCTTGCCATTGATGTGCTCTCCTTGATACTCGATTGAGGTTCCTGTCACCATGTTTGAGGGCAGTTTGGGCTGCTGCTAGGGTTACGGCCGGTGTGAGCTCGTTTGGTACGAGGGCCGACCATTGTGTTTTCTGGTGACATGGGAACGTCTCGAGTTAGTGTTGGTGATTGTGACCTCTAGTGGAGGCGAGTGCTTGGTCTTGCACCGGATGATCGGGCCATTGTTAGAGCTGCCAGTTGAGAGAGGACTGTTGATGTACAGCATACCTCAGAGATTGTGATGTCGCCTACCGTGCAGACAGATGGACCAGCTGTTGCTGAGATTGACAGGATGTCTCTTCCGAAGCTTACGAGCTGAGATTGCCGTAGCTTTCAGGCAGATATGAGACAGATGATAGCTAGTCTACCCGATTTGAGAGACGAAGGTGATTCGTCCGATTTTGCGCCGGAGCGGGCCCTGATGAGTTGAAGATTTCCAGTGTGGAGAGTCTTACTCAGATCTAGAGCAGACCGACTCAGAGATGACCGCCTATGTATTGCCTTTCCTGGAGGATTGAGGCGCTGTTCGGCGTACAGGCGAATAAGCCAGTTGCTGCTGCAAATGACGAGATGTCGCCCAGATGGTTGGAGCTACTGCAGCGCGAGCATATACTTAGAGAGATGATAGCGAGTCGCTAGTCACCTGAGGATGAATGACTAGGACAGGTGGTTCGTTTGTTTACCGATGCGAGGTCATCAGATAGATTGTTTCCAGCTAGAGACGACTTCACGCAGGTTCGTTGAGAGTCGATAGAGACGATCGAATGTCAGGAGCCCATTTTCCAAGTTTAAAGTATACAGAAAGACATGCAGGTGATTCTATGGACTCTCTAGAAGAATGAAACCCTAACTCGACTTAATGACCGTGTGAAAGCCTTTGAACCTTCGGGTTTGCGGTGGTTCCTCAGCGCCATTAGTGAGGCTTGGGTTTGCCCTTCTACGGCTGGACCACCGACGCTGTGGCATGTACTCGATACTATTAAACTGTACCCATGATGTGATCTCTTGGGGGATTATGAGGATCTGACGAGTCGATCGGATGGTTCGACATCTTTCGGATATCGTGATGGGACACTGCTTGGGAGACTCCAGATGCGAGCGTAGCCGTCGGAGCGCAGTTCGTGTAGCCACGATGAGTTAAGTCCGAATCAGTCGACATTGAGCAAGGTGGAGTAAAGAGTTCGTACGAGATTTCGACGAGATGACGTCCCACTCCGCTGACATTAGAGATGTGATATGCACCCCGAGGCGTGGTATATGGATGTATCTTCCAGAGAGAAGCGCGATAGGTATGCAGCCGTTCCGGAATAAGCTTTAGCTTCAGCATTGGATGATGACTTCCGGGCATTTCGGCAGGATTGAGATTTGAGAAAGGAACCTCGACAGGACCTTTCTGGAGTACGTTACGAGAAGACCTAGACCAGGAGTGGTCGTATTGCGCACACCCAGCAGGACAGAGTTCGGCATTGTCGACGAGGTAGTTGACCATGTTCGGATAAAGGAACTTACCCAGATGCGTTGCAGATCGATCAGGGACAGACGAGTGATGAGTATTCCTCCGATGGTTGGGACGTGTTCCCGAGGACCTGTTCGGCCTGACATCCTCTACAGAATGATGAAGCTACAGAATATGCGATTTCGTGTCCGTGCGAGAGACTTCAGATTGACCGTGGCCGAGAACAGTGCAGTGCGTAGTAGCTTGGCGTGACGTCATAGTGGACGACGATAGAGACAGTTGGAACAAGAGGTTCGTGTGAGACACTGATGAGCTGTCATTGCTTCCCGTCGAGACTAGAGACCTGATATGCTTACAGAGACGTTGGAATGTGACCAGTTTCCGAGAAAATATTGTGCTGAGGACACAGGTGTTTTTGAGCGAGAAGAGGTTGTGCAGGAAGCCAGCCTCTGTACAGATCGGCATAGGCATGATCGGAAGAGACCTTGAGCAGGATTCCTTCCAGGACATTGCTGCAATGATGTTTGCACCCAGGATCAGATGTGTGACGTGCTTTCAGAGAGCCAGAGGCCGACGCCAGTGATACGCTGCCTTACGAGCGGTCGTGAGGATTGACCGAAAGGTGACCAGGAAAGTGCCAGAACGGAATCGTTCCTGTCAGTACTCCTGACCGGGCCGATGAGCCGATGGATTGCGAGATTGGTAATCTACAGGAAAGATCAGGAACCAGAGGCAGAGGACGCCAGCCGCGAGCAAGAGGCAAGTAGATATCTTGCGCAGCTAGCATCGGATGTTCCGGTACCTTCTTGACCCTGAAGGATGGTATATCGACGACGGTAATTATGATTTGTGATTTTGTGATTTGATTATCACGTATCCGTTGCTTTGGATTTCGGTATTTTGGGCGATCTATTCACATGATTTAGTCTTGATGACTGAGTTTCATGATATTTGATTTTGTGCACCATGGTTGCACCTACTGGGTATTTATACCTTGTACATAGTTATTACTCTTGAGCTGTTGATTGCGATTTCATGCCTATTTTATGCTGGTGATTTGATTTACGCTTCCAGCAGAGTTTCATGTAATTTTAGTGTTTTGATTTTGCACTCGGTATAGCTTATATGTGCTTGTAGTGTATCGATATGTGTTTTGTGCCCGCAGCTGCACACGTTTATGATTTTCTTCATATTTGGATACACTTGGTGTTGCTGCTTACGTATTTGAGTTATTGCTTGGTATTTGTGCATGGGATGCACCAGTTCTATACTTCGTGCATTTGTCGCACCAGTTTTATGTTTCTTGCGTTTATCGCATCAGATTTATATTTCGTGCCTTTGTTGCACCGGATTTATATTTTGTGCATTACGATTGCACCTGACTTCGATTTGATGCCTTTCGGTATGTCGATTTTGATTGTGATATTGATGTGGATTCTTGCACTCCGTGCTTTTGACTGGACTTACGCATATTCGACGTTGCTATTGGATTTTGTGATTCCGTGCATATTGAGTGCGCAGGGTCTAGATTTTCATTCGTGCATGATGGATGCACCGATTTGGATTTTCGCGCATGTTGGGCGCATGTTTTGAGATACGATTTTGGGGCACACCAGATGCACTAAATCGAGATTCTTCGTGCATGTCAGATGCACCTGTTTTGGCTGCCAGGCACACGTTGCCTATGACAGATGCTTCGTGCACACCCGTTGCACCTAGATGTTGTTTTGTGCACATGTTTAGCACATATATTGATTTTGATTTCCGTGCGCACCAGACGCACAGGGTGGTGTTATGTGATTTTTGGGATTTATTCCTTTTGGAGCAGTACATTTTTATGATGTTGGATATTTGCTTTCATACTGAGCAGGACTAGTCAGTGGGCAGTACCTGGATATATTTTGCATGCATCGATAGTTATCGAAGGGATTTCCGAAAAGCGAGCTATAGTCTCAGTATATACCTACGTGTCCGATATGACACGAAACGTTTTAAAAACAAGGAAACCCTTCTAAACTGTTTTCAAAACGGCGGAACGTACCTATTAAACAAAGGATATATATACACATATATAGTTATTTTCTTATGAGAAACGTCCGCCACTGTGCAGTGTTACGCGCATCGCACAGCGACTTAAAAAGATTTGGCATACATTTGCATCAGCTATTTACATGTATAGATTGGATGTCTACATGTATAGTCTTGGTCCATATCATATTGATTTTGTATTGGATTTGACATTGTGTCGTTATCATGACTCCGATGATTGCGGATGCTTGATGGAGTGTTGCTTTTGAGTTATCTGCTCAGTACTCATGCGCATGCATTGCGCTATGATGTTTTATGTATAGATGATTTCGGAACCCCGATGACTTGGAATTTGTATTGAAATATTTTAGTATTTGGGGGTTTAAATTTAAATTCGGGGACCGAATTTCTTTAAGGGGGGTAGATTGTAACGTCTTCAAAATAATAAAATATGATTTTTGGGAAATTTTATAATTTAATATTATTTTAATGAATATTTTAATATTCTGGTATAATTAAATACAGATAAATGGGGAAAAATTATGGAAAATTCTAAAATAAGTTATTTTAAGGAATTGCTTCGTTTTCTGTGCATGCCCCCATTTCCTCTAGTTTTGACCCTGAGTATGTCTAGTTTTGACTGATTCCATCTAGGGTGAAATCTGGGTTGATTTTCCTATGTTGGTGTATAATTTGGGACTTGTTTTGGCATGGATTTTGGTATTTGGTGATTCATTCCTGTCGGGTGGCGTTTGGACGTCAACGACAAGTGGATTTTGATTGTGTTTACATGCGAGTCGATAGGTTTTTACCTATGCGGGTAGCGTGTGCTATTTTGGTTTCCGATGTGATTTTCATGTGCTTTAGCATTGTGATATACTTGTAGGTACCCCGCGTGATGTTGAGGCAAAGGAGGTGAAGATAGCGACATCGGCTTTGGCACACGAGAAGCAATGTGAGTAGATTTATATCTGTGGGGAGAAGTCGGGTGGATGGCGTATAGCACCCCCGCAGTCCGTGGTGATGTATACGAATACGTATACACACGAATATTTATTATGTGTTGTTTAGGGTTATTGATGGTAATAATGATATTTTGATGATAAGAATATATTGGTTTGGTTTAGTGCGAACCCTAGAGTAGTGGTTGCACTCACACATACATTTACACACATACTTGCATTCATTCTTTCATTTATTAGAGTGCATATGATGGTGCGTATATCTACACATGGGTATGGGACTATGTGTTTATATACTGGATTTGAGGATAGTATTTGGGATTTGAGATGAGTCGATGAGATTGGGCTTGAGGCCAGGAGATCGGTGATGTGATTTGGTTCGTATCGAGATACGACACGATGTTTTAACGGGTCTTTTGACGTAGTGATTCTTACACCTGCATGCATACATTGAGGGTATCAATATTGTACTAGACGTAGATCAGTACCCCGATCATGACATTTGATAAAGAGGATACCAGATAAATAGTATGATGAATGTGATATTGACCCGTACCCAGATTTGGGATGCCGTACGACGGATTTACGTACAAGCTATATTTTGATGATTGATCCGCACTCTTGACTTGGGATGTCTGATTATAGATAGGGTATCGGATATGATATTATTGAGGCGGGATCACCGACTAATATATATACATGTATGTATATGTATCGACTCAGATGTTAGGCGGTTTCCTCACCCGTAGCTCTACTTGTTAGTTCAGCCGTATAGTTTAAGATGGTTGTTAGATTAGATTAGACTCCTACCTATTTCAAAAACTAACGAATCGTGGGTATTTTAAAAGACAGCCCAAGGGATCCTACGGATATTTCAAAAGACGTATCTTTTCATAAAAACACCGTAGCCCCTATTTTCAAAACCCCATGATTCGTGTTATTTCAAAAGGCACCAATTGTAGAGGTTATTTTAGATTAATGCAGATTAGTTATAGTTGCGTCTAGTATTCAGCTTCCGCTCATTATTGTGGTTCGCATCGCATCGCATGCTTATATTATGTTTCATACTCCATTATTGATGTTATGCTGTTAGGACACCAGCACCATTACCGATGATGCGTATGTACCACGTACACTTACTTGCCGGCTCACACACATCTCCATCGGTAATTGCCATGTCACGTACACCTTAGAAAATATTATTGCATCGACATAGGTTGTTAGCTAATAATTTAGACATGATATTAGTGTACTTGCCTTATATGCTAGATTAGACATTGTAATTATTAGTTGTTACATCATGCATGTTATTATTCATGGATTTTTATGCCTGTATGCACTGTTTACATGCTATTGAGGATTGGATTCGGATTTCCATGAGATTTTCTGGATTTGGGGGAAAACCGCAAAACTTATATAAACTTCTTTTCTCTCTTTAAAATAAAAAGTGCGGTTTTCCCATGATGTATGAGTCGTCCACCATGAGTTTGCTGATGGATTTGGAAACCCGATTCGAGGAGACGGATGAACCGTTTCGGGTACATGGTGGACCCGGTAAGGTACCCCGGGGCAAGAAGCGCGTGGTGATGACGATGTGAGCCTGGCAGGGGAGCACTACCTACCGGTGATTTTACCCGACGCGTCGGATATCCGGAGGATACCGTCGTGGTCTTGAGATGGATGGTAGGGGCCGGTCTGGACTGACGGCGCCCTAGATATTATGATTGAGACATTGGGATTTCGAGATTTCGAGGTACAGAGACTGTGATACAGAGATATCGAGATATTGGGATTACGTTTTGTGCCGATGCTAGGCACTGTTTTATGCTGATTTCATTATGATACCTCAACTAAAAATACAAGGGAAATCTCACTAAATTATGAAAACAGTTTCTTCATTTACATGTATTCTGCTTTCATGCATTCATACCTCATATTCATGACATACTATTACCTGAGGCACTAGCACGAGCACTTGGCACTACATTCACGTATAGAGATTACATTGCCAGTTTAGCATGCTTCAGCTTTATTCATATTGAGGTTTCTTTATATCTGATCGTATTGACCTAGGTTGGGTCATGCATTCGATCTCTGCTTGTAGATATCTTTCTATTCACGAGTTGGCAACTCACCCCCGTTGTGCCCCAGTTCTTGCAGGTTTGCCGTACAGTTCTATAGCGGCATTTCTGGCACACTGCTTCCTTTTGGGTGATTTGCTTGGATAGGTGGGTTCTTTTGTATCAGAACCGCCGTTGTATTTATATTATTCATTGTATCTAGAATATCCATCAACCAAAACTCGTATATTGTTTCAGACCTAGACTAGTGATGTATTATTCGACCATAGAGTCGCGCTTAGTAGTGTTGCGGTTTTCTTGTTGCTTTTGAGCTTTCTTTTGGATTTGATCCTCGCCACTTGGCGTTGTATATTATTGTTGCATGTGTGGTGGTGACCGTCGATTGACGAAGAGCTAGCTCCCGCTTGGGGATGCCTTTATCATTGCATATATTGTTATCCTTGTTATACCCCATTCGGGGCCAGTTTTACAAAAGAAACTCTGCCGAAATTTTTAGAAAAGACTGTACTGTTTTTAAAAATGCATATTCGGCTTAGTTATTTAAAAACCTTGATTTCAAACATGTTTTTCTTCACTTCTTTAAACCAGTTTCTTTACTTATTCTAAAAAATGGTTTTAGATTTCTGGGCTTTTGGCTTACTTGGATCAGATGGAGTCCTATAGACTTCATATGGTTCAAGGGCCAGTCACGTGCTCTTTCGGGTCGTGACACCTCACCTGTATATACATACCTGCACCCGCATTCTGACTGAATGCGAATGCGATGAGACAAAAGTAATCCAACAAATCTAATACTAGGATCCGGCTTAAACCAAAGCCCACTAGTATGATCCGTCTGATCATGATCCGTAAAATACCACACGTATATGATCGAACCCTGCCATATATCATACGGCCTCTACAACGTTTCGCCCGAAACTTGAGAAACAGTCTGTGGGGGACTCTAAAGACTCGTCAATACTTTGGCTGTGGATTTAAGCACTAGCTCGTCAAAGGTACTAGCCGTACGTAACGGGCTACCAGGTATTGACTAAAAGGGAGGTCGATGAGCGAACTCATCCTGACACCCTACTGAGCCTGTCAGTGACAATATCCGTACAGTCCGGTCCGTTCGTCTATGAGCATCGCATGGCGGGCCTAAGGGGTTGGTAAAAGTCAGACCCCCAAAAGCGGTACAAGTCGTGTCGGAGTGTAGCCTAGAACACCCACAGATACTACTGGAATACCTACCAGTAAATCTCCTGCCTTGGCCAAGGACTTCGTGTAATGGATCTCCTAGACACAGCGCGATCTCACTCCCAATACCGGGAGATACGAAACCCCTACCGATCCGCTCACTGCCTCCATATGGCTCAGGACTGTACCCAACTAAAACCTGTTTGCACGACTCCTTTGAGCCATGGTAGGGTAGTAATCAAAGCACAGTGGGAACTCACACAAGACAAATGACGATCTCAGGTCGATGAACTAACCTATACACATGTTACCAGGGAACTGCTATCTGATGTCATGTATAATACCAACTAGCATGTTCCCGGCAAGTCCTGTCCGGTGTACTCATAACCCAATGAGCACCTGCATACATATTAGGTGGACCAACTGATACCAATGTCTTGTGAGACTGGCCATCGCCCCTAGTTGGGGTCTCGACTATATACACTAGTCAACTCCGGAGTATCGATGCCCTGTCTCGAAATTCCCACGACTAGGGACCACTTTAAGGATGTGCTTATAGACCCCAGCTCCCACGTATATGATCGTAATCATACTGCTGGCCGTCAAGCAAGAATCCTAAAGGCTCTATCAACGTGTAATAGCGACCTGTAAGGTCATCTAAAGCAGTACACGATGATAAAGATAAACCAGAAAGCATACTATCCTCTTGAGTAAGACTTTCCTACCGGCATAGGTCCCTCCTCAATCATTGCAATCACGTGCCCGTGATCCAATAATTGACTCTGAGGGCACTATATCCTACAATCTCCCACTTGCACTCAAGGCTAATTATTGCGATGTCGCATACTCACAGCCCGTGCGATACCGAACACCCAACTCCTCTACTAATCAGTCTCACAAAGCCCGTTTGTGAAACTATTGCGTTCGAGAAATAGCGTCAGTGTGTGGATCCACCCTGATGTTTCTTTCTATGTCTCTTTTTATCTCAAGTTCGCGGAGAAAGCCATCTCCCGAAATGAGCAATACCTGTCTTAGAATATGTCTGGATATCTGATGGGACCTAGTTCATAAATGAACTCCAAATCCAAACTTCTTAGACTGTATCGTCAACTGAACTTAATCAGTATCCTGCGCCATGCCTCCCTCAGTAGCCGCTTGGACCACCTGTCCAAAATACCGCCCCTAGTCAGAGGAAAAAACTATAACTCTGACAGTCACTCTGTCATCCAGGTCATCTTGGAAGCCTGGAATGATAACCGTCTCCTAAAAGAGGCTGTTGTTATCATATCCCTAGAACATCCACTTATGTTCTAAAACTGCTTCCGATCGTTTCTCCAGTATTGGATTAATATCAACTTATTGCATCTCTTGAAAAAACAACATCTGGTGTGGTACTTGACATCTCATGATCAACTCAATTGCCTAAGCAAGTGATCTGCTAATCATGCACATCCCTCTCCCCTTTAGTCTGTAAGACACTTTTATAGAGGGTGACTCCATCACCTGCAGGTACACTACCGTGCCAGGAGTCTTCCATTCTAAAACACCTTTAGAATTCTGTCTAAGTACCCTAATTGGGACACTTCCCAAATCTAGATCTAAAACCATAGATCTAGTAACCAGAGTGTCTGATATTATATTTATATCCTATGTGGAGAAACCACTGTGTGAAGACCAAAGTATAACCGATCGCAGTATAGGAATTTCATTTCCTACTCTGTGTATGTCATCCAAATACCAGGACATCACACCCTACTACCTTCTTAACAGATCCATCCCCTATTTTGATGAAGTCAAACTTATGACTGTCATATCAGAAATAGATGATCTATTTCCGCTATTACCGCTTTAGTCTATAAATAGACATAAACCACTTGTCCACTATGCTTCCGCTGCTCCCACTGACTACGACAACCCTCTGGCAAAGTCATATACACGTGCACTTCTAAAGCTAGTTTAGAACGACGCTATACTCATCCTCCTTCCAGGTCTCATAGCCTGGAACAACAGTAGTGTCTGGTCTGGATAAACAAGAACCTCCCTATCACCGTCTTTGAGCATACCGAAGTACCTCTCGAGTGCCTGAGGTTACCCACCATATCTGCGGAGTGGCCAATGGAATGTCAATCCAGATTGAATCTTTAGGTCGTATTAAATTTTCAGTAATCATTTGCGGTTCTGGAATCACTTCATGTTCTACCATACTCCCACTACTGTTTTTTGAAAAAATCCATTTTACTAAAACCGTGGCGAGTCAAGAAAAATATCACTATTGATCTTCCAGATGGTAGAAAATCAACCCTCGTCATAGCCCGGGTCAACCCACAAACAGCCATTACAGAAACGTGCCTTGAGTCATCCAGAGTCTGATTTTAAGCATAAGCTGGACAACTCCCCGTACCTTAACATCGTTAAGATATGAACCATTCTATATCCAATATAGAAACTAAGGCACTGATTTAATTGGAACCGGATTCAAATCATGCAGCTGTCTCAAGTGCATGTCAACTAAATGGAAAGAGGCCGATCAGCATTACTCAACTTAGGAGTGCTTCCAATTATGAGTAACCTGAAAAAAATAAGCAAGTTCTCTTAATCATTACTATCAACTGAATACCATACACAAGTATCTACATCTTCGATCACCTTAAAGAATCCCGATACTTGCAACATCTGGTTCTCTACTTTACTCTTATACATATAACTTCTCAAAACATGGACCTTGTGTTTCTACGAAACACTTGTCTAAGAACTAGAGAAGTCATAAGTAAACGGAATATAGTACGAGTACCAACCCCTCTGTCCTCATGGACACTGGACAACATACAATACTCTGTATAAGTCCCCTGAGTTGAATAACTCAAACCCTGTGCGTCGTAGGTTGAAAACTGTACTTATGGTTAAGAAGAATTACACCGCTGTTTAATGCTCCTTACCTAACCATCCACTGATATAGGTAAATGTCATAGACATAATTCCAAAAAGTTATATCTCACTCTATAAGAATAGACGTACAAATATATCAATTTGAAATTAGTGCATAACAACGGATATTCAAAACCAAATATTTGCCGTCCGGCAAACAACCCAGGTGATTTCTTCAAATATCACCAATTACAACGAATCCCGATATAATGAGGATGATATCCCAATTCCCAATAAATTAATCCCACTCATCATCTGTAAAACCATAGAGATGTGAGAATCAAACCTGGTAAACACATACCCTGGAGCAAGGACTAATTGGGAAATCAGTTTTCTTTAAAAAGTACACAGTGAAACTGAAACATGTAAATGTTTCGAAGGGGTATCCGGGTATTCCTAGCCATGCCTCTTCCATTATCAGATTCACAACTGTAACCGTATATTTCTTTGCCATCTCTCCAAATCCATTTATATGTCTTTAGTCATTACCTTCTGTACACCACCGTTAGGCTAAATGGTTTTCTTCCTTCCCTACCGTTCGACACCAGCCTATGGTTTGGATGAAGACTATCCATTAAGCGTAATAGGTCTACTGTCCTAATCCTAGGAGAACTCGCAACCTGAGAGAATGTGAAGATTAAAGACAACTGAATAAACCTTATTCCTATTTCTCCTGAACCAGAATCCATCCCCGAAATGGAACAAGTCCTTTTGAGTTCGTATATAACCATACGATGGAGTATCCAATAAACTGTGAATCTTCGTAGTGATACAGAGTGTTCTGGAGAAATACAAAGGTGAAGTTGGATTGGCGATGAAATACTTGGTTTGGTCGTGAATAGCAGTTGCAATTTACTTTGCCCTCTAACTAATCCCTTTATTTGTCTTAACTTAATACCTTCTGTACACATTTTAGGCTGAATGGTTTTCTTTATACCCTACCTTTCGGCACCTGCCTATGGTTTGGATGAAGACTATCCAATTAGCGTAACAGTTGTACCGTCCTAATCCAAGGAACACTCGCAACCTGAGAGAAGGTAAAAGGAAAAGACAACTGAATAGTCCTATTCGTTTTCTCCAGAACCGGAAACCATCCTCGAATAAGTTCCTTCGAGTTTGTATATAACCATATGATGGTTTTATCCAATGGAAGTGGACTTTCGTAATAATACGGGGTGTTCTGGAGAAAAGGGTAAAAGTAGGAGTGGCAATGAGGTATGCAATTCAGCCAATCCAAAAGCCAGTGTTTAAGAAGGTTCGGTAACTTGGTCACTGAGTCATAGTCAAGGGTCGGGCCATGGTCGCTGCCAAAGAGAGAGAGAAAAAAAACACTCAGCGTGCACTCTAACCTAGATCAGAATGGTTATCACTTTATCCAATCAGGAAACCTCCCACTTTAACCTCAAATTCTCCTCCAAACCTGAAACAAGAATTAGTCGGGATCACCTAAGGAGTAAACCAACTCATCAGTGGGAATCGGGATCCAACTATCATCGCATGATAACATGATGGAATCCACTCACGTTATCACACTTCAGAAGGTATCCGCATATCTGGCAAGTTTCAGTTTCTTTAGAAACACCCGATGTGATTTTTACCCCATGCTCTTATGACCTTGACTAAGGCCAACAAATCATAAGTCACATGCCAAGTTCTACCCGTCATTGTCCAGGTTAATTTGAACCCACCCGTACAAGCCCTTGACTAGGGCCAATAAGGCTGTACGACTGTCCCAAACCAACGCATCGATCTATGCAGCAGAAAAGTAACAAATAGCTACCATAGACTATGCCTTGACTAAGGCCAACAAACATAGCATGGATACTAAGAGATACCCGTCTGAAATGACGGAGGGCTACGAATGGTTTTTGGCGAAAAACCTTTAACGTAATGAACTTGATATCGTTGAAGGAACCGGATAGCTTTTTACAAAAATATAGTGGCTAAAACCTTTGCTAAAGAGGTCACTCCCGGTGAAGGGATCTCGGCTCTTTCCCCGTAGAATGAGGTGCAGGATATTCCAACTGAATACCACGATGCAAAGCAAAAAGTAATCGACTATAGTGAAGTTATTACCCTGACGCAAACTTCTATCCAAGGGGTCACTCCCGGTGAAGGGATCTCGGCCCTTGCCTCGTCGACTAAGGTGCTGGATATTCATAACCGAATACCACTGTGCAAAACAAAAGAGAACGTCCTTGCAACAACAGCTTTTTTTGAAAAATCGTTCCAACAACGTCAAACAGGTTTGTTTAGCTTGCATTGATTCGAATCAATGCAGTCCCATCAATTAATCATACCACAAAAGAACGAAAATATGATGTACGTATATGCCATCCTCATTCGCCACTGGGTCCTGTCATCACCCGTTAGATTACTTAACTAACAACAGTGCGGGAACTGGACTTGGACGGGTATAAAACATATACAACATCTACTAGTATATATATCAATATATAATATTTGCTCAAGGCGTGATAAAATGCAACATCACAGAAATGTAATAAGCATCACAGAACAATACAGATAATCTGGAAGTCCCGGGTTTCACAGAGTCACAACTGAAACACGACGTTCCTCTGGTCGTGTGGATAGCCTGTGTAATGAAATCCTAGACCCCTACGGGCGTGGCAAGTTACCCACCAAAACCTGAAGCGAGGCAGCCCCCTTCAACAACGTGAATGGACCACCCAGCACTTCACGGAATCCGGTAACTTGAGCACCCCTCCTTGGGTCAACCTGTACCCCCTACGAGTGCGGCGAATAGCCTGCCAATTCTAGAGTGAAGCCCCCTCCGTCTCAAAACCATGAGATGCGGGGCCGTTGCCCTCTAGAACCCGGCTACCCGTGCACCCATCTGCGGGGTAATCCTAGTACAGAAAGTAAAATATACAACGGGTACATCGACCTCAGCCCGGTTGTGCCCCAAAAGAATAATATACAAACAGGCAGTGACGGTAGTCCACATGTCGGACACTTGCCCCGCAATATCAAATGTACAAATACAACCAAATTGTACTACCATTGCATCCAGGCTATCCATCACGAAAAATCCGCAACATCACAGCACAACACATAACATCAACGTGAATGTCACGTTCGCAAATCCGTCTAAAAGAGCTATAGCAATTAGACAGGATAATCAAATGACATTCACGGTCGCAGATATAATGTAAATACTATGAACTAACATGTTTAAAAATTTCGATCGACAATGTTTCCTGAAGTGGGCCCCAAGCACAATATCCAGTACTCAGACAAATCTTGGCCCAAACAAAAAATACCAGAAACCCCATTTCCAACACGGAGACCACTGCAGAAAGTTTTGTGCAGTGTTGCTACAGTACGGACGTGGAACCGCGGCCAAAATATGGGTACGGCTGCGGTTCCACCGCACTACAGTGCAATCAATGTACCTAATTTTCTCAGAACTCTTAAAAAATCCTGCCTGTTTTTCTGACACACCCAAAAAAAATTTTAGAGCACAAAAAAAATTCGACAGAAACTTGATGACTTGGAATCGCAGTTTCGGAATTTTCGTTCGATCGAAGTTCTAAACATGTTAGTGCAAGCTAGTAAAGGTTAATGGCGTGGCTCTGATACCATGTAAGTCTACGGTAGCGCCCCGGCCGTCTTTCCGAGGCCAAAATGCGGAAACGAAACTTTTTCAAAACTAGAAACTGGCGCTATCGTATGCTTAAAACCCGGATCAAACCATTAACCTACAACTAGCTATCTAGAGAGAGGGTTGGAAAGCTATACCGATCGATCCGTGTCCTTTGGTCTTTAGCCACCATCCCAAGCTCCTCGCGGCATCTCCGGTCTCGATCTCCTCGTCGGAAAGGGCACCACATCATCGATTCTTTTTACGGGCTCCCACTTCATCCGAAGCAACTCGGGCACGAAGTGTTCTAGCCGACGTGTCCAAGGTGATGTAGAGAATGTTTGTGATCACTTTTTGTCTTGCATCCATGACGTGGATGGAGGTTGAAGGTGTTGCCATTGATGGAGGCTATGAGCTAGAGGAGGAAGAAGAAGAAGAGGATCTCTCTTTTTCTTTTCTTTTCTTGTGTTGCAATAATGAGATGAGAGAGAGCAAGAAAAAGAAATACAAGAGCTCAACCATCACCTTGGCTGCCCTTCTCTCTCCTCTTATCATTTCAACTCAATAAACAAACATAAAATGTGACATTTACATAATAAAAGAGACCATGAGTCACAATATATGTCAATGTCACATTAAATGCATTTCATGATGATTTCTAGCTCACAATTTCCATTTACAAACATAAATCCAAATTTATGCAACAATAAAAAGATACGGCAACATCTAAAGTAAACTCGTGATGGATCACAAGAATACCTCTCACCTGTATATACATAACTGCACCCGCATTCCGACTGAATGCGAATGCGATGAGATTAAAGTAATCCAACAAATCTAATACTAGGATCCGGCTTAAACCAAAGCCCACTGGTATGATCCGTCCGATCATGATCCGTGCAATACCGCACGTATATGATCGAACCCTGCCATATATCATACGGCCTTTACAACGTTTCGCCCGAAACTTGAGAAACAGTCTGTGGGGTACTCTAAAGACTGGTCAATACTTTGGCTGTGGATTTAACCACTTGCTCATCAGAGGTACTAGCCGTACGTAACGGGCTACCAGGTATTGACCAAAAGGGAGGTCGATGAGCGAACTCATCCTGACACCCTACTGAGCCTGTCAGTGACGATATCCGTACAGTCCGGTCCGTTCATCTATGAGCATCGCATGGCGGGCCTAGGGGGTTGGTAAATGTCAAAACCCTAAAAGCGGTACAAGTCGTGTCGGAGTGTAGCCCAGAACACCCTGAGATACTACTGGAATACCTACCAGTAAAATCTCCTGCCTTGGCCAAGGACTTCGTGTAATGGCTCTCCTAGACACAGCGCGATCTCACCCCCAATACCGGGAGAGACGAAACCCATGCCGATCCGCTCACTGCCTCCATGTGGTTCGGGACTGTACCCAACTAAAACCTGTTTGCACGCCTCCTTTGAGCCGTGGTAGGGTAGTAATCAAAGCACAGTGGGAACTTACACGAGACAAATGACGATCTCAGGTCGATGAACTAACCTGTACACATGTCACCAAAGAACTGCTATGTGACGTCAGGTATAATACCAACTAGCATGTTCCCGGCGTGTACTGTCCGGTGTACTCATAACCCAATGAGCACCTGTATACATCTTAGGTCGACCAACTGACACCAATGGCTTGTGAGACCGGCCATCACCCCTCGTCGGGGTCTCAACTGTATACACTAGTCTACTCCGGAGTATCGATGCCCTGTCTCGAAACTCCCACGACTAGGGACCACTTTAAGGATGTGCTTATAGACCCCAGCTCCCACGTATATGATCGCCATCATACCGATGGCAGTCAAGCAAGAATCCTAAGGGCTCTATCAACGTGTAATAGTGACCTGTAAGGTCACCTAAAGCAGTACACGATGATAAAGACAAACCAGATAGCATACTATCATCTTGAGTAAGACTGTCCTACCTCATAGGTCCTCCATCAATCATTGCAATCACGTGCCTGTGATCCAATAATTGACTTTGAGGGTACTATATCCAACACCTTTGAGATGTGGTAAGAAGGAAATTAAAGCACAGTGGGAGCCACAGAAGACTCTATGCCGATCTCGGTTTTACAGACTAACCTATACCAGTGTCACCAGAGGACTGCTATCTGACGATAGGTATACTACTATATAGGAGTCTTCATCGAGTCTTGTTCAGTGTACCCAGTCTCCACTGAGCACCCATATACCATCTTTAATGTCAAACACCAATGGATGTGGGATCATCCATCGTCTATCATATGGGTCAAGAAGCGTATATGCTAGTCTACTCTGGAATATCGATGCCCTGTCTCGATATACCCTCGACTAGGAACAATTAAAGGATGAACTTGTGGACTACCCTAGCCCTACTAGTATGATCTCCATCATAGTCCTGGGAGTCAAGTACACATCCTAAGGGCTTTATCAACATGTGAGAGCAAGACAGTATCACAATACAAGTCTACATGTTAAGACAAAGAGCAACCAGATAGCATACTTGTTGGATATAATGCCCTCAAAGTAAATTATTGGATCGCAGGTACGTGACTGCAATGATTGAGGCAGGACCTATACCGATATGACAGTCTTGCTCGAGATGATAGTATGCTATCTGGTTTATCTTTATCATAGTTTACATGCTTTAGTTCGTTATTGCATGTTGATAGAGCCCATAGGATTCTTTCTTGACTGCCAGCAGTATGATGGCGATCATATACGTGGGAGCTGGAGTCTATAAGCACATCCTTAAAGTGTCCCTAGTCGTGGGAGTTTCGAGACAGGGCATCGATACTCCAGAGTAGACTAGTGTATACAGTCGAGACCCCAACGAGGGGCGGTGGCCGGTCTCACAAGCCATTGGTGTTAGTTGGTTCACCTAAGATGTATATAGGTGCTCATTGGGTTATGAGTACACCGGACAGGACTCACCGGGAACATGCTAGTTGGTATTATACATATCGTCAGATAGCAGTTACCTGGTGACATGTGTATAGGTTAGTTTGTCGACCTGAGATCGTCATTTGTCTCGTGTGAGTTCCCACTGTGCTTTGATTTCTACCTTACCACGCTCAAAGGAGACGTGCAAACAAGTATTTTTTGGTTACAGTCCCGAGCCACATAGAGGCAGTAAGCGGATCGTCGGGGATTCGTCTCTCCCGGTATTGGGGGTTGATGTCGCACAGTGCACGGGTGGCCATCACTAGAAATCTTCGGCCGAGATAGTGGAGAATTACTGATTTGGATTAGTAGTTTCTCAGGTGGTGATGGGCTTCATGCCGACACGATTTATCGTGTTTTAGGGGTGTGATTTTATCCACCCCCTAGACTCGATACGCGATACTTTTTAGACGAACGGACCGGACTGTACGGATATTGTCACTGTCAGGCTCAGTACGGTTTCTGGATGAGTTCGCTCGTCAGCTTTCCTTCTCATCAATACATAGGCAACCGTTACGTACAACTTGTACCTCTGGCATGCTAGTGGTTTTACCCAGTGCAAGTGTGTTGATGAGTCATTAGAGTTTCCCAAGTTCGGGCGAAACGTTGTAGAGGCCGTATGGTTTTATGGCAGGGCTCGGAAAATGCATGTGCGTTTTCGCACGTGTCATATTCCAGGCAGATAATACTGGTAGGCTTTGGTTTAAGCCGGATCCGAGTATTATACTGTGTAGATATAATATCTTTGTCTCATTTGCATTTGTATTCGGTCGTAATACAAATGCGGGTATGTTCATACTGATATAGGGTTATCCTGAAATTCGTTTCGGGATCGCTTTTGGAAGTTGCCAGTTTCCAGTTTTCTATCGCCCGTCTTTAATATTCGGTTAAAGACGGATTTATCTTTTCTTGATGGGTGTGGAAGATTCTAGAAGCATCTAGATGGTGACTAGGATGATGAGGTGGCTAGTGACTCATTAGTGCATTAATTGTGCAATTAATGTATGATGACTAGGTTAGATGATTCATTAGTTCATTAATGGTTTTTGGTGACAAGGTTAAAATGACTCATCCTCTTCATTATTGTTATGGTTACCCTCTCCCCTCCTACACTCACCCCCAACCTCTATAAAGGCCGGCCCCCTCTCCTGAAAAGATTATGGTTGTTGATTTAGGAAAAGTTGATAGTTAGTTGGTTCATGGAAATTAGATGGAAAAGTTTCTCATTTCATTTCGATCCAAAAGGCAACTTCATTAACCGTTCGTCCATGGCTTTGAACGTAACGAGACAAAGTGTTCTACTCATTCTCTACTTCAATCTTGGTCATCTCTTTTAGCAAACTTGATGATCGAGTTGCCTCGGTTCAGAGGCGGGAGCCCGTTTAAAGATCCGTCGACGTGGTGCCACCTGGACGAGAAGACTAGAGATTCAGGAGATCGGAGCAGCCGTAACAAAGCGTGGGATGATGGTTGAAGACCGAAGGACTCGGATCGTTTGGTATAACATTTCTACCCACATTGTAGTTTGTTAGTTTAGCTTTAATGGCAGATCCGGGTTATAGTACGCGATAGCGCCAATTGTAAAACTTTTTGTTCCGCATTTGGCGTCTGTTAGACGGTCGGAGCGCTACCGTGGACTTACAGTGGTATCAGAGCCTCACCATTAAGCTTCACTAACTTGTGCTAACGCGTTTAAAATATCGATCGAACGGATTTTCGAAAACCGCAAATTCCAAGTCTAAAGTTTCTGTCGATTTTAAACTGGGTCTAAAAATTATTTTGAGCATCATAGAAAAACAAGCGGGCTTTTTTAAGAAAACACCAGAAATTTGATTCTCTGAGTCGTTCGTACGGCCGCGGAACCTCCGCCAAAGCCATGCTTTGGCCGCGAATCCGCGGCCATCTTGGGGCTTCAGAGGGTAAAGTTTCTTCTGTTGTTTCTACTTGGTAAATTGTGGTCTCTGGAATGTTTCTTTTGGGCCCATATTTTATTACTGTACTGCAGATGTTCGTGGGGCCCACTTTGGGATGTTTTGTCGATCGAAATTTTAAACTTGTTAGTATGCAGTATTTACATTATATCTCCGACCAGGAATGTCATTTGAGCGGTATACCACGTCTAATTGCTATAGTTCTTTTAGACGGGTTTGCGAACGTGACATTCGCGTTGATGTTCTGTGTTGTGCTGTGTTGTTGCGGATATGTCATGGTGGATAGCAATGTGCAATGGTAGTGCTCTTTGGATTTATTTGTACATTTGATATTGCGGGGCGAGCGTCCAATATGTGGACTGCCGTCACTGCCTGTTTGTATAATATTCTTTTAGGGCACGACCGGGCTATGGTCGATGTACCCGTTGTATATTTTTTCTTTTATGTACTAGGATTACCCCGCGACGGAGTGCACGGATAGCCGGGTTCTGGAGGGAAACGGGTTCGTATCTCATGGCTTTGAGAGGTAGAGGGACCTCACTCTAGAATTGGAAGACTATTCGCCGCACTCGTAGGGGTACAGGTTGACCCAAGGAGGGGTGCTCAAGTTACCGGATTCCGTGAAGTGTCGGGTGGTCCATTCACTTTGCTGTAGGGGGCTGCCTCGCTTCACGTTTTGGCGGGTAACTTGCCGCACCCGTAGGGGTCTAGGTTTCATTGCACAGGCTATCCACACGACCAGAGGAACGTCGGGTTTCAGTAGCAGCTCTGTGAAACCCGGGGATCCCAGATTATCTGTATTGTTCTGTGATACTTATTACTTTTCTGTAATGTTGCATATTATTACGCCTGGAGCGATTATTGTATTTTGGGCTATATACTATTAGATGTTGTATATGTTTTACACCCGCGCTAGTCCAGTCCCCGCTCTGTCGTTAGTTAAGTAACCTAACGGGTGATGACGGGACCCAGTGACAAATGCGGATGGCATATACGTACATTTTATTTTTTCGTTCTTTTCTGGTGTGATTAATTGATGGGACAGCGTTGATTCTTATCAATGCAAGAAAAACAAACCTATATTGGATGTTGTTGGAACAGTTTTTAAAAGTGTTATTACAAAGACGTTTTCTTTTGTTTTGCATAGTGATATTCGGTTATGAATATCCAGCACCTCATTCGATGAGGCAAGGGCCGAGATCCCTTCACCGGGAGTGACCCCTTAGGCAGAAGTTTGCGTCAGTGTAATAACTTCACTATAGTCGATTACAAGTTGCTTTGCATCGCGGTATTCAGTTGGAATATCCTGCACCTCATTCCATGAGGAAAGAGCCGAGATCCCTTCACCGGGAGTGACCTCTTTAGCAAAAGGTTTTTCGTCACTATATTTTTATAAAAAGCTATCAGGTTCCTTCAACGAGATTAAGTTCATTACGTTAAAGGTTTTTCTCTAAAAACCAGCCATAGGCTTCCGTCATGTCTTATGGATGGTCAGTAGTATTCAAGCTATGTTTGTTTGGCCAAAGTCCAGGCATAGTGTTTGGTAGTTGCTGGGTATTCATCTGTTGCGTAGATAGATGCGTTGGTTTTGGACAGTCGTATTACCTTGTTGGCCAAAGTCAAGGGTATGTACGGTTGGGTTCAAATTAACCTAGACAATGACGGGTAGAACTTGGCATGTGACTTATGATGGGTTGGCCAAAGTCACGATCATAAGAGCATGGGGAAAAAATCACATCGGGAGTTTCAAAAATACTGAAACTTGCTAAGTATGTGCATACCTTCTGGAGTGTGATAACGTGAGTGGATTCCGTAACGTTATCATGGGATGAGAGTTGGATCCCGATTCCCACTGATGAGTTGGTTTACTCTTCGGGTGATCCCGACTAATTCTTCTTTCAGGTTTAGAGGAGAATTTGAGTTTACAGTAGGAGGTTTCCAGATTAGATAAAGTGATAACCATTCTGATCTAGGTTAGAGTGCACGCAGAGTGTTTCTTTTCTCTCTCTCTCTCTTTGGCAGCGACCTTTGACCGACCCTAGACTATGACTCAGTGACCAAGTTGACCGAACCTTCTTAAATACTGGCTTTTGGATTTTCTATAGTTGCATAAGTCATTGCCGCTCCTTCTTTTACCCTTTGTATTTCTCAGAACACCCCGTATTATTACGAACGTCCATTTCTATTGGATAGATCCATCGTATGGTTATATACGAACTCGAAGGGACTTCTTCGAGGATGGATCCAGGTTCAGGAGAAATAGAATAAGATATTATTCAGTTGTCTTTTATTATAACCTTCTCTCAGGTTGCGAGGGCTCCTTAGTTCAGGAGAGTACACCTATTACGCTTATTGGATAGTCTTATTCCAAACCATAGGCAGGTGCTGAAAGGTAGGGAATGAAGAAAACCAATTAGCCTAAGTAGGGTGTGCAGAAGGTAATATGTAAAGACAAAATAAAGGGATTAGAAAGAGGGCAAAGTAAATTGCGACTGTTATCTTTCACGACCAAACCGCGTACTTCAACGCCACTCCTATTTCACCTTTTATAGAATAAGGTATTATTCAGTTGTCTTTTATCACCACCTTCTCTCAAGTTGCGTGTACTCCTAGGATTAAGAGGGTACACCTATTATGCTTACTGGATAGTCTTCTTCCAAACCATAGGCTGGTGCCGAACAGTGGGGAAGGAAGAAAACCACATAGCCTAAGGGGTGTACAGAAGGTAATGAATAAAGACAAATAATGGGATTTGGAGAGGTGGCAAAGAAATATACGGTTAAAGTCATGAATTGGATTATGGAAGAGGCATTACTAGGAATACCAGGATACCCCTACGAAACATTTTCATGTTTCAGTGCATTGTTAAAGGAAAACTGATTTCCCGATAACATACTTACTCTAGGGTATGTATTTACCAGGTTTCATTCTCATATCTGTATAGTTTTACAGATGATGAGTGGGAGTAAGTTAATGGGAATTAGGTAATTATCCTCATTATATCGGAATTCGTTTTGATTGGTGATATTTGAGGAAATCGCCTGTGTACAGTTTTCAACCTACGATGCACAGGTTTTGAGTTATTTAGACTCAGCGGACTTATACAGAGTAGTGTATGTTGTCCAGTGTCCGTCAGTACAAAGGAGTAGGTCCTCATACTATGTTTTGTTTACTTATGACTTCTCTACTTTTTAGACAAGTGTTTCGTAGAAATACAATGTCTAAGTTTTGAGAAGTTGTGGGTAAAAGAATAAAGTAGAGAACCAGATGTCGCAAGTATCGGTATTCTTCAAAGAGATCGAAGATGTAGATTCTTGTGACTTGTATTCAAGTAATTGTTTTGAGAAACTTGTTTCTCTTTCAGGTTACTCATAATTGGATTGATTCCTAAGTTGAGTAATAATGATCAGCCTCTCTTCATTAAGTTGATATGCACTAGAGACAGTTGCATGTTTTGAATCTAGTTCCAGTTAAATTAGTGCCTCTATTTCTATATTGCATATAGAATGGTTCATATCTTAACGTTGTTAAGGTAAGGGGAGTTGTCCAACTTATGCTTAAAACCAAACACTGGATAACTCAAGGCACGTTTCTGTAATGGCAGTTTGTAGGTTGACCATGGCTTTGACGAGGGTTGATTTTCTACCATCTGGAAGATCAATAATGATATTGTTCTTGACTCGCCACAGTTTTAGTAAAATGAATTTTTTCAGAAAACAGTTGTGGGAGTATGGTAGAACTGGAAGTGATTACAGAACTGCAAACGATTACGGAAAATTTAATAGGACCTATATATTCAATCAGGTTTGGCATTCCAATAGCCACTCCGCAGACATTGTGGGTAACCTCAGACAACCGAGAGGTACTTCGGTAGCCTCAAGGACGGTGACAGGGAGGTTCTTGTTTACCCAGACTTGACACTATTGTTGTTCCAGACTATGAGACCCGGTAGGAGGATAAGTATGGCGTCGTTCTAAACTAGCTTTAGAAGTGTACGTATATATTATTCTGCCAAAGGGTTGTCGTAGTCAGTGGGAGCAGCGGAAGCATAGTGGGCAAGTAGCTTATGTCTATATATAGGCTTGAGCAGATATAGAAGAGATAAGATCATCTAATTTTTATGTAACAGTCATGGCTTTGACTTCATCAGAATAGGGGATGGATCTGTTAAGAAGGTAGTAGGGTGTGATGTCCTGGTATTTAGATGATATACACAGAGTAGGAAGTAAAATTCCTATACTATGATCGGTTGTATTGTGGTCGTCACACAGTTGTTTCTTCACACAGGACATGGATATAATATAAAACATTCTGGTTACTATATTTATGGTATTAGATCTAGAATTGGGTAGTTTCCCAATTTGGGTAATTTGACAGTATTCTAATGGTATTTTAGAATAGATAACTACTGGCATGGTGGTGAACCTGCGGTTGATGGAGTCATCCTCTCTAAACGTGTCTTACAGACTAAAGGAGAGAGGAATGTGCATGTTTGGCATATCACTTGCTTAGGCAATTGAGTCAATCATGAGATGTCAAGTATCACACTAGATATTGTTTTTGCACTAGATGTGATAAGTTTATATTAATCCAATCCTGAAGATACATATGGAAGCAGTTATAGAACATAAGTGCATATTCTACGGATTTGATGATGGAAGCCTCCTTCGGGTGACGGTTATTATTCCAGGCTTCAAAGGTAACATGGATGGCAGAGGGATTGTCAGAGTTATAGTTTTCCCTCTGACGAGGGACAGTATTATGGACAGGTAGTCAAAGAGGATACTGTGGGAGGCATAGTGCTGGATACTGATTAGTTTCAGTTGTCTATACAGTCTAAGAAGTTTGGATTTAGAGTTCATTTATGAACAAGGTCCCATCAGATATCCAGACATATTCTAAGACAAGTATTAGTCGATTCAGGAGATGGATTTCTCCGCGAACTTGAGATTAAGAGATACATAGAAAGAAACATTAGGGCGGATCCACTCACTGAGGATATTTCTCGAACACATGAGTTTTACAAACTAGCTTTGTGAAACTGATTAGTAGAGGAGTTGGGTATTCGGTATCACACGGGCTGTGAGTATGCGACATCACAATAATTAGCCTTAAGTGCAAGTGGGAGATTGTTGGATATAGTGCCCTCAAAGTCAATTATTGGATCGCAGGTATGTGATTGCAATGATTGAGGCATGACCTATACCGATATGACAGTCTTGCTCGAGATGATTGTATGCTATCTGGTTTGTCTTTATCATAGTTTACATGCTTTAGTTCGCTATTGCATGTTGATAGAGCCCATAGGATTCTTTCTTGACTGCCAGCAGTATGATGGCGATCATATACGTGGGAGCTGGAGTCTATAAGCAAATCCTTAAAGTGTCCCTAGTCGTGGGAGTTTCGAGATAGGGCATCGATACTCCAGAGTAGACTCGTGTATACAGTCGAGACTCCGACTAGGGGCGGTGGCCGGTCTCACAAGCCATTGGTGTCAGTTGGTTTACCTAAGATGTATACAGGTGCTCATTGGGTTATGAGTACACAGGACAGGACTCGCCGGGAACATGCTAGTTGGTATTATACATATCGTCAGATAGCAGTTCCCTGGTGACATGTGTACAGGTTAGTTTGTCAACCTGAGATCGTCATTTGTCTCGTGTGAGTTCCCACTGTGCTTTGATTTCTACCCTACCACGCTCAAAGGAGACGTGCAAACAGGTATTTTTTGGGTACAGTCCCGAGCCACATGGAGGCAGTGAGCGGATCGTCTGGGATTCGTCTCTCCCGGTATTGGGGGTTGATGTTGCACAGTGCACGAGTGGCCATCCTAGAAATTCTCGGCCTAGGTAGTGGAGAATTACTGATTTGGATCAGTAGTTTCTCAGGTGGTGATGGGCTTCATGCCGACACGATTTATCGCGTTATTAGGGGTCTGATTTTATCCACCCCTAGACTTGATATGCGATACTCTTTAGACGAACGGACCGGACTGTACGGATATTGTCACTGTCAGGCTCAGTAGGGTTTCTAAATGAGTTCGCTCGTCAGCTTCCCTTCTAATCAATACATAGGCAACCGTTACGTACAGCTTGTACCTCTGGCGTGCTAGTGGTTATACCCAGTGCCAGTGTGTTGATGAGTCATTAGAGTCCCCCACAGACAGTTTCCCAAGTTCGGGCGAAAAATTGTAGAGGCCGTATGGTTTTATGGCAGGGCTCGGAAAATGCACGTGCATTTTCGCACGTGTCATATTCCGGGAAGATAATACTGGTAAGCTTTGGTTTAAGCCGGATCCGAGTGTTATACTGTGTAGATATAGTATCTTTGTCTCAGTTGCATTTGTATTCGGTCGTAATACAAATGCGGGTATGTTTATACTAATACGGGGTTATCCTGAAATTCGTTTCGGGATCGCTTTTGGAAGTTGTCAGTTTCCAGTTTTCTATCGCCCGTCTTTAACATTCGGTTAAAGACGGATTTCTCTTTTCTTAATGAGTGTGGAAGGTTCTAGAAGCACCTAGATGGTGACTAGGATGATGAGGTGGCTAGTGACTCATTAGTGCATTAATTGTGCAATTAATGTATGATGACTAGGTTAGATGGTGTTAGTTATATGTATGCCCTAGAGGCCATTACTGTACATGGGATGTATATTGTAGTGGATGCTGGGACATATATAGGGAGGACTTTCTTGCTCGACATGATAGTATGCTATCTGGTTACTCTTTACCTTAACGTGTATACTGATTGTCTCTCTGTTTCTTGTTGGTAAAGCCCTTAGGATGTGTACTTGACTACCTGGACAATGATGCGGATCATACTAGTGGGGACATGGTAGTCCATAAGTACATCCTTCAAGGTCCCTAGTCGTGGGTGTATCGAGACGGGGCATCGATATACCAGAGTAGACTAGCGTATACCTTCTCGACCCATACAGATGGGTGATGGATGATCCCATATCCATTGGTGTTTGACATCAGAGATGATATACGGGTGCTCAGTGGAGACTGTGTACACTGGACGGACTCGCCGAGAACTCCCAGATGGTATTATACCTTACGTCAGATGGCAGTTCTCTGGTGACACTGGTACAGAGTAGTCTGTTGACCCAAGATCGTCATAGAGTCTTGTGTGGTTCCCACTATGCTTTGATTTCCACCTTACCACGTCCAAGAGGGCATGCAAAACGGTGGCTTTTGTGTACAGTCCCGAATCACATGGAGGCAATGAGCGATAGGAGGGGATTCGGCTCTCCCGGTATAGGGAGTTGATGTTGCGCTGTGTTCGATTGGCTATAACCGGAAATCCCTGGCCAGGGTTGCTGAGATTTACTGGTATGTGTTACCAGTAGTTTCTCGAACTATTATAGACCTCATATCGACACGACTTATCGAGCTATTGGGGTCTGACGTTTACCACCATCTTGGCAAGATATGCGACATATCAGACGATGAGACCGGACTGTACGGTAGTGTTACTGGTTGGATTCACTGGAGTGTGAGCGGGCTTGCTCGTCGATCTTCTGATCGCTCAATACCCGGGTGGCCGTTACATTTAGCAGACCGCTTGCGGCTTGTGGGTGCTTGATATGATCATCATCTGCTACCGGCGTATTGACGAGTCTTTAGAGTCCTACACAGAGGTTTCCTGGCTCAAGCGAAACGAAATAGGAGCGCATATGAGATATGTGCGGGACCGAGAATAATACCAGTATGTGATACTGTATTCGATTCTCGTGATTTGTAACATTGATCGGTAATATGCATTATAGCCGGGTTATCGGATCAAGTGTTGATTCGATAAGTTGTTACTATTGATATTAGTCGGTTATATGCGATATGACCGGGTCGTTAAATCAAGTGTTGATTTAATGATTTAATGTATAATTATATATTTGATATATCACTTTACATTAACTAATACAGGTTCACATAAAAAGGATTTTCTCACTTGATGTGCACATTGTATATATGATATACTTTTGTGCATTTGATTATATCATGTTTGATGATACATGATTGTTTGGTGTATAGTTTAAACCATGGTTGGTCAATGGTTAGGGTTTCTTTTGCTTCATTTACGTATTCATTTATTCATTTATTTATCCATTTTGTTTATTTTTGCAAAAGAAATGGATAAATGAGGAAAATGGTGGCTTTCTTTGTTTGTAGTTGAAACTTCATGAAGCTTTGACTACATGACCATTTTGTCTCATGCTTAACCCTTAACCATTAAACCTTACAATGGTCTATTATCTACACCTAACCAAGGTTAGGATATGATAAGTATTCATTTTATTATTCATTTTGCATAATACTTATGATATTCTTTCTTCTTCTTCTTCATCTTCAACATTGAAGAAAGCTTTCTACCAACAATGGTGGAATGTGAAAATGAGTGAGAAATCCAATTCTAAAGTGAACCCACTTCCTATTTCTTCATCCTCTACCTCTTGCCAAGTAGTATAGGGTGTTTCCTTCACAAGTTTTCATTACTTGGTGAAGTTGGAGCTTGATCTAGCGATGCCTCGACGTAGATCATCTTCGGCATCGTCGTCGATGACCTAGCCCGCTTTTTCTCCGATGAAGCCGATGCTAGAGCCCAAGATCCGATTTGTACAGCGAGGAGACTTCATCGCGGATCCATTGAGGTGGAGAACCGGATCTACAAAGGTTGTATTTCCGTTTACCATTTAGTTAAGTTGTTAACTAGTTTCTTTTTCGCCTAAACTTCTAGCCAACGATCCGTATTAGGGTTTCTCGGCACCGTAATTTTTGAAATTGGCATGGTTGATGCCTTTTGAGACCTCTTGAGAGTGCCTAGGAACCCTACAGTGCTATCAGAGCCTAGCAAGAGCCTTAGGCGAAGTCTAGACGGAGTTTGAAGTCCGATCGACCCGAAACCCCAACCCTAAAATGCTCTCTGGACAATTTCTAAAATCTGGTCTTTTTCGAAAATAAAAATATGCAGAAAAATCAGCAGGGAATCCTAAGAATTATTGTGCAACACGTGTCCATGATTCCACTATAGCGCGGCGGAACCGCGGCACAAGCTGGCTTGTGCGGCGGTTCCGCGGCGGTTTCCGCGGCTGTTTTGTCGCCTTGTTCATTGAAAATTGCACAGTAATGTCACATTAGTACTACTGAGTTTTCTGGGAATTTTTAATATTTATTCTAGAGTTGAATTTTCTGGGTTTTTTTTGGGGATTCGGTGTTTCGATCGGAGTATCAGATTTTGTCTATGTGTCTTTCCGGATAATTTTTAGAATATGTTAAAAAGTTCGACCGGATATAAATACCCAATTTTTCCCCTGTCGGGAAATTTCCAAGTGTTGGATTTTTCCGTGGTTTAAAGACGTTCTAAGTAGTGCAAGTAACTCGATGGACCCTCTAGAAGACAACAAACCTTAACTCGATTATGTGACCGTCTTGAACTGCCCTTTGAACCTTCGGGTTTTGGGCAGTACGGCGTGCCACATGTGAGGCGTTGGCTTGACCCTTCTACGGCTGGACCGTTGGTACTGAGGCATGAACAGAATGTTTTTAGACTTATTTCATGTGTTGATCTGTTACGGGAAAACTTGGGTGTTTGAATGTTTGATCGGAAAGTTTAACATTTTCTATCTTATCCGGAATGTGATACAATAATTGGAATTCACAATAAGTTATGAGATAACTGAATGAATGTTATAAATCTAGCGGTTTAGTCTCACTTGATCAGTTGCCACGGAATTTTGATGTGATCAAAAGTCCGTCGCAATCACGTAGCGTACGCGGATACTCGCCGGGTAAACTTAATAGACAGCTACACCCCATAGCCCTGACCAAGTGACTGTAGGAGAACCCCGTCGCCGAAAGCATCCGTTCGGGTGCTCGCGGTGGCGGTGTTCCGCCTTGGTGCACTTCGTCGACGGCGTCGGGGGTGCTGCCGTCTACTAAAGTTTGCGACGAGCATTCGATCAGGATGTCGGGAATCTTGTTGAATTGCCCGACTTGATATTGAAAAGAGTTTTCAATTTTGAGACTAAAATGCGGGGTTTATAATTGTTAGGCATGCGACATCTAAGTAATTCATTTGGTCAGGCATGCGATGTCTGAGGTGTTTGCGGATTCTAACTATTGTAGTTTTACACTTTCTTTTCTGTGACCGTAAGTGTAATATGTGATATCGCCGGTTTCGTTTCTATATGTCAACGACAATTGGGATGCGCATATTTACTTACGTTGATGACATGATGTTATGTGTTGCTGGATATGTTATATTGGATCGTCGTGTTTGAATAGCCGGGGTTTTTTATGTGAGATGAGTGTTTTTTCATTTTCATTCATGTAAAAATTTGTATGTAATATTCTTTTATTGGGGCACTTCCAGGTTGCGGAAGATTTTCACCGTTTGTATATTATTTACTTTTCCGCACTAGGATAGACCCAAGGAGGAGGGCACAAGTAACCGGGTTCTAGAGTCCAGTGGGAGACTAACTCGAGGAGTCGAGGCCGGGTCTCCTAACTCTAGAATTGGTAGGGTTGCTTACCGCTCTCGTAGGGGTCTAGGGGTGTGGGTTTGGCTATTCATCGCGACCGTGGAATCCGTGTTTTATATTGGCTCGTATTGAAAACACGGACGTCCCAGTATATCCAATATTTCATATGATTCTTCTGCTGCGATATCTGTGATGTGATCATGTGATATTCTGTGATAGATACTGTATATAGTATATATGATATATTATATAGATGTTACTTATGTTTTACACCCGCGCTAGCCCTGCCCTGCTCTGCCGTTAGTTACCTAACCTAACGGTGCACGAGGGGACATCGAGGTGAATGCGGATGGCATAAGTGTACGTCGTATTTATCTGTGATGTTTAGGTACTTAAATGATGGGACTTCATTAATTTGATTAATGAAATAAAAGAAACCTAAGATGTTGTAAAATCGAATTTCAAAAATAAAACAGGTAGCTACAGTTCTTTCTTTGGACAGTGGTATATGTGATATATCCTGCACCTTATTCAATGAGGAAAGGACCGAGATCCCTTCACCGGGTGTGACTCCTTTAGCAATAACTGGCAGATGCTACATACTCGGTTTGTATTTTGATTGCTTTTAAGAGTTCTTCTTTGCACAGTGATATATATGATATATCCTGCACCTCATTCGACGAGGAAAGGACCGACGATCCATTCACCGGGAGTGACTCCTTTAGCAAAACTAGAAAAGCCTCAAAAGCACTCCATTTTAAAATCATTTGATTCTACAATGATATAAAGTTCATTGCGCAAAAGGTTTTCTTAAAAACCTGTCGCAGCCCTGCGTCATTTCAGATAAGTAATAGTTAGTATTCGTGCTGCGTTTGTTGACTCAGTCAAGGGGTAGTGTGCGGTAGCTGATTAGTGCTTATCTGCAAAGCATATGATGCGATTGGATTAGGGTAGTCGTGCGGCCTTGTTGACTCAGTCAAAGGTCGTGCGGGTGGGTTTAATTCAATCGGGAAATGACGGGTTGAACTTTACATGCGGTCTATGGTTTGTTGACTCAGTCAAGGTCATAGATCGCTTGGGGCAAAATTATCGGGAATTTCAAGTGTTGAAATTTTCAATGAGATTGCATACCTTCTATGAGATAGTTGGATCCCGATACCCGCTGCGAGTAATTGTTACTCCTGGGAGAGTTTTACACATTGCAATTAGCCGATCAAGTAGGTGTCTAGAAAGGTGTCAACGGGGTTACGCCTCTGGGAAAATGAGGTTTACATTAATTAGGTTCGTGCGAAAGCACGGGGGACCTCCCTCAAAGTACCGACACTGGCCTGGCTGAAAAATTGGCGAACTTGTAGTGTGTAATTAATCCCGGCTAGTCTTTCCTTTTAGGGTTTTAAGGAAGATTTGATAAAAAGCAGTGGGAGCCATCCTGATTAGATAAAATAAAACCAATCTATTCTTGCAAGAGCGCACGCTGGGTGTTTTCTTCTCTCTCTCTCCTGGTAGCGACCATATCACGCCTTAATCAAGATAATAATACGGATTATTGACCGAACCCGCTTGTTATACTGAGCTGGGGAACGTTGGTCCCGCTCCAACTTATAATTGTTATAAGATCGAGCAGGAAATTGGGGATTATCAGAATTCCCGTGCCGCCCAAACGAAGAGAGTGCATGTTGATGCATCATCTTCGGGTGTGTTCGTTACACAGAACTGTTTCTCAGTATCCTCTGAATCCTGGGTATATGATACCGAATCAGGATCCCAGATATGTAATATGTTACATAGGGCTGCAAAAAGGTAGAAAAACTGAGAACGGGTGATAAGTTTCATGAGGCAGAAAACGGGGCAAGTGTTGCATCCAAGTCTGTTGGTCACTGTCACCCTGTATTACCAATACATTGATTCTTAACGAATGTTATTAGATACCAAACCTGATATACAAAATCATATCGGTCTCTTTATAAGTAAAGAATTGATAAAATTTTGTATTGCTGGATAATGTTTTGAACATTTCCTATATCAAAAGTTGATCGGATCAGGCACGTTATCTAAAAGCGTTGATGTTCTAAATCAAACTACAGTTCTTAGTATATGGAACACACACAAGAGGAAGAGTTCAGAAATGAACGAATTCTTCTTGAGGTATTGTAGACTAGGTCAGATCAATGCGACCCGACTGGCTGATGTTACATTTAGATGTATATTTAAATCAGTTTGAATTTACATCTTCTGAAACTTGCCAGTCATGTCACAAAGATAAGATGACCATAGCTCCGTTTACTGGAAACAGAGAAAGAGTTAGTTGAACTCTTGGGATGATACATGTTGATGTATGAAGGTCCACAGTCTACATATACCAAGAACAGTTCTTTTTACTTCATTACATTCTCTGATGATCTTTCGAGATTCAGACCTATGTTCCTGTTGAAACACAAGACCGAACCTTTTGAGATATTCACAGAATATAAGTTAGAAGTAGAGAACCAATACAGGTATAAGTATTATGTCATATGATGAGATCAGGGAGGAGAATACTTGTGCATGGAATTCCTGGACTATTCTAAAGGAGAATGAGATTCTCTCTCAGCATTACTCCTCTGTATACACCATAGCACGATGGTATATCGGGGCAGAGCAATCACACCCTATATGATAAGGTGCGCTCTATGATGAGTACTACTGAGTTACCTATTTCCTTTGGGGTGTTATGCACTTGAGAAGATCCATACCTATTGAATAGGGTTCCAATCAAATCAGTTGCCTACCACTCCATATGAGATATGGAAAGGGAAGAGCCCATTTCTTAAGTTAGTTAAGATTTGGGGTTGTCCAGCCTATGTCTAAAAGCAAAATCTGGACAAGCTCGAGGCAAAGTCTGTTATGTAGAACTGGAAAGGTTCCAGCTATACAAAATACAGCAGATGATTTGGTACAACCAAAGGGTTCAGTAGATACCAACGAACCTCAGCCTCTCCGCCGATCTAGTAGGGTTCCTCACCCACCTGAGAGATACTTCGGTTTCTCTATGACAGTGGGAGCGAGGATTGCATCATGAGATGATGACCCAACTAGTTTCGAACTGGCCATCAGGAGTGGGACTCTGTAAGAATGGCTGGATGCTTAGCGATCTGAGATGGAATCCTAATACACCAACAAAGTATGGACTTTGGTTGCTATATCTGAAGGGTTAAATCCCCATCAGGAGCAAGTATATCTTAAGAAGATTACTTGGTGTAGATGGAAAAGTTGAGACTTTCAAAGATAGAGTTGTTAAAGGTTTTCGTCATCGACCAGGCGTGGATAATGATGAAACCTTTTTCAGTAGCTATGCTTAAGTCCATCCAGATCCTACTTGTCACGGCTACATACCATGACTACGATATCTAGTGGTTGGGTGTCATGACTGCTTTTCTAAATGATGTTTTAGAAGAGTGCGTCTATAAGTACACAGCCAGAGGGCTTCGTAGACAGTGGGAGCAGCGGAAACGTGTACAAGATGCTTTATAGGATAAAGCAGGCATCGCGGAGTTGGAACGTCTGTTTTGATGAGTTAGTCAAACAGTTTGACATCATCAAAATGGTAGATGAACCTTGTATAAACAAAAAGGTAGTAGGGAGTATGGTGGCGATTCTCGTAGAGTACGTGGATGACATACTCTTGATAGGGAAGGAGTTTCCTATGCTACGCTCGATCAATCTCCGCTTATCACAAAGATTCTCCGTGTAGGATCAAAATGATACCTACTAAATCCTGGATTTTGGATCTATGAGATAGATCTAAAAGGATGTTAGAATACTCACTAGTTGTAGTGAGATGGTATCAGTTGATCCTGGGGAGAATCACTGGAAGTGTTCCAGGGTGATAAGGACGACTGAATGTCAGTCGCAGGCATTGTCTTTACCCTCAGTAAAGGGACGGTATGTTAGAAGAGTTCCAAGCTAGGTATCGTGGCATACTAGACGATACAGGTTGGATACATCGCTACTTAAGATGCTACCAAAGAGGCAGTCTGGATGTATATTTGTTCATGAGATGAACTACGTTCCACCCATTGTGTGACAATGGAGTTGTCGCTTATGCCAAGGAACGTCCGTCCCATCAGTGATCCAGACATATTCTAAGGCAGTATCACCTGATCGTGGAGATAGTTGATCTCCAGGGTGATCGAGGTAAGGAGAGCAGACTCAGAGGATAACACGGCGGATCCACTCACGAAGGCCTATTCCCAGAGAGAGACTTTTATGGGATGGTTGAGTATGAGATACTACAACCACTACTACAGATGGCCCTAGTGCAAGTGGGAGATTGTTAGTTATATGTATGCCCTAGAGGCCATTACTGTACATGGGATGTATATTGTTGTGGATGCTGGGACATATATAGGGAGGACTTTCTTGCTCGACATGATAGTATGCTATCTGGTTACTCTTTACCTTAACGTGTATACTGATTGTCTCTCTGTTTCATGTTGGTAAACCCTTAGGATGTGTACTTGACTACCTGGACTATGATGCGGATCATACTAGTGGGGACATGGTAGTCCATAAGTACATCCTTCAAGGACCCTAGTCGTGGGTGTATCGAGACGGGGCATCGATATACCAGAGTAGACTAGCGTATACCTTCTCGACCCATACAGATGGGCGATGGATGATCACATATCCATTGGTGTTTGACATCAGAGATGATATACGGGTGCTCAGTGGAGACTGGGAACACTGGACGGACTCGCCGAGAACTCCCAGATGGTATTATACCTTACGTCAGATGGCAATTCTCTGGTGACACTGGTACAGAGTAGTCTGTTGACCCGAGATCGTCATAGAGTCTTGTGTGGTTCCCACTGTGCTTTGATTTCCACCTTACCACGTCCAAGAGGGCATGCAAAACGGTGGATTTTGGGTACAGTCCCGAATCACATGGAGGCAATGAGCGATAGGAGGGGATTCGTCTCTCCCGGTATAGGGAGTTGATGTTGCGCTGTGTTCAATTGGCTATAACCGGAAATCCCTGGCCAGGGTTGCTGAGATTTACTGGTAAGTGTTACCAGTAGTTTCTCGAACTGTTATAGACCTCATATCGACACGACTTATCGAGCTATTGGGGTCTGACGTTTACCACCCCTAAGCAAGATATGCGACATATCAGACGACGAGACCGGACTGTACGGTAGTGTTACTGGTTGGATTCACTGGAGTGTGAGCGGGCTTGCTCGTCGATCTTCTGATCGCTCAATACCCGAGTGGCCGTTACGTTTAGCAGACCGCTTGCGGCTTGTGGGTGCTTGATATGATCATCATCTGCTACCGGCGTATTGATGAGTCTTTAGAGTCCTACACAGAGGTTTCCTGGCTCAAGCGAAACGAAATAGGAGCGCATATGATGATCATATCAAAAAGGCAACATCATTAACCGTTCGTCCATGGCTTTGGACGTAACGAGACAAAGTGTTCTACTCATTATCTACATCAATCTTGGTCATCTCTTTTAGCAAACTTGATGATCGAGTTGCCTCGGCTCAGAGGCGGGAGCCCGTTTAAAGATCCGTCGACGTGGTGCCACCTGGACGAGAAGACTGGAGATTCAGGAGATCGGAGCAGCCGCAACAAAGCGTGGGATGATGGTTGAAGACCGAAGGACTCGGATCGTTCGGTATAACATTTCTATCCACTTTGTAGTTTGTTAGTTTAGCTTTAATGGCAGATCCGGATTATAGTACGCGATGGCGCCAGTTATAAAAGTTTTTGTTCCGTATTTAGCGTCTGTTAGACGGCCAGAGCGCTACCGTGGACTTACAGTACTATCATGTCGAGCAAGAAAGTCCTCTCTATATATGTCCATGCGTCCACTATAATATACATCATATATACAATAATGGCCTCTAGGGCATACATATAACTAACATACTGACGCTAGGATCCCACGGCTTTGAACAATGATCCTTACGTCATCGAGATCTTCGTCGGCCAATTCTTTAGCCAGTTTGGCCTTGCTGTTTTCCGCTCGCGGTACACTTTCCAGGGTATGGGAAGGGATTTGGGTCAACAGCTGCTGCACTCTTTCACCATACAATATCAGTTATGGCTTTCATGTCTTGTAATCACCGTTTACTTGACTGAAAATCATCTAAGAATCTCGATATATGAGGAGTTCTTTGATTCCCATATCGATAGCGATCTCAAGACTGACTATCAAAACTTCATATTCCGTTTCATTATTAGTCCTTGGTTCCGTCAAGGACAGGGGTTAACGCAATATTCCTCCTTGCGGGGTCACGATGATAAAACCCACCCCAGCTTTAATTATGGGAAGGTTCCTCTTTCGCCGCTTCATGGAAAATACTCTAGCGAAGTAGAGCTCCCATTGGGACTTATTTTCTTCTTTCTCCTCTTCGACTGCGTCGAACATGTGTTTATCCAGTAGCTTGCAGTTTACGGGAGAATTAGTGGGTACCGGATGCTCCGCAAGGAAATCGGCGATGGCTTGTCCTTTCACTACTTTGAGAGGTCGATATGTTATCAAGAATTCCATTAGCAGTATGGCCCATTTTGAAAGCCTTCGTGTTAGCATGGCCTTTTCCATCAGATACTTCAGAGGATCCACTTTGGATATGAGATGGACCTCATGCACCAAGGCGTAGTGCATGAGCTTCGTTATTGCGAAAATAAGCGCCAGGCAATGTTTTTCGATTGGGGAGTAGTTGCTTTCTGCCCCCAGGAGAACTCGGCTTAGATAGTACCAAGCTCTTTCATTTCCTTGATCGTTCTCTTGTGTCCATAGTGCGTCTAGAGAGCCTTCAAGGGGCGTTGTATAAAGGATAAAAGGTTTTTCCTTAACCGGAGCGGCCAATACCTACGGATTTTGCAGGTATTGTTTGATTTCATCCAAAGAATTTTGGCAATTATGATCCCAGACGAATGGGGTCCCATTCTTCATTAGATGGCTATAAGGGAGACATTTTCCGGAGAGGTTGGCTATGAACTGCTGAATATACACGAGCTTTCATTGGAGAGATCGCAGCTGTTTAAGGGTTCGTGGCGATGGCATTTCCATGATCGTCTTGATTTTCGAAGGATCAATTTCGATACCTCGGTGATGGATGATGAAACCTAGGAATTTGCCTGAGGAGACTCCAAACGCGCACTTTAGAGGGTTTATCTTCAGATTATTCTTCCGAAGACGCTCGAAAATGACATTTAGATGTTCCTAGTGTTCCTTATGAGGTTTTCTTTTGACCATGAGGTCGTCGATATAGCATTCGATGATCTTATGTATGAGGTCATCGAATATCTTCGTCATGGCTCTTTGGTATGTTGCTCCAGCGTTTTTCAAACTGAAGGGCATTACTTTGTAGCACAATACATCCAATGTGTACGGAAGGAGGTATGCTTCTGGCCTTTAGGATCCATTTTTATTTGGTTGTATCCTGAAGATCCGTCCATGAAGGTGAAGACCTCGTGAGTAGACATGTTATTGATCATCAACTCGGTAATTGGTACTGGGAATTCATCCTTCGGGCATGCTTTGTTGAGTTTCCGAAAGTCCATGCAAATGCGAACTATCCCATTTTTCTTCATTACCGGAACGATGTTAGCGATCCAGTCGGGATATTGAACTTCTTGGATGAAGCCGGGGTTGATTAATTTCTTGACTTCAGTGTTGATACTCATTTCAAGTTCAAGCCGCATCCTTCTTGGTGCCTGTTAGACTGGCTTTACATCTAACGATATGGCCAGTTTGTGTACCACTACCTCTGGATCAAAACCCAACATTTCAGAGTTGTTCCAAGCGAAGCAGTCTTTGTATTGCATGAGCACATCTTTTAATGTGGCTACCTATATTTCAGACAGCAGTTCACTGACAAACGTCGGCCTCTGTTTCTCCTCCATTCCTAAGTTGATTTTCGTTAGGTTGTTTGCCGTGGTGTGTATCCCATCCTCCTGCTCTTTCGGCGCTGGTGTAAATTTTGAGGTCTTCTCATAATCATCTTCATTTGCGAAGCATCTGAAGAGGTCACTTTCATCCTTGTCCTCTCCCTCTTTTGAGAGAGTTACCATATGACAGGTACGAGTCCGCTTCCATTTTCGCAGTTGAGCTGGTCCCATCCTGATGGCATAGATATTTTTTGGCTCGTGCTTTTGTGGCGGGTTTATATTCCAATTGTTAGATAGCATAAAACTGTTTTGTGAATATTGGTCCTCGACCCAGCCCTTGATTGTGAAGCAGTCCTTAAGCGGATGACATATTGCTCTATGATAGGAGCAATAGTCCCGATGGTGGACCTCATTTATCTGTTTAGGGTGCCGAGAATCTAGAAGCGTCAACATTTTGTGTTTCATGACAAGGCAGAAGATTTTCCATATCTTGTCTTGAGGGAAGGAGTATTTCCGACCCATCTCCTTTATAAAGGACGGGCTCCAACCGAGATTTTCTCAATTAATCGGCGTCATGGACCTACTTTATTGTCCTTGAACATTATTTGCATTCCTCGCCTTATTTTAATCTTCGCTTTGGGATTTTCTCTCTTCGCGAAAGCAAATAGCGCGTTGTGGATGAAGAGCATTACGGTCTACTTCTTCCACTGATTGCTGACTGAGATGCTGCGTCTTGGCCTTTTCATATATGGACATTTCGCGGCTATGGTTGTCTCTGCTCGCTTGACAAGCTTCTTTTATTATCCTGTCAATTTGCTCTTCGAGCAATGGACTTAACGTTCTTAGAGTGGGATCTCGCTCCAATTTGACGCCATGGCTATTTGGAAGAGCGTTTTCTTCTTCACTCAAACTATTTATGACGTGGCAGCTGTAGATTTGCTCCAATTTTTTGAACCGAATATATCCTAGCCTAGCTGTTTCCATCTTCCTGTTGGGCTTCTTTCGTTGAGTCCCGAGAATATCCTAAATCTTTTTGTAGAATTGGGCATGCCGAAACGTTTGTTCGAGAGGTACGCTTTGGTGTTTTAATAGTTTCTTTAGTCTCTCCGCATAATATCTTGGCATGCTGATGGGCTGGAGCCTATCAAGAGTGAGGTTGGCACCATGACAGACTTTTTTCTCCACCTTAGTCTCTATAGATTTGTAGAAGGGGATCGCATTTTCACCTCTTCGTTTTGGAGGCACGTAGAAAGTTTTCAGTCCTTACACGCTGTATGTATTGCGTCAAGTTCCGTATAGTGTCGAGGTGGAATCATCAAAATATGTAGACTCTGATCCGCTTCGGCCAGAGTTTGTGTTGATGTGAAAATGGAGAACACCACGTTCGTCTCATCTTCAAAGTCGCTGCCAAAGATCGGGATAGGGGTCGATGGTCTGGGCTTATTATTCTCCCTATGATGCTGTACCGAATAGACTATTTGTTCGTTTTCTTTGGTATCAGTTCCGAAGACCGGGATGGTGGCCATGGACTTTTTGCCTATTTCCTGGTTTCTGGTATCTTTCAGTGTCTTTAAAATCTAGCTGAAAGTACTTGGCATCTTCATACTTTCGCACCTTGCTAACAGAGAAAGGATGGAGCTCTCCCGTGGCGGTGTACCCCGAGCCATCTTTGAAATACTTCATACACTGATGTTGTGTAAAAGGGATAACGTTGTACTTGTGTAGCCAATGCCCACCGAGCAGAGCGTTATAACAGGTCTTAGCGTCAATGACATGGAATTTTATGTCAGTGACGAGCAGCCCGAAGCGGAGCGTCTATATTATGGACCCAAGCGTCCGTGACGACTTTGAGTCGAACCCCGAGATGGTTATTTTTTCTCTGGCAAGGTGTTGAACATTCATACATATTTCTTTCAGCACTCTCGCTTTGAGAAGATTGACGGAATATCCGTTGTCGGCAAGAATTTTCCCTATCTTGACGTCGTGGCAGTACCCGGTGACATGGAGCGGTCGATTATTTTTGCATGTACCGAGGAGTAGATCTTCATCTCCGAATGTGATGTCAGCCGTGTGGATTTCTGCCAGTTCATTTTTCATATTTTCTCTTTTGCGAGGAAGGCTTGAAAATAATCAAGCTCTTGCAGAGCTTTGATCAGGGAGTCTTGTGCCTTTTTGGACAATAGCAAAGCATCCAAAATGCTCGGTTGTGAGGGTATTTTCCTCAGCTATGCAAGGACATTATAATCCATATTAGTTTTCTTAGGCAGGTCTTTTGCGGCAAGCTCGTTGGCCTCCTCTTCATCAAGGGCAATCTGGTCGGGCATTTTCCCTTTCCCTTTATCCTTTTTATTTGAACCTTTATTTGTGGGTCAAAGGTTCTTTTCAGGCAGCGTGCGGTTACGCAGCTGGATGTTCTCGCAATCCTTCTCCTCTTCTTCTGTTTCCAAGGGGGGTTTTCAAAGAGAGAATCGAGAGATATTGCATCCTCAGAATCGCTCCCGAATGTGAGAACTAAGGGGGTTTCCCCTTCTGAACTGGTACTGACCATATGACAGCTGCCAGTTGCTTCTTTGTTTGCTGCCATTTCGCCATTCTCATTTTGACGACCGTGAGCTTCACGCTTCTCCTTCTTGAAGTGTTTTATGTGGGCAAGATATCCTTGCCACCACTTCTTGAAGGCGTTGCACTCCTCGATGGGATGAGAGATCCTTCGGTGGTATGCACGGTATTTTGGGTGTCTCTCTTCACCATTGAAATATGGGACCCCAGGAGTGTAAATCATGAAAGGTGGTAGACTCATCCCCAGTGATAGGGCTTTGGCGAACCGCTTTTCAGTTTCAACCCTGCTCTAATTTGCTACAGGCATGCCTTAGTTTGGTCGGAGAGCTTTACGACTCGTCCTCACCGTAGCTTCGTTGTTCAGACACTGGTGCTTAGCCTTTTCATATATGGTCGTCTCGTGTTCTTGGTCATTTTTGCTCTTTTGAAAGGTTTCATGTAGTAGCCTTTCAATCGGATATTCTTCCAACAGTTTCGGGGAATTTTGCGCCGATTCTGCCCCAGTTTGTCCGTATCACTGTCCGACGCCGGTGGAACTTCTTCATCATATAATGATGAATGGGAGATCATGTGGCAGCTTGCTACACATCATCATATAATCGAAAGCACATCTGCTTCGTCTGATAAGTTGTTTTCCTCATCATCGTCATTATCTTCATTCACAATAATATACTTGAGGAATTCTTCGAGTGTGACTGGCATTCGTGCTTTCTGGTTCTATTCTTCCAATACGTCTATATATTTTTGGAGGTATGTGCACTTGTCGATATATTCAGCAGGCTGCACAGGCTTCTTAGTCTTCTTCTTTATCTTTGAAGACTTTGAAAGATTGACTTTGGCGTTTTTCCCTTTGTCTGCGCCTTTCGGTGTGGGACACGGTTTTAGCGTCCCTTGTATAATTTCAGGCTCAAGCAGGCTTTTCCACTTGATCGCCTGTCAAGCTTGTAGATCCTTCAGCATTCTTTTAGTTTTTGCTGAAAGGTATACTTCCTATGGAACTTCTTCCACGAGCGAGCAGGATGCCCCCAGCGCATCCACGTTGTTGGAAGCATGTTTTTAGGGCGGATCTAGTCTCTAACTATCAGACAATGCAAATTTCCCTTGCTGGTACTGGTCTTCGACCCAGCTTTTAAAGATATAGCAATCCTCGATTGGATGGCTTACTATCCTGTGGTAGGAGCAGTAGTTGGGGTTATTGACGTCGCCGGCTTGTGCGGGCCACCGCAAGTCTGGCAATGTGATCAGATTATTTTGCATTGCCAACTCAAACAATCTCTTCGTCTTATCGTGAGGGAACAGGTATGCACATCCCAGCATTTATTCCAAGGACAGGCGTGTACGGGGGTTATTTTGGTGAGCTACTGCTTTTGGACCGCTCGGTTGTTGTTGCGTGTTGGCAGCAAAGGCCACTTTTCCTTTCCCCTTATTATTCCGAGGGTCCTTGCTTGCGGAGGAAGGACCATGACCCATTTGGTCCATCTGCGCTTATCAATCAACGCCTGGAACGTAGTAGGCTTGAAGAAGGTCATAAACTGGGACACGTTCGAATGGGGATCAACAGTCCCAATGAACATCCCCACAGCCGGAGACTTCTCAATGCGCTGTTCGCATTTAGACCATAGGTTCCTCTATCGGATCACATATTGGACCACATTTCCCTTGTCTTGACCTTGGCATTGTTCAGCGCTGTGATCGGAGTGCGTTCATTTGCACTGGCCAACCTTTACGTGAAGAGTGGCTCCATTTCAGAGAAGGTTTTCATGAAGTCATTTAGGAGATTTGAGTACCATTCGAAATCTATTTCTGATAAGCTTCCGATGAACTGGAGAAGCAACAACTTGTCGCACGGTGCTTTGAATTGTGTGACATGCTGATGGGGATTACCTGTTCCTTTGTATACATGGAACTTCGGGATAGTATATCCCCGCGGGTACTTTATTTGGTCATACCATGCCGGATATGATCTTCCGATTTTGAAGATTTGGTTGGCAGCTTCATTGGCCTGGTGAGCTCTAATTTGCTGAGCAATGTAATCATCCAGGGTTCCCTGGGAGATCGTCTCCTCCTTAGACATCGAAAGGGCATGGGGAGGATTCGACGTCTCCCTTCTATCATCTTCGATGATCACCGGAGGATCTTCAGTCGGTGATTCTGGTTGGATCATCATTCCAACCACATCTTCAAAGAGGAGAGCCATCTGTTTTATGTTAGCAGCCTTCTTCACAGGTTCCTTTTCTTTCTTCTCTAGAATTTGTCGCGAGAACTCTGTATCGGTTTCTTGCTCTTAGCATTGTTCTATTTTTATGTCCAGACTTTCTTTGGGTCCGGTGAGAGCTGCCATTTTGGTCAGCATCTCTTGGACCTTTTGCTGTTGTTCATGAGCCATCATCAGTGACCGAGTATGCGGTCAGTGACTCACAAAAGCATGGCTCTCTTCTTTACTGTTAGCCATATAGACCGTATGTATAGTTGTGCCCCCAGACATGGTGCGTTTGGAGCCTTCGACTTTGGGTTTTTCTGCCAGCGATGAAATTTTCTCTGTCCTCATCCTTTTATTACAGGTTGGAGCATGAGGAGCTGTTATGACAGGCGCCTCATTATGAGAAGTCTCCTGTTGTATAGTGGAGGAGCAATCCCTTTCTTGTTGGACCTTAGATTTTTTGGGTCGATGAGTGTAGCTTTCATCGAGCACGAAGTCTTGGGCCTTCCGCCAGACTCTATGGATTTGCCAAGTGAGTCGTTGATATGGCTGCTCCGGCTTTGCTTACATTGCAGTTTCTGCAGGCGGGGGTGCTCTATTCAGTACCGCCGTAGGGGAATTTTTACGAACCATCTTAAGCGGTTCAAAACTGTTCCCAGTCGGAACATCAACATCAATCTCCACCATAGGAGTTGGTGGGGTAAGCCCAGAGGGAGAGTTGCCTCCAGCCTGTCTCACTCAGCGCCAGTGGCGACGCCGAGCGTGTCGTGCAGTTTGAATTGCATCAGTTTTAGAGGCGTCTTCATCGTGTCCCCGACATTACTAGGGTGCATCGCTTGGTGTTAGCATATAGAAGACGGACGTTCTCGGCGGAACTGGAGCAGAGTTAGTCAATCTGTCGAAGACCGACCGTCTTAGAGGTGAAGCACTTTTGCCGGTTTCACGCATAGCAGGAGGAGGGAGGGCTAACCATTTTAGGGTAGCCCCTTCTGGAATCATGGTCTTCTTTACGAGCCCGTATGAGTTCTTCTTCAACCTATTGAAGTCAGAGATTTCAGAGTTGGACGGCTCACTGATAGGAGCCATCACAGTAGCTAGCCGATCAAAGGCTGACCTTCAGGGAGCTTCTTCTTGATGTGTTGAAGTGCTGAAGCTCATGGTCAAGAGCATGGTCCTAAAGAATAGCACAGTGGTGGCTTGAGTGACCTGCTCTACTGGCATTGAGAAGATGGAGGCCGCGTTGGGCCCGTACGTCACTCCTCCAGATGAGATGGAGTGGGAGTTACTTTTGCAGGAAGTGCAGTGAGAGGCCTTTGATTCCGCACAGAAGCGAACCACCATGTTTTAGTATCTCGCATCCAAAGGCAATCACGAATATAGAGAACCATGATTTTGTTCGCGAAACACGACACACGAAGTATGGAGTGGAAAGTAAAAGAGGTCCCACCGGGCGTGCCAGAATCTGTTTACCGCCGAAAATAGAGATGGACTGGGATGGTGAAAGGTTCCTAGGCACTCTCAAGAGGTCTCACAAGGCATCAACCATGCCAATTTCAAATTTTAACGGTGCCGAGAAACCCTAACAAGATCGTTGGCTAGATTTTTAGGCGACAAAACGAGCTAGTTAACATCTTAACTAAAAGTAAACGAACATACAACCTTTGTAGATCCGTTTCTCCACCTCCATAGCTCCGCAATGAAGTCTCCTCGCTGTTCATATGGAATCCCGGGCTCTAGCATCGGCTTCATCGGAGAAATGGGCGGGCAAGGTCGTCGGCTTCGTGCCGAAGATGATCTACGTCGAGGCATCACTAGATCAAGCTCCAACTTGACCAAGTCAAGAAACTTATGAAGAAAACACACTCTACTACTTGGCAAGAGGTAGAGGATGAAGAAATAGGAAGTGGGTTCACTTTAGAATTGGAATTCTCTCACTTTTTCATCAATCACCATTGATGAAGTAAGCTTTCTTCAAGTGATGAAGAAGAAGAAGAAGATGAATATTGTGATGAGTTATTCTAAATAGAAAATAAAAGGAATGCTTATCATAATCTAACCATGGTGAAGTGTAGAGAATCAACTAGGGTTAAGTGGAGTGGTTAGGGTTAAGCATGAGATAAAATGGTGACTTAGTCAAAGCTTCATGAAGCTTCAACATGCAAGTCCAAAATGAGCCACCATTTCATTTCTTTATGCTTAATATTTTTCCAAAACAAACAAACAAATAAATAAATGAATAAATAAATAATGGAAAAAACAAAACCCTAATTTCCAACTTAACCATGGTTTAATTCTTTACACTTAACCAAAAAGCATATATCATAAAACATGATACAATTATGTGCACAAAAGTATATCATATATACAATGTGCACATCAAGTGAGAAAATCCATTTAAAAGTGAACCAATACTAGTTAATGAAAAGTAATATATCAAATATATATAATTATACATTAAATCATTAAATCATTAAATCAACACTTGATTCAATGATCCGGTCATGTCGCACATAACCGACTAGTATCCAATGTATCGACTTATCGAATCAATCTCCGATTCGATAACTAGGTTATATCGCATACAACCAATCGAAACATTCATCGCGAGAATGAAATACGGTATCACATACACGCATTATTCTCGGTCCCGCACATATCTCATATGCGCTCCTATTTCGTTTCGCTTGAGCCAGGAAACCTCTGTGTCGGACTCTAAAGACTCGTCAATACGCCGGCAGCAGGTGATGATCATATCAAACACCCACAAGCCGCAAGCGGTCTGCTAAACGTAACGGCCACCCGGGTATTGAGCGATCAGAAGATCGACGAGCAAGCCCGCTCACACTCCAGTGAATCCAACCAGTAACACTACCGTACAGTCCGGTCCCGTCGTCTGATATGCCACATATCTTGCCTAGGGGTGGTAAACGTCAGACCCCAATAGCTCGATAAGTCATGTCGATATGAGGTCTATAACAATTCGAGAAACTACTGGTAACACTTACCAGTAAATCTCAACAACCCTGGCCAGGGATTTCCTGTTATAGCCAATCGAACACAGCGCAACATCAACCCCCTATACCGGGAGAGACAAATCCCCTCCTATCGCTCATTGCCTCCATATGATTCGGGACTGTAACCAAAAACCACCATTTTTCACGCCCTCTTAGACGTGGTAAGATGGAAATCAAAGCACAGTGGGAACCACACAAGACTCTATGACGATCTCGGGTCAAGAGACTACTCTGTACCAGTGTCACATCGATATGACCTAGTCTACAATACCTCAAGAAGGATCCGTTCATTTCTGAACTCTTCCTCTTGTGTGTGTTCCGTATACTAAGAACTGTAGTTTGATTTAGAACATTAATGCTTTTAGATAACGTGCCTGAACCGATCAACTTTTGATATAGGAAATGTTCAAAACATTATCCAACAATAAGAAATTTTATCGTTTCTTTACTAATAAAGAGACAGATATGATTTTGTATATCAGGTTCGGTATCTAATAACATTCGTTCAGAATCAATGTATTACAATACAGGGTGACAGTGACCAACAGACTTGGCTGCAACACTTGCCCCGTTTTCTGCCTCATGAAACTTATCACCCGATCTCAGTTTTTCTACCCTTTTATAGCCCTATGTAACAGATTACATATCTGGGATCCTGATCCGGTATCATATACCCAGGATTCAGAGGATACTGAGAAACAGTTCTGTGTAACGAACACACCCGAAGATGATGCATCATCATTCACTCTCTTCGTTTGGGCGGCACGGGAAATCTGGTATTCCCCTATATCCTGCTCTGTCTTATAACATTTATAAGTTGGAGCGGGACCAACGTTCCCCAGCTCAGTATAACAAGCGGGTTCGGTCAATACATCCGTATTATTATCTTGATTAAGGCGTGACATGGTCGCTACCTGGAGAGAGAGAGAAGAAAACACTCAGCGTGCGCTCTTGCAAGAATAGATTGGTTATTATTTTATCTAATCAGGATGGCTCCCACTGTTTTTATCAAATCTTCCTTCAAACCCTAAAAGGAAAGACTAGCCGGGATTAATTACACACTACTCTGTACCAGTGTCACTAGAGAACTGCCATCTGACGTAAGGTATAATACCATCTGGGAGTTCTCGGCGAGTTCGTCCAGTGCACCCAGTCTCTACTGAGCACCCGTATATCATCTCTGATGTCAAACACCAATGGATATGGGATCATCCATCGCCCATCTGTATGGGTCGAGAAGGTACACGCTAGTCTACTCTGGTATATCGATGCCCCATCTCGATGCACCCACGACTAGGGACTTTGAAGGATGTACTTATGGACTACCACGTCCCCACTAGTATGATCCGCATCATAGTCCAGATAGTCAAGTACACATCCTAAGGGCTTTACGAACATGTAACAGAGAGACAATCAGTATACACGTTAAGGTAAAGAGCAACCAGATAGCATACTATCATGTCGAGCAAGAAAGTCCTCCCTATATATGTCCCAGCATCCACTACAATATACATCTTATGTACAGTAATGGCCTCTAGGGCATACATATAACTAACAATCTCCCACTTGCACTAGGGCCATCTGTAGCAGTGGTTGTAGTATCTCATACTCAACCATCCCATAAAAGTCTCTCTCTGGGAATAGGTCTTCGTGAGTGGATCCGCCGTGTTGTCCTCTGAGTCTTCTCTCCTAACCTCGATCATCCTGGATATCAAACATCTCCATGATCAGGTGATACTGCCATAGATTAAGTCTGGATCACTGATGGGACCAGCGTTCCTTGGCATAAGCCACAACTCCATTGTCACACAATGGGAGGAACTAAGTTCATCTCATGAACCAATATACACCCAAACCGCCTCTTTGGTAGCATCTTGGGTAGCGATGTATCCTGCCTTTATCGTCTAGTATGCCACGGTATGTAGCTTGGAACTCTTCCAACATACCGTCCCTTCACTAAGGGTAAAGACAATGCCTGTGACTGACATTCAGTCGTCTTTATCACCCTGGAACACTTCCAGTGATTTTCCCCAGGATCAACTGATACCATCTCACTACAACAAGTGAGTAGCCTAACATCCATTTAGATCTATTTCATAGATCCAAAACTCAGGATTTAGTAGGTATCACTTTGATCCTATGTGGAGAATCATTGTGATAAGCGGAGATTGATCGAGCGTAGCATAGGAAACTCCTTCCCTATCAAGAGTATGACATCCACGTACTCTACGAGGATCGTCACCATACTCCCTACTACCTTTTTGTATATACAAGGTTCATCTACCATTTTGATGATGTCAAACTCTTTGACTAACACATCAAAACAGACGTTCCATCTCCACGATGCCTGCTTTATCCTATAAAGCATCTTGCACACGTTTCCGCTGCTCCCACTGTTTACGAAGCCCTCTGGCTGTGTACTTATAGACGCACTCTTCTAAAACATCATTTAGAAAAGCAGTCATGACACCCAACCACCAGATATCGTAGTCATGGTATGTAGCCGTGACAAGTAGGATCTGGATGGACTTAAGCATAGCTACTTGAAAAGGTTTCTTCATTATCCACACCTGGTCAATGATGCAAACTTTTAACAAGTCTAGCTTTGAAAGTCTCAACTTTTCCATGTACACCAAGTAATCTTCTCAAGATATACTTTCTCCTGATGGGGATTTAATCATTCAGATATAGCAACCAAAGTCCATACTTTGTTGGTGTATAAGGATTCCATCTCAGATCGATAAACATCCAGCCATTCTTACAGAGTCTCACTCCTGATGGCCAGCTCGAAACTAGTTGGGTCATCATCTCATGATGTAATCCTCGCTCCCACTGTCATAGAGAAACCGAAGTAACTCTCAGGTGGGTGAGGAACCCTACTAGATCGGCGGAGAGGCTGAGGTTCGTTGGAAACTATTGAATCCTTTGGTCCTATCAAATCATCAGCTGCAGTTTGTATAGCTGGAACCTTTCCAGTTCTACTTAACAGACCTTGCCTCGAGCGTGTCCGGATTTTTCTTTTAGACATAGGCCGGACAACCCCAAATCATAACTAACTTAAGACATGGGCTCTTCCCATTCCATATCACATATGAAGTGTTAGGCAACTGATTTGATTGGAACCCTATTCAATAGGTATGCAACTTCTCAAGTGCATAACCTCCTAAAGGAAAAAGGTAACTCAGTAGTACTTATCATATAGCACACCTTATCATATAGGGTGTGATTGCTCCGCCCCGATATACAATCGTGCTATGGTCTATTCGGAGGAGTAATGCTGAGAGAGAATCTCATTCTCCTTTAGAATAGTCCAGGAATTCCATGCTCAAGTATTCTCCTCCTTGATCTCCTCATAGGACATAATACTTATACCCGTATTTTGGTTTTCTACTTCTAACTTATATTCTGTGAATATCTCAAAAGGTTCGGACTTGAGTTTCAACAGGAACATATGTCTGTATCTTAAGAGATTATCAGAGAATGTAATGAAGTACAAAGAACCGGTCTTGGTATGTGTAGACAGGGGACCTTACATACATCAACATGTATCAATCCCAAGAGTTCACTAACTCTTTCTCTGTTTCCAATAAATAGGGCTATGGTCATCTTATCTCTGTGACATGACTGGCAAGTTTCACAAGATGTAAATTCAAACAGATTTAAATATGCATCTAAATGTAACTTAGCTAGTCGGGTCGCATCGATATGACCTAGTCTACAATACCTCAAGAAGGATCCGTTCATTTCTGAACTCTTCCTCTTGTGTGTGTTCCGTATACTAAGAACTGTAGTTTGATTTAGAACATTAATGCTCTTAGATAACGTGCCTGAACCGATCAACTTTTGATATAGGAAATGTTCAAAACATTATCCAACAATAAGAAATTTTATCGTTTCTTTACTAATAAAGAGACAGATATGATTTTGTATATCAGGTTCGGTATCTAATAACATTCGTTCAGAATCAATGTATTACAATACAGGGTGACAGTGACCAACAGACTTGGCTGCAACACTTGCCCCGTTTTCTGCCTCATGAAACTTATCACCCGATCTCAGTTTTTCTACCCTTTTATAGCCCTATGTAACAGATTACATATCTGGGATCCTGATCCGGTATCATATACCCAGGATTCAGAGGATACTGAGAAACAGTTCTGTGTAACGAACACACCCGAAGATTATGCATCATCATGCACTCTCTTCGTTTGGGCGGCACGGGAAATCTGGTATTTCCCTATATCCTGCTCTGTCTTATAACATTTATAAGTTGGAGCGGGACCAACGTTTCCCAGCTCAGTATAACAAGCGGGTTCTGTCAATACATCCGTATTATTATCTTGATTAAGGCATGACATGGTCGCTACCTGGAGAGAGAGAGAAGAAAACACTCAGCGTGCGCTCTTGCAAGAATAGATTGGTTATTATTTTATCTAATCAGGATGGCTCCCACTGTTTTTATCAAATCTTCCTTCAAACCCTAAAAGGAAAGACTAGCCGGGATTAATTACACACTACAAGTTCGCCAATCTTTCAGCCAGGCCAGTGTCGGTACTTTGAGGGAGGTCCCCCATGCTTTCGCACGAACCTAATTAATGTAAACCTCGTTTTCCCAGAGGCGTAACCTCGTAAAACTCTCCCAGGAGTAACAATTACTCGCAGTGGGTATAGGTATCCAACTATCTCATAGAAGGTAAGCAATCTCATTGCAAATTTCAACACTTGAAATTCCCGATAATATTTTGCCCCGAACGATCTATGACCTTGACAAGGTCAACAAACCATAGACCGCAAGTCAAGTTCAACCCGTCATTTCTTGATTGAATCAAACCCACCCGCACGACCCTTGACAAGGTCAACAAGGCCGCACGACTACCCTAACCCAATCTGCATCATATGCATAAGCAGATAAATACTGGTTAGTTACCGCACACTGCGCCTTGACAAGGTCAACAAACGCAGCACGAATACTAAAAAGGATTTATCTGAAATGACGGAGGGCTACGACAGGCTTTTAAGAAAGCCTATTGCGTAATGAACTTGATATCGTTGTAGAATCAAATGATTTTAAAATGGAGTGCTTTTGAGGCTTTTCTAGTTTTGCTAAAGGAATCACTCCCGGTGAAGGGATCGTCGGTCCTTTCCTCGTCGAATGAGGTGTGGGATATATCATATATATCACTGTGCAAAGAAAAAACACTTAAAAGCAATCAAAAACCAAACCGAGTGTGAAGCATCTGCCAGTTATTGCTAAAGGAGTCACTCCCGGTGAAGGGATCTCGGTCCTTTCCTCATCGAATAAGGTGCAGGATATATCACATATACCGCTGTGCAAAGCAAGAACTGTAGCTACCTGTTTTATTTTGAAATTCGATTCTACAACATCTTAGGTTTCTTTTATTTCATTAATCTCATTAATGAAGTCCCATCATTTAAGTACCTAAACATCACAGATAAATACGACGTACACTTATGCCATCCGCATTCGCCTCGATGTCCCCTCATGCACCGTTAGGTTAGGTAACTAACGGCAAAGCGGGGCAGGGTTAGCGCGGGTGTAAAACATAAGTAACGCCTATATAATATATCATATATACTATATACTGTATCTATCACAGAACATCACATGATCACATCACAGATATCGCAGCAGAAGAATCATATGAAATATTGGATATACTAGGACGTCCGTGTTTTCAATACGAGCCAGTATAAAACACGGATTCCACAGTCGTGATGAATAGCCAAACCCACACCCCTAGACCCCTACGAGAGCGGCAAGCAACCCTACCAATTCTAGACTTAGGAGACCCGGACTCGACTCCTCGAGTTGGTCTCCCACTGGACTCCAGAACCCGGTTACTTGTGCCCTCCTCCTTGGGTCTATCCTAGTGCGGAAAAGTAAATAATATACAAAGGGTGACATCTTCCGCAACCTGGAAGTGCCCCAATAAAAAGAATATTACATACAAGTTTTTACATGAATGAAAATGAAAAACGCTCATCTCACATAAAAACCCCCGGCTATTCAAACACAACAATCCAATATAACATATCCAGCAACACATAACATCACATGTCATCAACATAAGTAAACATGCGTATCCCAATTGTCGTTGACATATAGCAACGAAACCGGCGATATCACATATTACACTTACGGTCACAGAAAAGAAAGTGTAAAACTACAACAGTTGGAATCCGCAACCACCTCAGACATCGCATGCCTGACCAAATGAATTACTTAGACATCGCATGCCTAACAATTATAAACCCCGCATTTTAGTCTCATTATCGAAAACACTTTTCAATATAAAGTCGGGTAATTCAACAAGATTCCCGACATTTTGATCGAATGCTCGTCGCAAACTTTAGTAGGCGGCTGCACCCCCGACGCCGTCGACGAAGTGCACCAAGGCGTAACACCGCTGCCGCGAGCACCCGAACGGATGTTTTCGGCGACGGGGTTCTCCTACAGTCACTTGGTCGGGGCTATGGAGTGAGGCTGTCTATTAAGTTTACCCGGCGAGTATCCGCGTACGCTACGTGATTGCGACGGACTTTTGATCACATCAAAATTCCGTGGCAACCGATCAAGTGAGACTAAACTGTTATGTTTATAACATTCATTTAGTTATCTCATAACTATTTGTTGATTCCAATTATTGTATCACATTCCAGATAATTAGAAAATGTTAAACTTTCCGATCGAACATTCAAACACCCAAGTTTTCCCGATACAGATCAACACATGAAACAAGTCTAAAAACATTCAGTTCGTGCCTCAGTACCAACGGTCCAGCCGTAGAAGGGTCAAGCCAACGTCTCACATGTAGCACGCCGTACTGCCCCAAACCCAAAGGTTTAAAGGGCAGTTCAAGACGGTCACATAATCGAGTTAAGGTTTGTTGTCTTCTAGAGGGTCCATCGATTTACTTGCACTACTTAGAACGTCGTTAAACTACGGAAAAATCCAACACTTGGAAATTTCCCGGCAGGGGAAAATTTGGGTATTTATATCCGGTCGAACTTTTTAACATATTCTAAAATTATCCGGAAAGCCACATAGACAAAATCTGATACTCCGATCGAAACAACGAATCCCCAAAACAACCCCAGAAAATCCAACTCTTGAATAATATTTAAAAATACCCAGAAAACTCAGCATCTGAAACAATGAATTACTGTGCAAATTTTAATGGCTGACGTCATACTCTAGCCGCGGAACCACCGCCTAAGCTGGCTTAGGCCGCGTTTCCGCCGCGCATTATACTGTTCATTGGAAAAAAATTGCACCGTAATTCTTAGAATTTCCTGCTGAATTTTTTAAGCATTTTTAATATGGAAAAATCCCAGATTTTAGAAAAAGTCCAGAGAGCACTTGGGTTTTAGGGTTTCGGGTTCGTTCGGGTTTCAAACGTCGTCTAGACTTCGCCTAAGGCTCTAGCTAGGCTCTGATACCAGTGAAAGGTTCCTAGGCACTCTTAAGAGGTCTCACAAGGCATCAACCATGCCAATTTCAAATTTTAACGGTGCCGAGAAACCCTAACAAGATCGTTGATTTCAAATTTTAACGGTGCCGAGAAACCCTAACAAGATCGTTGGCTAGATTTTTAGGCGACAAAACGAGCTAGTTAACATCTTAACTAAAAGTAAACGAACATACAACCTTTGTAGATCCATTTCTCCACCTCCATAGCTCCGTAATGAAGTCTCCCCGCTGTCCATATGGAATCCCGGGCTCTAGCGTCGGCTTCATCGGAGAAATGGGCGGGCAAGGTCGTCGGCTTCGTGCCGAAGATGATCTACGTCGAGGCATCACTAGATCAAGCTCCAACTTCACCAAGTCAAGAAACTTGTGAAGAAAACACACTCTACTACTTGGCAAGAGGTAGAGGATGAAGAAATAGGAAGTGGGTTCACTTTAGAATTGGAATTCTCTCACTTTTTCATCAATCACTATTGATGAAGTAAGCTTTCTTCAAGTGATGAAGAAGAAGAAGAAAATGAATATTATGATGAGTTATTCCAAATAGAAAATAAAAGGAATTCTTATCATAATCTAACCATGGTGAAGTGTAGAGAATCAACTAGGGTTAAGTGGAGTGGTTAGGGTTAAGCATGAGACAAAATGGTGACTTAGTCAAAACTTCATGAAGCTTCAACATGCAAGTCCAAAATGAGCCACCATTTCATTTCTTTATGCTTAATATTTTTCCAAAATAAACAAACAAATAAATAAATGAATAAATAAATAATGGAAAAAACAAAACCCTAATTTCCAACTTAACCATGGTTTAATTCTTTACACTTAACCAAAAAGCATGTATCATCAAACATGATACAATTATGTGCACAAAAGTATATCACATATACAATGTGCACATCAAGTGAGAAAATCCATTTAAAAGTGAACCAATACTAGTTAATGTAAAGTAATATATCAAATATATATAATTATACATTAAATCATTAAATCAACACTTGATTCAATGATCCGGTCATGTCGCACATAACCGACTAGTATCCAATGTATCGACTTATCGAATCAATCTCCGATTCGATAACTAGGTTATATCGCATACAACCAATCGAAACATTCATCGCGAGAATGAAATACGGTATCACATACATGCATTATTCTCGGTCCCGCACATATCTCATATGCGCTCCTATTTCGTTTCGCTTGAGCCAGGAAACCTCTGTGTAGGACTCTAAAGACTCGTCAATACGCCGGCAGCAGGTGATGATCATATCAAACACCCACAAGCCGCAAGCGGTCTGCTAAACGTAACGGCCACCCGGGTATTGAGCGATCAGAAGATCGACGAGCAAGCCCGCTCACACTCCAGTGAATCCAACCAGTAACACTACCGTACAGTCCGGTCTCGTCGTCTGATATGTCGCATATCTTGCCTAGGGGTGGTAAACGTCAGACCCCAATAGCTCAATAAGTCGTGTAGATATGAGGTCTATAACAATTCGAGAAAATACCGGTAACACTTACCAGTAAATCTCAGCAACCCTGGCCAGGGATTTCCTGTTATAGCCAATCGAACACAGCGCAACATCAACCCCCTATACCGGGAGAGACGAATCCCCTCCTATCGCTCATTGCCTCCATGTGATTCGGGACTGTACCCAAAAACCACCGTTTTGCACGCCCTCTTGGATGTGGTAAGATGGAAATCAAAGAACAGTGGGAACCACACAAGACTCTATGACGATCTCGGGTCAACAGACTACTCTGTACCAGTGTCACCAGAGAACTGCCATCTGACGTAAGGTATAATACCATCTGGGAGTTCTCGGTGAGTCCGTCCAGTGTACCCAGTCTCCACTGAGCACCCGTATATCATCTCTGATGTCAAACACCAATGGATATGGGATCATCCATCACCCATCTGTATGGGTCGAGAAGGTACACGCTAGTCTACTCTGGTATATCGATGCCCCATCTCGATACACCCATGACTAGGGACTTTGAAGGATGTACTTATAGACTACCATGTCCCCACAAGTATGATCCGCATCATAGTCCAGATAGTCAAGTACACATCCTAAGGGCTTTACCAACATGTAACAGAGAGACAATCAGTATACACGTTAAGGTAAAGAGCAACCAGATAGCATACTATCATGTCGAGCAAGAAAGTCCTCCCTATATATGTCCCAGCATCCACTACAATATACATCCTATGTACAGTAATGGCCTCTAGGGCATACATATAACTAACAGATGGATCGTCTTGCCTTAATTTGGGGGCAGATACTATTTGGACATATCCATCCACTTCTCTGAAGATACCAAGTTGATTTATGGCACCTTATATCGGAGGTTTGGATAGATACGACAGATGTAACAGATTTTATCAGATTCCCTCTCGTTTGTGAGGGTTTTTTTTATTGTGGGGAGGCACTTCCCTACAGGCGCAAGCCCTTGCAGTTAATTATGTTATCGCATTGCGATAATTACTTTCTCTTGCTCCGGTAGGTCACTTCATGTCATGTTATGTTTGTTTATATATGGTTGCCCGTGGATTGTATACCGAGACTAGTTTATGTTGTCCCCCATAGAGCGCGGATTAGTCCAAATCCATATATTTATATTTGGGTTTTAACCTAGGTTGTATGTTCCATTAGTTCAGGGGATATTTTGTTTTATTTAAGGACCGTTAATCTGGTTTTAGATTAAGATCAACCTAAATATATGAGCATATGGGCTCAATTTATTTTAACTAAGGATACATTAGTCTCACATAAGACTAAGATAAACTTAGAAATATAGTTAAGAATCATTAAATTTTGTTAAGATCCATCAATAGAGCATATGGGCTCAGCTGCAAAGAACCTTGTGGGTTCAGTGAAACTTCAGAGACTTAGCCAATTTTGGGTTCAGTCTTGGGATTTTTCCATCATATATATGTGCTAAGCGCTTAGTCTTTTGACTATGGATATAATATCCAATTGCTGTTCTGGTGCTTACATGCATATCACGTGAGGTGCTCAGACTTGAGCGTTGCCCTATCGGTGCTAAGAACTTAGTCACTTTGACTATATGGTGCTAAGCACTTTCTGTTTATTTTTTTAAAGAGAAGTTAAACTTCTATTAATGGTGTTTTGGCTATTAATGATCACCGATATTTATGTTTTGGAGATCTGGGATCAGATTTTTGAGAACAAAGTTCTTCTGTTCCTTTTTTTATAAGAACTAAGTTCTTTATATAGGGTTAAACCCTATTTTTGGAGGAATTAAATTCCTCGAATATAAGTTCCACTTCTTTTCTTCCTATTTCTATTCTCATATCTAGTTTTTTCTCCAAGATCTTGAATCTGAAGAACAAAATCTTCCCGATGAGAATTAAATTCTCAACTTATGGAAGATTTGTTTTGCGGATCTCAAATCCAGAGAAAGAACTAAGTTCTTTTCGGAAGGTTAAATCCTTATATCTATATATGATAGGTAAAAGAGATGTTTTGATCACTGCTTTTTTCTTTATCTAGGGTTTGAGAGGAGCAAGAACATTTTCTTCAGAAAGAGAATTGAATTCTCGGTTTTTGTTTGCTTCTATCACCTTATGGGGCTGATTCTCTTCCCGAGACTTAAAATCTCCAGTCCTTTATATAGACGACGAAAAAATTATTGGTTAGTTTGAGAAAATCTCTCATTGAGAGATGTTAATTGACCTTAAAGATCATCCGGGAAATTTTGTCCACCGTTGGATCTTTTGATCCAGTGGCTTCTGTTTAACAGAATATATTTTTCTTGTTTTTAACAAGATTAGGGAAATATTTTCCCATATATAGGATTTAATTCTATCTTTTAATGACCATTGGATCTTTGATCTATTAGATCTCTGCTTAATAAAGAATATCTTTCTTATTTAATTTGATCAGAGAGATATTTTTCCTTAATAGAATTTAATTCTATCATTTGATGATGGTTATTTATTATCACCATTGGATTTTTGATCCAACTGCTCTCTGTTTAACAGAGAATATCTTTCTTGTTTAGAATTTAATTCTACAGAAGCAAAACTGCTTTAATTTTGGCGCCGTCGCTCATGTACTATGCACGTAGCGTAACCTAAGAATTTAATTCTTATAGAAGCAGGTGCTCACGTGCTTTGCACGCCGGCGTTCACATTCCTTTCACATGAGGCTCTGGCCCTAAGATTCAATCCTACCAGAGACAAGTATCCATGTGCTTTGCACGCTGGCGCTCACGTGTCTTTCACGTGAGGCGCTGTCTTAAGATTTAATCCTATCCAAGACAGGCGTCCATGTGCTTTGCATGCCGGCACTGATATGCCTTTCATGTGAGGTGTTGCCTTAGGATTTAATCCTATCCAAGATAGGCATCCACGTTCTTTGCACGCCGGCGCTCACGTTCCTTTCACATGACGTGTCGCCTCATTTTATGAGGGAACAAGGGCTATATTTTATGTTTATATTATGAATCCTATTGACTTGAGTAATTAGTCGTACATAACACTTCTTTATAGAATTGTTTCTGGTCGATACTTGAATATTATACTTGTCTCATCTCATGCTATGTGACTGCTTATTTATTGAATCTACACGACTTGCATGATGAAATCTATTGAATGCTTGACTCGACTTGACTCGAACCATGAATACTTAAACTTGACATTAATACTTGAACTCGACTTGAAACTTGAACTTGTACTCTCTCTCTCTCTCATGTATTCATGGATTCGGGTAAGACTAGTAGATTTAATTATAATTTAAAATACGTGGGGATAAGGGATAGTTTGGCAAAGAATGTATGTTGCGGAATGAGAGTCCACTAAAATTCACATAACTTGAATAACGTGTGCCGTTGTTCCCTGGGTTTGACGGGGCCTTGTACTTCTATGTGCCGTTGGTCCGTGAGTTTGATGGACTACTCTCTTATAGTTACATATCTTCATTATTGAACTACAAACAAACAGTTACAATGATTAATTGAGACCTTTTACTGTTCGCTACTACACTAAATTTCATGTTCTACTTACATACATGTTTCTTTACCATATTATATTCATATCCTTTTTGGGGACTTACCGAGCGCATGTTCGCTGACGGGCATTCCACCCTGTTTTTTTCTTTCGTTGGAATGTTCGTCAGGTGGCTTAGGGACAGAGGAGGTGGAATCGACGGCAGAGGAGTGCTCCTAGCAGTCATCACAAGCCAACAACTAGTTTATTTCAGTTTTTGCTTTCAGTATGCCTCTTGTTTAAGACTTCCTTAGTATTTTTTTTAAGATATCTTGTATCAGTTTGAAACTCTTTGAAATTTTGAATGTAATATATAGTAGTTGAATTTTATTTTAATTGTTATTTCTTGTCACTTTATGTTTCTTATAAACGCTTAGCGTATTTGTTGCGAGAAATGATTTTCTCGGAATAAATACGTCGCGGGCCTCGTCACGTACCTGTTACCGTTCTTTTGGGATGCGAGGCGTAACAGTGACAAGAAAGATGAGCAAAAGGAAATAACTTCCAGGGCTCATATGGTGGAAAGCAATGATCAAAAGAAAATGAATGTTCGAAAGACTACAAAATTCAAGAAGAAAGGGCAAAAGAAATATCTAAAATGTTTCCACTGCAAAGGCCCGATCATTTCAAGAAAGATTGTCGACTCCTCAAAAGGAGAAGATATCAGATGCAAACATGGCCGAGAGTGGATTCGTCGCAATGATTTCTGAAATCAATGCAGTGGGAAGTGACATAGATTGGCACTTGGATTCGGGTGCCCCTAGGCATGTATCGAATAATAGATTTATATTTACAACTTTCAAAGAAGAAACTGATGGCCAACAACTCTTCATGGGAAACGAATCGACGGCAACCGTCAAGGGCATAGGAACAATCAATTTAAAATTCACTCCGAACAAGTCGATTAAATTAACCGATGTGTTGTATGTTTCTAAAATTCGTAAAATTTTAATGTCCATAAGTTTGCTAAGAAAACTTGGTTTTAAAGTAGTCTTTGAGTCCGAAAAAGTTGTAATCACAAACCGTGGAGTGTTTGTGGGAAAAGGTTATGTTTGTAAAGGAATGTTCAAGATGAACTTAATAAATAAAGAAACTATTTTTGTTTATATCGTTGATTCTATTCCTTTATGGCATGATAGATTTGGGCATGTTCATTATCGTCGTATGAAAAATATGATTAATTTAGGACTTATTTCTTCATGTTCTAACTGAAATATTGAAAAGTGTAGAATTTGTGTTCAATCTAAAATTACTAGAAAACCTTTTCATAAAATGGATTGGCGAAAATCTATACTTTTAGAATTGATTCACTGTGATTTATGTGATTTGAATCAAATTTTAACTAGAGACGATAAAAGGTATTATATAACCTTTATTGCTGATTTTTCATAGTATACTTATGTATATTTGCTAAGCCATAAAGATCATGCATTAAATAATTTTAAAACTTATAAAGAGAAAGTTAAAAACCAACTTAACACCTAAATCAAGTCTTTAACCTCTGATAGAGGTGGTGAGTATGTTGACATAGATAAATTTTGCGAATCGGTTTCAATTGTTCATATTACCACTGCGCCATATACACCTCAACAAAATGGAACCGCGGAGTAGAAAAATAGAACTTTAATCGAAATGGTTAATGCTATGATTTCTAATTCGGGTTTAAATGCAAATTTATGGGGTGAAGCCTTATTTACTGTATGTCACATACTTAATTGAGTTCTTTAGAAAAATAAAAAATGTGACATCCTATGAACTTTGGAAAAGGAGAAAACCAAATCTTAGTTATTTTAAAGTATGGGGATGTCGTGCTCTCGTTAGGCTTTCCGAGCTTAAATGGCCCAAGTTGGGTAATGGAGTAATTGAATGCAATTTTATTGGCTCTAGCACAACATATATATTCTTGGTTACTGAATTGCTTGGTGTTATTTCTCAAAAAAGTATTATTGAATCTCAAGATGTGAAATTTTTTGAAAATCGTTTTTCTAAAATTTCTAGAATTAATGATAATAATTCTGATTTGCTTGTTCCTTTTATTAATTCTAGTTCTAATTCTAATTCTGAATTGACTATTAATTCAAATTCTAATGATGAGAAATTAGAACCTAGAAGAACTAAAAAAGCAAGAGTAGAAAAAACTTAAGGTCTGGATTTTCAAATGTATTTAATTGAAGTATCTATAGATAGTCAGTTAGTGAAAATTCCTTTTACATATTCTTTAGAAAGTGATTCATTAACATATAATGACGCTATTCATTCTCAAGATTTTGCATATTGGAAATATACTATTAATGATGAGTTGAATTCTTTGATGATTAATCAAACATGGAAATTAGTAGAACTTCCAAGTGGGTCTAAACCTATTGGTTCTAAATGGATATTTAAAAGGAAACTTAAACTTGATGGAACCATAGATAAATATAAAGCTAGACCTGTTGTAAAGGGGTCTAAACAGAAGGAAGGGATTGATTTTTTTGATACGTATGCTCTTATTGCTAGAATTATATCTATTAGATTATTAATTTCGCTTGCTTCTATTTCTAAGTTGCATGTGCATCAAATGGGTGTGAAAATTGCATTTTTAAATGGTAACTTGGTGGAGGAAATTCATATGGAACAACCGGAAGGTTATGTCATTATGGAGCAAGAACATAAAGTTTGCAAACTGCTTAAGTCTTTGGATGGTTTAAAGCAGGCCCCAAAACAGTGGCATGATAAATTCGAAAGTGTTGTAGTTTTATATGATTTCAAACCAAATGTATCTGATAAATGTATTTATAGCAAAGTAATTAATAATAAGGTAGTTATTATATGTCTATATATACATGCCATGCTAATATTCAGTTCCGACATGGATCTTATAAACGACACTAAATCTTTTTTCTCTTCAAAATTTGATATGAAAGATTTAGGATTGGTCGAGATTATCTTAGGAATTAAGATTATCAGAAATGATGATATTTTGATATTATCACAATCTCATTATGTAAATAATGTGTTGCAGAAATATAATGAATTGAGTGGAAGAACTGTGTCTACACCTTTAGATTCCGGTGAATCTAATAATGGTAGAGCAGTTTCTCAATTGAAATATGCTAGTGTCATTGGTAGTCGTATGTATATTATGTATACTATGTTGGGATTTTATAGCACCTTGACCATCTACCGTGGCCGTTGCGGAACAAATTTTTTTGGGGGTTTTGAAAACTGGCGCTAGAAAAACCCGTCCAAGAATCAACCATAAACCTAAACTAGCTAATTAGGAGGAGAGCTAACTACTATGATAGAAAAGTCTCACCAAAAGATCCGTGTCCTTCGGTCTTCTATCCTCTTTGTTTTCTCCTAAGGATCTCCTTGAACAAGATTGATCACCTTTCCTTTCTCCTTGAGATCTCCTGGATCGTGCTTGATCGTCGGTCTTCCTTCGTCGAAGATGGTCCACCCAAGAGATGTAGTCCGTGGCTCTATCTCCATACTAAGAGTCTAGTGGATAAACTAGAGACATTAGATTGCTAATCTAAAGTGTCTAGGATGTAGTGTATGAATCTATGTGTGTATCTATCTCACCACCTTTCTTGATTCTCAACACATGAGACTGTAGAGAGGAGGTTGAAGATGAAGTTGGAGGAGCTCAATGTAAGTGCACGGCGGCGCCCCGGCCGTCAATCCGACGCCGGAATGCGGAAACGAAACTTTTCTAAAAACTAGAAACCGGCACCACCGCGCACTAAAATCCCGGATCGGGCCATTAACCTAACTCTAGCAAACTTGAAAATGGAGTAGAGAGCTATACCAAGCGATCCGTGTCCTTCGGTCTTCGCCTTCACTCCGATCTCCTTGCGGAATCTCCGGTCTTCTGCTTCTCGTCGGAAAGGGCACCACATCGCCGGGTTCTTTTACGGGCTCCCACCTCTGGACCGAGGCAACTCGGGCACGAAGTTGGAGAGTCGACGTGTCCAAGAATACTGTAGGTGAAGTGTAAGATGGTTTGTCTCTTTGGGGTTATGAAGTTGCCTTTTATGTTGGAGAAGAAAAATGAGCTTTGGAGAGGTGTTTTGAATTTTGCAAGCAAGCCAAGAATGAGATGATTTTTCCCACCACCACAAAAATGAACTTCTTCCTCTCTCCCTCAAAGTGGCCGGCCCCTCTTAAAATGGGGGAGCAAAAATTGCAACAATAATGCAAGTGGGAAATGTGTGATCAAGAGGAGAAAAATAGTCACAACAATATCAACCTCACATCCTTTCCAAACCCATCACAATAAATCCAAAGGAAGAGATGTAAAAAGAATCTCATGATGCATAGAACTATCATGAAGCCACATAAAAAAATAACCCACTCCACAAAGGTAATTTGCACACTTGCAAATAACCCCCTCCATCGGAAAAATCCGGCCGTGAAAGAACAAATGAAAACTGGCCAAAACGGAATGCAAACTGGCAACTTCAGAAAAATGATCCCGTAATAAATTACAGGAAAACCCCGCAACTGTATATACATACCCGTACCTGTATTCCCACTGAATACAAATGCAAAGAGACAAAATCTACACTGTACAATATTAGGATCCGGCTTAAACCAAAGCCCGCTAGTATTATCCATCCGATCATGATCCGTGCAATACCGTACGTATCTGATCGAACCCTGCCATATCTCCATACGGCCTCTACAGCGTTTTGCCCGAAACTTGAGCAACTGTCTGTGGGGGACTCTAAAGACTCGTCAATACTATGGTTGTGGATTTAACCACTAGCACGTCAGAGGTATTAGCCATACGTGATGGGCTACCAGCTATTGACCAAAAGGGACGTCTGTGAATGAACTCATCCTGACTCCCTACTGAGCCTGTCAGTGACAATATCCGTACAGTCCGGTCCATTCGTCTATGAGTATCGCATGGCGGGCCTAGGGGGTTGGTAAAAGTCAGACCCCCAAAAGCGGTACAAGTTGTATCGTAGTGTAGCCCAGAACACCCTGAGATACTACTCTAATACTTACCAGTAAATCTCCTGCCTTGGCCAAGGACTTCGTGTAATGGCTCCCCTAGACACAGCGCGACCTCATCCCTAATACCGGGAGAGACGAACCCCTGAAGATCCGCTCACTGCCTCCATGTGGCTCGGGACTGTACCCAACTAAAACCTGTTTGCACGTCTCCTTTGAGCGTGGTAGGGTAGTAATCAAAGCACAATGGGAACTCACATGAGACAAATGACGATCTCAGGTCGATGAACCAACCTGTACACATGTCACCAGGGAACTGCTATCTGACGTCATGTATAAGACCAACTAGAAGGTTCCCGGCGAGTCCTGTCCGGTGTACTCATAACCCAATGAGCACCTGTATACATCTTAGGTGAACCAACTGACACCAGTGGCTTGTGAGACCGGCCACCGCCCCTCGTCGGGGTCTCGACTGTATACACTAGTCTACTCTGGAGTATCGATGGCCTGTCTCGAAACTCCCTCGACTAGGGACCTTTTAAGGATGTGCTTATAGACCCCAGCTCCCACGTATATGATCGCCCTCATACTGCTGGTCGTCAAGCAAGAATCCTAAGGGCTCTATCAACGTGCAATAGTGACCTGTAAGGTCACCTAAAGCAGTACACGATGATAAAGATAAACCAGATAGCATACTATCATCTTGAGTAAGATTGTTCTACCGGCATAGGTCCTCCCTCAATCATTGAAATCACATGCCTGCGATCCAGTAATTGACTCTGAGGGCACTATATCCAACAATCTCCCACTTGCACTCAAGGCTAATTATTGCGATATCGCATACGCACAGCCCGTGTGATACCGAACACCCAACTCCTCTACTAGTCAGTCTCACAAAGCTAGTTTGGGAAACTATTGCTTTCGAGGAATAGCCTCAGTGAGTGGATCCGCTCTAATGTTTCTTTCTATGTCTCTCTTTATCTCGTGTTCGTGGAGAAAGCCATCTCCCGAAATGAGCAATACCTGTTTTAGAATGTGTCTGGATGTCTGATGGGACCTAGCTCATAAATGAACTCCAAATCCAAACTTCTTAGACTGTATCGTCAACTGAACTTAATCAGTATCCTGCGCCATGCCTTCCTCAGTATCCGCTTGGACCTCCTGTCCAAACTACTGCCCCTCGTCAGAGGGAAAACTATAACTCTGACAGCTACTCTGTCATCCAGGTCACTTTGGAAGCCTGGAATGATAACCGTCTCCTAAAGGAGGCTGCCGTTATCAAATCCCTAGAACATCCACTTCTGTTCTAAAACTGCTTCCGAATATTTCTCAAGGATTGGATCAATATCAACTTATTGTATCTACTGCAAAAAAAAAACTTCTGGTGTGGTACTTGATATCTCATGATCAACTCAATTGCTTAAGCAAGTGATCTGCCGATCATGCACATCCCTCTCCCCTTTAGTCTATAAGACACCTTTAGAGAGAGTGACTCCATCACCTGCAGGTACACTACCGTGCCTGGAGTCGTCCATTCTAAATACTCTTAGAATATTGTCTAAGTACCCTGATTGGGAAACTACCCAAATCTAGATCTATAGATCTAGTAACCAGAATGTCTAATATGAAATCCAAGTCCTATGTGGAGAAACTACTGTGTGACAACCAAAGTATAACCAATCGTAGTATAGGAATATCACTTCCTACTCTGTGTTTGTCATCCAAATACCAGGACATCACACCCTACTACCTTCTTAACAGATCCGTCCCCTATTCTGATGAAGTCAAACCTATGACTGTCACATCAGAAATAGATGATCTATCTCTGCTATATCTTCTTTAGTCTATAAATAGACATAAGCCACTTGTCCACGATGCTTCCGCTACTCCCACTGACTATGACAACCCTCTGGCAGAGTCATATAGACGTACACTTCTAAAGCTAGTTCAGAACGACGCTATACTCATCCTCCTGCCGGGTCTCACAGTCTGGAACAATAGCAATGGCAAGTCTGGGTAAACAAGAACCTCCCTGTCACCGTCCTTGAGGCATACCGAAGTACCTCTCGAGTGCCTGAGGTTACCCACCATATCTGCGGAGTGGCTAATGGAATGTCAAACCAGATTGAATCTTTAGGTTCTTATCAAATCTTCAGCAATCGTTTGTGGTTCTGGAATCACTTCCAGTTCTACCATACTCCTACTTCTGTTTTCTGAAAAAATCCATTTTTATTAAAACTGTGGCGAGTCAAGAACAATATCACTATTGATTTTCCTGATGGTAGAAAGTCAAACCTTGTCATAGCCTGGGTCAACCCACAAACAGCCATTACAGAAACGTGCCTTGAGTTACCCAGAGTCTGGTTTTAAGCATAAGCTGGACAACTCCCCATACCTTAACAATGTCAAGATATGAACTGTTCTATATCCAATATAGAAATAGAGGCACTGATTTAGTTGAACTAGATTCAAATCATGCAGCTGTCTCCAGTGCATGTCAACTAAATGGAGAGAGGCCGATCAGTATTACTCAACATAGGAACGCTTCCAATTATGAGTAACCTGAAAGGGAAGCAAGTTCTCTTAATCATTGCTATTAACTGAATACCATATACAAGTATCTACATCTTCGATCACCTTGAAGAATCCCGACACTTGCAACACCCAGTTCTCTACTTTTTCCGCATACCTATAACTTCTCAAAACTTGGACCCTGTGTTTCTATGAAACACCTGTCTAAGAATTAGAGAAGTCATAAGTAAACAGAATATAGTGCGAGTACCAACCCCTATGTCCTCATGGACACTGGACAACATACAATACTCTGTATAAGTCCCCTGAGTCTAATAACACGTTCACTGTGTATCGTAGGTTGAAAACTATACTTATGGTTAAGAGGAATTACACCGCTGTTTAATGCTCCTTACCTAACCATCCACTGATATAGGTAAATGTCATGGACATAATCTCAAAAAGGTATAACTCACTCTATAAAAATAGACGTACAGATATATCAATTTGAAATTGGTGCACAACAACGGATATTCAAAACCAAATATTTGTCGTCCGGCAAACAACCCAGGTGACTTCCTCAAATATCACCAATTACAACGAATTTCGATATAATGAGGATGATCACCTAATTCCCAATAACTTACTCCCGCTCATCATCTGTAAAACCATACAGATGTGAGAATCATACCTGGTAAATACATACCCTGGAGCAAGTGTCTAATTGGGAAATCAGTTTTCTTTTAACAGCACACAGTGAAACTGAAATATTGAAATGTTTCGAAGGGGTATCCGGGTATTCCTAGTAAAGCCTCTTCCATTATCAAATTCATAACTGTAACCGTATAATTCTTTGCCATCTCTCCAAATCCCTTTATATGTCTTTAGTCGTTACCTTCTGCACACCCCTTTAGGCCAAATGGTTTTCTTCCTTCCCTACCGTTCGGCACCAGCCTATGGTTTGGAAGAAGACTATCTAATAAGCATAATGGGTGTACTGTTCTAATCCTAGGAGTACTCGCAATGCGAGAGAAGGTGAAGATAAAAGACAACCGAATAAACCTTATTCCTATTTCTCCTGAACCAGAATCTATCCCCGAACTGGAACAAGTTCCTTTCGTGTTCGTATATAACCATACGATGGAGTATCCAATAAACTGTGGATCTTCGTAGTGATACGGAGTGTCCTGGAGAAATACAAAGGTGATTTAGGATTGGCGAAGAAATACTTGGTTTGGTCGTGAATAGCAGTCGCAGTTTACTTTGCTCTCTTACTAATCCCTTTATTTGTCTTTACTTTATACCTTCTGTACAACATAGTTAGGCTAATTGGTTTTCTTCATTCCCTACCGGTCGGCGACTGCCTATGGTTTGGAAGAAGACTATCCAATTTGCGCAATAGGTGTACTATCTCCTAAACCAAGGAGTACTAGCAACCTGAGAGAAGGTAAAAGGAAAAGACAACTGAATAGTCCTATTCGTTTTCTCCAGAACCGGAAACTATCCTCGAATAAATTCCTTCGAGTTCGTATATAACCATACGATGGTTTTGTCCAATGGAAGTGGACGTTCATAGTAATATGGGGTGTCCGGGAGAAAAGGGTAAAAGTAGGAGTCACAATGAGGTATGCAACTCTGACAATCCAAAAGCCAGTGTTTAAGATGGTTCGGTTAATCTTGGTCACTGAGTCATAGTCAAGGGTCGGGTTATGGTCGCTGCCAAAGAGAGAGAGAAAAGAAACACTCAGTGTGCACTCTAACTTAGATCAGAATGGTTATCACTTTATCTAATCAGGAAATCTCCCACTGTAACGTCAAATTCTTCCCCAAACCTGAAAGAAGAATTAGTCAGGATCACCCGAGGAGTAAACCAACTCATCAGTGGGAATCGGGATCCAACTATCATCGCATGATAATGTGACGGAATCCTCTCACGTTATCACACTCCAGAAGGTATACGCATATCTGGCAAGTTTCAGTTTCTTTAGAAACTCCCGATGTGATTTTTGCCCCATGCTCTTATGACCTTGACTTTGGCCAACAAATCATAAGTCACATGTCAAGTTCTACCCGTCATTCTCCAGGTTGATTTGAACCCACCCGTACAAGCCCTTGACTTTGGCCAACAAGGCTATACGACTGTCCCAAACCAACGCATCTATCTATGCTGCATTTGAATACCCAATAGCTACCAAACACTGTGCCTTGACTTTGGCCAACAAACACAGCTTGAATACTATTGACCATCTATATGAAACGACGGAGGGCTACGAATGGTTTTTGGCGAAAAACCTTTAACGTAATGAACTTGATATCGTTGAAGGAACCGGATAGTTTTTTAAAAATATTGTGACGAAAACCTTTGCTAAAGAGATCACTCCCGGTGAAGGGATCTCGGCTCTTTCCCCGTGGAATGAGGTGCAGGATATTCCAACTGAATACTACGATGCAAAGCAAAAGTAAACGACTATAGTGAAGTTATTGCCCTGACGCAAACTTCTGTCCAAGGAGTCACTCCCGGTGAAGGGATTTCGGCCCTTGCCTCGTCGACTGAGGAGCAGGATATTCCAACTGAATACCACTGTGCAAAACAAAAGAGAACGCCCTTGCAATAACAGCTTTTTAAAAAATTGTTCCAACAACATCAGAATAGGTTTGTTTAACTTGCATTGATCCGAATCAACGCAGTCCCATCAATTGATCACACCACAAAAGAACGAAAATAATGATGTACGTATATGCCATCAGCATTCGTCACTGGGTCCCGTCATCACCCGTTAGGTTACTTAACTAACGACAGAGCGGGGACTGGACTAGTGCGGATGCAAAACATATACAACATCTACTAGTATATATATCAATATATAATATTCGCTCAAGGTGTGATAAAATGCAACATCACATAAATGTAATCAGCATCACAGAACAATACAGATATCTGGGAGCCCCGGGTTTCACAGTGCCGCTACTGAAACCCGACGTTCCTTTGGTCATGTGGATAGCCTGTGCAATGAAATCCTAGACCCCTACGGGCGCGGCAAGTTACCCGCCAAAACCTAAAGCGAGGAAGCCCCCTTCAGGAACGTGAATGGACCACCCAGCACTTCACGGAATCTGGTAACTTGGGTACCCCTCCTTGGGTCAACCTATACCCCCTACGAGTGCGGTGAATAGTCCGACAATTCTAGAGTAAAGCCCCCTCCGTCTCAAAGCCATGAGATGCGGGCCCGTTGCCCTTTAGAACCCGGCTATCCGTTCACCCCTCCGTAGGGTAATCCTAGTACAGAAAGTAAAAATATACATACAACGGGTACATCGACCTCAGCCCGGTCGTGCCCCAAAAGAATAATATACAAACAGGCAGTAATGGTAGTCCACACGTCAGACGCTCTCCCTGCAATATCAAATGTACATATAAAACAAAACTGTACTACCATTGCATCCAGGCTATCCCCACGACCAATCCGCAACATCACAGCACAACACAGAACATCAACGTGAATGTCACGTTCGCAAATCCGTCTAAAAGGGCTATAGCAGTTAGACTGGATTTACCGATCAAGTGACATTCACGGTTGCAGATATAATGTAAATACTGTGAACTAACATGTTTAAAATATTCGATCGACAAAATTTACCGAATTGGGCCCCAAGCACTATTGTAGCACTCAAAGAAAATCTAGGCCTAAAAAGAATATTCCAAAAACCCTATTTCCAAGTCTAAGACCCTCTCGAAAAAATTGGTGCAGCAAGGACTCAACATGGCCGCGGAACCGCGTCCAATGCATGGGTTTGGCCGCGGTTCCGCGGTGGAACAGTGAAGTCATGCCACCAAATTTTTGCAGAACACTTAGAATTCCCTGCATTCTGCGACAACCTGAAAAAATTTTCGAACCAAAAAAAAAATTCGACAGAAACTCATGAAAATGGAAACGCGGTCTTTGGAAATTTGTTCGATCAAAGTTGTAAACACATTAGAGCAAGCTAGGCTAGGTTAATGGCGTGGCTCTGATACCAATGTAAGTGCACGGCGGCGCCCCGGCCGTCAATCCGACGCCGGAATGCGGAAACGAAACTTTTCTAAAAACTAGAAACCGGCACCACCGTGCACTAAAATCCTGGATCGGGCCATTAACCTAACTATAGCAAACTAGAAAATGGAGTAGAGAGCTATACCAAGCGATCCGTGTCCTTCGGTCTTCATCTCCACTCCGATCTCCTTGCGGACTCTCCGGTCTTCTGCTCCTCGTCGGAAAAGGCACCACATCGCCGGGTTATTTTACGGGCTCCCACCTCTGGACCGAGGCAACTCGGGCACGAAGTTGGTGAGTCGACGTGTCCAAGAATGCTGTAGGTGAAGTGTAAGATGGTTTGTCTCTTTGGGGTTATGAAGTTGCCTTTTATGATGGAGAAGAAAAATGAGCTTTGGAGAGGTGTTTTGAATTTTTCAAGCAAGCCAAGAATGAGATGATTTTTCCTACCACCACAAAAATGAACTTCTCCCTCTCTCCCTCAAAGTGGCCGGCCCCTCTAAAAATGGTGGAGCAAAAATTGCAACAATAATGCAAGTGGGAAATGTGTGATCAGGAGGAGAAAAATAGTCACAACAATATCAACCTCACATCCTTTCCAAACCCATCATAATAAATGCAAAGGATAAGATGTAAAAAGAATCTCATGATGCATAGAACCATGATGAAGCCACATAAACAAAAAAAACCCTCCACAAAGGTAATTTGCACACTTGCAAATAACCCCCTCCATCGGAAAAATCCGGCCGTGAAAGAACAAATGAAAACTGGCCAAAACGGAATGCAAACTGGCAACTTCAGAAAAATGATCCCGTAATAAATTACAGGAAAACCCCGCAAATGTATATACATACCCGCACCTGTATTCCCACTGAATACAAATGCAAAGAGACAAAATCTACACTGTACAATATTAGGATCCGGCTTAAACCAAAGCCCGCTAGTATTATCCGTCCGATCATGATCCGTGCAATACCGCACGTATCTGATCGAACCCTGCCATATCTCCATACGGCCTCTACAGCGTTTCGCCCGAAACTTGAGCAACTGTCTATGGTGGACTCTAAAGACTCGTCAATACTATGGCTGTGGATTTAACCACTAGCACGTCAGAGGTATTAGTCATACGTGACGGGCTACCTGCTATTGACCAAAAGGGACGTCTGTGAGCGAACTCATCCTGACACCCTACTGAGCCTGTCTGTGACAATATCCGTACAGTCCAGTCCGTTTGTCTATGAGTATCGCATGGCGGGCCTAGGGGGTTGGTAAAAGTCAGACCCCCAAAAGCGGTACAAGTCGTGTCGGAGTGTAGCCCAGAACACACTGAGAGACTACTGGAATACCTACCAGAAAATCTCCTGCCTTGGCCAAGGACTTCGTGTACTGGCTCTCCTAGACACAGCGCGACCTCACCCCCAATACCGGGAGAGACGAACCCCTGAAGATCCGCTCACTGCCTCTATGTGGCTCGGGACTGTACCCAACTAAAACCTGTTTGCACGTCTCCTCTGAGCGTGGTAGGGTAGTAATCAAAGCACAGTGCGAACTCACATGAGACAAATGACGATCTCAGATTGATGAACTAACCTGTACACATGTCACTAGGGAACTGCTATCTGACGTCAGGTATAAGACCAACTAGCAGGTTCCCGACGAGTCCTGTCCGGTGTACTCATAACCCAATGAGCACCTGTATACATCTTAGGTGAACCAACTGACACCAGTGGCTTGTGAGACCGGCCACCGCCCCTCGTCGGGGTCTCGACTGTATACACTAGTCTACTCTGGAGTATCGATGCCCTGTCTCGAAACTCCCTCGACCAGGGACCTTTTAAGGATGTGCTTATAGACCCCATCTCCCACGTATATGATCGCCCTCATACTGCTGGTCGTCAAGCAAGAATCCTAAGGGCTCTATCAACGTGCAATAGTGACCTGTAAGGTCACCTAAAGTAGTACACAATGATAAAGATAAACCCGATAGCATACTATCATCTTGAGTAAGATTGTCCTACCGGCATAGGTCCTCCCTCAATCATTGCAATCATGTGCCTGTAATCCAATAATTGACTCTGAGGGAACTATATCCAACACTCAAGAAATCTAGTGAGGAGATTGAAATCAAATGGTGAGAATGAAAAATGAAATTCCATGAGAGAGAAAAAGACCAAGCATGGTTTTGTAAAACCCCTTTTTTCAATATAAAAATACACCCATACTTGAATAGTGTTGACAAATGAATATTCAATTCATTTGTCAATAATATTCAAGCATGGCTCTCACCATACTCACCTTACTACCTTTACAACTCATTGTCCATTTAAAATAAATGGATAAAACTAAAATAAGGTGTCTACCTTCTAGAATGTTTTCCGTATAAATACGGATTACACTCTACTGTATATACATACTTGTATTCGTATCAAAATACGAATACCCAAAGAGATAGAATAACATAAAGAACATAATACTAGAATATACATATCGAAATACATATATGTAAATTATTAAATCAATACCTGATTTAATAATTCGGCTCAATCCCTACCCGGCTAGTATTATCAACTGTCCGATTGAAAGTCCGGGTAACTAGTACAATCAATCGATCGAAACCCTGCACGTATCCAATACGGCTACTACATCATTTTTCCTGAACAAGAGAAACCCTATGTGTGGGGCTCTATAGACTCGACAGTACGCCGGCAGTGAGTTACTAGATAAATCCATAACCATAAGCACGTCGGCGGCACTAGCTGTACGTAACGGCTACCCAGGTACCTATCGAAAAGGAAGGCCGGCGAGAAAACTCATCCGGATCCCACCTGAGCCTATCTGTGACAATCTCCGTACTGTTCGGTCTCTTCGTTTGAGAGTATCATATACCGGGTCTACGTGGTGGTAAACTTCTGACCCTAATAACCCGATAATTCATGATGTGTGGCTCAGGACCAATCCAGGAAACTACTGATCAACCAATAAGTAAATCCCAACTACCTTGGCTAAGGTCTTATGGTGCTGGCCAATCGAACACAGTGCGATATCAACTCCTTATACCAAGAGAGACGAATCCCCAACAATCGTTCACTGCCTTCATGTGGCTCGGGACCGTACCCAACTAAAACCTGTTTGCATGACTCAATAGAGCCGTGGTAGGGTAGTGATCAAAGTACAGTGGGAACTCACATGAGACAAATGACTGTCTCAAGTCTGAAGACTAACCTGTACTCATGTCACCTGAGAACTGCTATATGACGATAGGTATAATACCATCTAGAAGTTCTCGGCGAGCCTGTCCAGTGTACTCACCCCCAGTGAGCACTTGTATATGATCTTAGTTGCAAAAGACCAATGGCTGCGGGACCAACCATCACCCCTCGTCGGGGTCTAGAAACGTATACACTAGACTACTCCGGAATATCGATAACCAGTCTCGATACTCCCACGACTAGGGACACTTTAAGGATATGCTTATCGACTACCCAGCTCCCATATGTATGATCGCCATCACAATGCAGGTTGTGTTGGAGATAATGCCCTCAGAGTCAATTATTGGATCACAGGCACGTGATTGCAATGATTGATGGAGGACCTATCCCGGTAGGACAGTCTTACTCGAGATGATAGTATGCTATCTGGTTTACCTTTATCATCGTGTACTGCTTTAGGTGACCTGACAGGTCTCTATTACAGGTTGATAGAGCCCCTAGGATTCTTGCTTGACAACCAGCAGTATGAGGGCGATCATATACGTGGGAGCTGGTAGTCTATAAGCACATCCTTAAATGGTCCCTAGTCGTGAGAGTTTCGAGACAGGGCATTGATACTCCAGAGTAAACTAGTGTATACAGTCGAGACCCCGACGAGGGGCGGTGGCCGGTCTCACAAGCCATTTGTGTCAGTTGGATCACCTAAGATGTATACAGGTGCTCATTGGGCTATGAGTACACCGGACAGGACTCGCCGGGAACATGCTAGTTGGTCTTATACCAGACGTCAGATGGCAGTTCCCTGGTGACATGTGTACAGGTTAGTTCATCGACCTGGGGATCGTCATTTGTCTCATGTGAGTTCCCACTGTACTTTGATTACTACCCTACCACGCTCAAAGGAGACGTGCAAACAGGTTTTAGTTGGGTACAGTCCCGAGCCACATGGAGGCAGTGAGCGCATCTTCAGGGGTTCGTCTCACCCGGTATTGGGGGTGAGGTCGTGTTGTGTCTAGGAGAGCCATTACACGAAGTCCTTGGCAAAGGCAGGAGATTTACTGGTAGGTATTCCGGAAGTATCTCAGGGTGTTCTGGGCTACACTCCGACACGACTTGTACCGCTTTTGGGGGTTTGACTTTTACCAACCCCCTAGGCCCGCCATGCGATGCTCATAGATGAACGGACCGGACTGTACGGATATTGTCACTGACAGTCTTAGCAGGGTGTCAGGATGAGTTCGCTCATCGACGTACCTTTTGGTCAATACCTGGTAGCCCGTTATGTATTGGCTTATACCTCTGACGTGCTAGTGGTTAAATCCACAACCAAGGTGTTGACGAGTCTTTAGAGTCCCCCACATTCAGTTTCTCCAGCTTTCGGGCGAAACGCTGTAGAGGCCGTATGGAGATATGGCAAGGTCCGATCAGATACGTGCGGTATTGCACGGATCAGGATCGGACAGTTTGTACTACAGGCCGTATGGATATATGGCAGGGTTTGATCTGATACGTGCGGTATTGCATGGATCAGGATCGAACGGATAATACTAGCCGGCTTTGGTTTAAGCCGGATCCTAGTATAGTACAGCGTAGATTTTGTCTCATTGCATTTGTATTTCGGTCGGAATACAAATGCGGGTGTGTATGCACAGTATCGGGGTTTTCCTGTAATTTATTACGGGACCAGTTTTCTGGAGTTGCCAGTTTGCTTTCCGTTTCGGCCAATTTCCTTTGTATCGTTCATTGGCCGAAGATTGGTGGAGGAGGGCTTATTTGCATTTGTGCAAATAAGCATTTGTGGAGGGGGGTCTTTGCATTTTCTTGTATCATGATGACTTAGCCTCCATTGACTTCTAGGATCATGATGGTTCATGATTGCTTATCTTTTATCATGGTGATGGTGATGGATTATGATGGTGGAGTATGATTTTGGTTGTGACGATTCTTGATCATCATCACACCTTTTCTCTCTCTCTCTCTCTCTTGCATTATGAGAGTCTCTCTTTTTCCTTTGGATTCACACTCTCCTCTCTTGCTCTTGCTCATGCCATGGCCGGCCACAATGGGATGGGGCTGTCCAAATTTTTGGGTGTGGGATTGGTTGTTCTTTTGATGCTACAAAAATTCCCAAGTCCCTCTACATAGTTCTTATATCATCCCTCCACCAAAATGGCACCTCCATAAACCCCAAATGAGACACAAGCCTCTACACTACATTCTACAGCAAACCTTGGGCACGTCGACTAGCCAGCTTCGTGCCCTAGTTGCCTCGGTATTGAGGTGGGAGCCCGTAAAAGATGCAGACGATGTGGTGCACTTCCGGCAAAGAGGCGACGACCGGAGTTTCCGCAGGAGATCGGGACGACGACGAGAAGACCGGAGGACTCGGATCAGTCGGTATATCTCTATTCCCATCTTGTAGTTAGCTAGGACTAGTTAATGGTTCGATCCGGGTATTAGTACGCGGTGGTGCCAGTTCATGAAAAATTTAAGTTAACCATCGCTTCCGCATTTGGCCTCGGGATGGAGGCCGGGGCGCCGCCGTGCACTTACAGTGGTATCAGAGCCTCGCCATTAACATAGTCTAGCTTTGTTTAATGTGTTTACATTTCCGATCGACCAAAATTCCAAAATCCGCATTTTTCACATGCATCAGTTTTCTGTTGAAATTTTCTAGAGTCGAAAATTTTTTCTGGTTGTAGAAAAGTGATGTACTGGAAATTCTAAGAACACTGTAGAAATCCGATACAGTGACTCCACAATAGGAGCGCGGAACCGCGGCCAAACCCCCCTTTAGGCCGCGGTTCCGCCGCACTATGTTGAGATCACTGCATCAAATTTCAGCAGTTGCTTTCTGGGTTAAAATTAGGGTTTTTGGAATATTAATTTTGGGCCCAGAATTTCTTGATGTGCTACAGTAGTACTTGGGGGCTCACTTGTTAAAATTTGATCGATCGGATATTTTAAACACGTTATTTCACAGTATTTACATTATATCTGCGACCGTGAATGTCACTTGATCGGTAAATCCTGTCTAACTGCTATAGCCCGGTTAGACGGATTTGCGAACGTGACTTTCACGTTGATGTTTTGTGTTTTGCTGTGATGTTGCGGATCGGTCGTGGGGATAGCCTGGATGCAATGCTAGTACAGTTTTGTTGTATTATGTACATTTGATATTGCGGGGCGAGCGTCCAACATGTGGACTGCCGTCACTGCCTGATTGTATTATTATTTTGGGGCACGACCAGGTTGCGGTCGATGTACCCGTTGTATGTATATTTTACTTTCTGTACTAGGATTACCCCGCGGAGGGGTGCACGTATAGCCGGGTTCTAGAGGGCAACGGGCCCGCATCTCATGGCATTGAGACGGAGGGGGCTTCACTCTGGAATTTGCGGGCTATTCGCCGCACTCGTAGGGGTACAGGTTGACCCAGGAGGGGTGCCCAAGTTGCCGGATTCCGTGAAGTGCTGGGTGATCCATTCACGATGCTGAAGGGGGCTGCCTCGCTTCAGGTTTTGGCGGGTAACTTGCCGCGCCCGTAGGGGTCTAGGATTTCATTACGCAGGCTATCCACACGACCAGGGGAACGTCGGGTTTCAGTAGTGGCTCTGTGAAACCCGGGGATCCCAGATATCTGTATTGTTCTGTGATGCTGTAGATTTCCGTGATGTTGTTTTTTATCACGCCTTGAGCAAAATATAATATATTGGTATATATATTAGTAGTTTTTGTATATGTTTTGCATCCGCGCTAGTCCTGTCCCCGCTCTGTCGTTAGTTAGCTAACCTAACGGGTAATGACGGGACCCAGTGGCGAATGCGGATGGCATATACGTACATCAGTATATTTTCGTTCTTTATTGGTGTGATCAATTGATGGGACTGCATTGATTCGGATCAATGCAAGTTAAAAACAAACCTAATCTGATGTTGTTGGAACACTTTTCAAAAAGCTGTTATTGCAAGGACGTTCACTTTTGTTTTGCGCCGTGGTATTCAGTTGGAATATCCTGCTCCTCAGTCGACGAGGCAAGGGCCGAGATCCCTTCACCGCGGGAGTGACCCCTTGGACAAAAGTTTGCGTCAGGGCAATAACTTCACTATAGCCGATTACTTTTGCTTTGCATCGTGGTATTCAGTTGGAATATCCTGCACCTCATTCTACGGGGAAAGAGCTGAGATCCCTTCACCGGGAGTGACCTCTTTAGCAAAGGTTTTCGTCACTATATTTTCAAAAAGCTATCCGTTCCTACAACGATATCAAGTTCTTTACATTAAAGGTTTTCGCCAGAAACCATTCGTAGCCCTCCATCATTTCAGTTAAATATTCGGTAGTATTCAAGCTATGTATTTTGACCTCACGCCAAGGCATAGTGATTGGTAGCTGCCGGGTATTTATCTGTTGCATAGATAGATGCGTTGGTTTGGGACAGTCCTACTACTATTTTGGCCTACGTCAAGGGTATGTACGGGTGGGTTCAAATCAACCTGGATAATGATGGGTAGAACTTGACATGTGACTTATGATATTTTGACCTCACGCCAAGGTCATAAGAGCATGGGGCAGAAATCACATCGGGAGTTTCAAAAGAACTGAAACTTGCCAGATATGCGCATACCTTCTAGAGTATGATAGCGTGAGCAGATTCCGTCACGTTATCATACGATGATAGTTGGATCCCGATTCCCACTGATGAGTTAGTTTACTCCTCGGGTGACCCCGACTAATTCTTCTTTCAGGTTTGGAGGAGAATTTGACGGTACAGTGGGAGGTTTCCAGATTAGATAAATTGGTAACCATTCTGATCTAGGTTAGAGTGCACGCTGAGTGTTTCTTTTCTCTCTCTCTTTGGCAGCGACCATTGACCCGACCCTAAGACTTTGACTCAGTGACCAAGTTGATCGAACCTTTTTTAACACTGGCTTTTGGATTGTCAGAGTTGCAGACCTCATTGCCACTCCTACTTTTACCCTTTTCTCCAAGACACCCCGCATTACTACGAACGTCCACTTCCATTGGACAAAACCATCGTATGGTTATATACGAACTCGAAGGAATTTATTCGAGGATGGTTTCAGGTTCTGGAGGAAACGGATAGGACAATTCAGTTGTCTTTTCCTTTTACCTTCTCTCAGGTTGCGAGTACTCCTTGGTTTAGGAGTAGTACGCCTATTACGCAAATTGGATAGTCTTCTTCCAAACCTTAGGCTAGTGCCGACCGGTAGGGAATGAAGAAAACCAATTAGTATAACGATGGTGTGCATAAGATATTAAGTTAAGACAAAGTAAGGGATTAGTAAGAGGGCAAAGTAAATTGTGACTGATATTCACGACCAAACCAAGTATTTCTTCGCCAATCCTAAAATCACCTTTGTATTTCTCCAGGACACTCCGTATCACTACGAAGATCCACAGTTTATTGGATACTCCATCGTATGGTTATATACGAACTCGAAAAGAACTTGTTCCAGTTCAGGGATGGATTCTGGTTCAGGAGAAATAGGAATAAGGTTTATTCGGTTGTCTTTTATCTTTACCTTTTCTCGCATTGCGAGTGCTCCTAGGATTAGGACAGTACACCCATTATGCTTATTGGATAGTCTTCTTCCAAACCATAGGCTGGTGCCGAACGGTAGGGAAGGAAGAAAACCATTTGGCCTAAAGGGGTGTACAGAAGGTAATGACTAAAGACATGTAAAGGGATTTGGAGAGATGGCAAAGAATTATACAGTTACCGTCGTGAATCTGGAGGAGGCATTACTAGGAATACTGGGATACCCCATCGAAACATTTCAATGTTTCAGTTTCACTGTGTACTGTTAAAGGAAAACTGATTTCCCAATTAGTCCTTACTCCAGGGTATGTATTTACCACGTATGATTCTCACATCTGTATGGTTTTACAGATGATGAGTGGGAGTAGGTTAGTGGGAATTATGTGATCATCCTCATTATATCGGGATTCGTTGTAATCGGTGATATTTGAGGAAATCACCTGGGCTGTTTGCCGGTCGGCAAATATTTGGTTTTGAATATCCGCTGTTATGCACCAATTTCAAATTGATATATCTGTACGTCTATTTTTCATAGAGTGAGATATACCTTTTTGAAATTATGTCTGTGACATTTACCTATATCAGTGGATGGTTAGGTAAGGAGCATTAAACAACGGTGTAATTCTTCATAACCATAGTACAGTTTTCAACTTACGACACACAGTGAATGATTTATCAGACTCAAGGGACTTATATAGAGTATTGTATGTTGTCCAGGGTCCATCAGGACAGAGGTGTTGGTCCTCGTACTATATTCGGTTTACTTATGACTTCTCTAGTTTTTAGACAGGTGTTTCGTGGAAACACAGGGTCCGAATTTTGAGAAGTTATATGTATTTGAATAAAGTAGAGAACCAGGTATTGCAAGTATCGGGATTCTTCATAGTGATCGAAGATGTAGATACTTGTGTATGGTATTCAGTTGATAGTAATGATTAAGAGAACTTGCTTCTCTTTCAGGTTACTCATAAATGGAAGCATTCCTAAGTTGAGTAACGCTGATAGGCCTCCTTCCATTTAGTTGACATGCACTGGAGACAGCTGCATGATTTGAATCTGGTTCAATTAAATCAGTGCCTCTGGTTCTATATTGGATATAGAACAGTTCATATCTTAAAGGTGTTAAGGTACGGGGAGTTGTCCGGCCTATGCTTAAAACCAGACTCTGGATAACTCAAGGCACGTTTCTGTAATGGCTGTTTGTGGGTTGACCCAGGCTATGACGAGGGTTGACTTTCTACCATCTGGAAGATCAATAGTGATATTGTTCTAGACTCGCCACAGTTTTATTAAAAATGGATTTTTTCAGAAAAACAGTAGTGGGAGTATGGTAGAACTGGAAGTGATTCCAAAACCACAAACGATTACTGAAGATTTCATAGGAACCTAAAGTTTCAATCTGGTTTGACATTCCATTGGCCACTCCGCAGATAAGGTGGGTAACCTCAGGCACCCGAGGGGTACTCCGGTAGCCTCAAGGACGGTGACAGGGAGGTTCTTGTTTACCCACACTTGCCATTGCTGTTGTTCCAGCCTGCGAGACTCGGCAGGAGGATGAGTATAGCATCGTTCTAAACTAGCTTTAGAAGTGTACGTGTATATGACTCTGCCAGAGGGTTGTCGTAGTCAGTGGGAGCAGCGGAAGCATTGGTGGACAAGTGGCTTATGTCTATTTATAGACTAAAGCAGATATAGCGGAGATAGATCATCAATTTCTGATGTGACAGTCATAGGTTTGACTTCATCAGAATATGGGATGGATCTGTTAAAGAAGGTAGTAGGGTGTGATGTCATGGTATTTGGATGACATACATAGAGTAGGAAAAGAAACTCCTATACTATGATCGGTTATACTTTGGTCGTCATACAGTAGTTTCTCCACATGGGACTTGGACATTATATCAAACATTCTGGTTACTAGATCTATGGTTTTAGATCTAGATTTGGGTAGTCTCCCAATCTGGGTACTTAGACAGCATTCTAAGGGTATTTAGAATTGACGACTCCATACACGGTAGTGTACCTGCAAAAGATGGAGTCACCCTCTCTAAAGGTGTCTTACAGACTAAAGGGGAGAGGGATGTGCATGATTGGCAGATCACTTGCTCAGGCAATTGAGTCAATCATGAGATGTCAAGTACCACACCAGATGTTGTTCTTGCACTAGATGCAATAAGTTGACGTTGATCCAATCCTGGAGAAACAGTCGGAAGCAGTTTTAGAACATAAGTGGATGTTCTAGGGATATGTTAACGACAGCCTCTTTCGGGAGACTGTTATCATTCCAGGCTTCCAAGGTGACCTGGACGACAAGGAGGTTGTCAGAGTTATAGATTTTCCTTCTGATGAAGGGCAGTATTTTGGACAGGTGGTCCAAGGCAATACTGAGGGAGGCATGGCGCAGGATACTGATTAAGTTCAGTTGACGATACAGTCTAAGAAGTTTGGTTTTGTAGTTCATTTTTGAGCTAGGTCCCATCAGACATCCAGACACATTCTAAGACAGGTATTGCTCATTTCGGGAGATGGCTTTCTCCGCAAACATGAGATATAAAGAGACATAGAAAGAAACATCAAAGCGGATCCACTCACTGAGGCTATTCCTCGAACGCAAGAGTTTCGCAAACAAGCTTTGTGAGACTGACTAGTAGAGGAGTTGGGTGTTCGGTATCACACGGGCTGTGAGTATACGACATCGCAATAATTAGCCTTGAGTGCAAGTGGGAGATTGTTGGAGATAATGCCTTCAGAGTCAATTATTGGATCACAGGAACGTGATTGCAATGATTGATGGAGGACCTATCCCGGTAGGACAGTATTACTCGAGATGATAGTATGCTATCTGGTTTACCTTTATCATCGTGTACTGCTTTAGGTGACCTGACAGGTCGCTATTACACGTTGATAGAGCCCCTAGGATTCTTGCTTGACCACCAGCAGTATGAGGGCGATCATATATGTGGGAGCTGGTAGTCTATAAGCACATCCTTAAATGGTCCCTAGTCGTGAGAGTTTCGAGACAGGGCATCGATACTCCAGAGTAGACTAGTGTATACAGTCGAGACCCCGACGAGGGGCAGTGGCCGGTCTCACAAGCCATTGGTGTCAGTTGGATCACCTAAGATGTATACAGGTGCTCATTGGGTTATGAGTACACCGGATAGGACTCGCCGGGAACATGCTAGTTGGTCTTATACCAGACGTCAGATGGCAGTTCCCTGGTGACATGTGTACAGGTTAGTTCATCGACCTGGGGATCGTCATTTGTCTCATGTGAGTTCCCACTGTACTTTGATTACTACCCTACCACGCTCAAAGGAGACGTGCAAACAGGTTTTAGTTGGGTACAATCCCGAGCCACATGGAGGCAGTGAGCGCATCTTCAGGGGTTTGTCTCTCCCGGTATTGGGGGTGAGGTCGTGCTGTGTCTAGGAGATCCATTACATGAAGTCCTTGGCCAAGGCAGGAGATTTACTGGTAGGTATTCCGGTAGTATCTCAGGGTGTTCTGGGCTACACTCCGACACGACTTGTACCGCTTTTGGGGGTCTGACTTTTACCAACCCCCTAGGCCCACCATGTGATGCTTATAGACGAACAGACCGGACTGTACGGATATTGTCACTGACAGTCTCAGCAGGGTGTCAGGATGAGTTCGCTCATCGACGTACCTTTTGGTCAATACCTGGTAGCCCGTTGTGTATTGGCTTATACCTCTGACGTGCTAGTGGTTAAATCCACAACCAAGGTGTTGACGAGTCTTTAGAGTCCCCCACATTCAGTTACTCCAGCTTTCGGGCGAAACGCTGTAGAGGCCGTATGGAGATATGGCAAGGTCCGATCAGATACGTGCGGTATTGCACGGATCAGGATCGGACAGTTTGTACTACAGGCCGTATGGATATATGGCAGGGTTTGATCTGATACGTGCGGTATTGCACGGATCAGGATCGAACGGATATTACTAGCCGGCTTTGGTTTAAGCCGGATCCTAGTATAGTACAGTGTAGATTTTGTCTCATTGCATTTGTATTTCGGTCGGAATACAAATACGGGTGTGTATGCACAGTATCGGGGTTTTCCTGTAATTTATTACGGGACCAGTTTTCTGAAGTTGCCAGATTGCTTTCCGTTTCGGCCAATTTCCTTTACATCGTTCATTGGCCGAAGATTGGTGGAGGAGGGCTTATTTGCATTTGTGCAAATAAGCATTTGTGGAGGGGGGTCTTTGCATTTTGTTGTATCATGATGACTTAGCCTCCATTGACTTCTAGGATCATGATGGTTCATGATTGCTTATCTTTTATCATGGTGATGGTGATGGATTATGATGGTGGAGTATGATTTTGGTTGTGATGATTCTTGATCATCATCACTCCTTTTCTCTCTCTCTCTCTCTTGCATTATGAGAGTCTCTCTTTTTCCTTTGGATTCACACTCTCCTCTCTTGCTCTTGCTCATGCCATGGCCAGCCACAATGGGATGGGGCTGTCCAAATTTTTGGGTGTGGGATTGGTTGTTCTTTTGATGCTCCAAAAATTCCCAAGTCCCTCTACATAGTTCTTATATCATCCCTCCACCAAAATGGCACCTCCATAAACCCCAAATAAGACACAAGCCTCTACACTACATTCTACAGCAAACCTTGGGCACGTCGACTAGGCAGCTTCGTGCCCGAGTTGCCTCGGTATTGAGGTGGGAGCCCGTAAAAGATGCAGACGATGTGGTGCCCTTCCGGCAAGGAGGCGACGACCGGAGTTTCCGCAAGAGATCGGGACGACGACGAGAAGACCGGAGGACTCGGATCAGTCGGTATATCTCTATTCCCATCTTGTAGTTAGCTAGGACTAGTTAATGGTTCGATCCGGGTATTAGTGCGCGGTGGTACCAGTTCATGAAAAATTTAAGTTAACCATCGCTTCCGCATTTGGCCTTGGGATGGAGGCCGGGGCGCCGCCGTGCACTTATAGGTAGTCATGCAATGATCCTATAGGCTTTATCAACATGTATAAATGATATGTAATAGGAAGTAAAACATATGCACATGTTAAGATAAAGACAAACCAGATAGCATATTATCATATCGAGCAAGATTTTCCTGTACATACATATGTCCAAGCATCCACATGTATACATATACAATAATGGCCTCTAGGGCATACATATCCAACATACTACAAGACCAGATCCAGCATATGTTATTGGACAACTTAATTGGTGTACTAGTTGTCCGGGCAATGTGCATTAGATAGCAATATCAAGAATATTTGCATATTTGAGGAAAACCATAGAATACGGTCGACATTAAACCGGTTATCCTACGGTTTTAGAAGGATATATCGATGCTAGTTGGAACTTAATTTTGGGTGAGTCATTATCAACTAGTGGTTGGGTTTTTACTCTAGGAGGTGCTGTGGGGGTGCATCCGCCTTCTATCAGATTAAAAGGTTTTCTTAGAAGCATTCATGAAATCAGGACTTGCACATGGCCATAATAGTGCAGACTTATGAATAACTTGATCTTTGAAATGTACGTATGTTCATTATATCCGGTACTTTCGTAAATGGGTCCTCAGTGCAAAACTTCGGTTACCATGCACCTTGATTGAAATTTGATGTAAATGCACTAAGTGAAGATTTATGTCCAGAAGACATCTTTATTCTTCAAGGTATGTATGTACATTTAGTTCCAAATTTTGTTTGTTTTTGGAAATTTTTGAAATTGGTGGGGAATGTTTTATTATTTTTATAATTTAAGTAATTTCAATAAATTAAATTTTCTATTTTGGTTTTTTATAGTTGACCGTAGTTAAACTCATTTGAATTCAAATCTCCCTCCCATTTTGATAGAGTCAAATCTCCTTCCTATTTTGTTAGAGGGGGGAGATATGGGAGTTATAGGTAGTTATGGGGATTTAAATTTTGAATTCAAATGGTGAAAATATTCCATTCACACCTTTTCAACTCTTATTTATACCAACTTGTTTTCTTTGTTCCATAAACACAATAAAAATTATTTTCATCACTTCTCTTTTTGGTTTTCGGTACTCAAAAGATCAAGTTTTCGGAGCAATTCTCTACGGGTGCAATACGGTAGATTGAAACAAAAGATTAGGTTGTTGTATCTAGGAAGCAATTCGCACAAACCCATGTTGCATTGTAGGGAGCGAAAATTGTTGGCTATAGTGCCCTTAAGGCTATTATTGTAATCGCAAGAAGGTGATTATGATGATTGAGAGAGGACCTATATTCGTTGAACAGTCTTACTCAAAATGATAGTATGCTATCTGGTTTTCTTTATCATCATGTATATACATTATGTGGTATTACAGATCACTATTACATGTTGATAGAGCCCATAGGATTCTTGCATGACTACCAGCATTATGATGGTGATCATATACGTGGGAGCTGGGTGGTCTATAAGCACATCCTTAAATATCCCTAGTCATGGGAGTATCGTGACTGGGCATTAATACTCCAGATTAGACTAGTGTATACTTATCGAGACCCCGACGAGGGGTGGTGGCCGGTCTCACAAGCCATCGGTGTTAGTCAGTCACCTAAGATAGTATACAGGTGCTCATTGGGTTATGATTACAATGGACGGACATGCCGGGAACTTGCTAGTTGGTATTATACCTATTGTCAGATAGTAGTTCCTAGGTGACATGTGTACAGGTTAGTCAACCGACCTGAGATCGTCATTTGTCTCGTATGAGTTCCCACTGTGCTTTGATTACTACCCTACCATGGCTCAAAGGAGTCGTGCAAACAGGTTTTAGTTGGGTACAGTCCCGAGCCACATGGAGGCAGTGAGTGGATCGTCGAGGATTCGTCTCTCCCAGTACTGGGGGTTGATGTCGCGTAGTGCACGGGTAGCCATCACCAGAAATCCTTGGCCAAGGTAGTCGAGAATTACTGATTTGGATCAGTAGTTTCTCAGTTGGTGATGAGCTTCATACCGACACGAAATATCGCGTTATTAGGGGTCTGACTTTATCCACCTCCTAGACTCGATATGCGATACTCTTAGACGAACAGACCGGACTGTACGAAGATTGTCACGGACAAGCTCAGTCGAGGTTTGGATGATTTTGCTTGTCTTCCTTCCTTTCGCTCAAAACCTGGGTAGCCGTTACGTAGAGCTAGTGCCGCTGACGTGCTTATGGTTAAACCCACTGCCAGCATATTGACGAGTCTTTAGATTCCTACAGAGAGGGTTTCCCTGCTTCGGGCGAAACGATGTAAAGGCCGTATGGTTTTACGGCAGGGTTCGATCATATACGTGCACTTGTGCACGTATCATGATTCGGACGGATAATACTAGTGGGCTTTGGTTTAAGCCGGATTCTAGTATTATATTATTGGATTATTTTTGTCTTTTTGTATTCGTATTTTTCGGAATACGGATACGGGTATGTATATACGGATGTGGGGTATTCTTATAATTTATTACAAGATGCTTCAAGAAGATGCCACATCATTTTTTGTTTTAACCATTTTGTTAAATAGTTAAATGAGGTGGAGGATGAGGTGTGCTTGGCATTTATGGAACCATTGCTCATGGGGTGACTCATGGTTCACTATTTAGGCATGCTTGATATTTTTGGTGGTGAGATATTTTTGTGAGCATGATTCATTTTCATTTATTCACAACACTTAGCCATTTTTCTTTGGTTGCTTCATGCTTCACACTCTCATCCTCAAGCTTCTTCTTCTACCTCCACCCTTCAAGTCTTATGTGTGAGAAACCTAGGGTATTTGGAGACAAATTAATCCATCATTAGATTCTACATCCTCTAGGCTTTCTAGTTTAGCGAACTTGGTACCCTAGTTACCTCGGCTATGAGGTTGGAGCACGAACTACAAATCCTCAGGTGGATCATCTTCGATGGAGGGAGACCGGCGATCAAGCTTGATCATGGTGGCCTCTAGGAGCTTGGGATGTTGGTTAAAGATCGAAGGACACAGATTATTCAGTATAACCATTCTTAACTCCTCTTTATGTTTGCTAGATTAGGGTTAGTGGTTGATCCGTATTATGGGGTTATTCTAGCGCCAGTTTTATAAAAAAATTGTTCCGCATTTGGTCACGGTAGATGGCCACGGTGCTGGCATAACCCAACATGGTATCAGAGCCAACCCATAAACTCTAAACTAGCAGTTTAAACGATGTTTAAAGTTACAAAACCGAAACAACTCCAAAACAATACGGACATTATTCAAGTTACTGTCAATTTTTATTTGTCTTCTAAAATTTTTTTAAACAGTTGCAGAAGAATTTTCTTGTGACAACTAGAACACACTCAAAATACGAGCCACAAACTCCTAAGTTTGGCCGGTGAGATCGGCTAAATCCCCGGCGTCGCCAGTTTTTGAAGGGAGTAGGGACTTGATATTTTTAGTATGTTCTAGTCTCTTGAATATTAGTTTTTGGGTATTGTTTGTTTTTACCCAGATTGCATATTATGTTATTTTTGGTTTGGGGGCAATACAGAGTATTTCGAAGTCGCTATTTTTAACACCGTTTAAAAGTTTTCAGTACATACATTACTATCTGCGACCGTGAATGTCATTAGAGCGGTATAACTCGTCTAACTGCTATATGTTCTTTTAGACGGGTTTGCGAACATGACATTCACGTTGATGTTCTCTGTTTGTGCTAATGTTGTGGTTGGATTATAGTGGTGGATAGCCAGTGGTGCAATGATAGTTGTACAGTTCAGATTCATTTGTATATTTGATATTGCGGGGTGAGCGTCCGACATGTGGACTGCCGTCTCTACCAGTTTGTATATTATTTGTTTAGGGCACGACCGGGTTGAGGTCAATGTCACCCTTATACATATATTTTCATTTTCTGTACTAGGATTACCCCATGGTGGAGTTCTTGAATAGCCGGATTCAAGAAGGAAATAGACCCGCATCTCATGGCGTTGAGACGGATGGGGCCTCACTTTAGAATTGGCAGGCTATTCGACGTATTTGTAGGGGGTACAGGTTGACCCATGGTGGGGTGCTCAAGTTACCGGATTCCGTGAAATGCTGGGTAGCCAATTCACTTTATTGATTGGGGTTGCCTCACTTCTGGGATTGGCGGGTAACTTGCCACGCTCGTAGGGGTCCAGGTTTTCATTGCACAGGCTATCCACACGACAAGGAATGTCGGGTTTCATTTGCGGCTCAAATGAAACCCGAGGCTCCAAGATTATCCACCATTCTGTGTTGCTTGCTGAGATTCTGTGATGTTGCTTATATCATGCCTGGGAAGAATGTTATATATATATATATATATATATACTAGTAGATGTTGTATATGTTTTGCATCCCGCTAGTCCAGCTCCCGCTCTGCCGTTAGTTAAGTAACCTAACGGTGCATGAAGGGACCCCGTGGCGAATGCAGATGGAATATACCTACATTTTATTTTCGTTCCTTTCTGGTGTGATTTGCATTAATTGATGGGACTTCATTAATTACGATTAATGCAAGGAAAAAAAACTTATATATGATGTTGTTGGAACCAATTTTTTAAAAACTGACATTACAGATGTTCTCTTTTGCTTTGCATAGTGTTATTCGGTTATGAATATACAACACCTCATTCCACGAGGCAAGAGCCGGGATACCTTTATTAGGAGTGACCTCTTAAGCAAAAGTTTGCGTCAGCGTAATAACTTCACTATAGTCGATTCTTTTTGTTTGCATCGTGGTATTCAGCTTGGAATATCCTGCACCTCATTCGATGAGGAAAGAGACGAGATCCTTTCACAGGGAGTGACCTCTTTAGCAAAAGTTTGTGCCACTATATATTTGTAAAACCACTCGGTTCCTTCAACGTTATCAAGTTCATCACGTTAAAGGTTTTTTCCAAAAACAAGTCGTAGCCCTTCGTCATTTCAGATTAGTATTGCTTAGTATTCGTGCTACATTTGTCGTTGCTATTCGCCGAGACGTAGTGTGCGGTAGCTCTGTAATACACTTCTCTTGCATAGATAATGCGATTGTTAGGACGGCCTTGCGACTTTATTGATTATTCGTCAAGGGTAATACGGGTGGGTCTAATGCAATCTAGGATTGTTTGATATAGTGCCCTCAAAGTCAATTATTGGATCGTAGACACGTGATTACAATAATTGAGGAAGGACCTATACCGGTAGGACAGTCTTACTCGAGATGATAGTATGCTATCTGGTTTGTCTTTATCATCGTGTACATGCTTCAGGCGACATTACAGATCACTATTACATGTTGATAGAGCCCATAGGATTCTTGCTTGACTGCCAGCAGTATGACGGCGATCATATACGTGGGAGTTGGGGTTTATATGCACATCCTTAAATGGTCCCTAGTCGAGGGAGTTTCGAGACAGGGCATCGATACTCCACAGTAGACTAGTGTATACAGATCGAGACCCCGACGAGGGGCAGTGGCCGGTCTCACAAGCCATTGGTGTCAGTTGGTTCACCTAAGATGTATACAGGTGCTCATTAGGTTATGAGTACACCGGACGGACTCGCCAGGAACATGCTAGTTGGTATTATACCTGTCGTCAGATAGCAGTTCCCTGGTGACATGTGTACAGGTTAGTCTATCGGCCTGAGATCATCAGTTGTCTTGTGTGAGTTCCTACTGTGCTTTGACTACTACCCTACCATAGCTCAAAGGAGTCTTGCAAACAGGATTTAGTTGGGTACAGTCCCGAGCCACATGGAGGCAGTGAGCGGATCGGCAGGAGATTCACCTCTCCCGGTATTGGGGGTGATATCGCACTGTGTCTGGAGAGCCATTACACAAAGTCCTTGGCCAAGGAAAGTGAGATTTATTGGTAGGTATTCCAGAAGTTTCTCAGGGTGTTCTGGGCTACACTCCGACACGACTTATACCGCTATTGGGGGTCTGACATTTACCATCCCCCTAGGCCCGATATGCGATACTCATAGACGAAATTACCTAACTTTTCGGATATTGTCACTGTCAGGCTCAGTAGGGTTTCAGGGTGAGTTCGCTCGTCGGCCTCTCTTTTGCTCAATACCTGGGTAACCATTATGTACAGCTAGTGCCACTGACGTGCTTGTGGTTAAACTCACTGCCAACGTATTGACGATTCTTTAGAGTCCCACACAGAGGGTTTCCCTAGTTCAGGCGAAACGTTGTAGAGGCCGTATGGTTTTATGGCAGGGTTCGAGCATATACGTGCACTTGTGCACGGATCATGATTGGAAGGATCATATTAGTGGGCTTTGGTTTGAGCCGGATCCTAGTATTAGATTGTTGGATTAGTTTCGTCTCGTAGTATTCGTATTCAGTCGGAATATGGATGCGGGTATGTATATACGGATGAGGGGTATTCTTGTGATCCATTACGAGTTTACTTTAGAAGTTGCTATTCTCTTTTTGATTAAACATTTGGTTTAATGTTTAATTATGTGGAAATTGTGAGTGCAAGTTTTAACCTAGGGCATTGAATGTGGCATGTGCTATTTTGGTGACTCATGGTGTGTTTTTTTTGTGCCATGTCCAATTCTTTATTAATTTTGGGTGTGGGATATTTTGTGGAGCAAGGGAGGGCAGCCATATATGGCTAAGGGTTGGCCTTGAGTTGTTTGGAGAGCCCACACAAAAGATCTCACACAAAAGAGCAATGCCATTTTCTTCACTAGCTTTTTCTTGAGCTCACAACTTCCATCAATGGCTTCATCTTCAACCTCCACTCTATCCCTCTCATGTGTAGAGAATCCTAGAGTGTATTTAGACAAAGTAATCACACACTATCTCTATTTCACTTTGGACACCTAGGTTAGCAAACTAGTTGTTCGAGTTGCTTCGGTTTTTGAAGCGGGAGCCCGTATTAATAATCCTCGATGTGGATCGTCTTCGACGAGAGAGACCGGAGAGCGAGCTTCTTCGGGGACAGCCGCGAGGAGCTTGGCACAGAGATTGAAGATCGAAGGACACGGATCGATCGGTATAATCTCTGAAACCACTTTACAGTTTACTAGTATAGGGTTAATGGCACGATCCGGGTTTTAGGGTTATGTTAGCGCCGGTTTGAAAAGTTTTTGATCCGTATTTGGCCTTGGATTGACGGCCGGGGCGCTGGTGTAGCCTTACAAGGATAATGACGGGTTGAAATTGACTAGGACTTTTTGATTTGTTGATTATTCGTCAAGGTCACTTGGGTCCTAGGCGTAAAAATCACATCTGGAGTTTCAAACATATAAGAAACTTGCCAGGCATGCGCATACCTTTTGGAGTATGGTGACTTGAGTGGATTCCATCAAGTTATCATGTGATGATAGTTAGATCCTGATTCCCACTGATGAGTAGGTGTTACTCCTCGGTTGATTTTAGATGATCCCGACTAATTCTCTATTTAGGGTTTGAAGGAGAATTCGAGGAAACAGTGGGAGCCATCCTGATTAGATAAAGTGATTAACCAATCTGATCTTGGTTAGAGTGCATTATGAGTGTTTCTTTTCTCTCTCTCTTTGGCAGCGACCATGGCTTGACCTTAAAACCTCATGAACCAAGTTAACCGAACCTTGTTAAAAACACTTTGGCTTTTGGATTGTCATTTAGTCGCATATATCATTGGTGCTCCTACATCCCCTTTGCATTTCTACAGAACAATTCATATCATTATGAAGATCCATATTTCTTGGATATTCCATCGTATAGTTACATACGAACTCGAAGGAACTTGTTCCAGTTCGAGGATGGTTTCCGGTTCAGGAGAAATTGAATAGGACTATTCGGTTGTCTTTTATCTTTACCTTCTATCAGGTTGCGAGGGCTCCTGGTATTAGAAGAGTACACCTATTGCGCTTATTGGATAGTTTTCTTCCAAACCATAGGCAGGTACCGAAAGGTAGGAAAGGAAGAAAACTAACTAGCCTAAGTATGGTGTACAGAAGTGTAGGGTTACTTAGCACGGCAGCAAGGTTTCGGGAGGCATCGTCCATGCCAATTTTTCGAAAATTTTCCATTCTAAACAACCCTAACCCTAGAATCTTAACTGGAGATATAAACAAAACAACATGCAAAAAACTTTGCATACAAGTGAATGAGGAATACAACCTTTGTAGACCGGTCCTTCACTTCTAAAGCTCAGTGTAGTAGTCCCTTCGCTCCAAGTAGTGAACACCCGAACTCTAGTAAAGGTTCACATGAAGAAATGAACAAGCTTGCTCGAAGTCTTCGAAGCTAAAGATGATTTACATCGAGGAGACTCAAGCTCATGCTACCTCTTCACTAATGGTAGATTAGTGAAGCAAACACCCTAAACTAAATGGCTAATATAGTAGAGGATGATGAAGTTGTAAGTCCACGTTACCTCTCCCGGTACTTACGGGCTTGCGGAAATGATGAAAAACGATTTTTCAAGAGGTGGTAACATGGACTCAAAATACGGATCTTTGTTAAACAACTACCTAACAACCTAACTTGAGTTTTACCTACTCGGTTAGGGGGTTATACCTTTCTTGAACTCCATCGTCTTCAACTCTTTCCGGTGTGCGGATCGGCCTCACCTCGTCGTCTCCTTGCGCCGAAGATGGATCCACCTGAAAGCTTCTACCTTTGGCTTCTTCTTCGAACTTGAAGAAACTAGAATACTTGGTTTGCTAAACCTTGTTAACTAGGATGAGTAGAGAAGTGATTTGGGTTTTCTTTTATCTCTAAGGCAATGTTTCTCAACTCATGAGATGGAGTTGCCTTGAACTAGAGGGAGAGCAAGAGCATGAGAGAGAAGAAGAATGATAGAATGAGCCAACCTCTTTTCCTCCCATGCTTCGATAACAAAATAATAATAATAATAATAATAATTGAGTATTATGTGATGGTTCATATCATATCAAGTGGCATTATCATTTCATGCACTCATATTGCAAAGCATAACAAGCAAGCAAAAGTCTTTGCCATGAAATGATAGCCATTGCAATGATGATGGTCAGCTAGTCCAACCTAGTCAATCGGTCAACAAAGTGAACAAGTCAACAAAGTCAACCCATCATCTCAACCATGACACAATAATACTTAATTAATATTATCGTTAATCATATATCTTATTCTCATTAAGGTTTAGCCAAAAGTCAATAGTCAACAGTCAACAACCCCAATGAGAATCCTCTGCCTCTGTCTCTCTGTCAACTGTGCATACACACCAGCATCCGCGTTCCGAGGAACACGAATACAAACGAGATAAAACCAATCCCAAAACGTACACTAGGATCTGGCTTAAACCAAAGCCCACTAGTGTTAACTGTCCGGACACAAAACGTGCATAAGTGCACGGATGTGACCGAACCCTGTCGCAAAACCATGCGACCTGTCGCAAAACCATGCGACCTCTACTCTTTTGCCTAAAGGCGAATAGTTTTCTGTGTGGGAATCTAAAGACTCGATACTACGCCGGCAGTGGGTTTAACCACAGACCGCAAGCGGCACTAGCTGTGCGTAACGGTCCCCAGGTAGATGCCGACAAGAAGACTGACGAGGTGAAACCCATCTGAACTCCTACTGAGCCTGAATGTGACAATCTCTGTACAGTCCGGTCTGTTCGTCTGATACATCGCATGGCGGGCCTAGGGGCGGTAAATGTCAGTCCCCTAATAGCGGTACAAGTCGTGTCGGAGTGTAGCCCAGAACACCCTGAGATAGCACTGGAAACATACAAGTATATCTCGCTTGCCCTGGACAGGGACTACTCGTGTAATGGCTCTCCTAGAAACAGCGCGATGTCAACCCCCAATACCGGGAGAGACGAATCCTGTCTAACCGTCACTGCCTCTAAGTGCTTCAGGACTGCACCCAACTACTACCTGTTTGTACGACTCCTTTGAACCGTGGTAGGGTAGTAATCAAAGTACAATGGGAACACACTCGAGACGATGTGACAGTGTCAAGTCAGCGGACTAAGCTGTACTCATGTCACCTGGGAACTGATAACTGACGATAGGTATAGTACTAACCAACATTTCCCGACGAGTCCTGTCCAGTGTACTCGTAACCCAACGAGCACCCGCATACTATCTCCAGTACGACGTACTGATGGCTGTGGGACAGACCATCTCCCCTGCTGGGATGAGAAGCGCATACGCTAGTCTACTCCGGAGTATCGATACCCTGTCTCCATAGTCCTATGACTAGGGACCTGTATAAGGATGTGTTTATAGATTACCCAGCCCCCACGAGTGTGACTGCCATCACAACGCTGGTAATCAATCAAAGATCCTAAGGGCTCTACTAATATGTATAAGCGATATGCTAAAAGAAACACCTGCACATATTGAATTAGAAACAAACCAAGTAGCATACTACCATTTTGAGCAAGATTGTTTTTACAACTGTGAATATCCCAAGCTTCCATTATGTAATATACAAGCTAGTTTGATACAGTAATGGCCTCTAGGGCATATACACTAACAATCTCCCACTTGCACTATGGCCATGAACTGGCGTATCGAAGACCTATCATCTCGATCAGCCGCTCGAACTGAGTCTGGGGTAAGGCCTTCGTGAGTGGATCAGCAGTGTTATCTTCTGTATTTACTCTCTTCACCTCGATCTCCCGGCGATCTACGATCTCCCTGATCAGGTGGTACCTGCTCAAAATGTGCCTGGACTTCTGATAGGACCTGGGTTCCTTCGCTAAAGCTATAGCGCCGTTGTTGTCACAATACAGCGGTATTGGATCAACACTGGTAGGAACCACCTGAAGCTCCGTGAGGAACTTCTTCATCCAGACAGCGTCCTTTGCGGCATCGCATGCAGCTATGTACTCCGCTTCCAAAGTTGAGTCAGCAACGGTTTCCTGCTTGGAGCTCTTCCAGCAAACCACTCCTCCATTGAGGGTAAAGACATAACCCGTCATGGACTTGGAGTCATCCTTGTCACTCTGGAAGCTGGAGTCAGCAAAGGCCTCGATCTGGAGGTCTTTTCCGCCATACACCAAGAACATCTCCTTAGTCCTTCTCATGTACTTGAGAATGTTCTTTACTGCTATCCAGTGTTTCTCCCCTGGGTCCGACTGATACCGGCTTACAACGCTTAATGCGTATGCTACATCTGGTCTGGTACACAACAACGCATGCATAATAGAGCCTACCGCAGATGCGTAGGGTATTGATGACATGCGGGCCCTTTCCAAATCAGTCTTGGGAGATATCTCTTAGGAGAGGGTGATTCCGTGACAAGCTGGAAGATTACCGTGCTTGGAATCTTCCATACTGAGTCGTTTTAGTATGGTGTCGATGTACCTTGACTGTGAAAGTCCCAACATCCTTTTAGATCTATCACGATAGATCTGGATCCCCAGAATGTAGTTGGCATCGCCCAGGTCCTTCATGGAGAACCTCTGTGACAAGAATCCTTTGACTGACTGTAGCATAGGAATATCATTTCCTATTAGGAGAATGTCATCGACGTACAAGACGAGGAATACCACACTTCTCCCTACAATCTTACTGTAAATGCATTGTTCATCTGTGTTTTTGACAAAGTCGAATTCTTTGACAGTATTATCAAAGTAGATGTTCCAACTCCGCGATGCCTGCTTGAGTCGATAGATGGACTTGAGCAACTTGCACACTCTACCGCTGCTCTCACTCTGAATGAATCCCTCTGGCTGATCCATATAGACGCACTCTTCCAAATTTCCATTTAGGAAAGCCGTCTTTACGTCCATCTGCCAGATTTCATAATCGTGGAAGGCAGCAATGGCAAGAAGGATCCGAATGGATTTGAGCATAGCTATCGGAGAAAAGGTCGCGTCATAGTCCAAACCAGGAGTTTGACGAAAACCCTTTGCAACAAGCCTAGCTTTATAGGTTTCAACCTGCCCATCTACACCAATCTTCTTTCTGAAGATCCATTTGAAGCCTATGGGTTTTACCCCTTCTGGAGCAAAGTCCAAAGTTCAAACTTTGTTGGTGTACATGGACTCCATCTTGGTCCGCATTGCATCCAGCCATTTTACCGAGTCACCGCTCTGAATGGCTTGCTGGAAGCTAGTAGGCTCATCATAATCAACTGTGCAATCCTCTCTATCCCCGTCTATGAGAAAACCGAAGTATCTCTCGGGCGGATGAGACTGCCTACTACTTCCGCGGAGCGGCGCAGGAATGTCTGGTTCCCCTGAACCTTCTGGTTCTACTAAGGTTTCAGTAATAGCTTGTGGTTCTGGAATTTCTTCCAGTTCTATGGGGCCCACTTCTCTGATTTTCTAAAAACTCAGTTTCCAAGAAGCGGGCATGACGAGAAACAAAGACTTTTTGTTCCTCTGCGTAATAGAAAAGATACCCCTTGGAGTATGGTAAACAAAGACTTTTTGTCCCACAAACTTGCACTGTACTGAGCGTGCCTCCAGCTTGTCCGCAAGCTGCTTTTTGACAAAACTGGACAACCCCATGTCTTAAAGGGTTTAAGACAGGGTTTTTCCCACTCTACATCTGGTATGGTGTGGTAGGCACTGTCTTAGTAGGAACTTGGTTCAAGATATATGCAGCTGTTTCTAGTGCATAACTCCAGAAAGATCGCAGTAACTCAACCTTACTCATCATGGAACGAACCATATCCAATAGAGTTCGATTCCGCCTTTTAGATACACCGTTGTGTTGTGGTGTGTATGCAGGAGTACGCTGAGAGAGAATTCCATTCTCTTTTAAGTAGTCCAGAAACTCGGCACTCAAGTATTCACCACATCGATCAGATCTCAGTGTCTTTATACTTTTGCCTGTTTGTTTTTCAACATCATTCTTGTATTCCCGAAATTTCTCAAAGGCCTCGGATTTGTGCTTCATTAAGAAGACATGTCCATACCTAGAGAAATCATCTGTGAAAGTAATGAAGTATGAATAACCACTTCGCGCATGTGTAGACATTGGACCACACACATCACTGTGTATGAGTCCCAAGAGCTCGCTCGCTCTTACTCCGTGTCCAATGAACGGAGTCTTTGTCATCTTTCCCATGAGACAAGATTCACAAGTGGCATAAGACTGATACTCGAACGGATTCAAGTATCCCTCTTTATGCAACTTAGTTAATCGTGTCTCATTAATGTGACCCGGTCTACAATGCCATAAGAAAGCCTGATTTGTTTCCGGAGACTTTCTTTTAAGTGTGTTCTGGACACAGAATATCTGAGCTTGATTTAATACGTATATCCCATTATTTAATGTACCTGACCCAATCAGAACTTGATTTAGGTGGATGTGTACTACATCGCTTACAAAAGTAAATTCATATCCTTCCTTAGAAAGTAAGGATACAGATATGATATTACAAGTCGCACCTGGTACATACAAACTGTTACGCAAAATCAATATCTGCTCAGTTGTCAGTCCAAGATGATATTCCCCTACGGATTCAGCATCCATGCTCATTCCGTTAGCAACCCTGAGAGTCATATCACCTTTCATGATAACCCTACGATTTCTCAGAGCCTGTAATGAATTACAGATGTGAGATCCTGATCCGGTATCCAATACCCAGGAAGTAGGGTTAACTGACATACGGTTCTCTATCACAAACACACCCGAAGCCGAAGCCACAACAAGCTTCGAATTCTGGCTACTGGCTTTGCTAGCCCTGCAATCTTTCTGCCAATGTTCATTCCCGTTACAATTGGAACGTCCCTCTTTTACTACATCCAGTCCTGAAACTTTTGCCCTTGCTTTTCCTTCTTCTTCCCTGGTTTCCTTCAGGGTATAAGAAGAGGGCAGGGACTGTAGAATTAAGTCTGTACTTGACCCATTCTCCAACGTGGTCTCCAGGTCCGTGAGCTCAAAATAGCTGGTCTCTGTAAGGGTGTTGCCCCTTACAGATGACTTGACAGCCAACCTCGCTTGAAGCAATTCGTTCAAGGTCTCATATCTTGCGATACGAGATTGCTCTCCATATAAATCTTTATTATGGAGGAAGATAGAAACTGAGTCCATCTTCTCGTCCTGCCTCTGGTTTGAACCATCAACTGAGGCTAACACGAGGCACTTGGCTTTTGCACAGTCTTTTTCTGATGTCCTGCGGATATAAATATCCATGACAGGGAAAACCGGACCTGAGACGGCAGGGGTTTGATTAGTTAAGACGTGTCCCAGCTTGTCATGGGCAATGGACATCTGGACAGACCTTTGCCAGTCAAAACAGTCAGATTCAGTCATTTTATTATCTATATGTAACCTATGTCTGGTCACTGGGTCGCTGCAATTAAGAGAGAGAGAAGAAAACACTCAGCATGATGCTCTTGCAAGTTTAGATTGGTTTTTAATTTATCTAAACAGGATGGCTCCCACTGTCTCTCGAATCCCTCCTCAAACCATAAAGGAAGAATTAGTCAGTATCAATCTTACCGTACAATACTTGCTTAACCGTTCGGCTAGGCTGGTGTCGGTACTTCAAGGGAGGTTTTCCAACGCTTTCACGAAGTTCCTTAATTAAATAACCTCTTTTCCCTATAGGCGTAGCCCCGCTAACACCTTTCTAGGCACCTACTTGGTTTATAGCATTGATCGTTAAGTGAGAAAGTTCCGGAGGAGTAGCATATACTCACAGTAGGATCGGGATCCAAATATCATAGCGTGACAAAACTGAAGGAATCCTACCAGAATCATCACACTCCAAATGGTATGCAGCGCTAGCAAGTTTCAGTTCTTTTGAAACTCCCGATGTGGATTTTTGCCCCATGCTCTTATGACCTTGACTAAGGCCAACAAATCATAAGTCACATGTCAAGTTCTACCCATCGTTGTCCAGGTTGATTTGAACCCACCCGTATATACCCTTGACTATGGCCAACAAAGTAATACGACTGTCCTAAACCAACGCATCTATCTATGCAACATATGAATATCCACCAGCTACCAAACACTGTGCCTTGACTAAGGCCAACAAACACAGCTTGAATACTGTTGAATATTCATATGAAACGACGGAAGGCTACGAATGGTTTTGGCGAAACCTTGAACGTAGTGAACTTGATATAATCGAAGGAACCTTGATAGCTTTTAAAAGGAGTGGCTTAAGCTCCGCGCTTTAAAAGTTATTTTTGAAAAGAAACCGAGTGGTTTTCAAAGTGTTCCAACGACTTTTACTTGGTTTATTTTTCTTGAATTAATTCCAATGCGTCCCATCATTTAATCCTACCATTGCAGAAAACAACGAAAATATGTCGTACGCTTATGCCATCCGCATTCGCCACGGGGCCCCATCATTACCCGTTAGGTTACTTAACTAACGACAAAGCGGGGGTTGGACTAGCGCGGATGCAAAACATAAGCAACGCCTAAATAATATCATATATAGATATACTCATTCGTCACTTGAAATGATAACCATTCCAGATCACAGATGAACACATTGGATATACTAGGAATCCGCAATTCGTACGAGCCTGTAACGAAAGGCGGATTACACGGTCGCGATGAATAGCCAATACCCCACCCTAGACCCCTACGGGTGCGGCAAACTACACGGCAAATATCCGAAGCGGAGCAACCTCCCTCAACGACGTGAGTAGGCCACTCGGCACTTCGAGATACCCGGTAGTTTGTGCACCCTACCTTGGGTCTATCCTAGGAGCGAAAACAGTAAAAAGAAAATTATACAATGACGGCTACAACCCCGACCCGGTTGTGCGGTCAAAAATAATATTACATTAATTTACATATTACATGAATTGAAAGATAAAAGGAAAAACTCTCATCTCACAACCCCCGGCTATTCATCCGCGACAATCCAATGAATTCATATACATATACCAGCAACATTACAGATCACAGATATGTATAACCCCCACTAATCGACGTATAGCGATTAGCGGACGTTCAATACATATATCACATCACAGATATGTACCCGTCTTTAGAAGTTCGATCAAAATACGGATTTTCAAGCCCCAAACACAAATTTTTCTTTCTAGAAAATCTGGGCAGAAAAAACATATTGTAAAAATCCCAAAACACCCTTATGACCTCACTTCAAGAAAAATCGTCCACGGCCGAGTCAACTCGGCCGCGGATCCGCGGCGGGAGCAAGCTCCCACCGCGGTTCCGCGGCGCGTTGATGGGCTCTCTGGACCATTTTTCTACAGTGAGATGTAAAAACCCTGAGTCGAATTTTATGCTAAGATTTAATAATTATTGAACAGAGGAAAAATTCGACAGAAAGTGTATTTTTCGGGCGTGTTTCGCAACGTTTTCTCCGATCGAATTTCTAGTTACTTTGCTAACATTTTAGATAGTGTTTAACTAGTCTCTGATACCACCGTAAGTCCACGTTACCTCTCCCGGAACTTACGGGCTTGCGGAAATGATGAAAACTGATTTTTCAAGAGGTGGTAACATGGACTCAAAATATAGATCTTTGTTAAACAACTACCTAACAACCTAACTTGAGTTTTACCTACTCGGATAGGGGGCTATACCTTTCTTGAACTCCTTCATCTTCAACTCTTTCCAGTGTGCGGATCGGCCTCACCTCGTCGTCTCCTTGCGCCGAAGATGGATCCACCTGAAAGCTTCTACCTTTGGCTTCTTCTACGAACTTGAAGAAACAAGAACACTTTGTTTGCTAAACCTTGTGAACTAGGATGAGTAGAGAAGTGATTTGGGTTTTCTTTTATCTCTAAGGCAATGTTTCTCAACTCATGAGATGGAGTTGCCTTGAACTAGAGAGAGAGCAAGAGTAAGAGCAAGAGGGAGAGCTTGAGCATGAGAGAGAAAAAGAATGATAGAATGAGCCAACCTCTTTTCTTCCCATGCTTCCATAACAAAATAATAATCATAATAATAATAATAATAATTGAGTATTATGTGATGGTTCATATCATATCAAGTGGCATTATCATTTCATGCACTCATATTGCAAAGCATAACAAGCAAGCAAAAGTCTTTGCCATGAAATGATAGCCATTGCAATGATGATGGTCAACTAATCCAACCTAGTCAATCGGTGAACAAAGTCAACAAGTCAACAAAGTCAACCCCTCATCTCAACCATGACACAATAATACTTAATTAATATTATCATTAATCAAATATCTTATTCTCATTAGGGTTTAGCCAAAAGTCAACAGTCAACAGTCAACAGTCAACAACCCCAATGAGAATCCTCTGCCTCTGTCTCTCTGTCAACTGTGCATACACACCCGCATCCGCGTTCCGAGGAACACGAATACAAATGAGATAAAACCAATCCCAAAACGTACACTAGGATCTGGCTTAAACCAAAGCCCGCTAGTGTTAACTGTCCGGACACCAAACGTGCACAAGTGCACGGATGTGACCGATCCCTGTCGCATAACCATGCGACCTGTCGCAAAACCATGCGACCTTTACTCTTTTGCCTAAAGGCGAATAGCTTTCTGTGTGGGACTCTAAAGACTCGACACTATGCCGCAAGCGGCACTAGCTGTGTGTAACGGTCCCTAAGTAGATGCCGACAAGAACACTGACGAGGTGAAACCCATCTGAACACTTACTGAGCCTGAATGTGACAATCTTTGTACAGTCCGGTCTATTCGTCTGATACATCGCATGGCGGGCCTAGGGGGCGGTAAACGTCAGTCCCCTAATAGCGGTACAAGTCGTGTCGGAGTGTAGCCCAAAACACCCTGAGATAGCACTGGAAACCTACCAGTATATCTCGCTTGCCCTGGCAAGGGACTACTCGTGTAATGGCTCTCCTAGACACAGCGCGATGTCAACCCCCAATACCGGGAGAGACGAATCATGTCTAACCGTCACTGCCTCCAAGTACTTCGGGACTGCACCCAACTACTACCTGTTTGCACCACTCCTTTGAGCCGTGGTAGGGTAGTAATCAAAGTACAGTGGGAACACACTCGAGGCGAGGTGACAGTGTCAAGTCAGCGGACAAAGCTGTACTCATGTCACCTGGGAACTGATAACTGACGATAGGTATAGTACAAACCAACAGTCCCCGACGAGTCCTGTCCAGTGTACTCGTAACCTAACGAGCACCCACATACTATCTCCAGTACGACGTACTGATGGTTGTGGGAAAGACCATCTCCCTTGCTGGGATGAGAAGCGCATACGGTAGTCTACTCCGGAGTATCGATGCCCTGTCTCGATAGTCCTACGACTAGGGACCTGTATAAGGATGTGCATATAGATTACCCAGCCCCCACGAGTGTGACTGCCATCACAACGCTGGTAATCAAGCAAAGATCCTAAGGGCTCTACTAATATGTATAAGCGATATGCTAAAAGAAACACATGCACATATTGAAGTAGAAACAAACCAACTAGCATACTACCATTTTGAGCAAGATTGTTTTTACAACTGTGAATATCCCAAGCTTCCATTAAGTAATATACAAGCTAGTATGATACAGTAATGGCCTCTAGGGCATATACACTAACAGAAGTAGGAAATGGGCTCACTTTAGATTTTATTTTCTCACAATATTTCCTCAGTTGATCAAAAGCAATAGAGCTATCTCATGAGGAAGAAGAAGATGAAGTGATGAAGTGATGAATGAGAGAGCGAGGTTAGAAATACAACCATGGGTGAGTTTATTTCATACACAAACTCATGTAGAGAATAAACCAAAGTGTAAGGTTAATGGTTATGTTAATAAATATCTTAAGAAAAACAAAACAAGTGGACTTAGTCAATGGTTCTACTAGATTCTTCCAAGCTCAACCATGACAAATTCCAAATCATTTTGAATTACTTAATAATAAATATTAACCCTGCATGAAACCTAGCATGGTGTGAATCTCATACACCCTTGTTGCTTGTTTAACCTAACATGACACACTAATATATATCACATATATATTTTGTGTGCTAAAAGAAAACAATACAATTAACATATATCACATATATGTTAAGTGTATTATAAGTGAGAAAAAGAAATGCTTAAGTGGGCTAATATTAGTTAATGTAAATTAATATATCAAATATATAATTATACATTAAAATATTAAATCAACACTTGATTTAATAATCCGGCAATAACACATATAACTGACTAATATCAAATGTAACAACTTATCGAATCAACACTTGATCCAATAACCCGGCTATATCACATATAACCGACCGATGTCATAAATCGCGAGAATAGAATGCGGTATCACATACGCGCATTAATCTCGGTCTCGCACATATCGCATAAGTGCTCCTACTCTGTTTTGCATGAACCAGGAAACCTCTGTGAAGGACTATAAAGACTTGTCAATACGTCGGCAATAGGCGATGATCATATCAAACACCCACAAGCCGCAAGCGGTCTGCTAAACGTAATAGCCACCCGGGTATTGAGCGATCAGAAGATCAACAAGCAAGCCTGCTCATCCTCCTGCAAATCCAATCAGTAACACTACCGTACAGTCCGGTCTCTTCGTCAGATATGTCACATATCACAGCCTGATGGTGGTATAACGTCAGACCCCAATAGCCTGATAAGTCATGCCGATGCAAGGTCCATAACAGTTCGAGAAACTACTGATAACACTTACTAGTAGATCTCAGCAACCCTTGCCAGGGATTTCCTATTATGGCCAATCGAGTATAGCGCAACATCAACTCCCAATATCGAGAGAGACGAATCCCCTCATATCGCTCATTTCCTCCTTGTGACTCGGGACTGTACCCAAAAACTACCTTTTTGCACGTTCTCTTGACCGTGGTATGGTGGAAATCAAAGCACAGTGGGAATCACACAAGACTCTAAGACGATCTCGGGTCGACAGACTAACCTATACCAGTGTCACCAGAGAACTGCTATCCGACGATAGGTATAATACCATCTAGGAGTTCTCGGCGAGTCCGTTCAGAGTACCCAGTCTCCACTGAGCACCCGTATACCTTCTCTGATGTCAAACACCAATGGATATGAGATCATCCATCGCCCATCATATGGGTCAAGAAGCGCATACGCTAGTCTACACTGGAGTATCGATGCCCTGTCTCGATACTTCCACGACTAGGTGTTAGTTATATGTATGCCCTAGAGGCCATTACTATACATAGGATGTATATTGTAGTGGATGCTTAGACATATATAGGGATGACTTTCTTGCTCGATATGATAGTATGCTATCTGGTTACCCTTTACCTTAACGTGTACACTGATTGTCTCTCTGTTACATGTTGGTAAAGCCCTTAGGATGTGTACTTGACTACCTGGACTATGATGCGGATCATACTAGTGGAGACGTGGTAGTCCATAAGTACATCCTTCAAAGTACCTAGTCGTGGGTGTATCGAGACGGGGCATCGATATACCAGAGTAGACTAGCGTGTAGCTTCTCGACCCATATAGATGGGCAATGGATGATCCCATATCCATTGGTGTTTGACATCAGAGATAATATACGGGTGCTCAGTAGAGACTGGGTACACTGGACGGACTCGCCGATAACTCCCTGATGGTATTATACCTCACGTCAGATGGCAGTTCTCTGGTGACACTGGTACAGAGTAGTCTGTTGACCCGAGATCGTCATAGAGTCTTGTGTGATTCCCACTATGCTTTGATTTCCACCGTACCACGTCCAAGAGGGCGTGCAAAACGGTGGTTTTTGGGTACAGTCCCGAATCACATGGAGGCAATGAGCGATAGGAGGGGATTCATTTCTCCCGGTATAGGGAGTTGATGCTGCGCTGTGTTCGATTGGCTATAACCGGAAATCCCTGGCCAGGGTTGCTGAGATTTACTAGTAAGTGTTACCAGTAGTTTCTCGAGCTGTTATAGACCTCAAATCGACATGGCTTATCGAGCTACTAGGGTCTGACGTTTACCACCCGTAGGCAAGATATGCGACATATCAGACGAACAGACCGGACTGTACGGTAAGTGTTACTGGTTGGATTCACAGGAGTGTGAGAGGGCTTGCTCGTTGATCTTCTGATCGCTCAATACCCGGGTGGCCTTTACGTTTAGCAGACTGCTTGCGGCTTGTTGGTGTTTGATATGATCATCAGCTGCTGCCGGCGTATTGACGAGTCTTTAGAGTCCTACACAGAGGTTTCCTGGCTCAAGCGAAGCGAAATAGGAGCGCATATGAGATATGTGCGGGACCGAGAATTGTAAGTGCACGGCGGCGCCCCGGCCGTCAACCCGACGGCCAAACGCGGAAACGGTGATGAACTTTAAATTTTGCGGACTTAGCAAACCGGCACCACCGCGCACTAAACTCCGGATCGTGCCATTAAACTAGTCTAAGCTATCTAGAGAGGGGGTAGAGTAGTATACCATACGATCCGAGTCCTCCGGTCTTCATCTCCACTCCGATCTCCTCACGGGATCTCCGTCCGTCTCCTCCTCGTCGGAAAGAGCACCACGAAGCCGGGTACTTTTACGGGCTCCCACCTCAATACCGAGGCAACTCGCGCATGAAGCCGGCTACTCGACATGCTCAAGATATGCTGTAGGGAGTGTAATGTAGAATGTATGTCTCACTTTGGGGTTGGTTGCCATTTGAAGAGGATGGAGGAAACAAAGATAAGAAAAATGGTGCTTGCATTTTTCTTGGCATGGAATGAGATCAAGAATGAAAACCTCTCTCAAAGATGAAGCTCTCTCTTCTTCTCTTTTCTTCTTCTCACTTTTCTTTTTTGTACCATGATAATAATCTCTCACTCTTTGAAATGGTGGAGGAAAAACCATATGAAGCAAGAAGGGAGGTGAGTGTAGTAAAAGGAGGAAGGTGACCACATCCAAAAACATAATCATCACTAAACTCAAATCAAACCTCACTTCATTTCTAATCTCATCAAATCATGAAAAGCAAAGATGCTTATCATATCAACCCTTATGCAAATAAGTCCCCCACAAATTGTTATTTGCAAAACTGCAAATAACCCCCTCCATCGGAAAAGTCCGGCCGGGAAAGAACAAAGAAAAACCGGCCGGAACGGAATGCAAACTGGCAACTCCAGAAAACTGGTCCCGTAATAAATTACAGGAAAACCCCACACTGTGCATACACACCCGCATTTGTATTCCGTCCGGATACAAATGCAATGAGACAAAATCTACACTGTACTATACTAGGACCGGCTTAAACCAAAGCCGGCTAGTAATATCCGTCCGATCCTGATGCGTGCAATACCGCACGTATCTGATCGAACGCTGCCATATAACTATACGGCCACTAGTACAAAACCCGTCCGATCCTGATCCGTGCAATACCGCACGTATCTGATCGGACGCTGCCATATCTCCATACGGCCTCTACAGCGTTTCGCCCGAAAGCTTGAGTAACTGAAAGTGTGGTGGACTCTAAAGACTCGTCAATACTATGGCTGTGGATTTAACCACTGGCACGTCAGAGGTATAAGCCAATACGTGACGGGCCACCAGCTATTGACTAAAAGGGACGTCGATGAGGAAGCTCACCCCGACACCCAACTGAGCCTGTCAGTGACAATATCCGTACAGTCCGGTCCGTTCGTCTATGAGCATCGCATGGCGGGCCTAGGGGGTTGGTAAAAGTCAGACCCCCAAAAGCGGTACAAGTCGTGTCGGAGTGTAGCCCAGAACACCCTGAGATACTACTGGAATACCTACCAGTAAATCTCCTGCCTTGGCCAAGGTCTTTGTGTAATGGCTCTCCTAGACACAGCGCGACCTCACCCCCAATACCGGGAGAGACGAAACCCCCGAAGATCCGCTCACTGCCTCCATGTGGCTCGGGACTGTACCCAACTAAAACCTGTTTGCACGACTCCTTTGAGCCGTGGTAGGGTAGTAATCAAAGTACAGTGGGAACTCACACGAGACAAATGACGATCCCCAGGTCGATGAACTAACCTGTACACATGTCACCTGGGAACTGCTATCTGACGTCAGGTATAAGACCAACTAGCATGTTCCCGGCGAGTCCTGTCCGGTGTACTCATAACCCAATGAGCACCTGTATACATCTTAGGTGAACCAACTGACACCAATGGCTTGTGAGACCGGCCACCGCCCCTCGTCGGGGTCTCGACTGTATACACTAGTCTACTCTGGAGTATCGATGCCCTGTCTCGAAACTCCCACGACTAGGGACCTTTTAAGGATGTGCTTATAGACTACCAGCTCCCACGTATATGATCGCCCTCATACTGCCGGTAGTCAAGCAAGAATCCTAGGGGCTCTATCAACGTGCAATAGTGATCTGTCATGTCACCTAAAGCAGTACACGATGATAAAGGTAAACCAGATAGCATACTATCATCTTGAGTAAGACTGTCCTACCGGGATAGGTCCTCCCTCAATCATTGCAATCACGTGCCTGTGATCCAATAATTGACTCTGAGGGCACTATCTCCAACAATCTCCCACTTGCACTCAAGGCTAATTATTGCGATGTCGCATACTCACAGCCCGTGTGATACCGAACACCCAACTCCCCTACTAGTCAGTTTCACAAAATCCGTTTGCGAAACTATTGCGTTCGAGGAATAGCCTCAGTGAGTGGATCCGCCTTGATGTTTCTTTCTATGTCTCTCTATATCTCAAATTCGCGGAGAAAGCCATCTCCCGAAATGAGCAATACCTGTCTTAGAATGTCTGGATGTCTGATGGGACTTAGCTCATAAATGAACTCCAAATCCAAACTTCTTAGACTGTATCTTCAACTGAACTTAATCAGTATCCTGCGCCACGCCACCCTCAGTATTGCCTTGGATCACCTGTCCAAAATACTGCCCCTCGTCAGAAGGAAAACTATAACTCTGACAACCTCCTTGTCGTCCAGGTCACCTTGGAAGCCTGGAATGATAACTGTTTCCCGAATGGGGCTTTCGTTATCATATCCCTAGAACAGCCACTTATGTTCTAAAACTGCCTCCGACTGTTTCTCCAGGATTGGATCAATATTAACTTATTGCATGTAGTGCAAGAACAACATCTGGTGTGGTACTTGACATCTCATGATTGACTCAATAGCCTAAGCAAATGATCTGCCAATCATGAATATCCCTCTCCCCTTTAGTCTGTAAGACACCTTTAGAGAGGGTGACTCCATTACCTGCAGGTACACCACCATGCCAGGAGTCGTCCATTCTAAATACTCATAGAATGCCGTCAAGGTACCCAGATTAGGAAACCACCCAAATCTAGATCTAAAACCATAGATCTAGTAACCAGAATGTCTGATATATATCCAAGTCCTATGTGGAGAAACCACTGTGTGACGACCAAAGTCTAACCGATCGTAGTATAGGAATATCACTTCCTACTACCTTCTCAACAGATCCATCCCCTATTCTGATGACGTCAAACCTATGACTGTCGCATCAGAAATAGATGATCTATCTCCGCTATATCTGCTTTAGTCTATAAATAGACATAAGCCTGATGTCCACCAATGCTTCCGCTGCTCCCTACGACAACCCTCTGGCAGAGTCATATACACGTACACTTCTGAAGCTAGTTCAGAACGACGCTATACTCATCCTCCTGCCGGGTCTCGCAGCCTGGAACAACAACAATGGCAAGTGTGGGTAAACAAGAACTTCCCTGTCACCGTCCTTGAGGCTACCGAAGTACCTCTCGGGTGCCTGAAGTTACCCACCTTATCTGCGGAGTGGCCAATGGAATGTCAATTCAGATTGAATCTTTAGGTTCCTTATCAAATCTTCAGTAATCGTTTGCGGTTCTGGAATCACTTCCAGTTCTACCATACTCCCACTGCTGTTTTTGAAAAAATCCATTTTTAATAAAACTGTGGCGAGTCTAGAACAATATTTCTATTGATCTGCCAGATGGTAGAAAGTCAACCCTCGTCATAGCCTGGGTCAACCCACAAACAGCCATTACAGAAACGTGCCTTGAGTTATCCAGAGTCTGGTTTTAATCATAAGCCAGACAACTCCCCGTACCTTAACAACGTTAAGATATGAACTGTTCTATATCCAATATAGAACCAGAGGCACTGATTTAATTGGACCAGATTCAAATCATGCAGCTGTCTCCAGTGCATGTCAACTAAATGGAGAGAGGCCGATCAGCGTTACTCAACTTAGGAATGCTTCCAATTATGAGTAACCCGAAAGAGAAGCAAGTTCTCTTAACCATTACTATCAACTGAATACCATGTACAAGTATCTACATCTTCGATCACTTTGAAGAATCCCGATACTTGCAACACCTGGTTCTCTACTTTATTCTTATACCTATAACTTCTCAAAACTTCGACCCTGTGTTTCTACGATGCACCTGTCTAAGAACTAGAGAAGTCATAAGTAAACAGAATACAGTACGAGGACCAACCCCTCTATCCTAGTGGACACTGGACAATATACAATACTATGTATAAGTCCCTGAGTCTTGCGACTCAATCACTGTGTGTCGTAGGTTAAAAACTGTACTTTTGGTTAAGAAGAATTACACCGCTGTTCAATGCTCCTTACCTAACCATCCACTGATATAGGTAAATGTTATCGACATAATATCAAAAGGTATATCTCACTCTATGAAAATAGACGTACAGATATATCAATTTGAAATTGGTGCACAACAGCGGATATTCAAAACCAAATATTTGCCGACCGGCAAACAACCCAGGTGGCATCCTCAAATATCACCAATTTCAACGAATTCCGATATAATGAGGATGATCACCCAATTCCCAATAACTTACTCCCACTCATCATCTGTAAAACCATACAGATGTGAGAATCATACCTGGTAAATACATACCCTGGAGTAAGTGTCTAATCGGGAAATCGGTTTTCCATTAACAGTACACAGTGAAACTGAAACATTGAAATGTTTCGTTGGGGTATCCTGGTATTCCTAGTAATGCCTCATCCATTATCCAGATTCACAACTATAACCGTATAATTCTTTGCCACCTCTCCAAATCCCTTCATATGTCTTTAGTCATTACCTTCTGTACACCCCTTTAGGCCAAATGGTTTTCTTCCTTCCCTACCGTTCGGCACCAGCCTATGGTTTGGAAGAAGACTATCCAAAAAGCATAAAGGGTGTACTGTCCTAATCCTAGGAGCACTCGCAACGCGAGAGAAGGTGAAGATAAATGACACCTGAATGTACTTTATTCCTATTTCTCCTGAACCAGGATCCATCCCCGAACTGGAACGAGTTCCTTTCGAGTTCGTATATAACCATACGATGGATTATCCAATAAAATGGGATCTTCGTAATGATACGGAGTGTCCTGGAGAAATACAAAGGTGATTTAGGATTGGTGAAGGAATACATGGTTTGGTCGTGAATATCTGTTGCAATTTACTTTGCCCTCTTACTAATCCCTTACTTTGTCTTAACTTAATACCTTCTGTACACCGTTTAGGCTAATTGGCTTTCTTCCTTCCCTACCGGTCGGCACCAGCCTATGGTTTGGAAGAAGACTATCCAATTTGCGTAATAGGTGTACTACTCCTAAACCAAGGAGTACTCGCAACCTGAGAGAGGGTGAAAAGAAAAGACAACTGAATAGTCCTATCCGTTTTCTCCAGAACCGGAAACCATCCTCGAATAAATCCCTTCGAGTTCGTATCTAACCATACGATGGTTTTGTCCAATGGAAGTGGACGTTCGTAGTAAAACGGGGTGTCCTGGAGAAAAGGGTAAAAGCAGGAGTGGCAATGAGGTTTGCAACTCTGACAATCCAAAAGCCAGTGTTAAGTAGGTTCGGTCAACTTGGTCACTGAGTCATAGTCTAGGGTCGGGTCAATGGTCGCTGCCAGAGAGAGAGAAAAGAAACACTCAGCATGCACTCTAACCTAGATCAGAATGGTTACCAATTTATCTAATCTGGAAACCTCCCACTGTACCTCAAATTCTCCTCCGAACCTGAAAGAAGAATTAGTCGGGAACACCCGAGGAGTAAACCAACTCATCAGTGGGAATCGGGATCCAACTATCATCGCATGATAACGTGACGGAATCCGCTCACGGTATTACACTCCAGAAGGTATGCACATATCTGGCAAGTTTCAGTTCTTTTGAAACTCCCGATGAGATTTCTGCCCCATGCTCTTATGACCTTGGCGAAGGTCAACAAATCATAAGTCACATGTCAAGTTCTACCCGTCATTATCCAGGTTAATTTGAATCCACCCGTACAAGCCCTTGACGAAGGTCAACAAGGCTATACGACTGTCCCAAACCAACGCATCTACCTATGCAGCAGAAAGGTAACAAGCAGCTACCATGCACTATGCCTTGACGAAGGTCAACAAACATTGCATGAATACTACGTGCTACCCGTCTGAAATGACGGAGGGCTACGAATGGTTTCAGGCGAAAACCTTTAACGTAATGAACTTGATATCGTTGAAGGAACGGATAGCTTTTTAGAAAAATATAGTGACGAAAACCATTGCTAAAGAGGTCACTCCCGGTGAAGGGATCTCGGCTCTTTCCCCGTAGAATGGGGTGCAGGATATTCCAACTGAATACCACGGTGCAAAACAAAAGTAATCGGCTATAGTGAAGTTAATGCCCTGACGCAAAATTCTGTCCAAGGGGTCACTCCCGGTAAAGGGATCTCGGCCCTTGCCTCGTCGACTGAGGAGCAGGATATTCCAACTGAATATCACGATGCAAAACAAAAGTGAACGTCCTTGCAATAACAGCTTTTTGAAAAGTGTTCCAACAACATCAGATTAGGTTTGTTTTTAAACTTGCATTGATCCGAATCAATGCAGTCCCATCATTTGATCACACCAAAAAGAACGAAAATATACTGATGTACGTATATGCCATCCGCATTCTCCACTGGGTCCCGTCATTACCCGTTAGGTTAGCTAACTAACGACAGAGCGGGGACTGGACTAGCGCGGATGTAAAACATATACAACATCTACTAATATATATACCAATATATTATATTTCGCTCAAGGCGTGAAAAGAAATGCAACATCACAGAAATGTACAGCATCACAGAACAATACAGATATCTGGGATCCCCGGGTTTCACAGAGCCACAACTGAAACCCGACGTTCCCCTGGTCGTGTGGATAGCCTGTGCAATGAAATCCTAGACCCCTACGGGCGCGGCAAGTCACCCGCCAAAACCTGAAGCGAGGCAGCCCCCTTCAGCGCCGTGAATGGACCACCCAGCACTCCACGGAATCCGGCAACTTGGGCACCCCTCCTGGGTCAACCTGTACCCCCTACGAGTGCGGCGAATAGCCTGCCAATCCTAGAGTGAAGCCCCCTCCGTCCCAATGCCATGAGATGCGGGCTTGTTGCCCTCTAGAACCCGGCTATCCGTGCACCCCACCGCGGGGTAATCCTAGTACAGAAAGTAAAATATACATACAACGGGTACATCGACCGCAACCAGGTCGTGCCCCAAAAGAATAATACAATCAGGCAGTGACGGCAGTCCACATGTCGGACGCTCGCCACGCAATATCAAATGTACATAATACCACCACAACTGTACTAGCATTGCATCCAGGCTATCCCCCACGACCGATCCGCAACATCACAGCATAAACATAGAACATCAACGTGAAAGTCACGTTCGCAAATCCGTCTAACTGGGCTATAGCAGTTAGACCGGATTTACCGATCGAGTGACATTCACGGTCGCAGATATAATGTAAATACTGTGAAAAATGTGTTTAAAATATCCGATCGATCAAAAATTAACAAGTGGGCCCTCAATCAAAACTGTAGCACTCACAGAAATCCTGGGCCCAATTTTAATATTCCAAAACCCATATTTTAAGCCCAGAGGCCTCTGAAAAAATTTGGTGAAGTGATGTGAATAGTGCGCGGCGGAAGGGCGGCGGGAAGGGGGTTTTCGCGGCGCTTCCGCGCTCCCACTGTGGAGTTACTTCGTCAAATTTTTACAGAACTCTTAGATTTTCCAGTACATCAATATTTTACAACCTGAAAAATTTTTCGAGACCAAAAATTTTCAACAGAAACTGATTCGAACTAAAATGCAGTTTTGGAACATTCGATCGATCGAAACAGAAAAACACATTACACCAAGCTAGACTATGTTAATGGCGAGGCTCTGATACCACTGTAAGTGCACGGCGGCGCCCCGGCCGTCAACCGGACGGCCAAACGCGGAAACGGTGATGAACTTTAAATTTTGCGGACTTAGCAAACCGGCACCACCGCGCACTAAACTCCGGATCGTGCCATTAAACTAGTCTAAGCTATCTAGAGAGGGGGTAGAGTAGTATACCATACGATCCGAGTCCTCCGGTCATCATCTCCACTCCGATCTCCTCACGGGATCTCCGTCCGTCACCTCCTCGTCGGAAAGAGCACCACGAAGCCGGGTACTTTTACGGGCTCCCACCTCAATACCGAGGCAACTCGCGCATGAAGCCGGCTACTCGACATGCTCAAGATATGCTGTAGGGAGTGTAATGTAGAATGTATGTCTCACTTTGGGGTTGGTTGCCATTTGAAGAGGATGGAGGAAACAAAGATAAGAAAAATGGTGCTTGCATTTTTCTTGGCATGGAATGAGATCAAGAATGAAAACCTCTCTCAAAGATGAAGCTCTCTCTTCTTCTCTTTTCTTCTTCTCACTTTTCTTTTTTGTACCATGATAATAATCTCTCACTCTTTGAAATGGTGGAGGAAAAACCATATGAAGCAAGAAGGGAGGTGAGTGTAGTAAAAGGAGGAAGGTGACCACATCCAAAAACATAATCATCACTAAACTCAAATCAAACCTCACTTCATTTCTAATCTCATCAAATCATGAAAAGCAAAGATGCTTATCATATCAACCCTTATGCAAATAAGTCCCCCACAAATTGTTATTTGCAAAACTGCAAATAACCCCCTCCATCGGAAAAGTCCGGCCGGGAAAGAACAAAGAAAAACCGGCCGGAACGGAATGCAAACTGGCAACTCCAGAAAACTGGTCCCTTAATAAATTACAGGAAAACCCCACACTGTGCATACACACCCGCATTTGTATTCCGTCCGGATACAAATGCAATGAGACAAAATCTACACTGTACTATACTAGGACCGGCTTAAACCAAAGCCGGCTAGTAATATCCGTCCGATCCTGATGCGTACAATACCGCACGTATCTGATCGAACGCTGCCATATAACTATACGGCCACTAGTACAAAACCCGTCCGATCCTGATCCGTGCAATACCGCACGTATCTGATCGGACGCTGCCATATCTCCATACGGCCTCTACAGCGTTTCGCCCGAAAGCTTGAGTAACTGAAAGTGTGGTGGACTCTAAAGACTCGTCAATACTATGGCTGTGGATTTAACCACTGGCACGTCAGAGGTATAAGCCAATACGTGACGGGCCACCAGCTATTGACTAAAAGGGACGTCGATGAGGAAGCTCACCCCGACACCCAACTGAGCCTGTCAGTGACAATATCCGTACAGTCCGGTCCGTTCGTCTATGAGCATCGCATGGCGGGCCTAGGGGTTGGTAAAAGTCAGACCCCCAAAAGCGGTACAAGTCGTGTCGGAGTGTAGCCCATAACACCCTGAGATACTACTGGAATACCTACCAGTAAATCTCCTGCCTTGGCCAAGGTCTTTGTGTAATGGCTCTCCTAGACACAGCGCGACCTCACCCCCAATACCGGGAGAGACGAAACCCCCGAAGATCCGCTCACTGCCTCCATGTGGCTCGGGACTGTACCCAACTAAAACCTGTTTGCACGACTCCTTTGAGCCGTGGTAGGGTAGTAATCAAAGTACAGTGGGAACTCACACGAGACAAATGACGATCCCCAGGTCGATGAACTAACCTGTACACATGTCACCTGGGAACTGCTATCTGACGTCAGGTATAAGACCAACTAGCATGTTCCCGGCGAGTCCTGTCCGGTGTACTCATAACCCAATGAGCACCTGTATACATCTTAGGTGAACCAACTGACACCAATGGCTTGTGAGACCGGCCACCGCCCCTCGTCGGGGTCTCGACTGTATACACTAGTCTACTCTGGAGTATCGATGCCCTGTCTCGAAACTCCCACGACTAGGGACCTTTTAAGGATGTGCTTATAGACTACCAGCTCCCACGTATATGATCGCCCTCATACTGCCGGTAGTCAAGCAAGAATCCTAGGGGCTCTATCAACGTGCAATAGTGATCTGTCATGTCACCTAAAGCAGTACACGATGATAAAGGTAAACCAGATAGCATACTATCATCTTGAGTAAGACTGTCCTACCGGGTTAGGTCCTCCCTCAATCATTGCAATCACGTGCCTGTGATCCAATAATTGACTCTGAGGGCACTATCTCCAACAAGAATAATACCAGTATGTGATACTGTATTCGATTCTTGCGATTTGTGACATTGATCGGTTATATGCGATATAGCCGGGTTATCGGATCAAGTGTTGATTCAATAAGTTATTACTATTGATATTAGTCGGTTATATGCGATATGACCGGATCATTAAATCAATTGTTGATTTAATGATTTAATGTATAATTATATATTTGATATATTACTTTACATTAACTAGTATTGGTTCACTTAAGATTATTTTCTCACTTGGTTGTGCACATTGTATATATGATATATGTTTGTGCACTAGTTTGTATCATGTTTGATGATACATGCAAACTTGGGTGTGTATGATTAAACCACGATTAGGTTAATGGTTAGGGTTTGAATTACTTATTTATTTATTCTTTTCATTTATTTTTGGGGCAAGAAATAAAATGGTGATTCTTTTGTTTTTACTTGAAGCTTCTTGAAGCTTTGAAAAGCTTTGACCATTTTGTTTCTTTCCTTAACCCTAACCATTTACTTAACCCTAGTTTATTCTCTACATGTGTTTATCTAACCCATGGTTGCAATATGATAGATATCACTTCATTTTCTATTTTATTAATTGATTCTTTTTCTTTCTTCTTCTTCTTCTTCTTGATGAAGAAAGAAAACCATTGCTAGATTTTTCTAAGTGATGATTCCAAGTGAGAAATCCAAATCCAAAGTGAACCCACTTCCTATTTCTTCATCTTCTATCACTTGCCATGTAGTAGAGGGTGTTTTCTTCACAAGTTCCTTGACCTAGTGAAGATGGAGCTTGAGTTTGAGTCGCCTCGACGTAGATCATCTTCGGCCTCGAAGTCAATGACCTAGCCCGATCATTTCTCCGACGAAACCATCGCTAGAGTCCGGGATCCCGATGATCGCAGCGGAGGGACGTCAACAAGGAGCTAAAGAAATGGTGGAGCGGATCTACAAAGGTTGTATTTTCCGTTCACTCTTAGTTAAGTTGTTTGCTTGCATGTTTCGCCTTTGCCTATAGTTAACGATCTAGCATTTGGGTTTCTCGGCATAAGAAATATTTGATTTTGGCATGGTTGATGCCTCGTGGAACCTCAGTTGAGTGCCTAGGAACCCTACACTAGGAACATTTGAAGGATGTACTTACCGACTACCGATGCCCCAATAGTATGATCTGCATCATAATCCTGGTAGTCAAGTACTCATCCTAAGGGCTTTATCAACATGTAATAGAGAGACAATAAGTGTACATGTTAAGATAAAGAGCGACCAGATAGCATACTATCATGTCGAGCAAGAAAATCTTCCCTATATATGTCCAAGCATCCACTACAATATACATCACATGTATAGTAATGGCCTCTAGGGCATACATATAGCTAACAAGAAGATGATAAGTAAAGACATATAAAGGGATTAGATAAATGGAAAAGAAAATTGCGACTGCTATCATTCACGACAAAACTGTGTATACCCTTGCCACTCCTATATCACCTTTGCATTTCTCCGGAACACTCCGTATCACCAGGAAGATCCATATTGCTTGGGTATGCTATCGTATAGTCACATACGAACTCGAAGGAACTTGTTCCAGTTCGAGGATGGTTTCTGGTTCTGGAGAAATAGAATAGGATTATTCAGTTGTCTTTTCCCTTTACCTCCTCTCAGGATGCGAGAGCTTCTGGTATTAGGAGAGTACACATATTGCTCTTATTGGATAGACTTCTTCGAAACCATAGGCTGGTGCCGAAGGAAAGGCAAGGAAGAAAATCAATTAGCCTAAGTATGGTGTACAGAAGGTAATAAGTAAGAACATATAAAGGGATTTGAGTAATGGCAAGGAAATATACGGTTACAGTCATAAATCTGGATAGTGGAAGAGGCATTACTAGGAATACCCGCTTACCCTTTCGAAACATTTTCATGTTTCAGTTTTACTGTGCGGTGTTAAATGAAAACTGTTTTCCCAGTTAGATTCTAATTCCAGGATATGTATTTACAAGATTTGATTGTCACATCTATAAGGCGTTACAGATGGTGAGTGGGAATAAGATATTGGGAATTGGGTGATTAGATCCTCTATATATTGGAATTCTTTGTAATAGGTGATTTTTAATAAAATCACCTTGGTTTTGCCTAATGGCAAATTTTTGGTTTTGAATATCCGTTGTTATGCACCAATTTCAAACTGATATATCTGTATGTTTATTTTATAAAGTGAGATATAACTTTTTGAAATTATGTCTATGACATTTATCTATATCAGTTGATGGTTAGGTAAGGTGAATTCAACAATGGTGTAATTCTTCTTAACCATAGCACGGTTTTCAACCTTCGACGCATAGGGTTTGAGTTGTTAAACTCAGTGGACTTATAAAAGGTATTGTATCTTGTCCGGTGTCTGTAAGGACAAAGGGGTTAGTACTCGTACTATATTCTGTTTACTCATGACTTCTCCAGTTCTAGACAAGTATTTCATTGAAATACAAGGTCCCGATATTGAGAAGATATAGGTATAAGAATAAAGTAGAGAACCATATGTTGCAAGTATCAGGATTTTTCTAGGTGATCGAAGATGTAGATACTTGTGTTTGGTATTCCATTGTAAGTAATAGTTTTGAGAACTTGCTTCTCTTTCAGGTTACTCATACGTGGATGCATTCCTTGATGAGTAATGCTGCTTGGCCTTCTTCCATTTGGTTGATATGCACTGGAAATAGCTGCTTGATTTTTGAATCTGGTTCCAATTAAATTAGTGCCCTTGTTTCTATATTGAATATATAGAATGGATTCATATCTTAACGATGTTAAGGTATATGGAGTTATCCGGCTGATGCTTAAAACTAGAATCTGGATAAACTCAAGGCACGTTTCAGTAATAGCAGTTTGTGGGTTATCCCGGGCTTAGTCGAGGGTTAACTTTCTACCATTAAGGAGATCAATAGTTATATTGTTCTTGATTCGCCACAGTTTTAGTAAAATGGATTCTTTTCAGAAAACATTAGTGGGAGAATGGTAGAACTGGAAGTGATTCCAGAACCACAAAACGATTCTGAAAATTTAATAGAACCTAAAGATTCAATTGGATTCGACGATCCATTAGCCACTCCGCAGATTTGGTGGCTAACCTCAGGCACCCGAGAGGTACTTCGGTCTCCTCAGAAACGGTGACAGGGAGGTTTTTGATTATCTAAAATTGCCAATATTGTTGTTCTCGATTATGAGGTCTGGGAGGAGGATGAGTATAACGTCGTTCTAAACTAGCTTTATAAGTGTACGTGTATATGACTCCGCCAGAAGGTTGTTGTAGTCAGTGGGATCAGCGGAAGCATAGTGGGCAAGTAGCTTATATCTATTTATAGACTGAAGCATGTATAGCGGAGATAGATCATCTATTTTTGATGTAACAGTCATAGAGTTTGATTTCATCAGAATAAGAGATGGATCTGGTAGAAACATAGTAGGGAGTGATGCCATGGTATTTGGATGAAATGCACTTAATAGGAAGAGATATTCCTATACTACGATCGGTTATACTGTGGTTGTCACAAGGTAGTTTCTCCAAATAGCATATGGATATAATATCAGGGATTCTGGTGACTAGATCTATGGTTTTAGATCTAGATTTGGGAAGTGTCCCAATTCGGGTACTTTGACATTATTCTAAAGTATGTTAGAATGGATGACTCCTGGCGTGGTCGTGTACCCGCAGGTGATGGAGTCATCCTCTCTAAAGAGATGTTTTCTAGACTGATGAGGAGAGGGTTTTGCATGATTGACATATCACTATCTTAAGCAATTGAGTCAATCATGATATGTCAAGTACAACACCAGATATTGATTTTGCACTAGCTGCAATAAGAATATATTAATCCAATCAGGGAGAAACATTGGGAAGCAGTTATGAACATAAGTGGATGTTCTTGGTATATGGTAACGGCAGCCTCCTTCGGGAGGCTGTTATCATTTCAGGCTTCCAAAGTGACCTGGATGACAGAGTGGCTGTCAGAGTTATAGTTTTCCCTCTTTTGAGGGGCAGTATGTTGGACAGGTGTTCCAAGTGGATACTGTAGAAGGCATGGCGCAGGATACTGATTAAATTCAGTGGATGATACAGTCTAAGAAATTTGTTAGATTTGGAGTTCATTTGTGAACTGGGTCCCATCAGATATCCATACAAATTCTAAGACAGGTATTGCTCATTTTGGGAGATAGTCATTCTCCGCGGAGTTGAGACATAGAGAGAGATAAAGATAGAAACAATAGAGCGGATCCACCCACTGAGGATATTTCTCGAACGCAATAGTTTTACAAACGAGCTTTGTGAGACTGATTAGTAGAGAAGTTGGGTGTTCGGTATCACACGGGCTGTGAGTATGAGATACTGCAATTATTAGCCTTAAGTGCAAGTGGGAGATTGTTGGCTATAGTGCCCTCAAGGCAATTATTGTAATCGCAGGCATGTGATTATGATGATTGAGGGAGGACCTATACGGGTAGAACAATCTTACTCAAAATGATAGTATGCTATCTGGGTTGTCTTTATCATCATCTACATGTATTATGTGGTATTACATATCACTATTACATATTGATAGAGCCCATAGGATTCTTGCTTGACTACCAGCATTATGATGGCGATCATATATGTGGGAGCTGGGTGGTTTATAAGCACATCCTTAAATTTCCCTAATCGTGGGAGTATCGAGACCGGGCATTGATACTCCAGAGTAGATAAGTGAATACTTATCAAGACCTCGACGAGGGGCGGTGGCCGGTCGCACAAGCCATCGGTGTTAGTCAGTCACCTAAGATAGTATACATGTGCTCATTGGGTTATGATTACAATGGACGGACTCGCCGGGAACTTGCTAGTTGGTATTATACCTATTGTCAGATAGTAGTTCCTAGGTGACATGTGTACAGATTAGTCTACCGACCTGAGATCTTCATTTGTCTAGTATGAGTTCCCACTGTGCTTTGATTACTACCCTACCATGGCTCAAAGGAGTCGTGCAAACAGGTTTTAGTTGGGTACAGTCCCGAGCCACATGGAGGTAGTGAGCGGGTCGTCGGGGCTTCGTCTCTCCCGGTGTCATGACCAACAAAGTACGGAACGTGACCGGCACTTAAGTTAGGAAACGTCTCAAGGCGTCCGTAAGATAAGTAAGCCGAAGCCCAGAAATCAAAACCCAATTAAGAATTAGAGTGGAGGAAAAAAAACCATTTTTATTTAAAGCACCTTGTTCCATTAAATCATATCAAGTCTCTTTTTATTAAAAACAACTTCCTTTCCCAAAAATTCCGGCAGAGTTTCCCTTGTAAAACAAGCCCCCAATCGGGTACAACAGGAGTATAAATGAAACAACATGAATATGGCATCCCCAAACGGGAGCTAGCTCTTCGCCTCAAGGCGGTCATAAATCCCACGCAATGTAAAATACAATGTGCATAAGTAAGCATGAAAACACAAGAAATAACATGTCGACTCAAGTGAGCTCGACCCCAAATATCATAAAGTCCACAAGTCACACAACCTCACCTCTAGGTCAATATACAGTAATCCAAATAAAACCGGTACAGCTGAAATAATAGCAGATGGAGTACTCTAGATACAATGAATATATAAGGTGGTACAAAATGATAAAAACCCACCTATGAGCAAAAGCTTCGAGTCCAGGCAAAAAGAGCAAAATAGGCGAAAGTGTCCGCCGCTACAGTGCTGACGGAACGAACCTGGAGAAAAGCTGTGGCACAATGGGGGTGAGTTGCCAACTCGTGAGTAATAATTAACATCTACAAAGGCTATCGCATGCGTGCACACAAGTATCCTAGCATCTCTAACACAGGTATGGCTATATGTACTAGCAGGTATGTATGCAACATCAGTGTACTAACAAGTATGTATGTCACATAGATGTACTAACAGGTATGTATGTCACATGAGTATACTAACATGTATATATGCTATATGAGTCAACTCAAGATCTCATCATATAGGTCTAAGAACTGTTCTTTCTTTTGTTTTTGAAACTCTTTTTAAATATCAGCATAATATCCATGGAATCAACAAAAATCTGTGTCCAGCAACGACACCACAAAACTGTCTTAACCTCATATATCCATGTAAAGTACCTCTGGTCTCAGCCATCCGGCTGATCCATCCTAAATATCCATATCTCAATCTAGCGGCCACGGTCGGTATCCTCTGGATATCCGCCGTGCCAAATGAAGTCACCGGTAGGCAATCCGTCCCCTGCCAAGCTTAACGCCATCTTCTACGATCTTCTTTCCCCGGGGTACCTTACCGGGCCCACCATGTACCCGAGACGGTTCATCCACCTCCTCGAAATGGGTCTCGAAAACCACAGCAAACTCATGGTGGACGACACTTTACATCACTAGAAAACCGCAACTTTTATATTTTAAATGATTATAAGTTTGAAATCTTGCAGCTTTCCCCCGAAATCCAGAAATATCATAAATCTCATGAAAACATCATGGGTGCATATGTCAATCATAATGAATGCATATGGTATCAATTTGCAATTTATGATTTATACTAGGCTTGAGAAAATGATATAATGATATATATGCACGGGAATAGCAATTCTTATGATTTCATTTTAAACATTTATTGCAATAGCACAGGTCTAAGCAATTAACATGTTTCATATTCATAGTTATCTAGTGTCGTGACATGGCAATTACCAGGGTGTGTGTATACACATGAATAGTGCTCGTGCTGCATATAAAAACCTGGTAATGGTGCATGTGTCCTACAGAATGAGTTGCACATGTGGGTACAACATATAGATCCTAACTGCAGCAAATATCATGCAAGTATTTTTATTTCTAATGTCATAAGTAAATGTTAAAATTTACTATTTTCAAGTTTACTAAATCTATCGGGCGACTTGCACTATCCAAACGATCGTCCCCCGTAGATGTGAAATCTACTCACCCGTGATCCCGCGCTAGGTATGTCTGACCACTTGCTTCCCCTTCTCCGTTGCGCTCGAAGTCTCCGCCGGCGAACCTAGAATTTACAAAAGTCACCATATAAGGAAAAATCCTGCAAAACATGATATATCGATAAAAAGGATACGCATGCGAGAAACTAAACGCCCGTGCACACGACACGTCGCGACGCGCGCAAACCCACCAGAAGCTACTCCGATACGCTGTGTCGCGCAGCACGCCACAGAACCGCGCGTATCACGCGCGTGTCGCACAAGTTTTAAAACATCGAAAACACTCTAATAGCTCCAGATTTTTCCTCTGGACCCAACTTAAAAAGTTACAGATACCAATACACTAATATACCCAGAACACCCCCACACACCAAAACCTATCCCCCCCACCCCCTACTCTGGCCGCAAATTGCGGCCAGAACGAATAAACCGGCGGCCACAAGTATGAGGTGGGTCCCCGTGCTTTGTGTGTGTGTGTATGATAGTCTCACCATGCTACAGTTTCACCAATTTTTTTCTGAAGGGCTCGGGTCAACAGCAGATCTAACAGAGGCTAAAAAGTCAATAAAACTGCTAAATTATGCCAAGTCGGATAAATCAGGTATTTTTGTGAAATCTGGAACCAAACTTGGGTGATGTAGTCTCAACAGCACCCTATAAGGCTACTCTAACCATCACAACCATTACTTTGCCAAAACTCCCCTAAATTACCCAAAACTACCACTAAAACATATAATAAACACTAAATTAAGCTAGATAACCATAACTTTAGCAATTAGGAGTCGGGTTAAGGGGTTATATCTCTAGAGACCCTAGATGAAGGAGAAGAGAAGAAGTAGGAGGGTGTGTGCTGCTGCTACAGCTCCTGATGCTGCAAAACTTGGCTGGAAACTGCTGAACTGTTTCACAGTTTCAGGCTCTGTTGCTGCTACTGAACTTGCTGAAGCTGCTGCTGTTGTTTTGCTTTCTCTTTGGTGTTGTGTGGTATAGTTTTTTGTGTTGCTGTTGTAGCAGCAGGTGAAGGAGATATTGAAGTATTTGTGGTGTGGGGTTGTGTATAAGATGATGGTGTGTATGTATTGTTTATGAAGTTGGGGGGGCTGTTGTGCAGCTATTGTTGCTGTTTTGGTGTTGATTTGGTGGCTGATGTGAGGGTGTGAGTGTGAGAGAGGTGTGAGTGTGAGAGGGAGTTTGAAAGATGTGAGTGAAAAAGTTTTGAAATGAGATGGTGTGACTTAACCTTAAAGCCATCATTCTTCCTATCACAAACAAAAGCTATCATGACAACCATCACATCTCTCTCTCTCTCTCTCTCCCCCACAACAAGCAAGTCAACCTAAACCCTAAACACCCTTGGACAAAACCAAAGACCCTTAATTAAGTCTAATTAGCCTAATCAAGTGTGTTAGACTACTATGGTTAACTTAAACATGGTTAACCCACAAGCTCAATTATATGGCAAACCCTAGTCTTAACCCTAGTTAAGGTGCACAAGTGTGTGCGGTCGAGATAAAATTCTACTAAAATAACCATAAAACCAGATAAATTACTAGAAACCCGTTTTGGTAAACTTTTCACCAAAAATCCTACATTAACACACAATTACCACTAAACCTAAACTGAGGTGTTACACCCGGTATTGGGGGTTGATGACGCATAGTGCACGGGAGGCCATCACCAGAAATCCTTAGCCAAGATAGTCGAGAATTACTGATTTGGATCAGTAGTTTCTCAGTTGGTGATGGGCTTCATACCGACACGAAATATCGCGTTATTAGAGGTCTGACTTTATCCACCCCTTAGACTCAATATGCGATACTCTTAGACGAACAGACCGGACTGTACCGAGATTATCACGGAAATGCTTAGAAGTGGTTCGGTTGAGTTTGCTCGTCGTCTTTCCTTTCGCTCGATACCTGGGTAGCCGTTACGTACAGCTAGTTCCGCTGACGAGATTGTGGTTAAACCCACTGCCATCTATTGACGAGTTTTTAAAGTCCCACACAAAGGATTTCCCTGCTTCGGGCGAAACGATATAGAGGCTGTACGGTTTTACGGCAGGATTCGATCATATACGTGCACTTGTCCATGTATCATGATTCGGACGGATATTACTAGTGGGCTTTGGTTTAAGCCGGATTCTAGTATTATATTATTGGATTATTTTCGTCTCTTTGTATTCGTATTTTTCGGAATACGGATACGGGTATGTATGTAAGTGCACGGCGGTGCCCCGGCCGTCAATCCGACGGCCAAATGCGGAAGCGGTGATAAACTTTAATTTTGCGGACTTAGCAAACCGGCACCACCGCGCACTAAACACCCGGATCGTAACCATTAACAAGTCTAAGCTAACAAGAGGAAGGGAAGAGATATACCGACTGATCCGAGTTCTCCGGTCTTCATCTCCACTCCGATCTCCTCGCGGTATCTCCGTCCGTCTCCTCCTCGTCGGAAAGGGCACCACGAAGCCGGGTATTTATACGGGCTCCCACCTCAAAACCGAGGCAACTCGGGCGCGAAGTTGGCTAGCCGACGCGCCCAAGATTTGCTGTAGAATGTAGTGTAGAGTGCATGTCTCACTTTGGGGTTATGTTGCCATTGATGGAGGTGAAGGAAGAAATGAACTTTGAGGGAAATGATGCTATCAATTTTTAGCAAGCAAAATGAGATGATAAAAATGCAACAACCAAAAATCAACCTCTCTCATTTTTCCTCATCTAAATGTGGCCGGCCATATCATCAAGGAAATGGTGGTGGAGACAAAGTATATCACAAGAGGGAGGTGAGTGTAGGAAGTGAAAAGAGGTGACCACATCCTAAACATAATGATCACAAAAATCAAATCCAAATCAAATCCATTCATTTCACCATAAATGCATGAAAAGCAAAGATGCTTTCATAATCAATCCTTATGCAATAAACCCCTCCACAAAGTGTTATTTGCAAACTTGCAAATAACCCCCTCCATCGAAAGAGTCCGGCCGGGAAAGAACAAAGGAAAACCGGCTGGAACGGAATGCAAACTGGCAACTCCAGAAAACTGGTCCCGTAATAAATTACAGGAAAACCCCGATACTGTGCATACACACCCGCATCTGTATTCCAACCGGATACAAATGCAATGAGATAAAATCTACACCGTACTATACTAAGATCCGGCTTAAACCAAAGCCGGCTAGTAATATCCGTCCGATCCTGATCCGTACAATACCGCACGTATCTGATCGAACCCTGCCATATAACCATACGGCCACTAGTACAAACCGTCTGATCCTGATCCGTGCAATACCGCACGTATCTGATCGGACCCTGCCATATCTCCATACGGCCTCTACAGCGTTTCGCCCGAAAGCTTGAGTAACTGAAAGTGTGGTGGACTCTAAAGACTCGTCAATACTATGGCTGTGGATTTAACCACTAGCACGTCAGAGGTATAAGCCAATACGTGACGGGCCACCAGCTATTGACCAAAAGGGACTTCGATGAGCGAACTCATCCTGACACCCTACTGAGCATGTCAGTGACAATATCCGTACAGTCCGGTCCGTTCGTCTATGAGTATCGCATGTCGGGCCTAGGGGGTTGGTAAAAGTCAGACCCCCAAAAGCGGTACAAGTCGTGTCGGAGTGTAGCCCAGAACACCCTGAGATACTACTGGAATACCTACTAGTAAATCTCCTGCCTTGACCAAGGTCTTCGTGTAATGGCTCTCCTAGACACAGCGTGACCTCACCCCCAATACCGGGAGAGATGAACCCCTGAAGATCCGCTCACTGCCTCCATGTGGCTCGGGACTGTACCCAACTAAAACCTGTTTGCACGACTCCTTTGAGCCGTGGTAGGGTAGTAATCAAAGCACAGTGGGAACTCACACGAGAAAAATGACGATCCCCAGGTCGATGAACTAACCTGTACACATGTCACCTGGGAACTGCTATCTGACATCAGGTATAAGACCAATTAGCATGTTCCCGGCGAGTCCTGTCCGGTGTACTCATAACCCAATGAGCACCTGTATACATCTTAGGTGAACCAACTGACACCAGTGGCTTGTGAGACCGGCCACCGCCCCTCGTCGGGGTCTCGACTGTATACACTAGTCTACACTAGAGAATCGATGCCCTGTCTCGAAACTCCTACGACTAGAGACCTTTTAAGGATGTGCTTATAGACTCCAGCTCTCACTTATATGATCGCCCTCATACTGCTGGCAGTCAAGCAAGAATCCTAGGGGCTCTATCAACGTGCAATAGAGACATGTCAGCTCGCCTAAAGCAGTACACGATGATAAAGGTAAACCAGATAGCATACTATCATCTCGAGTAAGACTGTCCTACCGGGATAGGTCCTCCCTCAATCATTGCAATCACGTGCCGGTGATCCAATAATTGACTCTGAGGGCACTATCTCCAACAATGTATATACGGATGATGGGTATTCTTGTAATTTATTACAAGATGCTTCTAGAAGACGCCACATCATTTTTTGTCTTGACCATTTTATTAAATGGTTAAATGAGGTGGAGGATGAGGTATGCTTGGAATTTATGGAAGCATGGCTTATGGGGTGATTCATGGTTCACTATTTGGGCATGCTTGATATTTGTTGTGGTGAGATATTTTTGTGAGCATGATTCATTTTCATTTGTTCACAACACTTAGACATTTTTCTTTGGTGGCTTCATGCTTCACACTCTCATCCTCAAGCTTCTTCTTCTACCTCCACCCTTCAAGTCTCATGTGTTGAGAAACCTAGGGTGTTTAGAGATAAATTAATCCATCATTAGATTCTACATCCTCTAGGATATCTAGTTTAGTGAACTAGGTACCCTACTTACCTCGGCTATGAGGTTGGAGCTTGAACTATAAATCTTCAGGTGGATCATCTTCGATGGAGGGAGACCGGCGATCAAGCTTGATCATGGTGGCCTCTAGGAGCTTGGGAAGATTGTTAAAGACCGAAGAACATGGATCATTCGGTATAACCATTCATAACTCCTCTTTATCTTTGCTAGATTAAGGTTAATGGTCGATCCGTATTATGGGTTATTCTAGCGCCAGTTTTAAAAAAATTTTGTTTCGCATTCAGTCACGGTAGATGGCCAGGGCGCTGGCATAACCTAATAAAAATTAATTTAAAGATAGTGATTACATGCGTCAACTCAATTTGTTGTGTTTTTTAGCCATTGTATTAAACCACGGCAACAACAACGTGGAGAATTTAGATTGAGGAACTTTTCAACGAGGTCGAGCGCACGAAGCTTGTCACGACGATCTCCTTCTCGACGATCATCTGCAGCATCAGCCTCCGAAAATCCGAGAGTGAGTTCTCACTCTCTTTCACCATTGTCACGCTATCCTCGACCCGCCATCCGTATCGTAGCTGCAGCAGCGCCAGTGGTGGCGGGCTGGCTGTGGGCCCACTCAATGACGTTGTGATCGTGTTGGCTATTGTGCCGTCAAGTCAATTATTGAATCACGGACACTCGATTGTGATGATTGAGGGAGGACTTATACCGGTAGAACAGTCTTACTCAAGATGATAGTTTGCTATCTGGTTTGTCTTTATCATCTTGTACATACTTCAGGTGGTATTAGAGATCATTATTACATGTTGATATGGCCTATAGGATTCTTGCTTGACTACCAGCATTATGATGGTGATCTTATACGTGGGAGCTGGGTGGTCTATAAGCACATGCTTAAATGTCCCTAGTCGTGGGAGTATCGAGACTGGGCATCAGTACTCCGGAGTAGACTAGTGTATACTTATTCAGACCATGATAAGGGACAGTGGCCGGTCTCACAAGCCATTGGTGTCAGTTAGTCACCTAAGATGGTATACATGTGCTCATTGGGTTATGAGTACACTAGAAGGACACGCCGGGAACCTGCTAGATGGTATTATACCTATTGTCAGATGGCAGTTCCCTGGTGACATGTGCACAGTTTAGTCTGTCGACCTGAGATCGTCATTTATCTCATCTGAGTTCCCACTGTGCTTTGATTACTACCCTAGCACGGCTCAAAGGAGTCTTGCAAACAGGTTTTAGTTGGGTAAATTCCCGAGCCACATAGAGGCAGTGCACGGATCGTCGGGGATTCGTATCTCCCGGTATTGGGAGTTGATGTCGCGCTGTGCACGGGTGGCCATCAGCAAAAATCCTTGTCCAAGATAGTCGAGAATTACTGATCTTGGATCAGTAGTTTCTCAGGCGGTGATGGGTTTCTTACCGACACGAATTATCGCGGTATTTGAGGTCTGTCTTTATCCACCCCCTAGACTCGATATGCGATACTCTTAGACGGACAGACTGGACTGTACGGAGATTGTCACTGTCAGGCTTAGTAGGGGTACGGATGAGTTTGCTCGTCGGCCTTTCTTTCGCTTAATACCTAGGTAGCCGTTACGTACAGCTAGTGTCGCTGACATGCTTATGGTTAAACCCACTGCCAGCATATTGACGAGTCTTTAGAGTCCCACACAAAGGGTTTTCATGGGATATGGTGTAGATGACGTATATTGGTACATACTGGTGTCCGATTAAATATGTGTACAGCCTGCACAGACTTTAATCGGACTATTGATAATGCTATCGGCTTAGGATTAAGCCGGATTATTAAATCAGGTTTTGATTTAATAATTTACATATGTGTGTGTGTGTGTGTGTGTGTATATATGTAGGGTTACGGTAGCGTCCCGGCCATCAATCCGTGGCCAAACGCGGAACAAAAACTTTAGAAAACCGGCACTAATGGAACCCTAATCGACAGATCGTACCATTAACCCTATACTAGTTCTACGAAGGAGTTTAGAGAGGTTATACTGATCGATCCGTGTCCTTCGGTCTTCAACCTCTATCCTAAGCTCATCGCGGCTGCCTCGAAAAAGTTCGTTCTCCGGTCTCCCTCGTCGAAGACGATCCACGTCGAGGATTAGTAATACGGGATCCCGCTTCAAAACCGAAGCAACTTTGGCATCCAGTTTGCTAGCCTAGATACCCAAGGTGAAGTAGAGATAGCGTGTGATCATTTTGTCTCAATACACCAATGATTCTCAAGACATGAGATGGAATGGGTGGAGGTGAAGAAGAAGCCATGTGAAAGAAGTGTGAGCACAAGTTTTAGCTTAAAGAAAAAAAGTCAAGTAAAGAATTATCTCTGCTCTTTTCTTTCTTGTATTGAGTGTTGTGATAATTGGTGAGCAACTAAAGAAAAATACTTGCACACTAAAAGATCCGCTACTTGCACAAAAATATCTCACTAAACACACAGAAGACCCAACAGCATGAGACATAAGCACAATCAATGCACCATACCAAGACTTGCACTCACACTCTCCATCAAAACAATACTAAACATTTAAAGAAAACCTTAAATGTTTAATACAAAACAAAGAAAATAAATGGCATCTTCAAAAATAATCTTGTAACGGATCATAAGAATACCCCTCATCCGTATATACATACCTGCATTCATATTCCGACTAAATACGAATACAACGAGACAAAAATAATCATACCATATAATACTAGGATCCGGTTTAAACCAAAGCCCACTTGTATTATCCGTTCGATCATGATCCGTGCATAAGTGCATGAATATGATCGAACCTTGCCATACAACCTCTACAACGTTTCGCCCGAACCAGGGAAACCCTCTGTGTGGGACTCTAAAGACTCGTCAATACGCTGGCAATGGGTTTAACCACAAGCACGTCAGTGGTACTAGCTGTACGTAACGGCTACCCAGGTATTGAGCGAAAGGGAGGCCGATGAGCAAACTCATCCTGAAACCCTACTGAGCGTGACAGTGACAATATCCGTACAGTTGGGTCCGTTCGTCTATGAGTATCGCATATTGAGTCTAGGGGGGTGGATAAATTCAGACCCCTAATAACGCGATATTTAGTGTCGGTATGAAGCCTATCACCAACTGAGAAACTACTGATCCGAATTAGTAATTCTCGTCTACCCCGGCCGAGGATTTCTGGTGATGGCCACCCGTGCACACCGCGACATCAACCCCCAATACCGGGAGAGACGAATCCTGTGACGATCCGTTCACTGCCTCCATGTGGCTCGGGACTGTACCCAACTAAAACTTGTTTGCACGACTACTTTGAGCCATGGTAGGGTAGTAATCAAAGCACAATGTGAACTCACACGAGACAAATGACGATCTCAGGTCGATATACTAACCTGTACACATGTCACCTGGGAACTGCTATCTGACAATAGGTATAATACCAACTAGCATGTTCCCAGCGAGTCCGTCCGGTGTACTCATAACCCAATGAGCACCTGTATACATCTTAGGTGAACCAACTGACACCAATGGCTTGTGAGACCGGCCACCGCCCCTCGTCGGGGTCTCGATCCATATACACTAGTCTACTCTTGGAATATCGATGCCCAGTCTCGAAACACCCACGACTATGGACACTTTAAGGATGTGCTTATAGACCACCCAACACTTATGTATATGATCGCCATCATACTGCTGGTAGTCAAGAAAGAATCCTATGGGCTCTATCAACATGTAACAGTGATCTGTAATGTCACCTGAAGTATGTTCACGATGATAAAAACAAACTAGATAGCATACTATCATCTCAAGTAAGACTGTTCTACCGGTATAGGTCCTCCTACAATCATTGCAATCAAGTGCCTGCGATCCAATAATTGACTTGAGGGCACTATAGCCAACAATATATATGTATTCTAGTATTATTGTTCACTATTCATTTTCTCTCTTGGCTATTAGTATTTTTATACGAATACGCGTATATGTATTTCGATACATGTCCTGGGTTGTATTCCGTATTTATATGGAATAGCTTCTAGAAGTGAACACCTCATTTTTATGATTTTCGTTTTTGGAAATTCATTTGTTTCACAAATGAGGTGGAAGAGTGAGGTGGCATGAACATTATTAAGCATGTAGAGAGGTATGGCATGGCATTATTTTATTGCAAAAATGAGCGGAGATATTTTTTGTGTGCTTGATTGGGAGAGAGAGGGGCTGCCATCTTTTTCGAAAATGGGCTTGCTCATTTTTTTTTACTTGCTTCATTCTCATTCTTACTTGGAAAAACACTTAGTCATTTCCATGGTTGCTCATGCCATTGTTGTCCTCACCTCCTTCATCTTCTTCTTGAGTTTCTCTTTTGAGCATTAGGGATGAGAGAAAAGTATAGTGAGATAATCCTACACCTCCACTCTATATTGCTAGCAACCTTGGAGCGTCAGTTGCCTTGCTAAGCAAGGTTGAAGCTTGCGCCGTTTCCCTCGGGTGGATCATCGTAGATGGAGGAAGACAGGCAGCAAAATACGATCCACGACGACTAGGAACTTGGGATGATGGTTGAAGACCCGAAGGACTTGGTTCATTAGGTATAACCATTCCTAACTCTTTATATTGCTTGCTAGTTTAGGGTTTAGGGAAGATCCGGGCATCGGGTTGTGGTAGCGCCAGTTTAGAAAATTTTTGTTCCGCATTTGGCCACGGATTGATTGCCGGGGCGCTGCCTTAACCCAACAGATCGAGCTTCCTTAACTGTTGGAGGAGGGAGGAAAAGCTCGAGGATGAGGCAGTGGATGTAACCCCATCGGTGGCGGCGGCGAAGGACGAGGGGATGGGGTTAGTGGTTTGAAAGGTTTTGGTGGGCAGTGGTGGATTTATCGGAGAGAGAAAAAAAATCGGATACATGGTTCATGAGGGAGTCTAGGTTGGGTAAAGTTTTTGTAACCTGTAAAACCGGTTCTTTAGGTTACTGCTTAAATCAAACGGTCTAGATTGAATCCCTATATAGAATAAATTACAATTTTGGAAGTAACGAAGAATTTTCCTTTTCTTTAGGAATTTTTTACCAAAATAATACTATATAATAAAATATTTCCCATACTAAAACCTGGCCAAAACTATTTCCCAAAATAGACCTCCGTACTGCCACGTAGGAATAGGCATCACGCGACAGTTGGATAGGAAATGAAAGCGTTAATGACAATAGCGTTTTCCTCCTAATGAAAATGCTACTGTCATGCCCCGCTTCCCAATAGAAGAAAACAGTGACGTGGCAAGCCCACAACGTATTTATTAGGAAAATACGTTTAGCATAATTAAGCAATATAACGATGTGCAAGAATAACAAGGGTAATGAAACAAAAACTTTATTTACATTCAAATTTACATACAATTGTTCGTAATAAAAAGATACAATGATAAAGCAAATGTCTAAACAATGGCATAGTGAAAGTAAATACAAGCAGGAGCTAACATTCAGGCTGAGAAGGGAACAATTCCAAATCTTCCTGGCTCAGCTCTATACCTTCAGAGTCTGGTCCTCCTGATGAACATTCCAAAAAAAAGAAACAGAGAGGAATGTCGTCAGTGAACTAGCGCTCGGTAAGTCCTCAAAAGAAATAAGTAATGATGAATGAATGTGAATAGAAATCAAGTGAATATGAACAGGCAAGGTTATATATAAGAGAGTATGTAAGAATGTTTATTTACCGGTATAAGATAGTTATTCTAACATGGTTATTTTTAATTTGATAAAGAAAGTATTCATATATTCAAGAGGAGTCTATCTTACCCTATGGACTATGGTAACTTGTAGTACAAGGCTCCGTCAAAACCTACGGGACAATGACACGTGAATTCATGTAAGTGACTTTTAAAGTGACCTCTCGTGTCACGATATACGTTCCGTACAAATCTACCCTTTTATCCTCGCATATTGTATTGTGTAGATTAAGATTACAGGTCTTGGCCCAATCCATGGATATAAAATGTGCATGTTCAAGTTCAAGATGTAATCATGTGTGTTCCTGCCAAAATTTTTTAGCTCAGAGCTTGCTGTTCCTTTATAAAAATAAAGGGATAGCACCGCGTGTTAAATACTATTAGTTATATGTATGCCCTAGAGGCCATTAGTCTACATACGATGTATATTGTAGTGGATGCTTGGACATATATAGTTAGGACTTTCTTACTCGACATAATAGTATGCTATCTGGTTACTCTTTATCTAAACATGTAATCTGATTGTCTCTATGTTACATGTTGATAAAGCCCTTAGGATGAGTACTTGACTACCAGGACTATGATGCAGATCATACTAGTGGGGACAGTGTAGTCGCTAAGTACATCCATCAAATGTTCCTAGTCATAGGTGTATCGAGACAGGGCATCGATATACCAGAGTAGACTAGCATATGCGCTTCTTAACCCATATGATGGGCGATAGATGATCCCATATCCATTGGTGTTTGACATTAGAGAAGGTATACGGGTGCTCAGTGGAGACTGGGTACACTGGACGGACTCGCCGAGAACTCATTATACCTCACGTCAGATGGCATTATATCTCACGTCAGATGGCAGTTCTCTGGTGACACTGGTACAGGTTAGTCTGTAGACCCGAGATCATCATAGAGTCTTGTGTGATTCCCACTGTGCTTTGATTTCCATCATACCACGTCCGAGAGGGCGTGCAAAAAGGTGGCTTTTGGTTACATTCCCGAATCACATGGAGGCAATGAGCGATAGGAGGGGTTTCGTCTCTCTCGGTATAGGGAGTTGAAGTTGCACTGTGTTCGATTAGCCATAATTGGAAATCTCTGGCCAGGATTGCTGAGATTTACTAGTAAGTTTTATCAGTAGTTTCTTGAACTTTTATGGACCTCGTATCTACACGACTTATTAAGCTACCGGGGTCTGACGTTTACCACCCCTAGGCGAGATATGCGACATATCAGACGAAGAGACCGGACTGTACGTGAGTGTTACTGATTGGATTCGCAGGAGAATGTACAGGCTTGCTTGTTGATCTTCTGATCGCTCAATACCTGGGTGGCTGTTACGTTTGGCTGACCGCTTGCAGCTTGTGGGTGTTTAATATGATCATCACCTACTGCCGGCGTATTAACGATTCTTTAGAGTCCTACACAGAGGTTTTCTGGCTCAGGCAAAACGGAGTAGGAGCATATATGTGATATGTGCGGGATCGAGAATAGTACGTGTATGTGATACCGTATTAGATTCTCACGATTTGTGATTATAACATTTCAGAAAATATAAAATATTAATTTTTGGAATTTAATATCAAAATAATATATTTCCCGAAAACTGCCGATTTGTGAAATTAGGGTTTTCGAAAAAAGGTATAAATATATACCAATAATTATGAAATAAATGGAAATTAAAATGATTTATTCATTTAATTATATATTTAAAGGAATTTGGCAAATTTAAAATTTATTATATGCAGTTTCGATAAAAACCCGATTAGTGCACTGCTAAACACGATTAAGCCAAATCCGCGTTTTTACAGTTTCCATGGTTAGTGCACCATGACATGTTTCTTTTGGTTACATGTTATTTCATTTAATTTGGTATTTATATTATGGTTTTTGGTTAGAAAAGAAAAGAAAATGATTAAAAGAAAAGTCAAGGAGACATAATGATTAGGTTAGGTGAGCTTTGGAGAGAGAAAGAGAGTGTGAATTAGTGAGAGAGACAGGGGGGCTGCTGCCTCATCTCATATCCCCACCATTTTTCATCTCCTTCCTTTTCTTTTCAACCCAACAACCCTCCTCAAAGAACCCTAGATCTACCTCCAATAAATCCTCAAAACCCCACACACCCTTCACAAAAGATAATCCCCTCTTCGACCTCCACACATGGGACCAAGAAAAATGGGATTTTTGCGATGTTAGGAAGTTAGTGCTACCTAGAGTGGATTAGATGAGGTATAATTTCTTCCCATTAGATTAGTTTTGTGAGATATCATGTTTAGATGTCGTTTTGTGAAGATTAGTGGACATTGGGAAACACTAGTGAATGTATAAGTGTTTGTTTTAAATTGGGTGATGCCTAGTAGCTGTTAACTAAACTTCGGTGCTGTTTAGTGACCTAGGCCAGACCTTAGAAATCCCAAAACATGGATTTAGAAACCCGACATCGGATAAATGTGTGATCTGTGAAGGTATTCTGGAATCTGGAGCAACCCGGGGACACTAGAATTGATTTTGGGATTTCTGGGAGTCGTGTAGGCACCTAGGAAGCTATCACTGAGACCCGAGCCCCTAATTCAAAGCCCAGGCCACAGATTTAATCATTCTGTCCTCAATTTGCGGCCAGAGTAGAAGGGAATGGGTTCATTTTTGTTCTATGGCTCATTTAACACTAAATTAGACCCCTCTTGTATGCAATTTTGGCTAATTGTCACCTGGGGAAAATCTGGAAGCATTTTGGTGTGTTTTAGGCCATGTTTTCCGTATTTTAAAATGGACTTTCTCGATATTTGGATTTGGATTTGGTTGTCGGGTGTTTGTACATCGACAACAGGGGTTGTTTGATTGATTTGCACGTTTAGGCCATAGGTTCTAACCCATGGGCACACCGTGCGCCGTATCGGTTTTCTGCCTCAATTTTAATACGTATTGCGATGGTTTATTATTGTAGGTACCTTCGCGTGGATCCCAAGACGACGGAGCGTGGCGTCATCGACTTCGTCAAGCAAGAAGCAATGTGAGTAGATCTATATCTACCGGGGAAGTCGGGTGGATGGCGTATAGCACCCCTGCAAACTTCTGATGGAAACCGATTTCTAGAGTATGGTTAGGAAACCTAGATTAGGAAACTAGGGTTAGAATATAGATATCTATGTAGTCATATTAGAAACTAGAGGATAGTTAAGTGTGATATGCTGCTGCTCTTACCCTAGGATGACGTTTAGCGATATTACCGCTTAGGGTCCTGTCAGACCAGATAGTCGATGTAGATGCGTCATCCGAGCCATACCTTTTTCTAAACCAAAGAATCGTATGTAGCTTTTAAATGTATATCTTGAGGGACGTTACGGATTTTCAAATGATATCTTTTCTTTAAAAACACCGTAACCCCTGTTTTCAAAATTACAATTCACTTCTTTAAAAATCTGATTGTATGGTTCGGGTGTGTTTGTTAGATTAGATACTTATATTTAGAAGAGATAGCATGTTTATGTAAACTCGACATGATATGAGACATAAATGAGATGAAAGAATACAAGACGAATTTGATGATATGATGAGATGATGATATGATATAATGGTATACGGATACGAGTCGATCGAGATGATTTATACCCTGCCGGTCCCCTGATATGAGATTATTGCAGATGCGACCTGGGACATAGGTATATAGGTGTATATATATATTTATAGAATGTTGTGAATCATGGATGATAGGCCGTATATGATATTAGGCCGTACCCTCATTTGCCTTATAGGATGATAGGATCCCTATTAGCTTAATGCCGCCGCACGATGATATTCCGTGCATGATGAGTTTGACTTGATGGTTGATCCTTACCCTTGACTAGAGGTTTCCGTACGATGGATTATACCGTACGCGATGTTATTGGGCTAGATGCTGATTGATAGATTCACCGACTTGGACATATGATAGTTACGTATACATTATAGCTGTTAGCTGATGATTTACTTGCTGCATTCATGATATTGATATTGCATCGCATATACCTGTGATAGTACACCCGCACCATTATCGATGATGCGTATGTTACACGTACACATATTTGCCAGCTCACACACTTCATCATCGATAATTGCCATGTCACTACACAGTAGGATTGCTCCATCATGACATATACATTGGTACATCTATACTTGCGCATATACATATTGTACCTACATAGATAACCGGTTTTATTGTAAAATTGGGAACCGCATGTTATACTTTAAAAACTGGAATCATTTTAAAAGAGCGGTTTTCCCCTTATTATGTCATATCACTATTCCATATTGCATGATACACGGATATGCTCGCATTTCTATTATATGTCGCACACATCATGCTCTATTATTGTACGCATTGAGATACGCTGTTTTTATGAGATTTCTGGATTTGAGAACCGTGGACATTTTAAAAGAAATTATGTGATGTTTTTAAAACCCGGTTTCTCTTGATATGATATTTCAGTGCGTCCACCATGTGTTTTCTCGGTTATGAGAGCGACATGTGAAACCCGATTCGAGGAGTGGTAGGCACCGATTGCGGGTACATGGTGGACCCGGTATGGTACCCCGGGACGAGAGCGGATCGCTGCGTAGTAGACGGTGAGCCTGGCAGAGGGACTACTACCTACCGGTGATAGTATTTGGACTCGGCGGATATCTAGAGGATACCGAACGGAGTCGAGAGATGATATGGGCCGATCCGGACTGACGGAGCCCGTGGCCCGATCCGGACTGACGGAGCATGAGGATTTACGTGCCGATGCTGGGTACTGTTTTCATGTTGTTTTCGAGTGTCGATGCTAGGCACTCAGGTTCCATGATTCGATGTGTCGGGAGGGTCACCGTTGATATATATATCCTCATACCTTCATGCACACTCTTTTACGATATTTACATGCATGATATTATTGCGCCAGTGATTGATGCATGGACGAGATCCACATGCATACATGCATTGATTACTGTTGGATGTTATCCGCATGCATATAGATAGTGACTACCTTGTTGGCACATATACGACCCGGTCACCCTAGATATCATAGTATTACCTTTATGATATAGTTGACCCAGGAGTCGTTGTTTGTTCGATTTCTACTTGTAGATATATTTCTATTCACGAGTTGGCAACTCACCCCGTTGTGCCACAGTTCTTGCAGGTTGACCACTTGGATCAGTAGAGGCGTCGCTGGCACACAGTTGCATTTGGGTGTTTTGCATTGGTAGGTGGGACATTTGTATCGTACCGACTCTTGTATTATATTTCGTATTGTATCTAGTTAACTCCATCAATCAATCAAAAGTTGTAATTGTATAAGTGATGAGACTTAGTGAGACTCGTAGTTGTTAGATTTGAGCGATGGGTTTTATTTTCCCTTTGGGGTTATATCTTGCTCTTTTCTTTTTCTTTTGTGGTGAACTTCGCCGTTGGGCGTCGTATACTTATTTATACTGTATTGCGTGGTTGTGATCCGCCGTTTGGCGAAAAGCCAGCTCCCGCTTGGGGATACCATTATTCTTGTTATGTATTGTGGTTTTGGATCAAAATATACAAAGGAGGTGCTGCCAAAATTTTTCAAAAGACGAAACATGTTTTCAAACTAGAAAATTTCATTACATCATTCATATTTCTTTCTATGCATTAAGCACACTTGATTTTATTATACCTTTATTTCAAAAACTCCACCTCCTTTATTTTCTTAAAAAGTTTTAGATTTCTGGGGTTCAGCTTACTTGAATTCCGTTACGCCTTTAGACGTTGCGTGATTCAAGTGCTAGTCACGAGCTAATATTTTGGGTCATGACAGTGATATCGGCCGGGTATATATGATATAGCCGGGTCATCGGATCAAGTGTTGATTCGATGAACTGATACAGGTTATATTAGTCGGTTATTTATGAAATAGCCGGATTATCGGATCAAGTGTTGATTCGATAATTTAATGTATAATTATATATTTGATATATTATATTACATTAACTAATATTAGCTCACTTAAAGATTATTTTTCTTACTTGGATAATACATTGATATATATGTGATATATGTTAATTGTATTATTTTATTTTATTACAATAAATATTGTATATGCGATATATAATATTGTAATTTGTTAGGGTTACAAATACAACATGTTTTGTGGAGTTTAAATATGGTTAGGGTTTGGATTAGGGTTAAGCTCGCATGAAGCTTTCAAGAAGCTTTGACTTTGACTTTGGATATTTTGTGTAGATATTTCTTTAACCCAACCCTTTACCATAGTTAATTCTCTACATGGGTTAAGTCTTCTTTCTTAACCCATGGTTGCATTTCTAACCTCACACAATATTCATTATTCATCATAAATTGATTTGCTTCTTCTTCTTCTTCCTTTTTGATGAAAAGCTTTCTAGCTTTTTCATATGTGATGAAAATGAGTGAGAAATTGAAAACAAATGAGAGCTAAATTCCTACTTCATCATCCACATCTATTCCTGCCACTTAGATTAGGGTGTTTGCTTTGCTAATACTTGATTAGTGTGTAGGGTTACTAGGCACTGCCACAAGGGTCTACGAGGCATCAACTTTGCCCGATTTAAAATTTAGCCGTGCCGAACAACCCTTAACAAGATCTTTATACTAGAGTTTAGGTGAAAACAAGCATGCTAAACAATTTAACACTAAGTGAGAGGGATTACAACCTTTGTAGTCCGGTCCTTCACTTCATAAGCTCCGTGTTGAGGTCCCTTCGCTGCGATTATCATGTTCCGGACTCTCGAGAGGCTCCACGAAGAGAAAGATGCAAACTTGCTTCCGATCTTCGATAACAAAGATGATCTACATTGAAGAAACTCAAACCCAAGCTTTTGCTTTGCTAATCAAGTATTAACAAAGCAAACACCCTAATCTAAGTGGCTAGAATAGATGAGGATGATGAAGTAGGAATTTTTCTCTCTTTTGTTTTCATATTCTCACTCATTATCATCACTTATGAAAAAGCTAATGAAGCTTTTCATCAAGAACTCAAGGAAGAGGATGAAGAATGATAATTAAAATGCTTTTGTGATGAATAATGAATTATTGTAGTGGTTACAAATCTAACCAAGGGTTAAGCATGAAGGAGTTAACCCTTGTAGAGAATTAACTAGAGTTAATGGTTTGGATTGGGTTAACAAAATATCTAGCCAAAAACAAAGTCAAAGCTTCATGAAGCTTCATGGAAGCTTCATGCAAAAGCTAACCCTAATCCAAACCCTAAACCATTGTTAAATTTGTAACCCTAACATGTTACAATATTATATATCACATATACAATATATTTTGTAACAAAAGAAAATAATACAATTAACATATATCACATACATATCGATGTATTATCCCGTGAGAAAATGAATCAATAAAGCGAGCTTATATTAGTTAATGCAATGTAATATATCTCATATATAATACACATTAAATTATCGAATCAACATTTGATCCAATAACCCGGCTATAATACATATAACCGACTAATATAACATGTACCATTTCATCGAATCAACACTTGATCCGATGACCCTGTTATATCACATATACCCGGCCGATATCTCATATCGCGAGAATAGAATACATTATCTCATATCGTATTATTCTCGGTCCCGCACATATCACATATGTGCTCCTACTCCGTTTTGCCTGAGCCAGGAAACCTCTATGTAGGACTCTAAAGAATCGTCAATACACCGGCAGTAGGTGATGATCATATCAAACACCCACAAGATGCAAGCGGTCAGCTAAACGTAAAAGCGACCCAGGTATTGAGCGATCAGAAGATCAACAAGCAAGCCCGTACATTCTCCTGCGAATCCAATCAGTAACACTCCCGTACAGTCCGGTCTCTTCGTCTGTGTGTCGCATATCTCGCCTAGGGGTGGTAAACGTCAGACCCCAGTAGCTTGATATGTCGTGTCGATATAAGGTCATAACAGTTCGAGAAACTACTGATAACTCTTACCAGAAAATCTCAGCAACCCTGGCCAGGGATTTCCAGTTATAGCCAATCGAACATAGCGCAACATCATCTCCCTATACCGGGAGAGACGAAACCCCTCCTATCGCTCATTTCCTCCATGTGATTCGGGACTGTACCCAAAAACCACCTTTTTGCACGCCCTCTTGGACGTGGTATGATGGAAATCAAAGCACAGTGGGAATCACACAAGTCTCTATGACCATCTCGGGTCTACAGACTAACCTGAACCAGTGTCACCAGAGAACTGCCATCTGACGTGAGGTATAATACCATCTGGGAGTTCTCGGCGAGTCCGCTCAATGTACCCAGTCTCTACTGAGCACCCATATACCATCCTTGATGTCAAACACCGATGGATATGGGATCATCCATCGCCCATCATATGGGTCAAGATGCGTATACGCTAGTCTACTCTGGTGTATCGATGCCCTGTCTCGATATACCCTCGACTAGGAACAGTTATAGGATGTACTCGTCGACTACCGTGGCCCCACTAGTATGATCTCATCATAGTCCCAGTAGTCGAGTACATATCCTAAGGGCTTTATCAACATTTAACATAGAGACTATCTGAGTACATGTTAAGATAAAGAGCAACCAGATAGCATACTATCATGTCGAGCAAGAAAGTCCTCCATATATATGTCCAAGCATCCACTACAATATACATCGCATGTACAGTAATGGCCTCTAGGGCATACATATCACTAACATAGTGAAGCAAGAGCTTGGGTTTGAGTTTCTTCAAGGTAGATCATCTTCGAATTGGAAGACTTCAAGCAAGCATGCATCAATTGACTTATGGAGCCTCTCTACAGTTCGGGAGTTCATGGATCGCGGTGAAGGGACTACTACTCGGAGCTTATGAAGCGAAGGAATAGACTACAAAGTTTGTAATCCCTTTCTCTTAGAAGTAAAGTTGTTTGCATGCTCTTTGTTTCGCCTAATCTCTAGTTTAAGATCTTGCTCGGGTTGTTCGGTGCTTCAAAAATTTGATTTTGACATGGTTGATGCCTTGTTGAACCTTGTTCTAGTGCCTAGTAACCCGACAGTGGTATTAGAGCCAAGCTAGAGCTTCAGGCGTTGTCTAGACGAAGTTTAAAGTCCGATCGAACCCCAAAACACCGATTTTTAACCCTTCTCTGGAAATTTTTCAAAAAGTTGAAATTTTTCATATTAAAAATACTCAGAAAATCATGCAGGGAAATATAAGAATTACTGTAAAGTACGGAGCCATGACCCCTTCAAGATACCGTGGAACCGCGGCCAAACCATGTGTTTGGCGGCGGTTCCGCGGCCAACTTAAGGTTTCATGGGATAATACTTCAGGGTATGATTCTTGCGTACTTTTTCATGCTTCTGGGAATTTTTAATTCTACTCAAGTGTTGAGCTTTCTGGGAACTATTGGGAAATCGTTGATTCGATCGAAATGTTTAATTTCCTTTAGTTTTTCGGGTAATTTGGACCGTGTTAAAAAATCCGAACGGATATCAATAACTCACTTTTTCCCCTGACGGAAAATTTTCAAGTGTTGGATTTTTTCACGAGTTTGAAACTTCCGGAAAATCATGCAAGCGTATCTGTGGACCCTCTAGAAGAACGTAAACTTAACTCGATTATGTGACCGTCAAAACTACCACTTGAACCCTAGGGTTTATGGTAGTTTAGCGTTGCCACATGTGAGGTGTTGGTTTGACCCTTCTACGGCTGGATCATTGGGGATGTGACAAGTTCTGGGATTTTTAAACTCCACTCAAGTGTTGAGCTATTTGGGAAATCTTGGGTGTTTGTTTATTCGATCGAAAATTTTAACATTGTCTATTTATCTGGAATGTGATACAATATTTGGAATCCACAAGTAGTTACGAGATAACTAATTTGAATGTTATAAATCTAGAAGTTTAGTCTCAGATGATCGGTTGCCACGGGATTTTGATGCGATCGAAAGTCCATCGCAATCACGTAGCGTACGCGGATACTCACCGGTTAAACTTAATAGACAGCCACGCCCCATATCCCCGACCAAGTGGCTGTAGGAGAACCCCGTTGCCAAAAGCATCTGTTTGAGTGCTCGCGGCAGTGGTGTTCCTCCTTAGTGCACTTCATCCACGGCATCGGGGGTGCGGCCGTCTACTAAAGTTTTCGACGAGCATTCGATCCTGATGTCGGGAATCTTGTTGAATTGCCCGACTAGATATTGAAAAGTGTTTTCGATATTGAGACTAAAATGTGGGGTTTATAATTGTTAGGAATGAGATGTCTAAGGAATTCATTTGGTTAAGCATGTGATGTCTAAGGAGGTTGCGGATTCCAACAATTGTAGTTTTACACTTTCTTTTCTGCGACCGTAAGTGTAATATGTGGAGTATCGCCGGTTTCGTTGCTATACATCAACGACAACTGGGATACGCATATTTACTTACATTAATGATATGTGATATTATGTGTTGCTGTGATATGTTATATTGGATCGTCGTGTTTGAATAGCCGAGTTTTTTTTATGTGAGATGAGTGTTTTTCATTTTCATTCATGTAAAATTCATTGTATGTAATATTCTTTTATTGGGGCACTTCCGGGCTGAGGATGTTGTCACCATTGTATATTATTTACTTTTTCGCATTAGGATAGACCCAAGGCGGGGAGCACAAGTAACCGGGTTCTAGGGTGCAGTGGGAGACCATCTCGAGGAGTCGAGACCGGGTCTCCTAACTCTAGAACTGGTAGGGTTACTTGCCGCTCTCGTAGGGGTATAGGGGTGTGGGATTGGCTATTCATCGCGACCGTGGAATCCGTGTTTTATATAGGCTCGTATTAAAACACGGACCTCCTAGTATATCCAATATTTCATATATGTTTTTCTGCTGCAATGTTCTGTGATGAGATCATATTACTGCCTGAGACGAATGTTTATATTATATATATGAGATATATGTTATATTGCAGATTTCGTTTCAAATGTGATGCTTGTGAAGCATAATAAAATGGGACTTCATTAATGAGATTAATGAAATAAAAGAAACCTAAAGATGTTGTAGAAACTTGTTTAAAAACTGGTAGCTCTAGTTCTTGCTTTGCATAGCGGTATTCCTTGTAGAATATTCAGCACCTTATTCGATAAGGAAAGAGCCGAGATCCCTTCACCGGGAGTGACCTCTTTAGCGAAACTAGCAGATGCTACACACTCGGTTTGTCTTTTGATTGCTTCTATAGTTCTTACTTTGCATAGTGATATTTGCGAAATATCCTGCACCTTATTCGATAAGGAAAGTGCCGAGATCCCTTCACCGGGAATGACCTTTTTAGCGAAATTAGAAAAGCCTCAAAAACACTCATTTTCAAAATTCACTCGATTCTACAACGATATCAAGTTCATTACGCAAAAGGTTTTTTTAAAACCTGTCGTAGCACTCCGTCATTTTAGGAAGTAGAGTACTTAGTATTCATGCTGCGTATGTCGACTTTAGTTGAGGCGTAGTGTACGGTAGCTAAGTAATGTCTTCCTACACAGCATATTCTGCGATTAATTAGGACAGTCATGTGATTATGTCGACCATAGTTGAGGGTTATGTGGGTGGGTCTAATTAATCATGAAATGACAGGTAGAACTTGACTAGTGTTTATGATATGTTGACCATAGTTAAGGTCATAAGCACTAGGGGTAAAATATTATTGGGAATTTCAAGTGTTGAAATTTGCAATGAGATTGCATACCTTCTATGAGATAGTTGGATCCCGATACCCACTGCGAGTAAGAGTTACTCCTGGGAGAGTTTTACACATTACAATTAGCCGATCAAGTATGTGTCTAGAAATGTGTTAACGGGGTTACGCCCCTGGGAAAACGAGGTTTATTTTAATTATGTTCATGCGAAAGCACTGGGAACCTCCCTCAAAGTACCGGCACTGGCCTGGCTGAAAGATTGGCGAACTTGTAGGGTGTAACTAATCCCCGCTAGTCTTTCCTTTTTGGGTTTGAAGGAAGATTTGACTAAAACAGTGGGAGACATCCAGATTAGATATATTAATAACCAATCTAATCTTGCAAGAGCATAGGCTGAGTGTTTTCTTCTCTCTCTCCAGGTAGCGACCATATCACGCCTTAATCAAGATAATAATACGGATGTTTTGACCGAACCCGCTTGTTATACTGCGCTAGGGAACGTTGGTCCCGCTCCAACTTATTATTGTTATAAGACTGAGCAGGAAATTGGGGATTACCAGAATTCCCGTGCCGCCCAAACGAAAAAAGTGTATGATGATGCATCATCTTTGGGTGTGTTGTTCATAACAGAATACTGCATTTTATACCGCCCATTCTTATGCTCGTGTGTTTATAGGTAGGTGCTTTTAATCAGTGTTTGCTACATAATTGCAGAATACAGGTTCTCGGCTCTGAACAGTGAATATCATGGAAAAGAATGAAAAATTCCGGATTACTGCCAAAAACAGATAAAACACGGGTCTCCGCTCTCTATCCGTGTGTTTCCACATACCAGTTTAAGGGACAAGATGGCAAATCGATTGTCATGTCATGCACAAAGCTCTATATCAACACAAGATCCAAGAAATCTACGCGGAGCTCGAGGAAATCTTGGCAAAAGATCCACATCACATCACCTTTTTGTTCTACTAAAATTCTGGAATAATTGTGAAGAGTTTCTGAGAAAAGTCATATACCACATAGCAGACAACATCAAACCAGGAAACCCCAAAAAACCACATGGTCTAAGCCCTCTTTATGGCCGCGGAACCACGGCCTAAGCATGCTTAGGCCGCGGAACCGCGGCCGTATAGTGTCGGCAGGGGGTCGTGTTTCACGGGTAGTTTGGGTACTTCATTTTATGCTATATTCTTGCCCTAGGGTTTCTGTAAGCAGCCTATAAATACTCCAGAACTGAGCTAAGCCAAGGGTCCAATTTCATGTTCATTTCTTTAGCCTCTTTTTGCTAGTTTTAGTTCTTCTTCTTCTTCATCTTTTCTCCATGAAAATTGTAGTGAGAGCTTTTTGAGTGGAAGATCAATGAAGATGAGGGCTTTTGTATCATTCTCTTTTGTTTAACTTCCCCTTGAGATTCTTGCTTTCACTTGATCTTTCAACCTCTTCATTAAGCTTGAAAGGTTAAGAGTTTGTTATTGATCTCAAGGGTCGTATTTTCTTATGGAATTAGTGCTTCATTTCACATGAGTTCTTTACCCTTCTCTTGATCTTGCAACCTCTTGATTGAGCTTGCAAGTTTAAGGGTTGGCTATTGATCCCATGCTTGTTTTGAGTTCTATGGTTCTTGTAATTACTTTCTTGCATTTTTCATTCTTGTCTTTAATTACTTGCAATTATTACCATGCACTTTAATTACTTGCTTGTAATCTTTTCTTTTCTTTGTTCTTTTCTTTTGCTCTTTTTGGTTTGTTTTGAGAATGGTTGTAATTATTATTGTTAAGAAGAAATACGATATTATAAGTTAACGTTCTTTGCTCATTTCCTTTTCCCGTATTTTCCATTGAACTCCGCCCAAACGATACGCAAGCGCTCCGTTAGGCACCCTACCCTAACAAGGTAACGGTGATTCCTAACCGCGACCGGTTGCGTTCGGTTTGGCCGGAGGCGAAAGCAAGAGACAAGAACGGAAGGACAAGGGTAAATAAGCCGGATTCCACGAATACCGCGCTTAAATCCCCTAATCCACGTTGTTGCCGATTGCTCTAGCTTCAATTGGTCAAGACTCGGCTCTAAGGTTTTGAGTACGGATTTCTTTAGCTTATAATCTCGTATTTTTTTCTTAACAACTTTATACTTGCAAATAATACACTTAGGATAGAAGCGAACAAACACATACAAATTCTTTATTGACTCGTCTAAAACAAGAACGAAAATACAACCATCTCCCTGTGGATCGACCCGTGCTCAACCGGCTAGCTGCATAGCGACACCGTCTTGATTGCGGTTAACTTTAATTCTTTCAATCAAATGGCGCCGTTGCCGGGGAGACGGTAGCGTATTTTCTTACGTGTTATTCGGGTTAATATTCTTTTTGTATATATTTATAATAAAAAAAAATCTTTTTGTTATTTTTGATCATTTTTGTGGGCAAGAGTGCAGATTTTTGCGGATTTGCAAACTGCGATTGTGGGGAGCAAAGTGTACGTTCAAGGCTAAGGTGTTTGCAAAGTTCAGTGCCAAAGATCCGGGTAGTTTGACCCGCGCAAGCGAACTTTTCAAGCTTACCGGATTTGATTCAATGGGGGTTTCCTAACCCAAAAACTTAACGGTACGTACTTTACTAACACCTTCTTCTCAAATCCGACGCATCCAATATACTATTCTTTGCAGGATTCTTTGCAAGTTCGCTAGCAAACGCTAAAAATTGACTAACTCGTATTTGTTGCAGTGCCGTGCTTAAACTAAAAAACGATTTTTTGATTCTTTATAGAATTTTTTGAATTGCGCATTGCATACATTAATACGGACTTAAGGGCAAGCGAACCCCACAATATACGGTAAAGGATTTCATCACCTTTTCCGTGGCCCACAAATCACGAACTTGAGCATAACGTTTACCCGCACAAAATTTAAAAGAAACTAGACTTTAAGCCTTAAGGACTTCGCGCTCACTAGGAGAAGTTAACTATGTTTAGAACCTTTCTTAACGGTATATTGTTTACGGGGTGTCTAGGAAAGTGTTAACGGCGAAATCGCCAAAAGAGAAAGGGTTATTTAATTAAGGAACTTCGCGAAAGCGTTGGAAAACCTCCCCTTATCTCTGCACTTACCTGCCTCGTGATCAGTGTATCTTGAGCAAGTTTCTCGACACAGTTTTACTTCGACAATCAAGTTCTGGAGCAGGTCTAGTTGACCTAGGTGAACCCTAGAACGATTAGGTGTGTGTTATTTTTGTGTCGTGATTGTTTTTGTCCAGATTCTTTTTGTGTGTATATTTCATTCTTTTGTTAATATCTAAAAAAAACAAAAAAAAATCACATTCTTTTTCCCCTCTTTTTCTCTACCTTTCTTTCTCTCTCTTCATATCATGGGTACCCCACCTCGAAAAACTCTTGACGAACTTTGGTACCCACAACCAGACATTACTTCTTACGGTTCTTGCTTTGGCCGAACATCGAGCGACCCCTCCATGCCCAAAGTTTCACTGAAAGATCGCATAGCAGCGTCTAGGACAAACACTTGCACTCCTCATTCCACTTTGTATCAACCTTTTCTACCTCCCCCACCCGCTTATGTTGATACCCCTTTTGCAAGTCGTCCTTTGTCCATAGCCGAACAAATTGAACAATCTCATTGCCGATCTTTCACTCCTTCCACCACCACAGATTCTTGGGATCAACAATTCCATTCACCTTCTTATCCAATTGTTGATCCTGCTCTTATCCAGCCATTCAATTCCTACCAGTCCTACCCTACTTTTGCACCTTCCCTAGACATTGCTTCAGAACCGCCATTTGGGAGTTTTCAGTATCCAAACAACTTTGAATCCTTGACTGAAACCCCTTCACAACCCCTGTCTAGTCTGGAACAGTCGTTGGAAGACTTTAGGGTAGCATCATGCCAACAGATGATGGATTTGAATGCGTCCATGGCCGCCCTCATACAACCTAGTGACCCTGTAGCTAGTTTTCAACTATCTCCAAATTTTTCAATGTATGAAGAGCCGGTAGGACATGCTGAGGATTTGAGTGGAGAGAATGAGATGTACCCCCTTCCTAATCAAGCCTACCTGTTTCTACTTGAATCCCACAACTCTTGTTTTGAAAGTCTATCGAGTGTCCCACATGATTTATCAATTGAGGATAGAATGGTTAATGAGTTGTGCAACTTTGTAGTGTTTGATTTACCCGATTGTGAAGGAACCTTGCCAAGTGAAACCAATCCCAAACCGTTTGACCTCTACACCTCCACTCTAGAACCTGAATTGATTGATATCCATGCTTTTGATGAGGTGTCTGAGAATATTGATTTTCACTTGATTGAGGATATTGACGCGGTGAATAATTTGGATGATGAACCCATAGATTTGGCTGAGTTTTTCTCTTCAAATCATCATCCCGAGTCATTAAATGTTTTCCCCGAACCCCATATGCGTCTTGATTTTGTTGAAAATTGCATGGATGAGATAAATTTTGAAGAGAATATTGAGGATAGTACTGAGGATGAAACAGTTTTAAATGATGAGTCGGATTTTCCAATTCATCCTATCCCTTCCACTGACTGTGTACACCCTCCTGAACCTTTAACCGATAACCTTCCTCAATCACTTCCCCCCACCCTTTCCATCGTTCCGACCATGCTAGAAACCGTCTTACTTTCATTTCGTATGTCTGGTTTACCAAGTTCTGCGTACCCATGGTTTCTCACGAATCTTGAGGGATTTGACCCCATTTCTCGATGGATAAATATATTAGCACAATCGCTTTTCACACATCGGTCATCACAAATTATGCTAATCTATTTACTCCATTTGCACCCTCAAGTTCGTATTCCACTTCGTTTTCCCTTCCGCCATTCTTCTTCCTCTCATATACCGAGACCCTATCCCGCTTCTCTCAGCATATGGTCTCGCGTATTCTCCATCTCTTTTCTCTACGCATTCTTTCACCAGCCACTGCTTTATCACGATAAGATCTTTGAATGGTTGGTGTTAACTTTTGGCCTGTGTAAGGCCTTGTATAGCTTGACATTGTTCTTTCCCCCCTAAATCCTGAACTTCATCACTTAACAGTGGAAACACTGTTTCACTTAAGTTTGGGGGGGGACTCCTTTTTTGTATATATTTTTTGTTTTCTTTGTTGTATATAATTTGTTTTTAGGGAGCGCCGACAATATTGATCCTCTTGGTGTAACCTGACAGTGAGGGCACTGTCAAGTTTAAGTTTGGGGGTGTGCTCGGTAAGCTTTCTTTCTTCGCATTCATTTGTATATTTTGCATTTGCATACCTAATTAAAAACCCACAAAAATCGAAAAAATTTCCAAAAAATATAAAAACTTTGTCGTCAAGTTAGCTAATAGGGTAACTTAGATCTTTATTCCGAAAGTTTAGTCGATATATTAGAAATAACTAAATTCTAGGCTTAGGAATTGAAAACCCTAAAAATAACCATCATTCTGTCTAACTTTGGTAAGTATACGTTGAGTTCAGTTCTTGAGTTAAGTCAAGATGAAGGGAAAGTATTGAAGCTTTACTGGAGGATAAGTCGTAAAAATAGTTTCTTTTCTTGAGTTCAAATTTAGAAAGTACATACCCTACAAACTGCACTTACACGCACCTTGAAACTTAGGATAGTAGAGGATACCTAGAAATACTCTTGCCTGAAAGCCTAGTATGAAAGAAAAAACGGTATTTAAAGCTAAACACCAAAAGAGCATATTGAAAAATATATCCGGTCTTGAAAAAGAGAAAAGAAAAATAAAAATAAAAAGAAAAAGAAAAAATAGAATAAAGTCAAGACCTGGAAACTGCTATTTACGCTTTAATGTTCACACATTCAGTAATCGGTCGTTAGTGCCTCAAGAAGCATTAATAGTCGCATGAAAGGTGTGTGAGCAAATCCGTCCATCCTTAATAAAAAGAAGTAGTATTAGGTATTAGGGCAAGGGTATTATAGCTTGATTTGAATTCTTGAGTGTAGGGGTGCAAAAATATACACACACGTAGGGGTATACAATCGATGTTTGGATAAAAGATAGAAATAAAGAATAAGACTTGTGCTTTCTGTATAGTTGATAAAAATCCCTAATTTGAGGCCGCACTTTAGAAGGAAAACTCAGGAGAACCAAGGTTAAATAGATTAGAGGCGTGAAGCATCAGGGTTGGATATTTCTAACTTATGATGATAGAATTTCTAGCGTAAATACTAAACTGTAGGAGTAGAATCGACGTTAACTTATGACACTAGCTTGATGGGATTTTGTGGGTGTAATCCGCTGAAAACCCTCAGGAGACAACACTCCTCCTACTAGGGACACCTAGAGGTTTAACGGCTTGTTGCACGTGCTCAGTGCAATCGCGTTCCCTGCGAAAGTGCGGTTAGGATTTTATTCTGTGAATAATTGGTTTTGCTCGGGACGAGCAAAAGTTAAGTTTGGGGGTATTTGTTCATAACAGAATACTGTATTTTATACCGCCCATTCTTATGCTCGTGTGTTTATAGGTAGGTGCTTTTAATCAGTGTTTGCTACATAATTGCAGAATACAGGTTCTCGGCTCTGAACAGTGAATATCATGGAAAAGTACGACAAATTCCGGATTACTACCAACAACAGATAAAACACGGGTCTCCGCTCTCTATCCGTGTGTTGCCACATATCAGTTTAAGGGACAAGATGGCAAATCGATTGTCATGTCATGCACAAAGCTCTATGTCAACACAAGATCCAAGAAATGTACGCGAAGCTCGAGGAAATCTTGGCAAAAGATCCACATCACATCACCTTTTGTTCTACTAAAATTCTGGAATAATTGTGAAGAGTTTCTAAGAAAAGTCATATACCACATAGCAGACAACATCAAACCAGGAAACCCAAAAAAACCACATGGTCTAAGCCCTCTTTATGGCCCCGGAACCGCGGCCTAAGCATGCTTAGGCCGCGGAACCGCGGCCGTATAGTGTCGGCAGGGGGTCGTGTTTCACGGGTAGTTTGGGTACTTCATTTTATGCCATATTCTTGCCCTAGGGTTTCTGTAAGCAGCCTATAAATACTCCAGAACTGAGCTAAGCCAAGGGTCCAATTTCATGTTCATTTCTTTAGCCTCTTTTTGCTAGTTTTAGTTCTTCTTCTTCTTCTTCATCTTTTCTCCATGAAAATTGTAGTGAGAGCTTTTTGAGTGGAAGATCAATGAAGAGGAGGGCTTTTGTATCATTCTCTTTTGTTTAACTTCCCCTTGAGATTCTTGCTTTCTCTTGATCTTTCAACCTCTTCATTGAGCTTGAAAGGTTAAGCGTTTGTTATTGATCTCAACGGTCGTATTTTCTTATAGAATTAGTACTTCATTTCACATGAGTTCTTTACCCTTCTCTTGATCTTGCAACCTCTTGATTGAGCTTGCATGTTTAAGGGTTGGCTATTGATCCCATGCTTGTTTTGAGTTCTATGGTTCTTGTAATTACTTTCTTGCATTTTTCATTCTTGTCTTTAATTACTTGCAATTTATTACCATGCACTTTAATTACTTGCTTGTAATCTTTTCTTTTCTTTGTTCTTTTCTTTTGCTCTTTTTGGTTTGTTTTGAGAATGGTTGTAATTATTATTGTTAAAAAGAAATACGATATTATAAGTTAACGTTCTTTGCTCATTTCCTTTTCCCTTATTTTCCATTGAACTCCGCCCAAACGATACGCAAGTGCTCCGTTAGGCACCCTACCCTAACAAGGTAACGGTGATTCCTAACCGCGACCGGTTGCGTTCGGTTTAGCCGGAGGCGAAAGCAAGAGACAAGAACGGAAGGAAAAGGGTAAATAAGCCGGATTCCACGAATACCGCGCTTAAATCCCCTAATCCACGTTGTTGCCGATTGCTCTAGCTTCAATTGGTCAAGACTCGGCTCTAAGGTTTTGAGTACGGATTTCTTTAGCTTATAATCTCGTATCTTTTTCTTAACAACTTTATACTTGCAAATAATACACTTAGGATAGAATCGAACAAACACATACAAATTCTTTATTGACTCGTCTAAAACAAGAACGGAAATACAACCATCTCCCTGTGGATCGACCCGTGCTCAACCGGCTAGCTGCATAGCGACATCGTCTTGATTGCGGTTAACTTTAATTCTTTCAACCATGTGTTCATTACCGACAACTGTTTCTCAGTATCCTTTACGTCCTGGGTATGAGATACCGGATCATGATCCCTTATATGTAATTTGTTACATAGGCTATAGATAGGTAGAGAACTGAGAATGGGTGATAAGTTTCATGAGATAGAAACGGTGCAAGTGTTGCAGCCATGTCTGTTGGCAGTTATCACCCTGCATTACCAGAATACATTGATTCTGAACGAATGTTTTTAGATACCGAACCTGATATACAACATCATATCAGTCTCTTTATTTAGTAAAGAAGGATATAATTTTGTATTGTTGGATAGTGTTTTAAACATTTCCTATATCAAGTGTTGATCGGTTCAGGCACGTTATCTAAAAGCATAGACGTTCTAAATCAAACCACAGTTCTTAACGTACAGAACACACATAAGAGAATGAGTTCAGAAATGAACGAATCCTTCTTGAGGTATTGTAGACTAGGTCATATTAATGCGACCCGACTAGCTAAGTTACATAGAGATGCATATTTAAATCAGTTTGAATTTACATCATATGAAACTTGCCAGTTATGTCACAAAGATAAGATGACCACAACTCTGTTTATTAGAAACAGAGAAAGAGTTAGTGAACTCTTGGGATTGATACATGATGATGTATGTAAGTCCCCTGTCTACATATGCCTGACTGGTTCTTTGTACTTTATTATATTCACTGATGGTCTCTCAAGATTTGCACATGTGTCCCTGTTGAAACACAAGTCTGAACCTTTTGAGAAATTCAATGAATATGAGTTAGAAGTAGAGAACCAAAAAGAGTATAAGTATTATATCATTTGATGTGATGAGGGAGAAGAATACTTGAGCACGGGATTCCTGGACTATTCTAAAGGGGAATGAGATTCTCTCTCAGCATTACTCCTCCGTATACACCACAGCACGTCGGTGTATCGGGGCAGAGCAATCACACCCTATTTGATATAGTGCGCTCTATGATGAGTACTACTGAGTTTCCTATTTCCTTTTGGGAGTTGTGCACTTGTGAAGATGCATACCTATCGAATAGGGTTCCAATCAAATCAGATGCCTACCACTTCATATGTGATATGGAATGGGAAGAGCCTATATCTTAAGTAAGTTAAGATTTGGGGTTGTCCGGCCTATGTCTAAAAGTATAATCCAGACAAGCTCAAGGCAAGGTCAGTTCTGTGAAAGTTTGTTGGATATCCCAAGCATTAGCATGGGAATATCTTCTACCAAACCGAGGAACAAAAGATGTTTTGTTTCTCTGCATGCCACCTTTGTGAAAGGGAATTTCTTGAAAAAAAAATTAGTGGTCATGAGGTAGAACTGGAAAGTGTTCCAGCTGTACAAACTGCAGCTGATGATTTGGTAGAACCAAAAGATTCAATAGTTTCCAAAGAACCTCAGCCTCTCCGCCGATCTAGTAGGGTTCCTCACCCACCTGAGAGATACTTCGGTTTTCTCTATGACAGTAGGAGAGAGGATTGCATCATGAGATGATGACCCAACTTGTTTCGAGCAGGCCATCAGGAGTGGGACTCTGTAAGAATGGCTGGATGCTAATGCAATCTGACATGGAATCCTTATACACCAACAAAGTATGGACTTTGGTTGCTTTATCTGAAGGGTTAAATCCCTATCAGGAGCAAGTATATCTTGAGAAGATTACTTGGTGTACATGGAAAAATTGAGACTTTCAAAGCTATGCTTAAGTCCACCCAGATCCTACTTGCCATTGCTACATACCATAACTACGATATCTGGCAGTTGGGTGTCATGACGGGTTTTCTAAATGATGATTTAAAAGAGAGCGTCTATAAGTACACAGCCAGAGGGCTTCGTAGACAATGGGAGCAGCGGAAACATGTGCAAGTTGTTTTATGCGATAAAGCAGGCATCGCGGAGTTGGAACGTCTATTTTGATGTGGTAGTCAAAGTGTTTGACTTCATCAAAATGATAGATGAACCTTGTATATACAAAAAGGTAGTAGAGAGTACGGTGATGATCCCCGTATTGTACGTGGATGACATACTCTTGATAGGGAAGGAGTTTCATATGCTACGCTCGGTCAATCTCCTTTTATCACAAGGATTCCCCATAAAAGGATCAAAGTGATACCTCCTAAATCCTAGGTTTTATATCTATGAGATAGATCTAATAGGATGTTAGGATTCTCACTAGTTGTAGTGAGATGGTATCAATCGATTCTGGGGAGAATCACTGGAATGGTTCCAGGGTGGTAAGGTCGACTGAATGTCAGTCACAGACATTGTCTTTACCCTCAGTGGAGGGACGGTATGTTGGAAGATTTCCAGGCTAGATACCTGTAACATTCCGAGAAAATAAAATATTATTTTTTGGAATTTTAGTAATTTAATATTATTTTAATGAATATTTTACTATTTCGGTATAATTAAATACCGATAAATGGGGAAAATTCTGGAAAAATTCTGGAAAATTCTAAAATAGGGTATTTTGTGGAATTATGCCATTCTTAAGTTTTTATGGTTAGTTATATGCTAATTTAGTGCTAATCGCGATTAAAAATCGCTGATCAGTTTTTTATCATTTTTGGTGCAAAACATGCACATATCATTTTTTCCACACTTGTTACATTATCTTACATGTTGTGGGTAGTTGTTTGCCTAGGGTTACCATTGTGTGAGATGAAATAAAAGAAAGGAAAAGAAAAGGTAAAGGATGATGATGAGAGAGAAAGGTGTGGGTCAACCCTTTATTGTGAGCCATCCCGCTCATTTCTTTAACCTATTTCTCTCTCTCCCTTCAAAGAGTTGCTGCTGCTCTAGCCCCTTTTCCTCTTCATCCTCCCTCTTCAAGCTTAGATCCACCATGAATACAACCCCAAAATCCTATTCCTATTTCACAAAAAATGTTCCCAAGCTCACTAGCTACACATTGGGCCTAGAAGGAATGGATTTGGAGGACTTTGAGCAACTCAAGAATTTTCTTGAGTTGCCAAAGGAGGTAATTTCTGCACCCCTAGTATAATATTTCGATTTCTTATGCATCAATATTTGTTTCATATCGATATTGTATGTTTTGAGGACTTGATAAATTCCAAGTTAGGATTTAGGGTTTGATCTGAAATCAAAAGTGAAATTGAGGCTTGTTGTGACCTTAGAAACCCAGTTGTGATGTTATATTGGACCAAACTAGAGATTAGAACCCAGAATACGGAATTATGGAATCGATATCGGGAAAAACTGTAAATCTATTCCTGTTTTTGGAAATCTGCTTTCACCCGAGATACCTGAAAACAAAATTGATTTGACAGAGAGATGTGCAGGCAACTAGAAACCACCACACAAAGACCTAGCCCCTAACTCCTTCCCCAGGCCGCAGATTAATTCCTTCTGGCCGCAAATTGCGGCCAGAGCGGGTGGGTTTGGCCTCGTTTTTGCTCCATAGCCCTATCTTCAGTAAACTTGACCCCTGGCATGTGCAATTTTGTCTGATTCCATTTAGGGTAAAATCTGGGTTAGTTTTCTTGTGTTGGCGCATGGTTTACGACTTGTTTTAGCATGGATTTTTGTATTTGGTGATTCGTTTCAGTCGGGTGGCGTTTGAACGTCAACGGCGAAGGGTTATTGGTCGTGTTTGCACGCGAGACTATAGGTTTTTACCTATGGGCGTAGCGTATGCCGTTTTGGTTTTCCGATGTGATTTTTATGTGCTTTAGCATTTGTGATATGCTTATAGGTACCCCACGTGATGTCCAGGCGTTGAAGATAAAGATGGCGACATCGGCATCAGCACACGAGAAGTAAGGTGAGTAGATTATATCTATGGGGGAAGTCGGGTGGATGGCGTATAGCACCCCCGCAGTTCGATGTCTAGTATACTATATATATATATGATAGATTATTGCGTGACATGGAGATCATAGATGTGTTAGGTGTACTATGGATAATTAGTGTTAGAAGTAAACTAGTGTAGCTCCTAGTCGCGAACCCTAGCATAAGTTTACACCCACACGCACACACATGCTTATTGCTATACTTATACCATGATGATGAGAATAGTGGATGATATGTGGAGACGAGTCGTTGATATTGGGCATAGTGCCAGGACATCGGTGATATGATGTGATTCGTATTTGGGATACGATACGAGATTTTAGCGGGCCTTTGGACGTGTGTTTTACACACGCGCTTATATTTGTTTAGATGGTATCGATTGTACTAGACTTGGATTAGTACCCAGATCATGAGAGATGATGATAAGAATACCAGATAATTGATGAGCTGACTGTGATATTAACCCGTACCCAGATTTGGGATGCCGTACGATGGATTTACGTACGAGCTATATATTGATGATAGATCTGCACTCATGACTCGAGGATATTATATGATGTATATTGTATCGTATGTGATACTATTGAGGTGGGATCACCGACTATTATATTTATTTATATATATCGACTCAGATGTAGGTGGTTTTCCATACCCTCCTGTTTCGCTTGTTAGATAGGTCTGTAGATTACTTAGTAGACATTAGACTAGACCCGAGTCATACCTATTTCAAAACTAACGAATCGGGGATATTTTAAAGATAGGCAAAAAGGGATTCTACGGATATTTTCAAACGACGCATCTTTTCTTTAAACACCGTAGCCCTTATTTACTAAAAATCCCGATTCGTCTTATTTCAAATGGCAAGCTGCATGATATATTTATTGATGTAGATTCTTCACTGTTGCGTTGATTATTCAATTCCGCATATTCAGGCTATTTGCATTGCATTGCTTATGTTTATTGCTATATTACAACCATGCTGTTAGGACACCAGCACCATTATCGATGATGCGTATGTTCCACGTATACTGCTCGCCGGCTCACACACTTCATCATCGATAATTGCCATGTCACTACACTGTAGTTTTGTTGCATTCAGGATATGACCCTTTCATGGCATACTTGTGTACCTATATACTGTGTATTCCTATTGTACACCCATACGTGCATGCATACGTATTTGCACATACATTGATGATTCTGGCTTGATTAGAGATTTGGGAACCGCAAGATACCTTTTAAAGCTGATTCATTTTAAAGAAGAGGTCTTCCCTAAATATGTTCATATTACTATTCCGTGTTGCATGACATACTGATATACTTACATTTCTTTTACATGTCACATATATCATGCTTTCTGATTATACGCATTGAGACATGTTGTTTCCATGATATTTCTGGATTTGGGAACCGTGGGTATTTCAAAAGAGAATATGTAATTGTTTTAAAAACCCGGTTACCCTTGATATGATATTTGAGTGCGTCCACCATGTGTTTTCTCGGTGCTGAGAGCGACATGTGAAACCCGATTCGAGGAGGCGGATGAGGCCGATTGCGGGTACATGGTGGACCCGATATGGTTTCCCGGAGCAAGAAATGTTTTTCATGGAGCAGACAATGAGCCTAGCAGGGTGGCGAGTATCTACCGGTGATTGGTTGGACCTGGCGGTTATCCGGAGGATACTGACCAGAGTCGATAGATGGATATGGGCGTACTGCTGGGCCCGAGGGCCGATTCCGCAGACGGAGCCTGTGGGATGATCCGGACTGACGGAGCCCGATATATGAGGATTTACGTGCCGATGCTGGGCATAAGTTTCAAGATGTTTTCGAGTGTCGATGCTGGACACTCCGGTTCCATGATTTTGACGTGTCGCGAGGGACACAGATGGTTTATATCCTTATATTTCCATGCATATGCTTTATGATGTCTACATGCATGATGGTTTTTGTCATTGGGTGACGAGTGGACGGGATCCACATACATACAGATTTGATTACATTGATCATACCTCATATTTATGATACGTTATTACCTGAGGCACTGGTACGAGCACTTGGCACTACACTCATGTATAGAGGTTACATTGTCACTTGAGCATGCTTCAGACTTATTCATATTGAGGTTTATATATATATGATCGTATTGACCTAGAATGAGTCATACATTCGATATCTGCTTGTAGATATTTTCTATTCACGAGTTGGCAACTCACCCCCGTTGTGTCACAGTTTCTTGCAGGTTTTGCCGTACAGGTTTCATTGCGGCTTTTCTGGCACATTACTTCCATTACGGGTGACTTGCTTTGGTAGGTGAGTTCTTTTGCATCAGAACGACAATTGTACTTATATTATTTATTGTATCTCAAAATTCTATCAACCAAAACTTGTATATTGTTTCAGACTTAGAAAATCAGTTATGTATTATTTCGGCCTTAGCGTCGCGCGTTGTAGTATTACAATTTCCATGCTGTTTTGAGTTCTTTCTGAGTTTTGATCCTCGCCATTCGGCGTTGTATATTATATTGTTTGCGTGGTTGTGACCATCGATTGACGAAGAGCTAGCTCCCGCTTGGGGATTCCCTTATTCATTATATATGCTTTATCAGGTTTTGTACCCGTTTGGGGTCAGTTTTTACAAAGGAAACTCTGCCAAAATTTTTAGAAAAGACTTGTGATTTTAAAAATGCATAATTCGGCGTATGTTGCAAACTACTTGATTTAAATTGGTTTTTCCTTCACTCTACTACTTTTCTTGGTTTGGATTTCTGGGTTTTTGGCTTACTTAGATTACGTACGCCTCGAGACGTTTTATAGTTTAAGTGTCGGTCATGTTTCGTACTTTCGGGTCGTGACAATACCGTGACACACTAGACGATAAAGGCAGGATAAATCACTACCAAGGATGCTACCAAAGAAATAGTCTGGATGTACATTAGATCATGAGATGAACTTCCTTCCTACCATTGTGTGACAATGGAGTTGTGGCTTTTGCCAAGGAAACCCCCATCCCATTTGAAATCCAGACATATTCTTAGGCAGTATCACCTGATCATGGAGATGGTTGATCTCCAGGGAGATCGAGGTTAGGAGAGTAGACACAGAGGACAACAGCGCGGATCCACTCACAAAGGCCTATTTCCCAGTAGAGACTTTTATGGGATGGTTGAGTATGAGATACTTCAACCACAGCTGGTTGTTGGGTATACGGTACCACAACAGATGGCCCTAGTGCAAGTGGGAGATTGTTAGTTATATGTATGCCCTAGAGGCCATTACTGTACATACGATGTATATTGTAGTGGATGCTTTGACATATATAGGTAGGACTTTCTACATACGATGTTCATGAGATGAACTTCGTTCCTATCACTGCCTCCATGTGGCTCGGGGTTGTACCAAACTAAAACCTGTTTGCACGACTCCTTTGAGCCGTGGTAGGGTACTAATCAAAGCTTAGTGTGAACTCACACGAGAAAAATGACGATCTCAGGTCGATAGACTAACCTGTACACATGTCACCTGGGAACTGCTATCTGACAATAGGTATAATACCAACTAGCATGTTCCCAGCGAGTCCGTCCGGTGTACTCATAACTCAATGAGCACCTGTATACATCTTAGGTGAACCAACTGACACCAATGGCTTGTGAGACCGGCCACCTCCCCTCGTCGGGGTCTTGATCCGTATACACTAGTCTACTCTTGGAGTATCGTTGCCCAGTCTCGAAACTCCCACGACTAGGGACACTTTAAGGGTGTGCTTATAGACCACCCAACACTTATGTATATGATCGCCATCATACTGCTGGTAGTCAAGCAAGAATCCTATGGGCTCTATCAACTTGTAACAGTGATCTGTAATATCACCTGAAGTATGTTCACGATGATAAAAACAAACCAGATATCATACTATCATCTCAAGCAAAAATGAGCGGAGATATTTTTTGTGTGCTTGATTGAGAGAGAGAGGGGCTGCCATCTTTTTCGAAAATGGGCTTGCTCATTTTTTTTTTGACTTTCTTCATTCTCATTCTTACTTGGAAAAACAGTTAGCCATTTCCATGGTTGCTCATGCCATTGTTTTCCTCACCTCCTTCTTCTTCTTCTTGAGTATCTATTTTGAGCATTAGGGATAAGAGAAAATTATAGTGAGATAATCCTACACCTCCACTCTCTATTGCTAGCAACCTTGGAGCATCGGTTGCCTTGCTATGCAAGGTTGAAGCTTGCGCCGTTTCCCTCGGGTGGATCATCGTAGATGGAGGAAGACCGACAACCAAATTCGATCCACGACCACTAGGAGCTTGAGATGATGATTGAAGACCCGAAGGACATATTTCATTCGGTATAACCATTCCTAACTCTTTATATTGCTTGCTAGTTTAGGGTTCAGGGAAGATACGGGCATCGGGTTATGGTAGCGCCAGTTTAGAAAATTTTTGTTCCGTATTTGGCCACGGATTGATGGCCGTGGCGCTGCCTTAACTCAATAGATCGAGCTTCCTTAACTGGTGGAGGAGGGAGGAAAAGCTCGAGGATGAGGCAGTGGGTGTAACCCTATCGGTGGTGGTGGCGAAGGACGAGGGGTGGGGTTAGTGGTTTGAAAGGTTTTGGTGGGCAGTGGTGGATTTATCAGAGAGAGAGAAAAAATAGGATACATAGTTCATGAGGGAGTCTAGGTTGGGTAAAGTTTTTGTAACCTGTAAAACCGGTTCTATAGGTTACTGCTTAAATCAAACGGTCTAGATTGAATCCCAATATGTAATAAATTACAATTTTGGAAGTACTGAAGAATTGTCCTTTTCTTTAGGAATTTTTTGCCAAAATAATACTATATAATAAAATATTTCCCAAACTAAAACCAGGCCAAAACTATTTCCTAAAATAGACCTCCGTACTGCCACGTAGGAATAGGCATCGCGCGACAGTTGGATAGGAAACGAAAGCGTTAATGACAATAGCGTTTTCCTCCTAATGAAAACGCTACTGTCATGCCCCGCTTCCGAATAGAAGAAAACAGTGACATGGCAAGCCCACAACGTATTTATTAGGAAAATACGTTAAGCATAATTAAGCAATATAACAATATGCAAGAATAACAATAGTAATGAAACAAAAACTTTATTTACATTCAAATTTACATACAATTGTTTGTAATAAAAAGATACAATGATAAAGCAAATGCCTAAACAATGGCATACTGAAAGTAAATACAAGCAGGAGCTAACAATCAGGCTGAGAAGTGAACTGTTCCAAATCTTCCTGGCTCGGCTCTATACCCTCAGAGTCTGGTCCTCCTGATGAACATTCCAAAAAAAAGAAACAGAGAGAAATGTTGTCAGCGAACTAGCGCTCGGTAAGTCCTCAAAAGAAATAAGTAATGTTGAATGAAAGTGAATAGAAATCAAGTGAATATGAACAAGCAAGGTTATATATAAGAGAGTATGTAAGAATGTTTATTTACCGGTATAAGATAGTTATTCTAACGTGCTTATTTGTAATTTGATAAAGAAGGTATTCATGTATTCAAGAGGAGTCTATCTTACCCCATGGACTATGGTAACTTGTAGTACAAGCCTCCGTCAAAACCTATGGGACAATGACACGTGAATTCATGTAGGTGTCTTTTAAAGTGACCTCTCATGCCACGATATACGTTCCGTACAAATCTACCCTTTTATCCCCGCATATTGTATTGTATAGATTAAGATTACAGGTTTTGTCCCAATCCATTGATATAAAATGTGCATGTTCAAGTTCAAGATGTAATCATGGGTGCTCCTGTTCATACCAGAATATTGCATTCTATACCGCCCATTCTTACGCTCGTTTGTTTATAGGCAGGTGCTTTTTATCAGTGTTTGCTACATAATTGCAGGATACTGGTCTCAGCTCTAAACAGTGAATATCATGGAAAAATACGATAAATTCTGGATTACTGCCAACAACAGATAAAACACGGGTCTCTGCTCTCTATCCGTGTGTTGCCACATACCAGTTTAAGGGACAAGATGGCAAACCGATTGTCATGTCATGCACAAAGCTCAATGTCAACACAAGATCCAAGAAATCTACGCGGAGCTCGAGGAAATCATGGCAAAAGATCCACATCACATCACCTTTTGATCTACTGAAATTCTGGAATAATTGTGAAGAGATTCTGAGAAAAGTCATATACCACACAGCATACAACAGAAAACTAGGGATCCCCACAAAAACCCACTGCCCAATTCCCTACTATGGCCGCGGAACCGCGGCCGTACAGTGTCTTCAACGTGTCGTTTTCTGGGGGCATTTTGGGTACTTCATTTTATGCCATATTCTTGCCCTAGGGTTTCTGTAAGCAGCCTATAAATACTCCAGAACTGAGCCAAACCAAGGGTGTCCATTCTTTTAGCCACTTTACTGTAGTTTTAGTTCTTCTTCTTCTTCTTCTTCTTCATTCTTCCTCCATGGAAATGTAGTGAGAGCATTGAGTGGATGTGAATAAAGATGAGGGTTTTTGTATCATTCTTTTTGCTTAGTTTCTCCCTTGAGCTCTCTACCTTAACTTGATCTTGCAACCTCTTAAGTGAGCTTGCAAGTTTAAGCTTTGGTCATTGGTCTCAAGGGGTTGTATCATTTTGTTCTCTCCTTAGTGCTTCATTTCTTATGAGTTCTTTACCCTTCTCTTGATCTTGGAACCTCTTGATTGAGCATGCAAGTTTAAGGGTTGGCTATTGATCCCATGCTTGTCTTAAGTTCTATGTTCTTGTAATTACTTTCTTACTTATTTCTTTCTTGCTTTTTATTACTTGCTTTACATTAATGCTTTACTTTCTTACACTTAAATTCCATGCACTTACATACTTGTAATCTTTTCTTTTCTATTGCTCTTTTTGGTTCTTTTTGTGAATGGTTGTAATTATTGTTGTTGTTGAGAATCAATACGATATTGTAAGTTAACGTTTCTTTGCTCATTTCCTTTTCCCGTTATTTTCCATTGAACTCCGCCCAAACGATACGCAAGCGCTCCGTTAGGCACCCTACCCTAACAAGGTAACAGTGATTCCTAACCGCGACCGATTGCGTTCGGTTTGGTCGGAGGCGAAAGCAAGAGACAAGAACGGAAGGACAAGGGTAAATAAGCCGTATTCCACGAATACCGCGCTTAAATCCCCTAATCCACGTTGTTGCCGATTGCTCTAGCTTCAATTGGTCAAGACTCGGCTCAAAGGTTTTATGTACGGATTTCTATAGCTTACAATCTCGTATCTTTTTCTTAACAACTTTATACTTGCAAATAAAACACATAGGATAGACTTGAACAAACATATACTCATTCTTTATTGACTCGTCTAAGACAAGAACGGAAATACAACCATCTCCCTGTTGATCGACCCGTGCTCGACCGGCTAGCTGCATAGCGACACCGTCCTGATCGCGGTAAACTTTAGAACTTTGAACATCCGACACGCCAAAAGCGTGCGATCAAATGGTGCCGTTGCCGGGGAGACGGTAGCGTATTTCTTTCTTGTTATTCGGGTTAATATTCTTTTTGTATATATATAAAAAAATAATCTTTTTGTTTTTTTTGATAATTTTTGTGGGCAAGTGTGCAGATTTTTGCGTATTTGCAAACTGCGATTGTGGGGAGCAAAGTGTACGTTCAAGGTTAAGGTGATTACGAAGTACAGTGCCAAAGATCCGGGTAGTTTGACCCGCGCAAGCGAACTTTTCAAGCTTACCGGATTTGATTCAACGGGGGTTTCCTAACCCAAAAACTTAACGGTACGTACTTTACTAACACCTTCTTCTCAAATCCGACGCATCCAATATACTATTCTTTGCAGGATTCTTTGCAAGTTCGCTAGCAAACGCTAAAAATTGACTAACCCATATTTGTTGCAGTGCCGTGCTTAAACTAAAAAACGATAGTTTGATTCTTTATAGAATTTTTATTGAATTGCGCATTGCATACATTAATACGGACTTAAGGGCAAGCGAACCCCACAACATACGGTAAAGGATTTCATCACCTTTTCCGTGGCCCACAAATCACGAACTTAAGCATAACGTTTACCCGCACAAAATTTAAAAGAAACTAAACTTTAAGCCTTAAGGACTTCACGCTCACTAGGAGAAGTTAACTGTGTTTAGAATCTCGCTTAACGGTATATTGTTTACGGGGTGTCTATGAAAGTGTTAACGGCGAAACCGCCAAAAGAGAAAGGGTTATTTAATTAAGGAACTTCGCGAAAGTGTTGGAAAACCTCCCCTTATCTCTGCACTTACCTGGCCTCGTGATCAGTGTATCTTGAGCCCGTTTCTCGACACAGTTTTACTTCGACAATTATGTTCTGAAGCAGGTCTAGTTGACCTAGGGAACCCTAGAACGATTAGGTGTGTGGTATTTTTGTGTCGTGATTATTTTTGTCCATATTCTTTTTGTGTGTATATTTCATTCTTTTGTTAATAACTAGCTATAAAAAAATCACATTCATTTTCCCCTCCTTTTCTCTTCCTTTCTTTCCTTCTCTCTTCATATCATGGGTACTCCACCTCGCAAAACTCTTGCCGAACTTTGGTACCCACAACCAGACATTACTTCTTACGGTTCTTGTTTTGGCCGAACGTCGAACGACCACTCCATGCCCAAAGTTTCACTGAAAGATCGTATTGCAGCGGCTAGGACAAACACTTGCACTCCTCATTCCACTTTGTATCAACCTTGTCAACCTCCCGCACCTGTTTATGTTCATACCCCTTTTGCAAGTCGTCCTTTGTCCATCGCTGAACGTATTGAACAATCCCGTAGCCGATCTTTCACTCCTTTCACCACTTCAAGTTCTTGGGATCAACAATTCCATTCACCTTCCTATCCAAATGTTGATCCTGCTCCTGTCCAGCCATTCAATTCCTACCATTCCTACCCTACTTTTGCACCTTCCCTAGACATTACTTCAGAACCTCCATTTGGGATTTTTCAGTATCCAAACAACTTTGAATCTTTTACTGAAACCCCTTCACAACCCATGTCTAGTCTGGAACAGTCGTTGGAAGACTTTAGGGTAGCGTCAAGCCAACAGATGATGGATTTGAATGCGTCCATGGCCGCTCTCATACAACCTACTGACCCGGTAGCTAGTTTCTAGCTAGCTCCAAATTTTCCAATGTATGATGAGGCGGTGGGACAGGCTGAGAATTTGAGTGGAGAAAGTGAGCTGTATACCGTTCCAAATCAAACCTACCCGTCTCAAATTGAATCCCACAACTCCTGTGTTGAAAGTCTATCAAGTGTCCCAAATGAATTATCAGTTGAAGATAGAATGTTTAATGAGTTGTGCAACTTTGCAGTGTTTGATTTGCCAGATTGTGAAGGGACCTTGCCAAGTGAAACCACACCCAATCCTTTTGACCTCTACACCTCTATCTTAGAACCTGAATTGATTGAAATCCATGCTTTTGATGAGGTGTCTGAGAATATTGATTTTCACTTGATTGAGGATATTGACGCTGGGAATATTTTGGATGATGAACCCATAGATTTGGTTGAGTTTTTCTCTTCAAATCATCATCCCGAGTCATTAAATATTTTTCCCGAACTTCATATGCGTCTTGATATTGATGATAAAGGCATGGATGAGCTTAACTTTGAGGAGAATTCTGAGGATAGTTTTGAGGATGAACCAGTTATAATTGATGAATCGGATTTTCCAATTCATCATATCCCTTCCACTGACTGTGTACACCCTCCTGAACCTTTAACCGATAACCTTCCTCAACCACTTCACTCCATCCATTCCATCGTTCCGACCTTGCAAGAACCTGTCTCGCTCTCATTTCAAATGTCTGGTTTACAAAGTTCGGCGTACCCATGGTTTCTTACGAATCTTGAGGGATTTGACCCAATTTCTCGCCATATTGATAGATCAGTACAATCCATCTTTTCACATCAATCATTACAGATTGTACTAATTTATGCAATCCATTTCCACCCTCAAGTTCGTATTCCATTTCTTTCTCCCTTCCGCCATTCTTCTTCTTATATACCGAGACCGTATCCCGTTTCTATCTCCATACGGTTTCGCGTATTCTCCATTTCTTTCCTCTTCACCTTCTTCCACCAACCCGCATATTACAGAGATAAAATTTTTGAATGGTTGGTGTTAACTTTTGGCCTGTGTAAGGCCTTGTATAGCTTGATATTGTTCTTTCCCCCCTAATCCTGAACTTCAACGCTTAACAGTGGAAACACTGTTTTACTTAAGTTTGGGGGGGGGGACACCTTTTTTGTATATATTTTTGGTTTTCCTTTTTGTATATAATTTGTTTTTATGGGGAGCGCCGACAATTTTCACCCTCTTGGTATAGCCTGACAGTGAGGGAACTGTTAAGTTTAAGTTTAGGGGTGTGCTCGGTAAGCTTTTTTCCTTCGCATTCATTTGTATATTTTGCATTTGCATACCTTATTAAAAACCCACAAAAATCGAAAAATTTCCAAAAATATAAAAACTTTGTCGTCAAGTTAGCTAATAGGGTAACTTTGATTTTTATTCTGAATGTTTAGTTGATATGTTAGAAATAACTAAATTCTAGGCTTAGGAATTAAAAATCCTAAAAATAACCCTCATTCTGTTTAAACTTTGTAAGTATACGTCCTTACAGTTTTTTTTAGAAATAGGTAATCTTGAGTTCAGTTCTTTAGTTAAGTCAAGATGAAGGGAAAGTATTGATGCTCTACTGAAGGATAAGTCTGAAAAATAGTTTCTTTTCTTGAGTTCAAATTTAGAAAGTATATACCCTACAAACTGCACATACACGCACCTTGAAACTTGGGATAGTAGAGGATACCTAGAAATACTCTTGCCTGAAAGCCTAGTATGAAAGAAAAAAACGGTATTTAAAGCTAAACACCAAAAGAGCATATTGAAAAAATATCCGGTCTTGAAAAAGAAAAAGAAAAAGAAAAAGAATAATAGAATAGAGTCAAGACCTGGAAACTTCTATTTACGCTTTAAAGTTCACACATTCAGTAATCAGTCGTTAGTGCCTTAAGAAGCATTAATAGTCGCATGAAAGGTGTGTGAGCAAATCCGTCCATCCTTAATGAAAAGAAGTAGTATTAGGTATTAGGGCAAGGGTACTATAGCTTGAATTGAATTCTCGAGTGTAGGGGTGCAAATTTACACACACGTAGGGGTAAACAATCGATGTTTGAATAAAAGATAAAAATAAAGAATAAGACTTGTGTTTTCTGTAAAGTTGATAAAAATCCCTAATTTGAGGCCGCACTTTAGAAGGAAAACTCAGGAGAACCAACATCTTTCTAAACTTTTTTGGAACGTATAGGACCTAAGGTTAAATAGATAGGAGGTGTGAAAAATAAGTGTTGAATATTTCTAACTTAGGATAATAGAGTTTCTAACGTAAATACTAAACTGTAGGAGTAGAATCGATGTTAACTTATGACACTAGCTTGACAGGATTTTGTGGGTGTAATCCGCTGAAAACCCTTAGGAGACAACACTCCTCCTACTAGGGACACCTAGAGGTTTAACGGCTTGTTGCACGCGCTCAGTGCAATCGCGTTCCCTACGAAAGTGCGGTTAGGATTTTATTTTTGTGAATAATTGGTTTTGCTCGGGACGAGCAAAAGTTAAGTTTGGGGGTATTTGTTCATACCAGAATATTGCATTCTATACCGTCCATTCTTACGCTCGTTTGTTTATAGGCAGGTGCTTTTTATCAGTGTTTGCTACATAATTGCAGGATACTGGTCTCATCTCTAAGCAGTGAATATCATGGAAAAGTACGACAAACTCTGGATTACTGCCAACAACAGATAAAACACGGGTCTCTGCTCTCAATCCGTGTGTTGCCACATACCAGTTTAAGGGACAAGATGGCAAACCGATTGTCATGTCATGCACAAAGCTCAATGTCAACACAAGATCCAAGAAATCTACGTGGAGCTCGAGGAAATCATGGCAAAAGATCCACATCACATCACCTTTTGATCTACTGAAATTCTGGAATAATTGTGAAGAGATTCTGAGAAAAGTCATATACCACACAGCATACAACAGAAAACCAGGGATCCCCACAAAAACCCACTTCCCAATTCCCTACTATGGCCGCGGAACCGCGGCCTAAGCATGCTTAGGCCGCGGAACCGCGGCCGTACAGTGTCTTCAACGTGTCGTTTTCTAGGGGCATTTTGGGTACTTCATTTTATGCCATATTCTTGCCCTAGGGTTTCTGTAAGCAGCCTATAAATACTCCAGAACTGAGCCAAACCAAGGGTGTCCATTCTTTTAGCCACTTTAGTGTAGTTTTAGTTCTTCTTCTTCTACTTCTTCATTCTTCCTCCATGGAAATGTAGTGAGAGCATTGAGTGGATGTGAATAAAGATGAGGGTTTTTGTATCATTCTTTTTGCTTAGCTTCCCCCTTGAGCTCTCTACCTTAACTTGATCTTGCAACCTCTTAAGTGAGCTTGCAAGTTTAAGCTTTGGTCATTGGTCTCAAGGGGTTGTATCATTTTGTTCTCTCCTTAGTGCTTCATTTCACAAGAGTTCTTTACCCTTCTCTTGATCTTGCAAGCTCTTGATTGAGCTTGCAAGTTTAAGGGTTGGCTATTGATCCCATGCTTGTCTTGAGTTCTATGTTCTTGTAATTACTTTCTTGCTTATTTCTTTCTTGCTTTACATTCATGCTTTACTTTCTTGCACTTAAATTCCATGCACTTACATACTTGTAATCTTTTCTTTTCTTTTGCTCTTTTTGGTTCTTTTTGTGAATGGTTGTAATTATTGTTGTTGTTAAGAATCAATACGATATTGTAAGTTAACGTTTCTTTGCTCATTTCCTTTTCCCGTTATTTTCCATTGAACTCCGCCCAAACGATACGCAAGCGCTCCGTTAGGCACCATACCCTAACAAGGTAACGGTGATTCCTAACCGCGACCGATTGCGTTCGTTTTGGCCGAAGGCGAAAGCAAGAGACAAGAATGGAAGGACAAGGGTAAATAAGCCGTATTCCATGAATACCGCGCTTAAATCCCCTAATCCACGTTGTTGCCGATTGCTCTAGCTTCAATTGGTCAAGACTCGGCTCAAAGGTTTTGAGTACGGTTTTCTTTAGCTTACAATCTCGTATCTTTTTCTTAACAACTTTATACTTGTAAATAAAACACATATGATAGACTTGAACAAACATAAACTCATTCTTTATTGACTCGTCTAAGACAAGAACGGAAATACAACCATCTCCCTGTGGATTGACCCGTGCTCAACCGGCTAGCTGCATAGCGACACTGTCCAGATCGCGGTAAACTTTAGAACATTGAACATCCGACACGCCAAAAGCGTGCGATCAGCTCCTGCCAAATTTTTTTGGCTCAGAGCTTGCTGTTCCTTTATAAAAATAAAGGGAAAGCACCACGTGTTAAATACTGTTAGTTATATGTATGCCCTAGAGGTCATTACTGTACATACGATGTATATTGTAGTGGATGCTTGGACATATATAGGTAGGACTTTCTTTCTCGACATGATAGTATGCTATCTGGTTACTCTTTATCTTAATATGTACACTGATTGTCTATATGTTACATGTTGATAAAGCCCTTAGGATGAGTACTTGACTACCAGGACTATGATGCAGATCATACTAGTGGGGACAGTGTAGTTGCTAAGTAAATCCATCAAATGTTCCTAGTCGTAGGTGTATCGAGACAGAGCATCGATATACCAGAGTAGACTAGCATATGCGCTTCTTGACCCATATGATGGGCAATGGATGATCCCATATCCATTGGTGTTTGACATCAGAGAAGGTATACGGGTGCTCAGTGGAGACCGGGTACACTGGACGGACTTGCTGAGAACTCTCGGATGGTATTATACCTCGCGTCAGATGGCAGTTCTCTGTTGACACTGGTACAGGTTAGTCTGTAGACCCGAGACCGTCATAGAGTCTTGTGTGATTTCCACTGTACTTTGATTTCCATCATACCACGTCTGAGAGGGCATGCAAAACGGTGGCTTTTGGGTACAGTCCCAAAACATATGGAGGGAATGAGCGACAAGAGGGACTTCGTCTCTCCCGGTATAGGGAGTTGATGTTGCGCTGTGTTCGATTGGCCATAACTGGAAATCCCTGGCCAGGGTTGCTGAGAATTACTGGTAAGTGTTATCAGTAGTTTCTCGAACTGTTATAGACCTCGTATCGACACGACTTATCAAGCTACTGGGATCTGACGTTTACCATCCCTATGCGAGATATGCGACATATCAGACGAAGAGACCGGACTGTACGGGAGTGTTTCTGATTGGTTTCGCAGGAGAATGTACAGGCTTGCTTGTTGATCTTCTGATCGCTCAATACCTGAGTGGCTGTTACGTTTAGCTGACCGCTTGCAGCTTGTGGGTGTTTGATATGATCATCACCTACTGCCGCGTATTGACGATTCTTTAGAGTCCTACACAGGTTTCCTGGCTCAGGCAAAACGGAGTAGGAGCATATATGTGATATGTGCGGGACCGAGAATAATACGTGTATGTGATACCGTATTAGATTCTCGCGATTTGTGATATCGGCCGGGTATATGTGATATAGCCAGGTCATCGGATCAAGTGTTGATTCGATGAACTGATACAGTTTATATTAGTCGGTTATTTATGAAATAGCCGGATTATCGGATCAAGTGTTGATTCGATAATTTAATGTATAATTATATATTTGATATATTATATTACATTAACTAATATTAGCTCACTTAAATTTTCTTTTTCTCACTTGGATAATACATTGATATATATGTGATATATGTTAATTGTATTATTTTATTTTGTCACAATAAATATTGTATATGCGATATATAATATTGTAACATGTTAGGGTTACAAATGCAACATGTTTTGTGGAGTTTAAATTTGGTTAGGGTTTGGATTAGGGTTAAGCTTGCATGAATCTTTCAAGAAGCTTCTTGAAGCTTTGACTTTGACTTTGGATTTTTTGTGTAGATATTTCTTTAACCCAGCCCAACCCTTTACCATAGTTAATTCTCTACATGGGTTAAGTATTCTTTCTTAACCCATGGTAGCATTTCTAACCTCACACAATATTCATTATTCACCACAAATTGATTTGCTTCTTCTTCTTCTTCCTTTTTGGTGAAAGCTTTCTAGCTTTTTCATATGTGATGAAAATGAGTGAGAAATTGAAAACAAATGAGAGCTAAATTCCTACTTCATCATCCACATCTATTCTTGCCACTTAGATTAGGGTGTTTGCTTTGCTAATACTTGATTAGTGAAGCAAGAGCTTGGGTTTGAGTTTCTTCAAGGTAGATCATCTTCGAAATGGAAGACTTCAAGCAAGCATGCATCAATCGACTTGTGGAGCCTCTCTAGAGTTCGGGAGTGCATGGATCGCGACGAAGGGACTACTACTCGGAGCTTATGAAGTGAAGGAATGGACTACAAAGGTTGTAATCCGTTTCTCTTAGAAGTAAAGTTGTTTACTTGCTTTTTGTTTCGCCTAATCTCTAGTTAAGATCTTGCTCGGGTTGTTCGGCGCTTGAAAATTTTGATTTTGGCATGGTTGATGCCTTGTAGAACATTGTTCTAGTGCCTAGTAACCCTATAAATACATGCACCCACATGCAAAGTATATAACAATTACCTCGGGTAGCGCCGCATGTGAAGTTTACGTCGGCGCCAATGTGCAAAGCACAGGAGCGTCTGTTCCCCTAATATTTAAACATAATAAAACAACTAAGCTCTGTTAAAATTTTGTTGAGGCAGCGCCTTACGTGCTCCCCACGAGGGCGCCAGCGCCAGTGCCAATCTTGTAGGATTAATCCTATGGTGGCGCTGCACATGCTCCTCACGTGGACGCTAATGTGCAAAGTACAGGAGCGCCTATCATAAATAAGAATTAAATTCTTAAGTGGCACCCACCTGCACAACATGTGAACGCCGGTGCCAAAATTAAAAACAAGTAGAATTAAATTCTACATGGGGATACTTCCCTAAAAACCGGGATATTCTCTGTTAAACAAAGCCGTTGGATCAAAGATCCAATGGTGATCATAAATCTTCAGATGATAAATTCTATTTGGGAAATATTTTCCTTGATTATTCTAATATGGAAAGATCTTTCTCTAACAGAGAATCTTGAATTTAAAATTCAATGTTGATAAAATATCACCAATTAAACTATCTGATATAATTAAATTCTATGTGATAGAATTAAATTTTATTTGGGAAATATTTTCCTTGATCTTTCTAATATTGAAAGATCTTTCTCTAACAGAGAATCTTGGATTTAAAATCCAATGGTGATAAAATATCACCAATTAAACCATCTGATAGAATTAAATTCTATGTGGGAAATATTTCCCAGATCTTCCTCAAAGTAGAAAAATCTTCTCTGATCCAACTGTGATTATAAAATCACCCATCGATCATCTGATAAAATAAAATTTTATCTTAGAAAAATATTTTCCTAATCTTGTTAAACTAACAAGATATTCGTATAACAGAATTAAATTCTATGTTAGGAAAATATATTCATAATCTTGTTAAACTAACAAAATATTCATATGATAGAATAAAATTCTAATCTTGTTAAACAAACAAGAAATTCATATGATAGAATAAAATTCTATCTTAGAAAAATATTTCCTTATCTTGTTAAACAAACAAGAAATCTTCTCTGTTAAAAAGAGAGCCTTTGGATTAAAAATCCAAATGTGAATAAAATTCACCGATTGATCTAAAAGATCATTTTGATTGATTATGAAATCAATCATGATCTCTCAATGAGAGATTTTATCAACAAATTGATTTTTCTCTTCTCCTATAAATAGGAGAAAAAGATTAATCAAAAGAGGGAGGAAGACGGGGACATAGAGAGCCAGAAAAACACAGAGAGACGGAGAGAGGAAAACAGAAAGAAAAGAGAATTCAATTCTCAAAGAAGAAGAGCTCCATTTTCGAAACTATAGGTAAAGAAAACATCGAGATCATAACATCTCCTTTACTTAACATATCTAAGGGTTGAGCCGTTCTAAAAGAACATAGTTCTTTCTCTGGATTTAAGATGCGCAAGACAAGTCACCCACAAGTTGAGAATTAAATTTTCATCGGGAAGATCTTGTTGGCTATAGTGCCCTCATGGCAATTATCATAGTCGCGGACTTGTGATTATGATGATTGAGTGAGGACCTATACCGATTAAACAGTCTTACTCAAGATGATTGTATGCTATCTTGTTTGTCTTTATGATCAAGTACGTGTTGATAGAGCCTTTAGGATTCTTGCTTGACTGCCAGCAGTATGATGGCGATCATATATATGGGAGCTGGAGTCTATAAGCATATCCTTAAATGTCCCTAGTCGTAGGAGTATCGAGACCGGGCATCGATACTCCAGTGTAGACTAGTGTATACTGATCGAGACCCCGACGAGGGGCGGAGGCCAGGTCTCACAAGCCATTGGTGTTAGTTTGTTCACCTAAGATAGTATGCAGGTGCTCATTGGGTTATGAGTACACTGGACGGACTCGCCCGGAACCTGCTAGTTGGTATTATACCTATTGTCAGATAGCAGTTCCTAGGTGGCATGTGTACTGGTTAGTCTGTCGACCTGATATCGTCATTTTTCTCATGTGAGTTCCCACTGTGCTTTGATTACTACCCTACCACGGCTCAAAGGAGTCGTGCAAACCGGTTTTAATTGGGTACAGTCCCGAGCCACATGGAGGCTGTGATCGGATCGTCGGGGATTCGACTCTCCAGGTATTGGGGGTTGATGTCGCATTCTGTACGGGTGGCCATCACCAGAAATCCATGGCCATGGTGAACGAGAATTACCGATCCAGGATCGATAATTTCTCAGGTGGTGATGGGTTACATGCCGACACTAAATATCGCGTTGTTAGGGGTCTGACTTTATCCACCCCCTAGATTCGATATGCGATACTCTTAGATGAACAGACCGGACTGTACGGATATTGTCACTGTCAGGCTCAGTAGGGGTTCAGGATGAGTTTTCTCGTCGGCCTCCCTTTCTCTCAATACCTGGGTAGCTGTTACGTATAGCTAGTGCCGCTGACGTGCTTGTGGTTAAATCCACTACCAGCGTATTGACGGGTCTTTAGAGTCCCACACAAAGGGTTTCACGGTTCAGGCGATATGGTGTACATGACGTATGTTGATACATACAGGTGTCCGATTAAATATGTGCACTTGCTGCGCAGACTTTAATCGGACGGTTGATAATACTGGCGGTTTAGGATTGAGCCAGTTTATTAAATCAGGTTTTGATTTAATAATTTATATATGTATTTGTATATACGTATTCTAGTATTATTATTCACTATTCGTTTTCTCTCTCGGCTATTCGTATTTTTGGTATAAATACGCGTATATGTATTTCGGGACATGTACCGGGAAGTATTCCGTATTTTATACGGAATACCTTCTAGAAGTTTTGCCACCTCATTATTGATTTTCCATTTATGGAATTTCATTTTGTTTCATAATGAGGTGGAGGGGTGACATGGCATTGACATGGTCAAAGCATGGTTTTAGGCATGTAGCAAAGCATGGTGTGCAATTGTTTAATTGTAAAATGGCATGGGATTTTTTGGATGAGAGAGAGAGGGAGGGGGCCGGCCACCATATGATGGGAGTGGGGTTTCATTTTGATTAGGGGTTACATGATTAATTTACTAGCTAACTCTCTCACTCTCTCAAGTTCACAAAATACTTAGCCATTTCTTTGCTCATGCCATCACCTCCTTCTTCATCTTCTATGGATGCTCCATGAGCACTAAATGTTGAGAGAAGAATATAGTGACACACTACTACACCTCGACTCTCCATCGTTTGCAACTATGGAGCATCGGTTGTCTCGTTCGTCGAGTTGGAGCTTGCGCCGTTTCCCTCAGGTGGATCATCGGAGATGGAGGAAGACCGGCAACCAAACTTCGTCAAAGAACCGCTAGGAGCTTGTAATGAAGACCGAAGGACTTGGATCATCTCGGTATAATAATTCTAACTCTTAGTTTAGCACGCTAGAATTGGGTTTAAGGTCTATCCGGAAATCGGGTAGCGGTAGCGCCGGTTTTAGAAATTTTTGTTCCGCATTTTGGCCGCATTTTGACGGCCGGGGCGCTGCCGGGAACCTACATGGTATCAGAGCCACCCTTTAAACCCCTTACTAGCTTGTCCAGACGTGCTTAAAAGATCGATCGACGGAATTTACCGAAATCACGATTCCATTTTCATAGTTGCTGTCGATTTTCAAATGTGGTCAACAAATTATTTCACACATCTTAAAAATCAGTACAGGCAATTTTAAGATAACTGGAAAAATTTAGGCTCGTGATTCCACAAAAGCGCCGCGGATCCGCCCCACTAAGCCCATATTGGCGGCGGTTCCGCGACGTTTTAGTGGCAACGGGCGACTAAATTTTTTCTGTAGCCCACTTACTTGGAAATGTGATTTTTGTGATATTCTGTTTTTGCCCAGGTTTCAGTAAAGTGTTGTTTTGCTATTGGGGCCAATTTGGAACTTTGTCGATCGATATTTTAAGTGGGCGTTTAACAGTACATACATTATATTCTGCGACCGTGAATGTCATTTGATCGGTAAACCCGTCTAACTGCTATATGTCTTTTAGATGTGTTTGCGAACGTGACATTCACGTTGATGTTCTGTGTTGTGCTGTGATGTTGGTTGGATCGTCGTGGTGGATAGCCAGTGGTGCAATGATAGTACAGTTTTAATTTCATTTGTACATTTGATATTGCGGGGCGAGCGTCCGACATGTGGACTGCCGTCACTGCCAGTTTGTATATTATTCTTTTGGGACACGACCGGGCTGAGGTCGATGTCACCCTTGTATATTATTTTATTTTCTGTACTAGGATTACCCCGAGGTGGAGTGCATGAATAGCCAGGTTCTAGAGGGCAACTGGTCCGCATCTCAAGGCATTCAGACGGAGGGGACCTTACTCTAGAATTGGCGGGCTATTCGCCGCACTCGTAGGGGGTATAGGTTGACCCAGGAGGGGTGCTCACGTTACCGGATTCCGTGAAGTGCTGGGTGGTCCATTCACGTTGCTAAAGGGGGGTGCCTCGCTTCTGGTTTTGTGGGTAACTTGCCGCGCTCGTAGGGGTCTAGGTTTCATTGCACAGGCTATCCACACGAAACGGAACGTCGGGTCTCACTTGCGTCTCAAGTGAAACCCGGGGCACTAAATTATCCACCATTCTGTGTTATTTCTGTGATGTATCTGTGAAGTTGCTTTATATCATGCCTGGGACGATTGTTATATATTTATATATATACTAGTAGATGTTGTATATGTTTTGCACCCGCGCTAGCCCAGTCCCCGCTCTGTCATTAGTTAAGTAACCTAACGGGTGATGACGGGACCCAGTGGCGAATGCAGATGACGTATACGTACATTTTATTTTCGTTCTTTTCTGGTGTGATTAATTGATGGGACTTCATAGATTCTTATCAATGCAAGGATAAAACAAACCTATATATGATGTTGTTGGAACCAAGTTTTTAAAAACTGACATTGTAGACGTCCTCTTTTGCTTTGCATAGTGGTATTCGGTTATGAATATCCAGCACCTCATTCGACGAGGCAAGGGCCGAGATCCTTTCATCGAGAGTGACCCCTTTGGTAAAAGTTTGCGTCAACGTAATAACTTCACTATAGTCGTTTCCTTTTGCTTTGCATCGTGGTATTCAGTTTGGGATATCCTGCACCTCATTCGACGGTGAAAGAGCCGAGATCCCTTCACCGGGAGTGACCTCTTTAGCAAAAGATTTCGCCACTATATATTTATAAAACCACTTGGATTCCTTCAACGATATCAAGTTCATTACGTTAATGGTTTTTTGCCAAAAACCATCCATAGCCCTCCGTCATTTCAGATTAGTATTGCTTAGTATTAGTGCTGTGTTTGTTGACCTTGTCAAGGCATAGTGAGCGGTAGCTCTGTAATACTTTTCTATCACAAGCAAATGTGGATTGGTTAGTACAGTCGTTCGACCTTGTTGACCTTGTCAAGGGTCTGTGCGGGTGGGTCTAAAGCAATCAAGATAATGACGGGTTGAACTTGACTAGGACCCTTTGACTTGTTGACCTTGTCAAGGTCACTTGGATCCTAGGGATAAAAACACACATCGGGAGTTTCAAACATACAGGAAACTTTCCAGGCATGAGCATACCTTCTGTAGTGCGGTGACTTGAGTGGCTTCCATCAAGTTATCATGCGATGATAGTTTGATCCCGATTCCCACTGATGAGTAGGATTACTCCTCGGGTGATTCCGACTAATTCTCCTTTTAGATTTGGAGGAGAATTCGAGGATACAGTGGGAGCCATCCAGATTAGATAGAGTGATTAACCATTCTGATCTAGGTTAGAGTGCACGCTGAGTGTTTCTTTTCTCTCTCTCTGGCTGCAACTATGACCCGACCTTTGACTAAAACTCATGAAACCAAGTTGACCGAACCTTCTTAAAACACTTTGGCTTTTGGAATATCACGGTGTCGCATACATCATTGCCAATTCTATATCACCTTTTGCATTTCTCCAGAACACCCCGTATTATTACGAACATCCACTTCCATTGGATAAATCCATCGTATGGTTATATCCGAACTCGAAGGATCTGTTTCGAGGATGGATTTTGGTTCTGGAGAGATTGAATAGGATTGTTCGGTTGTCTTTTCTCTTTACCTTCTCTCAGGTTGTGAGGGCTCCTAGGATTAGGAGAGGGTACGCCTATTGAGCTTATTAGATAGTCTTCTTCCAAACCATAGACAGGTGTCGAACAGTAGGGAAGGAAAAAACCAACAAGCTTAACTATGGTGTACAGAAGGTAATAAGTAAAGACATATAAAGGGATTAGAATAATGGCAAAGGAAATTGCGATCACCATCATTCATGACAAAAACCATGTATACCCCTGCCATTCCTACATCCACTTTGTTTTTTCTCTAGGACACTCCGTATCACTATGGATATCCACTTCCATTGGATAAATCCATCGTATGGTTATATACGAACTCGAAGGAACTTTTTCGAGGATGGATTCTGGTTCAGGAGAAAAAGAATAGGATTATTCAGATGTCTTTACTCTTTACCTTCTTTCAGGTTGCGAGGGCTCCTAGGGTTAGGAGAGTACACCTATTACGCTTATTGGATAGTCTTCTTCTAAACCTTAGGCTGGCGCCGAAAGGTAGGGAATGAAGAAAACCAATTAGCGTAAAGGAGGTGTACAGAAGATAATAAGTAAAGACATAATAAAGGGATTGGAGTGAGGGCAGGTAAGTATATGGTTACTGTCGTGAATCAGGATAGTGTAAGAGACGTTACTAGGAATACCTGTAAACCCTTTCGAAACATTTTCATGTTTCAGTTTCACTATGCAATGTTAATTGATAACTGTTTTCCTAGTTAGAATTTAACTCCAGGGTATGTATTTACCAGATCAGTTTCTCACATCTGCATGTTATTACAGATGGTGAGTGGGAGTAAGATATTAGGAATTGGGTGATTATATCCTCACTATATCGGAATTCGTTGTAATTGGTGATATTTGAAGAAATCATCTGGATTTTGCCGAATGGCAAATATTTGGTTTTGAATATCCATTGTTATGCACCAATTTCAAACTGATATATCTGTACATTTATTTTATAAAGTTAGATATAACTTTTTGATATTGTGTCTATGACATTTACCTATATCAGTTGGTGATTAGGTAAGGTGCATTCAACAGCGGTGTAATTCTTCTTAACCATAGTACAGTTTTTCTGCACAGAGTTTGAGTTATTGAACTCAGGGGACTTATACAAAGTATTGTATGTTGTCCAGTGTCCATTAGGACAAAGGGGTTGGTACTCGTACTATATTCTGTTTACTTATGACTTCTCCAGTTCTGGACATGTATTTCGTTGAAATGCAAGGTCCAGATATTCAGAAGTTGTAGTTATAAGAATAAAGTAGAGAACCATCTGTTGTAAGTATCAGGATTTTTCGAGGAAGTCGAAGATGTAGATACTTGTGTTTGGTATTCGGCTAATAGTAATGGTTTTGAGAACTTGCTTCTCTTTTAGGTTACTCATATATGGATGCACTCCTAGATGAGTAATGCTGATTGTCCTCTTTCCATTTGGTTGATATGCACTGGAGACAGATGCATGTTTTTGAATATGGTTCAAATTAGATTAGTGCTTTTGTTTCTATATTACATATATATAGAATCAATTTATATCTTAACGATGTTAAGGTACAGGGTGTTGTCCGGCTGATGTTTAAAACTAGAATCCGGATAAACTCAAGGCACATTTTAGTAATGGCTGTTTGTGGGTTATCCCGGGCTTTGACGAGGGTTAACTTTCTACCATCAGGAAGATTAATATTTATATTGTTCTTGACTCGCCACAGTTTTTAATAAATTGGATTTTTCAAAAAACAGAAGTGGGAGTATGGTAGACCTGGAAGTTATTCCTAAACCACAAACGATTACTGGAAATTTAATAAAACCTAAGGATTCAATTGGATTTGATGTTCTATTAGCCATTCCGCAGATTTGGTGGGTACCTCAGGCACCCGAGAGGTACTTCGGTCTTCTCAGAGACGGTGACAGGGAGGTTCTTGTTTACCCAGAGTTGCCATTGCTGTTGTTCTAGACTATAAGACCCGGCAGGAGGATGAGTATAGCATCGTTCTAAACTAGCTTTAGAAGTGCACATGTATATGACTCTGCCAGAGGGTTGTTGTAGTCAGTGGGAGCAGCGGAAGCATAGTAGGCAAGTAGCTTATGTCTATTTATAGACTAAAGCAGGTATAGGGGAAATAGATCATCTAATTTTGATGTGACAGTCATAGATTTTGACTTCATCAGAATAGGAGATGGATCTGGTAAGAAGGTAGTAGGGTGTGATGTCCGAGGATTCAGGATGACATGCACTTAATAGGAAGAGATATTCCTATACTACGATCGGTTATACTTTGGTTGTCACAAAGTTGTTTCTCTACATAAGATATGGATATAATATCAACTTTTCTGGTTACTAGATCTATAGTTTTAGATCTAGATTTCGGAAGTATCCCAATCTGGGAACTTTAACATTAAATGGACGACTCTTGGCATGGTGGTGTACCTGCAGGTGATGGAGCCAACCTCTCTAAAGGTGTCTTACAGACTAAAGGGGAGAGGGACCTGCATGATTAGCATATCACTTGCTTAGACAATTGAATTAATCATGAAATGTCGAGTACCACACCAGATATTGCTTTTTCACTAGATGCAATAAGCAGATATATTAATCCAATCCTGGAGAAACATTGGGAAGCAGTTTTTGAATGTAAATGGATGTTCTATGGAAATGATTACGGCAGCCTCCTTCAGGAGACGGTTATCATTTCAGGCTTCCAAGGTGACCTGAATGACAGAGTGACAGTCAGAGTTATAGTTTTTCCCTCTTCTGAGGGACAGTATGTTGGACAGGTGGTCCAAGCGGATACTGAAGAAAGGCATGGCGCGGGATACTGATTAAATTCAGTGGACGAGACAGTCTAACTAGTTTACTGGATTTGGAGTTCATTTATGAACTGGGTCCCATCAGACATCCATACAAATTCTAAGACAAGTATTACTCATTTCAGGAGATAGTTTTCTCCGCGAAGTTGAGATATAGAGAGATACAAAAAGAAACATTGGAGCGGATCCACTTACTGAGGCTATTTCTCGAACGCAATCATTTTCGCAAACGGGCTTTGCGAAACTGATTAGTAGAGAAGTTGGGTGTTCGGTATCACACGGGCTGTGAGTATGCGACATCGCAATAATTGGCCTTAAGTACAAGTGGGAGATTGTTGGCTATAGTGCCCTCAAGTCAATTATCATAGTCGCGGACTTATGATTATGATGATTGAGTGAGGACCTATACCGATAAAACAGTCTTACTCAAGATGATTGTATGCTATCTGGTTTGTCTTTATCATCATGTACGTATTGATAGAGACCTTAGGATTCTTGCTTGACTGCCAGCAGTATGATGGCGATCATATATGTGGGATCTGGAGTCTATAAGCTTATCCTTAAATGTCCCTAGTCGTAGGAGTATCGAGACCGGGCATTGATACTCCAGTGTAGACTAGTGTATACTGATCGAGACCCCTACGAGGGGCGGTGGCCAGGTCTCACAAGCCATTGGTGTTTGTTTGTTCACCTAAGATAATATGCAGGTGCTCATTGGGTTATGAGTACACTGGACGGACTCGCCGAGAACCTGCTAGTTGGTATTATACCTATTGTCAGATAGCAGTTCCTAGGTGACATGTGTACAGGTTAGTCTGTCGACCTGAGATCGTCATTTGTCTCGTGTGAGTTCCCACTGTGCTTTGATTACTACCCTACCACGGCTCAAACGAGTCGTGTAAACAGAATTTAGTTGGGTACAGTCCCGAGCCACATGGAGGCAGAGATCGGATCGTCGGGGAATCGTCTCTTCCAGTATTGGGGGTTGATGTCGCATTGTGTACGGGTGGCCATCACCAGAAATCCATGGCCATGGTGAACGAGAATTACCGATACAGGATCGATAATTTCTCACGTGGTGATGGGTTACATGCCGACACTAAATATCGCGTTGTTAGGGTTCTGATTTTTTCCACCCCTAGACTCGATATGCGATACTCTTAGATGAACAGACCAGACTGTACGGATATTGTCACTGTCAGGCTCAGTAGGGGTTCAGGATGAGTTTGCTCGTCGGCCTCCCTTTCGCTCAATACCTGGGTGGCCGTTACGTACAGCTAGTGCCGCTGACGTGCTTGTAGTTAAACCCACTGCCAGTGTATTAACGAGTCTTTAGAGTCCCACACAGAGGGTTTTCACGGTTCAGGTGATATGGTGTACATGACGTATATTGATACATACAGGTGTCCGATTAAATATGTGCACTTGCTGCGCAGACTTTAATCGGACGGTTGATAATACTAGCGGCTTAGGATTAAGCCAGTTTATTAAATCAGGTTTTGATTTAATAATTTATATATGCATTTGTATATACGTATTCTAGTATTATTGTTCACTATTGGTTTTCTCTCTCGGCTATTCGTATTTTTGGTACGAATACGCGTATATGTATTTCGGTACTTGTACCGGGAAGTATTCCGTATTTTATACGGAATAGCTTCTAGAAGTTTTGCTACCTCATTATTTATTTTCCATTTATGGAAATTCATTTTGTTTCATAACGAGGTGGAGGGGTGACATGGCATTGACATGGTCAAAGCAAGGTTTTGGGCATGTAGCAAAGCATGGTGCACAATTGTTTAATTGTAAAACGGCATGGGATTTTTTGGATAAGAAAGAGAGGGAGGGGGCCGGCCACCATATGATGGGAGTGGGGTTTTATTTTGATTGGGGGTTACATGATTAATTTACTAGCTCACTCTCTCAAGTTCACAAAATACTTAGCCATTTCTTTGCTCATGCCATCACCTCCTTCATCATCTTCTATGGATGATCCATGAGCACTAAATGTTGAGAGAAAAATATAGTGACACACTACTACATCTCTACTATCCATCGTTAGCAACTATGGAGCGTCGGTTGTCTCGTTCTTCGAGTTGGAGCTTGCGTCGTTTCCCTCTGGTGGATCATCGGAGATGGAGGAAGACCGGCAACCAAACTTCGTCAAAGAACCGCTAAGAGCTTGGAATGAAGACCGAAGGAGTTGGATCATCTCGGTATAATAATTCTAACTCTTACTTTAGCTCTCTAGTATAGGGTTTAAGGTCTATCCAGAAATCGAGTAGCGGTAGCGCCGGTTTTCGAAATTTTTGTTCCGCATTTTGGCCGCGTTTTGACGGCCGGGGCGCTGCCGGTACCCTACAGATCTTGTTCTTGAGAGTCAAAGGTTCAAGGAAGAAAAAATTTAAAAGAGAAAGAATATGGAGTCCATAATACTCCAGGAACTCAGTTCCTTCGAATCAAGAACTTAGTTCTTAAAAGAACATGATCCCGGATCCTCGAAATAGTGCTCTTGGTGATAGTTAATGGTCAAAATACCATTAACAGAGATTTAAGTTCTCTAAGAAACATCAACAGAGATTAAATCTCCATATAAAAGAAACCAGCGCCCCACGTGCTTCCCACGTGGGCGCCCCACTTTAACAGCGCCCAGTGCCTCACGTGCTCCTCACACGAGCGCCACATAAAAAGTGCTTAGCACTTCACATACCGCCAAAAAGGCTAAGTGCCTAGCATTGATTGGGTAGCGCCCCAGCGCATCACGTGCTTCTCACGTGGACGCCATCAAAAAAGAAGAGAGAAAAGTGCCCAACATTCTATAAACGGCCAAAGTGGTAGAGTGGTCAGCGCTCATAGTCAAATTCTTCATATGACACCCATCTGAGTGTCAGAGCCTCAAGTAAGCACTTAGCACTTCTTCATGAAAAGAAAAATGCTTAACAGACAGAGCCCAAATGATTACTTGGCACTTTTTAAATAAGAGTAGGCAGACGAAGCCCAAATTGACTAAACCTCTAAAGTTTCTTGCAGCTGAGCCCTAATGCACTTTTGATGGATCTTAAGTAAAAAATGATCCTTAAAAATATTATTGAGCCGATCTTAGTCTCAAACATGATTAATGATCTCTCATTAATGATATCCAAAATGATATTCATCTCATATCTCCTAAGGTAATCTTAGTCTCAAATATGACTAACTATTCTTAGGTCCACCACAACCCCTTTTTCCTCAAATACGGGATTTGGTTCATGGTTACATCTTTACACACCTCTGATATATGTCGTTGTAATTTCTCAATGTCTTCAGAGAGGTGGCAGGTCATGACAATCAACAACTCCTCTCGTCATATATCGATGCACTTCCAAATTGACGTGGATGCCTCAAATCTGATCGTGCCCCAAATTGGGCACATTCCTTATCACCATTGTTCATTTCTTCACGTAACAAATACACGTGCGCGCAAGATGAATAAAGGACAGAAATGTCCCTAAACTAACAGTCGCTTAGAAAAACGGTGATAATGGACCGAAATGTCCTTAAACTAACATTCGTCCCCAAAACGGGAATGTTGGACCGAATTGTCCTTAAACTAATATCTGCCCCAAATACAGTGGTAATGGACCGCGATGTCCTTAAACTAAAATAACGGATCCCCAAATGCTCATATGTTTAAGTCGATCTTAATCTCAAACCAGATTAACGGTCCTTAAATAAACAAATTCCAAATCTAAAATATACGGATTTGGACTGATCCGTTCCTTACGAGCGACGACATAAACTAGTCTCCGTATACAATCTATGGGCAACCAAAACAAAAACAAAAACAAAAACACACACGACATGAAGTGAACTTCCGGAGCAGGAGAAAGTGGTTATCATAATGCGTTAACGTAATTAACTGCATGGGCTTGTGTCTGCAGGGAAGAGCGTCCTCAAAATAAAAAAAAACCCTCACAAATGAGGGAGAATCTGATAAAGTCTTCTACAATTGTCACATCCGTCCAAACCTCCGATATACGGTGCCATAAGTTAACTTGGTATCTTCGGAGAGGTGGAACGATAAATCCAAATAGCATATACGCCCAAATTCAGGCAAGACGATCCATCCCGGTTCGTCTCCGTTTTCGGTGGTAAACAGATTCTAGCACGCCCGGTGGTACCTTTTCCTCTTTCCATTTTACACTTTGTGATTCGTGTTTCGCGAGCGAAATTTTGGTTCGCAATGGATGCCCTTGGATTTGAGGTACTAAAATTTGGTGTCCTACTCCTGTGCAGAAGAAGAAAATCGATGGCTTCCTATAGCACCTCTTGCTACAGCAACTCTCGCTCCACCCCAACTACAGGAGTGACCTAAGGGCCCAACGCGGCCTCTATCTTTTCAATGGTGGTGGGGCAAGTAAAGAAAGCCTCTACTGGGTTGTTCTTTGGGACCATGCTCCCACCAGTGGGTGTCGGTGCCTCAGCGCCGCAGGAAGAAGCTCCCAAGAGGTTGGTCTTCGATCGACTGGCGACCACAACGGCCCCTCTCAACGGGCCGTCGAAATCTGGTGTCTCAGTCTTCAACAGGCTGAGCCAAAACCCAAACAGGCCCACAAAGAAGCCCGTGATACCTTATGGGGCTACCCCAAAACGGATAGACCTCCCAACTTTTGCTACGGGCGAAGTCAACAAAGGTGCTTCCCTAACCAGAAAGTCGGTCTTCGAAAGATTGGCCGACCCTCCTCCCTGCCAAGGATGTCGGTCTTCAACAGGTTGAGACGCCAATAGCAGCCCCTCAGCAAAGCCAAGGGCAAGAAGAAGCCGCTTCTAAATCTGAGGCGGTCCTATTTGCAAGACACGCTCGACGTCGCCACTAGCGCCGAGTGTGAAAAGCTGGGGGAAACTCTCCCTCTGGACTTACTCCGCCATCTCCAATGGTGGAAGTTGACGCTGCTGTTCCAACCCGTAACAGCTTTGAGTTGCTCAGGATGGTACACAAGAACTCTCCAATAGCGGTACTAAAGAAATTTCCCCCACCTGCAGAAACTACAATGCAGGCAAAGCTAGAGCGCCCCCATCAACGACTCTCCTCGCAAATTCATAGGCTTTGGCGAAAAGTCTTGGATTCCGTGATTGTTCAAAACTACTCTCGTCGACCAAAGAAATCGAAGGCTCGGCTTGAGGAAAACCACTCCTCCGTCATACAGCGAGGGGCTTCTTCTAAACAGGTGCCTGTTAAAACGGCTCCTTCAACTTCGACTTCCCACAAAAGAATGAGGCCAGAGAAAATCCCACCGCCGACGGCAAATCGCAAAGGTGATGGACCCAAATGCCGTAAGTCTAGTGGCATGATCGTGCATACGGTCTACATGGTTTCCAGGAATGAAGAAAGTCGTGCTTTCGTAGGACATCGACTGCAAACTCAGTCGCTGACAAAAGCTCAGGAGCAACAACAAAAGCCCCAGGAGATGCTGACCAAAATGGCAGCACTTACCGGGAAGAACGAAATCCCGTACACAACAGCCGAACAGCGTCAGGAGCAGCAGACCGATACAAAGTTCCTGCGAAGGGTGCTTGAAAGAAAGGACAAGGAAGCTGCTGAGAAGGCTGCTAATATAAAGCAGACGGCTCTCTTGTTCCAGGATATAGTTGGAATGATGATGCAGCCAGAACCCCCAGCCGAGGATCTGCCGATAATCATTGAGGATGACAGAGGGGAAATAGCAAACCCTCTTCCGGCTTTATAGGCAGCCAAGGAGGAAACGATCTCCAATGCTTCTTTTGATGATTATATCGCTCAACAAATACGAGCTCATCATGCTAATGAAGCCGCATGCCAAATCATCAGAACTGGGCGACCGTGTCCAGGCTGGTATGACCAAATTAAATACTCTCCGGGATATACGATCCCTAAGTTCCATGTATACAAGGGGACAGATAATCCACACCAGCACATTGCGCGTTTTAAATTCATGTGCGGCAATACTAGAGGAAGGGATATACTACTCCTCCGACAGTTTGCCAGCAGTCTGGCGGGCATTACCTTCGAATGGTATGCGGAACTCCCAAATAATTCCGTGAAGAACTTCGACGAGATGGATATGCTCTTCTGTCAGAAATTTGCTAGTGAGAATGAACACACTACCGTGGCGGCGTTGGTTAGGTTGGACTGAATGAAACCTAGGTTCAATATGTTACCCGATGGCGAAAATTATGGTCAAAATGCGAGCAACGCATCGACAAAGCTGCAGCCGTAGGAATGTTCATAGCCATCCTTGACCCAAATTCAAAGGTGCTCCTATTTATGGCCCTCTTCAAGTCGACGACCTTCTAAGAGCTCATGGATAAAATGACTTGATTGGATCAGATGGGTCAAGACCCTTCATCATCCGATGAAGATGAATGAAAAGCGGAAGCAAGGTGGCGTTTTTCACCAATGCTCAACAAAAAATGAGCGGCTCTGTAGCAACATGTCGCCAAAATAGCGACAGTGTAGGTACTCGCTCCTCCCGAGATATACACAGGGGGCATATTTCTTACTGGAGGATGAATCTCTACGTCAGATGGTCTTTTCTTCTCAAACAACAGAAAGGATATCAAGGGACCTACAAACGGGTCCTACAATCAACTGGAATATCCCGCTTGAACAAAAAAACCATGGGAGGGATGTGAAATCCATGTCCCACTCCGAATCAGACAATGAGGGGAAAAACCCCTAAGTCAAGTTCATTCTTCCATGAAGGAGGATGACTCGGCAGAAGGAATGACGTGATATCTTGTTCCTTCGTATATGAAGAAGACTCTCCATCAGTATCGGAAAGCGACATTGATGAGCAGGGGGCAGGTGCCGTTTAAAATACCTGGTATTTCCTGCAAAACAACCCGATTGCTGCGATGGTGAAATAAGCAGTCCAATAGGGTGAAGATAGCCTATGGCGTGATGTGTCCATGCATACAAAATACATGCAACAACATCTCAACAAGAAAGCGTTGGAAGGAATGAGTTGGACCGAGATGTCCCTAACTAGTTCGTCGCCCCAAACACGGTGATGTTGGACCAAGATGTCCCTAAACTAGCATTTCATCCCGAACATAGGAATGATGGACCGAAACATCCCTAAACTAGTGTGTCACCTCAAACACGACGCGTCGCCTCAAACATGGCGATAATGGACCGAAACGTTCCTAAACTAGTGCGTCGCCTCAAACACTGCGTGTCGCCCCAAACACGGCGAAAGTGGACTGAGAAGTCCCTAAACTAACAATCCTCCTCAAATATGTCGATAATGGACCGAAATGTCCTTAAACTAACGTTCGTCTCCAAGATGAGAATGTTGGACCGAAAAGTCCTTAAACTACAAATTATCCTCAAACATGGCGATAATGGACCGAAACGTCCCTAAACTAGTGCGCCACCTCAAACATGGCGCATCGCCCCAATTACGGCGATATCCTCCCTTGAGATCTATATTGCAATCGAAGTCTCAACGGAGAGGGTTGCAACTCAAGTCCTGCCGGCTATACAGCTACTCCAGCGATGAAGCCACCCCCAAGTCCCACCGGTAAACAGATGGGTCACCAGCAGCGAAACAACTTTCGAGAGTTCCATTGTTCGAAAAAACGGTATGTCCACAAGCACGTCGAGCCTTTGTTTGTCAAAATCCTAACTCCAGCTCGACGTGCTTCTCATGCCAGCAGGATGCAGACGCAACATCAACAAAGGCTCTAAGGAGCCAAATCAAAAAGGAGTGACGGCAAAATCCTAACTCCAGCTCGACGTGCTTCTCATGCCAGCAGGATGTAGACGCAACGTCATCAAAGACCTAAGGGTCAAACAAAAAAGGTGTGATGGAAAAATCCTAACTCCAGCTCGACGTTCTTCTCATGCCAGCAGGATGCAGACGTAATGTCAACAAAGGCTCCAAGGAGCCAAATCAAAAAGGAGTGACGGCAAAATCCTAACACTAGCTCGACGTGCTTCTCATGCCAATAGGATGTAGACGCGACGTCATGAAAGACCCAAGGATCAAACAAAAAAGGAGTAATGGAAAAATCCTAACTCTAGCTCGACGTTCCTTCTTGGTGTAGATGCGACGTCAACAAAGGAGCCAAATCAAAAAGGAGTGACGGCAAAATCCAAACTCCAGACCGACGTGCTTCTCATGCCAGCAGGATGCAAATGCAACGTCAACAAAAGACCTAAGGATCAAAGCAAAAATTGAGTCAGGGAAAAATCCTAGCTCCAAGTCTTGACGGTTCATAAACAACCCATAGACTATCTAAACGTTCCCCTTCATTTTAGCCGGATGCGGACGCAATTATCAAATGAAATTGGATCAATGGCATATTCCTAGCTCCGGACTTAAATTGCAATATATACAGCATAGAGGTCCTACGGATGTCTACCCTACTTCAGCAAAGAAACAGTATGACATCGTCAAAACAAAAATTAAATGACGGAATATTCCCAGCTTCGGGTCTCGACGGCAACTCATATAAAGCCTAAAAGACTATCGGAGATCATCCCACACCAGAGAGGAGTGGTTATTACTCATCGAGGCTCCAAATTGAGCCTAACCTCAAGTAAAAAGCATCATGGCAAATTCCTAACATTTACTCTTCCAACGATAATATGACCTAAGGAGATTACTTGAAGACGTTTTGTCCAGCCCCCGAAAGGATCAGAGACACGACAGTCGCAAGGCTACTCGAACAGCAGCTTAAAGACAACATATCGAGAAATACATCAGTCAATGCAATGGTACCACATAATAAAACCCTAGTACCACAAACATAACGGACCCCTGTCGTAAAGAATAGGGTTTATCTATATTTCATGATAGGATACACCTGCGAGATCCTCTCGACTCATCTTGACTCGTAGGGAAAAACTTCTTTATGAAACCCTCACGGCTCATAAAGTTGAAAAGCCTTAGGCGACAGGGATATCAACCTGTTTTCTAAGCATTGTGGCCCTACAAGTAGGTCCAAACTGACTCTTGTATACTATCCACGGGCCACATTCTCCAAAGTCGCATACCGACGAGGAGGGGAAACAACTTACGAGTCCTCTCGACTCGTAAGGGGAAAATTCTTTTATGAGATTCTTACGATTCTCAAGAGAAAACGCACTAAGGAGTCCTCACGACTTCTAAGGAGAAAATACTTCGACAAGATCCTCTCGACTCGTAGGGAGAAAATTCTTTATGAGACTCTCACGGCTCATAAAGTTGAAAAGTCTTAGGCGACAGATTTAAACCTGTTTCCTAAGCTATCGCTGCCCAACAAGAAGGTCCAAACTGAATCTTGTATACTATCAACGGGCCACATTTGTCAAAGTTGCATGCCAATAAAGTGAAGAAGCCACTTGCGGGTCCCCTCGACTTGTAAGGAGAAAATACCTGCGTGAGATCTTTACGATTCGCTGAGGTGAAAGACACTTAGGAATCCTCACAATTTCTTAGGAGAATATGCACCTATGAGATCCTCACGACCCATAGGGAGAAAAACCTGCTTGAGACCCTTATAGCTCATGAACATGAAAAATTCTTAGGCGACAGGGATCCTAAACTTGTCTCCTAAGCCATCAATTTTATGGTAATGCATTATTTTGCACTGCTTAACCCACGTATAAGCTTACGTGGGCAAAGTAGTGGGGGAATTTGTTCCCGCCAAATTTTTTTGGCTCAGAACTTCGTGTTCCCTTATAAAAATAAAGCGAAAGCTCCACGTATTAAATACATACACCCACATGCATAACATGTAACTATCACCTCAGGTAGCGCCGCATGTGAAGTTCACGTGGGCGCCAATGTGCAAAGCACAGAAGCGCCTGTTACCCTAATATTTAAACATAATAAAACAACTAAGCTCTGTTAAAATTTTGTTGAGGCAGCGCCTCACGTGCCCCTCACGAGGGCGCCAGCGCTATTGCCAATCTTGTAGGATTAATCCTATGCTAGCGCCGTACATGCTCCTCACGTGGGCGCCAATGTGCAAAGTACAGGAGTGCCTATCATAAATAAGGATTAAATTCTTAAGTGGCGTCCACATGCACAACACGTGAGCGCCGACGCCCAAATTAAAAGCAAGTAAAATTAAATTCTACATAGGGATACTTCTATAAAAACTGGGATATTCTCCGTTAAACAGAGCCGTTGGATCAACGATTCATTGGTGATAATAAATCATCAGATGATAAATTCTATTTGGGAAATATTTTTCTTGATCTTTCTAATATGGAAATATCTTTCTCTAGCAGAGAATCTTGGATTTAAAATCCAATGGTGATAAAATATCACTATTTAAACTATCTGATAGAATTAAATTCTATGTGATAGAATTAAATTCTATTTGGGAAATATTTTTCTTGATCTTTCTAATATTGAAAGATCTTTTTCTAACAGAGAATCTTGGATTTAAAATCCAATGGTGATAAAATATCACCAATTAAACCATCTGATAGAATTAAATTCTATGTGGGAAATATTTCCCTGATTTTCCTCAAACAAGAAAGATCTTCTCTGATGCAACGGTGATTATAAAATCCCCCATCGATCATCTGATAAAATAAAATTCTATCTTAGGAAAATATTTTCCTAATCTTGTTAAACTAACAAGATATTTATATAACAGAATTAAATTCTATATTAGGAAAATATATTCCTAATCTTGTTAAATTAACAAGATATTCATATGATAGAATAAAATTCTAATCCTGTTAAACTAACAAGATATTCATATGATATAATAAAATTCTATCTTCGGAAAATATTTCATAATCTTGTTAAACAAACAAGAAATCTTCTCTATTAAACAAAGAGCTTTTTGATTAAAAATCCAACGGTGAATAAAATTCACCGATTGACCTAAAGGTTATTTTGATTGATCATGAAATCAATCATGATCTCTCAATGAGAGATTTTCTCAACAAATTGATTTTTAGCTTCTCCTATAAATAGGAGCAAATAGATTAATCAAAAGAGGGAAGAAGACGAGGACATAGAGAGCCAGAACAACACAGAGAGACGGAGAGAGGAAAACAGAAAGTAAAGAGAATTCAATTCTCAAAGAAGAAGAGATCCGTTTTCGAAACCCTAGATAAAGAAAATATCGAGATCAAAATATCTCCTTTACCTAACATATCTAAGGGTTGAGCCCTTCTAAAAGAACTTAGTTCTTTCTTTGGATCTAAGATCCACAAGACAAGTCTCCCACAATTTGATAATTTAATTCTCATCGGGAAGATCTTGTTCTTGAGAATCAAAGGATCATGAAAGAACAAATTTATAAGAGAAAGAATATGGAGTCCATAATACTCCAGGAACTCAGTTCCTTCGAATCAAGAACTTAATTCTTAAAAGAACATGATCCCAGATCCTCGAAATAGTGATCTTGGTGATCGTTAATGGTAAAAATACCATTAACAGAGATTTAAGTTCTCTAAAAAATATCAACAGATATTAAATCTCCATATAAAAGAATCTAGTGCCTCACGTGCTTCCCACGTAGGCGCCCCTCTTTAACAACGCCCAGCGCCTCACGTGCTCCTCACGCGGACGCCACACAAAAAGTGCTTAGCACTTCACATACAGCCAAAACGGCTAAGTGCCTAGCACTGATTTGTTAGGGATATGTATGCCCTGGAAGCCATTATTGTATGATATAGTGGATGCTTGGACATATATATAGAGGAATTTTTTTCTCGACATGATAGTATGCTATCTAGTTGCTCTTTATCTTAACATGTACACTTATATTATCGTACTGACTCTCCGATACATGTTGATAAAACTCTTAGGATGTGGACTTGACTACCAGGACTATGATGCAGATCATACTAGTGGGGCCTCGATAGTCCACAAGCACATCCTTTAATAGTTCTTAGTCGAGGGGATATCGAGACTGGGCCTCGATATTCTAGAGTAGACTAGTGTGTACGTTTCTTGACCCTGTATGGGGCGATGGTTGATCCCATAACCATTGGTGTTTGACATAAAAGATTGTACATAGGTGCTCATTAGAGAATGGGTACACCGAACAGGACTCGCCGAGAACTCTTAGATAGTATCATACCTATCGTCAGATAGCAGTTCTTTGGTGACACTGGTACATGTTAGTCTGTAGACCCGAGATCGTCATAGTGCCTTGTGTGGTTCCTACTATGCTTCGATTTCCTTCCTACCACGGTTCAAAGGAGTGTGCAAACAGGTGGATTTTTGGTACAGTGCGGAGTCGTATGGAGGCAGCGAGCGATAGGAGGGGTTTTGTCTCTTCAATTATAGGGAGTTGATGTTGCGCTATACTCGATTGGTTATAACAGTAAGTCCCTGGCCAGGGCTGATGAGATTTACTGGTAAGTGTCATCATTATTTTCTCGAACCGTTATGAGCCATATACACCGACATGACTTATCAAGTTACTAGGTTCTAACGATTTCAACCTTAGACTCGATATGCGACATATCAGACGAAGAGACCGGACTGTACGGTAAGTGTTATAGGCTTCATAGAAGTTTGGACAAGTTTGCTTGTTGATCTTCAATTCCTTCAATACCTGTGTAGCCGTTACGTCCAGCTAGTACCGCTGATGGCTTGTGGGTAAATGCTGTAATCATTACCTACTGTTGGCGTATTGACGAGTCTTTAGAGTCCCGTATAGTGGTTTCCTAGCTCAAGCTAAATGAAGTAGGGCACATATGTTGATATGTGCGGGAGCCTGATTAAATACGAGTATGTGATACCGTATTCTAATCTGGCGATATTTGTTATCTGTTAGGTTATATGTGATATAACCGGATTATTGAATTAAGTGTTGATTTTATAATATGATATAAAGATAAATGATATTAGTCGGTTATATATGATATAACCGGATTATTAAATCAAGTGTTGATTTAATAATTAGATATATATTTATATTTGATATATTTATATATTAACTAATATTAATGCTCACTAATTATTTTCATCTATTAATATATATATATATATACATGGATTTTCTATTTTGAGAAAATAGAATTATGAGGTGGAAAATGGGGAGATATTTGTGGAATGGGTGAGGCATGGCTTAAACAATAGTTTATTCATTTGGCTACACTATTGAAGCATGGTTGTATATTTGTATTGGATTTTATTCACGCTTCAATAAGTGAGATGATTCTTTTTGAATCCATTCTTTACTTGCTCACAACATAGCTCACTCTCTTGCTTTCTCCATTTTTCTTCTTCTTCTTCTTCCAAGCCCTAACCCTCACATGAGTTGTGAACCCTAGGGTTTGTGAGAATTCTAAGTGAGCTGAAACACCTACTTTATCAACCTACTCTAGATTAGCACTTTAGATTAGGTTGTTTCCTTCACTAATTGTTGATTAGTGAAGAGGTAGCTTTACCTAGAGTAACTTTAAGGTAGATCATCTTCGGCCTTGAAGATCGCGGAACAAGCTTGTTCATTTCTTCAAGTGGAGCGAAGAGGAGTCGTAGAGGCTACTACTTGGAGCTATAGAAGTGATGGACTTGGTCTACAAAGGTTGTAATCTCTTTCAGTTAGTGTAAAACTTTTTTTATCATGCTTAAACCCTAATACTCTAGTTAGATTCTAGGTTAGTGTAGCTTAGCACCCAAGAATTTTTAAAATTGCATACTTGATGCTTATAAAAACCTAGTGGTGCTGTTAAGACACACTTTCATGGTATCAGAGCCAAGCTAGAGTATTAGACGGTGTACTTAGAATTACAAAAACGAAATAACTCTGAAACAGTCGAATCGAAACCTAGTTTCTGTGCAATTTTTAAAGTCCTTTGAAATTTTTTTAAATAAGTTCAAGATGTTACATATGATGTAACTAGAACACCAGAGAAAATCGAGGCCCATACTCAAAAATTTGGCCGGCCACATGTGGATTTTGACAGGCCTGGCCTGTCCCCCTGTTCATTTTTGGGCTTAAGTTTCTTTGGTATTATGGTGTGTTGGTTTTAGGGTTTCATGTTTTGTTTGTTTTGCCCTGATTGCATGTAATGTTTGATGGATATAGTGCCCTCAAAGTCAATTATTGGATCACAGGCACGTGATTGCAATGATTGAGGGAGGACCTATACCGGTAGGACAGTCTTACTCGAGATGATAATATGCTGTCTAGTTTATCTTTATCATCGTGTGCTGTTTTAGGTGACATGATATGTATCACTATTACATGTTGATAGAGCCCATATGATTCTTGCTTGACTACCAACAGTATGATGGCGATCATATACGTGGGAGTAGGGTAGTCTATAAGCACATAGTTAAATGTGGTCCCTAGTCGCGGGAGTTTCGTGATAAGGCATCGATACTCCGGAGTAGACTAGTGTATACAGTCGAGACCCCGACGAGGGGCGATGGCCGGTCTCATAAGCCATTGGTGTCAGTTGGTTAACCAAATATGTATACAGGTGATCATTAGGTTATGAGTACACCGGACATGACTCGCCGGGAATATGCTAGCTGGTTATTAAAACCCGTCGTCAGATAGCAATTCCCAGGTGACATGTATACAGGTTAGTCTATCGACCTGAGATCGTCATTTGTCTCGTGTGAGTTCCCACTGTGTTTTGATTATTACACTACCACGGCTCAAATGAGTCGTGCAAACAGGTTATAGTTGGGTACAGTCCCGAGCCACATGGAGGCAGTGAGAGGATCGGCAGGGGATTCGTCTCTCCCAACGTTGGGAGTGAGATCGTGCTGTGTCTAAGAGAGCCATTACACAAAATCCATGGCCATGGTAAGTGAGATTTACTGGTAGGTATTCAAGTAGTATCTCAGGTGTTTTGGGCTTCACTCCGATATGACTTATACCGCTTTTGGGGGTCTGACGTTTACCAGCTCCCTAGGCCCGATATGCGATACTCATAGACGAACGGACCGGACTGTACGGATATTGTCACACATAGGCTCAGTAGGGTTCCAGGATGAGTTCTCTCATCGGACTCCCTTTCACTCAATACATGGGCAGCCGTTACGTACAGCTAGTACCACTGACGGCTTGTGGTTAAACCCACTGCCAGAGTATTGACGAGTCTTTAGAGTCCCCCACAGAAAGTTTCCCAGTTCGGGCGAAACGTTGTAGAGGCCGTATGGTTTTATGGAAGGGTTCGAACGTACACGTGCATGGCTCGGACAGATAATACTGGCGGGCTTTGGTTTAAGCCAGATCCTAGTATTATACTGTGCAGATTTTGTCTCGTTGCATTTGTATTCGGTTGTAATACAAATGTGGTTATGTATATACAGTCGCGGGGTTATCCTGTAATTAGTTACGGGATCGCTTTTTGAAGTTGCCAGTTTGTATCTTCATTTTGGCCATTTATCTTTCTTTTCTTCTTTGGTAGAAATTGATGTGAGGGGGTTCTTTGCAAATTCGGCAATTAGTAAAGGAAGGGCTTTTTAGTGGCGCTGGGGCTCCCAGCAGGAACCAGAAGCTTCTAGTGAGCATGACTCATCGTGTGCATTATTGGTGCAATTAATGTTTCTTGGAATGGCTTAAGATATTTGTTGTAGATATTTTTCTTTCTGGTCACCTCTCTTGCCTTGTGCTCACCCCCCTACTCTTGGCCGAGCCCATCTTTGTCAGCCCCATTTTTTTGGGGTGAGGATTGATTCATTTTCATTGCAACAAAATCCTTAGCTCATTCAAAAGCATTTTTCCATCTCCTCCAAAAAGGCAACTTCAATTAACCTTCATCAATCGCTTGGGTGGCTCGAAAAAAAGTATTGTACCCTTTCTCTACATCAACCTTGGAAACGTCGGTTAGCAAACTTCGTGTCCGAGTTGCCTCGGTTCAGAGGCGGGAGCCCGTATAAATAATCGTTGATGTGGCGTAGTTTTTGGCGAGGAGGAGATCGTATATCGAGCAAGATCGGAGAGCGAACTTCGTCGGTGCATCCGCAACATGCTAGGGGCAGAGGTTAAAGACCGAAGGACACGGATCGATCGGTATAATCTCTAAACCCCTTTTACAGTATACTAGTTTACGGTTAATGGTACGATCCGGGATTCGGATGCGGTTAGCGCCAGCTCGTAAAAAGTTTTTGTTCCGCATTTGGCCTCGAAAAGACGCCCGGGGTGCTGCCGTATCCCAACATGGTATCAGAGCCAAACTATTAACCATCTACTAGTTGATTTAGACAATGTTAAAGTATCGAAACCGGAACAAACCCAATCGATGCCACTTGATTTTTGTTCTCTGTTGTTTTTGAAATGGTCCAGAAAAATTATTTAAACATGCCTAGAAGACTACTCATGAGGACACAAGAACACACCCCAAACACGAACCCAAGCCATCGGTTTTTGGCCGATCCCCTTAGCCCCAGATTCGGCGTCACCGGCCCTGTATTGGCCTTTTGTGTTGGTGTTTTGGGTGTTGCTCTGGTCTCTGGGAAGTTGATCCTATGGGGTTTTTATTTAGCCCAATTTGGATATGGTTTTATCAGTTTGTTTGGACTATTTCGGGGTTATTTCGGAGTCGATATTTTCTAACATTGTTTAAGTTTCGCAGTGCTTTACATTACTATCAGTGAACGTGAATGTCATTCGATCGGTAAAACTTGTCAATTGCTATAGTCCTTTTAGACGGGTTTTGCAAACGTGACATCTACGTTGATGTTCTGTGTTGTGCTGTGATGTTGCGGATTTGTCGTGGTGGATAGCTTGCGTGCAATGGTAGTGCAGTTTGGATATATTTGTACATTTGATATTGCAGGGCGAGCGTCTGACATGTGGACTGCCTTCACTGCCTGTTTGTACATTATTCTTTTGGGGCACGACCGGGCTGAGGTCGATGTACCCGTTGTATATATTTTCTTTTCTGTACTAGGTTTACCCCACGGTGGAGTGCACGGATAGCCGGGTTCTAGAGGGCAACGAGCCCGCATCTCATGGCTTTGAGACGGAGGGGGCTTCACTTTAGAATTGGCGGGCTATTCGCCGCACTCGTAGGGGGTATAGGTTGACCCAAGGAGGGGTGCCCAAGTTAACGGATTCCGTGAAGTGCTGGGTGGTCCATTCACTTTGCTGAAGGGGGCTGCCTCGCTTCTGGTTTCGGAGGGTAACTTGCCGCGCTCGTAGGGGTTTAGGTTTTCATTGCACAAGCTATCCACACGACCAGGGGAACGTCGGGTTTCAGTTGCGGTTCAGTGAAACCCGGGGATCCCAGATTATCTGTACTTTTCTGTAATGTTGCATTTATCACGCCTGGAGAGATTTTTGTATATTGATATATATACTAGTAGATGTTGTATATGTTTTACACCCGCGCTAGTCCAGTCCCCACTCTGTCGTTAATTAAGTAACCTAACAGGTGATGACGGGACCCAGTGGCGAATGCTGATAGCATATACGTACATTTTATTTTCGTTCTTTATTGGTGTGTTTAATTGATGGTATTGCGTTGATTCAGATCAATGCAAAAGAAAATAGACCTATACAGATGTTGTTGGAACATTTTTCAAAAATCTGTTATTGCAAGGATGTTCTCTTTTGTTTTGCAGAGTGGTATTCAGTTTAGAATATCCAGCACCTCATTCGACGAGGCAAGGTCCGAGATCCCTTCACCGGGAGTGACCCCTTGGACAGAGGTTTGCGTCAGGGTAATAACTTCACTATAGCCGATTACTTTTGCTTTGCATCGTGGTATTCAGTTGGAATATCCTGCACCTCATTCTACGGGGAAAGAGCCGAGATCCCTTCACCAGAAGTGACCTCTTTAGCAAAGGTTTTCGCCACTATATTTTTATAAAAGGCTATGCAGTTCCTTCAACGATATCAAGTTCATTACGCTAAAGGTTTTTCGCTAAAAACTAGTCGTAGCCCTCCGTTATTTCTTACGAGCATTATTTAGTATTAGTGTTGCGTTTGTTGACCTAGTCAAGGCGTAGTGTTCGGTAGCTAAGTGGTGCTTATTTGTTGCATAAATGGGATTGGTTAGGACAGTCGTGCGGCCTTGTTGACCTAGTCAAGGGCACGTATGGGTGGGTTTATTGCAATCCAGGATAATGATGGGTTGAACTTGACTAGCGGTTTATGGTTTGTTGACCTAGTCAAGGTCATAAGACGCTTGGGGTAAAAATCACATCGGGAGTTTCAAACATACAGGAAACTTGCCAGGCATGCGCATACCTTCTGGAGTGTGATAACGTGAGTGGATTCCATCAGGTTATCATGCGATGATAGTTGGATCCCGGTTCCTACTGATGATTTGGTTTACTCCTCGGGTAATCCCGACTAATTCTTCTTTCAGGTTTGGAGGAGAATTTGAGGATACAGTGGGAGGTTTCCTGATTAGATAAAGTGATAACCATTCTGATCTAGCTTAGAGTGCACGCAGAGTGTTTCTTTTCTCTCTCTCTTTGGCAGCATCCATGGCCCGACCATAGACTATGACTCAGTAACCAAGTTAACCGAACTTTCTTAAAACACTGGCTTTTGAATTGTCTAAGTTGCATACATCGTTGCTACTCCTTCTTTTACCCTTTGCTTTTCTCCAGAACACCCCGTATCACTGCGGATATCCACTTCCATTGGATAAATCCATCGTATGGTTATATACGAACTCGAAGGAATTTATTTCAGATTCGAGGATGAATTCTGGTTCTGGAGAAATCGAATTAGACTATTCAGTTGTCTTTTCCTTTTACCTTCTCTCAAGTTGTGAGGGCTCCTAGGATTAGGTGGCAGTACACCTATTACGCTTATTGGATAGTCTTCTTCCAAACCATAGGCAGGTGCCGAAAGGTATGGAATGAAAAAAACCAATTAGCCTAACGGTGGTGTACAGAAGGTAATTGGTAAAGACAAATAAATGGATTAGAAAGAGGGCAAAGTAAATTGCGACTGCTATTCACGACCAAACCAAGTATTACATCGCCACTTCTATTTCACCTTTGTATTTCTCCAGAACACCGCGTATCACTACGAAGATCCACAGTTATTTAGATAATCCATCGTATGGTTATTTACGAACTCGATGGAACTTGTTCCAGTTCAGGGATGGATTCTGGTTCAGGAGAAATAGAATAAGGTTTATTCAGTTGTCTTTTATCATCACCTTCTCTCAGGTTGCGAGTACTCCTAAGATTTGGAGAGTACACCTATTACGCTTATTGGATAGTCTTCTTCCAAACCATAGGCTGGTGCCGAACGGTAGGGAAGGAAGAAATCCATTAAGCCTAACGATGGTGTACAGAAGGTAACGACTAAAGACAAATAAAGGGATTTGGAGAGATGGCAAAGAAATATACGGTTATAATCATGAATCTGGATAATAGAAGAGGCATTACTAGGAATACCCGGATACCCCTTCGAAACATATTCATGTTTCACTTTTACTGTGTATTGTTAATAGAAAAATGATTTCCCAATTAGTCCTTGCTCCAGGGTATGTATTTACCTGGTCTGATTCTCACATCTGTAAGGTTTTACAGATGATGAGTGGGAGTAAGTTATTGGGAATTAGGTGATCATCCTCATTATATCGGAATTCGTTGTAATTGGTGATATTTGAGGAAATCGCTTGCGTATAGTTTTCAACTTACAACGCACAGGGTTTGAGTGCTTCAACTCAGGGGACTCATACAGAGTATTGTATGTTGTCCAGTGTCCATTAGGATAAAGGGGTTGGTCCTCGTAATATATTCTGTTTACTTGTGACTTCTCTAGTTTTAGACATGTGTTTCGTAGAAATACAAGGTCCAAGTTTGAGAAGTTATAGGTATAAGAATAAAGTAGAGAACTAGGTGTAGCAAGTATCGGGATTCTTCAAGGGTGTCGAAGATGTAGATACTTACGGTCGGTATTCAGTTGATAGTAATAGTTTAGAGAAATTGCTTCTCTTTCAGGTTACTCATAATTGGATGAACTCCTAAGTTGAGTATTGCTGATCTGCCTCTCTCCATTTAGTTGACATGCACTAGAGACAGCTGCATGATTTGAATCTGGTTCCAATTAAATCAGTGCCTCTGTTTCTATATTGTATATAGAATGGATCATATCTTAACGATGTTAAGGTATATGGAGTTGTCCGGCTTATGCTTAAAACCAGACTCTGGATAACTCAAGGTACGTTTCTGTAATAGCTGTTTGTGGGTTGACCTTGGCTTTGACGAAGGTTGAGTTTCTACCATCTGGAAGATCAATGGTGATATTTTTCTTGACTCGCCACAGTTTTAGTAAAATGTACTTTTTCAGAAAGCAGTATTGGGAGTATGGTAGAATTGGAAGAGATTACAGAACCGCAAACGATTACGGAAAATTTAATAGGACCTAAAGATTAAATCAGGTTTGACATTCCGTTAGCTACTCCGAAGATATGGCGGGTAACCTCAGACACCCGAGAGGTACTCCGGTATCCTCAAGGACGGTGACAGGGAGGTTCTTGTTTACCCAGACTTGCCATTACTGCTGCTCCAGACTATAAGACCCGGCAGGAGGATAAGTATAGCGTCGTTCTAAACTCGTTTTAGAAGTGCACGCTTATATTATTCTGCCAGAGGGTTGTCGTAATCAGTGGGAGCAGCGGAAGCATAGTGGACAAGGAGCTTGTGTCTATTTATAGACTAAAGCAGATATAGAGGAGATAGATCATCTATTTTTGATGTGACAGGCATGGGCTTTGACTTCATCAGAATAGGGGATGGATCTATTAAGAAGGTAATAAGGTGTGATGTCCTGTTACTTGGATGACATACAAATTGTAGGAAGTAAAATTCCTATACCACGATCGGTTGTACTTTGGTTGTCACACGGTGGTTTCTCCACACAGGATATAGATATTATATCAGACATTCTGGTTACTAGATCTATGGGTTTAGATCTAGATTTGGGTAGTTTCCCAATCTGGGTACTTAGACAACATTCTAAAGGTATTTAGAATGGACGACTCCTGGCATGGTGGTGTACCAGTAATTGGTGGAGTCACCCTCTCTAAAGGCGTCTTACAGACTAAAGGGGAGAGGGATGTGCATGATTGGCAGATCACTTGGTTAGGCGATTGAGTTGATAAGGAGATGTCAAGTACCACACCAGATGTTGTTTTTGCACTAGATACAATAAGATGTTATTGATCCAATCCTGGAGGAACGTTCGGAGGCAGTTTTAGAACATAAGTGGATGTTCTAGGGATTTGATAACGACAGCCTCCTTCGGGAGACGGTTATCATTCCATGCTTCCAAGGTGACCTGGATGACAGAGTGACTGTCAGAGTTATAGTTCTCCCTCCGACGAGGAGCAGTAGTTTGGACAGGGGGTCCAAGCAGATACCGAGGGAGGCATGGCGCAAGATACTGATTAAGTTCAGTTGATGATACAGTCTAAGAAGTTTGGATTTGGAGTTCATTTGTGAACTAGGTCCCATCAGATATCCAGACATATTCTAAGATAGGTATTGCTCATATTCGGGAGATAGGTTTCTCCGCGAACTTGAGATTAAGAGAGACATAGAAAGGAACATCAGAGCGGATCCACTCACTGAGGCTATTTCTCAAACACAAGAGTTTCACAAACAAGCTTTGTGACACTGATTAGTAGAGGAGTTGGGTATTCGGTATCACACGGGCTGTGAGTATACGACATCGCAATAATTAGGCTTAAGTGCAAGTGCGAGATTGTTAGATATAGTGCCCTCAAAGTCAATTATTGGATCGCAAGCACGTGATTGCAGTGATTAAGGGAGGGCTTATACCAGTTGGACAGTCTTGCATGAGATGATAGTATGCTGTCTGATTTATCTTTATCATCGTGTACTGTTTTAGGTGACATGATATGTATCTCTATTACATGTTGATAGAGTCCATAGGATTTTTGCTTGACTACCAACAGTATGAAGGCGATCATATACATGAGAGTAGGGTAGTCTATAAGCACATCCATAAAATTGGTCCCTAGTCGCGGGAGTTTCGTAATAGGGCATCGATACTCCGGAGTAGACTAGTGTATACAGTCGAGACCCCGACGAGGGGCGATGGCCGGTCACACAAGCCATTGGTGTCAGTTGGTTCACCTAAGATGTATACAGGTGATCATTAGGTTATGAGTACACCGAACAGGACTCGCCAGGAATATGCTAGTTGGTTATTAAAACCCGTCGTCAGATAGCAATTCCCAGGTGACATGTGTACAGGTTAGTCTATCGACCTGAGATCATCATTTTTCTTGTGTGAGTTTGTCTCTTGTGAGTTCCCACTGTGCTTTGATTATTACCCTACCACGGCTCAAAGGAGTCGTGCAAACAGGTTCTTGTTGGGTACAGTCCCGAGCCACAAGGAGGCAATGAGCGGATTGGCAGGAGATTCGTCTCTCCCAACCTTGGGAGTGAGATCGTGTTGTGTCTAGGAGAGCCATTACACAAAAACCATGGCCATGGTAAGCGAGATTTACTGGTAGGTATTCCAGTAGTATCTCAGGTGTTTTGGGCTTCACTCCGACACGACTTATACCGCTTTTGGGGGTCTGACGTTTTCCAGCTCCCTAGGCCCGATATGCGATACTCATAGAAGAATGGACCAGACTGTACGGATATTATCACACATAGGCTCAGTAGGTTTCCACGATGATTTCGCTCATCGGACTCCCTTTCACTCAGTATATGGGCAGCCGTTACGTACAGCTAGTACCACTGACGACTTGCGGTTAAACCCACTGCCAGAGTATTGACGAGTCTTTAGAGTCCCCCATAGAAAGTTTCCCAGTTCGGGCGAAACGTTGTAGAGGCCGTATGGTTTTATGGAAGGGTTCGAACGTACACGTGCACTTGTGCACGTGTCATGGTTCGGACGGATAATACTGGAGGGCTTTGGTTTAAGCCGGATCCTAGTATTATATTGTGCAGATTTTGTCTCGTTGCATTTGTATTCGGTTGTAATACAAATTCGGGTATGTATATACAATTGCGGGGTTATCCAGTAATTAGTTACGGGATCGCTTTTTGAAGTTTCCAGTTTGTATCTTCATTTTGGCCATTTATCTTTCTTTTCTTCTTTGGCTGAAATTGATATGAGGGGGTTCTTTGCAAATATGGAAATTAGTAAAGGAGGGGCCTTTTTGTGGTGCTGGGGCCCCCAGCAGCAACCTGAAGCTTCTAGTGAGCATGACTCATTGTGTGCATTATTGGTGCAATTAATGTTTCTTGGAATGGCTTAAGATATTTGTTGTAGATATTTTTCCTTGTGGTCACCTCTCTTGCCTTATGCTCACCCCCCTACTCTTGGCCGAGCCCATCTTTAGCAGCCCCATTTTTTTTGGTGTGAGGATTGATTCATTTTCATTGCAACAAAATCCTTAGCTCATTCAAAAGCATTTTTCCATCTTCTCCAAAAAGGCAACTTCAATTAACCTTCATCAATCGCTTGGGTGACTCGAGACAAAGTATTATACACTTTCTCTACTTCAAGCTTGGACACGTCGGCTAGCAAACTTCGTGTCCGAGTTGTCTCAGTTCAGAGGCGGGAGCCCGTATAAAGATTAGTTGACGTGGCGCAGTTTTCGGCGAGGAGGAGATCGTAGATCGAGCGAGATCGGAGAGCGAGCTTCGTCGGTGCATCCGCAATTTGCTAGGGGCTGAGGTTAAAGACAGAAGGACACAGATCGATCGGTATAATCTCTAAACCCCTTTTACAGTATACTAGTTTACGGTTAATGTTAGTAATTTGTATGCCCTAAAGGCCATTATATGGATAGTGGAAACTTGGACATATTATCTATGGAGATAGATGAATTTCTTGCTCAAAATGATAGTACGCTATCTGGTTTACTTTATCTGTACATGTAGATTTAATCATTTACGCATGTTGATAAAGCCCAAAGGATATTTGCTTGACTACTGTGATTATGATGCGGATCATACTAGTGGGGTACATGTAGTCTATAAGCATATCCTTGAACTGTTCCTAGTCGAGGTTGTATCGAGACAGGGCATCGATATTCCAGAGTAGACTAGCGTATGCTATTCTTGTCCCATATGATGGGCGATGGATGATCCCATATCCATCTGGTGAGGAGACACCAAAGATTGTATGCGGGTGCTCAGTGGAGACTGGTTACACTGAACGGACTCGCCGAGAACTCCTATGTGGTATTATATCTATCGTCGGATAGCAGTTCTCTAGGAACACTGGTACAGGTTAGTCTGTAGACCCGAGATCGTCATAGAGTCTTGTGTGTCCTCCCACTATACTTTGATCTCCACCCTACCACGGCTCTACTGAGTCGTGCAAACAGGTGGTCTTTGGGTACAGTCCCGAGGTGCATGGAGGCAATGAGCGATAGGAGGGGTTTCGTCTCTCCCGATATTGGGGGTTGATGTTGTGCTATGCTAGATTGGCTATAACATGAAGTCCCTGGCCAGGGCTGCTGAGATTTACTGATAAGAGTTATCAGTAGTTTCTCAATCTGTTATGAGCCATACACCAGCATGACTTATTGAGTTATTGGGGTCGACGATACCATCCCTAGACTTGATATGCAGCATATCTGACGAAGAGACCGGACTGTACGGTAAGTGTTGCCAGTTGGCTCGACGGGAGTTTTTACAGCTTCGCTGGTTTTCTTCTGATCGCTTCAATACCCGGGTGGCCGTTATGTTTAGCAGATCTCTTGCGGCTTGTAGATGTTTGATATGATCATCATCTACTGCCGGCGTATTGACGAGTCTTAGAGTCCCACAATGAAGTTTCCTGGCTCAGGCAAAACGATGTGGTGTGCATATAGATATGCGCGGGACCCGCTTAAATACGGATATGTGGTAACGTATATTAATCGGGCATTTTCTATTTGACGGATCATATGTGATATGACCGGTATGGTAAATCAAGTGTTGATTTAACTAATTACATTTAGATAAATTCTTTAAATAAATCCTTTTGGATGCATGCATGCATGCACATGATGATGTGCATGGACACATACATGCATACATAGTATCATGGTTGTTGATACAAAAATGGTGGCAATATAAGACTTATATTGAAGCTTTTAATTTGTATTTATCATTTTAAGTTAATGTAAAGAATACCTACACATACTCCTTTATATCTTTTCATTTTAAGTTAATGAAAAGAAAACCTACACATGCTCCTTTATTCCTTAGTGGGTATCCTTTACTTAACTTAATGAAAAGAATTTCCACCCATGCTTAATTCTTTATGAAAAGAATTTTGCAACCATAATTATAGTGGAGGTGGAATAAAGATGTTTATTCCTTTCTCAACACTATAAATAGCTTCATATGTGATATGAAACTTACACAATGAAAAACACACAAGAGTGAAAACAACAAGGGTGTGAAAACTAGTTATCATATTTGATATGATAGAAAGCTCAATTCAAGCCACCATTATTTTCTTCTTCCTCTCTTGATTTTCTCTCTAGAGTGAAGTTAACAAAAGAAAGGATTTCAATTGAAGAACATAAACCACATTATCATACTACACACCTCTAGCCGATTTGTGCAGGGTGTTTACTCTACTTCGTTTGCGAAACGAGTAAGGTAAGGAGCTTTGGGCAAAGGGACTTCGGGTGGATCATCGTGGACAAGGGAGGCTACCATCGATCCGTACCAAACTCTCATAGTGCCAAGGAGTCACCGAGGAAGATCTACAAAGGTTGTAATCTTTCCTCTTAGTAAAAATTTTACAATTGCATGTGATGTTTATTTGTATGAATCCCTAAAACTTCTAGTTTCGATTCTTGTCGGGCTAGCTTAGCGCCTCCAAAATTTTGATTATGGCATGTGTGATGCCACCGAACCCTTGACGAGGTGCTAGGCCGTCCCAACAGTGGTATCAGAGCCAAGCTAGAGCTTTAGGCGATGCGTAGGAGAAATTAAACGTCCGATCGAACCGCAAAACATCAATTTTGACAGCTCTCTAGAAATTTTTTGAAAATTGGATTTTTCCAAATTAAAATGTCCTAAAAAAATCAGCAGGCAAATCTAAGAATTACCATGTAAATATTTTTAAACGATCACTCTAAAGCGCCGCGGAAGGGCGGCCAAAGCATGGCTTTGGCGGCGCTTTAGCGGCCGTACTGTAGCATCATGAGAAATTTTTTTTTTGCAGAGTACCTGATTTAATTAGTACATGCCTCTGGAATATTTAAAAACATACTCAACTGTTGAGTTTTCTGGAGATAAATTGAATTTGGTGATTCGATTGGAATGGTTTAACTTCGTTCAGATTTTCAGATTTTTAGAACTTGTTAAAATGTTTGAACGAATATTACAAACACAGTTTTTCCCGTATTGGAAAAATTCCAAGTGTTGGATTTTTCCCTAGTTCAAAACCTTCGAAAAACATGCAAGCGCATCTTTGGACACTCTAGAAGAACATAACCATAACTCGATTATGTGACCGTCAAAACTATCAACGAACCTTAGGGTTTTTGGTAGTTTAGCGTTGCCACATGTGAGGCGTTGGTTTGGCCCTTCTACGGTTGGTCCATAAGGGGCTGTGGCATGTTCTAGAAATTTTTGAACTCGGCTCAAGTGTTGTGCAGTTTGGGAAATCTAGGGTGTTTGTTTATTCGATCGAAGAGTTTAACATTGTTTATTTATCTGAAATGTGATACAATATGTGGAATTCATATAGTTAGGCATGAAATACGAAGTATGTGATATTTCGAATTTATGATGTCTAAGGAGATTGTGGATTCCAAATGTTGTAGTTTTTCATTTTATTTTCTGTGACCGTAAGTGTAGTATGTGGTGTATCGCCGTTTTCGTTGCTATACGTCAACGACAATCGGGATACGCATACTTACTTACGTTGATGATATGAGTTATTATGTGTTGCTGAGATATGATGAGTAGGATTGTCGCGATTGAATAGCCGGGGTTTTTTTTATGTGAGATGAGAGTTTTTATTTTCATTCATGTAATAAATCAATTGTATATTATTTACTTTTCCGCATTAGGATAGACCCAAGGAGGGGAGCACAAGTGACCGGGTTCTAGGGTTCAGTGGGAGGCCATCTCGAGGAGTCGAGACAGGGTCTCCTAAACTCTAGAATTGGCGGGATCACTTGCCGCTCTCGTAGGGGTCTAAGGGTGTGGGCTTGGCTATTCATCACGACCGTGGAATCCGTATTTTCTATTGTTGGCTCGATACAAAATACGGACGTCCTAGATATCCTTTTATATGCTTCTGCTGTTGATATTCTGTAATGTGATTACTTAGTATCTGAGACGAATGGATTATTATTATATATATGATATATAATAAACGTTGCTTATATTTTACACCCGCGCTAGTCCCGCCCCGCTATGCCGTTAGTTAAGTAACCTAACGGTGCATAACGGGACACTGTGGCGAATGCGGATGGTATAAGTATACGTTCTATTCTGTGATGGCTTAGGAACTTAGATGATGGGATCACATTAATGAGATTAATGTAAAGAAAAGAAACCTAATGATGTTGTAGAATCGGATTTGAAACAAACTCGGCTTTTTATGAAAAATGCAAGTTTCAAGAATATGCGGAGCTTAAGCCACTCCTTTTCTTAACCGTTTGATTCTACAACGAGATCAAGTTCAAAGCGTTAAAGGTTTTCTTAAAAACCATCCGCAACCCTCCGTCATTTTAGGAAGCAGAGTACTTAGTATTCGTGCTACGTATGTCGACCATAGCCGAGGCGTAGTGTACGGTAGCTAAGTGATGTCTTCCTACAAAGCATATGATGCGATTAGTTAGGACATTCATATGATTATGTTGATCATAGTCAAGGGTCATATGGGTGGGTCTAGTTAATCAAGAAATGACGGGTAGAATTTGACTAGTACTTATGATATGTTGACCATAGCCAAGGTCATAAGTGACTAGGGGTAAAAACCATATCGGGAATTTCAAGAGTTGAAATTTGCAATGAGATTGCATACCATCTATGTGATAGTTGGATCTCGATCTCACTGTAAGTAAATGTTACTTCTAGGAGAGTTTCAAGTGTAAAACCTTCCTGGCTAGTTTTCTTTTCAGGTTTTGAAAGAAAATTTGATAAAAGCAGTGGGAAACATCGATTAGATAAAATAATAACCAATCTATTTCTTTGAAAGAGCAATTCGCTAAGTATATCCTTTTCTCTCTCCAAATGACAATTACAGATGTCAGGAATTAAGCTTCTACTTGAGAAAAATAAACTGACATGACCAAATTATAAAGATTGGTTGAGGAACTTGAACATTGCACTTTCATATGATAAGGTATCATATGTCCTTAATACTGAAGCCCCACCCGTCCCAGGACCTGAATCATCTTTCGCGGATAGGGAGATCCGAAAAACTTGGGAAAATGACTGCAACACGGCCAAGTGCCTCGCGCTCGCTTCTATGGACAGTGTCCATCAGAAGCAACACGAGAATATGGATGTGCAATCCATCTTTCTTCACACAAAGGAGTTGTATGAAGAGCAATCGCGTACTTTAAAATACGAGGCATCTAGAAAGCTATTTCAGATGCGAATGGCCGCTGGTGCATCAGTTGGAGACCATGTTTTGAAAATGATTGGTCTTATTGATGAACTTGAGGGACTGGGATGGACTATGGATAATGAGCAGTATACGGATATTGTTCTACAGTCTCTCCCCCCTGCCTTTGCTCCGTTCATAGTAAATTTCAATATGAATGGTTTGGCGAAATCATTGCCTGAACTTCTCAATATGTTGAGAAGTGCAGAGAACACATTGAAAACGGCAAGAACTCCCGCTCTGCTTGCTGGGCCATCTTCCTCTTCATTCCCAAAAGCTAAGGCCAAGGGAAAGAAGAAGAAGAAGTCTATCACACAGAAAAGAGGAGTTAGAAAGGCAAAGGGGAAAGACAAAGCCGGGACTGTGGGAAGTGGAAAAGGAGAATGTTTTTACTGTAAAAAGTCAGGATACTGGAAACGGAACTGTGCTGCATACCTTGCTGATCTCAAGAAGAAGAAGCATGCTGATGCTTCCACTTCAGGTATGTTTGTAACTGAAAACTGCTTTTCTTTAAACTCTGCATCCTGTGTATTGGATACCGGTTCTGGTTCTCACATCTGCAATTGTATGCAGGGATTGAGAAATAGTAGAGTTTTAAAGGTTGGAGATCATACTCTGCGGGTTGGAAATGGTTCCAATATACATGCTGTATCCGTGGGAGAGTATCATCTAGGGTTGCCTTCAGGATGTATTTTGGTTTTGAATCCGTGTTATTTTGTACCAAGTATGCTGTGTAACATTATATCCGTTTCTTTGTTGGACAATGAAGGATATCATTTTATGTTGCAAAATAATGTTATGAACATTAACCTGAATCAAGAGTTGATTGGGCATGGTACACTAAATAACGGTATTTACATCCTGAACCAACACACAGTTTTCAATATACAACATACTAGTAAAAGAAAGTTTTAAGATATAAATGAAGCTTTTCTTTGGCATTGTAGACTTGGTCATATTAATGAAACAAGACTAAATAAGCTACATAAAGATGGATATTTAAATCCGTTTGAATATAAATCTTATGCGACTTGCCAGTCTTGTATCAAAGGTAAAATGACCAAAACTCCGTTTAGTGGACACGGAGAGAGAGCTGGTGAACTCTTAGGCCTCATACATAGTGATGTATGCGGACCAATGTCTACACTTGCAAGAGGTGGTTTTTCATACTTCATCACTTTTACTGATGATTTCTCAAGATTCGGACACGTGTTTTTGATAAAGCACAAATCCGAAGCTTTTGAGAAATTCAAGGAATATAAACTTGAAGTAGAGAAGCAAACAGGCTTGAGCATCAAGAAACTTCGGTCGGATCGAGGTGGAGAGTATTTAAGTACAGAGTTTCTAGACTTCTTAAAAGAGAATGGGATTCTCTCTCAGCTCACTCCTCCTTACACACCGCAGCATAATGGTGTGTCAGAACGGAGGAATCGTACCCTATTGGATATGGTACGATCCATGATGTGTGATGCTGAGTTACCGCTTTCCTTTTGGGGACATGCATTGGAGACAGCAATGTATCTATTGAACAGGGTGCCAACCAAGACCGTGTCTACCACTCCATATGAGATGTGGAATGGAAAGAGACCATCTCCTAAAAGGTTTAGGATTTGGCGTTGTCCGGCTTTTGTTAAAAAGCAGAATCCAGACAAACTCGAGACACGATCGGTCATGTGTAAGTTTGTGGGGTATCCAAAACATTCGTATGGATATCTATTCTACCACAAAGAGGAACAAAAGGTGTTTGTTGCTCAGCATGCCACATTTTTGGAAAATGAGTTCTTTACGGAAAATACTAGTGGCAATATGGTAGAACTAGAAGAGGTTCTAGAGACACAAATTACTCAAGAGGAATTGGTTGAAACTGATGTTCCAGTAGAACTTCAAGAACCTCAGCCGCTCAGGAGGTCTAGTAGAACTTCTCACCCACCAGAGAGATACTATGGGTTTCTCATAGATGGTGATAGAGAAGATTGCATTATGGATGATGATGACCCTACTAGTTTTCAGCAAGCTATCACGAGTAGTGACTCAGTGAAATGGCTGGAAGCAATGAGATCCGAAATGGAGTCAATGTACACCAACAAAGTATGGACTTTGGACGTTGCACCTCCTGGGATAAAACCCGTTGGGTGCAAATGCATCTTTAAGAGAAAGATTGGTGTAGATGGACAGGTGGATACCTATAAAGCAAGGCTTGTAGCGAAAGGTTTTCGTCAAAGACCAGGCTTGGACTATGATGAAACTTTCTCTCCGGTAGCAATGCTTAAATCCATTAGGATCCTACTTGCTATTGCTGCTCACTATGATTATGAGATCTGGCAGATGGACGTAAAAACAGCATTTCTAAATAGTGATTTAGAAGAATGTGTTTTTATGGATTAGCCAGAGGGCTTCATTGATAGTGGGAGCAGCGGGAAAGCATGTAGATTGCTTAAATCCATTTATGGATTAAAGCAGGCCTCAAGGAGCTGGAACATCTGCTTTGATGATACTATCAAAGAGTTTGATTTTGTCAGAAATGAAGATGAACAATGTATTTATAAGAAGATTGTAGGGAGTACTGTCACATTCCTCGTATTGTACGTTGATGACATTCTCCTGATAGGAAATGATGTTCCTATGCTACAATCGGTCAAACTATTCTTATCACAAAGGTTCTCCATGAAGGACCTGGGTGATGCCTCGCGCATTTTGGGTATTAGGATCTATAGAGATAGATCCAAGAGGTTATTGGGATTGTCCCAATCAAAGTACATAGACACCATTCTAAAGAGGTTTAGTATGGAAGATTCCAAGCGTGGTGCCTTGCCTGCTAGTCATGGAATCACTCTCTCTAAGGACTTCTGTCCGAAGACTGATGAAGAGAGAGCTCGCATGAGCGTTATACCCTACGCTTCAGCCGTGGGATCTATAATGTATGTGATGTTGTGTACACGCCCTGATGTAGCTTATGCACTGGCTGTAGTAAGCAGGTATCAATCCAACCCAGGGGAGAAACATTGGATAGCAGTGAAGAACATTCTTAAGTACTTGCGAAGGACTAAAGAATTGTTCTTGGTGTATGGTAATGGGGATCTCCAGATGGAGGCCTTTACCGATTCAAGCTTCCAATGTGACAAGGATGGCAGTAAATCAATCTCAGGGTTTGTTTTTACCCTAAATGGAGGAGCGGTTAGTTGGAAGAGTTCCAAACAGGACACCGTTGCAGACTCCACGATGGAAGCTGAGTATATTGCTGCAAGTGATGCTGCTAAGGAAGCCGTCTGGAAGAAGAAGTTCATTGCGGAACTAGGAGTAGTTCCAACCATTTTTGATCCAATACCATTGTATTGTGATAATAATAGAGCTATAGCAGTAGCAAAAGAACCAAGGTCCCATCAGAAATCTGGACACATCCTAAGGAGATATCATCTGATCCGGGAGATAGTGGATCGCAAGGAGATCGAGATTCGGAGAGTAGATACAAAGGATAACACAGCGGATCCATTCACCAAGGCACTTCCACAGCCTCAGCATGAGCGACTGTTTGAAATGTTGGGTATGAGATACGCCAATAACTGGCCTTAGTGCAAGTGGGAGATTGTTAGTAATTTGTATGCCCTAAAGGCCATTATATGGATAGTGGAAACTTGGACATATTATCTATGGAGATAGATGAATTTCTTGCTCAAAATGATAGTACGCTATCTGGTTTACTTTATCTGTACATGTAGATTTAATCATTTACGCATGTTGATAAAGCCCAAAGGATATTTGCTTGACTACTGTGATTATGATGCGGATCATACTAGTGGGGTACATGTAGTCTATAAGCATATCCTTGAACTGTTCCTAGTCGAGGGTGTATCGAGACAGGGCATCGATATTCCAGAGTAGACTAGCGTATGCTATTCTTGTCCCATATGATGGGCGATGGATGATCCCATATCCATCTGGTGAGGAGACACCAAAGATTGTATGCGGGTGCTCAGTGGAGACTGGGTACACTGAACGGACTCGCCGAGAACTCCTATGTGGTATTATATCTATCGTCGGATAGCAGTTCTCTAGGAACACTGGTACAGGTTAGTCTGTAGACCCGAGATCGTCATAGAGTCTTGTGTGTCCTCCCACTATACTTTATCTCCACCCTACCACGGCTCTACTGAGTCGTGCAAACAGGTGGTCTTTGGGTACAGTCCCGAGGTGCATGGAGGCAATGAGCGATAGGAGGGGTTTCGTCTCTCCCGATATTGGGGGTTGATGTTGTGCTATGGTAGATTGGCTATAACATGAAGTCCCTGGCCAGGGCTGCTGAGATTTACTGATAAGAGTTATCAGTAGTTTCTCAATCTGTTATGAGCCATACACCAGCATGACTTATTGAGTTATTGGGGTCGACGATACCATCCCTAGACTTGATATGCAGCATATCTGACGAAGAGACCGGACTGTACGGTAAGTGTTGCCAGTTGGCTCGACGGGAGTTTTTACAGCTTCGCTGGTTTTCTTCTGATCGCTTCAATACCCGGGTGGCCGTTATGTTTAGCTGACCTCTTGCGGCTTGTGGATGTTTGATATGATCATCATCTACTGCCGGCGTATTGACGAGTCTTAGAGTCCCACAATGAAGTTTCCTGGCTCAGGCAAAACGATGTGGTGTGTATATAGATATGCGCGGGACCCGCTTAAATACGGATATGTGATAACGTATATTAATCGGGCATTTTCTTTTTGACGGATCATATGTGATATGACCGGTATGGTAAATCAAGTGTTGATTTAACTAATTACATTTAGATAAATTCTTTAAATAAATCCTTTTGGATGCATGCATGCATGCACATGATGATGTGCATGGACACATACATGCATACATAGTATCATGGTTGTTGATACAAAAATGGTGGCAATATAAGACTTATATTGAAGCTTTTAATTTGTATTTATCATTTTAAGTTAATGTAAAGAATACCTACACATGCTCCTTTATATCTTTTCATTTTAAGTTAATGAAAAGAAAACCTACACATGCTCCTTTATTCCTTAGTGGGTATCCTTTACTTCACTTAATGAAAAGAATTTCCACCCATGCTTAATTCTTTATGAAAAGAATTTTGCAACCATAATTATAGTGGAGGTGGAATAAAGATGTTTATTCCTTTCTCAACACTATAAATAGCATCATATGTGATATGAAACTTACACAATGAAAAACACACAAGAGTGAAAACAACAAGGGTGTGAAAACTAGTTATCATATGTGATATGATAGAAAGCTCAATTCAAGCCACCATTATTTTCTTCTTCCTCTCTTGATTTTCTCTCTAGAGTGAAGTTAACAAAAGAAAGGATTTCAATTGAAGTACATAAACCACATTATCATACTACACACCTCTAGCCGATTTGTGTAGGGTGTTTACTCTACTTCGTTTGCGAAACGAGTAAGCTAAGGAGCTTTGGGCAAAGGGACATCGGGTGGATCATCGTGGACAAGGGAGGCTACCATCGATCCGTACCAAACTCTCATAGTGCCAAGGAGTCACCGAGGAAGATCTACAAAGGTTGTAATCTTTCCTCTTAGTAATAATTTTACAATTGCATGTGATGTTTATTTGTATGAATCCCTAAAACTTCTAGTTTCGATTCTTGTCGGGCTAGCTTAGCGCCTCCAAAATTTTGATTATAGCATGTGTGATGCCACCGAACCCTTGACGAGGTGCTAGGCCGTCCCAACAGTTAATGGTATGATCCGGGATTCGGATGCGGTTAGCGCCAGTTTGTAAAAAGTTTTTGTTCCGCATTTGGCCTCAGAAAGACGGCCGGGGCGCTGCAGTATCCCAACATCACTGTTAGGGCAATTCAGAGTGTTTCGTAGTCACAATTTTAAAATCGTTTCGGGTTTAATTTTGATATGTGATACATTAGTTGGAATCCACATTAAATTAGTTTTGTGAAAACTAGTTTATAATCGGTAAATCTAGCATTTAGCCTCGGTTCATCGATTTCCATGGAGTCTCGATTCGGATCAAAACTCCATCGCAATCGCATATAGTATGCGAACACTCGCCGGACAAAACTACTAGATAACCATGCCCCATTGCCCCGACCAAGTGACTATAGGAGAACCTCATTGCCAAAAGCATCCACTCGGGTGCTTGCGGCCACGGTGTTCCGCCTAAGTGCACTTTGTCGATGGCATCGGTGGTGCGGCCATCTACTAAAGTTCCTGATGAGTATTCGAACATTTAATTGGGAATCTAGTAGAATTACCCGACTGATTATTGAAAAGTGTTTTCAATTTGAGTCTTAAATGCAAGGTTTATAGGGTTAGGCATGAAATTCGGAATATGTGATATTCCGGGTTTATGATGACTAAGGATAATGCAGATTCTAAATATTGCAGTTTTTCATTTCTTTTCTGCGACCGTAAGTGTAATATGTCGGGTATCTCCGATCTCGTTTCTATATGTCAACGACATTCGGGATACGCATATTTACTTACGTTGATGACATATGATGTTATGTGTTGCTGTGATATGTTATATTGGATCGTCGTGATTGAATAGCCGGGTTTTTTTTGCGTAAGATGAGAGTTTTTCAATTTTCATTCTTGTAAAAACTGTATGTAATATTGTTTTATTGGGACACTTCCGGGTTGAGGATGTTGTCTCCATTGATGTATATTATTTACTTTTCCGCATTAGGATAGACCCAAGGCGGGGAGCATAAGTAACCGGGTTCTAGAGTCCAGTGGGTGGCCATCTCGAGGAGTCGAGACGGGGTCTCCTATCTCTAGAATTGACAGGGTTGCTTGCCGCTCTCGTAGGGATCTAGGGATGTGGGTTTGGCAATTCATTACGACCATGGTATTCGTGTTTTTTATTACTGGATTACTTTAAAACACGGACCTCTTAGCATATCCAATATTTTATATGTTTTGCTTCTGCTGCTTGAGTTCTGTGATGTGATCATATTACTGCGTGAGACGAACGCTATATATATATGATATATATATAATAAACGTTGCTTATGTTTTGCACTCTCGCTAGTCCAGCCCCCGCTCTGCCGTTAGTTATGTAACCTAACGGTGCATGACGGGGCCCCATGGCGAATGCGGATGGCATAAGCGTACGTTCTATTTTCGTTTCTTCTGTGATGTTTAGGAAACAAAAATGATGGGATGTGATTAATGAGATTAATTAAAAGATAAGAAACCTAAAGATGTTGTAGAATCAAACTTTTCAAAAAGGTAGATCTAGTTCTTTCTTTGCATAATGGTATTTCTTGATGAATATCCAGCACCTCATTTGATGAGGAAAGAGCCTAGATCGCTTTACCGGGAATGATCTCTTTAGCGAAACTAGCAAATGCTACAACCCACTCGGTTTGTTTTGAAAACTACTCGATTTTAGAAGCGGAGCTTAAACCACTCCTTTTCAAATCACTAGATTCTACAACGATATCAAGTTCATTACGCTAAAGGATTTTTCTCAAAACCAATCGTAGCCCTCCGTCATTTCAGATAAGTGCTATTTAGTATTCGTGCTTCGTTTGTTGGCCTCCATCAAGGCATAGTGTGTGGTAGCTGATTAGTGCTTATCTGCAGCATATGATGCGATTGAATTAGGGTAGTTGTACGACCTTGTTGGCCTCCGTCAAGGGTCATGCGGGTGGGTTTAATTCAATCACGAAATGGCGGGTTGAACTTGACTAGCGGCCTATGGTTTCTTTCCCTCCGTCAATGTCATAGTTCGTTAGGGGTACAAACTGATATTGGAGATTTCAAGTGTTGAAATTTGAAATGAGATTGCATACCTTCTATGAGATAGTTAGATCCCGATACCTACTGCGAGTTAGTGTTAGTCCTGGGAGAGTTTTCCACTTTATAATTAGTTGATCCAATAGGTGTCTAAGAAAGGTGTTAACGGGTTTATGCCCCTGCGAAAACGAGATTATTTAATTAGTTCCATGCGAAAGCATGGGGAGACTCCTTCGGAGTACAAATACCTGCCTGGCTGACCGATTGGCGAACTTGTAGGGTATAATTAATCCCGGCTAATATTACCTTTTAGGGTTTGAAGGAAGATTTGATAAAAACAGTAGGAGCCATCCTGATTAGATAAGATAATAACTAATCTAATCTTGCAAAGAGCGCACGCTAAAGTGTTTACTTCTCTCTCTCTCCTGGTAGCGACCATGACAAGCCTTAATAAAGATAATAATATGGATGTACTGACCGAACCCGCTTATTATATCGAGCTGGGAACGTTGGTTCCGCTCTATCTTATGACTGTCATAAGTCTGAGTAAAGAATATGGGAATATCAGGATTCCCACGCAACTCGAACGAAGACAGAGCATGATGATGCATCTTCTTCGGGTGTGTTCGTTACCGAGAACTGTTTCTCGGTATGCTCTACGTCCTGGGTATTGGATACCGGATCAGGATCCCACGTTTGTAATTTTGTTATATGGGTTAAGAAGAAGTAGAGAACTGGGAAAGGGTGATAAGTCTCTCGTAGTAGGGAATGGTGCAATTGTTGCAGCCAAAGCAATTGGCGAATATCACCTAGTATTTCTAAATGGTAATACAATAATTATGAACGACTGTTATTACGTACCAAAAATGATGTGCAATATAATATCAATTTCCTTATTAGATAAAGAAGGATATATATTTGCATTAGAGGATAATGTTATGATCATTTTCCTAAATCAAGTGTTGATTGGGTTTGGTACGTTGTGTAACGGTATATACATTCTAAATCAAACTACAGTTCTAAATATACAGAACACTCACTAGAGGAAAAGTTCAGAAATGAACGAAGCCTACATGTGGCATTATAGACTTGGTCATATCAATGCGACAAGACTAGCTAAGTTGTATAAAGATGGATATTTGAATCCGTTCGAATTTACATCTTATGAAACTTGTGAGTCATGTCTCAAAGGCAAAATGACTAAAACTCCGTTTACGGGACACGGAGAAAGAGCTACTGAACTCTTGGGACTGATACATAGTGATGTATGTCGTCCTATGTCTACACATGCCAGGAATGGTTCCTCATACTTTATTACATTCATCGATGATCTCACAAGATTCGGACATGTGTTCTTGTTGAAACAAAAATCTGAAGCTTTTGAGAAATTCAAGGAATATAAGTACGAAGTTGAAAACCAGAAGAGTAAAAGTATAAAAGTCCTACGATCTGATCGGGGAGGAGAATACTTAAGCATGGAATTCCGAGACTACTTAAAAGAGAATGTTATTCTCTATCAGCTTACTCCCCCGTATACACCACAGCACAATGGAGTATCAGAGTGGAAGAATCACACCCTATTAGATATGGTGCGCTCTATGGTGAGTGTTGCTGAGTTACCTATTTCTTTTTAGGGTAATGCACTTAAGACAGCTGCATACCAATTAAATATGGTTCCTACCAAATCCGTGCCTACCACTCCTCATGAGATATGGAAAGGAAAGAGACCATATCTTAATTTTATTAAGATATGGGATTGTCCGGCTTACGTTAAAATGCAAAATTCGGACAAGCTCGAGGCAAGGTCAGTTCTATTCAAGTTTGTAGGATATCCCAAACATTCATGAGGGTATATCTTCTACCACACTGAGGCACAAAAGGTGTTTGTTTCTCGACATGCCACCTTTTTAGAAAAGGAATTTTTTGTGAAAGAAATTAGTGGCAATGAGGTAGAACTGGAAGAAGTTCCAGCTACATAAACTATAACTGACAATTTGGTAGAACCGGAGGATTCAATAGTCCCCGAGGAACCTCAGCCATTCCGCAGATCTATTAGGGTTCCTCATCCACCTGAGAGATCCTACGGTTTTCTCATAGATGGTGGGAGCGAGGATTTCATCATTGAAGATGATGACCCAACTAGTTTTGAGCAGGCCATCACAAGTGGAGACTCTGTTAAATGGCTGGATGCTATGCGATCTGAGATGGATCCATGTACAGCAACAAAGTATAGACTTTTGAAGTTGCTCGTGAAGGGGTAAAACCCATTAGGAGAAAGTGGATCTTTAAGAATAAAATTGGTGTAGATGAAAAGGTTGAGACCTTCAAAGCTAGACTTGTTGCTAATGGTTTTCGACAATGACCTGGTGTCGATTACGATGAAACCTTTTCTCCGGTGGCAATGCTTAAGTCCATCAGGATCCTACTTGCCATTGCTGCATACCATGACTACGAAATCTGGCAGATGGACATCAAGACCGCTTTTCTAAATGGTGATTTAGAAGAGAGCGTGTACATGACTCAGCTAGAAGGCTTCGTAGACAGTAGGAGCAGCAGAAAGGTCTGCAACATGCTTAATTGAATCTATGGATTAAACAGACATCGCGGAGCTGGAACATCTATTTTGATGTAGCGGCCAAAAAGTTTGACTTCATCAAAAACGTAGATGAATCTTGTATATACAAAAAGGTAGTAGAGAGTAAAGTTGTCTTCCTCGTATTATACGTGGATGACATACTCTTGAAAGGAAATGATGTTCCTATGCTACACTTGTAAGTTCACGGCAGCGTCCCGGCCGTCTTTCCGAGGACAAAATGCGGAATCAAAAACTTTTCTATAAACTAGAAACCGGGGCTACCGCTGACTTTTAAACCCGGATCGAGCCATTAACCTACTACTAGCGAACTAGAGAAAGGGTAGAGAGCTATACTGAGCGATCCGTGTCCTTCGGTCTTCCCGTCGCCATCCCGATCTCCCCGCGGAATCTCCGGTCTTCATCTCCTCGCCGGAAAGGGCACCACATCACCGAATCTTTTTACGGGCTCCCACCTATTGAACCGAGGCAACTCGGACACGAAGTTGGCAAGCCGACGTGTCCAAGATTGCTGTAGAATAATGTAGAACTCTATGTCTCATAGGGTTATATGAAGTTGCCATATGGAAGTGTAAGTGGAGGGATGAACTTTGAAATGGTGCTATGGGATTTTGTGTGAGCAAAAGAGATAAAAATCCCACTCTAAAATTTTTGGACAGCCCCCATGAAGTTGTGGCCGGCCATGCTAGATGAGAGGAAGAGGGAGTGGATCAATAATGCAAGGAAGAGAAAAGAGTCTTGATTAGGAATCATCATCACAACAAAGTCCAAAACGCATCATCCATCTCATCTCAAAAGTCAAGTGATGATGAACAAAGAAGTCAAGAGATGGTAGAACCATCATGAAACAACTACTTACAAAAACCACCCTCCACTTAGCTAATTTGCACATTTGCAAATAACCCCTTCCACACCAATTTTCAGCCAAAGAAGGAACAAAGGAAAAATGGCCGAAACGGAATGCGAACTGGCAACTTCAAAAAGACGATCCCGTAATAAATTACAGGAAAACCCCGCGACTGTATATACATACCCGCATTTGTATTTCGACCGAATACAAATGCAATGAGACAAAATCTACACTGTATAAAACTAGGATCCGGCTTAAACTAAATCCCGCTAGTATTACCCGTCCGATCATGATCCGTACAATACCGCACGTATATGATCGAACCCTGCCATATATCCATACGGCCTCTACAGCGTTTCCCCCGAAACTTAGGAAACTGTCTGTGGGGGACTCTAAAGACTCGTCAATACTTTGGCGGTGGATTTAACCACTAGCACGTCAGAGGTATTAGCCATACGTAACGGGGTACCGGGTAATGACTAAAAGGGACTTCGATGAGCGAACTCATCCTGACACCCTACTGAGCCTGTCAGTGAAAATATCCGTACAGTCTGGTCCGTTCGTCTATGAGTATCGCATGGCGGGCCTAGGGTGTTGGTAAAAGTCAGACCCCCAAAAGCGGTACAAGTCGTGTCAGAGTGTAGCCCAGAACACCCTGAGATATTAATGGAATACCTACCAGTAAATCTCTTGCCTTGGCCAAGGATTTCATGTAATGGCTCTCCTAGACACAACGCGACCTCACCCCCAATACCGGGAGAGATGAACCCCTGCTGATCCGCTCACTGCCTCCATGTGGCTCGGGACTGTACCCAACTAAAACCTGTTTGAACGACTCCTTTGAGCCGTGGTTGGGTAGTAATCAAAGTAAAGTGGGAACTCACACGAGACAAATGTCGATCTCAGGTCGATGAACTAACCTGTACACAAGTCACCAGGGAACTGCTATCTGACGTACGTCAAGTATAAGACCAACTAGCATGTTCCCGGCGAGTCCTGTCCGATTTACTCATAACCCAATGAGCACCTGTATACATCTTAGGTGAACCAACTGACACCAGTGGTTTGTGAGACCGGCCACCGCTCCTCGTCGGGGTCTCGACTGTATACACTATTCTACTCTGGAGTATCAATGCCCTGTCTCGAAAACTCCCACGACTAGGGACCTTTGAAGGATGTGCTTATTGACCCCAGCTCCCACGCATATGATCGCCATCATACTGCTGGTAGTCAAGCAAGAATCCTAAGGGCTTGTAACACCTTAGAATGTGTTTTGTAGTTAATTATTTTTTAATGTATGGTTTTTAATAAAAATTTTACCAAATAAAGTTTCAAATATTTTATCCTATTTAATGAGTATTTTATTAGAATTTTTCTAGGCACACACACTTGTGCATGTTAACTAGGGTTTAGAGATGGGGTTAGACCATGATTAGCAAGCATGATGGATTAACCCATTCTCTTTAAGTTAATTATTGTTTAAGTGTTATGGTTTTATTATTCATGATTGTTTTAAAATGAAAATGAATTTGAAAAAGGTTTTATATTGATTTGAATTGTTGACTTTGGGGGAGTGAGAGAGGGAAAGCATGGAGCAACATGGCTCAAGCCATGCTCATTTAATGAGGGAAGAGAAAGATAATGGGAGGGGTTTTGGTCTCCCTCTCATTTCTCACTCCTCACTCTCTTTTCACTCATTCTCTCACTCTCAAACACACATACTCACCCGTTCAGCTGAAGCAACAGCAGAGGCAGCAACAACAACATCAGCAACAACTGCAACAACAACAGAAACAACAGCAGCACCATGGGAAGCAACAGTTAGCAGCAGCAGCTCGAGGCAATGCCAACAGCAGCGGCTCGAGCAGGCAGCAGCAACAGCAGAAGGCCTCAGCATCAGCAGCAGCAGCAGCAGCTCATGCAACATCAGCATCAGCACTGGCAGCATCAGCAGCTGTAGCAACAGCAGCCCCAGCACTTGGAGCAGCTCCATACACTTCTTCTCTTGCTTCCTTGGGTTCCTTAGGGTATAATAATTCTGAGCTCTTTTCCTAGTTTTCCTAGCTTATGTGTGGATTAGCGTCGGTTTGTGTAAATTAGCTAGTTTAGTGTTAATTTTGGTGTATTGTGTGGAACATTGATTATGTGGTGATTGTGTTGGTTAACCCTACCTATTTAAGTGTTATTAGGGCCACTTCAACTGAGAATTTACCCAGATTTCACTAAAATATCATAGGGTTGTGTTTTGAGCAAAATTGGCGTTTTAATATGATATATTTGCCTTTTTGTAATCTGCTTTTGACCCGGATCCTTCAGAACAAAATTGAGAAAACTGGGGTATGCTCACTTGGTTTAGATACGACAACCAGAACACGAGCCCCAAATTCAACACCATGGCCGCAGATTTAATTCTTTTGGCCGCAATTTGCGGCCATGTAGAGGTCTGGGGTCTTGGGGTTTTGGGTAGGGTACTCTGCAGTGTATTGTAGTGTTTTGGCATGTCTAGTTTTGTAATATTTGGCCTGTAGGAAAATCTGGGGCAATATATCGTATTTGGTGTTCGTTGTGTTTGCGTGATACGCGCGATACGTGAGAGGGTTCTGTGATCCAGCGTATCGCGGCGTGTCGTGATGGTTTTAGACGCGTACACACACGTTTTAGCGTATCGTGCACACGCGTGTTTAGTTCGCGACGCGAGTTTCTCGTTTGGGTTCGATATCGTGTTTTGTGAGATATTTGGCTTATTTATGATTTCCTTGTCCAAATTGCAGGATTGCAGGCGGAGACTACGGACAGTGCTACTGGGGGGAGCAGATGGTTGAATTCGCCCAGCGTGGAGTGTAGGTAAGTAGATTTAACATCTACAGGGGAATCGCCCGCATGGCGTTATGCGTCTGGGCTAGGATTCAAATACCTATCGCATATTCTACGTCATTGTTAGAATTCCGCCTTTACCTTATTTACTTCGACATGGTTGTACTGTGACTAGTAGCCGTAGGGCACTGCACATTTTATTGACGGTTCATGTTGCACGAGCACGGATTGTATGCTACACACACACCGTTAATAATTTCCATGTCAAACACAAACTCCGTATAGATACTATATTTCTTATCATACATGACATCTAGCTTATCAGTATACCTATAGTGTATCTTACCAGTAGTGATAGGTACGTCTACACCTTGCGATACAGCTACAGGTATACCTTGCACATATTTTACTTATACCCAGGGGGGTATACGACATCAGTTCTTATAGGTAGATACCTATACATTGCTACACCTGTATGTTACACACATATTCAGTTGCAGTTACGTATTTACCTTTACTGATGTTACTTAGCTATACCTTATTCGTTTCGTAAACATCTAGTTTCAGCTACATATTCTCATTTATATGCTCGCATTTCAGATATATCGCATATATTTATTTTCCTTGATTTGCGCATTGTTTACTTGGATTTCACATGATGATTTCTGGATTCGGGAACCGCCGGAGTTCATGAAATTATGCATACATTGGAAAACCCGGTTTCCTTGATATGATATTTGTGCAGCCACCATAAGATTTATCGGTTCTGATTATATAATCCATATGAGGTATGGTTGCCGTATGAAGGTACATGGTGGGGCCCGGTATGGTTCCCCTCGGCTAGAAGATCGATGGATGTTGCCAATTGAGCCTGGAGGCGGGCTAGTACCTACCGGTGACAGTACTGATGACTCGGCGGGGATCATGGAGATACCGTTGGGAGTCATGTACGTATGCATACGTCGAAAGGCGAGGGTCCGAGCTAGGCACTCGTGCTTTCGGGATAGCGTATGATACGTGATCAGGATTTCTGTGTCGATGCTTGGCACAAGGTTTTCATGATATTTCTTTAACACCTTTGTATATATAATAGGGGATTTAGCCGTTGTTATATATACCCTTACACCAATATTCGTGGAATGGGACGCTAATATATGTGTATTGACCACATCATATTTATTTCTGCATATATATATATATATATATATATATTTCGGATGTTAGAAATTTACTTAAGATTCGACTTGGGATATAGGTGATTCATTGAGATTGGATATTGGATATGAAAGAGATTGTTGATTTGTACATTCGAGATATTGGAGAGCTATTCGATATTGTACATTGAGGTGATGGGAGACTTATATGACGTGAGAGCCCAGTTTTGGGGTTGATTTGAGGATTTATGGATTTGAGTGTCTTGATGGATTGTGATCCTGCCACGATGTCAGGTTTCCGTGAAAATGACATATTCCACCCTATATCTCACACTTACCTATTTTATGCACAGTTTCATATATTGGTAGTACCTGTTAGTGTACCCTTATGATAGTTGCATATCTACATTCTCATATCTCTATTGAATGGTTATTGCATACTACTGTCATGTTACTATTGCTTCACATATTGATTGTACCTGCTAGTGTACTTTCCATTATTTTGCATTCACATGACATGTTATTACTGTAATCGCATACCTTAGATTCATGCTGTACGTACATTCCTGTGATTACCTGCATATGTTATCTACTATTCACGAGTTGGCAACTCACCCCCGTTGTGCCACAGGTGTTTCAGGTTGTTCACCAGAGTAGTCGAGGCAGGCTATTGCGCTATTCAGCTATCATCTTTTGCTACAGATACCGCATCAGCTCACTGTACTATTTTGCTTAGGTAGGTTAGATGATTATCTGTATTTCATATTGTGCATTCGTTGTATCTTGTACTCTCCATCTACTATTATGTTGTTGACTTAGAGACTTGGTGAGGACGATATTGTATATTATTTGTGGGTTGTTGTCTTTTATATACAGCTTTCTCTCTATTGTCTTTATTCCTTCGCTACGGCGTCGTATATTTGTGTTGTATTCATCTTGGCTAGTTTTTACAAAAAGGGGGTGTCGCTAAAATTTTAAAAAAAGAAAGTAGGACTTTTAAAGAATTTGGTTTGCGATTTCAAATGTTTCAAAAACTTATATTATCTTTTCCGTATTTTTATGGTTTAGATTTCTGGGTTTTGGCTTTCTTTTACTACGTTACGTCTCAGGGCGTTGCGTAGTATTAAGGCGTCACGGGCCAATTTCGGGTCGTGACAAAGTTGGTATCAGAGCGCTAGGTTTTACCTTTCAGAGTGTAGGATTACCTTAGTATGATGGAGTAGGTAGCTTAAGCAAAGTAACGTAGTGTGTGTATGTCTGCAGCATACCCACGATGCGGTACTTCACCTTAACTGACCTAAGTACAAATTGCTTGACATTCATTCCTTGATGATTCATATCCTTGAGATTCGATTCCTTATTCTCATTGAATCTTATATCTATTTATAGCCTTGCCGCCGATGACTATGGGGACTCAGAGTGATGCAGCGAGGGCCGAGGTCAGAGTTGGCTCGGGTGAGACGAGTACTGACCAGGATGGCACTCTAGTTGCACAGATGCAGACGGATCAGCCTACGACTTATACTATTGATAGACTTTTAGCAGAGATGCATGACTTGCGCAAGATGATGAGTTCATTGGTTGATGTCGTTCGGGAGCTACGACAGGAGGTTGTCACCCCTGTATCTCAGTTGTCACTTACGATCAGCATGCAGCAGTCCGTCACCTACATAGCACCAGTGGTTGCAGCTCCAGTTGACGAGGCGCATATTCCAGAGGCTTAGAGAGTTCCAGGACAGTGGAGGACTCATACCAGTGTACCAGTCCAGAGGCAGAGGTTTGGTCATCGAGACAGATTTCGTGGCCGTTGCGGGAGTAGCAGAGGCTTAGGACGAGGACAGTCGTTCAGCTCTCATCCCAGGAGGATCAGCAGTCAGCGCGTGGATGTTTTCGATGCAGGAGCCTTCAGCACTTCGTCAGGGATTGTTCCTTAGCACCTCGTCATGATCGTTTTCAGAGAGGCCGTGGACGTGGAAGATTTGCTCAGAGAGCTCAGTCTACCAGAGGAGTTCAGCCAGTTGCGGGTAGAGGGCAGACACTGGAGTATGCTTCTACTCATCGGGACGCGGAGGCGTCCAATGTGGAGTTTTCCGGTATCCTTAATTTATATGTTCTTTTGGTGTACTCGGTTGCTTTCCACACCTTGTACCGTGGTTGCGTCGATTAGTCGTAGTTGTGTTAACTTCTGTCAGCGATTCTTTTGTTGCGCGACACGTGCTCAGTTGTGTGCCAATCAGATAGGAGATAGAGATTCGTCCGTCGTTTTGATCCTTCTAGAGATGTTGGATTTGACGTCTCCTGGGCATGGACTGGTTAACTACGTGCTAGGCGTCTGGGGACTACCGTGAGTAAACAGTCAGGAATTGTTTTCCCGGCAAGTCAGTTCTTGTTGTGCAGGTGGATAGTTGTGCCACCTCTCACAGCTTGAATTCAGCCTTTTTCGCTAGTCGACTACTGAAGAGATGTTGTGGATTCTCGGCGTTCATTCGTGATACCGTAGCCACAGAGTGTGTGTTGGACCGGTGTTCCATTCGTGTGAGAGTTTTCCGACGTTGTTCCGGATGAGCCGGCGAAGCTTAGGGAGCTTAAGGATCAGCTGCTGAGTTGTGGTTTGGGGAGTTTTGTGTGTCTGAGTGTTTCGCTTTTAGAGGATCTTTATTCTGTTCATCAAGAAGAAGACGGCAGTTTGAGGTTGTGTATCGACGGATCGTCAATTGAAGCGGCTTACGGTGCGGATAGGTATCCTTTACCTCGCCGTGACGATTTCTTCGATTAGCTCCACAGTGCGAGGCATTTCTAAGTTTGTTTGGGATCGGGTCATCATTATTGCGGTTCGGAGTGATGGCATTCCGAAGACTGCCTTATGCGTGCTACAGGCTTTGTGTGTTTTTGTGAGTCGTTGGATTCACTGGTGCCCTAGCAGCATTCGTAGATGTGATGAACCATATTTCTGCAGGCCGTTCCTCGACTAGTTATTGTTGTGTTATTTATGACATTCTGGTCTATTTAATGTGTCTTGAGGGACAGTAGTAGCACTTGAGGATTTGTTATGCAGATACTGGGAAAGCACCAGCAGTTTGCTAAATTCTCGGAGTGTTTCTTCAGGCTTGTTTTGTGTTGATTCCTAGGTCTTGTAGTCACGGGAGACGGTTTCGTATGGTTCCGAGGGAGATCGTTGCCATACAGCTTAGGCCCAGACTTGTGTGCAGGACGGAGATCCGCAGATTGTTGGGCTTAGCAGGTTTTTACCGCCGTTTCATGCAGGATTGCTAGAGTAGTGTTGGACCGTCGACTGAATGGACCGGAAGGGAGGTTTCTTTTGTGTGGACCGAGGCATGTGTGCGGGAGTTTTCTGCAGTTGAAGATTCAGTTAACAACTGCATCAGTTCTTTTTGCCTTTGGTTCGGGCGACCTTGTTGTTTAACTGTAATGTTTCTTGAGTGGGGCTCGAGTGTGTACTGAGGTGACACTATAGAGTTATCGCTTTTGCTTCCCTACATTTGGAGGAAGTACGAGAAGGATATTCCACTCATGATCTGGAGATGGCCGCGGTGGTTTTGCGTTGGAGATTTGGAGACACTACTTGTTCGAGAGTTGTGTTAGATTTTCCACGGACCACCAGAGCTTAATTTACATCTTCCTGCTGCGGATTTTGATTGTTGTGATAGTCTTCTGCAGATTTACAGTTCTTGTGTGATCGATGAGTACAGCTTAAAGTTCGTCTCTATGGAGGGGACAGCTTGCTCATGTCCGCGCCCGACCACTTTTCCTTAATCGTTTTCGCGAGACACTGCCCACCGATGCCCGTTCGTCAGAGATACTTGAGCATACTCGGCTGGGTAATGATTCGGAGTCCTTGATTTGTGACAACGGTGTGCTAAGTTAGGGACGCATTTGTGTACCTGCTATTATCAGGTAGAGACGTGAAATCCTAGAACAGGCACATCAGTCCACTCTCTGTTTTCATTCAAGTTCCACAAACATTGACGTGGCTTGTGAGATAGTTACGGGTGGACAGGGATGTAAAGAGAAGTTCCAGGTTTTGTTTCAATATGTCTGTCTTGTTGTGTGCTTGGGTCGAGCATCTGAGGCCGGCTGGAGAGTTGCAACCTTTAACCGTTCCGAAGTAGGAGTGAGAGCAGATCTCCATGAATTTCGTTATGGTGTCTACCCAGGTTAGTCATGGTGTGGCTCCATTCGGATTCTTGTCGTCCGGTTATACTCAGTTTGCTCAGTTGTTTTTATTGAAGTTCTGTGTTTGTGTTAGTTATTGTCAGCGGTTGGGGATCGTCACTCGCCATCGTTAGGGTTCTCCTTCGATAGCTGTTATCAGGAGACACTCCAATTGGCCACCTTTAGGTTTAGGGGTTAGGTCGTGTCGATCACCAGTCTGTTGTTTTTCTGACTCTGCGTAAGTAGGACTTTGGACCCCAGCTAGTCTAGAGACTTCGGAGATGGTTCAGTTGTGTTAGGTCAGGATGGAAATTGTCCATTGCGAACTGAGATCTTATGCCAACTATGTTGGTCATAGACTCGAGTTCGCAGGGACAGATCATGTATTCCTACGGAATTTCCTATGAATGACGTGTTGGATTTTGGGAAGCTTGTCCAAGGATTTAGGTCCTTCTGAGATCCTATAAGCGAGTTAGTTTCGTTGCCTTTAATTTGGCACTTCCACCCAGATTATTGGATTTTCACCCCGTATTCCTTGTGATGATACTTTACAATTACCTTCTTGACATTTCTCACATGATTTAGCACCATACCATGTAGCTTGGACGCGATCTATCGTTCACCAGCAGCCATGCGTGTTAATGGCTCGGCAGGTGGAGAAACGTCGGTCAAGGGTCTCGCCATCTGTGAAGGGCTTTCTTGGACGTAGCCGTATAGTGAGATAATCACTTGGGAGGCTACGAGCGAGATTTGGGAGTTGTAGTCTTCTCTTTGAAGGTACGGGTAGCAGTATATTTTAAAAATTCGGGGACGAATTTCTTTTAGGGGGGGGGAGATTGTAACACCTTAGAATGTGTTTTGTAGCTAATTATATTTTAATGTATTGTTTTTAATAAAAAGTTTACCAAATAAAGTTTCAAATATTTTATCCTATTTAATGAGTATTTTATTAGAATTTTTCTAGGCGCACACACACACTTATGCATGTTAACTAGGGTTTAGAGATGGGGTTAGACCATGATTAGCAAGCATGATGGATTAACCCATTCTCTTTAAGTTAATTATCGTTTAAGTGTTATGGTTTTATTATTCATGGTTGTTTTAAAATGAAAATGAATTTGAAAAAGGTTTTATATTGGTTTGAATTATTGACTTTGGGAGAGAGAAAGAGGGAAAGCATGGGACAACATGGCTCAAGCCATGCTCATTTAATAAGGGAAGAGAAAGAGAATGGGAGGGGTTTTGGTCTCCCTCTCATTTCTCACTCCTCACTCTCTTTTCACTCATTCTCTCACTCTCAAACACACACACTCACCCCTTCAGCTGAAGCATCAGCAACAGAGGCAGCAACAACAACATCAGCAACAACTTCAACAACAACAGAAACAACTGCAGCACTATAGGAAGCAACAGCTAGCAGCAGCAGCTCGAGGCAATGCCAACAGCAGCAGCTCGAGCAGGCAGCAGCAACAGCAGAAGGCATCAGCATCAGCATCAGCATTAGCAGCAACTCATGCAACATCAGCATCAGCACTGGCAGCATCAGCAGCTGTAGCAACAGCAGCTCCATACACTTCTTTTCTTGCTTCCTTGGGTTCCTTAGGGTATAATTCTGAGCAATTTTCCTAGTTTTCCTAGCTTGTGTGTAGATTAGCGTCGGTTTGTGTTAATTAGCTAGTTTAGTGCTAATTTTGGTGTATTGTGTAGAACTTTGATTATGTGGTGATTGTGTTGGTTAACCCTACCTATTTAAGTGTTATTAGGGTCACTTCAACTGAGAATTTTCCCAGATTTCACTAAAATACCATAGGGTTGTGTTTTGTGCAAAATTGGCGTTTTAATGCGATATATTAGCATTTTTGTAATCTGCTTTTGTCCCGGATCCTTCAGAACAAAATTGAGAAAACTGTGGCATGCTCACTAGGTTTAGATACGACAACCAGAACACGAGCCCCAAATTCAACGCCATGGCCGCAGATTTAATGTTTTTGGCCGCAATTTGCGGCCATGTAGGGGTCTGGGGTCTTGGGGTTTTGGGTAGGGTACTCTGCTGTGTCTTGTAGTATTTTGGCATGTCTAGTTTGGTAATATTTGGCCTGTAGGAAAATCTGGGGCAATATATCGTATTTGGTGTTCGCTGTGTTTGCGCGATACGCGCGATACGTGAGAGGGTTCTGTGATCCAGCGTATCGCGGCGTGTCGCGATGGTTTTAGACGCGTACACACACGTTTTAGCGTATAGTGCACACGCGCGTTTAGTTCGCGACGCGAGTTTCTCGTTTGGGTTCGAGATCGCGTTTTGAGAGATATTTGGCTTATTTATGATTCCCTTGTCCAAATTGTAGGATTGCAGGCGGGGACTACAGACAGTGCTACAGGGGGAAGCAGAAGGTAGAATTCACCTAGCGTAGAGTGTAGGTGAGTAGATTTAACATCTACAGGGGAATCGCCCGTATGGCGTTATGCGTCTGGGATAGGATTCAAATACCTGTCGCATATTCTACGTCATTGTTAGAATTGCGCCTTTACCTTATTTACTTAGACATAATTGTACTGTGACTAGTAGCTGTAGGGCACTGCACATTTTATTGACGGTTCATGTCGCACGAGCACGGATTTTATGCAACACACACACCGTCAATAATTGCCATGTCACACACAAACTCCTTATAGATACTATATTGCTTATCATACATGACATCTAGCTTATCGGTATACCTATAGTGTATTTTACCAGTAGTGATAGGTACATCTACACCTTGCGATACAGCTACAGGTATACCTTGCACATATTTTACTTATACCCAGGGGGTATACGACATCGGTTCTTATAGGTAGATACCTATACATTGCTACACCTGTATGTTACACACATATTCAGTTGCAGTTACGTATTTACCTTTACTGATGTTACTTAGCTGTACATTATTGGTTTCGCATATATCTGGTTTCAGCTACATATTCTCATTTATATGCTCGCATTTCAGATATATCGCATATATTTATTCCTTAATTTGCGCATTGTTATTTGGATTTCACATGATGATTTCTAGATTCGGGAACCGCGGGAGTTCAAGAAATTATGCATACATTGAAAAACCCGGTTTCCTTGATATGATATTTGTGCAGCCACCATGAGATTTATCGGTTCTGATTATATACTCCTTACGAGGTGTGGTTGCCGTATGAGGGTACATGGTGGGGCCCGGTATGGTTCCCCTCAGCAAGAAGATCGTTGGATGTTGCCGATTGAGCCTAGAGGCGGGCTAGTACCTACCGGTGACAGTACTGATGACTCGGCGGGGATCATGGAGATACCGTTGGGAGTTATGTACGTATGCATACGTCGAAAGGCGAGGGTCAGAGCTAGGCACTCGTGCTTTCGGGATAGCATACGATACGTGATCAGGATTTCTGTGTCGGTGCTTGGCACATGGTTTTCATGATATTTCTTTAACACCTTTGTATATTTAACAGGGGATTTAGCCGTTGTTATATATACCCTTACACCAATATTCGTGGAATGGGACGCTAATATATGTGTATTACCCCCATCATATTTATTTCTGCATATATATATATATATATATATATTTATATATATTTAGGATGTTAGAAATTTACTTGAGATTCGACTTGGGATATAGGTGATTTTTTGAGATTGGATATTGGATATGAAAGAGATTGTTGATTTGTACATTCGAGATATAGGAGCGCTATTCGATATTGTACATTGAGGTGATATGGGACTTATATGACGTGAGAGCCCAGTTTGGGGGTTGATTCGAGGATTTGTGGATTTGAGTGTCTTGATGGATTGTGATCCTGCCACGATGTCAGGTTTCCGTGGAAATGACATATTCCACCCTATACCTCACACTTACCTATTTTATGCACAGTTTCATATATTGGTAGTACCTGTTAGTGTACCCTTATGATAGTTGCATATCTACATTCTTATATCCCTATTGCATGGTTATTGCATACTACTGTCATGTTACTATTGCTTCACATATTGATTGTACCCGCTAGTGTACTTTCCATTATTTTGCATTCACATGACATGTTATTACTGTAATCGCATACCTTAGATTCATGCTGTACGTACATTCCTGCGATTACCTGCATATGTTATCTACTATTCACGAGTTGGCAACTCACCCCCGTTGTGCCACAGGTGTTTCAGGTTGTTCCCCAGAGTAGTCGAGGCAGGCTATTGCGCTATTCAGCTATCATCTTTTGTTACAGATACCGCATAAGCTCACTGTACTATTTTGCTTAGGTGGGTTAGATGATTATCTGTATTTCATATTGTGTATTCGTTGTATCTTGTACTCTCCCTCTACTATTATGTTGTTGACTTAGAGACTTGGTGAGGACGATATTGTATATTATTTGTGGGTTGCTGTCTTTTATATACAGCTTTCTCTCTATTGTCTTTATTCCTTCGCTACGGCGTCGTATATTTGTGTTGTATTCATCTTGGCTAGTTTTTAAAAAAAGGGGGTGTTGCCAAAATTTTAAAGAGAGAAAGTAGGACTTTTAAAGAATTTGGGTTGCTATTTCAAATGTTTCAAAAACTTATATTATCTTTTCCGTATTTTTATGGTTTAGATTTCTGGGTTTTGGCTTTCTTTTACTACGTTACGTCTTAGGGCGTTGCGTAGTATTAGGGCCGTCACGGGCCAATTTCGGGTCGTGACAGGGCTCTATCAACGCGCAATAGTGACCTGTAAGGTCACCTAAAGCAGTACACGATGATAAAGATAAACCAGATAGCATACTATCATCTTGAGTAAGACTTTTCTACCGGTATAGGTCCTCCCTCAATCATTGCAATCACGTGCCTGTGATCCAATAATTGACTCTGAGGGCACTATATCCAACAATCTCCCACTTGAACTCAAGCCTAATTATTGCGATGTCGCATACTCACAGCCCGAGTGATACCAAACACCAAACTCCTCTACTAATCAGTCTCACAAACCCGTTTGCGAAACTAATGCGTTCGAGGAATAGCCTTAGTGAGTGGATCCGCTCTGATGTTTCTTTCTATGTCTCTATTTATCTCAAGTTCGCGGAGAAAGCCATCTCCCGAAATGAGCAATACCAGTCTTAGAATATGTCTGGATATCTGATTGGACCCAGCTCATAAATGAACTCCAAATCCAAACTTCTTAGACTGTATCGTCAACTGAACTTAATCAGTATCCTGCGTAATGCCTCCCTCAGTGTCCGCTTGGATCACCTGTCCAAAACACTGCCCCTCGTCAAAAGGAAAAATATAACTCTGACAGTTACTCTGTCATCCAGGTCACCTTGGAAGCCTGGAATGATAACTGTCTCCTGAATGAGGCTGTCATTATCATATCCCTAGAACATCCACTTATGGTCTAAAACTGCTTCCGAATGTTTCTCCAGGATTGGATCAATATCAACTTATTGCATCTCGTGCAAAAACAACATCTGGTGTGGTACTTGACATCTCATGATTGACTCAATTGTCTAAGCAAGTGATCTTCCAATCATGCACATCCCTCTCCCCTTTAGTCCGTAAGACACTATTAAAGAGGGTGACTCCATTTCCTGCAGGTACACCACCATGCCAGGAGTCGTCCATTCTAAAACTCCTTTAGAATGTTGTCTAAGTACCCAGATTGGGAAACTACCCAAGTCTAGATCTAAACCATTGATCCAGTAACCAGAATGTCTGATATGAAATCCATGTCCTTTGTGGAGAAACCACTGTGTGACAACCAAAGTATAACCGATCGTAGTATAGGAATTTCACTTCCTACTCTGTGTATGTCATCCAAATACTAGGACATCATACCCTACTACCTTCTTAACAGATCCATCTCCTATTCTGATGAAGTCAAACCTATGACTGTCACATCAGAAATAGATGATCTATCTCCGCTATATCTGCTTTAGTCTATAAATAGACATAAGCCACTTGTCCACCAATGCTTCCGCTGCTCCCACTGACTACGACAACCCTCTGGCAGAATCATATACACGTGCACTTCTAAAGCTAATTTAGAACGACACTATATTCATCCTCCTGCCGGGTCTCACAGTCTGGAACAACAGCAATGGCAAGTCTAGGTAAACAAGAACCTCCCTGTCACCGTCTTTGAGCATACCGAAGTACCTCTTGAGTGCCTGAGGTTACCCACCATATCTGTGGAGTGGCCAATGGAATGTCAAACCAGATTGAATTTTTAGGTTCTTATCAAATTTTCAGTAATCGTTTGCGGTTCTGGAATCACTTCCAGTTCCACCATACTCCCACTACTTTTTTTCTGAAAAAATCCATTTTTGTTAAAACTGTGGCGAGTCAAGAACAATATCACTATTGATCTTCCAGATGGTAGAAAGTCAACCCTCGTCATAGCCCGGGTCAACCCACAAACAGCCATTACAGAAACTTGCCTTGAGTTATCCAGAGTCTGGTTTTAAGCATAAGCCGGAACACTCCCCGTACCTTAACATCGTTAAGATATAAACTGTTCTATATCCAATATAGAAACAGAGGCATTGATTTAAGTGGAACAAGATTCAAATCATGCAGCTTTCTCCAGTGCATGTCAACCAAATGGAAGGAGGCCGATGAGCATTACTCAACTTAGGAATACTATCCATATATGAGTAACCTGAAAGTGAAACAAGTTTCTCAAAACCATCACTATCAACTGAATACCACATACAAGTATCTACATCTTCGATCACCTTGAAGAATCCCGATACTTGCAACACCTGGGTCTCTACTTTACTCTTATACCTATACCTTCTCAGAACTTAGACCCTGTGTTTCTACGAAACACTTGTCTAAGAACTAGAGAAGTCATAAGTAAACAGAATATAGTACGAGTATCAACCCCTCTGTCCTAATGGACACTGGACAACATACAATACTCTGTATAAGTCCATTGAGTCTGATAACTCATTCCATGTGCGTTGTAGGTTGAAAACTGTACTTATGGTTAAGAAGAATTACACCGCTGTTTAATTCTCCTTACCAAACCATCCACTGATATAGGTAAATGTCATAGACATAATTTAAAAAAGTTATATCTCACTCTATAAAAATATACGTACAGATATATATCAATTTGAAATTGGTGCATAACAACGGATATTCCAAACCAAAAATTTGCCGTCCGGCAAACAACCTAGGTGACTTCCTCAAATATCACCAATTAAAACGAATCCTGATATAATGAGGACAACCACCTAATTCTCAATAACTTACTCCCACTTAGCATCTGTAAAACCATACAGATGTGAGAATCATACCTGGTAAATACATACCCTGGAGCGAGGTCTGATTGGGAAATCAGTTTTCCTTTAACAATACACAGTGAAACTGAAACATGAATATGTTCCGAAGGGGTATCCGGGTATTCCTAGTAATGCCTCTTCCATTATCCAGATTCACAGCTGTAACCGTATATTTCTTAGCCATCTCTCCAAATCCCTTTATATGTCTTTAGTCATTACCTTCTATACACCCTCTTAGGCTAAATAGTTTTCTTCCTTCCCTACCGTTCGGCACCAGCCTATGGTTTGGAAGAAGACTATCCAATAAGCATAATGGGTGTACTATCCTAATCCTAGGAGCACTCGCAACGCGACAGAAGGTAAAGATAAAAGACAACTGAAAAAACCTTATTCCTATTTCTCCTGAACCAGAATCCATCCCCGAACTGGAACAAGTTCCTTTTGAGTTCGTATATAACCATACGATTAAGTATCCAATAAACTGTGGATCTTCGTAGTGATACGGAGTGTTCTGGAGAAATACAAAGGTGATGTAGGATTGGCGAAGAAATACTTGGTTTGGTCATGAATAGCAGTCGCAATTTACTTTGCCCTCTTACTAATCCCTTGATATGTCTTTACTTAATACCTTCTGCACACCTTCGTTGGGCTAATTGGTTTTCTTCATTCCCTACCATTCGGCACCTGCCTATGGTTTGGAAGAAGACTATCCAATTTGCGCAATAGGTGTACTGTCCTAATCCAAGGAACACTCGCAACCTGAGAGAAGGTAATAGGAAAAGACAACTAAATAGTCCTATTCGTTTTCTCCAGAACCGGAAACCATCCTCGAATAAATTCCTTCGAGTTCGTATATAACCATATGATGGTTTTATCCAATGGAAGTGGATGTTCGTAGTAATACGGGGTGTTCTGGAGAAAAGGGTAAAAGTAGGAGTGGCAATGAGGAATGCAACTCTGGCAATCCAAAAGCCAGTGTTTTAAGAAGGTTCGGTCAACTTGGTCACTGAGTCATAATCTAGGGTCGGGTCATGATCGGTGCCAAAGAGAGAGAGAGAAAAGAAACACTCAGCGTGCACTCTAACCCAGATGAGAATGGTTATCACTTTATCTAATCAGGAAACCTCCCACTGTAACCTTAAATTCTCCTCCAAACCTGAAAGAAGAATTAGTCGGGATCACCCGAGGAGTAAACCAACTCATCAGTGGGAATCGGAATCCAACTATCATCGCATGATAACGTGATGGAATCCACTCACGTTATCACACTCCAGAAGGTATGCGCATATCTGGCAAGTTTCAGTTTCTTTAGAAACTCCTGATGTGATTTTTACCCCATGCTCTTATGACCTTGACGAAGGTCAACAAATCATAAGTCACATGTCAAGTTCTATCCGTCATTGTCCGGGTTAATTTGAACCAACCCGTACAAGCCCTTGACGAAAGCCAACAAGGCTATACGACTGTCCCAAACCAACGCATCTATCTATGCAGCAGAAGGGTAACAAGCAGCTACCATTCACTATGCCTTGACGAAGGTCAACAAATATAGCATGAATACTAAGTGCTACCCGTCTGAAATGACGGAGGGCTAAGAATGGTTTTTGGCGAAAAACCTTTAACGTAATGAACTTGATATCGTTGAAGGAACCGGATAGCTTTTTATAAAAATATAGTGGCGAAAACCTTTGCTAAAGAGGTCACTCCCGGTGAAGAGATCGTCGGCTCTTTCCCCGTAGAATAAGGTGCAGGATATTCCAACTGAATACCACTATGAAAAGCAAAAGTAATCAACTATAGTGAAGTTATTGCCCTGACGCAAACTTCTGTCAAAGGGGTCACTCCCGATGAAGGGATCTTGGCCCTTGCCTTGTCGACTGAGAATCTGGATATTCATAACCGAATACCACTGTGAAAACAAAAGAGAACGTCTTTGCAATAACAACTTTTTGAAAAATTGTTCCAACAACATCAGAATAGGTTTGTTTAGCTTGCATTGATCCGAATCAATGTCGTCCCATCAATTGATCACACCAATAAAGAACGAAAATACGATGTACGTATATGCCACCCGCATTCGCCACTGGGACCCGTCATTACCCGTTAGGTTACTTAACTAACGACAGAGCGGGGACTGGACTAGCGCGGATGCAAAACATATACAACATCTACTAGTATATATATCAATATATAGTATTAACTCAAGGCGTGATAAAATGCAACATCACAGAAATGTAATAAGCATCACAGAACAATATAGATATCTGGGATCCCCGGGTTTCATAGAGCCGCTACAGAAACCCTACGTTCCCCTGGTCGTATGGATGGCCTGTGCAATGAAATCCTAGACCCCTACGGGCGCGGAAAGTTACCCGCCAAAACCCGAAGCGAGACAGCCCTCTTCAACAACGTGAATGGACCACCTAGCACTTCACGGAATCCGGTACCTTGTGCACCCCTCCTTGGGTCAACCTGTACCCCCTACGAGTGCGGCGAATAGCCCGCCAATTCTAGAATAAAGTGAAAGGTTCCTAGGCACCCTATAGAGGTTTCACAAGGCATCGAACATGCCATTTTACAAAAATTATGGTGCCGAGAAACCCTAACACGGATGTTAGACTAGAATTCTAGGCGAAAAACTAAACTAGTTAACATATTAACTAAAGGTTAGATGCTACAACCTATGTAGATCCGGTTACCCTCTTCCTTGGCTCCACGAAGGCATCCTCTCGCTGTCCATCTCGATTCCCAAACTCGAACGTTGGCTTCATCGGAGAAACGGGCGAGCTAGGTCGTCGGCTTTGTGTCAAAGACGATCTACCTCGAGGCATCGCAAGTTCAAGCTCCGACTTCACAAACTTGTGAAACTTGTGAAGAAAACACCCAAAACAACTTGGCAAGAGGTAGAGGGTGAAGAAATAGGAGGTGGGTTCACTTTAGAATTGGATTTCTCTCACTAGAACTCAAGTTGCCATTAATGGCATCAAGGTTTCTATCTTGAAGATGAAGAAGAAGAAGAAGCTAGTTTATGATAAGTTATTAAAAAATGAAAAGAAAAATGCATACTTATTATAATCTAACAAGGGTTAAGTGTAGAGAATAAACCATGGTCATTTGGAGAGTTAGGGTTAAGCATGAGGACATGAATGGTGGAAAAAGTCAAGGCTTCATGAAGCTTCAACTAAAGACAAAAGAAAGCCACCATTCTCTTTAAATCATTTCCAAATAAATAAATGAAACAAATAAATAAATAAATGAATATGCAAAACCCTAATTATCAAATAAACCATGGTTTAATTCTATATACTTAACTAAATAATCAAGTATCATCAAACATGATACAAATGTGTGCACAAAAGTATATCACATATACAATTTGCACATCAAGTGAGAAAATCCATATAAAGTGAACCAATACTAGTTAATGCAAAGTAATATATCAAATATATAATTATACATCAAATCATTAAATCAACATTTGATTCAATGATCAGGTCATGTCGCACATAACCGACTAGTATTCAATGTATCGATTTATCGAATCAATGATTCGATAACTAGGTTATATCGAATATAACCAATCGAAACATATATCGCGAGAATGAAATGTGGTATCACATACACGCATTATTCTCGGTCCTGCACATATCTCATATGCGCTCCTATTTCGTTTCGCTTCAGCCAGGAAACCTCTGTGTAGGACTCTAAAGACTCGTCAATACGCCGGTAGCAGATGATGATCATATCAAGCACCCACAATCCGCAAGCGGTTTGCTAAACGTAACGGCCATCCGGGTATTGAGCGATCAGAAGAACGACGAGCTAGCCCGCTCACACTCCTGTGAATCCAACCAGTAACACTTACCGCACAGTCCGGTCTGTTCGTCTGATACGTCGCATATCAAGTCTAGGGGTGGTAAACGTCAGACCCCAATACTCGATAAGTCGTGCCGATGTGAGGCTCATAACGGGTCGAGAAACTACTGGTAACACTTACCAGCAAATCTCTGATCAGCCCTGGCCAGGGACTTCCCTGTTACATCCAATCGAGCACAGCGCAACATCAACCCCCAATACCGGGAGAGACGAAACCCCTCCTATCGCTCATTGCCTCCATGTGACTCGGGACTGTACCCAAAGACCACCGTTTTGCACGCCCTCATGGACGTGGTAAGGTGGAGATCAAAGCACAGTGGGAATCACACAAGACTCTATGACGATCTCGGGTCTACAGACTAACCTGCACAAGTGTCACCTGAGAACTGCCATCTGACGTAAGGTATAATACCATCTGGGAGTTCTCGGCGAGTCCGTCCAGTGTACCCAGTCTCCACTGAGCACCCGTACACTATCTCTGATGTCAAACACCAATGGATATGGGATCATCCATCGCCCATCTCATGGGTCGAGAAGCGTGTACGCTAGTCTACACTGGTATATCGATGCCCCGTCTCGATACACCTACGACCAGGGACCTTGAAGGATGTACTTATGGACTACCATGTCCCCACTAGTATGATCTGCATCATAGTCCAGGTAGCCAAGTACACATCCTAAGGGCTTTACCAACATGTAACTATAAGGCAGTTCAAAGAGACAAGTGTACATGTTAAGATAAAGAGTAACCAGATAGCATACTATCATATCGAGCAAGAAAGTCATCTCTATATATGTCCAAGCATCCAATATAATATACATCATCTGTACAATACTGGCCTCTAGGGCATACATACAACTAACAATCTCCCACTTGCACTAGGGCCAGCTGCTGTAGTATCGCATACCGAGCATCCCGAAGAGTCTCTCAAACTGTATCTGGGGAATGGCCTTCGTGAGTGGATCCGCCGTGTTGTTCTTCGTGTCAACCCTCCTGACCTCGATCTCCCGGCGATCAACTATCTCCCGGATCAGGTGATACCGCCTTAGAATATGCCTGGATCGCTGATGGGACCTGGGTTCCTTGGCCAAAGCCACCGCTCCATTGTTATCGCAATACAAAGGTATTGGACGCTCAATGGATGGAACCACTCCAAGTTCAGTAATGAACTTCTTGATCCAGACAGCCTCTTTGGCAGCATCGTTGGCAGCGATGTATTCAGCCTCCATCGTCGAGTCTGCCACGGTTTCCTGCTTGGAACTCTTCCAGCTAACCGCCCCTCCGTAAAGGGTAAAGACAAAGCCCGACTGCGACTTAGAGTCGTCCTTATCACTCTGGAAGCTCGAATCGGTAAAGGACTCGACTTGGAGCTCCCCGTTACCATACACCAAGAACATATCTCTAGTCCTTCGCAAGTACTTGAGAATGCTCTTCACAGCTGTCCAGTGACTCTCTCCAGGATCAGCTTGATACCTGCTCACTATACTTAGTGAGTATGCTACATCGGGTCTGGTACATAGCATCGCATACATGATAGAGCCTACTGCCGAAGCATAGGGTATCCTTTGCATGCGAGCTCTCTCCAAATCAGTCTTGGGAGACATCTCTTTGGAGAGAGTGACTCCAGAGATCGTGGGTAAGTTCTCACGCTTGGACTCTTCCATACTAAACCTCTTTAGTATGGTGTCAATGTACCTGGATTGGGAGAACCCAAAATCCGTTTGGATCTATCTCTATAGATCCTGATTCCCAATATACAGGAGGCATCACCAAGATCTTTCATTGAGAATCTTTGTGATAAGAAGAGCTTGACCGATTGCAGCATAGGAATATCATTTCCTATCAAGAGTATGTCGTCCACGTACAATACGAGGAAGACAACCTTACTCTTTGCGACCTTCCTGTAGATACAAGGTTCATCTGGGTTTTTGACGAAATCAAACTCTTTGATAACGACATCAAAGCAGATGTTCCAACTCCGCGATACTCGCTTTAATCCATAAATGGATTTAAGCAGCTTGCACACCTTCCCGCTGCTCCCACTGTCTACGAAGCCCTCCGGCTGAGTCATGTACACGCACTCTTCTAAATCACCGTTTAGAAAGGCGGTCTTAACATCCATTTTCCAGATTTCGTAATCATGATATGCAGCGATGGCAAGCATGATCTGGATGGATTTAAGCATAGCCACTGGAGAAAAGGTTTCGTCATAGTCCACACCCGGTCTTTGACGAAAACCCTTTGCTACAAGTCTAGCTTTGAAAGTCTCCACTTTCCCATCTACACCAAGTTTCTTCTTAAAGATCCACTTTCTCCCAATGGGTTTTACCCCTTCAGGAGCAACGTCCAAAGTCCATACTTTGTTGGTGTACATGGATTCCATCTCGGACCGCATAGCATCCAGCCATTTCACTGAGTCACCACTCGTGATGGCCTTCTCGAAACTAGTCGGGTCATCATCTTCCATGATGCAATCCTCGCTTCCACCATCAATGAGAAAATCGTAGTATCTCTCAGGTGGACGAGAAACCCTACTAGATCGGCGGAGAGGCTGGGGTTCGTCGGGTACTATCGAATCTTTTGGTTCCACTAAATCTTCAGTTATAGTTTGTGTATCTGAATTTCTTCCAGCTCTACCACTTTGCCACTAATTTCTTTTTCAAGGAATTCCTTTTCTAAAAAGGTGGCATATTGAGAAACAAACACTTTTTGTTCTTCAGCATGGTAGAAAAATTATCCTTGGGAATTCTTAGGATATCCCACAAACTTGCAAAGAACTGACCGTGCCTCGAGTTTGTCTGGATTTTGCTTTTTGACATAGGCCGGACAACCCCATATCTTAACTCGTTTAAAATATGGTCTCTTCCCACTCCATATCTCATATGGTGTGGTAGGTACAGATTTAGATGGAACTTGATTCAATAGGTATGCTGCTGTCTCCAGCGCATAACCCCAGAAGGAAATAGGTAACTCAGCCGTGCTCATCATAGAGCGCACCATATCTAATAGGGTGCGGTTCCTCCGTTCAGATACACCGTTGTGCTGTGGTGTATATGGAGGAGTCAGCTGAGAGAGAATCCCATTCTCTTTTAGGAAGTCCAGGAATTCATTGCTCAAGTATTCCCCTCCTCGATCAGATCGTAGGATTTTAATACTTTTTCCGGTTTGGTTCTCAACTTCTTGTTTATATTCCCTAAATTTCTCAAAAGCTTCTGATTTGTGTTTCATTAGGAACACATACCCGAACCTAGAGAGATCATCAGTGAATGTAATGAAGTATGAATAACCATCCCTGGTATGTATAGACATAGGACCGCATACATCACTATGTATAAGTCCCAAGAGTTCGGTAACTCTATCTCCGTGTCCCGTAAACGAAGTTTTGGTCATCTTGCCTTTGAGACATGACTGGCAAGTGTCATAAGATGAAAATTCGAAAGGTTTCAAATATCCATCCTTATGCAACTTAGCCAGTTGTGTCACATTGATGTGACCCAGTCTACAATGCCACAAGAAGGATTCATTGAATTCAGAACTCTTCCTCTTGTGTGTGTTTGTTATGCTCAGAACTGTTGATTGATTTAGAACATAAATGCCATTGCATAACGTGCCTGATCCAACCAACTTTTGGTTACGTAAAATGTTCATAACATTATCCTGTAATACAAAATTATATCCCTCTTTACTTAATAAAGAAATCGATATAATGTTGCATATCAGGTTCGGCATGTAATAGCATTCGTTCAGAACCAATGTATTACCAGTTGGTAATACAAGGTGATATTCCCCGACAGTCTTAGCTGCAACAACTGCACTATTTCCAACTCTAATGTCTTTATCACCTTCTCCAAGTTCTCTACCTTTCCTTAGCCCATGTAACTGACATATATGGGATCCCGACCCGGTATCCAATACCCAGGACGTAGAGCAAATAGAGAAACAGTTCTCAGTAACGAACACACCCGAAGAAAATGCATCAACATGTACTTTCTTCATTCGGGTGGCATGGGAATCCTGGTATTCCCCTATATCCTGTTCATTCCTATAACTCTTATAGGAAAGAAGGGAACCAACGTTCCCCAGCACTGTATAACATGCGGGTTCGGTCAAAACATCCATATTATTATCTTCATTAGGGCATGAAATGGTTGCTACCTGGAGAGAGAGAGAAGAAAACACTTTAGCGTATGCTCGTGCAAGATCAGATTGGTTATTATCTTATCTAATCAGGATGGCTCCCACTGCTTTTTATCAAATCTTCCTTCAAACCCTAAAAGGAAAGACTAGCCGGGATTAATTACACACTACAAGTTCGCCAATCTTTCAGCCAGGCCAGTGTCGGTAATTTGAGGGAGGTCCCCCGTGCTTTCGCACGAACCTAATTAATGTAAACCTCGTTTTCCCAGAGGCGTAACCCCGTTGACACCTTTCTAGACACCTACTTGATCAGCTAATTGCAATATGTAAAACTCTCCCAGGAGTAACTCTTACTCGCAGTCGGTATCGGGATCCAACTATCTCATAGAAGGTATGCAATCTCATTGCAAATTTCAACACTTGAAATTCCCGATAATATTTTGCCCCTAGCATCTATATGACCTTAACATAGTCAACAAATCACAAGTGCTAGTCAAGTTCAACCCGTCATTTCCTGATTGAATTAAACCCACCCGCACGACCCTTAACATAGTCAACAAAGTCGCACGACTACCTTAATCCAATCTGCATCATATGCATAAGCAGATAAATACTGGTCAGCAACCGCACACTACGCCTTAACATAGTCAACAAACGTAGCACGAATACTAACTAGTACTTATCTGAAATGATGGAGGGCTACGCAGGTTTTCATAAAACCATGAGCATAATGAACTTGATATCGTTGTATTATCAAATGAAGTTTTGAAATGGAGTGATTTTGAGGCTTTTCTAGTTTTGCTAAAGAAGTCAATCCCGGTGAAGGGATCTCGGTCCTTTCCTTGTCGAATGAGGTGCGGGATATATCATATATATCACTGTGCAAAGCAAAAACTCTTAAAAGCAATCAAAACCAAACCGAGTGTGTAGCATCTGCCAGTTACTGCTAAAGGAGTCACTCCCGGTGAAGGGATCTCGGTCCTTTCCTCATCGAATAAGGTGCAGGGTATATCATATATACCGCTATGCAAAGCAAGAACTGTAGCTACCTATTTTTGTTTAAAATTTGATTCTACAACATCTTAGGTTTCTTTTCTTTCATTAATCACATTAATGAAGTCCCATCATTTAAGTACCTAAACATCACAGATAGATATGACGTACACTTATGCCATCCGCATTCGCCTCAATGTCCCCTCGTGCATCGTTAGGTTAGGTAACTAACGACAGAGCAGGGCAGGGCTAGCGCGGGTGTAAAACATATGTAACGTCTATATAATATATCATATATACTATATACTATATCCATCACAGAATCACATCACAGATATCGCAGCAGAAAAAACATATGAAATATTGGATATACTAGGACGTCCGTGTTTTCAATACGAGCCAGTATAAAACATGGATTCCACGGTCGTGATGAATAGCCAATCCCACACCCCTAGACCCCTACGAGAGCGGTAAGCAACCCTGCCAATTCTAGGGTTAGGAGACCCGGACTCGACTCCTCGAGTTGGTCTCCCACTGGACCCCAGAACCCGGTTACTTGTGCTCCCCTCCTTGGGTCTATCCTAATGTGGAAAAGTAAATAATATACAAAAGGTGACAACTTCCGCTACCTGGAAGTACCCCAAATAAAAGAATATTACATACAAGTTTTTACATGAATGAAAATGAAAAACACTCATCTCATATAAAAAACCCCGGCTATTCAAACACGACGATCCAATATAACATATCCAGCAACACATAACATCACATGTCATCAATGTAAGTAAATATGCGCATCCCAATTGTCGTTGACATATAGCAACGAAACCGGCGATATCACATATTACACTTACGGTCACAGAAAAGAAAGTGTAAAACTACAACAATTGGAATCCGCAACTTCTTTAGACATCATATGCCTAATCAAATGAAATACTTAGACATCACATGCCTAACAGATATAAATCCCGCATTTTAGTCCCATTATCAAAAACTCTTTTCAATATCAAGTGAGACTAAACCGCTAGATTTATAACATTCATCCAGTTATCTCATAACTGTTTGTGAATTCCAATTATTGTATCACATTCCAGATAAACAGAAAATGTTAAACTTTCCGATCGAACATTCGAACACCCAAGTTTTCCCGATACAGTCCAACACATGAAATAAGTCTAGCAACATTCAGTTTGTGCCTCAGTACCAACGGTCCAGCCGTAGAAGGGTCAAGCCAACACCTCACATGTGGCACGCCGTACTGCCCCAAACCCGAAGGTTCAAAGGGCAGTTCAAGACGGTCACATAATCGAGTTAAGCTTTGTTGTCTTCTAGAGGGTCCATCGCGTTACTTGCACTACTTAGAATGTCGTTAAACTACGGAAAAATCCAACACTTGGAAATTTCCCGACAGGGGAAAAGTTGGGTATTTATATCCGGTCGAACTTTTTAACATATTCTATAAATTATCGGGAAGTACACAAAGACAAGGTTCGATAATCCGATCGAAACATCGTTTCCCAATTTAACCCCAGAACACTCAACTTAAGAGCCAATTTAAAAATTCCCAGAAAACTCAGAATAATTAATCAGGAATTACTGTGCAAACACTTAGGGCTGACGTCACCAAATTGCCGCGGAACCGCCGCAGAAGCTAGGCTTCTGCCGCGGTTCCGCCGCACAAAGTACTGTTCATGGGAAACTTTTTGCACCGTAATTCTTAGATTTCATTGCTGAATTTTTTAAGGATTTTTAATTGACAAAAAACCACAAATTTGGAAAAAGTCCAGAGAGCATTATCGGGTTAGGGTTTCGGGTTCGTTCGGACTTCAAACTCCGTCTAGACTTCGCCTAAGGCTCTAGCTAGGCTCTGATACCACTGAAAGGTTCATGGCACCCTTTAGAGGTTTCACAAGGCACCGAACATGCCATTTTACAAAAATTATGGTGCCGAGAAACCCTAACACGGATCTTAGACTAGAATTCTAGGCGAAAAACTAAACTAGTTAACATATTAACTAAAGGTTAGATGCTACAACCTTTGTAGATTCGGTTACCTTTTTCCTGGGCTCCACGAAGGCATCCTCTCGCTGTCCATCTCGATTCCCAAACTCGAACGTTGGCTTCATCGGAGAAACGGGCGAGCTAGGTCGTCGGCTTTGTGTCAAAGACGATCTACCTCGAGGCATCGCAAGTTCAAGCTTCGACTTCACAAACTTGTGAAACTTGTGAAGAAAACACCCAAAACAACTTGGCAAGAGGTAGAGGGTGAAGAAATAGGAGGTGGGTTCACTTTAGAATTGGATTTCTCTCACTAGAACTCAAGTTGCCATTAATGGCATCAAGGTTTCTATCTTGAAGATGAAGAAGAAGAAGAAGCTAGTTTATGATAAGTTATTAAAAAATGAAAAGAAAAACGCATACTTATCATAATCTAACAAGGGTTAAGTGTAGAGAATAAACCATGGTCATTTGGAGAGTTAGGGTTAAGCATGAGGACAAGAATGGTGGAAAAAGTCAAGGCTTCATGAAGCTTCAACTAAAGACAAAAGAAAGCCACCATTCTCTTTAAATCATTTCCAAATAAATAAATGAAACAAATAAATAAATAAAGGAATATGCAAAACCCTAATTATCAAATAAACCATGGTTTAATTCTATATACTTAACTAAATAATCAAGTATCATCAAACATGATACAAATGTGTGCACAAAAGTATATCACATATACAATTTGCACATCAAGTGAGAAAATCCATATAATGTGAACCAATACTAGTTAATGCAAAGTAATATATCAAATATATAATTATACATCAAATCATTAAATCAACATTTGATTCAATGATCCGGTCATGTCGCATATAACCGACTAGTATTCAATGTATCGATTTATCGAATCAATGATTCGATAACTAGGTTATATCGAATATAACCAATCGAAACATATATCACGAGAATGAAATGCGGTATCACATACACGCATTATTCTCGGTCCTGCACATATCTCATATGCGCTCCTATTTCGTTTCGCTTGAGCCAGGAAACCTCTGTGTAGGACTCTAAAGACTCGTCAATACGCCGGTAGCAGATGATGATCATATCAAGCACCCACAAGCCGCAAGCGGTCTGTTAAACGTAACGGCCATCCGGGTATTGAGCGGTCAGAAGAACGAAGAGCTAGCCCGCTCACACTCTTGTGAATCCAACCAGTAACACTTACCGTACAATCCGGTCTGTTCGTCTGATACGTCGCATATCAAGTCTAGGGGTGGTAAACGTCAGACCCCAATACTCGATAAGTCATGCCGATGTGAGGCTCATAATGGGTCGAGAAACTACTGGTAACACTTACCAGCAAATCTCTGATCAGCCCTGGCCAGGGACTTCCCTGTTACATCCAATCGAGCACAGCGCAACATCAACCCCCAATACCGGGAGAGACGAAACCCCTCCTATCGCTCATTGCCTCCATGTGACTCGGGACTGTACCCAAAGACCACCGTTTTGCACGCCCTCATGGACATGGTAAGGTGGAGATCAAAGCGCAGTGGGAATCACACAAAACTCTATGACGATCTCGGGTCTACAGACTAACCTGCACAAGTGTCACCTGAGAACTGCCATCTGACGTGAGGTATAATACCATCTGGGAGTTCTCGGCGAGTCCGTCCAGTGTACCCAGTCTCCACTGAGCACCCATACACCATCTCTGATGTCAAACACCAATGCATATGGGATCATCCATCGCCCATCTCATGGGTCGAGAAGCGTGTACGCTAGTCTACACTGGTATATCGATGCCCCGTCTCGATACACCTACGACTAGGGACCTTGAAGGATGTACTTATGGACTACCATGTCCCCACTAGTATGATCTGCATCATAGTCCAGGTAGTCAAGTACACATCCTAAAGGCTTTACCAACATGTAACTATAAGACAGTTCAAAGAGACAAGTGTACATGTTAAGATAAAGAGTAACCAGATAGCATACTATCATATCGAGCAAGAAAGTCATCTCTATATATGTCCAAGCATCCAATATAATATACATCATCTGTACAATACTGGCCTCTAGGGCATACATACAACTAACATAAAGCCCCCTCCGTCTCAAAGCCATAAGATGCGGGCCAGTTGCCCTCTAGAACCCGGATATCCGGGTACCCCACCGCGGGGTAATCCTAGTACAGAAAGTAAAATATTCAACGGGTACATCGACCTAAGCCCGGTCGTGCCCCAAAAGAATAATATACAAACAGGCAGTGACGGCAGTCCACATGTCGGACGCTCGCCCCGCAATATCAAATGTACATAATAATACCAAACTGTACTACCATTGCATCCAAGCTATCCACCACGACAAATCCGCAACATCACAGCACAACACAGAAAATCAACGTGAATGTCACGTTAGCAAATCCGTCTAAAAAAGTTATAGCAGTTAGACAAGATTTACCGATCAAATGACATTCACGGTCGCAGATATAATGTAAATACTGTGAACTAACATGTTCAAAATTTTCGATTGACTAAATTTTCCGAAGTGGGCCCCAGCACAACTGTAGCACTCAAAATAAATCTGGGCCCAAAAAGAATATACCAAAAACCCTATTTCCATGTCAGAAACTCACTGTAGAAATTTGGTGCAGAGAGGAGATAAAGTGGCGGCGGAACCGCGGCTAGAGCATGAGTTTGGCCGCGGTTTCGCGGCTGAACAGTAATTTCAGGGCACGAAATTTTCACAGAATTCTTATAAAACCTTGCACGTATTTTTACAATGTACCAAATAATTTTTTGAGCACAACAAAAATTCGACAGAAACCTGGACTTGAAATTCGGGTTTCTGGAAAATCCGTTCGATCGAACTTGTAAACACGTTAGAGCAAGCTAGACTAGGTTAATGGCTGGGCTCTGATACCAATGTAAGTGCACGACGGCGCCCCGGCCGTCTTTCCGAGGCCAAAATGCGGAATCAAAAACATTTCTATAAACTAGAAACCGGCGCTACCGCTGACTTTTAAACCCGGATCGGGCCATTAACCTACTACTAGCAATCTAGAAAAAGGGTAGAGAGCTATACCGAGCGATCCGTGTCCTTCGGTCTTCTCGTCGCCATCCCGATCTCCCCGCGGAATCTCCGGTCTTCATCTCCTCGCCGGAAAGGGCACCACATCGCCGAATCTTTTTACGGGCTCCCACCTCTTGAACCGAGGCAACTCAGACACAAAGTTGGCAAGCCGACGTGTCCAAGATTGTTGTAGAATAATGTAGAACTCTATGTCTCATGGGGTTATATGAAGTTGCCATATGGAAGAGTAAGTGGAGGGATGATCTTTGGAATGGTGCTGGATTTTGTGTGAGCAAAAGAGATAAAAATCCCACTCTAAAATTTTTGGATAGCCCCCAGGAAGTTGTGGCCGGCCATGCTAGATGAGAGGAAGAGGGAGTGGATCAATAATGCAAGGAAGAGAAAAGAGTCATGATTAGGAATCATCATCACAATAAAGTCCAAAACCCATAATCCATCTCATCTCAAAAGTCAAGTGATGAAGCACAAAAAAGTCAAGAGATGGTAGAACCATCATGAAACAACTACATACAAATACCACCCTCCACTTAGCTAATTTGCACATTTGCAAATTACTCCCTCCACACCAATTTTCAGCCAAAGAAGGAACAAAGGAAAAATGGACGAAACGGAATGCAAACTGACAACTTCAAAAAGACGATCCCGTAATAAATTACAGGAAAACCCCGCGACTGTATATACATACCCGCATTTGTATTTCGACCGAATACAAATGCAATGAGACAAAATCTACATTGTATAATACTAGGTTCTGGCTTAAACCAAAGCCCGCTAGTATTACCCGTCCGATCATGATTCGTGCAATACCGCACGTATATGATCGAACCCTGCCATATATCCATACGGCCTCTACAGCGTTTCGCCCGAAACTTGGGAAACTGTCTGTGGGAGACTCTAAAGAATCGTCAATACTTTGGCTGTGGATTTAACCACTAACACGTCAGAGGTATTAGCCATACGTAACGGGCTACCAGGTAATGACCAAAAGGGACGTCGATGAGCGAACTCATCCTGACACCCTACTGAGCCTGTCAGTGATAATATCCATACAGTCCGGTCCGTTCGTCTATGAGTATCGCATGGCGGGCCTAGGGTTGGTAAAAGTCAGACCCCCAAAAGCGGTACAAGTCGTGTCGGAGTGTAGCCCAGAACACCCTGAGATATTACTGGAATACCAACCAGTAAATCTCCTGCCTTGGCTAAGGACTTCGTGTAATGGCTCTCCTAAACACAGCGCGACCTCACCCCCAATACCGGGAGAGACGAACTCCTGCAGATCCGCTCACTGCCTCCATCTGGCTCGGGATTGTACCCAACTAAAACCTGTTTGCACGACTCCTTTGAGCCGTGGTAGGGTAGTAATCAAAGTACAGTAGGAAATCACACGAGACAAATGACGATCTCTGGTCGATGAACTAACCTGTACACATGTCACCAGGGAACTGCTATCTGACGTCAGGTATAAGACCAACTAGCATGTTCCCGGCGAGTCATGTCCGGTGTACTCATAACCTAATGAGCACCTGTATACATCTTAGGTGAACCAACTGACACCAGTGGCTTGTGAGACCGGCCACCGCCCCTCGTCGGGGTCTCGACTGTATACACTAGTCTACTCTGGAGTATCGATGCCTTGTCTCGAAAACTCCCACGACTAGGGACCTTTTTAAGGATGTGCTTATAGATCCCAGCTCCCACGTATATGATCGCCATCATACTGCTGGCAGTCAAGCAAGAATCCTAAGGGCTCTATCAACGCGCAATAGTGACCTGTAAGGTCACCTAAAGCAGTACACGATGATAAAGATAAACTAGATAGCATACTATCATCTTGAGTAAGACTGTTCTACCAGTATAGGTCCTCCCTCAATCATTCCAATCACGTGCCTGTGATCCAATAATTGACTATGAGGGCACTATATCCAACAACACTCGGTCAAGCTCTTCTTATCACAAAAGTTCTCCATGAAAGATCTAGGTGATGCCTCATACATCCTGAGGACAAAGATCTATAGAGGTAGATCTAAGAGGATGTTGGGATTGTCCCAATCTAGGTACATTGACACCATACTAAAGATGTTTAGTATGGATGATTCTAAGCGTAGTAATTTACCCGCTTGTTCAGGAATCACTCTCTCCAAAGAGATATCTCCCAAGACTGATTTAGAGAGCGCTCAAATGATAGTGATACCCTATGCTTCTGCAGTTGGGTCTATCATGTACTTGATGTTATGTACTAGAACGGATGTAGCTTACGCACTAGGTGTAGTGAGCAGATATCAATCAGATCCTGGAGAAAAGCACTGGACAGCAGTGAAGAACATTCTTAAGTACTTGAGAAGGACTAAAGAAATGTTTTTAGTGCATGGTAACGGTGAACTCTAGGTGGAGTCCTTTACCGATTCAAGCTTCCACAGTGATAAAGACGACAGCAAGTCGGTCTTGGGTTTTGTCTTCACCCTCAATGGAGGGGCGGTATGTTGGAAGAGTTCCAAGAAAGATACCGTAGCAGATTCGACGATGGAGGCTGAATACATCGCTGCTAACGATGCTTCCAAAGAGGCTGTCTGGATAAAGAAGTTCATTGTTGAACTTAGTGTGGTTCCATCCATTGAGCATCCAATACCTTTGTATTGTGATAACAATGGAGCTGTGACTTTGGCTAAGGAACCCCGGTCCCATCAGCGATCCAGACATTTTCTTAGGCGGTATCACCTGATCCAGGAGATAGTAGATCACCGGGAGATCAAGGTCCGGAGAGTTGACACGAAGGACAACACAACGGATCCACTCATGAAGGCCCTCCCCCAGACGCAGTTTAAGAGACTTTTTGGGATGTTGGGTATGAGATACTATAACAACTGGCCTTAGTGCAAGTGGGAGATTGTTAGGAATATGTATGCCCTAGAGGCCATTATTGTATGATATAGCGGATGCTTGGACATATATATAGAGGACTTTCTTGCTCGACATAATAGTATGCTATATGGTTGCTCTTAATCTTAACGTTTACACTTGTATTATTATACTGACTCTCTGATACACGTTGATAAATCCCTTAGGATGTGGACTTGACTACCAGGACTATGATGCAGATCATTCTAGTGGGGCCTGAATAATCCAAAAGCACATCATTTAATAGTTCCTAGTCGAGGGGATATCGAGACAGGGCATCGATATTCCAGAGTAGACTAGTGCATACGTTTCTTGACCCTATATGGGGTGATGGTTGATCCCACAACCATTGATGTTTGACATCAAAGATTGTACACAGGTGCACATTAGGGAATGGGTACACCGAACAGGACCCACCGAGAACTCCTAGATGGTATTATACCTATCGACAGATAGCAGTTCTCTGGTGACACTGGTATAGGTTAGTCTGTAGACCCGAGATCGTCATAGTGTCTTGTGTGGTTCCTACTGTGCTTTCATTTCCTCCCTACCACGGCTCAAAGGAGCGTGCAAACAGGTGGATTTTAGGTACAGTCCCGAGTCATATGGAGGCAGTGAGCGATAGGAGGGGTTTCGTCTCTCCCGGTATAGGGAGTTGATGTTGTGCAATGCTCGATTGGCTATAACAGTAATTCTTTGGCCAGGGAAAATGAGATTTACTGGTAAGTGTTATCAGTAGTTTCTCAAACCGTTATGAGTCACACACATCGGCATGACTTATCAAGTTACCGGAGTCTGATGATTCCACCCCTCGACTCGATATGCGACATATCAGACGAAGAGACCGAACTGTACGGTAAGTGTTACTTATAGGCTTCATGGGAGTTTGGACAAGTTTTCTTGTTGATCTTCTATTCGCTCAATAGCTGGGTAGCCGTTACGTCCAACTACTACCGCTAACGGCTTGTGTGTAACTGATGTGATCATTACCTACTCCCGGCATATTGACGAGTCTTTAGAGTCCCACATAGAGGTTTTCTAGCTCAAGCGAAACGAAGTAGGGCATATATGTTGATATGTGCGGGAGCCTGATTAAATACGACTATGTGATACCGTTTTCTAATCTGGAGATATTTGATATTGGTTAGGTTATATGTGATATAACCAGATTATTGAATTAAGTGTTGATTTAATAATATAATATACAGATAAATGATATTAGTCGGTTATATATGATATAACCAGATTATTAAATCAAGTGTTGATTTAATAATTTGATATATATTTATATTTGATATATTTATATATTAACTAATATTAATGCTCACTAATTATTTTCTTCTATTAATATATGTGTGTGTGTGTGTTGTGTATATATATATATGTACATGGACTTTCTGTTTTGAGAAAATAGAATTATGAGGTGGAAAATGGGGAGATATTTGTGGAATAGGTGAGGCATGGCTTAAACATTAGTTTATTCATTTGGCTAAACTATTGAAGCATGGTTGTATAATTGTATTGGATTTTATTCATGCTTCAATAAGAGAGATGATTCTTTTTGAATCCATTCTTTACTTTCTCAAAACATAGCTCACTCTCTTGCTCTCTCCATTTTTCTTCTTCTTCTTTCTCCAAGCCCTAACCCTCATAAAAGTTGTGAACCCTAGGGCTTGTGAGAATTCAAAGTGAGCTAAAACACCGACTTCATCAACCTACTATAGATTAGCACTTTAGATTAGGTTGTTTCCTTCACTAATTGTTGATTAGTGAAGAGGTAGCTTGTCCTAGAGAAGCTTCAAGGTGGATCATCTTCGGTCTCGAAGATCGCGGAGCAAGCTCGTTCATTTCTTCAATTGGAGCCAAGAGGAGTCGTAGGGACTACTACTCGGAGCTATAGAAGTGAAGTACTTGGTCTACAAAGATTGTAATCACTTTCACTTAGTGTAAAACTTGTTTTATCAGGCTTAAACCCTAATACTCTAGTTAGATTCCTTGTTAGTGTAGCTTAGCACCCAAGAATTTTTAAAATTGTATACTTGATGCTTGTAAAAACCTAGAGGTGCTGCTAAGACACACTTTCATGATTGGGCAGCGCTCCAGCACCACGTGCTTCTCACATGGGCGTTATCAAAAAAGAAGAGAGTAAAGTGCCCAGCATTCCATAAACTGCCAAAGTGGCAGAGTGCTTAGCGCTTATTAGGCGGTGCCCATAATCAAATGCTTCACATGGCACCCATGTGAGTGTCAGAGCGTCAAATAAGAGCTTAGAAATTTTTCATAAAAACAAAAAGGCTGAACAGACAGAGACCAAATGAGTGCTTCGCACTTTTTGAATAAGAGTGGGCAGACTGAGCCCAAATTTGCTAAACCTCTGAAGTTTCTTGCAGCTGAGTCCAAATGCTCTTTTGATGGATCTTAAGTAAAAATTTGTCCTTAAAAATATTATTGAGCCGATCTTAGTCTCAAACTTGATTAATGATCTCTTATTGATGATATCCAAAATGATATTCATCCCATATCTTCTAAGGTAATCTTAGTCTTATATATGACTAACGATTCTTAGGTCCACCACAGCCCTTTTTCCCTCAAGTACGGGATTTGGTTCGAGGGTACATCTTTACACACATCTGATATACGTCATTGTAATTCCTTAACGTCTTTAGAGAGGTGGCAGGTCCCGACAACCAACAACTTCTCTCGTCATACATCGATGCACTTCCAAATTGACGTGCATGCCTCAAATCAGATCGTGCCCCAAATTAGGCACATTCTATATCACCATTGTTCATTTCACACGTAACAAATACTTGTGTGCGCAAGATAATAAAGGACTGAAATGTCCCTAAACTACAAGTCGCCTCAAAAACGACGATAATGGACCGAAATGTCCTTAAATTAACATTCGTCCCCAAAACAGGAATGTTGGACCGAAATGTCCTTAAACTAATATCTGCCCCAAACACAGCGGTAATGGACCGCGATGTCCTTAAACTAAAATAACCGAGTCCCAAATGCTCATATGTTTATGTCGATCTTAATCTCAAGCCAGATTAACGGTCCTTAAATAAACCAAGCCCAAATCTAAAATATACGGATTTGGACTGATCCGCGCACTACGGGCGACGACATAAACCAGTCTCCGTATACAATCAACGGGCATCCAAAATAAATAAAAACATACATGACACGAAGTGAACTTCCGGAGCAAGAGAAAGTGTTGATCGCAATGCGGTAACGTTATTAACTGCCGGGGCTTGCTCCTGCAGGGAAGTGCGTCCCCACAAACAAAAACCCCTCACAAACGAGGGGGAATCTGATAAAGTCTGCTACAACGGTCGCATCCGTCCAAACCTCCAATATACGGGGCCAAAAATTAACTTGGTATTTTCGAAGAGTTGGACAGATAAATCCAAATAGCATCTGCCCCCAAATTCAGGCAAGATGATCCATCCCGGTTCGTCTCCGTTTTCGGCGGTAAACAATGTGTTAAGATATTCATGTCATGTTATAACCATGGTTCGGTCAAGTCGAGTCAAGTATTCAAGTTTGAGTTTGATATTTGAATTCGAGTGTTCAGGTTCATGATCAAATATTAAAGTTCGTGTTTGATTTTGGATTCTGGTTTGAGTTTGGATTCAGGTTGAAGTCAGAATCTGATAAAGGGATTAATTTCTTGAAATTCTTAAGTTCGGGAGTAATCGGCAACTGCTGCACATGAACGACAGGATTTGTGTCTTTTTCTAAGATAATTGCCATTGATAATTCCGTTAAGTTTTTTAATCTGAATAGGCAAGCACCCATTTTCTCCGCCTCCCCGAGGCTCAAGAGAAATGATACCGCGTATGCCTATATTAGTCTATAGTCCTTAAAACATTGTTTGCATATCTCGAGGGTTTTTTATGCAAAATACTTTAATATAGTTTAAAATTAAACCTCAAGGGTGATTTGTAATATTTAGGTTTTTCATTAACATGTATTTTAATTGTTATGGTATTTTAGTGATAAAAACCTAGCTTTTAAAAGTTTATGGTATTTTTTTATGAAAATGAGCTCTTTTGGAAACTTGATGTTATTTTATTAAAATTTTAATCTTTCATTTTAAAAAATATAGTCTTATAATATGTCTTTATTGAAAACACGAATTCATAGTTTTATATAATTTTCCAAAGTTTAATTTTTATTTAGATAAGTCGTATTTCTTAAAAACCGCATTTTTATTTCCTTTCGAGACCGAATACTCCATGAGGAGTTCTGCAGCTCGCTCTACTGTCCCAACGATGTGCGATAATCCTCACCATCCATTAACGGGTCCCCTGATGAGGGTTGTAGAGTCGTATTTTCCAAGGATTTAAAATATCGATTTAAAAGAAACCCGTTTTGAACTAAATGTGGTATTTTAATGTAAAATATATTCTTTAAATAAACCCTATGTTTAGAACCTTGTGCAATGAAACCATTGTGTGCGTGTGGGGTAGGTCATTACCTAGTGAATGATCTAAAAGTATATATTCTAGTTATTGAGATTACGGTTGTATTAAAGTTCATGGTATTTTTCTGAAAAAGTTTGTTACAAGATTGTTTCATATGAAAATTTTATTAAACTAAAAGCTAAATGATTATAAATAAGATTACGAGTAGTGTGAGAAAGTTTGTTTGACCTATTTTTCTTAATGAAGGGAGTACAAATGTTAAAATAACATATATCGGGGTTAACTCCACTTTGTCGATGTGTTTTTAGAAGACGATTTGAGATGAAAGAAATAGAGAGAAAAGAGACTTACTGGTTGAGTAGTTCTAGGAAGAGGTTAAAGAAGAGAGAGGGAGTCTTGGTCTCATCGGCTATACTCCGGTCGTCGGAATTTGATCGCAACTCCCCTTGGCTTGCTTAACTTCACTTGGATAGCCTTAACCCTTCTTGACCTTTTAGAATTTTGAGAAAATTTTTAGAATAGAAGATACCTAGGGCATGGGGTGGTATTTATAAGGTAAAAATGTGAGAGTGTGTTAAATAAAATGAATTAAAATAGATTTAATGGTATTAGTTAGAGAATTGAAGAGTCTCTGTTTTATTGCAAGAAAATCAAACAGTGCAGGAGAGTTGATGGGAGTCGAAGGGACGAGTGTGTAAAGCACGGAGTCATTTGGAGAACATCGGACCGTCGGCGGTGGGTCTTTTGGAGAAACGGGAGGTTGGATCTCGCTGGCTTGCCTCGAGATTCGTGTCACGTGTCTAGTTTGGTGTTTACTTCTCTTTGTGCCTGTTTGATTTTTCTGAAACTTTTCATTTCTCCGTGAATTGCACGTGCAACTCTTGGGCTTCCGAAAAATTAAAAAGAAAAATCTTTAAAAATAATTGGGACTGATAGGAGTCGAACACACAGGCTATGGCACATCAGTAAAGAGTACTAACCAATGAGCTACAAGTTGTTTCTTACTTTTATTAAACAAAAATGAATTATAACTCCTACACAGGCTGAAATACCGTTTTCTTATAATTAAAACAGTAAAATTTGTACAGGGATTTCAGAGTCGTTACATTTTACCCTCCTTATAAAAATTTCGTTTTCGAAATTTACATATAGACTAATTTTAAAAAAGGTAAGGGTATCTTTTATGCATATCTTTTTCTCTTTCCCAAGTTGATTCTCCTGGCGAATCCTTTCTCCACATCACTCAGACCATGTTCACCTCCTTGTTCCACTATGTCTTCAGCTTTCGGTCTAGGATCTCAACTGGTTGCTGCTCGCAGGTTAGGTCAGTTTGTACCGTGAGCTCTGAGTAATCAAGTATATGGCTGGGGTCACTCACATATCATCGTAGCTGAGATATATGGAACACATTGTGCACTCCTTCCAATGAGGGTGGTAGTGCCAAGCGGTATGCCACTTTTCCAACCCGTTCAAGTATGTCGAACGATCTTATATATCTTGGACTAAATTTAAACCTCTTGCCAAAATGGATCACTCCTCTGTTTGGAGAGATCTTTAAGAGTACTTGCTTTCCGGGTTGAAACTCCAAATGTCGTCATTTTGCATCTGCCCAATGCTTCTGTCGGTCCTGGGCTATGCGTAACTTTTCCCTTATCGTGCGAACTACATTTACAGTTGCCTCGATCATCTCCAGTCTAAGGAGTTCATGATCTCCAACGTCGTCCCAACTCAGCGGAGAACGACACTTCCGTCCGTAGAGTGCAGCGAATGGTGTCATCGCAATGCTTTCCTGGTAGCTGTTATTGTATGAAAACTCCATAAGGTGTTGGTGATCTTCCCATGAACCTCCGAAGTCTAACATATAGGCTCTCAGCATATCTTCTAATATATGAATTGTTCGCTCGGACTGTCCATCCGTTTGTGGATGATATGTTGTGCTGAAATTCAGGCTCGTTCCTAGGCTAGCTTGCAGACTCTGCCAGAACTGTGATCGGAATCTCGTATCATGATCGGAGACGATACAAACAGGTACTCCAGGTAATCTTATGATCTCCTGCATGAGTTTATGGGTATCAGATATAGTACATCTTGAAGGAATAAATCTTACTTTAGATTTTTTTACTCACTGATTGGTTTGAAAGAGTGTTTTATTGTAGAATAAACGCAATCAGAACGGTGTCGCGCGTAGCTAGACCGAGATGAGTACGGGTCGTCCTCATGGAAACGTTGAATATTTTAATCTTACTTTAGATGTGTTGAGAAAGAGAGGAGGGATAAAGAATATTGTAGAATGGTTGTAGGATCTAGATCTGCGTTAAACACGGATGCAAAATATAGATCTAAATTAACTACGGATGTAAGTTTATATAAGAAGGGGGCTTGTAGGGTTCATTAGTATTTAGTAGTTATGGATGATTAATTAAAGATTACACTTTTTATCCTTTAATAGATTTAAATTTAGAATGACAGTGATGCATTTAGATTAGGGTTTCTGGAGGGAAAAGGAATCACACACTTAACCCCTATCTCTATACGGAACTCCGTTCATATCTAGCCTTTACCGAATCAATCATTAATCTAATCTCTAATCGCGGTCGAGACTAACAATAAATTGGTAGCGCGCCCGATTAGGATGTTAATGATTCTTTTGATAAAGTTTATAAACTTTATAGGACGTAAAAAGAGTTTAAGGATCTTCATCATCCATTAACTTACCCCCACGAACCCTAACAAGCGGAGAATTACTCGCGCATGTTGGGAGAAGAAGAGATAGAGAGAGAATTCATGTTAAAACTACAAAGAAATAGAATAGGAAAAAGAACTACCTTTATTAATCAACAAAACTCAATTACATTTTGTTCCCTTAGAAAATGATTACAAATACTAGTTTGCTTCTCGATCTCTTCTAAGGAGGTAGATGAACCTTTGATGATCAGCCTAGATGCATGAGCCGTCTTGGACTTCGTGATCGCGTCGACTTGATGATTTTTCCAGGAGGCTCTCGGTCCTTATTTATACTCCAAAAGCCAGAACCCTAGCTGCCTAATTTGCGGACTATTAGTTAAGATCCAAACTGAAAATTCACAGCCCCAATTCATCTGTCACGCGGCAGATCTGCGGCTAACAGGGGGGTTTGGCCGCGGATCCGCGGCCTTGTTGTGGCTTCGTGGGCTCAATTTTCTACGGCTTCCTCTTGATGACACGTGTTGATATTTTAAATATCTGGAAACAGAAAATCTTCTCTTCGTCACTGCCAGCCTTGACTTCTTAGTTTTCTTTCTTAATTAGGCAGGTTTGCTCTTAACAACTTTGATTCTCTTGATTTTTAGCCCTGAAAAATTCTGCACAATCTCAACAAATAATATTAGTGGAGTTTTGTTTTATTGAGATATTAATTTCAACATTAAGATTTGGTCAATGGTTTTTTTGCATACATTTTCCTACCAAATGTTAATTATAATATATCAACACATAAAAATTTGTGTTTTTACAGATAAACCCTCGTATGTATCATATATTATAATAAACACCATTTCTAGGATAGAAATAGTAGGAAAAATGTAATAACAAATGTGCAGTTTTATCAACTAAACAAATACCCCCAAACTTATATTTGATCGTCCCGAGCAAACTAGTTTATTCAAGAGGAGGAGAAAACTAAGCACACTTTCGTAGGCAACACGATTGCACTGAGCACATGCAACAAGCCGTTAAACCTCTAGGTGTCCCTAGTAGGAGGAGTGTTGTCTCCTGAAGGTTTTCAGCGGATTACACCCACAAAATCCTATAATAAAAGAGAGATGGTGAAATTTACATATAAAGATAAGAACCATAAAAGAAATACTTTGAAAATTTAGAGTTTCCAGCTACACTAGCTTTTCAGTTGTCATGATCCATATCTTAATAGTCATGAAAAGATGTTAGAAATCACATCATCCCTCAATAAAACATCGTCTTTATTCTTCATTCCTACCTTTTATCCAAACATCGATCATATACCCCTACGTGTGTGAATAGAACATCCCTAAACTCGGAGAATTCAATTCAAGCTATCATACTCTTGTCCATCTACCTCAGTACTTTTTAATTTGATGAATATTTAGATTTGCTCACACATTTTCATGCGACCGTTAATACTTCTTGAGGTACTAACCGACCGATTACTCATATGCTTGCTGATTAGTATTTTCCTCGTCTTGCACCACCTAAGGCTTAATAGTGACTCCCAAACCAGTTGGTCTAAGGCACCAGGTGATGAAGCCCCCTTGCTATATTTTTTATTGCTGCCTTGGCGATAACAAAACCAGTGTTCATTTTTTCTTCTTCACCATTTTATATTTTAATCATTTTTTTTATTTCCTTCATATTTTGGCTTTTAGACAAGAGCATTTCAAGGTATCATCTACTATCTCGAGTTTAAAGACGTGTGTAAGTGCATACAGTAGGGTATCAACATTCAAATGTTTAGCTTCCAGAATAGAAACTATTTTTCAGATTTATTTTTATCCTTAGATTAGTGACTTCCTTCATCTTACTAACCATTGGGACAACAACTCTTAACTACTTATTACCAGTTCGTTTAAGAAAACTTCTAATTCTCTTGGTTTTTTTAAACTATTCCTATCTTTTAAATATAGTTTTTTACTTTCTACTCTTTTGTTATATAAAATAAATAATTTTTTTTTGAATGGCCAGTGTCAAAGATAATTCAGTGAATAAAAACCTCCCCCCAAACCTGTTTTCAGCAGTGCCTTCACTGATGTTGTCTTTTGAGAGCATGGACCTGCATACTTGGGGAGAGATAAAAGGGGTAAAATAATGGTTAAAAGAAAACCACCCCCAAACTTGATCTTTGGCATGCACAGATATCGGTTAAGTCCATTTTTACTCACCTCCATTCTTAAAATGAGAAATTGTTACCAAAATATGGAGGCGAGGCGGAGGAAATTCGGTTCTGATAAAGCGGCTACTGCAAAAACAGGAGCTCCTCCGCGGGGTCAGCAGAGAAATACGGTTTTAACCTATGCCCATTTTCTTTAAAAATTGGACTGTTTTTCAAATTTTCATCTTCTATTGCCCCGTGCAGGTGTACATATCGCACGACAAAAGGTCCTTTTCAACAAGATTTAAGCTTACCCGGATGAAGATGGAGACGGGAATCGTAAAGAAGGACTTATTACCCGATGTGAAAGTTTTTCTAAAAAGATTTTTATCGTGGAACACTTTAGTCCTATTCTTTACTATCACCACATTATCGTAAGCTTCATCGCGGAGTTCGCATAGCTCATTCAATTGCAGTTTCCGATAGCTGCCTACATGATCAAAATCGAAGTTAAGCACTTTAATAGCCCACATTGCTTTATGATCGATCTCGACAGGAAGGTCGCATGCATTCCCAAACACTAGGCGGTATGGAGACATACCAAGATCGGTCTTATAAGCGTTGCGGAATGCCCAAAGAGCATCCGTCAATTTGGTTCACCAATCTTTACGGTTTTTAGAAACCGTCTTCTCCAAAATTTGTTTGATCTTCCTATTTGAGATCTCAGCCTGCCTGCTTGTTTGGGGATGATAGGGCGTAGAAAGCTTGTGAGTGATTGAATATTTCCGCATCAAGGCCTCGAAAGACCGAGTACAGAAATGTGTCCCGTTGTCACTAATTATAGCGCGAAGGTGTCCGAATCGCAAAAAGATATTTTCTTTAAGGAACTTAATGACAACTTTGTTGTTATTAGTGCGACACGGTATAGCTTCCACCCATTTTGAGACATAATCAACCGCTAACAAGATATATAAATTGCCAAAGGAGTTGGGAAAAGGGCCCATAAAATCAATACCCCAATCATCGAATATTTCCACAACCAATATAGGTTGGAGCGGCATCTTGTTTCTTCGTGAAATCTGACCCAAATGCTGACATCGCGGACAAGTTTTGCAATGTTCATATGCATATTTAAATAATGTTGGCCAATAAAAACCACATTGCAAAACTTTCTCCGCCATTTTTCGAGGACCAAAATGACCGCCGCATGCCTGATCATGACAAAATGATAACACACTCTTGAATTCATCGTTAGGGACACACCTGCGAATGATTTGATCGGAACAATACATAAACAGATAAGGCTCATCCTAGTAAAAATAATTTACTTGGGATAGAAATCGAAGTTTGTCTTGTTTCGACCAATCGCTAGGAATAAGTCCCGTCGCAAGATAGTTCACGATATCCACGAACCAAGGTTTGTAGGATACAGTCAAGAGCTGTTCATCAGGAAATGGGTCATTTGTCGGCATGGTCAAAGTTGGTGAAGATGTGATGCGTGAAAAATGGTCGGTTACAACGTTTTCACATCCACTCTTGTCTCGGATAACAAGATCAAATTCTTGTAACAATAGAATCCAACGTATTTGCCTGGCCTTAGCATCCTTCTTCGATAAAAGATGTCGAAGGGCGGAGTGATCAGTATAAACCACAATTGGCGAGCCAATCAAGTAGGGCCTGAATTTCTCTAATGCAAATACAACTGTCAAGAGCTCTTTCTCGGTAGTTGTATAGTTTATTTGTGCATCATTCAAAGTCCTACTTGCATAGTAAATTACATGTAGCATCTTATCAATGTGTTGTCCTAAGACAGCACCAATAGCAAAATCTGATTCATCACACATAAGCTCGAACGGGTGGTCCTAATCCGGAGATGATAAGACGGGGGCTGTAGTGAGCGATCCTTTAAGCGATTCAAAAGCAGCCTCATAATCCGAATCGAAGCGAAATGTGGCATCCTTAGCCAACAGAAGGGTTAAGGGTCTAGCAATTTTGCTAAAGTCCTTAACAAATCTCTTCTAAAATCCTGCATGACCAAGGAAGGATCGTATATCTTTGACGCATTTGGGTCGAGGGAGGTTATGAATGACATCTATTTTAGCTCTGTCAACCTCAATGCCTTTTCATGAAATTATATGTCCAAGGACAATACCTTCTTGGACCATAAAATGGCATTTTCCCAATTCAAAGTCAAGTTCTTATCCTTACAGCGGGTAAGTGCCGCGTCAAGATTACGAAAGCAGTCCTCAAAGGAGCCCCCAAAAATGGAGAAATCGTCCATAAAAATTTCCAGAAAATTCTCCACCATATCTGAGAATATCCCCATCATACACCGCTGAAATGTAGCGGGAGCGTTGCATAACCCAAAGGGCATGCGTCTATAAGCAAAATTACCGAAAGGACAAGTAAATGTGGTTTTATCTTGATCCTTTTCGGCGATGGGGACCTGGTTATAGCCAGAGTATCCGTCCAAGAAACAGTAGTATTCGTGTCCAGCTAATCGTTCTAACATCTGGTCAATGAAAGATAGAGGGAAGTGATCTTTCCTCGTCGCGACATTGAGTTTTCTGTAATCAATACATACGCGCCACCCAGTTTGGGTGCGTGTTTGGATTAACTCACTAGCCTCATTAGTTATGACCGTGATGCCAGACTTTTTAGGGACCACATGAATTGGACTTACCCATTGGCTATCAGATATAGGGTAAATTATTCTACTATCAAGGCACTTGACGATTTCTTTCTTTACCGCCACCTTCATAATGGGATTTAACCGTCTTTGTGGGTCTCGGGTTGGTTTGGCTTCATCCATCAGATGTATGTAATGTTCAGCCATTGTCTAACCAAATGCTTGCCGATTCGATCTCAACACTGCCAAAAGTGCGTTCTCTTACTCTAAGGTTAGAGAAGCGGATATAATCACTAGCAAAGTATCATCCTCCCCTAAATAAGAATATTTAAGATTGGAGCGGCATCTTGTTTCTTCGTGAAATCTGACCCAAATGCTGACATCGTGGACAAGTTTTGCAATGTTCATATGCATCTTTAAATAATGTTGGCCAATAAAAACCACATTGCAAAACTTTCTCCGCCATTTTTCGAGGACCAAAATGACCGCCGCATGCCTGATCATGACAAAATGATAACACACTCTTGAATTCATCGTTAGGGACACACCTGCGAATGATTTGATCGGAACAATACTTAAACAGATAAGGTTCATCCCAGTAAAAATATTTTACTTGGGATAGAAATCGAAGTTTGTCTTGTTTCGACCAATCGCTAGGAATAAGTCCTGTCGCAAGATAGTCCACGATATCCACGAACCAAGGTTCGTAGGATACAGTCAAGAGCTGTTCATCAGGAAATGGGTCATTTCTCGGCATGGTCAAAGTTGGTGAAGATGTGATGCATGAAAGATGGTCGGTTACAACGTTTTCACATCCACTCTTGTCTCGGATAACAAGATCAAATTCTTGTAACAATAGAATCCAACGTATTAGCCTGGCCTTAGCATCCTTCTTCGATAAAAGATGTCGAAGGGCGGAGTGATCAGGATAAACCACAATTGGCGAGCCAATCAAGTAGGGCCTGAATTTCTCTAATGCAAATACAACTGTCAAGAGCTCTTTCTCGGTAGTTGTATAATTTATTTGTGCATCATTCAAGGTCCTACTTGCATAGTAAATTACATGTGGCATCTTATCAATGTGTTGTCCTAAGACAACACCAATAGCAAAATCTGATTCATCACACATAAGCTCGAACGGGTGGTCCTAATCCGGAGATGATAAGACGGGGGCTGTAGTGAGCGATCCTTTAAGCGATTCAAAAGCAGCCTCATAATCCGAATCGAAGTGAAATGTAGCATCCTTAGCAAACAGAAGGGTTAAGGGTCTAGCAATTTTGCTAAAGTCCTTAACAAATCTCTTCTAAAATCCTGCATGACCAAGGAAGGATCGTATATCTTTGACGCATTTGGGTCGAGGGAGGTTATGAATGACATCTATTTTAGCTCTGTCAACCTCAATGCCTTTTCGTGAAATTATATGTCCAAGGACAATACCTTCTTGGACCATAAAATGGCATTTTCCCAATTCAAAGTCAAGTTCTTATCCTTACAGCGGGTAAGAGCCGCGTCAAGATTACGAAGGCAGTCCTCAAAGGAGTCCCCAGAAATTGAGAAATCATCCATAAAAATTTCCAGAAAATTCTCCACCATATCTGAGAATATCCCCATCATACACCGCTGAAATGAAGCGGGAGCGTTGCATAACCCAAAGGGCATCCGTCTATAAGCAAAATTACCGAAAGGACAAGTAAATGTGGTTTTATCTTGATCCTTTTCGGCGATGGGGACCTGGTTATAGCCAGAGTATCCGTCCAAGAAACAGTAGTATTCGTGTCAAGCTAATCGTTCTAACATCTGGTCAATGAAAGATAGAGGGAAGTGATCTTTCCTCGTCGCGACATTGAGTTTTCTGTAATCAATACATACGCGCCACCCAGTTTGGGTGCGTGTTTGGATTAACTCACTAGCCTCATTAGTTATGACCGTGATGCCAGACTTTTTAAGGACCACTTGAATTGGACTTACCCATTGGCTATCAGATATAGGGTAAATTATTCTATTATCAAGGCATTTGACGATTTCTTTCTTTACTGCCACCTTCATAATGGGATTTAACCGTCTTTGTGGGTCTCGGGTTGGTTTGGCTTCATCCATCAGATGTATGTAATGTTCAGCCATTGTCTAACCAAATGCTTGCCGATTCGATCTCAACACTGCCAAAAGTGCGTTCTCTTGCTCTAATGTTAGAGAAGCGGATATAATCACTAGCAAAGTATCATCCTCCCCTAAATAAGAATATTTAAGATAAGAAGGTAGCGGTTTGAAATCAAGAATTGACGGAGAGACAATAGAAGGTGGGGTAAGGGAATGATATTCGGACTCCCTAAGAGGTTCAAAACTTGCATAAGATATTGACTCGGAAAGTGCTGCTGACTTTTGCAACGAGTCAACGGGTTCAAACTCAAGGACGAACTCATTGAACATATCCTCATTATGAAGTAGTGCAAGATCAAACGATGTTTCATTAGTGTTGTCAAGATCATCAAAGCAAAGTTCCTCATCTATGCAGCTTTCGGAAGCTATCTCGTGGATAGAACAAACATCCAGCAAATGAGCAGAAGGTTCCGATGGTTGACTTCCTAGCTTGTAAATATTAAGCTCAATTGTCATTTTCCCGAAGGATATGTTCATAGAACCGTTACGAAAATTAATTACAGCGTTAAAAGTTGCTAGGAAGGGTCGACCAAGTATCACCGGGATTTGATTGCGTGGGTTTGCCACAGGCTGTGTATCTAAAACAATAAAGTCCACGGGAAATCTGAATTCCCCGACTTTATTTAACACATCCTCTAGTTCACCCCGAGGTTTGGTGATCGATCAGTCAGCCATCTGGAGAGTACAATGGGCCGATTTCAACTCTCCAATTCCTAACTGCTCGTATACTGAATAAAGAAGCAAGTTAACGCTAGCGCCAAGATCGAGTAAAGCACGATTAATATTTTTACCCACAATAGAAATAGAGATTGTAGGATAGCCAAGGTCCTTACGTTTCTTTGGTATTTGCTGGGTAAAAGCTGTGCAAACATTACTCGTCATGAAAACCTTCTTAGGCACTTGAGTTTTTCTCTTCCTAGTGCACAAGTCTTTAAGGATTCTTGCATAAGATGGGACTTGTTGAATAGAATCTAGGAGTAGAATATTCACGCTAACTTGCTTAAACATTTCCATAATTTTCTCCATTTGTGGGTTAGGTCGGTTGGCCCTTAATCTGTTTGGAAACGGAGCTTGATCAATAAGTTTTGGATCCAACATTTATGGAGAAGATTGTGGGGACGGGTTCGATCCTAAAATTGGAGTGGGAATCGACTTAGATAGATCGGGCGAAGTGTTCGAGCCTTAGGGAAAATGAAGAATAGGCTCGGATGAAGGTGAGAGACTAGACGAATTAGGGGAAGAAGAAGAAGCTGAGGTATCATTGGTGTCACCAACATCAAATTGCTCACCCACTCGGTTATTCAGCACTTTTCCCGATCTCAACGTAGTAACTGCATTCACATTATGATTTTGTGAATAGCTAGGATTCTGTAGGGGTTGAGATGGGAGTTTTCCTTTCTCTCTCGCACTCATTGCGGCGTTCAACTGTGCAAGTTGGTTTTCTATTGATTTAATACTCTCGCCGTGGGAGGCGAAATCTTTCGTTAGGGTATCAATAGAAGACTTCATATCAGCTAACATTTGAATAGAATGTTTCATAAACATATCCAAAGTTTATGCAAGTGAAGAGTTATCAGTACCGGCCACTTGTGGTGTAGAAGTCTTGGCCGGATTTTGAAAATTTTTTGACTGAAAGGGGAGCTGACTTTATGGTTGTGGTTGCTGTGGAGGAGGTCTTTGATAATTGCTTTGGAACTGATTTTGATTTTGGGGTTGGTTTTGGTTCTAAGCAAAGTTAGGATGATTCCTCCATCCTTGATTGTACGTGGAAGAATAAGGATCGTTTCTAGGTCGCTGCTGAAAAGAAGCATTAGTTTGAAACGATGCATTCATAGGACATTCTTCCATTAAGTGTGAAGGATCTGAATAGCAACCACACACAGTCTTGGGAAGCGTGACCTGATTTAGGGAGACTGATGAGAACTTGTTCTCAATAGCGTCGAGTATCTTCTGCATCGATGCCATTTCGGCTTTCACTGCGACGGAAACATCGAGATGGTGAATACCTCCCCTAGATGAAGGTGGTCTTACGCTTTCCCACTGCAAAGTGTTTTCAACGAGATCTTCCCGATATTTCCATGCTTCACCGTCATCTTTAGATATAAAATTGCATTGACACAATGTTTCAAGCATCTGCTTTGTTGCTGGATTAATGCCCTCATATATAATTCGGCATAAATCCCATCTTTGTATTCTATAATGAGGACATTGGACAAGCAGATCCTTGAAACGTTCAAAGCACTTCCAAAATGGTTCATTGGGAAGCTGGGTGAACTGGTTGATCTCGCTCCTAATATGGGCAGTTTATGGTTTGGGTAAAACTTCTTAAGAAATGCTATTACGAATTCATCCCTATTAGTGATAGAGTGTGCTGCAGTATTATAAAGCCATTTTTCTGCCAAGTCGCACAGAGTGAATGGGAGAAGACGCAAGCGCATAGCATCCACAGTCAGTTGTGAAGTACCCATCATTGCGCATACGTTTTCGAATTTGGTGATGAAAACGTACGCGTCTTCCGACTCAAGCCCGTGAAATTTGGGAAACAGATTGATGTAGTGGGGTTTAATTTCAAAATTATCCCCGTTAGCTGGTGGAATAGATAGACAAGTAGGAAGTGGATCACGGATAGGATAGCATCTCTCTTGGAGAGAGATGCAAGGTGGATTCTGCTAATCTACGGGCGGTGGCAGCGTGGTGTTGAAGTATGATGGAGCACCGTCCGTCTCGGTTGATATGGTGTATGGTGGTTGAAAAGAAGATGAAGAAGCACCGACTTCGGAGTCGATAGCAGGAACGCGGACAAGACGGGCACTAGAATCCAATGTCCAGCCAAGCATGCACTAAGCGGATTTAGTGCAAGTGGCAGCGTGTGTAATTTAAAATTGGTCTGTTTTTGAAAAAGTGGGACTTAAGACAAATCACACAAAAATGCACAAACAACCCTAGAACTAAGGTTACATAGGTCCAGTCTCTAGACCGCTCCTAGACTTCCAAAGGGCAAGCCGCAGGATCAATCCTCTACCGCCACTTCACGACTCTTGTAGCCAGGTAAGTAGGAGGTTGTCCACTACGTAAGTAGTAGTCCTAATTAAGTAACCACATGCCTTAGACACACTTGCCTAGACACCACAAAAGTAATGCGGATAAGCGGTAGATTACCTACGATCTTCCTCTGTCCTTAATGAGCACGACAGTCCTTAGAGTCCGGTCTAGATATTTTTTAAATTAGTGTAGGGTTGATGCAGATGCTCGGTTTCTGATTTGTAGGGAATAGGAAGGGTGATAAAATTCCTACCTAATCTGGATTTGGTCTTTGCCCCTTAAAGTCCGTATTAGAATATGCAAAACAAAACCAATCACAAAACTTTGCAAAAAGATTTTTTTTTGTGCGGCGATATTTTGCAAAGTATCCTGCAGAAAAGAGATTTTATTGGATTTCAGAGGAGAGAGAAAGAGGTTAGAATCTTTCTAGAGAAATGTGGAACCCTAGATCCTCTAACTGGCAGCGCTTCCGCCTCCATTATGTACCTTCTGCTGTGGATCTGCCGCAAGAGAGAGGAATCACTTGATGAATTTTTTTCTGTGGCGTTCTGTACTCCTCTGGATCTCAATGAATGTTTCTGTCTCTCTGTTTCCTCAAGTCCGTGACTCCAGATCTCCTTGCAAAAAAATTCACACACTTCGTTAAATATACGATTTGCAGTTTTGTTTTAATTATGATATAGATCGGATAAGAATTCAACACAAATAATAGGAATAAAAAATTATGCACGTATCCCCGGCAATGGTGCCATTTTATTGGTTTGAAAGAGTGTTTTATTGTAGAATAACCGCAATCAGAACGGTGTCGCGCGTAGCTAGACCGAGGTGAGTACGGGTCGTCCTTAGGGAAACGTTGAATATTTTTATCATACTTTAGATGTGTTGAGAAAGAGAGGAGGGATAAAGAATATTGTAGAATGGTTGTAAGATCTAGATCTACGTTAAACACGGATGCAAAATATAGATCTAGATTAACTACGGATGTAAGTTTATATAAGAAGAGGCTTTTAGGATTTAGTAGTTATGGATGATTAATTAAAGATTACTCCTTTTATCCTTTAATAGATTTAAAACTAGAACGACTGTGATGCATGTAGATTAGGGTTTCTGGAGGGAAAAGGAATCACACTCTTAATCCCTATCTCGACATAGAACTCCGTTCATATCTAGCCTTTACCGAATCAGTCATTAATCTAATCTCTAATCGCGGTCGAGACTAACAATAAATTGGTAGCGCGCCCGATTAGGATGATAATGATTCTTTTGATAAAGTTTACAATCTTTATTGGACGTAAAAAGAGTTTAAGGATCTTCATCATCCATTAACCTACCATAATCCCACGAACCCTAGCAAGCGGAGAATTACTCGTGCAAGTTGGGAGAAGAAGAGATGGAGAGAGAATTCATATTAAAACTACAAAGAAATAGAATAGAAAAAAGAACTATCTTTATTAATTAACAAAACTCATTTACACTTTGTTCGCTTAGAAAATGATTGCAAATACGAGTTTGCTTCTCGATCTTTTCTAAGGAGGTAGATGAACCGTTGATGATCAGCCTTGATGCGTGAGCCGTCTTGGACTTCGTGATCGCGTCGACTTGATGATTCTTCCAGGAGGCTCTCGGTCCTTATTTATACTCCAAAAGCCAGAACCCTAGCTGCCTAATTTGCGGACTAGTAGTTAAGATCCAAACTGAAAATTTACAGCTCCCAATTCATCTGTCACACGGCGGATCCACGGCCAACAGAGGGGTTTGGCCGCGGATCCGCGGCCTTGTTGTGGCTTCGTGGGCTCAATCTTCTTGGGATTCCTCTTGATGATACGTGTTGATATTTTAAATATCTAGAAACAGAAAATTTTCTCTTCGTCACTGCCAGCCTTGCTTTCTTAATTAGGCAGGTTTGCTCTTAACAACTTTGATTCCCTTGATTTTTAGCCCTAAAAAATTCTGCACAATCTCAACAAATAATATTAATGGAGTTTTGTTTTATTGAGATATTAATTTCAACATTAAGATTTGGTCAATGGTATTTTTGCATACATTTTCCTACCAAAATGTTAATTATAATATATCAACACATGAAAATTAGTATTTTTATAGATAAACTCTCATATGTATCATATATTATAATAAACACATTTTCTATACAGAAATAGTAGGAAAAATGTAATAACAAATGTGCAGTTTTATCAACTGAACAAATACCCCCAAACTTATCTTTGATCGTTCCGAGCAAACTAGTTTATTCAAGAGGTGGAGAAAAAGAAAGGAGAAAACTAAGCACACTTTCGTAGGAAACACGATTGCACTGAGCATGTGCAACAAGCCGTTAAACCTCTAGGTGTCCCTAGTAGAACGAGTGTTGTCTCTTGAGGGTTTTCAGTGGATTACACCCACAAAATCCTATAATAAAAGAGAGATGGTGAAATTTACATATAAAAATAAGAACCATAAAAGAAATACTTTGAAAATTTAGAGTTTCCAACTACACTAGTTTTTCAGTTGTCATGAGACCTATCTTAATAGTCATGAAAAGATGTTAGAAATCACATCATCTCTCAATAAAACATCGTATTTATTCTTCATTCCTACCTTTCATCCAAACATCGATCATATACCCCTACGTGTGTGAATAGAACATCCCTACACTCGGAGAATTCAATTCAAGCTATCATACTCTTGTCCATCTACCTCAGTACTTTTTAATTTGATGAATATTTAGATTTGCTCACACATTTTCATGCGACCGTTAATACTACTTAAGGTACTAACCGACTGATTACTCATGTGCTCGCTGATTAGTATTTTCCTCGTCTTGCACCACCTAAGGCTTAGTAGTGACTCCCAAACCAGTTGGTCTAAGGCACTAGGTGATGAAGCACCCTTGCTATATTTTTTATTGCTGCCTTGGCGATAACAAAACCAGTGTTCCTTTTTTTTCTTCACCATTTTATATTTTAATCATTTTTTTTATTTCCTTCATACTTTGGCTTTTAGACAAGAGCATTTCAAGGTATCCTCTACTATCCCGAGTTTCAAGACGTGTGTAAGTGCATATAGTAGGGTATCAACATTCAAATGTTTAGCTTCCAGAATAGAAACTATTTTTCAGACTTATTTTTATCCTTAGATTAGTGACTTCCTTCATCTTACTAACCCTTGGGACAACAGCTCTTAACTACTTATTACCAGTTCGTGTAAGAAAACTTCTAATTCTCTTGGTTTTCTTAAACTATTCCTATCTTTTAAATATAATTTTTCACTTTCTACTATTTTGTTATATAAAAAAATAAATTTTTTTTGAATGCCCGGTGACAAAGATAATTCAGTGAATACAAACCACCCCCCTAAACCTGTTTTCAGCAGTGCCCTCACTGATGTTGTCTTTTGAGAGCATGGACCTGCATACTTGGGGAGAGATAAAAAGGGTAAAATAATGGTTAAATGAAAACCACCACCAAACTTGATCTTTGGCACGCACAGATCTTCAGTTAAGTCCATTTTTACTCACCTCCATTCTTAAAATGAGAAATTGTTACCAAAATATGGAGGTGAGGCGGAGGAAATCCAGTTCTAATAAAGTGGCTCTTGTAAAAACAGGAGCTCCTCCGCGTGGTCAGCAGAGAAATACGGTTTTAATCTATGCCCATTTACTTTAAAAATTGAACCGTTTTTCAAATTTTCAACTTCTACTGCCCCGTGCGGGTGTACATACCGCACGACAAAATGTCCTTTCCAACGAGATTTAAGCTTACCCGGATGAAGATAGAGACGGGAATCGTAAAGAAGGACTTGTTGCCCCGATGTGAAAGTTTTTCTAAAAAGGTTTTTATCGTGGAACACTTTAGTCATGTTCTTTACTATCACCGCATTATCGTAAACTTCATCACGGAGTTCGTTTAGCTCATTCAATTGCAGCTTCCGATAGCTGACTGCATGATCAAAATCGAAGTTAAGCTCTTTAATAACCCACATTGCTTTATATTCGATCTCGACAAGAAGGTGGCTTGCCTTCCCAAACACTAGGCGGTATGGAGACATACCAAGATCGGTCTTATAAGCGGTGCGGAATGCCAAAAGAGCATCCGTCAATTTGGTGGACCAATCTTTATGGTTTTTAGAAACTTTCTTCTCCAAAATTTGTTTGATCTGTCTATTTAAGATCTCAGCCTGCCCGCTTGTTTGGGGATGATAGGGCGTAGAAAGCTTGTGAGTGATTGAATATTTCTGCATCAAGGCCTCGAAATATCGATTACAGAAATGTGTCCCGTTGTCGCTAATTATAGCGCGAGGGTGTCCGAATCGCGAAAAGATATTTTCTTTACGAAACTTAATGACAACTTTGTTGTCATTAGTGCGACACGGTATAGCTTCCACCCATTTCGAGACATAATCAACCACTAACAAGATATATAAATTCCCAAAGGAGTTGGGAAAAGGGCTCATAAAATCAATACCCCAAACATCGAATATTTCCACAACCTATATAGGTTGGAGCGGCATCTCATTTCTTCGTGAAATCCGACCCAAATGCTGACATCGTGGACAAGTTTTGCAATGTTCATAAGAATCTTTAAATAATGTTGGCCAATAAAAACCACATTGCAAAACTTTCTCCGCCGTTTTTCGAGGACCAAAAAGACCGCCGCATGCCTGATCATGACAAAATGATACCACACCCTTGAATTCATCGTTAGGGACACACCTGTGAATGATTTGATCGGAACAATACTTAAACAGATAAGGTGTTAGTTATATGTATGCCCTAGAGGCCATTACTGTACATTGGATGTATATTGTAGTGGATGCTGAGACATGTATAGGGAGGACTTTTTGCTCGACATGATAGTATGCTATCTGGTTGCTCTTTACCTTAACGTGTACACAGATTGTCTCTCTATTACATGTTGGTAAAGCCCTTAGGATGTGTACTTGACTACCTGGACTATGATGCGGATCATACTAGTGGGGACATGGTAGTCCATAAGTACATCCTTGAAAGTCCCTAGTCGTGGGTGTATCGAGATGGGGCATCGATATACCAGAGTAGACTAGCGTGTACCTTCTCGACCCATACAGATGGGCGATGGATGATCCCATATCCATCGGTGTTTGACATCAGAGATGATATACGGGTGCTCAGTAGAGACTGGGTACACTGGACGGACTCGCCGAGAACTCCCAGATGGTATTATACCTTACGTCAGATGGCAATTCTCTAGTGACACTGGTACAGAGTAGTCTGTTGACCTGAGATCGTCATAGAGTCTTGTGTGGTTCCCACTGTGCTTTGATTTCCATCTTACCACGTCCAAGAGGGCGTGCAAAACGGTGGTTTTTGGGTACAGTCCCGAGTCACATGGAGGCAATGAGCGATAGGAGGGGATTCGTCTCTCCCGGTATAGGGAGTTGATGTTGCGCTGTGTTCGATTGGCTATAACCGGAAATCCCTGGTCAGGGTTGCTGAGATTTACTGGTAAGTGTTACCAGTAGTTTCTCGAACTGTTATAGACCTCATATCGACACGACTTATCGAGCTATTGGGGTCTGACGTTTACCACCCCTAGGCAAGATATGCGACATATCAGACGACGAGACCGGACTGTACGGTAGTGTTACTGGTTGGATTCACAAGAGTGTGAGCGGGCTTGCTCGTCGATCTTCTGATCGCTCAATACCCGGATGGCCGTTACGTTTAGCAGACCGCTTGCGGCTTGTATGTGTTTGATATGATCATCACCTGCTACCGGCGTATTGACGAGTCTTTAGAGTCCTACACAGAGGTTTCCTGGCTCAAGCGAAACGAAATAGGAGCGCATATGAGATATGTGCGGGACCGAGAATAATGCATGTATGTGATACCGTTTTCCATTCTCGCGATGAATGTATCGAATGGTTATATTCGATATAACCTAGTTATCGAATCGAGGGTTGATTCGATAAGCCGATACATTGGATACTAGTCGGTTATATGCGATATGACCGGATCGTTAAATCAAGTGTTGATTTAATGATTTAATACATAATTATATATTTGATATATTACTTTGCATTAACTAGTATCGGTTCACTTTTAAATGGATTTTCTCACTTGTTTGTGCACATTGTATATATGATATATTTTTTGTGCATAAGATTGTATCATGTTTGATGATACATGCTAGTTTGGGTTTGTGTAAAGAATTAAACCATGGTTACTTAAGTGGTTAGGGTTTCATTTCCTTTTCTCATTTATTTATCTATTTATTCTTTTTGGAAAAATATTAAGCATAAAGAAAAATGGTGGCTTTCTTTGGAAGCATTTTGAAGCTTCATGAAGCTTTCACTAAGTCACCATTTTGTCTCATGCTTAACCCTAACCATTCCACTTAACCATGATTCATTCTATACACTTAACCATGGTTTGAATATGATAAATATTCATTTTTCTTTTGGATTGAAATACTTATGATATTCATTTTCTTTCTTCTTCTTCTTCATGAGCAAGAAAGAAAAGCTTTCTACTTAAATGGCAACTTGAGCAAATGAGTGAGAAATCCAATTCTAAAGTGAACCCACTTCCTATTTCTTCATCCTCTACCTCTTGCCAAGTAGTATAGGGTGTTTTCTTCACAAGTTTTATGACTTGGTGAAGTGGGAGCTTGATCTTGTGATGCCTCGACGTAGATCATCTTCGGCACGAAGCCGGCGACCTTGCCCGCCCATTTCTCCGATGAAGCCGACGCTAGAGCCCTGGATTCGATTTGGACAGCGGAGAGGACTTCATCACGGAGCTATGTAGGTGGACGATCGGATCTACAAATGTTGTATTTCCGTTCTCTTAGTAAAGTAGTTTACTAGTTCTAGTTTCGCCTAAAAATCTAGTTAACGATATAGTCTAGGGTTTCTCGGCACCGCAATTTTTCAAATTGGCATAGTTGATGCCTTGTGAGACCTCCTAGGTGTGCCTAGGAACCTTTCATTGGTATCAGAGCTACTAGGCATTGGATGTCGACCAATGGGGGGTTCTCACTGTGTGACAGTGTGGCGAAGCATAGGCTCTTACCCCCAGGGTGTCCCGAGACCGGAAGGTGTTCCGGCGGGTTGTAGTCCTCGCGAGGGGGCATGCGTAAAAAGTAGCGGCTGAGGGACCCGTTGGTGCCACGGCGACCCCATTGGATGGGGTGGCTGCCTGACCTTTCATTGGTATCAGAGCCTAGCTAGAGCCTTAGGCGAAGTCTAGACGGAGTTTGAAGTCCGATCGACCCGAAACCCCAACTCAAAATGGCTCTCTGGACTTTTTCTGAATTTGTAGATTTTTGAGAATTAAAAATATGAAGAAAACTCAGTAGAAGATTCTAAGAATTACTGTATAAAACGGGGCTCCTGAATCCATAAAAGCGCGGCAGAACCGCGGCATTAGCATGCTAATGCGGCGTTTCCGCGGCCCTTTTGTCTCTTCTTGCAATCAATTTTGCACAGTAATTCCTAGTTTGCAGTGCTGGTTTTTCTGGGAATTTTTATTATTTTTTCAAGAGTTGAATTTTCTGAGTTGTATTGGGGACTCGGTGTATCGATCGGATTGTCTAATTTTATCAGTGTGTTTTTCCGGGCATTTTTAGAATATGTTAAAAAGTTCGACCGAATATAAATACCCACTTTTTCCCCTGCCGGAAAATTTCCAATTGTTGGATTTTTCCGTAGTTTAATGACGTTCTAAATAGTGCAAGTAACGCGATGGTCCCTCTAGAAGACAACAAACCTTAACTCGATTATGTGACCGTCTTGAACTGCCCTTTGAACCTTCGGGTTTGGGACAGTACGGCGTGCCACATGTGGGGCGTTGGCTTGACCCTTCTACGGCTGGACCGTTGGTACTGAGGCACGAACTGAATGTTTTTAGAATTGTTTCATGTGTTGATCTGTATCGGGAAAACATGGGTGTTTGAATGTTCGATCGGAAACTTTAACATTTTCTAATTATCCGGAATGGGATACAATAATTGGAATTCACAAGAAGTTATGAGATAACTGAATGAATGTTATAAACATAGCAGTTTAGTCTCACTTGATCGGCTGCCACGGAATTTTGATGTGATCAAAAGTCCGTCGCAATCACGTAGCGTACGCGGATACTCGCCGGGTAAACTTAATAGACAGCTACACCCCAAAGCCCCGACCAAGTGACAGTAGGAGAACCCCGTCGCCGAAAGCATCCGTTCGAGTGCTCGTGGCAGCGGTGTTCCGCCTTGGTGCACTTCGTCGACGGCGTCGGGGGTGCGGCCGCCTACTGAAGTTTGCGACGAGCATTCGATCAGGATGTCGGGAATCTTGTTGAATTGCCCGACTTGATATTGAAAAGAGTTTTCGATTTTGAGACTAAAATGCGGGGTTTATAATTGTTAGGCATGCGATGTCTAAGTAATTCATTTGGTCAGGCATGCGATGTCTGAGGTGGTTGCGGATTCCAACTGTTGTAGTTTTACACTTTCTTTTCTGTGACCGTAAGTGTAATATGTGATATCGCCGGTTTCGTTGCTATATGTCAACGACAATTGGGATGTGCATATTTACTTACGTTGATGACATGTGATGTTATGTGTTGCTGGATATGTTATATTGGATCGTCCTGTTTGAATAGCCGGGGATTTTTATGTGAGATGAGTGTTTTTCATTTTCATTCATGTAAAATCTTGTATGTAATATTCTTTTATTGGGGCACTTCCAGGTTGCGGAAGATGTCACCGTTTGTATATTATTTACTTTTCCGCACTAGGATAGACCCAAGGAGGAGGGCACAAATAACCGGGTTCTGGAGTCCAGTGGGAGACCAACTCGAGGAGTCGAGTCCGGGTCTCCTAACTCTAGAATTGGTAGGGTTGCTTGCCGCTCTCGTAGGGGTCTAGGGGTGTGGGTTTGGCTATTCGTCACGACCGTGGAATCCGTGTTTTATACTGGCTCGTATTGAAAACACGGACGTCCTAGTATATCCAATATTTCATATGATTCTTCTGCTGCGATATCTGTGATGTGATCATGTGATGTTTTGTGATAAATACAGTATATAGTATATATGATATATTATATAGACGTTACTTATGTTTTACACCCGCGCTAGCCCTGCCCCGCTCTGCCGTTAGTTATCTAACCTAACGGTGCACGAGGGGACATCGAGGCGAATGCGGATGGCATAAGCGTACGTCATATTTATCTGTGATGTTTAGGTACTTAAATGATGGGACTCCATTAATGTGATTAATTAAATAAAAAAAACCTAAGATGTTGTAGAATCGAATTTCAAAATAAAACAGGTAGCTACAGTTCTTGTTTTGCACAGCGGTATATATGATATATCCTGCACCTTATTCGATAAGGAAAGGACCGAGATCCCTTCACCGGGAGTGACTCCTTTAGCAATAACTGGCAGATGCTACACACTCGGTTTGTCTTTTGATAGCTTCTATAGTTTTTGCTTTGCACAGTGATATATATGATATATCCCGCACCTCATTCGACGAGGAAAGGACCGACGATCCCTTCACCGGGAGTGACTCCTTTAGCAAAACTAGAAAAACCTCAAAGACACTCCATTTTCAAAATTCATTCGATCCTACAACGATATCAAGTTCTTTACGCAATAGGTTTTCAGAAAAACCTGTCGTAGCCCTCCGTCATTTCAGATAAGTCCTACTTAGTATTCGTGCTACGTTTGTTGACCTCCGTCAAGACGTAGTGTGCGGTAGCTAACTAGTATTTATCTGCTTATGCATATGATGCAGATTGGATTAGGGTAGTCGTGCGGCCTTGTTGACCTCCGTCAAGGGTCGTGCGGGTGGGTTTAATTCGATCAAGAAATGACGGGTTGAACTTGACTAGTAGCCTATGGTTTGTTGACCTCCGTCAAGGTCATAGGGTGCTAGGGGCAAAATATTATCGGGAATTTCAAGTGTTGAAATTTGCAATGAGATTGCATACCTTCTATGAGATAGTTGGATCCCGATACCCGCTGCGAGTAAGAGTTACTCCTGGGAGAGTTTTACACATTACAATTAGCCGATCTAGTAGGTGTCTAGAAAGGTGTTAACGAGGTTACGCCTCTGGGAAAACGAGGTTTACATTAATTAGGTTCGTGTGAAAGCATGGGGGACCTCCCTCAAAATACCGACACTGGCCTGGCTGAAAGATTGGCGAACTTGTAGTGTGTAATTAATCCCGGCTAGTCTTTCCTTTTAGGGTTTGAAGGAGGATTTGATAAAAACAGTGGGAGCCATCCTGATTAGATAAAATAATAACCAATCTATTCTTGCAAGAGCGCACGCTGAGTGTTTTCTTCTCTCTCTCTCCAGGTAGCGACCATGTCACGCCTTAATCAAGATAATAATACGGATGTATTGACCGAACCCGCTTGTTATACTGAGCTGGGGAACGTTGGTCCCGCTCCAACTTATAAATGTTATAAGATAGAGCAGGATATAGGGGAATACCAGATTTCCTGTGCCGCCCAAACGAAGAGAGTGCATGATGATGCATCATCTTCGGGTGTGTTCGTTACACAGAACTATTTCTCAGTATCCTCTGAATCCTGGGTATATGATACCGGATCAGGATCCCAGATATGTAATCTGTTACATAGGGCTACAAAAGGGTAGAAAAACTGAGATCGGGTGATAAGTTTCATGAGGCAGAAAACGGGGCAAGTGTTGCAGCCAAGTCTGTTGGTCACTGTCACCCTGTATTGTAATACATTGATTCTGAACGAATGTTATTAGATACCGAACCTGATATACAAAATCATATCTGTCTCTTTATTAGTAAAGAAACGATAAAATTTTGTATTGTTGGATAATGTTTTTAACATTTCCTATATCAAAAGTTGATCGGTTCAGGCACGTTATCTAAAAGCATTAATGTTCTAAATCAAACAATAGTTCTTAGTATACGGAACACACACAAGAGGAAGAGTTCAGAAATGAACGGATCCTTCTTGAGGTATTGTAGACTAGGTCATATCGATGCGACCCGACTAGCTAAGTTAAATTTAGATGCATATTTAAATCAGTTTGAATTTACATCTTGTGAAACTTGCCAGTCATGTCACAGAGATAAGATGGCCATAACCCTGTTTATTGGAAACAGAGAAAGAGTTAGTGAAATCTTGGGACTGATACATGATGATGTATGTAAGGTCTCCTGTCTACACATGCCAGGACTGATTCTTTATACTTCATTATATTCTCTGATAATCTCTCAAGATTCAGTCATATGTTCCTGTTGAAACATGAGTCCGAACCTTTTGAGATATTCACAGAATATAAGCGAGAAGTAGAGAACCAAAATACGGGTAAAAGAATTATGTCCTTTGATGAGATCAAGGAGGAGAATACTTGTGCATAGAATTTCTGTACTATTCTAAAGGAGAATGAGATTCTCTCTCAGCATTACTCCTCCGTATACACCATTGCACGATGGTATGTCGGGGCGGAGCAATCACACCGTATATGATATGGTGTGCTCTATGATGAGTACTACTGAGTTACCTTTTTCCTTAGGGGGTTATGCACTTGAGAAGTTGCATACCTATTGAATAGGATTCCAATTAAATCAGTTGCCTACGGCTTCATATGTGATATGGAATGGGAAGAGCCCATGTCTTAAGTTAGTTAAGATTTGGGGTTGTCCGGCCTATGTCTAAAAGAAAAATCCGGACAAGCTCGAGGCAAGGTCTATAATGTAGAACTGGAAAGGTTCCAGCTATACAAACTACAGTAGATGATTTGGTAGAACCAAAGGATTCAAAGTTTCCAACGAACCTCAGCCTCTCCGCCGATATAGTAGGGTTTCTCACCCACCTGAGAGATACTTTGGTTTCTCTATGACAGTGGGAGCGAGGATTGCATCATGAGATGATAACCCAACTAGCTTCGAGCTGGCCATCAGGAGTAAGACTCTGTAAGAATGGCTGGATGCTTAGTGATCTGAGATGGAATCCTTATACACCAGCAAAGTATGGACTTTGGCTGCTATATCTGAAGGGTTAAATCCCCATCAGGAGCAAGTATATCTTGAGAAGATTACTTGGTGTAGATGGAAAAGTTGAGACTTTCAAAGCTGTACTTGTTAAAGGTTTGCATCATTGACCAGGCATGGTTTATGTTGAAACCTTTTTCTAAGTAGCTATGCTTAAGTCCATCCAGATCCTACTTGTCACGGCTACATACCATGACTACGATATCTGGTGGTTGGGTGTCATGACTGCTTTTCTAAATGATGTTTTAGAAGAGTGCGTCTGTAAGTACACAGCCAGAGGGCTTCATAGACAGTGGGAGCAACGAAAACGTGTGCAAGATGCTTTATAGGATTAAAGCAGGCATCGCGGAGTTGGAACATCTGTTTTGATGGATTAGTCAAAGAGTTTGACATCATCAAAATGGTAGATGAACCTTGTATAAACAAAAAGGTAGTAGGGAGTATGGTGGTGATCCTCATAGAGTACGTGGAGAACATGCTCTTGATAAGAAAGGAGTTTCTTATGCTACGCTCGATCAATCTCCGTTTATCACAAATATTCTCCGTGTAGGATCAAAATGATACGTCCTAAATCCTGAGTTTTGGATCTATGAGATAGATTTAATTGGATGTTAGGATTCTCACTAGTTGTAGTGAGATGATATCAAACGATTCTGGGGAAAATCACTGGAAAGGTTCCAGGGTGATAAAGACGACTGAATGTCAGTCCCAGGCATTGTCTTTACCCTCAGTAAAGGGATGGTATGTTGGAAGAATTCCAAGCTAGATACCGTGATATACTAGACGATAAAGGCAGGATACATCGCTACTTAAGATGCAACCAAAGAGGCTGTTTGGGTGTATATTGGTTCATGAGATGAACTATGTTCCTCCCATTGTGTGACAATGGAGTTGTGGCTTATTCCAAGGAACGCAGGTCCCATCAGTGATCCAGACATATTCTAAGGAAGTATCACTTGATCATGGAGATGGTTGATCTCTAAGGGATTGAGATTAGGAGAGTAGACTCAGAGGACAACACGGCGGATCCACTCACGAAGGCCTATTCACAGAGAGAGACTTTTATGGGATGGTTGAGTATGAGATACTACAACCACTGCTACAGATGGCCCTAGTGCAAGTGGGAGATTGTTAGTTATATGTATGCTCTAGAGGCCATTACTGTACATTGGATGTATATTGTAGTGGATGCTGGGACATATATAGGGAGGACTTTTTTGCTCGACATGATAGTATGCTATCTGGTTGCTCTTTACCTTAACGTGTACACAGATTGTCTCTCTATTACATGTTGGTAAAGCCCTTAGGATGTGTACTTGACTACCTGGACTATGATGCGGATCATACTAGTGGGGACATGGTAGTCCATAAGTACATCCTTGAAAGTCCCTAGTCGTGGGTGTATCGAGATGGGGTATCGATATACCAGAGTAGACTAGCGTGTACCTTCTCGACCCATACAGATAGGCGATGGGTGATCCCATATCCATCGGTGTTTGACATCAGAGATGATATACGGGTGCTCAGTAGAGACTGGGTATACTGGACGGACTCGCCGAGAACTCCCAGATGGTATTATACCTTACGTCAGATGGCAGTTCTCTGGTGACACTGGTACAGAGTAGTCTGTTGACCCGAGATCGTCATAGAGTCTTGTGTGGTTCCCACTGTGCTTTGATTTCCATCTTACCACGTCCAAGAGGGCGTGCAAAACGGTGGTTTTTGGGTACATTCCCGAGTCATATGGAGGCAATGAGCGATAGGAGGGGATTCGTCTCTCCCGGTATAGGGAGTTGATGTTGCGCTGTGTTCGATTGGCTATAACCGGAAATCCCTGGCCAGGGTTGCTGAGATTTACTGGTAAGTGTTACCAGTAGTTTCTCGAACTGTTATAGACCTCATATCGACACGACTTATCGAGCTATTGGGGTCTGACGTTTACCACCCCTAGGCAAGATATGCGACATATCAGACGACGAGACCGGACTGTACGGTAGTGTTACTGGTTGGATTCACTGGAGTGTGAGCGGGCTTGCTCGTCGATCTTCTGATCGCTTAATACCCGGGTGGCCGTTACGTTTAGCAGACCGCTTGCGGCTTGTAGGTGTTTCATATGATCATCACCTGCTGCCGGCGTATTGACGAGTCTTTAGAGTCCTACACAGAGGTTTCCTGGCTCAAGCGAAACGAAATAGGAGCGCATATGAGATATGTGCGCGACCGAGAATATTGCGTGTATGTGATACCGTATTCCATTCTCGCGATGAATGTATCGAATGGTTTTATTGGATATAACCTAGTTATCGAATCGAGGGTTCATTCGATAAGCCGATACATTGGATACTAGTCGGTTATATGCGATATGACCGGATCGTTAAATCAAGTGTTGATTTAATAATTTAATGCATAATTATATATTTGATATATTACTTTGCATTAACTAGTATCGGTTCACTTTTAAATGGATTTTCTCACTTGTTTGTGCACATTGTATATATGATATATTTTTTGTGCACAAGATTGTATCATGTTTGATGATACATGCTAGTTTGGGTTTGTGTAAAGAATTAAACCATGGTTACTTAAGTGGTTAGGGTTTCATTTCCTTTTCTCATTTATTTATCTATTTATTCTTTTTGGAAAAATATTAAGCATAAAGAAAAATGGTGGCTTTCTTTGGAAGCATTTTGAAGCTTCATGAAGCTTTCACTAAGTCACCATTTTGTCTCATGCTTAACCCTAACCATTCCACTTAACCTTGATTCATTCTAAACACTTAACCATGGTTTGAATATGATAAGTATTCATTTTTCTTTTGGATTGAAATACGTATGATATTCATTTTCTTTCTTCTTCTTCTTCATGAGCAAGAAAGAAAAGCTTTCTACTTCAATGGCAACTTGAGCAAATGAGTGAGAAATCCAATTCTAAAGTGAACCCACTTCCTATTTCTTCATCCTCTACCTCTTACCAAGTAGTACAGGGTGTTTTCTTCACAAGTTTCATGACTTGGTGAAGTGGGAGCTTGATCTTGTGATGCCTCGACGTAGATCATCTTCGGCACGAAGCCGACGACCTTGTCCGCCCATTTCTCCGATGAAGCCGACGCTAGAGCCCGGGATTCGATTTGGACAGCGGAGAGGACTTCATCACGGAGCTATGTAGGTGGAGGACCGGATCTACAAAGGTTGTATTTCCGTTCTCTTAGTAAAGTAGTTTACTAGTTCTAGCTTCGCCTAAAAATCTAGTTAACGATCTAGTCTAGGGTTTCTCGGCACCGCAATTTTTCAAATTGGCATGGTTGATACCTTGTGAGACCTCCTTGGTGTGCCTAGGAACCTTTCATAAGGTTCATCCCAGTAAAAATATTTTACTTGGGATAGAAATCGAAGTTTGTTTTGTTTCGACCAATTGCTAGGAATAAGTCCCGTCGCAAGATAGTCACGATATCCATGAACCAAGGTTCGCAGGATACAGTCAAGAGCTGTTCATCAGGAAATGAGTCATTTATCGGCACAGTCAAAGTTGGTGAAGAAGCGATGCGTGAAAGATGGTCGGCTACAACGTTTTCACATCCACTCTTGTCTCGGATGACAAGATCAAATTCTTATAACAATAGGATCCAACGTATTAGCTTGGACTTAGCATCCTTCTTCGATAAAAGATGTCGTAGGGCGGAGTGATCAGTGTAAACCACAATTGGCGAGTAAATCAAGTAGGGCTTGAATTTTACTAATGCAAATACAACTGCCAAGTGCTCTTTCTCAGTAGTTGTGTAATTTATTTGTGCATCATTCAAGGTCCTACTTGCATAGTAAATTACATGTGGCATCTTATCAATGTGCTGTCCTAAGACAGCACCAATAGCAAAATCTGATGCATTACACATAAGCTCGAACGGGTGGTCCCAATCCGGAGACGATAGAACGGGGGCTGTAATGAGCGATCCTTTATGTGATTCAAAAGCAGCCTCACAATCCGAATCGAAGTGAAATGTAGTATCCTTGGCCAATAGAAGGGTTAAGGGTCTAGCATGCTAAAGTCCTTAATAAATCTCCTATAAAATCTGGCATGACCATGGAAGGATCGTATATCTTTGACGCATTTGGGATGAGAGAGGTTATGAATGGCATCTATTTTAGCTCTGTCAACCTCAATGCCTTTTCGTGAAATTATATGTCCAAGGACAATACCTTCTTGGACCATAAAATGGCATTTTTCCCAATTCAAAGTCAAGTTCTTATCCTTACAGCGGGTAAGAACCGCGTCAAGATTACGAAGGCTGTCCTCAAAAGAGTCCCCAAAAATGGAGAAATCATCCATAAAAATTTCCAGGAAATTCTCCACCATATCTGAGAATATCCCCATCATACACCGCTGAAATGTAGCGGGATCGTTGCATAACCGAAACGGCATGCGTCTATAAGCAAAAGTACCGAAAGGACAAGTAAATGTGGTTTTATCTTGATCCTTTTCGGCAATGGGGACCTAGTTATAGCCAGAGTATCCATCCAAGAAACAGTAGTATTCGTGTCCAGCTAATCGTTCTAACATCTGGTCAATGAAAGGTAGAGGGAAGTGATCTTTCCTCCTAGTAGCTTGAGTTTTCTGTAATCAATACATACGCGCCACCAAATTTGGGTGCGTGTTTGGATTAACTCATTAGCCTCATTAGTTATGACCGTGATGCCAGACTTTTTAGGAACCACATGAATTGGACTTACCCATTGGCTATCAGATAATAGGTAAATTATTCCACTATCAAGGCACTTGACGATTTCTTTCTTTACCGCCTCCTTCATAACGGGATTTAACCGTCTTTGTAGGCCTCGGGTTGGTTTGGCTTCATCTATCAGATGTATGTAATGGTCAACATTTAAGGGACTAATCCCTTTGAAATCAGCCATTATCCAACCAAATGCTTGCCGATTCGATCTCAACACTGCCAAAAGTGTGTTCTCTTGCTCTAAGGTTAAAGAAGCGGATATAATCACTGGCAAAGTCTCATCCTCCCCTAAATAAGCATATTTAAGATAAGAAGGTAGCGGTTTGAGATCAAGAATTGGCGGAGAGACAATAGAAGGTAGGGTAAAGGAATGATATGTGGACTCCCTAAGAGGTTCAAAACTTGCATAAGATATTGACTCGGAAAGTGCAGCTGACTTTTACAATGAGTCAACGGGTTCAAACTCAATGACGGACTCATTGAACATATCCTCACTATGATGTAGTGCAAGATCAAACGATGTCTCATTAGTGTTGTCGAGATCATCAAAGCAAAGTTCCTCATCCAGGCAGCTTTTGGGAGCTATCTCGTGGATGGAACAAACATCCCGCAAATGAGCAGAAAGTTCCGATGGTTGACTTCCTAGCTTGTAAATATTAAGCTCAATTGTCATTTTCCCGAAGGATAAGTTCGCAGAACCGTTACGACAATTAATTACAGCGTTAGATGTTGCTAGGAAGGGTCGACCAAGTATCACCGGGATTTGATTGCGTGGGTTTGCCACAGAATGTGTGTCTAAAACAATAAAGTCCAAGGGAAATATGAATTCCCCGGCTTTAATTAACACATCCTCTAGTTCACCCCGAGGTTTGGTGATCGATCGGTCAGCCATCTAGAGAGTACAATGGGCCGGTTTCAACTCTCCAATTCCTTACTGCTCGTATACTGAATAAGGAAGCAAGTTAACGCTATCGCCAAGATCGAGTAAAGCGCGATTAATATATTTACCCCCAATAGAAATAAAGATTGTAGGACAGCCAGGGTCCTTAGGTTTCTTTGGTATTTGCTGGGTAAAAGCTGTTCTAACATTACTCGTCATGAAAACCTTCTTAGGCACTTGAGTTTTTCTTTTCCAAGTGCACAAGTCTTTAAGGATTCTGCATAAGATGGGACTTGTTGAATAGCAACTAGGAGAGGAATATTCACGCTAACTTGCTTAAATATTTCCACAATTTTCTCCATTTGTGGGTTAGGTCGGTTGGCCCTTAATCTGTTTGGAAACGTAGCTTGATCAATAAGTTTTGGGTCCAACATTTGTGGAGAAGATTGTGGGGACGGGTTCGATCCCAAAATTGGAGTGGGGATCGACTTAGATAGATCGGGCGAAGTGTTCGAGCCTTGGGGAAAACGGAGAATAGGCTCGGATGAATATGGGAGACTAGACGAATTAGGGGAAGAAGAAGAAGCTGGGGTATCATTGGTGTCACTAACATCAAATTGCTCACCCACTCGGTTATTCAGCACTTTTTCCGATCTCAACGTAGTAACGACATTCACATTATGATTTTGTGAATTGCCAGGATTCTGTAGGGGTTGAGATGGGAGTTTCCCTTTCTCTCTCACACTCATTGCGGCGTTCAACTGTGCAAGTTGGTTTTCTATTGATTTAATACTCTCGCCGTGGGAGGCGGAGTATTTCGTTAGGGTATCAATAGAAGACTTCATATCAGCCGACATTGGCATGAAATGTTTCATAAACATATCCAAAGTTTGTGCAAGTGAAGAGTTATCAGTACCGGCAACTTGTGGTGTAGAATCTTGGCCGGATTTTGAAAATTTTATGACTGAAAGGGGAGCTGACTTTGTGGTTGTGGTTGCTGTGGAGGAGGTCTTTGATAATTGCTTTGGAATTGATTTTGATTTTGGGGTTGGTTTTGGTTCCAAGCAAAGTTAGGACGATTCCTTCATCCTTGATTGTACGTGGAAGAATAAGGATCGTTTCTAGGTTGCTGCTGAATAGCAGCATTAGTTTGAAACGATGCATTCATAGGACATTCTTCCGTTAAGTGTGAAGGATCTGAACATCAACCACACACAGTCTTGGGAAACGTGACCTGATTTAGGGAGACTGATGAGAACTTGTTCTCAATAGTGTCGAGTTTCTTCTACATCGCTGCCATTTCGGCTTTCACTGCGATGGAAACATCGAGCTGGTGAATACCTCTCCTAGAGAAGGTGGTCTTACGCTTTCCCACTGCAAAGTGTTTTCAGCGAGATCTTCCAGATATTTCCACGCTTCACCGTCATCTTTAAACATGAAATTGCATTGACACATTATTTCAAGCATCTGCTTTGTTGCTGGATTAATGCCCTCATATATAATTCGGTATAAATCCCATCTTTGTATTCCATGATGAGGGCATTGGACAAGCAGATCCTTGAAACGTTTAAAGCACTTACAAAATGGTTCATTGGAAAGCTGGGTGAACTGGTTGATCACGCTCCTAATATGGGCAGTCTTATGGTTTGGGTAAAACTTCTTAAGAAATGCTATTACGAATTCATCCCAATTAGTGATAGAGTGTGCTGCAGTATTATAAAGCCATTTTCTGCCAAGTCGCACAGAGTGAATGGGAGAAGACGCAAGTGCATAGCATCCATAGTCAGTTGTGAAGTACCCGTCATTTTGTATACGTTTTCGAATTTGGTGATGAAAACGTACGCGGCTTCCGACTCAAGCTCGTGAAATTTGGGCAACAGATTGATGTAGTGGGGTTTAATTTCAAAATTATCCCCGTTAGCTGGTGGAATAGATAGACAAGTAGGAAGTGGACCATGGATAGGATAGCATCTCTCTTGGAGAGAGATGCGAGGTGGATTCTGCTCACCTACGGGCGGTGGCAGCGTGGTGTTGAAGTGTGATGGAGCACCGTCCATCTCGGTTGATGTGGTGTGTGGTGGGGGAAGAGAAGATGAAGAAGCACTGACTTCGGAGTCGATAGTAGGAACGCGGACAATACGGGCACTAGATGTAAGTCCACGTTACCTCTCCCGGTTCTTTCGGGCTTGCGAAAACGGTGAAAAACGATTTTTAGGGTTATGGTAACATGGATTATAAACCCGGATCTTTGCTAAACTACACACTAGCAACTAACAAGAGCTTTACCTACTCGGTTAGGGGGTTATGCCTTAACTTTAACACCTTCTCTTGGACTCCTTGTGGTGGTCGGATGGTTCTCTCCTCGTCGCCTTCTCTTGCCGAAGATGGATCCACCTGAGGGTCTCTACCTTGAGCTTCTTCCTCGAACTTGAGGTAACTAAAGTATTCGGCTTTCTAGAACTTCAACCTTAGGATGAGTAGAGAGTGGCTTAGGTGTTTTATCTCAAAGGAAATGGTTCTCAACTCCTGAGAAGGATTTTCCTTGAGCTAGAGGAAGAGGAAGAGGAAGAGATGAGAGAGAATGAGAGAGTTTTTGCAACCATAACATATATATGTGAATTAATCAATTAAAAAAATTAATCAAAAAGGAAAAAGGTGATGGTATGTTGAAATGACCATTATCATTTCACATTAAATGAGTTTTGCAAAGATCAAAGAGCATCTTTGCTTGAAATGATGATGGTCAACTTTTCAACCTTGGTCAACAAGTCAACAACCCTAACCATAACCCAATTTCCTTTAATTAATATTATTAATTGATATTTCACATATTCATTAAGGTTTGGAAAAAGACAACTGTCAACTATGCATACACACCCGTTCCAAAACCCTAATGAAAATCCTCTTCCTCTGCCTAAGTCAACTGTGCATACACACCCGCATTCGTGTTCCGAGGAACACGAATACAATGAGCTAAAACTAACCCCAAAACATATACTTGGATCTGGCTCAAACCAGAGCCCGCTAGTAATGACTGTCCGGACACCAAACGTGCACAAGTGCGCGGATGTGAACGAACCCTGTCGCAAAACCATGCGACCTCTACTCTGTTTTGCCCAAAGGCGAATAACCCTATGTGTAGGACTCTAAAGACTCGACTACGCTGGCAGTGGGTTTAACCACAGACCGCAAGAAGCACTAGCTGTACGTAACGGTCCCCAGGTAGATGCCGATAAGAAGACTGATGAGGTGAACCCATCCGAACTCCTACTGAGCCTGTATGTGACAATCTCCGTACATTCCGGTCTGTTCGTCTGAGAATATCGCATGGCGGGCCTAGGGGGGTGGTAAATGTCAGTCCCCTAATAGCGGTACAAGAAGTGTCGGAGTGCAGCCCAGAACACCCTGAGATATCACTGGAGACCTACCAGTATATCTCGCTAGCTCTGGCCAGGGACTTTGTGAAATGGCTCTCCAAGAAACTGCGCGATATCAACCCCCAATACCGGGAGAGACGAATCCTATCAAACCGTCACTGCCTCCAAGTGTTTCGGGACTGCACCCAACTACTACCTGTTTGCACGACTCCTTTGAGCCGTGGTACGGTAGTAATCAAAGTACAGTGGGAACGCACTCGAGGCAAAGTGACAGTGTCAAGTCAGCGGACTAAGCTGTACTCATGTCACCTGGGAACTGACAACTGACGATAGGTATAGTACCAACCAACAGTTACCGACGAGTCCTGTCCAGTGTACTCATAACTTAACGAGCACCCGCATACTATATCAAGTACGACGTACTGACGGTTGTGGGACAGACCGTCTCCCCTGCTGGGATGAGAAGCGCATACGCTAGTCTACTCCGGAGTATCGATGCCCAGTCTCGATAATCCCACGACCAGGGACGAATATATAAGGATGTGCTTGTAGATTACCCAGCCCCCATGAGTGTGACTGCCATCACAATGTTGGTAATCAAGCAAAGATCCTAAGGGCTCCACTAATGCGTATAGGTGATATACTGAAAGAAACACATGTACACATTAAAGCAGAGACAAACCAAGTAGCATACTACCATTTCGAGCAAGATTGTCTATACAACTTTGAATATCCCAAGCTTCCATCAAGTAATATACATACTAGTATGATACAGTAATGGCCTCTAGGGCATATACACTAACAATCTCCCACTTGCACTAAGGCCATGTACTGGCGTATCGAAAACCTATAATCTCGATCAGCCGCTCGAACTGAGTCTTGGGTATGGCCTTCGTGAGTGGATCTGCAGTGTTATCTTCTGAAGCAACCCTCCGAACCTCGATCTCCTAGCGATCCACGATCTCCCTGATCAGGTGATACCGCCTCAAGATATGTCTGGATTTTTGATGGGACCTGGGTTCCTTCGCTAAATCTATAGCCCCGTTGTTGTCGCAATACAGAGGTATTGGATCAACAATGGACGGAACCACCTGAAGTTCTTTCATGAACTTCCTCATCCAGACGGCTTCTTTTGCGGCATCAGATGCAGCGATATATTCCGCTTCCATTGTCGAGTCAGCAAAGGTTTCATGTTTGGAACTCTTCTAACACACCGCCCCTCCATTGAGGGTAAAGACAAAACCCGACATGGACTTGGAATCATCCTTGTCACACTGGAAGCTGGAGTCAGCAAAGACCTCGATCTGGAGGTCTTTTCCGCCATACACCAAGAACATCTCCTTAGTCCTTCTCAGGTACTTGAGAATGTTCGTTACCGCTATCCAGTGCTTCTCCCTAGGGTTTGACTGATACCGACTTACCACACTCAGTGCATAAGCTACATCTGGTCTGGTACACAACATCGCATACATTATAGAGCTTACCGCAGAAGCGTAGGGTATAATCGACATGCGATCCCTTTCCAAATCAGTCTTGGGAGACAACTCTTTGGAGAGGGTGATCCCGTGACAAGCCGGTAGATTACCACGCTTGGAATCATCCATACTGAATCTTTTCAGTATGGTGTCGATGTACCTGGACAGTGAAAGTTATAATATCCTTTTGGATCTATCACGATGGATCCGGATCCCCAGAATGTAAGAGGCATCACCCAAGTCTTTCATGGAGAACCTGTGTGACAAGAACCCTTTGACAGATTGTAGCATAGGAATGTCATTTCCTATCAAGAGAATGTCATCCACGTATAAAATGAGGAATACGACAGTTTGTGCTACAAATCTACTATAGATGCATGGTTCATCTGGATTTTTGATAAAGCCAAATTCTTTGACCGTCTCATCAATACAGATGTTCCAACTCCGTGAAGCCTGCTTTAGTCCATAAATGGACTTAAGCAACTTGCACACCTTTCCGCTGCTCCCAATATGAATGAAACCCTCTGGCTGGTCCATATAGACACACTCCTCTAAATTTCCATTTAGAAAAGCGGTCTTTACGTTCATCTGCCAAATTTCATAATCGTGGAATGCAGCAATGGCAAGAAGGATCCGAATGGATTTCAGCATAGCCACTGGAGAAAAGGTTTCTTCATAGTCCAAACCAGGTCTTTGACGAAAACCCTTTGCAACAAGTCTAGCCTTATAGGTCTCAACCTGTCCATCTACACCAATCTTCCTCTTGAAGATTCACTTGCATCCTACGGGTTTTACCTCATCTGGAGCAACGTCCAAAGTCCATACTTTGTTGGTGTACATGGACTCCATTTCGGTCCGCATTGCATCCAGCCATTTTACCGAGTCAACGCTCTGAATGGCCTGCTGGAAGCTAGTCGGCTCATCATAATTAACGATGCAATCCTCTCTATCCCCGTCTATGAGAAAACCGTAGTATCTTTCGGGCGGATGAGACTGCCTACTACTCCTGCGGAGCGGCGTAGGAATGTCTTGTTCTTTTGAACCCTCTAGTTCTACTAAGCTTTCAGTAATAGTCTGTGGTTCTGGAATTTCTTCCAGTTCTATTGCGCTCCCACTAATTTCCTTTTCTAAGAACTGGTGTTCTAGAAAGTGGGCATTACGAGAAACAAAGTCCTTTTGTTCTTCTGCGTAATAGAAAAGATACCCCCTGGAGTTCCTTGGGTATCCCACAAACTTGCACGGTACTGAGCGTGCCTCGAGTTTGTCCGCATGCTGCTTTTTGACCAAAAAAGGACATCCCCAAATCTTCAGATATTGAAAATAGGGTTTCTTCCCACTCCACATCTCATATGGTGTGGTAGGCACAGTCTTAGTTGGAACTCGGTTCAAAAGGTATGCAGCTGATTCTAGTGCATATCCCCAGAATGATCGCGGCAACTCGGTGTTACTCATCATGGAACATACCATATCCAATAGGGTTCGGTTCCGTCTCTCCGATACACCGTTATGTTGCGGAGTGTACGGAGGAGTGAGCTGAGAGAGAATTCCATTCTCTTTTAAGTAATCCAGGAACTCGGCACTTAAGTATTCACCATCTCGATCAGATCTTAGTGTCTTGATACTTTTGCCTGTTTGTTTTTCTACTTCATTCTTATATTCCTTGAATTTTTCAAAGGCTTCAGATTTGTGCTTCATTAAGAAGACATGTCCGAACCTTGAAAAATCATCCGTAAAATTAATGAAGTAAGAATAACCGCTTCGTGCATGTGTAGACATTGGACCGCACACGTCACTGTGTACGAGCCCTAAGAGCTCGCTCGCTCTTACTCCGTGTCCAGTGAACGGATTCTTTGTCATCTTTCCTTTGAGACAGGATTGACAAGTTGCATATGAATGATATTCGAACGGATCCAAATATTCTTCTGTATGTAACTTCGTCAACCTTCTCTCGTTGATTTGACCCAGTCTACAATGCCATAAGAAAGCATGATTGAAATCTGGAGACTTTTTTTTGTGTGTATTCTGGACATTGAAAATCTGTGGTTGGTTTAATACGTATATACCATTGTTTAATGTACCCGACCCAATCAAAACTTGATTAAGGTGAATGTTCACAACATTACTTACAAATGTAAATTCATAACCTTCTTTAGATAATAAAGATACAGATATGATATTACAGGTTGCATTTGCTACAAAATAACAGTCACGCAAAACCAAAACATGTCCATCTGACATTCCCAGGTGATAGTCCCCCACGGACTCAGCATCCATGCCGGCTCCATTTGCAACTCTGAGGGTCATATCACCTGCCTTCAAAACCCTACGCCTTCTTAGTGTGAGTCGATGTAGTACACCCCAGTACTTATGGGGAGGCGGAATTTACAAAAAACTTAACAAGTTTAAACAACAAACATCGACTAACCGCTTGAATCGAAGCTAAACCCTAAAAACTGTATTCTTATGAGTTTCTTTACATAAGTGATTAGGGATTATACCTAATGAACCGGTCCTTCTTCTTTATGTCCTCCTTGGTTCTCCTCGGCCTTCTCTAGGTAGTAGACGATCCACCCGAGAGCGAAACTCCAAGCTAAACCTCTAACTTGAGGTAACTAACCAACTTTGATTGCTAATCAAAGATGATAGAATGATAAAGAGTGAAGGTTATGGATTGTTTAGTCTAACTAATCCTTTGATCTCAACACATGAGGATTAAGGATTAGGGTTTGAAGATGAGAGCTTGAGGAGAGAGAATGTGTGATATGATAATGAGAGAAGAGAGAGAGTGTATCATAATATTATGAAGCATTCTTTTTATCAAATAATCATAAAAGGAAATGAATAAGCATGCTTCACAAAATATCTTGTGATGATTCATTAACATGAGTCATTAAGCAATAAATGTGCATTAATGAAGTGAATGAATCACCACTATGACTCACTCTCTTTCCAAAACAAACCTCCTTAGTCACATCTTCTAGAAGCTTCTCGAGTAATTACGAGAACGCCCCTCCGATCCGTAAAAATACGGAAAAACTTTAGACTGTATAAATCCAATAACCGGATACCAGTAACTGGCTTAAACCAAAGCCGACTGGTAAAATCTGTCCGAAAGTCGTACGCGCGTAAACGCACGTATGCGTCCGAACCCTTTGTCGCAAAACCATGCAACCTCTATATCGTTTCGCCTGGAGTAGGAAACTCTCTGTGTGGGACTCTAGAGACTCGACTACTACGCTGGCAGTGGGTTTAACCACAGACCGCAAGCGGCACTAGCTGTACGTAACGGTCCCCAGGTAGTTGTCGATAAGAAGGCCGATGAGTAAACCCATCCGAACTCCTACTGAGTCTGATGTGACAATCTCCATACAGTCCGGTCCGTTCGTCCATGACTATCGCATATCGGGCCTAGGGGGGCGGCAAGCGTCAGTCCCCTAATAGCGGTATAAGTCGTGTCGGAGTGAAGCCCATTACACCCTGAGAAACTGCTGGAACCTACCAGCAAATCTCGCTTGCCCTGGCCAGGGACTTTGCGTAATGGCTCTCTGACACAGCACGATATCTACTCCCAATACCGGGAGGGACGAATCCTGTCTAACCGCCACTGCCTCCAAGTGCTCGGGACTGCACCCAACTGCTACCTGTTTGCACGACTCCTTTGAGCCGTGGTAGGGTAGCAATCTAAGAACAGTGGGACACACTCGAGGCGAAGTAGCAGTGTCAAGTCTGCGGACTACGCTGTACTCATGTCACCTGGGAACTGTTCACTGACGACTGGTATCAAACCAACCAACAGTCCCCTGTGAGTCCTGTCCGGTGTACCCGTAACCTAACGAGCACCTGTATACTATCTCCAGTACGACGTACTGATGGCTGTGGGACAGACCATCTCCCCAACTGGGATGAGAAGCGTACACACTAGTCTACTCCGGAGTATCGATGCTCTGTCTCGATAATCCAACGACCAGGGACCTGCATAAGGATGTGCTTGTAGACTACCCAGCCCCCACTAGTGTGACTGCCATCACAACGCTGGTAGCCAAGCAAGATCCTAAGAGCTCTATCAATACGTATACTCACATATTAAGATAGAAAAACCAAGTAGCATACTACCATGTTTAGCAAGACTGTTATATACATGTGAATATCCCAAGCTTCCATTAAGTAATATACAAGCTAGTATGATACAGTAATGGCCTTCTAGGACATAAACACTAACAATCTCCCACTTGCACTAGGGCCATGTACTGGCATATCGCAGACCAATGATCTCGAGTAGCCTCTCGAACTGAATCTGAGGAAGGGCCTTCGTGAATGGATCAGCAATGTTCTCTTCTGAAGCAACTCTCCGAACCTCGATCTCCTGACGATCAATGATCTCCCTGATCAGGTGATACCGCCTCAAGATGTGTCTGGACTTCTGATGGGACCTTGGTTCCTTCGCTAAAGCTATAGCTCCGTTGTTGTCGCAATACAGAGGTATTGGATCAACTATGGTAGGAACCACCTGAAGTTCTGTTAGGAACTTCTTCATCCAGACTGCTTCTTTTGCGGCATCGCAAGCAGCTATATACTCCGCTTCCATCGTCGAGTCAGCAACGGTGTCCTGCTTGGAGCTCTTCCAGCACACCGCCCCTCCATTGAGGGTAAAGACATAACCCGACATGGACTTGGAATCGTCCTTATCACTCTGGAAGCCGGAATCAGCAAAGGCCTCCAACCTGAGGTCTTTTCCGCCGTAAACCAAGAACATCTCCTTAGTCCTTCTCAGGTACTTGAGAATGTTCTTTACTGCTATCCAGTGTTTCTCCCCTGGGTCTGACTGATACCGGCTTACCACGCTCAGTGCGTAAGCTACATCTGGTCTGGTACACAACATCGCATACATTATAGAGCCTACCGCAGAAGCGTAGGGTATAATAGACATGCGTTCCCTTTCCAAATCAGTCTTGGGAGACATCTCTTTGGAGAGGGTGATTCCGTGACAAGCCGGTAGATTACCGCGCTTAGAATCTTCCATACTGAATCTTTTCAGTACAGTGTCGATATACCTGGACTGCGAAAGTCCCAACATCCTCTTGGATCTATCACGATAGATCCGGATCCCCAGAATGTAAGAGGCATCACCCAGGTCTTTCATGGAGAACCTGTGTGACAAGAATCCTTTGACAGATTGTAGCATAGGAATGTCATTTCCTATCAATAGAATGTCATCCACGTACAAGACGAGGAATACGACACTTCTGGCCACAACTTTACTATATATGCACGGTTCATCTGGATTTTTGATAAAGTCATATTCTTTGACTGTCTCATCAAAACAGATGTTCCAACTCCGCGATGCCTGCTTTAGTCCGTAAATGGACTTAAGCAGCTTGCATACTTTCCCGCTGCTCCCACTCTGATTGAAACCCTCTGGCTGATCCATATAGACGCTCTCCTCTAAATTTCCATTCAGAAAAGCCGTCTTTACGTCCATCTGCCAGATTTCATAATCATGGAAGGCAGCAATAGCAAGAAGGACCCGAATGGATTTGAGCATAGCCACTGGAGAAAAGGTTTCGTCATAGTCCAAACCAGGTCTTTGACGAAAACCCTTTGCAACAAGTCTAGCCTTATAGGTTTCCACCTGTCCATCTACACCAATCTTTTTCTTGAAGATCCATTTGCATCCTATGGGTTTTACCCCATCTGGAGCAAAGTCCAAAGTCCATACTTTGTTGGTGTACATGGACTCCATTTCGGTCCGCATTGCATCTAGCCATCGTACCGAGTCGCCGCTCTGGATGGCCTGCCTGAAGTCAGTAGGTTCATCATCATCTATGATGCAATCCTCTCTATCCCCATCTATGAGAAAACCGTAGTATCTCTCAGGCGGACGAGACGGCCTACTACTCCTGCGGAGGGGTGCGGGAATGTTCTGTTCTTCTTGAACCTCTGGTTCTACCAAACTTTCAGTAGCAGTTTGTGGTTCTGGAATTTCTTCCAGTTCTATTTCGCTCCCACTTGATTCCTTTTCTAAAAACTGATGTTCTAGAAAATGGGCATTACGAGAAACAAATACCTTCTGTTCCTCTGCGTAATAGAATAGATACCCCCTGGAGTGCTTTGGATATCCCACAAACAAACATTTTACTGATCGTGCCTCGAGCTTGTCCACATGCTGCTTTTTAACAAAAGCTGGACATCCCCAAATCTTTACATACTGTAGATGGGGTTTCTTCCCACTCCACATCTGATATGGAGTGGTAGGCACAGTCTTGGTAGGTACCATGTTCAAAAGATATGCCGCTGATTCTAGCGCATAACCCCAGAAAGATCGCGGTAACTCAGCATTACTCATCATGGATCGTACCATATCTAATAGGGTTCGATTCCGTCTCTCCGATACACCGTTATGCTGTGGAGTGTATGGAGGAGTAAGCTGAGAGAGAATTCCTTTCTCTTTTAGGTAACCTAGGAACTCGGCACTCAAGTATTCACCACCTCGATCAGATCTAAGTGTCTTTATACTTTTGCCGGTTTGGTTTTCTACTTCATTTTTATACTCTTGGAATTTCTCAAAAGCCTCGGATTTATGTTTCATCAGATAAATGAATCCGTATCTTGAGTAATCATCCGTAAAAGTAATGAAGTAGGAATAACCACCTCTCGCATGTGTAGACATTGGACCGCATACATCACTGTGTATGAGTCCTAAGAGCTCGCTCGCTCTTACTCCTTGTCCAGTAAATGGAGTCTTTGTCATCTTTCCTTTGAGACAAGATTGACAAGTGTCATAAGTTTGATATTCGAACGTGTCCAAATATCCTTCTCTATGCAACTTAGTCAACCTTCTCTCATTGATGTGACCCAGTCTACAATGCCATAAGAAAGCTTTATTTAAATCTGGAGACTTTCTTTTTAGTGTGTTCTGGACATTGAAAATTTGGAGTTGGTTTAACACATATATGCCGTTATTTAGAGTACCGGACCCAATCAAACCATGATTAAGGTGGATGTTGACAACATCTCTTACAAACGTGAAATCATAACCTTTATTTGATAACAAGGAAACTGATATGATATTACACGTTAAGCTGGGTACAAAATAACAGTTATGTAAAACCAAAATGTGTCCACTCGTCAATCCTAGGTGATAATCCCCGACGGACGCAGCTCCCACGCTAGCTCCGTTAGCAACCCTGAGGATCATATCACCTTCCTTCAGCACTCTACGGTTTCTCAGTGCCTGCAATGAATTGCAAATATGAGATCCTGACCCGGTATCCAATACCCAGGAAGTAGAGTTGATCGACAGACAATTCTCAATTACAAACACACCTGAAGTCGAAGCCACAGCTTGCTTCGGTTCCTGGTTCTTGGCGTTCCACGCCTTGCAATCCTTCTTCCAGTGCCCTTTCCTGTGACAATGGAAGCACTCATCCAGGCCAACTACCGGTGCTGTAAACTTTTTCTTTCCCTTCTTTCCCACCTTACTAACACCTCCTCTAGGTCTGGGTGCGGCCTTCTTCTTCCTTCCTTTGGCCCTAGCCTTGGACCCTGAAGAAGATGAACCGCCAACAAACATAGCGGGTGTTTCCCTTGCCTTCTGCAAGGTGCCCTCTGCACTCCTTAACATGTTCAGGAGTTCCGCAAGTTCAACTTCTTTTCCTTGAAGATTGAAGTTGAGGATAAACTGGGCGTAGGTGGGAGGAAGGGACTGGAGAACAAGGTCTGTATAGAGCTCATTATCCAAAGTCGTCCCAAGGTCCGCGAGCTCTTCAATATAGCCGATCATCTGTAGGACATGTTCACCTACCGATGACCCGACAGCCAACCTCGCTCGAAATAATTTCTTAGAGGTCTCGTATCTTGCTATACGAGATTGCTCTCCATAAAGTTCCTTTGTATGGAGAAATATGCCATCTAAGGACATATCCTCGTGCCTCCTCTGATGTTCATTGTTCATCGAGGCAAGCACGATGCACTTGGCTCTCGCGCAATCTAAATCCCAGGTTTTACGGATTTCCTTATCCGCATTGCTGGATTTGGGACCAAGGACAGCAGGTGCTGTAGCGGTGAGGACGTACCCCAGTTTGTCATAGGTCAAAGCCATCTTGACATTCCGCAGCCAATCTTTATAGTTTGGCCCTGTCAGTATATTTTTCTCTAAAAGTAACTTAAGTCCAGTCATTTTCAGGGTCGCTGCAATTAGGAGAGAGAGAAGAAAACTCTTTAGCATGATGCTCTTGCAAGTTTAGAGTGGTTTTTAGTTTATCTAAACTGGATGGCTCCCACTGTTTCTCGAATCCTTCCTCAAACCATAAAAGAAGAATTAGCCAAGACTATTCTCACCGTACAATACTTGCTTAACCGTTCAGCCAGGCCGGTGTCGATACTTCGAGGGAGGTTTTCCAACGCTTTCGCGAAGTTCCTTAATTAAAGAACCTCTTTTCTCTGGGGGCGTAACCCCGCTGACACTTTTCTGGACACCTACTAGGTTTATAGCATTGATCGTTAAGCGACGAATATCCTGATAAGTAGCATATACTCACAGTAGGATCGGGATCCAAATATCATCGTATGATAATGTTGAAGGAATCCTACCAACATTCATCAAACTCCAAATGGTATGCATCTCTTTGCAAATTTCAGTTTCTTTAGAAATTCCCGATATAAATTTTTGCCCCATGCTCTTATGACCTTGGCGTTAGGTCAAAATGTCATAAGTCACATGTCAAGTTCTACCCATCATTATCCTGTCAGTTTGAACCCATCCGTATATATCCTTGACGTTCGGCCAAAATGATAATACGACTGTCCCAAACTAACTCATCTATCTATGCAACAAATGAATATCCAGCAGCTACCAAACACTATGCCTTGGCGTTAGGTCAAAATACATAGCTTGAATACTACTGAATACCCAGATGAAATGACGGAGGGCTACGAATGGTTTTGGCGAAACCGTGAACGTAGTGAACTTGATATAACCGAAGGAACCTGATAGCTTTTAAAAGGAGTGGTTAAATCTCCGCATTTAAAAATATCTGTTTTTAAAAATAACCGAGTGGTTTCTTTTAAATTGTTCCAACGATTAAAACTTTGGTTTGTTTTACTTTGCATTATAGATAATGCGTCCCATCATTAACCTATCATTGCAGAAAACAACGAAAATATAACGTCCTCTTATGCCATCTGCATTCGCCACGGTGTCCCGTCATCACCCGTTAGGTTACTTAACTAACGACAGAGCGGGGGCTGGGCTAGCGCGGGTGTAAAACATAAGTGACGTCTAAATAGCTATAATAAATATAGATATTTTACATTCGTCTGACGCAATGATATTCATTCCAGAACACAGATAAACAATATTGGATTTGCAAGCAATCTGTATTTCTTTTGAGCCTGCAAGAAAAGACAGATTACACAGTTGTGATGAATAGCCGTTTACCCCACCCTCGACCCCTACGGGTACGGCAAACTACCCACCCGGCAGTCTGTGTACCCCACCTTGGGTCAGTCCTAGGAGCAAAAACAGTAAAATGAAATAATACAACGGTGGCTACGACCGCAACCTGGAAGTGCCCCGCAAAATAATATTACAACAAATTACATTTACAACAAATGAATAAATCAATAAACCATTGTTAACCCCGGCTATACACCACAACAGTCCAATACAGTTTATATGCACAAACAGATATAACCATTACAGAAATGTGCAACCCCCTGCCAACCGACATACTAGCAGTTGGGGGAGGTTTACGAACACATCAAACAATCACAGATATAATCCAATACGCAAATACTGTATTTTTCGATCGAATAAACAACTTCAAAATTGCTCCAAAATCTGCTCTGTTAAACAGTAACCTGAGCAATAATTAAATATTCCAGAAAACCCCAAATATCACAGGGGACCCACCCAAAAAAATTGAGCCCATGACTCGGCAACTCGGCCGCGGAAGCGCGGCGGATCGGTGCGATCCGCCGCGCTTCCGCGGCGCTTTTGTCGAGTCATTGGCTCAAATTTCTTGGGTGTTCTCCTGTACTCATGTCAAGCTCTCTGAACACACCAAAAAAATTTTAGGACTTCATTTTCACTTCGACAGAAACTTAACAGAACTAGGGTTTTCCGGGTTCGTTTTTTCGTTCGAAATTCGTACAAATTTGCGATTAAGTTATTTAGTGTTTAGCGAGGCTCTGATACCACTGTGAGTCGATGTAGTACACCCCAGTACTTATGGGGAGGCGGAATTTACAAAAAACTTAACAAGTTTAAACAACAAACATCGACTAACCGCTTGAATCGAAGCTAAACCCTAAAAACTGTATTCTTATGAGTTTCTTTACATAAGTGATTAGGGATTATACCTAATGAACCGGTCCTTCTTCTTTATGTCCTCCTTGGTTCTCCTCGGCCTTCTCTAGGTAGTAGACGATCCACCCGAGAGCGAAACTCCAAGCTAAACCTCTAACTTGAGGTAACTAACCAACTTTGATTGCTAATCAAAGATGATAGAATGATAAAGAGTGAAGGTTATGGATTGTTTAGTCTAACTAATCCTTTGATCTCAACACATGAGGATTAAGGATTAGGGTTTGAAGATGAGAGCTTGAGGAGAGAGAATGTGTGATATGATAATGAGAGAAGAGAGAGAGTGTATCATAATATTATGAAGCATTCTTTTTATCAAATAATCATAAAAGGAAATGAATAAGCATGCTTCACAAAATATCTTGTGATGATTCATTAACATGAGTCATTAAGCAATAAATGTGCATTAATGAAGTGAATGAATCACCACTATGACTCACTCTCTTTCCAAAACAAACCTCCTTAGTCACATCTTCTAGAAGCTTCTCGAGTAATTACGAGAACGCCCCTCCGATCCGTAAAAATACGGAAAAACTTTAGACTGTATAAATCCAATAACCGGATACCAGTAACTGGCTTAAACCAAAGCCGACTGGTAAAATCTGTCCGAAAGTCGTACGCGCGTAAACGCACGTATGCGTCCGAACCCTTTGTCGCAAAACCATGCAACCTCTATATCGTTTCGCCTGGAGTAGGAAACTCTCTGTGTGGGACTCTAGAGACTCGACTACTACGCTGGCAGTGGGTTTAACCACAGACCGCAAGCGGCACTAGCTGTACGTAACGGTCCCCAGGTAGTTGTCGATAAGAAGGCCGATGAGTAAACCCATCCGAACTCCTACTGAGTCTGATGTGACAATCTCCATACAGTCCGGTCCGTTCGTCCATGACTATCGCATATCGGGCCTAGGGGGGCGGCAAGCGTCAGTCCCCTAATAGCGGTATAAGTCGTGTCGGAGTGAAGCCCATTACACCCTGAGAAACTGCTGGAACCTACCAGCAAATCTCGCTTGCCCTGGCCAGGGACTTTGCGTAATGGCTCTCTGACACAGCACGATATCTACTCCCAATACCGGGAGGGACGAATCCTGTCTAACCGCCACTGCCTCCAAGTGCTCGGGACTGCACCCAACTGCTACCTGTTTGCACGACTCCTTTGAGCCGTGGTAGGGTAGCAATCTAAGAACAGTGGGACACACTCGAGGCGAAGTAGCAGTGTCAAGTCTGCGGACTACGCTGTACTCATGTCACCTGGGAACTGTTCACTGACGACTGGTATCAAACCAACCAACAGTCCCCTGTGAGTCCTGTCCGGTGTACCCGTAACCTAACGAGCACCTGTATACTATCTCCAGTACGACGTACTGATGGCTGTGGGACAGACCATCTCCCCAACTGGGATGAGAAGCGTACACACTAGTCTACTCCGGAGTATCGATGCTCTGTCTCGATAATCCAACGACCAGGGACCTGCATAAGGATGTGCTTGTAGACTACCCAGCCCCCACTAGTGTGACTGCCATCACAACGCTGGTAGCCAAGCAAGATCCTAAGAGCTCTATCAATACGTATACTCACATATTAAGATAGAAAAACCAAGTAGCATACTACCATGTTTAGCAAGACTGTTATATACATGTGAATATCCCAAGCTTCCATTAAGTAATATACAAGCTAGTATGATACAGTAATGGCCTTCTAGGGCATAAACACTAACACTTAGTGCCTGTAAAGAATTACATATATGAGATCCTGACCCGGTATTCAATATCCAGGAAGTAGAGTTTATTTAATGACAGTTTTCAATAACATACATACCTGAAACCGAAGCCGCAACTTGCTTCGGATCCTGGTTTCTGGCCTTTCAAACCCTGCAATCCTTTTTCTAGTGTCCACTCTTGTGACAGTAAAAGCATTCTTCCTTTCCCACAAGTTTTTCCGCTACCTTTGTTGCCTTTGCCTTTCCCTTCGTATCCATTTTACTAACACCACCTTTTGGTTTGGCGGGGGCTTTCTTCTTCTTTCCCTTGGCTTTCGCCTTGGACTTAGAAGAGGAAGATCCTCCTACAAACAAAGTGGACGTTTTCCTACCTATCTGTAGGGTGCTTTCAGAACTCCTCAACATGTTCAGAAGTTCGGAAAGTTCAACCTCCTTTCCTTGCATGTTGAAGTTTACGATAAACTGGGCGTAAGTGGAAAGAAGGGACTGGAGAATCAAGTCCGTATAGAGCTCGTTCTCTAACATGGTCCTAAGGTCTGCGAGATCCTCAATGAAGCCAATCATCTTAAGCACGTGTTCCGCTACCGAAGATCCGATGGCCAATCTTGCCGAAAACAACTTTTTCGAGACTTTGTATCTGGCGATACGGGATTGCTCTCCATACAGATCTTTTGTATGAAGAAATATGGATTCTAGGTCCATATTCTCGTGCCTCCTTTGATGTTCAATGTCCATAGAGGCAAGCACGAGGCACTTGTGTAAGTCCGTGTTACCTCACCCGGTACTTACGGGCTTGCGGAAATGATAAAAAACGATTTTTCTTTTGGTGGTAACATGGACTCAAAATACGGATCTTTGTTAAACAACTATCTAATAAACCTAACAAGAGTTTTACCTACTCGGTTAGGGGTTATACCTTAACTTGAACTCCTTCTCTTGGTCTCCTTGTGGTGGTTGGATGGTTCTCTCCTCGTCGTCTCTTTGTGCCGAAGATGGATCCACCTGAAAGCTTCTACCTTTGGCTTCACTTCAAACCAGAAGAAACTAGAACACTTGGTTTGCTAAACCTTGTGTACTAGGATGAGTAGAGGAGTGTGTTGGGTTTTATCTCTATGGTTCTTGCTTCTCAACACATGAGACAAGTGAACCATGAACTAGAGAGAGAGAGAGCAAGAGGAAGAGGGAGAGCTGAAGCATGAAAGAGAAAGGAAATGAAAGATGAGCAAGACTTTTGCCATCCAAGCTCTCATAATCCAAAATCATGATAACAAGTAATAATAATTGAGTATTATGTGATGGTTGTTATCACATCAAGTGGCCATATCATTTCTTACATTAAATGCAATGTGTGAACAAATAAGCAAGCCAAGGTCAATGCCAAGAAATGATAGCCATTGTCATGATGATGGTCAACAACTCCAACCTAGTCAACCGGTCAACTAAGTCAACAAGTCAACAAAGTCAACCATCAACAACCATGTCACAATAATACTTAATTAATATTATTGTTAATCATATTTCTTATTCTCATTAAGGTTTAGCAAAATTCAACAGTCAACAACCCCAATGAGAATCCTCTGCCTCTGTCTCTCTGTAAACTGTGCAAACACACCCGCATCCGAGTTCCGAGGAACACGAATACAAACGAGATAAAACCAATCCCAAAACGTACACTAGGATCTGGCTTAAACCAAAACCCGCTTGTGATAACTGCCCGGACACAAAACGCGCACATGTGCGCGGATGTGATCGGACCATGTCGCAAAACCATGCGACCTCTACTCTTTTGCCTAAAGGAGAATAGCTCTCTGTGTGGGACTCTAAAGACTCGACACTACGCTGGCAGTGGGTTTAACCACAGACTGCAAGCGGCACTAGCTGTGCATAACGGCCCCCAGGCAGATGCCGATAAGAAGACGGACGAGGTGAAACCCATCTGAACCCCTACTAAGCCTGAATGTGACAATGTGCGTACAGTCCGGTCTGTTCGTCTGAGAATATCGCATGGCGGGCCTAGGGGGGCGGTAAACGTCAGTCCCCTAATAGCGGTACAAGTCGTGTCGGAGTGTTGCCCAGAACACCCTGAGACAACACTGGAAAACTACCAGTATATCTTGCTTGCCCTGGCCAGGGACTTTGTGTAATGGCTCTCCTAGACACAGCGTGATATCAACCCCCAATACCGGGAGAGACGAATCCTGTCAAACCGTCACTGCCTCCAAGTGCTTCGGGACTGCAACTAACTACTACCTGTTTGCACGACTCCTTTGAGCCATGGTAGTGTAGTAATCTAAGTACAGTGGGAAGACACTCGAGGCGAAGTGACAGTTTCAAGTCAGCGGACTAAGTTGTACTCATGTCACCTGGGAACTGACAACTGACTATAGGTATAGTACCAACCAACAGTTCCCGACGAGTCCTGTCCAGTGTACTCGTAACCTAACGACCACCTGCATACTATCTCAAGTACGACGTACTGACGGCTGTGGGACAGACCGTCTCCCACACTGGGATGAGAAGCGCATACGCTAGTCTACTCCGGAGTATCGATGCCCTGTCTCGATAGTCCTACGACTAGGGACCTGCATAAGGATATGCTTGTGGATTACCCAGCCCCCATGGGTGTGACTGCCATCACAACGCTGGTAATCAAGCAAAGATCCTAAGGGCTCCACTAATGTGTATAGGTGATATACTAAAATAAACACATGTACACATTAAAGTAGAAACAAACCAAGTAGCACACTACTATTTTGAGCAAGATTGTCTATATAAGGTGAATATCCCAAGCTTCCATTAAGTAATTTACAAACTTGTATGATACAGTAATGGCCTCTAGGGCATATACATTAACAATCTCCTACTTGCACTAAGGCCATGTACTGGCGTATCGAAGACCTATCATCTCGATCAGCCGCTCGAACTGAGTCTAGGGTAAGGCCTTTGTGAATGGATCAGCAGTGTTATCTTCCGTAGCAACTCTCCGAACCTCGATCTCCGGGCGACCCACGATCTCCCTGATCAGGTGATACCGCCTCAAGATGTGTCTGGACTTCTGATGGGACCTGGGTTCCTTCGCTAAAGCTATAGCCCCGTTGTTGTCGCAATACAGAGGTATTGGATCAACAATGGACGGAACCACCTGAAGTTCTGTTAAGAACTTCTTTATTCAGACGGTTTCTTTTGCGGCATCTGCAGCAGCGATATATTCCGATTACATCGTCGAGTCAGCAACGGTTTCCTGTTTGGAACTCTTCCAACACACCGCCCCTCCATTGAGGGTAAAGACATAACCCGACATGGACTTGGAATCATCTTTGTCACACTGGAAGCTGGAGTCAGCAAAGTCCTCGATCTGGAGGTCTTTTCCGCCATACGCCAAGAACATCTCCTTAGTCCTTCTCAGGTACTTGAGAATTTTCTTTACCGCTATCCAGTGCTTCTCCCTAGGGTTTGACTGATACCGGCTTACCACACTCAGTGCGTAAGCTACATCTGGTCTGGTACACTACATCGTATACATTATAGAGCCTACCGCAGAAGCGTAGGGTATAATAGACATGCGATCCCTTTCCAAATCAGTCTTGTGAGACATCTCTTTGGAAAGGGTGATCCCGTGACAAGCCGGTAGATTACCGCGCTTGGAATCTTCCATACTGAATCTTTTCAGTATGGTGTCGATATACCTGGATGGTGAAAGTCCTAATATCCTCTTGGATCTGTCACGAAAGATCCGGATCCCCAGAATGTACGAAGCATCACCCAGGTCTTTCATGGAGAACCTGTATGACAAGAACCCCTTGACAGATTGTAGCATAGGAATGTCATTTCCTATTAAAAGAATGTCATCCACGTACAAAACGAGGAATACGACAGTTCTTGGTACAAATCTACTACAGATGCATGGTTCATCTAGATTTTTGATAAAGCCAAATTCTTTGACTGTCTCATCAAAACAGATGTTCCAACTCTGCGATGCCTGCTTTAGTCCATAGATGGACTTAAGCAACTTGCACACCTTTCTGCTGCTCCCACTCTGAATGAAACCCTCTGGCTGGTCCATATAAACACACTCCTCTAAATTTCCATTTAGAAAAGCGGTCTTTACATCCATCTGCCAAATTTCATAATCGTGGAAGGCAGCAATGGCAAGAAGGATCCGAATGGATTTCAGCATAGCCACTGGAGAAAAGGTCTCGTCATAGTCCAAACCAGGTCTTTGACGAAAACTCTTTGCAACAAGTCTAGCCTTATAGGTCTCAACCTGTCCATCTACACCAATCTTCCTTTTGAAGATCCACGTGCATCCTACGGGTTTTACCCCATCTGGAGCAACGTCCAACGTCCATACTTTGTTGGTGTACATGGACTCCATTTCGGTACGCATTGCATCCAGCCATTTTACCGAGTCAATCCTGTGAATGGCCTGTTGGAAGCTAGTCGGCTCATCAAAATCAATGATGCAATCCTCTCTATCCCCGTCTATGAGAAAACCGTAGTATCTCTCGGGCGGATAAGACTGCCTACTACTCCTGCGGAGCGGCGTAGGAATGTCCTGTTCTTTTGAACCCTCTGGTTCTACTAAGCTTTCAGAAATAGTCCGTGGTTCTGGAATTTCTTCCAGTTCTATTTCGCTCCCACTAATTTCCATTTCTAAGAACTGGTGTTCCAGAAAATGGGCAATACGAGAAACAAAGATCTTTTGTTCCTCTGCGTAATAGAAAAGATACCCTCTGGAGTTCTTTGGGTATCCCACAAACTTGCACAGTACTAAGCGTGCCTCGAGTTTGTCTTCATGCTGCTTTTTAACAAAAGCTGGACATCCCCAGATCTTCAGATATTGAAGATAGGGTTTCTTCCCACTCCATATCTCATATGGTGTGGTAGGCACAGTCTTAGTTGGAACTTGGTTCAAAAGGTATGCAGCTGATTCTAGCGCATATCCCCAGAATGATCGTGGTAAGTCAGCGTTACTCATCATGGAACGTACCATATCCAATTGGGTCCGGTTCCTTCTCTCCGATACACCGTTATGTTGCGGAGTGTATGGAGGAGTAAGCTGAGAGAGAATTCCATTCTCTTTTAAGTAATCCAGGAACTCGGGACTTAAGTATTCACCACCTCGATCAGATCTTAGTGTCTTGATACTTTTGCCTATTTGTTTTTCTACTTCATTCTTATACTCCTGGAATTTTCCAAAGGCTTCGGATTTATGTTTCATTAAGAAGACATATCCGTACCTTGAAAAGTCATCCGTAAAAGTAATGAAGTAAGAATAACCGCTTCGTGCATGTGTAGACATTGGACCGCACAAGTCGCTGTGTACGAGTCCCAAGAGCTCGCTCGCTCTCACTCCGCGTCCAGTGAACGGAGTCTTTGTCATCTTTCCTTTGAGACAGGATTGACAAGTTGCATATGATTGATATTCGAACGGATCCAAAAATACTTCTGTATGTAACTTCGTCAACCTTCTCTCATTGATGTGACCCAGTCTACAATGCCATAAGAAAGCCTGATTTGTTTCCGGAGAGTTTCTTTTGTGTGTATTCTGGACATTGAAAATCCGTGGTTGGTTTAATACGTATATACCATTGCTTAATGTACCTGACCCAATCAAAACTTGATTAAGGTGAATGTTCACAACATTTCTTACAAATGCAAATTCATAACCTTCTTTAGATAATAAAGATACAGATATGATATTACAGGTTGCATTGGGTACAAAATAACAATCATGCAAAACTAAAACGTGTCCATCTGACAACCCTAGGTGATAGTCCCCCACGGACTCAGCATCCATGCCTGCACCGTTTGTAACTCTGAGGGTCATATCACCTGCCTTCAAAACCCTACGCCTTCTTAGTGCCTGTAAAGAATTACAGATATGAGATCCTGATCCGCTATCCAATACCCAGGATGTAGAGTTTATTGATAGACAGTTTTCAATAACATACACACCTGAAGCTGAAGACGCAACATGCTTCAGATCCTGTGTTCTGGCCTTCCAAGCCCGGCAATCCTTTTTCCAGTGTCCACTCTTATGAAAGTAAAAGCATTCTTCCTTTCCCACAAGCTTTCCCGCTACCTTTGTTGCCTTTGTCTTTCCCTTCGTATCCACTTTACTAACACCGCCCCTTGATTTGGCGGGGGCTTTCTTCTTCTTTCCCTTGGCTTTCGCCTTTGACCTAGAAGAGGAAGATGCTCCTATAAACAAAGTGGGTGTTTCCCTATCTTTCTATAGGGTGCCCTCTGCACTCCTCAGCATGTTGAGGAGTTCTGAAAGTTCAACTTCTTTTTCTTGTAAGTTGAAGTTCAGGATAAACTGGGCGTAAGTGGAAGGAACGGACTGGAGAATCAAGTCCGTGTAGAGCTCGTTCTCTAACGTGGTCCCAAGGTCCGCGAGCTCCTCAATGAAGCCAATCATCTAAAGCACGTGTTCCGCTACCGATGATCCGACGGCCAATCTCGCCGAAAACAGCTTTTTCGAGACTTCGTATCTGGCGATACGGGATTGCTCTCTATACAGTTCTTTTGTATGGAGAAATACGGATTCATGGTCCATATTCTCGTGCCTCCTCTGATGTTCATTGTCCATAGAGGAAAGCACGAGGCACTTGGCCTTCGCGCAATCGATTTCACAGGTCTTAGGGATTTCCCTATCCGCGACGCTGGTTTTGGGACCTGGGATTGGGGGAGCTTTGGTGGTAAGGAGATACCCCAACTTGTCATAAGTGATTGCCATTTTGACATTTTTGAGCCAATCTTTGTAGTTTGGCCCTGTCAGAATATTTTTATCTAGTAGTAACTTAAGTCCAGTCATGATGTTTGGTCACTGCAATTAGGAGAGAGAGAAGAAACACTTTAGCATGATGCTCTTGCAAGTTTAGAGTGGTTTTTAATTTGTCTAAACAGGATGGCTCCCACTGTCTCTCGAATCCCTCCTCAAACCAAAAAGGAAGAATTAGTCAGGATCAATCTCACCGTACAATACTTGCTTAACCGTTCAGCCAGGCTAGTGTCGGTACTTCGAGGGAGGTTTTCCAACGCTTTTGCGAAGTTCTTTAATTAAATAACCTCTTTTCCCTGTGGGCGTAGCCCCGCTAACACCTTTCTAGACACCAACTTGGTTTATAGCATTGAACGTTAAGTGAGAAATTTCCCGAGGAGTAGCATATACTCACAGTAGGATCGGGATCCAAATATCATTGCGTGACAAAACTGAAGGAATCCTACCAGAATCATCACACTCCAAATGGTATGCAGCGCTAGCAAGTTTCAGTTCTTTTGAAACTCCCGATGTGGATTTTTGCCCCATGCTCTTATGACCTTGGCGTGAGGTCAAAATGTCATAAGTCACATGTCAAGTTCTTCCCATCATTATCCAGGTTAATTTGAACCCACCCGTACCTACCCTTGACGTAGGCCAAAATAGCAGTACGACTATCTCAAACCAACGCATTCTATCTATGCAACAGATAAATATCCGGCAGCTACTGATCACTATGCCTTGGCGTGAGGTCAAAATACATAGCTTGAATACTACCGAATATTTAACTGAAATGATGGAGGGCTACGGATGGTTTTGGCGAAACCGTGAATGTAGTGAACTTGATATAATCGATGGAACGTGATAGCTTTTAAAAGGAGTGGCTTAAGCTCCGCGTTTAAAAGTTGTTTTTGAAAAGAAACCGAGTGGTTTTGAAAGTGTTCCAACGACTCAACTTTGGATTATTTTCTCGCATTAATTTAATGTGTCCTATCATTTAATCCTACCATTACAGAAAACAACGAAAATATGATGTACGCTTATGCCATCCGCATTTGCCACGGGACCCCGTCATTACCCGTTAGGTTACTTAACTAACGACAGAGCGGGGGCTGAACTAGCGCGGATGCAAAACATAAGCAACGCCTAAATAGGTATCATATATAGATATACACATTCATCACATGCAATGATAGCCATTCCAGATCACAGATGAACACATTGGATATACGAGGAATCCGCAATCCGTACGAGCCTGTAACGAAGAGCGGATTACACGGTCGCGATGAATAGCCAAGACTCCTCCCTAAACCCCTACGAGTGCGGCAAACTACCCGCCAAGTACCCGAAGTGAAGCAACCTCCCTCAACACCGTGAGTAGGCCACTCGGCACTTCGAGATACCCGGTAGTTTGTGCACCCCACCTTGGGTCTATCCTAGGAGCAAAAACAGTAAAAGAAATTATACAATGACGGCTACAACCCCATCTCGATTGTACGGCCATATAAATAATATTACATCATTTAGAAATTACATGAAATGAAAGAAAAAGAAAACTCTCATCTCACAACCCCCCGGCTATTCATCCGCGACAATCCAATGAATTCATATACACATATCATCAACATTACAGACCACTGATATGTATAACCCCCACTAATGACGTATAGCGATTAGCAGATGTTCAATACATATATCACATCACAGATATAACCCGTTAGCTTAAGTCTTTAGAAGTTCAATCAAAATACGGATTTTTAGACCCCAAAAAAAAATTTTGCTTTCTGGAAAATCTGGGCAGAACAAACATATTGTAAAAATCCCAAAACACCCCACTGAATACACTGCAAGAAAATTCGCTCACGACCGAGTCAACTCGGCCGCGGATCCGCGGCGGGAGCATGCTCCTGCCGCGGTTCCGTGGCGGTTTGACCGAGTCCCTGGACTAATTTTCTACAGTGTGTTATAAAAAGCCTGAGCAGATTTTTAGTGCAAGATTTATTATTTTTTGAACAAGAAGAAAAATCGGCAGAAACTATACTTTTCGGGCGTGTTTCGTGACTTTTTCTCCGATCGAACTTATAGTTACTTTGCTAACATGTTAGATAGTGTTTAACTAGGCTCTGATACCACTGTAAGTCCGTGTTACCTCTCCCGGTACTTACGGGCATGCGGAAATGATAAAAAATGATTTTTCTTTTGGTGGTAACATGGACTCAAATACGGATCTTTGTTAAACAACTATCTAACAAACCTAACAAGAGTTTTACCAACTCGGTTAGGGGTTATACCTTAACTTGAACTCCTTCTCTTGGTCTCCTTGTGGTGGTCGGATGGTTCTCTCCTCGTCGTCTCTTTGTGCCGAAGATGGATCCACCTGAAAGCTTCTACCTTTGGCTTCACTTCAAACCAGAAGAAACTAGAACACTTGGTTTGCTAAACCTTGTATACTAGGATGAGTAGAGGAGTGTGTTGGGTTTTATCTCTATGGTTTCTTGCTTGTCAACACATGAGACAAGTGAACCATGAACTAGAGAGAGAGCAAGAGGAAGTGGGAGAGCTCAAGCATGAGAGAGAAAGGAAATGAAAGAATGAGCAAGACTTTTGCCATCCAAGCTCTCATAATCCAAAATCATGATAACAAGTAATAATTATTGAGTATTATGTGATGGTTGTCATCAAATCAAGTGGCCATATCATTTCTTGCATTAAATGCAATGTGTGAACAAATAAGCAAGCCAAGAAATGATAGCCATTGTCATGATGATGGCCAACAAGTCCAACCTAGTCAACCGGTCAACTAAGTCAACAAGTCAACAATGTCAACAATCAACAACCATGTCATAATAATACTTAATTAATATTATTGTTAATCATATTTCTTATTCTCATTAGAGTTTAGCAAAAGTCAACAGTCAACAACCCCAATGAGAATCCTCTGCCTCTGTCTCTCTGTCAACTGTGCATACACACCCGCATCCGTGTTCCGAGGAACACGAATACAAACGAGATAAAACCAATCCCAAAACGTACACTAGGATCTGGCTTAAACCAAAGACCGCTAGTGATAACTGCCCGGACACTAAACGCGCACAAGTGCGCGGATGTGACCAGACCCTGTCGCAAAACCATGCGACCTCTACTCTTTTGCCTAAAGGCGAATAACTCTCTGTGTGGGACTCTAAAGACTCGACACTACGCTGGCAGTGGGTTTAACCACAGACCGCAAGCGGCACTAGCTGTGCGTAACGGCCCCTAGGTAGATGCCGATAAGAAGACGGACGAGGTGAAACCCATCTAAACACCTACTGAGCCTGAATGTGACAATCTGCGTACAGTCCGGTCTGTTCGTCTGAGAATATCGCATGGCGGGCCTAGGGGGCGGTAAATGTCAGTCCCCTAATAGCGGAACAAGTCGTGTCCGAGTGTAGCCCAGAACACCCTGAGACAACACTGGAAACCTACCAGTATATCTCGCTTGCCCTGGACAGGGACTTTGTGTAATGGCTCACCTAGACACAGCGCGATATCAACCCCCAATACCGGGAGAGACGAATCCTGTCTAACCGTAACTGCCTCTAAGTGCTTCGGGACTGCACCCAATTACTACCTGTTTGCATGACTCCTTTGAGCCGTGGTAGGGTAGTAATCTTAGTACAGTGGGAACACACTCGAGGCGAAGTGACAGTGTCAAGTCAGTGGACTAAGCTGTACTCATGTCTCCTGGGAACTGACAACTGACGATAGGTATAGAACCAACCAATAGTTCCCGACGAGTCTTGTCCAGTGTACTCGTAACCTAACGAGCACCCACATACTATCTAAAGAACGACGTACTGACGGCTGTGGGACAGACCGTCTCCCACACTGGGATGAGAAGCGCATACGCTAATCTACTCCAGAATATCGATGCCCTGTCTCGATAGTCCTACGACTAGGGACCTGCATAAGGATATGCTTATGGATTACCCAGCCCCCACGGGTGTGACTGCCATCACAACGCTGGTAATCAAGCAAAGATTCTGAGGGCTCTACTAATGTGTATAGGTGATATACTAAAATAAATACATGTACACATTAAAGTAGAAACAAACCAAGTAGCATACTACTATTTTGAGCAAGATTGTCTATACAAGGTGATTATCCCAAGCTTCCATTAAGTAATATACAAACTAGTATGATACAGTAATGGCCTCTGGGGCATATACACTAACAACTTGGCCTTCACCCAATCGATCTCCCATGTCTTATGGATTTCTATATTCGCGACGCTGGAGGTGGGACATGGGACAGGGGGAGCTTTGGTGGTAAGGAGATACCCCAACTTGTCGTAAGTGATTGCCATTTTGACATTCCTAAGCCAATCTTTGTAGTTTGGCCCTGTCAGAATATTTTTATCTTGTAATAACTTAAGTCCGGTCATGTCGATAGGTCGCTCTAATTAGGAGAAAGAAAAGAAACACTTTAGCATGATGCTCTTGCAAGTTTAGAGTGGTTTTTAGTTTGTCTAAACAGGATGGCTCCCACTGTCTCTCGAATCCCTCCTCAAACCATAAAGGAAGAATTAGTCGGGATCAATCTCACCGTACCATACTTGCTTAACCGTTCAGCCAGGCCAGTGTCGGTACTTCGAGGGAGGTTTTTCCAACGCTTTCGCGAAGTTCCTTAATTAAAGAACCTCTTTTCCCTGGGAGCGTAGCCCCGCTAACACCTTTCTAAACACCTACTTGGTTTATAGCATTGATCGTGAAGTGAGAAATTTCCCGAAGAGTAGCATATACTCACAGTAGGATCGGGATCCAAATATCATCGCGTGACCAAACTGAAGGAATCCTAACAGAATCATCACACTCCAAATGGTATGCAGCGCTAGCAAGTTTCAGATTCTTTTAAAACTCCCGATGTGGATTTTTGCCGCATGCTCATATGACCTTGGCTTAGGTCAAAATGTCATAAGTCACATGTCAAGTTCTACCCATCATTATCCAGGTTAATTTGAACCCACCCGTACATACCCTTGACGTAGGCCTAAACGGCAGTACGACTGTCTCAAACCAACGCATTCTATCTATGCAACAGATAAATATCCGGCAGCTACCAATCACTATGCCTTGGCGTAGGTCAAAATACATAGCTTGAATACTACCGAATATTTAATTGAAATGATGGAGGGCTACGAATGGTTTTGGCGAAACCGTGAACGTGGTGAACTTGATATAATCGATGGAACGAGGTAGCTTTTAAAAGGAGTGGTTCAAGCTCCGCATTTAAAAGTTGGTTTTTGAAAAGAACCGAGTGGTTTTGAAAGTGTTCCAACGACTTTTACTTGGTTTATTTTCTTACATTAATTTTAATGCGTCCCATCATATAATCCTACCATTGCAGAAAACAACGAAAATATGACGTACGCTTATGCCATCCGCATTCGCCACGGGGCCCCGTCATCACCCGTTAGGTTACTTAACTAACGATAGAGCGAGGGCTGGACTAGCGCGGATGCAAAACATAAGCAACGCCTAAATAGATATCATATATAGATATATACACATTCTTCAGATGCAATGATAGCCATTCCGGATCACAGATGAATACATTGGATATTCTAGGAATCCGCATTCCGTTCGAGCCTGTAACGAAACGCGGATTACACGGTCGCGATGAATAGCCAATACCCCACCCTAGACCCCTACGGGTGCGGCAAACTACCCTCCAAGTACCCGAAGCGAAGCAACCTCCCTCAATGACGTGAGTAGGCTACTAGGCACTTCGAGATACCCGGTAGTTTGTGTACCCCACCTTGGGTCTATCCTAGGAGCAAAAACAGTAAGAAGAAATTATACAATGGCGGCTACAACCTCATCCCGGATGTGCGACCATACAAATAATATTACATCAAATTTACATATTACAAGAATTGAAAGATAAAGAAAAACTCTCATCTCACAACCCCCGGCTATTCATCCGCGACAATCCAACGAATTCATATACACATACCATCAACATTACAGATCACAGATATGTATAACCCCCACTAATCGACGTATAGCGATTAGCAGACGTTCAATACATATATAACATCACAGATACAACCCATTAGCCAAAGTCTACAGAAAATTGATCAAAATACGGATTTGTAACCTCCCAAAAAACAAATTTGTTCTCAGGAAATTCTGTGCAGAAACAAACCATCCTAAAAATCACAAAACACCAATATAAGAACACTGCAGGAGAAACGACCCACGGCCGAGTCAACTCGGCCGCGGATCCGCGGCAGGAGCAAGCTCATGCCGTGGATTCGCGGTGAGTTGGTCGACTCACAGGATCGTTTTTCTTGCCTGTTCTGTAAAAACCCTGAGCCGATTTTTAGTACATGATTTATTATTTTTGAGCAGAAATAAAAATCGGCAGAAAGTTTATATTTTTAACGTGTTTTGCGGTTTTTTTGTCCGATCGAAATTCTAGATACTTTGCTAACATGCTAGGGTGTGTTTAGCTAGGCTCTGATACCACTGTAAGTCCACGTTACCTCTCCCGGTTCTTTTGGGCTTGCGGAAACGGTGAAAAACGATTTTTAGGGTTATGGTAACATGGACTATAAAACCCGGATCTTTGCTAAACTACACACTGGCAATTAACAAGAGCTTTACCTACTCGGTTAGGGGGTTATATCTTAACTTGAACTCCTTCTCTTGGACTCCTTGTGGTGGTCGGATGGTTCTCTCCTCGTCGCCTTCTCTTGCCGAAAATGGATCCCCCTGAAGGTCTCTACCTTGAGCTTCTTCCTCGAACTTGAGGTAACTAAAGTATTCGGCTTGCTAGACCTTTAACCTTAGGATGAATAGAGAGTGGCTTTGGTGTTTTATCCCAAAGGAAATGGTTCTCAACTCATGAGAAGGATTTTCCTTGAGCTAGAGGAAGAGGAAGAGATGAGAGAGAATGAGAATGAGAGATTGAGAGAATGAGAGAGTTTTTGCAACCATAACAAATATATGTAAATTAATCAATTAACAAAATTAATCAAAAAGGAAAAAAGGAGATGGTATGTTGAAATGACCATTATCATTTCACATTAAATGAGTTTTGCAAAGATTAAAGAGCATCTTTGCTTAAATTGATGATGGTCAACTTTTCAACCTTGGTCAACAAGTGAACCTTGGTCAACAACCCTAACTATAACCCAATTTCAATTAATTAATATTATTAATTGATATTTCACAAATTCATTAGGGTTTGGAAAAAGACAACAGTCAACTGTGCATACATACCCGTTCCAAAACCCTAATGAAAATCATCTTCCTCTGCCACAGTCAACTGTGCATACACACCCGCATTCGTGTTCCGAGGAACACGAATACAATGAGATAAAACTAACCCCAAGAAATATACTAGGATCTGGCTCAAACCAGAGCCCGCTAGTAATGACTGTCCGGACACCAAACGTGCACAAGTGCGCGGATGTGAACGAACCCTGTCGCAAAACCATGCAACCTCTACTCTGTTTTGCCCAAAGAAAGACTCGACACTACGCTGGCATTGGGTTTAACCACAGACCGCAAGCGGCACTAGCTGTACGTAACGGTCCACAGGTAGATGCCGATAAGAAGAATGATGAGGTGAACCCATCCAAACTTTTACTTAGCCTGTATGTGACAATCTCCGTACAGTCCGGTCTGTTCGTCTGAGAATATCGCATGGCGGGCCTAGGGGGTGGTAAACGTCAGTCCCCTAATAGCGGTACAAGTCGTGTCGGAGTGCAGCCCAGAACACCCTGAGATATCACTGGAAACCTACCAGTATATCTCGCTAGCCCTGGCCAGGGACTTTGTGTAATGGCTCTCCTAGACACTACGCGATATCATCCCCCAATACCAGGAAGAGACGAATCCTATCTAACCGTCACTGCCTCCAAGTGCTTCTGGACTGCACCTAACTATTACCTGTTTGCACGACTCCTTTAAGCCGTGTTAGGGTAGTAATCAAAGTATAGTGGGAACTGTTAGTTATATGTATGCCCTAGAGGCCATTACTGTATATAGGATGTATATTGTAGTGGATGCTGGGACATATACAGGGAGGACTTTCTTGCTCGACATGATAGTATGATATCTGGTTACTCTTTGCCTTAACATGTATACTGATTGTCTCTCTGTTACATGTTGGTAAAGCCCTTAGGATGTGTACTTGACTACCTGGACTATGATGCGGATCATACTAGTGGGGACATGGTAGTCCATAAGTACATCCTTCAAGGTCCCTAGTCGTGGGTGTATCGAGACGAGGCATCGATATACCAGAGTAGACTAGCGTATACCTTCTCGACCCATACAGATGGGTGATGGATGATCCCATATCCATTGGTGTTTGACATCAGAGATGATATACGGGTGCTCAGTGGAGACTGGGTACAATGGACGGACTCGCCGAGAACTCCCAGATGGTATTATACCTTACGTCAGATGGCAGTTCTCTGGTGACACTGGTACAGGTTAGTCTGTAGACCCGAGATCGTCATAGAGTCTTGTGTGATTCCCACTGTGCTTTGATTTCCACCTTACCACGTCCAAGAGGGCGTGCAAAACGGTGGTTTTTGGGTACAGTCCCGAATCACATGAAGGCAATGAGCGATAGGAGGGGATTCGTCTCTCCCGGTATAGGGAGTTGATGTTGCGCTGTGTTCGATTGGCTATAACCGGAAATCCCTGGCCAGGGTTGCTGAGATTTACTGGTAAGTGTTACCAGTAGTTTCTCGAACTGTTATAGATCTCATATCGACACAACTTATCGAGCTACTGGGGTCTGACGTTTACCACCCCTAGGCAAGATATGAGACATATCAGACGAACAGACCGGACTGTACGGTAAGTGTTACTGGTTGGATTCACAGGAGTGTGAGCGGGCATGCTTGTCGATCTTCTGATCTCTCAATACCCGGGTGGCCGTTACGTTTAGCAGACCGCTTGCGGCTTGTGGGTGTTTGATATGATCATCACCTGCTGCCAGCGTATTGACGAGTCTTTAGAGTCCTACATAGAGGTTTCCTGGCTCAAGCAAAACGAAATAGGAGCGCATATGAGATATGTGCGGGACAGAGAATAATGCGTGTATATGATACCGTATTCTATTCGCGCGATGAATGTATCGATTGGTTGTATGCGATATAACCTAGTTATCGAATCGATAATTGATTCGATAAGTCGATATATTGGATATTAGTCGGTCATATGCGATATGACCGGATCGTTAAATCAAGTGTTTATTTAATGATTTAATGTATAATTATATATTTGATATATTACTTTGCATTAACTAGTATTTGTTCACTTAAGATGGATTTTCTCACTTGATGTGCACATTGTATATATGATATAGTTTTGTGCACTTGTTTCTATCATGTTTGATGATACATGCAAACATGGGTGTATGTTTGGTTTAAACTATGATTAGGTTAATGGTTAGGGTTTTCATTTACTCATTTATTTACTATATTCTTTTTGGCAAAAGAAAATAAAATGGTGGCTTGTTTGTTTTATCTTTGAAGCTTCAAGAAGCTTTGACCATTTTGTTTCTTTTGCTTAACCTAACCATTCACCTAACCCTAGTTTATTCTCTTCACTTAACCTTGGTTGCATTATGATAACCATCACTTGTTTTTCTATTTTAATTAATTGATTATTATTCTTTTGCTTCTTCTTCATCTTCTTCTTCAAGTGAAGAGAAGAAAAACTTTCTACAAAAATGTCAAGTGATGAATTCTAGTGAGAAATCCAAATCCAAAGTGAACCCACTTCCTATTTCATCATCCTCTATCACTTGCCATGTAGTATAGGGTGTTTTCTTCACAAGTTTCATGACTTGGTGAAGTTGAAGCTTGATCTTGAGTTGCCTCGACGTAGATCATCTTCGGCCTCGAAGTGGACGACCTAGCCCGATCATTTCTTCGACGAAACCATCGCTAGAGTCCGGGATCCGATGATCGCAGCGGAGGGACATCATCACGGAGCTATGAAAGTGGAGGACCGGATCTACAAAGGTTGTATTTCCATTCACTTTACAGCAAAGTTGTTTACTTGCATAGTTATCGCCTTTACCTCTAGTCAACGATCGCATTAGGGTTTCTCGGCACCGGAAATTTTTGAATTAGGCATGGTTGATGCCTTATGGAACCTCCTTAGAGTGCCTAGGAACCCTACAGTAGTATCAGAGCCTAGCTAGAGCCTTAGGCGATGCGTTGACGATGTTAGAAATCCGAACGAACCCCGAAACCCTAATCCGACCCCTTCTCTGTACATTTTTCAAAACTGTGCATTTTTCCAAATTAAAAATATGCATAAAAATCAGCAGGCCTTTTTAGGAGTTACTGTGAAATACGAGCGGCTAAATCGATCAAACCGCCGCGGAACCGCGGCACGAGCATGGTTCGTGCGGCGGTTCCGCGGCCGTACGACAGCATCTTTCAATTATTTTTGCACAGTAATTCCTATATTTTAGTGCTGCATTTTCTGGGATATTTTAACTTCTGCTCAAGAGTTGAGTTTTATGGGTTGTATTGAGAGTTCGTAGATTCAATCGGATTGTCTAATTTTATCCGTGTGTTTTTCCGGGTAATTTTAGAATATGTTAAAAAGTTCGACCGGATATAAATACCCAATTTTTCCCCTGTTGGGAAATTTCCAAGTGTTGGATTTTTCCGTAGTTTAAGAATGTCCTAAGTAGTGCAAGTAACGCGATGGTCCCTCTAGAAGACAACAAACCTTAACTCGATTATGTGACCGTCTTGAACTGCCCTTTGAACCTTCGGGTTTGGGGCAGTACGGCGTGCCACATGTGAGGCGTTGGCTTGACCCTTCTACGGCTGGACCGTTGGTACTGAGGCCTGAACTGGATGTTTTAAACTTATTTCATGTGTTGAGCTGTTTCTGGAAAACTTGGGTGTTTGAATGTTCGATCGGAAAGTTTAACATTTTCTATTTATCTGGAATGGGATACAATATTTGGAATCCACAAGTAGTTATGAGATAACTGATATGAATGTTATAAGCATAGCACTTTAGTCTCACTTGATCGGTTGCCACGGAATTTTGATGCGATCAAAAGTCCGTCGCAATCACGTAGCGTACGCAGATACTCGCCGGTAAACTTAATAGACAGCTATACCCCATAGCCCCGACCAAGTGACTGTAGGAGAACCCCGTCGCCGAAATCATCCGTTCGGGTGCTCGCGGCAGCGGTGTTCCGCCTTGGTGCACTTCGTCGACGGTATCGGGGGTGCGGCCGTCTACTAAAGTTTGCGACGAGCATTCGTTCAAATGTCGGGAATCTTGTTGAATTGCCCGACTTGTTATTGAAAAGTGTTTTCGATAATGAGACTAAAATGCGGGGTTTATAATTGTTAGGCATGCGATGTCTAAGGAATTCATTTGATTAGGCATGCGATGTCTAAAGAGGTTGCGGATTCCAACTGTTGTAGTTTTACACTTACTTTTCTGTGACCGTAAGTGTAATATGTGGTATCGCCGGTTTCGTTGCTATATGTCAACGACAATTGGGATACGCATGTTTACTTACGTTGATGACATGTGATGTTATGTGTTGCTGGATATGTTATATTGGATCGTCGTGTTTGAATAGCCGGGGGTTTTTTTATGTGAGATGAGTGTTTTTCATTTTCATTCATGTAAAAAATTGTATGTAATATTCTTTTATTGGGGCACTTCCAGGTTGCGGAAGATGTAACCCATTGTATATTATTTACTTTTCCGCACTAGGATAGACCCAAGGAGGAGGGCACAAGTAACCGGGTTCTGGAGTCTAGTGGGAGACCAACTCGAGGAGTCGAGTCCGGGTCTCCTAACTCTAGAATTGGAAGGGATGCTTGCCGCTCTCGTAGGGGTCTAGGGGTGTGGGTTTGGCTATTCATCATGACCGTGGAATCCGTGTTTTATACTGGCTCGTATTGAAAACACGGACGTCCTAGTATATCCAATATTTCATATGATTCTTCTGCTGCGATATCTGTGATGTGATCATGTGATCTTCTGTGATAGATACAGTATATAGTATATATGATATATTATATAGGCGTTACTTATGTTTTACACCCGCGCTAGCCCTGCCCCGCTCTGCCGTTAGTTACCTAACCTAACGGTGCACGAGGGGACATCGAGGCGAATGCGGATTGCATAAGTGTACGTCGTATTTATCTGTGATGTTTAGGTGACTTAAATGATGGGACTTCATTAATGTGATTAATGAAACAAAAGAAACCTAAGATGTTGTGGAATCAAATTTTCAAAAAAAACAGGTAGCTACAGTTCTTGCTTTGCATCGCGGTGTTCCTTGTAGAACATCATGCACCTTATTCCATAAGGAAAGGACCGAGATCCCTTCACCGGGAGTGACTCCTTTAGCAATAACTGGTAGATGCTACAACTCTCGGTTTGTCTTTTGATTGCTCCTATAGTTCTTGCTTTGCACAGTGATATATATGATATATCCCGCACCTCATTCGACGAGGAAAGGGACGACGATCCCTTCACCGGGAGTGACCCCTTTAGCAAAACTAGAAAAGCCTAAAAAACACTACATTTTAAAATTATTTGATTCTACAACGATATCAAGTTCATTACGCAATAGGTTTTCAGAAAACCTGTCGTAGCCCTCCGTCATTTCAGATAAGTACTAGTTAGTATTCATGCTGCGGTTGTTTGGCCTCCGTCAATGCGTAGTGTACGGTAGCTAACTAGTGCTTATCTGCTAGCATATGATGCGATTAGATTAGGGTATTCGTACGGCGTTGTTTGGCCTCCGTCAAGGGTCGTGCGGATGTGTTTAATTCAATCAGGAAATGACGGGTTGAACTTGACTAGCGGACTATGGGTTGTTTGGCCTCCGTCAAGGTCATAGGACGCTAGGGGCAAAATATTATCGGGAATTTCAAGTGTTGAAATTTGCAATGAGATTGCATACCTTCTATGAGATAGTTGGATCCCGATACCCGCTGCGAGTAAGAGTTACTCCTGGGAGAGTTTTACACATTACAATTAGCCGATCAAGTAGGTGTCTAGAAAGGTGTCAACGGGGTTACGCCTCTGGGAAAAAGAGGTTTACATTAATTAGGTCCATGCGAAAGCACGGGGAACCTCCCTCAAAGTACCGACACTGGCCTGGCTGAAAGATTGGCGAACCTGTAGCGTGTAATTAATCCCGGCTAGTCTTTCCTTTTAGAGTTTGAAGGAAGATTTGATAAAAACAGTGGGAGCCAGATAAAATATATAACCAATCTGATCTTGCAAGAGCATACGCTGAGTGTTTTCTTCTCTCTCTCTCCAGATAGCGACCCCTTAATCAAGATAATAAAATGGATATATTGACCGAACCCGCTTGTTATACTGAGCTGGGGAACGTTGGTCCCGCTCCAACTTATAAATGTTATAAGACAGAGCAGGAAATAGGGAATACCAGAATTCGTATGCCGCCCAAATGAAGAAAGTGCATATGATGCATCTCCTTCGGGTGTGTTCATTACAAAGAACTGTTTCTCAGTATCCTCTACGTCCTGGGTATTAGATACCGGATCAGGATCCCGCAAATGTAATCCGTTACAAGGGCTACAGAAAGGTAGAGAACTGAGAATGGGCGATAAGTTTCATGAGACAGAAAATGGGGCAAGTGCTGCAGCCAAGTCTGTTGGTCACTGTCACCCTGTATTACCAGTACATTGATTCTGAACAAATGCTATTAGATACCGTACCTGATATACAAAATCATATCAGTCTCTTTATTTATTAAAGAAGGATATAATTTTGTATTGTTGGATAATGTTTTGAACATTTCCTATATCAAAAGTTGATCGGTTCAGGCACGTTATCTAAAAGCATTAATGTTCTAAATCAAACTACAGTTCTTAGTATACAGAACACACACAAGAGGAAGAGTTCAGAATTCAACGATTCCTTCTTGAGGTATTGTAGACTAGGTCAGATCAATGTGACCCGACTAGCTAAAGTTACATTTAGATGCATATTTAAATTAGTTTGAATTTCATCTTATGAAACTTGCCAGTCATGTCACAAAGATAAAATGACCATAGCTCTGTTTACTGGAAGCAGAGAAAGAGTTAGTGAACTTTTGGGATTGATACATGCTGATGTATGAAAGGTCCCCTGTCTACACATGCCAAGACCGGTTCTTTGTACTTCATTACATTCTCTGATGATCTCTCAAGATTCAGACATATGTTCCTGTTGAAACACAAGTCCGAACCTTTTGAGATATTCACAGAATATAAGTTAGAAGTAGAGAACCAAAATACGGGTATAAGTATTATGTCCTATGATAAGATCAGGGAGGAGAATACTTGTGCATAGAATTCCTGGACTATTCTAAAGGAGAATGAGATTCTCTCTCAGCATTACTCCTCCATATATACCACAGCACAAGGTGTATCGGGGCGGAGCAATCACACCCTATATGATAAGGTGTGCTCTATGATGAGTACTACTGAGTTACTTATTTCCTTTTGGGAGTTATGCACTTGAGAAGCTCCATACCTATTGAATTGTGTTCAAATCAAATCAGTTGCCTACCACTTCATATATGATATGGAAAGGGAAGAGCCCATATCTTAAGTTAGTTAAGATTTGTGGTTGTCCGGCATATGTCTAAAAGCAAAATCCGGACAAGCTAGAGGCAAGGTATGTTATGTAGAACAAGAAATGTTCCAGCTATACAAACTACAGCTAATGATTTGGTAGAACCAAAGGATTCAATTGCTTCCAACGAACCTCAGCCTCTCCGCCGATCTAGTAGGGTTCCTCACCCACCTGAGAGTTACTTCGGTTTCTCTATGACAGTGGGAGCGAGAGTTGCATCATGAGATGATGACCCAACTAGTTTTGAGCTGGCCATCAGGAGTGAGACTCTGTAAGAATGGCTGGATGCTTAGTGATCTGAGATGGAATCCATGTACACCAACAAAGTATGGACTTTAGTTGCTATATCTGAAGGGTTAAATCCCCATCAGGAGCAAGTATATCTTGAGAAGATTACTTGGTGTAGATGGAAAAGTTGAGACTTTCGAAACTAGACTTGTTAAAGGTTTTCGTCATCAACCAGGCATGGAAAATGATGAAACCTTTTCCAGTAGCTATGCTTAAGTCCATCCAGATCCTACTTGCCACGGCTACATACTATGACTACGATATCTGGTGGTTCGGTGCCATGACTGCTTTTTTAAGTGATGTTTTAGAAGAGTGCGTCTATAAGTACACAGCCAGAGGGCCTCGTAGACAGTGGGAGCAGCGGAAACGCGTGCAAGATGTTTTATGTGATAAAGCAGGCATCGTGGAGTTGGAACATCTGTTTTGATGTATTAGTCAAAGAGTTTGACATCATCAAAATAGTAAATGAACCTTGTATAAACAAAAGGGTAGTAGGGAGTATGGTGGTGATCCTCATAGAGTACGTGGATGACATACTCTTGATAAGAAAGGAGTTTCCTATGCTACACTCGGTCAATCTTCGCTTATCACAATGATTCTCCAAATAGGATCAAATTGATACCTCCTAAATCATGGATTTTGGATCTATGAGATAGATCTAGTTGGATATTAGGATACTCACTAGTTGTAGTGAGATGGTATCAGTTGATCCTGGGGAGAATCACTGGAAAGGTTCCAGGTTGATAAGGACGACTGAATGTCAGTCGCAGGCATTGTCTTTACCCTCAGTAAAGGGATGTTATGTTGGAAGAGTTCCAAGCTAGATACCGTGGCATACTAGACGATAAAGGCTGGATACATCGCTACTTAAGATTCTACCAAAGAGGCAGTCTGGATGTATATTTGTTCATGAGATGAACTAAGTTCCTCCCATTGTGTGACAATGGAGTTGCGGCTTATGCCAAGGAACGTCCGTCCCATCAGTGATCCAGACATATTCTAAGGCAGTATCACCTAATCATGGAGATGGCTGATCTCCTAGGTGATCGAGGTTAGAAGAGTAGATTTATAGGACAACACGGCGGATCCACTCACAAAGGCCTTTTCCCAGAGAGAGACTTTTATGGGATGGTTGAGTATGAGATACTACAACCACTGCTAAAGATGGCCCTAGTCCAAGTGGGAGATTGTTAGTTATATGTATGCCCTAGAGGCCATTACTGTACATAGGATGTATATTGTAGTGGATGCTGGGACATATATAGGGAGGACTTTCTTGCTCGACATGATAGTATGCTATCTGGTTACTCTTTGCCTTAACGTGTATACTGATTGTCTCTCTGTTACATGTTGGTAAAGCCCTTAGGATGTGTACTTGACTACCTGGACTATGATGCGGATCATACTAGTGGGGACATGGTAGTCCATAAGTACATCCTTCAAGATCCCTAGTCGTGGGTGTATCGAGACGGGGCATCGATATACCAGAGTAGACTAGCGTATACCTTCTCGACCCCAACAGATAGGCGATGGATGATCCCATATCCATTGGTGTTTGACATCAGAGATGATATACGGGTGCTCAGTGGAGACTGGGTACACTGGACGGACTCGCCGAGAACTCCCAGATGGTATTATACCTTACGTCAGATGGCAGTTCTCTGGTGACACTGGTACAGGATAGTCTGTAGACCCGAGATCGTCATAGAGTCTTGTGTGATTCCCACTGTTCTTTGATTTCCACCTTACCACGTCCAAGAGGGCATGCAAAATGGTGGTTTTTGGGTACAGTCCCGAATCACAAGGAGGCAATGAGCGATAGGAGGGGATTCGTTTCTCCCCGTATAGGGAGTTGATGTTACGTTGTGTTTGATTGGCTATAACCGGAAATCCTTGGCCAGGGTTGCTGAGATTTACTGGTAAGTGTTACTAGTAGTTTCTCGAACTGTTATAGACCTCATATCGACACGACTTATCGAGCTACTGGGGTCTGACGTTTACCACCCCTAGGCAAGATATGCGACATATCAGACGAACAGACCGGACTGTACGGTAAGTGTTACTGGTTGGATTCATAGGAGTGTGAGCGGGCTAGCTTGTCGATCTTCTGATCGCTCAATACCCGGGTGGCCGTTACGTTTAGCAGACCGCTTGTGGCTTGTGGGTGTTTGATATGATCATCACCTGCTGCCGGCGTATTGACGAGTCTTTAGAGTCCAACACAGAGGTTTCCTGGCCCAAGCGAAATGAAATAGGAGCGCATATGAGATATGTACGGGACCGAGAATAATGCGTGTATGTGATACCGTATTCTATTCTCGCGATGAATGTATCGATTGGTTGTATGCGATATAACCTAGTTATCGAATCGATGATTGATTCGATAAGTCGATACATTGGATATTAGTCGGTCATATGCGATATGACCGGATCGTTAAATCAAGTGTTGATTTAATGATTTAATGTATAATTATATATTTGATATATTTCTTTGCATTAACTAGTATTGGTTCACTTAAGATGGATTTTCTCACTTGATGTGCACATTGTATATATGATATAGTTTTGTGCACTAGTTTCTATCATGTTTGATGATACATGCAAACTTGGGTGTATGTTTGGTTTAAACTATGATTAGGTTAATGGTTAGGGTTTTCATTTACTCATTTATTTACTATATTCTTTTTGGCAAAAGAAAATAAAATGGTGGCTTGTTTGTTTTATCTTTGAAGCTTCAAGAAGCTTTGACCATTTTATTTCTTTTGCTTAACCTAACCATTCACCTAACCCTAGTTTATTCTCTACACATAACCATGGTTGCATTATGATAACCATTACTTGATTTTCTATTTTAATTAATTGATTATTATTCTTTTGCTTCTTCTTCATCTTCTTCTTCAAGTGAAGAGGAGAAAAGCTTTCTACAAAAATGTCAAGTGATGAATTCTAGTGAGAAATCCAAATTCAAAGTGAACCCACTTCCTATTTCTTCATCCTCTACCACTTGCCATGTAGTATAGGGTGTTTTCTTCACAACTTTCATGACTTGGTGAAGTTGAAGATTGATCTTGAATTGCCTCGTCGTAGATCATCTTCGGCCTCGAAGTCGACAACCTGGCCCGATCATTTCTTCGACGAAACCATCGCTAGAGTCCGGGATCCGATGATCGCAGCGGAGGGACATCATCACGGAGCTATGGAAGTGGAGGACCGGGTCTACAAAGGTTGTATTTCCATTCACTTTAGAGTAAACTTGTTTACTTGCATAGTTATCGCCTTTACCTCTAGTCAACGATCGCATTAGGGTTTCTCGGCACCGGAAATTTTTGAATTTGGCATGGTTGATGCCTTGTGGAACCTCCTTAGAGTGCCTAGGAACCCTACAGGAACACACTCGAGGCGAAGTGACAATGTCAAGTCAGTTGACTAAGCTGTACTCATGTCACCTGAAAACTGACAACTGACGATAGGTATAGTACCAACCAACAGTTCCCGACGAGTCCTGTCAAGTGTACTCGTAACCTAACGAGCACCCGCATACTATCTCAAGTACGACGTACTGACGGCTGTGGGACAGACCGTCTCCCCTGCTAGGATGAGAAGCGCATACGCTAGTCTACTGTGGAGTTTCGATGTCCCGTCTCGATAATCCTACGACCAGGGACGAATATATAAGGATGTGCTTGTGGATTACCCAACCCCCACGAGTGTGACTGCCATCACAACGCTGGTAATCAAGCAAATATCCTAAGGGCTCCACTAATCCGTATATGTGATATACTAAAAGAAACACATGTACACATTAAAGCAGAGACAAACCAAGTAGCATACTACCATTTCGAGCAAGATTGTTGTTCATATCAGATTTTTGCATTTTCATACCGCCAAATTTTTATCACATTGCATATCGGTAGGTACTCTTGAGCCGTGTTTGCTAGTCAATTGCAGGATACAGGTTCTCGGCTCTAAACGGTGAAATCCATGGAAAAACACGACAAAATCCGGGTTCCTGCCAACCACAGATAAACACACGGGTCTCCGCTCTTTATCCATCTGTTGCCACACACCAGTTTAGGATACAGAATGGCAAATCGATTGTCACCTTCAAGCACAAGGCTCAATGGCAACACAAGATCCAAGAAATCTACGCGGAGCTCAAGAAAATCATGACAAAAGATCCATGTCCAATCACCTTTTGATCCACTAGAATTCTGGAAGAAATGTGGAAAGATTATCAGAAAAAACATATACCAGACAAAAGGGGACAGCAGACCAGGGAAGTACAAAAAACTGGAGGACCCAACTCATCAACAAGGCCGCGGAACCGCGGCCAATAGGGGGTCTAGGCCGCGGTTCCGCGGCCATGTAGGCTCGTCAGATGAAAAGTTTTTAGGGGCTATTTGGTCTTTTCATGTTTGTTCTGATGGTTGCCCGAGATTTCCTTTTCCCTGCCTATAAATAGTCCAGAACCTTGTGAAGCCAAGGGTGCATAATCTTGTATTTTTAGGGTTTAGAATACTTGTTTCTTCTTCCTCTTCTCATCTCTTCTCCATTGAAAAACTTGTAGTGAGCTTTTGTGAGTAAAGAATGATGAATAAAGAAGTTCCTTTTGTTATTATATCTTGTCTTGTTCTTTAGTTAAAATATTATTGCTTGTAATTTTCATTTGTTAACTTAGTTGATGTTATTTCTTGTTGTTTCTTTCTTTTCTCTTTTCCTTTATCTTTAAACAACCATGACGCTTACGCTTGATCCTTGCCAAGGTGAGGTCGCAAATAGCTAGTTGTTATCTTCTAATCTCCTTCTTTCTATCTTCCTCTTTTGTTTTGTTTTCTTTTCATTATGATATGTGAGTAGTTTCATACTTGTTAGGGTAGGATAAGGGAAGTTTGAGAGAAGGAAATCTCTCTCACTCTTTCCTTGCCCAACATCTTAAATCGACTCCCGTTAATTGAACCACAATCCGCTCCTTACGGCACCCTATCCTACATGATAGCGGTGATTCCGTAGTGAGACCGGTTGTGGTTGAATTAACCGGAGGTTATGGCTAAGAGCCAAGAACGGACGGACAAGCACCAAAAGGAAGAACTTATGCGTTGGAAAGCATAGCTTATACTCGCAAGTTCCTTCCTAGTCGTGCTAATCCCCGTTGTTGCCGATTACCGTAACACCGATCTTAAGAGGGGCAACGAAAGAGGTGAGCGACTCCTAACTCAAACTAACCTAATCCTAACCCTAACAAGCTCTCTTTACATATCATTTTAACACTTAATTAATCACAACAAAATCTGGAAAACTGGACTTAACTCGTTAAAGCACTTAGAAAAAGATTCCCATCTCCCTGCGGACGACCCGTACTCCACCGGCTAGCTACAAGCGAAACCGTCTTGATTGCGGTAATTAACTAAACTTGAACACGCAGAATCTCGAACAATCAATTGTCTATACAACAGTGAATATCCCAAGCTTCCATCAAGTAATATACATACTAGTATGATACAGTAATGGCTTCTAGGGCATATACACTAACACTAGAATCTCGTGTCCAGCCAAGCATGCACTAAGCGGGTTTAGTGCAAGTGGCAGGGTGTGTGTAATTTAAAATTGGTCTGTTTTTGAAAAAGTGGGACTTAAGACAAATCACAAAAAAATGCACAAACAACCATAGATTAAGGTTACCTAGGTCCAGTCTCTAGACCGCTCCTAGACTTTCAAAGGACAAGCCGCAGGATCAATCCTCTACCGCCTCTTTACTACTCTTGTAGCCAGGTAAGTGGTAGGTTGTCCACTACGTAAGTAGTAGTCCTAATTAAGTAACCACTTGTCTTAGACACACTTTCCTAGACACCACAAAAGTAATGCGGATAAGCGATAGATTACCCACGATCTTCCTCTGTCCTTAATGAGCGCGACAGTCCTTAGAGTTTGGTATAGATATTTTTTTAATTAATGTAGGGTTGATGCAGATGCTCGGTTTGTGATTTGTGGGGCTTAGGAAGGGTGATAAAATCCCCACCTAATCTGGATTTGGTCTTTGCCCCTTAAAGTCCGTATTAGAATATGCAAAACAAAATCAATCACAAAACTTTGCAAAAAGATTTTATTTTGTGCGGCGATATTTTGCAAAGAATCCTGCAGAAAAAATATTTTATTGGATTTCAGAGGAGAGAGAAAGAGGTTAGAATCTTACCAGAGAAATGTGGAACCCTAGATCTTCTAACTGGCCGCACTTCCGCCGCCAATATGCACCTTCTGCCGCGGATCAGCCGCAAGAGAGAGGAATAACTTGATGAATTTTTTTCTGTGGCCTTCTGTACTCCTCTGGATCTCAATGAATGTCTCTGTCTCTCTGTTTCTTCAAGTCCGTGACTCCAGATCTCCTTGCAAAAAAATTCACACACTTCGTTAAATATACGATTTGCAGTTTTGTTTTAATTATGATATAGATCGGATAAGAATTCAACACAAATAATAAGAACAAAAAATTACGCACGTATCCCCGGCAACGACGCCATTTGATTGGTTTGAAAGAGTGTTTTATTGTAGAATAACCGCAATCAGAACGGTGTCGCGCGTAGCTAGACCGAGGTGAGTACGGGTCATCCTCAGGGAAACGTTGAATATTTTAATCTTACTTTAGATGTGTTGAGAAAGAGAGGAGGGATAAAGAATATTGTAGAATGGTTGTAGGATCTAGATCTACGTTAAACACGGATGCAAAATATAGATCTAGATTAACTACGGATGTAAGTTTATATAAGAAGGGGGCTTGTGGGGTTCTTTAGGATTTAGTAGTTATGGATGATTAATTAAAGATTACTCTTTTTATCCTTTAATAGATTTAAAACTAGAACAACAGTGATGCATGTAGATTAAGGTTTCTGGAGGGAAAAGGAATCTCACTCTTAACCCCTATCTCGACACGGAACTCCGTTCATATCTAGCCTTTACCGAATCAATCATTAATCTAATCTCTAATCGCGGTCGAGACTAACAATAAATTGGTAGCACGCCCGATTAGGATGTTAATGATTCTTTTGATAAAATTTATAAACTTTATAGGACGTAAAAAGAGTTTAAGGATCTTCATCATCCATTAACCTACCCTAATCCTACGAACCCTAACAAGCGGAGAAATACTCGCGCATGTTGGGAGAAGAAGAGATGGAGAGAGAATTCGTATTAAAACTACAAAGAAATAAAATAGGAAAAAGAACTACCTTTATTAATCAACAAAACTCATTTACGCTTTGTTATCTTAGAAAATGATTACAAATACTAGTTTGCTTCTCGATTCTTCTAAGGAGGTAGATGAACCGTTGATGATCAGCCTGGATGCGTGAGCCATCTTGGACTTCATGATCGCGTCGACTTGATGATTTTTGCAGGAGGCTCTCGGTCCTTATTTATACTCCAAAAGCCAGAACCCTAGCTGCCTAATTTGCGGACTAGTAGTTAAGATCCAAACTGAAAATTTACAGCTCCCAATTCATCTGTCACGCGGCGGATCCGCGGCCAACAGAGGGGTTTGGCCGCGGATCCGCGGCCTTGTTGTGGTTTCATGGGCTTAATCTTCTAGGGCTTCCTCTTGATGACACGTGTTGATATTTTAAATATCTGGAAACAGAAAATCTTCTCTTCGTCACTGCCAGCCTTGACTTCTTAGTTTGCTTTCTTAATTAGGCAGGTTTGCTCTTAACAACTTTGATTCACTTGATTTTTAGCCCTGGAAAATTCTGCACAATCTCAACGAATAATATTAGTGGAGTTTTGTTTTATTGACATATTAATTTCAATATTAAGATTTGGTCAATGGTATTTTTGCATACATTTTCCTACCAAATGTTAATTATAATATATCAACGCATGAAAATTAGTATTTTTACAGATAAACCCTCATATGTATCATATATTATAATAAACACCTTTTCTAGTATAGAAATAGTAGGAAACATGTAATAACAAATTTGCAGTTTTATCAACTGAACAAATACCCCCAAACTTATCTTTGATCGTCCCGAGCAAACTAGTTTATTCAAGAGGAGGAGAAAAAGAATGGAGAAACTAAGCACACTTTCATAGGCAACACGATTGCACTGAGCACGTGCAACAAGCCGTTAAACCTCTAAGTGTCCCTAGTAGGAGGAATGTTGTCTCCTGAGGGTTTTCAGCGGATTACACCTACAAAATCTTATAATAAAAGAGAGATGGTGAAATTTACATATAAAAATAAGAACCATAAAAGAAATACTTTGAAAATTTAGAGTTTCCAACTACACTAGCTTTTCAGTTGTCATGAGCCCTATCTTAATAGTCATGAAAAGATGTCAGAAATCACATCACCACTCAATAAAACATCGTCTTTATTCTTCATTCCTACCTTTCATCCAAACATCGATCATATACCCCTACGTGTATGAATAGAACATCCCTACACTCGGAGAATTCAATTCAAGCTATCATACTCTTGTCCATCTACCTCAGTACTTTTTAATTTGATGAATATTTAGATTTGCCCACACATTTTCATGCGACCGTTAATACTTCTTGAGGTACTGACCGACCGATTACTCATATGCTTGCTGATTAGTATTTTCCCCGTCTTGCACCACCTAAGGTTTAGCAGTGACTCCCAAACCAGTTGGTCTAAGGCATTAGGTGATAAAGCACCCTTGCTATATTTTTTATTGCTGCCTTGGCGATAACAAAACCAGTGTTCATTTTTCTTTTCTTCACCATTTTATATTTTAATCATTTTTTTATTTCCTTCATACTTTGGCTTTTAGACAAGAGCATTTCAAGGTATGCTCTACTATCCCGAGTTTCAAGACGTGTGTAAGTGCATATAGTAGGGTATCAACATTCAAATGTTTGGCTTCCAGAATAGAAACTATTTTTTAGACTTATTTTTATCCTCAGATTAGTGACTTCCTTCATCTTACTAACCCTTCGGACAACAGCTCTTAACTACTTATTGTAAGTCTACGCTAGCGCCCCGGCAGTCTACAGATGCCAAATGCGGAACAAAAACTTTTAAACTTGGCGCTATCGTATACTTTAACCCGGATCTGCCATTATTGCTAAACTAACAAACTGTAAAGAGTGTAGAAAGGTTATACCGAACGATCCGAGTCCTTCGTTCTTCAACCATCATCCCACGCTCCGTTGCGGCTGCTCCGATCTCGTCGATCTCCGATCTCCTCGTCGAGGTGGCACCACATCACTGATTCTTTAAACGGGCTCCCGCCTCTGACTCGAGGCAACCCGATCGTCAAGTTTGCTAAAAGAGACGACAAAGATTGATGTAGAGAATGAGTAGATAACTTTGTCTCACTTCGTCCAAATCCGTGGACGATCGGTTAATGAAGTTGCCGAAGGAATCGGGTGATGGAATGAAATGAACTGTAAAATTCCATGCACCCCAAATGCTATCATAATCTTTTCACAAATGAATCAAGTGAGAGTGAGAGTGAAAGAATGAGAGAGGAGGCTTATCATATATATAGAATGAGGAGGGTGAGTGTAGGAGCAAAGGTGGTGACTATAAGAGAAAAGCTTCTCACAAAAGATCTTAACCAAAACAAGAATCATTAAAGAAAACAATGACTCACTAATAACACCTCATCAAGTAATAAATGCAACCAATTAGAACACAACACCAATTAGCCTCATCATCACTTCTAGAAGCTTCTAGAATGATGACTCACTCATATCAGAAGAAAAGATAAATCCGTCTTTAACCGAATGTTAAAAGACGGCTGATAGAAAACTGGAAACTGGCAACTTCCAAAAGTGATCCTGAAACGACTTTCAGGATAACCCCGAAACTGTATAAATATACCCGCATTTGTATTACGACCGAATACAAATGCAACTGAGACAAAGATATTATACCTACTCAATATAATACTCGGATCCGGCTTAAACCAAAGCCGACCAGTATCATCTGCCCGAAAACTGACACGTGCGTAAACGCACGTGCATTTTCCGAACCCTGCCATAAAACCATACGGCCTCTACAACGTTTCGCCCGAACTTGGGAAACTGTCTGTGGGGGACTCTAATGACTCGTCAGTACCCTGGCAGTGGGTTTAACCACAAACCGTCGGCGGCACTAGCTATGCGTAACGGCTGCCCATGGAGTGACCTCAAGGGATGCCGATGAGCGCACTCATCCGGAAAACCCTACTGAGCCTAACAGTGACAATGTATATACAGTCCGGTCCGTTCGTCTATGAGTATCGCATATCTGCCTAGAGGGCTAGCAACGTCAGACCCCCAATAGCAGTATAAGTCGTGTCGGAGTGAAGCCCAATAACACCCTGAGATACTACTGGAGTACCTACCAGTAAATCTCCTGCCATGGCCATGGACTTTGTGTAATGGCTCTCCTAGACACTGCACGACCTCGCCCCCAATACCGGCAGAGACGAATCCCCTGCCGATCCGCTCACGTGCCTCCATATGGCTCGGGACTGTACCCAAAAGCTACCTGTTTGCACGACTCCTTTGAGCCGTGGTAGGGTAGAAATCAAAGCACAGTGGGAACTCACACGAGACAAATGACGACCTCAGGTCGATGAACTAACCTGTACACATGTCACCAGGGAACTACTATCCGACGATAGGTATAATACTAACTAGCAGATTCCCGGCGAGTCCTGTCCGGTGTACTCATAACCCAATGAGCACCTGTATACATCTTAGGTGATCCAACTGACACCAGTGGCTTGTGAGACCGGCCACCGCCCCTCGTCGGGGTCTCGACTGTACATACTAGTCTACTCCGGAGTATCGATGCCCTGTCTCGAAACTCCCACGACTAGGGACCACAATTAAGGATATGCGTATAAACCACCCAACTCTCACTTATATGATCGCCATCATACTGTTGGTGGTAAAGCAAGATCCTAAGGGCTCTATCAAAGTCTAACATGCAATCAGTCACCTGAACATGTACACGACTGATAAAGGCAAACCAGATAGCATACTATCATCTCGAGTAAGACTGTCCTACCGGGATAGGTCCTCCTCAATCATTGCAATCACGTACCTGCGATCCAATAATTGACTATGAGGGCACTATCTCCAACAATCTCCCACTTGCACTCAAGGCTAATATTGCGATGTCGACTACTCACAGCCCGTGTGAAACCAACACCCAACTCCTCTACTAATCAATTTCACAAAGCCCGTTTGTAAAACTATTGTGTTCGAGAAATAGCCTCAGTGAGTGGATCCGCCTAGAAGTATCTTTCTATATCTCTCTTAATCTCAAGTTCGCGGAGAAAACCATCTCCCGAATTGAGTAATACCTGTCTTAGAACATGTCTGGATATCTGATGGGACCTTAGTTCATAAATGAACTCCATATCCAAACTTCTTAGACTGTATGGATCACTGAACCTAATCGGTATCCGGCACCATGCCACCCACAGTATCCTCTGGAACCACCTGTCCATAATACTGTCCCTCGTCAGAGGGAAAACTAAAAACTCTGACAATCACTCTGTCATCCATGTCACCTTTGAAGCCTGGAATGATAACCGTCTCCCGAAAGAGGCTGCCGTTATCAAATCCGTAGAACATGTACCAATGTTCTAAAACTGCTTCCTTATGTTTCTCCAGGATTGGATTAATACAAACTTATTGCATCTAGTGCAAAACCAACATTTGGTGTGGTACTTGACATCTCATGATTGACTCAATTGCCTAAGCAAGTGATCTGCCAATCATGCACATCCCTCTTCCCTTTAGTCTGTACGACACCTTTAGAGAGGGTGACTCCATCACCTGCAGGTACACCACCATGCTAGGAGTCAACTATTCCAAAAACCATTAGAATATCTGTCAAAGTACCCACATTGGGAAACTACCCAAATCCAGATCTAAAACCATAGATCTAGAAACCAGAATGTCAAATATTATATTCATATCCTGTCTGGAGAAACAACTGTGTGACGACCACAGTCCAACCGATCGTAGTATAGGAATTTTACTTCCTACTCTGTGTATGTCATCCAGATACCATGACATCACACCCTACTACCTTCTTAACTGATCCATCCCCTATTCTGATTGAAGTCAAACCCATGACTGTCACATCAAAATTAGATGATCTATCTCCGCTATCACTGCTCAAGTCTATAAATAGATATAAGCATCTTGCCCACTATGCTTCTGCTGCTCCCACTGACTACGACAACCCTCCTACCGGGTCTCATATCCTGGAACAACAGTAGTGTCAAGTCTTGGTAGATAAGAACCTCCCTGTCACCGTCTCTGAGGCTACCGAAGTACCTCTCGGGCGTCTGAGGTTACCTACCATACCTGCGGAGTGGCTATTGGAATGTCAAACCTGATTGAATATATAGGTCCTATTAAATTTTCCGTAATCGTTCGCGGTTCTGGAATCACTTCCAGTTCTACCATACTCCCACTACTGTTTTCTGAAAAAGATCCATTTTTACCAAAACTGTGGCGAGTCAAGAACAATATCACTATTGATCTTCCAAATGGTAGAATATCAACCCTCGTTATAGCCAGGGTCAACCCACAAACAGCCATTACAGAAACGTGCCCTGAGTTATCCAGAGTCTGGTTTTAATCATAAGCTGGACAACTCCCCGTACCTTAATATCTTTTAAGGTACGAACTATTCTATATCCAATATAGAAACTTTGGCACTTAATTAATTGGAACCAAGATTCAATCCATGCATCTGTCTCCAGTGCATATCAACTTAATGGAAAGAGGCTAATCAGCATTACTCAACTTAGGAATCCATCCAATTATGAGTAACCTGAAAGAGAAACACGTTTCTCAAAACCATCACTATCATCTGAATACCAATCACAAGAATCTACATCTTCGATCTCTTTGAAGAATCCCGATACTTGTGACACCTGGTTCTCCACTTTATTCTTATACCCACAACTTCTCAAAACTTAGACCTTGTATTTCTACGAAACACTTGTCTAAATACTAGAGAAGTTATAAGTAAACAGAACATAGTACGAGGACCTACCCCTTTAGCCTGATGGACACTGGACAACATACAATACTCTGTATAAGTCAGCTGAGTTGAACAACTCAAAACCTGTGCGTTGTAGGTGGAAAACTGTACCCTGGCGATTTCCTCAACTATCACCAATTACAACGAATTCCGATATAATGATGATGATCACCTAATTCCCAATATCTTACTCCCACTCATCATCTGTAAAACCATACAGATATGAGAATAAAACCCGGTAAATACATACCCTTGGAGTAAGTGTCTAATCGGGAAAACAGTTTTTCTTTAACAATGCACTGAAACATGAAAATGTTTCGTAGGGTATCCTGGTATTCATAGCAATGCCTCTTCCATAATCAAATTCATGACTTCAACCGTATATTTTATTGCCATCTCTCCAAATCCCTTTATTTGTCTTTAGTCGTTACCTTCTGTACACCATCGTTAGGCTAAATGGTTTTCTTCCTTCCCTACCGTTCGGCACCAGCCTATGGTTTGGAAGAAGACTATCCAGTAAGCATAATAGGTGTACCCTCCTAAACCAAGGAGTACTCGCATCTCGAGAGAAGGTGATGATAAAAGACAACTGAATAATACCTTATTCTTTTAAAGGTGAAATAGGAGCGGCGATGAAGTACGCGGTTTTGGTCGTGAATGATATCAGTCGCAATTTACTTTGCCCTCTTTCTAATCCCTTTATTTTGTCTTTACATATTACCTTCTGCACACCCTACTTAGGCTAATTGGTTTTCTTCATTCTCTACCTTTCGGCACCAGCTTATGGTTTGGAATAAGACTATCCAATAGGCGTAATAGGTGTACTCTCCTAAACCAAGGAGCTCTCGCAACCTGAGAGAAGGTGATAATAAAAGACAACTGAATAAACCAATTCTATTTCTCCTGAACCTGGATCCATCCCCGAAGAAGTCCCTTCGAGTTCGTATATAACCATACGATGGATCTATCCAATGGAAGTGGATATCCGTAGTAATACGGGTGTTCTGAGAAATGCAAAGGGTAAAAGAAGGAGTGGCAATGACTTATGCAACTCAGACAATCCAAAAGCCAGTATTTTAAGAAGGTTCGGTCAACCTGGTCACTGAGTCATAGTCTAGGGTCGGTCAAAGGTCGCTGCCAAAGAGAGAGAGAGAAAAGAAACACTCTGCGTGCACTCTAACCTAGATCAGAATGGTCATCACTTTATCTAATCCGGAAACCTCCCACTGTCCTGTCAAATTCTCCTCCAAACCTAAAGAAGAATCAATCGGGATCACCCGAAGAGTAAACCAACTCATCAGTGGGAATCAGGATCCAACTCTCATTGCATGATAACGTGATGGAATGCATCCACGTTACTCATACTCCAGAAGGTATGCGCATACTCGGCAAGTTTCAGTTTCTTTAGAAACTCCTGATATTATTTTTGCCCCATGCTCTTATAACCTTGGCGTTGGTCAAAATGTCATAGGTCACATGCCAAGTTCTACCCGTCACTATCTTGCCAATTTGAACCCACCCGCACATGCCCCTGACGTTGGCCAATCGGCAGAATGACTGTCCCAAACTAACTCATCTATCTATGCAACAATTGAATACCCAGCAGCTACCAAACACTATGCCTTGGCGTTGGTCAAAATGCGTAGCTTAAATACTACTGAATACCCAAAAGAAGTGACGGAGGGCTACGGCTGGTTTTTGGCGAAAAACCTTTAGCGTAGTGAACTTGATATCGCTGAAGGAACCTGATAGCTTTTTTAAAATATAGTGGCGAAAACCTTTTGCTAAAGAGGTCATTCTCGGTAAAGGGATCTTGGCTCTTTCCTCGTGGAATGAGGTGCAGGATATTCCACTGAATACCGCTATGCAAAGCAACTTATAATCGACTATAGTGAAGTTATTACTCTGACGCAAACTTCTGCCCAAGGGGTTAGTCCCGGTGAAGGGATATCGGCCCTTGCCCCGTCGAATGAGGTGCAGGATATTCCACTGAATACCGCTATGCATAACAAAAGGAAACGTCTTTGCAATAACACTTTTTAAATTGTTCCAACAACTGTAAACAGGTTTGTTTTAACTTTGCATTGATCAGAATCAACGCAGTCCCATCATTTAATCACACCAGAAAAGAACGAAAATAAAATGTACGTATATGCCATCCGCATTCGTCACTGGGTCCCGTCATTACTCGTTAGGTTACTTAACTAACGACAGAGCCGGGACTGGACTAGCGCGGGTGTAAAACATATACAACATCTAATAGTATATAAACCAATATACATAATCGCTCCAGGCGTGATAATATGCAACATTACAGAAAAGTAATAAGCATCACAGAACAATACAGATATCTAGGATCCCCAAGTTTCACAGAGCCGCTGCTGAAACTCGACGTTCCCCTGTCGTGTGGATAGCCTGTGCAATGAAACCTAGACCCCTACGGGCGCGGCAAGTTACCCGCCAAAACCTGAAGCGAGGCAGTCCCCACAACATAGTGAATGGAACACCCGGCACTTCACGGAATCCGGTAAATTGAGCACCCCTCCTTGTGTCAACCTGTACCCCCTACGAGTGCGGCGAATAGTCTGCCAATTCTGAAGTGGGACCCCTCTGCCTCTCAAAGCCATGAGATGCGGACCCGTTGCCCTCCCGAACCCGGCTATCCGTGCACTCCGTCGCGGGGCAAAACCTAGTACAGTAATGAAAAATAGTACAACAGGTACATCGACCGCAACCTGGTCGTGCCCCAAAAGAATATTATACAACAGGCAGTGACGGCAGTCCACAAGTTGGACGCTCGCCCCGTAATATCAAATGTACAAATAAACACAAACTGTACTACCATTGCACATTCCTATCCACCATGACAAATCCGCAACATCACAGCACAACACAGAACATCAACGCGAATGTCACGTTCGCAAACCCGTCTAAAAGAACTATAGCAATTAAACGCGGTTTACCGATCAAATGACATTCCCGGTCGGAGATATAATGTAAGCACTGTAAACTAACGTGTTTAAATTTCGATCGACCAAAGACCAAATATCAAAAAGTGGGCCCCACTGCTTACTGGTGAACAGTAACAAAATCTGGGCGAAAATGATATTTACCAAAAACCCCAAAATCCCACAGAGAACCATCTGACAAAATTTGGGAGCACGTGCTCCCCACGTGGCCGCGGTTGCGCGGCCAAACCATGGGTTTGGCCGCGCTTCCGCGGCAACTTGGAGGGATCACGACCCCAAATTTCGTCGTAGTTCTTAGAATTCCCTGCACGGATTTTTAAGACATCCAGAAATAAATTTTGAGACCGTTTAAAATTAACAGAACTGTCGGGTAGGAATTTTGCAATTTTTGTTTTCCGGTCGGATCGAAGTTTTAAACGCGTTAGCACAAGTTAGCATAGCAAAATGGTGAGGCTCTGATACCACTGTAAGTCTACGCTAGCGCCCCGGCAGTCTACAGATGCCAAATACGGAACAAAAACTTTTAAACTTGGCGCTATCGTATACTTTAACCCGGATCTGCCATTATTGCTAAACTAACAAACTGTAAAGAGTGTAGAAAGGTTATACCGAACGATCCGAGTCCTTCGTTCTTCAACCATCATCCCACGCTCCGTTGCGGCTGCTCCGATCTCGTCGATCTCCGATCTCCTCGTCGAGGTGGCACCACATCACTGATTCTTTAAACGGGCTCCCGCCTCTGACTCGAGGCAACTCGATCGTCAAGTTTGCTAAAAGAGACGACCAAGATTGATGTAGAGAATGAGTAGATGACTTTGTCTCACTTCGTCCAAATCCGTGGACGATCGGTTAATGAAGTTGCCGAAGGAATCGGGTGATGGAATGAAATGAACTGTAAAAATTCCATGCACCCCAAATGCTATCATAATCTTTTCACAAATGAATCAAGTGAGAGTGAGAGTGAAAGAATTAGAGAGGAGGCTTATCATATATATAGAATGAGGAGGGTGAGTGTAGGAGCAAAGGTGGTGACTATAAGAGAAAAGCTTCACACAAAAGATCTTAACCAAAACAAGAATCATTAAAGAAAACAATGACTCACTAATAACACCTCATCAAGTAATAAATGCAACCAATTAGAACACAACACCAATTAGCCTCATCATCACTTCTAGAAGCTTCTAGAATGATGACTCACTCATATCAGAAGAAAAGATAAATCCGTCTTTAACCGAATGTTAAAAGACGGCTGATAGAAAACTGGAAACTGGCAACTTCCAAAAGTGATCCTGAAACGACTTTCAGGATAACCCCGAAACTGTATAAATATACCCGCATTTGTATTACGACCGAATACAAATGCAACTGAGACAAAGATATTATACCTTCTCAATATAATACTCGGATCCGGCTTAAACCAAAGCCGACCAGTATCATCTGCCCGAAAACTGACACGTGCGTAAACGCACGTGCATTTTCGGAACCCTGCCATAAAACCATACGGCCTCTACAACGTTTCGCCCGAACTTGGGAAACTGTCTATGGGGGACTCTAATGACTCGTCAGTACCCTATCAGTGGGTTTAACCACAAACCGTCAGCGGCACTAGCTATGCGTAACGGCTGCCCATGGACTGACCTCAAGGGATGCCGATGAGCGCACTCATCCGGAAAACCCTACTGAGCCTAACAGTGACAATGTATATACAGTCCGGTCCGTTCGTCTATGAGTTTCGCATATCTGCCTAGAGGGCTAGCAACGTCAGACCCCCAATAGCAGTATAAGTCGTGTCGGAGTGAAGCCCAATAACACCCTGAGATACTACTGGAGTACCTACCAGTAAATCTCCTGCCATGGCCATGGACTTTGTGTAATGGCTCTCCTAGACACTGCACGACCTCGCCCCCAATACCGGGAGAGACGAATCCCCTGCCGAACCGCTCACGTGCCTCCATATGGCTCGGGACTGTACCCAAAAGCTACCTATTTGCACGACTCCTTTGAGCCGTGGTAGGGTAGAAATCAAAGCACAATGGGAACTCACATGAGACAAATGACGACCTCAGGTCGATGAACTAACCTGTACACATGTCACCAGGGAACTGCTATCCGACGATAGGTATAATACTAACTAGCAGATTCCCGGCGAGTCCTGTCCGGTGTACTCATAACCCAATGAGCACCTGTATACATCTTAGGTGATCCAACTGACACCAGTTGCTTGTGAGACCGGCCACCGCCCCTCGTCGGGGTCTCGACTGTACACACTAGTCTACTCCGGAGTATCGATGCCCTGTCTCGAAACTCCCACGACTAGGGACCACAATTAAGGATATGCGTATAAACCACCCAACTCTCACTTATATGATCGCCATCATACTGTTGGTGGTAAAGCAAGATCCTAAGGGCTCTATCAAAGTGTAACATGCAATCAGTCACCTGAACATGTACACGACTGATAAAGGCAAACCAGATAGCATACTATCATCTCGAGTAAGACTGTCGCACCGGGATAGGTCCTCCGCAATCATTGCAATCACGTACCTGCGATCCAATAATTGACTATGAGGGCACTATCTCCAACACTTATTACCAGTTCGTTTAATAAAACTTCAAATTCTCTTGGTTTTCTTAAACTATTCCTATCTTTTAAATATAATTTTTCACTTTCTACTCATTTGTTATATAAAAAAAATAATTTTTTTTTGAATGCCCAGTGTCAAAGATAATTCAGTGAATACAAATCTCCCCCCAAGCCTGTTTTCAGCAGTGCCCTCACTGATGTTGTCTTTTGAGAGTATGGATCTGCATACTTGGGGAGAGATAAAAGGGGTAAAATAATGGTTAAATGAAAACCACCCCCAAACTTGATATTTGGCACACAAAGATATTCGGTTAAGTCCATTTTTACTCACCTCCAATCTTAAAATGAGAAATTGTTACCAAAATATGGAGGTGAGGCGAGGGAAATTCAGTTTTGATAAAGTGGCTCCTGTAAAAACAGGAGCACCTCCGCGGGGTCAGCAGAGAAATACGGTTTTAATTTATGCCCATTTACTTTAAAAATTGAACCATTTTTCAAATTTTCAACTTCTACTGCCCCGTGCGGGTGTACATACCGCACGAGAAAAGGTCCTTTCCAACGAGATTTAAGCTTACCCGGATGAAGATGGAGACGGGAATCGTAAAGAAGGAATTGTTTCCCCGATGTGAAAGTTTTTCTAAAAAGGTTTTTATCGTGAAACACTTTAGTCCTGTTCTTTACTATCACCGCATTATCGTAAGCTTCATCGTGGAGTTCGCTTAGCTCATTCAATTGCAACTTCCGATAGCTGCCTACATGATCAAAATCGAAGTTAAGCTCTTTAATTGCCCACATTGCTTTATGTTCTATCTCGACAGGAAGGTGGCATGCCTTGCCAAACACTAGGCGGTATGGTGACATACCAAGATCTGTCTTATAAGCGGTGCGGAATGCCCAAAGAGCATCCGTCAATTTGGTTGACCAATCTTTACGGTTTTTAGAAACCGTCTTCTACAATATTTGTTTGATCTGCCTATTTGAGATCTCAGCCTGCCCGCTTGTTTGGGGATGATAGGGCGTAGAAAGCTTTTGAGTGATTGAATATTTCCGCATCAAGGCCTCGAAAGACCGATTACAGAAATGTGTCCCGTTGTTGCTAATTATAGCGCGAGGGTGTCCGAATCGGGAAAAGATATTTTCTTTAAGTAACTTAATGACAACTTTGTTGTCATTAGTGCGACATGGTATAGCTTCCACCCATTTCGAGACATAATCAACCGCTAACAAGATTTATAAATTTCCAAAGTACTTGGGAAAAGGGCCCATAAAATCAATACCCCAAACATCGAATATTTCCACAACCAATATAGGTTGGAGCGGCATCTCGTTTCTTCGTGAAATCCGACCCAAATGCTGACATCGCGGACAAGTTTTGCAATGTTCATATGCATCTTTAAATAATGTTGACCAATAAAAACCACATTGCACAACTTTCTCTGCCGTTTTTCAAGGACCAAAATGACCGCTGCATGCCTGATCATGACAAAATGATAACACACTCTTGAATTCATCGTTAGGGACACACCTGCGAATGATTTGATCGGAACAATACTTAAACAAATAAGGTTCATCCTGTAAGTCTACGGTAGCGTCCCGGCCGTCTTTCCGAGGCCAAAATGCGGAAACGAAACGTTTTCTTTAACTTTAAAAACCGGCGCTACCGCATACTATAAAACCCGGATCGGACCATTAACCAACTACTAGCTAACTAGAGAAAGGGGTAGAGAGCTATACCGAGCGATCCGTGTCCTTCGGTCTTCGTCCACCATCCCGATCTCCTCGCGGAATCTCCGGTCTTCTTCTCCTCGTCGGAAAGGGCACAACATCGAGAAGTCTTTTTACGGGCTCCCTCTTCGTCCGAAGCAACCCGGGCACGAAGTGTGCTAGCCGACGTATCTAAGATGTTATAGAGAATGTTTGTGATCACTTTGCCTCTTGCATCCATGAGTTTGGATGGAGGTTGAAGATGTTGCCATTGATGAAGACAATGAGCTAGAGGAAGAAGAAGAAGAAGAGAAGGCTTTCTTTTTCTTTTCTTTTCTTATGATATGAATGATAATGAGAGTGAGAGAGTTTGAAAAATACAAGACCAAATATAATCCCATGGCAGCCCTTTCTCTCTCTCCTTATCATATCAAGCATAAATCTATCACATTATGTGATACATGCACAAGAAAAGAGACCAAGAGTCACCACTTGTGGATGTGTCACAATAAATACTCCAAATGAAGAATTCTAGCTCACTAATTCCATCATCCAAACATTAATCCAAATGTTTGGTCCAACAAAAAGATCCGGCAACATCTAAAGTAAACTCGTGACGGATCACAAGGATACCCCTCACCTGTATATACATACCTGCATCCGCATTCCGACTGAATGCGAATGGGATGAGACTAAAGTAATCCAACAAATCTAATACTAGGATCCTGCTTAAACCAAAGCCCACTAGTATGATCCGTCCAATCATGATCCATGCAATACCACACGTATAAGATCGAACCCTGCCATATATCATATGGCCTCTACAACGTTTCTCCCGAAACTTGAGAAATGGTATATGGGGGACTCTAAAGACTCGTCAATACTTTGGCTGTGGATTTAACCACTAGCACGTCAGAGGTATTAGCCGTACGTAACGGGCTACAAAGTATTGACCAAAAGGGAGGTCGATGAGCGAACTCATCTTGACACCCTACTAAGCCTGTCAGTGACAATATCCGTACAGTCCGGTCCGTTCGTCTATGAGCATCGCATGGCGGGCCTAGGGGGTTTGTAAAAGTCAAACCCTTAAAAGCGGTACAAGTTGTGTCGGAGTCTAGCCCAGAACACCCAGAGATACTACTGGAATACCTACCAGTAAATCTCCTGTCTTGGCCAAGGACTTCGTGTAATGGCACTCCTAGACACAGCGCGACCTCACCCCCAATACCGGGAGAGACGAACCCCTGCAGATCCGCTCACTGCCTCCATGTGGCTCGGGACTGTACCCAACTAAAACCTGTTTGCACGACTCCTTTGAGCCGTAGTAGGGTAGTAATCAAAGCACAGTGGGAACTCACACGAGAAAAATGACGATCTCAGGTCGATGAACTAACATGTACACATGTCACCAGGGAACTGCAATCTGACGTCAGGTATAATACCAACTAGCATGTTCCCGGCGAGTCCTGTCCGGTGTACTCATAACCCAATGAGCACCTGTATACATCTTAGGTGAACCAACTGACACCAGTGGCTTGTGAGACCTGCCACCGCCCCTCGTCGGGGTTTCGACTGTATACACTAGTCTACTCTGGAGTATCGATGCCCTGTCTCGAAACTCGCTCGACTAGGGACCTTTTAAGGATGTGCTTATAGACCCCAGCTCCCATGTATATGATCGCCATCATACTGCTGGTAGTCAAGCAAGAATCCTAAGGGCTCTATCAACGTGTAATAGTGATCAGTAATTTCAGTACACGATGATAAAGATAAACCAGATAGCATACTATCATCTTGAGTAAGACTGTCCTACCGGTATAGGTCCTTCCTCAATCATTGCAATCACGTGCCTGTGATCCAATAATTGACTTTGAGGGCACTATATCCAACAATCTCCCACTTGCACTCAAGGCTAATTATTACGATGTCGCATACTCATAGCCCGTGTGATACCGAACACCCAACTCCTCTACTGATCAGTCTCACAAAGCCCGTTTACGAAACTATTGCGTTCAAGGAATAGCCTCAGTGAGTGGATCCGGCCTGATGTTTCTTTCTATGTCTCTCTTTATCTCAAGTTCGCGGAGAAAACCATCTCCCGAAATGAGCAATACCTTGTCTTAGAACATGTCTGGATATCTGATGGGACCTAGTTCATAAATGAACTCCAAATCCAAACTTCTCATACTGTATCGTCAACTGAAACCAATCATTATCCTGCGCCATGCTTCCTTCAGTATCCTTTTGGACCACCAGTCCAAAAGACTGCCCCTCGTCAGAGGGAAAACTATAACTCTGACAGCCACTCTGTCATCCAGGTCACCCTAGAAGCCTGGAATGATAACCGTCTCCTAAAGAAGGCTGCCGTTATCAAATCCCTAGAACATCCACTTATGTTCTAAAACTGCTTCCGATCGTTTCTCCAGGATAGGATTAATATCAACTTATTGCATCTACTGCAAAAACAACATCTGGTGTGGTACTTGACATCTCATGATTGACTCAATTGCCTAAGTAAGTGATCTGCCAATCTTGCACATCCCTCTCCCCTTTAGTCTGTAAGACACCTTTAGAGAGGGTGACTCCATCACCTGCAGGTACACTACCATGCCTGAAGTCATCCATTCTAAATACCTTTAGAATGCTGTCTAAGTACCCAGATTGGGAAACTACCCAAATTTAGATCTAAAGCCATAGATCTAGTAACCAGAATGTCTGATATAATATCCAAGTCCTATGTGGAGAAACCACTGTGTGACAACCAAAGTATAACCGATCGTAGTATAGGAATTTCACTTCATACTCCGTGTATGTCATCCAAATACCAGGACATCACACCCTACTACCTTCTTAACAGATCCATCCCCTATTCTGATGAAGTCAAATCTATGACTGTCACATCAGAAATACATTATCTATCTCCGCTATTTCATCTTTAGTCTATAAATAGACATAAGCCACTTGTCCACTATGCTTCCGCTGCTCCCACTGACTATGACAACCATCTAGCAGAGTCATATAGAAGTACACTTCTAAAGTTAGTTTAGAACGACGCTATACTCATCCTTCTGCCGGGTCTCACAGTCTGGAACAACAGCAATGGCAAGTCTGGGTAAACAAGAACCTCCCTGTCACCGTCTTTGAGCATACCGAAGTACCTCTCGAGTGCCTGAGGTTACCCACCATATCTGCGGAGTGGCCAATGGAATGTTAAACCAGATTGAATCTTTAGGTTGTTATCAAATTTTCAGTAATCGTTTGCGGTTCTGGAATCACTTCCAGTTCTACCATACCCTCACTACAGTTTTTCTGAAAAAAATCCTTTTTAATAAAACTGTGGCGAGTCAAGAACAATATCACTATTGATCTTCCAGATGGTAGAAAGTCAACCCTCGTCATAGCCCGGGTCAAGCCACAAACAGCCATTACAGAAACGTGCCTTGAGTTATCCAGAGTCTGGTTTTAAGCATAAGCCGGACAACTCCCCGTACCTTAACAATGTTAAGATATGAACTATTTTATATCCAATATAGAATCAGAGGCACTGATTTAATTGGAACCAGATTTAAATCATGCAGCTGTCTCCAGTGCATGTCAACTAAATAGAAGGAGGCCGATCAGCGTTACTCAACTTAGGAGTGCTTCCAATTATAAGTAACCTGAAAGAGAAGAAAGTTCTCTTAATCATTACTATCAACAGAATACCATACACAAGTATCTATATCTTCGATCACCTTGAAGAATCCCGATACTTGCAACACCTGGTTCTCTACTTTATTCATATACCTATAACTTCTCAAAACTTGGACCTTGTGTTTCTACGAAACACATGTCTAAGAACTAGAGAAGTCATAAGTAAACAGAATATAGTATGAGTATCAACCCCTCTGTCCTAATGGACACTGGACAACATACAATACTCTGTATAAGTCCATTGAGTCTGATAACTCATTCCATGTGCGTTGTAGGTTGAAAACTGTACTTATGGTTAAGAAGTATTACACCGCTGTTTAATGCTTCTTACCTAACCATCCACTGATATAGGTAAATGTCATCGACAAAATTTCAAAAGGTTATATCTCACTCTATAAAAATAGACGTACTGATATTTCAATTTGAAATTGATGCATAACAACGGATATTCAAAACCAAATATTTGTCGTCCGGCAAACAACCCAGTTGACTTCCTCAAATATCACCAATTACAACGAATCCCGATATAATGAGGATGATCACCTAATTTCCAATAACTTACTCCCACTCATCATCTGTAAAACCATACAGATGTGAGAATCGAACCTGGTAAATACATACCCTGGAGGAAGTGTCTAATTGGGAAATCGGTTTTCTTTTAACAGTACACAGTGAAACTGAAACATGTAAATGTTTCGAAGGGGTATCCGGGTATTCTTAGTAATGCCTCTTCCATTATCAGATTCCTAACTGTAACCGTGTATTTCTTTGCCATCTCTCCAAATCCCTTTATATGTCTTTAGTCATTACCTTCTGTACACCCTTTTAGGCTAGATGGTTTTCTTCCTTCCCTACCGTTCGGCACCAGCCTATGGTTTGGAAGAAGACTATCCAATAAGCATAATGGGTGTACTCTCTTAATCCTATGAGCACTCGCAACCTGAGAGAATGTAAAGATAAAAGACAACTGAATAAAACCTTATTCCTATTTCTCCTGAACCAGAATCCATCCCCGAACTGGAACAAGTTCTTTCGAGTTCGTATATAACCATACGATGGAGTATCAAATAAACTGTGGATCTTCATAGTGATACGGAGTGTTCTGGAGAAATACAAAGGTGATGTAGGAGCGGCGATGAAATACTTGGTTTGGTCGTGAATATCAGTCGCAATTTACTTTGCCCTCTTACTAATCCCTTTATATGTCTTTACTTAATACCTTCTGTACACCTTAGTTAGGCTAATTTGTTTTCTTCATTCCCTACCGTTCGGCACCAGCTTATGGTTTGGAAGAAGACCATCCAATAAGCGTAATAGGTGTACTGTCCTAATCCAAGGAACAATCGCAACCTGAGAGAAGGTAAAAGGAAAAGACAACTGAATAGTCCTATTCGTTTTCTCCAGAACCGGAAACCATCCTCGAATAAGTTCCTTCGAGTTCTTCTATAACCATACGATGGTTTTATCCAATGGAAGTTTTTGTTCGTTGTAATACGGGGTGTTTTGGAGAAAAGGGTAAAAGTAGGAGTGGCAATGAGGTATGCAACTCAGACAATCCAAAAGCCAGAATTTAAGAAGGTTCGGTTAATCTTGGTCACTAAGTCATAGTCAATGGTCGGGTCATGGTCGCTGCCAAAGAGAGAGAGAAAAGAAACACTCTGCGTGCACCCTAACCTAGATCAGAATGGTTATCACTTTATCTAATCAGGAAACCTCCCACTGTAACCTCAAATTCTCCTCCAAACCTGAAAAAAGAATTAGTCGGGATCACCCGAGGAGTAAACCAACTCATCAGTGGGAATCGGGATCCAACTATCATTGCATGATAACGTGACGGAATCTACTCACGTTATCACACTCCAGAAGGTATGCGCATATCTGGAAAGTTTCAGTTTATTTAGAAACTCCCGTTATGAATTTTACCCCATGCTCTTATGACCTTGACGAAGGCCAACATATCATAAGTCACATGTCAATTTCTACCCGTCATTATCCAGGTTAATTTGAACCCACACGTATATACCCTTGACGAAGGCCGAATAGTAGTACGACTGTCCCAAACCAACACATCTATCTATGCTGCAGAAAAGTAACAAATAGCTACCATACACTATGCCTTGACGAAGGCCAACATACATAGCATGAATACTAAGTGCTACCTTTCTGAAATGACGGAGGGCTACGAATGGTTTTTGGAGAAAAACCTTTAACGTAATAAACTTGATATCTTTGAAGGAACCAGATAGCTTTTTATAAAAATATAGTGGCGAAAACCATTGCTAAAGAGGTCACTCCCGGTGAAGGGATCTCGGCTCTTTCCCCGTAGAATGAGGTGCAAGATATTCCAACTGAATACCACGATGCAAAGCAAAAGTAATCGACTATAGTGAAGTTATTGCCCTGACGCAAACTTCTGTCTAAGGGGTCACTCCCGGTGAAGGGATCTTGGCCCTTGCCTCGTCGACTGAGGTGCTGGATATTCATAACCGAATACCACTGTGCAAAACAAAAGAGAACGACATTGCAATAACAACTTTTTGAAAAATGTTCCAACAACATCAGAATAGGTTTGTTTAGCTTGCATTAATCCGAATCAATGCGGTCTCATCAATTGATCACACCAATAAAGAACGAAAATAATGATGTACGTATCTGCATCCGCATTCGCCACTGGGTCCCGTCATCACCCGTTAGGTTACTTAACTAACGACAGAGTGGGGACTGGACTAGCGCGGATGTAAAACGTATACAACATATACTAGTATATATATCAATATATAATAATCGCTCAAGGCGTGATATGATAAAATGCAACATCACAGTAATGTAAGAAGCATCACAGAACAATACAGATATCTGGGATCCCCAGGTTTCATAGAGCCGCTACTGAAACCTGACATTCCCCTGGTCGTGTGGATAGCCTGTGCAATGATATCCAAGACCCCTACGGGCGCGCCAAGTCACCCGCCAAAACCTGAAGCGATGCAGCCCCCTTCAGCAGCGTGAATGGACCACCCAGCACTTCACGGAATCCGGTAACTTAGGCACCCCTCCTTGGGTCAACCTATACCCCCTACGAGTGCGGCGAATAGCCCGCCAATTCTAGAGTGAAGCCCCCTCCTTCTCAAAGCCATGAGATGTGGGCCTGTTGCCCTCTAGAACCCGGCTATCCGTGCACCCCTCCACGGGGTAATCCTAGTATAGAAAGTAAAATATATACAACGAGTACATCGACCTCAGCCCGGTCGTGCCCTAAAAGAATAATATACAAACAGACAGTAACGACAGTCCACATGTCGGACGCTCGTCCCGCAATATCAAATGTACATATACAACAAAACTGAACTACCATTGCATCCAGGCTATCCACCACGACAAATCCGCAACATCACAGCACAACACAGAACATCAACGTGAATGTCACGTTCGCAAATCCGTCCAAAAGGGCTATAGTAGTTAGACAGGATTTACCGATCAAGTGACATTCACGGTCGCAGATATAATGTAAATACTGTGAACTAACATGTTAAAAATTTTCGATCGACTAAATTTCCTGAAGTGGGCCCCCAAGCACAATACCCAGTACTCAAAAAAATCTGGGCCCAAAAAGAATATACCAAAAACCCCAATTTCAAGTCAGAGACCCATTGTAGAAATTTGGTGCACTGTGGCTACGGTACGGCCGTGGATCCGCGGTACAGTAAAATCAGCCTACCAATTTTTCTCAGTTTTCTTAGAAAAGCCTGCACATATTTCTGCAATGTACCAAATAATTTTTCGAGCACAAATAAAATTCGACAGAAAGTGTACTTTTCAAATCGGGTTTCCGGAATTTCTGTTCGATCGAAGTTCTAAACACGTTAGAGCAAGCTAGAATAGGTTAATGGCGTGGCTCTGATACCATGTAAGTCTACAGTAGCGCCACGACCGTCTTTCCGAGGCCAAAAGCTGAAACGAAACATTTTCTTTAACTTTTAAAACTGGCGCTGCCGCATACTATAAAACCCGGATCGGACCATTAACCAACTACTAGCTAACTAGAGAAAGGGGTAGAGAGCTATACCGAGCGATCCGTGTCCTTCGGTCTTCGGCCACCATTCCGATCTCCTCGCGGAATCTCCGGTCTTCATCTTCTCGTCGGAAAAGGCACCACATCGAGAAGTCTTTTTACGGGCTCCCGCTTCGTCCGCAGCAACTCGGGCACGAAGTGTGCTAGCCGACGTGTCCAAGAAGTTGAAGAGAATATTTGTGATCACTTTGCCTCTTGCATCCATGTGTTTGGATGGAGGTTGAAGATGTTGCCATTGATGAAGACAATGAGCTAGAGGAAGAAGAAGAAGAAGAAGAAGAGAAGGCTTTCTTTCTCATTTCTTTTCTTGTGATATGAAAGATAATGAGAGTGAGAGAGTATGAAAAAATACTAGACCAAATATAATCCCATGGTAGCCCCCTCTCTCTCCTTATCATATCAAGCATAAATCTATTACATTATGTGACACATGCACAAGAAAAGAGACCATGGGTCACCACTTGTGCATGTGTCACAAAAAATGCTCCAAATGAAGAATTCTAGCTCACTAATTCCATCATCCAAACATTAATCCAAATGTTTGGTCCAACAAAAACATCCAGCAACATCTAATGTAAACTTGTGACGGATCACAAGGATACCCCTCACCTGTATATACATACCTGCATCCTCATTCCGACTGAATACGAATACGATGAGACTAAAGTAATCCAACAAATCTAATACTAGGATCCGGCTTAAACCAAAGCCCAATAGTATGATCCGTCCGATCATGATCCGTGCAATACCGCACGTATAAGATCGAACCCTGCCATATATCATACGGCCTCTACAACGTTTCGCCCGAAACTTGAGAAACTGTCTATAGGGGACTCTAAAGACTCGTCAATACTTTGGCTGTGGATTTAACCACTAGCACGTCAGAGGTATTAACCGTACGTAACGGGCTACCAAGTATTGACCAAAAGGGAGGTTGATGAGCGAAGTCATCCTGACACCCTACTGAGCCTGTCAGTGACAATATCCGTACAGTCCGGTCCGTTCGTCTATGAGAATCGCATGGTGGGCCTAGGGGGTTGGTAAAAGTCAGACCCCCAAAAACGGTACAAGTCGTGTCGGGGTGTAGCCCAGAACACCCTGAGATACAACTGGAATACCTACCAGTAAATCTCCTGCATTGGCCAAGGACTTCGTGTAATGGCTCTCCTAGAAACAGCGCGACCTCACCCCCAATACCGGGAGAGACGAACCCCTGCAGATCCGCTCACTGCCTCCATGTGGCTCGGGACTGTACCCAACTAAAACCTGTTTGCATGACTCCTTTGAGCCGTGGTAGCGTAGTAATTAAAGTACAGTAGGAACTCACACGAGACAAATGACGATCTCAGGTCGATGAACTAGCTGTAAACATGTCACCAGGGAACTGCTATCTGACGTCAGGTATAATACCAACTAGCATGTTCCCGGCGAGTCCTGTCCGGTGTACTCATAACCCAATGAGCACATGTATACATCTTAGGTGAACCAACTGACACCAGTGGCTTGTGAGACCGGCCACCGCCCCTCGTCGGGGTCTCGACTGTATACACTAGTCTACTCTGGAGTATCGATGCCCTGTCTCGAAACTCCCTCGACTAGGGACCTTTTAACGATGTGCTTATAGACCCCAGCTCCCACGTATATGATCGTCATCATACTGCTGGTAGTCAAGCAAGAATCCTAAGGGCTCTATCAACGTGCAATAGTAATCAGTAATGTCAGTACACGATAATAAAGATAAACCAGATAGCATATTATCATCTTGAGTAAGACTGTCCTACCGGTATAGGTCATCCCTCAATCATTGCAATCACGTGCCTGTGATCCAAAAATTGACTCTGAGGGCACTATATCCAATACATCCCAGTAAAAATATTTTACTTGCGATAGAAATCGAAGTTTGTCTTGTTTCGACCAATCACTAGGAATAAGTCCCGTCGCAAGATAGTTCACGATATCCATGAACCAAGGTTCGTAGGATACAGTTAAGAGTTGTTCATCAGGAAATAAGTCATTTATCGGCACAGTCAAAGTTGGTGAAGAAGTGATGCGTGAAAGATGGTCGGCTACAACGTTTTCACATCCACTCTTTTCTCGGATGACAAGATCAAATTCTTGTAACAATAGGATCCAACGTATTAGCCTGGCCTTAGCATCCTTCTTCGATAAAAGATATCGTAGGGCGGAGTGATCAGTGTAAACCACAATTGGCGAGCCAATCAAGTAGGGCCTGATTTTCTCTAATGTAAATACAACTGCCAAGAGCTCTTTCTCGGTAGTTGTGTAATTTATTTGTGCATCATTCAAGGTCCTACTTGCATAGTAAATTACATGTGGCATTTTATCAATGTGTTGTCCTAAGACAACACCAATCTGATGCATCACACATAAGCTCGAACGGGTGGTCCCAATCCGGAGATGAAAGAATGGGGGCTGTAGTGAGCGATCCTTTAAGCGATTCAAAAGCAGCCTCACAATCCGATTCGAAGTGAAATGTAGTATCCTTGGCCAATAGAAGGGTTAAGGGTCTAGCAATTTTGCTAAAGTCCTTAATAAATCTCCTATAAAATCCTGCATGACCAAGGAAGGATCGTATATCTTTGACGCATTTGGGACGAGAGAGGTTATGAATGACATCTATTTTAGCTCTGTCAACCTCAATGCCTTTTCGTGAAATTATATGTCCAAGGACAATACCTTCTTGGACCATAAAAGTGATCACTTCTAGCACATGAGTTGTGAATCATAAGTTATAAATCACTCACATGAGTTGTGAATCATAGGTCAAGAGACAAAATAATCCAACACTTGATCTCTACATAATCTAAGTGATCACTTCTAGCACACTTGATCTCTTAGTTAAACACTTGTAAAGAGTTTGTAGCTTGTTCGATAGCTCTCGGGTGGATCATCTTGGATCTCGAGGTGGCCGGAGACCGAGTTCTTTGTGACCACAAGGAGCCTAGGAATCACATCCAAACAAAGACCCTAAGGACCGGTTCCTTAAGTATAACACTATCATAGTAGATAAGATCTCTAGATAGGTTTACTAGTTAAGGTTTAAGCACAAGATCTAGGGTTATGTTGCTGTTGCATGCAAGAAATTTTTTGTTTGCCACTTCCGCCTCCTCACAAGTGTTGTTAGAGTGTGCAACATCCACTAACATGGTATCAAAGCCTCTCTTAAACCTTAAATAGGTTGTATCAACGTTAGAATTCCGCCGTTTTTTGTCGCGCAAAAACAGCCGAAAAAACAGTTTTGAAAATCGAAGTTTTGAGTTGATTGCATACCCCGCGGGCTCACGGTTTGAACCGAGAAGCCGCGGGGTGGAGTGCACAAACCCTGGGGATACCCTAGGGGGACCAGAGGCCGGACCCACACCCCAAGACCACCTCGAGGTGGCCTTGGGGTTGGGTGACCGAGAGCACCCTAATTGGGTGCTTTCGGGTCTGCCAACCCCTTGGAGCCACCTCGAGGTGGCCCCAAGGTGGGTTCCCCCCCGAGGCCCCCCATTCGATAGCATTTTTCATGTTCTTCACTTCCGCGAAGATTCAGGCGGGTTTCAAGTTCGTTTCGACTCCCGGATTGGCTCAATACGATCAGTTTTTGAAAACTAGCTCACTGAATTTTTTCAGGTGTTGAAAATTGATTTAGTTTGCTAATCTTATGCGGAATTCTAATATCGCGGTTACTTTACAAGCTTAGTGATGTGTATGTGTGTTTGGAAATGTCGACTAATTGCTATACATCGATTAGTCGGGGTTTCACACATCTGTATTGATATCAAGTGATGGTATGTGTATATGAATATGTTGGATCGTCGTGATGAATAGCTGAGGATGTGAGAAGAGAGTTTTTCTTTCATTCATGTAATTTTTAAAAAGCAATGTAATATTATTTTGCGGGGCACATCCGGGTTGAGGTTATATCCACCGTTGTATATTTTATTTTTACTGTTTCTGTTCCTAGGATAGACCCAAGGTGGGGTGCACAAACTACCGGGTTCTCGAAGTACCAAGTGGCCTACTCACTTTGTTGAGCGAGGTTGCTTCACTTCGGGAATTTGGCGAGTAGTTTGCTGCACCCGTAGGGGTCTAGGGTAGGTTTGGTCATTCATCACGACCGTGGAACCTGTCTTTCATTAAGGGCTTAAATGAAATACGGAATTTCTAGTATATCCAATGTATTCATCTGTGATATGGAATGTTTATAAATGCATGCGACGTCTGACTATTTATATATGAGATATATAATAAACATCGCTTATGTTTTGTACCCGTACTAGTCCAGCCCCCGCTCTGCCGTTAGTTAAGTAACCTAACGGTGCATGGGGCCCCGTGGAGAATGCAGATGGCATAAGCGTACGTTCCATTTTCGTTATTTTTCTGTGATGTTTAGGAAAAGTAAATGATGGGACAACATTAATGTGATTAATGTTAAGAAAAAGAAACCTAAAGATGTTGGAGAATCAAACTTTTTAAAATGGGTAACTCTAGTTTTTGCTTTGCATAGTGGTAATCCTTGCTGAATATCCAGCACCTCATTCGATGAGGAAAGGGCCGAGATCCCTTCACCGGGAGTGACCCCTTTAGCGAAAATAGAAAATGTTACAAAGCACTCAATTGTTTTTATAGTTGATCTAACTTTTTCTTTGCATCGTGGTATTCATGAATATCCAGCACCTCATTCGATGAGGAAAGAGCCGAGATCCCATCACCGGGAGTGACCTCTTTGGAAAAATTAGAAAGATACTACAAAACCATTCGAATTTTAAAACTGGAGCTTAAGCCACTCTTTTCACTAGATTCTACAACAATGTCAAGTTCAAAATGTTAAGGGTTTTCATAAAAACCATCTGTTGCCCTCCGCCATTTTAGGAAGTAGAGTACTTAGTATTCGTGCCACGTTTGTTGACTATAGTTAAGGCGTGGTGTACGGTAACTAAGTGATGTCTTCCTACAAATCACCGGATTTGTATTCCGTACATTGGTTGCGCCCGATTTGTGTCTTTGAGCATTTGTTTCACCAGATTTATGTTTTGTGTGCGTTTGCACTTGATGTTCGTTTTCGTGCATGCTATTACACTAGATGCTTTATACGGACCTGACGCACTTGGGTTGGATTTTTGCACATATTAGGCGCTTGGTATTGGATTTTGTAGGCATCGGATGCACTTGAGTGAGATTTTATTCATGCATGATGAATGCACTTGATTTAGAATTCATTCGTGCATGACGGATGCACTTGATTTGGATTTTCACGCATGTTGGGCGCATGATATTAGATGTGATTTTGTGCACACCGGATGCACTCGATTGGGATTTCATTCGTGCATGTTAGTTGCACTGGATTGAGATTTTCGTGCACTCTAGATGCACTTGGTATTGTTGTCGTGCACATCCGTTGCAATGGACAGATGCTTTCGTGCACACCCGTTGCACTTAGTTTTGCTTTTTTGCATATATCGTAGCACTTGTATTTGGCTTTGATTTCCATACGCACCAGACGCACTTGATTTTTGGATACGCCTTTCGAGGCTGATTTTTCTCTTGAGCACTTTGTTTTCATGATGGGCACTATATTATGTAGTAGCCGGCAGGACTGATCCGAGGGCAGTACCTGAGTACTTTGCATGCATAAAAAGTATAACAGGAGGTTTTCAAAAAGGAGCTATAGTCTCACTATTTCCTACGTGTCCGCGAGCGACACGAACATTTATAAAGGAAAACCTTTGGGATATTTCAAAATGGCGGAACGTATATTTGAGCAAAACATATATGAACATATAATTATTACTTTACAAATGAGCGACCGTAACTTGTGCCGTGAATTACGCATCACACGGCGATTCAGAAAAGATTTTGCATGTATTTTAGTCAGTTTTAGGAGATTTTTCCAAGGATGCGTACTATATACGTATTATAGTATTCGACTAGTGTATATTGGATTTCAATAGTGGATTTCGAGATTTGTATCTCCATTATAACTCCAGTGATTGCGTTACGCTTGACGGAGTTCGATTTTGAGTTTCATACTCGTTTTCAGGTGCATACGATACGCTGTGGTATTTCTATATCTTCCGTGATTTCGAAGCCCCGTGATTTGAGCTGATTATTGAAATGTTTTAGGATTTGGGGAATTTATTTGAGGGAGGAAGATTGTAACATTTCAGAAAATATAAAATATTATTTTTGGAATTTAATATTAAAATATTATATTTCGCGAAAACTAGTCGATTTGCGAATTGGGGATTTTCGTAAAATGGTATAATTATATACCAATATTTAGAAAATAATGGAAGATTAAAATGATTTATATATTAAAAAGGTATTTATTGGATTTGGCATTTTTATAATTAATTTATATGCAGTTTAAATAAAAATTGATTAGTGCACTACTAATCACGATTAGGCCAAATCCGTCTTTTTAATTAGTCGTGGCTAGTGCACAATGACATGTTGCATTTTTTCCATGTTTGTTTCATTTTATTGTGTTATGTGTTGGGTTTTAATGAGTGAGGGTAAAATAAAAGAAAAAGAAATGAGATGGCATAATTGAGGAGAGAGAGATGGGGGACCAAATGATGACATGAGATATGGGCTCGAGAGAGAGAGAGAGAGAGAGAGAGAGAGAGAGAGAGAGAGAGAGAATGGAATGGCACCCTTGACCCTCTTCATTTCCTTTCATTCATCAGTTAATTTTTTTTCTTCATCTCCCCATTTCTTCACCTCCTTCCTCCACCCTCACTACCCCATGAAAGCATATCTAATTCTTCACCAAAACACCATACTCCCTTCATTAAAAATGATCCCCACTTCATCCTAAACACAATAGACCTTCCAAACTTGGATTTTGAAGACTTTGAGCAACTTAAGAATTTTCTTGAGTTGCCAAACGAGATAATTTCTACACTTCTAGTTTAGATTTTTAGTTTCCTAGTACCCTATAGTAATTTAGAGTTAAATCGATTTAGATTAGCGATGTTTGGAAATTTCAAGAGAGGGTTTGGGTGATTGTGTGGACTTGTGATCTGTAGTGGGTGTTTACTTAATCCTTAGTGAGGTTTTACGGGCCAAGACCCGAGATTAGAACCAAAATACGAACTTAGAAACTTTCCGTGTCGGTTTTGTGACATTTTTGGAGGTCTACAGGGAATCTGGAGCAACCCGGGACCTTTATAAAAAAATTAAACATATACATTAACCTAGTTAGATCAATACGAGACCACCACGAGAAGATGAGGCCCAAACTCCAAGGCGAGGCCGGCTACTGTAGCAATTAGGGCGGTTACTCTAGCAGCTTTGGTGTTGGGATTTTGGCTGTAGCTCACATAACTTATAACATAACTACTGTATTTTTTGTTTTCTCCCAGATTACCTGAGCAAGAATCTGGGAGTGATTCCCTCAGTTGCCGTATTATGTTTTCCGGTTTTTGAAACTTAGTTTTGATATTTGAATTTGGATTTGGTCGTTGGACGTTTGTACCTCAACGACGAGGGTTGTTTGGTTGTTTTTTCATGCGTAGGCTATAGGTTCTGACCTATAGGCAATTCGTGTGCCGTATCGGTTTTCGGACTTGGCTTTCATAACATTGCAATATGTGTTGATTTGTAGGTACCCTCGCGTGGATTCCGAGACGGCAAAGCACATCGACTACGGCTTAACAAGGAGTTCCGCAGGTGGGTAGATTTATATCTACGGGGGAAGTCGGGTGGATGGCGTATAGCACCACCGCAAATTATAAATGGAAACCAATATATATAGAATATGGTTGGAGAAACCATGTAAGAAACATATGGATGTAGTTAAAAGATTTAGTAGGCGATGAGATAAGATAATACGATTGATATAAGATATGAAACGAGATGTATAAGGATATGACATGAGATCGATGAATATGATAAGATTGAGATAGATGTATTATGAGATCGGTAAATAAGATAAATATATATAAGATCACTTTATGTGAGATATTGATGTGATGAAAAGAGAATGTGACGAAATAAGATGACTTGGCTTGATATGTTGATATACGGATGCGAGGTGATATGCAAGTATAGATATTGTTGCCAAGACATGATATGTGATTGATACGGATGTGACCTGAGATATAGGTATATGTATATGATTATATGAATGATGAGCGATATGCTGTACGAGACTTTAGATCCGTACCCTCATTGTCATATAGGTTGATAGAATCCCTAATTGTTTAATACCGCCGTATGATGAATTGTGCCGTACGTGATGTTGTGAGGCAGGATTGCTGATTGATAGATTCATCGACTCGGATTTGTTATAGATTTTGCTGATCCTTATCTACACTACTTAGTTTATCCCTTATGTAGATGTTAGATTAGATACGCATACATGTACTTCCTTTATTGTTATGATATCGTCGACTAGTACACCTGCACAATTATCGATGATGCATATGTCACACTTACACAGATTTCCGGCTCACACACTTTCATCATCGGTAATTGATATGTCACTTACACAGTCAAATTGCTATATCATGCTATTACTCTTAATTGTTTAGTATTATCACATGACTCGTTTGCATGATATACTGATATGCTCACATTACTATGCTATGTTGCATGATATACTTGCTATGCTCACATCACTATACTATGTTGCATGATATACTGATATGCTCACATTTCTGTTCTATATTTACATACATCATGCTTTATGATTATACGCATTGAGATGATGTTTTCATGAGATTCTGTATTTGAGAACCGTGGTTATATTTCGAAGGAAATTATGTATTATTTTAAATACCCGGTTTCTCTTGATATGATATTTTGAGGCGTCCACCATGTGTTTTCTCGGTTCTGAGCTATAAGTATACCCGATTCGAGGAGCGGTAGGCACCGTCTGCGGGTACCTGGTGGACCCGATGAGGTACCTCGGGGCAAGAAGACTCATATAGTTAGGCGGTGAGCCAAGCAGGGGAGCACTATCTACCGGTGATAGTTTGAACCTGGCGGTTATCCGGAGGATACCGACCGGAGTCGTGAGATGATATGAGCTGATCCGGACTAACTGAGCCCGTGGGCCGATCCGGACTGACGGGGCCCGAGATATGGAATTTATGTGTCGATGCTGGACACGGGTTTCATGATGTTTCAAATGTCGATGTTGGCCACTCAGGTTCCATAATTTTTATGTGTCGTTGATGGACACACGTTGGTTGATATCCTCATATTTATATGCATATGCTTTCATGATGTTTTGAGTGTCGATGTTGGACACTCGGGTTCCATGATGTTGTTGTGTCATTGATAGACAGGTAGATGATATCCACATGCAGATAGGCGTTGATTATATTGTTGGAACATATGCAGATATGGTCACCCTAGATATCGTAGTATTACCTTTATGATATAGTTGACCTAGGAATCGTTGTTTTATTCGATTTCTACCTGATGATGTTTTCTACTCACGAGTTGGCAACTCACTCTCGTTGTGCCGCAGTTCTTACAGGTTGACCGCATGGATCAGTATCGGCATCGCTGGCACACAGCTTGCATTCGGGTGATTTGCTTTGGTAGGTGGGACATATTGGATCCGGCCACTCTTGTATTTAGTATTCCCGTTGTATCTTGTCAACTCCATCAATCAAAACTAGTATTTGTATAAACAGTAAGACTTAGAAGGATTTGTGGTTGCGAGACTTAGATGGGTTATATGTTCGCTTGGTGGGTTTGATGTCTTTCTTTACATTATCCTTTTGTGTTGACTTTCGCTGTTGGGCGTCCTATAATTATATTTTGACTTGCGTGGTTGTGATTCCGCCATTTGGCGAAGAGCTAGCTCCCGCTTGGGGATGCCTTTATTGTTATCATGTACATGTGGTTTTGGGATCAAAATATACAAGGGAGGTGCTGCCCAAATTTTTAAAAGACGAAACATGTTTTTCAACTAGTATATTCCACTTGCATTTTCATGTTCCTTTATCCATGCATTTAAGAAAACGTTTGATTTCCCCATACCTTTATTTTCAAAACTTCACCTCTTTTATTTTCTTTAAAAAGGTTTAGATTTCTGGGCTTCGGCTTACTTAAGTTACGTTACGTCTTTAGATGTTGCATGATTAAGTGTCGGTCATGAACTAAATTTCAGGTCGTGATAATTTTACTGTAAAGATTGACTTGTATTGATATCTTGATGGTATTTTGATGAAGCGTATAATTCTTTTATTTGAAAAATATATAAGTTATTATATTTTGAAAATATATGGATCTGTAATATTTTTATAATTATTAAAAATTAATTTTTATTATTAAGTAGAAAATTTCGTTTTTTCTTAAAATTCGTATTAAAAACCTTTCAAGACCAAATGCTCTGTGGGGAAGACTGTATCTCGCTCTACTAGCCCAAGGATGTTCTATAATCCGCACCATCCAACAGCGGGTCCCCTAAAAGGTTGTAAAGGCTTATTTGTAAAGGGTTTTGGAATACAATTCAAAGAACACCGTTTTTTATAGTTGATGGTATTTTAATGTAATATGGTAACAAAAATATGTTCAAAGGATATCGTGCCATGGAAACATGGGTGTATGTGAGAAGTAAGTCTTTACCCCGTGAAGTTTTCTAAAGGTAAAATATTAATTGTTAGTTATATGTATGCCCTAGAGGCCATTATTATGCATGTGATGTATATTATAGTGGATGCTTGGACATATATAGGGATAACTTTCTTGCTCGACATGATAGTATGCTATCTGGTTGCTCTTTATCTTAACATGTACACTTATTGTCTCTCTATTACATGTTGCTAAAACCCTTAGGATGAGTACTTGACTACCAGGATTATGATGCAGATCATACTAGTAGGGCAGAGATAGTCGATAAGTACATTCTTCAAATGTTTCTAGTCATGGGAGTATCGAGACGGGGCATCGATATTCCATAGTAGACTAGCGTATACGCTTCTTGACCCATATGATGGGCGATAGATGATCCCACATCCATTGGTTTTTGACATCAGAGAAGGTATACGGGTGCTTAGTGGAGACTGGGTACGCTGAACGGGCTCGCCGAGAACTCCTAGATGGTATTATACCTCATAGCAGTTCTCTGGTGACACTGGTACAGGTTAGTCTGTCGACCCGAGATCGTCATAGTCTCTTATGTGATTCCCACCGTGCTTTGATTTCCACCTTACCACGTTCAAGAGAACGTACAAAACGGTGGTTTTGGGTACAGTCCCGAGGCACATGGAGGCAATGAGCGATAGGAGGGGATTTCTTCTCTCCCGGTATTGGGGGTTGATGTTGCGCTATGCTCGATTGGCCATAACAGGAAATCCCTGGCCAGGGTTGCTGAGATTTACTGGTAAGTGTTATCAGTAGTTTCTCGAACCGTTATGAGCCTCATACCGGCACGACTTATCAAACTCTTGGGGTCTGACGTTTACCACTCCCAGGCTGCGATATGCGACATATTTGACGAAGAGACCGGACTGTACGGTAGTGTTACTAATTGGATTCGTAAGAGTATGAGCAGGCTTACTTGTTGATCTTCTGATCGCTCAATACCCGGGTAGCCGTTACGTCCTGGTAGTACCGCTGACGGCTTGTGGGTGACTGATATGATCATCACCTACTACCGGCGTATTGACGAGTCTTTAGAGTCCTACACAGAGGTTTCCTGGCTCAAGCGAAACGAAGTAGGAGCACATATGTGATATGTGCGGGACTGAGATTAATACGTGTATGTGATACCCTATTCTATTCTCGCGATATGTGATATCGGTCGGTTATATGTGATATAACCGGGTTATCGAATCAAGTGTTGATTCGATAAGTTGATACATATGATATTAGTCGGTTATATATGATATAGCCGGATTATTAAATCAAGTGTTGATTTAATAATTTAATGTATAATTATATATTTGATATATTAACTTACATTAACTAATATTAGCTCACTTAAGCATTTTTTCTCTCACTAGTATGTACATTTAATATATATATGATATATATTATTGTGTCATGCTTGTTACTACATGCAACATGGGTGTATGAGACTCACACCATGCTTAACATAATGAAGGGTTTTATTATTTGAAGTAAATCAAAATTAGTAGGAAATTATTCACATGGTTGAAGCCTGTGGAATCTTGTGGAACCATTGACTAAGTCCACTAATTTTGTTTTTGATAACGGTCGATATTGGCGACCTCCAAGATCAGGATACGTGGCAGATGACGTGTCCCAAGACTCAGAAGAAAGGGCCCACAGGGGCCGACCAGGTCCTCTGTGCCCGACCTGCGAGCGCAAACTGGCCCTCCTCGGGGGGCCCTGCAAATTAGCCTCCTCGGCCACTCAGCTCGCCCGAGCTGCCACAGGACAAAGACTCATCGGCCTCCTCGCTCGTCCCCGAGCCCTCAGCCGAGGCCGTCTTCCTCGTCCCTCCGACCAACTCCACCACTCGCAGGCGTAACCGCCGCTCCGCGAATCTTGCCATGCGCAGATTCTACGCCAACAACATCATACGTTCCATGCCCACACGATCCCCATTAATGGGCGATCCGCTCTCTGCGCAGGCGTGACGTCGGGAGCGTAACTGCCGGCGAGATTCTCGTGCCTGCTGCTGTGTGCCACCACCGCTATATAAACCTCCATCACAGAGTAGTCAAGTAAGACATTCTTTACACTTACGCCGTTACTCTGCTCGGATCTCAACACTAACTTGAGCGTCGGAGGGTCCTCGGTGGTACCAAACCACCACGGGACTTCTTTGCAGGTACTTGGCGGCAGCTTCCACATCTTACCTCTTCCTCCAAAAACCCATTGAGACACACACGCAACGAAGGATAATCGGTCAAGTTCACCTCGAGATCAACGGAAGAAAACGTCTGACGGAGGCCCGAGAAGGACCCCATCAGTTGGCGCCGTCTGTGGGAAACGTTAAATTCCATAAAATACAAAGTTGGCCTTCCTATCTCTTCTCTCATGGAAGACAACCGTCCTAGGGATCCCAGCACTAGCCGCCGCCTCCCGCTCACCGAAGGCGGGGATGAACCTCCCCCCATGACCGTCATCAACGCCCACGCAGGCCGGATATATCGCCTGCAATCCCTCGTAGAGGCCCTCGTCCGCGTCCAAACAACCGTGCCTGGGCCCCGAATTGCTGCTCCTCCGCCTCCAGAAGGCTCTGTCCCTGTCTGGACGGCCAACCACCAGCAGGCTGCATCCCCTCACCGCCGGTCCCTCGAACCGGTGCTCCCTGAGGCCCGCTGGGCGCCCCAGGGCTCCACGCCAAGATCCGCCGCCAGGGAGCCTCGCCTCGAGCCTCCTCGAGACCCTTACCCCCCCCCCCACCCGAGGAAATTTCGGTCACCTCTCCTATCCACGAGCGTGTCTGACCCCACCATGATCGGCAGGAACGCATAGACAGGGCCCATCCCGACGACTCAAAAGATACCCCATCCCGGGATATGAGGCACCTTATCGAGAGAAACCGGGGCCGCTCCCGGACGCAGTCCACCCGCAGCAGGGCCCGGGAATCCCGAGGCGCCGGTTCCTCAAGGTACCACGGTCGGCTCGACGCCCTCGAGAAGAAGATCGAGGGCATGCTCTGAGAAGCTAACTTCTTGAGCGACGGGGCTAAGTACGCCTCCGACTCGCTCACGAAGCCATTCACCGAGGGACTGCTCGCCGTGCGCGTCTCCACGCGTAATAAGCCCCCGAAGGTCTCTCTGTTCGACGGGAAAACCGACCCGAAGGACCACTTGGACACTTTCACCACGGGAATGAGCTTCCAAGATCACTCTGACGCCGCCCAGTGTAGGGCCTTCCCGGCCACCCTCATCCGCGCGGGTTGGGACTGGTTCCGGGGGCTCGAGCCCCACTCAATTTCGACCTTTGATGAGCTAGCCACCCAGTTCCTCGGCCATTTCGTAGGGAACCGTCGACAGAAACGCACGGTCGACTACCTTTTCACGGTTAAGAGCGGGGACAAGGAAACGTTCAAAGCCTATATTACCCGCTTCTACAATGCCCTCCTCGAGGTGCCCGAGCACCGAGACGAGACCGTCATAACGGCACTCAGATCTGGTCTGAGGCACAAAGAATGGTTGCGCTCCTTCGCGCTGTCCCAACTTAAGACCATGGCCGAAGTCAAGGAGTGGACCGAGCGCGAGGTCCAGCTAGAATCCGAAGTGAATGCTAACCTTCCCCGGGCGGACCAGCCCGACCAGAAGAAAAGGACTCGGGAGGACAAGTCGGAGCGTCAGCAGCCTTACCACCCGAAGTTCCAGGAGTATACCCCCCTCAACGTCTCCCTCACGGTGCTGGAGGAGGCCCAAAATGAGGGGTTCTTCAAGTTCCCCCCGGTCCTACGTCAGGTCGCTAAGCGAACCCGGGGCCCCTACTGCGCTTTCCACCGGGTGCTGGGCTACGCCACGGAGGACTGCAAACAACTGAGGGACTACATCGAGGAGCTCATCCGGTCCGGGCACCTCGCCACCTACTTAAGGGACAAACGACAGACCGACCGCGAGCAGGAGCAGCCTCGCCCAACCACCGACCTGACCATCGGCCAGATCATGCTCGTTTCGGCGGATAGCCAGCCTGGAGCTCAGGGAGCCCCATGCCCTATGCCAAGCACGGTGGCCGACAGCCCTTCAGGGGGCTCGGCCCGAGCCAACAAAGTCATCCTTTAACCTGTACCCGTTCTTTTTTCTAAAGAGCAATGTAAATTCTTCCTAGAATCTACTGTTGACTAAATAAGGATCAATGGAGCATTGAGAAAAAGAAAGGAACTCTTTGTTTATTCAAAAGGTATTATGGGCTCCTCAGCCGTACATGAAAAAAAATGCTAAGTTACAATAGAGGGGGTAAGGGGTGCAGCGAGCACTGCTCGTGGTACTCGGCGAAGATCTCCGCCAACTGGGGCAGCGCAAGTTCCAGCCTCTGCTCCCGATCCCCCCCGCGGGCGCTGACCCCGAGCCTCAGATCGTAGCATTTGCGAACGAGCGCCTCAGAGCGCGCCAGCCGGTTCGTGGAGATCAAGCCGAAGCACCTCAAGGACCGCAGCTTGCCCACGGCCTTGTCGAAGAGCTGCTCTGACAGGGGGTTGTAAATCCCCGGCGATGCCCTCCAGATGGAGTACATTAGTAGCTGCAGCAGGGAGGAGCGCCTGGGGAGCAGCCGACCGAAGTTCTCCTCAATGCGGGCAACAACCAACTGCACCTTGTCCTCGGTGCGGTCGCGGTCATAAAGGTACACATCCGCAAAACTGATGATTTTGGGGATAGTGAAGGGGAAATCCTCCATTTTCGATGGCCTATCTGCGAAGGGGGAAGAACCGGTACTCCTTATATAGCCCGCTGTGCAGCCCAACGGCCGCCACGCGGCGTCCATCGATCGTTACCCGGTGGAAATGAAGCGGCGCGCCATGCGACATCCTTCAACGTTACTCGGTGGAAACGAAGCGACGCGCCCCTGTCGCTTCGCCTCCCCCCGCATTCAATACACTAGATGCACGCGCCGTTGCCCTGACAGTTCCCATTCCCCGCACCTACAACCGAACGACCAGGCTACGCCTCGTCAAAGGTTCAACCCAGCCGCCGCCCTGCTCAAACATCCCCGGCTGGCATTTCCCTGCCACAACGCCGGGGATCAGAAAGCCCTCCCAGAAGCAGCCGAGCCCGAGGTTCCCTCGCTCGGCTATCCCCCGCGGGCGGCTTCCCTGCCACGATGCCGGGGATCAAAAAGCTCTCCCAGAGGCAGTCGAGGCCAGAGATTCCCTCACTCGGCTATCCCCCGCGGGCAGCTTCCCTGCCACAACGCCGGGGATCCAAAAGCCCTCCCAGAGGAAGTCGAGGCCAGAGGTTCCCTCACTCGGCTATCTTTCAGGACAAAAGCCCTCGCCAAGAGGTACCGGGCAGTAACCCTACCCGGCCAAAGGTCCTTGGTGGGCTTCTTACAGCCTTATAGCTTTCCTTGCGCCAAAGGCCGAAGTCCTCCCAGAGGCAGTCGGGTCCTTGCCCGGCTATCCCCTACCGGTAGCTTCCTACCATAACCGACAGGGATCAAAGTCCTCGCCAAGAGGCACCGGGCAGTAACCCTGCTCGTTCCCCGTCCTGTAGGATATGAAAGCCCTCCAAGAGGCAGCCGAGCCCGAGGTTCCATCGCTCGGCTATCCCCGACGGACAGCTTCCCTGCCACACGTCGGGGATCAAAATTCCTCCTCGAGGCGGTTGGGCCCTTGCCTGGCCATCGATGGCTGGTAGCTTCCTACCACCGTCCTTAAGGATCAAAAGCCCTCAGACAGGTGGACCCGAGTAGCTATCCTGCTCGGTCAAACTCTGGCTCCTACCATCTACGCCACGGATCAAAAGCCCTCACAAGGACATCGGAGCGGCTACCCCGCTCAAACCCCCAAGGCTGGTAGTCGCCTACCAACAACTCCAAAGAACCAAGAACTAGAAAGAAGGCGACCGAGCAGCTACCCTGCTCGTCCACCCTTGGCGAGTATCCCGCCCTAACGCCACAACAGATGCGTGAAGCCTTATCGGGAAATAACGCGCAGCTACCCTGCCCGGTCACCCCCAGATGATAGCCGATACTCTAAATCAGAAACAAATGTCAGGTCTGCCCAAGCCTAAACGATCTCCCACTCGACCTCAGGGCCCAAGATATACCTCCTCGGAGACGCTCATCGGCAAACAGCTGCAGTCATCTCGTTGGACAGAGAGCCAACCTGACATGAAAGCACCAAGATATACCTCTTCGGAGACGCTCGTCGGCAAACAACTGTAGTCAGCTCGACTGACGATCGTTGGACAGAGAGCCAACATGACATGAAAGCGCAACGGCGCAAGGAAAAATATCCCAAAGCGAGTATTTCTCACAAACTGATGGCAGAAAGGAAAACTTTATCACAGCCGAAGAAGAAAAACTTTATTACTACCGCCAAACATAAGTTTTTTACAAAAGGTATTTTCTGGCTCCTCAACCTTACAAAATTCAAAAGGAAAACGAAGTGAAGATAGGAGAGCGGGGGCTCTACACCTCGGGCCCGGGCACGACCTCGAGGTCCTCCACTTCCACCACTGGGGGCGCTGGGTCCTCGGCCCCCTCCCCGCGGGGAGCCTCTCACCCTTGCTCGTCGATGCCCATGAGGGGGAACTCGGCCCACAGACCCGCATCGTCGAACTCCAGCATCCGAGACTTGACGACATCAAGGGCGTCGTGCAAAATGCGAGTCGTGGCCACGGCCAGATCGTCATAAAAGTCCCTCGACCTCTTGTAGCTCGCCACGGCCCTCGATTCCGCCGACTTATAGGCCTCAGCCGCCGCCCCCAGCTCATTCCGGAGGGTCTTCACCGTCTTCTTAAGGTTGCCGGCGAGCACCTGGGAGTCCTCGAACTTGCCCGCGGCGATTGCGGCGGCCTCGCAATGCCGGGCGACCTCCCTTTTCCCGGCATTCACCTCGCCCTCTAGGGAGGCGATCCTCGCCAACATTGCCTCCTGCTCCCGTCTGGAGCTCTCTTGCAACACGGTGAGCTGGCCCATGGCCTCCACCGCCGGTGCTACCACCTCGGTCTCCATGCAAAGGGCGAGGGCCACATGCTGGAGAGTCTGGGAAGGCATAAAAAGGAGAAGGATCAGAAAATATGAAGGAAAACACTAAATCTCACCATGCACTGGGGGCTTACCTGCACGGCTTCCTGGGCGATCGACTCCAGCTGAGCCTTGAGGGTTCCCCCGGGAACCCGACCCCCGGCCGAGATCTGTATCTCGTGGAGGAGGCTATCCATGACCGACAGCCCGGATGGCACCGTGAACCGGAGCCCCCTTTCCTCCACCACGGTCGGCGAAGACCGGCCCCGGGAAGGTCTCCGGGAACTCCTTTTGAGTGTCTCCGAGGGGGAGCCGATCTTCTCTTCCGAGGCCGTGTCCTCCACAATTAGGTCCCGCTTCCGACCCGACACTCTGCTGCGGCCCGGGGCGGGATCCACCGCCGCCGGGGCGATGGGAGCGGGGACAGCTTGCGCCCGGGAAGAGCTGGCGCCTCCAGCCCTAGCAGGATGCCTCGGTTGGCGCATAGCATCTCAGAGAACGCCGAAGTCCATAGATCCCGCACAAAACAAACACCCCACATATCAGCAACACGAGTAAAACATAAACCCAGAAAGCTAGCTTAACTTACCCACGAACTCGACGGGTGATTGAATGATTTTCCGATTGTGTAGTATTTGAAATTTGTAAAGAAATAACAACCAAAAATATTTGACCGCAATCAACTACGGTGTCGGATTGTAGATTGTAAGTGAGTGCGGATCGTCCTCAGGGAAAGTGTAATCGTTCGTCTTTTGAATTAGATGAGTCGAAACATTAATGAAAAGAAAGCAAAACAATTCATGATTTGAAATTAAAGTTCAAGAATTAGAAAAATCTAGATCTAATAACAAGAAAAAGATAGAATCAAGAATTGATAGTTTGTTGATTTTTCCAAACCAAATTTCAAGAATCGAAATGAGGCTCATAGGAATCGATCGGATATATAGATGTGATGTAATCTTACAATGACGTATTTGTATCCTTCGATGAATTGATACTAGATCGATGATGATCTACGAGAATTAGGGATTTCTTGTGAAACTAGGGTTTCATCTCATCCCTTGTTCCTTCGTCGATATCATTCACATTCTAGCCTCTAGTAAATTTAAGAAACGATCGTAGATCCCTAATTTCGAGCGATCACAATCAAGAAAGCATCGCAACGAAACTAGGTCATCGATTCTTGAACTTGCTAGGGTTTACAAAACACGTAGGACTTAAAAATCGTTTAAATATTTGTTACATCATTATTCTATTTATCGTCTCGACTCCTTAACAAGCGGAGTTTCACTCAAACATCACAACAAGAGCAACAATTACAAATTGAGATCTAATCATGATGCAAGAATTAAAAGAAAGCAAGATTAAAGAATTTCACCTTTTATTTATATCAACAATTTAGTTACATTCGCTCAAGAACTACAAGAGGAAGCACTCGATCGTCGATTTGGCTTCGCTCGTCTCCGTGGGTCGCGGATCGGCTTGGATCACTTGCCCGATTGAAGATCGACTCGCTTGCTAAAGGTTGAAGGCTCTCTTGCTCAAATTGATCTCAGGATCTTCATCTTGATTTTGAATTGGAGATAGGAATTGAATTTGGCACAAGCTTTTGTCACTAAACTTGTGAGTAGAAGATGGTGGTGATTCTTCAACAAATTCAAACCTTAATCTAAGCTCCTTTTTATAGACCTCTTGATTTAGAATTGAAATTTGAATTCCCCCCACAAGTTAGTTATCAAATAATTTAAATTTCCCTCCAAAAAGTTAGTTAAGATTTAAATTTTGAATTTCCCTCCAAGAGTTTGTTGAGCCGAGCCTTCTTGATGTGCCACGTGGAGCTTCTGGGGTCTTCTGGAAGCTTTGGCCGTTATAATTAAGCATGTGATGAAATTTGACAAAGTGATCACTTTAATTGGCCGCGGATACGCCGCGCCAAGGGGGCTTGGGCCGCGGATCCGCGGCCCTTTGATGGCCTTGATGGTTTCTCTTTACATGGTAATACTTGGGCTGACTGGTGGGCCTCTTTCTGATGTTTGGATGTTTATTTGGCCTTCTGAATCATTAACAGATCATACATTTTTTTAGTTGGCGTATATTTTATCAGTCTTTCCCCAATTTTGGGCTCTGCTTCCGGAATTTCCTGCATCGACTCCAAAACAAGAGTTGCGCAATACAAGGATGATACGATGCCATAAAACACAGTTAATTTCCCTCAAAGTGCCGGTTTAAAAGCCTAACACATGCAATTTTGTATTTCAGAGATGATTTGGTAATATGTGCAATTATGAATACCGAAAACTTCTATATGAGTTCAAATGGTAGGGAAATTACCGTGTTAAAAGTGCAGTATTTTCGACTGATCAAATTCCCCCAAACTTATTTTCGATCGTCTCGATCGAATTGCTTTATTTAAAAAGAGAAGGAGAAAACAAAGAAAGAGAAAAGCACACTTTCGTAGGCAACACGATTGCACTGAGCACGTGCAACAAGCCTTTAAACCTCTAGGTGTCCCTAGTAGGAGGAGTGTTGTCTCCTGACGGTTTTCAGCGGATTGCATCCAGAAAATCCAATAATAATAGGAAGATCATGAATATTACATTTAAAGACAAGAATTGTAAAAGAAAAGCCTTGAAAATTAGGGTTTCCAACTAAGCTAGCTTTTCGGTTGTCATGAGCCCTATCTTAATGGTCATGAAAAGATGTTAGAAATCACATCCTCCCTCAATAAAACATCGTCTTATTCTTCATTCCTATCTTTATTCCAAACATCGATCATATCACCCTGCGTGTGTGTAAAGGACATCCCTACACCCGGAGAATTCAATTCAAGCTATCATACTCTTGCCTATCAGCCTCAGTACTTTTTAATTAATGAATATCTAGATGTGCTTACACACTTTCATGCGACCGTTAATACTTCTTGAGGTACTAACCGACCGATTACTCATGTGCTTGCTTATTTGGTGTATTTTCCTCGTCTTGCACCACCTTAGTTATAGCAGTGACTCCCAGACCAGTTGGCCTTAGGGCACTAGGTGAAAAGGCACCCTTGCTATAGATTTTTTATTGCCCTTGGTGATAACAAAACCGGTGTCCATTTTTCTCACCACTTTATATTTTCTTCATTTCATTTTTCTTTTATTTCCTTCATACATCGGCTTTAAGACAAGAGCATTTCAAGGTATCCTCTACTATCCCGGGCTTTAAGACGTGTGTAAGTGTGAATAGCAGGGTATCAACGTTCAAAAATGTTTGGCCTTCTAGAATAGAAACTATTTTTCAGACTTATTTTTATTCTCAGATTAGTGACTTCCTTCATCTTACTAACCCTTGGGACAACGGCTCATAACTACTTATTACTAGTTCGTATAAGAAAACTTCTAATTTTTTTAGTTTTCTTAAATTTTTCTAATCTCATGGATGTAATTGTTCACTATCTAATCTTTTATTATCATAAATATTAAATATTTTTATATTTTGAAAATTTTTAAGTTTTTATGAGTTTTGAAAATTTCTGAATTTTTATGGATTTTGAAATTTTTTTAAATTTTTATAGGTTTTAATGGTTTTTGAAAAATTATTTACAAAAAATATTTACAAATTTTTTTTTATGGGTTTTGAAATTTTTTAAATTTTTATGGTTTTAAAGAAATGTTTTGTGCTTATGCAAATGATATGCACATGATGCAAAACTAAGCACAAACCTCCCCCAAACTTGTTTTCAACAGTGTCCTCACTGTTGCTATCCGCTATATCTACAAAAACCTGTAAGCCTGGGAGGAATTTATTAGTGGGGGAAGAATATATAAGTGAAGACCCTCCCCCAAACTTATTCTTTTCACTCACCTCCATTCAATAAGATGATGCAAAGATACACTGGACATGAAGGTGAGACGGAGGAATTTTAATCCAAATAAACTGGCTCCTGTAAGAACATGAGCTCCTCCGTGGGGTCAGTGGAAAAATACGGCTTTAGTCTATGTCCATTCACTTTGAAAAATGTGCCGTTTTTAACATTTTCTACCTCTACTGCCCCGTGCGGGTATACAGACCGCACAACAAAAGGTCCCTTCCACCGAGATCGAAGCTTACCCGCATGAAGGTGTAGTCGTGAATCATAAAGAAGGACTTGTCGACCAGGTGAAAATGTTTTCCTCAAAATATTTTTATCGTGAAAAACCTTGGTCCTATTCTTTATGATTACAGCATTATCATAAGCTTCATCGCGGAGTTCGCTTAGCTCATTAAGTTGCAGCTTCCGAAAGTTGCTGGCTTGGTTTAAGTCAAAATTGATTTCCTTAATAGCCCACAATGCTTTATGCTCTATCTCGACGGGTAAATGACATGCCTTCCCAAACACTATCCTATATGGAGACATCCCTAGGTCGGTTTTAAATGCAGTTCGGAATGCCCAAAGAGCATCCGTTAGTTTGGTCCACCAGTCTTTCCTATTTTTAGCAACAGTCTTCTCCAGGATTAGTTTGATCTGTCTATTCGAAATCTCAGCTTGCCCGCTCGTTTGGGGATGATAGGGTGTTGAAAGTCGGTGGTTGATTCCGTATTTCCGCATCAGAGTCTCAAAAGACCTGTTGCAGAAATGTGTCCCATTATCGCTAATGATAGCGCGTGGGTGTACAAATCGCGAAAAGATATTCTCTTTTAAGAACTTAATGACAACTTTCCTGTCATTAGTGCGACATGGAATGGTTTCTACCCACTTTGAGACATAATCAACCGCCAGCAATATGTACAAATTCCCAAAGGAGTTGGGAAAGGGACCCATAAAATCAATGCCCCAAACATCGAAAATTTCAACAACCAAAATAGATTGCTGAGGCATTTCAGTTCTCCTGGAGATTCTACCCATGTGCTGGCATTGTGTACAGGTTTTGCAATAGTCAAATGCATCCTTGAATAAGGTCGGCCAATAAAATCCGCATTGCAAAACCTTCTCCGCCGTCTTTTTAGGACCGAAGTGACCCCCACAGGCCTGATCATGACAAAAAGAAAAAACACTCTTGAACTCTTCTTTCGGGACACACCGGCGAATGATCTGATCAGGACAATACTTAAACAAATATGGATCATCCCAGTAAAAGTGTTTTACTTGGGATAGGAAACGGTATTTGTCCTGTTTTGACCAATCGCTGGGTGTAAGTCCCGTGACAAGATAGTTCACAATATCTCTGAACCATGGTTCATTGGATACGCTCAAGAGTTGTTCATCAGTAAACGAGTCATTGATCGGCAGGGTCACAGGGGAAGAAGAGATGCGTGAAAGATGGTCGGCTACTACGTTTTCACATCCTTTCTTATCTTTGATAACAAGATCAAACTCTTGTAACAGAAGGATCCAACGTATCAACCGACCTTTTGCATCTTTCTTCGCCAGAAGATGTTTCAAGGCGGAATGGTCTGTGTACACAATTATTGGAGAGCCGATTAAGTAAGGCCTGAATTTTTCTAATGCAAATACAACCACTAAAAGTTCCTTCTCGGTGGTTGTATAATTGATTTGTGCATCATTCAGGGTCTTACTTGCATAGTATATCACGTGTGGCATCTTTTCAATGTGCTGTCCTAAGACAGCACCTACTGCAAAGTCGGATGCGTCACACATCAGCTCAAAGGGGTAGTCCCAATTTGGAGACGATAGAACGGGGGCTGAAGTGAGTGAGTTTTTAAGCGAGTCAAAAGTTGTCTCACAGTCCGAGTCGAAGTGGAAGGTCGTATCCTTGGCCAGGAGAAGAGTTTAAGGTCTAGCAATTTTGCTAAGTCCTTAATGAATCTCCTATAAAAACCCGCATGGCCAAGGAAAGATCGAATATCTTTGACGCTTTTGGGATGAGGGAGGTTTTGAATGACATCTATTTTAGCTCTGTCAACCTCAATGCCTTTCTGTGAAATGACATGTCCAAGAACAATTCCTTCTCGGACCATGAAATGGCATTTTTCCCAGTTCAAAGTCAAGTTCTTCTCTTTGCAACGAGTAAGAACAGCGTCAAGATTCGATAGGCAATCGGAAAAAGAGTCTCCAAAAATCGAGAAATCGTCCATAAAGATCTCCAGAAAATTCTCTACCATGTCAGAAAATATCCCCATCATACACCGCTGAAAGGTAGCGGGAGCATTGCATAACCCAAAGGGCATGCGACTGTAAGTAAAGGTACCAAAAGGACAAGTAAAAGTGGTTTTATCTTGATCCTTTTTGGCTATGGGGACCTGATTATAGCCAGAGTATCCGTCCATAAAGCAATAATACGCACGTCCAGCTAAGCGTTCCAGCATCTGATCAATGAATGGTAGAGGAAAGTGGTCTTTCCTCGTGGCGGCATTGAGTTTACGGTAATCAATACATACACGCCACCCAGTTTGGGCGCGTGTCTGAATCAACTCGTTTGCCTCATTGGTAACAACAGTTATGCCGGATTTCTTAGGGATGACATGTATAGGACTCACCCATTGGCTATCGGAGATTGGGTATATGATACCATTATCAAGGCATTTGACGATCTCTTTCATCACCGCTTCCTTCATGGCGGGGTTCAACCGTCTCTGTGGTTCTCGGGTTGGTCTGGCATCATCCATCAAGTGTATATGATGTTCGACAATCAAGGGACTAATCCCTTTGATGTCCGCCATGGTCCAACCAAACGCCTCCTTATTAGATCTCAGTACCGATAAAAGTGCATTCTCTTGCTCTGATACTAGAGAAGCGGAAATGATAACCGGTAAAGACTCATTCTCACCTAAATATGCATATTTAAGGTGAGAAGGTAAAGTTTTGAGATCTAATTCGGGCGGAGAAATAAAAGAAGGTTGGATCATTGAATGATTTTCGGAGTCGCGGAGAAGCTCATAGCCTGTAAAAGATACAGACTCGGATGGTGGTGAGTCAGGAGTGGCAGACTCAAGCGTGAAAATGGTGTCCTCACTAAGATCATGTGTCAGGTCAAACAGTGATGTGGCAGTGTCTTTGAGATCTGTAAAGCAAAGTTCCTCAACTCCGCAACTTTCAGGAGCAATCTCGTGGACAGAGCACACATCGAGGATATGAGCAGAGGGTTCTGATGGCTGACTTCCAATTCTGTAAATGTTTAGTTCAATGGTCATATTTCCAAATGATAATTTCATTGAACCATTTCTACAGTTGATGACAGCATTGGAAGTGGCAAGGAATGGCCGACCCAGAATCACCGGAATTTGGCTCCGGGGGTTTGCTACAGGCTGTGTATCGAGAACAATGATGTCTACAGGGAATACGAATTCCCCGACCTTTATCAACACATCCTCTAGTTCACCCCTAGGTTTGGTGATAGATCGGTCTGCCATTTGGAGAGTACAGTGAGCAGGTTTCAACTCTCCAATCCCTAGCTGCTCATAGACAGAGTATGGAAGTAGGTTAACACTTGCGCCAAGGTCTAAAAGAGCACGATTGATGTTTTTACCCCCAATAGAAATTGATATCGTAGGACATCCTGGGTCCTTACGTTTCTTTGGTAGCTGGGGGATAAAAGAAGTGCTAATGTTATTGGACATGAAGACCTTCTTCGGCACTTGAGTCTTCCTCTTCCTAGTGCACAAGTCCTTGAGAATTTTTGCATAAGCGGGGACTTATTGAATTGCATCTAGGAGAGGGATGTTGATGTTAACCTGCTTGAACATTTCCATAATTTTCTCCATATGAGGACTCGATTTGTTAGCCCTTAACCGGTTCGGGTAAGGTGCTTTAGCAATGAGCGCTGGGTCCATCATAGGAGAAGGAAGAGGGGGTAAACAAGATCCCGAAAGAGGAGTGGGGATCGTCTGTGGAGGGATAGAAGAGGTGGGCTGAGGTGTCGAGCCTAGAGGGAAATGGAGAATAGGCTCGCGAGAAGGTGGTGGGGTAGGAGAACAAGAGTCAGACGTAGAAGTGTGTGTATGAGGAAAGATCTCAGCCGGGGCGTTGATAGGATTTTCAGTATCATCAACTTCTTCCCCAACATGGTTATCCAGCACTCTCCCAGATCTCAACGTTGTGACGGCATTTATATTGTAATGCCCAGGATTCGGTAGGGGTTGAGACGGATGTTTCTCTTTTTCTCTCGCACTTAATTCGGCCTTAAGTCGTGCAATCTCAGCTTCCATCGTTTCGATACTCTCAGCTTGGGACGCTGAGTTTTTCTTTATCTCGCCAACGGAAGACTTAACCTCGGCCGACACTTCCATGAAATTTGACATGAGTGATTTCATGGTTTGAGCGAATTGAGAGAACTCGTCAGAACAGGTCGACTGCATAGGATTAGAAGGTGCAGGAGTGTTGACCTGGTTTTGGAAATTTTGTGACTGGTAGGGGTGCTGGGTGAGGTGAAGTGGTTGTTGTTGTGGAGGAAGAGCCCGTTGGAATTGATTAGGGTTTGGAACCGTGTTTTGGGATTGGTTCCAGGAAAAATTCGGGTGATTCCTCCAACCCTGATTGTATGTGGAAGAAAAAGGGTCGTTTCTAGGTCTTTGGAATGCGGCATTGGTATGCTCGAGACCTTGAAACTGAGAGTTTAATGGACATTCTTCCGTCAAGTGAGAAGGGTCTGAACAGCACCCACAAACGGTTTTGGGGAGCGACATTGGGTTTAGGGAGGCTGCTAGGAATTTGTGTTCCAAAGCGTCGAGCTTCTTTTGCATTGCTTCCATCTCAGCTCGAACACCTATGGACACGTCTATTTGGTGTACGCCACCCCTACTCGATGGCTGGGTTCCAGTCTCCCACTGAAGTGACTTTTCAGCGAACTCTTCTAAAAATTTCCATGCTTCCCCATCATCCTTGGTCATAAAGGTGCCTTGACACATGTTTTCAAGGTTTTATTTAGTGGTAGGGTTACTGCCGTCATACATGATTCGGCAAAGTTCCTATCTTGGGATGCCGTGATGTGGGCATTGAACCAAAAGATCCTTGAATCGGTCAAAGTATTTTGAAAATGGTTCAGCCGGAAGCTGGGAGAATTGATAGAGTTCACTATGGATTCGAGCTGTCTTTTGCATAGGGTAGAATTTCTTAAGGAATGCCGCAACGAATTCTTCCCAATTCGTGATGGAATGTGCAGTGGTGTTATACAGCCACTTCTTGGCTATATCGCACAAGGTAAATGGAAGAAGTCGTAGACGGATGGCATCCACAGAAAGTTGTGATGTACCCATCATTGCGCATACGTTTTCAAATTTGGTAATAAAAACGTACGCGTCTTCAGTCTCGAGACCGTGGAATTTGGGTAGAAGGTTGATGTACTGGGGCTTAATCTCAAAGTTATTCCCGTTGGCTGGTGGAATGGATAAGCAGGTCGAGAGAGGACCTCGCAAAGGGTAACACCTCTCTTGGAGAGAGATGCGGGGTGGAATCTGCGCACCAACGGACGGCGGCAGAGTAGCGGTAAAGAGGTTTGATTGAGGCTGATCCATCGGTGTGGGTGTGGTGGGGGGGTAAAAGAAAGGTAAATGGAGAAATACCGACTTCGGAGTCGATCGAGGGGACGCGGACAAGACGGACACTAGAATCCCGTGTCCAGCCTATCTTGTACTAAAAGGGGTTAGTACAAGTGGCAGCGTGATTTATAATTAGGGGAATGAAGTGAGTGTGGTGTTTGTTTTGAAAAATGATACGGATTTTGAAAATATGATGCAACAAGCAATACCCTAAAATTTATGGTCACCTAGGTCCAATCTCTAGACCGCTCCTAAGTGCCAGAAGACAAGACGCAGGATAGAATCCTACACTGCCTCTTTGTCCCTCCTGTGGCCAGGAAAGTGCCAGGTAAGTGGGAGGTTCTCCACTACGTAAGTAGTGGGCCTAATTAAGTAACCACTAGCCTTCGACACACTTGCCTAGGCACTACCAGAGAAACGCGGTTAAGCAATGAATTACCCACGGCCTTCTTCTATCCTAAGTGAGCGCGACGGTCCATAGAGTCATCTCTAGATATTTTTTAATTAATAAGGGTAATGCGGATGCAGGTTTGTGATTTTTGGGGCCTAGGAAGGGTAATGAACTCCCCATCTAATCTGGATTTGGCCGTGCCCCTTAATTTCCGTATTAGTTATGCAAACAACCACAAAATCAAAAACAAGCACACTTTATTTTGCATTTGCGGCGCAGCGATTAATTGCAAAGAAACCTGCACGAAATGTTAATTGGAGCAGATTTTAGGAAGGAGATAAGAAAGTTAGAAATTACCTGCTGATTGATACGAAAGATGTGTTTTTGTAGTTAACCGCAATCAATAACGGTGTCGCGCGTAGCTAGACCGAGATGAGTACGGGTCGTCCTCTGGGAAACGTGGAACCTCTTATTTTTACTTTAGATGTGTTGAAAAGGAGGAAGAAATACGAATGGTTGTAGGATGGTTTCTAGATCTACGTTTAATAAGAATGTAAATATAGATCTAGATTAGTTTAAAGATGTGATTAATTATAATAAGAAGGGCTTGTAGGGTTCGTTAGGATTTAGTAGTTATGAGAGATTAATTAAAAGTTACCCTTTTTATCCATTAATAGATTTAGAACTAGAACGACGGTGATGCGTGTAGATTAGGGTTTCTGGAGGGAAAAGGAATCCCACTCGTAACCCTTATCTCGACACGGAACTCCGTTCATATCTAGCCTTTACCAAAACAATCATTAATCTAATCTCTAATCGCGGTCGGAACTAGCAAGGAATTGCTAGCGCGCCCGATTAGGATGTTAATGATTATTTTGATAAAGTTCCTAAACTTTATAGGACTTAAAAAGGGTTTAATTATTTTCATCTCCCATTAACCTACCCTAATCCTACGAACCCTAACAAGCGGAGAATTACTCGCGCATGTTGGGAGAAGAAGATGAAAAGAAAGAGATGGAAAACATAATGTAAAAGAAAACAAACAATTAAAATAAACTACCTTTATTAATCAACTCCTTCAACTACACTTTTCAATCCATAGAAAATGATTACAAAACTTGATTTGCTTCTCGATCTTTCCTAGGGAGGTAGTCGAACAGTCGATGATCAGCCTGGATGCGTGAGCGTCGGGAGCTTCGTGATCTCTTCGGCTTGATAACTTTTCCAAGAGGCTCTCGGTGCCTTTTTATAGTGAAAACCCAGAATCTTATTGTTGAAAACTTGGTAAAATTCAGCAGAGAATAATGCCCCAAAATCCTGCACTCCAATTCCATAAGATTGCGGCGGATCCGCGGCCCCAGGGTGGGTTTGGCCGCGGATCCGCGCTCAAGGGACAAGATCAATTGATTATTTTTCTTGTGCTTTCATCTGGTGACATTTGGCAATCCTAGGCATCTTCATATTTCAGAAATATTCTCTCGGTTGCTTCCAGACTTGGTCTCCAAGTTTGCTTCTTAATTTGGCAAGTTTTCTTCAACAAATTGATTTGTTTGTTAAATCCTTCATAACAACTTGGAAATATTCTGCACAACAACTCAAATAAGATTTTAGTAGACTTTGTTCTACTAGGATTAGACCAATAATATTATTTGCATACATTTTCCTACCAAATGATAATTAAATATATTAACACATGGAAAATAATGTTTTTACACATAAACCCTCATATGTATAATATATTATAATAAAGTCCTTTTTTTAATATAAAAATGGTAGGAAAAATGTACTACAAATGTGCAGTTTTATCGACTGAACAAATACCCCCAAACTTATCTTTGATCGTCCCGAGCAAACTAGTTTATTTAAAAGGAGAAAAAGAAAGGAGAAAACTAAGCACACTTTCGTAGGCAGACACGATTGCACTGAGCACGTGCAACAAGCCGTTAAACCTCTAGGTGTCCCTAGTAGGAGGAGTGTTGTCTCCTGAGGGTTTTCAGCGGATTACACCCACAAAATCCTATAACAAAAGAAAGATGGTGAAATTTACATATAAAGATAAGAACCATAAAAGAAATACTTTGAAAAGAAGAGTTTCCAACTATACTAGTTTTTCAGTTGTCATGAGCCCTATCTTAATAGTCATGAAAAAATGTTAGAAATCACATCATCCCTCAATAAAACATCGTCTTTATTCTTCATTCCTACCTTTTATCCAAACATTGATCATATAACCCCACGTGTGTGTAAAGAACATCCCTACACTCAGAGAATTCAATTCAAGCTATCATACTCTTGTCCATCTACCTTAGTACTTTTTACTTTGATGAATACTTAGAATTGCTTACACATTTTCATGCGACCGTTAATACTTCTTGAGGTACTAACCGACCGATTACTCATGTGCTTGCAGATTTGGTGATAATATTTTCCTTGTCTTGCACCACCTAAGGCTAAGCAGTGACTCCCAGACCAGTTGGCCTTAGGGCACTAGGTGAAGAGGCACCCTCGCTATATTTTTTTATTGCTACCTTGGCGATACAAAACCAGTGTTCATTTTTTTTTCTTTTCACCATTTTATATTTTCTTCATCATTTCCTTCATACTATGGCTTTTAGACAAGAGCATTTCAAGGTATCCTCTACTATCCCGAGTTTCAAGACGTGTGTAGGTGCATATTGTAGGGTATCAACATTCAAATGTTTGGCTTCCAGAATAGAAACTATTTTTCAGACTTATTTTTATCCTCAGATTAGTGACTTCCTTCATCTTACTAACCCTTGGGACAACAGCTCATAACTACTTATTACTAGTTCGTATAAGAAAACTTCTAATTTTCTTGGTTTCCTTAAATTATTCCTATCTTTTGGATGTAATGTTTCACCTTCTACTCTTTTGTTATAAAAAAATTTTAATTTTTGAAAATGTTGTGCTTATGCAAAATATGATGAAATTGATGTGTAAATAAGCACAAACCTCCCCCAAACCTGTTTACAGCAGTGTCCTCACTGATGTCATCCGTTAAGCTCAAAAAAAACCTGTAGACTTGGGAGGAAATTATTAATGGGGGCAAGAATATATGAAAGTGAAAATGTTCCCCCAAACTTATTTTAGGCTCACAATTTTGTAAAAATCATTTTCTTTCAAGAGCCAAAATATACCACCCCTCCCCCAAACTTGAGTTAAACATTTTTAATCTTTTAAAATCACATGAGGGGGTTAAGGTTATTGGTCAATGCCAAGCTTTGCAAAGACCGAAGGTCAACACCAACCATTCAAAAATTTTATCAATGAAGTACCAAGGTTGGTGGAAGAACATGTCATCTTTTGATGTGAAGAAGTGGGGAGGTGACAAGAGGTGTAAAGGATTGCGTCTCAATTTGGAGAGACGACACAGTGATAGTAATGATGGATTACTCGCATTGTCATGATTGTCCAAAAGAGAGGGTGGAGTTCCAATTTCTTCATCTTGGAGTTGATTCATCTCAACACCCGTGTCTTGTAAAAATGCGAGTTCATCAGCGAAAATTTCCTCAAAGCTTTCGTCGATACCCCGAAAAATAATGTCATCAGAAAAAATGGGGTGATCGTCAGACTCTATAAAAGGTTTCTCATTAGATGTTGACCCGGACAACTCGGTGGAAGAGTAAATGGTTGGGTCAAACAACAACATATGAAAAGAGTCTGTATCATGAGGTTGATCAAATTCGCTGCTGTCGACATCCATTAATTCGACAGAACACACATGAGCATAGGGTTCGGAGGGTTCACTTCCCAACTTGTAAATATTAAGCTCAATTGACTTCTTTCCAAAGGATAGGGTCATAGAGCCGTTTCTACAATTAATTACTGCGTTGGAAGTGGCCAAAAAGGGTCGACCGAGTATCACCGGGATTTGATTGCGTGGGTTTGCTACAGGTTGTGTATCTATAACGATAAAGTCCACAGGGAATATGAATTCCCCGACTTTGATTAACACATCCTCTAGCTCACCCCTAGGTTGGGTGATAGATCGATCGGCCATATGAAGAGTGCAATGCGCAGGTTTTAACTCTCCGATCCCTAATTGCTCATATACAGAATACGGGAGCAAGTTAACACTAGCACCAAGATCGAGTAGAGCACGATTGATATTTTTACCCCCAATGGAAATAGAAATTGTAGGACTTCCGGGGTCCTTTCGTTTCTTGGGTAGTTGTTGTGTAAAAGCAGTGCTCACATTACTCGCAAGGAAAACTTTTTTAGGTACTTGAACTTTTCGCTTCCTAGTGCACAAGTCCTTTAAGATTTTCGCATATGACGGAACTTGTTGAATAGCATCTAGGAGAGGAATGTTTATGTTAGCTTGCTTAAAAATTTCCACAATCTTCTCCATTTGTGGACTTGGTCTGTTGCCCCTCAACCTGTTTGGATAAGGTGCTTGATCAATAAGTTTTGGGTCCAACGTTTGTGGAGAAGACTCTGGGGATGGATTCGATCCCAAAACTGGAGTGGGAATCGACTTAGATATATTTGGCGAAGTGGGCGAAGGGTTCGAGCCTTGGGGAAAACGGAGAATAGGCTCGGATGAAGGTAGGAGACTAGACGAATTAGGGGAAGAAGAAGAAGAAGAAGGGATATCAAATGTGTCACTATCATCAAACTGCTCACCCACTTGGTCATTCAGCACTCTCCCCGATCTCAACGTAGTGACGGCATTCACGTTATGACTTTGTGAATGTCCAGGATTAGGTAGGGGTTGAGATGGGAGTTTCCCTTTTTCTCTTGCACTCATTGCGGCGTTTAACTGTGCGATTTGGTTTTCTATTGATTTAATACTCTCACCATGGGAGGAGGAGTTTTTCGTTAGGGCATCAATAGAAGACCTCATATCAGCCGAATTTTGCATGGATTGTTTCATGAACATATCCAAAGTTTGTGCAAGTGAGTTGTCAATACCGGCCACTTGTGGTGTAGAAATGTTGGCCGGATTTTGGAAATTCTGTGACTGAAAGGGGGGCTGATTCTGTGGTTGCTGTGGAGGAGGTCTTTGATAGTTGCTTTGTTGGTTTTGATTCCAAGCAAAGTTAGGATGATTCCTCCATCCTTGATTGTACGTAGAAGAATAAGGGTCGTTTCTAGGTCGCTGCTGAAAAGCAGCATTAGCTTGAAACGAAGCATTCATAGGACATTCTTCCGTTAAGTGTGAAGGATCCGAACAGCAACCACAAACAGTCTTAGGAAGCGTAACCTGATTTAGGGAGAATGATGAAAATTTGTTCTCCATAGCATCGAGTTTCTTCTGCATCGCTGCCATTTCGGCTTTTACTGCGATGGAAACATCGAGTTGGTGAATACCTCCCTTAGTTGAAGGTGGTCTTACGCTTTCCCACTGCAACGTGTGTTCAGCGAGATCTTCCAGATATTTCCATGCTTCACCGTCATCTTTAGACATGAAATTGCATTGACACATTGTTTCAAGCATCTGCTTTGTCGCTGGATTAATGCCCTCATAAATAATCCGACATAAATCCCATCTTTGTATCCCGTGATGGGGGCATTGGACAAGCAGATCTTTGAAACGTTCAAAGCACTTCCAAAATGGTTCATTGGGAAGCTGGGTGAACTGGTTAATCTCGCTCCTAACATGTGCAGTCTTATGATTTGGGTAAAACTTCTTAAGAAATGCTACGACGAATTCATCCCAATTAGCGATAGAGTGTGCGGCAGTATTATAAAGCCATTTTTCTGCCAAGTCGCACAGTGTGAATGGGAGAAGACGTAAGCGCATAGCATCTAAAGTCAATTGTGAAGTACCCATCATTGCGCATACGTTTTCGAATTTGGTGATGAAAACGTACGCGTCTTCCGATTCAAGCCCGTGAAATTTGGGCAGCAGATTGATGTAGTGGGGTTTAATCTCGAAATTATCCCCGTTAGGTGGTGGAAGAGATAGACAAGTAGGAAGAGGACCACGGATAGGATAGCATCTCTCTTGGAGAGAGATGCGCGGTGGATTCTGCGCACCTGCGGGTGGTGGCAACGTGGTGTTATACTCTGATGGAGTGTCGTCCATCTCGGTTGATGTGGTGTGTGGTGGGGGAAAAGAAGATGAAGAAGTACCGACTTCGGCGTCGATAACAGGAACGCGGACAAGACGGGCACTAGGATCCCGTGTCCAGCCGAGCATGCACTAAGCGGGTTTAGTGCAAGTGGCAGCGTGTGTGTGATTTAAAATTGGCTTGTTTTGAAAAAGTTGGACTCAAGACAAATCTCCCTAAAATGCACAAGCAACCCTAGAACTAAGGTTACCTAGGTCAGTCTCTAGACAGCTCCTAACTAAGGCTAGAAATAGACCTCAAACCGCCTCTTCACGGACAAGTACGGCCAGGTAAGTGGGAAGGAACCACCACTACAGTGGGCCTAATTAAAAACCACTAGCCTAGACACCGCAATGTCAGTTAGGATAAACGGCCGATGCCTATACTAGTCTTTTTCCTATTGAGCTCGACAGTCCTTAGAGTCTGTTCTAGATATTTTTTAAATTAATGAAGGGTTGTTCTATATGCTCGGTTTGTGATTTGTGGGGCTTAGGAAGGGTGATGAAATCCCCACCTAATCTTGATTTGGTCTTTGCCCCTTAAAGTCCGTATTAAATATGCAAAACAAAACCAATCACAAAACTTTTGCAAAAAGATTTTTGAGCGGCGCAATTTTGCAAAGAATCCTGCAGAAAATAGATTTTATTGGATTTGAGAGGAGAGAGAAGGAGGTTAGAATCTTACCAGAGAAGTTTGGAACCCTAGATCTTCCTTCCTGCCGCGCTTCCGCCGCAAATGAGGTCCTTTGCCGCGCTTCCGCCGCGGAGTAGATGGATCAGTTGATGAGAATTTTTCTGTGGCCTCCTGTCCTCTTCTGGATCTTGATGAATGTCTCTGTCTCTCTGTATCCTTAAGTATGTGACTCCAGATTCCCTCGCAAAATTCACGAACAAATCGTTAAATATGCAATTTGCAGTTTTGTTTTAATAATGATATAGCTCGTCTAAGAATTCAACACAAATAGTAAAAATAAAAAAAATTACGCACGTATCCCCGGCAACGGCGCCATTTGATTGATACGAAAGATGTGTTTTTGTAGTTAACCGCAATCAATAACGGTGTCGCGCGTAGCTAGACCGAGATGAGTACGGGTCGTCCTCTGGGAAACGTGGAACCTCTTATTTTTACTTTAGATGTGTTGAAAAGGAGGAAGAAATACGAATGGTTGTAGGATGGTTTCTAGATCTACGTTTAATAAGAATGTAAATATAGATCTAGATTAGTTTAAAGATGTGATTAATTATAATAAGAAGGGATTGTAGGGTTCGTTAGGATTTAGTAGTTATGAGAGATTAATTAAAAGTTACCCTTTTTATCCATTAATAGATTTAGAACTAGAACGACGGTGATGCGTGTAGATTAGGGTTTCTGGAGGGAAAAGGAATCCCACTCGTAACCCTTATCTCGACACGGAACTCCGTTCATATCTAGCCTTTACCAAAACAATCATTAATCTAATCTCTAATCGCGGTCGGAACTAGCAAGGAATTGCTAGCGCGCCCGATTAGGATGTTAATGATTATTTTGATAAAGTTCCTAAACTTTATAGGACTTAAAAAGGGTTTAATTATTTTCATCTCCCATTAACCTACCCTAATCCTACGAACCCTAACAAGCGGAGAATTACTCGCGCATGTTGGGAGAAGAAGATGAAAAGAAAGAGATGGAAAACATAATGTAAAAGAAAACAAACAATTAAAATAAACTACCTTTATTAATCAACTCCTTCAACTACACTTTTCAATCCATAGAAAATGATTACAAAACTTGATTTGCTTCTCGATCTTTCCTAGGGAGGTAGTCGAACAGTCGATGATCAGCCTGGATGCGTGAGCGTCGGGAGCTTCGTGATCTCTTCGGCTTGATAACTTTTCCAAGAGGCTCTCGGTGCCTTTTTATAGTGAAAACCCAGAATCTTATTGTTGAAAACTTGGTAAAATTCAGCAGAGAATAATGCCCCAAAATCCTGCACTCCAATTCCATAAGATTGCGGCGGATCCGCGGCCCCAGGGTGGGTTTGGCCGCGGATCCGCGCTCAAGGGACAAGATCAATTGATTATTTTTCTTGTGCTTTCATCTGGTGACATTTGGCAATCCTAGGCATCTTCATATTTCAGAAATATTCTCTCGGTTGCTTCCAGACTTGGTCTCCAAGTTTGCTTCTTAATTTGGCAAGTTTTCTTCAACAAATTGATTTGTTTGTTAAATCCTTCATAACAACTTGGAAATATTCTGCACAACAACTCAAATAAGATTTTAGTAGACTTTGTTCTACTAGGATTAGACCAATAATATTATTTGCATACATTTTCCTACCAAATGATAATTAAATATATTAACACATGGAAAATAATGTTTTTACACATAAACCCTCATATGTATAATATATTATAATAAAGTCCTTTTTTTAATATAAAAATGGTAGGAAAAATGTACTACAAATGTGCAGTTTTATCGACTGAACACCTGCCAAAACTTTTCCAGAAAGCTCCTCAAAGGGCCGCGGAACCGCCGCGTAATGGGGGTATTGGCCGCGGAAACGTGATGGGATGGTGGGGTCTCTGCACAAAAATTCTTCAGCAAGCTCTTGATCTCTTCCTTAATCCTCTGGAATTCACCAAATAATTTTCCAATTTTCCAGCAAGCTCCAGATCTCCTTGCAATTAACCACAACAACACGTATTAGTATTTTGTGCAAGTTTTGATCTAAAAAAAAATATCGATGGAATAAACTTTTCAACTCAAATTTCAAAAACCGAACAAATAGCACAGGATCCCCGGCAACGGCGCCATTTTGATTGAATGAATTTCTTGCTGTGTGTATCAAATAAAATAGTCCCCAGCAACGACGCCATTTGATTGTTACGATTTTCCGATTGTGTAGTATTTGAAATTTGTAAAGAAATCACAACCAAAAATATTTGACCGCAATCAACTACGGTGTCGGATTGTAGATTGTAAGTGAGTGCGGATCGTCCTCAGGGAAAGTGTAATCGTTCGTCTTTTGAATTAGATGAGTCGAAACATTAATGAAAAGAAAGCAAAACAATTCATGATTTGAAATTAAAGTTCAAGAATTAGAAAAATCTAGATCTAATAACAAGAAAAAGATAGAATCAAGAATTGATAGTTTGTTGATTTTTCCAAACCAAATTTCAAGAATCGAAATGAGGCTCGTAGGAATCGATCGGATCTATAGATATGATGTAATCTTACAATGACGTATTTGTATCCTTCGATGAATTGATACTAGATCGATAATGATCTACGAGAATTAGGGATTTCTTGTGAAACTAGGGTTTCATCTCATCCCTTGTTCCTTCGTCGATATCATTCACATTCTAGCCTCTAGTAAATTCAAGAAACGATCGTAGATCCCTAATTTCGAGCGATCACAATCAAGAAAGCATCGCAACGAAACTAGGTCATCGATTCTTGAACTTGCTAGGGTTTACAAAACTCGTAGGACTTAAAAATCGTTTAAATATTTGTTACACCATCATTCTATTTATCGTCTCGACTCCTTAACGAGCGGAGTTTCACTCAAACATCATAACAAGAGCAACATTTACAAATTGAGATCTAATCATGATGCAAGAATTAAAAGAAAGCAAGATTAAAGAATTTCACCTTTTATTTATATCAACAATTTAGTTACATTCGCTCAAGAACTATAAGAGGAAGTACTCGATCGTCGATTTGGCTTCGCTCGTCTCCGTGGGTCGCGGATCGGCTTGGATCACTTGCCCGATTGAAGATCGGCTCGCTTGCTAAAGGTTGAAGGCTCTCTTGCTCAAATTGATCTCGGGATCTTGATCTTGATTTTGAATTGGAGATGGGAATTGAATTTGGCACAAGCTTTTGTCACTAAACTTGTGAGTAGAAGATGGTGGTGATTCTTCAACAAATTCAAACCTTAATCTAAGCTCCTTTTTATAGACCTCTTTATTTAGAATTGAAATTTGAATTTCCCCCACAAGTTAGTTATCAAATAATTTAAATTTCCAAAAAGTTAGTTAAGCTTTAAATTTTGAATTTCCCTCTAAGAGTTTGTTGAGCCGAGCTTTCTAGATGTGCCACGTGGAGCTTCTGGGGTCTTCTGGAAGCTTTGGCCGTTATAATTAAGCATGTGATGAAATTTGACAAAGTGATCTCTTTAATTGGCAGTGGATCCGCCGCGCAAAGGGGGCTTGGGCCGCGGATCCGCGGCCCTTTGATAGCCTTGATGGTTTCTCTTTACATTGTAATACTTGGGCTGACTGGTGGGCCTCTTTCTGATGTTTGGATGTTTATTTGGCCTTCTGAATCATTACCAGATCATACATTTTTTTAGTTGGCGTATATTTTATCAGTCTTTCCCCAATTTTGGGCTCTGCTTCCGGAATTTCCTGCATAGGCTCCAAGACAAGAGTTGCGCAATACAAGGATGATGCGATGCCATGAAACACAGTTAATTTCCCTCAAATTGCTGGTTTAAAAGTCTAACACATGCAATTTGGTATTTCAGAGATGATTTGGTAATATGTGCAATTATGAATACCGAACACTTCTATATGAGTTCAAATGGTAGAGAAATTACCGTGTTAAAAGTGCAGTATTTTCGACTGATCAACGGGGCTAAGCCCGGCCTAGCTCAAAACCCTCTCGGACAGCAGCACGTCGTATCGAGGGATGGGTTCCCACGACACCACTCTCACTGCGGCACGGTTGTCGGACAGGTTCCCCGGCAGACTCTTCTCCCTCGACCACTTGGTGGGTACCGGCCAGTCCTCGCCCTCGAGAGGGGAGACGAAGAAAAACTTCTGCTTCCATTCGTGAATTGAGGAGGGCAAGGCAACGACCCCGTCCCGGCAGCGACCCTGGTCCGCTTCCTAAAAGTAAAATAAATCCACCTCGGGTCGTCAGCTCGACCGCCGGAGTGACACTTAAAATCAAGGGAGGAATCGAGAAGGGAAAGGCTGAAAGGAATCGCCTGCAGCTTCAGGTGGATCAGGAACCCAAGGAGGATCCTCCACGCGTTCGGTAATAACTGGCCGGGAGCAAAGCCGAAGAAATTCAGAGCGGCGACGACCTCAGGAGAGAAGGGCAAGCGCATTCCGCCCCAAAAAGCTTCCAAAATACAGTGCAATCTCCCTGCCCCGTACCTGGTCTGCCCTCTCTCCTTCCTCGGCCAGACGAAGCGTGTAGCGCTGGGGAATATGGAAGCGAGCTCGAGCATTGGCAAGCTCGCCCTCATGCCTCACCCAGCACGGGGTGCTGGGGGCTACATTTACCGCCTCCTCCCTGGAGGCGGCCCCCGCCTTACGGCCTCGGGGAGAGGGCTCAGCCCCTGCTCCCCGAGGGGACTCGGACACATCTAAAGAAACCCTATCATATACTCCTACGACGTGTGCTGATTCTAAAGGGGAAGACATCTTACCTGGGAAGGAAACTCTTCAAAGGTTGGGAACGAGAGAGGGGAGACGAGCGCCGAGCAGCTGGGGCTTGAGAATGAGGAATATGAGAGAGTAATGGCCCTATTTATTACCGCATACGGCCTTATCCAATGGCGCCCATCGTCTCCCGCCGAAACGGCTCCTTGCGCCCATCGGCTCCGATCGCTCTACATGGCAGCCCAGCGATTGGCCGCGTCCCGTCAGACGCCGCAGACCTGCGCACGTCACATCAGCCAGTTGGCGCTCAACATGTGGACCGTCGCTTCGACTGCAGAGTACACGAACCGGCGCACCCTCCTTAAATGCAAAGATCTCGCCTCGATTCTCTAGTGAAAAAAACAACCGACGGCTCGAGGACTCATCCTGGCATAACCCTGAGAAGGAGCTCACCTCGAGGGGCCCGGATGTCCACTCCTTACCCGACCCGCTAGCTGGACGGGGCAAGAGTGGGGGGCTAATGATGACGCTCGATATTGGCGACCTCCAAGATCAGGACACGTGGCAGATGACGTGTCCCAAGACTCAGAAGAAAGGGCCCACAGGGGCCGACCAGGTCCCCTGTGCCCAACCTGCGAGCGCAAACTGGCCCTCCTCAGGGCCCCCTGCAAATTAGCCTCCTCAGCCACTCAGCTCGCCTGAGCTGCCACAGGACAAAGACTCCTCGGCCTCCTCGCTCATCCCTGAGCCCTCAGCCGAGGCCGTCTTCCTTATCCCTCCGACCAACTCCACCACTCGCAGGCGTAACCGCCGCTCCGCGAATCTCGCGCGAATCTCGCCATGCGCAGATTCTACGCCAACAACATCCCACGTTCCACGCCCACACGATCCCCATTAATGGGCGATCCGCTCTCTGCGCGGGCGTGACGTCGGGAGCGTAACTGCCGGCGAGATTCTCGCGCCTGCCGCTGCGTGCCACCACCACTATATAAACCTCCATCACAGAGGAGTCAAGTAAGTCATTCTTTACACTTACGCCGTTACTCTGCTCGGATCTCATCACTAACTTGAGCGTCGGAGGGTCCTCGGTGGTACCAAACCACCCCGGGACTTCTTTCCAGGTACTTGGCGGCAGCTTCCACATCTCACCTCTTCCTCCAAAAACCAATTGAGACCCACACACAACGAAGGATAATCGGTCAAGTTCACCTCGAGATCAACGGAAGACAACATCTAACGGAGGCCCGAGAAGGAGCCCCATCAGTTTTACTTAAGATATTTATTAACCCAACCATTATGATTAGCGATGGTTTAGTCTCTACAAGGGTTAGTAAATGATATTAACTCACCCATGGTTTCCATTCTATACTTGCTTTTTCCATGGTTGCTTTTCTTCATCTCATTCCTCAAGCTCTCTATCTTTTTGGGAGGTGAAAAAAATTAGTGAGAAAAATTATTCTAAACTGAGCAAAATTCCTACTTCATCAACCTACACTAGACTAGCCATTTAGTTTAGATTATTTGCTTCATTAATTCCTAATTAGTGAAGAGGTAGCTTAGATTAGTGTCTCCTCGACGTAGATCATCTTCGGCCTCAAAGACTTCAAGAAAGTTCCTTTCATCTTGTGGAGCCTTTCTAGAGTCCGGAAGTTCACTACTTGGAGCGAAAGGACTACTACACGGAGCTTTTGAATTGAAGGACCGGTCTACAAAGGTTGTATTCCTTGTTCACTTAGATATAAAGATGTTTACATACTAGTTTCGTCTAATTCTCTTGTTAAGATTCTAGGTTAGGGTTCTTTAGCGCGCCAATTTTTTGAAAACGGCATAGTCAATACCTCCCGAAACCCAGTAGCGGTGCTGCAGAACCTTACATTAACAACATACTAAAAGGTGATATGTAAAGTTCATGGTATTTTACCGAAAAAGTTAAATTGTGATTGTTTTACAAAAGATTCTTGGATAAAATTTATTATAGACATGAGTATTAAACTTATAAGTGAAGTGTTACGATTTGTTTGATCAGAAGTTAAAGGAAGATGGAGTTATATGCTTTAGGAAAAAACATCGATAGTAACAACACTTTATACTGATTTTGATTAACAATAAATTCAATAGATAGAAAGAAAGATTTGGAGGGACTTACAAGTGATTTAGGGTAAGGAAAGATTGAAGAAACTAGATTGGTGGTCGTGGCGTCGCAAGGTCGCCAGAATAGCGTCGATTCCTTGCCAGAAGTTGGTCGTTGGCTAACTCCTCTTCTACTCCACTTGTACTTGAGAAAATTTGAGGGTTTTGGCTAGAATTTTCAGAATGAGGAAAGGTTAGGGCATGAGATAGTATTTATAGTGTGGAACTAGGGTTATGGGATTAAAAGAGTAAATTAAAATGTGATAAATTGGGGAATTGAGTGGTCTCTGTTTGATTGCAAAGTAATCAAACAGTGAAGAGGTAATGGGGGTAGGGGAAACGACAAGTGTGCAAAGCCCGGGCATCATTTGCCACGGGGGCCCGTCGGCGCCGGCCCTAAAGCCGATCCCACAAGTCGTTTTGTGGGTTGGGGCCGATGAATCGTGTACACGTGTCTATGTCTGTATTTATGCCCTTTTGCACATGTTTATTTTTCCAGACTTTTCATTTTTGTGTGCATTGCATGTGTAAAATTTTGGGCTTCTAAAAAGTTTAACAATAAAATCTGAAAAAAATAAATGTGTCTGATGGGATTCGAACACAGGGGCTACGTCACAGCAGTGCAAAATTTTACCAATGAGCTACAAGTTGTTTCTTGTTGTTCTTAAACAAAAATTAACTTTTAAATTATACCTATGCTTGTAAACTCCATTCTGTACATTAAATTTAAAAAATTCCATACAGTAAAATCAGAGTCGTTATAAATAATAGGGTCCTCATATTCAGCACCATGAGTTCTACTATTCACAAACCGCCCACCAAAATACAACCAAGCCGGAATAAGATTGTCCTCCATAATTATGATATCACCACCCTTCAGTAATAACAGATTTTCATCAATACACATTTTGAATGCAAACGAATATATTACTAAATGATAATTAATTGCATAAAAGCCTCTACAACATTGCAAAAAACTCTCTCGACTTCACCATCTAACCAAAATGTTAGGTATTCTTGAATATGGATTACCATCTGCTTCACCATTTAACCATAACAAACCTCTCTGTTTCACCATCTACCCTCCACCGATTTATATTTGGATTACTTCATTTCTAGATACAATGGACCTTGAGCAATTTTAAAAATTTACTGTAATTTTCTATAATTCTTTCAAATAAAACTTTTCACAATATCGTGATTTATAAAAATTCGTTACCCAACAAATTTAAATTTATACATACCTTGAATCGACAGCAGAATAAAAGACGAGAGCGATGAGCGGGGGCTGTGGAGAGAGGCGTGGGGGTAGAAGGCTGCGAAGGAAGAAGCGTAGGGTGGCTGCGGAGGGGGAGTCCCGGTGAGGGAATCTGTGGTGAGGGGATCTGCGGGCAAGATGAGGTCTCTGGAGGGGGAAGGTTAGAGGTTAGAGGAGGGGGAGCCGTGCGTGGAAGGGGGCACGGAGGAGGTTGCTGGAGGGGGCACGGAGGAGGTTGCTGGAGGGGGTCGACGAGAGGTATCAGGGGCAAGGGATTTGAAATGGGATTTTGAAGAGAGAGAAGAGGTTGGCAAGAATGAGATTGGGCTTCGATTAGGGCTTTGTTCGTATATAAAGAAGTGGGCCTAAATGAAAACGCTACTGTCCGTAGCGTTTTTCTCTAAAGGAAAACGCTACTGGTTTTAGCGTTTTCATTTAGTTTAATTTACCCCAACCCGAGACTCTCCCTCCAACCCAATCTGAGACATCTGGATATGCCCGTTTGAAAACGCTACTGACAGTAGCGTTTTCATAAAAAGAAAAATGCCACTGTCAGTAACGTTTTTCCTTCCCTACCAAATGCCACGTGAGGCCTATTCCTACGTAATAGTACAGAGCTGTATTTTGGGAATTAGTTTAGGACCAGTATTATTTTTGGAAATATTTTATTTAATAGTATTATTTTGGTAAAAAATTCTTTCTTTAGTACTTCTGATTTGAAAAAATATAGGGTATACGGATTCCTAGAACCGGTTTCTTTCGGTTACAATCTCTCTCTCTCTCTCTCTCACCGGTTCCTCTCTTTCCTTTCTCTCTCTCTCTCTCATCCTACACCCTATCCTAATTCTTCAAGGTCTTTCCCTCTCTCTCTTTCAATTCTCCGATTCTCTCTATTTATCTCACTTTTCTCTCCAAATATTTCAATCTTCTCATATTTTTTTGTTCATCCCATACTCCATACCCGCTCAAAATCATCTCCGGCGTAGACAAGCTCGTCCATGCTGCTGGACTCGCAGCGATGACACCGTCAACCGCTGCCGCCTCTCCTCGCTCATCCATGGCGTCGGCCCGTCAGACCACACCGTGAACTCCACCTGCAACCTCAAGATTCGTCTCTTGATCGCCTCCAATGAAAAATATTTTCAATAAATTAAAAAAGAAATATATATATATATATATATATATATATATCTTCATTTAATTTCTAATGCCAATAACAACTCCTTGCATGAGTGCTTCCGCAAGCTCACCAAAATAAGCAACACCTTCATGATCACTGGAAGGTGCAGAAAATGACCATTTCATACAAAAGAGAAGGTAATTATAAGTTGACGGATGTCGAATCACGTCAAGATGTTGCCTTACGTAGATCTGTCGTTGGCGATGATGGATGGCTGAGATTAGGTTGTAGGTTGACTCCTGAAGCGTGTGGATCTTAATGGGTTTGAGGTGGCTGAGGCCGAGCTCCCTGCAAAGAAGTCCGGGGATAGTTGTACCACCGAGGACCCTCCAACGATCAAGTTAGACCGGATATTTGAGCAGAGTAACAGCCTAGTGAGGAGAAAATGACCTACTTGAACTGTCTGAGAGAGGGGTTTATATAGTGGTGGCAATAGGCAGGCAGGCACGAGAATCACGCCGGCCGTTACAGTCCTGGCGTCATGCCCGCGTGATGGGCGGGATCTCCAATTAATGACGAGACATGCTCGATAATGGGGGATCGTGATGGCGTGGAACGCGGGATGTGGCCGGCGGATATCTCACACATGGTGAGATTCACAGAGGTGAGGCGGTTACGCCTGTGGTAGGTGCCGTTGGTCGGTCGATGAGACCGAGGAAGGTGAGCTCGGCGGGAATCTCGGGGACGAGCGAGAGGCCGAAGTATCTTGGTTCTGCGGTAGCCCAGAGACGAGCTGAGAGGGTCGAGGAGGCCGATTGTGCAGGGGGCTCGGAGGTGAGCCAACTGTTGTTTGTAGGACGGGCATAGGAGTGGTCTGGTCTATTACTGTAGGTCCTTTCTTGTAAGCTTCGGGACACGTCATCTGCCACGTGTCACAATCTGGGAGATCACCGATATTGAGCCTCATTATTAACCCCCCACTCTCGTCCCGAACCGCTCACGGGTCGGTTCGAGAGTGGTCTTCCGAGTCATCCGAGGTAAGCTCCTTTGCGAAGATATCGCCGGGGCGTGTTCTCCCGGGCAATCAGCTGTATTTTCTTGATGACGTCAGTGGATCAGGGGCCAGATTTTGCATTAAAGAGGAAGCGCCAGATCGTGCGTACATTCACCGAAGCGACAGCCCACGTGTCTGGCGCTGGTTAGATGACGCGACGGGACGCAGATTTCCGGCATCCGTTAGGGTACGACCAATGCCCGTGCGATAGGTGGAGCGATTGTGGCCGTTGAATGCTATGAGTCATTTTGGCGGGAAATGACTGTCGCCGTTGGATGTGTACGCCAGCAGATATAAATAGGGGTGGGGTTCGCATTAGGGCCCATGCCTCTTTATAATTTACACGTCCAGAGTCTTGTTAGCTCGGCGCTCTCCTTTTTAGGTCGGATCTCTACGTTTTTCTCTTCTGAGGATTCATCCCCTTCATCAGGTTAGATTTTTTTTGTGAAGAGTCTGTAAAAAAAAGATCAGGTAGAGTTTAGGGAGCCCCACTTAGATTCCTCTTCTTCATCTACTGCTTCTTCTTCTTCTGAGTCGAGCCTGTTTCCACCCTTGGCAGTGCAAATAGACCGATCCTGGATTCTTACTGCCCTTGGTGCCCTGTCCCAGAAGAGAGCCGGGGGCATGGCCGTGCCTCAGGCTGACCCGAGTTCCACACCGGGGGAATCACCGGCGATGAGGCCATCCTCCTTGACCTGAGCCCCCGATGATTACCGCGGCAGCGGACAGAGGCGTCCGCGGGTTCCCGAACCCTTGACGAGGGAAGCGGAAGAGGACGAGGACGAGGTTTCTCTTAAGAGGAAGAAGACGGTGTCTCGTGCGCCACCGACTGAGATTCCCGAGGGGATTCCCGTGTAAGAAGGGGACGCCAGTTTTGTAGTCCCGTCCGGGCTTTCCGTTGCCGCCAGCCTACTCACTGATATGGAAGAGTCGGCCTAAGGCATGATTCCGCGGGGGACCCTGAGGGCCCAAGTGGCAGCTATAGCTCAGGGGGCGGTGCAGGTACGTACTCCCTTATATGTTATTTTGAGCGTCATTTTCTCAGTTCGAGCGTCTCTAAGTCTCTCTGTTGTTTTTCGTCAGGTCCTTCAGCACTGCACCCTCGTTGCTCGCATGGAGGCCGAGGAGACTTCCCCCTCTACGAGGTTGGCGGGGGAGTCTTCTTCGGGGGTCGAGGACCTGTGACTCGAGTTGCGTCAGGAGAAGGAGAGGATGACCGTCCTCGAAGTCCGGTTGGCCGCAGGGGAGCTCATCGTCTCAAAGTGCCGGGAGTCCTATAACCGGCTAAGTGAGTCCCACCGAGCCATCGAGGCTAAGTTGGTGGAGCTGGCCGATCGCTATGCAGCAGTGAAGAGGGCGAGGGATGCCAGCAGACGGGATGCCGAGGCTGCGCTTCAGGCGGTGAAGGTTGCTGAGGTTCGAGCTCGGAAGGCGGTGGCCAATTACAAGAGGTCGGTCCAGTTTTACGCCGACCTCGGCGAAGCCTCTGCCATCATATGGCACAAAGCTCTTGATGCCGTCAAGGCGCAATTTCCGGAGTTTGCCGACGGTGAGCTCCGCACTCAGGTCCCGCTTTCGGTGGTCATTCCTCCGGCATATGGTGGTGAGGGAGGGGCTGCTGCTGAAGCGGAAGCCCCAGCTCCTTGGGATGGTACCGAGAAAAGTGAGGTCTAGATGGGCCTTGCGGCCTAAACTTTTTTGGCTTTTCCTTTTTTTCTCTCTTTTTGTAAGCCTTCGGGCAATTTGGTAAGGCTGGGGAACCCAGAGTACCTTGTAAAAGGTTTTGGAAGTTTGAATGAAACTTAGTCTTTTTTTTCTTCGTGACAATGCTTTTCCTGCGTGAGCACTTGAGCTTGTCCGTTCTGACCTCGATTAAGCGTTAGGCCGCAAGTCAATGGCCCGTGTTTTAGATAACGATCGCCGTTCGAGTGCTTGTCAGTTAACCGCTGTGAAAGAAGGTCGGTGTCCTCCAACCCCCGGAGTCGATGTGGTGATCGTTTACTCGGACAGTTTGGAGGAACCTTTGTCGCGAGAGGGTTGGTGCTGTTGGCTATATTGCCCTCAAGTCAATTATTGGATCACAGGTAGGTGATTGCGAGGATTGGGGGAGGACCTATACCGGTAGAACAGTCTTACTCGAGATGATAGTATGCTATCTGGTTTGTCTTTATCATCATGTACATGCTTCAGGTGACATTACAGATCACTATTACACGTTGATAGAGCCCATAGAATTCTTGCTTGACTACAACCAGTATGATGGCGATCATATACATGAGAGTTGGATAGTCTATAAGCACATCCTTAAAGTGTCCCTAGTCGTAGGAGTTTCGAGACTGGGCATCGATACTCCATGAGTAGACTAGTGTATACAGTTCGAGACCCTGCCGAGAGGCGGTGGCTGGTCTCACAAGACATTGGTGTCAGTTCTTTCACCTAAGATGTATAAAAGTGCTCATTGGGTTATGAGTACACCGGACGGACTCGCAGGGGCACTGCTGATTGGTACTATACCTATCGTCAGGAGCAGTTCCCCGGTGACATAAATACAGCTTAGTCCGTTGACTTGACACTGCTATATTGCCTCAGGTATGTTCCCGCTGTTCTTTAATTACTACCATACCACGGCTCAAAGGAGTGGTGCAAACAGATAGTAGTTGGGTGCAGTCCCGAAGCACTTGGAGGTATTAGCGGTTAGATAGGATTCACCTCTCCCGGTATTGGGGGTTGATATCGCGATGTGTCTGGAGAGCCATTACACAAAGTCCTTGGCCAAGGCATGTGAGATTTACTGGTAGGTATTCCAGTGGTTTCTCAAGGTGTTCTGGGATACACTCCGACACGACTTATACCGCTATTGGGGGTCTGACGTTGCCCGATATGCGATACTCATAGACGAACAAACCGGACTGTATGGAGATTGTCACAGATAGGCTCAGTAGGGTTTCAGGATGAGTTCGCTCATCAGCCTCCCTTTTGGTCAATACATGGGTAGCCGTTACGTACAGCTAGTACCACTGACGTGCTTGTGGTTAAACCCACTGCCAGCGTATTGACAAGTCTTTAGAGTCCCCCACAGAAAGTTTCCCAAGTTCGGGTGAAACGTTGTAGAGGCCGTATGGTTTTATGGCAGGGTTCGATCATATACGTGCACTTGTGCACGAATCATGATTGGACGGATCAGACAAGCGGGTTTTGGTTTAAGCCGGTTGCTAGTATTAGATTTGTTGGATTACTTTAGTCTCATTGCATTCGCATTCAGTCGGAATGCGGTTGCAGGTATGTATATACAGGTGAGGGGTATCCTTGTGATCCGTCACGAATTTACTTTAGATGTTGCCATTCTCTTTTTGTTGGATTAAACATTTTGGTTTAAATGTTTAGTGGAGGAAAATGTGAGTGAAAGTTTTTTCCATAACCATCTTTTCATACCACATGTACATGGTGACTCATGGTCATGGTTCTTGTAGCCATTTATTGTGACATGGATTGATTTGGTGGCTAATTATGCTTAGTTGGGGTATTTTGGAGAGAGAGGGGCTGCCATGTGTGGCTTGGGGGCTTTGTTTTTTGATATATATATATCTCTCTCTAAAATATAACACATAACATAATAAGCAAAAGCTTCTTCTTTCCTCTTGTGCTCACCTCCTCCTCCAATAGCTTCATCTTCAACCTCCATCCATACAATCTCATGTGTTGAGAATCATTGGATGTAAAGAGACAAAGTTATCACACACATTCTCTACTTCACCTTGAACATGTCGGCTAGCAAACTTCATATCCGAGTTGCTTCGGTTTGAAGTGGGAGCCCGTAAAAAGACTTCTAGATATGGTGCCACTTCGACGAGGAGATCGGAGATCGAGCGAGAACGGAGATGCCGCGAGGAGCTTAAGATGATGGCTAAAAACTGAAGGACACGGATCGATCGGTATAGACATTCTATCATTTTAGTAGTTTGCTAGTTTAGCGTTAATGGTTCGATACGGGTGATTGGTTGCGGTAGCGCCAAGTTTGAAATGTTTTTGTTCCGCATTTGGCCTCGGGTTGACGGCCGGGGCGCTGTCGTAACCCAACATGGTATCAGAGCCAGGCCATTAACCCTTAGCTAGCTGGTTTAGACAATGTTAATGTATCGAAATCGAAACAAACCCAAACACTGCCCCTGAACTTTGCAGTTTCTGTTGTTTTTTAAATTGTCCATAAAAATTATTTAAACATGTGCAGAAGACTACTGAAGAGACAACAAGACCACACCCCAAAGACGACCCCCATCCCTCGGATTTGGGCCGAGCACATGCTCCCAAAATCCGAGGAGGCCGGCCTATTTTGGGCTTCTGGGGTTCATTTTTTGGGTGTTTTCTGCTCTCTGGTAAGTTGGTTCAGTGGTGTTGTTTGTTTAGCCCAATTTGGATATGGTTTTATCAGGTTGTTTGGGCTATTTGTGGGTTATTTCGAATTCGATATTTTCTAACATTGTTTAAATTTAGCAATACATTACAATTCTATCTGCGACCGTGAATGTCATTCGAGCGGTAAATCTTGTCTAATTGCTATAGCTCTTTTAGACGGGTTTGCGAACGTGACATTCACGTTGATGTTCTGTGTTGTGTTGTGATGTTGCGGATTCGTCGTGGTGGATAGCTTGAGTGCAATGTTAGTACAGTTTAGTTTTATTTATAGATTTGATATCGCGGGGCGAGCGTCCGACATGTGGACTACCGTCACTGCCTGTTTGTATATTATTCTTTTGGGGCACGACTGGGTTGAGGTCGATGTACCCGTTGTACATATTTTATTTTCTGTACTAGGATTACCCCACGGTGGAGAGCACGGATAGCCGGGTTATAGAGGGCAACGGGCACGTATCTCATGGCTTTGAGACGGAGGGGGCTTTACTCTAGAATTGGCGGGCTATTCGCCGCACTCGTAAGGGGTACAGGTTGACCCAAGGTGGGGTGCTCAAGTTACCGGATTCCGTGAAGTGCTGGGTTGTCCATTCACTTTGCTGAAGGGGCTGCCACGCTTCAGGTTTCGGCGGGTAACGTGCCGCACTCGTAGGGGTCTAAGTTTTCATTGCACAGGCTATCCATACGACCACGGGAACGTCGGGTTTTAGTGGCTCAAAGGAAACCCGGGGCTCCCAGATTATCGGTATTGTTCTGTGATGCTTATTACTTTTCTGTGATGTTGCATTTATCATGCCTGGAGCGATTATTATGTATTGATATATATACTAGTAGATATTGTATATGTTTTACACCCGCGCTAGTCAAGTCCCTACTCTGTCGTTAGTTAAGTAACCTAACGGGTGATGACGGGACCCAGTGGCGAATTCGGATGGCATATACGTACATTATATTTTTGTTCTTTTGTGGTGTGATTAATTGATGGGATTGCGTTGATTCGGATCAATGCAAGGAAAATAAACCTGTTCGATGTTGTTGGATCAATTTTCAAAAAGCTGTTACTGCAAAGAAGTTCTCTTTTATTTTGCAAAGAGGTATTCAGTTTGGTATATCCAGCACCTCATTCGACGAGGCAAGGGCCGAGATCCCTTCATCGGGAGTGACCCTTTGGGCAGAGGTTTACTTCAGGGTAATAACTTCACTATACTCGATTACTTTTTGATTTGCATCGTGGTATTCAGTTTGGAATATCCTGCACCTCATTCTACGGGGAAAGAGCCGAGGTCCCTTCACCGGGAGTGACCTCTTTAGCAAAGGTTTTCGCCACTATATATTTGTAAAAAGCTATCCGGTTCCTTCAATGATATCAAGTTCATTACGTTAAAGGTTTTTCGCCAAAAACCAGTCGTAGCCCTCCGTCATTTCTTTCAGGTGGTACCGAGTATTCGTACTGCATTTGTTGGCCTTTGTCAAGGCGTAGTGTGCGGTAGCTAGATATTGCTTGTCTGTTGCATTGAGTTGCGATTATCTAGGACAGTCATATAACCTTGTAGGCCTTTTTCAATGGTTTGTACGGATGGGTCTAGAGTAATCTAGGATATTGACAGGTTGAACTTGACTTATGGTTTATGATTTGTTGGCCTTTGTCAAGGTCATAAGCCGCTTTGGGTAAAAATCACATCGGGAGTTTCTAAAGAAACTGAAACTTGCCAGGCATGCGCATACCTTCTGGAGTGTAGTGACTTGAGTGGATTCCATCAAGTTATCATGCGATGATAGTTGGATCCCGATTCCCACTGATGAGTTGGTTTACTCCTCGGGTGATCCCGACTAATTCTTCTTTCAGGTTTGTAGGAGAATTTAAGGATACAGCGGGAGACATCCTGATTAGATAAAGTGATTAACCATTCTGATCTAGGTTAGAGTGCACGCTGAGTGTTTTCTTTTCTCTCTATTTGATAGTGACCATGGCCCGACCCTGGACTATAAATCAGTGACCAAGTTAACCGAACTTTCTTAAAACACTGGCTTTTGGATTGTCTGAGTTACATACAGCATTGCCACTCCTTCTTTTACCCTTTGCTTTTCTTCAGAACACCCCGTATCACTACGGACATCCACTTCCATTGGATAAATGCATCATATGATTATATACGAACTCGAAGGAACTTGTTCCAGATTCGAGGATGTATTCTGGTTCAGGAGAAAATGAATAAGACTATTCAATTGTCTTTTCCTTTTACCTTCTCTCAGGTTGTGAGGGATCCTAGGATTAGGAGAGGGTACACCAATTACGCTTATCGGATAGTCTTCTTCCATACTATAGGCAGGTGCCGAAAGGTAGAGAAAGAAGAAAACCAATTAGCCTAAGTTGGGTGTACAGAAGGTAATAAGTAAAGACAAATAAAGGGATTAGAAAGAGAGCAAAGTAAAATGCGTCTGCTATCATTCATGACCAAACCACGTATTTCATCGCCACTCCTACTTCACCTTTGCTTTTCTCCGGTTCAGGAGAAATAGAATAAGGTTTATTCAGTTGTCTTTTATCATCACCTTCTCTCAGGTTGCAAGGGCTCCTAGGATTAGGAGATGGTACACCTATTATGCTTATTGGATAGTCTTCTTCCAAACCATAGGCAGGTGCCGAACGGTAGGGAAGGAAGAAAACCATTTAGGCTAAGGGGGTGTATAGAAGAAAATGAGTAAAGAAAAATAAAGAGATTTGGAGAGATGGTAAGGAAATATACGGTTACAGTCATGAATCTGATAATGGAAGAGGCATTACTAGGAATACCCGGATACCCCTACGAAACATTTTAATGTTTCAGTTTCACTGTGCGTTGTTAATAGAAAACTGATTTCTCAATTAGATCCTTACTCCAGGGTATTTATTTACCAGGTATGCTTCTCACATTTGTATGGTTTTACAGATGATGAGTGGGAGTAAGTTATTGGGAATTAGGTGATCATCCTCATTATATCGGAATTCGTTGTAATTGGTGATATTTGAGAAAATCACCTGGTTTTTGTCGGACGGTAAATATTTTTTTTTGAATATCCATTGATATGCACCAATTTCAAACTGATATATCTGTACGTTTATTTTATAAAGTGAGATATAACTTTTTTAAATTATGTCCATGACATTTACCAACATCAGTTGATGGTTAGGTAAGGAGCATTCAATAGCGGTGTAATTCTTAATAACCATAGTACAGTTTTCAACCTACGACGCACAGGGTTTGAGTTATTTAACTCAGGGGACTTATACAAGGTATTGTATATTGTCCAGTGTCCATTAAGACAGAGGGGTTGGTCCTCGTACTATATTCTGTTTACTTATGACTTCTCCGGTTTTAGACATATGTTTCGTAGAAATACAAGGTCCAAGTTTTGAGAAGTTATAGGTACAAGAATAAAGTAGAGAACCACGTGATGCAAGTATCGAGATTCTTCAAAGTGATCGAAGATGTAGATACTTGTATTAGGTATTCAGTAGATAGTAATGGTTAAGATAAACTTGTTTCTCTTTCAGGTTGCTCATAATTGGATGCACTCCTAAGTTGAGTAATGTTGATCGGCCTTTCTTCATTTAGTTGACATGCACTGGAGACAGCTGCATGATTTGAATCTGGTTCCAATTAAATCAGTGCCTCTATTTCTATATTGTATATAGAATAGATCATATCTTAACGATGTTAAGGTATATGGAGTTGTCCGGCTTATGCTTAAAACTAGACTCTGGATAACTCAAGGCACGTTTCTGTAATGGCAGATTGTGGATTATCCCAGGCTATGACGAGGGGTGACTTTCTACCATCTGGAATATCAAGAGTAATATTGTTCTTGACTCGCCACAGTTTTAGTAAAATGGATTTTTTTTTCTAGAAAACAGTAGAGGGGGTATGGTAGAACTGGAAGTGATTCCAGAACCGCAAACGATTACTTAAAATTTAATATGACCTAAAGATTCGATCGGGTTTGACATTCCATTAGCTACTCCGCAGATATGGTGGGTAACCTCAGGCACCCGAGAGGTACCCCGGTATCCTCAATGACGGTGACAGGGAGGTTCTTGTTTACCCAGACTTGCCATTACTGCTGTTCCAGACTATGAGACCCGGCAGGAGGATGAGTATAGTGTCGTTGTAAACTAGCTTTAGAAGTGCACGTATATATGACTCTGCCAGAGGGTTGTCATAGTCAGTGGGAGCAGCAGAAGAATAATGGACAAGTAGCTTATGTCTATTTATAGAATAAAGCAGATATAGAGGGGATAAATCATCTATTTTTGATGTGACAGTCATAGGCTTTGACTTCATCAGAATAGGGATGGATCTGCTAGGAAGGTAGTAGGGTGTGATGTCCTGGTATTTGGATGACATACACAGAGTAGGAAGTGAAATTCCTATACTACGATCGGTTATACTGTGGTTCTCACACAGTGGTTTCTCCACATAGGATATGGATATAATATCAGGCATTCTGGTTACTAGATATATGGTTTTAGATCTAGATTTAGGTAGTGTCCCAATCTGGGTACTTCGACAGCATTCTAAAGATGTTTTAGAATGGACGACTCCTGGCACGGTAGTGTACCTGCAGGTGATGGAGTCACCCTCTCTAAAGGTTTCTTACAGACTAAAAGGCAGAGGGGTCTGCATGATTGGCATATCACTTGCCTAGGCAATTGAGTCAGTCATGAGATATCAAGTACCACACCAGATGTTGTTTTTGCACTAGATGCAATAAGTTAAAATTAATCCAATCCTGGATAAACGTTCGGAAGCAGTTTTAGAACATAAGTGAATGTTCTAGGGATATGATAACCACAGCCTCCTTCGGGAGACAGTTGTCATTCCAAGCTTCCAAGATGACCTGGATGACAGAGTGACTGTTAGAGTTGTAGTTTTCTCTCTGACTAGGGGCAGTAGTTTGGACAGGTGGTCCAAGCGGATACTGAGGGAGGCATGGCGCAGGATACTGATTAAATTCAGTCGACAATACAATCTAAGAAGTTTGCTGGATTTGGAGTTCATTTGTAAACTGGGACCCATCAGATATCCAGATATATTCTAAGACAGGTATTACTCATTTCGGGAGATGGCTCTCTCCATGAACTTGAGATTAAGAAAGACATAGAAAGAAACATCAGAGCGGAATCACTCACTGAGGCAATTTCTCGAAAGTAATAGTTTCACAAACGAGCCTTGTGAAACTGATTAGTAGAGGAGTTGGGTGTTCGGTATCACACAGGCTGTGAGTATGCGACATCACAATAATTAGCCTTAAGTGCAAGTGGGAGATTGTTGGCTATAGTGCCCTCAAGTCAATTATTGGATCATAGGTACGTGATTGGGATGATTGAGGATGACCTATACCGGTAGAACAGTCTTACTCGAGATGATAGTATGCTATCTGGTTTGTCTTTATCATCGTGTACATGCTTCAGGTGACATTACAGATCACTATTACACGTTGATAGAGCCCATAGGATTATTGCTTGACTACCAGTAGTATGATGGCGATCATATACGTGAGAGTTGGGTAGTCTATAAGCACATCCTTAAAGTGTCCCTAGTCGTGGAAGTTTCGAGACTGGGCATCGATACTCCATGAGTAGACTGGTGTATACAGTTCGAGACCTTGACGAAGGGCGGTGGCTGGTCTCACAAGCCATTGGTGTCAGTTGATTCACCTAAGATGTATACAGGTGCTCATTGGGTTATGAGTACACCGGACGGACTCGCAGGGGCACTGCTGATTGGTACTATACCTATCGTCAGGAGCAGTTCCCAGGTGACATAAGTACAGCTTAGTCCGTTGACTTGACACTGCTGCATTGCTTCAGGTGTGTTCCCACTGTTCTTTGATTACTACCCTACCACGGCTCAAAAGAGTGGTGCAAACAGATAATAGTTGGGTGCAGTCCCGAAGCACTTGGAGGCAGTAGCGGTTAGATAGGATTCGTCTCTCCCGGTATTAGGGGTTGATATCCCGGTATTGGGGGTTGATATCGCGTTGTGTCTAGAGAGCCATTACACAAAGTCCTTGGCCAAGGAAAGTGAGATTTACATGTAGGTATTCCAGTGGTTTCTCAAGGTGTTCTGGGCTACATTTCGACATGACTTATACCGCTATTGGGGGTCTGACGTTTACCATCCCTCTAGGCCCGATATGCGATACTCATAGTCGAACAGACCGGACTGTATGGAGATTGTCACAGATAGGCTCAGTAGGATTTCGGGATGAGTTCGCTCATCAGCCTCCCTTTTGGTCAATACATGGGTAGCCGTTATGTACAGCTAGTACGACTGACGTGCTTGTGGTTAAACCCACTGCCAGCGTATTGACAAGTCTTTAGAGTCCCCCACAGAAAGTTTCCCAAGTTCCGGCGAAACGTTGTAGAGGCCGTATGGTTTTATGGCAGGGTTCGATCATATACGTGCACTTGTGCACAGATCATGATCGGACGGATCATACTAGTGGGCTTTGGTTTATGCCGGATCCTAGTATTAGATTTGTTGGATTACTTTAGTCTCATTGCATTCGTATTCAGTCGGAATTGGGATGCAGGTATGTATATACAGGTGAGGGGTATCCTTGTGCTCCGTCACGAGTTTACTTTAGATGTTGCAATTCTCTTTTTGTTGGATTAAACATTTTGGTTTAAATGTTTAGTGGAGGAAAATGTGAGTGCAAGTTTTGTCCATAAGCATCTTTTCATGCCACATGTACATGGTGACTCATGGTCTTGGTTCTTGTAGCCATTTATTGTGACATGGATTGATTTGGTGGCTAATTATGCTTAGTGGGGGTATTTTGGAGAGAGAGGGGCTGCCATGTGTGGCTTGGGGGCTTTGGTTTTTTGATATATATATATATATATCTCTAAAATATAACACACAATATAATAAGCAAAAGCTTCTTCTTCTTTCTTCTTGTGCTCACCTCCTCCTCCAATGGCTTTATCTTCAACCTCTATCCATACAATCTCATGTGTTGAGAATCATTGGATGTAAAGAGACAAAGTTATCACACACATTCTCTACTTCACCTTGGACATGTCGGCTAGCAAACTTCATGTACGAGTTGCTTCGGTTTAAAGCGGGAGCCCATAAATAGACTTCTAGATGTGGTGCCTCTTCGACGATGAGATCGTAGTGTTGACTATAGTGCCCTCAAGGAAATTATCATAGCCGCATGCATGTGATCATGACGATTGAGGGAGGACCTATACCGATAAAACAGTCTTACTCGAAATGATAGTATGCTATCTGGTTTGTCTTTATCATCATGTATATGTTGATAAAACCCTTAAGATCTTGCTTGACTACCAGCATTGTAATGGCGATCACATACGTGGGAGCTGGGGGTCTATAAGCACATCCTTAAATGTCCCTAGTCGTGGGAGTATCGAGACTGGGCATCGATACTCCAGTGTAGACTGGTGTATACTTATCTAGACCCTGGCGAGGGGCGGTGGCCGGTCTCACAAGCCATTGGTGTTAGTTGTTCACCAAAGATAGTATACAGGTGCTCATTGGGTTATGAGGACACTGGAAGGACTCGCCGGGAACTTGCTAGTTGGGATTATACCTATAGTCAGATAGCAGTTCCCTGGTGACATGTGTACAGGTTAGTGTGTCGACCTGAGATCGTCATTTGTCTCGTGTGAGTTCCCACTGTGCTTTGATTACTACCTTACCACGGCTCAAAGGAGTCATGCAAACAGGTTTTAGTTGGGTACAGTCCCGAGCCACATGGAGGCAGTGTGTCACGACCCAAAATTCGACTCGTAACCGGCACTTAACCACGCAACGTCTACAGGCGTAACGCGACTAAGTAAGCCGAACACAGAAATCAAAACCATCAAAAGTAGTGAGTGTTGAAAGCATTTGATCAAAACATTTAGAAAACCTTAAGTAGTTTAATGAATTCTTTAAGGTTACATTATCATCTTAATAATTTTGGCAGCATTTCCTTTGTAAAACTAACCCCGAAGTCGGGTATAAAACAGGATATAAGTGAAAATGATATACAATAAAAAATAAAATGTCCCTAAGCGGGAGCAATCACGCCAAATGGCGGAAACCATCACCACAAGAGTAATATACGACGCCGTAGCGAAGAAATGAGCAATAAGTAAAAACATCCCAGAATAATAAAACTGCATTTATAAAGTCGGCTCCCACGAGCTCGACACCAGAATACAAATAACATACATCATCGTCCTCACACTGTCTCTAAGTCAAGTACATATAAAGTAGATGGAGGATACTAGATACAAAAGAGTGTACAAAAGAAATAAACAGATACCATAACCCACCTACAGCAAAACAGCTCTCGCACCAACTGTACTGGTTTCTGTAGCCAAAAGATGCAAAAAGGCAGCCTGCCGCGACCACTCTGATGGGCAACCTGCAAATACTGTGGCACAATGGGGGTGAGTTGCCAACTCGTGAATAGAGATAACATATAAAGGTAATCGCGAGCATGCACGTACTGTGCTACTCTATCATATGCCAACAGATGATATCTATATGCGATTAGCAGTATGTGCAATAATCACGCAAGTGCTCCGACAGGTAAAATAACTACAGGATGAGATACATCATAATCAATGCTGAGCATGGGATAAATAACATCTACACGGAAAATCAACGTGGAAAAATCATCGGTGCCCAATAATGCACCCAAATCCCAATAAAACTCAGGCGCCGGCACTCTCCTCGGCCCTCAAATCCTGTAAATCTCTGAAAATTATGAATGCCCATCATCGGCACTCAAAATATCATAAAATACTCGTGTCCAGCATCGACACGCAAATCCTCATATATCGGGCTCCGTCAGTCCGGATCAGCCCACGGTCTCCGTCTGCGGAATCGGCCCTCGGCCCCAGCAGTACGGGTCGTCCCGTATCCATCTATCGACTCTAGTCAGTATCCTCCGGATAACCGCCAGGTCCAACCAATCACCGGTAGGTACTCGCCCACCTCCAGGCTCAATCGGCAAAATCCATCTATCATCTTACCGAAGGGAACCATACCGAGTCCACCATGAACCCGCAAACGGATCATCCAACTCCTCGAATCAGGTTTCAAACACACGTCTCAGCACCGAGAAAACGCGTGGTGGACGCACCAATATATCATATCACGAGGAACTAGTTTTTTTAAATAGTGCATAATTTCTTAAATAATCCCACGGTCCTCAAAACCAGAAATCACATGAAATCCAAAACCAATGAATAAGTCAATGCGATGTGATATGTATCTCAAGTCATACTATAAGTAAAAGGGAGAAACCGCTTTTTAAAATAGTTTCAGTTTTTCAAAAGGCATCATGCGGCTCTCAATTTCTATGAAAATCATAACGAATCATATGTGAAATGAACTATAGTATAATGATCATGGAAATTCTACAGTGAGTGTCATGGCAATTACTAACGGTGTGTGTGTAACATGCAGATTAGTGCTCGTGCATCATGAACCGTTAGTAATAGTGCGGTGTTCTATCAATTTTAAGTTTATATATACACATAGCAGGGAATGCGGTATGCAAAAAATGGTATCCATGAACAGTCAATATATAAAGATGAAAGATGCTGCTACAAGGTCCTATCAGCCCTGACGCATAACGCCATGCGGGCGATATCCCCGTAGATGTTAAATCTACTCACCGTAGTCTCACGCTAGGTGTATCCGACTACTTGTTTCCCCTTCTTCGCGTCGTCCGCCGTACTCGCCTGCGAACCTAGAATTTCACAGAATATCACACATAAGCTCAAATCTACAAAAACGCGATATTAAGGTCAAACTAGTAACCCGCGTCGTGAACCAAGCGCGTGTGTGTGCGATACGCTAAAATGTGTGATTACGTGCGTGAACCTACTCCGACGCGTCGCGATACACAGAAACCCCAAACCACATGCGTATCACGCGTGTCGCGAAGGTTTAAAAATACGGAAAATAGGGTAATCGACTCCAGATTTTTCTACAGAAAGAATTAAATAAAATTGCACATACCATGAGTCTTAGTATAGCAGCAGGAACCTTCAGGGCAAACCCCAAACCCCATACCCCCCCCCATCGGCCGCAAATTGCGGCCAGAAACAATATTTCGGCGGCCAAATTGTGGAGTTTGGGGGGTCGTGTTCTACATATGGGATCTACACCTAACAACTATACTCCAGTTAACTCAGATTTATTCTGAACTCACTGGGTCGATAGCAGATTGCAGAAAGCTAGAATTTGCTTAAAAACGGTAAATTTTGCATCAAACGGAAACCTGGTGGTATTTTAGTGAAATTGGGGGCTAAGCTAGGTTAACAGGGCCCTAACAATACTCAATCAACTTAGTTTAACTAAAACAACTTCACTTGACCAAAGTTCCCACTAATTACCTCATATCGCACTAAAATCACAATTTTTTTACTAATCGAAGCAAAACTACATTAACTAAGAAAACTAGGGGGTAAGTTCAAGAAGTATACCCCACACTCGACCCTAAGAAGCTGAAGGAAGGAGAAGGAGTAGATGGAAGGAGCTGCTACAGTTGTTAGAGCTGCCTGAAGCTGTTGTTGTTGCTGTTGTTCACTGTTGCTGCTGCTGTGTTGTGCTGCTGTGCTGTGCTGGGCAGCTGCTGCTGTTGCTGGGGGTGTGTGAGTATGAGAGTGAGAGGTTGAGAGAAAATGAGCACAATAATGAGAGGAAAAATGATAAATCCCAATGTTAACCCCTCCTTTCTCTCTCTTCATTAAATGAAAGCATGGGCTTGCCATGATGCATTCTCTCTCTCATTCTCTCCAGTCAACACAAAGTAAATTCAAATCCCTTTTTATTTAAAACAAAACTAGCCCTAATTAAAATCATTTTACTAAATAATGGTGGGTTAATCTACCATGGTTGTTAAACATGGTTTAACCTCATAATAACCCAAGTTAACATGCACAAGTGTATGCAAGCCTAGGAAAATTCTAGAAAAATATTTATTAAATTTGGAAAAATAATTGAAACCCAATTTGGTAAACTTTTTATTAAAAACCCTTTATATAAATATAATTAGCCACTGAATACATCCTAAGGTGTTACAATCTCCCCCCTTAAAAGAAATTCGTCCCCGAATTTGAAAATATAAAGCTACGCATACCTTCAAAGAGATGAGGGAACTTGTTCCACATCTCACCCTCGGCCTCCCAAGTGATCTCTTCGCCATTCGGGCTGCGCCAGAGCACCTTCATTGATGGCAAGACCTTTGACCTAAGTTTCTTCACCTGCCGGTCCAATATCACGACTGGCTGCTCGGTGAACGAAAGGTCACGCTCGAGCTGAACGGTCTGATGTTGAATCATGTGCGAAGGGTCATGTAGGTATCTGTGAAGCATCGACACGTGGAACACGGGGTGAACATCTGGGAAGTCGGGTGGAAGAGCCAAACGATAAGCTACTGCGCCCACTCGCTCGAGGATCTCGAAGGGACCTATGAATCTGGGGCTAAGCTTCCCCTTCCGTCCAAACCTCATCACTCCCTTCATCGGAGAGACCCTCAGAAAAACGTGATCTCCAACTGCGAACTCTAATCCGCGGCAGCGCCTGTCAGCATACGATCTCTGCCTGCTCTGATCTGTCCTCATCCGGTCTAGAATCAGCTGTATATTCTCGGTCGTCTCATGTACGATCTGAGGCCCCAAAATGCTGCTCTCGCTGAGCTCTGTCCAGCAGACGGGCGATCTACATCTCCTCCCATACAAAGCCTCGAAAGGTGCCATCTGAATAGTATCCTGGAAACTATTATTGTAGGAGAACTCCACCAAGGGTAAATGATGATCCCAGCTACCACCAAAGTCCAAAACGCACGCTCGGACCTTGTCCTCGAGAGTCTGAATAGTCCGTTCTGACTGGCCGTCGGTCTGCGGATGAAATGCTGTACTGAAACTCAAGCGTGTGCCCAGAGCCTCCTGAAGTTTCTCTCATAATCGGCTGGTAAACTGGGTTCCTCTGTCAGACACAATACACGTCGGGACTCCATGCAGTCGTACAATCTCATCGATGTAAATTTAGGCGTACTGAGCTAATACGAACGTCGTCTTCACCGGCAGAAAGTGAGCCGCTTTCGTCAAACGATCCATGATCACCCAAATAGAGTCATACCCTCGTCTAGTCCTGGGCAAACCCATAATGAAATCCATCGAAATATGCTCCCATTTCCACTCTGGAATGGGAAATGGCTGTAGCTCTCCGGCGGGCCTCTGGTGCTCGGCCTTGACTTGCTGACAAGTCAGGCATCTTGACACGAAATCTGCGATGTCCCTCTTCATTCCGTCCCACCAGTAAACATTTCTCATATCATGGTATATCTAGGTGGAACCTGGATGAACACTGTACACCGATCGATGTGCCTCCTCAAGAATCTCACGCCGCAATCCCTCAGCATCTGGTACACATAGTCTAGTCCCAAATCGTAGTATCCCCTGATCATCGATCACGAACTCGGAAAATCTGCCCTGTCCAATCTGCGCCATGATCTCTGAACATCGGTCATCACTGTGTTGTGCCTCATGTATACGGTCAAGCAACTGTGGGCGTGCACGAACATGCGCAATCTGTCCTCCGATCGGCGTAAACTCGAACTGTACCCGGCTGTCGCATAAGATCTTCCAATCTGCCGATGACTGCCCATGTACTGCGCTCAAACAAGATAGACTACCCCTGGGCCTCCTGCTCAAAGCATCCGCCACTACATTAGCCCTGCCCGGGTGGTACAAGATCTCTCAATCGTAGTCCTTCACTAACTCCATCCATCAGCGTTGTCTAAGGTTCAGGTCTCGCTGCTGAAATATATACTTTAAACTCTTGTGATCAGTGAATATCTGGCACGACTCGCCATATATATAATGTCGCCAGATCTTAAGTGCAAATACCACTGCAGCCATCTCCAAATCGTGAATGGGGTAGTTCTGTTCATGTTTCTTCAATTGTCGCGAAGCATACGCGATCACCCTGTCATGCTGCATCAATACGCACCCTAGCCCCACTCGAGAAGCATCACAATAGACCACAAATCCGCCTGATCCTGAAGGCAGTGATAACACCGGCACCGTAGTCAGTCAAGCCCATAACTGATGAAAACTGTGCTCGCACTCCTCCGTCCAATCGAAAGGAACTCCCTTCCGGGTCAACCCGGTCAAAGGTGTAGCAATGCGGGAGAAGTCCTGTACGAATCGCCTGTAATAACCGGCCAACCCTAAAAAGTTGTGAATCTCCGTAACTGATGTGGGTCTGGGCCAACTCCAAACGGCCTCGATCTTCCTCGGGTCTAAACATATACCGTCTCGTGAAATCACGTGACCCAAGAAGTCTACGCTGTCCAGCCAGAATGCACACTTGGAGAATTTCGCGTAAAGCTGGTGCTCCCTCAAGGTCTATAATGTAATCCGCAGGTGTTGCTCGTGCTCCTCTCTGCTCCGGGAATATACCAATATATCGTCAATGAACACTATGATGAACAGATCTAGATATGGCCGGAAAATACGGTTCATCAAGTCCATGAATGCTGCTGGCGCGTTGGTGAGTCCGAACGACATCACCAAAAACTCATAATGGCCGTAGCGCGTGCGGAAAGCTGTCCTAGGAATGTCCTCCTGTCGAACTCGCGGCTGATGATAGCCTGATCGTAAATCGATCCTCAAAAAATATCCTGCCCCCGAAGCTGGTCGAACAAGTCGTTGATGCGTGGCAATGGATATCTGTTCTGCACGGTCACTCTGTTTAGCTGTCGGTAGTCGATACACAAACGTAAGCTTCCGTCCTTCTTCTTAACAAACAGGACCGGAGAACCCCAAGGAGAAACACTGGGTCGAATAAGTCCCTTGTCCAGCAAATCTTGCAACTGACCCTTCAATTCTCGAAGTTCAGCCAGGGCCATCCGATAGGGCGGTACAGAAATAGGCCCCGTGCCAGGAACCAAATCAATACAAAAAGAAATGTCGCGCTCGGGCGGTAGCCCATGAAGCTCGTCAGGGAACACATCAGGAAACTCGCTAACAACCGGAACCTGATCCAACGGAACCTCTGTATCTCTAGTATCGCAAACATAGGCGAGAAATCCCTGGCATCCCTTCCTCAAAAGCTGTCCAACACGAAAAGAAGAAATCACACTGTGAGGGGCGGCACCACGGTCCCCCAACACAACAAAAACCGACTCGCCAGGAAAACAAAATCTAACTGTCTTCTCACGGCAGTCCACAGAAGCATAGCACGTGGCTAACCAATCCATGCCCAAAAGAACGTCGAAGTCCAACATCTCAAGAAGGATCAAGTCGAAAGGCAACTCTCTCTCGCCAATACAGACGGTACAGGATCGGAATACGTGCCTAGCAACAAACGACTCTTCCACAGGAGTGGTCACAACAAGCGACTGATCAAGCAAACCGGACTCTCTACCTAAAATCGGCACAAAGTGTGTAGATACGTACGAGTGCGTGGATCCGGGATAGAACAATACGTGTGCATCAACAGAACATACTAGAAGGATACCTGAGACCACCGCATTGGATGCCTGCGCGTCTTGATGCGTCAAAGCAAAAACTCACGCCTGTCTTCCACCTGCGACTGACTGTCCTCTGCCTCATTCATCTCGCCCTCTCTGAGCAACGCCCCCATGCCCATGACCTCTCTGTGTATGAGTTTGACGCGGAGCAACGGTAGGTATAACAGGCAACGCCCTCTGGGGTGGTGAAGGTGGTAAGGTAACATGTGGTGTTGCTGCCTCCCTCCGGTGTATCTCAGGACAATCTCTAACGAGGTGAAGTAGACTTCCGCATCTAAAGCAACCCTGCGGTGACTGCCGACTCTTCCGTGGATATGAGCTAAACATCTGGCCTCGTCCCGAATCTCTGCCGCTCCTCGTACCGGAACGATACCTGTCGCGGCGTCAGAAAGTCTGTCTTCGTGCTGATATACCAGTACGAACTCTCTTCGGCTCTGGAACTACCGAAGTCTCAGCAAGGCGCTCCTCGACTAATAGGGCTGCGTCTACAGCTGCTGCATATGTCTCGCAATGCTGCGCGTTGATCGCGAAGAACAGTGGTGTAAGCAAGCCTCGAACAAATCTCTTGACTCGCATCTCCTCAGTAGCCACTAGTTACGGAGTATAAACTGATAGTTCGGTGAACAACACGTCATACTCTGCCACTGACATCTCCAGAGTCTGGCGTAAGGACTCGAACATGCGTGCTCTAGCATCTCTAACACTCAGTGGAAGAAAACGGGCAAGGAATAGCGCCACGAACACTGTCTAGATCATAGGAGGAAGACCTGCTGCTCTGCCCTTCTCAATTGATTCGCACCATTTCTGCGCAAGACCTTCCAGGCGAAAGCTCGCGAACTCAACCCATCTCGCATCTGCGTATCTAAGGGAATGGCATATCCGAGCCATCCTATCAATGAAAGACTGTGGGTCATCGTCTGCATCGGTGCCTGTGAAGATCGGAGGCTTCAGCCTCATAAACTCTGATAGCGATATTGTAATCACCTCCGTGGCTGCACGGGTGATTGAATACGATTTCGGATTGTGTAGTATGAAAATTGTATAGAAATCACAACCAAAAATTATTTGACCGCAATCAACTACGGTGTCAGATGTAGATCGTTAGCGAGTGCGGATCGTCCATAGGGAAAGTGTAATCGTTCGTATCTCGAATTAGATGAATTGAAACTTTAAGGAAAAGAAAAGAAAACAATTCATGATTTGTAATTGCAATTCAAGAAAGAGAAAAATCTAGATCTAAGAAAGCATTAAAATCAAGAAGTGGTAATTTGTGATGATTTTTCCAACCAAATGTCAAGAATCTAAATGAGGCTCGTAGGAATCGATCGGATCTATAAATGTGATGTAATCTCACGATGACGTATTCTTATCCTTCGATGAATTGATACTAGATCGATGATGATCGACGAGAATTAGGGATTTCTAGTGAAATTAGGGTTTCATCATTTATCCCTTGTTCCTTCGTCGATATCATTCACATTCTAGCCTTTAGTAAATTCAAGAAACGATCGTAGAACCCTAATTTCGAGCGATAACAATCAAGAAAGCATCGCAACGAAACTAGGTCATCGATTCTTGAACTTGCTAGGGTTTACAAAACTCGTAGGACTTAAGAATCGTAATAAGATTTGATACATCATCATTCTATTGATCTTCCCGACTCCTTTACGAGCGGAGTTTTACTCAAACATCACAACAAGAACTATAATTACAAATTGAGATCGAATCATGATGCAAGAATTTAAATAAAGCAAGATTAAAGAATTTCACCTTTTATTTATATCAACAATTTCATTACAATCGCTCAAGAACTACAAGAGGAAGAACTCGATCGTCGATTTGGCTTCGCTCGGCTCCGTGTGTCACGGATCGGCTTGGATCACTTGCTCGATTAGAGATCGGCTCCGCTCCTAAAAGGTTGAAGATCTTCTCGCTTGATTGGTACTCAGAATCTTGAATTTGGATTGGAATTAGGGTTAGGGTTTCGCACAAGTCTTTTCACTAGACTTGTGGAAGAAGATGGTGTAAGAGGTAAAGATTAGAGATTAGAGATTGAAGAAGAAAATGAACCACCATTAACCCTAGGTCTAGGCTTCTATTTATAGACCTCCCAAACCTTAGATCTAGGATTTGAATTTTGAATTTCCCTCCAAAAGTTAGTTAGAGGAGATTTGAATTTCCCTCCAAAAGTTTGTTGAGGAGAAGCTTCTAGATGTGATTAGTTAGGAGGGAGCTTCTAGAAATAGTTTGTTAAGAGCTTAATGAAGATTAGCTTAATTAATCATCCTTGCTGATCTGGCAGAAGCTTCGAGAGAATTCTGGAATTTGAAGCATGTGAAATGAATGTGGGCCCTGAGAGAAGAATTATGCACTGAAAATGGGGAGCTGACGTGGCTAGGCCGCCGCGGATCCGCGGCACGTGCCTCCTTATGCCGCGGATCCGCGGTCACGTGAGAGGATCACTGCTTCATTTTCTGTGTGCTTCTTCCCCTGTACATAATAGTCTTTTCATGATATGTGTATTCTCAAATGTTAGTTATATGTATGGCCTAGAGGCTATTACTGTACATTGGATGTATATTGTAGTGGATGCTGGGACATATATAGGGAGGACTTTCTTGCTCGACATGATAGTATGCTATCTGGTTGCTCTTTACCTTAACGTGTACACAGATTGTCTCTCTATTACATGTTGGTAAAGCCCTTAGGATGTGTACTTGACTACCTGGACTATGATGCGGATCATACTAGTGGGGACATGGTAGTCCATAAGTACATCCTTCAAAGTCCCTAGTCGTGGGTGTATCGAGATGGGGCATCGATATACCAGAGTAGACTAGCGTGTACCGTCTCGACCCATATAGATGGGCGATGGATGATCCCATATCCATCGGTGTTTGACATCAGAGATGATATACGGGTGCTCAGTAGAGACTGGGTACACAGGACGGAATCGCCGAGAACTCCCAGATGGTATTATACCTTACGTCAGATGGCAGTTCTCTGGTGACACTGGTACAAACTAGTCTGTTGACCCGAGATCGTCATAGAGTCTTGTGTGGTTCCCACTGTGCTTTGATTTCCATCTTACCACGTCCAAGAGGGCGTGCAAAACGGTGGTTTTTGGGTACAGTCCCGAGTCACATGGAGGCAATGAGCGATAGGAGGGGATTCGTCTCTCCCGGTATAGGGAGTTGATGTTGCACTGTGTTCGATTGGCTATAACAGGAAGTCCTTGGCCAGGGCTGATCAGAGAATTGCTGGTAAGTGTTACCAGTAGTTTCTCGACCCGTTATGAGCCTCATATCGACACGACTTATCGAGCTATTGGGGTCTGACGTTTACCACCCCTAGGCAAGATATGCGACATATCAGATGAACAGACCGGACTGTACGGTAGTGTTACTGGTTGGATTCACTGGAGTGTGAGCGGGCTTGCTCGTCGATCTTCTGATCGCTCAATACCCGGGTGGCCGTTACGTTTAGCAGACCGCTTGCGGCTTATGGGTGTTTGATATGATCATCACCTGCTGCCGGCGTATTGACGAGTCTTTAGAGTCCTACACAGAGGTTTCCTGGCTCAAGCGAAACGAAATAGGAGTGCATAGGAGATATGTGCGGGACCGAGAATAATGCGTGTATATGATACCGTATTCCATTCTCGCGATGAATGTATCGATTGGTTGTATGCGATATAACCTAGTTATCGATTCAAGCGTTGATTCGATAAGACGATACATAAGATACTAGTCGGTTATATGCGATATGACCAGATCGTTAAATCAAGTGTTGATTTAATGATTTAATGTATAATTATATATTTGATATATTACTTTGCATTAACTAGTATCGGTTCACTTTAAATGGATTTTCTCACTTTGTTTGTGCACATTGTATATGTGATATACTTTTGTACACAAGATTGTATCATGTTTGATGATACATGCTAGTTTGGGTTTGTGCAAAGAATTAAACCATGGTTACTTAAGTGGTTAGGGTTTCATTTCCTTTTCTCATTTATTTATCTATTTATTCATTTTGGAAAAAGGAAAGCATAAAGAGAAAATGGTTGCTAACTTTGTTTGTATTATGAAGCTTCATGAAGCTTTGACCAAAGTGACCACTTTGTCTTCATCTTTAACCCTAACCATTCATCTAACCTTAGTCAATTCTCTACACTTGACCATGGTTGATTATGATAAGTATTCTTTTATTTTCTATTTTCAAAAGAACTTATCATAACATTATCATCTTCTTCTTCTTCTTCTTCAAGATGAAGAACCTTGATTCCATCAATGGTGATTGATGAAAATGAGTGAGAAATCCAATTCTAAAGTCTACCCACTTCCTATTTCTTCATCTTCTACCTCTTGCCAAGTAGTAGAGTGTGTTTTCTTCACAAGTTTTTGGACTTGGTGAAGTTGGAGCTTGATCTAGCGATGCCTCGACGTAGATCATCTTCGGCATCGTCGTCGATGACCTAGCCCGTCCATTCTCCGATGAAGCCGACGCTAGAGCCCGGGGTTCGACTTGGACAGCGAGGAGACTTCATTGCGGAGCTATGGAGGTGGAGCACCGGATCTACAAAGGTTGTATTTCCGTTATCTTATAGTTTAGTTGTAAACTAGCTCGTTTTATCGCCTAAACTTCTAGCCAACGATCTAGTGTAGGGTTTCTCGGCACCGTATTTTTGAAATTGGCATGGTTGATGATTTATGAGACCTCTTGAGAGTGCCTAGGAACCCTACAGTGGTATCAGAGCCTAGCTAGAGCCTTAGGCGAAGTCTAGACGGAGTTTGAAGTCCGAACGAACCCGAAACCCTAGCACAAACATGCTCTCTGGACTTTTTCCAAAATCTGGAGTTTTTCGAAATTAAAAATATGCAGAGAAATCAGCAGGACATTGTAAGGGTTACTGTAAAATTCGTATGCCTAATTCCATCATTGCGCCGTGGATCCGCGGCACGAGCATGGCTCGTGCGGCGGTTCCGCGGCTGTTTTGTCTTATGTGGCATCGAATTTTGCACAGTAATTCATAATTTGCAGTGCTGGTTTTCCTGGGAATTTTTAATGTTTTTTCAAGAGTTGAATTTTCTGGGTTGTTTTGGGGATTCGAATGTTCGACCAGATTATCAAATTTTGTCTGTGTGGCTTTCCGGATAAATTTTAGAATATGTTAAAAAGTTCGACCGGATAAAAATACCCAATTTTTCCCCTGTCGGGAAATTTCCAAGTGTTGGATTTTTCCGTAGTTTAACGACGTTCTAAGTAGTGCAAGTAACGCGATGGACCCTCTAGAAGACAACAAACCTTAACTCGATTATGTGACCGTCTTGAACTGCCCTTTGAACCTTCGGGTTTGGGGCAGTACGGCGTGCCACATGTTAGGCGTTGGCTTGACCCTTCTACGGCTGGACCGTTGGTACTGAGGCACGAACTGAATGTTGTTAGACTTATTTCATGTATTGAGCTGTATCGGGAAAACTTTGGTATTCGACTGTTCGATCGGAAAGTTTAACATTTTCTATTTATCCGGAATGTGATACAATAATTGGAATTCACAAAAAGTATGAGATAACTGAATGAATGTTATAAACATAGCAGTTTAGTCTCACTTGATCGGTTGCCACGGAATTTTTATGTGATCAAAACTCTGTCGCAATCACGTAGCGTACGCGGATACTCGCCGGGTAAACTTAATAGACAGCTACACCCCATAGCCCCGACCAAGTGACTGTAGGAGAACCCCGTCGCCGAAAGCATCCGTTCGGGTGCTCCCGGTAGCGGTGTTCCGCCTTGGTGCACTTCGTCGACGGTATTGGGGGTGCAGCTGCCTACTAAAGTTTGCGACGAGCATTCGATCAGGATGTCGGGAATCTTGTTGAATTGCCCGACTTGATATTGAAAAGTGATTTCGATAACGAGACTAAAATATGGGGTTTATAATTGTTAGGCATGCGATGTCTAAGGAATTCATTTGGTCAGGCATGCGATGTCTGAGGAGTTTGCGGATTCCAACTGTTGTAGTTTTACACTTTCTTTTCTTTGACCGTAAGTGTAATATGTGATATCGCCGGTTTTGTTGCTATATGTCAACGACAATTGGGATGCGCATATTTACTTACGTTGATGACATGTGATGTTATGTGTTGCTGGATATGTTATATTGCATCGTCGTGTTCGAATAGCCGGGGGTTTTTATGTGAGATGAGTGTTTTTTCATTTTCATTCATGTAAAAACTTGTGTGTAATATTCTTTTATTGGGGCACTTCCTGGTTGCGGAAGATGTCACCGTTGGTATATTATTTACTTTTCCGCACTAGGATAGACCCAAGGAGGAGAGCACAAGTAACCGGGTTCTGGAGTCCAGTGGGAGACCAACTCCAGGAGTCGAGTCCGGGTTTCCTAACTCTGGAATTGGTAGGGTTGCTTGCCGCTCTCGTAGGGGTCTAGGGGTGTGGGTTTGGCTATTCATCCCGACCGTGGAATCCGTGTTTTATACTGGCTCGTATTAAAAAACACGGACGTCCTAGTATATCCAATATTTCATATGTTTTTTCTGCTGCGATATCTGTGATGTGATCATATGATGTTATGTGATAAATACAGTATATAGTATATATGATATATTATATAGACGTTACTTATGTTTTACACCCGTGCTAGCCCTGCCCCGCTCTGTCGTTAGTTACCTAACCTAACGGTGCACGAGGGGACATCGAGGCGAATGCGGATGGCATAAGTGTACGTCGTATTTATCTGTGATGTTTAGGTACATTAAATGATGGGACTTCATTAATGTGATTAATGAAAGAAAAGAAACCTAAAGATGTTGTAGAATCGAATTTCAAAATAAAACAGGTAGCTACAGTTCTTGCTTTGCACAGCGGTATATATGATATTTCCTGCACCTTATACGATAAGGAAAGGACCGAGATCCCTTCACCGGGAGTGACTCCTTTAGCAATAACTGGCAGATGCTACACACTCAGTTTGTCTTTTGATTGCTTTTAAGAGTTTTTGCTTTGCACAGTGATATATGTGATATATCCCGCATCTCATTCGATGAGGAAAGGACCGACGATCCCTTCACCGGGAGTGACTCCTTTAGCAAAACTAGAAAAGCCTCAAAAACACTCCATTTCAAAATCATTCGATCCTACAACAATATCAAGTTCATTACGCAATTGGTTTTCAGAAAAACCTGCCGTAGCCCTCCGTCATTTCAGATAAGTACTAGTTAGTATTCGTGCTACGTTTGTTGACTATGTTAAGGCGTAGTGTGCGGTAGCTAATTAGTGCTTATCTTCATAAGCATATGATGCGATTGGATTAGGGTAGTCGTGCGACTTTGTTGACTATGTTAAGGGTCGTGCGGGTGGGTTTAATTCAATCGGGAAATGACGGGTTGAACTTGACTAGCACTTATGATTTGTTGACTATGTTAAGGTCATATAGCTGCTAGGGGCAAAATATTATCGGGAATTTCAAGTGTTGAAATTTGCAATGAGATTGCATACCTTCTATGAGATAGTTGGATCCCGATACCCGCTGCGAGTAAGAGTTACTCCTGGGAGAGTTTTATACATTACAATTAGCCGATCAAGTAGGTGTCTAGAAAAGTGTTAACGAGGTTACGCCTCTGGGAAAACGAGGTTTACATTAATTAGGTTCGTGCGAAAGCACGGGGAACCTCCCTCAAAGTACCGACACTGGCCTGGCTGAAAGATTGGCGAACTTGTAGTGTGTAATTAATCCCGGCTAGTCTTTCCTTTTAGGGTTTGAAGGAAGATTTGATAAAAAGCAGTGGGAGCCATCCTGATTAGATAAAATAATAACCAATCTATTCTTGCAAGAGCGCACGCTGAGTGTTTTCTTCTCTCTCTCTCCTGGTAGCGACCATATCACTCCTTAATCAAGATAATAATACGGATTATTGACCGAACCCGCTTGTTATACTGAGCTGGGGAACGTTGGTCCCGCTCTAACTTATAATTGTTATAAGACAGAGCAGGAAAATGGGGAATACCAGATTTCCCGTGCCGCCCAAATGAAGAGAGTGCATGATGATGCATCATCTTCGGGTGTGTTCGTTACACAGAACTGTTTCTCAGTATCCTCTGTATCCTGGGTATTTGATACCGGATCAGAATCCCAGATATGTAAGATGTTACATAGGGCTACAAAAGGGTAGAAAAACTGAGAACGGGTGATAAGTTTCATGAGGCAGAAAACAGGGCAAGTGTTGCAGCCAAGTCTGTTGGTCACTGTCACCCTGTATTGTAATACATTGATTCTGAACGAATGTTATTATATACCGAACCTGATATACAAAATCATATCACTCTCTTTATTAGTAAAGAAATGATAAAATTTTGTATTGTTGGATAATGTTTTGAACATTTCCTATATCAAAAGTTGATCGGTTCAGGCACGTTATCTAAAAGCATTGATGTTCTAAATCAAACTACAGTTCTTAGTATATGGAACACACACAAGAGGAAGAGTTCAGAAATGAACGGATCCTTCTTGAGGTATTGTAGACTAGGTCATATCAATGCGACCCGACTGGCTAAAGTTACATTAAGATGCATATTTAAATCAGTTTGAATTTACATCTTATCAAACTTGCCAGTCATGTCACAAAGATAAGATGACCATAGCTCTGTTTATTGGAAACAGAGAAAGAGTTAGTGAACTCTTGGGACTGATACATGATGATGTATGTAAGGTCTCTTGTCTACACATGCCAGGACTGATTCTTTATACTTCATTATATTCTCTGATAATCTCTCAAGATTCAGTCATATGTTCCTGTTGAAACATGAGTCCGAACCTTTTGAGATATTCACAGAATATAAGTTAGAAGTAGAGAACCAAAATACGGGTATAAGTATTATGTCTTTTGATGTGATCAAGGAGGAGAATACTTGGGCACGGAAATCCTGGACTATTCTATAGGAGAATGAGATTCTCTCTCAGCATTACTCCTTCGTATACACCATAGCACGATGGTATGTCGGGGCGGAGCAATCACACCCTATATGATAAGGTGCGCTCTATGATGAGTACTACTGAGTTACCTGTTTCCTTTTGGGAGTTATGCACTTGAGAAGCTGCATACCTATTGAATAGGGTTCAAATCAAATCAGTTGCTTACCACTTCATATATGATATGGAAAGGGAAGAGCCCATGTCTTAAGCTAGTTAAGATTTGGGGTTGTCCGGCCTATGTCTAAAAGCAAAATCCGGACAAGCTCGAGGCAAGGTCTGTTATGTACAACTGGAAAGGTTCCAGCTATACAAATGACAGCAGATGACTTGGTAGAACCAGAGGATTCAATAGCAACCGACGAACTTCAGCCTCTCCGCCGATCTAGTAGGTTTCCTCACCCACCTGAGAGATACTTCGGTTGCTCTATGACAGTGGGAGCGAGGATTGCATCATGAGATGATGACCCAACTGGTTTCGAGCTGGCCATCAGGAGTAAGACTCTGTAAGAATGGCTGGATGCTCATCGATCTGAGATGGAATCCTTATACACCAACAAAGTATGGACTTTGGTTGCTATATCTGAAGGGTTAAATCCCCATCAGGAGCAAGTATATCTTGAGAAGATTACTTGGAGTAGATGGAAAAGTTAAGACTTTCAAAGCTAGACTTGTTAAAAGTTTGCATCATTGTCCAGGCGTGGATAATGATGAAACCTTTTCCAGTACCTATGCTTAAGTCCATCCAGATACTAATTGCCACGGCTACATACCATGACTACGATATCTGGCGGTTGGGTGTCATGACTGCTTTTCTAAATACTGATTTAGAAGAGTGCGTCTATAAGTACACAGCCAGAGGGCCTCGTAGACAGTGGGAGCAACGGAAACGTGTGCAAGATGCTTTATAGGATAAAGCAGGCATCGCGGAGTTGGAACATCTGTTTTGGTGGATTAGTCAAGGAAGTTGACATCATCAAAATGGTAGATGAACCTTGTATATACAAAAAGGTAGTAGGGAGTATGGTGGTGATCCTCGTAGTGTACGTGGATGACATACTCATGATAGGGAAGGAGTTTCCTATGCTACGCTCGGTCAATCTCCGCTTATCACAAGGATTCTCCAGATAGGATCAATGTGATACGTCCTCCATCCTGAGTTTTCATCTATGAGATAGATGTTATTTGGGTGTTAGTATACTCACTAGTTGTAGTGAGATGGTATCAATCGATCCTGGGGAGAATCACTGGAAGGGTTCCAGGGTGATAAAGACGACTGAATGTCAGTCGCAGGCATTGTCTTTACCCTGAGTAAAGGGACGGTATGTTGGAAGAGTTCCAAGCTAGATACCGTGGCATACTAGACGATAAAGGCTGGATACATCGCTACTTAAGATGCTACCAAAGAGGCTGTTTGGATGTATATTAGTTCATGAGATGAACTTAGTTCCTACCATTGTGTGACAATGGAGTTGTGGCTTATGCCAGGAACCCCCGTCCCATCAGTGATCCAGACATATTCTAAGGCAGTATCACTTGATCATGAAGATGGTTGATCTCTAAGGGATCGAGGTTAGGAGAGTAGACTCAGAGGAAAACACGGCGGATCCACTCACGAAGGCCTAATTCCAAAGAGAGATTTTTATGGGATGGTTGAGTATGACATACTACAACCACTGCTACAGATGGCCCTACTGCAAGTGGGAGATTGTTAGTTATATGTATGCCCTAGAGGCCATTACTGTACATTGGATGTATATTGTAGTGGATGCTGGGACATATATATGGAGGACTTTCTTGCTCGACATGATAGTATGCTATCTGGTTGCTCTTTACCTTAACGTGTACATAGATTGTCTCTCTATTACATGTTGGTAAAGCCCTTAGGATGTGTACTTGACTACCTGGACTATGATGCGGATCATACTAGTGGGGACATGGTAGTCCATAAGTACATCCTTCAAAGTCCCTAGTTGTGGGTGTATCGAGATGGGGCATCGATATACCAGAGTAGACTAGCATGTACCTTTTCGACCCATATAGATGGGCGATGGATGATCCCATATCCATCGGTGTTTGACATCAGAGATGATATACGGGTGCTCAGTAGAGACTGGGTACACTGGACGGACTCGCCGAGAACTCCCATATGGTATTATACCTTACGTCAGATGGCAGTTCTCTGGTGACACTGGTACAGAGTAGTCTGTTGACCCGAGATCGTCATAGAGTCTTGTGTGGTTCCCACTGTGCTTTGATTTCCATCTTACCACGTCCAAGAGGGCGTGCAAAACGGTGGTTTTTGGGTACAGTCCCGAGTCACATGGAGGCAATGAGCGATAGGAGGGGATTCGTCTCTCCCGGTATAGGGAGTTGATGTTGCACTGTGTTCGATTGGCTATAACAGGAAGTCCCTGGCCAGGGCTGATCAGAGAATTGCTGGTAAGTGTTACCAGTAGTTTCTCGACCCGTTATGAGCCTCATATCGACACGACTTATCGAGCTATTGGGGTCTGACGTTTACCACCCCTAGGCAAGATATGCGACATATCAGACGAACAGACCGGACTGTACGGTAGTGTTACTGGTTGGATTCACTGGAGTGTGAGCGGGCTTGCTCGTCGATCTTCTGATCGCTCAATACCCGGGTGGCCGTTACATTTATCAGACCGCTTGCGGCTTGTGGGTGTTTGATATGATCATCACCTGCTGCCGGCGTATTGACGAGTCTTTAGAGTCCTACACAGAGGTTTCCTGGCTCAAGCGAAACGAAATAGGAGCGCATAGGAGATATGTGCGGGACCGAGAATAATGCGTGTATATGATACCGTATTCCATTCTCGCAATGAATGTATCGATTGGTTGTATGCGATATAACCTAGTTATCGATTCAAGCGTTGATTCGATAAGACGATACATAAGATACTAGTCGGTTATATGCGATATTACCGGATCGTTAAATCAAGTGTTGATTTAATGATTTAATGTATAATTATATATTTGATATATTACTTTTCATTAACTAGTATCGGTTCACTTTAAATGGATTTTCTCACTTGGTTTGTGCACATTGTATATGTGATATACTTTTGTACACAAGATTGTATCATGTTTGATGATACATGCTAGTTTGGGTTTGTGTAAAGAATTAAACCATGGTTACTTAAGTGGTTAGGGTTTCATTTCCTTTTCTCATTTATTTATCTATTTATTCATTTTGGAAAAAGGAAAGCATAAAGAGAAAATGGTTGCTAACTTTGTTTGTATTATGAAGCTTCATGAAGCTTTGATCAAAATGACCACTTTGTCTTCATCTTTAACCCTAACCATTCATCTAACCTTAGTCAATTCTCTACACTTGACCATGGTTGATTATGATAAGTATTATTTTATTTTCTATTTTCAAAAGAACTTATCATAACATTATCATCTTCTTCTTCTTCTTCTTCAAGATGAAGAACCTTGATTCCATCAATGGTGATTGATGAAAATGAGTGAGAAATCCAATTCTAAAGTCTACCCACTTCCTATTTCTTCATCCTCTACCTCTTGCCAAGTAGTAGAGTGTGTTTTCTTCACAAGTTTTTGGACTTGGTGAAGTTGGAGCTTGATCTAGCGATGCCTCGACGTAGATCAACTTCGGCATCGTCGTCGATGACCTAGCCCGTCCATTCTCCGATAAAGCCGACGCTAGAGCCCGGGGTTCGACTTGGACAGAGAGGAGACTTCATTGCGGAGCTATGGAGGTGGAGCACCGGATCTACAAAGGTTGTATTTTCGTTATCTTATAGTTTAGTTGTAAACTAGCTCGTTTTATCGCCTAAACTTCTAGCCAACGATCTAGTCTAGGGTTTCTCGGCACCGTATTTTTGAAATTAGCATAGTTGATTCCTTATGAGACCTCTTGAGAGTGCCTAGGAACCCTACATCTTTCTATATTTCTACCAGATCTCAAGTCCTTGAGTTGGCGTAATTTTGATCAGCACTTCGACAATTTTGACCTGTCTCCTGGAATTTCCTCCACAGACTTCGAAACAAGTGTTGCGCAATACAGGGATGATGCGATGCCATGATAAACACACAATTTCCCTAAAAATGCCGGTTTTAGAGTATAACACATGCAATCTGGTATTTCAGGACTGTTTAGCTAATATGTGCTATATGAATGCCGAACACTTCTAGATGAGTGCAATGATAGGGAAATTGCCGTGTTAAAAATGCAGCATTTTCGACTGATCAAATTCCTCCAAACTTATTTTCGATCGCCTCGAGCGAACTTTTACTAAAAAGAGAAGGAGAAAATAAAGAAAGAGAAAAACTAACTAGCACACTTTCGTAGGCAACACGATTGCACTGAGCACGAGCAACAAGCCTTTAAACCGCTAGGTGTCCCTAGTAGGAGGAGTGTTGTCTCCTGAGGGTTTTCAGCGGATTGCACCCACAAAATCCAATAATAAAAGGAAGATCATGAAATTTACATTTAAAGAAAAGAATTGCAAAAGAAAAACTATGAAAATTAGGGTTTTCAACTAAGCTAGCTTTTCGGTTGTAATGAGCCCTATCTTAATAGTCATGAAAAGATGTCAGAAATCACGTCCTCCCTCAATAAAACAACGTCTTTATTCTTCATTCCTATCTTTCATCCAAACATCGATCATATAACTCTGCGTGTGTGTAAAGACATCCCTACACCCGGAGAATTCAATTCAAGCTATCATACTCTTGCCCATCAGCCTCAGTACTTTTTAATTAATGAATATTTAGATGAGATTGCTCACACACTTTCATGCGACCGTTAATACTTCTTGAGGTACTAACCGACCGATTACTCATGTGCTTGCTTATTTGGTGTATTTTCCTCGTCTTGCACCATCTAAGGCATAGCAGTGACTCCCAGACCAGTTGGCCTTAGGGCACTAGGTGAAGAGGCACCCTCGCTATATTTTTTTATTGCTGCCTTGGCGATAACAAAACCAGTGTTCATTTTTTCTCTCACCACTTTATATTTTATTCATTTTTTTTTATTTCCTTCATACTTTTAGCTTTAAGACAAGAGCATTTCAAGGTATCCTCTACTATCCCGAGTTTCAAGACGTGTGTAAGTGCGAATAGCAGGGTATCAACGTTCAAAATGTTTGGCTTCCAGAATATGTTAGTTATGTATATACCCTAGAGGCCATTGTTGTACATATGATGTATATTATTATGGATGCTTAGATATATACAGAGAGGACTTTCTTGATCGTCATGATAGTATGCTATTTGGTTTCACTTTATCTTAACATATTGACTTGTATTGGTTTACTGTTTTTCTCTCACATGTTGATAAAGCCCTTAGGATATGTACTCGACTACTGGGATTATGATGAAATCATACTAGTGGGGCCATAGTAGTCGATGAGTACATCCTATAACTGTTCCTAGTCGAGGGTATATCGAGACAGGGCATCGATACACCAGAGTAGACTAGCGTATACGCATCTTGACCCATATGATGGGCGATGGATGATCCCATATCCATCGGTGTTTGACATCAGAGATGGTGTACGGGTGCTCAGTGGAGACTAGGTACACTGGACGGACTCGCCGAGAACTCCCAGATGGTGATATACCACACGTCAGATGGCAGTTCTCCGGTGACACTGGTACAGGGTAGTCTATAGACCCGAGATCGTCTTAGAGTCTTGTATGATTCCCACTGTGCTTTGATTTCCACCTTACCACGTCCAAGAGGGCGTGCAAAACGGTGGCTTTTGGGTACAGTCCCGAATCACATGGAGGCAATGAGCGATAGGAGGGGATTTGTCTCTCCCGGTATAGGGAGTTGATGTTGTGCTATGTTCGATTGGCTAAAATTGGAAGTCTCTGGCCAGGGCTGATATAGAGATTTACTGGTAAGTGTTACTAGTAGTTTCTCGACCCGTTATGAGCCACACATCGACACGACTTATCGGTTACTGGGGTCTGACGTATACCACCCCTAGACTTGATATGCGACATATCAGACGAACAGATCGGACTGTACGGGAGTGTTACTGATTGGATTCACAGGAGAACGCACAGGCTAGCTTGTTGATCTTATGATCGCTCAATACCTGGGTGGCTGTTACGTTTAGCTGACCGCTTGCAGCTTGTGGGAGTTTGATATGATCATCACCTGCTACCGGTGTATTGACGATTCTTTAGAGTCCTACAGAGAGGTTTCTTGGCTCAGGCGAAACGGAGTAGAGGCGCATATGTGATATGTGCAGGACCGAGAATAATGCGATATGAGATACCGTATTATATTCTCGCGATATTTAGATATGAACCGGGTCATCGGATCAAGTGTTGATTCGATGAATCGGTACATGATATATTAGTCGGTAATATTCGATATAGCCGGATCGTCGGATCAAGTGTTGTTTCGATGATTTAATGTATAATAATATATATGATATATTATATTACATTATCTAATATTGGCTCGCTTTATTCTTTCATTTTCTCACTGGTTGATACATTGATATATATGCGATATATGTTAATTGTATTTTTTTCTTTTGTTGCAAATATATAATATATATGTGATATATATTATTGTGACATGATATGATTTATTATTAAACATGTTTAAGGATGATTAAAAGAGATTAGGGTTTGATTAGGGTTAGCTTCTTCTTGCACCTTCTAGAAGCTTTGTTTTTGTCATGCTTAAGATATTATGGTTGATATTTTTGCATGACTCATAACTTAACCTAACCAAACCCTAACTCTAGTTTATTCTCTACAAATTATTAGCCACTCATCCTTGACCATGGTTGATACATCAATCATATACTTTCATTTCAATTCATCACAAAAGGAATTATCATTATCATTTCCATTATCATCTTCTTCTTCTCTCTTGATTTTGAGCTCACTAGAAATTCCATTTGTGATGATAAATTGTGAGAAAGTGAATTAAAAAGAAAGCATAAATACTACTCCTTCATCCTCATCTCATCTAGCCCATGAGATTAGTGTGTTCATCTTTTTAGAGTGAGAAAGCTTGAGTTATTGAAACTTCGACGTAGATCATCGGAGATTTGGAACACTTCAAGCAAGCATGGATCGTTCGAGTCGTGGAGCCTCTCTTGAGTCCGGGAGATCATGGATCACGGCAAAGGGACTTCTACTCGGAGCTTGTGAAGAGAAGGAGCGGACTACAAAGGTTGTAATCCCTCACACTTAGATAAAAAGATGTTATCTTTCATGCTTAACCCTAATAATCTAGCAAAGATCCTGTCTTTGGGTTGTTCGGCACGTCTGAATTTTTATCCGGGCATGTTTGATGCCTTATGAACCTTCACAAGAGTGACTAGGAACCCTACAGTGGTATCAGAGCCTAGCTAGAGCATTAGGCGTCGTGTTTACGAAGTTAAAACTCTGATCGAACCCGGGCCGACATAATTTACCCCCTCTCTGGAAATTTTTCAAAATCTGGGATTTTTCTGAATTAAAAATACGTAAAAAAATCAGCAGGGAATTCTAAGAATTACCATGAAACACGGGCCCACAAATCCACCAAACCGCGGCGGAACCGTGGCGGGAACCTGCTTCCCGCGGCGGTTCCGTGGCGGAATCTTGGAATTGGGACACGTGGTTTTCATGGTAATAACCGTAGGTGCTTGTTGATGCTTCTGGGTATTTTTAAAAATGATTCAAGTGTTGTTTAATCTGGGGTTTATTTTGTAATTGTAGATTCGATCGGAAAATTTAAATTCGTTGTTTTTCCAGATATTTAGAAATTGTTAAAAAGTTCGAACGGATATCATTAACTCACTTTTTCCCGGCACGTAAAACTTTCAAGTGTTGAATTTTTATCGGGTTTAAATCTTTCGGAAAAATTGTACAAGTTAAGCGGTGGACCCTCTAGAAGACAACAAACCTTAACTCGATTATGTGACCGTTTTGAACTGCCTTTTGAACCTTCGGGTTTGGGGCAGTACGGCGTGCCACTTGTGAGGCGTTGGCTTGACCCTTCTACGGCTGGATCACCGATACTGTGACATATTCTGGGATTATTTGAACTCCGCTCAAGTGTTGAGCAATTTTGGAAATTTTGGGTATTTGATTATCTGTTCGGAAAGTTTAATACTGTCTATTTATCTGGAATGTGATACAATATGTGGAATTCATAGAGTTAGGCATGAAATGCGGAGTATGTGATATTTCGGATTTATGATGTCTAAAGTGATTGTGAATTCCAAATATTGTAGTTTTACACTTTCTTTTCTGTGACCGTAAGTATAATATGTGATATCGCCGGTTTCGTTGCTATATGTCAACGACAATTGGGATGCGCATATTTACTTACGTTGATGATATGTGATATTATGTGTTGCTGTGATATGTTATATTGGATCGTCGCGTTCTGAATAGCCGGGGGTTTTATGTGAGATGAGGGTTTTTATTTTCATTCATGTAAAATTCATTTGTAATGTAATATTCTTTTATTTGGGGCACTTCCAGGTTGAGATTGATGTCACCCTTGTATATTATTTACTTTTCCGCATTAGGTAGACCAAGGAGGGGAGCACAAGTAACCGGGTTTTAGGGTCCAATGGGAGGCCATCTCGAAGAGTCGAGACCGGGTCTCCTAACCCTAGAATTGGCAGTGTTACTTGCCACTCTCGTAGGGGTCGTGGGATGTGGGTTTGGGTATTCGTCGCGACCGTGGAATCCGTGTTATATACAGGCTCGTATTGAAAATACGGACGTCCTAGTATATCCAATATTTCATATATGTTCTTCTGCTGCAATGTTCTGTGATGAGATCATATTACTGCCTGAGACGAATGCTTATACTATATATATATGCTGATATATAAATATTACTGCTTTTGTTTCTTCTGTGATGCTTAGGAAGCATAAGCTGATGGGATTTTTATTAATGAGATTAATAAAAAGAAAATAAACCTAAAGATGTTGTAGAATCAAAACTTTATAAAAAGGGTAGCTACAGTTTTGCTTTGCACAGTGATATATATGATATATCCTGCACCTTATTCGATGGGGAAAGAGCCGACGATCCCTTCACCGGGAGTGACCTCTTTAACGAAACTTGCAGATGCTACAAAACTCGGTTTGTCTTTTGATTGCTTTTAAAGTTTTGCTTTGCACAGCGGTATATATGATATATCCTGCACCTTATTCGATGAGGAAAGGGCCGACGATCCCTTCACCGGGAGTGACCCCTTTAGCGAAACTAAGAAAAACCTCAAAAACACTCCTCTTTCAAAAACTACTCGATTCTACGACGATATCAAGTTCATTACGCAATAGGTTTTCTGAAAAACCTGTCGTAGCTCTCCGTCATTTCAGATAAATCCTACTTAGTATTCGTGCAGTGTTTGTTGACCTTGTCAAGGCACAGTGTACGGTAGTTAATTAGTGTTTATCTGCTAAAACATGAGATGTGATTGGATTAGGGTATTCGTACGGCCTAGTTGACCTTGTCAAGGGTCATGCGGGTGGGTTTAATTCAATCAGGAAATGACGGGTTGAACTTGACTTGCGATTTATGGTTTGTTGACCTTGTTAAGGTCATAGATCGCTAGGGGCAAAATATTATCGGGAATTTCAAGTGTTGAAATTTGCAATGAGATTGCATACCTTCTATGAGATAGTTGGATCCCGATACCCACTGCGAGTAAGTGTTACACCTGGGAGAGTTTTACACAGGACAATTAGTCGATCAAGTAGGTGTCTAGAAAAGTGTTAACGGGGTTACGCCTCTGGAAAAACGAGGTTTATTTTAATTAGGTCCGTGCGAAAGCACGGGGAACCTCCCTCAATGTACCGACACTGATCTGGCTGAAAGATTGACGAAATTGTAGGGTGTAATTAATCCCGGCTAATTTTACCTTTTAGGGTTTGAAGGTAGATTTGATAAAAACAGTGGGAGACATCCTGATTAGATAAGATAATAACCAATCTAATCTTGCAAGAGCATACGCTAAAGTGTTTTTCTTCTTTCTCTCTCCAGGTAGCGACCATGTCAGGCCATAATCAAGATAATAATATGGATGTATTGACTGAACCCGCTTATTATACTGAGCAGGGGAACGTTGGACCCGTTCTTTCTTATAAGAGTTATAAGAATGAACAGGAAACAGGAGAATGTCTGGATTCTCATGCCGCCCAAAAGAACATGCATATTGATGCATCTTCTTCAGGTGTGTTAGTTATTGAGAACTGTTTCTCAGTTCACCCTACGTCCTGGGTATTAGATACCGGATCAAGATCCCACATATGTAAATTGTTACATGCGCTACGAAAAGGTAGAGAACTGGAAAAAGGTGATCATTCCATTCAATTAGGGAATGGTGCAAGTATTGCAGCCAAAGCAGTTGGCGAATATCACCTAGTATTACCAAGTCGTAATACACTGATTCTGAATGAGTGTTATTATATACCGAACATGATGTGCAACATTATATCAGTTTCTTTATTAAGTAAAGAAGGATATAATTTTGTAGTAAAGGATAATGTTATGAACATATTCCTAGATCAAAAGTTGATTGCATCAGGCTCGTTACATAATGGCATATTCATTCTAAATCAGAATACAGTCCTTAATATACAAAACACACACAAGAGGAAAAGTTCAGAAATGAACGAATTCTTCTTGTGGCATTGTAGACTTGGTCATATCAATGCGACACGACTGGCTAAGTTAAATAAGGATGGTTATTTGAATCCGTTCGAATTATCATCTTATGATACTTGCCATTCATGTCTCAAAAGAAAAATGACCAAAGCTCCGTTTAGTGGACACGAAGAAAGAGTTACCGAACTCTTAGGACTGGTACATAGTGATGTATGCGGTCCAATGTCTACGCATGCCAGGAACGGTTCTTCCTACTTCATTACATTCACTGACGATCTCTCTAGATTCGGACATGTGTTCCTAATGAAACACAAGTCTGAAGCTTTTGAGAAATTCAGAGAATATAAGCACGAAGTAGAGAATCAAACGGGCAAAAGTATTAAGATTCTTCGATCTGATCGAGGAGGTGAATACTTAAGCAATGAGTTCCTAGATTATCTAAAAGAGAATGGGATTCTCTCTCAGCTTACTCCTCCTTATACACCACAGCACAACGGTGTATCGGAGCGGAGGAATCGCACCCTATTAGATATGGTACGCTCTATGATGAGTACAGCTGAGTTACCTATTTCCTTCTGGGGGTATGCACTTGAGACAGTAGCATACCTATTGAATCAAGTTCCAACTAAATCTGTACCTACCACACCATATGAGATATGGAGTGGGAAGAGACCGTATCTTAAACGAGTTAAGATATGGGGTTGTCCGGCCTATGTAAAAAGGCAAAATCCGGACAAACTCGAGGCACGGTCAGTTCTTTGCAAGTTTGTAGGATATCCGAAGAATTCTTATGGATATTTTTTCTATCACAGTGAGGAGCAAAAAGTGTTTATTGCTCAACATGCCACCTTTTTAGAAAAGGAATTTTTGCAAAAGAGATTAGTGGCTCTGAGGTAGAACTGGAAGAAGTTCCAGTAACAGAAACTGCAACTGAAGATTTAGTGGAACCAGAGGATTCAGTAGTACCCGACGAACCCCAGCCTCTCTGCCGATCTAGTAGGGTTTCTCGTCCACCTGAGAGATACTACGGTTTTCTCATTTATGGTGGAAGCGAGGACTGCATCATGGATGATGATGAACCGACTAGTTTCGAGAAGGCCATCACTAGGGGTGACTCTGTGAAATGGCTAGATGCAATGCGATCTGAGATGGAATCCATGTACACCAAGAAAGTATGGACTTTGGAAAATGCTCCTGAAGGGGTAAAACCCATAGGGAGCAAGTGGATCTTTAAAAAGAAATTTGGTGTAGATGGAAAAGTTGAGACTTTCAAAGCTAGACTTGTAGCAAAGGGTTTTCGTCAATGACCAGGTGTGGATTATGACGAAACCTTTTCTCCAGTGGCTATGCTTAAGTCCATCCGGATCTTACTTGCCATTGCTGCATACCATGACTACGAAATCTGGCAAATGGATGTTAAGACCGCCTTTCTAAACGGTGATTTGGAAGAGTGCATGTACATGACTCATCCAGAAGGCTTCGTAGACAGTGGGAGCAGCGGAAAGGTGTGCAAGCTGCTTAAATCCATTTATGGGTTAAAGCAAGCATCGCGGAGTTGGAACATCTGTTTTGATGTTGTAGTCAAAGAGTTTGACTTCATCAAAAATATAGATGAACCTTGTATCTATAAGAAGGTAGCAGAGGGTAAGGTTGTCTTCCTCGTATTGTACGTGGATGACATACTCTTGATAGGAAATGATATTCCTATACTGCAATCAGTCAAGCTCTTCTTATCACAGAGATTCTCAATGAAAGATCTCGGTGATGCCTCCTGCATATTGGGAATCATGATCTATAGAGATAGATTTAAACGGATACTGGGATTGTCCCAATCCAGGTACATTGACACCATACTAAAGTGGTTTAGTATGGAAGAATCCAAGCGTGGGAACCAACCCACAATCTTTGGACTCACTCTCTCCAAAGAGATGTCTCCCAAGACTGATTTAGAGAGAGCTCGCATGCAAGGGATAACCTATGCTTCGGTAGTAGGCTCTATCATGTATGCGATGCTATGTACCAGACCCGATGTAGCATACTCACTAAGTGTAGTGAGTCGGTATCAAGCAGATCCTGGAGAGAGTCACTGTACAGCTGTGAAGAACATTCTCAAGTACTTATGAAGGACTAAAGAGATGTTCTTGGTGTATGGTAATGGAGAACTCCAGGTGGAGTCCTTTACCGATTCCAGCTTCCAAAGTGATAAGGACAACTCTAAGTCGCACTCGGGATTTGTCTTTACCCTCAATGGAGGGGCAGTATGTTGGAAGAGTTCCAAACAGGATACCGTTGCAGACTCGACGATGGAGGCTGAATACATCGCTGCCAACGATGCTGCCAAAGAGGCTGTCTGGATCAAGAAGTTCATTAGTGAACTTGGTGTGGTTCCATCCATTGAGCATCCAATACCTCTGTATTGCGATAACAATGGAGCTGTGGCTTTGGCCAAAGAACCCAGATCCCATCAGAAATCTAGACATATTCTGAGGCGGTATCACCTCATCAGGGAGATAGTTGATCGCCGGGAGATCGAGGTCAGGAGAGTAGATACGAAGGACAACACTGCGGATCCATTCACGAAGGCTATTCCCCAGATACAGTTTGAGAGATTATTCGGGATGCTAGGTATGAGATACTACAGCAGCTGGCCTCAGTGCAAGTGGGAGATTGTTAGTTATGTATATGCCCTAGAGGCCATTGTTGTGCATATGATGTATATTATGATGGATGCTTAGATATATACAGAGAAGACTTTCTTGCTCGTCATGATAGTATGCTATTTGTTTTCACTTTATCTTAACATGTTGACTTGTATTGGTTTACTGTTTTTCTCTCACATGTTGATAAAGCCCTTAAGATCTGTACTCGACTACTGGAATTATGATGAGATCATACTAGTGGGGCCATAGTAGTCGATGAGTACATCCTATAACTGTTCCTAGTCGAGGGTATATCGAGACAGGGCATCGATACACCAGAGTAGACTAGCGTATACGCATCTTGACCCATATGATGGGCGATGGATGATCCTATATCCATCGGTGTTTGACATCAGAGATGGTGTACGGGTGCTCAGTGGAGACTGGGTATACTGGACGGACTCGCCGAGAACTCCCAGATGGTGATATACCACACGTCAGATTGCAGTTCTCCGGTGACACTGGTACAGGGTAGTCTGTAGACCCGAGATCGTCATAGAGTCTTGTGTGATTCCCACCGTGCTTTGATTTCCACCTTACCACGTCCAAGAGGGCGTGCAAAATGGTGGCTTTTGGGTACAGTCCCGAATCACATGGAAGCAATGAGCGATAGGAGGGGATTTGTCTCTCCTGGTATAGGGAGTTGATGTTGTGCTGTGTTCGATTGGCTATAACTGGAAGTCCCTGGCCAGGACTGATATAGAGATTTTCTGGTAAGTGTTACTAGTAGTTTCTCGATCCGTTATGAGCCACACATCGACACGACTTATTGGTTACTGGGGTCTGACGTATACCACCCCTAGACTTGATATGCGACATATCAGACGAACAGACCGGACTGTACGGGAGTGTTACTGATTGGATTCACAGGAGAACGCACAGGCTAGCTTATTGATCTTATGATCGCTCAATACCTGGGTGGCTGTTACGTTTAGCTGACCGCTTGCAGCTTGTGGGAGTTTGATATGATCATCACCTGCTACCGGTGTATTGACGATTCTTTAGAGTCCTACAGAGAGGTTTCTTGGCTCAGGCAAAACGGAGTAGAGGCGCATATGTGATATGTGCAGGACCGAGAATAATGCGATATGAGATACCGTATTATATTCTCGCGATATTTAGATATGAACCGGGTCATCAGATCAAGTGTTGATTCGATGAATCGGTACATGATATATTAGTCGGTAATATTCGATATAGCCGGATCGTCGGATCAAGTGTTGATTCGATGATTTAATGTATAATAATATATATGATATATTGTATTACATTATCTAATATTGGCTCGCTTTATTCTTTCATTTTCTCACTGGTTGATACATTGATATATATGCGATATATGTTAATTATATTATTTTCTTTTGTTGCAAATATATAATATATATGTGATATATATTATTGTGACATGATATGATTTATTATTAAACATGTTTAAGGATGATTAAAAGAGATTAGGGTTTGATTAGGGTTAGCTTCTTCTTGCACCTTCTAGAAGCTTTGTTTTTGTCATGCTTAAGATATTATGGTTGATATTTTTGCATGACTCATAACTTAACCTAACCAAACCCTAACTCTAGTTTATTCTCTACAAATTATTAGCCACTCATCCTTGACCATGGTTGATACATCAATCATATACTTTCATTTCAATTCATCACAAAAGGAATTATCATTATCATTTCCATTATCATCTTCTTCTTCTCTCTTGATTTTGAGCTCACTAGAAATTCCATTTGTGATGATAAATTGTGAGAAAGTGAATTAAAAAGAAAGCATAAATACTTCTCCTTCATCCTCATCTCATCTAGCCCATGAGATTAGTGTGTTCATCTCTTTAGAGTGAGAAACCTTGAGTTATTGAAACTTCGACGTAGATCATCGGAGATTTGGAACACTTCAAGCAAGCATGGATCGTTCGAGTCATGGAGCCTCTCTTGAGTCCGGGAGATCGTGGATCTCGGCAAAGGGACTTCTACTGGGAGCTTGTGAAGCGAAAGAGCTGACTACAAAGGTTTTAATCCCTCACACTTAGATAAAAAGATGTTATCTTGCATGCTTAACCCTAATAATCTAGCAAAGACCTGTCTTTGGGTTGTTCGGCACGTCTGAATTTTTATCCGGGCATGCTTGATGCCTTATGAACCTTCACAAGAGTGCCTAGGAACCCTACAGAATAGAAACTATTTTTCAGACTTAATTTTATCCTCAGATTCGTGACTTCCTTCATCTTACTAACCCTTGGGACAACGGCTCATAACTACTTATTACTAGTTCGTATAAGAAAACTTCTAATTTTCTTAGTTTTCTTAAATTTTTTTAATTTCATGGATGTAATTTTTCACTATCTAAACTTTTATTATCTTATTTATGTACAAAAAATATTTTTATCTTTTTGAAATTTTTTAAATTTTTATGGTTTTCAAAAAATGTTTTGTGCTTATGCAAAGTATGATGCAAATGATGCGAAAATAAGCACAAACCTCCCCCAAACATGTTTTCAATAGTGTCCTCACTGTTGCCATCTGCTAAATCTCGAAAAACCTGTAAGCTTGGGAGGAATTTATTAGTTGGGACAAAATATTTAAGTGAAGATCCTCCCCAAAACTTATTTTTGGCTCAAAATTTTGTAAAAATTTTCTTTTCAAGAGCCAGAAAAAATGCCCCCCAAACTTGAGTTATGCAATGTTAATCTTTTGAAAATCACATGAGGGGATCAAAAATCAGTGGTCGATGCCAAGCTTTGCAAAGACCGAAGGTTAACACCAACCATTCAAAATTTTTATCAATGCAGTGCTCTGGTTGGTGGAAGAAGAAGTGGGGAAAGGGTAAGTGGTGGAATAGAATTTATGTGCGTCTCATTTTGAAGAGACGATGCAGTGTATGTGATGGATTACTCGCATTCTTTTTACAGTTCAGAAGAAGGGGTGGAGGTTCAATTTCATTGATTGGGAGATGATTCATCTCAACACCCGTGTCATTCAAAAATGCGAGTTCATTAGCGAAGATCTCCTCGAAAGTTCCATCAATACCCCGATGAATAATGTCATCACAAAGTGCGGGGTGATCTTCAGACTCTAAAAGCAGTTCATAATCAGTGTTAGTTGTTGACCCGGACATCTCTGTTAGTTATATGTATGCCCTAGAGGCCATTACTGTATATACGATGTATATTGTAATGGATGCTTAGATATATAGGGAGGACTTTCTTGCTCGACATGATAGTACGCTATCTGGTTGTACTTTATCTTAACTTGTACTCTGATTGTCTCAATGTTACATGTTGATAAAGCCCTTAGGATATATACTCGACTACTGAGACTATGATGAGATCATACTAGTACGGCCACGGTAGTCGACGAGTACATCCTATAACTATTCCTAGTCGAGGGTGTATCGAGACAGGGCATCGATGCACCAGAGTAGACTAGCGTATACGCATCTTGACCCATATGATGGGCGATGGATGATCCCATATCCATAAGTGTTTGACATCAAGGATGGTGTACGGGTGCTCAGTGGAGACTGGGTACACTGGACGGACTCGCCGAGAACTCCTAGATAGTTTATATCTCACGTCAGATGGCAGTTCTCCGGTGACACTGGTACAGAGTAGTCTGTTGACCCAAGAACGTCATAGAGTCTTGTGTGATTCCCACTGTGCTTTGATTTCCATCATACCACGTCCAAGAGGGTGTGCAAAAAGGTGGCTTTTGGGTACAGTCCCGAATCACATGGAGGCAATGAGCGATAGGAGGGGATTCGTCTCTCCCGGTATAGGGAGTTGATGTTGTGCTGTGTTTGATTGGCTATAACCGGAAATCCCTGGCAAGGGTTGCTGAGATTTACTGGTAAGTGTTATCAGTAGTTTCTCGAACCGTTATAGACCTTATATCGACACGACTTATCAAGCTACTGGGGTCTGACGTTTACCACCCCTAAGCGAGATATGCGACATATCAGACGACGAGACCGGACTGTACGGGAGTGTTACTGTTTGGATTCACAGGAGAATGTACAGGCTTGCTTGTTGATCTTCTGAGCGCTCAATACCTGGGTAGCTGTTACGTTTAGCTGACCGCTTGCAGCTTGTGGGTGTTTGATATGATCATCACCTACTGCCGGCGTATTGACGATTCTTTAGAGTCCTACAAAGAGGTTTCTTGGCTCAGGCAAAACGGAGTAGGAGCACATATGTGATATGTGCGGGACCGAGGATAATGCGATATGAGATACCGTATTCTATTCTCGCGATATTTGATATCAGCCGGGTCATCGGATCAAGTGTTGATTCGATGAATCGGTACGGATAAATATTAGTCGGTTATATGCGATATAGCCGGATTGTCGGATCAAGTGTTGATTCGATAATTTAATGTATAATAATATATATGATATATTAAAATTACATTAACTAATATTAGCTCACTAAAAGATTCTTTTTCTCACTCGGGTAATACATTGATATATATGCGATATATGTTAATTGTATTATTTTATTTTGTTACGATAAATATTATATATGTGATATATAATATTGTAACATGATATGATAACTAATGCAACATGTTTTGTGGAGTTTAAACATGATTAGGGTGTGGATTAGGGTTAAGACTTCTAGTAGATTCTAGAAGGTTTCTTTTTGTCATGATAAAGATATTTGTCTTGATATTTATCTATAACTCATACTTAACCCAACCCAAACCCTAGCCCTTGGTTAATTCTCTACAATGGTTTAGTCAACCATGGTTGCATTATTCATCATATTAATCCTTGCATTATTCATCACAAAAGGATGGATCACTATTCTTCTTCTTCCTCCTCCTTTTGCAAAGCTTTCTTTCCTTTTTATTTGTGATGGAAAGTGGGTGAGAAATAGAAAATAAAAGAGAGCAAAAAATCCTACTTCATCATCCTCATCTATCCTTGCCTTTTAGATGAGGGTGTTCACTTCATATTATGAGTGTTAGCTTGTGCTAACGAAACTTCAAGGTAGATCATCTTTGTATCGAAGATCGGAAGCAAGACTGCATCTCTCTCTTCGTGGAACCTCTCGAGAGTCCGGAACACGATGATCGCAGCGAAAGGACTTCAACACGGAGCTTAAGAAGTGAAGGACCGGATCTACAAAGGTTGTAATCTCTCTCACTTAGTGTTAAAATGTTTAACATGCTTGTTTTCGCCTAAACTCTAGTTTAAAGATCCGGCTTCGGGTTGTTCGGCACGGCTAATTTTTAAATCGGGCATGGTTGATGACTCATAGAACCTTGTATGCGTGCCTAGCAACCCTACAGTGGTATAAGAGCCAAGCTAGAGCTTTAGGCGAAGTCTGAGCGAAGTTTAAAGTCCGATCGAAACCCGAAACCCCGATGTTTACCCTTCTCTGTACATTTTTCAATACTGTGGTTTTTTATGAATTAAAAATGCTCAGAAAAACAAGCAGGAAAAACTAAGAATTACTGTGAAGTACGGACAATTAATTCGCTGATTTGACCGCGGAACCGCGGCCAAACCAATGGTTTGGCGGCGATTCCGCGGCCAAAATTTTGAATTAGTCTCTGGAATTTCTTGTATTTATTTTTAGGTCCTTTCTTCGCAATTTTTTCTTAGAATTTTTTAATTCCACTCAAGTGTTGAGTTTTCTAGGGTTATATTTGGAAATCGTTGATTCGATAAGATAATTTAACTTTGTTTAGTTTTGTCCGGATAAATTTTAGAAACTGTTAAAAAGTTCGAACGGATATCAATAACTCACTTTTTCCCCTGTCGGAAAATTTTTCAAAAGTTGGATTTTTTCTCGAGTTTAAGAACGTTCTAAGTCATGCAAGTAACACTGTGGACCCTCTAGAATACAACAAACCTTAACTCGATTATGTGACCGTCTTGAACTGCCTCTAAACTGTTGGATATATGTATGCCCTAGAGGCCATTATGTGATAATGGATGTATTTATACATGTATATATATATATATATTCAGTGTACATTCTTGCTCGACATGATATTATGCTATCTGGTTCTTCTTTATCTGACATGTTGATTTGATCATGCTTTTATTCATTCATACATGCTGATAAAGCCCTGAGGATATCGGCTTGACTACAGTGATTATGATAGAGATCATACTAGTGGGACATCTGTAGTCTATAAGCATATCTTGGAAAGACCCTAGTCGTAGGTATATCGAGACGGGGCATTGATATACCAGAGTAGACTAGCGTATATGATACTAGACCCATACGATGGGCGATGAATGTTCCCACGTTCATCGATATTTGACATCAAGATCATATACGGGTGCTCAGTGGTGACAGGGTACACTGGACGGACTCACCGAGAACTCCTATATGGAATTATATCTATCGTCGGATAAAAGTTCTCAGGTGGCACTGGTACAGGTTAGTCTGTATACCCGAGATCGTCATAGAGTCTTGTGTGTTCTCCCACTGTATTTTGATTGCCACCCTACCACGGCTCCACTGAGTTGTGCAAACAGGTGGTCGTTGGGTACAGTCCCGAGACACACGAAGGCAATGAACGATAGGAGGGGTTTCGTCTCTCCCGGTATTGGGAGTTGATGCTGTGCCCAACTGGTTATATCAGTAAGTCCCTGGCCAGGGCTGCTGAGATTTGCTGATAAGTGTTATCAGTAGTTTCTCGATCTGTTATAGACCATTCACCGGCATGACTTATTGAGTTATTGGGGTCGATGTGACCATCCCTAGGCTCGATATGCAGCATATCTGGCGAAGAGACCGAACTGTACGGTAGTGTTTCCGGTTGGCTCGACGGGAATTGTAGCAGGTTCGCTTGTTTTCTTCTGATCGCTCAATACCCGGGTGGCCGTTACGTTTAGCTGACCGCTTGCGGCTTGGGGGTGCTTGATATGATCATCACCCGCTGCCGGCGTATTGACGAGTCTTAGAGTCCTACAAAGGAGTTAGCTAGTCCAGGCGAAACGTTGTGGTGCGCGTATGCGATATGGGCTTGGACCCGATTAAAATGCGCGTATAGGATACCGTATATTGATCGGACGGTTTTCTTTTGGTGGGGTCATATGTGATATGGCCGGATTGATAAATCAAGTGTTGATTTATCATTTAACCATTAGTTTTCTCACTTGAAATCTTTTCTTGTATATGATGGATGTATGCATGCATGTATGTTTTTCTTTCTTTCTAGTTTCATGCACATATGGATGTGCATACATACATACATACAAACATCATCTATCATGGATGATTATACATGGAAAATGGTGGCAATATAAGACTCACACCTTGGTTATTTATATGGATTATTGTTTATATTTGTGTTAAAAACAAAATAGAAAATGAGGAAAAATTCATGGCTAGTTTCTACATCCTTCTTAAACCTAACCATGCTCACCTACTCCTAACCATGAGTTAACCTTCTTTTTGTGTTTTAAACTCAAATTAAAACAAGGGTTTTTCTTTTTCACTCTTGTTAAAAGAAAGCCATCATCTTCTTCCTCCTTCACCATTTGCTCTCTAGACTTTTAGAGTGAGCAATATACTCATCAAGTTAGGTTTTTGAAGTGAGAAAAGCCACCACAACATCATTCTACATAAGTTTAGCCCACTTGTTTAGAGTGTTCTTTTCATTCTTCTCTTGAAAAGTGAAGTTACAAGCTTGGACTAGGAGCTTCGGGTGGATCATCGTGGACACTAGAAGACTTCAAGAGAACCTTCCTCCAACACTCAAGAGGCCAAAAGAGTCTAGGGATGGGAACTACAAAGGTTGTAGTCTCGAAACCCTAGTCTTTGTTGCCTTTATTGTTTAGAAACCCTAATTTTCTAGGATACATCCTTTGTATGCTTGCTTAGCACCATAAAAATTTGATCTTTGTGACATGTGATGCTTCCAAACTCTACATAGGGTGCTAGGTAAACCTAACATTGGTATCAGAGCCGACCTAGAACATTAGGTGACACTTTTACGAAGCAAAAACTCCGATCGAACCAAAATACGACGTTTCGAGACCTTCTCTGGACAATTTTTAAAATCTGTCATTTCTCAGAATTAAAAATACTTAAAACATACAGCAGGAAACACTAAGAAACCCTGTGAAATATGAAGCCATGATTCCTATAAACTGCCGCGGAACCGCGGCAAATCCTTGCTTAGGCCGCCGCACCGCGGCCGTACAGAGGCTTCATTGCCTCATATTTACACAATAATACGTATAACTGCTTGTATGTTGTTTTAGGTATGTTTAATCTGAATCTAGTACTGTATATTCTGGAGATGGTTTTGGACTCGTCGATTCGATCGGAATTTTCATTTCATTGCTTTTCCGGGTAAATTAGAAAGTATTGAAGTGTTCCAACGAGTATCATTTGCTCACTATTCACGGGGTTTAAATATTTTGGAGATATGTGCTAGTTTTTTTTTGTGGTGGACCCTCTAGAAGACAACAAACCTTAACTCGATTATGTGACCGTCTTGAACTGCCCTTTGAACATTAGGGTTTGGGGCAGTACGGCGTGCACATATGAGGCATTAGCTTGACCCTTCTACGGCTGGACCGCTACTACTATGTCACACTCCGGATTTTTTGAACTCCGCTCAAGTGTTGAGCTTTAGGGAATCTTGGGTATTTGATCATTCGTTTGAATACTTTAATACTGTCTATTTATCTGGAATGTGATACAATATGTGGAATTCATATAGTTTAGGTATGAAATACGAAGTATGTGATATTTCGAATTTATGATGTCTAAAGAGAATGCGGATTCCAAATATTGTAGTTTTACACTTTTTTTTCTGTGACCGTAAGTGTAGTATGTTCGATATCGCCGGTTTCGTTGCTATACATCAACGACAATTGGGGTACGCATACTTACTTACGTTGATGATATGTGATATTATGTGTTGCTGAGATATGATGTGCTGGATTGTCGCGATCGAATAGCCGGGGTTTTTTTTATGTGAGATGAGAGTTTTATATTTTCATTCATGTAAATTCAAATGTAATGTAATATTGTTTTATTTGGGGCACTTCCGGGTTGAGGTTGTGTCACCAGTGTTGTATATTATTTACATTTCCGCATTAGGATAGACCCAAGGAGGGGAGCACAAGTGACCGGGTTCTGGGGTTCAGTGGGAGGCCATCTCGAGGAGTTGAGACCGGGTTTCCTAAACTCCAGGATTGGTAGGGTAGCTTGCCGCTCTCGTAGGGGTCTAGGGGTGTGGGCTTGGCTATTCATCGCGACTGTGGAATCCGTATTTTCTATTGTTGGCTAAATACTAAATACGGACGTCCTAGTATATCCCACATTATATATATGTTTCTGCTGCCTGTGTTCTGAGATATCTGAGACGAATGACATATTATATATATGATATATAGTAGACGTTGCTTATGTTTTACACTCGCGCTAGTCCCGTCCCGGTATGCCGTTAGTTAAGTAACCTAACGGTACATAACAGAACATTGCGGTGAATGCGGATGGTATAAGCGTACGTGTTATTTTCGTTTCTTTTCTGTGATTGGCTTAAGGACTTAAATGATGGGATTACATTAATATGATTAATGTAAAGAAAATAAACCTAAAAATATGTTGTAGAATCGGATTTGAAAACCACTCGGCTCTTTATGAAAAAGCTGTATTTCAAAAACTGGGGAGCACAAGCCACTCCTTTTCAAAACCATTTGATTCTACGACGATATCAAGTTCAAAGCGTTAAAGATTTTCTTAAAAATCAACCCTCCGTCATTTTAGGAAGTAGAATACTTAGTATTCGTGCTACGTTTGTTGACTTTTGTTAAGGCGTAGTGTACGGTAGCTAAGTGATTTCTTCCTACACTGCATATGATGCAGATTAATTAGGACATTCATGCGACTTTGTTGACCATAGTTAAGGGTCATATGGGTGGGTCTAATCGATCAAGAAATGACGGGTAGAACTTGAATGGTACTTATGATTTTTTGACCATAGTTAAGGTCATAAGTACTGGGGGTAAAAATCACATCGGGAATTTCAAGTGTTGAGATTTGCAATGAGATTGCATACTTTCCATATGATGGTTGGATCCCGATCCCACTGTGGGCAATAGTTGCTCCCAGGAGAGTTTTGCAGTTTACAATTAGCTAACTCATTAGGTGTCTAGAAAGGTGTTAACGGGGCTATGCCTCTGGGAAAACAAGGTTTACTTTAATTAGGTCCGTGCGAAAGCACGGGGAACCTCCTTCAAGTACCGACACTGGCCTGGCTGAGCGGTTAGCGAAGTTGTAGACTGTAATTAATCCTGGCTAGTTTTCTTTTTAAGGTTTGAAAGAAAAACTTGATTAAAGCAGTGGGAGATATCGATTAGACAAGATAATAACCAATCTAATCTATGCAAGAGCTTTCGCTGAGTGTATTCTTTTCTCTCTCTTAATGGCAGATACCAATGACTGGACTCAAACTTCTACTAGATAAAAACAAACTGAATGGGACCAATTATAAAGACTGGCTGAGGAATCTGAAAATAGCCTTGACTTATGATAAAGTATCATATGTCCTCACGGCTTCAGCCCCGCCCACCCCAGGTCCAAAATCCTCAGTTGCGGACATTGAAGTCCGCAAGACATGGGACGCTGACTGTGCCACGGCCAAATGCCTCGTGCTTGCATCGATGGACAATACACATCAAAAGCAGCACGAGAATATGGACATTCAAACCATATTCCTCCATACAAAGGAGTTGTATGGAGAGCAATCCCGTGTATTACGATACGAAGCATCAAAGAAATTGTTTCAGATGCGAATGGCCCCTGGCACACCAGTAGGAGACCATGTTCTGAAGATGATAGCTCTTATAGAAGAGCTTGAGGACCTAGGATGGGCAATGGACAATGAACAATATACATATATTATTCTGCAGTCCCTCCCATCCACCTTTGCTCAGTTCATAGTTAACTTCAACATGCACGGCATGGAGAAGTTGCTACCTGAACTCCTTAATATGTTAAGGAGTGCAGATAGCACTATGAAATCAATGAAAACTCCCGTTATGACTATTGGGCAATCTTCTTCTTCTCGCCCAAAAGCTAAGGCCAAAGGAAAGAAAAAGAAGAAGCACACCAATCCTAAGGGTGGAGTTAAAAAGGTGAAGGGAAAGGAAAAGTCCAAAGCTGGAGACTCGGGGAAAGGTGAATGTTTTCATTGCCACAAGACAGGACAATGGAAGCGCAACTGTACAGAGTACTTGAACCTCAAGAAGAAGCATGGGGATGCTTCCGCTTCAGGTGTGTTTGTGACAGAAAACTATTTTTCAATAAACTCTGCTTCCTGGGTATTAGATACCGGTTCAGGGTCTCACATTTGCAATTCTATGCAGGGACTGAGAAATAGCAATGTTTTGAAGACAGGTGACCATACTCTCCGCGTTGGAAATGGTTCCAATGTACATACAGTTGCAGTGGGAGAGTATCACTTGGGGTTGCCATCTGGATGTATTTTGGTTTTGAACCCATGTTATTTTGTACCAAGTATGCTATGTAATATAATATCAGTTTCTTTGTTAGACAATGAAGGATATAACTTTATATTGCAGAACAATGTTATGAACATTCTCCTGAATCAAATGTTGGTTGGGTATGGTACACTTAATAACGGGATATACGTCCTAAATCAACACACAGTTTTCAGTATATAACACACTAATAAAAGAAAACTTTCAGAATTAAATGAAGCTTTTCTTTGGCACTGTAGACTTGGTCATATTAACGAAACAAGACTAAACAAGTTACACAAAGATGGATATTTAAACTCTTTTGAATATAAATCTTATGCGACTTGCCAGTCTTGTATCAACGGTAAAATGACCAAAACTCCGTTTACCGGACACGGAGAAAGAGCTACTGAGCTCCTAGGCATCATACATAGTGATGTATGCGGGCCAATGTCTACACAGGCTAGAGGCGGTTTTTCTTACTTCATTACGTTCACTGACGATTTCTCAAGATTCGGTCATGTATTTTTATTAAAGCACAAGTCCGAAGCTTTCGAGAAATTCATTGAATATAAACAAGAAGTAGAAAAACAAACCGGCTTGAGTATCAAGATGCTTCGATCAGATCGAGGTGGGGAATACCTCAGTACAGAATTTGCAAACTTCCTAAAAGAGAATGGAATTCTCTCTCATCTCACTCCTCCTTACACACCACAGCACAACGGTGTATCTGAACGACGGAATAGGACCCTATTAGATATGGTCCGATCCATGATGAGTGATGCTGAGTTACTCGTCTCATTTTGGGGGCATGCATTGGAGACTGCAACGTTTCTACTGAACAGGGTTCCAACCAAAACCGTGTCTACCACGCCATATGAGATATGGCATGTGAAGAGACCATCTCTTAAAAGAATTAAGATTTGGGGTTGCCCGGCCTATGTTAAAAAGCAGAATCCGGACAAAATCGAGACACGGTCAGTCATGTGTAATTTTGTGGGGTATCTAAAGAATTCTTATGGATATCTATTCTACCACGAAGAGGACAAAAAGGTGTTTGTTTCTCAGTATGCCACATTCTTGGAAAAAGAGTTTTTCACAGATAAAGATGATGGCAAAATGGTGGATCTAGAAGAGGCTCTAGAGACACAAACTACAAATGACGATTTGGTTGAACCGGCTGTTGCAATAGAAACTGAGGAATCTCGGCCACTCCGAAGGTCTGGTAGGACTTCTCGCCTACCAGAGAGGTACTACGGTTTCCTCATTGATGGTGATGGAGAAGACTGCATCATGGATGATGATGATCCTACCAGTTTTCAGCAAGCTATCACGAGTGGTGACTCTGTGAAGTGGCTGGATGCCATGAGATCTGAAATGGAGTCTATGTACACCAACAAAGTATGGACTTTAGACATTGTACCCCCTGGGGTAAAACCTGTGGGATGCAAATGGATCTTTAAAAGAAATATTGGTGTAGATGGGCAGGTAGAGACCTATAAGGCAAGACTTGTGGCAAAGGGTTTTCGCCAAAGACCAGGTTTGGACTATGACGAAACTTTTTCGTCCGTAGCCATGCTTAAATCCATTCGGATCCTACTTGCTATTGCTGCTCACTACGACTATGAAATCTGGCAGATGGACGTTAAAACAGCATTTCTAAATGGAGATTTAGAAGAATGCGTTTATATGGATCAGCCAGAGGGCTTCATTGACAGTGGGAGCAGCGGGAAAGCATGTAGATTGCTTAAATCCATATATGGGTTAAAGCAGGCATCTCGGAGTTGGAACATCTGTTTCGATGATGTTATCAAAGAGTTTGATTTCATCAAAAATCCAGATGAACCTTGTGTTTATAAGAAGACTGTAGGAAGAGCTGTCACATTCCTCGTATTGTACGTGGATGACATTCTTCTGATAGGAAATGATATTCCTATGCTACAGTCGGTCAAATCTTTCTTATCACTAAGGTTCTCCATGAAGAACCTGGGTGATGCCACATACATCCTGGGTATAAGGATCTATAGGGATAGATCCAAAAAGTTATTGGGATTGTCCCAAACCAGGTACATCAACACCATCCTAAAAAGTTTTAGTATGGAAGACTCCAAGCGGGGTGCCTTACCCGCTTGCCATGGAGTCACTCTCTCCAAGGATTCTTGTCCAAAGACCGATGAAGAGAGAGCTCACATGAGCATTATACCCTATGCTTCGGCAGTAGGATCTATAATGTATGTGATGTTATGTACACGCCCAGATGTAGCTTATGCACTTAGTGTTGTAAGTAGGTATCAATCCAACCCCGGGGAGAACCACTGGACAGCTGTGAAGAACATTCTTAAGTACTTACGAAGGACTAAAGAATTGTTCTTGGTGTATGGTAATACAGATCTCCAAATGGAGGCCTTTACCGATTCGAGCTTCCAGAGCGATAAGGACGACAGCAAATCTATCTCAGGGTTTGTATTTACCCTCAATGGAGGGGCGGTAAGTTGGAAGAGTTCCAAACAGGATACCGTTGCAGACTCTACGATGGAGGCTGAGTACATTGCTGCAAATGATGCCGCCAAGGAAGCCGTCTGGATGAAGAAGTTCGTCTCGGAGCTAGGAGTAGTTCCAACCATTATTGATCCAATACCCTTGTATTGTGATAATAATGGAGCTATGGCGTTAGCCAAGGAGCCCAGGTCCCATCAGCGGTCCAGACACATCCTGAGGCGCTTTCATTTGATCCGGGAGATTGTAGATCGCCGCGAGATCGAGATTAAGAGAGTAGAAACAAAGAATAATGCCGCGGATCCACTCACCAAGGCCCTCCCTCAGCCGCAGCATGAGCGACTTTTTGAGATGTTGCGTATGAGATACGCCAATAACTGGCCTTAGTGCAAGTGGGAGATTGTTGGATATATGTATGCCCTAGAGGCCATTATGTGATAGTGGATGTATTTATGCATGTATATATATATATATATTCAGTGTACATTCTTGCTCGACATGATAGTATGCTATCTGGTTATTCTTTATCTGACATGTTGATTTGATCAAGCTTTTATTCATTCATACATGCTGATAAAGCCTTGAAGATATCGGCTTGACTACAGTGATTATGATAGAGATCATACTAGTGGGACATCTGTAGTCTATAAGCATATCCTGGAAAGTCCCTAGTCGTAGGTATATCGAGACGGGGCATTGATATACCAAAGTAGACTAGCGTATATGATACTAGACCCATACAATGGGCGATGAATGTTCCTACGTTCATCGATGTTTGACATCAAGATCATATACGGGTGCTCAGTGGTGACTGGGTACACTGGACGGACTCACCGAGAACTCCTATATGGAATTATATCTATCGTCGGATAGCAGTTCTCAGGTGACAATGGTACAGGTTAGTCTGTAGACCCGAGATCGTCATAGAGGCTTGTGTGTTCTCCCACTGTATTTTGATTGCCACCCTACCACGGCTCTACTGAGTTATGCAAACAGGTGGCCGTTGGGTACAGTCCCAAGACACACGAAGGCAATGAGCGATAGGAGGGGTTTCTTCACTCCCGGTATTGGGAGTTGATGCTGTGCTGTGCCCGACTAGTTATATCAGTATGTCCCAGGCCAGGGTTGCTGAGATTTGCTGATAAGTGTTATCAGTAGTTTCTCGATCTGTTATGGACCATTCACCGGCACGACTTATTGAGTTATTGGGGTCGACGTGACCATACCTAGGCTCGATATGCAGCATATATGACGAAGAGACCGGACTGTACGGTAGTGTTGCCGGTTGGCTCGACGGGAGTTGTAGCAGGTTCACTTCTTTTCTTCTGATCGCTCAATACCCAGGTGGCCGTTACGTTTAGCTGACCGCTTGCGGCTTGGGGGTGCTTGATATGATCATCACCCGCTGCCAGCGTATTGATGAGTCTTAGAGTCCTACAAAGGAGTTACCTAGTCCAGGCGAAACGTTGTGGTGCGCGTATGCGATATGCGCTTGGACCCGATTAAAATGCCCGTATAGGATACCGTATATTGGTCGGGCGGCTTGCTTTTGGTGGGGTCATATGTGATATGGCCGGATTGATAAATCAAGTGTTGATTTATCATTTAACTGTTAGTTTTCTTACTTGAAATCTTTTCTTGTATATGATGGATGTATGCATGCATGTATGTTTTTCTTTCTTTCTAGTTTCATGCACATATGGATGTGCATGCATACATACATACATACATACATCATCTATCATGGTTGATTATACATGGAAAATGGTGGCAATATAAGACTCACACCTTGGTTATTTATATGGATTATTGTTTATATTTGTGTTAAAAAAAAAATGGAAAATGAAAGGATAATTCATGGCTAGTTTCTACATCCTTCTTAAACCTAACCATGCTCACCTACTCCTAACCATGAGTTAACCTTCTCTTTGTGTTTTAAACTCAAATTAAATAATATCTTTATAATCTAACCATGGTTTGAGATGAGGATAAGAAAATATATATACATATATTTTCTTTTTTCTTCATAAGGTTATTTCTTTTTCACTCTTGTTAAAAGAAAGCCATCATCTTCTTCCTCCTTCACCATTTGCTCTCTAGACTTTTGTAGTGAGCAATAAACTGATCAAGTTAGGTTTTTGAAGTGAGAAAAGCCACAACAACATCATTCTACATAAGTTTAGCCCACTTGTTTAGAGTGTTCTCTTCATTTCTTCTCTTGAAAAGTGAAGTTACAAGCTTGGACTAGGAGCTTCGGGTGGATCATCGTGGACACTAGAAGACTTCAAGAGAACCTTCCTTCAACACTCAAGAGGCCAAAAGAGTCTAGCGAAGGGAGCTACAAAGGTTGTAGTCTCGAAACCCTAGTCTTTGTTGCCTTTATTGTTTAGAAACCCTAATTTTCTAGGATATATCCTTTGTATGCTTACTTAGCACCATAAAAATTTGATCTTTGTGACATGTGATGCTTCCAAACTCTACATAGGGTGCTAGGTAAACCTAACATAAACCTTAGGGTTTGCGACAGTACGACGTGCCACATGTGAGGCGTTGGCTTGACCCTTCTACGGATGGGCCATTGGTACTGTGGCATGTGATGGATGTTTTTAATTTGATTTCAAGTGTTGAGATAAATTGGGGAAATCATGGGTGTTTGATTATTCAATCGAAAAGTTTGACATTGTCTATTTATCTGGAATGTGATACAATATTTGGAATCCATATGAAGTTATGAGATAACTAATTTGAATGTTATAAACATAGCAGTTTAGTCTCAGATGATCGGTTGCCACGGAATTTTGATGTGATCAAAAGTCCGTCGCAATCACGTAGCATACGCGGATACTCGCCGAGTAAACTTAATAGACAGCCATGCCCCATAGCCCCGACCCAGTGACTGTAGGAGAACCCCGTCGCCAAAAGCATCCGTTCGGGTGCTCGCGGCATCGGTGTTCCGCCTTAGTGCACTTCGTCGACGGCATCTGGGGGTGCGGCCGTCTACTAAAGTTTGCGACGAGCATTCGATCAGGATGTCGGGAATCTTTTGAATTGTCCGACTTGATATTGAAAAGAGTTTTCGATAATGAGACTAAAATGCGGGGTTTATAATTGTTAGGCATGTGATGTCTAAGGAATTCATTTGGTTAGGCATGCGATGTCTAAGAAGGTTGCGGATTCCAACTGTTGTAGTTTTACACTTTTTTTTCTGTGACCATAAGCGTAGTATGTGGTGTATCACAGGCTTCTTTGCTATACATCAACGACAATCGGGATACCCATACTTGCTTACGTTGATGATATGAGATATTATGTGTTGCTGTGATATGTTGTATTGGATCGTCACGTCTGAACAGCCGGGGGTTTTATGTGAGATGAGAGTTTTTCTTTTTCATTCATGTAAAATTCATTTGTATGTAATATTCTTTTATTGTGGCACTTCCGGGCTGAGGATGATGTCACCGTTGTATATTATTTACTTTTCCTCATTAGGTAGACCCAAGGCGATGAGCACAAGTAACCGGGTTCTAGGGTCCAGTGGAAGACCATCTCGAGGAGTCGAGACCGGGCCTCCTAACCCTAGAATTGGTAGTGTTACTTGCCACTCTTGTAGGGGTCTAGGGATGTGGGTTTGGCTATTCATCGCGACCGTGGAATCCGTGTTTTATACAGGCTCGTACTAAAACACGGACGTCCTAGTATATCCAATATTTCATATATGTTCTTCTGCTGCAATGTTCTGTGATGACATCATATTACTGCCTGAGACGAATGTTTATATTATATATATGAGATATATGTTATATTGCATATTTCGTTTCAAATGTGATGCTTGTGAAGCATAATAAAATGGGACTTCATTAATGAGATTAATGAAACTAAAAGAAACCTAAGATGTTGTAGAAACTTGTTTAAAAAAAAAACTGGTAGCTCTATTTCTTGCTTTGCATAGCGGTGTTCCTTGTTGAACATCCAGCACCTTATTCAATAAGGAAAGAGCCGAGTGTAGCGTTTTGAAAATCGTTTCGGTGAAATTTCGAAAAATCGGTAAAATAAGGGGGTTTTCTGTAAAAAGTCAAAATGCAAATATCTTATTATAAAAATTAAATATACATATTCTAGCAATGTAATTACTATTATTTGGTGTTTATTGAGCCGCTGGTGAAATTTCAAATTTTCTGAAAAAAATATTATTTTATTATTATTTTAAACCTTCACTAATACATTTAATTAAGGAAAATTACAAATTGGAATGAGTTGAAATAAATTTTGTGCATCATAAAACATTAAATAAAATTTTATCATGTGGTTTTTGGAACGAAATCATTTGCCAAAACGGTTTAGAAATTATTGAAGAAAAAAGGCTTTTTTTTAGCGTAAATGGATGTTTGAGGTATTGTATTTATCATTTTTCATCACCCCACACCCGTACCCACACCCACACACCCCCATTCACTTCTCCCCTTGGTTGAATTCAGCAGCCACCATCTTTTTCCCCACTTGAATTTCAAAGGAAAAGAAATGAAAGAAAAGAAAAGAAAATGGAGAAATGAGGTGGACCTTTGACCTTGAATTGACTTTGACTTCTCCCCCCACTTTCTCTACCTCCCTCTCTCTCCTCTCCCACACCCATTCCAGCCGACCCCCCCTCCTACAGCAGCAGCAGCCCCCCCATTTCCGTTCTCTTTTCTCTTCAAACTTCATCAAAAATTGCCTCAAATCCATCAAAAAAAAATCCTAAAACCCAAATCTGACTCCTACCCATTTTAGCTTAACCCGTATAGCATGGATCTATGTGAAAAGAGAGCATTTTGGGAGGCCATGGATGCTTGTGGACCTTCAAATGTTTTTGGATATAATTCTAAAACATTTTTGCTTAATTTGTTACAAATTTCTTAAAGCTAAACTACTTAAGTGTTAATTAGGCTTAAGTTGCAAGTTTTGGAATTCAAGTTAGGAATTTGAATGCAAGTTAGGGTTTTATAAAATTGGTGTATGGTTGTGTGTTATATTTAGGCTTTTTGTCATGTTAGTACAAGATTAGTAGCTTGTGCTAATGGTTAGTTTAAAAATTGTGTTAATTTGCTAATTTGCTTACTAGGTTTTTGAAATTGGTTAAATACTTGGGATTAAAAATGTGTTTAGGTTTTTCATGACTTCATTAACTTAATTAAGTGTGGTTTAATGCTTTAGATCATGCAAATCTAAGCTAGATTGTAGTTTGTGCATTTTTGTTTTGAAATTGTTAAATTTTAGGTATTTTGTAAACTAGAATATTAGGGTTTTTGGAATTTAATGAGATTAAATTCCGGGAATTGTTTATATGACTTATTTAAGATATTTAATAAGTATACTGGCCGCTACATTCATTTAAACGTCATGTTTTGTACAAAAACGGCGAATTGTGCTTGCAAGATTTTCGGAAAAATGACTTTTTAAGTGAAATTGGGGTTTTTGTGAGTTTTAACCTAGTTTATATTAAAATTAGTGTTTCTTGAATGTGCAAATGAGTGTGATTGGATTTTTCTCGATGGTTTGACGTTTGTACAACGACATCGAGGGTTGGTTTGACTATTCTTGCATGCGTAGGCGATAGGTTTGGACCTATGCGTGATACGCGTGCCGATTTGATTTTCGTATGCCGTTTCGATTTTGAATTTAATTTTAATACGATACGGTGCGTTATGATATGTAGGTACCCCATGTGGACTTCGAGACGACAAGCAAGCGCGTGGCGGCGTCGGCACCGGCAAGCGAGGACCAGGTGAGTAGATTTATATCTACGGGGAGAAGTCGGGTGGATGGCATATAGCACCCCCGCAGTTCGTGGAGATGTATACGAATACGTATGCACACATATATATATTGTTTATATATTGTTTCAGTATATTGATGATAATATGGATATTTGGTGTTCTTGGATGATTTAGTGTCCCGAAACCCTAGAGTAGTGGTCGCACTACACATGCACACACCAACCCATACTTGCATACTTTCTTCTTTCATTTATGCTTATACGGGATATATAGTTATGTGTTCATATGGGTATGGGACCATGGGTTCACATACGAATTTGAGGCTTAGGTTTGAGATGAGTCGATGAGATTTGTATTGAGGTTGTGACTTCGGTGATATGGCGGTATCAGTATGGTACTAGACGTAGATCAGTACCGCGATCATGATATTTGATAAAGAGGATACCAGGTAAATAGTATGATAAATGTGATATTGACCCGTACCCAGATTTGGGATGCCGTACGACGGATTTACGTACGAGCTATATTGATGATTGATCCACACTCTTGACTTGGGATGCCTGATTATAGATATGGTATCGGATATGATATTATTGAGGCGGGATCACCGACTATACATATACAGGTATGTATATGTATCGACTCAGATGATATGCGGTTTCCTTAACTGTAGTTCAGCTTGTTAGTTCAGCCATATAGTTTAGTGTAGTTGTTAGATTAGATTAGACTTCTTACCTATTTCAAAAACTAACGAATCGTGGGTATTTTAGAAGACAGCCCAAGGGATCCTACGGATATTTCAAAAGACGTATCTTTTCATAAAAACACCGTAGCCCCTATTTTCAAAACCCCATGATTCGTGTTATTTCGAAAGGCACCATTTGTAGGACTTATATTAGATTATTACAGATTAGTTATAGTTGCGTCTAGTATTCAGCTCCCGCTCATTTTTACTGTTCGCTCCGCATCGCATACTTATATTATAATTTCTTATTGCATTATTAATATCATGCTGTTAGGACACCAGCACCATTACCGATGACGCGTATGTACCACGTACACTTACTTGCCGGCTCACACACATCTTCATCGGTAATTGACATGTCACGAACAATTTAGAAAATACTATTTCATTTGACATATGTTGATAGCTAATAGTTTAGACATGATATTAGTGTACTTTCCTTATATGCTGGTTAGACATTGTAGTTATTGCCTACTACTTCATGCATGTTATTATTCACTGTTGTGTCGCATTCATGGATTCTCATGCCTATATTCTCTGTTTACATGCTATTGATGACTTGGATTCGGATTTCATGAGATTTCTTGGATTTGGAGGAAAACCGCAAAAACATAAATAAACCTTTTCTCCCTTTTAAAATAAAAAGTGCGGTTTTCCCATGATGTATGAGTCGTCCACCATGAGTTTGCTGATGGATTTCGAGACCCGATTCGAGGAGTGGAGGAACCGTTTCGGGTACATGGTGGGCCCGGTATGGTACCCCGGGGTAAGAGGAATGTGGTGTTGACGTTGAGCCTGGCTGAGGAGCACTACCTACCGGTGATATTACCCGACGCGTCGGATATCCGGAGGATACCGTCGTGGTCTTGAGATGGATGGTAGGACCGGTCTGGACTGACGGCGTCCTAGATATTGAAATTGAGACATTGATATTTCGAGACAGTGAGATTTATGTTTTGTGTCGATGCTAGACACTGTTGATACTGATTTCATTTATGATACCTCAGTTTAAAAATACGAAGGAAATCTCACTAATTTATGAAAACAGTTTTTTCATTTACATGTATTCTGTTTTCATGCATGCATACCTCATTCATATGATATATTGCTACCTGAGGCACTGACACGGGCACATGAGTTTGCACTCGGGTTAGATATTTACCCTAGCCATTGTTATAGGCTTCATGTTATATACATTTTTGAGGATATATTATGATCATTGACCTAGGATTGAGTCATTTATGCGATTTCTGTGCGTAGATGTTTTTCTATTCACGAGTTGGCAACTCACCCCCGTTGTGCCCCAGTTTCTTGCAGGTTTTGCCGTACAGATTTAATTACGGCCTGGCGGTCTCAGTTTCATTCGGGTGACTTGCTAGTAGGTGGGTTTTTCTTGTATCGTAACCATCATATTACCTTGTATAATTTTATTCCGTTGTATCTAGTAAATTCCATCAACCAAACATGTATTTATTGAGATAGAGACCAGTGTTGTTTATTCTTTCGACCTTAGAGTCGCTCGTTATATTTCTGGTGGTTTTGAGTTTCCTTTTGAGTTTTGATCCTCGCCGTTGGCGTTGTATATTATATTGCTTGTGTTTGTGACCGTCGATTGACGAAGAGCTAGCTCCCGCTTGGGGATGCCTTTTTCTTGATTTCGTATACTATTCATGTTGTATCCCGTTTGGGGGCCAGTATTTACAAAGGAGACTCTACCGAAATTTTCCGTAAATTTTTGATGTTTTTGAAAAACCGCATAATTCGGCTTATGCTATTCAAACAAATTGCTTTAAGTTGGTTTTTCCTGCACTCTACTACTTTTCTTGGTTTGGATTTCTGGGTTTTCAGTTTACTTAGATTACGTACGCCTCGAGACGTTCGTAGTTTAAGTGCCGGTCATGTTCCGTACTTTCGGGTCGTGACAAAGTTGGTATCAGAGCGTTAGGTTTTAACCTTCGGAGCGTAGGATGACCCTTGGTTGATGGAATAGGTGACTAAAGTAGAGTGACGTACCGTTGATATGTTCCGCGGCATATTTATGACACGCCACTCCACTTATGAAGTCTTAGGATGTACATTTCCTTGTTCAGTATTATATTCCTTCCTGATCTGGCCTCATCGGTACCAGTTTGGTTTTGCTGCCATGATTACGGGCAGGGAGAGCTACGGCTTGAGTTGCGGTCAGCACAAGCTCGTCACGAACGAGGACTGACCAGGGCGAAATTCCGGCGACACACGATTGCAGAGATGTATCTTTTTACTCTGTTTCCGCGCCACGAGTGTTTGGCGGATAGCCTTTATAAGGTTACTCGGAGGCGCTGATCGACACTAGAGAATTGAGCCAATGATAGAGGCCAGCCAGATTTTGATGACCGTTGGTGTGTTGCTTACTCCTGATGATTGAGGCACTGTTCAACATGCAGACGAGCGAGCCAGTTGTTGCTGCGAGCCACGAGATATCGCCCCATATGTTGGAGCTATTGCGGGGCGAGTTGTACGAATAGATGATAGAAGGTCGCTAGTCACCCGATGATGAATGACTAGGACAGGTGGTTCGTTCGCTTACCCCAATGCGAGGTCATCAGATAGATTGATTCCAGCTAGAGACGATTTCACGTGGAGACGTTGGGAGTCGACAGAGACGATCGAATGTCAGAAACCTATTTTTCCAAGTTTAAAGTAGTCGGAAAGACATGCAGGCAATTCTATGGTCCCTCTAGAAGAATGAAACCCTAACTCGACTTAATGACCGTGTGAAAGCCTTTGAACCTTCGGGTTTGCGGCAGTTCTACGGCGCCATTAGTGAGTCTTGGGTTTGCCCTTCTACGGCTGGACCACCGATGCTGTGGTATGTATTCGATACTATTAAACTGTGCCCAAGATGTTGAGCTCCTGGGGGATTATGAGGTTTTGACGAATCGATCGAATGGTTCGACTTCAATCGGATGCTTGGTGGTGAGATGCATTCTTGGGAGACTCCAGATACGAGGATAGTCGTTGGAGCTCAGTCCATGCAGCCGCGACGAGACGAGTCCAAAGCAGACGACATTAGAGAAAAGTGAAGTAAGAGGTTCGTACCAGATCTAGATGAGATGACGTTCCACTCTGCCGACATCAGAGATGCGATGCGCATGCCGAGGCATGGTACTTGGAGTTACCTTCCAAAAGGAGTCGCGATGAGTATGCAGTCGTTCCGGAGCAAGATGCAGATATAGGAAAGGACGATGACTTCCGGACAGTTGGCAGAGACGAGACATGGAAGAGACCGTGAGCAGGATTCCTTCCAGGACACTGCTGCAAGGATACTTGCACCCAGGATCAGATGTGTCACATACATTCAGAGAGCCAGAGGCCGACGCCAGTGATATGCTGTCTTACGAGTGGTCGCGATGATTGACCGAGAGATGACCAGAGAAGTGACAGAACGGAATCATCCCCGTTAGCACACCCGACAGGGCCGATGAGCCGATGGACCGAAAGATTGGTAATTCACAGTGAAGACCTTGACCCAGGAGTGGTCATGGTTACGCACACCAGCAGGACAGAGTTCATGATCATCGACAAGACGTCCCACTAGTGACCGCGACAGTTGGCCGAGATTCTTAGAGGATGCGCTTGAGCGGTACTGTTCCGCCATTATTGATTACGATGTTTTGGATGATTTATTCGTATGATTTGATTTTGATGATTGAGGATTTACGATCTTTGCACAGTGTTGCACTTGATATCGTTTTCGTGCTTTAGTTTCACATGTTTGTGATTTTACGGTTTTAAACAGTTGAGTTGGTTTTGTGCGTATGCATGCACACGAATTGGTTCCTGCACTCTGTATAGTTATTATATGCTTGCAGTGCAGTGATACGTCTTTTGTGCACTTAGATGCACTGGACTTCGATTTCGATTGTGATACTCGATATTTGTTTTGTGCACCTTGTGCACCTGATTGATTTTGCGCACGTTCGGCGCTTGATTTTGGATTTCATGATTTCGTGCACGATGGATGCACCTGATTTGGATTTTCGCGCATGTTGAGCGCATGTCTTGAGATGCGATTTTGGTGCACACCAGATGCACTAAATCGAGATTTTTTTTTCGTGCATGTCAGATGCACCTGATTTTGCTGTCAGGCACACACGTTGCCTACGACAGATGTTTCGTGCACACCCGATGCACTTAGATGTTGTTTCTGTGCGCATGTATGGCACATTCATGGATTTTGATTTCCGTGCGCACCAGACGCACGTAGCATTCATGTGCATATTTTGGGATTGATTTCGTGTAGAGCAGTACGTTTTTATGATATTGCTATGTGTTTTCATACTGAGCAGGACTAGTCAGAGGACAGTACCGGAATATATTTTTGCATGCATTGATGGTTATTGAAGGGATTTCCAAAATGCGAGCTATAGCCTCAGTATTTACCTACGTGTCTGATATGACACGAAATGTTTAAAACAAGGAGACCTTTCTAAATTATTTCCAAAACGGCGGAACGTACATTTCAAACAAAGGTATATATGTATATAGTTATTTTCTTATGATAGACGTCCGCCACTGTGCAGTGTTATACGCGTTGCACAGCGACTTAAAGAGATTTGGCATGCATTTCCTTCAGATACTTACAGATATAGATTCGATGTTTACATGTATAGTTTCGAGTTATATCATATTAGTTTGATTTGGATTTGGCATTGATGTCTTCTCCATGACTCCGATGATTGCGGGATGCTTGACGGAGTTTTGATTTGAGTTATATGCTCATTTTTCCAGCGCATGCGCTGCGCTGCGATTTGTTTTATGTATTTACAATTTCGGAGCCCCGACAACTTGATGGTTTTCTTAGATGTTTCAGTATTTGAGGGAGTTTGAATTTAAATTCGGGGACCGAATTTTTTTAAGGAGGGAAGATTGTAGCGTTTTGAAAATAGTTTCGGTGAAATTTCGGAAAATCGGTAAAATAAGGGGGTTTTCTGTAAAAAGTCAAAATGCAAATATTTTATTATAAAAATTAAATATACATATTATAGCAATGTAATTGCTATTATTTGGTGTTTATTGAGCCGCTGGTGAAATTTCAAATTTTCTGAAAAAAATATTATTTTATTATTATTTTACGCCGTCACTAATACATTTAATTAAGGAAAATTACAAATTGGAATGAGTTGAAACAAATTTTGTGCATCATAAAACATTAAATAAAATTTTATCATGTGGTTTTTGGAACGAAATCATTTGCCAAAACGGTTTAGAAATTATTGAAGAAAAAAGGCTTTTTTTTAGCGTAAATGGATGTTTGGGGTATTGTATTTATCATTTTTCATCACCCCACACCCGTACCCACACCCACACACCCCCATTCACTTCTCCCCTTGGCTGAATTCAGCAGCCACCATCTTTTTCCCCACTTGAATTTCAAAGAAAAAGAAATGAAAGAAAAGAAAAGAAAATGGAGAAATGAGGTGGACCTTTGACCTTGAATTGACTTTGACTTCTCCCCCCACTTTCTCTACCTCCCTCTCTCTCCTCTCCCACTCCCATTCCAGCCGACCCCCCTCCTACAGTAGCAGCAGCCCCCCCCCCCATTTCCCCTCTCTTTTCTTTTCAAACTTCATCAAAAATTGCCTCAAATCCATCAAAAAAAATCCCAAAACCCAAATCCGACTCCTACCCATTTTAGCTTAGCCCGTATAGCATGGATCTTTGTGAAAAGAGAGCATTTTGGGAGGCCATGGATGCTTGTGGATATTCAAATATTTTTGGGTATAATTCTAAAACATTTTTTCTTAATTTGTTACAAATTTCTTAAAGCTAAACTACTTAAGTGTTAATTAGGCTTAAGTTGCAAGTTTTGGAATTCAAGTTAGGAATTTGAATGCAAGTTAGGGTTTTATAAAATTGGTGTATGGTTGTGTGTTATATTTAGGCTTTTTTTCATGTCAATACAAGATTAGTAGCTTGTGCTAATGGTTAGTTTAAAAATTGTGTTAATTTGCTAATTTGCTTACTAGGTTTTTGAAATTGGTTAAATACTTGGGATTAAAAATGTGTTTAGGTTTTTCATGACTTCATTAACTTTATTAAGTGTGGTTTAATGTTTTAGATCATGCAAATCTAAGCTCGATTGTAGTTTGTGCATTTTTGCTTTGAAATTGTTAAATTTTAGGTATTTTGTAAACTAGAATATTAGGGTTTTTGGAATTTAATGAGATTAAATTCCGGGATTTTTTTATATGACTTATTTAAGATATTTAATAAGTATATTGGCCGCAACATTCATTTAAACGTCATGTTTTGTACAAAAACGGCGAATTGTGCTTGCTAGATTTTCGGAAAAATGACTTTTTAAGTGAAATTGGGGTTTTTGTGAGTTTTAACCTAGTTTATATTAAAATTAGTGTTCGTGAATGTGCAAATGAGTGTGATTGGATTTTTCTCGATGGTTTGACGTTTGTACATCGACATCGAGGGTTGGTTTGACTATTCTTGCATGCGTAGGCGATAGGTTTGGACCTATGCGTGATACGCGTGCCGATATGATTTTTGTATGCCGTTTCGATTTCGAATTTAATTTTAATGCGATACGGTGCGTTATGATATGTAGGTACCCCATGTGGACTTCGAGACGACAAGCAAGCGCGTCGCGGCGTCGGCACCGGCAAGCGAGGACCAGGTGAGTAGATTTATATCTACGGGGAGAAGTCGGGTGGATGGCGTATAGCACCCCCGCAGTTCATGGTGATGTATACGAATACGTATGCACACATATATATATTGTTTATATATTGTTTCAGTATATTGATGATAATATGGATATTTGGTGTTCTTGGATGATTTAGTGTCCCGAAACCCTAGAGTAGTGGTCGCACTACACATGCACACACCAACCCATACTTGCATACTTTCTTTTTTCATTTATGCTTATATGGGATATATAGTTATGTGTTCACATGGGTATGGGACCATGGGTTCACATACGAATTTGAGACTTGGGTTTGAGATGAGTCGATGAGATTTGTATTGAGGTTGTGACTTCGGTTATATGGCGGTATCAGTATGGTACTAGACGTAGATCAGTACCGCGATCATGATATTTGATAAAGAGGATACCAGGTGAATAGTATGATGAATGTGATATTGACCCGTACCCAGATTTGGGATGCCGTACGACGGATTTACGTATGATCTATATTGATGATTGATCCACACTCTTGACTTGGGATGCCTGATTATAGATATGGTATCGGATATGATATTATTGAGGCGGGATCACCGACTATACATATACAGGTATGTATATGTATCGACTCAGATGATAGGCGGTTTCCTTACCTGTAGTTCATCTTGTTAGTTCAGCCGTATAGTTTAGTGTAGTTGTTAGATTAGATTAGACTTCTTACCTATTTCAAAAACTAACGAATCGTGGGTATTTTAGAAGACAGCCCAAGGGATCCTACGGATATTTCAAAAGACGTATCTTTTCATAAAAACACCGTAGCCCCTATTTTCAAAACCCCATGATTCGTGTTATTTCAAAAGGCACCATTTGTAGGACTTATATTAGATTATTACAGATTAGTTATAGTTGCGTCTAGTATTCAGCTCCCACTCATTTTTACTGTTCGCTCCGCATCGCATACTTATATTATAATTTCTTATTGCATTATTAATATCATGCTGTTAGGACACCAGCACCATTACCGATGACACGTATGTACCACGTACACTTACTTGCCGGCTCACACACATCTTCATCGGTAATTGACATGTCACGAACACTTTAGAAAATACTATTTCATTTGACATAGGTTGATAGCTAATAGTTTAGACATGATATTAGTATACTTGCCTTATATGCTGGTTAGACATTGTAGTTGTTGCCTACTACTTCATGCATGTTATTATTCACTGTTGTGTCGCATTCATGGATTCTCATGCCTATATTCACTGTTTACATGCTATTGATGACTTGGATTCGGATTTCATGAGATTTCTTGGATTTGGAGGAAAACCGCAAAAACATAAATAAACCTTATCTCCCTTTTAAAATAAAAAGTGCGGTTTTCCCATGATGTATGAGTCGTCCACCATGAGTTTGCCGATGGATTTCGAGACCCGATTCGAGGAGTGGAGGAACCGTTTCGGGTACATGGTGGGCCCGGTATGGTACCCCGGGGCAAGAGGAATGTGGTGTTGACGGTGAGCCTGGCTGGGGAGCACTACCTACCGGTGATATTACCCGACGCGTCGGATATCCGGAGGATACCATCGTGGTCTTGAGATGGATGGTAGGGGCCGGTCTGGACTGACGGCGCCCTAGATATTGAGATTGAGACATTGATATTTCGAGACAGTGAGATTTATGTTTTGTGTCGATGCTAGACACTGTTGATACTGATTTCATTTATGATACCTCAGTTTAAAAATACGAAGGAAATCTCACTAATTTATGAAAACAGTTTCTTCATTTACATGTATTCTGTTTTCATGCATGCATACCTCATTCATATGATATATTGCTACCTGAGGCACTGACACGGGCACATGAGTTTACACTCGGGTTAGATATTTACCCTAGCCATTGTTATAGGCAGCATGTTATATACATTTTTGAGGATATATTATGATCATTGACCTAGGATTGCGTTATTTATGCGATTTCTGTGCGTAGATGTTTTTCTATTCACGAGTTGGCAACTCACCCCCGTTGTGCCCCAGTTTCTTGCAGGTTTTGCCGTACAGGTTTAATTACGGCCTGGCGGTCTCAGTTTCATTCTGGTGACTTGCTAGTAGGTGGGTTTTTCTTGTATCGTACCCATCATATTACCTTGTATAATATTATTCCGTTGTATCTAGTAAATTCCATCAACCAAACATGTATTTATTGAGATAGAGACCAGTGTTGTTTATTCTTTCGACCTTAGAGTCGCTCGTTATATTTCTGGTGGTTTTGAGTTTCCTTTTGAGTTTTGATCCTCGTCGTTGGCGTTGTATATTATATTGCTTGTGTGGTTGTGACCGTCGATTGATGAAGAGCTAGCTCCCGCTTGGGGATGCCTTATTCTTGATTTCGTATACTATTCATGTTGTATCCCGTTTGGAGGCCAGTATTTACAAAGGAGACTCTGCCGAAATTTTCCGTAAATTTTTGATGTTTTTAAAAAACCGCATAATTCAGCTTATGCTATTGAAACAACTTGCTTTAAGTTGGTTTTTCCTGCACTCTTCTAGTTTTCTTGGTTTGGATTTCTGGGTTTTCGGTTTACTTAGATTACGTACGCCTCGAGACACTCGTAGTTTAAGTGCCGGTCATGTTCCGTACTTTCGGCTCGTGACACCGAGATCCCTTCACCAGGAGTCACCTCTTTAGTGAAACTAGTAGATGCTACAAACTCGGTCTGTCTTTTGATTGCTTCTATAGTTTTTGCTTTGCATAGTGATATTTTTTGAAATATCCTGCACCTTATTCGATGAGGAAAGGGCCGACGACCCTTTCACCGAGAGTGACCCCTTTAGCAAAAGTAGAAAAGCCTAAAAAACACTCCATTTAAAATCACTCGATTCTACAACGATATCAAGTTCTTTACGCTCATGGTTTTCTTAAAAACCTGCGTAGCCCTCCGTCATTTCAGATAAGTACTACTTAGTATTCGTGCTGCGGTAGTTTGGCATGCGCCAAGGCGTAGTGTACGGTAGCTAACTAGTGCTTATCTGCTAGCATACGATGCGATTGAATTAGGGTATTCGTACGGCGTTGTTTGGCATGCGTCAAGGGTCGTGCGGGTGGGTTTAATTCAATCAAGAAATGTACGGGTTGAACTTGACTAGCGGACTATGGGTTGTTTGGCATGCGTCAAGGTCATAGCACGCTAGGGGTAAAATATTATTGGGAATTTCAAGTGTTGAAATTTGCAATGAGATTGCATACCTTCTATGTGGTAGTTGGATCCCGATACCCACTGCGAGTAAGACTTATTCCTGAGAGAGTTTTACACATTACAATTGGCCGATCAAGTAGGTGTCTCGAAATGTGTTAACGGGGTTACGCCCCTGGGAAAACGAGGTTTACTTTAATTACGTTCGTGCGAAAGCACGGGGGACCTCCCTCAAAGTACCGACACTGGCCTGGCTGAAAAATTGGCGAACTTGTAGCGTGTTATTAATCCCGGCTAGTCTTTCCTTTCTGGGTTTGAAGGAAGATTTGACTAAAACAGTGGGAGACATCCTGATTAGATATATTAGATAACCAATCTAATCTTGCAAGAGCATACGCTGAGTGTTTTCTTCTCTCTCTCTCCAGGTAGCGACCATATCATGCCTTAATCAAGATAATAAAAAGGATGAATTGACCGAACCCGCTTGTTATACTGAGCTGGGGAACGTTGGTCCCGCTCCATCTTATAATTGTTATAAGATAGAGCAGAAAATTGGGGAATACCAGATTTCCCGTGCCGCCCAAACGAAGAAAATGCATGCTGATGCATCATCTTCGGGTGTGTTCATTACAGAGAACTGTTTCTCAGTAACCTTTACGTCCTAGGTATGTGATACCGGATCAGGATCCCGCATATGTAATCTGTTACATGGGCTATAGATAGGTAGAGAACTGAGAACGGGTGATAAGTTTCATGAGATAGAAAATGGTGCAAGTGTAGCAGCCAAGTTTGTTGGTCACTATCACCCTGTATTACCAGAATACATTGATTCTGAACGAATGTTATTAGATACCGAACCTGATATACAACATCATATCAATCTCTTTATTAGTAAAGAAAGGATATAATTTTGTATTGTTGGATAATGTTTTAAACATTTCCTATATCAAGAGTTGAATCGGTTCAGGTACGTTATCTAAAAGCATAGACGTTCTAAATCAAGCTACAGTTCTTAGTATACAGAACACACACGAGAGAGGAAGAGTTCAGAAATGAACGAATCCTTCTTGAGGCATTGTAGACTAGGTCATATCAATGCGACCCGACTAGCTGAAGTTACATTAAGATGCATATTTAAATTTGTTTGAATTTACATCTTATGAAACTTGCCAGTCATGTCACAAAGATAAGATGACCACAGCTCTGTTTATTGGAAACAGAGAAAGAGATAGTGAACTTTTGGGATTGATACTTGTTGATGTATGAAAGTCCCCTGTCTACATATGCCAGGACCGGTTCTTTGTACTTCCTTACATTCTCTAATAATCTCTCAAGATTCAGACATGTGTTCCTGTTGAAACATAAGTCTGAAGCTTTTGAGATATTCACAGAATATAAGTTAGAAGTAGAGAACCAAAATACGGGTATAAGTATTATGTTCTTTGATGAGATCAAGAAGGAGAATACTTAAGCACGGTGATTCCTGGACTATTCTAAAGGAGAATGAGATTCTCTCTCAGCATTACTCCTTCGTATACACCATAGCATGATGGTATATCGGGGCGGAGCAATAGCACCCTATGTGATATGGTGTGCTCTATGATGAGTACTACTGAGTTTCCTATATCCTTTTGGGAGTTATGCACTTGAGAAGCTGCATACCTATTGAATAGGGTTCGAATCAAATCAGTTGCCTACCACTTCATATGTGATATGGAAAGGGAAAAAGCCCATATCTTAAGTTGGTTAAGATTTGGGGTTGTCCAGCCTACGTCTAAAAGCAAAATCCGGACAATCTCTAGGCAAGGTCTTTTATGTAGAACTGGAAAGGTTCCAGCTGATGATTGGGTAGAACCAAAGGATTCAGTAGTTTCCAACGAACCTCAGCCTCTCCGCCGATCTAGTAGGGTTCTTCACCTACCAGAGAGATACTTCGGTTTCTCTATGACAGTGGGAGCGAGGATTGCATCATGAGATGATGACCTAACTTATTTCGAGCTGGCCATCAGGAGTGGGACTTTGTAAGAATGGCTGGATGCTTATCGATCTGAGATGGAATCCTTATACACCAACAAAGTATGGAGTTTGTTTGCTTTATCTGAAGGGTTAAATCCCCATCAGGAGAAAGTATATCTTGAGAAGATTACTTGTTGTACATGGAAAAGTTGAGACTTTCAAAGCTATGCTTAAGTCCATCCAGATCCTACTTGCCACGGCTACATACCATCACTACGATATCTGGCGGTTGGGTGTCATGACCGCTTTTCTAAAAAATGATTTAGAAGAGAGCGTCTATAAGTACACAGCCAGAGGGCTTCGTAGACAGTAGGAGCAACGGAAATGTGTGCAAGATGTTTTATGTGATAAAACAGGCATCGCGGAGTTGGAACGTCTGTTTTGATGTGGTAGTCAAAGAGTTTGACTTCATCAAAATAAGTAGATGAACCTTGTATATACAAAAAGGTAGTAGGGAGTATGGTGGTGATCCTCGTAGAGTACTTGGATGACATACTCTTGATAGGGAAGGAGTTTCCAATGCTACGCTCGGTCAATCTCCGCTTATCACTGTAGGGTTCCTAGGCACCCTAGTGAGGTCTCCCAAGCCATCAACCATGGAAATTTCAAAAAATATGGTGCCTACAAACCCTAGTGTACGGATCGTTTGCTAGATATCTAGGCGAAACAAAAACAAGCTAACAACTTAGCCAATGAGAATACGGAATTACAACCTTTGTAGATCCGTTTGTCCACCTCCATAGCTCCGCAACGAAGTGCTCTCCGCTGTCCAAAACAAATCCGGGCTCTAGAGTCGGCTTCGTCGGAGAGAAAGCGAGCTAGGTCGTCGATGTCCATGCCGAAGATGATCTACGTCGAGGCATCGCTAAATCAAGCTCGACCTTCACCAAACCCTAAAATCTTGTGAAGGAAACACACTCTACTACTTGGCAAGAGGTAGAGGATGAAGAGATAGGAAGTGGGTAGACTTTAGATTTGGATTTCTCACTCTAAAACATCAATCACCATTGATGACCTCAAGCTTCTTCACTTGAAGCAAGGAAGAAGAAGAAGGAAATTGTTATGATAAGAATAATTCAAAAATGAAAAAGAATAATCCATTCTTATCATAAGTGAACCATGGTTAGGTGTAGAGATTAAACTAGGGTTAAAACAAATGGTTAGGTTAAGCATGAGATAAGAATGGTGGACAAAGTCAAAGGTTCATGAATCTTCAACTACAATCCAAATTAAGCCACCATTCTTTTCTCCTCTTTTCCAAAATAAATAAACAAACAAATAAATGAATAAATAAAGGAAATGAAACCCTAACCATTCTTTTAACCATGGTTTATTCTTTGTACTTAACCAAGTAATCATGTATCATCAAACATGATACAATCAAGTGCACAAAATCATATCGCATATGTAATGCGCACATACCGAGTGAGAAAATCCATCTTAAGTAAACCGGTACTAGTTGATGCAAAGTAATATATCAAATATATAAATATGCATTAAATCATTAAATCAACACTTGATTTAACGATCCGGTTATGTCGCACACAACCGACTAGTATACAATATATCGGCTTATCGAATCAACGCTTGAATCGATAACTAGGTTATATCGCATATAACCATTCGATACATTTATCGCGAGAATAGAATACGGTATCACATACACGCATTATTCTCGGTCCCGCACATATCTCATATGCGCTCCTATTTCGTTTCGCTTGAGCCAGGAAACCTCTGTGTAGGACTCTAAAGACTCGTCAATACGCCGGCAGCAGATGATGATCATATCAAACACCCACAAGCCGCAAGCGGTCTGCTAAACGTAACGGCCACCCGGGTATTGAGCGATCTGAAGATCGACGAGCAAGCCCGCTCACACTCCAGTGAATCCGACCAGTAACACTACCGTATAGTCCGGTCTGTTCGTCTGATATGTCGCATATCTCGCCTAGGGGTGGTAAACGTCAGACCCCAATAGCTCGATAAGTCATGCCGACTTGAGGTCCATAACATTCGTGAAACTACTGATAACTCTTACCAGTATATCACTGCAACCCTGGCCAGGGATTTCCTGTTATGGCCATTCGAGCATAGCACAACATCAACCCCCAATACCGGGAGAGACGAATCCCCTCCTATCGCTCATTGCCTCCATGTGAATCGGGACTGTACCCAAAAACCACCTGTTTGCACAACTCAGTAGAGCCGTGGTAGGGTGGAAATCAAAGCACAGTGGGAGACACACAAGACTCTATGACGATCTCGGGTCTACAGACTAAGCTGTACCAGTGTCACCAGAGAACTGCCATCTGACGTGAGGTATAATACCATCTGGGAGTTCTCGGCGAGTCCGTTCAGTGTACCCAGTCTCCACTGAGCACCCGCATACGATCTTCGATGTCAAACACCAATGGATATGGGATCATCCATCGCCCATCGCATGGGTCGAGAAGATATGCGCTAGTCTACTCTGGAATATCGATGCCCCGTCTCGATAATCCCTCGACTAGGAACAATTCAAGGATGTACTCATGGATTACCCAGGCCCCACTAGTATGATCTACATCATAGTCCTGGAAGTCGAGTACACATCCTAAGGGCTTTATCAACATGTAATCAGAGAGACAGAAAGTATACATGTTAAGATAAAGAGCAACCAGATAGCGTACTATCATGTCGAGCAAGAAAGTCCTACCTATATATGTCCCAGCATCCACTACAATATACATCCAATGTACAGTAATGGCCTCTAGGGCATACATATAACTAACAATCACAAGAATTCTCCATAAAGGATCATAGTGATACCTCCTGAATCCTGGATTTTGGATCTATGAGATAGATCCAATTGAATGTTAGGATATTCACTAGTTGTAGTGAGATGGTATCAATCGATCCTGGGGAGAATCACCGGAAAAGTTCCAAGGTGATAAGGACGACTGAATGTCAGTCGCAGGCATTGTCTTTACCCTCAGTGGAGGGACGGTATGTTGGAAGAGTTCCAAGCAAGATACCGTAACTTACTAGACGATTAAAGGCAAGATACATCGTTACCAAGGATGCAACCAAAGAGGCAGTCTGGATATATAAGTTCATGAGATGAACTTCGTTCCTACCATTGTGTGATAATGGAGTTGTTGCTTTAGCCAAGGAACCCCCATCCCAACAGAAATCCAGATCTAATTCTTAGGCAGTATCACCTGATCAAGGAGATGGTTGATCTCTAGGGAGATCGATGTTAGGAGAGTAGACACAGAGGACAACAGCGCGGATCCACTCACAAAGGCATTTTTCGCAGTAGAGACTTTTATGCGATGGTTGAGTATGAGATACTTCAACCGCAGCTAATTGTTGGGTATGTGATACCACAACAGATGGCCCTAGTGCAAGTGGGAGATTGTTAGTTATATGTATGCCCTAGAGGCCATTACTGTACATACGATGTATATTGTAATGGATGCTTAGACATATATATGGAGGACTTTCTTGCTCGACATGATAGTACGCTATCTGGTTGTACTTTATCTTAACATGTACTCTGATTGTCTCAATGTTACATGTTGATAAAGCCCTTAGGATATGTACTCGACTACTGGGACTATGATGAGATCATACTAGTAGGGCCACTGTAGTCGATGAGTACATCCTATAACTGTTCCTAGTCGAGGGTGTATCGAGACAGGGAATCGATGCACCAGAGTAGACTAGCGTATACGCATCTTGACACATATGATGGGCGATGGATGATCCCATATCCATCGGTGTTTGACATCAAGGATGGTGTACGGGTGCTCAGTGGAGACTGGGTACACTGGACGGACTCGCCGAGAACTCCCAGATGGTATTATACCTTACGTCAGATGTCAGTTCTCCGGTGACACTGGTACAGAGTAGTCTGTTGACCCGAGATAGTCATAGAGTCTTGTGTGATTCCTACTGTGCTTTGATTTCCATCATACCACATCCAAGAGGGCGTGCAAAAAGTTGGCTTTTAGGTACAGTCCCGAATCACATGGAGGCAATGAGCGATAGGAGGGGATTCGTCTCTCCCGGTATAGGGAGTTGATGTTCTGCTGTGTTCGATTGGCTATAACCAGAAATCCCTGGCCAGGGTTGCTGAGATTTACTGGTACGTGTTATCAGTAGTTTCTCGAACTGTTATAGACCTCATATCGACATGACTTATCAAACTACTGGGGTCTGACGTTTACCACCCCTTGGCGAGATATGCGACATATCAGACGACGAGACCGGACTGTACGGGAGTGTTACTGTTTGGATTCACAGGAGAATGTACAGGCTTGCTTGTTGATCTTCTGAGCGCTCAATACCTGGGTAGCTGTTACGTTTAGCTGACCGCTAGCAGCTTGTGGGTGTTTGATATGATCATCACCTACTGCCGGCGTATTGACGATTCTTTAGAGTCCTACAAAGAGGTTTCTTGGCTCAGGCAAAACGGAGTAGGAGCACATATGTGATATGTGCGGGACCGAGGATAATGCGATATGAGATACCGTGTTCTATTCTCGCGATATTTGATATCAGCCGGGTCATCGGATCAAGTGTTGATTCGATGAATCGGTACAGATAATTATTAGTCGGTTATATGCGATATAGCCGGATTGTCGGATCAAGTGTTGATTTGATAATTTAATGTATAATAATATATATGATATATTAAAATTACATTAACTAATATTAGCTCACTAAAAGATTCTTTTTCTCACTCGGGTAATACATTGATATATATGCGATATATGTTAATTGTATTATTTTATTTTGTTACGATAAATATTATATATGTGATATATAATATTGTAACATGATATGATAACTAATGCAACATGTTTTGTGGAGTTTAAACATGATTAGGGTTTGGATTAGGGTTAAGACTTCTAGTAGATTCTAGAAGGTTTCTTTTAGTCATGATAAAGATATTTGTCTTGATATTTATCTATGACTCATAATTAACCCAACCCAAACCCTAGACCTTGGTTAATTCTCTATAATGGTTTAGTCAACCATTTTTGCATTATTCATCATATTAATCCTTGCATTATTCATCACAAAAGGATGGATCACTATTCTTCTTCTTCCTCCTCCTTTTGCAAAGCTTTCTTGCCTTTTTATTTGTGATGGAAAGTGAGTGAGAAATAGAAAATAAAAGAGAGCAAAAAATCCTACTTCATCATCCTCATCTATCCTTGCCATTTAGATGAGGGTGTTCACTTCATATTATGAGTGTTAGCTTGTGTTAACGAAACTTCAAGGTAGATCATCTTTGTATCGAAGATCGGAAGCAAGACTGCATCTTTCTCTTCGTAGAACCTCTCGAGAGTCCGGAACACGATGATCGCAGCGAAGCGACTTCAACACGGAGCTTAAGAAGTGAAGGACCAGATCTACAAAGGTTGTAATCTCTCTCACTTAGTGTTAAAATGTTTAACATGCTTGTTTTCACCTAAACTCTAGTTTAAAGATCCAGCTTCGGGTTGTTCGGCACGGCTAATTTTTAAATCGGGCATGGTTGATGCCTGATAGAACCTTGTATGCGTGCCTAGCAACCCTACAATCTCGGTGGAAGAGTCCGTATGTGTATGATACATAGTTGGGTCAAACAATAACGTATGAAAAGAGTCTAGATCGGTATCAGGAGGATCATCAAATTCGCTGCTATCGACATCCATTACGTCGACAGAATAGACCTGAGCAGTAGGTTCGGGGGGTACACTTCCCAACTTGTAAATGTTCAGCTCTATTGACCTATTCCCGAAGGATAGGGTCATAGAACCGTTACGACAGTTGATAATAGCATTGGAAGTGGCCAAAAAGGGGCGACCTAAAATCACAGGAATTTAGTTCCGTGGGTTCGCTACAGGCTGTGTATCAATTACAATAAAGTCCACAGAGAATATGAATTCCCCAATTTTTATTAACACATCCTCCAGTTCACCCCCAGGTTTGGTGATTGATCGGTCAGCCATCTGGAGAGTGCAATGGGCTGGTTTCAACTCTACGATCCCTAGTTGCTCATAAAAAGAGTATGGAAGCAAGTTAACACTAGCGCCAAGGTCTAGTAGAGCACGGTTGATATGTTTTTTGTAGGGTTGCTAGGCTCGCATACAAGGTTCTACGAGGCATCAACCATGCCCGATTTAAAAATTAGCTGTGTCGAACAACCCGAAGCCGGATCTTTAAACTAGAGTTTAGGCGAAAACAAGCATGTTAAACACTTTAACACTAAGTGAGAGGGATTACAACCTTTGTAGATCCGGTCTTTCACTTCTTAAGCTCCGTGTTGAAGTCCCTTCGCTACGATCATCATGTTCCGGACTCTCGAGAGGCTTCACGAAGAGAAAGATGCAGTCTTGCTTTCGATCTTCGATACAAAGATGATCTACCTTGAAGTTTCGTTAACACAAGTTAACACTCATAATATCAAGTGAACACCCTCATCTAAATGGCAAGGATAGATGAGGATGATGAAGTAGGATTTTTGCTCTCATTTGTTTTCTAATTCTCACTCATTTTTCATCACTTAGAAAAAGCTAGAAAGCTTTTTCAAGAAAAGAAAGAAGGAAGAAGATGAACAATATCATGAGTATCCTTTTGTGATGAATAATGAAAGGATTAATATGATGAATAATGCAACCATGGTTGACTAGACCATTGTAGAGAATTAACCAAGGGCTAGGGTTTGGGTTGGGTTAAGTATGAGTCATAACAAAATAACTTTCACAAAACAAAACTAAACCTTCTAGAATCACCTAGAAAGTATTAACGCAAATCAAAACCTAATTTTGTTTAATCTCTACTAAACTTGCTGCATTAGTTATCGTATCATGTTAAAATATTATATATCACATATATAATATTTATTGTAACCAAATAAAATAATACAATTAACATATATCGCATATATATCAATGTATTACCCGAGTGAGAAAAAGAATCTTTTAGTGAGCAAATATTAGTTAATGTAATTTAATATATCATATATATTATTTTACATTAAATTATCGAATCAACACTTGATCCGACAATCCAGCTATATCGCATATAACCGACTAATATTTATCCGTACTGATTTATCGAATCAACACTTGATCCGATGACCCGGCTGATATCAAATATCGCGAGAATAGAATACGATATCTTATATCGTATTATCCTCGGTACCGTACATATCACATATATGCTCCTACTCCGTTTTGCCTGAGCCAAGAAACCTCTTTGTAGGACTCTAAAGAATCGTCAATACGCCGGCAGTAGGTGATGATCATATCAAACACCCACAAGCTGCAAGCGGTCAGCTAAACGTAACAGCCACCCAGGTATTGAGCACTCAGAAGATCAACAAGCAAGCCTGCACATTCTCCTGTGAATCCAAACAGTAACACTCCCGTACAGTCCAGTCTCGTCGTCTGATATGTCGCATATCTCGCCTAGGGGTGGTAAACGTCAGACCCCAGTAGCTCGATAAGTCGTGTCGATATGAGGTCTATAACAGTTCGAGAAACTACTGATAACACTTACCAGTAAATCTCAGCAACCCTGGCTTGGGATTTCCGGTTATAGCCAATCGAACACAGCGCAACATCAACTCCCTATACCGGGAGAGACGAATCCACTCCTATCGCTCATTGCCTCCATATGATTCGGGACTGTACCCAAAAGCCACCTTTTTGCACGCCCTCTTGGACGGGGTATGATGGAAATCAAAGCACAGTGGGAATCACACAAGACTCTATGACGATCTCGGGTCAACAGACTACTCTGTAGCAGTGTCACCGGAGAACTGCCATCTGACTTAAGGTATAATACCATCTGGGAGTTCTCTGCGAGTCCGTCCAGTGTACCCAGTCTCTACTGAGCACCCGTACACCATCCTTGATGTCAAACACCGATGGATATGGGATCATCCATCGTCCATCATATGGGTCAAGATGCGTATACGCTAGTCTACTCTGGTGCATCGATGCCCTGTCTCGATACACCATCGACTAGGAACAGTTATAAGATGTACTCGTCGACTACCGTGGCTCCACTAGTATGATCTCATCATAGTCCCAGTAGTCAAGTACATATCCTAAGGGCTTTATCAACATGTAATATAGAGACAATCAGAGTACATCTTAAGATAAAGTACAACCACATAGCATACTATCATGTCGAGCAAGAAAGTCCTCCCTATATATGTCCAAGCATCCATTACAATATACATCGTATGTACAGTAATGGCCTCTAGGGCATACATATAACTAACAATCTCCCACTTGCACTAGAGCCATCTGTTGTGGTATCACATACCCAACAATCAGCTGTGGTTGAAGTATCCCATACTCAACCATCCCATAAAAGTCTTTACTGGGAAAAAGGCCTTTGTAAGTGGATCCGCGCTGTCGTCCTCTGTGTCTACTCTCCTAACCTCGATCTCCCTGGAGATCAACCATCTCCATGATCAGGTGATACTGCCTAAGAATTATATCTGGATTTCTGATGGGACGGGGTGTTCCTTGGCATAAGCCACAACTCCATTGTCACACAATGGTAGGAACGAAGTTCATCTCATGAACTTATATGTATCCAGACTGCCTCTTTGGTAGCATCTTTGGTAACGATGTATCATGCCTTTAATCGTCTAGTATGTCACGGTATCTAGCTTGGAACACTTCCAACATACCGTCCCTCCACTGAGGGTAAAGATAATGCCTGCGACTAACATTCAGCCGTCCTTATCACCCTGGAACCTTTCCAGTGATTCTTCCCAGGATCGATTGATACCATCTCACTACAACTAGTGAGTATCCTAACATCCATTTAGAACTATCTCATAGATCCAAAACTCAGGATTTAGGAGGTATCGCTTTAATCCTATATGGAGAATCCTTGTGATAAGCGGAGATTGACCGAGCGTAGCATAGGAAATACCTTCCCTATCAAGATTATGTCATCCACGTACTCTACGAGGATTACCACCATACTCCCTACTACCCTTTTGTCTATAGATGGTTCATCTACCATTTTGATGAAGTCAAACTCTTTGACTACCACATCAAAACAGATGTTCCAACTCCGTGATGCCTATTTTATCATATAAAACATCTTGCACATATTTCCGCTGCTCTCACTGTCTACGAAGCCCTCTGGCTGTGTACTTATAGACCCTCTTTTCTAAAACATCATTCAGAAAAGCAGTCATGACACCCAACCGCCAGATATCGTAGTCATGGTATGTAGCCATGGCAAGTAGGATCTGGATGGACTTAAGCATAGCTCTGAAAGTCTCAACTTTTCCATGTACACCTAGTAATCTTCTCAAGATATATTTGCTCCTGATGGAGATCTCACCCTTCAGATAGAGCAACCAAAGTCCATACTTTGTTGGTGTATAAGGATTCCATTTCAGATCGATAAGCATCCAGCCATTCTTACAGAGTCTCACTCCTGATGGCCAGCTCGAAACTAGTTGGGTCATCATCTCATGATGCAATCCTCGCTCCCACTGTCATAGAGAAACTGAAGTATCTCTCAGGTGGGTGAGGAACCCTACTAGATCGACGGAGAGGCTGATGTTCGTTGGAAACTATTGAATCCTTTGGTTCTGCAAAATCATCTTTTGTTGTTTGTATAGCTGGAACTCTTTCCAGTTCTACCTCATGACAATAATTTCTTCATAAGAAATTCCCTTTCACAAAGGTGTCATGCTGAGAAACAAAACATTTTTGTTCCTCGGCTAGGTAGAAGATATTCCCTTGCGAATGCTTGGGATATCCTACAAACTTCCACAGATCTGACTTTGTCTTGAGCTTGTCCGGATTTTTCTTTTAGACATAGGCCGGACAACCCCAAATCTTAACAAACATAAGATATGGGCTCTTCCCATTCCATATCACATATGAAGTGGTAGGCAAATGATTTGATTTGAACCCTATTCAATAGGTATGCAGCTTCTCAAGTGCATAACTCCCAAAAGGAAACAGGAAACTCTGTAGTACTCATCATAGAGCACACCATATCACATAGGGTGCTATTGCTCCGCCCCGATACACCGACGTGCTGTGGTGTATACGAAGGAGTAATGCTGAGAGAGAATCTCATTCTCCTTTAGAATAGTCCAGGAATTCCGTGCTCAAGTATTCTCCTCCTTGACTCATCAAAGGACATAATACTTATACCCATTTTTGGTTCTCTACTTCTAACTTATATTCTGTGAATATCTCAAAAGCTTTGGACTTGTGTTTCAACAGGAACACATGTCTGAATCTTGAGAGATCATCAGAGAATGTAATGAAGTACAAAGAACCGGTCTTGGCATGTGTAGACAGGGAACTTTCATACATTAGCATGTATCAATCCCAAGAGTTCACTAACTCTTTCTCTGTTTCCAATAAACAGAGCTGTGGTCATCTTATCTTTGTGACATGACTGGCAAGTTTCACAAGATGTAAATTCAAACTAATTTAAATATGCATCTTTATGTAACTTCAGCTAGTCAGGTCGCATTGATATGACCTAGTCTACAATGCCCCAAGAAGAATTCATTCATTTCTGAACTCTTCCTCTTGTGTGTGTTGTGTATACTATGAACTATAGTTTGATTTAGAACGTCAATGCTTTTAGATAACGTGCCTGAACCTGTGCTTGCTGCTGCTGCTGGGGGTGTGTGAGTATGAGAGTGAGAGATTGAGAGAAAATGAGCACAATAATGAGAGGAAAAATGATAAATCCCAATGTCAACCCCTCCTTTCTCTCTCTTCATTAAATGCAAGCATGGGCTTGCCATGATGCATTCTCTCTTTCTCATTCTCACAAGTCAACACAAAGTAAATTCAAATAACTTTTTATTTAAAACAAAACTAGCCCTAATTAAAATCATTTTACTAAATAATGGTGGGTTAATCTACCATGGTTGTTAAAAATGGTTTAACCTCATAATAACCCAAGTTAACATGCACAAGTGTGTGCAAGCCTAGGAAAATTCTAGAAAAATATTTATTAAATTTGGAATAATATTTGAAACCCAATTTGGTAAACTTTTTATTAAAAACCCTTTATATAAATATAATTAGCCACTAAACACATCCTAAGGTGTTACACAGTGAGCGGATCGTCGGGGATTCGTCTCTCCCGGTATTGGGGGTTGATGTCGCGAAGTGCACGGGTAGCCATCACTAGAAATCCTCGGCCAGGGTATGTGAGAATTACCGATCCATGATCGATAGTTTCTCGTGTAGTGATGGGTTTCATACCGACACGAGACTATCCTACACTCCCCACTCTCCACTACTAGCAATTTTGAAGAGTCGGTTGGTTCGCTTGGTGAACCTGAAGTTTGCGCCGTTTCCCTCGGGTGGATCATCGGAGTCGAAGGAAGACCGGCGACCAAAGTCGATCCGCATCACTAGGAGCTTGGAAATGGTTGAAGACCCGAAGGACTTGGATCATTATGTATAACCATTCTATCTCCTTTTCTTATATTGATAGTTTTAGGGTTAATAGTTTCGATCTTGGAAATCGGAAAATGGTAGCGCCGGGTTTTAGAAAAATTTTGTTCCGCATTTGGCAACGGTTCGATGGCCGGGGCGCTCCCATAACCCGGCATGGTATCAGAGCCATCCATTAAACCCTACTAGCTAGTTTGCACATGCTTAAAATCTAGATCGATCAAAATTTCCAAATCAATTTTCCTTTTTGCCTAGTTTCTGTCGATTTTAAAACTTGCTCGAAAAATCTTTCTGTACAGCTTAAAAATCTGTGCAGGCAATTGTAGAGCACCACAAGAAATTTGGAAGCATGAATCATTTTTTTGGCCGCGGAACCGCCGCACAACATGCCATTTGGCGGCGGTTCCGCCGCGCATTTGTGGCCACATGCCTCCAAATTGTTTCTGGCACTCTCTGACAAGGAAAAATTATTTTTGTGATGCTTAGTTTTAGCCCAGATTCTCTTGAGTACAGGTTTGCACTTATGGCTAGACGGAAATTTTAACTGTGTAATTATCAGTGCTTAGTTTAGCATCTGCGACCGTGAATGTCATTTGATCGGTAAACCTTGTCTAATCGCTATAGTCCTTTTAGACGGGTTTGCGAACGTGACATTCGCGTTGATATTCTGTGTTGTGCTGTGATGTTTCGGATTGTCATGGTGGATAGCTAGCGAGCAATGGTAGTGCTATTTGGATTTATTTGTACATTTGATATTGCAGGGCGAGCGTCCGACATGTGAACTACCGTCACTGCCTGTTTGTATATTATTCTTTTGGGGCACGACCGGGATGAGGTCGATGTCACCCTTGTATATTATTTTCTTTTCTGTACTAGGATTACCCCGTGGTGGGGTGCACGGATAGCTGGGTTCTAGAGGGCAACAGATCCGCATCTCATGGCGTTGAGACGGAGGGGACCTTACTCTAGAATTGACGGGCTATTCGCCGCACTCGTAGGGGGTATAGGTTGACCCAAGGAAGGATGCCCAAGTTACCGGATTCCGTGAAGTGCTGGGTGGTCCATTCACTTTTCTGAAGGGGGCCGCCTCGCTTCAGGTTTTGGCGGGTAACTTGTTGCGCTCGTAGGGGTCTAGGAGTTCATTGCACAGGCTATCCACACGACCAGGGGAACGTCGGGTTTTCAGTTGTGGCTCAAAGGAAACCCGGGGCTCCCAGATTATCTGTATTGTTCTGTGATGTTGCATTTATCATGCCTGGGATGATTGTTATATATATACATATATACTAGTAGATGTTGTATATGTTTTGCACCCGCGCTAGCCCAGTCCCCGCTCTGTCGTTAGTTAAGTAACCTAACAAGTGATGACGGGACCCAGTGGCGAATGCGGGTGGCATATACTTATATTTTATTTTCGTTCTTTTCTGGTGTGATTAATTGATGGGACTGCGTTGATTCTTATCAATGCAAGGAAAACAAACCTATTATATGAGGTTGTTAGAACCAAGTTTTTAAAAAACTGACATTACAGACGTGCGCTTTTGCTTTGCATCATGGTATTCAGTTTGGAATATCCTGCACCTCATTCGACGAGGCAAGGGCCGAGATCCCTTCATCGGGAGTGACCCCTTGAGTAAAAGTTTGCGTCAACGTAATAACTTCACTATAGTCGTTTACTTTTTGCTTTGCATCGTGGAATTCAGTTTGGAAAATCCTGCACCTCATTCGACGAGGAAAGAGCCGAGATCCCTTCACCGGGAGTGACCTCTTTAGCAAAAGTTTTCACCACTATATATTTATAAAACCATTTGGATTCTTTCAACGATATTAAGTTCATTACGTTAAAGGTTTTTGGCCAAAAACCAGCCGCAGTCCTCCGTCATTTCAGATTAGTATTGCTTAGTATTCATGCTACGTATGGCGTGCATTGTCGAGGCGTAGTGTTCGATAGCTCTGTAATGCTCTTCTGTCGCATGGATATGTTGATTGGTCCCGACGGTTGATTGATACGAATTCCGGTATGTAGTTTAGAAAATGTATAGAAATCACAACCAAAAATTATTTGACCGCAATCAATAACGGTGTCGATTTGTAGCGCGTTAGTAAGTGCGGATCGTCCACAGGGAAAGTGTAATCGTTCGTATTTCGAATTAGATGAGTCGAAATTTAAAGAAAAGAGAAAAGACAATTCATGATTTATAGAATTGAAGTTCAAGAATTAGTAAAATTTAGGTCTAAATCAAGAAAAAATTAAAATCAAGAATGATTTCCAAACCAAATATCAAGATTCGAAGTGAGGCTCGTAGGAGTCGATTGAACCTTTAGATGTGATGAAATCTAATGATTACATACTCTTATCCATTAATGAATTGATGCTAGATCGATGACGATTTATCGAGGTTTAAGGATCTTGCAAAGAAACTAGGGTTTCCTCGTCTCATCCATTGTCCTTTCGATGAATCTTATTCACAAGCTAGCTTCTAGTAAATCAAATAATCGATCGTTGATCTCTAGTTCCGAGCGAAAATAATCAAGATAGAATTTCGCATCGAAACTAGATCGTCGATCATTCGATTTTCAAGAATTTACAAACATTATAGGACTTAAGAATTGTACAAGAATCTAGATCATCATCATCTATTGATCGTCTCGACTCCTTCACGAGCGGAGTTTTACTGAAACATTTTCATAAAGAACACATTCAAGAATCTAGATTGAATCATAATGCTTGAATTTAAAAGATAAGCAAGATATAGAAATTTCACCTTTATTCATCAACAATTTCTTTACAAATCTCTCGAAATCTACAAGAGTAAGAAACTTGATCATCGATTTTGGCTTCGCTCGGCTCCTTGAGTCGCGGATCTCCTTGGATCACTTGCACCGATGAAGTCCGGCATCGCTTTCTAAAGGATCGAAGGCTTCATGCTTGATTTGGTACTCGGAGTTCTTGATTTTAGCTTTGGAATTGGAATTAGGGTTAGGGTTCACAAGTCGTGTCACTCAACTTGTATTGGGGAGGTAAAGATTGAAGTACTTTCAACAACCTTTAGAAGTGAAGCCTAGGGTCCCTTTTATAGCCTTAAGAATGATTAGCTTCCCTTGTAAGCTAGGTAGTTAGGTAGAAATCTCTAGAAGTAGTTAGTTAGGCTTTAGCTTCCTTCTTAAGCTTGGAGGTTAGGGAGAAGCTTCTAGGCTTAGGTAGTTAAGGGGGAAGCTTGCTTTGGAAGCTTGGAGTGTTTAGCTTTGACAAGGGGCTTTGCTGTACTGAAGAAGCTTCTGGAGATTTCCTGAACTTGCAGTGGCTTGAATGAATGTACACCTTGACATAAGAGTTCTGCACTGAAACGATGCTGACAACTTGCTGACGTGGCCGCGGATCCACGGCACATGCCTGCTCCGGCCGCGGATCCGCGGCCATGTAAGGGCTTCAGTGGATGAATTTCTCTGTGCTGCTTTCTTCTGACTTCAGGATATATTTATGATATGTTGAATATTATAATTCCCTCTGTATCAATGCCAGATCAAAAATCTTAGTCTTGGCGCATCTTTTATCAGCACTTTGACAATTTTGGCTCGGTTCCTGGAATTTCCCTCACAGATCTTTGAAACAAGTGTTGCGCTATACAAGGATGATGCGATGCCATGATAAACCCTCAATTTCCCTCGAAATGTCAGTTTTAAGGTATAACACAAGTAATTCGGTATTTTACGGCTGTTTTTCTAATATGTGCTATATGCAAACCGAACACTTCTAGATGAGTGCAAATGATAAGGAAATTGACGTGTTAAAATGGCAATATTTTCGACTGATCAAATTCCCCCAAAATTATTTTCGGTCGTCTCGAGCGAATTTTTTTATTAAAAAGAAAAGGTGAAAATAAAGAAAGAGAAAAACTAACTAGCACACTTTCATAAGCAACACGATTGCACTGAGCACGTGCAACAAGACTATAAACCTCTAGGTGTCCCTAGTAGAAGGAATGTTGTCTCCTGAGGGTTTTCAGCGGATTGCACCCACAAAATCCAATAATAAAAGGAAGACCGTGAATAGTACATTTACAGAAAAGAATTGTAAAAGAAAGACTTTGAAAATTAGGGTTTCCAACTATGCTAGCTTTTCGGTTGTCAGGAGCCCTATCTTAATAGTCATGAAAAGATGTTAGAAATCACATCATCCCTCAATAAAATATCGTCTTTATTCTTCATTCCTATCTTTCTTCCAAACATCGATCATATAACCCTACGTGTGTGTAAGGAACATCCCTACACCCGGAGAATTCAATTCAAGCTATCATACTCTTGTCCATCCACCTCAGTACTTTTTAATTAATGTGTATTTAGATTTTCTCACACATTTTTATGCGACCGTTAATACTTCTTGAGGTACTAACCGACCGATTACTCATATGCTTGCTTAAACGGTGTTTTTCCTTGTCTTGCACCACCTAAGGCTTAGCAGTGACTCCCAGACCAGTTAGTCTAAGGCACTAGGTGAAAAGGCACCCTCGCTATATTTTTTTATTGCTGCCTTGGCAATAACAAAACCTGTGTTCATTTTTTTCTCACCATTTTATATTTTATTCATATTTTTTATTCCCTTCATTCTTTGGCTTTTAGACAAGAGCATTCCAAGGTATCTTCTACTATCCCGAGTTTCAAGACGTGTGTAAGTGCGAATAGCAGGGTATCAACGTTCAAAATGTTTAGCTTCCAAAATATGAACTATTTTTCAGACTTATTTTTATCCTCAGATTAGTGACTTCCTTCATCTTACTAACCCTTGGGACAACGGCTCACATCTACTTATTACTAGTTCGTATAAGAAAACTTCTAATTTTCTTGGGTTTCTTAAATTTTTCTAATCTCATGGATGTAATTTTTCACTATCTAATCTTTTATTATCTTATTTATGTACAAAAATATTTTTATTTTTTTGAAATTTTTTAAATTTTTATAGGTTTTAAATGTTTTGTGCTTATGCAAAGTATGATGCAAATGATGTTAAAATAAGCACAAACCTCCCCCAAACTTGTTTTCAACAGTGTCCTCACTGTTGTCATCCGCTAAATCTCAAAAACCTGTAAGCCTGGGAGGAAATTTATTAACGGGGGCAAAATATTTAAGTGAAAACCCTCCCCCAAACTTATTTTTGGCTCATCATTTTATAAAAATTTTCTTTTCAAGAGCTAGATTATACCCCCCCAAACTTGAGTTAAGCCATGTTAATCTTTGAAAATCACATGAGGGGGTCAAGAATCATTGGTTGATGCCAAGCTTTGCAAAGACCGAATGTCAACACCAACCATTCGAAAATTTTATCAATGTAGTGCTCAGGTTGGTGGAAGAAGAAGTGGGGACAGGGTAAGTGGTGGAATAGAATGTGTGTGCGTCTCATTTTGGAGAGACGATGCAGTGAATGTGATGGATTACTCGCATTCTTTTTATATTTCAGAAGTAGGGGTGGAGGTTCAATTTCATTGATTGGAAGATGATTCATCTCAACACCCGTGCTTTTCAGAAATGCGAGTTCATCAGCGAAGATTTCCTCAAAAGTTTCATCAATACCCTGAAGAATAATGTCATCACAAAGTACAAGGTGATCTTCAGACTCTAAAAACAGTTCATAATCGGTGTTAATTGTTGACCCGGACAACTCGGTGGAAGAGTCCGTATGTGTATGATACATTGTTGGGTCAAACAATAAAGTATGAAAAGAGTCAAGATCGGTAGCATGAGGATCGTCAAATTCGCTGCTGTCGACATCCATTAAGTCGACAGAACAGACCTGAGCAGTCGGTTCGGAGGGTACACTTCCCAACTTGTAAATGTTCAGCTCAATTGACCTATTCCCAAAAGATAGGGTCATAGAGCCATTACGACAGTTGATGATAGTATTGGAAGTGGCCAAAAAGGGGCAACCTAAAATCACCGGAATTTAATTCCGTGGGTTCGCTACTGGCTGTGTATCAATTACAATAAAGTCCACAGGGAATACAAATTCCCCGATTTTTATTAACACATCCTCCAGTTCATCCCTAGGTTTGGTGCTTGATCGGTCAGCCATCTGGAGAGTGCAATGAGCTGGTTTCAACTCTCCGAACCCTAACTGCTCATATACTGAGAAAGGAAGCAAGTTAACACTTTCGCCAAGGTCAAGTAGAGCACGGTTAATGTGTTTCTCCCCAATAGAAATGGAAATAGTAGGATATCCAGGATCCTTACGCTTCCTCGGTAATTGTTGGGGGAAAACCGTGTCTTCAGTCTTTGCCATGAATATCTTCTTGGGCACTTGAGTCTTCCTCCTTCTAGTGCACAAGTCTTTAAGAACTTTCGCATACGCGGGGACTTGTTGTATTGCATCTAGAAGAGGGATGTTGATGTTAACCTGTTTAAACATTTCAGTGATCTTCTCCATTTTTGGACTCAGTGTGTTTCCCCTTAACCGATTTGGGTAAGGAGCTTGAGCAATAAGATCAGGGTCCAACATTGGAGAAGATCGTGTGGGTAGGAACGATCTAAGATTAGGAGTGGGGATCGTTTTCGGTGGACTAGAAGAGGTGGGCTGAGGTGTCTAGCCTTGGTGAAAACGAAGAATAGGCTCGGAAGAAAACGGTAAATTAGACGAAATAGGGTAAGAAGTAGAAGTGTGAATGGAAGTGGAAGTGGAAGCCTGGGGTTCACTTGATTCCTCAACATCAATCTGTTTACCCACATGATTGTCTAGCACTCTTCCAGATCTCAATGTGGTAAGTGCATCCATATTAGTGTAATGTGAAGGTCCAGGATCAGGTAGGGATTGAGCTGGAAGATTCCCTTTGTCTCTTACACTCATTTCTGCTTTTAATTGTGCAATTTGAGCATCCATCGATTTAATACTCTCCGCTTGGGAAGTGGAGTTTTTCTTTATATCATCGACGGAAGTCTTTATTGTAAAAAGAAAGTTCATGAAAGAAGAGAATTCATCAGTACCGGTCAACTGCAAAGGGTTAGACGGTGCAAGTGTCTTGACCGGATTTTGAAAGTTTTGTGTTTGAAAGGGGTGCTGAATTAATTGGAGTGGTTGCTGTTGTGGTGGAAGAGCCCTTTGGAAAGTGTTCTGTTTTAGATCCGTGTATTGAGGTTGGTGTTGGATCCAAGAAAAATCTGGGTGATTCCTCCAATCTTGATTATATGAGGAAGAAGAAGGATCGTTTCCAGGTCTTTACTGAAATGCAGCATTAGTGTGACCTTGAAACGGTACATTCAAAGGACATTCTTCCTTCAAATGTGATGGGTTTGAATAGCAGCCACACATGGTTTTGGGAAGTGTGTATTGGTTTAGGGAGACTGAAGAGATTTTGTTTTCTATAGCGTCGAGTTTCCTTTGTATTGTGGCCATTTAGGCTCTCATTATGAAGGAAACATCGAGCTGATTGACCTCTTCCCTAGACGGTGGTGGTCTAACACTTTCCCACTGTAATGTGTTTTGAGCTAAATCTTCTAAATATTTCCAAGCTTCACCATCATTTTTGGTCATGAAGGTGCCTTGACACATGGTTTCAAGCATCTGTCTAGTAGCGAGATCAATACCCTCATAGATAATTCGACACAAATCTCATCTGGAGATTCCGTGATGAGGGTATTGGATAAGAAGATCCTTGAACCATTCAAAGCATTTCCAGAATGGTTCATTGGGAAGTTGGGTAAATTTGAAGATTTCTCTCCGAACACGGCTGGTCTTGTGATTGGGATAAAATTTCTTTAGGAATGCTTTTACAAATTCATCCCATTTTGAAATAGAATGTGCGGTTGTATTAATAAGCCACTTCTCGGCTAAATCGCACAAAGTGAATGGGAGAAAACGTAAACGCAGAGAATCCACAGACAGTTGTGACGTTCCAATCATTGCGCATACATTTTCAAATTTGAAGATAAAAAAGTATGCGTCTTCAGAATCAAGACCATGAAATTTGGGTAACAGTTCGATGAATTGGGGGTTGATTTCAAAATTTTCCCCGTTGGCTGGTGGTATAGAAAGACAAGTGGGAAGGGGAACACGTGAAGGATAGGATCTCTCTTGAAGAGAAATGCGTGGAGGATTCTATGCACCTGCGGGCGGTGGCAGAGTGGTGTAAAAGTTTGATGGATAACCGTCCATCGCGGTGGTGGTGGGGAAAAGAAAAGGTAGAAATACCGACTTTGGGGTCGATAGGGGAAAACGCGGAGAAGACGGGCACTAGAATCCCGTATCCAGCCTATCTTGCACTAAAGGGTTTAGTACAAGTGGCAGCGTTATGATAATTAGGGGAAAAGCTGGTTGGTGTTTGTTTTGAAAAAGATACGGTTTTTTGAAAAAATGATGCAAATCATAACAAATGCACATGCACAACCCTAAGTCTAGTGGTCACCTAGGTCAAGGCTCTAGACCGCTCCTAACTGACAAAAGACAAGTCCCAGGATCAATCCTCCACTGCCTCTTTGTCCCTCCTGTGGCCAGGTAAGTGGGATGTTCTCCACTACGTAAATAGTGGGCCTAATTAAGTAACCCCTTGCCTTAGACACACTTGCCTTAGACACCACAAAAGAAACGCGGATAAGCAATCGATTACCCACGGCCTTCTCTTGTCCTAAGTGAGCGCGACAGTCCTTAGAGTCATCTCTAGATCTTTTTTAGTTAATGAGGGTAATGCGGATGCAAGTTTGTGATTTTTGGGGCTTAGGAAGGGTAATGAACTCCCCACCTAATCTGGATTTGGCCGTGCCCCTTAATTTCCGTATTAATATGCAAACAACCAAGAATCAAAACACGCACATTTTTTTAATTTTACGGTGCTGCGAATTTTGCAAAGAAACCTGCAGCAAATTTGTTATTGGAGCAGATGAGGGAAGAGATAAGAAAGTGAGGGAGTTACTGAGCAATTTTTGTGCACCGTTGGTACAGTGCTGCCGTGTTTCTGCTGCGGTAGGTTGCTAATGCCGCGGATCCGCCGCGGTTCTATAAGATCACTGCACAAAATTTTCAGGTAATGTTTCTGTTGCCTCCCTGAGCTCTCTGGAACGCTCTGAAATTTTTTCCTCAAGCTCCACAGATTCCAGATTTCCTCGCAACAAATCATAACGAATCGTTTAGTGTTTGCGCGAATTTTGATCTAAAAATTTTGATGGAATAAATTTTTCAACTCAAATTTCAAAAACAACGGCAACGACGCCATTTGATTGAATGTTTTCCGGTGTGTCGGTTTTAGAAATTGTATAGAAATCACAACCAAATATTATTTGACCGCAATCAATAACGGTGTCGATTTGTAGCGCGTTAGTAAGTGCGGATCGTTCACAGGGAAAGTGTAATCGTTCGTATTTCGAATTAGATGAGTCGAAATTTAAAGAAAAGAGAAAAGACAATTCATGATTTATAGAATTGAAGTTCAAGAATTAGTAAAATTTAGGTCTAAATCAAGAAAACATTAAAATCAAGAATTGAGAATTTATGATTTCCAAAACAAATATCAAGATTCGAAGTGAGGCTCGTAGGAGTCGATTGAAGCTTTAGATGTGATGAAATCTAATGATGACATACTCTTATCCATTAATGAATTGATGCTAGATCGATGAAGATTTATCGAGGTAAAAGGATCTTGCAAAGAAACTAGGGTTTCCTCATCTCATACTTTGTCCTTTCGATGAATCTCATTCACAAGCTAGCTTCTAGTATATCAAACAATTGATCGTTGATCTCTAGTTCCGAGCGAAAATAATCAAGATAGCATTTCGCATCGAAACTAGATCGTCGATCATTCGATTTTCAAGAATTTACAAACATTATAGGACTTAAGAATTGTATAAGAATCTAGATTATCATCATCTATTGATCGTCTCGACTCCTTCACGAGCGGAGTTTTACTGAAACATTTTCACAAAGAACACATTCAAGAATCTAGATTGAATCATAATGTTTGAATTTAAAAGATAAGCAAGATATAGAAATTTCACCTTTATTCATCAACAATTTCGTTACAAATCTCTCGAAATCTACAAGAGTACGAAACTTGATCGTCGATTTTGGCTTCGCTCGGCTCCTTGAGTCGCGGATCTCCTTGGATCACTTGCTCCGATGAAATCCGGCGTCGCTTTCTAAAGGATCGAAGGCTTCATGCTTGATTTGGTACTCGGAGTTCTTGATTTTGGCTTTGGAATTGGAATTAGGGTTAGGGTTTACAAGTCGTGTCACTCAACTTGTATTGGGGAGGTGAAGATTGAACTACTTTCAACAACCTTTAGAAGTGACGCCTAGGGTCCCTTTTATAGCCTTAAGAATGATTAGCTTCCCTTGTAAGCTAGGTAGTTAGGTAGAAGCCTCTAGAAGTAGTTAGTTAGGCTTTAGCTTCCTTCTTTAGCTTGGAGGTTAGGGAGAAGCTTCTAGGCTTAGGTTGTTAAGGGGGAAGCTTGCTTTGGAAGCTTGGAGTGTTTAGCTTTGACAAGGGGCTTTGCTGTACTGAAGAAGCTTCTGGAGATTTCCTGAACTTGAAGTGGCTTGAATGAATGTACACACCTTGACATAAGAGTTCTGCACTGAAACGACGCTGACAACTTGCTGACGTGGCCGCGGTTCCGCTGCACATGCCTGCTCCGGCCGCGGATCCGCGGCCATGTGAGGGCTTCAGTGAATGAATTTCTCTGTGCTGCTTTTTTCTGACTTCATGATATATTTATGATATGTTGAATATTATAATTCCCTCTGTATCAATGCCAGATCAAAAATCTTAGTCTTGGCGCATCTTTTATCAGCACTTTAACAATTTTAGCTCGGTTCCTGTAATTTCCTGCATAGATCTTTGAAACAAGTGTTGCGCTATACAAGGATGATGCGATGCCATGATAAACCCTCAATTTCCCTCGAAATGTCAGTTTTAAGGTATAACACAAGTAATTCGGTATTTTACGGCTGTTTTGCTAATATGTGCTATATGCAAACCGAACACTTCTAGATGAGTGCAAATGATAAGGAAATTGACGTGTTAAAAATGCAATATTTTCGACTGATCAACGGTCGTACGGTTATGTTGGCATTGTCAAGGACTCGTACGGGTGGGTTTAACACAATCAAGATAATGACGGGTTGAACTTGACTAGGACCTTTTGATATGTTGGCATTGTCAAGGTCACTTGGGTCCTAGGGGTAAAATCACACATCGGGAGTTTCAAACATACAGGAAACTTGCCAGACATGCACATAACTTCTGGAGTGTGGTGACTTGAGTGGCTTCCATCAAGTTATCATGCGATGATAGTTGGATCCCGATTCCCACTGATGAGTTAGTTTACTCCTCGGGTGATTCCGACTAATTCTTCTTTTAGGTTTGGAGGAGAATTTGAAGATACAGTGGGAGACATTCAGGTTAGAGTACACGCAGAGTATTTCTTTTCTCTCTCTCTTTGACTGTGACCATGGCCCGACCCTAGACTATGACTCAGTGACCAAGTTAACCGAACTTTCTTTAAAACACTGGCTTTTGGATTGTCCAAGTTGCATACATCATTGCCACTACTTCCTTTACCCTTTACTTTTCTCTAGAACACCCCGTATCGCTACGAATATCCACTTCCATTGGATAAAACTATCATATGGTTATATTCGAACTCGAAGGAACTTTTTCGAAGATGGTTTCTGGTTCTGGAGAAAAAGAATAGGACTATTCAGTTGTCTTTTCTTTTTTCCTTCTCTCAGGTTGTGAGGGCTCCTAGGATTGGGAGACGGTACACCTATTATGCTTATTGGATAGTCTTCTTCGAAACCATAGGCAGGTACCGAAAGGTAGGGAATGAAGAAAAACAATTAGCCTAAGTGTGGTGTACAGAAGGTAATGAGTAAAGACAAATAAAGGGATTAGAAAGAGGGCAAAGTAAATTGCGACTGATATTCACGACCAAACCAAGTCTTTCAACGCCACTCCTACTTCACCTTTGTATTTCTACAGAACACTCTGTATCACTATGAACATCCAATTCCATTGGATAAATCCATCGTATGGTTATATACGAACTCGAAGGAACTTTTTCGAGAATTGATTCTGGTTCAGGAGAAATAAGCATAAGGTTTATTCAGTTGTCTTTTATCATCACCTTCTCTCAGGTTGCGAGTACTCCTAGGATTAGGAGAGTACACCTATTACGCTTATTGGATAGTCTTCTTCCAAACCATAGGCTGGTGTTGAACGGTAGGGAAGGAAGAAAACCATTTAAGCCTAACGAAGGTGTACAGAAGGTAACGACTAAAGACAAACAAAGGGATTTGGAGAGATGGCAAAGAAATATATGGTTTCAGTCATGAATCTGGATAATGGAAGAGGCATTACAATGAATACCAGGATACCCCTACAAAACATTTTAATGTTTTGGTTTCACTATACGTTGTTAATTGAAAACTGATTTCCTAATTAGGTCTTTACTCCAGGGTATGTATTTACCAAGCATGATTCTCACATCTGTATGGTTTTACAGATGCTGAGTTGGAGTAAGTTATTGGGAATTAGATGATCATCTTCATTATATCAGAATTCGTTGTAATTGGTGATATTTGAGGAAATCCCCTGGGTTGTTTGCCGGACGGCAAGTATTTGGTTTTGAATATCCGTTGTTATGCACCAATTTCAAACTGATATTTCCGTACATTTATTTTTATAAAGTGGGATATAACTTTTTAAAATTATATCCATGATATTTACCTACATCAATTGATGGTTAGGTAAGGAGCATTCAACAGCGGTGTAAGTCTTCATAACCATAGTACAATTTTCGACCTACGACGCATAGGGTTTGAGTTTTTCAACTCAGGGGACTTATACAAACTATTGTATGTTGTCCAGTGTCCATTAGGACAGAGGGGTTGGTACTCGAACTATATTCTGTTTACTTGTGACTTCTCCATTTTTAGACACGTGTTTCGTAGAAATACAAAGTCTATGTTTTGAGAAGTTATTGGTAAAAGAATAAAGTAGAGAACCAGGTGTTGCAAGTATCGAAGATGTAGATACTTATCTATGGTATTCAGTTGATAGTAATGGTTTTTTGAAACTTGTTTCTCTTTCAGGTTACTCGTAATTGGATGTACTCCTAAGTTGAGTAATGCTGATCGGCCTCTCTCCATTTAGTTGACATGCACTGGAGACAACTGCAAGATTTGAATCAGGTTCCAATTAAATTAGTGCCTTTATTTCTAGATATATATAGAATCAATTTATATCTTAACGATGTTAAGGTATAGGGAGTCGTCCGGCTGATACTTAAAACCAGAATCCGGATAAACTCAGGGCACATTTTAGTAATGTCTGTTTGTAGGTTATCCCGGGCTTTGACGAGGGTTAACTTTCTACCATCTGGAAGATCAATAGTGATATTGTTCTTGACTCGCCACAGTTTTAGTAAAATGGACTTTTTTAGAAAACAGTAGTGGGAGTATGGTGAACTGGAAGTGATTCCAGAACCACAAACGATTACGGAAAATTTAATAGGACCTAAAGATTCAATCAGGATGGACATTCTATTAGCCACTCCGCAGATATGGTGGGTAACCTCAGGTACCCGAGAGGTACTTCGGTAGCCTCAAGGACGATGACAGGGAGGTTGTTATTTACCCAAACTTGACCATACTGTTGTTCCAGACTATGAGACCCGGCAGGAGGATGAGTATAGCGTCATTCTAAACCAGCTTTAGAAGTGCACGTGTATATGACTCTGCCAGAGGGTTGTCGTAGTCAGTGAGAGCAGCGGAAACGTAGTGGACAAGTAGCTTATGTCTATTTATAGACTAAAGAAGATATAGCAAAAATAGATCATCTATTTTTGATGTGACAGACATAGGTTTTTGACTTCATCAGAATAGGGGATGGATCTGTTAAGAAGGTAGTAGGGTGTGTGTCCTGGTATTCAGGATGACATGCACTTTATAGGAAGTGAAATTCCTATACTACGATCGGTTATACCGTGGTTGTCACACAGTGGTTTCTCTATATGGGATATGGATATTATATCAGACATTCTGGTTACTAGATCTTTGGTTTTAGATCTAGATTTGGGAAGTGTCCCGATCTGGGTACTTAGACAGTTTTCTAAAAGTATTTTAGAATGGACGGCTCCTGGCATGGTGGTGAACCTGCAGGTGATGGGGTCACCCTCTCTAAAGGTGTCTTACAGACTAAAGGGGAGAGGGATGTACATGATTGGCATATCACTTGCTTAGGCAATTGAGTCAATCATGACATGTCAAGTACCACACCAGATGTTGTTTTTGCACTAGATGCAATAAGTTGATATATAAATCCAATCCTGGAGAAAAATGAACGGAAGCAATTTATGAACATAAGTGGATGTTCTAGGGACTTGATAGCGATAGCCTCCTTCTGGAGACGGTTATCATTTCAGGCTTCCAAGATGACCTGGATGACAGAGTGACTGTCAGAGTTATAGTTTTTTCCCTCTAACGAGGGACAGTAGTTTGGACAGGTGGTCCAAGCGGATACTGAGGAAGGCATGGCGCAGCATACTGATTAAATTCAGTAGTCGATACAGTCTAAGAAGTTTGCTGGATTTAGAGTTCATTTATGAACTGGGTCCCATCAGATATCCAAAAATATTCTAAGACGAGTATTGTTCATTTCGGGAGATAGTTTTCTCCGCGAAGTTGAAATAAAGAGAGACATAGAAAGAAACACTAGAGCGGATCCACTCACTGAGGCTATTTCTCGAACGCAATAGTTTTACAAACGAGGTTTGTGAAACTGATTAGTAGAGGAGTTGGGTGTTCGGTATCACACGGGCTGTGAGTATGCGACATCGCAATAATTAGCCTTATGTGCAAGTGGGAGATTGTTGGCTATAGTGTCCTCAAGGCAATTATCATAGTCGCAGGCATGTGATCATGATGACTGAGGGAGGACCTATACCGATAAAACTGTCTTACTCGAGATGATAGTATGCTATCTGGTTTTTCTTTATCATCATGTATATGTTGATAAAGCCCTTAGGATCTTGCTTAACTACCAGCATTGTGATGGCAATCACATACGTGGGAGATGAGGGTTTATAAGCACATCCTTAAATGTCTCTAGTCATGGAAGTATCGAGACTGGGCATCGATACTCCAGTGTAGACTGGTGTATACTTATCTAGACCCTGACGAGGGGCGGTGGCCGGTCTCACAAGCCATTGGTGTTAGTTGTTCACCTAAGATAGTATAAAGGTGCTCATTGGGTTATGAGTACACTGGACGGACTCGCCGGGAACTTGCTAGTTGGTATTATACCTATAGTCAGATAGCAGTTCCCTGGTGACATGTGTATAGGTTAGTCTGTCGACCTAAGATCATCATTTGTCTCGTGTGAGTTCCCACTGTGCTTTGATTACTACCCTACCATGGCTCAAAGGAGTCGTGCAAACAGTTTTTAGTTGGGTACAGTCCCGAGCCACATGGAGGCAGTGAGCGGATCGTCGGGGATTCGTCTCTCCCGGTATTGGTGGTTGATGTCGCGCAGTGCATGGGTGGCCATCACTAGAAATCCTCGACCGGGGTATATGAGAATTACCGATCTAGGATCGATAGTTTCTCGGGTAGTGATGGGTTTCATACCGATACGAATTATCGCGTTGTTAGGGGTCTGACTTTATCCACCCCCCTAGACTCGATATGCGATACTCTTAGACGAACAGACCAGACTGTACGGATATTGTCACAGACAGGCTCAGTAGGGGTTCGGATGAGTTTGCTCGTCGGTCTTCCTTTCGCTCAATACCTGGGTAGCCGTTACGTACAGCTAGTGCAGCACGTTTGCTTGTGGTTAAACCCACTACCAGCGTATTAACAGTAAGTCGATGTACAATACCCCACGACTTGCGGGGAGGCGGAAATATGAAAAACGATCTTGTTCTTTGCTTAAACATCGACTAACCGCATGAATCGAAGCTGTAGGGTTCCTAGGAACTCTCAAGGGGTCTCACAAGGCATCAACCATACCCGTTTCAAAAATTACGGTGCCGAGAAACCCTAGACTACGGATCGTTAGCTAGATGTCTAGGCGAAAGAAGCAACTAGTAAACTACTTTACTAAGGGAACGGAAATACAACCTTTGTAGATCCGGTCCTCCACCTCCATAGCACCGCAATGAAGTCTCCTCGCTGTCCAAGTCGAACCCCGGTCTCTAGCGTCGGCTTCATCGGAAAATGGACAGGCTAGGTCGTCGACGTCGATGCCGAAGATGATCTACGTCGAGGCATCACTAGATCAAGCTCCAACTTCACCAAGTCAAGAAACTTGTGAAGAAAACACACTCTACTACTTGGCAAGAGGTAGAGGATGAAGAAATAGGAAGTGGGTAGACTTTAGAATTGGATTTCTCACTCATTTTCATCAATCACCATTGATGTAGCAAGCTTTCTTCATTGAAAAAGATGAAGAAGAAGATGATAATTGTTATGATAAGTTTTTTCAAAAAAGAAAATAAATGAATACTTATCATAATAATAACCATGGTCAAGTGTAGAGAATAAATCATGGTTAGTGGGAATGGTTAGGGTTAAGCATGGAGACAAAATGGTCACTTGGTCAAAGCTTCATGAAGCTTCAACATTCATCCAAAGAAAGCCACCATTTTGCATTATGCTTATCATTTTCCAAAATTAATAAATAAATAAATAAATAGATATGAAAATGAAAACCCTAACCATTACATAACCATGGTTTAAACTTTACACAAAACACAAGTTAGCATGCATCATCAAACATGATACATACATGTGCACAAAAATATATCACATATACAATGTGCACAATCCAAGTGAGAAAATCCATTTAAAGTAAACCAATACTAGTTAATGCAAAGTAATATATCAAATATATAATTATACATTAAATCATTAAATCAACACTTGATTTAACGATCCGGTCATATCGCATATAACCGACTAGTATCCAATGTATCGGCTTATCGAATCAATCCTTGATTCGATAACTAGGTTATATCGCATACAACCATTCGATACATTCATCGCGAGAATGGAATACGGTATCACATACACGTATTATTCTCGGTCCCGCACATATCTCATATGCACTCTTATTTCGTTTCGCTTGAGCCAGGAAACCTCTGTGTAGGACTCTAAAGACTCGTCAAAACGCCGGCAGCAGATGATGATCATATCAAACACCCACAAGCCGCAAGCGGTCTGCTAAACGTAACGGCCATCCGGGTATTGAGCGATCAGAAGATCGACGAGCAAGCCCGCTCACACTCCAGTGAATCCAACCAGTAACACTACCGTACAGTCCGGTCTCGTCGTCTGATATGTCGCATATCTCGCCTAGGGGTGGTAAACGTCAGACCCCAATAGCTCGATAAGTCGTGTCGATTTGAGGTCTATAACAATTCTAGAAACTACTGGTAACACTTACCAGTAAATCTCAGCAACCCTGGCCAGGGATTTCCTGTTATAGCCAATCGAACACAGCGCAACATCAACCCCCTATACCGGGAGAGACGAATCCCCTCCTATCACTCATTGCCTCCATGTGACTCGGGACTGTACCCAAAAACCACCGTTTTACACGCCCTCTTGGACGTGGTAAGATGGAAATCAAAGCACAGTGGGAACCACACAAGACTCTATGACGATCTCGGGTCAACAGACTACTCTGTACCAGTGTCACCAGAGAACTGCCATCTGACGTAAGGTATAATACCATCTGGGAGTTCTCGGCAAGTCCGTCCAGTGTACCCAGTCTCTACTGAGCACCCGTATATCATCTCTGAAGTCAAACACCGATGGATATGGGATCATCCATCGCCCATCTGTATGGGTCGAGAAGGTATACGCTAGTCTACTCTGGTATATCGATGCCCCGTCTCGATACACCCACGACTAGGGACTTTGAAGGATGTACTTATAGACTACCATGTCCCCACTAGTATGATCCGCATCATAGTCCAGGTAGTCAAGTACACATCCTAAGGGCTTTACCAACATGTAACAGAGAGACAATCAGTATACACGTTAAGGTAAAGAGTAACCGGATAGCATACTATCATGTCGAGCAAGAAAGTCCTCCCTATATATGTCCCAGCATCCACTACAATATACATCCTATGTACAGTAATGGCCTCTAAGGCATACATATAACTAACAATCTCCCACTTGCACTAGGGCCATCTGTAGCAGTGGTTGTAGTATCTCATACTCAACCATCCCATAAAAGTCTCTCTCTGGGAATAGGCCTTCGTGAGTGGATCCGCCGTGTTATCCTCTGAGTCTGCTCTCCCTGCCTCGATCACCCTGGAGATCAACAATCTCCATGATCAGGTGATACTGCCTTAGAATAAGTCTGGATCACTGATGGGACCAGCGTTCCTTGGCATAAGCCACAACTCCATTGTCTCACAATGGGAGGAACGTAGTTCATCTCATGAACCAATATACACCCAAACATACTCTTTGGTAGCATCTTAAGTAGCGATGTATCCTGCCTTTATCGTCTAGTATGTCACGGTATCTAGCTTGGAACTCTTCCAACATACCGTCCCTTTACTGAGGGTAAAGACAATGCCTGCGACTGACATTCAGTCGTCTTTATCACCCTGGAACCCTTCCAGTGATTCTCCCCAGGACCAATTGATACCATCTTACTACAGCTAGTGAGTATACTAACACCCAAATAACATCTATCTCATAGATGAAAGCTCAGGATGGAGGAGGTATCACTTTGATCCTATCTGGAGAATCTTTGTGATAAGCGGAGATTGACCGAGCATAGCATAGGAAACTCCTTCCCTATCAAGAGTATGTCAACCACGTACTCTACGAGGATCACCACCATACTCCCTACTACCTTTTTGTTTATACAAGGTTCATCTACCATTTTGATGATGTCAAACTCTTTGACTAATTCATCAAAACAGATGTTCCAACTCCGCGATGCCTGCTTTATCAGATAAAACATCTTGCTCACGTTTCCGCTGCTCCCACTGTTTACGAAGCCCCCTGGCTGTGTACTTATAGACGCACTCTTCTAAAACATCATTTAGAAAAGCAGTCATGACACCCAACCACCAGATATCGTAGTCATGGTATGTAGCCGTGACAAGTAGGATCTGGATGGACTTAAGCATAGCTACTTGAAAAGGTTTCATCATTATCCACACCTGGTCAATGATGCAAACTTTTAACAAGTCTAGCTTTGAAAGTCTCAACTTTTCCATCTACACCAAGTAATCTTCTCAAGATATACTTGCTCCTGATGGGGATTTAACCCTTCAGATATAGCAACCAAAGTCCATACTTTGTTGGTGTACATGGATTCCATCTCAGATCACTAAGCATCCAGCCATTCTTACAGAGTCTCACTCCTGATGGCCAGCTCGAAGCTAGTTGGGTCATCATCTCATGATGCAATTCTCGCTCCCACTGTCATAGAGAAAACCGAAGTATCTCTCAGGTGGGTGAGGAATCCTACTAGATCGGCGGAGAGGCTGAGGTTCGTTGGTATCTACTGAATCCTTTGGTTCTACCAAATCATCTGCTGTAGTTTGTATAGCTGGAACTTTTGAGTTCTACTTAACAGACCTTGCCTCGAGCTTGTCCGGATTTTGCATTTTAGATATAGGCCGGACAACACCAAATCTTAAGGAACTTAAGATATGGGCTCTTCCCTTTCCATATCTCATATGAAGTGGTAGGCAACTGATTTGATCGTGACCCTATTCAATAGGTTTGCAACTTCTCAAGCGCATAACTCCCAAAAGGAAATAGGTAACTCAGTAGTACTCATCATAGAGCACACCTTATCATATAGGGTGTGACTGCTCCGCCCCGATATACCAACGTGCTATGGTGTATACGGAGGAGTAATTCTGAGAGAGAATCTCATTCTCCTTTAGAATAGTTCAGGAATTTCCGTGCTCAAGTATTCTCCTCCTTGATCTCATCATAGGACATAATACTTATACCCGTATTTTGGTTCTCTACTTCTAACTTATATTCTGTGAATATCTCAAAAGGTTCGGACTCATGTTTCAACAAGAACATATGACTGAATCTGAGAGATTATCAGAGAATATAGTTAAGTATTAAGAATCAGTCCTGGCATCTGTAGACAGGAGACCTTACATACATCATCATGTATCAGTCCCAAGAGTTCATTAACTCTTTCTCTGTTTCCAATAAACAGAGCTATGGTCATATTATCTTTGTGACATGGAACTGGCGAGTTTCACAAGATGTAAATTCAAACTGATTTAAATATGCATCTAAATGTAACTCCAGCCAGTCAGGTCGCATTGATATGACCTAGTCTACAATGCCTCAAGAAGGATTCGTTCATTTCTGAACTCTTCTTCTTGTGTGTGTTCTGTATACTAAGAACTGTAGTTTGATTTAGAACATTAATGCTTTTAGATAACGTGCCTGAACCGATCAACTTTTGATATAGGAAATGTTCAAAACATTATCCAACAATACAAAATTTTATCATTTCTTTACTAATAAAGAGACTGATATGATTTTGTATATCAGGTTCGGTATCTAATAACATTCGTTCAGAATCAATGTATTACAATACAGGGTGACAGTGACCAACAGACTTGGCTGCAACACTTGCCCCGTTTTCTGCCTCATGAAACTTATCACCCGTCTCAGTTTTTCTACCCTTTTGTAGCCCTATGTAACTAATTACATATCTGGAGATCCTGATCCGGTATCATATACCCTTGATTCGGAGGATACTGAGAAACAGTTCTTTGTGATGAACACACCCGAAGATGATGCATCATATGCACTTTCTTCGTTTGGGCGGCACGGGAAATCTGGTATTCCCCAATTTCCTGCTCTGTCTTATAACAATTATAAGTCGGAGCGGGACCAACGTTCCCCAGCTCAGTAAAACAAGCGGGTCCGGTCAAATATCCGTTTTATTATCTTGATTAAGGCGTGATATGGTCGCTACCAGGAGAGAGAGAGAAGAAAACACTCAGCGTGCGCTCTTGCAAGAATATATTGGTTATTATTTTATCTAATCAGGATGGCTCCCACTGCTTTTTATCAAATCTTCCTTCAAACCCTAAAAGGAAAGACTAGCCGGGATTAATTACACACTATAAGTTCGCCAATCTTTCAGCCAGGCTAGTGTCGGTACTTTGAGGGAGGTCCCCCGTGCTTTCGCATGAACCTAATTAATGTAAACCTCGTTTTCCCAGAGGCGTAACCCCGTTGACACCTTTCTAGACACCTACTTGATCGGCTAATTGTAATGTGTAAAACTCTCCCAGGAGTAACTCTTACTCACAGCGGGTATCGGGATCCAACTATCTCATAGAAGGTATGCAATCTCATTGCAAATTTCAACACTTGAAATTCCCGATAATATTTTGCCCCTAACGTGCTATGACCTTGACGAAAGCCAACAAACCATAGCCCGCTAGTCAAGTTCAACCCGTACATTTCTTGATTGAATTAAACCCACCCGCACGACCCTTGACGAAAGCCAACAAAGCTGCACGACTACCCTAATCCAATCGCATCGTATGCTAGCAGATAAGCATCATATAGCTACCGCACACTGCACCTTGACGAAAGCCAACAAATGCAGCACGAATACTATATACAACTTATCTGAAATGACGGAGGGCTACGACAGGTTTTTCTGAAAACCTATTGCGTAATGAACTTGATATCGTTGTAGGATCGAATGAATTTTGAAATGGAGTGTTTTTTAGGCTTTTCTAGTTTTGCTAAAGGAGTCACTCCCGGTGAAGGGAGCGTCGGTCCTTTCCTCGTCGAATGAGGTGCGGGATATATCATATATATCACTGTGCAAAGCAAAAAATCTTAAAAGCAATCAAAAGACAAACCGAGTGTGTAGCATCTGCCAGTTATTGTTAAAGGAGTCACTCCCGGTGAAGGGATCTCGGTCATTTCCTCATCGAATAAGGTGCAGGATATATCACATATACCGCTGTGTAAAGCAAGAACTGTAGCTACCTGTTTTATTTTGAAATTCGATTCTACAACATCTTAGGTTTCTTTTATTTCATTAATCACATTAATGAAGTCCCATCATTTAAGTACCTAAACATCACAGATAAATACGACGTACACTTATGCCATCCGCATTCGCCTCGATGTCCCCTCGTGCACCGTTAGGTTAGGTAACTAACGGCAGAGCAGGGCAGGGCTAGCGCGGGTGTAAAACATAAGTAACATCTATATAATATATCATATATACTATATACTGTATCTATCACAGAACATCACATGATCACATCACAGATATCGCAGCAGAAGAAACATATGAAATATTGGATATACTAGGACGTCCGTGTTTTAAATACGAGCCAGTATAAAACACGGATTCCACGGTCGCGATGAATAGCCAAACCCACACCCCTAGACCCCTACGAGAGCGGAAAGCAACCCTACCAATTCTAGAGTTAGGAGACCCGGACTCGACTCCTCGAGTTGGTCTCCCACTGGACTCCAGAACCCGGTTACTTGTGCCCTCCTCCTTAGGTCTATCCTAGTGCGGAAAAGTAAATAATATACAAAGGGTGACATCTTCCGCTACCTGGAAGTGCCCCAATAAAAGAATATTACATACATTTTTTTTTTACATGAATGAAAATGAAAAACGCTCATCTAACATAAAAACCCCCGGCTATTCAAACACGATGATCCAATATAACATATCCAGCAATACATAACATCACGTGTCATCAACGTAAGTAAATATGCGCATCCCAATTGTCGTTGACATATAGCAACGAAACCGGCGATATCACATATTACACTTACGGTCACAGAAAAGAAAGTGTAAAACTACAACAGTTGGAATCCGGAACAACCTCAGAAATCGTATGCCTGACCAAATGAATTCTTTAGACATCGCATGCCTAACAATTATAAACCCCGCATTTTAGTCTCATTATCGAAAACACTTTTCAATATTATGTCGGGGAATTCAACAGGATTTCTGACATCGTGATCGAATGCTCGTCGCAAACTTTAGTAGACGGCCGCACCCCCGACGCCGTCGACGAAGTGCACCAAGGCGGAACACCGCTACCGGGAGCACCCGAACGGATGCTTTCGGCGACGGGGTTCTCCTACAGTCACTTGGTCGGGGCTATGGGGTGTAGCTGTCTATTAAGTTTACCCGGCGAGTATCCGCGTACGCTACGTGATTGCGACGGACTTTTGATCACATAAAAATTCCGTGGCAACGGATCAAGTGAGACTAAACTGAACATTCATTCAGTTATCTCATAACTACTTGTGAATTCCAATTATTGTATCCCATTCTGGATAAATAGAAAATGTCAAACTTTCCGATCGAACAATCGAACACCCAAGTTTTCCCGATATAGATCAACACATGAAACAAGTCTAAAAACATTCAGTTCGTGCCTCAGTACCAACGGTCCAGCCGTAGAAGGGTCAAGCCAACGCCTCACATGTGGCACGCCGTACTGCCCCAAACCCGAAGGTTCAAAAGGCAGTTCAAGATGGTCACATAATCGAATTAAGGTTTGTTGTCTTCTAGAGGGTCCATTGCGTTACTTGCACTACTTAGAACGTCTTTAAACCACGGAAAAATCCAACACTTGGAAATTTCCCGACAGGGGAAAAATTGGGAATTTATATCCGGTCGAACTTTTTAACATATTCTAAAATTTATCCGGAAAGCCACACAGACAAAATTTGATAATCCGATCGAACATTCGAATCCCCAAAACAACCCTGAAAATTAAAACTCTGGAAAAAATATTAAAAATACCCAGGAAAACCAGAACTGATAACTAAGAATTAAGGTGCAAAATTCGATGCACAAAAAGACAAATTGGCCGCGGAACTGCCGCATGAGCATGCTCATGCTGCGGATCCGCGGCGATCTTATGGAATCAGGACCTCGAATTTTGCAGTAACCCTTATATCTTCCTGCTTATTTTTCTGAATATTTTTAATCTGGAAAAAACCACGATTTTAGAAAATGTCCAGAGAGCTATTTTGGGGTTAGGTTTTCGGTTCGTCCGGCTTTCAAACTCCGTCTAGACTTCGCCTAAGGCTCTAGCTAGGCTCTGATACCACTGTAGGATTCCTAGGCACTCTCAAGGGGTCTCACAAGGCATCAACCATGCCTGTTTCAAAAATTACGGTGCCGAGAAACCCTAGACTACGGATCGTTAGCTAGATGTCTAGGTGAAAGAAGCAACTAGTAAACTACTTTACTAAGGGAACGGAAATACAACCTTTGTAGATCCGGTCCTCCACCTCCATAGCTCCGCAATGAAGTCTCCTCGCTATCCAAGTCGAACCCCGGGCTCTAGCGTCGGCTTCATCGGAGAATGGACGGGCTAGGTCGTCGACGTCGATGCCGAAGATGATCAACGTCGAGGCATCACTAGATCAAGCTCCAACTTCACCAAGTCAAGAAACTTTTTAAGAAAACACACTCTACTACTTGGCAAGAGGTAGAGGATTAAGAAATAGTAAGTGGGTAGACTTTAGAATTGGATTTCTCACTCATTTTCATCAATCACCATTGATGTAGCAAGCTTTCTTCATTGAAGAAGATGAAGAAGAAGATGATAATTGTTATGATAAGTTTTTTCAAAAAGGAAAATAAATGAATACTTATCATAATAATAACCATGGTCAAGTGTAGAGAATAAATCATGGTTAGTTGGAATGGTTAGGGTTAAGCATGGAGACAAAATGGTCACTTGGTCAAAGCTTCATGAAGCTTCAACATTCATCCAAAGAAAGCCACCATTTTGCGTTATGCTTATCATTTTCCAAAATTAATAAATAAATAAATAAATAGATATGAAAATGAAAACCCTAACCATTACATAACCATGGTTTAAACTTTACACAAAACACAAGTTAGCATGCATCATCAAACATGATACATACAACTGCACAAAAATATATCACATATACAATGTGCACAATCCAAGTGAGAAAATCCATTTAAAGTAAACCAATACTAGTTAATGCAAAATAATATATCAAATATATAATTATACATTAAATCATTAAATCAACACTTGATTTAACGATCCGGTCATATCGCATATAACCGACTAGTATCCAATGTATCGGCTTATCGAATCAATCCTTGATTCGATAACTAGGTTATATCGCATACAACCATTCGATACATTCATCGCGAGAATGGAATACGGTATCACATACACGTATTATTCTCGGTCCCGCACATATCTCATATGCGCTCCTATTTCGTTTCGCTTGAGCCAGGAAACCTCTGTGTAGAACTCTAAAGACTCGTCAATACGCCGGCAGCAGATGATGATCATATCAAACACCCACAAGCCGCAAGCGGTCTGCTAAACGTAACGGCCACCTGGGTATTGAGCGATCAGAAGATCGACGAGCAAGCCCGCTCACACTCCAGTGAATCCAACCAGTAACACTACCGTACAGTCCGGTCTCGTCGTATGATATGTCGCATATCTCGCCTAGGGGTGGTAAACGTCAGACCCCAATAGCTCGATAAGTCGTGTCGATGTGAGGTCTATAAAAATTCGAGAAACTACTGGTAACACTTACCAGTAAATCTCAGCAACCCTGGCCAGGGATTTCCTGTTATAGCCAATCGAACACAGCGCAACATCAACCCCCTATACCGGGAGAGACGAATCCCCTCCTATCGCTCATTGCCTCCATGTGACTCGGGACTGTACCCAAAAACCACCGTTTTGCACGCCCTCTTGGACGTGGTAAAATGGAAATCAAAGCACAGTGGGAACCACACAAGACTCTATGAAGATCTCGGGTCAACAGACTACTCTGTACCAGTGTCACCAGAGAACTGCCATCTGACGTAAGGTATAATACCATCTGGGAGTTCTCGGCGAGTCCGTCCAGTGTACCCAGTCTCTACTGAGCACCCGTATATCATCTCTGATGTCAAACACCGATGGATATGGGATCATCCATCGCCCATCTGTATGGGTCGAGAAGGTATACGCTAGTCTACTCTGGTATATCGATGCCCCGTCTCGATACACCCACGACTAGGGACTTTGAAGGATGTACTTATAGACTACCATGTCCCCACTAGTATGATCCGCATCATAGTCCAGGTAGTCAAGTACACATCCTAAGGGCTTTACCAACATGTAACAGAGAGACAATCAGTATACACGTTAATGTAAAGAGTAACCAAATAGCATACTATCATGTCGAGCAAGAAAGTCCTCCCTATATATGTCCCAGCATCCACTACAATATACATCCTATGTACAGTAATGGCCTCTAGGGCATACATATAACTAACAACTATCATAGAAGTTCTAAACTACTATGTGAATTGATTATACCTAAAGAACCGTGTCCTTCGTCTTTACGAACACCACCTCCTCCTTGGCCTTCTCCAAGTAGTAGACGATCCACCACGAGAGGTTTACTCAAAGCTTTGCCTCTAAACATGAGGCAACTAGGTTTCTTTATGTGCTAATCAAAGTTCCTAGATGATATAAAGAGAGGGTTATGGATTAAGTAGTCAAACTAATCCTTGTACTCAACACATGAGAGGGGAGGATTAGGGTTTGAAGAGAGGAAGCTTGAGGAGAGAGAAGGTGAGAATGATAATGAAATGAGAAAATGAGTTATCATAATATATATCAAGCATTATTGTTTTTCAAGAAAAGAAAAGATAATGATTTACAACCATGCTTGATAAATATCTAATGGTGATTCATCTCCATGAGTCATTAAGCATTTATGATGCATTAATGACATGGATGAATCATCCATATGACTCACTAATCTCATTTAATGTATATGCCACCTTAACCCCCTTAGTCACCATCTTCTAGAAGCTTCTCGCGCAATTACGAGAATGCCCCTCCTATCCGTGAAAACACGGAAAAACTTTAGACTGTATAAATCCAATAACCGGATACTAGTAACTGGCTTAAACCAAAGCCGACTAGTAAAAACTGTCCGAAAGTCGTACGTGCGTAAACACGCGTATGCGTCCGAACCCTTGTCGTAAAACCATACGACCTCTATATCGTTTCTCCTGGAGTAGGGAAACTCTCTGTGTGGGACTCTAGAGACTCGACTACTACGCTGACAGTGGGTTTAACCACAGACCGCAAGCGGCACTAGCTGTACGTAACGGTCCCCAAGTAGATGTCGATAAGAAGGCCGATGAGGAAACCCATCCGAACTTCTACTGAGTCTGATGTGACAATCTCCGTACAGTCCGGTCTGTTCGTCTAAGACTATCGTATATCGGGCCTAGGGGGCGGCAAGCGTCAGTCCCATAATAGCGGTATAAGTCGTGTCGGAGTGAAGCCCATTACACCCTGAGAAACTACTGGAACCTACCAGCAAATCTCGCTTGCCCTGGCCAGGGACTTTGAGTAATGGCTCTCTGACACAGCGCGATATCAACCCCCAATACCGGGAGAGACGAATCCTGTCTAACCGCTACTGCCTCCAAGTGCTCGGGACTGCACCCAACTGCTACCTGTTTGCATGACTCCTTTGAGCCGTGGTAGGGTAGCATTCTAAGAACAGTGGGACACACTCGAGGCGAAGTAGCAGTGTCAAGTCTGCGGACTATGCTGTTCTCATGTCACCTGGGAACTATTCACTGACGACTGGTATAAACCCAACCAACAGTTCCCTGTGAGTCCTGTCCGGTGTACCCGTAACCTAACGAGCACTGGCATACTATCTCCAGTACGACGTACTGACGGCTGTGGGACAGACCATCTCCCCAACTGGGATGAGAAGCGTACACACTAGTCTACTCCGGAGTATCGATGCCCTGTCTCGATAATCCAATGACTAGGGACCTAAATAAGGATGTGCTTGTAGACTACCCAGCCCCTATTAGTGTGACTGCCATCACAACGCTGGTAGTCAAGAAAGATCCTAAGAGCTCTATCAATACTTATACTCACATATTAAGATAGAAAAAACCAAGTAGCATACTACCATGTTTAGCAAGACTGTTATATACATGTGAATATCCCAAGCTTCCATTAAGTAATATACAAACTAGTATGATACAATAATGGCCCCTAGGGCATATACACTAACATTAACGAGTCTTTAGAGTCCCACACAGAGGGTTTTCTCGGTTCAGGCGATATGGTGTAGGTGACGTATGTTGAGACATACAGGTGTCCGATTTAATATGTGCACGGACTGCACAGAATTTAATCGGACGGTTGATAATACTAGCGGCTTAGGATTAAGCCAGATTGTTAAATCAAGTTTTGATTTAATAATTTACATATGTATTTATATATATGTATACTAGTATTATTTCTCACTATTCGTTTTCTCTCTTAGCTATTCGTATTTTCATACGAATACCCGTATGTGTATTTCAATACATATACTGGGAAGTATTCTGTATTTGTACGGAATGACTTCTAGAAGATTAGCCACCTCATTATTGATTTTCCTTTTTAGAAAAATCATTTTGTCTTCATAATGAGGCGGAAATGGTGACATGGCATAGGCATGGGTATTGGTCAAAGCATGGCTTTTGGACATGTTGTGATTGGTATGGCTACTTGATTTGTTTAATGCAAATTGGGATTGGGATTTTTGGTGGGGGGCATGAGAGAGGGGGCCGGCCACTTGAGGGGAGTGGGCTTGCTCATTTTTGTGATATCATTTTTATGCTCTCTCACTCTCATGCTCCCACAAAAACACATAGCCATTTTCTCATGCCTTTGATCATCACCTCCACATCTTCCATGGCTGTTCTATGAGCAAAATTTTTGAGAGAAAAATATAGTGAGACTATCCTATACTCCCCACTCTCCACTACTAGCAATTTTGAAGAGTCGGTTGGTTCGCTTGGCGAACCTGAAGCTTGCGTCGTTTCCCTCGGGTGGATCATCGGAGACGAAGGAAGACCGGCGACCAAAGTCGATCCGCATTACTAGGAGCTTGGAAATGGTTGAAGACCCGAAGGACTTGGATCATTAGGTCTAACCATTCTATCTCCTTTTCATATATTGCTAGTTTTAGGGTTAATGGTTTCGATCTTGGAAATCGGGTAATGGTAGTACCGGGTTTTAGAAAAAATTTGTTCCGCATTTGGCCACGGTTCGATGGCCGGGTCGCTCCCATAACCCGGCACGGAGATCGAGCGAGATCGGAGATGCCATGAGGAGCTTAAGATGATAGCTAAAGACCGAAGGACACGGATCGATCGGTATAGCCATTCTATCATTTTAGTAGTTTGCCTGTTTAGTGTTAATGGTTCGATCCGGGTGATTGGTTGCGGTAGCGCTAAGTTTGAAAAGGTTTTGTTCCGCAATTGGCCTCGGATTGACTGCCAGGGCGTTGCCATAACCCAACAGGTGCTTTCCAAAGAATTGGCTGAGCGTTGTTGCTGCGTGTGGCCTCTTGGCGAGGGTGTTGATCCTTAGCGCGGGTTGGGCCGTAAGAGGATTGCTAAGGATGGACCGAGCAGGATTGCTAGCCGGCATCGTGGGGTAGTGAATTACCCGCCGGGGATAGACGAGCAGGGAACCGCTCGGCTGCCTCTTAGTGAGGGCTTAAATCCCTGGCATCGTGGGGGTAGTGAACTACCAGCCAGGGATAGCCGAGCAGGGTAGTAGCTCGGCTGCCTCATGGTGAGGGCTTCGATCCCTGGTGTTGCGGGGTAGGGAACTACCGGCAAGGGATAGCCGAGCGGCTGCCTCTTGGTGAGGGCTTCGATCGCTGGCGCTGTGGGGTAGGGAGCTACCAACTAGCGATAACCAAGCAAGGGCGAGCCCGGTTGCCTCTTGATGAGGTCTTCGATCCTTAGCGTGGGAGGGGCCGTAAGAAGCCTGCTGAAGATGGGCCGAGCATGGGTACTACCCGGTTGCCTCTTGGCGAGGGCTTCGATCCCAGGCGTTGTGGGGTAGGGAGCTACCAGCCAGGCATAACCGAGCAGGGTAGCCGCTCGGCTGCCTCTTGGTGAGGGCTTCGATCCTTAGTGCGGGAGAGGCCGTAAGAGGCCTGCTAAGGACGGGCCGAGTAGGGTTGCTACCCGGTGCCTCTTGACGAGGGCTTTGATACTTAGCGCGGGAGGGGCCGTAAGAAACTACCCGCCAGGGATAGCCGCATAGGGATTCGGCCGACCCTCCTGACGTGTGAGCATCGGGAAGGGTAATAATCACGGACGACACGTGTCAAGAACGTACAGGTGAAGGTGGAACGTTTCAGGAGGCCCTCTCAGGTTCGCTACGTGGCGACGTGGCATTGGAGAAGTTGCTGCGATTCCCAAGACTCGCGCCGGTACGTGCGAGAATCCGGTCCTTGAAGATTCTGTTTGAAGTTATAAATAGGGAAGGAGATCAAGGCTCCTTCGGCACCGCTTACTCTCGAGACGACTGGGCGTGTGTATTTGATCGAAGAGATCATCACCCTTGGTGATGTCTCCTTGTACGACCAATCTCTAGCAGAGGAGGGTTATCAGGGAGTGATTCAGCGCCTCGAGGATAACTTTGGCCGGCTTCTCCCTCGGCGGTCGTCCTTGCTTCAGATGTTGATGTATGCGATCTGGAGGAGGTCCCCGGGGTTGGAAAACCCCTTCACTGAGGAGCTTCTGGACGAGGCGCTCGACAGGTGCATTCGATCTTCTTGTTCGGCCTCATCTCGAAATCCAGGCATGACCGATCCTTGGCTCTGATTCTAAAGTGTTTCAAGATGAGGTACATCGTGGGCCAAGGCTCAGAGGGCAGAGGGTCGGGTTCTTCCGTGGCGTCCCGGGTCCGAGTGCAGCGTCGGCAGGAGCGGGCTGCAGCGATTAGGGCCTGGCTGACGGAAATCTACTCTGAGTATCATCAGGAGTACTTTCTTGATCCCGTTCCACCTATGTTGTAACCTTTTCTTTTTCTGTACGGCTGGGGAGCCCATAGTACCCTTTTGAATAAACACAACTTTTCTTTTTGCAATGTTTTATTGATCCCTTCTTATTATTATATAAACAGAAAGATCTTGAGAAAAGTTTACATTGCCTTAGTAAAAGAAGTACATGCCGGTAGATGTTCTTTTTATTGGTATGGTTTGAGCTTATTGGCGGTGTAAGGCCGTCAAAAACGATCGGCTCGGTCTCCGTGGCCTTCATCCTCGGATGTCTGTTGGCCTCCATGACCGGCGTGGGGTGCCGAGCCTCGTAGGTGCTCGACGTACCCCCCGCCGACATTACCATAATTTGGCCGATTGTCAACTCGCCGGGAGGGGGACGCTGCTCCTGCTCGCGGTCAGCTTGCCGCTTGTCCGCAAGTATGCTGCCAGGTGTCCCGAACGGATGAGCTCCTCGATGTAGTCTCGGAGCTTCTTACAGCTCACTGTGGAGTAGCCTTGAGACCTGTAGAAACCGCGGTAGGGGCCCCGGGTGCGCTTTGCCGCCAAGCATGAGATCGGGGGGAGCTTGAAGAACCCATAACCCTTAGCTTCTTCTAGCGATACCGTCTGGGAGACGTTGAGCGGGGTGTACTCCTGAAACTTCGGAGAGTAGGGCTTTGGCCGCTCAAGTCACTTTCTCTCTTCCCTCGCCCTTTTCTTTTGGTCAGTTAGCTCTGCCCCAGGGTGATTTGCGTTCACCTCAGATTCGAGCTGGATCTCATGCTCGGTCCAGGCCTTTACCTCGACCATGGTCTTAGGTTGCGCTAATGCAAATGAGCGTAACCACTCCTTGTGCCTAAGACCAGACCTAAGTGTTGTAATGACCGTCTCGTCCCGGTGTTCTGGGACCTCGAGAAGAGCATTGTAGAAGCAGGTGACGTACCCTTTGAACGTTTCTTTGTCCCCGCTCTTGATTGTTAAGAGATGGTCAACGGTCCGTTTCTGCCGTCTGTTCCCGACGAAGTGGCCGAGGAATTGGCTGGCCAGCTCGTCAAAGGTTGAGATCGAGAGTGGTGCGAGTCTTCGGAACCAGTCTCGTCTGGAACGGATGAGCGTGGCCGGGAAAGCTCGGCATTAGGCGGCGTCAGAGTTGTCTTGGAAGCTCATTCCTGTGGTGAATGCGTCCAAATGGTCCTTCGGGTCAGACTTATCGTCGAAGAGAGAGACCTTTGGGGGCTTGTTTGGGAGGAGACAAGGACGGCGAGCAGCTCCTCGGTGAAGGGCTTGGTGAGCGAGTCGGCGGCGTACTTAGCCCCGCCGCTTGAGTGATGACCTTCCCGATGCATACCCTTGATCTTCTTTTCGAGGGCGTCGAGTCGGCCGTGGTATCCTGACGATTCGGCACATTCCGATCTTTGGCCACTGCTGTTGGAGACCTGTGTCTGGTCGCGGCCCCTGTTCCTCTCGATGAGGTTCCTTAGGTCCCCTGGCGAGGTAGTCTTCGAGCTTTCGTGACGTGTCCCGTCTGCGCGACCCCGTCGAGGGAGGGGGTGTCGGTCATGCCTGGGAGTAGGCGAGCTGACCGACATCTCCTCGGGAGGGACGGGGGCCCGAAGGGGCTCGGGGCGAGGCGATCTGGCGACGGACCTCGGTGTTGAACTGTGGGGCGCCCAGCGGGTCATAGAATGTGTTGGCCCGGGTGATCTGCGGCCGTGGGAGCCAGCGAGGCGGTGGTCGGTCGTGCCGACGCTAGCAAAGTCTTCTCTCCCTCTGTAGGGGTCCCGGTCCCGAGGTAAGGGAGCGGCGACCTGGGGAGCTTGTCCTACCGTTTGGACATGGACGAGCGCATCCACGACGGATGCGAGTCGATCTAACCGGGCGGCTAGGGCGTTGATGGATTTCGGGGGAAGAGATTCATCCATGCCCCCGTTGTGAGGGAGGCGATGGCTAGTGCTTGGATCGTCGCGGTGATCGCTCTCCATTGAATGGAGATCGGAAGATGAACTTTGTTCAGTGGATTCAAGATTTTCCCAACAGATGGTCCCAGCTGACGAATGTCGAATCACGTCAAGATGTTACCTTCCGTAGACCTGTTGTTGGCGACGATGGAAGGCTAAGATTAGGTTGGAGGTTGACTCCTGAAGTGTGTGGATCTCAATAGGTTTAAGGTGGCTGAGGCCGAGCTACCTGCAAGGAAGTCCCAGGGTGGTTGTACCACCGAGGACCCTCCGACGATCAAGTTAGACCGGATATTTGAGAAGAGTAACGGCCTAGTGAGGAGAAAATGACCTACTTGAACCGTCTGAGAGAGGGGTTTATATAGTGGTGGTAACAGGCAGGCAGGCGCGAGAATCACGCCGGCCATTACGGTCCCGGCGTCACGCCCGCGATGGGCAGGATCTCCCATTAATGACGAGACAGGCTTGTTAATGGGGGATCGTGATGGCGTGGAACGCGGGACGTGGCCGGCGGATATCTCGCGCATGGCGAGATTCGCGGAAGTGAGGCGGTTGCGCCTGTGTTAGGTGCCATTGGTCGGTCGATAAAACCGAGGAAGGTGAGATCGGCGGGAGGCTCGGGGACGAGCGAGAGGCTGAGGTATCTTGGTTCTGCGGTAGCCCGGAGACGAGCTGAGAGGGCCGAGGAGGCCGATTGTGCAGGGGGCTCGGAGGTGAGCCAACGGTTGTTTGTAGGACGGGCATAGGAGTGGTCTGGTCGACCACTGTAGGTCCTTTCTTGTAAGTTTCGAGACACATCATCTGCCACGTGTCACGATCTGGGAGATCACCGATATTGAGCCTCATCATAAGTGGAAAATAATTAGAATAAATTGATTAAAATGAGCATAAAGTGTGTGTATTAAAAAAAACACCAAAGGAATGGATAAGGCTCGAAGTTTATGAAATTGGTCTGGATGGAAAGGAGGCGGCAGAGGTCAGACTCGGCTTTCTTGACGAGATTGAATTCCTTGCCGCGGTGGGAAATCTCGAGGCCGGAGGAGTGGTAGTTGAAGAGGTCGGACTGGGATTTGAGGAGGACGGATTTGGGAAGGGTGGCTGGGATGGTGGCGAAGTTGAACTGGGGCGGCAGTAGATAGTGGTTTAGGGAGTCGAGGTGGTGGCATGGCAGGAGATGGAGGAGATCTTGGTGTTGGGTTTGGGGTTTTCGGTGAGAGGAGGAGAGGGTTGGAGGTGATTTTTCAGAAGGCGGGAGGTGCTGGTCGAGTTGCGGATGGCCGGAGCCTAGGATGGTGGTGCTGATGGCCGGAGTGACGATGGCGCCGTGGTGATGGATAGGGCTAGAACTGATGATGTAAAGGCTTTGTCGAAAAAATGGGCAAAAAGAAAGAGAGACAATAGGTTTAAAATGATGTGATGAATTTGGGTCACCGGCTGACCTGGCATCTGGTGTTTGGCACAGTTTACGAAGACCAACTGCGACGGAAGCATCAAAGAAAATTGGGAGATGGGTTACTTCGGTGCTTCCCTCCTTTTGCTTGGCAGTGTGTGCAGCCGGTTCCACCAATAAATTTGATGACACGTGTCGGTCAACCTGTAAGTGCACGGCGGCGCCCCGGCCGTCAATCCGACGGCGGAATGCGGAAGCGGTGATTTACTTTAACTTTTCAAACCGGCACCACCGCGCACTATAAACCCAGATCGTGCCATTAAACTAGTCCTAGCTATCTAGAGAGGGGGTAGAGAGATATACCGAGCGATCCGTGTCCTTCGGTCTTCTCGTCGTCGTCCCGATCTCCCCGCGGAATCTCCGATCTCCACCACGTCGCCGGAAGGGCACCACGTCGCCTGCTTCTTTTACGGGCTCCCACTTCTGGACCGAGGCAACTCGGGCACGAAGTTGGCGAGCCGACGTGCCCAAGGTTAGCTGTAGAATACGTGTAGTGCTCTGTCTCATTTGGGGTTGTCGGAGGTTGCCATTTTGGTAGAGGAAAAGATATATGAACTTTTGTGGAGGAACTTGGGGATTTTTCTAGCATCAAGAGAACAAAATCCCCACTACAAGAATTTGGACAGCCCCACTACAACTTAGCCGGCCATGCTCATGGGAGTGGAGAGAATGAAAGAGGGAGAGCCTCAAAAAAATGGGGTAGCCTCAAGAATAATCCAAGAGAGAGAGAGGGAAAATGTGATGATCAAAAACACAATCATCACAAAGCAAGAACCTCACCCAACCATCACTCATCAAACATCATCATCAAGCATGATGATTCCAAAAGTGAACCATGATGAATAAGAAAGTCAAGCTATGATGACTAGAAGAAGTCAAATGGTGGCAAGACTATCATGATCCATCAATATGCAAAGACAACCCTCCACAAATGCTTATTTGCACAATTGCAAATAAGCCCTCATCCACCAATCTTCGGCCAATGAAGGATACAAAGAAATATGACCGAATCGGAAAGCAAACTGGCAACTCCAGAAAACTGATCCCGTAATAAATTACAGGAAAACCCCGCTACTGTATATACATACCCGCATTTGTATTCCGACCGAAATACAAATGCAATGAGACAAAATCTACACTGTACTATACTAGCAGCCGGCTTAAACCAAAGCCTGCTAGTATTTTCCGTCCGATCCTGATCCGTGCAATACCGCACGTATCTAATCGAACCCTGCCATATATCCATACGGCCTCTAGTACTAACCGTCCGATCCTGATCCGTGCAATACCGCACGTATCTGATCGAACCCTGCCATATCTCCATACGGCCTCTACAGCATTTCGCCCGAAACTTGAGTAACTGGATGTGGGGGACTCTAAAGACTCGTCAATACTATGGCTGTGGATTTAACCACTAGCACGTCAGAGGTATTAGCCGTACGTGACGGGCTACCAGCTATTGAACAAAAGGGACGTCGATGAGCGAACTCATCCTGACACCCTACTGAGCCTGTCAGTGACAATATCCGTACAGTCCGGTCCATTCGTCTATGAGTATCGCATGGCGGGCCTAGGGGGTTGGTAAAAGTCAGACCCCCAAAAGCGGTACAAGTCGTGTCGGAGTGTAGCCCAGAACACCTTGAGATACTACTGGAATACCTACTAGTAAATCTCCTGCCTTGGCCAAGGACTTCGTGTAAGGGCTCTCCTAGACACAGCGCGACCTCACCCCTAATACCGAGAGAGACGAACCCCTGAAGATCCGCTCACTGCCTCCATGTGGCTCGGGACTGTACCCAACTAAAACCTGTTTGCACGTCTCCTTTGAGCGTGGTAGGATAGAAATCAAAGTACAGTAGGAACTCACACGAGACAAATGACGATCCTCAGGTCGATGAAATAACCTGTACACATGTCACCAGGGAACTACTATCTGACGTCAGGTATAAGACAAACTAGCATGTTCCAGGCGAGTCCTGTCCGATGTACTCATAACCCAATGAGCACCTGTATACATCTTAGGTGAACCAACTGACACCAGTGGCTTGTGAGACCGGCCACCGCCCCTCGTCGGGGTCTCGACTATATACACTAGTCTACTCTGGAGTATCGATGCCCTGTCTCGAAACTCCCACGACTAGAGACCTTTTAAAGATATGCTTATAGACTACCAGCTCCCACGTATATGATCGCCCTCATACTGCTGGCAGTCAAGCAAGAATCCTAGGGGCTCTATCAACGTGCAATAGTGACTTGTCTGGTCGCCTAAAGCAGTACACGATGATAAAGATAAACCAGATAGCATACTATCATCATAAGTAAGACTGTCCTACCGGGATAGGTCCTCCCTCAATCATTGCAATCACGTGCTTGTGATCCAATAATTGACTCTGAGGGCACTATCTCCAACAATCTCCCACTTGCACTCAAGGCTAATTATTGCGATGTCGCATACTCACAACCCGTGTGATACCGAACACCCAACTCCTGTACTAGTTAGTCTCACAATACTCGTTTGCGAAACTTTTGCGTTCGAGGAATAGCCTCAGTGAGTGGATCCGCTGTGATGTTTCTTTCTATGTCTCTCTATATCTCAAGTTCGCGGAGAAACCCATCTCCCGAAATGAGCAATACCGGTCTTAGAATGTGTCTGGATGTCTGATAGGACCTAGCTCATAAATGAACTCCAAATCCAAACTTCTTAGACTGTATCGTCAACTGAACTCAATCAGTATCCTGCGCCATGCCTCCCTCAGTATTGCCTTGGACCACCTGTCCAAAATACTGCCCCTCGTCAGAAGGAAAACTATAACTCTGACAACCTCCTTGTCGTCCAGGTCACCTTGGAAGCCTGGAATGATAACTGTCTCCCGAATAAGGCTGTTGTTATCATATCCCTAGAACATTCACTTATGTTCTAAAACTGCTTCCGACTATTTCTCCAGGATTGGATCAATATCAACTCATTGCACCTACTGTAAAAACAACATCTGGTGTGGTACTTGACATCTCATGATTGGCTCAATTGCCTAAGCAAGTGATCTGCCAATCATGCACATCCCTCTCCCCTTTAGTCTGTAAGACACTTTTAGAGAGGGTGACTCCATTACCTGTAGGTACACTACCGTGCCAGGAGTCGTCCATTCTAAATACTCTTAGAATGCTGTCTAAGTACCCAGATTGGGAAACTACCCAAATCTAGATCTAAAACCATAGATCCAGTAACCAGAATGTTTGATATGAAATCCATTTCCTTCGTGGAGAAACCACTGTGTGACGACCAAAGTATAACCGATCGTAGTATAGGAGTTTCTTTTCCTACTCTGTGTATGTCATCCAAATACCAGGACATCACACCCTACTACCTTCTTAACAGATCCATCCCCTATTCTGATGAAGTCAAACCTATGACTTTCGCATCAGAAATTGATGATCTATCTCCGCTATATCTGCTTTAGTCTATAAATAGACATAAGCTACCTGTCCACCAATGCTTCCGTTGCTCCCACTGAATACGACAACCTTCTGGTAGAGTCATATAAACGTACACCTCTAAAGCAAGTTTAGAACGACGCTATACTCATCCTCATGCCGGGTCTCACAGTCTGGAACAACAGCAATGGCAAGTCTGGGTAAACAAGAACTTCCCTGTCACCGTCCTTGAGGCTACCGGAGTACCTCTCGGGTGCCTGAAGTTACCCACCAAATCTGCGGAGTGGCCAATGGAATGTCAAACCAGATCGAATCTTTAGGTTCCTATCAAATCTTCAGTAATCGTTTGTGGTTCTGGAATCACTTCCAGTTCTACCATACTCCCACTACTGTTTTTTGAAAAAATCCATTTTTATTAAAACTGTGGCGAGTCTAGAACAATATTACTATTGATCTCCCAGATGGTAGAAAGTCAACCCTCGTCATAGCCTGGGTCAACCCACAATCAGCCATTACAGAAACGTGCCATGAGTTATCCAGAGTCTGGTTTTAAGCATAGGCCGGACAACTCCCCGTACCTTAACATCGTTAAGATATGAACTGTTCTATATCCAATATAGAACCAGAGGCACTGATTTAATTGAACAAGATTCAAATCATGCAGCTGTCTCCAGTGCATGTCAAATAAATGGAAAGAGGCCGATCAGCATTACTCAACTTAGGAATGCTTCCAATTATGAGTAACCTGAAAGAGAAGCAAGTTCTCTTAATCATTACTATCAACTGAATACCATACACAAGCATCTACATCTTTGATCACTTTGAAGAATCCCGATACTTGCAATACCTAGTTCTCTACTTTATTCAAATACCTATAACTTCTCGAAATTCGGACCCTGTGTTTCCACGAAACACCTGTCTAAAAACTAGAGAAGTCATAAGTAAACCGAATATAGTACGAGGACCAACCCCTCTGTCCTGATGGACCCTGGACAACATACAATACTCTGTATAAGTCCCTTGAGTCTGATAACTCATTCACTGTGTGTCGTAGGTTGAAAACTGTACTTATGGTTAAGAAGAATTACACCGCTGTTTAATGCTCCTTACCTATCCATCCACTGATATAGGTAAATATCACAGACATAATTTCAGAAAGGTATATCTCACTGTATGAAAATAGAAGTACAGATATATCAATTTGAAATTGGTGCATAACAGCGGATATTCAAAACCAAAAATTTGCCGTCCGGCAAACAACCCAGGCGATTTCTTCAAATATCACCGATTACAACGAATCCCGATATAATGAGGATGATCACCCAATTCCCAATAACATACTCCCACTCATCATCTGTAAAACTATACAGATGTGAGAATCATACCTGGTAAATACATACCCTGGAGTAAGTATCTAATCGGGAAATCAGTTTTCCTTTAACAAAACACAGTGAAACTGAAATATTGAAATGTTTCGTAGGGGTATCCTGGTATTCCTAGTAATGCCTCTTCCATTATCCAGATTCACAACTGTAACCGTGTAATTCTTTGCCATCTCTCCAAATCCTTTTATATGTCTTTAGTCATTACCTTCTGTACACCCCTTTAGGCCAAATGGTTTTCTTCCTTCCCTACCGTTCGGCACCAGCCTATGGTTTGAAAGAAGACTATCCAATAAGCATAATGGGTGTACTGTCCTAATCCTAGGAGCACTAGCAATGCGAGAGAAGGTGAAGACAAAAGACAACCGAATAAACCTTATTCCTATTTCTCCTGGACCAAAATCCATCCCCGAACTGGAACAAGTTCCTTTTGAGTTCGTATATAACCATACGATGGAGTATCCAATAAACTGTGGATCTTCGTAGTGATACGGAGTGTCCTGGAGAAAATACAAAGGTGATTTAGGATTGGCGAAAAAATACTTGGTTTGGTCGTGAATAGCAGTCTCAATTTACTTTGCCGTCTTACTAATCCCTTATTATGTCTTTACTTAATACCTTTTGTGCACCATCGTTAGGCTACTTGGTTTTCTTCATTCCCCACCGGTCGGCACCAGCCTAAGGTTTGGAAGAAGACTATCCAATTTGCGTAATAGGTGTACTATCTCCTAAACCAAGGAGTACTCGCAACCTGAGAGAAGGTAAAAGGAAAAGACAACTGAATAGTCCTATCCGTTTTCTCCAGAACCGGAAACCATCCTCGAATAAATTCCTTCGAGTTCGTATATAACCATACGATGGTTTTGTCTAATGGAAGTGGACGTTCGTAGTAATACGGGGTGTCCTGGAGAAAAGGGTAAAAGTAGGAGTGGCAATGAGGTTTGCAACTCTGACAATCCAAAAGCCAGTGTTTAAGAAGGTTCGGTTAATTTTGGTCACTGAGTCATAGTCTTAGGGTCGGGTCAATGGTCGCTGCCAAAGAGAGAGAGAAAAGAAACTCTCAGCGTGCACTCTATCCTAGATCAGAATGGTTACCAATTTATCTAATCTGGAAACCTCCCACTGTACCGTCAAATTCTCCTCCAAACCTAAAAGAAGAATTAGTCGGGATCACCCGAGGAGTAAACCAACTCATCAGTAGGAATCGGGATCCAACTATCATCGCATGATAACGTGACGGAATCCGCTCACGTCATCACACTCCAGAAGGTATGCGCATATCTGGCAAGTTTCAGTTTCTTTACAAACTCCCGATGTGGATTTTTTCCCCATGCTCTTATGACCTTGACTTTGGCCAACAAATCATAAGTCACATGTCAAGTTCTACCCGTCATTCTCCAGGTTAATTTGAGCCCACCCGCACAAGCCCTTGACTTTGTCCAACAAGGCTATACGACTGCCCCAAACCAACGCATCTATCTATGCTGCATATGAATACCCAACAGCTACCAAACACTGTGCCTTGACTTTGGCCAACAAACACAGCTTGAATACTATTGACCACCCATATGAAACGACGGAGGGCTACGAATGGTTTCTGGCGAAAACCTTTAACGTAACGAACATGATATCGTTGAAGGAACCGGATAGCTTTTAAAAATATAGTGACGAAAACCTTTGCTAAAGAGGTCACTCCCGGTGAAGGGATCTCGGCTCTTTCCCCGTAGAATGAGGTGCAGGATATTCCAACTGAATACCATGATGCAAAGCAAAAGTAATCGGCTATAGTGATGTTATTGCCCTGACGCAAACTTTTTGTCCAAGGGGTCACTCCCGGTGAAGGGATCTCGGCCCTTGCCTCGTCGACTGAGGAGCATGATATTCCAACTGAATACCACGATGCAAAACAAAATAGAACGTCCTTGCAATAACAGCTTTTTGAAAAGTGTTCCAACAACATCAGATTAGGTTTGTTTTTAACTTGCATTGATCCGAATCAACGTAGTCCCATCAATTGATCACACCACAAAGAACGAAAATATAATGATGTACGTATATGCCATCCGCATTCGCCACTGGGTCCCGTCATTACCCGTTAGGTTAGCTAACTAACGACAGAGCGGGGACTGGGCTAGCGCGAATGCAGAACATATACAACATCAACTAATATATATACCAATATATAATATTTCGCTCAAGGCGTGATAAAATGAAACATCACAGAAATGTACAGCATCACAGAACAATACAGATATCTGGGATCCCCGGGTTTCACAGAGCCGCTACTGAAACCCGACGTTCCCCTGGTCGTGTGGATAGCCTGTGTAATGAAATCCTAGACCCCTACGGGCGCGGCAAGTTGCCCGCCAAAACCTGAAGCGAGGCAGCCCCCTTCAGCAACGTGAATGGACCACACGGCACTTCACGGAATCCGGTAACTTGGGCACCCCTCCTGGGTCAACCTGTACCCTCTACGAGTGCGACGAATAGCCCGCCAATTCTAGAGTGAAGCCCCCTCCGTCCCAATGCCATGAGATGCGGGCTTGTTGCCTTCTAGAATCTGGCTATCCATGCACACCACCTTGGGGTAATCCTAGTATAGAAAGTAAAATATACATACAACGGGTACATCGACCGCAACCTGGTTGTGCCCCAAAATAATAATACAAACAGGCAGTGACGGCAGTCCACATGTCGGACGCTCTCCCCGCAATACCAAATGTACATAATACAACAAAAACTATACTAGCATTGCATCAAGGATATCCCCCACGACCAATCCGCAACATCACAGCATAACACAGAACATCAACGTGAATGTCACGTTCGCAAATCCGTCTAACCGGGCTATAGCAGTTAGACAGGATTTACCGATCAACTGACATTCACGGTCGCAGATATAATGTAAATACTGTGAACTAATGTGTTTAAAACATTCGATCGATCAAATATTACCAAGTGGGCCCCAAGCATTACTGTAGCACATAAAGAAATCTGGGCCCAAAAATTAACATTCCAAAAACCCTATTTTCCATTCAAGAGATCTCTATAAAATTTTGGAGTCATGAACAGTCTAGAGTGCGGCGGAACCGCGGCCCAAGCATGGGTTTGGCCGCGGTTCCGCGGTGGAAATGTGGGATCATGCAACCAAAATTTCACAGAATACTTAGAACTCCCTGCACATCATTCTGCAACTTACTGAAAAAATTTTGGAGCCAAAAAAATTTCGACAGAAACTGATGCTATTTGAAAATGCAGTTTTGGAATTTTGTCTGATCGGAAACGTAAACACATTAGACCAAGCTAGACTAGGTTAATGGCGAAACTCTGATACCACTGTAAGTGCACGGCGGCGCCCCGGTCGTCAATCCGACGCCGGAATGCGGAAGCGGTGATTTACTTTAACTTTTCAAGCCGGCACCACCGCGCACAATAAACCTGGATCGTGCCATTAAACTAGTCCTAGCTATCTAGAGAGGGGGTAGAGAGATATACCGAGCGATCCGTGTCCTTCGGTCTTCTCGTCATCGTCCCGATCTCCCCGCGGAATCTCCGATCTCCACCACATCCCCGGAAGGGCACCACGTCGCCTGCTTCTTTTACGGGCTACCACCTCTGGACCGAGGCAACTCGGGCATGAAATTGGCGAGCCGACGTGCCCAAGGTTTGCTGTAGAATAAGTGTAGTGCTCTGTCTCATTTGGGGTTGTCGGAGGTTGCCATTTTGGTGGAGGAAAAGATATATGAACTTTTGTGGAGGAACTTGGGGATTTTTCTAGCATCAAGAGAACAAAATCCCCACTACAAGAATTTGGACAGCCCCACTACAACTTGGCTGGCCATGCTCATAGGAGTGGAGAGAATGAGAGAGGGAGAGCCTCAAAAAAATGGGGTAGCCTCAAGAATAATCCAAGAGAGAGAGAGGGAAAATGTGATGATCAAAAACACAATCATCACAAAGCAAGAACCTCACTCAACCATCACTCATCAAACATCATCATCAAGTATGATGATTCAAAAAGTGAACCATGATGAATAAGAAAGTCAAGCTATGATGACTAGAAGAAGTCAAATGGTGGCAAGACTATCACGATCCATCAATATGCAAAGACAACCCTCCACAAATGCTTATTTGCACAATTGCAAATAAGCCCTCCTCCACCAATCTTCGGCCAATGAAGGATACAAAGAAATATGGCCGAAACGGAAAGCAAACTGGCAACTCCAAAAAACTGATCCCGTAATAAATTACAGGAAAACCCCGCTACTGTATATGCAAACCCGCATTTGTATTCCGACCGAAATACAAATGCAATGAGACAAAATCTACACTATACTATACTAGCATCCGGCTTAAACCAAAGCCTGCTAGTATTGTCCGTCCGATCCTGATCCGTGCAATACCGCACGTATCTGATCGAACCATGCCATATATCCATACGGCCTCTAGTACTAACCGTCCGATCCTGATCCGTGCAATACCGCACGTATCTGATCGAACCCTGCCATATCTCCATACGGCCTCTACAGCGTTTCGCCCGAAACTTGAGTAACTAGATGTGGGGGACTCTAAAGACTCGTCAATACTATGGCTGTGGATTTAACCACTAGCACGTCAGAGGTATTAGCCATACGTGACGGGCTACCAGCTATTGAACAAAAGGGACGTCGATGAGCGAACTCATCCTGACACCCTACTGAGCCTGTCAGTGACAATATCCGTACAGTCCGGTCCATTCGTCTATGAGCATCGCATGGCGGGCCTAGGGGGTTGGTAAAAGTCAGAACCCCAAAAGCGGTACAAGTCGTGTCGGAGTGTAGCCCAGAACACCCTGAGATACTACTGGAATACCTACTAGTAAATCTCCTGCCTTGGCCAAGGACTTCGTGTAAGGGCTTTCCTAGACACAGCGTGACCTCACCCCTAATACCGGGAGAGACGAACCCCTGAAGATCCGCTCACTGCATCCATGTGGCTCGGGACTGTACCCAGCTAAAACCTGTTTGCACGTCTCCTTTGAGCGTGGTAGGGTAGTAATCAAAGTACAGTGGGAACTCACATGAGACAAATGACGATTCTCAGGTCGATGAACTAACCAGTACACATGTCACCAGGGAACTGCTATCTGACGTCAGGTATAAGACCAACTAGCATGTTCCCGGCGAGTCCTGTCCAGTGTACTCATAACCCAATAAGCATCTGTATACATCTTCGGTGAACCAACTGACACCAGTGGCTTATGAGACCGGCCACCGCCCCTCGTCGGGGTCTCGACTGTATACACTAGTCTACTCTGGAGTAGCGATGCCCTGTCTCGAAACTCCCATGACTAGGGACCTTTTAAAGATGTGCTTATAGACTACCAGCTCCCACGTATATGATCGCCCTCATACTGCTGGCAGTCAAGCAAGAATCTTAGGGGCTCTATCAACGTGTGACCTGTCTGGTCACCTAAAGCAGTACACGATGATAAAGATAAACCAGATAGCATACTATCATCATGAGTAAGACTGTCCTACCGGGATAGGTCCTCCCTCAATCATTGCAATCACGTGCCTGTGATCCAATAATTGACTCTGAGGGCACTATCTCCAACACAACCTATCCCCGGTTTCTCTCTTATCCTGACAATTTACGAGCTATAATTTATATTTAATATTTTCATAAAAGATAAAAGGCTCTCCACCTTCTTCTTCCTTCTTCATTTTTCGATGAAAACGAAGGTCACAATAAACCTTGTTCTTCTTCCTCTCTCACAAACCCATCTCCATTCCCGGAAGGAAAAAAAACTGAAGCTAGAGCAAATTGTTTTCTTTTTCCTGCCTAAAAAACATTAAAAAATTTAACAGATTGTTCTTTTATGGCCAATTATTATGAGATTGTGCATTGTGGCTCAATCTCCATATCTTCTACAAACCAAAGCTTCGACAACATTAAAACTAGGTACAAAAGCTGAAACCAACCTTTGGAAGTCATCAAAAGTTAAGTTCTCCAAATTTACATTATAAAAGAAAAATAAATAAAACAGCTAAATGATGGAAACTGACAACCACAAAATTCTCAGCCCGTTTACCACAATTCCTAAAGGATCATTTAAATAAAAGGAGCAATTTCTTCATCAATTTCATAAATGCCAACAATTTCCTCCCAAATTTTATGAGATTTCATAGGATTTTGGGAACTGATCCTCTTCCATTCGCTGGCCAAAAATTATATCCAAGTGAAAGAAGCTAATAATTCAATGGGCACAAACAATTAGAAAAAAGCTAATTTGAGGTTGGTGGTGTGTTTTCCGGAGCGAAGTAGGCGCGGCGGAGATGTTGGTTGCGTGTTTGCCGGAACGAAGTAGGCGCGGCGGAGATGGTGGCGGTGGCTGTACTTGTCGAAGGGAAGTTAAAGGGAAACGACTCGACGAGGGCGTTGGTGCGCTGGAAGTCAAAGGAGAGCTGTTGATGGCGGTGGCTGTTAGCGGCAGATGGTGGCAGTGGAGGAGGGCGTGTTGGATAGAAGAGACGGAAGGTTTGGAAGATGTAAATTAGGGCTAAAAGATGGGAGAGGATAAGTTTTGTCGATTTAAAGAATCAATCGGAGAAGAAATTCAGCTCTCTAGATCTCGCGTGTAGGGAGCTCGCAGATTGAGCGAAAGAAGGAAGGAAATGAAAATGAATAGAAATGAAAATTCTTTTTAAAAAATAAGGATTAATTGCACAAAACACCCATGCAGTATACCCAGCATGGCACTTGGGATTGTCAATGGGCCGGGATGAATCCGGAATGACATCCTCCTGTTAGTTATATGTATGCCCTAGAGGCCATTACTGTACATACGATGTATATTGTAGTGGATGCGAGGACATATATAGGGAGGACTTTCTTGCTCGACATGATAGTATGCTATCTGGTTGTACATTATCTTAACATGTACTCTGATTGTCTCTATATTACATGTTGATAAAGCCCTTAGGATATGTACTCGACTACTGGGACTATGATGAGATCATACTAGTGGGGCCACGGTAGTCGACGAGTACATCCTATAACTGTTCCTAGTCGAGGGTGTATCGAGACAGGGCATCGATGCACCAGAGTAGACTAGCGTATACACAACTTAACCCATATGATGGGCAATGGATGATCCCATATCCATCGGTGTTTGACATCAAGGATGGTGTACGGGTGCTCAGTGGAGACTGGATACACTGGACGGACTCGCCGAGAACTCCCAGATAGTATTATACCTCACGTCAGATGGTAGTTCTCCGGTGACACCGGTACAGAGTAGTCTGTTGACCCGAAATCGTCATAGAGTCTTGTGTGATTCCCACTGTGCTTTGATTTCCATCATACCCCGTCCAAGAGTGCGTGCAAAAAGGTGGCTTTTGGGTACAGTCCTGAATCACATGTAGGCAATGAGCGATAGGAGGGGATTCGTCTCTCCCGGTATAGGGAGTTGATGTTGTGCTGTGTTCGATTGGCTATAACCGGAAATCCCTGGCCAGGGTTGTTGAGATTTACTGGTAAATGTTATCAGTAGTTTCTCGAACTGTTATAGACCTCAGATTGACACGACTTATCGAGCTACTGGGTCTGACGTTTACCACCCCTAGGCGAGATATGCGACATATCAGACGACGACACCGGACTATACGGGAGTGTTACTGTTTGGATTCACAGGAGAATGTACAGGCTTGCTTGTTGATCTTCTGAGCGCTCAATACCTGGGTGGCTGTTACGTTTAGCTGACCGCTTGCAGCTTGTAAATGATAATCACCTACTGCCGGCGTATTGACGATTCTTTAGAGTCCTACACAGAGTTTTCTTGGCTCAGGCAAAATGGAGTAGGGGCACATATGTGATATGTGCGGGACCGAGGATAATGCGATATGAGACACCGTATTCTATTCTCGCGATATATGATATCAGCCGGATCATCGGATCAAGTGTTGATTCGATGAATCGGTACGGATAAATATTAGTCGATTATATGCGATATAACCGGATTGTCGGCTCAAGTGTTGATTCGATAATTTAATGTATAATAATATAAATGATATATTAAATTACATTAACTAATATTAGCTCACTAAAAAATTCTTTTTCTCACTCGGGTAATACATTGATATATATACGATATATGTTAATTGTATTATTTTATTTGGTTACAATAAATATTATATATGTGATATATAATACTGTAACATGATATGATTATTAATGCAACATGATTAGTTGAGTTTAAACATGGTTAGGGCTTGGATTAGGGTTATGACTTTCAGTAGATTCTAGAAGGTTTTCTTTTTTGTTTTGGAAAAGATATTTTCAAGTGACTCATTCTTAACCTAACCCAAACCCTAGCCTTGGTTAATTCTCTGCAAAGGTTTAGTCAACCATGGTTGCATCATTCATCATTATCTCCTTTGCATTATTCATCACAAAAGGATTCTTATGATATTGTTCATCTTCTTCCTTCTTCTTCCTTTATGCAAAAACTTTCTAGCTTTTTGCTTTGTGATGAAAATGAGTGAGAATATGAAAACAAATGAGAGCAAAAATCCTACTTCATCATCCACATCTATCCTTGCCATTTAGATGAGGGTGTTCACTTCATATTATGAGTGTTAGCTTGTATTAACGAAACTTCAAGGTAGATCATCTTTGTATCGAAGATCGGAAGCAAGACTGCATCTTTCTCTTCGTGGAACCTCTCGAGAGTCCGGTACACGATGATCGCAGCGAAGGGACTTCAACACGGAGCTTTAGAAGTGAAGGACCAGATCTACAAAGGTTGTAATCCCTCTCAATTAGTGTTAAAGAGTTTAACATATTAGTTTTCTCCTAATCTCTAGTTTAAAGATCCAGCTTCGGGTTGTTCGGCACGACTAAAATTTTAATCGGGCATGGTTGATGCCTCGTAGACCCTTGTGCGCGTGCATAGCAACCCTACAGTGGTATCAGAGCCTAGCTAGAGCTTTAGGCGAAGTCTAGACGAAGTTTAAAGTCCGATCGAACCCGAGAACCTCGATGTTTACCCCTCTCTGGATAATTTTCAAAAAGTTCATTTTTTCTGAATTAAAAATGCTCAGAAAAACAAGCAGGAAAACCTAAGAATTACTGTGAAGTACGGTCAACTAAGTCAATTATTTGACCGCGGAACCGCGGACAAACCAAGGGTTTGGCGGCGGTTCCGCGGCCAAAATTTCGACTTAGTCCCTGAAATATCGTATATTTATTCTTAGGTCCTTTCTTGGCAATTTTTTCTGGGAATTTTTTAATTCCACTCAAGTATTGAGTTTTCAAGGGTTGTAGACTCGTTGATTCGATAGGATAATTTAACTTCGTTTAAGTTTTTCCGGATAATTTTAGAAACTGTTAAAAAGTTCGAACGGATATCAATAATTCACTTTTTCCCCTGCCGGAAAATTTTCAAAAGTTGTATTTTTTCTCAAGTTTAAGAATGTTCTAAGTCGTGCAAGTAACGCGGTGGACCCTCTAGAAGACAACAAATCTTAACTCGATTATGCGACCGTCTTGCACTGCTTCTGAACCTTAGGGTTTGGGGCAGTACGGCGTGCCACATGTGAGGCGTTGACTTGACCCTTCTACGGTTGGACCATTGGTACTGTGCCATGTGATGGATGTTTTTTAAACTGATTTCAAGTGTTGAAATATATTGGGGAAATCTTGGGTGTTTGATTATTCGATCGGAATGTTTAACACTGTCTATTTATCTGGAATGTGATACAATATTTGGAATCCATGGGTAGTTATGAGATAACTAATTTGAATGTTATAAATCTAGCAGTTTAGTCTCAAATTGATCGGTTGCCATGGAATTTTGATGTGAGCAAAAGTCCGTCGCAATCACGTTGCTTACATGGATACTCATCGGGTAAACTTAATAGACAACCACGCCCTAAAGCCCCGACCAAGTGACTGTAGGAGAACCCCGTCGCCGAAAGCATCCATTCGGGTGCTCGCGGCAGCGGTGTTCCGCCTTAGTGCACTTCGTCGACGGCATCTGGGGGTGCGGCCGTCTACTAAACTTTGCGATGAGCATTCGATCAGGATGTCAGGAATCTTGTTGAATTGCCCGACCTAATATTGAAAAGAGTTTTCGATAATGAGACTAAAATGCGGGGTTTATAATTGTTAGGCATGCGATGTCTAAGGAATTCATTTGGTTAGGTATGCGATGTCTAAGGAGGTTGCGGATTCCAACTGTTGTAGTTTTACACTTTCTTTTCTGTGACCGTAAGCGTAGTATGTGGTGTATCGCTGGCTTCGTTGCTATACATCAACGACAATCGGGATACGCATACTTGCTTACGTTGATGATATGAGATATTATGTGTTGCTGTGATATGTTGTATTGGATCGTCGCGTTTAAATAGCCGGGGGTTTTATGTGAGATGAGAATTTTTTCTTTTTCATTCATGTAAAATTCATTTGTATGTAATATTCTTTTATTGGGGCACTTCCGGGCTGAGGATGATGTCACCATTGTATATTATTTACTTTTCCGCATTAGGTAGACCCAAGGCGGGGAGCATAAGTAACCGGGTTCTAGGGTCCAGTGGGAGACCATCTCGAGGAGTCGAGACCGGGTCTCCTAACCCTAGAATTAGCAGTGTTACTTGCCGCTCTCGTAGGGGTCTAGGGATGTGGTTTTGGCTATTCATCATGACCGTGGAATCCGTGTTTTATACAGGCTCGTACTAAAACACAGACGTCCTAGTATATCCAATATTTTATATATGTTCTTCTGCTGCAATGTTCTGTGATGAGATGATATTACTGCCTGAGACGAATGTTTATATTATATATATGAGATATATGTTATATTGCAGATTTCGTTTCAAATGAGATGCTTGTTAAGCACAATTAAAATGGGACTTCATTAATGAAACTAAAAGAAACCTAAAGATGTTGTAGAAACTTGTTTAAAAACTGGTAGCTCTAGTTCTTGCTTTGCATAGCGGTGTTCCTTGTAGAACATCCAGCACCTTATTCGATAAGGAAAGAGCCGAGATCCCTTCACCGGGAGTGACCTCTTTAGTGAAACTAGCAGATGCTACAAACTCGGTTTGTCTTTTGATTGCTTCTATAGTTCTTGCTTTGCATAGTGATATTTATGAAATATCCTGCACCTTATTCGATGAGGAAAGGGCCGACGATCCCTTCACCGGGAGTGGCCCCTTTAGCAAAACTAGAAAAGCCTCAAAAACCCTCCATTTAAAATCACTCGATTCTACAACGATATCAAGTTCATTACGCAAAGGGTTTTCTTAAAAACCTGTCGTAGCTCTCCGTCATTTCAGATAAGTACTAGTTAGTATTCGTGCTGCGGTAGTTTGGCCTTCGTCAAGGCGTAGTGTACGGTAGCTAACTAGTGCTTATCTGCTAGCATACGATGCGATTGGATTAGGGTATTCGTACGGCGTAGTTTGGCCTTTGTCAAGAGTCGTGCGGGTGGGTTTAATTCAATCAAGAAATGAACGGGTTGAACTTGACTAGCGGACTATGGGTAGTTTGGCCTTTGTCAAGGTCATAGGACGCTAGGGGTAAAATATTATTGGGAATTTCAAGTGTTGAAATTTGCAATGAGATTGCATACCTTCTATGAGATAGTTGGATCCTGATACCCGCTGGGAGTAAGAGTTACTCCTGGGAGAGTTTTACATATTACAATTTGCCGATCAAGTAAGTTTCTAGAAAGGTGTTAACGGGGTTATGCCCCTGGGAAAATGAGGTTTACTTTAATTAGGTTCGTGCGAAAGCACGGGGGACCTCCCTCAAAGTACCGACACTAGCCTGGCTGAAAGATTGGCAAACTTATAGCGTGTAATTAATCCCGGCTAGTCTTTCCTTTTAGGGTTTGAAGGAAGATTTGATTAAAACAGTGGGAGACATCCTGATTAGATATATTAGATAACCAATCTAATCTTGCAAGAACATACGCTGAGTGTTTTCTTCTCTCTCTCCCCATGTAGCGACCATATCACGCCTTAATCAAGATAATAAAACGGATATATTGACCGAACCCGCTTGTTATACTGAGCTGGGGAACGTTGGTCCCGCTCCAACTTATAATTGTTATAAGACAGAGCAGGAAATTGGGGAATACCAGATTTCCCGTGCCGCCCAAACGAAGAAAGTGCATGATGATGCATCTTCTTCGGGTGTGTTCATTACAGAGAACTGTTTCTCAGTATCCTTTACGTCCTGGGTATTTGATACTGGATCAGGATCCCACATATGTAATTTGTTACATGGGTTACAGATAAGTAGAGAACTGAGAACGGGTGATAAGTTTCATGAGATAGAAATGGTGCAAGTGTTGCAACCAAGTCTGTTGGTCACTATCACCCTGTATTACCAGAATACATTGATTCTGAACGAATGTTATTAGATACCGAACCTGATATATAACATCATATCAGTCTCTTTATTAGTAAAGAAAGGATATAATTTTGTATTGTTGGATAATGTTTTGAACATTTCCTATATCAAGAGTTGATCGGTTCAGGTACGTTATCTAAAAGCATTGACGTTCTAAATCAAACAACAGTTCTTAGTATACAGAACACACAAGAGAGGAAGAGTTCAGAAATGAACGAATACTTCTTGAGGTATTGTAGATTAGGTCATATCAATGTGACCCGACTAGCTAAAATTACATTAAGATGCATATTTAAATTTGTTTGAATTTTCATCTTGTGAAACTTGCCGGTCATGTCACAAAGATAAGATGACCATAGCTCTGTTTATTGGAAACAGAGAAAGAGTTAGTGAACTCTTGGGATTGATATATGCTGATGTATGAAGGTCCCCTGTCTACACATGCCAAGACCGGTTCTTTATACTTCATTACATTCTCTGATGATCTCTCAAGATTCAGACATGCGTTCCTATTGAAACACAAGTCCGAAGCTTTTGAGATATTGACAGAATTTAAGTTAGAAGTAGAGAACCAAAAATGGGTATAAGTATTATGTCCTTTGATGAGCTCAAGGAGGAGAATACTTGAGCACGGAATTCCTGGACTATTCTAAAGGAGAATGAGATTCTCTCTCGGCATTACTCCTCCGTATAAACCACAGCACGATGGTATATCGAGGTGGAGCAATAGCACCCTATATGATATGGTGTGCTCTATGATGAGTACTACTGAGTTTCCTATTTCCTTTTGGGTGTTATGCACTTGAGAAGCTGCATACCTATTGAATAGGGTTCGAATCAAATCAGTTGCCTACCACTTCATATGTGATATGGAAAGGGAAGAGCCCATATCTTAAGTTGGTTAAGATTTGGGGTTGTCCGGCCTATGTCTAAAAGCAAAATCCGGACAAGCTCGAGGCAAGGTCTGTTATGCAGAACAGGAATGGTTCCAGCTATACAAACTGCAGCTGATGATTTAGTAGAACCAAAGGATTCAATAGTTTCCAACGAACCTCAGCCTCTACGCCGATCTAGTAGGGTTCCTCACCCACCTGAGAGATACTTCGGTTTCTCTATGATAGTGGAGCGAGGATTGCATCATGAGATGATGACCCAACTAGTTTCGAGCTGGCCATCAGGAGTGGGACTCTGTAAGAATGGCTGGATGCTTATCGATCTGAGATGGAATCCTTATACACCAACAAAGTATGGACTTTGGTTGCTTTATCTGAAGGGTTAAATCCTCATCAGGAGCGAGTATATCTTAAGAAGATTACTTGGTGTACATAGAAAAGTTAAGACTTTCAAAGCTATGCTTAAGTCCATCCAGATCCTACTTGCCACGGCTATATACCATGACTACGATATCTGGCGGTTGGGTGTCATGACAGCTTTTCTAAATGATGTTTTAGAAGAGAGCATCTATAAGTACACAGCCAGAGAGCTTCATAGACAGTGGGAGCAGCGGAAACGTGTGCAAGATGTTTTATGTGATAAAACAGGCATCGCGGAGTTGGAATGTCTGTTTTGATGTAGTAGTCAAAGAGTTTGACTTCATCAAAATGGTAAATGAACCTTGTATATACAAAAAGGTAATAGGGATATGGTGGTGATCCTCGTAGAGTACGTGGATGACATACTCTTGATAGGGAAGGAGTTTCCTATGCTACGCTCGATCAATCTCCGCTTATCATAAGGATTCTCCATATAGGATCAAAGTGATACAACATAAATCCTGGGTTTTGGATCTATGAGATAGATCTAATTGGATGTTAGGATTCTCACTAGATGTAGTGAGATGGTATCAATCGATCTTGGGGAGAATCACTGGAAAGGTTCCAGGATGATAAGGACGACTGAATGTCAGTCGCAGGCATTGTCTATACCCTCAGTAGAGGGACAGTATGTTGGAAGAGTTCCAAGATAGATACCGTGACATACTAGACGATTAAAGGCAAGATACATCGTTACCAAGGATGCTACCAAAGAGGCAGTCTGGATAAATATAAGTTCATGAGATGAACTGCGTTCCTACTATTGTGTGACAATGGAGTTGTGGCTTATGCCAAGGAACCCCCAACCCATCAGAAATCCGGATATAATTCTTAGGCAGTATCACCTGATCATGGAGATAGTTGATCTCCAGGGAGATCGAGGTTAGGAGAATAGACACAGAGGACGACAGCACGGATCCACTCACAAAGGCCTTTTTCCCAGTAGAAACATTTATGGGATGGTTGAGTATGAGATACTTCAACCGCAGCTAATTGTTGGATACGTGATACCACAACAGATGGCCCTAGTGCAAGTGGGAGATTGTTAGTTATATGTATGCCCTAGAGGCCATTACTGTACATACGATGTATATTGTAGTGGATGCTAGGACATATATAGGGAGGACTTTCTTGCTCGACATGATAGTATGATATCTGGTTGTACTTTATCTTAACATGTACTCTGATTGTCTCTATATTACATGTTGATAAAGCCCTTAGGATATGTACTCGTCTACTGGGACTATGATGAGATCATACTAGTGGGGCCACGATAGTCGACGAGTACATCCTATAACTGTTCCTAGTCGAGGGTGTATCGAGACAGGGCATGGATGCACCAGAGTAGACTAGCGTATACGCATCTTGACCCATATGATGGGCGATGGATGATCCCATATCCATTGGTGTTTGACATCAAGGATGGTGTACGGGTGCTCAGTGGAGACTGGGTACACTGGACGGACTCACCGAGAACTCACAGATGGTATTATACCTCACGTTAGATGGCAGTTCTCCGGTGACACTGGTACAGAGTAGTCTATTGACCCGAGATCGTCATAGAGTCTTGTGTGATTCCCACTGTGCTCTGATTTCCATCATACCACGTCCAAGAGGGCTTGCAAAAAGGTGGCTTTTGGGTACAGTCCCGAATCACATGGAGGCAATGAGCGATAGGAGGGGATTCGTCTCTCCCAGTATAGGGAGTTGATGTTGTGCTGTGTTCGATTGGCTATAACCGGAAATCCCTGGCCAGAGTTGCTGAGATTTACTGGTAAGTGTTATCAGTAGTTTCTCGAACTGTTATAGACCTCAGATCGACAAGACTTATCGAGCTACTAGGGCCTGACGTTTACCACCCCTAGGCGAGATATGCGACATATCAGACGATGAGACCGGACTGTACGGAAGTGTTACTGTTTGGATTCACAGGAGAATGTACAGGCTTGCTTGTTGATCTTCTGAGTGCTCAATACCTGGGTGGCTGTTACGTTTAGCTGACCGCTTGCAGCTTGTAGGTGTTTGATATGATCATCACCTACTGCCGGCGTATTCACGATTCTTTAGAGTCCTACACAGAGGTTTCTTGGCTCAGGCAAAACGGAGTAGGGGCACCTATGTGATATGTGCGGGACCGAGGATATTCCGATATGAGATACCGTATTCTATTCTCGCGATATATGATATCAGCCGGGTCATCGGATCAAGTGTTGATTCGATGAATCGGTACGGATAAATATTAGTCGGTTATATGCGATATAGCCGGATTGTCGGATCAAGTGTTGATTCGATAATTTAATGTACAATAATATATATGATATATTAAATTAAATTAACTAATATTAGCTCACTAAAAGATTCTTTTTCTCACTCGGGTAATACATTGATATATATGCGATATATGTTAATTGTATTATTTTATTTGGTTACAATAAATATTATATATGTGATATATAATACTGTAATATGATATGTTTATTAATGCAACATGATTAGTAGAGTTTAAACATGGTCAGGGTTTGGATTAGGGTTATGACTTCTACTAGATTCTAGAAGGTTTTTTTTTGTTTTGGAAAAGATATTTTCAAGTGACTCATTCTTAACCTAACCCAAACCCTAGCCATGGTTAATTCTCTACAAAGGTTTAGTCAACCATGGTTGCATCATTCATCATTATCTCCTTTGCATTATTCATCACAAAAGGATTCTTATGATATTGTTCATCTTCTTCCTTCTTCTTCCTTTGTGCAAAAGCTTTCTAGCTTTTTGCTTTGTGATGAAAATGAATGAGAATATGAAAACAAATGAGAGAAAAAATCCTACTTCATCATCCTCATCTATCCTTGCTATTTAGATGAGGGTGTTCACTTCATATTATGAGTGCTAGCTTGTGTTAACGAAACTTCAAGGTAGATCATCTTTGTATCGAAGATCGGAAGCAAGACTGCATCTTTCTCTTCATGGAACCTCTCGAGAGTCCGGAACACGATGATCGCAGCAAAGAAACTTCAGCACGGAGCTTTAGAAGTGAAGGACCGGATCTACAAAGGTTGTAATCCCTCTCACTTAGTGTTAAAGTGTTTAACATATTAGTTTTCGCCTAATCTCTAGTTTAAAGATCCGGCTTCAGGTTGTTCGGCATGGCTAAAATTTTAATCGGGTATGGTTGATGCCTCGTAGACCCTTGTGCGCGTGCATAGCAACCCTACAGCACCAGATCCATATCCGTTTATTTTTAATGGATCCAGATACTTCTATTTTATCCAATGGGTCTATGCTGAATGGTTCCATATCCGGATCCATTGATAACCGGGTCCGATCTATTTATCCAAATCCTAGTTTTCATAATAATTTTAAATTATTTGTTCATATATAAAGATAAAGAAATATAGAAAATAAATATAATTAAGAAATGTCTTTGCAAAGTACTTGTGAACCATTTTATTTAACATGAACATGTACTTCTGTAAAACATTATCAAAATTAATTATTTTCATGTTAAAATACATCACACATACAACTCTTGCTTCAATCTTTAATTTCCATAAATGCCAAAACAAAAATCATGAACTACTACACTGACTCGAAATTACAATACCCGACTCCTTAATACTAAGAAGAAGAAAAAATACATAACTAGCAATTTTAAGATAACTAGAAAAATACTAACATCGCAAGAAAACTAGAAGCATAACCGGTTCTGATATAAATTGAAATAAGAAATATTTTTTATTCAACTAAATATTTATATTTTGTTGATATGATTTAGTTAGATTCTTTTATATCTTTTGATATGATCTTTTCTATTAAATATTATATGAAATCTAATTAAACAGTTGTATCGGGTTAAGCGGGTCCGAATGGAGGTTATCCATATCCGACCCATTAATGGAAGCTTTTAATGGATCTGGATCGGGTTCGGATAAACAGGTTTGCATTTGAAACCAGACCTTACTTATTGAAGCGGGGTCGGATCTAGACCCGACCCATTGACAAGCCTACTTACACCCCTTAAGTGATTTATTAGCATAAACTCCCCCTCTGCTCATCGATTAAACTCTTAAAAATGCTTAATTCTAACTTTAAATAACAAAAACAAGTTCTAAAACAAATTAAACAACCATTTGACTTATTTAGAATTAATTTTGAGCAATTTAATGCCTTTTTAAGGTTTTTGATCGATAACCTTAGAGGATGTTTGTGCCAATAAATTACTTCAGGGTATAAGTGCCACTCGGATAAACTACAAAGGTGTTTTGTTTTGTGCTACTAACCCAATAAATAAATGCAATAAAATAAGAGAGGAAGGGCCTAATATTCCCAATTTGAACCTGGCAGAGGCACATAATGTAAAACTAAAAAGGAAATGCTTCGATGGGTGGTAATTGCAAAACAGCCCAACTATAGATCTGGACCGTTGGATCTGCCCTCGAGATCCACACGACCGGTTCATCGATTTTTTCCCCGATTTGCTAATCAGTTATCGCCACATGTCGGCTAAGGACAATTTATTCTTCCTGTTTTCACCATGGTTATCTCTTTCCTCTCTCTTTCTCTCCATAAGTAAATCTCCAGCATTTTACAAACAAAGAGAGATGATCAAATGATAGATCAGTTGGAAAAAAATTGCCGGAGAAATTGTTGAAGAATGCGATGGAGGAAGCAATGGGCCCGCACTTCAGCGGTCTCCGCATCGACTCTCTCCGCCACTCGTCGCCGTCACCTTCGTCGTCTCCTTCCTGTAAGGCTACGCCAGCGTCCCGGCCATCAATCCGTGGCCAAATGCGGAACAAAAACTTTTAAAACTTGGCGCTAACGGAACCCTAAACGATGGATCGTACCATTAATCCTATACTAGTTATCATAAAGAAGTTTAGAGAGGTTATACCGATCGATCCGTGTCCTTCGGTCTTCGACCTCTGTCCAAGCTCCTCGCGGCTGTCTCAATGAGGTTTGGTCTCCGGTCTCTCTCGTCGAAGACGATCCACGTCGAGGATTAGTAATACGGGCTCCCGCTTCAAAACCGAAGAAACTCGGGCATCCAGTTTGCTAGCCTAGATGCCCAAAATGAAGTAGAGAGTGTGTGTGAATACTTTGTCTCACTACACCCATGAATTATCAACTCAAGAGAGGGAATGGGCGGAGGGGAAGAAGTTTCCAAAGGTGAAGAAGTGTGAGCTCAAGTTTTTGTAAGGTTCCTATGAACGACAGCAAGGTTTCGGGACGTATCGTCCATGCCATTTTCAAAATTTTGTCGTTTTAAAAAACCCTAAACTAGAATCGATAACTAGAGAATCATACGAAACAACATGTAAACTACTTTACATCTAAGTGATAACGGAATACAACCTTTGTAGACTGGTCCTTCACTTCATTAGCTACTTGTAGTGGTTCCTTCGCTGCGATCACGGAGCTCCCGGACTCTAGCATGGCTTCTCAAGGTGAAATGAACGATCTTGCTTCAAGTCTTCGAGGCCGAAGATGATCTACGTCGTGGAGACACTAACTCAAGCTACTACTTCACTAATGAGAGATTAGTGAAGCTAACACCCTATACTAAAGTGCTAATCTAGTAGAGGATGATGAAATAGGAAGTGGACTCACTTTACTTTTATTTTTCTCACAATATTTTTCTCTCTTTAGAAAACCATAGCAAGCTTTTTGCTCAAGGAAGAAGAAGATGAGCTCAAGAGATGAGAATGGACTAATGAAGTGAGAGAATGAACCATGTGTGAGTTTGTATCATATACTAACTCATGTAGAGACATAACCATGGCTAAATTATAATGGTTAGGTTAATAAATATCTTAAGTAAAACAAAATTAGTGGACTAAGTCAATGCATCCACAAGCTTCATGAAGCTTCATGCATGTGAGCTATTATCCACTAATTTGGAATTACTTTAAATACTAAAACCCAACATTATAATTAGTATGGTGTAAGTCCCATACACTCATGTAGTGTGTATCAACAACCATGATACAAAATAAAACACAATTAATATATATCACATATATATTAAGTGTGCACATGTGAGAATAATAAATGCTTAAGTGAGCTAATATTAGTTAATGTAAATTAGTATATCAAATATACAATTATACACTAAATTATCAAATCAACACATGATTTAATAATACGGCTATATCAAATATAACCGACTAATATTAAATATACCAACTTATCGAATCAACACTTGATTCGATAACCCGGCTATATCACATAAAACCGTCCAATACAAAAATCGCGAGAATAGAATACGGTATCACATACTCGCATTATTCTCGGTCCCGCAGATATCACATATGTGCTCCTACTTCGTTTTGCCTGAGCCAGTAAAACCTCTATGTAGGACTCTAAAGACTCATCAATACGCCGGCAGTAGGTGATGATCACATCAAGTACCCACAAGCCGTCAGCAGTACTAGCTGAACGTAACGGCTACTCGGGTATTGAGCGATCAGAAGATCAACAAGAAAGCCCGCTCTACCTCTTGTAAAGCCTGTCAGTAACACTACCGTACAATCCAGTCTCCTCGTCTGATATGTCGCATATCCAGTCTAGGGGTGGTAAACGTCAAACCCAAATAACCGATAAGTCATGCCGATATGAGTCTCATAACAGTCCGAGAAACTACTGATAACACTTACCAGTAAATCTCAAAATAAGCTCTGGCCAGGGACTTCCCTGTTATGACCAATCGAGCACAACGCAACATCAACCCCCAATACCGGGAGAGACGAAACCCCTCCTATCGCTCATTGCCTCCACGTGCCATGGGACTGTACCCAAAAACCACTGTTTTGCACGTCCTCTTGAACGTGGTAAGGTGGAAATCAAAGCATAGTGGGAATCACACAAGTCTCTATGACGATCTCGGGTCTACAGACTAACCTGTACCAGTGTCACCAGAGAACTGCTATCTGACGTGAGGTATAATACCATCCAGGAGTTCTCGGCGAGTCTGTCCAGTGTACTCAGTCTCCACTTAGAACCCGTATACCATCTCTGATGTCAAACATCAATGGATATAGGATCATCCATCGCCCATCTCATGGGTCGAGAAGCGTATACGCTAGTCTACAATGGTATATCGATGCCCTGTCTCGATACACCCATGACTAGGAACATTAAAGAATGAACTTATGGACTGCCAAGGTCACACTAGTATGATCTGCATCATAATCCTAGTAGTCATGTACACATCCTAAGGGTTTTACCAACATGTAGCCATAAAACAGTATCAAGAGACAAGTATACATGTTAAGATAATGAGCAACCAGATAGCATACTATCATCTTGAGCAAGAAAATCCTCTCTATATATGTCCAAGCATCCAATATAATATACATCATATGTACAATAATGGCCTCTAGGGCATACATACAATTAACAATCAACCACTTGCACTAGGGCCAGCTGTTGTAGTATCGCATACCCAGCATCCCGAAGAGTCTCTCGAACTGTATCTGGGGAATGGCCTTTGTGAGTGGATCCGCAGTGTTGTTCTTCGTGTCAACTCTCCTGACCTCGATCTTCCGGCGATCAACTATCTCCCGGATCAGGTGATACCGCCTCAGAATATGCCTGGATTGCTGATAGGACCTGGGTTCCTTGGCCAAAGCCACCGCTCCATTGTTATCACAATACAAAGGTATTGGATACCCAATGGATGGAACCACTCCAAGTTCAGTTATGAACTTCTTCATCCAGACAGCCTCTTTGGCAGCATCGTTGACAGCGATGTATTAAGCCTCCATCGTCGAGTCCGCAACGGTTTCCTTCTTGGAAATCTTCCAGCAAACCGCCCCTCCATTGAGGGTAAATATAAAACCCGAGTGCGACTTAGAGTCTTCCTTATCACTCTGGAAGCTCGAATCGATAAAGGACTCCACTTGGAGCTCTCCATTTACACCAAGAGCATCTCTTTAGTCCTTCTCAAGTACTTAAGAATGCTCTTCACAGCAGTCCAGTAACTCTCTCCAGGATATGCTTGATACCTACTCACTACACTTAGTGAGTGTGCTGCATCGGGTCTGATACATAGCATCGCATGCATAATAGAGCCTACTGCTGAAGCATAGGGTATCCCTTGCATGCGAGTTCTCTCTAAATCACTCTTAGGAGACATCTCTTTGGAGAGAGTGAGTCCAGAGATCGTGGATACATTCCCACGCTTGGACTCTTCCATACTAAACCTCTTTAGTACGGTGTCTATATACTTAGATTGGGACAATCCCAGTATCCTTTTAAATCTATATTTATAGATCTTAATCCCCAAGATGTAGGAGGCATCCCCTAGATCTTTCATTGAGAATCTTTGTGATAAGAAGAGCTTGACCGATTGCAACATAGGAATGTCATTTCCTATCAAGAGTATGTCATCCACGTACAATACGAGGAAGACAACCTTACTCTCTACCACCTTCTTGTATATACAAGGTTCATCTATGTTTTTGATGAAATCAAACTCTTTGATAACGACATCAAAACAGATGTTCCTACTCCGCGATACTTGCTTTAACCCGTAGATGGATTTGAGCAGCTTGCACACCTTTCCGCTGCTCCCACTGTCTACGAAGCCCTCTGGCTGAGTCATGTACACGCACTCTTCCAAATCACCATTTAGAAAGGCGGTCTTAACATCCATTTGTTAGATTTCATAGTCATGGTATGCATCGATGGCAAGTAGGATCCGGATGGAATTAAGCAAAGCCACTGGAGAAAAGGTTTCGTTATAATCCACACCTGGTCGTTGATGAAAACCCTTTGCAACAAGTCTGGCTTTGAAAGTCTCAACTTTTCCATCTACACCAAGTTTCTTCTTAAAGATCAATTTGCTCCCAATGGGTTTTACCCCTTCAGGAGCAACTTCCAAAGTCCACACTTTGTTGGTATATATGGATTCCATCTCAGATCGCATTGCATCAAGCCACTTCACAGAGTCCCCACTCGTGATGGCCTGATCGAAGCAAGTTGGGTCATCATCCTCCATGATGCAATCCTCACTTCCACTATCAACGAGAAAACCGTAGTATCTCTCAGGTGGATGAGGAACCCTACTAGATCGGCGGAGAGGCTGAGGTTCGTTGGGTGTTAGTGTATATGCCCTAGGGGCCATTATTGTATCATACTTGCATGTATATTACTTAATGGAAGCTTGGGATATTCACAGTTGTATATACAATCCTGCTAAACATGGTAGTATGCTACTTGGTTTGAGTCTACTTTAATATGTGCATATGTTTCTTGTTACGTATCACTTATACATATAAGTTGAGCCCATAGGATCTTTGCTTGATTACCAGCGTTGTGATGGCAGTCACACTAATGGGGGCTGGATAGTCTATAAGCAACATCCTATACTTGTCCCTAGTCATAGGATTATCGATACAGGGCATCGATACTCCGGAGTTAACTAGTGTGTACGCTTCTCATCCCAGCTGGGGAGATGGTCAGTGCCACAGCCATCAGTACGTCGTACTGGAGATAGTATACAGATGCTCGTTGGGTTACGGGTACACCGGACAGGACTCGCAGGAGAACTGACTGGATGGTATTATACGTAACGTCAGATAGCAGTTCTCAGGTGACATGTGTGCAGATAGTCTGTTGACTTAGGGTCGTCATTTGTCTCGTGTGAGTTCCCACTGTGCTTTGATTACTACCCTACCACAGCTCAAAGGAGTCGTGCAAACAGGTTTTAGTTAGGTACAGTCCCAAGCCATATGGAGGCAGTGATCGACTGTTAGGGATTCGTCTTTCCCGGTATAGGGAGTCGATATCGCACAGTGATTGGTTGGTCATTACCATAAGTCCCTGGCCAGGGCTGATGGAGAATTACTGGTAGACTGATCAGTAGATTCTGAAATGGTCATGAGATATACCGGCATGACTTGTACGGTTATTAGGGATCTGACGTTCTCCACCTCCCTAGACCATACATGAGATACTCTTAGACCAACATACCGGACTGTGCGGATATTGTCACGGACAGGCTCAGTAGGAGTTCGGATGGTTTCCTCATCGGCCTTCTTATCGACATCTACCTGGGGACCGTTACGTACAGCTAGTGCCGCTTGCGGTCTATGGTTAAACCCACTGCCAGCGTAGTGTCGAGTATTTAGAGTCCCACACAGAGAGTTTCCCTACTCAAGGAGAAACGATATAGAGGTCGTATGGTTTTACGACAAAGGTTCGGACGCATACGTGTTTAAACGCACGTGCGACGTTCGGACAGTTTTTACAAGCCGGCTTTGGTTTAAGACAGATTCTAGTATAGGGTTATTAGATTTATACAGTCTAAAGTTTTTCCGTGTTTTCACGGATAGGAGGGGCGTTCTCGTAATTTTCCGGGAAGCTTCTAGAAGCATGGTGAGTTGGAGGCTAAGGTGGCATTTGCATTAATTGGATTAGTGAGTCATGTAGTGATTCATTCTTTGAGTTAATGATTCATTTAATGATTTACATGACTCATATGATGAATCACTTAGTGCATTAATGAAACATGATGATAAATAAATATTTATTATTTACTTAATATTATCATATGTTTCATATATACACAAATGATTTCATTCATCCAAAAGGATTCACTTTCTCACCTTCTCTCTTCTCAAGCTCTCATTATTGAAACCCCAACCCTAACCTCTCATGTGTTGAGATCAAGGGTTAGCTAGACTAATACATCTATAACCTCTCTCTATATCCCCTAGGTAGCTTAGATTAGCACTTTGAGCAACCTAGTTATCTCAAGTTAGAGATCAAGCTTGGCGTAGGAGCTCTCGGGTGGATCGTCTTTGACTCGAGGAGGCCGTTGAGGTGCCGATGTTCCAAGGAGCCTACGAGGAGTGGAGGACAGCGATGAAGACCCGAAGGACATGTAACATGAGGTATAACTTCGAATCCGAGTAGTTAAACCTCTCGTAGTTTGCTAGTAACGGTTTAGATACGATTCATGCGCTCAAGTCCGTGTTACGAAGCTTTGATAATCGTTTTTCATATATTCCGCCTCCCCGCATGTTCGTAGGGTGCGTGACATGGACTTACAGTGGTATCAGACCCAACCAAACCATTACTATCTTATTAGCATCTGATTAGAACTTCGATTATCAGAAAACGCGAAAACGAAACCCCGGTAATCCTTAGTTTCTGTTAATTTTAAAAGTGTCGAAAAAAATATTTGATATACCTTAAAATTCACAGCAGGGAAATATAAGAATACTGGGAAAATACGATATTCCAACTCGGTTTTATGGTCGTGGATCCGCGGCAATAGAGTGCTTTTGGTCGCGGATCCGCCGCCGAGTCATCTCCGAGTTGACTCGGATTTGCTCTGTTATTCATGTTTTCTGGTTTTTTGTTTTCCTGTATATTCTGTTCTACCCAGGTTACTTCAGTACAGGTTTGCTTTTGGGGTAGACACGGATAAAGGTAGTCGATCGATGTTCTAAACTAATTGCTAATCGGGTTATTATCTGTAATGTTTAATGTGTTCGTAAACCTCCCCTGACTGCTCGTATATCGGTTGGCAGGGGGTTGCACATTTCTGTAATGTTTACTGTTTGTGTCTATGGACTTGATTCGAAGAAATCGCCACGGCGAGGTGAAGGATACCTATCCGCACCGTAAGCAGGTTCAATTGACGGTCCGTCGATACGCAACCCTAAAATGCCGTCCTTCTCCTTGACGAACAGAAATAGGAGCTCCCTAAAGCGAAACACTCAGACGCACAAAACTCCCCAAACCAAGACTGTGCAGCTGATCCTTTAGCTCCCAAGCTTCGCCGGCCCATCCGGAACAACGTCGGAAAAACACTCGCACGAAAGAACCCGGTCCAACAATCCCACGGTGGCTCCGGTATCACGAACGAACGCCAAGAATCCACGACATCTCCTCAGAAGCCGACCAGCGAAAAGGCTGAATTCAAGCTGTGGGAGGCGGCACAACTATCCACCTGCACAACAAGAACTGACTTGCCGGGGAAAACAAAACCTAACTTGTTTCCTCACGGTAGTCCACAGACGCCTAACACGTAGCTGACCAGTCCGTGCCCAGGAGAACGTCAAATCCAACATCTCTAGAAGGATCAAAACGACGGACGAAATCTCTATCTCCTACCCGATTGGCACACAACTGAAATACGTGTCGCGCAGCAAAAGAATCGCTGACAGAAGTTAACACCACTACGACTAATCTACCCTACCACGGTACAAGCAAGAAACAAACAAACGAATACACCAAGAGAAAATATAACTCAAGGGTACCTGAAAACTCCACATTGGACGTCTGCGCATCCCGATGAGTAGAAGCAAACTCCTGTGTCTGCACTCTACTCACAGCTGGATGAACTCCTCTGGTAGACTGAGCCCTCTGAGCGAATCTTCCACGTCCACGGCCTCTCTGAAAGCGATCATGACGAGGTGCTAAGGAACAATTCCTGACGAGGTGCTGAAGGCTTCCACATCGAAAGCATCCATGTGCTGACTGCTGACTATCCTGGGGATGAGAGCTGAACGACTGTCCTCGTCCTAAGCATCTGCTACTCCCGCTACGGCCACGAAATCTGTCTCGACGACCAAACCTCTGTCTCTGGGCTGGTACGCTGGTACGAGTCCTCCACTGCCCTGGAACTCTCTGAGCCTCTGAAATATGCGCCTCGTCGACTGGGGCTGCAACCACTGGTGCAATGTAGGTGACGGACTGCTGCACACTGATTGTAAGGGTCAGCTGAGTAACATGGGTGACCACCTCCTGTCATAGCTCCCGAACGACATCAACCAAAGAACTCATCGTCTGGCGGAACTCCTGCATCTCTACCAAAAGTCTATCCATGGTGTAGGTGGTAGGCTGATCCGTCTGCACCTGTGCAACTAGAGTGCCATCCTGGTCAGTACTCGTCTCACCCGAGCTAACTCTGACCTCGGCCCTCGCTGCATCGCTCTGAGTCCCCATAGTCATCGGCGGCAAGGCTATAAATAGATATAAGATGAGATTCGATAAGAATGAGGAAATCGAATCCCAAAGATATGAATCATCAAGGAAGGAATGTCAAGCAAATTGTACTTAGGTCACTTAATGCAAGGTACCGCGCTGTGGGTATGCTGCAGACATACACACACTACGTTACTCTGCTTAAGCTACCTACTCCATCATACTAAGGTCATTCTACACTCCGAAAGGTAAAACCTAACGCTCTGATACCAACTTTGTCACGACCCAAAATTGGCCCGTGACGGCCCTAATACTACGCAACGCCTAAAGACGCAACGTAGTAAAAGAAAGCCAAACCCAGAAATCTAAACCATGAAAAATACGGAAAAGGTAATATAAGTTTTGAAACATTTGAAATCGCAACCCAAATTCTTTAAAAGTCTTACTTTCTTTCTTTAAAATTTTAGCAACACCCCATTTTTTTATAAAGACTAGTCAATATGAATACAACAGAAGAATAAGGACAGTAGAGAAAAAGCTGTATATATAAAGACATCAAATCCACAATAATACACACTAACGTCCTCACCAAGTCTCTATGTCAAATATACAATAGTAGATGGAGAGAGAGTAAAATATACAACGAAGGTACAATATGAAATACAGATAACCGTCTAACCCACCTAAGCAAAATGGTACTGTGAGCTGATGCGGTATCTGTAGCAAAAAGGTGGTAACTGGATAGGGGAATAGCCTGCCTCGACTACTCTGGGGAAAAACCTGAAACACCTGTGGCACAACGGGGGTGAGTTGCCAACTCGTGAATAGTATAAAACATATGCAGGTAATCGCAGGAATGCACGTACAGCATGAATCTAAGATATGCGATTACAATAATAATATGTCATGCAATGCTGAATAAGAAGAGTACACTAGCAGGTATATTTACTATGTGAAGCAATGATGACATGATAATAGTATGCAATAACTATGCAATAGAGATATGAGAAGGCAAATATGCAACTATCATAAGGGTACACTACAAGTACTACCAATATATGAATCTGTGCATAAGGTAGGTAAGCGTGAGGTATAGGGTGGAATATGTCCTTTTCCACAGAAACCTGACGTCGTGGCAGGATCACAATCCATCAAGATACTCCAATCCCAAATCCTCAAACCAGGCCCCCACATTGGGCACTCACATCAAATAAGTCTCACATCTCCTCAATGTACAATATCGAGTAATCTCCTATATCCCGAATGTACAAGTCACCAATCACATAGGTATATCCAATGTCCAAGTCCCAATGAATCACCTAGTATCCCAAGTCCAATCTCAAGTAAGAATCTAACATCCTAAAGATGTATATATGTACAGAAATAATTATGATGGGGGCAATACACATATATTAGCGTCCCATACCACTAATATTGGTGTAAGGGTATATATAACAACGGCTAAATCCCCTGTTATATATACAAAAAGGGGTTAAAGAAATATCATGAAACCGTGTGCCAAGCTTCGACACAGAAATCCTCGTATATCGGGCTCCGTCAGTCCGGATCAGCCCACGGGGTCCGTCTGCGGTATCGGCCCTCGGCCCCGCCAGTACAGATCCTCCCGCATCCATCTCTCGACTCTGGCCAGTAGCCTCCGGAAAACTGCCAGGTCCAAACAATCACCGGTAGGTACTCACCCGCCTCCAGGCTCAATCGGCAAACCCATCGATCTTCTTGCCGAGGGGTACCATACCGGGCCCCACCATGTACTCTCATACGGCAAGCACACCTCGTATGGAGTATATAATCAGCACCGATAAAACTAATGGGGGACGCTCAAATATCATATCAAGGAAACCGGATTGTTCATGTATGCATAATTTCATGAACTCCCGCGGTTCCCAAATCCCGAAAACATCATGTAAAATCCAGATAAACAATGCGCAATCCAGAAATAAATGTATGCGATATATCTGAATGCGAGCAGGTAAACACAAGTATATAGCTGAACCAGATGTATGCGAAAACAAGATAAGGTACAGCTAAGTAACATCAGTAAATGTAGATATGCGACAACAACTGAATATGTGTCTAACATACAGGTGTAGCAATGTATAGGTATCTACCTATAGGAACTGATGTCGTATACCCCCCTGGGTATAAGTAAAATATGTAGGAAATCCCTCCCGGTATAGGTAAAATATGTAGGAGGTATACCTGTAGCTGTATCGCAAAGTGAAAATATACCTATCACTAAAGGTATGATACACTATAGGTATACCGATAAACTAGATGTCAAGTGAGGCAAGCAATGGTAGCTATAAGGGGTAGTGTGTGACATGGCAATTATTGACGGTGTGTGTGTAGCATACAATCCGTGCTTGTGCAACATGAACCGTCAATAATGTGTGCAGTGTCCTACGGCTGCTAGTCACAGTATATAGCTATATCTAGGAAATGCAGTAAAGCGCAATTTTACAATGACGTAGAATGTGCGGCAGGTAATTGAATCCTAGCCCAGACGCATAACGCCATGCGGGCGATTCCCCTGTAGATGTTATATCTACTCACCTACACTCCACGTTGGGTGAATCCTATCATCTGCTCCCCCGGTAGCCGTGTCCGTAGCTCCTGCCTGCAAACCTGTAAATATAACATGGAAATCACATATAAGCTAGGATATCTCGCGAAACGCGATATCGAATCGAAACGAGAAACTCGCGTCGCGAACTAAACGCGCGTGTGCACGATACGCTGAATCGTGTGTGTACGCGTCTAAAACCCATCGCGACACGCCGCGATACGCTGGATCACAGAACCCACTAACGTATCGCGCGTATCGCGCAAACACAACGAAACACAAAAGCGACATATAGCCCCAGATTTTCCTACAGGACAAATCTTACAAAACTATGCATACCAAAGACCTAGAAAACACTGCAGAGAACCATACTCAAAACCCCAACACCCCAGCCCACCTTTGGGCTGCAAATTGCGGCCAAAACAGAGAAATTGGCGGCCAGGTTTGGGAGGTAGGGGCTTGTGCTCTGGTGGTGGTGTCTAGACCTAGGTATCATGTCCCAGTATCCTCAATTTTGACCTGAAGGCATCGGGTCTACAGCAGATTACAAATGTCCAATATATCGCTTTAAAACACCAAATTGCACAAATTAGAAAACTTATGGTATTTTAGTGTAACCTGGGGATTTCTCAGTTGAAGTGGCCTTACTAACACTAAACTAACCTAAGGTAGCTAACCAATTCAACAATTTACCAAAATTCCACTTAAACACCACAATTAAGCACAAAACTAGCAATTTAACACTAATCGACACAAAACCATACACCATAAGCAAGTTAGGGATTTGGGGTTCAGAAATATACCCAACTGGACCCTAGTGAGCAGGAGATGAAGTGTGTGAGGGGTTGCTACTGCATGCTGGGGCTCCTGCTGCTACAAGTGCTGCTACTGCTGCTTGCTTCTGAAGCAGTTGCTGATCCTGTTGCTGCTGCTGATGATGGTAATAATGATGATGATGAAGTGCTGATGATGTTGCTGTTGTTATTGCTGTTGTTGTTGTTGTTGTGAAGATGATGATGATGATGATGATGTCTGCAGCTGCTGCTGCTGCCTCTCTCTCTCTCTCTCTCTCAGTTGCTGCTGCTTCTGCTGCCTCTTTCTCTCTCTCGTCAGTGTGTGTGTGGGGGGGGTGAGATAATGAGAGAAGAAAAGAAATGAGATAGAGAAAGAGCACACCCCCAAAGACCCCTTTCTCACTCTCTCTTTCCTCATTAAATGAGCATGGCATGAGCCATGCTCCCATGCCCTCTCTCTCACACAAGGTCAAACAAAACAACAAAATAAAAGAATTCCAAATAATGACACACACACAAATAATTAAAACCCAAAACACTTAATACAATTTGGTTAACCCATCATGCTAGCTAAACATGGCTTAACCCCAAATCTAACCCTAGCTAACATGCATAAGTGTGTGTGTGCCTAACAAAATTCTAATAAAATACACATTAAATAAGATGAAATATTTAAAACTTAATTTGGTAAACTTTTTATTAAAAACCACACATTAAAATATAATTAGCTACAAAACACTTTCTAAGGTGTTACAACGTAGTATTTTCGTTGTTTTCTGCAATGAGAGGATAAATGATGGGACACATTATTATAATGCAAAGAAAATAAACCAAAGTTTAATCGTTGGAACAAATTTAAAAGAAACCAATCGGTTATTTTAAAAGATCAGAATTTTTTAATTGCGGAGCTTTAACCACTCCTTTTAAAAAGTATCAGGTTCCTTCAATTATATCAAGTTCACTACGTTCACGGTTTTGCCAAAACCATTCGTAGCCCTCCGTCATTTCATATAGATAGTCAATAGTATTCAAGCTGTGTTTGTTGACTAAAGTCAAGGCACAGTGTTTGGTAGCTATTGGATATGCATATGTAGCATAGATAGATGTGTTGGTTTGGGTCAGTCGTATTACCTTGTTGACTAAAGTCAAGGGTATGTACGGGTGGGTTCAAATTAATCTGGATAATGACGGGTAGAACTTGACATGTGACTTATGATTTGTTGACTAAAGTCAAGGTCATAAGAGCATGGGGCAAAAATTTATATCGGGAATTTCTAAAGAAACTGAAATTTGCAGAGAGAGCATACCATTTTGGAGTTTGATGAATGTTGGTAGGATTCCTTCAACATTATCATACGATGGTATTTTGGATCCCGATCCTACTGTGAGTATATACTACTTATCAGGAGATTCTTCACTTAACGATCAATGCTATAAACCAAGTAGGTACCTAGAAAGGTGTCAGCGGGGCTACGCCCCCAGAGAAAAGAGGTTCTTTAATTAAGGAACTTCGCGAAAGCGCTGGAAAACCTCCCTCGAATTATTGACACTAGCCTGGCTGAACGGTTAAGCAAGAATTGTACGGTGAGAATAGTCCTGGCTAATTCTTCCTTTATGGTTTGAGGAAGGATTCGAGAAACAGTGGGAGCCATCCTGTTTAGATAAATTAAAAACCACTCTAAACTTGCAAGAGCATCATGCTAAAGTGTTTTCTTCTCTCTCTCTTATTTGCAGCAACCTTGTGACCACGACTAGGTTACATCTAGATAATAAATTGACTGAATCTGACTTATATGAATGGCAAAGGTCTGTCTAGATGTCCATTGCCTATGACAAGCTGGACCACCCTATTACTACTCAAGATCCTGCCGTCCCAGGTCCAGTTTCCACCGTCGCGGATATGGATATTCGTCAGACAATGGAAAAGGATAAAGCGAAAACCAAGTTCCTCGTGTTGGCTTCAGTTGATGGTGTATACCAGAAGCAGCACGAGAAGATGGACTTAGTTTCCATCTTTCTCTATAACAAAGATTTTATATGGAGAGCAATCTCATATCATAAGATAAGAGACCTCGAACGAATCAATTCAAGCGAGGTTGGTTGTCGGGTCATATGTAAGGGACAATGTCCTTACAATGACTAACTATATTGAGATGCTTACGGACCTGAAGACCGCTTTGGAGAACGAGTCAGATACTGACTTGATTCTACAGTCTCTACCTTCTACCCTGAAGGAAACCAGGGAAGTAGAAGGAAAGAGAAGGGCAAAAGTTTCGGGACTGAGTGTAGTAAAAGAGGAACGTTCCTATTGTTATGGGATTGGGCATTGGCAGAAAGATTGCAGGGTTTTAGAAGCCAGTAGCCAGGATACGAAGCATGTTGTGGCTTCAGCCTCAAATGTGTTTGTAATTGAGAACTGTTTGTCAATTAACTCTACTTCCTGGGTACTAGATACCGGAGCAGGATCTCATATATGTAATTCATTACATACTTTGAGAAACCGTAGAGTTATGAAGGTAGGTGATTTGTCTCTTAGAGTTGCAAACGGAATGAGCGTGGACGCTGAATCCGTGGGAGAATATCGCCTAGGTTTGACAAGTGGGCATATATTGATTTTATGTAACTGTTTGTATATACCTAGCATGACTTGTAATATCATATCAGTGTCCTCACTTTCGAGAGAGGGATATGATTTTACATTCGTAATCGATGTAGTTAACATCCACCTAAATCAAGTTCTGATTGGGTCAGGTACATTAGATAACGGTATATACGTATTAAGTCAAGCTCAGGTTTTCAATATCCAAAACACACTTAAAAGAAAGTCTCCGGAATTAAATCAGGCTTTCTTATGGCATTGTAGACTAGGTCACATCAAAGAGAGAAGGTTAACTAAGTTACATAGAGATGGATATTTGAATCCGTTCGAATATCAATCTTATACTACTTGTGAATCTTGTCTCATAGGAAAGATGACAAAGATTCCATTTACTGGACACGGAGTAAGAGCAAGCGAGCTCTTGGGACTCATACACAGAGACGTGTGCGGTCCAATGTCTACACATGTGTGAGGAGGTTATTCCTACTTCATTACTTTTACGGATGATTTCTCTAGGTATGGATATGTCTTCTTAATGAAGCATAAATCCGAGACCTTTGAGAAATTCCAAGAATACAAGAATGAAGTGGAAAACCAAACCGGCAAAAGTATCAAGACACTGAGATCTGATCGAGGTGGTGAATACTTAAGTGACGAGTTCTTGGGTTGCTTAAAAGAGAATGGAATTCTCTCTCAGCTTACTCCTCCATACACACCACAGCATAACGGTGTATCGGAGAGACGGAACCGAACCCTATTCTATATGGTACGTTCCATGATGAGTAACGCTGAGTTACCGTGATCATTCTAGGGATATGCACTAGAATCAGCTGCATATCTTTTGAACCGAGTTCCAACCAAGACTGTGCCTACCACACCATATCAAATGTGGAGTGGGAAGAAACCCTGTCTTATGTATCTTAAGACATAGGGATGTCCAGCTTTTGTAAAGAAGCAACATGCGGGCAAATTCAAGGCACGCTCAGTACAGTGTAAGTTTGTGGGATATCCAAAGAACTCCATGGGATATTGTTTCTATTACGCATAGGAACAAAAGGTCTTTGTTTCTTAACATGCCCGCTTCTTGGAAACTGAATTTTTAGAAAATCAGAAGAGTGGGAGCGCAATAGAACTGGAAGAAATTCCAGAACCACAAACTATTACTGAAACCTTGGTAGAACAAGAAGGTTCAGGAGAACCGGACATCCCTGCGCCTATCCGCAGAAGTAGTAGGCAGTCTCATCCACCTGAGAGATACTACGGTTTTCTCATAGACGGGGATCGAGAAGATTACGTCATTGATAATGATGACCCTACTAGCTTCCAGCAAGCCATTCAGAGTGGTGACTTAGTAAAATGGCTGGATGCAATGCGGACCGAAATGGAGTCCATGTACACTAACAAAGTATGGACTTTGGACATTGCTCCAGATGGGGTAAAACCCGTAGGATGCAAATGGATCTTCAGAAAGAAGATTGGTGTAGATAGACAGGTTGAAACCTATAAAGCTAGACTTGTTGCAAAGGGTTTCCGTCAAAGACCTGGTTTGGATTATGACGAAACCTTTTCTCCAGTAGCTATGCTTAAATCCATTCGGGTCCTTCTTGCTATTGCTGCCTTCCACGATTATGAAATCTGGCAGATGGACGTAAAGACGGCCTTTCTAAATGGTAATTTGGAAGAAAGCGTCTATATGGATCAGCCAGAGGGTTTCATTCAGAGTGGGAGCAGCGGTAAAGTATGCAAGCTGCTTAAGTCCATTTATGGACTAAAGCAGGCATCGCGGAGTTGGAACATCTGTTTTGATTATGCTGTCAAAGAATTTGACTTTATCAAAAATCCAGATGAACCATGCATATACAGAAAGATTGTAGGGAGAGCTTTAGTATTCCTGGTCTTGTACGTGGATGATATTCTCCTAATAGGAAATGATATTCCTATGTTACAGTCAGTCAAAAGATTCTTATCACAGAAATTCTCCATGAAAGACCTAGGTGATGCCACCTACATTCTGAGGATCCAGATCTATCGTGATAGATCAAAGAGGATGATGGGAATTTCACAGTCCAGGTACATAGACACCATATTGAAAAGATTCAGTATGGAAGATTCTAAGCGCGGTAACCTACCGGCTTGTCACGGAATCACCTTCTCCAAAGACATGTCTCCCAAGACTGATTTGGAAAGGGATTGCATGTCGATTATACCCTACGCTTCTGCGGTAGGCTCTATAATGTATGCAATGTTATGTACCAGACCAGATGTAGCATACGTATTGAGCGTAGTAAGCCGGTATCAAGCAAACCCAGGGGAGAAGCACTGGATAGCAGTAAAGAACATTCTCAAGTACCTGAGGAGGACTAAGGAGATGTTCTTGGTGTATGGTGGAAAAGCCCTCCAGATGGAGGCCTTTGCCGACTCCAGCTTCCAGAGTGACAAGGATGACTCCAAATCCATGTCGGGTTATGTCTTTACCCTCAATAGAGGGACGGTCTGTTGGAAGAGTTCCAAGCAGGAGACCGTTGCTGACTCAACAATGGAAGCGGAGTACATAGCTGCTTGCGATGCCGTAAAAGAAGCTATCTGGATGAAGAAGTTCCTCACAGAACATCAGGTGGTTCCTACCAGTGTTGATCTAATACCTCTGTATTGTGACAACAACGGTGCTATAACTTTAGCGAAGGAACCCAGGTCCCATCAGAAGTCGAGACACATCTTGAGGCGGTACCACCTGATCAGGGAGATCGTTGATCGCCGAGAGATCGAGGTAAAAAGAGTAGAGACGGAGAATAACATTGCTGATCCATTCACAAAGGCCATTCCTCAGACGCAGTTCGAGAGGCTATTCGAGATTATAGGTCTGCGATATGCCAGCTCATGGCCCTAGTGCAAGTGGGAGATTGTTAGTGTATATGCCCTAGGGGCCATTATTGTATCATACTTGCATGTATATTACTTAATCGAAGCTTGGGATATTCACAGTTGTATATACAATCTTGCTAAACATAGTAGTATGCTATTTGGTTTGAGTCTACTTTAATATGTGCATATGTTTCTTGTTACGTATCACTTATACATATTAGTAGAGCCCATAGGATCTTTGCTTGATTACCAGCGTTGTGATGGCAGTCACACTAGTGGGGGCTGGATAGTCTATAAGCAACATCATATACTTGTCCCTAGTCATAGGATTATCGAGACAGGGCATCGATACTACGGAGTAGACTAGTGTATACGCTTCTCATCCCAGCTGGGGAGATGGTCTGTCCCACAGCCATCAGTACGTCGTACTGGAGATAGTATACAGATGCTCGTTGGGTTACGGGTACACCGGACAGGACTCGCAGGAGAACTGAGTGGATGGTATTATACCTAACGTCAGATAGCAGTTCTCAGGTGACATGTGTGCAGATAGTCTGTTGACTTAGGGTCGTCATTTGTCTCGTGTGAGTTCCCACTGTGCTTTGATTACTACCTTACCACGACTCAAAGAAGTCGTGCAAACAGGTTTTAGTTGGGTACAGTCCCGAGCCACATGGAGGCAGTGAGCGACAGGTAGGGATTCGTCTCTCCCAGTATAGGGAGTTGATATCGCACAGTGATTGGTTGGTCATTACCATAAGTCCCTGGCCATGGCTGATTGAGAATTACTGGTGGACTGATCAGTAGATTCTCAAATGGTCATGATCCATACCGGCACGACTTGTACGGTTATTAGGGATCTGACGTTCTCCACCTCCCTAGACCATACATGCGATACTCTTAGACGAACAGACCGGACTGCGCGGATATTGTCACGGACAGGCTCAGTAGGAGTTCGGATGGTTTCCTCATCGGCCTTCTTATCGACATCTACCTGGGGACCGTTACGTACAGCTAGTGCCGCTTGCGGTCTGTGGTTAAACCCACTGCCAGCGTAGTGTCGAGTCTTTAGAGTCCCACACATAGAGTTTCCCTACTCCAGGCGAAACGATATAGTGGTCGTATGGTTTTACGACAAAGGATCGGACACATACGTGTTTAAACGCACGTGCGACGTTCGGACAGTTTTTACTAGCCGGCATTAGTTTAAGCCAGATTCTAGTATACGGTTATTGGATTTATACAGTCTAAAGTTTTTCCTTGTTTTCACGGATAGGAGGGGCGTTCTCGTAATTTTCCGGGAAGCTTCTAGAAGCATGGTGAGTTGGAGGCTAATGTGGCATTTACATTAATTGGATTAGTGAGTCATGTAGTGATTCATTCTTTGAGTTAATGATTCATTTAATGATTTACATGACTCATATGATGAATCACTTAGTGCATTAATAAAACATGATGATAAATCAATATTTATTATTTACTTAATATTATCATATGTTTCATATATACACAAATGATTTCATTCATCCAAAAGGATTCACTTTCTCACCTTCTCTCTCCTCAAGCTCTCATTATTGAAACCCTAACCCTAACCTCTCATGTGTTGAGATCAAGGGTTAGCTAGAATAATACATCCATAACCTCTCTCAATATCTCCTAGGTAGCTTAGATTAGCACTTTGAGCAACCTAGTTATCTCAAGTTAGAGATCAAGCTTGGCGTAGGAGCTCTCGGGTGGATCGCTTTGACTCGAGGAGGCCGTTGAGGTGCCGATGTTTCAAGGAGCCTATGAGGAGTGGAGGACAGCGATGAACACCCGAAGGACATGTAACGTGAGGTATATCTTCGAATCCGAGTAGTTAAACCTTTCGTAGTTTGCTAGTCACGGTTTAGATACGATTCATGCGCTCAAGTCCGTGTTACGAAACTTTGATAATCATTTTTTATATATTCCGCCTCCCCGAAAGTTCGTGTGGTGCGTGACATGGACTTACATTGGGAACTACCGAATCCTCTGGTTCCACTAAATCTTCAGTTTCAATTTGTGTTGCCGGAATCTCTTCCAGTTCTACATTGTTGCCACTAATTTCCTTTGGAAGAAATTCCTTTTCTAAAAAGGTTGCATGTCGAGAAACAAACACCTTTTGTTCCTCGCCATGGTAGAAAAAATATCCATGTGAATCTTTAGGATATCCCACAAACTTGCATAGAACTGACCGTTCCTTGAGTTTTTCCGAATTTTTCCTTTTGACATAGGCCGGACCACCCCATATCTTAACTCGTTTAAGACATGGTCTCTTCCCACTCCATATCTCATATGGTATGGTAGGTACAGATTTAGATGGAACTTGATTCAATAGGTATGCTGCTGTCTTAAGCACATAACCCCAAAAGGAAATAGGCCACTCAGCGGTGCTCATCATAGAGCGCACCATATCCAATAGGGTGCGGTTCCTCCACTCCGATACACCGTTGTGCTGTGGTGTATACGGAGGAGTAAGCTGAAAGAGAATCACATTCTTTTTTAGAAAGTCCAGGAACTCCGTGCTCAAGTATTCACCTCCTTGATCAGATCGAAGGATTTTAATACTTTTACCCGTTTGGTTCTCAACTACGGATTTATGTTCTTTGAATTTTTCAAAAGCTTCAGATTTGTGTTTCATCAGGAACACATGTCCGAATCTTGAGAGATCGTCAGTGAATGTAATGAAGTATGAGGAACCATTCCTGGCATGTGTAGACATGGGACCGCATACATCACTATGTATCAGTCCTAAGAGTTCCGTAACTCTTTCTCTATGTCCTGTAAACGGAGTTTTGGTCATCTTGCCTTTGAGACATGACTGGCAAGTGTCATAAGATGAAAATTCGAACGGATTCAAATATCCGTTCTTATGCAAATTAGCTAGCCATGTCGCAATGATATGACCTAGACTACAATGCCACAAGAAGGATTCGTTCATTTCTGAACTCTTCCTCTTGTGTGTGTTTTGTATATTAAGAACTGTAGTTTGATCTAGAACGTATATGCCATTATTTAACGAGCCTGATCCAATCAACTTTTGATTCAGGAAGATGTTCATAACATTATCCTGTACTACAAAATTTTATCCTCCTTTACTTAATAAAGAAACTGATATAAGATTGCATATCAGGGTCGGAATGTAATAGCATTCATTCAGAATCAATGTATTACCATTTGGTAATATAAGGTGATATTCGCCAACTGCTTTGGCAGCAACATTTTCCCCATTCCCTACTCTTACGGAATGATCACCCATTCCCAGTTCTCTACCTTTCCTTAGCCCATGTAACATATTACATATGTGGGATCCTGATCCGGTATCTAATACCCAGGACGTAGAGTGAACTGACAAACAGTTCTCAATAACTAACACACCCAAAGAAGATGCATAATCATACTTATTCTTTGTTTGGGCGGCGTGGAATTCGGATATGTCCCTATTCTTTGTTCAGTCTTATAACAATTATAAGAAAGAACGGAACCAACGTTCCCCAGCACATTATAACATGCGGGTTCGGTCAATACATCCATATTATTATCTTGATTAAGATGTGACATGGTCTCTACCTGAAGGGTTCCTTATGACGACAGTAAGGTTTCGGGGGGGCATCGTGCATGCCGTTTAAAATTTTTTGCCGTTACAAAGAACCCTACGCTAGAATCGTTAACTAGAGATTTAGACGAAAACAATACAAACATCTTTACATCTAAAAGGATCAAGAATACAACCTTTGTAGACGGTACTTCTCTTCAATTTGCTCCAAGTAGTAGTCCCGCGACTCCACAAGGCTTCTCTTAAGACTTTGAACAAGCTTCCTTCGTAGCCTTCGCGCCAAAGATGATCCACCTCGAAACTCCTACTAGTTCAGGCTACCACTACACTAAACTCTTTAGTGTATGAAACACATCACACTAATTTGCTAGAAGGTGTGAGATGATGAAGTAGGGGATGTTAAGAGCTCACTAATTTGTGTTCAAGCTTCATGATTCACATCACATGTGAGGGTTGAAGCTTGAGGCAAAGCAAGAGGAGGAAGAAGAAGCAAGAGAGCAAGCATGAGAGAAAAATGGCTAAGTCTTTTTTGGAATGAACAAGAATGAATATGATAATTCTTGACCCCTCACTCATTCAAGCATGGAATTATGCAATATTAAATTGCAACCATGCTTGAATAGTGAGTCAATAATGAATAAACAATATAAAACACCATGCTTGCAACCATGCTTCAACTTTACACCTCATTTCTATTTTTAAAAAATAGAAAAGAAAATGCCATACTTCATTTTAATATATACATATATCATATATATTAATATATATTTAATGAAGATTAATTAGTAAGCTAATGATATTAGTTAATATGTAATTATATCACATATAATTTATATCATATTATTAAATCAACATTTGATTTAATAATCCGGTTATATCATATATGGCCGACTAATATCATTTATCTGTATATCACATTATCGAATCAACACTTTATTCGACAATCTGGTTATATCACATATAACCGCACCGATAACAGATGACTGCCAGACTAAAATATGGTATCACATACTCGCATTTAAGCAGGCCCACACACATATCGCATATGTGTCCTACTTCGTTTTGCTTGAACCAGGAAACTTTTATGTGGGACTCTAATGACTCGTCAATACGCCGGCAGTAGGTGATGATCATATCAGTCGCCTACAAGCCGTCGGCGGTACTAGCTGGACGTAACGGCTATCCGGGTATTGAGCGATATAAACATCAACAAGAAAGCCTGTCCACAGACTCCATGAAGCCTATCAGAAACATTACCGTACAGTCCGGTCTCATCGTCTGATATGTCGCATATCATGTCTAGGGGTGGAAATCGTCAAATCCCAGTAACGTGATAAGTCATGCCGATGTGAGGCTCATAACAGGTTGAGAAACTACTGATAACACTTATCAGTAGATCACCATATCAGCCCTGGCTAGGGACTTCCAGTTATTGCCAATCGAGCATAGCGCAACATCAACCCCCAATACCGGGAGAGACGAAACCCCTCCTATCGCTCATTACCTCCATACGACTCGGGACTGTACCCAAAATCCACCTGTTTGCACAACTCCTCTTGAGCGTGGTAGGGAGGAAATCAAAGCACAGTGGGAGCCGCACAAGACTCTATGACGATCTCGGGTCTACAGACTAACCAGTACCAGTGTCACCAGAGGACTGCTATCTGGCGATAGGTATACTACCACATAGGAGTCCTCGGCGAGTCCTGTTCAGTATACCCAGTCTCCACTAAGCACCCATATACCATCTCTGATGTCAAACACTAATGGATGTGGGATCATCCATCGCCCATCATATGGGTCAAGAAGCGTATACACTAGTCTACTTTGGAATATCGATGCCCTGTCTCGATATTCTCTCGACTAGGAACTATTGAAGGATGTACTTGTGAACTACCCTAGCCCCACTAGTATGATCTACATCATAGTCCTGGTAGTCATGTACATATCCTGAGGGTTTTATCAACACGTGAGAGCAAGACAATATCACAATACAAGTCTACATGTTAAGATAAAAGTAACCAGATAGCATACTATCATGTCGAGCAAGAAATTCCTCGCTCTCTCTCTCTCTCTCTCTCTATATATATATATATCCAAGCATCCTGTAACATTTTAGAAAATATAAAATATTATTTTTGGAATTTAAGAATTAAAATAATATTTTTCTCGAAAACTGCCCGATTTGCGAAATTGGGGTTTTCGAAAAAGGGAATAAATATATACCAATAATTGTTAAATAAATGGAATTTAAATTTATTTATTCATTTTAAAATATATTTAAAGGATTTTGCATTTTTAAACTTTATTATATGCAGTTTGGATAAAAACCCGATTAGTGCACTGCTAATCGCGATTAAGCCAAATCCGTGTTTCTATAGTTTTTCCGTGGCTAGTGCACCATGTCATGTTATATTTTCATTACATGTTGTGTTCTTGTGTTATTTTTGGGTATTATGTGATTTGGGTTTTAAATAAAGGGAAAAGGAAAATGAAAAGGGTAAAAAGGTAATAAATTGTGAGAGAGAGTTAGAATAAGAGAGGAAAAAGAGGGGGGGCTGCCATATCCTCACCCCATTTTATTTCATCATCTCCTTCTTCTTCCCCATCTCCCTCCACTTCAACCCATGAAATCATCTAAAAAGCTTCATCAAAACCCTAAACCCCTTTCTTTAAAATTGATCCCCTCTTCACCCTCTACACTTTGGACCAAGAAAAATTTGATTTTGATGACTTGGAGAAGTTAGGGTTTTTCTTGGGTTACCCAAATAAGGTAATTTCATCACCATTAGCATAGTATTTCATTCACATTAGTGTTTATGCATGTTTAGAAGTGATTAAGTGATGTTTAGGGAGGTTTGGAAAATTCAAGTTAGGGTTTTGGGAAATTATTGAATTCAAAGATGAAATTGAGGTTAGTAGAGACCTAATAAACCCTCTAGAGTTAGTTTCATCGACTGGACCCAGGTATATAACCCCAAACCCCAAACTTAGAAACCCGACGTCGTAAAATTTTGAGAATTATGATGGTATTTTGGAATCTGCTAACACTCGGGGACCTGGAAAATTATTTAGCGAACACAGTGACACATGCAGGCACCCAGGAAGCTACCACAGAGACCCGAGACCCCAACTCCACCTATAGGCCACAGATTTAATCATTCTGGCCGCAATTTGCAGCCAGAGTAGGGTGGATTTGGTCCATGTTGGTTCCAGGGCTTTATCTCCAGTAAATTAGCCATGCATATGTGCAGAATTGACTAATTTGACCTAGGGTAAAATATGTGACCATTTTCTTGAGTTGCTGCCTTGTATTTTGCGATGTTTTTGAATTTAAGTTTTGGTATTTGTCATTGTATTCCGTCGTGTGGCACTTGAACTCCAACGACTAGGGTTATTGGTCGTGTTTTGCAGGCGTAAGCTATAGGTTTTAACCCATGAGCGAAACGTGTGCCGTTTTGGTCTTTCGACTTGATTTTAATACGCATTTGCGATCGTGTATTGGTTATAGGTACCCCTACGTGGACTTCAAGCCGACGAGGATGAGCGTGGCGTCATCGACTCCAGCAAGCAAAGCTCAAGATGAGTGGATCTATATCCACGGGGGAAGTCGGGTGGATGGCGTATAGCACCCCCGCAAACTTTGATGGAAACCGATTTATATATAGAATATGGTTAAGGGAACCCTATATAGAAAACTATAAAGAGAGTTAAAAGATAGTTAGAGAACCATATTAGAAACTAAAGGATAGTTAGAGGTGATATGATACGGCTAATATGTGATGACGAGATTTGAGGATGATATTTGATGATATTGTCGTTTAGGGTACTGTGAGACTAGATAGCCGACGTAGATGTGTCATCCGAACCATACCTATTTCCAAACTGAAGAATCGTATGCATCTTTTAAACAGATACCTTGAGGGATGTTATGGATTTTCAAATGATATCTTTTCCTTAAAAACACCGTAGCCCCCACTTTCAAAACTACGATTGCTTCTTTTAAAAACTGATTGTATGGTTCGGGCATGTATGTTAGATTAGATACATATGCTTATAGTAAGGATAAATGGTATAGGTAAAATTGACTTCATGTGGGATATCAATGCGATGGAAAGGATATAAGACGTGATATGATGATTTGATGATATGATGGTATACGGATACGAGTCGATTGAGATGATTGATACCTTGCCGTTCCCCTGATATGAGATTGTTGTGGATGTTGTAAGTCCATGCTACCCTTCCCCGGTGCTTACGGGGTTGCGGAAGTGGTGAAAAATGATTTTCAAGAGGGTGGTAACATGGACTACAAATACGGATCTTTGTTAAACAACTAACTAACAACCTAACTAAAGTTTACCTACTCGGTTAGGGGGCAATACCTTTCTTGAACTCCTTCGTCTTCAACTCCTCCCAGTGTACGGATCGGCTTCACCTCGTCATCTCCTTGCGCCGAAGATGGATCCACCCGAAAGCTTCTACCTTTGGCTTCTTCTTCGAACTTTGAAGAAACTAGAACACTTGGCTTGCTAGGCCTTGTGAACTAGAATGAGTAGAGGATTATTTTGGTGTCTTTTTATCTCTAAGGCAATGAGTCTCAGCACATGAGAATGGATTGCCTTGAGCTAGAGAGAGCAAGAGGAAGAGGGAGAGCTTGAGAATGAGAGAGCTTAAGAGAGAGAAAGCAAATGAAAGAATGAGAAAGTCTTTTTCCAACCTCTCTCCCATAATCCAAAAATAATAATAATAATAATAATAATAATAATTGAGTATTATGTGATGGTTCATATCATATCAAGTGGCATTATCATTTCATGCACTCATATTGCAAAGCAAAACAAGCAAGCAAAAGTCTTTGCCATGAAATGATAGCCAATGCAATGATGATGGTCAACTAGTCCAACCTAGTCAACCGGTCAACAAAGTCAACAAGTCAACAAAGTCAACCCCTCATCTCAACCATGACACAATAATACTTAATTAACATTATCATTAATCATATTTCTTATTCTCATTAGGGTTTAGCCAAAAGTCAACAGTCAACAGTCAACAACCCCAATGAGAATCCTCTGCCTCTGTCTCTCTGTCAACTGTGCATACACACCCGCATCCGCGTTCCAAGGAACACGAATATAAACGAGATAAAACCAATCCCAAAACGTACACTAGGATCTGGCTTAAACCAAAGCCCGCTAGTGCTAACTGTCCGGACACTGTATATGCACAAGTGCACGGATGTGACCGAACCCTGTCGCAATACCATGCGACCTGTCGCAAAACCATGCGACCTCTACTCTTTTGCCTAAAGGCGAATAGCTTTCTGTGTGGGGCTCTAAAGACTCGACACTACGCTGGCAGTGGGTTTAACCACAGACCGCAAGCGGCACTAGCTGTGCGTAACGGTCCCCAGATAGATGTCGACAAGAAGACGGACGAGGTGAAACCCATCTGAACTCCTACTGAGCCTGAATGTGACAATCTCTATACAGTCTGGTCTGTTCGTCTGATACATCGCATGGCGGGCCTAGGGGGCGGTAAACGTCAGTCCCCTAATAGCGGTACAAGTCGTGTCGGAGTGAAGCCCAGAACACCCTGAGATAACACTGGAAACCTACCAGTATATCTCGCTAGCCCTGGCTAGGGACTACTCGTGTAATGGCTCTTCTAGACACAGCGCGATGTCAATCCCCAATACCGGGAGAGACGAATCCTGTCTAACCGTCACTGCCTCCAAGTGCTTCGGGACTTCACCCAACTACTACCTGTTTGCATGACTCCTTTGAGCCGTGGTAGGGTAGTAATCTAAGTACAGTGGGAACACACTCAAGGCGAAGTGACAGTGTCAAGTCAGCGGACTAAGCTGTACTCATGTCAACTGGGAACCGATAACTGACGATAGGTATAGTACCAACCAACAGTTCCCGACGAGTCATGTCCAGTGTACTCGTAACCCAACGAGCACCCGCATAAAATCTCAAGTACGACGTACTGACGGGTGTGGGACAGACCGTCTCCCACACTGGGATGAGAAGCGCATACGCTAGTCTACTCCGGAGTATCGATGCCCTGTCTCGATAGTCCTGCGACTAGGGACCTGCATAAGGATGTGCTTATAGATTACCCAGCCCCCACTAGTGTGACAGCCATCACAACGCTGGTAATCAAGCAAAGATCCTAAGGGCTCCACTAATGTGTATAGGTGATATACTAAAATAAACCCATGTACACATTGAAGTAGAAACAAACCAAGTAGCATACTACTATATTGAGCTAGATTGTCTGTACAAGGTGAATATCCCAAGCTTCCATTAAGTAATATACAAACTAGTATACAGTAATGGCCTCTAGGGCATATACACTAACAATCTCCTACTTGCACTAAGGCCATGTACTGGCTTATCGAAAACCTATCATCTCAATCAGCCGCTCGAACTGAGTCTGGGGTAAGGCCTTTGTGAGTGGATCAGCAGTGTTATCTTCCGTAGAAACTCTCCCAACCTCGATCTCCTGGCGACCTACGATCTCCCTGACCAGGTGATACCGCCTCAAGATGTGTCTGGATTTATGATGGAACCTGGGTTCCTTCGCTAAAGCTATAGACCCGTTGTTGTCGCAATACAGCGGTATTGGATCAACAATGGACGGAACCACCTGAAGTTCAGTTAAGAACTTCCTTACCCAGACAGCTTTTTTTGCGGCATCTGCAGCAGCGATATATTCTGCTTCCATCATTGAGTCAGCAACGGTTTCCTATTTGGAACTCTTCCAACACACCGCCCCTCCATTGAGGGTAAAGACATAACCCGACATGGACTTGGAATCATCCTTGTCACTTTGGAAGCTGGAGTCAGCAAAGGCCTCGATCTGGAGGTCTTTTCCGCCATACACCAAGAACATCTCCTTAGTCCTTCTCAGGTACTTGAGAATGTTCTTTACTGCTATCCAGTGTTTCTCCCCTGGGTTTGACTGATACCGGCTTACCACACTCAGTGCATAAGCTACATCTGGTCTGGTACACAACATCACATACATTATAGAGCCTACCGCAGAAGCGTAGGGTATAATAGACATGCGATCCCTTTCCAAATTAGTCTTGGGAGACATCTCTTTGGAGAGGGTGATCCCGTGACAAGCCGGTAGATTACCGCGCTTGGAATCTTCCATACTGAATCTTTTCAGTATGGTGTCGATGTATCTGGACTGTGAAAGTCCTAATATCCTCTTGGATCTGTCACGATAGATCCGGATCCCCAGAATTTACGAGTCATCACCCAGGTCTTTCATGGAGAATATATGTGACAAGAACCCCTTGACAGATTGTAGCATAGGAATGCCATTTCCTATTAAGAGAATGTCATCCATGTATAAAACGAGGAATACTACAGTTCTCACTACAAATCTACTGTAGATGCATGGTTCATCTAGATTTTTGATAAAGCCAAATTCCTTGACCGTCTCATCAAAACAGATGTTCCAACTCCGCGATGCCTGCTTTAGTCTGTAGATGGACTTAAGCAACTTGCACACCTTTCCGCTGCTCCCACTCTGAATGAAACCCTCTGGCTGGTCCATATAAACACACTCCTCTAAATTTCCATTTAGAAAAGCGGTCATAACGTCCATCTGCCAAATCTCATAATCGTGGAAGGCAGCAATGGCAAGAAGGATCCGAATGGATTTCAGCATAGCTACTGGAGAAAAGGTCTCGTCATAGTCCAAACCAGGTCTTGGACGAAAGCCCTTTGCAACTAGTCTAGCTTTATAGGTCTCAACCTGTCCATCTACACCAATCTTCTTTTTGAAGATCCACTTGCATCCTACGGGTTTTACCCCATCTGGAGCAACGTCCAACGTCCATACATTGTTAGTGTACATGGACTCCATTTCGGTCCGCATTGCATCCAGCCATTTTACCGAGTCAACGCTCTGAATGGCCTGCTGGAAGCTAGTCGGCTCATCATAATCAATGATGCAATCTTTTCTATCCCCGTATATGAGAAAACCGTAGTATCTCTCGGGCGGATGAGACTGCCTACTACTTCTGCGGAGTGGCGTAGGAATGTCATGTTCTTTTGAACCCTCTGGTTCAACTAAGCATTCAGTAATAGTCTGTGGTTCTGGAATTTCTTCCAGTTCTATTTCGCTCCCACTTGTTTCCTTTTCTAAGAACTGGTGTTCCATAAAATGGGCATTACGAGAAACAATGATCTTTTGTTTCTCTGCGTAATAGAAGAGATACCCCCTGGAGTTCTTTGGGTATCCCACAAACTTGCACAGTACTGAGCGTGCCTCGAGTTTGTCCGCATACTTCTTTTCGACAAAAGCCGGACATCCCCAGATCTTCAGATATTGAAGATAGGGTTTCTTCCAACTCCATATCTCATATGGTGTGGTAGGAACAGTCTTAGTTGGAACTCGGTTCAAAAGGTATGCAGCTGATTCTAGTGCATATCCCCAGAATGATCGCGGTAACTCAGTGTTACTCATCATGGAACGTACCATATCCAATAGGGTCCGGTTCCGTCTCTCCGATACACCGTTGTGTTGCGGAGTGTATGAAGGAGTAAGCTGAGAGAGAATTCCATTCTCTTTTAAATAGTCCAGGAACTCGGCACTCAAGTATTCACCACCTCGATCCGATCTTAGTGTCTTGATACTTTTGTCGGTTTGTTTTTCTACTTCATTCTTATATTCCTGGAATTTTCCAAAGGCTTCGGACTTATGTTTCATTAAGAAGACATAACCGTACCTTGAAAAGTCATCCGTAAAAGTAATGAAGTAAGAATAACCGCTTCGCGCATGTGTAGACATTGGACCGCACATGTCGCTGTGTACGAGTCCAAAGAGCTCGCTCGCTCTTACTCCGTGTCCAGTGAACGGAGTCTTTGTCATCTTTCCTTTGAGACAGGATTGACAAGTGGCATACGATTGATATTCGAACGGATTCAAATATCCTTCTGTATGTAACTTCGTCAACCTTCTCTCATTGATGTGACCCAGTCTACAATGCCATAAGAAAGTCTGATTTATTTCTGGAGACTTTCTTTTGTGTGTATTCTGGACATTGAAAATCTGTGGTTAGTTTAATACGTATATACCATTGCTTAATGTACCTGACCCAATCAGAAATTGATTAAGGTGAATGTTTACAACATTACTTACAAACGCAAATTCATAACCTTCTTTTGAAATCAAAGATACAGAAATGATATTACAAGTTGCGTTGGGTACAAAATAGTAATTACATAAAACCAAAACGTGTCCATCTGACAACCCCAGGTGATAGTCCCCCACGGCCTTAGCATCCATGCTAGCTCCGTTTGCAACTTTGAGGGTCATGTCACCTGCCTTCAAAACCCTACGGTTTCTCAATGCCTGCAAAGAATTACAGATATGAAATCCTGATCCGGTATCCAATACCCAGGAAGTAGAGTTTATTGATAGACAGTTTTCAATAACATACACACCTGAAGCTAAAGCCGTAACTTGCTTCAGTTCCTGTGTTCTGGCTTTCCAAGCCCTGCAATCTTTCTTCCAGTGACCACTCTTGTGACAGTAAAAGCTTTCTTCCTTATCCACAAGCTTTCCCGCTACCTTTGTTGCTTTTGTCTTTCCCTTCGTATCCACTTTACTAACACCGCCCCTTGGTTTGGCGGGGGCTTTCTTCTTCTTTCCCTTGGCTTTCTCCTTGGATCTAGAAGAGGAAGATCCTCCTACAAACAAAATGGATGTTTCCCTACCTTTCTGTAGGGTGCCCTCTGCACTCCTCAGCATATTGAGGAGCTCTGAAAGTTCAACTTCCTTTTCTTGCAAGTTGAAATTCAGGATGAACTGGGCGTAAGTGGAAGGAAGGGACTGAAGAATCAAGTCCGTATAGAGCTCATTCTCCAACGTGGTCCCAAGGTCCGTGAGCTCCTCAATGAAGCCAATCATCTTAAGCACGTGTTCCGCTACCGATGATCCGATGGCCAACCTTGCCGAAAATAACTTCTTCGACACTTCGTATCTTATGAAACGAGATTGCTCTCCATACAGTTCTTTTGTATGGAGAAATATGGATTCGAGGTCCATATTCTCGGGCCTCCTCTGATGTTCGTTGTCTATAGAGGCAAGCACGAGGCACTTGGGCTTCACGCTATCGATCTCCCAAGTCTTACGGATTTCCTTATCCGCAACGCTGGAGGTGGGACCTGGGACAGGGGGAGCTTTGGTGGTAATGAGATACCCCAACTTGTCATAATTGATTGCCATTTTGACATTCCTGAGCCAATCTTTGTAGTTTGGTCCTGTAAGTATGTTTTTATCTAGTAATAACTTATGTCCGGTCATGATGATTGGTCGCTGCAATTAGGAGAGAGAGAAGAAACACTTTAGCATGATGCTCTTGCAAGTTTAGAGTGGTTTTTAATTTGTCTAAACAGGATGGCTCCCACTGTCTCTCGAATCCCTCCTCAAACCAAAAAGGAAGAATTAGTCAGGATTAATCTCACCCTACAATACTTGCTTAACCGTTCGGCCAGGCTGGTGTCGGTACTTCGAGGGAGGTTTTCCAACGCTTTCATGAAGTTCCTTAATTTAAGAACCTCTTTTCCCTGGGGTCGTAGCCCCGCTAACACCTTTCTAGACACCTACTTGGTTTATAGCATTGATCGTTAAGTGAGAAATTTCCCGAGGAGTAGCATATACTCACAGTAGGATCGGGATCCAAATATCATTGCGTGACAAAATTGAAGGAATCCTACCAGAATCATCACACTCCAAATGGTATGCAGCGCTAGCAAGTTTCAATTCTTTTGAAACTCCCGATGTGGATTTTTGCCCCAAGCTCTTATGACCTTGACTTTGGCCAACAAATCATAAGTCACATGTCAAGTTCTACCCGTCATTCTCCAGGTTAATTTGAGCCCACCCGCACATACCCTTGACTTTGGCCAACAAGGTAGAACGACTACCCCAAACCAACACATCTATGTATGCTGCACATGAATACCCAATAGCTACCAATCACTATGCCTTCACTTTGGCCAACAAACATAGCTTGAATACTATTGACCATCCATATGAAACGACGGAGGGCTACGAATGGTTTTGGCGAAACCGTGAACATAGTGAACTTGATATAATCGATAGAACGAGATAGATTTTAAAAGGAGTGGCTTAAGCTCCGCGTTTAAAAGTTATTTTGAAAAGAAACCGAGTGGTTTTTGAAAGTGTTCCAACGACTTTTACTTGGTTTATTTTTCTTGCATTAGTTCTTTTAATGCGTCACATCATTTAATCCTACCATTGCAGAAAACAACCAAAATATGACGTACACTTATGCCATTCGCATTCGCCACGGGGCCCCGTCATTACCCGTTAGGTTACTTAACTAACGACAGAGCGGGGGCTGGGCTAACGCGGCTGCAAAACATAAGCAACGCCTAAATAATATCGTACATAGATATATTGCAATGATAGCCATTTCAGATCACAGATGAACACATTGGATATACTAGGAATCCGCAATTCGTACGAGCCTGTAACGAAAAGCGGATTACACGGTCGCGATGAATAGCCAATACCCCACCCTAGACCCCTACGGGTGCGGCAAACTACCCACCAAATATCCGAAGTGGAGCAACCTCCCTCAACGACGTGAGTAGGCCACTCAGGACTTCGAGATACCCGGTAGTTTGTGCATCCCACCTTGGGTCTATCCTAGGAGCAAAAACAGTAAAAAGAAATTATACAATGACGGCTACAACCCCGACCCGGTTGTGCGGCCAAAAATAATATTACATCAATTTACATATTACATGAATTGAAAGATAAAAGAAAACTTTTATCTCACAACCCCCCGGCTATTCATCCGTGACAATCCAATGAATTCATATACACATACCATCAACATTACAGATCACAGATATGTATAACCCCCACTAATCGACGTATAGTGATTAGCGAACGTTCAATACATATAGCACATCACAGATATAAACCCGTTAGCTTAAGTCTTTAGAAGTTCGATCAAAATACGGATTTTCAAGCCCCAAAAACTAATTTTTCTTTCTGGAAAATCTGGGCAGAAAAAACATATCTTAAAAATCCCAAAACAAACCCAGAAACACACTGCAGCAAAAATGTGCCACGGCCGAGTCAACTCGGCCGCGGATCCGCGGCGGGAGCAAGCTCCTGCCGCGGTTCAGCGGCTCATTGATGGGCTCTCTGGATCATTTTTCTACAGTGAGATCTAAAAACCCTGAGTCGAATTTTAAGACAAGATTTATTAATTTTTGAACAGAGGAAAAATTCGACAGAAAGTAAGCTTTTCGGGTTCTTTCGCGACTTTTTCTCCGATCGAATTTCTAGTTACTTTGCTAACATGTTAGATAGTGTTTAACTAGGCTCTGATACCACTGTAAGTCCATGCTACCCTTCCCCGGTGCTTACGGGGTTAAGGAAGTGGTGAAAAACGATTTTCAAGAGGGTGGTAACATGGACTACAAATACGAATCTTTGTTAAACAACTAACTAACAACCAAACTAGAGTATACCTACTCGGTTACGGGGCTATACCTTTCTTGAACTCCTTCGTCTTCAACTCCTCCCTGTGTACGGATCGGCTTCACCTCGTCGTCTCCTTGCGCCGAAGATGGATCCACCCGAAAGCTTCTACCTTTGGCTTCTTCTTCGAACTTTGAAGAAACTAGAACACTTGGCTTGCTAGGCCTTGTGAAATAGAATGAGTAGAGGATTGTTTTGGTGTCTTTTTATCTCTAAGGCAATGAGTCTCAACACATGAGAATGGTTTGCCTTGAGCTAGAGAGAGCAAGAGGAAGAGGGAGAGCTGGAGAATGAGAGAGCTCAAGAGAGAGAAAGCAAATGAAAGAATGAGAAAGTCTTTTTCCAACCTCTCTCCCATAATCCAAAAAGAATAATAATAATTATAATAATTGAGTATTATGTGATGGTTCAAATCATAGCAAGCAAAAGTCTTTGCCATGAAATGATAGCCAATGCAATGATGATGGTCAACTAGTCCAACCTAGTCAACCGGTCAACAAAGTCAACAAAGTCAACCCCTCATCTCAACCATGACACAATAATACTTAATTAATATTATCATTAATCATATTTCTTATTCTCATTAGGGTTTAGCAAAAAGTCAACAGTCAACAGTCAACAACCCCAATGAGAATCCTCTGCCTCTGTCTCTCTGTCAACTGTGCATACACACCCGCATCCGCGTTCCAAGGAACACGAATATAAACGAGATAAAACCAATCCCAAAACGTACACTAGGATCTGGCTTAAACCAAAGCCTGCTAGTGTTAACTGTCCGGACACTGTACATGCACAAGTGCACAGATGTGACCGAACCCTGTCGCAATACCATGCGACCTGTCGCAAAACCTTGCGACCTCTACTCTTTTGCCTAAAGGCGAATAGCTTTCTGTGTGGGACTCTAAAGACTCGAAACTATACTGGCAGTGGGTTTAACCACAGACCGCAAGCGGCACTAGCTGTGCGTAACGGTCCCCAGGTAGATGCCGGCAAGAAGACGGACGAGGCAAAACCCATCTGAACTCCTACAGAGCCTGAATGTGACAATCTCTATACAGTCCGGTCTGTTCGTCTGATACATCGCATGGTGGGCCTAGGGGCGGTAAACGTCAGTCCCCTAATAGTGGTACAAGTCATGTCGGAGTGAAGCCCAGAACACCCTGAGATAACACTGGAAACCTACCGGTATATATCGCTTGCCCTGTCCAGGGACTACTCGTTTAATGGCTCTCCTAGACACAGCGCGATGTCAACCCCTAATACCGGGAGAGACGAATCCTGTCTAACCGTCACTGCCTCCAAGTGCTTCGGGACTGCACCCAACTACTACCTGTTTGCACGACTCCTTTGAGCCGTGGTAAGGTAGTAATCTAAGTACAGTGGGAACACACTCTAGGCGAAGTGACAGTGTCAAGTCAGCGGACTAAGCTTTACTCATGTCACCTGGGAACTGATAACTGACGATAGGTATAGTACCAACCAACAGTTCCCGATGAGTCCTGTCCAGTGTACTCGTAACACAACGAGCACCCGCATACTATCTCAAGTACGACGTACTGACGGCTGTGGGACAGACCGTCTCCCATACTGGGATGAGAAGCGCATACGCTAGTCTACTCCGGAGTATCGATGCCCTATCTCGATAGTCCTGCGACTAGGGACCTGCATAAGGATGTGCTTATAGATTACCCAGCCCCACTAGTGTGGTTGCCATCACAACGCTGGTAATCAAGCAAAGATCCTAAAGGCTCCACTAATGTGTATAGGTGATATACTAAAATAAACCCATGTACACATTGAAGTAGAAACAAACCAAGTAGCATACTACTATATTGAGCAAGATTGTCTGTATAAGGTGAATATCCCAAGCTTCCATTAAGTAATATACAAACTAGTATGATACAGTAATGGCCTCTAGGGCATATACACTAACAGATGTGACCTGGGACATAGGTATATAGATATATTTATATATGTTGTGAATCATGAGAGATTGCCGTACGAGACGTTAGGTCCGTACCCCTCATTTGTCATATAGGATGATAGGATCCCTATTAGTCTAATGTCGCCGTACGATGATTTTCCGTACGGGATGAGTTTGACTTGATGATTGATCCATACCCTTGACTAGAGGATGCCGTACGATAGATTATACCGCACGTGATGTTGTGAGGCTGGATGCCGATTGATAGATTCACTGACTCGGTCATATTAGATACGTGTACCTGTCAGCATTTGTATGTGATTTACCTTATGCTGCATTCATGTTAGTCGCATTATATTACTTATACCTGTGCTAGTACACTTACACCATTATCGATGATGCGTATGTTACACGCACACAGATTGCCGGCTCACACACTTCATCATCGATAATTGCCATGTCACTACACAGTAGGATTGCTACATCATGATATGACTCTTCGCATAATTTACATGCTATAGTTACCTATGCACCTTTATACGATGTTGCATTTGACTTTAGAGATATTGGGAACCGCAAGACATATTTTCAAAACTGGAATCATTTAAAAGAGCGGTTTCCCCTTAAAATGATACATCACTGTTCCATGTTGCATGATATACAGATATGCTTACATTTCTGTTTTATGTCGCATACAACATGCTTTACGCTTTTACGCATTGAGATATGCTGTTTTCATGAGATTTCTGGATTTGAGAACCGTGGTTATTTCAAAAGAAAGCATGTACTGTTTTAAAAACCCGGTTTCTCTTCATATGATATTTCAGTGCGTCCACCATGTGTTTCATCGGTTCTGAGAGTAGTATGAGAAACCCGATTCGAGGAGCGGTAGGCACCGTCTGCGAGTACATGGTGGACCCGGTGAGGTACCCCGGGGCAAGAATACTCGTATTGTTAGACGGTGAGCCAGGCAGGGGAGCACTACCCATCGGTGATAGTATTTGGGCTCGGCGGATATCCGGAGGATACCGACCGGAGTCGAGAGATGATATGGGCCGATCCGGACTGACGGAGCCCGTGGACCGATCTGGACTGACGAAGCCCGAGAGATATGAAGATTTGCGTGTCGATGCTGGACACGGGTTTCATGATGTTTCGAGTGTTGATGATGGACACTCAGGTTCCATGATTTTGAGGTGTCGCGAGGGACACATGTTGATTTATATCTGTAGGGTGTTTTTCATCACCCCATTGAGATGGGAATACGCGCGCGCTTTTCAGGCGTACTACAGATTCCCCCTGCCTAGGGTAGGCCGGGGTTTATTGATTGTAGGGATCCGAATCTCCGACAGCCGCGGACTAAGCTGCCGTTAATTACCCCTCGCCTTTGGGGCGAGGGAACCTCCGATTAACGGGTTAAACTGGTCATGCGAACTCAATGTGTAGTGTAAGTGTATTTTGTTTTGTAGGGGGGTTTGGATATATCGGGAGCCACGCAGAGTTTTTACGGGGGTCCCGCTACCCGGATAGCGGGCTGGGGGTCAAGGGGCTAGCAGCCCCTTTGCGCGGTGAGGGGCAGCGCCCCGTTAGAAATTTATTCTAACAGGAACAGTGTCATGGAGTATGTGTGTGTGTACATATGTATGCATATGTGTCTATATATATATATATGTGTGTGTTTGTGTGTGTATATATATAAAAAAGAGGGGGAAAAGGCATCCAAGGGATGCGTGGGGCCAGCGCCTTGAGCGTTGTGCGCTTAGGTGTTTTGCGCTTAGGCGCATGCACGCCACGTGTCGGCACGTGGGTGCTTTGCGCTCGAGCGCTGGGCGCTGGAGCGCAAGCGCGCCACGTGTCGGCATGTGGGCGCTTTGCGCTCGAGCGCAGGCGCGCCACGTGTTGGCACATGGGCGCTTTGCGCTCGAGCGTTGTGCGCTTGAGCGTAGGCGTGCCACGTGTCGGCACGGGGACGCTTTGCGCTCGAGCGCTGGGCGCTTGAGCACAGGCGCGCCACGTGTCGGCACGTGGGCACTTTGCGCTCGAGCGCTGGGGCTGGAATGCAAGCGCGTCACGTGTCGGCACGCGGGCGCTTTGCGCTTGAGCGTAGGGCGCTGGCGAGAAAAATGGGCTTTTAGTCCCAGAAATAGGGTTTAGAGTGGAGTTAAACTCCTAAAAATGTTTTGGCTGAGGAAATGGGTTCTTCTTCTTCCTCCTTTGTTGGCTGGATCAAGAGATGTGAGATCTAAATAAATCTCTTCTTTTTGAGATCTAATGACAGATCCAAGTTCCCCTTTGTGGGTTTTGTGGTAAAAAACTATTTAGTTTTGGAAAAGGAAGAGTAAAACTCTAGATTTAATTCATTAAAAAGAAGAAGGTTTGAAACCTTCAGAAAGGGGAAAGAAGCACAAACCCTAGGTTTTTGAGAGAATGAAAAGTGTATTTTTTTTTATTCATCATCATGTTGCCTTATATAGGCTTACATATTTGCATATAGCCCCTTGGGCTTTACAAAATGGCATTTTGCCTATCCCATGGCTCATGTGCCATTTCATTTTTGCACATAAGCCACGGGCTTACAAAATATTGGTTCTATGCCCATTTTGCATACATTCATGTATAAAAAATTACATAACAATTATTTATTACATGATTTTGTTGTTGGCATGGGGAGGCTGGCCGCGGGCTCGACTTGGGCATGGGCCCGCTTGACATGGGCTTGGGCCCACCTGGCTTGGGGTTGACCTAGACTTTGACTCGGTCAACCGGGGTGCAAATTTTTACCCCAACAAATTGCCTCCCATCAATAAATGCACACAGCATATGTGGGTTGTGTGCATGAGATTGATGGATCTTCTTTTGCGTGAAGGCGACTTGCTTTGGTTCCCACTTTTTGGGATGCGCTGCCCTTTTTACGACATGGACGGTCGATACTTGACGCGTCTCCGAGACGGAGTGTCTGTGGTAGACATTTCCCTGACCCGGAGTGATCTGGTTCGCGCTTTGTAGGAAGCCCGCACTGCCATTTTTGCGACATGGACGGTCAACGCTTGACGCGTCTCCGAGACGGAGTGTCCGTGGTAGACTTTTCCCTGGCTCGGAGTGATCTGGTTCCTGCTTTGTAGGAAGCCTGCACTGCCCTTTTTGCGACATGGACGGTCGACACTCTGATCCGGAGCGATTTGGTTCCCGATTTGTGGGAATCCTGCACTGCCCTTTTTGCGACATGGATGGTCGATGCCCTGATCCGGAGTGATTTGGTAGACGTGTCCCCGGCACGGAGTGTCGCTGGTCGACGTTTCCCCAAGGCAGAGTGTCTTTTGTCGATGTACCCCCGGCACGGAGTGTCTGCTTGACGTTTCCCCGAGGCGAAGTATCGGCTGGTTGACGTGTCCCCGAGACGGAGTGTCGCTGGTCGACATTTCCCCGAAGCAGAGTGTCTGATGTCTATGTGCCCCCGGCACAGAGTGTCTGCTTGACGTTTCCCCGAGGCAGAGTATCGGCTGGTTGACGTATCCCCGAAACGGAGTGTGGCTGGTCGACGTTTCCCCAAAGCGGAGTGTCTGTTGCCGATGTGCCCCCGGCACGGAGTTTCTGCTTGACGTTTCCCCGAGGCGGAGTATTGGCTGGTTGACGTGTCCCTAAGACGGAGTGTCGCTGGTCGACGTTTCCCCGAGGCGGAGTGTCTGTTGTCGATGTGCCCCCGGCATGGAGTGTCTGCTTGACGTTTCCCCGAGGCCGAGTATCGGCTGGTTGATGTGTCCCCGAGACGGAGTGTCGCTGGTCGACGTTTCCCCGAAGCGGAGTGTCTGTTGTCGATGTGCCACCGGCACGGAGTGTCTCCCCGAGGCGAAGTATCGGCTGGTTGACGTGTCCCCGAGACGGAGTGTCGCCGGTCGACGTTTCCCCGAAGCGGAGTGTCTGTTGTCGATGTGCCCCCGGCACGGAGTGTTTTCTTGACGTTTCCTTGAGGCGGAGTATCGGTTAGTTGACGTGTCCCCGAGACGGAGTGTCTATTGTCGATGTACACCTGGCACGGAGTGTCTGCTTGACGCTTCCCCGAGGCGGAGTATCGGCTGGTTGACGTGTCCCCGAGATGGAGTATCTGTTGTCAATGTGCCCTCGGCACGGAGTGTCTGCATGATGTTTCCCCGAGGCGGAGTATCGGCTGGTTGACGTGTCCCGGAGACGGAGTGTCACTGGTCGACGTTTCCCCGAAGCGGAGTGTCTGTTGTCGATGTGCCCCCGGCACGGAGTTTCTGCTTGACGTTTCCCCGAGGCGGAGTATCGGCTGGTTGACGTATCCCCGAGACGGAGTGTTTGTTGTTTGACGCAGAGGTCGATGTTGGAATTGGTTGGTTTGATTTGTTTGATTTGAGTTGACATCAGCATCGCTACACTGGAATATGGTACTAGGAGCGAATCATCATCTGTCTTTAAGAGGATTTGGGAATTGGTGGCTTAAGAGACAGGTTTAGATCCCTGTCACCTAAGGCTTTTCAATTTTTTGGGCCGTGAGGGTCCCATAAAAGCATTTTCTCCCTACGGGCCATAAGGATCTCGTAGGTGTATTTTCTCCCAAGGAGTCGTGAGGACTCCTAAGTGTGTGGCTCCTTTGTGAGTTGTAGGGCTCTCACGCGGGAATTTTCTCCTCACAAAGTTGAGAGGACTTTGCGAGTGCATTTCATCTCTTTTTCACGAGTTTGCGCCCTTCCGGGTTTTCACAAATATGTCGGCAGTCTTGCTGTTTTTACTCACGGAGCCCTTTCGGGTTTTCATCCGTGCCCATTTTGCTTGTGGACATACATTTTTTTCTTTGTTTTTCTTTGTTTTATTATTTTTTTTGTTGGACTTTGAATGCGGTCTCATCGGTAGGACTTGGGAGAGATTGGGATCGTTTTACGCCCGTGGATTGTATACGGTTTTGCAGGATGTATGATCCAGACCGTAGGGCCTGAAAAATTTCGGACTTTGTTGGTGTCTGCATCGCTACACTGGAATATGGTACCAGGAGCGACTAATCATTCGCCATTGGGGTATGGGATTTGGAATTTGGTTGGCGTCTGCATCGCTGCACTGGAAATTGGTACCAGGAGCGACTCATCATTCGCCATTTGAGAGTTTGGGTTTGGTTGGCGTCTGCATCGCTACACTGGAATATGGTACCAGTAGGGACTCATCATTCGCCACTTGGGGATTGGGGAGCGATGGCTTAGGAGACAGGTTTAGATCCCTATCGCCTAAGGCTTTTCAATTTTATGGACCTTGAGGGTCCCATAAAAGCATTTTCTCCCTACGAGTCGTAAGGATCCCGCAGGTGTATTTTCTCCTTAGGAGTCGTGAGGACTCCTAAGTGTGTTTTTCCTTTATGAGTCGTAAGGATCCCACAAAGGTTTGTTCTCCTCATGTATCGTGAGGACACGTGAGTGGATCTTCTCAATGGAGCATAATTCCAAAGGCGGAGACCAGCCACGTAACTAGTGATTGCGGTGGGATATGGGTATGATGAGAATTATTTGAGCCCGTGGATTGTATACGGTAGTTAATTTGGGGACTGGCTGTAGGGCTGGAAGAATTTTGGGAAATTGGATTTTGGTTGGCGTCTGTATCGCTGCACTGGAATATGGTACCAGGAGCGACTCATCATTCACCTTTTTTTGTTTTTTTTGTTTTGTTTTACCGCGATTGCTCTATCATTTCAGCTTTTCTTATCGCGAAGATCGCGATTGCCTTATCATTTCGGCTTTTATTCGCGGTTGCCGCATCATTTCGGCTTTATTTTCATCTTTATTTTACTCGCTGATTTTTATTGCGAGTTTCCCCATCATTTCGGTTTTTCTTTATTTTTCTTTTATTTACACATTTTTTGTTTATTTACATATATACATTTTTTTTACATTCCCAGTTTAACGACTTAGAGGTCGATTATTCCCAGTTTAATGACATGGTGGTCGATTGTTTTTAGAGAAAGGCAGATGTCTGAGAGAATCAGTTTGATGAAGAACTTCGGTCTCCGTTTGTATGAGATTGGCGGTCGCAGCTGGACTGTTTGTTAACACGCCAGGGGACAATGATATTTCTCCCGCCTTGTATCGTTTCTCGACCCAATCCTTGAAGATGCAACAGTCTTCAATAGTGTGTCCCAGCACTCTGTGGTATGGGCAAAAGTTAGGATGATCTGTCTTGTTCGCTTCACTTGGCCTTTTTGGTTCTGGTAGCCGCAGGCCATTCTTCAAAGCATCTTTAAAAATTTTGTGGACCTTGTCCCTTCGGAATGAGTAGACCTTATTTCTTCTTTCCTCCAAAGTTGGCTCTCGAGACTGGTCAATTTTTGCTCCGCCCGCTCTCTGCTTATTTAGAGAATCGGTGCTGTTAGAACTTCCGCCTTTTCGGTTGTCATCCCTCTAAGGTTTCGGTCTGTTTGTGAACTGAAGATCCTGAGCAGACTCGGGCTTTGAGCATTCCAACATTTGGACCTTTTTGGTCAGCTCTTGGAATGCTTTAAGGCCCACGGTGCATAGAAATGAGGCCATCCAATTGTTGAGATTTCCGACAAGGAGACTGACAGATTGGTCCTGCTCTATCGGCGGTTCACGTTTGACGGAGAGATTGCGCCATCGGGTTATAAAATCCGTACTTCTTTCATTGTTCTTGGGCTTGGTCCTTACGAGCTCGGCAATGGTGATCTTATCGCTGACGCTCATGAACCTTTGTCGAAACAAAGATTCCATTTGGACGAAAGTAGTAACGGAGCCATCCGGTATGCTCGCGTACCAGTCGAAAGCAACATCGGTTAAGCTATTAACGAACTGGCGGAGGAGAAGCACATCGTTGCCCCCAGTATTCCCGCATGAGGCTTTGAAGTGGGCGATGTGATGATTCGCATTTCCCGTCCCATCGAATCTTCCGAATTTGGGGATGACATAGCCGCTAGGAAATTCTACCAGATCATACTGAGCAGGATATGGTCTCCCACTACTGCTGATATCTTTTTGCGCTTCGGTTTCAGCTGCCAATGTTTTGACTTTGCTGGCAACCAAATCCATAATTTGATCTTGAGTTAGCGGGCTACTGTCATCGGTAGCCAAGACATTTTCCGAGATAGGATGCGACTGATTTTCATGCGGTTCGCCCACTTTTGGATTTGAGGGAATAGGCGTCGGCTGCTTTGGGACACCATTTCTCGGTTCGTAAGAGCCCTGCGCCTGATTGGGCGGCTAAGAGGCAAGTTGGGCCGTAAGCCGTAAGACGACATTTGTCAAGTCGTCGATCTTTGAGTAGAGCTTGGTCATCTCCTTGTCTTTGCTTCTGAGCTGCTTTCGGAGCACTTGGAGAAGTTGCTGCTCTACGGTTTTAGGACGGAAAGTTGGCTCATCTTCGCTTTCCAAGCCTAACTCCTCATGAATTGAGGGCTCTCTCTGCCTATCAGCCTCATCGAGAGGTTTTTCATCATCCAGCGGAGGCGGCTGTTCTTGGGAAGTGGCAACCACATTCAAGCCAGATTGGATTTGAAATGTAGTGGCCCCGTCCTTGCTCTTGCTGCTCGTGCCCACCACGTAGACAGTGAGGATAACACATTCAGCCATCCCCTCATCTTTGGCGGGGTAACCCTGTTCCTCGAACCTCATGAGGTTCAGCCTAGCAGAAGCCCTAGCCCTTTTGTTGGCTCTATATCTGAGCCGCTTCTTCCTCGGCTTCTCTGCCTTGAGCGCTTGGCAGGCTTCTGCTCTTCGGGAAGCCGCCATAGGCTGAGTGATGGGGAGGCTTTAGAAGACACCCAATCGAGCAGTTGTCAGAGGCACCGCTGGAGCTTGCCCGAGATGCCTTGTTGCTTTGTTGGTGTTGATGGCCTTGCCCCCAGCTGGGGCCAAGGAAAGTCGTTCAAACACCGACTTGCGTTTGAGTTGGGGCGCCTTCGAGACCAACACATTTGGCCTCTTGCCTTTCGAGACCGGTTTGTCTGTCACCGGGGCTTGAGGAGCTGCGATGGCGCCAAGAGGCATGAACATAATAGAGCCGAAAGGTAGCAGCGGCTCCTCCCATTGTCGCCGGAGACTGGCCGGTAGGACCGTCCTGGAGTCCATCTTCATCGTGTATGAGATGAGAGCCGTGTTGAGAGCTGAGCAGGTTTTTGGAGACATCGTTGAGAAGTGATTTCTTGAAAAACCTACATGAAAGAGCATTATTTCAGTATAAATATAGGTATGTATATTGACTGAGTTCGCATGAACGTTTGACCCGAAATATGGGAGGAGAGAAAGGCCCCACTGGGCGTGCCAGAATCTGTAGGGTGTTTTTCGTCACCCCATTGAGATGGGAATACGCGCGCGCTTGTCAGGCGTACTACAGATTCCCCCTGCCTAGGGTAGGCCGGGGTTTATTGATTGTGGGGATCCGAATCTCCGGCAGCCGCGGACTAAGATGCCGTTAATTATCTCTCGCCTTTGGGGTGAGGGAACCTCCGATTAACGGGTTAAACTGGTCATGCGAACTCAATGTGCAGTGTACGTGTGTTTTGTTTTGGAGGGGGGTTTGGATATATCGGGAGCCACGCAGAGTTTTTACGGGGGTCCCGCTACCCGGATAACGGGCTGGGGGTCAAGGGGGCTAGCAGCCTCTTTGCGGGGTGCGTGGAAGCGCCCCGTTAGAAATTTTTCTAACAGGGACAGTGTCGTGGAGTATGTGTGTGTGTACATATGTATGCATATGTATATATATATATGTATATATATATAAAAAAAAGAAGGGAAAAAGGCATCGAAGGGATGCGTGGGGCCAGCGCCTTGAGCGCTGTGCGCTTAGGTGCTGTGCGCTTAGGCGCAAGCGCGCCATGTGTCGGCACGTGGGCGCTTTGCGCTCGAACGCTGGGCGCTCGAGTGCAAGCGCTACACGTGTCGGCACGCGGACGCTTTGTGCTCGAGCGCTGGGCTCTTGAGCGCAAGCGCGCCACGTGTCGGTACGCGGGCACTTTGCCCTCGAGCGCAGGGCGCTGGCAAACAAAAGGGCTTTTAGTCCCAGAAATAGGGTTTAGAGTGGTGTTAAACTCCTAAAAATGTTTTGGCTGAGGAAATGGGTTCTTCTTCTTCCTCCTCCTCTGTTGGCTGGATCAAGAGATGAGAGATCTAAAAAAATCTCTTCTTTTTGAGATCTAATGACATATCCAAGTTCCCCTTTGTGGGTTTTGTGGTGAAAAATTATTTAGTTATGGAAAAGGGAGAGTAAAACTTTTGATTTAATTCACAAAAAAGAATATGGGTTGAAACCTTCAGAAAGGGGAAAGAGGCACAAACCCTAGGTTTTTGAGAGAATGAAAAGTTTATTTTATTTATTCATAATCATGTTTCCTTATATAGGCTTACATATTTGCATATAGCCCCTTGGGCTTTACAAAATGGCATTTTTCCTATCCCATGGCTCATGTCCCATTTCATTTTTGCACATAAGCAATGGGCTTACAAAATATTGGCTTTATGCCCTTTTTGCATACATTCATGTATAAAAAATTACATAACAATTATTTATTACATGATTTTGTTGTTGCCATGGGGAGGCTGGCCGCGGGCTCGACTTGGGCATGGGCCCGCTTGACCTAGGCTTAGGCCCACCTGGCTTGGGGTTGACCTTGACTTTGACTCGGTCAACCGGGGTGCAAATTTTTACCCCAACAATATCCTCATATTTTCATGCATATGCTTTTATGATATTTACATGCATGATGTTGTTGTGTCAGTGGTTGACACGTGGACGAGATCCACATGCATACATACATTGATTATATGGGTGGACGAGATCCACATGCATACATGCATTGATTATACTGTTGAATGTTATCCACATGCTTATAGGTATTGACTACCTTGTTGGCACATATATAGACCCGGTCACCCTAGATATCACAGTATTACCTTTATGATATAGTTGCCCTAGGAGTCGTTGTTTATTCAATTTCTACTTGTAGATGTTTTTCTACTCACGAGTTGGCAACTCACCCCCGTTGTGCCACAGTTCTTGCTGGTTGACCGCACGGATTAGTAGCGGCATAGCTGGCACATAGCTTCATTTGGGTGTTTTGCATTGGTAGGTGGGGCATTTGTATCGTACCCACTCTTGTATTTATATTTCATATTGTATCTAGTCAACTCCATCAATCAAAATTAGTAAATTGTATAAGTAATGAGACTTAGTGAGATTGTGGATGTGCGACTTAGAGCGAGGGGTTTTCCTCTACTTGTGGTTTTGATGTTCTGCTTATTTCTTATTCTTTTGTGGTGATCTTCGCCGTTAGCCGTCGTATACATATTTTTTATACTTTGCGTAGTTGTGATCCGCCAGTCGGCAAAGAGCTAGCTCCCGCTTGGGATGCCATTATTCTTGTTATGTATTGGTGGTTTTGGATCAAAATATACAAAGGAGGTGCTGCCCAAATTTTTAAAAGACGAAACACGTTTTCAAACTAGTTATTTCCACTTGCATTTTTATGTTCCTTTTCTATGCATTAAGAAAACTTGATTTCATTATACTTTTATTTCAAAACTTCACCTCCTTTATTTTCTTTAAAAGGTTTAGATTTCTGGGTTTCAGCTTACTTGAATTACGTTACGCCTTAGACGTTGCGTGATTTAAGTGCTGGTCACGAGCTAATATTTCGGGTCGTGACTCATCCACTATAATATACATCATATGTACAATAATGGCCTCTAGGGCATACACATAACTAACAATCTCCCACTTGCACTAAGGCTATGTGTTGTAGTATATCATAACCAACATCTCAAAAAGTCTCTCAAATTGCGTCTGAGGGAGGGACTTCGTGAGTGGATCCGCTACGTTGTCCTTCATGTCAACTCTCCTGACTTCGATTTCCTAGCGATCTACTATCTCCCGGATCAGGTGATACCGTCTCAGAATATGTCTAGATCTCTGATGGGACCTGGGTTCCTTGGCCAAAGCCACCGCTCTATTGTTATCATAATACACGAGTATTGGATGATCAATAGATGGAACCACTCCAAGTTCAATAATGAACTTCTTCATCTAGACAGCTTCTTTGGCAGTATTGTTGGCAGCGATGTATTCAGCCTCCATCGTCGAGTCTGCAACGGTGTCTTGCTTGGAACTCTTCCAGCACACCGCCCCTCCGTTGAGGGTAAAGAAAAAACCCGAGACCGAATTACTGTCGTCCTTATCACTTTGGAAGCTCGAGTCGGTAAAGGACTCCACTTGGAGTTCACCGTTACCGTACACTAAGAACATCTCCTTAGTCTTTCTCAAGTACTTAAGAATGTTCTTAACAGCTATCCAGTGATTCTCTCCTGGATCTGCTTGATACCTACTCACTACACTTAGTGAGTACGCTACATCGGGTCTGGTACATAACATCGCATACATGATAGAGTCTACTGTCGAAGCATAGGGTATCCCTTGCATGCGAGTTCTCTCCAAATCACTCTTGGGAGACATCTCTTTGGAGAGAGTGAGTCCAGAGATCGTAGGTACATTCCCACGCTTGGACTCTTCCATACTAAACCTCTTTAGTACGGTGTCTATATACCTGGATTGGGACAATCCCAGTATGCTTTTAGATCTATCTCTATAGATCTTAATCCCTAAGATGTAGGAGGCATCACCTAGATCTTTCATTAAGAATATTTGTGATAAGAAGAGATTGACCGAGTGCAGCATAGGAACATCGTTTCCTATCAAGAGTATGTCATCCATGTAAAATACGAGGAAGACGACTTTACTCTCTGCAACCTTCTTGTATATACAAGGTTCATCAATATTTTTGATGAAATCAAACTCTTTGACTACTTCATCAAAACAAATGTTCCAACTCCGCGATGCCTGCTTTAATCCATAGATGGATTTAAGCAGCTTGCACACCTTTCCACTGCTCCCACTGTCTACGAAACCCTCTGGCTGAGTCATGTATACGCTCTCTTCTAAATCACCATTTAGAAAAGCGGTCTTAACATCCATTTGCCAGATTTCGTAGTCATGGTATGCAGCGATGGCAAGTAGGATCCGGATGGACTTAAGCATAGCCACTGGAGAAAAGTTTTCATTATAATCCACACCTGCTCGTTGACGAAAACCTTTTACAATAAGTCTAGCTTTGAAAGTCTCAACCTTTCCATCTACACCAAGTTTCTTCTTAAAAATCCATTTGCTCCCAATGGGGTTTACCCCTTCAAGAGCAACTTCCAAAGTCCATACTTTGTTGGTGTACATGGATTCCATCTCAGATCTCATCACATCCTTCCATTTCACAGAGTCCCTACTCGTGATGGCCTGCTCGAAGCTAGTTGGGTCATCATCTTCCATGATGCAATCCTCACTCCCACCGTCAACGAGAAAACCGTAGTATCTCTCAGGTGGATAATGAACCCTACTAGAACGGCGGAGAGGCTGGGGTTCGTCGGGGACTACTGAATCCTCTGGTTCCACCAGATCTTCTGTTGCAGTTTGTGTAGCTGGAACTTCTTCCAGTTCTACCTCCTTACCACTAATTTCTTTCGCAAGAAATTCCTTTTCTAAAAAGGTGGCATGCCGAGAAACAAACACCTTTTGTTCTTCGGCGTGGTAAAAGATATACCCTTGTGAGTTGTTGGGATATCCTATAAACTTGCACAGAACTGACATTGCCTCGAGCTTGTCCTGATTGTGCCTTTTGACATAGGCCGGACAACCCCATATCTTCACATCATTAAGATGTGGTCTCTTCCCCTTCCATATCTCATATGGAGTGGTAGGCCTTGATTTGGTAGGAACCATATTCAATAGATGTATGGCTCACTCAAGCGCATACCCCCAAAAGGAAACAGGTAACTCAGCGGTGCTCATCATAGAGCGCATCATATCTACTAGGGTGCGATTCCTATGCTCCGATACACCGTTGTGATGTGGTGTATATGGAGGAGTAAGCTGAGAGGGAATCCCATTCTCTTTTAGATAGTCGAGGAATTCTGTGCTTAAGTATTCTCCTTCCCAGTCTGATCGAAGAATTTTAATACTTCTACCCGTTTGGTTCTTGACTTCGGACTTATATTCTCTGAATTTCTCAAAAACTTCAGACTTGTGTTTCAACAGGAACACATGTCCGTATCTTGAGAGATCGTCAGTGAATGTAATGAAGTACGAGGAACCATTCCTGGCATGTGTAGACATGGGACAACATACATCACTATGTATCAGTCCTAAGAGTTCCGTAACTCTTTCTCCGTGTCCACTAAACGGAGTTTTGGTCATTTTTCCTTTGAGACATGACTGGCAAGTGTCATAAGATGAAAATTCGAACGGATTCAAATATCCATCTTTATGCAACTTAACTAGTCGTGTCGCATTGATATGACCTAGTCTACAATGCCATAAGAAAGATTCATTCATTTCTTAACTCTTCCTCTTGTGTGTGTTTTGTACGTTAAGAACTGTGTTTTGATTTAGAATGTATAATCCGTTACATAACGCACCAAACCTAATCAACACTTGATTTAGGTAAATGTTCATAGCATTATTCTCTACTACAAAGTTATATCCTTCTTTATCTAATTAAGAGATTGATATTAAATTGCATATCATAGAGGGTACGTAGTAACAGTCGTTCAGGATCAATGTATTCCATGTTGGTAATACAAGGTGATATTCACCAACTCTGCTTTGGCTGCAACATTTGCAAAATTCCCTACTTTTAGGGAATGATCACCCTTTCCCGGTTCTCTGCCTTTCCTTAGCCCATGCAATATATTGCATATGTGGGATCCCGATCCGGTATCTAATACCCAAGACGTAGAGTGTACTGAGAAACAGTTCTCTGTAACTAAAACACCTGAAGAAGATGCATCAACATGCTTATTCTTTGTTTGGGTGTCTTGAGAATCCGGATATGTTCCTATCTCCTGTTCGGACTTATAACACTTATAAGTTAGAGCGGGACCAACGTTCCCCTGCTCAGTATAACAAGCGGTTCGATCAATACATCTATATTATTATCTTGATTAAGGCGTGACATTGGTTGCTGCCTGGAGAAAGATAAAAGGAAACGCGTTAGCGTGCGCTCTTTGTAAGATTAGATTGGTTATTATCTTATCTAATCATGACGTCTCCCACTGTTTTTATCAAATCTTCCTTCAAACCGTAAAATGTAATATTAGCCGGGATTAATTACACCTTACAAGTTCGCCAATCTTTCAGCTAGGCCAGTGTTGGTACTTTGAGGGAGGTTCCCCGTGCTTTCGTACGGACCTAATTAGAATAAACCTCATTTTCCCAGGGGAGTCACCCCGTTAACACCTTTCTAGACACCTACATGATTGGCTAATTGTTATGTGTAAAACTCTCCCAGGAGTAACTCTTACTCGCAGTAAGTATCAGGATCCAACTATCTCATAGAAGGTATGCAATCTCATTGCAACTTTCAATACTTGAAATTCCCGATAATACTTTTACCCCTATCATCCTATGACCTTGACGAAAGCCAACAAACCAAAGGACGCTAGTTAAGCTCAACCCGTACATTTCTTGATTGAATTAAACCCACCCACACGACCCTTGACGAAAGCCAACAAAGTCGTACGACTACCCTAATCCAATCGCATCTCATGCTTTAGCAGATAAGTACTAATTAGCTACCGCACACTACGCCTTGACGAAAGCCAACAAACGTAGCATGAATACTAAATAGTACCTATCTGAAATGACGGAGGGACACGCAGGTTTTTTAGAAAACCATGGGCGTGATGAACTTGATATCATTGTAGAATCGAGTGATTTTAAAAAGGAGTGTTTTTTAGGCTTTTCTAGTTTCGCTAAAGAGGTCACTCCCGGTGAAGGGATCTCGGCTCTTTCCTTATCGAATAAGGTGCTGGATATTCTATAAGGAATACCGCTATGCAAAGAAAGAACTATAGAAGCAATCAAAAACTAAACCGAGTGATTTGTAGCATTTGCTAGTTTCGCTAAAGAGGTCACTCCCGGTGAAGGGATCTCTGCTCTTTCCTTATCGAATAAGGAGCTGGATATTCTACAAGGAATACCGCTATGCAAAGCAAGAACTATAGAAGCAATCAAAAACTAAACCGAGTGATTTGTAGCATTTGCTAGTTTCGCTAAAGAGGTCACTCCCGGTGAAGGGATCTCGGCTCTTTCCTTATCGAATAAGGTGCAGGATATTCTACAAGGAATACCGCTATGCAAAGAAAAAACTAGAGCTACCATTTTTGAAAATTTGATTCTACAACATCTTTAGATTTCTTTTCTTTCATTAATCTCATTAATGAAGTCCCATCAATTAAGCTTCCTAAGCATCACAGAAGAAATGAAAATACAGCGTACATATAAAGTGATCACATCACAGAATATCAGCAGCAGAAGACAACATATGAAAATTGGATATACTAGGAATTCCGTGTTTTAATTTAAGCCGGTATAAAACACGGATTCCATGGTCGTGATGATTAGCCAAACCCACACCCCTAGACCCCTACGAGAGCGGCAAGCAACCTTACCAATTCTAGAGTTAGGAGACCCGGACTCGATTTCTCGAGATGGTCTCCCACTGGACTCTATAACCCGGTTGCTTGTGCTCCCCTCCTTGGGTCTATCCTAATGCGGAAAAGTAAATAATATACAACAATGGTGACACCATACTCAAACCGGAAGTGCCTAAAAAAAAGAATATTACATACATTGAATTTTACATGAATGAAAATAAAAACTCTCATCTCACATAAAACCCCCGGCTATTCAAAACGCGACGATCCAATATAACATATCCAAGCAACACATAACATCACATGTTATCAAAAAGTTAGACGATGTTAAACATTCTGATCGAATCAACAAACACCCACAATTACCCAGAAGAGCTCAACACTTGAGCAAAGTTAAAGTACCCAAAAACGTGCCATAGTACCTATGATCCAGCCGTAGAAGGGCCAAACCAACGCCTCACCTATGACTACGCGGAACTACGACAAACCCTAAGGTTCAGCCACAGTTCCGAGGGCATAGAATCGAGTTAAGGTTTTTGTTCTTCTAGAGGGTCTATAGAGTTACTTGCACGACTATCGAATATAATTAACTTAAGAAAATTTCAACACTTAGAAATTTCCAGCGAGGATTAAAATGGGTATTTGATATCCGATCGAACTTTTTAATACCGTCTAAAAAAACCCGAAAACTGTTAAAATTACGACTACTAAATACTCCGAGTTGCTGTTTTTGTAAATAAACATCACATGCAAATTTAGCAAAATAAAGAACACCCGAAACACCAAAACCCAGAGACCAGAACACACCACAAAACACAACCCCAAAAGCCAAGGAAAATCCGGCGTCGCCGGAATTTGGTGCTAGGTCGCCGGCACAGATCCGACGGCATGGGGTGAGTTTTGTGCTGTGTTCATATACTATCCCATACTACATTCTGCCCTTGTTTAAATAAATTTTGACAACTTTTAAAATTCGACAGAAACTGGAATTTTAGGGTTTCAAGTTTCGGAGTTTTTCGGTTTCGTAATTCTACGCGATCCGTCTAATTCTCTAGTTTGGCTCTAATACCACCGAAGGGTTCCTTATGACGACAGCAAGGTTTCGGGGGGCCATTGTACACGCCGTTTTAAAAACTTTGCCGTTACAAAGAACCCTACGCTAGAATCGTTAACTAGAGATTTAGACGAAAACAATGCAAACATCTTTACATCTAAAAAGATCAAGAATACAACCTTTGTAGACGGTCCTTCTCTATAATTTGCTCCGTGTAGTAGTCCCGCGACTCCACAAGGCTTCTCTTAAGACTTTGAACAAGCTTCCTTCGTAGCCATCACGCCAAAGATGATCCACCTCGAAGCGCCTACTAGTTCAAGCTACCACTTCACTAAACTCTTTAGTGTATGAAACACATCACACTAATTTGTTAGAATGGTGTGAGATGATGAACTAGGGGATGTTAAGAGCTCACTAATTTGTGTTCAAGCTTCATGATTCACATCACATGTGAGGGTTGAAGCTTGAGGCAAAGCAAGAGGAGGATGAAGAAGCATGAGAGCAAGCATGAGAGAAAAATGGCTAAGTCTTTTTTGGAATGAACAATAATGAATATGATAATTCTTAACCCCTCACTCATTCAAGCATGGAATTATGTAATATTAAATTGCAACCATGCTTGAATAGTGAGTCAAGAATGAATAAACAATATAAAACACCATGCTTGCAACCATGCTTCAACTTTACACCTCATTTCTATTTTCACAAAATAGGAAAGAAAATGCCATACTTCATTTTAATATATACATATATCATATATATTAATATATATTTAATGAAGATTAATTAGTGAGCTAATGATATTAGTTAATATGTAATTATATCACATATAATTTATATCATATTATTAAATCAACATTTGATCTAATAATCCGGTTATATCATATATAACCGACTAATATCATTTATCTGTATATCACATTATCGAATCAACACTTGATTCGACAATCTGGTTATATCGCATATAACCGCACCGATAACAGATGACTGCCAGATTACAATACGGTATCACATACTCGCATTTAATCAGGCCCACACACATATCACATATGTGTCCTACTTCATTTTGCTTGAACCAGGGAACTTCTGTGTGGGACTCAAAAGATTCATCAATAAGCCAACAGTAGGTGATGATCATATCAGTCACCTACAAGCCGTCAGCGGTACTAGCTGGACGTAACGGCTACCCGGGTATTGAGTGATATGAAGATCAACAAGCAAGCCTGTACACAGTCTCCATGAAGCCTATCTGTAACACTACCGTACAGTCCGGTCTCTTCGTCTGATATGTCGTATATCATGTCTAGGGGTAGAAATCGTCAGACCCCAGTAACGTGATAAGTCATGCCGATGTGAGGCTCATAACAGGCCGAGAAACTACTGATAACACTTATCAGTAGATCTCCATATCAGCCCTGGACAGGGACTTCCAGCTAATGCCAATCGAGCATAGCGCAACATCAACCCCCAATACCGGAAGAGACGAAACCCCTCCTATCGCTCATTGCCTCCATACAACTCGGAACTGTACCCAAAATCCACCTGTTTGCACAACTCCTCTTGAGCGTGGTAGGGAGGAAATCAAAGCACAGTGGGAGCCGCACAAGACTCTATGACGATCTCGGGTCTACAGACTAACCTGTACCAGTGTCACCAGAGGACTGCTATCTGGCGATAGGTATACTACCACATAGGAGTCGTCGGCGAGTCCAGTTCAGTATACCCAGTCTCCACTGAGCACCCGTATACCATCTCTGATGTCAAACACTAATGGATGTGGGATCATCCATCGCCCATCATATGGGTCAAGAAGCGTATACGCTAGTCTACTCTAGAATATCGATGCCCTGTCTCGATATTCCCTCGACTAGGAACTATTGAAGGATGTACTTGTGAACTATTTTGGCCCCACTAGTATGATCTACATCATAGTCCTGGTAGTCAAGTACATATCCTAAGGGCTTTATCAACACGTGAGAGCAAGACAGTATCACAATACAAGTCTACATGTTAAGATAAAGGTAACCAGATAGCATACTATCATGTCGAGCAAGAAAGTCCTCTCTGTATATATATATATATATATATATATATATATATATATATATATAAGCATCCACTATAATATACATCATACGTACAATAATGGCCTCTAGGGCATATACATAACTAACACTACCTGGAGAGAGAGAAGAAAACACTTTAACGTATGCTCTTGCAAGATCAGATTGGTTATTATTTTATCTAATCAGGATGGCTCCCACTGTTTTTATCATATCTTCCTTCAAACCTTAAAAGGAAAGACTAGCCGGGATTAATTACACCCTACAATTTCGCCAATCTTTCAGCCAGGCCAGTATTGGTACTTTGAGGGAGGTTCCCCGTGCTTTCGTACGGACCTAATTAAAATAAACCTCGTTTTCCCAGAGGTGTAATCCCGTTAACACCTTTCTAGACACCTACTTGATCGGCTAATTGTCCTGTGTAAAATTCTCCCAGGAGTAACTCTTACTCGCAGTGGGTATCGGGATCTAACTATCTCATAGAAGGTATGCAATCTTATTGCAAATTTCAACCATTGAAATTCCCGATAATATTTTGCCCCTAGCGTCCTATGACCTTGACAGAGGTCAACAAACCATAGGCTGCTAGTCAAGTTTAATCCGTCATTTCTTGATTGAATTAAACCCACCCGCACGACCCTTGACGGAGGTCAACAAGGTCGTACAACTACCCTAATCCAATCTGCATCATATGCATAAGCAGATAAATACTAGTCAGCTACCGCACACTACGCCTTGACGGATGTCAACAAACGTAGCACGAATACTAAACTGTCCTTATCTGAAATGACGGAGGGCTACGACAGGTTTTTCAGAAAACATATTGCGTATTGAACTTGATATCGTTGTAGAATCGAGTGAATTTTGAAAAGGAGTGTTTTTTAGGCTTTTACTAGTTTCGCTAAAGTGGTCACTCCCGGCGAAGGGATCTCGGCTCTTTCCTTATCGAATAAGATGCAGGATATTTCATAAATACCACTATGCAAAGCAAGAACTATAGAAGTAATCAAAAACAAAACCGAGTGTTGCAGCATCTGCTAGTTTCGCTAAAGAGGTCACTCCCGGTGAAGGGATCTTGGCTCTTTCCTTATCGAATAAGGTGCTGGATATTCTATAAGGAATACCGCTACGCAAAGCAAAAACCAGAGCTACCCTTTTTGAAAATTTGATTCTACAACATTTTTTAGGTTTCTTTTCTTTCATTAATCATATTAATGAAGTCCCATCATTTATGCTTCCTAAGCATCACAGAAGAAACGAAAATACAACGTACGCTTATGCCATCCGCATTCGCCACAGTGTCCCGTTATGCACCGTTAGGTTACTTAACTAACGGCATACCGGGACGGGGCTAGCGCGGGTGAAAAACATAAGCAACGTCTACTATATATCTCATATATAATGTATATCCATTCGTCTCAGAAACCACAGTGATCACATCACAGAGCAGCAGAAGAAACATATGAAATATTGGATATAGTAGGAGGTCCGTGTTTTATTTTGAGCCTGTATAAAACACTGATTCCACGGTCGTGATGAATAGCCAAACCCATATCCCTATACCACTATGAAAGCGGCAAGCAACCCTACCAATTCCAGAGTTAGGAGCCCCGGACTCGACTCCTCGAGTTGGTCTCCCACTGGACTCTAGAACTCAGTTACTTGTGCTCCCCTCCTTAGGTCTATCCTAATGCGGAAAAGTAAATAATATACAACAATGATGACATCATCCTCAACCCGGAAGTGCCCCAATAAAAGAATATTACATACATTGAATTTTACATGAATGAAAATAAAAACTCTCATCTCACATAAAAAAAACCCCGGCTATTCAAAACACGACGATCCAATATAACATATACAGCAACACATAACATCACATGTCATCAACGTAAGTAAATATGTATATCCCAATTGTCGTTGACATATAGACACGAAACCGACGATACACTACATATTACACTTACGGTCGCAGAAAAAACTAGACGGTGTTAAACATTCCGATCGAATCAACAAACACCCACAATTACACAAAAAGCTCAATACTTGAGCGTAGTTTAAAATTATGCAGCACATTCCACAGTACCAATGGACCATCCATAGAAGGGTCAACCAACGCCTCACATGTGGCACCGCTGAACCACCACAAACCCGAGGGTTTAGTGGCGGTTCTGACGGTCACATAATCGAGTTAAGGTTTTGTACTTCTAGAGGGTCCATCGCATAACTTGCATGATATTTGAATGCTTTTTAACTACAGAAAAAATCCAACACTTGGAAAATTTTCCGGCAAGGGTTAAAGCGGGTATTTGATATCCGATCGAACTTTTTAACACCGTCTAAAGTAACCCGAAAACAGTTAGAATTACGACTACGAAACACTTCGAGTTGCCTTTATAGTAAATTAACATCACATGAAAATTTAGCAAAAATAAAAAACACCTGAAACACCAAATCCCAGAGCAAAGAACATGGAAAAATTTTGAGACCAAAATCCCTCACTGGGGCCGCCCACGTCGGAAAAAACACCCATGTGCTCAGTCAAAATCCGAGCACAGGGTTCCAATTTTCTTTCATGTTCCTATAATCACTTAAATATCATTCTGTACTTGTTTAAAAAAAATTTCAGGGTCATTTAAAAATCGACAGAAACTCGTATTTGATGTTTCAAGTTTCGGAGTTCATTTCGGTTTCGTAATCTAACACAATCCGTCTAATTCTCTAGTTAGGCTCTGATACCACTGTAGGGTTCCTATGAACGACAGCATGGTTTCGGGAGGTGATTTAATGATATAGCGTATGCGCTTTTAAAAGATGAATCAAAGAATAATTTAACCGCAATCAAGAACGGCGTCGCTTGGAAGCTAGCCGGTGAGTACGGGTCGGTCCACAGAGATTTTGTATATTCTCAATTTGTTCTAAGGAGTTAATTCCAATTGTTGTCGGATTAATTAAATCTAAAAACTAAGGTTGATCTAAACTAGGATTAAAATCTTGCTAGGGTTAGGTTTAGGTTAAGTTTGGAAAGTCAATATTCCTCACCGCTTTCTATGCCCTATTTAAGATCTATGAGGTGTTATGGTAATAATTAATAAAGTGGATTAATACCATCGGGAAGAAACGATATTTCTTCCTCTAGGTTCTTGTCCTTCCTTTCTTAATTCTTACCCTAACCTCCATGGAAAACATGCGCAACCGGTCTTTTATACTACGGTATCACCGCTACCTCGTGGGATAGGGTGTCGTAGGGAGCGGTGTGTGTATGTATGCATGGAGTCCTATAAAAATATGTGATGGTCAAAAAAGGGGTGAGAGATCTTCATCTCTCAAGCCTTCCCTATTCCTAACCCTAACAAGTGAGCAACTACTCACTCATTAGGGAATTGAAAAAATATGTTCTAAACTAATTAATTAGGGCAGATAATGAAAGTTATACTAGGGCAGATAATGAAAAATCTATACTAGGGATGGAAAGAATATTTAACTAGGGCAATAAAAAGAAAACTTACTCTAATTTTTATTTGATGCTCTCTTCCAACATTTACAGGAATTGAATTCTGAATTTTGATAAATACAATGGGGCACAAGAAGAGGCATAACCTAAAAAAGGTTTTAGGGCTGCTATTAGATTAATAGAAACCCTAGGGCTACAATCGATTCACGTCTGCAATTATAAGTTTACCCCCTAAGAACAGAACTAGTCAACGCACGCCAGCCGCCTCAAAATTTCTGCACCGACACGAGCTTCACATGGCCGCGGATCCACAGCCAAAAAGAGGGCTTATGGGCTCCTGCTGCTTTGTACTTGGCTTTTTTCAGTTGTTTTCTCAGATTGGCTTTTAGATTTCTTCCAGATCTCCACAGTAAATAATTGTAGTAGACGTTTACCGTTGCTTCGTGACGAAGTCTTGAACCTTGCGCTGCCTTTGTTCTTTGTTAATTGATCTTCAATGTTCCTCAAGATGTGGGCATGATCAAGATTCCATCATTTATCGGTCGTAGTCTCACTTTTGTATCGTCTTTTGTCTTTTTCACTGTTTTTGTCCCGAGAATCTGTAACCTGCAACTATGTAGCAGACATAGGGCAAAAGCACCTATTTATTTGTAAAATGAATAAGAATGGGGAATATAATAATGCAGAATTACGATATGAACAAATACCCCCAAACTTATCTTTTGCTCGTCCTCGAGCAAACCAAGTTTTATTCTTGAAAAAGACCTAGCCTTACTTTCGCAGGGAAACGCGATTGCACTGAGCTCGTGCAATAAGCCATTAAACGTCTAGGTGTCCCTAGTAGGAGGAGTGTTGTCGCCTAAGGGTTTTCAGCGGATGCTACCCACAAAATCCTATCAATTAGGCCTATTGATTTTTATTCTTCAATTAGGTATTCCAACAAGGAATTCTATTATCTTCGACTCATAAATTATCCACCCATATTCTTCACGCTTCCTTATCATTTAATTTAAGATTATATATATTCTTGTGAATTTACATAGCTTTTGGCATCTCTTAAATTTTCCTTCTAGGGTTCCATCTCAACTTAGGAATTTTTATCATCTCTATTAAAGATATAAGTCCTATTCTTCATTCATATCTCTTATCTAAACCCCAATCACATACCCCTACGTGTGTGTATATATCACCCCTACACTTGGAAATTCAAATCAAGCTATCATACTCTTGTCCGTTGTCCAAAGCACTTCTTAATTGGTGAATTTTTAGATGAATTTCGCTCACACATCCTTCATGCGATCGTTAATACTTCTTGAGGTACCACCAACCGATTACAAAATGTGTATGCACATTAAAGCGTAATTCCTAGTCTTGTAACACCTAAGCCTTTAGCAGTGACTCCCAAACTAGTTGGTCTAAGGCACTAGGTGATGAAGCACCCTCACTAAATATTTTTCTATTAATGCAGCCTTAAGTAATTACAAAAACCAGTGTTCATTTTTTTTTATCTCTTTATTCACACTTGAATTTTTATTTTATTTTTCTTCGTACTAAGGACTTTAGACAAGAGCATTTCACGATCTCTTCTACTATTCCAAGTTTCAAGGTTCGTGTTTGTGCAATTTGTAGGGTATATATTTTCAGAATTTAGATTTAAGCTTAGAAATTACTTTTCAAACTTATACTTTAATAAAAATATCAATACTTTTCCCTTGTTTTAACTTAGCCCAAGAAGTCAACTCGAAATTTTCCTATTTCTAAATAAACTATAAAGACATATACTTTCTACCGTTAAATTTTAAGAAAGGTTATTTTTAGGGTTTTTAATTTACTAAGTCTAAGATCTAGTTGTTCCTAACTAGTTAACCTTTTTGTCAAACTCAAGTCAAATATGGCCAAATTGAAAACTTTCATTTTTATAATTTTTAAAATTTTCAATTTTTTTATGGGTTTTAAAATAAGCATGTAAATGCAAAAAATGTACATATGAATGCGAAGGAAGAAGGCTTACCGAGCATACCCCCAAACTTAAATGTGACAGTGTCCTCACTGTCATGCTACACCAAGAGGGTTGAGAATGTCGGCACTCCCATGTTTATTTATTTATAATAATTTTTTTTATTGTTAAAAGAAAAACAAAAATATATATACAAAAAGTTCCCCCCCCCCCAAAGTTAAGTGAGACAGTGTTTCCACTGTTGTAAGCGTTAAAGTTCAGAGTTAGGGAGGAGAAAAAAATCAAACTATACAAGGCCTTACACAGACCAAAGGTTAGCACTAACCATTCAAAAATTCTATCGTGATAATGGTAGGGTTGGTGAAAGAATGGAGTGTAGAGAAAAGAAATGAGAAGCACACGAGACCGTGAGGAGAGAAGGGTGGAATAAGATCTCGGTATATTCGGAGAAGAATGGCGGAAAAGAGAAAGAAGTGTAGCACGAACTTGAGGGTGTAAATGGAGTGAATAAATAAGCACAATTTGTGATGACCGATGTGTTAAAAGTGATTGTGCTAATCTATCAATCCGTCGAGAAATGGGGTCAAATCCCTCAAGATTCACAAAAAAACATGGGTACATTGAACTTGGTAGACCATCCATTGAAAATGGAAACGTGACGGATTCTTGCGTGGTCGAAACGATAGGAAGGACGAAAGGGAAAGAATTAGGGATAGTCTTATTCTCACCTAAGTAATCTATCTCGAACTCGAAGGATTCCATCAATGGTTCGAAATGACTGTAAGGAACCGAGTCTGATGGTTCAACTAACTCATCTGAAAATTCAAAGGACTCAAACTTGGGCGGTGAGTTTTCAAAATCGTCCGAAAACGTGAAACACTCGTAATCGTTATCGTCTGTGAGAACTGTGTTAGATTCAAAAAGGTACGCACTAGTGGCGTCCAAACTGATGTGATCGAAGACAAATTTTTCAAGCTCACAGTCTCCCTGCGTGATCTCTGGTATGGTCGGAATGATGGAAAGGAGGGGGGGTGATTTAGAAAGTCTAACAGTTAAAGGTTCAGGAGAATGAATTGGAAAATCCAACTCGTCAAACAAAAATAGTTCATCCTCAATACTATCCTCAATACTCTCCTCAATACTATCCTCATAATTCTCCTCAAAAATTATCTCATCCATGCAATTATCATCAAAATCAAGACGCATATGAGGTTCGGGAGAAACATTTAATGACTTTGGATGATGAATTGGAGATAAAATTTCAGTCAAATCTATAGGTTCATCATGCAAAATATTCCCGGCGTCAATATCCTCAATCAAGTGAAAATGTATTTTTTCAGTCACCTCATCAAAAGCATGGACATTAATCAATTTAGGTTCTAGATTGGAGGTGTAGGGGTCAAAAGGATTGGTGATGGTTTCACTCGAAAGAGACCTTTCACAATCTTGCAAATCAAGCACTACAAAGTCGCACAACTCATTAAATGTTTTATTTGGAACATTTGATAGACTTTCAAAACTGGAGTTGTGGGATTCAATTGGGTATGGGTAGGTTTGATTTGAAAGGGTGTATAACCCATTTTCTCCACTCAAATTCTCACTCTGTCCAACCGCCACATCATACATTGGAATTTTTGGAGCTAGTTGGAAATTAACTACCGGGTCATTAGGTTGCATAAGGGCGGCCACAGACGCATCCACATTCCTCATCATTTGATTTGTCGCTACCATATAGGCTTCTAACGACTGTTCCAGACTAGACATGGGTTGTGAAGGGATTTCAGTAAAAGATTCAAAGTTGCTTGGATTCTGGAAACTCCCAAATGGCTGTGTAGAAGCAATGTCTAGGGAAGGTGCGGAAGTCGGATAGGACCGGTAGGAATTGAATAGTTGGACAGGAGTAGGATCAACATTTGGATAAAAAGGTGAATGAAACTGTTGATCCATAGAACTGGATGTGCTGAGAGGAGTGAAAGACCGGCTACGAGATTGTTCAATATGCTCAGCAATAGACATGGGTTTCGGAATTACAATAGGACTCGAAAAAAGAGTATCAATGTAAGAAGGTGGTGAAGGTTGACACGGTTGATACAAAGTGGATTGCGAATTCCAACTGTTTCTCCTAGACGCTTCTATTCGATCTTTCAAAGAAATTTTAGGCATGGAGGGGTCGTTCGTAATTCGATCGAAACAATTCGCGTATGAAGCAAAGTTTGGTTCAGGGTACCAAAGTTCGGCAAGAAATTGTGAGGTGGGGTACCCATGATGTAAGAAGGAGAAGAAAAAGAATGTGGGGTGCACGGATTTCTTAGCGACAAGTTGCAAGTTTTTGTAATTTTGTTTTTCTTTTTGTGTTTTTTTTATATGAAGCTTTTTGCAAAAAGATTTTCAATAAAAGGCTTAGACACGGGTTCAATCAATCACAAATGCACAATCAAGCCTAGATCTAGGGTCACCTAGGTCAGCTAGACAACTCCTAACTGTTCCAAAGGGAAAGAAGTAGGACCTCAAACCGCCTCTTCACCGCCAATTGTGGCCAGGTAAGCATAAGTAGAGAAAGGAGGGATCCGCTCACAAATCACCGTGAGACGGGCCTTTTAAAATTACCTTTCACTACCTGTCTAGCCTAGGCACCACAAAGTCAGGTTAGGATCAACGGTCGATGCCTACAACTATTCCTTTGTCCTATTGAGCGCGAAATCCTTAGGGCTGGGTCTAATCTTTTTTAATTAATTGATGGACAATGCAATATGCCTTATGTGATTTCTGGGGTCCTGGGAAGGGTAATGAAATCCCCACCTAATCTGGATTGGTCTCAAGTCCCTTAAAGTCCGATTAAATATGCAAAACAGTAAACAACTACTTGGAATCAAAAAAATTTAACGCGGCGCAAAGAATCCAGCATAAGATCAATTATTGGAAGGGGGAGAGATTTTTAGCGCAAAGAATCCTGCAGGCAAATTTACAGAGGAGATATCAGGGGTTGCAGAGGAAGGAGAAAGAAAACTTACAGTGATTTTTTTTTTCGCCGCGCTTCCGCCGCCAAAGTAGTGCTACCGCCGCGGTTCCGCGGCGGTTTTTTTTTTTTTTTATGATGTCACTTCCCCGCAGCAGTTCCGCGGTCAAAAGTGGGTCAACGCAGCGGTTCCGCGGTTGACTTGGCGGTTCGATTCCCGAGATTTCTTCTGCTTCTCTGTTATGATTTTCCTTTGTCGTTCAGATCTACCATTTTCTTTTTTGCTCTCTGGATTTTTCCAGATCTGAATTTGTTCTTTGATCTTGCAAAATTCAAACAAAAATACCCATCACAAAATAACAAGATGATAAAAAAATTTATATTTTTTTAATTTTTCAATTTTTATGACTTTTCAATTTTATATTAACCCGAAATTACAAAAAGAAAATAACACGCCATCCCCGGCAACGGCGCCATTTGATTTAATGATATAGCGTATGCGCTTTTAAAAAATGAATCAAAGAATAATTTAACCGCAATCAAGAACGATGTCGCTTGGTAGCTAGCCGGTGAGTACGGGTCGGTCCACAGGGATTTTGTGTATTCTCAATTTGTTCTAACGAGTTAATTCCGATTGTTGTCGGATTGATTAAATCTAAAAACTAAGGTTGATCTAAACTAGGATTAAAATCTTGCTAGGGTTCGGTTTAGGTTAAATTTGGAAAGTCAATATTCCTCACCGCTTTCTATGCCCTATTTAAGATCTATGAGGTGTTATGGTAATAATTAATAAAGTGGATTAGTACCATCGGGAAGAAACGATGTTTCTTCCTTTAGGTTCTTGTCCTTCCTTTCTTAATTCTTACCCTAACCTCCATGAAAAACATGTGCAACCGGTCTTTTATACTACGGTATCACCGCTACCTCGTGGGATAGGGTGCCGTAGGGAGCGGTGTGTGTATGTATGCATGGAATCCTATAAAAATATGTGATGGGCAAAAAAGGGGTGAGAGATCTTCATCTCTCAAGCCTTCCCTATTCTTAACCCTAACAAGAAAGGAACTACTCACTCATTAGGGAATTGAAAAAATATGTTCTAAACTAATTAACTAGGGCAGATAATGAAAGTTATACTAGGGCAGATAATGAAAAATCCATACTAGGGCAGGAAAGAAAATTTAACTAGGGCAATAAAAAGAAAACTTACTCTAATTTTTATTTGATGCTCTCTTCCAACATTTACAGGAATTGAATTCTGAATTTTGATAAATACAATGAGGCACAAGAAGAGGCATAACCTAAAAAAGGTTTTAGGACTTCTATTTATAGATTCATAGAAACCCTAGGGTTACAATCGATTCACGTTTGCAATTACAAGTTTACCCCCTACGAAAAGAACTAGTCAACGCACGCCAGCCGCCTCAAAATTTCTGCACCGACACGAGCTTCACATGGCCGCGGATCTGCGGCCAAAACCCATGTTTGGCCGCGGATTCGCGGCCAAAAAGAGGGCTCATGTTTTCTAGGGTTCTGTCTGCTGCTTTGTACTTGGCTTTTCTTCAGTTGTTTTCTCAGATTGGCTTCTAGATTTCTTCCAGATATCCACAGTGAATAATTGTAGTAGACATTTACCGTTGCTTCGTGACGAAGTCTTGAACCTTGTACTGCCTTCGTCCTTTGTTAATTGATCTTCAATGTTCCTCAAGATGTTGGCACGATCAAGATTCCATCATTTATCGGTCGTAGTCTCACATTTGTATCGTCTTTTGTTTTTTTCACTGTTTTTGTCCCGAGAATCTGTAACCTGCAACTATATAGCAGACATGGGTCAAAAGCACTTGTTTATTTGTAAAATGAATAAGAATGGGGAATATAATAATGCAAAATTACGATATGAACAGGAGGCATCGTCCATGCCATTTTCAAAATTTTGTCGTTTTAAAGAACCCTAAACTAGTATTGATAACTAGAGAATCATACGAAACAACATGTAAACTACTTTATATCTAAGTGATAACGGAATACAACCTTTGTAGACCAGTCCTTCACTTCATTAGCTCCTTGTAGTGGTCCCTTCACTGCGATCACGGAGCTCCCGGACTCTAGCATGGCTTCTCAAGATGAAATGAACAATCTTGCTTGAAGTCTTCGAGGCCGAAGATGATCTACGTCGAGGAGACACTAACTCAAGCTACTACTTCACTAATGAGAGATTAGTGAAGCTAACACCCTATACTAAAGTGCTAATCTAGTAAAGTATGATGAAATAGGAAGTGAGCTCACTTTAGTTTTATTTTTCTCACAATACTTTTCTCTCTTTAGAAAACCCTAGCAAGCTTTTTTCTCAAGGAAGAAGAAAATGAGCTCAAGAGATGAGAATGAACTAATGAGGTGAGAGAATGAACCATGGGTGAGTTTGTATCATATACTAACTCATGTAGATACATAACCATGGCTAAATTATAATGGTTGGGTTAATAAATATCTTAAGTAAAACAAAATTAGTGGACTAAGTCAATGCATCCACAAGCTTCATGAAGCTTCATGCATGTGAGCTATTATCCACTAATTTGGAATTATTTTAAATACTAAAACCCAACATTATAATTAATATGGTGTAAGTCTCGTACACCCATGTAGTGTGTATCAACAACCATGATACAAAATAAAACACAATTAATATATATCATATATATATATTAAGTGTGCACATGTGAGAATAATAAATGCTTAAGTGGGCTAATATTAGTTAATGTAAATTAGTATATCAAATATACAATTATACACTAAATTATCAAATCAACACTTGATTTAATAATCCGGCTATATCACATATAACCGACTAATATTAAATGTACCAACTTATCAAAACAACACTTGATTCGATAACCCGGCTATATCACATATAACCGTCCGATGCAAAAATAGCGAGAATAGAATACGGTATCACATACTCGCATTATTCTCGGTCCCGCACATATCACATATGTGCTCCTACTTCGTTTTTCCTGAGCCAGTAAAACCTCTATGTAGGACTCTAAAGACTCGTCAATACGCCGGCAGTAGGTGATGATCACATCAAGCACCCACAAGCCGTCAGCGGTACGAGCTGGACGTAACGGCTACCCGGGTATTGAGCGATCAGAAGATCAACAAGCAAGCCCGCTCAAGCTCCAGTAAAGCCTATCAGTAACACTACCGTACAGTCCGGTCTCCTCGTTTGATATGTCGCATATCCAGTCTATGGGTGGTAAACGTCAGACCCCAATAACCGATAAGTCATGCCGATATGAGGCTCATAACGGGTCGAGAAACTACTGATAACACTTACCAGTAAATCTCTAAATCAGCCCTGGCCAGGGACTTTCCTGTTATGGCCAATCGAGCACAGCGCAACATCAACCCCCAATACCGGGAGAGACGAAACCCCTCCTAACGCTCATTGCCTCCATGTGCCTCGGGACTGTACCTAAAAACCACCGTTTTACACGTCCTCTTGAATGTGGTAAGGTGGAAATCAAAGCACAGTGGGAATCACACAAGACTCTATGACGATCTCGGGTCTACAGACTAACTTGTACCAGTGTCACCAGAGAACTGCTATCTGACGTGAGGTATAATACCATCTAGGAATTCTCGGCGAGTCCGTCCAGTGTACTCAGTCTCCACTGAGCACCCGTATACCATCTCTGATGTCAAACACCAATAGATATGTGATCATCCATCGCCCATCTCATGGGTCGAGAAGCGTATACACAGTCTACTCTGGTATATCGATGCCCTGTCTCGATACACCCACGACTACGAACATTAATGGATGAACTTATGGACTACCAAGGCCCCATTAGTATGATCTGCATCATAATCCTTGTAGTCAAGTACACATCCTAAGGGATTTACCAACATGTAACCATAAAACAGTATTAAGAGAGAAGTATACATGTTAAGATAAAGAGCAACCAGATAGCATACTATCATGTCGAGCAAAAAAGTCCTCTCTATATATTTCCAATCATCCAATATAATATACATCATATGTACAATAATGGCCTCTAGGACATACATACAACTAACAATTTTGGCTTAAAAGATAAAGCAACTCAAGAAAGTATTGGTTCTTTTTCCTTGTGTTGTCTTGGCCAAGTCTTTTGTGAGTGATTTATTGTGTGCACTCAAAGAAAAATCCTCACAAGAAAACTACATCCATCTCACAAAAATCTCACACAAATATCTTTTTCAAAACAAAACAATACTTGACCCAAGACCATGAGTCACTAAGTGCATGTGCCATGCATCAATGCACAAGGCCAAAACTCACACTCAAACTTTTCACCACAATTAAACATTTAATCTAAATGTTTAAATTAAGAAAAGAAATTGCCACCCTAAAGTAAACTTGTAACGAATTACAAGAATACCCCTCATCCGTATATACAAAGCTGCATCCGTATTCCGACTGAATACAAATACTACGAGACGAAAATAATCCAACAATATAATACTAGGATCCGGCTTAAACCAAAGCCCACTAGTATTATCCGTCCGATCATGATCCGTGCACAAGTGCACGTATATGATCGAACCCTGCCATAAAACCATACGGCCTCTACAACGTTTCGTCCGAACCAGGGAAACCCTCTTTGTGGGACTCTAAAGACTCGTCAATACGCTGGCAGTGGGTTTAACCACAAGCACGTCAGTGGCGCTAGCTGTACGTAACGGCTGCCCAGGTATTGAGCGAAAGGGAGACCGACGAGCAAACTCATCCTGAAACCCTACTGAGCCTGATAGTGACAATATCCGTACATTCCGGTCCTTTCGTCTATGAGTATCGCATATCGGGTCTAGGGGGTGGATAAAGTCAAACCCCTAATAACGCAATATTTAGTGTCGGTATGAAGTCTATGGCCAACTGAGAAACTACTGATCTGAATCAGTAATTCTTGACTATATTGGCCAAGGATTTCTGGTGATGGCCACCCGTGCACACCGCGACATCAACCCCTAATACCGGGAGAGACGAATCCCATGACGATCCGCTCACTGCCTCCATGTGGCTCGGGACTGTACCCAACTAAAACCTATTTGCACGACTCCTTTGAGCCGTGGTAGGGTAGTAATCAAAGCACGGTGGGAACTTGATGAGTCGAAAATAATGCATTTTTAACACGGAAATTTCCCTATCTTTTGCATTCATCTAGAGGTGTTCGGTATTCATATTGCACATATTAGCAAAACACCTGTAAAATACTGGATTACCTGTACTGTATACTAAAACCGGCATTTTTAGGGAAATTGACTGTTTATCATGGCATTGCATCATTCTTGTGTAGCGCAACACGTGTTTCGAAGTCTGTGCAGGAAATTCCAGAGGAACCGAGCCAAAATTGTCAAAGTGTTGATCAAAAGATGCACCAAGTCTAAGATTTCTGATCTGGCATTCATAGAAAAAGAAATATAAAATTCAGCATATCAGGAAAACACCATTTTGTCAAGAGGAAACATCACACAGAAAGCCTCAGAGGACCGCGGATCCGCGGCCTAAGCAGGCTTGTGTCGCAGACCCGCGGTCAAGGTGCCATGTCATCATCCCCGCTTCGCTCCAATATGTTTCTCTCAGTTCCTACACCTCAGCAAGCTATGTCAAATTCCAGATAACTCTCGAAGCTTCTGCCAGATCAGCAATGATCATTAAATCAAGCTAATCTTGATTAAGCTAATCAACCTCCTAACAACCTAGTTCTAGAAGCTCCCTCCAACTAACTACTTCTAGAAGCCTCTCTAGCTAACAAACTTTTAGAGGGAAATTCAAATTTTTAATCCTAGATCTAGGGTTATGAAAGTTTATAAAAGGGAACTTAGATCTGGGGTTAAGGGTTAATTATTAAATAATCATTAGTTCATAAAAAAAATCATCAAATAGGGTTCATTAAATTGTTGCAAGTTGAGTGACACGACTTGCGCCTCAAAACCCTAACCCTAATTCCAATCCAAGATCAAGATCTTTGAGTTCAATCAAAGGACGAAGCCTTCAAAGCATTTAGAAGCGAAGCCGGATTTTATCGGAGCATGTGATCCAAGGAGATCCGCGACTCAAGGAGCCGATGCAACGCTAGATTCGACGATCTTGTTCCCTTCTCAAATTCTTGTAGTTCTTTGAGAAAAGTGTAACAAATTGTTGAAAAATAAAGGTGAGATTCTTTTAACTTGCTTATCTTTCAATTCGAGCATTATGATTCAATCTAGATTCTTGAATGTTTGTTTTGCGATGATGTTTGAGTAAACTCCGCTCGTAAAGGAGTCGAGACGATCGATAGAATGATGATGATTTAGATCCTTTTACAATTCTTAAATCCTATAACGTTTGTAAATTCTTGCAAGTCTAATGATTGATGACCTAGTTTCGAGACGATACTTTCTTGATTGTGTTTGCTCAAAACTAGAGATCAACGATCGATCATTCGACTTACTAGAAGCTGGTTTTTGAATGAGATTCATCGAAAGGTCAAAGGATAAGATGAGGAAACCCTAGCATTCTTCGCAAGATCCTTAATCTCGATAAATCGTCATCGATCTAGTATCAATTCGTTAATAGATAAGAATATGAAATCATTAGATCTCATCACATCTATAGATCCGATCTACTCCTACGAGCCACACTTCTAATCTTGATTGTCGGTTTGGAAATAAAAAAAAATTCACAATTCTTAATTTTATCGTTTCTTGATTTAGAATAGATTTTTCTAATTCTTGAACTTCAATTTACAAATCATGAATTGTTGTTTGTTTTCTTTTCTTTAAAATTTCAACTCATCTAAATCGAAACACGAACGATTACACTTTTCCTGTGGACGATCCGCACTTACTAACGCGCTACATTCGACACCGTTATTGATTGCGGTCAAATAATTTTTGGTTGTGGTTTCTATACAATTTTCATACCACACATCCGAAATCGTTTCAATCAAATGGCGCTGTTGCTGGGGATAGTCCGCTAATTGTTCGTTATTTTGAAATTTGAGTTGAAAAGTTTATTCCATCTATATTTTTAGATCAAAATTCGCGCAAAACACTAAACGATTTGTTGCGTGGAAATATGGAATCATTGGAGCTGTGGAAAATTTTTTCTAAAAATTCCAGAGAGCTGAGAAAGTGAACAGAAGCAACTGTAGAAATTCTTTTGCAGTGATCAAGAGAACCGACCGCGTTTCCGCGGTTTAAGCTGCTCATTTCCGCGCATCCGCGGTGAACCTAGGGCTACAGTGCACAAAAACTTCGCCGGTAATTTCTTACTTTCTTATCTTCTTCCTCATCTGCTCCAACTAACAATTTTCTGCAGGTTTCTTTGCAAATAAATCGCAGCGCCGCAAAAAGCAATAAGAAATTGTGCGTGTTTTTTATTCTTGGTTGTTTGCATATTAATACGGAATTTAAGGGGCACGACCAAATCCAGATTAGGTGGGGAGTTCATTACCCTTCCTAAGCCCCAAAAATCACAAACATGCATCCGCATTTACCGTCATTAACTAAAAAAGATCTTGAGATAACTCTAAGGACCGTCACGCTCACTTAGGACAAGAGAAGGTCGTGGGTAATTCATTGCTTATCCGCGTTTCTTTTGTGGTGTCTAAGGCAAGTGTGTCGAAGGCTAGTGGTTACTTAATTAGGCCCACTACTTACGTAGTGGAGAGCCTCCCACTTACCTGGCACTTACCTGAACACAGGAGAGACAAAGAGGCAGTGAAGGATTTATCCTGCGACTTGTCTTTTGGCAGTTAGGAGCGGTCTAGAGCTTTGACCTAGGCGACTACTAGAATTAGGGTTTTGCTTGTTGCATTTGTTGTGATCGCATCATTTTTTTCAAAAATTCGCCTATTTTCAAAACGAACACCGCATTCATCATTTCCCCTAATTATAAGTCACGCCGCCACTTGTAGTAACCTTTTTTAGTGCAAGATAGGCTGGACACGGGATTCTAGTGCCCGTTTAGTCCGCGTTTTCCCGATCGACTCCGAAGTCGGTATTTCTACATTTACCTTTTCTTTACCCACCACCACACCCACATCGATGGATCCGTCTCCATCGAACTTCTTTACCACTACTCTGCCGCCTTCCGTTGGTGCGCAGAATCTACCCCGCATCTCTCTCCAAGAGAGGTGCTATCCAACACGAGGTCCTCTTTCGACCTGTCTTTCCATTCCACCAGCCAACGGGGACAATTTTCAAATAAAACCCCAATACATCAACCTTCTACCCAAATATCACGGTCTCGAGACTGAAAACGCATGTCTTTATCACCAGATTTGAAAATGTATGCGCAATGATGGGTACTTCACAGCTTTCTGTGGACGCTATGCGTCTTCGTCATCTCCCTTTCACCTTGTGCGATATAGCCGAGAAGTGGCTGTATAACACTACCGCACATTCCATTTCAAATTGGGAAGAATTCGTCAAAACATTTCTTAAGAAATTCTACCCTCATCATAAAACAGCTCGAGTCCGTAGCGAAATAAATCAATTCACCCAGCTTCCAAATGAACCATTTTCAAAATGTCTTGAACGCTTCAAGGATCTGTTAGTCCAATGTCCACATCACAGAATCCCTAGATGGGATCTGTGCAGAATCATATATGAGGGCATTAATCCTAACACAAGACGGACCCTTGAATCCATGTGTCAAGGCAACTTCATGACTAAAGATGATGGGGAAGCCTGGAAATTCTTAGAAGATTTCGCTGAAAAATCTTTACAGTGGGAAGGTGTGAGTCAATCATCTAGGGATGGAAATAATATTTCTATAGGGGTTATAGCTGACATTTCATCTATGCAAAAGAAACTCGAGACTATGGAAAACAAATTTTTAGCCGCCCTAAATCAAATGTCACTCTCCAAAACTGTATATGGCTGCTGTTCTGATCCTTCTCATTTGACAGAAGAATGTCCAATCAATTCTCCGTTTCAAGGTCATGAGCATATCAATTCTGCTTTCTAACAGCGACCTAGAAACGATCCTTATTCTTCCACGTACAATCAGGGTTGGAGGAATCACCCAAATTTTGCTTGGAACCAATCACAAAACACGGTTCCAAACCAACACAATTTTCAAAGGGTCCCTCCACCACAACAGCAACCACAATTGAGTCAGCACCCCTTTCAAGCACAAAATTTCCAATATCCGGTCAACACACCTGCACTGTCTAGTCCTTTACAGTTGACCGGGACTGATGAATCCTCTTCATTTGCACAATACATGAATTTTGTCTTAACAAATATCATGCAAGTTTCGGCTGAAATAAAGTCTTCTGTCGATAAAATTGAGAATAACTCTGCGTCTCAAAGCGAGAGTATTAAATCGATGGAAGCAGAAATTGCAAGATTAAAAGCCGAAATGAGTGCAAGAGAGAAAGGGAAACTTCCAGCTCAACCTCTAGCCAATCCTAGCTATTCACATCATGTGAATGCAATCACGTTGAGGTCTAGAAGAGTGCTTGACAATCACGTTGGGGAAGAGATTGATGACATTGAAAGATCTATCAATGATACCCCGGCTGAGACCTTTCCGTCCACTTCTACTTCTAATTCTGACCCCAGTTCTTCTACCCCACCACCTTCTTGCGAGCCTATTCTTCGTTTCCCACAAGGCTCGCCACCTCAGCCCATCTCTTCTAGTTCTCTACGGACGATCCCCACTTCTATTCTGGGATCGGTTCCACACATACTTCCTTCTCCTATGATGGACCCAGCGCTTATTGCTAAAGCACCTTATCCTAATCGGTTAAGGGCTAACAAATCGAGTCCACATATGGAGAATATTATGGACATGTTTAAGCAAGTTAACATCAACATCCCTCTCCTAGATTCCATCTAACAAGTTCCGTCCTATGCGAAAACTATTAAGAACTTGTGCACTAGAAAGAGGAAGACTCAAGTGCCCTAGAAGATATTCATAGCAAAGACTGTAGACACGGCTTTCCCCCAACAATTACCGAGGAAACGTAAGGATCCTGGCTATCCTACGATTTCCATTTCTATCGGGTAGAAACACATTAACCGTGCTCTACTCGACCTTGGCGCGAGTGTTAACCTGCTTCCTTTCTCAGTCTATGAGCAGTTAGGGATCGGAGAGTTGAAACCAGCCCATTGCACTCTCCAGATGGCTGACCGATCAAGCACCAAACCTAGGGGTGAACTGGAGGATGTGTTAATAAAAATCGGGGAATTTGTATTCCCAGTGGATTTTATTGTAATTGATACACAGCCTGTAGCGAACCCACGGAATCAAATTCCGGTGATTTTAGGTCGCCCATTTTTGGCCACTTCCAACGCTATCATCAACTGTCATAATGGTTCTATGACCCTATCTTTCGGGAATAGGTCAATAGAGCTGAACATTTACAAGTTGGGAAGTGTACCCTCCGAACCTACTGCTCAGGTCTGTTCTGTTGACTTAATGGATGTCGACGGCAGCGAATTTGATGATCCTCATAATACCGATCTAGACTCTTTTCATATGTTATTGTTTGACCAAACTATATATCATACACATACGGACTCTTCCACCGAGATGTCCGGGTCAACAACTAACACTGATTATGAGCTGCTTTTTGAGTCTGAAGATCACCTCGCACTTTATGACAACATTATTCTCCGAGGTATTGATGGAACTTTTGAGGAAATCTTCGCTGATGAACTCGCATTTTTAAATGACACGGGTGTTAAGATGAATCATCTCCCAATCAATAAAATTGAACCTCCACCCCTTCTTCTGAACTGTAAAGAGAAAGCGAGTAATCCATCACATTCACTGCATCGTCTCTCCCAAATGAGACGCACACACATTCTATTCCACCACTTACCCTTTCCCCACTTCTTCTTCCACCAACCAGAGCACTACATTGATAAAATTTTTGAATGGTTGGTGTTAACTTTCGGTCTTTGCAAAGCTTGGCATCGACCAATAATTCGTGACCCCCTCATGTGATTTTCAAAGATTAACACTGCATAACTCAAGTTTGGGGGGGTATAATTGGGATCTTGAAAAGAAAATTTTTACAAAATTTTGAGCCAAAAATAAGTTTGGGGGAGGGTCTTCACTTAAATATTTTGCCCCCGTTAATAAATTTCCTCCCAGGCTTACAGGTTTTTCGAGATTTAGCAGAAGGCAACAGTGAGGACACTGTTGAAAACATGTTTGGGGGAGGTTTCTGCTTATTTTTGCATCATTTGCATCATACTTTGCATAAGCACAAAACAATTTTGAAAACCTGTAAAAATTTAAAAAAATTCAAAATATAAAAATATTTTGTACATAAATTAGATAATAAAATATTAGATAGTGAAAAATTACATCCATGAGATTAGAAAAATTTAAGAAAACCAAGAAAATTAGAAATTTTCTTATACGAACTAGTAATAAGTAGTTATGAGCCGTTGTCCCAAGGGTTAGTAAGATGAAAGAAGTCACTAATCTGAGAATAAAAATAAGTCTGAAAAATAGTTCCTATTCTGGAAGCCAAACATTTTGAACGTTGATACCCTGCTATTCGCACTTACACACGTCTTGAAGACCGGGATAGTAGAGGATACCTTGAAATGCTCTTGTCTTAAAGCCAATGTATGAAGGAAATAAAAAATAAAAAAAATGAAGAAAATATAGAGTGGTGAGTAAAATGGACACTGGTTTTGTTATCGCCATGGCAGCAATAAAAAAATATAGCGAGGGTGCCTATTCACCTAGTGCCCTAAAGCCAACTGGTCTGGGAGTCACTGCTAAGCCTTAGGTGGTGCAAGACGAGAAAAATACACCGTATAAGCAAGCACATGAGTAATCGGTCGGTTAGCACCTCAAGAAGTATTAACGGTCGCATGAAAGTGTGTGAGCAAATTCATCTAAATATTCATAAATTAAAAAGTACAGAGGCAAATGGGCAAGAGTATGATAGCTTGAATTGAATTCTTCGGGTTTAGAGATGTTCTTTACACACACGTAGGGTTATATGATCGATAATTGGAAGAAAGATAGGAATGAAGAATAAGATGATGTTTTATTGAGGGATGATGTGTTTTCTAATATCTTTTCATGACTATTAAGATAGGGCTCATGACAACCGAAAAGCTAGCTTAGTTGAAAACCCTAATTTTCAAGGCTTTTCTTTTACAATTCTTTTCTTTAAATGTAATATTCATGATCTACCTTTTATTACTGGATTTTGTGGGTGCAATCCGCTGAAAACCCTCAGGAGACAACACTCCTCCTACTAGGGACACCTAGAGGTTTAAAGGCTAGTTGCACGTGCTCAGTGCAATCGTGTTGCCTACGAAAGTGTGCTAGTTAGTTTTTCTCTTTCTTTATTTTCTCCTTCTCTTTTTAAATAAAACAATTCGCTCTAGACGACCGAAAATAAATTTGGGGGAATTTGATCAGTCGAAAATAATGCAGTTTTAACACGGCAATTTCCCTATTTTTTGCATTCATCTAGAGGTGTTCGGTATTCATATTGCACATATTAGAAAAACACCTGTAAAATACTGGATTACCTGTACTGTATACTAAAACCGGCATTTTTAGGGAAATTGACTGTTTATCATGACATTGCATCATTCTTGTGTAGCGCAACACGTGTTTCGAAGTCTGTGCAGGAAATTCCAGAGGAACCGAGCAAAAATTGTCAAAGTGCTGATCAAAAGATGCGCCAAGTCTAAGATTTCTGATCTGGAATTCATAGAAAAAGAAATATAAAATTCAGCATATCAGGAAAATACCATTTTGTCAAGAGGAAGCATCACACAGAAAATGAAGCACAGAAAGCCTCAAAGGACCGCGGATCCGCGGCCTAAGCAGGCTTGTGCCGCGGACTCGCGGTCAAGGTGCCACATCATCATCCCCGCTTCGCTCCAATATGATTCTCTCAGTTCCAACACCTCAGCAAGCTATGTCAAAATCCAGATAACTCTCGAAGCTTCTTCCAGATCAGCAATGATCATTAAATCAAGCTAATCAACCTCCTAACAACCTAGTTCTAGAAGCTCCCTCCAACTAACTACTTCTAGAAGCCTCTCTAGCTAACAAAATTTTGGAGAGAAATTCAAATTTTGAATCCTAGATCTAGGGTTATGAAAGTCTATAAAAGGGAACTTAGATCTAGGGTTAAGGGTTAATCATTAAAAAATCATTAGTTCATAAAAAAAATCATCAAATAGGGTTCATTAAATTGTTGCAAGTTGAGTGACACGACTTGAGCCTCAAAACCCTAACCCTAATTCCAATCCAAGATCAAGATCTTTGAGTTCAATCAAAACAAGAAGCCTTCAAAGCCTTTAGAAGCGAAGCCGGACTTCATCGGAGCATGTGATCCAAGCCGATCCGCTACTCAGGGAGCCGATGCAACGCTAAATTCGACGATCTTGTTCCCTTCTCAAATTCTTGTAGTTCTTTGAGCAAAGTGTAACAAATTGTTGAATAAATAAAGGTGAGATTCTTTTAACTTGCTTATCTTTCAATTCGAGCATTATGATTCAATCTAGATTCTTGAATGTTTGTTTTGCGATGATGTTTGAGTAAACTCCGCTCGTAAAGGAGTCGAGACGATCGATAGAATGATGATGATTTAGATCCTTTTACAATTCTTAAATCCTATAACGTTTGTAAATTCTTGCAATTCGAATGATTGATGACCTAGTTTCGAGACGATGCTTTCTTGATTGTGTTCGCTCAATACTAGAGATCAACGATCGATTATACGATTTACTAGAAGCTGGTTTTTGAATGAGATTCATCGAAAGGTCAAAGGATAAAATGAGGAAACCCTAGCATTCTTCGCAAGATCATTAACCTCGATAAATCGTCATCGATCTAGTATCAATTCGTTAATGGATAAGAATATGAAATCATTAGATATCATCACATCTATAGATCTGATCTACTCCTACGAGCCACACTTCGAATCTTGATTGTTGGTTTGGAAATCAAAACAAATTCACAATTCTTGATTTTATCGTTTCTTGATTTAGACTAGATTTTTCTAATTCTTGAACTTCAATTTACAAATCATGAATTGTTGTTTGTTTTCTTTTCTTTAAAGTTTCAACTCATCTAAATCAAAACACGAACGATTACACTTTCCCTGTGGACGATCCAAACTTACTAACGCGCTACATTCGACACCGTTATTGATTGCGGTCAAATAATTTTTGGTTGTGATTTCTATACAATTTTCATACAACACATCCGAAATCGATTCAATCAAATGGCGCTGTTGCTGGGGATAGTGCGCTAATTGTTCGTTATTTTGAAATTTGAGTTGAAAAATTTATTCCATCTATATTTTTAGATCAAAATTCGCGCAAAACACTAAATGATTTGTTGTGATTTGTAGCGTGGAAATATGGAATCATTGGAGCTGTGGAAAAAAATTTCTGAAAATTCCAGAGAGCTGAGAAAGTGAACAGAAGCAACTGTAGAAATTCTTTTGCAGTGATCAAGAGAACCGACCGCGTTTCCGCGGTTTAAGCTGCTCATTTCCGCGCATCCGCGGTGAACCTAGGGCTACAGCGCACAAAAACTTTGCCGGTAATTTCTTACTTTCTTATCTTCTTCCTCATCTGCTCCAACTAATAATTTTCTGCAGGTTTCTTTGCAAATAAATCACAGCGCCGCAAAAAGCAATAAGAAATTGTGCGTGTTTTTGATTCTTGGTTGTTTGCATATTAATACGGAATTTAAGGGGCACGGCAAAATCCAGATTAGGTGGGGAGTTCATTACCCTTCCTAAGCCCCAAAAATCACAAACATGCATCCGCATTTACCCTCATTAACTAAAAAAGATCTTGAGATGACTCTAAGGACCGTCACGCTCACTTAGGACAAGAGAAGGCCGTGGGTAATTCATTGCTTATCCACGTTTCTTTTGTGGTGTCTAAGGAAAGTGTGTCGAAGGCTAGTGGTTACTTAATTAGGCCCACTACTTACGTAGTGGAGAACCTCACACTTACCTGGCACTTACCTGGCCATAGGAGAGACAAAGAGGCAGTGAAGGATTTATCCTGCGACTTGTCTTTTGGCAGTTAGGAGCGGTCTAGAGCTTTGACCTAGGCGACCACTAGAATTAGGGTTTTGTTTGTTGCATTTGTTGTGATCGCATCATTTTTTTCAAAAATTCGCCTATTTTCAAAACAAACACCGCATTCATCATTTCCCCTAATTATAAGTCACGCCGCCACTTGTAGTAACCTTTTTTAGTGCAAGATAGACTGGACATGGGATTCTAGTGCCCGTTTAGTCCGCGTTTCCCCGATCGACTCCGAAGTCGGTATTTCTACATTTACCTTTTCTTTACCCACCACCAGACCCACATCAATGGATCCGTCTCCATCGAACTTCTTTACCACTACTCTGCCGCCGTCCGTTGGTGCGCAGAATCCACCCCGCATCTCTCTCCAAGAGAGGTGTATCCTACACGAGGTCCTTTTTCGACCTATCTTTCTATTCCACCAGCCAACGGGGACAATATTCAAATAAAACCCCAATACAACAACCTTCTACCCAAATATCACGGTCTCGAGACTGAAAACGCATATGTTTTTATCACCAAATTTGAAAATGTATGCGCAATGATGGGTACTTCACTGATTTCTGTGGATGATGTGCGTCTTCGTCTTCTCCCTTTCACCTTGTGCGATATAGCCGAGAAGTGGCTGTATAACACTACCGCACATTCCATTTCAAATTGGGAAGTATTCGTCAAAGCATTTCTTAAGAAATTCTACCCACATCATAAAACAGCTCGAGTCCGTAGCGAAATAAATCAATTCCCCCAGCTTCCAAATGAACCATTTTCAAAATGTCTTGAACGCTTCAAGGATCTGTTGGTCCAATGTCCACATCACGGAATCCCTAGATGGGATCTGTGCAGAATCATATATGAGGGCATTAATCCTAACACAAGACGGACCCTTGAATCCATGTGTCAAGGCAACTTCATGACTAAAGATGATGGGGAAGCCTGGAAATTCTTAGAAGATTTCGCTGAAAAATCTTTACAGTGGGAGAGTGTGAGTCAATCGTCTAGGGATGGCAATAATATTTCCATAGGAGTTAGAGCTGACATTTTATCTATGCAAAAGAAACTCGAGACTATGGAAAATAAATTTTTAGCCGCCCTAAATCAAATGTCACTCTTCAAAACTGTATGTGGCTGTTGTTCTGATCCTTCTCATTTGACAGAAGAATGTCCAATAAATTCTCCGTTTCAAGGTCATGAGCATATCAATTCTGCTTTCCAACAACGACCTAGAAACGATCCTTATTCTTCCACGTACAATCAGGGTTGGAGGAATCACCCACATTTTTCTTGGAACCAATCACAAAACACGGTTCCAAACCAACACAATTTCCAAAGGGTCCCTCCACCACAACAGCAACCACAATTGAGTCAGCACCCCTTTCAAGCACAAAATTTCCAATATCCGGTCAACACACCTGCACTGTCTAGTCCTTTACAGTTGACCTGGACTGATGAATCCTCTTCATTTGCACAATACATGAATTTTGTCTTAACAAATATCATGCAAGTTTCGGCTGAAATAAAGTCTTCTGTCGATAAAATTGAGAATAACTCTGCGTCCCAAAGCGAGAGTATTAAATCGATGGAAGCAGAAATTGCAAGATTAAAAGCCGAAATGAATGCAAGAGACAAAGGAAAACTTCCAGCTCAACCTCTAGCCAATCCTAGCTATTCACATCATATGAATGCAATCACGTTGAGATCTGGAAGAGTGCTTGAAAATCACGTTGGGGAAGAGATTGATGACATTGAAAGATCTATCAATGATACCCCGGCTGAGACCTTTCCTTCCACTTCTACTTCTAATTCTGACCCCAGTTCTTCTACCCCACCACCCTATTGCGAGCCTATTCTTCGTTTCCCACAAGGCTCGCCACCTCAGCCCATCTCTTCTAGTTCTCTACGGACGATCCCTACTTCTATTCTGGGATCGGTTCCACACATACTTCCTTCTCCTATGATGGACCCAGCGCTTATTGCTAAAGCACCTTATCCTAATCGGTTAAGGGCTAACAAATCGAGTCCACATATGGAGAAGATTATGGACATGTTTAAGAAAGTTAACATCAACATCCCTCTCCTAGATTCCATCCAACAAGTTCCGTCCTATGCGAAAACTCTTAAGAACTTGTGCACTAGAAAGAGGAAGACTCAAGTGCCCAAGAAGATATTCATAGCAAAGACTGTAGACACGGCTTTCCCCCAACAATTACCGAGGAAACGTAAGGATCCTGGCTATCCTACGATTTCCATTTCTATCAGGGAGAAACACATTAACCGTGCTCTACTCGACCTTGGCGCAAGTGTTAACCTGCTTCCTTTCTCAGTCTATGAGCAGTTAGGGATCGGAGAGTTGAAACCAGCCCATTGCACTCTCCAGATGGCTGACCGATCAAGTACTAAACCTAGGGGTGAACTGGAGGATGTGTTAATAAAAATTGGGGAATTTGTATTCCCAGTGGATTTTATTGTAATTGATACACAGCCTATAGCGAACCCACGGAATCAAATTCCGGTGATTTTAGGTCGCCCATTTTTTGCCACTTCCAAAGCTATCATCAACTGTCATAATGGTTTTATGACCCTATCTATCGGGAATAGGTCAATAGAGCTGAACATTTACAAGTTGGGAAGTGTACCCTCCGAATCTACTGCTCAGGTCTGTTCTGTCGACTTAATGGATGTCTGTTAGTGTATATGCCCTAGAGGCCATTACTGTATCATACTAGTTTGTATATTACTTAATGGATGCTTGGGATATTCACCTTGTATATACAATCTTGCTCAAAATAGTAGTATGCTACTTGGTTTGTCTCTACTTCAATGTGTACTTGTGTTTATTTTACTATATCACTTATACGCATTAGTGGAGCCCTTAGGATCTTTGCTTGATTACCAGCGTTGTGATGGCAGTCACACTAGTGGGGGCTGGGTAATCTATAAGCACATCCTTATACAGGTCCCTAGTCGCAGGACTATCGATACTCCGGAGTAGACTAGCGTATGCGCTTCTCATCCCAGTGTGAGAGATGGTCTGTCCCACAGCCATCAGTACGTCGTACTGGAGATAGTATACGGGTGCTCGTTGGGTTACGAGTACACTGGACAGGACTCGTCGGGAACTGACAGGTTGGTATTATACCTATCGTCAGTCATCAGTTCCCAGGTGACATGAGTACAGCTTAGTCCGCTGACTTGACACTAGCACTTCGCCTCGAGTGTGTTCCCACTGCACTTTGATCACTACCCTACCACGGCTCAAATGAGTCGTGCAAACAGGTGGTGGTTGGGTGCAGTCCCGAAGCACTTGGAGGCAGTGACGGTTAGACAGGATTCGTCTCTCCCGGTATTGGGGGTTGACATCGCGCTGTGTCTAGGAGAGCCATTACACGAGTAGTCCCTGGCCAGGGCAAACGAGATATACTGGTAGGTTTCCAGTGTTATCTCAGGGTGTTTTGGGCTTCGCTCCGGCATGACTTGTACTGCTATTGGGGGACTGACGTTTACCGCCCCCTAGGCCCGCCATGCGATGTATCAGACGAACAGACCGGACTGTACGGAGACTGTCACATTCAGACTCAGTAGGAGTACCGATGGGGTTTCGCCTCGTCAGCCTTCTTGTCGACATCTACCTGGGGACCGTTACGCACAGCTAGTGCCGCTTGCGGTCTGTGGTTAAACCCACTGCCAGCGTAGTGTCGAGTCTTTAGAGTCCCACACAGAGGGTATTCGCCTATGGGCAAAACAGAGTAGAGGTCGCATGGTTTTGCGACAGGGTTCGTTCTCATCCGCGCACTTGTGCACGTTTGGAGTCCGGACAGATATTACCAGCGGGCTCTGGTTTGAGCCGGATACTGGTATAGTATTTGGGGTTGCTTTTATCTCTCAGTATTCATGTTCCTCGGAACAAGAATGCAGGTGTGTATGCACAGTTATTTGAGGAGGAGGAAGATGATTTCCATTAGGGTTTCGGAACGGGTGCGTATGCACAGTTGACAGTCGTCATTTTCCAAACCCTAATGGATTTGTATTATATCATTTAATAATATATAATAAAATGAAATTGTGTCATGGTTAGTTTTTGTTGACTTGTTGACCATGGTTGACTTGTTGACCATGGTTGAACATTTGACTACCATCATTACAAATGCAAGATGCCTTTTCATTCTTGCTTTATTCATTTAATGCTTGTAATGATATTAGTCATTCTAAACTATCCATCAAACCTTTTTCATTTTGATTATTATTATTATTTGATTATTCTTTTTCTTTTGTTATGGTTGCAAAAGGAAAAGAAAGAGCTCATTCTATCATTCTCACTCTCTCTCTTCATTCTCATCTTCTTCTTCCTCTAGTCAAGAGAAACCTTCTCATGAGTTGAGAATCCTTCTCTTGAAAAACAAAAGCAAACCCTAAACACTCTCTACTCACTCTAGGATCAAGGGTCTAGCAAGCCGGCGATTCTAGTTCACTCCAAGTACGAGAAAGAGCCCAAAGGTCGAGCCTTCGAGGTGGATCCATCTTCGACGGGAGAAGGCGACAAAGGAGAACCATCAACCTCTACAAAGTTTGAAGACGAAGGAGTTCAAGTCTAGGTATAACCATCTTCATCCGAGTAGCTAAACTTCTTTAGCTAGGTTGCTAGTTTTAGTTTAGGTGACGATCCCGACCTTGCATAGTCCATGTTGCCTCTTGCACTAAAAATTTGATTTTTATACCGTTTCCGCCTCCCCGTAAGAACCGGGGGTGGCAACGTGGACTTACAGTGGTATCAAAGCCTAACTAAACTTAAACTAGCTTGGTAGTAAAGTGTAACGAAGTTCGGAACCGTAAAAAACCCAAAAACCGTATTTTTCAAAACCTGAGTTTCTGTTGAAATGTTTTGGGCTCAAAATGAAAAACTTTATATTTGTAAATTCATCTCAGGGTTTTTTAAAAACACCCATGAAAAACGACACAGAGATTCATCTAAGCCGCCGCCCTTCCGCCGCGTGAGCCTTCTTAGCCGCCGCGGAACCGCCGCGACTTGATGTCCCCTCTGCATCGTTTTTCGTGCAGTGTCTTTATTTGTTGATTTTGGGATTTTTAGGATATATATTATATGCCCAGATTTTCCAGAACTAAAATTTACTTTTGGGGGCCTATAATTCCGTATTTTTCCGAACTTCACTGCACTTTGACTATGATGGTTATATCTGTGATGTTTGCATGTATTGAACGTCGACTAATCGCTATAAGACGATTAGTCGGGGTTATACATGATCTGTAATGTGCTGGAATGTGTATATAAATATGTTGGATTGTCGCGGGTGAATAGCCGGGGGTTGTGAGACGAGAGTTTTCTTTTCTTGCAATTCATTGTAAATGTAAATTGATGTAATAATTATTATTTGTTTGGCCGCACAACCGGGTCGGGGTTGTAGCCGTCATTGTATAATTCTTTTACTGTTTTTGCTCCTAGGATAGACCCATGGAGGGGTGCACAAACTACCGGGTATGCCGAAGTGTCGAGTGGCCTACTCATGGAGATGAGGGAGGTTGCTACGCTTCGGGTACTTGGCGGGTAGTTTGCCGCACCCGTTGGGGTCTTGGGTGGGGTATTGGCTATTCACCGCGACCGTGTTATCTGTTTTTTGTTACAGGCTCGTACAAATTACAGATTACTAGCATATCCAATGTATTTATCTGTGATCTGAAATGTTTATTATTGCTTTCTATTTAGGCGTTGCTTATGTTTTACAGACGCGCTAGCCCGGCCCCCGCTCTGTCGTTAGTTAAGTAACCTAACGGGTAATGACGGGGCCCAGTGGCGAATGCGAATGGCATAAGCGTACGTCATATTTTGGTTGTTTTCTGCAATGGTAGGATTTAAATGATGGGACGCATTAAAAGTACTAATGCAAGAATATCACGCATTAAAAGAACTAATGCAAGATAATAAACCAAGTTAAAGTCGTTGGAACACTTTCGAAAAACCACTCGGTTCTTTTCAAAACCAACTTTTAAATGCGGAGCTTGAGCCACTCCTTTTAAAAGCTATCTCGTTCCATCGACCAAATCAAGTTCACTACGTTCACGGTTTTGCCAAAACCATTCGTAGCCCTCCGTCGTTTCATATGAATATTCAACGGTATTCAAGCTGTGTTTGTTGGCCTTAGTCAAGGCACAGTGTTTGGTAGCTGGTGGGTATTCATATGTTGCATAGATAGAATGCGTTGGTTTGGGACAGTCGTATTGCCTTGTTGGCCATAGTCAAGGGTAGATACGGGTGGATTCAAATTAACCTGGATAACGACGGGTAGAACTTGACATGTGACTTATGATTTGTTGGCCTTAGTCAAGGTCATAAGAGCATGGGGCAAAAATCCACATCGGGAGTTTCATAAGAACTGAAACTTGCTAGATTTGCATACCATTTGGAGTGTGGTGATTCTGGTAGGATTCCTTCAGTTTCGTCACGCGATGATATTTGGATCCCGATCCTACTGTGAGTATATGCTACTCCTCGGGAAATTTCTCACTTAACGATCAATGCTATAAACCTAGTAGGTGCCTAGAAAGGTGTTAGCGGGGCTACGCCCCCAGGGAAAAGAGGTTCTTTAATTAAGGAACTTCGCGAAAGCGTTGGAAAACCTCCCTCGAAGTACCGACACCAGCCTGGCCGAACGGTTAAGCAAGTATTGTACGGTGGGATTGATCCTGACTAATTCTTCCTTTATGGTTTGAGGAGGGATTCGAGAAACAGTGGGAGCTATCCTGTTTAGACAAATTAAAAACCACTCTAAACTTGCAAGAGCATCATGCTGAGTGTTTCTTCTTCTCTCTCCTAATTGCAGCGACCAATCAACATGACTGGACTTAAGTTACTCCTAGATAAAAACAAGCTGACAGGGCCAAACTACAAAGATTGGCTCAGGAATGTCAAGATAGCAATCACTTATGACAAGCTGGGGTATCTTCTTACCACCAAAGCTCCCCCTGTCCCTGGTCCAACTTCCAGCGTCGCGGATAAGGAAATCCGCAAGACTTGGGAGATTGATAGCGCGAAGGCCAAGTGCCTCCTGCTTGCCTCGATGGACAACGAACATCAGAGGAGGCATGAGAATATGGACATGGAGTCCATATTGCTTCATACAAAAGAACTGTATGGAGAGCAATCACGTATCGCAAGATACGAAGCGTCGAAAAAGTTGTTTTCGACAAGAATGGCCGTCGGATCATCAGTAGCCGAGCACGTGCTAAAGATGATCGGCTACATTGAGGAGCTCGCTGACCTAGGGATCACATTGGAGAGTGAGCTATATACGGATATAGTTCTCCAGTCCCTTCCTTCCACTTACGCCCAGTTTATAATGAACTTCAACCTACAAGAAAAGGAGGTTGAACTTTCAGAGCTCCTCAACCTGCTGAGGAGCGCAGAGGGCACCCTACAGAAAGGTAGGGAAACATCCACTTTGTTTGTAGGAGGGTCATCTTCTTCTAGGTCCAAGGCGAAAGCCAAGGGAAAGAAGAAGAAAGCCCCCGCCAAACCAAGGGGCGGTGTTAGTAAAGTGGATACGAAGGGAAAAGGAAAAGCAACAAAGATAGCGGGGAAGCTTGTGGATAAGGAAGAATGCTTCTTTTGTCATAAGAAAGGACACTGGAAGAATGATTGCAGGGCCTGGAAGGCCAGAACATAGGAATTGAAGCAGGTTGCAGCTTCAGCTTCAGGTGTGTATGTTATTGAAAACTGTCTTTCTATAAACTCTACTTCCTGGGTATTGGATACCGGATCAGGATCTCATATCTGTAATTCTTTGCAGGCGTTGAGAAACCGTAGTGTTTTGAAAGCAGGTGACATGACCCTCAGAGTTGCAAACGGAGCTAGCATGGATGCTAAAGCCGTGGGGGACTATCATCTGGGAATGTCAGATGGACATGTTTTGGTTTTGCGTAATTGCTTTTTTGTACCCAACGCAACTTGTAATATCATTTCTGTATCTTTAGTTTCTAAAGAAGGTTATGAATTTGCGTTTGTAAGTAATGTTGTAAACATTCGCCTTAATCAAGTTTTGATTGGGTCAGGTACTTTGAGTAATGGTATATACGTGTTAAACCAACCACAGATTTTTAATGTCCAGAATACACACAAAAGAAAGTCTCCAGATATTAATCGGGCTTTCTTATGGCATTGTAGACTGGGTCACATCAATGAGACACGGTTGACTAAGTTACATAAAGAAGGATACTTGGATCCGTTCGAGTATCAGTCTTATGCCACTTGTGAATCTTGTCTCATGGGAAAGATGACAAAGACTCCGTTCACTGGACACGGAGAAAGAGCGAGCGAGCTCTTGGGACTCATACACAGTGACGTGTGTGGTCCAATGTCTACACATGCGCGAAGCGGTTATTCATACTTCATTACTTTCACAGACGATTTCTCTAGGTATGGACATGTCTTCTTGATGAAGCACAAATCCGAGGCCTTTGAGAAATTTCAGGATTACAAGAATGAAGTTGAAAAACAAACAGGCAAAAGTATTAAGATTCTAAGATCGGATCGAGGTGGAGAATACTTGAGTGCCGAGTTCCTGGACTATTTAAAAGAGAATGGAATTCTCTCTCAGCGTACTCCTCCATACACTCCGCAACATAACGGTGTATCGGAAAGGAGGAATCGAACCCTATTGGATATGGTTCGTTCCATGATGAGTAAGGCTGAGTTACCGCGATCTTTCTGGGGTTATGCACTGGAAACAGCTGCACATCTCTTGAACCAAGTTCCTACTAAGACAGTGCCTACCACACCATATCAGATGTGGAGTGGGAAGAAACCCTGTCTTAAATCCTTTAAGACATGGGGATGTCCGGCTTTTGTGAAAAAGCAGCATGCGGACAAGCTCGAGGCACGCTCAGTACAGTGCAAGTTTGTGGGATACCCAAAGAACTCCAAGGGGTATCTTTTCTACTACGAAGAGGAACAAAAAGTCCTTGTTTCTCGTCATGCCTACTTCTTGGAAACTGAGTTTTTGGAAAACCAGATAAGTGGGAGCGCAGTAGAACTGGAAGAAATTCCAGAACCACAAAACATTACTGAAAGCTTAGAGGAACCAGAGGGTTCGAAAGAACAGGACATTCCTACGCCGCTCCGCAGGAGTAGTAGGCAGTCTCATCCGCCCGAGAGATACTGTGGTTTTCTCATAGACGGGGATAGAGAGGATTGCATCATAGATTATGATGAGCCTACTAGCTTCCAGCAGGCCGTTCAGAGCGTTGACTCAGTGAAATGGCTGGATGCAATGCGGACCGAAATGGAGTCCATGTACACCAACAAGGTATGGACGTTGGACATTGCTCCAGACGGGGTAAAACCCGTAGGATGCAAGTGGATCTTCAAAAGGAAGATTGGTGTAGATGGACAGGTTGAGACCTATAAAGCTAGGCTGGTAGCGAAGGGTTTCCATCAAAGACCTGGCTTGGACTATGACGAAACCTTTTCTCCAGTAGCCATGCTGAAATCCATTCGGATCCTTCTTGCCATCGCTGCCTTCCACGATTATGAGATCTGGCAAATGGACGTAAAGACAGCTTTTCTAAATGGAAATTTAGAGGAGTGTGTCTATATGGACCAGCCAGAGGGCTTCATTCAGAGTGGGAGCAGCGGAAAGGTGTGCAAGTTGCTTAAGTCCATCTATGGACTGAAGCAGGCATCGCGGAGTTGGAACATCTGTTTTGATGAGACGGTCAAGGAATTTGGCTTTATCAAAAATCCAGATGAACCATGCATCTATAGTAGATTTGTAGCGAGAACTGTAGTATTCCTCGTTTTATACGTGGATGACATTCTCTTAATAGGAAATGACATTCCTATGCTACAATCTGTCAAGGGGTTCTTGTCACACAAGTTCTCCATGAAAGACCTGGGTGATGCCTCATACATCCTGGGGATCCGGATCCATCGTGATAGATCCAAGAGGATATTGGGACTTTCTCAGTCCAGGTACATCGACACCATAGTGAAGAGATTCAGTATGGAAGATTCCAAGCGCGGTAACCTACCGGCTTGTCACGGGATCACCCTCTCTAAAGAGATGTCTCCCAAGACTGATTTGGAGAGGGATCGCATGTCTATTATACCCTACGCTTCTGCGGTAGGCTCTATAATGTATGCGATGTTGTGTACCAGACCGGATGTAGCTTATGCACTGAGTGTGGTAAGCCGGTATCAGTCAAACCCTGGGGAGAAACACTGGATAGCGGTAAAGAACATTCTCAAGTACCTGAGAAGGACTAAGGAGATGTTCTTGGTGTATGGCGGAAAAGACCTCCAGATCGAGGCCTTTGCTGACTCCAGCTTCCAGAGTGACAAGGATGATTCCAAATCCATGTCGGGCTTTGTCTTTACCCTCAATGGAGGGGCGGTGTGTTGGAAGAGTTCCAAACAGGAAACCGTTGCAGACTCGACGATGGAAGCGGAATACATCGCTGCATCTGATGCCGCAAAAGAAGCTGTCTGGATGAGGAAGTTCTTGAAAGAACTTCAGGTGGTTCCGTCCATTGTTGATCCAATACCTCTGTATTGCGATAACAATGGGGCTATAGCTTTAGCGAAGGAACCCAGGTCCCATCAGAGATCCAGGCACATCTTGAGGCGGTATCACCTGATCAGGGAGATCGTGGATCGCAAGGAGATCGAGGTTCGGAGAGTTGCTTCAGAAGACAACACTGCAGATCCATTCACCAAGGCCCTGCCCCAGACTCAGTTCGAGCGGCTGATCGAGATGATAGGTCTTCGATACGCCAGTACATGGCCTTAGTGCAAGTGGGAGATTGTTAGTGTATATGCCCTAGAGGCCATTACTGTATCATACTAGTTTGTATATTACTTAATGGATGCTTGGGATATTCACCTTGTATATACAATCTTGCTCAAAATAGTAGTATGCTACTTGGTTTGTCTCTACTTCAATGTGTACTTGTGTTTATTTTACTATATCACTTATACGCATTAGTGGAGCCCTTAGGATCTTTGCTTGATTACCAGCGTTGTGATGGCAGTCACACTAGTGGGGGCTGGGTAATCTATAAGCACATCCTTATACAGGTCCCTAGTCGCAGGACTATCGAGACAGGGCATCGATACTCCGGAGTAGACTAGCGTATGCGCTTCTCATCCCAGTGTGAGAGATGGTCTGTCCCACAGCCATCAGTACGTCGTACTGGAGATAGTATACGGGTGCTCGTTGGGTTACGAGTACACTGGACAGGACTCGTCGGGAACTGACAGGTTGGTATTATACCTATCGTCAGTCATCAGTTCCCAGGTGACATGAGTACAGCTTAGTCCGCTGACTTGACACTGGCACTTCGCCTCGAGTGTGTTCCCACTGCACTTTGATCACTACCCTACCACGGCTCAAATGAGTCGTGCAAACAGGTGGTGGTTGGGTGCAGTCCCGAAGCACTTGGAGGCAGTGACGGTTAGACAGGATTCGTCTCTCCCGGTATTGGGGGTTGACATCGCGCTGTGTCTAGGAGAGCCATTACACGAGTAGTCCCTGGCCAGGGCAAACGAGATATACTGGTAGGTTTCCAGTGTTATCTCAGGGTGTTTTGGGCTTCGCTCCGGCACGACTTGTACTGCTATTGGGGGACTGACGTTTACCGCCCCCTAGGCCCGCCATGCGATGTATCAGACGAACAGACCGGACTGTACGGAGACTGTCACATTCAGACTCAGTAGGAGTACCGATGGGGTTTCGCCTCGTCAGCCTTCTTGTCGACATCTACCTGGGGACCGTTACGCACAGCTAGTGCCGCTTGCGGTCTGTGGTTAAACCCACTGCCAGCGTAGTGTCGAGTCTTTAGAGTCCCACACAGAGGGTATTCGCCTATGGGCAAAACAGAGTAGAGGTCGCATGGTTTTGCGACAGGGTTCGTTCTCATCCGCGCACTTGTGCACGTTTGGAGTCCGGACAGATATTACCAGCGGGCTCTGGTTTGAGCCGGATACTGGTATAGTATTTGGGGTTGCTTTTATCTCTCAGTATTCATGTTCCTCGGAACAAGAATGCAGGTGTGTATGCACAGTTATTTGAGGAGGAGGAAGATGATTTCCATTAGGGTTTCGGAACGGGTGCGTATGCACAGTTGACAGTCGTCATTTTCCAAACCCTAATGGATTTGTATTATATCATTTAATAATATATAATAAAATGAAATTGTGTCATGGTTAGTTTTTGTTGACTTGTTGACCATGGTTGACTTGTTGACCATGGTTGAACATTTGACTACCATCATTACAAATGCAAGATGCCTTTTCATTCTTGCTTTATTCATTTAATGCTTGTAATGATATTAGTCATTCTAAACTATCCATCAAACCTTTTTCATTTTGATTATTATTATTATTTGATTATTCTTTTTCTTTTGTTATGGTTGCAAAAGGAAAAGAAAGAGCTCATTCTATCATTCTCACTCTCTCTCTTCATTCTCATCTTCTTCTTCCTCTAATCAAGAGAAACCTTCTCATGAGTTGAGAATCCTTCTCTTGAAAAACAAAAGCAAACCCTAAACACTCTCTACTCACTCTAGGATCAAGGGTCTAGCAAGCCGGCGATTCTAGTTCACTCCAAGTACGAGAAAGAGCCCAAAGGTCGAGCCTTCGAGGTGGATCCATCTTCGACGGGAGAAGGCGACAAAGGAGAACCATCAACCTCTACAAAGTTTGAAGACGAAGGAGTTCAAGTCTAGGTATAACCATCTTCATCCGAGTAGCTAAACTTCTTTAGCTAGGTTGCTAGTTTTAGTTTAGGTAACGATCCCGACCTTGCATAGTCCATGTTGCCTCTTGCACTAAAAATTTGATTTTTATACCGTTTCCGCCTCCCCGTAAGAACCGGGGGTGGCAACGTGGACTTACAATGTCGACAGCAGCGAATTTGATGATCCTCATGATACCGATCTAGACTTTTTTCATATGTTATTGTTTGACCAAACTATGTTTCATATACATACGGACTCTTCCACCGAGATGTCCGGGTCAACAACTAACACTGATTATGAACTGCATTTAGAGTTTGAAGATCACCCCGCACTTTGTGACAGCATTATTCTCCGGGGTATTGATGGAACTTTTGAGGAAATCTTCGCTAATGAACTCGCATTTTTAATTGACACGGGTGTTGAGAAGAATCATCTCCCAATCAATGAAATTTAACCTCCACCCCTTCTTCTGAACTGTAAAGAGAATGCGAGTAATCCATCACATTCACTGCATCGTCTCTCCAAAATGAGACGCACACACATTCTATTCCACCACTTACCCTTTCCCCACTTGTTCTTCCACCAACCAGAGCACTACATTGATAAAATTTTTGAATGGTTGGTGTTGACTTTCGCTCTTTGGAAAGCTTGGCATCGACCAATAATTCGTGACCCCCTCATGTGATTTTCAAAGATTAACATTGCATAACTCAAGTTTGGGGGGTATAATTGGGCTCTTGAAAAGAAAATTTTTACAAAATTTTGAGCCAAAAATAAGTTTGGGGGAGTGTCTTCACTTAAATATTTTTCCCCCGTTAATAAATTTCCTCCCAGGCTTACAGGTTTTTCAAGATTTAGCAGAAGGAAACAGTGAGGACACTGTTGAAAACATGTTTGGGGGAGGTTTCTGCTTATTTTTGCATCATTTGCATCATACTTTGCATAAGCACAAAACAATTTTGAAAACCTATAAAAATTTAAAAAAATTCAAAATATAAAAATATTTTGTACATAAATAAGATAATAAAAGATTAGATAGTGAAAAATTACATCCATGAGATTAGAAAAATTTAAGAAAACCAAGAAAATTAGAAGTTTTCTTATACGAACTAGTAATAAGTAGTTATTAGCCGTTGTCCCAAGGGTTAGTAAGATGAAAGAAGTCACTAATCTGAGGATAAAAATAAGTCTGAAAAATAGTTCCTATTCTGGAAGCCAAACATTTTGAACGTTGATACCCTGTTATTCGCACTTACACACGTCTTGAAGCCCGAGATAGTAGAGGATACCTTGAAATGCTATTGTCTTAAAGCCAATGTATGAAGGAAATAAAAAATAAAAAAAATGAAGAAAATATAAAGTGGTGAGAAAAATGGACACTGGTTTTGTTATCACCAAGGCAGCAATAAAAAAAATATAGCGAGGGTGCCTCTTCACCTAGTGCCCTAAAGCCAACTGGTCTGGGAGTCACTGCTAAGCCTTAGGTGGTGCAAGACGAGAAAAATACACCGTATAAGCAAGCACATTAGTAATCGATCGGTTAGTACCTCAAGAAGTATTAACGGTCGCATGAAAGTGTGTGAGCAAATTCATCTAAATATTCATTAATTAAAAAGTACTGAGGCAGATGGGCAAGAGTATGATAGCTTGAATTGAATTCTCCGGGTGTAGAGATGTTCTTTACACACACGTAGGGTTATATGATCGATATTTGGAAGAAATATAGGAATGAAGAATAAGATGATGTTTTATTGTGGGATGATGTGTTTTCTAACATCTTTTCATGACTATTAAGATAGGGCTCATGACAACCGAAAAGCTAGCTTAGTTGGAAACCCTAATTTTCAAGGCTTTTCTTTTACAATTCTTTTCTTTAAATGTAATATTCATGATCTACCTTTTATTATTGGATTTTGTGGGTGAAATCAGCTGAAAACCCTCAGGAGACAACACTCCTCCTACTAGGGACACATAGAGGTTTAAAGGCTTGTTGCACGTGCTCAGTGCAATCGTGTTGCCTACGAAAGTGTGCTAGTTAGTTTTTCTCTTTCTTTATTTTCTCCTTCTCTTTTTAAATAAAACAGTTCGCTCGAGACGACCGAAAATAAGTTTGGGGGAATTTGATCGGTCGAAAATAATGCAGTTTTAACATGCCAATTTTCCTATCTTTTGCATTCATCTAGAGATGTTCGGTATTCATATTGCACATATTAGAAAAACACCTGTAAAATACTGGATTACCTGTACTGTATACTAAAACCGGCATTTTTAGGGAAATTGACTGTTTATCATGGCATTGCATCATTCTTGTGTAGAGCAACACGTGTTTCGAAGTCTATGCAGGAAATTCCAGAGGAACCGAGCAAAAATTGTCAAAGTGCTGATCAAAAGATGCGCCAAGTCTAAGATTTCTGATCTGGCATTCATAGAAAAAGAAATATAAAATTCAGCATATCAGGAAAATACCATTTTGTCAAGAGGAAGCATCACACAGAAAATGAAGCACAGAAAGCCTCAAAGGACCGCGGATCCGCGGCCTAAGCAGGCTTGTGCCGCGGACCCGCGGTCAAGGTACCATGTCATCATCCCCACCTCGCTCCAATATGCTTCTCTCAGTTCCTACACCTCAGCAAGCTATGTCAAATTCCAAAATAACTCTCGAAGCTTCTTCCAGATCAGCAATGATCATTAAATCAAGCTAATCAACCTCCTAACAACCTAGTTCTAGAAGCTCCCTCCAACTAACTACTTCTAGAAGCCTCTCTAGCTAACAAACTTTTGGAGAGAAATTCAAATTTTGAATCCTAGATCTAGGGTTATGAAAGTCTATAAAAGGGAACTTAGATCTAGGGTTAAGGGTTAATCATTAAAAAATCATTAGTTCATAAAAAAATCATCAAATAGGGTTCATTAAATTGTTGCAAGTTGAGTGACACGACTTGCACCTCAAAACCCTAACCCTAATTCCAATCCAAGATCAAGATCTTTGAGTTCAATCAAAGCAAGAAGCCTTCAAAGCCTTTAGAAGCGAAGCCAGACTTCATCGGAGCATGTGATCTAAGCCGATCCGCGACTCAGGGAGCCGATGCAACGCTAGATTCGACGATCTTGTTCCCTTCTCAAATTCTTGTAGTTCTTTGAGCAAAGTGTAACAAATTGTTGAATAAATAAAGGTGAGATTCTTTTAACTTGCCTATCTTTCAATTCGAGCATTATGATTCAATCTAGATTCTTGAATGTTTGTTTTGCGATGATGTTTGAGTAAACTCCGCTCGTAAAGGAGTCAAGACGATCGATAGAATGATGATGATTTAGATCCTTTTACAATTCTTAAATCCTATAACGTTTGTAAATTCTTGCAAGTCGAATGATTGATGACCTAGTTTCGAGACGATGCATTCTTGATTGTGTTCGCTCAAAACTAGAGATCAACGATCGATCATTCGATTTACTAGAAGATGGTTTTTGAATGAGATTCATCGAAAGGTCAAAGGATAAGTTGAGGAAACCCTAGCATTCTTCGCAAGATCATTAACCTCGATAAATCGTCATCGATCTAGTATCAATTCGTTAATGGATAAGAATATGAAATCATTAGATCTCATCACATCTATAGATCCGATCTACTCCTACGAGCCACACTTCGAATCTTGATTGTTGGTTTGGAAATCAAAACAAATTCACAATTCTTGATTTTATCGTTTCTTGATTTAGACTAGATTTTTCTAATTCTTGAACTTCAATTTACAAATCATGAATTGTTGTTTGTTTTCTTTTCTTTAAAGTTTCAACTCATCTAAATCGAAACACGAATGATTACACTTTCCCTATGGACGATCCATACTTACTAACGCGCTACATTCGACACCGTTATTGATTGCGGTCAAATAATTTTTGGTTATGATTTCTATACAATTTTCATACCACACATCCGAAATCGTTTCAATCAGAACTCACACGAGACAAATGACGATATCAGGTCGATAGACTAACCTGTACACATGTCACTAGAGAACTGCCATCTGACAATGGGTATAATACCAACTAGCATGTTCCCCGCGAGTCCGTCCGATGTACTCATAACCCAATAAGCACCTGTATACATCTTAGGTGAACCAACTGACACCAATGGCTTGTGAGACCGGCCACCGCCCCTCGTCGGGGTCTCGATCCGTATACACTAGTCTACTCATAGAGAATCGATGCCCAGTCTTGAAACTCCCACGACTAGGAACACTTTAAGGATGTGCTTATAGACCACCCAACTCTCACGTATATGATCTCCATCATACTACTTGAAGTCAACTAAAAATCATATGGGCTCTATCAACATGTAATAGTGATCTGTAATGTCACCTGAAACATGTACACGATCATAAAGAAAAACCAGATAGCATACTATCATCTCAAGTAAGACTGTTCTACCGGTATTGGTCTGTTGGAGATAATGCCCTCAGAGTCAATTATTGGATCACAGGCACGTGATTGCAATGATTGAGGGAGGACCTATCCCGGTAGGACAGTCTTACTCGAGATGATAGTATGCTATCTGGTTTACCTTTATCATCGTGTACTGCTTCAGGTGACCTTTCAGGTCGCTATTACACGCTGATAGAGCCTATAGGATTCTTGCTTGACTGCCAGCAGTATGATAGCGATCATATACGTGAGAGCTGGTGGTCTATAAGCACATCCTTAAAAGGTCCCTAGTCGTGGGAGTTTCGAGACAGGGCATCGATTCTCCAGAGTAGACTAGTGTATACAGTCGAGACCCCGACGAGGGGCGGTGGCCGGTCTCATAAGCCACTGGTGTCAGTTGGTTCACCTAAGATGTATACAGGTGCTCATTGGGTTATGAGTACACCGGACAGGACTCGCCGGGAACATGCTAGTTGGTCTTATACCTGACGTCAGATAGCAGTTCCCTGGTGACATGTGTACAGGTTAGTTCATCGACCTGGGGATCGTCATTTATCTCGTGTGAGTTCCCACTGTACTTTGATTACTACCCTACCACGGCTCAAAGGAGTCGTGCAAACAGGTTTTAGTTGGGTACAGTCCCGAGCCACATGGAGGCAGTGAGCGGATCTTCAGGGGTTCGTCTCTCCCGTTATTGGGGGTGAGGTCGCGCTGTGTCTAGGAGAGCCATTACGCAAAGCCCTCGGCCGAGGCAGGAAATTTACTGGTAGGTATTCCAGTAGTATCTCAGGGCGTTCTGGGCTACACTCCGACACGACTTGTACCGCTTTTGGGGGTTTGACTTTTACCAACCCCCTAGGCCCGACATGCGATGCTCATAGACGAACGGACCGGACTGTACGGATATTGTCACTGACAGGCTCAGTAGGGTGTCAGGATGAGTTTGCTCATCGACGTCCCTTTTGGTCAATAGCTGGTGGCCCGTCACGTATTGGCTAATACCTCTGACGTGCTAGTGGTTAAATCCACAGCCATAGTATTGACGAGTCTTTAGAGTCCACCACACTTTCAGTTACTCAAGCTTTCGGACGAAACGCTGTAGAGGCCGTATGGAGATATGGCAGGGTCCGATCAGATACGTGCGGTATTGCACGGATCAGGATCAGACAGTTTTGTACTAGTGGCCGTATAGTTATATGGCAGGGTTTGATCTGATACGTGCGGTATTGCACGGATCAGGATCGAACGGATTTTACTAGCCGGCTTTGGCTTAAGCCGGTCCTAGTTTAGTACAGTGTAGATTTTGTCTCATTGCAGTTGTATCCGGACGGAATACAGATGCGGGTGTGTATGCACAGTATCGGGGTTTTCCTGTAATTTATTACGGGACCAGTTTTCTGGAGTTGCCAGTTTGCATTCCGTTCCGGCCGGTTTTCCTTTGTTCTTTCCCGGCCGGACTTTTCTGATGGAGGGGGTAATTTGCAGTTTTGCAAATTACATTTGAGGAGGGGGTTTCTTGCATATTTGAGGAGGGGGTTTCTTGCATATGTATTAATTATGATAGCATCTTTTTTATTCCTTTCTTTTCTATCATCATTTCTTGTAAAAGGTGATTAGGATTGATTTGGTTTTGATGTGAGTTTGTGATGATAATGTTTGGCTATGGTCACCACTTGCTTTTTTACTACCATTACCTTCCTTCTATGGTTGTGGTTTTGTATTCCCTCCTCCACCATTCTCATTTTGGAGATGATAGAACTCACTTGAGAGAAGAACAAGAGAGAAGAAGAAGAGAGAGTTTCATTTTGAGCTTGAGGGATTTATCTTGATCTCATTTCATGCTAGGAAAAATGCAAGCACCATTTTTCCTTATCTAGTTTCCTCCATCATCTTCTAATGGAAACAAAACCCCAAAGAGACAAGCATCATCTACACTACATTCTACAGCAAACCTTGGGCATGTCGACTTGCCGGCTTCATGCTCGAGTTGCCTCGGTATTGAGGCGGGAGCCCGTAAAAGACGCAGGCGATGTGGTGCCCCCTTCGGCGAGGAGGCGACGATATGGAGACAGGACTTTCCGCGGGAGATCGGGACGATGAAGAGAAGACCGGAGGACTCGGATCACTTGGTATACTTCTCTTCCCATCTCTTGTTAGCTAATATAGGTTAATGGTTAACGATCCGGGTTTCATTGTCCGCGGTAGCGCCAGTTTCCAAGTAAGGAAAATTTTTGATTCCGCATTTTGGCCTCGGTAAGACGGCCGGGGCGCTGCCGTGGCGCAACATGGTATCAGAGCCACGCCATTAACCTTGTCTAGCTTGCTCTAACGTGTTTACAAGTTCGATCGATCGGATTTTCCAAAAACCACATTTCCATGTCGCACTTTCTGTCGATTTTTTCCTTGCTCTAAAAATTATTTGGTACATTGGAAAATTACGTGCAGGGTTTTTTATGAATTCTGTGAAAATTTGGTACGCTGATATTACTGTAGCGCGGCGGTTTAGCGGCCAAAACCACGTTTTGGCCGCGGAACCGCCGCCGTTTTGTGGCCAAACCGTACCAAATTTCTACAGTGGTTTACTGACATGAAAATAGGGTTTCTGGTATATTCTTTTTGGGCCCAGATGTTTTTGAGTGCTACAGTTGTGCTTGGGGCCCACTTCGGAAAATTCAGTCGATCGAAAATTTTAAACATGTTATTTCACAGTATTTACATTATATCTGCGACCGTGAATATCACTTGATCGGTAAATCCTGTCTAACTGCTATAGCCCGGTTAGACGGATTTGCGAACGTGATTTTCACGTTGATGTTCTATGTTTATGCTGTGATGTTGCGGATCGGTCGTGGGGGATAGCCTGGATGCAATGCTAGTACTGTTTTGTTTTATATGTACATTTGATATTGCGGGACGAGCGTCCGACATGTGGACTTCCGTCACTGCCTGTTTGTATTATTCTTTTGGGGCACGACCTGGTTGCGGTCGATGTACCCGGTGTATGTATATTTTACTTTCTATACTAGGATTACCCCGCGGAGGGGTGCACGGATAGCCGGGTTCTAGAGGGCAACGGGCCCGCATCTCATGGCATTGAGACGGAGGGGGCTTCACTCTAGGATTGGCGGGCTATTCGCCGCACTCGTAGGGGGTACAGGTTGACCCAGGAGGGGTGCCCAAGTTACCGGATTCCGTGAAGTGCTGGGTGGTCCATTCACGGTGCTGAAGGGGGCTGCCTCGCTTCAGATTTTGGCGGGTGACTTGCCGCGCCCGTAGGAGTCTAGGATTTCATTGCACAGGCTATCCACACGACCAGGGGAACGTCGGGTTTCAGCAGCGGCTCTGTGAAACCCGGGGCTTCCAGATATCTGTATTGTTCTGAGATGCTGTACATTTCTGTGATGTTGCTTTTTATCACGCCTTGAGCGAATATAATATATTGGTATATATATTAGTAGATGTTGTATATGTTTTGCATCCGTGCTAGTCCAGTCCCCGCTCTGTCGTTAGTTAAGTAACCTAACGGGTGATGACGGGACCCAGTGGCGAATGTGGATGGCATATACGTATATCAGTATATTTTCGTTCTTTGTGGTGTGATCAATTGATGGGACTGCGTTGATTCGGATCAATGCAAGATAAACAAACCTATTCTGATGTTGTTGGAACATTTTTTCAAAAAGCTGTTATTGTAAGGACGTTCACTTTTGTTTTGCATCGTGGTATTCATTTGGAATACCCTGCTCCTCAGTCGACGAGGCAAGGGCCGAGATCCCTTCACCCGGAGTGACCCCTTGGACAGAAGTTTGCGTCAGGGCATTAACTTCACTATAGCCGATTACTTTTGCTTTGCATCGTGGTATTCAGTTGGAATATCCTGCACCTCATTCTACGGGGAAAGAGCCGAGATCCTTCACCGGGAGTGACCTCTTTAGCAAAGGCTTTCGTCACTATATTTTTATAAAAGGCTATGCAGTTCCTTCAACGATATCAAGTTCATTACGTTAAAAGTTTTTCGCCAAAAACTAGACGTAGCCCTCCGTCATTTCTTACAAGTATTACTTAGTATTCGTGCTGCGTTTGTTGACTGTGTCAAGGCGTAGTGTGCGGTAGCTAAGTAGTGTTTGTTTGTAGCATATTAATGGGATTGGTTAGGACAGTCGTGCGGCCTTGTTGACTGTGTCAAGGGCTCGTACGGATGGGTTTAATGCAATCCAGGATAATGACGGGTTGAACTTGACTAGGACTCTTTGATTTGTTGACTGTGTCAAGGTCACTTGGGTCCTAGGGGTAAAAACACACATCGGGAGTTTCAAAAGAACTGAAACTTGCCAGGCATGCGCATACCTTCTGGAGTGTGGTGACTTGAGTGGATTCCGTCAAGTTATCATGCGATGATAGTTGGATCCCGATTCCCACTGATGAGTTAGTTTACTCCTCGGGTGACCCCGACTAATTCTTCTTTCAGGTTTGGAGGAGAATTTGAGGTACAGTGGGAGGTTTCCTGATTAGATAAATTGGTAACCATTCTGATCTAGGTTAGAGTGCACGCTGAGTGTTTCTTTTCTCTCTCTCTTTGGCAGCGACCTTTGACCCGACCCTGGACTATGACTCAGTGACCAAGTTGACCGAACTTTCTTAACACAGGCTTTTGGATTGTCAGAGTTGCAAACCTCATTGCCACTCCTACTTTTACCCTTTTCTCCAGGACACCCCGTATTACTATGAACGTCCACTTCAATTGGACAAAACCATCGTATGGTTATATACGAACTCGAAGGACTTCGAGGATGGTTTCTGGTTCTGGAGAAAACGAATAGGATTATTCAGTTATCTTTTCCTTTTACCTTCTCTCAGGTTGCGAGTACTCCTTGGTTTAGGAGATAGTACACCTATTACGCTTATTGGATAGTCTTCTTCCAAACCTTAGGCTGGTGCCAACCGGTAGGGAATGAAGAAGACCAATTAGCCTAAACGGTGTGCAGAAGGTATTAAGATTAAGACAAAGAAAGGGATTAGTAAGAGGGCAAAGTAAAATGCGACTGCTATTCACGACCGAACCAAGTATTTATTCGCCAATCCTAAATCATCTTTGTATTTCTCCAGGACACTCCGTATCACTACGAAGATCCACAGTTTACTTGGATACTCCATCGTATGGTTATATACGAACTCGAAAGGAACTTGTTCCAGTTCGGGGATGGATTCTGGTTCAGGAGAAATAGGAATAAGGTTTATTCGGTTGTCTTTTATCTTCACCTTCTCTCGCATTGCGGGTGCTCCTAGGACTAGGACAGTACACCCATTATGCTTATTGGATAGTCTTCTTCCAAACCATAGGCTGTGCCGAACGGTAGGGAAGGAAGAAAACCATTTGGCCTAAAGGGGTATGCAGACGGTAATGACTAAAGACATATAAAGGGATTTGGACAGATGGCAAAGAGATATACGGTTACAGTTGTGAATCTGGATAATGGAAGAGGCATTACTAAGAATACCGGAATACCCCACCGAAACATTTCAATGTTTCAATTTCAACTGTGTACTGTTAAAAGAAAACTGATTTCCCGATTAGATACTTACTCCAGGGTATGTATTTACCAGGTATGATTCTCACATCTGTATGGTTTTACAGATGCTGAGTGGGAGTAAGTCATTGGGAATAGGGTGATCATCCTCATTATATCGGGATTCGTTGTAATCGGTGATATTTGAGGAGATCATCTGGGTTGTTTGCCGGTCGGCAAATATTTGGTTTTGAATATCCACTGTTGTGCACCAATTTCAAATTGATATATCTGTACGTCTATTTTCATAGAGTGAGATATACCTTTTGATATTATGTCGATGACATTTACCTATATCAGTGGATGGTTAGGTAAGGAGCATTAAACAGCGGTGTAATTCTTCTTAACCATAAGTACAGTTTTCAGCCTACGACACACAGTGAATGAGTCATCAGACTCAAGGGACTTATACAGAGTATTGTATGTTGTCCAGCGTCCATTAGGACAGAGGGGTTGATCCTCGTACTATATTCCGTTTACTTATGACTTCTCTAGTTTTTAGACAGGTGTTTCGTGGAAACACAGGGTCTGAATTTTGAGAAGTTATAGGTATTTGAATAAAGTAGAAAACCAGGTATTGCAAGTATCGGGATTCTTCAAAGTGATCGAAGATGTAGATACTTGTGTATGGTATTCAGTTGATAGTAATGGTTAAGAGAACTTGCTTCTCTTTCAGGTTACTCATAATTGGAAGCACTCCTAAGTTGAGTAACGTTGATCGGCCTCCTTCCATTTAGTTGACATGCACTGGAGACAGCTGCATGATTTGAATCTGGTTCAATTAAATCAGTGCCTCTGTTTCTATATTGGATATAGAACAGTTCATATCTTGACATTGTTAAGGTACGGGGAGTTGTCCGGCTTATGCTTAAAACCAGACTCTGGATAATTCAAGGCACGTTTCTGTAATGGTTGTTTGTGGGTTGACCCAGGCTATGACGAGGGTTGACTTTCTACCATCTGGCAGATCAATAGAAATATTGTTCTAGACTCGCCACAGTTTTATTAAAAATGGATTTTTTCAAAAACAGTAGTGGGAGTATGGTAGAACTGGAAGTGATTCCAGAACCGCAAACGATTACTGAAGATTTGATAAGGAACCTAAAGATTCAATCTGGCTTGACATTCCATTGGCCACTCCGCAGATACGGTGGGTAACTTCAGGCACCCGAGAGGTACTCCGGTAGCCTCAAGGACGGTGACAGGGAAGTTCTTGTTTACCCTGACTTACCATTGCTGTTGTTCCAGACTGTGAAACCCGGCAGGAGGATGAGTATAGCGTCGTTCTAAACTAGCTTTAGAAGTGCACGTCTATATGACTCTGGCAGAGGGTTGTCGTAGTCAGTGGGAGCAGCGGAAGCATTGGTGGTCATCAGGCTTATGTCTATTTATAGACTAAAGCAGATATAGCGGAGATAGATCATCTATTTCTGATGTGACAGTCATAGGTTTGACGTCATCAGAATAGGGGATGGATCTGTTAAGAATGTAGTAGGGTATGATGTCATGGTATTTGGATGACATACACAGAATAGGAAGTGATATTCCTATACTACGATCGGTTATACTTTGGTTGTCACACAGTAGTTTCTCCACACAGGACTTGGATATTATATCAGACATTCTGGTTACTAGATCTATGGTTTTAGATCTAGATTTGGGTAGTTTCCCAATCTGGGTACCTTGACAGCATTCTATGAGTATTTAGAATGGACGACTCCTGGCACGGTAGTGTACCTGCAGTTGATGGAGTCACCCTCTCTAAAGGTGTCTTACAGACTAAAGGGGAGAGGGATACGCATGATTGACAGATCACTTGCTTAGGCAATTGAGTCAATCATGAGATGTCAAGTACCACACCAGATGTTGTTCTTGCAGTAGACGCAATAAGTTGATATTTATCCAATCCTGGAGAAACAGTCGGAAGCAGTTTTAGAACATAAGTTGATATTCTAGGGATATGATAACGGCAGCCTCCTTTAGGAGACGGTTATCATTCCAGGCTTCCAAGGTGACCTGGATGGCAGAGTGGCTGTCAGAGTTATAGTTTCTCCTTCTGACGAGGGGCAGTGTTTTGGACAGGTGGTCCAAGGCAATACTGAGGGTGGCATGGCGCAGGATACTGATTAAGTTCAGTTGATGATACAGTCTAAGAAGTTTTGGATTTGGAGTTCATTTATGAGCTAGGTCCCATCAGACATCCAGACATTCTAAGACAAGTATTGCTCATTTCGGGAGATGGCTTTCTCCGCGAACTTGAGATATAGAGATACATAGAAAGAAACATCACAGCGGATCCACTCACTGAGGCTATTCCTCGAACGCAATAGTTTCGCAAACGAGCTTTGTGAGACTGACTAGTAGAGGAGTTGGGTGTTCGGTATCACACGGGCTGTGAGTATGCGGCATCGCAATAATTAGCCTTAAGTGCAAGTGGGAGATTGTTGGAGATAGTGCCCTCAGAGTCAATTATTGGATCACAGGCACGTGATTGCAATGATTGAGGGAGGACCTATCCTGGTAGGACTGTCTTACTCGAGATGATAGTATGCTATCTGGTTTACCTTTATCATCGTGTACTGCTTCAGGTGACCTTACAGGTCGCTATTACACGCTGATAGAGCCCCTAGGATTCTTGCTTGACTGCCAGCAGTATGATGGCGATCACATACGTGAGAGCTGGTGGTCTATAAGCACATCCTTAAAAGGTCCCTAGTCATGGGAGTTTCGAGACAGGGCATCGATTCTCCAGAGTAAACTAGTGTATACAGTCGAGACCCCGACGAGGGGCGGTGGCCGGTCTCATAAGCCACTGGTGTCAGTTGGTTCACCTAAGATGTATACAGGTGCTTATTGGGTTATGAGTACACCGGACAGGACTCGCCGGGAACATGCTAGTTGGTCTTATACCTGACGTCAGATAGCAGTTCCCTGGTGACATGTGTACAGGTTAGTTCATCGACCTGGGGATCGTCATTTATCTCGTGTGAGTTCCCACTGTACTTTGATTACTACCCTACCACGGCTCAAAGGAGTCGTGCAAACAGGTTTTAGTTGGGTACAGTCCCGAGCCACATGGAGGCAGTGAGCGGATCTTCAGAGGTTCGTTTCTCCCGGTATTGGGGGTGAGGTCGCGCTGTGTCTAGGAGAGCCATTACGCAAAGCCCTCGGCCGAGGCAGAAGATTTACTGGTAGGTATTCCAGTAGTATCTCAGGGCATTCTGGGCTACACTCCGACACGACTTGTACCGCTTTTGGGGGTCTGACTTTTACCAACCCCCTAGGCCCGACATGCGATGCTCATAGACGAACGGACCGGACTGTATGGATATTGTCACTGACAGGCTCAGTAGGGTGTCAGGATGAGTTCGCTCATCGACGTCCCTTTTGGTCAATAGCTGGTGGCCCGTCACGTATTGGCTAATACCTCTGACGTGCTAGTGGTTAAATCCACAGCCATAGTATTGACGAGTCTTTAGAGTCCACCACACTTTCAGTTACTCAAGCTTTCGGGCGAAACGCTGTAGAGGCCGTATGGAGATATGGCAGGGTCCGATCAGATACGTGCGGTATTGCACGGATCAGGATCAGACAGTTTTGTACTAGTGGCCGTATAGTTATATGGCAGGGTTTGATCTGATACGTGCGGTATTGCACGGATCAGGATCGAACGGATTTTACTAGCCGGCTTTGGCTTAAGCCGGTCCTAGTTTAGTACAGTGTAGATTTTGTCTCATTGCATTTGTATCCGGACGGAATACAGATGCGGGTGTGTATGCACAGTATCGGGGTTTTCCTGTAATTTATTACGGGACCAGTTTTCTGGAGTTGCCAGTTTGCATTCCGTTCCGGCCGGTTTTCCTTTGTTCTTTCCCGGCCGGACTTTTCTGATGGAGGGGGTAATTTGCAGTTTTGCAAATTACATTTGAGGAGGGGGTTTCTTGCATATGTATTAATTATGATAGCATCTTTTTTATTCCTTTCTTTTCTATCATCATTTCTTGTAAAATGTGATTAGGATTGATTTGGTTTTGATGTGAGTTTGTGATGATAATGTTTGTCTATGGTCACCACTTGCTTTTTTACTACCATTACCTTCCTTCTATGGTTGTGGTTTTGTATTCCCTCCTCCACCATTCTCATTTTGGAGATGATAGAACTCACTTGAGAGAAGAACAAGAGAGAAGAAGAAGAGAGAGTTTCATTTTGAGCTTGAGGGATTTATCTTGATCTCATTTCATGCTAGGAAAAATGCAAGCACCATTTTTCCTTATCTAGTTTCCTCCATCATCTTCTAATGGCAACAAAACCCCAAAGAGACAAGCATCATCTACATTACATTCTACAGCAAACCTTGGGCATGTCGACTTGCCGGCTTCATGCTCGAGTTGCCTCGGTATTGAGGCGGGAGCCCATAAAAGACGCAGGCGATGTGGTGTCCCCTTCGGCGAGGAGGCGACGATATGGAGACAGGACTTTCCGCGGGAGATCAGGACGATGAAGAGAAGACCGGAGGACTCGGATCACTTGGTATACTTCTCTTCCCATCTCTTGTTAGCTAGTATAGGTTAATGGTTAACGATCCGGGTTTCATTGTCCGCGGTAGCGCCAGTTTCCAAGTAAGGAAAATTTTTGATTCCGCATTTTGGCCTCGGTAAGACGGCCGGGGCGCTGCCGTGGCGCAACATGGTCCTCCTTCAATCATTGTAATCACTTGCCTGCGATCCAATAATGGACTTGAGGGCACTATAGCCAACAATCTCCCACTTGCTCTTAAGGCTAATTATTGCGGTGTCGCATACTCACAACCCGTGTGATACTGAACACCCAACTTCTCTACTAATCAGTTTCACAAAACACGTTTGTAAAACTATTGCGTTCGAGAAATAGCCTCAGTGAGTGGATCCGCTCCAATGTTTCTTTCTATGTCTCTCTTTATCTCAAGTTCGCAGAGAAAGCCATCACCCGAAATGAGCAATACCTATTTTAGAATATGTCTGGATATCTGATGGGACCAAGTTCAAAAATGAACTCCAAATCCAGTAAACTTCTTAGACTGTATCGTCAACTGAATTTAATCAGTATCCTGCTCCATGCCTCCCTCAGTATCCGCTTGGACCACCTGTCCAAACTACCGCCCCTCGTAAGAGGGAAAACTATTGAAGGGTTACGCTAGCGTCCCGGCCAACTTCCGTGGCTAAATGTGGAACAAAAAATTTATAACGATACAAAACTTGGCGCTAGAATAAACCAAAACCGGATCTTTACCATAAACCTAGTTAGCAAGTTAGGGTTCTATCTACTATGATAGAAAGTATACCTAAATAAAACAAGTCATTCGGGTCTTCGATCCTCTCCTTAAGCTCCTCGATGGAAGTATGGATCGTGCTTGAACTTCGGCCTCCTTGTGTCAACGATGATCCACCCGAGAGCTCCAACCTTGAGCTAAACCTCTAACTTGAGGTAACTAGAATACTTAGCTTGCTAATCTAAGTAGACTAGAGTGACTAGAGTGTGATTTGAGTGGCTTAGTCTCACTAACCCTTGATTATCAACACATGATACACTAGGGTTTGAGAGAGGAAGAAGGAGAGAACCATGAGAGAGGGTGAGAATGGGAATAAATAAGAGAGCTCACCTATGAGGAAAAAGAATAATAAGTATTATTAGGATAATTGTGATGGTTCATTTGATTTGACCAATATCATGTCACAATTAATGCTAAGCAAAATATCTTGTGCTCAACAAAAATATCTAAGTCAACAATGGTAAACAAGTCAAATGGTCAAACCAATTAGCCATGACATAATTATCTCTAATAAAAATTAGTAAACAATTTCCTCCACCTCATAATGTTTTTAATCAAGTCAATGGTCAAAATCCTAATGAGGTGTCTCCTTCTTTGCCTCTATCAATCGTATATACATACCCACATCCGTGTTCCAAGAAACACGAATACATTGAGACTAAACCAATCCAAAATCTAATACTAGGATCCGGCTTAAGCCAAAGCCCACTAGTATTGTCCGCTCGAACACCATACGCGTACAAGTACACGTTTGTGATCGAACCCTGTCGTAAAACCATACGACCTCTACTCGTTTCGCCCGAAGCTGGGAAACCCTCTATGTGGGACTCTAAAGACTCGACAGTACTCTGGCAGTGGGTTTAACCACAAGCACGTTAGCGGCACTAGCTGTGCATAACGGCTACCCAGGTATCTGTCGATAAGAAGGTCGACGAGCAAGCTCAACCAAACTCGTACTGAGCCTATCTGTGACAATCTCCATACAGTCTGGTCTGTTCGTCTAAGAGTATCGCATATCGGGCCTAAGGGGTGGTAAACGTCAGACCCCTAATAGCGGTATAAGTCGTGTCGGAGTGTAGCCCAGAACACTTTGAGAAACTACTGGAATACCTACCAGTAAATCTCACTTGCCCTGGCCAAGGACTTTGTGTAATGGCTCTCCAAACACAGCACGATATCAACCCCCAATACCGGGAGAGACGAATCCTGTCTAACTGCCACTGCCCAAGTGCTTCGGGAATGCACCCAAATGCTACCTATTTGCACGACTCAATAGAGCCGTGGTAGGGTAGCAATCTAAGAACAGTGGGAACACACTTGAGGCGAAGTGGCAGTGTCAAGTCAACGGACTAAGCAGTACTCATGTCACCTGGGAACTGCTGCCTGACGATAGGTATAGTACCAACCAGCAGTTCCCAACGAGTCATGTCCAGTATACTCGTAACCTAATGAGCACCTGCATATTATCTCCAGTACGACGTACTGATGGATGTAGGACAGACCATCTCCCCTGCTGGGATGAAAAGCGTATGCACTAGTCTACTCTGGAGTATCGATGCCCTATCTCGATAATCCTATGACTAGGGACCTGTATAAGGATGTGCTTATAGACTACCCAGCCCCCACTAGTGTGATCGCCATCACAACGCTGGCATTCAAGCAAAGATCCTAAGGGCTCCATTAATATGTATTAGCGATATGTTAAAAGAAACATCTACACATATTTAGATAGATACAAACCAAGTAGCATACTATAATATCGAGTAAGACTATCGTCAATCCATGTATATATCCCAAGCTTCCAAAATGTAATATACAAACTAGTACTATACAATAATGGCCTCTAGGGCATACATATCCAACAATCTTCCACTTGCACTAAAGGCTAGTAATTGGTGTACCGCATACCCAACGTCTGCATTAAGGCCAGCTGCTGGCGTACCGCATACCCAATAGCTCAAAAATTCGCTCGAACTATGTTTGAGGGAGGGCCTTTATGAATGGATCCGTCGTGTTGTCTTTAATGTCCACTCTCTGTACCTCGATCTCCTGGCGATCAATGATCTCCCTGATCAGGTGATACCGCCTTAAGATGTGTCTGGATTTCTGATGGGACCGTGGTTCCTTCGCTAAAGCTATAGCCCCATTGTTATCGCAATACAAAGGTATTGGGTCAACAATGGACGAAACCACCTGAAGTTCACAAATGAACTTCTTCATCCAGACCACCTCTTTTGCGGCATCGGTTGCAGCAATGTATTCAGCCTCCATCGTCGAGTCTGCGATGGTATCCTGTTTGGAACTCCTCCAACACACCTCCCCTCCGTTGAGGGTAAACACAAAACCCGAGATGGACTTACTGTCGTCCTTGTCACTCTGGAAGCTTGAATCGGTAAAGGAATCGACCCCGAGGTCTCCATTACCGTAAACCAGGAACATCTCCTTAGTCTTTCTCAAGTACTTGAGAATGTTCTTCACTGTTGTCCAATGGCTCTCACCTGGGTCTGACTGATACCGGCTTACCACGCTTAGCGCGTAAGCTACATCTGGTCTTGTACATAGCATCACATACATTATAGATCCTACCGCCGAAGCGTAGGGTATAGTGCTCATGCGAACCCTCTCCTCGTCAGTCTTGGGAGACATCTTCTTGGAGAGGGTGATTCTGTGCAATGCGGGTATATTACCGCGCTTGGAATCTTCCATACTAAATCTCTTTAGTACGGTCTCTATGTACCTGGACTGCGAAAGTCCCAGTAATCTCTTGGATCTATCTCTGTAGATCTTGATCCCCAAAATGCACGAGGCATCACCCAGGTCCTTCATGGAGAACCGTTGTGACAAGAATAACTTGACCGATTGTAGCATAGGAATGTCATTTCCTATCAAAAGAATGTCGTCCACGTACAAGACTAGGAATACGAAAGTTCGTCCTACAATCTTCTTATAAATACAAGACTCATCCTCGTTCTTGATGAAGTCAAATTCCTTGACCGTTTCATCAAAACAGATGTTCCAGCTCCGCGATTCCTGCTTTAATCCATAAATGGATTTAAGCAACTTGCACACCTTCCCGCTGCTCCCACTGTCTACAAAACCTTCTGGCTGATCCATATAAACACACTCTTCCAAACTGCCGTTTAGAAATGCCGTTTTTACATCCATCTTCAAGATTTCATAGTCATGGAAGGCAGAAATGGCAAGTAAGATCCGAATGGATTTTAGCATAGCCACTGGAGAAAAAGTTTCGTCATAGTCCACACCAGGTCTTTGACGAAAACCTTTTGCAACTTGTCTAACCTTATATGTTTCTACTTGCCCATCTATTCCAAGTTTCCTTTTATAAATCCATTTGCATCCAATGGGGTTTACCCCAGGTGGAGCAATATCCAAGGTCCACACTTTATTGGTGTATATAGACTCCATTTCGGATCGCATAGCATCCAGCCACTCATCAGAGTCCCTACTGATAATGGCCTTCCTGAAATTGGTAGGATCATCTTCTTCCAAGATGCAATCCTCTCGATCCCCGTCAATGAGAAAACCGTAGTATCTCTCAGGCGGATGAGAAATCCTAGCAGATCTGCGGAGTGGCTGAGATTCGTCTGGGACTATTGAATTTTCTGGTTCAACTAAATCCCCAGTTTGAGTTTGTAGTTCAGATATTTCATCTTGTTCTACTGTGCTCCCACTTATTTCTTTTGCAGGAAATTGCCACTCCAAAAAGGTGGCGTGCTGAGCAACAAACACCTTCTATTCCTCGGTGTGGTAGAACATATATCCATTTGAATGCCTGGGATATCCTACAAATTTACATAAAACTGACCGTGCCTGAAGTTTGTCCGGATTCTGGGTTTTCACATATACCGGACAACCCCATATCTTAACCCATTTAAGACATGGTTTTCTACCACTCCATACTTCATATGGAGTTTTAGGCACAGATTTAGACGGAACCTAATTCAACAAGTACGCTGCTGTTTCAGGCGCAAGTCCCCAGAATGAAAGATGTAGCTCAGCACTACTTATCATGGAGCGAACCATGTCTAACAGGGTATGGTTCCTCCGCTCCGATACGCCGTTGTGTTATGGTGTATACGGAGGGGTAAGCTGAGAGAGAATACCATTCTCTTTTAGAAAGTCCCTGAATTCAGTGCTTAAGTACTCCCCTCCTCTATCAGATCGGAGGATCTTGATACTTTTTCCAGTTTGGTTTTCTACTTCGTTTCTGAATTCTTTGAATTTTTCAAAAGTTTCAGATTTGTGTTTCATAAGATACACATACCTGAACCTAGAGAGATCGTCAGTGAATGTGATGAAGTACGAGAACCCACCCCGTGCATGTATAGATATCGGACCACACACATCACTGTGTATGAGTCCCAAGAGCTCTGCTGCTCTTTCTCCATGTCCGGTGAACGAAGATTTGGTCATCTTTCCTTTGAGACAAGAATGACAAGTTTCATAAGATGAAAATTCGAACGTATTCAAAAGTCCATCTTTATGTAACTTACTTAGTATTTTCTCTCCGATATGACCAAGTCTATAATGCCACAAGTAGGATTCGTTCGTATCTGAACTCTTCCTCTTGCGTGTGTTTAGTACATTGAGAACTATATTCTAATTTAGAACATAGATAACATTACACAGTGTACCTTCTGCAACCAGTACCTTATCAAGGTAAATGTTCATGATATTTCTATCAAAAACAAAGTTATATCCATCTTTATCAAGTAAAGAAACTGATATAATGTTGCAAACCATGGAAGGTACATAGTAGCAATTGTTTAAAATCATAGTATTGCCATTTGGTAATACAAGGTGATATTCACCGACGGCTGCAGCATTAACTTGTACTCCGTTCCCTACCCTGATGGACATATCACCAGGTGCAACTTTCCTACTTTTTCTCAATCCCTCTAATAAATTACAGATATGAGATCCTGATCCGGTATCTAGTACCCAGGAGGTAGGACTGACCGAAAAGCAGTTCTCAATTACAAGAACACGTGAAGTAGATGCATTAGTATGCTTCTTCTTCAATAGGGTCTCCTTGGAATCCAGACTATCCTCTTTCCTCTGCTTATACTTACGATCGTCATCATAAGTTAGAGCCAAACCGACGTTTCCCAGCCCCGAATAAGAATTCAGATCGGTCAAGCGATACATTTTATTATCTTGATTAGGGCGTGAAATGGTTGCTACCAGGAGAGAAAGAAAAGAAACACTCAGCGTGCGCTCTTGCAAGATTAGATTGGTTATTAATTTATCTAATCAGGATGGCTCCCACTATTTCCTCAAATTCTTCTTCAAACCCTGAAGGAAGAACTAGTCAGGATTTAATCACACGTCACAATACTTGCTTAACCTTTCAGCCAGGCTAGTATTGGTACTTCGAGGGAGGTTTTCCAACGCTTTCGCGAAGTTTCTTAATTATATAACCGCTTTTCCCCGGAGGCGTAGCCCCACTAACACCATTCTAGACACCTACTTGGTTTATAGCATTGATTGTTAAGTGAAATAATCTCCCGAGAGTAATCTAACTCATCAGTAGGATCGGGATCCAACTATCATTGTATGATGACCTAGATGGAATCCGCTCTAGTCATCACACTCCAGAAGGTATGCTGAATTTGCAAGTTTCCTATATGTTTGAAACTCCCGATGTGGATTTTGCCCCAAGCGGCTTCATGACCTTGACAGAGGTCAACATGTAATAAGTCGCAAGTCAAGTTCAACCCGTCATTGTCCTGGATTGATTTAGACCCACCCGCACAAGTCCCTGACAGAGGTCAAAATGACCGTGCGACTGTCCTAAATAATCGTATCTATCTATGCAGCATACGAGCATTTGCTCAGCTACCATTCACTATGCCTTGACAGAGGTCAACATACACAACATGAATACTAAATAATACTTGTAAGAAATGATGGAGTCCTACGGCTGGGTTTTTGGCGAAAAACCCGTTAACGTAATGAACTTGATATCGTTGAAGGAACCTGATAGCTTTTGAAAAAGGATTGGTTTAAGCTCCGCCTTTTGAAAATTTCTGGTTTTGAAAAAAAAACGAGTAATCTAAAGTATATACTTTAGCTCAAGAGGTCACTCCCCGCGAAGGGGTCTCGGCTCTTGCCTCGTAGAATGAGGTGCTGGATATTCATGACCGAATACCACTATGCAAAGCGAAAGAATATAACTGTAGTTTTTCGAAATTTGTTCCAACGACATATTTTAGGTTTATTTTCTTGTATTAATCAAAATTAATGCGGTCCCATCAATTAACCTATCACACCAGAAAAGAACGAAAATAAAATGTACGTATATGCCATCCGCATTCGCTACGGGGCCCCGTCATCACCCGTTAGGTTACTTAACAAACGACAGAGCAGGGGCTGGACTAGCGCGGGTGCAAAACATATACAACATCTACTAGTATATATATAAGTATATACAACATTAGTCCCAGGCATGATAATAATCAACATCACAGAATCTCAGCCAACAATACAGAATGGTGGATAATCTTGGAGCCCGGGTTTCATTTGAGCCGCAAATAAAACCCGACGTTCCCGGTCGTGTGGATAGCCTGTGCAATGAGAACATGGACCCCTACGAGCGCGGCAAGTTGCCCGCCAATCCCAGAAGTGAGGCAGCCCCTTTCAACATTGTGAATGGGCCACCCAGCACTTCACGAAATCCGGTAACTTGGGCGCCCCTCCGTGGGTCAAACTATACCCCCTACGAGTGCGGCGAATAGCCCGCCAATTCTAGAATGAAGGGCCCTTCGTCTCAACGCCATGAGATGCGAGATTGTTGCCTTCTAGAACCCGGCTATTTGTGCACTCCACCGTGGGGTAATCTTAGTACAGAAAAAGAAAATAATATGTACAAATGGTGACATCGACCTCAACCCGATCGTGCCCCAAAATAATATACACCCAGGCAAAGACGACAGTCCACATGTCGGACGCTCGCCCCGCAATAACAAATGTACAAATGAAACTTTAACAGTACCACTAATATTGCACCATATGCTATCCACCACGACTATCCAACCACAATCACAGCACAAGCACAAAACATCAACGTGAATGTCACGTTCGCAAACCTGTCTAAAAGAACATATAGCAATCAGACGAGTTTACAGATCAAATGACATTCATGGCCGCAGATAAAAGTGAATATATTGTTAACAAAATACATATATTAAAATTTCGATCGACTAAACTTTCCCAAATTGGCCCCAAAGGCAAATAGAGCACTCAAACAAATCTGGGCCAAAACCATATATCAAAAAATCACATTTTCATAAACTAAAGCCCGAGAAAAAATTTCGGGCACCGTAGCCCAAAAACGCGGCGGAACTGCCGCAAAATGTGCCATTTTGCTTCGGTTCCGCCGCCGAATTTTTGAGTTACGTGCCCAAATTTTTTCCACAGCTATAGTTTTGCCTGCACATATATTTAAGATGCCTGGAAAAATTTTATGAACAACTTTAAAATTCGACAGCAACCAAACAACAATGGAAATACGATTCGGAAATTTGGGTCGATCAAGATTTTAACCTTATATAAATTAGCTAGTAAGGTATATGGGTTGGCTCTGATACCATGAAGGGTTACGCTAGCGCCCTGGCCAACTTCCGTGGCCAAATGTGGAACAAAAAATTTATAATGATACAAAACATGGCGCTAGAATAAACCAAAACCGGATCTTTACCATAAACCTAGTTAGTAAGTTAGGGTTCTATCTACTATGATAGAAAGTATACCTAAAGAAAACAAGTCCTTCGGGTCTTCGATCGTCTCCTTAAGCTCCTCCATGGAAGTATGGATCGTGCTTGAACTTCGGCCTCCTTGTGTCAACGATGATCCACCCGAGAGCTCCAACCTTAAGCTAAACCTCTAACTTGAGGTAACTAGAATACTTAGCTTGCTAATCTAAGTAGACTAGAGTGTGATTTGAGTGGCTTAGTCTCACTAACTCTTGATTATCAACACATGATACACTAGGGTTTGAGAGAGGAAGAAGGAGAGAACCATGAGAAAGAGTGAGAATAGGAATAATGAAGAGAGCTCACCTATGAGAAAAAAGAATAATAAGTTTTATTAGGATAATTGTGATGGCTGTTCATACCAGAATATTGCATTTTATACCGCCCATTCTTACGCTTGTTTGTTTATAGGCAGGTGCTTTTAATCAGTGTTGGCTACATAATTGCAGGATACTGGTCTCAGCTCTAAACAGTGAATATCATGGAAAAGTACGACAAATTCCGGATTACTGCCAACAACAGATAAAACACGGGTCTCCGCTCTCTATCCGTATGTTGCTACACACCAGTTTAAGGGACAAAATGGCAAATCGATTGTCATTTTCATGCACAAAGCTCAATGTCAACACAAGATCCAAGAAATCTACGCGGAGCTCGAGGAAATCATGGCAAAAGATCCACATCACATCACCTTTTGTTCTACTAAAATTCTGGAAGAAATGTGAAGAGATTTTGAGAAAAGTCATATACCAAACAGCAAACAACATAAAACCAGGGATCCCCACAAAAAACCACAGCCTAATTTCTTACTATGGCCGCGGAACCGCGGCCTAAGCATGCTTAGGCCGCGGAATGCTTAGGCCGCGGAACCGCGGCCGTACGGCCTCCTCTCTCTGTCGTTTTTCAGGGGCTGTTTGGACATTTTATTTTATGCCAGATTCTTGCCCTAGGTTTCCATTTCCCTGCCTATAAATACCGCAGTTCTAAGCCAAGCCAATGGTGTCCATTCTTAGTTAAGTTCTTTAGCCTCTTTTAGTGTAGTTTAGTCTTCTTCTTCTTCTTCATTCTTTCCTCCATGAAAATTGTAGTGAGATCTTTTTGAGTGGATGATGAAATGAAGATGAGGGTTTTTGTATCATTCTTTTGTTTTAGCTTCCCCTTGAGATCCTTGCTTTCTCTTGATCTTTCAACCTCTTCATTGAGCTTAAAAGTTTAAGGGTTTGTTATTGATTTCAAGGGTTGTATCTTCTTATGGAATTAGTGCTTCATTTCACATGAGTTCTTTACCCTTCTCTTGATCTTGCAACCTCTTGATTGAGCTTGCCAGTTTAAGGGTTGGCTATTGATCCCATGCTTGTCTTGACTTCTATGTTCTTGTAATTACTTTCTTGCTTATTTTCTCCTTGCTTTTTATTACTTGCTTTACATTCTTGTCTTACTTTCTTGCACTTAAATTCCATGCACTTACTTACTTGTAATATTTTCTTTTCTTTTGCTCTTTTTGGTTCTTTTTGTGAATGGTTGTAATTATTGTTGTTGTTAAGAATCAATACGGTATTGTAAGTTAATATTTCTTTTCTCATTTCCTTTTCCCATTATTTTCCATTGAACTCCGCCCAAACGTTACGCAAGCGCTCTGTTCGGCACCCTACCCTACCAAGGTAACGGTGATTCCTAACCACGACCGGTTGCGTTCGGTTTGGCCGGAGGCGAAAGCAAGAGACAAGAACGGAAGGACAAGGGTAAATAAGCCGGATTCTATGAATACCGTGCTTAAATCCCTAATCCACGTTGTTTCCTATTGCTTAAGCTTCAATTGGTCAAGACTCGGCTCAAAGGTTTTGAGTACGGATTTCTTTAGCTTACAATTTCGTATCTTTTTCTTAACAACTTTATACTTGCATATAACATATAGGTTAGAATCGAACAAACATATACACATTCTTTATTGACTTGTCTAAAACAAGAACGGAAATACAACCATCTCCCTGTGGATCGACCCGTGCTCAACCGGCTAGCTGCAAAGCGACACCGTCCTGATCGCGGTTATAACTTTAGAATTTTGAACATCCGACACGCTCTCGGCGTGCGATCAATGGTTCATTTGATTTGACCATTATCATGTCACAATTAATGCTAAGCAAAATATCTTGTGCTCAACAAAAATATCTAAGTCAACAATGGTCAACAAGTCAAATGGTCAAACTAATTAGCCATGACACAATTATCTCTAATAAAAATTAGTAAATAATTTCCTCCACCTCATAATGGTTTTAATCAAGTCAACGGTCAAAACACTAATGAGGTGTCTCCTTCTTTGCCTCTATCAATCGTATATACATACCCGCATCCGTATTCCGAGAAACACGAATACATTGAGACTAAACCAATCCAAAATCTAATAGTAGGATCCGGCTTAAGCCAAAGCCCACTAGTATTGTCCGCTAGAAAACCACACGTGCACAAGTACACGTATTCGATCGAACCCTGTCGTAAAACCATACGACCTCTACTCGTTTCGCCCGAAGCTAGGAAACCCTCTGTGTGGGGCTCTAAAGACTCGACAGTACTCTGGCAGTGGGTTTAACCACAAGCACGTTAGCGGCACTAGCTGTGCGTAACGGCTACCCAGGTATCTGTCGATAAGAAGGTCGACGAGCAAGCTCATCCAAACTCCTACTGAGCTTATCTATGACAATCTCTGTACAGTCCAGTCTATTCGTCTAAGAGTATCGCATATCGGGCCTAGGGGATGGTAAACGTCAGACCCCTAATAGCGGTATAAGTCGTGTCGGAGTGTAGCCCAGAACACCTTGAGAAACTACTGGAACACCTACCAGTAAATCTCACTTGCCCTGGCCAGGGACTTTGTGTAATGGCTCTCCAAACACAGGCCAATATCAACCCCCAATACCGGGAGAGACGAATCCTGTCTAACCGCCACTGCCTCCAAGTGCTTCGGGACTGCACCCAACTGCTTCCTGTTTGCACGACTCAATAGAGCCGTGGTAGGGTAGCAATCTAAGAACAGCGGGAACACACTTGAGGCGAAGTGGCAGTGTCATGTCAACGAACTAAGCTGTACTCATGTCACCTGGGAACTGCTACCTGACGATAGGTATAGTACCAACCAGCGGTTCCCAACGAGTCCTATCCAGTGTACTCATAACCTAACGAGCAACTGCATACTATCTCCAGTACGACGTACTGATGGCTGTGGGACAGACCATCTCCCCTGCTAGGATGAGAAGCATATGCACTAGTCTACTCTGGAGTATCGATGCCCTGTCTTGATGTAGGGTTCCTAGGCACTCTAGTGAAGTCTCACAAGTGATCAAACACGCTAATTTCTAAAAATTACGGTGCCGAGAAAACCTAGAACGGATCGTTAACTAGATATTTAGGCAAAGCAAGCAAGTAAATGGAAATGTATCTAAAGGAAAGGGGCTACAACCTTTGTAGATCCGGTCCACCACTTCCTAAGCTCCACGATGATCTCCCTCCACTGTCCAAATCGAACTCACGACTCTAGCATTGGCATCATCGAAGAATGGGCGGGCTTGATCGTCGGTTCGATGCCGAAGATGATCTACGTCGAAGCATCACAAGAACAAGCTCCAACTTCACCAAGCTTTGAAAACTTGTGAAGTAAACACCCTATACAACTTGGCAAGAGGTAGAGGATGAAGAAATAGGAAGTGGGTAGACTTTATATTTGGATTTCTCACTCAATTTCACTAGTTGCCATTGATGGCCACTAGCTTTCTTCATGTTGAAGAAGATGAAGAAGAAGAAGAAGAAATGATAAGATTTAATAATAAAAAGAATAAGAATTAAATCTTATCATACTTTTAACCTTAGTTAAGTGTAGAGAAAAGACCATGGTTAATGGAATGGTTAGGGTTAAGGATAAGAACAAAAAAGGAGACTAAGTCAAACCTTCATGAATGTTCAACTAGCAAACAAAACATTCAACCATTCATTTATCTTTTTCTTTTTCCAAAATGAATAAATAAGAAAGATAAATAAATAAATAATCAAAACCCTAATCATTAACTTAAACCATGGTTTGATTCTTTACACTTAACCAAGCAAGCATGTATCATCAAACATGATACAAACATATGCACAAAACTATATCGCATATACAATGTGTACAATTCAAGTGAGAAAATCCTTTTAAAGTGAACCAATACTAGTTAACGCAAAGTAATATATCAAATATATAAATATGCACTAAATCATTAAATCAACACTTGATTTAACGATCCGGTCATATCGGATATAACCGACTAGTATCATATGTATCGGCTTATCGAATCAATCCTTGATTCGATAACTAGGTTATATCGCATATAACCATTCGATACATTCACCGTGAGAATAGAATACGGTATCACATACACGAATCATTCTCGGTCCCGCACATATCTCATATGCGCTCCTATTTCGTTTCGCTTGAGCCAGGAAACCTCTGTGTAGGACTCTAAAGACTCGTCAATACGCCGGCAGCAGATGATGATCTTATCAAACACCCACAAGCCGCAAGCGGTCTGCTAAACATAACGGCCACCCGGGTATTGAGCGATCAGAAGATCGACGAGCAAGCCCGCTCACACTCCTGTGAATCCAACCAGTAACACTTACTGTATAGTCCGGTCTGTTCGTCTGATATGTCGCATATCTCGCCTAGGGGTGGTAAACGTCAGACCCCAATAGCTCGATAAGTCATGCCGACGTAAGGTCCATAACATTCGTGAAACTACTGATAACACTTACCAGTAGGTCACTGCAACCCTGGCCAGGGATTTCCTGTTATGGCCAGTCGAGCATAGCACAACATCAACCCCCAATACCGGGAGAGACGAATCCCCTCCTATCGCTCATTGCCTCTATGTGAATCGGGACTGTACCCAAAAACCACCTGTTTGCACAACTCAGTAGAGCCGTGGTATGGTGGAAATCAAAGCACAGTGGGAGACACACAAGACTCTATGACGATCTTGGGTCAACAGACTAAGCTGTACCAGTGTCACCAGAGAACTGCCATCTGACGTGAGGTATAATACCATCTGGGAGTTCTCGGCGAGTCCGTTCAGTGTACCCAGTCTCCACTGAGCAGCCGCATACCATCTTCGATGTCAAACAACAATGGATATGGGATCATCCATCGCCCATCGCATGGGTCGAGAAGATATGCGCTAGTCTACTCTGGAATATCGATGCCCCGTCTCGACATTCCCACGACTATGAACAATGAAGGATGTACTCATTGGCTACCCAGGCCCCACTAGTATGATCTGCATCATAGTCCTGGAAGTCGAGTACACATCCTAAGGGCTTTATCAACATGTAATCAGAGAGACAGAAAGTATACATGTTAAGATAAAGAACAACCAGATAGCGTACTATCATGTCGAGCAAGAAAGTCCTACCTATATATGTCCCAGCATCCACTACAATATACATCCAATGTACAGTAATGGCCTCTAGGGCATACATATAACTAACAATCTCCCACTTGCACTAGGGCCATCTGTAGCAGTGGTTGCAGTATCTAATACTCAACCATCCCGTATGAGTCTCTCCCTGGGAAAAAGGCCTTCGTGAGTGGATCCGCCGTGTTGTCCTCTGAGTCTACTCTCCTAACCTCGATCACCCTTCCATTGTCTGGGTCACTGATGGGACCAGGGTTCCAGGGCCTAAGCCACACTTCCATTGTCATACAATGGCAGGAACCTAGTTCATCTTATGAACCAATATACACCCAAACTTCCTCTTTGGTAGTATCTTCAATAGCGATGTTACCAGCTTTTATCGTCTAGTTTGCTACGGTATCTAGCTTGGAACTCTTCCAACATACCGTCCCTCTACTGAGGGTAAAGACAATGCCCGTGACTGACATTCAGTCGTCTTTATCACCCTGGAACTCTTCCAGTGATTCTCCCCAGGATCGATTGATACCATCTCACTACATCTAGTGAGAATCCTAGCATCCAATTACATCTATCTCATAGATGAAAACTCAGGATTTAGGAGTTATCACTTTGATCCTATTTGGAGAATCCTAGTGATAATAGGAGATTGACCGATCGTAGTATAGGAAACTCTTTTCCTATCAAGAGTATATTGTCTACGTACAATACGAAGATGACCACCTTACTCTCTACTACCCTTTTGTATATACAAGGTCCGTCTACCATTTTGATGAAGTCAAACACTTTGACTATCTCATCAAAACAGACATTCCAACTCCGCGATGCCTGCTTCATTATGTGAAGCAACTTGCACACGTTTCCGCTGCTCCCACTGTTTACGAGGACGTCTGGCTGTGTTCTTATAGACGTTCTCTTCTAAATCATGTAACACCTTAGGATAAGGGTTAGTGAATAATTATAATTAAATAATGATTTTTTTTAATTAAAAGTTTACCAAATTGTGTTTTAAATATTTTTCCTAATCTAATAAATATTTTTCCAAAATTTTCCTAAGCTTGCACACACATGTGCATGTAAACTAGGGTTTTTAAATCAAGGAAATACCATAATTATTAACCATGGTGGGTTAATTGTAGGATTAACTCTTTTGGATTCTTAAATGGGTTTAATTAATTAGATAATTAGGGGGTTACTTTAATTTGAATTTTAGGGTTAAGTGTTGACTTGTGAGAGAGAGAGAGGGGGCATCATGGCTCAAGCCATGCTTGCCATTAATGAGGTGAGAGAGAGTGAGGGGTGACTTTTGTGTGTGATGATTGAGGTAGCCTCTCATTTCTTTTTTGTGTTTTTCTCTCACACTCTCACAACACACCAACACACTCACACACACACACTTACCTCTTGAAGCAACTGAAGCAGCAGCAGAAGCAACTGAAGCAGCAGCAGCAAGCACTCAGCAGCAGCAGCAAGCACTCAGCAGCAACAGCAGCAAGCATTGGCAGCAGCAGCAGTGAGCAGTAGCAGCTCCAGCTCCTAGTGCAGCCTCATCCCTCCACTTCTTCTTCTTCCTCCAGCTTCCTAGTGTTAAGTATGAGGTATAATCCCTATCTTGCTCCACTAGTTTGCCTAGTTAGTGTAGTTTTGCATCGGTTATTGGATATTGGTGCGTTTTAGTGCGATATGGGGTGTTTAGTGTGAACTTTGTGCTAATGAGGTGTAGATTAGTTCCAGTAGGGTGATTGTGGTCTGTTGAGGCCATTGTAACTTAGTCGAACCCCGAGTACACTAAAATACCACCAGTTTCATGTTGGATGCAAATGTCGTATTTGGGCAAAATGTGAGTTTTCTGGAACTGCTATCAGCTCGGTGAGTGCAGATTGATTTTGGGAAGACTGTAGTGTAGTGGAGTAGAGATGATGCACCAAGTGAAACCCGACCCCCATACAGCTACAGTAGGCCGCCAATTTCCTCATTCTGGCCGACAATTGCGGCCAGATGGGTAGGGTTTGGGTTGGGGTTTGGTCCAGTGGGTGTCTGCTACTGTGGGTAGTGTTTTGGTATATATATATTTTTAAGATCATTTCTGTAGGAAAATCTCGGACCAAATACCTGTTTTGCCGTTTTTCTAAACCTTCGCGACACGCGTGATACGTGAGTAGGTTTGGGTTCTGCGTATCGCGGCGCGTCGGGGTAGTTTCGTGGCGCGTGAGTACACGTTTTAGCGTATCGCGCACACGCGCGATTGGGTTGCGACACAGGTTTCTTGTTGGATTATAATGTCGCGTTTTGTGACTTAAGCTTATGTGTGATATGTGTATGTGACTCTAGGTTCGCAGGCCAGTGAGACGGACGCTGCGAAGAAGGGCAAGCAAGTGGTTGGATACACTTAGCGCGAGACACGGTGAGTAGATTTCACATCTACGGGGATATCGCCCGCATGGCGTTATGCGTCAGGGCTGATAGGATCTTAGTATTACATATTGCATTTACCTATGGACTGTCATCTCATATTGCATTTCCCTGCTATGTGTTATTGATATATGCTAGAACTGATAGAACACCACACTATTACTAACGGTTTATGTTGCACGAGCACTATTTACATGCTACACACACACCGTTAGTAATTGCCATGCCACACTCACTGTAGAACTGCCATGATTATACTGTTGTATTATTGCTGTAGTTCATCTTACATGTGATTGATACGATTTTCATGTATATTGGGAGCCGCATGACATCTTTTAAAACCGAAAATGAAACTACTTTAAAAAGCGGTTTTCCCCCTTACACCCATACCATGGATTGATGTATATTGTACCTCGCATTGGATTTATTATTGGTATTGGATTTTCATGTGATTTCTGTTTTGAGGACCGTGGAATTATTTAAGGAAAGATATGTTATTTTGAAAAACCCGGTACCTCGTGATATGATATTTTGGTGTGTCCACCACGCGTTTTCTCGGTGCTGAGACGTGTGCTTGAAACCCGATTCGAGGAGTGGATGTTCCGTTTGCGGGTTCGTGGTGGGCCCGGTATGGTTCCCCTCGGCGAGATGATCGATGGGACTTGCCGATTGAGCCTGGAGGCGGGCGAGTACCTACCGGTGATTGGTTGGACCTGGCAGTTGTCCGGAGGATACTGACCAGAGTCGAGTGATGGATGCGGGATGACCGTGCTGCCGGGGCCGAGGGCCGATACCGCAGACGGACCCCGTGGGGCCGGTCCGGACTGACGACGCCCGATATTCGAGGATTTACGTGTCGATGCTGGACACGGGTATTTTATGATGTTTTGGGTGCCGATGTTGGGCACTCGTGATTCCTCCGAGATATACAGGATTTGAGGGCCGATGGGTGTGCCGGCGCCTGAGTATATGTGGGATTTGGGTGCAGTTTGAGGCACCGATCATTGCTTTCCATGTTGACATAGTCCATGTAGATATTATTTATCCCATACTCAGTATTGATTACTATACATCTCATCCTGTGGCATTTACCTGTTAGAGTACATGCATTACTATTGTATCCACTGCTGGCATTAGTAGAGCCACGCTATATGTGCATGCCTGCGATCACCTTTATATGTTATCTCTATTCACGAGTTGGCAACTCACCCCCGTTGTGCCACAGTGTTTGCAGGTTGCCCTTGGGAGTAGTCACGGCTGGCTGTTACCGCATCTTTTGGCACAGATACCCCTTTTGAGCAGAGATAGTCTTTTGCTGATAGGTGGGTTTTGTACGGTATCTGTTATCTTTCAGTTGTATATTGATGTATCTAGTATTCTCCATCTACCTTCTGTATTGACTTAGAAACAGTTGTGAGGACGATATGTATGATTTTATATTCTGGTGTCGAGCTCGCATGTGAGCCGACGTTACTTTATGCAGTTTTATCTTCTATGATATGGTCCTTGTTTTACTGTGTATTCTTCGCTACGGCGTCGTATATCATTTTGTGATGCTTTATTCTCGTCACTTGTTATTTCCGCCACACCTTACTTTTACCCGACTTTCGGGGCTAATGTTTTAAAAAGGGAAATGTTACCAAAATTATAAAACTCATAACTTGTGAACTTAAAAAGGGATTTCTACTAAATAAATGGAAGTTTTTCAGACCTTTACTATTGCTTTTACAAAACGTTTTAAATCACTCTATTTATTGGTTTTGATTTCTGGGTTCGGCTTACTTAGCCGCGTTACGCCTGTAGACGTTGCGTGGTTAAGTGCCGGTCACGAGTCGAATTCTCGGGTCGTGACAAAGTTGGTATCAGAGCGTAGGTTTTACCTTCGGAGTGTAGGATGACCCTGGTATGATGGAGTAGGTAGCTGCGGCAGGGTAGCGTAGCGTGCGTATGTTCCGCGGCATACTCACGACACGGTACTCCGCTTACGCGACCTTAGGACTTGTTGATTTGATTCCTCCTTATATTCTTGTGATTCGATTTCCGTGTTCTTATCGAATCCAAATTTTCTTTCAGCCATTATGCCGCCTAAGACTACGAGGGCACAGAGAGCGGCCGCGAGGGCCGAGATTCGTGTTGACTCGTCCGAGACGAAGACTGATCCGGGCAGTACGCCGGTGGTACCCGAGCAGGCTGTTCCTGCCGTGGCAGAGCAGATCGCCTCGTTAGGGGCTGGTATGCAGGAGATGCGCCAGATGATAGGATCGCTAGTTGAGACGCTTCGAGCGCAGCGACCAGAGGTAGCTCCACCAGTTCCAGAGACCGCGATGGTGTCTACCGCACAGCCAGTTGCCCCTGCAGCCACGGAGGTGATTACAGTATCGCTATCAGAGTTCATGAGGCTGAAGCCTCCGGTTTTCACAGGCACCGATACAGCCGAGGACCCACAGTCTTTCATCGACAGGATGGCCAGGATCTGCCGTTCCCTCAGATGTGCAGATGCGAGATGGGTTGAGTTCGCGAGCTTTCGCCTGGAAGGTCTTGCGCAGAAATGGTGTGATTCAGTGGAGAAGGGCAGAGCAGCAGGTCTTCCTCCTATGACCTGGACGGAGTTCGTGACTATATTTCTAGCCCGTTTCCTTCCCCGGAGTGTTAGAGATGCCCGAGCACGCAGGTTTGAGTCTTTGCGCCAGACGCCAGGGATGAAAGTGGCAGAGTATGACGTACTGTTTACAGAGCTAGCAGTCTACGCCCCATATTTAGTGGCCACCGAGGAGTTGCGAGTCCGGAGATTTGTTCGAGGCTTGATTTCACCAGTGTTCCTTGCGATCAGCGCGCAGCACTACGAGACTTATGCAGCAGCTGTAGACGCAGCCCTAGTGGTCGAGGAGCACCTTGTTGAGACTTCGGTATTTCCAGAGCCGAAGAGAGTTCGTACCAGTATTTCCGCACGGAGGCAGTCATTCAGACGCCGCGACAGGTATCGTTCCGGTACGAGGGGTAGCAGAGATTCGGGACGGGGTCGGATGTTTAGTTCGTATCCCCAGGACGGTCAGCAGTCGCCGCGGGGTTGCTACAGATGTGGCAGCCTACTTCACTTCGTTCGAGATTGTCCAGAGACACACCGGAGGGAGGCGGCAGCACCGCATGTTACCTTACCACCTTCACCACCCCAGAGGACGTTGCCCGTTGTGCCTACCGTTGCTCCGCGCCAGACTTATGCACAGAGAGGTCGTGGACGTGGAGGAGTTGCTCAGAGAGGACGAGATGACCGAGGCAGAGGTCAGTCAGTTACAGGTGGTGGACAGGCGAGGGTCTTTGCTTTGACACATCAGGATGCGCAGGCGTCCAATGCAGTGGTTTCAGGTATCCTTCCTGTATGTTCAGTTGACGCACATGTACTGTTCGATCCCGGATCCACACACTCGTACGTATCCACGCACTTTGTGCCGAGTTTGGGTAGAGAGTCCGGCTTACTTGATCAGCCGCTTGTGGTGACTACTCCTGTGGGAGAGTCGTTTGTGGCTAGGCACGTGTTCCGATCCTGTATCGTCTGTATTGGCGAGAGAGAGTTGCCTGTCGACTTGATCCTTCTGGAGATGTTGGACTTCGACGTTCTTTTGGGCATGGATTGGTTAGCCACGTGCTATGCTTCTGTGGACTGCCGCGAGAAGACAGTTAGATTCTGTTTCCCCGGCGAGTCGGTTTTTGTTGTGTTGGGGGACCGTAGTGCCGCCCCTCACAGTGTGATTTCTTCTTTTCGCGCTGGACAGCTTTTGAGGAAGGGATGTCAGGGATTTCTCGCTTATGTTCGCGATGCTCGCGCTACAGAGGTTCCGTTGGATCAGGTTCCGGTTGTTAGCGAGTTTCCTGATGTGTTCCCTGACGAGCTTCCTGGGTTGCCGCCCGAGCGCGACATTTCTTTCTGTATTGATCTGGTTCCTGGTTCGGGGCCTATTTCTATACCGCCCTATCGGATGGCCCCGGCGGAACTTAGTGAGCTGAAGGGTCAGTTACAGGATTTGCTGGACAAGGGACTGATTCGACCCAGTGTTTCTCCTTGGGGTGCTCCAGTCCTGTTCGTCAGGAAGAAGGACGGCAGCTTGCGTCTTTGTATCGACTACCGCCAGCTGAACAGGGTGACAGTGCGGAACAGGTATCCTTTGCCGCGTATCGACGATTTGTTCGACCAGCTTCAGGGGGCAGGGTACTTTTCGAGGATCGATTTACGATCGGGCTATCATCAGCTGCAGGTTCGACAGGAGGACATTCCCCGGACGGCTTTCCGTACGCGCTATGGCCATTACGAGTTTTTGGTGATGTCGTTCGGACTCACCAATGCGCCAGCAGCCTTCATGGATTTGATGAACCGTATTTTCCGGCCTATTTGGATCTGTTCATCATAGTCTTCATTGACGATATCTTGGTGTATTCCCGGAGTAGTGACGAGCACGAGCAGCACCTGCGGGTTACATTGCAGACATTGAGGGAGCACCAGCTTTATGCGAAATTCTCCAAGTGTGCTTTTTGGTTAGACAGCGTGGACTTCTTGGGTCACGTGATTTCACGAGACGGTATATGTGTTGACCCGAGGAAGATCGAGGCCGTTCAGCATTGGCCCAGACCCACATCGGTGACGGAGATTCGCAGCTTTTTGGGATTTGCCGGTTATTACAGGCGTTTTGTGCAGGACTTCTCACGTATTGCTACACCGTTGACCGGGTTGACCCGGAAGGGAGTTCCCTTCGATTGGACGGAGGAGTGCGAGCACAGCTTTCAGCAGTTACGGACACGGCTGACGACGGCACCGGTGTTATCTTTACCTTCTGGATCGGGCGGATTTGTGGTCTTTTGTGATGCTTCTCGAGTGGGATTGGGATGCGTTCTGATGCAGCATGATAGGGTGATCGCGTATGCCTCGCGACAATTGAAGAAGCACGAGCAGAACTACCCCACTCATGATTTGGAGATGGCAGCAGTGGTCTTCGCACTTAAGATCTGGCGACATTACTTATACGGTGAGTCGTGCCAGATATTTACGGATCACAAGAGTCTGAAATACATATTCCAGCAGCGGACCTGAACCTTCGACAGCGTCGATGGATGGAGTTAGTGAAGGATTACGACTGCGAGATCTTATATCACCCGGGCAAGGCAAATGTGGTGGCGGATGCTTTGAGTAGGAGGCCCGGGAGTAGTTTATCTTGTTTGAGCGCAGTACAGGAGCAGTCATCCGCAGATTGGCAGATATTATGCGACAGTCGAGTACAGTTCGAGTTCACGCCGATTGGAGGACAGATAGCGCATGTCCGTGCACGCCCACAGTTGATTGATCGTATACGAGAGGCACAGCTCAGTGATGACCGATGTTCAGAGATCATGGCACAGATGGGACAGGACAGATTTTCCGAGTTCGTGATCGATGATCAGGGGATACTACGGTTTGGAGTCAGACTGTGCGTACCTGATGCTGAGGGGCTGAGGCGTGAGATCCTTGAGGAGGCACATCGATCGGTATTTAGCGTCCATCCCGGTTCCACCAAGATGTATCATGATATGAGAGATGTTTACTGGTGGGACGGAATGAAGAGGGACATTGCAGATTTTGTATCGAGATGCCTGACTTGTCAGCAAGTCAAGGCGGAGCACCAGAGGCCCGCGGGAGAGCTCCAGCCGTTACCCATTCCGGAGTGGAAATGGGAACAGATTTCGATGGACTTCGTGGTGGGTCTACCCAGGACTAGTCGGGGGTATGACTCCATCTGGGTGATTGTGGATCGTTTGACGAAAGCGGCTCACTTCCTACCGGTGAAGACGACTTTCGGATTTACTCAGTATGCCCAGATCTATATTGACGAGATAGTGCGACTACACGGAGTTCCGACGTGCATTGTGTCCGACAGAGGCACCCAGTTTACTAGTAGACTATGGCAGAGGCTTCAGGAGGCTTTAGGCACTCGTTTGAGTTTCAGCACGGCTTTTCATCCGCAGACCGACGGACAGTCAGAGCGGACCATCCAGACTCTCGAGGACATGCTCCGAGCTTGTGTACTAGATTTCGGAGGTAGCTGGGATCATCATTTGCCCTTGGTAGAGTTCTCCTACAATAACAGCTACCAGGAGACTATTCAGATGGCACCGTTTGAAGCTCTTTACGGGAGGAGATGCAGGTCACCTACTTGTTGGACAGAGCTCAGTGAGAGCAGTATCTTAGGGCCACAGATCGTTGAGGAGACGACAGCGAAAATCCAGTTGATTCGCGATAGGATGAGAGCAGCGCAGAGTAGGCAGAGGTCTTATGCGGACCGTCGACGACGCAGACTTGAGTTTTCTGTTGGTGATCATGTTTTCTTGAGGGTCTCCCCAATGAAAGGTGTGATGAGGTTTGGGAAGAAGGGGAAGCTTAGCCCCAGGTATGTGGGCCCCTTCGAGATCCTCGAGCGTGTCGGTGCAGTAGCTTACCGGTTAGCCCTTCCGCCCAGCTTTCCAGACGTGCACCCCGTATTCCATGTTTCGATGCTCCGCAGATATCTACATGATCCTTCGCACGCGATTCAGCATCCGACGATCCAGCTTGAGCGTGATCTTTCCTATGCAGAGCAGCCGGTGATGATCTTGGATCGACAAGTGAAGAAATTGAGATCGAAGGAGATTTCATCAGTTAAAGTGCTTTGGCGTGGTCAGAACCGTGAAGAGGTCACTTGGGAGACCGAAGGCGAGATGATGAAGACGTATCCCCATCTTTTTGAAGGTAACCTTAGTTAGATTTTTGAAATTCGGGGACGAATTTCTTTAAGGGGGAGAGATTGTAACACCTTAGGATAAGGGTAGATAAGGTATAATAATTATATTAATGATTTTTTTAATTAAAAGTTTACCAAATTGTGTTTTAAATATTTTTCCTAATCTAATAAATATTTTTCCAAAATTTTCCTAAGCTTGCACACACATGTGCATGTAAACTAGGGTTTTTAAATCAAGGAATACCATTATATTAACATGGTGGGTTAATTGTAGGATTAACTCTTGATCTAATGGGTTAATTAATTAATATTGGGTTACTTAATTTGATATTAAGGGGTTTAAGTGTTGAATTGTGAGAGAGAGAGGGGGGCATCATGGCTCAAGGGCATGGCTTGCCATATTAATGAGGTGAGAGAGAGTGAGGGGTGACTTTTGTGTGTGATGATTGAGGTAGCCTCTCATTCTTTTTTGTGTTTTTCTCTCACACTCTCACAACACACCAACACACTCACACACACACACTTACCTCTTGAAGCAACTGAAGCAGCAGCAGAAGCAACTGAAGCAGCAGCAGCAAGCACTCAGCAGCAGCAGCAAGCACTCAGCAGCAACAGCAGCAAGCATTGGCAGCAGCAGCAGTGAGCAGTAGCAGCTCCAGCTCCTAGTGCAGCCTCATCCCTCCACTTCTTCTTCTTCCTCCAGCTTCCTAGTGTTAAGTATGAGGTATAATCCCTATCTTGCTCCACTAGTTTGCCTAGTTAGTGTAGTTTTGCATCGGTTATTGGATATTGGTGCGTTTTAGTGCGATATGGGGTGTTTAGTGTGAACTTTGTGCTAATGAGGTGTAGATTAGTTCCAGTAGGGTGATTGTGGTCTGTTGAGGCCATTGTAACTTAGTCGAACCCCGAGTACACTAAAATACCACCAGTTTCATGTTGGATGCAAATGTCGTATTTGGGCAAAATGTGAGTTTTCTGGAACTGCTATCAGCTCGGTGAGTGCAGATTGATTTTGGGAAGACTGTAGTGTAGTGGAGTAGAGATGATGCACCAAGTGAAACCCGACCCCCATACAGCTACAGTAGGCCGCCAATTTCCTCATTCTGGCCGCCAATTGCGGCCAGATGGGTAGGGTTTGGGTTGGGGTTTGGTCCAGTGGGTGTCTGCTACTGTGGGTAGTGTTTTGGTATATATATATTTTTAAGATCATTTCTGTAGGAAAATCTGGGACCAAATACCTGTTTTGCCGTTTTTCTAAACCTTCGCGACACGCGTGATACGTGAGTAGGTTTGGGTTCTGCGTATCGCGGCGCGTCGGGGTAGTTTCGTGGCGCGTGAGTACACGTTTTAGCGTATCGCGCACACGCGCGATTGGGTTGCGACACAGGTTTCTTGTTAGATTATAATGTCGCGTTTTGTGACTTAAGCTTATGTGTGATATGTGTATGTGACTCTAGGTTCGCAGGCCAGTGAGACGGACGCTGCGAAGAAGGGCAAGCAAGTGGTTGGATACACTTAGCGCGAGACACGATGAGTAGATTTCACATCTACGGGGATATCGCCCGCATGGCGTTATGCGTCAGGGCTGATAGGATCTTAGTATTACATATTGCATTTACCTATGGACTGTCATCTCATATTGCATTTCCCTGCTATGTGTTATTGATATATCCTAGAACTGATAGAACACCACACTATTACTAACGGTTTATGTTGCACGAGCACTATTTACATGCTACACACACACCGTTAGTAATTGCCATGCCACACTCACTGTAGAACTGCCATGATTATACTGTTGTATTATTGCTGTAGTTCATCTTACATGTGATTGATACGATTTTCATGTATATTGGGAGCCGCATGACATCTTTTAAAACCGGAAATGAAACTACTTTAAAAAGCGGTTTTCCCCTTACACCCATACCATGGATTGATGTATATTGTACCTCGCATTGGATTTATTATTGGTATTGGATTTTCATGTGATTTCTGTTTTGAGGACCGTGGAATTATTTAAGGAAAGATATGTTATTTTGAAAAACCCGGTACCTCGTGATATGATATTTTGGTGTGTCCACCACGCGTTTTCTCGGTGCTGAGACGTGTGCTTGAAACCCGATTCGAGGAGTGGATGTTCCGTTTGCGGGTTCGTGGTGGGCCCGGTATGGTTCCCCTCGGCGAGATGATCGATGGGACTTGCCGATTGAGCCTGGAGGCGGGCGAGTACCTACCGGTGATTGGTTGGACCTGGCAGTTGTCCGGAGGATACTGACCAGAGTCGAGTGATGGATGCGGGATGACCGTGCTGCCGGGGCCGAGGGCCGATACCGCAGACGGACCCCGTGGGGCCGGTCCGGACTGACGGCGCCCGATATTCGAGGATTTACGTGTCGATGCTGGACACGGGTATTTTATGATGTTTTGGGTGCCGATGTTGGGCACTCGTGATTCCTCCGAAATATACAGGATTTGAGGGCCGATGGGTGTGCCGGCGCCTGAGTATATGTGGGATTTGGGTGCAGTTTGAGGCACCGATCATTGCTTTCCATGTTGACATAGTCCATGTAGATATTATTTATCCCATACTCAGTATTGATTACTATACATCTCATCCTGTGGCATTTACCTGTTAGAGTACATGCATTACTATTGTATCCACTGCTGGCATTAGTAGAGCCACGCTATATGTGCATGCCTGCGATCACCTTTATATGTTATCTCTATTCACGAGTTGGCAACTCACCCCCGTTGTGCCACAGTGTTTGCAGGTTGCCCTTGGGAGTAGTCACGGCTGGCTGTTACCGCATCTTTTGGCACAGATACCCCTTTTGAGCAGAGATAGTCTTTTGCTGATAGGTGGGTTTTGTACGGTATCTGTTATCTTTCAGTTGTATATTGATGTATCTAGTATTCTCCATCTACCTTCTGTATTGACTTAGAAACAGTTGTGAGGACGATATGTATGATTTTATATTCTGGTGTCGAGCTCGCATGTGAGCCGACGTTACTTTATGCAGTTTTATCTTCTATGATATGGTCCTTGTTTTACTGTGTATTCTTCGCTACGGCGTCGTATATCATTTGTGATGCTTTATTCTCGTCACTTGTTATTTCCACCACACCTTACTTTTACCCGACTTTCGGGGCTAATGTTTTAAAAAGGGAAATGTTACCAAAATTATAAAACTCATAACTTGTGAACTTAAAAAGGGATTTCTACTAAATAAATGGAAGTTTTTCAGACCTTTACTATTGCTTTTACAAAACGTTTTAAATCACTCTATTTATTGGTTTTGATTTCTGGGTTCGGCTTACTTAGCCGCGTTACGCCTGTAGACGTTGCGTGGTTAAGTGCCGGTCACGAGTCGAATTCTCGGGTCGTGACAAATCAGTATTTAGAAAAGCAGTCATGGCACCCAACCGCCAGATATCGTAGTCATGGTATGTAGCCGTGGTAAGTAGGATCTGGACAGACTTAAGCATAGCTACTGGAAAAAGGTTTCAACATTATCCACGCCTGGTCGATGACGAAAACCTTTAACAAGTCTCGCTTTGAAAGTCTCAACTTTTCCATCTACACCAAGTAATCTTCTCAAGATATACTTTCTCCTGATGGGGATTTAACCCTTCAGATATAGCAGCCAAAGTCCATACTTTGCTGGTGTATATGGATTCCATCTCAGATCGCTAAGCATCCAGCCATTCTTACAGAGTCCCTACTCTCGATGGCCTGCTCGAAACTAGTTGGGTCATCATCTCATGATGTAATCCTTGCTCCCACTGTCATCGAGAAACCGAGGTATCTCTCAGGCGGATGAGGAACCCTACTAGATCGGCGGAGAGGCTGAGGTTCGTCGGGGACTATAGAATCCTTTGGTTCTGTCAAATCATCAACTGCAGTTTTGTATAGCTGGAACCTTTCCAGTTCTACAGAACTGATCCTGCCTCGATCTTGTCCAGATTTTGCTTTAAACACAGGCCGGACAGCCCAAATCTTAACTCGCTTAAGAGATAGGATCTTCCCACACCATATCTCATATGGAGTGGTAGGCACTGATTTGAATCGAACCCTATTCAATAGGTATGCAACTTCATAAGTGCATAACTCCCAAAAGGAAATAGGAAACTCAGTAGTACTCATCATAGAGCACACCATATCTAATATTGTGTGATTGCTCCGCCCTGATACACCGTTGTGCTGTGGTGTATTCAGAGGAGTAATACGGAGAGAGAATCTCATTCTCCTTTAGAATGGTCCAGGAATGCCATGCACAAGTATTCTCTTCCCTGATCTTATCATAGGACATAATACTTATACCCGTATTTCGGTTCTCTACTTCTAACTTATATTCTATGAATATCTCAAAAGGTTCGGACTTATGTTTCAGCAGGAACATATGACTAAATCTTGAGAGATTATCAGAGAATATAATGAAGTATAAAGAACCAGTCCTGGCATGTGTAGACAGGAGACTTTACATACATCATCATGTATCAGTCCCAAGAGTTTACTAACTCTTTCTCTGTTTTTAATAAACAGAGCTATGGTCATCTAATCTTTGTGACATGACTGGCAAGTTTCACAAGATGTAAATTCAAACTGATTTAAATATGCATCTAAAATGTAACTTCAGCCAGTCGGGTCGCATTGATGTAACCTAGTCTACAATGCCTCAAGAAGGATTCGTTCATTTCCGAACTCTTCCTCTTGTGTGTGTTCAATATACAAGGAACTGTAGTTTGATTTAGAACATCAATGCTTTTAGATAACGTGCCTGAACCGATCAACTTTTGATATAGGAAATGTTCAAAACATTATCCAACAATACAAAATTATATCATTTCTTTACTTATAAAGAGACTGATATGATTTTATATATCAGGATCGGTATCTAATAGCATTTGTTCAGAATCAATGTATTGGTAATACAGGGTGATAGTGACCAACAGACTTGGCTGCAACACTTGCCCCGTTTTCTTCCTCATGAAACTTATCACCCGCTCTCAGTTTTTCTACCTTTTTGTAGCCCTATGTAACATATTACATATCTGGGATCACGATCCGGTATCATATACCCAGGATGCGGAGGATACTGAGAAACAGTTCTTTGTAATGAACACACCCGAAGATGATGCATCATATGCACTTTCTTCGTTTGGGCGGCACGGGAAATCTGGTATTCCCTAATTACCTGCTCTGTCTTATAACAGTTATAAGTTGGAGCGGGACCAACGTTCCCCAGCTCAGTATAACAAGCGGGTTCGGTCAATTATCCGTATTATTATCTTGATTAAGGCGTGATATGGTCGCTACCTGGAGAGAGAGAGAAGAAAACACTCTGCGTGCGCTCTTGCAAGATCAGATTGGTTATATATTTTATCTAATCAGGATGGCTCCCACTGTTTTTATCAAATCTTCCTTCAAACCTTAAAAGGAAAGACTAGCCGGGATTAATTACACTCTACAAGTTCGCCAATCTTTCAGCCAGGCCAGTGTCGGTACTTTGAGGGAGGTTCCCCGTGCTTTCGCACGGACCTAATTACTGTAAACCTCGTTTTCCCAGAGGCGTAACCCCGTTGACACCTTTATAGACACCTACTTGATCGGCTAATTGTAAAGTGCAAAACTCTCCCAGGAGTAACAATTACTCGCAGTGGGTATCGGGATCCAACTATCATATAGAAGGTATGCAATCTCATTGCAAATTTCAACACTTGAAACTCCCGATAAAGGTTTTTACCCCTAGCACCTATGACCTTAACTATGGTCAACAAATCACAAGTACTAGTCAAGTTCTACCCGTCATTTCGTGATTAATTAGACCCACCCACATGACCCTTAACTAAGGTCAACAAAGTCACGCGACTGTCCTAACTAATCGCATCATATGCGGTGTAGGAAGACATCACTTAGCTACCGTACACTGTGCCTTAACTATGGTCAACAAACACAGCACGAATACTAAGTACTCTACTTCCTAAAATGACGGAGGGTTGCGGCTGGTTTTTGTGAAAACCTTTAACGCTTTGAACTTGATCTCGTTGCGGAATCAAATGGTTTTTAAATGGAATGTTTTTGAGGCTTTTCTAGTTTTGCTAAAGGGGTCACTCCCGGTGAAGGGATCGTCGGCCCTTTCCTCGTCGAATGAGGTGCGGGATATATCATATATATCACTGTACAAAGCGTAAACTATAGAAGCGATCAAAGACAAACCGAGGGTTGTAGCATCTGCTAGTTATTGCTAAAGGAGTCACTCCCGGTGAAGGGAACTCGGTCCTTTCCCTATCGAATAAGGTGCAGGATGTTCTACAAGGAACACCGCGATGCAAAGCAAGAACTGTAGCTACCTGTTTTATTTTGAAATTCGAGTCCACAACATCAATTAGGTTTATTTTCTTTCATTAATCTCATTAATGAATATCCTATCATTTAATTCCACCTAAACATCACAGATAAATATAACGTACGCTTATGCCATCCGCATTCGCCTCGATGTCCCGTCTGCACCGTTAGGTTAGGTAACTAACGGCAGAGCGAGGCAGGGCTAGCGCGGGTGTAAAACATAAGCAACGTCTATATAATATATCATATATACTATATACTACATCTATCTGAACAGAGCACAGAACATCGCATGATCACATCACAGATAACGCAGCAGAAAGAATCATATGAAATGTTGGATATTCTAGGACGTCCGTGTTTTCAATACGAGCCAGTATAAAACACGGATTCCACGGTCGTGATGAATAGCCAATCCCACACCCCTAGACCCCTACGAGAGCGGCAAGCAACCCTACCAATTCTAGGGTTAGGAGACCCGGACTCGACTCCTCGAGTTGGTCTCCCACTGGACCCCAGAACCCGGTTGCTTGTGCTCCCCTCCTTGGGTCTATCCTAGTGCAGAAAAGTAAATAATATACAATGGGTGACAACTTCCGCAACCTGGAAGTGCCCCAAATAAAAGAATATTACATACAAGTTTTTACATGAATGAAAATGGAAAAACACTCATCTCACATAAAAAAAACCCCGGCTATTCAAACACGACGATCCAATATAACATATCCAGCAACACATAACATCACATGTCATCAACGTAAGTAAATATGTCCATCCTAATTGTCGTTGACATATAGCAACGAAACCGGTGATATCACATATTACACTTACGGTCACAGAAAAGAAAGTGTAAAACTACAACAGTTGGAATCCGCAACCACCTCAGACATCGTATGCCTGACCAAATGAATTCTTTAGACATCGCATGCCTAACAATTATAAACCCCGCATTTTAGTCTCATTATCGAAAACACTTTTCAATATCAAGTCGGGCAATTCAACAGGATTCCCGACATTCTGATCGAATGCTCGTCGCAAACTTCAGTAGACGGCCGCACCCCCGACGCCTTCGACAAAGTGCACCAAGGCGGAACACCGCTGCCGCGAGCACCCGACCGGATGCTTTCGGCGACGGGGTTCTCCTACAGTCACTTGGTTGGGGCTATGGAGTGAGGCTGTCTATTAAGTTTACCCCGCGAGTATCCGCGTACGCTACGTGATTGCGACGGACTTTTGATCACATCAAAATTCCGTGGCAACCGATCAAGTGAGACTAAACTGCTATGTTTATAATATTCATTCCGTTATCTCATAACAATTTGTGAATTCCAATTATTGTATCAAATTCCGGATAAATAGAAAATGCTAAACTTTTCGATCGAACAATCGAACACCCAAGTTTTCCCGATACAGCTCAACACATGAAATAAGTCTAACAACATTCAGTTCGTGCCTCAGTACCAACGGTCCAGCCGTAGAAGGGTCAAGCAACGCCTCACATGTGGCACGCCGTACTGCCCCAAACCCGAAGGTTCAAAGGGCAGTTCAAGACGGTCACATAATCGAGTTAAGGTTTGTTGTCTTCTAGAGGGTCCATCGCGTTACTTGCACTACTTAGAACGTCGTTAAACTACGGAAAAATCCAACAATTGGAAATTTCCCGGCAGGGGAAAAAGTGGGTATTTATATCCGGTCGAACTTTTTAACATATTCTAAAAATACCCGGAAAAGCACACCGACAAAATTAGACAGTCCGATCGAATACACCAGTCCCCAAAACAACCCAGAAAATGCAACTCTGGAAAAATTATTAAAAATCCCCAGGAAAACCAGCACAGACAACTAAGAGTTACTGTGCAAAATGGGATGCACAAAACGACAAAAGGGCCGCGGATCCGCCGCATGAGCCTCCTGTAAGGCCGCGGATCCGCGCTACCTTTATGGAATCAAGCCGTCGAATTTTACAGTATCCCTTATATCTTCCTGCTGATTTTTCTGAATATTTTTAATCTACAAAAAACCACATTTTACAGAAAAGTCCAGAGAGCATTTTTCAAGTCGGGTTTTGGGTCGATCGGACTTCTGATTCCGTCGGGACTTCGCCTAAGGCTCTAGCTAGGCTCTGATACCACTGTAGGGTTCCTAGGCACTCTAGTGAAGTCTCACAAGTGATCAAACACGCTAATTTCTAAAAATTACGGTGCCGAGAAAACCTAGAACGGATCGTTAACTAGATATTTAGTCAAAGCAAGCAAGTAAATGGAAATGCATCTAAAGGAAAGGGGCCACAACCTTTGTAGATCCGGTCCACCACTTCCTAAGCTCCACGATGATCTCCCTCCGCTGTCCAAATCGAACTCACGACTCTAGCATTGGCATCATCGAAGAATGGGCGGGCTTGATCGTCGGTTCGATGCCGAAGATGATCTACGTCGAAGCATCACAAGAACAAGCTCCAACTTCACCAAGCTTTGAAAACTTGTGAAGTAAACACCCTATACAACTTGGCAAGAGGTAGAGGATGAAGAAATAGGAAGTGGGTAGACTTTATATTTGGATTTCTCACTCAATTTCACTAGTTGCCATTGATGGCCACTAGCTTTCTTCATGTTGAAGAAGATGAAGAAGAAGAAGAAGATATGATAAGATTTAATAATAAAAAGAATAAGAATTAAATCTTATCATACTTTTAACCTTAGTTAAGTGTAGAGAAAAGACCATGGTTAATGGAATGGTTAGGGTTAAGGATAAGAACAAAAAAGGAGACTAAGTCAAACCTTCATGAATGTTCAACTAGTAAACAAAACATTCAACCATTTATTTATCTTTTTCTTTTTCCAAAATGAATAAATAAGAAAGATAAATGAATAAATAATCAAAACCCTAATCATTAACTTAAACCATGGTTTGATTCTTTACACTTAACCAAGCAAGCATGTACCATCAAACATGATACAAACATGTGCACAAAACAATATCGCATATACAATGTGTACAATTCAAGTGAGAAAATCCTTTTAAAGTGAACCAATACTAGTTAACGCAAAGTAATATATCAAATATATAAATATGCACTAAATCATTAAATCAACACTTGATTTAACGATCCGGTCATATCGGATATAACCGACTAGTATCATATGTATCGGCTTATTGAATCAATCCTTGATTCGATAACTAGGTTATATCGCATATAACCATTCGATACATTCACCGCGAGAATAGAATACGGTATCACATACACGAATCATTCTCGGTCCCGCACATATCTCATATGCGCTCCTATTTCGTTTCGCTTGAGCCAGGAAACCTCTGTGTAGGACTCTAAAGACTCGTCAATACGCCGGCAGCAGATGATGATCTTATCAAACACCCACAAGCCGCAAGCGGTCTGCTAAACGTAACGGCCACCCGGGTATTGAGCGATCAGAAGATCGACGAGCAAGCCCGCTCACACTCCTGTGAATCCAACCAGTAACACTTACCGTATAGTCCGGTCTGTTCGTCTGATATGTCGCATATCTCGCCTAGGGATGGTAAACGTCAGACCCCAATAGCTCGATAAGTCATGCCGACGTAAGGTCCATAACATTCGTGAAACTACTGATAACACTTACCAGTAGGTCACTGCAACCCTGGCCAGGGATTTCCTGTTATGGCCAGTCGAGCATAGCACAACATCAACCCCCAATACCGGGAGAGACGAATCCCCTCCTATCGCTCATTGCCTCCATGTGAATCGGGACTGTACCCAAAAACCACCTGTTTGCACAACTCAGTAGATCCGTAGTAGGGTGGAAATCAAAGCACAGTGGAGACACACAAGACTCTATGACGATCTTGGGTCAACAGACTAAGCTGTACCAGTGTCACCAGAGAACTGCCATATGACGTGAGGTATAATACCATCTGGGAGTTCTCGGCGAGTCCGTTCAGTGTACCCAGTCTCCACTGAGCACCCGCATACCATCTTCGATGTCAAACACCAATGGATATGGGATCATCCATCGCCCATCGCATGGGTCGAGATGATATGCGCTAGTCTACTCTGGAATATCGATGCCCCGTCTCGACATTTCCACGACTAGGAACAATGAAGGATGTACTCATTGGCTACCCAGGCCCCACTAGTATGATCTGCATCATAGTCCTGGAAGTCGAGTACTCATCCTAAGGGCTTTATCAACATGTAATCAGAGAGACAGAAAGTATACATGTTAAGATAAAGAACAACCAGATAACGTACTATCATGTCGAGCAAGAAAGCCCTACCTATATATGTCCCAGCATCCACTACAATATACATCCAATGTACAGTAATGGCCTCTAGGGCATACATATAACTAACACTTGATAATCCTACGACTAGGGACCTGTATAAGAATGTGCTTATAGACTACGCAGCCCCCACTAGTGTGATCGCCATCACAACGCTGGCAGTCAAGCAAAGATCCTAAGGGCTCCATTAATATGTATTAGCGATATGTTAAAAGAAACATATACACATATTAAAATAGATACAAACCAAGTAGCATACTACAATATCGAGCAAAAATGTCGTCAATCCATGTATATATTCCAAGCTTCCAAAATGTAATATACAAACTAGTACTATACAATAATGGCCTCTAGGGCATAAAGATCTAACAACTATAACTCTGACAGCCACTCTGTCATCCAGGCCACCATAGAAGCCTGGAATGATAACTGTCTCCCGAAGGAGGCTGTCGTTATCATATCCCTAGAACATCTACTTATGTTCATAAACTTCTTCCGAACGTTTCTCCAGGATTGGATTAATATATCAACTTATTGTATCCAGTGCAAAAACAACATCTGGTGTGGTACTTGGCATCTCATGATTGACTTGATTGCCTAAGTAAGTGAAATGCCAATCATGCACATCCCTCTCCCCTTTAGTCTGTAAGACACCTTTAGAGAGGGTGGCTCCATCACTTGCAGGTACACCACCATGCCAGGAGTCGTCTATTCTAAAACACCTTTAGAATACTGTCTAAGTACCCATATTGGAAAACTACCCAAATCTAGATCTAAAACCATAGATCTAGTAACCAAAATGCCAGATATAATATCCAAATCCTATGTGGAGAAAACACTGTGTGACATCCACGGTATAACTGATTGTATTATAGGAATTTCATTTCTTACAAAGTGTATGTCATCCAAATACCAGGACATACCACCCTACTATCTTCTTAACAGATCCATCTTCTATTCTGATGAAGTCAAAGCCTATGACTGTCATATCAAAAATAGATGACCTATCTCCGCTATACATGCTTTAGTCTATAAATAGACATAAGCTACTTGTCCATTATGCTTTCTGTTAGTTATGTATATGCCCTAGAGGCCATTGTTGTACATATGATGTATATTATAATGGATGCTTGGATATATAGAGAGAGGACTTTCTTGCTCGTCAAGATAGTATGCTATTTGGTTTCACTTTATCTTAACATGTTGACTTATATTGGTTTATTGTTTTTCTCTCATATGTTGATAAAGCCCTTAGGATCTGTACTCGACTACTGGGACTATGATGAGATCATACTAGTGGGGTCACGGTAGTCGATGAGTACATCCTATAACTGTTCCTAGTCGAGAGTATATCGAGACAGGGCATCGATATACCAGAGTAGACTAGCGTATACGCATCTTGACCCATATGATGGGCGATGGATGATCCGATATCCATTGGTGTTTGACATCAAGGATGGTGTACGGGTGCTCAGTGGAGACTGGGTACACTAGACGGACTCGCCGAGAACTCCCAGATGGTAATATACCACACGTCAGATGGAAGTTCTCCGGTGACACTGGTACAGGGTAGACTGTAGACCCGAGATCGTCATAGAGTCTTGTGTGATTCCCACTGTGCTTTGATTTCCACCTTACCATGTCCAAGAGGGCATGCAAAACGGTGGCTTTTGGGTGCAGTCCCGAATCACATGGAGGCAATGAGCGATAGGAGGGGATTCGTCTCTCCCGATATAGGGAGTTGATGTTGTGCTGTGTTCGATTGGCTATAACTGGAAGTCCCTGGCCAGGGCTGATATAGAGATTTACTGGTAAGTGTTACCAGTAGTTTCTCGACCCGTTATGAGCCTCACATCGAAACGACTTATCGGTTACCGGGGTCTGACGTATACCATCCCTAGACTTGATATGCGACATATCAGACGAACAGACCGGACTGTACGGGAGTGTTACTGTTTGGATTCACAGGAGAACGTACAGGCTAGCTTGTTGATCTTCTGATCGCTCAATACCAGGGTGGCTGTTACGTTTAGCTAACCGCTTGCAGCTTGTGGGTGTTTGATATGATCATCACCTGCTACCGGCGTATTGACGATTCTTTAGAGTCCTACACAGAGGTTTCTTGGCTCAGGCAAAATGGAGTAGAGGCACATATGTGATATGCGCAGGACCGAGGATAATGCGATATGAGATACCGTATTGTATTCTCGCGATATTTAGATATGAACCGGGACATCGGATCAAGTGTTGATTCGATGAATCGGTACATGATATATTAGTCGGTTATATTCGATATAGCCGGATTGTCGGATCAAGTGTTGATTCGATGATTAATGTATAATAATATATATGATATATTGTATTACTTTATCTAATATTGGTTCGCTTTATTATTTCATTTTCTCACCGGATAATACATTGATATATATGCGATATTTGTTAATTGTATTATTTTCTTTTGATGCAAATATATAATATATATGTGATATATGTTATTGTGACATGATATGATTAATATTGGAACATGTTTAGTGGAGTTTAAGCAAGGTTAGGGTTTGATTACGGTTAGTTCTTTCTTGCACATTCTAAAAAGAAATCCTTTTGTCATGAGAAAGATATTATGTTGATATTTATCCATGACTCACTCTTTAACCCCAACCAAACCCTAGCCCTAGTGTATTATCTACAAAGGTTATCCTAGTCATCCTTGACCATGGTTCCATGATTAATCATATATTCATTTCTATTATTCATCACAAAAGGATTATCTCATTATTCATCATCTTCTTCTCTCTTGAGCTTTGAGAAAGCTTGCTAGTTTTTCATTTTGTGATGAATTCATGTGAGAATTTGATATAAAAAGATAGCATAAATACTACTCCATCATCCTCATCTAATCTAGCCCATGAGATTAGGGTGTTCACCTCATTAGAGTGAGAGAACTTGAGTTATTGCAACTTCGACGTAGATCATCGGAGAAAAGGAATACTACATGCTAGCATGGATCGTTCGAGTCGTGGAGCCTCTCTTGAGTCCGGGAGATCGTGGATCGCGGTGAAGGGACTTCTACTCGGAGCTTATGAAGCGAAGGAGCGTACTACAAAGGTTGTAATCCCACTTAGTAGTAAAGATGTTTACTTGCATGTTAAACCCTAATAATCTAGCAAAGATCCGGTCTTTGGGTTGTTAGGCATATATAAAATTTTATTCGGGCATGGTTGATGCCTTATGAACCCTCACAAGAGTGCCTAGGAACCCTACAGTGGTATCAGAGCCAAGCTAGAGCTTTATGCGATGTCTAGACGAAATTTAATGTCCGATCGAACACCGAAACCCTAATTTGAACCCCTCTCTCGATATTTTTCAAAAATGTGATTTTTTATGAATTAAAAATGCTCAGAAAATTAAGCAGGAAAAAATAAGAATTACTGTAAAGTACGGACCTGTAATGCTCTGATTTGACCGCGGAACCGCGGCCAAACCATGGATTTGGCGGCGGTTCCGCGGCCAAAATTTTGAATTAGTCCTTGGAACTTCATATATTTATTCTTAGGTCCTTTCTTGTCATTTTTTTCTGGGAATTTTTTAATTCCACTCAAGTGTTGAGTTTTCTAGGGTTGTATTAGGGACTCGTTGATTCGATCGGATAATTTAACTTTGTTTAGTTTGTCCGGGTTATTTTTAGAACGTGTTAAAAAGTTCGAACGGATATCAATAACTCACTTTTTCCCCTGCCGGAAAATTTCGAAGCGTTGGATTTTTTCCCCGTAGTTTAAGAACGTTCTAAGTCGTGCAAGTAACGTGGTGGACCCCCTAGAGGACAACAAACCTTAACTCGATTATGTGACCGTCTTGAACTGCCTCTAAACCTTAGGGTTTGTGGCAGTACGGCGTGCCACATGTGAGGCGTTGGCTTGACCCTTCTACGGCTGGACCATTGGTACTGTAGCATGTGATGGATGTTCTTAAACTAATTTCAAGTGTTGAGAACTATTTGGGAAATCTTGGGTGTTTGATCATTCAATCGGAAAGTTTAACACTGTCTATTTATCTGGAATGTGATACAATATATGGAATTCATATAGTTAGGCATGAAATGCGAAGTATGTGATATTTCAGTTTTACGATGTCTAAAGTGATTGTGGATTCCAAATGTTTTAGTTTTACAATTTCTATTCTGTGACCGTAAGTGTAGTATATAGTTGTATTGCCGGTCTTCATTGCTATACATCAACGACGATCGGTATATGCATACTTACTTACGTTGATGATATGTGATATTATGTGTTGCTGTGATATGTTATATTGGATTGTCGTGTTCTGAATAGCCGGGGGTTTTATGTGAGATGAAGGTTTTTATTTTCATTCATGTAAAATTCATTTGTATGTAATATTCTTTTATTGGGGCACTTCCGGGATGAGGTTGATGTCACCAGTGTATATTATTTACTTTTCCGCATTAGGTAGACCCAAGGAGGGGAGCACAAGTAACCGGGTTCTGGGGTCCAGTGGGAGGCCATCTCGAGGAGTCGAGACCGGGTCTCCTAACCCTAGAATTGGCAGTGTTACTTGCCGCTCTCGTAGGGGTCTAGGGATGTGGGGTTGGCTATTCATCGCGATCGTGGAATCCGTGTTTTATACCGGCTCGTATTAAAAACACGGACATCCTAGTATATCCAATATTTCATATATGTTCTTCTGCTGCAATGTTCTGTGATGAGATCATATTACTGCCTGAGATGAATGTTTATACTATATATATGCTGATATATACATATTACTGCTTTCGTTTCTTCTATGATGCTTAAGAAGCATAAGCTGATGGGATTTATTAATGAGATTAATAAAAAGAAAAGAAACCTAAAAGATGTTGTAGAATAAAAACTTTATAAAAAAGGGTAGCTACTGTTTTGCTTTGCATAGCGGTATATATGATATACCCTGCACCTTATTCGATGAGGAAAGAGCCGAGATCCCTTCACCGGGAGTGACCTCTTTAGCGAAATTGGCAGATGCTACAAACTCACGGTTTAGTTTTTGACAGCTTATATAGTTCTTGCTTTGCACAGCGGTATATATGATATATCATGCACCTTATTCGATGGGGAAAGAGCCGAGATCCCTTCACCAGGAGTGACCTCTTTAGCGAAACTAGAAAAGCCTCAAAAACACTCCTTTTAAAAAACTACTAGATTCTACGACGATATCAAGTTCATTACGCTCATGGTTTTCTGAAAAACCTACGTAGCCCTCCGACATTTCAGATAGATATTACTTAGTATTCGTGCTACGGTAGTTTGGCATTCGTCAAGGCGTTGTGTACGGTAGCTATTTACTATTTATCTGTAGCATATGATGCGATTGGATTAGGGTATTCATACGGCGTTGTTTGGCATTCGTCAAAGGTCGTGCGGGTGGGTTTAATTCAATCATGAAATGTACGGGTTGAACTTGACTAGCGGACTATGGGTTGTTTGGCATTCGTCAAGGTCATAGCACGTTAGGGGCAAAAGCATTATCGGGAATTTCAAGTGTTGAAATTTGCAATGAGATTGCATACCTCCTATAAGAAAGTTGGATCCCGATACCCACTGTGAGTAAGTGTTACTCCTGGGAGAGTTTTACACAGGACAATTAGCCGATCAAGTAGGTGTCTAGAAAAGTGTTAACGGGGTTACGCCTCTGGGAAAACGAGGTTTACTTTAATTAGGTCCGTGCGAAAGCATGGGGAACCTCCCTCAAGTACCGACACTGATCTGGCTGAAAGATTGACGAAATTGTAGGGTGTAATTAATCCAGGCTAATCTTACCTTTTAGGGTTTGAAGGAAGATTTGATAAAACCAGTGGGAGACATCCTGATTAGATAAGATAATAACCAATCTAATCTTGTAAGAGCATACGCTAAAGTGTTTTCTTCTCTCTCTCTCCAGGTAGCGACCATGTCAGGCCATAATCAAGATAATAATATGGATGTATTGATTGAACCTGCTTATTATACTGTGCAGGGGATCGTTGGTCCCGTTCTTTCTTATAAGAGTTATAAGACTGAACAGGAAACAGGAGAATATCTGGATTCTCACGCCGCCCAAACGAAGAACATGCATGTTGATGCACCTTCTTCGGATGTGTTAGTTATTGAGAACTGTTTCTCAGTTCATCCTATGTCCTGGGTATTAGATATCAGATCAGAATCCCACATATGTAAATTGTTACATGGGCTACGTAAAGGTAGAGAACTGGGAAAAGGTGATCATTCCGTTCAAGTAGGGAATGGGGCAAATATTGCAGCCAAAGTAGTTGGCGAATATCACCTAGTATTACCAAGTGGTAATACACTGATTCTGAATGAGTGCTATTATATACCGAACATGATGTGCAACATTATATCAGTTTCTTTATTAAGTAAAGAAGGATATAATTTTGTAGTAAAGGATAATGCTATGAATATATTCCTAAATCAAAAGTTGATTGCATCAGGCTCGTTACATAATGGCATATTCATTCTCAATTAAAATACAGTCCTCAATATACAAAACACACACAAGAGGAAAAGTTCAGAAATGAACGAATCCTACTTGTGGCATTGTAGACTTGGTCATATCAATGCGACACGACTGGCTAAGTTACATAAGGATGGATATTTTAATCCATTCGAATTATCATCTTATGATACTTGTCATTCATGTCTCAAAGGAAAAATGACCAAAGCTCCGTTTAGTGGACACGGAGAAAGAGTTACAGAACTCTTAGGACTGATACATAGTGATGTATGCGGTCCCATGTCTACGCATGCCAGGAACGGTTCTTCCTACTTCATTACATTCACCGACGATCTCTCTAGATACGGACATGTGTTCCTGATGAAACATAAGTCTGAAGCTTTTGAGAAATTCAGAGAATATAAGCACGAAGTAGAGAACCAAATGGGCAAAAGTATTAAGATTCTTCGATCTGATCGAGGAGGTGAATACTTAAGCAATGAGTTCCTAGATTATCTAAAATAGAATGGGATTCTCTCTCAGCTTACTCCTCCTTATACACCACAGCACAACGGTGTATCGGAACGGAGGAATCGCACCCTATTAGATATGGTGCGCTCTATGATGAGCACTGCTGAGTTACCTATTTCATTCTGGGGGTATGCGCTTGAGACAACCAAAGACCTATTGAATATGGTTCCTACCAAATCAGTGCCTACCACTCCATATGAGATATGGAAAGGGAAGAGACCATCTCTTAAGTATGTTAAGATATGGGGTTGTCCAGCCTATGTCAAAAGACAAAATCCGGACAAACTCGAGGCAAGATCTGCCTTATGTAAGTTTGTAGGATATCCCAAAAATTCACAAGGGTATATCTTCTACCACCCCGAGGAACAAAAGGTATTTGTTTCTCGACATGCCACTTTCTTAGAAAAAGGTTTTCTTATGAAACAGATTAGTGGCATTGAGGTAGAACTGGAAGAGGTTCCAGCGACACAAACTATAAAAGAAGACTTGGTAGAACCAGACGATTCAGTAGTACCCGACGAACCCCAGCCTCTCCGCCGATCTAGCAGGGTTTCTCATCCACCTGAGAAATACTACGGTTTTCTCATTGATGGTAGAAGCGAGGATTGCATCATGTAGGATGATGACCCGACTAGTTTCGAGCAGGCCATCACGAGTGGTGACTCTGTGAAATGGCTGGATGCAATGCGATCTGAGATTGTAACGTTTTGAAAATCGTTTCGGTGAAATTTCGAAAAATCGGTAAAATAAGGGGGTTTTCTGTAAAAAGTCAAAATACAAATATCTTATTATAAAAATTAAATATACATATTCTAGCTATGTAATTGCTATTATTTGGTGTTTATTGAGCCGCTGGTGAAATTTCAAATTTTCTGAAAAAATATTATTTTATTATTATTTTAAGCCGTCACTAATACATTTAATTAGGGAAAATTACAAATTGGAATGAGTTGAAACAAATTTTGTGCATCATAAAACATTAAATAAAATTTTATCATGTGGTTTTTGGAACGAAAACATTTGCCAAAACGGTTTAGAAATTATTGAAGAAAAAAAAGGCTTTTTTAGCGTAAATGGATGTTTGGGGTATTGTATTTATCATTTTTCATCACCCCACACCCGTGCCCACACCCACACACCCCCACTTACTCCTCCCCATGGCTGAATTCAGCACCCACCATATTTTTTCCCCACTTGATTTTCAAGGAAAAAGAAATGAAAGAAAAGAAAAGAAAATGAGTGAAGTAGTTAGACTTTTGACTTTGTTTGACCTTGACCTTGTCCCCCCCTCCCATTTTCCTCACCTCCCTCTCTCTCCACCACCCACTTTTCTGGCCGAGCCTTCCCCTAGCTTCAGCCCAAAAAAATCCCACCTCATTTCACCTCCAAATTTCATCAATTTTGCATCAAAATCCATCAAAAACATCACTAATCCCAAATCCAACTCCTACCCATTATTCCTTGGCCATTCAAGCATGGATCTTGGAGCTTGGAAGCTAATTTGGGAGGCTAGTTTGCAAGTGGGATCTATAAATTTTAGGTATAAAATCTTAACCCTTTGGTTATGTGTTGATTAATTCCTCCAATTTAGGTTATTGTGATGTTTAAATAGGCTTTAAATTCAAGTTTATAATCTTAAGTGAAAGGGTTTTGAATGCAATTAGGGTTCTTATCATGTAATCATGGTTGCAAAATGTAGATTATCATCTTAAGGAAATGAAAACCTAATATAGTTGCTAATATGTAAATTGTTAGATGTATAATGTCCAAATTTAGCCTTTTTAGCAAACTAGATTTTTAGAAATTGTTAAAAATGTGAAATTTAAAATCTAGTTAGGGTTTTTATAAATTGGTTATGGTTTGAAAGTGTAGTATAACATCTTAGAGTATGCAAAGTGAATTCTAGTTGTCAATTTTCTAATTGTTACATTTAAATAGTTCTAATTAAGCTATTTGTAAACTAGGTTTTTGGGTTAAATGAAAATTGATGAGATAAAAATTTAATTATGGTTTGTGTGACTTAGTTAAAATATTATGTGGGTAATGTAACTATTATATTGGTTAAGATATCATGTTTTGTACAAAAACGGCGAAATGTGCTTACTAGATTTTCGGAAAAATGGCCTTTTAAGTGAAATTGGGGTTTTTGTGAGTTTTAACCTAGTTTATATTAAAATTAGTGTTCGTGAATGTGCAAATGAGTGTGATTGAATTTTTATCGATGGTTTAGCATTTGTACGCCGACTTCGAGGGTTTTTGGGATGATTTGTGAAAGCAACCATAGGTTTTGACCTATGTGGGATTCACGTGTCGTTTTGGGTCATGAGTCGGATTTTAATACGGCACGGTGCGTTATGATATGTAGGTACCCCCATGTGGACTTCGAGACAGCAAGCAAGCGCATGGCGACGTCGGCACCGACGAGCGAGGACCAGGTGAGTAGATTTATATCTACGGGGAGAAGTCGGGTGGATGGCGTATAGCACTCCCGCAGTCCGTGGTGGTGTATACGGATGCGTATACACACCAACAATTTATTATATGTTATTTGGGATTAATAACATTGCTTAGGATGGATATTGGTGTGTTGGATTACCTTAGTGTTGCGAACCCTAGGGTAGTGTTGCACTACACATACACACATACATACTTGCATACATTCCTATTGATATGTGCTCATGGGATTCTTTATAGTTATGGGTTCACATGGGTATGGGACTATGTGTTCACATACGGATTTGAGGATGATACTTGGGATTGAGCTGAGTCGATGAGATTTGATTTGAGGCCGTGAGATCGGTGATATAGCAGGGTTCGTATCTTAGATACGACATGACGTTGTAGCGGGTCCTTGACGTAGTTTTTATACACGTGCATGCATACTTAGGCGATATCAGTATTGTACTAGACATAGGTCAGTACCCTAGACTATGATCTTAGATAAAGAGGATACCAGAGGAATAGTGTGAGGAATATGATATTGACCCGTACCCAGATTTGGGGATGCCGTACGACGGATTTACGTACGAGCTATATCTTGATGATTGATCCGCACTCATGACTTGGGATGTCTGATTATAGATATGGTATCGGATATGATATTATTGAGGCGGGATCACCGACTAATATATATACAGGTATGTATATGTATCGACTCAGATGTTAGGCGGTTTCCTTACCTGTAGTCTAGCTTGTAGCGTGGCCTTTTAGTTTAGTTAGTTGTTAGATTAGATTCGGTTCCTACCTATTTCAAAGCTTACGAATCGTGCGTATTTTTAAAGACAGCCTAAGGGATCCTACGGATATTTCAAAAAACGTATCTTTTCTTAAAAACACCGTAGCCCCTATTTTCAAAACCCCACGATTCGTGTTATTTCAAAAGGCACCATTGTAGGACTTATATTAGGTTAAAATAGATTAGTTATCGTTGCGTCTAGTATTCAGCTCCCGCTCATTATTGTTGTTTGCTCCGCATCACATGCTTATATTATGCTTCATATTCCACTGTTGATATCTTATGGTTAGGACACCAGCACCATTACCGATGATGCGTATGTACCACGTACACTTACTTGCCGGCTCACACACATCTTCATCGGTAATTGCCATGTCACGTACACCTTAGAAAATATTATTGCTTGACATAGCCTGTTAGCTAATAGTTTAGACATGATATTAGTGTACTTGCCTTATATGTTAGTTTAGACATTGTAGTTATTACCTGCTACCTCATGCATACTGTTATTCATTGTTATGCCGCATTCATGGATTCTCATGCATATATTCACTTTTTACGTGCTATTGAGGTTTTGGATTTGGATTTCCATGAGATTTTCTGGATTTGGGGAAAACCGCAAAATATATACAAACTTCTTCTTTCTCTTTTTAAATAAAAAGTGCGGTTTTTCCTATGATGTATGAGTCGTCCACCATGAGTTTGCTGATGGATTTGGAGACCCTATTCGAGGAGTTGGATGAACCGTTTCGGGTACATGGTGGACCCGGTAAGGTACCCCGGGGCAAGAAGCTCGTGGTGATGACGATGAGCCTGGCAGGGGGAGACTACCTACCGATGATTTTACCCGACACGTCGGATATCCGGAGGATACCGTCGTGGTCTTGAGATGGATGGTAGGGGCCGGTCTGGACTGACGGCACCCTAGATATTGAAATTGAGACATTGAGATTTCGAGATATTGAGGTACTGAGATTTGATGATACAGGCCAGTCCGGATGGCCGGAGCCTGAGGTTTTGAGACATTGAGATTTATGTTTTGTGTCGATGCTAGACACTGTTGATGCTGATTTCATTTATGATACCTCATTTTAAAAATACAAAGGAAATCTCACTAATTTATGAAAACAGTTTCTTCATTTACATGTATTCTGTTTTGATGCATTCATACCTCATTCACATGATATATTGCTACCTGAGGCACTGACACGGGCATATGAGATTACACTCGGGTTGGATATTTACCCTAGCCTTGTTATAGGCTACATGTTATTCATATATTTGAGGATATATTATGATCATTGACTGTTCAGTCGATAAAACTGCACATTTGTAGTACATTTTTCCTACCATTTTTATATTAAAAAAGGACTATATTATAATATATTATACATATGAGGGTTTATGTGTAAAAACATTATTTTCCATGTGTTAATATATGTTAATTATCATTTGGTAGGAAAATGTATGCAAATAATATTATTGGTCTAATCCTAGTAGAACAAAGTCTACTAAAATCTTATTTGAGTTGTTGTGCAGAATATTTCCAAGTTGTTATGCAGGATTTAACAAACAAATCAATTTGTTGAAGAAAACTTGCCAAATTAAGAAGCAAACTTGGAGACCAAGTCTGGAAGCAACCGAGAGATGATTTCTGAATTCTAAAGATGCCTAGGATTGCCAAATGTCACCATCAGAGAGCCAGAGAAATATGATCAAAAGATCCCTACCATTGGCCGCGGATCCGCGGCCAAACCCACCCTTGGGCCGCGGATCCACCGCACTATTGATGAGTTGGAATGCAAGATTTTGGGAGATTGATTACTGCAATATTTTACCAACTTTTCAACTAAAAGATTCTGGCTTTGCACTATAAAAGGGCACCGAGGGCCCCTTGGAAAAATGTATCAAGCCGACGAGATCACGAAGTCCAAGACGGCTCACACATCCAGGCTGATCATCAACGGTTCATCTACCTCCTTGGAAGAGATCGAGAAGCAAACTAGGTTTTTGTAATCATTTTCTAAGGAATCAAAGTGTACTTGATCTTGTTGATTAATAAAGGTAGTTCTTTTTCTTATTCTATTTCTTCGTAGTTTAATTATGCAATTTCTCTCCATCTCTTTTTCTCGCAACATGCGCGAGTAATTCTCCGCTTGTTAGGGTTCGTAGGATTAGGGTAGGCTAATGGAAGATGAAGATAATTAAACCCTTTTTAAGTCCTATAAAGTTTAGGAACTTTATCAAAAGAATCATTAACATCCTAATCGGGCGCGCTAGCAATTCTTTGCTAGTTCCGACCGCGATTAGAGATTAGATTAATGATTGTTTTGGTAAGGGCTAGATAATGAACGGAGTTCCGTGTCGAGATAAGGGTTAAGAGTGGGATTCCTTTTCCCTCCAGAAACCCTAATCTACACGCATCACCGTCGTTCTAGTTCTAAATCTATTAATGGATAAAAAGGGTAACTTTTAATTAATCTTCCATAACTACTAAATCCTAACGAACCCTACAAGCCCTATTATTATATTATTTAAATCTCTAAAATAATCTAGATCTATATTTTACATTCTTGTTTAAAATAGATCTAGAAACTTTTCACAAAATTCTTTCTTCCTCCTCTCTTTTTCAACACATCTAAAGTAAAAATAAAAGGTTCAACGTTTCCCAGAGGACGACCCGTACTCATCTCGGTCTAGCTACACGCGATACCGTTATTGATTGCGGTTAACTACAAACACACTTTTTCGAATCAATCAAATGGCTCCGTTGCCGGGGAAACGTGCGTAATTTTTTTTATTTTTACTATTTGTGTTGAATTCTTAGACGAGTCATATCATTATTAAAACAAAACTGCAAATTGTATATTTAACGATTATTGTGTGAATTTTTGCGAGGAAATCTGAAGTCACGGACTTGAGGAAACAGGAGATCTAGGGTTCACACTTCTCTGGTAAGATTCTAACTCCTTTTTCTCTCCTCTAAAATCCAATAAAATCTATTTTCTGCAGGATTCTTTGCAAAATATCGCCGCTCAAAAATCATTTTGCAAAGTTTTGTTTTTCGGTTTGTTTTTGCATATTTTAATACGGATCTTTAAGGGGCAAGGACCAAATCAAGATTAGGTGGGGATTTCATCACCCTTCCTAAGCCCCACAAATCACAAACCGAGCATATAGATCAACCCTTCATTAATTTAAAAAATATCTAGACCAGACTCTAAGGACTGTCGCGCTCAATAAGGACAGAGGAAGGTCGTGGGTAATCTATCGTTTATCCGCATTACTTTTGTAGTGCCTAGGTAAGTGTGACAAAGGCTAGTGGTTTTTAATTAGGCCCACGACGTGGTTCCTTCCCACTTACCTGGCACTTACCTGGCTACAAGGGTAGTACGGAGGCGGTAGAGGATTTATCCTGCGGCTTGTCCTTTGGAAGTCTAGGAGCGGTCTAGAGACTGGACCTAGGTAACCATAGTTCTAGGGTTGTGCATTTTTTGTGATTTGTCTAAATCCGTCATTTTTCAAAACAAACCAATTACTTTCTCTCCTTTTTACCCCTTCCCCCTTCTTCTCTTCTTATAATGGGTGACCTAAACAGAAGAACACTTGCCGAGCTTTGCTGTCCACAACCAGATATCTCTTGTTTTCGAAATCCCTTCGGTATACCGTCCGGCTCTTCCATGTCCTTAAAAGATCATATAGAACAAGCGGGAAGAAACAGTTGGCCACCTCAGTCTAGGTCTTATCAACCATATCCTAATCCTACACCTGTTTCAGTTCATACCCAGAGTGAGGAAGCCCCTAGACGAATGTTCATTGCTGAGCATATAGCTAGGTCTAGAGGCCAAAGTTTCAACCCGGACCAATATCAACCATCACCACCACTGTCCGGAGAAGAGTTTGATATGCGGTTTGTGGCATATAAGATGTCTGTTGAAAATAGCCAGCCAACCAACCCATATCAATATTCTTCTTATCATAATATTGATCCTACTCCTACCCAAGTTCCGCAACCATTCTATTCCTATCAATCCAATCCGACTTTTCCACCTACTCTAGACAGTTCTTCTAATCAGTCATTTGGGAGTTTTAATTATCCACAGGAATTTCAATCTTATACTGAAACCCCTTATCAGCCTAAGACTAGTCTGGAGCAGACATTAGAAAAATTTATGGAAATGTCGAACCAAATTATGAAGGATTTGGGTAGTAAGACAGAACTGTACCTCCAAACTGAAATCCACAACTCCAGTTTCATAGATTCATCAAGTACACCAAATAGAATGACTGATAAGTTGTGTGACTTTGTAGTGTTTGATTTACCCAACTGTGAAGGGTCCCTTTCAAGTGAAACTATACCCAACCCTTGTGATCTCTACACCTCCACTCTTGAACCAAAACTGATTGAAAACCATACTTTTGATGAGGAGTTTGAGAATTTTAACCTTCACTTGAATGAGGTGATTGACGTTGGGGATATTTTGATTGATGAACCCGAAATTTTGGATGATTTTGGCCCACCAATTCATCAAATCCTTTCACTTCCTTATGGTCATCATCTTGAGCCTTTAATTCTTCCCGAATCCCAAATATGTCTTGAAGTTGATGATAATGGTATACGCGAAGATCAGACCGAAATACAACCTCCATCTTCCACATCTGGTTCAGAAACACTCGACATACCAATTTGTTTACCCATTTCACCTTCTACTTTCTCCGGTTCTTCTTCTGTTCCTATAGTTTCAGTGAGTTTTGATAAATCACAATCCGTTAATTCAAGTTCTGTAATACCGGAAATTCAACTTGATTTGGATATTTTTGAAAAAGAGGTAGATGAGTTTTTCGAGTCCTCTACCTCAGTGATTTTTTATGAATCAAGTAGAATAAATTCTGGCACAAAACTCTTTGACAGCAAAATGTTCAATCACACCATTGATAAAGGTTTTGAAGAACTTTTTGCTGACGAACTTGAATTTTTAAACAATACGGATTTTGTGATTGATCAATCTCCACCTCTAGAGGTTGAACCGTCACCATTCCTTCTTTCTAATCATTCACATTCATCCTCATTCTTTCTTTTCTCTAATTTCAAACCCTTTCCAGACCACCTCTTATGCCTTCCCCACTTTTTCTTGAGTCGATACAACACATTCTTCCACTAACCTATACGATATACTGATAAAATCTTTGAATGGTTGGTGTTAACTTTTGGTCTTTGTAAAGCCTTACTTTGACCAAATGACTCACCCCCTCTTAAAATGCTTCGTATTGTCTAACTCATGTTTGAGGGGGGGGTATATTTTTGGCTCTTGAACATAACTTTTGTCCTCAAATTTGTGAGCCAAAAATAAGTTTGGGGGAGGATTTTCACTTTCATATATGCTTGCCCCCATTAATAATTTCCTCCCAAGTCTACAGGTTTTTGAGCTTAACGGATGACATCAGTGAGGACACTGCTGTAAACAGGTTTGGGGGAGGTTTGTGCTTATTTACACATCAATTTGCATCATATTTTGCATAAGCACAATATTTTCCAAAAAAAAAAAATCTTTTATAACAAATGAGTAGAAAGTGAAACATTACATCCAAAAGATAGGAATAGTTTAAGAAAACCAAGAAAATTAGAAGTTTTCTTATACGAACTAGTAATAAGTAGTTATGAGCTGTTGTCCCAAGGGTTAGTAAGATGAAGGAAGTCACTAATCTGAGGATAAAAATAAGTCTGAAAAATAGTTTCTATTCTGGAAGCCAAACATTTGAATGTTGATACCCTACAATATGCACCTACACACGTCTTGAAACTCGGGATAGTAGAGGATACCTTGAAATGCTCTTGTCTAAAAGCCAAAGTATGAAGGAAGTATAAAAATGGTGAAAAGAAAAAAAATGAACACTGGTTTTGTATCGCCAAGGTAGCAATAAAAAAAATATAGCGAGGGTGCCTCTTCACCTAGTGCCCTAAGGCCAACTGGTCTGGGAGTCACTGCTAAGCCTTAGGTGGTGCAAGACAAGAAAAATACTATCACCAAATCAGCAAGCACTTGAGTAATCGGTCGGTTAGTACCTCAAGAAGTATTAGCGGTCGCATGAAAAGGTGTGAGAAAACCTAAGTATTCATAAAGTACTGAGGTAGATGGACAAGAGTATGATAGCTTGAATTGAATTCTCCGAGTGTAGGGATGTTCTTTATACACACGTGGGGTTATATGATCAATGTTTGGATTGAAGGTAGGAATGAAGAATAAAGACGATGTTTTATTGAGGGATTATGTGATTTCTAACATTTTTTCATGACTATTAAGATAGGGCTCATGACAACTGAAAAGCTAGTATAGTTGGAAACTCTTCTTTTCAAAGTATTTCTTTTATGGTTCTTGTCTTTATATGTAAATTTCACCATCTTTCTTTTGTTATAGGATTTTGTGGGTGTAATCCGCTGAAAACCCTCAGGAGACAACACTCCTCCTACAAGGGACACCTAGAGATTTAAGGGCTTGTTGCACGTGCTCAGTGCAATCGTGTCTGCCTACGAAAGTGTGCTTAGTTTTCTCCTTTCTTTTTCTCCTCTTGAATAAACTAGTTTGCTCGGGACGATCAAAGATAAGTTTGGGGGTATTTGTTCAGTCGATAAAACTGCACATTTGTAGTACATTTTTCCTACCATTTTTATATTAAAAAAGGACTATATTATAATATATTATACATATGAGGGTTTATGTGTAAAAACATTATTTTCCATGTGTTAATATATGTTAATTATCATTTGGTAGGAAAATATATGCAAATAATATTATTGGTCTAATCCTAGTAGAACAAAATCTACTAAAATCTTATTTGAGTTGTTGTGCAGAATATTTCCAAGTTGTTATGCAGGATTTAACAAACAAATCAATTTGTTAAAGAAAACTTGCCAAATTAAGAAGCAAACTTGGAGACCAAGTCTGGAAGCAACCGAGAGATGATTTCTGAATTCTAAAGATTCCTAGGATTGCCAAATGTCACCATTAGAGAGCCAGAGAAATATGATCAAAAGATCCCTACCATTGGCCGCGGATCCGCGGCCAAACCCACCCTTGGGCCGCGGATCCGCCGCACTATTGATGAGTTGGAATGAAAGATTTTGGGAGATTGATTACTGCAATATTTTAACAACTTTTCAACTAAAAGATTCTGGCTTTGCACTATAAAAAGGCACCGAGGGCCTCTTGGAAAAATGTATCAAGCCGACGAGATCACGAAGTCCAAGACGGCTCACGCATCCAGGCTGATCATCAACGGTTCATCTACCTCCTTGGAAGAGTTCGAGAAGCAAACTAGGTTTTTGTAATCATTTTCTAAGGAATCAAAGTGTACTTGATCTTGTTGATTAATAAAGGTAGTTCTTTTTCTTATTCTATTTCTTCGTAGTTTAATTATGCAATTTCTCTCCATCTCTTTTTCTCGCAACATGCGCGAGTAATTCTCCGCTTGTTAGGGTTCGTAGGATTAGGGTAGGCTAATGGACGATGAAGATAATTAAACCCTTTTTAAGTCCTATAAAGTTTAGGAACTTTATCAAAAGAATCATTAACATCCTAATCGGGCGCGCTAGCAATTCTTTGCTAGTTCCGACCGCGATTAGAGATTAGATTAATGATTGTTTTGGTAAGGGCTAGATAATGAACGGAGTTCCGTGTCGAGATAAGGGTTAAGAGTGGGATTCCTTTTCCCTCCAGAAACCCTAATCTACACGCATCACCGTCGTTCTAGTTCTAAATCTATTAATGGATAAAAAGGGTAACTTTTAATTAATCTTCCATAACTACTAAATCCTAACGAACCCTACAAGCCCTATTATTATATTATTTAAATCTCTAAAATAATCTAGATCTATATTTTACATTCTTGTTTAAAATAGATCTAGAAACTTTTCACAAAATTCTTTCTTCCTCCTCTCTTTTTCAACACATCTAAAGTAAAAATAAAAGGTTCAACGTTTCCCAGAGGACGACCCGTACTCATCTCGGTCTAGCTACACGCGACACCGTTATTGATTGCGGTTAACTACAAACACACTTTTTCGAATCAATCATTGACCTAGGTTGCGTTATTTGTGCGATTTCTGTGCGTAGATCTTTTTCTACTCACGAGTTGGCAACTCACCCCCGTTGTGCCCCAGTTTCTTGCAGGTGTTGCCGTACGGATTTCATTACGGCTTTGCGGGCACGGTTTCTTTTCGGGTGACTTGCTAGTAGGTGGGTTTATTGTATCTTACCCATCATTATACCTTGTATATTATATTTCAGTTGTATCTAGAAATTCCATCAACCAAACTTGTATTTTTTTTGAGATAGAGACCAGTAATGTTATTCTTTCGACCATAGAGTAGCATGTTATATTTCTTGAGTTTCTTGCTGGTTGAGTTCCATTTCTGTTGTGATCCTCGCCTTTAGGCGTTGTATATTATGTTGCATACAGGTAGATTTGATATGGTTCTTCCTATTCTCTACTACTTTTCTTGGTTTGGATTTCTGGGTTTCGGCTTACTTAGCATACGTACGCCTTGAGACGTTCGTAGTCTAAGTGTCGGTCATGTTTCGTACTTTCGGGTCGTGACAGAGATAGAATCCATGTACACCAACAAAGTATGGACTTTGGAAAATGCTCCTGAAGGGGTAAAACCCATAGGGAGCAAGTGGATCTTTAAAAAGAAATTTGGTGTAGATGGAAAAGTTGAGACTTTCAAAGCTAGACTTGTTGCAAAGGGTTTTCGTCAACGACCAGGTGTGGATTATGACGAAACCTTTTCTCCAGTAGCTATGCTTAAGTCCATCCGGATCTTACTTGTTATTGCTGCATACCATGACTAAGAAATTTGACAAATGGATGTTAAGACCGCCTTTCTAAACGGTGATTTAGAAGAGTGCGTGTACATGACTCAGCCAGAGGGCTTCGTAGATAGTGGGAGCAGCGGAAAGGTGTGCAAGCTGCTTAAATCCATTTATGGGTTAAAGCAAGCATCGCGGAGTTGGAACATCTGTTTTGATGTTGTAGTCAAAGAGTTTGACTTCATCAAAAATATAGATGAACCTTGTATCTATAAGAAGGTAGCAGAGAGTAAGGTTGTCTTCCTCGTATTGTACGTGGATGACATACTCTTGATAGGAAATGATATTCCTATGCTGCAATCAGTCAAGCTCTTCTTATCATAAAGATTCTCAATGAAAGATCTAGGTGATGCCTCCTGCATATTGGGAATCATGATCTACAGAGATAGATATAAACGGATACTGGGATTGTCCCAATACAGGTACATTGACACCATACTAAAGAGGTTTAGTATGGAAGAATCCAAGCGTGGGAACCAACACACGATCTCTGGACTCACTCTCTCCAAAGAGATGTCTCCCAAGACTGATTTGGAGAGAGCTCGCATGCAAGGGATACCCTATGCTTCGGCAGTAGGTTCTATCATGTATGCGATGCTATGTACCAGACCCGATGTAGCATACTCACTAAGTGTAGTGAGTCGGTATCAAGCAGATCCTAGAGAGAGTTACTGGACAGCTGTGAAGAACATTCTCAAGTACTTACGAAGGACTAGAAACATGTTCTGGGTGTATGGTAACGGAGAACTCCAGGCGGAGTCCTTTACCTATTCCAGCTTCCAAAGTGATAAGGACGACTCTAAGTCGCACTCGGGTTTTGTCTTTACCCTCAATGGAGGGGCGGTATGTTGGAAGAGTTCCAAAAAGGATACCGTAGCAGACTCGACGATGGAGGCTGAATACATCGCTGCCAACGATGCTGCTAAAGAGGCTGTCTAGATAAAGAAGTCCATTAGTGAACTTGGTGTGGTTCCATCCATTGAACATCCAATACCTCTGTATTGCGATAACAATGGAGATGTGGCGTTGGCCAAGGAACCCAGGTCCCATCAAAAGTCCAGACATATTCTGAGGCGGTATCACCTGATCAGGGAGATAGTTGATCGCCGGGAGATCGAGGTCAGGAAAGTAGATACGAAGGACAACATTGCGGATCCACTCATGAAGGCCATTCCCCAGATACAGTTTGAGAGATTATTCGGGATGCTAGGTATGAGATACTACAGCAGCTGGCCTTAGTGCAAGTGGGAGATTGTTAGTTATGTATATACCCTAGAGGCCATTGTTGTACATAGGATGTATATTATAATGGATGCTTGGATATATATAGAGAGGACTTTCTTGCTCGTCAAGATAGTATGCTATTTGGTTTCACTTTATCTTAACATGTTGACTTATATTGGTTTACTGTTTTTCTCTCACATGTTGATAAAGCCCTTAGGATCTGTACTCGACTACTGGGACTATGATGAGATCATACTAGTGGGGCTACGGTAGTCGATGAGTACATCCTATAACTGTTCCTAGTCGAGAGTATATCGAGACAGGGCATCGATATACTAGAGTAGACTAGCGTATACACATCTTGACCTATATGATAGGAGATGGATGATCCCATATCCATCGGTGTTTGACATCAAGGATGGTGTACGGGTTCTCAGTGGAGACTGGGTACACTGGACGGACTCGCCGAGAACTCCCAGATAGTGATATACCACACGTCAGATGGCAGTTCTCCGGTGACACTGGTATAGGGTAGTCTGTAGACCCGAGATCGTCATAGAGTTTTTTGTGATTCCCACTGTGCTTTGATTTCCACCTTACCACGTCCAAGAGGGCGTGCAAAACGGTGGCTTTTGGGTGCAGTCCCGAATCACATGGAGGCAATGAGCGATAGGAGGGAATTCGTCTCTCCCGGTATAGGGAGTTGATGTTGTACTGTGTTCAATTGGCTATAACTGGAAGTCCCTGGCCAGGGCTGATATAGAGATTTTCTGGTAAGTGTTACCAGTAGTTTCTCGACCCGTTATAAGCCTCACATCGACACGACTTATCGGTTACTGTGGTCTGACGTATACCACCCCTAGACTTCATATGCGACATATCAGACGAACAGACCGGACTGTACGGGAGTTTTACTGATTGGATTCACAGGAGAACGTACAGGCTAGCTTGTTGATCTTCTGATCGCTCAATACCTGGGTGGCTGTTACGTTTAGCTGACCGCTTGCAGCTTGTGGGTGTTTGATATGATCATCACCTGCTACCGGGGTATTGACGATTCTTTAGAGTCCTACACAGAGGTTTCTTGGCTCAGGAAAAATGGAGTAGAAACACATATGTGATATGCGCAGGACTGAGGATAATGCTTCTGAGATACCGTATTATATTCTCGCGATATTTAGATATGAACCGGGACATCGGATCAAGTGTTGATTCGATGAATCGGTACATGATATATTAGTCGGTTATATTCGATATAGCCGGATTGTCGGATCAAGTGTTGATTCGATGATTAATGTATAATAATATATATGATATACTGTATTACATTATCTAATATTGGCTCGCTTTATTATTTCATTTTCTCACCGGATAATACATTGATATATATGCGATATATGTTAATTGTATTATTTTCTTTTGTTGCAAATATATAATATATATGATATATATTATTGTGACATGATATGATTAATAATGGAACATGTTAGTGGAGATTAAGCAAGGTTAGGGTTTGATTAGGGTTAGTTCTTTCTTGCACATTCTAGAAGGAAATCCTTTTGTCATGAGAAAGATATTATGTTGATATTTATCCATGACTCATTCTTTAACCCAACCAAACCATAGCCCTAGTGTATTCTCTACAAAGGTTATCCTAGTCATCCTTGACCATGGTTCCATGATTAATCATATATTCATTTCTATTATTCATCACAAAATGATTGTCTCATTATTCATCATCTTCCTCTCTCTTGAGCTTTGAGAAAGCTTGCTAGTTTTTCATTTTGGGATGAATTCATGTGAGAATTTGATATAAAAAGATAGCATAAATACTACTCCATCATCCTCATCTAATCTAGCCTATTAGATTAGGGTGTTCACCTCATTAGAGTGAGAGAGCTTGAGTTATTGCAACTTCGACGTAGATCATCGGAGAAAAGGGATACTACAAGCTAGCATGGATCGTTCGAGTAGTGGAGCCTCTCTTGAGTCCGGGAGATCGTGGATCGCGGCGAAGAGACTTCTACTCGAAGCTTATGAAGTGAAGGAGCGGACTACAAAGGTTGTAATCCCTCACACTTAGTAGTAAAAATGTTTACTTGCATGTTAAACCCTAATAATCTAGCAAAGATCCCGTCTTTGGGTTGTTCGGCACATCTAAAATTTTATTCGGGCATGGTTGATGCCTTATGAACCCTCACAAGAGTGCCTAGGAACCCTACACTTCCACTGCTCCCACTGACTACAACAACCCTCTGGCAGAGTCATATACACGTGTACTTCTAAAGCTAGTTTAGAACGACGCTATACTCATCCTTATGCCGGGTCTCATAGTCTAGAACAACAGTAATGGTAAGTCTGGGTAAACAAGAACCTCTCTGTCACTGTCTTTGAGGATACCGAAGTACCTCTCGGGCGCCTGAGGTTACCCACCATATCTGTGGAGTGGCTAATGGAATGTCAAACCCGATTGAATCTTTAGGTTCTATTAAATTTTCAATAATCGTTTGTGGTTCTGGAATCACTTCTAGTTCTACCATACTCCCACTACTATTTTCTGAAAAATTCCATTTTTCTAAAACTGTGGCGAGTCAAGAACAATATCACTATTGATCTTCCAGATGGTAGAAAGTTATTCCTCGTCATAGCCCGGGATAACCCATAAACTTCCATTACAGAAATGTGCCTTGAGTCATCCAGAGTCTGGTTTTAAGCATAAGCCAGATAACTCCATATGCCTTAACATCGTTAAGATATGAACCATTCTATATACAATATAGAAACAGAGGCACTGATTTAATTGGAACCAGATTCAAATTATGCAGCTGTCTCTAGTGCATGTCAACTAAATGTAGAGAGGCCGATCAAGATTACTCAACTAGGAGTGTATCCATATATGGGTAACCTGAAAGAGAAGCAAGTTCTCAAAATCATTATTATCAGCTGAATACCAAACACAAGTATCTACATCTTCAATCACCTTGAAGAATCCTGATACTTGCAACACATGGTTCTCTACTTTATTCTTGTACCTATAACTTCTCAAAACTTGGACATTGTATTTCTAGGAAACACTTGTCTAAAACTGGAGAAGTCACAAGTAAACAGAATATAGTACGAGTACCAACCCCTTTGTCCTAATAGACACTGGACAATATATAATACTTTGTATAAGTCCCCTGAGTTGAATAACTCAAATCCTGTGCGTCGTAGGTTGAAAACTGTACTATGGTTAAGAAGAGTTACACCGTTGTTTAATGCTTCTTACCTAACCATCAACTGATATAGATAAATGTCATAGACATAATTTCAAAAGTTTATATCTCACTTTATAAAATAACGTACAGATATATCTGTTTGAAAATGGTTCATAACAACGGATATTCAAAACCAAAATTTTTCCGTCAGGCAAAACCCCAGGTGATTTCCTTAAATATCACCAATTACAACGAATTCCGATATAATGAGGATGATCACCTAATTCCCAATAACTTACTCACACTCATCATCTGTAAAACCATATAGATGTGAGAATAAAACTTGGTAAATATATACCCTGGAGTAAGGATCTAATTAGGAGATCAGTTTTCTATTAAAAACGCACAGTGAAACTGAAACATTAAAATGTTTCGAAGGGGTATCAGGGTATTCCTAGTAATGCATCTTCCATAATCCAGATTCATGACTGTAACCGTATATTTCCCTTCCATCTCTCCAAATCCCTTTATTTGTCTTTACTCATTACCTTTTGTACACTACCCTTAGGCTAAATGGTTTTCTTCCTTCTCTACCGTTCGTGCCTATGGTTTGGAAGAAGACTATCCAATAAGCGTAATAGGTATACTCCCCTAATCCTAGGAGCACTCGCAACCTGAGAGAAGGTAAAGATAAAAGACAACTGAATAATCCTGATTCCATTTCTTCTGAAACAGAATCCATCCTCGAACTGGAACAAGTTTATTCGAGTACGATGGATTATCCTATAACTGTGGATCTTCGTAATGATACGGGATGTTCTGGAGAAAATCAAAGGTAAAGTAGGAGTGACGATGATATACACGGTTTGGTCATGAATAATAGCAGTTGCAATTTTCTTTTCCCTCTTTCTAATCCCTTAATTTGTCTTTACTTATTACCCTCTGTACACCACACTTAGGCTAATCGGTTTTCTTCCTTCCCCACCTTTCAGCACCTGCCTATGGTTTGGAAGAAGACTATCCAATAAGCGCAATAGGTGTACCCTCTCCTAATCCTAGGAGCCCTCACAACCCGAGAGAAGGTAAAAGGAAAAGACAACCGAACAGTTCTATTCAATTTCTCCAAAACCAGAAACCATCCTCGATTCTGAAACAAGTTTCTTTGAGTTCGTATGTAACTATACGATGGCCATATCCAATAAATATATGCATCTTCGTAGTGATACAGAATGCTCCGGAGAAACGCAAAGGGTAAAAGTAGGAGTGGCAATGAAGTATGCAACTCCGACAATCCAAAAGCCAGTGTTTTAAGAAGGTTCGGTTGACTTGGTCACTAAGTTATAATCTAGGGTCGGGACATGGTCGCTGCCAAAGAGAGAGAGAGAAAAGAAACACTCTGCGTGCACTCTAACCTAGATAAGAATGGTTAATCATTTTATATAATCAGGATGTCTCCCACTGTATCCTCAAATTCTCCTCCAAACCCGAAAGAAGAATTAGTCGGGATCATCTAAAATCACCCGAGGAGTAAACCAACTCATCAGTGGGTATCGGGATCCAACTATCATCGCATGATAACCTGATGGAATCCACTCACGTTATCACACTCCAGAAGGTATGTGCATGCCTGGCAAGTTTCATGTATGTTTGAAACTCCCGATGTGATTTTTACCCCATGCTCTTATGACCTTGACGAAGGTCAACAAATCATAAGTCACATGTCAAGTTCTTCCCGTCATTGTCCCGATTAATTTGAACCCACCCGTACTCGCCTTTGACGAAGGTCAACAAGGCTGTACGATTGTCCCAAACCAACGCATCTATCTATGCGACAGAAAAGTAACAAACAACTACCATACACTATGCCTTGACAAAGGTCAACAAACATAGCATGAATACTAAGTGCTACCCGTCTGAAATGACGGAGGGCTACGAATGGTTTTTGGCGAAAAACCTTTAACGTAATGAACTTGATATCGTTGTAGGAACCAGATAGCTTTTTACAGAAATATAGTGGCGAAAACCTTTGCTAAAGAGGTCACTCCGGGTGAAGGGATCTCAGCTCTTTCCTCGTGAAATGAGGTGCATGATATTCTCACTGAATACCGCGATGCAAAGAAAAAAGTAATCGACTATAGTGAAATTATTACACTGACGCAAACTTATGCCTAAGGGATCGCTCCCGGTGAAGGGATCTCGACCCTTGCCTCGTCGAATGAGGTGCTGGATATTCATAACCGAATACCGCTGTGCAAAACAAAAGAAAACGTCCTTTTAATAACAGCTTTTTAAAATTGTTCCAACAATATTGAATAGGTCTGTTTTCCTTGCATTGATCTGAATCAATGCAGTCTCATCAATTAATCACACCACAAAAGAACGAAAATATGATGTACGTATATGCCATCCGCATTCACCACTGGGTCCCGTCATCACCCGTTAGGTTACTTAAGTAACTACAGAGCGTGGACTGGACTAGCGTGGATGAAAAACATACAGAACATCTACTAGTATATATATAACAATATATAATAATCGCTCCAGATATGATAAATGCAACATCACAAACAAGCGATAAGCATCACAGAACAATACAAATAATCTGGGAGCTCCGGGTTTCCTTTGAGCCACAAGTGAAACCCGACGATCCTCGGGTCGTGTGGATAGCCTGTGCAATGAAAACATAGACCCCTACGAGCGCGACAAGTTACCCGCCAAAACCAGAAGCGAGGCTGCCCCCTTCATCAAAGTGAATGGGTCACCCGGCACTTCACAGAATCCGGTAACCTCTTCTTGGGTCAACCTGCACCCTCTACGAATGCGGCGAATAGCCCACCAATTCTAGAGTGAGGCCCCCTCCTTCTCAACGCCATGAGACGCGGACCCGTTGCCCTCCAGAACCCGGCTATCCGTGCACTCCATCGCGGGGTAATCCTAGTACAGAAAAGAAAATATGTAAAATGGTGACATCGACCTCAACCCGGTCTTCCCCAAAAGAATAATATACAAACAGACAATGACGGCAGTCCACATGTCGGGCGCTCGCCCCATAATATCAAATGTACAAATAAAACTAAACGGTACTATCATTGCAACCAAGCTCTCCACCACGACGAATCCGCAACAATACAGCACAACACAGAACATCAACGTAAATGTCACGTTCGCAAACCCGTCTAAAAGAACTATAGCAATTAGACAAGTTGTACCGCTCTAATGACATTCACGGTCACAGATAAAAATGTAAGTACTGTAAACTTTAAACAATGTTAGAAAATATCGAGTTCGAAATAACCCCGAGTAGCCCCCAAACAAGTAGATAAATTCATATCTAAACTGGGCTAAACTAGCAATACCACTGAACCAATATTCCAGAGACCAGACCACAACCCAAATACGAAGTCCAGATTCCCTACAATGGCTGTCCAGCTCGGATTCTGGAGCATTGTGCTCGGTTTTTTTCCAGGTGGAATTGGTTCGTATTTAAGGTGTAGTCAAGTGGTCATGTTAGTAGTCTTCTGCAGTTACTAAAATAATTTTAGAAGACCATATAAAATTTGACAGAAACTGGAATGTCGTTGGTATTGATTTGGAGTTGTTTCGGTTTCGATAGATTAATATCGTCTAAACAACTAGTATGCGGTTAATGGGTTGGCTCTAATACCATGTAAGGCTAAGCCAGCGCCCCAGCCATCAATCCGTGGCCAAATGCGGAACAAAAACTTTTAAAACTTGGCGCTAACGGAACCCTAAACGACGGATCGTACCATTAACTCTATACTAGTTATCATAAAAGAGTTTAGAGAGGTTATACCGATCGATCCGTGTCCTTCAGTCTTCGACCTCTGTCCAATCTCCTCACGGCTGCCTCAATGATGTCTGGTCTCCAGTCTCTCTCGTCGAAGACGATCCACGTCGAGGATTAGTAATACGGGCTCCCGCTTCAAAACCGAAGTAACTCGAGCATCCATTTTGCTAGCCTAGATGCCCAAGATGAAGTAGAGAGTGTGTGTGAATACTTTGTCTCAATACACCCATGGATTCTCAACTCATGAGAGGGAATGGGTGGAGGTGAAGAAGTTGCCAAATGTGAAGAAGTGTGAGCTCAAGTTTTGGCTTAAAAGAAAACGCAACTTAAGAAAGTATCTGTTCTTTTTCCTTGTGTTGTTTTGACCAAGTCTTTTGTGTGTGATTTATTGTGTGCACTCAAAGAAAAATCCTCACAAGAAAACCACATCCATCTCACAAATATCTAACACAAATATCTTTTCTAAAACAAAACAACACTTGACCCAAGACCATGAGTCACTAAGTGCATGTGCCATGCATCAATGCATATTGCCAAAACTCACACTCAAAATTTTCACCACAATTAAACATTTAATCTAAATGTTTAAATCAAGAAAAGAAATGGCAATCCAAAAGTAGACTCGTAACGAATTACAAGAATACCCTTCATCCGTATATACATACTTGTATCCGTATTCCGACTGAATACGAATACTATAAGACGAAAATAATCCAGCAATATAATACTAGGATCCGGCTTAAACCAAAGCCCACCAGTATTATCCGTCCGGTGATGATCCGTGCATAAGTGTACATATATGATCGAACCGTGCCATAAAACCATACAACCTCTACAACGTTTCGTCCGAACCAGGAAAACCCTCTGTGTGGGACTCTAAAGACTCGTCAATACGCTGGCAATGGGTTTAACCACAAACACGTCAGTGGCACTATCTGTATATAATGGTTGCCTAGGTATTGAGCGAAAGGGAGGCCGACGAGCAAACTCATCCTGAAACCCTACTGAGCCTGACAGTGACAATATCTGTACAGTCCGGTCCGTTCGTCTATGAGTATCGCATATCGAGTCTAGGGGGTAAATAAATTCAGACCCCTAATAACGCAATATTCAGTGTTGGTATGAAGCCTATCACCACCTGAGAAACTACTGATCCGAATCAGTAATTCTTGACTACCTTGGCCAAGGATTTCTGGTGATGGCCACCCGTGCACACCGCGACATCAACCCCCAATACCGGGAGAGACAAATCCCCTGACGATCCGCTCACTGCCTCCATGTGGCTCGAGACTGTACCCAACTAAAACCTGTTTGCACGACTCCTTTGAGCCGTGGTAGGGTAGTAATCAAAGCACAGTGGGAACTCACACGAGATAAATGACGATCTCAAGTCGATAGATTAACCTGTACACAAGTCACCAGCGAACTACCATCTGACAATAGGTATAATACCAACTAGCATGTTTCCGGCGAGTCCGTCCGGTGTACTCATAACCCAATGAGCGCATGTATACATCATAGGTGAACCAACTGACACCAATGGCTTGTTAGACCGGCCACCGCCCCTCGTCGGGGTCTCGATCCGTATACACTAGTCTACTCATAGAGTATCGATGCTCAGTCTCGAAAATCCCACGACTAGGGACACTTTCAGGATGTGCTTATAGACCACCCAACTCTCACGTATATGTTCGTCATCATACTGCTGGTAGTTAAGTAAGAATCTTATGGGCTCTATCAACATTTAATAGTGATCTATAATGTCATCTGAAGTATGTACACGATGATAAAGACAAACCGGATTGCATATTATCATCTCGAGTAAGACTGTTCTACCGGTATAGGTCATCACTCAATCATTGCAATCACGTGCCTGCGATCTAATAATTGACTTGAGAGCACTATAGCCAACCCTTCCTCCGCCAAGGCCTCCGTCGCCGTACAAACCATCGACGATGAATCGATGGAAGTTCATAAGCAGCCCTTTGTGATCAATCCTAACCCTAATTCTTCTTATGGTAGTTGTATTTTATATGTATTAAAGTATCGAAAATAAATCAAAGTATTTTTATTTGAGAAACATGACTACTATATGATTTCAAATTGAGAAGTTAGAATTTCAGTGAGACCATCTTCATATTGCTTAGGATTAGAAACTGAAATCTTAAGAAGCTCAATAGAAAATCTTATGTGAAAATAGCGTAGGCATAGCATAACGTATACTATTTGTTAAAAATTGTAAGCTATTTGAAAAAAAAACGTAGGCTATTTTGTATTTAAGCTATTTACCGATACTACGTAGCGAAGAGGCTAAGCCATGCTATATAGCGCAAAATAGCGAGCGACCGTAGCGAGCTATTTTAAACATTAAGTGGATCTACAGGGCAATGGACAATAAATTATACTGAACGTACAAAGGAATGTAGAGGGTTTAATTTTCTTTTTACTTTTTTCTTTTTGAAGTTTTAAACAAGAAGCTCCCCAGCATGGCTCCAAACAAGAGAAATGCAATTGAACAATCGCTATGTGATGTGCCAAGCTAACCATGTTGAAGATGGCATTCGCCCTTTCCGAGATTGTTGCGGATGGAAAGCTTCCGGCTTACCTTATGTAAGGCTCTTAAAGAAACGGGATTCCAACCTTTGATGGAATTTGACTTAGCGAGATGTACGGTCTTAGAAACCTTATCAGATTGGACGTCATGATCGTAACACACGCAGTGTGGAGTTGGTGTAAAGAAAAAAAACGACGTGACATTCGGCCGTTCCAATACGGTGGAGTCAGATAAATTAGCTAAGGATGCTCAATGCAGTTGAGCAAGGACTCTGAGGCTTGAACCTGCTTGCAATAGGCTAGGAGGAAGAAAAAAGGTATTTGTATTTCAAATTCCTTTTAATAAGGCCTCAAAGTATTGTACTTTTAGGTGACCAGGAGAATAGCAAGGAATGTCTGAAATGAATTAGATCGGGTCACAATCTTCCCCTACATGGACAAGGGCACTTCTTGGTGGGGGCTTTGTTTTGCCCCCCACAATGAATTCAACGTCACATGAGGGGCGCGGGGGGGGGGGCGCTGGCGTTGAGGCAAACAGTACCTGAAATTTCCAAGTGTGGACTTCATTACTTTCGGTCCTATGAATTATTGTACCTTTAAAATCTGAAATATATGTTGTCGTTAATATTTCGATCGGCTATCGATAGACTTTATGGTTTTGGTGCATGACGGAGAGGTTAGTATGATATTCGAATCATCCAAATCAAATTTGGTGAGATAAATATCCAAAAAAGTGATTGGAAAAGTATTAGCTAGTACAAGAAAAAAGTAATACTCATATTCGTAATATCAAAACAGGGTTGATTAATTACGACTATATGATCGATCAATAATAGTTTGAATCTTATACAATATAGTGAGAAAATCCTTGACCTGATACCGTGAAATTGTAATTAATTGAGTTGAATAGCACACCACGACAAATGAGAGGTTGAGTCTATATTTGTAATATGTAATGAACATATGGATAATAGTATACATGGAGATAGATATAACCAAATAATAGAAAAATATTCTAGGAACAAAAGATATTCTATGATTTGTATACTTTTATATTCACGGAAAGGACACTCAACTTCTAATGAAAAGGGTGTTAAGGCAACAAATTTTTAAGCATGGACGATGCTTGTGAAGAATATGAGAGGGATCAGTTAAAAGAAGTGCAAAGAGAAAGAGAAAATGCATATATTAGTTGGTAATTATTTTCTCTCCAAAAAATAAATGAAGAAAAGAAAAATAATTATCCTAAGTTATCACTTATAAATAAAGTTGAGCCTCTGGAAAGGGAGTACTTCCCTTAGGCATCTCCGCCTATTACTTTTCTTGCCGAGTAAGGCGGAGGCTAAGATATCTCATGACTCTGTTTGGATGTTAAAGTTATAAAAAAAAATTGAAAATGATAAGACGTAAGTTGATGCAAGTGAGATTTGAATTCTAGACCGTTTGTTTAACTTTAAAAAAAAATCATTTACCACTAAACCATAGTGATACTCTCGATGACTGATGATGCTCCATATTGACGATCCATCAAGATCAAGGCACGTGGCAGAAGACGTGTCCCAGAAACCAGAAGAAAAGACGCACAGGGGCCGACCAGGTCGTCCGGGTACCCGACCCGCAAGCTCTAGCTGGCTCTCCTCATAGCCCCCTTGAAACTGGCCTTCTCGGCCTCTCAGCTCGCCCCGAGCTGCCACCGGATCAAGACTCCTCGGCCCTCTTGCTTGTCTCCGAGCTCCCCAGCTGAGGCTATCTTCCTCGGTCCTTCCGACCGACCAACTCCACCACTCAGGCGTAACCGCCGCTCCGCAAATCTCGCCATGCGCAGATTCTCCGCCAGCAACATCCCACGTTCTACGCCATCACGATCCCCATTTATGGGCGATCCGCTCTTTACGCGGACGTGACGTCGGGAGCGTAACTGCCGGCGAGATCCTCGTGCCTGCTGCGTGCTGCCGCCGCTATAAAAAACCCCATCATAGGGGGTCAAGTAAGCCATCCTTTACTCTACTAAGCCACTACTCTGCTCGGATATCATTACTAACTTGATCGTCGGAGGATCCTCGGTGGTACCAAACCATCCCGGGACTTCTTTGCAGGTACTCGGCGTCAAACTCCTCATATAACCTCAAATCACCAATCTCTTCAAACCCATTGAGACCCACACGCAACAGGAGATCACCTACAAAATCCACCGGGAGATCGACGGAAGACAACATCTGACGGAGACCCGAAAAGGACCTCCATCAGTTGGCGCCGTCTGTGGGAAAACAAAACTCCACAAAAACCAAAGTTGGTCTTCCGATCTCCATCCCCATGGCAAGCGATCGCCCTGAAGATCCAGATACCAGCCGCCGCCTCCCCCTCACCAGAGGCGCGAGTGAACCTCCTCCGGCGACCGTCATCAACGCCCTCTTCGGCCGAATAGACCGACACGCCCTCCCTTGACGGGGTCGCACAGAGGGGGCTCGCCACGGCGGCTCGAGGGCCACCTCGCCCAAGGATCTAAGCCCTCACTAAGAGGCAGCCCAGCAGCTACCCTGCTCGGCTATTCCTGGCGGGTAGCTTCCCTACCGCAACGCCAGGGATCAGAAAGTCCTCCCAGAGACAGTTGAGCCTGAGGATCCCTCGCTCGGCTATCCCTGGCGGGTAGCTTCCCTACCGCAACGTCAGGGATCAAAAAGTCCTCCCTAAGGCAGTCGAGCCCGAGGATCTCTTGCTCGGCTATCCTTGGCGGGTAGCTTCCCTACCGCAACGCCAGGGATCAGAAAGTCCTCCCAAAGGCAGCCGAGCCCGAGAATCTCTTGTTCGGCTATCCCTGGCGGATAGCTTCCCTACCGCAACGCCAGGGATCAGAAAGTCCTCCCAGAGGCAGCCGAGCCCGAGGATCCCTCACTCGGCTATCCCTGACGGGTAGCTTCCCTACCGCAACGCCAGGGGTCAGAAAGCCCTCCCAGAGGCAGTCGAGCTCGAGGATCCCTCGCTCGGCTATCCTTTAGGACAAAAGCTTTCGCCAAGAGGCACCGGGAAGTAACCCTGCCCGGGCAAGGGTCCTTGGTAGGCTTCTTACAGCCCTATAGCTCTTCCCGCGCAAAGAACCAAAGTCCTCCCTGAGGCAGTCGGGTCCTTGCTCGGCTATCCCCGGCTGGTAGCTTCCTACTACAACCGACAGGGATCAAAGTCCTCGCCAAGAGGCACTGGGCAGTAACCCTGCTCGGTCCCCGTCCTGAAGGATCAAAAGTCCTCCCAGAGGCAGTCGAGCCCGAGGATCCCTCGCTCGGCTATCCCTGGCGGGTAGCTTCCCTACCCCGCCAGGGATCAGAAAGTCCTCCCAGAGGCAGTCGAGCCCGAGGATTCCTCGCTCGGCTATCCCTGGCGGGTAGCTTCCCTACCGCAATGCCATGGATCAGAAAGCCCTCGCCAAGAGGCGCCGAGCAGCTACCTTGCTCGGCCATCCTTCGTAGGCCTCTCACGGCCCCTCTAGCGTCAAGGATCAAAGCTCTCGCCAAGAGGCACCGAGCAGCTACCCTGCTCGGCCATCCTTCACAGGCCTCTCATGGCCCCTCCAGCGTCAAGGATCAAAGCCCTCATCGTGAGGCCGCCGAGTTCCTTCCTGCTCGGCGCATCCCCAGCGGGCATCCTCCAGCCCATCAGATGCTGAGGATCTCAAGCTCTCATCGTGAGGACGCCGAGTTCCTTCCTGCTCGGCGCATCCCTAGTGGGCATCCCCTGCCCATCAGACGCTGATGGTCTGAAGCCCTCATCGAGAGGCCGCCGAGTTCCTTCCTGCTCGGTGCATCCCCAGCGGGCATCCTGTAAGTCTACGTTAGCGCCCCGGCAGTCTACAGACGCCAAATGCGGAATAAAAACTTTTAAACTGGCGCTATCGTATACTTTAACCCGGATCTGCCATTATTGCTAAACTAACAAACTGTAAAGAGTGTAGAATGGTTATACCGAACGATCCGAGTCCTTCGTTCTTCAACCATCATCCCACGCTCCGTTGCGGCTGCTCCGATCTCGTCGATCTCCGATCTCCTCGTCGAGGTGGCACCACATGATCGGTTCTTTAAACGGGCTCCCGCCTCTGACTCGAGGCAACTCGATCGTCAAGTTTGCTAAAAGAGACGACCAAGAATGATGTAGAGAATGAGTAGATGACTTTGTCTCACTTCGTCCAAATCCGTGGACGATCGATTAATGAAGTTGCCGTGGAAATCGGGTGATGGAATGAAATGGACTGTGAAATTCCATACACCGATAAAACCTATCATAATCTTTTCTAGCAATGAAAACTCAAGTGAGAGTGTATGAAGGAGAGAGGAGGCATTCCATTCATATATGAAGGAGGAGAGTGAGTGTAGGAGCAAAGGGTGACTATAAGAAAGCTTCTCACTCAAAAGATCAAGAAGAAATATCCTTAGCTAAACAAAACTCATTAATGAAATCCATGAGTCACTTAAACACCTCATCATGCCTTTAATGAAACCATTAATGCACTAATGAGTCAAATGCCTCATCATCACTTCTAGAAGCTTCTAGAATGATGACTCACTCATATCTGAAGAAAAGATAAATCCGTCTTTAACCGAATGTTAAAAGACGGCTGATAGAAAACTGGAAACTGGCAACATCCAAAAGTGATCCTGAAACGACTTTCAGGATAACCCCGAAACAGTATAAATATACCCGCATTTGTATTACGACCGAATACAAATGCAACTGAGACAAAGATATTATACCTACTCAATATAATACTCGGATCCGGCTTAAACCAAAGCCGACCAGTATCATCTGCCCGAAAACTGACACGTGCGTAAACGCACGTGCATTTTCCGAACCCTGCCATAAAACCATACGGCCTCTACAACTTTTCGCCCGAACTTGGGAAACTGTCTGTGGGGGACTCTAATGACTCGTCAGCACCCTGGCAGTGGGTTTAACCACAAACCGTCAGCGGCACTAGCTATGCGTAACGGCTGCCCATGGACTGACCTCAAGGGTGGCTGAGGAGCGAACTCAAGGGAGACCGATGAGCGAACTCCTCCGAAAACCCTACTGAGCCTAACAGTGACAATGTATATACAGTCCGGTCCGTTCGTCAATGAGTATCGCATATCCGCCTAGGGGGCTAGTAACGTCAGACCCCCAATAGCAGTATAAGTCGCGTCGGAGTGAAGCCCAATAACACCCTGAGATACTACTGGAGTACCTACCAGTAAATCTCCTGCCACGGCCGTGGGCTTTGTGTAATGGCTCTCCTAGACACAGCACGATCTCGCCCCCAATACCGGGAGAGACGAATCCCCTGCCGATCCGCTCACGTGCCTCCATATGGCTCGGGACTGTACCCAAAAGCTACCTGTTTGCACGACTCCTTTGAGCCGTGGTAGGGTAGAAATCAAAGCACAGTGGGAACTCACACGAGACAAATGACGACCTCAGGTCGATGAACTAACCTGTACACATGTCACCAGGGAACTGCTATCTGACGATAGATATAATACTAACTAGCAGATTCCCGGCGAGTCCTGTCCGGTGTACTCATAACCCAATGAGCACCTGTATACATCTTAGGTGATAGAACTGACACCAGTGGCTTGTGAGACCGGCCACCGCCCCTCGTCGGGGTCTCGACTGTATACACTAGTCTACTCCGGAGTATCGATGCCCTGTCTCGAAACTCCCACGACTAGGGACCACAATTAAGGATATGCATATAAACTACCCAACTCTCACGTATATGATCGCCATCATACTGTTGGTAGTAAAGCAAGATCCTAAGGGCTCTATCAAAGTGTAACATGCAATCAGTCACCTGAACATGTACACGACTGATAAAGGCAAACCAGATAGCATACTATCATCTCGAGTAAGACTGTGCTACCGGGATAGGTCCTCCGCAATCATTGCAATCACGTACCTGCGATCCAATAATTGACTATGAGGGCACTATCACCAACAATCTCCCACTTGCACTCAAGGCTAATATTGCGATGTCGACTACTCACAGCCCGTGTGAAAACGAACATCCAACTCCTCTACTAATCAGTTTCACAAAGCCCGTTTGTAAAACTATTGTGTTCGAGAAATAGCCTCGGTGAGTGGATCCACCTAAAAGTTTCTTTCTGTATCTCTCTTAATCTCAAGTTCGCGGAGAAAGCCATCTCCCGAATTGAGTAGTACCTGTCTTAGAATATGTTTGGATATCTGATGGGACCTTAGTTCATAAATGAACTCCATATCCAAACTTCTTAGACTGAATCGATCACTGAACCTAATCAGTATCGGGCACCATGCCACCCACAGTATCCTCTGGAACCACCTGTCCATAATACTGTCCCTCGTCAGAGGGAAAAACTATAACTCTGACAATCACTCTGTCATCCATGTCACCTTTGAAGCCTGGAATGATAACCGTCTCCCGAAAGAGGCTGCCGTCATCAAATCCGCAGAACATGTACCAATGTTCTAAAACTGCTTCCTTATGTTTCTCCAGGATTGGATTAATACAAACTTATTGCATCTAGTGCAAAAACAACATCTGGTGTGGTACTTGACATCTCATGATTGACTCAATTGCCTAAGCAAGTGATCTGTCAATCATGCACATCCCTCTCCCCTTTAATCTATACGACACATTTAGAGAGGGTGACTCCAACACCTGCAGGTACACCACCATGCTAGGAGTCAACTATTCCAAAAACCATTAGAATATTGTCAAAGTACCCACATTGGGAAACTACCCAAATCCAGATCTAAAACCATAGATCTAGAGACCAAAATGTCAAATATTATATCCATATCCTGTCTGGAGAAACAACTGTGTGACGACCACAGTACAACCGATCGTAGTATAGGAATTTTACTTCCCACTCTGTGTATGTCATCCAGATACCATGACATCACACCCTACTACCTTCTTAACTGATCCATCCCCTATTCTGATTGAAGTCAAACCCATGACTGTCACATCAAAATTAGATGATTTATTTCCGCTATAATTGCTCAAGTCTATAAATAGACATAAGCTACTTGTCCACCATGCTTCTGTTGCTCCCACTGACTACGACAACCCTCCTACCGGGTCTCATATCCTGGAACAACAGTAGTGTCAAGTCTGGGTAGATAAGAACCTCCCTGTCACCGTCCTTGAGGCTACCGAAGTACCTCTCGGGTGTCTGAGGTTACCTACCATACCTGCGGAGTGGCTATTGGAATGTCAAACCTGATTGAATGTATAGGTCCTATTAAATTTTTCCGTAATCGTTCGCGGTTCTGGAATCACTTCCAGTTCTACCATACTCCCACTACTGTTTTCTGAAAAAGATCCATTTTTACTAAAACTGTGGCGAGTCAAGAACAATATCACTATTGATCTTCCAAATGGTAGAATATCAACCCTCGTCATAGCCAGGGTCAACCCACAAACAGCCACTACAGAACCATGCCCTGAGTTATCCAGAGTCTGGTTTTAAGCATAAGCTGGACAACTCCCCGTACCTTAATTTCTTTTAAGGTACGATCCATTCTATATCCAATACAGAAACTTTGGCACTTATTTAATTGGAACCATATTCAATCCATGCATCTGTCTCCAGTGCATATCAACTTAATGGAAAGAGGCTAATCAGCATTACTCAACTTAGGAATCCATCCAATTATGAGTAACCTGAAAGAGAAACACGTTTCTCAAAACCATCACTATCAACTGAATACCAATCACAAGAATCTATATCTTCGATCTCTTTGAAGAATCCCGATACTTGTGATACCTGGTTCTCTACTTTATTCTTATACCCACAACTTCTCAAAACTTAGACCTTGTATTTCTACGAAACACTCGTCTAAATACTAGAGAAGTTATAAGTAAACAGAACATAGTACGAGGACCTACCCCTTTGTCCTGATGGACCACTTGGACAACATACAATAGTCTGTATAAGTCCGCTGAGTTTGAACAACTCAAAACCTGTGCGTTGTAGGTGGAAAACTGTACCCTGGCGATTTCCTCAAATATCACCAATTACAACGAATTCCGATATAATGAGGATGATCACCTAATTCCCAATATCTTACTCCTACTCATCATCTGTAAAACCATACAGATATGAGAATGAAACCTGGTAAATACATACCCTTGGAGTAAGTGTCTAATCGGGAAAACAGTTTTTCCTTTAACAATGCACTGAAACATGAAAATGTTTCGTAGGGGTATCCTGGTATTCATAGTAATGCCTCTTCCATAATCCAATTCATGACTTCAACCGTATATTTTATTGCCATCTCTTCAAATCCCTTTATTTGTCTTTAGTCGTTACCTTCTGTACACCATCGTTAGGCTAACTGGTTTTCTTCCTTCCCTACCGTTCGGCACCAGCCTATGGTTTGGAAGAAGACTATCCAGTAAGCATAATAGGTGTACCCTCCTAAACCAAGGAGTACTCGCAACTGAGAGAAGGTGATGATAAAAGACAACTGAATAATACTTATTCTTTTTAAAGGTGAAATAGGAGCGGCGATGAAGTACGCGGTTTTGGTCGTGAATGATATCAGTCGCAATTTTACTTTGCCCTCTTTCTAATCCCTTTATTTTTGTCTTTACATATTACCTTCTGCACACCCTACTTAGCTAATTGGTTTTCTTCATTCCCTACCTTTCGGCACCAGCCTATGGTTTGGAATAAGACTATCCAATAGGCGTAATAGGTGTACTCTCCTAAACCAAGGAGCCCTCGCAACCTGAGAGAAGGTGATAATAAAAGACAACTGAATAAACCAATTCTATTTCTCCTGAACCTGGATCCATCCCCGAAGAAGTCCCTTCGAGTTCGTATATAACCATACGATGGCTCTATCCAATGGAAGTGGATATCCGTAGTAATACGGGTGTTCTGAGAAATACAAAGGGTAAAAGAAGGAGTGGCAATGACTTATGCAACTCAGACAATCCAAAAGCCAGTATTTTAAGAAGGTTCGGTCAACCTGGTCACTGAGTCATAGTCTAGGGTCGGTCAAAGGTCGCTGCCAAAGAGAGAGAGAGAAAAGAAACACTCAGCGTGCACTCTAACCTAGATCAGAATGGTCATCATTTTATCTAATCCGGAAACCTCCCACTCCTGTCAAATTCTCCTCCAAACCTAAAGAAGAATCAATCGGGATCACCCGAAGAGTAAACCAACTCATCAGTGGAATCAGGATCCAACTCTCATCGCATGATAACGTGGTGGAATGCATCCACGTTACTCATACTCCAGAAGGTATGCGCATACTCGGCAAGTTTCAGTTTCTTTAGAGAACTCCTGATATGATTTTTGCCCCATGCTCTTATAACCTTGGCTTTGGTCAAAGTGTCATAAGTCACATGCCAAGTTCTACCCGTCACTATCTTGTCAATTTGAACCCACCCGCATATGCCCCTGACTTTGGCCAATCGGCAGAATGACTGTCCCAAACTAACTCATCTATCTGTGCAACAATTGAATACCCAGCAGCTACCAAACACTATGCCTTAACTTTGGCTAAAATGCATAGCTTGAATACTACTAAATACCCAAAAGAAGTGACGGAGGGCTACGGCTGGGTTTTTGGCGAAAAACCTTTAGCGTAGTGAACTTGATATCGCTGAAGGAACCTGATAGCTTTTTAAAATATAGTGGCGAAAACCTTTTGCTAAAGAGGTCACTCCCGGTAAAGGGATCTCGCTCTTTCCTCGTGGAATGAGGTGCAGGATATTCCACTGAATACCGCTATGCAAAGCAACTTGTAATCGACTATAGTAAAGTTATTACTCTGACGCAAATTTCTGTCCAAGGGGTCTTTCCCGGTAAAGGGATATCGGCCCTTGCTCGTCGAATGAGGTGCTGGATATCACACCGAATACCGCTATGCATAACAAAAAGAAACGTCTTTGTAATAACACCTTTTTAAAATTGTTCCAACAACTCAAACAGGTTTGTTTTACTTTGCATTGATCAAAATCAACGCAGTCCCATCAATCAATCACACCAGAAAAGAACGAAAATAAAATGTACGTATATGCCATCCGCATTCGTCACTGGGTCCCGTCATCACTCGTTAGGGTTACTTAACTAACGACAGTGCGGGGACTGGACTAGCGCGGGTGTGAAACATATACAACATCTAATAGTATATAAACCAATATACAATAATCGCTCCAGGCGTGATAATATGCAACATTACAGAAAAGTTATAAGCATCACAGAACAATACAGATATCTGGGATCCCCGAGTTTCACAGAGCCGCTGCTGAAACTCGACGTTCCCCCTGTCGTGTGGATAGCCTGTGCAATTAAACCTAGACCCCTACGGGTGCGTCAAGTTACCCCACCAAAACCTGAAGCGAGGTAGTCCCCACAGCATAGTGAATGGAACACCCGCACTTCACGGAATCCGGTAAGCTTGGGTACCCCTCCTTGGTCAACCTGTACCCCCTACGAGTGCGGAGAATAGTCTGCCAATTCTGAAGTGGGACCCCTCTGCCTCTCAAAGCCATGAGATGCGGACCCGTTGCCCTCCCGAACCCGGCTATCCGTGCACTCCGTCTCGGGGCAAAACCTAGTACAGTAATGAAAAATAGTACAATAGGTACATCGACCGCAACCTGATCGTGCCCCAAAAGAATATTATACAACAGGCAGTGACGGCAGTCCACAAGTTGGACGCTCGTCCCGCAATATCAAATGTACAAATAAACTCAACCTGTACTACCATTGCACACTGCTATCCACCACGACAAATCCGCAACATCACAGCACAACACAGAACATCAACGCGAATGTCACGTTCGCAAACCCGTCTAAAAGAACTATAGCAGTTAAACGCGGTTTACCGATCAAATGACATTCCCGGTCGGAAGATATAATGTAAGCACTGTAAACTAACGTGTTTAAATTTCGATCGACCAAAGACCAAAAATCAAAAAGTTGGCCCCACTGCTTACTGGTGAACAGTAACAAAATCTGGGCCAAAACTAAATATACCAAAAACTCCAAAATCCCACAGAGAACCAACTGACAAACTTTGGGGAGCACGTGCTCCCCACGTGCCGCGGTTGCGCGGCCAAACCATGGGTTTGGCCGCCCTTCCGCGGCAGCTTGGAGGATCACAACCCCAAATTTCGTCGTGGCTCTTAGAATTCCCTGCACAGATTTTTAAGACATCCAGAAATAAATTTTGAGACCGTTTAAAATTAACAGAAACTGTCAGGTAGGATTTTTGCATTTTTGGTTTTTCGGTCGGATCGATGTTTTAAACGCGTTAGCACAAGTTAGTATTGCAAAATGGTTAGGCTCTGATACCACTGTAAGTCTACGTTAGCGCCCCGGCAGTCTACAGACGCCAAATGCGGAATAAAAACTTTTAACTGGCGCTATCGTATACTTTAACCCGGATCTGCCATTATTGCTAAACTAACAAACTGTAAAGAGTGTAGAATGGTTATACCGAACGATCCGAGTCCTTCGTTCTTCAACCATCATCCCACGCTCCGTTGCGGCTGCTCCGATCTCGTCGATCTCCGATCTCCTCGTCGAGGTGGCACCACATGATCGGTTCTTTAAACGGGCTCCCGCCTCTGACTCGAGGCAACTCGATCGTCAAGTTTGCTAAAAGAGACGACCAAGAATGATGTAGAGAATGAGTAGATGACTTTGTCTCACTTCGTCCAAATCCGTGGACGATCGATTAATGAAGTTGCCGTGGAAATCGGGTGATGGAATGAAATGGACTGTGAAATTCCATACACCGATAAAACCTATCATAATCTTTTCTAGCAATGAAAACTCAAGTGAGAGTGTATGAAGGAGAGAGGAGGCATTCCATTCATATATGAAGGAGGAGAGTGAGTGTAGGAGCAAAGGGTGACTATAAGAAAGCTTCTCACTCAAAAGATCAAGAAGAAATATCCTTAGCTAAACAAAACTCATTAATGAAATCCATGAGTCACTTAAACACCTCATCATGCCTTTAATGAAACCATTAATGCACTAATGAGTCAAATGCCTCATCATCACTTCTAGAAGCTTCTAGAATGATGACTCACTCATATCTGAAGAAAAGATAAATCCGTCTTTAACCGAATGTTAAAAGACGGCTGATAGAAAACTGGAAACTGGCAACATCCAAAAGTGATCCTGAAACGACTTTCAGGATAACCCCGAAACAGTATAAATATACCCGCATTTGTATTACGACCGAATACAAATGCAACTGAGACAAAGATATTATACCTACTCAATATAATACTCGGATCCGGCTTAAACCAAAGCCGACCAGTATCATCTGCCCGAAAACTGACACGTGCGTAAACGCACGTGCATTTTCCGAACCCTGCCATAAAACCATACGGCCTCTACAACTTTTCGCCCGAACTTGGGAAACTGTCTGTGGGGGGACTCTAATGACTCGTCAGCACCCTGGCAGTGGGTTTAACCACAAACCGTCAGCGGCACTAGCTATGCGTAACGGCTGCCCATGGACTGACCTCAAGGGTGGCTGAGGAGCGAACTCAAGGGAGACCGATGAGCGAACTCCTCCGAAAACCCTACTGAGCCTAACAGTGACAATGTATATACAGTCCGGTCCGTTCGTCAATGAGTATCGCATATCCGCCTAGGGGGCTAGTAACGTCAGACCCCCAATAGCAGTATAAGTCGCGTCGGAGTGAAGCCCAATAACACCCTGAGATACTACTGGAGTACCTACCAGTAAATCTCCTGCCACGGCCGTAGGGCTTTGTGTAATGGCTCTCCTAGACACAGCACGATCTCGCCCCCAATACCGGGAGAGACGAATCCCCTGCCGATCCGCTCACGTGCCTCCATATGGCTCGGGACTGTACCCAAAAGCTACCTGTTTGCACGACTCCTTTGAGCCGTGGTAGGGTAGAAATCAAAGCACAGTGGGAACTCACACGAGACAAATGACGACCTCAGGTCGATGAACTAACCTGTACACATGTCACCAGGGAACTGCTATCTGACGATAGATATAATACTAACTAGCAGATTCCCGGCGAGTCCTGTCCGGTGTACTCATAACCCCAATGAGCACCTGTATACATCTTAGGTGATAGAACTGACACCAGTGGCTTGTGAGACCGGCCACCGCCCCTCGTCGGGGTCTCGACTGTATACACTAGTCTACTCCGGAGTATCGATGCCCTGTCTCGAAACTCCCACGACTAGGGACCACAATTAAGGATATGCATATAAACTACCCAACTCTCACGTATATGATCGCCATCATACTGTTGGTAGTAAAGCAAGATCCTAAGGGCTCTATCAAAGTGTAACATGCAATCAGTCACCTGAACATGTACACGACTGATAAAGGCAAACCAGATAGCATACTATCATCTCGAGTAAGACTGTGCTACCGGGATAGGTCCTCCGCAATCATTGCAATCACGTACCTGCGATCCAATAATTGACTATGAGGGCACTATCACCAACACATCCCCCTGCCCATCAGACGCTGATGGTCTGAAGCCCTCATCGTGAGGCCGCCGAGTTTCTCCCTGCTCGGCGCATCCCCAGCGGGCATCCTCCTACCCATCAGATGCTGAGGATCTCAAGCCCTCAACGTGAGACCGCCGAGTTCCTTCCTGCTCGGCGCATCCCCAGCGGGCATCCTCCAGCCCATCAGATGCTGAGGATCTCAAGCCCTCATCGTGAGGCCGCCGAGTTCCTTCCTGCTCGACGCATCCCCAGCTGGCATCATCCTGTCCATCAGACGCTGATGGTCTGAAGCCCTCATCGCGAGGCCCGCCGAGTTCCTTCCTGCTCGGCGCATACCCAGCGGGCATCCTCATGCCCATCAGACGCTGATGGTCTGAAGCCCCTCATCGCGAGGGCCGCCGAGTTCCTTCCTGCTCGGCGCATCCCCAGCGGGCATCCTCCTGCCCATCACATGATGAGGATCTCAAGCCCTCATCGTGAGGCCGCCGAGTTCCTTCCTGCTCGGTGCATCCCCAGCGGACATCCTCTTGCCCATCAGACGCTGATGGTCTAAAGCCCACATCGCGAGGCCGCCAAGTTCCTCCCTGCTCGGCGCATCCCGAGTAGACGTCCTCCTGCCCATCAGACGCTGAGGATCTGAAGCCCTCTTCGCGAGGCCGCCGAGCCCCTTCCTACTCGGCGCATCCCGGCGGGTAGCTTCCTACCCAGCAAAGACAAGGATCAAAGTCCCCCTTAGAGGCAGCCGAACGGCTTCCCTGCTCGGCTATCCCTGGCCGGTAGCTTCCTACCCGCAACGCCAGGGATCAAAGGCCCTCGCAAGAGGCACCTGAGCGGCTACCCCCGCTCGGTCATCCCAGGCTGGCGGTTGCCTACCCACGACGCCAGAGATCAAAACCCTCGCCAGGGGGCAACCGCGCAGCTTCACTGTCCCGGTTATCCTTAGCAGGCCTCCTACGGCCCTCCAACGCTAAGGATCAAAGTCCTCCTTAAAGGCAGCCGATCGGCTTCCCTGCTCGGCTATCCCCGGCGCGTAGCTTCCCTACCGCAACGCTAGAAATCAGAAAGCCTTCCCAGACTCGGCCATCCCTGGCCGGTAGCTTCCCTACTCGCAACGCCAGGGATCAAGGCCCTGGCCATGATCAACCGAGCAGCTTCCCTGCTCGGTCATCCCCAACAGGCATCCTCCTGCTCAACAGATGCTGCGGGTTTGTAGCCCTCATAACGAGGCCACTGAACCCGTCACATGCACCGGATCCGAAGCCTCGACAAGAGACATCAGGTCTATCCAAGTCTGAGTGATTCCCCCTGGACTTTGGGGCTACGGAGATGCCTCCTTCTCAGAAAAGGCTTGACAGCCCGGGGATGCGTCCCGACGAAATCTTAGGAGGGAGCTCACCCCGGGCGGCCCGGCAGTCCACTCTTGACCCGACCTGCCAGCTGGTCGGGGCAAGAGTGGGGGGGCTAATGATGATGCTCTATATTGACGACCCATCAAGATCAAGGCACGTGGCAGATGACGTGTCCCAGAACCCAGAAGAAAGGGCCCACAGGGCCGATCAGGTCGTCCGGGTACCCGACCCGCAAGCTGTAGCTGGCTCTCCTCATAGCCCCCTTGAAACTGGCCTTCTCGGCCTCTCAGCTCGCCCTGAGCTGCCCCACCTGGACCAAGACTCCTCGGCCCTCTTGTTCGTCTCCAAGCTCCACAGCTGAGGCTATCTTCCTTGGTCCCTCCGACCGACCAACTCCACCACTCAGGCGTAAACCGCCGCTTCCGCAAATCTCGCCATGCGCAGATTCTCCGCCAGCAACATCCCACGTTCCACGCCATCACGATCCCCATTTATGGACGATCCGCTCTTTACGCGGACGTGACGTCGGAGCGTAACTGCCGTGAGATCCTCACGCCTGCTGCGTGCTGCCGCCGCTATAAAAAACCCCATCACAGAGGGGTCAAGTAAGCCATCCTTTATTCTACTAAGCCGCTACTCTGCACGGATATCATTACTAACTTGATCGTCGGAGGTCCTCGGTGGTACCAAAACCATCCCGGGACTTCTTTGCAGGTACTCAGCGTCAAACTCCTCGTACAACCTCAAATAAACCAATCTCCTCAAACCCATTGAGACCCCACACGCAACAGGAGACCATCTTCAAAATCCACCGGGAGATCGACGGAAGACAACATCTGACGGAGACCCGAAAAGGACCTCCATCAATGACTTTTGAAGTTGGAAGCTCGGATTTGGGATTGTACGCTATGCTTTTGCATTAAAACAGTAGTGATTACCTCAACTAGTAGCATCATGGGTCAAGCACAGACTTTAAATTTCTTTTAGGCAGACAAAAACAGCCTGAATGTTGACAATTTCTAAACTTAATTCAGCTAAACTATTTTTAGTCCCAATTGATAGCTCAATATCCAATTTAGGCAGACAAAAAACAGGCCAAAAAGCTCCCATTTCATTTTGTCCCCCTCTACAAAAGCCAAACAAACCCCAAAAAAGAATTTTTTTCACATCTCCAACCCTTTAAAAGGCCATATCACATCCTCACGGGCATCAAACTTAGTTAATTACTATAACTAAATTTAGTAAAAATGTCTATAACATCTCAAGCCCAAGAAATCTCCATAGTTCTCTTTGAGAACCATGCAGAAACCCCGCTAAAGATGGCAAATCCCTTGAACTGCTTCAAAATGTGGTGTTCAAAGTTGCTATATGTATCCTTACGGTCACAGCCAATGTGATACATGAATTTCCCGATGACGCATTTGAGTCACAGAGCTTCGCATAATCTTCTTTCGATTGTGTATGTAGCCACGATGTTCTTGAGCTTTAGTCTTGGACTTGTGCTGCTTCTGATCTCTGTGCCGCATGAAAATGCGGTCGCGATTTCGCCTTTTGCAGCTCGAATGCTCGTGTTTGTTAGCCTTGGATTTGTGTACGTTGGTGTTGCTACAGGGGCTATACTTGCTTTGGTTGAAGCTTAGTTAGAACTATAGAAGTGTGCATGCATGATTTTGGGGGGTGGTTTAATGAGTATATTATATGGTTAAATCGATTATAATAATGAAATATTATGATTTTTCAGCCTTTTCTTAAGAATGCATAAACCTTATATATTGCTTTTAAACACTTAAATTTCGTAATCTTTTTTCCCATTTGATAACATGAACTTTGTTTTAGTGTAACGGTGTTGTTTACACCAAAATTCTACTGAGCAAGCCAAAAGATTCCATTATGGCCGACCGACCAAATGACTGAAACCGAGTACAGTCTGCGGCTACAAGAGAAGTGCGGGTTGCGACAAGGACCACTACGAAGCACAAAAAATGCACAAAGAACGTGGGAAACTGTCCTAAACAATTAAGATGATGCACACATGATTAATGAGAATCAGAGGGAATTGCAACAATAATTGTGGGCATATAGGACTTCCCATTAAGGCTATAAATAGGAATAAGCTCAAAGAAAGAAGGGGGCCTCACCAACCGATCAATCCAAAATCCTCGTTAAGCAAGTTATGTACAACCTTAATTTATCAGAATAGCTTTGTAGAAAAACGTGTTGTCGGAGATTCTACTGATGTAGAGTGTGAATCCATCGACGTCAACTAAACCTCGTCATCATCATGGCAACTGTCATGGGTGGATCCTCTATTGAAGTAAAAGCGCAAATCCGTCGCCAGTAGACTTTTGTCTATGGCCAACCGCAACGCCCGAGCCCTTACTGAGGTAGAGTTCGGGACCTACAGTGTGAATCCAATCATCCTGAGTGTTTGCACAAAAAAGTGGCATCTGATTGGATGGCCGAATAAGGCAGGATAGAGAAAGGATAGTTCAGCTCGAACCACTTAGGCCGAATCGGTTATTTACGGAACCGACCTGAAACAGTCAAAGGGAGATACGAAATATCAGAATGGGGATCTTATGAGAGATTTGCAATCAATCAGAAGCCGGTGATTGCGAAACTTAAAACCAAACAACAGTGTAATTGATACCTGAATAAAGGAAAATATAAGGTTTTGGATTACTTGATTGTTAGCTATATTGCCCCTTAAGGCAATTATTGTAATTGCAGATAGGCGATTATGATAATTAAAGGAAAACCTATACAAGTAGAATATTTTTATTCGAGATGATAGTATGCTATCTGGTTTGTCTTTATCATTGATTTGTATACGTTTTACTGGTTATTACATGTCGCTAATACATAATGATAAAGCCTGTAGGATTTTTTCTTGACTACCAACATTATGATGGCGATCATATATGTGGGAGCTGAGTGGTCCTTAAGCACATTCTTAAATGTCCCTAACCGATGGAGTATCGAGACTGGGTATCGATATTCCGGAGTAGATTAGTGTATACGTTTATAGACCCTGACGAGGGGTGGTGGCCGGTCTCACAACCCATTGGTGTTTTGTCACCTAAGATAGTATACAGGTGCTCACTGAAGATGAGTACACTGGACGAACTCGCCGAAAACTTCTAAATGGTATTATACCTATCGTCAGATAACAGTTCTTTAGTGGCATGAGTACATGTTAGTCGTTTGTCCTGAGATCGTCATTTGTCTCGTGTGAGTTTTTTAACACTCTAGTGCATTTATACGATATTTTATTTGTGGCATTTTAGATCTTGTGGCAGTTTTCTTGTTTATTATTGTTTTTGGGTACGGATAATGCATTTGGTATCTGTGGTTAGTATCTGACCCGACCCGCATGCTTGAAACCCAAGATTACGTCATATATTTACTAGTACAGAGGATCCGTGCACATCTAGGTTCTATATACATGTATAATATATTTTAGTATCTGTATATCTTTTAAAGAATACAAATAATAACCAAATAATATATTTTAATATGTAGCATGCCATGTTATCATACCCCATATCATATGTTTGCATCCATACATCGTGTTCATGTCCAAATTGTTAAAACAAATTCGTTTGGATCGCTACGTATATTTTCGTAGATCCGTACTTGGGGGTATGTATTTTTATTAAACGGATATCGCATTATAGTTTTAATTTATACGTATATTATCCATATTTTAAAACTAGATTTTTAGAAAAGATCTGGGTATTTTCGGAGTAGTTTGATATTAGCTGTATAATCCAAAAAAATATATTATTATATTTTTTATATAATAACTGTTACCCTAATAAGGGGTTAAGGGTCCTGTGTTCGAACTCAGGAAATATTCCTGAGCCCGTAACCCAAACACCCCCTACCTTCACGATATCATCATCTTCTCGCGGTTAAAAAAAAGAAGCGAGAAAAAAAAACTCTCCACCTTTCTTCGAGTGCCTCCTCGCGCCTCCCTCCGTCCCTCCTCACACCTCCCTCCCTCGCCTCCTCGAGCGCCTCCATCCCTCGCCTTCTCGATTTCCTCTTCGAGCACTCTTGAGATCTCGAATCGCTAAATATGAGTACAACAACGAAGGTTTTTTTTACAGGGAAAAAAACCAGGGTTCTTACGACGATGATCGGGAAAAAAATCTCTCTTTCCCTTATGGATCGATCCGACAACTTGAACAGGTTAAAATTTTATCTCGTTCTCTCAAAATTTGTTTTCTGATATGATATTCTTGTTTTAATTTTTAGGATTTTATTTTTCAATTTCTGACCAAATTGATTGCTTTTGCTATAAAACTCATTGGCAGTAATGATTTTTGCGTATAAAAATCATTGGGAATTGCTTCAATTGTTGTATTGTTGTTTATTCATGTTATTAAGAAATGCAAAAGACACAAGAACGAGAAACTAGGAACAACCCGTTAAGATAATATTAGAGTCTTTGAAACTGGATACACAGTCTGTGTATCATAAATTCTAAATTTTCCTTGATAATTGATTACCAACTGCAAATATTTATATTTGTCTGCTTCAATTGCCATTATATCATAAATTCTAAATTTTCCTTGTTAATTGATTACCAACTGCAAATATTTATATTTGTCTGCTTCATTTGCCATGGATTAAATATTGGTGTGCCAAGGAGTTGCATTTGAAACTCTATTAATAAAAGATATTTATTTTTTTAACCCTTCACATTTATTTCTAAGACTTATATAATGCAGAGGAAATAAAGTGTCCAGCTTATAGAAGATATGGCTTTTTCCTTGCTAGATGATTGACTAATGAAGCTTGCTTGCACTTTTAATATCCTATCACTTATCTGACATGGTGAATTCACTGATCCTCTTCACAAAGTTACACTATTTTTTAGAGGCAATTTGGGAGGTGTTCTTAACTGTTCTCATTATGTTTTGATACAGTAACAATGAAGGATGAGGGAACTGAACGTTTTAGGATGGTTTTGTGCCCTGTCACAAAACTTTGTTGTTTGGTTCGCTTTCTTTTTTGTCGTCGGTTCGATGTGTGAATAGTTTTCTAATTATGTAAATTTTTCAGTACTCATGTGACAATTACTATCTAGTGTTGATTTCATTTCACATGACCCTAATGTAGTTGAATTGTATGAGTTTGTATGCTCGGATTTAGTACAAGTTTGGATATGCAAGTCTAACAGAAGAGATCTTATGAATGTCTTGAAATGATCCAACTAAATTATTTGCTTCACTGAAAAGGTTGTTTGGCATCGCTTCTCTCAGATCTCGTGCAAAGCATGCATTGTAACGATTCCATAGTTTTTATTTCGACAAACCGAGTTCATTACAGGTATGCCTGCCAATTATACATATCCATTGTGATGAAGTACATATCTGAGCCTTATCATTAGTATGCATCTCTATACCACAAACCCGGGGTTTGCAAACCGTGCATGTTAAAATTTCAGTTCTGAAATGGTTGTTTCTAGGTAAATATGCTTTGGTCATGGTGTTCTATGATACAAGACTAATTAAACAAATTAATTAACTCTCTCTGTGTGTGTGTAATTTTCAGGTGCTACAAATAAAGAAAAAAAAATTGTACATAAGTAAGGCCAAGAATGGTAGAATACCAAACCAGATGCAAAATCGTTATGCAGATATTTCGTGTTCGAAGTCGCATAAAGTAGCAGCACGACCAAAGACTTGAAGATGGACAAGCAATGAGCAGAGAATTGAATAAGAGAGTTGAAACTAGGAAGCTAAGCACATGAAATAACTCACTCACTATGATTTCGTTGCTAAGTTTAGAGTTAGAATGATGTATAGGCTTTACTAATTTCTTTGTAATTCTGATACAATTTCTTTTAATAATATTTTGCATGAGACTGGTTCATTTCGAACTCAACTCTTTCGTAAATTGTAAGAAATTCAATTTGAAAATTGTAATTTCAAATGCTTTGAACTAAATGCAGTCTTTTGTGTTATTGTATATGCCATATCTTTTGCGTTATTGTAGATACCATATCCAACAACTTGAACAGGTTAAAATTTTAAGGATCGACTTGTTACTTCATATTTAATGGTGTTGATGAAATGGTGAGTATATGTTGGTTTATTTTGATTTCCATTTTTTCTCTCCCTTTTCCCAGTAAGCGTTTTCCAGTCAAAAATCGGAAAAAAAATTCAAATTTACAATAATTTTTTATCCACATGTTCGACCATTTCTCAACAAAAAAAATTACAAACTCAGACAAAATACTAATGATATTTCAAACCTGCACTATATAAATGCCAATATTAATATTCAAGTACATCCGAGCCATAACAATAAAAATACTAACAATTACTAAACAAGCTCCAAAAAATTCAGTAAAAATTTTATATTCTGCTCCAAGCAACACCAAAACTATCTTCACTCCTTTCCGTTAGAAACATCCAGTGCCTAAAAATAACTCATATTAGATATCAACCATCATTTATAAAAAATTAATGACAACAAATAAGAACAATCAAGAATAGAATACTAATAGTTTTAAAAGCGGACAAGTTCTTATATCATGACCCTTTTCGTGACAATTACTACAAGTGCGCAACTTATTTTGAGCTTTTGATTGCGATACTTCTATTCCAGATGGAATTCGAGATGCAAAAACAGGGCGACCCTTATGGGTATTTTTCGAAGGATCTGTGATCGTTATATGATATAGGTAAGAAGGTGTCATAGTATAACTAACTTGAGTGCTCGTCTCTTCTTCATGATTTAAATTGCATTGTTGCAACATACTATTAATAAACTCTTCTGTTTTTTCGTAAAGATCTCGATTCTCCGCCACTAAGTCTACAATTTTATTCATTTTTGCACGAAGTCTCCATGAATCAAGTGGTGTAACTGTTCTATTTTCTGCATTTGTTGATAGTCCCAGATCAACACTTGCATGTGCTCCACGACCCTTAGTAGTGCTGTGCCTAACACCAAGAGTCCACCTCGATAGAATATATTGTTTTGGGATGGTTTGCATAAATAGTATTTGCTTCATTACATATAATATAGTTTTGCATAGTACACCGTCGGTCTCAAACATAGCGCACGAACATTTGCAGAATTCTTCCATTGGGTTGCACTTCACATTGTGAGTATTAATTTTTCCATCTATCTTGCAAACCACAGTATAAGTGGTAAAGTTCTCTTCTATACCACCCATATTATGCCAACAATGAGCGCATTTCGAAACTAATTTTGGAATATCTCAAATAAATTAGCAGTATATACCTTTGCTACACAAGCCTCCATGTCATGCATGCCTTGAAAATCTGGTTTTGTCGTTAAGCAACATGTGTCTTCTCTTTCCTCCTTTTTTCGTCGAGCAGTTAGAGCTTTGTCATATCGTTCAACAAATTGAAACAATGGCGTCATAGAATTAATGAAACCATCAAAGAACGAGTTCATACTCTCACTTCTCTGACTTGATCTCATGCCAGCAAAAAACATATCCTTCAAATAGGCTTCAACCCAATGATATCTTTGGTCATACATGTTTCCCAACCATCTCCAAGATTTCATTTCATTTATTGCTTTTTCAGACAACGGTTCTTCAAAAATTCTTCTATACTTTTCATTCAAAGTCACCCAACACTTTTCACTTTCTTCAATAGTTTTATTATATCTACTCTACTTCTTATAATCCTCGTCGAAGGTTTCAAAAGAGCGATGTAAATAACAGAGATGCACATCTTCATGCAAAGTTATATGCCATATACAATATCTATGCAAGGTTTTTGGAAAAACTCTCTTAATAGCATTACAAATTGCAGGATCCTGATCTGTGATGATTGCGGCTGGCGCTTTACCTCATATGCATTTTAACCATTGCTGAAATAACCAAACGAAAGTCTCCTCTTTCTCATTCGCTAAAAGAGCGCATCCAAACAATGAAGATTGTTGATGGTGATTAACTCCCGTGAAAGGTGCAAATGGCATTAGAAAACTGTTAGTCTTATATGTAACATCAAAAACCATAACATCAGTAAATTACATATAACTAGCCCTAGCTCTTCCATCAACCCAAAAAATTGTTGGAGATAGTGCCCTCAGAGTCAATTATTGGATCACAGGCACGTGATTACAATGATTGAGGGAGGACCTATCCCGGTAGGACAGTCTTACTCGAGATGATAGTATGCTATCTGGTTTACCTTTATCATCGTGTACTGCTTTAGGTGACCTGACATGTCGCTATTGCACGTTGATAGAGCCCCTAGGATTCTTGCTTGACTGCCAGCAGCATGAGGGCGATCATATAAGTGAGAGCTGGAGTCTATAAGCACATCCTTAAAAGGTCCCTAGTCGTAGGAGTCTCGAGACAGGGCATCGATTCTCCAGAATAGACTAGTGTATACAGTCGAGACCCCGACGAGGGGCGGTGGCCGGTCTCACAAGCCACTGGTGTCAGTTGGTTCACCTAAGATGTATACAGGTGCTCATTGGGTTATGAGTACACCGGACAGGACTCACCGGGAACATGCTAGTTGGTCTTATACCTGACGTCAGATAGCAGTTCCCTGGTGACATGTGTACAGGTTAGTTCATCGACCTGGGGATCGTCATTTGTCTCGTGTGAGTTCCCACTGTGCTTTGATTACTACCCTACCACGGCTCAAAGGAGTCGTGCAAACAGGTTTTAGTTGGGTACAGTCCCGAGCCACATGGAGGCAGTGAGCGGATCTTCAGGGGTTCGTCTCTCCCAGTATTGGGGGTAAGGTCGCACTGTGTCTAGGAGAGCCATTACACGAAGTCCTTGGCCAAGGCAGGAGATTTACTGGTAGGTATTCCAGTAGTATCTCAGGGAGTTCTGGGCTACACTCCAACACGACTTGTACCGCTTTTGGGGGTCTGACTTTTACCAACCCCCTAGGCCCGACATGCGATGCTCATAGACGAACGGACCGGACTGTACGGATATTGTCACTGACAGGCTCAGTAGGGTGTCAGGATGAGTTCGCTCATCGACGTCCCTTTTAGTCAATAGCTGGTGGCCCGTCACGTATTGGCTTATACCATTGACGTGCTAGTGGTTAAATCCACAACCATAGTATTGACGAGTCTTTAGAGTCCACCACACTTTCAGTTACTCAAGCTTTCGGGCGAAACGCTGTAGAGGCCGTATGGAGATATGGCAGGGTCCGATCAGATACGTGCGGTATTGCACGGATCAGGATCGGACGGTTTTGTACTAGCGGCCGTATGGATATATGGCAGGGTTCGATCAGATACGTGCGGTATTGCACGGATCAGGATTGAACGGGCATTACTAGCCGGCTTTGGTTTAAGCTGGATCCTAGTATAGTACAGTGTATATTTTGTCTCATTGCATTTGTATCCGGTCGGAATACAGATGCGGGTGTGTATGCACAGTATCGGGGATTTCCTGTAATTTATTACGGGACCAGTTTTCTGGAGTTGCCAGTTTGCATTCCGTTCTGGCCGGTTTTCCTTTGTTCTTTCCCGGACGGACTTTTCCGATGGAGGGGGTTATTTGCAAGTTTGCAAATAACACATTGTGGAGGGTTTTCTTGCATATGGATTAATTATGAAAGCATCTTTTGATACCATTCTTATCTATCATTATCACTTGCTTTTTGTTGATTTGAGGTGATTAGTAGTTGATGTGAGTTAGTTATGATGATGTTTGGATATGGTCACCCTCTCTCTTTTCCTACACTCACCTCCCTCTTGCTTATGTATTCTTTTCCTCCACCATTTTCTCTTAAGAGATGGTTGAAAACATTTGAGAGAAGAAGATGAGAGTTTTCATTCTTGAGAGTGTGGCATTCTTGATCTCATTTTCATGCTAGAAAAATGCAAGCACCATTTTACTTATCTTGATTCCTCCATCATCTTCAAAGGCAACAAACCCCAAATGAGATATAGCCTCTACACTACACATTCTACAGCAAATCTTGGACGCGTCGGCCAGCCAACTTCGCGCCCGAGTTGCCTCGGTATTGAGGTGGGAGCCCGTAAAAGATACAGCGATGTGGTGCCCTTCCGGCGAGGAGGCGACGACCGGAGTTTCCGCAGGAGATCGGTACGACCACGAGAAGACCTGAGGACTCGGATCATTCGGTATATCTCTTCCCTTCTTGTAGTTAGCTTAGACTAGTTAATGGTTCGATCCGGGCGTTTAGTGCCCGGTGGTGCCGGTTTGCTAAGTTCGCAAAAATTTAAGTTTATCACCGCTTCCGCATTTGGCCGTCGGATTGACGGCCGGGGCGCCGCCGTGCACTTACAGCGGTATCAGAGCCTCGCCATTAACTTCTTCTAGCTTTGTTTGATGTGTTTGCACTTCCGATCGACCAAAATTCCAAAAACCTGCGTTTTTCCTCACATCAGTTTTCTGTCGAATTTTTCTTTGCTCCAAAAATTTTTCAGGTTGCAGAAAACTGATGTATAAGAAATTCTAAGAATACTGGAAAAGTTCGACACAGTGAGTCGACCATTGAAGCGCGGAACCGCGGCCAAACCCCCCCTTGGGCCGCGGTTCCGCCGCACATTGGTGTCCTCACTGCATCATATTTTTCCAGTGGGCTTCTGGGCTGGTTTTGGGGGTTTTGGAATATTAAATTTGGGCCCAGAATTTCTGTGAGTGCTACAGTATTGCTTTGGGGCCCATTTGTTAATTTTTGATCGATCGGATATTTTAAACACATTTTTCACAGTATTTACATTATATCTGCGACCGTGAATGTCACTCGATCGGTAAATCCAGTCTAACTGCTATAGCCCGGTTAGACGGATTTGCGAACGTGACTTTCACGTTGATGTTCTGTGTTTATGCTGTGATGTTGCGGATCGGTCGTGGGGGATAGCCTGGATGCAATGCTAGTACAGTTTTGTTGTATTATGTACATTTGATATTGCGGGGCGAGCGTCCGACATGTGGACTGCCGTCACTGCCTGTTTGTATTATTCTTTTGGGGCACGACCTGGTTGCGGTCGATGTACCCGTTGTATGTATATTTTACTTTCTGTACTAGGATTACCCCGCGGAGGGGTGCACGGATAGCCGGGTTCTAGAGGGCAACAAGTCCGCATCTCATGGCATTGAGACGGAAGGGGCTTCACTCTAGGATTGGCGGGCTATACGCCGCACTCGTAGGGGGTACAGGTTGACCCAGGAGGGGTGCCCAAGTTACCGGATTCCGTGAAGTGCTGGGTGGTCCATTCACGGCGCTGAAGGGGGCTGCCTCGCTTCAGGTTTTGGCGGGTAACTTGCCGCGCCCGTAGGGGTCTAGGATTTCATTGCACAGGCTATCCACACGACCAGGGGAACGTCGGGTTTCAGTAGTGGCTCAGTGAAACCCGGGGATCCCAGATATCTGTATTGTTCTGTGATGCTGTACATTTCTGTGATGTTGCATTTTATCACGCCTTGAGCAAAATATAATATATTGGTATATATATTAGTAGATGTTGTATATGTTTTACATCTGCGCTAGTCCAGTCCCCGCTCTGTCGTTAGTTAGCTAACCTAACGGGTGATGACGGGACCCAGTGGCGAATGCGGATGGCATATACGTACGTCAGTATATTTTCGTTCTTTGTGGTGTGATCAATTGATGGGACTGCGTTGATTCGGATCAATGCAAGTTAAACAAACCTATTCTGATGTTGTTGGAATACTTTTCAAAAGGCTGTTATTGCAAGGACGTTCACTTTTGTTTTGCATCGCGGTGTTCATTTGGAATATCCTGCTCCTCAGTCGACGAAGCAAGGGCCGAGATCCCTTCACCGGGAGTGACCCCTTGGACAGAAGTTTGCGTCAGGGCATTAATTTCACTATAGCCGATTACTTTTGCTTTGCATCGTGGTATTCATTTGGAATATCCTGCACCCCATTCCACGGGGAAAGAGCTGAGATCCCTTCACCGGGAGTGACCTCTTTAGTAAAGGTTTTCGTCACTATATTTTCAAAAAGCTATCCGTTCCTTCAACGATATCAAGTTCATTACGTTAAAGGTTTTCGCCAGAAACCATTCGTAGCCCTCCGTCGTTTCATATGGATAGTCAATAGTATTCAAGCTGTGTATGTTGGCCAAAGTCAAGGCACAGTGATTGGTAGCTATTGGGTATTCATATGCAGCATAGATAGATGCGTTGGTTTGGGACAGTCGTACTGCCATTTTGGCCAAAGTCAAGGGTAGGTACGGGTGGATTCAAATTAATCTGGAGAATGACGGGTTGAACTTGACATGTGACTTATGATATGTTGGCCAAAGTCAAGGTCATAAGAGCATGGGGTAAAAATCACATCGGGAGTTTCAAAAGAACTGAAACTTGCCAGATATGCGCATACCTTCTGGAGTGTGATAACGTGAGCGGATTCCGTCACGTTGTCATGCGATGAGAGTTGGATCCCGATTCCCACTGATGAGTTAGTTTACTCCTCGGGTGACCCCGACTAATTCTTCTTTCAGGTTTGGAGGAGAATTTGAGGTACAGTGGGAGGTTTCCAGATTAGATAAATTGGTAACCATTCTGATCTAGGTTAGAGTGCACGCTGAGTGTTTCTTTTCTCTCTCTCTCTGGCAGCGACTATTGACCCGACCCTACACTATGACTCAGTGACCAAGTTGACCGAACCTTCTTAACACTGGCTTTTGGATTGTCAGAGTTGCAGACCTCATTGCCACTCCTACTTTTACCCTTTTCTCCAGGACACCCCGTATTACTGCGAACGTCCACTTCCATTGGACAAAACCATCGTATGGTTAGATACGAACTCGAAGGAATTCGAGGATAGTTTCTGGTTCTGGAGAAAACGGATAGGATTATTCAGTTGTCTTTTCCTTTTTGCCTTCTCTCAAGTTACGAGTACTCCTTAGTTTAGGAGATAGTACACCCATTACGCAAATTGGATAGTCTTCTTCCAAATCTTAGGCTGGTGCCGACCGGTAGGGAATGAAGAAAACCAATTAGCCTAAACGGTGTGCAGAAGGTATTAAGATTAAGACAAAGCAAGGGATTAGTAAGAGGGCAAAGTAAAATGCGACTAATATTCACGACCAAACCAAGTAATTCTTCGCCAATCCTAAATCACCTTTGTATTTCTCCAGGACACTCCGTATCACTACGAAGATCCACAGTTTATTGGATACTCCATCGTATGGTTATATACGAACTCGAAAGGAACTTGTTCCAGTTCGGGGATGTATTCTGGTCCAGGAGAAATAGGAATAAGGTTTATTCGGTTGTCTTTTATCTTCACCTTCTTTCGCATTGCGAGGGCTCCTAGGATTAGGACAGTACACCCATTATGCTTATTGGATAGTCTTCTTCCAAACCATAGGCTGGTGCCGAACGGTAGGGAAGGAAGAAAACCAATTGGCCTAAAGGGGTGTGCATAAGGTAATGACTAAAGACATATAAAGGGATTTGGAGAGGTGGCAAAGAATTATACGGTTACAGTTGTGAATCTGGATAATGGAAAAGGCATTACTAGGAATACCAGGATACCCCAACGAAACATTTCAATGTTTCAGTTTCACTGTGTACTGTTAATGGAAAACTGATTTCCCGATTAGACAGTTGCTCCAGGGTATGTATTTACCAGGTATGATTCTCACATCTGTATGGTTTTACAGATGATGAGTGGGAGTAAGTTATTGTGAATTAGGTGACCATCCTCATTATATCGGGATTCGTTGGAATTGGTGATATTTGAGGAAGCCACCTGGATTGTTTGCCGGTCGGCAAATATTTGGTTTTGAATATCCGCTGTTGTGCACCAATTTCAAATTGATATATCTGTACGTCTATTTTTATAGAGTGAGATATACCTTTTGGTATTATGTCGATGACATTTACCTATATCAGTGGATGGTTAGGTAAGGAGCATTAAACAGCGGTGTAATTCTTCTTAACCATAAATACAGTTTTCAACCTACGACACACAGTGAAAGAGTTGTTAGACTCAGCGGACTTATACAGAGTATTGTATATTGTCCAGTGTCCATTAGGACAGACGGGTTGGTCCTCATACTATATTCTGTTTACTTTTAACTTCTCTAGTTCTTAGACATGTGTTTCGTTGAAACACAGGGTCTAAGTTTTGAGGAGTTATAGGTATTTGAATAGAGTAGAGAACCAGGTGTAGCAAGTATCGGGATTCTTCAAAGTGATCGAAGATGTAGATACTTGTGTATGGTATTCAGTTGATAGTAATGATAAAGAGAAATTGCTTCTCTTTCAGGTTACTCATAATTGGAAGCATTCCTAAGTTGAGTAACGCTGAGCGGCCTCTCTCCATTTAGTTGACATGCACTGGAGACAGCTGCATGATTTGAATCTGGTTCAATTAAATCAGTGCCTCTGGTTCTATATTGGATATAGAACAGTTCATATCTTAACGATGTTAAGGTACGGGGAGTTGTCCGGCTTATGATTAAAACCAGACACTGGACAACTCAAGGCACGTTTCTGTAATGGCTGTTTGTGGGTTGACCCAGGCTATGACGAGGGTTGACTTTCTACCATCTGGCAGATCAATAGAAATATTGTTCTAGACTCGCCACAGTTTTATTAAAAATGGATTTTTTCAAAAACAGTAGTGGGAGTATGGTAGAACCGGAAGTGATTCCAGAACCGCAAACGATTACTGAAGATTTGATAAGGAATCTAAAGATTCAATCTGTTTTGACATTCCATTGGCCACTCCGCAAATTAGGTGGGTAACTTCAGGCACCCGAGAGGTACTCCGGTAGCCTCAAGGACGGTGACTGGGAAGTTCTTGTTTACCCACACTTGCCATTGTTGTTGTTCCAGGCTGCGAGACCCGGCAGGAGGATGAGTATAGCGTCGTTCTAAACTAGTTTTAGAAGTGCACGTCTATATGACTCTGGCAGAGGGTTGTCATAGTCAGTGGGAGCAGCGGAAACATTGGTGGACATCATACTTATGTCTATAGACTAAAGCAGATATAGCGGAGATAGATCATCTATTTCTGATGTGACAGTCATGGGTTTGACGTCATCAGAATAGGGGATGGATCTGTTGAGAAGGTAGTAAGGTGTGATATCCTGGTATTTGGATGACATACACAAAGTAGGAAAAGAAATTCCTATACTACGATCGGTTTTACTTTGGTCGTCACACAGTGGTTTCTCCACATGGGTACTTAGACAGCATTCTAAGAGTATTTAGAATGGACGACTCCTGGCATGGTAGTGTATCTGCAGGTAATGGAGTCACCCTCTCTAAAGGTGTCTTACAGACTAAAGGGGAGAGGGATGTGCATGATTGGCAGATCACTTGCTCAGGCAATTGAGTCAATCATGAGATGTCAAGTACCACACCAGATGTTGTTCTTGCACTAGATGCAATAAGTTGATATTGATCCAATCCTGGAGAAACAGTCGGAAGCAGTTTTAGAACATAAGTGAATGTTCTAGGGATATGATAATGGCTGCCTCCTTTAGGAGACGGTTATCATTCCAGGCTTCCAAGATGACCAGGACGACAAGGAGGTTGTCAGAGTTATAGTTTTTTCCCTCTGACGAGGGGCAGTATTTTGGACAGGTAGACCAAGGCAATACCGAGGGTGGCATGGCGCAGGATTCTGATTAAGTTCAGTTGACGATACAGTCTAAGAAGTTTGGATTTGGAGTTCATTTATGAGCTAGGTCCCATCAGACATCCAGACATTCTAAGACAGGTATTGCACATTTCGAGAGATGGCTTTCTCCGCGAACTTGAGATATAGAGAGACATAGAAAGAAACATCAAGGCGGATCCACTCACTGAGGCTATTCCTCGACCGCAATAGTTTCACAAACGGGATCTGTGAGACTGACTAGTAGAGGAGTTGGGTGTTCGGTATCACACGGGCTGTGAGTATGCGACATCGCAATAATTAGCCTTGAGTGCAATTGGGAGATTGTTGGAGATAGTGCCCTCAGAGTCAATTATTGGATCACAGGCACGTGATTACAATGATTGAGGGAGGACCTATCCCGGTAGGACAGTCTTACTCGAGATGATAGTATGCTATCTGGTTTACCTTTATCATCGTGTACTGCTTTAGGTGACCTGACATGTCGCTATTGCACGTTGATAGAGCCCCTAGGATTCTTGCTTGACTGTCAGCAGTATGAGGGCGATCATATAAGTGAGAGCTGGAGTCTATAAGCACATCCTTAAAAGGTCCCTAGTCGTAGGAGTCTCGAGACAGGGCATCGATTCTCCAGAGTAGACTAGTGTATACAGTCGAGACCCCGACGAGGGGCGGTGGCCGGTCTCACAAGCCACTGGTTTCAGTTGGTTCACCTAAGATGTATACATGTGCTCATTGGGTTATGAGTACACCGGACAGGACTCGCCGGGAAAATGCTAGTTGGTCTTATACCTCACGTCAGATAGCAGTTCCCTGGTGACATGTGTACAGGTTAGTTCATCGACCTGGGGATCGTCATTTGTCTCGTGTGAGTTCCCACTGTGCTTTGATTACTCCCCTACCACGGCTCAAAGGAGTCGTGCAAACAGGTTTTAGTTGGGTACAGTCCCGAGCCACATGGAGGCAGTGAGCGGATCTTCAGGGGTTCGTCTCTCCCGGTATTGGGAGTGAGGTCGCGCTGTGTCTAGGAGAGCCATTACACGAAGTCCTTGGCCAAGGCAGGAGATTTACTGGTAGGTATTCCAGTAGTATCTCAGGGTGTTCTGGGCTACACTCCGACACGACTTGTACCGCTTTTGGGGGTCTGACTTTTACCAACCCCCTAGGCCCGACATGCGATGCTTATAGACGAACGGACTGGACTGTACGGATATTGTCACTGACAGGCTCAGTAGGGTGTCAGGATGAGTTCGCTCATCGACGTCCCTTTTAGTCAATAGCTGGTGGCCCGTCACGTATTGGCTTATACCATTGACGTGCTAGTGGTTAAATCCACAACCATAGTATTGACGAGTCTTTAGAGTCCACCACACTTTCAGTTACTCAAGCTTTCGGGCGAAACGCTGTAGAGGCCGTATGGAGATATGGCAGGTTCCGATCAGATACGTTCGGTATTGCACGGATCAGGATCGGACGGTTTTGTACTAGCGGCCGTATGGATATATGGCAGGGTTCGATCAGATACGTGCGGTATTGCGCGGATCAGGATTGAACGGGCATTACTAGCCGGCTTTGGTTTAAGCCGGATCCTAGTATAGTACACTGTAGATTTTGTCTCATTGCATTTGTATCCGGTCGGAATACAGATGCGGGTGTGTATGCACAGTATCGGGGATTTTCTGTAATTTATTACGGGACCAGTTTTCTGGAGTTGCCAGTTTGCTTTCCGTTCCGGCCGGTTTTCCTTTGTTCTTTCCCGGACGGACTTTTCCGATGGAGGGGGTTATTTGCAAATAACACATTGTGGAGGGTTTTCTTGCATATGGATTAATTATGAAAGCATCTTTTGATACCATTCTTATCTATCATCATCACTTGCTTTTTGTTGATTTGAGGTGATTAGTAGTTGATGTGAGTTAGTTATGATGATGTTTGGATATGGTCACCCTCTCTCTTTTTTCCTACACTCACCTCCCTCTTGCTTATGTATTCTTTTCCTCCACCATTTTCTCTTAAGAGATGGTTGAACACATTTGAGAGAAGAAGATGAGAGTTTTCATTCTTGAGAGTGTGGCATTCTTGATCTCATTTTCATGCTAGAAAAATGCAAGCACCATTTTTCTTATCGTGATTCCTCCATCATCTTCAAAGGCAACAAACCCCAAATGAGATATAGCCTCTACACTACACATTCTACAGCAAATCTTGGACGCATCGGCCAGCCAACTTCGTGCCCGAGTTGCCTCGGTATTGAGGTGGGAGCCCGTAAAAGATACAGCGATGTGGTGCCCTTCCGGCGAGGAGGCGACGACCGGAGTTTCCGCAGGAGATCGGTACGACGACGAGAAGACCGGAGGACTCGGATCATTCGGTATATCTCTTCCCTTCTTGTAGTTAGCTTAGACTAGTTAATGGTTCGATCCGGGTGTTTAGTGCGCGGTGGTGCCGGTTTGCTAAGTTCGCAAAAATTTAAGTTTATCACCGCTTCCGCATTTGGCCGTCGGATTGACGGCCGGGGCGCCGCCGTGCACTTACAAAAATACTTCTACAGGTTCCCCCAGCATCAAGCTCAAGTTCATAGTAAAATTGAATATCTGCAGCCTGCCTCTCAATAAATTGTTGTATTACATATACACATTGACGACCCATATTATTTCTTCTTTTTGATCTGAAATAGCCAATGATTTGTTATTGGGTGACATCAACCAAATTATCCCCACCTGTAGTATTTATTAAATCAGCAATCTGTGATTATCCCGCACCACAATCATGAAATTGATCCATCAACGATTTGCAAGAAGGTTTTAGACGATCTACACAATGATAACGTAAAGTAGAAATTTTTGATGGCGTGGACAACAAAGGATGACTGTGTTGATCATCTATAAATGTTACCCTACAAACTCCATCTCTGATTCTATGTATGATAATTCTTGCAGGGCAACCTTCTCTCATATGTTGTTTTCATATTTTAACTTCCCTCCCTTGCTTTCTTTTGTCCTTCAAACTTTTATGCCTTTCTTAGTGCGTACAAATTTCTTTCGATTTATTACACCATCCTTATTTCTTGCACTCGTCGACTTGCGAACAGAGAAGCCTCTAAGTTTTGCAAACGAGTTGTAAGTATTGTATGCTTCCTCATCAATAGGAAATTCTATACCAACATGAATAGAAACATTACTATTAATGAGATCACCGGCATCATCATTAGCATTCTCACTTTCTCCATCCTCATTTTCCTCATCCTCGCTATCATCATCCTCGTTTTCACCATTCTCATTGGAGCCCACGAGATCATTAGCATCGACATGATTGATTAACCCACTAAAATTCTGGAATTGCTCATCGATTGCATAGTATTGATTGTTATCCATTCCTACTAAAAAAATAAAGTTTATGTTATGTTAACGTAATCATAACCTTAAATATATGAAAATCACACTGAAAAATTAAACATCAATTGATCTTAATATGAAACGTTTATTGGCATAAGAATAATTTGATCAATAAAAAATGTTATTTTATTAAAAATCAATTAACTGAATGCTTTTCTCCATTATAGAAATTATAGAAATATTGCAACTTAACATATGATTTTTTTCATATATTTTCATAGCAAAACAGAAATTTCAAATTCTCTGGGCTATTAAACTAGTTGATTGATTCTTAACAATATAATTTTCATTAATGTGAGTTGAATTTTGTGTAATCTCATGGAGTTTTTTAATCTTTTGATTGTTCATGTTTTAAACTGTTCCAATAATGAGCATAATGTAGCTTATGATGTACATTAATAAATTCCATTCATAATATAAGCTTTTCATGGTAGCAAAATTAGCATTTGAGTTTAATGTGAACAAAAAAATTTCAGCATATGAAAATTCTGCAAGTGCTGCTGGATATTTTCAACCAATGGTAACCAATTTGAAGAAAAATTAGTGAGAATTAAATCAAAGGCCAACTTTAAAACATGAATATCAAATTTGAAGCCAAATTCATGATACCATCAACAAATGTTGGAACATGATTACTGAAAAGACAATCAGTTTGATCATTGACATTCAACTCTCATCAATTTTCAACAAAATAAATAAGTCCTGAACAAATTTTGAGAGAACAAGATAAACTCTTCCAAATTGTATACAAAACCTACATATCAATCAAAATTTACTCAGGTTTTAAACATCATAGCAAAGAATTAGAAGAGGAGGAGAGGATCGGAACCTAACCGGTCGTCGGATACACACTTTGATCGTGCGTATCAGCGTATAGAAGAACTTAGTAATGTATATATGATTTGTGAAATTGTAAGTAATTTCTAGCAAATTCTATTAGGGTTTTATAATGAAACTATCAATTTGTTCATCTATTTAAAAGAAATCATATTATTCCTATTAAATAAATGACTCCACATTTGAATGAATTTGAACAATATTGTGAAGAAGAAAGCTTTAAATTTAGTGATATCCATTGAGGCATAAATTTTACCCGATCACTGGAGAAAGGTGCGGCAGCGAGGGCGAGGGTGCTCGAGGAGGGAGGGTAAAGGCGCAGCGAGGGAGAAGGGAAAAGGCTCAGCGAGGGAGAGGGTGCTCCAGGAGATGCTCGAGAAGGTGAGGGAGGGAGGCGTTGGAGGAGGGAGGGTCGCGCAGCAAGGTGCTCGAGGGAGGAGGCAAGGGAGGAGAGGCGGAGAGTTTGAGGGAGGCGCTCAAGAAGGTGAGGGAGGGAAGTGTTGGAGGAGGGAGGGTCGCGCAGCGAGGTACTCGAGGGAGGAGGCGATGGAGGAGAGGCGGCGAGTTCGAGGGAGGGATGCGTGAGGAGGGAGGGAGGCGCGAGGAGGCACTCGAGGGAGGGAGAAGAGTTTTTTTTCTCGCTTCTTTTTTTTAACTGCGAGGAGATGATCATATCGTGAGGGTGGGGGGGGGGTTAGGTTACGGGCTCAGGAATATTTCCTGAGTTCGAACACAGGACCCTTAACCCCATATAATAATAACTAATTATAATATTCCTATTCTCTCTCTATACACTCTCCGTCTCTCTCTTAATATATATATATAATTAAATTATTAAACCTAATAATCATTAAACAACTCTTTCTCTCCTTTCTTTCTCTATTTTCTGTTCTGGGCCGCGACGAACCCAAGCCAAACTCTAGCAGCTCACTCGTCTTCCCCGCCAACCTCCCCACACACCTCGCCACCCCCATCACAAACCACCACCTCCACTTCCTCCTCTCCCCTCTCCATCCACGAGAACCCAAAACCCACGACGACTCCGATCCATGCACAACCCCGATGAAACCAATGCCAAACTCAAGAAACCTCTACCCTCATCGTCGGAAACTCACCGTCGCTATCACCCTCATTCTCGACTTCACCTCCTTACCCTCTCTCCTCTCCCCGACACCATAAACCACCACCACCATCGACCTCACCACCTTCCCGACCCCAACAGCAACCCAAGAAAACCCATGGCCGACGCAGCACCCTCGCCGTCGATGACAGCCCCTCGTCGCCGTCAACTTCTCCTCTGTTCTATGACCCCAGAACCCAGAGCATAGCAACCTCAATCTTCTTTCTTTCTTTCTTTCTTGTTTTCTTGTTTTCCCGGCCATCTCGCCGGAGTCGCACGCGTCGCCGACGATCCGGACGACCCAGTCATCGTCGCCGTCCAGCGTAGTCATCACGTCACGTCATTGATCATCCAGGTTCAGCCTTGCATGCGCGTGAGTTTGCATCGCGACGTTTATCTGACATCGGACGTAGCATTCGTACCCTGTCGTGAGATCCGATCAGGCAAGTTTAACTTGCAACATACTATGTTGCTATATCGATATCTATATGAATAAAAATAGTACATTTGTTTTATTATATAGCAAATGTTATAGATTTATAGTTTTACGATATTCATTCGTATCCGTACTGATAATCGCATATCTAATTGCATGCCGGAACATCATGATATCATTATACTACTATATTAGTACAACGTGTTATCTAGTTTGTATCATACATAATCATGGACGTATAAATGGTTATTACAGATAGACACATATGCATCTTGGTATCAGTTTTGTTTATCGTGTTCCGATATTGATTACAGTCTCACATTTGGCACCTATTTGGTTAATATATATTATATGACATGTCCATGACACACTACTTGACTTTTTACTTGGATATTATTATTAATGTCGACAATCCTGACTTGTTGTCTTGACGGACGTGACTTATTGTCTGCATAGACAAAACTTGTATCTGCTTGATCCTGTATTGGCATTAGATTTATATCATCAATACCTGACTTGAACACAAAACCTTGGGGGTAAGGGGAAATCAATAATGAAACCTGACTTGTAACTCAACAGTTCGATATTTATACTGATCAGTCTTTACGGGCTAGGCCAGCCCCAGGATGATGCTTTTGACATCATTCATCTGTACATGTTACCTGTTTACTGCCTAGCGGCACATCTCGGATTCAGCCCGAGAATCTTTACCGTGGTCCCGTACACGCACAGGATACTATTGAGTCACATCGACGATTCCATTAAATTGATTTCAAAGACTTTTAGAATAGATAATCTAGAAGCACAGACTTTAGGTTACACATCACATACATACACCTCACTGTTCCATATTGTGTTATTCATTTATATTCATGCTTACTTATATCATCTTATCCTGGTTATCGCTGTTATTTTGATATTATGACGCACCGACGTCTGGGTTTTGCATGGTCCAATTCCTCTGCCTTTATTTCAGGCAACTCAAGAGTACTTTAGCAATCAAGCCGAGCAGTGAGGAATTGAACGTGTATTTAGAGATGTTTAGTTTAGTTTATTTCCGTAATTTTATTTCTTGATGTGAGCCTATATCGGGACATGTTTTCAGATGTTGTTTATTGGAGCTTGATTCGTTTCCGCTTATGCATTTTCTTGACTCTATTTATTGTGGCAAATGAACATGTACTAGATAGATTATATATTTTCTATTCTTGATATCCTATAGACATCCGTAATATGACTGTGGATGAATGATTCCTAGCCACAGGTAACATGGTTGGCTCTGTCACGTGCCGTAGTCTGCTCATCTTGGAAAATGGGGCGTGACAAGGTCCCACTGTACTTAGATTACTATCCTACCATGGCTCAAAGGAGTCGTGCAAACATGTTTTAGTTAGGTACAATCCCGAGCCACAAGGAGGCAGTGAGCGATCATCAGGGATTCTTCTCTCCCGATATTGGGAATCGATGTCGCGCAGTGTTCGGTTGGCTATCATCATAAGGCCATGACCATGGCGGATGAGATTTATTGATAGGAGATCAGTAGTTTCTCGATTGGTGATGAGCTTGACACCGGCATGACTTATCGGTTATTAGGGGATTGACGTTATCCACCTCTAAGATCTGGTATGCGATACTCTTAGACGAAGAGACTAGATTGTATAGAGATTGTCACATTCAGGCTCAGTAGGGTACGGACGGACTTGATTGTCGACCTCTCTTTCGGTATATACCTCGGTAAACGTTACATATAGCTAGTGCTGCTGAAATGCTTGTGGTTATGGATTTATCCAGTAACTCACTGCCAGCGTATTGTCGAGTCTTTAAAGTCCCACGCAGAGGGTTTTCCCGATTTAGGCTATATGATGTAGATGACGTATATTAATACATACAGGGTTCCAATTAAATACGTATATAGACTACACGGACTTTAATCGGACCGTTGATAATACTAGCCGGCTTAAAATTAAGCTAGATTATTAAATCAAGTTTTGATTTAATAATTTACGTATATATATATATTTTTAATATATATATTCTAGTATTATGTTCACTATTCATTCTCTCTCTTGTCTATTCATATTTTTATACGAATTCACATATTTGTATTTCGATAAAAATACCCGGGTTGTATTCCGTATTTATTCGGAAATATTTCTAAAAGGACACTTCATTTAGGATATTTTCTTTCTAGAAATACAAAATGAGGTGGTATGGTGAGATAGAAAGTGAGGATGGATGAGAGGGACGGGAAAAAATATTTTATTTGAAATTTTTCTCATCATTTTTTGTACGGTTGAAAAATGATATAGCCATTCCTTTTTATTCATTTTCTACACACACACTCACTACATTATTCCAAGATGAGAGCTCTTGGTATTCATCTTCCTCCTCCTTACTGTTAGATATAGTGCCCTCAAGGTAATTATTGTAATTGCAGACACGCTATTATGATAATTGAAGGAGGACCTATACAGGTAAAAAAAATCGTACTTGAGATGATAGTATGCTATCTGGTTTGTCTTTATCATTAATGTTTACACGTTTTACTAGTTATTACGTGTCGCTAATACATAATGATAAATCTCGTGGGATTCTTGCTTGACTACCAGCATTATGATGGCGATCATATACGTGAGAGCTGGGTAGTCCATAAGCACATCCTTAAATGCCCATAGTCATGAGAGTATCGAGACCGGGCATCGATATTCCAAAGTAGACTAGTGTATACGTTTCGAGACCCTAACGAGGGGCTGTGGCCGGTCTCACAAGCTATTGGTGTTATTTCACCTAAGATAGTATACAGGTGCTTTCTGGAGGTGAGTACACTGGACAGACTCGCCGAGAACATCTAGATGGTATTATATCTATCATCAGATGGAAGTTCTCGAGTGGTATTAGTACAGGTTAGTCTTTTGACCTGAGATTGTCATTTTTCTTGTGTGAGTTTCCACTGTATTTTGATTACTACCCTACCATGGCTCAAAGGAATCATGCAAACAGGTTTTAATTGGGTTCAGTCCCAAGCCACATGGAGGCAGTGAGCGATTGTCGGGGATTCGTCTCCCCTAGTATTAGGAGTCGATGTCGCTCTATGTTCGGTTGGCTATCACCTTAAATCCGTGGCCACGGTGGATGAGACTTACTGATATGAGTTAAGTAGTTTTTCGGTTGGTGATGAGCTTGACTCTGACATGACTTATCGGGTTATCAGGGGTCTGACGTTTCCACCCCTAGACCCGATATGCGATACTCTCAGACGAAGAGACCGGACTGTATGGAAATTGTCACATTCAGGCTCAGTATGGTTCGGACAGACTTGATTATGGACCTCCCTTTCGACAGATACCTGGGCAGCCGTTACGTACAGCTAGTGCCACTGACGTGCTTGTGGTTTTTGGATTTATCCAATAAATCACTGCCAGCGTATTGTCGAGTCTTTAGAGTCCCATACAGAGGGTTTTCTCGGTTCAAGCGATATGATGTAGATGACGTATGTTGGTGCATACAGGGTGTCCGATTAAATGTTGGATATGTATTCCCTAGAGGCCATTATTGTATATGTATACATGTGAATGCTTGGACATATGTACGTATAGGACAATCTTTCTCGATATGATAGTATGAAATCTGGTTTGTCTTTATCTTAACATGTGCGTATGTCTTACTTGTTATTACATATCATTTATACATGTTGATAAAACCCGTAGGATCATTGTTTGGCTACCTGCGTTGTGATGGCGATCATACTTGTGGGAGCAGGGTTGTCGATAAGCACATCCTTAAAAGGTCCCTAGTCATGGGAGTATCGAGACTGGGCATCGATATTCCGGAGTATACTAGTGTATACGTTTCTAAACCCCGATGAGGGGCGATGGTTGGTCCCGCAGCCATTGGTCTTTTGCATCTAAGATCGTATACATGTGCTCACTACGAGTGAGTACACTGGACGGACTCGCCGAGAACTTCTAAATGGTACTATACCTATCATCAGATAGCAGTTCTCAGGTGACATGAATACAGGGTAGTCTTTAGACCTGAGATCATCATTTGTCTCGTGTGAGTTCCCACTGTGCTTTAATCACTACCCTACCACGGCTCTACTGAGTCATGCAACCATGTTTTGGTTAGGTACAGTCCTGAGCTACATGGAGGCAGTGAGTGATTGTTGGGGATTCGTCTCTCCCGGTATAGGGAGTGTTGCGCCACGGCAGCGCCCCGGCTGTCTATCCGAGGCCAAAATGCGGAATCAAAATTTTCTTTACTCGGAAACTGGCGCTACCGCGGACAATACACCCGGATCGTAACCATTAACCGATACTAGCAAACAAGAGAAGGGGTGAGAGATATACCGAGTGATCCGAGTCCTCCGGTCTTCTCGTCGTCGTCCCGATCTCCCGCAGAAACTCCGGTCGTCGCATCCTTGCCGGAAGGGCACCACATCGTCTGCATCTTTTACGGGATCCCACCTCAATACCGAGGCAACTCGGGCACGAAGCTGGCTAGTCGACGTGCCCAAGGTTTGCTGTAGAATGTGTAGTGCTATGTCTCTTTGGGGTTATGTTGCCTTGATGGAGGAATCAAGAACTTTGGAGAGGGTTTCTCTTTGGTTGCATGAATGAATAATATGTGATAGCTAAAAATGAGAACAACCACACTCTCTCATTTTTTCTCTCCTCTCCCTTAGGAAATGTGGCCGGCCCCTACCAAATGAGAATGGTGGAGGGATATGAAACAAAATCAAGAGGGAGGTGAGTGTAGGAGAAAGAGAATGGTGACCATATCAAAAGCAAAACTCACATCACTAAACAAATCAATCCTAATCCTTTCTCATCACCATAAAGCAAAAGAAAAGACTACGAAAGCATCTCATCATGAGAAACTATCATGATGCCACCAATATGCAAGATACACCCTCCACAAATGTTATTTGCAAACTTGAAAATAACACCCTCCATCGGAAAAGTCCGGCCGGGAATGAACAAAGGAAAACCGGCCGGAACGGAAAGCAAACTGGAAACTCCAGAAAACTGGTCCCGTAATAAATCACAGGAAAACCCCAATGCTGTGCATACACACCCGCATCTGTATTCCGACCAGATACAAATGCAATGAGACAAAATCTACACAGTACTAATACTAGGACCGGCTTAAGCCAAAGCCGGCTAGTAATATCCGTTCGATCCTGATCCGTGCAATACCGCACGTATCAGATCGAACCCTGCCATATAACTATACGGCCACTAGTACAAACTGTCCGATCCTGATCCGTGCAATACCGCACGTATCTTATCGGACCCTGCCATATCTCCATACGGCCTCTACAGCATTTCGCCCGAAAGCTTGAGTAACTGAAAGTGTGGTGGACTCTAAAGACTCGTCAATACTATGGCTGTGGATTTAACCACTAGCACGTCAGACGTATAAGCCAATACGTGACGGGCCACCAGCTATTGACCAAAAGGGATGTTGATGAGCGAACTCATCCTGACACCTTACTGAACCTGTCAGTGACAATATCTGTACAGTCCGGTCCGTTCGTCTATGAGTATCGCATGGCGGGCCTAGGGGGTTGGTAAAAGTCAGACTCCCAAAAGCGGTACAAGTCGTGTCGGAGTGTAGCCCAGAACGCCCTGAGATACTACTGGAATACCTACCAGTAAATCTCCTGCCTCGGCCGAGAGCTTTGCGTAATGGCTCTTCTAGACACAGCGCGACCTCACCCCCAATACCGGGAGAGACGAACCCCTGAAGATCCGCTCACTGCCTCCATGTGGCTCGGGACTGTACCCAACTAAAACCTGTTTGCACGACTCCTTTGAGCCGTGGTAGGGTAGTAATCAAAGCACAGTGGGAACTCACACGAGACAAATGACGATCTCAGGTCGATGAACTAACCTGTACACATGTCACCAGGGAACTGCTATCTGACATCTGGTATAAGACCAATTAGCAGGTTCCCGGCGAGTCCTATCCGGTGTACTCATAACCCAATAAGCACCTGTATACATCTTAGGTGAACCAACTGACACCAGTGGCTTGTGAGACCGGCCACCGCCCCTCGTTGGGGTCTCGACTGTATACACTAGTCTACTAATGGAGTATCGATGCCCTGTCTCGAAACTCCTACGACTAGGGACCTTTTAAGGATGTGCTTATAGACTACCAGCTCCCACGTATATGATCGCCATCATATTGCTGGTAGTCAAGCAAGAATCCTAGGGGCTCTATCAACATGTAATAGCGACATGTCAGGTCACCTAAAGCAGTACACGATGATAAAGATAAACCAGATAGCATACTATCATCTCGAGTAAGACTGTCCTACCGGGATAGGTCCTCCCTCAATCATTGCAATCACGTGCCTGTGATCCAATAATTGACTCTGAGGGCACTATCTCCAACAATCTCCCACTTGCACTCAAGGCTAATTATTGCGATGTCGCATACTCACAGCCCGTGTGATACCGAACACCCAACTCCTCTACTAGTCAGTCTCACAAAACCCATTGCGAAACTATTGCGTTCGAGGAATAGCCTCAGTGAGTGGATCCGCAGGATGTTTCTTTCTATGTCTCTCTATATCTCAAGTTCGCGGAGAAAGCCATCTCCCAAAAAGAGCAATACCTGTCTTAGAATGTGTCTGGATGTCTGATGGGACCGAGCTCATAAATGAACTCCAAATCCAAACTTCTTAGACTGTATCGTCAACTGAACTTAATCAGTATCCTGCACCATGCCTTCCCTCAGTATCCACCTGGACCACATGTCCAATATACTGCCCCTCGTCAGAGGGAAAACTATAACTCTGACAGCCACTCTGCCATCCAGGTCACCTTGGAAGCCTGGAATGATAACCGTCTCCTAAAGGAGGCTGCCGTTATCATATCCCTAGAACATCAACTTATGTTCTAAAACTGCTTTCGACTGTTTCTCCAGGATTGGATCAATATCAACTTATTGCATCTATTGCAAGAACAACATCTGGTGTGGTACTTGACATCTCATGATTGACTCAATTGCCTAAGCAAGTGATCTGTCAATCATGCGTATCCCTCTCCCCTTTAGTCTGAAAGACACCTTTAGAGAGGGTGACTCCATCACCTGCAGGTACACTACCGTGCCAGGAGTCGTCCATTCTAAATACTCATAGAATGCTGTCAAGGTACCCAGATTGGGAAACTACCCAAATCTAGATCTAAAACCATAGATCTAGTAACCAGAATGTCTGATATAATATCCAAGTCCTGTGTGGAGAAACTACTGTGTGACAACCAAAGTATAACCGATCGTAGTATAGGAATATCACTTCCTACTCTGTGTATGTCATCAAATACCAGGACATCACACCCTACTACCTTCTTAACAGATCTATCCCCATTCTGATGAAGTCAAACCCATGACTGTCACATCAGAAGTAGATGATTTATCTCCGCTATATCTGCTTAAGTCTATAAATAGACATAAGCCTGATGTCCACCAATGCTTCCGCTGCTCCCACTGACTACGACAACCCTCTGCCAGAGTCATATAGACGTGCACTTCTAAAGCTAGTTCAGAACGACGCTATACTCATCCTCCTGCCGGGTCTCGCAGCCTGGAACAACAGCAATGGCAAGTGTAGGTAGACAAGAACTTCCCTATCACCGTCCTTGAGGCTACCGGAGTACCTCTCGGGTGCCTGAAGTTACCCACCTTATCTGCGGAGTGGCCAATGGAATGTCAAATCAGATTGAATCTTCAGGTTCCTATCAAATTTTCAGTAATCGTTTGCGGTTCTGGAATCACTTCCAGTTCTACCATACTCCCACTGCTGTTTTCTGAAAAATCCATTTCTTTTAAAATTGTGGCGAGTGAAGAACAATATCACTATTGATCTTCCAGATAGTAGAAAATCAACCCTCGTCATAGCCTGGGTCAACCCGCAAACAGCCATTATAGAAACGTGACTTGAGCTATCCGGAGTCTGGTTTTAATCATAAGCCGGACAACTCCCCGTACCTTAACAATGTCAAGATATGAACTGTTCTATATCCAATATAGAAACAGAGGCACTGATTTAATTGAACCAGATTCAAATCATGCAGCTGTCTCCAGTGCATGTCAACTAAATGGTAGGAGGCCGATCAGCGTTACTCAACTTAGGAATGTTTCCAATTATGAGTAACCTGAAAGAGAAGCTAGTTCTCTTAATCATTACTATCAACTGAACACCATACACAAGTAACTACATCTTCGATCACTTTGAACAATCCCGATACTTGCTACACCTGGTTCTCTACTCTATTCAAATACCTATAACTCCTCAAAACTTAGATCCTGTGTTCCTACGAAACACATGTCTAAGAACTAGAGAAGTTAAAAGTAAACAGAATATAGTATGAGGACCAACCCCTCTGTCCTAATGGACACTGGACAACATACAATACTCTGTATAAGTCCGCTGAGTCTAACAACTCTTTCACTGTGCGTCGTAGGTTGAAAACTGTACTTATGGTTAAGAAGAATTACACCGTTGTTCAATACTCCTTACCTAACCATCCACTGATATAGGTAAATGTCAAAGACATAATTTCAAAAAGTATATCTCACTCTATAAAAATAGACGTACAGATATATCAATTTGAAATTGGTGCATAACAACGGATATTCAAAACCAAATAATTGCCGTCCGGCAAACAACCCAGGTGACTTCCTCAAATATCACCGATTACAACGAATCCCGACATAATGAGGATAATCACCCAATTCCCAATAACTTACTCCCACTCATCATCTGTAAAACCATACAGATGTGAGAATCATACCTGGTAAATACATACCCTGGAGCAAGTGTCTAATTGGGAAATCGGTTTTCTTTTAACATTACACAGTGAAACTGAAACATTGAAATGTTTCGGTGGGGTATTCCGGTATTCTTAGTAATGCCTCTTCCATTATCCAGATTCACAACTGTAACCGTATATCTCTTTGCCATCTGTCCAAATCCCTTTATATGTCTTTAGTTATTACCTTCTGCACACCCCTTAGGCCAAATGGTTTTCTTCCTTCCCTACCGTTCGGCACCAGCCTATGGTTTGGAAGAAGACTATCCAATAAGCATAATGGGTATACTGTCCTAGTCCTAGGAGCACTCGCAATGCGAGAGAAGGTGAAGATAAGACAACCGAATAAACCTTATTCCTATTTCTCCTGGACCAGAGTCCATCCCCGAACTGGAACAAGTTCCTTTCGAGTTCGTATATAACCATACGATGGAGTATCCAATAAACTGTGGATTTTCGTAGTGATACGGAGTGTCCTGGAGAAATACAAAGGTGATTTAGGATTGGCGAAGAAATACTTGGTTTGGCCGTGAATAGCAGTCGCAATTTACTTTGCCCTCTTACTAATCCCTTGCTTTGTCTTAACTTAATACCTTCTGTACACCATCGTTATGCTAATTGGTTTTCTTCATTCCCCACCGTTCGGCACCAGCCTAAGGTTTGGAAGAAGACTATCCAATTTGCGTAATAGGTGTACTATCTCCTAAACCAAGGAGTACTCGCAATGAGAGAAGGTGAAAAGAAAAGACAACTGAATAATCCTATTCGTTTTCTCCAGAACCAGAAACCATCCTCGAAGTCCTTCGAGTTCGTATATAACCATACGATGGTTTTGTCCAATGGAAGTGGACGTTCGTAGCAATACGGGGTGTCCTGGAGAAAAGGGTAAAAGTAGGAGTGGCAATGAGGTTTGCAACTCTGACAATCCAAAAGCCAGTGTTAAGAAGGTTCGGTCAACTTGGTTACTGAGTCATAGTCCTAGGGTCGGGTCAATGGTCGCTGCCAGAGAGAGAGAAAAGAAACACTCAGCGTGCCCTCTAACCTAGATCAGAATGGTTACCAATTTATCTAATCAGGAAACCACCCACTGTACCTCAAATTCTCCTCCAAACCTGAAAGAAGAATTAGTCGGGGTCACCCGAGGAGTAAACTAACTCATCAGTGGGAATCGGGATCCAACTATCATCGCATGATAACTTGACGGAATCCACTCAAGTCACCACACTCCAGAAGGTATGCGCATGCCTGGCAAGTTTCAGTTCTTTTGAAACTCCCGATGTGATTTTTACCCCAAGCGGTTTATGACCTTGACTAGGTCAACAAACCATAAACCGCCAGTCAAGTTCAACCCGTCATTATTCTGGATTGCATTAAACCCACCCGTACGTGCCCTTGACTAGGTCAACAAGGCCGCACGACTGTCTTAACCAATCCCACTTATGCAACAAACAAGTACCACTTAGCTACCGAACACTACGTCTTGACTAGGTTAACAAACGCAGCATGAATACTAAATAATACCTGTAGGAAATGACGAAGGGCTACGGCTGGTTTTTGGCGAAAAACCTTTAGCGTAATGAACTTGATATCGTTGAAGGAACTACATAACTTTTTATAAAAATATAGTGACGAAAACCTTTGCTAAAGAGGTCACTCCTGGTGAAGGGATCTCGGCTCTTTCCCCGTAGAATGAGGTGCAGGATATTCCAACTGAATACCACGATGCAAAGCAAAAGTAATCGGCTATAGTGAAGTTAATGCCCTGACGCAAACTTCTGTCCAGGGGGTCACTCCCGGTGAAGGGATCTCGGCCCTTGCCTCGTCGACTGAGGAGCAGGATATTCCAAATGAATACCACGATGCAAAACAAAAGTGAACGTCCTTGCAATAACAACTTTTTGAAAAATGTTCCAACAACATCAGAATAGGTTTGTTTATCTTGCATTGATCCGAATCAACGCAGTCCCATAATTGATCACACCACAAAGAACGAAAATATACTGATGTATGTATATGCCATCCGCATTCGCCACTGGGTCCCGTCATCACCCGTTAGGTTACTTAACTAACGACAGAGCGGGGACTGGACTAGCGCGGATGCAAAACATATACAACATCTACTAATATATATACCAATATATATTATATTCGCTCAAGGCGTGATAAAATGCAACATCACAGAAATGTACAGCATCACAGAACAATACAGATATCTGAAAGCCCCGGGTTTCACAGAGCCGCTGCTGAAACCCGACGTTCCCCTGGTCGTGTGGATAGCCTGTGCAATGAAATCCTAGAACCCTACGGGTGCGGCAAGTCACCCGCCAAAACCTGAAACGAGGCAGCCCCCTTCAGCACCGTGAATGGACGACCCAGCACTTCACGGAATCCGGTAACTTGGGCACCCCTCCTGGGTCAACCTGTACCCACTGCGAGTGCGGCGAATAGCCCGCCAATCCTAGAGTGAAGCCCCCTCCGTCTCAATGCCATGAGATGCGGGCCCATTGCCCTCTAGAACCCGGCTATCCGTGCACCCCTCCGCGGGGTAATCCTAGTACAGAAAGTAAAATATACATACAACGGGTACATCGACCGCAACCAGGTCGTGTCCCAAAAGAATAATACAAACAGGCAGTGACGGCAGTCCACATGTCGGACGCTCGCCCCGCAATATCAAATGTACATAATACAACAAAACTGTACTAGCATTGCATCCAGGCTATCCCCCACGACCGATCCGCAACATCACAGCATAAACACAAAACATCAACGTGAAAATCACGTTCGCAAATCCGTCTAACCGGGCTATAGCAGTTAGACAGGATTTACCGATCAAGTGATATTCACGGTCGCAGATATAATGTAAATACTGTGAAATAATGTGTTTAAAATATCCAATCGATCAAAAAATAACAAGTGGGCCCCCAAGTAATACTGTAGCACTCACAGAAATTCTGGGCCCAATTTTAATATTCCAAAACCCCTATCTTAAGCCCAAAAGCCCACCACAAAAAATTGGTCAAATGAAGCAAACATACTGCGGCGGAACAGCGGCAAAAGAGGGGTCATTGCCGCGGTTCCGCGGTAGTACGGAATGATCAAGCTACCAAATTTTTGCAGTGTTCTTAGGATTCTCTGTACATCATTCTGCAATCACCTGAAAAATTTTTTGAGCCCGGAAAAAATCGACAGAAAACTGATGCAAGCAAAACGCGGTTTTTGGAATTTTGGTCGATCGGATAAGTAAAACACATTAGAACAAGCTAGGCAAGGTTAATGGCGTGGCTCTGATACCATGTTGCGCCACGGCAGCGCCCCGGCCGTCTATCCAAGGCCAAAATGCGGAATCAAAATTTTCTTTACTCGGAAACTGGCGCTACCGCGGACAATACACCCGGATCATAACCATTAACCGATACTAGCAAACAAGAGAAGGGGTGAGAGATATACCGAGTGATCCGAGTCCTCCGGTCTTCTCGACGTCGTCCCGATCTCCCGCGGAAACTCCGGTCGTCGCATCCTTGCCGGAAGGGCACCACATCGTCTGCATCTTTTACGGGCTCCCACCTCAATACCGAGGCAACTCGGGCACGAAGCTGGCTAGTCGACGTGCCCAAGGTTTGCTGTAGAATGTGTAGTGCTATGTCTCTTTGGGGTTATGTTGCCTTGATGAAGGAATCAAGAACTTTGGAGAGGGTTTCTCTTTTGTTGCATGAATGAATAATATGTGATAGCTAAAAATGAGAACAACCACACTCTCTCATTTTTTCTCTCCTCTCCCTTAGGAAATGTGGCCAGCCCCTACTAAATGAGAATGGTGGAGGGATATGAAACAAAATCAAGAGGGAGGTGAGTGTAGGAGAAAGAGAATGGTGACCATATCAAAAGCAAAACTCACATCACTAAACAAATCAATCCTAATCCTTTCTCATCACCATAAAGCAAAAGAAAAGACTACGAAAGCATCTCATCATGAGAAACTATCATGATGCCACCAATATGCAAGATACACCCTCCACAAATGTTATTTGCAAACTTGCAAATAACACCCTCCATCGGAAAAGTCCGGCCGGGAATGAACAAAGGAAAACCGGCCGGAACGGAAAGCAAACTGGCAACTCCAGAAAACTGGTCCCGTAATAAATCACAGGAAAACCCCAATGCTGTGCATACACACCCGCATCTGTATTCCGACCAGATACAAATGCAATGAGACAAAATCTACACAGTACTAATACTAGGACCGGCTTAAGCCAAAGCCGGCTAGTAATATCCGTTCGATCCTGATCCGTGCAATACCGCACGTATCAGATCGAACCCTGCCATATAACTATACGGCCACTAGTACAAACTGTCCGATCCTGATCCGTGCAATACCGCACGTATCTGATCGGACCCTGCTATATCTCCATACGGCCTCTACAGCGTTTCGCCCGAAAGCTTGAGTAACTGAAAGTGTGGTGGACTCTAAAGACTCGTCAATACTATGGCTGTGGATTTAACCACTAGCACGTCAGACGTATAAGCCAATACGTGACGGGCCACCAGCTATTGACCAAAAGGGACGTTGATGAGCGAACTCATCCTGACACCCTACTGAGCCTGTCAGTGACAATATCTGTACAGTCCGGTCCGTTCGTCTATGAGTATCGCATGGCGGGCCTAGGGGGTTGGTAAATGTCAGACCCCCAAAAGCGGTACAAGTCGTGTCGGAGTGTAGCCCAGAACGCCCTGAGATACTACTGGAATACCTACCAGTAAATCTCCTGCCTCGGCCGAGGGCTTTGCGTAATGGCTCTCCTAGACACAGCGCGACCTCACCCCCAATACCGGGAGAGACGAACCCCTGAAGATCCGCTCACTGCCTCCATGTGGCTCGGGACTGTACCCAACTAAAACCTGTTTGCACGACTCCTTTGAGACGTGGTAGGGTAGTAATCAAAGCACAGTGGGAACTCACACGAGACAAATGACGATCTCAGGTCGATGAACTAACCTGTACACATGTCACCAGGGAACTGCTATCTGACATCTGGTATAAGATCAACTAGCAGGTTCCCGGCGAGTCCTGTCCGGTGTACTCATAACCCAATGAGCACCTGTATACATCTTAGGTGAACCAACTGACACCAGTGGCTTGTGAGACCGGCCACCGCCCCTCGTCAGGGTCTCGACTGTATACACTAGTCTACTAATGGAGTATCGATGCCCTGTCTCGAAACTCCTACGACTAGGGACCTTTTAAGGATGTGCTTATAGAATACCAGCTCCCACGTATATGATCGCCATCATACTGCTGGTAGTCAAGCAAGAATCCTAGGGGCTCTATCAACGTGTAATAGCGACATGTCAGGTCACCTAAAGCAGTACACGATGATAAAGATAAACCAGATAGCATACTATCATCTCGAGTAAGACTATCCTACCGGGATAGGTCCTCCCTCAATCATTGCAATCACGTGCCTATGATCCAATAATTGACTCTGAGGGCACTATCTCCAACAGGGAGTCGATATCACACTGTGTTCGATTGGTCAGGACCATAAGACCTTGGCCAAGGCAGTTGGGATTTACTGATAGGTTGATCAGTAGTTTCACGGATTGGTCCTGAGCCGCATCGGCATGAATTATCGGGTTATTAGGTTCTGACATTTACCACCCCTAGACCCGGTATGCGATACTCTCAGACGAAGAGACCAGACTGTACGGAGATTGTCACGGATAGGATCAGTAGGGATCCGGATGAGTTTCCTCGTCGGCCTTTCTTTTCGACAGATACCCGGGTAGCCATTAGGTACAGCTAGTTTCGCTGACGTGCTTGTGGTTATGGATTTATCCAGTAACTCACTGCCGACGTACTATCAAGTCTTTAGAGTCCCACACAGAGGGTTTTCCTGGTTCAGACGAAATGATGTAGTAGCCGTATTGGATACGACTAGGGTTGCGATTGATTGATGGTACTATGTACCCGGACTTTCGATCGGACAGTTGATAATACTAGCCAGCTCGGGATTGAGCTGGATTATTAAATCAGGTATTGATTTAATAATTTACATATATGTATTTCGATATGTATATTCTAGTATTATGTTTTTTGTGTTATTCTATCTCTTTGGGCATTTGTGTTTTTATGCAAATGCAGATATGTATATACAGTAGACTGTAATTTGTATTTCATTAAAGAAAACATTCTAGAAGGTGGACACCTCATCATGGCTTTTTCCATTTATTCTTAAATTGAAATGATGTGTAAAATAAAGGAGATGGGTGTATGGTGAGAACCATGGCTCAATAGTTGACAAATGAATTCTTAATTCATTTGTAGCAACTATTGAAGCATGGTTGATACTTCTTTATTGTAAAGATTATTTTACAAAACCAAAGTGAGTTTTTTTTATCTCACTTGTATGCTTCATTATTCTTGAGCTCACCATGTTGCTTCACTCTCTTCTCTTCTCTTTTGCTCCTCCACCTTCATCATCTACCTCCTCTATGTAGGGTTCCTTAGCACCCTCACGGTGTTTACTAAGGCATCGAACATGCCATTTCAAAATTTTCTAGAGAGCTAAAGAACCCGAACGAGGATCGAACTAGAGACTTGGGGTTTTCTAGATTGTAAACACTTTACAAACTTAAGAGAAAAAGGAATACAACCTTTGCAGACCGGTCCTTCACTTCAAATGCTCCGTGTAGTAGTCCCTTCGGTCCAAGTAGTGAACTCCTCGGACTCTAGAAAGGCTCCACGAGATGTACTAAACAAGCTTGCTTGATGTCGTCGAGGCCGAAGATGATCTACGTCGAGGAGACTCAAGCCAATGCTTCCTCTTCACTAATTGTAGATTAGTGAAGCAAACACCGTAAACTAAATGGCAAGTAGTAGAGGATGATGAAGTAGGAAGTGGGCTCACTTTAGATTTATTTTTCTCACAAGATTTCATCACTTTAGAAAAAACTAGCAAGCTTTTTCTTAAGTGAGGAAGAAGATGAAGTGATGAAGAAAATGAATGAGAGAGTGAGGTTAGAATTGCAACTATGGGTAAGTGTATGTCATGCACTAACCATTGTAGAGAATAAACCATAGCTATGAATTAAGGGTTGGGTTAAGAAATATCTTAAGCTAGACAAACAAGTGGACTAAGTCAATGTTTTCTACAAGCTTCTCCAAGCTTCAACCATGACTTATTATCCAAGTTGTTTGAATTACTTAAAACAAATAAAACTCTAACTTTAACCTAGCATGGTGTGAGTCTCATACATACATGTTGCATGTGTAACCTAGCATGACACAACAATATATATCACATATATATTTTGTGTAAAAAGAAAATAATACATTTAACATATATCACATATATATCAATGTATCATAAGTGAGAATAATAATTACTTAAGTGAGCTAATATTAGTTAATGTAATTTAATATATCAAATATATAATTCTACATTAAATTATTAAAGAAACACTTGATTTAATAATCCGGTTATATTATATATTACCGACTAAAATCAAATGTAACAACTTATCGAATCAACACTTGATCCGGTAACTTGGCTATATCACATATAACCTACGATGTCACTAATCGCGAGAATAGAATGCGGTATCACATACACGCATTAATCTCGGTCCCACACATATCACATACGTGCTCCTACTCCGTTTCGCATGAACCAGGAAACGTCTGTGTAGGACTCTAAAGACTCGTCAATACGCCGGCAGTAGGTGATGATCATATCAAACACCCACAAGCCGCTAGCGGTCTGATAAACGTAACGGCTACCTGGGTATTGAGCGATTAGAAGATCAACAAGCAAGCCTGCTCGTACTCCTGCGAATCCAATCAGTAACACTACCGCATAGTCCGGTCTCTTCGTCTGATATGTCGCATATCACAGCCTGGGGGTGGTATAATGTCAAACCCCAATAGCCTGATAAATCATGCCGATGCAAGGTCCATAACGGTTCGAGAAACTACTGATAACACTTACTAGTACATCTCAGGAACCCTGGCCAGGGATTTCCTGTTATGGCCAATCGAGCATAGCGCAACATCAACTCCCAATACCGGGAGAGATGAAACCCCTCCTATCGCTCATTGCCTCCATATGACTCGGGAATGTACCCAAAAACCACCTTTTGCACGATCTCTTGACCGTGGTATGGTGGAAATCAAAGCACAGTGGGAATCATACAAGACTCTATGACGATCTTGGGTCTACAGACTAACCTGTACCAGTGTCACCAGAGAACTGCTATCCGACGATAGGTATAATACCATCTAGGAGTTCTCGGCAAGTCCGTCCAGTGTACCCAGTCTCCACTGAGCAGCCGTATACCTTCTCTGATGTCAAACACCAATGGATATGGGACCATTCATCGCCCATCATATGGGTCGAGAAGCGTATACGTTAGTCTACTCAGGAGTATCGATGCCCTGTCTTGATACTCCTACGACTAGGATCTTCTGAAGGATGTACTTATCGACTACCCTGTCCCTACTAGTATGATCTGCATCATAATCCTGGTAGTCAAGTACTCATCCTAAAGGCTTTATCAACATGTAATAGAGAGACAATAAGTGTACAGGTTAAGATAAAGTGCAACCAGATAGCATACTATCATGTCGAGCAAGAAAGTCCTCTCTATATATGTCTAAGCATCCAATACAATATACATCGCATGTACAGTAATGGCCTCTAGGGCATACATATAACTAACAATCTCCCACTTGCACTAAGGCCATCTGTTGTAGTATCCAATACCCAACAATATAGCAGTGGTTGTAGTATCCCATACTCAACCATCCCATAGAAGTCTCTCTAGGGGTAAGGCCTTTGTAAGTGGATCCACTATGTTATCTTTCGTGTCTACCTGATCAGGTGAAACTTGCCTCAGACTCTCCTAACCTCGATCCCTTGAAGATCAGCCATCTCCCTGATGAGGTGAAACTTGCCTCAGACTATGTCTGGAACGCTGATGTGACCTTCGTTCCTAGGAAAAAGCCACAACTCCATTGTTGTCACAATAACAGTTATTGGACGCTCAATGGTCGGATCCTTGTTCATCTCATGAACAAGAAAATGCCCAGGCAGCCACTTTGGCGGCATCATTGGTAGCAATATATTCAACCTTTATTGTCTAGTATGTCACAGTATCTAGCTTGAAACACTTCCAACATACTGTCCCTATACTGAGGGTAAAGACAATGCCTGTGACTGACTCTCAGTCAAACTTATCACTCTGGAAGCTGGAACCAAGAACTTTCTTTTAGTGCTTCTCAAGTACTTAAGAATGTCCTCCACAGCTGTCCAGCGATTCTTCCAAGATCCGATTGATTCCTTATCACTACACCTAGTGAGACAGCTACATCTGGTCTAGTACATAACATTGCATACTCTGATAGAGCCTACTGCCAAAGTATAGGGTATCCCTTGCACGCGAGCTCTCTCCAAATCAGTCTCGAGAGATATCTTTTTGGAGGGAGTGATCCATGAGTAAGTGAGCGAACCACCACGTTTAGAATCTTCCATACTAAAGACCTTTAGTATGGTGTTAATATACCTGGATTTGGGACACTCCCAACATCCACTTAGATCTATCACCATAGATCATAATTCACAAGATGTAGTAGGTATCATCCAAATCTTCTATTGAGAATCCCCGTGATAAGAGGAGATTGAACGAGTGTAGCATAGGAAACCATTTCCTATCAAGAGTATGTAATCTACGTACAATACATATAAGACAACCTTACTCTCTACAACCTTCTTGTGTATATAAGGTTCATCTACCTTTTTGATGAAGTCAAACTCTTTGACTGCCGCATCAAAACAGATATTCCAACTCCGCGATGCGCACATTGATCCTGATAGACTTAAGCATAGCTTTGAAAGTCTCAACTTTTCCATTTACACCAATAATCTTCTCAAGATCCATTTGCTCCCAATGGGTTTTACCCCTTCAGGTGCAACATGCAAAGTCATACTTTGTTGGTGTACATGGATTCCATCTTTGATCGCATAGCATTCAGCCATTTCACAGAGTCGCCGCTCATGATGGCCTGCCAGAACCTAGTTGGGCCATCATCTACCATAATGCAATCCTCGCTCCTACTGTCACCGAGAATACCGTAGTATCTCTCAAGTGGATGAAGAACCCTACCAGATTCGCGGAGAGGCTGAGCTTCGTTGGAGACTATTAAATCCTTTGGTATTACCAAATCATCAGCTGTTAGTTTGTCTAGCTGGAACTCCTTCCAGTTCTACCGTCATGACTACAAATTTCTTCACAAGAAATTCCTTTTCTAAAAAGATGGCATGCTGAGAAACAAAACACCTTTTACTCCTCAGTTAAGTAGAAGATTTACCCTCACGAATGTTTGGAATGTCCTAACAAACTTACAGAACTGACCTTACCTCGAGCTTGTCCGGATTCTGCTTTTCAACATAGGTCGGACAACTCCATATCTTAACTCGTTTAAGACATGGTCTCTTCTCATTCCATATCTCATATGTAGTGGTAGGCCCTGATTTGGATGGAACCCCATTCAATAGGTATGCAGCTTCTCAAGTGCATAACACCAAAAGGAAACAGGTAACTCAGCAATACTCATCATAGAGTGCACCATATCTCATAGGGTGCGATAGCACCGCCCCGATACACTGTAATGATATGGTGTATACGAAGGAATAAGCTGAGAGAGAATCTCATTCTCCTTTTAGAAACTCCAGGAACTCCATGCGTAAGTATTCTCCTCCTCGATCACATCGTAGCACTAGAATACTTCTACCCGTCTGGTTCTTTAACTTCAAGCTTATATTCCTTGAATTTCTCAAAAGTTTCAGACTTGTTTTTCAACAGGAACATATGTCCGAATCTTGAGAGATTATCAGTGGATATAATGAAGTACGAAGAACCTACCTTGGCATTTGTAGATATAGGACCGTATACATCATCTTGTATGCATCCCAAGAGTTCAGTAACTCTTTCTCTGTTTCCAGTAAACGGAGTATCGGTCATTTTACATTTGACACAAGACTGGAAAGTATCATAAGATGAAAATTCGAACAGATTCTCATATTCATCCTTATGTAACTTAGCTGGTCGTGTCGCATTGATATGACCTAGTCTATAATGCCTCAAGAAGAATTCGTTCATTTCCGAACCATTCCTCTTGTGCGTGTTCTAGATACTTTGAACCGTGGTTTGATTTAGAACATATATGCTATTATATAACGTGCCCGATCGAATCAACTCTTGATTCAGGAAAATGTTCACAACATTATCCTCTAATACAGAATTACATCATTCTTTAACTCATTAAAGAAACCGACGTAATGTTGTATATCAAGTTCGGTATGTAATAACATTTGTTCAAAATCAATGTATTAATACAAGGTGATATCTGCCAACTGACTTGGCTGCAACAATTGCATCATTCTCTAACACTTAGAGACATATCATCCATTCTTAGTTCTCTACTTTTCTGTAGCCCATGTAACATATTACATAAGCGGGATCCTAATCCGGTATCACATACTCAGGACGTAGAGGATACTGAGAAACGGTTCTTGGTAATGAACACACCCGAAGAATATGCATCAACATGCTTATTCCTCGATTGGGTCGCGTGGAAATCCGGATATTCCCCTATTTCCTGCTCGGACTTATAAAAATTAAAAGATTGAGCGGAACCAACGTTCCTTAGCTCAGTATAATAAGCAGGTTCGGTCAATACATCCATATTATTATCTTGATTAAGGCGTGACATGGTCGCTACCAGGAGAGAGAGAGAAGAAAACACTTTCCGTGCGCTCTTGCAAGATTAGATTGGTTATTAATTTATCTAATCAGGATGGCTCCTACTGTTTTTATCAAATCTTCCTTCAAACCCAAAAAGGTAAGACTAGCCGGGATTAATTACACCCTACAAGTTCGCTAATCTTTCAGCCAGGCCAGTGTCGATACTTTGAGGGAGGTTCCCCGTTCTTTCGCACGGACCTAATTAAAATAAACCTCATTTTCCCAGAGGCATAACCCCGTTAACACCTTTCTTGACACCTACTTGATCGGCTAATTGTCATGTGTAAACTCTCCCATGAGTAACTCTTACTCACAGTGGGTATCAGGATCCAACTATCTCATAGAAGGTATGCAATCTCATTGCAAATCTCAACACTTGAAATTCCCGATAATTCTTTTACCCCTAGCGTGCTATGACCTTGACACATGCCAAATAACCAATAGTCCGCTAGTCAAGTTCAACCCGTGCATTTCCTGATTGAATTAAAGCCACCCGTACGACCCTTGACGCATGACAAACAACGCCGTGTGAATACCCTAATCCAATCGCATCTCATGCTACAGATAAGTACTAATCAGTTACCATACACTATGCCTTGACGCATGACAAACAACCGTAGCATGAATACTAAATAATACTTATATGAAATAACGGAGGGCTACGCAGGTTTTTATGAAAACCATGATCGTAATGAACTTGATATCGTTATAGAAACAAGTGATTTTGGAAATGAGTGTTTTTGAGGCTTTTTCTAGCTTTGCTAAAGAGGTCACTCCCGGTGAAGGAATCTTGGCTCTTTTCTTATCGAATAAGGTGCAGGATATTTCACAAATACCACTATGCAAAGCAAGAGCTATAGAAGCAATCAAAAACAAAACCGAGTGAGTTGTAGCATCTGCTAGTTTTGCTAAAGAGGTCACTCCCGGTGAAGGTATCTCGGCTCTTTCCTTATCGAATAAGGTGTTGGATATTCTACAAGGAATACCGCTATGCAAAGCAAGACTAGAGCTACCCTTTTTTTTTATAAATTTGATTCTACAATATCTTTTAGGTTTCTTTTCTTTCATTAATCTCATTAATGAAGTCCCATCATTTAAGCTTCCTAAGCATCACAGAAGAAACGAAAATACAATGTAAGCTTATGCTATCCGCATTTGTCATAGTGTCCCGTTATGCACCGTTAGGTTACTTAACTAACGGCATTCCGGGACGGGACTAGCGCGGGCGTAAAACATAAGCAACTTTTATTATATATCATATATACAATAATAAGTCATTCGTCTCACGCATATAATATGATCATATCACATAATATCAGCAGCAGAAGATAACATACGAAATATTGGATATACTAGGAGGTCCGTGTTTTAAGTTAAGCTAATATAAAACACAGATTCCACGGTCGCGATGAATAGCCAAATCTACATCCCTAAACCCCTACGAGAGCGGCAAGCAACCCTACCAATTCTAGAGTTAGGAGACCCGGTCTCGACTCCTCGAGATGGTTTCCCACTGGACCCTAGAACCTGGTTACTTGTGCTCCCCGCCTAGGGTCTATCCTAATGCGGAAAAGTAAATAATATACATCAATGGTGACATCATCCTCAACCCGGAAGTGCCCCAATAAAAGAATATTACATATAAGCTTTTACATGAATGAAAATGAAAAATACTCATCTCACATAAAAACCCCCGGCTATTCAGAACACGACGATCCAATATAATATATCACAGCAACACATAACATTACATGTCATCAACGTAAGTAAATATGCGTATCCCAGTTGTCGTTGACATAAAGCACCGAAACCGGCGATACACTACATATTACACTTACGGTCGCAGAAAAGATAGTGAAAAACTACAACAATTGGAATCCGCAACCACCTTAGACATCATAAACCCAACGTATCACATACTTTGGATTTCATGCACAACCAAATGAATTCCTTAGACATCACATGCCTAACAATTATAAACCCCGCATTTTAGTCTCGATATTGAAAACACTCTCCAATAACCTTTCGGTTAATTCAACAAGATTCCCGATAACCTGATCGAATACTCGTCGGAAACTTTATTAGACGGCCGCACCCCCCGATGCCGTCGATGAAGTGCACTAAGGCGGAACACCGCTGCCGCGAGCACCCGAACGGATGCTTTTGGCGACGGGGTTCTCCTACAGTCACTTGGTCGGGGCTATGGGGCGTGGCTATCTAGTAAGATTACCCGGCGAGTATCTGCGTACACTACGTAGTTGCGACGAACTTTTGATCAACATCAAAATTCCGTGGCAACCGATCAAATGAGACTAAACCGCTAGATTTACAAAATTCAAACTAGTTATCACATGACTAATTATAATGGATTCCAAATATTGTATCATAATCACAGAAAGCTAAGCGACGTTAAATATTTCAATCAAATCAACGAATTCCCAAATTTCCCAGAAAGCTCAACACTTGAGCACTGTTAAAGTTAATCAGAGACATACCACAATACCCACGGACCTACAACTGAAGGGCCCGACCCAAGCCTCTTAAGTGGCGCCGCGGATCCGCCGCCAAAACCATGTTTTAGCCGCGGATCCGCGGTCACTTAGAAGAGTTAGGGTTTCGTTCTTCAGGTGTGTCCATAGAATTCCCTGCATGTTTTTCTGAATATTTTTAACATGAAAAAACCCAACTTTTGGAAAAATTTCCAGAAAGCGGGTTGCTTCGAGCTTTCGGGGTTCGATCGGAATTCTAACTTTGTCTAGACAATGCCTAATGCTCTATCTAGGCTATGATACCACTGCAGGGTTCCTTAGCACCCTCACGGTGTTTACTAGGGCATGCCATTTCAAAATTTTCTAGAGAGCTAAAGAACCCGAATGAGGATCGAACTAGAGACTTAGGGTTTTCTAGATTGTAAACACTTTACAAACTTAAGAGAAGAAGGAATACAACCTTTGTAGACCGGTCCTTCACATCAAATGCTCCGTGTAGTAGTCCTTTCTCTCAAAGTAGTGAACTCCTCGGAATCTAGAAAGGCCCCACGAGATGTACGGAATAAGCTTGCTTGATGTCGTGAGGCCGAATATGATCTACGTCGAGGAGACTCAAGCTCATGCTTCCTCTTCACTAATTGTAGATTAGTGAAGCAAACACCGTAAACTAAATGGCAAGTAGTAGAGGATGATGAAGTAGGAAGTGGGCTCATTTTAGATTTATTTTTCTAATAAGGTTTCATCACTTCAGAAAAAACTAGCAAGCTTTTTCTTAAGTGAGGAAGAAGATGAAGTGATGAAGAAAATGAAAGAGAGAGTGAGGTTAGAATTGCAACCATGGGTAAGTGTATGTCATGCAATAACTATTGTAGAGAATAAACCATAGCTATGAGTTAAGGGTTGGGTTAAGAAATATCTTAAACTAGACAAACAAGCGGACTAAGTCAATGTTTTCTACAAGCTTCTCCAAGTTTCAACCATGACTCATTATCCAAATTGTTTGAATTACTTAAAACAAATAAAACCATAACTTTAACCAAGCATGGTGTGAGTCTCATACATACATGTTGCATGTGTAACCTAGCATGACACAACAATATATATCACATATATATTTTGTGCAAAAAGAAAACAATACATTTAACATATATCACATATATGTCAATATATCATAAGTGAGAATAATAATTACTTAAGTGAGCTAATATTAGTTAATATAATTTAATATATCAAATATATAATTCTACATTAAATTATTAAATTAACACTTGATTTAATAATCCGGCTATATTATATATAACCGACTAATATCAAATGTAACAACTTATCGAATCAACACTTGATCCGATAACTTGGCTATATCACATATAACCTATGATGTCACTAATTGCGAGAATAGAATGCGGTATCACATACACGCATTAATCTCGGTCCCACACATATCACATACGTGCTCCTACTCCGTTTCGCATGAACCAGGAAATCTCTGTGTAGGACTCTAAAGACTCGTCAATACGCCGGCAGTAGGTGATGATCATATCAAACACCCACAAGCCGCAATCGGTCTGATAAACGTAACGGCCATCAGGGTATTGAGCGATCAGAAGATCAACAAGCAAGCCTGCTCGTACTCCTACGAATCCAATCAGTAACACTACCGTACAGTCTAGTCTCTTCGTCTGATATGTCGCATATCACAGCCTAGGGGTGGTATAACGTCAGACCCCAATATCCTGATAAGTCATGCTGATGCAAGGTCCATAATGGTTCGAGAAACTATTGATAACACTTACCAGTAGATCTCAGTAACCCTGGCCAGGGATTTCCTGTTATGGCCAATCGAGCATAGCGCAACATCAACTCCCAATACCGGGAGAGACGAAACCCTCCTATCGCTCATTGCCTCCATGTGACTCGGGACTGTACCCAAAAACCACCTTTTTGCACGATCTCTTGACCATAGTATGGTGAAAATCAAAGCACAGTAGGAATCACACAAGACTCTATGACGATCTCGGGTCTACAGACTAACCTGTACCAGTGTCGCCAGAGAACTGCTACCCGACGATAGGTATAATACCATCTAGGAGTTGTCGGCGAGTCCGTCCAGTGTACCCAGTCTCCACTGAGCACCCATATACCTTCTCTGATGTCAAACAACAATGGATATGGGACCATCCATCGCCCATCATATAGGTCGAGAAGCGTATACGCTAGTCTACTCTGGAGTATCGATGCCCTGTCTCGCTACTCCTACGACTAGGAACATCTGAAGGATGTACTTATCGACTACCCTGTCCCCACTAGTATGATCTACATCATAATCCTGGTAGTCAAGTACTCATCCTAAGTGCTTTATCAACATGTAATAGAGAGACAATAAGTGTATATGTTAAGATAAACTGCAACCAGATAGCATATTATCATGTCGAGCAAGAAAGTCCTCCCTATATATGTCCAAGCATCCACTACAATATACTTCGCATGTACAGTAATGGCCTCTAGGGCATTCATATAACTAACACTCTCTGCACTCTCATGTGTTGAGAATTGATTGAAAACGATTTCGGATTGTGTAGTATTGCGGTCGAAATATATTTTGAAAATTATGTAGAAATCACAACCAAAATATATTTTGACCGCAATCAATAACGGTGTCGATTGGAGCGCGTTAGCGAGTGCGGATCGTCCACAGGGAAAGTGTAATCGTTCGTCTTTTGAATTAGATGAATTGAAACTTTAAGGAAAAGAAAAGAAAACAATTCATGATTTGTAATTGCAATTCAAGAAAGAGAAAAATCTAGATCTAAGAAAGCATTAAAATCAAGAAGTGGTAATTTGTGATGATTTTTCCAACCAATTATCAAGAATCTAAATGAGGCTCGTAGGAATCGATCGGATCTATAGATGTGATGCAATCTCAAGATGACGTATTCTTATCCTCGATGAATTGATACTAGGTCGATGATGATCAACGAGAATTAGGGATTTCTAGTGAAACTAGGGTTTCATCATTTATCCCTTGTTTCTTCGTCGATATCATTCACATTCTAGCCTCTAGTAAATTCAAGAAACGATCGTAGATCCCTAATTTCGAGCGATAAAATCAAGAAAGCATCGCAACGAAACTAGGTCATCGATTCTTGAACTTGCTAGGGTTTACAAAACTCGTAGGACTTAAGAATCGTTTTAAGATTTGTTACATCATCATTCTATTGATCGTCTCGACTCCTTGACGAGCAGAGTTTTACTCAAACATCACAACAAGAACTACAATTACAAATTGAAATCGAATCATGATGCAAGAATTTAAAGAAAGCAAGATTAAAGAATTTTACCTTTTATTTATATCAACAATTTCATTACAATCGCTCAAGAACTACAAGAGGAAGAACTCGATCGTCGATTTGGCTTCGCTCGTCTCCGTGAGTCGCGGATCGACTTGGATCACTTGATCGATTGAAGATCGGCTCCGCTCCTAAAAGGTTGAAGGCTTCTCGCTTGATTTGGTACTCGAGATCTTGAATTTGGATTGGAATTAGGGTTAGGGTTTCGCACAAGTCGTGTCACTCAACTTGTGGAAGAAAATGAGAGAGTAAAGATTAAGGAACTAGGGAACAAGGAAGAAGTGAACAACCTTTTAACCCTAGATCTAGGCTCCTATTTATAGACCATCAAAACCCTAGATCTAGAATTTCAAATTTGAATTTCCCTCCAAAAGTTAGTTAGCTAGAGAGGCTTCTAGAAGAGGTTAGTTAGGAGGGAGCTTCTAGAAATAGTTTGTTAGGAGTTTGATTAGCTTAATCAAGATTAGCTTAATTAATCATAGTTGCTGATCTGGCAGTAGCTTCGCGAGAATTCTGGAATTTGACATATCTGAAATGAATGTGGGCCCAGAGATAAGAATTTTGCACTGAAAATTTAGCGCTGACCTGGCAATACCGCCGCGGAACCGCGGCGCAAGCCGGCTCCCGCCGCGGTTCCACGGCTCTTTTGGAGCATCATGGCTTGGGCTCTCTGGTACATGTTTGTGCTAATACTTGGGCCTTTATAAAATATGTTTAATTGTATTTTGCCTTTTGGATTGCTACCAGATCTCAAAACTTGGAGTTGGTGTAATGTTTGATCAGCAAAATGACAATTTTGGCTTTTCTTCCGGATTTTCCTGCACAATTTCTCAAGACAAGTGTTGCGTAATATAGGGATGATGCGATGCCATGAAATGCGGTCAATTTCCTTTATAGTGCCAGTTTTAGAGTCTAACACATGCAATCTGATATTTAACGACTGATTTGCTAATATGTGCAATATGAATGCCGAACACTTCTAGATGAGTGCAAATGATAGGGAAATTGCCGTGTTAAAAATACATTATTTTAGACTGATCAAATTCCCCCAAACTTATTTTCGATCGTCTCGAGCGAACTGTTTTATTAAAAAGAGAAGGAGAAAATAAAGAAAGAGAAAAAATAACTAGCACACTTTCGTAGGCAACACGATTGCACCGAGCACGTGCAACAAGCCTTTAAATCTCTAGGTGTCCCTAGTAGGAGGAGTGTTGTCTCCTAAGGGTTTTCAGCAGATTGCACCCACAAAATCCAATAATAAAAGGATGATCATGAATATTACATTTAAAGAAAAGAATTGTAAAAGAAAAGCTTCGAAAATTAGGGTTTCCAACTAAGCTGGCTTTTCGGTTGTCATGAGCCTTATCTTAATGGTCATGAAAAGATGTTAGAAATCACGTCCTCCCTCAATAAAACATCGTCTTATTCTTCATTCCTATCTTTTTTCCAAACATCGATCATATAACCCTGCGTGTGTGTAAAGACATCCCTACACCCGGAGAATTCAATTCAAGCTATCATACTCTTGCCCATCAGCCTCAGTACTTTTTAATTAATGAATATTTAGACGAGATTGGTCACACACTTTCATGCGACCGTTAATACTTCTTGAGGTACTAACCGACCGATTACTCCTGTGCTTGCTTACTTGGTGTATTTTCCTCGTCTTGCACCACCTCAGGCATAGCAGTGAATCCCAGACCAGTTGGCCTTAGGGCACTAGGTGAAGAAGCACCCTCGCTATACATTTTTTTATTGCCCTTGGTGATAACAAAACCGATGTCCATTTTTCTCACCACTTTATATTTTCTTCATCAATTTTGTTAATATTTCCTTCATACTCTTGGCTTTAAGACAAGAGCATTTCAAGGTATCCTCTACTATCCCACGCTTTAAGACGTGTGTAAGTGCGAATAGCAGGGTATCAACGTTCAAAATGTTTGGCTTCCAGAATAGAAACTATTTTTCAGACTTATTTTTATCCTCAGATTAGTGACGTCCTTCATCTTACTAACCCTTGGGACAACGGCTCATAACTACTTATTACTAGTTCGTATAAGAAAACTTCTAATTTTCTTGGTTTTCTTAAATTTTTCTAATCTCATGGATGTAATTTTTCACTATCTAAACTTTCATTATCTTATTTATGTACAAAAAATGTTAAAATATTTTTATATTTTGAAAATTTTAAATTTTTATGGATTTTGAAAAATTTTAAATTTTTGTAAGTTTTTAAAGAAATGTTTTGTGCTTATGCAAATGATATGCAAATGATGCAAAAATAAGCACAAACCTCCCCCAAACTTGTTTTCAACAGTGTCCTCACTGTTGCCTTCTGCTAAATCTCAAAAACCTGTAAATATGGGAGGAATTATTAGTGGGGGCAAAATATATAAGTGAAGAACCTCCCCCAAACTTATTCTTGGCTCATCATTTTCTAAAAATTCTCTTTTCAAGAGCCAAAAAAATTGCCCCCCCCCAAACTTGAATTAAGCCATGTTAATCTTTTGAAAATCACATGAGGGGGTCACAAAAATCATTGGTCGATGCCAAGCTTTGCAAAGACCGAAGGTTAACACCAACCATTCAAAAAATTTATCAATGCAGTGCTCTGGTTGGTGGAAGAAGAAGTGGGGAAAGGGTAAGTGGTGGAATAGAATGTGTGTGCGTCTCATTTTGGAGAGACGATGCAGTGTATGTGATGGATTACTCGCATTCTTCTTACAATTCAGAAGAAGGGGTGGAGGTTCAATTTCAATGATTGGGACATGATTCATCTCAACACCCGTGTTATTCAGAAATGCGAGTTCATCGGCGAAGATCTCCTCAAAAGTTTCATCAATACCCCGAAGAATAATGTCATCACAAAGTGCGGGGTGATTTTCAGACTCTAAAAGCAGTTCATAATCAGTGTTAGTTGTTGACCCGGACATCTCGGTGGAAGAGTCCGTATGTGTATGATACATAGTTGGGTCAAACAATAACGTATGAAAAGAGTCAAGATCGATATCAGGAGGATCATCAAATTCGCTGCTGTCGATATCCATTAAGTCAACAGAACAGACCTGAGCAGTAGGTTCAGAGGGTACACTTCCCAACTTGTAAATGTTTAGCTCAATTGACCTATTCCCGAACGATAGGGTCATAGAACCATTACGACAGTTGATTATAGCATTGGAAGTGGCCAAAAAGGGGCGACCTAAAGTCACCGGAATTTGATTCCATGGGTTCGCTACAGGCTGTGTATCAATTACAATAAAGTCCACAGGGAATATGAATTCCCCGATTTTTATTAACACATCCTCCAGTTCACCCCTAGGTTTGGTGATTGATCGGTCAGCCATCTGGAGAGTGCAATGGGTTGGCTTCAACTCTCCGATACATAGTTGCTCATAGACTGAGTATGGAAGCAAGTTAACACTAGCGCCAAGGTCTAGTAGAGCACGGTTAATGTGTTTTTCCCCAATAGAAATGGAAATAGTAGGATATACAGGATCCTTACGTTTCCTCGATAATTGTTGGGGGAAAGCCGTATCTACAGTCTTTGCCAAGAATATCTTCTTGGGCACTTGAGTCTTTCTCTTCCTAGTGCACAAGTTCTTAAGAGTTTTCGCATAGGACGGAACTTGTTGGATAGCATCTAGGAGAGGGATGTTGGTGTTAACTTGCTTTAAAATGTTCATAATCTTCTCCATTTGTGGACTCGAGTTGTTAGCCCTTAACCGATTAGGGTAAGGTGCTTTAGCAATAAGCGCTGGGTCCATCATAGGAGAAGGAAGTGTGTGTGGAACCGATCCCAAAATAGAAGTGGGGATCGTCCGTGGAGAACTAGAAGAGATGGGCTGAGGTGGCGAGCCTTGTGGGAAACGAAGAATAGGCTCGCAAGAAGGTGGTGGGGTAGAAGAACTGGGGTCAGAATTGGAAGTGTGTGTGTGAGAAAAGGTCTCAGCCGGGGTATTATTGATTGATTTATCAGTATCATCAAACTCTTCCCCAAGGTGATTGTCAAGCACTCTTCCAGATCTCAACGTGATTGCATCCACATGATGTGAATAGCCAGGATTGGGTAAAGGTTGAGCTGGAAGTTTCCCTTTCTCTCTTGCACTCATTTCGGCTTTTAATCGTGCAATTTCTGCTTCCATCGATTTAATACTCTCGCTTTGGGACGCAGAGTTTTTCTTTATATCATCGACGGAAGTCTTTATTTCAGCCGATACTTGCATGAGATTTGTCAGAAGCAAGTTTATGAATGAAGAAGATTCATCAGTCTCGGTCAATTGTAAAGGACTAGACAGTGTGGGTGTGTTGACCAGATTTTGAAAGTTATGTGCTTGGAAGGGGTGCTGACTCAATTGAAGTTGTGGTTGCTGTTGTGGTGGAGGGACCCTTTGAAAAATATTTTGGTTTGGAACCGTGTTTTGAGATTGTAATTGGTTCCAAGCAAAATTAGGGTGATTCCTCCAACCCTGATTATATGTGGAAGAATAAGGATCGTTTCTAGGTCTTTGAAATGCGGCATTGGTATGCTCATGACCTTGAAACAGAGAATTTCGTGGACATTCTTCCGTCAAATGAGAAGGATCAGAATAACAACCACATACAGTTTTGGAGAGTGACATTTGATTTAGGGCGGCAGCTAAAAATTTGTTTTCCATAGCATCAAATTTCTTGTGCAAAGCTGAAATTTCAGCTCTAATTCCTATGGAAATATCATTGCCATCCCTAGACGATTGACTCATACCCTCCCACTGTAAAGATCTTTCAGCGAAATCTTCTAAAAATTTCCAGGCTACCCCATCATCTTTGGTCATGAAGTTGCCTTGACACATGGATTCAAGGATCTGTCTTGTGTTAGGATTAATGCCCTCATAAATGATTCGACACAGATCCCACCTGGGGATTCCGTGATGTGGACATTGAACTAACAAATCCTTAAAGCGTTCAAGACATTTTGAAAATGTTTCATTTGGAAGCTGGGTGAATTGATAGATTTTGCTACGGACTTGAGCTGTCTTTTGATGTGAGTAGAATTTTTTAAAGAATGCTTTGACGAATTCGTCCCAATTTGAAATGGAATGTGCGGTAGTGTTATATAGCCACTTCTCGGCTATATCGCACAAGGTGAATGGGAGAAGACGTAGACGCATAGCATCCATAGAAAGCTGTGAGGTACCCATCATTGCGCATACATTTTCAAATTTGGTGATAAATGCATATGCGTCTTCAGACTCGAGACCGTGAAATTTTGGTAGAAGGTTGATGTATTGGGGTTTTATTTGAAAATTTTCCCCGTTGGCTGGTGGAATGGAAAGACAGGTGGAAAGGGGACCTCGTGTAGGATAGCACCTCTCTTGGAGAGAGATGCGAGGTGGATTCTGCGCACCAACGGACGGCGGCAGATTAGTGGAAAAGAAATTCGATGGAGGTGGATCCATCGATGTGGGTGTGGTGGTGGGTAAACAAAAGGTAAATGTAGAAATATCGACTTTTGGGTCGATAAAAGGAAACGCGGACTAAACAGGCACTAGAATCCCGTTGTCCAGCCTATCTTGCACTAAAAATGGTTAGTACAAGTGGCAGCGTGAATTTATAATTAGGGGAATGATGAAAGAATGAGGTGTTTGTTTTGAAAATTGAACGGATTTTTGAAAAAATGATGCAAATCACAAAATGCAACAAGCAAAACCCTAATTCTAGGGGTCACCTAGGTTAGAATCTAGACCGCTCCTAACTTCTAAATGACAAGACGCAGGATAAATCCTCCACTGCCTCTTTGTCTCTCCTGTGGCCAGGTAAGTGCCAGGTAAGTGGGAGGTTCTCCACTACGTAAGTAGTGGGCCTAATTAAGTAACCACTAGCCTTCGACACACTTGCCTTAGACACCAGAAGAGAAACGCGGATAAGCAATGAATTACCCACGGCCTTCTTCTGTCCTAAGTGAGTGCGACGGTCCTTAGAGTCATCTCTAGATATTTTTTAGTTAATTAGGGTAAATGCGGATGCAAGTTTGTGATTTTTGGGGCTTAGGAAGGGTAATGAACTCCCCACCTAATCTGGATTTGGTCTTTGCCCCTTAATGTCCGTATTAATATGCAATCAACCAAGAATCAAAACACGCACAATTTAGTTTTGCTTTTTGCGGCGCTGCGATTATTTGCAAAGAAACCTGCAATAAATGTTAATTGGAGCAGACAGAGGAGAAGATAAGAAAGATAAAGACTCACAGAGCAATTTTGGTGCAGTGACTCAGCAAGATTGTCGCGGAACCGCCGCAGGAGGGGGGTTATTGCTGCAGAATCGCGGTTGGATGGTGGGATCTCTGCACAAAATTTCTTGATACTGTTCCAATTGAACTCCTCAGCTCTCTGGAAATTTCATAAAAAAATTTCTCCAGTTCCAATGATCCCAGATTTCCTCGCAATCAAATCACAACAATACGTATTAGTGTTTGCGCAAGTTTTGATCTAAAAATTGTAATGGAATAAATCTTTCAACTCAAATTTCAAAATACGAACAATTAGCGCACAATCCCCGGCAACGGCGCCATTTGATTGAAAACGATTTCGGATTGTGTAGTATTTAGAAAATTATGTAGAAATCACAACCAAAAAATATTTTGACCGCAATCAATAACGGTGTCGATTGTAGCGCGTTAGCGAGTGCGGATCGTCCACAGGGAAAGTGTAATCGTTCGTCTTTTGAATTAGATGAATTGAAACTTTAAGGAAAAGAAAAGAAAACAATTCATGATTTGTAATTGCAATTCAAGAAAGAGAAAAATCTAGATCTAAGAAAGCAATAAAATCAAGAAGTGGTAATTTGTGATGATTTTTCCAACCAAATATCAAGAATCTAAATGAGGCTCGTAGGAATCGATCGGATCTATAGATGTGATGCAATCTCAAGGTGACGTATTCTTATCCTTCGATGAATTGATACTAGGTCGATGATGATCGACGAGAATTAGGGATTTCTAGTGAAACTAGGGTTTCATCATTTATCCCTTGTTCTTTCGTCGATATCATTCACATTCTAGCCTCTAGTAAGTTCAAGAAACGATCGTAGATCCCTAATTTCGAGCGATAACAATCAAGAAAGTATCGCAACGAAACTAGGTCATCGATTCTTGAACTTACTAGAGTTTACAAAACTCGTAGGACTTAAGAATCGTTTTAAGATTTGTTACATCATCATTCTATTGATCGTCTCGACTCCTTGACGAGCGGAGTTTTACTCAAACATCACAACAAGAACTACAATTACAAATTGAAATCGAATCATGATGCAAGAATTTAAAGAAAGCAAGATTAAAGAATTTCACCTTTTATTTATATCAACAATTTCATTACAATCGCTCAAGAACTACAAGAGGAAGAACTCGATCGTCGATTTGGCTTCGCTCGTCTCCGTGAGTCGCGGATCGGCTTGGATCACTTGCTCGATTGAAGATCGGCCCCGCTCCTAAAAGGTTGAAGGCTTCTCGCTTGATTTGGTACTCGGGATCTTGAATTTGGATTGGAATTAGGGTTAGGGTTTCGCACAAGTCGTGTCACTCAACTTGTGGAAGAAGATGAGAGAGTAAAGATTAAGGAACTAGGGAACAAGGAAGAAGTGAACAACCTTTTAACCCTAGATCTAGGCTCCTATTTATAGACCATCAAAACCCTAGATCTAGGATTTCAAATTTCAATTTCTCTCCAAAAGTTAGTTATCTAGAGAGGCTTCTAGAAGAGGTTAGTTAGGAGGGAGCTTCTAGAAATAGTTTGTTAGGAGTTTGATTAGCTTAATCAAGATTAGCTTAATTAATCATCCTTGCTGATCTGGCAGTAGCTTCGCGAGAATTCTGGAATTTGACATATCTGAAATGAATGTGGGCCCAGAGATAAGAATTTTGCACTGAAAATTGAGCGCTGACGTGGTAATACCGCCGCGGAACCGCGGCGCAAGCCGGCTCCCGCCGCGGTTCCGCGGCTCTTTTGGAGCTTCATGGCTTGGGCTCTCTGGTACATGTTTGTGCTAATACTTAGGCTTTTATAAAATATGTTGAATTGTATTTTGCCTTTTGGATTGCTACCAGATCTTAAAACTTGGAGTTGGTGTAATGTTTGATCAGCAAAATGACAATTTTGGCTTTTCTTCCGGATTTTCCTGCACAATTTCTCAAGACAAGTGTTGCGCAATATAGGGATGATGCGATGCCATGAAATGCGGTCAATTTCCTTTATAGTGCCAGTTTTAGAGTCTAACACATGCAATCTGATATTTAACGACTGATTTGCTAATATGTGCTATATGAATGCCGAACACTTCTAGATGAGTGCAAATGATAGGGAAATTGCCGTGTTAAAAATACATTATTTTCGATTGATCAAATTCCCCTAAACTTATTTTCGATCGTCTCGAGCGAACTGTTTTATTAAAAAGAGAAGGAGAAAATAAAAAAAGAGAAAAACTAACTAGCACACTTTCGTAGGCAACACGATTGCACTGAGCACGTGCAACAAGCCTTTAAACCTCTAGGTGTCCCTAGTAGGAGGAGTGTTGTCTCCTGAGGGTTTTCAGCGGATTGCACCCACAAAATCCAATAATAAAAGGAAGATCATGAATATTACATTTAAAGAAAAGAATTGTAAAAGAAAAGCTTCGAAAATTAGGGTTTCCAACTAAGCTGGCTTTTCGGTTGTCATGAGCCTTATCTTAATGGTCATGAAAAGATGTTAGAAATCACGTCCTCCCTCAATAAAACATCGTCTTATTCTTCATTCCTATCTTTTTTCCAAACATCGATCATATAACCCTGCGTGTGTGTAAAGACATCCCTACACCCGGAGAATTCAATTCAAGCTATCATACTCTTGCCCATCAGCCTCAGTACTTTTTAATTAATGAATATTTAGACGAGATTGGTCACACACTTTCATGCGACCGTTAATACTTCTTGAGGTACTAACCGACCGATTACTCCTGTGCTTGCTTACTTGGTGTATTTTCCTCGTCTTGCACCACCTCAGGCATAGCAGTGAATCCCAGACCAGTTGGCCTTAGGGCACTAGGTGAAGAAGCACCCTCGCTATACATTTTTTTATTGCCCTTGGTGATAACAAAACCGATGTCCATTTTTCTCACCACTTTATATTTTCTTCATCAATTTTGTTAATATTTCCTTCATACTCTTGGCTTTAAGACAAGAGCATTTCAAGGTATCCTCTACTATCCCACGCTTTAAGACGTGTGTAAGTGCGAATAGCAGGGTATCAACGTTCAAAATGTTTGGCTTCCAGAATAGAAACTATTTTTCAGACTTATTTTTATCCTCAGATTAGTGACGTCCTTCATCTTATTAACCCTTGGGACAACGGCTCATAACTACTTATTACTAGTTCGTATAAGAAAACTTCTAATTTTCTTGGTTTTCTTAAATTTTTCTAATCTCATGGATGTAATTTTTCACTATCTAAACTTTCATTATCTTATTTATGTACAAAAAATGTTAAAATATTTTTATATTTTGAAAATTTTAAATTTTTATGGATTTTGAAATTTTTTAAATTTTTGTAAGTTTTTAAAGAAATGTTTTGTGCTTATGCAAATGATATGCAAATGATGCAAAAATAAGCACAAACCTCCCCCAAACTTGTTTTCAACAGTGTCCTCACTGTTGCCTTCTGCTAAATCTCAAAAACCTGTAAATCTGGGAGGAATTATTAGTGGGGGCAAAATATATAAGTGAAGAACCTCCCCCAAACTTATTCTTGGCTCATCATTTTCTAAAAATTCTCTTTTCAAGAGCCAGAAAAATTGCCCCCCCAAACTTGAATTAAGCCATGTTAATCTTTTGAAAATCACATGAGGGGGTCACAAAAATCATTGGTCGATGCCAAGCTTTGCAAAGACCGAAGGTTAACACCAACCATTCAAAAAATTTATCAATGCAGTGCTCTGGTTGGTGGAAGAAGAAGTGGGGAAAGGGTAAGTGGTGGAATAGAATGTGTGTGCGTCTCATTTTGGAGAGACGATGCAGTGTATGTGATGGATTACTCGCATTCTTTTTACAATTCAGAAGAAGGGGTGGAGGTTCAATTTCAATGATTGGGACATGATCATCTCAACACCCGTGTTATTCAGAAATGCGAGTTCATCAGCGAAGATCTCCTCAAAAGTTTCATCAATACCCCGAAGAATAATGTCATCACAAAGTACGGGGTGATCTTCAAACTCTAAAAGCAGTTCATAATTAGTGTTAGTTGTTCACCCGGACATCTCGGTGGAAGAGTCCGTATGTGTATGATATATAGTTGGGTCAAACAATAACGTATGAAAAGAGTCAAGATCGATATCAGGAGGATCATCAAATTCGCTGCTGTCGATATCCATCAAGCTCGATCATGGAGGCCACTAGGAGCTTATGAAGAGGAACGAAAACCGAAGGACACGGATCTTTTGGTGAGAATCTCTATCATAGTAGATATCCACTCCTAGTTAGCTACTTTAGGGTATATGGTAGATTCTAGACGGGTTTCATTTAGTGCCAGTTTTAAACTCTAGAAAAAAATTTGTTCCACAAACGGCCATGGTAGATGGCCGGGACGCTAGTGTAACCCAACATGGTATCAGAGCCAACCCATAAACCCTAAACTAGCAGTTTTAAACGATGTTAAAGTAACGAAACCGAAACAACTCCGAAAGAATCTGATGAATATTCAAGTTTCTGTCATTTTCTTACAGTCTTCAATTTTTTTTAAACAATTGCAGAAGGCTAGTCATGTGATAACCAGAACACCATTTAAATATGAGCCCCAAAATCAATAATTTGGCCAGCGGCATTCAGGAAATTCCCGGCCTGGCCGGCCAAGTTAGTGTTTTGGGTCGTGAAATTTTTTTGGGGTTCTGTACTCTTGAATATTGGTTCTTAAGTATTATTTGTTTTTGCCCAGGTTGGATATTCTGTTATCATTGGTATTGGGGTAATACGGAGTATTTCGAAGTCGTTATTTTAACGTCGTAATAAGTTTCAGTACATACATTACTATCTGCGACCGTGAATGTCATTTGAGCAGTATAACTGTTCATATCATAATACTGCATTATTATATTCCCCATTCTTATTCATTTTATAAATAAACAGGTGCTTTTGACCCATGTCTGCTACATAGTTGCAGGTTACAGGTTCTCGGAACAAAAACAGTGAAATTGATGAAAAGATGATACAAAAATGAGACTAAGACCGACAAATGGAAGAATCTTGATCAAGCCTACAGTTGGAGACTCGAAGATCAATGAACAATTTCACAAAGCACGCTACAAATCTCTTTCAATCAAATGGCGCCGTTGCCGGGGATGACGTGTTATTTTCTTTTTGCAATTTCGGGTTAATATAAAATTAAAAAATCATAAAAACTGGAAAATAAAAAAAATATAAAAATTTATCATTTTGTTATTTTGTGAAGGGTATTTTTGTTTGAATTTTGCAGGATCTACAATCGAGTTCGGATCTGAAAAATCCATAAAGCGAAACAGAAAACTGAAGATCTGAACAACAGAGGATTTCCATAATAGAACAGAAGAAATTTGGAGGACCGAGTCAACAAGTCAACCGCGGAACCGCGGTCAAAGGTGCGTTTCGGCGGCGGAACCGCGGCAAGAAGTGACGTCAAAAAAAAAAAGGCCACGGAACCGCGGCGGGAAGTAGTATTGGCGGCGGAACCGCGGCAAGAAGGTGACGTCACCATCTGCAACAAAAAAAATAAACCACTGTAAGTTTCCTCTTCTTCTCTGAAACCCTAATATCTCCTTTGAAAATTTTTCCTGCAGGATTCTTTGCACTAAAAAATCTTTCCCCCTTCCAATAATTGATCTTGTGCAGGATTCTTTGCGCTGCACTTTAAAAATAAAAAAATTGTTTGCAAGTGATTGTTACTGCTTTGCATATTTTTAATCAGACTTTAAGTGGCTTGAAACCAATCCAGATTGGGTGGGGATTTTATTACCCTTCCCAGGACACCAGAAATCACATAAGGTATATTGCATTAACCATTATTTAATTAAAAACACTAGACTCAGCCCTAAGGACTTCGCCCTCAATAGGACAAAGGACTAGTTGTAGGCATCGACCGTTGATCCTAACCAGACTTTGTGGTGTCTAGGCAAGTGTGTCTAAGGCGAGTGGTTACTTAATTAGGGCCACTACTTGTAGTGGAGAGCTTCCTACTGACCTGGCACTTACCTAGCCGCAATTGGCGGTGAAGAGGTGGTTTGAGGTCCTATTTCTAGCCCTTTAGAACAGTTAGGAGCTGTCTAGCTGACCTAGGTTACCCTAGATCTAGGCCTGATTGTGCATTTGTGGTTGATTGCATTTGTGTCAAAGCCTTTTATCGAAAATCTTTTTGCAAAGAGCACCGCATAAAAAAAAAGGGATTTTTTATATAAAAACTTGCAACTTGTCGCTAAGAAATCCGTGCACCCCACATTCTTTTTCTTCTCCTTTCTTACATCATGGGTACCCCACCTCACAAATCTCTTGCCGAACTTTGGTACCCTGAACCAAACTTTGCTTCGTACGCGAATTGTTTCGGTCGATTTACGGACGACCCCTCCATGCCCAAAATTTCTTTGAAAGATCGAATAGAAGCGTCTAGGAGAAATATTTCGACTCCACAATCCACTTTGTATCAACCATTTCAACCTTCACCACCTTCTTACGTTGATACCCCTTTTTCGAGTCCTGTTGTAACTCCGAAACCCATGTCTATTGCTGAACACATTGAACAATCTCGTAACCGATCTTTCACTCTTCTCCACACATCTAGTTCTAGGGATCAATAAGTCCATTCACCGTCTTATCCAAATGTTGATCCTACTTCTGTCCAACCATTCAATTCCTACCAATCCTACCCAACTTTCACACCTTCCCTAGACATTGCTTCTACACAGCCATTTGGGAGTTTCCAAAATCCACACAATTTTGAATCTTTTACTGAAACCTCTTCACTACCCATGTCTAGTTTGGAACAGTCGTTGGAGGCTTATATGGTAGCGATAAACCAAATGATTAGGAATGTGGATGCGTCCGTGGCCGCCCTTATGCAACCTAGTGACCCGGTAGCTAGTTTCCAACCAGCTCCAAATTTTCCAATGTATGATGATGCGGTTGGACAGAGTGAGAATTTGAGTGGTGAGAGTGAGCTGTACACCCTTCCAAATCAAACCTACCCATTACCAATTGAATTCAACAACTCCAGTTTTCAAACAAGTGTCCAAAATGATGAGTTGTGCGACTTTGTAGTGCTTGATTTGCCAGATTGTGAAGAGTCTCTTTCGAGTGAAACCATACCTAATCCTTTTGAACTTTACACCTCCACTCTAGAGCCTAAATTAATTGATATCCATGCTTTTGATGAGGTGTCTGAAAAAATTGATTTTCACTTGATTGAGGATATTGACGCCGGGAAAATTTTGGATGATGAACCTATAGATTTGATTGAAATTTTATGTCTAATTCATCATCCGGAGTCATTAAATGTTTCTCCCGAACCTCATATGCGTCTTGATTTTGATGATAATGGCATGGATAAGCTAACTTTTGAGGAGAATTATGAGGATAGTATTGAGGATGAACCATTTTTGTTTGATGTGTCGGATTTTCCAATTCATCCTCCTGAACCTTTAACTGTTATACTTCATAAATCAAACCCCCTCCTTTCCATCGTTCCGACGACGCAAAAGATCACGCTTGAGGACCATGTGCTTGAAAAATTTCTGTTTGATCACAACGGTTTTGACGCCACTAGTGCGTACTTCTTTGAATCTGACTCAGTTCTCACAGACGATAATGATTACGAGTCCGCCCGAGTTTGAGTCCTTTGAATTTTCAGATGAGTTAGTTGAACCATCAGACTCGGTTGATTACAGTCATTTCGAACCATTGATGGAATCCTTCAAGTTCGAGACAGATTACTTAGGTGAGAATAAGATGTTCATATCAGATTTTTTCATTTTTATACTGCCCAATTTTTATCATATTGCTTATCGGTAGGTACTCTTGAGCCGTGTTTGCCAGTCAATTGCAGGTTACCGGTTCTCGGCTCTAAACGATGAAATTCATGGAAAAGCAAGACAAAATAGGGATTCCTGCCAACCACAGATAAAACACGGGTCTCCGCTCTCTATCCGTTGTTGCCACACACCAGTTTAAGAGACAAAATGACAAATCGATTGTCACCTTCATGCACAAAGCACAATGGCAACACCAAGTCCAAGAAATCTACGTGGAGCTCAAGAAAATCATGACCAAAGATCCATGTCCAATCACCTTTTGATCTACTAGAATTCTGGAAGAGATGTGAAAAGATTATCAGAAAATACATGTGCCAAACAACAGACAAAAAAGGACCAGGGAAGCACAGAAAACCGGAGGGCCTAACTCCCCTATACGGCCGCGGAACCGCGGCCAATAGGGGGTCTAGGCCGCGGTTCCGCGGCCATTTAGGCTTGTCAGCTGAAGTTATTTTAGGGGCTGTTTGGTCTTTTCATGTTTGTTCTGATTGTTGCCCTAGATTTCCTTTTCCCTGCCTATAAATAGCCCAGAACCTTGTGAAGCCAAGGGTCCATAATCTTGTATTTAGATTTTAGGTTATATGTTGTTATTGTTCTTCCTCCTCTCATCTCTTTGTAAGTCCATGCTACCTCTCCCGGTACTTTCGGGCATGCGGAATTTGACGAAAAACAATTTTCTAGAGGTGGTAACATGGACTCAAAACCGGATCTTTGTTAAACATCTAACTAACAACCTAACTAGGAGTTGTTAACTACTCGGTTAGGGGGTTATACCTTTCTTTCTTGAACTCCTTCGTCTTCAAGCCTCGATGGTTGTCCGGATCGGCTTCACCCCGTCATCTCCTTACGCCGAAGATTGATCCACCTGAAAGCTTCTACCTTTGGCTTCTTCTTCGATCTTTGAAGAAACTAGTTCACCCGGTTTCCTAAACCTTGTGAACTAGAGTGAGTATAGGAGAGTGTGTTGGGATTTTCTTTATGGTTCTTGGTTCTCAACACATGAGACAAGTGAACCATAGACTAAAGAGAGGGAGAGCAAGAGGAGGAAGATGAGAGCTCAAGAACACAAGAGATAGAATGAAAAATGATAGAATTAGAAAGACTTTTCTTTCTTGGCTCTCATAATCCAAAGTCATCACCACAAATTATAGCAATCAAGTATTATGTGATGGTTTAAGCTACAATAGCCATATCATTTCATGCACTCATTTTTCACAAGAAAAAAAAGCAAGTAAAAAGTCTTTGCCATGAAATGATAGCCATTGTGGTCATGATGGTCAACTAGTCCAACCTAGTCAACCGGTCAACAAAGTCAACAAGTCAACAAAGTAAACCCCTCAACAACCATGTTACCATAATACTTAATTAATATTATTGTTAATTACATATCATATTCTCATTAGGGTTGAGCAAAAAGTCAATAGTCAACAGTCAACGGTCAACAACCCTAATGAGAATCCTCTGCCTCTGTCTCTCCGTCAACTGTGCATACACACCCGCATCCGCGTTCCGAGGAACACGAATACATACTGGATAAAACCAATCCCAAAACGTACACTAGGATCTGGCTTAAACCAAAGCCCGCTAGTCTTAACTGTCCGGACACTGTACGTGCATAAGTGCACGGATGTGACCGAACCCTGCCGCAAAACCATGCGACCTGTCGCAAAACCATGCGACCTCTACTCTTTTGCCTAAAGGCGAATAGCTTTCTGTGTGGGACTTTAAAGACTCAACACTACGCTGGCAGTAGGTTTAACCACAGACCGCAAGCGACACTAGCTGTGCGTAACGGTCCCCAGGTAGATGCTGACAAGAAGACCGACGAGGTGAAACCCATCTGAACTCCTACTAGGCCTGAATGTGACAGTCTCCGTACAGTCCGGTCTGTTCGTCTGATACATCGCATGGCGGGCTTAGGAGGGCGGTAAACGTCAGTCCCCTAATAGCGGTACAAGTCGTGTCGGAGTGAAGCCCAAAACACCCTGAGATAACACCGGAAGCCTACCGGTATATCTCGATTACCCTGGCAAGGGACTACTCGTGTAATGGCTCTCCTAGATACAGCGCGATGTCAACCCCCAATATCGGGAGAGACGAATCCTGTCTAACCGTCACTGCCTCCAAGTGCTTCGGGACTGTACCCAACTACTACCTGTTTGCACGACTCCTTTGAGCCGTGGTAGGGTAGTAATCAAAGTACAGTGGGAACACACTCGAGGCGAAGTGACAGTGTCAAGTCAGCAGACTAAGCTGTACTCATGTCACCTGGGAACTGATAACTGACGATAGGTATAATACCAACCGGTCAGTTCCCGACGAGTCCTGTCCAGTGTACTCGTAACCTAACGAGCACCCGTATACTATCTCCAGTACGACGTACTAATGGCTGTGGGACAGACCATCTCCCATACTGGGATGAGAAGCGCATACGCTAGTCTACTCCGGAGTATCGATTCCCTGTCTCGATAGTCCTGCGACTAGGGACCTGTATAAGGATGTGCTTATAGATTACCCAGCCCCCACTAGTGTGACTGCCATCACAACGCTGGTAATCAAGCAAAGATCCTAAGGGCTCCACTAATGTGTATAGGTGATATACTAAAATAAACACATGTACACATTGAAGTAGAAACAAACTAAGTAGCATACTACTATATTGAGCAAGATTGTTTATACAAGGTGAATATCCCAAGCTTCCATTAAGAAATATACAAACTAGTATGATACAGTAATGGCCTCTAGGGCATATACACTAACAATCTCCTACTTGCACTAAGGCCATGTACTGGCGTATCGAAGTCCTATCATCTCGATCTGCCGCTCGAACTGAGTCTGGGGCAAGGCCTTGGTGAATGGATCTGCAGTGTTATCTTCTGAAGCGACCCTCCGAACCTCGATCTCCTGGCGATCCACGATCTCCCTGATCAGGTGATACCGCCTCAAGATGTGTCTGGATCTCTGATGGGACCTGGGTTCCTTCGCTAAAGCTATAGCCCCGTTGTTGTCTTAATACAGAGGTATTGGATCAACAATGGACGGAACCACCTGAAGTTCTTTCAAGAACTTCCTCATCCAGACAGCTTCCTTTGCGGCATCAGATGCATCGATGTATTCCGCTTCCATCGTCGAGTCTGCAACGGTTTCCTGTTTGGAACTCTTCGAACACACCGCCCCTCCATTGAGGGTAAAGACAAAACCCGACATGGACTTGGAATCATCCTTGTCACTCTGGAAGCTGGAGTCAGCAAAGGCCTTGATCTGGAGGTCTTTTCCGCCATACACCAAGAACATCTCCTTAGTCCTTCTCAGGTACTTGAGAATGTTCTTTATCGCTATCCAGTGTTTCTCCCAAGGGTTTGAATGATACCGGCTTACTACACTCAGTGCATAAGCTACATCCGGTCTGGTACACAACATCGCATACATTATAGAGCCTACCGCAGAAGCGTAGGGTATAATAGACATGCGATCCCTTTCCAAATCAGTCTTGGGAGACATCTCTTTGGAGAGGGTGATCCCGTGACAAGCCGGTAGATTACCGCGCTTGGAATCTTCCATACTGAATCTTTTCAGTATGGTGTCGATGTACCTGGACTGTGAAAGTCCTAATATCCTCTTGGATCTATCACGATGGATCCGGATCCCCAGGATGTATGAGACATCACCCAGGTCTTTCATGGAGAACCTGTGTGACAAGAACCCCTTGACAGATTGTAGCATAGGAATGTCATTTCCTATTAAGAGAATGTCATCCACGTATAAAACGAGGAATACTATAGTTCTCGCTACAAATCTACTATAGATGCATGGTTCATCTGGATTTTTGATAAAGCCAAATTCCTTGACCGTCTCATCAAAACAGATGTTCCAACTCCGCGATGCCTGCTTTAGTCCGTAAATGGACTTAAGCAACTTGCACACCTTTCCGCTGCTCCCACTTTGAATGAAACCCTCTGGCTGGTCCATATAGACACACTCCTCTAAATTTCCATTTAGAAAAGCGGTTTTTACGTCCATCTGCCAAATCTCATAATCGTGGAAGGCAGCAATGGCAAGAAGGATCCGAATGGATTTCAGCATAGCTACTGGAGAAAAGGTCTCGTCATAGTCCAAACCAGGTCTTTGACGAAAACCGTTTGCAACCAGTCTAGCTTTATAGGTCTCAACCTATCCATCTACACCAATCTTCCTTTTGAAGATCCACTTGCATCCTATGGGTTTTACCCCGTCTGGAGCAACGTCCAACGTCCATACTTTGTTGGTGTACATGGACTCCATTTCGGTCCGCATTGCATCCAGCCATTTTACCGAGTCGACTCTCTGAACGGCTTGCTGGAAGCTAGTAGGCTCATCATAATCTATGATGCAATCCTCTCTATCCCCGTCTATGAGAAAACCGTAGTATCTCTTGGGCGGATGAGACTGCTTACTACTCCTGCGGAGCGGCGTAGGAATGTCCTGTTCTTTTGAACCTTCTGGTTCCACTAAGCTTTCAGTAATAGTCTGTGGTTCTGGAATTTCTTCCAGTTCTACTGCGCTCCCACTTATCTCCTTTTCTAAGAACTGGTGTTCTAGAAAGTGGGCATGACGAGAAACAAAAACCTTTTGTTCCTCTTCGCAGTAGAAGAAATATCCCTTGGAATTCTTTGGATTTCCTACAAACTTGCACTGTACTGAGCGTGCCTCGAGCTTGTCCGCATGCTGCTTTTTAACAAGAGCTGGACTTCCCCATGTCTTAATGTGCTTAAGATAGGGTCTCTTCCCACACCACATCTCATATGGTGTAGTAGGCACAGTCTTAGTTGGAACTCGGTTCAAAACGTATGCAGCTGATTCTAGCGCATACCCCCAGAATGATCGCGGTAACTCAGCGTTACTCATCATGGACCGTACCATATGCAATAGGGTTCGGTTCCGTCTCTCCGATACACCGTTATGTTGCGGAGTGTATGGAGGAGTAAGCTGAGAGAGAATTCCGTTCTCTTTTAAATAGTCCAGGAACTCGGCACTCAAGTATTCACCACCTCGATCCGATCTTAGAATCTTGATACTTTTGCCGGTTTGTTTTTCTACTTCATTCTTATATTCCTGGAATTTTCCAAAGGCTTCGGACTTATGTTTCATTAAGAAGACATAACCGTACCTTGAAAAGTCATCCGTAAAAGTAATGAAGTAAGAATAACCGCTTCGCGCATGTGTAGACATTGGACCGCACACGTCGCTGTGTACGAGTCCCAAGAGCTCGCTCGCTCTTACTCCGTGTCCAGTGAACGGAGTCTTTGTCATCTTTCCTTTGAGACAGGATTGACAAGTGGCATACGATTGATATTCGAACGGATTCAAATATCCTTCTGTATGTAACTTCGTCAACCTTCTCTCATTAATGTGACCTAGTCTACAATGCCATAAGAAAGTCTGATTTATTTCCGGAGACTTTCTTTTGTGTGTATTCTGGACATTGAAAATCTGTGGTTAGTTTAATACGTATATACCATTGCTCAATGTACCTGACCCAATCAAAACTTGATTAAGGTGAATGTTTACAACATTGCTTACAAACACAAATTCATAACCTTCTTTAGAAACCAAAGATACAGAAATGATATTACAAGTTGCGTTGGGTACAAAAAAGCAATTACGCAAAACCAAAACATGTCCATCTGACATTCCCATGTGATAGTCCCCCACGGCCTTAGCATCCATGCTAGCTCCGTTTGCAACTTTGAGGGTCATGTCACCTGCCTTCAAAACCCTACGGTTTCTCAACGCCTGCAAAGAATTACAGATATGAGATCCTGATCCGGTATCCAATACCCAGGAAGTAGAGTTTATTGAAAGACAGTTTTCAATAACATACACACCTGAAGCTGAAGCCGCAACCTGCTTCAATTCCTGTGTCCTGGCTTTCCAAGCCCTGCAATCATTCTTTCAGTGTCCCTTCTTATGACAATAGAAGCATTCTTCTTTATCCACAAGCTGCCCCGCTTTCTTTGTTGCCTTTGCCTTTCCCTTCGTATCCACTTTACGAACACCGCCCCTTGGTTTGGCGGGGGCTTTCTTCTTCTTTCCCTTGGCTTTCTCCTTGGACCTAGAAGAGGAAGATCCTCCTACAAACAAAGTGGATGTTTCCCTACCTTTCTGTAGGGTGCCCTCTGCACTCCTCAGCATGTTGAGGAGTTCTGAAAGTTCAACTTCTTTTTCTTGTAAGTTGAAGTTCAGGATAAACTGGGCGTAAGTGGAAGGAAGGGACTGGAGAATCAAGTCCGTATAGAGCTCGTTCTCTAACGTGGTTCCAAGTTCCGCGAGCTCCTCAATGAAGCCAATCATCTTAAGCACGTGTTCCGCTACCGATGATCCGATGGCCAGCCTTGCCAAAAATAACTTCTTCGACACTTCGTATCTTGCGATACGAGATTGCTCTCCATACAGTTCTTTTGTATGGAGAAATATGGATTCGAGGTCTATATTCCCGTGCCTCCTCTGATGTTCGTTGTCCATATAGGCAAGTACGAGGCACTTGGCCTTCGCGCTATCAATCTCCCAAGTCTTACGGATTTCCTTATCCGCGACGCTGGAGGTGGGACCTGGGACAGGGGGAGCTTTGGTGGTAAGAAGATACCCCAGCTTGTCGTAAGTGATTGCCATTTTGACATTCCTGAGCCAATCTTTGTAGTTTGGCCCTGTCAGTATGTTTTTATCTAGAAGTAACTTAAGTCCAGTCATGTCGATTGGTCGCTGCAATTAGGAGAGAGAAGAAGAAACACTCATCATGATGCTCTTGCAAGTTTAGAGTGGTTTTTAGTTTGTCTAAACAGGATGGCTCCCACTGTTTCTCGAATCCCGCCTCAAACCAAAAAGGAAGAATTAGTCAGGATCAATCTCACCGTACAATACTTGCTTAACCGTTCGGCCAGGCTGGTGTCGGTACTTCGAGGGAGGTTTTCCAACGCTTTCACGAAGTTCCTTAATTTAAGAACCTCTTTTCCCTGGGGGCGTAGCCCCGCTAACACCTTTCTAGACACCTACTAGGTTTATAGCATTGATCGTTAAGTGAGAAATTTCCCGAGGAGTAGCATATACTCACAGTAGGATCGGGATCCAAATATCAACGCGTGACGAAACTGAAGGAATCCTACCAGAATCATCACATTCCAAATGGTATGCAACACTAGCAAGTTTCAGTTCTTTTGAAACTCCCGATGTGGATTTCTGCCCCATGCTCTTATGACCTTGACTATGGCCAAAATATCATAAGTCACATGTCAAGTTCTACCCGTCATTCTCCAGGTTAATTTGGATCCACCCGTACCTGCCCTTGACTTTGGCCAAAATGGCAGTACGACTGTCCCAAACCAACGCATCTATCTATGCTACACATGAATACCCAATAACTACCAATCACTATGCCTTGACTTTGGCCAACATACATAGCTTGAATACCATTGACTATTTATGTGAAACGACGGAGGGCTACGAATGGTTTTGGCGAAACCGTGAACGTAGTGAACTTGATATAGTCGATGGAACGAGATAGCTTTTAAAAGGAGTGGCTCAAACTCTGTATTTTAAAAGTTGGTTTTGAAAAGAACCGAGTGGTTTTTCGAAAGTGTTCCAACGACTTTTACTTGGTTTATTTTCTTGCATTAGTTCTTTTAATGCGTGATATTCTTGCATTAGTTCTTTTAATGCGTCCCATCATTTAATCCTACCATTGCAGAAAACAACCAAAATATGACGTACGCTTATGCCATTCGCATTCGCCACGGGGCCCCATCATTACCCGTTAGGTTACTTAACTAACGACAGAGCGGGGGCTGGGCTAGCGCGGCTGTAAAATATAAGCAACGCCTAAATAATATCATATATAGATATATTGCAATGATAGCCATTTCAGATCACAGATGAACACATTGGATATACTAGGAACCCGCAATTCGTACGAGTCTGTAACGAAAAGCAGATTACACGGTCGCGGTGAATAGCCAAAACCCGACCCAAGACCCCTACGGGTGCGGCAAACTACCCGCCAAGTACCCGAAGCGAAGCAACCTCCCTCAACTCCGTGAGTAGGCCACTCGGCACTTCGGCATACCCGGTAGTTTGTGCACCCCCTCCATGGGTCTATCCTAGGAGCAAAAACAGTAAAAAGAAATTATACAATGACGGCTACAACCCCGACCCGGTTGTGCGGCTATACAAATAATTATTACATCAATTTACAAATTTACATGAATTGAAAGAAAAGAAAACTCTCGTCTCACAACCCCCGGCTATTCACCCGCGACAATCCAATGAATTCATATACACATTCCAATGACATTACAGATCACAGATTTGTATAATCCCCACTAATCGACATATAGCGATTAGCAGACTTTCAATACAAATATCACATCACAGAAAAACCCGTCAGCTTAAGTCGTTTAGAAGTTCGATCAAAAATACGGATTTTTAGGCCCCAAACACAAAATTTTCGTTCTGGAAAATCTGGGCTGAAAAGACATATTCCAAAAATCCCAAAACAACCCCAGAAAAACACTGCACTAAATTTGGACCTCGGCCGAGTCAACTCGGCCGCGGAACCGCGGCGGGAGCGTGCTCCCGCCGCGTTTCCGCGGCGCTTTGAACGGTTCGTGGGACCAAATTTTGTGGTTATTCAATAAAAAGCCTGAGCCGATTTTTAAGATGAAATTTATCAATTTTTGAACAGAATAAAAATCGGCAGAAACTTGACATATCGGGTTCGTTTCGTGACTTTTTCTTTGATCGATCTTCTAGTTACTTTGCTAACATGTTAGATAGAGTTTAACTAGGCTCTGATACCACTGTAAGTCCATGCTACCTCTCCCGGTACTTTCGGGCATGCGGAATTTGACGAAAAACAATTTTCTAGAGGTGGTAACATGGACTCAAAACCGGATCTTTGTTAAACATCTAACTAACAACCTAACTAGGAGTTGTTAACTACTCGGTTAGGGGGTTATACCTTTCTTTCTTGAACTCCTTCGTCTTCAATCCTCGATGGTTGTCCGGATCGGCTTCACCCCGTCGTCTCCTTGCGCCGAAGATTGATCCACCTGAAAGCTTCTACCTTTGGCTTCTTCTTCGATCTTTGAAGAAACTAGTTCACTCGGTTTGCTAAACCTTGTGAACTAGAGTGAGTAGAGGAGAGTGTGTTGGGATTTTCTCTATGGTTCTTGGTTCTCAACACATGAGACAAGTGAACTATAGACTAAAGAGAGGGAGAGCAAGAGGAGGAAGATGAGAGCTCAAGAACACAAGAGAGAGAATGAAAAATGATAGAATTAGAGAGACTTTTCTCTCTTGGCTCTCATAATCCATAGCCATCATCACAAATCATAGCAATCAAGTATTATGTGATGGTTTAAGCTACAATAGTCATATCATTTCATGCACTCATTTTTCACAAGAGAAACAAGCAAGTAAAAAGTCTTTGCCATGAAATGATAGCCATTGTCATCATGATGGTCAACTAGTCCAACCTAGTCAACCGGTCAACAAAGTCAACAAGTCAACAAAGTCAACCCCTTAATAACCATGTCACCATAATACTTAATTAATATTATTGTTAATTACATATCATATTCTCATTAGGGTTGAGCAAAAAGTCAATAGTCAACAGTCAACGGTCAACAACCCTAATGAGAATCCTCTGCCTCTGTCTCTCCGTCAACTGTGCATACACACCCGCATCCGCGTTCCGAGGAACACGAATACATACTGGATAAAACCAATCCCAAAACGTACACAAGGATCTGGCTTAAACCAAAGCCCGCTAGTGTTAACTGTCCGGACACTGTACGTGCATAAGTGCACGGATGTGACCGAACCCTGCCGCAAAACCATGCGACCTGTCGCAAAACCATGCGACCTGTCGCAAAACCATGCGACCTGTCGCGACCTATACTCTTTTGCCTAAAGGCGAATAGCTTTCTGTGTGGGACTCTAAAGACTCGACACTACGCTGGCAGTGGGTTTAACCACATACCGCAAGCGGCACTAGCTGTGCGTAACGGTCCCCAGGTAGATGCCGACAAGAAGACCGACGAGGTGAAACCCATCTGAACTCCTACTAGGCCTGAATGTGACAGTCTCCCTACAGTCCGGTCTGTTCGTCTGATACATCGCATGGCGGGCCTAGGGGGGCGGTAAACATCAGTCCCCTAATAGCGGTACAAGTCGTGTCGGAGTGAAGCCCAAAACACCCTGAGATAACACTGGAAGCCTATGAGTATATCTCGATTGCCCTGGCCAGGGACTACTCGTGTAATGGCTCTCCTAGACACAGCGCGATGTCAACCCCCAATACCGGGAGAGACGAATCCTGTCTAACCGTCACTGCCTCCAAGTGCTTCGGGACTGTACCCAACTACTACCTGTTTGCACGACTCCTTTGAGCCGTGGTAGGGTAGTAATCAAAGTACAGTGGGAACACACTCGAGGCGAAGTGACAGTGTCAAGTCAGCGGACTAACCTGTACTCATGTCACCTGGGAACTGATAACTGACGATAGGTATAATACCAACCGGTCAGTTCCCGATGAGTCCTGTCCAGTGTACACATAACCTAACGAGCACCCGTATACTATCTCCAGTACGACGTACTAATGGCTGTGGGACAGACCATCTCCCACACTGGGATGAGAAGCGCATACGCTAGTCTACTCCGGAGTATCGATGCCCTGTCTCGATAGTCCTGCGACTAGGGACCTGTATAAGGATGTGCTTATAGATTACCCAGCCCCCACTAGTGTGACTGCCATCACAACGCTGGTAATCAAGCAAAGATCCTAAGGGCTCCACTAATGTGTATAGGTGATATACTAAAATAAACACATGTACACATTGAAGTAGAAACAAACCAAGTAGCATACTACTATATTGAGCAAGATTGTTTATACAAGGTGAATATCCCAAGCTTCCATTAAGTAATATACAAACTAGTATGATACAGTAATGGCCTCAAGGGCATATACACTAACACTCTTCTCCATTAAAAAACTTGTAGTGAGCTTTTGTGAGTGAAGAATGAATAAAGGAGTTCTTGTTCTTACCATACTTGTCTTTTTATTTTGTTAACTATTATTGCTTGTAATTTTCACTTGCTAATTTTGTTGTTGTTATTTGTGTTTGTTTCTTTCTTGTTCTCTTTTCCTTTATCCTTAAACAACTATGATGCTTACGCTTGATCCTTGCCAAGGTGAGGTCGCAAATAGCTAGTTGTAATCTCCTAACCTCTTTCTTTCTATCTTCCTCCTTTGTTTTATTTTCATTTTTCTTGTAATGGGTGAGTAGTTTCCATACTTGTTAGGGTAGGACAAGGAAATTTTGAGAGAAGGAAATCTCTCTCACTCTTTTCTTGCCCAACATCTTGATTCGGACTCCCGTTAATTGAACCACAATCCGCTCCCTACGGCACCCTATCCTACATGATAGCTGTGATTCCTTAGTGAGACCGGTTATGGTTGAATTAACCGGAGGTTAAGGCTAAGAGCCAAGAACGGACGGACAAGCACCAAAAGGAAGAAATTATGCGTTGGAAAGCCTAGCTTATACTCGCAAGTTCCTTCCTAGTCGTGCTAATCCCCGTTGTTGCCGATTACCGTAACACCGACATTAAGAGTGGCAATGAAAGAAGTGAGCGACTCCTAACTCAAACTAACCTAATCCTAACCCTAACAAGCTCTCTATCTATATCATTTTAACACATAGTTAACCTAAAAACAAACCTGGAAAATTGGACTTAACTCATTAAAGCACATAGAAAAAGATTCCCATCTCCCTGCGGACGACCCGTAATCAACCGGCTAGCTACAAGCGAAACTGTCTTGGTTGCGGTAACAAACTTAGCACGCAAAAACTCTACCAATCAAATGGCGCCGTTGCCGGGGAGACGGTAGTTTATTTCTTTGTGTAATTTCGGGTTAATTTGTGAATATAAATATAACCGAAAAACAAAACAAAAAAATATACATTGTAAAAAAATCATCTTGTTTTTTTTGATTAGTTTTTGTGCAAGTGTGTAGGATAATACGAAGTTCGAGTTCAGTGCAAAAGACGTGGGAAGATAGACCCATATCTCGCGGCTACACCGCGACAGATTCAAGACGGATAAAACGGTCTACTGAAAGATTCTGGAGCAGTTCCAGTGAGCAAATCTAAATGCAGGAGCTCCAGAAAAGAAGAGGACACCCCATACAACAAACTCAAGAAATCCAGAGGGCCAAATCATCTATACCGCCGCGTTTCCGCGGCCTAAAGGCTTGTTTGGCCACGGAAACGCGGTCATTTGCTGACATCAGCAACCAAATTTTCTCTGGCCGGTTCCCTGTAAGTCTCTCTACCCTATTCCCCACTCCTCTGAACTCCACTGAACTGTGTTTTCTGCAGCATTCTTTGCGCAAATTCTCCTCCCTTCCAATAAACTGTTTTTGTGCAGGATTCTTTGCGCCGCGCTAAAAAAATAAAAAAATTGATTGCAGTTGATTTGTTACTGCTTTGCATTTATTAATACGGACTTAAGGGGCTTGAAACCAATTCAGATTGGGTGGGGATTTCATCACCTTTCCTAGGACCCCAGAAATCACAAAAAGCATATGCATTGACCATTGTTAATTAAAAAATACTAAACTCAGCCCTAAGGACTTCGCGCTCAATAGGACAGAGGACTAGTTACAGGCATCGGCCCTTTATCCTATCCTGACTTTTGCGGTGCCTAAGCAAGTGTGTCGAAGGCAAGTGGTTACTTAATTAGGACCACTACTTACGTAGTGGGGAGCCTCCCACTTACCTGGCACTTACCTGGCCGCAATTGTTGGAGAAGAGGCGGTTTGAGGTCCTGTTTCTAGCCCTTTGGAACAGTTAGGAGCTGTCTAGCTGACCTAGGTGACCCTAGATCTAGGTGTGATTGTGCATATCTTGTTTGTGATTGCTTGAAGCCGTAAATCCGTACATATTTATGTAAATCTATTTCTAAAAAAAAAGGAAAAAAAATCAAAAACTTTTATAAAAACTTGCCCTTTGTCGCCAAAATCCATTTTTCACCCACACCCATCGTATTTCTCCATTGACGTTTTCTTACCCTCACCTTCTTCGCTTTGACTATACTAAACTCGTTTAGTGTATGTCCGCTTGGACTCGGGACACTAGCGCCCGCCTCGACCGCGTTACGTTAGTCGCTACCGACTACGCGATCGACTCAGACGTCGAAACTCCGTCCACGCCTCTTTCACCCTTACCTTTGCCGGCCAACACCGACATTGACCGGAATTCTGTTCATACATCTTCACCTTCACCTTCACCAACCTCTTCTTCCGCGATGTCAAGATTTAATCCAAACATCTCTTTGACTCCCCCGGGATTGACTCCACCTCATATGGAGACAAATAACCCACCACCACCGCCTGTTGTAGCACCGCAGAGAATCGCGCTCCAGGATCGCTTCTATCCCACCCGTTCTGCACTTCCTACCTGTCTTTCTCTTCCACCGGCCAATGGGGATAATTTTGAAATTAAGCCCCACTTCATTAACATGCTTCCGCGATTTCATGGGCTTGAATCTGAAGATGCCTATATCTTCATCAATAAATTTCAAAACGTTTGTGCCATGATGAAAACTACCCAACTGTCGGACGATGCTATACGGCTACGGGTCATTCCGTTCGCTTTATGCGATCTTGCCGAAAAATGGCTGTATAGCACCGCTTCCCACTCCATAACCAGTTGGGACGAGTTTGTAAAAGCGTTTCTCAAGAAATTTTATCCGAATCATAAAACCGCAAGGATACATAACGAAATCAACCAATTCTCTCAGCTTCCTTCTGAACCCTTCTGGAAGTGCTTTGACCGGTATAAAGACCTTCTTGTTTAGTGTCCTCACCATGGTATCGAGAGATGGCAACTTTGCCAAACCTTATACGAGGGCCTAAACCCAGCAACCAAGCAGTTGTTGGAAACCATTTGTCAGGGCCACTTCCTATCGAAATCTGACGAGGAAGCGTGGAAATTCTTCGACGACCTTGCGGAGCAAACGCTACAATGGGAGAGCACCAGACCGACTTCTTCTTCTTCTACCTCCACTTCTTCCGGTCAGTCTAGGGTAGGAATTCACCAACTTGATGTCTCTATTGCGATGAAAGCTGAAATGGCTGCAATAACGAGAAAGCTTGAAGCAATAGAGGGCAAATTTTCTTCTCCTGCTCCTACCCCTGTTCTTCCCCTTCGTACCATTTGCGCTTGTTGTTCCGGTCCTTCTCACTTAACCGAAGAGTGTCCTTACAATCCACCATCGTAAGGACAGGATCAGGTTAATGCTTCATTTCAACAAAGACCGAGAAATGATCCATACTCTTCCACCTACAATCCCGGTTGGAGGAACCACCCCAATTTCGCCTGGAATCAGAATCAGAATCAATTCCAAGGCAACAATTTCCAGAGGCCCCCTCCTCCGCAACAACAAGCGCAACAACAAACTCAACATCAGTTTCAGCAGCTCTTCCAACCCCAACCTTTTCAAAATCAGACGAACAACTTTGCACCCAACAATTCTTTTTCACCAAACAACTTTGTTCCGTCAAACAACGATAAGGTTTCCTCGCTCGAACGAAGTCTGGAGGCGTTCGTTAAATAATCAACTCAGTCCACCGCCAACATCCAATCTTCCATTCAGTCCTTAATGCAACACACTGCCGCTCACGGACAAAGCATCAAGACCATCGAGGCCCAGATTGCACAGCTGAATGCGGCCTTAAGCGAGCGAGAGAAGGGGAAGCTCCCGTCCCAGCCACTCCCTAATCCCGGCCACCCACATAATGTACATGTTTCTCTTGAACAACAGAATCATAATGTGAGTGCCGTGACTATATTGAGATCGGGAAGGATGCTGCAAAACAACATCGGCACACGGATCAACGATGATACCCCGGCCGCTTCTTCTTCTTCTTCTTCCTCTGCTGCTTCTTCGTCTTCTGAGCCTATTCTCCATTCTTCAAAAGGCTCTTCTTCTGCTCAAAATGGACCCAATTCTCACTCCACGAAAACACCAGTTCTGGAATCCGTTCCAACTCCACAATCTCCTTCTCCAGCATTAGGCTCAACCAATTTTAAAAACGTTCCATTTCCAAACCGGTTGAAGTCCACCAAACAAAATCCACAAATGGAGAAGATTCTGGAGTTATTTAAGCAGGTTAACATTAACATTCCTCTTTTAGATGCTGTCCAACAAGTCCCGTCCTACGCGAAAATCTTAAAGGACTTATGCACGAAAAAGAGGAAGTCTCAGGTACCCAAGAAAGTTTTCTTGGCTAGTGCTGTGAGTGATGCCCTTACCCAATCTTTACCACAAAAACGGAAGGACCCTGGCTGTCCTGCGATTTCTATTACCGTTGGGGATAAGAACATCAACCACGCACTATTAGATCTTGGTGCCAGTGTTAACCTGCTTCCGTACTCAGTATACGAGCAATTAGGCATAGGAGAGCTGAAACCCACACACTGTACTCTCCAAATGGCCGACCGATCGATCACCCATCCTAGGGGTGAGCTAGAGGATGTGTTAATCAAAGTCGGGGACTTCATATTCCCCGTTGACTTCATCATATTAGACACACAGCCTGTAGCTAACACCCGGAATCAAATTCCGGTGATACTCGGTCGCCTTTTCCTTGCAACCTCAAATGCTTTGATCAATTATCGCAATGGTTCGATCAACCTCTCTTTTGGAAACATGACGATTGAACTCAACATTTTTAGGTTGGGGAATCAGCCCTCCGAACCTAATGCTCATATACTGGATGTTTGCTCGATCCAGTAGATCACCCCAGAAGAGTGTGAATTCGAGGAGTTTCTGTTCGAACACGATAACCTTAACGCCACTAGTGCGTTCCTCTTCGAACCTGCTGCGGTTTCTGCGCCCGACAACGACTATGAGTGTTTCACGTTCTCGAACGTTCTTAGCCACTCACAACCCGAGTTTGAATCCTTCGAATTTCCGGATGAGTTACCTGAACCATCCAACTCGGTCGCTTACACTCATTTTGAACCTTTGCTGGAGTCCTTTGAGTTCGAGACCTCTTCACCAATCTTGCCTTCCATCGTTTCACCTCCAACGCTCGAACTCAAGCCTTTGCCGCCTCACCTTAAGTATGCTTAGTTGGGTGAGAACGAGACCCTCCCGGTTATCATCTCGGCTTCTCTAGCTCCAGAGTAAGAGAAAGCCCTTCTTGCGGTCTTGCACAGTAATAGGCAAGCTTTTGGCTGATCCATGGCGGACATCAAGGGGATTAGTCCCCTGATCGTTGAACATCACATTCATCTGATGGATGATGCCAAACCAGCCAGGGATCCACAAAGACGTCTCAACCCAGTCATGAAAGAGGCTGTGAAGAAGGAGATCGTAAAATGTCTGGATAGTGGTATCATTTACCCTATCTCTGATAGCCAGTGGGTTAGCCCCATTCACGTTGTCCCCAAGAAATCAGGTATAACGGTCATAACCAACGAGGCGAACAAGTTAATCCCTACTCGCACCCAAACTGGGTGGCGAGTATGCATCAATTACAGAAAACTCAACGTCGCAACGCGGAAGACCACTTTCCGCTACCTTTCATTGACCAAATGCTTAAACGATTGGCCGGACACGAGTACTACTGCTTTCTTGATGGCTACTCCGGCTATAATCAAATTCCCATCTCCGAAAAAGACCAGGACAAGACCACATTCACTTGTCATTTCGGCACGTTTGCATATCGTCGCATGCCCTTTGGGTTATGCAATGCGCCTGCTACCTTCCAGCGGTGTATGATGGGAATCTTCTCGGACATGGTGGAAAAATTTCTGGAGATCTTCATGGATGATTTCTCCATCTTCGGCGATTTCTTCAACGAGTGTTTGCTGCATCTTGACGCTGTCCTTACCCGATGTAAGGATAAGAACCTCACTTTGAATTGGGAGAAGTGCCACTTCATGGTGCGCGAAGGTATTGTCTTAGGACATATCATCTCGCAAAATGGCATAGAGGTTGACAAAGCGAAGATTGAGGTCATTTCCAATCTCCTTCCTCCCAGATGCGTCCGAGACATCCGAGCCTTTCTTGGCCATGCCGGTTTCTATAGAAGGTTCATCAAGGACTTTAGCAAGATTGCTAGGCCCTTGACTCTTTTGTTGGCTAAGGACATGCCATTCGACTTCAACTCGAGCTGTGTGACTGCATTCGAGTCACAAAAAAAGCTCACTCACTTCTGCTCCCGTTCTTTCTTCACTTGACTGGACGCACCCATTTGAGATTATGTGCGATGCATCCGACTTTGCCATCGGTGCTTTCCTTGGACAACACATCAACAAGATGCCGCACGTAATCTATTATGCGAGCCGAACCCTGAACGACGCCCAACTCAATTATACAACAACTGAGAAGGAATTCTTGGCTGTTGTATTTGCTTTAGAAAAGTTCAGGCCCTACCTCATCGGCTCTCCAGTCATTGTCTACACAGACCATTCTGCTCTGCGCCATCTTTTTGCGAAGAAAGATGCAAAATCTCGGCTAATACGTTGGATCCTCTTGCTTCAAGAGTTTGACCTTGTCATTAAGGACAAACGAGGATGTGAAAACGTAGTTGCCGACCATCTCTCACGACTTCCTTCTTCGCCGTCGCTTCAAATCCCGATCAATGACGTTTTCCCGGATGAACAGCTCTTGACAGTATCTTGCGAACCCTGGTTCGTAGATATTGTGAACTATTTGGCCACAGGATTACTACCAACTGAATGGTCAAGTCAGGACAGACTTCGCTTCTTATCCCAAGTAAAACACTTTTACTGGGACGTGTAAGTGCACGGCGGCGCCCCGGCAGTCAATCCGACGGCCAAACACGGAAACGGTGATAAACTTTAATTTTTGCGGACTTAGCAAACCGGCACCACCGCGCACTAAACCCCGGATCGTGCCATTAAACTAGATCTAGCTAACTACAAGATGGGTTAGAGATATACCGACTGATCCGAGTCCTCCGGTCTTCATCTCCACTCCGATCTCCTCGCGGGATCTCCGGTCGTCGCCTCCTCGCCGGAAGGGGCACCACATCGCCTGTATCTTTTACGGTCTCCCACCTCAATACCGAGGCAACTCGGGCGCGAAGCTGGCGAATCGACGCGTCCAAGATTTGCTGTAGGAAGTGTAGTGTAGAGTGCATGTCTCACTTTGGGGTTTGTTGCCATTTGTAGATGATGGAGGAAACAAAGATAAGAAAAATGGTGCATGCATTTTTCTTAGCATGAAAAGAGATCAAGAATGAAAAACACTCTCAAAGATGAAGCTCTCTCCTTCTCTTTTCTTCTTCTCACTTTGCTAATAAAAACCTTCTCACTTAGAAAATGGTGGAGGAAAGATTATGAAGCAAGAAGGGAGGTGATGGTAGTAAAAGCAAGGGGTGACCTTATCCAAACATAATTATCACAAAACTCAAATCAACCTCAAATCCATTCTTATCACAATAAATGCATGAAAAGCAAAGATGCTTATCATATCAATCCTTATGCAAATAAATCCTCCACAAAGTGTTATTTGCAAACTTGCAAATAACCCCCTCCATCGGAAAAGTCCGGCCGGGAAAGAACAAAGGAAAACCGGCCGGAACGGAATGCAAACTGGCAACTCCAGAAAACTGGTCCCGTAATAAATTACAGGAAAACCCCAATACTGTGCATACACACCCGTATCTGTATTCCGTCCGGATACAAATGCAATGAGACAAAATCTACACTGTACTATACTAGGATCCGGCTTAAACTAAAGCCGGCTAGTAATATCCGTCCGATCCTGATCCGTGCAATACCGCACGTATCTGATCGAACCCTGCCATATAACTATACGGCCACTAGTACAAACCGTCCGATCCTGATCCGTGCAATACCGCACGTATCTGATCGGACCCTGCCATATCTCCATACGGCCTCTACAGCGTTTCGCCCGAAAGCTTGAGTAACTGAAAGTGTGGTGGACTCTAAAGACTCGTCAATACAATGGCTGAGGATTTAACCACTAGCACGTCAGAGGTATAAGCCAATACGTAACGGGCCACCAGCTATTGACCAAAAGGGACGTCGATGAGCGAACTCATCCTGACACCCTACTGAGCCTGTCAGTGACAATATCCGTACAGTCCGATCCGTTCGTCTATGAGCATCGCATGTCGGGCCTAGGGGGTTGGTAAAAGTCAGACCCCAAAAAGCGGAACAAGTCGTGTCGGAGTGTAGCCCAGAACACCCTGAGATACTACTGGAATACCTACCAGTAAATCTCCTGCCTTGGCCAAGGTCTTCGTGCAATGGCTCTCCTAGACACAGCGCGACCTCACCCCCAATACCGGGAGAGACGAACCCCTGAAGATCCGCTCACTGCCTCCATGTGGCTCGGGACTGTACCCAACTAAAACCTGTTTGCACGACTCTTTTGAGCCGTGGTAGGGTAGTAATCAAAGTACAGTGGGAACTCACACGAGACAAATGACGATCCCCAGGTCGATGAACTAACCTGTACACATGTCACCTGGGAACTGCTATCTGACTTCAGGTATAAGACCAACTAGCATGTTTCCGGCGAGTCCTGTCCAGTGTACTCATAACCCAATGAGCACCTGTATACATCTTAGGTGAACCAACTGACACCAGTGGCTTGTGAGACCGGCCACCGCCCCTCGTCGGGGTCTCGACTGTATACACTAGTCTACTCTGGAGAATCGATGCCCTGTCTCGAAACTCCTACGACTAGGGACCTTTTAAGGATGTGCTTATAGACTACCAGCTCCCACGTATATGATCGCCCTCATACTGCCGGTAGTCAAGCAAGAATCCTAGGGGCTCTATCAACGTGTAATAGCGACCTGTCAGGTCACCTAAAGCAGTACACGATGATAAAGGTAAACCAGATAGCAAACTATCATCTCGAGTAAGACTGTTCTACCGGGATAGGTCCTCCCTCAATCATTGCAATCACGTGCCTGTGATCCAATAATTGACTCTGAGGGCACTATCTCCAACAATCTCCCACTTGTACTCAAGGCTAATTATTGCGATGACGCATACTCACAGCCTGTGTGATACCGAACACCCAACTCCCCTACTAGTCAGTCTCATAAAATCCGTTTGCGAAACTATTGCGTTCGAGGAATAGCCTCAGTGAGTGGATCCGCCTAGAAGTTTCTTTCTATGTCTCTCTATATCTCAAGTTCGCGGAGAAAGCCATCTCCCGAAATGAGCAATACCTGTCTTAGAATGTCTGGATGTCTGATGGGGCCTAGCTCATGAATGAACTCCAAAACCAAACTTCTTAGACTGTATCGTTAACCGAACTTAATCAGTATCCTGCGCCATGCCACCCTCAGTATTGCCTTGGACCACCTGTCCAAAATACTGCCCCTCGTCAGAAGGAAAACTATAACTCTGACAACCTCCTTGTCGTCTATGTCACCTTGGAAGCCTGGAATGATAACTGTCTCCCGAATGAGGCTGTCGTTATCATATCCCTAGAACATCCACTTATGTTCTAAAACTGCTTCCGATTGTTTCTCCAGGATTGGATCAATATCAACTTATTGCACCTACTGCAAGAACAACATCTGGTGTGGTACTTAACTTCTCATGATTGACTCAATTGCCTAAGCAAGTGATCTGCCAATCATGTACATCCCTCTCTACTTTAGTCTATAAGACACCTTTAGAGAGGGTGACTCCATTACCTGCAGGTACACTACCGTGCCAGGAGTCGTCCATTCTAAATACTCTTAGAATGCTGTCAAAGTACCCTGATTGTGAAACCACCCAAATCTAGATCTAAAACCATAGATCTAGTAACTAGTATGTCTGATATAATGTCCAAGTCCTTTGTGGAGAAACCACTGTGTGACGACCAAAGTATAACCGATCGTAGTATAGGAATATCACTTCCTACTACCTTCTGAACAGATCCAACCCTGATTCTGAAGACGTCAAACCTATGACTGTCACATCAGAAATAGATGATCTATCTCCTCTACATCTGCTTTAGTCTATAAATAGACATAAGCCTGATGTCCACCAATGCTTCCGCTGCTCCCACTGACTACGACAACCCTCTGGCAGAGTCATATAGACGTGCACTTCTAAAGCTAGTTTAGAACGACACTATACTCATCCTCCTGCCGGGTCTCGCAGCCTGGAACAATAACAATGGCAAGTGTGGGTAAACAAGAACTTCCCTGTCACTGTCCTTGAGGCTACCGGAGTACCTCTCGGGTGCCTGAAGTTACCCACCTTATCTGCGGAGTGGCCAATGGAATGTCAAATCAGATTGAATCTTTAGGTTCCTTATCAAATCTTCAGTAATCGTTTGCGGTTCTGGAATCACTTCCAGTTCTACCATACTCCCACTGCTGTTTTTGAAAAAATCCATTTTTAATAAAACTGTGGCGAGTCTTGAACAAAATTTCTATTGATCTCCCAGATGGTAGAAAATCAACCCTCGTCATAGCCTGGGTCAACCCACAAACAGCCATTACAGAAACGTGCCTTGAGTTATCCAGAGTCTGGTTTTAATCATAAGCCGGACAACTCCCCGTACCTTAACAATGTTAAGATATGAACTGTACTATATCCAATATAGAACCAGAGGCACTGATTTAATTGAACCAGATTCAAATCATGCAGCTATCTCCAGTGCATGTCAACTAAATGGAAGGAGGCCGATCAGCGTTACTCAACTTAGGAATGCTTCCAATTATGAGTAACCTGAAAGAGAAGCAATTTCTCTTAATCATTACTATCAACTGAATACCATGTACGAGTATCTACATCTTCGATCACTTTGAAGAATCCCGATACTTGCAATACCTGGTTCTCTACTTTATTCAAATACCTATAACTTCTCAAAGCTTCGACCCTGTGTTTCTACGAAACACCTGTCTAAGAACTAGAGAAGTCATAAGTAAACAGAATATAGTACGAGGACCAACCCCTCTGTCCTGATGGACCCTGGACAACATACAATACTCTGTATAAGTCCCTTGAGTCTAGTGACTCATTCACTGTGTGTCGTAGGTTGAAAACTGTACTTTTGGTTAAGAAGAATTACACCGCTGTTCAATGCTCCTTACCTAACCATCCACTGATATAGGTAAATGTCATCGACATAATATCAAAAGGTATATCTCACTCTATAAAAATAGACGTACAGATATATCAATTTGAAATTGGTGCACAACAGCGGATATTCAAAACCAAATATTTGCCGACCGGCAAACAACCCAGATGATCTCCCCAAATATCACCGATTCCAACGAATCCCGATATAATGAGGATGATCACCTAATTCCCAATAACTTACTCCCACTCATCATCTGCAAAACCATACAGATGTGAGAATCAAACTTGGTAAATACATACCCTGGAGCAAGTGTCCAATCGGGAAATCAGTTTTCTTTTAACATTACACAGTGAAACTGAAACATTGAAATGTTTCGACGGGGTATCCTGGTATTCCTAGTAATGCCTCTACCATTATCCAGATTCACAACTATAACCGTATAATTCTTTGCCACCTCTCCAAATCCCTTCATATGTCTTTAGTCATTACCTTCTGCACACCCCTTTAGGCCAATTGGTTTTCTTCCTTCCCTACCGTTCGGCACCAGCCTATGGTTTGGAAGAAGACTATCCAATAAGCATAATGGGTGTACTGTCCTAATCCTAGGAGCACTCGCAATGCGAGAGAAGGTGAAGATAAAAGACAACCGAATAAACCTCATTCCTATTTCTCCTGGACCAGAATCCATCCCCGAACTGGAACAAGTTCCTTTCGAGTTCGTATATAACCATACGATGGAGTATCCAAATAAACTGTGGATCTTCGTAGTGATACGGAGTGTCCTGGAGAAATACAAAGGTGATTTAGGATTGGCGAAGAAATACTTGGTTTGGTCATGAATATCAGTCGCAATTTACTTTGCCCTCTTACTAATCTCTTGCTTTGTCTTAATCTTAATACCTTCTACACACCGTTTAGGCTAATTGGTTTTCTTCATTCCCTACCGGTCGACACCTGCCTATGGTTTGGAAGAAGACTATCCAATTTTCATAATAGGTTTACTACCCCTAAACCAAGGAGTACTCGCAACCTGAGAGAGGGTGAAAAGAAAAGACAACTGAATAATCCTATCCGTTTTCTCCAGAACCAGAAACCATCCTCGAATTCCTTCGAGTTCGTATCTAACCATACGATGGTTTTGTCCAATGGAAGTGGACGTTCGCAGTAATACGGGGTGTCCTGGAGAAAAGGGTAAAAGTAGGAGTAACAATGAGGTCTGCAACTCTGACAATCCAAAAGCCAGTGTTAAGAAGGTTCGGTCAACTTGGTCACTGAGTCTTAGTCTTAGGGTCGGGTCAATGGTCGCTGCCAGAGAGAGTGAAAAGAAACACTCAGCGTGCACTCTATCCTAGATCAGAATGGTTACCAATTTATCCAATCTGGAAACCTCCCACTGTACCTCAAATTCTCCTCCAAACCTGAAAGAAGAATTAGTCGGGGTCACCCGAGAAGTAAACCAACTCATCAGTGGGAATCGGGATCCAACTCTCATCGCATGACAACGTGACGGAATCCGCTCACGTTATCACACTCCAGATGGTATGCGCATATCTGGCAAGTTTCAGTTCTTTTGAAACTCCCGATGTGATTTTTACCACATGCTCTTATGACCTTGACTTTGGCCAACATATCATAAGGCACATGTCAAGTTCTACCCGTCATTCTCCAGGTTAATTTGAACCCACCCGTACATACCCTTGACTTTGGCCAAAATGGCAGTACGACTGTCCCAAACCAACGCATCTAATAATGCTGCATATGAATACCCCAATAGCTACCAATCACTGTGCCTTGACTTTGGCCAACATACACAGCTTGAATACTATTGTCTACCCATATGAAACGACGGAGGGCTACGAATGGTTTCTGGCGAAAACCTTTAACGTAATGAACTTGATCTCATTGAAGGAACGGATAGCTTTTTAGAAAATATAGTGACGAAAACCTTTACCAAAGAGGTCACTCCTGGTGAAGGGATCTCGGCTCTTTCCCCGTAGAATGGGGTGCAGGATATTCCAACTGAATACCATGATGCAAAGCAAAAGTAATCGGCTATAGTGAAGGTATTGCCCTGACGCAAACTTCTGTCCAAGGGGTCACTCCCGGTGAAGGGATCTCGGCCCTTGCCTCGTCGACTGAGGAGCAGGATATTCCAAATGAATACCACGATGCAAAACAAAAGTGAACGTCCTTGCAATAACAGCTTTTTGAAAAGTGTTCCAACAACATCAGAATAGGTTTGTTTAACTTGCATTGATCCGAATCAACGCAGTCCCATCAATTAATCACACCACAAAGAACGAAAATATACTGACGTACGTATATGCCATCCGCATTCGCCACTGGGTCCCGTCATCACCCGTTAGGTTAGCTAACTAACGGCAGAGCGGGGACTGGACTAGCGCGGATGAAAAGCATATACAACATCTACTAATATATAGTATTTCGCTCAAGGCGTGAATAAAATGCAACATCGCAGAAATGTACAGCATCACAGAACAATACAGATATCTGGGATCCCCGGGTTACACAGAGCCACTACTGAAACCCGACGTTCCCCTGGTCGTGTGGATAGCCTGTGCAATGAAATCCTAGACCCCTACGGGCGCGGCAAGTTACCCGCCAAAACCTGAAGCGAGGCAGCCCCCTTCAGCTCCGTGAATGGACCACCCAGCACTCCACGGAATCCGGCAACTTGGGCACCCCTCCTGGGTCAACCTGTACCCCCTACGAGTGCGGCGAATAGCCCGCCAATCCTAGAGTGAAGCCCCCTCCGTCTCAATGCCATGAGATGCGGGCTTGTTGCCTTCCAGAACCCGGCTATCCGTGCACTCCTCCGCGGGGTAATCCTAGTACAGAATGTAAAATATACATACACCGGGTACATCGACCGCAACCAGGTCCTGCCCCAAAAGAATAATACAAACTGGCAGTGACGGCAGTCCACATGTCGGACGCTCGCCCCGCAATATCAAATGTACATAATACACCAACACTGTACTAGCATTGCATCCAGGCTATCCCCCACGACCGATCCGCAACATCACAGCAAAAACACAAAACATCAACGTGAAAGTCACGTTCGCAAATCCGTCTAACCGGGCTATAGCAGTTAGACCGGATTTACCGATCGAGTGACATTCACGGTCGCAGATATAATGTAAATACTGTGAAAAATATGTTTAAAATTTTCCGATTGACCAAAAATTAACAAGTGGGCCCCAAACCAATACTGCAGCACTCACAGAAATACTGGGCCCAAAATTAATATTCCAAAACCCATATTTTAAGCCCAGAAAGCCTCTGTAAAAAATTGGTGCAGGGAACCCTACAGTGCGCGGCGGAACAGCGGCGGAAAGGGGGTATATGCGGCGGTTCCGCGCTCCCACTGTGGATTCACCTCATCGAATTTTTACAGAGCTCTTAGATTTTCCAGTACATCAATAATTTACAACCTGAAAAATTTTTGGACTCAAAAAAAATTCGACAGAAACTGATGTGCTTGAAAAACGCGTTTTCGGGATTTAGTTCGATCGGAAACGTAAAACACATCAAACAAAGCTAGACGAAGTTAATGGCGAGGCTCTGATACCACTGTAAGTGCACGGCGGCGCCCCGGCCGTCAATCCGACAGCCAAACGCGGAAACGGTGATAAACTTTAATTTTTGCGGACTTAGCAAACCGGCACCACCGCGCACTAAACCCCGGATCGTGCCATTAAACTAGATCTAGCTAACTACAAGATGGGTTAGAGATATACCGACTGATCCGAGTCCTCCGGTCTTCATCTCCACTCCGATCTCCTCGCGGGATCTCCGGTCGTCGCCTCCTCGCCGGAAGGGGCACCACATCGCCTGTATCTTTTACGGGCTCCCACCTCAATACCGAGGCAACTCGGGAGCGAAGCTGGCGAATCGACGCGTCCAAGATTTGCTGTAGGAAGTGTAGTGTAGAGTGCATGTCTCACTTTGGGGTTTGTTGCCATTTGTAGATGATGGAGAAAACAAAGATAAGAAAAATGGTGCTTGCATTTTTCTTAGCATGAAAAGAGATCAAGAAAGAAAAACACTCTCAAAGATGAAGCTCTCTCCTTCTCTTTTCTTCTTCTCACTTTGCTAATAAAAACCTTCTCACTTAGAAAATGGTGGAGGAAAGATTATGAAGCAAGAAGGGAGGTGATGGTAGTAAAAGCAAGGGGTGACCTTATCCAAACATAATTATCACAAAACTCAAATCAACCTCAAATCCATTCTTATCACAATAAATGCATGAAAAGCAAAGATGCTTAACATATCAATCCTTATGCAAATAAATCCTCCACAAAGTGTTATTTGCAAACTTGCAAATAACCCCCTCCATCGGAAAAGTCCGGCCGGGAAAGAACAAAGGAAAACCGGCCAGAACGGAATGCAAACTGGCAACTCCAGAAAACTGGTCCCGTAATAAATTACAGGAAAACCCCAATACTGTGCATACACACCCGCATCTGTATTCCGTCCGGATACAAATGCAATGAGACAAAATCTACACTGTACTATACTAGGATCCGGCTTAAACTAAAGCCAGCTAGTAATATCCGTCCGATCCTGATCCGTGCAATACCACACGTATTTGATCGAACCCTGCCATATAACTATACGGCCACTAGTACAAACCGTCCGATCCTGATCCGTGCAATACCGCACGTATCTGATCGGACCCTGCCATATCTCCATACGGCCTCTACAGCGTTTCGCCCGAAAGCTTGAGTAACTGAAAGTGTGGTGGACTCTAAAGACTCGTCAATACAATGGCTGTGGATTTAACCACTAGCACGTCAGAGGTATAAGCCAATACGTAACGGGCCACCAGCTATTGACCAAAAGGGACGTCGATGAGCGAACTCATCCTGACACCCTACTGAGCCTGTCAGTGACAATATCCGTACAGTCCGGTCCGTTCGTCTATGAGCATCGCATGTCGGGCCTAGGGGGTTGGTAAAATTCAGACCCCCAAAAGCGGTACAAGTCGTGTCGGAGTGTAGCACAGAACACCCTGAGATACTACTGGAATACCTACCAGTAAATCTCCTGCCTTGGCCAAGGACTTCGTGTAATGGCTCTCCTAGACACAGCGCGACCTCACCCCCAATACCGGGAGAGACGAACCCCTGAAGATCCGCTCACTGCCTCCATGTGGCTCGGGACTGTACCCAACTAAAACCTGTTTGCACGACTCCTTTGAGCCGTGGTAGGGTAGTAATCAAAGTACAGTGGGAACTCATACGAGACAAATGACGATCCCCAGGTCGATGAACTAACATGTACACATGTCACCTGGGAACTGCTATCTGACGTCAGGTATAAGACCAACTAGCATGTTCCCGACGAGTCCTGTCCGGTGTACTCATAACCTAATGAGCACCTGTATAAATCTTAGGTGAACCAACTGACACCAGTGGCTTGTGAGACCGGCCACCGCCCCTCGTCGGGGTCTCGACTGTATACACTAGTCTACTCTGGAGAATCGATGCCCTGTCTCGAAACTCCTACGACTAGGGACCTTTTAAGGATGTGCTTATAGACTACCAGCTTCCACGTATATGATCGCCCTCATACTGCCGGTAGTCAAGCAAGAATCCTAGGGGCTCTATCAACGTGCAATAGTGACCTGTCAGGTCACCTAAAGCAGTACACGATGATAAAGGTAAACCAGATAGCAAACTATCATCTCGAGTAAGACTGTTCTACCGGGATAGGTCCTCCCTCAATCATTGCAATCACGTGCCTGTGATCCAATAATTGACTCTGAGGGCACTATCTCCAACAGGACGAACCCTATCTGTTCAAGTACTGTCCCGACCAGATTATTCGTCGGTGTGTCCCTGACGAGGAATTCAAGAGTGTGCTGTCATTTTGCCACAATCAAGCATGTGGCGGGCATTTTGGCCCCAGAAAGACAGCTGAGAAGATCTTGCAATGTGGTTTCTACTGCCACAACTCTTCAATGACGCTCATGACAATTGCAAGACTTGCTCCCGGTGACAACACTTGGGCCGGATATCCCGAAGGAACGAGATGCCGCTCCAACCGATCTTGGTTGTGTGATTTTCGATGTTTGGGGGATAGATTTCATGGGGCCGTTTCCCAGCTCTTTCGGGAACTTGTACATCCTTCTCGCTGTTGATTACGTCTCTAAGTGGGTCAAGGCTGTGCCCAGCCGAACTAACGACAACAAGGTTGTCATTAGGTTCCTTAAAGAAAACATTTTCTCTTGGTTTGGGCACCCCCGAGCGATCATTAGCGACAATGGAACTCATTTCTGCAATAAGACTTTCAAGGCTTTGATGCGGAAATATTCCATTAATCATAATCTATCTACGCCCTACCACCCCCAAACCTTTGGGCAGGCCGAGGTTTCAAATCGGCAAATCAAGCAGATACTGGAGAAGGCGATTTCTAAGAACCGAAAAGATTGATCGCTGAAACTCACTGATGCCCTTTGGGCATTTCGAACCGCTTATAAGACCGATCTTGGCAAGTCTCCCTATCGGCTTGTGTACGGAAAGGCTTGCCACCTACCTGTCGAAATAGAGCATCGCGCATTTTGGGCGATAAAAGAACTGAATCTGTCTCTCGAAGATGCGGGCAGCCATCGGAAGCTGCAGTTGAACGAATTGAGCGAGCTTAGGGATGAGGCTTACGATAACGCGGTTGTCGTTAAGAACCGAACGAAGGTGTTTCACGATAAACACCTTTTACGCAAAACTTTCGTACCTGGTCAACAGGTACTGCTTTACGACACCCGGCTACACTTCCATCCAGGAAAGCTCAGATCTCGCTGGAAAGGGCCGTATTTTCTGCAGAATGTGTATCCGCATGGCGCTGTGGATTTGGAGAATCCAAAGGACGGTTCATTTTTCAAAGTAAATGGACACCGACTAAAACCGTACCTTAGCGCCGAACCAACAGAGGAGCTCCTGGTCTTACAGGAGCCGGTTTACCCTGCATAATCTTCCTCTGCCTACCACCAAACTTCGGTAATCCAGCCAAGAACAGTGGACACTGTTCCAAATAAGTTTGGGGGTATGTATATACCATTTTGTATATATTTGTAGATATTCTTTTCCATTTTTTCTCTTTTTCTTTTCTTTAAAAATAAAAACAAAAAAAAAATAAATTGTGTATATCTGACCGACAATTTTGACCCTTCAAATGATCTCTTCATGCGATGACAGTGAGGACACTGTCCAGTTTAAGTTTGGGGGTACGCTCGGTACGCATTTCTAACCTTCGCATTCATATGTATATTTTGCATCTGCATATTAAAATCCATAAAATCCATAAAAATCTGAAAATTTTCTAATAAACATAAAAACTTTTCTGTCAAGTTAGCTAGTGGGAGGACTCTGATTCAACATTTCAACGGTTTTGTTTGATAAAATAAGAATAACTAAATCTTATGTTTAGATTTTGAAAACCTGAAAGATAACTCTCCTTTAAAGTTAACTATAGCTGATATACGTATTTACATCATACTACACGTGTTGTGAGTTTTGGAAATTAGATGACTAGTTTTTATGTCTAAAAAACTTTTAAATGGATAAATGATTTTCTGAGGATCAAATATGTTTGTTCTGATATAAGTAATATCAAGAATAGTTTATGAAGTAAAGTGAATATGAAGGAATGTTATTCATGCCTTAATTGGATCTAAGTCTGAAAAATAACCCATCTGGAACTTGATTGGAATGATTTCACACCGAACCCACTAAACACGTCTTTTATCCAAAAATATAATTGAACTACCGGTTATATCTCCGTTCGTATTAAATCATCATGATTTTCACGCCAAATTGTCTTTTGTTTTTGGACCTAGGTAACTTGAGTAATTAAGTCCGCTGGGGTGTCTCTACACCTAATGCCCTAAAGCCAACTGGTTTGGGTGCATTGACCCAATACTCGCTAAGAAGCTTAGAAAGTCCAGATTAAAACAAAGTCAAGCAAGTCTTCTCTCCGAGTTAAAATTCCTAATGGTTCTTTGTGTGAGAATAATCTTGACAAAAGACAGGTTTTTATAAAAAATATTTTTAGCGGAGATATGAAGGTTTTATTCTATGATAAAGACTATTGCACGTTCACAAAGGTGTGTATGAAATGAAAACAAGAAAAAGGTGGAGTGAAAAATAAGACCTAGTTTCCTGTTAAGAAAGATCAAAATTCTGAAGTTGAAACCTTACTGGAAAACGAAACTTGAAAAATGCTTAACTCTTTATAAAACTTATGTGATCCTTTTAAAAATTTTATCTGGGCTTTATTGTGTGACATGATGACTTAAATCGATCCTTCTGGAAACTTAACGACACTATTTGCACTGCACGTAAAGACATATAAAATCTGTAGTTAAATTAGAAGCGAGGTGTGAAAAATAAAGGTTCGATAGTCTAGACTTAGGATAATAGAATTGTTATTTTCTGAAACAAAACTTTAGGGATTTGAATCATAGTAATTTCACAAAACTAGCTTGACCGGATTTTGTGGGTAGTATCCGCTGAAAACCCTCAGAAGACAACACTCCTCCTACTAGGGACACCTAGAGGTTTAACGGCTTGTTGCACATGCTCAGTGCAATCGCGTTCCCAGCGAAAGTGAGGTTAGGAAATTTTTTGTGAATAAATTGGCTTTGCTCGGGACGAGCAAATGATAAGTTTGGGGGTATTTGTTTATATCAGATTTTTGCATTTTTATACTATCCAATTTTTATCATATTGCTTATCGGTAGGTACTCTTGAGCCGTGTTTGCTAGTCAATTGCAGGTTACAGGTTCTCGGCTCTAAACGATGAAATTCATGGAAAAGCACGACAAAATCCGGATTCCTGCCAACCACAGATAAAACACGGGTCTCTGCTCTCTATCCGTTGTTGCCACACACCAGTTTAAGAGACAAAATGAAAAATCGATTGTCATCTTCATGCACAAAGCACAATGGCAACACCAAGTCCAAGAAATCTACGCGGTGCTCAAGAAAATCATGACAAAAGATCCATGTCCAATCACCTTTTGATCTACTAGAATTCTGGAAGAGATGTGAAAAGATTATCAGAAAAAACATGTGCCAAATTACAGACAAAAAAGGACCAGGGAAGCACAGAAAACTGGAGGGCCCAACTCCCCTATACGGCCGCGGAACCGCGGCCAATAGGGGGTCTAGGCCGCGGTTCCGCGGCCGTTTAGGCTTGTCAGCTGAAGATATTTTTGGGGCTGTTTGGTCTTTTCATGTTTGTTCTGATTGTTGCCCTAGATTTCCTTTTCCCTGCCTATAAATAGCATTGAACCTTGTGAAGCCAAGGGTCCATAATCTTGTATTTAGATTTTAGGTTATATGTTGTTATTGTTCTTCCTTCTCTCATCTCTTCTCCATTAAAAAACTTATAGTGAGCTTTTGTGAGTGAAGAATGAATAAAGGAGTTCTTGTTCTTACCATACTTTTCTTTTTATTTTGTTAACTATTATTGCTTGTAATTTTCATTTGCTAATTTAGTTGTTGTTATTTGTGTTTGTTTCTTTCTTGTTCTCTTTTCCGTTATCCTTAAACAACCATGATGCTTACGCTTGATCCTTGCCGAGGTGAGGTCGCAAATAGCTAGTTGTAATCTCCTAACCTCTTTCTTTCTATCTTCCTCCTTTGTTTTATTTTCATTTTTCTTGTAATGGGTGAGTAGTTTCCATACTTGTTAGGGTAGGATAAGGAAGTTTGAGAGAAGGAAATCTCTCTCACTCTTTTCTTGCCCAACATCTTGATTCAGACTCCCGTTAATTGAACCACAATCCGCTCCCTACGGCACCCTATCCTACATGATAGCGGTGATTCCTTAGTGAGACCGGTTATGGTTGAATTAACCGGAGGTTAAGGCTAAGAGCCAAGAACGGACGGACAAGCACCAAAAGGAAGAACTTATGCGTTGGAAAGCCTAGCATATACTCGCAAGTTCCTTCCTAGTCGTGCTAATCCCCGTTGTTGCCGATTACCGTAACACCGACATTAAGAGTGGTAACGAAAGAAGTGAGCAACTCCTAACTCAAACTAACCTAATCCTAACCCTAACAAGCTCTCTATCTATATCATTTTAGCACATAGTTAACCTAAAAACAAACCTGGAAAATTGGACTTAACTCATTAAAGCACATAGAAAAAGATTCCCATCTCCCTGCGGACGACCCGTACTCAACCGGCTAGCTACAAGCGAAACCGTCTTGATTGCGGTAACAAACTTAGCACACAAAAACTCTACCAATCATAAGACTATCCCTAAATCACTCCCTTTCGTCCTTCCTATCGTTTCGACCACTCAAGACTCCGTCGCGTTTCAATTTTCAATGGATGGTTTACCAAGTTCAAAGTACCCATGTTTTCTTGTGAATCTTGAGGGATTTGACCCCATTTCTCGACGGGTTGATAGATTAGCGCAATCGCTTTTAACACATCGGTCATCACAAATTGCGCTAATTTATTCACTCGTTTTACACCCTCAAGTTCGTACTACACTTCTTTCTCTTTTCCGCCATTCTTCTCCTCCACCGAGACTATATTCCACCCTTCTTCCCATATGGTCTCGTGTGTTTCTCAACTCCTTTTTCTACACTCCATTCTTTCACCAACCCTACCATTACCACGATAAGATTTTTGAATGGTTGGTGCTAACTTTTGGTCTGTGTAAGGCCTTGTATAGTTTGATTTTTCTTCCCCCCTAACTCTGAACTTTAACGCTTAAAACAGTGGAAACACTGTTTCACTTATGTTTGGGGGGAAACTTTTTGTATATATATTTTTGTTTTTCTTTTAACAACAAAAAAAAATAAACAGGGGAGTGTCGACATTTTGACCCTCTTGGTGTAGCATGACAGTGAGGACACTGTCAAGGTTAAGTTTGGGGGTATGCTCGGTAAGCCTTCTTCCTTCGCATTCATGTGTATATTTTTGCATTTGCATACTTATTTTAAAACCCATAAAAATTGAAAAATTTAAAAATTATAAAAATTAAAGTATTCAATTTTGGCCATAATTGACTTGAGTTTGACAAAAAGGTTAACTAGCCAGGAACAACTAGATCTTAGACTTAGTGAGTTAAAAACCCTAAGAATAACTTTTCTTAAAGTTTAACGGTAGAAAGTATATGTCTTTGTAGTTTATTTAGAAATAGGAAAATTTTGAGTTCACTTCTTGGGCTAAGTTAAAATAAGGAAAAAGTATTGATATCTTTATTAAAATATAAGTTTGAAAAATAATTCCGAGCTTAAGTCTAAATTCTGAAAATATATACCCTACAAATTGCACAAACATGCACCTTGAAACTTGGAATAGTTGAGGTGACCTTGAAATGCTCTTGTCTAAAGTCCTTAGTACGAAGAAAAAAATAAAATAAAAATACAAGTGTGAATAAAGAGATAATAAAAAAAATGAACACTGGTTTTTGTGATTATTTAAGGCTGAATAAATAGAAAAAAATATTTAGCGAGGGTGCTTCATCACCTAGTGCCTTAGACCAACTGGTTTGGGAGTCACTGCTAAAGCCTTAGGTGCTACAAGACTAAGAATTACGCTTTAATGCGCATACACATTTTGTAATCGGTTGTTAGTACCTCAAGAAGTATTAACGATCGCATGAAAGATGTGTGAGCGAAATTCATCTAAAAATTCACCAATTAAGAAGTGCTTTGGACAACGGACAAGTGTATGATTGCTTGATTTGAAATTTCAAGTGTATGGGTGATATATACACACACGTAGGGGTATGTGATTGGGGTTTGGATAAGAGATAGGAATGAAGAATAGGACTTGTATCTTTAGTAGAGATGATAAAAATTCCTTAGTCGAGATGGAACCCTAGAAGGAAAACTTAAGAGATGCCAAAAGCTAAATAGGTCTGCAGAACATATATAATCTTAAGTTAAATGATAAGGAAGCGTGAAGAATACGGGTGGATAATTTCTAAGTCGAGATAATAGAATTCTTTGTTTGGAAAACCTAATTGGAAAATAAAAGTTAATGGGCCAAATTGATAGGATTTTGTGGGTAGTATCCGCTGAAAACCCTCAGGAGACAACACTCCTCCTACTAGGGACACCTAGAGGTTTAACGGCTTGTTGCACGAGCTCAGTGCAATCACGTTTCCCCGCGAAAGTGAGGTTAGGATTTTATTGAGAATAAAACTAGGTTTGCTCGAGGACGAGCAAAAGATAAGTTTGGGGGTATTTTTTCATATCATAATATTGAATTATTATATTCCCCATTCTTATTCATTTTATAAATAAACAGGTACTTTTGACCCATGTCTGCTACATAGTTGCAGGTTACAGGTTCTCGGAACAAAAAAAGTGAAATTGATGAAAAGATGATACAAAAGTGAGACTAAGACCGACAAATGGAAGAATCTTGATCAAGCCTACAGTTGGAGACTAAACGAAGATCAATGGATAATTTCACAAAGCACGCTAAAAATCACTTTCAATCAATTAGCCGTCTAACTGCTATATGTTCTATTAAACGGGTTTACGAACATGACATTCACGTTGATATTCTTTGTTTGTGCTGAGATTGTGGTTGGATTATCTTGGTTGTAACATTTCAAAAAATATAAAATATTATTTTTGGAATTTAATATTAAAATAATTTATTTTGCGAAAACTACCCGATTTGCGAATTGGGGTTTTCCTAAAAAGGTATAAATATATACCAATAATTGGAAATTAAAATGATTTTTATTCATTTAAAAGTATATTTATCGGATTTGGCATTTTAAAAATTTATTATATGCAGTTTGGATAAAACCCGATTAGTGCACTGCTAATCGCGATTAGGCCAAATCCGTGTTTCTACAGTTTTCCATGGCTAGTGCACCATGTCATGTTACGTTTTGGTTACATGTTGTTTCCTTGTGTGGTTTTTTTAAATATTATGTGATTTGGTTTTAAGAATAAGAAGAAAAGAAAATGAGAAAGGGTAAAAGGGTAATAATTGAGAGAGAGGGGTGAGAATAAGAGGAAGAGAGAGAGGGCAGCCATATCAATTTTCCTCCCCATCTCTTTTCTTCTTCTCCTTCTTCATCTTCACATCCCCTCCACCTTCACCCCAAGAAATCATCTCAAATTCTTCATCCAAACCCTAAACCCCTTTCATTAAAAATGACCCCCTCTTCATCCTCTACACTTTGGACCAAGAAAAGTTGGATTTTGATGACTTGGGACAGCTAGGGTTTTCTTGAGTTGCCCAATTGAGGTAAAATTTCCTTCACTTAGTTTAGTTTTTGTTTTCCTAGCATTCTAGTTAGTTTAGAATTGGTTTAAGGTGTGATTTGTGATGTTAGAAAATTCCTAGAAAAGGGTTTGAGTGTTATGTGGATTGGGTGATGCCTAGTGGCTGTTTACAAGACCCTAGAGATCGATTCTTGACCTGGACCTGAGACCGAACCGCAAAATACGAACTTTAGATTTGTCGATATCGGTTTTTATGGAAATCGCAGTGTTGTTTTGAGATCTGCTGCTACCTGGAGTACCCTAAAATCATTTAGCAAATACTGTGAGATGAGCAGGTGATTGTGAGTGTGCCCCAGAGACCTGAGACCCCAACTCAACTTCTGGGCCGTGGATTTATTCATTGTGGCCGCAAATTGCATCCACATTAGGGAATTTGGGGTTGGTTCTTGGTATATGGTTCACTTATCTGATAATTAGAGCCCCTATATGTGCAGAATTGGCCAATTTTACCTGAGAGAGAATCTGGGAACATATTGATGTGTTTTTGGTTATGTTTTCCGTATTTTGGAATGTTTGGTTTTAGTATTTGATATTGTATTTGGTTATTGGGCGTTTGCACGTCAACAACAGGGGTTGTTTGATTGTTTGCATGTGTAGGCTATAGGATCTAACCTATGGACGCACCGTCTGCCTTATTGGTTTTCCGAACTCGATTTTAATAGCGATTTCGATTGTGTATTATTGTAGGTACCTTCACGTGGATTCCGAGGCGACGGAGCATGGCGTCATCGACTTCGGCAAGCAAGGATCAATGTGAGTAGATCTATATCTACGTGGGAAGTCGGGTGGATGACGTATAGCACCCCCACATGTTTTGATGGAAATCGATCTATTGTATACGGTTAAGGAAACCTATACTAGAAAGCTATAGGATATGGCTAGAGAAACCATATTAGAAAGTTAGGAATAGGGTTAAGGAATTAGTAGGAGATAAGATATACCGAGACTTAAATTATAGCTTAGGGTTTAGGTGCCATGATATGATAGATATAGATAAGTAGTTGTAAAGAGAATCAATAGGAGATTAAAGTGGCATAACATGAGATTGATAATATATGACTTTAGATTGGTAAGATGACCTGATGATATGTTGGTATACGGATGCCAGTCGATATGAGATGATTGATACCTTACCGGTCCCATGATCTGAGTTTGATATAGATGTGACCTGAGAGATAGGTATATATATGTATAATGTTGTGAATCTCAAGTGATAAGCCGTACGAGATATGAGGTCCGTACCCTCCTTGTCATATAGGTTGTTAGGATCCTAAATTGTTTAATGACACCGTACGATGAATTACCGTACGTGATGAGTTAATTGATGATTGATCCATACCCTTGACTAGAGGAGGCCGATTGATAGATTCACTGACTCGGTCATGTTATATACGTATACCTTATACCCATTTAGCTGCCGTTTTACTTTATGCTACGTTCATGTCATTACTATTGCATTTCATATACCTGTGCTAGTAGCTAGTACACCCACACCATTATCGATGATGCGTATGTCACACTTACACAGATTTGCAGGCTCACACACTTCATCATCGATAATTGCCATGTCACTACACAGTAGAATTGCTTCATCAAGATATGACTCCTTGCATAATTTACTTGCTATAGTTGCACATACACCTTTATTTACGATGTTGCAATTGACCTTAGAGGAAATTGGGAACCGCAGGATATATTTTAAAAACTGGATTCATTTTAAAGAGCTGTTTTCCTTTGATATATGCATATTACTGTTCCATGTTGCATGATTTACGGATATGCTTACATTCTGTTATATGTCGCATACATCATGCTTTACGATTTTACGCATTGAGATATGCTGTTTTCATGAGATTTTTGGATTTGAGAACCGTGGTTATTTCAAAGGAAAGTATGTATTGTTTTAAAAATCCGGTTTCTCTTGATATGATATTTCAGTGCGTCCACCATGTGTTTTCTCGGTTCTGAGATTGACATGTTTCACCCGATTCGAGGAGGAGGAGGAACCGTCTGCGGGTGCATGGTGGACCCGGTGAGGTACCCCGGGGCAAGATGGTCACAGATGATGGCGTTGAGCCTGGCAGGGGAGCACTACATACCGGTGATAGTATTTGGACTCGGCGGTTTATCCGGAGGATACCGACCGGAGTAGAGAGATGGACATGGGGGCCGATCTGAGGATGCGGCACCTGAGATATGAGGATGTACATGTCGATGCTGGACACGAGTTTCATGATATATCGAGTGTCGGTGTTAGACATTCAGGTAACATGTTTTGGTGTGTCCTTGATGAACACACACATTCTTGATATCCTCGTATATTTACATGCATATGCTATTACGATGTTTCGAGTGGACGAGATCCACATGTCTATTGACATTGATTGTATTTTGGATGATATCCACTTGCATACTTGCATTATTTATTGTTGGCATATATTTACCGATACGGTCACCCAAGATATCATAGTATTACCTTTATGATATAGTTGACCTAGGAAATCGTTATTTTATTCGATTTCAACCTCTTGATGTTTTCTACTCCCGAGTTGGTAACTCACCCCCGTTGTGCCACAGTTCTTGCAGGTTGACCGCATGGATCTGTAGCGGCATAGTTGGCGCACAGCTTGCTTTTGGGAGATTTGCCTTGGTAGGTGGGACACTTGTATCGTGCCCACTCTCGTTTTTCTATTCCATATTGTATCTAGTCAACTCCATCAATCAAAACTAGTATATGTATAAATAGTAAGACTTAGTGAGACTTATAGTTGCGAGATTTGAGCGATGGGTTCTATATTCGCTTTTTGGGTTGATGTCTTGCTTTATTTATTACCTTTAGTGTGGATCTTCGACGATTGGGCATCGTATACTTGTTTTATTACTTGCGTGGTTGTGAATCCGCCGTTTGGCGAAGAGCTAGCTCCCGCTTGAGGATGCCTTTTCTATTATCATGTATTGTGGTTTTGGATCAAAATATACAAAGGAGGTGCCGCCTAAATTTTTAAAAGACGAACATGTTTTACAACAAGTTGGATAAACTTGCATTTTTCATGTTCCTTTTTCTATGCGTTTAAGAAAACACTTTTCTCCATTATACCTTATTTCAAAACTGCACCTCTTTTATTTCTTTAAAATGTTTAGATTTCTGGGTTTCAGCTTACTTGAATGACGTTATGGCTTTAGACGTAGCGTGATTTAAGTGCTGGTCACGAGCTAACATTTCGGGTCGTGACAAAGTTGGTATAAGATCCTAGGTTTAACCTTTGTTCGAGTTTAGGTTTGACTATGTGGAGTCTGGGGTGTAAATATTTCGGAACCTAGGCTTGACCTTACGGAACTTAGACTTGGACAGGGGGGTATTAGACCCGAACTTTCGTTACATAGGCTGACCCTGATTGATAGAGTAGGTAGCTTGAGTAGAGTAACGTACTGTATGTATGTTCTGCGGCATATTTACGATACGATACTCCACTTAAGAAACCTTAGGAGGTACATATATTGAGATCTTTGATTCTATTTGTTTCCATGATCATACCCTTATTGATTTCGTTCCTCCTTATGATCATGTATCCATTTTGGGATCTGTTGATTCATTTCATTCCATTGATATGGTTTCATCGATACATGCTTGAGGTTCCTGTCACCATGGTTTGAGTGCAGATTGAGCTGCTGCTAGTGTTGCGGTGAGGGCGAGCTCGTCATGGATAAGGACTGACCATCGTGTTTTCTGGTGACACGAGAACGTCTCGATCTTGTATTGGTGTTGTGAATTCTCGTTTGAGGCGAGTGTTCGGCGTTTCATCGTATGATCGAGACGTTGATAGAGGCTGCCAGTTGAGAGAGGACTGTTGATGTACAACATACATCAGAGATTGTGATGTCGTCTACCGTACAGACAGATGACCCAGCTGTTGCTGAGATTGATAGGGTGTCGCCTCCATACTTTATGAGCTGAGATCGCTGGAGCTTTCAGGCAGAGATGCGACAGATGATAGCTAGTCTACTTTGAGATGAGGGATGAAGGGTATTCACATGTTGTCTAGGCAAAGTTAAAAAGGTTCGAAACGAATGTCAGAAACCCATTTTTCCAAGTGTAAGGTATTCGGAGGAACATGCAAGTAATTATGTGGACCCTCTAGAAGAATGCAACCCTAACTCGATATAATGACCATGTGAACGCTTTTGAACCTTAGGGTTTGCGGCAGTTCTGCGGTGCCATTAATGAGGCTTGGGTTTGCCCTTCTACGGTTGGTCCATAGGTACTGTGGCATGTACCGGATATTATTAAACTGTACTTAAGAGTTGAGATCTCGGGGAATTATGGGGCTTTGACAAATCGATCGAAAAGTTTAACGTCGTCCGGATATCATGTGATAGGAGACTAGTAAATGGACCAGCTTCAGAAAAAGGACCTCACCCAGATGTGTTGTGAGATGATTGAGAACGAATGAGTATTGAGTATTCCTCCGACGGTATGGACGAGTTCCCGAGAACGTGTTCGGCTAGAGATCTTCTACAGAGTGATGAAGATACCGAGTTCGCGATTTCGAGTATGTGTGAGAGACTTCGGATTGACTATAGCCGAGACAATTGCAGTACGCAGATAGCATGACGTGACGTCGAAGCAGACGATAATAAAGACGAGTGGAACAAGAAGTTCGTGCGAGATGTCAAACGAGCTGTTGCTACTCCCCGTTGAGATTAGAGATCTGATATGTTTACAGAGGCATGAGATACTACCAGTTTCCGAGGTGAAGCTGTGCTGAGAACGCAGATGTCCAGAAAGCGAGAAAAGATTTTGTAAGAGTACCAGCCTCCGTATAGTTCGGCATAGGCAAGATCGGAAGAGACCCTAAGCAGGTTCCTTCCAGGACACTGCCGCGATAAGATTTGCGCCCAGGATCAGATGTGTGACGTGTATTCAGAGGACCAGAGGCCGACACCAGTAACGTGCTGCTTTATGAGTGGTCATATTAATTGGCCAAGAGACGACCAGAGAAGTGCCAAAGCGGAATCGTTTCCGTAGCACACCGGACGGACCGATGAGCCGATGGATTGCGAGATTGGAAATCCACAGAGAAATGAGGACCCAGAGAAAGAGGATGCCAGATCGTGAGCAGGAGGCAAGCGGATGTTCTTGCTCTACCAGTTTTGGACGCACCAATATTTTTTTTTTCGAAATTGTAGGAGGTGTACCTCAATGTCATTTGCTGCGATTTGCGTTGTGATCCGAGTATCATGCTCATATCGCTTGGATTTGAGTTTTAATAATTGAGTTTTATGATATTGATTTCATGCACCATTGCTGCACCTACAGGGCATTTATATTTTTGTGCGTAGTTATCACACTTGATATACGATTTACACACTGTTGTATTGGTTTATAATTTCTGCATATATATTGCATTTGATATTGATTTTGTGTCTTGGCTGCACATGTTTATGATTTCCTGAATTTCATACAGTTGATTTGATTTTGTGCGTGTGGTACGCACTCGATTTGATCTTTCACTCGGTATAGCTTATATCTTCTTGCAGTGCATTGATACGTATTTTATGCACGTAGTTGCACACGTTTATGATTTTATACACCTTGGTACACTCGGTGTTGCTTTTTTTGCACTTGGGTTATTGATTGGTATTTTGTGCATTTGATGCACCAGATTTGTATTTTTGTGCATTTGTTTCACCAGACTAATATTTTCGTACATGCTGTTGCGCTATATGCTTTTTTTACGGACCTGACGGATGCACTTGATTTGGATTTTCGCGCATGATATGAGATGTGATTTTGTGCATACCGGATGCACTCGATTGAGATTTTCATGCACAATAGATGCACCAGATATTGTTGTCGTGCACACCCATTGCACTGGACAGATGCTTTCGTGCACACCCGTTGCACTTAGTTTTGCATTGTGCATATTGGGGCACCTGTGATTGGATTTGATTTCCGTACGTACCAGATGCACGTGATTGTTGGATACGTCTTTTGAGGCTGATTTTGCTTTTGAGCACCTTGTTTTCATGTTGGGCACTATATTGTGTAGTAGCCAAACATGACTGATCTGGGGACAATACCTGAGTACTTTGCATGCATTAAAAAGTTAACAAGAGGTTTTCAAAAAAAAAGGGAGCTATAGTCTCACTATTTCCTACGTGTCCACGAGCGGCACGAACGTTTATAAAAGAAAACCTTTTGGGATATTTCAAGGCGGCGGAACGTATAATTTGAGCAAAAACATATATAGGTATATTTAATACTTTACAAATGAGCGTCCTCCCCTTCTTGCCGTGAGTTACGCATCACACGACAATTCAGAAAAGATTTTCCATGTTTTTCATTCAGTTTTAAGATTTTTTTCCAAGGATGCGTACTATATACGTATGATAGTATTTGACTAGTGCATATTGGATTTCAGTAGTGGATTTCGATATCTGTATCTCAACTGTAACTCCGATGATATGCGTGCAATTCCGTTGATTTGCGTGACGCTTGACGGAGTTCGATTTTGAGTTTTATATTCGTCTTCAGTCGCACGCAATGCGCTGTGGCTTTCTATATCTTCCATGATTTTGGAGCCCCGTCGATTCGAGTTGATTACTGAAATGTTTTAGTATTTGGGGGTTTAAATTTAAATTCGAGGACCGAATTTCTTTAAGGGGGGAAGATTGTAACATTTCGGAAAATATAAAATATTATTTTTGGAATTTAATATTAACAAAATTTATTTTGCGAAAACTACCCTATTTGCGAAATTGGGGTTTTCTTAAAAAGGTATAAATATATACCAATAATTATGAAATAATTGGAAATTAAAATGATTTTTATTCATTTAAAAGTATATTTATCGGATTTGGCCTTTTAAAAATTTATTATATGTAGTTTGGATAAAACCCGATTAGTACACTGCTAATCGCGATTAGGCCAAATCCGTGTTTCTAAAGTTTTCCATGGCTAGTGCACCATGTCATGTTACATTTTGGTTACATGTTGTTTCCTTGTATGTTTTTTTTTGAATATTATGTGATTTGGTTTTAAGAATAAGAAGAAAAGAAAATGAGAAAGGGTAAAAGGGTAATAATTGAGAGAGAGGGGTGAGAATAAGAGGAAGAGAGAGAGAGAGGGCAGCCATATCATTTTTCCTCCCCATCTCTTTTCTTCTTCTCCTTCTTCATTTTCACATACCCTCCACCTTGATCTCAAGAAATCATCTCAAATTCTTCATCCAAACCCTAAACCCCTTCATTAAAAATGACCCTCTCTTCATCCTCAACACTTTGGATCAAGAGAAGTTGGATTTTGATGACTTGGGACAGCTAGGGTTTTCTTGAGTTGCCCAATTGAGGTAAAATTTCCATCACTTAGTTTAGTTTATGTTTTCCAAGCATTCTAGTTAGTTTAGAATTGGTTTAAGGTGTGACTTGTGATGTTAGAAAATTCCTAGAGAAGGGTTTGAGTGTTGTGTTGATTGGGTGATGCCTAGTGGCTGTTTACAAGACCCTAGAGATCGATTCTTGACCTGGACCTGAGACCAAACCCCAAAATACGAACTTGAGATTTGTCGATATCGGTTTTTATGGAAATCGTAGTGTTGTTTTGAGATCTGCTTCTACCTATAGTACCCTAAAATCATTTAGCAAATACTGTGAGATGAGCAGGTGATTGTGAGTGTATCCTAGAGACCCGAGACCCCAACTCAACTTCTGGGCCGCAGATTTATTCATTGTGGCCGCAAATTGCGGCCACATTAAGGAATTTGGGGTTGGTCTTGGTATATGGTTCACTTATTTGATAATTAGACCCCCTATATGTGCAGAATTGGTCAATTTTACTCGAGAGAGAATCTGGGAACATATTGGTGTGTTTTTGGTTATGTTTTCCGTATTTTGGAATGTTTGGTTTTTGTATTTGATATTATTTGGTTGTTGGGCTTTTGTACGTCAACAACAGGGCTTGTTTGATTGTTTGCATGCGTAGGCTATAGGTTCTAACCTATGGACGCACCGTGTGCCTTATTGGTTTTCCGAACTCGATTTTAATAGCGATTTCGATTGTGTATATTTGTAGGTACCTTCGCGTGGATTCTGAGGTGACGAAGCATGGCGTCATCAACTTCGGCGAGCAAGGATCAATGTGAGTAGATCTATATCTACGGGGGAAGTCGGGTGGATGGCGTATAGCACCCCCGCAAGTTTTGATGGACACCGATCTATAGTATACGGTTAAGGAAACCTAAACTAGAAAGCTATAGGATATGGCTAGAGAAACTATATTAGAAAGTTAGGAATAGAGTTAAGGAATTAGTAGGAGATAAGATATACCATGACTTAAAATTATAGCTTAGGGTTTAGGTGCCATGATATGATAGATATAGATAAGTAGTTGTAAAGAGAACCAATAGGAGATTATAGTGGCATAACATGAGGTTGATAATATACGACTTTAGATTGGTAAGATGACCTGATGATATGTTCGTATACGGATGCGAGTCGATATGAGATGATTGATACCGTACCGGTCCCATGATGTGAGTTTGATACGGATGTGACCTGAGAGATAGGTATATATATATATATATGTATAATGTTGTGAATCTCGAATGATAAGCCGTACGAGACATGAGGTCCGTACCCTCCTTATCACATAGGTTGTTAGGATCCTAAATTGTTTAACGACACCATACGATGAGTTACCGTACGTGATGAGTTAATTGATGATTGATTCATACCCTTGACTAGAGGAGGCCGATTGATAGATTCACCGACTCGGTCATGTTAGATACGTATACCTTATACCCTTTTAGCTGCCGTTTTACTTTATGCTACGTTCATGCCATTACTATTGCATTTCATATACCTGTGCTAGTACACCTACACCATTATCGATGATGCGTATGTCATACTTACACAGATTCGCCGGCTCACACACTTCATCATCAATAATTTCCATGTCACTACACAGTAGAATTGCTGCATCATAAAATGACTCTTTGCATAATTTTCTTGCTATAGTTGCATATACACCTTTATTTACGATGTTGCAATTGACCTTAGAGGAAATTGGGAACCGCAGGATATATTTTAAAACCTGGATTCATTTTAAAGAGAGATTTTCCCTTGATATATGCATATTACTGTTCCATGTTGTATGATTTACGGATATGCTTACATTCTGTTATATGTCGCATACATCATGCTTTACGATTTTACGCATTGAGATATGCTGTTTTCATGAGATTTTTGGATTTATGAACCGTGGTTATTTCAAAGGAAAGTATGTATTGTTTTAAAAATCCGGTTTCTCTTGATATGATATTTCAGTGCGTCCATCATGTGTTTTCTTGGTTCTGAGATTGACATGTTTCACCCGATTCGAGGAGGAGGAGGAACCGTCTGCGGGTACATGGTGGACCCGGTGAGGTACCCCGGGGCAAGATGGTCGCAGATGATGGCGTTGAGCCTGACAGGGGAGCACTACCTACCAGTGATAGTATTTGGACTCGGCGGTTTATCCGGAGGATACCCACCGGAGTAGAAAGATGGACATGAGGGACGATCTGAGGATGCGGCGCTTGAGATATGAGGATTTACGTGTTGATACTGGACACGGGTTTCATGATATTTCGAGTGTCGGTGTTGGACATTTAGGTTACATGTTTTGGTGTGTCATTGATGAACACACACATTTTGGATATCCTCAACATTTACATGCATAGGCTATTACGATGTTTCGAGTGGACGAGATCCACATGTCTATTGACATTGATTATATTTTGGATGATATCCACTTGCATACTTGCATTTATTTATTGTTGGCACATATTTACCCATACGGTCACCCTAGATATCATAGTATTACCTTTATGATATAGTTGACCTAGGAAATCGTTATTTTATTCGATTTCTACCTCTTGATGTTTTTTACTCACGAGTTGGCAACGCACCCCCGTTGTGCCACAGTTCTTGCAGGTTGACCGCATGGATCTGTAGCGGCATAGTTGGCGCACAGCTTGCTTTTGGGAGATTTGCCTTGGTAGGTGGGACACTTGTATCGTGCCCACTCTTGTTTTTATATTCCATATTGTATCTAGTCAACTCCATCAATCAAAACTAGTATATGTATAAATAGTAAGACTTAGTGAGACTTATAGTTGCGAGATTTGAGCGATGGGTTCTATATTCGCTTTTTGGGTTGATGTCTTGCTTTATTTATTACCTTTAGTATGGATCTTCGACGATTGGGCATCGTATACTTGTTTTATTACTTGCGTGGTTGTGAATCCGCCGTTTGGCGAAGAGCTAGCTCCCGCTTGAGGATGCCTTTTATATTATCATGTATTGTGGTTTTGGATCAAAATATACAAAGGAGGTGCCGCCCAAATTTTTAAAAGACGAACATGTTTTACAACAAGTTGGATAAACTTGCATTTTTCATATTCCTTTTTCTATGCGTTTAAGAAAACACTTTTCTCCATTATACCTTATTTCAAAACTGCATCTCTTTTATTTCTTTAAAAAGTTTAGATTTCTGGGTTTCAGCTTATTTGAATTACGTGACGCCTTTAGACGTAACGTGATTTAAGTGCTGGTCACGAGCTAACATTTCGGGTCGTGACAGTGGTGGATAGCTTACGGTGCAATGGTAGTAGTACAGTTCGGATTCATTTGTATATTTGTTATTGTGTGGTGAGCGTCCGACATGTGGATTCTCGTTTCTGCAATGGTAGTAGTACATATCGATGTCACCTTTATACATATATTTTCATTTTCCGTACTAGGATTACCCCCCGGTGGAGAGCTCGAATAGCCGGGGTTCTAGAGGGCAACAAGCCCGCATCTCATGGCGTTGAGACGGAGGGGCTTCACTCTAGAATTGGCAGACTATTTGCCGCACTCGTAGAGGGTATAGGTTGACCCAATGAGGGGCGCTCAAGTTACCGGATCTCGTGAAGTTCTGGGTGGCCTATTCACTTTGTTGATTAGGGTTGCCTCACTTCTGGGATTGGCGGGTAACTTGCCGCGCTCGTAGGGGTCCAGGTTTTCATTGCACAGGTTATCCACACGACCGGGAACGTCGGGTTTTATTTGTGGCTCAAACGAAACCTAAGGCTCCAAGATTATCCGCCATTCTGTGTTTCTTGCTGAGATTCTGTGATGTTGCTTATCTCATGCCTGGGATGAATGTTATATTTATTTATATATATACTAGTAGATGTTGTATATGTTTTACACCCGTGCTAGTCCAGCCCCCGCTCTGCCGTTAGTTAGGTAACCTAACGGTGCATGACGGGGTCCCATAGCGAATGCGGATGGCATATACGTACATTGTATTTTCGTTCTTTTCTGGTGTGATAGGAATTAATTGATGGGACCACATTAATTTTGATTAATGCAAGAAAAGAAACCTAAAAGATGTTGTTGGAAAAAATTTCGAAAAAGTATAGTTATATTCTTTCACTTTTCATAGTGGTATTCGGTCGTGAATATTCAGCTCCTCATTCCAGGAGGCAAGAGTCGAGATCCCTTCGCGGGGAGTGACCTCTTGAGCAAAAGTCTATACTGTAGATTACTCGGTTTTTCCAAAACCACTAGTTTTCAAAAGCGGAGCCTAAACCACTCCTTTTCAAAACTACTCGGTTCCTTCAACGATATCAAGTTCATTACGTTAAAGGGTTTTTCGCCAAAAACCCAGCCGTAGCCCTCTTTCATTTCTTATAAGTATTACCTAGTATTCATGCTATGTATGTTGGCCTACGTCAAGGCATGGTGAATGATAGCTGGGTAATACTTGTTTGCTGCATGGATATGCTATTATTTAGGACAGTCGTACAGTTATTTTGGCCTATGTCAAGGACTTGTACGGGTCGGTCTAAGTTAATTCAGGATAATTACGGGTTGAACTTGACTAACGACTTATGATATGTTGGCCTACGTCAAGGTCATAAGTGTTAGGGGAAAAAACAACATCGGAATTTTCAAATATACAGGAAATTTTCTAGCGTTGCATCCCTTCTGGAGTGTGGTGACTAGAGTGGCTTCCATCTAAGTCATCACACAATGATAGTTGGATCCCGATCCCACTGATGAGTAGGATTACTTTTGGGAGATTTTTTCAATTAACAATCAATACTATAAACCAAGTAGGTCTCTAGAACGGTGTTAGCGGGGCTACGCCTCCTGGGAAAAGTGGTTATGTAATTAAGGAACTTCGCAAAAGCATTGGAAAACCTCCCTCGAAGTATCGACACTAGCCTGGCCGAAAGGTTAAGCAAGTATTGTGACATGCGATTAATCCCGAATAGTTCTTCTTTTTCGGTTTGAAGAAGAATTCAAGGAAACAGTGGGAGCCATCCTGATTAGATAAGCTAATAACCAATCTAATCTTGCAAGAGCGCACGCTAGTGTTTCTTTTCTCTCTCTCCAGGTAGCAACCAATTCATGCCCTAATCAAGATAATAAAATGTATCGCTTGACCGATCCGAATTCTTATTCAGGGCTGGGGAACGTCGATTCGGCTCTAACTTATGACAATAGACATGTGTATGAGCAGAGGAAAGAGAATTGCATGAATTCCTTGATGACCCCATCGAAGAAGAAGCATACTATTGCTTCTCCTTCAAGTGTTCTTATTATTGAGAACTGCTTTTCGGTCAGTCCTACCTCATGGGTACTAGATACCGGATCAGGATTTCATATCTGTAATTTATTGCAGGGGCTGAGAAAAATTAGGATAGTTGGACCTGGTGATATGTCCCTCAGAGTAGGGAACGAAGCACAAGTTGATGCTGCTGCCGTAGGTGAATATCACCTAGCATTGCCAAGTGGCAATACTATGATTTTGAACAATTGTTACTATGTACCTTCCATGGTTTGCAACATCATATCAGTTTCTTTACTTGATAAAGATGCATATAACTTTGTTCTTGATAGAACTATCATGAACATTTACCTCGATAAGGTAATGGTTGCAGTAGGTACACTGTGTAATGGTATCTGTGTTCTTAATCAAAACGCAGTTTTCAATATACAAAACACACGCAAGATGAAGAGTTCAGAAGAGAACGAATCCTACTTGTGGCATTGTAGACTTGGTCATATCGGAGAGAAAAGACTGAGTAAATTGCATATGGATGGATATTTTAATACGTTCAAATTTACATCTTATGAAACTTGTCAGTTCTGTCTCAAAGGAAAAATGACCAAATCTCCATTCACCGGACATGGAGAAAGAGCAGAAGAGCTCTTGGGACTCATACACAGTGATGTATATGGTCCGATGTCTATACATGCAAGGGGTGGGTTCTCGTACTTCATCACATTCAATGACGATCTCTCTAAGTTCGGATATGTGTATCTCATGGAACACAAATCTGAAGCTTTTAAGAAATTCAAAGAATTCAGAAACGAAGTAGAGAACCAGACTGGAAAAAGTATCAAGATCCTCAGATCTGATAGAAGAGGGGGGTACTTAAGTATGGAATTCTGGGACTTTCTAAAAGAGAATGGTATTCTCTCTCAGCTTACTCCTCCATATACACTATAGCCCAACGGTGTATCGGAGCGGAGGAACCGTACTCTATTGGACATGGTTCGCTCCATGATGAGTAATGTTGAGTTACCTCTTTCATTCTGGGGGATTGTTCTTGAATCAGCTGCATTCATATTGAATAAAACACCGACCAAATCAGTGCCTACCACCCCATATGAAATATGGAGTGGGAAGAGACCATGTCTTAATTACATTAAGATATGGGGATGTCCTCTCTTTATTAAAAAGCAGAACCCTGGTAAACTCGAGGCAAGATCTGTATTATGTAAGTTTGTGGGATACCCTAAGCATTCACGGGGGTATCTATTCTACCACATTGAGGAACATAAGGTGTTTGTTGCTCGTCACGCCACCTTTTCGAATGGAAATTTCTTGCAAAAGAAATTAGTGGGAGCACGGTAGAACTGGAAGAAATATCTGAACCACAAACTGTAACAGAAGATTTGGTAGAACCCCTAGATTCTGTAATACTTGACAAACCTCAGCCACTCTGCAGATCTAGTAGGATTTCTCATCCGTGTAACATTTCAGAAAAATAAAATATTATTTTAGGAATTTTTATGATTAAATAATAAATATAATGAATATGTTAATATTTCGGTATAATTAAATACCGATAAATCGGGAAAAATATAGGAATTACTAAAATGAGGGTGTTTTATATGTGTTAAGCAAATTATAAATTATATCATTAGTTATTTTCCGTTTTAATGCTAATCGCGATTAAATATCGCTAATCTCGCTTTAAGCTTGTTTGTGCATGACATGGACCTTGTCAAATTACACTTGTTACATTTTCCTATCATGTCTTTTCTTTGTTTTCTTCATTTCAATTCTTAGTTTTTAAATAAGAAGAGAGAAAAGATAAAAGGAAATAGAAAAGAAAAGAAAATGCATAAAGACATGAGTTATGGGCAAGAGAGAGAGAGGGTGAGGGGTCAAACCTAGGCATGGCTCTTTGTTCATTCATCATCTTCACCTTTCCTCTCATCTCCCCTCTCATGGCTGCTACCCTCTTCCTCCCCCATCACAAAACACCTTACATCACCATTATAAATCCATCAAAATTCCATCCCCATTTCACGAAAAACATGCACAGGCTCACAAGCTACACATTGGACCAAGAAAGCAAGGGTTTTGGACACTTGGGGCAACTCAAGAAAATTCTTGAGTTGCCAAATGAGGTAATCTCTTCACCATTGGTATTGTAATTCCTTCACTTAAGCATCCATACTAGTTCAGAGTCCATTTAGTGAAGTTTAGCGAACTTAGAAATTCTTAAGTTGAGGGTAGGGTTGGAGTTGAATTCAAATGTGCAATTGAGGCTTAGAAGTGACTTTAAACCCCTATAGTGTTAGTTTATGGACTAAAACCAGAGAATAAAACCCAAGACACGAACTTAGAAACCCCGATATCGGATAAATTGTGGATTTTGTGTGAATGTTTTGACATCTGCTATCACTCGGGAACCTGGAAAATTATTTAGCATACACAATGATACATGCAGGCACCTAGGAAGCTAACCCCAAGACCCCAGCCCCTATACCCTCTGTTTGGCTGTAAATAATACCTTTCTGGCCACAATTTGCGGCCAGACCTGGAGCATCTGGTGTCGTGTTTGGTCCATGTCTCCTTTTGCAATAAATTAGACCCTTTACATATGCAAAATTTGCTAATTTCACCTAGGGTAGAATCTGGAGCTTGTTTTCAAGATTTTTGTTTTCGTTTTGTGGCTTTTTATGAATTTGGTTTTGGTATTTGATATTGTGTTTCCATCGTGTGGTGTTTGAACGCCAACGACAAGGGTTATTGGTCGTGTTTTGCACGCGAGGCTATAGGTTTTGACCTATAGGCGAAACGTGTGCCGTTTTGGTTTTCCGACTTGGTTTTAATACACGTTTGCGATTGTGTATTGGTTGTAGGTACCCCACATAGGCTTTGAGATGACGAGGATGAGCATGGCGTCATCGACTCCAGCAAGCGAAGCTCAAGGTGAGTAGATATATATCTACGGGGGAAGTCGGGTGTATGGCGTATAGCACCCCCGCAGTTTCGTAAAATAGAACGCGAATGCGTTATGATATACATATATAGATATATACTTATATAGTATTATTATGATGTGATTAATTAGCTAGGAATGCTTTAGAGGACTTGATGATGGTGTCGTAGTTAGTTCTTAGTCACGAACCCTAGAATAGATTACACCCACACGCACACACACACTTGCATACATTTTATTATTGTGCGTATATGGGGATATATATATATATATATATATATATATATATATATATCCACACATAGGTAAGGGACCATGTATATATATATATATATATATATATATATATATATATATATATACGTATACGTATACTTGGATGATGAGGATAGTATATGATATTTTGAGATGAGTCGATGAGTTTATGCTTGATGCCACGAGATCGGTGATATGACGTGGTTCGTATTATAAAATACGGCATGATGTTAGCGGGTCCTTTAGGCGTGGTGATTTCATACACACGCATACATTATGTTGATGGTATCAGTATGTACTAGACGTAGATCAGTACCCAGATCATGTTATATGATGATAAGGATACCTAATGAATAATGAGATAAATGTGATATTCGACCCGTACCCTGATTTGGGATGCCGTACGATGGATTTACCGTACGAGCTATATATTGATGATAGATCCGCACTCTTGACTCGAGGACGTCATGTTAGATATATTGTATCATATGTGATACTATTGAGGCGGGATCATCGACTATTATATATATATATATATACATATCGACTCAGATTTAGGCGGTTTCCTTACATTTCGATCAGCCTGTTAGCTAGACCTGTAGTTTACTTGCAGACTCGTTTATTTAAATGCATATTCCTTATTGCTGCATTTATTATTCATTCCTGCACATTCATGATTGTTCATATCGCATTGCATGCTTATACTGTGCTTTTATTGTTATTATGAAACCATGCTGTCAGGACACCAACACCATTACCTATGATGCGTATGTTCCACGTACACTTGCTTGCCGGCTCACACACATAATCATCGGTAATTACCATGTCATGTACATATTAGAAAATACTATTTATCAGTATAAATTGTTAGCTGATAGTTTTGACATGGTATTAGTGTACTTGCTTTTATTTGATAGCTTAGACATTGCATTTATTACCGTGTTTTGCATGCATATTTACATATTCATTGTCATGCATTTTAGGGCCAGTCCGGATTGCCGGAGCCCAATACATTTTACATTCTTTGTTATTTATTCTCGAGATTCAGTTTTTCCATGAGACTTATGAATTTGGAGAAACCGCAAGATTTTATAAAACTGATTATCATTTTAAAATGAAAGTTGCGGTTTTCTCATGATATGATTTAAGATATGTCCACCATGAGTTTTCTCGGCTCTTGAGCGATATCATACACCTAATTCAAGGAGGAGGAGGAACCGTCTGTGGGTGCATGGTGGACCCGGTGCGGTATCCCGGGGCAAGAAGGTCGCAGATGATGGCGTTGATCACGTGACAGAGGAGCACTACTGACCGGTGATTGGATTGTAACTCAACTGATATCCGGAGGATACCGATCGGAGTTGGGCCTGTCCGGATAGCCGGAGCCCAGTGGACAGTCCGGATGGCCGGAGTCTTAGATTTTGAGATTTGATGATATAGGCCAGTACGGATAGCCGGAGCCTGAGATATTGAGATATATTTTGTGTCGATGCTAGACACTGATTTATGTTGATTTCATTGATGATATTTCGATTTATATACAGATATCTCACTAAACAAGAAAACAGTTTTATCATTTAGATGTATTCTGTTTTCATGCATTCATACCTCGTACATATGATATATTGCTACCTGAGGCACTAACACGAGCACATGGGATTACACTTATGTATAGATGTTTACCCTTGCCACCTTTTTATGCTTCAGACCTTATCATATTGAGGATTTATATTACTGATCGTATTGACCTAGGATTGAGTCATACATACGATTTCTGCTCAGTGATGTATTCTACTCACGAGTTGGCAACTCACCCTCATTGTGCCACAGTTCTTGCAGGTTTCGCCATACAGGTTTCGTTGCGGCTTTGTTGGCACACTGCTTTTATTCCGGGTGATTGCTTTGGTAGGTGGGTTCACTTGCATCGTGACCACCATTGTACTTTTTATTTATTTCAGTTGTATCTAGAAACTCCATCAACCAAACTTGTATATTTATTTCAGACTTAGAGACCAGTTGTATATTATTTCGACCTTAGAGTCGCGCGTTGTATTATTATGGTTTTCATGTTGATTCTGAGTTTTCTTTTGAGTTTTAATCTTCGCCCTTTGGCGTTGTGTATTATATTCCTTGCGTGATTGTGATCGTCAATTGACGAAGAGCTAGCTCCCGCTTGGGGATGCCTTTTTATATATTATGCATGTTGTACCCGTTTGGGGCCAGTATTTACAAAGAAAAATCTGCCGAATTTTTCAGAAAATATTTGTGATTTTAAAAACGCATATTCGGCTTATTTTATCAAAACTATTTCTTTAAAAATGGTTTAGATTTCTGGGATTTTTGGCTTACTTGAATTAGATGGGGTCCTATAGACTTCATATGATTCAAGGGCCAGTCACGTGCCATTTCGGGTAGTGACAAAGTTGGTATCAGAACGCTAGGTTAACCTTGGTTCGAGTCTATGTTTGACTATGCGGAGCCTAGGGCGTTTGTATATATACGGAATCTAGGCTTGACCTTACGGAACTTAGACTTAGTCGAGGGGGTATTAGACCCGAACTTTCGTCGTGTAGGTTGACCTTGGTTGATGGAGTAGGTGACTTAAGGAGTGTGACGTACCGTGTGTATGTTCCACGGCATACTTACGATACGCTACTCCGCTTAAGAAGCCTTAGCATGTACATTTCCTTGCACATCATTATATTCATTCATGATCTATCCTCATCGTTATCGGTTTATGGTTTTGCTGCCACGATTACACGGGCAGAGAGAGCTACGGCTAGAGTTGCGTCAGCACGAGCTCGTCATGGATGAGGACTGACCAGGGCGTGATTCCAGGGACATACGATTTCTATAGATGCGTCGTTATTGTGTTTTCGCGCCATGAGTGTTAGATGGATCGCTTTTACGAGATTTCTCGGACGTGCAGATCAGCACCAGAGGATCAGGCTACTGCTAGAGGCCAGCAAGAATGTGATGACCGTCGATGCACCGATTATTTGATGATTGAGTCACTGTTCAGTGTGCGGACAAATGAGCCAGTTGTTGCTGTGAATGACGAGATATCGCCCCAGATGATGGAGCTATTGCCGCACGAGTTGTACTTAGAGATATGATAGAAGATCGCTAGTCACCCAAGGAGGAATGACTAGGACATATGATTCGTTGCTTACCCCGATGCGAGGTCATCGGATTGATTGATTCCAGCTAGAGTCGACTTCACGCAGGTACGTTGAAAGTCGATAGAGACGATCGAATGTCAAAAGCTCATTTTCTAAGTTTAAAGTATTCGGAAAGACATGCAAGTAATTCTACGGACCCTCTAGAAGAATGAAACCCTAACTCGACATAATGACCATGTGAAAGCCTTTGAACCTTAAGGTTTGCGGCAGTTCTGCGGTGCCATTAATGAGGCTTGGGTTCGCCCTTTTACGGCTGGTCCATATGTGCTGTGGCATATACTCGATACTATTTAACTGTACTCAAGATGTTGAGCTCTTGGGGGATTATGAGGTTTTGACGAATCGATCAGAAGGTTCGACTTCATTCGGATATCATGTGATGGGATACATTGCTTGGGAGACTCCAGATACGAGTATAGCTGTTGGAGCGCAGTCCATGCAGCCACGAAGAGACGAGTCCGAATCAGCCGATATTTGAGAAAAGTGGAGTAAGAGGTTCGTACGAGATTTTGACGAGATGACGTTCCACTCCGCTGACATCAGAGATGTGATACGCATGCAGAGGCGTCGAATATGGATATATCTTCCAGAAGGAGTCATGATGAATATGTAGCCATTCCGGAACAAGAAACAGATTTAGTTAAAGATGATAACTTCCGGGCAGTTCGGCAGAAACGGGATTTGGGGGAGACTTCGACAGGACCTTTCTGGAATACTATACGAGAAGACTTGGACCAGGAGAGGTCTTATTATGCACACCCAGTAGGCCAGAATTCGGCATCGTCGACGAGACATGTTATGAGCGACCATGACAGTTAGCCAGAGATCTTCATGATATGAGATGCGATTTTGGTGCACACCAGATGCACTAAATCGGGATTCTTTGTGCATATCAGATGCACCTAATTTTTCCTGTCAGGCACACCCGTTGCCCTTGACAGGTGTTTCGTGCACACCCGTTGCACTTAGATTTTGTTTCTATGCACATGTATGGAACAGTCATGAATTTCGATTTCCGTGGGCACCAGACGCACGTGGTATTCTTGTATGCATTTTAGGAGTGATTTCCTTTGAGCTGCATGTTTTACTGATATTTGCTGTTTGGTATAGTAGCCGAGCAGGACTAGTCCGAGGAAAGTACCTGAGTATATTTTTGCATGCATTGATAGTTATCGAAGGGATTTCCAAAAAGGAGCTATAGTCTCAGTATTTACCTACGTGTCCGAGATGACACGAAACAGTTTACAAAGGAAACCCTTCTAAATTGTTTTCAAAACGGCGGGATGTGCATATTAAACAAGGATATATATATATATATATATATATATATATATATATAGTTATTTTCTTACAATAGACGTCCGCCACTGTGTAGTGTTATGCGCATCGCACAGCAACTTAAAAAGGTTTGGCATGCATTTCCTTCAGATATTTACATGTATAGTTTTGATGTTTACATGTATGATCCTGATGTATATCATGTTGGTTTTCGCATTGGATTTTTACATTTGTGTCTCCACCAAAAATCCGATGATTTCGGGATGCTTGACGGAGTTTTGATTTTTGTATATATATACCCGTTTTCATGCGCATGCATTGCGCTACAATGTGCTTTATGTATTTATGATTTCGGGACCCCGACGACTTAGTCTTTTACTGAAATGTTTTAGTATTTGAGGGGTTTAAATTTAAATTCGGGGACCGAATTTCTTTAAGGGGGAAGACTGTAACATTTCAGAAAAATAAAATATTATTTTGGGAATTTTTATGATTAAATAATAAATATAATGAATATGTTAATATTTCGGTATAATTAAATACCGATAAATCGGGAAAAATTTGGAAAATTATAGGAATTACTAAAATGTGGGTGTTTTATATGTGTTAAGCAAATTATAAATTATATGATTAGTTCTTTTCCATTTTAATGCTAATCGCAATTAAATATCGCTAATCTCGCTTTAAGCTTGTTTGTGCATGACATGCACCTTGTCAAATTACACTTGTTACATTTTCCTATCATGTCTTTTCTTTGTTTTCTTCATTTCATTTCTTAGTTCTTAAATGAGAAGAGAGAAAAGATAAAAGGAAATAGAAAAGAAAAGAAAATGCAAAAAGAAATGAGGTATGGTCAAGAGAGAGGGGGGTGAGGGGTCAAACCTAGGCATGGCTCTTTGTTCATTCATCATCTTCATCTTTCCTCTCATCTCCCCTCTCATGGCTGCTGCCCTCTTCTTCCCCCATCACAAAACACCTCACTTCACCATTATAATTCCATCAAAAGTCCATCCCCATTTTACGAAAAACATGCACAAGCTCACAAGCTACACTTTGGACCAAGAGAGCAAGGGTTTTGGACACTTGGGGCAACTCAAGAAAATTCTTGAGTTGACAAATGAGGTAATCACTTCACCATTGGTATTGTAATTCCTTCACTTAAGCATCCATATTAGTTTAGAGTCCATTTAGTGAAGTTTAGCGAACTTAGAAAATCCTAAGTTAAGGGTAGGGTTCGAGTTGAATCCAAATGTGCAATTGAGGCTTAGAAGTGACTTTAAACCCCTGTAGTGTTAGTTTATGGACTAAAACCAGAGAATAAAACCCAAGACACATACTTAGAAACCCCGATTCGGATAAATTGTGGATTTTGTGTGAATGTTTTGACATCTGCTATCACTCGGGGACCTGGAAAATTATTTAGCATACACATTGACACACGCAGGCACCTAGGAAGCTAACCCTAAGACCCCGGCCCCTATACCCTCTGTTTGGCCACAAATAATACCTTTCTGGCCGCAATTTGCGGCCAGACCTGGAGCATCTGGCGTCGTGTTTGTTCCACGTCTCCTTTTGCTATAAATTGGACCCTTTACAAATGCAAAATTTGCTAATTTCACCTAGGGTAGAATCTGGAGCTTGTTTTCAAGATTTCTGTCTTCGTTTTGCGGCTTTTATGAATTTGGTTTTGGTATTTGATATTGTGTTTCTGTTGTGTGGCGTTTGAACGCCAACGACTAGGGTTATTGGTCGTGTTTTGCACGCGAGGCTATAGGTTTTGACCTATAGGCGAAACGTGTGCCGTTTTGGTTTTCTGACTTGGTTTTAATACGCGTTTGCGATTGTGTATTGGTTGTAGGTACCCCACGTAGACTTCGAGACGAAGAGGATGAGCGTGGCGTCATCGACTCCAGCTAGCGAAGCTCAAGGTGAGTAGATATATATCTACGGGGGAGGTCGGGTGGATGGCGTATAGCACCCCCCCAGTTTCGTAAAATAGAACGTGAATGCGTTATGATATACATATATAGATATATACTTACATAGTATTATTATGATGTGATTACTTAGCTAGGAATGCTTTAGAGGACTTGATGATGGTGTCGTAGTTAGTTCTAAGTCATGAACCCTAGAATAGATTACACCCACCCACACACACACACACTTGCATACATTTTATTATTGTGCGTATATGGGGATATGTGTGTGTGTGTGTGTGTGTGTGTGTGTATCCACACATAGGTATGAGACTATGTATATATATATATACGTATACGTATACTTGGATGATGAGGATAGTATATGATATTTGTAGATGAGTCGATGAGTTTAGGCTTGATGCCACGAGATCTGTGATATGACGTGGTTCGTATTATGAGATACGACACGATGTTAGCGGGTCCTTTAGGAGTGGAGTTTTCATAAACATGCATACATTATGTTGATGGTATCAGTATATCCTAGACGTAGATCAGTACCCAGATTATGTTATATGATGATAAGGATACCTAATAAATAATTAGATAAATGTGATATTCGACCCGTACCCTGATTTGGGATGCCGTACGATGGATTTACCGTACGAGCTATATATTGATGATAGGTCCGCACTCTTGACTCGAGGACGTCATGTTAGATATATTGTATCATATGTGATACTATTGAGGCGGGATCACCGACTATTATATATATACATATCGACTCAGATTTAGGCGGTTTCCTTACCTTTCGATCAGCCTGTTAGCTAGAACTGTAGTTTACTTGTAGACTCGTTTATTTATATGCATATTCCTTATTGCTGCGTTTATTATTCATTCCTGCATATTCATGATTGTTCATATCGCATTGCATGCTTATACTGTGCTTTTATTGTTATTATGAAACCATGTTGTCAGGACACCAGCACCATTACCGATGATGTGTATGTTCCACGTACACTTGCTTGCCGGCTCACACACATCATCATCGGTAATTGCCATATCACGTACACATTAGAAAATACTATTTATCAGTATAAATTGTTAGCTGATAGCTTCGACATGGTATTAGTGTACTTGCTTTTATTTGATAGCTTAGACATTCCATTTATTACCGTGTTTTGCATGCATATTTACATATTCATTGTCATGCATTTTAGGGCCAGTCCGGATTGCCGGAGCCCAATACATTTTACATTCATTGTTATTTATTCTCGAGATTCAGTTTTTCCATGAGATTTATGGATTTGGAGAAACCGTAAGATTTTATAAAACTGATTATCATTTTAAAATGAAAGTTGCGGTTTTCTCATGATATGATTTGAGATATTTCCACCATGAGTTTTCTCGGCTCTTGAGCGATATCATACACCCAATTCGAGGAGGAGGAGGAACCGTCTGTGGGTGCATGGTGGATCCGGTGCGGTACCCCGGGGCAAGAGGGTCGCAGATGATGGCGTTGAGCCTGTGACAGGGGAGCACTATTGACCGGTGATTGTATTGTGACTGGACGGATATCCGAAGGATACCGATCAGAGTTGGACCAGTCCGGATAGTCGGAGCCCAGGGGCCAGTTCGGATGGCCGAAGCACTAGATTTTGAGATTTGATGATACAGGCCAGTCCGGATAGCCGGGGCCTGAGATATTGTGATATATTTTGTGTTGATGCTAAACACTGATTTATGTTGATTTCATTGTTGATATTTCGATTTATATACAGATATCTCACTAAACAAGAAAACAGTTTTATCATTTAGATGTATTCTGTTTCATGCTTTCATACCTCATACATATGATATATTGCTACCTGAGGCACTAACACGAGCACATGGGATTACACTTATGTATAGATGTTTACCCTTGCCACCTTTTCATGCTTCAGACCTTATCATATTGAAGATTTATATTACTGATCGTATTGACCTAGGATTGAGTCATACATACTATTTCTGCTCAGTGATGTATTCTACTCACGAGTTGGCAACTCACCCCCGTTGTGCCACAGTTCTTGCAGGTTTCGCTGTACAGGTTTCGTTGCGGCTTTGCTGGCACACTGCTTTTATTACGGGCGATTGCTTTGGTAGGTGGGTTCACTTGCATCATGACCACCATTGTACCTTTTATTTATTTCAGTTGTATCTAGAAACTCCATCAACCAAACTTGTATATTTATTTCAGACTTAGAGACCAGTTGTATATTATTTCGACCTTAGAGTCACGCGTTGTATTATTATGGTTTTCATGTTTATTCTGAGTTTCTTTTTGAGTTTTGATCCTCGCCCTTTGACGTTTTATATTATATTCCTTGCGTGTTATGACCGTCAATTAACGAAGAGCTAGCTCCCGCTTGGGGATGCCTTTTTTTTATATATTATGCATGTTGTACCCGTTTGGGGCCAGTATTTACAAAGGAAACTCTGCCGAAATTTTCAGAAAAGATTTGTGATTTTAAAAACGCATATTCGGCTTATTTTAACAAAACTTTTTCTTTCAAAATGGTTTAGATTTCTGGGATTTTTGGCTTACTTGAATTAGATGGGGTCCTATAGACTTCATATGATTCAAGGGCCAGTCACGTGCCATTTCGGGTCGTGACAATCCGCCCGAGAGATACTACGGTTTTCTCATAGACGAGGATCGAGAGGATTGTATCTTAGAAGAAGATGATTCTACTAGTTTCGAGCAGGCCATTATCAGTAGGGACTCTGATAAGTGGCTGGATGCTTTGCAATCTGAAATGGAGTCCATATACGCCAAACAAGTGTGGACCTTGGAAATTTCTCTACCTGGGGTAAATTCCGTTAGATGCAAATGGATCTATAAAAGAAGTTTGGTGTAGATGGGCAGGTGGAAACCTATAAGGCTAGACTTGTTACAAAAGGTTTTCGTCAAAGAACAGGTGTGGACTATGATGAAACCTTTTCTCCAGTGGTTATGCTCAATTCCATTCGGATCCTACTTGCCATTGCTGCCTTCCATGACTATGAAATCTAGCAGATGGACATAAAAACGGATTTTCTAAACGGAAGTTTGGAAGAAATGGAACAGCCGGAGGGTTTTATAGACAGTGGTAGCAGCGGGAAGGTGTGCAAGTTTCTAAAATCCATTTATGGATTAAACCAGGCATCGTGGAGATGGAACATCTGTTTTGATGGAACAGTCAAGGAATTTGACTTTATCAAGAACAAGGATGAGCCTTGTATATATAAGAAGATTGTAGGACGAAATGTCGTGTTCCTAATCTTGTACGTGGACGACATTCTTTTGACAGGAAATGATATTCTTATGCTACAATCCGTCAAACTGTTCTTATCACAAAGGTTCTCCATGAAGGACCTGGGTGATGCCTCGTACATTCTGGGGATCAAGATCTATAGAGATAGATCCAAGAGATTATTGGGACTTTCGTAGTCCAGGTACATAGAGACCATACTAAAGAGATTTAGTATGGAGGATTCCAAGCGCGGTAACATACCCGCATTGCACGGAATCACCCTCTCTAAGGAGATGTCCCCTAAGAATGATGAGGAGAGAGTTCGCATGAGCACTATACCCTATGCTTCGGCAGTAGGATATATAATGTATGTGATGCTATGTACCAGACCAGATGTAGCATACACGCTTAGCGTGGTGAGCCGGTATCAGTCAGACCTGGGTGAGAATCATTGGACAGCTGTGAAGAACATTTTCAAGTACCTGAGAAGGACTAAGGAGATGTTCTTGGTTTACAGTAATAGAGACCTTAAGGTCGAGTCCTTTACCGATTCAAGCTTCCAGAATGACAAGGATGACAGCAAGTCTGTCTCGGGTTTTGTGTTTACCCTCGATGGAGGGACGGTGTGTTGGAAGAGCTCCAAATAGGATACCGTCGCAGACTCGACGATGGAGGCTGAATACATTGCTACGAATGTTGCCGCAAAAGAAGCGGTCTAGATGAAAAAGTTCATTACTGAACTTGAGGTGGTTCCGTCCATTGTTGATCCAATATCTCTGTATTGTGATAACAATGGGGCTATAGCTTTAGCGAAGGAACCACGGTCCTATCAGAATTCCAGACACATCTTGAAGCGGTATCACCTGATCAGGGAGATCGTTAATCGTCGGGAGATCGGGGTGCGGAGAGTGGACACAAAAGAAAACTCGGTGGATCAATTCAGAAAGGCCCTCCTTCAAGCGAAGTTCGAGCGACTTTTTGAGATGTTGGGTATGCGATACACTAACAGCTGGACCTAGAGCAGACGTTAAGTACTCGGTACGCCAATATATGGCCTTAGTGCAAGTGGGAGATTGTTGGATATGTATGCCCTAAAGGCCATTATTGCATATGTGTGCATGTGGATGCTTGGACATATGTATGTATAGGACAATCTTGCTCGATATGATAGTATGCTATCCGGTTTGTCTTTATCTTAACATGTGCATATGTTTTAGTTACTATTACGTATCATCTATACATGTTGATAAACCCCGTAGGATCATTGCTTGACTACCTGCGTTGTGATGGCGATCATACTTGTGGGAGCAGGGTAGTCGATAAGCACATCCTTAAAAGGTCCCTAGTCATGGGAGTATCAAGACTGGGTATCGATATTCCGGAGTATACTAGTGTATACGTTTCTAAACCCCGACGAGGGACAATGGTTGGTCCCGCTGCCATTGGTCTTTTGCACCTAAGATCGTATACAGGTGCTCACCGGGGGTGAGTACTGTTAGGATAAAAATTTACACTCCGGTTGACTAAGTCAAAATCAAAGTCAACCCTAAGCCAAGTGGGCCCAAGCCCAGGTCAAGCCCGAACATGAAGTGACCGGCCTCCCCACATGCCAAAATAAAAATTTTGTAATAAATAATTTTGGTGTATTTATTCTATTTTATTTTAAGAATAAATGTAAGAAAATAGACATAAAGCCAAATTTTTGTAAAGCCCATGGCTTATGTGCAAAAAGAAATAGCACATGAGACATGGAATTGGGAAAATGCCATTTTTTAAAGCCCAAGGGGCTATAAGTAAATGTGTAAGCCTATATAAGGCAACATGATGAAAATATCTCAAGATCTTGTTCTCTCTCTAAAAAAAATCAAGATCTGTGCTTTTTCTCCTTCATTAAGGTTCTAAAACCTTCTTCTTTCTTTTGAAATAAATCAAGAGTTTTACTCTTCCTTTTCCAAAACTAAATAGTTTTTCACCACAAAACCCACAAAGGGGAACTTGGATCTTCCATAAGATCTTAAAAAGGAGAGATTATTTTAAATCTCACCCCTCTTGTTATCCAAGAGCCGGCCAACAGAGGAGGAAGAAGTGGACCAATCTCCAAAGACCTCACTTTGGGGAAGATCCAGGGCTTAAGGGGAGATGCCCTTTCATCAGCTCCAAAAATATCTTAGGAGTTTAACACCTCAAAAATACACACACACACACACACACAGACACAAAATAATAAGTAGTTCTTTCTGGGAGTACAACTACCAGTGCAGGGACCAAGTCCCTTTTGCCGCGCGAGCGCCCGAGCGCCCATGTGCTTGGCATGTGAGGCGCTAGCGCCCGAGCGCCTAAAGCGCTAGCGTCCGAGCGCCCAAAGTGCTAGCACCCAAAGAGCGAGCGCTCGAGTGCTCACGTGCTTGGCACGTAAGGCGCTCGCACCCAAAGCGCCAGCGCCCCACCGCCCAAAGTGCTAGTGCCCAAAGCGCTAGCGCTCGAGCATCCATGTGCCTGGCACGTGAGGCGCTAGTGCCCGAGCGCCCACGTGCCTGGCACGTGAGGCGCTAGCGCCCAAAGCGCTAGCTCCCTGGCGCCCAAAGCGCTAGCTCCCTGTTAGTGTATATGCCCTAGAGGCCATTATTGTATCATACTAGATTGTATATTATTTAATGGAAGTTTGGGATATTCACAGATATATATACAGTCTTGCTAAAAATGGTAGTATGCTACTTGGTTTGAGTCTACTTTAATATGTACATATGTTTCTTGTAACGTATCACTTATACATATTAGTAGAGCCCATAGGATCTTTGCTTGATTACCAGCGTCGTGATGGCAATCACACTAGTGGGGGCTGGGTAGTCTGTAAGCAACATCCTATACAGGTCCCTGGTCGTTGGATTATCGAGATAGGGCATCGATATTCCGGAGTAGACTATGTGTATACGCTTCTCATCCCAGTTGGGGAAATGGTATGTCCCACAGCCATCAGTACGCCGTACTGGAGATAGTATACAGGTGCTCGTAAGGTTACGGGTACACCGGACAGGACTCGCCGAGGAACTGATTGGTTGGTATTATACCTATCGTCAGTTATCAGTTCCCAGGTGACATGAGTACAGCATAGTCCGCAGACTTGACACTGCTGCTTCGCCTCGAGTGTGTCCCACTGTTCTTAGATTGCTACCCTACCACGGCTCAAAGGAGTCGTGCAAAAAGGTAGCAGTTGGGAGCAGTCCCGAGCACTTGGAGGCAGTGGCGGTTAGATAGGATTCGTCTCTCCCGGTATTGGGAGTTGATATCGCGCTGTGTCAGAGAGCCATTACGCAAAGTCCCTGGCCAGGGCAAGCGAGATATACTGGTAGGTTCCAGTAACTTCTCATGGCGTAATGGGCTTCGCTCCGACACGACTTATACAGCTATTAGGGGACTGACTCTTGCCGCCCCCTAGGCTTGATATGCGATAGTCTTAGGAGAACAGACCGGACTGTACGGAGATTGTCACATCAGGCTCAGAGGGAGCTCGGATGATTTACCTCATCGGTCTTCTTATCGACATCTACCTGGGGACCGTTACGTGCAGCTAGTACCGCTTGCGGTCTGTGGTTAAACCCACTGCCAGCGTAGTGTCGAGTCTTTAGAGTCCCAAACAGAGAGTTTCCCTGCTCCAGGCGAAACGATATAGAGGTCGTATGGTTTTACGACAAGAGTTCGGATGCGTACGTGCGTTTTCACACGTACGAATTTTCGGACAGTTTATACTAGCCGGCTTTGGTTTAAGCCAGATTCTAGTATCAGGTTATTGGATTTATACAGTCTAAAGTTTTTCCGTGTTTTCACGGATTGGAGGGGCGTTCTCGTAATTTGTCGAGAAGGTTCTAGAAGAGTGGTGACATGAGGGGTTGAGGTGGCTTTTTCATGATTACTTTGTGTGACTCATTTATATGATTCATCATATCATTAATGCTTCATTTATGATCTAATGACTCACATGATGAATCACTCTCCTTGATTAAATGAAACATGGTGAATAATCAATTAATTGATATTTTTTGATAATTCATTATGTATCATATATTCAAGTGAGAAAGATTTTTATGATAAGATATTCATTTCTCATCTTCTCCTTCTCTCGCCTCAAGCTCACTCTCTCTTGAAACCCTAACCCTAACCTCTCATGTGTTGAGATCAAGGGTTAGCTAGACTAAAACATCCATAACCTCACTCTATATCCCCTAGATAGCTTAGATTAGCACCTTAAGCAACCTAGTTATCTCAAGTTTGAGATTTAGCTTGGCGTAGGAGCTTTCGGGTGGATCGTCTTTGATTCGAGGAGGCCGTGAAGTTGCCGATGTTCCAAGGAGCCTACGAGGAGTGGAGGACAGCGATGAAGACCCGAAGGACATGTAACGTGAGGTATAACTCCGGTACCGAGTAGTTAAACCTCTAGTATAACGTTAGCAATGGTTTAGATTACGATTCATGCGCTCAAGTCCGTGTTACGAAGCTTTGATAATCGTTTTTTCATATATTCCGCCTCCCCGCAAGTTAGTGGGGTGCGTGACATGGACTTACAGTGGTATCAGAGCCAACTAAACCATTACTAGCTTGTTAGCAACTGATTAGAAGTTCGATCGACGAAAAACACGAAAAACAAAACCCTATTCCATAACAGTTTCTGTAATTTTTAAAAGTGTCGCAAAATTTTTTTGACATACCTTAAAATTCATAGCAGGGAATTATAAGAAATCTGGGAAAATTCGAGGAGGCAACTCGACAAAAAGGCCGCGTTTCCGCGGCAATAGAGAGCTATTGCCGCGGAACCGCCGCCGAGTCAACGCCGAGTTGACTCGGAGTTTCACAGTAATTCATATTTTTGGGTTTTTTGTTTTCCTGTATATACTGTTTCTGCCCAGGTTGCCTCTGTGATGATTTGCTTTTGGGGTAGACACGGATATTGGTAATCGATCGATGTTCTAATCAATTTGCTAATTGGATCTTTATCTGTAATGTTTAATGTGTTCGTAAACCTCCCCTAACTGCTAGTATGTCGGTTGGCAGGGGGTTGCACATTTCTGTAATGGATTTTATCTGTTTGTGTATATAAACTGTATTGGACTGTTGTGGTGAATAGCCGGGTTTAGTGATGGGTTATTGTATTAATTCATTCGATGTAATTGTAATAAGTTGTAATATTATTTTGCGGGGCACATCCAAGTTGCGGTTGTAGCCACCGTTGTATTATTTCTTTTTACTGTTTTTGCTCCTAGGATAGGCCCAAGGTGGGGTGCACAAACTACCGGGTATTTTGAAGTGTTGAGGCAGACCGCTTCACTTCTGGTACTTGGCGGGTAGTTTGCCGTACCCGTAGGGGTCTGGGGTGGGGTAATGGCTATTCATCACAACTGTGTAATCCGTCTTTCATTGCAGGCTCAAAGAAACGCGGATTACTTGCATATCCAATAAAGTTTATCTGTGATCTGGAATGCTTATTATTGCGTCTGACGAATGTACAATATCTATATATAAATAGCTATTAGACGTCACTTATGTTTTACACCCGCGCTAGCCCAGCCCCCGCTCTGTCGTTAGTTAAGTAACCTAACGAGTGATGACGGGACCCCGTGGCGAATGCGGATGGCATAAGAGGACGTGGTATTTTCGTTGTTTTCTGCAATGATAAGATTAAATGATGGGACGCATTATTATAATGCAAAGAAAATAAACCAAAGTTTAATCGTTGGAACAAATTTAAAAGAAACCACTCGGTTATTTTAAAAGAGCAGAATTTTTTAATTGCGGAGCTTTAGCCACTCCTTTTAAAAGGTATCAGGTTCCTTCGATTATATCAAGTTCACTACGTTCACGGTTTTGCCAAAACCAGTCGTAGCCCTCCGTCATTTCAGTTAAATATTCAGTAGTATTCAAGCTATGTATTTTGACCTTCGCCAAGGCATAGTGATTGGTAGCTGCTGGATATTTATCTGTAGCATAGATAGATGCGTTGGTTTGGGACAATCGTACTACTATTTTGGCCTTCGTCAAGGGTATGTACGGATGGGTTCAAATTAACCTGGATAATGACGGGTAGAACTTGACATGTGACTTATGATATGTTGGCCTTCGTCAAGGTCATAAGAGCATGGGGCAAAAATCCACATTGGGAATTTCAAAAGAAACTGAAATTTGCAGAGAGATGCATACCATTTTGGAGTTTGATGAATGTTGGTAGGATTCCTTCAACATTATCTTACGATGATATTTTGGATCCCGATCCTACTGTGAGTACATGCTACTTATCATGGGATTCGTCACTTAACGATCAATGCTATAAACCAAGTAGGTGCCAAGAAAGGTGTCAGCGGGGTTACGCCCCCAGAGAAAAGAGGTTATTTAATTAAGGAACTTCGCGAAAGCGTTGGAAAACCTCCCTCGAAGTATCGACACTGGCCTGGCTGAACGGTTAAGCAAGTATTGTACGGTGAGAATTGTCCTGGCTAATTCTTCTTTTATGGTTTGAGGAGGGATTCGAGAAACAGTGGGAGCCATCCTGTTTAGATAAATTAAACCACTCTAAACTTGCAAGAGCATCATGCTAATAGTATCTTCTTCTCTCTCTTAAAATTGCAGCGACCCTATGACCACACATAGGTTACATCTAGATAATAATTTGACTGAATCTGACTTATATGACTGGCAAAAGTCTATCCAGATGTCCATTGCCTATGACAAGCTGGATCACCCTATTGAGGGATATTCCTATTGCTATGGGATTGGGCATTGGCAGAGTGATTGCAGGGCTTTAGAAGCCAGTAGCCAGGATACGAAGCATGTTGTGGCTTCGACTTCGGGTGTGTTTATGATAGAAAACTGTATGTCAGTTAACCCTACTTCCTGGGTATTAGATACCGGATCAGGAACTCACATCTGTAATTCATTACAGGCTCTGAGAAATCGTAGGGTTATCGGGATAGGAGATATGACCCTCACAGTTGCTAACGGAATGAGCATGAACGCTGAATCCGTAGGGGGATATCATCTTGGGATGACAACTGGGCAGATATTGATTCTGCGTAACTGTTTTTATGTACCAGGTACGACTTGTAATATCATATCTGTACCCTTACTTTCTAAGGAAGGATATGATTTTACTTTTACAAGAGATGTGGTTCACATCCACCTAAATCAAGATTTGATTGGGTCAGGTACATTAGAGAACGGAATATACGTATTAAATCAAGCTCAGATTTTCAGTGTCCAAAACAGACTTAAAAGAAAGTCTCCGGAAACAAATCAGGCTTTCTTATGGCATTGTAGACTAGGTCACATCAATGAGAGAAGATTAAAAAAGTTACATAGAGAGGGATACTTGGATCCGTTCGAGTATCAGTCTTATGCCACTTGTGAATCTTGTCTCATGGGAAAGATGACAAAGACTCCGTTCACTGGACACGGAGAAAGAGCAAGCGAGCTCTTAGGACTCATACACAGTGATGTGTGTGGTCCAATGTCTACACATGAGAGAGGTGGTTATTCCTACTTCATTACTTTTACGGATGATTTCTCTAGGTATGGACATATCTTCTTAATGAAGCATAAATCCGAGACCTTTGAGAAATTCCAGGAATACAAGAATGAAGTTGAAAAACAAACCGGCAAAAGTATCAAAACACTGAGATCTGGTCGAGGTGGTGAATACTTAAGCGCCGAGTTCCTGGGTTACTTAAAAGAGAATGGAATTCTCTCTCAACTTACTCCTCCATACACACCACAACACAATGGTGTATCAGAAAGGAGGAATCGAACCCTATTGGATATGGTTCGTTCCATGATGAGTAAAGCTGAGTTACCGCGATTTTTTTGGGGTTATGCACTAGAATCAGCTGCATATCTTTTGAAAAAAGTTCCAACCAAAACTGTGCCTACCACACCATATCAGATGTGGAGTGGGAAGAAACCCTGTCTTCAGTACCTAAAGACATGGGGTTGTCCAGCTTTTGTAAAAAAGCAGCATCCGGACAAGCTCGAGGCACGCTCAGTACTGTGTAAGTTTGTGGGATACCCAAAGAACTCCAGGGGGGTATTTTTTCTATTACGCAGAGGAACAAAAGATTTTTGTTTCTCGTAATGCCCATTTTCTAGAATATCGATTTTTAGAAAAGGAAACTAGTGGGAGCGAAATAGAACTGGAAGAAATTCCAGAAACACAAACTGCAACTGAAAGTTTGGTAGAACCAGAAGTTCAAGAAGAACAGGACATCCCGATGCCACTCCGCAGGAGTAGTAGGCAATCTCATCCGCCCGAGAGATACTACGGTTTTCTCATAGACGGAGATAGAGAGGATTGCACTATTGAAAATGATGAGCCTACTAGCTTCCAGCAAGCCATTCAGAGCGGTGACTCGGTAAAATGGCTAGATGCAATGCGGACCGAAATGGAGTCCATGTACACCAACAAAGTATGGACTTTGGACATTGCTCCAGATGGGGTAAAACCCGTAGGATGCAAATGGATCTTCAAAAAGAAGATTGGTGTAGATAGACAGGTTGAAACCTATAAAGCTAGACTTGTTGCAAAGGGTTTCTGTCAAAGACCTGGTTTGGACTATGACGAAACCTTTTCTCCAGTGGCTATGCTTAAATCTATTCGGGTCCTTCTTGTTATTGCTGCCTTCCACGATTATGAAATCTGGCAGATGGACGTAAAAACGGCCTTTCTAAATGGTAATTTGGAAGAGAGCGTCTATATGGATCAGCCAGAAGGATTCATTCAGAGTGGGAGCAGCGGTAAAGTATGCAAGTTGCTTAAGTCCATTTATGGACTAAAACAGGCATCACGGAGTTGGAACATCTGTTTTGATGATGCCGTCAAAGAATTTGACTTTATCAAAAATCCAGATGAACCATGCATATACAGTAAGATTGTAGGGAGAACTGTAGTATTCCTCGTCTTGTACGTGGATGACATTCTCCTAATAGGAAATGATATTCCTATATTACAGTCAGTCAAAAGATTCTTGTCACATAAATTCTCCATGAAAGACCTGGGTGATGCCACCTACATTCTGGGAATCCGGATCTATCGTGATAGATCAAAAAGGATGTTGGGACTTTCACAGTCCACGTACATAGACACCATAGTGAAGAGATTCAGTATTGATGATTCTAAGCGCGGTAACCTACCGGCTTGTCACGGAATCACCCTCTCCAAAGAGATGTCTCCCAAGACTGATTTGGAAAGGGATCGCATGTCAATTATACACTACGCTTCTGCGGTAGGCTCTATAATTTATGCGATGTTATGTACCAGACCAGATGTAGCATACGCATTGAGCGTAGTAAGCAGGTATCAAGCAAACCCTGGGGAGAAGCACTGGATAGCAGTAAAGAACATTCTCAAGTACCTGAGAAGGACTAAGGAAATGTTCTTAGTATATGGCGGAAAAGACCTCCAGATGGAGGCCTTTGCCGACTCCGGCTTCCAGAGTGACAAAGATGACTCCAAATCCATGTCGGGTTATGTCTTTACCCTCAATGGAGGGGCGGTCTGCTGGAAAAGTTCCAAACAGGAGACCGTTGCTGACTCAACGATGGAAGCAGAGTACGTAGCTGCTTGCGATGCCGCAAAAGAAGCAGTCTGGATGAGGAAGTTCCTCACAGAACTTCAGGTGGTTCCTACCAGTGTTGATCCAATACCTCTGTATTGTGACAACAACGGCGCTATAGCTTTAGCGAAGGAACCCAGGTCCCATCAGAAGTCCAGACACATCTTAAGGCGGTATCACCTGATCAGGGAGATCATAGATCGCCAGGAGATCGAGGTGAAGAGAGTAAAGACGGAGGCTAACGTTGCTGATCCATTCACAAAGGCCCTTCCTCAGACGCAGTTCGAGAGGCTATTCGAGATGATAGGTCTACGATATGCCAGCTCATGGCCCTAGTGCAAGTGGGAGATTGTTAGTGTATATGCCCTAGAGGCCATTATTGTATCATACTAGATTGTATATTACTTAATGGAAGCTTGGGATATTCATAGATATATATACAGTCTTACTAAAAATGGTAGTATGCTACTTGGTTTGAGTCTACTTTAATATGTACATATGTTTCTTGTAACGTATCACTTATACATATTAGTAGGGCCCATAGGATCTTTGCTTGATTACCAGCGTCGTGATGGCAATCACACTAGTGGGGGCTGGGTAGTCTGTAAGCAACATCCTATACAGGTCCCTGGTCGTTGGATTATCGAGATAGGGCATCGATATTCCGGAGTAGACTATGTGTATACGCTTCTCATCCCAGTAGGGGAAATGGTATGTCCCACAGCCATCAGTACGCCGTACTGGAGATAGTATACAGGTGCTCGTAAGGTTACGGGTACACCGGACAGGACTCGCCGAGGAACTGATTGGTTGGTATTATACCCATCGTCAGTTATCAGTTCCCAGGTGACATGAGTACAGCATAGTCCGCAGACTTGACACTGCTGCTTCGCCTCGAGTGTGTCCCACTGTTCTTAGATTGCTACCCTACCACGGCTCAAAGGAGTCGTGCAAACAGGTAGCAGTTAGGAGCAGTCCCGAGCACTTGGAGGCAGTGGCGGTTAGATAGGATTCGTCTCTCCCGGTATTGGGAGTTGATATCGCGCTGTGTCAGAGAGCCATTACGCAAAGTCCCTGGCCAGGGCAAGCGAGATATACTGGTAGGTTCCAGTATCTTCTCTCGGCGTAATGGGCTTCGCTCCGACATGACCTATACAGCTATTAGGGGACTGACGCTTGCCGCCCCCTAGGCTTGATATGCGATAGTCTTAGGCGAACAGACCGGACTGTACGGAGATTGTCACATCTGGCTCAGTGGGAGTTCGGATGATTTACCTCATCGGCCTTCTTATCGACATCTACCTGGGGACCGTTACGTACAGCTAGTACCGCTTGCGGTCTGTGGTTAAACCCACTGCCAACGTAGTGTCGAGTCTTTAGAGTCCCACACAGAGAGTTTCCCTGCTCCAGGCGAAACGATATAGAGGTCGTATGGTTTTACGACAAGAGTTCGGATGCGTACGTGTGTTTTCACACGTACGAATTTTCGGACAGTTTATACTAGCCGGCTTTGGTTTAAGCCAGATTCTAGTATCAGGTTATTGGATTTATACAGTCTAAAGTTTTTCCGTGTTTTCACGGATTGGAGGGGCGTTCTCGTAATTTGTCGAGAAGGTTTTAGAAGAGTGGTGACATGAGGGGTTGAGGTGGCTTTTTCATGATTACTTTGTGTGACTCATTTATATGATTCATCATATCATTAATGCTTCATTAATGATCTAATGACTCACATGATGAATCACTCTCTTTGATTAAATGAAACATGGTGAATAATCAATTAATTGATATTTTTTTATAATTCATTATGTATCATATATTCAAGTGAGAAGGATTTTTATGATAAGATATTCATTTCTCATCTTCTCCTTCTCTCTCCTCAAGCTCACTCTCTCTTGAAACCCTAACCCCAACCTCTCATGTGTTGAGATCAAGGGTTAGCTAGACTAAAACATCCATAACCTCACTCTATATCCCCTAGGTAGCTTAGATTAGCACCTTAAGCAACCTAGTTATCTCAAGTTTGAGATTTAGCTTGGCGTAGGAGCTTTCGGGTGGATCGTCTTTGATTCGAGGAGGCCGTGAAGTTGCCGATGTTCCAAGGAGCCTACGAGGAGTGGAGGACAGCGATGAAGACCCGAAGGACATGTAACGTGAGGTATAACTCCGGTACCGAGTAGTTAAACCTCTAGTATAACGTTAGCAATGGTTTAGATTACGAATCATGCGCTCAAGTCCGTGTTACGAAGCTTTGATAATCGTTTTTTCATATATTCCGCCTCCCCGCAAGTTAGTGGGGTGCATGACATGGACTTACACTCCCTGGCGCCCAATGCGCTAGCGCCTAAAGCGATAGCGCCAGCACCCGAGCGCCCAAGCGCCCGCGTGCCGCGCATGTGAGGCGCTGGTGATTTCTCTCACGCATCCTTTGGATGCCCTTTCCTTTTTTTACATATATATGTATATATATACATACACACACACACACATACTCTACAACACTTTCCCCGTTAGAAAAAATTTCTAACGGGGCGCTGTCCCGCACCCCGCAAGGGGGCTGCTAGCTCCTTTCACCCCCAGCCCGCTATCTGGGTAGCGGGACCCCCGTAAAAACTCTGCGGGGCTGCCGATATATCCAAAACCCCTTTAAAAATATAACACATGTACACTGCACATTGAGTTCACATGATCTGTTTGACCCGTTAATCGGAGGTTCCCTCGCTCTAAAGGTGAGGGGTAATTAACGGCAGCTTAGTCCGCGGCTGCTGGAGATTCGGATCCCCACAATCAATAAACCCCAGCCTATCCTAGGCAGGGGCAATCTGTAATGCACGTGACAAGCGCGCGCGTATTCCCATCTCAATGGGGTGACGAAAACACCCTACAAATTCTGGCATGCCCGGTGGGACCTTTCTCTCCTCCCATATCTGGGGTCTAGTGTTCATGCGAACTTATTTAACATATACACCGATGTTTGTACTGAAGTAATGTTCCTTTTATGCATCAATCAACTTTCAACGACAATGTCTCCCAAGACGAATTCAGCTTCTAACGTGACCCCGATCTCATACGTGGTCAAGATCAATGCTCGTGTGGTTCTCCCCGCAAGCCTCAGTCGACAATGGGAGGAACTGCCCCGCCAGTTTAGTTCTGTCATCATCTTCCTTGCCGGAAGTGCTCATCTGGCAGAAATCCTGGCAAAACAGGTGGGCAAGCCGGTCTCAAGGAGCAAGAGGCCGAATGTGGTGATCGCTAAGGCACCACAACCGAAACTTAAGACGGTGCCTGAACGACTCTCTGGTGCTCCAGCTGGGGGCAAGGCTTCCGGTACAAAGGGCAACATCAAACGTTGCGGAAGAGCTCAGGCGATGACTCCAACAAATGCACAATCAGGCATATCTCCAACGCCCTCCATCGCCCGGTCTACGACAGCTTCCCGAAGAGCCGTAACCAGCCAAGTGCTCAAAATAGAAAGGTTGAGACAGAAGCGGCTCAGGTATCGAGCCAACAAGAGGGCCAGGACTCCGGCCAAGTGGAATCTTGTGAGATTCCAAGATCAGAGTCATACTGCGACGACGGCTGAGTCGGCCGTAAAAATCAGCAATTTCTTTGAACCTCTGAAGTGGGTTTAGAAAAATGCCATGACCACCAGAATCAAGAAGACAGTGGTCCGAACATCGCTTCAAAGAGATGTGTCCCGGCCCCAACAGAAAAAGTATGACACTGTTTCTTCAAGAGTCTATCAGGCGCTCTGTGCCACACAAAAACAGCGGGGCAAAACCAAAAGGAAGCGTCAGCACCATTCAAGAAACAGGAGGGTCAAGATAGCGATCCGTGAAATCAGCCGCCGATAATAAATATACGGCTGGATATGTTATCCATACGGTCCATATGGCGGGTGGGTGCCCCAGCGACAACCTTCGCAGCAAAATCAAGGATGGGGCCACCACATCCCAAGCCTAATATGGCTTGAACGAGGTTGCCGCTTTCCAAGAACAGCCGCCTCCGCTGGATGATGAAAACCCTCTCGATGAGGATGATAGGCAGAAAGACCCCTCAGTCCATGTAGAGTCAAGCTCGGACAGCAAGGAAGAGCCGACTTTCCACCCCAGGACCACGGAGCAACAGCTGCTTCAAGAGCTTCAAAAACAGCTCAGGAGCAAAGATAAAGAGATGGCCAAGCTCTATTCGAAAATTGATGACCTAACGAACGTTGTGATGTAGCTTACGGCTCAAATTGCTAAAGCACCTCCTAATCAAGCACAAGTCGCTACTTATGAGCCCGATGATGACAATCCGAAGCGGCCGATGCCTGTCCTTTTGGGTCTAAGATTGGTCGAGCCGTACGAAAGTCGGCCACATTCCGCTTCTAGGGACGCCTTGGCCCCAGATAGCACTATCCCGTTAACAAAAGATCGGATAATGGATTTGGTCACCAGCAAGGTTAAAACATTGGTGGCCGAAGCTGAAGCTCAGAAAGAAATTGGCAGTAATGGGCGGCCATATCCCGTACAGTACGATCTGATCGAGTTCCCGAGCGGCTACGTCATTCCTAGGTTCGGAAGATTTGACGGGACGGGAAATTCAAATCAGCACGTCGCCCACTTTAAAGCATCGTGCGGAAATACAGGGGGCAATGATGCGCTCTTTCTTCATCAGTTTGTCAACAGCCGGACCGGTGTCGCTTTTGACTGGTACGCGAGTATACCAGATGGGTCCGTCATTACTTTTGCCCAAATGGAGTCTCTGTTTCGGCAAAGGTTTATGAGTATCAGTGATAAAATCTCCATTGCTGACCTTGTGAGGACCAAGCCGGGGAAGAATGAAAGTAACACCGACTTTATAGCCCGATGGCGTAATCTCACAGTCAAGTGTGAACCGCCGCTGGAGCAGGACCAGTCCGTCAGCCTTCTCATTGGGAACCTCAGCAATTGGATGGTCCCATTCTTGTATACAGCAGGCCTCAAGACGTTTCAAGAGCTAACCAAGAAAGTCCAAATGCTGGAACGCTCAAAGCAAGAGTCTACCCCGGACTCTCAGAGTGACAAGACATGAAAAGAAAGCGGGACATCAACTGTATAAGCGGGAGTTCTAGCAGTACCAATGTCTTCAATGCGTCCGACAATGAAGACAAGCGAAGTGCAGGCGATTCCAAAACCAACCGGTCTCGGAAGCCATTGCTGGGAGGAGAAGGGCCTTCCCTAGTGGAGAAAAAGAACAAGGTTTGCTCTTTCAGACGGGACAAGGTCTGCAAGATATTTAAAGATGCCTTGAACAACGGTCTACAATTACCGGAGTCGAAAAGACCTCAAGAAGCAAAAATGACCAACAATCCCTTATATTGCCCGTACCACCGACTAGTGAGCCATGCGATCGAGGATTGCTATATCTTCAAAGACTGGGTCAAGAAGCAGTTCAAGGCTGGAGAGATCGAGCTATCCAAAAGTGTGTTGGTGAACAATCAAGTTGCAACCACCAACTTTATACAAACAAAAGCGGAAGGCTTCTGGGAGCAGTCAGCCGAACCTGCTGCCCTGAGAAATGAAACCGACTCACCACAGCCTCCTTGGAGTAAGCACGCATCTAACAAGACGAAAAAGATGCTAATGCCACTTCAGAAAGAGCCCAGGACAGAATGGGAAGGGCAGAAGAAGCCTACCATTCCAGCTGCCAATGCGGCTCCATCAGGCTCAAAATCCAAAACGCTCAAGAAGAAGAAAAGTGCAGCTCGGCGTGAAAAAGAGTCTACAGGGAGATTGACCATTCAAAAATATATCGATTCCCTCGATGAATATGAACAAAAGGAAAGAACTCTAATTCAATTGAAAGATTTCTTCCCTGTAGAAGCCGCTGAAATTCTGGAGGAGTTAGAGGAAGATTCCGATGAAGAGATCCATATAGTGACCTGCTACGCCATCCATTTTGGCAGCAACTCTGAGGAGGAGCTCTGCTTTCCCGAAGAGGACGAGGAGCTCGCCACAAGCGCCAACCAAAACCAGCTCAGAAGCGGCAGGGCTCTGCCGCCAAATCAGGGAAACGCCCCAAAAGGAAAGGAAAAACAGGTGGCTAATGAGGAAGATGGCAGAGAATCGGATAATGAAAACTCAAGTCCTTCCTCGGGGGACTATAATGTCTTGGCTCATCTCCGGAAGCTTCCGTTTCTCCTGAGCATCTACGATGCTTTGGTCCTATCTAAAGAGCTTAGAGATGTTCTCATTCACGCTCTATAAAACCCCGAGCGGTATCGGGCTCGCTTTGCGGAAATTAATATGAAAGAAGCCCAGTACGCTTTGTATGCCGCCGCAGTCACGTTTAAGGACAAAGACTTGCTACTGGGAACGGCCGAACATAACCGGCCGCTTTACGTGACCGGGTACAGTGACAGAGATCGGATTAATCGCATATTGATTGATCCGGGGTCCTCAGTGAACATCATGAACTTGCAAACTCTGAAGAGTTTATCAATGGACGTCCGACACCTATCAAGAGAAAGGATTGTCATTCAAGGCCACAATCAAAACTGCCAGCATGTTTTGGGGTCTATAGCTTTTCCAATCAAATTTGGGGATCTGCAAACTGAAGCTAAGATATACGTGATCGACGCTGACACGTCTTATAAAATTCTCTTGGGACGGCCGTGGCTCCATGATTACGGCATCGTTCCGTCAACTCTACATCAATGCATGAAGTATACTAAAAATGGCGAAGAAAGACGCATTGACGGAGACATCCAGCCGTTCGGTGTGCATGAAGTCCGATATGAAGATTCTCGGTACTTTGTGAACCTCCAAAGTGCTGAGCCACAGCTGACCAAAGACAGAACAACACCGAAACTCAAAAGCAAGTCTGAGCCGGCTGTCACTTTCAAAAGCAGAAACCCCCATGTGCATCCGCATTTTGGCAGTGACACTGATGAGTCCGATGCTGGAAGTCCGTCCTTCCGTAAAACTCGCCCTCATTTCGGTAGTGATACATACGAATCTGATACTGAAGGCCCATCCGACAGCAAAATCCGCCCTCGTTTAGGCAGTGACACTGAAGAATCAGAAGAAGAGGATCCGTCTTGCAACAACTGTGTAGATTGGACCCCTATGCAACAAGCGAAACTACGAGAGACCTTTCAAATTGCAGAAGGGTCCCTAGCCATCACAAGGGTGCCGCAACAGATGTGCAAAGAGCTTGATGCATTGTCAGTCTCCACCGTGGACCAACTGAAAACTTTCTACGTTCCCGGACGGAAAACTGGACAGAGGGGCATCCTGTTTTATGGGTCAAATCCTGTTGTGCACCCGGACGATTTGTCTGTCGCATGCCTTCCATACGAGAGAGGCATAAGAGCCATCCTTAATCCCAGATATTATGCGCCTCAGATGCAGGAATACTTTAAAAAGTGCGGGTGTCAGCTATATCGAACGGACTCTGAAGCGAAGTTTTACGAAGGGCTATGGCATCCGCCTCAAGTCCGAGCACTCATCGATGGACGAATTCCAGATAGACGGGGCATAGGTTTCATCCAGCCTGATTCCAAGGCATGCTACATGATCCATGTTGGTGGAGCCAGCGAAAGGTCAAATGATGATGACGAGCTAGCCGAGCCAGAAGAAGCTTCTCAAGAGCTCGAAGATGGCGGACAAGCAACCTTTGACGAGCTAACCGAGATTGACTTAGGAACGTCCGATAATCCAAGGGCGACCTACATCAGCTCACTCTTGTTAGAGGAAATGAAAGAGCAGATAATCGCCCTGCTGCACGAGTTCGTCGACTGCTTCGTGTGGACGTACAAAGAAATGCCTGGCCTTTCCCCTAAAGTGGCCGTGCATAAGCTGACTATATCTCCCGATGCTAAGCCAGTCAAACAAGCTCCTTGAAGAATGAGAAGGGAGCTGGAAGAAAAGGTCATCGAGGAAACCAAGAAACTCATCGATGCCGGCTTCATCAGTGAAGAGAAATATGCGAACTGGATCGCATGCGTACTCCCAGTGAAGAAGAAAAATGGGCAGATCTGAGTTTGTATCGATTTCAGGGACCTCAACAAGGCATGTCCTAAAGACGACTTCCCGCTACCGGTCATGGAAATGATGGTCGATGATACCTCAATTACGAGCTGTTCACCTTTATGGATGGCTCGTCTGGATATAATCAGATCAAGATGTCGCCTGAGGATGAGAAACACACAGCATTTCGAACCCGATCGGAATATACTACTATAAAGTGATGTCGTTCGGACTGAAGAACGCAGGTGCTACATATCAAAGGGCAATGACCAATATCTTTGATGACCTAATCCATAAAGTCGTCGAATATGATCTGGTCGTCAAGACTAAACCCAAGGCCGACCATATCCAAGATCTTAGGACCGTTCTCTCTAGATTAAGGGAATACGATCTGAAGATGAATCCTCTAAAGTGCGCTTTCGGCGTGTCATCGGGAAAATTCCTGGGCTTCATAGTCCGACATCGAGGGATCGAAGTAGACCCATCAAAGATAATGGACATCATGGAGATGTCCCCTCCGAAGAATTTGACGTAGCTATGATCTTTTCAAGGAAAGATTGCTTATATACGAAGTTTTATCTCAAATTTATCGGGGAGATGTAGGCCCTTTTCAAAGTTCATGGATAAAGGAGTTCCTTTTGTCTGGGATGTCGAATGTCAAGAAGCGTTCGAAAGCATCAAACAGTACTTATTGCACCATCCAGTGCTGGCCGCTCCCATTCCAAATAAACCGCTGATTCTCTACACTGCCGCGCTAGATGAATCACTCGGTGTGCTCCTTGCCCAGAACAACGAGGAGGGAAAAGAAAATGCCCTCTACTATCTCAGTTGAACTTTAGTCATGGTGGAACACAACTATTCCCCGATCGAAAAGCAATGTCTGGCTCTGATATTTGTTAGTTATATGTATGCCCTAGAGGCCATTACTGTACATTGGATGTATATTGTAATGGATGCTGGGACATATATAGGTAGGACATTCTTGCTCGACACGATAGTACGCTATCTGGTTGCTCTTTTATCTTAACATGTATACTTTCTGTCTCTCTGATTACATGTTGATAAAGCCCTTAGGATGTATACTCGACTTCCAGGACTATGATGTAGATCATACTAGTGGGGCTTGGATAGTCCATGTGTACATCCTTCAATGTTCCTAGTCGTGGGAATATCGAGACGGGGCATCGATATTCCAGAGCAGACTAGCGTATATCTTCTCGACCCATGTGATGGGTGATGGATGATCCCATATCCATTGGTGTTTGACATCAGAGATGGTATGCGGATGCTCAGTGGAGACTGGGTACACTGAACGGACTCGCCGAGAACTCCCAGATGGTATTATACCTCACGTCAGATGGCAGTTCTCTGGTGACACTGGTACAGCTTAGTCTGTTGACCCGAGATCGTCATAGAGTCTTGTGTGTCTCCCACTGTGCTTTGATTTCCACCCTACCACGGCTCTACTGAGTCGTGTAAACAGGTGGTTTTTGGGTACAATCCCGATTCACATGGAGGCAATGAGCGATAGGAGGGGATTCGTCTATCCCGGTATTGGGGGTTGATGTTGCGCTATCCTCGACTGGCCATAACAGGAAATCCCTGGATAGGGTTGCAGTGATATACTGGTAAGAGTTATCAGTAGTTTCACGAATGTTATGGACCTCACGTCGGCATGACTTATCGAGATATTGGGGTCTGACGTTTACCACCCCTAGGCGAGATATGCGACATATCAGACGAACAGACCGGACTGTACGGTAAGTGTTACTAGTTGGATTCACAGAAGTGTGAGCGGGCTTGTTCGTCGATCTTCTGATCGCTCAATACCCGGGTGGTCGTTACATTTAGCAGACCGCTTGCGGCTTGTGGGTGCTTGATATGATCATCATCTGCTGCCGGCGTATTGACGAGTCTTTAGAGTCCAACACAGAGGTTTCCTGGCTTAAGCGAAAAGAAATAGGAGCGCATATTAGATATGTGCGGGACCGAGAGTAATGCGTGTATGTGATACCGTATTCCATTCTCCCGATGAATGTGTCGAATGGTTGTATGCGATATAACCTAGTTATCGAATCAAGGATTGATTCGATAAGCCGATACATTGGATATTAGTCGGTTATATGCGATATGACGGGATCGTTAAATCAATTATTGATTTAATGATTAATGCATAATTATATATTTGATATAATAATTTGCATTAACAAGTATTTGTTCACTTTAAATGGATTTTCTCACTTTAAGTACATAAGTTGTATATGTGATATACTTTTGTGCACTTGTTTGTATCATGTTTGATGATACATGCTCACTTGGGTTTGTGTAAAGAATTAAACCATGGTTAAGTTAATGATTAGGATTTACATTTTTCTTATTCATTTATTTATTTTTTCATTTTGGAAAGATAAATAAGAAATGGTGGCTTTCTTTGTTTGCTTGTTGAAGCTTCATGAAGCTTTGAACAAGTCCACCATTTTTGTCTCATGCTTAACCCTAACCATTCAAAATAACCATAGTCTATTCTCTACACCTAACCATGGTTTGTATATGATAAGTATTCATTTTATTTTCTATTTGAAAAAGACTTATCATATTCTTTCTTCATCTTCTTCATCTTCAACAATGAAGAAACCTTGCAACCATCAATGGCAACTTGAGAAAAAGAGTGAGAAATCCAATTCTAAAGTGAACCCACTTCCTATTTCTTCATCCTCTACCACTTGCCAAGTAGTATAGGGTGTTTTCTTCACAAGTTTCATGACTTGGTGAAGTTGGAGCTTGATCTTGAGTTGCCTCGACGTAGATCATCTTCGGCATCGAAGTCGACGACCTAGCCCGCCCATTTCTCCGATGAAGCCGATTCTAGAGTCTGGGATTAGATATGGACAGCGGTGGGACGTCATCACGCAGCCTAGGAGGTGGAGGACCGGATCTACAAAGGTTGTAGTCACTTTCCTTTAGCAATAAATTCGTTTACTTGCTTGCATCGCCTATACCTCTAATTAACGATCCGTATTAGGGTTTGTAGGCACAAGAAAAAATTCGAATCAGGCATGTTTGATCACTTGTGAGACTTCATTAGTGTGCCTAGGAACCATTCAGTGGTATCAGAGCCTAGCTAGAGCCTTAGGCGATGCGTAGACGGAGTTAGAAGTCCGATCGAACCGAAACCCTAATTCAAAGTTGCTCTCTGTACATTTTTTGAAAACGGGGATTTTTTAGAATTAAAAGTATGCAGAAAACTAAGAAGGAATTTCTAAGAATTACTGTGAAGCCCGAGCACCTGAATCGATTATAGCGCGGCGGAACCGCGGCATTAGCATGCCTAATGCGGCGGTTCCGCGGCCACTTGGTCTCTTTAGACAATTATTTCTGCACAGTAATTCTTATATTTTGTTGCTGTATTTTCTGGGAATTTTTAAATCTGACTCAAGAGTTGAGTTTTCTGGGTTGTATTGGGGACTCGGTGTTTCGATCGGATTGTCTAATTTTGTCTGTGTGTTTTTCCGGGTAATTTTAGAATATGTTAAAAAGTTCGACCGGATATAAATACCCATTTTTTTCCCTGCCGGGAAATTTCCAATTGTTGGATTTTTCCGTAGTTTAATGACGTTCTAAGTTGTGCAAGTAACGCGATGGTCCCTCTAGAAGACAACAAAGCTTAACTCGATTATGTGACCGTCTTGAACTGCCCTTTGAACCTTAGGGTTTGGGGCAGTACGACGTGCCACATGTGAGGCGTTGGCTTGACCCTTCTACGGCTGGATCGTTGGTACTGAGGCATGAAGTGAATGTCTTTGAACTTATTTCATGTGTTGACCAGTTTCGAGAAAACTTGGGTGTTCGATTGTTCGATCGGAAAGTTTAACATTTTCTATCTTATCCGGAATGTGATACAATAATTGGAATTCACAAGCAGTTATGAGATAACTGAATGAATGTTATAAACATAGCGGTTTAGTCTCACTTGATCGGTTGCCACGGAATTTTGATGTGATCAAAAGTCCGTCGCAATCACGTAGCGTACACGGATACTCGCAGGGTAAACTTAATAGACAGCCTCACTCCATAGCCCCGACCAAGTGACTGTAGGAGAACCCCGTCGCCGAAAGCATCCGGTTGGGTGCTCGAGGCAGCGGTGTTTCGCCTTGGTGCACTTCGTCGACGGTATCAGGGGTGCGGCCGCCTACTAAAGTTTGCAACGAGCATTCGATCAGAATGTCGGGAATCCTGTTGAATTGCCCGACTTGATATTGAAAAGAGTTTTCGATAATGAGACTAAAATGCGGGGTTTATAATTGTTAGGCATGTGATGTCTAAGGAATTCATTGAATTAGGCATGCGATGTCTAAAGAGATTGCGGATTCCAACTGTTGTAGTTTTACATTTTCTTTTCTGTGACCGTAAGTGTAATAAGTGATATCGCCGGTTTCGTTGCTATATGTCAACGACAATTGGAATGCGCATATTTACTTACGTTGATGACATGTGATGTTATGTGTTACTGGGTATGTTATATTGGATCGTCGTGTTTGAATAGCCGGTGTTTTTTTTATGTGAAATGAGTGTTTTTCTTTTTCATTCATGTAAAAACTTGTATGAAATATTCTTTTATTGGGGCACTTCCAGGTTGCGGAAGATGTCACCTTTTGTATATTATTTACTTTTCCGCATTAGGATAGACCCAAGGAGGGGAGCACAAGTAACCGGGTTCTGGGGTCCAGTGGGAGACCATCTCGAGGAGTCGAGTCCGGGTCTACTAACCCTAGAATTGGTAGGGTTGCTTGCCGCTCTCGTAGAGGTCTAGGGGTGTGGGATTGGCTATTCATCACGACCGTAGAATCCGTGTTTTATAATGGCTCGTATTAAAAACACGGACGTCCTAGTATATCCAATATTTCATATGATACTTTCTGCTACGTTATCTGTGATGTGATCATGTGATTTGTTCAGATAGATATATTATATAGTATATATGATATATTATATAGATGTTGCTTATGTTTTACACCCGCGCTAGCCCTGCCTCGTTCTGGCGTTAGTTACCTAACCTAACGGTGCAGACGGGACATCGAGGCGAATGCGGATGGAATAAGCGTACGTTATATTTATCTGTGATGTTTAGGTGGACTTAAATGATGGGATATTCATTAATGAGATTAATGAAAGAAAATAAACCTAATTGATGTTGTGGAATCGAATTTCAAAAATAAAATAGGTAGCTACAGTTCTTGCTTTGCATCGCGGTGTTCATTGTAGAACATCCTGCACCTTATTCGATGAGGAAAGGACCGAGATCCTTTCACCGGGAGTGACTCCTTTAGCAATAACTGGCAGATGCTACACACTCGGTTTGTCTTTTGATTGCTTCTATAGTTTCTGCTTTGCACAGTGATATATATGATATATCCCGCACCTCATTTGATGAGGAAAGGGCCGACGATCCCTTTACCGGGAATGACCCCTTTAGCAAAACTAGAAAAGCTTCAAAAACATTCCATTTAAAAAACATTTGATTCCGCAATGAGATCAAGGTCAAAGCATTAAAGGTTTTCATAAAAACCATTCGCAACCCTCCGTCATTTTAGGAAGTTGAGTACTTAGTATTCGTGCTGTGTTTGTTGACCATAGTCAAGGCACAGTGTATGATAGCTAAGTGATGTCTTCCTGCACCGCATATGATGCGATTAGTTAGGACAGTCGTGTGACTTTATTGACCTTAGTTAAGGGTCATGTGGGTGGGTCTAATTAATCATGAAATGACGGGTAGAACTTGACTAGTGCTTATGATTTGTTGACCATAGTTAAGGTCATAAGTGCTAGGGGTAAAAATCTTTATCGGGAGTTTCAAGTGTTGAAATTTGCAATGAGATTGCATACCTTCTATGTGATAGTTGGATCCCGATACCCACTGCGAGTAATTGTTACTCCTGGGAGAGTTTTGCACTTTGCAATTAGCCGATCAAGTAGGAGTGTAGAAAGGTGTCAACGGGGTTAAGCCTCTGGGAAAACGAGGTTTACTGTAATTAGGTCCGTGCGAAAGCACGGGGAACCACCCTCAAAGTACCGACACTGGCTGAAAGATTGGCGAACTTGTAGAGTGTACTTAATCCCGACTAGTCTTTCCTTTTAAGGTTTGAAGGAAGATTTGATAAAAACAGTGGGAGCCATCCTGATTAGATAAAATATATAACCAATCTGATCTTGCAAGAGCACACGCTGAGTGTTTTCTTCTTTCTCTCTCCAGGTAGCGACCATATCACGCCTTAATCAAGATAATAATATGGATGAATTGACCGAACCCGCTTGTTATACTGAGCTGGGGAACGTTGGTCCCGCTCTAACTTATAATTGTTATAAGACAGAGCAGGAAATAGGGGAATACCAGAATTCCTATGCCGCCCAAACGAAGAAAGTGCATAAGATGCATCTCCTTCGGGTGTGTTCATTACAAAGAACCGTTTCTCAGTATCCTCTGCATCCTGGGTATTTGATACCGGATCAGGATCCCAGATATGTAATCTGTTACATAGGGCTACAAAAAGGTAGAAAAACTGAGAACGGGTGATAAGTTTCATGAGACAGAAAATGGGGCAAGTGTTGCAGCCAAGTCTGTTGGTCACTGTCACCCTGTATTAGCAATACATTGATTCTGAACAAATGCTATTAGATACCGAACCTGATATACAAAATCATATCAGTCTCTTTATTCGTAAAGAAATGATATAATTTTGTATTGATGGATAATGTTTTGAACATTTCCTATATCAAAAGTTGATCGGTTCAGGCACGTTATCTAAAAGCATTGACGTTCTAAATCAAACTACAGTTCCTAGTATACAGAACACACACAAGAGGAAGAGTTCAGAAATGAACGAATCATTCTTGAGGCATTGTAGACTTGGTCATATCAATGCGATCCGACTGGCTGAAGTTACATTTTAGATGCATATTTAAATTAGTTTGAATTTATATCTTGTGAAACTTGCCAGTCATGTCACAAAGATTAGATGACCATAGCTCTGTTTATTGGAAACAGAGAAAGAGCTAGTAAACTCTTGGGACTGATACATGATGATGTATGTAAGGTCTCCTGTCTACACATGCCAGGACCGGTTCTTTATACTTCATTACGTTCTTTGATGATCTCTCAAGATTCAGACATATGTTCCTGTTGAAACACAAGTCCGAAACTTTTGAGATATTCACAGAATATAAGTTAGAAGTAGAGAACCAAAAACCGGGTATAAGTATTATGTCCTATGATAAGATCAGGGAGGAGAATACTTGTGCATAGAATTCCTGGACTGTTCTAAAGGAAAATGAGATTCTCTCTCAGTGTTACTCCTCTAAATATACCAAAGCACAACGGAGTATAAGGGCGGAGCAATCGCACCATATTAGATATGGTGTGCTCTATGATGAGTACTACTAAGTCGCCTATTTCCTTTTGGGGTTGTGCACTTGAAAAGCTGCATACCTATTGAATTAGGTTTGAATCAAATCAGTGCCTACCACTCCATATAAGATATGGTATGGGAAGAGCCTATCTCTTAAGTAAGTTAAGATTTAGGACTGTCCGGCCTATGTCTAAAGCAAAATCCGGACAAGATCGAGGCAAGGACAGTTCTGTAGAACTGGAAAGGTTCCAGCTATACAAAACTGCTGATGATTTGACAGAACCAAAGGATTCAAAAGTCCCCAACAAACCTCAGCCTCTCCGCCGATCTAGCAGGGTTCCTGACCTGCCTGAGAGATACTTCGGTTTCTCGATGACACTGGGAGCGAGGAATGCATCATGAGATGATGACCCAACTAGTTTCGAGTAGGCCATCGAGAGTAGGGGCTCTGTAAGAATGACTGGATGCTTAGCGATCTGAGATGGAATCCATGTACACCAGCAAAGTATGGACTTTGGCTGCTATATCTGAAGGGTTAAATCCCCATCAGGAGCAAGTATATCTTGAGAAGATTACTTGGTGTAGATGGAAAAGTTGAGACTTTCAAAGCTAGACTTGTTAAAGGTTTTCGTCATCGACTAGGAGTGGATAGTGATTAAACCTTTTCCAGGGACTATGCTTAAGTCTATCTAGATCCTACTTGCCATTGCTACATACCATGACTACGATATCTGGTGGTTGGGTGCCATGACTATTTTTCTAAATAATGATTTAGAAGAGAACGTCTATAAGAACACAGCCAGAGGGTTTCGTAAACAGTGGGAGCAGCGGAAACATGTGCAAGTTGCTTTACAGGATAAATTAGGCATCGCGGAGTTAGAACATCTGTTTTGATGTGGTAGTCAAAGAGTTTGACTTCATCAAAATGGTAGATGAACCTTGTATATACAAAAAGGGTAGTAGAGAGTAAGGTGGTCATCCTCGTATTATACGTGGACAACATACTCTTGATAAGAAAAGTGTTTCCTATGCTACGCTCGGTCAATTTCCGCTTATCACAAGGATTCTCCAATAGGATCAAGGTGATACCTCCTAAATCCTGAGTTTGCATCTATGAGATAGATGTAATTGGATGCTAGGATTCTCACTAGATGTAGTAAGATGGTATCAATCGATCCTGGAGAGAATCACTGGAAGTGTTCCAGGGTGATAAGGACGACTGAATGTCAGTCACAGGCATTGTCTCCACCCTCAGTGGAGGGACGGTATGTTGGAAGTGTTCCAAGCTAGATACCGTGGCAAACTAGACGATAAAGGCTGGTAACATCGCTATTAAAGATACTACCAAAGAGGTAGTTTAGGTGTATATTGGTTCATAAGATGAACTAGGTTCCCACCATTGTGTGACAATGGAAGTGTGGCTTTGGCCCAAGAACCCCGGTCCCATCAGTAACCCAGACATATTCTGAGGCAGCATCACCTGATCATGGAGATAGTTGATCTCCAGGGTGATCGAGGTTAGGAGAGTAGACTCAGAGGACAACACGGCGGATCCACTCACAAAGGCCTTTTCCCATAGAGAGACTTATGGGGATGGTTGAGTATTAGATACTACAACTACTGCTACAGATGGCCCTAGTGCAAGTGGGAGATTGTTAGTTATATGTATGCCCTAGAGGCCATTACTGTACATTGGATGTATATTGTAATGGATGCTGGGACATATATAGGTAGGACTTTCTTGCTCGACACGATAGTACGCTATCTGGTTGCTCTTTATCTTAACATGTATACGTTCTGTCTCTCTGATTACATGTTGATAAAGCCCTTAAGATGTGTACTCGACTTCCAGGACTATGATGTAGATCATACTAGTGGGGCCTGGATAGTCCATGAGTACATCCTTCAATGTTCCTAGTCGTGGGAATATCGAGACGGGGCATCGATATTCCAGAGTAGACTAGCGTAAATCTTCTCGACCCATGTGATGGGCGATGGATGATCCCATATCCATTGGTGTTTGACATCAGAGATGGTATGCGGGTGCTCAGGGGAGACTGGGTACACTGAACGGACTCGCCGAGAACTCCCAGATGGTATTATACCTCACGTCAGATGGCAGTTCTCTGGTGACACTGGTACAGCTTAGTCTGTTGACCCGTGATCGTCATAGAGTCTTATGTGTCTCCCACTGTGCTTTGATTTCCACCTTACCACGGCTCTACTGAATCGTGCAAACAGGTGGTTTTTGGGTACAGTCCCGATTCACATGGAGGCAATGAGCGATAGGAGGGGATTCGTCTCTCCCGGTATTGGGGGTTGATGTTGCGCTATGCTCGACTGGCCATAACAGGAAATCCCTGGCCAGGGTTGCAGTGATATACTGGTAAGAGTTATCAGTAGTTTCACGAATGTTATGGACCTCATGCCGGCATGACTTATTGAGCTATTGGGGTCTGACGTTTACCACCCCTAGGCGAGATATGCAACATATCAGACGAACAGACCGGACTGTACGGTAAGTGTTACTGGTTAGATTCACAGGAGTGTGAGCGGGCTTGCTCGTCGATCTTCTGATCGCTCAATACCCGGGTGGCCGTTACGTTTAGCAGACCGCTTGCGGCTTGTGGGTGCTTGATATGATCATCATCTGCTGCCGGCGTATTGGCGAGTCTTTAGAGTCCTACACAGAGGTTTCCTGGCTCAAGCGAAACGAAATAGGAGCGTATATGAGATATGTGCGGGACCGAGAGTAATGCCTGTATGTGATACCATATTCCATTCTCGCGATGAATGTGTTGAATGGTTGTATGCGATATAACCTAGTTATCGAGTCAAGGATTGATTCGATAAGCCGATACATTGGATATTAGTCAGTTATATGCGATATGACCGGATCGTTAAATCAAGTGTTGATTTAATGATTTAATGCATAATTATATATTTGATATAATAATTTTCATTAACTAGTATTTGTTCACTTTAAATGGATTTTCTCACTTTAAGTACATAAGTTGTATATGTGATATACTTTTGTGCACTTGTTTGTATCATGTTTGATGATACATGCTCACTTAGGTTTGTGTAAAGAATTAAACCATGGTTAAGTTAATGATTAGGGTTTACTTTTTTCTTATCCATTTATTTATTTTTTCATTTTGGAAAGATAAATAAGAAATGGTGGCTTTCTTTGTTTGCTTGTTGATGCTTCATGAAGCTTTGAACAAGTCCACCATTTTTGTCTCATGCTTAACCCTAATCATTCAAACTAACCATAGTCTATTCTCTACACCTAACCATAGTTAGTATATGATAAGTATTCATTTTATTTTCTATTTGAAAAAGACTTATCATATTCTTTCTTCATCTTCTTCATCTTCAACAATGAAGAAACCTTGCAACCATCAATGGCAACTTGAGAAAAAGAGTGAGAAATCCAATTCTAAAGTAAACCCACTTCCTATTTCTTCATCCTCTACCACTTGCCAAGTAGTATAGGGTGTTTTCTTCACAAGTTTCATTACTTGGTGAAGTTGGAGCTTGATCTTGAGTTGCCTCAACGTAGATCATCTTCGGCATCGAAGTCGACGACCTAGCCCGCCCATTTCTCCGATGAAGCCGATTCTAGAGTCCGGGATTCGATATGGACAGCGGAGGGATGTCATCACGGAGCCTAAGAGGTGGAGGACCGGATATACAAAGGTTGTAGTCACTTTCCTTTAGCAATAAATTCGTTTACTTGCTTGCATCGCCTATACCTCTGGTTAACAATCCGTATTAGGGTTTGTAGGCACAAGAAAAAATTTGAATCAGGCATGTTTGATCACTTGTGAGACTTCATTAGTGTGCCTAGGAACCCTTCAATATTCACTATGAAGAAGATGAGGCACTATCTGCTTGCTCATCGGGTTATGTTGATCTCCAAGGTCGACCCGCTTAAACACTTAATGACCAAAGCAAGCCTAGCCAGTAGAATGTCAAGATGGGCTGTCATGCTACTTGAGTTTGACATAGTTTATACTCCTCAGAAAGCAGTAAAAGGGCAAGCCCTCACCGATTTCCTTGCTGCTCATCCTATACCAGAAGGTTCGCCGCTAAATTGTGAATTACCCGATGAAAAAATATTGCACCTCGAGGATAGCGAGCCATGTTGGGAGCTCTACTTCGATGGAGCCTCATCAATAAGGACCTCCAGTAAATCAAGTGTCCCGGAGATAAAAGCAGGGATAGGATTGGTGTTCATCACGCCATCAATGGGAACCCTACGACGTTCTTTTGCTCTCACCGAGCTTCGCACAAACAACGAGGCTGAGTATGAAGCTCTGATAGCTGGTCTGGAGCTCGCCATAGAAATGGAAATCCTTCAGCTACGGGTTTACGGTGACTCCCAGCTTGTCGTCAACTAAGTAAACGGCGATTATAAGATATACAAACCCGAGTTAGCTCGATATGGAAGCCGAGTGGTGGAACTCATGAAACGGTTCACTCACATTGAACTAATGAGAGTCCCTAGAGCGTTGAACGGAAAAGCCGACATACTCGCTCGCCTAGCTAAAGAGCTAACTGATCGTGACATGGATGAAATTCTAATCACAGTCAGAAGCCGGAAAATTTTGCCTCCAGCCTCTTTGTGTGAAGAAGAAGAAAGCATAGAACAAGAGAACAATCCTTCCGAAGAAGCTTCGATCATCCAAGACGAGCCTGATTAGAGAGAACCCTTCATAGAGTACCTCCGATACGACAAGCTGCCTGAAGGAAAATCTGCGAGGATTCAGCTGAAGAAGAGAGCTCTCTGATACGTGTTTATAAATGACACGCTATACCACAGGTCGTATGATCAACTTTGGCTCAGGTGTCTGTCATTGGCCGAACCCCAAAAGGTCATGAAAGAAGTTCACTCGGGCGTTTGCGGTGCTCACCAATTGGGCGCCAAGATGCGACTTCAAATTAAACGGCTTGGGTATTACTGGCCCACCATGATACGGGATTGCGGAGAGCATGCAAAGAAATGTCATATCTGCCAAATTCACGGTGATTTCATTCACAAGCATCCCAATCCGTTGCATCCTACGGTGGCGTCGTGGCCCTTCGAAGTCTGGGGAACCGACATAGTTGGCCCAATTGATCCTCCGTCATCCAGAGGCCACCGGTTCATATTGGCCGCAACTGACTATTTCTCCAGATGGGCTGAAGCTGTCCCGCTAAAACAAGTCAAGACAGAAAATATTCTGACGTTCTTCTAACATAATATTCTATAACGCTTCGGTATACCAAGAAGAATCATTTCTGACAACGGGCTTTCTTTCAGGAGCTTCAAAGTCTCAAGGTTCGCTACTCAGCACAAGATATACTGGAGATATTCCTCCATCTATAATCCAAGAGCCAATGGGCTAGCCGAAGCCTTCAATAAAACTCTATACAAGCTCCTGAGGAAAAATGCTTCAGCCAACAAGAGAGACTGGAATCTCAAACTTCACGAGGCGTTGTGGGCATATCGTACCACGCACCGTACTCCAACTCAGTCCACTCCATACTCATTGCTCTTCGGAGTGGAGGCGGTCCTCCCACTCGAAGTCGAAGTTCCAAGAATATGAATGGCCGTTCAGTACGAGTTGACGGAGGAGGAAAATGTGCTCTTTCGGCTCGAAGAGCTCGACGCCCTCGAAGAAAAGAGGCTTGCAGTACAGCAAAATCTGGAGCTGTACCGAGCCCAAATGTCACGGGCCTATGACAAGATGACCCGTCTCCGCGGTTTCAAGAAAGGCGAATTGGTGTTGGTCCTCAAAAGGCCGATCATCCCCAATCGACAAGCAAAATGAAAATTCGAGCCAAACTGGGAAGGACCATACGTCATCGAGAAAGTGTTTGATGGAGGATCTTACCAACTAATAAGTGCCGAGAGAGAAAAGCCCATGTCACCTATCAATGGCCGATATCTCAAGAAATATTACGCGTGAATGCTCCAAGTCACAGGCGAATTGAGCATACAAGCCCTACGGTCTAGATCATACATCCTGTAAAACCGTACATAATCCACGGGCGTAAACGACCCCTATCTCTCCTAAGTCCTGCCGGTGAGACTAATTTTAAAGTCCCACCAACGCAAAAAAAAAAAGAAAAAAAGAAAAAGAAAAAAGAAAAGAAAAAAAAAACGGTATTTCCACAAGCAAAAAAGGTACGGATGAAAACCCGTAAGGGCTCCGTGAGTAAAAAGAGCAGGACTGCCGGCGAGTTTGTAAAAACACGAAAGGAAGAAAACTCGTGAAAAGAGATAAAATACAATCGCAAAGTCCTCTGGACCTTGTGAGAAGAAAATCCTTGCGTCAGATCCTTACGACTCACAAAGGAGCAACACACTTAGGAATCTTCACGATTCCTAAGAAGAACATACACTTGCGAGATCCTCTCGACTCGTAGGGAGAAAATGCTTTTATGAGACCCTTACGACTCATAAAATTGAATGCCTTAGGTGATAAGGATCTGAACCTGTCTCCTGAGCCATCGCCCCCCAACGGGCAACGGCAAATGATGAGTAGCTCCTGGCATTTCGCTTCAGTGTTAGCGGTGCTGATGCCGACCCAAAAACCAAATCCCAAGTCCTCCCAGGGCAAATGATGAGTTGCTCCTGTTAGTTGTATATATGCCCTAGAGGCCATTGTTGTACGTATGATGTATATAATAGTGGATGCTTGGATATATATAGAGAGGACTTTCTTGCTCGACATGATAGTATGCTATGTGGTTTCACTTTGTCATAACATATTGACTTGTATTAGTTTACTGTCTTACTCTCACATGTTGATAAAGCCCTTAGGATATGTACTTGACTACGAGGACTAGATGAGATCATACTAGTGGGGTCATGGTAGTCAACAAGTACATCCTATAATTGTTCCTAGTCAAGGGTGTATCGAGACAGGGCATCGATACACCAGAGTAGACTAGCGTATATGCATCTTGACCCATATGATAGACGATGGTTGATCCCATATCCATCGGTGTTTGACATCAAAGATGGTGTACGGGTGCTCAGTGGAGACTGGGTACACTGAACGGACTCGCCAAGAACTCCTAGAAGGTATTAACCTATCGTCAGATTATAGTTCTCCGGTGACACTGGTACAGGTTAGTTTGTAGACCCAAGATCGTCATAGAGTCTTGTGTGATTCCCACTGTACTTTGATTTCCACCTTACCACGTCCAAGAGGGCGTGCAAAACAGCGGCTTTTGGGTACAGTCCCGAATCACATGGAGGCAATGAACGATAGGAGAGGTTTCGTCTTTCCCGGTATAGGGAGTTGATGTTGCGCTGTGTTCGATTGGCTATAACTGGAAGTCCCTGGCCAGGACTGATATGGAGTGCTACTAGTAAGAGTTATCAATAGTTTCTCGACCCGTTATGAGCCTCACATCGACACGACTTATCGGTTATTGGGGTCTGACAATTACCACCCCTATACTGGATTTGCGACATATCAGACGAAGAGACCGGACTGTACGGTAGTGTTACTGATTGGATTCACAGGAGAATGTACAGTCTTGCTTGTTGATCTTCTGATCTCTTAATTCCTGGGTGGCTGTTATGTTTAGCTGATCGCTTGCAGCTTGTGGGTGTTTGATGTGTGATCAGTCGAAAATATTGCATATTTTAACCGGCAATTTCCTCATCATTTGCATTCATATAGAAGTGTTCGGTAGTCGTATTCTACATATTAGCAAATCTATCACAGATTATCAGATTACATGTACTAGACCTTAAAACCGGCATTTCTAGGGAAATTGACTACATTGCATGGCATCGCAATATTTCTATATGTCGCAACCCGTATTTCGAAGTCTGTGCAGGAAAAGGAAAAGCTTGCTCGAACATTACACCGCTCAAAAGATATGTCAACTCACTAATTTCACATCTGGTATCATTACAAAGGAGAAACTGCAAATCAACATATCAAAGGAAGCCCTAAAATACAGTACAAAGCTACACCAGAAAGTACAAAGCCCAAGCCTCCTACATGGCCGCGGATACGCGGCATGGGCTTGCTAAGGCCGCGGATCCGCGGTGGATACAAGGGATCACCTCCTCAAATTTGCACCAAAACTCCTGTTTCATCTGCTACACTTCAAAAAGACATGTCAAGTTCTAGAAGACTCCAGGGACTTCTACCAGATCAGCAAACACTTTGATCTACACTAAACTAGCCTATCATTCTAGAACTTTCCTCCTAAACCCTAGCTTAAACCCTAAGCTAGTTCCTAACAAACTCTCTCAACAAACTTTAGGAGGGAACTACCATTTCAAACCTAAACCTAGGATTTGGGAAGTCTATAAATAGAAGCCTAGACCTAGGGTGAATTATCTAATGAAATCATAGTGTGGAGATAGATAGAATCAACCCATTTTAGTTTTTTTTAGCCATTCTCCTTTCTTCATCTCCTTCCTCTACAAGTTTAGTGAGAGAGATTGTAGGAAACCCTAACCCTAATTCCAATTGAAATCAAGAATCCCGAGTACCCATTAAGCAAGAAGCCCTACAACCTTTAGGAGCGGAGCCGATCTTCAACGGAGCAAGCGATCCGAGCCGATCCACGACTCACGAAGCCGAGCGACGCCCGATCAAGAATCTAGATTCTTCTTCTTATAGTTCTTGAAGCAAATGTAATCAAAATTGTTGAGATAAATAAAGGTGATATTCTTTTATCTTGTTTTCTTTAAATTCTGCATCATGACATCTTTACAATTCGTGAATATTTTCTGTGTGGTGATGTGTGAATAAAACTCCGCTCGTCAAGGAGTCGAGACGGTCAATAGGATGATGATGTAACATAGTTTTAATCGATTCTTGAGTCCTACGAGCTTTGTAAACCCTAGCAAGTTCAAGAAACGACGACCCATTTTGTTTCGATGCTTTCTTGATTGACATCGTTCGAAATTGGGGAGTTACGATCATTTCTTGAATTTGGTAGAGGCTAGAAAAGGAATGAGATCGACGAAAGAACAAGGGTTATGAGATGAAACCCTAGTTTCACGAGAAAGCCCTAACTCTCGTCGATGATCATCTATCTAGTATCAATCCTTCGAAGGACAAGAACACAATATCTTTAGATTACATCACGTCTATCGATCCGATCGATTCCTACGAGCCTCTTTTAGATTCTTGATTGTTGATTGGAAATATTATCGATACACCGATTCTTGACTGTTTATCTTTTTCTTGATTCTTGAATAGAATAGTGACACTTAAAAATCAAAATTCTTGAATCATGTTTTCGTTTATCTTAGCTTAACTTTTCAATTCAAGCATATCATTAAAACGAATCGTGCAATCCCTGTGGACGATCCGCACTCACTACAAACTACATCCGACACCGTAGTTTGATTGCGGTCAAAATATTTTTTTGGTTGTGAAGTTCTTTATAAATTTTCTGATTACCGACACAAGAAACAGTTTCAATCAAATGGTACCGTTTTAGGAGACCTTTGAATTGATTCATACTACACAACGGGAAAAACGATCAATCAAAATGGCACCGTTGCCGGGGATCGCGCGCTAATTCGTTTACATTTTATAGTTGAATTGAAAGAATTATTACATTTTACTTCTTGAAATCAAAATTCGTACAAACTCTTATACGTGTGTTGTGATTGATTGCAAGGTGATCTGGAGCATTTTGTGCTGTGATAAAATTTTTTGGAATATACCAGAGAGCTGAGGGAGTCTACAGAGACTCTCTGAAGAAATTTGGTAGATTGAACCCTTGAAAGAACCGCGGAAGAGCGGCATTAGTAGGAATACGCGGCGGAACCGCCGCGCATTTGTAGGTTCTCTGGAAAATTTTCAGTGCAGGTACTTTCTTGCTCTCTTCCCTATCCTCTTTTAGCTCCAACTAATCTTTTCTGCAGAATTCTTTGCAAATAATCGCTGCGCCGCAAAAGCAAATTAAAATTGTGCGTGATTTTTTTTTTCTTGGTTGTTTTGCATTCTAAATACGGATAATAAGGGGCACGGCCAAATCCAAATTATGTGGAGATTTCATTACCCTTCCTAGGCCCCGAAAATCACCAAACTTGCATCCGCATTGACCCACATTAACTAAAAGAAATCTAGAGATGACTCTAAGGACTGTCGCGCTCAATTAGGACAGAAGAGGGCCGTGGGTAATTCATTGCTTATCCGCGTTTTCTTGTGGTGCCTAAGGCGAGTGTGTCTAAGGCTAGTGGTTTTTAATTAGGCCCACTACTTACGTAGTGGAGTACCTTCCCACTTACCTGGCACTTATCCGGCCACAGGGGACAAAGAGGCAGTGGAGGATTCTATCCTGCGACTTGTCTTTTGGCAGTTAGGAGCGGTCTAGAGCCGGACCTAGGTGACCATTAGATTCTAGGGTTGTGTTGCTGCATTTGGTTTGTCGCATCATTTTTTCAAAATCCGTCCCTTTTTCAAAAGCAAACATCGCATTCATTTACCCCTAATTATAAGCCAACGCTGCCACTTGTACTAAACCTTTTTAGTACAAGATAGGCTGGACACGGGATTCTAGTGCCCGTTTAGTCCGCGTACCTTTTATCGACTCCGAAGTCGATAATTCTCCATTTACCTCTTCTTTACCTACTACCACACCCACACCGATGGACCCGAATCCATCAAACTTCTTTAACCCTAATCTGCCACCGTCCGTTGGTGCGCAGAATCCTCCCCGCATTTCTATCCAGGAGAGATGCTATCCACATAGAGGTCCTCTTTAGACCTGCTTATCCACACCACCAGCCAATGGGGATAACTTTGAGATTAAGCCCCAGTATATCAATCTTTTACCCAAATACCACGGACTCGAGACTGAGGACGCTTACGTTTTCATTACCAAATTTGAAAACGTATGCGCAATGATGGGTACGTCACAACTTTCAGTAGATGCGATGCGTCTACGACTTCTTCCATTTACATTGTGCGATATAGCCGAGAAGTGGCTATACAACACTACCGCACATTCTATTACGAATTGGGAAGAATTCGTCGCTGCATTCCTTAAGAAATTCTACCCACACCAAAAGACAGCTCGAATCCGTAGCGAACTGAACCAATTTGCCCAGCTCCCTACTGAACCATTCTCTAAATACTTTGAACGTTTCAAGGATCTATTGGTTCAAAGTCCTCATCACGGCATCCCGAGGTGGGAGCTTTGCCGAATCATATATGAGGGCAGTAACCCTAGCACTAAACAGAGCCTTGAAAACATGTGTCAAGGTACATTTATGACTAAGGATGATGGGGAAGCTTGGCGATACTTAGAAGAGTTCGCTGAAAAATCACTACAGTGGGAGAGTGGAACCCAACCATTGAATACGGGTGGCGTTCACCAAATAGATGTGTCCATAGGTGTTCGAGCTGAAATGGCAGCAATGCAAAAGAAGCTCGACGCTATGGAACACAAATTTGCAGCAGCCTTCCTAAACCCAATGTCACTCCCCAAAACTGTTTGTGGGTGTTGTTCTCATCCATCACATTTAACGGAAGAATGTCCATTAAACTCTGCGTTTCAAGGTCACGAGCATTCTAATGCCGCATTTCAAAGACCTCGAAACGATCCATATTCTTCCACGTACAATCAGGGTTGGAGGAACCACCCAAATTTTGCTTGGAACCAAAATCAATCTCAAAACACGGTTCCAAACACGAATAATTTTCAAAGGGCTCTTCCTCCACCACAACAGCAACCCCTTCAACACACTCAGCACCCCCACCAGTCACAAAATTTCCAAAACCAGGGCAACAATCCTGCACAGTCTAATCCTATGCTGTTGTCCTGTGCTGACGATTTCTCTCAAATCACTCAAACCATGAAATCACTTTTATCAAATTTCATGGACGTTTCAACTGAGGTTAGATCTTCCGTCAGTGAGATAAAGAAAAACTCAGCGTCACAAGCTGAGAGTATCAGATCGATGGAAGCTGAAATCGCACGCCTCAAAGCTGAAATGAGTGCGAGAGAAAAAGGGAAACTTCCCTCTCAACCCCTACAGAATCCTGGGCATTACAATGTAAATGCCATCACAACGTTGAGATCGGGAAGAGTGCTGAATAATAATGTCGGGGAAGATATTGATAATACTGAAAATCATATCAACACCCCGGCCGAGACCTTTCCACACACACACACTTCTCCTTCTGATCCTTCTTCTTCTACCAAACCACCTTCTAGCGAGCCTATTCTCCAGTTCCCTTTAGGCTCAACACCTTCACCCAACCCTTATAGTTCTCCACCGACGGTCCCTACACCTCTTTTGGGACCTCGTCTACCCCCCTTTCCTTCTCCTATGATGGACCCTGCGCTTATTGCGAAAGCTCCTTACCCGAACCGGTTATGGGGTAACAGAACGAGTCATCATATGGAGAAAATTATAGAAATGTTCAAACAGGTTAACATCAATATCCCTCTCCTAGATGCGATTCAACAAGTCCCCGCTTATGCGAAAATTCTTAAGGACTCGTGCACTAGGAAGAGGAAGACTCAAGTGCCGAAGAAGGTCTTTATGTCTAATAATATCAGCACTGCTTTTATTCCCCAGCTACCAAAGAAACGAAAGGACCCAGGATGTCCTACAATATCGATTTCGATTGGGGGTAAAAACATAAATCATGCTCTTTTAGACCTTGGCGCGAGTGTTAACCTGCTCCCTTATTCTGTCTATAAGCAACTAGGGATTGGAGAGCTGAAACCTGCACACTGCACTCTCCAGATGGCGGACCGATCTATCACCAAACCAAGGGGTGAATTAGAGGATGTGTTGATAAAGGTCGGGGAATTTGTTTTCCCTGTAGACTTCATTGTACTAGACACACATCCTGTAGCAAACCCCCGGGGCCAAATTCCGGTGATTTTAGGTCGTCCTTTCCTTGCCACTTCCAACGCTGTTATAAACTGTAGAAATGGTTCAATGAACTTATCATTTGGAAATATGACCATTGAACTAAATATCTACAAAGTTGGAAGTCAGCCATCAGAACCCTCTGCTCATATTTTAGATGTGTGCTCTGTCCATGAGATCGCTCCCGATAGTTGTGGAGCTGAGGAACTTTGCTTTACTGATCTCGATGACATTACCACATCTCTGTTTGACTTTGCACAAGATCTTAGTGAGGACACTTTACCTACACTTGAGTCCTGCACTTCTGACTTTTCTCCACCCGAGTCTGTATCTTTCACAGGCTCTGAGCTTCTTTGTAAATCCAAAAATTATTCAATGATACCTCCTTCTATCATTTCTCCGCCTGAATTAGATCTCAAGGTTTTACCTTCTCACCTTAAATATGCATATCTAGGTGAGAGTGAGACTTTACCGGTTATAATTTCCGCTTCTCTTGCATCAGAGCAAGAGAATGCACTTTTATCGGTATTGAGATCTAACAAAGAGGCGTTTGGTTGGAGTATGGCGGACATCAAAGGGATTAGTCCCTTGATAGTTGAACATCATATACATGTGATGGATGATGCCAGGCCAACACGAGAACCACAGAGACGGTTGAATCCCGTCATGAAGGAGGCAGTCATGAAAGAGATCGTCAAATGCTTAGATAGTGGTATTATATACCCCATCTCCGATAGCCAGTGGGTAAGTCCTATACATGTCGTTCCTAAGAAATCCGGGATCACAGTTATCACAAATGAGGCGAATGAGTTGATTCAGACACGCACCCAAACTGGGTGGCGTGTATGCATCGATTATAGAAAACTCAACGCTGCTACGAGGAAAGATCATTTTCCTCTACCATTTATTGATCAGATGCTGGAACGCTTAGCGGGACGACAGTACTATTGTTTTATGGACGTATACTCAGGCTATAATCAGGTCCCCATCGCCAAAAAGGATCAAGATAAAACCACTTTTACTTGTCCTTTTGGTACCTTTGCTTACAGTCGCATGCCCTTCGGGTTATGCAATGCTCCCGCTACCTTTCAGCGGTGTATGATGGGGATATTCTCTGATATGGTAGAGAATTTTTTGGAGATCTTTATGGACGACTTTTCGATTTTTGGAGACTCTTTTTCCGATTGCCTAGCGAATCTTGATGCTGTTGTTACTCGTTGCAAAGAGAAGAACTTGACTTTGAACTGGGAAAAATGCCATTTTATGGTCCAAGAAGGAATAGTCCTTGGACATGTCATTTCACAGAAAGGCATTGAGGTTGACAGAGCTAAGATAGATGTCATTCAAAACCTCCCTCATCCCAAAAGCATAAAAGATATTCGCTCTTTCCTTGGCCATGCGGGTTTTTATAGGAGATTCATTAAGGACTTAAGCAAAATTGCTAGACCTTTAACTCTTCTCCTGGCCAAGGATACGACCTTCCACTTTGACTCGGATTGCGAGACAGCTTTCGACTCACTTAAACACTCACTCACTTCAGCCCCCGTTTTATCATCACCAAACTGGGACTACCCTTTTGAGCTAATGTGTGACGCATCTGATTTTGCAGTAGGTGCAGTCTTAGGACAGCACATTGAAAAGATGCCACACGTGATATACTATGCTAGTAAGACCCTGAATGATGCGCAAATCAATTATACAACCACAGAGAAAGAACTTTTAGCGGTTGTATTTGCATTAGAAAAATTCAGGCCTTACTTAATCGGCTGACCTATAGTTGTGTATACTGACCATTCCGCTTTAAAACATCTTCTGGCGAAGAAAGATGCAAAAGGTCGACTAATACGTTGGATCCTTCTGTTACAAGAATTCGATCTTGTTATCAAAGATAAGAAAGGATGTGAAAACGTAGTAGCCGACCACCTTTCACGCATCGTCTCTTCCCCTGTGACCCTGCCAATCAATGACTCGTTCCCTGACGAGCAACTCTTGAGCGTATCCACTGAACCATGGTTCAGGGATATTATGAACTATCACGCCACGGGACTGATACCCAGCGATTGGTCGAAACAGGACAAATACCGCTTTCTTTCCCAAGTAAAACACTATTACTGGGACGAGCCCTATTTGTTTAAATATTGTCCTGATCAGATCATTCGCCGGTGCGTCCCAAATGAAGAGTTCAAGAGTGTTCTTTCATTTTGTCATGATCAGGCCTGTGGGGGTCACTTTGGCCCTAGAAAGACAGCGGAAAAGGTTTTGCAATGTGGATTTTATTGGCCGACCTTATTCAAGGACGCATTTGAGCATTGCAAAACCTGTACACAATGTCAGTATACGGGTAGAATATCCCAGAGGAATGAAATGCCTCAGCAACCCATTCTGGTTGTTGAAATGTTCGATGTTTGGGGTATAGATTTTTTGGGTCCTTTTCCCAACTTCTTTGGGAATCTGTACATATTGCTGGCTGTTGATTATGTCTCAAAGTGGGTAGAAGCCATTCCATGACGCACTAATGACAAGAAAGTTGTCATTAAGTTCTTAAAAGAGAATATCTTCTCGCGATTTGGACACCCACGCGCTATCATTAGCGATAATGGGACACACTTCTGCAACAGGTCTTTTGAGACTCTGATGCGGAAATACTCAATCAACCACCGACTTTCTACACCCTATCACCCCCAAACAAGCGGGCAGGCTGAAATCTCAAACAGACAAATCAAACTTATCCTGGAGAAAACTGTTGCTAAAAATAGAAAAGACTGGTCGACCAAATTGACGGATGCTTTTTGGGCATTCAGGACTGCATATAAGACCGACCTAGGAATGTCTCCATATAGGATAGTGTTTGGAAAAGCATGTCATTTACCTGTCGAGATAGAACATAAAGCATTGTTGGCTATAAAGGAAATTAATTTTGATTTAAACCTTGCTTGCAACTTTCGGAAGCTTCAACTTAACGAGCTAAGCGAACTCCGCGATGAAGCTTATGATAATGCTGTAATCACAAAGAATAGGACTAAGGTTTTTCACGATAAAAACATTGTAAGGAAAACATTTTTACCTGGTCAACAAGTCTTCTTTATGATTCACAATTACACCTTCACGCGGGTAAGCTCCGATCTCGATGGAAGGGACCTTTTGTTGTGCGGTCTGTATACCCGCACGGGGCAGTAGAAGTTGAAAATGTTAAAAACGGCACTGTTTTCAAAGTAAATGGACATAGATTAAAGCCGTATTTTTCCACTGACCCCACGGAGGAGCTCTTGTTCTTACAAGAGCAAGTTTATTTGGATTAAAATTCCTCCGTCTCACCTTCATGTACAGTATATCATTGCATCATCTTTTGAATGAAGGTGAGTAAAAGATAAGTTTGGGGGAAGTTCTTCACTTATATATTTTGCCCCCACTAATAATTCTTCCCAGATTTACAGGTTTTTGTAGATATAACTGTCGGCAACAGTGAGGACACTGTTGAAAACAAGTTTGGGGGAGGTTTGTGCTTATTTTCGCATCATTTGCATATCATCTGCATAAGCACAAAACATTTCTTTTAAAAATCTATAAAAATTGAAAAATTTTCAAAACCCATAAAAATTTAAAAATTTTCAAGTATAAAAATAATTTTAATATTTACACTTTTTGTATATAAATAAGATAATGAAAGTTTAGATAGTGAAAAATTACATCCATGAGATTAGAAAAATTTTAGAAAACTAAGAAAATTAGAAGTTTTCTTATACGAACTAGTAATAAGTAGTTATAAGCCGTTGTCCCAAGGGTTAGTAAGATCAAGGACGTCACTAATCTGAGGATAAAAATAAGTCTGAAAAATAGTTTCTATTCTGGAAGCCAAACATTTTGAACGTTGATACCCTGCTATTCGCACTTACACACGTCTTAAAGCCTGGGATAGTAGAGGATACCTTGAAATGCTCTTGTCTTAAAGCCAAAAGTATGAAGGAAATAAAAAGGAAAAAAAAAATTGAATAAAAAAATATAAAGTGGTGAGAAAAATGGACACTGGTTTTGTTATCACCGAGGGCAATAAAAATGTATAGCGAGGGTGCTTCATCACCTAGTGCCCTAAGGCCAACTGGTCTGGGAGTCACTGCTATGCCTAAGGTGGTGCAAGACGAGGAAAATACACCAAGTAAAGCAAGCACAGGAGTAATCGGTCGGTTAGTACCTCAAGAAGTATTAACGGTCGCATGAAAGTGTGTGAGCAATCTCGTCTAAATATTCATTAATTAAAAAGTACTGAGGCTGATGGGCAAGAGTATGATAGCTTGAATTGAATTCTCCGGGTGTAGGGATGTCTTTACACACACGCAGGGTTATATGATCGATGTTTGGAATGAAGATAGGAATGAAGAATAAGACGATGTTTTATTGAGGGAGGACGAGATTTCTGACATCTTTTCATGACCATTAAGATAGGGCTCATGACAACCGAAAAGCTAGCTTAGTTGGAAACCCTAATTTTCAAAGTCTTTCTTTTACGATTCTTTTCTTTAAATGTAATATTCATGATCTTTCTTTTATTATTGGATTTTGTGGGTGCAATCCGCTGAAAACCCTCAGGAGACAACACTCCTCCTACTAGGGACACCTAGAGGTTTAAAGGCTTGTTGCACGTGCTCAGTGCAATCGTGTTGCCTACGAAAGTGTGCTAGTTAGTTTTTCTCTTTCTTTATTTTCTCCTTCTCTTTTTAATAAAACATTCGCTCGAGACGATCGAAATTAAGTTTTGGGGGTATTTGATCAGTCGAAAATATTGCATATTTTAACCGGCAATTTCCTCATCATTTGCATTCATATAGAAGTGTTCGTTAGTCGTATTCTACATATTAGTAAATCTATCACAGATTATCAGATTACATGTACTAGACCTTAAAACCGGCATTTCTAGGGAAATTGACTACATTGCATGGCATCGCAATATTTCTATATGTCGCAACCCGTATTTCGAAGTCTGTGCAGGAAAAGGAAAAGCTTACTCGAACATTACACCGCTCAAAAGATATGTCAACTCACAAATTTCAGATCCGGTATCATTACAAAGGAGAAACTGCAAATCAACATATCAAAGGAAGCCCTAAAATACAGTACAAAGCTACACCAGAAAGTACAAAGCCCAAGCCTCCTACATGGCCGTGGATACGCGGCATGGGCTTGCTAAGGCCGCGGATCCGCGGTGGATATAAGGGATCACCTCCTCAAATTTGCACCAAAACTCTTGTTTCATCTGCTACACTTCAAAAAGACATGTCAAGTTCCAGAAGACTCCAGGGACTTCTACCAGATCAGCAAACACTTTGATCTACACTAAACTAGCCTATCATTCTAGAACTTTCCTCCTAAACCCTAGCGTAAACCCTAAGCTAGCTCCTAACAAACTCTCTCAACAAACTTTAGGAGGGAACTACCATTTCAAACCTAAACCTAGGGTTTGGGAAGTCTATAAATAGAAGCCTAGACCTAGGGTGAATTATCTAATGAAATCATAGTGTGGAGATAGATAGAATCAATCCATTTTAGTTTTCTTAGCCATTCTCCTTTCTTCATCTCCTTCCTCTACAAGTTTAGTGAGAGAGCTTGTAGGAAACCCTAACCCTAATTCCAATTGAAATCAAGAATCCCGAGTACCCATTAAGCAAGAAGCCCAACAACCTTTAGGAGCGGAGCCGATCTTCAACGGAGCAAGCGATCCGAGCCGATCCACGACTCACGAAGCCGAGCGACGCCCGATCAACAATCTAGATTCTTCTTCTTGTAGTTCTTGAAGCAAATGTAATCAAAATTGCTGAGATAAATAAAGGTGATATTCTTTTTTCTTGTTTTCTTTAAATTCTGCATCATGACATCTTTACAATTCGTGAATATTTTCTGTGTGGTGATGTGTGAATAAAACTCCGCTCGTCGAGGAGTCGAGACGGTCAATAGGATGATGATGTAACATAGTTTTAATCGATTCTTGAGTCCTACGAGCTTTGTAAACCCTAGAAAGTTCAAGAAACGACGACCCATTTTGTTTCGATGCTTTCTTGACTGACATCGTTCGAAATTGGGGAGTTACGATCATTTCTTGAATTTGGTAGAGGCTAGAAAAGGAATGAGATCGACGAAAGAACAAGGGTTATGAGATGAAACCCTAGTTTCACGAGAAAGCCCTAACTCTCGTCGATGATCATCTATCTAGTATCAATCCTTCGAAGGACAAGAACACGATATCTTTAGATTACATCACGTCTATCGATCTGATCGATTCCTACGAGCCTCTTTTAGATTCTTGATTGTTGATTGGAAATATTTTCGATATAACCGATTCTTGACGGTTTATCTTTTTCTTGATTCTTGAATAGAATAGTGACACTTAAAAATCAAAATTCTTGAATCATGTTTTCGTTTATCTTAGCTTAACTTTTAAATTCAAGCATATCATTAAAACGAATCGTGCAATCCCTGTGGACGATCCGCACTCACTACAAACTACATCCGACACCGTAGTTTGATTGCGGTCAAAATATTTTTTTGGTTGTGAAGTTCTTTATAAATTTTCTGATTACCGACACAAGAAACGGTTTCAATCAAATGGTACCGTTTTAGGAGACCTTTGAATTGATTCATACTACACAACGGGAAAAACGATCAATCAATGTGATCATCACCTACTGCCGGCATATTGACGATTCTTTAGAGTCCTATACAGAGGTTTCCTGGCTCAGGCAAAATGGAGTAGGAGCACATATGTGATATGTGCAGGACCGAGAATAATACGATATGAGATACTGTATTCGATTCTTGTGATATGTGATATCAGCCGGGTATATGAGTTATAGCCGGATCATCGGATCAAGTGTTGATTCGATGAATTGGTACTTGTTATATTAGTCGGTTATATCAAATATAGCCGGATTGTCGGATCATGTGTTGATTCGATAATTTAATGTATAATTATATATGTGATATATTACATTATGTTAACTAATATAAGTTCCCTTTATTGATTCATTTTCTCACCGGGATAATACATTGATATATATGCGATATATGTTAATTGTATTATTTTCTTTTGTTACAAAATATATGATATACGTGATATATAATATTGTAACATGTTAGGGTTACAAATGCAACATATTTTGTTGAGTTTAAATATGGTTAGGGTTTGGATTAGGGTTATGTTTGGATGAAGCTTTCATGAAGCTTCATGATTGTTTGACTTTGTCTTCATTCTTTGTTTTGTTGTGAAGATATTTGTTAACCTGACCCAAACCTTAACCTTTAGTTTATTCTCTACAAGGGTAAACTCCTTCATTCTTAACCTTTGGTTATATTTGTAACCACAACAATAATTCATTATTCATCACAAAAAGATTAGCTCTTCTTCTTGCTTCTTCTTCCTTGTAGAAAAGCTTCACTAGCTTTTTCAAATGTGGTGAATAAAAGTGAGATATTGAAAACAAAAGAGAGAAAAATTCCTACTTTATCATCTTCATCTATTCTAGCCACTTAGATTAGGGTGTTCACTTCCCTAATGAGTTGTTTAGTGAAGTGTAAGATTGGGTTAGAGATTCTTCAAGGTAGATCATCTTAGATCATGAAGACTACAACCAAGGTGTCTCATTTACCTCATGGAGCCACTCGAGAGTCGGAGTTCATGTTGATCGCAGCGAAGGGACCTCAACACGGAGCTTATGAAGCAAAGGAACGGACTACAAAGGTTGTAATCCCTATCTATTTACTTCTTTGTATGTGATACGATTTTTGTTACCCTAGAAATTCTAGCAAGATTCATGGTTTGTTAGCTTCGCACCTCTCTAATTTTTAAAATGGCATGTGTGATGCTACCAAACCCTAGACTAGTTGCAAGGGTAACCCAACAGTGGTATCAGAGCCAAACTAGAATTCTAGATACTGTGTTATAACAATTACGAAAACGAAATCCACTCCGAAATACTATATTAAGAAACCCTTATTTTTCTCTCTGGAAATTCTGTAAAAACTCCTTTAAAAATTTTTCAAACGACTGCAGAATGTAGTATGGGATAATCTAAGTGTTGGATATAGTGCCCTCAAGGCAATTATCATAGTCGCGGACTTGTGATTATGATGATTGAGGCATGACCTATACCGATGAAACAGTCTTACTCAAGATGATAGTATGCTATCTGGTTTGTCTTTATCATCATATACATGTTGATAGAGCCCATAGGATTCTTTCTTGACTGCCAGCATTGTGATGGCGATCACATATGTGGGAGCTGGGGGTCTATAAGCACATCCTTAAATATCCCTAGTCATAGGAGAATCGAGACCGGGAATCGATACTCCAGTGTAGACTAGTGTATACTGATCGAGACCCCGACGAGGGGCGGTGGCCAGGTCTCACAAGCCATTGGTGTTAGTTTGTTCACCTAAGATATTATACAGGTGCTCATTGGGTTATGAGTACACTGGACGGACTCGCCGGGAACCTACTAGTTGGTATTATACCTATTGTCAGATAGCAGTTCCCAGGTGACATGTGTACAGGTTAGTCTGTCGACCTGAGATCGTCATTTTTCTCGTGTGAGTTCCCACTGTGCTTTGATTACTACCCTACCACAGCTCAAAGGAGTCATGCAAACAGGTTTTAGTTGGGTACAGTCCCGAGCCACATGGAAGCAGTGATCGGATCGTTGGGGATTCGTCTCTCCCGGTATTGGGGGTTGATGTCGCGTTGTTACGGATGTCCATCACCATAAATCCGTGGCCACGGTGGACGAGAATTACCGATCCAGGATCGATAGTTTCTCAGGTGGTGATGGGTTTCATACCGACACTAAATATCGCGTTGTTGGGGGTCTGACTTTATCCACCCCCTAGACTCGATATGCGATATTCTTAGACGAACATACCGGACTGTAAGGATATTGTCACTGTCAGGCTCAGTTGGGGTTCAGGATGAGTTTGCTCGTCGGCCTCCCTTTCGCTCAATACCTGGGTAGCCGTTACGTACAGCTAGTGCCGCTGACGTGCTTGTGGTTAAACCCACTGCCGGCGTATTGACGAGTCTTTAGAGTCCCACATAGAGGGTTTTCACGGTTCAGGCGATATGGTGTACATGAGGTATGTTGATACATACAGGTGTCCGATTAAATATGTGCACTTGCTGTGCAGACTTTAATTGGACGGTTGATAATACTAGCGGCTTAGGATTAAGCCGGATTATTAAATCGGGTTTTGATTTAATAATTTATATATGTATTTGTATATACGTATTCTAGTATTATTGTTCGCTATTTATTTTCTCTCTTGGCTATTCGTATTTTTGTACGAATACGCGTATATGTATTTCGATACATGTACCGGGAAGTATTCCGTATTTTGTACGGAATAGCTTCTAGAAGCTTTGCCACCTCATTATTTGATTTTCTATTTATGGAAATTCATTTTGTTTAATAATGAGGTGGAGGGTGTGAGGTGGCATTTGCATAGTGTTATGCATGTTCATGGCATGGGTTAAGGGTATGGTTCTTTTGTATATTGTATTTTGACATTGAAAAAGATTTTTTTGGGATTGAGAGAGGGAGAGGGGCGGGCCACTAAAGGGTGGGAATTTATTTTCATTTGGTTTTTACATGAGACATTACACAAGCCCACTCTCTCACTCTCTCAATTTCACACAAAACCCTTAACCATTTTTTGTTCATAAAATGCTTCATCACCTCCTCATTCATCTTCTATGCTTGCTCAATGAGCAAAAAGGAAAGAGAGAAAATATAGTGACACACTACTACACCTCGAATCTCCATCATTAGAAACTTTGGAGCGTCGGTTGACTCGTTCGTCGAGCTGGAGCTTGTGCCGTTTCCCTCGGGTGGAACATCGGAGATGGAGGAAGACCGACGACCAAACATCATCATGGAACCGCTAGGAGCTTAGAATGAAGACCGAAGGACTCGGATCATCTCGGTATAACCTTTATAACTCTTAGTTAGCTCGCTAGAATAGGGTTTAAGGTCGATCCGGAAATCTGGTAGCGGTTGCGCCGGTTTAGAAAATTTTCGTTCTGCATTTTTTCCGCGTTTCGACGGCCGGGGCGCTGCCGGGACCCTTCATGGTATCAGAGCTACCCTTTAAACCCCTTACTAGCTTGTTTAGACGTGCTTAAAAGATCGATCGACGGATTTTACCGAAATCACGTTTTCATTCTTCAGTTTGCTGTCGATTTTCAAATGTGGTTAAAAAATTATTCCACACATCTTAAAAATCCGTGCAGGAAAATACAAGGCTACAGAAAATATTTGAGCATGTGATGCCGCTAAAGTGCCATGGATCCGCCACACTAACCCCCTTTTGGAAGCGGATCCGCGGCCATTTATTGGCGACGGTCCTTCAAATTTTCACTGTAGCTCAGAGACTTGGAATTGTGATTTTTGTGATATTCTGTTTTGGCCCAGGTTTCTGTAAAGTGTTGTTTTGTTATTGGGGCCAATTTGGAAATTTAGTCGATTGATATTTTAAGTGGGCGTTTAACAGTACATACATTATATTCTGCGACCGTGAATGTCATTTGATCGGTAAACCCGTCTAACTGCTATTTGTCTTTTAGACGGGTTTGCGAATGTGACATTCACGTTGATGTTCTGTGATGTGCTGTGATTTTAGTTGGATCGTCGTGGTGGATAGTTATGGTGCAATGTTAGTACAGTTTTATTTCATTTGTACATTAGATATTGCGGGGCGAGCGTCCGACATTTGGACTGCCGTCACTGCCAGTTTGTATATTATTCTTTTGGGGAACGACCGGGCTGAGGTCGATGTCACCCTTGTATATTATTTTCTTTTTTGTACTAGGATTACCCCGATGTGTTGTGCACGAATAGCCGGATTCTATAGGGCAACGGGTCCGCATCTCATGGCGTTGGGACGAAGGGGACCTTACTCTAGAATTGGCGGGCTATTCGCCGCACTCGTAGGGGGTATAGGTTGACCCAGGAGGGATGCTCAAGTTACCGGATTCCGTGAAGTGTTGGGTGGTCCATTCACGTTGCTGAAGGGGGCTGCCTCGCTTCTGGTTTTGGCGGGTAACTTTCCACACTCGTAGGGGTCTAGGTTTCATTGCACAGGCTATCCACACGACAGGGAACGTCGGGTCTCACTTGCGGCTCAAGTGAAACCCGGGGCTCCAGATTATCCACCATTCTGTATTGCTTCTGTGATGTTTCTATGATGTTGCTTATATCATTCCTGGGAAGAATGTTATATATATATATTTATATATACTAGTAGATGTTGTATATGTTTTGCACCCGCGCTAGCCCAGTCCCCGCTCTGTCGTTAGTTAAGTAACCTAACGGGTGATGACGGGACCCAGTGGCGAATGCGGATGGCATATACGTACATTTTATTTTCGTTCTTTTCTGGTGTGATTAATTGATGGGACTGCATAGATTCTTATCAATGCAAGGATAAAACAAACCTATATATTTGATGTTGTTGGATCCAAGTTTTTTAAAAAAACTGACATTACAGACGTTTTCTTTTGCTTTGCATCGTGGTATTCATTTGGAATATCCTGCACCTCATTCGACGAGGCAAGGGCCGAGATCCCTTCATCGGGAGTGACCCCTTGGGTAAAAGTTTGTGTCAATGTAATAACTTCATTATAGTCGATTGTTTTTGCTTTGCATCGTGGTATTCAGTTTGGAATATCCTGCACCTCATTCTACAGGGAAAGAGCCGAGATCCCTTCACTAGGAGTGACCTCTTTAGCAAAAGTTTTCTCCACTATATATTTATAAAACCACTTTGATTCCTTCAACGATATCAAGTTCATTCCGTTAAAGGTTTTTCGCCAAAAACCAGCCGTAGCCCTCCGTCATTTCGGATAAGTAGCGCATAGTATTCGTGCGGTGTTTGTTGGCCAAAGTCAAGGCATCATGTGCGGTAGCTGTGTGTTGCTTGTCCGTTGCATGGATATGCATTGGTTTAGGACAGTCGTACCACTTTGTTGGCCAAAGTCAAGGGTTTTTGCGGGTGGGTCTAAATCAATCAGGACAATGACGGGTAGAACTTGACTTGCGGGTTATGATTTGTTGGCCAAAGTCAAGGTCATAAACCGCTTGGGGTAAAAATCATATCGGGAGTTTCAAACATACAGGAAACTTGCCAGGTTTGCGCATACCTTCTGGAGTGTGGTGGCTTGAGTGGCTTCCATCAAGTCATCATGCGATGATTGTTAGATCCCGATTCCCACTGATGATTAGGACTACTCCTCGGGTAATTCCGACAAATTCTCCTTTTATGTTTGGAGGAGAATTCGAGGAAATAGTGGGAGACATCCAGATTAGATAAAATGATTAACCATTCTGATCTAGATTAAAGTGCACGCTGAGTGTTTCTTCTCTCTCCCTCTCTGCCTGCGACTATGACCCGACCTTTGACTAAAACTCATGAGACTAAGTTGACCGAACCTTCTTAAAACACTTTGGCTTTTGGAATGTCACGATATCGCATACATCATTGCCACTTCTATATCACCTTTTCATTTCTCCAGAACACCCCGTATTATTACGAACATCCACTTCCATTGGATAAATCCATCGTATGGTTATATACGAACTCGAAAGAACTTTTTTCGAGGATGGATTCTGGTTCTGGAGAGATTGAATAGGATTATTCGGTTGTCTTTTATCTTTACATTCTCTCAGGTTGTGAGGGCTCCTAGGATTAGGAGAGGGTACACCTATTGAGCTTATTGGATAGTCTTCTTCCAAACCATAGGTAGGTGCCGAACGGTAGGGAAGGAAGAAAACCAACAAGCTTAACTATGGTGTACAGAAGGTAATAAGTAAAGACATATATAAAGGGATTAGAATAATGACAAAAGAAATTGAGATCACCATCATTCACGGCAAAGACCGGGTATACCCCTGCCAGTCCTACATCCACTTTGCTTTTCTCCAGAACACCCCGTATTATTACGAACATCCACTTCCATTGGATAAATCCATCGTATGGTTATATACGAACTCGAAGGAACTTTTTCGATGATGGATTCTGGTTCTAGAGAGATTGAATAGGATTATTCAGATGTCTTTTCTCTTTACCTTCTCTCAGGTTGCGAGAGCTCCTAGGATTAGGAGAGTACACCTATTATGCTTACTGGATAGTCTTCTTCCAAACCTTAGGCTGGTGCCGAAAGGTAGGGATGAAGAAAACCAATTAGCGTAAAGGAGGTTTACAGAAGGTAATAAGTAAAGACATAATAAAGGGATTGCAGTGAGGGCAGGTAAGTATATGGTTACTGTCATGATTCAGGATAATGGAAGAGGCGTTACTAGGAATACCAGTTAACCGTTTTGAAACATTTTCATCTTTCAGTTTGACTATGCGATGTTAATTGAAAATTGTTTTCCCAATTGGAATCTAACTCCAGGGTATGTATTTACCAGATCGGTTTCTCACATCTGTATGATATTATAGATGGTGAGTGGGAGTAAGATATTTGGAATTGGGTGATTAGATCCTCATTATATCGGAATTCGTTGTAATTGGTGATATTTGAGGAAATCATCTGGATTTTGCCGGATGGCAAATATTTAGTTTTGAATATCCGTTGTTATTCACCAATTTCAAACTGATATATCTGTACATTTATTTTATAAAGTGAGATATAACTTTTTGATATTGTGTTTATGATATTTACCTATATCAGTTGGTGATTAAGTAAGGTGCATTCAACAGCGGTGTAATTCTTCTTAACCATACTACAATTTTTCAACCTACGACGCACAGGGTTTGAGTTATTGAACTCAGGGGACTTATACAAAGTATTGCATGTTGTCCAGTGTCCATTAGGACAATGGGGTTGGTACTCGCACTGTATTCTGTTTACTTGTGACTTCTCCAGTTCTGGACAAGTATTTCGTTGAAATGCAAAGTCTAGATATTGAGAAGTTATAGGTATAAGAATAAAGTAGATAACCATTTGTTAGAAGTATCAGGATTCTTCGAGGAATTCGAAGATGTAGATACTTGTGTTTGGTATTCCGTTGATAGTATTGGTTTTGAGAACTTGCTTCTCTTTCGGGTTACTCATATATGGATGCACTCCTAGATGAGTAATGCCGATTGTCCTTTTTCCATTTGGTTGATATGCACTGGAGACAGCTGCATGATTTTGAATCTGGTTCCAAATTAGATTAGTGCTTTTTTTCTATATTAGATATATATAGAAACAATTTATATCTTAACGATGTTAAGGTATAGGGAGTTGTCCGGATGATGCTTAAAACCAGAATCCGGATAAACTCTAGGCATGTTTCAGTAATGGCTGTTTGTGGGTTATCCCAGGCTTTGACGAGGGTTAACTTTCTACCATCAGGAAGATCAATATTTATATTATTCTTGACTCGGCACAGTTTTAATAAAATGGATATTTTCAGAAAACACAAGTGGGAGTATGGTAGAACTGGAAGTGATTCCAGAACCACAAACGATTACTGAAGATTTAATAAAACCTCCGGATTCAATTGTTTTTGACGTTCCATTAGCCACTCCGCAGATTTTGGTGGGTAACCTCAGGCACCCGAGAGGTACTTCGGTCTTCTCAGTAACGGTGACAGGGAGGTTCTTGTTTACCCAGACTTGCCATTGCTGCTGTTCTAGACTATAAGACCCGGCAGGAGGATGAGTATAGTGTCGTTCTAAACTAGTTTTAGAAGTGCACGTGTATATGACTCTGCCAAAGGGTTGTTGTAATCAGTGGGAGCAGCGAAAGCATAGTGGGCAAGTAGCTTATGTCTATTTATAGACCAAAGCAGGTATAGCGGAAATATATCATCTATTTTTGATGTAACAGTCATAGACTTTGACTTCATCAGAATAGGAGATAGATCTGCTAAGAAGGTAGTAGAGAGTAATGTCCATGTATTCGGACGACATGCACTTGATAGGAAGAGATATTCCTATACTACGATCGGTTATACTGTGGTTGTCACAAAGTTGTTTCTCCACATTGGATATGGATATAATATCAGTGTTTTCTGGTTACTAGATCTATGGTTTTGGATCTAAATTTGGGAAGTATCCAAATCTGGGCACTTTGACATTAAATGGACGACTCCTGGCATAGTGGTCAACCTGTGGGTGATGGAGTCAACCTCTCTAAAGGTGTCTTACAGACTAAAGAGGAGAGGGCTCTACATGATTAGCATATCACTTGCTTAGGCAATTGAGTTAATCATGAAATGTCAAGTACCACACCAGATATTGTTTTTGCACTAGCTGCAATAAGCAGATATATTAATCCAATCGTGGAGAAACAATGCAGAGCAGTTTATGAACATAAATGGATATTCTAGGGATATGGTAACGGCAGCCTCCTTCAGGAGACGGTTATCATTTCTGGCTTCCAAGGTGACCTGGATGACAGAGTGACTGTCAGAGTTATGTTTTACCCTATTCTGAGGAACAGTATGTTGGACAGGTGGTCCAAGCGTATACTGAGGAAGGGCATGGCGTATAATACTGATTAAATTCAGTGGACGATACAGCCTAAGTAGTTTGCTAGATTTGGAGTTCATTTGTGAACTGGGTCCCATCAGATATCCAGACAAATTCTAAGACAAGTATTGCTCATTTCGGGAGATAGCTATCTCCGCGAAGTTGAAATTAAGAGAGATGCAGAAAGAAACATTGGAGCGGATCCACTCACTGAGGCTATTTCTCGAACGCAATCATTTTCACAAACAGGCTTTGAGAAACTGATTAGTAGAGAAGTTGGGTGTTTGGTATCATACGGGCTGTGAGTATGCGACATCGCAATAATTGGCCTTAAGTGCAAGTGGGAGATTGTTGGCTATAGTGCCCTCAAGTCAATTATCATAGTCGCGTACTTGTGATTATGATGATTGAGGCAGGACCTATACCGATGAAACAGTCTTACTCAAGATGATAGTATGCTATCTGGTTTGTCTTTATCATCATATACATGTTGATGGAGCCCATAGGATTCTTGCTTGACTGCCAGCATTGTGATGGCGATCACATATGTGGGAGCTGGGGTCTATAAGCACTCCCTAGTCATAGGAGTATCGAGACCGGGCATCGATACTCTAGTGTAGACTAGTGTATACTGATCGAGAACCCGACGAGGGGCAGTGGCCAGGTCTCACAAGCCATTGGTGTTAGTTTGTTCACCTAAGATAGTATACAGGTGCTCATTGGGTTATGAGTACACTGGACGGACTCGCCGGGAACCTTCTTGTTGGTATTAGACCTTTTGTCTGATAGCAGTTCCCAGGTGACATGTGTACAGGTTAGTCTGTCGACCAGAGATCGTCATTTGTCTCGTGTGAGTTTCCATTGTGCTTTGATTACTACCCTACCACGGCTCAAAGGAGTCGTGCAAACAGGTTTTAGTTGGGTACAGTCCCGAGCCACATGGAGGCAGTGATCGGATCGTTGGGGATTCGTCTCCCCCGGTATTGGGGGTTGATGTCGCGTTGTGTACGGATGACCATCACCATAAATCCGTGGCCACGGTGGACGAGAATTATCGATCTAGGATCGATAGTTCCTCAGGTGGTGATGGGTTTCATACCGACACTAAATATCGCGTTATTGGGGGTCTGACTTTATCCACCCCCTAGACTCGATATGCGATATTCTTAGACGAACATACCGGACTGTAAGGATATTGTCACTGTCAGGCTCAGTAGGGGTTCAGGATTAGTTTGCTCGTCGGCCTCCCTTTCGCTCAATACCTGGGTAGCCGTTACGTACAACTAGTGCCGCTGACGTGCTTATGGTTAAACCCACTGCCAGCGAATTGACGAGTCTTTAGAGTCCCACACAGAGGGTTTTCACGGTTCTGGCGATATGGTGTACATGAGGTATTTTGATACATACAGGTGTCCGATTAAATATGTGCACTTGCTGTGCAGACTTTAATTGGACGGTTGATAATACTAGCGGCTTAGGATTAAGCCGGATTATTAAATCGGGTTTTGATTTAATAATTTATATATGTATTTGTATATACATATTTTAGTATTATTGTTCGCTATTTATTTTCTCTCTTGGCTATTCGTATTTTTGTACGAATACGCGTATATGTATTTCGATACATATACCGGGAAGTATTCCGTATTTTGTACGGAATAGCTTCTAGAAGCTTTGCCACCTCATTATTTGATTTTCTATTTATGGAAATTCATTTTGTTTAATCATGAGGTGGAGGGTGTGAGGTGGCATTTGCATAGTGTTATGCATGTTCATGGCATTGGTTAAGGGTATGGTTCTTTTGTTTATTGTATTTTGACATTGAAAAAGAATTTTTTGGGATTGAGAAAGGGAGAGGAGCCGACCACTAAGGGGTGGGATTGATTTTCATTTGGTTTTTATATGAGACATTACACAAGCCCACTCTCTCACTCTCTCAATTTCACACAAAACCCTTAACCATTTTTTGTTCATAAAATGCTTCATCACCTCCTCATTCATCTTCTATGCTTGCTCAATGAGCAAAAAGGAAAGAGAGAAAATATAGTGACACACTACTACACCTCGACTCTCCATCGTTAGCAACTTTGGAGCGTCGGTTGCCTCGTTCGTCGAGCTGGAGCTTGCGCCGTTTTCCTTCGGTGGATCATCGGAGATGGAGGAAGACCGGCGACCAAACATGATCATGGAACCGCTAGGAGCTTGGAATGAAGACCGAAGGACTCGGATCATCTCAGTATAACCTTTCTAACTCTTAGTTAGGTCGCTAGAATAGGGTTTAAGGTCGATCTGGAAATCGGGTAGCGGTAGCGCCGGTTTAGAAAATTTTCGTTCCGCATTTTGGCCGCTTTTCGACGGCCGGGGCGCTGCTGGGACCCTTCACTAAGAACTTGGGTGAAACAAGGAGGTTGGGGCTCGGATTTTGGCTGAGCCCCAAGCATGAAATTCCGACCAGGCTGGCCCCCCTGCCTCCTCTGCCCTCCGTGTTCCATCTGTGCTCTTTTGGGTTCATTTTGGGTTTCCTAGTATTGTTTATTTAGCCCAATGTTCATGTGATGATCTGTTTGACCTGGGGCTAATTCGTAGTGCTTCGTAGTCGTATAATTTAATACTGTATTGGTAACCTTGACTATTTTTAGCAATTCGATTGAACTTCGCACACCACATTTTGTACCCCGCTGAAATTTCCAAACGTTGTAATTTTCCGAAGTTGATTGTGCTCGTAAAATCGTGCAAGTACCCCTATGGACCCCCTAGAAGACTATAATAACCTTAACTCGATTCTATGCCCACAGAACCACGAACGAACCTTCGGGTTTGCCGTAGTTCCGTGGTGTCATAGGTGAGGCGTTGGTTAACTCCTTCTACGGCTGGACCATAGACACTGTGGCACGGGTTTTGAGTGTTTTAACTTTGCTCAAGTGTTGAGCTCACGGGGGTAATTTGTGAGTGTATGTTGATTCGATCGAAACGTTAAACATCGTCATCATATTCTGTATTGTGATACAATATGTGGAATTCATATAATTAGGCATGAAATCCGTAATATGTGATATTTCGGGTTTACGATGTCTAAGTCGATTATGGATTCCAAATGTTGTAGTTTTACACTTTCTTTTCTGTGATCATAAGCGTAGTGTGTGGGATATTGCTGGCTTCGTTTCTATACATCAACGACAATAGGGATACACATACTTGCTTACGTTGATAATATGAGATATTATGTGTTGTTGTGATATGTTATATTGGACTGTCGTGTTCTGAATAGCCGGGGGTTTTATGTGAGATGAGGGTTTTTATTTTCATTCATGTAAAATTCATTGTATGTAATATTCTTTTATTGGGGCACTTCCGGGTTGAGGTTGTTGTCACCATTGTATATTATTTACTTTTCCGCATTAGGTTAGACCCAAGGCGGAGAGCACAAGTAGCCGGGTTTTAGGGTCCAGTGGGAGGCCACCTCGAGGAGTCGAGACCGGGTCTCCTAACCCTAGAATTGACAGCATTACTTGCCGCTCTTGTAGGCTATTCATCGTGACTGTGGAATCCGTTTTTTATACATGCTCGAAATAAAACACGGACCTCCTGGTATATCCAATATTTCATATGTTTCTTCTGCTGCTGATATACTGTGATGTGATCATATTATATGCGTGAGACGAATGCTTTATTATTATATATGAGATATGTAGTAGACGTTGCTTATGTTTTACACCCGCGCTAGTCCCGTCCCGGTATGCCGTTAGTTAAGTAACCTAACGGTGCATAACGGAACATTGTGGCGAATGCGGATGGCATAAGCGTAGGTTGTATTTTTCGTTTCTTCTATGATGCTTAGGAAGCATAAATGATGGGATTTATTAATGAGATTAATAAAAGGAAAGAAACCTAAAAGATGTTGTAGAATCAAATTTTCAAAAAGGGTAACTACAGTTTTTGCTTTGCACCGTGGTATATGTGATATACCCTGCACATTATTCGATGAGGAAAGAGCCGAGATCCCTTCACCGGGAGTGATCTCTTTAGAAAAACTGGCAGATGCTATAAACTCACGGTTTAGTTTTTGATTGCTTCAATAGTTCTTTCTTTGCACAGCGGTATTTGTGAAATATCCTGCAACTTATTCGATAAGGAAAGAGCCGAGATCCCTTTACCGGGAGTGACCTCTTTAGCGAAACTAGAAAAGCCTCAAAAACACTCCTTTTCAAAATCACTTGTTTCTACAACGATATCAAGTTCATTATGCTCATGGTTTTCTGAAAAACCTGCGTAGCCCTTCGTCATTTCAGATAAGTTATTTTTAGTATTCGTGCTGGGGTAGTTTGGCATGCGTCAAGGCGTAGTGTACGGTAGCTGATTACTACTTATTTGAAGCATGAGATGTGATTGTATTAAGGTATTCGTAAGGCATTGTTTGGCAAGCATCAAGGGTCGTACGGATGGGTTTAATTCAATCACGAAATGTACGGGTTGAACTTGACTAGCGGACTATGGGTTGTTTGGCATGCGTCAAGGTCATAGCACGCTAGGGGTAAAAGCATTATCGGGAATTTCAAGTGTTGAAATTTGCAATGAGATTGCATACCTTCTATAAGATAGATGGATCCTGATACCCACTGCGAGTAAGAGTTACTCATGGGAGAGTTTTACACAGGACAATTAGCCGATCAAGTAGGTGACTAGAAAGGTGTTTACGAGGTCATGCCTTTGGGAAAACGAGGTTTATTCTAATTAGGTCTGTGTGAAAGCACGGGGAACCTTCCTCAAAGTACCAACACTGGCCTGGTCGAAAGACTGGCGAACTTGTAAAGTGTAATTAATCCCGGCTAGTCTTACCTTTTAGGGTTTGAAGGAAGATTTGATAAAAATAGTGGGAGCCATCCTGATTAGATAAGATAATAACCAATTTAATCTTGCAAGAGCATATGCTAAAGTGTTTTCTTCGCTCTCTCTCTAGGTAGCGACCATATCAGGCCTTAATCAAGATAATAACATGGATGTATTGACCGAACCCGCTTATTATACTGGGCAGGGGAACGTTGGTCCCGTTTTTTCTTATAATTGTTATAAGACAGAGCAGGGAATAGGAGAATATCTGGATTCTCACGCCACCCAAACGAAGAATAAACATGTTGATGCATCTTCTTCGGGTGTGTTTGTTATCGAGAACTGTTTCTCAGTTCACTCTAAGTCCTGGGTATTAGATACCGGATCAGGATCGCACATATGTAATATGTTACATGGGCTACATAAAGGTAGGGAATTGGGAGCGGGTGATCATTCCGTAAGAGTAGGGAATGGTGCAAATGTTGCAGCCAAAGAAGTTGGTGACTATCACCTTGTGTTACCAAATGGTAATACATTGATTCTGAACGAATGCTATTACATTCCGACCCTGATATGCAACCTTATATCAGTTTCTTTATTGAGTAAAGAAGGATATAATTTTGTAGTACAGGATAATATTATGAACATATTCCTGAATCAAAAGTTGATTGGATCAGGATCGTTAAATAATGGCATATATGTTCTCAATCAAACTACAGTACTTAATGTGGAAAACACACACAAGAGGAAGAGTTCAGAAATGAACGAATCCTTCTTGTGGCATTGTAGACTAGGTCATATCAATGCGACACGGCTAGCTAACTTACATAAGGATGGATATTTGAATCCGTTCGAATTTTCATCTTATGATACTTGCCAGTCATGTCTCAAAGGCAAAATGACCAAAACTCCGTTTACTGGACACGGAGAAAGAGCTACGGAACTCTTGGGACTGATACATAGTGATGTATGTGGTCCCATGTCTACACATGCCAGGAACGGTTCTTCCTACTTCATTACATTCACTGACGATCTCTCAAGGTACGGACATGTGTTCCTGTTGAAACACAAGTCTGAAACTTTTGAGAAATTCAGAGAATATAAGAATGAAGTAGAGAACCAAACGGGCAAAAGTATTAAGATCATACGATCTGATCGAGGAGGAGAATACTTGAGCAATGAGTTCCTAGATTATCTAAAAGAGAATAGGATTCTCTCTCAGCTTACTCCTCCCTATACACCACAGCACAACGGTGTATCGGAGCGGAGGAATCGCAGCCTATTAGATATGGTGCGCTTTATGATGAGCACTGTTGAGTTGCCTATTTCCTTCTGGGGGTATGCACTGGAAACGGCTGCCAACCTATTGAATATGGTTCCCACCAAATCTCCATATGAGATATGGAAGGGAAAGAGACCGTATCTTAATTATGTTAAGATATGGGGTTGTCCGGCATATGTGAAAACACAGAATCCGGACAAGCTCGGGGCAAGGTCAGTTCTGTGCAAGTTTATTGGATATCCCAAGCATTCGCAAGGTTATATCTTCTACCACTCCGAGGAACAAAAAGTATTTGTTTCTCGATATGCCACCTTCTTAGAAAAGGGTTTTCTTATGAAACAAGATAGTGGCAATGAGGTAAAACTGGATGAAGTTCCAGCAACACAAACTACGACAGAAGATTTGGTGGAACCAGAGGATTCAGTAGTTCCCGACGAACCCCAGCCTCTTCGCCGATCTAGTAGGGTTCCTCATACACCTGAGAGATACTACAGTTTTCTTATTGACGGTGGAAGCGAGGATTGCATCATGGAAGATGATGACCCAACTAGCTTCGAGCAGGCCATCACGAGTGGTGATTCTGTGAAGTGGCTGGATGCAATGCGATCTGATGGAATCCATGTACACCAACAAAGTATGGACTTTAGAAGTTGCTCCTGAAAGGGTAAAACCCATTAGGAGCAAATGGATCTTTAAGAAGAAATTTGGTGTAGATGGAAAAGTAGAGACTTTCAAAGATAGACTTGTTGCAAAGGGTTTTCGTGAACGACCAGGTGTGGATTATGACGAAACCTTTTCTCCAGTGCCTATGCTTAAGTCCATCCGGATCTTACTTGCCATTGCTAAATACCATGACTACGAAATCTGGAAAATAGATATTTAGATCGCCTTTCTAAATGGTGATTTAGAGGAGTGCGTGTACATGACTCAGCCAGAGGGCTTCGTAGATAGTGGGAGCAGCAGAAAGGTGTGCAAACTGCTTAAATCTATCTACGGGTTAAAGCAGGCATCGCGGAGTTGGAACATCTGTTTTGATGTTGTAGTCAAAGAGTTTGACTTCATCAAGAACGTAGATGAACCTTGTATATACAAGAAGGTTGCAGAGAGTAAGGTTTTCTTCCTCGTATTGTACGTGGATGACATACTCTTGATAGGAAATGATGTTCCTATGCTGCACTCGGTCAAGCTCTTCTTATCACATAGATTCTCAATGAAAGATCTAGGTGATGCCTCCTGTATTTTGGGAATTAAGATCTATAGAGATAGATATAAATGGATACTGGGATTGTCCCAATCCAGGTACATTGACACCATACTAAAGAGGTTTAGTATGGAAGAATCCAAGCGTGGTAACCAACCCACGATCTCTGGACTCACTCTCTCCAAAGAGATGTCTCCCAAGACTGATTTGGAGAGAGCTCGCATGCAAGGGATACCCTATGCTTTGGCAGTAGGCTCTATCATGTACGCGATGCTATGTACCAGACCCGATGTAGCATACTCACTAAGTGTAGTGAGTAGGTATCAAGCAGATCCAGGAGAGAATCGCTGGACAGCTGTGAAGAACATTCTCAAGTACTTGAGAAGGACTAAAGAGATGTTCTTGGTGTATGGTAACGGAGAACTCCAGGTGGAGTCCTTTACCGATTCAAGCTTCCAAAGTGATAAGGATGACTCTAAGTTGCACTCGGGATATGTCTTTACCCTAAATGGAGGGGCGGTTTGTTGGAAGAGTTCTAAGCAAGAAACTGTGGCAGACTCAACGATGGAGGCTGAATACATCTCTGCCAACGATGTTGCCAAATAGGTTGTCTGGATGAAGAAGTTCATTACTGAACTTAGTGTGGTTCCTTCCATTGAGTATCCAATACCTTTGTATTGTGATAACAATGGAGCTGTGGCTTTGGCCAAGAAACCCAGGTCCCATCAGAAATCCAGACATATTTTGAGGCGGTATCACCTGATCCTGGAGATAGTTGATAGCCGCGAGATCGAGATTAGGAGAGTTGACACGAAGGACAACACTGCGGATCCACTCACGAAGGCCATTCCCCAGATACAATTTGAGAGACTCTTCGGGATGTTGGGTATGAGATACTACAACACGTGGCCTTAGTGCAAGTGAGAGATTGTTAGTTGTATATATGCCCTAGCGGCCATTGTTGTACATATGATGTATATTATAGTGGATGCTTGGATATATATAGAGAGGACTTTCTTGCTCGACATGATAGTATGCTATTTGGTTTCACTTTTTCATAACATGTTGACTTGTATTACTTTACTGTCTTACTCTCACATGTTGATAAAGCCCTTAGGATATGTACTTGACTACGAGGACTATGATGAGATCATACTAGTGGGGCCATGGTAGTCAACGAGTACATCCTATAATTTTTCCTAGTCGAGGGTGTATCGAGACAGGGCATCGATACACCAGAGTAGACTAGCGTATACGCATCTTGACCTATATGATGGGCGATGGTTGATCCTATATCCATCGGTGTTTGACATCAAAGATGGTGTACGGGTGCTCAGTGGAGACTGGGTACACTGACCGGACTCGCCGAGAACTCCTAGATGGTATTAAACCTATCGTCAGATAGCAGTTCTCCGGTGACACTGGTACGGGTTAGTCTGTAGACCCGAGATCGTCATAGAGTCTTGTGTGAATCCTACTATACTTTGATTTCCACCTTACCACGTCCAAGAGGGCGTGCAAAATGGTGGCTTTTGGGTACAGTCCCGAATCACATGGAGGCAATGAGCGATAGGAGGGGTTTCGTCTCTCTCGGTATAGGGAGTTGATATTGCGCTGTGTTCGATTGGTTATAACTGGATGTCCCTGGCCAGGGATGATATGGAGTGCTACCGGTGAGAATTATCAGTAGTTTCTCGACCCGTTAAGAGCCTCATATCGACACGACTTATCGGTTATTGGGGTCTGACGCTTACCACCCCTAGACTGGATATGCGACATATACGACGAAGATACCGAACTGTACGGTAGTGTTACTGATTGGATTCACAGGAGAATGTACAGGCTTGCTTGTTGATCTTCTGATCGCTCAATACCTGGGTGGCTGTTACGATTAGCTGACCGCTTGCAGCTTGTGGGTGTTTGATGTGATCATCACCTACTGCCGGCGTATTGACGATTCTTTAGAGTCCTACACAGAGGTTTCCCAGCTCAGGAAAAACGGAGTAGAAGCACATATGTGATATGTGCGGGACCGAGAATAATACGATATGAGATACCGTATTCTATTCTCGCGATGTGTGATATCGGCCGGGTATATGAGATATAGCCGGGTCATCGGATCAAGTGTTGATTCGATGAATTGGTACTTGTTATATTAGTTGGTTATATCCAATATAGCCGGATTGTCGGATCAAGTATTGATTCGATAATTTAATTTATAATTATATATGTGATATATTACATTACGTTAACTAATATAAGCTCGCTTTATTGATTCATTTTCTCACCGGGATAATACATTGATATATATGCGATATATGTTAATTGTATTATTTTCTTTTGTTACAAAATATATGATATATGTGATATGTAATATTGTAACATGTTAGGGTTACAAATGCAACATGCTTTGTTGAGTTTAAACATGGTTAGGGTTTGGATTAGGGTTATGTTTGGATGAAGCTTTCATGAAGCTTTATGAATGTTTGACTTTGTTTTCATTCTTTGTTTTGTTGTGAAGATATTTGTTAACCCAACCCAAACCTTAACCTTTAGTTTATTCTCTACAAGGGTTAACTCCTTCATTCTTAACCCATGGTTGTATTTGTAACCACAATAATAATTCATTATTCATCACAAAAGGATTAGCTCTTCTTCTTGCTTCTTCTTCCTTGTAGAAAAGCTTCACTAGCTTTTTCAAATGTGTTGAATAAAAGTGAGATATTGAAAACAAAAGAGAGCAAAATTCCTACTTCATCATCCTCATCTATTCTAGCCACTTAGATTAGGGTGTTCACTTCCCTAATAAGTTGTTTAGTGAAGTGTAAGCTTGGGTTAGAGATTCTTCAAGGTAGATCATCTTAGATCATGAAGACTACAAGAAAGGTGTCTCATTTACCTCATGGAGCCACTCGAGAGTCGGAGTTCATGTTGATCGCAGCGAAGGGACCTCAACACGGAGCTTATGAAGTGAAGGAACGGACTACAAAGGTTGTAATCCCTATCTCTTTACTTCTTTGTATGTGATACAATTTTTGTTACCCTAGAAATTCTAGCAAGATTCATGGTTAGTTAGCTTTGCACCTCTCTAATTTTTAAAATGGCATGTGTGATGCTACCAAACCCTAGACTAGGTGCAAGGGTAACCCAACAGCTCCTGGCATTATTCCAGTGCAGCAATGCTGATGCCAAACAAGATCCAAATTCCAAGTTCCCAAACGGCGAATGATGAGTCGCTCCTGATATCATATTCCAGTGCAGCGATGCAAACGACAACCAAAATCCAATCTCCCAAAATTCTCCCAGCCCTACGGTTGGTCCTCTAGTTGACTGCCGTATAAATCCACGGGCTCAAATAATTCTTATCACACCCATGCCCCACCGGAGTCACTAGTCCTGCGGCCGGTCTCCGCCCTTGGAATTATGCTCCATTTAGGAAGACCCGCTCATATGTCCTCACGATACATGAGGAGAACAAACTTACGAAATCCTCTCGACTCGTAAGAAAACACCTTCGTAGGATCCTTACGACTCACAAAGGAAAAACACACTTGGGGGTCCCTACGACTCCTAAGGAGAAAGCACACCTATGAGATCCTTTCGACTCGTGGGGAGAAAATGCTTTTGTGGGACCCATACGGCTCATAAAGCCTTAGATGATAGGGACCTAAACCTGTCTCCTAAGCCATCGCTCTCCAACAGGAAAAGGAAAATGATGAATTACTCCTGGCATATGTGCTTCAGTGTTAGCAACGCTGATGCCTACCCTAACCCCAAAATTCCAAACTCCAATCCAAATGACCCTTAAGTCTATAAATTGGGAATAGATGACCTCTAAGTCGTTAAACTGGGAACAGATGACCCCTAAGTCTTTAAACTGGGAATAAATGACCTCTAAGTCATTAAACTAGGAACGGATGACCCATAAGTCGTTAAACTGGGAACGAGGGAAATTTCCTCATGGCAAATGACGATTCGCTTCTGGTACCATATTCCAGTGTAGTGATGCTGATGCCAAACCAAAACCAAAATCCCCAAATCTTCTCATGGCAAATGATGATTCGCTCTTGGTACCATATTCTAGCGTAGTGATGCTGATGTCAACCCAAATCACATCAAATCAGTAAAACGACCAATGACCTCCTTGGCAAAATCAAGCTCCACCTCGGATACAAGTCAACTTCATCTCTGACACCGCAAGAAGCGGAACAAGTCAAATCAAGTTACCGACCGTCCAAGTCGTAAAAAGGGCAGCACCGACCGTCCAAGTCGTAAAAAGGGCAGCACCGACCGTCCAAGTCGTAAAAAGGGCAGCATCGACCGTCCAAGTCGCAAAAAGGGTAGAACCGACCGTCCAAGTCGCTAAAAGGGCAGAACCGACCCTCCAAGTTGCTAAAATGGCAGCACCAACCGTCCACGTCGCAAAAAGGGCAGCACCGACCGTCCACGTCGCTAAAAGGGTAGTACCAACCGTCCAAGTCGCAAAAAGGGCAGAACCGACTGTCCAAGTCGCTAAAATGGAAGGACCGACCGTCCAAGTCGCTAAAATGGCAGCACCGACCGTCCACGTCGCAAAAAGGGCAGCACCGACTGTCCACCTCGCTAAAAGGGCAGCACGGACCGTCCAAGTCGCTAAAAGGGCAGAACCGACCGTCCAAGTCGCAAAAAGGGCAAAACCGACCGTCCATGTAGCAAAAAGGGCAGCACCGACCGTCCAAGTCGCAAAAAGGGCAGAACCGACCATCCAAGTCGTAAAAAAGGCAGAATCGACCGTCCATGTCGTAAAAAGGCCAGTGCTAGCTTCCCAAAAGTGGGAACCAAATCAAGTCGCCTCCACGTGAAAGAAGATCCATCAATTTCATGAACACGACCCCCATATGTGGTGTGCATTTATTGATGGAGGGGGCAATTTGTTGGGGTAAAAATTTACACCGCGGTTGACCAAGTCAAAATCAAAGTCAACCCCAAGTCAAATGGGAGCAAGCCCAGGTCAAGCCCGAACATGAAGCGGCCGGCCTCCCCCATGCCAAAATAAAAATTTTGTAATAAATAATTTTGGTGTATTTCTTTTATTTTATTTTATGAATAAATGTAAGAAAATGGGCATAAAGCCAAATTTTTGTAAAGCCCATGGCTTATGTGCAAAAAGAAATAGCACATGAGACATGGGATGGGCAAAATGCCATTTTGTAAAGCCCAAAGGGCTATATGTAAATGTCTAAGCCTATATAAGACAACATGATGGAAATATCTCAAGATCTTTTTCTCTCTCTAAAAAAAATCAAGATCTGTGCTTTTTCTCCTTCCTCAAGGTTTTAAAACCTTCTTCTTTCTTTTGAATTAAATCAAGAGTTTTACTCTTCTTTTTCCAAAACTAAATAGATTTTCACCACAAAACCACAAAGGGGAATTGGATCTTCCATAAGATCTTAAAAAGGAGAGATTTTTTAAAAATCTCACCCTCTTGTTATCTAAGAGCCGGCCAACAGAGGAGGAAGAAGGAGACCCATCTCCAAAGACCCCTCTTTAGGGAAGATCAAGGGCTTAAGGGGAGAAGCCCCTTCATCAGCTCCAAAAATATCTTAGGAGTTTAACTCCTCAAACACACACACACACATACAAAATAATAAGTATTTTTTTCTGGGAGTACAACTCCCAGTGAAGGGACCAAGTCCCTTTTGCCGCGCGAGCGCCCACGTGCCTGGCACGTGAAGCGCTAGTACCCAAAGCGCCAGCGCCCGAGCGCCCACATGCCTGGCACGTGCGCCCGAGCGCTCATATGGTTAGCACTCGAGGCGCTAGCACCAGTGCGCCCATGTGCCTGGCACTTGAGGCGCTAGCGCCCGTGCGCCCACGTGCCTAGCACGTGAGGCGCTAGCGCCCAATGCGCTAGTGCCCTGGCTTCCAAAGGGCTAGCGCCCAAAGCGATAGTGCCAGCACCCGAGCACCCAAGCGCCCGCGTGCCGCGCACGTGAGGCGCTGGCGCTTTCTCCCACGCATCCTTTGGATGCCCTTTCCCTTTATATATATATATATATATATATATATATATACACATACATACATACACACACACACACATACTCTAAAGCACTGTCCCCGTTAGAAAAATTTCTATAGGGGCGCTGCCCTGCATCCCGCAAGGGGGCTGCTAGCCCCCTTGACCCCCAGCCCGCTATCCGGGTAGCGGGACCCCCGTAAAAACTCTGCGGGGCTCCCGATATATCCAAAACCCCTTTCAAAACACAGTACACGTACACTAAACATTGAGTTCGCAAGACCCGTTTGACCCGTTAATCGGAGGTTCCCTCGCTCCAAAGGCGAGGGGTAATTAACGACAGCTTAGTCCGCGGCTGCCGGGGATTCGGATCCCCACAATCAATAAACCCCAGCCTACCCTATGCAGGGGGAATCTGTAATGCGCCTGACAAGCGCGCGCGTATTCCCATCTCAATGGGGTGACGAAAAACACCCTACAAGTATACTGGACGGACTCGCCGAGAACTTCTAGATGGTACTATACCTATCGTCAGATAACAGTTCTCAGGTGACATGAGTACATGGTAGTCTTTAGACCTGAGATCATCATTTGTCTCGTGTGAGTTCCCACTGTGCTTTGATTACTACCTTACCACGGCTCTACTGAGTCGTGCAAACAGGTTTTGGTTGGGTACAGTCCTGAGCCACATGGAGGCAGTGAGTGATTGTTGGGGATTCTTCTCTCCCATTAAAGGGATTCGATATCGCACTGTGTTCGATTGGTCAGGACCATAAGACCTTGGCCAAGGCAGTTGGGATTTACTGATAGGTTGATCAGCAGTTTCCCGGATTGGTCTTGAGCCGCATTAGCATGAATTATTGGGTTATTAGGGTCTGACGTTTACCACCCCCTATTCCTGATATGCGATACTCTCATACGAAGAGATCGGACTATACGGAGATTGTCACGGATAGGCTCAGTAGGGATCCGGATGAGTTTGCTCGTCGGCGTTCCTTTTCGACAGGTACCCGGGTAGCCGTTACGTACAGTAAGTGCGCTGACGTGCTTATGGTTATGGATTTATCTAGTAACTCACTTCCAACATACTGTCGAGTTTTTAGAGTCCCACACAGAGAGTTTCCCTGGTTCAGATGAAATGATGTAGTAGCCATATTGGATACGAGCAGGATTCCGATTGATTGATGGTACTATGTACCCGGACTTTCGATCGGACAGTTGATAATACTAGCCAGCTCGTGATTGAGCCGGATTATTAAATCAGGTATTGATTTAATAATTTACATATATGTATTTCAATATGTATATTCTAGTATTATGCTCTTTGTGTTATTCTATCTCTTTAGGCATTCGTGTTTTTATGCGAATGCAGGTATGTATATACAGTAGACTGTAATCCGTATTTCATTACGGAAAACATTCTAGAAGGTGGGTTTTTCCATTTATTCTTAAATGGAAATGAGGTGTAAAATAAAGGAGAGGGGAGTATGGTGAGAACCATGGCTCAATAGTTGACAAATAAATTCTTAATTCATTTGTGGCAACTATTAAAGCATGGTATTGTAAAAATCATTTTACAAAACCAAAGTGAGTTTTCTCTCTCACTTGCATGCTTCTTTATTCTTGAGCTCACCATTTTGCTTCACTCTCTTCTCTTCTTTTGAGCTCTTCCACCTTCAGCATCTACCTTCTCTCTACACTCTCATGTGTTGAGAATCGAGAGAGGAGATGAGATAGAAATACACATAGAACCATAGACTACATTCTAGAGTTCTTTGATTAGCAATCCAAGTTCTCTAGTTGCTCCATTTGATATTTAGTTTGGAGCTAGAGCCATGGAATACATCCCTCGGGTAGATCATCTTCGATAGAGGGAGACAGACGATCAAGCTCGATCATGGAGGCCGCTAGGAGCTTATGAAGAGGAACAAAGACCGAAGGACACGGATCTTTTGGTGAGAATCTCTATCATAGTAGATAGCCACTCCTAGTTAGCTAGTTTAGGGTATATGGTACTTTCTAGACGGGTTTCATTTAGCGCCAGTTTTAAACTCTAGAAAAATTTTGTTCCGCAAACGGCCACGGTAGATGGCCGGGGCACTAGTGTAACCCAACATTAAATACGTGTACAGGCTACACAGACTTTAATCGGACGGTTGATAATACTAGCGGCTTAGGATTAAGCCGGATTATTAAATCAGGTTTTGATTTAATAATTTATATATATATTTTTAAAATGTATATTCTAGAATTATTGTTCACTATTCATTTTCTCTCTCTTGGCTATTCGTATTTTTGTACGAATACGCGTATATGTATTTCGATACGTATACCGGGTTGCATTCTGTATCTATACGGAATTTGTTCTAGGAGATAGACACTTCATTTGTTGATTTTTATCTTATAGAAAATAAAAAATGAGGTGGAGGATGAGGTGTAAAGAAGTATGGTAGAGAGGTATGGCCTTGATTTTAAATATTGCAAAATCAATTGTGGTTACCATTCTTTCATAATTGCTAAAAAAATGAGCTATTCTTTTCTACACTTGGTTTTTCTTCATTTGAAGACGTAACCCTTTTTTTCTTGGCTTCTTCTTCTTCACTTCCTCCTCCTTCTTCTAGGTAGCTCACTTGAGCTTAGTATTGGATATGTATGCCCTAGAGGCCATTATTGTATATGTATACATGTGGATGGTTGGACATATGTATGTACATGACAATTTTGCTCGATATGATAGTATGCTATTTGGTTTGTCTTTATCGTAACATGTGCATAAATTTTACTTATTATTACGTATCATTTATACATGTTGATAAAGCCCGTAGGATCTATGCTTGACTACCGGCGTTGTGATAGTTATCATGCTTGTAGAAGCTAGGTAGTCGATAGGCACATCCTTAAAATGCCCCTAGTCATGGGAGTATCGAGACTGGACATTGATATTCCGGAGTAGACTAGTATATACGTTTCTAGACCCCGACGAGGGGCGATGGTTGGTCCCACAGCCATTGGTTTTTCACACCTAAGATCGTATACAGGTGCTCACTAGGGCTGAGTACACTAGACGGGCTCGCCCAGAAATTCTAGATGGTACTATACCAATCGTCAGATAGCAGTTTTCAGGTGACATGAGTACAGGTTAGTCTTCAGACCTGAGATCATCATTTTTCTTGTATTAGTTCCCACTGTACTTAGATTACTGTCCTACCACGGCTCTACTGAGTCGTGCAAACAGGTTTTAGTTGGGTACAGTTCCGAGTCACATGGAGGCAGTGAGCGATTGTTGGGGATTCATCTATCCCGTTATAGAGAGTCGATATCACACTATGTTCTATTGGCCAGTACCATAAGACCTTGGCCAAGGCAGTTGGGATTTACTGATAGTTAGATCAGTAGTTTCCCGGATTGGTCCTGAGCCCTATCAGCACGAATTATCGGGTTATTAGGGTCAAACGTTTACCACCCCCTAGACCCGGTATGCGATACTCTCAGACGAAAAGACCGGTCTGTACGGAGATTGTCACAGATAGGCTCAGTAGGGATCCGGATGAGTTTGCTTGTCGGCCTTCCTTTTTGACAGGTACCCGGGTAGCCGTTACGTACAACTAGTACCGCTGATGTGCTTGTGGTTATGGATTTATCCAGTAACTCATTGCCGGCATACAGTCGAGTCTTTAGAGTCCCACACAGAGCGTTTCCCTGGTTCAGGCGAAATGATGTAGTAGCCGTATTTTGATACGTGCAGAGTTCCAATCGAATGATTGTATTAGTTACCCGTACTTTCGATCGAGGTACATATAGCGTTCCGATCGAATTATTGCAGTAGTTATCTGGACTTTCGATCGGACGGTTGATAATACTAAGCCGGCTTGGGATTGAGCCGGATTATTAAATCAGGTATTGATTTAATAATTTACGTATAAATATTTCGATATGTATATTCTAATATTATGTTCTTGGTCCTATTCTATCTCTTTGGGTATTCGTATTTTGATACGAATACGGGTATGTATATACGGTAAATTGTATTCCTTATTTATACGGAAAACATTTTAGAAGGTGGACACCTCATTTTGGTTTTTCCATTTATTTTTAAATAGAAAATGAGGTGTAAAGATAGTGAGGTGAGTATGGTGAGAACCATGCTTCAATAGTGTTGACAAATGAATTGAATATTCATTTGTGCAAACTATTCAAGCATGGTTGTATTTTAATATTGGAAAAAAGGTTTTTACAAATCTATGGTTCATGTTTTCTCTCTAAAAAAAAGATTTCATTCTCACCATTTTGCTTCTCTCTCCTCACTAGCCTTTCTTGAGCCCCCCTCCTTATTCTTGATCTTCCTTTCTATAATCTCATGTGTTGAGAATCAAAAGAGGAAATGAGATAGATATACACTAAGAAACACTCACTATATCTTAGACACTTTAGATTAGCAATCTAGGGTCTCTAGTTGCTTCACTAGATTTTTAGTGTGGAGGTAGAGCCATGAACTATATCTCTCGGGTGGATCATCTTTGATGGAGGAAGACCGGCGGTCAAGCTCGATCAAGGAGATCTCAAGGAGTAAAACAAGGAGATAGAAGACCGAAGGACACGGATCTTTTGGTAAAATAATTCTATCATAGTAGTTAAGATCTCTTTAGTTAGTTAGTTTCGGTTTATGGTTAGATTCTAGGACGAGTTTTTTAGCGCCGTATTTTTAAACACCAAAATTTTTGTTCTGCAACGGCCACGGTAGATGGCCAGAGTGCTAGAAAAGCCAACATGGTATCAGAGCCACTCCATAAACCTTTACTGGCTAGTTTGCACAAGTTTAAAGTCTCGATCGACGAATTTTTCCGAATCGCGTTTCCATTTTCATGCCCGCTGTTCGATTTTGAAAGTTCAAAAAAAAATATTCAGATTAGCTTAAAATTACGTGTAGGCATTTAAAGAGGCCCTGAAGAAATTTGGGCACATGAGCCCAACATATGGCCGTGGAACTACCGCCTTACATGCCTATTGGTCGCGGTTCCGCGGTCGAAGTGTGGCCGTTGTGCTCCAAATTTCTTTTGGCACTCTGGAATATGGAAATGTGATTTGTGGGATGTATAATTTGGTGCCGGATTTGTTTGAGTACTGGTTTGCACTTGGGGCCAATGCGGAAAAATTTTAGTCGATCGAAATTTTTAATACGTGTTTATGAGTGCATATGTTAGTATCTGCAACCGTGAATATCATTGAGCTGTATAACCCGACTAATTACTATATGAACAATTAGACGGGTTTACGAACATGATATTGACGTTGATGTTCTGCATGGATTGTTGTGTTAGATAGCCTATAGTGCAGTGGTAGCAGTACTGTTCATATTCATTTGTATATTTATTATTGCGGGGCGAGCGTCCGACATGTGGACAGCCGTTTCCGTCAGATTGTATATTCTTTTATTGGGATACGACCGAGTTGAGGTCGATGTCACTATTGTAAATGTTGGATATAGTGCCCTCAAGTAAATTATCATAGTCGTAAGCAGGTGATTATGATGATTGAGAGAGGATCTATACCGGTAGAACAGTCTTACTCGAGATGATAGTATGCTATCTGGTTTGTCTTTATCATCATGCACAGCATTAGGTGGCATTACAGATAACTATTACATGTTGATAGAGCCCATAGGATTCTTGCTTGACTACCTGCAGTATGATGGCGATCATATACGTGGGAGCTGGGTGGTTTATAAGCACATCCTTAAATGTCCTTAGTCACGGGAGTTTCGAGACTGAGCATCGATACTCCAGAGGGGACGAGTGTATACTGATCGAGAACCCGACAAGGGGCAGTGGCCGGTCTCACAAGCAATTGATGTTACTTTGTTCACCTAAGATGTATACAGGTGCTCATTGGGTTATGAGTATACCGGAAGGACTCGCCGGGAACATGCTAGTTGGTATTATACCTATTGTCAGATAGCAATTCCCTGGTAACATGTGTACAGGTTAGTCTATCTACCTGAGATCGTCATTTGTCTCATGTGAGTTCCCACCGTGCTTTGATTACTATCCTACCAAAGCTTAAAAGAGTCGTGCAAGCAGGTTTTAGTTGGGTACAGTCCCGAGCTACCTGGAGGCAGTGTGCGGATCGTCGTGGGATTCATCTCTCCCGGTATTGGGGGTCGAAGTCGCGGTTGTGCACGGGTGGCCATCACCAGAAATCCTTGGCCTAGGTAGTCGAGAATTACTGATCTAGGATTGGTAGTTTCTCAGGTGGTGATGGGCTTCATACCGACACTAAATGTCACATTATTAGGGGTCTGGCTTTATCCACCCCCTAGACTCGATATGCAATACTCATAGACGAATGGAATGGACTGTATGGATACTGTCACTGTCAGGCTCAGTAGGGGTTTCAGGATGAGTTTGCTCGTCGGCCTCCCTTTTGCTCAATACCTGGGTAGCCGTTACGTACAGCTAGTGCCACTGACGTGCTTGTGGTTAAACCCACTGCCAGCGTATTGACGAGTCTTTAGAGTCCCACACAGAGGGTTTTCCTGCTTCGGGCGAAACGATATAAAGGCCGTATGGTTTTGCGGCAGGGTTCGATCACATACGTGTACTTATGCACGGATGATGTTAGGACGGATAATACTAGTGGATTTTGATTTAAGCTGGATCCTAGTATTATATTTGTTGGATTATTTTCGTCTCTTTGTATTCGTATTCTTCGGAATACGGATGCGGGTATGCATATATAGTTGAGGGGTATTCTTGTAATTTATTACAATATTACTTTTAGAAGATTACACATCATCATAGTTTAGACCTTTTTGGATTAAAAGGTTATTGAGGTGTAGGATGAAGTGTTTATTGCATTTTTGGTGGCATGGCTAATTAGTGACCCATGGTTACTATTCTAGCATGCTTAGGGTTTTGTTTGTTGTGAGATTATGTTGACTTGAGATATTTTAGTTGACTCTAGATATTTTGGAGACTTGACATATTTATTGTGATGGCTTCATTATTTCTAATCAACTCTCACAACACACAATAATCAAGCAAGCCATTTATTCATTCTTTTTCTCTCTCTTGAGTTGCTCTCAACACCTCATTCTCATGGCATCTTCTTCTTTCTCTAGCTCCACCCAAACCCTCTCATGAGTTGAGAATCCTTGGGTTTCTTGAGACAAATTAATCCTTCATCACTCTATAATTCATCTACGGTATCTAGAGTAGCGATCTAGGTGCCCTAGTTGCCTCGGATATGAGGTTGGAGCTCGTTGCATAGACTCTCGGGTGGATCATCTTCGATGGAGGGAGACCGGAGATCAAGATTGATCAAGGAAGCCCCTAGGAGCTTAGGATGATGGTTGAAGACCGAAGGACACGGATCTATTTGGTATACCATTCTAACTCCTTTGCATGTTTTGTTATTTAGGGCTTATGGGTAGATCCAAGTAATTGGTTGTGGTAGTGCCAAGTTTTATAAATTTTTGTTCCGCATTTGGTCACGGATTGATGGCCAGGGTGCTTGCATAACCCAACATAGTATCAGAGCCACTCCATAAGCCTTAGTTAACTCTTTGCGACATTAGAAATCCGCCGTTTTTGTCGTGCAAAAACTGCCGACAAAAACAGTTCCGAAAACTGAAAGTTTGAGATCTTTGCACACCTCGTGGGATCATGGTTTGAACTGAGAAGCCGCGGGGTGGTGCATGGGCACCCCGGAGAACCCCCGTGGGGGACCGAATGGCTAGGTCCACTCCCCAAGACCACCACAAGGTGGTCTTGGCAGTGGGGACCCGTAACTGCCCCACCTTGGGCAGTTTCGGGTCTGCCTCTCCCCCTGGCCACCTTGTTTTGGTCTCGGGGGGGTGGGGTACCCCCTCTAGGCCCTTGACTCAAAGTTAATTTCGTGCTCTAACTCCCCGCAAAGATTCGGGCGCATTTCGTTTTGATTCGGACTTCCGAATTGGCATTAAACGGTCGGTTTTAGGAACTTTAGCTTACTGTTTTTTCATGGTTTTGGAAATTGGTTTAGTTTACTAATTGCGTGTAGAATTCTAATGTCGTAGTTTTCAGTAAATACATTACTATCCGCGACCGTGACATTCATTCGAGCGGTAAAATTCATCTAACTGCTATATGTTCTTTTAGACGGGTTTGCGAACGTGACATTCACGTTGATGTTCTGTGTTGTGCTGTGTTGTGCTGTGTTGTGGCTGGATCGTCGTGTGGATAGCTTGGGTGCAATGGTAGTACAGTTTGGATTTATTTGTATATTTGATATTGCGGGGCGAACGTCCAAGATGTGGACTGTCGTCACTGCCAGTTTGTATATTATTTGTTTGGGGCATGACCGGGTTGAGGTCGATGTCACCGTTGTATATATTCTTTTCTTTTCTGTACTAGGATTACCCCACGGTGGAGTGCATGGTTAGCCGAGTTCTAGAGGGCAATGGGCCGCATCTCATGGCGTTGAGGCGGTGGGGGCCTCACTCTAGAATTGGCGGGCTATTCGTCGCACTCGTAGTGGTATAGGTTGACCCAAGGAGGGGTGCTCAAGTTACCAGATCCTGTGAAGTGTCGGGTGGACCATTCACTTTGATGAAGGGGGTTGCCTCACTTCTGGTTTTGACGATTAACTGTCCTCTCCTGTAGGGGTCTAGGTTTTCGTTGTACAGGCTATCCATATGACCAGGGGAACGTCGGGTTTCACTTGCATCTCAAAGGAAATCCGGGGCTCCCAAATTATCAGTATTATTCTGTGATGCTTATCTCTTATCTGTGATGTTGCATATATCATGACTGGAGCGATTATTATATATTGTTATATATATACTAGTAGATGTTTTATATGTTTTGCACCCGCGCTAGTCCAGCCCCCGCTCTGTCGTTAGTTAAGTAACCTAACGGGTGATGATGGGGCCTAGTGGCGAATGCGGATGGCATATACGTACATCATATTTTCGTTCTTTTCTGGTGTGATTAATTGATGGGACTGCATTGATTCTAATCAATGCAAAGATAAAACAAACCTATATATGATGTTGTTGGAACAATTTGAAAAAGCTGTTATTACAAGGACGTTTTCTTTTGTTTTGCACAGCGGTATTCGGTTATGAATATCCAGCACCTCATTCGACGAGGAAAGAGCCGAGATCCCTGTTGGGATACCTACAACGGCAGCAAGGTTTCGGGTGGCATCTCTCATGCCAATTTCAAAATTTTCCATTATAGATAACCCTAAACATAGGAACTTTAACTAGAGAATCAAACAAAACTAGCATGTTAACACTTTAACATCTAAGAGTTAGGGATTACAACCTTTGTAGTCCGTTCCTTCACTTCATAAGCTCCGTGTTGAGGTCCCTTCGCTGCGATCATCAAGTACCCAGACTCTAGAGAGGCTCCATGAAAAGAATGATGCAACCTTGCTTCCAATCTTCAAAATCTAAGATGATCTACCTTGAAGAAACACTAACCCAAGCTCTTGCTTCACTAATCATGTATTAGTAAAGCAAACACCCTAATCTAAGTGGCTAGAATAGATGATGATGATGAAGTAGGAATTTTGCTCTCTTTTCTTTTCAATTTCTCACATGATATTCATCACTTATGAAAAGCTAGAAAGCTTTCAAGAGAGGAAGAAGAATTTCTTTTGTGATGAATAATGAATTGTTGTGAGGTTAGAATTGCAACCATGGGTTAAGGATGACATCCTTAACCCTTGTAGAGACTTAACCACTTGCTATGGTTAGAGTTAGGTCAACAAATATCTTAAGGATGACAAAAAGGGTGGACAAAATCAAATAAGTCTACAAGCTTCCATCAACCATGACTAATTCCACAATTTTTGTATTCCTTAATAATAATCATAAACCCTAATCTAACCCTAGCATGGTACAAGTCTCATAAACGCTAGTTGCAATTGTAACCCTAACATGTTACAATATTATATATCACATATAGAATATTTTGTAACAAAAGAAAATAATACAATTAACATATATCGCATATACATCAATGTATTATCCAACTGAGAAAAAGAATCTTTAAGTGAGCTTATATTAGTTAATGTAATGTAATATATCAAATATATAATTATACATTAAATTATCGAATCAACACTTGATCCGATAATCCGGCTATTTCACAAATAACCGACTAATATAAAATGTTTCAGTTCAGCGAATCAACACTTGATCCGATGAACCGGCTATATCATATATACCTGTTCATACCATAATTTTGCATTATTATATTCCCCATTCTTACTCATTTTAAAAATAAACAGGTGCTTTTGATCCATGTCTGCTACATAGTTGCAGGTTACAGGTTCTCGGAACAAAAACAATGAAAAAGATAAAAAGACGATGCAAAAGTGAGACTACGACCAACAAATGGAAGAATCTTGATCAAGCCTATAATTTGAAGACTAAACGAAGATCAATAAACAAGTTCACAGAGTACAAAGGCAGCGCAAGGTTCAAGACTTCGACACGAAGTAAGCGGTAAAAGTCCACGACTTTATTCACTATGGAAATCTGGAAGAAATCTAGAAAACAAACTGAGAAACCAAGCAAAGAAACAAGAAGCAGAATGTAACCATAAGCAACCGGGAAAGATTGAGCCAACAAGACCACTATTTGGCCACGGAACCATGGCCAAACATGTGGTTTGGCAGCGGAACCACGGCCATAAAGGACACGTGTTGGCGCAAAATCTCGTGGTGGCTGGCGATGCGTTGACTAGGTCTTTTCTTAGGGGGTAAAATTGTAATTGCAGATATGACGCGATTGTAAACCTAGGGTTTCTATGTTCTATAAATAGAAATCCTAAAATCTATTTTAGGTCATGCCTCTTTTTATTCATCTATTCTGATCTTTAAATTCCTGTGTAAATGTTTGGAGAGAGCCATCAATAAAGTAAGTAATTTTCTTTCATTACCTTAGTATAATTTTTTTATTTGCCCTAGTTAGATAGTTTAGAAATGTTTATCAATTCCCTAATGAGAGAGTAGTCTCCTCGCTTCTTAGGGTTAGATTTGGGGAAGGCTTGAGAGATGAAATCTCTCACCCCTTTCTTGCCCATCACATATAATTAATAAGACTCCATGCATACATACACACACCGTTCCCTACGGCACCTTACCCCTCGAGGTAACGGTGATACCGTAGTATAAACGACCGGTTGCGTATGTTTTCCATGGAGGTTAGGGTAAGAATTAAGAAAGGAAGGACTAGAACCTAGAGGAAGAAACATTGTTTCTTCCCGATGGTACTAATCCCCTTTATTAATTATTACCATAACACCAAAACGAGATCTAAATTAGGGCATTGAAAGAGGTGAGGAAATCTTCAATTTCCAAACTTAACCTAAACCTAACCCTAGCAAGTTTCTACTTCTAGATTAAATCAGTTTAGTTTTTAGCGACAATCCATTCACACCGTTTGGAATTAACTCGTTAGACCAAATTAGTAAATACACAACATCCGTGTGGACCGACCGGTACTCACCGGCTAGCTACCAAGCGACGCCGTTCTTGATTGCGGTTACAAATATTCTTTGATTCATCTTTTTAAAAGTGCATATGCTAAATCATTGTAAATCAAATGGCGCCGTTGCCAGGGATGGCGTTGTTATTTTCTTTTTTGTAATTTCGGGTTAATATAAAATTGAAAAATCACAAAAAATGAAAAAAAATATAAAAATATAAAAATTTATCATTTTGTTATTTTGTGAAGGGTATTTCGTTTGAATTTTGCAGGACCGAAGAACGAGTTCGGATCCGGAAAAATCCAGAAAGCGAAACAGAAAACTGAAGATCTGAACAACAGAGGATTACAACAACAGAGGAGCAGAAGAACTTTGGAGTACTGAACCGTAACTTAAACCGCGTTTCCGCCGCTCCACCCATAGTTCTGCCGCGGATCCGCGGTCAGGAGGTGACATCATTATCTCCAAAAATTTCTCGGGATCTGAACCGCAAGGAGTGCCGCGTTTCTGCCGCAAATACCCCCTTTGTACCGCGTTTACGCGATCTGTTTACGTCAGCAGTAGACCAGGAAACCTCTGTGAGCTTTCTCTCTCCTTCTCTGTAAATTTGCCTGCAGGATTCATTGCGGTAAAAAAATCTCTCCCCCTTCCAATAATTGATCTTGTGCAGGATTCTTTGCGCCGCTCTTAAAAAAAATTTGTTTGCAAGTATTGTGTTTACTGCTTTGCATATTTTAATTTGACTTTAAGGGGCTTTTTACACCAATCCAGATTGGGTCGGGATTTCATTACCCTTCTCAGGACCCCAAAAATCACATAAGGCATATTGCATTGACCATCAATTAATTAAAAAAGATTAGACTCAGCCCTAAGGACTTCGCGCTCAATAGGACAGAGGAATAGTTGTAGGCATCAACCATTGATCCTAACCTGACTTTGTGGTGTCTAGGCAAGTGTGTCTAAGGCGAGTAGTTACTTAATTAGGCCCATTACTTACGTAGTGGAGAACCTCCCACTTACCTGGCACTTACCTGGCCACAATTGGCGGTGAAGAGGCGGTTTGAGGTCCTACTTCTTGCCCTTTGGAACAGTTAGGAGCTGTCTAGTTGACCTAGGTGACCCTAGATTTAGGCCTGATTGTGCATTTGTGGTTGATTGAACGTATGTCTAAGCCTTTTATCGAAAATCTTTTTGCAAAAAGCTCCATAAAAAAAACACAAAAAGGAAAAAATTTACAAAAAAGACTTGCAAATTTTTTCGCTAAGAAATCCATTGCACCCCACTTACACCCACCTACTTTTTCTTCTCCTTCTTACATAATGGGTACCCCGCCTCACAAAACCCTTGCCGAACTTTGGTACCCTGAACCAAACTTTGCTTCCTACGCGAATTGTTTTGGTCGTATTACAGACGACCCCTCCATGCCCAAAATTTCTTTGAATGATCGAATAGAAGCGTCTAGGAGAAACAGTTCGACTCCACAATACACTTTGTATCAACCATTTCAAACTTCCCCACCTTCTTTCGTCGATACCCCCTTTTCGAGTCCTGTTGTAACTCCGAAACCCATGTCTTTCGCTGAACATATTGAAAAATCTCGTAACCGATCTTTCACTCCTTTCAACACTTCCAGTTCTTGGGATCATGTCACGCCCCGCTTCCCAGAGTACGCTAAAGTGGGCACGTGACATAGCCAATCATGCTACCTGTGGGTAGGAAGTATCTATCCACAGTCACATTACGGCAGTAAAGATATCAAGAACAAAATAAAACTATCTAAAACATGTCCATAATCCAAGATAACATGAGTCAAGAATAATAAAATAAGGAAGCGAAAGATCCAATACAAAATAACTGGAATGTATGTCCCATAATGCGGTCTCACATCAGGAAATAAATGCAGGAAAGAAAACTAACTACTGCTGACACTCACAGCACAGCCTGTTGGCTGAAGTACTCCTGCTTGGACTGCAACAACGGTACAGAATCTGGGCCATGCAAAACCCAGATGTCAGCGCGTCAAGTCATCAAGTAATAACATATAAACAGGGTAACAAGCAATGCGAATATAAACATGAATGAAGGAAGGGTAACAATAATATGAAACAGAGCAGTGCAGTGGGTAAACTAAACTGTTCTATCAGGTTTTTCTGTTCTAATGTCTTTGAAACCAAATTGATGAATTATCGATGTAACTCAATAGTATCCCGTACATACCCGGGACCACGGCCCAGATTCTCGAGCTGAAACCGAGATATGCCGCTAGGCACTAAACAAGAATGTGTACAGATGAATGATGTCAGCAGCATCATTCCAAGGCTGGCCTAGCCTCTAAAACTGATTAGAACAAGTAGCGAACTGTTGAGTTACAAGTCATGTTTCACCTTTGATTTTCCTATACCCCCAAGTTATATGTGTATGTCAAGTCAGGTATCCCGTAATCAAGAACTAATGCCAACACAGGATCAGGTAAACAGGTTTGTCTGGATAGACAATAGGAATGATCCATGAGTACTACAAGTCAGATTGTTGGCATTAGGCACAAGATCAAGTAACGGGTCAGGTCATGGTACATCAGGTCAAGTCAAGCAGTATACGGTACCATGTCGGGTCAATCAATATGTATGTAGCAAGTCAGGTCAAGATGTAAACGATATCATGGGTGTGCTCATACTCAGTTACATAATCAAGCATGGTCATCAACAACATAAATTTAAGCAACGAATTAAACAATAAAGAAGCTTCGATTAATTAGCAGCACAGTTATCAATTGTGTTTCAGAGGGGTTATCAACATTATAAGAATACAGTAAGACATTTATGGCCGTTAAATCATGTTAACAAGTTTAAAAATTTTATGGATGCAATGATATATATATATATATATATATAGGTTCAATGGATTAAGTCACAGTTAATACAGGTTAAAAGTACACGAGTGTCCGAATGAAGTAAAACTATAGAGAAAGTGCCATAGGCTACGTCAATAGTGAAAGTGTGATTAAAACATGTAAATGTGATTATTAGGTTTAATATGGTAATTGCAAACTGTAGGTTTCACCTTTGGAAGATAAAATGATATATAACAATATTGAACACGAAAATAGGAAATTACCGTGCTAAAGTTAAACTGCAGGTTTAGGGTGTCATCAATGCATATGTAAATATTGTTTAGCATGTAGCAAGGGGTACTTGCCTCGACGGGTTGCGAAACAGAAGACGGAACGTAAAACGTCGGCGGGGAAACTCGCGACGGGCGCACGGTTCACGGAAAGAACCTAAACGACGAAAAGTGGAACCACACAGGTCAGGGTATCCCGCTGGAATGTCGGGGATCGTCGCCGGCTCGGCCGGATTCCGGCAACCCATGAAAAATAGTGAGTACAAGAAAAGATACTATAGGAAATGCAACGCAAATCGACGGAGATCGAAGGATATAGAGGAAGTAACTCACCCACTGGATTGTAGAGGGATGGCTGCGTCGTTGGCGTGTCGTCGATGGAGTTCCGGCGACCTACAGGGGACCTACAAATTTTAACAGAGAAGAAGAAAAGAATGAAAAGAAGAGACGGAGGAGGAAGAGAAGGAAGAAGAAGAAGAAGAAGGAGAGACTACATACAGGGTTGCAGAGGGTGTGCTGGTGGTGAGATCAACGGCGGTGATGGCGCCGGCGAAGAGGTTTCTGCGGTTTAGGGTTTGGGCTCGGGTAGGAATTGTTGGTGCAGGGAATGGAGAGAAGGAGAGGAAGAGGAGATGGTTGGGGGTGTTGGAGTGTGCAGGGGTAAGAAGGGTGATGGTGGTGCGGATGGCGACGACGAGAGTCCTCTGGAGATCGGTTCAGTTGGGGTTTGAGGGTGCATGCATGGGCTCGGGTAAACGAAAGAAGAAGGAGGAGGTGGCGAGGAGAAGGTGACGAGGAGGGAGAATAGACGATGGAGAAGAGGGGCTGCAGGGGTGTCGACGAGGAACAAGGTTAGGGTTTTTGAAGACGGTGAGGAGTTGGGTTCGTGGAGGCGAGGGTTTCTGCATGGGCTGAGAACGAAAGGGAGGAGAAGAAGAAATGTAGAGGGAGGTGACGATATCCACGCGGGGGTGACGAGATTCGAGGAGTGCACAGTGATCGCGAGATCTGTGAGAAAGGGCGTGAGAGGAGAGAGAAAGTGAAGAGAGAGAGAGAGAGAGGGAGAGAGAGAGAGAGACTCGCGGCAGGGGAAAAGAAAGGGACAAAAAGAGAGAGGAAGGCCCGGGGTTTTAAAGAATGGGGTGCGTTGATTGGCTGAAGGGTTTAAGGAAATTGTTTAGGAAATTATGAAAAGATTTTTTTTAGTATTTTAAAAAATATCTCCCAGCTGAATAGGAGGTTTCAAAGCTAAAAATATTTTCCTCACGTTGGTAAAATGGGTTATGAAAATTTAAAAAGATATTAAATAATTAGAATTGGCGGGATATAAAATATTTCCGAATTGCGCCCGGGTCGGGTCCAAAAATTTGAATTTGAAATATGAAAAATATTAGCAAGTTCCAAAAATTTAAATGAAGGATTTTGCAATGAAAAAGCATACCCCCTAGAAAGGATGCACGTACGTGCGCGTAGCCGTCCAAACACATCCGTTTCACCGAACGGGACGAGAACATGATGCAAGAACGCTACCATAGGGTTAGGGGTGTCAAGCATGCCATGACAATTATTTTTAATTTTATTTTAGATGCCTTAAATTGTTATATGCAGAAATGAATTGACGGGGTAAAATTTACAATATGTAACAATCAAGCAAGATAACTGAAATAAAGGCCACACTCCATTCATATGGTAACAGAAACTAGTAGTATTGGGCTCGGTTGTTACATTATACCCAACTACAAAAAGAATTTCGTCCTCGAAATTCCAAGAATATAAAGATACACAACAAATAACTATAAGTAAAGATGAGGAAACTTCTGCCGGATTTCATCTTCTCGTTCCCAAGTGGACTCTCCATGCGAGCGATTACCCCAAGAAACAAGCACAAGAGGGATCACCTTGTTCTTAAGAACATTTTCCCTTCGATCCACAATTTCAACCGGTCCCTCCTCAAAAGTCAATTCTTCTCATACTGTTAGCTCCGAATGATCCAATACATGTGTTTCATCTCGAACATACCTTCGGAGTTGAGATACGTGAAACACATCGTGCACATTCGCCAAGTACTGCGGTAAAGCCAAACGATACGCTACCTCACCAACACGCTCCAAGATCTCAAAGGGTCCGACAAATCGAGAACTAAGCTTTCCTCGACTTCCAAAATGAATCATCCCTCTAGTCGGTGATATCTCCAAGAATACCAAATCACCCACGGCGAACTCTAGAGGTCTTCTCGACGTGTCTGCCCAACTCTTCTTTCGGTCTTGAGCCGCTTTCATATGATTTCTGATAGTGTTAACTTTCTCAACTGTCTGCACAACCAAATCTGGTCCCAACAATCTTCGTTCACCGACATCGTCCCAACAAACAGGTGAACGACATTTACGACCATACAAAGCTTCAAATGGAGCCATCTGGATAGTTTCCTGAAAACTGTTGTTGTAAGAAAACTCCACGAAATGTAGATGATCCTCCCATGAACCCTTGAAGTCTAACATGCATGCTCTCAACATATCCTCAAGAGTTTGGATCGTTCTTTCCGACTGATCATCAGTTTGAGGATGATAAGCTGTGCTAAACTTCAATCGAGTTCCCAAACTTTCCTGTAAACTCCGCCAAAAGTGTGATAAGAACCGAGTGTCCCGATCGGAAACGATGCTCACCAGTACTCCATGCAATCTTACAATCTCCTGCATGTACCGCTCCGCCAAAGTCTCAGTTGATTGACCAACCCGAAAAGAGATAAAGTGAGCTGCCTTGGTCAATCGATCAACAATCACCCATACAGCATTGTTGCCTTTCGGACTCCGCGATAAAGCCGTCATGAAATCCATGGTTATATGTTCCGACATCCACTGAGGAATCAGAAGTGGTTGCAATAAACCAGCAACCCTTTGATGCTCAGCTTTAACTTGCTGACACACCAAGCACTTTGCCACAAAGCGAGCAATCTCCCATTTCATGCCTTCCCATCAGAAATGTTGTCGAATATCTTGGTACATCTTTGTGCCTCCTGGATGTACAGAATAAGCTGAACTGTGTGCTTCTTTCATAAGCTCTTCATGAATATCTCCTTTTGGCACACACAAACGGCTACCATACCTCAACGAACCATCTTCGTGGATCAATAAATCTGTTCGTAGTCCGGCTTCAACCTGCTCTCGAAACTTTTGCAGTCTGGGATCCTGCGATTGTGCTGCTTTAATATTCTCGATCAACGATGAATGTACTTGCAGCTGCATCAACTGTCCCGTAGAATGCGGTAGCATAACCTCCAAGTCAAATCTTCGAAAATCATCAACGAGCTCCTTCTGCGTAGTTAACACCTGAATTGCTGGTAACCGACTAAGCGCATCCGGCACGACATAAACCTTCCCCGGATGGTACTTAAGATCAAGATCGTAGTCAGCCATCAGCTCCAACCATCTACGTTGCCTCATATTAAGCTCCTTCTGCGTGAACACATACTTCAAGCTTTTATGATCAGTAAAAACTTCGACCCTTTCGCCCAAAAGGTAATGTCTCCAAATCTTCAAAGCGAAAATCACAGCCGCAAGCTCCAAGTCATGAGTTGGGTAATTCTTCTCATGGGTCTTCAACTGTCTTGATGCGTACGCTACAACCTTCCCATGCTGCATCAAAACACATCCCAATCCTTTCCCAGATGCTTCGCTGTGAATCACCAATCCTCCGGAATTGTCTGGCACGGTCAGAATAGGGGTTACCAACTTCTGCTTCAACGTCTCAAAAGCTAACGCACATTTATCCGTCCATACAAAAGGTACCACCTTGCGCGTAAGCTTGGTTAACGGCTCCGCCAGACGAGCAAAGTTCTCCACAAATCTTCTGTAATACCCAGCGAGTCCAAGAAAATTTCTTATCTCCGCAACATTCTTTGGAATCGGCCAATCTCGTACTTCTGCAATCTTTTCTGGATCGACGACAATTCTATCGCCAGACACAACATGCCCCAAAAACATTACTTCCTCCAGCCAAAACTCGCACTTACTCATCTTCGCATATAACTTCTCCTGTCTCAACGTCTGCAGTGCGAACTTCAAATGTTCAGCATGCTCTTCAAATCTCTTTGAGTAAACCAGAATATCGTCAATAAATACCATAATAAACTGATCCAGGAATGGTGAAAAGATTCGGTTCATCAATTCCATGAATACTGCCGGCGCATTCGTTACTCCGAAGGGCATCACTAAGTATTCGTAATGTCCATACCGAGTTCGGAACGCCGTCTTGCAAATATCTTCTTCTTTCACTCGGACCTGATGATATCCGGATCGCAAATCCAGCTTCGAGAATACCCTCGCGCCACTAAGCTGCTCGAAAAGTTCGCCAATGCGAGGGATCGGGTACTTGTTCTTAATAGTCACCCGGTTTAATTCTCGATAGTCGATGCACATCCTTCTTGTGCCATCCTTCTTTACTAGAAGAACTGGAGCTCCCCAAGGCGAGTTACTGTTTCGAATCCAACCCTTCTCAAGCAGTTCAGCAACCTGCTTCTTGACTTCTTCCAACTCCACTGGTGCCATTGGATAATACGCTTTGGATACTGGCGCTGCACCAGGAATAAGATCAATTGTGAACTCCACGTCTCGCTTCAGCGGTAAACCCGATATATCTTCAAACATGTCCATAAAATCGCGAACAACAGCCGGCTCTTCACTTTTATCAACTTCCATTGATGCAAGAATATTGTTTGTCGGCCTAGCCCTAAACTCGACTAGCCCGACAGAACTGCTTCCTCCAGTGAAGCTAAACTCGGGATGTCCGGGAATCTGGAAAATTACTTTCCTTTCCCTACAATCAATGTGAGCGTGGAAAGTGCCAAGAAAATCCATTCCCAGGACGACCTCATAGCTGCCCGTATCAATCACCAAGAAATCTGCAAAAAGCTCCCGTCCACACACAACAACTGTACAATCTTTACATTCACTGCTAGCTATGATTTTCCCATTCCCAGTGTGTATGTCCCAGAAACTAGACAGGGTCGTGCAGTCAATCGAGTGTGTAGTTATAAACTTGGATGACATAAAACAATGAGATGCACCAGAATCAAATAACGCTAATGCGGGAAAACCATGAACGAGTAGAGTACCTGAAACAACTTCTCCTGACGCCTTAGCTTCTTCACCTGTCAAGGTAAAAGCTCGAGCCTGATTAGGTCCTTGAGTCAGCTGTTTCTGTCCCTGGAACGGTCTCTGCGGAGGCATTTGAATATCATACCTCGTATGAAGCTTCGACGGACAAGCACTAACAGCGTGATCTGCCGCTCCACAAACCAAACAGAGTCCCAGCCTCCTTCGACAATCCTTTTGCACGTGGCCAGGTAAATTGCAGTAGTTACAAGTCATGCTCTTTCTTCGATCGACGACAACAGGCTTCTTCATGGGTGCTATACCTCGACGGTCCACTGGAATACCTCTGCGACCATAAGCTCGGTTTGGTACAAATGCTGGCTTCCTTACCGCAACTGCTGTCTGCTGCAAACTCCCCTTCATCCCAGATAAACTCTGCTGCTCTCGGGCTGCCACAAGTACTTGTGAGAAAGTGGTCAAACCCAGGGAGACAATCTGCCTCTGGATGTCTACGTCCAAGCTGCGCATGAACCTCCCTGCCCTGTCTGCATCGTTGGCAACTAAAGGTCCAGCGAATCTGCTGAGTCTTATCCATTCTGCTGCATGCACATCTACGGGTGCTCTATTCTGCTTTAGCCCGATGAATTTCTCTTCCATTTCCTCCCGTGCGGTCCGCGGGAAGAATTTTTCTAGGAAACTCTTTGAAAAATCCTCACACTTGATCGGCTTGGGCAAGCGGTTCTCCTCCACAAGCCACCATTCTTGGGCGTAGTCCACTAACTGAATGCGTACCACATCAACTCTTTTCTCATCTTGAATCTGTGCCGCAATAAGCAAGTTCTCTGTGTCAACTAGCCACGGCTCCGCTGGCAACGGCTCCTCCGGCAACGGCTCCTCCAAACCAGTAAATGCAGACGGACCCAAATGCCTGAAATCTGCTACGGTCCCTACTCGGTCAACTGGTTTAGCTCCAACATTGTTCACAGACTGCTGAACGATCTGCAAACCTTCCTGAAACAATTCCACTTGCTGCTGGATCAGCTCGGTCTGTTTCTTTTAATTCTCCAGCATTCCTCTTATCACTCCAAGCATGGCGGCTTCGTCCACACACCTTTGGTACGTCTTCAAATTCTTACCTACCATATTCCTGAAATCAAAACACCCAACATTAGCATGATTATAGATTCAAAATATAGATCAAGGCTAGAACTCCAAGTTACTTAAATAGAGTGCTGCATTGTAACTATGCCGCGGTATCATAGCCACAATTACATAACTCCACCCAAGTCGCCTAAGTCCTAGAGATAGCAAGGAATCAGGTTTTCGAATTGATATGCAAAGGAAGTTTGCACATCGTAAAAGATATAATCAGGAAGAATGTGATTCAAGAATGGTAAAACGGCAAGGTGGCAGGACATGTTTCCTAAACACGGGTATTCTAATTCGTGTATTTGGTACAATACCCAACTATAAAAGAATCAACTCGACTAACCTATGGCTCTGATACCAAAAGAACCATGTCACGCCCCGCTTTCCAGAGTACGCTAAAGTGGGCACGTGGCATAGCCAACCATGCTACCTATGGGTAGGAAGTATCCATCCACAGTCACATTACGGCTGTAGAGATATCAAGAACAAAATAAAACTATCTAAAACATGTCCATAATCCAAGATAACATGAGTCAAGAATAATAAAATGCGGAAGCGAAAGATCCAATACAAAATAACTGGAATGTATGTCCCATAATGCGGGCTCACATCAGGAAATAAATGCAGGAAAGAAAACTAACTACTGCTGACACTCACAGCTCAGCCTGTTGGCTGAAATACTCCTGCTCGGACTGCAACAGTGGTACAGAATCTGGGCCATGCAAATCCCAGACGTCAGCGCGTCAAGTCATCTAGTAATAACATATAAACAGGGTAATAAGCAATGCGAATATAAACATGAATGAAGCAATGGTAACAATATTATGAATCAGAGCAGTGCAGTGGGTAAACTAAACTGTTCTATCAGGTTTTTCTGTTCTAAAGTCTTTGAAACCAAATTGATGAATCATCGATGTAACTCAATAGTATCCCGTACATACCCAAGACCACGGCCCAGATTCTCCGGCTGAAACCGAGACATGCCGCTAGGCACTAAACAGGAATGTGTACAGATGAATGATGTCAGAAGCATCATTCCAAGGCTGGCTTAGCCTCTAAAACTGATCAGAACAATACAAGTCAGGTTTCACCTTTGATTTCCCCATACCCCCAAGTTATATGTGTATGTCAAGTCAGGTATCCCGTAATCAAGAACTAATGCCAACACAGGATCAGGTAAACAGGTTTGTCTGGATAGACAACAGGAACGGTCCATAAGGACTACAAGTCAGATTGTTGGCATTAGGCACAAGATCATGTAACGGGTCAGGTCATGGTACATCAGGTCAAGTCAAGCAGAATACGGTACCATGTCGGGTTAATCAATATGTATGTAGCAAGTCAGGTCAAGATGTAAACGATATCATGGGTGTGCTCATACTCAGTTACATAATCAAGCATGGTCATCAACAACATAAATTTAAGCAACCAATTAAACAATAAAGAAGCTTCGATTAATTAGCAGCACAGTTATCAATTGTGTTTCAGAGGTGTTATCAACATTATAAGAATACAGTAAGACATTTATGGCCGTTAAATCATGTTAACAAGTTTAAAAATTTTATGAATGCAATGATATATATATATATATATATATATATATATATATATATATACAGGTTCAATGGATGAAGTCACAGTTAATACAGGTTAAAAGTACACGAGTGTCCGAATGAAGTAAAACTATAGAGAAAGTGCCATAGGCTACGTCAATAGTGAAAGTGTGATTAAAACATGTAAATGTGATTATTAGGTTTAATATGGTAATTGCAAACTGTAGGTTTCACCTTTGGAAGATAAAATGATATATAACAATATTGAACACGAAAATAGGAAATTACCGTGCTATAGTTAAACTGCAGGTTTAGGGTGTCATCAATGCATATGTAAATATTGTTTAGCATGTAGCAAGGGGTACTTGCCTCGACGGGTTGCGAAACAGAAGACGGAACGTAAAACGTCGGCGGGGAAACTCGCGACGGGCGCACGGTTCACGGAAAGAACCTAAACGACGAAAAGTGGAACCACACAGGTCAGGGTATCCCGCTGGAATGTCGGGGATCGTCGCCGGCTCGGCCGGATTCCGGCAACCCATGAAAAATAGTGAGTACAAGAAAAGATACTATAGGAAATGCAACGCAAATCGACGGAGATCGAAGGATATAGAGGAAGTAACTCACCCACTGGATTGTAGAGGGATGGCTGCGTCGTTGGCGTGTCGTCGATGGAGTTCCGGCGACCTACAGGGGACCTACAAATTTTAACAGAGAAGAAGAAAAGAATGAAAAGAAGAGACGGAGGAGGAAGAGAAGGAAGAAGAAGAAGAAGAAGGAGAGACTACATACAGGGTTGCAGAGGGTGTGCTGGTGGTGAGATCAACGGCGGTGATGGCGCCGGCGAAGAGGTTTCTGCGGTTTAGGGTTTGGGCTCGGGTAGGAATTGTTGGTGCAGGGAATGGAGAGAAGGAGAGGAAGAGGAGATGGTTGGGGGTGTTGGAGTGTGCAGGGGTAAGAAGGGTGATGGTGGTGCGGATGGCGACGACGAGAGTCCTCTGGAGATCGGTTCAGTTGGGGTTTGAGGGTGCAGGCGTGGGCTCGGGTAAACTAAAGAAGAAGGAGGAGGTGGCGAGGAGAAGGTGACGAGGAGGGAGAATAGACGATGGAGAATAGGGGCTGCAGGGGTGTCGACGAGGAACAAGGTTAGGGTTTTTGAAGACGGTGAGGAGTTGGGTTCGTGGAGGCGAGGGTTTCTGCATGGGCTGAGAACAAAAGGGAGGAGAAGAAGAAATGTAGAGGGAGGTGACGATATCCACGCGGGGGTGACGAGATTCGAGGAGTGCACAGTGATCGCGAGATCTGCGAGAAAGGGCGCGAGAGGAGAGAGAAAGTGAAGAGAGAGAGAGAGGGAGAGAGAGAGCGACTCGCAGCAGGGGAAAAGAAAGGGAAAGAAAGAGAGAGGAAAAGTGGGGCCCGGGGTTTTAAAGAATGGGGTGCTTTGATTGGGTGAAGGGTTTAAGGAAATTGTTTAGGAAAATATGAAAAGATTTTTTTTAGTATTTTAAAAAAGATCTCTCAGCTGAATAGGAGATTTCAAAGCTAAAAATATTTTCCTCACGTTGGTAAAATGTGTTATAAAAATTTAAAAAGATATTAAATAATTAGAATTGGCGGGATACAAAATATTTTCGAATTGCGCCCGGGTCGGGTCCAAAAGTTTGAATTTGAAATATGAAAAATATTAGCAAGTTCCCAAAATTTAAATGAAGGATTTTGCAATGAAAAAGCATACCTTCTAGAACGGATGCACGTACGTGCGCGTAGCCATCTAAACACATCCGTTTCACTGAACGGGACGAGAAAATGATGCAAGGACGCTACCACAGGGTTAGGGGTGTCAAGCATGCCATGACAAATATTTTTAATTTTATTTTAGATGCCTTAAATTGTTATATGCAGAAATGAATCGACGGGGTAAAATTTACAATAAGTAACAATAAAGCAAGATAACTGAAATAAAGGCCACACTCCATTCATATGGTAACAGAAACTAGTAGCATTGGGCTCGGTTGTTACAGATCAACAAGTCCATTCACCTTTTTATTCAAATGTTGATCCTACTCCTGTCCAACCATCCAATTCCTACCAGTCCTACCTGACTTTCCCACCTTCACTAGACATTGCTTCTACACAGCTATTTGGGAGTTTCCATAATTCAAACAACCTTGAATCTTTTACTGAAACCCCTTCACAACCCACGTCTAATTTGGAATAGTCGTTGGAAGCTTATATTTTAGAAACAAACAAACAGATGAGGAATTTGGATGCGTCCATTGCCGCTCTTAATTCATCAAGACAACCTAGTGAACCGGTAGCTAGTTTCCAACTAGCTCCGAATCTTCCAATATATGATGAGGTGGTTGGACAGAGTGAGAATTTGAGAGGAGAGAGTGAGTTGTGCACCTTTCCAAATAAAACCTACCCATTACCAATTGAATTCCACAACTCCAGTTTTCAAACAAGTGTCCCAAATGATTCATCAGTTGAAAATAAAACATTTCATGAGTTATGCGACTGTGTAGTGCTTGATTTTCCAGATTGTGAGGCGTCCCTTTTGAGTGAAACCACACCTAATCCTTTTGAACTCTACACCTCCACTCTAGAACCTAAATTTATAAATATCCATGCTTTTGATGAGGTGTCTGAAAAAATTTATTTTCACTTGATCGAGGATATTGACGCCGGGAATATTTTGGATGATGAACCCGTAGATTTGACTGAAATTTCATCTCCAATTCATCATCCCGAGTCATTAAATGTTTCTCCCGAACTTCATATGCGTCTTGATTTTGATGATAATTGCATGGATGAGGTACCTTTTGAGGAGAATTATGAGGATAGTATTGAGGAGAGTATTGAGGATGAACCATTTTTGTTTGATATGTCGAATTTTCCAATTCATCCTCCTGAACCTTTAACTGTTATACTTCCTAAATCACCCTCCATCATTTCCATCGTTCGGACCACGCAAAAGATCACGCAGGAGGACTGTGAGTTTGAAAAATTTCTGTTCGATCACAACAGTTTTGACGCAACTAGTGCGTTCCTCCTTGAATCTGACACTCTTCTCACAACTGATACCGATTACGAGTGTTTCACTTTTTCGGACGATTTTGAAGACTCACCGCCCGAGTTTGAGTCCTTTGAATTTTCAGATGAGTTAGTTGAACCATCAGACTCGGTTGCTTACAATCATTTCGAACCATTAATGGAATCCTTCGAGTTCGAGATAGATTACTTAGGTGAGAATAAGACTATCCCTAAATCACTCCCCTTCGTCCTTTCCAACGTTTCGACCGTGCAAGAATCTGTCGCGCTTCCAAGTTCATTGGATGGTTCACCAAGTTCAACCTACCCATGTTTTCTTGCGAATCTTGAGGGATTTGACCCTATTTCTCAACAGGTTGATAGATTAACACAATATCTTTTTACACATCGGTCATCACAAATTGTGCTAATTTATTCACTCAATTTACACCCTCAATTTCGTACTACACTTCTTTCTCTCTTCCGCCATTCTTCTCCTCTACCGAGACCGTATACCGCTTCTATCTCCACACAGTCTCGTATGCTTCTCATTTCTTTTCTTTACACTCCATTCTTTCACCAACTCTACCATTATCACGATAAATTTTTTGAATGGTTGGTACTAACCTTTGGCCTGTGTAAGGCCTTGTATAGTTTGATTTTTCTCCTCCCTAACTCTGAACTTTAATGCTTAAACAGTGGAAACACTGTCTCACTTATGTTTGGGGGGATTTTGTTGTATATATATTTTGTTTTTCTTTTAACAATAAAAAAATAATTTTTTTTTATAAATAAATAAACAGGGGAGTGCCGACATTTTGACCCTCTTGGTGTAGCATGACAGTGAGGACACTGTAAAGTTTAAGTTTGGGGGTGTGCTCGGTAAGCCTTCTTCCTTCGTATTCATATATACAAATTGAGAATAATCAATCCGACAACAATCGGAATTAACTTGTTAGAAAAAATTGAGAATACACAAAATCCTTGTGGACCGACCCGTACTCTCCGGCTAGCTACCAAGTAACGCCGTTCTTGATTGCGGTTTCAAATATTATTTTGATAAATCAAATGGGTGTGGCTGCATAAAACAGTGGAAACACTTTCTCACTTAAGTTTGGGGGGGATTTTGTTGTATATATATTTTGTTTTTCTTTCAACAATGAAAAAAAAATATAAAAAATAAACAAGGGAGTGCCGGCAATTTTGACCCTCTTGGTATGGCATGACAGTGAGGACACTGTCAAGTTTAAGTTTGGGGGTGTGCTCGGTAAGCCTTCTTCCTTCGCATTCATGTGTATCTTTTTGCATTTGCTTACTTATTTTAAAATCCATAAAAATTGAAAATTTTGAAAAATTATAAAAATTAAAACATTCAATTTTGGCCTTAATCGATTTGAGTTTGACAAATAGGTTAACTAGCTAGAAACAACTAGATCTTAGATTTAGGAAATTAAAACCCCTAAAAATAACCTTTCTTAAAATATAACGGTAGAAAGTATATGTCTTTGTAGTTTATTTAGAAATAAGCAAATTTCGAGTTGACTTCTTGGGCTAAGCTAAAACAAGGGAAAAGTATGTAAGTGCACGGCGGCGCCCCGGCTATCAATCCGACGCCGGAATGCGGAAGCGGTGAAAAACTTTAATTTTGCGGACTTAGCAAACCGGCACCACCGCGCACTAAACATCCGGATCGTAACCATTAACAAGTCTAAGCAAACTACAAGATAGGGAAGAGAAGTATACCGACAGATCCGAGTCCTCCGGTCTTCTCGTCGTCGTCCCGATCTCCTGCGGAATGTCCCGTCTCCTCCTCGTCGCCGGAAGTGCACCACGTCGCCTACATCGTTTACGGGCTCCCACCTCAATGCCGAGGCAACTCGGGCACGAAGCTGGCTACTCGACGTGCCCAAGATTCGCTGTAGAATATTTAGTAGAACTTGTGTCTCATTTTTGGGGTAGTGGAGGTGCCATTTTTGGTGGAGGAAAGAAAGGATTTTGGAGATCAACTAGAGAGCTCTTTTCTTAGCACAATATGAACAAAAATGCCACACCAAAATGAATCAATCAACCCCCCCCCCCTAAAGTGGCCGGCCCATGTAGGAAAAAGGAGGAGAGAGGAAAAAGTCAAGGGGGAGTGACCATATCAATCATGCAAGAAAAAGAGAGAGGAATGGTTATCATAATCAACCATGATCACAAAGCAATGCCAACACTCCACACAACCATCATCAACAACCATGATGCTAACAAAGTCAAGCAAGTCAATGGATGGTGCACCATCATGAAGACTATCATGATGCTACAAAAAGCAAAGACCCCCTCCACAAATGCCTATTTGCAACAATGCAAATAAACCCTCCTCCACCAATCTTCGGCCAATGAACGGAACAAAGGAAATTGGCCGAAACGGAAAGCAAACCGGCAACTCCAAAAAAACAACTGGTCCTGTAATAAATTACAGGAAAACCCCGATACTGTGCATACACACCCGCATCTGTATTTCGACCGAAATACAAAATGCAATGAGACAAAATCTCCACTGTACTATACTAGAATCCGGCTTATACCAAAACCGGCTAGTAATATCTGTTCGATCCTGATCCGTGCAATACCGCACGTATCTGATCGAACCCTGCCATATAACCATACGGCCTATAGTACAGACTGTCCGATCCTGATCCGTGCAATACCGCACGTATCTGATCGGACCTTGCCATATCTCCATACAGCCTCTACAACCTTTCGCCCGAAAGCTGAGTAACTGAAAGTGTGGTGGACTCTAAAGACTCGTCAATACTATGGTTGTGGATTTAACCACTAGCACGTCAGAGGTATATGCCAATACGTGACGGGCCACCAGTTATTGACCAAAAGGGACGTCGATGAGGAAGCTCACCCCGACACCCAACTGAGCCTGTCAGTGACAATATCCGTACAGTCCGGTCCGTTCGTCTATGAGCATCGCATGGCGGGCCTAGGGGGTTGGTAAAAGTCAGACCCCCAAAAGCGGTACAAGTCGTGTCGGAGTGTAGCCCAGAACACCCTGAGATACTACTGGAATACCTACCAGTAAATCTCCTTGCCTCGGCCGAGGGCTTCGTGTAATGGCTCTCCTAGACACAGCACGACCTCACCCCCAATACCGGGAGAGACGAACCCCTGAAGATACGCTCACTGCCTCCATGTGGCTCGGGACTGTACCCAACTAAAACCTGTTTGCACGACTCCTTTGAGCCGTGGTAGGGTAGTAATCAAAGTACAGTGGGAACTCACACAAGACAAATGACGATCCCCAGGTCGATGAACTAACCTGCACACATGTCACCAGGGAACTGCCATCTGACGTCTGGTATATGACCAACTGGCATGTTCCCGGCGAGTCCTGTCCGGTGTACTCATAACCCAATGAGCACCTGTATACATCTTAGGTGAACCAACTGACACCAGTGGCTTGTGAGACCGGCCACCGCCCCTCGTCGGGGTCTCGACTGTATACACTAGTCTACTCTGGAGAATCGATGCCCTGTCTCGAAACTCCTACGACTAGGGACCTTTTAAGGATATGCTTATAGACTACCAGCTCCCACGTATATGATCGCCCTCATACTGCCGGTAGTCAAGCAAGAATCCTAGGGGCTCTATCAACGTGCAATAGCGACATGTCAGGTCACCTAAAGCAGTGCACGATGATAAAGGTAAACCAGATAGCATACTATCATCTCGAGTAAGACTGTCCTACCGGGATAGGTCCTCCCTCAATCATTGCAATCACGTGCCTGTGATCCAATAATTGACTCTGAGGGCACTATCTCCAACAATCTCCCACTTGCACTCAAGGCTAATTATTGCGATGTCGCATACTCACAGCCCGTGTGATACCGAACACCCAACTCCTCTACTAGTCAGTCTCACAAAATTCGTTTGTGAAACTATTGCGTTCGAGGAATAGCCTCAGTGAGTGGATCCGCCTTGATGTCTCTTTCTATGTCTCTCTATATCTCAAGTTCGCGGAGAAACTCATCTCCCGAAATGAGCAATACCTGTCTTAGAATGTGTCTGGATGTCTGATGGGACATAGCTCATAAATGAACTCCAAATCCAAACTTCTTAGACTGTATCGTTAACTGAACTTAATCAGTATCCTGCGCCATGCCACCCTCAGTATTTCCTTGGACCACCTGTCCAAAATACTGCCCCTCATCAGAAGGAAAAATATAACTCTGACAACCTCCTTGTCGTCCATGTCACCTTGGAAGCCTGGAATGATAACTGTTTCCCGAATGTGGCTGTCATTTTCATATCTAGAACATCCACTTATGTTCTAAAACTGCTTCCGACTGCTTCTCCAGGATTGGATCAATGTCAACTTATTGCATCTAGTGCAAGAACAACATCTGGTGTGGTACTTGACATCTCATGATTGACTCAATTGCCTGAGCAAGTGATCTGCCAATCATGCACGTCCCTCTCCCCTTTAGTCTGTAAGACACCTTTAGAGAGGGTGACTCCATCTTCTGCAGGTACACTACCGTGCATGGAGTCGTCCATTCTAAATACTCTTAGAATGCTGTCAAAGTACCCTGATTGGGAAACCACCCAAATCTAGATCTAAAACCATAGATCTAGTAACCAGTATGTCTGACATAAAATCCATTTCCTTTGTGGAGAAACCACTGTGTGACGACCAAAGTATAACCGATTGTAGTATAGGAGTTTCTTTTCCTATTCTGTGTATGTCATCCAAATACCAGGATGTCACACCCTACTACCTTCTCAACAGATCCATCCCCTATTCTGATGAAGTCAAACCCATGACTGTCACGTCAGAAATAGATGATCTATCTCCGCTACAACTGCTTTAGTCTGTAAATAGACATAAGCTACCTGTCCACCAATGCTTCCGCTGCTCCCACTGACTACGACAACCCTCTGGCAGAGTCATATAAACGTACACTTCTGAAGCGAGTTCAGAACGACGCTATACTCATCCTCCTGCCGGGTCTCGTAACCTGGAACAACAGCAATGGTAATTGTGGGTAAACAAGAACTTCCCTGTCACCGTCCTTGAGGCTACCGGAGTACCTCTCGGGTGCCTGAAGTTACCCACCTTATCTGCGGAGTGGCCAATGGAATGTCAATCCAGATTGAATCTTTAGGTTCCTTATCAAATCTTCAGTAATCGTTTGTGGTTCTGGAATTACTTCCAGTTCTACCATACTCCCACTACTGTTTTCTGAAAAAAAATCCATTTTTAATAAAACTGTGGTGAGCCTAGAACAATATTGCTATTGTTCATCCAGATGGTAGAAAGTCAACCCTCGTCATAGCCTGGGTCAACCCACAAACAGCCATTACAGAAACGTGCCTTGAGTTGTCCAGTGTCTGGTTTTAATCATAAACCGGACAACTCCCCATACCTTAACATCGTTAAGATATGAACTGTTCTATATCCAATATAGAAACAGAGGCACTGATTTAATTGAACCAGATTCAAATCATGCAGCTGTCCCCAGCGCATGTTAACTTAATGGAAGGAGGCCGATCAGCGTTACTCAACTTAGGAATACTTCCAATTATGAGTAACCTGAAAGAGAAGCAAGATCTCTTTATCATTACTATCAACTGAATACCATACACAAGTATCTACATCTTTGATCTCTTTGAAGAATCCCGATACTTGCTATACCTGGTTCTCTACTCTATTCAAATACCTATAACTTCTCAAAGTTCGGACCCTGTGTTTCCACGAAACACCTGTCTAAAAACTAGAGAAGTCATAAGTAAACCGAATATAGTACGAGGACCAACCCCTCTGTCCTGACGGACCCTGGAAAACATACAATACTCTGTATAAGTCCCTTGAGTCTGATAACTCATTCACTGTGTGTCGTAGGTTGAAAACTGTACTTATGGTTAAGAAGAATTACACCGATGTTTAATGCTCCTTACCTAACCATCCACTGATATAGGTAAATGTCGTAGACATAATTTCAGAAAGGTATATCTCACTCTATGAAAATAGACGTACAGATATATCAATTTGAAATTGGTGCATGAAAGCGGATATTCAAAACCAAATATTTGCCGACCGGCAAACAACCCAGGTGATTTCCTCAAATATCACCGATTACAACGAATCCCGATATGATGAGGATGATCACCCAATTCCCAATAACTTACTCCCACTCATCATCTGTAAAACCATACAGATGTGAGAATCATACTTGGTAAATACATACCCTGGAATAAGTATCTAATCGGGAAATCAGTTTTCCTTTAACAGTATACAGTGAAGCTGAAACATTGAAATGTTTCGATGGGGTATCCTGGTATTCCTAGTAATGCCTCTACCATTATCCAGATTCACAACTGTAACCGTATAATTCTTTGCCACCTCTCCAAATCCCTTCATATGTCTTTAGTCTTTACCTTCTGCACACCCCTTTAGGCCAAATGGTTTTCTTTCTTTCCTACCGTTCGGCACCAGCCTATGGTTTGGAAGAAGACTATCCAATAAGCATAATGGGTGTATTGTCCCAATCCTAGGAACACTCGCAATGAGAGAGGGTGAAGATAAAAGACAACCGAATAAACCTTATTCCTATTTCTCCTGAACCAGAATCCATCCCCGAACTGGAACAAGTTCCATTCGAGTTCGTATATAACCATACGATGGATTATCCAATAAAATGGGATCTTCGTAGTGATACGGAGTGTCCTGGAGAAATACAAAGGTGATGTGGGAGTGGTAACGAAATATTTGGTTTGGTCGTGAATATCTGTTGCAATTTACTTTGCCCTCTTACTAATCCCTTGCTTTGTCTGAACTTAATACCTTCTGTACACCATCGTTATGCTAATTGGTTTTCTTCATTCCCTACCGGTCGGCACCAGCCTAAGGTTTGGAAGAAGACAATCCAATTTGCGTAATAGGTGTACTACCCCTAAACCAAGGAGTACTCGCAACCTGAGAGAGGGTAAAAGGAAAAGACAACTGAATAATCCTATCCGTTTTCTCCAGAACCGGAAACCATCCTCGAATAAATCTTTCGAGTTCGTATCTAACCATACGATGGTTTTGTCCAATGGAAGTGGACGTTCGTAGTAAAACGGGGTGTCCTGGAGAAAAGGGTAAAAGTAGGAGTGGCAATGAGATTTGCAACTCTGACAATCCAAAAGCCAGTGTTAAGTAGGTTCGGTCAACTTAGTCACTGAGTCATAGTCTAGGGTCGGGTCAATGGTCGCTGCCAAAGAGAGAGAGAAAAGAAACACTCAGCGTGCACTCTAACCTAGATCAGAATGGTTACCAATTTATCTAATCTGGAAACCTCCTACTGTACCTCAAATTTTCCTCCAAACCTGAAAGAAGAATTAGTCGGGGTCACCCGAGGAGTAAACTAACTCATCAGTGGGAATCGGGATCCAACTATCATCGCATGATAACATGACGGAATCCGCTCACGGCATCACACTCCAGAAGGTATGCGCATATCTGGCAGGTTTCAGTTCTTTTGAAACTCCCGATGTAATTTCTGCCCCATGCTCTTATGACCTTGGCGTGAGGTCAAAATATCATAAGTCACATGTCAAGTTCTACCCATCATTATCCAGGTTAATTTGAATCCACCCATACATACCCTTGACGTAGGCCAAAATAGTAGTACGACTGTCCCAAACCAATGCATCTATCTATGCAACAGATAAATACCCGGCAGCTACCAATCACTATGCCTTGGCGTGAGGTCAAAATACATAGCTTGAATACTACCGAATATTTAACTGAAATGATGGAGGGCTACGAATGGTTTCTGGCGAAAACCTTTAACGTAAAGAACTTGATATCGTCGAAGGAACGGATAGCTTTTTTTAAAAATATAGTGACGAAAACCGTTGCTAAAGAGGTCACTCCCAGTGAAGGGATCTCGGCTCTTTCCCCGTAGAATGGGGTGCAGGATATTTCAAATGAATACCGCGATGCAAAGCAAAAGTAATCGGCTATAGTGAAGTTAATGCCCTGACGCAAAATTCTGTCCAAGGGGTCACTCCCGGTGAAGGGATCTCGGCCCTTGCCTCGTCGACTGAGGAGCAGGATATTCCAACTGAATACCACGATGCAAAACAAAAGTGAACGTCCTTGCAATAACAGCTTTTTGAAAAGTGTTCCAACAACATCAGATTAGGTTTGTTTTTAACTTGCATTGATCCGAATCAACGCAGTCCCATCAATTGATCACACCACAAAGAACGAAAATAATATGACGTACGTATATGCCATCCGCATTCGCCACTGGGTCCCGTCATTACCCGTTAGGTTAGCTAACTAACGACAGAGCGGGGACTGGACTAGCGCGGATGTAAAACATATACAACATCTACTAATATATATACCAATATATTATATTTCGCTCAAGGCGTGAAAGAAATGCAACATCACAGAGAATGAACAGCATCACAGAAATAATACAGATATCTGGGATCCCCGGGTTTCACAGAGCCACTACTGAAACCCGACGTTCCCCTGGTCGTGTGGATAGCCTGCGCAATGAAAACCTAGACCCCTACGGGCGCGGCAAGTCGCCCGCCAAAACCTGAAGCGAGGCAGCCCCCTTCAGCACTGTGAATGGACCACCCAGCACTCCACGGAATCCGGCGACTTGGGCACCCCTCCTGGGTCAACCTGTACCCCGTACGAGTGCGGCGAATAGCCCGCCAATCCTAGAGTGAAGCCCCTTCCGTCTCAATGCCATGAGATGCGGGCTTGTTGCCCTCCAGAACCCGGCTATCCGTGCACCCCTCCGCGGGGTAATCCTAGTACAGAAAGTAAAATATACATACACCGGGTACAACGACCGCAACCTGGCCGTGCCCCAAAATAATAATACAAACTGGCAGTGACGGCAGTCCACATGTCGGACGCTCGCCCCGCAATATCAAATGTACATAATACCACCACAACTGTACTAGTATTGCAACCAGGCTATCCCCACGACCGATCCGCAACATCACAGCATAAACATAGAACATCAACATGAAAATCACGTTCGCAAATCCGTCTAACCGGGCTATAGCAGTTAGACAGGATTTACCGATCGAGTGACATTCACGGTCGCAGATATAATGTAAATACTGTGAAAAATGTGTTTAAAATATCCGATCGATCAAAAATTAACAAGTGGGCCCTCAATCAAAACTGTAGCACTCACAGAAATCCTGGGCCCAATTTTAATATTCCAAAACCCAAATTTTAAGCCCAGAAGGCCTCTGAAAAAATTTGGTGAAGTGATGTGAATAGTGCGCGGCGGAAGGGCCGCGGGAATGGGGTTTGCGCGGCGCTTCCGCGCTCCCACTGTGGAGTTACTTCGTCAAATTTTTACAGAACTCTTAGATTTTCCAGTACATCAATATTTTACAACCTGAAAAATTTTTCGAGACCAAAAATTTTCAACAGAAACTGATTCGAACTAAAATGCAATTTTGGAACATTCGATCGATCGAAACAGAAAAACACATTACACCAAGCTAGACTATGTTAATGGCGAGGCTCTGATACCACTGTAAGTGCACGGCGGCGCCCCGGCCATCAATCCGACGCCGGAATGCGGAAGCGGTGAAAAACTTTAATTTTGCGGACTTAGCAAACCGGCACCACCGCGCACTAAACATCCGGATCGTAACCATTAACAAGTCTAAGCAAACTACAAGATAGGGAAGAGAAGTATACCGACAGATCCGAGTCCTCCGGTCTTCTCGTCGTCGTCCCGATCTCCTGCGGAATGTCCCGTCTCCTCCTCGTCGCCGGAAGTGCACCACGTCGCCTACATCGTTTACGGGCTCCCACCTCAATGCCGAGGCAACTCGGGCACGAAGCTGGCTACTCGACGTGCCCAAGATTCGCTGTAGAATATTTAGTAGAACTTGTGTCTCATTTTTGGGGTAGTGGAGGTGCCATTTTTGGTGGAGGAAAGAAAGGATTTTGGAGATCAACTAGAGAGCTCTTTTCTTAGCACAATATGAACAAAAATGCCACACCAAAATGAATCAATCAACCCCCCCCTAAAGTGGCCGGCCCATGTAGGAAAAAGGAGGAGAGAGGAAAAAGTCAAGGGGGAGTGACCATATCAATCATGCAAGAAAAAGAGAGAGGAATGGTTATCATAATCAACCATGATCACAAAGCAATGCCAACACTCCACACAACCATCATCAACAACCATGATGCTAACAAAGTCAAGCAAGTCAATGGATGGTGCACCATCATGAAGACTATCATGATGCTACAAAAAGCAAAGACCCCCTCCACAAATGCCTATTTGCAACAATGCAAATAAACCCTCCTCCACCAATCTTCGGCCAATGAACGGAACAAAGGAAATTGGCCGAAACGGAAAGCAAACTGGCAACTCCAAAAAACCAACTGGTCCTGTAATAAATTACAGGAAAACCCCGATACTGTGCATACACACCCGCATCTGTATTTCAACCGAAATACAAAATGCAATGAGACAAAATCTCCACTGTACAATACTAGAATCCGGCTTATACCAAAACCGGCTAGTAATATCTGTTCGATCCTGATCCGTGCAATACCGCACGTATCTGATCGAACCCTGCCATATAACCATACGGCCTATAGTACAGACTGTCCGATCCTGATCCGTGCAATACCGCACGTATCTGATCGGACCTTGCCATATCTCCATACAGCCTCTACAACCTTTCGCCCGAAAGCTGAGTAACTGAAAGTGTGGTGGACTCTAAAGACTCGTCAATACTATGGTTGTGGATTTAACCACTAGCACGTCAGAGGTATATGCCAATACGTGACGGGCCACCAGTTATTGACCAAAAGGGACGTCGATGAGGAAGCTCACCCCGACACCCAACTGAGCCTGTCAGTGACAATATCCGTACAGTCCGGTCCGTTCGTCTATGAGCATCGCATGGCGGGCCTAGGGGGTTGGTAAAAGTCATACCCCCAAAAGCGGTACAAGTCGTGTCGGAGTGTAGCCCAGAACACCCTGAGATACTACTGGAATACCTACCAGTAAATCTCCTTGCCTCGGCCGAGGGCTTCGTGTAATGGCTCTCCTAGACACAGCACGACCTCACCCCCAATACCGGGAGAGACGAACCCCTGAAGATACGCTCACTGCCTCCATGTGGCTCGGGACTGTACCCAACTAAAACCTGTTTGCACGACTCCTTTGAGCCGTGGTAGGGTAGTAATCAAAGTACAGTGGGAACTCACACAAGACAAATGACGATCCCCAGGTCGATGAACTAACCTGCACACATGTCACCAGGGAACTGCCATCTGACGTCTGGTATATGACCAACTGGCATGTTCCCGGCGAGTCCTGTCCGGTGTACTCATAACCCAATGAGCACCTGTATACATCTTAGGTGAACCAACTGACACCAGTGGCTTGTGAGACCGGCCACCGCCCCTCGTCGGGGTCTCGACTGTATACACTAGTCTACTCTGGAGAATCGATGCCCTGTCTCGAAACTCCTACGACTAGGGACCTTTTAAGGATATGCTTATAGACTACCAGCTCCCACGTATATGATCGCCCTCATACTGCCGGTAGTCAAGCAAGAATCCTAGGGGCTCTATCAACGTGCAATAGCGACATGTCAGGTCACCTAAAGCAGTGCACGATGATAAAGGTAAACCAGATAGCATACTATCATCTCGAGTAAGACTGTCCTACCGGGATAGGTCCTCCCTCAATCATTGCAATCACGTGCCTGTGATCCAATAATTGACTCTGAGGGCACTATCTCCAACAAAGTATTGATATTTTTATTAAAGTATAAGTTTGAAAAATAATTCCTAAGCTTAAGTCTAAATTCTGAAAATATATACCCTACAAATTGCACAAACACGCACCTTGAAATTTGGAATAGTAGAGGAGACCTTGAAATGCTCTTGTCTAAAGTCCTTAGTATGAAAGAAAAGAAAATAAAAATACAAGTGTGAATAAAAGAGATAATAAAAAAATGAACACTGGTTTTTGGAATTACTTAAGGCCACATTAATGGAAAAAATATTTAGCGAGGGTGCTTCATCACCCAGTGCCTTAGACCAACTGGTTTGGGAGTCACTGCTAAAAGCCTTAGGGATTACAAAAACTAGGAATTACGTTTTAATGTGCAAACACATTTTGTAATTGGTCGTTGGTACCTCAAGAAGTATTAACGGTCGCATGAAGAATGTGTGAGCAATTTCATCTCAATGTTCACCAATTGAAAAGTACTTTGGACGATGGATAAGAGTATAATAGCTTGATTTGAATTTCTAAGTGTAGGGGTGATATATACACATACGTAGGGGTATGTGATTGGGGTTTAGATAAAAGATAGGAATGAAGAATATTACTTATATCTTTAATAGAGATGATAAAAATTCTTAAGTTGAGATAGAACCCTAGAAGGAAAACTTGAAAGATGCCAAAAGCTAAATAAATTTACAGGAATATATATAATCTTAAGTTAAATGATAAGGAAGCGTGAAAAATACGGGTGGATAATTTATGAGTCGAAGATAATAGAGTTTCTTGTTTGAAAACCTAATTGGAGAATAAAGTCAATAGGCCGAATTGATAGGATTTTGCGGGTAGTATCCGCTGAAAACCCTCAGGAGACAACACTCCTCCTACTAGGGACACCTAGAGATTTAACGGCTTGTTGCACGAGCTCAGTGCAATCACGTTTCCCTGCGAAAGTGAGGCTAGGTTTTTTTTCGAGAATAAAACTAGGTTTGCTCGAGGACGAGTAAAAGATAAGTTTGGGGGTATTTGTTCATACCATAATTTTGCATTATTATATTCCCCATTCTTAATCATTTTACAAATAAACAGATGCTTTTGATCCATGTCTGCTACATAGTTGCAGGTTACAGGTTCTCGGAACAAAAACTGTGAAAAAGATAAAAAGACGATGCAAAAGTGAGACTACGACCAACAAATAGAAGAATCTTGATCAAGCCTACAGTTTGAAGACTAAACGAAGATCAATAAACAAGTTCACAGAGTACAAAGGCAGCGCAAGGTTCAAGACTTCGACACGAAGTTGGCGGTAAAAGTCCATGACTTTATTCACTGTCGAAATCTGGAAGAAATCTAGAAGACAAACTGAGAAACCAAGAAAAGAAACAAGAAGCAGAATGTAACCAGAAGCAACCAGGAAAGATTGAGCCAACAAGACCACTATTTGGCCGCGGAACTGCGGCCAAACATGGGGTTTGGCCATGGAACCGCGGCTATGAAGGACACGTGTCGGCGCAAAATCTCGTGGTTGTTGGCGGTGCGTTGACTTGGTCTTTTTCTTATGGGGTAAAATTGTAATTGCAGATATGACGCGATTGTAAACCTAGGGTTTCTTTGTTCTATAAATAGAAATCCTAAAATCTGTTTTAGGTCATGCCTCTTTTTATTCATCTATTCTGTAAATTCCTATGTAAATGTTTGGAGAGAGCCATCAATAAAGTAAGTAATTTTCTTTCATTGCCTTAGTTTAATTTTCTTATCTGCCCTAGTTAGATAGTTTAGAAATTTTTATCAATTCCCTAATGAGCGAGTAGTCTCCTAGCTTGTTAGGGTTAGATTTGGGGAATGCTTGAGAGACGAAATCTCTCACCCCTTTCTTGCCCATCACATATAATTAATAGGACTCCATGCATACATACACACACCGTTCCCTACGGCACCTTACCCCTCGAGGTAACGGTGATACCGTAGTATAAACGACCGGTTGCGTGTGTTTTCTATGGAGGTTAGGGTAAGAATTAAGAAAGGAAGGACTAGAACCTAGAGGAAGAAACATTGTTTCTTCCCGATGGTACTAATCCCTTTTATTAATTATTACCATAACACCTAAACGAGATCTAAATTAGGGCATTGAAAGCGGTGAGGAAATCTTCAATTTCCAAACTTAACCTAAACCTAACCCTAGAAAGTTTCTAGTTCTAGATTAAATCAGTTTAGTTTTTAGCGATAATCCATTCACACCGTTTGGAATTTACTCGTTAGACCAAATTAGGAAATACACAACATCCCTGTGGACCGACCCGTACTCACCGGCTGGCTACCAAGCGACGCCGTTCTTGATTACGGTTATAAATATTCTTTGATTCATCTTTTTAAAAGCGCATATGCTAAATCATTGTAAATCAAATGGCGCCGTTGCCGGGGATGGCGTTGTTATTTTCTTTTTTGTAATTTCGGGTTAATATAAAATTGAAAAATCATAAAAATTGAAAAAAAATAAAAATATAAAAATTTATCATTTTGTTATTTTGTGAAGGGTATTTCGTTTGAATTTTGCAGGACCGAAGAACGAGTTCGGATCTGGAAAAATCCAGAAAGCGAAACACAAAACTGAATATCTGAACAACAGAGGATTATAACAACTGAGGAGCAGAAGAAATTTGGAGGACTAAACCGTAACTTACACCGTGTTTCCGCCGCCACACCCATACTTCTGCCGCGGATCCGTGATCAGGAGGTGACATCATCATCTCCAAAAATTCCTCGGGATCTGAACCGGAAGGAGTGCCGCTTTTCCGCCGCAAATACCCCATTTGTGTCGTGTTTACGCGGTCTGCTTACGTCAGCAGTGGACTAGGAAACCTCTGTGAGCTTTCTCTCTCCTTCTCTGCAACCCCAATATCTCCTCTATAATTTGCCTGCAGGATTCTTTGCGCTAAAAAAATCTCTCCCTTTCCAATAATTGATCTTGTGCAGGATTCTTTGCACCGCGCTTAAAAAAAGATTGTTTGCAAGTGATTGTGTTTACTGCTTTGCATATTTTAATTTGACTTTAAGGGGCGTTTTACACCAATCCAGATTGGGTGGGGATTTCATTACCCTTCTCAGGACCCCAAAAATCACATAGGCCATATTGCATTGACCATCAATTAATTAAAAAAGATTTGACTCAGCCTTGAGGACTTCGCGCTCAATAGGACAGAGGAATAGTATTTGGCATCAACCGTTGATCCTAACCTGACTTTGTGGTGTCTAGGCAAGTGTGTCTAAGGCGAGTGGTTACTTAATTAGGCCCACTACTTACGTAGTGGAGAACCTCCCACTTACCTGGCACTTACCTGGCGACAATTGGCGGTGAAGAGGCGGTTTGAGGTCCTACTTCTTGCCCTTTGGAACAGTTAGGAGCTGTCTAGTTGACCTAGGTGACCCTAGATCTAGGTCTGATTGTACATTTGTGGTTGATTGAACGTGTGTCTACGCCTTTTATCGAAAATCTTTTTGCAAAAAGTTCCATAAAAAAACACAAAAAGGAAAAAATTTACAAAAAAGACTTGCAAATTTTGTCGCTAAGAATTCCATTGCACCCCACTTACACCCACCTTCTTTTTCTTCTCCTTCTTACATCATGGGTACCCCACCTCACGAAACCCTTGCCGAACTTTAGTACCCTGAACCAAACTTTGCTTCCTACGCGAATTATTTTGGTCGTATTACGGACGACCCCTCCATGCCCAAAATTTCTTTGAAAGATGGAATAGAAGCGTCTAGGAGAAACAGTTCAACTCTACAATCCACTTTGTATCAACCATTTCAACCTTCCCAACCTTCTTTCGTTGATCCCCCTTTTTCGAGTCCTGTTGTAACTCCGAAACCCATGTCCATCGCTGAACATATTGAACAATCCGTAACCGATCTTTCACTCCTTTCAACACTTCCAGTTCTTGGGATCAACAAGTCCATTCACCTTTTTATCCAAATGTTGATCCTACTCCTGTCCAACCATCCAATTCCTACTAGTCCTACCCGACTTTCCCACCTTCACTAGACATTGCTTCTACACAGCCATTTGGGAGTTTCCAGAATCCAAAAAACCTTGAATCTTTTACTGAAACCCCTTCACAACCAATGTCTAGTTTGGAACAGTCGTTGGAAGCTTATATTTTAGCAACAAACAAACAGATGAGGAATTTGGATGCGTCCATTACTGCCCTTAATTCATCAAGACAACCTAGTGAACCGGTAGCTAGTTTCCAACTAGCTCCAAATCTTCCAATGTATGATGAGGCGGTTGGACAGAGTGAGAATTTGAGAGGAGAGAGTGAGCTGTGCACCCTTCCAAATCAAACCTACCCATTACCAATTGAATTCCACAACTCCAGTTTTCAAACAAGTGTCCCAAATGATTCATCAGTTGAAAATAAAACATTTCATGAGTTGTGCGACTGTGTAGTGCTTGATTTGCCAGATTGTGAGGCGTCCCTTTCGAGTGAAACCATACCTAATCCTTTTGAACTCTACACCTCCACTCTAGAACCTAAATTGATAAATATCCATGCATTTGATGAGGTGTCTGAAAAAATTGATTTTCACTTGATCGAGGATATTGACGCCGGGAATATTTTGGATGATGAACCCGTAGATTTGACTGAAATTTTATCTCCAATTCATCATCCCGAGTCATTAAATGTTTCTCCCGAACTTCATATGCGTCTTGATTTTGATGATAATTCATGGATGAGGTAACTTTTGAGGAGAATTATGAGGATAGTATTGAGGAGAGTATTGAGGATAGTATTGAGGATGAACCATTTTTGTTTGATGTGTCGGATTTTCCAATTCATCCTCCTGAACCTTTAACTGTTGTACATCCTAAATCGCCCTCCATCCTTTCCATCGTTCGAACCACGGAAAAGATCACGCAGGAGGACTGTGAGTTTGAAAAATTTCTGTTCGATCACAGCAGTTTTGACGCCACTAGTGCGTTCCTCCTTGAATCTGAACTCTTCTCACAACTGATACCGATTACGAGTGTTTCACTTTTTTGGACGATTTTGAAGACTTACCGCCCGTGTTTGAGTCCTTTGAATTTTCATATGAGTTAGTTGAACCATCAGACTCGGTTGCTTACAGTCATTTCGAACCATTGATGGAATCCTTCGAGTTCAAGATAGATTACTTAGGTGAGAATAAGACTATCCCTAAATCACCCACCTTCGTCCTTTCCAACGTTTCGACCGTGCAAGAATCTATCGCGCTTCCATGTTCAATGGATGGTTCACCAAGTTCAACGTACCCATGTTTTCTTGCGAATCTTGAGGGATTTCACCCCATTTCTCGACAGGTTGATAGATTAGCACAATCGCTTTTAACACATCGGTCATCACAAATTGTTCTAATTTATTCACTAAATTTACACCCTCAAGTTCGTACCACACTTCTTTTTCTCTTCCGCTATTCTTCTCCTCTACCGAGACCGTATACTGCTTCTATCTCCATACGGTCTCGTGTGCTTCTCATTTCTTTTATTTACACTCCATTCTTTCACGAACTCTACCATTATCACGATAAATTTTTTGAATGGTTGGTGCTAACCTTTGGCCTGTGTAAGGCCTTATATAGTTTGATTTTTCTCCTCCCTAACTCTGAACTTTAATACTTAAACAGTGGAAACACTGTTTCACTTAAGTTTGGTGGGGATTTTGTTGTATATATATTTTGTTTTTCTTTCAACAATAAAAAAATAATTTTTTTTATAAATAAATAAACAGGGGAGTGGCGACATTTTGACCCTCTTAGTGTAGCATGACAGTGAGGACACTGTCAAGTTTAAGTTTAGGGGTGTGCTCGGTAAGCCTTCTTCCTTCGCATTCATATGTACAAATTGAGAATAATCAATCCGACAACAATCGGAATTAACTCGTTAGAACAAATTGAGAATACACAAAATCCCTGTGGACCAACCCGTACTCACGGCTAGCTACCAAGCGACACCGTTCTTGATTGCGGTTACAAATATTCTTTTGATAAATCAAATGGGTGCGGCTGCTTAAAACAGTGGAAATACTGTCTCACTTAAGTTTGGGGGGGATTTTGTTGTATATATATTTTGTTTTTCTTTGAACAATGAAAAAAAAATATATAAAATAAACAGGGGAGTGCCGGTAATTTTGACCCTCATGGTATGGCATGACAGTGAGGACACTGTCAAGTTTAAGTTTGGGGGTGTGCTCGGTAAGCCTTCTTCCTTCGTATTCATGTGTATATTTTTGTATTTGCATACTTATTTTAAAATCTATAAAAATTGAAAATTGTGAAAAATTATAAAAATTAAAACAATCAATTTTGGCCTTAATCGACTTGAGTTTGACAAGTAGGTTAACTAGCTAGGAACAACTAGATCTTAGATTTAGGAAATTAAAAACCCTAAAAATAACCTTTCTTAAAATTTAACGGTAGAAAGTATATGTCTTTATAGTTTATTTAGAAATAGGCAAATTTCGAGTTGACTTCTTGGGTTAAGCTAAAACAAGAGAAAAGTATTGATATTTTTATTAAAGTATAAATTTGAAAAATAATTCCTAAGCTTGAGTCTAAATTCTGAAAATATATACCCTACAAATTGCACAAACACGCACCTTGAAACTTGGAATAGTAGAGGAGACCTTGAAATGCTCTTGTCTAAATTCCTTAGTATGAAGGAAAAGTAAATAAAAATACAAGTGTGAATAAAAGAGATAATAAAAAAATGAACACTGGTTTTTGTAATTACTTAAGGTTGCATTAATGGAAAAAATATTTAGCGAGGGTGCTTCATCACCTAATTCCTTAGACCAACTGGTTTGGAAGTCACTGCTAAAAGCCTTAGGGAATTTACAGGAATATATATAGTCTTAAGTTAAATGATAATGAAGCGTAAAAATATGGGTAGATAATTTATGAGTCGAAGATAATAGAGTTTCTTGTTAAAAACCTAATTGGTGAATAAAAGTCAGTAGGCCGAATTGATAGGATTTTGCGGGTAGTATCCGCTGAAAACTCTCAGGAGACAACACTCCTCCTACTAGGGACACCTAAAGGTTTAACGGGTTGTTGCACGAGCTCAGTGCAATTGCGTTTCCCTGCGAAAGTGAGGCTAGGTTTTTTTTTTCGAGAATAAAACTAGGTTTGCACGAGGACGGGAAAAAGATAAGTTTGGGGGTATTTGTTCATACCATAATTTTGCATTATTATATTCCCCATTCTTATTCATTTTACAAATAAACAGGTGCTTTTGATCCATGTCTGCTACATAGTTGCAGGTTACAGGTTCTCGGAACAAAAACAATGAAGAAGATAAAAAGACGATGCAAAAGTGAGACTACGAATGGAAGAATCTTGATCAAGCCTACAGTTTGAAGACTAAACGAAGATCAATAAACAAGTTCACAGAGTACAAAGGCAGTGCAAGGTTCAAGACTTCGACACGAAGTAAGCGGTAAAAGTCCACGACTTTATTCACTGTGGAAATCTGGAAGAAATCTAGAAGACAAACTGAGAAACCAAGCAAAGAAACAAGAAGCAGAATGTAACCAGAAGCAACCAGGAAAGATTGAGCCAACAAGACCACTATTTGGCCGCGAAGCCGCGGCCAAACATGGGGCTTGGCCGTGGAACCACGGCCATGAAAGACACGTGTCGGCGCAAAATCTTGTGGCGGCTGGCGGTGCGTTGACTAGGTCTTTTTCTTAGGGGGTAAAATTGTAATTGCAGATATGACGCGATTGTAAACCTAGGGTTTCTATGTTCTATAAATAGAAATCCTAAAATCTGTTTTAGGTCATGCCTTTTTTTATTCATCTATTCAGATCTGCAAATTCCTGTGTAAATGTTTGGAGAGAGCCATCAATAAAGTAAGTAATTTTCTTTCATTGCCTTAGTATAATTTTCTTATCTGCCCTTTTTAGATAGTTTAGAAATGTTTATCAATTCCCTAATGAGCGAGTAGTCTCCTCGCTTGTTAGGGTTAGATTTGGGGAGGGCTTGAGAGATGAAATCTCTCACCCCTTTCTTGCCCATCACATATAATTAATAGGACTCCATGCATACATACACACACCGTTCCCTACGGTACCTTACCCCTCGAGGTAACGGTGATACCGTAGTATAAACGACCGGCTGCGTATGTTTTCCATGGAGGTTAGGGTAAGAATTAAGAAAGGAAGGACTAGAACCTAGAGGAAGAAACATCGTTTCTTCCCGATGATACTAATCCCCTTTATTAATTATTACCATAACACCTAAACGAGATCTAAATTTGGGCATTGAAAGCGGTGAGGAAATCTTCAATTTCCAAACTTAACCAAAACCTAACCCTAGCAAGTTTCTATTCCTAGATTAAATCAGTTTAGTTTTTACCGATAATCCATTCACACCGTTTGGAATTAACTCGTTAGACCAAATTAGGAAATACACAACATCCCTGTGGACCAACCCGTACTCACCGGCTAGCTACCAAGGGACGCCGTTCTTGATTGCGGTTACAAATATTCTTTGATTCATCTTTTTAAAAGCGCATACGCTAAATCATTGTAAATCAATACCCGACCGATATCACATATCGCGAGAATCGAATACGGTATCACATACACGTATTATTCTCGGTCCCGCACATATCACATATGTGCTCCTTCTCCGTTTTGCCTGAGCCAGGAAACCACTATGTAGGACTCTAAAGAATCGTCAATACGCCGGCAGTAGGTGATGATCATATAAAACACCCACAACCTGCAAGCGGTCAGCTAAACATAACAGCTACCCATGTATTGAGCGATCAGAAGATCAACAAGCAAGCCTTTACATTCTCCTGTGAATCCAATCAGTGACACTCCCGTACAGTCCGGTCTCTTCGTCTGATATGTTGCATATCCAGTCTAGGGGTGGTAAACGTCAGACCCCAGTAACCGATAAGTCGTGTCGATATGAGGTCCATAACAGTTCGAGAAACTATTGATAACACTTATCAGCAAATCTCAGCAACCCTGGCCAGGGATTTCCAGTTATAGCCAATTGAGCACAGCGCAACATCAACTCCCAATACCGGGAGAGATAAAACCCCTCCTATCGCTCATTGCCTCCATGTGATTAGGGACTGTACCCAAAAGCCACCGATTTGCACGTTCTCTTGAACGTGGTAAGGTGGAAATCAAAGCATAGTAGGAATCACACAAGACTCTATGACGATCACGGGTCTACTGTACCAGTGTCACCAGAGAACTGCCATCTGACGTAAGGTATAATACTATCTGGGAGTTCTCGGCGAGTCTGTCCAGTGTACCCAGTCTCCACTGAGCACCCGTATACTGTCTCTGATGTCAAACACCAATGGATATGGGATCATCCATCGCCCATCTACATGGGTCGAGAAGCTATACGCTAGTCTACTCTTATATATCGATGCCCTGTCTCGATACACCTACGACTAGGAACATTTGAAGGATGTACTTAGTGACTACACTGTCCCCACTAGTATGATCTACATCATAGTCCTGGTAGTCAAGTACTCATCCTAAGGTCTTTATCAACATGTAACATAGAGACAATCAGAGTACATGTTAAGGTAAAGAGCAACCAGATAGTATACTATCATGTCGAGCAAGAAAGTCCTCCATATATATGTACAAGCATCCACTACAATATACATCGTATGAACAGTAATGGCCTCTAGGGCATACATATCACTAACAATCTCCCACTTGCACTAGGGCCATCTGTTGTGGTATCTCATACCCAACAATCAGCTGTGGTTGAAATATCTCATACTCAACCATCCCATAAAAGTCTCTACTGGGAAATAGGCCTTTGTGAGTAGATCTGCGCTGTTGTCCTCTGTATCTACACTCATGACCTCGATCTCCCAGGAGATCATCCATCTCCATGATCAGGTGATACTGCCTAAGAATATGTCTGGATCTCTGATGGGACGGGGGTTCCTAGGCCTAAGCCACAACTCCATTGTCACACAATGGTAGGAACGAAGTTCATCTCATGAACTTATATATATCCAGACTGCCTCTTTGGTAGCATCCTTGGTAACGATGTATCTAGCCTTTAATCGCCTAGTTTGCCATAGTATCTAGCTTGGAACTCTTCCAACATACTGTCCCTCTACTGAGGGTAAAGACAATGCTTGAGACTGACATTCAGTCGACCTTACCACCCTGAAAGCTATCCAGTGATTCTCCCCAGGATCGATTGATACCATCTCACTACACCAATTGAGAATCTTAACATCCAATTAGATCTATCTCATAGATCCAAAACCCAGGATTTAGGAGGTATCACCTTGATCCTATATTGAGAATCTTTGTGATAAGAGGAGATTGACCGAGCGTAGCATAGGAAACTCCTTCCCTATCAAGAGTATGTCATCCACGTACTATACGAGGATCAATACCATACTCCCTACTACCTTTTTGTATATACTAGGTTTATTTACCATTTTGATGAAGTCAAACTCTTTGACTACCACATCAAAACAGACGTTCCAACTCCGCGATGCCTGATTTATCCTATAAAACAACTTGCACACGTTTCTGCTGCTCCCACCGTCTATGAAGCCCTCTGGCTGTGTACTTATAGACGCTCTCTTCCAAATCACTATTTAGAAAAGCAGTCATGATACCCAACCGCCAGATATCGTAGTCATGGTATGTAGCAGTGTCAAGTAGGATCTGGATAGACTTAAGCATAGCTTTGAAAGTCTCAACTTTTCCATGTACACCAAGTAATCTTCTCAAGATATACTTGCTTCTGATGGGGATTTAACCCTTCATATAAAGCAACCAAAGTCCATACTTTGTTGGTGTATATGGATTCCATCTCAGATCGCTAAGCATCCAGCCATTCTCACAGAGTCCCCACTCCTGATGGCCTGCTCGAAACTGGTTGGGTCATCATCTCATGATGCAATCGTCTCTCCCACTGTCATAGAGAAAACCGAAGTATCTCTCAAATGGGTGAGGAACCCTACTAGATCGGCGGAGAGGCTGAGATTCGTTGGAAACTATTGAATCCTCCGGTTCTACCAACTCATCAGCTGTAGTTTGTATAACTAGAACTCCTTCCAGTTCTGCCTCATGATCACTAATTTCTTTACAAGAAATTCCTTTTTTTCTCAAAAAGGAGGCATGCCGAGAAATAAAACACCTTTTGTTCCTCGGTTCAGTAGAAGTTATTCCCTTGCTAATGCTTGGGATATCCAACAAACTTGCACAGAACTGACCTTGCCTCGAGCTTGTCCGGATCATGCTTTTGACATAGGCCGGACAACCCCAAATCTTAACATCCTTAAGAGATGGGCTCTTCCTGTACCATATCACATATGGAGTGGTAGGCACCTGATTTGATTAGAACCCTATTCAATAGGTATGCAGCTTCTCAAGTGCATATCCCCAAAAGGAAATAGGCAACTCAGTAGTACTCATCATAGAGCACACCATATCATATAGGGTGCGATTGCTTCGCCCCGATGCACCGACGTGCTGTGGTGTATTCGGAGGAGTAATGCCGAGAGAGAATCTCATTCTCCTTTAGAATAGTCCAGGAATTCCGTGCTCAAGTATTCTTCTACCTGATCTCATCATAGGACATAATACTTATACCCTTTTTGGTTCTCTACTTCTAACTTATATTCATTGAATTTCTGAAAAGGTTGAAACTGGCGTTTCAATAGGAACATATGTTCGAATCTTGAGAGATAATCAGTGAATGTAATGAAGTACAAAGAACCGGTCCTGGCATGTGTAGACAGGGGACCTACATACATCATCATGTATCAATCCCAAGAGTTCACTAACTCTTTCTCTGTTTCCAATAAACGGAGCTATGGTCATCTTATCTTTGTGACATGACTGGTAAGTTTCACAAGATGTAAATTCAAACTGATTTAAATATGCATCTGTATGTAACTTCAGCTAGTCGGGTCACCTTGATATGACCCAGTCTACAATACCTCAAGAAGGATTCGTTCATTTCTGAACTCTTCCTTTTGTGTGTGTTCTATACGTTAAGAACTGTGGTTTGATTTAGAACGTTTATGCTTTTAGATAACGTGCCTGAACCGATCAACTCTTGATATAGGAAATGTTCAAAACATTATCCAACAATACAAAATTATATCCTTCTTTATCTCAATAAAGAGACTGATATGATGTTGTATATCAGGTTCGGTATCTAATAACATTCGTTCAGAATCAATGTATTTTGGTAATACAGGGTGATAACTGCCAACAGACTTTGCTGCAACACTTGCATCATTTTTAACTCTTAAAACTTATCACCCTTTCTCAGTTCTCTACCTTTCAATAGCCCATGTAACATATTACATATGTGGGATCCTGATCCGGTATCTCATCCCCAGGACGTAAAGGATACTGAGAAATAGTTCTCTGTAATGAACACACCCGAAGATGATGCATCAGCATGCAGTTTCTTCGTTTGAGCGGTACGAGAATTCTGGTAATCCCCTATTTCCTGCTCGGTCTTATAACATTTATAAGTTGGAGCGGGACCAACGTTCCCTAGCACATTATAACAAGCGGGTTCGGTCAATACATCCGTATTATTATCTTGATTAAGGCATGACATGGTCGCTACCTGGAAAGAGAGAAGAAAACACTCAGCGTATGCTCTTGCAAAATTAGATTGGTTATTAATATATCTAATCAGGATGGCTCCCACTGTTTTAGTCAAATCTTCCTTCAAACCCTAAAAGGAAAGACTAGTCGGGATTAATTACTATTAGTGTTTATGCCCTAGAAGGCCATTACTGTATCATACTAGTTTGTATATTACTTAATGGAAGCTTGGGATATTCACATGTATATAACAGTCTTGCTAAACATGGTAGTATGCTACTTGGTTTTTCTATCTTGATATGTGAGTGTACGTATTGATAGAGCTCTTAGGATCTTGCTTGACTACCAGCGTTGTGATGGCAGTCACACTAGTAGGGGCTGGGTAGTCTACAAGCACATCCTTATTCAGGTCCCTAGTCGTTGGATTATCGAGACAGAGCATCGATACTCCGGAGTAGACTAGTGTGTACGCTTCTCATCCCAGTTGGGGAGATGGTCTGTCCCACAGCCGTCACTATGTTGTACTGGAGATAGTATACAGGTGCTCGTTAGGTTACGGGTACACCGGACAGGACTCACAGGGAACTGTTGGTTGGTTTTATACCAGTCGTCAGTGAACAGTTCCCAAGTGACATGAGTACAGCATAGTCCGCAGACTTGACACTGCTACTTCGCCTCGAGTGTGTCCCAATGTTATTAGATTGCTACCCTACCACGGCTCAAAGGAGTCGTGCAAACAAGTAGCAGTTGGGTGCAGTCCCGAGCACTTGGAGGCAGTGGCGGTTAGACAGGATTCGTCTCTTCCGGTATTGGGAGTTGATATCGCGCTGTGTCAGAGAGCCATTACGCAAAGTCCCTGGCCAGGGCAAGCGAGATTTGCTTGTAGGTTCCAGTAGTTTCTCAGGGTGTAATGGGCTTCCCTCCGACACGACTTATACCGCTATTAGGGGACTGACGCTTGCCGCCCCCTAGGCCCGATATGCGATAGTCTTGGACGAACGGACCGGACTGTATGGAGATTGTCACATCAGACTCAGTAGGAGTTCGGATGGGTTCCCTCATCAGCCTTCTTATCGACATCTACCTGGGGACCGTTACGTACAGCTAGTGCCGCTTGCGGTCTGTGGTTAAACCCACTGCCAGCGTAGTAGTCGAGTCTCTAGAGTCCCACACAGAGAGTTTCCCTACTCCAGGCGAAACGATATAGAGGTCGTATGGTTTTACGACAAGGGTTCGGACGCATACGTGCGTTTACGCGCGTACGACTTTCGGACAGTTTTTACCAGTCGGCTTTGGTTTAAGCCAGTTACTGGTATCCGGTTATTGGATTTATACAATCTAAAGTTTTTCCGTATTTTTGCGGAAAGGAGGGGCGTTCTCGTAATTGCGCGAGAAGCTTCTAGAAGGTGGTGACTAAGGAGGTTAAGGTGGCATAAGCAATGAATGTGATTAGTGAGTCATATGGATGATTCATCCATGTCATTAATGCATGATAAATGCTTAATGACTCATGGAGTGAATCATCACTAGATATTATCAAGCATGGTTGCTAAATTCATTTCTTATTCTTTTCTTGATAAAAGAAATGCTTGATATATATTATCATAACTCATTATTCTCATTTCATTATTATCCTCACCTTCTCTCTCCTCAAGCTCTCCCTCTTCAAACCCTAATCCTCCCCTCTGATGTGTTGAGTACAAGGATTTGTTAGACTACTTAATCCATAACCCTCTCTATATTTCATCTAGCTTCTTTGATTAGCACTTAGAGAAGTTTAGTTGCCTGAAGTTTAGAGGCTAAGCTTGGAGTAAAGCTCTCGGGTGGATCGTCTACTACTTCGAGAAGGCCGACGAGGAGGTGGAGTTCGCAAAGACGAAGGACACGATTCGTTAGGTATAATCCCTAAACATAGTAGCATAGAAACTCTATGTTTTTAGTTAGTTATCGTTTAGCTTCGATTCAAGCAGTTAGTCGATGTTTGTTCACTAAACAAGTTCGTTTTTGAAAATTCCGCCTCCCCACATGTATTGGGGTGTTGTACATCGACTTACAGTGGTATCAGAGCCTCGCTAAATAATAAATAACTTACTTGCAAATTTGTATGAATTTCGAACGGAAAAAACGAAACCGGAAAAGCCCGAAATCACAAGTTTCTGTCGTTTTTAAAATGAAGTCCAAAAATTTTTCAGGGATGTTCAGAAAGCTTGAAAAGACACCAGAAGAACACACAAGAAGTTTAGGCCCCTGAATCGTCTAAAGCGCCGTGGAACCGCGGCGGATCCCACTAGATCCGCCGCGCTTCCGCCGCCGAGTTGACGATTCAGGAACCCAATTTTCCTGTGTTGCTTCTCTGTGATATTTGGTATTTTCTGGAATATTTAATTTTTGCTCAGGTTTCAGATTTGCAGAGCAGTATTGGAGCAAAATTAAAAGTGTTTAATCGATCGAAATTATACAGTATTTGCTTGTTGGATTATATCTGTGATTGTATAATGTGTTCGTAAACCTCCCCTAACTGCTAGTATGTCAGTAGGCAGGGGGTTGCACATTTCTGAAATGGATTTTATCTGTTTGTGCATATGAACTGTGTTGGACTGTTGTGATGTATATCCGGGGTTATGTGATGGGTTATCATTTAATTTATTTGATGTAAATGTAATTTGTTGTAATATTATTTTGCGGGGCACATCCAGGTTGCGGTTGTAGCCACCGTTGTATTATTTCATTTTACTGTTTTTGCTCCTAGGACAGACCCAAGGTGGGGTGCAAAAACTGCCGGGCGGGTAGTTTGCCGCACCCGTAGGGGTCGTGGGAGGGGTAATGGCTATTCATCACAACTGTGTAATCCGTATTTTGTTGCAGGCTCAAAACAAACACGGATTGCTTGCAAATCCAATTAAGTTCATCTGTGATCTGGAATGAATATCATTGCGTCAGACGAATGTAAAATATCTATATATATGATAGCTATTTAGACGTTACTTATGTTTTACACCCGCGCTAGCCCAGCCCCCGCTCTGTCGTTAGTTAAGTAACCTAACGGGTAATGACGGGACCCCGTGGCGAATGCGGATGGCATAAGAGGACGTTGTATTTTCGTTGTTTTCTGCAATGATAGGTTAATGATGGGACGCATTATCTATAATGCAAAGAAAATAAACCAAAGTTTTAATCGTTGGAACAATTTAAAAGAAACCACTCGGTTAATTTTAAAAATAGATATTTTTAAATGCGGAGCTTTAACCACTCCTTTTAAAAGCTTTCAGGTTCCTTCGGTTATATCAAGTTCACTACGTTCACGGTTTCGCCAAAACCATTCGTAGCCCTCCGTCATTTCATCTGGGTATTCAGTAGTATTCAAGCTATGTATTTTGACCAACGCCAAGGCATAGTGTTTGGTAGCTGCTGGATATTCATTTGTTGCATAGATAGATGAGTTAGTTTGGGACAGTCGTATGATCATTTTGGCCAATGTCAAGGATATGTACGGATGGGTTCAAATTAACAAGATAATGATGGGTAGAACTTGACATGTGACTTATGATATTTTGACCAACGCCAAGGTCATAAGAGCATGGGGCTAAAATGTATATCGGGAATTTCTAAAGAAACTGAAATTTGCAAAGAGATGCATACCATTTTGAGTTTGATGAATGTTGGTAGCATTCCTACAACATTATCAGACGATGATATTTGGATCCCGATCCTACTGTGAGTATATGCTACTTATCGGGATATTCGTCACTTAACGATCAATGCTATAAACCTAGTAGGTGTCCAGAAAGGTGTCAGCGGGGTTACGCCCCCAGAGAAAAGAGGTTATTTAATTAAGGAACTTCGCGAAAGCGTTGGAAAACCTCCATCGAAGTATCGACACTGGCCTGGCTGAACGGTTAAGCAAGTATTGTACAGTGAGAATAGTCCTGGCTAATTCTTCTTTTATGGTTTGAGGAAGGATTCGAGAAAAAGTAGGAGCCATCCAGTTTAGATAAACTAAAAACCACTCTAAACTTGCAAGAGCATCATGCTAAAGAGTTTTCTTCTCTCTCTCCTAATTGCAGCGACCCTGAAAATGACTGGACTTAAGTTACTTTTAGAGAAAAATATACTGACAGGGCCAAACTATAAAGATTGGCTGCGGAATGTCAAAATGGCTTTGACCTATGACAAATTGGGGTACGTCCTCACCGCTACGGCACCTGCTGTCCCTGGTCCCAAATCCAGTAATGCGGATAAGGAAATCCGCAAAACCTGGGATTTAGATTGCGCGAAAGCCAAGTGCATCGTGCTTGCCTCGATGAACAATGAACATCAGAGGAGGCACGAGGATATGGACCTTGATGGCATATTTCTCCATACAAAGGAACTTTATGGAGAGCAATCTCGTATAGCGAGATATGAGACCTCTAAGAACTTGTTTCGAGCGAGGTTGGCTGTCGGGTCATCGGTAGGAGAACATGTCCTAAAGATGATCGGCTATACAGAAGAGCTCGCAGACCTTGGGACGACTTTGGATAATGAGCTCTATACAGACCTTATTCTCCAGTCCCTTCCTTCCACCTACGCCCAGTTTATCCTGAACTTCAACATTCAAAGAAAAGAAGTTGAACTTCCGGAACTCCTGAACATGTTAAGGAGTGCAGAGGGCACCTTGCAGAAAGCAAGGGAAACACCCGCTATGTTTGTTGGCGGTTCATCTTCTTCCGGGTCCAAGGCTAGGGCCAAAGGAAGGAAGAAGAAGGCCGCACCCAGACCTAGAGGAGGTGTAAGTAAGGTGGGAGGGAAGGGAAAGAAAAAGTTTGCAGTACCGGTAGTTGGCCAGGATGAGCGCTTCCATTGTCACAGGAAAGGGCACTGGAAGAAGGATTGCAAGGCGTGGAACGCCAAGAACCAGGAACCGAAGCAAGCTGTGGCTTCGACTTCAGGTGTGTTTGTAATTGAGAATTGTCTGTCAATCAACTCTACTTCTTGGGTATTGGATACCGGATCAGGATCTCATATTTTCAATTCATTGCAGGCACTGAGAAACCGTAGAGTGCTGAAGGAATGTGATATGACCGTAAAGGTTGCTAACGGAGCTAGCGTGGGAGCTGCGTCCGTCGGGGATTATCACCTAGGATTGACAAGTGGACACATTTTGGTTTTACATAACTGTTATTTTGTACCAAGCTTAACGTGTAATATCATATCAGTTTCCTTGTTATCAAATAAAGGTTATGATTTCACGTTTGTAAGAGATGTTGTCAACATCCACCTTAATCATGCTTTGATTGGGTCCGGTACATTAAATAACGGTATATATGTTTTAAACCAACTCCAAATTTTCAATGTCCAGAACACACTAAAAAGAAAGTCTCCAGATTTTAATAAAGCTTTCTTATGGCATTGTAGACTGGGTCACATCAATGAGAGAATGTTGACTAAGTTGCATAGAGAAGGATATTTGGACTCGTTCGAATATCAAACTTATGACACTTGTCAATCTTGTCTCAAAGGAAAGATGACAAAGACTCCATTTACTGGACAAGGAGTAAGAGCGAGCGAGCTCTTAGGACTCATACACAGCGATGTATGTGGTCCAATGGCTACACATGCAAGAGGTGGTTTTTCCTATTTCATTACTTTCACGGATGATTACTCAAGATACGGATTCATTTATCTGATGAAACATAAATCCGAGGCTTTTGAGAAATTCCAAGAGTATAAGAATGAAGTAGAAAACCAAACCGGCAAAAGTATCAAGACACTTAGATCTGATCGAGGTGGTGAATACTTAAGTGCCGAGTTCCTAGGTTACCTAAAAGAGAAAGGAATTCTCTCTCAGCTTACTTCTCCATACACTCCACACCATAATGGTGTATCGGAGAGACGGAATCGAACCCTACTAGATATGGTACGATCCATGATGAGTAATGCTGAGTTACCGTGATCTTTCTGGGGTTATGCGCTAGAATCAGCGGCATATCTTTTGAACATGGTACCTACCAAGACTGTGCCTACCACTCCATATCAGATGTGGAGCGGGAAGAAACCCTATCTTCAGTATCTGAAAATATGGGGATGTCCAGCTTTTGTTAAAAAGCAGCATGTGGACAAGCTCGAGGCACGATCAGTAAAGTGTAAGTTTGTGGGATATCCAAAGAACTCCAAGGGGTATCTATTCTATTACGCAGAGGAACAAAAGGTGTTTGTTTCTCGTAATGCCCATTTTCTAGAATATCAATTTTTAGAAAAGGAAATAAGTGGGAGCGAAATAGAACTGGAAGAAATTCCAGAACCACAAACTGCTACTGAAGGTTTGGTAGAACCAGAGGTTCAAGAAGAACAGAACATTCCCGCACCCCTCCGCAGGAGTAGTAGGCCGTCTCATCCGCCTGAGAGATACTACGGTTTTCTCATAGATGGGGATAGAGAGGATTGCATCATAGATGATGATGAACCTACTGACTTTCAGCAGGCCATCCAGAGCGGCGACTCGGTACGATGGCTAGATGCAATGCGGACCGAAATGGAGTCCATGTACACCAACAAAGTATGGACTTTGGACTTTGCTCCAGATGGGGTAAAACCCATAGGATGCAAATGGATCTTCAAGAAAAAGATTGGTGTAGATGGATAGGTGGAAACCTATAAGGCTAGACTTGTTGCAAAGGGTTTTCGTCAAAGACCTGGTTTGGACTATGACGAAACTTTTTCTCCAGTGGCTATGCTCAAATCCATTCGGGTCCTTCTTGCTATTGCTGCCTTCCATGATTATGAAATCTGGCAGATGGACGTAAAGACGGCTTTTCTGAATGGAAATTTAGAAGAGAGCGTCTATATGGATCAGCCAGAGGGTTTCAATCAGAGTGGGAGCAGCGGGAAAGTATGTAAGCTGCTTAAGTCCATTTATGGACTAAAGCAGGCATCGCGGAGTTGGAACATCTGTTTTGATGAGACAGTCAAAGAATATGACTTTATCAAAAATCCAGATGAACCGTGCATATATAGTAAAGTTGTAGCCAGAAGTGTCGTATTCCTCGTCTTGTACGTGGATGACATTCTATTGATAGGAAATGACATTCCTATGCTACAATCTGTCAAAGGATTCTTGTCACACAGGTTCCCCTGAAAGACCTGGGTGATGCCTCTTACATTCTGGGGATCCAGATCTATCGTGATAGATCTAAGAGGATGTTGGGACTTTCGCAGTCCAGGTATATCGACACTGTACTGAAAAGATTCAGTATGGAAGATTCTAAGCGCGGTAATCTACCGGCTTGTCACGGAATCACCCTCTCCAAAGAGATGTCTTCCAAGACTGATTTGGAAAGGGAACGCATGTCTATTATACCCTACGCTTCTGCAGTAGGCTCTATAATGTATGCGATGTTATGTACCAGACCAGATGTAGCTTACGCACTAAGCGTGGTAAGCCGGTATCAGTCAGACCCAGGGGAGAAGCACTGGATAGCAGTAAAAAACATTCTCAAGTACCTGAGAAGGACTAAGGAGATGTTTTTGGTTTACGGCGGAAAAGACCTCAGGTTGGAGGCCTTTGCTGATTCCGGCTTCCAGAGTGATAAGGACGATTCCAAGTCCATGTCGGGTTATGTCTTTACCCTCAATGGAGGGGCGGTGTGCTGGAAGAGCTCCAAGCAGGACACCGTTGCTGACTCGACGATGGAAGCGGAGTATATAGCTGCTTGCGATGCCGCAAAAGAAGCAGTCTGGATGAAGAAGTTCCTAACAGAACTTCAGGTGGTTCCTACCATAGTTGATCCAATACCTCTGTATTGCGACAACAACGGAGCTATAGCTTTAGCGAAGGAACCAAGGTCCCATCAGAAGTCCAGACACATCTTGAGGCGGTATCACCTGATCAGGGAGATCATTGATCGTCAGGAGATCGAGGTTCGGAGAGTTGCTTCTGAAGAGAACATTGCTGATCCATTCACGAAGGCCCTACCTCAGATTCAGTTCGAGAGGCTACTCGAGATCATTGGTCTTCGATATGCCAGTACATGGCCCTAGTGCAAGTGGGAGATTGTTAGTGTTTATGCCCTAGAAGGCCATTACTGTATCATACTAGTTTGTATATTACTTAATGGAAGCATGGGATATTCACATGTATATAACAGTCTTGCTAAACATGGTAGTATGCTACTTGGTTTTTCTATCTTGATATGTGAGTGTACGTATTGATAGAGCTCTTAGGATCTTTCTTGACTACCAGCGTTGTGATGGCAGTCACACTAGTGGGGGCTGGGTAGTCTATAAGCACATCCTTATTCAGGTCCCTAGTCGTTGGATTATCGAGACAGAGCATCGATACTCCGGAGTAGACTAGTGTGTATGATTCTCATCCAAGTTGGGGAGATGGTCTGTCCCACAGCCGTCAGTACGTTGTACTGGAGAAAGTATACAGGTGCTCGTTAGGTTACGGGTACACCGGACAGGACTCACAGGGAACTGTTGGTTGGTTTTATACCAGTCGTCAGTGAACAGTTCCCAGGAGACATGAGTACAGCATAGTCCGCAGACTTGACACTGCTACTTCGCCTCGAGGGTGTCCCACTGTTCTTAGATTGCTACCCTACCACGGCTCAAAGGAGTCGTGCAAACAGGTAGCAGTTGGGTGCAGTCCCGAGCACTTGGAGGCAGTGGCGGTTAGACAGGATTCGTCTCTCCCGGTATTGGGAGTTGATATCGCGCTGTGTCAGAGAGCCATTACGCAAAGTCCCTGGCCAGGGCAAGCGAGATTTGCTGGTAGGTTCCAGTAGTTTCTCAGGGTGTAATGGGCTTCCCTCCGACACGACTTATACCGCTATTAGGGGACTGACGCTTGCCGCCCCCTAGGCCCGATATGCGATAGTCTTGGACGAACGGACCGGACTGTATGGAGATTGTCACATCAGACTCAGTAGGAGTTCGGATGGGTTCCCTCATCGGCCTTCTTATCGACATCTACCTGGGGACCGTTACGTACAGCTAGTGCCGCTTGCGGTCTGTGGTTAAACCCACTGCCAGCGTAGTAGTCGAGTCTCTAGAGTCCCACACAGAGAGTTTCCCTACTCCAGGCGAAACGATATAGAGGTCGTATGGTTTTACGACAAGGGTTCGGACGCATACGTGCGTTTACGCGCGTACGACTTTCGGACAGTTTTTACCAGTCGGCTTTGGTTTAAGCCAGTTACTGGTATCCGGTTATTGGATTTATACAGTCTAAAGTTTTTCCGCATTTTTGCGGAAAGGAGGGGCGTTCTCGTAATTGCGTGAGAAGCTTCTAGAAGGTGGTGACTAAGGAGGTTAAGGTGGCATAAGCAATGAATGTGATTAGTGAGTCATATGGATGATTCATCCATGTCATTAATGCATGATAAATGCTTAATGACTCATGGAGTGAATCATCACTAGATATTATCAAGCATGGTTGCTAATTTCATTTCTTATTCTTTTCTTGATAAAAGAAATGCTTGATATATATTATCATAACTCATTATTCTCATTTCATTATTATCCTCACCTTCTCTCTCCTCAAGCTCTCCCTCTTCAAACCCTAATCCTCCCCTCTCATGTGTTGAGTACAAGGATTAGTTAGACTACTTAATCCATAACCCTCTCTATATTTCATCTAGCTTCTTTGATTAGCACTTAGAGAAGTTTAGTTGCCTCAAGTTTAGAGGCTAAGCTTGGAGTAAAGCTCTCGGGTGGATCGTCTACTACTTCGAGAAGGCCGACGAGGAGGTGGAGTTCGCAAAGACGAAGGACACGATTCGTTAGGTATAATCCCTAAACATAGTAGCATAGAAACTCTATGTTTTTAGTTAGTTATCGTTTAGCTTCGATTCAAGCGGTTAGTCGATGTTTGTTCACTAAACAAGTTCGTTTTTGAAAATTCCGCCTCCCCACATATATTGGGGTGTTGTACATCGACTTACAATTACACCCTACAAGTTTGCCAATCTTTCAGCCAGGCCAGTGCCGGTACTTTAAGGGAGGTTCCCCGTGCTTTCGTACGGACCTAATTAAAATAAATCTCGTTTTCACAGGGGCGTAACCCTGTTGACACCTTTCTAGACACCTACTTGATCGGCTATTTGTAATGTGTAAAACTCTCCCAGGGGTAACTCTTACTCGCAGTGGGTATCGGGATCCAACTATCTCATAGTAGGTATGCAATCTCATTGCAAATTTCAACACTTGAAATTCCTAATAATATTTTACCCCTAGCATCTATATGACCATAACATAGTCAACAAATCATAAGTGCTAGTCAAGTTCAACCCGTCATTTCCCGATTGAATTAAACCCACCCGCACGACCCTTAACATAGTCAACAAAGTTGCACAACTACCCTAATCCAATCGCATCATATGCTTATGCAGATAAGCATAAATAGCTACCGCACACTATGCCTTGACAAGGTCAACAAACGCGGCACGAATACTATGAAGTACTTATCTGAAATGACGGAGGGCTACGACAGGTTTATAAGAAAACCTTTTGCGTAATGAACTTGATATCGTTGTAGAATCAAATGATTTAAATGGAATGTTTTTTAGGCCTTTGCTAGTTTTGCTAAAGAGGTCACTCCCGGTGAAGGGATCTCGGCTCTTTCCTCGTCGAATAAGGTGCAGGATATTTCACAAATACCACAATGCAAAGCAAGAACTAGAAAAGCAATCAAAAGACAAAACTGAAGTTGTAGCATCTGCCAGTTATTGCTAAAGAGGTCACTCCCGGTGAAGGGATCTCGACTTTTTCCTTATCGAATAAGGTGCTGGATGTTCTACAAGGAACACCGCTATGCAAAGCAACAACTAGAGCTACCTGTTTTTGAAAAATCGATTTCCACAACATCTTTAGGTTTCTTTTATTTCATTAATCTCATTAATGAAGTCCCATCTTTTAAGTTTAACTAAACATCACAGATAAATACAACGTACGCTTATGCCATCCGCATTCGTCTGGATGTCCCCTCGTGCACCGTTAGGTTAGGAAACTAACGGCAGAGCGGGGCAGTGCTAGCACGGGTGTAAAACATAAGCAACGTCTATATAATATATCACATATACTATATCTTGTATTCATCACAACATATCAAATGATCACATCACAGATATCGCAGCAGAAGAAACATATGAAATATTGGATATACTAGGAGGTCCGAGTTTTAATGCGAGCCGGTATAAAACACGGATTCCACGTTCATGATGAATAGCCAATCCCATACCCTTAGACCCCTACGAGAGCGGCAAGCAACCCTACCAATTCTAGAGTTAGGAGACCCGGTCTCGACTCCTCGAGATGGTCTCCCACTGGACCCTAGAACCCGGTTACTTGTGCTCCCCGCTTTGATTCTATCCTAATGCAGAAAAGTAAATAATATATAATGGTGACATCATCCTCAACCCGGAAGTGCCCCAATAAAAGAATATTACATACAATGAATTTTACATGAATGAAAATGAAAAACTCTCATCTCACATAAAAGCCCCGGCTATTCAAAACACGACGATCCAATATAACATATCACAGCAACACATAACATCACATGTCATCAACGTAAGTAAATATGCGTATCCCAATTGTCGTTGATGTATAGCAACGAAACCGGCGATACACCACATATTACACTTACGGTCGCAGAAAAGAAAGTGTAAAAGTACAACGGTTGGAATCCGCAACCACCTCAGACATCGCATGCCTAACCAAATGAATTCCTTAGATATCGCATGCCTAACAATTATAAACCTCGCATTTTAGTCTCGATCTCGAAAACACTTTTCAATATCTTGTCAGGCAATTCAAAAGATTCCCGAGATCCTGATCGAATGCTCTTCGAAAACTTCAGTAGACGGCCGCACCCCCCGAAGCCGTCGACGAAGTGCATTAAGGCGGAACACCGCTGCCGCGAGCACCTGAACGGATGCTTTTGGCAACGGGGTTCTCCTACAGTCACTTGGTCAGGGCTATGGGGCGTGACTATCTATTAAGTTTACCCGACGAGTATCCGCGTACGCTACGTGATTGCGACGGACTTTTGATCGCATCAAAATCCTGTGGCAACCGATCAAATAAGACTAAACTGCTAGATTTATAACATTTAAATTAGTTATCTCATAACTACATTTGTGGATTCCAAATATTGTATCACATTACAGAAAAAGCTAGACGATGTTAAACATTCCGATCGAATCAACAAACACTCAAAATTTCCAATTAGCTCAACACTTGAACTTAGTTTAAAAGCATCCATCACATGCCACAGTACCAATGGTCCAGCCGTAGAAGGGTCAAACCAACGCCTCACTTGTTGTACCGCTAAACCATCACAAACCTTAGGGTTCAGTGACAGTTTTGACGGTCACAAAATTGAGTTAAGGTTTCGTTCTTCTGGAGGGTCCACCGCGTTATTTGCACGATATTTGAATGTTCTTTAACTAAGGAAAAATCCAACACTTGGAAATTTTCCGACAGGGGAAAAAGTGAGTTATTGATATCCGTTCGAACTTTTTAACACTGTCTAAACAAAACGAAACAAAGCTAGAATTGCGAATACGAAAAACTCCGAATTTTTAATGCAGTAAATTAACATCACATGAAATTTTAGCAAAAATAAACAACACCAAAAATACCAAACTCCAGAGGCTTGACCATGACCCAAACCTGGAGCCCAGAACCCATAGGGGGGCCGGCCTGCTCGGATTTCTTGGCCATGTGCTCGGCCAAAATCCGAGCAGGGGGGGTGGGGTTTGGGCCATGTAAATAAAGTATCCAATACAGTCTTTTGCACATGTTTGAAAAATTTTTTGACACCTAAAATAATTCGACAGAAACTGGGGTTTCGCATCGGGTGTTTCGGAGTTGTTTCGGTTTCATAATCCTACACTTATCTGTCTAATTCTCTAGCTAGGCTCTGATACCACTGTTGGAATATCTACAACGGCAGCAAGGTTTCGGGTGGCATCTCTCATGCCAATTTCAAATTTTGCCATTATAGATAACCCTAAACATAGGAACTTTAACTAGAGAATCAAACAAAACTAGCATGTTAACACTTTAACATCTAAGAGTTAGGGATTACAACCTTTGTAGTCTATTCCTTCGCTTCATAATCTCCGTGTTGAGGTCCCTTCGCTGCGATCATCAAGTACATGGACTCTATTGAGGCTCCATGAAGAGAAAGATGCAACCTTTCTTCCAATCTTTAAAAAATAAGATAATCTACCTTGAAGAAACACTAACCCAAGCTCTTGCTTCACTAATCATGTATTAGTAAAGCAAACACCCTAATCTAAATGGCTAAAATAGATGAGGATGATGAAGTAGGAATTTTGCTCTCTTTTGTTTTCAATTTCACACATTATATTCATCACTTATGAAAAGCTAGAAAGCTTTCAAGAGAGGAAGAAGAAGAAGAATTTCTTTTGTGATGAATAATGAATTGTTGTGAGGTTAGAATTGCAACCATAGGTTAGAATTGCAACCTTGGGTTAAGGATGACATCCTTAACCCTTGTAGAGACTTAACCACTTGCTATGGTTAGAGTTAGGTCAACAAATATCTTAAGGATGACAAAAATGGTGGACTAAGTCAAAGAAGCCTACAAGCTTCCATCAACCATGACTAATTCCACAATTTTTGTATTTCCTTAATAATAATCATAAACCCTAATCTAACCCTAGCATGGTTCAAGTCTCATAAACCCTAGTTGCAATTGTAACCCTAACATGTTACAATATTATATATCACATATACAATATTTTGTAACAAAAGAAAATAATACAATTAACATATATCGCATATACATCAATGTATTATCCAAGTGAGAAAAAGAATCTTTAAGTGAGCTTATATTAGTTAATGTAATGTAATATATCAAATATATAACTATACATTAAATTATCGAATCAACACTTGATCCGATAATCCGGCTATTTCACAAATAACCGACTAATATAAAATGTATCAGTTCATCGAATCAACACTTGATCCGATGACCCGGCTATATCACATATACCCGGCCGATATCACATATCGCGAGAATCGAATACGGTATCACATACACGTATTATTCTGGTCCCGCACATATCATATATGTGCTCCTACTCCGTTTTTCCAGAGCCAGGAAACCTCTGTGTAGGACTCTAAAGAATCGTCAATACGCCGGCAGTAGGTGATGATCATATAAAACACCCACAACCTGCAAGCGGTCAGCTAAATGTAACAGCTACCCAGGTATTGAGCTATCAGAAGATCAACAAGTAAGCCTGTACATTCTTCTGCGAATCCAATCAGTAACACTCCCGTACAGTCCGGTCTCTTCGTCTGATATATCGCATATCCAGTTTAGGGGTGGTAAACGTCAGACCCCAGTAACCGATAAGTCATGTCTATATGAGGTCCATAACAGTTCGAGAAACTATTGATAACACTTATCAGCAAATCTCAGCAACCCTGGCCAGGGATTTCCAGTTATGGCTAATCGAGCACAGCGCAACATCAACTCCCAATACCGGGAGAGACGAAACCCCTCCTATCGCTCATTGCCTCCATGTGATTCGGGACTGTACCCAAAAGCCATCGTTTTGCACGTTCTCTTGAACGTGGTAAGGTTGAAATCAAAGCACAGTGGGAATCATACAAGACTCTATGACGATCTTGGGTCTACAGACTAACCTGTACCAGTGTCCCCAGAGAACTGCCATCTGACGTAAGGTATAATACCATCTGGGAGTTCTCGGCGAGTCCGTCCAGTGTACCCAATCTCTACTGAGCACCCGTATACTGTCTCTGATATCAAACACCAATGGATATGGGATCATCCATCGCCCATCTACATGGGTCGAGAAGCTATACGCTAGTCTTCTCTGGTATATCGATGCCCTGACTCGATACACCAACGACTAAGAAAATTTGAAGGATGTACTTAGCGACTACACTGTCCCCACTAGTATGATCTACATCATAGTCCTGGTGGTCAAGTACTCATCCTAAAGGATTTATCAACATGTAACATAGAGACAATCATAGTACATGTTAAGATAAAGAGCAACCAGATAGTATATTATCATGTCGAGCAAGAAAGTCCTCCATATATATGTCCAAGCATCCACTACAATATACATCGTATGTACAGTAATGGCATCTAGGGCATACATATCACTAACAATCCCTTCACTGGGAGTGACCTCTTGGGCAGAATTTTGCGTCAGGGTAATAACTTCACTATAGTCGATTACTTTTTTCTTTGCGTCGAGATATTCAGTTGGGAATATCCTGCACCTCATTCGACGAGGAAAGAGCCGAGATCCCTTCATGGGGAGTGACCTCTTTAGCAAAGGTTTTCGCCACTATATATTTGTAAAGCTATCCGGTTCCTTCAACGATATCAAGTTCATTACGTTAAAGGTTTTTCGCCAAAAACCATTCGTAGCCCTCCGTCATTTCATATTATTCATACTATGTATGTTGGCCTTCGTCAAGACATAGTGTATGGTAGCTATTTGTTACTTTTCTGTTGCATAGATAGATGCGTTGTTTTAGGACAATCGTACTACTATGTTGGCCTTCGTCAAGGGTATGCACGGGTGCGTTCAAATTAACCTGGACAATGACGGGCAGAACATGACATATGACTTATGATATGTTGGCCTTCATCAAGGTCATAAGAGCATGGGGCAGAAATCACATCGGGAGTTTCAAACATACTGGAAACTTGCCAAGCATGTGCATACCTTCTGCAGTATGATAACTTGAGTGGATTCCATCAGGTTATCATGCGATGATAGTTGGATCCCGATTTTCATTGATGAGTTGGTTTACTCCTCGGATGATTTTAGATGATCCCGACTAATTCTTCTTTTGGGTTTGGAGGAGAATTTGAGAAAATAGTGGGAGACATCCGGATTAGCTAAAGTGATTAACCATTCTGATCTAGGTTAGAGTGCATGCAGAGCGTTTCTTTTCTCTTTCTTTTTGGAAGCAACCATAGCCTGACCCTAGACTAGAACTCATGAACCAAGTTAACCGAACCATCTTAAAACACACTATTTTGTATATGCCCTAGGGGCCATTATTGTATCATATTAGTTTGTATATTACTTAATGGAAGCATGGGATATCCGCATGTATATAACAGTCTTGCTAAACATGGTAGTATGCTACTTGGTTTTTCTATCTTAATATGTGAGTATATGTATTGATAGAGCTCTTAGGATCTTGCTTGACTACCAGCGTTGTGATTGCAGTCACACTAGTGGGGGCTGGGTAGTCTACAAGCACATCCTTATTCAGGTCCCTAGTCGTAGGATTATCGAGACAGGGCATCGATACTCCGGAGTAGACTAGTGTGTACGCTTCTCATCCCAATTGGGGAGATGATCTGTCCCACGGCCGTCAGTATGTCGTACTGGAGATAGTATGCAGGAGCTCGTTAGGTTACGGGTACACCGGACAGGACTCACAGTGAACTGTTGGTTGGTTTTATACCAGTCGTCAGTGAACAGTTCCCAGGTGACATGAGTACAGCATAGTCCGTAGACTTGACACTGCTACTTCGCCTCGAGTGTGTCCCACTGTTCTTAGATTGCTACCCTACCACGGCTCAAAGGAGTCGTGCAAACAGGTAGTAGTTGGGTGCTGTCCCGAGCAGTTGGAGGCTGTGGCGGTTAGACAGAATTCGTCTCTCCCGGTATTGGGAGTTGATATCGCGCTGTGTCAGAGAGCCATTACGCAAAGTCCCTGGCCAGGGCAAGCGAGATATGCTGGTAGGTTCCAGTAGTTTCTCAGGGTGTAATGGGCTTCGCTCCGACACGACTTATATGGCTATTAGGGGACTGACGCTTGCCGCCCCTCTAGGCCCGATATGCGATAGTCTTAGACAAACAGACTGGACTGTACGGAGATTGTCACATCAGACTTAGTAGGAGTTCGGATGTGTTTCCTCATCGGCCTTCTTACCGACATCTACCTGGGGACCGTTACGTACAGCTAGTGCCGCTTGCGGTCTGTGGTTAAATCCACTGCCAGCGTAGTAGTCGAGTCTCTAGAGTCCCACACAGAGAGTTTCCCTACTCCAGGCGAAACGATATAGAGGTCGTATGGTTTTACGACAAGGGTTCGGACGCATACGTATATTTATGCACGTATGACATCCGGACAATTTTTACTAGCCGGCTTTGGTTTTAGCCAGTTTCTAGTATCCGGTTATTGGATTTATACAGTCTAAAGTTTTTCCGTGTTTTTACGGATAGGAGGGGCGTTCTCGTAATTACGTGAGAAGCTTCTAGAAGATGGTGACTTGGGGGTTCAGGTGGCATATGCATTAAATGAGATTAGTGAGTCATTTGAGTGATTCATCCATGTCATTAATGCATCATAAATGCTTAATGACTCATGGAAATGAATCACCCGCTTGTATTTATGAAGCATGATTATTAATCCTTTATTTTCTTTTATTGGATAAATGATAATGCTTGATATATATTATGATAGATCATTATCTCATCTCATTCTCTTGCTCACTTTCTCTCTCCTCAAGCTCTCTCTTTTCAAACCCTAATCCTCCCCTCTCATGTGTTGAGACCAAGGATTAGAATAGACTACTTAATCCTTAACCATTCTCTATATCACCTAGGTTACTTAGATTAGCGATTTAAGAAACCTAGTTACCTCAAGTTAGGGGTGAAGCTTGTAGTAAAGCTCTCGAGTGGATCATCTACTATATAGAGAAGGCTGGAGAGAACGTGGAGAACGGAAAGACGAAGGATTCGGTTCTTTAGGTATAATCACTTATCATAGTAGTTTACTCTTCTATGATTCTTGTTAGTTATAGTTTAGCAAAGATTCTCGGTTAGTCGATGTTTATGTATAAAACAAGATCATTTTTCATTATTCCGTCTCCCCGCAAGTCGTGGGGTGTTGTACATCGACTTACATATCAGGTATTCTGGTAACTTGATCTATGGTTTTAGATCTAGATTTGGGTAGTTTCCCAATCTGGGTACTTAGACAGTATTCTAAAGGTGTTTTAGAATGGACGACTCCTGGCATGGTAGTGTACCTATAGGTGATGGAGTCACCCTCTCTAATGGTGTCTTACAGACTAAAGAGGAGAGGGATGTGCATGATAAATATATCACTTTCTTAGGCAATTAAGTCAATCATGAGATGTTAAGTACCAAACCAGATATTGTTTTTGCACTAGATGTAATAAGTTTATATATTAATCCAATCCTGGAGAAACGTTCGGAAGCAGTTTATGAACAAAAGTGGATGTTCTAGGGATTTGGTAATGACATCCTCCTTCGGGAGACAGTTATCATTCCAGGCTTCCAAGTTGACCTGGATGATAGAATGACTGTCAGAGTTATAGTCTTCCCTCTTGACGAGGGGCAGTGGTTTGGACAGATGGTCCAAGCGGATACCGAGGAAGGCATGGCACAGGATACTGATTAAATTCAGTGGCGATATAGTCTAAGAAGTTTGCTGGATTTGGAGTTCATTTGTGAACTGGGTCCCATCAGATATCCAGACATATTCTAAGACAGGTATTGCTCATTTCGGGAGATGACTTTCTCCGCGAACTTGAGATAAGGAGAGACATAGAAAGAAACACTAGAGCTTATCCACTCGCTGAGACTATTTCTCGAACACAATAGTTTCACAAACGAGCTTTGTGAAACTGATTGGTAGAGGAGTTGGGTGTTCGGTATAATACGGGCTGTGTGTATACGGCATCGCAATAATTGGCCTTAACTGCAAGTAGAAGATTGTTGGCTATAGTGCCCTCAAGGTAATTATCATAGTCGCAGGCAGGTGATTATGATGATTGTGGGAGGGCCAATACCGGTAGAACAATCTTACTCGAGATGATAGTATGCTATCTGGTTTGTCTTTATCATCATGTACAACATTAAGTGGCATTACTGGTTTGTCTTTATCATCATGTACAACATTAGGTGGCATTACAATTCACTATTACATGTTGATAGAGCCCATAGAATTCTTGATTGACTACCAGCAGTATGATGGTGATCATATATGCGGGAGCTGGGTGGTCTATAAGCATATCCTTAAATGTCCCTAGTCATGGGAGTTTCGAGACTGAGCATCGATACTCCAGAGTAGACTATTGTATACTGATCGAGACCCCGACGAGGGGCGGCGGCCGGTCTCACATTCCATTGGTGTTAGTTTGTTCACCTATGATGTATACAGATGTTCATTAGGTTATGAGTACATCAGACGGACTCGCCGGAACCATGCTAGTTTGTATTATACCTATTGTCAGATAGCAGTTCCCTGGTGACATGTGTACAGGTTAGTCTATCGACCTGAGATCGTCATTTGTCTCATGTGAGTTCCCACTGTGCTTTGATTACTATCCTACCATGGCTAAAAGGAGTCGTGCAAACAGGTTTTAGTTGGGTACAGTCCCGAGCCACATGGAAGCAGTGAGCGGATCGTCGGGGGATTCGTCTCTCCCAGTATTGGGGGTCGATGTCGCGGCTGTGCACGGGTGGCCATCACCAGAAATCCTTGCCCAAGGTAGTCGAGAATTACTGATCTAGGATCGGTAGTTTCTCAGGTGGTGATAGGCTTCATACCGACACTAAATTTCACGTTATTAGGGGTTTGAATTTATCCACTCCCTAGACTCGATATGCAATACTCATAGACGAACGGACCGGACTGTACGGATATTATCACTGTCAGGCTCGGTAAGGGTTTCTGGATGAGTTTGCTCGTCGGCCTCCCTTTCGCTCAATACCTGCGTAGCCGTTACGTACAGCTAGTGCCGCTAATGTGGTTATGGTTAAACCCACTTCCAGCGTATTGACAAGTCTTTAGAGTCCCACACAGAGGGCTTTCCTGCTTCGGGCGAAACGATGTAGAGTCCATATGGTTTTGCGGCAGGGCTCGATCACATACGTGTACTTATGCACGGATGATGTTCGGACGGATAATACTAGTGGGCTTTGGTTTAAGCCGGATCTTTGTATTATATTTTTTGGATTATTTTCGTCTCTTTGTATTTGTATTCTTCGAAATACGGATGTGGGTATGTATATACGGTTGAGGGGTATTCTTGTAATTTATTACAAGATTACTTTTAAAAGATTACATCTCATCATGGTTTAGACCTTTTTGGATTAAAAGGTTATTGAGGTGTAGGATGAGGTGTTTATTGCATTTTTGGTGGCATGGCTAATTAGTGACCCATGGTTACTATTCTAGCATGCTTAGGGTTTTTTTTTGTGAGATTATGTTGACTTGAGATATTTTTGTTGACTCTAGATATTTTGGAGACTTGACATATTTATTGTGATGGCTCCATTATTTCTAATCAACTCTCACAACACACAATAATCATGCAAGCCATTTATTCATTCTTTTTCTCTCTCTTGAGTTGCTCTCAACACCTCATTCTCATGGCATCTTCTTCTTCCTCTTGCTCCATTTAAACCCTCTCATGAGTTGAGAATCCTTTGATGTTTTGAGGCAAATTAATCTTTCATCACTCTCTACTTCATATATGGTATCTAGAGTAGCGATCTAGGTGCTTCGGATATGAGGTTGGAGCTCGTTGCATAGACTCCCGGGTGGATCATCTTCGATGGAGGGAGACCGGAGATCAAGCTTGATCAAGGAAGCCCCTAGGAGCTTGGGATGATGGTTGAAGACCGAAGGACACGGATCTATTCGGTATAACGATTTTAACTCCTTTACATGTTTTGTTATCTAGGGCTTATGGATAGATTCTGGTAATTGGTTGTGGTAGCGCCAAGTTTTATAAATTTTTGTTCCGCATTTGGTCACGAATTGATGGCCGGGGCGTTTGCATAACCCAATAGTATATACATATTTCTTTTCTGTACTAGGATTACCCCGCGGCGGAGTGCTCGAGTAGCCGGGTTCTAGAGGGAAACAGACACGCATCTCTTGGCGTTAGACGGAGGGGACCTTACTCTAGAATTTGCAGGTTATTCGCTTCACTAGTAGGGGGTATAGGATGACGCATGGAGGGGCGCTCAAGTTACCGGAATCCGTGAAGTGTTGGGTGACCTATTCACTTTGTTGATTAGGGTGGCCTCACTTTTGGGATTGGCGGGTAACGTGCCGCGCTCGTAGGGGTCTGGGTTTTTCATTACACGGGTTATACACACGACCGGGGAAAGTCGGGTTTCATATGCGGCTCACATGAAACCCGGGGCACCTAGATTATCTGTTATTCTGTTTTTTTTATAGTTTTTCTGTGATGTTGCTTATATCATGCTTGGGACGAATGATTATATATTTTTATATATACTAGTACATGTTGTATATGTTTTGCATCCATGCTAGTCCAGCCCCCGCTCTACCGTTAGTTAAGTAACCTAACGGTGCATGACGGGGCCCCGTGGCGAATGCTGATAGTATATACGTAAATTGTATTTTCGTTCTTTTCTGGTGTGATATGGATTAATTGATGGGATCGCATTAATTTTGATTAATGCAAGAAAAGAAACCTAAAAAATGTTGTTAGAACAAATTTCGAAAAACTATAATCATATTCTTTCGCTTTGCATAGTGGTATTCATTTAGAAATATTCAGCACCTCATTCGAGGAGGCAAGAGCCAATATCCCTTCGCGGGGAGTGACCACTTGAGAAAAAGTTTAAACTGTAGATTACTCGGTTTTCTTCAAAACCATAAGTTTTCAAAAGCGGAGCCTAAACCACTTCTATACAAAACTACTTGGTTCCTTCAACGATATCAAGTTCATTACGTTAAAGGTTTTTCTCCAAAGACCAGCCGTAGCCTTCCGTCATTTCCTACAAGTATTACTTAGCATTCGTGCTACGTATTTTGGCATTGTCAAGGCGTAGTGATCGGTAGCTGAGTATTGCTTGTTTGTAGTTTTGTTTCCGATTATTTAGGACAGTCGCATAGCTATGTTGGCATTGTCAAGGGTTATGTGGGTGGGTCTAAGTTAATCAAGATAATGACGGGCCGAACTTGACTAGCGGCTTATGATATGCTGGCATTGTTAAGCTTATAAAGTCGTTAGGGGAAAAAACCACATCAGGAGTTTCAAATATACAGGAAACTTGCTAGTGTTGCATACCTTCTGGAGTGTGGTATCTAGAGTGGCTTCCATCTAGGTTATCGTGCAATAATAGTTGGATCCCGATCCCACTGATGAGTAGGATTACTCTTGGGAGATATTTTTCACTTCACAATTAGCTAACCTATTAGGTGTCTAGAAAAGTGTTAACGGGGCTACGCCTCTGCGGAAACGAGATTTATTCTAATTAGGTCCGTGCGAGAATACGGGGAACCTCTTTCGGAGTACCAACACGCACCTGGCTGAACGGTTAGCGAACTTGTAAAGTGTTAATGATCCCAGCTAATTCTCCTTTTAACGTTTGAAAGAAAATTCGAGGAAACAGTGGGAGCCATCCTGATTAGATAAACTAATAACTAATCTAATCTTAAAAGAGCGCATGCTGAGTCTTTCTTTTCTCTCTCTCTCCAGGAAGCAACCAATTCATGCATTAATCAAGATAATAAAATGTATCGCTTGACCAATCCGGATTCTTATTCGGGGCTGGGGAATGTCGGTTCGTCTCTAAACTATGACAGCTGTCATAAGTATGAGCAAGGGAAAGAGAATTGCATGAATTCCTTAATGACCCCAACGAAGAAGAAGCATATTGTTGCATCTCCTTAAGGTGTTCTTGTTATTGAGAATTGTTTTTCGGTCAGTCCTACCTCCTAGGTAATGAATACCGGATCAGAATCTCATATCTGTAATTTATTGTAGGGACAGAGAAAAAATAGGATAGTTGTACTTGGTGATATGTCCCTCAAAGTAGGGAACCGAGCACAATTTAATGATGCTGCCATCGGTGAATATCACCTAGTGTTGCCAAAAGGAAATACTATGATTTTGAATAATTTCTAATTTGTACCTTCCATGGTTTGCAACATAATATCAGTTTCTTTACTTGATAAAGATGGATATAAGCTTGTTCTTGATAGAAATATCATGAACATTTACCTTAATCAGGTATTAGTTGCAGAAGATACACTGTATAATGGTATCTATGTTCTAAATCAAAACACAGTTTTCAATATACAAAACACACGCAAGAGGAAGAGTTCAGAAGAGAATGAATCCTACTTGTGGTATTGTAGACTTGGTCATATCGGAGAGAAAAGACTAAGTAAATTACATAATGATGGACATTTGAATGCGTTCGAATTTTTATCTTATGAAACTTGTTAGTCTTGTCTCAAGGGAAAGATGGCCAAATATCCTTCAGGTGTTCTTATTATTGAGAACTGTTTTTCGGTCAATAATATCTCCTAGGTACTAGATACCGGATCAGGATCTCATATCTGTAATTTATTGCAGGGACTGAGTAAAGGTAAGATAGTTGGACCTAGTGATATGTCCCTCAGAGTAGGGAACAAAGCACAAGTTGATGTTGCTGCCGTCGGTGAATATCACCTTGCATTGCCAAGTGACAATACTATGATCTTGAACAATTGCTACTATGTACCTTCCATGCTTTGCAACATCATATCAGTTTCTTTACTTGATAAAGATGGATATGAGTTTATTCTTGATAGAAATATCATGAACATTTACCTTAATCAGGTATTGGTTGCAGAAGGTTCACTGTGTAATGGTATCTATGTTCTAAATCAAAACCAAGTTTTCAATATACAAAACACACGTAAGAGGAAGAGTTCAGAAGTGAACGGATTCTACTTGTGGCATTGTATACTTGGTCATATCAATAAGAAAAGACTATCAAAGTTACATAAAGATGGATATTTGAATCTGTTCGAATTTTCACCTTATGAAACTTGCCAGTCTTGTCTCAAAGGAAAGATGACCAAATATCTGTTCGCCGGACATGGAGAAAGAGCAACAGAGCTCTTGGGACTCATACACAGTAATGTATGTGGTCCAATGTCTATAAATGCAAGTGGTGGATTCTCATACTTCATAACATTTACTGTAACGTTTTGGAAATCGTTTAGGCGATTTTCGTTTTTATGGTAAAATAGTCGGTGTTTTCCGTAAAAACCTAGAAGCGATCTTTTTGCAATATAGAATGCACTGCACCTAGTTTAGCTAGGAAATTGCTAGTTTGCGGGTTTTTTTAAGCCGCTGGTAATTTTTGTGCATTTTAATTTTTTCCCTAATTAAAATATTATTTTAATGATTTATTTATGCACTTTATTAGTGGTAATTTCATTTTTGTTTGGGTTAATTACTACTATTGTGAATATTTGCTTCGTTAATCACTAGTTTAAGTTTTAAACCTTTCCATCCAAAATATCTAGATATTTGGGTAATGAAATTGAATTTTAAAGAAAGGAAAATGAGGTGGATAAAGGGTTTTTGTTTTATTATGCAATTATTGTTATTTTCTTCTAGAATTTCCTGCACAATTCCACAAAATCCTTGCTCTTCTTCCCTTAGCCGGCCACTTCACCCCTTGCTGCCCTTGTGTTTCCTCACTCCATTTTCATCATTTCAAGCACAAATAAATCCTCCAAAATCATCAAAATATCACACAAACTCAATTATAAATCATTACCCTTCATTCTTCATCTCAAAACTAGCTTGGATCTTCAATCAAGACTTCATTTTGGAGGCAAAAAGTTTGGATTGTCTTGTTTCAAGTTGTGTTTCTTGTGAGGTATAAATCCAAACCCTAAACTCTAATTGTTGCTTAATACTTTAATTAGCTTAATTAGATGTTAATTTAAAACTTTTAATTTCATATTTAGAATTCCTAGTAAGGTTTTTTTGTAATCAAATTAGGGTTTTGATTAGTGAAATGGTTAGTTGATAATTTTAGACAAATGAAAACTAAACCTAGTTTCTAGTTTGTTAAATGATATTTTCCTAATTGTATAATTAAGCTATTTAGCAAACTAAACTTTTACTAATCCTATTTTGAGTGAGATTAAAATTATAGTAAAGGTATAAGTGGTTTAATCTTGCTAATTGGTGATGTTTGTCATTGTTAGTTTGGTAAAAACTTGTAGTTTGAGCTAAAAATGATATAAGTTGCTTACGAGATTTTCGGATAATTTAGGCTTGGTTTTCTTTGGACGTTGCGACGTTATTTATATAGATTCCACGCAATATCTTGTTTTGTGAATGCACGATCGGTACGATCAGGGTCTAGGCTTGGTAGTTGTGTCGCTTTGCGTTCCTAGTTAGGATCGTGCCGATGTCGCTCGTGTCTTTGTGTAGCTTTTGCTCTTGAGTTGGTTTCGTAGTGTCGCTACGCGCGTTAGCTACTGGACGAACACTTTAGAGTATGTTTAGAGTTGGTGCGTCGGTCAGACGTAGTTGGTACGTGTTATTGGTCGATTGCTATTCTATACTTATTATATTGTTATATGCTTTCAAGATCGCAGGCGGGGACTTCATGCGCTGCGAAGAAGGAAAAGCTAGTGGTTGGCTTTACTTAGCCAGGATTGTAGTGAGTAGATTTAACATCTACAAGGGAATCGCCCGCATGGCGTTATGCGTCTAGGCTAGATTAAATGATATGACTATTAGTTAGATGTATACGGATATTGATTGTGTATGTGTACCATTGTTGCATATCTTATTTCGACTAAGTATTAATGAGACACAACACCATTATTGACGGTTCATGTTTCATGATCACTAATTGTATGCTACACACACACCGTCGATAATTGCCATGACACGCACAACACCTATACATATGTGATATTGTATTGCTTAGGGACATTGAGACATGATCCTATTTCCTTTTGTGCATATGACATATAGCATACCTGTATACCTACATGCTTACACATATGCCTTGACATGCATACATGCTAGTTACCCATATACCTATATGGTATTGTATCATTGGTGATAGGTATATACACATATGAGATATAGCTATATGTACATCTTGCATACTTACTTATGCATATACCTGGAGGGTATTACATCATTACTGATAGGTAGATACATATACCTTACTATACCTACATGTTTACACATGTATCTGTCTATAGCTACATGTTCACCTTTATTTGATGTTTTATGGATTTGGAGAACTTAGGAACCGCATGATATATATTTTAACTTGTTGCAGTTAAATAGCGGCTTTTCCTTTTTATGCTCACATTACATTTTTATGTTGCATATATTATATTCATGGATTTTCTCTTTGAGATATGGATTTTTCATGATGTTTTCTGGATTTGAGGACCGTGGTAGTTTCATGAAATTATGCATTATTTGAAAAACCCGGTTTCTCTTGATATGATATTTCAGCACCTACCATGAGATTTATCAGTTCTGATATATATATATACCCTATGCGAGGAACGGAGGCGGCCATCTACGGGTACATGGTGGGGCCCGGAGATACCCCGGGGCAAGAATTTCGTGAAGTAGATGATGAGTTAGTGGGGGAACCATACTTACCGGTGATAGTACAATGGCTCGGCGGTTATCGTGGGGATATCGACCGGAGTCATATACGTATGGTTACGTCGAATTTTGAGTGTCAGAGCTAGGCACTCGAGTTTTCGGGATAGCTTATGATACGTACCTATCAGGAGGGCCAGTCGTGGTGACAGCGCTTGATAGATCAGTATTTATGTGTCGATGTTAGACACTTGTTTTCATGATATTTTTACTCCTGAGTATATATAACAGTGGAATGGGACGCTGTTATATATGCATATATATATATATATATATATATATATATTAGTGGAATGGGACGCTAATATATATGTATACATATCTAATTTATGTACATCATCATAAAAATCTTGCAATATACTCACTCAAGATATATGAGATTTACTTGTTATTGGATACTGGTCATATGAGATTTACTTAGTTTTGGACACTCAGGATATATGATCTTACAGGATATGAGAGCCAATTTGGGGGCTGATTTGAGGAAATTTGGGATTTAGATTGTCTTGATGGACTTTGGTCCTATCACGAGGTCAGGATTCCATGAGGATGACATGTTTTATTCCATACTCCTCATTTATTTGATATGCATTGATTCATGTGTTAGTTGTACCTGATAGAGTACCTTACATGATTGTTGCATACATATTGCCATTTATCGTTCATGTATTAGTAGTACCTGATAGAGTATCTTACATGACTGTTGCATACATATTGTCATTTATTGTTATCAGCTTGCAAGCATTAGATTTGCGTTGTACGTGTATACTTGCGATTACCTGCATATGTTATTTACTATTCACGAGTTGGCAACTCAGCCCGTTGTGCCACAGTGTTTTGCAGGTTGTCCCTCCGGGCAGTCGCGGCAGGCTTTTCATCTTTCGTATCATCTTTTGCAGCGGATACCGCTTCGGCTGACTGTGCGCAGTTTTGCTATAGGTGGGTTTTGCGGCTTTCCGAGGTGGTTTATTGTTATTTTTGTACCATGTACTCTCCATATACCACTTTCATGTATGACTTAGAGACTTGATGTGAGGATGATATTGTTTGTTATTTTGTGACTTGGATGTCTTTTATGCAGTTTTACTTATATCGTCTTTTATTTCTTCGCTACAGCGTCATATATCTGTTGTGGTGGTTGTTTTCCGCCGTTGGGCATGGATTTTGCTCCCGTTGGGGATGCTTTACATATATTTATGTTGTACCCATTTTGGGGTTAGTTTTTACAAAGGAGGTGCTGCCAAATTTTTAAGAAAGTAAAGTTGGACTTTAAAGAATTTGTACTTGAGATTTTCAAAAGTTTTAACCTTTTTCTTATCACTTACTACTTTTAATGGTTTAGATTGCTGGGTTTTCGGCTTACTTAAACTGTGTTACGCCTGTAGACGTTGTGTAGTTTAAGGGCCGTCACATGCTAAATTTCGGGTCGTGACAAAGTTGGTATCAGAGCGCTAGGTTTTACCTTTCGGAGTGTAGGATGACCTTGGTATGATGGAGTAGGTAGCTTAAGTAGAGTAACGTAGTGTATGTATGTCCGCAGCATACTCACGATCACGGTACTCCGCCTAAAGTGACCTAAGTACTAATTGCTTGAAATTCATTCCTTGATGATACATATCCTTATGATTCGATTTCCGTGTTCATATTGAAACCTATATCCATTTATAGCCTTTGCCGCCGATGACCATGAGGACTCAGAGTGATGCAGCGAGAGCCGAGGCCAGAGTTGACTCGTATGGGACGAGGACTGACCAGGATGGCACGCTCGTTGCACAGGAGCAGATGGATCCGCCTTCGATAGATCATATCGCTAGGCTTGAGGCAGAGATGCAGGACTTGCGCCAGACGATGATGTCTTTGGTTGAGGCCAGTCGAGCGCGGCGACAGGAGGTTGCTACCCCTGTTACCCGGTTATTTTCCTTGCAACCATCACACAACATTGTGTTACTTACACAGCACCAGTGGATGCAGCCCTATTTGACGAGGAGCGTCTTTTCGAGACTTTGGGAGTTCGAGGATAGAGGAGGGCTCGTGCAGGTGTACCAGCCCAGAGACAGAGGTTCAATCGCCGTGACAGGTTTTGTACACGTCGTGGGAGTAGCAGAGGCTTGGGACGAGAGCCGTGTTAGCTAGATCAGCCGTTGTTGTGTTAACTTCTGTCAGCGATTCTTTTGTTGTGCGACACGTATTTCAGTTGTGTGCCAATCGGAAATGAGATAGAGTTTCGGCCATCATTTTGATCCTTCTTGAGATGTTGGATTTGACGTTCTCCTGGGCACGGACTGGTTAGCTACGTGCTAGGCATCTGTGGACTGCCACGAGAAAACAGTCAGGTTTTGTTTTCCCGGCGAGTCAGTTCTTGTTAAACGGGAGGACAGTGGTGCCGCCACTCACATCTTGAACTCAGCTTTTTTCGCTAATCGGCTTTTGAGGAGAGGATGCCGAGGATTCTTGGCTTTTATTCGGGATGCTGGAGCCACAGTGGATTTGTTAGACCGGCTTTCCATCGTGCGAGAGTTTTCCGACGTTGTTCCAGATGAGCCGGCGGAGCTTAGGGAGCTTAAGGATCAGCTGCAGAGTTGTTTGTTGGGGGACTTGTACGTCCAAGTGTTTCGCTTTGCGGAGCTCCTATTTTGTTCGTCAAGAGAAGGACGGCATTTTGAGGTTGTGTATTGATGGATCGTCAATTGAACCGAGTTAAGGTGCGGATAGGTATCCTTTACTTCGCATTGACGATCTGTTCGACTTGGTCCAGAGTGCGAGTCATCATCTAAGTTTGTTTAGGATCAGCTCATCAATGGTTGCGGGATCGGAGTGATGACATTCCGAAGACTGCTTTTGTGCGTGCTATGGGCAGTATGTATTTTGGTGGTGTCATTGGACTCACCAATGCCCTAGCAGAATTCGTGGATGTGCCAGATTTCTTCAGGCCGTTCTTCGACCAGTTTATAGTTGTGTTAGTGATGACATTCTGGTCTTTTCCAATGTGTCGTGAGGAACTTGAGCAGCACTTGAGGATTTGCTTGCAGACACTGGGAGAGTACCAGCTGTTTGCTAAATTCTCGGAGTGTTCCTACAGGCTTGATTGTATTGACTTCCGAAGGTCATGTGGTTACGGGAGACGTTTTTCGTACGGACCCGAGGAAGATCGAGTCCGTACAGCTTTGGCCCAGATTTGTAGCAGGGACAGAAGTCCGCAGCTTTTTGGGCTTAGCCGATTTTTACCGCCGTTTCGTGCAGGACTGCTTGTGTAGTACTGCACCTTTGACTGGGTTGACCAGAAAGGGAGTTCCTTTTCTTTGGACTGAGGCATGCGTGCAGAGTTTTCAGCAGTTGAAGACTCGGTTGACAACGGCACCAGTTCTATCTTTGCTTTCTGGTTCGGGCGACTTTGTGGATTAACTGTGATGTTTCGCGAGTGGGGCTTAATTGTGTACTGATGTAGCACGATAGAGTTATCGCTCATGCTTCCCGACAGTTGGGGGAAGTACGAGCAGGATATCCCACTCATGATTTGGAGATGGCCGCGCTGAAGATCTGAGGACGCTACTTGTGCGGAGAATTGTGTCAGATTTTCAAGGACCACCTGAGCATAATGTACATCTTCCTGCAGCGGATTTTGATTGTTAAGACAGCGCCGTTGGATGGAGCTTGTGAAGGATTGTGATTGTGAGATCCTTTGTTTTCCATTGCAAGGCGATTGTGGTAGCTGATGCTTTGAGTCGTAGGCCCGAGGGTAGCTTGTTCCAGTTGTGCGCAGTACAGAGACAGTCTTCTGCAGATTTACAGTTCTTGTGCGATCGTGGAGTACAGCTTATGTTCGCCTCTTTTGGGGGGGCAGCTTGCTCATGTCCGCGCCCGTCCACTTTTACTTAATCGTTTTCGTGAGGCACAGCCCACCGATGCTCGTTGTCTGTGATACTTGAGCATGTTCGACAGGGTAAAGATTCGAAGTCCTTGATTTGTGACTAGGGTGTGCTACGTTTAGGGACACATTGTGTGTACCTGATACTGATGGGTAGAGACACGAAATCCTAGAGCAGGCACATCAGTCAGCCTTCTGTGTTCATTCAAGTTCACCAATATGTAACGTGACTTGTGAGATAGTTACGGATGGGCAGGGATGACGAGTGATGTTTTGGATTTCGTTTTGAGGTGTCTGACTTGTTGGTAAGCTAAGGTTGAGCATTTGGTGATCGGCTGGAGAGTTGCAACCTTTAACCGTTCCAGAGTGGGAATGGGAGCAGATCTCCATGATTTTCGTTGTGGTGTCTACCCAGGTCTAGACAGGGTGTGACTCCATTTGGGTGTTTGTTATTCGGTTATGCTCAGTTTGCTCAGTTGTTCTTTGTTAAGTTTGTGCGTTTGAACGGAGTTCCTTCATGCTTTGTATCCAATAAAGGCACCCCGTTCGCTAGCCGTCGTAGGCAGAAGCTTCAGGAAGCCTTGGGTACTAGTTGAGCTTTAGCTCCGCTTTTCCATCTGTAGGCTGATGGTTTGCGAGAGCGGACTATACAAACTCTGGAGGATAGGCTTGTGCGTACGTACTAAGTGTTTGTTGGCAGTTGGGATCGTCACTTGCTATTGTTAGGGTTCTCCTTCGATAGCTGTTATCAGGAGACATTCCAATTGGCAACCTTTAGGTTTTGTTTGTTAGGTCGTGTCGATCGCCAGCCTGTTTTGCTGACTCTATGAGAGTAGGATTTTGGACCCCAGCTAGTCATGAGACTAAGGAGAAGATCCAGTTGATTCAGGTCAGGATGAGAGCAGCACAGTGCAGACAGAAGTCTTACATCGACCGTCGTTGTCGCAGACTTGAGTTCGTAGTGGGAGGTCATGTATTCCTACGGTTTTTTCCGATAGGTGGCATGTTGAGTTTTGGGAAGCTTAGATCCAGACTTGTAGGTCCTTTTGAGATCCTTGAAGCGAGTTAGTACCGTTGCCTATAATATGGCACTTCCGCCAAGATTTTTGAGTATTCACCCCGTATTCCTTGTGTCGATATTTCGTAATTACCTTCATGGCCTTTTTCACATGATTCAGCATCAGACCATTTTGCTTGGACGCGATCTTTCGTTCACCAGCAGCCGATAGTTTTAGTAGATCGGCAGGTGGAAGGACTTTGGTCAAGGGTCTTGCTATCCGTAAGGGTTCTTTGGCGTAGCCGTATAGTGAGGTGATCACTTGGGAGGCTGCGAGCGAGATTTGGGAGTTTTGTACTCATATCTTTAAAAGTACGCTTAGTGAGAATTTTAAATTCGGGGACCGAATTTCTTTAAGGGGAGAAGATTGTAACGTTTTGGAAATCGTTTAGGCGATTTTCCGTTTTTAGGGTAAAATAGTCGGTGTTTTCCGTAAAAACCTAGAAGCGGTCTTTTTGTAGTATAGAATGCACTGCACCAAGTTTAGCTAGGAAATTGGTAGTTTGCGGGTTTTTGTAAGCCACTGGTAATTTTTGTGCATTTTAATTTTTTTCCCTAATTAAAATATTATTTTAATGCTTTATTTGTGCACTTTATTAGTGGTAATTACATTTTTTGGGGTTAATTACTACTAATGTGAATCTATGCTTAGTTAATCACTAGTTTAAGTTTTAAACCTTTCCATCAAAAATATCTAGATATTTGGGTAATTAAATTGAATTTTAAAGAAAGGAAAATGAGGTGGATAAAGGGTTTTTATTTTATTATGCAATTATTGTTATTTTCTTCAAGAATTTCCTACACAATTCCACAAAATCCTTACTCTTCTTCCCTAGGCCGGCTACTTCACCCCTTGCCGCCCTTGTGTTTCCTCACTCCATTTTCATCATTTCAAGCACAAATAAATCCTCAAAAATCATCAAAATATCACACAAACTCAATTATAAATCATTACCCTTCATTCTTCATCTCAAAACTAACTTGGATCTTCAATCAAGACTTCATTTTGGAGGCTAAAAGTTTGGATTTTCTTGTTTCAAGTGGTGTTTCTTATGAGGTATAAATCCAAACCCTAAACGCTAATTGTTGCTTAATACTTTAATTAGCTTAATTAGATGTTAATTTAAAGCTTTTAATTTCATATTTAGAATTCCTAGTAAGTTTTTTTGTAATCAAATTAGGGTTTTGATTAGTGAAATGGTTAGTTGATAATTTTAGACAAATGAAAACTAAACATAGTTGCTACTTTGTTAAATGATATTTTTCTAATTGTATAATTAATCTATTTAGCAAACTAAACTTTTACTAATCCTATGAGTGAGATTAAAATTATAGTAAAGGTATACGTGGTTTAATCTTGCAAATTAGTGATGTTTGTGATTGCTAGTTTGGTAAAAACTTGTAGTTTGAGCTAAAAATGATATAAGTTGCTTACTAGATTTTCGGATAATTTAGGTGTGGGTTTCTTTGGACGTTGCGACGTTATTTATATTGATTCCATGCTATATCTTGTGTTGTGAATTCGCGATCGGTACGATCAGTGTCTAGGCTTGGTAGTTGTGTCGCTTTGCGTTCCTAGTTAGGGTTGTGCCGATGTCGCTTGTGTTTTTGTGTAACTTTTGCTCTTGAGTTGGTTTCGTAGTGTCGCTACACGCGTTAGCCACTAGACGAACACTTGAGAGTATGTTTGGAGTTGGCGTGTCGATCAAACATAGTTGGTATGTGTTATTGGTCGATTGCTAATGTATACTTGTTATATTTTTATATGCTTTCAGGATCGCAGGCGGGGACTTCGGGCGCTGTGAAGAAGGAAAAGCGAGTGGTTGGCTTTACTTAGCCAGGATTGTAGTGAGTAGATTTAACATCTACAGGGGAATCGCCCGCATAACGTTATGCGTCTGGGCTAGATTAAATGATATGACTATTAGTTAGATGTATACGGATATTGATTGTGCATGTGTACGTTTGTTGCATATCTCATTTCCTATTGTGCATGGACTTAGTATTAATGAGACACAACACCATTATTGACTGTTCATATTTCACGAGCACTAATTGTATGCTACACACACACCGTCGATAATTTCCATGACACGCACAACACCTATACATATGTGATATTGTATTGTTTAAGAACATTGAGACATGATCACATTTCCTTTTGTGCATATGACATATAGCATATCTTTATACCTACATGCTTACACATATGCCTTGACATGCATACATGCTAGTTACCCATATACCTATATGGTATTGTACCATTAGTGATAGGTATATACACATATGAGATATAGCTACATATACATCTTACATACTTACTTATGCATATACCTGGAGGGTATTACATCATTACTGATAGGTAGATACATATACCTTGCTATACCTACATGTTTATATATATATATGGCTATAGCTACATGTTCACCTTTATTTGATGTTTTATGGATTTGGAGAACTTAGGAACCGCATGATATATATTTTAATTTGTTGCAGTTAAATAGCGGCTTTTCCTTTATATGCTCACATTACAGTTTTATGTTGGATATATTATATTCATGGATTTTCGCATTGAGATATGGAATTTTCATGATTTTTTCTGGATTTGAGGACCGTGGTAGTTTCATGAAATTATGCATTATTTGAAAAACCCGGTTTCCCTTGATATGATATTTCAGCAACCACCATGAGATTTATCTGTTCTGATATATATATACCCCATGCGAGGAACGAAGGGGGCCGTGTGCGGGTACATGGTGGGGCCCGGAGGTACCCCGGGACAAGAATTTCGTGGAGTAGACGATGAGTTAGTGGGGGAACCATACCTACCGGTAACAGTACAATGACTCGACGGTTATCGTGGGGATACCGACCGGAGTCATGTATGTATGGTTACGTCGAATTTCAAGTGTCAGAGGTAGGCACTCGAGTTTTCGGGATAGCGTATGATACGTACCTATAAGGAGGGCCAGTCGTGGTGACAGCGCCTGATAGATCAGTATTTATGTGTCGATGTTAGACACTTGTTTTCATGATATTTTTACTCCTGAGTATATATAACAGTGGAATGAGACGCTGTTATATATATATATATATATATATATTAGTGGAATGGGACGCTAATATATATGTATACATATCTAATTTATATACATCATCACAAAAATCTTGCAATATACTCACGCAGGATATATGAGATTTACTTGATATTGGATACTGGTCATATGAGATTTACTTAGTTTTGGACACTCAGGATATATGATCTTACAGGATATGAGAGCCAATTTGGGGGCTGATTTGAGGAAATTTGGGATTTAGATTGTCTTGATTGACTTTGGTCCTATCACGAGGTCAGGATTCCGTGAGGTTGACATGTTTTATTCCATACTCCTCATTTATTTTATATGCATTGATTCATGTATTAGTTGTACCTGATAGAGTACCTTACATGACTTTTACATACATATTGTCATTTATTGTTCACGTATTAGTAGTACCTGATAGAGTACCTTACATGACTGTTGCATACATATTGCCATTTATTGCTATCAGCTTGCATGCATTAGATTCGCGTTGTACGTGCATACTTACGATTACCTGCATATGTTATTTACTATTCACGAGTTAGAAACTCACTCCCATTGTGCCACAGTGTTTTGCAGGTAGTCCCTCAGGGCATTCGCGGCAGGCTTTTCATCTTTCGTATCATCTTTTGCAGCGGATACCGCTTCGGCTGACTGTGCGCAGTTTTGCTATAGGTGGGTTTTGCGGCTATCCGAGGTGGTTTATTGTTATCTTTGTACCATGTACTCTCCATCTACCACTTTCATGTCTGACTTAGAGACTTGATGTGAGGACGATATTGTATGTTATTTTGTGACTTGGATGTTTTTTTATGCAGTTTTACTTATATCGTCTTTTATTTCTACGCTACGGTGTCGTATATCTGTTATGGTGGTTGTTTTCCGCCATTGGGCGTGGATTTTGCTCCCGCTGGGGATGCTTTACTTATATTTATGTTGTACCCATTTTTGGGGTTAGCTTTTATAAAGGAGGTGCTGCCAAATTTTTAAGAAAGTAAAATTGGACTTTAAAGAATTTGTACTTGAGATTTTCAAAAGTTTTAACTTTTTTCTTATCACTTACTACTTTTGATGGTTTAGATTGCTGGGTTTTCGGCTTACTTAAACTGCGTTACGCCTGTAGACGTTGCGTAGTTTAAGCGCCGTCACGTGCCAAATTTCGGGTCGTGACATTTACTGACGATCTTTCTAAGTTCAGATATGTGTATCTTATGAAACACAAATTTGAAACTTTTGAAAATTCAAAGAATACAGAAACAAAGTAGAGAACTGGACTGACAAAAATATCACGATCCTCCGATCTGATAGAGGATGGGAGTACTTAAGCACGGAATTCCTAGAATACCTAAAAGAGAATGGAATTCTCTCTCAGCTTACTCCTCAGTATACACCACAGTACAATAGTGTGTCGGAGCAGAGGAATCGTACCCTATTGGATATGGTTCACTCCATGATGAGTAATGCTGAGCTGTCACTTTAATTCTGGGGATATGCGCTTCAGACATCAGCATACCTATTGAATCAGGTTCCATCCAAATCTGTGCCTAAGACTCCATATGAAATATGGAGTGGTAAAAGACCATATCTTGAATGTATTAAGATATGGGGTTGTCCGGCATATGTAAAAGTACAAAATCCGGACAAACTTCAGGCACGGTCGGTTTTATGCAAGTTTGTGGGATATCCAAAAAATTCTCTAGGATATCTGTTCTACCACAATGAAGATCAGAAGGCGTTCATTGCTCTTCGCACCGCTTTTTTAGAATGGTAATTTCTTTCAAAAGAAATAAGTGGGTGCGCGGTAGAACTGGATGAAATATCAGAACACAAACTGAAACTGAGGTGTTTCCCCAATATATCTAACCTAATAAACGAGCAATGCTCTGTTGAATTCAATGAGGCAGCACCTCACGTGCTCTCTATGAGGGTGCCAGCGCCAGAGCCAATCTTATAGGATTAAATCCTATGGGGGCGCCTCACGTGATCCTCAGACAGGCGCCAATGTGCAAAGCACAGAAGAATTCATAAGAGTTAAACTCTTAGATGGTGCCGCACGTGCTCCTTACGCGGGCGCCAATGTGCAAAGCACAGAAGAGTTTATTGCATAAGAGTTAAACTCTTAGTTGGCTCCGCACGTGCTCCTCACATGGGCGCCAATGTGCAAAGCACATAAATGCCCATTATAAGAATTAAATTCTTAAGTAGCGCCCACATGCATAACACGTGAGTACTGACGCCCAGGTAGAATTAAAATTCTACAATACTCCCTGTTAAATAGAGCCGTTGGATCAAATATCCAAGGGAGATGATAAATCATCAAAATACAGAATTAAATACTGTTGGGAGAAAACATTTCCAAAATCTTTCTAAAATAAGAAAGATAGTCTCAGTTGGATCAAAGATCCAATTATAGAATAAAATTCTATTTTGGAATATATTCTCTCAATCTTTCTAAACAAGAAAGATTGCTCTCTGTAAAACAGAGAACTCTTGAATTAAAAATTCAATGGTGATTAAAAAATCACCGTAGTACCGGGTCTTGACCACGTAATCAAAGGTAGTAAATACTTTCTTACTCGTGCTTATTCTGTATAGGGGAAAATATTTCCCCAATATCGTTAAAAGAAAAAATCATATTCGGTAAAAACAGAAGTCTTTGGTTCAAAATATAATGGTGCGTAAAATTCCCCAAAGCAATTAGAATCTCTTAATGAGAGATTTTCTCAAAACCAATTAACAATTTGCCTTCACTATATAAAGGACCCGAGACTTCAAATCTCAAGGGGGACACAGAAAAAATACAAGGAAAGCAAAAAGAACAGAGAATTCAATTCTCAAATAAGAAGACCTTCCTTTTCAAAACCTTAGGTAAAAAAAAGGGAGATCAAAATATCTTTATCACATCTAAAGGTTTAACCCTTTTTAAAGAACTTAGTTTTTACTCTGGATCTGAGATCCACAAAACTAGTCTTCCATAAGTTGAGAATTTAATTCTCATCGGGAAGATCTTGTTCTTGAGAATCAATGATTCAGAAAAGAATTAGGTCCAAAAGAAAAAATAAAAGGCGAAAGGAACCTATAAAAGAACTTAGTTCTTAAAGAAGAAAAAAATCTATCCCAGATCTTCAAAAAGCGAAGATCTTGGTGATCATTAATAGTCAAAATACCATTAACAGAGATTTAATCTCTAAAAAAGGAAAAAAATACTAGCGCCTGACGTGGGCGCCCCTTTTAACAGCGCTTCACGTGAAAAATACGTAGGCGCCCAAAACAGAAGACTAGCGCCTCTCGTGAAACACATGTGGACGCTGAATAAAAGTGCTTAGCACTTCATATGCAGCCAAAACGGCTGAGTGCTTAGCACTGATTGGGAAGCGCCCAGCACCTCACGTGCACCTCATATGGACGCCATAAAAGTTCTTAGCACTTCACATTTAGTCAATGATTAAAAGTGCTCAACATTTATTGGGCAGCGCCAATGACTGAATGCTTCACATGACATACATGTGAGCGTCAGAGCTCAAATAAGGGCTTAGCACTTTTATATGAAAAGAAAAGCGCTGAATAAATAGAGCCCAAATAAATTCTTAGCGCTTTTGAAAAGAAAAAGGCTAAGTTGACTTAGCCCAAATTGGTTAATTCTCTAAAATTTTCTTGCAGCTGAGCCCAAATGCTCTTTAGTTGGATCTTAAATAAAAATGATCTTTAAAATTTTGCTGAGTGGATCTTAGTCTCAAATTATACTAACGCATCCTGATTAGTATAAAATATTGCAAATTTGAATGAAAATTTTCCCTATTATTGTTAAGTACTAAAATGTGTTTATTGTAATTATAGAACAAATTAGGGTTTATGTGTAAAAAGTTTATTATCATATGTTTCTACATTATAATTAACATAACGAGGGAAAATACATGCATATAATATTTATATGAAATATTGTAATATCAAATATTTCTAATCAATATTCTTAACATATAATATCGTATAAAATGGTTAGGATAATATCTCAAAATACCAAATACTAATAACACTTTGATTTGAGATATTGTGCAGCTTAGCTCAGGTATGGAATCCATGAGATCCGAATTAAATCGGGATTTCGGAATCAAATCTGCCAAAATATTGAAGCAAATTATGAAATCTTGCACGGCAGAGACTCAGTTCATTATTATCAGAATATAGACATCTAGAGGATCTCCACATGACGATACAAAACACCAGAAAAATCCTAAAAATTGAAGACACCAAGATGCGGCGGATCCGCGGCAAATATAGGCAATAAGAGGCGGAAGCACGGCGGTTTAATGGCCGTAGGATTTGAGATTTTGGTGATTTGATCGTATGTGCATATATTCACTTATGGCATCTAGGGTTTCTAGTTTCTGTGACTATATATAGGACTGAGAGCTTCACATCAAAAATCATCACCGAAAAGATCAAGAGGTCCAAAGCGATCCGCGCATCCGAGTGATCATCAACTAGTCATCTACTTCCAATAAGATAGAGATCTAAAGAAACTAGGGTTCTTGTACTCTACTTTAACAAGTTGTATGAAATAGTTGATTAATAAAGATAGTGTTTTTATTATTCTTTTTGCAATTAATTTCCGCACTTACTTTTTGTATCTTAATCATGTTTTCATTCTTCAACCTTCCTTTTAAATCTCAAACTATGAGCGAGTAATTCCTAGTTTGCTAGGGTTCGTACGATAGGGTAGATCAATGGATGAGAAAATATTTTAACATCTTTTATATATTTTAAAGTCTATAAACTTTAGCAAAATAAATGTTAACATCCTTATCGGACGCGCTACCAATTTATTGCTAGTCACGACCACGATTTGAGATTGATTTAACACTTGTTTTGTTAGAGGCTAGACATGAATAGAGATCAATGCATGGACAAGGGTTAAGAGTGGGGAAGCCCTAGTTTCTTCCAAAAGAACCCTAATCTATATTCATCACTATCGATCTAGTTTTAAACTATTAAAAGATAAAAGGATTCATTTTTAATTATTCATCCATTATTACTAAGTCCTATGAACCCTACAAGTCTCTTCTTTAGAAATCTTATATCCGTAACGACAAACAATCACCCTTATTCAATCAACTCGTCTAAAGCAAGAAAAGAGTTCACGTTTTCCTGCAGACACCCGTACTCATCGCGGCTAGCTACTAACGGCACCGTCTTGATTGAGGTTATTTACAACACACTTTTCAGCACAGTCTAATCAAATGGCGTCGTTGCCGTGGAAAAGACTGTAATTTTTTTCTAGTTATTCGGGTTGATTTCTTATAAAATCTAGCAAACATATTATGAACAAGAACTAAAACCGCATCTTGTGTATTTAACGATTATTGTGCGATTTTTGCAAGGTAATCTGGAGTTACAGGAGCAAGGAAATAGAGATTCAGAGACTTTCAACATAGCCCAGAGGAGCAGAGGGGAGCACTGAAGAAAATTTGTCAAACAATCCTTCTACTTTGCGGCGGAACCACGGCAGAATAATAGGTTTTGCGGCGGAACCGCGGCGTTTTGGAGGAATTGCGGCACCTAAATTTTCAGGTAATTTCCTAATATCTTTCTCTTTCCTCTAAGATCTAATAATCTGATCTTTCCTGCAGGAATCTTTGCAAATATCGCCGCTCAAAATTTTTTTTTGCGTGTTTTGATATCAGTTTGTTTGTGTATATCTAAATCGGACATTAAGGGGAAATAACCCAAATCCAGATTAGGTGGGGATCTCATCACCCTTCCTAGGCCCCACAAATCACAAAATGAGCATATTTTCTCCCTACATTAATTTAAAAATATCTAGACCAAGCCTCTAAGGACCGTCATGCACAATTAGGATTGTCACGCCCCGCTTCCTAGTGTACGGCGAAGGGGACGCGACGAGGCCCGCTACGTATATACTTAGAAGTACATACGCTAAGCGTAACTAAGCAATATAAGGTAAATCACAAGAGACGAATGATAAAGAAATAACAACAACTTTTACTAATAACATTCTTTGTACAATACATGAAAAGGAAATACAACTGAAATGAAAAGCGATGCCTAAACAGTGGCATAACAGGAAATGAAAATACTAGAAAGAACAAGGTACAATATCTAGAGCTCGGGGTCTTCGTGGAACTGCTCCAAATCATCACCGGTGGGCTCGATCTCAGCTTGGTCCAACGCACCTGACGACATTCAAAGAAGAAAGAAATAGAATGTCGTTACCGAACAGGTCGCTCGGTAAGTCCCAAAGATAAGGAAGAATTAGGAAGACAGTGTAAAAGTATTTTCTAAAATATTATATTGTTGAATATTATGGAATATTGAGTTAACGATGTTGTTTGTAGTTTGGTACAGAAGAATGCCAGTGTATACGAGGGGGGTCTCTATATGCTAGAGACCAAGGCAAATGGAAAGTACAAGGAACCGTTATGCCACGGTACAACAGCAATAGGATTCAGGTTAGGTATCTTAATCTGACCACCTCGTGCCACCTTTAACACCTTCCGTACCAATCTACCCTTTAAACCCCGTAGTGTTTTAACAGTATTGTTGTATTGTATTGTGTAAGTTGGGTGACTGACCAAAACCATGATATCAGTAAACATGTTGTAACTGTATAATCAGGTAAATGGAATAACAGGATAATGGATGTATATCCATGGTTTGATTCAGTCAAAATTGAATAGATTGTTAACTGGATTCAGGAATTCATGTATTCATATTGAGTTGGAATATAAAAGAATATAGATTGACTTGAATCATATTCAAGTCAGAAATAGTCAGACTCTAACCCGAGTCTGATTAAAAGAAAGGTAATTTGAAGTTCTGTACTTGTTAGGGGCCTCATTGTAATTTATAAAACTTGAGGGGGTTTTATGTAAAAAGTACTATTGTATAGTTTTCAAAATACACCTCAAGTATTTATTATTCGTCTTTATAGTTATAATGAGTGTAAATTTTATTTTTGTTATTCTAGTGAATATATCCTAATAAAAGTATTAATTGATTTATTTGAAATTCAAGGTATTTTAATGTAACTTTTAATCTTGTAATTTTAGAAAAAGATGGAACTTTATCTTATAACAAAATAGGCGTTTAACTGATAATTATATATATAGGTTAATACAAGAATAATTTTATTCTCCAAAATTTCATTTTTCTTAAATATCGTATTCTAAACCTTTTCGAGATCGAATGCTCCTTGCGGAGGTCTGAATCTCGCACTACTAGCCCGCGGGTGCACGATGAACTGTACTATCCCTAACGGGTTCCCCAAAGGTGGGTTGTAGTGGCGCTTTGCTTAGGTTTAATAAATACTATTCATTTAGAAAAATGGTTTTATAAATATAAGGTATTTATTTGTAAAAGGGTATAGATTTCTGTATTTTAGTTTCTAGGGTTTCCTAAGCCAACTAGCCTATTTCTAAGGTCTAAAGGATAAGTCATTAGAAGCCTCAAAGCGCCTCTTCACCGCCAATTGCGGCCAGGTAAGTGCCAGGTAAGTGGGAAGGAACCACAGTAGTGGGCCTAATTAAAAACCACTAGCCTAGACACACTTGCCTAGACACCACAAAGTCAGTTTAGATAAACGATCGATGTCCATGACAAATCGTATTTTCATTTTAAAAGATTTTATTTAGAATTGTGTACAACTTAAAGCTTTCAAGAAAGGTTTATAAAGATAATGGTATTTCAGTGAAAAGTCTGGTATTTTCGTATTCTATATTTTGACGTTTATCAATTAGGGTTATATTTGTGTGTGTAGAGGTAGGTCATTACCTCGTGACTTATTTTAAGATTTAATGAAGTTTAGAGGTTAAATATGATATATTAAACATGAAGGTATTTAAGCGCAAGAATACGGTATTAGAAAACGTTATCATTTCATGTGTGAAAATTCATTCAAATTGATTTCTATAAGTTTATTTATCAAGATGAACATGTTTAGGAATGAGAGAATTAATTAGAACAAGAAAAATAAACTTTATGGTATTTTTATGAAAAGAATACGGTATTATAAGAAAGCTATCATTTCATGTGAGAAACTTTATTTAAATTGGTTTCTATGTGATTAATAGTCATCATGGATATGTTTAGGTATTATGGATTAGGTAACAAGTGAAATTTTATAGAAAAACCGAATCGGAAATCGGTTTGTTCCGATTTCCGTCGAGTTCTAAAAAGTCGTATTTTCTATTGTAAGAAAAAGGAGATAGGAAAGATGAGACTTACAAGTTTGGACAAGCTAAGAAGGCTAAGGAAGTGGTGGGTGTCGGTGCGTCGAAAACGTCGCGAAGGTTCTAGTATGATCGCCGGAATTCGTCGTCGGTTTCGGCAGCGCTTCGCTTCTCGCTCTTTTTCTAATGTACCGAGTTCTCTTGAGAATTTGAGAGAGTGGGCTTAGAGTTGTAGGGTGAAATGGTAGAGGGTAGGGGTGTTTATATAGGACTAGGCTAGGGTTAGGGTTTGGATTAAAATAAATATTAAAAAATGTAAAAATTCATTAAAATATCATTAAATTTGGGTGTAAAAGAGGTTTAATGATAAAATGATAACTGTTCTGAAAAAATGGAATATACAGGGGTGAAGACCAAGTCAACACGGAAAAATTCCGTGTTGACGACTCGGCCGACAGGCCGAGTCCGGTCGGCGGCGCCGGCCGATCCGGCCAATCCACCGGCCGACTTGGCCGAGTTGGGCCGAGTCGACGGCTCGTTGGGTGGGGTTTCACTTGGGGGGAATTTTGGTGTACTTTATTTTTTGTGTGCAGCATTAATTTTGTGAGTTATGGCTGTTTGACTGTTGACCTTCCAAAAAATTAAAACAAAATGATATAAAAATATGTGGGGCATGGGATTCGAACTCTGATGGCTTGGTTCAGCAGTGCAAGATATTACCAATGAGCTACAAGCTCTTTCTTGTAATTATTGTGTTATTTAATTACTTAAACTGATAGCAGCAAGAATAAATACTCCTAGTATACATTAAATTTAAAGTAATTTCTTGTACACTAAAAATGGAGTTATTATATTCTTGTAGCTTGTAATTAAAAACAAAAATAATTACCTAAATCTTGTGCTCAGGCTAAAATACCCCTTTGTGGATTTTTGAAAAAAAATATTTGAAAAATTTTGTATTGGAAATTTAGGGTTGTTACATTCTACCCTCCTTATAAAAATTTCGTACTCGAAATTTGTAAAAGAAAGGTGTAACAGTTTCAAGAAAGGTTTTGTGACAGAACTATTGGTAGTGTATGAAAATATTTAGACGGAAGAAATATTGCAAAATGTTTTGGTCAAAGTGAGGGAGTTACCTGGGTTACTTTGGTTCTTAGTCTCAGGTTCTAAGGCCGTTAAGGTGGAGGCTTGACGTCTCGACACATTTTTCTGAGTAAGCCGATACATCGATGCCTGACTAGGTAGGGATGGTCCATGTGGAGGTGGTGCTGGGAGTGCAAAACTAGGTGTAGGAGTCTGGATAGCTGGCTGCTTCGGGTAGATAGTGGGTGTGTGGGCTGAGTTGCGTCTATAGGGACAGTCTCCAATTCTATGATCGGATGCGCCGCAAACTAGGCACAGGCCTTTTGCGCGCCTACAGTCCTTCCACAAGTGTCCATTTCTATGGTAGTAGAAGCAAAATCCTGAACTTGACTGGTTAATTGTTTCCTTCTGTCTCTTGGGTTTCACAGGTTGTGTAGTGTAGGTTCCTCTTGCCATCTGGGTGGCAGTGCGTTTTTTGACGGTTGCTCCTGCTTCTGGTCGGTTCAATAATATGGCAGTCTGCTGCTGCAGTCCAACCAGGAGGCTTTGGATTTCCTTAAGCAGAACCGTCTGCTCGTTGGGTGGAGCAGGAACGACAGGTGTGAGAGGTAGTGATGGAGTTGTAGGTGTGTTGTTGACATTGGTACTGATGTTGTTCGGGGAATCCATAACCCTGAAGAAAAATTTGGGTTAGGACAGATTCAAATACATGAAATGATAAGATTCAAGGAATAGGGATTTGCAAGATTCAAGGAACATGAATTGTAAAGAATGTTTTAGTTGCTGTTTCTTGTGTTATATTGCTTAGGTTGTTCACGCAGACCAGAACAGCATGACAGGGATTCATACAGCTCTGACCTGCATGGGCCACCAACAAAACCTGTCACGCCCCGCTTCCCAGTGTACGGCGAAGGGGACGCGATGAGGCCCGCTACGTATATACTTAGAAGTACATACGCTAAGCGTAACTAAGTAATATAAGGTAAATCACAAGAGATGAATGATATAGAAATAACAACAACTTTTATTAATAACATTCTTTGTACAATACATGAAAAGGAAATACAACTGAAATGAAAAGCGATGCCTAAATAGTGGCAAAACAGGAAATGAAAATACTGGAAAGAACAAGGTACAATATCTAGAGCTCGGGGTCTTCGTGGAACTGCTCCAAATCTTCACCGGTGGGCTCGATCTCTGCTTGGTCCAACGCACCTGACGACATTCAAAGAAGAAAGAAATAGAATGTCGTCAGTGAACAGGTCGCTCGGTAAGTCCCAAAGATAAGGAAGAATTAGGAAGACAGTGTAAAAGTATTTTCTAAAATATTATATTGTTGAATATTATGGAATATTGAGTTAACGTTGTTGTTTGTAGATTGGTACAGAAGGATGCCAGTGTATACGAGGGGGGTCTCTATATGCTAGAGACCAAGGCAAATGGAAAGTACAAGGAACCGTTATGCCATGGTACAACAGCAATAGGATTCATGTTAGGTGTCTTAATCTGACCACCTCGTGCCACCTTTAACACCTTCCGTACCAATCTACCCCTTAAACCGCGTAGTGTTTTAACAGTATTGTTGTATTGTATTGTGTAAGTTGGGTGACTGACCAAAACCATGATATCAGCAAACATGTTGTAACTGTATAATCAGGTAAATGCAATAACAAGATAATGGATGTATATCCATGGTTTGATTCAGTCAAAATTGAATAGATTGTTAACTGGATTCAGGAATTCATGTATTCATATTGAATTGGAATATAAAAGAATATAGATTGACTTGAATCATATTCAAGTCAGAAATAGTCAGACTCTAACCCGAGTCAGACTAAAAGAAAGGTAATTTGAAGTTCTGTACTTGTTAGGGGCCTCATTGTAATTTATAAAACTTGAGGGGGTTTTATGTAAAAAGTACTATTGTATAGTTTTCAAAATACACCTCAAGTATTTATTATTCGTCTTTATAGTTATAATGAGTGTAAATTTTATTTTTGTTATTCTAGTGAATATATCCTAATAAAAGTATTAATTGATTTATTTGAAATTCATGGTATTTTAATGTAACTTTTAATCATGTAATTTTAGAAAAAGATGGAACTTTATCTTATAACAAAATAGGCGTTTAACTGATAATTATATATATATGTTAATACAAGAATAATTTTATTCTCCAAAATTTCATTTTTCTTAAATATCGTATTCTAAACCTTTTCGAGACCGAATGCTCCTTGCGGAGGTCTGAATCTCGTACTACTAGCCCGCGGGTGCACGATGAACCGTACTATCCCTAACGGGTTCCCCAAAGGTGGGTTGTAGTGGCGCTTTGATTAGGTTTAATAAATACTATTCATTTAGAAAAACGGTTTTATAAATATAAGGTATTTATTTGTAAAAGGGTATAGATTTTCGTATTTTAGTTTCTAGGGTTTTCTAAGCCAACTAGCCTATTTCTAAGGTCTAAAGGATAAGTCATTAGAAGACTCAAATCGCCTCTTCACCGCCAATTGCGGCCAGGTAAGTGCCAGGTAAGTGGGAAGGAACCACAGTCGTGGGCCTAATTAAAAACCACTTGCCTAGACACACTTGCCTAGACACCACAAAGTCAGTTTAGATAAACGATCGATGTCCATGACAAATCGTATTTTCATTTTAAAAGATTTTATTTAGAATTGTGTACAACTTAAAGCTTTCAAGAAAGGTTTATAAAGATAATGGTATTTTAGTGAAAAGTCTTGTATTTTCGTATTCTATATTTTGACGTTTATCCATTAGGGTTATATTTGTGTGTGTGTAGAGGTAGGTCATTACCTCGTGACTTATTTTAAGATTTAATGAAGTTTAGAGGTTAAATATGATATATTAAACATGAAGGTATTTAAGCGCAAGAATACGGTATTAGAAAACGTTATCATTTCATGTGTGAAAATTCATTCAAATTGATTTCTATAAGTTTATTTATCAAGATGAACATGTTTAGGAATGAGAGAATTAATTAGAACAAGAAAAATAAACTTTATGGTATTTTTATGAAAAGAATACGGTATTACAAGAAAGCTATCATTTCATGTGAGAAACTTTATTTAAATTGGTTTCTATGTTATTAATAGTCATCATGGATATGTTTAGGTATTATGGATTAGGTGACAAGTGGAATTTTGTAGAAAAACCGAATCGGAAATCGGTTTGTTCCGATTTCCGTCGAGTTCTAAAAAGTCGTATTTTCTATTAAAAGAAAAGGGAGATAGGAAAGATTGGACTTACAAGTTTAGATAAGCTAAGAAGGCTAAGGAAGTGGTGGGTGTCGGTGCGTCGAAAACGTCGCGAATGTTCTAATACGATCGCCGTAATTCGTCGTCGGTTTCGGCAGCGCTTCGCTTCTCGCTTTTTTTCTAACGTACCGAGTTCTCTTGAGAATTTGGAAGAGTGGACTTAGAGTTGTAGGGTGAAATGGTAGATGGTAGGGGTGTTTATATAGGGCTAGGCTAAGGTTAGGGTTTGGATTAAAATAAATATTAAAAAATGTAAAAATTCATTAAAATATCATTAAATTTGGGAGTAAAATAGGTTTAATGAGAAAATGATAACTGTTCAGAAAAATGGAATATACAGGGGTGAAGACCAAGTCAACACGGAAAAATTCCGTGTTGACGACTCGGCCGACCGGCCGAGTCCGGCCGGTGCCGGCCGGGGCGCCGGCCGATCCGGCCGATCCGCCGGCCGACTTGGCCGAGTTGGGCCGAGTCGGCGGCTCGTTGGGTGGGGTTTCACTTGGGGGGAATTTTGGTGTACTTTATTTTTTGTGTGCAGCATTAATTTTGTGTGTTATGGCTGTTTCACTGTTGACCTTCCAAAAAATTAAAACAAAATGATATAAAAATATGTGGGGCATGGGATTCGAACTCTGATGGCTTGGTTCAGCAGTGCAAGGTATTACCAATGAGCTACAAGCTCCTTCTTGTAATTATTGTGTTATTTAATTACTTAAACTGATAGCTGCAAGAATAAATACTCCTAGTATACATTAAATTTTAAGTAATTTCTTATACACTAAAAATGGAGTTATTATATTCTTGTAGCTTGTAATTTAAAACAAAAATAATTACCTAAATCTTATACTCAGGCTAAAATACCCCTTTGTGGATTTTTGAAAAAAAAATATTTGAAAAATTTTGTATAGGAAATTTAGGGTTGTTACACGGATAAAGGAGGGTCATGGGTAATCTATAGCCTATCCGCATTTCTCTTGTGGTGTCTAGGTAAGTGTGACTAAGGAAAGTGATTACTTAATTAGGCCCGCTATTTCAGTGATTCGTATAGCGGATACCTTCCACTTACCTGGCCACAAAGAGTGATAAAAAGGTGGTAGAAGATTGATCCTGCGACTTGTCCTTTGGAAGTCTAGGAGTGGTCTAGTGACTTGACCTAGGTGACCCTAGTTCTATGGTTTGATTGTGCATTTTGTAATTTGTTGAGTCAAGCCTCACGTCCGACACTTTTTCAAAACAAACCTTCTTAAAAAGGTGTAATGCTTCGAAATTCGTTTAGGTTAATTTCGCGTTAGTTAGTATTGATGCGTGTTTTTCATAAAAAAACCCGTAAATCTTATTTCTTTTTTTTAGCTAGTTCTAATTGTGTTGGGAGGTGTTTTTATATGCGTATGGGGTTTATTAATTTTAATTTAGCTTGGGTTCACCTTGATTAGAGTTTTTCCTTAATTATTTTCCTAAGCACGGATTAGTGTAACACATGCACACTTATCTTTTTTTTGTAACCATTTTCCTTTCTCCTTGCATGCTTTATATCCCTAAATAAACCAAGTCAACCCTTTCTTTTTAAATTTTAAATGAAGAATGGGAGGTATGGGGGTTAGGTGAAGTAAGGTTTGACCTTTTGCCCACATCTCTCTCTCTCTCTCTCTCTGTCTCTCTCTCTCATTTCTCTCTTTTCCTCTCATTTCTGCTCCCAGCAGAGAAGCAGCAGCTGCATCATCATCATCATCATCATTCCCTTCTCATTTTGCTTCACTTTTGATTCATATTCAAACCCTACACAAAAATCCCACTTCCCTTCACAAAAATCTTGGAAAAATGGCTCTTTTGGGGCTTTTGGTGGCAAGTCAGTGGCTTTGAGGGCAAGGGGCTGGAAGTGAGGTTTTCCTAAGGTCTTTTGGAGGTATTAAACTCAACCTTAGCACCTTAGTTCATAACTTGTAGTTTTGTTGGTTAAAAATCGTATTTTGTGCATTTTTAGTGCTATTGAAGGGAATTTTGTGAAGCTTGTGATAAGTTAACATTTTTATGGCTTGTTTAGCTTAATTAAGTGCTTATAGTGTTGTTTTCACCTAGGGTTTGTTTCAGGTTGCACTAAAATACCCTAATGTATTGATTTAGTGTTAAATTAGCTTTTTAACTTGGTTTTGTGCTCTGTGGTGATCTGCATGTGACCTGATTGCTTCAGGAAAAAAATGTATTTACCGGAGCATGTACATTAGGTTTAGAGAACACACACGAAGCATGGGAGCACAACTCCCTAGGTGGGCCGTCGGAATATTCTTTCTGGCCGCAAATTGCGGCCAAATGGGGGACCTGGGTTTTGGGGTTTGCTCTGTTGGTGTCTGTTACATTTCTAAGACCTTTGGTATATGCAATTTTGTAAAATTCTCTCTGTAGAAAAATCTGGAACCAAATACCTTATTTCCTACAATTTTAACTTTCGCGACACGTGTGACACGTGTGTTGGTTTGGGGTTTTCTGCGTATCGCGACGTGTCGGGGTAGCTTCAGGAGCATAATCACACGTTTTACCGTATCGGACACACACGCGTTTGGTTCGCGACGCGGGTTTCTCGTTTTGCTTTAATGTCGCGTTTTTGTAGATTTGAGCTTATGTGTATTTCTTGTGAAATTCTAGGTTCACAGGCAAGTACGACGGACGCCGTGAAGAAGGGGTAACAAGTCGTCGGCTACACTTTGCACGACCAGGTGAGTAGATTTAACATCTACGGGGAAATCCCCGTATGGCGTTAAGCGTCAGGGCTTGATAGGCTATAGTAGTTGCATATTTGCATCCATATACCATAATTGCATACTGTAGTTCCCGCTATATATATATATGAATTTAGAATTAATAACACACCGTACTGTTACTAACGGTTCATGTTGCACGAGCACTAATCTGCATGTTACACACACACCGTTAGTAATTGCCATGCCACTCACATTATAGAATTGCCATGAACAATATATTGTAGCTCACCTGATATATGATGTGACATGATTATGCTACTTGTGCACATACTCATTTGCATATCCATACTTATGCCTGTTCAAACTGTAACTACCTAGATAAGTTGATTTTTGGTAAAAACGGGGGACCGCATGATACCTTTTAAAAACTGAATCTACTTAAAGAGCGGTTTCTCCCTTTTTCTCATAGTATGACTTATGATGCATACATTACATCGCATGGATTTACGCATTGGCTTTGGATTTCATGTGATTTCTGGATTTGAGGACCGTGGGGTTATTTAAGAAAGGATGCACTGTTTTGAAAACCCGGTTCCTCTTGATATGATATTTCAGTGCGTGCACCATGTATTTTCTCGGTGCTGAGAGTGACATGTGAAACCCGATTCGAGGAGTGGACGAGGCCGATTGCGGGTACATGGTGGACCAGTATGGTACCCTGGGGCGAGAACGGATCTGCTGTGTAGCTAGACGGTGAGCCTGGCAGTGGGACCACTACCTACCGGTGATTGGTTGGACTTGGCGGTTATCCGGAGGATATCGACCAGAGTCGATATATGGATACGGGACGACACGTACTGCCGGGGCCGTGGGCCTATCCGTACCGACGGAGCCCGTAGGCCTATCCGTAGCGACGGAGCCCGATATATGAGGATTTGCGTGTCGATGCTGGACAAGATTATTTTATGACATTTTGAATGCCGATGTTGGGCATTCGCGATTCTCAGAGATTTACAGGATTTGAGAGCTGATGAGGGTGACGGCGCCTGAGTTTTATTGGGATTTGGGTGCATTGATGGACACCGATTATATTTTCCACGTTGACATTCCGTGTAGATGTTATTTTATCCTATGCTCACCATTCATTATGTTGCATCTCATCCTGTAGTCATATTACCTGATAGAGTACTTATGCATGATTATTGCACGTCCTGCTCATCGCATATAGATATTATCTGCTGGCATATGTTAGAGTAGCGCAGTACAAGCATACTCGTGATTACCTTTATATGTTATCTCCTTTTCACGAGTTGGCAACTCACCCCCGTTGTGCCACAGTGTTGCAGGTTGCCCCTCAGAGTAGTCGCGGCAGGTTGCTTTCTAGTATCTTTTGGCTACGGATACCAATTCAGTTGGGGCGTGAGCTGTTTTGCTGTTAGGTGGGTTGTGGTATCCGGTTATTTTCCATTGTACACACTTTTATATCTAGTATTCTCCATCTACCTTTATATGTATTTGACTTAGAGACCAGTGTGAGGACGATGATGTATATTATTTGTATTCTGGTGTCGAGCTCGTGTGAGCCGACTTTACTTATGCAGTTTTTATCATTTGTGATGTTTTCACTTATTGCTCATTTCTTCGCTACGGCGTCGTATATTACTCTGGTGGTGATTGTTTCCGCCGTTGGGCGTGATTGCTCCCGTTTGGGATGCTTTATTATTATTGTCATCATTTTACTCGTATCATGTCTTGTACCCGATTTCGGGGTTAGTTTCATAAAGGAAATGCTGCCAAAATTTTTAAGAAAATAACTTGAACTTTAAAGAATGTTACTAAATTACTTAAGGTTTTCTAAACGTTTTAACAATGTTCTAATAAATGTTTTAAACACTCGCTTCTTTTAATGGTTTTGATTTCTGTGTTTCGGCTTACTTAGTCGCGTTACGCCTGTAGACGTTACGTGGTTAAGCGCCGGTCATGAGTCGAACTTCGGATCGTAACAAAGTTGGTATCAGAGTGTAGGTTTTACCTTTCGGAGTGTAGGATGACCCTGGTATGATGGAGTAGGTAGCTGAAGCAGAGCAGCGTAGCGTGTGTATGTTCCACGGCATACTCACTGTTCCGCGGCATACTCACGACACGGTACTTTGCCTAAGTGACCTTAGGACTTATTGATTAAATTCCTTCATCGGTATATACATGCTTGCGATTCGATTTCTGTATCCTTATCGAATCCTATTTTCTTTTCAGCCATTATGCCGCCAAAGACTACGAGGGCGCAGAGAGCGGCCGCGAGAGCCGAGATTCGAGTTGACTCGTCCGAGACGAGGACTGATCCGGGTAGTACATCGGTTGTACCCGAGCAGGATGTTCCTCCTACGACAGATCAGATCACTATGCTAGAGGCTGGTATGCAGGAGATGCGCCAGACGATGGGATCCAGTGTGCAGGAGATGCGCCAGATGATGGGATTGCTAGTTGAGACACTTCGAGCGCAGCGACCAGAGGTAGTTCCACCCATTGCAGGGACTGTGATGGTACCCGCAGTACTTGAAGTTTCCCCTGCAGCTACAGAGGTCATTACTGCATCGCTATCAGAGTTTATGAGGCTGAAGCCTCCGTTCTTCACAGGCACCGATGCAGCTGAGGACCCACAATTTTTTATTGATAGGATGGCCGGATATGCCGTTCCCTCAGATGTTCAGATGCGAGATGGGTAGAGTTCGCGAGCTTTTGCCTGGAAGGTTTTGCGCAGAAATGGTGCGAATCGGTCGAGAAGGGCAGAGCGGCAGGTCTTCCTCTTATGACTTGGGCCGAGTTTGTGACGGTATTTCTAGCCCGTTTCCTTCCCCAGAGTGTCAGGGATGCCCGAGCATGCGGATTTGAGTCCTTGCACCAGGCGCCAGAGATGACAGCGGCAGAGTACAATGTGCTATTTACCGATCTGTCAGTTTACGCTCCATACCTAGTGGCTACTGAGGAGATGTCAGTCAAGTGATTTGTCCGAGGCTTGCTTACCCCACTGTTCCTTACGATCAGCGCCCAGCATTGCGAGACTTATGCAGCAGCTGTAGACGCAGCCTTATTAGTCGAGGAGCGCCTTGCTGAGACTTCGGTAGTTCCAGAGCCGAAGAGAGTTCGTACTGATACATCAGCACAGAGACAGACTTTTCGGCGCCATGACAGACTTCTTGCATGTGGAAGATATTTAGGGCGAGGCCGGTTGTTCAGCTCCTATCCCCAGGAGGGTCAGCGGTCATCGTCGGGATGTTTCCGCTGCGGGAGTTCTTATCATCGTGTTCGAGATTGTCCTGAGATACCCCGGAGGGAGTCAGCAGTACCGCATGTCACCTTACCACCTTCACCACCCAAGAGGGCGTTGCCTATTGTACCTACTGTTACTCCGCGTCAGACTCATGCACAGAGAGGTCGTGGTCCCGGAGGAATTGCGCATAGAGGACGGGGTGACCGAGGCAGAGGACAGTCAGTCGCAGGTGGAGGACAGGCGCGGGATTTTGCTTTGATGCATCGGGACGCACAGGCGTCCAATGCGGTGGTCTCAGGTATCCTTTCAGTTTGTTCTGTTGATGTACATGTGTTGTTTGATCCGGGATCTACGCACTCGTACGTGTCTACACACTTCGTACCGAGTTTGGGTAGAGAGTCCAGTTTGCTTGTTCAGCCGCTTGTTGTGACCACCCCTGTGGGAAAGTCGTTTGTTGCTAGACACGTGTTCCGATCCTATGTTGTCCGTATTGGCAAGAGAGAGTTGCCTGTCGACATGATCCTTCTCGATATGTTAGACTTCGACGTTCTTTTGGGCATTGATTGGTTAGCCACGTGCTATACGTCTGTGGACTGCCGCGAGAGGACAGTTAGATTTTGTTTTCCCTGCGGGTCGACTTTTCTTGTGCAGGGGGACCGTGGTGTCGCCCCTCACAGTTTGATTTCTTCTTTTCGCGCAGGACAGCTTTTGAGGAAGGGATGTCAGGGATTTCTCGCCTATGTTTGCGATACTAGAGCTACAGAGGTTCTGTTGGATCAGGTTCTGATTGTTAGCGAGTTCCCTGATGTGTTCCCTGACGAGCTTCCTTGGCTACCGCCTGTACGCGATATTTCTTTCTGTATTGATTTGATTCCCGGCATGGGGCCTATTTCTATACCGCCTTATCGGATGGCCCCGACAGAACTTAAAGAGTTGAAGTGTCAGTTGCAAGATTTGCTGGATAAGGGACTTATTCGACCCAGTGTTTCTCCTTGGGGTGCTCCGGTCCTGTTTGTCAAGAAGAAGGACGGCAGTTTGCGTTTGTGTATCGACTACCGCCAGCTGAACAGGGTTACCGTGCGGAACAGATATCTTTTGCTACGAATCGACGACTTGTTCGACCAGCTTCTGGGGGTAGGATATTTTTCGAGGATCTACTTGCGATCAGGATACCATCAGCTGCGGGTTCGACAGGAGGATATACTGAGGACGGCTATCCGCATGCGCTACGGCCATTATGAGTTTTTGGTGATGTCGTTCGGACTCACCAACGCCCCAGCAGCATTCATGGATTTGATGAACCGTATTTTTCGGCCGTATCTTGATCTGTTCATCATCGTATTCATTGACGATATCTTGGTGTATTCTCGGAGCAGAGAGGAGCACGAGCAGCACCTGCGGATTACACTGCAGATTTTGAGGGAGCACCAGCTTTTCGCAAAATTCTCCAAGTGTGCATTCTGGCTGGACAGCGTAGACTTCTTGGGTCACGTGATTACATGAGATGGCATATGTGTGGACCCGAAGAAGATTGAGGCCGTTCAGCGTTGGCCCAGACCCACATCAGTTACAGAGATCCGCAGCTTTCTAGGACCGGCCGGCTACTACAGGCGATTTGTGCAGGACTTCTCCCGTATTGCTGCACCTTTAACCGGGTTGATCCGGAAGGGAGTTCCTTTCGATTGGACGGAGGAGTATGAGCACAGTTTTCAGCAGCTACGGACTCGACTGACTACGGCGCCAGTGTTATCATTGCCTTCAGGATCGGGCGGATTTGTGGTCTACAGTGATGCTTCTCGAGTGGGGCTAGGGTGTTGATGCAGCATGACAGGGTGATCGCGTATGCTTCACGGCAGTTGAAGAAACATGAACAGAAAACTCACAATTTAGAGATGGCTGCAGTGGTCTTTGCACTCAAGATCTGGCGACATTACCTATACGGAGAGTCGTGCCAGATATTCACTGATCACAAGATATTAAAGTATATATTTCAGCAGCGAGACCTGAATCTTAGACAGCGCCGTTGGATGGAGTTAGTGAAGGACTACGACTGTGAGATCCTTTACCACCCGGGCAAGGCAAATGTAGTGGCGGATGCTTTGAGTAGGAGGCCCGAGGGTAGTCTATCTTGCTTAAGCGCAGTGCAGAGGCAATCGTCGGCAGATTGGCAGATTTTATGCGACAGCCAGGTGCAGTTCGAGTTCACGCCGATCGGCGGACAGCTTGCGCATGTTCGTGCACGCCCACAGTTGCTTGACCGTATACACGAGGCACAATACAGTGATGACCGTTGTTCAGAGATCATGGCACAGATTGGACAGGGCAGATTTTCCGAGTTCGTGATCGATGATCATGGAATACTGCGATTTGGGACTAGACTGTGCGTACCAGATGCTGAGGGACTGCGGCGCGAGATTCTTGAGGAGGCACATCGATCGGTGCACAGTGTTCATCCGGGTTCCACCAAGATGTACCATGATATGAGAGATGTTTACTGGTGGGACGGAATGAAGAGGGACATCGCAGATTTCATATCGAGATACCTGACTTGTCAGCAAGTCAAGGCCGAGCACCAGAGGCCCATGGGAGAGCTACAGCCGTTACCCATTCCGGAGTGGAAATGGGAGCAGATTTCTATGGACTTCATTGTGGGTCTACCCAGGATTAGTCGAGGGTATGAATCCATCTGGGTGATCATGGATCGTTTGACGAAAGCGGCTCACTTCCTGCCGGTGAAGACGACTTTCGGATTTGCTCAGTATGCCCAGATATACATCGACGAGATTGTTCGACTGCATGGAGTCCCGACGTGTATCGTGTCCAACAGAGGCACCCAGTTTACCAGCTGTCACGACCCAAAGTTTAGCCCGTGACCGGCACTTAACCACGTAACGTCTACAGGCGTAACGTGACCAAGTGAACCGAAAACCCAGAAATCAAACCAGCAAAAGTATAGAGTGTTTTTAAGTTTTTAATGGAAGCATTTACAACATATTAAGAAACCTAAGTAAACAATCACCCAGATAGCAATATACGACGCCGTAGCGAAGATCAAGAGCATCAAGTGAGAACATCACAGATAGAACAGACTACATAAGTAAAGTCGGCTCACAACGAGCTCGACACCAGAATACCGATACTATACATCATCGTCCTCATACTATATCTAAGTCAAATACATATATGGTAGATGGATAATACTAGATACAAAAGTGTGTACAATAAAAGTAACCAGATACCACAACCCACCTAACAGCAAAACAGCTCACGCACCAACTGTAGTGGTATCTGTAGCCAAAAGATGTAAGGAAACAGCCTGCCGCGACTACTCCGATGGGCAACCTGCAAATACTGTGGCACAACGGGGGTGAGTTGCCAACTCGTGAATAGAAATAACATATAAAGGTAATCACGAGCATGCACGTACTGCGCTACTCTATCATATGCCAGTAGGTGATATCAATGCGTGATAAGCAGTATGTGCAATAATCATGCAAGTGCTCTATCAGGTAATGCAACTACAGGATGAGCTACAATAATGAATGCTGAGCATGGGAAAAATATAACATTTACACGGAATGTCAACGTGGAATATATAATCGGTGTCCATCAATGCACCCAGATCGCCAAATAGCTTAGGCGCCGGCACTCTCATCGGCCCTCCAATCCTGTAAATCTCTGAGAATCACGAGTGCCCAACATCGGCACCCAAATATCACAAGTACTCGTGTCCATCATCAACACGCAAATCCTCATCCATCGGGCCCCGTCAGTCCGGGTCAGCCCACGGGCTCCGTCTGCGGTATCGGCCCTCGGCCCCGGCAGTACGGATCATCCCGCATCCATCTATCGACTCTGGTCAGTATCCTCCGGATAACCGCAAGGTCCAACCAATCACCAGTAGGTAGTAGTCCCTCTGCCTGGCTCACCGTCTACAGCACAGTGAAACCGTTCTCGCCCCGGGGTACCATACCGGGTCCACCATTTACCCGTAATCGGCCTCATCCAACTCCTCAATTCGGGTCACATATATCACTCAAGCACCGAGAAAACACATGGTGGATGCACCGAAATATCATATCAAGGGAACCGGGTTTTTTAAATGATTACATATTTGAAATAACCATGGTTCCCAAATCCAGAAATCACATGTAATCCAAACCAATATGCAAGTCAATGCGATGTGATATGTGCATCAAGTACGAATATCATGTCAAGTCACATAAAAGATGAGCTATAGCATAATGATCCGATGTGGTATATGCATCAAGTATGAATATCATGTCAAGTCACATAAAAGATAAGCTATAGTATAATGATCATGGAAATTCAACAGTGTGAGTGTTGTGGCAATTACTAACGGTGTGTGTGTAACATGCAGGATAGTGCTCGTGCAACATGAACCGTTAGTAATGGTGCGGCGTTTTATCAATTCAAGATTATATACATAAAGCAGGGAATGCGGTATGCACTAAATAGTAGCCATGAATAGTCAATGTATGGAAATGTAGCTATAAGGTCCTATCAGCCCTGACGTAGAACACCATGCGGGCGATATCCCCGTAGATGTTAAATCTACTCACCGTAGTCTCTCGCTAGGTATAGCCGACGACTTGTTTCCCCTTCTGCGCGGCCTCCGTCGTACTCGCCTGCGAACCTAGAATTATACAATATATCACACATAAGCTCAAATCCATAAAAACGTAACGTTAACGTCAAACTAGAAACCCGTGTCGCAACCCAAGCGCGCGTGTGCGCGATACGCTAAGATGTGTGATTACGCGCTTGAAGTCACTCCGACGCGTCGCGATACGCAGAAACCCCAAACCCACACACACGTATCACGCGTGTCGCGAAAGATTTAAAATACGGGAAATAGGGTAATCAACTCCAGATTTTGATACAGAACAGATATTACAAATATATATATATACCAAAATACCACACATAGCAGCAGACTCCAGTGGCCCAAATCCCAACCCCCAACTCACCCATCTGGCCGTAATTTGCGGCCAGAATGCATTTTCCGGCGGCCGATCTGGGGAATTGGGCCCCCAGGTTTGGTGTGTGCACTCAATACCCTCTGTGTATGCTACAGTAATTTCAATTTCACTCTGAAACATCTTGGGTAGTAGCAGATCCTACAGAGCCTTAATTCTAGTTAAAACCCCCACTTTTTGCACTAAAATGAAACTTTATGGTATTTCTGTGCAAACTGAAACAAAACCTGGCCTAAATAGCTCTAATAGCACAAAATAGAGTTAACCAAGCCAACAAAACCCTAATCCAATATATAAATCACAAATATCCTTTAATATCACTAATAATGCACAAAAACATGAATTTTGCTAAAGAATACTACAAGTTTATGGAAAAAGAGTGCTAACATGAGTTAATACCTTCAAAAGACCCTATGAAACACTAAAAATTCTAGCTCTTGCATCAGGTGTGCAGATTTGCCTCCAAACACCTCAAAAAGCTCACTTTTCCATGGTTTTCTTGAAAGAAATGTGTTGATTTGTGTAGGGTTTTGTGTGGGGATCAAAGGGAATGAAAAGAAGAAGAAGAGATGAAGAAAATGATAGGGTTTTTCTGCTGGAAGCTGCAGAATTTAGAAGTGAGGAGAAGAGAGAGAGAGAAGGTTAACAAAAGTCCAATTCTTACCTAACACCCATACCTCATTTGTTTAATTGGATTTTGAATTATTGAAGGGGGTTTTGTTTTGATTAAAGGGGTGGGTAATTAACAAGGAATCATGCAAGGAAAGAATGGCTAACTCTTTATCCTAGGTCACAACATGGCTAAGTGTGCAAGTGTACACTACAAACGGAAATTTCCAATTAGGGTAAACCCGACTAAAATAACTAATAATCCTATGTACACATATATAATAACACGCACAATTACTAATATCACGAAAAACATTCTAACGAAAATTCAAAGTGTTACAATTTACCCTTCTTAAAGAAATTCGGTCCCCGAATTTAAAAAATATAACTACACGTACCTTCCAAAAGAAGGGGATACCTCTTCCTCATCTTGCTCTCGGTCTCCCAAGTGACCTCCTCGCCGCTCTGGCCACGCCAAAGTACCTTGACTGACGGTATGTCCTTCGATCTCAATTTCTTCACTTGTCGATCCAAGATCATCACCGGCTGCTTTGCATAGGAAAGGTCGTGCTCAAGCTGGATCGTCGGGTGTTGAATCGCATGCAAAGGATCATGAAGATATCTGCGGAGCATCGAAACGTGAAATACGGGGTGCACGTCTGGAAAACTGGGCGGAAGGGCTAACCGATACGCAACTGCACCAACACGCTCGAGGATCTCGAAGGGGCCCACATATCTGGGACTAAGCTTCCCCTTCTTCCCAAACCTCATCACACCTTTCATTGGGGAGACCCTCAAGAAAACATGATCAGCAACAGAAAACTCAAGTCTGCGCCGACGACGGTCCGCATAAGATCTCTGCCTCCTCTGGGCTGCTCTCATCCTATCGCGAATCAACTGGATCTTCGCGGTCGTCTTCTCCACAATCTGCGGCCCTATGATACTGCTCTCACCGAGCTCTGTCCAACAGGTGGGCGATCTCCATCTCCTCCCATAAAGAGCCTCAAACGATGCCATCTGAATGGTCTCCTGGTAGCTGTTGTTGTAGGAGAACTCTATTAAGGGTAAATGATGATCCCAGCTACCTCCGAAGTCTAATACGCATGCTCTGAGCATGTCCTCGAGAGTCTGAATAGTCCGCTCTGACTGTCCGTCGGTCTGCGGATGAAATGCTGTACTGAAACTCAAGCGAGTGCCCAAAGCCTCCTGAAGCCTTTGCCATAGTCGGCTGGTAAATTGGGTTCCTCTGTCGGACACGATACATGTCGGAACTCCGTGCAGTCGTACAATCTCATCAATGTAAATATGGGCATACTGAGTAAATCCGAAAGCCGTCTTCACCGGTAAGAAGTGAGCCGCTTTCGTCAAACGATCCACGATCACCCAGACGGAGTCATACCCTCGATTAGTCCTGGGTAAACCCACAATGAAGTCCATTGATATATGTTCCCATTTCCACTCCGGAATGGGTAACGGCTGTAGATCTCCCGCGGGCCTCTGGTGCTCAGCCTTGACTTGCTGACAAGTCAGGCATCTCGACACAAAATCTGCGATGTCTCTCTTCATTCCGTCCCACCAGTAAACATCTCTCATGTCATGGTACATCTTGGTGGAACCGGGATGAACACTATATACCGATCGATGTGCCTCCTCAAGAATCTCACGCCGCAGTCCCTCAGCATCTGGTACGCACAGTCTAGTCCCAAATCGTAGAATCCCCTGATCATCAATCACGAACTCGAAAAATCTGCCCTGTCCAATCTGTGCCCTGATCTCTGAGCATCGGTCATCCTTGTGTTGTGCCTCATGTATACGGTCAAGCAACTGTGGGCGTGCACGAACATGCGCAATCTGTCCTCCGATCGGCGTAAACTCGAACTGTACCTGGCTGTCGCATAAAATCTGCCAATCTGCCGACAACTGCCTCTGTACTGCGCTCAAACAAGATAAACTACCCCCGGGCCTCCTGCTCAAAGCATCCTCCACTACATTGGCCCTGCCCGAGTGATACAAGATCTCACAATCGTAGTCCTTCACCAACTCCATCCATCGGCGTTGTCTAAGGTTCAGGTCTCGTTGCTGGAATATATACTTTAGGCTCTTGTGATCAGTAAATATCTGGCACGACTCTCCATATAGGTAATGTCGCCAGATCTCAAGTGCAAAGACCACTGCAGCCATATCCAAATCGTGAGTAAGGTAGTTCTGTTCATGTTTCTTTAATTGCCGCGAAGCATACGCGATCACCCTGTCATGCTGTATCAAAACGCACCCTAGCCCCACTCGTGAAGCATCACAATAGACCACAAATCCGCCTGATCCTGAAGGCAAAGATAGCACTGGGGTCGTAGTCAGTAGAGCCCGTAGCTGCTGAAAACTGTGCTCACACTCCTCCGTCCAATCAAAACGAACTCCCTTCCGGGTCAACCCGGTCAAAGGTGTAGCAATGCAAGAGAAGTCCTGCACGAATCGCCTGTAGTAGCCTGCCAGCCCTAGAAAGCTGCGAACCTCTGTCACCGACGTGGGTCTAGGCTAACTCCGAACGGCCTCAATCTTCCTCGGGTCTACACATATACCATCTCGTGTAATCACGTGCCCCAAGAAATCTATGCTGTCTAGCCAGAAAGCATACTTGGAGAATTCGGCGAAAAGATGGTGCTCCCTCAAGGTCTGCAGTGTAATCCGCAGGTGCTGCTCATGCTCTTATCTACTCCAAGAATACACCAAGATATCGTCAATGAACACTATGATGAACAGATCAAGATACGGCCGGAAAATACGGTTCATCATGTCCATAAATGATGCTGGCGCGTAGGTGAGTCCGAACGACATCACCAAAAACTCATAATGGCCATAACGCGTGCGGAAAGCTGTCCTAGGAATGTCCTCCTGTCGAACCCGCAGCTGATGGTAGCCTGATCGCAAATCGATCCTCGAAAAGTATCCTGTCCCCTGGAGCTGGTCGAACAAGTCATCGATGCGTGGCAAAGGATACCTATTCCGCACTGTAACCCTGTTCAGCTGGCGGTAGTCGATACACAAACGCATACTGCCGTCCTTCTTCTTGACAAACAGGACTGGAGCACCCCAAGGAGAAACACTGGGTCGAATAAGTCCCTTATCCAGCAAATCTTGCAACTGACCCTTCAATTCTCTAAGTTCCGCCGGGGCCATCCGATAAGGCGGTACAGAAATAGGCCCCGTGCTAGGAACCAAATCGATACAGAAAGAAATATCACGCTCGGGCGGTAGCCCAGGAAGCTCGTCAGGGAACACATCAGGGAACTCGCTAACAACCGGAACCTGATCCAACGGAACCTCTGTAGCTCTAGTATCGCAAACATAGGCGAGAAATCCCTGACATCCCTTCTTCAAAAGCTGTCCTGCGCGAAAAGAAGAAATCACACTGTGAGGGGTGGCACCACGGTCCCCCAACACAACAAAAAACGACTCACCGGGAAAACAAAATCTAACTGTCTTCTCGCGGCAGTCAACAGAGGCATAGCACGTGGCTAACCAATCCATGCTCAAAAGAACGTCGAAGTCCAACATCTCAAGAAGGATCAAATCGACAGGCAACTCTCTCTCGCCAATACGGATGATATAGGATCGGAACACGTGCATAGCAACAAACGACTCTCCCACAGGAGTAGTCACAACAAGCGGCTGATCAAGCAAACCGGACTCTTTACCCAAACTCGGCATAAAGTGTGTGGATACGTACGAGTGTGTGGATCCGGGATCGAATAATACGTGTGCATCAACAGAACATACTGGAAGGATACCTGAAACCACCGCATTGGACGCCTGCGCGTCCTGATGCGTCAAAGCAAAACTCGCGCCTGCCCTCCACCTGCGACTGACTGTCCCCTGCCGGCAGCTGGTTGCCTTCTGCCTCGGTCACCCCGTCCTCTATGAACAAATCCTCCGCGACCAGGACCTCTCTGTTCATGCGCCTGACGAGGAGTAATATTAGGTACTATAGGCAATGCCGTCTGGGGTGGTGAAGGAGGTAATATGACGTGCGGTGCTGCTGCCTCCCTCCGGGGTATCTCAGGACAATCTCGTACACGATGATAAGAACTCCCGCAACGGTAACCTCCCGATGATGGTCACTGACCCTCCTGGGGATAGGAGCTAAACAACCGGCCTTGCCTCGAATCTCTGCCACCTGCATGGTGCCTGTCACGATGCCGAAAAGGCTGTCTCTGCACTGATGTATCTACACGAACTCTCTTCAGCTCTGGGACTGCCGAAGTCTCAGCAAGGCTCTCCTCAACCAATAAGGCTGCATCTACTGCTGCGACATAGGTCTCATAATGCTGGGAGCTGATAGTAAGGAATAGCGAGGTAAGCAAGCCTCGGACAAATCTCTTGACTCGCATCTCCTCATTAGCCACTAAGTACGGAGCATAAACTGATAGCTCGGTGAACAGCACATCGTACTCTGCCGCTGACATCTCTGGCGTCTGGCGCAAAGACTCAAATCTGCGTGCTCGGGCATCCCTAACACTCTGGGGAAGAAAACGGGCAAGGAATAGCGCCACGAACTCGGTCCAGGTCATAGGAGGAAGACCTGCTGCTCTACCCTTCTCGACTGATTCGCACCATTTCTGCGCGAGACCTTCCAGGCTAAAGCTCACGAACTCAACCCATCTCGCATCTGCACATCTGAGGGAACAACATATCTGAGCCATCCTATCGATGAAAGACTGTGGGTCCTCGGCTGTATCGGTACCTGTGAAGACCGGAGGCTTCAGCCTCATAAACTCTGACAACGATACTGTAATAACCTCTGTAGCTGCAGGGGAAACTGCCTGTACTGTGGGTACAACCGCGGTCTCTGCAACGGGTGGAACTACCTCTGGTCGTGTAACATTTCAAAAAAATAAAATATTATTTTTTGGGAATTTTCATAATTTAATATTAATTTTTAATGAATATTTTAATAGTCGGTATAATTAAATACCGATAAATGGTGAAAATTCCGGAGAGAATTTTGGAAAATTCTAAAATAGGGTATTTTGTGGAAATATGTCATTTTTAAGCTTTTATGGTTACGTAAATGCTATTTTAGTGTTAATCGCGATTAAAAATCGCTAATTGGATTTTTTGTTTTTTTTGTGCAAAAATGTGCACATAACATTTTCCGCACTTGTCACACTTGTTTCATGTTTTGGATTCTTGGTGGCCTAGGGTTGAACCATGCTTAGATGACCATGGTGGGTCTAAACCATTTGGTTGAATTAAGTGGGTTAATTAAGGGTTTAGCTTGTTTAGGGATTGGATTAAGTGGGGGTTGAGCTGTGTTAAGGGGAGAGAGAGAGAGAGAGAGAGAGAGAGAGAGAGAGACATGATGGCTTAAGCATGCAACATTTAGCAAGTGAGAGAGAGGTGGCTAGGGTGTGCCATGATCCATCTCATTTTTCATTACACTTTGTGCTCTTCACACCCCCTCTCACTCATATCACTCCCTCTCATTTCACTCCCATCCTTCTCTCACACTCACATTTACATCAGCCAACCCTACACCAGCCCTAACACCTTAGCCCAACACCTACACACTAACATCAGCACCCACACCCAACATCATCAGCACACATTCAGCCACATCTGCTGCAACAGCAGCTGATGTAACATATCAGCCCCCTTTATCAACACATCAGCCCCCTTTAAAGAACACTTCAGCCCCAATATCCTCAACATCAGCTTCATAACCAACCACACCACCACACCCCAACATCAAACAACAACCACAACAGCCCCTGCTAGTAGCTGCTGCAAACAGCAACAAGGAAAAAGAGAGAAATTACAAGCAGCAGATGCAGCATCAGCAACTGCTGTGAAAACAGCAGTGCAGCAACAACTTCATTCAAATATCAGCACCCTATTACAATTACAACTGCAGCAGCAGATGCAATAGCAACCCAAACACTACCACAACACCAAAACAATAGCAACAAAAATAACTACAGCAGCAGCAGTATTGCAGCTTCAGCCCAGAACAGCAACAGTAACAACACTAAAAGCTGCTGCAGGAGCTCAGTAGCAGCAACTCACTCCCCTTCACCTCCTCCTTCTTCTCTTCTCCTACATCCTAGGATTTCCGTGAGGTATAATCTTGCAACCCAACTCATATCTTGTTAAGTTATGGATAATTGGCTGAAACTTAGTATTATTAAGTAGATTAGTGCTAGTTTAGATAAATTCGAGTGAGATGTGGCCAAGTGATGGTTTTGATCATTAGGCTAACCTTATTAGGTGTATTTGATACCAGTTTAACCAAGATTACCCCATATTTCCGGTAAGATACTTGAAAGTTTCGACTTGGCGTAATTTAGCGATTTTGTCGACTTTGTGACCTTTCTAGAAACTGCTATCAACCCGGACCTCCTAAAATAATTTTGACTTGGCAGTAGGATGTGCAGGAAGATAGAAACCAACACCCAAAGACCTAGCCCCCAACTCCCATTTCAGGCCGCAGATATATTCCTTCTGGCCGCAATTTGCGGCCAGAGCAGGAGGAAACCCCCCTCGTTTTGCGTGCACGGCTCATTTACCTATAGACTTGACCCTGGGTATGTGTAGTTTTGTCTGGTTCCAACCAGGATAGAATCTGGGATGATTTTCATGAGTTGGCGTATGATTTACGACTTGTTTTCGTATGGGTTTTTGGTATTCGATGATTCGTTCTGTCGGGTGGTGTTTGGACGTCAACGACAATGGATATTGGCTGCGTTTGCACACGAGGCCACATGTTTTTACCTATGGGCGTAGCGTGCACCATTTTGGCTTCCGACATGGTTTTCATGTGTTTTAGCGTGTGATATTCTTGTAGGTACTCACGTGGCGTCGAGGCGTTGGAGATGCAATGGCGACATCGGCACCGGCACGCATAAAGAAAGGTGAGTAGATTTATATCTATGGGGAGAAGTCGGGTGGATGGTGTATAGCACCCCCGCAGTTCGTAGTGATGTATACGGATGCGTATACACACTAACAATTATTATATGTTATTTAGGATTTGTGATGATGTTTAGAATGGACATTAGTGTGTTGGATGACTTTGTGTCGCGAAACCCTAGGGTAGTGGGTGCACTACACATACATATACACACATACATACTTGCATACGTCCTTATTTCATATGTGGTTATATGATTCTATATTGATTGTGGTCACATGGGTATAGGACTATGTGCTCACATACGGAGTTGAGGATGATTCTTGGATTTGGGGTGAGTCGATGATATTTGATCCGAGATTATGATATCAGTGATATGGTAAAATTCATATTTGAGATACGTCTTGATGCTTTAGCAGATTTTGAGATAATGATGCCATAGGAATAGTGATATATATATATATATATAATGATCGACATGTGATTATGATACGAGATAGGATATGACATGATATGATATGACAAGATTAGTATGATAGGCTGCATTCGGCGATGTACACTCCTTGAGATGATATGTGCTGATGATATCGATTCATACGAGACTGTCGATCAGTAGTCAGATCATAATTATAGAGACGATATTAGCTTTGTACTAGACATAGGTCAGTACCCGGATTTGATCTTTGATAAAGAGGATACCAGATCAATGATATGACGAATGTGATATTGAACCGTACCCAGATTTAGGGATGCCGTACGACGGATTTACGTACGAGCTATAATTTGATGTTTGATCCGCACTCTAGATTTGGGAATAATTGATTATAGAGATATGGTATCGGATGTGATATTATCGGGGCGGGATCACCGACTATATATATATATATATATCGACTCAGAGGTTAGGTGGTTTCCCTTACCTACTGTTAGCTTTAGCTCAGCCTTATTGTGGTGTAGCTATATGACTCTTACAACATTAGATGCAGTTCAGCCATCATTGTGTTAGTATTCAGCTCTCGGACTTTATTATTGTTGCTCTGCATCGCATACTGTTGTGATTCATATTCCATTATTGATATCATGCTGTTAGAACACCAGCACCATTACCGATGATGTGTATGTACCCCATGCACTTATTTGCCGGCGCACACACATATTCATCGGTAATTGCCATGTCACGAACACTTAGAAAATATTATTGCCTAATTTAGCTTGTTAGCTAGTAGTGACATGATATTAGTATGCTTGCCTTATATGCCAGCTTGACATTGTAGTTATTACTTGTCACATCATGCATACTGTTATTCATTATATGCTGCACTCATGGATTCTCATTCTTATATTCATGGTTTACATGCTATTGATGATTCGGATTTCCATGATATTTCCTGGATTTGGAGAAAAGCCGCAAAACATATATAACTACTTTCACTCTTTTTAAATAAAAATGCGGTTTTCCCATGATGTATGAGTCGTCCAACATGAGTTTTGCTGATGGATTTCGAGACCCGATTCGAGGAGGCGGATGAACTGTTTTGTGTACATGGTGGGCCCGGTGCGGTACCCCGGGGCAAGAAGATCGCAGGAGATGGCGTTGAGCTTGGCAGGGGAGTATGACCGACCGGTGATATTATCCGACGCGTCGGATATCCGGAGGATACCGTCGTGGTCATGAGATGGATGGTAGGGGCCGGTCTGGACTGACGGCCCCCTAGATATTGTGATTGAGACTTTGAGATTCTGAGATATTGAGGTACAGAGATTGTGATACAGAGATATCGAGATATTGAGATTTATGTTTTGTGCCGATACTAGGCACTGTTTTATGCTGATTTCATTATGATACCTCATTTTAAAATACAGAAATCTCACTAATTTATGAAAGCAGTTTTCTTCAGTACATGTATTCTGTTTCATGCATTCATACATCATCCATATGATACATTGCCACCTGATGCACTGACACATGCACATGGGGTTATACTTGGGTTAAATATTTACCCTATCCATTGTTATAGGTTGCTGGTTATATATTTGAGGATTATATATTATGATCGTATGACCTAGGATTGCGTCATACATGCGATTTCTGTTCGTAGATCTTTTTCTACTCACGAGTTGGCAACTTACCCCCGTTGTACCCCAGTTTCTTGCAGGTGTTGCCGTACAGATTTCATTACGGCTTTGCGGGCACTACTTCCTTCTGGTGACTTGCTAGTAGGTGGGTTATTTGTATCATACCTATCTTTATACACTGTATATTATATTTCAATTGTATCTAGAAGTTCCATCAACCAAACATGTATTTATTTGAGATAGAGACCAGTGATGTATATTCTTCCGACCTTAGAGTCGCGCGTTATATTTCTGTAGATTTCATGCTGTTGAGTTTCCTTTTCTGATGTGATCCTCGCCATTAGGCGTTGTATATTATGTTGTAACTGGATGATTTAAAAATGGTTTTTCCTATACTCTACTACTTTTCTTGGTTTGGATTTCTTGGCTCGGCTTACTTAGAGCACGTACGCCTTGAGACGTTCGTAGCCTAAGTGCCGGTCATGTTCCGTACTTTCGGGTCGTGACAGGTCGCTGCGCTCGAAGTGTCTCAACCAGAGATCCCATCATCTGGCACATTTCCTTCATACTGGATCCCACCGTCTGGCGCATCTCCTGCACACCAGCCCCTAACATGGAAATCTGATCTGTCACGACAGGAACAGCCTGCTCAGGAACAACCGGTGTACTACCCGGATCAGTCCTAGTCTCGGACGAGTCAACTCGAATCTCGGCCCTCGTGGCCGCTCCCTGCGCCCTCGTAGTCTTTGACGGCATAATGGCTGAAAGGAAAAGTAGGATTCGATAAGGATACGGAAATCGAAACGCAAGAATGTATATACTCAAGAAGGAATTTAAATCAATAAGTCCTAAGGTCGCTTTGGCGGAGTACCGTGTCGTGAGTATGCCGCGGAACATACGCACGCTACGCCACTCTGCTTCAGCTACCTACTCCATCATACAAGGGTCATCCTACACTCCGAAAGGTAAAACCAATGCTCTGATACCAACTTTGTCACGACCCAAAGTTTGGCCCGTGACCGGCACTTAACCACGTAACGTCTACAGGCGTAACGCGACCAAGTGAACCGAAAACCCAGAAATCAAACCAGCAAAAGTATACAGTGTTTTTAAGTTTTTAATGGAAGCATTTACAACATATTAAGAAACCTAAGTAAACAATCACCCAGATAGCAATATACGACGCCGTAGCGAAGATCAAGAGCATCAAGTGAGAACATCACAGATAGAACAGACTACATAAGTAAAGTTGGCTCACAACGAGCTCGACACCAGAATACCGATAATATACATCATCGTCCTCACACTGTCTCTAAGTCAAATACATATATGGTAGATGGAGAATACTAGATACAAAAGTGTGAACAATAAAAGTAACCAGATACCACAACCCACCTAACAGCAAAACAGCTCACGCACCAACTGTAGTGGTATCTGTAGCCAAAAGATGTAAGGAAACAGCCTGCCGCGACTACTCCGATGGGCAACCTGCAAATACTGTGGCACAACGGGGGTGAGTTGCCAACTCGTGAATAGAAATAACATATAAAGGTAATCACGAGCATGCACGTACTGCGCTACTCTATCATATGCCAGCAGGTGATATCAATGCGTAATAAGCAGTATGTGCAATAATCATGCAAGTGCTCTATCAGGTAATGCAACTACAGGATGAGATACAATAATGAATACTGAGCATCGGAAAAATATAACATCTACACGGAATGTCAACGTGGAATATATAATCGGTGTCCATCAATGCAACCAGATCCCCAAATAGCTCAGGCGCCGGCACTCTCATCGGCCCTCCAATCCTGTAAATCTCTGAGAATCACGAGTGCCCAACATCGGCACCCAAATATCAAAAGTACTCGTGTCCAGCATCGACACGCAAATCCTCATCCATCGGGCCCCGTCAGTCCGGGTTAGCTCACGGGCTCCGTCTGCGGTATGGGCCCTCGGCCCCGGCAGTACGGATCATCCCGCATCCATCTATCGACTCTGGTCATTATCCTCCGGATAACCGCCAGGTCCAACCAATCACCGGTAGGTAGTAGTCCCTCTGCCAGGCTTACCGTCTATAGCACAGCGAAACCGTTCTCGCCCTGGGGTACCATACCGGGTCTACAATGTACCCGTAATCGGCCTCATCCAACTCCTCGATTCGGGTTCACATATATCACTCAAGCACCGAGAAAACACATGGTGTACGCACCGAAATATCATATCAAGGGAACCAGGTTTTTTAAATGATTACATATTTGAAATAGCCACGGTTCCCAAATCCAGAAATCACATGTACTCCAAACCAATATGCAAGTCAATGTGAAGTGATATATGCATCAAGTACGAATATAATGTCAAGTCACATAAAAGATGAGCTATAGCATAATGATCCGATGTGGTATATGCATCAAGCATGAATATCATGTCAAGTCACATAAAAGATAAGCTATAGCATAATGATCATGGAAATTCTACAGTGTGAGTGTCATGGCAATTACTAACGGTTTGTGTGTAACATGCAGGATAGTGCTCGTGCAACATGAACCGTTAGTAATAGTGCGGCGTTCTATCAATTCAAGATTATATACATATAGCAGGGAATGCGGTATGCACTAAATAGTAGCCATGAACAGTCAATGTATGGAAATGTAGCTATAAGGTCGTATCAGCCCTGTCGTAGAACGCCATGCGGGCGATATCCCCGTAGATGTTAAATCTACTCACCGTAGTCTCTCGCCAGGTATAGCCGACGACTTATTTCCCCTTCTGCGCGGCCTCCGTCGTACTCGCCTGCGAACCTAGAATTACACAATATATCACACATAAGCTCAAATCCATAAAAACGCAACGTTAACGTCAAACTAGAAACCCGTTTCGCAACCCAAGCGCGCGTGTGCTCAATATGCTAAGACGGGTGATTACGCGCTTGAAGTCACTCCGACGCGTCGCGATACGCAGAAACCCCAAACCCACACACACGTATCACGCGTGTCGCGAAAGATTTAAAATATGGGAAATAGGGTAATCAACTCCAGATTTTGATACAGAACAGCTATTACAAATATATATATACCAAAATACTACACATAGCAGCAGACTCCAGTGGCCCAAATCCCAACCCCCAACTCACCCATCCGGCCGCAATTTGCGGCCAGAATGCATTTTCCGGCGGTCGATCTGGGGAATTAGGCCCCCAGGTTTGGTGTGTGCACTCAATACCCTCTGTGTATGCTACAGTAATTCCAATTTCACTCTGAAACATCTCGGGTAGTAGCAGATCCTACAGAGCCTTAATTCTAGTTAAAAACCCCACTTTTTGCACTAAAATGAAACTTTATGGTATTTCTGTGCAAACTGAAACAAAACCTGGCCTAAATAGCTCTAATAGCACAAAATAGAGTTAACCAAGCCAACAAAACCCTAATCCAAGATATAAATCACAAATATCCCTTAATATCACTAATAATGCACAAAAACTTGATTTTTGCTAAAGAATACTACAAGTTTATGGAAAAGGAGTGCTAACATGAGTTAATACCTTCAAAAGACCCTATGAAACACTAAGAATTCCAGCTCTTGCATCAAGTGTGTAGATTTGCCTCCAAACACGTCAAAAAGCTCACTTTTCCATGGTTTTCCTGAAGGAAATGTGTTGATTTGTGTAGGGTTTTGTGTGGGGAACAAAAGGAAATGAAAAGAAGAAGAAGAGATGAAGAAAATGATAGGGTTTTTCTGCTGGAAGCTGCAGAATTCAGAAGTGAGGAGAAGAGAGAGAGAGAAGGTCAACAAAAGTCCAATTCTTACCTAACACCCATACCTCATTTGTTTAATTGGATTTTGAATTATTGAAAGGGGTTTTGTTTTGATTAAAGGGGTGGCTAATTAACAAGGAATCATGCAAGGAAAGAATGGCTAACTCTTTATCCTCGGTCACAATATGGCTAAGTGTGCAAGTGTACACTACAAACGGAAATTTCCAATTAGGGTAAACCCGACTAAAATAACTAATAATCCTATGTACACATATATAATAACAAGCACAATTACTACTATCACGAAAAACATTCTAACGAAAATTCAAAGTGTTACACCAGCCAACTATGGCAGAGGCTTCGGGAGGCTTTGGTTACCCGCTTGAGTTTCAGCACAGCATTTCATCCGCAGACCGACGGCCAGTCAGAGCAGACTATTCATACTCTCGAGGACATGCTCCGAGCGTGCGTCTAAGACATCGGAGGTAGATGGGATTATCATTTACCCTTGGTAGAGTTCTCCTACAACAACAATTTCTAGGAGACCATTCAGATGGCACTATTCGAGGCTTTATATGGTAGGAGATGCAGATCGCCCGTTTGTTGGACAGAACTCAGCGAGAGCAGTATCTTAGGGCCGTAGATTGTTGAGGAGACGACCGCGAAGATCCAGTTGATTCGCGATAGGATGAGAGCAGCCCAGAGTAGGCAGAGATCTTATGCGGACCGCCGTCGGCGCAGACTTGAGTTTTCTGTTGGCGATCGTGTTTTCTTGAGGGTCTCCCTAATGAAAGGTGTGATGAGATTTGGGAAGAAGGGGAAGCTTAGTCCCAGGTATGTGGGCCCCTTCGAGATCCTCGAGCGTGTTGGTGCAGTTGCGTATCGGTTAGCCCTTCCGCCCAGTTTCCCAGATGTGTACCCCGTATTTCATGTTTCGATGCTCCGCAAGTATCTTCATGATCCTTCGCATGCGATTCAGCACCCGACAATCCAGCTGGAGTGCAACCTTTCTTTTGCAGAGCAGCCGGTGGTCATCTTGGATGGACAGGTGAAGAAATTGAGATCGAAGGATATACCGTCTGTCATGGTCCTTTGGCGTGGCCCAGGCAGCGAGGAGGTCACTTGGGAGACCGAGAGCGAGATGAGGAAGAAATATCCCCATCTTTTTGAAGGTACGCGTAGCTAGACTTTTAAATTCGGAGACAGAATTTCTTTAAGGGGGGTAGATTGTAACGCTTCGAAATTCGTTTAGGTTAATTTCGCGTTAGTTAGTATTGATGCGTGTTTTTCATTATAAAAACCCGTAAATCTTATTTCTTTTTTTTAGCTAGTTCTAATTGTGTTGGGAGGTGTTTTTATATGTGTATGGGGTTTATTAATTATAATTTAGCTTGGGTTCACCTTGATTAGAGTTTTTCCTTAATTATTTTTCTAAGCACGGATTAGTGTAACACATGCACACTTATCTTTTTTTTGTAACCATTTTCCTTTCTCCTTGCATGGTTTATATCCCAAAATAAACCAAGTCAACCCTTTCATTTTAAATTTTAAATGAAGAATGGGAGGTATGGGGGTTAGGTGATGTGAGGCTTGACCTTTTGACCACATCTCTCTCTCTCTCTTTCTCTCATTTATCTCTTTTCCTCTCATTTCTGCTCCCAGCAGAGAAGTGTAAGTGCACGGCGGCGCCCCGGCCTCCATCCCGAGGCCAAATGCGGAAGCGATGGCTAACTTTAATTTTCTTGAACCGGCACCACCGCGCACTAATACCCGGATCGTGCCATTAACTAGTCCTAGCTAACTACAAGATGGGGAAGAGAGATATACCGAGTGATCCGAGTCCTCCGGTCTTCTCGCCGTCGTCCCGATCTCCCGCGGAATGTCCGGTCTCCACCTCCTCGCCGGAAGGGCACCACGTCGCCTGCATCTTTTACGGGCTCCCACCTCTATACCGAGGCAACTCGGGCACGAAGCTGGCAAGTCGACGTGCCCAAGATTTGCTGTAGAATGTAGTGTGGAACTCATGTCTCATTTTGGGGTTGTAGGAATTGCCATATGGTGGAGGAATTGATACAAGCTTTTGGAGGAGGAGCTAATATGATTTTTGCCAAGCCAAATGAGTGTAAATCCCTACACCAAAAATTTGGACAGCCCACTAGAGGAAGTGGCCGGCCATGCCAATGTGGGAGGGGAGAATGAGAGTGAGTGAGGGAGTGTATCAATCAAAAGAATGAGAGTCTCTCATAATCCAAGAGAGAGAAAAAGCTATCATGCAAAGAAATGATCACTATGAAAGTCCAACACTCAAACAACAATCATCACACCCCTTCATCATAACCAACCATGATCATAAAGCATGATGACTTCAAAAAGGTCAAGCCATCATGAAAGAAGAAGTCAAAAGGTCAAGGGATGGTGCAACCATCATGATCCAACCAATATGCAAAAGACCCCCTTCCAAATTGCTTATTTGCCCAAATGCAAATAAGCCCTCCTCCACCAATCTTCGGCCATTGAAAGATACAAATGAAAATGGCCGAAACGGAAAGCAAACTGGCAACTCCAGAAAACTGGTCCTGTAATAAATTACAGGAAAACCCCGATACTGTGCTTACACACCTGCATCTGTATTCCGACCGTAATACAAATGTAATGAGACAAAATCTACACTGTACTACACTAGGGTCCGGCTTAAACCAAAGCCGGCTAGTAATATCCGTTCGATCCTGATCCGTGCAATACCGCACGTATCTGATCGAACCCTGCCATATAACCATACGGCCTGTAGTACAAACTGTCCGATCCTGATCTGTGCAATACCGCACGTATCTGATCGGACCGTGCCATATCTCCATACGGCCTCTACAGCTTTTCGCCCGAAAGCTTGAGTAACTGAATGTGTGGTGGACTATAAAGACTCGTCAATACTATGGCTGTGGATTTAACCACTAGCATGTCAGAGGTATTTGCCATACGTGACGGTCCACCAGCTATTAACAAAAAGGGACGTCGATGAGCGAACTCATCCTGACACCCTACTGAGCCTGTCAGTGACAATATCCGTACAGTCTGGTCTGTTCGTCTATGAGCATCGCATGGCGGGCCTAGGGGGTTGGTAAAAGTCAGACCCCCAAAAGCGGTACAAGTCGTGTCGGAGTGTAGCCCAGAACACCCTGAGATACTACTGGAATACCTACCAGTAAATCTCCTGCCTCGGCCGAGGGCTTCATGTAATGGCTCTCCTAGACACAGCGCGACCTCACCCCCAATACCGGGAGAGACGAACCTCTGAAGATCCGCTCACTGCTTCCATGTGGCTCGGGACTGTACCCAACTAAAACCTATTTGCACGTCTCCTTTGAGCGTGGTAGGGTAGTAATCAAAGCACAGTGGGAACTCACACGAGACAAATGACGACCTCAGGTCGATGAACTAACCTGTACACATGTCACCAGGGAACTGCTATCCGACGATAGGTATAATACTAACTAGCAGATTCCCGGCGAGTCCTGTCCGGTGTACTCATAACCCAATGAGCACCTGTATACATCTTAGGTGATCCAACTGACACCAGTGGCTTGTGAGACCGGCCACCGCCCCTCGTCAGGGTCTCGACTGTATACACTAGTCTACTCTGGAGTATCGATGCCCTGTCTCGAAACTCCCACGACTAGGGACCTTTTAAGGATATGCTTATAGACTGCCAGCTCTCACGTATATGATCGCCCTCATACTGCTGGTAGTCAAGCAAGAATCCTAGGGGCTCTATCAACGTGCAATAGTGACCTGTCAGGTCACCTAAAGCAGTACACGATGATAAAGTTAAACCAGATAGCATACTATCATCTCGAGTAAGACTGTCCTACCGGGATAGGTCCTCCCTCAATCATTGCAATCACGTGCCTGTGATCCAATAATTGACTCTGAGGGCACTATCTCCAACAAGAAGCAGCAGCCGCATCATCATCATCATCATCATCATTCCCTTCTCATTTTGCTTCTCTTTTGATTCATATTCAAACCCTACACAAAAATCCTACTTCCCTTCACAAAAACCTTGGAAAAATGGCTCTTTTGCGGATTTTGGTGGCATGTAAGTGGCTTCGAGGGCAAGGGGCTAGAAGTGAGGTTTTCCTAGGGTCTTTTGGAGGTATTAAAATCAACCTTAGCACCTTAGTTCATAACATGTAGTTTTGTTGGTTAAAAATCGTATTTTGTGCATGTTTAGTGCTATTGAAGGGAATTTTGTGAAGCTTGTGATAAGTTAACAATTTTATGGCTTGTTTAGCTTAATTAAGTGCTTATAGTATTGTTTTAACCTAGGGTTTGTTTCAGGTTGAACTAAAATACCCTAATGTATTGATTTAGTGTTAAATTAGCTTTTAACTTGGTTTTGTGCTCTGTGGTGATCTGCTTGTGACCTGATTGCTTCAGGAAAAAATTGTATTTACTGGAAAATGTACATTAGGTTTAGAGAACACACACGAAGCACGGGAGCACAACGCCCTAGGTGGGCAGCCGGAATATTCTTTCTGGCAGCAAATTACGGCCAGATGGGGGACCTGGGTTTTGGGGTTTGCTCTGTTGGTGTCTGCTACATTTCTAAGACCTTTGGTATATTCAATTTTGTAAAATTCTCTCTGTAGAAAAATCTGGAACCAAATACCCTATTTCCTACAATTTTAACTTTCACGACACGTGTGACACGTGTGTGGGTTTGGGGTTTTCTGCGTATCGCGACGTGTCGGGATAGCTTCAGGCGCGCAATCACACGTTTTAGCATATCGGACACACACGCATTTGGTTCGCGACGCGGGTTTCTCATTTGGCTTTAATGTCACGTTTTTGTAGATTTGAGCTTATGTGTATTTCTTGTGAAATTCTAGGTTCGCAGGCGAGTACGACGGACGCCGCGAAGAAGGGGAAACAAGTCGTCGACTACACTTAGCACGACCAGGTGAGTAGATTTAATCTCCACGGTGAAATCGCCCGTATGGCGTTAAGCGTCAGGGCTTGATAGGCTATAGTAGTTGCATATTTGCATCCATATACCTTAATTACATACTGTAGTTCCTGCTATATATATATATGTATATGAATTTAGAATTAATAACACATCGCACTGTTACTAACGGTTCATATTGCATGAGCACTAATCTGCATGTTACACCCACACCGTTAGTAATTGCCATGCCACTCACATTATAGAATTGCCATGAACAATATATTGTAGCTCACCTGATATATGATGTGACATGATTATGCTACTTATGCACATACTCATTTGCATATCCATACTTATGCCTATTCAAACTGTAACTACCTAGATAAGCTGATTTTTGGTAAAAACTGGGGACCGCATGATACCTTTTAAAAACTGAATCTACTTAAAGAGCGATTTCTCCCTTTTTCTCATAGTATGACTTATGATTCATACATTACATCGCATGGATTTACGCATTGGATTTGGATTTCATGTGATTTCTGGATTTGAGGACCGTGGGGTTATTTAAGAAAGGATGCACTGTTTTGAAAACCCGGTTCCTCTTGATATGATATTTTAGTGCGTGCACCATGTGTTTTCTCGGTGCTGAGAGTGACATGTGAAACCCGATTCGAGGAGTGGACGAGGCCGATTGCGGGTACATGGTGGACCAGTATGGTACCCCGGGGCGAGAACGGATCTGCTGTGTAGCTAGACGGTGAGCCTGGCAGTGGGACCACTACCTACCGGTGATTGGTTGGAATTGGCGGTTATCCCGAGGATATCGACCAGAGTCGATATATGGATACGGGACGACGCGTATTTCAGGGGCCGTAGGCCTATCCGTACCGACGGAGCCCATGGGCCTATCCGTACCGACGGAGCCCGATATATGAGGATTTGCGTGTCGATGCTGGACAAGATTATTTTATGATATTTTGAGTGCCGATGTTGGGCATTCGCGATTCTCAGAGATTTACAGGATTTGAGGGCCGATGAGGGTGACGGCGCCTGAGTTTTATTGGGATTTGGGTGCGTTGATGGACACCGATTATATTTTCCACGTTGACATTCCGTGTAGATGTTATTTTATCCCATGCTCACCATTCATTATGTTGCATCTCATCCTGTTGTCATATTACCTGATAGAGTACTTATGCATGATTATTGCACATCCTGCTCATCGCATATAGATATTATCTGCTGGCATATGTTAGTGTAGCGCAGTACGTGCATACTCGTGATTACCTTTATATGTTATCTCCTATTCACGAGTTGGAAACTCACCCCCGTTGTTCTATAGTGTTGCAGGTTTCCCCTCAGAGTAGTGGCGGCAGGTTGCTTTCTAGTATCTTTTGGCTACGGATACCACTTCAGTTGGGGCGTGAGCAGTTTTGCTGTTAGGTGGGTTGTGGTATCCGATTATTTTCCATTGTACACACTTTTATATCTAGTATTCTCCATCGACCTTTATATGTATTTGACTTAGAGACCAGTGTGAGGACGATGATGTATATTATTTGTATTCTGGTGTCGAGCTCGTGTGAGCCGACTTTACTTATGAAGTTTTTATCATTTGTGATGTTTTTCACTTATTGCTCATTTCTTCGCAACGACGTCGTATATTACTCTGGTGGTGATTGTTTCCGCCATTGGGCATGATTGCTCCCGTTTGGGATGCTTTATTATTATTGTCATAATTTTACTCGTATCATGTCTTGTACCCGATTTCGGGGTTAGTTTCACAAAAAAAATGCTGCCAAATTTTTTAAGAAAATAACTTGAACTTTAAAGAATGTTACTAAATTACTTAAGGTTTTCTAAACGTTTTAACAATGTTCTAATAAATGTTTTAAACACTCGCTTCTTTTAATGGTTTTGATTTCTGGGTTTCGGCTTACTTAGTCGCGTTACGCCTATAGACGTTACGTGGTTAAGTGCCGGTCACGAGTCAAACTTCGGGTCATGACAAAAGAGTTCTCACACGCTGCCACGTGTGCTAAACCTGCAGGGTTACCCAACACGGCAGCAAGGTTTCGGGAAGCATCGTCCAAGCCAAATTCAAAAATTTGCCATTTTAGCTAACCCTAACATGAATCGTAAACTAGAAATATACGGAATCAAAAGCAAATACTTTGCAATAAGTAAAGAGAGCAAGGAATACAACCTTTGTAGACCGGTCCTTCACTTCAATAGCTCCATGTAGAAGTCCCCTTCGTTGCGATCATAAACTCCGGACTCTTGAGAGGCTCCACGAAGAAACGAACATGCTTGCATCGATGAGTTCGAGGCCGAAGATGATCTACGTCGAGGAGACATTAACCCAAGCTATTCCTTCACTAGGTCATGAACTTTGTGAAGAGAACACTCTATACTAAATGGCAAGTAGTAGAGGATGATGATGTAGGAAGTGGGCTCACTTTAGAATTGATTTTCTCACACTTTTTCCCATACCTCCATTAGAGCTAGAAAGCTTTTGAAGAGGAAGAAGATGAAGAAAGAATAATTCATCATATGAATTAACCCTCATCCAAAAGAATAATGTAACCATGGGTGAGTTAAGCCCTCATGCTTAACTCATGTAGAGAATTAACCAAGCTATAAGGTTAAGGGTTGGGTAAAATAATATCTAAAGAAATGACAAAAGAGAAGACTTTGTCAATGTTTCTACAAGCTTCATGTAAGCTTGACAACATTGACCAAGTCAATGCTCTTTTGTAATAACTTAAGAAAATAAAAACCCTAACTTAACCCTAGGTTGATATAAGTCTTATACACCCATCTTGCATGTATCATCAACCATGACACAATACATTTACATAAATATACATATCACATATGTACAATGCGCACATCAAGTGAGAAAAGAAATCATAAGTGAGCTAATACTAGTTAATGTAATATAATATATCAAATATATAATTTTACATTAGATTATCAAATCAACTCTTGATTTAATAATCCGGCTATATCACATATAACCGACTAATATCATGTATAACAACTTATCGAATCAACACTTGATCTGATGACCCGGCTATATCGCATATAACCGACAAATGTCACAAATCGTGAGAATAGAATACGGTATCTTATATCGTATTAATCTTGGTCCCGCATATATCACATATGTGCTCTTACTCCATTTCGCTTGAGTCAGGAAACCCTTGTGTAGGACTTTAAAGACTCGTCATTACGCCGGCAGTAGATGATGATCATATCAAACACCCACAAGATGCAAGTGGTCTGCTAAACGTAACGTGTTGCGCCACGGCAGCGCCCCGGCCGTCTTACCGAGGCCAAAATGCGGAATCAAAAATTTTCATTACTCGGAAACTGGCGCTACCGCGGACAATGAAACCCGGATCGTTAACCATTAACCTATACTAGCTAACAAGAGATGAGAAGAGAAGTATACCAAGTGATCCGAGTCCTCCGGTCTTCTCTTCATCGTCCCGATCTCCCGCGGAATGCCTTGTCTCCACATCGTCGCCTCCTCGCCGGAAGGGCACCACATCGCCTGCGTCTTTTACGGGCTCCCGCCTCAATACCGAGGCAACTCGAGCATGAAGCCGGCAAGTCGACATGCCCAAGAAATGCTGTAGAATGTAGTGTAGAAACTTTATCTCTTGGAGTTTATGTAGTTGCCTTTGAAGATGATGGAGGAATCAAGATTAGAAAAATGGTGCTTGCATTTTTCTAGCATGAAAATGAGATCAAGAATAAAAACTCTCAAGAATGAAAACCTCTTCTTCTCTTTTCTCTCAAGTGAGTTCTATATTCTCTAAAAAGAGAATGGTGGAGGAGGGAATACAAAACCACTACCATAGAAGGAAGGTAATGGTAGTAAAAGCAAGTGGTGACCATAGCCAAACATTATCATCACAATCTCACATCAAAACCAAATCAATCATAATCACCTTTTACAAGAAATGATGATAGAAAAGAAAGGAATAAAAAAGATGCTATCATAATTAATACATATGCAAGAAACCCCCTCCTCAAATGTAATTTGCAAAACTGCAAATTACCCCCTCCATCAGAAAAGTCCGTCCGGGAAAGAACAAAGGAAAACCGGCCGGAACGGAATGCAAAATGGCAACTCCAGAAAACTGGTCCCGTAATAAATTACAGGAAAACCCCGATACTATGCATACACACCTGCATCTGTATTCCGTCCGGATACAAATGCAATGAGACAAAAACTACACTGTACTAAACTAGGACCGGCTTAAGCCAAAGCCGGCTAGTAATAACCGTTCGATCCTGATCCGTGCAATACCGCACGTATCAGATCGAACCCTGCCATATAACTATACGGCCACTAGTACAAAACTGTCCGATCCTGATCCGTGCAATACCGCACGTATCTGATCGGACCCTGCCATATCTCCATACGGCCTCTACAGCTTTTCGCCCGAAAGCTTGAGTAACTGAAAGTGTGGTGGACTCTAAAGACTCGTCAATACTATGGCTGTGGATTTAACCACTAGCACGTCAGAGGTATTAGCCAATACGTGACGGGCTACCAGCTATTGACCAAAAGGGACGTCGATGAGCGAACTCATCCTGACATCCTACTGAGCCTGTCAGTGACAATATCCGTACAGTCCGGTCCGTTCGTCTATGAGCATCGCATGTCGGGCCTAGGGGGTTGGTAAAAGTCTGACCCCCAAAAGCGGTACAAGTCGTGTCGGAGTGTAGCCCAGAACGCCCTGAGATACTACTGGAATACCTACCAGTAAATCTCCTGCCTCGGCCGAGGGCTTTGCGTAATGGCTCTCCTAGACACAGCGCGATCTCACCCCCAATACCGGGAGAGACGAACCCCTGAAGATCCGCTCACTGCCTCCATGTGGCACGGGACTGTACCCAACTAAAACCTGTTTGTACGACTCCTTTGAGCCGTGGTAGGGTAGTAATCAAAGCACAGTGGGAACTCACACGAGACAAATGACGATCTCTGGTCGATGAACTAACCTGTACACATGTCACCAGGGAACTGCTATCTGACATCTGGTATAAGACCAACTAGCAGGTTCCCGGCTAGTCCTGTCCGGTGTACTCATAACCCAATGAGCACCTGTATACATCTTAGGTGAACCAACTGACACCAGTGGCTTATGAGACCGGCCACCGCCCCTCGTCGGGTCTCGACTGTATAAACTAGTCTACTAATGGAGTATCGATGCCCTGTCTCGAAACTCCTACGACTAGGGACCTTTTAAGGATGTACTTATAGACCACCAGCTCCCACGTATATGATCGCCATCATACTGCTGGTAGTCAAGCAAGAATCTTAGGGGCTCTATCAACGTGTAATAGTGACATGTCAGGTCACCTAAAGCAGTACACGATGATAAAGATAAACCAGATAGCATACTATAATCTCGAGTAAGACTGTCCTACCGGGATAGGTCCTCCCTCAATCATTGCAATCACGTGCCTGTGATCCAATAATTGACTCTGTGGGCACTATCTCCAACAATCTCCCACTTGCACTCAAGGCTAATTATCGTGATGTCGCATACTCACAGCCCGTGTGATACCGAACACCCAACTCCTCTACTAGTCAGTCTCACAAAGCTCGTTTGCGAAACTATTGCGTTCGAGGAATAGCCTCAGTGAGTGGATCCGCTGTGATGTTTCTTTCTATGTCTCTCTATATCTCAAGTTCGCGGAGAAAACCATCTCCCGAAATGAGCAATACCTGTCTTAGAATGTCTGGATGTCTGATGGGACCTAGCTTATAAATGAACTCCAAATCCAAACTTCTTAAACTGTATCGTCAACTGAACTTAATCAGTATCCTGCGCCATGCCACCCTCGGTATTGCCTTGGACCATCCGTCCAAAATACTGCCCCTCGTCAGAAGGAAAACTATAAATCTGACAACCTCCTTGTCGTCCATGTCACCTTGGAAGCCTGGAATGATAACTGTCTCCCAAATGAGGCTGTCGTTATCATATCCCTAGAACATCCACTTATGTTCTAAAACTGCTTCCGACTGTTTCTCCAGGGTTGGATCAATGTCAACTTATTGCATCTAATGCAAGAACAACATCTGGTGTGGTACTTGACATCTCATGATTGACTCAATTGCCTAAGCAAGTGATCTGCCAATCATGCACATCCCTCTCCCCTTTAGTCTGTAAGACACCTTTAGAGAGGGTGACTCCATTACCTGCAGGTACACTACCATGCCAGGAGTCATCCATTCTAAGTACTCTTAGAATGCTGTCTAAGTACCCAGATTGGGAAACCACCCAAATCTAGATCTAAAACCATAGATCTAGTAACCAGTATGTCAGATATTATGTCCAAGTCCCATGTGGAGAAACCACTGTGTGACGACCAAAGTATAACCGATCGTAGTATAGGAGTTTCTTTTCCTACTATGTGTATGTCATCCAAATACCAGGATATCACACCCTACTACCTTCTCAACAGATCCATCCCCTATTCTGATGACGTCAAACCTATGACTGTCATGTCAGAAATAGATGATCTATCTCCGCTATATCTTCTTTAGTCTATAAATAGACATAAGCCACCTGTCCACCAATGCTTCCGCTTCTCCCACTGACTACGACAACCCTCTGGCAGAGTCATATAGTCGTGCACTTCTAAAGCTAGTTTAGAACGACGCTATACTCATCCTCCTGCCGGGTCTCGCAGCCTGGAACAACAGCAAAGGCAAGTGTGGGTAAACAAGAACTTCCCTGTCACCGTCCTTGAGGCTACCAGAGCACCTCTCGGGTGTCTGAAGTTACCCACCTTATCTGCGGAGTGGCCAATGGAATGTCAAACCAGATTGAATCTTTAGGTTCCTTATCAAATCTTTAGCAATCGTTTGTGGTTCTGGAATTACTTCCAGTTCTACCATACTCCCACTACTGTTTTCTGAAAAAATCCATTTTTATTAAAACTGTGGCGAGTCTAGAACAATATTACTATTGATCTCCCAGATGGTAGAAAATCAACCCTCGTCATAGCCTTGGTCAACCCACAAACATCCATTACAGAAACGTGCCTTGAGTTGTCCAGTGTCTGGTTTTAAGCATAAGCCGGACAACTCCCCGTACCTTAACAATGTCAAGATATGAACTGTTCTATATCCAATATAGAAACAGAGGCACTGATTTAATTGAACCAAATTCAAATCATGCAGCTGTCTCCAGTGCATGTCAAGTAAATGGAGAGAGGCCGATCAGCGTTACTCAACTTAGGAATGCTTCCAATTATGAGTAACCTGAAAGAGAAGCAAGTTCTCTTAATCATTACTATCAACTGAATACCATACACAAGTATCTACATCTTCGATCACTTTGAAGAATCCCGATACTTGCTACACCTGGTTCTCTACTCTATTCAAATACCTATAACTCCTCAAAACTTAGACCCTGTGTTCCTACGAAACACATGTCTAAGAACTAGAGAAGTTAAAAGTAAACAGAATATAGTATGAGGACCAACCCCTCTGTCCTAATGGACACTGGACAACATACAATACTCTGTATAAGTCCGCTGAGTCTAACAACTCTTTCACTGTGCGTCGTAGGTTGAAAACTGTACTTATGGTTAAGAAGAATTACACCGCTGTTTAATGCTCCTTACCTAACCATCCACTGATATAGGTAAATGTCATCGACATAATATCAAAAAGGTATATCTCACTCTATGAAAATAGACGTACAGATATATCAATTTGAAATTGGTGCAAAACAGCGGATATTCAAAACCAAATATTTGCCGACCGTCAAACAGCCCAGATGATCTCGTCAAATATCACCGATTACAACGAATCCCGATATAATGAGGATGATCACCCTATTCCCAATAACTTACTCCCACTCATCATCTGTAAAACCATACAGATGTGAGAATCATACCTGGTAAATACATACCCTGGAGTAAGTATCTAATCGGGAAATCAGTTTTCTTTTAACAGTACACAGTGAAATTGAAACATTGAAATGTTTCGGTGGGGTATTCTGGTATTCTTAGTAATGCCTCTTCCATTATCCAGATTCACAACTGTAACTGTATATCTCTTTGCCATCTGTCCAAATCCCTTTATATGTCTTTAGTCATTACCGTCTGCACACCCCTTTAGGCCAAATGGTTTTCTTCCTTCCCTACCGTTCGGCACCAGCCTATGGTTTGAAAGAAGACTATCCAATAAGCATAAAAGGTGTACTGTCCTAATCCTAGGAGCACTCGCAAAGCGAGAGAAGGTGAAGATAAAAGACAACCGAATAAACCTTATTCCTATTTCTCCTGAACCAGAATCCATCCCCGAACTGGAACAAGTTCCTTTCGAGTTCGTATATAACCATACGATGGAGTATCCAAATAAACTGTGGATCTTCGTAGTGATACGGAGTGTCCTGGAGAAATACAAAGGTGATTTAGGATTGGCGAAGAAATACTTGGTTCGGTCGTGAATAGCAGTCGCAATTTACTTTGCCCTCTTACTAATCCCTTGCTTTGTCTTAATCTTAATACCTTCTGCACACCGTTTAGGCTAATTGGTTTTCTTCATTCCCTACCGGTCGGCACCAGCCTAAGGTTTGGAAGAAGACTATCCAATTTGCGTAATAGGTGTGCTATCTCCTAAACCAAGGAGTACTCGCAACCTGAGAGAAGGTAAAAGGAAAAGACAACTGAATAATCCTATTCGTTTTCTCCAGAACCAGAAGCCATCCTCGAAGTCCTTCGAGTTCGTATATAACCATACGATGGTTTTGTCCAATGGAAGTGGACGTTCGTAGTAATACGGGGTGTCCTGGAGAAAAGGGTAAAAATAGGAGTGGCAATGAGGTTTGCAACTCTGACAATCCAAAAGCCTGTGTTAAGAAGGTTCGGTCAACTTGGTTACTGAGTCATAGTCTTAGGGTCGGGTCAAAGGTCGCTGCCAGAGAGAGAGAAAAGAAACAATCAGCGTGCACTCTAACCTAGATCAGAATGGTTACCAATTTATCTAATCAGGAAGCCTCCCACTGTACCTCAAATTCTCCTCCAAACCTGAAAGGAGAATTAGTCGGGGTCACCCGAGGAGTAAACTAACTCATCAGTGGGAATCGGGATCCAACTATCATCGCATGATAACTTGACGGAATCCACTCAAGTCACCACACTCCAGAAGGTGTGCGCATGCCTGGCAAGTTTCAGTTCTTTTGAAACTCCCGATGTGTGTTTTTACCCCTAGGACCCAAGTGACCTTGACGAATAATCAACAAATCAAAAGGTCCTAGTCAAGTTCAACCCGTCATTATCTTGATTGCGTTAAACCCACCCGCACGACCCTTGACGAATAATCAACAAAGTCGTACGACTGTCCTAACCAATCCACATATCCATACGACAGAAAGCATTACAGAGCTACCGCACACTACGCCTCGGCGAATAGCAACGACAAACGTAGCGCGAATACTAAGCAATACTAATCTGAAATGACGGAGGGCTACGGCTGGTTTTTGGCGAAAAACCTTTAACGTAATGAACTTGATATCGTTGAAGGAGCCGGATAACTTTTTATAAAAATATAGTGACGAAAACCTTTGCTAAAGAGGTCACTCCCGGTGAAGGGATCTCGGCTCTTTCCCCGTAGAATGAGGTGCAGGATATTCCAACTGAATACCACGATGCAAAGCAAAAGTAATCGGCTATAGTGAAGTTAATGCCCTGACGCAAACTTCTGTCCAAGGGGTCACTCCCGGTGAAGGGATCTCGGCCTTTGCCTCGTCGACTGAGGAGCAGGATATTCCAAATGAATACCACGATGCAAAACAAAAGTGAACGTCCTTGCAATAACAGCTTTTTGAAAAAATGTTCCAACAACATCAGAATAGGTTTGTTTATCTTGCATTGATCCGAATCAACGCAGTCCCATCAATTGATCACACCAATAATGAACGAAAATATACTGATGTACGTATATGCCATCCGCATTCGCCACTGGGTCCCGTCATTACCCGTTTGGTTAGCTAACTAACGACAGAGCGGGGACTGGACTAGCGCGGATGTAAAACATATACAACATCTACTAATATATATACCAATATATTATATTCACTCAAGGCGTGATAAAATGCAACATCACAGAAATATACAGCATCTCAGAACAATACAGATATCTGGAAGCCCCGGGTTTCACAGAGCCGCTGCTGAAACCCGACGTTCCCTTGGTCGTGTGGATAGCCTGTGGAATGAAATCCTAGACCCCTACGGGCGCGGCAAGTCACCCGCCAAAACTTGAAGCGAGGCAGCCCCCTTCAGCACCGTGAATGGACCACCCAGCACTTCATGGAATCCGGTAACTTGGGCACCCCTCCTGGGTTAACCTGTACCTCCTACGAGTGCGGCGAATAGCCCGCCAATCCTAGAGTGAAGCCCCCTCCGTCTCAATGCCATGAGATGCGGGCCCATTGCCCTCTAGAACCCGGCTATCCGTGCACCCCTCCGCGGGGTAATCCTAGTACAGAAAGTAAAATATACATACAACGGGTACATCGACCGCAACCAGGTCGTGCCCTAAAAGAATAATACAAACAGGCAGTGACGGCAGTCCACATGTCGGACGCTCGCCCCGCAATATCAAATGTACATAATACAACAAAACTGTACTAGCATTGCATCCAGGCTATCCCCCACGACCGATCCGCAACAACACAGCATAAACATAGAACATCAACGTGAAAGTCACGTTCGCAAATCCGTCTAACCGGGCTATAGCAGTTAGACGGGATTTACCGATCAAGTGACATTCACGGTCGCAGATATAATGTAAATACTGTGAAATAATGTGTTTAAAATATCCAATCGATCAAAAATTAACAAGTGGGCCCCCAAGTAATACTGTAGCAATCACGGAAATTCTGGGCCCAAAAATAATATTCCAAAACCCCTATTTTCAACACTCAAGTATTCTGCAAAATTTTGGGGGACTGAACAGTCCAAGTCGCGGCGGAATCGCGGCCCAAGCATGGCTTTGGCCGCGGTTACGCGGCGTTCTGAACTGTTCACGAGCCCAACTTTTTAGAGAACTCTTAGAATGTCCTGTACATTAGTTTTCTACAACCTGAAAAATTTTTAGAGCCCGGAAAAATTCGACAGAAAACTGATGCATGCAAAAACGCGGTTTTTGGAATTTTGGTCGATCGGATAAGTAAAACGCATTAGAACAAGCTAGACAAGGTTAATGGCGTGGCTCTGATACCATGTTGCGCCACGGCAGCGCCCCGGCCGTCTTACCGAGGCCAAAATGCGGAATCAAAAATTTTCCTTACTCGGAAACTGGCGCTACCGCGGACAATGAAACCCGGATCGTTAACCATTAACCTATACTAGCTAACAAGAGATGGGAAGAGAAGTATACCAAGTGATCCGAGTCCTCCGGTCTTCTCTTCATCGTCCCGATATCCCGCGGAATGCCTTGTCTCCACATCGTCGCCTCCTCGCCGGAAGGGCACCACATCGCCTGCGTCTTTTACGGGCTCCCGCCTTAATACCGAGGCAACTCGAGCATGAAGCCGGCAAGTCGACATGCCCAAGAAATGCTGTAGAATGTAGTGTAGAAACTTTATCTCTTGGAGTTTATGTAGTTGCCTTTGAAGATGATGGAGGAATCAAGATTAGAAAAATGGTACTTGCATTTTTCTAGCATGAAAATGAGATCAAGAATAAAAACACTCAAGAATGAAAACCTCTTCTTCTCTTTTCTCTCAAGTGAGTTCTATATTCTCTAAAAAGAGAATGGTGGAGGAGGGAATACAAAACCACTACCAAAGAAGGAAGGTAATGGTAGTAAAAGCAAGTGGTGACCATAGCCAAACATTATCATCACAATCTCACATCAAAACCAAATCAATCCTAATCACCTTTTACAAGAAATGATGATAGAAAAGAAAGGAATAAAAAAGATGCTATCATAATTAATACATATGCAAGAAACCCCCTCCTCAAATGTAATTTGCAAAACTGCAAATTACCCCCTCCATCAGAAAAGTCCGGCCGGGAATGAACAAAGGAAAACCGGCCGGAACGGAATGCAAACTGGCAACTCCAGAAAACTGGTCCCGTAATAAATTACAGGAAAACCCCGATACTGTGCATACACACCTGCATCTGTATTCCGTCCGGATACAAATGCAATGAGACAAAAACTACACTGTACTAAACTAGGACCGGCTTAAGCCAAAGCCGGCTAGTAATAACCGTTCGATCCTGATCCGTGCAATATCGCACGTATCAGATCGAACCCTGCCATATAATTATACAGCCACTAGTACAAAACTGTCCGATCCTGATCCGTGCAATACCGCACGTATCTGATCGGACCCTGCCATATCTCCATACGGCCTCTACAGCGTTTCGCCCGAAAGCTTGAGTAACTGAAAGTGTGGTGGACTCTAAAGACTCGTCAATACTATGGCTGTGGATTTAACTACTAGCACGTCAGAGGTATTAGCCAATACGTGACGGGCCACCAGCTATTGACCAAAAGGGACGTCGATGAGCGAACTCATCCTGACATCCTACTGAGCCTGTCAGTGACAATATCCATACAGTCCGGTCCGTTCGTCTATGAGCATCGCATGTCGGTCCTAGGGGGTTGGTAAAAGTCAGACCCCCAAAAGCGGCACAAGTCATGTCGGAGTGTAGCCCAGAACGCCGTGAGATACTACTGGAATACCTACCAGTAAATCTCCTGCCTCGGCCGAGAGCTTTGCGTAATGGCTCTCCTAGACGCACCGCGATCTCACCCCCAATACCGGGAGAGACGAACCCCTGAAGATCCGCTCACTGCCTCCATGTGGCTCGGAACTGTACCCAACTAAAACCTGTTTGCACGACTCCTTTGAGCCGTGGTAGGGTAGTAATCAAAGCACAATGGGAACTCACACGAGACAAATGACGATCTCTGGTCGATGAACTAACCTGTACACATGTCACCAGGGAACTGCTATCTGACATCTGGTATAAGACCAACTAACAGGTTCCCGGCGAGTCCTGTCCGGTGTACTCATAACCCAATGAGCACCTGTATACATCTTAGGTGAACCAACTGACACCAATGGCTTATGAGACCGGCCACCGCCCCTCGTCGGGGTCTCGAATGTATACACTAGTCTACTAATGGAGTATCGATGCCCTGTCTCGAAACTCCTACGACTAGGGACCTTTTAAGGATGTGCTTATAGACTACCAGCTCCCACGTATATGATCGCCATCATACTGCTGGTAGTCAAGCAAGAATCCTAGGGGCTCTATCAACGTGTAATAGCGACATGTCAGGTCACCTAAAGCAGTACACGATGATAAAGATAAACCAGATAGCATACTATCATCTTGAGTAAGACTGTCCTACCGGGATAGGTCCTCCCTCAATCATTGCAATCACGTGCCTGTGATCCAATAATTGACTCTGAGGGCACTATCTCCAACATAACGGCCACCCGGATATTGAGCGATCAGAAGATCAACAATCAAGCCTGCTCACACTCCTATGAATCCAATCAGTAACACTACCATACAGTCCGGTCTCTTCGTCTGATATGTCGCATATCTCGTCTAGGGGTGGTAAATGTCAGACCCTAATAACTCGATAAGTCGTGTCTATATGATGCTCATAATGGGTCGAGAAACTACTGATAACACTTACCAGTATATCTCTAAAGCAGCCTTGGCCAAGGACTTCCTGTTATAGCCAATCGAGCACAGTAGAACATCAACTCCCTATACCGGGAGAGACGAAACCCCTCCTATCGTTCATTTCCTTCATGTGGCTTGGGACTGTACCCAAAAGCCACTGTTTTGCACATTCTCTTAAACGTGGTAAGGTGGAAATCAAAGCACAGTGGGAATCACACAAGACTCTATGACGATCTCGGGTCTACAGACTAACCTGTACCCGTGTCACCAGAGAACTGCCATCTGACTTGAGGTATAATACCATCTGGGAGTTCACGGCGAGTCCGTCCAGTATACCCAGTCTCCACTGAGCACCAGTATACTGTCTCTGATGTCAAACACCAATGGATATGGGATCATCCATCGCCCATCTGCATGGGTCGAGAAGCTATACGCAAGTCTACTCTGGTATATCGATGTCCTATCTCGATACACCCACGACTAGGAACTTTTGAAGGACGTATTTAAAGACTACTCTATCCCCACTAGTATGATCTGCATCATAGTCCTAGTAGTCAAGTACTTATCCTAAGGTCTTTATCAATATGTAACATAGAGACAATCAGAGTACACGTTAAGATAAAGTGCAACCAGATAGCATACTATCATGTCGAGCAAGAAAGTCCTCCATATATATGTCCAAGCATCTACTATAATATACATCGTATGTACAGTAATGGCCTCTAGGCCATACATATCACTAACAATCTCCCACTTTCACTTGGGCCATCTGTTGTAGTATCTCATACCCAACAATCAGCAGTGAAGTATCTCATACTCAATCATCCCATGAAACTCTCTTCTGGGAAATAGGCCTTTGTGAGTGGATCCGCGTTGTTGTTCTCTATGTCTACTCTCATATCCTCGATCTCCCTGGAGATCAACCATCACCATGATCAGGTGATACTACCTAAGAATATGTCTGGATCTCTGATGGGATGGGTGTTCCTAGGCCTAAGCCACAACTCCATTGTCACACAATGGTAGGAATGAAGTTCATCTCATGAACTTATATACATCCAGACAACCTATTTGGTAGCATCGTAGGTAGAGATGTATCCTGCCATTATCGTTTAGTTTGCCACGGTATCAAGCTTGGAACTCTTCCAACATACCGTCCTTCCACTGAGGGTAAAGACACTGCCTGTGACTGACATTCAGTCGACCTTATCACCCTGGATGCTTTCCAGTGATTCTCCCCAGGATTGACTGATACCATCTTACTACACCTAGTGAGAATCCTAACATCCACTTAGATCTATCTCATAGATCCAAAACCCAAGGATTTAGGAAGTATCACCTTGATCCTATATGGAGAATCCTTGTGATAAGAGGAGATTTACCGAGCGTAGCATAGGAAACTCCTTCCCTATCAAGAGTATGTCATTCACGTACAATACGAGGATCATCACCATACTCCCTATTACCTTTTTTGTATATACAAGGTTCATCTACCATTTTGATGAAGTCAAACTCTTTGACTACCACATCAAAACAGATGTTCCAACTACGCGATGCCTGCTTTGTCCTATAAAGCAACTTGCACACGTTTCCGCTGCTCCCACTGTCTACGAAGCCCTCTGGCTGTGTACTTATAGACGCTCTCTTCTAAGTCACTATTTAGAAAAGCAGACCTGACACCCAACCGCCAGATATCGTAGTCATGGTATGTAGCAGTGGCAAGTAGGATCTGGATGGACTTAAGCATAGCTTTGAAAGTCTCAACTTTTTCATGTACACCAAGTAATCTTCTCAAGATGTACTTACTCCTAATGGGGATTTAACCCCTCAGATAAAGCAACCAAAGTCCATACTTTGTTGGTGTATATAGATTCCATCTCAGATCGCTTAGCATCCAGCCATTCTTACAGAGTCCCCACTTCTGATGGCCTGCTCGAAACTATTTGGGTCATCATCTCATGATGCAATCCTCGCTCTCACTGTCATATAGAAAACCGAAGTATCTCTCAGGCGGATGAGGAACCCTACCAGATCGGCGGAGAGGCTGAGGTTCGTTGGAAACTATTAAATCCTTAGGTTCTACCAAATCATCAGCTGCAGTTTGTATAGATGGAACTTCTTCCAGTTCTACCTTATGACACTAATTTCTTCAAAAGAAATTCCTTTTCTAAAAAGGTGGTATGCTGAGAAACAAAACACATTTTGCTCCTCAGTGCGGTAGAAGATATTCCTTTGCGAGTGCTTGGGATATCCAAAAAACGTCCACAGAAATGACTTTGACTCGAGCTTGTCCCGATCTTGCTTTTAGACATAGGCCAGACAACCCCAAATCTTAACATCCTTAAGTGATGGGCTCTTCCTATACCATATCACATATGGAGTGGTAGGCACCTGATTTGGTTGGAACCCTATTCAATTGGTATGCAACTTCTCAAGTCCATAACTCCCTAAAAGGAAATAGGCAACTCAGTAGTACTCATCATAGAGCACACCATATCACATAGGGTGCGATTGCTCTGTCCTGATATACCAACGTGCTGTGGTGTATACGGAGCAGTAATGCTGAGAGAGAATCTCATTCTCCTTTAGAATAGTCCAAGAACTCCGTGGTCAAGTATTCTCCTCCCTGATCTCATCAAAGGACATAATACTTATACCCTTTTTGGTTCTCTACTTCTAACTTATATTCTTTGAATATCTCTAAAGGTTCAAACTTGTGTTTCAACAGGAACACATGTGCGAATCTTGAGAGATCATCAGCGAATGTAATGAAGTACAAAGAACTAGTCCTGACATGTGTAGACAGGGGACCTTCATACATCAGCATGTATCAATCCCAAGAGTTCACCAACTCTTCCTCTGTTTCCAGTAAACGGAGCTATGGTCATCTTATCTTTGTGACATGACTGACAAGTTTCATAAGATGTAAATTCAAACTGATTTAAATATGAATTTAAATGTAACTTGGCTAGTCGGGTCGCATTGATATGACCTAGTCTACAATGCCTTAAGAAGAATTCGTTCATTTCTGAACTCTTCCTCTTGAGTGTGTTCTGTACGTTAAGAACTGTGGTTTGATTTAGAACGTATATGCTTTTAGATAACGTGCCTGAACCGATCAACTCTTGATATAGGAAATTTTCAAAACATTATCCAACAATAAAAAATTATATCCTTCTTTACTAAATAAAGAGACTGATATGATGTTGTATATCAGGTTCGGTATCTAATAACATTCGTTCAGAATCAATGTATTTGGTAATACAGGGTGATAACTGTCAACATACTTGGCTGCAACACTTGCACCGTTTCCAACTCTTGAAACTTATCACCCATTCTCAGTTCTCTACCTATCTGTAGTCCATGTAACATATTACATATGTGGGATCCTGATCTGGTATCTCATACCCAGGACGTAAATGATACCGAGAAACAGTTCTCTGTAATAAACACACCCGAAGAAGATGCATCATCATGCACTTTCTTCGTTTGGGCGGCACAGGAATCCTGGTAATCTCCTATTTCCTGCTCGGTCTTATAACAATTATAATTTAGAGCGAGACCAACGTTCCCCTAGCGCAGTATAACAAGCGGGTTCGGTCAATACATCCTTATTAATATCTTGATTAAGGCATGACATTGTCGCTACCTGGAGAGAGAGAGCGAAGAAAACACTCAGCGTATGCTCTTGCAAGATTAGATTGGTTATTAATATATCTAATCAGGATGGCTCCCACTGTTTTAGTCAAATCTTCCTTCAAACCCTAAAAGGAAAGACTAGCCGGGATTAATTACACCCTATAAGTTCGCCAATCTTTTAGCTAGGCCAGTGTCGGTACTTTGAGGGAGGTTCCCCGTGCTTTCGCACGGACCTAATTAAAATAAACCTCGTTTTTCCACGGGCGTAACCCCGTTGTCACTTTTCTAGACACCTACATGATCGGCTAATTGTAATGTGTAAAACTCTCCCAGGAGTAACTCTTACTCGCAGTGGGTATCGGGATCCAACTATCTCATAAAAGGTATGCAATCTCATTGCAAATTTCAACACTTGAAATTCCAAATAATATTTTACCCCTAGCGTCCTATAACCTTGACGGAGGCCAAACTACCCATAGTCCGCTAGTCATGTTCAACCCGTCATTTCCTGAATGAATTAAACCCACCCGCACGACCCTTGACGGAAGCCAAACTACGCCGTACGAATTGTAAGGTTCCTTGGCACTCATACAAGGGTTTATAAGGCATCAACCATGCCCGGATAAAATTTTAGACGTGCCGAACAACCCAAAGCCGGGATCTTCGCTAGACTATTAGGGTTACACATGCAAGTAAACATCTTTACAACTAAGAGTGAGGGATTACAACCTTTGTAGATCGGTCCTTCACTTCAAAATCTCCTTGAAGTAGTCCCTTCGCTGCGATCGTGGTTCTCCCGGACTCCTGCATGGATTCACGAGGCAAAAGGAACGTCCTTGCTTGAAGTCTTCGAGGCCGAAGATGATCTACGTCGAGGGAGTACGAACTCAAGCTTCTTCTTCACTAACTAGAGAATTAGTGAAGCAAACACCCTAAACTAAAGTGCTAGTCTAGTAGAGGATGAGGAAATAGGAAGTAGGTACACCTTAGAATTATTTACCTCACATTTATTTCTCACTTAATCAAAACCTAGAGAGCTTTTGAGCTCAAGGAAGAAGATGAAAAAATAATGAGATGAGGATAATGATCAAGTGAGTAACCTAACCATGGGTGAGTGAGTATCATATACTAACTCATGTAGAGATATAACCATGGCTAATCCAAATGGTTAGGTTAACAAAAATTTAAAGTAAAGACAAAATTAGTGGACTTTGTCAAAGCAAAGCAAGCTTCTACAAGCTTCATGCTCTTTCCAAATCTCCACTAATTCTGTAATTAACTTAAATAATTATAACCCACAATAATAAATAGAATGGTGTATGTCTTACACACCCATGAATGATGTATCAACAACCATGATACAAAATGAAAACACATTTTAATATATATCACATATATATTAAACTTGTGCACATGTGAGAAAAATCCTTAAGTGAACAAATGTTAGTTAATGTAAATTAGTATATTAAATATATAATTATACACTAAATTATTAAATCAACACTTGACTTAAAAATCCGGTTATATCTCATATAACCAACTAACATCCAATGTATCTACTTATCGAATCAACACTGTATTCGATAACCCGGCTATATCACATATAACCGACCGATACAAAAAGTTGCGAGAATAAAATACGGTATCACATACACGCATTATTCTCGGTCCCACACATATCACATATGCGCTCCTATTTCGTTTTGCCTGAGCCAGTAAAACCTCTATATAGGACTCTAAAGACTCGTCAATACGCCAGCAGTAGGTGATGAACACATCAAGCACCCACAAGCCGTCAGCGGTACTAGCTGGACGTAACGGCTACCCTGGTATTGAGCGATCAGAAGATCGGCAAGCAAGCTCGCTCCAACTCCTGTAAAAGCCTAACGGTAACACTTGTCGTACTGTCCGGTCTCCTCGTCTGATATGTCGCATATTAAGTCTATAGACGGTAAACGTCAGACCCCAATAACCGATAAGTCATGCCGATGTGAGGCTCATAACGGGTCGAGAAACTACTGGTAACACTTACCAGTAAATCACTAAATCAGCCCTGGCCAGGGATTTCCCTGTTATGTCTAATCGAGCACAGCGCAACATCAACCCCCAATACCGGGAGAGACGAAACCCCTCCTATCGCTCATCGCCTCCATGTGACTCGGGACTGTACCCAAAAACCACCGTTTTGCACGCCCTCTTGGACGTGGTAAGGTGGAAATCAAAGCACAGTGGGAATCACAAAAGACTCTATGACGATCTCGGGTCTACAGACTAACCTGCACAAGTGTCACAAGAGAACTGCCATCTGACGTGCGGTATAATACCATCTGGGAGTTCTCGGCGAGTCCATCCAGTGTACCCATTGTCCACTGAGCACCCGAATACCATCTTTGATGTCAAACTCCAATGGATATAGGATCGACCATCGTCCATCTCATGGGTCGAGAAGCGTATACGCTAGTCTACTCTAGTATATCGATGCCCCGTCTCGATATACCTATGACTAGGAACATTAAAGGAAGTACTTATGGACTACCATGGCCCCACTAGTATGATCTGCATCATAGTCCTGGTAGTCAAGTACACATCATATAGGCTTTACCAACATGTAACTATAAGACAGTATCAAGAGACAAGTATACATGTTAAGATAAAGAGCAACCAGATAGCATACTATCATATCGGGCAAGAAAGTCCTCTATATATATGTCCAAGCATCCAATATAATATACATCATCTGTACAATACTAGCCTCTAGGGCATACATACAACTAACAATCTCCCACTTGCACTAGGGCCAGCTGCTGTAGTATCGCATACCAAGCATCCCGAAGAGTCTCTCAAACTATATCTGGGGAATGGCCTTCGTGAGTGGATCCGCAGTATTTTTCTTCGTGTCAACCCTCCTGACCTCGATCTCCCGGCGATCTACTATCTCCTGGATCAGGTGATACCGCTTCAGAATATGCCTGGATCGCTAATGGGACCTGGGTTCCTTGGCCAAAGCCACCGCTCCATTGTTATCACAATATAAAGGTATTGGATGCTCAATGGATGGAACCACTCCAAGTTCAGTAATGAACTTCTTGATCCAGACAGCCTCTTTGGCAGCATCGTTGGCAGCGATGTATTCAGCCTCCATCGTCGAGTCTTCCACAGTTTCCTGCTTGGAACTCTTCCAGCTAACCGCCCCTCCGTAAAGGGTAAAGAGAAATCCTGAGTGCGACTTAGAGTCGTCCTTATGACTCTGGAAGCCCGAATTGGTAAAGGACTCCACTTGGAGTTCTCCATTACCATACACCAAGAGCATCTCTTTAGTCCTTCGCAAGTACTTGAGAATGCTCTTCACAGCTGTCCGGTGACTCTCTCCAGGATCAGCTTGATACCTACTCACTACACATAGTGAGTGTGCTACATCGGGTCTGGTACATAGCATCACGTACATGATAGAGCCCACAGCTGAAGCATAGGGTATCCCTTACATGCGAGCTCTCTAAATCAGTCTTGGGAGACATCTCTTTGGAGAGAGTGAGCCCTGAGATCGTGGGTAAAAACCCACGTTTGGACTCTTCCATACTAAACTGCTTTAGTATGGTGTCAATGTACCTGGATTGGGACAATCCAGTATCCGTTTGGATCTATCTCTATAGATCTTAATCCCCAAGATGTAGGAGGCATCCCCTAGATCTTTCATTGAGAATCTTTGTGATAAGAAGAGCTTGACCGATTGCAGCATAGGAATGTCATTTCCTATCAAGAGTATGTCGTCCATGTACAATACGAGAAAGACAACCTTTGTCACGACCCGAAAGTACGGAACGCGACTGGCACTTAGATTACGAGACGTCTAAAGGCGTACCGTAACCTAAGTCAGCCAAAGCCCAGAAGAATCTAAACCAAAATCAAAAGAGAGTGAAGGAAAACCTTTAATGAAAACAATTTTCAAATCAATTAAGTTGCAAAGAATCCCTTTTTAAAACGTCAAAAATTTCCGAAAATTTCGGCAGAGTCTCCCCTGTATTTTCTATCCCCAAAAATGGGTACAACAAGATAATAAACCTGTAATCATAAAAATGGCATCCCCAAGCGGGAGCTAGCTCTTCGCCCAAGGCGGATCACAACCACATGCAATATATAAGCAATACCAAGAAAAGAGCATAGAGGAAACCCAAAATATCAGAAAACACACGTCGGCTCAAGTGAGCTCGACCCAAAAGAACCACAAATATACAGTCTCTCAGTCTCATCACTAGGTCGCATATACAAAACAACTGGTAGATGGAGAATACTAGATACAATGATAAAGCAAAAAGAAATAAAGTATACTCGCAACCCACCTACGGGCGATAACGAGAGTCTGAGCAAAAGAAACTGATGACAAGATAGCCCGCCGCTACAAGACTGACGGGTCCGACCTGCAAGACACTGTGGCACAACGGGGGTGAGTTGCCAGCTCGTGAGTAAATATAACATCTAATAAGGCAATCGTAAGAATGCACGCAATGCACCACAACATGCATGTCCATATGTGCTATAATAAGTCTAGTATGCATGCACATGTATGCAATATCTTTTCTAACTCTTTAAGTGTTTTAACTGTTAAAGTTGCTGCATTCTTAACTTTTAGAAAACGAATGTCGGCATAATAGCTAAATATCATCAAGAAATCCTCAGAAAACCCGTGTCAAGCATCGACACCAAATAGGAATCATATCTGTCTCAATGTCGGGCTCCGTCAGTCCGGATCGGCCCATATCATAAATCTCACGACTACGGTCGGTATCCTCCGGATATCCGCCGCGCCAGACATCACCGGTAGGTAGTCTTCCCCTGCCAGGCTCATCGTCTACAACTCGATCTTCTTGCCCCGGGGTACCATACCGGGCCCACCATGTACCCGAGACGGTTCCTCCACTCCTCGAATCGGGTCTCGAAATCCAACAGAAAACATGAAAAACTCATGGTGGACGACACATACATCACGAGAAAACCGCAACTTTGTTTTAAAAATGATAAATACAAGCTTTTGTTAAATTCTTGCGATTTTCCCCAAAAATCCAGAAATCGCCGCAAAACTGAAATCCTCAAGAAATCATAATGTCCACATGTTATATATGATAAGTATCTATGATATCAATGTATATGATGTGAGAGTTTGGCTAGAAATCTATGTAAATATGATAGTAATGCGAGGTATATGCGTGCGATACAATCTCAAATATCATGCATGAATGCAATGGCGTTACTAAGCTAAACAGGTTTTTATAGTGCACGTGGCATGGCAAATACCAAAGGCGTGTGTGTCACATGAATAGTGCGCGTGCAATAGATGCCAATGGTAAGGTGTTCGTGTCCTACGAAATGATATCGCATATGTATATATGAATGTCATATGAATGTCCATGCAATCTAGTATAGGGTTAGCTGTAAGGGTATGCAATGTACATAAATGGATAGGCTAGCTAACAATATAATTATTGCATAAAGTAGGGTAATCCTAACTAAGGGGGGGCGCCTCGCGCCATCCAGACGATTCCCCCGTAGATGAATATATCTACTCACCAGAAATCCCCGCTAATCTGATCCGGCCACCGCTTTGCCTTTGCGCGCCGTGTCCGATGTTTCTCCGACCGATCCTATATTTGCACAATACCAAGCATAAGGTTACAACACCTAAAACGATGCAAGTCACTATATACAATTATCAACGCTCTAAATTTAATCATAGCACGCCCTCGGTGCGCGGGAAAACGCACGAAAATCGCTAATTTTTAGCTAAAATCGTCATTTCGGGGAAATCGACAAAACTAAAACCCGGCTAGAAAAAACCCCGCGTTCACGCATTCTAATAATCCTATACGAAGCTAATAATATTGCTAACCTAATGCAAATTGAACACATTCTATTTTCTACGAAAATCTAGTAAGCGATTTTCTTACCGATTCGCTACAAACATCGAAATTTATCGATTTAGCAAGCACATAATTACACCATTAACCATTCTAATCAATTAGAAACCCAAAGCCCTAATTTAACTCTAACCCTATGCTTCAAACTCTAATCCATAATCAAATCCCTTACTTGAATTTTCAAAACTAACCATTTCAATGAAATTAATCATTTTAAAATACTAAACTAGCTTAATTAAACTACAAATTAACAACTAGTTTAGGATTATACCTCCCAAGTGAACCCCAACTTGCACTTGCCCTTGAAAGAACCCTCTTTTCACCTTGTTTTGAAACAATTTACGGTTTGAGAAGAGGTGGAAAAGGATTTAGGTTTGAATTTGTAACATTTCGAAATAATAAAATATTAATTTTGGGGAATTTTTATAATCTAATATTATTTTATTGAATATTTTAATATTTAGGTATTTTTAAATACAAATAAATAGGAAAAATATGAGAAAAATTGTGGAAAATTAAGAAAAATTCTAAAATAGGGTAAATTAGTGAATTACGACATTTTTAAGTTGTTGTGATCATTTTGACACTAATTTAGTGCTAATCGCGATTAAAAATCGCTAATCGGGTTTTTAGCAAATTTTGAGCAAAACATGCACACACTACTTTTTCCACACTTGTGCACTTTTCTTGCCATGATTTATCATTTGGGATTACTATTGAGGTGAGAAGGGTTGGATTAAGGATTAAAAGAGAAAAGGAAAAGAAAAAGAAAAGAAATGAGAATGGGGTTTGGTGAGAAGAGGGTATGGGCTTCTTTGACCTCCACACTTAGCCATTTCTCTCTTCATTTTTCCCTCCCTCTCTTCCTCCTACTGCTGCTGCTGCTTCCTTTCCCCTTTCCTCCCCTCTTCAATCCCTCAAATCATCTCAAAAACTATCCCAAAACCCTATATCGGTTTCACAAAAAGTGTGCACAAGCTTGAGATCTACAAGATGGACTAAGAAAGCATGGATTTTGGTCACTAGGGGCAACTCAAGAAAATTCTTGAGTTGCCAAATGAGGTAATTTCTGAACCATTGTCTTAGTTTTAGCATTTCCTATACCCCTATGCAAGTTGTTAATCGATATTATGTGATATTATGGACTTGGTGAAAACCTAGTTAGGGTTTGAGGGAAACTTGAGTTGTAATGTGAAATTGAGTTCAATTGAGGTTATATAAACACCCTAGTGCATGAATTGGAACCCAAAACCTGAAGCTAGAACTAGAAATACGGATTTTAGAAACCGATGTCGGGGAAAATGTGAAATCTGTGCATGTTAACTTGAATCTGCTATTACCCCGAGAACCCTAAAATGATATTGAGTGGGAATTGAGATGTGCAGGCACAATAGAGGCAACACCCCAAACCCTAGCCCCCAACTCCCATTCCCGGCCGCCAATTCTTCCCTTTTGGCCGCCAATTGCGGCCTGGGTCCCACCATTCTGTCTCGTATTGGTTCTGTAGCTTCTACATTGTTAGTTTAGGCCCCTGGTATATATAGTTTTGTATAAAGTGACCTAGGGTGAAATCTGGGACATATTTCAAGAGTTGCTGTTTTGGATTTTTGTTTCCGTATTCCGTATTTTCATTTCTGCATTGGTTTGTTTCGTTTTACCTCGACTATTTGGCGTTTATACGACGATATAGAGGATTTATTGATGGTTTTGAAGGCGTGCCATAGGTTTTCACCTATAGGCCCCTTATCGTGTCGTTTTGGACTTCGTATGCCGTTTTAGCTTTGATTTGGTTTTGATGCGATGCGATACGTGTGTTATGTGTAGGTACACCGCGACGATCCGAGACGATGCGGAGGATGACAGTGACGTCGACACCGATACGCAGGACACAGGTGAGTAGATTATATCTACAGGGGGAAGTCGGGTGGATGGCGTATAGCACCCCCGCAGTCCGTGGTGTGGTATACGAATACGTATACCCACGTATATTTATTATGTGTTGTTAGGATCTTTGACATGGATAATAGTTTTATTGATGATGAGATATATGGTTTGGGTATAGTACGAACCCTAGGTAGCGATTGCACATACTTACACACATACTTACATACCTACATTCACACCCTTGCATACTACTCATACTTGCAGTGTTTGATGATATGGGATATGATTTGTGTTTCTTGCGGGCTTGGGATATGTGTTACCCCGCATGCTTACTTCATTGATGGTATCGATTGTACTAGGCATAGAGTAGTACCCCAGACTGTTTGATCTGATGATAGTGATACCTATTATGTGACGAGATAGTGAGATGTTGACCCTACCCAGCTATTGGGGATGCCGTACGATGATTTACCGTACGAGCCGATATTGATGATAGATCCGCACTCATAACTCGAGGATACCTTACGATATGACATTGAGGCGGGATCACCGACTATATATATATATATCGACTCAGAGGTTAGGCGGTTCCCTTACCTGTAGTTCAGCCGTATAGTTAGTATAGTTGTTAGAGTAGATGAGACTTCTTACCTATTTCAAAAACTAACGAATCGTGGGTATTTTTAAAGACAGCTCAAGGGAATCTACGGATATTTCAAAAACGACGTATCTTTTCATAAAAACACCGTAGCCCCTATCTTCAAAACCCCATGATTCGAGTTATTTCAAAAGGCACCAATTGTAGGACTTATGTTAGATCAATGCAGATTAGTGTTGGTTACGTCTAGTTTGAGCTCCCACTCCCTTTCTGTGGTTCGCTTTGCATCGCATTTTCATACTATGTTGCATGCTCCAGTATTAATATCATGCTGCTAGGACACCAGCACCATTATCGATGATGCATCTGTTCCACGTACACTTGTTGCCGGCTCACACACTCATCATCGATAATTGCCATGTCACTACACTGTAGTACCATTACATTCATTATATGATTCTTACATGACATGATGATGTACATACCTTCTTTACATGTAGCATACATCATGGATTGATTGCATAACACATCGTATTGGATTTATTTCTTGATGTTGGATGTTCATGTGATTTCTGGATTTGGGAACCGAGGATGTCTTTAAAAGAGAATACATTATTGCTTTAAAAACCCGGTTACCCTTGATATGATATTTGGTGCGTCCACCATGTGTTTTCTCGGTGCTGAGAGCGACATGTGAAACCCGAATCGAGGAGGCGGATGAGGCCGATTGCGGGTACATGGTGGACCCGGTAAGGTACCCCGGGGCAAGAAGACGTGGTGATGACGATGAGCCTGGCAGGGGGAGATTGCCTACCGGTGACTTTACCCGACGCGTCGGATATCCGGAGGATACCGTCGTGGTCTGAGATTTATGGTAGGGGCCGGTCTGGACTGACGGCGCCCTAGATATGATGGTTGAGACTTTGAGATATCAGGATATTGGGATTTCGTTTGTGCCGATGCTAGGCACAGTTTTATGCTGATTTCATTATGGTACCTCATCTTTTAAAATACAGGGAAATCTCACTAAAGTATGAAAACTGTTGCTTCATGTAGATGTATTCTGTTTTCTCGTATTCATATCTCATTCATTTGCTATATTGTTATCTGAGGCACTGACGCAGACACATTGAGATTGCACTCGGGTTAGATATTTACCCTAGCCTTGCTATAGGCTGCATGCTTTATATTGAGGATTTTTATACCGATCGTTGACTTAGGATTATGTCTTGCATTCGGTTTCTGCTTGTAGATGTTTCTATTCACGAGTTGGCAACTCACCCCCGTTGTGCCACAGTTCTTGCAGGTTCTGCCGTACAGGTTCCTTTGCGGTATTTCTGGCACACTACTTCTTGCGGGTGACTTGCTTTTGGTAGGTGGGTTCTTTCGCATCAGGAGCCACCATTGTATTTATTTTACTTCATTGTATCTAGAAATTGTCCATCAACCAAAACTGTATATTCTTTCAGACTTAGAGACAGTGTTGTATTATTCGACCTTAGAGTCGCGCTTAGTAGTATTGCGGTTTTTCTGTTGCTTTTGAGCTTTCTTTGATTTTGATCCTCGCCACTTGGCGTTGTATATTATTATATCATTGCGTGGTTGTGACCGTCGATTGACGAAGAGCTAGCTCCCGCTTGGGGATGCCTTTATCATGTTATATCTTGTTATTATCGTTTTACCCCATTCGGGGCCAGTTTTACAAAAGAAACTCTGCCGAAATTTCTAGTAAAGACTGTACCATTTTTAAAACGCACATTCGGCTTAGTTATTTGAAACCTTGATTTCAACGTGTTTTCTTCACTTCTTTAAACCAGTTTTCCCTACCTTTTTATTTAAAATGGTTTTAGATTTCTGGGCTTTTGGCTTACTTGGATCAGATGGAGTCCTATAGGCTTCATATGGTTCAAGGGCCAGTCACGTGCTCTTTCGGGTCGTGACAAAGTTGGTATCAGAGCGCTAGGTTGACCTTGGTTCGAGTCTAAGTTTGACTATGTGGAGCCTAGGGCGTTGTTTATATACGGAACTTGGGCTTGACCTTACGGAACTTAGACTTGGTCGAGGGGGTACTAAACCCGAACTTTCGTCGTTTTAGGATGACCCTTGGTTGATGGATTAGGTGACTAAAGTAGAGTGACGTACGGTTGGTATGTTCCGCGGCATACTTACGACACGCCACTCCGCTTAAGGAACCTTAGGATGTGCATATTTCTTGAGATCAGTGATTCTTTTCATATCCAGGATTATTCATCCATTTGAGATCCCCGATTCTATTAGTTTCATGATCATACCTTCATTGATGCTGTTCCTCCCTATGATCATGTATCCACTCTGGATCTGTTGTTTCCTTTCTTGCCACTGATGTGCTCTCTTTGATACTCGATTGAGATTCCTGTCACCATGGTTGAGCGCAGTTGGGCTGCTGCTAGGGTTACGGCCGGTGTGAACTCGTTTGGTACGGGGGCCGACCGTTGTGTTTTCTGGTGACATGGGAATGTCTCGAGTTAGTGTTGGTGATTGTGACCTCTAGTGGAGGCGAGTGCTTGGTTTTGCACCGGATGATTGACTATTGTTAGAGCTGCCAGTTGAGAGAGAACTGTTGAAGTACAGCGTACCTCAGAGGTTGTGATGTCGCCTACCGTGCAGACAGATGGACTAGCTGTTGCTGAGATTGACAGGATGTTGCTTTCGGAGCTTACGAGCTGAGATTGCCGGAGCTGTTAGGCAGATGAGACAGATGATAGCTAGTCTACCGGTTTGAGAGACGAAGGTGATCCGTCCGATTTTGCGCCAGAGCGGGCCCAGTTGAGTTGAAGATTTCCAGTATGGAGAATCTTACTCAGATCGAGAGCAGACCGACGCAGAGATGACCGCTTATGTGTTGCCCTTCATGGAGGATTAAGACGCTGTTCGGCGTACAGGCGTATGAGCCAGTTGTTGCTGCGAATGATGAGATATCGCCCAGGTGATTGGAGCTACTGCAGCATGAGCATGTTCTCAGAGAGATGGTAGCGAGTCGCTAGTCACCGAGGATGAATGACTAGGACGTGTGGTGAGTTTGCGTACCCCGATGCGAGGGCACTAGATAGATTGTTTCCAGCTAGAGACGACTTCACGCAGGTTCGTTGAGAGTCGATAGCGACGATCGAATGTCAGGAACCCATTTTCCAAGTTTAAAGTATACGGAAAGACATGCAGGTGATTCTATGGACCCTCTAGAAGAATGAAACCCTAACTCGACTTAATGACCGTGTGACAGCCTTTGAACCTTAGGGTTTGCGGCGGTTCCGCGGCGCCATTAGTGAGGCTTGGGTTTGCCCTTCTACGGCTGGACCACCGACGCTGTGGCATGTACTCGATACTATTAAACTGTACCCGAGATGTGAGCTCTTGGGGGATTATGAGGTTCTGACGAGTCGATCGGATGATTCGACATCTTTCGGATATCGTGATGGGATACTGCTTGGGAGACTCCAGAGACGAGGATAGCCGTCGGAGCGCAGTTCGTGTAGCCACGATGAGACGAGTCCGGATCAGTCGACATTTTTAGCAGAGTGAAGAAAAGAGTTCGCACGAGATTTCGATGAGATGACGTCCCACTCCGCTGACATCAGAGATGCTATACACACCCAGAGGCATGGTATATGGATATATCTTCCAGAAAGAAGCGCGATGAGTATGCAGCCGTTCCGGAATAAGCTTTAGCTTCAGTAATGGATGACGACTTCCCGGCAATTCGGCAGGATTGAGATTTAAGAAAGGAACCTCGACAGGACTTTTCCGGAATACGACACGAGAAGACCTAGACCCAGGAGTGGTCATGATTGCGCACACCTAGCAGGCCAGAGTTCGGCATTGTCGACAAGGTAGTTGACCAGGATCGGATAAAGGAACTTACCCAGATGCGTTGCGAATTGAGCAAGGACAGTCGAGAGATGAGTATTCCTCCGATGGTTGAGACGTGTTCCCGAGGATCTGTTCGACCAGACAGCTTCTACAGGATGATGAAGCTACAGAGTACGCGATTTCGAGTCCGTGCGAGAGACTTCAGATTGACCGGTTTCCGAGAAATGTTGTGCTGAGGACACAGATGCCCTTTGAGCGAGAAGAGGTAGTACAAGAGAGCCAGCATCTGTACAGATCGGCATAGGCATGATTGGAAGAGACCTTGAGCTGGATTCCTTCCAGGACATTGCTGCAATGATGTTTACACCCAGGATCAGATGTGTGACGTGCATTCAGAGAGTCAGAGGCCGACGCCAGTGATATGCTGCCTTACGAGTGGTCGTGAGGTTTGACCGAGAGGTGACCAGAGAAGTACCAGAACGGAATCGTCCCCGTTAGCACACCTGACAGGGCCGATGAGCCGATTGACCGCGAGATAGGAAACCCGCAAAGAAGATAAGGACCCAGAGTCAGAGGACGCCAGACCGTGAGCAAGAGGCAAGTAGATATTCTGCGCTGCTAGCAGTGGATGCACCGACTCCTTCTCGACCTTGAAGGATGAATTTACCGACGACGGTACTTATGATTTGTGATTTTGTGATTCGATTATCACGTATCCGTCATTATTGGATTTCGGTATTTTGGGCGTTCTGTTTGCATGATTTAGTTTTGATGATTGAGTTTCCTGATATTTGTTTCATGCACCCACTGGATATTTATATATTTCACGCATAGTTATTACATTGAGATATTGATTGAGATTTCATGCCTATCGTATTCAGTGATTTGATTTGCACTTCCAGCGTAGCTTTCATGCACCTTTAGTGTTTTGACATACGATTCTAGTGCACACCAGATGCACTGAATCGGGATTCTTCGTGCATGTTATATGCACCTGATTTGGTTGCTGTCAGGCATGCACGTTGCCTACGGCAGATGTTTCGTGCACACCCGTTGCACATAGTTGTTGTTCTATACACCTGTTTGACACATATTTGGATTTTGATTCCTTGCGCACCAGACGCATAGGATATTCCTATATATGCATTTTGAGGATGGATTTCTAGTATGGCAGTACATTTTATGATATTCTCTCTGTATTAATATTTTCGGAGCCCCGACAAAATTGGAGTTTCTGAAATGTTTTGGAAATTGGGGGGGGATTAAATTTAAATTCGGGGACCGAATTTCTTTAAGGGGGGTAGATTGTAACATTTCGAAATAATAAAATATTAATTTTGGGGAATTTTTATAATCTAATATTATTTTATTGAATATTTTAATATTTAGGTATTTTTAAATACAAATAAATAGGAAAAATATGAGAAAAATTGTGGAAAATTAAGAAAAATTCTAAAATAGGGTAAATTAGTGAATTACGACATTTTTAAGTTGTTGTGATCATTTTGACACTAATTTAGTGCTAATCGCGATTAAAAATCGCTAATCGGGTTTTTAGCAAATTTTGAGCAAAACATGCACACACTACTTTTTCCACACTTGTGCACTTTTCTTGCCATGATTTATCATTTGGGATTACTATTGAGGTGAGAAGGGTTGGATTAAGGATTAAAAGAGAAAAGGAAAAGAAAAAGAAAAGAAATGAGAATGGGGTTTGGTGAGAAGAGGGTATGGGCTTCTTTGACCTCCACACTTAGCCATTTCTCTCTTCATTTTTCCCTCCCTCTCTTCCTCCTACTGCTGCTGCTGCTTCCTTTCCCCTTTCCTCCCCTCTTCAATCCCTCAAATCATCTCAAAAACTATCCCAAAACCCTATATCGGTTTCACAAAAAGTGTGCACAAGCTTGAGATCTACAAGATGGACTAAGAAAGCATGGATTTTGGTCACTAGGGGCAACTCAAGAAAATTCTTGAGTTGCCAAATGAGGTAATTTCTGAACCATTGTCTTAGTTTTAGCATTTCCTATACCCCTATGCAAGTTGTTAATCGATATTATGTGATATTATGGACTTGGTGAAAACCTAGTTAGGGTTTGAGGGAAACTTGAGTTGTAATGTGAAATTGAGTTCAATTGAGGTTATATAAACACCCTAGTGCATGAATTGAAACCCAAAACCTGAAGCTAGAACTAGAAATACGGATTTTAGAAACCGATGTCGGGGAAAATGTGAAATCTGTGCATGTTAACTTGAATCTGCTATTACCCCGAGAACCCTAAAATGATATTGAGTGGGAATTGAGATGTGCAGGCACAATAGAGGCAACACCCCAAACCCTAGCCCCCAACTCCCATTCCCGGCCGCCAATTCTTCCCTTTTGGCCGCCAATTGCGGCCTGGGTCCCACCATTCTGTCTCGTATTGGTTCTGTAGCTTCTACATTGTTAGTTTAGGCCCCTGGTATATATAGTTTTGTATAAAGTGACCTAGGGTGAAATCTGGGACATATTTCAAGAGTTGCTGTTTTGGATTTTTGTTTCCGTATTCCGTATTTTCATTTCTGCATTGGTTTGTTTCGTTTTACCTCGACTATTTGGCGTTTATACGACGATATAGAGGATTTATTGATGGTTTTGAAGGCGTGCCATAGGTTTTCACCTATAGGCCCCTTATCGTGTCGTTTTGGACTTCGTATGCCGTTTTAGCTTTGATTTGGTTTTGATGCGATGCGATACGTGTGTTATGTGTAGGTACACCGCGACGATCCGAGACGATGCGGAGGATGACAGTGACGTCGACACCGATACGCAGGACACAGGTGAGTAGATTATATCTACAGGGGGAAGTCGGGTGGATGGCGTATAGCACCCCCGCAGTCCGTGGTGTGGTATACGAATACGTATACCCACGTATATTTATTATGTGTTGTTAGGATCTTTGACATGGATAATAGTTTTATTGATGATGAGATATATGGTTTGGGTATAGTACGAACCCTAGGTAGCGATTGCACATACTTACACACATACTTACATACCTACATTCACACCCTTGCATACTACTCATACTTGCAGTGTTTGATGATATGGGATATGATTTGTGTTTCTTGCGGGCTTGGGATATGTGTTACCCCGCATGCTTACTTCATTGATGGTATCGATTGTACTAGGCATAGAGTAGTACCCCAGACTGTTTGATCTGATGATAGTGATACCTATTATGTGACGAGATAGTGAGATGTTGACCCTACCCAGCTATTGGGGATGCCGTACGATGATTTACCGTACGAGCCGATATTGATGATAGATCCGCACTCATAACTCGAGGATACCTTACGATATGACATTGAGGCGGGATCACCGACTATATATATATATATCGACTCAGAGGTTAGGCGGTTCCCTTACCTGTAGTTCAGCCGTATAGTTAGTATAGTTGTTAGAGTAGATGAGACTTCTTACCTATTTCAAAAACTAACGAATCGTGGGTATTTTTAAAGACAGCTCAAGGGAATCTACGGATATTTCAAAAACGACGTATCTTTTCATAAAAACACCGTAGCCCCTATCTTCAAAACCCCATGATTCGAGTTATTTCAAAAGGCACCAATTGTAGGACTTATGTTAGATCAATGCAGATTAGTGTTGGTTACGTCTAGTTTGAGCTCCCACTCCCTTTCTGTGGTTCGCTTTGCATCGCATTTTCATACTATGTTGCATGCTCCAGTATTAATATCATGCTGCTAGGACACCAGCACCATTATCGATGATGCATCTGTTCCACGTACACTTGTTGCCGGCTCACACACTCATCATCGATAATTGCCATGTCACTACACTGTAGTACCATTACATTCATTATATGATTCTTACATGACATGATGATGTACATACCTTCTTTACATGTAGCATACATCATGGATTGATTGCATAACACATCGTATTGGATTTATTTCTTGATGTTGGATGTTCATGTGATTTCTGGATTTGGGAACCGAGGATGTCTTTAAAAGAGAATACATTATTGCTTTAAAAACCCGGTTACCCTTGATATGATATTTGGTGCGTCCACCATGTGTTTTCTCGGTGCTGAGAGCGACATGTGAAACCCGAATCGAGGAGGCGGATGAGGCCGATTGCGGGTACATGGTGGACCCGGTAAGGTACCCCGGGGCAAGAAGACGTGGTGATGACGATGAGCCTGGCAGGGGGAGATTGCCTACCGGTGACTTTACCCGACGCGTCGGATATCCGGAGGATACCGTCGTGGTCTGAGATTTATGGTAGGGGCCGGTCTGGACTGACGGCGCCCTAGATATGATGGTTGAGACTTTGAGATATCAGGATATTGGGATTTCGTTTGTGCCGATGCTAGGCACAGTTTTATGCTGATTTCATTATGGTACCTCATCTTTTAAAATACAGGGAAATCTCACTAAAGTATGAAAACTGTTGCTTCATGTAGATGTATTCTGTTTTCTCGCATTCATATCTCATTCATTTGCTATATTGTTATCTGAGGCACTGACGCAGACACATTGAGATTGCACTCGGGTTAGATATTTACCCTAGCCTTGCTATAGGCTGCATGCTTTATATTGAGGATTTTTATACCGATCGTTGACTTAGGATTATGTCTTGCATTCGGTTTCTGCTTGTAGATGTTTCTATTCACGAGTTGGCAACTCACCCCCGTTGTGCCACAGTTCTTGCAGGTTCTGCCGTACAGGTTCCTTTGCGGTATTTCTGGCACACTACTTCTTGCGGGTGACTTGCTTTTGGTAGGTGGGTTCTTTCGCATCAGGAGCCACCATTGTATTTATTTTACTTCATTGTATCTAGAAATTGTCCATCAACCAAAACTGTATATTCTTTCAGACTTAGAGACAGTGTTGTATTATTCGACCTTAGAGTCGCGCTTAGTAGTATTGCGGTTTTTCTGTTGCTTTTGAGCTTTCTTTGATTTTGATCCTCGCCACTTGGCGTTGTATATTATTATATCATTGCGTGGTTGTGACCGTCGATTGACGAAGAGCTAGCTCCCGCTTGGGGATGCCTTTATCATGTTATATCTTGTTATTATCGTTTTACCCCATTCGGGGCCAGTTTTACAAAAGAAACTCTGCCGAAATTTCTAGTAAAGACTGTACCATTTTTAAAACGCACATTCGGCTTAGTTATTTGAAACCTTGATTTCAACGTGTTTTCTTCACTTCTTTAAACCAGTTTTCCCTACCTTTTTATTTAAAATGGTTTTAGATTTCTGGGCTTTTGGCTTACTTGGATCAGATGGAGTCCTATAGGCTTCATATGGTTCAAGGGCCAGTCACGTGCTCTTTCGGGTCGTGACAGAATTAGTGAAGAAAAGTGTGTATTTTGTGGATTTTGTTGATTTTTTTTGCAAGAATTTGAAGCAAGAAAGAGAGGGGGAAATGGAGGTTCCCTGCTGATTGAGCTCGACCTGAGCAAGAGGGGGAGTGAAGGGAAGAGTTGTGTGGAAAATTCTACACAAAAAGTTATCATTTAAGGTCAATTAATGCATATCACATCAAATTTTACATAAAAAACCCCATTTTCATCATTTTTTTCATAATTTTCAAACCCTAAAACTAAAATCTTATAAAGTTATGTTACAATTTATTAACACTCTGTTTTAGCTTATAAAGACTCCTAATTAAGAAATTTACCTAATTAAATTTGTATTTATCCCTAATTAAATGTATTTAAAAAGGCTTAAAATAATAAAAAAAATAATTAATTACGAATTTTTTTTTATTTAACTAGAAACTTATAAATGACATTTTAGTGACAAAATTATAGTAATATCTTATCTAAATTTTGTATAATTAGGTCTACAATGAAAAATATCTGTTTTGACTTTTTACGGAAAAAGCCGAAAAATTAGCCGATTACCGAAAAACTGCCTATTCGATTTTAGAAGGGTTACAATCTTCCCCCCTTAAAGAAATTCGGTCCCCGAATTTAGAATTTAACTACGCGTACCTTCAAATAGATGGGGATATCTCTTCCTCATCTCGACCTCGGTCTTCCAGGTGACCTCCTCGCTGTTCGGGCCACGCCAAAGGACCTTGACAGACGGTATAACCTTCGACCTCAATTTCTTCACCTGCCGATCCAAAATGACCACCGGCTGCTCGGTGAAAGAAAGATCACGCTCTAGCTGGATCGTCTTGTGCTGAATCGCCTGGGAAGGATCATGAAGGTACTTGCGGAGCATCGAGACATGGAATACGGGGTGAACATCGGGGAAGCTGGGCGGAAGAGCTAACCGATAAGCGACTGGACCAACACGCTCTAGGATCTCGAAAGGACCAACATATCTAGGACTCAGTTTCCCTTTCCGCCCAAATTTCATCACACCTTTCATCGGAGAGACCTTCAGGAAAACATGATCGCCAACAGCGAACTCGAGTCGGCGACGGCGCCTGTCAGCATATGATTTCTGCCTGCTCTGTGCCGCTCTCATCCTGTCCCGAATCAGCTGTATCTTCTCGGTCGTCTCCTGTACAATCTGCGGCCCCAAAATACTGCTCTCTCTGAGCTCTGTCCAACATACAAGCGATCGACATCTCCTCCCATATAATGCCTCGAAAGGTGCCATCTGAATTGTCTCCTGGAAGCTATTATTGTAGGAAAACTCGATCAAAGGCAAATGACGATCCCAGCTACCACCGAAATCTAAAACACAAGCTCTGAGCATGTCCTCAAGAGTCTGAATAGTACGCTCCGACTGACCGTCAGTCTGCGGATGAAAGGCTGTGCTAAAACTCAATCGGGTGCCCAAAGCTTCCTGTAGTTTCTGCCACAATCGGCTGGTAAACTGGGTACCACGGTTGGACACGATGCAAGTCGGAACACCATGCAGTCGCACTATCTCATCAATATAAACCTGGGCGTACTGAGAAAATCCAAAAGTGGTCTTCACTAGCAGAAAGTGAGCCGCTTTCGTCAGTCGATCAACAATCACCCAGATAGAGTCGTACCCTCGACTGGTCCTGGGTAGACCCACCACGAAGTCCATGGAGACCTGCTCCCACTTCCACTCAGGGATGTGCAAAGGCTGTAACTCGCCGGCTGGCCTCTGGTGCTCGGCCTTGACTTGCTGACAAGTCAGGCATCTCGATACAAAGTCTGTAATATCCTTCTTCATCCCGTCCCACCAGTAAACCTCTCTCAAATCACGGTACATCTTGGTGGAACCTGGATGCACACTGTATTCTGATCTATGTGCCTCCTCGAGAATATCATGCCTCAGTCCCTCTGAATCTGGCACGCACAGTCGAGTCTCAAATCGAAGTATCCCCTGATCATCAATCACGAACTCAGAAACTCTGCCCTGCCGAATCTGCTCAATAATCTCTAAGATACGGGCATCGCCGGACTGTGCCTCGCGGATACGGTCAAGTAACTGTGGGCGTGCTCTGAAATGGGCCAGCTGTCCCCCTGTAGGAGTAAACTCGAACTGCACTCTGCTATCACATAACACCTGCCAATCCGCCGTCGACTACATCTGTACTGCGCTCAAACAAGATAGGCTACCTCCGGGCCTCCTACTCAAAGCATCTGCCACCACATTCGCCTTGCCCGGATGGTATAAAATCTCGCAGTCATAATCCTTCACCAACTCCATCCAACGGCGCTGCCTCAGGTTCAAATCTCGTTGCTGGAAGATATATTTCAAACTCTTGTGGTCAGTGAATATCTGGCACGACTCACCATATAGGTAATGTCTCCAGATCTTGAGTGCAAATACCACTGCAGCCATCTCTAAATCATGGGTGGGGTAGTTCTGCTCGTGTTTCCTCAGCTGTCGAGAAGCATACGCGATAACTCTGTCGTGCTGCATCAATACACATCCCAGCCCCACTCTAGAAGCATCACAATATACCACGAACCCGCCTGATCCTGAAGGCAATGCTAACACTGGTGCAGTAGTCAGACGAGTCTTCAACTGCTGGAAGCTATCCTCACATGCCTGGGTCCAATCAAAAGGAACCCCCTTCCGGGTCAACCCGGTCAACGGTGCAGCAATGCGGGAGAAATCCTGGACGAAACGTCGATAATAGCCGGCCAGACCTAGAAAACTGCGAACCTCTGTGACTGATACTGGTCTAGGCCAACGCTGAACTGCCTCGATCTTCTTCGGGTCCACACAAATACCGTCTCTCGTCACCACATGACCCAAGAAATCGACGTTGTCTAGCCAGAAAGCGCACTTGGAGAATTTGGCGAACAGCTGGTGCTCCCTCAATGTCTGCAATGTGATACGTAAGTGCTGCTCATGTTCCTCCCGGCTCCGAGAATAAACCAAGATGTCGTCAATGAACACAATGATGAACTGATCAAGATACGGCCTGAATACGCGGTTCATCAAATCCATAAAAGCTGCCGGGGCATTGGTGAGCCCGAACGACATCACCAAGAACTCATAATGACCATATCGAGTACGGAAAGCTGTCTTCGGAATATCCTCCTTCCGAACCCGCAACTGGTGATAACCTGATCGTAAGTCAACCTTCGAGAAGAACCCTGCACCCTGGAGCTGATCGAATAAGTCATCAATGCGGGGTAGGGGATACCTGTTCCGCACAGTAACCCGGTTCAGCTGACGATAATCAATGCATAAACGCATACTTCCGTCCTTCTTCTTAACAAACAAGACGGGAGCACCCCAAGGTGACACACTCGGTCTGATAAGCCCTTTGTCCAGCAAGTCCTGTAACTGATCCTTTAGCTCTCTCAGCTCCGCCGGGGCCATCCGATAAGGAGGTATAGAGATAGGCCCCGTGCCAGGGATCAAGTCAATACAGAACTCAATCTCGCGCTCTGGTGGCAGACCAGGCAGCTCGTCAGGGAATACATCAGGAAACTCTCTCACAACAGGGACCTGGTCCAACGGAACCTCTGTGGAGCTAGTATCACAAACATAAGCTAAGAATCCCTGACACCCTTTCCTTAAGAGCTGACCAGCGCGAAGAGAAGAAATCAAGCTGGAAAGGGTAGCACTACGATCTCCCTGAATAATAAGAACCGGCTCACCAGGAAAACTGAATCTGACTGCTTTTTCACGGCAGTCCACAGATGCATAACAGGTGGCTAGCCAGTCCATACCAAGAAGAACGTCAAAGTCTAGCATATCGAGGAGAATCAAATCTACTGAAGAATCTCTCTCCCCGATACGAACGGAACAAGATCGGTACACAAAACGGGCAACAAAAGACTCGCCTACCGGGGTAATAACGACAAGCGGCTGATCTAACGGAGAAGACTCTCGGCCCAACCTCGGTGCAAAATACGTGGAAACATAGGAATGTGTGGAGCCTGGATCAAATAATACCCGTGCATCAAAGGAACATACTGGTAGAGTACCTGTCACGACGGCATTGGATGCCTGTGCATCCTGAGGAGTCAATGCGAACACTCGGGCCTGTCCACCACTAATAGCTGGCTGTCCTCTGCCTCTACCTCGGCCTCTGCCTCTGCCTCTGTCGCCTCGTCCTCTCTGAACCGGACCGCCACGCCCACGGCCTCTAGAAGCATCTGGCTGGCGTGAAGCATCATCATGAGTAGGAAGTAAAGCTCTCTGAGAAGGTGGTGAGGGTGGTAAGGTTACATGCGGGACTGTCGCCGCGCCCGGACGTCCCATGGTACAGTCTCTGATACGGTGGTACTGACTCCCGCACCGAAAACATCCTGGAGACGACTGCTGGGTCTGTGGATATGAACCAAATAACTGACCTCGTCTCAATCCTCTGCCTCCGCCATCTCCCGGAAAGAATCTATCACGACGTCTGCCCATCTGCCGCTGAGCTGGCGTATTAGTACGGATCCTCTTCGGCCCAGAAACGACCGGAGTCTCCGAAATACGCTCCTCCAAAAGTAAGGCTGCATCCATCGCGGCAGCGTATGTATCAAAGTGCTGGGTGCCGATGGCAAGGAATAGCTGTGTATCAAGCCCTCGTACAAACCTCTTTATTCTCTTCACTTCTGTGTCGACTAGGTACGGTGCATATCGAGACAACTGGGTAAACTGTATATCATACTCCGACACTGTCATCCCAGGAGTCTTACGCAAAGACTCAAAACTACGGGCCCGAGCATCTCGGACACTCTCCGGAAGAAAACGGGCAAGAAATGCAGATGTAAACTCATCCCAGGTCATAGAAGGCAGACCTGCAGCTCGGCCTCTCTCTACTGAGTCGTACCATGTCTGGGCAAGACCCTCCAGACGAAAACTCGCAAACTCCACCAATCTATCCTCAGAACACCTCAACGAACGGCCAATCCGTGCCATCCTATCGAGAAATGTCTGTGGGTCCTCTATCGCATCTGTACCGGTAAAAGCTGGGGGTCTCAATCTCATGAACTCCTGTAGTGAAACAGGAATAGTCTCCGTAGTAGCAGCAGGAGTGACCATCTGTGCAGCAGGTAGGATCGTGGTCTGTGGGGTGGAAGGAACGTCCTCGGATCTCTGTGCCCGGCTGGACTCAACTAAAGATCCCATCATCTGCCGCAACTCTTGCATGCCGGCCTCTAATCTGGCAATACGGTCAGGATAAGGCGGATCAGTAGGACCCTGAGGGGTAGGTGTATCCTCCCGCTCGATCCTCGCCTCAGACGAGCCCGCTCGAATCTCATCCCTAGCGGCAGCCCGCTGAGCTCTCGTAGTCTTTGGCGGCATCGAAGCTGAATAATAAACAGGACTGATAAGATCATTGCAATTGAATCAAGGAATGCAAGGAATCAAGAAAGGAAATACAAGCAATTATGTCCTAAGGTCACTTAGGCGGAGTACCGTATCGTAAGTATTCCGCGGATCATACCCACGCTACGCCACTCTGCTTAAGTCACCTACTCCATCTACCAAGGTCGTCCTACACTCAAAAAGGTAAAACCTACGCTCTGATACCAACTTTGTCATGACCCGAAAGTACGGAACGCGACTGGCACTTAGATTACGAGACGTCTAAAGGCGTACCGTAACCTAAGTCAGCCAAAGCCCAGAAGAATCTAAACCAAAATCAAAAGAGAGTGAAGGAAAACCTTTAATGAAAACGATTTTCAAATCAATTAAGTTGCAAAGAATCCCTTTTTAAAACGTCAAAAATTTCCGAAAATTTCGGCAGAGTCTCCCCTGTATTTTCTATCCCCAAAAATGGGTACAACAAGATAATAAACCTGTAATCATAAAAATGGCATCCCCAAGCGGGAGCTAGCTCTTCGCCCAAGGCGGATCACAACCACATGCAATATATAAGCAATACCAAGAAAAGAGCATAGAGGAAACCCAAAATATCAGAAAACACACGTCGGCTCAAGTGAGCTCGACCCAAAAGAACCACAAATATACAGTCTCTCAGTCTCATCACTAGGTCGCATATACAAAACAACTGGTAGATGGAGAATACTAGATACAATGATAAAGCAAAAAGAAATAAAGTATACTCGCAACCCACCTACGGGCGATGTCGCGAGTCTGAGCAAAAGGAACTGATGACAAGATAGCCCGCCGCTACAAGACTGACGGGTCCGACCTGCAAGACACTGTGGCACAACGGGGGTGAGTTGCCAGCTCGTGAGTAAATTTAACATCTAATAAGGCAATCGTAAGAATGCACGCAATGCACCACAACATGCATGTCCATATGTGCTATAATAAGTCTAGTATGCATGCACATGTATGCAATATCTTTTCTAACTCTTTAAGTGTTTTAACTGTTAAAGTTACTGCATTCTTAACTTTTAGAAAACGAATGTCGGCATAATAGCTAAATATCATCAAGAAATCCTCAGAAAACCCGTGTCAAGCATCGACACCAAATAGGAATCATATCTGTCTCAATGTCGGGCTCCGTCAGTCCGGATCGGCCCATATCATAAATCTCACGACTACGGTCGGTATCCTCCGGATATCCGCCGCGCCAGACATCACCGGTAGGTAGTCTTCCCCTGCCAGGCTCATCGTCTACAACTCGATCTTCTTGCCCCGGGGTACCATACCGGGCCCACCATGTACCCGAGACGGTTCCTCCACTCCTCGAATCGGGTCTCGAAATCCAACAGAAAACATGAAAAACTCATGGTGGACGACACATACATCAAGAGAAAACCGCAACATTGTTTTAAAAATGATAAATACAAGCTTTTGTTAAATTCTTGCGGTTTTCCCCAAAAATCCAGAAATCGCCGCAAAACTGAAATCCTCAAGAAATCATAATGTCCACATGTTATATATGATAAGTATCTATGATATCAATGTATATGATGTGAGAGTTTGGCTAGAAATCTATGTAAATATGATAGTAATGCGAGGTATATGCGTGCGATACAATCTCAAATATCATGCATGAATGCAATGGCGTTACTAAGCTAAACAGGTTTTTATAGTGCACGTGGCATGGCAAATACCAAAGGCGTGTGTGTCACATGAATAGTGCGCGTGCAATAGATGCCAATGGTAAGGTGTTCGTGTCCTACGAAATGATATCGCATATGTATATATGAATGTCATATGAATGTCCATGCAATCTAGTATAGGGTTAGCTGTAAGGGTATGCAATGTACATAAATGGATAGGCTAGCTAACAAAATAATTATTGCATAAAGTAGGGTAATCCTAACTAAGGGGGGGCGCCTCGCGCCATCCAGACGATTCCCCCGTAGATGAATATATCTACTCACCAGAAATCCCCGCTAATCTGATCCGGCCACCGCTTTGCCTTTGCGCGCCGTGTCCGATGTTTCTCCGACCGATCCTATATTTGCACAATACCAAGCATAAGGTTACAACACCTAAAACGATGCAAGTCACTATATACAATTATCGACGCTCTCAATTTAATCATAGCACGCCCTCGGTGCGCGGGAAAACGCACGAAAATCGCTAATTTTTAGCTAAAATCGTCATTTCGGGGAAATCGACAAAACTAAAACCCGGCTAGACAAAACCCCGCGTTCACGCATTCTAATAATCCTATACGAAGCTAATAATATTGCTAACCTAATGCAAATTGAGCACATTCTATTTTCTACGAAAATCTAGTAAGCGATTTTCTTACCGATTCGCTACAAACATCGAAATTTATCGATTTAGCAAGCACATAATTACACCATTAACCATTCTAATCAATTAGAAACCCAAAGCCCTAATTTAACTCTAACCCTATGCTTCAAACCCTAATCCATAATCAAATCCCTTACTTGAATTTTCAAAACTAACCATTTCAATGAAATTAATTATTTTAAAATACTAAACTAGCATAATTAAACTACAAATTAACAACTAGTTTAGGATTATACCTCCCAAGTGAACCCCAACTTACACTTGCCCTTGAAAGAACCCTCTTTTCACCTTGTTTTGAAACAATTTAGGGTTTGAGAAGAGGTGGAAAAGGATTTAGGTTTGAATTAGTGAAGAAAAGTGTGTATTTTGTGGATTTTGTTGATTTTTTTTGCAAGAATTTGAAGCAAGAAAGAGAGGGGGAAATGGAGGTTCCCTGCTGATTGAGCTCGACCTGAGAAAGAGGGGGAGTGAAGGGAAGAGTTGTGTGGAAAATTCTACATAAAAAGTTATCATTTAAGGTCAATTAATGCATATCACATCAAATTTTACATAAAAAACCCCATTTTCATCATTTTTTTCATAATTTTCAAACCCTAAAACTAAAATCTTATAAAGTTATGTTACAATTTATTAACACTCTATTTTAGCTTATAAAGACTCCTAATTAAGAAATTTACCTAATTAAATTTGTATTTATCCCTAATTAAATGTATTTAAAAAGGCTTAAAATAAAAAAAAAAAAAATTAATTACGAATTTTTTTTTATTTAACTAGAAACTTATAAATGACATTTTAGTGACAAAATTATAGTAATATCTTATCTAAATTTTGTATAATTAGGTCTACAATGAAAAATATCTGTTTTGACTTTTTACGGAAAAAGCCGAAAAATTAGCCGATTACCGAAAAACTGCCTATTCGATTTTAGAAGGGTTACAACCTTACTCTCTGCCACCTTCTTGTAGATACAAGGTTCATCTATGTTTTTGACGAAATCAAACTCTTTGATAACGACGTCAAAGCAGATGTTCCAACTCCGCGAAGCAGCTTGCACTAATCCATAAATGGATTTAAGTAGCTTGCACACCTTAGCGCTGCTCCCACTAGCTACGAAGCCCTCTGGCTGAGTCATGTACACGCTCTCTTCTAAATCACCGTTTAGAAAGACGGTCTTAACATCCATTTGCCAGATTTCGTAGTCATGATATGCAGCGATGGCAAGCATGATCTTGATGGATTTAAGCATAGCTACTGGAGAAAAAGGTTTCGTCATAGTCCACACCTGGTATTTGACGAAAACCCTTTGCAACAAGTCTAGCTTTGAAAGTCTCCACATTCCCATCAACACCAAGTTTTTTCTTGAAGACCACTTGCTCCTAATGGGTTTTACCCCTTCAGGAGCATCTTCCAAAGTCCATACTTTGTTGGTGTACATGGATTCCATCTCGGCCCGCATTGCATCCAGCCATTTCACTGAGTCTCCACTCGTGATGGCCTGTTCGAAGCTAGTTGGGTCATCATCCTCCATGATGCAATCCTCACTTCCACCATCCATGAGAAAACCGTAGTATCTCTCTGGTGGGTGAGGAACCCTACTAGATCGGCGGAGTGGCTGGGGTTCATCGGGTACTACCAAATCCTCTGGTTCCACCAAATCTTCTTTTGTGGTTTGTACAGCTGAAACCTCTTCCAGTTCTACCTCAGAGCCACTAATCTCTTTTACAAGAAATTCCTTTTCTAAAAGGTGGCGTGTTGAGCAACAAACACCCTTTGTTCCTCACTGTGGTAGAAGATATACCTTCACGAATGCTTGGGATATCCAACAAACTTACACAAAACAGACCTCGCCTCGAGTTTTTCCGGTTTTTGTGTTTTGACATAGGCCGGGCAACCCCATAACTTAATAAAATTAAGATATGGTCTCTTTCCCTCCCATATCTCATATGGGGTGGTAGGCATAGATTTGGTAGGAACCCTATTCAGTAGGTATGCCGCTGTCTCCAATGCATATCGCCAGAAGGAAATAGGTAACTCAGCTATGCTCATCATAGAGCGCACCATATCTAATAGGGTGCGGTTCCTCCGTTCTGATACACTGTTGTGATGTGGTGTATATGCAGGAGTTAGCTGAGAGAGAATCCCATTCTCTTTAAGGAAGTCCAGGAATTCATTGCTCAAGTATTCACCTCCTTGATCAGATCGAAGGATTTTAATACTTTTCCCGGTTTGGTTCTCGACTTCTTGTTTATATTCTCTAAATTTCTCAAAAGCTTCTGATTTGTGTTTCATCAGGAACACATATCCGAATCTAGAGAGATCGTCTGTGAATGTAATGAAGTACGAAGAACCATCCCTGGCATGTGTAGACATGGGACCGCATACAACACTATGTATCAGTCCCAAGAGTTCGGCAACTCTTTCTCCGTGTCCCGTAAACGGAGTTTTGGTCATCTTTCATTTGAGACATGACTGGCAAGTACCATAAGATGAAAATTCAAACGGTTTAAAATATCCATCCTTATGCAACTTAGCTAGCCGTGTCGCATTGATGTGACCTAGTCTACAATGCCACAAGAAGGATTCGTTCAGTTCTGAATTCTTCCTCTTGTGTGTGTTTGTTATGATCAGAACTGTTGATTGATTTAGAACATAAATGCCATTGCACAACGTGCCTGATCCAACCAACTTTTGGTTCAGGAAAATTTTCATAACATTATCCTGTAATACAAAATTATATCTCTCTTTACTCAACAAAGAAACCGATATAATGTTGCATATCAGGTTCGGCATGTAATAGCATTCGTTCAGAATCAATGTATTACCAGTTGGCAATACAAGGTGATATTCCGCGACGGTTTTAGCTGCAAAAATTGCACCATTTCCAACCCTTATGTCTTTATCACCTTCTCCAAGTTCTCTACCTTTTCTCAGCCCATGTAACTGATTACATATATGGGATCCTGACCCGGTATCTAATACCTAGGACGTAGAGCAAATGGAGAAACGGTTCTCTGTAACGAACACATCCGAAGAAAATGCATCACCATGTACTTTCTTCAGTCGGGTGGCATGGGAATTCTGGTATTCCCCTATATCCTGTTCAGTCTTATAACTTTTATAAGAAAGAACGGAACCAACGTTCCCCAGCACAGTATAACATGCCGGTTCGGTCAATACATCCATATTATTATCTTGATTAAGGCATGATATGGTCGCTACCTGGAGAGAGAGAGAAGAAAACACTTTAGCGTATGCTCTTGCAAGATCAGATTGGTTATTATTTTATCTAATCAGGATGGCTCCCACTGTTTTTATCAAATCTTCCTTCAAACCCTAAAAGGAAAGACTAGTCGGGATTAATTACACCCTACAATTTCGCCAATCTTTCAGCCAGGCCAATGTCGGTACTTTGAGGGAGGTTCCCCATGCTTTCGCACGGACCTAATTAAAATAAACATCATTTTCCCAGAGGCGTAAGCCCGTTGACACCTTTTTAGATACCTACTTGATCGGCTAATTGTCCTGTGTAAAACCTCCCAGGAGTAACAATTACTCGCAGTGGATATCGGGATCCAACTATCTCATAGAAGGTATGCAATCTCATTGCAAATTTCAACACTTGAAATTCCCGATAATATTTTGCCCCAAGCATCCCATGACCTTGACGGAGGTCAACAAACCACAGGGTGCAAGTCAAGTTCATCCCGTCATTTCTTGATTGAATCAAACCCACCCGCACGACCCTTGACGGAGGTCAACAATGTCGTACGACTGCCCTAATCCAATCTGCATCATATGCATAAGCAGATAAATACTAGTTAGCTACCGCACACTACGCCTTGACGGAGGTCAACAAACGTAGCACGAACACTAAGTAGGACTTATCTGAAATCACGGAAGGCAACGACTGGTTTTTTCTGAAAACCTATTGCGTAATGAACTTAATATCGTTGTAGAATGATGTGAAATTTTGAAAAAGAGTGTTTTTGAGGCTTTCACTAGTTTTGCTAAAGAGGTCATTCCCGGTGAGGGGATCTCGGCTCTTTCCTCATCGAATAAGGTGCAGGACATATCATATATATCACTATGCAAAGCAAAACTCTAAAAGCAATCAAAAGACAAACCGAGTGTTGTAGCATCTGCCAGTTTTGCTAAAGAGGTCATTCCCGGTGAAAGGATCTCGGCTCTTTCCTCATCGAATAAGGTGCAGGATATATCATATATATCGCTATGCAAAGCAAAAAACTGTAGCTACCCTTTTTTTTAAAATTTGATTCTACAACATCTTTTAGGTTTCTTTTTCATTCATTAATCATATTAATGAAGTCCCATCATTTAAGCCACCTAAACATCACAGATAAATACGACGTACACTTATGCCATCCGCATTCGCCTCGATGTCCCCTCGTTCACCGTTAGGTTAGGTAACTAACGGCAGAGCGGGGCAGGGCTAGCGCGGGTGTAAAACATAAGTAACGTCTATATAATATATCATATATACTATATATAGTATCCATCTCAACATATCAAATGATCACATCACAGATATCGCAGCAGAAGAATCATATGAAATAATGGATATACTAGGAGGTCCGTGTTTTATTTTGAGCCTGTATAAAAAACGGATTCTATGGTCGAGATGAATAGCCAAACCCACACCCCTAGACCCCTACGAGAGCGGCAAGCAACCCTACCAATTCTAGAGTTAGGAGACCCGGACTCGACTCCTCGAGTTGGTTTCCCGCTGTACCCGAGAACCCGGTTACTTGTGCTCCCCTCCTTGGGTCTACCTAATGCGGAAAAGTAAATAATATACAACGGTGACATCATCCTCATCCCGGAAGTGCCCCAATAAAAGAATATTACATACAATGAATTTTACATGAATGAAAATAAAAACCCCCATCTCACATAAAATCCCCCGGCTATTCAGAACACGACGATCCAATATAACATATCAAGGAACACATAACATCACATGTCATCAACGTAAGTAAATATGCGCATCCCAATTGTCGTTGACATATAGCAACGAAACCGGCGATATCACATATTACACTTATGGTCGCAGAAAAGAAAGTGTAAAACTACAACATTTGGAATCCACAATTACTTTAGACATCGTAAATCCGAAATATCACACACTTCTCATTTCATGCCTAACTTCATGAATTCCACATATTGTATCACATTCCAGATAAATAGACAGTATTAAACTTTCCGATCGAATAATCAAATACCCGAGATTTCCTTAATAGCTCAACACTTGAGCGGAGTTTAAAAATTCCAGAATACGTCACAGTACCAATGGTCCAGCCGTAGAAGGGTCAAGCCAACGCCTCACATGTGGCTACGCCGTACTTCCCTAAACCCTAAGGTTTAGAGGCGGTTCAGACGGTCACATAATCAAGTTAAGGTTTGTGTTCTTCTAGAGGGTCCATCGTGTTACTTGCACATTTTTCCGAAAGATTTAAACTCAAGAAAAATTCAACACTTGAAAGTTTTTCGTGCCGAAAAAAATGAGTTAATGATATCCGTTCGAACATTTTAACAGTTTCTAAATTATCCGGAAAAAAGAACAAAATTAAACTTTCCGTTCGAATCGACGAATTCAAAATAATCCGCAGAACACTCAACACTTGAGTCAGATTAAAAATACCCAGAAGAATGTACAAGTACCAACGGATATTACTGAACAAAACACTAACCCTAATTCTACTGTTCCGCCGCGGAACCGCCGCGCAAGCAAGGTATTGCCGCGGTTTCACGGCTCTTTAGTGGAATTAGGATGTCGTGTTTTACAGTAACTCTTAGAATTCCCTACTGATTTTTTTGAGTATTTTTAATGCAGACAAAATCACATTTTTACCAAATTTCTAGAGAGGGGTCATTTTCGATGTTTCGGGGTTCGATTGGAGTTTTAACTTCGTATACATATAGCCTAATGCTCTAGCTAGGCTCCGATACCACTGTAGAGTTCGTTGGCACTCATACAAGGGTTTATAAGGCATCAACCATGCCCGAATAAAATTTTAGACATGCCGAACAACCCAAAACCGGGATCTTTGCTAGACTATTAGGGGTTACACATGCAAGTAAACATCTTTACAACTAAGAGTGAGGGATTACAACCTTTGTAGATCGGTCCTTCACTTCAAAAGCTCCTTGAAGTAGTCCCTTCGCTGCGATCGTGGTTCTCCCGGACTCCTGCATGGCTTCACGAGGCAAAAGGAACGTCCTTGCTTGAAGTCTTTGAGGCCGAAGATGATCTACGTCGAGGAAATACGAACTCAAGCTTCTTCTTCACTAACTAGAGAATTAGTGAAGCAAACACCCTAAACTAAAGTGCTAGTCTAGTAGAGGATGAGAAAATAGGAAGTGGGTATACCTTAGAATTATTTATCTCACATTTATTTCTCACTTAATCAAAACCTAGAGAGCTTTTGAGCTCAAGGAAGAAGATGAACAAATAATGAGATACAGATAATGATCAAGTGAGTAAGCTAACCATGGGTGAGTGAGTATTATATACTAACTCATGTAGAGACATAACCATGGCTAATCCAAATGGTTAGGTTAACAAAAATCTAAAGTAAAGACAAAGTTAGTGGACTTTGTAAAAGCAAAGCAAGCTTCTACAAACTTCATGCTCTTTCCAAATCTCCACTAATTTTGTAATTACCTTAAATAATTATTACCCACCATAATAAATAGAATGGTGTATGTCTTACACACCCATGAATGATGTATCAACAACCATGATACAAAATGAAAACACATTTTAATATATATCACATATATATTAAACTTGTGCACATGTGAGAAAAATCCTTAAGTGAACAAATGTTAGTTAATGTAAATTAGTATATCAAATATACAATTATACACTAAATTATTAATTCAACACTTCACTTAATAATCCGGTTATATCTCATATAACCAACTAACATCCAATGTATCGACTTATCGAATCAACACTTGATTCGATAACCCGGTTATATCACATATAACCGATCGATACAAAAAGTCGCGAGAATAAAATACGGTATCACATACACTCATTATTCTCGGTCCTGCACATATCACATATGCGCTCCTATTTCGTTTTGCTTGAGTCAGTAAAACCTCTATGTAGGACTCTAAAGACTCGTCAATACGCCGGCAGTAGGTGATGATCACATCAAGCACCCACAAGCCGTCAGCGGTACTAGCTGGATGTAACGGCTACCCGGGTATTGAGCGATCAGAAGATCAGCAAGCAAGCCCACTCCAACTCCTGTAAAAGCCTAACGGGAACACTAGTCGTACAGTCCGGTCTCCTCGTTTGATATGTCGCATATCAAGTCTAGGGGTGGTAATCGTCAGACCCCAATAACTGATAAGTCGTGCTGATGTGAATTTCAAACGGGTCGAGAAACTACTGGTAACACTTACCAGTAAATCTCTAAATCATCCCTGACCAGGGACTTCCCTATTATGGCCAATCGAGCACAGCACAACATCAACCCCCAATACCAGTAGAGACGAAACCCCTCCTATCGCTCATCGCCTCCATGTAACTCGGTACTGTACCCAAAAACCATCGTTTTGCTCGCCCTCTTAGACGTGGTAAGGTGGAAATCAAAGCACAGTAGGAATCACACAAGACTCTATGACGATCTCGGGTCTACAGACTAACCTGCACAAGTGTCACCAGAGAACTGCCATCTGACGTGCGGTATAATACCATCTGGGAGTTCTCGGAGAGTCCGTCCAGTGTACCCAGTGTCCACTGAGCACCCGAATACCATCTCTGATGTCAAACACCAATGTATATGGGATCGACCATCGCCCATCTCATCGGTCGAGAAGCGTATACGCTAGTCTACTCTGGTATATCGATGCCCCGTCTCGATATACCCACGACTAGGGACATTAAAGGATGTACTTATGGACTACCATGGCCCCACTAGAATGATTTGCATCATAGTCCTGGTAGTCAAGTACACATCCTAAGGGCTTTACCAACATGTAACTATAAGACAGTTTCAAGAGACAAGTATACATGTTAAGATAAAGAGCAACCAGATAGCATACTATCATATCGAGCAAGAAAGTCCTCTCGATATATGTCCAAGCATCCAATATAATATACATCATTTGTACAATACTGGCCTCTAGGGCTTACATACAACTAACACGAATACCCTAATCCAATCGCATCGTATGCTGGCAGATAAGCACTAGTTAGCTATCGTACCCTACGCCTTGACGGAGGCCAAACTACGACAGCATGAATACTAAGTAGTACTTATCTGAAATGATGGAGGGCTACGCTGGTTTTTAAGAAAACCCTTTGCGTAATGAACTTGATATCGTCGTAGAATCAAATGTTTTAAAATGGAGTGTTTTTTAGGCCTTTGCTAGTTTTGCTAAAGAGGTCACTCCCGGTGAAGGGATCTCGGCTCTTTCCTCGTTGAATGAGGTGCAGGATATTCACAATACCACTGTGCAAAGAAAGAACTAGAAAAGAAATCAAAAGGAAAAACCGAGGGTTGTAGCATCTGCCAATTAGTGCTAAAGAGGTCACTCACGGTGAAGGGATCTCGGCTCTTTCCTTATCGAATAAGGTGCTGGATATTCTACAAGGAATACCGCTATGCAAAACAACAACTAGAGCTGCCTGTTTTTGAAAATTCGATTCCACAACATCTTTAGGTTTCTTTTATTTCATTAATCTCATTAATGAAGTCCCATCATTTAAGTTACCTAAACATCACAGATAAATACAACGTACGCTTATGCCATCCGCATTCGCCTCGATGTCCCGTCGTGCACCGTTAGGTTAGGTAACTTACGACAGAGCGGGGTAGTGCTATCACGGGTGTAAAACATAAGCAACGTCTATATAATATATCACATATACTATATCATGTATCCATCTCAACATATCAAATGATCACATCACAGATATTGCAGCAGAAGAACAACATATGAAATATTAGATATACTAGGATTTCCGTGTTTTATTTTAAGCCTGTATAAAACACGGATTTCACGGTCGTGATGAATAGCCAATCCCACACCCCTAGGCCCCTACGAGAGCGGCAAGCAACCCTACCAATTCTAAAGTTAGGAGACCCGGTCTCGACTCCTCGAGATGGTCTCCCACTGGATTCCAGAACCTGGTTACTTGTGCACCCTGCCTTGGGTCTATCCTAATGCGGAAAAGTAAATAATATACAATGGTGACATCATCCTCAACCCGGAAGTGCCCCAATAAAAGAATATTACATACAATGAATTTTACATGAATGAAAATGAAAAACTCGCATCTCACATAAAACCCCCGGCTATTCAAAACACGACGATCCAATATAACATATCACAGCAACACATAACATCATATGTCATCAACGTAAGTAAATATGCGTATCCCAATTTTCGTTGACATATAGCACCGAAACCAGCGATACACCACATATTACACTTACGGTCGTAGAAAAGAAAGTGAAAATCTAAAACAGTTGGAATCCGCAGCCTCCTTAGACATCGCATGCCTAACCAAATGAATTCCTAAGACATCGCATGCCTAACAATTATAAACCCTGCAATTCAACAAGATTCCCGACATCCTGATCGAATGCTCATCGGAAACTTTAGTAGACGGCCGTACCCCCTATGCCGTCGACGAAGTGCACTAAGGCGGAACACCGCTGCCGCGAGCACCCGAACGAATGCTTTTGGTGACGAGGTTCTCCTACAGTCACTTGGTCGGAGCTATGGGAAATAGCTATCTATTAAGTTTACCCGGTGAGTATCCGCGTACGCTACGTGATTGCGACGGACTTTTGATCACATCAAAATCCCGTAGCAACCGATCAAATGTGACTAAACTGCTAGATTTATAAAATTCAAACTAGTTATCTCATAACTACTTGTGGATTCCAAATATTGTATCCCATCACATAATATCTGGACGATGATAAACTCTTCGATCGATTCATCAAAGTCCCACAATTTCCCGACAGCTCAACACCTGAGCACAGTTTTAATAATACCCAGAAGAAGCCACAGTACCTATGAACCAGCCGTAGAAGGGGCAAACCAATGCCTCACATGTGACAACGCTATACTACCACAAACCCTAGGGTTCAAGTGTCGGTTTTGACGGCCACATAATCGAATTAAGGTTTACGTTCTTCTAGAGGGTCCAAATAATTACTTGCATGTTTTTCCGAATACGTTAAACATGGAAAAATGGGTTTTTGACATTCGATCGAACCTTTTAACTTTGTCTAGACAGTATGTGAATGACCTGAAACAATGTTAAAACTACGAATACGAAACACTCCGACTTGCTTATAGTTTAAGTTTACATCACATGCAAAATTAGCAAAAATAAATAACACCTGAAACACCAAAACCCAGTCACATGAACACTGAAAAATATTGTGAGGAGGGGGGTGGGGCTCGGATTTGGCCGAGATTGGCATGATGGTGCTCGGCCCAATTTTGTCCAAATGACCTCAAATTTTGTCAGTGTTCTTGATATATCCAATATATCACATTGTACTTGTTTAAAAAAAAAAATTTGAACACTATTTAAAATCGACAGAAACTGGGGTTTTCCGTTTCAAGTTTCGGAGTCGTTTCGGTTTCGTAATTCTAACAAAATCCGTATTAATTTCTAGAATGGCTATGTACCACTGCAGGGTTACCTAAGACGGAAGCAAGGTTTCGGGAGGCGTCGTCCATGCTAAATTCAAAATTTTGCCGTTTTAGCTAACCCTAACTTGAATCGTAAACTAGAAATATACGGAATCAAAAGAAAACACTTTGCAATAAGTAAAGAGAGCAAGGAATACAACTTTTGTAGACCGGTCCTTCACTTCAATAGCTCTGTGTAGAATTCCCCTTCGCTGCGATCATAAACTCCGGACTCTAGAGAGGCTCCACTAAGAAACGAACATGCTTGCTTCGATGACTTCGAGGCCGAAGATAATCTACGTCGAGGAGACACTAACCCAAGCTATTCCTTCACTAGGTCATGAACTTTGTGAAGAGAACACCCTATACTAAATGGAAAGTAATGGAGCATGATGAAGTAGGAAGTGGGCTCACTTTAGAATTGATTTTCTCACACTTTTTCTCATACCTCCATTAGAGCTAGAAAGCATTTGAAGAGGAAGAAGATGAAGAAAGAATAATTCATCATATGAATTAATCCTCATCCAAAAGAATAATGTAACCATGGGTGAGTTAAGCCTTCATGCTTAACTCATTTAGAGAATTAACCAAGCTATAAGGTTAAGGGCTGGGTTAAATAATATCTAAAGAAATGACAAAAGAGAAGACTTTGTCAATGTTTTTACAAGCTTCATGTAAGCTTGACAACATTGACCAAGTCAATGATCTTTTGTAATAACTTAAGAAAATAAAAACCCTAACTTAACCCTAGGTAGATATAAGTCTCATCCACCCATCTTGCATGTATCATCGACCATGACACAATACATGCACACAAATATACATATCACATATGTACAATGTGCACATCAAGTGAGAAAAGAAATCATAAGTGAGCTAATACTAGTTAATGTAATATAATATATCAAATATATAATTATACATTAGATTATCAAATCAACTCTTGATTTAATAATCCGGCTATATCACATATAACCGACTAATATCATATGTAACAACTTATCGAATCAACACTTGATCCGATAACCCGTCTATATCGCATATAACCGACCAATGTCACAAATCGTGAGAATAGAATACGGTATCACATATCGTATTAATCTCGGTGCCGCACATATCACGTATGTGCTCCTACTCCATTTCGCTTGAGTCAGGAAACCCTTGTGTAGGACTCTAAAGACTCGTCAATACGCCGGCAGTAGATGATGATCATATCAAACACCCACAAGCCGCAAGTGTTCTGCTAAACGTAACGGCCACCCGGGTATTGAGCGATCAGAAGATAAACAAGCAAGCCTTCTCACACTCCTGCGAATCCAATCAGTAACACTACCGTACAGTCCGGTCTCTTCGTCTGATATGTCGCATATCTCGTCTAGGGGTGGTAAACTTCAGACCCCAATAACCCGATAAGTCATGTCGATATGAGGCTCATAACGGGTCGAGAAACTTCTGATAACACTTACTAGTATATCTCTGAAGCATCCTTGGCCAAGGACTTCCTGTTATAGCCAATCGAGCACAGCGCAACATCAACTCCCTATACCGGGAGAGACGAAACCCCTCCTATCGCTCATTGCCTCCATGTGACTCAGGACTGTACTCAAAAGCCACCTTTTTGCACATTCTCTTGAATGTGGTAAGGTGGAAATCAAAGCACGGTGGGAATCACACAAGACTCTATGACGATCTCGGGTCTACAAACTAACCTGTACCAGTGTCACTAGAGAACCGCCATCTGACGTGAGGTATAATATCATCTGGGAGTTCTCGGCGAGTCCGTCCAGTGTACCCAGTCTCCACTGAGCACCCGTATACTGTCTCTGATGTCAAACACCGATGGTTATGGGATCATCCATCGCCCATCTACATGGGTCGAGAAGTTATACGCTAGTTTACTCTGGTATATCGTTGCCCTATCTCGATACACCCACGACTAGGAACTTTTGAAGGACGTACTTAAAGACTACTCTATCCCCACTAGTATGATCTGCATCATAGTCCTGGTAGTCAAGTACTTATCCTAAGGGCTTTATCAACATGTAACATAGAGACAATCAGAGTACACGTTAAGATAAAGTGCAACCAGATAGCATACTATCATGTCGAGCAAGAAAGTCCTCCATATATATGTTCAAGCGTCCAATTCAATATACATCGTATGTACAGTAATGGCCTCTAGGGCATACATATCACTAAAAAAACCGCTTAGTGCATGATCGGATGGACACGCGATTCTAGTGCCCACCTTGTCCGCATTTTTTTCTATCGACTTCGAAGTCAGTACTTCTTCATATTCTATTTCCCCTCCACCCACCACATCTCCTGAAATGGACGGATCTCCATCGGGATTTAATGATACGACCCTGCCATCACCCATAAGTGTGTAGAATCCACCGCGCATCTCTCTCCAAGAAAGATGCTACCCTATACGTGGACCCATTTCTACTTGTCTGTCTCTTCCACCGGCAAATGGGGGAAATTTCAAAATTAAACCCCACTTCATCAACTTGTTTCCCAAATTCCATGGGCTTGAATCCGAAGACACATACGTTTTCATAACCAAATTCGAGAACGTATTTGCAATGATGAGCACAACCCAACTTTCTGTGGATGCTATACGATTACTTCTTCTCCCTTTTACATTGTGCGGCCTAGCAGAAAATGGCTTTATCGCACAGCCGCACATTCCATCGCTAAATGGGATGAATTCATTATAGCATTCCTTAAGAAGTTTTATCCTAATCACAAGACCGCCCGTGTTCGAATCGAGATTAACCAGTTTACCCAACTTCTCAACGAACCATTCTGGAAATGTTTTGAACGGTTTAAAGATCTTCTTGTCCAATGCCCCCATCACGGAATTGATAGATTGCAACTTTGCTGAATTATATATGAGGGTGTTAATCCTGCCACAAAAAAATGCTTGAAACCGTTTGCCAATACCATTTCATGTCAAAAGACGATGGCGAAGCTTGGCAATTTCTGGAAGATCTCACCGAACAAACCTCACAATGGGAGAGTGTTAGACCAACATCGTCTTCATCTAGGGAAGGTATCCATCAGCTCAACGTTTTTATCGCAGTGAAAGCCGAAATGGCCATGATGCAGAAGACACTCGAAGCTATCGAAAATAAAGTCTTGCCAACCTCCCTAAACTAAGTTACGCATCCCAAAACCGTGTGTGGTTGCTGTTTTGACCCATCACATTTAACGGAAGAATGTCCTTTGAATCCTTCGTCTCAAGGTCATGAACAAACCAATGCTGATTTTCCGCAACGACCTAGAAATGACCCCTATTCCTCCACATACAATCAGGGATGGAGGAATCATCCTAATTTTGCTTGGAACCAAAACCAAACTCAAACTCAAAATCAATTCCCAAGCAACTATCAAAGGCTTCCTCCACAGCAACAACAGCCACCATAACAAAGTTAGCACCCCTTTCAACCGCAATCTTTTCAAAGTCCGACCAACAACTTTGCAACTTATAATAATTCTTTCCCAATTACCGGTACCGATAAAACCTCTGCACTCGAACGTAACTTAGAAACGTTCATTAAACAATTTACATAAACGACGGCAAATTTAACGTCTTCTATCTCAACGTTAGTCCAACACACGGCTTCCCACGGTGAAAGCATTAAATTGATAGAAGCACAACTTGCACAATTAAATGTTGCAATGAGTGAGAGAGAGAAAGGGAGACTTCCATCTCAACCTTTACCAAATCCCGGCCACTCACTAAGCGCAAACATCGCCTTTAATCAACAAAATCAAAACGTGAGTGCCGTAACTACGTTGAGATCGGGAAGAGTGCTGCACAACCAAGTTGGGGAACAAGTTGAAATTGATGACGATGAAACCCCGGCTACTACATCTAACCCTAATTCGTCTAGTCCACCATCTTCTTCTGAGCCTATTCTCCATTCTTCACTAGGCTCAAACCCTTAGCCCACTTCCTTGGATAAACCTCAAATGATCCCAAATCCAATTTTGGGGTCCATTTTGTTAGTTGTATGTATGCCATAAAGGCCATTATTATACATGATTGTATATTATAGTGGATGCTTGGACATATATAGGGAGTACTTTTTTGCTCGACATGATAGTATGTTATATGGTTACTCTTTATCTTAACATGTATACTTGTATTGTCTCTCTGTTAAATGTTGATAAAGCCCTTCGGATGTGGACTTGACTACCAGGACGATGATGGAGATTATACTAGTGGGGCCAGGGTAGTCCATAAGTCCATCCTTTAATTGTTCCTAGTCGAGGGTGTATCGAGACGGGGCATCGATATTCCAGAGTAGACTGGCGTATACGCTTCTTGAACCATATGATGGGCGATGGACGATCCCATATCCATTGGTGTTTGACATCAATGATGGTGTACGGGTGCTCAGTGGAGACTGGGTACACTGAACAGGACCCGCCTAGAACTCCTAGATGGTATTATACCTAACGTCAGATAGCAGTTCTCTGGTGACACTGGTACAGGTTAGTCTGTAGACCCAAGATTCTCATAGAGTCTTATATGATTCCTACTGTACTTTGATTTTCACCTTACCACGTTCAAGAGAGCATGCAAAACGGCGGTTTTTGGGTACAGTCCCGAGTCACATGGAGGCAATGAGCGATAGGAGGGGTTTCTTCTCTCCCGGTATTGGAGGTTGATATTGCGCTGTGCTCGATTGTCTATAATAGGAAGTCCCTGGCCAGGGCTGATACTGAGATTTACTGGTACGTGTTATTAGTAGTTTCTCGACTCGTTATAATCCCCACATCAATATGACTTATCAAGTTATTAGGGTCTGACGTTTAGCACCCCAAGACTAGATATGCGACATATCAGACGAAGAGACCGGACTGTACAGTAGTGTTACTTATTGGATACATGGGAGTATGGACAAGCTTGCTTTTTGATCTTCTGATCGCTCAATACCCGGGTAGCCGTTACGTCCAGCTAGAACCGCTGCGGCTTATGGTTGACTGATATGATCATCACCTACTGCCGACGTATTGACGAATCTTTAGAGTCCTACACAGAGGTTTCTTAGCTCATGCGAAACGAAGTAGGGAACATATGTGATATGTGCGGGACCGAGATTAATACATGTATGTAATACCGTATTCCAATCTCGCGATATAGGTTATATGTTATATTGTTGGAGATAGTGCCCTCAGAGTCAATTATTGGATCACAGGCACGTGATTGCAATGATAGAGGGAGGACCTATCCCGGGAGGACAGTCTTACTCGAGATGATAGTATGCTATCTGGTTTACCTTTATCATCGTGTACTGCTTTAGGTGACCTGACAGGTCGCTATTGCACGTTGATAGAGCCCCTAGGATTCTTGCTTGACTGCCAGCAGTATGAGGGCGATCATATAAGTGAGAGCTGGAGTCTATAAGCACATCCTTAAAAGGTCCCTAGTCGTGGGAGATTCGAGACAGGGCATCGATTCTCCAGAGTAGACTAGTGTATACAGTCGAGACCCCGACGAGGTGCGGTGGCCGGTCTCACAAGCCACTGGTGTCAGTTGGTTCACCTAAGATGTATACAGGTGCTCATTGGGATATGAGTACACCGGACAGGACTCGCCGGGAACATGCTAGTTGGTCTTATACCTGACGTCAGATAGCAGTTCACAGGTGACATGTGTACAGGTTAGTTCATCGACCTAGGGATCGTCATTCGTCTCGTGTGAGTTCCCACTGTACTTTGATTACTACCCTACCACGGCTCAAAGGAGTCGTGCAAACAGGTTTTAGTTGGGTACAGTCCCGAGCCACATGGAGGCAGTGAGCGGATCTTCAGGGGTTCGTCTCTCCCGGTATTGGGGGTGAGGTCGCGCTGTGTCTAGGAGAGCCATTACACAAAGACCTTGGCCAAGGCAGGAGATTTACTGGTAGGTATTCCAGTAGTATCTCAGGGTGTTCTGGGCTACACTCCGACACGACTTGTACCGCTTTTGGGGGTCTGACTTTTACAAACCCCCTAGGCCCGACATGCGATGCTCATAGACGAACGGACCGGACTGTACGGATATTGTCACTGACAGGCTCAGTAGGGTGTCAGGATGAGTTCACTCATCGACGTTCCTTTTAGTCAATAGCTGGTGGCCCGTCACGTATTGGCTTATACCTCTGACGTGCTAGTGGTTAAATCCATAGCCATAGTATTGACGAGTCTTTAGAGTCCACCACATTTTCAGTTACTCAGCTTTCGGGCGAAACGCTGTAGAGGCCGTATGGAGATATGGCAGGGTCCGATCAGATACGTGTGGTATTGCACGGATCAGGATCGGACGGTTTTGTACTATAGGCCGTATGGATATATGGCACGGTTCGATCGGATACGTGCGGTATTGCACGGATCGGGATCGAACGGTTTTTACTAGCCGGCTTTGTTTTAAGCCGGATCCTAGTTTAGTACGGTGTAGATTTTGTCTCTTTGCATTTGTATCCGGACGGAATACAGATGCGGGTGTATATGCACAGTATCGGGGTTTTCCTGTAATTTATTACGGGACCAGTTTTCTGGAGTTGCCAGTTTGCATTCCGTTCCGGCCGGTTTTCCTTTGTTTTTTCCCGGCCGGACTTTTCCGATGGAGGGGGTTATTTGCAATTGTGCAAATAACATTTGTGGAGGGGGTTTCTTGAAAAAGGATTTATTATGAGAGCATTTTTTTCTTTTGCACCATTCTTGCATTTATTGTGAAGAGAAAGGATTTGATTTGGATGTGAGTTTTTGTGATCATGATGTTTTGTTTATGGTCACCTTTCTACTTTTACTACACTCACTCTCCTTCTTGGTTTTTATGATGGTTGATTCCTTTTTTCCTCCACCATTGTTTTTCTAAGTGAGAAGAAGAAAAGAGAAGAAGAGAGCTTCATCTTCATCTTTGAGAGAGTAGCATTCTTGATCTCATTTTTTATACTAGAAAAATGCAAGCACCATTTTTCTTACCTTGTTTCCTCCATCATCCACAAATGGCAACAAACCCCAAAAGAGACTATGATTCTACACTACACTTCCTACAGCATATCTTGGGCGCGTCGGGTAGCCTACTTCGCGCCCGAGTTGCCTCGGTATTGAGGTGGGAGCCCGTAAAAGCTACAGGCGATGTGGTGCCCTTCCGGCGAGGAGGCGACGACCGGAGTTCCCGTGAGGAGATCGAAGTGGAGATGAAGACCGGAGGACTCGGATCAGTCGGTATATCTCTTCCCCTTCTTGTTAGTAGCTTAGACTAGTTTAATGGCACGATCTGGGGTTTTGTGCGCGGTGGTGCCGGTTTTGCTAAGTCCGCAAAAATTAAAGTTTATCACCGTTTCCGCGTTTGGCCGTCGGATTGACGGCCGGGGCGCCGCCGTGCACTTACAGTGGTATCAGAGCCTCGCCATTAACTTCGTCTAGCTTCGTTTGATGTGTTTTGCATTTCCGATCGACCAAAATTCCAAAACTTGCATTTTTGTTCATATCAGTTTCTGTTGAAATATTTTGGTCTCGAAAAATTTTTCAGGTTGTAAAATATTGATGTACTGGAAAATCTAAGAACTCTGTAAAATTTCGATGAAGTGAATCCACAGTTGGAGCGCGGAACCGCCGCACAAACCCCCATTCCGCCGCCCTTCCGCCGCACACTGTGGAGATCACTGCACCAATTTTTTACAGAGACTTTCTGGGCTTAAAATATGGGTTTTGGAATATTAAAATTGGGCCCAGGTTTTCTGTGAGTGCTACAGTTTTGATTGGGGGCCCACTTGTTAATTTTTGGTCAATCGGAAAATTTTAAACACATTTTTCACAGTATTTACATTATATCTGCGACCTTGAATGTCACTCGATCGGTAAATCCAGTCTAACTGCTATAGCCCGGTTAGACGGATTTGCGAACGTGACTTTCACGTTGATGTTCTATGTTTATGCTGTGATGTTGCGGATCGGTCGTGGGGATAGCCAGGATGCAATGCTAGTACAGTTTTTGTTGTATTACGTACATTTGATATTGCGGGGCGAGCGTCCGACATGTGGACTACCGTCACTGCCTGATTGTATTATTCTTTTGGGGCACGACCTGGTTGCGGTCGATGTACCCATTGTATGTATATTTTAGTTTCTGTACTAGGATTACCCCGCGGTGGGGTGCACGGATGGCCGGGTTCTAGAGGGCAACAAGCCCGCATCTCATGGCATTGGGACGGAGGGGGCTTCACTCTAGGATTGGCGGGCTATTCGCCGCACTCGTAGGGGGTACAGGTTGACCCAGGAGGGGTGCCCAAGTTGCTGGATTCCGTGGAGTGCTGGGTGGTCCATTCACGGAGCTAAAGGGGGCTGCCTCGCTTCAGGTTTTGGCGGGTAACTTGCCGCGCCCGTAGGGGTCTAGGATTTCATTGCACAGGCTATCCACACGACCAGGGGAACGTCGGGTTTCAGTAGTGGCTCTGTGAAACCCGGGGATCCCAGATATTTGTATTGTTCTGTGATGCTGTACATTTCTGTGATGTTGCATTTTATTCACGCCTTGAGCGAAATATAATATATTGGTATATATATTAGTAGATGTTGTATATGTTTTTCATCCACGCTAGTCCAGTCCCCGCTCTGCCGTTAGTTAGCTAACCTAACGGGTGATGACGGGACCCAGTGGCAAATGCGGATGGCATATACGTACGTCAGTATATTTTCGTTCTTTGTGGTGTGATCAATTGATGGGACTGCGTTGATTCGGATCAATGCAAGTTAAAACAAACCTATTCTGATGTTGTTGGAACACTTTTCAAAAAGCTGTTATTGCAAGGACATTCACTTTTGTTTTGCATCGTGGTATTCATTTGGAATATCCTGCTCCTCAGTCGACGAGGCAAGGGCCGAGATCCCTTCACCGGGAGTGACCCCTTGGACAGAAGTTTGCGTCAGGGCATTAACTTCACTATAGCCGATTACTTTTGCTGTGCATCGTGGTATTCATTTGGAATATCCTGCACCTCATTCTACGGGGAAAGAGCCGAGATCCCTTCACCGAGAGTGACCTCTTTAGTAAAGGTTTTCGTCACTATATTTTCAAAAAGCTATCCGTTCCTTCAACGATATCAAGTTCATTACGTTAAAGGTTTTCGCCAGAAACCATTCGTAGCCCTCCATCATTTCAGTTAAATATTCGGTAGTATTCAAGCTATGTATTTTGACCTCACGCCAAGGCATAGCGTTTGGTAGCTGCCGGGTATTTATCTGTTGCATAGATAGATGCGTTGGTTTGGGACAGTCGTACTACTATTTTGGCCTACGTCAAGGGTATGTACGGGTAGGTTCAAATTAACCTGGACAATGATGGGTAGAACTTGACATGTGACTTATGATATTTTGACCTCACGCCAAGGTCATAAAAGCATGGGGTAAAAATCACTTCGGGAGTTTCAAAAGAACTGAAACTTGCCAGATATGCGCATACCTTCTGGAGTGTGATACCGTGAGCGGATTCCATCACGTTGTCACGCGATGATAGTTGGATCCCGATTCCCACTGATGAGTTGGTTTACTCCTCGGGTGACCCCGACTAATTCTTCTTTCAGGTTTGGAGGAGAATTTGAGGTACAGTGGGAGGTTTCCTGATTAGATAAATTGGTAACCATTCTGATCTAGGTTAGAGTGCACGCTGAGTGTTTCTTTTCTCTCTCTCTCTGGCAGTGACCATTGACCCGACCCTAGACTATGACTCAGTGACCAAGTTGACCGAACCTTCTTAACACTGGCTATTAGATTGTCAGAGTTGCAGACCTCATTGCCACTCCTACTTTTACCCTTTTCTCCAGGACACCCCGTATTACTACGAACGTCCACTTCCATTGGACAAAACCATCGTATGGTTAGATACGAACTCGAAGGAATTCGAGGATGGTTTCCGGTTCTGGAGAAAACGGATAGGATTATTCAGTTGTCTTTTCTTTTCACCTTCTCTCAGGTTGCGAGTACTCCTTGGTTTAGGAGTAGTACACCTATTATGCAAAATTGGATAGTCTTCTTCCAAACCATAGGCTGGTGCCGACCGGTAGGGAATGAAGAAAACCAGTTAGCCTAAACGGTGTACAGAAGGTATTAAGTTCAGACAAAGAAAGGGATTAGTAAGAGGGCAAAGTAAGTTGCGACTGCTATTCACGACCAAACCAAGTATTTCTTCGCCAATCCTAAATCACCTTTGTTTTTCTCCAGGACACTCCGTATCACTACGAAGATCCCATTTTATTGGATAATCCATCGTATGGTTATATACGAACTCGAAAGGAACTTGTTCCAGTTTGGGGATGGATCCTGGTTCAGGAGAAATAGGAATAAGGTTTATTCGGTTGTCTTTTATCATCACCTTCTCTCATTGCGAGTGCTCCTAGGATTAGGACAGTACACCCATTATGCTTATTGGATAGTCTTCTTCCAAACCATAGGCTGGTGCCGAACGGTAGGGAAGGAAGAAAACCAATTGGCCTAAAGGGGTATGCAGAAGGTAATGACTAAAGACATGTGAAGGGATTTGGAGAGGTGGCAAAGAATTATACGGTTATAGTTGTGAATCTGGATAATGGAAGAGGCATTACTAAGAATACCGGGATACCCCACCGAAACATTTCAATGTTTCAGTTTCACTGTGTACTGTTAAAAGAAGACTGATTTCCCGATTAGACACTTGCTCCAGGGTATGTATTTACCAGGTATGATTCTCACATCTGTATGGTTTTACAGATGATGAGTGGGAGTAAGTTATTGGGAATTAGGTGAACATCCTCATTATATCGGGATTCGTTGTAATCGGTGATATTTGAGGAAGTCACCTGGGTTGTTTGCCGGTCGGCAAATATTTGGTTTTGAATATCCGCTGTTGTGCACCAATTTCAAATTGATATATCTGTACGTCTATTTTCATAGAGTGAGATATACCTTTTGATATTATGTCGATGACATTTACCTATATCAGTGGATGGTTAGGTAAGGAGCATTAAACAGCGGTGTAATTCTTCTTAACCATAAGTACAGTTTTCAACCTACGACACACAGTGAAAGAGTTGTTAGACTTGGCGGACTTATACAGAGTATTGTATGTTGTCCAGTGTCCATTAGGACAGAGGGGTTGGTCCTCGTACTGTATTCTGTTTACTTATGACTTCTCTAGTTCTTAGACAAGTGTTTCGTAGAAACACAGGGTCGAAGTTTTGAGAAGTTATAGGTATAAGAATAAAGTAGAGAACCAGGTGTTGCAAGCATCGGGATTCTTCAAAGTGATCGAAGATGTAGATACTTGTACATGGTATTCAGTTGATAGTAATGATTAAGAGAACTTGCTTCTCTTTCGGGTTACTCATAATTGGAAGTATTCCTAAGTTGAGTAACGCTGATCGGCCTCTCTCCATTTAGTTGACATGCACTGGAGATAGCTGCATGATTTAAATCTGGTTCAATTAAATCAGTGCCTCTGGTTCTATATTGGATATAGAACAGTTCATATCTTAACGTTGTTAAGGTACGGGGAGTTGTCCGGCTTATGATTAAAACCAGACTCTGGATAACTCAAGGCACGTTTCTGTAATGACAGTTTGTGGGTTGACCCAGGCTATGACGAGGGTTGATTTTCTACCATCTGGCAGATCAATAGAAATATTGTTCTAGACTCGCCACAGTTTTATTAAAAATGGATTTTTTTCAAAAACAGTAGTGGGAGTATGGTAGAACTGGAAGTGATTCCAGAACCGCAAACGATTACCGAAGATTTGATAAGGAACCTAAAGATTCAATCTGATTTGACATTCCATTGGCCACTCCGCAGATAAGGTGGGTAACTTCAGGCACCCGAGAGGTACTTCGGTAGCCTCAAGGACGGTGACAGGGAAGTTCTTGTTTACCCACACTTGCCATTGTTGTTGTTCCAGGCTGCGAGACCCGGCAGGAGGATGAGTATAGCGTCGTTCTAAACTAGCTTTAGAAGTGTACGTCTATATGACTATGCCAGAGGGTTGTCGTAGTCAGTGGGAGCAGCGGAAGCATTGGTGGACATCAGGCTTATGTCTATTTATAGACTAAAGCAGATGTAGCGGAGATAGATCATCCATTTCTGATGTGACAGTCATAGGTTTGACGTCATCAGAACAGGGGATGGATCTGTTGAGAAGGTAGTAGGAAGTGATATTCCTATACTACGATCGGTTATACTTTGGTCGTCACACAGTGGTTTCTCCACAAAGGACTTGGACATTATATCAGACATACTGGTTACTAGATCTATGGTTTTAGATCTAGATTTGGGTGGTTTCCCAATCTGGGTACTTAGACAGCATTTTAAAAGTATTTAGAATGGACGACTCCTGGCATGGTAGTGTACCTGCAGGTGATGGAGTCTCCCTCTCTAAAGGTGTCTTACAGACTAAAGGGGAGAGGGATGTGCATGATTGGCAGATCACTTGCTTAGGCAATTGAGTCAATCATGAAATGTCAAGTACCACACCAGATGTTGTTCTTGCAGTAGATGCAATAAGTTGATATTCATCCAATCCTGGAGAAACGGTCGGAGGCAGTTTTAGAACATAAGTGGATGTTCTAGGGATATGATAGCAGCATTCTCCTTCGGGAGACAGTCATCATTCCAGGCTTCCAAGATGACATGGACGACAAGGAGGTTGTCAGAGTTATAGTTTTCCTTCTGACGAGGGGCAGTATTTTGGACAGGTGGTCCAAGGCAATACTGAGGGTGGCATGGCGGAGGATACTGATTATGTTCGGTTGACGATACAGTCTAAGAAGTTTGGATTTGGAGTTCATTCATGAGCTAGGTCCCATCAGACATCCAGACATTCTAAGACAGGTATTGCTCATTTCGGGAGATGGCTTTCTCCGCGAACTTGAGATATAGAGAGACATAGAAAGAAACTTCTAGGCGGATCCACTCACTGAGGCTATTCCTCGAACGCAATAGTTTCGCAAACGGATTTTGTGATACTGACTAGTAGAGGAGTTGGGTGTTCGGTATCACACGGGCTGTGAGTATGCGACATCGCAATAATTAGCCTTGAGTGCAAGTGGGAGATTGTTGGAGATAGTGCCCTCAGAGTCAATTATTGGATCACAGGCACGTGATTGCAATGATAGAGGGAGGACCTATCCCGGGAGGACAGTCTTACTCGAGATGATAGTATGCTATCTGGTTTACCTTTATCATCGTGTACTGCTTTAGGTGACCTGACAGGTCGCTATTGCACGTTGATAGAGCCCCTAGGATTCTTGCTTGACTGCCAGCAGTATGAGGGCGATCATATAAGTGAGAGCTGGAGTCTATAAGCACATCCTTAAAAGGTCCCTAGTCGTGGGAGATTCGAGACAGGGCATCGATTCTCCAGAGAAGACTAGTGTATACAGTCGAGACCCCGACGAGGGGCGGTGGCCGGTCTCACAAGCCACTGGTGTCAGTTGGTTCACCTAAGATGTATACAGGTGCTCATTGGGTTATGAGTACACCGGACAGGACTCGCCGGGAACATGCTAGTTGGTCTTATACCTGACGTCAGATAGCAGTTCCCAGGTGACATGTGTACAGGTTAGTTCATCGACCTGGGGATCGTCATTTGTCTCGTGTGAGTTCCCACTGTACTTTGATTACTACCCTACCACGGCTCAAAGGAGTCGTGCAAACAGGTTTTAGTGGGGTACAGTCCCGAGCCACATGGAGGCAGTGAGCGGATCTTCAGGGGTTCGTCTCTCCCGGTATTGGGGGTGAGGTCGCGCTGTGTCTAGGAGAGCCATTACACAAAGACCTTGGCCAAGGCCGGAGATTTACTGGTAGGTATTCCAGTAGTATCTCAGGGTGTTCTGGGCTACACTCCGACACGACTTGTACCGCTTTTGGGGGTCTGACTTTTACAAACCCCCTAGGCCCGACATGCGGTGCTCATAGACGAACGGACCGGACTGTACGGATATTGTCACTGACAGGCTCAGTAGGGTGTCAGGATGAGTTCACTCATCGACGTTCCTTTTAGTCAATAGCTGGTGGCCCGTCACGTATTGGCTTATACCTCTGACGTGCTAGTTGTTAAATCCACAGCCATAGTATTGACGAGTCTTTAGAGTCCACCACATTTTCAGTTACTCAGCTTTCGGGCGAAACGCTGTAGAGGCCGTATGGAGATATGGCAGGGTCCGATCTGATACGTGCGGTATTGCACGGATCAGGATCGGACGGTTTTGTACTAGAGGCCGTATGGATATATGGCACGGTTCGATCGGATACGTGCGGTATTGCACGGATCGGGATCGAACGGTTTTTACTAGCCGGCTGTGTTTTAAGCCGGATCCTAGTTTAGTACGGTGTAGATTTTGTCTCTTTGCATTTGTATCCGGACGGAATACAGATGCGTGTGTGTATGCACAGTATCGGGGTTTTCCTGTAATTTATTACGGGACCAGTTTTCTGGAGTTGCCAGTTTGCATTCCGTTCCGGCCGGTTTTCCTTTGTTTTTTCCCGGCCGGACTTTTCCGATGGAGGGGGTTATTTGCAATTGTGCAAATAACATTTGTGGAGGGGGTTTCTTGAAAAAGGATTTATTATGAGAGCATTTTTTTCTTTTGCACCATTCTTGCATTTATTGTGAAGAGAAAGGATTTGATTTGGATGTGAGTTTTTGTGATCATGATGTTTTGTTTATGGTCACCTTTCTACTTTTACTACACTCACTCTCCTTCTTGGTTTTTTTGATGGTTGATTCCTTTTTTCCTCCACCATTGTTTTTCTAAGTGAGAAGAAGAAAAGAGAAGAAGAGAGCTTCATCTTCATCTTTGAGAGAGTAGCATTCTTGATCTCATTTTTGATGCTAGAAAAATGCAAGCACCATTTTTCTTACCTTGTTTCCTCCATCATCCACAAATGGCAACAAACCCCAAAAGAGACTATGATTCTACACCACACTTCCTACAGCATATCTTGGGCGCGTCGGGTAGCCTACTTCGCGCCCGAGTTGCCTCGGTATTGAGGTGGGAGCCCGTAAAAGCTACAGGCGATGTGGTGCCCTTCCGGCGAGGAGGCGACGACCGGAGTTCCCGCGAGGAGATCGGAGTGGAGATGAAGACCGGAGGACTCGAATCAGTCGGTATATCTCTTCCCCTTCTTGTTAGTAGCTTAGACTAGTTTAATGGCACGATCCGGGGTTTTGTGCGCGGTGGTGCCGGTTTTGCTAAGTCCACAAAAATTAAAGTTTATCACCGTTTCCGCGTTTGGCCGTCGGATTGACGACCGGGGCGCCGCCGTGCACTTACAGATATAACCAGATTGTTGAATCAAGTGTTGATTCAATGATATGTTATATGTATATGTGATATGCATATAAATGATATTAGTCGGTTGTATGCGATACAGCAGGGTTATTAAATCAAGTGTTGATTTAATAATTTAATGTATAATTATATATATTTGATATATTAATATACATTAACAAATATTAGCCCACTTAAGAAAATATTTTCTCCAAAATACATACAAATATATATGTAGTATATATTAATGTATTTATTATGTGACATGCTAGATGATACATTGGACTTGGGTGTATGAGACTCATACCTAATTTAAGATAATTTGGGTGTTTAAATATTAAGGGAAAAATTAAAATTAGGTGGAAATTAGCATGGTTAAGATGCTTATGGAAGCATGGATAAGCTTTGACTTAAGTCCACTAATTTTGTCTTACTCTAGATATTTATTAACCTAACCATTATCTTTAGCCATGGTTTAGTCTGTATATGAGTTGATATAAAATATTTTTCTCACCCACGGTTTACACTTGATTCATTCATCTTCTTCTTCATCTCCTCCTTTGCTTTCTAGGTTTGAGTGAGATGAAAAAGAAAAGGAGAAAAATTATTGTAAAGTGAGCAAAATTCCTACTTCACCAATCTATACCAAACTAGACATTTAGTATAGGTTGTTTCTTCACTAGTTCATCAATTAGTGAAGAGGTAGCTTGAGTTAACGATTCTTCGACGTAGATCATCTTCGGCCTTGAAGATCTTTGAGCAAGCTCGTTCCTTTCGCCTAGTGGAGCCTAAGGAGAGTCCGGGAGATCACCACTTAGAGCAAAGGGACTACTACATGGAGCTTTAGAAGTGAAGGACCGGTCTATAAAGGTTGTATTCCTTGTTGACTTAGAGTAAAGTTGTTTACTTACTTAGTTAAACCTTAATTCTCTAGTTAGATCCTTGGTTCGGGTTTGTTAGCACAATAGATTTTTATAAAATTGCATGCTTGATGCCTTCTGAAACCTAGTAGTCGTGCTAAGGAACCCAGCACATTTCATCCCCACAAACTTCTCCACAAATGTTGGACCCAACCCTTATTAATAAAACTCCCTTTCCAAACAGCTTGAGGGCTAAAAAACCAAATGCACAAATGGAGAAGATTGTGGAAATATTTAAGCAAGTTAACATAAATATTCCTCTCCTAGATACAATTCAGCAAGTTCCGTCTTATGTGAAAATCCTTAAGGACTTGTGCACTAGGAAGAGAAAAACTCAAGTGCCTAAAAAGGTTTTCTTACCGAGTAATGCGAGCATCGCTTTTACCCAACAGTTGCTGAAGAAACGAAAGGACCCCGGTTGTCCTACAATATCTATAAATATTGGGAGCAAAAGCATCAATCACACTCTACTCGATCTAGGTGCTAGTGTTAACTTGCTCCCGTATTCTGTGTACGAGCAGTTAGGCATAGGAGAGTCGAAACCTGCGCACTGCACTCTCCAGATGGATGATTGATCTATCACCTACCTTAAGGGTGAGCTAGAGGACGTGTTAATCAAAGTCGGGGAATTTATATTCCCTGTGGACTTTATAGTTCTAGATACACATCCTGTGGCGAACCCACGGAACCAAATCCCGGTGATTCTAGGTCGGCCTTTTCTAGCAACTTCTAATGCTGTAATAAATTGTCGTAAGGTTCTATGAACCTATCCTTCAGGAAGATGATAATTGAGCTTAACATTTACAGTCTAGGAAGTCAACCTTTTGAACCTTCTGCTCATCTAATCGATATATATTCTGTTAACGAGATAGCTTTCGACAGCTGCGAAGTTGAGGAACTTTGCGATAATGATCTCAATGACACCAGTGCGTCATCGTTTGATCCAGCAAATTACTATACTAGTGAGGACCCTTTTGACAAGTCCACCCCCAAGTTCGAAACCTTCGACTTATCGCAAAAGTTAGTTGAGATTTCCGAGTCTATATCCTACGCTAGCTATGAACCTCTTAAGGAATCCGAGTATAATTCCCCTATCCCACCTTCCATCGTCTCGCCGCTGACACTAGATCTCAAGACACTATCTTCTCATCTTAAATATGCATATTTAGGTGAGAATGAGTCTTTGCCCATCATCATATCAGCTTCTCTAGCTTTAGAGCAAGAGAGCGCTCATTTGTCGGTCTTGAGATCAAATCGGCAATCTTTTGGTTGGACAATTGCAGACATCAAAGGGATTAGTCCCTTGATTGTTGAACATCATATGCATTTGATGGATGAAGCCAAACCAGCCCAAGACCTACCAAGACGGTTGAATCCCGTCATGAAGGAGGTGGTAAAGAAAGAAGTCCTCAAATTCCTAGATAATGGTATAATGTATCTAATATCTGATAGCCAATGGGGAAGTCCTATTCATGTGATCTGTAAAAAGTCTGGCATCACGGCATAATGATTGATCATTTCTTTGTGTGTGTTAAGAAAATGAATAAAATTCACAATCAAAGAATTGTTTGACCGCAATCAACTACGGTGTCGGATGTAGATCGTTAGCGAGTGCGGATCGTCCACAGAGAAAGTGTAATCGTTCTTCTTTTGAATTAGATGAGTCAAAACTTTAAAGAAAAGACAACAAAACAATTCATGATTTATATTTGAAGTTCAAGAATTAGAAAATCTAGATCTAATAACAAGAAAAAGATAGAATCAAGAATTGATAGTTTGATGATTTTTCCAACCAAATATCAAGAATCGAAATGAGGCTCGTAGGAATCGATCGGATCTATAGACGTGATGCAATCTCAAGATGACGTATTCTCATCCTTCGATGGATTGATACTAGATCGATGATGATCGACGAGAATTAGGGATTTTTAGTGAAACTAGGGTTTCATCATTTATCCCTTGTTCATTCGTCGACATCATTCACATTCTAGCCTCTAGTAAATTCAAGAAACGATCGTAGATCCCTAATTTCGAGCGATCGCAATCAAGAAAGCATCGAAATGAAACTAGGTCATCGGTTCTTGAACTTGCTAGGGTTTACAAAACCCATAGGACTTAAGAATCATTTTAAGATTTATTACATCATCATTCTATTGATCGTCTCGACTCCTCGACGAGCGGAGTTTTACTCAAACATCACAACAAGAACTAAAACTACAAATTGAGATCGAATCATGATGCAAGAATTTAAAGAAAACAAGATTAAAGAATTTCACCTTTTATTTATATCAACAATTTCATTACATTCGCTCAAGAACTACAAGTGGAAGAACTCGATCGTTGATTTGGCTTCGCTCGGCTTCGTGAGTCGCGGATCGGCTTGGATCACTTGCTCGATTGGAGATCGGCTTCGCTCCTAAAAGGTTGAAGGGCTTCTCGCTTGATTTGGTACTCGGGATCTTGAATTTGGATTGGAATTAGGGTTAGGGTTTTGCACAAGTCTTGTCACTAGACTTGTGGAAGAAGATGAAGAATTTAACAACTAAAGATTTAGGAATAAGGAAGATTCACCTCAACCCTTAGATCTAGGTTCCTATTTATAGACAACCAAACCCTAGATCTAGGATTTGAATTTTAAGTTTCCCTCCAAAAGTTTGTTGAGGAGATTTGAATTTCCCTCCAAAAGTTTGTTGAGGAGAAGCTTCTAGATGTGATTAGTTAGGAGGGAGCTTCTAGAAATAGTTTGTTAGGAGCTTAATTAGGATTAGCTTAATTAATCATCTTTTGCTGATCTGGCAGAAGCTTCGAGGGTTTTCTGGAGATTGAAGTATATAAAAGGAATGTGGGCCCAGAGATGAGAATTTTGCACAGAAAATGGCTCGCTGACGTGTCAATACCGCCGCGGAACCGCGGCGCAAGCCGGCTCCCGACGCGGTTCCGCGGCGCTTTGGAAGATTTGTGGCTTGTGCTCTCTGGTACAAGTTTGGACTGATATTTGGGCCTTGTTTTGATATGTTGAATTTTAGTTTTCCCTCTAGATTGCTACCAGATCTTAAATCTTGGAGTTGGCGCAATTTTGATCAACTCTTTGATGATTTTGGTTTGGTCCCTGAAATCTCCTGCACAGATCTCGAAACAAGTGTTGCGCAATATAGGGATGATGCGATACCATGATATGCAGTCAATTTCCCTAGAAATGCCGGTTTTAAAGTCTAACCCATGCAATCTGATATTTAACGACTGATTTTCTAATATGTGCTATATGAATGTCGAACACTTCTAGATGAGTGCAAATGATAGGGAAATTGCCGTGTTAAAAATACAGTATTTTCGACTGATCAAATTCCCCCAAACTTATTTTCGATCGTCTCAAGCGAACTGTTTTATTAAAAAGAGAAGGAGAAAATAAAGAAAGAGAAAAAACTAACTAGCACACTTTCGTAGACAACACGATTGCACTGAGCACGTGCAACAAGCCTTTAAACCTCTAGGTGTCCCTAGTAGAAGGAGTGTTGTCTCCTGAGGGTTTTCAGCGGATTGCACCCACAAAATCCAATAATAAAAGGAAGATCATGAATATTACATTTAAAGACAAGAATCGTAAAAGAAAAGCCTTGAAAATTAGGGTTTCCAACTAAGCTAGTTTTTCGGTTGTCATGAGCCCTATCTTAATGGTCATGAAAAGATGTCAGAAATCACGTCCTCCCTCAATAAAACATCGTCTTATTCTTCATTCCTATCTTTCATCCAAATATCGATCATATAACCCTGCGTGTGTGTAAAGACATCCCTACACCCGGAGAATTCAATTCAAGCTATCATACTCTTGCCCATCAGCCTCAGTACTTTTTAATTAATGAATATTTAGATGAGATTGCTCACACACTTTCATGCGACCGTTAATACTTCTTGAGGTACTAACCGACCGATTACTCGTGTGCTTGCTTACTTGGTGTATTTTCCTCGTCTTGCACCGCCTAAGGCATAGCAGTGACTCCCAGACCAGTTGGCCTTAGGGCACTAGGTGAAGAGGCACTCTCGCTATACATTTTTTTATTACCCTTGGTGATAACAAAACTAGTGTCTGTTTTTCTCAACACTTTATATTTTCTTCATTTTTTTATTTCCTTCATACTTTTGGCTTTAAGACAAGAGTATTTCAAGGTATCCTCTACTATCCTAGGCTTCAAGACGTGTGTAAGTGCGAATAGCAGGGTATCAACGTTCAAAATGTTTGGCTTTCCAGAATAGAAACTATTTTTCAGACTTATTTTTATCCTCAGATTAGTGACGTCCTTCATCTTACTAACCCTTGGGACAACGGCTCATAACTACTTATTACTAGTTCGTATAAGAAAACTTCTAATTTTCTTGGTTTTCTTAAATTTTTCTAATCTCATGGATGTAATTTTTCACTATCTAAACTTTTATTATCTTATTTATGTACAAAAAATGTTTTTATCTTTTGAAAATTTTTAAATTTTTATAGGTTTTTAAATGTTTTGTGCTTATGCAAAGTATGATGCAAATGATGCGAAAATAAGCACAAACCTCCCCCAAACTTGTTTTCAACAGTGTCCTCACTGTTGCTATCTGCTAAATCTCGAAAAAAAACCTATAAGCTTGGGAGGAATTTATTAGTGGGGACAAAATATTTAAGTGAAGAACCTCCTCCAAACTTATTCTTGGCTCACATTTTGTAAAAATTCTCTTTTCAGGAGCCAGAAAATATACCCCCCCAAACTTGAGTTATGCAATGTTAATCTTTGAAAATCATATGAGGGGGTCAAAAATCAGTGGTCGATGCCAAGCTTTGCAAAGACCGAAAGTTAATACCAACCATTCAAAAATTTTATCAATGCAGTGCTCTGGTTGGTGGAAGAAAAAGCGGGGAAAGGTTAAGTGGTGGAATAGAATGTGTGTGCGTCTCATTTTGGAGAGACGATGCAGTGTATGTGATGGATTACTCGCATTCTTTTTACAAGTCAGGAGAAGGAGTGGAGGTTCAATTTCATTGATTTGGAGATGATTCATCTCAACACCCGTATTATTCAAAAATGCGAGTTCATCAGCGAAGATCTCCTCAAAAGTTCCATCAATACCCCGATGAATAATGTCATCACAAAGTGCGGGGTGATCTTCAGACTCTAAAAACAGTTCATAATCAGTGTTAGTTGTTGACCCGGACATCTCGGTGGAAGAGTCCGTATGTGTATGATACATAGTTGGGTCAAACAATAACGTATGAAAAGAGTCAAGATCAGTATCAGGAGGATCATCAAATTCGCTGCTGTCGACATCCATTAAGTCGACAGAACAAACCTGAGCAGTAGGTTCGGAGGGTACACTCCCCAACTTGTAAATATTCAGCTCTATTGACCTATTCCCGAAAGATAGGGTCATAGAACCATTACGACAGTTGATGATAGAGTTGGAAGTGGCCAAAAATGGGCGACCTAAAATCACCGGAATTTGATTCCGTGGGTTCGCTACAGGCTGTGTATCAATTACAATAAAATCCACAGGGAAGATAACTTCCCCGATTTTTATTAACACATCCTCCAGTTCAACCCTAGGTTTGGTGATTGATCGGTCAGCCATCTGGAGAGTGCAATGGGCTGGTTTTAACTCTCCGATACCTAGTTGCTCATAAACTGAGTATGGAAGCAAGTTAACACTAGCGCCAAGGTCTAGTAGAGCACGGTTAATGTGTTTTTCCCCAATAGAAATGGAAATAGTAGGATATCCAGGGTCCTTACGTTTCCTTGGTAATTGCTGGGGAAAGGCTGTGTCTACTGTTTTTGCCATGAATATCTTCTTGGGCACTTGAGTCTTCCTCTTCCTAGTGCACAAGTTCTTAACAGTTTTCGCATAGGACGGAACTTGTTGGATGGCATCTAGGAGAGGGATGTTGATGTTAACTTGCTTAAAAATGTTCATAATCTTCTCCATATGTAGACTCGGTGTGTTAGCCCTTAACCGATTAGGATAAAGTGCTTTAGCAATAAGCGCTGGGTCCATCATAGGAAAAGGAAGTGTGTGTGGACCCGATCCCAAAATAGAAGTGGGGATCGTCTGTGGAGGAGTAAAAGAGGTGGGCTGAAGTGGCGAGCCTTTTGGGAAACGAAGAATAGGCTCGGAAGAAGGTGGTGGGGTAGAAGAACTGGGGTTAGAATTAGAAGGGTGTGTGTAAGGAAAGGTCTCAGCCGGGGTGTTATTGATTGATTTATCTGTGTCATCAAACTCTTCCCCAACGTGAGTGTCAAGAACTCTTCCAGATCTCAACGTGATTGCATCCACATGATGTGAATAGCCAGGATTGGGTAAAGGTTGAGCTGGAAGTTTCCCTTTCTCTCTTGCACCCATTTCGGCTTTTAATCGTGCAATTTCTTCTTCCATCGATTTAATACTCTCGCTTTGGGACGCAGAGTTTTTCTCAATTTTATCGACAGAAGACTTTATTTCAGCCGATACTTGCATGAGATTTGTTAGAAGCAAGTTTATGAATGAAGAGGATTCATCAGTCCCAGTCAACTGCAAAGGACTAGATGGTGCGGGTGTGTTGACCGGATTTTGGAAGTTTTGTGATTGGAAGGGGTGCTGACTCAATTGAAGTTGTGGGTGCTGTTGTGGTGGAGGAACCCTTTGGAAATTGTTTTGGGTTGGAACCGTGTTTTGAGATTGTGATTGGTTCCAATCAAAATTTGGGTGATTCCTCCAACCCTGATTATATGTGGAAGAAAATGGATCATTTCTACGTTTTTGAAATACGGCATTGGTATGCTCATGACTTTGAAACGGACATTCTTCCGTCAAGTGAGAAGGATCAGAACAGCATCCACATATAGTTTTGGAGAATGATATTTGACTTAGGTCGGCGGCTAAAAATTTGTTTTCCATAGTCTCAAGTTTCTTTTGCATAGCTGAAATGTCAGCTCTAACTCCTATGGAAATATCATTTCCATCCCTAGACGATTGACTCACACCCTCCCACTGTAAAGATCTTTCAGCGAAATTTTCTAGAAAATTCCAGGCTTCCCCATCATCTTTAGTCATGAAGTTGCCTTGACACATGGATTCAAGGGTCTGTCTTGTGTTAGGATTAATGCCCTGATAAATAATTCGGCACAGTTCCCATCTCGGGATGCCGTGATGTGGACATTGGACTAACAGATCCTTGAAACGTTCAAGACATTTTGAATAAGTTTCATTTGGAAGCTGGGTGAATAGATAGATTTCGCTACGGACTCGAGCTGTCTTTTGATGTGGGTAGAATTTCTTAAGGAATTCTTTGACGAATTCATCCCAATTTAAAATGGAATGTGCGGTAGTGTTATATAGCCACTTCTCGGCTAAATCGCATAAGGTAAATGGGAGAAGACGATGAGTTAAAGCATCCACAGAAAGCTGTGCAGTACCCATCATTGCGCATACATTTTCAAATTTCGTGATAAACATGTATGCGTCCGCAGACTCGAGACTGTGAAATTTTGGTAGAAGGTTGATGTATTGTTGTTTTATTTTCAAATTTTCCCCGTTGGCTGGTGGAATGGAAAGACAGGTGGAAAGTGGATCTCGTGTTGGATACCACCTCTCTTGGAGAGAGATGCGAGGTGGATTCTGCGCACGAACGGACGTCGGCAGATTAGTGGAAAAGAAGTTAGATGGAGGTGGATCCATCCATGTGGGTGTGGTGGTGGGTAAAAGAAAGGGTAAATGTAGAAATACCGACTTTTGGGTCAATCAAAGGGACGCGGACTAAACAGGCACTAGAATCCTGTTGTCCAGCCTATCTTGCAATAAAAAGGGTTAGTACAAGTGGCAGCTTGAATTTACAATTAGGGGAGATGAATGAATGCGGTGTTTGTTTTGAAAATTGATACGGATTTTTGAAAAAAATGATGCAACACAACAAATGCAACACACAAAACCCTAAAATCTAGTGGTCACCTAGGTCAAACTCTAGACCGCTCTTAACTGCCAAAAGACAAGTCGCAGGATAAATCCTCTACTGCCTCTTTGTCCCCCTATGGCGAGGTAAGTGCCAGGTAAGTGGGAAGGTACTCCACTACGTAAGTAGTGGGCCTAATTAATAACCATTAGCCTTCGACACACTTGCCTTAGACACCACAAGAAAACGCGGATAAGCAATGAATTACCCACGGCCTTCATCTGTCCTACACGGTCCTTAGAGTCATCTCTAGATCTTTTTTAGTAAATGTGGGTCAATGCGGATGCAAGTTTTGCGATTTTTGGGGCCTAGGAAGGGTAATGAACACCCCACATAATTTGGATTTGGTCTTTGCCCCTTAATATCCGTATTAATATGCAACAACCACAAGAATCAAAACAATCACAATTTAATTTTTGCAATTTGCGCGCTGCAAATATTTGCAAAGAAACCTGCAGGAAATTGTTAATTGGAGAAGATGAGGGAGAAGATAAGAAAGTGAGAAGCTTACAGAGAAATTTTGGTACACTGAAGCAGTTAGGCTGCCGCGGAACCGCCGCAATAGGAGGCTCCCACCTCGGAAACACGGTCTTCTGATCGGATCTCTGTGCAAAATTTTAACAGTGAACTTCTGTTCACTCCTTCAGCTCTCTGGAATATTCACAAAAATTTTATCCAAGCTCCAATGATTCCAGATTTCCTCGCAATCAAATCACAACACACGTATTAGGGTTTGTGCCAGTTTAGATCTAAAAATTATAATGGAATAAATTTTTCAACTCAAATTTCAAAATACGAACAATTAGCGCACTATCCCCGGAAACAGCGCCATTTGATTGAATACGATTTCGGATTGTGTATGTTGGAAATTGCATAGAAATCACAACCAAAAATTATTTGACCGCAATCAACTACGGTGTCGGATGTAGATCGTTAGCGAGTGCGGATCGTCCACAGGGAAAGTGTAATCGTTCGTGTTTCGAATTAAATGAATTGAAACTTTAAGGAAAAGAAAAGAAAACAATTCATGATTTGTAATTGCAATTCAAGAAAGAGAAAAATCTAGATCTAAGAAAGCATTAAAATCAAGAAGTGGTAATTTGTGATGATTTTTCCAACCAAATATCAAGAATCGAAATGAGGCTCGTAGGAATCGATCGGATCTATAGATGTGATGCAATCACACGATGACGTATTCTTATCCTTCGATGAATTGATACTAGATCGATGATGATCGACGAGAATTAGGGATTTCTAGTGAAACTAGGGTTTCATCATTTATCCCTTGTTACTTCGTCGATATCATTCATATTCTAGCCTCTAGTAAATTCAAGAAACGATCGTAGATCCCTAATTTTGAGCGATCACAATTAAGAAAGTATCGCAACGAAACTAGGTCATCGATTCTTGAGTTTGCTAGTGTTTACAAAACTCGTAGGACTTAAGAATCGTTTTAAGATTTGTTACATTATCATTCTATTGATCATCTCGACTCCTTTACGAGCGTAGTTTTACTCAAACATCACAACAAGAACTACAGTTACAAATTGAGATCGAATCATGATGCAAGAATTTAGAGAAAGCAAGATTAAAGAATTTCACCTTTTATTTATATCAACAATTTCATTACAATCGCTCAAGAACTACAAGAGGAAGAACTCGATCGTCGATTTGGCTTCGCTCGTCCCCGTGAGTCGCGGATCGGCTTGGATCACTTGCTCGATTGAAGATCGGCTCCGCTCCTAAAAGGTTGAAAGCTTCTCGCTTGATTTGGTACTCGGGATCTTGAATTTGGATTAGAATTAGGGTTAGGGTTTCGCACAAGTCTTGTCACTAGACTTGTGGAAGAAGATGAAGATGGATGTTGAAGAATGAGGAAGAATTTGGAAGAAGTTTAACCCTAGGTTTAGGCTTCTATTTATATGCTTACCAAACCCTAGATCTAGGATTTGAATTTTGAATTTCCCTCCAAAAGTTAGTTAGAGGAGATTTGAATTTCCCTCCAAAAGTTTGTTGAGCAGAAGCTTCTAGATGAAGTTTGTTAGGAGCTTAATCAAGATTAGCTTAATTAATCATCTTTGCTGATCTGGAAGAATTTTCGAGAGAATTCTAGAATTTGATGTGTCTTTCTGAGATGTGTGCATTGAAATAGGAATTATGCCCTAAAAATTAGGTGATGACGTGGCAGAAACGCGGCGGATCCGCGGCGAAAGCAGGCTGCCGCCGCGGAGCCGCGGCGCTTTGGAGGCCTTAGGGCTTGCAACTTCTGGTGCTGCTTTGGCTGAATTATAGGCCTTTATCGAATATGTTGAATTGTATTTTTCCCTTTGGATTGCTACCAGATCTCAAAACTTGGAGTTGGTGTAATGTTTGATCAGCAAAATGACAATTTTGGCTTTTCTTCCTGATTTTCCTGCACAATTTCTCAAGACAAGTGTTGCGCAATATAGGGATGATGCGATACCATGATAAACACACAATTCCCTTAGAAATGTCGGTTTTAGAGTCTAACACATGCAATCTGATATTTTACGACTAATTTGCTAATATGTGTAATATGAATACCGAACACCGAACACTTCTAGATGAGTGCAAATGATAGGAAAATTTCCGGTTAAAAGATGCAGTATTTTCGACAGATCAAACATTTGATTGATCATTTCTTTGTGTGTGTTAAGAAAATGAATAAAATTCACAATCAAAGAATTGTTTTACTGCAATCAACTACAGTGTCGGATGTAGATCGTTAGCGAGTGCGGATCGTCCACAGGGAAAGTGTAAGAGTTCGTCTTTTGAATTAGATGAGTCAAAACTTTAGAGAAAAGACAACAAAACAATTCATGATTTATATTTGAAGTTCAAGAATTAGAAAATCTAGATCTAATAACAAGAAAAAGAAGAATCAAGAATTGATAGTTTGATAATTTTTCCAACCAAATATCAAGAATCGAAATGAGGCTCGTAGGAATCGATCGGATCTATAGACGTGATGCAATCTCAAGATGACGTATTCTCATCCTTCGATGGATTGATACTAGATCGATGATGATCGACGAGAATTAGGGATTTCTAGTGAAACTAGGGTTTCATCATTTATCCCTTGTTCATTCGTCGATATCATTCACATTCTAGCCTCTAGTAAATTCAAGAAACGATTGTAGATCCCTAATTTCGAGCGATCGTAATCAAGAAAGCATCGCAACGAAACTAGGTCATCGGTTCTTGAACTTGCTAGGGTTTACAAAACCCATAGGACATAAGAATCGTTTTAAGATTTGTTACATCATCATTCTATTGATCGTCTCGACTCCTCGACGAGTGGAGTTTTACTCAAACATCACAACAAGAACTACAACTACAAATTGAGATCTAATCATGATGCAAGAATTTAAAGAAAACAAGATTAAAGAATTTCACCTTTTATTTATATCAACAATTTCATTACATTCGCTCAAGAACTACAAGAGGAAGAACTCGATTGTCGATTTGGCTTCGCTCGGCTCCGTGAGTCGCGGATCGGCTTGGATCATTTGCTCGATTGGAGATCGGCTCCGCTCCTAAAAGGTTGAAGGGCTTCTCGCTTGATTTGGTACTCGGGATCTTGAATTTGGATTGGAATTAGGGTTAGGGTTTCGCACAAGTCTTGTCACTAGACTTGTGGAAGAAGATGAAGAATTTAACTACTAAAGATTTAGGAATAAGGAAGATTCACCTCAACCCTTAGATCTAGGTTCCTATTTATAGACAACCAAACCCTAGATCTAGGATTTGAATTTTAAGTTTCCCTCCAAAAGTTTGTTGAGGAGATTTGAATTTCCCTCCAAAAGTTTGTTGAGGAGAAGCTTCTAGATGTGATTAGTTAGGAGGGACCTTCTAGAAATAGTTTGTTAGGAGCTTAATTAGGATTAGCTTAATTAATCATCTTTTGCTGATCTGGCAGAAGCTTCGAGGGTTTTCTGGAGATTGAAGTATATAAAAGGAATGTGGGCCCAGAGATGAGAATTTTGCACAGAAAATGGCTCGCTGAAGTGTCAATACCGCCGCGGAACCGCGGCACAAGCCGGCTCCCGACGCGGTTCCGCGGCGCTTTGGAAGATTTGTGGCTTGTGCTCTCTGGTACTAGTTTGGACTGATATTTGGGCCTTGTTTTGATATGTTGAATTTTAGTTTTCCCTCTAGATTGCTACCAGATCTTAAATCTTGGAGTTGGCGCAATTTTGATCAACTCTTTGATGATTTTGGCTTGGTCCCTGAAATCTCCTGCACAGATCTCGAAACAAGTGTTGCGAAATATAGGGATGATGCGATGCCATGATATGCAATCAATTTCCCTAGAAATGCCAGTTTTAAAGTCTAACACATGCAATCTAATATTTAACGACTGATTTGCTAATATGTGCTATATGAATGCCGAACACCTCTAGATGAGTGCAAATGATAGGGAAATTGCCGTGTTATAAATACATTATTTTCGACTAATCACATAACTAAGGAGACTTATGAGTTGATCCAAACACGCATCCAAACTGGGTGGCGAGTATGTATTGATTAAAGGAAACTCAATGCCGCAACGAGGAAAGATCACTTCCCTTTACCTTTCATTGAACAGATGTTGGAACGATTAGCCAGGCATGAATACTACTATTTCTTGGACAGATAATCCGGCTATAACCAGATCCCCATCGCCGAAAAGGATCAAGATAAGACAACATTTACGTGTTCTTTCGGTACTTTTGCTTATAGACGTATGCCCTTTGGGTTATACAATGCTCCCGCTACATTTCAGCGTTGTATGATGGGGATATTCTCGGACATGGTCGAGAATTTTCTGGAGATATTTATGGAAGATTTCTCTATATTTGGGGACTCCTTTGAGAATTTCCTATGTCATCTTGATGCTGTTCTTACCCGCTGTAAGGATAAGAATTTAACTTTGAATTGGGAAAAATGCCATTTCATGGTTCAAAACGGTATTTTCCTTAGGCATATCATTTCACGAAAAGGCATGGAGGTAGACAGAGCTAAAATAGATGTCATCAATAACCTTCCTCCCCCCAAATGCGTCAAAGATGTACGATTCTTTCTTGGTCATGCAGGATTTTGTAGGAGATTCATTAAGAAATTTAGAAAAATTGCTAGACCCTTAACTCTTCTCTTGGCCAAGGATATAACATTTCATTACGATTCGGATTGCGAGGCTGCTTTTGAATCACTTAAAAGCTTCCTCACTACAGCCTCCGTTCTGTCATCTCCGGACTGGAATCACCTTTTCGAGCTTACGTGTGATGCATCCGATTTTGCTCTTGGTGCAGTCTTAAGACATCACATTGATAAGAAGCCAAATGTAATTTACTATGCAAGTAGGACCTTGAAAAATGCCCAAATGAATTATACAACTATAGAGAAAGGACTCTTGGCAGTTATATTTGCTTTAGAAAAATTCAGGCCTTACTTGATTGGCTCTCTAGTTGTAGTTTACACCGATCATTCCGCCCTAAGACATCTTTTATCGAAGAAGGATGCTAAATCCAGGTTAATACGTTGGATCCTGTTGTTATAAGAATTTGATCGTGTCATACGAGACAAGAGTGGATGTGAAAACGTCGTAGCCGACCATCTTTCACGTCTTTCTTCACCAACGTCGACCTTGCCAATAAACGATTCCTATCCTGACGAACATCTCTTGACCATATCCTGTGAACCTTGGTTCATGGATATTGTGAATTATTTAGCAACGGGACTTCTACCCAGCGAATGGTCAAAATAAGACAATTACCGATTTCTATCCCAAGTAAAGCAGTTTTACTGAGATGAACCTTATTTGTTTAAGTATTGTCCCGATCGAATCATTCGCCGATGTGTCCCTAATGATGAATTCAAGAGTGTATTGTCTTTCTGCCATGATTAAGCATGTGGCAGTCACTTTGGTCCACGAAAAACGGCGGAGAAAGTTTTGCAATGTGGCTTTTATCAGCCAACATTTTTTAAAGATGCATATGATCATTGTAAAACTTGTTCACGGTGTCAACACATGGGTCGGATTTCACGTAGAAATAAGATGGCACTCCATCCTATCTTGGTTGTGGAGATATTTGACTTTTGGGGAATTGATTTTATGGGCCCATTTCCCAACTCTTTTAGGAATTTATACATCTTATTAGCGGTTGATTATGTCTCGAAATGGGTGGAAGCGGTACCGTGTCGCACTAATGACAACGTGGTTGTTATTAAGTTCTTGAAAGAAAATATCCTTTTGCGATTCGGACACACTCGCGCTATAATTAGCGACAACGGGACGTATTTCTGCAATCGGTCTTTCGAGGGTTTGATGCGGAAATATTCAATCAACCATAAGTTTTCTACGCCCTATCATCCCAAAACGAGCGGGCAAGCGGAGATCTCTAATAATCAGATCAAACAAATTTTGGAGAAAACGGTTTCTAAGAATTGTAAAGATTGGTCCACCTAATTGACGGATATTCTTTAGGCATTTCGTATCGCTTATATGACCGATCTTGGTATGTCTCCATACCGACTAGTTTTTGGGAAGGCGTGACACCTTCCTGTCGAGATCGAACATAAAACAATGTGGTCTATTAAAGAGCTTAATTATGATTTTGATCAAATTGGCAGCTATCGGAAGCTGCAATTAAATGAGCTAAGCGAACTTCACGATGAAGCTTATGATAATGCGGTTATTGTAAAGAACCGGACTATAGTGTTCCACGATAAAAACCTTTTGAGAAAAACTTTCACACCGGGACAACAAGACCTTCTTACTATTCCTGTCTCCACCTTCATCCAGGTAAGCTTAAATCTCGTTGGAAAGGACCTCTTGTGGTGCAGTATTTGTACCGCACGGTGCAGTGGATATAGAAAGTGTTAAAAATGGTTTTATTTTTAAAGAAAATGGGCATAGATTAAAACCGTACATTTCCGCTGACCCAGCGGAGGAGCTCCTGTTCCTACAGGAGCCGCTTTATCACAACTAACTTTCCTCCGCCTCACCTCCATATTTCGGTAACAGTGTTTCGTCTAAGAATAGAGGTGAGTAAAAAATAAGGATATAATTGATTATCTGTGCATGCCAAAGAACAAGTTTGGGGGTCATTTTTCATTCAACTATTATTTTATCCCTAATATTTTCCGCCCAAGTCTACAGGTCTATGCGCTCAAAGAAAAACATCAGTGAGGACACTACTGTAATTAGGTTTGGGGGGAGGTTTGTATGTACTGAAATATCATTTGGCACTAGACACTATATAATATATATATATATATATATATATATATATATATATTGATAATAAAAGTTTGGAAGTAAAGAATACATATGAAAGATAGGAGGAGATTTAAGAAATGCAAGAAAATTAGATATTTTATAACGAAGCTCGTAGTGGGTAGTCATGAGTTGTTGTCTCTAGGGTTAGTAAGATGAAGGAAATCACTAATATGAGGATTGAAATAAGTCTGAAAAATAGTCCCTATTCTTGAGTCCAAACATCTGAACGTTGATACCCTAGTATACGCACTTGCACACATCTTGAAACTTAGGATAGTGGTGGATACCTTGAAATGCTCTTCTCTAAAAGCCTTAGTATGAAGACAAATATATATAAACAAAAATATAAAAAAAAAATGGTGAAGAAAAACGAGCACTGGTTTTGTAATTACTTAAGACAGCATAAAAAAATATAGCGAGGGTGCCTTATCACCTAGTGCCTTAGACCAACTGGTTTGGGAGGCACTGCTAAGCCTTAGGTGTTGCAAGACTAGGATATTGCTAATTATGCCTTAACGAGTGAGCACATTTGGTAATTGGTTGGTTAGTATCTCAAGAAGTATTAACGGCCGCATGAAAAATGTGTGAGCAATTCCATCTGAAATATTCACCGACTAAAAAGTACTAAGGAAGATGGACAAGAGTATGATAGCTTGAATTGAATTCTATAAGTGTAGGGATATCTTTTTCACACACGTAGGGGTATATGATCTATGTTTGGAAGAAAGGTAGGGAGGAAGACTAAAGGTGATATTTTATTGAGAGATGATGTGATTTCTGACATCTTTTCATGACTATTAAGATAGGGCTCATGGCTATTAAAAATCTAGTGTAGTTTCAAACTCTTATTTTCAAGTTCTTTCTTTTAAATGTTCTTTATCTTTGTATGTAACTTTCATCAACTATTTTTTATTATGGGATTTTGTGGGTGTAATCCGCTAAAAACACTCAAGAGACAACACTCCTCCTACTAGGGACGCCTAGAGGTTTAAAGGCCTGTTGCACGTGCTCAGTGCAATCGTGTTGCCTACGAAAGTCTGCTAGGTTTTTCTTTTTCTTCTTCTTCTTCTCTCTTTAATAACTAGTTTTCTCAGGAAGATCAAAGTTAAGATAGGGATTATTTGATTAGTATAAAATATTGCACATTTGAATGAACATTTTCCCTATTATTGTTAAGTACTAAAAGGTGTTTATTGTAATTATAGAACATATGAGGGTTTATGTGTAAAAAGTTTATTATAATATGTTTCTACATTATAATTAACATAATGAGGGAAAACACATGCATATAATATTTATATTTAATATTGTAATATCAAATATTTGTAATCAATATTCTTAACATATAATATCATATAAAATGGTTAGGATAATATCTCAAAAATACCAAATACTACCAACACTTAGATTTGAGATATTGTGCAGATTATCTCAAGTCTGGAATCCATGAGGTCCGAATTAAAACGGGATGTTGGAATCAAATCTGCCAAAATATTGAAGCAAATCTTGAAATATAGCAACGGCAGAGACTCGGTTCATTATTATCAGAATATAGACATCTAGAGGATCTCCACATGACGATACAAAACACCAGAAAAAGTCCCAAAAATTGAAGCCACCAAGATGCGTCGAATCCGCGGAAAATATAAGCAATACGCGGTGGAAGCACAGCGGTTTAATGGCCGTAGGATTTGAGATTTTGGTGATTTGATCGTATCTGCATATATTCACTTATGGCATCCAGGGTTTCTAGTTTCTGTGACTATATATAGGACCGAGAGCTTCACATCAAAAATCATCACCGAAGAGATCAAGAGGTCCAAAGCGATCCGCGCATCTGAGTGATCATCAACTAGTCATCTACTTCCAATAAGATAGAGATCTAGAGCAACTACGGTTCTTGTACTCTACTTTCACAAGTTGTATGCAATAGTTGATTAATAAAGGTAATGTTTTTATTATTCCTTTTGCAATTAATTTCCGCACTTACTTTCTGCACTTACTTTCTACATCTTAATCATGTTTTCATTCTTCAACCTTCCTTCTAAACCTCAAACCATGAGCGAGTAATTCCTAGATTTATAGGGTTCATTGGTTAGGGTAGATTAATGGATGAGAAAATCTTTTAACAATTTTTTATACATTTTAATGTCTATAAACTTTTGCAAAATAAATGTTAACATCCTTATCGGGCGCGCTACCAATTTATTGCTAGTCACGACCACGATTTGAGATTGGTTCAACATTTGTTTTGTTAGGGGCTAGACATGAATAGAGATCAATTCAAGGACAAGGGTTAAGAGTAAGGAAACCCTAGTTTCTTCCAAAAGAACCCTAATCTACATTCATCACTATCGATCTAGTTTTAATCTATTAAAAGATAAACGGAGTCATTTTTAATTATTCATCCATTACTACTAAGTCCTATGAATTCTACAAGTCTTTTCTTTATAAATTTTATATCCATAACGACAAACAATCACCTTTCTTCAATCAACTCGTCTAAAACAAGAAAAGAGTTCACGTTTCCCTACGAACGACCCGTACTCATCGCGGCTAGTTACTAGCGACACCGTCTTGATTGTTGTTATTTACATCACACTTTTCAGCACAGTCCAATCACATCCTTAGTAAAAACAAATTGAGCCCAAATGCTCACACATTTAAGTTGATCTTAATCTCAAACCAGATTGACGGTCCTTAAATAAACCTAAGCCCAAATCTAAAATATACGGATTTGGACTAATCCGCGCCCTACGGGCGACGACATAAACTAGTGTCCGTACACGGGCAACAAAAAAAACACACATGACACGAAGGGAACTTCCAGAGCATGAGAAAGTGGTTATCGCAATGTGTTAACGTAATTAACTTCAGGGGCTTGCGCCTGCAGGGAAGAGCGTCCCCACAATCAAAAACCCCTCATAAAATGAGGGGGAATCTGATAAAGTCTGCTACAACAGTCTCGTCTATCCAAATCTCTGATATACGGTACCATAAATCAACTTGGTATCTTTGGAGAGGCGGACAGATAAATCCAAATAGCATTTGCCCTCAAATTCAGGCAAGACGATCTATCCCTGTTTGTCTCTGTTTTCGATGGTGAACAGATTCTGGCACGCCCGATGGGACCTTTTCCTCTTTCCACTCCACACTTCGTGTGTCGTGTTTCGCGAGCGAAATCGTGGTTCGCAATGGTTGCCCTTGGATTTGAGGTACTAAAATTTGGTGTCTTGCTCTTGTGCAGAAGAAGAAAATCGATGGCTTCCGACTGTACCTCTTGAAACAGAAACTCTCGCTCCACCCCAACTGGAGGAGTGACCTATGACCCCAACGCGGCCTTCATCTTTCAATGCCTATGGGGCAAGTAACGTAAGCAACTATTAGGTTGTTCTTTGGGGCCATGCTCCCACCAGTGGGTGTCGGTGTCTCAACACCGCAGGAAGAAGCTCCCAAGAGGTCGGTTTTCAATCGACTGGCGACCACAACAGCCCCTCTCAACGGGCCGTCCAAATCTGGTGTCTCATTTTTCAACAGGCTGAGCCAAAACCTAAACGGGCCCGCAAAGAAGCCCATGATACCTGAAGAGGCTACCCCAAAATGGATGGCCCTCCCAACTCTTGCTACGGGCGAAGTCGTCAAAGGTGCTTTCCCTAGCAGAAAGTCGGTCTTTGAAAGATTGGCCGACCCTCCTCAAACCCTGCCAAGGACGTCGATCTTCAACAGATTGACACCAACAGTAGCCCCTCAGCAAAGCCAGGGTGTAACGACCATGTTTTCTAATACCTAATAAAATATATTTTATTTAAATTTCTACTATCAAATAATTATTTACGTGTTTCTTTTATAGAAGAATAATTTTTAAAGTAATGTTAATAATTTTCAAAGCATTAAATATGATTAAAGGGAATTTTCTAAAATCTATTTATTGTTTTTATAGGCTTAAAATGTTTTAGTAAGATTTTATAACGCCTTAAAATAATCTACATATTTTTATTATCAATAAAAGAAATTAATTCGTAATTAAAGATATTTTAAAGGATAAACTAGATATTATATAATTTTAATAACTAGCTAAAACCATAGGAATGAATATATTATTTAGTTTTAGCCCAAAACTATTTTTATACTAAAGATAACAATAAAATATATTTTCTGAATTTTTTCCCATTATTTTCACGTATTTTAAACTATTTTTAACAATTTTTTAAAACCAAATTCGATTTATAAAATAATAAACAGTTATTAATTTTGTTATAAAAAAATAATAATTATTATTTAAACCCCTTTTTACCTAGACCGTTGGATCATAAGATCCAACGGCCCAGACCCACGCGAGGGCGCTCACGTGGTGGGGACCACGCGAAAACGCGTGGTCCCCACTCGCAGGCGCACGCGTATCGCGTGGCGACACGTGGCGACGGCGGTGCGATGGGCGGCGCGATCAAGGCCGTTGGATGCAGATCCAATGTCCACGAGGCTCAGGCGGCGGAGGCAATCACAAGGAAATCATCAGCAATCATGGGCCGGCGCAGATTTTGAGGGTTTTTTAACTGTATTTGGATTTTATGGTTGGAAATGAGACCCTATAAATAGACACCTTCAAACCTAAATTTCTCACACCTCAGAACTCCAAAAATTCTTTAAAAAATACCGGTGCCTTCGTATCGACGACACCGACGCTACGGCTCCAACCAATCGCCGAGGAAAAATCTAAGCGCGGAGCTATTGAGGATTCTGTACACGCCTACGTTTTCAACCCTTCGGCATCCGACTCAAACACAAGGTAAGATCCGCCTCTCTCCCCTTTTCCTGTCATCTTCTTCTTTATCAATAACCTAATTCCAATTTATAATCATCAACCCCTATTTAAAAAGTTGTTATAATATTTGTGCATACCTATTCCTTGTACCCTCAATAACGATAATATTAACTCATATTTGAAAACGGTGTTTAAATTTCCACTGTACACAAAAGTATATTGCACACCCATAATACCTGGAATCTGATATACTTATTGTCAAAACCCATGAATTGTCATTTCATCTATGACATACCGATACTATAAAAATGATCTCGAAATAGGTTACTTCCACAAGATATCCTCGTTTAATTAAAATATTATATTTGTTTAAATAACCATAAGAAATAAAGATATGTGAAATAAATATTTTAGATACAGCATATGTATATTTTACTTACAAATATTTTTAAACCCCCTTCAACCTTTTTGAAAAAGAAAATACTAAATTTAAATAACGATATCTTTTCAAAAGGAATATTTAGTATCTTTTAAAAAGGTAATTTTAAAATAACTCCAATCTAGGACAAAGGAAAGGTTGTAGGCATCGATCGTTCTTCTAAACCAGACTTTGTGGTGCCTAGGCTAGACAAGTGAGAAAGGTAACTTAAAAAGGCTTGTCTCACGGTGATTCGTGAGTGGATCCCTCTTTTCTTCACTTGTGCTTATCTGGCCACAATTGGCGGTGAAGAGACGATTTAAGGACATCACAACTTGCCCTTTTTGAACAGTTAGAAGCAATCTAGATTTTCAAATAAAACCTCTTGCAACTTGTCCTTATAAAAATCTCTTACAAAAGATTTTCAAATAAACACCGCAACCTTTTATCGAAAGGATATTTTTCCATAAAATATTATGTTTTTCTAAAATGATAAATATCCTAAATCTCATGGTTTTTCTTAGAAGTAATAAAAGATAATTAAACACTATTATTCTTTTTACTAAGCATTCCCTAAGATGACACGAAGTACTTTACGAACTTTAGAAATTAAAACGAGTAGTTGTGGAAGGCCATATTAAACGAGATCAATACTCTTTCTAAAATTTCCAGTTTATGACTACATGACATATACAATACATGATACGGTTAGGGTTAGAATACACGGACCTAAGTATGGAATACAAATATGAAGATCCCGATATTCCGGGTAAACAGTCCAATATATAGGTGACTATACAAATATGAAGATCCCGATATTCCGGGTGAACAGTCCAATATATGACTATACAAATATGAAGATCCCGATATAACGGGTGAACAGTCCAATATATGGGCGACTATACAAATATGAAGATCCCGATATTCTGGATGAACAGTCCAATATATGGGCGACTATACAATGTGGAAATTCCATGCCTAGAAGCATACGCACTAACTCTAATTCGTCCGAACCTTTATACTGAACCATGGGGATGGGTAGTTTGATTAGGCAAGGATAATTTGGAACTCGGATTCTCCTACTACTCGATCATGATCCCGGGAAGTGAAACGGTATATTTCACTTCCCCAGTTGTTGTTCCGTGGCCACAATGGAATAATCGAGAGTATCCGGACCCTTGTTTAACAAACTAATATGAACTTTTACCTTCACCTATACTTCCTACTACTTATCTACATACAACTTACAACATACTCATGCTCATATATACCACTCTTCAAAACGTCTTAAGTTTGTGCATTTCAAACATTTACACCCCTTACTTTATGTCTGCATGCATACATCATACTTTTATATACACCTGTTCATTTTATACTCCTACTCCCTTATGAGGCAATCCTACCCGAGTATAACTCGCTGACGGACTTTCTTTTTCTTCCTCTATCTTTGGAATGTCCGTCAGATAAGAATGAGTATTATAGCGAAGATCAAGGTGTGAAGCCAACTTATGAAGATTATGCAGACTGGTCGATGGAAGATTAGCTAGAATTAATTTTTGCTGTTTGCCTACATGTTTAAGGCTTTTGTTTCTTCTCGATGTAATTAAATTACATGGTTTATTTTACTCTTCCTTTTAGGATTTAATAAAGTTTGGTTAATGGAAATAAATGCCTTTCGCTTTTATTATTTTTGTTTTGGTACACATCCTGCATGTTAAATATTCATACGCTTAACGTAACTGTATTGAATAGACCACCTTCAATACAGTTAGGTTGCGGACCATGCCACGTCATCCTTCTCCTTCTTTTGGGAAGCGGGGCGTGACACTGGGGCACGAAGAAGCTGCTTCCAAATATGAGGTGGTCCCGTTTGCAAGACACGCTCGATGTTGCTACTGGCGCCGAGTGATAAAAGCTGGTGGCAACTCCCTCTCTGGACTTACTCCACCAGCTCCAATGGTGGAAATTGACGCTGCTGTTCCAACCGGGAACAACTTTGAGCTGCTAAGGAGCGTACGCAAGAACTCTCCAACGGCGGTGCTAAAGATATCGCCCCCGCCTGCAGAAACCACAGTGCAGGCAAAGCCGGAGCACCCCCATCAATGGTTCTCCTCGCAAATTCACAGGGTCTGGCAAAAAGTCCAGGACTCCGTGATTGATCAAAACTACTCTCATCGACAGAAGAAATCGAAGGCACGGCAAGAGAAAGAATGTCCCTCCGTCATAGAGCGAGTGACTTCTTCTACACAGGTGCCTGTTACAACGGCTCCTCCAACTCCGACCTTCCACAAAAGGATGAGGCCATAGAAAATCCCATCACCGGTGGCAAACTCCAAAGGTGATAGACCCAAACGCCCTAAGTCTGGGAGCATGATCATGTTTATGGTCTACATGGCTTCCGGGAAAGAAGAAAGTCGTGCTTCCGTAGGTCATCGACCGCAAACTCGGTCGCTGACAAAAGCTCAGGGGCAACAACAAAATCTCCAAGAGATGCTGACCAAAATGGCAGCACTTACAGGGCAGAAAGAAAGCCCGGACAGAATAGCCGAACAGTGCCAGGAGCAGGATACCGATATAGAATTCCTGCGAAGGGTGCTTGAAAGAAAGGACAAGGAAGCCGCTGAGAAGGCTGCTAACATAAAAGCAGATGGCTCTTTTGTTTCAGGATATGGTTGGAATGGTGATCCAGCCACAACTCCCAGCCGAGAATCCGCCAATAATCATCGAGGATGACAGGGGGGAAACATCGAACCCTCTTCCGGCTTTATCGGCAGCCAAGGAGGAAACAATCTCCAAGGTTGCTCTTGATGATTATATATCTCAACAAATAAGAGCCCATCAAGCTAGTGAAGCTGCTAGCCAAATCGTCAGAACCGGGCGATCATATCCAAGCTGGTATGACTAAATTAAATACCCGCTGGGATATATGATCCCCAAGTTCCATGTGTACAAGGTGACAGGTTACCCACACAAGCACGCCCCGCAGTTCAGAGCTCTATGCGGTAATACTGGAGGCGACGAAAATCTGTTTCTTCGCCAGTTCGTTGGCAGCCTGTCAGAGATGGCCTTTGAATGGTATTCGGAGATCCCAAATGACTCCGTGAGAACATTCACAGAGATAGAACTGCTTTTCACACAGCGGTTCGCCAGCGCAAGCGAGCGCACCCCGATCACGGCATTAACCAATGCCACGGTAAAGTCGGGGGAAACCTGGGTCTAATATGCGATCCGGTGGAGGTACCAATGTTCTAAGTGCGAACAGCGCATCAATGAATCCCCCGCCGTGGGCATGTTCATCAGGACCCTTGATCCTCAAACGACTGTTTCCCAGTTCATGATATTCTTCAAACCAACGACCTTCCAGGATCTGATCGATAAACTGGCCCAAATGGACCAGATAGGCCACGGGCCTTCCTCCTTAAGTAAGGACCATCGAAACACCAAGGGTAAAGGGAAATAGGCCTTCGTTGCTAACACTCAACAACAACCGAGTGGCCCAAAACCGGCTCCTCACCAAAATAATGCACGTCCACGTCTATCCCTGGAAGAAAGGCTAGTACGCGCTTACTCGTTTCCTCACGATAAGACGAGAAGACTATTTGAGCTGGAAATGCATAACAAACTCATCACATTGCCAGACCCACCACGTCCACCGCAACCCGGCAACGTCAACAACCCCAACTAATGCTCCTATCACAGAATGGTGAGCCACTTAATTGAGGATTGCTACGTCTTCAAGAACCGGGTCGAGGACCAATATCAACAGGGGAAGTTCGCACTGTCTGAGAACTGGAGATTGAACGCACCACAGAAGCACATTCCCAAAAAAGTGGATGCGCCGGGGGCATCATGCTCGCTCGTGGAAGAAACTCCATGGGAAGTCATTCTTTCAGCTAAAACCAAAAGAATGCTGAAGAATCTACAGGCTTGTCCGGCAGTCAGGTGGAAAAGCCAACTTGAACCTGAAATCATTGAAGGGCTGCTGAAACCGCGTCCCGTACCGAAGATTTTTGACAAAGGGCAAAATCCCCAAGTCAAGCCTTCAAAATCTTCAAAGAAAAAGAAGAAGACCAAGAAGCCTGTGCATCCTGCCGAGTATGACGACAAGCGCACGGACCTACAAGAGTATATCGACGCAGTGGAGGAATACAACCAGAAGGCGCGGAAACTGGTCACGCTCGAAGAGTTCCTCAAGCATATTCTTAAGAACGAAGATGGTGACAACGATGAGAAAAATGACTCATCAGAAGAAATCGAAAACTATGTAGCAAATTGCCGCATGGTCTCCCATTCGTTGTTAAATGACGAAGAAACTCCCTCAGCGTCAGAAAACAACGTGGAGGGACTGGGGGCAGGATCGGTGCTAAAATCCCCGGAACTGCCAGAACACCCGATCGATAGGCTGTTTAACGAAGCCTTTCAAAAAAGTAAAGTTGACAAAGAACGCGAAACAGCCGTATACGAAAATGCTAAGCGTCAGCGTCAGGATGAAGAAGCTGCGGTAAGGTGGAGTCGTAAAGTACTCCAACCAAACCAAGGCATACCTACGACAAATAAAGGCAGGATCAAGGTAGAGATGCGGTTCGCCAAAGCCCTGTCAATGGGAATAAAGCTTCCACCTCTCATAGGAAACACTCCCGGGGTCATATGCCTCGACGGAAAGGATTCACATCCAAACTACTGCCTATATCATCGGAGGGTTACCCACCCCACCGAAGAATGTAGTACCTTCAAGAAAGGTGGCAAGGATATGTTGCTCATCAAAAAAACTTTAAGAAGATGAAGCGCGAAGTTCGTCGATGGCAAATGAGTGCGACATATGCGCTTGAAAAATCGACTGGCAACATTCATATGGTTAGTACCAGTTCAGAAAGGGAAAAACCCCAGGTTCTTACTTTTGGGAGCGATTCTGAGAACGAAATACCCCTCATTCCTTTCTTAAAATACTCCACCTCTGAAAAAGAAGAGGAGGAGAAGAACTGTGAGAATATTCAGCTGCGTAACCGCACGCTGCATGAAAAAAACCTTGGACCTATAAACAATGGTTCGAGCAAAAAAGACAAAGGGAAAGAGAAAATCTCTAAGGAAATTGCCCTCGACGATAGAGTTGTTAAAGAGCTCGCAGCAAGGGACCCGCCTAGGAAAAATAAGGTGGGTTACAGTGTCCTAGCACATCTGAGGAAAATACCCTCACAGTTGAGCATATTGGATGATCTACTCTTGTCCAAAGAGGCACGAGAATCTCTGATCAAGGCATTACAAGAGCCCGATCAGTTCTATGCTTTCCTTGGAGAAGTGAAGATGAAGGACGAGCCGGTAGAGGGTCACACAGCTGACATTACATTCAGCGATGAAGATCTTCTCCTCGGTACGTGCGAACATAACCGCCCGTTATACGTCACCGGGTACTACCACGACATCAAGATAGGGAAAATCCTTTTCGACAATGGATCCTCCATCGAAATTCTCAATGTGAGGGTGCTGAAGGAAATTTGCGTGAACGTTCAGCACATGGCCCGAGACAAAATTACCATCTTCGGGTTCGACTCACAGTCGTCACGGACGCTTTGGTATGTAATACTGACGTTACGCTTCGGGTTGCTCGTAACAGACATCAAATTTCACGTCATTGACGCCAAGAATTGCTAAAATGCTTTGCTCGGCAGGCCCTGGTTGCATGAGTTCAACGTCATCCTTTCTACAAAACATCAGTGTATAAAGTATTTCAAGGATGGTTAGGAATGCACCGTCACAGGGGAGCTAAATCTGTTCTCTGTAAACTCGGTCCGGAAATATGAAGACGCAAAGTTCTTCCTAACAGACTTCGAAGACACGGAGAGGCGTCATAAGCCGGAGGATAAATAGAAGTCCGTTGCCATTATCTCAATCTTTGGGAGCGATTCCGAGGAAGATGAAGAAATAGTCTACTCAGGGCAACCCTAGAAAGAAAATAACAGGCCCAGACCATCTACCCCTATTCTGGTCTTTGGCAGCGACTCTGAGGACGAGACCAACGCAGTGTTCTCCATCCGCTGGTTGGGTATATGTATACCCTAGAGGCCATTATATGATAATGGATGTATTTATACATATATATATAGAGAGAGAACTTTCTTGCTCGACATAATAGTATGCTATCTGGTTACTCTTTATCTGACATGTTCACTTGATCATGCTTTTATTCATTTGTACATGTTGATAAAGCCCTGAGGATATTTTCTTGACTACTGTGATTATGATGCAGATCATACTAGTGGGACATGTGTAGTTTAAAAGCATATCCTGAAATGTCCCTAGTCGTGGGTGTATCGAGATGGGGCATCGATATTCCAAAGTAGACTAGCGTATATGATACTAGACCCATATGATGGGCGATGGATGTTCCCATATCCATTGATGTCTGACATCAAGATCGTATGCGGGTGCTCAGTGGAGACTGGGTACACTGGACGGACTTGCCGAGAACTCATATATGGTATTATATCTATCGTCGGATAGCAGTTCTCAGGTGACACTGGTACAAATTAATCTGTAGACCCGAGATCTTCATAGAGTCTCACGTGTTCTCCTACTGTGCTTTGATTTCCGCCCTACCATGGATCTGCTGAGTCGTGCAAACAGGTGGCTTTTGGGTACAGTCCCGAGACATGTGGAGGCAATGAGCGATAGGAGGGGTTTCGTCTCTCCCGGTATTGGGGGTTGATATTTTGTTGTGCTTTATTGGCTATATTAGTATGTCCCTGGCCATGGCTGTTGAGATTTACTGATAAGTGTTATAAGTAGTTTCTCGGTTTTATTATAGGCCATACATCGGCATGACTTATTGAGTTATTAGGGTCGACGATGCCATCCCTAGACTTGATATGCATCATATCTGACGAAGAGACCAGACTGTACAGTAGTGTTGTCTGTTGGCTCGACGGAAGTTTTGACAGGTTCGCTTGTTTTCTTCTGATCGCTCAATACCCGGGTGGCCGTTACATTTAGCTGACCTCTTGCGGCTTGGGGGTGCTTGATATGATCATCACCAACTGCCGACGTATTGACGAGTCTTAGAGTTCCACAGAGGAGTTTCCTAGCCCAGGCGAAACGATGTGGTGTGCATATGTGATATGCTCAGGGATCCGATTAAATGCGTCTATGTGATATCGTATATTAATCGGGCGATTTACTATTGGTCGGGTCATATGTGATATGACCGGTTTATTAAATCAAGTGTTAATTTAACATTGACTTTTAGCTCACTTCTTTTAAACCCTTTTCTTTATTGTATGCATGCATGTATGCATATGTTTATGTTGATACATATGTTGATGTGCATGCACACATACATGCATACACTTATGTGTATCATGGTTGTTGATACACTAGTGGTGGCAATGCAAGACTCACATGGAAGTATTTATCTAAATATTTATTTTTGAGTTAATGTAAATAGAATTAATTCATAGTTGATATTTATCCTTCATTCTCTACAGTTAGCCTTGCATTAACCATGAGTTAATTTTCTAAGGCTCTCTTTTCTCCAAAATAAATATCTAGATATTTATTGACCCATGGTTTAAAATGAGAGTGGAAATTATATATAATTTCTATTCTCAGTTTTATTATGAGATTATCGTAGCTTGAGCTCTTGAGTTGCCATCATCTTCTTCCTCCTCTCTCTTGCTCTCTTGACTTTGTTAGTGAGTGAGATAGTGATAAAGATAGGGTTTTGAAGTGAGAAAACAAACCACGTCACCATTCTACACTAGTCTAGCCAAATAGTTTAGAGTGTTGGCTTCATCTTCATCTTTTGATCAAGTGGAGCTTGGAGCTTGGACAAAGAGGACTCCGGGTGGATCATCTTGGACTCGGAAGATCACTAGCAAGCCCTTTCAATCTCTCAAGTAGCCAAGGAGTCAAGCAAAGAGAACTACAAAGGTTGTATTCTCTTTACTTAATGTTTTATTACTTGTAGTATGTGATACACTTTATATGTTACTTTAAATTTCTAGTTTGATCCTAGTTTAGTTTTCTTAGTACACTAAAAATTAAATTGTAGTATGTTTGATGCATTACAAACCCTTGTGAGGTGCTAGGTAAACCCAACATTGGTATCAGAGCCAAGCTAAAGCATTAGAGTAACGTAGACGACGCTAAAACATTTCGAACGAACATCGATTGCCCGAAAAAACCATTCTCTGGAAATTTTTCAAAATGTTAGAATTTTTGACATTAAAAATATTCAGAAAATCATGCAGGTAATTCTATGGACCCTCTAGAAGAACGATACTCTAACTCGACTAAACGACCGCGGAACCGCGGCAGAAACCTGGTTTTGGCGGCAGTTCTGCGGCGCCGTTTGTGAGGCTCGAGTCGGCCCTTCTACGGTTGGTCCATAGGTATTGTGGCATGCTTCTGGGTAATTTTAATACTGCTCAGGTGTTGAGCTTCTCTGTGGATTTTTAGGTCATTGATCAATCGATCAAATGCTTTAACATCGCTTAGTTTATTTGCATATATTGACATGAGATGTTATATGTTGCTGTGTAATGATGTATATGATCATTGTGATGAATGGCCGGGGGTTTTATGTGAGATGAGAGTTTTCTTTTCATTCATGCAAAATTCATTTGTATGTAATATTCTTTTATTAGGGCACATCCGGGTTGAGGATGATGTTTCCTTCGATGTATATTATTTACTTTTCCGCATTAGGATAGACCCAAGGTGGGGAGCACAAGTGACCGGGTTCTAGAGTCCAGTGGGAGGCCATCTCGAGGAGTCGAGACCGGGTCTCCTAACTCTAGAATTGGTAGGGTCACTTGCCGCTCTCGTAGGGGTCTAGGGTGTGGGATTGGCTATTCATCACGACCGTGGAACCCGTATTTTCTATCGTTGGCTAAATATAAAATACGGAATTCCTAGTATATCCTATATTTTCATATATGTGCTTCTGCTGTTTATATTCTGTGATGTGATCGCTTGATATATCTGAGACGAATGCAATATTATATATGAGATATATAGTAGGCGTTGCTTATGTTTTGCACCCGCTCTAGTCCAGTCCCGGTATGCCGTCAGTTAAGTAACCTAACGGTGCATAACGGAACATTGTGGCGAATGCAGATGGCATAAGCATACATTGTATTTTCGTTTATTTTCTGTGTTTGGCTTAAGGAATTAAATGATGGGACTACATTAATAGGATTAATGTAAAGAAAAATAAACCTGAAAAGGATGTTGTAGAATCGAATTTAAAAACCACTCGGTTTTTTGTGAAAACGCTACATTTCAAAATTACGGAGCTTAAGCAACTCCTTTTGAAAACTGTTTGATTCTATAACGATATCAAGTTCAAAGCCTTAAGGGTTTTCTTAAAAACCATCCGCAACCCTCTTTCATTTTAGGAAGTAGAGTACTTAATATTCGTGCTACGTTCGTTGACTATAGTTAAGGCGTAGTGTACGGTAGCTAAGTGATGTTTTTCTACACAGCATATGATGTGATTAATTGGGACAATTATATGACTTCGTTGACCATAGTTAAGGGTCATATAACTGGGTCTAATTAATCAAGAAATGACGGGTTGAGCTTGACTAGTGCTTGTGATTTGTTGACCATAGTTAAGGTCATGAGTATTAGGGGTAAAAACCATATCGGGAGTTTCAAGTGTTGAAATTTGCAATGAGATTGCATACCTTCCATATGATGGTTGGATCCCGATCCCACTGTGAGCAAGAGTTGCTCCCAGGAGAGTTTTGCACTTTACAATTAGCTAACTCATTAGGTTTCTAGAAAGGTGTTAACGAGGCTACGCCTTTTGAAAATGAGGTTTACTTTAATTCGGTCCGTGCGAAAGCACGGGGAACCTCCCTCAAGTACCGACACTGGCCTGGCTGAACGTTTAGCGAAGTTGTAGAATGTAATTAATCCTGGCTAGTTTTCTTTTTAAGGTTTGAAGGAAAATTTGATAAAAGCAGTGGGGGACATCGATTAGATAAGATAATAACCAATCTGATCTTTGCAAGAGCTTTCGCTGACTGTATTCTTTTCTCTCTCTTAATGGAAAATACCAATGACAGGACTCAAGCTTCTACTAGATAAAAATAAACTGAATGAGACTAATTATAAATACTGGCTGAGGAACATTAACATAGCCTTGGTTTATGATAAGGTATCATATGTCCTCACGGCTCCAGCGTCGGCCATCCCAGGTCCTAAATCTTCGGTTGCTGATAGGGAAGTTCGCAAGACATGGGACACTGATTGTGCCACAGCCAAATGCCTCGCACTTGCATCGATGGATAACACACATCAAAAGCAGCACGAGCAGATGGATGTCCAATCCATTTTTCTCCATACAAAAGAGTTGTATGGGGAGCAATCTCGTGTCTTACGATACGAAGCGTCACGAAAGCTGTTTCAGACACGGATGGCTCCTGGCACACCGGTAGGTAACCATGTTCTGAAGATGATAGCTCTTATAGAAGAGCTTGAGGTCCTCGGATGGACAATAGACAACGAACAATATATTGATATCATTCTGCAGTCTCTCCCCCCAACCTTTGCTCAGTTTGTAGTTAACTTCAACTTGCACAACATGGAGAAGTCAGTACCTGAACTCCTCAATATGTTGAGGAGTAAAGAGAGCACGCTGAAATCAGTGAAGACTCCCGCTTTGATTGCTGGGCCATCTTCCTCCTCTCACCCGAAGGCCAAGGCCAAGGGAAAGATGAAGAAGAAACCTGCCAAACCTAGAGATGGAGTTAAAAAGGTTAAGGGGAAAGTCAAGTCCACGGCTGGGGAATCGGGGAAAGGGGAATGTTATCACTGCCACAAATCGGGACACTGGAAGCGCAACTGCACTGAGTACTTAGATCTCAAATGGAAGAAGCATGGTGTTGCTTCCGCTTCAGGTGTGTTTGTTACAGAAAACTGTTTTTCTATAAACTCTGCTTCTTGGGTATTAGATACTAGTTCAGGTTCTCACATTTGCAATTCCATGCAGGGGCTGAGAAATAGCAAAGTTTTGAAGACAGGTGACCGTACTTTTCGGGTTGGAAATGGTTCCAATGTACATGCGGTTTCAGTGGGAGAGTATCACCTGGGGTTACCGTCAGGGTGTATATTGGTTTTGAACCCATGTTATTATGTACCTAGTATGCTTTGTAATACAATATCCGTTTCTTTATTAAATAATGAAGGATATCATTTTGTATTGCAGAATAATGTTATGAACATTAACCTGAATCAAATGTTGGTTGAGTATGGTACACTTAATAACGGGATATACGTCCTAAATCAACACACGGTTTTCAGCATACAACACGCTAATAAAAGAAAACTTTCAGAAATAAATGAATCATTTCTTTGGCACTGTAGACTTGGTCATATTAACGAAACAAGACTAAACAAGCTACATAAAGATGGATATTTAAACCCTTTTGAATATAAATCTTATGCGACTTGCCAATCTTGTATCAAGGTAAAATGACCAAAACTCCGTTTACAGGACACGGAGAAAGAGCTACTCAGCTCTTAGCCCTCATACATAGGGATGTATGCGGGCCAATGTCTACAAAGGCTAGAGGTGTTTTTTCTTACTTCATAACTTTTACTAATGATTTCTCAAGATTCGGTCATGTGTTTTTGTTAAAGCATAAGTCTGAAGCTTTCGAGAAATTCACTGTGTACAAACTTGAAGTAGAAAAACAAACCGGATTAAGTATCAAGATGCTTCGATCAGATCGAGGTGGGGAGTATCTCAGTACAGAATTTGCAGACTTTCTAAAAGAGAATGGGATTCTCTCTCAGCTCACTTCTCCTTACACACCACAGCACAACGGTGTGTCAGAATGAAGGAATCGAACCCTATTAGATATGGTTCGTTCCATGATGAGTGATGCTGAGTTACCTGTCTCATTTTAGGGCATGCATTGGAGACTGCAGCGTTTCTATTGAACTGGGTTCCAACCAAAACTGTGTCTACCACGCCATATGAGATATGGTATGGGAAGAGACCATCTCTTAAATGAGTTAAGATTTGGGGTTGTCCGGCCTATGTCAAAAAGCAAAATCCGGACGAACTCGAGACACGGTCAGTCATGTGTAATTTTGTGGAGTATCCAAAGAATTCCTATGGATATCTATTTTATCACAAGGAGGAACAAAAGGTGTCTGTTTCTCAGTATGCCACATTTTTAGAAAAGAATTTTTTACAAATGATACAAATGGCAGTGTGGTAGACCTAGAAGAAGTTCTAGAAACAAAAATTACAAATGATGACTTGGTTGAACCAGCTGTTGCAACAGAAACAAATGAATCCCAACCACTCCGTAGATCTGGTAGGACTTCTCGCCTACCGGAGAGGTACTACGGTTTCGTTATTGATGGTAATAGAGAAGATTGCATCATGGATGATGATGATCCTACCAGTTTTCAGCAAGCTATCATGAGTGGAGACTCTGTGAAGTGGTTGGATGCCATGAGATCTGAAATGGAGTCTATGTACACCAACAAAGTATAGACTTTGGACATTGTACCCCCTGGGGTAAAACCCGTAGGGTGTAAATGGATCTTTAAAAGAAAGATTGGTGTAGATGGCAGGTAGAGACCTATAAGGCAAGACTTGTGGCGAAAGGATTTCATCAAAGACCGGGTCTGGACTATGACGAAACCTTTTCTCCCGTAGCCATGCTTAAATCCATTCGGATCCTACTTGCTATTGCTGCACACTACGACTATGAAATCTGGCAGATGGCGTTAAAACTGCATTTCTAAATGGTGATGTAGAAGAATGCGTTTATATGGATCAGTTAGAGGGCTTCGTTGACAGTGGGAGCAGTGGGAAAGCATGTAGATTACTTAAATCCATTTATGGATTAAAGCAGGCATCACGGAGTTCGAACATCTATTTTGATGATGTTATCAAAGAGTTTGATTTCATCAAAAATCCAGATGAACCTTGTGTTTATATGAAGGCTGTAGGGAGAGCTGTCACATTCCTCGTATTGTATGTGGATGACATTCTTCTGATAGGAAATGACATTCCTATGCTGCAGTCGGTCAAATCATTTTTATCACAAAGGATCTCCATGAAGGACCTGGGTGATGCCACCTACATATTGGGCATTCGGATCTATAGGGATAGATCCAAAAGGTTATTGGGATTGTCCCAAACTAGGTACATCAACACTATCCTAAAGAGGTTTAGTATGGAAGACTCCAAGCGAGGTGCCTTACCCGCTTGCCATGGAGTCACTCTCTCCAAGGACTTTTGCCCAAAGACTGATGAAGAGAGAGCTCGCATGAGCATTATACCCTATGCTTCAGCCGTAGGATCTATAATGTATGCGATGTTATGTACACGCCCAGATGTAGCTTATGCACTAGGTGTAGTAAGAAGCTATCAGTCTAACCCAGGGAAGAATCACTGGATAGCTGTGAAGATCATTCTTAAGTACTTGCGAAAGACTAAAGAATTGATCTTGGTGTATGGTAACGGAGATCTCCAAATGGAGGACTTTACCGATTCGAGCTTCCAGAGTGATAAGGACGACAGCAAATCTATCTCTGGATTAGTATTTACCCTCAATGGAGGGGCGGTGAGTTGGAAGAGTTCCAAACAGGATACCGTTGCAGACTCCACGATGGAAGCTGAGTACATTACTCCAAATGATGCCGCAAAGGAAGCAGTCTGGATGAGGAAGTTCGTCTTGGAGCTAGGAGTAGTTCCAACCATTATTGATCCAATACCATTGTATTGTGATAATAATAGGGGTATGGCGTTAGCCAAGGAGTCCAGGTCCCATCAGCGGTTCAGACACATCCTCAGGCGATATCATTTTATCCGGGACATAGTTGATCGCCGCGAGATCGAGATTCAGAGAGTAGATACAAAGATTAACACAGCGGATCCACTCACCAAGGCCCTCCCTCAGCCACAGCATGAGCGACTTTTTGAGATGTTGGGTATGAGATACGCCAATAACTGGCCTTAGTGCAAGTGGGAAATTGTTGGGTATATGCCGTAGAGGCCATTATATGATAGTGGATGTATTTATACATGTATATATATACAGAGAACTTTCTTGCTCGACATGATTGTATGCTATCTGGTTACTCTTTATCTGACATGTTCACTTGATCATGCTTTTATTCATTTGTACATGTTGATAAAGCCCTGAGGATATTTGCTTGACTACTGTGATTATGATGCAGATCATACTAGTGGGACATGTGTAGTTTATAAGCATATCCTGAAATGTCCCTAGTCGTGGGTGTATCGGGACGGGGCATCGATATTACAGAGTAGACAAGCGTATATGATACTAGACCCATATGATGGGCGATGGATGTTCCCATATCCATTGATGTTTGACATAAAGATCGTACGCGGGTGCTCAGTGGAGACTGGGTACACTGGACAGACTCGCCGAGAACTCCTATATGGTATTATATCTATCGTCGGATAGCAGTTCTCAGGTGACACTGGTATAGGTTAATCTGTAGACCCGAGATCGTCATAGAGTCTCACGTGTTCTCCCACTGTGGTTTGATTTCCACCCTACCACGGATCTGCTGAGTCGTGCAAACAGGTGGGTTTTGGGTACAGTCCCGAGACATGTGGAGGCAATGAGCGATAGGAGGGGTTTTATCTCTCCCGGTATTGGGGGTTGATATTGCGCTGTGCTCGATTGGCTATATCAGTAAGTCCCTGGCCTGGGCAGTTGAGATTTACTGATAAGTGTTATCAGTAGTTTCTCGGTTTGATTATAGGCCATACATCAGCATGAATTATTGAGTTATTGGGGTCGAAGATACCATCCCTAGACTTGATATGAAGCATATCTGATAAAGAGACCAGACTGTACGGTAGTGTTACCAGTTGGATCGACGGGAGTTTTGACAGGTACGCTTGTTTTCTTCTGATCGCTCAATACCCGGGTGGCCGTTACGTTTAGCTGACCTCTTGCAGCTTGGGGATGCTTGATATGATCATCACTCACTACCGGCGTATTGACGAGTCTTAGAGTCCCACAGAGGAGTTTCCTAGCCCAGGCGAAACGATGTGGTGTGCATATGTGATATGCGCGGGGACCCGATTAAATGCGTGTATGTGATATCGTATATTAATCGGGCGATTTACTATTGGTCGGGTCGTATGTGATATGACCGGTTTGTTAAATCAAGTGTTGATTTAACATTGACCATTAGCTCACTTCTTTTAAACCCTTTTCTTTATTGTATGCATGCATGTATGCATATGTTTATGTTGATGCACATATTGATGTGCATGCACACATACATGCATACACTTGTGTGTATCATGGTTGTTGATACACTAGTGGTGACAATGCAAGACTCACATGGAAGTATTTATCTAAATATTTTTTTTTGAGTTAATGCAAATAGAATTAATTCATGGTTGATATTTATCCTTCATTCTCTACACTTAACCTTACATTAACCATGAGTTATTTTTCTAAGGCTCTCTTTTCTCCAAAATAAATATCTAGATATTTATTGACCCATGGTATAAAATAGGAGTGGAAATTATATATAATTTCTATTCTCATTTTTATTATGAGATTATCGTAACTTGAGCTTTTGAGTTGCCATCATTATCTTCCTCCTCTCTCTTGCTCTCCTGACTTTGTTAGTGAGTGAGATAGTGATAAAGATAGGGTTTTGAAGTGAGAAAACAAACCACATCACCATTCTACACTACTCTAGTCAATTAGTTTAGAGTGTTGGCTTCATCTTCATCTTTTGATCAAGTGGAGCTTGGAGCTTGGAGCTTGGACAAAGAGGACTCCGGGTGGATCATCGTGGACTCGGAAGATCACTAGCAAGCCCGTTCAAACTCTCAAGTAGCCAAGGAGTCAAGCAAAGAGAACTACAAAGGTTGTATTCTCTTTACTTCATGTTTTATTACTTGTAGTATGTGATACTACTTCATATGTTACTTTAAATTTCAAGTTTGATCCTAGGTTAGTTTGCTTAGCACCCTAAAAATTAAATTGTAGCATGTTTGATGCATTACAAACCCTTGTTAGGTGCTAGGGAAACCCAACACCGCTCGTTAGTGAAAACCCTCGCCGGAGCCGATCAGAGTCTGCAAATCACAATGGCTCCGTCTCGGCAATATAAAGAACTTGATGTGCTCGATACATACAGCGTCTAAGAACTACAGCCTTTCTACATCCCTCCCAGACGATGAGGTGAAAAAGTGATCCTCTTCTACCAATCTACGGAGACCGGAGTAAAGAAAGAAGTCTGGCACAGTGCCGATTTTGCACTCGACGGGCTTCAACCAATCCAGCTGCCAAGAGACTACGCGAAGGGATTGAAAAGGTTGTTAAAGTGCCAAGGTGTACCCCTTGAGAAAACTGTTCGGCAATACCAATTCTACAAAAGATCTGGGATATCCCTGGAACCCAGCAAAAGATGCCCAACGGGATGATAGAGACAACCGGGCTCGGATACATTCGGTCCAAGAAACGGGAGCAGTTCTACAGCTGTCGCATCTTAAATAGCTTCGGCGAAGAGGAAAACACTCTTCCAAATGTCCGTGACGTTGAAACAGTGCGAAATCCCGCTCTAAGATCGTTAAGTCCGTCGCTCGAAGAACAAATAGACAAGCTAATAAAAGAAGTTTGTCAAAAGAGCCGAGACAATCACAGTCGTGAAATGGTCATTTATGAAAAGGCCAGGACGCATTGCCTCAATCAGCAATTCGCGAAAAAGGAAGACTATAATGCTCTTCATCCTCGGCCCGCTGTATGTCCTCGCGAAAGGGGAAAATCCTGAAATAAAAGAAAAAACGGGACAAGGAGCACAAACGACATTCGTAAACAGCAAAGTGGATCTAAGAAACCATGCTATCAAGAAAAACTCGGTTGGAACCCGTCCTTTATAAAGAAGATGGGTCGGGAATACTCTTTCCCCCAAGACATAACGAAGAAAATATTCAACCTTGTCATGAAGCATCAAATGATGACACTCCCGGAGTCTCGGCACCCCGAACAAATAAACGAGGTCCGTCATCCAGATTATTGCTCCTATCACTGAGTAATAGGTAATCCCCTTGAAGACTGCTTCACCTTCAAAGACTGGGTAGAAGGCCGGTATCATTAAGGCAGGTTCGCTTTATCCGACGGCTGGAGGGTAACCCAACCGCAAAAGCATGAGCCAAAAAGGACATATACCATAAGGATATGACCTGCTTAACAAAAAAATGGAAGCGAACTCGTACTTGCCACATGATAACACTATTAAAGGAGGGAGGGCACGAGACTATGGATGACCTCCGCATGTGCTTCGCAAATGAAGACGAGGACGAGGTGATCTCCGAATTTCCACCGGTACCAAAAGAGCTAGAAGATGGGATACATACTACGGCGGACAACCTAAGGAAAATTGGCTTCGGGACAAAATGTAACATTTCAGAAAATATAAAATATTATTTTTGGAATTTAAAATTAAAATAATATATTTCGCGAAAACTACCAGATTTGCGAGTTTGGGGTTTTCGTAAAATGGTATAAATATATACCAATATTTGTGAAATAATTCGAGATTTAAAATGATTTATTCATTTAAATATATATTTATTGGATTTGGCATTTTTATAATTTATTATATGCAAGTTTGAAATTAAACTTGATTAGTGCACTGCTAATCGCGAATAAGCCAAATCCGTGTTTCTACAGTTTTCCATGGTTAGTGCACCATGTCATGTTACATTTTAGTTACATGTTGTTTTAATTGTGTTTGGTGTTATTTGTGAGAAGGGAAAAGAAAAGAAAAAAGAAAAGGGTAAAAGAGTGAATTATTGGATAGAGAGAGTGAGAAATGAGTTGAGAGAGGGTGAGAATAAGAAAGAGAGAGAAAGAAGGGGCAGCCATTCATTTCCTCCCCATTATTTTCTTCACATCCTTCATGCTCAAGCTTCCCTCCACCTCCACCTCCAATTATCATCTCAAAATCTTCATCAAAACCCTACACCCTCTTCATTAAAGTTGATCCCCACCTCATCCTCAACACTTTGGACCAATAAAAGTAGGATTTTGGAGACTTTGGGAAGCTAGGGTTTCTCTTGAGTTGCATCCATGTGGTATAATTCCTTTCATCTAGTTTAGTTTATTTTAATAGCACCCTATAGTAGTTAAGAGTTTAATCGATTTGAATTAGTGATGTTTGGAAATTATATGAGAGGGTTTGGGTGATTTTGTGGGCTTGTGATCTGTAGTGAGTGTGTACAAGACCCGAGAGATCGATTTATGGACCTAGAACAGAGAATACGAACTTAGAAATCACCCCGTGTTGGTTTTGTGAAGTTGTCTTGGACTACAGGGAATCTATAGCAACCCGGGAAGTTTCTGAGAAAAACTAGCAACTCTAGAAATCTAGTTAGACCAATAGGAGACCACCCGGAGAAGAAGAACCATAACGGAGCAGTCTTGGCCGAGCTGGCCGATTTTATAGGGCATGTGGCCGGCCCCATTGTGGTGTTTGGTGCTCGAATTGGTTCTGCAGCTCACTTATCCCATATACTACCCTACTGCATTGCTAGTTTAGTCCCAATTTAACCTGAGATAAATCTGGGAGCATATTAGGGTGTTTTTGGCTATGTTTTCCGAGTTTTGAATGCTTGGTTTTGATGTTTGGATTTGTATTTGGTTGTTGGGTGTTTGTACTGTTAGTGTATATGCCCTAGAGGCCATTACTGTATCATACTAGTTTGTATATTACTTAATGGAAGCTTGGGATATTCACCTTGTATAAACAATCTTGCTCAATATAGTAGTATGCTACTTGGTTTGTTTCCACTTCAATGTGTACTTGTGTTTATTTTAGTATATCACTTATACGCATTAGTGGAGCCCTTAGGATCTTTGCTTGATTACCAGCGTTGTGATGGCAGTCACACTAGTGGGGGCTGAGTAATCTATAAGCACATCCTTATACAGGTCCCTAGTCGCAGGACTATCGAGACAGGGCATCGATACTCCGGAGTAGACTAGCGTATGCGCTTCTCATCCCAGTGTGGGAGATGGTCTGTCCCACAGCCATCAATACGTCGTACTGGAGATAGTATACGGGTGCTCGTTGGGTTACGAGTACACTGGACACGACTCGTCGGGAATTGACAGGTTGGTATTATACCTATCGTCAGTTATCAGTTCCCAGGTGACATGAGTACAGCTTAGTCCGCTGACTTGACACTGACACTTCGCCTCGAGTGTGTTCCCACTGCACTTTGATCACTACCCTACCACGGCTCAAAGGAGCCGTGCAAACAGGTGGTGGTTGGGTGCAGTCCCGAAGCACTTGGAGGCAGTGACGGTTAGACAGGATTCGTCTCTCCCGGTATTGGGGGTTGACATCGCGCTGTGTCTAGGAGAGCCATTACACGAGTAGTCCCTGGCCAGGGCAAGCGAGATATACTGGTAGGCTTCCAGTGTTATCTCAGGGTGTTTTGGGCTTCACTCTGACATGACTTGTACCGCTATTAGGGGACTGACGTTTTACCGCCCCCTAGGCCCGACATGCGATGTATTAGACGAATAGACCGGACTGTACGGAGACTGTCACATTCAGACTCAGTAGAAGTTCAGATGGGGTTTCACCTCGTCAACCTTCTTGTCGGCATCTACCTGGGGACCGTTACGCACAGCTAGTGCCGCTTGCGGTCTGTGGTTAAACACACTGCCAGCATAGTGTCGAGTCTTTAGAGTCCCACACAGAGGGTATTCGCCTCTGGGCAAAACAGAGTAGAGGTCGCATGGTTTTGCGACAGGGTTCGTTCTCATCCGCGCACTTGTGCATGTTTGGAGTCCGGACGGATATTACTGGCTGGCTCTGGTTTGAGTCAGATACTGGTATATGTTTTGGGGTTGCTTTTATCTCTCAGTATTCATGTTCCTCGGAACAAGAATGCAGGTGTGTATGCACAGTTGTTTGAGGAGGAGGAAGAGGATTTTCATTAGGGTTTCGGAACGGGTGCGTATGCACAGTTGACAGTCGTCTTTTTCCAAACCCTAATGGATTTATGTTATATCAATTAATAATATTAATAAAATGAAATTGTGTCATGGTTGGATTTTGTTGACTAGTTGACCATGGTTGACTTGTTGACCATGGTTGAAGTTTTGACCATCATCATTACAAAAGAAAGATGCTCTTTGATTCTAGCATTTTCATTTAATGTTTGAAATGATAATGGTCATTCCTAAACCTTCCATCAACTATTTCATTTTCATTATTATTATTAATTTGATAATTCTTTTTCTTTTGGTATTATGGTTGCAAGAAAGAAAAAGATAGCTCATTCTATGATTTAGCTTCTCTCTCCTCACTTCATCTTCTTCTTCCTCTAGCAAAAGGAGAATCCTTCTCATGTGTTGAGAATCCCTCTCCTTAAAAGAAAAGCACCCCTTAGACACTCTCTACTCACTCTAGGATCAAAGGTTTAGCAAGCCGAAGATTCTAGTTCTCTCAAAGTTCGAGAAAGAGCCCGAAGGTTGAACCCTCAGGTGGATCCATCTTTGACGGAAGAAGGCAACAAGGAAGAACCATCAACCTCTACAAAAGTTTGAAGAAGAAGGAGTTCAAGTTAGGTATAACCATCTCTCCGAGTAGCTAACTCTCTTTAGCTTGTTTGCTAGTTTAGTTTAGAAAAGATCCCGACTTTGTTAGTCCATGTTGCCCCATGCACTAAAAATTTGATTTATATACCGTTTCCGCCTCCCCGTAAGAACCGGGGGTCGCAACGTGGACTTACAGTGGTATCAGAGCCTAACTAAACTTAAACTAGCTAGGTAGTGAAGTGTAACGAAGTTCGGAACCGAAAAATCCAAAAACCAAACTTTTCAAAAACCCTAGTTTCTGTTAAAAATTTTTCTGGTCAAAACAAAATTTGTTATATACCAAAAATTATCTCAGGGTTTTTTAAAGATAACTACCAAAAACGAGCCAGAGATCTGACCAAACGACCGCGCTTCCGCGGCCTCAGCAAGCTATGTCGCAGCGGATCCGCGGCCGTCTAGTCTCCTCTCTGCCTAGATTTTGGTGCAGTGTATCTCTGTTTTGGTTTTAGGATTTTTAAGATATATTATATGTGCCCAGATTTTCCAGAATAGAAATTTGTTTTTGGGGGCCTATAATTCCGTATTTTTTCCGAACTTCACTACACTTTGACTATGATGGTTATATCTGTGATGTTTGTATGTATTGAACGTCGGCTAATCGCTATAAGTCGATTAGTCGGGGTTATACATCTCTGTGATCTGTGTTTGATATTGGAATGTGTATATGAATGTGTTGGACTGTCGCGGGTGAATAGCCGGGGTGGATGTGAGATGAGCTTTTATATTTCTTTCATTCATTTGTAACATGTAAATTGATGTAATATTATTATTTGTTTGGCCGCACAACCGGGTCGGGGTTGTAGCCGTCATTGTATAATTCTTTTTACTGTTTTTGCTCCTAGGATAGACCCATGGAGGGGTGCACAAACTGCCGAGTACTTGGCGGGTAGTTTGCCACACCCGTAGGGGTCTTGGGTGGGGTATTGGCTATTCACCGCGACCGTGTAATCCGCTTTTCGTTGCAGGCTCGAACGGATTGCGGATTCTTAGTATATCCAATGTATTCATCTGTGATCTGTAATGTCTATCATTGCTATATTTATAATTATTTAGGCGTTGCTTATGTTTTACAGCCGCGCTAGCCCAGCCCCCGCTCTGTCGTTAGTTAAGTAACCTAACGGGTGATGACGGGGCCCCGTGGCGAATGCGAATGGCATAAGCGTACGTCATATTTTGGTTGTTTTCTGCAATGGTAGGATAAAATGATGGGACGCATTAAAAGAACTAATGCAAGAATATCACGCATTAAAAGAACTAATGCAAGATAATAAACCAAGTTAAAACCGTTGGAACACTTTCGAAAAACCACTCGGTTCTTTTCAAAACTAACTTTTAAATGCGGAGCTTGAGCCACTCCTTCTAAAAGCTATCTCGTTCCATCGATTATATCAAGTTCACTACGTTCACGGTTTCGCCAAAACCATTCGTAGCCCTCCGTCGTTTCACATGAATAGTCAATAGTATTCAAGTTGTGTTTGTTGGCCAAAGTCAAGGCATAGTGATTGGTAGCTGTTGGGTATTCATGTGAAGCATAGATAGATGCGTTGGTTTGGAACAGTCGTACTGCCTTGTTGGCCAAAGTCAAGGGTTGGTACGGGTGGATTCAAATTAAGCTGGAGAACGACGGGTAGAACTTGACATGTGACTTATGATTTGTTGGCCAAAGTCAAGGTCATAAGAGCATGGGGCAAAAATCCACATCGGGAGTTTCATAAGTACTGAAACTTGCTAGATTTGCATACCATTTGGAGTGTGATGATTCTGGTAGGATTCCTTCAGTTTCGTCACGCAATGATATTTGGATCCCGATCCTACTGTGAGTATATGCTACTCCTCGGGAAATTTCTCACTAAACGATCAATGCTATAAACCTAGTAGGTGCCTAGAAAGGTGTTAGCGGGGCTACGCCCCCAGGGAAAAGAGGTTATTTAATTAAGGAACTTCGTGAAAACGTTGGAAAACCTCCCTCGAAGTACCGACACTGGCCTGGCTGAACGGTTAAGCAAGTATTGTGCGGTGGGATTGATCCCGACTAATTCTTCCTTTATGGTTTGAGGAGGGATTCGAGAGACAGTGGGAGCCATCCTATTTAGACAAATTAAAAACCACTCTAAACTTGCAAGAGCATCGTGCTAAAGTGTTTCTTCTCTCTCTCCTAATTGCAGCGACCAATCGACATGACTGGACTTAAGTTACTTCTAGATAAAAATATATTGACAGGGCCAAACTACAAAGATTGGCTCAGGAATGTCAAGATGGCAATCACTTACGACAAGCTGGGGTATCTTCTTACCACCAAAGCTCCCCCCGTCCCAAGTCCCACCTCCAGCGTCACGGATAAGGAAATCCGTAAGACCTGGGAGATTGATAGCGCGAAGGCCAGGTGCCTCGTACTTGCCTCGATGGACAATGAACATCAGAAGAGGCACGAGAATATGGACTTGGAATCCATATTTCTTCATACAAAAGAACTGTATGGAGAGCAGTCTCGTATCGCAAGATTCGAAGTGTCGAAAAAGTTATTTTCGGCAAAGTTGGCCGTCAGATCATCGGTAGCGGACCACGTGCTTAAGATGATTGGCTACATTGAGGAGCTCGCGGAACTTGGGACCACGTTGGAAAGTGAACTCTATACGGATTTAATTCTCCAGTCCCTTCCATCCACTTACGCCCAGTTTATACTGAACTTCAACTTACAAGAAAAAGAAGTTGAACTTTCAGAACTCCTCAACATGCTGAGGAGCGCAGAGGGCACCCTATAGAAAGGTAGGGAAACACCCGCTTTGTTTGTAGGAGGATTTTCTTCCTCTAGGTCCAAGGCGAAAGCCAAGGGAAAGATAAAGAAAGCCCCCGCCAAACCAAGAGGCGGTGTTAGTAAAGTGGGTACGAAGGGAAAGGAAAAGGCAACAATGATTGGGGGGAAGCTTGTGGGAAAGGAGGAATGCTTCTATTGTCATAAGAGTGGACACTGGAAGAAAGATTGCAGGGCTTGGAAGGCCTGGACACAGGAACTGAAGCAGGTTGCGGCTTCAGCTTCAGGTGTGTATGTTATTGAAAACTGTCTTTCTATAAACTCTACTTCCTGGGTATTGGATACCGGATCAGGATCTCATATCTGTAATTCTATGCAGGCGTTGAGAAACCGTAGGTTTTTGAAGGTAGGTGACATGACCCTCAGAGTTGCGAACGGAGCTAGCATGGATGCTAAAGCCGTGGGGGACTATCACCTGGGAATGACAGATGGGCATGTTTTGGTTTTGCGTAATTGCTTTTTTGTACCCAACGCAACTTGTAATATCATTTCTGTATCTTTGGTTTCTAAAGAAGGTTATGAATTTGCGTTTGTAAGTAATGTTGTAAACATTCACCTTAATCAAGTTCTGATTGGGTCAGGTACACTGAGCAATGGTATATACGTGTTAAACCAACCACAGATTTTCAATGTCCAGAATACACACAAAAGAAAGTCTCCAGATATTAATTAGGCTTTCTTATGGCATTGTAGACTGGGTCACATCAATGAGACACGGTTGACTAAGTTACATAAAGAAGGATACTTGGATCCGTTCGAGTATCAGTCTTATGCCACTTGTGAATCTTGTCTCATGGGAAAGATGACAAAGACTCCGTTCACTGGACACGGAGAAAGAGCGAGCGAGCTCTTGGGACTCGTACACAGCGACGTGTGCGGTCCAATGTCTACGCATGCGCGAAGCGGTTACTCTTACTTCATTACTTTTACGGATGATTTTTCAAGGTACGGTTATGTCTTCTTAATGAAACATAAGTCCGAAGCCTTTGAAAAGTTCCAGGAATATAAGAATGAAGTAGAGAAACAGACCGGCAAAAGTATCAAGATTCTAAGATCGGATCGGGGTGGAGAATACTTAAGTGCCGAGTTCCTGAATCATTTAAAAGAGAACGGAATTCTCTCTCAGCTTACTCCTCCATACACTCCGCAACACAACGGTGTATCGGAGAGACGGAACCGAACCCTATTAGATATGGTACGGTCCATGATGAGCAACGCTGAGTTACCGCGATCATTCTGGGGGTATGCGCTAGAATCAGCTGCGTACCTTTTGAACCGAGTTCCTACTAAGACTGTGCCTACTACACCATATGAGATGTGGAGTGGGAAGAGACCCTATCTTAAGCACATTAAGACATGGGGATGTCCAGCTTTTGTAAAAAAGCAGCATGCGGACAAGCTCGAGGCACGCTCAGTACAGTGCAAGTTCGTGGGATATCCAAAGAACTCCAAGGGATATTTCTTCTACTGCGAAGAGGAACAAAAAGTTCTTGTTTCTCGTCATGCCTACTTCTTGGAAACTGAGTTTTTGGAAAACCAGATAAGTGGGAGCACAGTAGAGCTGGAAGAAATTCCAGAACCACAAACCATTACTGAAAGCTTAGAGGAACCAGAGGGTTCGAAAGAACAGGACATTCCTACGCCGCTCCGCGGGAGTAGTAGGCAGTCTCATCCGCCCGAGAGATACTACGGTTTTCTCATAGACGGGGATAGAGAGGATTGCATCATAGATTGTGATGAGCCTACTAGCTTCCAGCAGGCCGTTCAGAGCGTTGACTTGGTAAAATGGCTGGATGCAATGCGGACCGAAATGAAGTCCATGTACACCAACAAAGTATGGACGTTGGACATTGCTCCAAACGGGGTAAAACCCGTAGGATGCAAGTGGATCTTCAAAAGAAAGATTGGTGTAGATGGACAGGTTGAGACCTATAAAGCTAGACTTGTAGCAAAGGGTTTCCGTCAAAGACCTGGCTTGGACTATGACGAAACCTTTTCTCCAGTGGCTATGCTGAAATCCATTCGGATCCTTCTTGCCATTGCTGCCTTCCACGATTATGAGATTTGGCAGATGGACGTAAAGACCACTTTTTCTAAATGGAAATTTAGAGGAGTGTGTCTATATGGATCAGCCAGAGGGTTTCATTCAGAGTGGGAGCAGCGGAAAAGTGTGCAAGTTGCTTAAGTCCATCTATGGACTAAAGCAGGCATCGCGGAGTTGGAATATCTGTTTTGATGAGACGGTCAAGGAATTTGGCTTTATCAAAAATCCTGATGAATCATGCATCTATAGTAGATTTATAGCGAGAACTGTAGTATTCCTCGTTTTATACGTGGATGACATTCTCTTAATAGGAAATGACATTCCTATGCTACAATCTGTCAAGGGGTTCTTGTCGCACAGGTTCTCCATGAAAACCTGGGTGATGCCTCATACATCCTGGGGATCCGGATCCATCGTGATAGATCCAAGAGGATATTAGGACTTTCTCAGTCCAGGTACATCGACACCATAGTGAAAAGATTCAGTATGGAAGATTCCAAGCACGGTAACCTATCGGCTTGTCACGGGATCACCCTCTCTAAAGAGATGTCTCCCAAGACTGATTTGGAGAGGGATCGCATGTCTATTATACCCTACGCTTCTGCGGTAGGCTCTATAATGTATGCGATATTGTGTACCAGACCGGATGTAGCTTATGCACTGAGTGTGGTAAGCCGGTATCAGTCAAACCCTGGGGAGAAACACTGGATAGCGGTAAAGAACATTCTCAAGTACCTGAGAAGGACTAAGGAGATGTTCTTTGTGTATGGTGGAAAAGACCTCCAGATCGAGGCCTTTGCTGACTCCAGCTTCCAGAGTGACAAGGATGATTCCAAATCCATGTCGGGTTTTGTCTTTACCCTCAATGGAGGGGCGGTGTGTTGGAAGAGCTCCAAACAGGAAACCGTTGCAGACTCGACGATGGAAGCGGAATACATCGCTGCATCTGATGCCGCAAAAGAAGCTGTCTGGATGAGGAAGTTCTTAAAAGAAATTCAGGTGGTTCCGTCCATTGTTGACCCAATACCTCTGTATTGCGACAACAACGGGGCTATAGCTTTAGCGAAGGAACCCAGGTCCCATCAGAGATCCAGGCACATCTTGAGGCGGTATCACCTGATCAGGGAGATCGTGGATCGAAAGGAGATCGAGGTTCCGAGGGTTGCTTCAGAAGAAAACACTGCAGATCCATTCACCAAGGCACTGCCCCTGACTCAGTTCGAGCGGCTGATCGAGAAGATAGGTCTTCGATACGCCAGTACATGGCCTTAGTGCAAGTGGGAGATTGTTAGTGTATATGCCCTAGAGGCCATTACTGTATCATACTAGTCTGTATATTACTTAATGGAAGCTTGGGATATTCACCTTGTATAAACAATCTTGCTCAATATAGTAGTATGCTACTTGGTTTGTTTCTACTTCATTGTGTACTTGTGTTTATTTTAGTATATCACTTATACGCATTAGTGGAGCCCTTAGGATCTTTGCTTGATTACCAGCGTTGTGATGGCAGTCACACTAGTGGGGGCTGGGTAATCTATAAGCACATCCTTATACAGGTCCCTAGTCGCAGGACTATCGAGACAGGGCATCGATACTCCGGAGTAGACTAGCGTATGCGCTTCTCATCCCAGTGTGGGAGATGGTCTGTCCCACAGCCATCAGTACGTCGTACTGGAGATAGTATACGGGTGCTCGTTGGGTTACGAGTATACTGGACAGGACTCGTCGGGAACTGACAGGTTGGTATTATACCTATCGTCAGTTATCAGTTCCCAGGTGACATGAGTACAGCTTAGTCCGCTGACTTGACACTGACACTTCGCCTCGAGTGTGTTCCCACTGCACTTTGATCACTACCCTACCACGGCTCAAAGGAGTCGTGCAAACAGGTGGTGGTTGGGTGCAGTCCCGAAGCACTTGGAGGCAGTGACGGTTAGACAGGATTCGTCTCTCCCGGTATTGGGGGTTGACATCGCGCTGTGTCTAGGAGAGCCATTACACGAGTAGTCCCTGGCCAGGGCAAGCGAGATATACTGGTAGGCTTCCAGTGTTATCTCAGGGTGTTTTGGGCTTCACTGCGACACGAGTTGTACCGCTATTAGGGGACTGTCGTTTTACCGCCCCCTAGGCCCGACATGCGATGTATTAGACGAACAGACCAGACTGTACGGAGACTGTCACATTCAGACTCAGTAGGAGTTCAGATGGGGTTTCACCTCGTCGGCCTTCTTGTCGGCATCTACCTGGGGACCGTTACGCACAGCTAGTGCCGCTTGCGGTCTGTGGTTAAACCCACTGCCAGCGTATTGTCGAGTCTTTAGAGTCCCACACAGAGGGTATTCGCCTCTGGGCAAAACAGAGTAGAGGTCGCATGGTTTTGCGACAGGGTTCGTTCTCATCCGCGCACTTGTGCACGTTTGGTGTCCGGACGGATATTACTGGCTGGCTCTGGTTTGAGTCAGATACTGGTATATGTTTTGGGTTGCTTTTATCTCTCAGTATTCATGTTCCTCGGAACAAGAATGCAGGTGTGTATGCACAGTTGTTTGAGGAGGAGCAAGAGGATTTTCATTAGGGTTTCGGAACGGGTGCGTATGCACAGTTGACAGTCGTCTTTTTCCAAACCCTAATGGATTTATGTTATATCAATTAATAATATTAATAAAATGAAATTGTGTCATGGTTGGATTTTGTTGACTAGTTGACCATGGTTGACTTGTTGACCATCATCATTACAAAAGAAAGATGCTCTTTGATTCTAGCATTTTCATTTAATGTTTGAAATGATAATGGTCATTCCTAAACCTTCCATCAACTATTTCATTTTCATTATTATTATTAATTTGAGAATTCTTTTTCTTTTGGTATTATGGTTGCAAGAAAGAAAAAGATAGCTCATTATATGATTTAGCTTCTCTCTCCTCACTTCATCTTCTTCTTCCTCTAGCAAAAGGAGAATCCTTCTCATGTGTTGAGAATCCCTATCCTTAAAAGAAAAGCACCCCTTAGACACTCTCTACTCACTCTAGGATCAATGGTTTAGCAAGCCGAAGATTCTAGTTCTCTCAGAGTTCGAGAAAGAGCCCGAAGGTTGAACCCTCAGGTGGATCCATCTTTGACGGAAGAAGGCAACAAGGAAGAACCATCAACCTCTACAAAAGTTTGAAGAAGAAGGAGTTTAAGTTAGGTATAACCATCTCTCCGAGTAGCTGACTCTCTTTATCTTGTTTGCTAGTTTAGTTTAGAAAAGATCCCGACTTTGTTAGTCCATGTTGCCCCATGCGCTAAAAATTTGATTTTTATACCGTTTCCGCCTCCCCGTAAGAACCGGGGGTCGCAACGTGGACTTACATGTACGTCGACAACAAGGGTTGTTTGATTGTTTTGCATGCGTAGGCTATAGGTTCTATCCTATGACCGTACCGTGTGCCGTATTGGTTTTCCGGACTTGATATTAATAGCATTTGTGATTGTGTATTTATTGTAGGTACTTTCGCGTGGATTCCGAGACGACAGAGAACATCGACTACGGCTGAACAAGGAGTTCCACAAGTGAGTAGTTTTATATTTACGGGGGAAGTCGAGTTGATGGCGTATAGCACCCCTGCAAACTTTGATAGAAACTGATATATAGAATATGGTTAAGGAAACCTATATTAGAAAACTATGGATATGGTTAAAAAGATAGTTAGAGATGATATGAATGATTTAATATGTGTATCGAGATGTGAGAGGAAAGCTATAGGGATATGACTCTTTGACATGATATGATAGAAATGATGTCTCGAATTTATATATAAGGATATGAAAAGTGAATGTGAATCACGATATATAAATATAGATAGTGCACGAGAATAAATAGGAGATATTAATGTGAATGTGAATCGCGAGATGAGATTTATAAGATAGAATGTATATGTAAGATGACTTGATGTGAGATATTAATGTGATGAAAAGAGTATACGATGTGATATGATGACATGGTGTGATATGTTGTTATATGGATGTGAGTCGATATGAGATAGTTGATACCTTTGTCGGTCTCCCGATATGAGATTGATACAGATGTGACCTCGGATATAGGTATATATATATATATAAAATGTTGTGAATCATGAGTGATATGTCGTACGGGACGTTAGGTCCGTACCCTCATTGTCATATAGGTTGATAGAATCCCTATTCGTTTAATGCCGCCGTACGATGGATTACCGTACGTGATGAGTTGACTTGATGATTGATCCATACCCTTGACTAGAGGATGCCGTACGATGTATTATACCGTACGTGAGGTTGTTGGGCTGGATGCCGATTGATAGATTCTATGACTCGGTTATGTTATAGAGACGTATACCTTGTAGCATTTCACTTACGATGTACTTTATGTTACGTTCTTAATATTCCCATTTGCATTACATATACCGGTGCTATATGGTTCTTAGGCACTAGAACAAGGTTCTACAAGGCATCAAACATGCCGTATTTAAAAATTTCAAGTGCCAAACAACCTAAGTAAGGATCTATACTAGAGAATTAGGGTTAAAAAACAACAAGTAAACAACTTTACTTCTAAGTGAATGAGGAATACAGCCTTTGTAGACCGGTCCTTCACTTCTAAAGCTCTGTGTAGTAGTCCCTTCGCTGTGAGTATCGATCTCCTGAACTCTAGTATGGGTTCTCCAGGAGAAATGAACAAACTTGCTCGAAGTCTTCGAGGCCGAAGATAATTTACGTCGAGGAGACTCAAGCTCATGCTACCTCTTCACTAATTGTGAAATTAGTGAAGCAAACACCCTAAACTAAATGGAAAGTAGTAGAGGATGATGAAGTAGGAAGTGGGCTCTCTTTAGATTTATTTTTCTCACAATATTTTCTTACCTTGAGAAAAGCCAGTGGGCTTTTTCTCATGAGGAAGAAGAAGCTCAAGTGAAGAGATGAGAGAATGAACTCATGTGGTGAGAATAGCAACTATGGGTGAGTTAGTGTCATACACTAACTCATGTAGAGAATAAACCATGGCTAAATTATAATGGTTAGGTTAATAAATATCTTTAGTAAAACAAAATTAGTGGACCAAGTCAATGCATCCACAAGCCTCTCTAAGCTTCATGCATATGACCAATTAACCACTAATTTGGATTTACTTTAAATATTAAACCCTACATTACAATTAGTATGGTGTAAGTCTCATACATCCATGTAGTGTGTATCAACAATCATGACACAAAAGTTGTACATTAATATATATCACATATACACTAATGCACACATGTGAGAAAAGAAATCATAAGTGAGCTAATATTAGTTAATGTAATCTAGTATATCTAATATACAATTATACATTAAATTATTAAATCAACACTTGATTTAATAATCTGGCTATATCACATATAACCGACTAATATCAAATGCAACAACTTATCGAATCAACACTTGATCCGATAATCCGGCTATATCTCATATAACCGACCGACGTCACGAGTCGCGAGAATAGAATACGGTATCACATACTCGCATCAATCTCGGTCCCGCACATATCACATATTTTCTCCTACTCCATTTCACATGAACCAGGAAACCACTGTGTAGGACTCTAAAGACTCGTCAATACGCCGGTAGTAGGTGACGATCATATCAAACACCCACAAGCCGCAAGCTGTCTTCTAAACGTAACGGCCACCCGGGTACTGAGCGATCAGAAGATCAACAAGCTAGCTTGCTCATACACCTGCGAATCCAATCAGTAACACTACCGTACAGTCCGGTCTCTTTGCCTGATATGTCGCATATCTCGTCTAGGGGTGGTAAACGTCAGACTCCAGTAACTCGAAAAGTAGTGCCGATATGAGGCTCATAACGGGTCGAGAAATTACTACTAACACTTACCAGTAAATTTCTGAAACAGCCCTGGCCAGGGACATCCTGTTATAGCCAATCGAGCACAGCGCAACATCAACCCCCAATACCGGGAGAGACGAAATCCCCTCCTATCGCTCATTGCCTCCATGTGACTCGGGACTGTACCCAAAAACCACCGTTTTACACATCCTCTTGAACGTAGTAAGGTAGAAATCAAAGTACAGTAGGAATCACACAAGACTCTATGACGATCTCGGGTCGACGGACTAACCTGTACCAGTGTCACCAGAGAACTGCCATCTGACGTGAGGTATACAACCATTTGGGAGTTCTCGGCGAGTCCGTCCAGTGTACCCAGTCTCCAACGAGCACCCGTATACCATCTCTGATGTCAAACACCAATGGATATGGGATCATCCATCGCCCATCTACATGGGTCGAGAAGCTATACGCTAGTCTACTCTGGTATATCGATGCCCCGTCTCGATACACCCACGACTAGGGACATTATAGGATGTACTCAAAGAATACCTTTGTCCCACTAGTATGATCTCCATCATAATCTAGGTAGTCAAGTGCGCATCCTAAGGGCTTTACCAACATGTAACAGAGAGACAATTAGTGTACATGTTAAGATAAAGAGTAACCAGATAGCATACTATCATGTCGAGCAAGAAAGTCCTCCCTATATATGTCCAAGCATCCATTACAATGTACATCTCATGTACAGTAATGGCCTCTAGGACATACATATAACTAACAGGTGCTAGTACACCTACACCATTATCGATGATGCGTATGTTTCACTTATACAGATTGGCCGGCTTACACACTTTCATTATCGATAATTGTTATGTCACTACACAGAAGAATTGCTGCATCATGATATGACTCCTTACATGATATACTTGCTATGTTCACATCATTTTGATATGTTGCATGATATATGGATATGCCCACATTTCTGTTCTATGTTTGCAAACATCATGCTTTATGATATTACGCATTGAGATGCCGTTTTTATGAGATTCTGGGTTTGAGAACCGTGGTTATATTTCAAAAGACAGTATGTCTTGTTTTAAAATCCCGGTTTCTCTAGATATGATATTTCAGTCCGTCCACCAAGCGTTTTCTCGGTTCTGAGACGTGTGATAGAAACCCGATTCGAGGAGCTAGATGATCCGTTTGCGGGTTCATGGTGGACCCGGTATGGTACCCCGGGGCAAGAAAGGGATGTTGTGCTGTAGACGATGAGCCTGGCAGAGGGACTACTACCTACCGGTGATTGTATTTGGGATCAGCGGTTATCCGGAGGATACCGACCTGAGTCGTGAGATGATATAGGTCGATCCGGACTGACGGAGCCCGTGGGCCGATCCGGACTGACGGAGCCCGAGATATATGAGGATTTACGTGTCAATGTTCGACACGGATTTCATGATGTTTCGAGTGTCGATGTTGGACACTCAGGTTCCATGATTTTGATGTGTTGATGGACAAATGTTGATTTATATCCTCATATTTACATGCATATGCTTTCATGATATTTACATGCATGATGTTGTTGTGTCATTGATGGACACGTAGATGTTATCCACATGCAGATAGGCATGGATTATATTGTTGGCACGTATGCAGATACGGTCACCCTAGATATCATAGTATTACATTTATGATATAGTTGACCTAGGAATCGTTGTTTTATTCGATTTCTACCTGATGATGTTTTCTACTCACAAGTTGGCAACTCACCCCCGTTGTGCCACAGTTCTTGTAGGTTGACCGCATGGATCAGTAGCGGCATCGCTGGCTCACAGCTGCATTTGGGTGATGTCATGACCCGAAATGGCACGTGACTGGCACTTGAATCATATGAAGTCTATAGGACCCCATCTAATTCAAGTTAGCCAAAATCCCAGAAATCTAAACCATTTAAATTAGAAGTCAAGGAAAACTTAGTTTTTAAGCAAGTGTTTTAACAAAATAAGCCGTAGTAAGCATTTTTAAACGTCAAGTCTTTTCCAAAAATTTCGGCAGAGTTTCCTTTGTAAAAGCTGGCCCCAAACGGGTACAAACATGCATAATATATATAATGAATAAAGGCATCCCCAAGCAGGAGCTAGCTCTTTGCCAATTGGCGGATACAAGCACGCTAAACTTATAATATACAACGCCGAAGGGCGAGGATCCAAAACTCAGAATGAAAACCAATATCCTCAAGAAAACCAGAAAAACCATAATAATACAAGCGCGCGACTCTATGGTCGAAAGAATATACACTGGTCTTCTAAGTCTATCAATAATACAAGTCTGGTTGATGGAGTTTACTAGATACAACAGAATGTAAATAAAGTACAATGGCGGTCACCATTCAAGTGAACCCACCTACCAAGCAATCACCCGGAAACAAGCAGTGTGCCAGCAAGCCGCAATGAAATTTGTACGGCAAAACCTGCAAGAAACTGTGGCACAATGGGGGTGATTTGCCAACTCGTGAGTAGAAAACATCACCGAGAAGAAATCGTATGTATGACTCTATCCTAGGTCATACCATAATATCCTCATAAAATAATATAATATAACCTGAAGCATCAACTAATGGCAAGGGTAAACATCTATACATAAGTGTAATACCAAGTGCTCGTGTCAGTGCCTCAGGTAGCAACATGTCACATATATGATGTACGAAGGCATGAAAACAGAATACATTTTGAATAAGGAAACTGTTTTCATATCTCAATGAGATTTCTGTATAAAATCGAAGTATCATCAATGAAATCAACAGAGAATCCGTGTCAAGCATCGACACAAAATATATATCCCAATATCTCAATATCTCGGACTCCGGCAATCCGGAATGGCCCATATAATAAAATATCAATATCTCAATGTCTCAATATCTCGGGCTCCGGAAATCCGGACTGGCCCCGGGCTCCGTAATCCGGACTGGCCCATAATCAAATCTCATGACTACGTCGGTATCCTCCGGATATCCGTCGCATCATAAATAACCGGTCGGTAATGCTCCCCTGCCAGGCTCAACGCCATCATCTGCGACCATCTTGCCCCGGGGTACCGCACCGGGTCCACCATGCACCGGCAGACGGTTCCTCCTCCTCCTCGAATCGGGTGTATGATATCACTCAAGAGCCGAGAAAACTCATAGTGGACACATCTCACATCATATCATAAGAAAACCGCAATTTCTATCTTTAAAATTGATAACGAGTTTATAAAATCTTTGCGGTTTCTCCAAATCCAGAAATCTCATGGAAATCCGAAATCCTAAATCTCGAGAGTAAATAACAGTGAATTACTGGCATAAAGCCCCATAATATTGCATGACAATGAATATGTATACATGCACGGGCATCTATTTAAAGAATGCAATATCTAAACTAGCACAGTAATGATATATCGGAACTATTAGCTAACAAGCGATATCAATGAATTAATATTCTCTAAAGTGTACGTGAAATGGCAATTACCGATGATGATGTGTGTGAGCCGGAAAGCAAGTGTTCGTGGACATACGCATCATCAGTAATAGTGCTTGTGTCCTGACAACATAGGTTCATAATAGCAAAAGAAACTACATGTGTAAGCATGCAATGCGATAAGAACAACATGAATATCCGGAAAAGGATGCAATAACCGCAACATATAAGAATATACATTTATATAAACGAGTCATACAGTTTTGGCATTTGAAATAGCACGAATCTTGGTTTTTAGAAAATAAGGGCTAAAATGTTTTTAAGAAAAGGTACGTCCTTTGAAATATCCATAGTATCCCTCGGCCTGTCTTTTAAATACCCACGATTCGTTAGTTTTGAGACTCAAGCCCAGTCTAACATCTACCTGATAACTACAGGATTAAACTAAGTGACTAATCGAAAGGGGTAAAGAAATCCACCTAAGTCCGAGTCGATATATATATCTAGTAGTCGATGATCCCGCCTCAATAGCGCCACGTACAATAAAACATACAATACGACATCCTTGAGTCAAGAGTGTGGATCAATCATCATATTTAAAATTCGTACAGTAAAATCCATCATACGGCATCATAAAATCGGGGTACTGGTCTACTATCACATTTATCTCATTATCTAACTTGTATCATTATCATCATATCATGAACTAGGGGTACTGGTCTAAAGTCTAGTACATTCCGATACCATCAACATATATCGCGTGTGTATGAAAACGCATCGCTCAACGATCCACTATAATATCATGTCGTGTCTCATAGAACGACCTAAATCACGTCACCGATCTCACGGCATCATGTCCGATCACATCGACTCATCTCCAAGTATCATATACTATCCTCATCATCCGTGTATATGTATATGTCTGTGTGTGTGTGTGTGTGTGTGTGTGTGTACCAATGCAACCACACACACACACACACATATATATATACACACACATATAAACGTGTACACCCAAAACCATATCACGTGTGTGCATGTGTGTGTGTGAACCTTTACCATTGGGTTTCGCGACTAAGAAATTACACTATAAGCACTATCTTATAATTACACTAAAACTAACCCGTGAACACCTAAAGCCTATCTTGATAATCATCCACGTATCACAATACACATATTTATCTATATATATAACGTATCCGTATACAACACTGCGATACTGCGAGGGTGCTATACGCCATGCACCCGACTTCCCCCGTAGATATATATCTACTCACCTTGATCCTTACTTGCCGAAGTCGATGTCGCCATCTTCTTCTTCATCTTCCGAAGTCCACGTGAGGGTACCTACATATCAGATATATCGTATCACATCAAAACGTCCAATTCAAAACCAAAACGACCCGCGAATCACACATAGGTTAAAACCTATGGTCTACTCATGCAAATCAACCAAACAACACCCGATATCGTCGTACAAACGTCAAGTGACCGAAAAAAACCAAATATCAAAACTTCAAGTCAAGGAAGGTTACAGAAACAAAGCAGCAACTCATGAAAACTTTCTCCAGATTTTGGTTCAGGTAAAATTGGGATAAACAAACAATACAGTGGTGTAGTATAGGGGGTAATGAGTTACAGACCAAACCTAGACCCCCATTTCCACAACTTGGCCAGCCACAATGCCCAAGAATCCGGCCTGCTCGGCCAAAGTTGCTTGGTTTGGGTTCGTACTTGCAGGGTGGTCTCGTAGTGGTCCAACTAGGTCTCTGGGGTTGCTAGTTTTTCCAGTAAAGTTCTCAAGTCATTCAAGATTCCCTGCACCCACTAATTATTCACAAACCGACATTTCGATATCTAAAGTTCAAGCTTGGGGTTCTAGCTTTGGTTTGGGATAATTTTCAACACTAAAGGGGGTTCTAGTCACTAATTACACCTCAATTGCACCACCTCAATTCAAATTAAACCCTAACCTCAACTTGGAATTTTCAACCATCACTAAACTACACTTAAACACTTCTAGACTTAAATAGATGCTAAAGTAATTGAAATACTACCCTAATGATGAAAGAATTACCTTATTTGGCAACTCAAGAAAATTCTTGAGTTGCCCCAAGGGGCTCAAAATCCAAACTTTCTTGGTTCCCCATACTTGTAGTGAGCTTGTGCACAATTTTTGTAAAGAGGATGCAAGCTTTTGTTGTGGGATTGATGGCCTTGTGAGGAGGTGGAGATGGTGGAGGGAAGAGGGCAGCCAAGTGAGGGGAGAGGAGAGAAAAAGATCAAGATGGAATAAATAAAAATGAGCCATGTCCAAGGTTGAGCCCTCACCCTCTCTCCCTCCCTTGCCCATACCCCCATTCTTTAATATATTTCTTTTTCTTTTTACCCTTTCTTTTATTTTCTTATGGTTTTGTAAAACAATTCCAAAAATCATAATGAAGCCATGCACAATGAAGACTTAAATCATGTTTCATAAAATTGTAACAAGTATTTTTTTGAAAATTTGACATGGTGCATGTCATGAAGCCAAATCAAGATAAATGCATGATTAGTGAACATTAATCAAGTTTAGAATTAAACTTGTATATAATTAATTATAAAAATTTATAATTTGCCTAAATCACATAAATCCCTCCAAAATCACCATTCAATTTAATTTTCTAATATTTTCCAAACTATCAGTATATAATTATACCACATCATTAAAACTAATCTCCACATATTAAAATATTCATAATATTTATTATTTTAATTATTTAACTTCTCAAAAATAATATTTTATTTTTTTGAAATGTTACAGGTGATTTGCTTTGGTAGGTGGTATATGTTGGATCGTGCCACTCTTTTATTATTATTCCTGTTGTATTTAGTCATCTCCATCAATCAAAAATAGTATTTGTATAAATAGTAAGACTTAGAAGGATTTTTATTGGTGAGACTTAGAGCGATGGGTTATATGTTCGCTTATTGGGTTGATGCCTTGCTTTATTCATTACCCTTGGTGTTGATCTTCGCCGTTGGGCGTCGTATACTATATTGTGACTTGCGTGGTTGTGATTCCTCCGGTTGGTGAAGAGCTAGCTCCCGCTTGGGGATGCCTTTATTATTATTATGTGTATGTGGTTTTGGATCAAAATATACAAAGGAGGTGCTGCCCAAATTTTTAAAAGACGAAACATATTTTTCAACTAGTAAATCCACTTGCATTTTTATCTTCCATTGTCTATGTATTTAAGAAAACTTTTGATTTCATCATACCTTTATTTCAAAACTTCACCTCTTTTATTTTCTTTAAAAGGTTTAGATTTCTGGGCTTCGGCTTACTTGAATTACGTTACGCCTTTAGACGTTGCGTGATTTAAGTGCCGGTCACGAACAATATTTTCAGGTCGTGATAAAGTTGGTATCAGAGCGCTAGGTTTAACAGTGGTTCGAGTCTATGTTTGACTATGCTGAGTCAAGGGCGGGTATGTATTTCGGAACCTAGGCTTGACCTTACGGAACATAGACTTGAACAGGAGGATATTAGACCCGAACTTTCGTTTCATAGGTTAACCCTGATTGATGGAGTAGGTAGCTTGAGTAGTGTGACGTACCATATGTATGTTCCGCGGAATATTTACGATACGATACCCTACTTAAGAAACCTTAGGATGTATATATCTTGAGACTAGTGGTTCTCTTCGTTCCCTTGATCATACATCCATTTGAGATCCTTGATCCTATTCGTTTCAATGATCATATTCTCATTGATTCCGTTCCTCCTTATGATCATGTATCCATTCAGGATCTGTTGATTCCTTTCTTTCCTTTGATATGTTTTCATCGATACATACTTGAGGTTCCTGTCACCATGGTTTGAGCGCAGATTGAGCTGCTGCTAGTGATGCGGTCAGGGCGAGCTCGTTATGGACGAGGACTGACATCGTGTTTTCTGGTGATATGGGAACGTCTCGATGAAGTGTTGTGTTGTGACCTCTCATTTGAGGCGAGTGTTCGGTTTTGCACCGGATGATCGAGCCATTGTTAGTGGCTGCCTGTTGTGGGAGGACTGTTGATGTACAGCTTACCTCAGAGTTTGTGATGTCGTCTACCGTGCAGACAAATGACCCAGCTGTTGCTGAGATTGATAGGACGTCGCTTCCAGAGCTTACGAGATGAGATCGCTGGAGCTTTCAGGCAGAGATGCAGCAGAAGATAGCTAGTCTATCTCGAGTAGAGCTTAGCGACTGAGATGATTCGTCAGATTTGATGCGCCGACGCATGCCCAATTAAGTTGATGATTTCCAGTATGGAGAATCTTACTCAGATCTAGAGTAGATCGATCCAGAGATGACGTTGTTCGTTGAATGATCCGATAGGTGATCAATAAGTGGACCAGCTTTAGATAGAGGACCTCACCCAGATGCGTTGTGAGTTGATCGAGAACGGACGAGTATTGAGTATTCCTCTGATGGTTGGGACGAGTTCCCGAGGACGTGTTCGGCTAGATATCTTCTACAGAGTGATAAAGATACCGAGTTTGTAATTTCGAGTCCGTGTTAGAGACTCCGGATTGACTGTAGCCGAGAACCATTGCAGTACGCAGATAGCATGACGTGTCGTCGAAGTATACGATAATAAAGACGAGTGGAACAAGAAGTTCGTGCGAGATGTTAACGAGTTTTGGTTACTCCCCATCGAGATTAGAGATCTGAAGTGTATACAGAGGCGTTAGGATACGGCCAGTTCCTGAGGAAATGCTGTGCTAGAACGCAGATGTCCAGGAAATGAGAAAAGATTAGGTAAGAGCACCAGCCTCCATATAGTTCGGCATAGGCGAGATCGGAAGAGACCCTGAGTAGGTTCCTTCCAGGACACTGCTGCAATAAGATTTGCACCGAGGATCAGTTGTGTCACATGTATTCAAAAGGCCAGAGGCCGATGCCAGTGACGTGCTTTTTTACGAGTTGTCATGCTAATTGGCTGAGAGATGACAAGAGGAGTGCCAGATCACAATCGTTTCCATTAGTTCACCTGACCGGACCGACGAGCCGATGGATTTCGAGATTTGTAATCCACAGAGAAATGAGGACCCAGAAACAGAAGACGCCAGACCGTGAGCTGGAGGCAAGTAGATGTTCTTGCTCTGCCAGTTTTGGGCGCACCAATATTTTTCGACATTGTAGGAGGTGTACCTCAATGTCATTTGTTACGATTTGCGTTAGTGATCTGAGTATCATGCTTATATCGCTTGGATTTGAGTTTTGATGATTGAGTTTCATGATATTGTTTTCGTGCACCATGGCTGCATATTCTGGGTATCTACATTTTTGTGCATATTTATTGCACTTGATATATATTTATACATCGCTACATCGGTTTGCGATTTGTGCATATTTATTGCACTTGAAATCGGTTTTGTACCTTGGTAGCACGTGTTCATGATTTCATGGATTTCATACAGTTGATTTGATTTTTGCACTCGGTATAGCTCATATGTGCTTGCAGTGCATTGATACGGATTTTGTGCACATAGTTGCACACGTTTTTGATTTTATACACCTTGGTACACTCGGTGTTGTTTTTTATACGCATTCGAGTTATTAATGCGTTTCCGTGCATTTGTTGCACTCGATTTGTATTTTGTACAATTGTTGCACTAGGTTTTTACGCCGTGCATTTGATGCACTGTATTTGTATTTCGTGCACTGGATGCACTGTATTTGTATTTCGTGCACTGGATGCACTAGAGTTGTATTTCGTGCACTGGATGCACCGGATTTGTATTTCGTGCACTGGATGCACTAGATTTGCATTTCGTGCATTTGTTGCACCAGATTGGTGTTTCGTGCATTGTTTGCACTAGATTTATACTCCGTACATTGGTTGCAACCGATTTATGTAATTGAGCATTTGTTCACCAGGTTTATGTTTTTGTAAGCGTTTGCACTTGATGTTCGTGTTCGTGCATGCTACTGCACTAGGTGTTTTATACGGACCCGACACACTTGGGTTAGATTTTTGCGCATATTAGGTGCTTGATATTGGATTTTGTGCGTATCGGATGCACTTGAGCGAGATTTTATTCGTGCATGTTGGATACACTTGACTTATAATTTATTCGTGCATGTCGGATACACTTGATTTAGATTTCATTTGTGCATGACGGATGCACTTGATTTGGATTTTTGCGCATGTTGGACGCCTGATATGAGATGTGATTTTGTGCACACCGGATTCACTCGATTGAGATTTTCATTCGTGCATGTTAGTTGCACTGGATTGAGATTTTCGTGCACTATAGATGCACTAGTTGTTGTTGTCGTGCACACCAGTTGCATTTGACAGATGCTTTCGTGCACACCCGTTGCACTTATTTTTGATTTTATGCATATTGTAGCACTGGTATTTGGATTTGATTTCCGTGCGCACTAGGCGTACGTGATTATTGGATACGCCTTTTGATTGATGTGAAAAAAGTGTGTGTAGTAACCGCAATCAATAACGGTGTCGCGTGTAGCTAGACCGAGATGAGTACGGGTCGTCCTCAATGAAACGTTGAATCTTTTATTCTTACTTTAGGCGTGTTGATTAGGAAAGAAGAAAGAATAATGAAGAATGAAGAATGATTGTAAATTCTAGATCCATGTCAAACACGGATGCAGGATATAGATCTAGATTAACTACGGATGTGGGTTTTATATTAGAAGGGGGTTTGTAGGGTTCGTTAAGATTTGGTAGTCATTGATGATTAATTAAAGATTACTCCTTTTATCTTTTAATAGATTTAAAACTAGATCAACAGTAATGCATGTAGATTAGGGTTTCTGGAGGGAAAGGGTTCCCATCTTAACCCCTATCTTGACATGGATCTCCTTTCATGTTTAGCCTTTACCAAAACAATCGTTTATCTAATCTTTAATCGTGGTCATGACTATCAATGAATTGATAGTGCGTCCGATTAGGATGTTAACTATTCTTTTGGTAAAGTTTATAAACTTTATAGGATGTAAAAAGAGTTTAAGGATCTTCATCATCCATTAATCTACCCTAATCCTACGAACCCTAACAAGCGGAGAATTACTTGCGTATGTTTGAGATAAAAGAAGAGATAGAGATCATGATGTAAATAAAATGCAATAAGAATAAAATGATATAAGAAAACAATTACCTCTATTAATCAACAAGATCAAGTACACTTTGTTCCTTTACAAAATGATTACAAAACCCTAGTTTGCTTCTCGATCTCTTCTTAAGGAGGTAGATGAACTGTCGATGATCAACCAGGATTCTTGAGCCATCATGTACTTCGTGATCGCGTCGGTTTGATCCTCTTTCCAAGAGGCTCTCGGTCTTTATTTATAGTCATAGAGCCAGAACCCTAGTTTCCTAATATGGTAACTAGTTGTTACGATCGTAACTCCAAAATCCAGAGCCCTAGATCTTCAAAGATGTGGCGGAACCGCGGCCATTAGGTGGGTTTTTCCACGGATCCGCAGTGGGGTAGAGGATTCTTCTCTTCAAAAATCTTGCGGCCTCTTTTGGTGACACATGTAGACTATTTTGATATCTGGAATCTGAAAATCTTCTCTAAGTCTCTGCCAGAATTGATTTCTTCGATTTACTTTAAGATTTCGGCAGATTTGATCTTGCCAACTCAGATTTCCTTGATTTCAGTCCTGATATAATTTCTGCACAATAACTCAATAAATAATGTTAGTAGAATTTTCTTTTTATTAAGATATTATCTTAACCATTTGACATGATATTATAGTTTTAGAAGAATTGGTCAAAGATATTTGATAAGGTAAGCATATTTAAATGGACTAAATATTATATAGATATTATATGTTTACATTTTCCTTCATAATGTTAATTATAATATATAAACAAATGAAAATAGTATTTTTACAGATAAACCCTCATATGTATTATATTTGTAATAAACACCTTTTATTATTTAAAATTTGTAAGGAAAATGTCATATCAAATGCACGATATTTTCGACTGAACACCTTTCGAGGCTGATTTTTCTCTTGAGCATTTTGTTTTCATGATGGTCACTATATTATGTAGTAGCCGAACATGACTGATCTGGGGACAGTACCTGAGTATTTTGCATGCATTAAAATTTTAACAAGAGGTTTTCAAAAAGGAGCTATAGCCTCGCTATTTTCTACGTGTCCGCGAGCGACACGAATATTTACAAAGGAAAACTTTTTGAGATATTTTAAAAGGGCGGAAAGTATAATTCAGCAAAACATATATGAACCTATATTATTACTTTACAAATGAGCGTCCGTCACTTGTGCTGTGAGTTACGCATCACACGGCGATTCAGAAAAGATTTTGCATATGTTTTATTCAGTTTTAAGAGATTTTTCCAAGGATGCGTACTATATACATATTATAGTATTTGACTAGTGTATATTGGATTTCAGTAGTGGATTTCGAGATCTGTATCTCCATTGTAAATCCGATGATTTGCGTGACGCTTGACGGAGTTCGATTTTGAGTTTCATACTCGTTTTCAGGCGCATGCGATGCGCTGTGTTATTTCTGTATCTCCCGTGATTTCGGAGCCCCGTTGATTTGAGCTGATTGTTGAAATTTTTTAGCATTTGGGGGTTTAAATTTAAATTCGGGAACCGAATTTATTTAAGGGGGGATGATTGTAACATTTCAGAAAATATAAAATATTATTTTTGGAATTTAATATTAAATTAATATATTTCTCGAAAGCTGCCAGATTTGCGAGTTTGGGGGTTTTGTAAAATGGTATAAATATATACCAATATTTATGAAATAATTGGAGATTTAAAATAATTTATTCATTTAAATATATATCTATTGGATTTGGTATTTTTATAATTTATTATATGCAAGTTTGAAATTAAACTTGATTAGTGCACTGTAGAGAATACGAACGTAGAAATCACCCCGTGTCGGTTTTGTGAAGTTGTCTTGGCCTACAGGGAATCTGGAGAAACTCGAGAAGTTTCTGAGAAAAACTAACAACTCTAGAGACCTAGTTAGACCAATAAGAGACCACCATGAGAAGACGAACCATAACGGAGCAGTCTTGGCCGAGCTGGCCGGTTTTATAGGGCATGTGGCCGGCCTCATTGTGGTGTTTGGTGCTGGAATTGGTTCTATAGCTCACTTATCCCATATACTACCCCACTGCATTGCTAGTTTAGTCCCAATTTAACCTGAAATAAATCTGGGAGCATATTGAGGTATTTTTAGCTATGTTTTCCGAGTTTTGAATGCTTGGTTTTGATGTTCGGATTTGTATTTGGTTGTTGGGCGTTTGTACGTCAACAACAAGGGTTGTTTGATTGTATTACATGCGTAGGCTATAGGTTCTAACCTATGAGCGCACTGGGTGCCGTATTGGTTTTCCGGACTTGATGTTAATAGCATTTGCGATTGTGTATAAATTGTAGGTACCTTCGCATGGATTCCGAGACGACGGAGCACATCGACTACGGCTGAACAAGAAGTTCCACAAGTGAGTAGATTTATATCTACGGGGGAAGTCGGGTGGATGGCATATAGTACCCCCGCAAAGTTTGATGGAAATCGATATATAGAATATGATTAAGGAAACCTATATTAGAAAACTATGGATATGGTTAAGAAGATAGTTAGAGATGATATGAATGATTGAATATATATATCGAGATGTGAGAGGAAAGCTATAAGGATATGACTCTTTGACATGATATGATAGAAATGATGTCTCGAATTGATATATAAGGATATGAAAAGTGAATGTGAATCACGATATATAAATATAGGTAGTGCACGAGAATAAGTAGGAGATTTAGAGTAGCGTGACATGAGATTTATAAGATAGAATGTATAGGTAAGATGACTTGATGTGAGATATTAATGTGATGAAAAGAGTATACGATGTGATATGATGACTTGGTGTGATATGTCATTATATGGATGCGAGTCGATATGAGATAGTTGATACCTGCAGATCTGGCAGATTCACCACAGACCTTGGTAGTCTTGTATGTCGGTCCCACGATATGAGATTGATATGGATGTGACCTGGGATATAGGTATATATATATATATAATGTTGTGAATCATGAGTGATATGCCGTACGAGACGTTAGGTCCGTACCCGCATTGTCATATAGGTTGATAGAATCTGTAATCGTTTAATGCCGCCGTACGATGGATTACCGTACATGATGAGTTAACTTGATGATTGATCCATACCCTTGACTAGAGGATGCCGTACGATATATTATACCGTACGTGAGGTTGTTAGGCTGGATGCCGATTGATAGATTCTCCGACTCGGTTATGTTATAGAGACGTATACCTTGTAACATTTCGCTTACGATGTACTGTATGCTACATTTTTAATATTCTCATTTGCATTACATATACCAGTGCTAGGGAACCTACACCATTATCGATGATGTGTATGTTACACTTACACAGATTGGCCGGCTTACACACTTTCATCATCCATAATTGCTATGTCACTACACAGTAGAATTTCTGCATCATGATATGATTCCTTACATGATATACTTGCTATGTTCACATCATTTTGATATGTTGCATGATATACGGATATGCCTACATTACTGTTCTATGTTTGCATACATCATGCTTTATGATATTACGCATTGAGATGCTGTTTTCATGAGATTCTGGATTTGAGAACCGTGGTTATATTTCAAAAGAAAGTATGTCTTGTTTTAAAAACCCTGTTTCTCTTGATATGATATTTCAGTGCGTCAACCATGCGTTTTCTCGGTTCTGAGACATGTGATAGAAACCCGATTCGAGGAGCTGGATGATCCGTTTGCGGGTTCATGGTGGACCCGGAATGGTACCCCGGGGCAAGAAAGGGATGTTGTGCAGTAGACGATAAGCCTGGCAGAGGGACTACTACCCACCGGTGATCGTATTAGGGCTCGGCGGTTATCCGGAGGATACCGACCGGAGTCGTGAGATGATATGGGCCGATCCGGACTGACGGAGCCCGAGATATATAAGGATTTACGTGTCGATGTTAGACATGGGTTTCATGATGTTTCGAGTGTCGATGTTGGAAACACAGGTTCCATGATTTTAATGTGTCGTTAATGGACATGCGTTGATTTATATCCTCATATTTACATGCATATGCTTTCATGATATTTACATGCATGATGTTGTTGTGTCATTGATGGACACGTAGATGTTATCTACATGCAGATAGGCATGGATTATATTGTTGGCACGTATGCAGATACAGTCACCTTAGATATCATAGTATTACCTTTATGATATAGTTGACCTAGGAATCGTTGTTTTATTCGATTTCTACCTGATGATGTTTTCTACTCATGAGTTGGCAACTGTTAGTTATATGTATGCCCTAGAGGTCATTACTGTACATGAGATGTATATTGTAGTGGATGCTTGAACATATATATGGAGGACTTTCTTGCTCAACATGATAGTATGCTATCTGGTTGCACTTTATCTTAACATGTACACTGATTGACTCTCTGTTACGTGTTGATAAAGCACTTAGGATGTGTACTTGACTACCTGGATTATCATGCGGATCATATTAGTAGGACAAAGGTAGTCCGTAAGTACATCCTTTAATGTCCCTAGTCGAGGGTGTATCGAGACGGGGCATCGATATACCAGAGTAGACTAGCGTATAGCTTCTCGACCCATGTTATGGGCGATGGATGATCCCATATCCATTGGTGTTTGACATGAGAGATGGTATACGGGTGCTCAGTGGAGACTGGGTACACTGGACGGACTCATCGAGAACTCCCAGATGGTATTATACCTCATGTCAGTTGGCAGTTTACTGGTGACACAGGTATAGGTTAGTCTGTCGACCCGAGATCGTCATAGAGTCTTGTGTGATTCCCACTATGCTTTGATTTCCACCTTACCACGTTCAAGAGAACGTGCAAAACGGTGGTTTTTAGGTACAGTCCCGAGTCACATGGAGGCAATATGCGATAGGAGGGGATTTCGTCTCTCCCGGTATTGGGGGTTGATATTGCATTGTGCTCGATTGGCTATTACAGGAAGTCCCTGGCCAGGGCTGCTTCAGAGATATACTGGTAAGTGTTATCAGTAGTTTCTCGACCCGTTATGTGCCTCATATCGGCACGACTTATCGAGTTGCTGGGGTCTGACGTTTACCACGCCTAGACGAGATATGCGACATATCAGACGAAGAGACCGGACTGTACGGTAGTGTTGCTGATTGGATTCGTAGGAGTATGAGTATGCTTGCTTGTTGATCTTCTGATAGCTCAATACCCAGATGGCCGTTACGTTTAGCAGACCGCTTGCGGCTTGTGGGTGTTTGATATGATCATCACCTACTGCCGGCGTACTGACGAGTCTTTAGAGTCCTACACAGAGGTTTCCTGGTTCATGCGAAACGGAGTAGGAGCACATATGTGATATGTGCGGGACCGAGATTAATGCACGTATGTGATACCGCATTCTATTCTCGCGTTTTGTGACATCGATCAGATATATGTGATATAGCTTGGTTATCGGATCAAGTGTTGATTCGATAAGTTGTTACATTAGATATTAGTCGGTTATATGTGATATAGCCGGATTATTAAATCAAGTGTTGATTTAATAATTTAATGTATAATTATATATTTGATATATTAATTTACATTAACTAGTATTGGCTCACTTAAGTTTTCTTTTCTCACTTGATTTTGTGCATATAATATATATATGATATATATTTGTGTACATGTTTTGTGTCATGCTTGATGACACATGTGACTTAGGTGTATGAGACTCACACCATGCTAGATTAATGTAGGGTTTTATTTAGTTTAAGTTAAACAAAACTAGGTGGAAATTGGATTGATGGTTGAAGCTTGGAGAAGCTTGAGGAACCAATGACCAAGTCTACTAATTTTGTCATACTAAAGATATTTATTAACCCAACCATTAGATTAGCCATGGTTAAGTCTCTACATGGGTTAATATGTGATATTAACTCACCCATGGTTCATATTCTTCAATTGGTTAATTCCATGAGAGAATTCATCATCTTCTTCCTCAAGCTCACTAGCTTTTGTGAAGTGCTGAAAATAACGTGAGAAAAATAAAACTAAAGAGAGCCTATCTCCTACTCCATCATCCTTTACTATTAGTCATTTGGTTTAGGGTGTTTGCTTCACTAATTTCACCATTGGTGAAGGGGTAGCATGAGCTTGAGTCTCTTCGACGTAGATCATCTTCGGCCTCGAAGACTTCGAGCAAGCTTGTTCTTTTCTCCGGGAGAACCCTTTCTAAAGTTCGGTTGTTCATGACTTGCAGCGAAGGGACTACTACATGGAGCTTTAGAAGTGAAGGACTGGTCTACAAATGTTGTATTCCTTATTCACTTAGAAATAAAGTGTTTACTTGTAGTTTCCATTTGATTCTCTTGTTAAAAATCTTGTCTTGGGTTGTTTAAACATGGCAAAAATTTAAATTTGGCATGGATGATGCCACCCAAAACTTTGATGTCGTGTTTAGGAACCCAACAGTGGTATCAGAGCCTAGCTAGAGAATTAGACGGATTGTGTAGGATTACGAAACCGAAATAACTCCACAACACCCGACATCGAACCCTATTTTCTGTAAAAAATTTCAGTGAGTCAAAAAAAATTTCAAACAGTTGCAGAATGTTGTATGTGATACAATATGAACACCGTACAAATTCCAATCCCCCCTCGGAAAATAGCCGAGCACATTGATGTTTTGGCCGGCGAGCTCGATTTGATCAAGCAGTTTTTGGTTGAAATTTGTACAGTATTCTGGTCTCTGGGGTTTGGTAATTCAGGTTTTGTTAGTTTTTGCTAAAATTGCATGTGATGTTAATTTACGGCATTAACTATACATAGTGTTTCATATTCGTAATTCTATTTTATTTTCGGGTTAATTTAGACGGTGTTAAAAAGTTCGAACGGATATCAATAACTCACTTTTCCTCCTGCTGGAAATTTTCCAAGAGTTGGATTTTTCTTTAGTTTAAAACTTTCAAAAAATCATGCAAGCGATTCTGTGGACCCTCTAGAAGAACGAAATCTTAACTCGATTATGTGACCGTCGAAACCGTCACTAAACCCTAGGGTTTGTGGTAGTTCAGCGGTGCCACATGTGAGGCATTGGTTGACCCTTCTACGGCTGGTTCATAGGAGCTGTAGCATGTTCTGGGACCTTTTGATCTTCGCTCAAGTGTTGAGCTATTTGGGAAATTTTTGGTGTTTGATTATTCGATCGGAAAGTTTAACATTGTCTAGTTATCTGAGATTGTGATACAATAATTGGAATCTGCACTAATTGGTTATGCGATAATTAATTAGATGCGTGCAAGTTTAACATTTCGGTCTCGGGTGAACTCGGGAATTTTGTTGAATTACCTGACTTCTTTTTTAAAAGTGTTTTCATAGTTGAGACCTAAATGTAAGATTTGCATTGTTAGGCATGAAATCCGTAAAATGTGATATTCTAAGTTTATGATGTCTAAGGGCAAAGACGATTCCAATTGTTGTAGTTTTTCACTTTCATTTCTGCGACTGTAAGTGTAATATATGGTGTATCGCCGATTTCGTTGCTATTGATCAACGACAATTGGGATACGTATATTTACTTACGTTGATGACATGTGATGTTATGTGTTGCTGTATATGTTATATTGGATCGTCGTGTTTTGAATAGCCGGGGGTTTTATGTGAGATGAGAGTTTTTTTTTCATTCATGTAAAATTCAATGTATGTAATATTCTTTTATTAGAGCACTTCCGGGTTGAGGATGATGTCACCATTGTATATTATTTACTTTTTCCGCATTAGGATAGACCCAAGGAGGGGAGCACAAGTAACCGGGTTCTAGAGTCCAGTGGGAGACCAACTCGAAGAGTCGAGTCCAGGTCTCCTAACTCTAGAATTGGTAGGGTTTCTTGCCACTCTCGTAAGGGTCTAGGGATGTGGGTTTGGCTATTCATCGCGACCGTGGAATCCGTGTTTTATACAGGTTCAAAATAAAACACGAACCTCCTAATATATCCAATATTTCATATGTTTCTTCTGCTGCTCTGTGATGTGATCACAGTGGATTCTGAGACGAATGGATATACATTATATATGAGCTATATAGTAGAAGTTGCTTATGTTTTGCACCCGCGCTAGTCCCGTCCCGCTATGCCGTTAGTTAAGTACCTTAACTGTGCATAACGGGACACTGTGGCGAATGCGGATGGCATAAGCGTACGTTGTATTTTCATTTCTTCTGTGATGCTTAGGAAGCATAAATGATGGGATTTCATTAATGAGATTAATAAAAGAAAAGAAACCTAAAAGATGTTGTAGAATCAAATTTTCAAAAAGGGTAGCTCTAGTTTTTGCTTCGCATAGTAGTATTCCTTGTAGAATATCCAGCACCTTATTCGATAAGGAAAGGGCCGAGATCCCTTCACCGGGAGTGACCTCTTTAGCAAAAGCTAGCAGATACTACAACACTCGGTTTGTCTTTTGATTGCTTTTATAGTTTCTGCTTTGCATAATGGTATTTGTGAAATATCCTGCACCTTATTCGATAAGGAAAGAGCCGAGATCCCTTCACCGGGAGTGACCTCTTTAGCAAAACTAGTGAAAGCCTAAAAAACACTCCTTTTCAAAATCACTCGATTCTACAACGATATCAAGTTCATTATGCAAAAGGTTTTCTGAAAAACCTGCGTAGCCCTCCGACATTTCAGATAAGTAATATTTAGTATTCGTGCTACGTTTGTTGGCTTTCGTCAAGGCGTAGTGTGCAGTAGCTACTTACTGCTTATCTGCTGCATATGATGCGATTGGATTAGGGTAGTCGTACGACTTTGTTGGCTTTCGTCAAGGGTCATGCGGGTGGGTTTAATTCAATCAAGAAATGTACGGGTTGAACTTGACTAGCGGACTATGGTTTGTTGGCTTTCATCAAGGTCATAGCACGTTAGGGGAAAAATATTATCGAGAATTTCAGGTGTTGAAATTTGCAATGAGATTGCATACCTTCTATGAGATAGTTGGATCCCGATACCCACTGCGAGTAAGTGTTACTACTGCGAGAGTTTTACACAAGACAATTAGCCGATCAAGTAGGTGTCTAAAAAGGTGTTTACAGGGTTATGCCTATGGGAAAACGAGGTTTATTTTAATTAGGTTCATGCAAAACCACGGGGAACCTCCCTCAAAGAACCAACACTGGCATGGCTGAAAAATTGGTGAAATTGTAGAGTGTAATTAATCCCGGCTAGTCTTTTTTTTTAGGCTTTGAAGGAAGATTTGATTAAAACAGTGGGAGCCATCCTGATTAGATAAAATAATAACCAATCTGATCTTGCAAGAGCATACGCTAAATTGTTTTCTTCTCTCTCTCTCTCCAGGCAGCGACCATGTCAGGCCTTAATCAAGATAATAATATGGATGTATTGACCGAACCCGCTTGTTATACTGAGCAGGGGAACGTTGGTCCCGCTCCTACTTATAATTGTTATAAATTCGAGCAGGGAATAGGGGAATACCAGGATTCCCTTGCCGCCCAAACGAAGAAAGTGGATGATGATGCATCTTCTTTGGGTGTGTCCATTACAGAGAACATTTTCTCAGTGTACTCTACGTCCTGGGTATGCGATACCGGATTAGGATCCCATATATGTAATCTGTTACATAGGCTATAGATAGGTAGAGAACTAAGAATGAGTGATAAGTTTTAAAAGTTAGAAACACTGCAATTGTTGCAGCCAAAGTGTTGGCAGTTATCACCCTGCATTACCAAATACATTGATTCTGAATGAATGTTATTAGATACCAAACCTGATATGCAACATTATACCAGTCTCTTTATTTACTAAAGAAGGATATAATTTTGTATTGTTGGATAATGTTTTGAACATTTCCTATATTAAGAGTTGAGCGGTTCAGGCACGTTATCTAAAAGTATATACGTTCTAAATCAAACCACAGTTCTTAAAGTACAGGAACACATAAGAGGAAGAGTTCAGAAATGAACGAATCTCTCTTGAGGTATTGTAGACTAGGTCGTATCAATGGGACCCGACTAGCTAATTTAAATTAAGATGCATATTTAAATCAGTTTGAATTTACATCTTGTGAAACTTGCCAGCCATGTCACAAAGATAAGATGACCATAGCTCTGTTTATTGGAAACAGAGAAAGAGTTAGTGAACTTTTGGGATTGATACATGATGATGTAAGTAGGTCCCCTGTCTACACATGCCAGGACTGGTTCTTTGTACTTCATTACATTCACTGATGATCTCTCAAGATTCGCACATGTGTTCCTGTTGAAACACAAGTCTGAAGCTTTTGAGAAATTCAAAGAATGTAAGTTAGAAGTAGAGAACCAAAACGGGTATAAGTATTATGTCTTTTGATGTGATCAGGGAGGAGAATACTTGAGCATGGAATTCTCGGACTATTCTAAAGAAGAATGAGATTCTCTCTCAGCATTACTCCTCCGTATACACCACAGCACGTCGGTGTATCGGGGCGGAGCAATCACACCCTATTAGATATGGTGCGCTCTATGATGAGTACTACTGAGTTATCTGTTTCCTTTTAGGGGGTTAAGCACTTGAGACGTTGCATACCTATTGAATAGGGCTCCAACCAAATCAGTTCTTACCACTCCATATGTGATATGGTATGGGAAGAGCCCATCTCTTAAGTAAGTTAAGATTTGGGGTTGTCCGGCCTAAGTCTAAAAGAAAAATCCGGACAAGCTCGAGGAAAGGTCAGTTCTGTGCAAATTTGTTGGATATCCCAAGTATTCGCAAGGGAATATCTTCTACCACACCGAGGAAAAAAAGGAGTTTTATTTCTCGGCATGCCACCTTTTTAGAAATGGAATTTATTTTGGAAAGAAATTTGTGGTCATGAGGTAGAACTGGAAGGAGTTCCAGCTATACAAACTACAGCTGAAGATTTGGTAGAACCGGAAGATTCAATAGCTCCCGACGAACCTCAGCCTCTCCACCGATCTAGTAGGGTTCCTCATCCACCTGAGAGACACTTCGGTTTTCTCTATAAGAGTGGGAGCGAGGATTGCATCATGAGATGATGACCCAACTGGTTTCGAGCAGGCCATCAAGAGTGGTGACTCTGTAAGAATGGCTGGATGGTATTCAATCTGAGATGGAATCCATATACACCAACAAAGTATGGACTTTGGATGCTTTATCTGAAGGGTTAAAACCCCATCAGGAGCAAGTATATATTGAGAAGATTACTTGGTGCAGATGGAAAAGTTGATACTTTCAAAGGTAGACTTGTTGTAAAAAAGGTTCTCATCATCGATCAGGTGTGGTTCATGATGAAACCTTTTCTCCAGTGGCTATACTTAAGTCCATCCAGATCCGACTTGCCATTGCTACATACCATGACTATGATATCTGGCGGTTGGGTGTCATGACTGCTGATTGATCCAAATTCTCGATGTTGTTTAGTAAAATGTAAAGTGTTCACAATCAAAGAATTTTGTAAACCGCAATCAATTAACGGTGTCGATGTAGCACGTTAATGAATACAGGTCGTCCATTGAGATGCGTGTATTTGCTCGATCTTGTTTTAGTTGTGTCGAAAAGAAAATATAAAAGAAAATTTAAGAAAGTTGATTCAAGATTTATGAGATTTCATTTCAAGAAACATAAAAAAAATAGATCTAGAATCAAGAATCAAGAAGATGTCCAAACCAATTTAGTTATCAAGATTTGTAGAATAGCTTGTAGGATTCGATCAAATTAGTAGTAGTGATGAATCTAGAAATGACTAATCTTATCTATTGATAATTTGTAGCCAGAACGATGGTGATGAATGAAGATTAGGGATCTATTGAAGAAACTAGGGTTTCTCCTTTTCTATCCCTTGTCTTTTCATTGATCATCATTTGGATCTAGCCTTTAGCAAAAAGAATCATCAATCGTTTAATACCTAGTTTGCAACGAAATTATCAAGAATGTGATCTCTCTCCAAATTAGGTCATTGATGATTCTTTTTCCTAAAGTTCACAAATCTCATAAGACTTAAAATTAGTAAAAGGATCTTATCATCACTAGATCTACTGATTCTCTCGAATCCTCCACAAGCGGAGATTTCACCCACACATCATGAAAATTAAAGACTCAAGAATGAAGAATTTCATATTGCATGAATGTAATGAAAACGAGAATTAACAATTTATCACCTTCAATAAATCTTCTTCAAATTTACACAACTCCTCAATTGGAGATACAAGATTAAGCTCTCGATCGCTCCTTTGAAAAGGTGAATTTGTCGTCGATCTTTGCGAAGCTCGATCGCCGTGAGTCGCGGATCATCGTGGATCTCTTGCTCGGATGACGAATGGCGTTGCGATGAAGGATCGTTGATTACTCGCTTGATTTTCTTCTCAATCGATCTTGATTTGGCTTTGGGATTTGATTTGGGTTAGGGTTTGGATTGGATCACAAGTTGTGTCACTCAACTTGTGTGTGAAATTATTGAACCCCCAATTCATGAACCAACCTCAACCCTAGATCTAGATCTCCTTTTATAAATTCAAATTCAAATTTCCCTCCAAAAGCTAGGTTGTTGGAGAGAGCCTTCTAGAATAAGGTTGTTACAAGGAGCCTTCTAGAAGAAGGTTGTTATAAAGAGCCTTCTAGAAGAAGGCTGCTATGCAGAGAAGTTTCCAGAAGAAGTCTGTTACACTGGAGCATCTAAGGTAAGCAATGTTTGTTAGTGTTTATGCCCTAGAAGGCCATTACTGTATCATACTAGTTTGTATATTACTTAATGGAAGCTTGGGATATTCACATGTATATAACAGTCTTGCTAAACATGGTAGTATGCTACTTGGTTTTTCTATCTTAATATGTGAGTATACGTATTGATAGAGCTCTTAGGATCTTGCTTGACTACCAGCGTTGTGATGGCAGTCACACTAGTGGGGGGCTGGGTAGTCTACAAGCACATCCTTATTCAGGTCCCTAGTCGTTGGATTATCGAGACAGAGCATCGATACTCCGGAGTAGACTAGTGTGTACGCTTCTCATCCCAGTTGGGGAGATGGTCTGTCCCACAGCCGTCAGTACGTCGTACTGGAGATAGTATACAGGTGCTCGTTAGGTTACGGGTACACCGGACAGGACTCACAGGGAACTGTTGGTTAGTTTTATACCAGTCGTCAGTGAACAGTTCCCAGGTGACATGAGTACAGCATAGTCCGCAGACTTGACACTGCTACTTCGCCTCGAGTGTGTCCCACTGTTCTTAGATTGCTACCCTACCACGGCTCAAAGGAGTCGTGCAAACAGGTAGCAGTTGGGTGCAGTCCCGAGCACTTGGAGGCAGTGGCTGTTAGACAGGATTCGTCTCTTCCGGTATTGGGAGTTGATATCGCGCTGTGTCAGAGAGCCATTACGCAAAGTCCCTGGCCAGGGCAAGCGAGATTTGCTGGTAGGTTCCAGTAGTTTCTCAGGGTGTAATGGGCTTCCCTCCGACACGACTTATACCGCTATTAGGGGACTGACGCTTGCCGCCCCCTAGGCCCGATATGCGATAGTCTTGGACGAACGGACCGGACTGTATGGAGATTGTCACATCAGACTCAGTAGGAGTTCGGATGGGTTTCCTCATCGGCCTTCTTATCGACATCTACCTGGGGACCGTTACGTACAGCTAGTGCCGCTTGCGGTCTGTGGTTAAACCCACTGCCAGTGTAGTAGTCGAGTCTCTAGAGTCCCACACAGAGAGTTTCCCTACTCCAGGCGAAACGATATAGAGGTCGTATGGTTTTACGACAAGGGTTCGGACGCATACGTGCGTTTACGCGCGTACGACTTTAGGACAGTTTTTACCAGTCGGATTTGGTTTAAGCCAGTTACTGGTATCCGGTTATTGGATTTATACAGTCTAAAGTTTTTCCGTATTTTTGCGGAAAGGAGGGGCGTTCTCGTAATTGCGCGAGAAGCTTCTAGAAGGTGGTGACTAAGGAGGTTTAGGTGGCATATACAATGAATGTGATTAGTGAGTCATATGGATGATTCATCCATGTCATTAATGCATGATAAATGCTTAATGACTCATGGAGTGAATCATCACTAGATATTATCAAGCATGGTTGCTAAATTCATTTCTTTTCTTTTCTTGATAAAAAAGAAATGCTTGATATATATTATGATAACTCATTATTCTCACTTCATTATTATCCTCACCTTCTATCTCCTCAAGCTCTCCCTCTTCAAACCCTAATCCTCCCCTCTCATGTGTTGAGTACAAGGATTAGTTAGACTACTTAATCCATAACCCTCTCTATATTTCACCTAGCTTCTTTGATTAGCACTTAAAGAAGTTTAGTTGCCTCAAGTTTAGAGGCTAAGCTTGGAGTAAAGCTCTCGGGTGGATCGTCTACTACTTCGAGAAGGCCGAGGAGGAGGTGGAGTTCGCAAAGACGAAGGACACGATTCGTTAGGTATAATCCCTAAACATAGTAGCATAGAAACTCTATGTTTATTGTTAGTTATCGTTTAGCTTCGATTCAAGCGGTTAGTCGATGTTTGTTCACTAAACAAGTTCGTTTTTGAAAATTCCGCCTCCCCACAAGAATTGGGGTGTTATACATCGACTTACAGTGGTATCATAGCCTCGCTAAATAATAAATAACTTACTTGCAAATTTGTATGAATTTCGAACGGAAAAAACGAAACCGGAAAAGCCCAAAATCACAAGTTTCTGTCGTTTTTAAAATGAAGTCCAAAATTTTTTCAGGGATGTTCAGAAAGCTTGAAAAGACACCAGAAGAACACACAAGAAATTTGGGCCCCTGAATCGTCTAAAGCGCCGCGGAACCGCGGCGGATCCCACCGATCCGCCGCGCTTCCGCCGCCGAGTTGACGATTCAGGAACCCAATTTTCCTTTGTTGCTTCTCTGTGATATTTGGTATTTTCTGGAATATTTAATTTTTGCTCAGGTTTCAGATTTGCAGAGAAGTATTGGAGCAAAATTAAAAGTGTTTAATCGATCGAAATTATACAGTTTTTGCTTGTTGGATTATATCTGTGATTGTATAATGTGTTCGTAAACCTCCCCTAACTGCTAGTATGTCAGTTGGCAGGGGTTTGCACATTTCTGAAATGGATTTTATCTGTTTGTGCATATGAACTGTATTGGACTGTTGTGATGTATAGCCGGGGTTTTGTGATGGGTTATTATTTAATTCATTTGATGTAAAAGTAATTTGTTGTAATATTATTTTGCGGGGCACATCCAGGTTGCGGTTGTAGCCACCGTTGTATTATTTCATTTTACTGTTTTTGCTCCTAGGACAGACCTAAGGTGGGGTGCACAAACTGCCGGGCGGGTAGTTTGCCGCACCCGTAGGGGTCTTGGGTAGGGTTATGGCTATTCATCACAACTTTGTAATCCGTCTTTTGTTGCAGGCTCAAAACAAACACGGATTGCTTGCAAATCCACTTAAGTTCATCTGTGATCTGGAATGAATATCATTGCGTCAGACGAATGTAAAATATCTATATATATGATAGCTATTTTAGACGTCACTTATGTTTTACACCCGCGCTAGCCCAGTCCCCGCTCTGTCGTTAGTTAAGTAACCTAACGGGTAATGACGGGACCCAGTGGCGAATGCGGATGGCATAAGAGGACGTCATATTTTCGTTGTTTTCTGCAATGATAGGTTAATGATGGGATGCATTATCTATAATGCAAAGAAAATAAACCAAAGTTTTAAATCGTTGGAACAATTTAAAAGAAACCACTCGGTTAATTTTAAAACAGATATTTTTTAAATGCGGAGCTTTAACCACTCCTTTTAAAAGCTATCAGGTTCCTTCGGTTATATCAAGTTCACTACGTTCACGGTTTCGCCAAAACCATTCGTAGCCCTCCGTCATTTCATCTGGGTATTCAGTAGTATTCAAGCTATGTATTTTGACCTAACGCCAAGGCATAGTGTTTGGTAGCTACTGGATATTCATTTGTTGCATAGATAGATGAGTTAGTTTGGGACAGTCGTATTATCATTTTTGGCCGAACGTCAAGGATATATACGGATGGGTTCAAATTGACAAGATAATGATGGGTAGAACTTGACATGTGACTTATGACATTTTGACCTAACGCCAAGGTCATAAGAGCATGGGGCAAAAACTTATATCGGGAATTTCTAAAGAAACTGAAATTTGCAATGAGATGCATACCATTTTGAGTTTGATGAATGTTGGTAGCATTCCTACAACATTATCAGACGATGATATTTGGATCCCGATCCTACTGTGAGTATATGCTACTCATCAGGATATTCGTCAATTAACGATCAATGCTATAAACCAAGTAGGTGTCAAGAAAGGTGTCAGCGGGGTTACGCCCCCAGAGAAAAGAGGTTATTTAATTAAGAAACTTCGCGAAAGCGTTGGAAAACCTCCCTCGAAGTACCGACACCAGCCGGGCTAAACGGTTAAGCAAGTATTGTACAGTGAGAATAGTCCTGGCTAATTCTTCTTTTATGGTTTGAGGAAGGATTCGAGAAACAGTGGGAGCTATCCAGTTTAGATAAACTAAAAAACACTCTTAACTTGCAAGAGCATCATGCTAAAGAGTTTTCTTCTCTCTCTCCTAATTGCAGCGACCCTGAAAATGACTGGACTTAAGTTACTTTTAGAGAAAAATATACTGACAGAGCCAAACTAAAAAGATTGGCTGTGGAATGTCAAAATGGCTTTAACCTATGACAAATTGGGGTACGTCCTCACCGCTACGGCACCTGCTGTCCATGGTCCCAAATCCAGTAATGCGGATAAGGAAATCCGCAAAACCTGGAATTTAGATTGCGCGAAAGCCAAGTGCATCGTACTTGCCTCGATGAACAATGAACATCAGAGGAGGCACGAGGATATGGAACTAGACGCCATATTTCTCCATACAAAGGAACTTTATGGAGAGCAATCTCGTATAGCAAGATACGAGACCTCAAAGAACTTGTTTCGAGCGAGGTTGGCTGTCGGGTCATCGGTAGGAGAACATGTCCTAAAGATGATCGGCTATATAGAAGAGCTCGCAGACCTTAGGACGACTTTGGATAATGAGCTCTATACAGACCTTATTCTCCAGTCCCTTCCTTCCACCTACGCCCAGTTTATCCTGAACTTCAACATTCAAAGAAAAGAAGTTGAACTTCCGGAACTCCTGAACATGTTAAGGAGTGCAGAGGGCACCTTGCAGAAGGAAAGGGAAACACCCGCTATGTTTGTTGGCGGTGCATCTTCTTCCGGGTCCAAGGCTAGGGCCGAAGGAAGGAAGAAGAAGGCCGTCCCCAGACCTAGAGGAGGTGTTAGTAAGGTGGGAGGGAAGGGAAAGAAAAAGTTTGCGGTACCGGTAGTTGGCCAGGATGAGTGCTTCCATTGTCACAGGAAAGGGCACTGGAAGAAGGATTGCAAGGTGTGGAACGCCAAGAACCAGGAACCGAAGCAAGCTGTGGCTTCGACTTCAGGTGTGTTTGTAATTGAGAATTGTCTGTCGATCAACTCTACTTCCTGGGTATTGGATACCGGATCAGGATCTCATATTTGCAATTCATTGCAGGCACTGAGAAACCGTAGAGTGCTGAAGGAAGGTGATATGACCCTAAAGGTTGCTAACGGAGCTAGCGTGGGAGCTGCGTCCGTCGGGGATTATCACCTAGGATTGACGAGTGGACACATTTTGGTTTTACATAACTGTTATTTTGTACCAAGCTTAATGTGTAATATCATATCAGTTTCCTTGTTATCAAATAAAGGTTATGATTTCACGTTTGTAAGAGATGTTGTTAACATCCACCTTAATCATGGTTTGATTGGGTCCGGTACATTAAATAACGGTATATATGTTTTAAACCAACTCCAAATTTTCAATGTCCAGAACACACTAAAAAGAAAGTCTCCAGATTTAAATAAAGCTTTCTTATGGTATTGTAGACTGGGTCACATCAATGAGAGAAGGTTGACTAAGTTGCATAGAGAAGGATATTTGGACTCGTTCGAATATCAAACCTATGACACTTGTCAATCTTGTCTCAAAGGAAAGATGACAAAGACTCCATTTACTGGACAAGGAGTAAGAGCGAGCGAGCTCTTAGGACTCATACACAGCGATGTATGCGGTCCAAAGTCTACACATGCAAGAGGTGGTTTTTCCTATTTCATTACTTTCACGGATGATTACACAAGATACGGATTCATTTATCTGATGAAACATAAATCCGAGGCTTTTGTGAAATTCCGAGAGTATAAGAATGAAGTAGAAAACCAAACCGGCAAAAGTATCAAGACACTAAGATCTGATCGAGGTGGTGAAAACTTGAATGCCGAGTTCCTAGGTTACCTAAAAGAGAAAGGAATTCTCTCTCAGCTTACTCCTCCATACACTCCACAGCATAACGGTGTATCGGAGAGACGGAATCGAACCCTATTGGATATGGTACGATCCATGATGAGTAATGCCGAGTTACCGCGATCTTTCTGGGGTTATGCGCTAGAATCAGCGGCATATCTTTTGAACATGGTACCTACCAAGACTGTGCCTACCACTCCATATCAGATGTGGAGCGGGAAGAAACCCCATCTTCAGTATATAAAGATTTGGGGATGTCCAGCTTTTGTTAAAAAGCAGCATGTGGACAAGCTCGAGGCATGATCAGTAAAGTGTAAGTTTGTGGGATATCCAAAGAACTCCAGGGGATATCTATTCTATTACGCAGAGGAACAAAAGGTATTTGTTTCTCGTAATGCCCATTTTCTAGAACAACTGTTTCTAGAAAAGGAATCAAGTGGGAGCGAAATAGAACTGGAAGAAATTCCAGAACCACAAACTAATACTGAAAGTTTGGTAGAACCGGAAGTTCAAAAAGAACAGGAGAATCCCGCACCCCTCCGCAGGAGTAGTAGGCCGTCTCATCCGCCTGAGAGATACTACGGTTTTCTCATAGATGGGGATAGAGAGGATTGCATCATAGATAATGATGAACCTACTGACTTCCAGCAGGCCATCCAGAGCGGCGACTCGGTACGATGGCTAGATGCAATGCGGACCAAAATGGAGTCCATGTACACCAACAAAGTTTGGACTTTGGACTTTGCTCCAGATGGGGTAAAACCCATAGGATGCAAATGGATCTTCAAGAAAAAGATTGGTGTAGATGGACAGGTGAAAACCTATAAGGCTAGACTTGTTGCAAAGGGTTTTCGTCAAAGACCTGGTTTGGACTATGACGAAACTTTTTCTCCAGTGGCTAGGCTCAAATCCATTCGGGTCCTTCTTGCTATTGCTGCCTTCCCTGATTATGAAATCTGGCAGATGGACGTAAAGACGGCTTTTCTGAATGGAAATTTAGAAGAGAGCGTCTATATGGATCAGCCAGAGGGTTTCAATCAGAGTGGGAGCAGCGGGAAAGTATGCAAGCTGCTTAAGTCCATTTATGGACTAAACCAGGCATCGCGGAGTTGGAACATCTGTTTTGATGAGACAGTCAAAGAATATGACTTTGTCAAAAATCCAGATGAACCGTGCATATATAGTAAAGTTTTAGCCAGAAGTGTCGTATTCCTCGTCTTGTACGTGGATGAAATTCTATTGATAGGAAATGACATTCCTATGCTACAATCTGTCAAAGGATTCTTGTCACACAGGTTCTCCATGAAAGACCTGGGTGATGTCTCTTACATTCTGGGGATCCGGATCTATCGTGATAGATCCAAGAGGATGTTGGGACTTTCGGAGTCCAGGTATATCGACACTGTTCTGAAAAGATTCAGTATGGAAGATTCTAAGCGCGGTAATCTATCGGCTTGTCACGGAATCACCCTCTCCAAAGAGATGTCTCCCAAGACTGATTTGGAAAGGGAACGCATGTCCATTATACCCTACGCTTCTGCGGTAGGCTCTATAATGTATGCGATGTTGTGCACCAGACCAGATGTAGCTTACGCACTAAGCGTGGTAAGCCGGTATCAGTCAGACCCAGGGGAGAAGCACTGGATAGCAGTAAAGAACATTCTCAAGTACCTGAGAAGGACTAAAGAGTTGTTTTTGGTTTACGGCGGAAAAGACCTCAGGTTAGAGGCCTTTGCTGATTCCGGCTTCCAGAGTGATAAGGACGATTCCAAGTCCATGTCGGGTTATGTCTTTACCCTCAATGGAGGGGCGGTGTGCTGGAAGAGCTCCAAGCAGGACACCGTTGCTGACTCGACGATGGAAGCGGAGTATATAGCTGCTTGCGATGCCGCAAAAGAAGCAGTCTGGATGAAGAAGTTCCTAACAGAACTTCCGGTGGTTCCTACCATAGTTGATTCAATACCTCTGTATTGCGACAACAACGGAGCTATAGCTTTAGCGAAGGAACCAAGGTCCCATCAGAAGTCCAGACACATCTTGAGGCGGTATCACCTGATCAGGGAGATCATTGATCGTCAGGAGATCGAGGTACGGAGTGTTGCTTCTGAAGAGAACATTGCTGATCCATTCACGAAGGCCCTACCTCAGATTCAGTTCGAGAGGCTACTCGAGATCATTGGTCTTCGATATGCCAGTACATGGCCTTAGTGCAAGTGGGAGATTGTTAGTGTTTATGCTCTAGAAGGCCATTACTGTATCATACTAGTTTGTATATTACTTAATAGAAGCTTGGGATATTCACATGTATATAACAGTCTTGCTAAACATGGTAGTATGCTACTTGGTTTTTCTATCTAAATATGTGAGTATACGTATTGATAGAGCTCTTAGGATCTTGCTTGACTACCAGCGTTGTGATGGCAGTCACACTAGTGGGGGCTGGGTAGTCTACAAGCACATCCTTATTCAGCTCCCTAGTCGTTGGATTATCGAGACAGAGCATCGATACTCCGGAGTTGACTAGTGTGTACGCTTCTCATCCCAGTTGGGGAGATGGTCTGTCCCACAGCCGTCAGTACGTCGTACTGGAGATAGTATACAGGTGCTCGTTAGGTTACGGGTACACCGGACAGGACTCACAGGGAACTGTTGGTCGGTTTTATACCAGTCGTCAGTGAACAGTTCCCAGGTGACATGAGTACAGCATAGTCCGCAGACTTGACACTGCTACTTCGCCTCGAGTGTGTCCCACTGTTCTTAGATTGCTACCCTACCACGGCTCAAAGGAGTCATGCAAACAGGTAGCAGTTGGGTGCATTCCCGAGCACTTGGAGGCAGTGGCGGTTAGACAGGATTCGTTTCTCCCGGTATTGGGAGTTGATATCGCGCTGTGTCAGAGAGCCATTACGCAAAGTCCCTGGCCAGGGCAAGCGAGATTTGCTGGTAGGTTCCAGTAGTTTCTCAGGGTGTAATGGGCTTCCCTCCGACACGACTTATACCGCTATTAGGGGACTGACGCTTGCCGCCCCCTAGGCCCGATATGCGATAGTCTTGGACGAACGGACCGGACTGTATGGAGATTGTCACATCAGACTCAGTAGGAGTTCGGATGGGTTTCCTCATCGGCCTTCTTATCGACATCTACCTGGGGACCGTTACGTACAGCTAGTGCCGCTTGCGGTCTGTGGTTAAACCCACTGCCAGCGTAGTAGTCGAGTCTCTAGAGTCCCACACAGAGAGTTTCCCTACTCCAGGCGAAATGATATAGAGGTCGTATGGTTTTACGACAAGGGTTCGGACGCATACGTACGTTTACGCGTGTACGACTTTCGTACAGTTTTTACCAGTAGGCTTTGGTTTAAGCCAGTTACTGGTATCCGGTTATTGGATTTATACAGTCTAAAGTTTTTCCATATTTTTGCGGAAAGGAGGGGCGTTCTCGTAATTGCGCGAAAAGCTTCTAGAAGGTGGTGACTAAGGAGGTTTAGGTGGCATATACAATGAATGTGATTAGTGAGTCATATGGATGATTCATCCATGTCATTAATGCATGATAAATACTTAATGACTCATGGAGTGAATCATCACTAGATATTATCAAGCATGGTTGCTAAATTCATTTCTTTTCTTTTCTTGATAAAAAAGAAATGCTTGATATATATTATGATAACTCATTATTCTCACTTCATTATTATCCTCACCTTCTCTCTCCTCAAGCTCTCCCTCTTCAAACCCTAATCCTCCCCTCTCATGTGTTGAGTACAAGGATTAGTTAGACTACTTAATCCATAACCCTCTCTATATTTCTCCTAGCTTCTTTGATTAGCACTTAAAGATGTTTAGTTGCCTCAAGTTTAGAGGCTAAGCTTGGAGTAAAGCTCTCGGGTGGATCGTCTACTACTTCGAGAAGGCCGAGGAGGAGGTGGAGTTCGCAAAGACGAAGGACACGATTCGTTAGGTATAATCCCTAAACATAGTAGCATAGAAACTCTATGTTTATTGTTAGTTATCGTTTAGCTTCGATTCAAGCGGTTAATCAATGTTTGTTCACTAAACAAGTTCGTTTTTTAAAATTCCGCCTCCCCACAAGAATTGGGGTGTTGTACATCGACTTACAAGGTTGTTAGAATGAAGCTTCTGGAGAGACACGTCACCCTAATCCCTCAACTTCGCCGTGGAACCGCGGCAACTCGGCCGACTCGGCCTTGGCCATTTAATGAGATCTTTGCATCATTTTTCTGTGCTCTTCTTCTGTTGATGTTTAGGTCTTCTTCTGATATCTGGAATCTTTTTATCTCTTCTGAATTTCTTCCATATTTGAATTCTTTGACTTGCTGTAATTTATCGGCATTTTTGTGATTCTGGTTCTTTGACCTGAAGAATTTTCTGCACAAATCTCGATAAAATGTGTTGAGATATACAATATCATGCGTGTAATAATAAACACACAATTTCCCTCCAGAGAGTTGATTATAACTATAACACGTGGTATTTGGTATTTTGCAGATGAATTTGTAATCAATGTTATATTTACAATAAACACCTTTAGATGATTAGAATAATAAGGAAATTGATGTGTTACAGAATGCAATATTTTCGACTGAACAAATTCACCCAAACTTAATTTTAATCATCTCGAGCAAACATCTTTTATTCAAGAGAAGGAGAAAATAGAAAGAAAGAGAAAAACTATCTAGCACACTTTCGTAGGCAAACACGATTGCCGTGAGCACGTGCAACAAGCCTTTAAACCTCTAGGTGTCCCTAGTAAGAGGAGTGTTGTCTACTGAGGGTTTTCAGCGGATTGAATCCACAAAATCCTATTATAAAAGGAAGACTGTGAAAGTTACATGTAAAGATAAGAATTGTAAAAGAAAGTCTTTGAAAATTAGAGTTTCCAACTATACTAGATTTTCGGTTGTCATGAGCCCTATCTTAATAGTTATGAAAAGATGTTAGAAATCACATCATCCCTCAATAAAACATCGCCTTAATTCTTCATCCCTACCTTTCTTCCAAACACCGATCAAATACCCTTACGTGTATGTAAAGAACATCCCTACACTCGGAGAATTCAATTCAAGCTATCATACTCTTGTCCATCAACCTCAGTACTTTTTAGTCGGTGAATATTTTAGATGGAATTTCTCACACATTCTTCATGCGACCGTTAATACTTCTTAAGGTACTAACCGACCGATTACTCATGTGCTTGCTGATTAGGCGTAAATAGTATTTTCCTCGTCTTGCAACACCTAAGGCTTAGCAGTGACTCCCAAACCAGTTGGTCTAAGGCACTAGGTGATGAAGCACCCTCGCTATATTTTTTTGTTGCTTCCTTGTTGTTTACAAAACCAGTGTTCATTTTTCTACACCATTTTATCTTTTATTCTTCATTTTTTTATTTTCTTTGTACTTTGGCTTTTAGACAAGAGCATTTCAAGTTATCCTCTACTATCCCGAGTTTCAAGACGTGTGTAAGTGCGTATAGTAGGGTATCAACATTCAAATGTTTTGCTTCCAGAATAGGAACTATTTTTCAGACTTATTTTTATCCTCAGATTAGTGACTTCTTTCATCTTACTAACCCTTGGGACAACGCCTTATAACTACTTATTACTAGTTCATTTAAGAAAACTTCTAACTTTCTAGGTTTTCTTAAATTTTTCTAATCTTTTAAATGTAATTTTTCACTTTCTAATCTTTTATTATCTTATTTATGTACACAAATTATTTTTTTATTTTTTTTATATGTTTTGTGCTTATGCAAAGTATGAGAAGTGATGCATAAATAAGCACAAATCTCCCCCAAACTTGTTTATAACAGTGTCCTCACTGTTGTCATCTGTTAAATCTCGAAACCTGTAGGCTTGGGGAGGAAATTTATTAACGGGGGCAATAATATATGAATCATGAAAATCCTCCCCCAAACTTATTTTTGGCTCACAATTTTGATGACAACTTTTATTTTCAAGAACCAAAAATATAACCCCCCCCCCCCAAACTTGAGTTAAACAATATTAAGCATTTTTGGAGGGGGTAAAGTTATTTGGTCAATATAAGAGTTTGCAAAGACCAAAAATTAATACCAAACATTCAAAGATTTTATCAATGTAACGTATAGGTCAGTGAAAGAACATGTTGTATAGAGTCAGGAAGAAGTGGGGAAGAGATAAGTGGTGGTCTGGAAAGGGTTTGAGTTTTAAATTATAGAAATGAAAGAATGAGGATGAATGACAGCGAGAATATAAATGATTAGGAAGGAGTGGTGGCAGTTCAACTTCTATAGGTATAGGTTGATTAATCAGAAAATCCGTGTTGTTTAGGAATGCAAGTTCGTCAGCAAAAAGTTCTTCAAAACTTTTATCAATGGTTTGATCGAACATTTTGCTGTCAATAAGTTTTGTGCTAGAATTTATGATACTTGATTTGTCAAAAATTATGGAGGTAGGAGACTCGAAAAACTCATCTACCTCATTTTCAAAAGTATCCAAATCAAGTTGACTTTCTGGTTTTATTGAACTTGAATTAACAGATTGTGATTCATCAACACTCGCTAACATTACAGGAAGAATAAAAGAAGAACCAGAGTAAGTAGAAGGTGAAATGGGTAAACAAATTGGTGTGTCGAGTATTGCAGAACCAGATGTGGGAGATGGAGGCTGAATTTCGGTCTGATCTTCAGTTATACGATTATCATCAACTTCAAGATGCATTTGGGGTTCGGGAAGAATTAAAGGTTCAAGATGATGACCACAAGGAAGTGAAAGGATCTGATGAATTGGTAGGACAAACTCATCCAAAATTTCGGGTTCATCAATCAATATATCCCTGATTAGTCGAAAATATTGCATCTTTTAGCCGGCAATTTCCTCATCATTTGCATTCATATAGAAGTGTTCGGCATTCATATTTCACATATTAGCAAATCTGTCGCAAAATATCAAATTACATGTGTTAGACCTTAAAACCGGCATTTCTAAGGAAATTGACTGCATTTCATGGCATCGCATCATCCCTATATTGCACAACACTTGTTTTGAGATCTGTGCAGGAAAACCCAGAAGAAAAGCCAAAAAAGTTACATGGTGCTGATCAAACATTACGCCAACTCAATGATTTCAGATCTGGTAGCAATTCAGAAGGAAATATACAAATCAGCATATCAAAGAAAGGCCCATACATCAGCCCAAGCAATCACCAGAGAGCCCAAGCCCCAACTCTCCAAAAGCGCCGCGGAACCGTGGTGGGAGCCGGCTTGCGCCGCGGTTCCGCGGCGGTTTGGACACGTCAGCAAATAATTTTTAGTGAAAAATTCATATCTCAATGCCTACACTTCAGAAAGACACTTCAAGTTCCAGAAGACTCCAGAGACTTCTGTCAGATCAGCAAACTAGGGTTTTCTAATCTTAATTAATCCTAGCTTAAAACCTAAGCTAGCTCCCAACAAACTCTTTCTAGAAGCTCCTTAACAAACTTTTAGAGGGAATTGTAATTTCAAACCTAGACCTAGGGTTTGGGAAGTCTATAAATAGAAGCCTAGACCTAGGGTTATGAATCTAATCATCTTTAGCTAATCTAGTATCAATCTAGATCCATTCACTCTCCTTTTCATCTTCTTCCACAAGTCTAGTGACAAGACTTGTGTGAAACCGTAACCCTAATTCCAATCAAAAGCCAAGATTCCCGAGTACCAAATCAAGCAAGAAGCCCTTCAACCTTTTAGGAGCCGAGCCGATCTTCAACAGAGCAAGTGGTCCAAGCCGACCCGCGACTCACGGAGCCGAGCGAAGCCAAATCGACAATTTAATTCTTCCTCTTGTAGTTCTTGAGCGACTGTAATCAAATTGTTGATATAAATAAAAGGTGAAATTCTTTTATCTTGTTTTCTTTAAATTCTTGCATCATGATTCGATCTCAATTTCTAGTTGTAGTTCTTGTTGTGATGTTTGAGTAATACTCCGCTCGTCGAGAAGTCGAGACGATCAATAGAATGATGATGTAACATATCTTAAATCGATTCTTGAGTCCTACGAGTTTTGTAAACCCTAGCAAGTTCAAGAACCGACAACCTAGTTCGTTGCGATGCTTTCTTGATTGATATCGCTCGAAATTGGGGAGTTACGATCATTTCTTGAAATTGCTAGAGGCTAGAATGTGAATAATATCGACGAAAGAACAAGGGTTAAATGATGAAACCCTAGTTTCATGAGAAAGCCCTAACTCTCGTCGATCATCATCGATCTAGTATCAATCCTTCGAAGGACAAGAACACGATAACTTGAGATTACATCACGTCTATAGATCCGATCGATTCCTACGAGCCTCATTTAGATACTTGACATTTGGTTGGAAATATCATCGAAACCCGATTCTCGATTGTTTATCATTTTCTTGATTCTTGATTAGATTAGTGACACTTGAATCAATCGATAAAATCTTGAATCATGTTTTCTTTTCCTTTCGATTAACTTTTCAATTCAAACAAATTAAATATAAAAACGAATCGCACAATCCCTGTGGATGATCCGCACTCGCTTACGATCTACAACCGACACCGTAATTGATTGCGGTCAAATATAATTCTTTGATTGTGAATTTTATTCAATTTTCATACCAACACAACGAGAAACTCTTATTGATCAAATGAAACCGTTATCAGGGATCATTTGAGTTGATACACACTACACAGTCTCGAATTTTATCATCAATCAAATGGCGCCGTTGCCGGGGATCATTTGATTTGATTTACACAACAAGAATTTCTTACAATCAATCCCCAACGTCAATCACCTCATTCAAGTGAGGTTAAAATTCTCAAACACCTCATCAAAAGTATGGATTTCAATCAATTTTGGTTCAAGATTGGAGATGTAGAGATCACAAGGATTTGGCATGGTTTCACTCGAAATGGACCCTTCACAGTCGGGTAAATTAAACACTTCAAAGTCACACAACTTATCAATTTGTGGATCATTTGGTGTACTCGATGAATCTGTGAAACTGGAGTTGTATATTTCAGTTTGGAAAGGGAAGGTTCGATTAGGAAAGGTGTATAGTTCTCTCTCACTGCCCAAATTCTCACTTTGTCCTATGCCAGAATTATACACTGAAAAATTTTGGGCAGGTTTGACATTTTTTTCTTGCCTCCACTTGCTAGTTCCTTTCTAATTTGGTTCGACATTTCCAAATATTTTTCTAATGTCTGCTCAAGACTAGACTTGGGTCGATAAGGGGTTTCAGTATAAGATTGAAATTCTTGTAGATAATTAAAACTCCGAAATGACTTATTAGAAGGACTGTCTAGGGAAGGTGGAAAAGTTGGATCGGATTGATAGGAACAGAATGGTTATGAAAATTGAGCAGGAGTAGGGTCAACATTGTGATAAGAAGAATATTGATATTGGTTGGTCGGTTGGCTATTGGACATCATACATGCCACAAACCGATTATGAAATTCTTCTTTAGAAAGTGGAGGTGATGGCTGATATTCGTCCGGATTGAAATTTTGGCCTTTAGCCCTAGCTATATGCTCAGTAATGGACATGCGTCTAGGGGCATCCTCACTCGGAGTATCAAAGGAAACAGATGTAGAATTAGGATACGGTTGATAAGACTTGGACTGAGGTGGCCAACTGTTTCTATCCGCTTGCGCTACCCGATCTCTTAAAGACATCGGAGAGTCGGATGGTATACCGAAGCGATTACGAAAACAAGAAATATCTGGTTGTGGACAGCAAAGCTCGGTAAGAGTTCGTCAGTTTGGGTCACCCATTATAAGAAGAGAAGAGAGGGAAAAGGGGAGAAAATAATTTGTTCGTTTTGAAAAAGGACGGATTTATGAAAATTCACACAAAAATGTATAAGCAACCCTATATGTAATGGTCACTTAGGTCAAGTCTCTAGACCGCTCCTAGACTTCCAGAAGACAAATCGCAGGATAAATCCTCTACTGCCTCTTTATCCCTTCTGTGGCCAGGTAAGTGCCAGGTAAGTGGGAGGTTCTCCGCTACATAAGTAGCGAGCCTAATTAAGTAACCACTTGCCTTAGCCACACTTGCCTTAGACACCACAAAAGAAACTCGGATAAGCAATAGATTACCCATGACCTCCTTCTGTCCTAATTGAACGCGATGGTTCTTAGAGTCTTTTCTAGATATTTTTTAGTTAATGAAGGGTGATGCAGATGCAAGTTTTGTGATTTCCGGGACTTAGGAAGGGTAATGAACACCCCACCTAATCTGAATTTGGTCTTTCCCCCTTAATTTCCGTATTAAAATATGTACAAAACAACCAATTTCAAGAATCGCAACAAAACAAAAAAAATTTAGCAGCACTGCGAATTTTGCAAAGAATCCTGCAGAAAATTTGTTATTGGACAAGATCGGAGAGAAGGGAAGAGAACAGAGTATATAGCACAGAAGTTGGGAACAGTGAAACGTCTAAACGGCGGCGGAACCGCCGCAAAAACCAGCACTACGCCGCGGATCCGCGGTGGAATGGAGGGAGTAGGGTTTCAAACTTTTCCTGTAGCTTTTTGTACTCCTCTGGAATTTGTAGAACTTCTCTGAATCTTGATCTCATTGCTAAAATGATTCCAGATTCCCTCGCAAAAATTCAAACACTAATCGTTAAGCGCTTGAAACGATTCTTGAATTAAAATTTTATGGAATAATAAATTTTCAACTCAAATAACAAAAACGAATAAAATAGAACAAATCCCCGGCAACGGCGCCATTTGATTGAATTCGATTTCCGTGTCGTGTTTTGAAAATGTAAAGATCACAACCAAAGAAATTTGTAAACCGCAATCAATTAACGGTGTCGATGTAGCGTGTTAATGAATACGGATCGTCCACTGAGATGCGTGTATTTGCTCGATCTTCTTTTAGTTGAGTCGAAAAGAAAATATAAAAGAAAATTTAAGAAAGTTGATTCAAGATTTGTGAGATTTCATTTCAAGAAACATAAAGAAAATAGATCTAGAATCAAGAATCAAGAAGATGTCCTAACCAATTTAGTTATCAAGATTTGTAGAATAACTTGTAGGATTCGATCAAATTAGTAGTAGTGATGAATCTAGAAATGACTAATCTTATCTATTGATAATTTGTATCTAGAACGATGGTGATGGATGAAGATTATGGATCTATTGAAGAAACTAGTATTTCTCCTTCTCTATCTCTTGTCTTTTCATTGATCATCATTTGGATCTAGCATTTAGCAAAGAGAATCATCAATCGTTTAATCCCTAGTTTGCAACGAAATTATCAAGAATGTGATCTCACTGCAAATTAGGTCATTGAAGATTCTTTTTCCTAAAGTTCATAAATCGAATAAGACTTAAGATTAGTAAAAGGAACTTATCATCACTAGATCTACCGATTCTCTCGAATCCTCCACAAGCGGAGATTTCACTCACACATCTTGAAAATTAAAGAATCAAGAATGAAGAATTTCATACTGCAAGAATGTAATGAAAACGAGAATTAACAATTTATCAATTTCTTTAAATCTTCTTCAAATTTACACAACTCCTCAATTCGAGGTATAAGATTAAGCTCTTGATCGCTCCTTTGAAGAGGTGAATTTGTCGTCGATCTTTGCGAAGCTCGATCGCTGTGAGTCGCGGATTGTCGTGGATCTCTTGCTCGGATGACGAACGGCTTTGCGATGAAGGATCGTTGATTGCTCGCTTGATTTACTTCTCAATGGATCTTGATTTGGCTTTGGGATTTAATTTGGGTTAGGGTTTGGATTGGATCATAAGTTGTGTCACTTAACTTGTGTGTGAAATTATTGAACCCCCAATTCATGAACCAACCTCAAGCCTAGATCTAGATCTCCTTTTATAAATTCAAATTCAAATTTCCCTCCAAAAGCTAGGTTGTTGGAGAGAGCCTTCTAGAATAAGGTTGTTACAAGGAGCCTTCTAGAAGAAGGTTGTTATAAAGAGCCATCTAGAAGAAGGTTGCTATGCAGAGAAGTTTCCAGAAGAAGTCTGTTATACTGGAGCATCTAAGGTAAGAGAGGTTGTTAGAATGAAGCTTCTGGAGAGACACGTCACCCTAATCCCTCAACTCCGCCGCGGAACCGTGGCAACTCGGCCGACTTGGCCTCGGCCATTTAATGAGATCTCTGCATCATTTATCTGTGCTCTTCTTCTGTTGATGTTTGGGACTTCTTCTGATATCTGGAATCTTTTTATCTCTTCTGAATCTCTGCCAGATTTGAATTCTTTGACTTGCTGTAATTTATCGGCACTTTTGTGATTCCGGTTCTTTGACCTGAAGAATTTTCTGCACATAATCTCGATAAAATGTGTTGAGAAATACAATATCATGCGTGTAATAATAAACACACAATTTCCTCCAGAGTGTTGATTATAACTATAACACGTGGTATTTGGTATTTTGCAGATGAATTTGTAATCCGTGTTATATTTACAATAAACACCTTTAGATGATTAGAATAATAAGGAAATTGATGTGTTACAGAATGCAATTTTTTCGACTGAACAACTGCTTTTCTAAATATTGATTTAGAAGAGAGCGTCTATAAGTACACAGCCAGAGGGCTTCGTAGACAGTAGGAGCAGCGGAAACGTGTGCAAGTTGCTTTACAGGTTAAAGCAGGCATCGCGGAGCTGGAACATCTGTTTTGATGTGGTAGTCAAAGAGTTTGACTTCATCAAAATGGTAGATGAACCTTGTATGTACAAAAAGGTAGTAGAAAGTATTGTGGTCTTCCTCGTATTGTACATGGAAGACATACTCTTGATAGGAAAATGTTTCCTATGCTACACTCGGTCAATCTCCTCTTATCACAAAGATTCTCCATATAGATCAAGGTGATACCTCCTAAATCCTGGTTTTGGCTATATGAGATAGATCTAAGTGGATGTTAGGATTTTCACTAGGTGTAGTGAGATGGTATTAATCGATCCTGAGGAGAATCACTGGATAGCTTCCAGGGTGGTAAGGTCGACTGAATGTCAGTCACAGGCCTTATCTTTACCCTCAGTGGAAGGATGGTATGTTGGAAGAGTTCCAAACTAGATACCGTGACAAACTAGACGATAAAGGCTCGATACATCACTACCAACAATACTACCAAAGAAGCAGTCTGGGTATATATAAGTTCATGAGATGAACTTCGTTCCTACCATTGTGTGATAATGGAGTTGTGTCTTATGCCTAAGAACCCCCGTCCCATCAGTGACCCAGACATATTCTAAGGCAGTATCACCTGATCATGGAGATGGTTGATCTCCAGGGAGATCGAGGTTAAGGAGAGTAGACTCAGAGGACAATACGGCGGATCCACTCACAAAGGCCTTTTCCCAGAGAGAGACTTCTATGGGATGGTTGAGTATGAAATACTACAACCACTGCTATATGATGGCCCTAGTGCAAGTGGGAGATTGTTAGTTATATATATGCCCTAGAGGCCATTACTGTACATGAGATGTAAATTGTAGTGGATGCTTGGATAGTATGCTATCTGGTTGCACTTTATCTTAATATGTATACTGATTGTCTCTCTGTTACGTGTTGATAAAGCCCTTAGGATGTATACTTGACTACCTGGATTATGATGCAGATCATACTAGTGGGACAAAGGTAGTCCGTGAGTACATCTTTTAATGTCCCTAGTCGTGGGTGTATCGAGACGGGGCATCGATATACGAGAGTAGACTAGCATATAGCTTTTCGACCTATGTAGATGGGCGATGGATGTGAAGGGGTTCCTATAGCACCACTACAAGTGTTTGGAGGCATCACACATGCCATATTTAAATTTTAGATAGTGCTAGAGAAACAAACTTAAGGATCATGCTAGAAAAGCTAGGGTAACAATACTTTAATATACACACAAGTAGTAAAAGTTAGGGTTTTGAGAGTACAACCTTTGTAGCTCCCTACGCTAGACTCCTTGGCTACTTGAGAGTTGGAAAAAGGTTTACTTGAGATCCTCTAGGTCCATGACGATCCACCCGGAATCCTCTTTGTCCAAGCTTGAAGCTCCACTAGATCAAGAGAAGAAAAGGGAGCTAACACTCTACACTAATGGGCAAGACTAGTGTAAGATGGTGATGTGATTTATTTTCACACTTCAAAATCCTAACATGATGACTCTTTTGCTCACAAGAGAAAACTAGAGAGCAAGAGAGAAAGGAGGAAGAAGATGATGGCTTGTGAAGAGCTAAAGATAATGATAAGCATATGAATAAAAATGAGAAATGAATATATATATATATATATATATATATATATATATATATATTTTCTCTTTCTCATTCTTAACCATAGTTATAAAATATCTAGATATTTATTTTGGATCAAAAATGGCCATAGAAATTAAATCTTGGTTAAACCAAAGGGTTAGTGAAAGAATAAAATATTAAACCATGATAACAATTTCCATTTCCATTTTTCTTTTCCAAAAAATAATATCCATATATTTTATAAATGGTGTGAGTCTTATATTGCCACAATCCACTATATCAACAACCATGATAGAATGATGTATGCATGTATGTGTGCATGCACATCCATATGTGCATGAATGAGAATAAATGCATACATGCATGCATACAACAAAAATACAAGAAAGGGTTTAAAGTGAGAAACTAATGGTCAATGATAAATCAACACTTGATTTAGCAAACCGGTCATATCGCATACGACCCGACCAAAAGCAAACAGCCCGATTAATATACGGTATCTCATACGCGCATTTTAATCGGATCCATGCGCATACCTCATATGCACACCACATCGTTTCGTCTGGACTAGGTAACTCCATTGTGGGACTCTGAGACTCGTCAATACGTCGGCAGTGGGTGATGATCATATCAAGCACCCCCAAGCCGAAAGCGGTCAGCTAAACGTAACGCCACCCGGGTATTGAGCGATCAGAAGAAAACAAGCGAATCTGTCACAACTCCCGTCGAGCCAACCGGCAACACTACCATACAGTCCGGTCTCTTCGTCAGATATGCTGCATATCGAGTCTAGGGATGGTAACATCGACCCTAATAACTCAATAAGTCATGCCGATGAATGGTCTATAACAGATCGAGAAACTACTGATAACACTTATCAGTAAATCTCAACAGCCCTGGCCAGGGACTTACTGATATAGCCAATCGAGCACAGCACAGCATCATCTCCCAATAGAGGGAGAGACGAAACCCCTCCTATCGCTCATCGCCTTCGTGTGTCTCGGGACTGTACCCAATAGTCACCTGTTTACACGACTCAGTAGAGCCGTGGTAGGGTGGTAATCAAAGTACAGTGGGAGAACACACAAGACTCTATGACGATCTCGGGTCTACAGACTAACCTGTACCAGTGTCACCTGAGAACTGCTATCCGACGATAGATATAATTCCATTTAGGAGTTCTCGGCGAGTCCGTCCAGTATACCCAGTCACCACTGAGCACCCGTATACGATCTCGATGTCAAACATCGATGAATGTGGGAACATCCATCGCCCATCATATGGGTCTAGTATCATATACGCTAGTCTACTCTGGTATATCGATGCCCCGTCTCGATACACCTACGACTAGGGACTTTTCAGGATATGCTTAGAAACTACAGATGTCCCACTAGTATGATCTCCATCATAATCACAGTAGTCAAGCCTATATCCTCAGGGCTTTATCAACATGTATGAATGAATAAAAACATGATCAAGTCAACATGTCTGATAAAGAAGAACCAGATAGCATACTACCATGTCGAGCAAGAATGTACACTGAATATATATATATATATATATACCTGTATATATACATCCACTATCATATAATGGCCTCTAGGGCATACATATATCCAACAATCTCCCACTTGCACTAAGGCCAGTTATTGGCGTATCTCATACCCAACATCTCAAAAAGTCGCTCATGCTGCGGCTGAGGGAGGGCCTTGGTGAGTGGATCCGCGGCGTTATTCTTTGTGTCTACTCTCCTAATCTCGATCTCGCGGTGATCTACAATCTCCCGGATCAAACGAAAGCGCCTCAGGATGTGTCTGGACCGCTGATGGGACCTGGGCTCCATGGCTAACGCCATAGCCCCATTATTATCATAATATAATGGTATTGGATCAATAATGGTTGGAACTACTCCTAGCTCCGAGACGAACTTCTTCATCTAGACGGCTTCCTTGGCGGCATCATTCGCAGCAATGTACTCAGCCTCCATCGTAGAGTCTGCAACGGTATCTTGTTTGGAACTCTTCCAACTTACCGCCCCTCCATTGAGGGTAAATACAAACCCGGAGATAGATTTGTTGTCGTCCTTATCGCTCTGGAAGCTCGAATCGGTAAAGGCCTCCATTTGGAGATCTCCATCACCATACACCGAGAACAATTCTTTAGTCCTTCGTAAGTACTTAAGAATGTTCTTCACAACTATCCAGTGATTCTCCCCTGGGTTGGATTGATACCTTCTTACAAAACTAAGTGCATAAGCTACATTTGGGAGTGTACATAACATCGCATACATTATAGATCCTACTGCCGAAGCATAGGGTATAATGTTCATGCGGGCTCTTTTTTCATCGGTCTTTGGGCAAGAGTACTTAGAGAGAGTGACCCCATGGCAAGAGGGTAAGGCACGCCGCTTGGAGTCTTCCATACTAAACCTTTTTAGGATGGTGTTGATGTACCTGGTTTGGGACAATCCCAATAACCTCTTGGATCTATCCCTATAGATCCTAATGCCCAGAATGTATGTGGCATCACCCAGGTCCTTCATGGAGAACCTTAGTGATAAGAAAGATTTGACCGGCTGTAGTATAGGAATATCTTTTCCTATCAGAAGAATGTCATCCACGTACAATACGAGGAATGTGACAGCTCTCCCTACAGCCTTCTTATAAACACAAGTTTCATCTGGATTTTTGATGAAATCAAACTCTTTGATAACATCATCGAAACAGATGTTCCAACTCCGTGATGCCAGCTTTAACCCATAAATGGATTTAAGCAATCTACATGCCTTCCCGCTGCTCCCACTGTCAATGAAGCCCTCTGGCTGATCCATATAAATGCATTCTTCTAAATCTCCATTTAGAAATGCCGTTTTAACGTCCATCTGCCAGATTTCATAGTCGTAGTGAGCAGCAATAGCAAGAAGGATCCGAATGGATTTAAGCATGGCTACGGGAGAAAAAGTCTCGTCATAGTCCAAACCTGGTCTTTGACGAAAACCCTTCGCCACACGTCTTGCCTTATAGATCTCTACCTGCCCATCTACACCAATCTTTCTTTTAAAGATCCATTTGCACCCCACAGGTTTTACCCCAGGGGGTACAACGTCCAAAGTCCATACTTTGTTGGTGTACATGGACTCCATTTCGGATCTCATGGCATCCACCCACTTCACAGAGTCTCCACTCGTGATAGCTTGCTGAAAGCTGGTAGGATCATCATCCTCCATGATGCAGTCTTCTCTGTCACCATTAATGAGGAAACCGTAGTACCTCTCCGGTGGGCGAGAAGTTCTGCCAGACCTACGGAGTGGCCGAGATTCCTCAGTTTCTATTGCAACAGCCGGTTCAACCAAGTCGTCATTTGTAGTTTGTGTCTCTAGAACCTCTTCTAGATACACCACATTGCCATCAGTTTCATTTGTGAAAAACTCTTTTTCCAAGAATGCGGCATGCTGAGAAACAAACACCTTTTGTTCCTCCTTGTGGTAGAAAAGATATCCATAAGAATTCCTTGGATATCCCACAAAGTTACACATGACCGACCGTGTCTCGAGTTTGTCCGGATTCTGCTTTTTAACATAGGCCGGGTAACCCCAAATCTTAATCTTCTTAAGAGATGGTCTCTTCCCATGCCATATCTCATATGGCGTGGTAAACACGGTTTTGGTTGGGACCCTGTTCAGTAGTAACGCTGCAGTCTCGAATGCATGCCCCCAAAATGAGACGGGTAACTCAGCATCACTCATCATGGAACGGACCATATCTAATAGGGTACGATTCTGTCGTTCTGACACACCGTTGTGCTGTGGTGTTTAAGGAGGAGTGAGCTGAGAGAGAATCCCATTTTCTTTTAGGAAGTTTGCAAACTCTGTACTGAGATACTCCCCACCTCGATCTGATCGAAGCATTTTGATACTCAAGCCGGTTTGTTTTTCTACTTCTTGTTTATATTCAGTGAATTTCTCGAAAGCTTCGGATTTGTGCTTTAATAAAAATACATGACCGAATCTTGAGAAATCAATAGTGAAAGTAATGAAGTATGAAAAACCGCATCTAGCCTGTGTAGACATTGGCCCACATACATCACTATGTATGAGGCCTAAGAGCTCAGTAGCTCTTTCTCCGTTTCCGGTAAACAGAGTTTTGGTCATTTTACCCTTGATACAAGACTGACAAGTCGCATAAGATTTATATTCAAAAGGGTTTAAATATCCATCCTTATGTAACTTGTTAAATCTTGTTTCGTTAATATGACCAAGTCTACAGTGCCAAAGAAAAGCTTCATTTATTTCTGAAAGTTTTCTTTTATTAGTGTGTTGTATGCTGAAAACTGTGTGTTGATTTAGGACGTATATCCCGTTATTAAGCGTACCATACCCAACCAACATTTCATTCAGGTGAATGTTCATAACATTGTTCTGCAATACAAAATTATATCCTTCATTGTCTAACAAAGAAACATATATTATATTACAAAGCATACTAGGTACAAAATAACATGGGTTCAAAACCAATATACATCCAGATGGCAACCCCAAGTGATACTCTCCTACTGCAACTGTATGTACATTGGAACCATTTCCAACGCGGAGAGTATGGTCACCTATCTTCAAAACCTTGCTATTTCTCAGCCCCTGCATAGAATTGCAAATGTGAGAACCTGAACCGGTATCTAATACCCAGGAAGCAGAGTTTATTGAAAAACAGTTTTCTGTCACAAACACACCTGAAGCGGAAGCATCCCCATGCCTCTTCTTGAGATTCAAGTACTCCGTGCAGTTGCGCTTCCAATGTACTGTTTTGTGGCAGTGATAACATTCCCCTTTCTCCGATTCTCTAGCTTTGGACTTGTCCTTCCCGTTAACCTTTTTAACTCCACCCTTAGACTTGGCGGGCTTCTTCTTTATCTTTCCCTTGGCCTTTGCCTTTGGGAGAGAAGATGAAGATTGCCCAACACTCAAAACGGGAGTTTTCACTGATTTCAGTGTGCTCTCTGCACTCCTTAACATATTAAGGAGTTTAGGTAGTTCCTTCTCCATGTTGTGCATGTTGAAGTTAACTATAAATTGAGCAAAGGTGGAGGGGAGGGACTGCAGAATAATATCCGTATATTGTTCATTGTCCATCGTCCATCCAAGGTCCTCAAGCTCTTCTATGAGAGCTATCATCTGTTAGTTATATGTATGCCCTAGAGGCCATTACTGTACATACGATGTATATTGTAATGGATGCTTGGACATATATAGGGAGGACTTTCTTGCTCGACATGATAGTATGCTATCTGGTTGAACTTTATCTTAACATGTACTATGATTGTCTCTATGTTACATGTTGATAAAGCCCTTAGGATATGTACTCGACAACTGGGAATATGATGAGATCATACTAGTGGGGCCACGGTAGTCGACGAGTACATCCTATAACTATTCCTAGTCGAGGGTGTATCGAGACAGGGCATCGATACACCAGAGTAGACTAGCGTATACGCATCATGACCCATATGATGGGCGATGGATGATCCCATATCCATTGGTGTTTGACATCAAGGATGGTGTACGGGTGCTCAGTAGAGACCGGGTACACTGGACGGACCCGCCGAGAACTCCCAGATGGTATTATACCTCACGTTAGATGGCAGTTCTCCGGTGACACTGGTACAGAGTAGTCTGTTGACCCGAGATCGTCATAGAGTCTTGTGTGATTCCCACTGTGCTTTGATTTCCATCATACCACGTCCAAGAGGGCGTGCAAAAAGGTGGCTTTTGGGTACAGTCCCGAATCACATGGAGGCAATGAGTGATAGGAGGGGATTCGTCTCTCCCGGTATAGGGAGTTGATGTTGTGCAGTGTTCGATTGGCTATAACCGGAAATCCCTGGCCAGGGTTGCTGAGATTTACTGGTAAGTGTTATCAGTAGTTTCTCGAACTGTTATAGACCTCAAATCGACACGACTTATCAAGCTACTGGGGTCTAACGTTTACCACCCCTAGGCGAGATATGCAACATATCAGACGACGAGACCGGACTGTACAGGAGTGTTACTGTTTGGATTCACAGGAGAATGTACATGCTTGCTTGTTGATCTTCTGAGCGCTCAATACCTGGGTAGCTGTTACGTTTAGCTGACCGCTTGCAGCTTGTGGGTGTTTGATATGATCATCACCTACTGCCGGCGTATTGACGATTCTTTAAAGTCCTACACAGAGGTTTCTTGGCTCAGGAGAAATGGAGTAGGGGCACGTATGTCATATGTGCGGGACCGAGGATAATGCGATATGAGATACCGTATTTTATTTTCGCGATATATGATATCAGCCGGGTCATCGGATCAAGTGTTGATTCGATGAATCGGTACGGATAAATATTAGTCGGTCATATGCGATATAGCCGGATTGTCGGATCAAGTGTTGATTCGATAATTTAATGTATAATAATATATATGATATATTAAATTACATTAACTAATATTAGCTCACTCAAAGATTCTTTTTCTCACTCGGGTAATACATTGATATATATGCGATATATGTTAAATGAATTATTTTATTTTGTTACGATAAATATTATATATGTGATATATAATATTGTAACATGATATGATAACTAATGCAACATGTTTAGTGGAGTTTAAACATGATTAGGGTTTGGATTAGGGTTAAGACTTCTAGTAGATTCTAGAAGGTTTGTTTTTGTCATGATAAAGATATTTGTCTTGATATTTTTGTGTGACTCACTTTTAACCCAACCCAAACCCTAACCCTTGGTTAATTCTCTACAATGGTTAAGTCAACCATGGTTTCATTATTTATCATATTAATTCTTTCTATTCATCACAAAAAGAATAATCATCTTATTCATCTTCTTCTTCCTTCATCTTTTCTTTCATGAAAAAGCTTACTAGTTTTTTCAAAGTGATGAATAAATGTGAGAAAAAGATAAATAAAGAGAGCAAAAATCCTACTTCATCATCGTCATCTTCCCTTGCCCTTTAGATGAGAGTGTTCACTCAATTTTAGTGAGTGTTAGCTTGTGTTAATGAAACTTCAAGGTAGATCATCTTTGTATCGAAGATCGGAAGCAAGACTGCACCTTTCTCTTCATGGAGCCTCTCGAGAGTCCGGAGCATGATGATCGTAGCGAAGGGACTTCAACACGGAGCTTATGAAGTGAAGGACCGAATCTACAAGGGTTGTAATCCCTCTCACTTAGTGTTAAAGTGTTTAGCATGTTAGTTTTCGCCTAATCTCTAGTTTAAAGATCCGGGCTTCGGGTTGTTCGGCACGGCTAATTTTTTAATCGGGCATGGTTGATGCCCCGTGGACCCTTGTACACGTGCCTAGCAACCCTACAGGGGTATCAGAGCCAAGCTAGAGCTTTAGGAGAAGTCTAGACGAAGTTTAAAGTCCGATCGAAACCCGAAACCCCGATTTAACCCCTCTCTGGACATTTTTTTTAAAATGTGGTTTTTTATTAATTAAAAATGCTCAGAAAAACGAGCAGGAAAAACTAAGAATTACTGTGAAGTACGGACCTCTAACTCGAAAATTTGACCGCGGAACCGCGTCGAAACCATGGGTTTTGCGGCGGTTCCGCGGCCAAAATTTGACTTAGTCCCTGAAATTTCAGGTAATTATTTTTAGGCCCTTTCTTGTTAATTTTTTCTTGGAATATTTTAATTCCACTCAAGTGTTGAGTTTTCAAGGGTTGTATTGGGGAATCGTTGATTCGATCGGATAATTTAACTTTGTTTAGTTTGTCCGGATAATTTTAGAAACTGTTAAAAAGTTCGGGCGGATATCGATAACTCACTTTTTCCCCTGTCGGAAATTTTTTCAAAAGTTGGATTTTTCCTCGTGTTTAAGAACGTTCTAAGTCATGCAAGTAACGCGGTGGACCCTCTAGAAGACAACAAATCTTAACTCGATTATGTGACCGTCTTGAACTGCCTCTAAACCTTAGTGTTTGCGGCAGTACGGCGTGCCACATGTGAGGTGTTGGCTTGACCCTTCTACGGCTGGACCATTGGTACTGTAGCATGTGATGGATGTTTTTAAACTGATTTCAAGTGTTGAGATATATTGGGGAAATCTTGGGTGTTTGATTATTCGATCGGAATGTTTAACATTGTCTATTTATCTGGAATGTGATACAATATTTGGAATCCACATGTAGTTATGAGATAACAAATTTGAATGTTATAAATCTAGCAGTTCAGTCTCAGTTGATCGGTTGCTACGGAATTTTGATGTGATCAAAAGTCCGTCGCAATCACGTAGCGTACGCGGATACTCGCCGGGTAAACTTAATAGACAGCTACGCCACATAGCCCCGACCAAGTGACTGTAGGAGAACCCCGTCGCCGAAAGCATCCAATCGGGTGCTCGCGGCAGTGGTGTTCCGCCTTAGTGCACTTCGTCGACGGTAACTGGGGGTGCGGCCGTCTACTAAAGTTTGCGACGAGCATTCAATCAGAATATCGGGAATCTTGTTGAATTCCCCGACTTGATATTGAAAAGTGTTTTCGATAATGAGACTAAAATGCGGGGTTTATAATTGTTAGTCATGCGATGTCTAAGGAATTCATTTGGTTAGGCATGCGATGTCTAAGGAGGTTGCGGATTCCAACTGTTGTAGTTTTACACTTTCTTTTCTTTGACCGTAAGCGTAGTATGTGGTGTATCGCCGGCTTCGTTGCTATACATCAACGACAATCGGGATACGCATACTTACTTACGTTGATGATATGAGATATTATGTGTTGCTGTGATATGTTATATTGGATCGTCGCGTTTGAATAGCCGGGGGTTTTATGTGAGATGAGAGTTTTTTTTCTTTTTCATTCATGTAAAATTCATTTGTATGTAATATTCTTTTATTGGGGCACTTCCAGGTTGCGGATGATGTCACCGTTGTATATTATTTACTTTTCCGCATTAGGTAGACCCAAGGCGGGGAGCACAAGTAACCGGGGGTCCAGTGGGAGACCATCTCGAGGAGTCGAGACCGGGTCTCCTAACCCTAGAATTGGCAGTGTTGCTTGCCGCTGTCATAGGGGTCTAGGGATGTGGGTTTGGCTATTCATCGCGACCGTGGAATCTGTGTTTTATACAAGCTTGTATTGAAAACACGGACGTCCTAGTATATCCAATATTTCATATATGTTCTTCTGCTGCAATGTTCTGTGATGAGATCATATTACTGCCTGTGACGAATGTTTATATTATATATATGAGATATATGTTATATTGCAGATTTCGTTTCAAAAGAGATGCTTGTGAAGCATATTAAAATGGGACTTCATTAATGAGATTAATGAAATAAAAGAAACCTAAGATGTTGTAGAAACTTGTTTAATAAAAACTGGTAGCTCTAGTTCTTGCTTTGCATAGCGGTGTTCCTTGTAGAACATCCAGCACCTTATTCGATAAGGAAAGAGCCGAGATCCATTCACCGGGAGTGACCTCTTTAGTGAAACTAGCATATGCTACAAACTCGGTTTGTCTTTTGATTGCTTCTATAGTTCTTGCTTTGCATAGTGGTATTTGTGAAATATCCTGCACCTTATTCGATGAGGAAAGGGCCGACGATCCCTTCACCGGGAGTGACCCATTTAGCGAAACTAGAAAAGCCTCAAAAACACTCCATTTAAAAATCACTCGATTCTACGACGATATCAAGTTCATTACGCAAAGGGTTTTCTTAAAAACCTGTCGTAGCCCTCCGTCATTTAAGATAAAGTCCTCCTTAGTATTCGTGCTACGTTTGTTGACCTCCGTCAAGGCGTAGTGTGCGGTAGCTGACTAGTATTTATCTGCTTATGCATATGATGCAGATTGGATTAGGGTGGTCGTGCGGCCTTGTTGACCTCCGTCAAGGGTCGTGCGGGTGGGTTTAATTCAATCAAGAAATGACGGGTTGAACTTGACTAGTAGCCTATGGTTTGTTGACCTCCGTCAAGGTCATAGGATGCTAGGGGTAAAATATTATTGGGAATTTCAAGTGTTGAAATTTGCAATGAGATTGCATACCTTCTATGAGATAGTTGGATCCCGATACCCGCTGCGAGTAAGAGTTACTCATGGGAGAGTTTTACACATTACAATTAACCGATCAAGTAGGTGTTTAGAAAGGTGTTAACGGGGTTACGCCTCTGGGAAAACGAGGTTTACTTAATTAGGTTCGTGCGAAAGCACGGGGGACCTCCCTCAAAGTACCGACATTGTCCTGGCTAAAAGATTGGCCAACTTGTAGCGTGTGATTAATCCAGGCTAGTCTTTCCTTTTAGGGTTTGAAGGAAGATTTGATTAAAACAGTGGGAGACATCCTCATTAGATATATTAGATAACCCATCTAATCTTGCAAGAGCATACGCTGAGTGTTTTCTTCTCTCTCTCTCCAGGTAGCGACCATATCACGCCTTAATCAAGATAATAATACGGAATATTGACCGAACCCGCTTGTTATACTGAGCTGGGGAACGTTGGTCCCGCTCCAACTTATAATTGTTATAAGACAGAGCAGGAAATTGGGGAATACCGGATTTCCCGTGCCGCCCAAACGAAGAAAGTGCATGTTGATGCATCATCTTCGGTTGTGTTCATTACAGAGAACTGTTTCTCAGTATCCTTTACGTCCTGGGTATGTGATACCGGATCAGGATCCCGCATATGTAATCTGTTACATGGGCTACAGAAAGGTAGAGAACTGAGAACGGGTGATAAGTTTCATAGGACAGAAAACGGTGCAAGTGTTGCAGCCAAGTCTGTTGGTCACTATCACCCTGTATTACTAGAATACATTGATTCTGAACGAATGTTATTAGATACCGAACCTGATATACAACATCATATCAGTCTCTTTATTTAATAAAGAAAGGATATAATTTTGTATAGTTAGATAATGTTTTGAACATTTCCTATATCAAGAGTTGATCGGTTCAGGCACGTTATCTAAAAGCATAGACGTTCTAAATCAAACTACAGTTCTTAGTATACAGAACACACACAAGAGGAAGAGTTCAGAAATGAACGAATCCTTCTTGAGGCATTGTAGACTAGGTCATATCAATGCGACCCGACTAGCTGAAATTACATTTAGATGCATATTTAAATTAGATTGAATTTACATTTTATGAAACTTGCCGGTCATGTCACAAAGATAAGATGACCATAGCTCTGTTTATTGGAAACAGAGAAAGAGTTAGTGAACTCTAGGGATTGATACATGCTGATGTATGAAGGTCCCTTGTCTACACATGCCAAGACCGGTTCTTTGTACTTCATTACATTCTCTGATGATCTCTCAAGATTCAGACATATGTTCCTGTTGAAACACACGTCCGAAGCTTTTGAGATATTCACAGAATATAAGTTAGAAGTAGAGAACCAAAATACGGGTATAAGTATTATGTCCTTTGATGAGATCAAGGAGGAGAATACTTGAGCACGGAATTCCTGGACTATTCTAAAGGAGAATGAGATTCTCTCTCAGCATTACTCCTCCGTATACACCATAGCACGATGGTATATCGGGGCGGAGCAATAGCACCCTATTTGATATGGTGTGCTCAATGATGAGTACTACTGAGTTTCCTATTTCCTTTTGGAAGTTATGCACTTGAGAAGCTGCATACCTTTTGAATAGGGTTCAAATCAAATCAGTTGCCTACCACTTCATATGTGATATGGAAAGGGAAGAGCCCATATCTTAAGCTTGTTAAGATTTAGGGTTGTCCGGACTATGTCTAAAAGCAAAATCCGGACAAGCTCGAGACAAGGTCTGTTATGTAGAACTGGAATGGTTCCAGCTATACAAACTGCAACTGATGATTTGGTAGAACCAAAGGATTCAATAGTTTCCAACGAACCTCAGCCACTCCGCTAATCTAGCAGGGTTCCTCACCCACCTGAGAGATACTTCGGTTTCTCTATGAAAGTGGAAGTAAGGATTGCATCATGAGATGATGACCCAACTAGTTTCGAGCTGGCCATCAGGAGTGAGACTCTGTAAGAATGGCTGGATGCTTATCGATCTGAGATGGAATCCTTATACACCAACAAAGTATGGACTTTGGTTGCTTTATCTGAAGGGTTAAATCCCCATCAGGAGCGAGTATATCTTGAGAAGATTACTTGGTGTACATGGAAAAGTTGAGACTTTCAAAGCTATGCTTAAGTCCATCCAGATCTTACTTGCCACGGCTACATACCATGACTACGATATCTGGCGGTTGGGTGTCATGACTGCTTTTCTAAATGATGTTTTAGAAAAGAGCGTCTATAAGTACACAGCCAGAGGTCTTTGTAGAAAGTGGGAGTAGCGAAAACATGTGCAAGATGTTTTATATGATAAAACAGGCATCGCGGAGTTGGAACATCTGTTTTGATGTGGTAGTCAAAGAGTTTGACTTCATCAAAATGGTAGATGAACCTTGTATCTACAAAAAGTTAGTACGGAGTATGGTGGTGATCATCGTAGAGTACGTGGATGACATACTCTTGATAGGGAAAGAGTTTGCTATGCTACGCTCGGTCAATCTCCGCTTATCACAAGGATTCTCCATATAGGATCAAAATGATACCTCCTAAATCCTGGGTTTTTGGATCTATGAGATAGATCTAATTGGATGTTAGGATACTCATTAGTTGTTGTGAGATGGTATCAATCGATCCTGGGGAGAATCACTGGAAAGGTTCCAGGGTGATAAGGACGACTGAATGTCAATCGCAGGCATTGTCTTTACCCTCAGTGGAGGGACGGTATGTTGGAAGAGTTCCAAGCTAGATACCGTGACATACTAGACGATTAAAGGCAAAATACACCGTTACCAAGGATACTACCAAAGAGGCAGTCTGGATTTATAAGTTCATGAGATGAACTTCGTTCCTACTATTGTGTGACAATGGAGTTGTGGCTTTAGCCAAGGAACTACCGTCCCATCTGAAATCCAGATATAATTTTTAGGCAGTATCACCTGATCATAGCAGATGGTTGATCTTCAAGGGGATCGAGGTTAGGAGAGTAGACACAGAGGACGACAGCGTGGATCCACTCACAAAGGCCTTTTTCCCGGTAGAGACTTTTATGGGATGGTTGAGAATGAGATACTTCAACCGCAGCTAATTGTTGGATATGTGATACCACAACAGATGGCCCTAGTGCAAGTGGGAGATTGTTAGTTATATGTATGCCCTAGTGGCCATTACTGTATATACGATGTATATTGTAATGGATGCTTGGACATATATAGGGAGGACTTTCTTGCTCGACATGATAGTATGCTATCTGGTTGTACTTTATCTTAACATGTGCTATGATTGTCTCTATGTTACATGTTGATAAAGACCTTAGGATATATACTCGACAACTGGGACTATGATGAGATCATACTAGTGGGGCCACGGTAGTCGACGAGTACATCCTATAACTGTTCCTAGTCGAGGGTGTATCGAGTCAGGGCATCGATACACCAGAGTAGACTAGCGTATACGCATCTTGACCCATATGATGGGCGATGGATGATCCCATATCCATCGGTGTTTGACATCAAGGATGGTGTACGGGTGCTCAGTAGAGACTGGGTACACTGGACGGACTCGCCGAGAACTCCCAGATGATATTATACCTCACGTCAGATGGCAGTTCTCCGGTGACACTGGTACAGAGTAGTCTGTTGACCCGAGATCGTCATAGAGTCTTGTGTGATTCCCACTGTGCTTTGATTTCCTTCATACCACGTCCAAGAGGGCGTGCAAAAAGGTGGCTTTTGGGTACAGTCTCGAATCATATGGAGGCAATGAGCGATAGGAGGGGATTCGTCTCTCCCGGTATAGGGAGTTGATGTTGTGCAGTGTTCGATTGGCTATAACCGGAAATCCCTGGACAGGGTTGCTGAGATTTACTGGTAAGTGTTATCAGTAGTTTCTCGAACTGTTATAGACCTCAAATCGACACGACTTATCAAGCTACTGGGGTCTGACGTTTACCACCCCTAGGCGAGATATGCAACATATCAGACGACGAGACCGGACTGTACGGGAGTGTTACTGTTTGGATTCACAGGAGAATGTACAGGCTTACTTGTTGATCTTCTGAGCGCTCAATACCTGGGTAGCTGTTACGTTTAGCTGACCGCTTGCAGCTTGTGGGTGTTTGATATGATCATCACCTACTGCCGGCGTATTGACGATTCTTTAGAGTCCTACACAGAGGTTTCTTGGCTCAGGCGAAATGGAGTAGGGGCACGTATGTGATATGTGCGGGACCGAGGATAATGCGATATGAGATACCGTATTCTATTCTCGCGATATATGATATCAGCCGGGTCATCGGATCAAGTGTTAATTCGATGAATCGGTACGGATAAATATTAGTCGGTTATATGCGATATAGCCGGATTGTCGGATCAAGTGTTGATTCGATAATTTAATGTATAATAATATATATGATATATTAAATTACATTAACTAATATTAGCTCACTAAAAGATTCTTTTTCTCACTCGGGTAATACATTGATATATATGCGATATATGTTAAATGTATTATTTTATTTTGTTACGATAAATATTATATATGTGATATATAATATTGTAACATGATATGATAACTAATGCAACATGTTTAGTGGAGCTTAAACATGATTAGGGTTTGGATTAGGGTTAAGACTTCTAGTAGATTCTAGAAGGTTTCTTTTTGTCATGATAAAGATATTTGTCTTGATATTTTTGTGTGACTAACTTTTAACCCAACCCAAACCCTAACCCTTGGTTAATTCTCTACAATGGTTAAGTCAACCATGGTTTCATTATTTATCATATTAATTCTTTCTATTCATCACAAAAAGAATAATCATATTATTCATCTTCTTCTTCCTTCATCTTTTCTTTCATGAAAAAGCTTACTAGTTTTTTCAAAGTGATGAATAATTGTGAGAAAAAGATGAATAAAGAGAGAAAAAATCCTACTTCATCATCCTCATCTTCCCTTGCCCTTTAGATGAGAGTGTTCACTCAATTTTAGTGAGTGTTAGCTTGTGTTAATGAAACTTCAAGGTAGATCATCTTTGTATCGAAGATCGGAAGCAAGACTGCACCTTTCTCTTCGTGGAGCCACTTGAGAGTCCGGAGCATGATGATCGCGGCGAAGGTACTTCAACACGGAGCTTATGAAGTGAAGGACCGAATCTACAAGGGTTGTAATCCCTCTCACTTAGTGTTAAAGTGTTTAGCATGTTAGTTTTCGCCTAATCTCTAGTTTAAAGATCCGGGCTTCGGGTTGTTCGGCACGGCTAATTTTTTAATCGGGCATGGTTGATGCCTCGTGGACCCTTGTGCGCGTGCCTAGCAACCCTACATCATCTTCAGAACATGGTCTCCTACTGTTGTACCAGGTGCCATTCGCATCTGAAACAGTTTTCTTGATGCTTCGTATCGTAATACGCAGGATTGCTCTCTATACAACTCCTTTGTATGGAGGAATATGGCGTGAACGTCCATATTCTCGTGCTGCTTTTGATGTGTGTTATCCATCGATGCAAGCATGAGGTATTTGGTCGTGGCACAGTCAGCGTCCCATGTCTTGCGGACTTCAATATCAGCAACTGAGGATTTTGGACCTGGGACGGGCGGGGCTGGAGCCGTAAGGACATATGATACCTTATCATAAGTCAAGGCAATATTAAGATTCCTCAGCCAGTCTTTATAATTGGTCCCATTCATTTTATTTTTATCTAGTAGAAGCTTGAGTCCTGTCATAGGTATCTGCCATTAAGAGAGAGAAAAGAATACACTCAGCGAAAGCTCTTGCAAAGATCATATTGGTTATTATCTTATCTAATCGATGTCTCCCACTACTTTAATCAAGTTTTTCTTTCAAACCTTAAAAAGAAAACTAGCCAGGATTAATTACAGTCTACAACTTCGCCAACCGTTCAGCCAGGCCAGTGTCGGTACTTGAGGGAGGTTCCCCGTGCTTTCGCACGGACCTAATTAAAGTAAACCTTGTCTTCCCAGAGGCGTGGCCCCGTTAACACCTTTCTAGACACCTAATGGGTCAGCTAATTGTAAACTGCAAAACTCTCCTGGGAGCAACAATTGCCCACAGTGGGATCGGGATCCAACCATCATATGGAAGGTATGCAATCTCATTACAAATTTCAACTATTGAAATTCCCGATGTGGTTTTTACCCCTAGCACTCATGACCTTGGCGATGGTCAACAAATCACAAGCACTAGTCAAGTTCAACCCGTCATTTCTTGATTAATTAGACCCGTTCACATGACCCTTGGCTAAGGTCAACAAAGTCACATGCCCGTCCTAATTAATCTGCATCATATGCATTGTAAGAAAACATCACTTAGCTACCGTACACTACGCCTTGGCTAAGGTCAACAAATATAGCACGAATACTAAGTACTCTACTTCCTAAAATGATGGAGGGCTGCGGATGATTTTTAAGAAAATCTTTAACGCTTTGAACTTGATATCGTCGTAGAATCAAATGCTTTTCAAAAGGAGTGGCTTGAGCTCCGCAGTTTTGAAATGTAGCTTTTTCATAAAGAGCCGAGTGGTTTTCAAATCCGATTCTACAACATCTTTTTAGGTTTAGTTTCTTTACATTAATCATATTAATGTAGCCCCATAATATAAGTCCTTAAGCCAACCACAAAAATGAAACGAAAATACAACGTACACTTATGCCATCCGTATTTGCCGCAACGTTCCGTTATGCACCGTTAGGTTACTTATCTAACGGCATACCGGGACGGGACTAGCACGGGTGTAAAACATAAGCAACGTCTACTATATATCTCATATATAATATAACATTCATCTCAGATATCACATCACAGTATACAGGCAGCAGAAACACAGATACGATAATATAGGATATACTAGGACGTCCGTATTTAGTATTTAGCCAACAATAGAAAATACGGATTCCACAGTCGCGATGAATAGCCAAGCCCACACCCCTAGACCCCTACGAGAGAGGAAAGCGACCCTACCAATTCTGGAGTTTAGGAGACCCGGTCTCGACTCCTCGAGATGGCCTCCCTCTGAACCCCAGAACCCGGCCACATATGCTCCCCTCCTTGGGTCTATCCTAATGCGGAAAAGTAAATAATATACAACACTGGGGACATCAACCTCAACCCGGAAGTGCCCAAAATAAAAGAATATTACATTATATTTGAATTTTACTTGAATGAAAAGAATACTCTCATCTCACATCAAACCCCCGGCTATTCAATCAAAACAATCCTACATTTCAAATCTCAGCAACACATAATATCACATATCATCAACGTAAGTAAGTATGCGTACCCCGATTGTCGTTGATGTATAGCAACGAAACCGGCGATATACCACATACTACACTTACGGTCACAGAGAAATAAAATGAAAAACTACAACAATTGGAATCGTAACCGCCTTTAGCCAACACAAACCTGGAATATCACATATACAAGATTTCATGCCTAACGGTGTAAAGCTCGCATTTCGGTCTCATCCATGAAAACACCTTTTCAAAACAAGCCGGATAATTCAACAAGATTTCCGATTGTTGCCGAGACCGAACTTCTAGATTTACGCGCAATAAATAAATTTGTAGATTCCAATTATTGTATGAGATATTAATAAACTAGGCGACGTTAAAACATTCGATCGAATGATTGAACACCCAAAGACTTCCCAGAAAGCTCAACACCTGAGCAGTTTTAAAAAATACCAGTAACAGAACAAAATACATACCAGCCTGCACAAGAAACTACGGCCCATAACTCTCCTATTGCGCCGCGGAACCGCCGCAGAAAGGCCACTATGGCCGCGGTTCTGCGGTCGTACGGATGAGTCAGGGCTTCGTATTTCTGGTGGGCCCATAAAATACCCTGCTGAATTTTTAAGCATTTTTAATTTGAAAAAATCCAGGTTTTAGAAAAATTTCCAGAGAGCACCCCCCGGGCGTCGTGTATCGTTCGTTCGAGCTTTCTAACGTCGTCTAGATTACCCTAAGGCTCTAGCTTGGCTCTGATACCATGAGGGGTTCCTATTTCACCACTATAAGTGTTTGGAGGCATCACACATGCCATAAATAAATTTTACATGGTGCTATAGAAAAAAACTTAAGGATCATGCTAGAAAAGCTAAGGTAACAATACTTTAACATACACACAAGTAGTAAAAGCTAGGGTTTTGAGAGTACAACCTTTATAGCTCCCTACGCTAGACTGCTTGGCTGCTTGAGGGTTGGAAAAAGGTTCACTTGAGATCCTCTAGGTCCACGACGATCCACCCGGAGTCCTCTTTGTCCAAGCTTGAAGCTCTACTAGATCAAGAGAAGAAAAGGGAGCTAACACTCTACACTAATAGGCAAGACTAGTGTAGGATGGTGATGCGGTTTGTTTTCTCACTTCAAAATCCTAACTTGATGACTCTTTTGCTCATAAGAGAAAACTAGAGAGCAAGAGAGAAAGGAGGAAGAAGATGATGGCTTATGAAGAGCTCAAGATAATGATAAGCATATGAATAAAAATGAGAAATAAATATATATATACATATATATATATATATATATATATTCTCATTCTCATTCTTAACCATAGTTATAAAATATCTAGATATTTAATTTGGATCAAAAATGGCCATAGAAATTAAATCATGGTTAAACCAAAGGGTTAGTGAAAGAATAAAATATTAAACCATGATAACAATTTCTATTTCCATTTTTCTTTTCCAAAAAATAATATCCATATATTTTATAAATGGTGTGAGTCTTATATTGCCACCATCCACTATATCAACAACCATGATAGAATGATGTATGCAAGTATGTGTGCATGCACATCCATATGTGCATGAATGAGAATAAACATGCATACAACAAAAAGACAAGAAAGGGTTTAAAGTGAGAAACTAATGGTCAATGATAAATCAACACTTGATTTAGTAAACCGGTCATATCGCATACGACCTGACCAAAAGTAAACCGCCCGATTAATATACGGTATCTCATACGCGCATTTTAACCGGGTCCACGTGCATATCTCATATGTGCACCACATCGTTTTGTTGGAGATAGTGCCCTCAGATTCAATTATTCGATCACAAGCACGTGATTACAATGATTAATGGAGGACCTATCCCAATAGGACAGTCTTACTCGTGATGATATTATGCTATCTGGTTTACCTTTATCATCGTGTACTGCTTTAGGTGACCTGACAGGTCGCTATTACACGTTGGTAGAGCCCCTAGGATTCTTGCTTGACCACCAGCAGTATGAGGGCGATCATATAAGTGGGAGCTGGGGGTCTATAAGCATATCCTTAAATGGTCCCTAGTCGTGTGAGTTTCGAGACAGGGCATCGATACTCCAGAGTAGACTAGTGTATACAGTCGAGACCCCGACGAGGGGCGGTGGCCGGTCTCACAAGCCATTGGTGTCAGTTGGATCACCTAAGATGTATACAGGTGCTCATTGGGTTATGAGTACACCGGACAGGACTTGCCGGGAACATGCTAGTTGGTCATATACCAGACGTCAGATGGCAGTTCCCTGGTGACATGTGTGCAGGTTAGTTCATCGACCTGGGGATCGTCATTTGTCTTGTGTGAGTTCCCACTGTACTTTGATTACTACCCTACCACGGCTCAAAGGAGTCATGCAAACAGGTTTTAGTTGGGTACAGTCTCGAGCCACATGGAGGCAGTGAGCGTATCTTCAGGGGTTCGTCTCTCCCGGTATTGGGGGTGAGGTCATGCTGTGTCTAGGAGAGCCATTACACGAAGCCCTCGGCCGAGGCAAGGAGATTTACTGGTAGGTATTCCAGTAGTATCTCAGGGTGTTCTAGGCTACACTCCGACATGACTTGTACCGCTTTTGGGGGTCTGACTTTTACCAACCCCCTAGGCCCGCCATGCGATACTCATAGACGAACGTACCGGACTGTACGGATATTCTCACTGACAGGCTCAGTAGGGTTGTCAGGCTGAGTTCGCTCACAGACGTCCCTTTTAGTCAATACCCGGTATCCCGTTACGTATTGGCTTATACCTCTGACGTGCTAGTGGTTAAATCCACAACCAAGATGTTGACGAGTCTTTAGAGTCCCCCACATTCAGTTACTCAGCTTTCGGGCAAAAAGTTGTAGAGGCCGTATGGAGATATGGCAAGGTCCGATCAGATACGTGCGGTATTCCACGCATCAGGATCGGACAGTTTGTACTATAGGCCGTATGGTTATATGGCAGGGTTCGATCAGATACGTGCGGTATTGCACGGATCAGGATCGAACGGATATTACTAGCCGGCTTTGGTTTAAGCCGGATCCTAGTATAGTACAGAGTAGATTTTGTCTCAATGCATTTGTATTTCGGTCGGAATACAAATACGGGTGTGTATGCACAGTATCGGGGTTTTCCTGTAATTTATTACGGGACCAGTTTTCTGGAGTTGCCAGTTTGCTTTCCGTTTCGGCCAATTTCCTTTGTATCGCTCATTGGCCGAAGATTGGTGGAGGAGGGCTTATTTGCATTGTTGCAAATAAGCATTTGTGGAGGGGGGGTCTTTTGCATATTGCCTTGTCATGATCACTTGACTTTTTGACTTCATCATGGTTGCTCCATACCTTGACCTTTTGACTTGACTTCTTGTCATGATGGCATGACTTTTGTGGACATGATTGTTGATGTTGAGAGATGGTTGTTAGTTGAGTGTGGGTTTGATTTTGTGATGATTCTTTTTGCATAATAGCCTTCTCTCTCTCTCTCCTTGGTATTATTGGATCACACTCTCATTCTCACCCTCTCCTCATTGTCATGGCCGGCCACTTGATGAAGGGGGCTGTCCCAAATTTTTGGTGGGGATGTTTGGCTCATTTCATGTTGCAAAAATCCCACAAGTTCAATCCAAAAAGCCCCAAGTTCAATTCCTCCACAAAAGGCAATTCCACAAACCCCAAAATGAGACTTGCTCACTAGATATTCTACAACAAACCTTGGGCACGTCGACTAGCCAGCTTCGTGCCCGAGTTGCCTCGGAATTGAGGTGGGAGCCCGTAAAAGAAGTAGGAGATGTGGTGCACTTCCGGCGATGAGGAGGAGACGGGACATTCCGCAGGAGATCGGGACGACGACGAGAAGACCGGAGGACTCGGATCTGTCGGTATATCTCTCTTCCCTTTCTTGTAGATAGCTAGGACTAGTTAGTGGTTCGATCCGGGTATTAGTGCGCGGCGGTTTGCCGGTTCGAGAAAATTAAAGTTTATCACCGCTTCCGCATTTGGCCGTCGGATTGACGGCCGGGGCGCCGCTGTGCACTTACAGTGGTATCAGAGCCTCGCCAATAACATAGTCTAGCTTGGTTTAATGTGTTTTGCATTTCCGATCGACCAAAATTCCAAAATCTACATTTTCACTTACAACAGTTTTCTGTCAAAAATTTTTTAAGTCCAAAATTTTTTCTGGTTGTATAAAACTAGTTTACTGGAAGATCTAAGAGTTCTGGAAAAATTCGAGACACTGATCTCTTCAGGGGAGCGCGGAACCGCGGCAAAACCCTACTTGTTGCCGCGGTTCCGCCGCAGTATGGAGGATTCAGTGGGTCGGGTTTCTACAGTGGGCTTCTGGGGTGATTTTAGGGGTTTTGGAATGTTAAATTTGGGCCCATAATTTCTGTGAGTGCTACAGTATTGTTTGGGGGCCCACTTGTTAAAATTTGATTGATCGGATATTTTAAACACATTATTTCACAGTATTTACATTATATCTGCGACCGTGAATGTCACTTGATCGGTAAATCCGGTCTAACTGCTATAGCCCGGTTAGACGGATTTGCGAACGTGATTTTCACGTTGATGTTCTGTTTTTGCTGTGATGTTGCGGATTGGTCGTGGGGGATAGCCTGGATGCAATGCTAGTACAGTTGTGGTTGTATTATGTACATTTGATATTGCGGGGCGAGCGTCCGACATGTGGACTGCCGTCGCTGCCTGTTTGTATTATTATTTTGGGGCACGACCTGGTTGCGGTCGATGTACCCGTTGTATGTATATTTTACTTTCTGTACTAGGATTACCCCGCGGAGGGGTGCACGGATAGCCGGGTTCCAGAGGGCAACGGGCCCGCATCTCATGGCATTGAGACGGAGAGGGCCTCACTCTAGGATTGGCGGGCTATTCGCCGCACTCGTAGGGGGTACAGGTTGACCCAGGAGGGGTGCCCAAGTTACCGGATTCCGTGAAGTGCTGGGTGGTCCATTCACGGTACTGAAGGGGGCTGCCTCACTTCAGGTTTTGGCGGGTGACTTGCCGCTCCCGTAGGGGTCTAGGATTTCATTGCACAGGCTATCCACATGACCAGGGGAACGTCGGGTTTCGGTAGTGGCTCTGTGAAACCCGAGGATCCCAGATATCTGTATTGTTTCTGTGATGCTGTACATTTCTGTGATGTTGCATTTCTTATCACGCCTTGAGCGAAATATAATATATTGGTATATATATTAGTAGATGTTGTATATGTTTTACATCCACGCTAGTCCAGTCCCCGCTCTGTCGTTAGTTAGCTAACCTAACGGGTAATGACGGGACCCAGTGGCGAATGCGGATGGCATATACGTACGTCATATTATTTTCGTTCTTTGTGGTGTGATCTATTGATGGGACTGTGTTGATTCGGATCAATGCAAGTTAAAAACAACCCTAATCTGATGTTGTTGGAACACTTTTCAAAAAGCTGTTATTGCAAGGACGTTCTCTTTTGTTTTGCATCGTGGTATTCAGTTTGAATATCCTGCTCCTCAGTCGACGAGGCAAGGGCCGAGATCCCTTCACCGGGAGTGACCCCTTGGACAGAATTTTGCGTCAGGGCATTAACTTCACTATAGCCGATTACTTTTGCTTTGCACCGTGGTATTCAGTTGGAATATCCTGCACCTCATTCTATGGGGAAAGAGCCGAGATCCCTTCACCGGGAGTGACCTCTTTAGCAAAGGTTTTCGTCACTATATTTTTAAAAGCTATACAGTTCCTTCAATGATATCAAGTTCTTTACGTTAAAGATTTTCGCCAGAAACCATTCGTAGCCCTCCGTCATTTCATATGGATAGTCAATAGTATTCAAGCTGTGTTTGTTGGCCATAGTCAAGGCACAGTGTTTGGTAGCTATTGGGTGTTCATATGCTGCATAGATAGATGCGTTGGTTTGGGACAGTCGTATAGCCTTGTTGGTCCTAGTCAAGGGCTTGTACGGGTGGGTTCAAATCAACCTGGATAATGACGGGTAGAACTTGACATGTGACTTATGATATGTTGGCCTTAGTCAAGGTCATAAGAGCATGGGGTAAAAATCACATCGGGAGTTTCAAAAGAACTGAAACTTGCCAGATATGCGCATACCTTCTGGAGTGTGATAGCGTGAGCGGATTCCGTCACGTTATCATGCGATGATAGTTGGATCCCGATTCCCACTGATGAGTTGGTATACTCCTCGGGTGATCCCGACTAATTCTTCTTTCAGGTTTGGAGGAGAATTTGACGGTACAGTGGGAGGTTTCCAGATTAGATAAATTGGTAACCATTCTGATCTAGGTTAGAGTGCACGCTGAGTGTTTCTTTTCTCTCTCTCTTTGGCAGTGACCATTGACCCGACCCTAAGACATTGATTCAGTGACCAAGTTGACCGAACCTTCTTAACATTGGCTTATGGATTGTCAGAGTTGCAAACCTCATTGCCACTCCTACTTTTACCCTTTTCTCCAGGACACCTCGTATTACTACGAACGTCCACTTCCATTGGACAAAACCATCGTATGGTTAGATACGAACTCGAAGGAATTTATTCGAGGATGGTTTCCAGTTCTGGAGAAAACGGATAGGACTATTCAGTTGTCTTTTCCTTTTACCTTCTCTCTCAGATTGCGAGTACTCCTTGGTTTAGAAGATAGTACACCTATTACGCAAGTTGGATAGTCTTCTTCCAAACCTTAGGCTGGTGCCGACCGGTAGAGAATGAAGAAAACCAATTAGCCTAACGATGTTGTACAGAAGGTATTAAGTTAAGACAAAGCAAGGGATTAGTAAGAGGGCAAAGTAAATTGCGACTGCTATTCACGTCCAAACCAAGTATTCCTTCGCCAATCCTAAATCACCTTTGTATTTCTCCAGGACACTCCGTATCACTACGAAGATCCACAGTTTATTGGATACTCCATCGTATGGTTATATACGAACTCGAAAGGAACTTGTTCCAGTTCGGGGATGGATTCTGGTTCAGGAGAAATAGGAATAAGATTTATTCAGGTGTCTTTTATCTTCACCTTCTCTCACATTGCGAGTGTTCCTAGGATTAGGACAGTACACCCATTATGCTTATTGAATACTCTTCTTCCAAACCATAGGCTGGTGCCGAACGGTAGGGAAGGAAGAAAACCATTTGGCCTAAAGGGGTGTGCAGAAGGTAATGACTAAAGACATATAAAGGGATTTGGAGAGGTGGCAAGGAATTGCACGGTTACAGTTGTGAATCTGGATAATGGAAGAGGCATTACTATGAATACCAGAATACCCCTACGAAACATTTCAATGTTTCAGTTTCACTGTGTACTGTTAAAGAAAAACTGATTTCCCAGTTAGACACTTGCTCCAGGGTATGTATTTACCAAGTATGATTCTCACATCTGTATAGTTTTACAGATGATGAGTGGGAGTAAGTTATTGGGAATTAGGTGATCATCCTCATTGTATCGGGATTCGTTGTAATCGGTGATATTTGAGGAAATCAACTGGGCTGTTTGCCGGTCGGCAAATATTTGGTTTTGAATATCCGTTGTTATGCACCAATTTCAAATCGATATATCTGTACGTCTATTTTCATAGAGTGAGATATACCCTTTTGAAATTATGTCTACGACATTTACCTATATCAGTAGATGGTTAGGTAAGGAGCATTAAACAGCGGTGTAATTCTTCTTAACCATAAGTACAGTTTTCAACCTACGACACACAGTAAATGAGTTATCAAACTCAAGGGACTTATACAGAATATTGTATGTTGTCCAGGGTCCATCAGGACAGAGGGGTTGGTCCTCGTACTATATTCGGTTTACTTATGACTTCTCTAGTTTTTAGACAAGTGTTTCGTGGAAACACAGGGTCTGAATTTTCAGAAGTTGTAGGTATTTGAATAAAGTAGAGAACCAGATATTGCAAGTATCGGGATTCTTCAAAGTGATAGAAGATGTAGATACTTGTGTATGGTATTCAGTTGATAGTAATGATTAAGAGATCTTGCTTCTCTTTCAGGTTACTCATAATTGGAAGCATTCCTAAGTTGAGTAGCGCTGATCGGCCTCCTTCCATTTAGTTGACATGCACTGGAGACAGCTGCATGATTTGAATCTGGTTCAATTAAATCAGTGCCTCTGGTTCTATATTGGATATAGAACAGTTCATATCTTAACGTTGTTAAGGTACGGGGAGTTGTCCGGCTTATGCTTAAAACCAGACACTGGACAACTCAAGGCACGTTTCTGTAATGGCTGTTTGTGGGTTGACCCAGGCTATGACGAGGGTTGACTTTCTACCATCTGGATGAACAATAGCAATATTGTTCTAGACTCGCCACAGTTTTATTAAAAATGGATTTTTTCAGAAAACAGTAGTGGGAGTATGGTAGAACAGGAAGTGATTCCAGAACCACAAACGATTACTGAAGATTTGATAAGGAACCTAAAGATTCAATCTGGATTGACATTCCATTGGCCACTCCGCAGATACGGTGGGTAACTTCAGGCACCCGAGAGGTACTACGGCAGCCTCAAGGACGGTGACAGGGAAGTTCTTGTTTACCCACAATTACCATTGCTGTTGTTCCAGGCTGCGAGACCCGGCGGGAGGATGAGTATAGCGTCGTTCTGAACTCGCTTCAGAAGTGTACGTGTATATGACTCTGCCAGAGGGTTGTCGTAGTCAGTGGGAGCAGCGGAAGCATTGGTGGACAGGTAGCTTATGTCTATTTATAGACTAAAGCAGATGTAGCGGAGATAGATCATCTATTTCTGATGTGACAGTCATGGGTTTGACTTCATCAGAATAGGGGATGGATCTGTTGAGAAGGTAGTAGGGTGTGATATCCTGGTATTTGGATGACATACACAGAGTAGGAAAAGAAACTCCTATACTACAATCGGTTATACTTTGGTCGTCACACAGTGTTTTCTCCACACAGGACTTGGATATACTGGTTACTAGATCTAAATTTGGGTGGTTTCCCAATTAAGGGTACTTAGACAGCATTCTAAGAGTATTTAGAATGAACGACTCCTGGTACGGTAGTGTACCTACAGGTGATGGAGTCACCCTCTCTAAAAGTGTCTTACAGACTAAAGTAGAGAGGGATGTGCATGATTGACAGATCACTTGCTTAGGCAATTGAGTCAATCATGAGATGTCAAGTACCACACCATATGTTGTTCTTGCACTAGATGCAATAAGTTGACATTGATCCAATCCTGGAGAAACAGTCGGAAGCAGTTTTAGAACATAAGTGGATGTTCTAGGGATATGATAATGACAGCCTCATTCGGGAGACAGTTATCATTCCAGGCTTCCAAGGTGACCTGGACGACAAGGAGGTTGTCAGAGTTATAGTTTTCCTTCTGATGAGGGGCAGTATTTTGGACAGGTGGTCCAAGGCAATACTGAGGGTGGCATGACGCAGGATGCTGATTAAGTTCAGTTGACGATACAGTCTAAGAAGTTTGGATTTGGAGTTCATTTATGAGCTATGTCCCATCAGACATCCAGACACATTCTAAGACAGGTATTGCTCATTTCGGGAGATGGGTTTCTCCGTGAACATGAGATATAGAGAGACATAGAAAGAAACAACAAAGCGGATCCACTCACTAAGGCTATTCCTCGAACGCAATAGTTTCGCAAGCGAGCTTTGTGAGACTGACTAGTAGAGGAGTTGGGTGTTCGATATCACACGTGCTGTGAGTATGCGACATCGCAATAATTAGCCTTGAGTGCAAGTGGGAGATTGTTGGAGATAGTGCCCTCAGATTCAATTATTCGATCACAGGCACGTGATTACAATGATTAATGGAGGACCTATCCCGACAGGACAGTCTTACTCGTGATGATAGTATGCTATCTGGTTTACCTTTATCATCGTGTACTGCTTTAGGTGACCTGACAGGTCGCTATTACACGTTGGTAGAGCCCCTAGGATTCTTGCTTGACCACCAGCAGTAGGAGGGTGATCATATAAGTGGGAGCTGGGGGTCTATAAGCATATCCTTAAATGGTCCCTAGTCGTGTGAGTTTCGAGACAGGGCATCGATACTCCAGAGTAGACTAGTGTATACAGTCGAGACCCCGACGAGGGGCGGTGACCGGTCTCACAAGCCATTGGTGTCAGTTGGATCACCTAAGATGTATACAGGTGCTCATTGGGTTATGAGTACACCGGACAGGACTCGCCGGGAACATGCTAGTTGGTTATATACCAGACGTCAGATGGCAGTTCCCTGGTGACATGTGTGCAGGTTAGTTCATCGACCTGGGGATCGTCATTTTTCTTGTGTGAGTTCCCACTGTACTTTGATTACTACCCTACCACGGCTCAAAGGAGTCGTGCAAACAGGTTTTAGTTGGGTACAGTCCCGAGCCATATGGAGGCAGTGAGCGTATCTTCAGGGGTTCGTCTCTCCCGGTATTGGGGGTGAGGTCGTGCTGTGTCTAGGAGAGCCATTATACGAAGCCCTCGGCCGAGGCAAGGAGATTTACTGGTAGGTATTCCAGTAGTATCTCAGGGTGTTCTGGGCTACACTCCGACACGACTTGTACCGCTTTTGGGGGTCTGACTTTTACCAACCCCCTAGGCCCGCCATGTGATACTCATAGACGAACGGACCGGACTGTACGGATATTGTCACTGACAGGCTCAGTAGGGTTGTCAGGCTGTGTTCGCTCACAGACGTCCCTTTTAGTCAATACCTGGTAGCCCGTTACGTATTGGCTTATACCTCTGACGTGCTAGTGGTTAAATCCACAACCAAGGTGTTGACGAGTCTTTAGAGTCCCCCACATTCAGTTACTCAGCTTTCGGGCAAAAAGTTGTAGAGGCCGTATGGAGATATGGCAAGGTCCGATCAGATACGTGCGGTATTGCACGCATCAGAATCGGACAGTTTGTACTATAGGCCGTATGGTTATATGGCAGGGTTCGATCAGATACGTGCGGTATTGCACGGATCAGGATCGAACGGATATTACTAGCCGGCTTTGGTTTAAGCCGGATCCTAGTATAGTACAGTGTAGATTTTGTCTCATTGAATTTGTATTTCGATCGGAATACAAATACGGGTGTGTATGCACAGTATCGGGGTTTTCCTTTATTTTATTACGGGGCCAGTTTTCTGGAGTTGCCAGTTTGCTTTCCGTTTCGGCCAATTTCCTTTGTATCGCTCATTGGCCGAAGATTGGTGGAGGAAGGCTTATTTGCATTGTTGCAAATAAGCATTTGTGGAGGGGGTCTTTTGCATATTGCCTTGTCATGATCACTTGACTTTTTGACTTCATCATGGTTGCTCCATACCTTGACCTTTTGACTTGACTTCTTGTCATGATGGCATGACTTTTGTGGACATGATTGTTGATGTTGAGAGATGGTTGTTAGTTGAGTGTGGGTTTGATTTTGTGATGATTCTTTTTGCATGATAGCCTTCTCTCTCTCTCTCCTTGGTATTATTGGATCACACTCTCATTCTCACCCTCTCCTCATTGTCATGGCCGGCCACTTGATGAAGGGGGCTTTCCCAAATTTTTGGTGGGGATGTTTGGCTCATTTCATGTTGCAAAAATCCCACAAGTTCAATCCAAAAAGCCCCAAGTTCAATTCCTCCACAAAAGGCAATTCCACAAACCCCAAAATGAGACTTGCTCACTAGATATTCTACAGCAAACCTTGGGCACGTCGACTAGCCAGCTTCGTGCCCGAGTTGCCTCGGCATTGAGGTGGGAGCCCGTAAAAGAAGTAGGCGATGTGGTGCACTTCCGGCGACGAGGAGGAGACGGGACATTCCGCAGGAGATCGGGACGACGACGAGAAGACCGGAGGACTCGGATCTGTCGGTATATCTCTCTTCCCTTTCTTGTAGATAGCTAGGACTAGTTAGTGGTTCGATCCGGGTATTAGTGCGCGGCGGTTTGCCAGTTCGAGAAAATTAAAGTTTATCACAGCTTCCGCATTTGGCCGTCGGATTGACGGCCGGGGCGCCGCCGTGCACTTACACGTTTCGCCTGGACTAGGTAACTCCATTGTGGGACTCTAAGACTCGTCAATACGCCGGCATTGGGTGATGATCATATCAAGCACCCCCAAGCCGCAAGCGGTCAGCTAAACGTAACGGCCACCCGGGTATTGAGCGATCAGAAGAAAACATGCGAACCTGTCATAACTCCCGTCGATCCAACCGGCAACACTACCGTACAGTCCGGTCTCTTCATCAGATATGCTGCATATCGAGTCTAGGAATGGTAACGTCGACCCCAATAACTCAATAAGTCATGCCGATGAATGGTCCATAACAGATCGAGAAACTACTGATAACACTTATAAGTAAATCTCAACAGCCGTGGACTGGGACTTACTGATATAGCCAATCGAGCACAGACGCAGCATCAACTCCCAATACCGGGAGAGGCGAAACCCCTCCTATCGCTCATCGCCTTCGTGTGACTCGGGACTGTACCCAACGGCCACCTGTTTGTACGACTCAGTAGAGCCGTAGTAGGGTGGTAATCAAAGCAGAGTGGGAGAACACACAAGACTCTATGACGATCTCGGGTCTACAGACTAACATGTACCAGTGTCACCTGAGAACTGCTATCCGACGACAGATATAATTCCATATAGGTGTTCTCGGCAAGTCCGTCCATTGTACCCAGTCACCACTGAATACGATCCCGATGTCAAACATCGATGAATGTGGGAACATCCATCGCCCATCATATGGGTCTAGTATCATATACGCTAGTCTACTCTGGTATATCGATGCCCTGTCTCGATACACTTACGACTAGGGACTTTTCAGGATATGCTTATAAACTACAGATGTCCCACTAGTATGATCTCCATCATAATCACAGTAGTCAAGCCTATATCCTCAAGGCTTTATCAACATGTATGAATGAATAAAAACATGATCAAGTCAACATGTCTGATAAAGAAGAACCAGATAGCATACTATCATGTCAAGCAAGAATGTACACTGAATATATATATATATATATATATATATATATATATATATACATGTATAAATACATCCACTATCATATAATAGCCTCTAGGGCATACATATATCCAACAGGATGATCCCATATCCATTGGTGTTTGACATCAGAGATGGTATACGGGTGCTCAGTGGAGATTGGGTACACTGGACGGACTCGCCGAGAAATCCCTGATGGTATTATACCTCACGTCAGATGGCAGTTCTCTGGTGACACTGGTACAGGTTAGTCTGTCGACCCGAGATCGTCATTGAGTCTTGTGTGATTCCCACTTTGCTTTGATTTCCACATTATCCCGTTCAAGAGAACGTGCAAAACGGTGGTTTTTGGGTACAGTCCCGAGTCACATGGAGGCAATGAGCGATAGGAGGGGATTTCGTCTCTCCCGGTATTGGGGGTTGATGTTGCGCTGTTCTCTATTGGCTATTACAGGAAGTCCTTGGCCATGGCTGCTTCAGAGATATACTGGTAAGTGTTATCAGTAGTTTCTCAACCCGTTATGAGCCTCATATCGGCACGGCTTATCGAGTTACTGGGGTCTGACGTTTAACACCCTTAGACGAGATATGCGACATATCAGACGAAGAGACCGGACTGTACGGTAGTGTTACTGATTGGATTTGCAGGAGTATGAGAAGGCTTGCTTGTTGATCTTCTGATCGCTCAATACCCGGGTAGCCGTTACGTTTAGCAGACCGCTTGCGGCTTGTGTGTATTTGATATGATCATCACCTACTGCCGGCGTATTGACGAGTCTTCAGAGTCCTACACAGAGGTTTCTTGGTTTATACGAAACGGAGTAGGAGCACATATGTGATATGTGCAGAACCGAGATTAATGCGCGTATGTGATACCGCATTCTATTCTCGCGTTTTGTTATATCGATCAGATATATGTGATATAGCCGTGTTATCGGATCAAGTGTTGATTCGATAAGTTGTTACATTAGATATTAGTCGGTTATATGTGATATAGCCGGATTATTAAATCAAGTGTTGATTTAATAATTTAATGTATAATTATATATTTGATATATTAATTTACATTAACTAGTATTGGCTCACTTAAGTTTTCTTTTCTCACTTGATTTTGTGCACATAATATATATGTGATATATATTTTTGTACATGTTTTGTGTCATGATTGATGACACATGTGACTTGGGTGTATGAGACTCACACCATGCTTGATTAATGTAGGATTTTATTTATTTTAAGTTAAACAAAATTAGGTTGGTACTGGATTGATGGTTGAAGCTTGGAGAAGCTTGTGGAATGTTCATATCGTAATTTTGCATTATTATATTCCCCATTCTTATTCATTTTACAAATAAACAGATGCTTTTGACCCATGTCTGCTACATAGTTGCAGGTTACAGATTCTCGGGACAAAAACAGTGAAAAAGACAAAAGACGATACAAAGTGAGACTACGACCGATAAATGGTGGAATCTTGATCGTGCCCACATCTTCAGGAACATTGATGATCAATTAACAAGTTCACAAAGAACAAAGGCAGCGCAAGGTTCAAGACTTCATCACGAAGCAACGGTAAAAGTCCCCTACAATTATTCACTGTGGAGAACTAGAAGAAATCTAGAAGCCAATCTGAGAAAAGAACTGAAGAAAAGCCAAGTACAAAGCAGCAGACAGATTCCCTGAGAAATTGAGCCCACAAGCCCACTACATGGCCGCGGAACCGCGGTCAAACAGGGGCTTGGGCCGCGGATCCGCGGCCATGGTGTGCCCGTGTCGGTGCAGAATTCTTGTGTCCGTGCGTCGGTGCATTAGTTAGGTTTCTTAAGGGGTAAAATTGTAAAAGCAGATGTGCGTCGATTGTAAACCTAGGGTTTCTATGAATCTATAAATAGAGACACTAAAACCTGTTTTAGGTTATGCCTCTTTTTATTCATCTATTCAGATCTGTAAATCCCTGTGTAAATATTTGGAGAGAGCCATCAACAAAGTAAGTAGTTTTATTTAATTGCCCTAGTTAATTTTTATTCTGCCTTAGTATAGAGTTTTCATTCCTTGCCCTAGTTAGATAGTTAGAGATGTTTTTCAATTCCCTAATGAGCGAGTAGTCTCCATGCTTGTTAGGGTTAGATTTGGGGAAGGCTTGAGAGATGAAATCTCTCACCACTTTCTTGCCCCGTCACATATAATTAACAGGACTCCATGCATACATACACACACCGTTCCCTACGGCACCTTACCCCTCGAGGTAACGGTGATCCCGTAGTATAAACGACCGGTTGCGTATTTTTCCATGGAGGTTAGGGTAAGAATTAAGAAAGGAAGGACTAGAATCTAGAGGAAGAAACATCGTTTCTTCGCAATGGAACTAATCCCCTTTATTAATTGTTACCATAACACCTAAAGAGATCTAAATTAGGGCATTGAAAGCGGTGAGAAAATCTTCAATTTTCAAACTTAACCTAAACCTAACCCTAGCAAGATTCTAGTCTTAGTATAAATCAGTTTAGTTTTTAGCGATAATCCATTCACACCGTTTGGAATTAACTTGTTAGACCAAATTAGGAAATACACAACATCCCTGTGGACCAACCCGTACTCACCGGCTAGCTACCAAGCGACGCCGTTCTTGATTTCGGTTATAAATATTCTTTGATTCATCTTTTAAAAGCGCATAAGCACTAAATCTCTTCAATCAAATGGCATCGTTGCCGGGGATGGCGTAATATTTCCTTTTTGCAATTTCGGGTTAATATAAAATATAAAAATCATAAAAACTGAAAAAATTAAAAATATATATATAAAAATTTTATCATCTTTTTATTGTGTGAAGGGTTTTTCGTGTGAATTTTACAGGAATGACGAACGAGTTCGGATCAGGAAAAATTGTAACGTTTTGAAAATCGTTTCGGTGAAATTTCGGAAAATCGGTAAAATAAGTGGGTTTTCTGTAAAAAGTCAAAACACAAATATTTTTATTATAAAATTAAATATACATATTCTAGCTATGTAATTGCTATTAATTGGTGTTTATTGAGCCACTGGTGAAATTTCAAATTTTCTGAAATTTTTTCCGAAATTAATTATTTTAATATTATTTTAAGCCGTCACTAATACATTTAATTAGGGAAAATTACAAATTGGAATGAGTTGAAACAAATTTTGTACATCATAACATATTAAACAAAATTTTATCATGTGGCTTTTGAAATGAAATGGTTTGCCAAAACGGTTTAGAAAATATGGAAGAAAAAGGCTTTTTTTGTGAAAATGAATTAAATAGAAATGGAGTATGGTTGCATGTTAGTTTGTTGCAAACCTCACTCACACAAATTCCTTCACTCCTTCATCATGGGCCGAGCCCATGCTCAGCAGCCCTCCCCTCTCTCTCTCTCCAATCACATTCACATTTCACTTCTTTTAAAATTAAAATATAAAATGAGAAGAATAAAGAATTGAAAGTGGGTGTTGACTTGAGACCTTTTGTACATACTTCTACACAATTTCCTCTCTCTCCTCTTTCCCCATCATGTGTTGGCTGAGCCCTCCCATTTCAGCCCCAAATTTTCTCCATCTCTTTTCCTCTTCAAAAAAATCCACAAATTGCTACAAAAATCCACACAAAACATCACTAATCCCTAATCTAATCTCTACCCATTGTTCTTTTTCCCAAGCTAGCATGAATCAAGGAGCAAGATGATGATTTGGGAGGCTAAGATTCATGCTAAATCTCAAGATTCTAGGAGGTATAAATCTTAACCCTATAATGAAATTGTTAGTTATTGCTTAAAGCAAATTTAATTATGTGTTAATTATTGTTTTATTGAAAGATTTGAGTTTCAAGAGCAGGATTAATTTATAGTTAGGGTTTTTTTTGTTGTGTGTTTATGGATGCATAGTGTAATTCATCATATTGTGAAATGAAAAACCTAAGCTAATTGCTAGTTTGCAAATTGTTAGGTTGAAATTGTGGTAATTACACTAATTTGCAAACTAGGTTTTGGAATTTAATTGAAAATGTTAGATTAAAAATCTAAATATGTTTTTCATGACTTCATTAACATTTTAAAGTGTGGTTTAATGTTATAGATCATGCAAATCTAAGCTAGATTGTAGTTTGTGCATTTTTGCTATGAAATTATTAAAATTGGTTATGTTTGCAAACTAGATTTTTCAGATTGATATTAAGAATTAAGTTTAAAATCTAATTAACATTGGTATAACTTAATTATGATGGTTAGTGAGCCTTATGGCCATTAGCTTTGTTAAAACATCATGTTTTGTATAAAAACGGGTAAATTTTGCTTGCTAGATTTTCGGAAAAATAGCTTTTAAAGTGAGTTTGAGGTTTTTGTGAATTGCAACCTATTTCATATTATAATTAGTGCTTGTGATTGTACAAATGAGTGTGTTTAGGTTTTTCTCGATGGTTTGGCGTTTGTACGCCGACGTCGAGGGTTTTTAAGTTGATTTGTGAAAGCAACCATAGGTTTTGACCTACGTGGGATTCGTGAATCGTTTTGGTCATGAGTCGGATTTTAATGCGTTACGGTGCGTTATGATATGTAGGTACCCCATGTGGACTTTGAGACGACAAGCAAGCGCGTGGCGACGTCGGCACCGGTGAGCGAAGATCAGGTGAGTAGATTTATATCTATGGGGAGAAGTCGGGTGGATGGCGTATAGCATCCCCGCAGTCCGTAGTATAGTTCATATATATATATATATATATATATATATATATGTTTATATAGGTGTTTTATGATACGAGAATGTTTATTCATGATATGATTATGTGTTCATGGATTAGCTTTGGGTTAGTTGCGAAACCCTAGAGTAGTTGTTATACCCACATACGCACACACAGACTTGCATACATTACTTTCTTGTGCGTGGATGGGGATGTGTATATATGTATATACGCATGGGTATGGGACTATGCATATATACATTCAAATACACAAGCATGGATGATGAGGATAGTACTTGGGATTGAGATGAGATTTGAGTTGAGGCCGTTAGATCGGTGATATGGCAGAATTCGTACTTGAGATACGTCCTGATGATATAGCGGATCTTTGAATGACGATGCCATGTGAATAGTGATTTTAGTAGTGTATTAGACGTAGGTCAGTACCCTAGATGATGATCTTGATAAAGAGGATACCAGATGAACACTGTGTTGAGTATGATATTGACCCGTACCCAGATTTGGGGATGTCGTACGACGGATTTACGTACGAGCTATATATTGATGATTGATCCGCACTCTTGACTTGGGATGTCTGATTTTAGATATAGTATCGGATATGATATTATAGAGGCGGGATCACCGACTAATATATATAGAGGTATGTATATGGATCGACTCAGATGTTAGGCGGTTTCCTTACCTGTAGTCCAGCTTGTTAGCTTAGCCCTTTAGTTTAGTTTAGTTGTTAGATTAGATTCGATTCTTACCTATTTAAAAAACTAACGAATCGTGGGTATTTTAAAAGACAGCCCAAGGGATCCTACGGATATTTCAAAAGAAGTATCTTTTCATAAAAACACCGTAGCCCCTATTTTCAAAACCCCATGATTCGTGTTATTTCAAAAGGCACCATTTGTAGGACTTATATTAGATTAATGCAGGTTAGTTACAGTTACGTCTTGTATTCAGCTCCCGCTTATTATTGTGGTTCGCTTCGCATCGCATACTTATGTTATAATTTCTTATTGCAATGTTGATATCATATTGTTAGGACACCAGCACCATTACCGATGATGCGTATTTACCACGCACACTTACTTGTCGGCTCACACACATCTTCATCGGTAATTGCCATGTCACGTACACCTTAGAAAATATTATTGCTTGACTTAGCTTGTTAGTTAGTAATTTGACATGATATTAGTGTACCTGCCTTATATGCCAGCTTAACATTGTAGTTATTACTTGTCACATCATGCATACTATTATTCATTGTTATGCCTATATTCATGGTTTTACATGCTATTGATAATTTGGATTCGGATTTCCATGAAATTTTCTGGATTTGGGGGGAAAACTGCAAAACTTATATAAACTGATTTCTCTCTTTTTAAATAAAAAAGTGTGGTTTTTCCCATGATGTATGAGTCGTCCACCATGAGTTTGCTGATGGATTTCGAGACCCGATTCGAGGAGACGGATGAACCGTTTCGGGTACTTGGTGGACCCGGTAAGGTACCCCGGGGCAAAAAGCGCGTGATGATGACGATGTGAGCCTGGCAGGGGAGCACTACCTACCGGTGATTTTACCCGACGCGTCGGATATCCGGAGGATACCTTCGTGGTCTTGAGATGGATGGTAGGGGCCGGTCTGGACTGACGGCGCCCTAGATATTGTGATTGAGACAATGAAATTTCAAGATATTGAGGTACAGAGACTGTGATACAGAGATATCGAGATATTGGGATTACGTTTTGTGCCGATGCTAGGCACTGTTTTATGCTGATTTCATTATGATACCTCATTTTAAAAATACAAAGGAAATCTCACTAAATTATGAAAACAGTTCTTCATTTACATGTATTCTGTTTTCATGCATTCATACCTCATTCATATGATATATTGCTACCTGAGGCACTGACACGGGCACATGAGATTACACCCGGGTTAGATATTTACCCTAGCCTTGTTATAGGTTGCATGTTATATATATAATTGAGGATATATTATGATCTTTGACCTAGGTTGCGTTATTTATGCGATTTCTTTCCATAGATGTTTTTCTATTCACGAGTTGGCAACTCACCCCCGTTGTGCCCCAGTTTCTTGCAGGTTTGCCGTACAGGTTTCATTACGGCTTGCGGGCATAGTTTCCTTCGGGTGATTTGCTAGTATGTGGGTTTACTTGTATCGTACCCCCATTATATACCTTGTATATTATTACTCTGTTGTATCTAGAAGTTCCATCAACCAAACATGTATTTATTTGAGATAGAGACCAGTGATGTTATTCCTTCGACCTTAGAGTCGCGCGTTATATTTCTGTGGTTTTCTTGTGGTTTTGAGTTTCCTTTTGAATTTTGATCCTCGCCGTTGGCATTGTATATTATATTGCTTGTGTGGTTGTGACCGTCGATTGACGAAGAGCTAGCTCCCGCTTGGGGATGCCTTTTATTGATTTCGTATACTATTCATGTTGTATCCCGTTTGGGAGCCAGTATTTACAAAGGAGACTCTGCCGAAATTTTCAGGAAATATTTGATGTTTTTTTTTAAACCGCATAATTCGGCTTATGCTATTAAAACTACTTGTTTTAAATTGGTTTTCCTTCACTCTACTACTTTTCTTGGTTTGGGTTTCTGGGTTTTCGGCTTACTTAGATTACGTACGCCTCGAGACGTTTCGTAGTCTAAGTGCCGGTCATATTCCGTACTTTCGGGTCGTGACAAAGTTGGTATCAGAGCGTTAGGTTTTACCTTCGGAGCGTAGGATGACCCTTGGTTGATGGAATAGGTGACTAAAATAGAGTGACGTACCGTAGGTATGTTCCGCGGTATATTTACGATACGCTACTCCACTTAAGAAGCTTTAGGATGTACATTTCTTTGCTCAGTATTATATTCATTCTGATCTAGCCTCATCAGTACCAGTTATGGTTTTGCTGCCACGATTACGGGCAGGGAGAGCTACCGCTAGAGTTGCGGTCAGCACGAGCTTGTCACGAACGAGGACTGACCAGGGCGAAATTCCGGCAACACACGATTGCAGAGATATGTCTTTTTATCGTGTTTCCGCGCCACGAGCGTTTGGCGGATCGCCTTTATGAGGTTACTCGGACGTGCTGATCGACACTAGAGGATTAAGCCAATGATAGAGGCCAGCCAGATTTTGATGACCGTTGGTGTGTTGCTTATTCATGATGATCGAGGCACTGTTCAGCGTGCAGACGAGCGAGCCAGTTATTGCTGCGAACGACGAGCTATTGCCCCAGATGCTGGAATTAGTGCAGAACGAGTTGTACTAAGAGATGATAGAAGGTCGCTAGTCATCGAGGATGAATGACTAGGACATGTGGATCGTTCGCCTACCCCGATGCGAGGTCATCAGATAGATTGATTCCAGCTAGAGACGACTTCACGCGGAGACGTTGTGAGTCGACAGAGACGATCGAATGTCAGAAACCTATTATTCCAAGTTTAAAGTAGTCGGAAAGACATGCAGGCAATTCTATGGTCCCTCTAGAAGAATGAAACCCTAACTCGACTTAATGACCGTGTGAAAGCCTTTGAACCTTCGGGTTTGCGGCAGTTCTACGGCGCCATTAGTGAGGCTTGGGTTTGCCCTTCTACGGCTGGACCACTGATGCTGTGGTATGTACTCGATACTATTAAACTGTGCCCAAGAGGTTGAGCTCTTGGGGGATTATGAGGTTTTGACGACTCGATCGGATGGCTCGACTTAATTCAGATGCTAGGTGGTGAGATGCATTTCTTGGGAGACTCCCGATACGAGGATAGCCGTTGGAGCTCAGTCCATGTAGCCACGATGAGACGAGTCCGAAGCGGTCGACATTAGAGAAAGTGGAGTAAAGAGGTCCGTACAAGATCTGGATAAGACGACGTTCCACTCCGCCGACATCAGAGATGCGATACGCATGTCGAGGCAGAGTACTGGATATACCTTCCAGAAGGAATCGCGATGGGTATGCAGCCGTTCCGGAGCAAGATGCAGATATAGGAAAGGACGATGACTTCCGGACAGTTGGCAGAGACGAGACATGGAAGAGACCGTGAGCAGGATTCCTTCCAGGACACTGCTGCAATGATACTTGCACCCAGGATTAGATGTGTCACGTACATTCAGAGAGCCAGAGGCCGACGCCAGTGATATGCTATCTTACGAGTGGTCGCGATGATTGACCGGGAGATGACAAGAGACGTGCCAGAACAGAATCATCCCCGTTAGCACACCTGACAAGGCCGATGAGCCGATGGACCGAGAGATTGGTAATTCCCAGTGAAGACCTTGACCCAGGAGTGGTCATTATTACGCACACCAGCAGGCCAGAGTTCATGATCATCGATGAGACGTCCCACTAGTGACCGCGACAGTTGGCCCGAGATTCTTAGAGGATGCGCTTGAGCGGTACTATTTCGCCATTATTGATTTCGATGTTTGGGGTGATTTATTCGAATGATTTGATTTTGATGATTGAGGATTTACGATCTTTGCACAGTGTTGCACTTGATATCGTTTTCGTGCTTGGGTTTCACATGTTTGTGATTTTACGGTTTTAGACATTTGAGTTGATTTTGTGCGTATGCACGCACACGATTTGGTTCCTGCAATCTGTATAGTTTATATATGCTTGCAGTGCAGTGATACGCCTTTTGTGCACTTAGATGCATTGGACTTTGATTTCGATGGTGATGTTCGATATTTGTTTTGTGCACTTTGTGCACCTGATTTGATTTTGCGCATGTTCGGCACTTGATATTGGATTTCATGATTTCGTGCACGATGGATGCACCTGATTTGGATTTTCGCGCATGTTGGGCACATGTTTTGAAGTGTGATTTTGGTGCACACCAGATGCACTAAATCGAGATTTTTCGTGCATGTCAGATGCACCTGATTTTGCTGTCAGGCACACATCTTGCCTACGACAGATGTTTCGTGCACACCCGATGCACTTAGATGTTGTTTCTGTGCATATGTATGGCACATATTTGGATTTTGATTTGCGTGCGCACAAGACGCACGTAGTATTCATACGCGTATTTTGGGATTGATTTTTCTTATAGAGCAGTACGTTTTTATGATATTGCAATGTGTTTTCGTACTGAGCAGGACTAGTCAGAGGACAGTACCTGAATATATTTTACATGTATAGTTTCGAGTTATATCATATTGGTTTTGCTTTGGATTTGGTATTGATGTCTTCCCCATGACTCCGATGATTACGGGATGCTTGACGGAGTTCTGAATTGAGTTATATGCTCATTTTTCATGCTCATGCGTTGCGCTACGATTTGTTTTATGTATTTATGATTTCGGAGCCTCGGCGATTTGATGGTTTTGGCTGAAATATTTAAGTATTTGGGGGAAGTTTTAATTTAAATTCGGGGACCGAATTTCTTTAAGGGGGGAAGATTGTAACGTTTTGAAAATCGTTTCGGTGAAATTTCGGAAAATCGGTAAAATAAGGAGTTTTCTGTAAAAAGTCAAAACACAAATATTTTTATTATAAAATTAAATATACATATTCTAGCTATGTAATTGCTATTAATTGGTGTTTATTGAGCCACTGGTGAAATTTTAAATTTTCTGAAATTTTTTCCGAAATTAATTATTTTAATATTATTTTAAGCCGTTACTAATACATTTAATTAGAGAAAATTACAAATTGGAATGAGTTGAAACAAATTTTGTGCATCATAACATATTAAACAAAATTTTATCATGTGGCTTTTGAAATGAAATGGTTTGCCAAAACGGTTTAGAAAATATGGAAGAAAAAGGCTTTTTTTTGTGAAAATGAATTAAATAGAAATGGAGTATGGTTGCATGTTAGTTTGTTGCAAACCTCACTCACACAAATTCCTTCACTCCTTCATCATGGGCCGAGCCCATGCTCAGCAGCCCTCCCCTCTCTCTCTCCAATCACATTCACTTTTCACTTGTTTTAAAATTAAAATGTAAAATGAGAAGAATAAAGAATTGAAAGTGGGTGTTGACTTGAGACCTTTTGTACATACTTCTACACAATTTCCTCTCTCTCCTCTTTCCCCATCATGTGCTGGCCGAGCCCTCCCATTTCAGCCCTAAATTTTCTCCATCTCTTTTCCTCTTCAAAAAAATCCACAAATTGCGACAAAAATCCATACAAAACATCACTAATCCCTAATCTAATCTCTACCCATTGTTCTTTTTCCCAAGCTAGCATGAATCAAGGAGCAAGATGATGATTTGGGAGGCTAAGATTCATGCTAAATCTCAAAATTCTAGGAGATATAAATCTTAACCCTATAATGAAATTGTTAGTTATTGCTTAAAGCAAATTTAATTAAGTGTTAATTATTGTTTTATTGAAAGATTTGAGTTTCAAGAGAAGGATTAATTTGTAGTTAGGGTTTTTTTGTTGTGTGTTTATGGATGCATAGTGTAATTCATCATATTGTGAAATGAAAAACCTAAGCTAATTGCTAGTTTGCAAATTGTTAGGTTGAAATTGTGGTAGTTACACTAATTTGTAAACTAGGTTTTGGAATTTAATTGCAAATGTTAGATTAAAAATCTAAATATGTTTTTCATGACTTCATTAACATTTTAAAGTGTGGTTTAATGTTATAGATCATGCAAATCTAAGCTAGATTGTAGTTTGTGCATTTTTGCTATGAAATTATTAAAATTGGTTATGTTTGCAAACTAGATTTTTGAGATTGATATTAAGAATTAAGTTTAAAATCTAATTAACATTGGTATGACTTAATTAAGATGGTTAGTGAGCCTTATGGCCATTAGATTTGTTAAAACATCTTGTTTTGTACAAAAACGGGTAAATTTTGCTTGCTAGATTTTCGGAAAAATAGCTTTTAAAGTGAGTTTGAGGTTTTGTGAATCGCAACCTATTTCATATTATAATTAGTGCTTGTGATTGTACAAATGAGTGTGTTTGGGTTTTTCTCGATGGTTTGGCGTTTGTACGCCGACGTCGAGGGTTTTTAAGTTGATTTGTGAAAGCAACCATAGGTTTTGACCTACGTGGGATTCGTGAGTCGTTGTGGTCATTAGTCGGATTTTAATGCGATACAGTGCATTATGATATGTAGGTACCCCATGTGGACTTTGAGACGACAAGCAAGCGCGTGGCGACATCGGCACCGGTGAGCGAAGATCAGGTGAGTAGATTTATATCTACGGGGAGAAGTCGGGTGGATGGCGTATAGCACCCCTGCAGTCCGTAGTATAGTTCATATATATATATATATATATATATATATATGTTTATATAGGTGTTTTATGATACGAGAATGTTTATTCATGATATGATTATGTGTTCATGGATTAGCATTGGGTTAGTTGCGAAACCCTAGAGTAGTTGTTATACCCACATACGCACACACAGACTTGCGTACATTACTTTCTTGTGCGTGGATGGGGATGTGTATATATGTATATACGCATGGGTATGGGACTATGCATATATACATTCAAATACACAAGCATGGATGATGAGGATAGTACTTGGGATTGAGATGTGATTTGAGTTGAGGCCGTTAGATCGGTGATATGGCAGGATTCGTACTTGAGATACGTCTTGATGTTATAGCGGATCTTTGGATGACGATGCCATATGAATAGTGATTTTAGTAGTGTACTAGACATAGGTCAGTACACTAGATGATGATCTTGATAAAGAGGATACCAGATGAACACTGTGTTGAGTATGATATTGACCCATACCCAGATTTGGGGATGTCGTACGACGGATTTACGTACGAGCTATATATTGATGATTGATCCGCACTCTTGACTTGGGATGTCTGATTTTAGATATGGTATCGGATATGATATTATTGAGGCGGGATCACCGACTAATATATATAGAGGTATGTATATGGATCGACTCAGATGTTAGGCGGTTTTCTTACCTGTAGTCCAGCTTGTTAGATTAGCCCTTTAGTTTAGTTTAGTTGTTAGATTAGATTCGATTCTTACCTATTTCAAAAACTAACGAATCGTGGGTATTTTAAAAGACAGCCCAAGGGATCCTACGGATATTTCAAAAGACGTATCTTTTCATAAAAACACCGTAGCCCCTATATTCAAAACCCCATGATTCGTGTTATTTCAAAAGGCACCATTTGTAGGACTTATATTAGATTAATGCAGCTTAGTTACAGTTGCGTCTAGTATTCAGCACCCGCTTATTATTGTGGTTCGCTTCGCATCGCATACTTATGTTATAATTTCTTATTGCAATGTCGATATCATATTGTTAGGACACCAGCACCATTACCGATGATGCGTATGTACCACGCACACTTACTTGCCGGCTCACACACATCTTCATCGGTAATTGCCATGTCACGTACACCTTAGACAATATTATTGCTTGACTTAGCTTGTTAGTTAGTAATTTGACATGATATTAGTGTACCTGCCTTATATGCCAGCTTAACATTGTAGTTATTACTTGTCACTTCATGCATACTGTTATTCATTGTTATGCCTATATTCATGGTTTTACATGCTATTGATGATTTGGATTCGGATTTCCATGAAATTTTCTGGATTTGGGGGGAAAACCGCAAAACTTATATAAACTGATTTCTCTCTTTTTAAATAAAAAAGTGCGGTTTTTCCCATGATGTATGAGTCGTCCACAATGAGTTTGCTGATGGATTTCGAGACCCAATTCGAGGAGACGGATGAACCGTTTCGGGTACATGGTGGACCCGGTAAGGTACCCCGGGGCAAGAAGCGCGTGATGATGATGATGTGAGCCTGGCAGGGGAGCACTACCTACCGGTGATTTTACCCGACGCGTCGGATATCCGGAGGATACCGTCGTGGTCTTGAGATGGATGGTAGGGGCCGGTCTGGACTGACGGCGCCGTAGATATTGTGATTGAGACATTGAGATTTCTAGATATTGAGGTACAGAGACTGTGATACAGAGATATCGAGATATTGGGATTACGTTTTGTGGCGATGCTAGGCACTGTTTTATGCTGATTTCATTATGATACCTCATTTTAAAAATATAAAGGAAATCTCACTAAATTATGAAAACAGTTCTTCATTTACATGTATTCTGTTTTCATGCATTCATACCTCATTCATATGATATATTGCTACCTGAGGCACTGACACGGGCACATGAGATTACACCCGGGTTAGATATTTACCCTAGCCTAGTTATAGGTTGCATGTTATATATATAATTGAGGATATATTATGATCTTTGACCTAGGTTGCGTTATTTATGCGATTTCTTTCCGTAGATGTTTTTCTATTCACGAGTTGGCAACTCACCCCCGTTGTGCCCCAGTTTCTTGCAGGTTTGCCGTACAGGTTTCATTACGGCTTGCGGGCATAGTTTCCTTCGGGTGATTTGCTAGTAGGTGGGTTTACTTGTATCGTACCCCCATTATATACCTTGTATATTATTACTCTGTTGTATCTAGAAGTTCCATCAACTAAACATGTATTTATTTGAGATAGAGACCAGTGATGTTATTCCTTCGACCTTAGAGTCGCGCGTTATATTTCTGTGGTTTTCTTGTGGTTTTGAGTTTCCTTTTGAATTTTGATCCTCGCCGTTGGCGTTGTATAATATATTGCTTGTGTGGTTGTGACCGTCGATTGACGAAGAGCTAGCTCCCGCTTGGGGATGCCTTTTATTGATTTCGTATACTATTCATGTTGTATCCCGTTTGGGAGCCAGTATTTACAAAGGAGACTCCGCCGAAATTTTCAGGAAATATTTGATGTTTTTTTTTAAACCGCATAATTCGGCTTATGCTATTAAAACTACTTGTTTTAAATTGGTTTTCCTTCACACTACTACTTTTCTTGGTTTGGGTTTCTGGGTTTTCGGCTTACTTAGATTACGTACGCCTCGAGACGTTTCGTAGTCTAAGTGCCGGTCATGTTCCGTACTTTCGGGTCGTGACAAAAATCCAGAGATCAAAACAGAAAACCCTAGATCTGAACAATAGAGGATTTTCACAACAGAACAACAGAAGAAATTTGGAGGGCCAAGTCAACAGAACGACCGCGCTTCCGCCGCGAGATCCCTGATCCGACCGCGCTTCCACGGTGATTTGGTGACGTCAGCAAAATTTGGAGGCCTGATCTTGCGTTTCCACCGCGGAACCGCTGCCCCAACTGCCTTTAGGCCGCGTAAACGCGGCAACTTGGTCGAGTCAGTGCTTGAAAAAAATCCCTCTGTGAGTTTTCTCTCTCCTCCTCTGCAAATCCCAATATTTCCTTTGTAAAATCTCCTGCAAGATTCTTTATGCCAAAAATCTCTCCCCTTTCCAATAATTGATCTTGTGCAGGATTCTTTGCGCCGCGCTAAAAATAAAAAATTGATTGCAAGTGGTTGTTTACTGTTTTGCATAATTAATCGGACTTTACGGGGCTTGAAACCAATCCAGATTGGGTGGGGATTTCATCACCCTTCCCAGTACCCCAGAAATCACATAAGGCATATTGCATTAACCATCATTTAATTAAAAAATATTAGACTCGGCCCTAAGGACTTCGCGCTCAATAGGACAAAGGACTAGTTGTAGGCATCGACCGTTGATCCTAACCTGACTTTGTGGTGTCTAGGCAAGTGTGTCTAAGGCAAGTGGTTACTTAATTAGGTCCACTACTTACGTGGTGAAGAGCCTCCTACTTACCTGGCCACAATTGGCGGTGAAGAGGTGGTTTGAGGTCCTATTTCTTGCCCTTTGGAACAGTTAGGAGCTGTCTAGCTGATCTAGGTGACCCTAGATCTAGGCCTGATTGTGCATTTGTGGTTGATTGAAAGTGTGTCTAAGCCTTTTATCGAAAATCTTTTTTTTGCAAAAGCTCCACATAAAAAAGAGAAAAAAGGAAATATTTTTAGAAAAACTTGCAACTTGTCGCTAAGAAATCCGTGCACCCCATTTACCCCACTTTCTTCTCATTGACGTTTTCTTACCCCCACATTCTGTTTTTCACTTTTTGACTACACTACCTCTTTAGTGTATTTCTGGTTGGACTAGGGACACTAGCGCCCAATTAGTCCGTGTCTCGTTGGTACCGACCGACGACGCTTTCGACTCCGAAGTCGAAATTCCTTCCACTTCCTTACCTTCACCTTCACATTCTTCCTCCAAAGGGATGTCGGGATATAATCCTAACAACACCTTACCTACGGGACTGATTCCACCTCCGTTAGGTGCGAATAACCCGCAACACCCGCCTGTTGAAGCGCCCAAACGAATCGCGCTCCAGGATCTTTTCTACCCTGTCCGCACCGCCTTACCTACTTGTCTTTCACTCCAACCGGCAAATGGGGACAATTTTGAGATCAAACCCCACTTCATCAATATGTTGCCAAAATTTCATGGACTGGAATCCGAAGATGCCTATATCTTCATAAACAAATTCCAAAACGTTTGTGCAATGACGAAAACAACCCAATTATCAGATGATGTTATAAGGCTAAGGGTCATTCCTTTCACCTTATGTGACTTAACCGAGAAGTGGTTATACAGCACAACATCGCATTCAATTAAAAATTGGGACGAGTTTGTCAAAGCTTTTCTTAAAAAGTTTTATCCTCATCACAAGACCGCGAGAATTCGCAATGAGATTATACAATTTTCCCAGCTTCTTTCCGAACCATTTTGGAAGTGTTTTGAAAGATTCAAAGACCTACTTGTTCAATGCTCTCACCATGGTATCGAAAATTGGCAACTTTGCCAAACTTTATACGAGGGATTGAACCCAGCAACGAAGCAGTTGCTGGAAACCATTTGTCAGGGTCACTTTCTAACCAAATCTAATGAGGAAGCTTGGCAGTTTCTCGAGGATCTTGCTGAACAAACACTTCAGTGGAAAAGCACTAAGACCACCTACTCTTCTTCTTCTGTTGGTCAGTCTAGGGCAGGCATACATATATTAGATATGTCGATTGCAATGAAGGCCGAAATGGCCGCACTTACGAAAAAGCTAGAAGCAATTGAGACCAAAATTTCATCGCCTTCTCCTGCCCCTGCTTTACCCACACGAACTGTTTGTGCTTGTTGTTTGGATCCATCACACCTTACCAAAGAGTGTCCTTACAATCCACCTGTTCAAGGATAAGATCAAGTCAATGCTGCCTTTCAGCAAAGACAAAGAAATGATCCATACTCTTCGACTTATAATCCGGGTTGGAGGAGTCACCCAAATTTTGCTTGGAATCAAAATCAACAATTCTAAAGAAACAAGAGCTTTCAAAGGCCTCCTCCTCCACAACAACAACCACCCTAACAAACTCAATACCAGCAACCTTTCCAACCACAACCTTACCCAATTCAAACGAACAATTTTGTGCCCAACAACTCTTACCCTCCAAACAATTTTGTTCAACCAAATGATGATAAGGTTACCTCGCTAGAAAGAAGTCTAGATGCGTTTCTGCAACAATCTACACAATCCGCAGCAAGGTTGGAGACTTCCATTCAGTCTTTGGTGCACAACAATGCTTCACATGATCAAAGTATCATGTCTATTGAGGCCCAAATTGCACAACTAACTGCTGCGTTGAGAGAGCGAGAAAAGGGAAAGCTTCCATCTCAACCATTGCCAAATCCTGGTCACACACACAACGCACATGTTGCATATGAACAACAAAATCATAATGTAAATGCTGTAACCACGTTGAGATATGAAAGAGTGTTGCATAATAATGTGGGTAATAGTGATGACACCCCCGCCGGTGGTTCTTCTTCATCTTCTTTTCCATCATCTTCTTCTTCATCTTCTTCTTCTTCGTTAGAGCATATTCTTCATTCTTCACAAGGCTCTACTTCTTTTAGTTTGCACAGACCCAATTCTCACTTCACGAACACACCACCATTGGGATCCGTTCCAACCCCGCAATCTACTCCACAGACATTGGACTCAACAGATTTTCAAAATGCTCCATTTCCAAACAGGTTGAGTGCAAATAAACCAACTCCACAAATGGAGAAGATTGTGGAGTTATTTAAACAGGTTAGCATAAATATATGTAACATTTCAAAAGAAATTAAAATATTATTTTTTGGGAATTTTTATAATTTAATATTATTTTATTGAATATTTTAATATTTTGGTATAATTAAATACAGAAAAAATTTGGAAAAATTATGGAAAATTCTAAAATAGGGTATTTTATGGAATTATGTCATTTTTTAGTTTTTAAGATTAGTTATATGCTAATTTAGTGCTAATCGCGATTAAAAATCGCTAATCGGTTTTTAGCAATTTTGTGCAAAACATGCATATATCTTTTTCTACACTTGTGCATTTTCTATCATGTTATTTGGGGTTACTATTCTTGTGAGAAGGGTTCTTGGAGGAAAAGAAAAGGAAAAGGAAAAAGGAAAGAAAAGGGGACATGGCATTTATGAGGTATGGGGGGGCATTTATTGGCTTGGATCTCTCTCTCCCTCTCACTTCTCTCCTCTCTCCCTCTTCATTTTCTTTAGTTTCTGCTGCTGCCCTAGCTTCTCCTTCTCCCTCTCTTCAACTCCTCAAATCACCACAAAAACATCACCAAAACCCTATCTCCATTTCATCAAAAGTGTGCACAAGCCTTCAAGCAACCATTTGGACCAAGAAAGTTTGTGATTTGGCGCTGTTAAGGATTCATGAGTCTCTATTGGTGTAATTCCTTCACAATTGTTGTATCATTTCTAGTGATTAAGCCTCTTTTAAAGTTTGATGTCGTTTCGACGAAGTTTTGGGCATTTTGGACAACCCTAGAGAGGATTAGGATAAATTTGAGTTGTAAAGTGAAATTGAGATTTGTTGTGACCTTAGAATCCTGGTGTGATGTTATATTGGACCTTAAGCTGAAGTTTTAACCCAGAATACGGATTTATGGAACGATATCGAGGAAAACAGTAATTCTGGGAGTGTATTTGGGAATCTGCTATCACCCCGTGGCCCCTAAAATAAAATTGAGTTGAAAGTATGCTGTGCAGGCACCTAGGAACCACCACACAAGACCCTAGCCCCTACTTCCAAATCCCGGCCGCAAATATATCCCTTCTGGCCGCAAATTGCGGCCAGAGAGAGGAATTGGCTCGTTTTTGTTTTGGTGCCTCCTTGTCATTATATTAGACCCCTGGCATGTATAGATTTGTCTAATTTGACCTAGAGTGAAATCTGGAGCCTATTTCCTTAGTTGTTGTTTTGGATTCGTGTTTCCGTATTCCGTAGTTTTAATTATGCAGTTGCGTATTGTGTTTACTTCGAATATTTTCCGTTTATACGACGATATCGAGGATTGCTTGTTGGTTTTGAAGGCGTACCCATAGGTTCTAACCTATAGGCCCCTTATCGTATCGTTTTGGTTTTCGTGTGTCGTTTTAGCTTTGATTTGGTTTTAATGTGCATTTACGATACTTTGACGTATAGGTACCCCATGAAGACTTCGGGACGACAAGCAAACGCGCGGCGACGTCGACAAATGAAGATGCAAGGTGAGTAGATTATATCTACGGGGGAAGTCGGGTGGATGGCGTATAGCACCCCCGCAGTCCGTAGTTGATAAACTATATATATGATAGTTATAGTGTGTCGTGGATTTTGTGTTAGGTGTATTATGGATAGTTAGGATTAGAAGAAACTAGTGTAGTTCATAGTCGCGAACCCTAGAATAGATTTACACCTATACGTACACCCTTGCATATTCATTATACTTGCACTGTGTTTGATGGTATTGGACGATATTGGAGATGAGTCGATGATATTGGGCATTGTGCCGCGAGATCGGTATTTTGATATGATTCGTATTTGGGATATGACATGTGATCTCTAGTGGGCCTTTGGACGTGTGTTTACACACGCGGTCATATTGATGGTATCAGTTGTACTAGACTTAGATCAGTACCCCAGATTAGGTGATATGATGATAAGGATACCAAATAATTGATGAGCTGATTATGATATTGACCCGTACGCAGCTATTGGGATGCCGTACGACGATTTACCGTACGAGCTTTATATTGATGATAGATCCGCACTCATGACTCGAGGATGTCAGATGATATACTGTATCGTACGCGATACTATTGAGGCGGGATCACCGACTATTATATTATTTATCTATATATATCGACTCAGATTTAGGTGGTTTCCATACCCCTCCTGATGGACTTGGCTTAGTAGATGTTAGACTAGACCAGAGTCATACCTATTTCAAAGCTAACGAATCGGGAATATCTTAAGGACAAGTAAAGGGATTCTACGGGTATTTTCAAAAGACGCATCTATTCTTAAAAACACTGTAACCCTTATTTTACCGAAACCCCGATTCGTCTTATTTCAAATGGCATACCTGCATGACATATACATATTGATGTAGATTCTTTACTGTTGCGTTGATTATTCTATTTCCACATAGTCATGCTATTCACATCGATTTACATGTGTTTATTGCTATATTACCATCATGCTGTTAGGACACCAGCACCGTTATCGATGATGCGTATGTTCCATGTACACTTTCTTGCCGGCTCACACACTTCATCATCGATAATTGCCATGTCACAACACAGTAGTATTGTTGCATCAGGATATGACCCTGTATGTGCATACCATTATTCCATGTTGCATGATATACTGTTATACTTGCATTTCATTTATATGTCACATACATCATGCTTTCTGATTATGCGTATTGAGATATTAGTTTTCATGATATTTCTGGATTTGGGAACCGTGGATAATTTCAAAGGAGAGTATGTACTTATTTGAAAAACCCGGTTTCCTTGATATGATATTTGCGCAGCCACCATGAGATTTATCGGTTCTGATTACATACCCCATACGAGGAGTGTATTCCGTATGAGGGTACATGGTGGGGCCCGGTATGGTTCCCCTCGGCAAGATGATCAATGGATTTTGCCGATTGAGCCTGGAGGTGGGCGAGTACCTATCGGTGATTGTGTTTGAGCTCGGCGGATATCCGAGGGATACCGACCGGAGTTGAGAGATGGACATGGGCTGACCCGTGCTGCCGGGGCCGAGGGCCGATACCGCAGACGGAGCCCCATATAGACGAGGATTTACATGCCGATGCTAGGCACAGGTTTCATGATGTTTTCCATGATGTTGATTATATCCTCACATTTTCATGCATGATGCTTATTGTCATTGGGTGACAGGTGGACGGGATCCACATATATACGGACTTTTATTATATTAATCATACTTCATTTGTATATATAACACGGTATGAGGGCGCTGTTATATATACCTTTACACCAATATTAGTGGAATGGGACGCTAATATATGTGTATTGATATCCATTTTGATACTTCATCATATTTACTTCATGCAGACATACCTTATATTTATGACATGTTATTACCTGAGGCACTGGCACGAGTATTTGGCACTACCAACATGTTTAGATGTTATATTGCCACCTTATCATGCTTCAGACTTACTCTTGAGGTTTATTTTATATACTGATCGTATAGACCTAGGATTATGTCTTGCATTCGATTTCTGCTTGTAGATATTTTCTATTCATGAGTTGGCAACTCATACCCGTTGTGCCACTGTTCTTGCAAGTTTTGCCGTACATGTTCCATTGCGGCATTTCTGGCACACTGCTTTCTTTTGCGGGTGATTTGCTTGGTAGGTGGGTTCTTGCATCAGAACCACCCTTGTTCTTGTATTACTCATTGTATCTAGAAATTCCATCAACCAAAACTTGTATATTGTTTCAGACTTAGAAACTGGTGATGTATTATTCCGAGTAGTATTACGGTTTTCATGTTGATTTTGAGTTTCTTTCTGAGTTTTGATACTCGCCATTCGGCGTTGTATATTATATTGCTTGCGTGGTTGTGACCGTCGATTGACGAAGAGCTAGCTCCCGTTTGGGGATGCCTTTTATCATTGCATATATCTTATTCTTATTGTACCCCGTTCGGGGCCAGTTTTTACAAAGGAAACTCTGCCAAAAATTTTAGAAATGACTATACATTTTAAAATGCATATTCGGCTTAGTTATTTAAAAACCTTGTTTTTTTAAAACATGCTTTCTTCACTTCTAAAAACTATTTTCCTTCATTTATTATTTAAAATGGTTTTAGATTTCTGGGCTTTTGGCTTACTTGGATCAGATGGGGTCCTATAGACTTCATATGGTTCAAGGGCCAGTCACTTGCTCTTTCGGGTCATGACAAAGTTGGTATCAGATCGCTAGGTTAACCTTGGTTCGAATCTAAGTTTGACTATATGGAGCCTAGGGCGTCTATATATATACAGAACTTAGGCTTGACCTTACGGAACTTAGACTTAGTCGAGGGGGTATTAAACCCAAACTTTTGTCGCGTAGGATGACCCTTGGTTGATGGAATATGTGACTAAAGTAGAGTGACGTACCGTGGGTATGTTCCGCGGCATACTAACGATACGCTACTCCGCTTAAGAAGGCTTAGGATGTACATTTCCTTGCACAGTATTATATTCCTTCCTATGATCTATCATCATCGATACTGGTTGTGTTTTGTTGCCACGATTGCACGGGCAGAGTGAGCTACGGCTCGAGTTGCGTTAGCATGAGCTCGTCGTGGACGAGGACTGACGAGGACATGATTCCAGGGCCATACGATTGCATATAGAGGCCTCGTCCTATTGTGTTTTCGCGCCATGAGCGTTTGGTGGATCACCTTTACGAGATTTCTTGGACGTGTCGATTGGTACCAGAGGATCAGGATACTGCTAGAGGCCAGCCAGGATGTGATGACCATTGATATATCGCTTATTCAGGATGATTGAGGCGCTGTTCAGCATACAGACGAATGAGCCAGTTGCTGCTGCAAATGACGAGATATCACCCAGATGATTGGAGCTACTACAGCATGAGTATATACTTAGAGATATGATGGTGAGTCGCTAGTCACCTGAGGATGAATGACTAGGACAGGTGTTCGTTCACTTACCCTGATGCGAGGTCATCAGATAGATTGATTCCAGTTAGAGGCGACTTCACGCAGGTTCGTTGAGAGTCGATAGAGACGATCGAATGTCACGAGACCATTTTCCAAGTTTAAAGTATTCGGAAAGACATGCAAGCGATTCTATGGACCCTCTAGAAGAATGAAACCCTAACTCGACTTAATGACCGTGTGAAAGTCTTTGAACCTTAGAGTATGCGGCAGTTCTGCGGCGCCATTAGTGAGGCTTGGGTTTGCCCTTCTACGGCTGGACCACCGACGATATGGCATGTACTCAATACTATTAAACTGTACTCAAGATATTGATCTCTTAGGGGATTATGAGGTTCTACCGAGTCTATCGAATGATTCGACATCATTCGGATATTATGTGATGGGACACATTGCTTAGGAGACTCCAGATACGAGTATAGCCGTTGGAGTGCCGTCCATGCAGCCACGATGAGACGAGTCCGAATCAGTCGACATTGAGCAGAGTGAAGTAAAGAGCTCGTAAGAGATTTCGACGAGATGACATTCCACTCCGCCGACATCAGAGATGCGATACGCACGCAGAGGCATTGTATATGGATATATTTATCTTCCAGAAAGAGGCGCGGTGAGTATGCAGCCGTTCCGGAACAAGAGTTAGCTTCAGCATTAGACGATGACTTCCGGGCAATTCGGCAGAAAAGAGATATGCGAGAGACTTCGGATGGACCGTAGCCGAGAACATTGCAGTGCGCAGATAGAGACGTGACGTCGAAGTGGACGGTAATACAGACAAGCAGACAAGAGGCTCGTGCGAGACGCTGACGAGCTGTCATTACTTTCCGTCGAGACCGTAGACCTGATATGCTTACAGAGGCGTTGGGATGCGACCAATTTCCGAGGGAATGCTGTGCTGAGGACGCAGATGTCCATCGAGCGAGAAGAGATTATGCAAGAGTACCAGCCTCCGTACAGACCGGCATAGGCAAGATCGGAAGAGACCGTGAGCGGGATTCCTTCCAGGACACTGCTGCAATGATATTTGCATCCAGGATCAGATGTGATATGCATTCAAAGAATCAGAGGCCGACGCCAGTGACATGCTGCTTTACGAGTGGTCGTGAGGATTGACCGAGAGATGGCCAGAGAAGTGCCAAAACGGAATCGTCCCCATTAGCACACCTGACAGGGCCGATGAGCCGATTGATTGTGAGATTGGTAATCCACAGAGAAGATAAGGACCCAGAGGCAGAGGACGCCAGACCGTGAGCAAGAGGCAAGTAGATATCTTGCGCTGCTAGCATTGGATGCACCGACACCTTCTCGACTTTGAAGGAGGGACTACCAACGATGGTATTTATGATTTGTGATTTTGTGATTCGATTATCACGTATCCGTCATCTTGGATTTCGGTATTTTGGGCGTTCTGTTTGCATGATTTAGTTTTGATGACTGAGTTTCATGATATTTGTTTTATGCACCCACTGGGTATTTATATTTTGCGCATGGTTATTACATTTGAGGTATTGATTGTGATTTCATGCCTATTTTATGCCTGTGATTTGATTTACGCTTCGAGCATAGTTTTCATGCACCTTTAGTGTTTTGATTTGATTTGTGCACGCTGATGCACATGGTTGTGAGCTTATACACCGCGGTATACCTGATTTTGAGTGAGTCGTATTGTATACCGTCGATTTCTATTTTGATGTTGATTTCTTGCACTCCGTACATTTGATTTGGATTTTCGCCCATGTTGAGCGCATGTTTTGAGATACGATTTTACTGTACACTAGATGCGCTAAATCGGGAATCTTTGTGCTTGTTAGATGCACCTGATTTTGCTGTCAGGCACACACGTCGACTATGACAGATGTTTCGTGCAAACCTGTTGCACCTAGATGTTGTTTTGTGCACATGTATGGCACATATATGGATTTTGTTCTCCGTGCGCACCAGACACACGGGGTATTCTTATGTACGTCTTAGGATTGATTTTTTTTTATGGAGCAGTACTTTTTTATGATATTTGCCTTGTGTTTTCATACTGAGCGGGACTAGTCAGAGGACAGTACCTGCATACTTTCGCATGCATTTACTTAGTTATTTACATATATAGCCTTCATATATACATGTATAATTTTGACGTACATCATACTGGTTTTGTTTTGGATTTGACATTTGTGTTTTTATCGTGACTCCTATGATTGCAGGATGCCTGACGAAGTTTCGATTTTGAGTTATCTGATCATTACTTATGCGCATGTATTGCGCTATGATGTGATTTATGTATTGATGATTTCGGAGCACGACAATTTGGATTTTTACTGAAATGTTTTAGTAATTGGGGGTTTAAATTTAAATTCGGGGATCGAATTTATTTAAGAGGGGAAGATTGTAACATTTCAAAAAAAATAAAATATTATTTTTTTGGGGATTTTTATAATTTAATATTATTTTATTGAATATTTTAATATTTTGGTATAATTAAATACAGAAAAAATTTGGAAAAATTATGGAAAATTCTAAAATAGGGTATTTTATGGAATTATGTCATTTTTTAGTTTTTAAGATTAGTTATATGCTAATTTAGTGCTAATCGCGATTAAAAATCGCTAATCGGTTTTTAGCAATTTTGTGCAAAACATGTACATATCTTTTTATACGCTTGTGCATTTTCTATCATGTTATCTGGGGTTAGTATTCTTGTGAGAAGGGTTTTTAGAGGAAAAGAAAAAGAAAAGGAAAAAGGAAAGAAAAGGGGACATGGCATTTATGAGGTATGGGGGGGCATTTATTGGCTTGGATCTCTTTCTCCCTCTCACTTCTCTCCTCTCTCCCTCTTCATTTTCTTTAGTTGCTGCTGCCGCCGCCCTAGCTTCTCCTTCTCTCTCTCTTCAACTCCTCAAATCACCACAAAAACATCACCAAAACTCTATCTCCATTTCATCAAAAGTGTGCACAAGCCTTCAAGCAACCATTTGGACCAAGAAAGTTTGTGATTTGGCGCTGTTAAGGATTCATGAGTCTCTATTGGGGTAATTCCTTCACAATTGTTGTATCATTTCTAGTGATTAAGCCTCTTTTAAAGTTTGATGTCGTTTCGACGAAGTTTTGTGCATTTTGGACAACCCTAGAGAGGATTAGGGTAAATTTGAGTTGTAAAGTGAAATTGATATTTGTTGTGACCTTAGAATCCTGGTGTGATGTTGTATTGGACCTTAAGCTGAAGTTTTAACCCAGAATACGGATTTATGGAACGATATCGGGGAAAACAGTAATTCTGGGAGTGTATTTGGGAATCTGCTATCACCCCGAGGCCCCTAAAATAAAATTGAGTTGAAAGTGTGATGTACAGGCACCTAGGAACCACCACACATGACCCTAGCCCCTACTTCCAAATCCCGGCCGCAAATATATCCCTTCTGGCCGCAAATTGCGGCCAGACCAGAGAGGAATTGACTCGTTTTTGTTTTGGTGCCCCCTTGTCATTATATTAGACCCGTGGCATGTATAGATTTGTCTAATTTGACCTAGGGTGAAATTTGGAGCCTATTTCTTTAGTTGCTGTTTTGGATTCGTGTTTCCATATTCCGTATTTTTAATTCTGCAGTTGCATATTGTGTTTACCTCGACTATTTGCCGTTTATACGACGATATCGAGGATTGATTGTTGGTTTTGGGGGCGTACCCATAGGTTCTAACCTATAGGCCACTTAGCGTATCGTTTTGGTTTTCGTGTATCGTTTTAGCTTTGATTTGGTTTTAATGCTCATTTATGATACTTTGACGTGTAGGTACCCCATGAAGACTTCAGGACGACAAGCAAACGTGTGGCGACGTCGACAAATGAAGACGCAAGGTGAGTAGATTATATCTACTAGGGAAGTCGGGTGGATGGCGTATAGCATCCCCGCAGTCCGTAGTTGATAAACTATATAAATGATAGTTATAGTGTGTCGTGGATTTTGTGTTAGGTGTATTATGGATAGTTAGGATTAGAAGCAACTAGTGTAGTTCATAGTCGCGAACCCTAGAATAGATTTACACCTACACGTACACCCTTGCATATTAATTATACTTGCACTGTAATTGATGATATTGGACGATATTGGAGATGAGTCGATAATATTGGGCATTGTGCCGCTAGATCGGTGTTTTGATATGATTCGTATTTGGGATACGACATGTGATCTCTAGCTGGCCTTTGGACGTGTGTTTACACACGCAGTCATATTGATGGTATCAGTTGTACAAAACTTAGATCAGTACCCCAGATTAGGTGATATGATGATGAGGATACCAAATAATTGATGAGCTGATTGTGATATTGACCCGTACCCAGCTATTGGGATGCCGTACGACGATTTACCGTACGAGCTTTATATTGATGATAGATCCGCACTCATGACTCGAGAATGTCAGATGATATACTGTATCGTACGCGATACTATTGAGGCAGGATCACCGACTATTATATTATTTATATATATATATCGACTCAGATTTAGGAAGTTTCCATACCCCTCCTGATGGACTTGGCTTAGTAGATGTTAGACTAGACCAGAGTCATACCTATTTTAAAGCTAACGAATCGGGAATATCATAAGGACAAGTAAAGGGATTCTACGGGTATTTTCAAAAGACGTATATATTCTTAAAAACACCGTAACCCTTATTTTATCAAAACCCCGATTCGTCTTATTTCAAATGGCATACCTGCATGACATGTACATATTGATGTAGATTCTTTACTGTTGCGTTGATTATTCGATATCCGCATAGTCATCCTATTCACATCGCTTTACATTTGTTTATTGGTATATTACCATCATGCTGTTAGGACACCAGCACCGTTATCGATGATGCGTATGTTCCACGTACACTTGCTTGCCGGCTCACACACTTCTTCATCGATAATTACCATGTCACTACACAGTAGTATTATTGCATCAGGACATGACCTTGTATGTGCATACCATTATTCCATGTTGCATGACATACTGTTATACTTGCATTTCATTTATATGTCACATACATCATGCTTTTTGATTATGCGCATTGAGATATTAGTTTTCATGATATTTCTGGATTTGGGAACCGTGGATAATTTCAAAGGAGAGTATGTGCTTATTTGAAAAACCCGGTTTCATTGATATGATATTTGCGCAGCAACCATGAGATTTATCGGTTCTAATTACATACCCCATACGAGGAGTGCATGCCGTATGAGGGTACATGGTGCGGCCCGATATGGTTCCCCACGGGAAGATGATCGATGGATTTTGCCGATTGAGCCTGGGGGTGGGCGAGTACCTACCGGTGATTGTGTTTGAGCTCGGCGGATATCCTAGGGATACCGAACGGAGTTGAGAGATGGACATGGGCTGACCCGTGCTGCCGGGGCCGAGGGCCGATACCGCAGACGGAGCCCTATATAGACGAGGATTTACATGCCGATGCTAGGCACAGGTTTCATGATGTTTTCCATGATATTGATTATATCCTCACATTTGCATGCATGATGCTTATTGTCATTGGATGACAGGTGGACAGGATCCACATATATACGGACTTTTGTTACATTGATCATACTTCATTTGTATATATAACAGGGTATGAGGGCGCTGTTATATTTACCCTTACACCAATATTAGTGGAATGGGACGCTAATATATGTGTATTGATATCCATTTTGATACTTCATCATATTTACTTCATGCAGACATACCTTATATTTATGACATGTTATTACCTGAGGCACTGGCACGAGTATTTAGCACTACCTACATGTTTAGATGTTACATTGCCACCTTATCATGCTTCAGACTTACTCTTGAGGTTTATTTTATATACTGATCGTATAGACCTAGGATTATGTCTTGCATTCGATTTCTGCTTGTAGATATTTTCTATTCACGAGTTGGCAACTCACACCCGTTGTGCCACTGTTCTTGCAGGTTTTGCCGTACATGTTCCATTGCGGCATTTCTGGCACACTGCTTTCTTTTGCGGGTGATTTGCTTGGTAGGTGGGTTCTTGCATCAGAACCACCCTTGTTCTTGTATTACTCATTGTATCTAGAAATTCCATCAACCAAAACTTGTATATTGTTTTAGACTTAGACACTGGTGATGTATTATTTCGACCTTAGAGTCGCGCTTAGTAGTATTACGGTTTTCATGTTGATTTTGAGTTTCTTTCTGAGTTTTGATCCTCGCCATTCGGCGTTGTATATTACATTGATTGCTTGGTTGTGACCGTAGATTGAAGAAGAGCTAGCTCCCGCTTCGGGATGCCTTTTATCATTGCATATATCTTATTCTTATTGTACCACGTTCGGGGCCAGTTTTTACAAAGGAAACTCTGCCAAAATTTTTAGAAAAAACTATACATTTTAAAATGCATATTCGGCTTAGTTATTTAAAAACCTTTTTTTTAAAACATGCTTTCTTCACTTTTAAAAACTATTTTCCTTCATTTATTATTTAAAATGGTTTTAGATTTCTGGGCTTTTGGCTTACTTGGATCAGATGGGGTCCTATAGACTTCATATGGTTCAAGGGCCAGTCACGTGCTCTTTCGGGTCGCGACAATATACCTCTCTTGGATGCAATCCAATAAGTCCCTTCTTACGCGAAAATCTTAAAGGGCTTATGCTCCTCGAAGAGAAAATCTCAGACACCCATGAAAGTGCTAGTAGCTAGTGCCGTGAGCAATGCTATTAACTAACGTCAACCCTTACCCCAAAAATGAAAGGACCCTGGTTTTCCTACAATTTCAATAACAATTAGGGATAAGAACATCAATCAAGCACTTTTAGATCTTGGGTCTAGTGTTAACCTGCTTCCCTACTCCGTGTACGAGCAATTAGGGATTGGAGAATTGAAACCCACTCGTTGTACTCCCTAAATGGGTGATCGATCAATCACCCATCCTAGGGGTGACTTAGAGGATGTGTTGATCAAAGTAGAGGACTTCATATTCCCCGTTGATTTTATTGTTATGGACACACAACCTGTTGCTAACCCACGGAACCAAATTCCGGTGATCCTCGGTCGACCATTTTTGGCCACTTCCAATGCCGTAATAAATTGTCGCAATGGCTTTATGACTCTATCCTTCGAGAAGATGTCTAGTGAGTTCAATATTTACAAGATAGGAAGTCTCCCACCCCCGTACCTAAAACATGTACACGAGAAGTTTGCTCTATTCACGAAATCACGCAGGAGGACTGTGAGCTTGAAAAATTTCTATTTGATGGCAACAGTTTTGACGCCACTAGTGCGTCCCTCCTTGAATCTAACACAGTTGGCACAACCGATATTGATTATGAAGGTTTCACTTTTTCGGACGATTTTGACGACTCACCGCCCGAATATGAGTCCTTTGAATTTTTGGATGAGTTAGTTGAACCATCTGATTCGGTTGTTTGCAGTGATTTCGAACCCTTGTTGGAATCCTTTGAGTTCGAGGTAGATTCCCCAATTTTACCTTTGATTGTTTCACCTCCGAAACTCGAACTCGAGCCCTTGCCGTCTCACCTTAAATACGCTTACCTAGGTGAGAATGAGACCTTTCCCGTTATCCTATCGGCCTCTCTAGCCCTCGAGCAAGTGAAAGCTCTTTTAATGGTCTTACAAAATAACCGGCAGGCTTTTGGCTGGACATTGGCAGACATCGAGGAGATTAGTTCCCTCAAAATTAAATATCATATGCATAGGATGGATGATGCCAAGTCAATAAAGGATCCACTGAAACATCTTGGGGATTGTGTGGATAATCAACCTCCTCCTTTAGAAGTTGAACCACCCCCTTTTCTTTTAATAAGCTACGAGAATGCCAATATTCCTCTGATTTCTGATCATTCCCATTCTCGTTTTCATTCATCATCACCTTCTATCTCTTCACTACACTGTCCATACCACTACTTATCTCTTCCCCAATTCTTCATGGCTCGGTACCACATGTTCTTCCACCGACCGATGCTTTACACAGATAAATTTTTCAACTGGTTGGTATTGACTTTTGGTCTTTGCAAACTTTGGCATTGACTAGTAACATCGTTTAACTGAAGTTTGGGGGGGACCTTTTTGTATATATTTTTTGTTTTTCTTTTAACAATAAAAAAATAAAAAATAAAAAAATTATTAAAAAAAATAAACAGAGGAGTGCCGCCGTTTCGACCCTCTTGGTGTAGCTTGACAGTGAGGACACACTCAAGTTTAAGTTTGGGGGTATGCTCGGTAAGCCTTCTTCCTTCGCATTCATATGTATATTTTTGCATTTGCATACTTATTTTAAAACCCATAAAAATTGAAATTTTTTGAAAATTATAAAAATTAAAACATTCAATTTTGGCCATAATTGACTTGAGTTTGACAAAAAGGTTAACTAGCTAGGAATAACTAGATCTTAGAATTAGGAAATTAAAAACCCTAAAAATAACCTTTCTTAAAATTTAACGGTAGAAAGTATGTCTTTGTAGTTTATTTAGAAATAGGTAAATTTTGAGTTCACTTCTAGGGCTAAGTTAAAACAAGGGAAGAGTATTGATATTTTTATTAAAGTATAAATTTGAAAAATAATTCATAAGCTTAAGTCTAAATTCTGAAAATATATACCATACAAATTGCACAAACACGCACCTTGAAACTTGGAATAGTAGAAGAGACCTTGAAATGCTCTTGTCTATTGTTCTTAGTACGAAGAAAAATAAAATAAAAATACAAGTGTGAATAAAGAGATAATAAAAAAATGAAAACTGGTTTTTGTAATTACTTAAGGCTGCATAAATAGGAAAAAAAATATTTAGCGAGGGTGCTTTATCACCTAATAACTTAGACCAACTGGGAGTCACTGCTAAAGCCTTAGGTGTTACAAGACTAGGAATTACGCTTTAATGTGCAAACACATTTTGTAATCGGTTGTTGGTACCTCAAGAAGTATTAACGGACGTATGAAGAATGTGTAAGCAATTTCATCTAAAAATTCACCAATTAAGAAGTGCTTTGGACGACGGACAAGAGTATGATAGCTTGATTTGAATTTCCAAGTGTAGGGATGATATATACACACACGTAGGGGTATGTGATTGGGGTTTAGATAAAAGATAGGAATGAAAAATAGGACTTGTATCTTTAGTAGAGATGATAAAAATTCCTAAGTTGAGATAGAACCCTAGAAGGAAAACTTGAAAGATGCCAAAAGCTAAGTAAGTCTACAGAACATATATAATCTTAAGTTAAATAATAAGGAAGCGTGAAGAATACGGGTGGATAATTTCTGAGTCAAAGATAATAGAGTTCTTGTTAGAAAAACCTGATTGGAGAATAAAAGTCAATGAGCCTAACTGATAGGATTTTGTGGGTAGTATCCGCTGAAAACCCTCAGGAGACAACACTTCTCCTACTAGGGACATCTAGAGGTTTAAAGGCTTGTTGCACGAGCTCAGTGCAATCGCGTTTCCCTGCGAAAGTGAGGTTAGGATTTTGTTGAGAATAAAACAAGGTTTGCTCGAGGACGAGCAAATGATAAGTTTTGGGGTATTTGTTCATATCGTAATTTTGCATTATTATATTCCCCATTCTTATTCATTTTACAAATAAACAGGTGCTTTTGACCCATGTCTGCTACATAGTTGCAGGTTACAGATTATCGGGACAAAAACAGTGAAAAAGACAAAAGACGATACAAAAGTGAGACTACGACCGGTAAATGGTGGAATCTTGATCGTGCCCATATCTTGAGGAACATTGAAGATCAATTAACAAGTTCACAAAGAACAAAGGCAGCGCAAGGTTCAAGACTTCTTCACGAAGCAACGGTAAAAGTCCACTACAATTGTTCACTGTGGAGATCTGGAAGAAATCTAGAAGCCAATCTGAGAAAACAACTGAAGAAAAGCCAAGTACAAAGCAACAGACAGATTCCCTGAGAAATTGAGCCCACAATCCCACTACATGGCCGCGGAACCATGGCCAAACAGGGGCTTGGGCCGCGGATCCGCGGCCATGGTGTGCCCGTGTCGGTGCAGAATTCTTGTGTCGGTGCGTCGGTGCATTAGTTAGGTTTCTTAGGGGGTAAAATTGTAAAAGCAGATGTGCGTCGATTGTAAACCTAGGGTTTCTATGAATCTATAAATAGAGACCCTAAAACCTGTTTTAGGTTATGCCTCTTTTTATTCATCTATTCAGATCTGTAAATCCCTGTGTAAATATTTGGAGAGAGCCATCAATAAAGTAAGTAGTTTTATTTAATTGCCCTAGTTAATTTTTATTCTGCCTTAGTATAGAGTTTTCATTCCTTGCCCTAGTTAGATAGTTAGAGATGTTTTTCAATTCCCTAATGAGTGAGTAGTCTCCATGCTTGTTAGGGTTAGATTTGGGGAAGGCTTGAGAGATGAAATCTCTCACCCCTTTCTTGCCCCGTCACATATAATTAATAGGACTCCATGCATACATACACACACCATTCCCTACGACACCTTACCCCTCGAGGTAATGGTGATACCGTAGTATAAAAGACTGGTTGCGTATGTTTTCCATGGAGTTTAGGGTAAGAATTAAGAAAGGAAGGACTAGAATCTAGAGGAAGAAACATCGTTTCTTCCCAATGGAACTAATCCCCTTTATTAATTGTTACCACAACACCTAAAGAGATCTAAATTAGGGCATTGAAAGCGGTGAGGAAATCTTCAATTTCCAAACTTAACCTAAACCTAACCCTAGCAAGATTCTAGTCTTAGTATAAATCAGTTTAGTTTTTAGCGATAATCCATTCACACCGTTTGGAATTAAGTCGTTAGACCAAATTAGGAAATACACAACATCCCTGTGGACCGACCCGTACTCACCGACTAGCTACTAAGCGACACCGTTCTTGATTGCGGTTATAAATATTCTTTGATTCATCTTTTAAAAGCATATAAGCACTAAATCTCTTCAATCATGGAACCATTGACCAAGTCTACTAATTTTGACATACTTAAGATATTTATTAACCCAACCATTAGATTAGCCATGGTTAAGTCTCTACATGGGTTAATATGTGATATTAACTCACCCATGGTTCACATTCTTCAATTGGTTAATTCCATGAGAGAATTCATCATCTTCTTCTTCAAGCTCACTAGCTTTTGTGAAGTGATGAAAATAATGTGAGAAAAATAAAACTAAAGAGAGCCCATCTCCTACTCCATCATCCTCTACTATTAGTCATTTAATTTAGGGTGTTTGCTTCACTAATTTCACCATTGGTGAAGGGGTAGCATGAGCTTGAGTCTCCTTGACGTAGATCATCTTCGGCCTCGAAGACTTCGAGCAAGCTTGTTCTTTTCTCCAGGAGAACCCTTTCTAGAGTTCGGTTGTTCATGACTTGCAGCGAAGGGACTACTACACGAAGCTTTAGAAGTGAAGGACCGGTCTATAAAGGTTGTATTCCTCATTCACTTAGAAGTAAAGTGATTACTTGTAGTTTCCATTTGATTCTCTAGTTAATGATCTTGTCTTGGGTTGTTTAAACATGGCAAAAATTTAAATTTGGTATGGATGATGCCACCCGAAACCTTGCTGTCGTGTTTAAGAACCCAACAGCAACTCACCCCCGTTGTGCCACAGTTCTTGCAGGTTGACCGCATGGATCAGTAGCGGCATCGCTGGCACACAGCTGTATTCGGGTGATTTGCTTTTGTCACGACCCGAGAAATTCGAATCGTGACCGGCACTTAACCACGCAACGTCTACAGGCGCAACGCAGCTAAGTAAGCCGACCCAGAAATCAAAACCAATAAATATAGAGTGATTTTAAAACATTTTGTAAAAACAATCGTACATGTCCGAAAAACTTCCATTTTATTTAGTAGAAATCCTTTTTAAGTTCAATAGTTATAAGTTTTATAATTTTGGTAACATTTCCTTTTTAAAACATTAGCCCCGAAAGTCGGGTAAAAGCAAGGTGTAGCAGAAATAACAAGTAAACTGAATGAAGCATCACAATGAGATATACGACGCCGTAGCGAAGAATACACAGTAAAGCAAGGACAATATCATAAAAGATAAGACTGCAAAAGTAAAGTCGGCTCACATGCGAGCTCAACACGATAATATAAAATCATACATATCGTCCTCACAACTGTCTCTAAGTCAATACAGAAGGTAGATGGAGAATACTAGATACATCAATATACAACTGAAAGATAACAGATACCGTACAAAAACCAACCTATCAGCAAGAGGCTATCTTTGCTCAAAAAAAGGTATCTGTGCCAAAAGATGCGGTTACAGCCAGCCGTGACTACTCCCAAGGGCAACCTGCAAACACTGTGGCACAACGGGGGTGAGTTGCCAACTCGTGAATAGAGATAACATATAAGGGTGATCGCGAGCATGCACGTACAGCGCTACTCTAACAAATGCCAATAGATAATATCAATGCGATGTAGCAGTATGCATAATAATAATAATGCAAGTCCTCTATCAGGTGATATACTACAGGATGAGATGTGATCATGAATGCTGAGCATGGGGATATAGTATCTACATGAAGTATCGAGGTGGACCACATAAGTATGTATGCACCACAAATCCCAACATCTCAAACGCCGGTACTCCATCGGCCCTCATATCCTGTATATCCCTGAAAATCTCGAGTGCCCAACATCGGCACCCAAATATCATAAATACTCGTGTCTAGCATCGACACTCAAAACATCCTGTATCGGGCCTCCGTCAATCCGGGTCAGCCCTCTCTCAAAGTATATACCGGGAATCCGTCAGTCCGGGTCATCCCTCTCTCAATATATCGGGCGTCCGTCAGTCCCGGTCAGCCCTCTATCAATCCATCGGGCGTCCGTCAGTCCGGGTCAGCCCTCTATCAATCCATCGGGCGTCCGTCAGTCCGGGTCAGCCCTCTATCAATCCATCGGGCATCCGTCAGTCCGGGTCAGCCCTCTATCAATCCATCGGGCATCCGTCAGTCCGGGTCAGCCCTCTATCAATCCATCGGGCGTCCGTCAGTCCGGGTCAGCCCTCTATCAATCCATCGGGCGTCCGTCAGTCCGGGTCAGCCCTCTATCAATACGTGCCTCTAGCACCGAGAAAACGCGGGGTGGCGCCCCAAAATATCATATCAAGGGAACCGGGTTTTTAAATGATTACTTATTTGAAAAGGCCACGGTTCCCAAATCCAGAAATCACATGGAATCCTAACCAATAACACAAGTAATTGTGATGTGATAGGTGCATCAAATATGTATATCAAGTCATGACACATAAAAATGAACTGCAATGCAATGATCCAATGTGATATAGGTATCAAGTATGAAATCCAAGTCATGTCATGTATAGATGAGCTACAACAATATACGACAGTATGATCATGGCAGTTCTATCGGTTCTAAGCAATATATATATATATATATATATATATATATATATATATATATAACAGGGAATGCAATATGCGATGACAACCCATGGTATGGTATATGCAGTATATAACAATAAGGTCCTATCAGCCCTGACGCATAACGCCATGCGGGCGATATCCCCGTAGATGTGAAATCTACTCACCGTGTCTCGCGCTAAGTGTACCCAACTACTTGCTTGCCCTTCTTTGCAGCGTCCGTCTCACTGGCCTGCGAACCTAGAATCACATAACATATATCACACATAAGCTCATTTCACAAAAATGCGACACTACGGTCCAACTAGACTCTCGTGTCGCAAACCAATCGCGCGTGTGCGCGATACGCTAAGACGTGCAATCACGCGCTACGAAACTACCCCGACGCGCCGCGATACGCAGAAAACCCAAACCTACTCACGTATCACGCGTGTCGCGAAGGTTTAGAAAACGGCAAAATAGGTAATTGGTCCCAGATTTTCCTACAGAACTAAACTTACAAAAATATATATATCAAAGGACCCTACACACTAGCAGACACCTACAGAACCCAAAAAACACCAAAATATCTCCTGTCTGGCCGCAATTTGCGGCCAGAATGATGATTTTGGCGGCCGGAGTGGGGAGTCAGGGGGTCGGGTTTCACCTGTGGTATCAGTACTACTCCACTATACTACAGTCTTCCCAAAATCATTCTGAACTCACCGGGTCAATAGCAGTTCCAGAAAAGTTCACTTTTGCACAAATACGACATTTTGCATCAAATATGAAAACTGGTGGTATTTTAGTGTAATAGGGGTTCAACTAAGTTAACATGGTCACAACAAACCTCAAGCATCCTACTGAAACCAATCTACACCTCATTAGCACAAAGTTCACACTAAACACCCCATAACACACTAAAACACACTAAAATCCACTAACCGATGCAAATCTACACTAACTGAGCTAACTAGGGAAGCAAGATAGGAAGTATACCTCATACTAAACCCTAGGGAGCTGGAGGAAGAAGAAGAAGAAGTGGAGGGGAGAAGCTGCAGTTGTTGCTGTTGCTGTTGCTGTTTCACTGCTGCTGCTGCTACTGATATCTGCTGCTGCTGCTACTTCTTGCTGCTGCTGCTGCTCTCATGCTGCTGCTGCTTCCATGTTGCTGCTTCTGCTTCTGGTTCAGGTAAGAGTGTGTGTGTGTGTGTGAGTGTGAGGGTTATGAGAGAAACAAAGAAAAGAAATGAGAGGAAATAATTAGCTTCCAATTGTCAACCCCCTCTCTCTCTCATCATTAATGGCAAGCATGGGCTAAGCCATGATGCCCACTCTCTCTCTCTCTCAAGTCAACACTCACAATTCAAATTAAAGTAACCTTTTAATTAGCTAATAAAACCCACTTAAGAATCCATAAAACTTTAACCCTCAAGATTAACCCACCATGGTTAATAATTATGGAATTAACTTAATTTAAAAACCCTAGTTTACATGCACATGTTTGTGCAAGCCTAATAAAATTTTGGAAAAATATTTATTAAATTAGGAAAAATATTTAAAACACAATTTGGTAAACTTTTTATTAAAAACCATTATTTAAATATAATTATTCACTAACCCTTACCCTAAGGTGTTACAGCTTTGGTAGGTAGTACATGTTGGATCGTGCCACTCTTGTATTATTATTCTTGTTGTATCTAGTCAACTCCATCAATCAAAACTAGTATTTGTATAAATAGTAAGACTTAGAAAGACTTGTATTTGCGAGACTTAGAGCGATGGGTTATATGTTCGCTTATTGGGTTGATGCCTTGCTTTATTCATTACCCTTGGTGTTGTTCTTCGCCGTTGGGCGTCGTATATTATATTGTGACTTGCGTGGTTGTGATTCCGCCGGTTGGCGAAGAGCTAGATTCCGTTTGGGGATGCCTTTATTATCATTATGTGTATGTGGTTTTGGATCAAAATATACAAAGGAGGTGCTGCCCAAATTTTTAAAAGACGAAACATGTTTTTCAACTAGTAAATCCACTTGCATTTTTATGTTCCATTGTCTATGTTTTTAAGAAAACTTTTGATTTCATCATACCTTTATTTCAAAACTTCACCTCCTTTATTTTCTTAAAAAGGTTTAGATTTATGGGCTTCGGCTTACTTGAATTACGTTACGCCTTTGAACGTTGCGTGATTCAAGTGCCAGTCACGAACTGTCATGACCCGAAAGAGCACGTGACTGGCACTTGAATCATATGAAGTCTATAGGACCCCATCTAGCCCAAGTAAGCCAAAAGCCCAGAAATCTAAAACCATTTTAAGGAATAAATAAAGAAAACTAGTTTAAAGAAGTGAAGAAAATATGTTTTGAAGTCAAGGTTTTTAAATAACTAAGCCGAAAATGGATTTTTAAAATGTAAAGTCTTTTCTAAAAATTTCGGCAGAGCTTAATTTGTAAAAACTGGCCCCGAACAGGGAACAAAAAGAATAATATATATGAAATGATAAAAGGCATCCCCAAGTGGGAGCTAGCTCTTAGTCAATCCACGGTCACAACCACGCAAGCAATAATAATATACAGCGCCAAAGGGCGATGCTCAAAACCCAAAAAAGAAACTCAAAACAGCCAGAAAACCGTAATACTACAAGCGCGACTCTAAGGTCGAAATAATACATCATTGTCTCTAAGTCTGAAACAATATACAAGTTTTGGTTGATGGAATTTCTAGATACAATGAATAATAAAGGAACAATGGCGGTTCTGATACAAAAGAACCCACCTACCCAAGCAAGTCACCCATATGGAAGCAGTGTGCCAGAAATGCTGCTATGGAACCTGTACGGCGAAAACCTGTAAGGACTGTGGCACAACGGGGGTGAGTTGTCAACTCGTGAATAGAAAATAACTACAAGCAGAGATCGAATGTATGGCCCATCCTAGGTCAATACGATCAGATATATATAAACCTCAATATGAATAAGTCTGAAGCATGCTAAACTGGCAATGAAATCTCTATACATGAATGAAGTGCCAAGTGCTCGTGCCAGTGCCTCAGGTAATAGCATATCATAAATATGAGGTATAATCAATGAAATCAATCTGCATGTATGTGGATCCCGTCCACTCGTCACCCAATGACAAAACCATCATGCATGTAAATATCATTAGCATATGCATGGAAATATGAGGATATAAACCACCCGCGACACGTCAAAAATCATGGAACCGGAGTGCCCAGCATCGACACTCGAAAACATCATGAAAACTGTGCCCAGCATCGGCACGTAAATCCTCATATAACGGGCTCCGTCAGTCCGGATCAGCCCACGGGCTCCGTCTGCGGAATCGGCCCTCGGCCCCAGCAGTACGCCCATATCCATCTATCGACTCTGGTCGGTATCCTTCGGATAACCGCCAGGTCCAACCAATCACCAGTAGGTACTCGCCACCCTGCCAGGCTCATCGTCTACTCCACGAAAAACATTTCTTACCCCGGGGAACCATACCGGGTCCACTATGTACCCGCAATCGGCCTCATCCGCCTCCTCGAATCGGGTTTCACTTGTCGCTCTCAGCACCGAGAAAACACATGGTGGACGCACTGAAATATCATAACAAGGGTAACCGGGTTTTCAAACAATTACATATTCTCCTTTTGAAACACATACGGTTCCCAAAACCATAAATATCATGGAAACAACATATCTCAATGCGTATAATCAGAAAGTATCATGTATGCGACATGTAGAAGAAAGGTAAGCATATCAGTATGTCATGCAAGGGTCATATCCTTAAAGCAACAGTACTACAGTGTAGTGACATGGCAATTATCGATGATGAAGTGTGTGAGCCGGCAAACAGTGTACGTGGAACATACGTATCATCGATAATGGTGCTGGTGTCCTAGCAGCATGACTGTAATATATCAATAAACACAAGCAATGCAATGCAAATAGCATGAGTATGCGGAATGGAATGATCAGCGCAACAGTAAAGAACCTGTCTCAATAAATATATCATGCAACCTTGCCTATTGAAAAAGGACGAATCAGGGCTTTTGGTAAAAATAGGGGCTACGGTGTTTTAAGAAAACATGTGTCGTTTGAAAATATCCATAGAATCCCTTTTGCCTATCTTTAAAATATTCCCGATTCGTTAGTTTTGAAATAGGTATGACTCGGGTCAGTCTAACGCCTACTATGTGAACTACGGACCCAACAATCAAGTCATTCGGGAGGGGTATGAAAACCACCTAAATCTGAGTCAATATATACATTATCTCATCACATAACGGGTATCACTACCATCATATCACATCTCATCGACTCATCTCAATCCCACGTATCATCGCCGAATCCCGTATATGAAAACATAGTCCCATACCATGTGTAGATATACACACCTCCATATGCGCACAGATAAATGAAAGAATGTATGCAAGTATATGTGTGCGTGTATGTGTGAGTGCAACCACTACTCTAGGGTTCGCACTATACTAAACCAATACATCCTTATCATCAATAATTCCATTATTACCATTAATAATCCTAACAACACATAATAAATATATGTGTGTATACATATCCGTATACATCACCACGGACTACGGGGGTGCTATACGCCATCCACCCGACTTCTCCCCGTAGATATAAATTTACTCACTTTGCTTCTCATGTGCCGATGCCGATATCTCCATCTTCATCTTCTTCACCTCAACATCACGTACGGTACCTACAAGTATATCACAACGCTAAGGCACATGAAAATCACATCGGAAGCCAAAATAGCACACGCTACTCGCATAGGTAAAAACCTATCGTCTCGCATGTAAACACGATCAATATCCACTTGTCGTTGACGTCCAAACGCCACCCGACAGAAACGAATCACCAAATACCAAAATCCATGCTAAAACAAGTCGTAAATCATACGCCAACTCAAGAAAATCAACCCAGATTTTACCCTAACAGGAATCAGTCAAAACTAGACATACCTAGGGTCAAGACTACTAGAAATAGGGCCATGCACCAAAATCGAGACGGTTTCCTCCTGCTCTGGCCACAAATTGCAGCCAGAAGGAATTAATTGGCGGCCGGGATTTGGAGTTGGGGGCTAGGGTTTGGTATGGTGGTCCATGGTGCCTGCACATCTCACTGATAACTCAGTTTTATTTTTGGGGTCTCGGGATGATAGCAGATTCCTAAATACGATCACAGATTCATAGTTTTTCTCTGACATCGTCTCATAAATCCGTATTCTGCTTTCAAGTTCAGGTTTGGGTCCAAATTAGCATCACACAAGGGGTTCTAAGATCACAACAAGCCTCAATTTCACTTTGATTTCAGATCTCACATAAACCCTAACTTGAATTCTCTAAAGTCCACAAAACGACACAATATCGATATGAAACTAGAATTGATGCACAATGAAATTGAAATACTACTTGAGGGTGCAGAAATTACCTCCTTTGGCAACTCAAGAAAATTCTTGAGTTGCTCAAAGTCCTCCAAATCCAATCTTGCTAGGTTCAATGTGTAGCTAGTGAGCTTGGGAGCAAGTTTTGTGAAGTGGGAAATGGGGTTTTGGTGAGGGAAATGAGAGGGATCTATGAAGTGAAGGGGAGGAAGATGAGGGAGCAGGAGCAAGAGCAGCAGCAGCTCTTGTTTGAAGAGGGGAGAGAAAATGAGATGGAAATGATGGAGGAAAGGGTCAAAAGTCAAAAGCAACCACTCTCTCTCTCATCATCATCATACTTACTTTTCTTTTCTTTTCCTTTCCTTCTCACTCCAATAGTGAACCCAAAAGAAAAACCATGGCAATAGAAATGTAACACAAGTGTAACAAGTGTGGAAAATAATATGTGCATATTTTTGCACAAAAATGCTAAAAATCCAATTAGCGATTTTTAATCGCGATTAACACAAAATTAGTATATAACTAATAATAAAAACTTTAAAATGGCATGATTCCATAAAATACCCTATTTTAGAATTTTCCATAATTTTTTCCCCATTTATTTGTATTTAATTATACCCGAATATTAAAATATTCATTAAAATAATATTAAATTATAAAAATTCCGAAAAATCATATTTTATTATTTTGAAACATTACAATCTACCCTCCTTAAAGAAATTCAGTCCCCGAATTTAAATTTAAACCCCCAAATACTAAAGTATTTCAATACAAATTCCAAGTCATCGGGGCTCCGAAATCATCAATACATAAAACATCATAGCGCAATGCCTGCGCATGAGTATTGCGTAGATAACTCAAAAGCAAACTCCGTCAAGCATCCCGCAATAATCGGGGTCATGGTAAAGACACAAATGTTAAATCCAATACAAAACCAATATGATATAGATCAGAACTATACATGTAGACATCCAGTCTATACATGTGAATAGCTGATGTAAATGCATGCCAAATCTTTCTAAATCGTCGTGCGATGCGCGTAACACTGCACAGTGGCGGACGTTTTTCATAAGAAAATAACTATATACATATATATCCTTTGTTTAATAGGTACGTTCCGCCGTTTTGAAAACAATTTAGAAGGGTTTCCATGTTTTTAAAATGTTTCGTGTCATATCGGACACGTAGGTATATATATACTGAGACCATAGCTCGCTCTTTGGAAATCCCTTCGATAACTATCAATGCATGCAAAATATTTCCAGGTACTGTCCTCTGACTAGTCCTGCTCAGTACAAAACGAATATCAAATATCATAAAAATGTACTTCTCCAAAAGAAATAAATCCCAAAAATGCACATGACACCACCCTGTGGTCTGGTGCGCACGGAAATCAAAATCCATATATGTGCCATACAGGTGCACAAAATAACATCTAGGTGCAACGGGTGTGCACGAAGTACCTGTCATAGGCAACGTGTGTGCCTGACAACCAAATCAGGTGCATCTGACATGCACGAAGAATCTCGATTTAGTGCATCTGGTGTGCACCAAAATCGTATCTCAAAATATGCGCCCAACATGCGCGAAAATCCAAATCGGTGCATCCATCGTGCACGAATGAAAATCTAAACCCTGCGCACTCAACATGCACGGAATCACGAAATCCAATAGCAACGCCGAACATGCGTAAGTCCAGTCAAAAGCACGGAGTGCAAGAATCCACATCAATATCAGAATCAAAATCGACATATCGAAAGACATCAAATCGAAGTCAGGTGCAACCGTAATGCACAAAATATAAATCCGGTGCAACAAAGGCACGATATATAAATCTGATGCGATAAACGCAAGAAACATAAAACAGGTGCGACAAACGCACGAAGTATAGAACTGGTGCATCCCATGCACAAATACCAAGCAATAACTCAAAAGCGTAAGCAGCAACACCAAGTGTATCCAGGTATAAAGGAAATCAAAAACGTGTGCAACTGCGTGCACAAAACACATATCAATGCACTACAAGCACATATAAGCTATACCGAGTGCAAAATCAAATCGTGTGCGTAACATATGCACAACATCAAATCAAAACACTAAAAGTACATGAAAACTATGCTGGAAGCGTAAATCAAATCACCGGTATAAGGTAGGCATGAAATCACAATCAATACCTCAAGAATAATAACTATGCGCAAGGTATAAATACCGAGTAGGTGCAACCATCGTGCAAGAAAACAAATACAATGAAACTCAGTCATCAAGACTAAATCATGCGAATAGATCGCCCAAAATACCGAAATCCAAAGTGACGGATACGTGATAGTCAATTCACAAAATCACAAATCATAAATACCGCCATCGGTATATCCTTCTTCAAAGTCGAGAAGGTGCCGGTACATCCAATGCTAGCTGCGTAAGATATCTACTTGCCTCTTGCTCACGGCTGGCGTCCTCTGCCTCTGGTTCCTTATCTTCAATGTGGATTACCAATCTCGCAATCCATCGGCTCATCGGCCCGGTCAGGTGTGCTAATGGGAACGATTCCATTCTGGCATTGTTCATACCAGAATATTGCATTCTATACCGCCCATTCTTACGCTCGTTTGTTTATAAGCAGGTGCTTTTTATCAGTGTTTGCTAGTAATTGCAGGATACAGGTTCTCGGCTCTAACCGGTGCAATTCATGAAAAAACAAGACAAAATCCGGGTTCCTGCCATTCACAGATAAAACACGGATCTCCGCTCTTTATCCGTCTGTTGCCACACACCAGTTTAGGAGACAAAATGGCAAATCGATTGTCACCTTCATGCACAAGGCTCAATGGCAACACCAAATCCAAGAAATCTACGCAGAGCTCGAGACAATCATGGCAAAAGATCCACATCAAATCATCTTTTCGATCAACAGAAATTCTGGAAGAAATGTGGAAAGATAATCAGAAAAGACATGTGCCAAACTACAGACAAAAAAGGACCAGGGAAGCACAGAAAAACGGACGGCCCAAATCCTCTATACGGCCGCGGATCCGCGGCCAATAGGGGGTCTAGGCCGCGGATCCGCGGCCATGTAGGCTCCTTGCTGGGTCAATTTTTGTGGGCAGTTTGGTACTTTCATCTTATGCCAGATTATTGCCCTAGGTTTCCATTTCCTCGCCTATAAATACTCCAGAACTAAGCCAAGCCAAGGGTCCATTCTTTGTGCCTCTTTTTGTTAGGTTTTAGTGTAGTTCTTCTTCTTCTTCTTCATTCTTCCTCCATGAAAATGTAGTGAGAGCATTGAGTGGATATTAATGAAGATGAGGGTTTTTGTATCATTCTCTTTTGTTTAACTTCCCCTTGAGATTCTTGCTTCCTCTTGATCATTCAACCTCTTCATTGAGCTTGAAGGGTTAAGGGTTAGTTATTGATCTCAAGGGTCGTATTTTCTTGTGGAATTGGTTCTTCACTTCACATGAGTTCTTTACTCTTCTCTTGATCTTGCAACCTCTTGATTGAGCTTGCAAGTTTAAGGGTTGGCTATTGATCCCATGCTTGTCTTGAGTTCTAGTTTCTTGTTCTTTTTATTGCTTATTTATTAATTGCTTTTTATTACCTTGCTTTACTTTCTTGCAATTTATATTCATGCACTTACTTACTTGTAATCTTTTCTTTTCTTTGTTCTTTTCTTTTGCTCTTTGTTGTTCATTTTGTGAATGGTTGTAATTACCGTTGTTAAGAATAAATACGGTATTGTAAGTTAATATCTCCTTGCTCATTTCCTTTTCCCGTTATTTTCCATTGAACTCCGCCCAAACGATAAGCAAGCGCTCCGTTAGGCACCCTACCCTAACAAGGTAACGGTGATTCCTAACCGCGACCGGTTGCGTTCGGTTTGGCCGGAGGCGAAAGCAAGAGACAAGAACGGAAGGACAAGGGTAAATAAGCCGGATTCCACGAATACCGCGCTTAAATCCCCTAATCCACGTTGTTGCCGATTGCTCTAGCTTCAATTGGTCAAGACTCGGCTCAAAGGTTTTGAGTACGGATTTCTTTAGCTTACAATTTCGTATCTTTTTCTTAACAACTTCATACTTGCAAATAATACACATAGGTTAGATTGAACAAACACATACTCATTCTTTATTGACTCGTCTAAGACAAGAACGGAAATACAACCATCTCCCTGTGGATCGACCCGTGCTCAACCGGCTAGCTGCATAGCGACACCGTCTTGATTGCGGTTAACTTTAATTCTTTCAATCAAATGGCGCCGTTGCCGGGGAGACGGTAGCGTATTTTCTTTCTTGTTATTCGGGTTAATATTCTTTTTGTATATATTTATAAATAAATAAAAAATCTTTTTGTTATTTTTGATTATTTTTGTGGGCAAGAGTGCAGATTTTTGCGCATTTGCTAACTGCGATTGTGGGAGCAAAGTGTGCATTCAAGGCAAAGGTGATTACGAAGTACAGTGCCAAAGATCCGGGTAGTTTGACCCGCGCAAGCGAACCTTTCAAGCTTAACGGATTTGATTCAACGGGGGTTTCCTAACCCAAAAACTTAACGGTACGTATTTCCTAACACCTTCTTCTCAAATCCGACGCATCCAATATACTATTCTTTGCAGGATTCTTTGCAAGTTCGCTAGCAAACGCTAAAAATTGACTAACCCGTATTTTTTTTTTGCAGTGCCGTGCTTAAAATAAAAAAAACGATTGTTTGATTCTTTATAGAATTTTTATTGAATTGCGCATTGCATACATTAATACGGACTTAAGGGCAAGCGAACCCCACAACATACGGTAAAGGATTTCATCACCTTTTCCATGGCCCACAAATCACGAACTTGAGCATAACGATTACCCGCACAAATTTTAAAAGAAATTAGACTTTAAGCCTTAAGGACATCGCGCTCACTAGGAGAAGTTAACTGTGTTTAGAACCTCGCTTAACGATATATTGTTTACGGGGTGTCTAAGAAAGTGTTAACGGCGAAACCGCTAAAAGAGAAAGGGTTATTTAATTAAGGAACTTCGCGAAAGCATTGGAAAACCTCCCCTTATCTCTGAACTTACCTGGCCTCGTGATCAGTGTATCTTGAGCCCGTTTCTCGACACAGTTTTACTTCGACAATCAAGTTCTGGAGCAGGTCTAGTTGACCTAGGTGAACCCTAGAACGATTAGGTGTGTGGTATTTTTTGTGTCGTGATTGTTTTTGTCCATATTCTTTTTTGTGTATATTTCATTCTTTTGTTAATATTTAACTAAAAAAAATCACATTCTTTTTCCCTCCTTTTCTCTTCCTTCCTTTCTTCCTCTCTTCATATCATGGGTACCCCACCTCGCAAAACTCTTGCCGAACTTTGGTACCCATAACCAGATATTACTTCTTACGGTTCTTGCTTTGGCCGAACATCGAACGACCCCTCCATGCCCAAAGTTTCACTAAAAGATCGCATAGCAGCGGCTAGGACAAACACTTGCACTCCTCATTCCACTTTGTATCAACCTTTTCAACCTCCCTCACCCACTTATGTTGATACCCCTTTCGTAAGTCGTCCTTTGTCCATCGCTGAACGTATTGAGCAATCCCGTAGCCGATCTTTCACTCCTTTCACCACTTCAAATTCTTGGGATCAACAATTCCATTCACCTTCTTATCCAAATGTTGATCCTGCTCCTGTCCAGCCATTCAATTCCTACCAGTCCTACCCTACATTTGCACATTCCCTAGACATTGCTTCAGAACCGCCATTTGGGAATTTTCAGTATCCAAACAACTTTGAATCTTTTACTGAAACCCCTTCACAACCCATGTCTAGTCTGGAACAGTCGTTGGAAGACTTTAGGGTAGCGTCAAGCCAACAGATGATGGATTTGAATGCGTCATTGGCCGCTCTCATACAACCTACTGACCCGGTAGCTAGTTTCCAGCTAGCTCCAAATTTTCCAATGTATGATGAGGCGGCAGGACAGGCTGTGAATTTGAGTGGTGAGAGTGAGCTGTACCCCTTCCAAATCAAACCTACCCGTCCCAAATTGAATCCCACAACTCCTGTTTTGAAAGTCTATCAAGTGTCCCAAATGAATTATCAGTTGAAGATAGAATGTTTAATGAGTTGTAGGACTTTGTAGTGTTTGATTTGCCAGATTGTGAAGGGACCCTTCCAAGTGAAACCGCACTCAAACCTTTTGACCTCTACACCTCCATCTTAGAATAAGAATCGATTGAAATCCATGCTTTTGATGAGGTGTCTGAGAAAATTGATTTTCACTTGATTGAGGATATCGACGCTGGGAATATTTTGGATGATGAACCCATAGATTTGGCTGAGTTTTTCTCTTCAAATCATCATCCCGAGTCATTAAATATTTTTCCCGAACCCCATATGCGTCTGGATTTTGATGAAATATGCATGGATGAGCTTAACTTTGAGGAGAATATTGAGGATATTTTTTAGGATGAAACAGTTCCAGATGATGAGTCGGATTTTCCAATTCATCCTATTCTTTTCATTGACTGTGAACCTTTAACCGATACCCCTCCTCGATCACTTTCCTCCATCGTTCCGACCTTGCAAGAAACCGTATCACTTTCATTTCATATGTCTGGTTTACCAAGTTCGGCGTACCCATGGTTTCTTACGAATCTTGAGGGATTTGACCCTATTTTTCGACGGGTAAATATATTAGCACGATCGCTTTTCACACATCGGTCATCACAAATTGTGCTAATCTATTTACTCCATTTGCACCCTCAAGTTCGTATTCCACTTCTTTTTCCCTTCCGCAATTCTTCTTCCTCTCATATACCGAGACTGTATCCCGCTTCTCTCTGCATATGGTCTCACGTATTCTCCATCTCTTTTCTCTACGCCTTCTTTCACCAGCCACTGCTTTATCACGATAAGATCTTTGAATGGTTGGTGTTAACTTTTGGCCTGTGTAAGGCCTTGTATAGCTTGACACTGTTCTTTCCCCCCTAATCCTGAACTTCATCACTTAACAGTGGAAACACTGTTTCACTTAAGTTTGGGGGGGACACCTTTTTTTGTATATATTTTTTGTTTTCCTTTTTGTTTTGTATATAATTTGTTTTTAGGGGGAGCGCCGACAATTTTGACCCTCTTGGTATAGCCTGACAGTGAGGGCACTGTCAAGTTTATGTTTGGGGGTGTGCTCGGTAAGCTTTCTTCCTTCGCATTCATTTGTATATTTTACATTTGCATACCTTATTAAAAACCAACAAAAATCGAAAATTTTCCAAAAATATAAAAACTTTGTCATCAAGTTATCTAATAGGGTAACTTAGATCTTTATTCCTAGAGATTAGTTGATATAATAGAAATAACTAAATTCTAGGCTTAGGAATTGAAAACCCTAAAAATAACCCTCATTCTGTTTAAACTTGGTAAGTATACGTCCTTACAGTTTTTTTTGAGAAATATGTAATCTTGAGTTCAGTTCTTTAGTTAAGTCAAGATGAAGAGAAAGTATTGATGCTCTACTGAAGGATAAGTCTGAAAAATAGTTTCTTTTCTTGAGTTCAAATTTAGAAAGTATATACCCTACAAACTGCACATACACGCACCTTGAAACTTGGGATAGTAGAGGATACCTAGAAATACTCTTGCCTGAAAGTCTAGTATGAAAGAAAAAAACGGTATTTAAAGCTAAACACCAAAAGAGTATATTGAAAAAATATCCGGTCTTGAAAAAGAAAAAGAAAAAGAAAAATAGAATAAAGTCAAGACCTGGAAACTGCTATTTACGCTTTAAAGTTCACACATTCAGTAATCGGTCGTTAGTGCCTCAAGAAGTATTAATAGTCGCATGAAAGGTGTGTGAGCAAATCCGTCCATCCTTAATGAAAAGAAGTAGTATTAGGTATTAGGGCAAGGGTACTATAGCTTGAATTGAATTCTCGAGTGTAGGGGTGCAAATTTACACACACGTAGGGGTATACAATCGATGTTTGAATAAAAGATAGAAATAAAGAATAAGACTTGTGTTTTCTGTAAAGTTGATAAAAATCCTTGATTTGAGGCCGCACTTTAGAAGGAAAACTCAGGAGAACCAACATCTTTCTAAACTTTTTTGGAACGTATAGGACCTAAGGTTAAATAGATAGGAGGTGTGAAAAATAAGGGTTGAATATTTCTAACTTAGGATAATAGAGTTTCTAACATAAATACTAAACTGTAGGAGTAGAATTGATGTTAACTTATGACACTAGCTTGACAGGATTTTGTGGGTGTAATCCGCTGAAAACCCTTAGGAGACAACACTCCTCCTACTAGAGACACCTAGAGGTTTAACGGCTTGTTGCACATGCTCAGTGCAATCGCGTTCCCTGCGAAAGTGCGGTTAGGATTTTATTTTTGTGAATAATTGGTTTTGCTCGGGATGAGCAAAAGTTAAGTTTGGGGGTATTTGTTCATACCAGAATATTGCATTCTATACCGCCCATTTTTACGCTCGTTTGTTTATAGGCAGGTGCTTTTTATCAGTGTTTGCTAGTAATTGCAGGATACAGGTTCTCGGCTCTAAACGGTGCAATTCATGAAAAAACACGACAAAATCCGGGTTCCTGCCATTCACAGATAAAACACGGATCTCCGCTCTTTATCCGTCTGTTGCCACACACAAGTTTAGGAGACAAAATGGCAAATTGATTGTCACCTTCATGCACAAGGCTCAATGGCAACACCAAATCCAAGAAATTTACGCGGAGCTCGAGACAATCATGGCAAAAGATCCACATCAAATCATCTTTTCGATCAATAGAAATTCTGGAAGAAATGTGGAATGATTATCAGAAAAGACATGTGCCAAACTACAGACAAAAAAGGACCAGGGAAGCACAGAAAAACGGAGGGCCCAAATCCTCTATACGGCAGCGGATCCGCGGCCAATAGGGGGTCTAGGCCGCGGATCCGCGGCCATGTAGGCTCCTTGCTGGGTCAATTTTTGTGGGCAGTTCGGTACTTTCATCTTATGCCAGATTATTGCCCTAGGTTTCCATTTCCCCGCCTATAAATACTCCAGAACTAAGCCAAGCCAAGGGTCCATTCTTTGTGCCTCTTTTTGTTAGGTTTTAGTGTAGTTCTTCTTCTTCTTCTTCATTCTTCCTCCATGAAAATGTAGTGAGAGCATTGAGTGGATATTAATGAAGATGAGGGTTTTTGTATCATTCTCTTTTGTTTAACTTCCCCTTGAGATTCTTGCTTCCTCTTGATCATTCAACCTCTTCATTGAGCTTGAAGGGTTAAGGGTTAGTTATTGATCTCAATGGTCGTATTTTCTTGTGGAATTGGTTCTTCACTTCACATGAGTTCTTTACCCTTCTCTTGATCTTGCAACCTCTTGATTGAGCTTGCAAGTTTAAGGGTTGGCTATTGATCCCATACTTGTCTTGAGTTCTAGTTTCTTGTTCTTTTTACTGCTTATTTATTACTTGCTTTTTATTACCTTGCTTTACTTCCTTGCAATTTATATTCATGCACTTACTTACTTGTAATCTTTTCTTTTCTTTGTTCTTTTCTTTTGCTCTTTGTTGTTCATTTTGTGAATGGTTGTAATTACCGTTGTTAAGAATAAATATGGTATTGTAAGTTAATATCTCCTTGCTCATTTCCTTTTCCCGTTATTTTCCATTGAACTCCGCCCAAATGATACGCAAGCGCTCCGTTAGGCACCATACCCTAACAAGGTAACGGTGATTCCTAACCGCGAACGGTTGCGTTCGGTTTGGCCGGAGGCGAAAGCAAGAGACAAGAACGGAAGGACAAGGGTAAATAAGCCGGATTCCACGAATACCGCGCTTAAATCCCCTAATCCACGTTGTTGCCGATTGCTCTAGCTTCAATTGGTCAAGACTCGGCTCAAAAGTTTTGAGTACGGATTTCTTTAGCTTACAATTTCGTATCTTTTTCTTAACAACTTCATACTTGCAAATAATACACATAGGTTAGATTGAACAAACACATACTCATTCTTTATTGACTCGTCTAAGACAAGAACGGAAATACAACCATCTCCCTGTGGATCGACCCGTGCTCAACCGGCTAGCTGCATAGCGACACCGTCTTGATTGGGGTTAACTTTAATACTTTCAATCAGGCACTCCTCTAGTCATCTCTCTGTCAATCCTCATGACCGCTCGTAAAGCAGCACATCTCTGGCGCTGACCTCTGGTCCTCTGAATGCACATCACACATCGGCTCCTGGTGCAAATCTTATTGCAGCAGTGTACTGGAAGGAATCCTGCTCAAGCTCTCTTCTGATCTTGCCTAAGCCAAACTGTACGGAGGCTGGTACTCTGGCGTAATCTTTTCTCGCTCTCTGGACATCCGTGTCCTTAGTACAACAACTACTCGAAAGCTGGTCGCATCCCATCGCCTCTGTATGCATATCCGACCTTTAATCTTAACGGGGTATAATAACAGCTCGTCTGCATCTCGCACGAACTTCTTGTCTCGCTTGTCTGTATCATCTTCCATTTCGACGTCGCGTCTCTATCTGCGCACTGCAATGTCCTCAGCTACGGTCCATCCGAAGTCCCTCACACGGGCTCGAAAACACGAACTCGGTATCTTCATCACTCAGTAGAAGATATCTAGCCGAACACGTCCTCAGCGTGCATATCGCATCTCTGATGTCAGCGAAGTGGAACGTCATCTCGTCGAAATCTCATGCGAACTCTTTACTCCACTCTGCTTCGATATCGACTGATCCGGACTCATCTCATCGTGGCTACACAGACTTCGCTCCAACGGCTATGCTCGTATCTGGAGTCTCCCAAGCAGTGTCCCATCACAATATCCGAAAGATGTTGAACCATCCGATCGACTCATCAGAACCACACAATCACCCAAAAGCTCAACATCTCGGGTACAGTTTAATAGTATCGAGTACATACCGCAGCATCGGTGGTCCAGCCGTAGAAGGGCAAACCCAAGCCTCACTAATGGCGCCGTGGAACCACCGCAATCCCTAAGGTTCAAAAGCTTTCACACGGTCATTATGTCGAGTTAGGGTTTCATTCTTCTAGAGGGTCCATAGAATCGCTTGCATGTCTTTCCGAATACTTTAAACTTGGAAAATGGGTTCCTGACATTCGATCGTCTCTGTCGACTCTCAACGAATCAGCGTGAAGTCGCCTCTAGTATGGAATCAATCTATCTAGTGACCTCGCATCGGGGTAAGCGAACGAACCACATGTCCTAGTCATTCATCCTCGATGACTAGCGACTCACCATCATATCTCTAAGTATATGCTCATGCTGCAGTACCTCCAATCATCTGGGCGATATCTCATCATTCGCAGCAACAACTGGCTCATTCGTATATACGCTAAACAGCGCCTCAATCGTCCTGGATAAGCGATATATCAATAGTCATCACATCCTGGCTGGCCTCTATCAGTGGCTCAATCCTCTGGTATCGATCGGCACATCCAGGAAATCTCGTAAAATCGATCAGTCCAACGCTCATGGCGCGAAAACACAATAAGACGACGCCTCTATATGCAATCGTAAGTCTCTGCAATCATGCCCTGGTCAGTCCTCGTCCACGACGAGCTCATGCTTACGCAACTCGAGCCGTAGCTCACTCTGCCCGTGCAATCGTGGCAGCAAAACCATAACCAGTATCTATGAGGATAGATCATAGGAATGAATATAATACTGTGCAAGGAAATGTACATCCTAAGGTTTCTTAAGCGGAGTGGCGTGTCGTAAGTATGCTGCGGAACATACGTACGGTACGTTCCTCTACTCAAACTACCTACTCCATCAACCAAGGGTCATCTTATGCGACGAAAGTTCGGGTATAATACCCCCTCGACTAAGTCTAAGTTCCGTAAGGTCAAGCCTAAGTTCCGTATTTAGATAACGCCCTAGGCTCTACATAGTCAAACTTAGATTCGAACCAATGTGAACCTAGCGCTCTAATACCAACTTTGTCACGACCCGAAAGAGCACGTGACTGGCACTTGAATCATATGAAGTCTATAGGACCCCATCTAACCCAAGTAAGCCAAAAGCCCAGAAATCTAAAACCATTTTAAGGAATAAATAAAGAAAACTTGTTTAAAGAAGTGAAGAAAACATGTTTTGATGTCAAGGTTTTTAAATAACTCAGCCGAAAATGGATTTTTAAAATGTAAAGTCTTTTCTAAAAATTTCGGCAGAGTTTCCTTTGTAAAAATTGGCCCCGAACGGGGAACAACAAGAATAATATATATGAAATGATAAAAGGCATCCCCAAGCGGGAGCTAGCTCTTCGTCAATCGACGGTCACAACCACGCAAGCAATAATAATATACAACGCCAAAGGGCGAGGATCAAAACCCAAAAAAGAAACTCAAAACAGCCAGAAAACCATAATACTACTAGCGCGACTCTAAGGTCGAAATAATACATCACTGTCTCTAAGTCTGAAACAATATACAAGTTTTGGTTGATGGAATTTCTAGATACAATGAATAATACAGGAACAATAGCGGTTCTGATACAAAAGAACCCACCTACCCAAGCAAGTCACCCATATGGAAGCAGTGTGCCAGAAATGCCGCTAAGGAACCTGTACGGCGAAAACCTGCAAGGACTGTGGCACAACGGGGGTGAGTTGCCAACTCGTGAATAGAAAATATCTACAAGCAGAGATCGAATGTATGACCCATCCTAGGTCAATACGATCAGATATATATAAACCTCAATATGAATAAGTCTGAAGCATGATAAACTGGCAATGAAATCTCTATACATGAATGTAGTGCCAAGTGCTCGTGCCAGTGCCTCAGGTAATAGCATATCAAAAATATGAGGTATAATCAATGAAATCAATCTGCATGTATGTGGATCCCGTCCACTCGTCACCCAATGACAAAACCATCATGCATGTAAATATCATTAGCATATGCATGGAAATATGAGGATATAAACCACCCGCGACACGTCAAAAATCATGGAACCGGAGTGCCCAGCATCGACACTCGAAAACATCATGAAAACTGTGCCCAGCATCGGCACGTAAATCCTCATATAACGGGCTCCGTCAGTCCGGATCAGCCCACGGGCTCCGTCTGCGGAATCGGCCCTCGGCCCCAGCAGTACGCCCATATCCATCTATCGACTCTGGTCGGTATCCTTCGGATAACCGCCAGGTCCAACCAATCACCGGTAGGTACTCGCCACCCTGCCAGGCTCATCGTCTACTCCACGAAAAACATTTCTTGCCCCGGGGAACCATACCGGGTTCACCATGTACCTGCAATCGGCCTCATCCGCCTCCTCGAATCGGGTTTCACATGTCGCTCTCAGCACCGAGAAAACACATGGTGGACGCACTGAAATATCATATCAAGGGTAACCGGGTTTTCAAAAAATTACATATTCTCCTTTTGAAACACATACGGTTCCCAAAACTATAAATATCATGGAAACAACATATCTCAATGCGTATAATCAGAAAGCATCATGTATGCGACATGTAGAAGAAAGGTAAGCATATCAGTATGTTATGCAAGGGTCATATCCTGAAAGCAACAGTACTACAGTGTAGTGACATGGCAATTATCGATGATGAAGTGTGTGAGCCGGCAAACAGTGTACGTGGAACATACGCATCATCGATAATGGTGCTGGTGTCCTAGCAGCATGACTGTAATATATCAATAAACACAAGCAATGCAATGCAAATAGCATGAGTATGCGGAATGGAATGATCAGCGCAACAGTAAAGAACCTGTCTCAATAAATATATCATGCATCCTTGCCTATTGAAAAAGGACGAATCAGGGCTTTTGGTAAAAATAGGGGCTACGGTGTTTTAAGAAAAGATGTGTCGTTTGAAAATATCCGTAGAATCATTTTCGCCTATCTTTAAAATATTCCCGATTCGTTAGTTTTGAAATAGGTAAGACTCGGGTCAGTCTAACGCCTACTATGCGAACTACGGACCCAACAATCAAGTCAATCGGGAGGGGTATGAAAACCACCTAAATCTGAGTCAATATATACATTATCTCATCACATAACGGGTATCACTACCATCATATCACATCTCATCGACTCATCTCAATCCCACGTATCATCCTCAAATCCCGTATATGAACACATAGTCCCATACCCATGTGTAGATATACACACCTCCATATGCGCACAGATAAATGAAAGAATGTATGCAAGTATATGTGTGCGTGTATGTGTGAGTGCAACCACTACTCTAGGGTTCGCACTATACTAAACCAATACATCCTTATCATCAATAATTCCATTATTACCATTAATAATCCTAACAACACATAATAAATATATGTGTGTATACGTATCCGTATACATCACCACGGACTGCGGGGGTGCTATACGCCATCCACCCGACTTCTCCCCGTAGATATAAATTTACTCACTTTGCTTCTCATGTGCCGATGCCGATGTCGCCATCTTCATCTTCTTCGCCTCAACATCACGTAGGGTACCTACAAGTATATCACAATGCTAAAGCACATGAAAATCACATCGGAAGCCAAAATAGCACACGCTACTCGCATAGGTAAAAACCTATCGTCTCGCATGTAAACACGATCAATATCTACTTGTCGTTGACGTCCAAATGCCACCCGACAGAAACGAATCACCAAATACCAAAATCCATGCTAAAACAAGTCGTAAATCATACGCCAACTCAAGAAAATCAACCCAGATTTTACCCTAACAGGAATCAGTCAAAACTAGACATACCCAGGGTCAAGTCTACTGGAAATAGGGCCATGCACCAAAATCGAGACGGTTTCCTCCTGCTCTGGCCTCAAATTGCGGCCAGAAGGAATTAATTGGCGGCCGGGGTTTGGAGTTGGGGGCTAGGGTTTAGTGTGGTGGTTTCATGGTGCCTGCACATCTCACTGTCAACTCAGTTTTATTTTTGGGGTCTCGGGGTGATAGCAGATTCCTAAATACGATCACAGATTCATAGTTTTTCTCCGACATCGTCTCATAAATCCGTATTCTGGTTTCAAGTTCAGATTTGGTTCCAAATTAGCATCACACAAGGGGTTCTAAGATCACAACAAGCCTCAATTTCTCTTTGATTTCAGATTTCACATAAACCCTAACTTGAATTCTTCAAAGTCCATAAAACGATACAATATCGATATGAAACTAGAATTGATGCACAAGGAAATTGAAATACTACTTGAGGGTGCAGAAATTACCTACTTTGGCAACTCAAGAAAATTCTTGAGTTGCTCAAAGTCCTCCAAATCCAATCTTGCTAGGTTCAATGTGTAGCTAGTGAGCTTGGGAGCAAGTTTTGTGAAGTGGGAATGGGGTTTTGGTGAGGGAAATGAGAGGGATCTATGAAGTGAAGGGGAGGGAGATGAGGGAGCAGGAGAAAGAGCAGCAGCAGCTCTTGTTTGAAGAGGGGACAGAAAATGAGATGGAAATGATGGAGCAAAGGGTCAAAAGTCAAAAGCAACCACTCTCTCTCTCTCTCTCTCTCTCTCATCATCATCATCATACTTACTTTTCTTTTCTTTTCCTTTCCTTCTCACTCCAATAGTGAACCCAAAAGAACAACCATAGTAATAGAAATGTAACACAAGTGTGGAAAATGATATGTGCACATTTTTGCACAAAAATGCTAAAAATCCAATTAGCGATTTTTAATCGCGATTAACACTAAATTAGCATATAACTAATCATAAAAACTTAAAAATGGCATGATTCCATAAAATACCCTATTTTAGAATTTTCCATAATTTTCCCCATTTATTTGTATTTAATTAAACCCGAATATTAAAATATTCATTAAAATAATATTAAATTATAAAAATTCCCAAAAATCATATTTTATTATTTTGAAACGTTACACGAACAATATTTTCGGGTCATGACATAAAAAATGATCCGAGGCTGAAATTCGTCGGCGAGATACTATCTGAAAAACAAGTAGCCACGTTAAAAGACGTGCTCATGCAATATAAAGACTGCTTCGCATGGAACTATTCCGAGATGCCGGGTCTAGATACAAAGGTGACAGTACATAAACTGGACATATCACTGGACATAAAGCTAGTCAAACAGGCGCCAAGAAGAATGCGGCTCGAACTTGAGATGAGTATAAATGCTGAGGTCAAGAAACTAATCGACTCCGAATTCATCCAAGAAGTTCAATATCCTGACTGGATCGCCAACATCGTTCCATTGATGAAGAAAAATGGGACGGTGCACATCTGCGAGGACTTTCGGGACCTCAACAAAGCTTGCCCGAAGGATGACTTCCCAGTACCTGTTTCCAAGCTGATGATCGATAACATATCTACCCATGAGGTCTTCTCCTTCATGGATGGATCTTCAGGATACAATCAAATAAAAATGCATCCTGAAGATCAAAAGCATACCGCCTTCCATACACCGCTGTGGATATTTTTCTATAAGGTGATGCCCTTTGGTCTGAAGAACACTGGCGCTACCTACCAGAGGGCCATGAAAAAGATCTTCGATGACCTCATCCATGAGATCGTCAAATGCTACATCGACGACCTTGTGGTTAATAGCAGATCTCATGAGGAACATTAGGAACATCTAAAAATAGTGTTCCGACGTCTTTGGAAGTATAATCTGAAGATGAATTCTCTAAAATGCGCGTTTGGAGTCTCCTTAGGAAAATTCCTAAGACTCATCATACGACACTACGGTATCGAAATCGATCTCTCAAAGATCAAGGCGATTATGGAAATGCTCACGCTTAGAACTCTCAAAAAATTGTGATCTTTTCAAGGAAAGCTCGCATATATCCGGTGGTTCATAGCCAACCTCTCCGAAAAATGCCATCATTACGGTCATTTAATGAAGAAGGGAACCCCATTCGTCTAGGATCAAAAGTGCCAAAATTCACTAAACGAAATCAAGAAATACCTGCAAAATCCGCCTGTATTGGCCGCTCCGGTTAAGGGAAAACCCCTTATCCTATATACAACAACCCTTGAGGGTTCTCTAGGCACACTATGGGCATAAGAGAACGATCAGGGAAAGGAGAGTGCTCTGTACTATTTGAGTCGAGTTCTCCTTGGGGCAGACACTCCCATTGAAAAGCATTGCCTGGCATGATCATCACGATAACGAAGCTCAGACATTACGCCTTGGTACATGAGGTCCATCTCATATCAAAGGTGGATCCTCTCAAATATCTGAAGTTAAGGGCCATACTAATAGGAAGGCTTGCCAAATGGGCCCTTCTCTTGATGGAGTTCTCGATAACGTATCGAACCCTCAAAGCAGTGAAAGTCTAGGCCATTGTCGACTTTCCCGCAGAGCATCCGATACCAGCCGACTCCCTCTTATATTGTGAGTTGCTGGATGAACATGTGCTCGACATAATCGAAGGATAAAATGAAGAAAATGATTCCAAATGGGAACTCTACTTCGATGGAGCATCTTCCATGAAGCGGCGAAAGCAAAACACCCCCATAATCAATGCCGGCATGGACCTTATCTTCGTGACTCCGCAAAGAGGGATATTGCGTTACGCCCTCGCCTTAACGGAACCAAGGACTAATAACAAAGCTGAGTATGAAGCTTTAATAGCAGGTCTCGAGATCGCTGTCGACATGGGAATCAAAGATCTCCTCATATATGGAGACTCCTAACTGATCGTTAGCCAAGTAAATGGAGACTATCAGACATGCAAGCCAGAGGTGATAAAGTATGGTGAAAGAGTGCAGCAACTGCTGACACAAATCCCCTCCTACATCCTGGAGAGTATACCACGTGCAGAAAACAACAAGGCGGATGCACTGGCCAAATTGGCTAAGGAACTGGCCGATGAAGTCCTCGATGACGTAAAGATCATCGTGCAAAGCCGTAGGATCCTCGCGCCAACAGATATATCTTTGGAAGACTTATTAGACCCATCCGAAAGAAAAGAAACGACCGAACAAGTAACCCTTCAAATAAGGGACAAAGTAAAGCTCAACGATTGGAGGGAAGTCTTCATAGACTACTTCAAATCCCAACGAATGCCAAAAAATGCGTTGTCTCGACATCAGCTCATGAAACGAGCTCAGCCTTTGTCACGACCCGCAGGGTATGGAACGTGACTGGCACTTAAGTTTACGAAACGTCTCAAGACGTCCGTAAAATAAGTAAGCCAAAGCCTAGAAAACCAAAACCAAATAAGCAAAAGAGTGAAGAGAACCCAATCAATTGAAAACGAGTTTATCAAATAAGTCATATAAAACCTTTTTAAAAACAATATCAATTTTTCCGAAAATTTCGGCAGAGTCTCCTTTGTAAATACTGGCCCCCAAAATGGGTACAACAAGAATATATATGAATCCAACAAATAAGGCATCCCCAAGCGGGAGCTAGCTCTTTGCCACAAGGCGGTCACAAATCCCACGCAATATAAAGCAAACACATGCGAAATAATCATAAGGAAGCATGAGAAAAACAGCATGTCGACTCAAGTGAGCTCGACCCCAAAATACAGCATAAAAAGTCCACAAATCTCACAGTCTCATCTCTAGGTCAATATACAACAATACTGGTAGATACAGTAGATGGAGTACACTAGATACAAAGAATATACAAGGTGGTACAAAAATAATAATATAACCCACCTAAGAGCAAAACCTCGAGTCCAGGCAAAGGAGGCAAGAGAAACAAGTGCGCCCGCCGCTACTGTACTGAGGGAGCGGACCTGCAAAAGGCTGTGGCACAACGGGGATGAGTTTCCAACTCGTGAGTAATAAATAACATCTACACAGGCTATCGAAAGCATGCACACAAGTATCCTAGCATCTAAAATACAGGTAAGGCAGGACATAATAGCAGGTATGTATGCAATATGAATATACTAGCAGGTATGAGTGCAATGCGAATCAACTCATGATCTGAATGTGTAAGTATAAGAATCATGTTTTTCCCTTAGGAACCTCCTTTGAAATACCAGCACAATACCAATAGAATCAACAAGAACCTGTGTCCAGCAACGACACCTCAAAACTATCACAAATCTCATGTACCCATGTCATAGTATCTCTGGCCTCAGCCATCCGGCTGACCCATCTCAATATCAATATCTCATCATCTCACGGCCACGGTCGGTATCCTCTGGATATCCGCCGTCCCAAACAGTCACCAGTAGGTAATCCGTCCCCTGCCAGGCTCATCGTCAACAACACGAGCTTCTTGCCCCGGGGTACCTTACCGGGCCCACCATGTACCCGAGACGGTTCATCCAACTCCTCGAAACGGGTCTCGAAAACCACAGCAAACTCATGGTGGACGACACTTACATCACTAGAAAACCGCAATTTATATATTTTAAAAATATAATAAGTTTAGAAATTTTGCGGCTTTCCCCCGAAATCCAGAAATATCATAAAATCTCAAGAAATCCTCATAAGAGCATATGTCAATGATAATGAATGCATATGGTATCATTAATCAAGTTGCGATGTGTGATTAATTGATTAGGCATGAACAATTAATATGATGAAGTACATGCACATGAATAGCAATCCTACGATTTCATTTTAAGGAATTAAAGCAATAGCGCAAGTTTAAGTATCAATTATAGTAAAAGGTTTCAATTTAAAAGTTATCTAGTGTGGTGGCATGGCAATTACCAGGGTGTGTGTGTAAGCATGAATAGTGCTCGTGCTGCATATAAAAACCCTGGCAATGGTGCAGGTGTCCTATAGAATGGGTTCGTATATGTATGTCAATATAAGGCATGAATGTAGCAAATAATCATACGAGTATTACACCCCTAATTACTAACATTACTAAGAATCTTTTTAAGCTACTAAAACTATTGGGCGACTTGCGCCATCCAACGATAGTCCCCCGTAGACGTTACATCTACTCACCAGAATCCCTAGCTAGTCACGTCCAATCACCGCTTTCCCCTTTCGTGCCGCGTCTGACGTCTCCGCGACCGAACCTGGAATTTACATCAATACCAAACATAAGGTTACATATCAAGAACGACGTAAAATCCAAATGAAAATACTAACGTTCACAAGCTAGGTACAACGTGCACAAGGTGCGTGGAACACACGCGAAAATCGCAAAAACTAACTAAAACGTCGATTGGTCGTCCGGAAAAACTAAAACCCGAACACTCAAAAATCCGCACTCACACATCCTAAAAGTCATAGGATACGCTAAAAATGTCATCAAGACATCGCAAATACATCACCACAAAAATTTAATAAAAACTAGTAAGCACAAAAGACTTCCAAAATCGTGCAAACTTCGCGGATTTGCGATAAAGTGTACACAACTTCGCGCAAACACCCAAGTTAACCATAGATAGCCACTAAACAAATTTTAAACCACTAGCAATGCTTAAAAACCTAATTTCCATAAACAAAACCTCTCTTGATTTTTCATAATTAGCACTTTCAATCCAAAACTAAACATGACAATACCAAATTAACACTAATTTGAAGCCCACACAAATAAAGTAACCTCATTAACTTAGATTAGCAAACAACTAGATAGCAAAATAGATTTAATTAACTAAATAATGGTTTCTAAAAACCCTAGTTTAATTTCAGCCATGAACTTTTTAAAATCTAGAATGAAACTAACACTAAATTTAACACTAAACAAATTTAAAGGTTCTAGTTTAGCACACTTAAGCTACAATTTAACCATTTGATTAGAAATTATACCTCAAAAGATCAATCCTAAGCTTGCTCAAGCCTCCCAAGACACCTCCTTTCTCCTTGATTTGAACCAAATTAGGTTGGAGAAGAGATGGAATATGGTTTGTGTTGAATTTGTGAAGGAAATTGTGGATTTTGTTGAAATTTTGAGATGAAAATGAAGCAAAAGAGAAGAAGAAATGGGGAAAATATTTGGGGCTGTTGGTGCTGGATTTTCTACTGAGAGGAGAGGGATTGGGGATGTGAAGGGATGGTGTAAAATTCTAAGTCAAAGCCCCCCCCCCAAATACCATAATACCCCCACCCATTACTACATTTTAAACCCTTTTTAAACAATTTAAAAGGAGTTGAAGAATACAATTTGGAGGGGGGAAAATGTGCTGCAGTAGGAGGTGGGGCCGGCCAAGGGAGTGAGGGAAGGGTGAATGGGGTTTTACAAAAGAAATTTTATGCAAAAAGACCCCCTACAAGTCCAAAATTGCAAGTTTTAGCTTAAATTCCATAAATTTCGTTTTCCGTAATAAAAATTAGTTAAAACTTAAAATAAATTACTAAAAATTTATGTTACAACTAGATTTTAATTAACATGATTTTAAAGATTAAAATTAGCCCAAAGAAATTTGTATTTATCGCTAATTTAATGTATTTTCTTACCGGCTTAAAATAATATTAAAAAATTGAAAAATTAGGGAAAATTTTTAAACGACCAGAATTTCATAATTAACTCATTTGCTACTAAAAACTAGCAATTACCTATCCAAATTAGGTATAATTAGTCCTAAACTGCAAAATTACAAAAAGGACGGTTTACGGAAAAATACCACATTTTCACCGATTTTCGGGAAAACACCATAATGACATTTCAAGGCGCTACAATCTTCCCCCCTTAAAAAAATTCGGTCCCCGAATTTAAAAATATAACTACGCGTACCTTCAAACTGATGGCGATATTTCTTCCTCATCTCGCCCTCGGTCTCCCAGGTAACCACCTCGCTGCTCGGGCTACGCCAAAGGACCTTCACGGTTGGTATAATCTTCGATCTCAACTTCTTCACCTGCCGATCCAGGATGACCACCGGCTGCTCTGCAAAAGAAAGGTCGCTCTCTAGCTGGACTGTCGGGTGCTGAATCGCATGCGAAGGGTCGTGAAGGTACTTGCGGAGCATCGAAACATGGAAGACGGGGTGAACATTGGGAAAGCTGGGTGGAAGGGCCAAACGATATGCAACAGCGCCGACACGCTTGAGGATCTCGAAGGGACCTACGAATCTAGGGCTAAGCTTCCCCTTTCGCCCAAAACGTATCACGCCCTTCATCGGAGAGACTCTCAGAAAAACATGGTCGCCAACTGTGAACTGTAATCTGCGACGGCGCCTGTCCGCATACGATTTCTGCCTGCTCTGAGCCACTCTCATCCGGTCTCAGATCAACTGTATCTTCGCTGTCGTCTCCTCAACAAGCTGCGGCCCCAAAATACTGCTCTCGCTGAGCTCTGTCCAACAGACGGGCGATCTGCATCTCCTCCCATACAATGCCTCGAAAGGTGCCATCTGAATAGTATCCTGGAATCTGTTGTTGTAGGAGAACTCCACTAGAGGTAAATGACGATCCCAGCTACCACCGAAGTCTAAAACGCACGCTCTGAGCATGTCCTCGAGAGTCTGAATGGTCCGCTCTGACTGTCCGTCGGTCTGCGGATCAAACGCTGTGCTGAAGCTCAAACGAGTGCCCAAAGCCTCCTGAAGTCTCTGCCAAAGTCGGCTGGTGAACTGGGTGCCTCGATCTGACATGATACAAGTCGGTACGCCATGCAACCGCACGATCTCGTCGATGTAAAGCTGGGCATACTGAGCGAAGCTGAAATTCGTCTTCACTGGCAGGAAGTGAGCCGCTTTCGTCAATCGATCTACGATCACCCAGATGGAGTCATACCATCGACTGGTCCTGGGTAGACCCACAACGAAATCCATCGAAATCTGCTCCCATTTCCACTCCGGAATGGGTAACGACTGTAGCTCTCCTGCGGGCCTCTGGTGCTCGGCCTTGACTTGCTGGCAAGTCAGGCATCTCGATACAAACTCCGCAATGTCCCTCTTCATCCCGTCCCACCAGTAGGTCTCTCTCATATCATGGTACATCTTGGTGGAACCGGGGTGGACACTATACACTGATCGGTGTGCCTCCTCAAGAATGTCGCGCCGCAATCCATCAGCATCTGGTACGCACAGTCTAGATCCATATCGTAAAATCCCCTGATCGTCAATCACGAACTCGGAAAATCTGCCATGTCCTATCTGTGCCATGATCTCTGAGCAACGGTCGTCACTGCGCTGTGCCTCATATATACGGTCAAGCAACTGTGGGCGTGCACGAACATGCGCGAGCTGTCCCCCTGTCTGAGTGAACTCGAACTCAACTCGGCTGTCGCATAACATCTTCCAATCTGCTGACGACTGCCTCTGCACTGCGCGCAAACACGATAGACTACCCCCGGGCCTCCTGCTCAAAGCATCTGCCACCACATTCGCCTTGCCTGGGTGATATAGGATTTCGCAGTCGTAGTCTTTCACCAACTCCATCCAACGACGCTGTCTGAGGTTCAGGTCTCGCTGCTGAAATATGTATTTTAAGCTCTTGTGGTCTGTGAATATTCGGCACGACTCGCCATATAGGTAATGTCGCCAAATCTTCAATGCATAGACCACTGCAGCCATCTCCAAATCATGAGTAGTGTAGTTCTGTACATGTTTCTTCAATTGCCGCGAAGCATACGCGATCACCCTGCCATGCTGCATCAATACGCATCCTAACCCTACTTGTGAAGCGTCACAATAGACCACAAATCCGCCTGATCCGGACGGCAAAGATAATACCGGCGCCGTAGTCAAACAAGTCCGTAGCTGCTGAAAACTGCGCTCGCACTCCTCTGCCCAAACGAAAGGAACTCCCTTCCGGGTCAAACCGGTCAAAGGTGCAGCTATACGGGAGAAGTCCTGAACAAAACGCCTGTAGTAGCCCGCCAGGCCTAGAAAACTATGGATCTCAATAACCGATGTAGGTCGGGGCCACAGCTGAACAGCCTCAATCTTCTTCGGGTCCACACATATGCCGTCTCTCGTAACCACGTGACCCAAGAATCTGACGCTGTCCAGCCAGAATGAACACTTGGAGAACTTTGCGAACAGCTGGTGCTCCCTCAGAGTCTGTAACGTAATCTGCAAGTGCTGCTCGTGCTCCTCTCTGCTCCGGGAGTACACCAAGATATCGTCGATAAACACGATGATGAACAAGTCAAGATACGGCCTGAATGTACGGTTCATCAAATCCATGAATGCTGCTGGGGCGTTGGTGTGTCCGAACGACATCACCAAAAACTCGTAGTGGCCGTAGCGCGTGCGGAAAGCTGTCCTCGGTATATCCTCCTGTCGAACTCGCAGCTGATGGTATCCTGATCGCAAGTCGATCCTCAAAAAAGACCCCGCACCGTGAAGCTGGTCGAACAAATCATCAATGCGTGGCAACGGATATCTGTTCCGAACGGTAACTTTGTTCGGCTGGCGGTAGTCGATGCATAAGCGCAAACTTCCATCCTTCTTCTTGACAAACAGGACCGGAGCACCCCACGAAGAAACACTAGGTCGAATAAGCCCCTTATCTCACAAATCCTGCAACTGATCCTTCAGCTCTCGAAGCTCTGCCGGGGCCATCCGATAAGGCGGTATAGAAATAGGCCCCGAGCCGGGAATCAAATCAATGCAGAACTCAACATCACGCTCAGGCGGTAGCCCAGGTAGCTCATCAGGGAAAACATCAGGGAACTCACAAACAACCGGGACCCGGTCCAACGGAACCTCTGCAGCTCGAGTATCACAAATATACGCTAAGAATCCCCGACATCCCTTCCACAAGAGCTGACCAGCGCGAAGAGACGAAATCAAGCTGGGAAGGGTGACGCTGCGGTCTCCCTGAATAACAAGGACTGGCTCTCCCGGAAAGCTAAATATGACTGCCTTCTCACGGCAGTCCACCGAAGCATAACAAGTGGCTAGCCAATCCATGCCCAGAAGCACATCAAATTCCAACATATCGAGAAGAATCAAATCAACCGATGAATCCCTCTCCCCGATACGAACGGAACACAAACGAAAAACAAAACGAGCGACAAACGACTCGCCTACCGGAGTAACAACAACAAGCGGATGATCTAACGACGACAACTCACGGCCCAAAATCGGTGCAAAGTGTGTAGAGACGTACGAATGTGTGGAACCTGGGTCGAATAATACCCGTGCGTCGAAAGAACAAACTGGCAAGGTACCTGTCACAACGGCATTGGATGCCTGCGCATCCTGCGGTGTCAAAGCAAATACTCGGGCATGTCCTCTACCGATAGCGGGCTAACCTCGACCTCGGCCTCTGCCTCCTCGTCCTCTCTGAACAGGACCGCCGCGTCCACGGCCTCTGGGTGCACCTAGCTGGCGTGGAGCATCGCCTGTGGTAGGAAGTAGGGCTCTCTGAGGAGGGGGTGGTGATGGTGGTAGGGTCACATGCGGAACTGTCGCTGCTCCCTGTCGTCTTGCCGGACAGTCTCTAACAAGATGGTGCGGACTCCCGCACCCAAAACACCCTGGCGACGGCTGTTGTCCCTGGGGATAAGAACCATACAACTGTCCCCGTCCAAATCCTCTGCCAGGCCTCTCTCTCGGAAAGAATCTGGCGCGCTGCCTCTGAGACGGTACATCGGTGCGAATCCTCTTCGGCCCAGAAACGGCCGAAGTCTGTGATATGCGTGCCTCCATCCGTAATGCCGTATCCATAGCAGCTGAATAAGTGTCATAGTGCTGGGCGCCAATAGCAAGATATAGCTGGGCATCAAGTCCCTGTACGAACCTCTTCACCATCTTCTCTTCGGTATCCACCAAATACGGAGCATATCGGGATAACTGTGTAAACTGGATGTCATACTCAGACACCGTCATCCCAGGTGTCTTGACTAAGGCCTCGAAGCTACGAGCTCTGGCGTCACGAACGCTCTATAGGAGGAAACGAGCTAGAAAGACCGCTGTAAACTCGGCCCAAGTCATAGCGGTAGACCTGCAGCTCGACCTCTCAAGACTGACTCCCACCATGTCTGCGCGAGACCCTCTAGTCGGAAACTCGCGAGCTCTACCCATCGATCATCCGAACATCTCAGCGAACGGCAGATCCTGGCTAAACTGTCAAGGAACATCTGTGGGTCCTCCGCTGCCTCGGTGCCGGTGAATACTGGAGGTCTCAGCCTCATGAAATCAAGTAGCGAAACCGGAATGGCCACGGTGGTAGTAGTAGGAGCAGGTATCATGGTCGTCTGTGATGTAGTAGGTACGTCATCCGTCCTCGGTGTACGACTGGCTGCAACTAGGGATCCTACCATCTGACGTAGCTCCTGCATGCCCCCCATCATCTGTCGCAACTCCTCCATACCAGTCTCGAGCCTATCCATACGGCCTGGGGAAGGTGGATCGGTCTGTCCCTGCGGCGTAGGCATACCCCCCTGCTCAGTCCTAGTCTCGGACGAGCCAGCTCGAATCTCGTCTCGGGCGGCAGCCCTTTGTGCCCTCGTAGCCTTCGGCGGCATAGTGGCTGTTACAAGAAAACGGATAGTAAGAACAGTGCAATAGGATCATAGGATACACGGAATTGAAGAAGGAATTTTCAAGCAAGTATATCCTAAAGTCACTTAGGCGAAGTACCGTATCGCAAGTATGCCGCGGACATACACACACTACGTTAAACTACTTAAGTCACTTACTCCATCTACCAAGGGTCATCCTACACTCAAAAAGGTAAAACCTATCGCTCTGATACCAATTTTGTCACGACCCGCAGGGTACGGAACGTGACTGGCACTTAAGTTTACGAAACGTCTCAAGACGTTAGTAAAATAAGTAAGCCAAAGCCCAGAAAACCAAAACCAAATAAGCAAAAGAGTGAAGAGAACCCAATCAATTGAAAACGAGTTTATCAAATAAGTCATATAAAACCTTTTTGAAAACAATGTCAATTTTTCCGAAAATTTCGGCAGAGTCTCCTTTGTAAATACTGGCCCCCAAAATGGGTACAACAAGAATATATATGAATCCAACAAATAAGGCATCCCCAAGCGGGAGCTAGCTCTTCGCCATAAGGCGGTCACAAATCCCACGCAATATAAAGCAACAACATGCGAAATAATCATAAGGAAGCATGAGAAAAACAGCATGTCGACTCAAGTGAGCTCGACCCCAAAATACAGTATAAAAAGTCCACAAATCTCACAGTCTCATCTCTAGGTCAATATACAACAATACTGGTAGATACAGTAGATGGAGTACACTAGATACAAAGAATATACAAGGTGGTACAAAAATAATAATATAACCCACCCAAGAGCAAAACCTTGAGTCCAGGCAAAGGAGGCAAAAGAAACAAGTGCGCCCGTCGCTACTGTACTGACGGAGCGGACCTGCAAAAGGCTGTGGCACAACGGGGGTGAGTTGCCAACTCGTGAGTAATAAATAACATCTACACAGGCTATTGAAAGCATGCACACAAGTATCCTAGCATCTAAAATACAGGTAAGGCAGGACATAATAGCAGGTATGTATGCAATATGAATATACTAGCAGGTTTGAGTGCAATGCGAATCAACTCATGATCTGAATGTGTAAGTATAAGAATCATGTTTTTCCCTTAGGAACCTCCTTTGAAATACCAGCACAATACCAATAGAATCAACAAGAACCTGTGTCCAGCAACGACACCTCAAAACTAGCACAAATCTCATGTACCCATGTCATAGTATCTCTGGCCTCAGCCATCCGGCTGACCCATCTCAATATCAATATCTCATCATCTCGCGGCCACGGTCGGTATCCTCTGGATATCCGCCGTCCAAAACAGTCACCGGTAGGTAATCCGTCCCCTGCCAGGCTCATCGTCAGCAACACGAGCTTCTTGCCCCGGGGTACCTTACCGAGCCCACCATGTACCCGAGAGGGTTCATCCAACTCCTCGAAACGGGTCTCGAAAACCACAGCAAACTCATGGTGGACGACACTTACATCACTAGAAAACCGCAATTTACATATTTTAAAAATATAATAAGTTTAGAAATTTTGCGGCTTTCCCCCGAAATCCAGAAATATCATAAAATCTCAAGAAATCCTCATAAGTGCATAAGTCAATGATAATGAATGCATATGGTATCATTAATCAAGTTGCGATGTGTGATTAATAGATTAGGCATGAACAATTAATATGATGAAGTACATGCACATGAATAGCAATCCTACGATTTCATTTTAAGGAATTAAAGCAATAGCGCAAGTTTAAGTATCAATTATAGTAAAAGGTTTCAATTTAAAGGTTATCTAGTGTGGTGGCATGGCAATTACCAGGGTGTGTGTGTAAGCATGAATAGTGCTCGTGCTGCATATAAAAATCCTGGCAATGGTGCAGGTGTCCTATAGAATGGGTTCGTATATGTATGTCAATATAAGGCATGAATGTAGCAAATAATCATACGAGTATTACACCGCTAATTACTAACATTACTAAGAATCTTTTTAAGCTACTAAAACTATCGGGCGACTTGCGCCATCCAACGATAGTCCCCCGTAGACGTTACATTTACTCACCGGAATTCCTATCTAGTCACGTCCAATCACCGCTTTCCCCTTTCGTGCCGCGTCTGACGTCTCCGCGATCGAACCTGGAATTTACATCAATACCAAACATAAGGTTACATATCAAGAACGACACAAAATCCAAACGAAAATACTAACGTTCACAAGCTAGGTACAACGTGCACAAGGTGCGCGGAACACACGCGAAAATCGCAAAAACTAACTAAAACGTCGATTGGTCGTCCGGAAAAACTAAAACCCGAACACTCAAAAATCCGCACTCACACATCCTAAAAGTCATAGGATACGCTAAAAATGTCATCAAGACATCGCAAATACATCACCACAAAAATTTAATAAAAACTAGTACGCACAAAAGACACTAAAAATCGTGCAAACTTCGCGGATTTGCGATAAAGTGCACACAACTTCGCGCAAACACCTAAGTTAACCATAGATAGCCACTACACAAATTTTAAACCACTAGTAATGCTTAAAAACCTAATTTCCATAAACAAAACCTCTCTTGATTTTTCATAATTAGCACTTTCAATCCAAAACTAAACATGACAATACTAAATTAACACTAATTTGAAGCCCACACAAATAAAGTAACCTCATTAACTTAGATTAGCAAACAACTAGATAGCAAAATAGATTTAATTAACTAAATAATGGTTTCTAAAAACCCTAGTTTAATTTCAACCATGAACTTTTTAAAATCTAGAATGAAACTAACACTAAATTTAACACTAAACAAATTTCAAGGTTCTAGTTTAGCACACTTAAGCTACAATTTAACCATTTGATTAGAAATTATACCTCAAAAGATCAATCCTAAGCTTGCTCAAGCCTCCCAAGACACCTCTTTTCTCCTTGATTTGAACCAAATTAGGTTGGAGAAGAAATGGAATATGGTTTGTGTTGAATTTGTGAAGGAAATTGTGGATTTTGTTGAATTTTTGAGATGAAAATGAAGCAAAAGAGAAGAAGAAATGGGGAAAATATTTGGGGCTGTTGGTGCAGGATTTTCTGCTCAGAGGAGAGTGATGGGGGATGTGAAGGGATGGTGTAAAAGTCTAAGTCAAAGCCCCCCCCCCCCAAATACCATAATACCCCCACCCATTACTACATTTTAAACCCTTTTTAAACAATTTAAAAGGAGTTGAAGAATACAATTTGGAGGGGGGAAAATGTGCTGCAGTAGGAGGTGGGGCCGGCCAAGGGAGTGAGGGAAGGGTGAATGGGGTTTAGCAAAAGAAATTTTATGCAAAAAGACCCCCTACAAGTCCAAAATTGCAAGTTTTAGCTTAAATTCCATAAATTTCGTTTTCCATAATAAAAATTAGTTAAAACTTAAAATAAATTACTAAAAATTTATGTTACAACTAGATTTTAATTAACATAATTTTAAAGATTAAAATTAGCCCAAAGAAATTTGTATTTATCGCTAATTTAATGTATTTTCTTACCGGCTTAAAATAATATTAAAAAATTGAAAAATTAGGGAAAATTTTTAAACGACCAGAATTTCATAATTAACTCATTTGCTACTAAAAACTAGCAATTACCTATCCAAATTAGGTATAATTAGTCCTAAACTGCAAAATTACAAAAAGGACGGTTTACGGAAAAATACCACATTTTCACCGATTTTCGGGAAAACACCAAAACGACATTTCAAGGCGCTACAGCCTTGTAACGCCTTGAAATTCGTTTAGAATGTTTTCGCTTTAATTAGCAAGTGTGCGTGTTTTTCGTAAAAATGGATATCTTATTTTTCTTCTTGGCTAGTGGTCTTTTGTGTTGTGAAGTGTTCTTATGGATATATATATATATATATATATATTTATAGGGTTGTTAATTATTTTTAGTTGTGTTTACCCTAATTGGAAATTGTGTTAGTGTACACATGCACACTTAGCACTTTTTTTTTGAGACTAGGTGAGAAATGTATTATGTTAATCCTTCATTTGAAGCATGGTTGATAATCTATTTCCCCCCATTTCAACAAGTTAAAACCCCATTTCACTTTTAATTATATGAGAAATGGAGAGGTATGGTGGGTAGGTAAGAAACTTGACTTTTGACCATTTTCTTTCTCTCTTCTCTCTCTCTTCTCAATTTCTGGAATTCTCAGCGGAGAGCAGCAACAAAATACAGCATTTTCTTCATCTTCTCTTCTCTTTTCACTTCTCTTTTGATTCGTGCTCAAACCCTACACAAATCCAACCTTTTTCCTTCACAAAACCTTGGTTTAATGGTTCATTTGAGGTGTTTAGTGGCAAGACTGCATACTTGAGGCAAGATCTGGAGCTTTTGGTGTTTTATAAGGTGTTTTGAAGGTATTAACTCACCCTTAGCACCTCTTTAACATAACTTATAGTATTTCTAGCAAAATATCACATTTTATGCATGTTTTGTACGTTATAAAGGGATTTAGTGAGGTTGTGATAAAAATTAACTTTTTATGGCTTGATTAGCTTGGTGATGAGTTGTATAGGTGATTTTAGACTTAGGTTTGTTTCAAATTTCAGAAAAATACCTTAAAGTTTCAATTTAGTGCAAAGTGTGAATTTTTAACTTGAAATTGGGTTATGTTGAAACTGCTACTACCCGGGGTGTTTTAGAATAAAATTGTAATTACTGGGATATACACAGTATGTATGGAGTGCACACACCGAACCCGGGAGCCCACCCCCCTACCCAGGCCGCCGAAAAACTCATTCTGGCTGCAATTTGCGGCCAGATGGGAGGGTATTGGGTTGGGGTTTTGGTGGTTGGTGTCTGCTGATATTTGGGGTTTCATGATATATTTATTTTTATAAAACTCTTTCTGTATCAAAATCTGGGACCTATTACCCTATTTTCCGTATTTTAAATCTTCGCGACACACGTGATACATGTGTGGGTTTGGGTTGTGCTGCGTATCGCGACGCGTCAGGTTAGCTTCAGGAGCGTAATCACACGTTTTAGCGTATCGCGTACACGCGCTCTTGGTTTGCGACGTGGGTTTCTAGTTTGGCCTTAATATTGCGTTTTTGGTAGATTTGACCTTATGTGTGATATATTGTGTAATTCTAGGTTCACAGGCGAGTGAGACGGACGCTATGAAGAAGGGGAAACAAGTCGTCGGCTAAACTTAGCGTGAGACTTCGGTGAGTAGATTTAACATCTACGGGGATATCGCCCGCATGGCGTTCTACGTCAGGGCTGATAGGACTTTATAGCTATACAATGCATTTACCTACATTGACTGTTCATGGATACTGTTGTTGCATACTGCATTCCCTACTATATGTTTGAAAACCTAGAATTGATAGAACACCGCACTATTACTAACGGTTTATGTTGCACGAGCACTAATCTGCATGTTACACACACACCGTTGGTAATTGCCAAGACACACTCACTGTAGAATTGCCATGATCATTATACTGTAGTTCATTTCACATATGATTCGATATGATTTTCATAGAAATTGGAAGCCGCATGCTGTCTTTAAAAACTGAACTATCTTAAGAAACGCGGTTTCTCCCTTGTACCTATATTATGATGACTTGTTGTACTTAGCACATCGTATTTGATTTACTCATTGGTGTTGGATTTTTATGTGATTTCTAGTTTTGAGGACCGTGGAATTATTTAAGAAAAGTTGCACTATTTGAAAACCCGGTTCCTCGTGATATGATATTTTGGTGCGTCCACCACGCGTTTTCTCGTTGCAGAGACGTGTGCTTGAAACCCGATTCGTGGAGTAGATGATCCGTTTACGGGTTCGTGGTGGACCCTGTATGGTTCCCCTCGGCAAGATGATCGATGGACCTTGCCGATTGAGCCTAGAGGTGGGCGAGTACCTACCGGTGATTGGTTGGACCTGGTGGTTATCCGGAGGATACTGACCAGGGTCGAGAGATGGATGCGGGATGATCCGTACTGCCGGGGCCTAGAGCCGATACCGCAGACGGAGCCCGTGGGCTGATCCGGACCTACGGAGCCTGATGTATGAGGATTTGCGTGTCGATGCTGGACACGAGTATTTATGATATTTTGGGTGCCGATGTTGGGCACTCGTGATTCTCAGAGATGTACAGGATTCGAGGGCCGATGAGAGTGCCGGTGTCTGAGTTTATTTGGGATTTGGGTGCAGCTTGGGCACCGATTATTTTTCCACGATAGATATTTCATGTAGATGTTGTTTATCCCATGCTCAGTTGTGATTATCATGTATCTCATCCTGTAGTTATTTTACCCGACAGAGCATTTGCATGATCATTGCACTTACTGCTTGTCGCATATAGATTTACTTGCTGGCATATGATAGCGTAGCATAGTACGTGCATACTCGTGATTACCTTTATATGTTATCTCTATTCACGAGTTGGCAACTCACCCCCGTTGTGCCACAGTATTTGCAGGTTGCCCCTCAGAGTAGTCGCGGCAGGCTGCCTTTTTGCATCTTTTGGCTTCAGATATCACTACAGTGGGTGCGAGAGCTATTTTGCTATTTAGGTGGGTTGTGGTATCTGGTTACTTTTATTGTATACACTTTTTTATCTAGTACTCTCCATCTACCATATATGTACTTGACTTAGAGACAGTGTGAGGACGATGATGTATATTTTTGTATTTTGGTGTCGAGCTCGGGGGAGCCGACTGTTATATATTTGCAGTTTTTATTCTGGGATGTTACTTTTTGCTCATTCTTCGCTACGGCGTCGTATGTTACTCTTGTGGTGATGGTTTCCGCCGTTGGGCGTGATTGCTCCCGGTTGGGATGCTTTGTTCATTATATCTCTTTTTCACTTATATCCTGTTTTACCCGATTCTCGGGGTTACTTTTACAAGGGAAATGTTGCCAAAATTTTTATAAAAATAATTTAACTTTAAAAAGAACCTCATTGAACTAATTAAGGTTTTCTAAATGTTTTCATTAAATGTTTTCAACACTCACTACTTTTAAATGGTTTTGATTTTTGGGTTCGGCTTACTTAGTCGCGTTATGCCTATAGACGTAGCGTGGTTAAGTGCCGGTCATGAGTCGAAATATTCGGGTCGTGACAAAGTTGGTATCAGAGCGTAGGTTTTACCTTTCGGAGTGTTCCTAGGATGACCCTGGTATGATGGAGTAGGTAACTGAAGCAGAGTTGCGTAGCGTGCGTATGTTCCGCGGCATACTCACGACACGGTACTCCGCCAAAGCGACCTTAGGACTTGTTGATTGAAATTCCTTTTGAGTATATACATTCTTGCGATTCGATTTCTGCATCCTTATCGAATCCTATTTTCCTTTCAGCCATTATGCCGCCAAAGACTACGAGGGCGCAGAGAGCGGCCGCGAGGGCCGAGATTCGAGTTGATTCGTCTGAGACGAGGACTGATCCGGGCAGTACACCGGTTGTACCCGAGCAGGTTGTTTCTCCCGTGACAGATCAGATCGCCACGTTAGGGGCTGGTATGCAGGAGATGCGCTAGACGGTGGGGTCCAGCATGCTGGAGATGCGTCAGATGATAGGATCGCTAGTTGAGACGCTTCGAGCGCAGCGACCAGAAGTAGCTCCACCCGTTACAGAGACCGCGATGGTACCTACCGCACAGCCAGTTGCCCCTGCAGCTATGGAGGTGATTACAGTATCGCTATCAGAGTTCATGAGGCTGAAGCCTCCGGTCTTCACAGGCACCGATGCAGCCGAGGACCCACAGTCCTTCATTGATAGGATGGCTCGGATACGTCGTTCCCTCAGATGCGCAGATGCGAGATGGGTTGAGTTCACGAGCTTTCGCCTGGAAGGTCTTGCGCAGAAATGGTGTGAATCAGTCGAGAAGGGCAGAGCAGCGGGTCTTCCTCCTATGACCTGGACAGAGTTCGTGGCGCTATTCCTTGCCCGCTTTCTCCCACTGAGTGTCAGAGATGCTAGAGCACGCAGGTTCGAGTCCTTACGCCAGACTCCGGAGATGTCAGTGGCAGAGTATGATGTGCTGTTCACAGAGCTATCTATCTATGCGCCGTATCTAGTGGCTACCGAGGAGTTGCGAGTCAAGAGATTTGTTCGAGGCTTGCTTACGCCACTGTTCCTTGCGATCAGTGCGCAGCGCTACGAGACATATGCAGCAGCGGTAGATGCAGCTCTATTAGTCGAGGAGCGCCTCGCTGAGACTTCGGTAGTTCCAGAGCCGAAGAGAGTTCGTACTGGTATAGCAGCACGGAGATAGACATTCAGACGCCGCGACAGGTATCGTTCAGGTATGAGGAGTGGCAGAGATTCGGGACGAGGCCAGATGTTTAGTTCGTATCCACGGGAGAGTCAGCAGTCGTCGCGAGGTTGCTATAGATGCGGCTGTTTACTTCACCGCGTCAGAGATTGTCCTGCGATACACTGGAGGCAGACAGCAGCACCGCACATTACCTGACCACCTTCACCACCCCAGAGGGCGTTGCCTATTGTTCCTACTATTACTCCGCGTCAGACTCATACACAGAGAGGTCATGGGCGTGGAGGAGTTGCTCAGATAGGACAGTCAGTCACAGGTGGAGTGCAAGCACGAGTTTTTGTTTTGACGCATCAGGACGCGCAGGCATCCAATGCGGTGGTCTCAGGTATTCTTCCAGTATGTTCTGTTGATGCACACGTGTTGTTCGATCCCGGATCCACACACTCGTACGTATCCACACACTTTGTGCTGAGGTTGGGTAGAGAGTCCGGGTTGCTTGATCAGCCGCTTGTTGTGACTACTCCTGTGGGAGAGTCGTTTGTTGCTAGGCACGTGTTCCGATCCTGTACCGTCGGTATTGGCGAGAGAGAGTTGCCTGTCGATTTGATCCTTCTCGAGATGTTGGACTTCGACGTTCTTTTGGGCATGGATTGGTTAGCCACGTGCTATGCTTCTGTGGACTACCGTGAGAAGACAGTTAGATTTTGTTTTCCTGGCGAGTCGGTTTTTGTTGTGTTGGGGGACCGTGGTGCCGCCCCACACTGTGTGATTTCTTCTTTTCGCGCTGGACATCTTTTGAGGAAGGGATGTCAGGGATTTCTCGCCTATGTTTGTGATACTAGAGCTACAGAGGTTCCTCTAGATCAGGTTCCGGTTGTTAGTGAGTTCCCTGATGTGTTCCCTGACTAGCTTCCTGGGCTACCGCCCGAGCGCGACATTTCTTTCTGTATTGATTTGGTTCCTGGCGCGGGGCCTATTTCTATACCGCCTTATCGGATGGCCCCGGCGGAACTTAGATAATTGAAGGGTCAGTTGCAAGATTTGCTGGATAAGGGGCTTATTCGACCCAGTGTTTCTCCTTGGGGTGCTCCGGTCCTGTTCGTCAAGAAGAAGGACGGCAGTTTGCGTCTGTGTATCGACTATCGCCAGGTGAACAGACTTACAGTGCGGAACATATATCCTTTGCCGCGTATCGACGATTTGTTCGACCAGCTTCAAGGGGCAGGATACTTTTCGAGGATCGATTTACGATCAGGCTATCATAAGCTGCGGGTTCGACAGGAGGACATTCCTAGGACAGCTTTCCGCACGCGCTACGGCCATTACGAGTTTTTGGTGATGTCGTTCGGACTCACCAATGCGCCAGCAGCATTCATGGATTTGATGAACCGTATTTTCCGGCCGTATCTTGATCTGTTCATCATTGTATTCATTGACGATATTCTGGTGTATTCTCGGAGTAGAGAGGAGCACGAGCAGCACCTGCGGATTATACTGCAGACCTTGAAAGAGCATCAGCTTTTCGCCAAATTCTCCAAGTGTGCTTTCTGGCTGGACAGCGTAGACTTCTTGGGGCACGTGATTTCACGAGATGGTATATGTGTAGACCCGAGGAAGATCGAGGCCGTTCGGAGTTGGCCCAGACCCACATCAGTTACGGAGACTCGCAGCTTTCTAGGGCTGGCCGGCTACTACAGGCGATTTGTGCAGGATTTCTCTCGCATTGCTACACCTTTGATCGGGTTGACCCGGAAGGGAGTTCCTTTCGTTTGGACAGAGGAGTGTGAGCACAGTTTTCAGCAGTTACGGGCTCTACTGACTACGGCGCCAGTATTATCATTGCCTTCAGGGTCAGGCAGATTTATGGTATATTGTGATGCTTCTCTAGTGGGGCTAGGGTGTGTTCTGATGTAGCATGACAGGGTGATCATGTATGCTTCGCGGCAATTGAAGAAACATGAACAGAACTACCCCACTCACGATTTGGAGATGGCTGCAGTGGTCTTTGCACTTAAGATCTAGCGACACTACCTATACGGCGAGTCGTGCCAGATATTCACTGATCACAAGAGTTTAAAATATATATTCCAGCAGCGAGACCTGAACCTTAGACAGCGCCGATGGATGGAGTTAGTGAAGGACTACGACTGCGAGATCTTGTACCACCCGGGCAGGGCTAATGTGGTGGCAGATGCTTTGAGTAGGAGACCCGAAGGTAGTCTATATCGTTTGAGTGAAGTACAGAGGCAGTCGTCGGCAGATTGGCTGATCTTATGCGACAGCCGGGTACAGTTCGAGTTTACGCCGATCGAAGGAAAGATTGCGCATGTTCATGCACGCCCACAGTTGCTTGACCGTATATATGAGGCACAACACAGTGATGACCGTTGTTCAGAGATCAGGACGCAGATGGGACATGGCAGATTTTCCCAGTTCGTGATCGATGATCAGGGGATACTACGATTTGGGACCAGATTTTGCATACCAGATGCTGAGGGACTGCGGCGTGAGATTCTCAAGGAGGCACATCGATCGGTGTATAGTGTTCATCCAGGTTCCACCAAGATGTACCACGATTTAAGAGATGTTTACTGGTGGGACGGGATGAAGAGGGACATCACAGATTTTGTGTCGAGATGCCTGACTTGTCAGCAAGTCAAGGCTGAGCATCAGAGGCCCGTGGGAGAGTTACAGCCGTTGCCCATTCTGGAGTGGAAATGGGAACAGATTTCTATGGACTTTATTGTGGGTCTACCCAGGACTAGTCGAGAGTATGACTCCATCTAGGTGATCGTGGATCGTTTGACGAAAGCGGCTTACTTCCTAACGGTGAAGACGACTTTCGGATTTGCTCAATATGCCCAGATTTACATTGATGAGATTGTACGACTGCACGAAGTTCCGACATGTATTGTGTCCGACAGAGGCACCCAGTTTACCAGCCGACTATGGCAGAGGCTTCAGGAGGCTTTGGGCACCCACTTGAGTTTCAGCACAGCATTTCATCCGCAGACCGACGGACAGTCAGAGCGGACTATTCAGACTCTCGAGGACATGCTCAGAGCGTGCGTATTAGACTTCGGAGGTAGCTAGGATCATCATTTGCCCTTAGTGGAGTTCTCCTATAACAACAGCTACCAGCAGACCATTCAGATGGCACCGTTTGAGGCTCTTTATGGGAGGAGATGTAGATCGCCCGCCTGTTGGACAGAGCTCAGTGAGAGCAGTATCTTGGGGCCGCAGATTGTGGAGGAGACGACCGCGAAGATACAGTTGATTCGCGATAGGATTAGAGCAGCCCAGAGTAGGCAGAGATCTTATGCGGACCGTCGTCGGCGCAGACTTGAGTTTTCTGTTGGTGATCATGTTTTCTTGATGGTCTCCCCAATGAAAGGTGTGATGAGATTCGGGAAGAAGGGGAAGCTTAGTCCCAGATATGTAGGCCCCTTCGAGATCCTCGAGCGCGTTGGTTTGGTTGCGTATCGTTTAGCCCTTCTGCCCAGTTTTCCTGATGTGCACTCGGTATTTCACGTTTCGATGCTCCGCAGATATCTTCATGATCCTTCTCATGCGATTCAGCACCCGACGATCCATCTTGAGCGTGACCTTTCCTATGCAGAGCAGCCGGTGATGATCTTGGATCGACAAGTGAAGAAATTGAGATCGAAGGACATACTGTCGGTCAAGGTACTTTGGCGTGGCCAGAGCGGCGAGGAGGTCACTTGGGAGACCGAGAGCGAGATGAGGAAGAGGTATTCCCATCTTTTTGAAGGTATGTTTAATTAGATTTTTAAATTCGGGGACCGAATTTCTTTAAGGGGGGTAGATTGTAACGCCTTGAAATTCGTTTTGAATGTTTTCGCGTTAATTAGCAAGTGTGCGTGTTTTTCGTAAAAATGGATATCTTATTTTTCTTCTTGGCTAGTGGTCTTTTGTGTTGTGAAGTGTTCTTATGGATATATATATATATATATATATATATATATATATATATATATTTATAGGGTTGTTAATTATTTTTTGTTGTGTTTACCCTAATTGGAAATTGTGTTAGTGTACACATGCACACTTAGCACTTTTTTTTTTAGACTAGGTGAGAAATGTATCATGTTAATCCTTCATTTGATGCATGGTTGATAATCTATTTCCTCCCATTTCAACAAGTTAAAACCCCTTTTCATTTTTAATTATATGAGAAATGGAGAGGTATGGTGGGTAGGTAAGAAACTTGACTTTTGACCATTTTCTTTCTCTCTTCTCTCTCTCTTCTAAATTTCTGGAATTCTCAGCAGAGAGCAGCAGCAAAACACAGCATTTTCTTCATCTTCTCTTCTCTTTTCACTTCTCTTTTGATTCATGCTCAAACCCTACACAAATCCAACCATTTTCCTTCAGAAAACCTTGGTTTAATGGCTCATTTGAGGTGTTTAGTTGCAAGACTGCATACTTGAGGCTAGATCTGGAGCTTTTGGTGTTTTATAAGGTGTTTTGAAGGTATTAACTCACCCTTAGCACCTCTTTTACATAACTTATAGTATTTCTAGCAAATAATCACATTTTATGCATGTTTTGTGCGTTATAAAGGGATTTAGTGAGGTTGTGATAAAAATTAACTTTTTATGGCTTGATTAGCTTGGTGATGAGTTATATAGGTGATTTTAGACTTAGGTTTGTTTAAGATTTCAGAAAAATACCCTAAAGTTTCAATTTAGTGCAAAGTGTGAATTTTTAACTTGAAATTGGGTTCTGTTCAAACTGCTACTACCCGGGGTGTTTTAGAATAAAATTGTAATTATTGGGATATACACAGTATGTATGGAGTGCACACACCAAACCCGGGAGCCCACCCCCTACCCAGGCAGCCGAAAAAGTCATTCTGGTCGCAATTTGAGGCCAGATGGGAGGGTATTGGGTTGGGGTTTTGGTGGTTAGTGTCTGCTGATATTTGGGGTTTCATGATATATTTATTTTTATAAAACTCTTTCTGTATCAAAATCTGGGACCTATTACCCTATTTTCCGTATTTTAAATCTTCGTGACACACGTGATACGTGTATGGGTTTGGGTTGTGCTGCATATCGCGACGCGTTAGGTTTGCTTCAGGAGCGTAATCACACGTTTTAGCGTATCGCGTACACGCGCGCTTGGTTTGCGACGCGGGTTTCTAGCTTGGCCTTAATATTGCGTTTTTGGTAGATTTGAGCTTATGTGTGATATATTGTGTAATTCTAGGTTCACAGGCGAGTGAGACGGACGCTGCGAAGAAGTGGAAACAAGTCGTCGGATACACTTAGCGTGAGACTTCGGTGAGTAGATTTTAACATCTACGGGGATATCGCCAGCATGGCGTTCTACGTCAGGGCTGATAGGACTTTATAGCTATACATTGCATTTACCTACATTGACTGTTCATGGATACTGTTGTTGCATACTGCATTCCCTGCTATTTGTATGAAAACCTAGAATTGATAGAACACCGCACTATTACTAACGGTTTATGTTGCACGAGCACTAATCTGCATGTTACACACACACCGTTAGTAATTGCCATGACACACTCACTGTAGAATTGCCGTGATCATTATACTGTAGTTCATTTCACATATGATTCGATATGATTTTCATAGAAATTGGAAGCCGCATGCTGTCTTTAAAAACTGAACTATCTTAAGAAACGCGGTTTCTCCCTTGTACCTATATTATGATGACTTGTTGTACTTAGCACATCGTATTTGATTTACTCATTGGTGTTGGATTTTTATGTGATTTCTGGTTTTGAGGATCGTGGAATTATTTAAGAAAAGATGCACTATTTGAAAACCCGGTTTCTCGTGATATGATATTTTGGTGCGTCCACCACGCGTTTTCTCGGTGCTGAGACGTGTGCTTGAAACCCGATTCGTGGAGTAGATGATCCGTTTGCGGGTTCGTGGTGGACCCGGTATGGTTCCCCTCAGCAAGATGATCGATGGACCTTGCCGATTGAGCCTGGAGGTGGGCGAGTACCTACCGGTGATTGGTTGGACCTGGCGGTTATCCGGAGGATACTGACCAGGGTCGAGAGATGGATGCGGGATGATCCGTACTGCCGGGGCCTAGGGACGATACCGCAGACGGAGCCCGTAGGTTGATCCGGACCTATAGAGCCCGATGTATGAGGATTTGTGTGTCGATGCTGGACACGAATATTTATGATATTTTGGGTGCCGATGTTGGGCACTCGTGATTCTCAGAGATGTACAGGATTCGAGGGCCGAGGAGAATGCCGGCGCCTGAGTTTATTTGGGATTTGGGTGCAGCTTGGGCACCGATTATTTTTCCACGATAGATATTTCGTGTAGATGTTGTTTATCCCATGCTCAGCTGTGATTATCATGTATCTCATCCTATAGTTATTTTACCTAACAGAGCATTTGCATGATCATTGCACTTACTGCTTGTCGCATATAGATTTACTTGCTTGCATATGATAGCGTAGCGTAGTACGTGCATGCTCGTGATTACCTTTATATGTTATCTCTATTCACGAGTTGGCAACTCACCCCCGTTGTGCCACAGTATTTGCAGGTTGCCTCTCAGAGTAGTCGCGGCAGGATGCCTTTTTGCATCTTTTGGCTTCTGATACCACTACAGTGGGTGCGAGAGCTATTTTGCTATTTAGGTGGGTTGTGGTATCTGGTTACTTTTATTGTATACACTTTTTTATCTAGTACTCTCCATCTACCATATTTGTACTTGACTTAGAGACAGTGTGAGGACGATGATGTATATTTTTGTATTCTGGTGTCGAGCTCGGGGGAGCCGACTGTTATATATTTGCAGTTATTATTCTGGGATGTTACTTTTTGCTCATTCTTCGCTACGGCGTCGTATGTTACTCTTGTGGTGATGGTTTCCACCGTTGGGCGTGATTGCTCCCGGTTGGGATGCTTTGTTCATTATATCTCTTTTTCACTTATATCCTGTTTTACCCGATTCTCGGGGTTACTTTTACAAGGGAAATATTGCCAAAATTTTTATAAGGATAATTTAACTTTAAAAAGAATCTCATTGAACTAATTAAGGTTTTCTAAATGTTTTCATCAAATGTTTTCAACACTCACTACTTTTAAATGGTTTTGATTTCTGGGTTCGGCTTACTTAGTCGCGTTACGCCTGTAGACGTAGCGTCGTTAAGTGCCGGTCACGAGTCGAAATATTCGGGTCGTGACAGTCCTTTGCCTTCGTCAATAAAACTTTATATAAGAGATCATTTGACTGTCTATGGCTAAGATGCCTGGGGCCGAAGGAAGCAAAGAAAGTCGTTCAAGAAATTCACGACGGATTTTGCGGTTCTCACCAAGCTGGGACAAAAGATGAAGCTGAAGATCAAAAGAATGGGTTACTCTTGGCCCACAATGATTCAGGACTACCTCGAATATGCGAAGCAGTGTCACTCGTGCCAAATCCACGGAGACTTCATCCACCAACATCCAAATCCGCTACACCCAACAGTGGCTAGCTGGCCGTTCGAAATGTGGGGAACCAATATAATTGGCCCTATTGAACCAGCATCGTCCAAAGGACATTGGTTCATACTGGCAACGACCGACTACTTTTCTAAGTGGGTAGAAGCAGTATCACTAAGGGAGGTGAAGACGGAGAATATCCTCCATTTCTTCAGAACACATGTCATCTATCGGTTCGGCAATCTGCGACGAATTATCTCGGATAATGGGTCAGCTTATAGAAGCCATAAAATCAGCCGCTTCGCACAACAACATAAAATAAATTGGAGATACTCTTCAGTCTATAATCCTCGGGCCAATGGTCTAGCTGAAGGTTTCAACAAGACCTTGACGAAGATTTTAAAGAAAACGGTGTCTAGAAACAAGAGAGACTGGCAGGAAAGGTTGCATAAAGCTCTCTGGGCATACCAAACAACATTCAAAACAGCAACGAATACAACACCATACGCGTTGGTATTCGGCACGGAAGCAGTGCTTCCCCTGGAAATAGAACTCCCCTCTTTACGAGTAGCGGTTCGATACGAGCTGACAGATGAAGAAAATGCTCATTTTCGGCTTGAGGAGCTCGATGACCTCGACGAAGATCGCCTTATAGCACAGCAAAATCTGGAGTCTTATAAGGTGATTGATGTGAAAAAGTGTTTTTGTAAAATAACTGCAATCAATAACGGTGTCGCAAGTAGCTAGCCGAGATGAGTACGGGTCGTCCTCAGGGATGCGTGGAACTTTTAATATTGCTTTAGACGAGTTGATTAGAAATAGGGAGAGTGATTCTAGATCTATATTGAACATGGATGTAGAATATATAAGAAGAGGGCTTGTATGGTTCGTTAGAATTTAGTAGTAATGGATGATTAAATAAAGATGACTCCTTTTATCTTTGAATAGATTTAAAACAAGATCGATAGTTATGAATGAAGATTAGGGTTTTTGCAGGGAATAGGGTTCACACTCTTAACCCTTATCTTTTCATTGACCTCTATTCATGTCTAACCTCTACCAAAACAATTGTTAATCTGATCTCAAATCGCGGTCGAGACTATCAATAAATTGGTAGTTCGCCCGATAAGGATGTTAACGATTCATTTGATAAAGTTTATAAACTTTATAAGATGTAAAAGAAGTTAAGGGATTTTATCATCCATTGATCTACCCTAATCCTTCGAACCCTATTAAGCGGAGAATTACTCACGCATGTTTGAGATAGAAGAAGAAGGGATAGAGAAGGAAATCATAATACAGAAATTTAAATGAAGAAAGTAAATGCGAAATAATTAAGCAAATGATCTACCTTTATTAATCAACATTACAAGTACAAATCCTTCGAATTTAGATTACAAGAAGAAGTTGCTCTCGATCTCTTCCTCGTAGGAAGTAAATGTTCAGTCGATATTCACGTCGCTCTATCACGTCGAATTGCAGACTTATCGTGGATCTCTTATTCTTTGACGATGATTTGCTTCGTGTTAAAGGTGATAGTTCTCTAAGTTCAGCTATCGGTCCTTTATATAGCAGTAGAAGCAGAAACCCTAGATCTCATAGGTTAAGATATTCCATCAAGATCTAATTTCCAAATTTTCAGATCCTACGGCCACGATGAAGCCGCGGATCCGCCGCATATATGAGCTATTGGCCACGGTTGGGCGGCGGTTTGGGGGAGTTAGGGTTCCAAACTTCTGGGGCCTTCTCATGTTGACACGTGGAGATTTTTTCCATCCCTGGAGTCTTTAAATATTTACTGAGTCTTCGCCAGTATTGATTCTACGATTTTAGCAGATTTTTGATCCTGACATCTTGAATATCTTAATCTCTTGACCTGAGCTAAATCTGCATAATATCTCCATGAATAATGTTAGTAATATTTGTTATATTTAGAGATATAATCTTAATCATTTTATATGGTAATTAATCTTTAAGAAATTTGATTAAGAATATTTGATATGATATGCACATTTAAATTATCAAAATATCTTATAAATATTATATGCATATATTTTCCTTCATATTGTTAATTATAATATATAAACATATGGTAAAGAGTAAATTTGCAGATAAACCCACATATGTTCTATATTTATAATAAACACCTTTAAATATTTAAGAAAATTAAGGAAAATGTTATATCAAATGTGCAATATTTTCGACTGAAAAAATACCCCCAAACTTAACTTTGATCGTCCCGAACAAACTAGTTATTCAAGAGAGGGAGAAAACGAAAAAAGAAAAACCTAAGTAGCACACTTTTGTAGGAAACACGATTGCACTGAGCACGTGCAACAAGCCGTTAAACTTCTAGGTGTCTCTAGTAAGAGGAGTGTTGTCTCCTCAGGGTTTTCAGCGGATTACACCCACAAAATCCCATAATAAAAGAAAGAAAATGAAATTTACGTACAAAGTTAAGAACTATAAAAGAAAGAACTTGAAAATAAGAGTTTCCAACTACACTAGCTTTTCAGTTGCAATGAGTCATATCTTAATGGTTGTGAAAAGATGTTAGAAATCACATCATCCCTCAATAAAACATCGCTTTTAGTCTTCCTCCCTACCTTGCTTCCAAACATTGATCATATACCCCTACGTGTGTGTAAAAGACATCCCTACACTTAGAGAATTCAATTCAAGCTATCATACTCTTGTCCATCATCCTTAGTACTTTTTAGTCGGTGAATATTTTAGATGGAATTGCTCACACATCCTTCATGCGACCGTTAATACTTCTTGAGGTACTAACCGACCGATTACCAAATGTGCTCGCTTAATTAGGCATAATTCCTCGTCTTGCAACACCTAAAGCTTAACAGTGGCTCCCAGACCAGTTTGTCTAAGGCACTAGGTGATAAAGCACCCTCGCTATATATTTTTTTATGCTGCCTTAAGCAATCACAAAACCAGTGTTCATTTTTCTTCACCATTTTTTTCTTTATATTTTTATTTTTCTTCATACCAAGGCTTTTAGACAAGAGCATTTCAAGGTATCTTCTACTATCCCAAGTTTCAATATGTGTGCACATGCGTATAGTAGGGTATCAATGTTCAAATATTTGGCCTCAAGAATAGGGACTATTATTCATACTCAGATCTATCTTTAGATTAGCGATTCCCTTCATCTTACTAACTCTTGGGACAACAGCTCATAACTACTTATTACTAGTTTCGTTTAAGAAAACATCTAACTTTCTTGCTTTTCTCAAACTATTCCTATCTTTCATATGTAAATTTTTTACTTTCTAATCTTTTATTATCAAAAAAATTTTATACACTTAATTTTTTTTATATATAGTGGCTAGTGCCAAATGTCATATCAGTAAATACAAACCTCCTTCCCAAACCTGTTTTCAGCAGTGTCCTCACTGATATTGTTCTTCGAGCGCATAGACCTGTATACTTGGGAGGAAAATAATAGGGGTGAAATAATAGTTAAATGAAAACTACACCCAAACTTGTTCTTTGGCACGCACGGATATTCAGTTATATCTTAACTCACTCACCTCCATTCTTAGATGAAACAGTGTTATCGAAACATGGAGGTGAGGCGGAGGAAGATTAGTTATGATAAAGAGGCTTCTGTAAAAACAGGAGCTCCTCCGCCTGGTCAGCGGAAAAATACGGTTTTAATCTATGCCCATTTACTTTAAAAATAGAACCGTTTTTAACATTTTCAATATCCACTGCACCATGCAGGTAAACATACCGCACCACAAAAGGTCATTTCTAACAAGATCTTAGCTTACCCCGGATGAAGGTGGAAACAGGAATCGTAAAGAAGGACTTGTTATCTCGGTGTGAGTTTTTCTAAAAAGGTTTTTATCGTGGAACACTTTAGTCCGGTTCTTTACTATAACAGCATTATCGTAAGCTTCATCGCGAAGTTCGCTTAGCTCATTTAATTTCAGCTTCCGATAGCTGCAGGCTTGATCAAGATCAAAGTTTAGCTCCTTAATAGCCCACATTGCTTTATGTTCGATCTCGACAGGAAGGTGGCAAGCCTTTCCAAACACAAGTCGGTATAGAGACATACCAAGATCGGTTTTATAAGCGGTACGGAATGCCCAAAGAGCATCCGTAAATTTGGTGGACCAATCTTTACGGTTCTTAGAAACTGTTTTCTCCAAAATATGTTTAATCTGTCGATTGGAGATCTCAGCTTACCCGCTCGTTTATGGATGATAGGGCGTAGAAAGCTTGTGGTTGATTGAATATTTCGGCATCAAAGCCTCGAAAGACCGATTACAGAAATGTGTCCCGTTGTCGCTAATTATAGCACGAGGGTGTCCGAATTGCGAAAAAATATTTTCATTAAGGAACTTAATAACATCCTTGTTGTCATTAGTGCATAAACGGTACCGCTTCCACCCATTTAGAGACATAATCAACTGCAAGTAAGATGTATAAATTTCCAAAAGAGTTGGGAAAAAGGCCCATAGAATCAATTCTCCAAACGTCAAATATCTCTACAACCAAGATAGGTTGGAGAGGTATCTCATTTCTCCGTGAAATCCGGCCCATGTGTTGACACCGAGGACAAGTTTTGCAATGATCATATGCATCTTTAAATAATGTTGGCCAGTAAAACCCACATTCCAAAACTTTCTCTGCTGTTTTACGTAGACCAAAGTGACCGCCACATGCCTGATCATGGCAGAAAGACAATACACTCTTGAATTCATCATTAGGGACACATCAGCGAATGATTTGACAATACTTAGACAAATAAGGTTTATCCCAGTAAAAATGTTTTACTTGAAATAGAAATCGATGATTGTCTTGTTTCGACCAATCGCTGGGTATAAGTCCGGTCGCTAGATAATTCACAATATCGACGAACCAAGGTTTGCAGGATACGGTCAAGAGCTGTTCGATAAGAAAGGAGTCGTTTATTGGCAAGGTCAACATTGGTGAAGAAGATATGCGTGAAAGTTGGTCGGCTATTACATTTTCACATCCACTCTTGTCTCGTATGACAAGATCAAACTCTTGTAACAACAGGATCCAACGTATAATCCTGGCTTTAGCATCCTTCTTTGATAATAGATGTCTAAGGGCGAGGAGTGATCGGTGTAAACCACTATTGGCGAGCCAATCAAGTAGGGCCTGAATTTTTCTAATGCAAATACAACTGCCAAGAGTTCTTTCTCGGTAGTTGTATAATTAATTTGGGCATCATTCAAGGTCCTACTTTCATAGTAAATTACATGTATCATCTTATCAATGTGTTGTTCTAAGACTGCACCAATAGCAAAATCTGATGCATCACACATAAGTTTGAACGGGTGGTTCCAATCTGGAGATGATAGAACAGGGGCTATAGTGAGAGAACTTTTAAGTGATTCAAAAGCGGCCCCACAATCCGAATTGAAGTGAAATGTTGTATTCCTGGCCAAGAGAAGGGTTAAGGGTCTCGCAATTTTGCTAAAGTTCCTAATGAATCTCCTATAAAATCCTGCTTGACCAAGAAAGGATCATATATCTTTGACGCATTTAGGAGGAGGAAGGTTATGGATGACATATATTTTAGCTCTGTCTACCTCAATACCTTTTCATGAAATGATATGTCCAAGGACAATACCTTCTTGGACCATGAAATAGTATTTTTCCCAATTTAAAGTTAAGTTTTTATCCTTACAACAGGTAAGAAACACGTCAAGATGACGTATGCATTCCTCAAAGGAGTCCCCAAATATAGAGAAATAGTCTATAAATATCTCCAGAAAATTCTCGACCATGCCTGAGAATATCCCCATCATACACCGCTGAAATATAGCTGGAGCGTTGAATAACCCAAAAGGCATGCGTCTATAAGCAAAAGTACCGAAAGGACAAGTAAATGTTGTTTTATCTTGATCCTTTTCGATAATGGGGACCTGGTTATAGCCGGAGTATCCGTCCAAGAAACAATAGTATTCGTGTCCAGCTAATCGTTCCAACATCTGGTCAATAAAAGGTAGAAGGAAGTGATCTTTTCTCGTTGCGGCATTGAGTTTTCTATAATCAATACATACGCGACACCCAGTTTGGGTGCGTGATCGGATCAACTCATTAGCCTCATTAGTTATGACCGTGATGCCAGACTTTTTAGGGACTACATGAATAGAAGAAGAAGGGATAGAGAAGGAAATCATAATGCAGAAATTTAAATGCAGAAAGTAAATGCGAAATAATTAAGCAAATGATCTACCTTTATTAATCAACACTACAAGTACAAATCCTTCGAATTTAGATTACAAGAAGAAGTTTCTCTCGATCTCTGCCTCGTAGGAAGTAGATGTTCCGTCGATATTCACGTCGCTCTATCACGTCGAATCGCAAACCTGTCGTGGATCTCTTATTCTTTGACGGTGATTTGCTTCATGTTAAAGGTGATAGTTCTCTATGTTTAGCCATTGGTCCTTTATATAGCAGTAGAAACAGAAACCCTAGATCTCATAGGTTAAGATATGCCATCAAGATCCAATTTCCAAATTTTCAGATCCTACGGCAACGATGAAGCCGCGGATTCGCCCCATATATGGGCTATTGGCCGCCGTTGGACGGCGGTTTGGGGGAGTTAGGGTTCCAAACTTCTGGGGCCTTCTCATGTTGACACCTGGATATTTTTTCCATGCCTGGATTCTTAAAATATTTACTGAGTCTCTGCCAGTATTGATTCTACGATTTTAGCAGATTTTTGATCCTGACATCTTGAATATCTTGTTCTCTTGACCTGAGCTCAATCTGCACAATATCTCTATAAATAATGTTAGTAATATTTGTTATATTTAGAGATATAAACTTAATCATTTTATGTGGTAATATATCTTTAAGAAATTTTATTAAGAATATTTGATATGATATGCACATTTAAATTATCAAAATATCTTATAAATATTATATGCATATATTTTCCTTCATAATGTTAATTATAATATATAAACATATGGTAAAGAGTAAATTTGCAGATAAACCCATATATGTTCTATATTTATAATAAACACCTTTAAATATTTAAGAAAAGTAAGGAAAATGTTATATCAAATATGCAATATTTTCGACTGAACATAAGGTAAGGATGACACGGTCATACGAAAAACTGACCAGGCCGAGAACATTCCTCCAAGGAGAACTCGTGCTAGTCGTCAAAAGACCAATGATCCTCAATCATGCAAAATGGGGGAAATTCGAGCCGAACTATTAAGGTCCGTACATCATAGATAAATTCTACTAAGGTAGAGCCTACCTGCTCATGGATATGCATGGCGAAAGACCCTCCCAGCCAATAAACGGTCGATTCCTCAAAAAATACTACGCTTGACGAGTCACGACTTAGGTCTATGATAGATGACGACGCTCGTGTCTGCTCACTATCCTCCTGAGTCAGAACTCTAAGACTAGTATGCAAAGAAGCTCCGTCGCCTCAAACATGGCGACAAAGGACCAAGATGTCCTTAAACTAGAAATTCATCTCAAACATGTTGACAAAGGACCGAGATGTCCTTAAACTTGAAATTCGCCTCAAACATGGCGATAATGGATTGAGATGTCCCTAAACTAGAACCTTGCCTCAAATGTGGCGATATACGACCGAGAAGTCCTTAAACTAATAATCCGCCTCAAACATGGCGACATCGGACCAAGATGTCCCTCTTACAAAGGACCGAGATGTCCTTAAACTAGAAATTCGCCTCAAATATGGCGATAATAGACCGAAATGTTTCTAAACTAGTGTGTCGCCTCAAACATGGCGCATCGCCCCAAATACGGCGATATCCTCCCTTGAGATCTATATTGCAATCGAGGTTTCGACGGAGAGGGTTGCAACTCAAGTCCTACCGGCTATACAGCTACTCCAGCAACTCAAGTCTCAAATCCCACCGGCAAACAGATGGGTCAATTATGATGAAGCTAATTTTGAGAGTTTCGTTGTTAAAAAAGAAGACGATATGTCCACAAGAAAATTAGGCACGGATGAAAACCCGAAAGGGCACCGTGAGTAAAAACAGCAGGACTGCCGGCGAGTTTGTGAAAACCTGAATTAGGCGCAAACTCGTAAAATAAATAAATTCATGTGCACTTGCAAGATCCTCTTGACCTTGTGAGGATAAAATACCCGCGTGAGATCCTTACGACTCACAAAGGAGCAACACACTTAGGAATCCTCATGATTCCTATGGAGAAATTACACTTACGAGATCCTCACGACTCATAAGGAGAATTCCCCTTATGAGACCCTCACGGCTCATAAGATTGAAAAGCCTTAAGCTACAGAGATCTGAACCTATTCTTAAGCCGTCATATCCCCCAAGTTTCCCTACAGACGGTCCAATATTGACCCTTGTATACAATCCACGGGCATGAATAAATAATCCCCCACCAAGTTCCACCAACGACGAGAAATGTCACCGTATGGTGGACAACACTTGTAAGTCCTCTCGACTTATAAGGAGAAAACCACTCTTGCAAGATCCTTACAACTTATAAGAGAAAATACACTTAGGAATCACCACGATTCCTAAGGAGAAAGTACACCTATGAGGTCCTCACGACTTGTAGGGAGAAATACCTTTATGAGACCCTTACGGCTCAAAAAGTCAAAAATCCTTAGTCGATAGGATCCTAACCCTGCTTGCTAAGCCACCTTTGTTCAAGTCCTTTCACGACAAATGATGATTCTCTCCTGGTAATACTCCAGTCATAGCGATGCTGATACCAAGGTTGGTATCGGATTCCAAACTCGCAATAAATATAGCAGCGAGTAGCAAAAAATATGCATATAAGAACAACCGAAATGTTTGAGGAACTCGCAATAAAAAGCAGCGAGTAAAAATATAAATAAAAACAGCCGAAATGTTTGGACAACTCGCAATAAAAAGCAGCGAGTAAAAATACTAAAAAAATAGTCGAAATGATTGGGCACCGCGGATGAAAAGCCGAAATGATTGGGCAATCATGACTTTCGTGACATGAAAAGCTGAAAAGATAGAGCATCGTGATAATAAAAAATAAAATAAAATAAAATTTTCTCTGCCCTGCAAGTATGTCCATATTGACTCTTGTATACAATCCATGTGCACAAATGAAAGAAAGGGAACCATACTTTCCCACCAGGCTCTGTCAAAGGGAGTGCCAGATCTTGACGGCAATATCTATAGCCTAGAGATCAGCTCGACGTTCTTCTCATTCCAACCGGGTGCAGACGTGACGTCAACAAAGCTCCAAGGAGCCAAATCAAAACGGTGTAATGGCAAAATCCTAGCTCCAACTCGACATTCCTTCTCATTCCAGTAGGATGCATACTTAACGTCAACAAAAGACCTAAGGAACGAAACAAAAATGAAGCCATGGAAAAATCCTAGCTCCAAGTCTTGACGGTTCATATACAACTCAGAGACTATCTTGACGTTCCTTCTCATTCCAGCAAGATGCAGACGCAACGTCAACAAAAGACCCAATGGTCAAAACAAAAATGGAGCCATGGAAAAATCCTATCTCCAAGTCTTGACAATTCATATACAATTCAGAGACTATCTCGACATTCCTTCTCATTCCAACAGGATGCAGACGCAACATCAACAAAAGACCCAAGGGTCGAAACCAAAAATGGAGTAACGGCAAAATCCTAACTCCAAGTCTCGACGGTACATATACAACCAAGAGACCATCCCGACGTTCCCCCTCATTTCAGCAGGATGCGAATGCTGCTATAAAATGAAAATGGAGCAATGGCACATTTCTAGCTCCGAACTTCAACTGCAATACATACAACATAGAAGTCTTACAGATGTCTGCCCTACTTGAGAAAAGAATCGGTGCGACATCGTCAAAAAAAAAAAAAATAAAGCAACGGCATATTCCCAGCTTCGAGTCTTGAAGGAAACTCATATAAAGCCTAAAGGACCATCGGAGATCATCCCATACCAGAGCGGAGTGGTTATGACTTATCAGGGATCCAAACTGAGCCTAACTTCAAGTAAAAAGCGTCATGGAAAATTCCTAACGTTTGCTCTTCCGACGGTAATATGACCTAAGGAGATTACTTGAAGATGTCTTGCCCAGATCCCGAAGGGATCAGAGACACGACAGTCACGGGGCTACTCGAACAATGGCTTAAAGACCGCATTTCGAGGAAGACATCAGCCAACACGACGATACTGTAGGGTTCCTAAGCACACTAATGAGGTCTCACAAGGCATCAACCATGCCAAATTCAAAAATTTCTGGTGCCGAGAAACCCTAATGCGATCGTTGACTAGAGATTAGGCGAAACATGCAACTAGTTAACAACTTAACTAAGAGTGAACGGAAAATACAACCTTTTTAGATCCGGTCCTCCACCTCCATAGCTCCGTGATGATGTCCCCGCACTGCGATCATCGGATCCCGGGCTCTAGCGTCGGCTTCATTGGAGAAATGGGCGGGTTAGGTCGTCGACTTCAATGCCGAAGATTATCTATGTCGAGGCAACTCAAGATCAAGCTCCAACTTCACCAAGTCATGAAACTTGTGAAGAAAACACCCTACACTACTTGGAAAGTGGTAGAGGATGAAGAAATAGGAAGTGGGTTCACTTTGGATTTGGATTTCTCACTTGGAATCATCACTTAGAATTTTCTAGCCATGGTTTCTTCTCTTCATGAAGAAGATGAAGAAGAAGAAAGAAAAAGAATTATCAATAATAGAAAAACAAGTGATGGTTATCATAATGCAACCATGGTTAAGTGTAGAGAATAAACTAGGGTTAGGTGAATGGTTAGGGTTAAGGAAAGAAACAAAATGGTCAAGCTTTCAAAGCGTCATGAAGCTTCAACAAAAAACAAAAGTAACAACCATTTCATTTCTTGTACAAATATAAATGAAAAGAAATAAATAAATAAGTAAATCAAACCCTAACCATTAACTTAATCATGGTTTAATCATACACACCCAAGTTTGCATGTATCATCAAACATGATACAAACTAGTGCACAAAACTATATCATATATACAATATGCACATTCAAGTGAGAAAGTAATCTTAAGTGAACCAATATAGTTAATGTAAAGTAATATATCAAATATATAATTATACATTAAATCATTAAATCAACACTTGATTAAACGATCCGGTCACATCGCATATGACTGACTAATATCCAATGTATCGACTTATCGAATCAATCCTCGATTCGATAACCAGGTTATATCGCATACAACCAATCGATAAATTCATCGCGAGAATAGAATACGGTATCATATAAACGCATTATTCTCGGTCCCGCACATATCTCATTTGCGCTCCTATTTCGTTTCGCTTGAGCCAGGAAACCTCTGTGTAGGACTCTAAAGACTCGTCAATACGCCGGCAGCAGGTGATGATCATATCAAACACCCACAAGCCACAAGCGGTCTGCTAAACGTAACGGCCACCCGGGTATTGAGCGATCAGAAGATCGACGAGCAAGCCCGCTCACACTCCTGTGAATCCTAGCAGTAACACTTACCGTACAGTCCGGTCTGTTCGTCTGATATGTCGCATATCTCGCCTAGGGGTGGTAAACGTCAGACCCCAATAGCTCGATAAGTCGTGTCGATATGAGGTCTATAACAGTTCGAGAAACTACTGGTAACACTTACCAGCAAATCTCAGCAACCCTGGCTAGGGATTTCCAGTTATAGCCAATCGAACACAGTGCAACATCAACTCATTATACCGGGAGAGACGAATCCCCTCCTATCGCTCATTGCCTCCATGTGATTCGGGACTGTACCCAAAAACCACCGTTTTGCACGCCCTCTTGGACGTGGTAAGGTGGAAATCAAAGCACAGTGGGAATCATACAAGACTCTATGACGATCTCGGGTCTACAGACTAACCTGTACCAGTGTCACCAGAGAACTGCCATCTGACGTAAGGTATAATACCATCTGGGAGTTCTCGGCGAGTCCGTCCAGTGTACCCAGTCTCCACTGAGCACCTGTATATCATCTTTGATGTCAAACACCAATGGATATAGGATCATCCATCGCCTATCTGTATGGGTCGAGAAGGTATACGTTTGTCTACTCTGGTATATCGATGCCCCGTCTCGATACACCCACGACTAGGGAGCTTAAAGGATGTACTTATGGACTACCATGCCCCCACTAGCATGATCTGCATCATAGTCTAGGTAGTCAAGTACACATCCTAAGGGCTTTACCAACATGTAACAGAGAGACAATCAGTATACACGTTAAGGTAAAGAGTAACCAGATAGCATACTATCATGTCGAGCAAGAAAGTCCTCCCTATATATGTCCCAGCATCCACTACAATATACATCCTATGTACAGTAATGGCTTCTACGGCATACATATAACTAACAATCTCCCACTTGCACTAGGGCCATCTGTAGCAGTGGTTGTAGTATCTCATACTCAACCATCCCATAAACGTCTCTTTCTGGGAAAAGGCCTTTTTGAGTGGATCCACCGTGTTGTCCTCCGAGTCTACTCTCCTAACCTTGATCACCCTGGAGATCAACTATCTCCATGATCAGGTGACACTGCCTAAGAATTATATCTGGATCACTGATGGGACGGGCGTTCCTTGGCATAAGCCACAACTCCATTGTCACACAATGGGAGGAACGAAGTTCATCTCATGAACTAATATACATCCAGACTACCTCTTTGGTAGCATTTTAAGTAGCGATGTATCCAGCCTTTATCGTCTAGTATGCCACGGTATCTAGCTTGGAACTCTTCCAACATACCGTCCCTCGACTGAGGGTAAAGACAATGCCTGTGACTGACATTCAGTCGTCCTTATCACCCTGGAGCCTTTCCAGTGATTCTCCCCAGGATCGATTGATACCATCTCTCTACAACTAGTGAGTATCCTAACATCCAATTAGATCTATCTCATAGATCCAAAAACTAGGATTTAGCAGGTATCGCTTTGATCCTATATGGAGAATCCTTGTGATAAGCGGAGATTGACCGAACGTAGCATAGGAAACTCCTTCCCTATCAAGAGTATGTCATCTACGTACTCTACGAGGATTACGACCATACTCCCTACTACCTTTTTGTATATACAAGGTTCATCTACCATTTTGATGATGTCAAACTCTTTGACTAACACATCAAAACAGACGTTCCAACTCCGCGATGCCTTCTTTATCACATAAAACATCTTGCACACGTTTCCGTTGCTCCCACTGTTTACGAAGCCCTCTGGCTGTGTACTTATAGACGTTCTCTTCTATAACATCATTTAGAAAAGCAGTCATGGCACCCAACCGCCAGATATCGTAGTCATGGTATGTAGCCGTGGCAACTAGGATCTGGATGGACTTAAGCATAGCCACCAAAAATGGTTTCATCATAATCCACGCCTGGTCAATGATGCAAACTTTTAACAAGTCTAGCTTTGAAAGTCTCAACTTTTCCATCTACACCAAGTAATCTTCTCAAGATATACTTGCTCCTGATGGGGATTTAATCCTTCAGATATAGCAACTAAAGTCCATACTTCGTTGGTGTATATGGATTCCATCTCAGATCACTCAGCATCCAGCCATTCTTACAGAGTCTCACTCCTGATGGCCAGCTCGAAACAAGTTGGGTCATCATCTCATGATGCAATCCTCGCTCCCACTGTCATAGAGAAACCGAAGTAACTCTCAGGTGGGTGAGGAACCCTACTAGATCGGCGGAGAGGCTGAGGTTCGTTGGTTACTATTGAATCTTTCGGTTCTACCAAATCATCAGCTGCAGTTTGTATAGCTGGAACATTTCCAGTTCTACATAACAGACCTTGCCTCGAGCTTGTCCGGATTTTGCTTTTAGACATAGGCCGGACAACCCCAAATCTTAACTAATTTAAGATATGGGCTCTTCCCTTTCCATATCACATATGAAGTGGTAGGCAACTGATTTGATCGGAACCCTATTCAATAGGTATGCAACTTCATAAGTGCATAACTCCCAAAAGAAAATAGGAAACTCAGTAGTACTCATCATAGAGTGCACCATATCATATAGGGTGTGTTACTCCGCCCCGATATACCATCGTGCTATGGTGTATACGGAGGAGTAATGCTGAGAGAGAATCTCATTCTCCTTTAGAATAGTCCAGGATTTCCGTGCTCAAGTATTCTCCTCCTTGATCTCATCATAGGACATAATACTTATACCCTTGTTTTGGTTCTTTACTTCTAACTTATATTCTATGAATATCTCAAAAGGTTCGGACATGTGTTTCAATAGGAACATATGTCTGAATCTTGAGAGATTATCAGAGAATGTAATGAAATACAAAGAACCGGTCTTGGCTTGTGTAGACAGGGGACCTTCATACATCAACATGTATCATCCCAAGAGTTCAACTAACTCTTTCTCTGCTTCCAGTAAACAGAGCTATGGTCATTTTATCTTTGTGACATGACTGGCAAGTTTCATAAGATGTAAATTCAAACTGATTTAAATATGCATCTAAATGTAACTTTAGCTAGTCGGGCACATTGATCTGACCTAATCTACAATGCCTCAAGAAGGATTCGTTCATTTCTGAACTCTTCCTCTTGTGTGTGTTCTATATACTAAGAACCGTAGTTTGATTTAGAACATCAATGCTTTTAGATAACGTACCTGAACCGATCAACTTTTGATATAGGAAATGTTCAAAACATTATCTAACGATACAAAATTTTATCATTTCTTTACTAATAAAGAGACTGATATGATTTTGTATATCAGGTTCGGTATCTAATAATATTCGTTCAGAATCAATGTACTGGTCATACAGGGTGACAGTGACCAACAGACTTGGCTGCAACACTTGCACCGTTTTCTGCCTCATGAAACTTATCACCCGTTCTCAGTTCTCAACCTTTTTGTAGCCCTATGTAACAAATTACATATGCGGGATCCTGATCCGGTATCAAATACTCAGGACGTAAAGGATACTGAGAAACAGTTCTTTATAATGAACACACCCGAAGAATATGCATCATCATGCACTTTCTTCGTTTGGGCGGCACGGGAAATCTGGTATTCCCCAATTTCCTGCTCTGTCTTATAACAATTATAAGTTGGAGCGGGACCAACGTTCCCCAGCTCAGTATAACAAGTGGGTTCGGTCAATAATCCGTATTATTATCTTGATTAAGGCGTGATATGGTCGCTACCTGGAGAGAGAGAGAGAAGAAAACACTCTACGTGTGCTCTTGCAAGATCAGATTGGTTATGTATTTTATCTAATCAGGATGGCTCCCACTGTTTTTATCAAATCTTCCTTCAAACCCTAAAAGGAAAGACTAGCCGGGATTAATTACACGCTACAAGTTCGCCAATCTTTCAGCCAGGCTAGTGTCGGTACTTTGAGGGAGGTTCCCCGTGCTTTCGCACGGACCTAATTACGGTAAACCTCGTTTTCCCAGAGGCGTAACCCCGTTGACCCCTTTCTAGACACCTACTTGATCGGCTAATTGTAATGTGTAAAACTCTTCCAGGAGTAACAATTACTCGCAGCGGGTATCGGGATCCAACTATCTCATAGAAGGTATGCAATCTCATTGCAAATTTCAACACTTGAAATTCCCGATAATTTTGCCCATAGCACCCTATGACCTTGACGGAGGTCAACAAACCATAGGCTACTAGTCAAGTTCAACCCGTCATTTCTTGATTGAATCAAACCCACCCGCACGACCCTTGACGGAGGTCAACAAGGCCGTACGACTACCCTAACCCAATCTGCATCATATGCATAAACAGATAAATACTAGTTAGCTACCGCACACTACGCCTTGACGGAGGTCAACAAACGTAGCACGAATACTAAGTAGGACTTATCTGAAATGACGGAGGGCTACGACAGGTTTTTCTGAAAACCTATTGCGTAATAAACTTGATATCGTTGTAGAATCAAATGATTTTAAAATGGAGTGTTTTTGAGACTTTTCTAGTTTTGCTAAAGGGGTCACTCCCGGTGAAGGGATCGTCGGCCCTTTCCTCGTCGAATGACGTGCGTGATATATCATATATATCACTGTGCAAAGCAGAAACCATAGAAGCAATCAAAAGACAAACCGAGGGTTGTAGCATCTGCCAGTTATTGCTAAAGGGGTCACTCCCGGTGAAGGGATCTCGGCCCTTTCCTCATCGAATAAGGTGCAGGATGTTCTACAAGGAACACCGCGATACAAAGCAAGAACTGTAGCTACCTGTTTTATTTTTGAAATTCGATTCCACAACATCTTAGGTTTCTATTATTTCATTAATCACATTAATGAAGTCCCATCATTTAAGTCACCTAAACATCACAGATAAATACGACATACACTTATGCCATCCGCATTCACCCCGATGTCCCTACGTGCACCGTTAGGTTAGGTAACTAACGGCAGAGCGGGGCAGGGCTAGCGCGGGTGTAAAACATAAGTAATGCCTATATAATATATCATATATACTATATATTGTATCTATCACAGAACATCACATGATCACATCACAGATATCGCAGTAGAAGAAACATATGAAATATTGGATATACTAGGACGTCCGTGTTTTCAATACGAGCCAGTATAAAACACGGATTCCACAGTCACGATGAATAGCCAAACCCACACCCCTAGACCCCTACGAGAGCGGCAAGCAACCCTACCAATTCTAGAGTTAGGAGACCTGGACTCGACTCCTCGAGTTGGTCTCCCACTGGACTCCAGAACCCGGTTACTTGTGCTCCACTCATTGGGTCTATCCTAGTGCGGAAAAGTAAATAATATACAACAACGGTGACAACTTCCGCAACCTGGAAGTGCCCCAATAAAATAATATTACATACAAGTTTTTACATGAATGAAAATGAAAAACACTCATCTCATATAAAAAACCCCCGGCTATTCAAACACGACGATCCAATATAACATATCCAGCAATACATAACATCACATGTCATCAACGTAAGTAAACATGCGTATCCCAATTGTCGTTGACATATAGCAACGAAACCGGCGATATCACATATTACACTTACGGTCACAGAAAAGAAAGTGTAAAACTACAACAGTTGGAATCCGCAAACTCATTAGACATCGCATGCCTAATCAAATGAATTCCTTAGACATCGCATGCCTAACAATTATAAACCCCGCATTTTAGTCTCAAAATCGAAAACACTTTTCAATACTAAGTCGGGCAATTCAACATGATTCCCGACATCCTGATCGAATGCTCGTTGCAAACTTCAGTAGACAGCCGCACCCCCGATACCGTCGACGAAGTGCACCAAGGCGGAACACCGCTGCCGCGAGCACCCGAACGGATGCTTTCGGCGACGGGGTTCTCCTACAGTCACTTGGTCGGGGCTATGGAGTGTAGCTGTCTTTTAAGTTTACCCGGCGAGTATCCGCGTACGCTACGTGATTGCGACGGACTTTTGATCACATCAAAATTCCGTTGCAACCGATCAAGTGAGACTAAACTGCTATGTTTATAACATTCAAATCAGTTATCTCATAACTACATGTGGATTCCAAATATTGTACATTCCAGATAAAATAGAAAATGTTAAACTTTCCGATCGAATAATCAAACACCCAAGTTTTTCCGATAATAGCTCAACTCTTGAAATAAGTTCAAAAACATCCATTTCATGCCACAGTACCAACGGTCCAGCCGTAGAAGGGTCAAGCCAACGCCTCACATGTGGCACACCGTACTGCCCCAAACCCGAAGGTTCAAAGGGCAGTTCAAGACGGTCACATAATCGAGTTAAGGTTTGTTGTCTTCTAGAGGGTCGATCGCATTACTTGCACTACTTAGAACGTCTTTAAACAACGGAAAGATCCAACACTTGGAAATTTCCCAACAGGGGAAAAATTGGGTATTTATATCCGGTCGAACTTTTTAACATATTCTAAAATTACCCGGAAAAACAAACAGACAAAGTTAAAAGATCCGATCGAATCATCGAGTCTCCAATACATCGCAGAAAACTCAACTGTTGAGTATATATTAAAAATTCCCATAAAATACAGCAACTATTAATAGAGATTACTATGCAAACAAAATAGGAAAACGCTACTATATTGCCGCGGAACCGCCGCCCAAGGAAGGGTACGGCCGCGGTTCCGCGGCGGTTTAATGGAATTGGTCCCACGAATTTCATAGTAATTCCAACAGAACCCTGCTGAATTTTTTGGCTATTTTTAATTTGGAAAAATCCACACTTTCAGAAAATGTACAGAGAGTGGTCTCGGATTAGGGTTTCGGGTTCGATCGGGTTTCTAACATCGTCTACACATCGCCTAAGGCTCTAGCTAGGCTCTGATACCACTGTAGGATTCCTAGGCACACTAATGAGGTCTCACAAGGCATCAACCATGCCAAATTCAAAAATTTCCGGTGCCGAGAAACCCTAATGCGATCGTTGAGTAGAGATTAGGCGAAACATGCAACTAGTTAACAACTTAACTAAGAGTGAACGGAAAATACAACCTTTGTAGATCCGGTCCTCCACCTCCATAGCACCGTGATGATGTCCCCTCGCTACGATCATCGGATCCCGGGCTCTAGCGTCGGCTTCATCGGAGAAATGGGCGGGCTAGGTCGTCGACTTCGATGCCGAAGTTGATCTACGTCGAGGTATCTCAAGATCAAGCTCCAACTTCACCAAGTCATGAAACTTGTGAAGAAAACACCCTATACTACTTGGCAAGTGGTAGAGGATGAAGAAATAGGAAGTGGGTTCACTTTGGATTTGGATTTCTCACTTGGAATCATCACTTAGAATTTTTTAGCCATGGTTTCTTCTCTTCATGAAGAAGATGAAGAAGAAGAAAGAAAAAGAATTATCAATAATAGAAAAACAAGTGATGGTTATCGTAATGCAACCATGGTTAAGTGTAGAGAATAAACTAGGGTTAGGTGAATGGTTAGGGTTAAGGAAAGAAACAAAATGGTCAAGCTTTCAAAGCTTCATGAAGCTTCAACAAAAAACAAAAGTAGCAACCATTTCATTTCTTGTCCAAATATAAATGAAAAGAAATAAATAAATAAGTAAATCAAACCCTAACCATTAACTTAATCATTGTTTAATCATACACACCCAAGTTTGCATGTATCATCAAACATGATACAAACTAGTGCACAAAACTATATCATATATACAATGTGCACATTCAAGTGAGAAAGTAATCTTAAGTTAACCAATATTAGTTAATGTAAAGTAATATATCAAATATATAATTATACATTAAATCATTAAATCAACACTTGATTTAACGATCCGGTCACATCACATATGACCGACTAATATCCAATGTATCGACTTATTGAATCAATCCTCGATTCGATAACCAGGTTATATCGCATACAACCAATCGATACATTCATCGCAAGAAAAGAATACGGTATCACATACACGCATTATTCTCGGTCTGGCACATATCTCATATGCACTCCTATTTCGTTTCGCTTGAGCCAGGAAACCTCTGTGTAGGACTCTAAAGACTCGTCAATACGCCGGCAGCAGGTGATGATCATATCAAACACCCACAAGCCGCAAGCGGTCTACTAAACGTAACGGCCACCCGGGTATTGAGCGATCAGAAGATCGACGAGCAAGCCCGCTCACACTCCTGTGAATCCAACCAGTAACACTTACCGTACAGTCCGGTCTGTTCGTCTGATATGTCGCATATCTCGCCTAGGGGTGGTAAACGTCAGACCCCAATAGATCGATAAGTCGTGTCGATATGAGGTCTATAACAGTTCGAGAAACTACTGGTAATACTTACCAGCAAATCTCAGCAACCCTGGCCAGGGATTTCTGGTTATAGCCAATCGAACACAGTGCAACATCAACTCCCTATACCGGGAGAGACGAATCCCCTCCTATCGCTCATTGCCTCCATGTGATTCGGGACTGTACCCAAAAACCACCGTTTTGCACTCCCTCTTGGACGTGGTATGGTGGAAATCAAAGCACAGTGGGAATCACACAAGACTCTATGACGATCTCGGGTCTACAGACTAACCTGTACCAGTGTCACCAGAGAACTGCCATCTGACGTAAGGTATAATACCATCTGGGAGTTCTCCGCGAGTCCGTCCAGTGTACCCAGTCTCCACTGAGCACCCGTATATCATCTCTGATGTCAAACACCAATGGATATGGGATCATCCATCGCCCATCTGTATGGGTCGAGAAGGTATACGCTAGTCTACTCTGGTATATCGATGCCCCGTCTCGATACACCCACGACTAGGGAGCTTGAAGGATGTACTTATGGACTACCATGACTCCTCTAGTATGATCTGCATCATAGTCCAGGTAGTCAAGTACACATCCTAAGGGCTTTACCAACATGTAACAGAGAGACAATCAGTATACACGTTAAGGTAAAGAGTAACCAGATAGCATACTATCATGTCGAGCAAGAAAGTCTTCCCTATATATGTCCCAGCATCCACTACAATATACATCCTATGTACAGTAATGGCCTCTAGGGAATACATATAACTACCAGATACCACGGACTAAAAAACCCTAATAACACAAACCTAACGGACTTCTGTCATAAAGAATGGAGGTTATCTGGACAAGTTTGCCTGTAAACCCAAAGGAGGTAAACTAAAGAAACTCCGAAACGGGTACATAAACTACAAACTCCAAAACCAGTACATAAACTAGAAACTCCGAAACGAGTGAATAAACTTCAAACTCCGAAATGAGTACATAAACTAGAAACTCTAAAATGAGTGAATAAACAATAAAGTACGAAATGAGTAAATAAACTACAAACTCCGAAACGAGTAAATAAACTAATAGGCGCTAAATTAAGACATCAGGAAACAGAAAGGCGCAACTCATAGACCTCGGGCTTTAGAACTACATTTATTAAGGATCGAGATCTAAGTTAACGATAGATGATGATGCTTGTGTCCGCTCGCTATCTTCTCAGATCAAAATTCTAATAAAAATTGTGTATGCTAGGTCGAAACCGGCCATATGCTATGCATTACTTCACTCATGGCCATGAGCAACGTGGTAGGGGAAAGAATTTGTTCACATCAGTCCAGTGTACACCTATAGCTAGATGCATGCATCAGAAACTTCTAAGATCAAAGTGCAAAGTATATATGCAGAGGCAAGATGCCCACATGAATGTGTGCTGAGGATAATACATTCAACAGTCAACAATAAAGAAGCACATTTAAATAAGTACTTTATTCTGCGGGAAACAAATCACCAAACACGGGATCAAAAGTACAAGGGTTTACAAAACTAAGAATAAAATTGTCTAAAGTCCTCTCTGCCTTCTCCGCCATGACAAATCGGTGATCTTCACGAGGAGTTGGTCCCCATCGGTCAACCCCGTGCCCATCAGCGAAGGCAGACATAATGGCCCGCTGAGCCTACATCTTACTCAGTAACTGAACAGAACAGTCCTTTAGAGGTTGGGAAATCAAATACGCCTAATAAAAGCACTTGATATTATCTTCCGCTGCGTAGAGCATCGCCGGAGTCATCTCCACTGGATGAGGGGGATGTCAGCAAGCACGTACATGAAGGTCATCCAGAGCCAAATGGAGCTGACAGGAAGATGATAGCCCCTACGAGCCAGAAGCTCGTGCATCACCGTGTCACACTGGTCATCAGTGAGAACGAAATCCCCTGATCGCACAGTTTAACGGGGAACAATTCCCTCGATAGGTACTTCTCATGGTTGCCGACGAGCATGCGGACGATTGCAAGCCATAACTCTTGGTTTGTTAAAAAATGGTTCTCTCCTTGTGAAGAAAGAGGAAAACATAGATTCAGATTATAAAGAGAAGCATTCAAGTCTAGACACAGAAAATGTTGTGCATAGTGGAACTGTTTCCAAGTCCTGAAAAAAAGGGTGTGGGAAAAGAAAAAGTTGACTCATAAAAACAGAGCAAGAAGGTGAAATGATTCCCTCAGCACCGCCTCACGTGCGTAACATGTGAACGTCGGATCTAGTTCAAGACTAAATCTCGTAGCAGCGCCTCATGCACATGACACGTGAAAGCCGGCACTAGTTTTTTTTATATAACAACACGTCACGTGAGGTACATATAAGCATTGGCGTAAAGAAAAGGGGAACTTTTTCATTCATACTTCGAAGAAATTTATACATAAAAAAAATTACAATGGTAAGACGCTGAATACCACACACGGATTCATGAACATAGAGGCGAGTTTGAGTAAAGCGCTTCTGGTTCATTGACCATTTTCTTATGCATTTTTTCACGAATGCAACCGTCGGGATCCCCACTGATGTCATATATCCTCTGGTACGCGGATATTATCACCTTCTGTTGGAAGACGCAATGCAAAACAGCGACAAGATCATCTTTTCACTTCTTTGAAATCAGGCCTATCAGATATACTGAATGCACCTTGTCTTCAGCTTCATCAAGTGCCTCGAGCGGCATAGCCTCATCAAGCTCAGGATGTGCTTCCAAAATCGACCCAACGACAATCTTTAAGAGAGCAGAATGGCGAGGGAGCAATAGACCGTTGTAATCGTCGAAGCGACGCATCACCTCCGCGCACTGGGCGTCAGTAAACTTTTGGCCCTGGCAGTGGCTTTGGATGTGAATCTCCTCATTAGAGAGAATCTCCTCAAGATCATACGGATGAGAAGCCATAGTATCTAAAAAGAGAAACCAGTAAAGGGTTTGCAATCAAAATACCATAATCATTACAATCTAGAAGACAAAAAGTGGCCCTTACAAAATCAAGGTGATGCCCCATCAATGATGAGGCAGGCACTCTGTGTAAGAATCCGAAAGGATTCTTATTTAATGAAAAATCTCATTGAACTGTGACTTCCTCGAAAAACGAGTTCTACAGCAGATTCAAATCTACAAGAAGAACCCTAAAAAGAAGGGAACGGGGAATAAAATTCCCAAAAGGATTTCTTAAAAAAGAAATTTTCTCAGAGCTGAGCTCTGTAGAACAACCCAGAATTAAATTTCTCTAATATGATTAAATCCCAGAAATTCCCATGGGAAATGGAATTAAATTCCAAACAACCCTCAAAGATCAAAGTCACTAACAGGGTAAAACCCTAAGATCTCTGAGACCAACGGTCTACCTAAAATAAAGTTTTAAAGATCTCTAAGAGACCATTTCAAGAAAAAGAGCCAAGCTCTATTAATGGGTTAAAAATACCAGACAAAAAGAGTCTCTTTTAAGAGGAAAATGGTCATAATTCTTACCAATTTTCTTAAACAGAGTTTAAATTCTAAGAGTTTATTTAGGCCAAGATCTGAGCTCTGAGAAGAGAATTAAATTCTCAAAGAAAAAGATGGAAGATGACGAAACGACAGTCATCGTAAAGGCCAAAGGCCCTATTTATTAGACATGAAGGGACGATTCAACTTCCCAGAAGATCGAACGGTGGAAAAGGTGACACCGTTGCATCCAAGTGTAAGCCACATGAGAGCGACGGTGGGGGGCATTTGTTTCCCCAATATATCCAACCTAATAAAAGAGCAAAGCTCTGTTGAATTCAATGAGGCATCGACTCATGTGCTCTCCATGAGGATGCCAGCGCCAGAGCCAATCTTATAGGATTAAATTCTATGGTGGCGCCTCACGTGCTCCTCACGCACGCCAATGTGCAAAAGCACATAAGATTTCATAAGAGTTAACTCTTAAATGGCTCCACACGTGCTCCTCACGCGGGCGCCAATGTGCAAATCACAAAAGAGTTCAGTACATAAGAGTTAAACTCCTAGATGGTGCCGCACGTGCTCCTCACACGGGCGCCAATGTGCAAAGCATATAAATATCCATTATAAGAATAAAATTCTTAAGTAGCGCCCACATGCATAACACATGAGCGCTGCCGCCTATGTAGAATTAAAATTCAACAACACTCCCTGTTAAACAGATCCATTGGATTAAAGATCTAACGAAGATGATAAATCATCAAAATACAGAATTAAATTCTGTTGGGAGAAAACATTTCCCAAATCTTTCTAAAATAAGAAAGATACTCTCTGTTGGATTAAAAATCTAATTATAGAATAAAATTCTATTTTGGAATATATTCTCTAAATCTTTCTAAACAAGAATGATTGCTCTATGTAAAACAGAGAACTCTTAGTTTAAAAATCCAACGGTGATTAAAAAATCACCATTTTACAGAATAAATTCTGTATAGGGGAAAATATTTTCCCGACCTCGTTAAAAGAAAAAATCATATTCGGTAAAAACAGAAGTCCTTGGATAAAAAATCCAATGGTGGGTAAAATTCCCCAAATCAATTAGAATCTCTCAATAAGAGATTTTCTCAAAACCAATTAACAATTTGCCTTCACTAAATAAAGGGCCCGAGACTTCAAGTCTCAAGGGGGATACAGAAAAAATACAGGGAGAGAAAAAAGAACAGAGAATTCAATTCTCAAAGAAGAAGACCTTCCTTTTCAAAACCCTACGTAAAAAAAAAGGAGATCAAAATATCTCTATCACATCTAAAGGTTTAACCCTTTTTTAAAAACTTAGTTTTTTCTCTGGATCTGAGATCTACAAGACAAGTCTTCCATAAATTGAGAATTTAATTCTCATCGGGAAGATCTTGTTCTTAAGAATCAAAGATTCAGAAAAGAACTAGGTCCAAAAGAAAAAAACAAAAGGAGAAAAGAACCTATAAAAGAACTTAGTTCTTAAAGAAAAAAAAAAACCGATCCCAGATCTTCAAAAAGCGAAGATCTTGGTGATCATTAATGGTCAAAATTCCATTAACAGAGATTTAATTTCTAAAAATGAAAAAAAGACTAGCGCCTCACGTGGGCGTCCCCCTTTTAACAGTGCCTAGCGCCTTACGTGAAAAACACGCAGGCGCCCATAACAGAAGGCCAGTGCCTCACGTGAAACACACGTGAGCGCTGAATAAAAGTTCTTAGCGCTTTATATGCAGCCAAAATGGCTGAGTGCTAAGTACTGATTGGGCAGCGCTCAGCGCCGCACGTGCACCTCAAGTGGACGCCATAAAAAGTGCTTGGCACTTCATATTTAGTAAAAATGACTAAAAGTGCTCAACATTTATTAGCCAGCGCCCATGACTAAATGCTTCACATGACATACATGTGAGAGTCAGAGCTCAAATAAGTGCTAAACAATTTTACATGAAAAGAAAAGCGCTGAAAAAACAGAGCCCAAATAAATGCTTAACACTTTTGAAAAGAAAAAGGCTAAGTAGACTTGGCCCAAATTGGCTAAGTCTCTGAAATTTTCTCGCTGCTGAGCCCAAATGCTCTTTTGCTGGATCTTAAATAAAAATGATCCTTAATATTTTGCTAAGTTGATCTTAGTCTCAAATTAGACTAACGCATCCTTAACAAGAACAAATTGAGCCCAAATGTTCATATATTTAAGTTGATCTTAATCTGAAACAAGATTAACGGTCCATAAATAAACCTAAGCCCAAATCTAAAATATACGGATTTGGACTAATCCGCGCCCTACGGGCGACGACATAAACTAGTCTCCGTATACAATCCACGGGCAACCAAAACAAACAAAAACACACACGACACAAAGTGAACTTCTGGAGTAAGAGAATGTGGTTATCGCAATGCGGTAACGTAATTAATTGCAGGGGCTTGCGCCTGCAGAGAAGAGCGTCCCCACAATCAAAAACCCCTCATAAAATGAGGTGGAATCTGATAAAGTCTGACACAAAGTGAACTTCTGGAGTAAGAGAATGTGGTTATCGCAATGCGGTAACGTAATTAATTGCAGGGGCTTGCGCCTGCAGAGAAGAGCGTCCCCACAATCAAAAACCCCTCATAAAATGAGGTGGAATCTGATAAAGTCTGCTACAATGGTCGTGTCTGTCCAAACCTCCAATATACGGTGTCATAAATCAACTTGGTATTTTTGGAGAGGTGGACGGATAAATACAAATATCATATGCCCCTAAATTCAGGCAAGACGATCTATCCCAGTTCGTCTCTGTTTTCGGCAGTGAACATGAGGGTTTGGTAGAACCTCAAGATTTAGTAGTCCCAGACGAACCTCGGCAACTCCGTAGATCTAGTAGGATTCTCATCCACCCGAGAGATACTACGGTTTTCTCATAGACGGGGATCGAGATGATTGCATCTTGGAAGAAGATGATCCTACTAGTTTCAAGCAGGACATTACCAGTAGGGACTCTGATAAATGACTTGATGCTATGCGATCTTAAATGGAGTCCATGTACACCAATAAAGTTTAGAACTTTGATATTGCTCCACCTGGGGTAAAACCCGTTAGATGTAAATGGATCTACAGAAAGAAGATAGGTGTAGATGGACAGGTGGAAACCTATATGGTTAGACTTATTGCAAAAGGTTTTCGTCAAAGACTAGGTGTGGACTATGACGAAACCTTTTCTCTAGTGGTTATGCTCAAATCCATTCGGATCCTACTTGCTATTGTTTCCTTCCATGACTATAAAATCTGGCAGATGGACGTAAAGACGGCTTTTCTAAACGGAAATTTGGAAGACTGTGTTTATATGGATCAGCCGGAGGGATTCGTTGACAGTGGGAGAAGCGGGAACGTGTGTAAGTTGCTTAAATCCATTTATGGATTAAAGAAGGCATCGTGGAGCTGGAATATCTGTTTTGATGAAACAGTCAAGGAATTTGACTTCATCTAAAACGAGGATGAGCCTTATATATAAGAAGATTGTAGGATGAACTGTCGTATTCCTAGTCTTGTACATGGACAGCATTCTTTTGATAGGAAATGACATTCCTTTGCTACAATCGGTCAAATTGTTCTTCTCACAAAGGTTATCCATGAGAGACCTGGGTTGTAACGACTCTGAATTTACTGTACGAAAATTATCAGTTTAATGTACAGAAAAGAGTTTGTAAGCCTGAGTACACCTTAAAAGTTAATTTTGTTTAAGAATAGCAAGAAATAACTTGTAGCTCACTGGTAAAGGGTTGCACTGCTGTGACGTATCCCATATGTTCGAATCCTATCAGACACATTTATTTTTCTCAGATTTTTCTTTTAAACTTTTTGGAGGCCCAAAAGTTTACACGTGCAATGCACACAAAAATGAAAAGTCTGAGAAAATAAACATGTGCAAAATAATATAAATACAGACATGGACACTTGGCATGAATCCACTGGCTTCCCCTCAACATTTGACCAGCGAGATGATCAATTCCACCGACGCCAACGGGCTCCTGTGGAAAAAAGTTCTCGTGTTTTGCACCTAAGTCCTTTGGCCTACCCCCATTACCCCTGCACGGTTTGATTACTCTGCAATCAAATAGAGACCCCTCAATTCCCCAATTTATCACATTTTAATGCATTTTAATTCACTCTTTTAATCCCAAAATCTTAATTCTACACTATATATACTATCGCATGCCTTAGCCCCTCCTCATTCTGAAAATTCTTGCCAAAACCCTCAAATTTTCTTAAGTACAAGTGGAGTAAAAGAGGAGTTAGCCAATGACCAACTTCCGGCGAGAAATCAAGGCTATTCCGGCGACCCCACGACGCCACGACTACCAAGCTATCTTCTTCTACCTTTCCTTACCCTAAACCACTTGTAAGTCCCTTCCAATCTTCTTCCCACTTCTTTAAAAATTCTTTTTAAAATGAATATCGATAAGTGGAGTTAATACCGATATCGATCTTTTAAACCCTAAAAACACTCCTTTTTCTTACATATTGTTCATACAAATTTTACACAATACTTGTAAGCTTTACTATAAATGTTTAGAATAAATTTCAACCTAGAATTCCATGTAAAATAACTTTAATCTAACTTTTACATGAAAATACCATGAACTTTACATATCACCTTTTAGTATGTTGTTAATACCATACCTTTAGAAAATTTCATGGGGTAATGAACTACCCCTCACATACACACATTTTTACATAGCATGATGTACCTTGAACATGTTTTTGTTACCATATTACATCAAAATACCCTGTACTTTAAAAATGTTTTCTTTTAGATTGTATTTAAAATCCATTTGCAATTAAACTTCTACAACCCTTTTTAGGGGACACGCTATTGGCTGGTGCGGATTATCGCACATCCTTGGGCTAGTAGAGCGAGATGCAGATCTTCTCACGGAGCATTTGGTCTCGAAAGGTTTTTAATACGATTTTTAAGAAAAACAAAATTTTCTACTTAATAATCAAAATAAATTTTTTATGATTATATATATATTATAAAACCCATATATTTTCAAAATATAATAACTTATATATTTTTAAATAAAAGAATTACAAGTTTCATCAAAATACCATCAAGCTACCAATGAAAGTCAAGTTTTACAGTAAAATACTATGAACTATGCAGGTTAAGGTAATTATCACTAAAATACCTCAATTATTAAAATACACATCTATGGAAACCCTAAATAATATAAATAATTTCTCGAGCTTATTTTGAACTATATATTAAAAATATTTTTCATAAAACCCCCTCGAGCTATATAAAACACTGTTAAGGACTTTAGTAAATATGGGTTTATGCGGGATCAATTCTCTCGAGCCTCAAGAAGCCGGAGAAAGTGAGTGCTTGCCTATTTAAGATGGAAAAACTTAATGGTGTTATCAATGGAAATTATCTTGGAAAAAGACATAAATCATGCCGTCTATGTGCAGCAGTTACCGATAACTTCCGAACGTAATTCAGGATGCAAATCAATTCTAAGTGTCTGACTCAAGTCTGAGTCTAAATCAAGCTTGAATTCAACTCAAACCAGAATCCAATTCAAACATGAATCCAAACTCTAACACGTATACTTGAACCTGAACCTAAATACCAGAACAATTTCAACATGCAAACATGACGTGATTTGACCGAACCATGGCTATAACTTAACTTAGTTATATGCCTACTTGTTTACATCCTGAACCTGATTACATGAACAAACTTGTATCTATGGTCTCGGCAAGTCTGATAATTATAATCTATACAGCACATTACGAGGTTAAAGGGGTAGATTGGTACGGAATGTATTGAAAGTAGCACGATGATGGACAGTAAAAGACACCTACATGAACTCTCATGCCGTTGTCCTGTGGGTTTTGACGGGGCCTTGTACTTACAAGTTACCATAGTCCACGGAATAATTGGACTCCTCTCGTATACATTGATACCTTCTGTACCAAGTTACAAATAACTACGTAAGAATAATAAACTGATACATGTACAACTTAACAGTTTCCTTCCACATTACTGTTGTATTCCTTCCTTTCTTCTGGGACTTACCGAGCGCTAGTTCGCTGACGACATTCCTGTTTTTTTCTTTCATAGAATGTTCGTCAGGAGGACAGGACCCTCAGGAGATCGAGCCCAGTCAGGAGTACCTGGATCAGATTGAGGCACAGCCAGACTACTAGCTTTACTTGTACTTACCTTCCAGTTTGTATTCCACTGTTTAGGCATTGCTTTTATCATTATACATTTCCTTTTCAAATCAGTTGTATTATAAAGATGAATGTTAATAAAAGTTCTTGTTTACATTATATCTCTTGTCATTTCTTGTGCTTTTCATATATTGCTTATTTACGTTTAACGTGTTTACTTCTGAGTAAATATGTCGTGTGCCCGCTACGTCTCCTTCCCCGTACACTAGGAAGCGGGGCGTGACATGGGTGATGCCTCCTACATTCTGGGAATTAAGATCTACAGAGATAGATCTAAGAGATTGTTGGGACTTTCATAGTCCAGGTACATAGAGTCCATACTAAAGAGATTTAGTATAGAAGATTCCAAGCGTGGTAATATCCCGCATTGCACGGAATCACCCTCTCTAAAGAGATATCTTCCAAGACTGATGAGGAGAGGGTTCGCATGAGCATTATACTCTATGCTTCGGCGGTAGGATCTGTAATGTATGCGATGCTATTTACCATACCAAATGTAGCTTATGCGCTTAGCGTGGTAAGCCGGTATCAGTCAAACCCAGGAGAGAACCACTGGACAGCTGTGAAGAACATTCTTATGTACCTGAGAAGGACTAAGGAACCGTTCCTGGTATTCGGTAATGCGGACCTCCAGGTGGAGTCCTTTACCGACTCGATCATTCAGAGTGATAAGGATGACAGCATGTCTGTCTCGGGTTTTATGTTTCCCCTCAACGGAAGGGCGGTCTGTTGGAAGAGCTCCAAACAGATCACCGTCGCAGACTCGACGATGGAGGCTAAATACATTGCTATCAATGATGCCACAAAGGAAGCGGTCTAAATTAAGAAGTTCATTACTAAACTTGAGGTGGTTCCATCCATTGTTAATCCAATACCTTTGTATTGCAACAACAATGGAGCTATGGCTTTAGCGAAGGAACCACGGTCCCATCAGAAATCCAGACACATCTTGAGGCGGTATTACCTGATCAGGGAGATCCTTGATCGCCGGGAGATCGAGGTGTGGAGAGTAGACACAAAAGACAACACGGCGGATCCATTCACCAAGGCCCTCCCTCAAGCACAGTTCGAGAGACTATTTGAGATGCTGGGTATGCGATACACCAACAACTTGCCCTAGTGAAGACGTTAGGTACTCGATACGTCAATAGATGGTCTTAGTGCAAGTAGGAGATTGTTGGATATGTATGCCGTAGAGGCCATTATTGTATATGTATACATGTGGATACTTGGACATATGTATCTATAGGACAATCTTGTTCGATATGATAGTATGCTATTTGGTTTATCTTTATCTTAATATGTGCATATGTTTTACTTGTTATTGCGTATCATTTATACATGTTGATAAAGCCCGTAGGATCATTGCTTGACTATCGGTGTTGTGATGGCGATCATACTTGTGGGAGCTGGGTGGTCGATATGCACATCCTTAAAATGTCCCTAATCGTGGGAGTATCGAGAATGGGCATCGTTATTCCGGAGTAGACTAGTTTATACGTTTCTAGATCCCGACGAGGGACGATGGTTAGTCCCGTAGCCATTGGTCTTTCGCAACTAAGATCGTATACAGGTGCTCACTGGGGGTGAGTACACTGGACGGACTCATCAAGAACTTCTAGATGGTTCTATAACTATCGTTAGATAGCGGTTCTCAGGTGACATGAGTACAGGTTAGTCTTCAGACCTGAGATCGTCATTTGCCTTGTGTGAGTTCCTACTGTACTCAGATTACCGCCCTACCACAGCTCTACTGAGTCGTGCAAATAGGTTTTAGTTAGGTACAGTCCCGAACCATATGAAGGCAGTGAGCGATTGTTGGGGATTCGTCTCTCCTAGTATAGGGAGTCGATATCGCACTGTGTTCAATTGGCCAACACCATAAGACCTTGGCCAAGATAGTTGGGATTTACTAATGGTTAGATCGGTAGTTTCCCGAATTGGTTCTGAGCCATATGAGCATGAATTATCAGGTTATTAGGGTCTGACGTTTACCAACCCCCAGGCCCGTTATGCGATACTCTCAGACGAAGAGACCGGACTGTACGGAGATTGTCACAGATAGGCTCAGTAAGGATCCGGATGAGTTTTCTCGTCGGCCTTCCATTTCGACAGGTACCCGGGTAGCCGTTACATACAGCTAGTGCCGCTGACATGCTTGTGGTTATAGATTTATCCAGTAACTCACTGCCGGCGTACAGTCGAGTCTTTAGAGTCCCACACAGAGCGTTTCCCTGGTTCAGGCGAAATAATGTAGTAGCTGTATTTTGATACTTGCAGGGTTCCGATTGAATGATTGTACTAGTTACCCGGACTTTCGATCGGGATATGTATAACGTTCCGATCGAATGATTGTGCTAGTTACCCGGACTTTCGATCGGACGGTTGATAAGACTAGTCGTCTTGGGATTCAGCCGGATTATTAAATCAGGTATTGATTTAATAATTACGTACATATATTTCGATATGTATTTTCTAGTATTATGTTCTTTGTGCTATTCTATCTCTTTGGGTATTCGTATTTTGATACGAATACAGGTATGTATATACGGTAGAGTGGATTCCGTATTTATACGAAAAACATTCTAGAAGGTGGATACCTAATTTTGGTTTTTCCATTTATTTTTAAATGGAAAATGAGGTGTAAAGGTAGTGAGGTGAGTATGGTGAGAACCATGCTTCAATGGTGTTAACAAAAGAATTGAATATTCATTTGTGCAAACTATTCAAGCATGGTTGTATTTAAATATTGGAAAAAAGGTTTTTACAAAACTATGGTTCATGTTTTCTCTTTAAAAAATAAGAGATTTCATTCTCATCATTTTGCTTCTTTCTCCTCACTAGCCTTTCTTGAGCACCTCCTCCTTCTTCTTGATCTCACTCTCTACAATCTCATGTGTTGAGAATTAAGAGACAAAGTGAGATAGATATATACTAAGAACCACTCACTACATTCTAGACACTTTAGATTAGCAATCTAGAGTCTCTAGTTGCTTCACTAGACTTTTAGTGTGGAGCTAGAGCCATGAACTACATCTCTCGGTTGGATCATCTTCGACGGAGGAAGACCGGCGGTCAAGCTCGATCAAGGAGATCTCAAGGAGCAAGGGAAGAAGATAGAAGACTGAAGGACATGGATCTTTTGGTAAAATAATTTTGTCATAGTAGTTAAGATCTCTTTAGTTAGTTAGTTTCGGTGTATGGTTAGATTCTAGGACGGGTTTTTTAGCGCCGGATTTTTAAACACCAAAATTTTTGTTCCGCAACGGCCGCGGTAGATGGCCAGGGCGCTAGGAAACCCAACACTTAGAAAAGAGTGAAAATATAGTGAAATTATTTGTACATCCCCACTCTCCATTCATAACGAGCTTGGAGCGTTCGTCGCTTCATTAGGTGAAGCCGGTGCTTGGATCGGTTTCCCTCAGATGGTTCATCTTCGGTAAGGGCGGTTATCACTCAAGCTTGATCCGGATAGCATACACGGAGTATGGAGGGGTCTTCCACGATTGGGTGGACACGCGTCAAAGGTAGTATTCCGTATCTTTGTATGCTAAGTTTGCTGGTTTAGTTGTATGGTTTGATTCCTAGGGCATACGTGTTTTGTGCTTGCTAAAAGTCATTGTTTTCGCTTCTGCCTTGGCCGCGGCTTCTGCGGCGCGAGCACAATACACTTACATCGGTATCAGAGCCTCACAAACATCCTAAACTAGCTCGCATGACTTCGGAATTCATCGCAATACTCGTTGGAAAACTGCTGAAATTCAGCCCCTTTATTTTCTGTCCGTACAGCGACAATTAGGTCTTTAAACAAATTTTTAATGAGTAAACTTGATTCCCAGAGCTCTCGTTTTGGAACGGGGACTCCGTAGGGTGTTGAGGGTGACCCGTAGAGTCTTGGGGAACCATTTTCAAAGTCGTTTTTCGAAAAATGGTTGCCATTTCGGGGGCTGAAAACTGCCGCTTGTTTTGTTTAATTAACGGTCCAAAATCCGTTGTTTTGTGTTGTATCCGATCCCCATAAGGTCTTGGTTCGAACCACGACCCATGGTAAGGATTGGAGGTACCCCGGGGAGTTTCCAGAGGACTTAAGGTAGCCAAAATGATGGATTTTCGGATGTCGGAGTGCACTTGATTTTCGTCGTTTGGAATTTCGAGTGTGAGCTTCGCTTATGATGAATTCTATGGTCATGGTTTCCGTTTTAGTGTATATGTGTTGTTGAATGTCGCTTAATTGCTATATGCTCAATTAGACGGGATTGCACACTAGCTTCTATTACTTGTTTCTGTGGTGATATATTTCTTGATTATGGTTTAGTCGGATTGTCATGTCGGATAGCCCCTCGTGCGTTGCTTGTACAGTTTTGATTAACTTTGTTGTATTCATTGGTTCAGGATGAGCTCTAATTTGTGGCCGTTATTTCCATATTATGTATATTCTTTTACTGGGGCTCGACCAGGATGCGATCGATGTCACAATTGTATATATTTCATTTCTATACTAGGATTAATCCAGGAGAAGTGCTCGAGTAGCCGGGTTCTTGAGTGCAGCAGGTAGCCATCTCATGGAGTTGAAACCGGGCAGCCTCGATCTAGAATTGACGGGTTGCTCACCTCACTTGTAGGGGTTATAGGATTCGACCCACGGAGGGGTGCATAAGTTACCGGATTCTAGAAAGCGATGGGTTACCGACTCATTTCATTGAGGGCGTGTTACCCAATTTCTAGAATTGGCCGGTGGCTTGCGGCACTCATAGGGGTCTAGGATCGACTATGTACGGACTATCCACACGACCGGGGAACGTTGTGTTTTATTTACGTCTCAGATGAAACGCGGGGCTCCAAGCTTATCCGCTATTCCATATTATTGTTTGCATGCCTGTGATGATTCTTATCTGCCTGTGATGACTATTATCTGCCTGTGATGTTGATATACATATTATATATTAGTAGATGCTTCTATATGATTTGCATTCGCGCTAGCCCTGTCCCCGCCCTGCCGTAAGTTAAGTAACCTAACGGTTTAGACCCGGGACCCCGTGGCGAATGCGGATGGCATAAAAAAGTATGCTATTTTGGTTTTTTCTGTTGTGGCTTAGAAACTAGATTTGATGGGACTGCATTATATCTTTAATGCAAGGAAAACAAACCTAATTGATGTTGTTCGAACCAAATTTTAAAACTACTAGGTTTTCTTCAAAACAACTGTCGTATTCTTTTGCTTTGTATTGAGGTATTCGGTTAGGAATATCTTGCACCTCATTCTATAAGGAACGAGCCTTAATCCTTTCACGGGGAGTTCGCTTTTAAGAAAAAGTTTATGTTACTAGTTTTAAAATGTGGAGCCTGAACCACTCCATTTCAAAGTCACTAGAGTTCCCTCAACGATATCAAGTTCATTATGTTAAAGGATTTTTGCTAAAACCAGCCGTTGCCCTCTATCGTTTCAGATGAATATCAACTAGTATTCATGCTCTGTGTTTTGACCTTCGCCAAGGCATAGTGTTTGGTAGCTAGGGGATACTTGTCTGTAGTATAGGTAGATGCATTAATCTGAGACAGGCGTACAGCTGTTTTGGTCTTCGTCATGGGCTTGTACGAATGGGTTTAAATTAGTCAGGACAATGATGGGTTGAACTTGACTTACGATTTATGATATTTTGACCATCGTCTTGGTCTTAAGTGCTCAGGGCAAAAACCATATCAAGAGTTTTAAATATAAAGGAAACTTACCAGGCATGCGCATACCTTCTGGAGTATGGTAATTTTGGTCGGCTTCCGTCAAAGTTATCATACGATGATAGTTGGGTCCCGATTCCACTGATTAGTAGGTACTACTCCTCGGGAGATTTTTCACTTCACAATTAGTTAACCTATTAGGTGTATAGAAAGTGTTGACAAAATTACGTCTTTGGTGAAACGGGGTTATTAATTATGTCCGTATGAAAGCACGGGGGACCTCCCACGGAGTACCAACACTGACCTGGCTGAACGGTTAGCGAACATGTAAGATGTATATGATCCTGATTAATTCTCCTTTCAGGGTTTGGAGGAGAATTCGAGGAAACAGTGGGAGCCGTCCTGATTAGATAAAGTGATAACCAATCTAATCTTAATAGAGTGCAAGCTGAGTGTTTCTTTTTTCTCTCTCTCTAGTACAGCGACCCATGACTTACCTAAAACTCATTAACCAAGTTAACCAAACCTTCTTACACAAGTTGGTTTAAGATTTTCATGATTCACGATAAAGTCGCAAATATCCCTGCTACTCCTACTTTCCCTTTGCATTTCTCCAGAACACCCCGTATCACTTCGATGATCCAAATTTCTTGGAAATGGCTATCGTATAGTTACATACGAACTAGAAGAAATTATTTCAGTCGAGGATGGCTACTGGTTCTGGAGAGTTTAAATTGTGTTATTTGTTTGTCTCTTCCTTTTTACCTTCTCTCAGGTTGCGAGAGCTCCTTGTATTAGGAGAGTAAACCTATTACGCTTATTGGATAGTCTTCTTCTAAACCTCAGGAATGTGCCGAAAGGTAGGGTAAGAAGAAAACCAGTTCGCGTAAGTGCGGTGTACAAAAGGTAAGATGTAGAGACACATAAAGGAATTGAAGTAAGGGCAAAGGAAATTACGACTGCAATCATGAATCTGGATCCGGAAAAGGCATTACTAAAAATACCCGGCCACCCCCTTGAAATATTTATGTTTCAGAATTTCTGTGTACTTGTATATGAGAACTGTTTTCCCAATTAATTCTTGTAAGTCCAAGGTAGCGCCCCGGCCGTCTAACAGACACTAAATGCGGAACAAAAACTTTTTACGAACTGGCGCTATCGTGTACCGTAACCCGGATCTGCCATTAAAGATAAACTAACAAACTACAAAGTGGGTAGAGATGTTATACCGAACGATCCGAGTCCTTCGGTCTTCAACCATCATCCCACGCTTTGTTGCGGCTGCTCCGATCTCCTGAATCTCCAGTATTCTCGTCCAGGTGGCACCACATCGACGGATCTTTAAACGGGCTCCCGCCTCTGAACCGAGGCAACTCGATCGTCAAGTTTGCTAGAAGTGACGACCAAGATGATGTAGAGGAAGAGTAGAACACTTTGTCTCATTACGTCCAAAGCTATGGACGAACGGTTAATGAAGTTGCCTTTTGGATCGGGTGGAAATGTTAAATGAATATATGAAATTTCCATGAAGCCAAAACCCTAATCTTTTTCCAAAATGAACAACCATGCCTTCACAATGAAGGGCCGGCCACTTAAGGAGAGGGGGGAGGTGAGTGTAGGAGAGGGGGGTGACCACAACAATTAAAGAAGAGAATGAATCATCCTAAACACCTAGCATTATCATTTAATGAACAAATGAATCATCACACTTAGTCATCCATTCATTAAATGCTCCATTAATGTACTAATGACTCATTAGCCACCTCATCATCCTAGTCACCATCCTAGAAGCATCCACACTCATCAAGAAAAGATAAATCAGTATTTAACCGAATGTTAAATACGGCTGATATAAAACTGGAAACTGGAAACTTCCAAAAGTGATCCTGAAACGAATTTTAGGATAACCCCGTATCAGTATAAACATACCCGCATTTGTATTACGACCGAATACAAATGCAACTGAGACAAAGAAATTATATCTACACAGTATAATACTGGGTTCCGGCTTAAACCAAAGCCTACCAGTATTATCTGCCCGAAATATGACACATGCGAAAACGCACGTGCATTTTTCGAACTTTGCCATAAAATCATACGGCCTCTACAACGTTTCGCCCGAACTTGGGAAAGTGTCTGTGGGGGACTCTAATGACTCATCAACACACTGGCACTGGGTATACCGACTAGCACGTCAGAGGTACTGGCTGTACGTAACGGTTGCCTATGTATTGATTGGAAGGGAAGCTGACGAGCGAACTCATCCATAAACCCTACTGAGCCGAACTGTGACAATATGCCTACAGTCCGGTCCGTTCTTCTATGAGTATCGCATATCTGCCTAGGGGCTGGTAACGTCAGACCCCTAATAGCAGTATAAGTCGTGTCAGAGAGTGGCCCAGAACACCCAGAGATACTACTGGAGTACCTAACAGTAAATCTCCTGCTTCGGCTGGGAGCTTTATGTAATGGCTCTCCTAGACCCAGCGCGATCTCACCCCCAATACCGGGAGAGACGAATCCCCTGTCGATCCTCTCACTTGCCTCCATGTGGCTCGGGACTGTACCCAACTAAAACCTGTTTGCACAACTCCTTTGAGCATGGTAGGGTAGTAATCTAAGCACAGTGGGAACTCACACGAGATGAATGACGATCTCAGGTCGATGAACTAACCTGTACACATGTCACCAGGGAACTGCTACCTGACGATATGTATAATACCAATTAGCAGGTTCCCGGCGAGCCCTGTCCGGTGTACTCATAACCCAATGAGCACCTGTATACATCTTAGGTGATCCAACTGACACCAGTGGCTTGTGAGACCGGCCACCGCCCCTCGTCGGGATCTCGACTGTATACACTAGTCTACTCTGGAGAATCGATGCCTTGTCTCGAAACTCCCACGACTAGGGACACGTTAAGGATGTGCTTATAGACCCCAGCTCCCACGTATATGATCGCCATCATACTGCTGGTAGTCAAGCAAGAATCCTATGGGCTCTATCAACATGCAATAGCGAACTAAAGCATGTACTCAATGATAAAGACAAACCAGATAGCATACTATCATCTCGAGCAAGACTGCCATATTGGTATAGGTCCTGCCTCAATCATTGCAATCACGTACCTGCGATCCAATAATTGACTTTAAGGGCACTATCTTTAGCAATCTCCTACTTGCACCCAAGGCTAATTATTGCGATGTCGCATACTCACTTCCCGTGTGATACCGAACATCCAATTTCTCTACTAATCAGTTTCACAAAGCTAGTTTGTAAAACTCTTTTGTACGAGAAATAGCCTCAGTGAGAGGATCCGCCTTGATGTTTCTTTCTATATCTCTCTTAACCTCAAGTCCATGGAGAAAACCATCTCCCGAATTGAGTAATACCTGTCTTAGAATTTGTCTGAATATCTGATGGGACCTAGTTCATAAATGAACTCCAAATCCAAACTTCTTAGACTGTATCGATAACTGAACCTAATCAGTATCAAGCACCATACCTCCCACAGTATCCTCTTGGACCACTTTTCAATAATACTGCCCCTCGTTAAAGCGAAAACTATAACTCTGACAATCACTCTGTCATCCATGTCACCTTTGAAGCATGGAATGATAACCGTCTCCCGAAGGAGGCTGCCGTCATCAAATCCGTAGAACAAGCACTTATATTCTAAAACTTCTTCCTTATGTTTCTTCAGGATTGGACTAATATACACTTATCGCATCTAGTGCAAAAATAACATCTGGTATGGTACTAGACATCTCATGATTGACTCAATTGCTCAAGCAAGTGATTTGCCAATCATGCACTTCCCTCTCCCCTTTAGTCTCTAACACACCATTAGAGAGGGTGACTCCATCACCTACAGGTACACCACCATGCCAGGAGTCATCTATTCTAAAATACCATTAGAATACTGTCAAGGTACCCATATTAGGAAAGTACCCAAATCTAGATCTAAAACCATAGATCTAGTAACCAGAATGTTAGATATTAAATCATTGTCCTTTGTGAAGAAACAACTGTGTGACAACCACAGTACAACCGACCGTAGTATAGGAATTTTACTTCGTACTCTGTGTATGTCATCCAAATACCATGACATCACACCCTACTATCTTCTTACCAGATCCATCCCCTATTCTGATGAAGTCAAACCCATGACCGTCGCATCAAAATTAGATGATCTATCTCCGCTATAACTGCTGAAGTCCATAAATAGACATAAGCTTCTTGCCCACCATGCTTCTGTTGCTCCCACTGACTACGACAACCTTCTGGCAGAATAATATATACGTACACTTCTAACGCTAGTTTAGAACAACGTTATACTTATCCTCTTTCCGGGTTTCATAGTCTGGAACAACAGTAGTGTCAAGTTTGGGTAAACAAGAACCTCCCTGTCACCGTCCTTGAGGCTACCGAAGTACCTCTCGGGTGTCTGAGGTTACCCACCATGTCTGCGGAGTGGCTATTGGAATGTCAAAACCTGATTGAATATATAGTTCCTATTAAATTTTCCGTAATCGTTTGCGGTTCTGCAATCACTTCCAGTTCTACCATACTCCCATTACTGTTTTCTGAAAAAATCCATTTTACTAAAACTGTGGCGAGTCAAGAACAATATCACTATTGATCTTCCAGATGGTAGAAATATCAACCCTCGTCAAAGCCAGGGTCAACCCACAAACAGTCATTACAGAAGCGTGCCTTGAGTTATCCAGTGTCTGGTTTTAAGCATAAGCTGGACAACTCCCCTTACATTAACATCGTTAAGATATGAACCATTCTATATCCAATATAGAAACAGAGGCACTAATTTAATTGGAACCAGATTCAAATCATGCAGCTGTCTCCAGTGCACAACAACTTAATGGAAAAAGGCTAATCAGCATTACTCAACTTAGGAATCCATCCAATTATGAGTAACCTGAAAGAGAAAAAAGTTTCTCAAAACCATTACTATTATCTGAATACCAATCACAAGAATCTACATCTTCGATCTCTTTGAAGAATCCCGATATTTGCGACACCTGGTTCTCTACTTTATTCTTATACCCACAACTTCTCAAAACTTAGACATTATATTTCTACGAAACACCTGTCTAAAAAATAGAGAAATCATAAGTAAACAGAACATAGTATGAGGACCTACCCCTTTGTCCTATCGGACACTGGACAACATACAATACTCTGTATAAGTCCGTTGAGTTGAATAACTCAAAACCTGTGCATCGTAAGTTGAAAACTGTACCCAAGTGATTTCCTCAAATATCACCAATTACAACGAATTCTGATATAATGAAGATGATCACCAAATTCCCAATAACTTACTTCCACTCATCATCTGTAAAACCATACAGATATGAGAATGAAACCTGGTAAATACATACCCTGGAATAAGTATCTAATCTGGAAATCAGTTTTCTATTAACAATGCACTGAAACATGAAAATGTTTCATGGGGGTATCCGGGTATTCCTAGTAATGCCTCTTCCATAATCCTATTCAAGACTTTAACTGTATATTTCTTTGCCACCTCTCCAAATCCCTTTATTTGTCTTTATTCATTACCTTCTGTACACCCCTTAGGCTAAGTGGTTTTTTTCCTTCCCTACCGTTCGGCACCAGCCTATGGTTTGGAAGAAGACTATCCAGTAAGCATAATAGGTGTACCCTCCTAAACCAAGGAGTACTCACAACTTGAGAGAAGGTGATAATAAAAGACAACTGAATAATACCTTATTCTATTAATGGTGAAATAGGAGTGGCGATGAAGTACGTGGTTTGGTCGTGAATGATAACAGTCGCAATTTACTTTGCCCTCTTTCTAACCCCTTTATTTTGTCTTTAGTTATTACCTTCTGCACACCTTACTTAGGCTAATTGGTTTTCTTCATTCCCTATATTTCGGCATCTGCCTATAGTTTGGAAAAAGACTATCCAATAAGCGTAATAGGTGTACTCTCCTATACTAAGGAGTACTCACAACCTGAGAGAAGGTGATAATAAAAGACAACTGAATAAACCATTTCTATTTCTCCTGAACTTGGATCCATCCTCGAAGAAGTCCCTTCGAGTTCGTATATAACCATACGATGGATCTATCCAATAGAAGTGGATGTCCGTAGTAATACGGGGTGTTCTGAGAAATACAAAGGGTAAAAGAAGGAGTGGTAATGACAAATGCAACTTAGACAATCCAAAAGCCAGTAAGTTAAGAAGGTTCGGTCAACTTGGTCGCTGAGTCATAGTCTAGGGTCGGTCAAAGGTCGCTGCCAAAGAGAGAGAGATAAAAGAAACACTCTATGTGCACTCTAACCTAGATCAGAATGGTTATCACTTTATCTAATCAGTAAACCTCCCACTGTAATCTCAAATTCTCCTCTAAACCTGAAAGAAGAATTAGTCGGGATCACCCGAAGAGTAAACCAACTCAACAATGAAAATCGGGATCCAACTATCATCGCATGATAACTTGATGGAAGCCACTCAAGTTATCACACTCCAGAAAGTATGCGCATGCCTGGCAAGTTTGCTGTATGTTTGAAACTCCCGATATGATTTTTGCCCCATGCTCTTATGACCTTGACTAAGGGCCAACAAATCATAAGTCACATGTCAAGTTCTTCCCGTCATTGTCCTGGTTGATTTGAATCCACCCGTACATATTCTTGACTAAGGGCCAACAAAGTAATACGACTGTCCCAAACCAACGCATTTATCTATGCTACAAATGAATACCCAGCAGCTACCAAACACTATGCCATGACTAAGGGCCAACAAACATAGCTTGAATACTACTGACTATCCATAAGAAATGACGGAGGGCTATGGCTGGTTTTTGGCGAAAAACCTTTAACGTAATGAACTTGATCTCGTTGAAGGAACCAGATAGCTTTTTATAAAAATATAGTGGCGAAGAACCTTTGCTAAAGAGGTCACTCCCGGTGAAGGGATCTCGGCTCTTTCCTCGTGGAATGAGATGCAGGATATTCCAACAGAATACCGCGATGCAAAGCAACTTGTAATCGACTATAATAAAGTTACTACCCTGACGTAAACTTCTGCCCAAGGGGTCACTCCCGGTGAAGGGATCTCGGCCCTTGCCTCGTGGAATGAGGTGCGGGATATTCCAACTGAATATCACTATGCAAAACAAAAGGAAACATCTTTATAATAACATCTTTTAAAATTTGTTCCAACAACATCAAATATAGGTTTGTTTTATCCTTGCATTGATAAGAATCAACGCAATCCCATCAATCAATCACACCAGAAAAGAATGAAAATAAAATGTACGTATATGCCATCCGCATTCGTCACTGGGTCCCGTCATCACCCGCTAGGTTACTTAACTAACGACAGAGCGGGGGCTGGACTAGCGCGGGTGTAAAACATATACAACATCTAATAGTATATATATCAATATACAATAATCGCTCCAGGCGTGATAATATGCAACATTATAGAAAAGTAATAAGCATCACAGAACAATACAGATAATCTTGGATCTCCGGGTTTCATAGAGCCGCTGCTGAAACCTGACGTTCCCCTGGTCGTGTGGATAGCCTGTGCAATGAAACCTAGACCCCTACGAGTGCGGCAAGTTACCCGCCAAAACCTGAAGCGAGGTAGTCCCCCACAACATAGTGAAAGGAACACCCGGCACTTCATGGAATCCGGTAAATTGAGCACCCCTCATTGGGTCAACCTGTACCCTCTACGAGTGCGGCGAATAGTCTTCCAATTCTAGAGTGAGGTCCTTTTTCCTCTCAAAGCCATGAGATACAGACCCATTGCCCTCCAGAACCCGGCTATCCGTGCACTCCTTCATGTGATAAACCTAGTACAGAAATAAAAAAAATGTACAACGGGTACATCGACCTCAACCCGGTCGTGCCCCAAAAGAATATTATACAACAGGCAGTGACGGCAGTCCACATGTTGGACGCTCGCCCCGCAATATCAAATGTACAAATAAGTCCAAACTGCACTATCATTGCACAATGCTATCCACCACGACAAATCCGCAACATCACAGCACAACACAGAATATTAACGCGAATGTCACGTTCGCAAACCCGTCTAAAAGAACTATAGCAATCAGACGCGGTTTACCGATTAAATGACATTCCCGGTCGGAGATATAATGTAAATACTGCATACTAACAAATTTAAAATTTCGATCGACCAAATTTCCCGAAGTGGGCCCTACGTACATCTGCTGTATAGTAACAAAAACTGGGCCCAAAAGAACTATACAAAAAACGATAATTTCCAAAATTAAGCTCTCTGGAAAAAGTTGGTGCACTGTTCCTACTAAAGCGTCGCGGTTCCGCGGTGGTCTTGTTGGACCACGTGTCCAAATTTTTCCAGTGTGCTTAAAAAACCCAGCACGCTTTTCTTTGATATGCAAAATTATTTTTAGGCCCTTTTAAAAATCGACAGAAACTTGTGTGCTTAAAAATTGTGATTTCGGAAGTTCCGTTCGATCGATATTTTAAACGCGTTAGCACAAGTTAGTATAGCTTAATGGTGAGGCTCTGATACCACTGAAAGTCCACGGTAGCGCCCCGACCGTCAAACAGACACCAAATGCGGAACAAAAACATTTTACGAACTGGCGCTATCGTGTACCGTAACCCGGATCTGCCATTAAAGCTAAACTAACAAATTACAAAGTGGGTAGAGATGTTATACCGAACGATCCGAGTCCTTCAGTCTTCAACCATCATCCCACGCTTTGTTGCGGCTGCTCCGATCTCCTGAATCTCCAGTCTTCTCGTCCAGGTGGCACCATGTCGACGGATCTTTAAACGGGCTCCCGCCTCTGAACCGAGGCAACTCGATCGTCAAGTTTGCTAGAAGAGACGACCAAGATGATGTAGAGGAAGAGTAGAACACTTTGTCTCGTTACGTCCAAAGCTATGGACGAACGGTTAATGAAGTTGCCTTTTGGATCGGATGGAAATGTTAAATGAATATATGAAATTTCCATGAAGCCAAAACCCTAATCTTTTTCCAAAATGAACAACCATGCCTTCACAATGAAGGGCCGGCCACTTAAGGAGAGGGGGGAGGTGAGTTTAGGAGAGGGGGTGACCACAACAATTAAAGAAGAGAATGAATCATCATAAACACCTAGCATTATCATTTAATGAACAAAAGAATCATCACACTTAGTCATCCATTCATTAAATGCTCCATTAATGCACTAATGACTCATTAGCCATCTCATCATCCTAGTAACCATCCTAGAAGCATCCACACTCATCAAGAAAAGATAAATCCGTATTTAACAGAATGTTAAATACGGCTGATAGAAAACTGGAAACTGGCAACTTCCAAAAGTGATCCTGAAACGAGTTTCAGGATAACCCCGTATCAGTATAAACATACCCGCATTTGTATTACGACCGAATACAAATGCAACTGAGAAAAAGATATTATATCTACACAGTATAATACTGGGTTCCGGCTTAAACCAAAGCCTACCAGTATCATCTGCCCGAAATATGACTCGTGCGAAAACGCACGTGCATTTTCCGAACCTTGCCATAAAATCATACGGCCTCTACAACGTTTCGCCCGAACTTGGGAAAGTGTCTGTGGGGGACTCTAATGACTCATCAACACACTGGCACTGGATATACCCACTAGCACGTTAGAGGTACTGGCTGTACGTAACGGTTGCCTATGTATTGATTGGAAGGGAAGCTGACGAGCGAACTCATCCATAAACCCTACTGAGCCGAACAGTGACAATATGCATACAGTCCGGTCCGTTAGTCTATGAGTATCGCATATCTGCCTAGGGGATAGTAACGTCAGACCCCTAATAGCAGTATAAGTCGTGTCAGAGAGTGGCCCAGAACACCCTGAGATACTACTGGAGTACCTAACAGTAAATCTCCTGCTTCGGCTGGGAGCTTTATGTAATGGCTCTCCTAGACACAGCGCGATCTCACCCCCAATACCGGGAGAGACGAATCCCCTGTCGATCCGCTCACTTGCCTCCATGTGGCGCGGGACTGTACCCAACTAAAACCTGTTTGCACAACTCCTTTGAGCGTGGTAGGGTAGTAATCTAAGCACAGTGGGAACTCACACGAAATGAATGACGATCTCAGGTCGATGAACTAACCTGTACACATGTCACCAGGGAACTGCTATCTGACGATATGTATAATACCAATTAGCAGGTTCCCGGCGAGCGCTGTCCGGTGTACTCATAACCCAATGAGCACCTGTATACATCTTAGGTGATCCAACTGACACCAGTGGCTTGTGAGACCGGCCACCGCCCCTCATCGGGGTCTCGACTGTATACACTAGTCTACTCTGGAGCATCGATGCCCTGTCTCGAAACTCCCACGACTAGGGACACTTTAAGGATGTGCTTATAGACCCCAGCTCCCACATATATGATCGCCATCATACTGCTGGTTGTCAAGCAAGAATCCTATGGGCTCTATCAACATGCAATAGCGAACTAAAGCATGTACTCAATGATAAAGACAAACCAGATAGCATACTATCATCTCGAGCAAGACTGTCATATCGGTATAGGTCCTGCCTCAATCATTGCAATCACGTACCTGCGATTCAATAATTGACTTTGAGGGCACTATCTCCAACATTCTGACTCCAGGGTATGTATTTACTGGATTTGGATCTTACATCTGTACGGTGTTACAGATGCTGAGTAGGAGAGAATATTAGAAAATGGGCGATCTGATCTTCAAAATCGGAATTCTTTGTAATTGGTGATATTGGATTGAATCGCCTAATTTTGCATAACGGTAAAATATTTGGTTTTGAATAACCGTTGTAATGAACTAATTTTTAAAATGAAATATCTATATATTTATTTTATAAAGTGAGATATAAATTTTGAAAATTGTGTTCCAAACATTTACCTTTATTAGTTGAGGATAAGGTAAGGTGCATTCAATAACGGTGTAAGACATCCTCGACCAAAATACAGTTTCTTACTTACAAAATACGAAATTTGAGTTAGTATACTCTTGGGACTTATACATAAAAATATATATTGTCCAGTGTCCTTCTGGATAAGAGATTGGTACCCTTACTTCATTCAGGTTTACCTATGAGTTCTCAGGTTTTAGACACGCATTTGTTGTAATGCAAGGTCCAAAGATTTGAGAAGTTTATAAGTATAAGAATAAAGTAGAGAACCAAACGTGAGAAGTATCAGGATTCTTCGAAGTGATCGAAGATATAAATACTTATGCTTGGTATACCATTATATTAATATTGAGAACTTGATTCTCTCTCAGGTTACTCATCAGCGGGTTCGCTCCTTGATGAGTAATGTTGTATTGGCCTTTTTTCATAGGTGATATGCACTGGAAACAGCTGCATGATATTTGAATCCAGTTCCATCTAAATTGGTTCCTTTGATTCTATATGGACATAGATTGGTTGCATATCTTAAGGTTATTAAGATATGGAGTTTTCTGATTCCTGTTTAAAAGCAGAATCCGGACAAACTTAAGGCATGCTTCGGTAATAACTGTTTGTGGATTATCCCAAGCATTCGCTAGGGTTTTGTTTCTACCATTTGCAAGATCAATAGTTACATTATTCTTGACTCTCCACCTATTTATAAAAGAAATCTTTTTGTAAAAGAAATTAGTGGGTGTATGGTAGAACTGGAAATGATTCCAGAACCACAAACGGGTACCGAAAATTTAGTAGAACCTAAGGATTTAATTGGACTTGACAATCCATTAGCCACTCCAATTGAATCTGAGGTCACCTACTAAAATCTGCGAAGTGGCTAATAGTTTATCAAGTCTAATTGAATCCTTAGGTTCTACTAAATTTTTGGTAACCGTTTGTGGTTTTGAAATCACTTCTAATTCTACAATATTCCCACTAGTTTCTTCTTTTATAAAAAAGTGGCGAGTCAAGAACAATATAACTATTGATCTTAAAAATGGTAGAAACAAAATCCTAGCGAATGCTTGGGATAATCCACAAACCGCCATTACCGAAGCATGCCTCGAGTTTGTCTAGATTCTGCTTTTAAACAGAAACCAGATAACTCCATATCTTAAGAACCTTAAGATATGCTAGCGCTATATGCCCTAGAGGCCATTATTGTATAGTACTGGATTGTATATTACATTTAGGAAGCTTGGGATATACACGGGTATAATAACAGTCTTGCTCAATATGATAGTATGCTATCTGGTTTGATTCTATCTTAATATGTGTATATGTTTCTTTTAACATATCGCTAATACATATTGATAGAGCCCTTAAGATATTTTCTTGACTACCAATGTTGTGATGGCAGTCACACTAATAGGGGCTGGGTAGTCTATAAGCACGTCCTTATACTTGTCCCTAGTCGTAGGATTATCGAGACAAGGTATCGATACTCCAGAGTAGACTAGTATATACGCTTCTCATCCCAGTCAGGGAGATGGCCTGTCCCGCAGCCATTGGTATGCGATACCGGAGATAGTATACAGGTGCTCAATGGGTTATGAGTTACACTGACGGACTCGATGGGAACTGCTGGTTGGTATTATACCTATCGTCAGTTAGCAGTCCCCTGGTGAAATGAGTACAGGTTAGTCTGTTGACTTGACATCATTATTCGTCTCGAGTGTGTTCCCACTGTACTTAGATTACCACCCTACCAAGGCTCAAATGAGTCGTGTAAATAGGTAGTGGTTGGGTGCAGTCCCGAAGCACTTGGAGGCAGTAGTGATTATAAGGGATTCGTCTCTCCCAGTATTAGGAGTTGATATCGCGCTGTGTTCGGATAGCCATTACACAAATTCCCTTGCCAGGGCAAGAGCGATTTACTGGTGAGTACACCAGTAGTTTCTCAGGGTGTATTGGGCTCTACACCGACACGACTTATTGCGCTATTAGGGGTCTGACGGTTACCACCCCTAGGTCCGATATGCGATAAACTTAGACAAACAGACCGGACTGTATGGAGATTATCACAGATAGTCTCAGTAGGAGTTCAGATGAGTTTGCTCGTCTCCTTCTTATCGACAGATACCTGGGTAGCTGTTATGTACAGCTAGTGCCATTGAAGAACTTGTGGTTAAACCCACTGCCAGTGTACTTTCGAGTCTTTAGAGTCCCGCACAGAGGGTTTCCCTAGTTCAGGAGAAACGATGTAGAGGCCGTATGGTTTTACGTGAAGGGTTCCGATCATATACGTGTACTAGCTGCACGGATGTTGTTCGGACGGATAATAATAGTGGGCTTTAGTTTAAGCCGGATTCTAGTATTATATTATTGGATTATTATTATCTCATTATATTCGTATTTTTTGGAGTACGAATATGGGTATGTATATACGGTGAGGGTATTCTTGTAATTTTACAAAAGATGCTTCTAGAAGGGGACACCTCATTATTTGGATTCATCTATTTTTGCAAATAAATTAATAAGGTGGAAAATGGAGATATTTGAGGCTTGGAGTGAAGCATGGCTTATTATTTTGTTTATTGCTTTGGCCTCACCATTCAATCTTGGTTGATATTTTCAATTGGAAAATATTGCATGTTTGAGGTGAGAAAGAGTATGAGCCATTCATCACTTGAGACTTCACTTGTTCATTTGCTATTTTCCTTTCTCTCTCCATTTTTCCTCTCCTTCTTCTCAAGACCCTAATCCCTCACATGTGTTGTGAACCATAGGGTCACTGTGCAGTTGATAAAACTGCACTTTTGATATGACATTTTCCTTGCTCTTCTTAAATATTTAAGGGTATTTATTATAAATATGACACATATGAGGGTTTATCTGTAAAAATACTATTTTCATGTGTTTATATATTATAATTAACATTATAAAGGAAAATGTATGCATATAATATCTATGTAATATTTAGTCCATTTAAATATGCATACCATATCAAATATCTTTGACCAATTCTCTTAAAACTATAATATCATGTCAAATGGTTAAGATAATATCTCAATAAAAACAAATTCTATTAACATTATTTAGTGAGATAATTGTGCAGAAATTATATCAGGACTGAAATCAAGGAAATCCGAGTTGGCGAGATCAAATCTGCTGAAATATTCAAGTAAATCGAAGAAAGATATTCTGGCAGAGACTACGAGATGATTTCAAGATTCCAGATATCAAATTAGTCTACAGGTGTCACCAGAAGAGACCACCAGAGAAATGAACCCAAGATACCTCTACCCCACAACGGATCCGCGGCCAAACCCACCCAACGGCCGCGGTTCCGCCGCATCTTTGAAGATCCAGGGCTCTGGATTTTGGAGTTAGGATCTTAACAACTAGTTACCATATTAGGAAACTAGGGTTCTGGCTCTGTGACTATAAATAAGGACCGAGTGCCTCTTAGAAAAATCATCAAACCGACGCGATCACGAAGTCCACGACGGCTCAAGAATCCTGGTTGATCATTGACAGTTCATCTACCTCCTTAAGAAGAGATCGAGAAGCAAACTAGGGTTTTGTAATCATTTTCTAAAGGAACAAAGTGTACTTGATCTTGTTGATTAATAAAGGTAGTTTTATTCTATTGCATTTTATTTTCTTCATGATTTCTATCTTTTCTTTTCCCAACATGCGCGAGTAGTTCTCCACTTGTTAGGGTACGTAGGATTAGGATAGATTAATTGATGATAAAGATCCTTAAACTCTTTTTCCGTCCTATAAAGTTTATAAACTTTACCAAAAGAATCATTAACATCCTAATCGGGCGCCCTACCAATTTATTGGGAGCCATGACCGCAATTAGAGATTAGATTAACGATTGTTTTGGTAAAGGCTAGACATCAACGGAGATCCATGTCAAAGAAGGGGTTAAGAGTGGGAACCTTATTCCCTCCAGAAACCCTAATCTACATGCATCACTATCGATCTAGTTTTAAATCTATTAAAGGATAAGAGGAGTAATCTTTAATTAGTCATCCATGACTACTAAATCTTAACAAACCCTACAAGCCCCCTTCTAATAAAAAACCTACATCCGTAGTTAATCTAGATCTATATCTTGCATCCGTGTTTGACGTGGATCTAGAATCTACAACCATTCTTCACCATTCTTTATTCTTCTTCCTTTCCTAATCAACACGCCTAAAGTAAGATTAAAAGATTCAATGTTTCCCTGAGGACGAGCCGTACTCATCTCGGTCTAGCTACACGCGACACCGTTATTGATTGCGGTTACTACACGCTTTTACATCAACAATCAAATGGCGCCATTGCCGGGGATACGTGCGTAATTTATTTTTCTTACTATTTGTGTTGAATTCTTATTCGATCCATATCATAAATAAATAAAAGTGCAAATTGTATATTTAACGATTATTGTGTGAATTTTACAAGGGGGTCTGGAGTCACGGATTTGAGGAAACAGAGATTCAGAGACATTCATCAAGATTCAGAGGAGCAAGGAAGGCCACGTAGCAAAAATCATCATCAGATCTTTCTAGTCAGCGGAGGAACCGCAGCACAAAGAGGCTATTGGCGGCGGAAGGCCACGTAGCAAACTTCTCTGGTATTTTTTTTATATATTTCTCTCTCCTCTGAAATCCAATAAAATATCTTTTCTGCAGGATTCTTTGCAAGATATCACCGCTCAAAAATCTTTTTGCAAACTTTTGTAATTGGTTTGTTTTTTCATATTTTAATACGTATTTTAAGGGGCAAGACCAAAATTCAGATTAGGTGGGGATTTTATCACCCTTCCTAGGCCCTGCAAATCACAAAACGAGCATCCGCATCAACCCTACATTAATTTAAAAAAATATCTTGACAAGACCCTAAGGACTGTCACGCTCAATAAAGACAAAAGAAGGTCATGGGTAATCTATCGTTTATCCGCATTACTTTTGTGGTGTCTAGGCAAGTGTGTCTAAGGCAAGTGGTTACATAATTAGGCCCGCTATTTTCGGTGATTCGTATAGCAGATACCACTCACTTACCTGGCACTTACCTGGCCACAAGAGTAGTAAAGAGGTGGTATAGGATTAATAATGCAGCCTATCCTTTGGAAGTCTAGGAGCGGTCTAGAGACTTGACCTACGTAAACTTAGTTTTAGGGTTGATTGTGCATTTTTGTGTGATTTGTCTCACGTCCGATACTTTTTAAAACAAACCAATTTTAAATCACACACACGCTGCCACTTGCGCTAAACCGCTTAGTGCATACTTGGCTGGACACGGGATTCTAGTGCCCGTCTTGTCCGCGTTCCTGCTATCGACTCCGAAGTCGGTACTTCTTCATTTTCTTTTTCCCCACCACCCACCACATCGACCGAAATGGACAGTACTTCGTCAGATTATAACACCACCCTGCCGCCGCCCGTAGATGCGCAGAATCCACCGTGCATTTCTCTCCAAGAGAGATGCTATCCTATACGTGGCCCCCTTCCTACCTGTTTATCTATTCCGCCAGCCAATGGGGATAATTTTGAAATTAAACCCCACTTAATCAACCTGTTGCCCAAATTTCACGGGCTCGAGTCTGAAGACGCATACGTTTTTATCACCAAATTCGAAAACGTATGCGCAATGATGGGTACTTCACAACTGTCCGTGGATGCTATGCGATTACGTCTTCTCCCGTTCACTTTGTGCGACTTAGCAGAAAAATGGCTTTATAACACTGCCGCACACTCCATTACCAATTCGGACGAATTCGTAATAGTATTTCTTAAGAAATTTTACCCAAATCATAAGACTGCCCGTGTTAGGAGCGAGATCAACTAGTTTACCCAGCTTCCCAATGAACCATTTTGGAAGTGCTTTGAACGGTTTAAGGATCTGCTTGTCCAATGTCCTCATCATGGAATACATAGATGGGATCTGTGCCGAATTATATATGAAGGCATTAATCCAGCGACAAAGCAGATGCTTGAAACCATGTGTGAATGCAATTTCATGTCCAAAGATGATGGTGAAGCCTAGAAATATCTGGAAGATCTCGCTGAAAACACTTTGCAGCGGGAAAGCGTTAGGCCACCTTCATTTAGGGAAGGTATTCATCAGCTCGATGTTTCCATCACAGTAAAAGCCGAAATGGCAGCGATGCAAAAGAAACTCGACGCTATTGAAAACAAATTCTCATCAGTCTCCCTAAACCAGGTAACGCTCCACAAGACCGTGTGTGGTTGCTGTTCTGATCCATCTCATTTGACGGAAGAATGTCCATTAAATTCTTCGTTTCAAGGTCACGAGCAAACTAATGCTGCTTTTCAGCAGCGACCTAGAAACGATCCTTATTCTTCCACATACAATCAGGGGTGGAGGAATCATCCTAACTTTGCTTGGAACCAAAACCAAAACCAAAATCAAAACCATTTCCAAAGCAATTATCAAAGACCTCCTCCACAGCAACAACAACCACTGCCACAGAGTCAGCACCCCTTTCAATCGCAACCTTTTCAAAACCCGGCCAATAATTCTTTCCAAACGGCCGGGACTGAAAACTCATCTGCACTTGAACGAAGAGTGGATATGTTTATTAAACATTCCATGCAGTCGAAGGATGAAATCAAGTCTTCTATCCGAACTTTAACACGGACCACCAACTCCCACAGTGAAAGTATTAAATCGATAGAAGCACAACTTGCATAAATAAATGCCGCGATGAGTGCGATAGAAAAAGGGAAACTTCCATCTCAACCCCGACCGAATCCTGGCCACTCACAAAGTCATAATGTGAGTGCCGTTACCACGTTGAGATTAGGAAGAGTGTTGAACAATCAAACGGGTGAACAAATTGATGATGAGGAATCAATCGAAACCCCGGCTTCCACTTCTTGCCATATTTCGTCTAGTCTTCCACCTTCTTCCGAGCCTATTCTCCGTTTTCTCCAATGCTCGAACCCTCCGCCCACTTCCACAAATCTATCTAAAACGATCCCCACTCCAATTCTGGGATCGATTCCATCCTCACAAACTTCTCCATAAATGTTGGACCCAAAACTTATTGATAAAGCTCCATTTCCAAACAGGTTGAGAGCCAACAAACCCAACGCACAAATAGAGAACGTTGTGGAAATGTTTAAGAAAGTTAACATAAATATCGCTCTCCTGAATGCTATTCAACAAGTTTCGTCTTATGCGAAAATCCTTAAGGACTTGTGCACTAAGAAGCGAAAAACTCAAGTGCCGAAAAAGGTATTCATGATAAGTAACGTGAGCACAGCTTTTAACCAACAATTGCCTAAGAAACGTAAGGACCCCGGTTGTCCTACAATATCTATAACTATTATGGGAAAAAGCATCAATCGTGCTCTACTTGACTTCGGCGCTAGTGTTAACTTGCTTTCATATTCCGTCTATGAGCAGCTAGGTATAGGAGAGTGGAAACCTGCCCATTGCACTCTCTAGATGGAAGATCGATCTATCGCCCAACTTAGGGGTGAGCTTGAGGATGTGTTAATCAAAGTAGGGGAATTCATATTCCCTGTGGTCTTTATTGTTTTAGATACACAGCCTGTGGTGAACCCATGCAACCAAATTACGGTGATACTCGGTCGACCTTTCCTAGCAACTTCCAACGCTGTCATTCATTTTCGAAACGGTTCTATGAACTTATCCTTCGGGAAGATTACAATTGAGCTTAATATTTACAAGATAGGAAGTCAATCATCTGAACCTTCTGCTCATTTAATCGATGTATGTTCCATCAACGAGATAGCTTCCGACAGCTGCGAAGCGGAAGCACTTTGATATGACGATCTCGACAACACTAGTGCGACATTGTTTGATCTGGAAAATTCTTATAGTGAGGATATCTTTGATGAGTCCATCCCCGAGTTTGAATCCGTTGACTCGTCGCAAAAGTCAGTAGCACTTTCCGAGTCAATATCCTATGCAAATTATGAACCTCTTAAGGAGTCCGAATATCATTCCTTTATCCTACCTTCTATTGTCTCTCCGCCAATAATAGATCTCAAACCGCTACTTTCTTATCTTAAATATGTATATTTAGGTGATAATGAGTCTTTTCCCGTGATCATATCTGCTTCTCTAGCTTTAGAGCAAGAGAACGCACTTTTGGAGGTATTGAGATCAAATCGGCAAGCATTTGGTTGGACAATGGCTGACATCAAAGGATTTAGTCCCTTAATTGTTGAACATTATATACATCTGATGGATGAAGTTAAGCCAATCCGAGACCCACAAAGACGGTTAAATCCCGTTATGAAGGAGGCGGTAAAGAAAGAAATCGTCAAGTGCCTTGATAGTGGTATAATTTACCCGATATCTGATAGCCAATGAGTAAGTCCTATTCACGTGGTCCCTAAAAAGTCTGGCATCACGGTCATAACAAATGAGGCTAACGAGTTGATCCAAACACGCACCCAAACTGGGTGGCGCGTATGTATTGATTATAGAAAACTCAATGCCGCAACGAGGAAAGATCACTTCCCTCTACCTTTCATTGAACAGATGTTAGAACGATTAGCTGGACATGAATACTATTGTTTCTTAGACAGATACTCTGGTGATAACCAGGTCCCCGTCGCCAAAAAGGATCAAGATAAACCACATTTACTTGTCCTTTCGGTACTTTTGCTTATAGACGCATGCCCTTTGGGTTATGCAACGCTCCCGCTACATTTCAGCGTTGTATGATAGGGATATTCTCAGACATGGTTGAGAATTTCTTGGAGATATTTATGGACGATTTCTCCATATTTGGGGACTCCTTTGAGGATTGCCTTCGTCATCTTTACGCGGTTCTTACCCGCTGTAAGGATAGAACTTAACTTTGAATTGGGAAAAATGTCATTTCATGGTCCAAGAAGGTATTGTCCTTGGACATATAATTTCACGAAAAGGCATTGAGGTAGACAGAGCTAAAATAGATGCCATCCATAACCTCCCTCGTCCTAAATGCGTCAAAGATATACAATCTTTCCTTAGTCATGCAGGGTTTTATAGGAGATTCATTAAGGACTTTAGCAAAATTGCTAGACCCTTAACTCTTCTCTTGGTCAAGGATACTACATTTCACTTCGATTCGAATTATGAGGCTGCTTTTAAATCGCTTAAAAGATCTCTCACTACAGCCCCCGTTCTTTCATCTCCGGATTGGAACCACCCGTTCGAACTTATGTGTGATGCATCAGATTTTGCTATTGGTGCAGTCTTAGGACAGCACATTAATAAGATGCCGCATGTAATTTACTATGCAAGTAGGACCTTGAACGATGCACAAATTAATAACACAACTACCGAGAAAGAACTCTTGACAGTTGTATTTGCATTAGAAAAATTCAGGCCTACTTGATTGGCTCGCCAATAGTGGTTTACACTGATCACTCGCCCTACGACACCTTTTATTGAAGAAGGATGCTAAGGCCAGGCTAATACGTTGGATCCTGTTGTTACAAGAATTTGATCTTGTCATCCGAGACAAGAGTGGATGTGAAAACGTAATAGCCGACCATCTTTCATGCATCTCTTCTTCACCAACATTGACTATGCCGATAAATGACTTTTTTCCTGACGAACAGCTCTTGAACATATCCCGCGAACCGCGGTTCGTAGATATTGTGAATTATCTAGCAACGTGACTTATTCCTAGCAATTGGTCGAAACAAGACAAACTTCGATTTCTATCCCAAGTAAAGCACTTTTACTGGGATGAACCTTATTTGTTTAAGTATTGTTCCGATCAAATCATTCGCAGGTGTGTCCCTAACGATGAATTCAAGAGTGTGTTATCATTTTGTCATGATCAGGCATGCGGCGGTCACTTTGGTCCTCGAAAAACGGCGGAGAAAGTTTTTCAATGTGGCTTTTATTGGCCAACACTATTTAAAGATGCTTGTGATCATTGCAAAACTTGCCCGCGATGTCAACACATGGGTCAGATTTCACGTAGAAATAAGATGCCGCTCCAACCTATCTTGGTTGTGGAGATATTCGATTTTTGGTGTATTGATTTTATGGGCCCTTTTCCCAACTCTTTTGGGAATTTATATATCTTGTTAGCGGTTGATTACGTCTCAAAATGGGTGGAAGCAATACCGTGTTGCACTAATGACAACAAGGTTGTTACTAAGTTCCTTAAAGATAATATCTTTTCGTGATTCGGGTACCCTCACGCTATAATTAGCGACAACGGGACGCACTTCTGTAATCGGTCTTTCAAGGCTTTGATGCAGAAATATTCAATCAACCACAAACTTTCTACGCCCTATCATCCCCAAACATCTGGGAAAGCTAAGATTTTAAATAAGCAGATCAAACAGATTTTGGAGAAAACTGTTGGATATATTGGCCCTAGAGGCCTTCATTGTATAGGATACTGGGATATGTATGTAAATAACAGTCTTGCTTAATATGATAGTACGCTATTTGGTTTGTCTTTATCTTAACGTATGATATATTTTGCGTAGTATTCATATATATATACATATTGATAAAGCCCTTAGGATGTTTGCCTGACTTCCGGCGTTATGTTGGCAGTCATACTAGTGGGAGCTGGATAGTTAATAGGCACATCCTTAGATGTCCCTGGTCGCAGGAGTATCTAGACTGAGCATCGATACTCCGGAGTAGATTGGTGTATACATATCTAGACCCCGAGGAGGGGCGATGGATTGGTCCCGTAGCCATTGGTGGAGTGCACCTAAGATTGTATACAGATGCTCACCAGGTGTGAGTACACCGGACAGGGCTCGTCGAGAACTGACTGGATGGTATTTATACCTAACGTCAGATAGCAGTTCTCAGGTGACATGTGTGCAGATAGTCCGTTGACTTAAAGTCGTCATTTGTCTCGTGTGAGTTCCCACTGTGCTTTGATTACTACCCTACCACGGTTAAAAGGAGTCGTGCAAACAGGTTTTAGTTGGGCACAGTCCCGAGCCACGTGGAGGCAGTGAGTGACTGTTAGGGATTCGTCTCTCCCGGTATAGGGAGTTGATATCGCAAAGTGATCGGTTGGTCATTACCATAAGTCCCTGGCCAAGGCTGATTGAGATTTACTGATAGATTAATCAGTAGATTCTCGGATGGTGATAGAGCCATACCGACACGACTTGTACGGTTATTAGGGGTCTGACGTTCACCACCTCCCTAGACCATACATGCGATACTCTTAGACGAAGAGACCGGACTGCACGGATATTGTCACGCACAGGCTCAGTAGGAGTTCGGATGGGTATCCTCACCGGCCTTCTTATCGACATCTACCTGGGGACCGTTACGTACAGCTAGTGCCGCTTGCGGTCTGTGGTTAAACTAACTGCCAGCGTAGTAGTCGAGTCTTTAGATTCCCACACAGAGTTTTCCCAACTCCAGGCGAAATGATATAGAGGTCGTACAGTTTTACGACAAGGGTTCGGACCAATACGTGTTTAAACGCACGTACGACATTCGGACAGTTTTTACTAGACGGCTTTGGTTTAAGCCAGATTCTAGTATCAGGTTATTGGATTTATACAGTCTTTAGTTTTTCCGTGTTTTCACGGATGCGAAGGGCGTTCTCGTAATTATTCGAGAAGCTTCTAGAAGGAGGGTGACTAAGGAGGTTAAGGTGGCATTTTCATTAATTGCTTTGTGTGACTCATTTATATGATTCATCATATCATTAATGCTTCATTAATGATCTAATGACTCACATAATGAATCACTCTCTTTGAATAAATGAAGCATGGTGAATAATCATTTAATTGATATTATTTGATAATTCATTATGTATCATATATTCAAGTGAGAAGGATTTTATTCTCAGTATTCTCTCCACCTTCTCTCTCCTCAAGCTCTCTCTCCTTCTCCAAACCCTAATCCTACCACTCATGAGTTGGTTACAAGGATTAGTAAAGACTAAACACTCCATAACCTAACTCTACATCATCTTAGTTACTTTGGTTAGCAACTAGAGAAACAAAGTTACCTCAAGTCTTGAGGTGTAGCTTGGATTAGGGTACTCGGGTGGATCATCTATCACGGATAGAAGAGCGAGGAGGACATAGAGATCACAAAGACGAAGGACTAGAATCGTTTGGTATAATCTCTTTACATAGTAGCTTAGAACTCTATGTTTATCGTTAAGTATTGTTTGGAAAAGATCTTCGGTTAGTCGATGTATGCTACCAAACAAGATTGTTTTTCATATTTCCGCCTCCCCGCAACTCGTGGGGTGTTGCACATCGAGTTACACTAGTATCAGAGCCTCACTAAACAATAATTAACACACTTGCATAATTGTATGAATTTCGAACGGAAAAACAAACTGGAAAAACCCCGATATCTTGTAGTTTCTGTCGATTTTTAAATGAGGTCCAAAAATTTTTCAGGGACCTCCAGAATGACCCGCATGAGAATATAAGAACACCTAAGAAAAGTGGGTTCCTGAATCGGCCAAAGCGCCGCGGTTCCGCCGCCGAGTTAGGGCTGATTCAGCCCAATTTTCTTCTGTGACTTCTTTGTGATATTTGGGATTTTCTGGTATTTTTTAATTTTTGCTCAGGTTTCAGATTTACAGAGAAGTATTGGAGCAAAATTAAATATGTGTAATCGATCGAAATTATACGATGTTTGCTTGTTTGATTATATCTGTTTTGTATTATGTGTTCGTAAACCACCCCTAACTGCTAGTATGTCGGTTGGCAGGGGGTTGCACATATCTGTGATGTTATTTATAACTGTTTGTATATATAAACTGTATTGGACTGTTGTGGTGATTAGCCGGGTTTTGTGATGGGTTATTGTATTAATTCATTCGATGTAATTGTAATAAGTTGTAATATTATTTTGCGGGCACATCCAGGTTGCGGTTGTAGCCATCGTTGTATTATTTTTTTTTACTGTTTTTGCTCCTAGGATAGACCCAAGTTGGGTGCACAAACTACCGGGTATTTCGAAGTGTTTAGTGGCCTACTCACGTTGTTGAGGGAGACCGCTTCACTTCGGGTACTTGGCGGGTACTTTGCCGTACCCGTAGGGGTCTAGGATGGGGTAATGGCTATTCATCACAACTGTGTAATCCGTATTTCATTGTAGGCTCAAAAGAAACGCGGATTGCTTGCAAATCCAATATTGTTTATCTGTGAACTGGAATTCCTATTATTGCGTCTGACGAATATACAATATCTATATATGATAGCTATTTAGACGTCACTTATGTTTTACACCCGCGCTACCCCAGCCCCCGCTCTGCCATTAGTTAAGTAACCTAACGGGTGATGACGGGACCCCGTGGCGAATGCGGATGGCATAAGAGGACGTTGTATTTTCGTTGTTATCTGTAATGATAGGTTAAAGATGGGACGCATTATTTTTTAATGCAAAGTAAATAAAACCTAAACTGAATCGTTGGAACAATTTCTAAAAACCACTCGGTTTTCTTGAAAAAGCAAAACTTTAAATGCGGAGGTTAAACCACTCCTTTCAATAAAAGCTTTCTTAGTTCCTTCGATCAAATCAAGTTCACTACGTTAACGGTTTTTTTCCAAAAACCAGCCGTAACCCTCCGTCGTTTCAAATAGACAGCACATCGTATTTGTAACGATCTAGAAATCGTTTTGTGCTTGTTTCTGTTTTTGGGTAAAATTCGTCGGTATTTTCAGTTTTATACCGATTGCGATCAAACGGCCATATCGAGTTACCAGCACCTAGTTTTGATAAAATAAAGCTAGTGCGCACACTTTGATAGTATATGGGACGTTTTGGTGCAATTTGAATTTTTCCCATTTTTAATGTTATTTTAATCCGGCTTGCACATTCTCGGGATTTTCTCTTTTCATCTCTTCTTAAAATTTCCTAAGTTAAACTTAACCACAAAGTTTAAGGTTGTGTGGCCTAGGTTTATTGGAGAAAAGAAAAAGAAAAGAATTGAAAAGAAGAGAGAAGAAGGTGCATGCATGTGTGTGTGTGTGTGTTGACTTTGCATTAAATTTGCATTAATGAGTGGAAATTGCTTGGAAATTGCCTCTCTCTCTCTCCTCCTCACACTTGGCCGAGCTCACCCCTCCCCACTTCTGCACTAAGCCAATTTCTTACTCCCTTTTCATCACAAATCATTCATTTTTCATTCCAAGTTCACAAAAATCATATATTTGTTCATCTCATTTTATTTTCTTGCCTTGGGTGCTCTTGAACTTGGATCCTTGTATTCTTTCAGTTAGGTAATGATCTTTATCTCTTCTTTAGTTAGTTTTTGTGCTTTGAAGATTGATAGTTTCTGTTTAGATTGTTAAATTAGGGTTTGATACGAAATATAGTATTTTGATGTCGGTTTGTGGTTTCTAGGATCTGCTTTGACCCAGGTAGTTTACTGATAAATTAAACATAGTGAGTGTGTTGTACTAGAGAACCTGGAGCACCACCAGAGAGACGAGCCCCAGACCACCGGCCTGGGCCGGCGACAGGAAGAAGAGGGGCCGGCGACGCCGGCCAACCTGAGGAGTTAGGGTTTGGGTCTTGGACTGTAGGTGTCTGCTAGGGTTAGGGTTCCTCTGGTCTTGTTGAAATTGTTTAGTTTTCACAGTAGGAAAATCTGGGATCATTTGTGCAGTTTCTAGTGTTTCGTATTCGTACGATACGTGTTACGACACGCGTCGTGCCGTTTTAGTGGTTTCGCTCTTAAGTTGTTTTCGTCGTGTCGCTACTCTCGTTAGCCACGATACGAACACTAAAGAGGTGTTTGTGTGTTGTTGTGTCGGTTAGATGTAGCTAGTTCGTATTTTGTAGCTATTATTGATATATGTATGTTGTTGTTGGTTATATGTTGCAGGTTCGCAGACGAGGACTACGGACACTGCCACAGGGGGATTCAGGTGGTAGATTCATCTAGCTTGGAGTGTGGGTGAGTAGATTTAACATCTACAGGGGAATCGCCCGCATGGCGTTATGCGTCTGGGCTAGAAACCTTTACCTTTGTCGCATATTCTATATCATGTTTAGAATTGCGCATATACCTTACTGCTTAGTGATAGTTGTGATTGGACTAGTATCCTTAGGACACTGCACTATTATTGACGGCTCAGATTGCGAGAGCACTGATTGGATGCCACACACACCGTCAATAATTGCCATGTCATACACGACCATATTTTAGAAATGCTATTGTATGGTTAGGGACATTGTGACTTTGATACATATTTCTTATCGCTATACTTAGACTTGACATGCTAGTTCCTGTTTACCTATAGTATGTTGTACCATTATTGCTAGGTAGATATACACCTAGGGACTTAGATACAGGTGTATATGCTTTTCATACTTCACCTATACCTGATAGGTATATTACCTCATCACTTAGATACAGGTGTATTTGCATTTCATACTTTACTTATACCTGATAGGTATATCACATCAGCATACAGGTTGGTGTACTGGTATTTCATACTTATACCTGATAGGTATATTACATCACCACATAGGTAGATACCTATATTTCTGCTTTACGATTCATGTATTCATTTATATCTGGTGAATACTATGCTATTCATTTATACGCTTTCATTACAGTTTTCATATTGCGTATATTTATTCATGGATTATCGCATTGTTATATGGATTTTTCATGATGTTTTCTGGATTTGGGGACCGTGGTAGTTCATGAAATTATGCATACATTGAAACACCCGGTTTCCTTGAGATGATATTATAGCATCCACCATGAGATTTATCGGTGCAGATATATATATCCTATGCGAGGAGGCGTCGAGAGCCGCATGAGGATACATGGTGGGGCCCGGAGGTACCCCGAAGCAAGAATGTTGTCGGAGTGAGCCGAAGTCGCATTGAGGCGATGAGGCCTAGGGGAGCCATACTTTCCTGTGACATTACCAGAGACTCGGCGGATATCAGGGGGATACCGTTGGGAGTCATGTGCGTATCGATACGTCGAGAGGCGAGGGGCAGAGTGAGGCACTCGAGCTCTCGTGATAGCGTATGATACGTACTTATCAGTTTTTCTGTGTCGATGCTTGACACATTGGTTTCATGATATTTCTAAATACTCTTTGTATATATAACAGGGGATTTAGCCGCTGTTATATATGCCTTTACACCAATATTAGTGGAATGGGACGCTAATATATGTGTATTGCCCTCATCATATTATTATGTCATTATATTTAGGATGTTAGAACTGTGCTGGAGATTTGACTTGGGATTCATGAGATTCATTGGGACTGGACGATGATATCGTACACACTAGAGATGTGAGATCCACATAGTGTTGTACATATGATATATGTGAGATAGACTGATATTGTACAGACGAGATATGTGGGATCCACTAGCTGTTGTACATGAGATATATGGGAGATACTGATATTGTACATACGAGATATGTGGGATCCACTAGCTGTTGTACATGAGATATATGGGAGATACTGATATTGTACGTACGAGAGATGTGAGATCCACTAGTTGTTGTACATTGGATATTGAGAGATATACTTGATGTGTACATTCGATACTTATGCGAGACATATTTGATATTGTGTAGTTGAAGAGATGTGACACTTAGATGATATGAGAGCTAATTTGGTGACTGATTGAGGAATTGGGAATTGTTTTGTCTGATTGGATTGTGATCCTACCACGATGTCAGGATTCCGTGGAAATGACATATTTCACTCCATACCTCATCATTATATACTTGTGCACTATTCCATGTATTAGGAGTACCTGTGAGAGTACCTTCTTGAGTGTTGCACATTTACTTTCTCATATCCCCAGTGCATGATTATTGCATACTGTTGTCATATCATTATTGCAGGACATATTGGTGGTACTTGTTAGTGTACTTTCCATTATTTCGTACTCATGACCTATTATTACTGAAATGGACTTATATTAGATTCATGCTGTACGTACATTCTCGCGATTACCTGCATATGTTATTTACTATTCACGAGTTGGCAACTCACCCCCGTTGTGCCACAGGTATTGCAGGTGTTTCCCCAAAGTAGTCAAGGCAAGCTATTCAGCTTTCAGCTACACACTCATCTATCATCTTTTGGTTGCGGATACCACTTCGCCTGTTAGTGTGCAGTTTTGCCCAGGTGGGTTTTGTGGGTATCTGAGATTTGTATTGTATATTCGTTGTATATTGTACTCTCCATCTACTAGCAGTTATTGTGACTTAGAGACTTGGTGAGGACGATTTGTATATTATTGTGGATTTGTGGATTTTATACAGTTCCTTTCTTTTGTCTCTTATTTCTTCGCTACGGCGTCGTATATCTGTTGTGGTGTTGTTTTCCGCCGTTGGGCGTGGATTTTGCTCCCGTTTGGGATGTTTTACTTTATATCTATGTTGTACCCTTTTTAGGGGCTTGTTTTATAAAGGAGGTGCTGCCAAAATTTTAAAGAAAATATGGACTATTTTAAAGAATTTGGGTTGTGATTTCAAACGTTTCCAAAACTTTATATTATCTTTTCCGTATTTTTATGGTTTAGATTTCTGGGTTTTGGCTTTCTTTTACTGCGTTACGTCTGGAGGCGTTGCGTAGTATTAGGGCCATCACGTACCTTTTTTTGGGTCGTGACAAAGTTGGTATCAGAGCGTGGTTTTACCTTTCGGAGTGTAGGATGACCTGGTATGATGGAGTAGGTAACCTAAGCGGAGTAACGTACTGTGGGTATGTCTGCAGCATACTTACGATGCAGTATTTCGCCTAAAGTGCCTAAGTACAATTGTTTGAGATTCCTTCTTTGATGATTCATATCCTTGAGATTCGATTTCCTTGTTCTTATCGAATCCTATCTCTATTTATAGTCTTGCCATCGATGACTATGGGGACTCAGAGTGATGCAGCGAGAGCCGAGGTCAGGGTTAGCTCGGGTGAGACGAGCACTGACCAGGAGGGCACTCGTGTTGCACAGTTGCAGACGGATCAGCCTTCGACTGATCAGCTTGCTAGACTTGTGACAGAGATGCAGGATTTGCGCCAGACGATGAGATCATTGGTTGATGCCATTCGAGCGCAGCGACAGGAGGTTGTCACCCCAGTTGGACAGTTGTTCCTTGGGATCAGCGTGCAGCAGTCTGTTACTTATGTAGCACCAGTGGATGTAGCTCCAGTCGATGAGACACGTATTCCAGAGACTTTACGAGTTTCAGGACAGTGGAGGACCCGTGTAGGTGTGCCAGTCCAGGGACAGAGGTTCAGTCGTCGTGACAGGTTTTGTGCACGGCATGGGAGTAACAGAGGTGTGAGACGAGGACAGTCGTCTAGCTCTTATTCCCAGGATGGTCAGCTGTTTTCTTCCGGATGTTATCGGTGCGGGAGTTTGGATCATCAGGTTAGAGTTTGTACTGAGCCACATAGACGCGAGACAGCTATACCACAGAGTGGAGGATTTCAGCCAGTTGTTGGTAGGAGACAGACACGAGGGTTTGTTTCTACTCAACCGGACGCTCGGACGTCCAGTGCAGATTTGTCAGGTATCCTTGTTCTGATTTGTTGTTGTACTTGTTGGTTTTTCGCACTTTGTGCCGTGGTTGGGACGAGGATTGTGTTAGTTAGATCAGCCGTTTTGTTGTGTTAACTTCTGTCAGCGATTCTTTTGTTGCGCGACACGTATTTCAGTCGTATGCCAATCGGTGAGGAGATTTTGCCGTCATTGGATCCTTCTTGAGATGTTGGATTTGACGTTCTCCTGGGCATGGATTGGTTAGCTACGTGTTAGGCGTCCATGGACTACCGTGTGGAAACAGTCAGGATTTGTTTTCCCGGCGAGTCAGTTCTTGTTGTGCAGGTGGATAGTTGTGCCGCCTCTCACAGCTCGAATTCAGCCTTTTTCCGCTAGTCAGCTTTGGAGGAGATGTCGTGGATTCTTGACGTTCATTCGAGATACCGGAGCCACATTGGGATTGTTGGGCTGGGTACCTATCGTGCAAGAGTTGTCCGACGATATTCCAGAAAAACTAGCGAAATTCTAGGAGCTTAAGGATCTGCTGCAGAGTTGTTTGTTGGGAGGTTTGTGTGTCCGAGTGTTTCGCTGTTAGGAGTTCCAAATTCTGTTCGTTCAGGAGGATGACGACAATTTGCGGTTGTGGATTGTTAGATCGTCAATTGAACCGGCTTACGGTGCGGTTAGGTATCAGTTACCTCGTTTTGACGATTTCTTCGATCAGCTCCAGAGTGCGAGATTTTTTTCTAAGTTTGTTTGGGATCAGGTCATCATTGTTGCGGGTTCGGAGTGGTGGCATTCCGAATTCTGTTTTTGTGCGTGCTACGGGCAGTTTGTGTTTTGGTAGTGTCGTTGGACTTGCCAATACCCTAGCAGCATTTGTGGATATGATGCACCAGATTTTTCCAGGCCTTTCCTCGACCAGCTATTGTTGTGTTTTGATGACATTCTGGTCAATTCTTGTGTTTTGAGGAACAGGAGCAGCATTTGAGAATTTGTTTTGCAGACATTGGTAGAGCCCAGCTGTTGGCTAGATTCTCGGAGTGTTCCTTCAGGCTTGTTTGTGTTGACTCCTAGGTCTTGTAGTTACGGGAGACGGTTTCGTATGGTTCCGAGGGAGATCGTGACCGTACAACTTAGGCCCAGACTTGTGTACGGACAGAGGTCCTTTGATCTTGTGTTTAGCAGGTTTTTATCGCCGTTTCGTGCAGGATTACCAGAGTATTGTTGCACCGTTGACTGTGAAGACCAGGTAAGGAGGTTCTTTTCTTTGGACTGAGGCATGTGTGCAGAGTTTTCAGCAGTTGGAGATTTGGTTAGCAATTGCATCAGTTCTTGCTTTTGATTCGGAGCCCTTGATTGTGACAAGGTTGTGCTAAGTTAGGGATGCGTTTGTGTACCTGATGTTATCGGGTAGAGACGTGAAATCCTAGAGAAAGCACATCAGTCAACTCTCTGTGTTCATTCAAGTTCCACCAACATTGACGTGACTTGTGAGATAGTTACGGGTGGACAGGAATGTGAAGAGAAATTTCAGGTTTCGTTTCAAGGTGTTGGTTTGGTTTGTTGTTTGCGGCAGTTGGGATCGTCACTCGCCATTGTAGGATACTTCTGGATAGCTGTTATCAGGAGACATTTCAATTGGCAACCTTTAGGTTTAGTCAGGTGGTGTCGATCACCAGTCTGTTTTTCTGACTCAGCGTAGTAGGATTTTGGACCTCAGCTAGTCTAGAGACTTCGGAGATGTTCCAGTTGGTTCAGGTCAGGATGATAGTAGCCCAGTGTACACAGAGGTCTTGTATCGACCATGTTGGTCGCAGACTTGAGTTCGCAGCGGGAGATCATGTATTCCTACGGACTCTCCGATGAATGACATGTTGAGTTTTGGGAAGCTGCAAGCGAGATTTGGGAGTTTTGTACTCTTCTCTTTGAAGGTATGCTTGGTGAAAATTTTAAATTCGGGGACGAATTTTTATAAGGGGGGGAGATTGTAACGATCTAGAAATCGTTTTGTGCTTGTTTCTGTTTTTGGGTAAAATTCGTCGGTATTTTCAGTTTTATACCGATTGCGATCAAACGGCCATATCGAGTTACCAGCACCTAGTTTTGATAAAATAAAGCTAGTGCGCACACTTTGAGAGTATATGGGACGTTTTGGTGCAATTTGAATTTTTCCCATTTTTAATGTTATTTTAATCCGGCTTGCACATTCTCGGGATTTTCTCTTTTCATCTCTTCTTAAAATTTCCTAAGTTAAACTTAACCACAAAGTTTAAGGTTGTGTGGCCTAGGTTTATTGGAGAAAAGAAAAAGAAAAGAATTGAAAAGAAGAGAGAAGAAGGTGCATGCATGTGTGTGTGTGTTGACTTTGCATTAAATTTGCATTAATGAGTGGAAATTGCTTGGAAATTGCCTCTCTCTCTCTCCTCCTCACACTTGGCCGAGCTCACCCCTCCCCACTTCTGCACTTAGCCAATTTCTTACTCTCTTTTCATCACAAATCATTCATTTTTCATTCCAGGTTCACAAAAATCATATATTTGTTCATCTCATTTTATTTTCTTGCCTTGGGTGCTCTTGAACTTGGATCCTTGTATTCTTTCAGTTAGGTAATGATCCTTATCTCTTCTTTAGTTAGTTTTTGTGCTTTGAAGATTGATAGTTTCTGTTTAGATTGTTAAATTAGGGTTTGATACGAAATATCGTATTTTGATGTCGGTTTGTGGTTTCTAGGATCTGCTTTGACCCAGGTAGTTTACTAATAAATTAAACATAGTGAGTGTGTTGTACTAGAGAACCTGGAGCACCACCAGAGAGACGAGCCCCAGACCACCGGCCTGGGCCGGCGACAGGAAGAAGAGGGGCCGGCGACGCCGGCCAACCTGAGGAGTTAGGGTTTGGGTCTTGGACTGTAGGTGTCTGCTAGGGTTAGGGTTCCTCTGGTCTTGTTGAAATTGTTTAGTTTTCACAGTAGGAAAATCTGGGATCATTTGTGCAGTTTCTAGTGTTTCGTATTCGTACGATACGTGTTACGACACGCGTCGTGCCGTTTTAGTGGTTTCGCTCTTAAGCTGTTTTCGTCGTGTCGCTACTCTCGTTAGCCACGATACGAACACTAAAGAGGTGTTTGTGTGTTGTTGTGTCGGTTAGATGTAGCTAGTTCGTATTTTGTAGCTATTATTGATATATGTATGTTGTTGTTGGTTATATGTTGCAGGTTCGCAGACGAGGACTACGGACACTGCCACAGGGGGATTCAGGTGGTAGATTCATCTAGCTTGGAGTGTGGGTGAGTAGATTTAACATCTACAGGGGAATCGCCCGCATGGCGTTATGCGTCTGGGCTAGAAACCTTTACCTTTGTCGCATATTCTATATCATGTTTAGAATTGCGCATATACCTTACTGCTTAGTGATAGTTGTGATTGGACTAGTATCCTTAGGACACTGCACTATTATTGACGGCTCAGATTGCGAGAGCACTGATTGGATGCCACACACACCGTCAATAATTGCCATGTCATACACGACCATATTTTAGAAATGCTATTGTATGGTTAGGGACATTGTGACTTTGATACATATTTCTTATCGCTATACTTAGACTTGACATGCTAGTTCCTGTTTACCTATAGTATGTTGTACCATTATTGCTAGGTACATATACACCTAGGGACTTAGATACAGGTGTATATGCTTTTCATACTTCACCTATACCTGATAGGTATATTACCTCATCACTTAGATACAGGTGTACTTGCATTTCATACTTTACTTATACCTGATAGGTATATCACATCAGCATACAGGTAGGTGTACTGGTATTTCATACTTATACCTGATAGGTATATTACATCACCACATAGGTAGATACCTATATTTCTGCTTTACGATTCATGTATTCATTTATATCTGGTGAATGCTATGCTATTCATTTATACGCTTTCATTACAGTTTTCATATTGCGTATATTTATTCATGGATTATCGCATTGTTATATGGATTTATCATGATGTTTTCTGGATTTGGGGACCGTGGTAGTTCATGAAATTATGCATACATTGAAACACCCGGTTTCCTTGAGATGATATTATAGCATCCACCATGAGATTTATCGGTGCAGATATATATATCCTATGCGAGGAGGCGTCGAGAGCCGCATGAGGATACATGGTGGGGCCCGGAGGTACCCCGAAGCAAGAATGTTGTCGGAGTGAGCCGATGTCGCATTGAGGCGATGAGGCCTAGGGGAGCCATACTTTCCGGTGACATTACCAGAGACTCGGAGGATATCAGGGGGATACCGTTGGGAGTCATGTGCGTATCGATACGTCGAGAGGCGAGGGGCAGAGTGAGGCACTCGAGCTCTCGTGATAGCGTATGATACGTACTTATCAGTTTTTCTGTGTCGATGCTTGACACATTGGTTTCATGATATTTCTAAATACTCTTTGTATATATAACAGGGGATTTAGCCGCTGTTATATATGCCTTTACACCAATATTAGTGGAATGGGACGCTAATATATGTGTATTGCCCTCATCATATTATTATGTCATTATATTTAGGATGTTAGAACTGTGCTGGAGATTTGACTTGGGATTCATGAGATTCATTGGGACTGGACGATGATATCGTACACACTAGAGATGTGAGATCCACATAGTGTTGTACATATGATATATGTGAGATAGACTGATATTGTACAGACGAGATATGTGGGATCCATTAGCTGTTGTACATGAAATATATGGGAGATACTGATATTGTACATACGAGATATGTGGGATCCACTAGCTGTTGTACATGAGATATATGGGAGATACTGATATTGTACATACGAGAGATGTGAGATCCACTAGCTGTTGTACATTGGATATTGAGAGATATACTTGATGTGTACATTCGATACTTATGCGAGACATATTTGATATTGTGTAGTTGAGGAGATGTGACACTTAGATGATATGAGAGCTAATTTGGTGATTGATTGAGGAATTGGGAATTGTTTTGTCTGATTGGATTGTGATCCTACCACGATGTCAGGATTCCGTGGAAATGACATATTTCACTCCATACCTCATCATTATATACTTGTGCACTATTCCATGTATTAGGAGTACCTGTGAGAGTACCTTCATGAGTGTTGCACATTTACTTTCTCATATCCCCAGTGCATGATTATTGCATACTGTTGTCATATCATTATTACAGGACATATTGGTGGTACTTGTTAGTGTACTTTCCATTATTTCGTACTCATGACCTATTATTACTGAAATGGACTTATATTAGATTCATGCTGTACGTACATTCTCGCGATTACCTGCATATGTTATTTACTATTCACGAGTTGGCAACTCACCCCCGTTGTGCCACAGGTATTGCAGGTGTTTCCCCAAAGTAGTCAAGGCAAGCTATTCAGCTTTCAGCTACACACTCATCTATCATCTTTTGGTTGCGGATACCACTTCGCCTGTTAGTGTGCAGTTTTGCCCAGGTGGGTTTTGTGGGTATCTGAGATTTGTATTGTATATTCGTTGTATATTGTACTCTCCATCTACTAGCAGTTATTGTGACTTAGAGACTTGGTGAGGACGATTTGTATATTATTGTGGATTTGTGGATTTTATACAGTTCCTTTCTTTTGTCTCTTATTTCTTCGCTACGGCGTCGTATATCTGTTGTGGTGTTGTTTTCCGCCGTTGGGCGTGGATTTTGCTCCCGTTTGGGATGTTTTACTTTATATCTATGTTGTACCCTTTTTAGGGGCTTGTTTTATAAAGGAGGTGCTGCCAAAATTTTAAAGAAAATGTGGACTATTTTAAAGAATTTGGGTTGTGATTTCAAACGTTTCCAAAACTTTATATTATCTTTTCCGTATTTTTATGGTTTAGATTTCTGGGTTTTGGCTTTCTTTTACTGCGTTACGTCTGGAGGCGTTGCGTAGTATTAGGGCCATCACGTACCTTTTTTTGGGTCGTGACAGTATTCTTGCTATGCTTGTTGGCCTACGTCAAGGCATAGTGTATAGTAGTAGAGTGTGTGCCTATTTGTTGCATAGATAGATGCATTAGTTTAAGACAGACGTACACCTTGTTGGCCTACGTCAAGGGCTTGTACGATGTACTTAGATTAATCAGGACAACGACGGGTAGAAATTGACTTGCGTCTTATGACTTGTTGGCCTACGTCAAGGTCTATAAGAGCTTGGGGTAAAAATCATATCGGGAGTTTCAAAAATAAAGGAAACTTGCAGATTAAGCATACCTTCTGGAGTGTGATGACTAGTGTGGCTTCCATCTAGTGCATCATGCAATGATAGTTGGATCCCGATCACACTGATGAGTAGGATTACTCTCGGGAAACATTCTCACTTAACAATCAATGCTATAAACCAAGTAGGTGTCCAGAAAGGTGTTAGAGGGGCTACGCCTCCAGGGAAAAGAGGTTATTTAATTAAGGAACTTCGCGAAAGCGTTGGAAAACCTCCCTCGAAGTACCAACACTAGCCTGGCTGAAAGGTTAAGCAAGTATTGTGACGTGTGATTAAATCCTGACTAGTTCTTCTTTTAGGTTTTGAAGAAGGATTTGAGGGAACAGTGGGAGCCATCATATTTAGATAAACTAATTACCAATCTAAACTTGCAAGAAGCATATGCTGAGTGTTTTCTTTTCTCTCTCTCTAGCAGCGAACATGACAGGATTAAAACTATTACTTGAGAAAAATATACAGACCGGACAGAACTATAAAGATTGGCTAAGGAACGTCAACATTGCGCTGACTTATCACAAAGCAGCATATGTTACCACCGCTGTTCCTCCCCTTATCCCTGGACCAGATTCCTCAGTTGTGGACAAGGAAGTTCGCAAAACTTGGGATCTGGATTATGAGCGAGCTAAGTGTATCGTGCTGGCGTCCATGAACAACGAACTCCAAAAACAGCACGCGAGTATGGATATTGTATCCATCTTCCTCCATGTAAAGGAATTATATGGAGAACACTCCCGTATCGCAAGGTACGAGACCTCAAGGAAACTCTTCTAGATGAGGTTAGCTCCAGGATCGCCTGTAGGAGAGCACATCCTCAAAATGATCAGCCTCATTGAGGAACTCGCAAACCTGGGATGCGTGCCAGAGAATGATTTGTATATCGACTTGATTTTGCAGTCCCTTCCCCACACCTTCTCTCAGTTCGTGCTTAGCTTCAACATGCACGAAATGGAAGCTGATCTTCCAAAGCTCCTCAACATGTTGAGGGTAGCAGAGACCTCCTTGAAAATGGAGAAGACCCCCGTTCTTTATGTTGGCCAATCATCCTCTTCTAAATCTAAAGTGAAAGCTAAAGGAAAGAAAAAGATGAAAGCCACCAAACCGAAGGGTGGGGTCAAGAAGGTGCAGGGAAAGAACAAGGCAGGAAGGGTGAAAGCGGATATAAACGAATGCCATTATTGTCACAAGAAAGGGCACTGGAAGAAGGACTGTATGGCCTTCAAGGCAAAGGACACGAAGCAAGCGGTTGCTTCTGCTTCAGGTGTGTTCGTAATCGAATATTGTCTTTCAGTAAACTCTACTTCATGGGTACTTGATACCGGTTCTGGTTCTCACGTCTGTAATTCATTGCAGGATCTGAGAAATAGTAGAGTACTGAGGGCAGGTGATATGACTCTCCGGATGGGCAATGGAATGCATGTAGATGCTGTTGCAATAGGGGAGTATCACCTAGGGTTGACTAGTGGACATGTTTTGGTGTTGTACAGCTGTTTTTGTATTCCCAGTATGCTGTGTAATATTATATCAGTATCTTTGTTGTCTAATAAAGGATATAATTTTGCGCTTGAAAGTAATGTCATGAACATTCTCCTAAATCATGAACTGATTGGGTATGGCACACTGGAAAACGGCATATACATACTTAATCAACCTCGAATTTTCAATATTCAAAACACACATCAAAGAAAGGCTCCAGATTCAAATCAAGCCTTCTTATGGCATTGCAGACTTGGTCATATAAACGAAACAAGGTTGACTAAGTTACAAAAAGATGGATATCTAGATCCATTTACATATTCATCATATGCAACTTGTCAATCATGTATCAAAGGAAAAATGACCAAATCTCCGTTCTCCGGACACGGAGCAAGAGCTGCTGAACTCTTGGGACTTGTACACAGTGATGTATGTGGTCCAATGTCTACGCATGCACGAAGCGGTCACTCCTACTTCATAACTTTTACTGATGACTTCTCTAGGTATGGACATATATTCTTAATGAAACATAAATCCGAGGCCTTTGAGAAGTTTAAGGAGTATAAAAATGAAGTAGAGAAACAGACTGGTAAAAGCATCAAGACACTTTCGATATAATCGAGGTGGAGAATACTTAAGTACCAGTTTCCTTGAATACTTAAAAGAGAATGGAATTCTCTCTCAGCTTACTCCACCTTATACACCTCAGCATAATGGTGTATCAGAAAGGAGGAATCGCACGTTATTAGATATGGTACGTTCAATGATGAGTAGTGCTGAGTTGCCACTTTCCTTCTGGGGATTTGCTCTAGAATCAGCGGCATACTTATTGAATAGAGTTCCAACTAAGTCTGTGCCTACCACTCCATATGAAATGTGGAGCGGGAAGAGACCATATCTCAAGTATATTAAGATATGGGGGTGCCCGACATATGTTAAAAAGCATAAAGCGGACAAGCTCGAGTCACGATCGGTTTTGTGCAAGTTTGTAGGATACCCCAAACAATCAAGGGGGTACATGGTCTACCATATTGAAGAACAAAAGGTGTTTGTCGCTCGCCACATTGTCTTCTTAGAGAGCGAATTTCTTGCAAAAGAAATTAGTGGGAGTGCGGTAGAGCTGGAAGAAATTCCAGAATCTCAAACTGCTACCGAGGACTTAGAAGAACCTCAGATTTCAATAGAACATGACGAACCAACGCCACTCCGCAGATCTAGTAGGCTTTCTCATCCTCCAGAGAGATACTCTGGTTTTCTTCTAGATGAGGATCGAGAGGATTGCATCATCGACGATGATGAGCCTACAAGTTTTCAACAGGCTATCACGAGTATTGACTCATTGAAGTGGCTGGATGCTATGAGATCCGAAATGGAATCCATGTACACCAATAAAGTATGGACTTTAGAAGTTGCTTCTCCTGGGGTTAAACCAGTTGGATGCAAATGGATCTTCAAAAAGAAGATTGGTGCACTTGGACAAGTGGAAACCTACAAAGCTAGACTCGTAGCAAAAGGTTTTCGTCAAAGACCAGGATTGGACTATGATGAAACCTTTTCACCTGTAGCTATGCTTAAATCCATTCGGATCCTGCTTACGATTGCTGCCTTCCATGACTATGAAATGTGGAAGATGGACGTAAAAACAGCTTTTCTAAATGGACATTTAGAAGAGAGTGTTTACATGGATCAACCAGAAGGTTTCTTAGACAGTGGGAGCAGCGGAAGAGTCTGCAAGTTGCTTAAATCCATTTATGGATTAAAGCAAGCATCGCGAAGTTGGAACATCTGCTTTGATGAGACAGTCAAAGAGTTTGACTTTATCAAAAATACAGATGAACCATGTATTTATAGGAAGATTGTAGAAGGAGCAGTAGTCTTCCTCGTTTTGTACGTCGACGACATAATACTGATAGGGAATGATATCCCTATGCTACAATCAGTAAAACTCTTCTTGTCACAGAAATTCTCCATGAAAGACTTGGGTGATGCAACCTACATTTTAGGCATTAAGATCTATCGTAATAGATCTAATAGAATGTTGGGACTTTCACAGTCCAGGTATATTGACACTATACTAAAGAGATTTAGTATGGAAGATTCCAAGCGCGGTAATATGCCCGCTTGTCACGGGATCACCCTCTCCAAAGAGATGTCTCCCAAGACTGATGAAGAGAGGGATCGCATGAGCATTTTACCCTACGCTTCGGCGGTAGGATCTATAATGTATGCGATGTTATGTACAAGACTGGATGTAGCTTACGCACTTGGTGTGGTAAGCAGGTATCAGTCTGACCCAGGTAAGAAACATTGGATAGCGGTAAAGAACATTCTTAAGTACCTGAGAATGACTAAGGAGATGTTCTTGATTTACGGTAATGGAGACCTCCAGGTAGAGGCTTTTACCGACTCCGGCTTCCAAAGTGACAAAGATGATTCTAAATCCATTTCGGGTTTTGTGTTTACCCTCAATGGAGGGGCGGTATGTTGGAAGAGTTCCAAACAGGATACCGTCGCAGACTCAACTATGGAGGCTGAGTATATAGCTGCTAGTGAAGCCGCAAAAGAGGCTGTCTGGATGAAGAAGTTCATTTCTGAACTTCAGGTGGTTCCGTCCATTGCAAATCCAATACCTTTGTATTGTGATAGCAATGGGGCCGTAGCACTGGCAAAGGAACCCAGGTCCCATCAGAAATCTAGGCATATCTTAAGGCGTTTTCACCTGATCAGGGAGATCGTTGATCGTCGGGAGATCGAGGTACGGAGAGTGGATACAAAAGACAACACGGCAGATCCATTCACAAAGGCCATTCCTCAAGTTCAGTTCGAGAGGCTGTTTGAGATGTTGGGCATGCGGTACTCCAGCAACTGGATATAGTGAAGACAGTGGGTACTCATTGCGCCAATTATAGGCCCTAGTGCAAGTGGGAGATTGTTGGATATATATGCCCTAGAGGCCTTCATTGTATAGGATACTGGGATATGTATGTAAATAACAGTCTTGCTTAATATGATAGTACGCTATTTGGTTTGTCTTTATCTTAACGTATGATATATTTTGCGTAGTATTCCTATATATATACATATTGATAAAGCCCTTAGGATGTTTGCCTGACTTCCGGCGTTATGATGGCAGTCATACTAGTGGGAGCTGGATAGTCAATAAGAACATCCCTAGATGTCCCTGGTCCCAGGAGTATCGAGACTGGGCATCGATACTTCGGAGTAGACTGGTGTATACATATCTAGACCTCGAGGAGGGGCGATGGATTGGTCCCGCAGCCATTGGTGGAGTGCACCTAAGATTGTATACAGATGCTCACCAGGTGTGAGTACACCGGACAGGACTCGCCGAGAACTGACTGGATGGTATTTATACCTAACGTCAGATAGCAGTTCTCATGTGACATGTGTGCATATAGTCCGTTGACTTAATGTCGTCATTTGTCTCGTGTGAGTTCCCACTGTGCTTTGATTACTACCCCACCACGGTTCAAAGGAGTCGTGCAAATAGGTTTTAGTTGGGCACAGTCCCGAGCCACGTGGAAGCAGTGAGTGATTGTTAGGGATTCGTCTCTCCCGGTATAGGGAGTTGATATCGCACAGTGATCGATTGGTTATTACCATAAGTCCCTGGCCAGGGCTGATTGAGAATTACTGATAGATTGATCAGTAGATTCTCGGATGGTGATAGAGCCATACCGACACGACTTGTACGGTTATTAGGGGTCTGACGTTCACCACCTCCCTAGACCATACATGCGATACTCTTTGACGAGTAGACCGGACTGCACGGATATTGTCACGCACAGGCTCAGTAGGAGTTCGGATGGGTATCCTCACCGGCCTTCTTATCGACATCTACCTGGGGACCGTTACGTACAGCTAGTGCTGCTTGCGGTCTTTGGTTAAACCCACTGCCAGCGTAGTAGTCGAGTCTTTAGAGTCCCACACAGAGTTTTCCTAACTTCAGGCGAAATGATATAGAAGTCGTACGGTTTTACGACAAGGGTTCGGACCAATACGTGTTTAAACGCACGTACGACATTCGGACAGTTTTTACTAGAAGGCATTGGTTTAAGCCAGATTCTAGTATCAGGTTATTGGATTTATACAGTCTTTAGTTTTTCCGTGTTTTCACGGATGCGAAGGGCGTTCTCGTAATTATTCGAGAAGCTTCTAGAAGGAGGGTGACTAAGGAGGTTAAGGTGGCATTTTCATTAATTTCTTTGTGTGACTCATTTATATGATTCATCATATCATTAATGCTTCATTAATGATCTAATGACTCACATAATGAATCACTCTCTTTCAATAAATGAAACATGGTGAATAATCATTTAATTGATATTATTTGATAATTCATTATGTATCATATATTCAAGTGAGAAGGATTTTATTCTCATTATTCTCTCCACCTTCTCTCTCCTCAAGCTCTCTCTCCTTCTCCAAACCCTAATCTTACCACTCATGAGTTGAGTACAAGGATTAGTAAAGACTAAACACTCCATAACCTAACTCTACATCATCTTAGTTACTTTGGTTAGCAACTAGAGAAACAAAGTTACCTCAAGTCTTAAGGTGTAGCTTAGATTAGGGTACTCGGGTGGATCATCTATCACGGATAGAAGGCCGAGGAGGACATTGAGATCACAAAGACGAAGGACTAGAATCGTTTGGTATAATCTCTTCACATAGTAGCTTAGAACTCTATGTTTATCGTTAAGTATTGTTTGGAAAAGATCTTCGGTTAGTCGATGTATGCTACCAAACAAGATTGTTTTTCATATTTCCGCCTCCCCGCAACTCGTGGGGTGTTGCACATCGACTTACAAAAACTGTTTCTAAAAACCGTAAAAATTGGTCAACCAAATTGACGGATGCTCTTTGGGCTTTTCGTACAGCTTATAAGACCGATCTTGGTATGTCTCCATACCGCCTTGTGTTTGGGAAGGCATGCCATCTTCCTATCGAGATCGAACATAAAGCAATCGGGGCTATTAAAGAGATTAACTTCGATCTTGATCAAGCCTGCAGCTATCGGAAGCTGCAATTAAATGAGCTAAGCGAACTCCGCGATGAAGCTTACGATAATGCGGTTATAGTAAAGAACCGGACTAAGGTGTTCCACGATAAAAACCTTTATAGAAAAACTTTCACACCGGGACAACAAGTCCTTCTTTACGATTCCCGTCTCCATCTTCATCCGGGTAAGCTTAAATCTCGTTGGAAAGGACCTTTTGTTGTGCGGTATGTATACCCGCACGGAGAAGTAGAAGTTGAAAATATAAAAAACGGTTCAATTTTTAAAGTAAATGGGCATCGATTAAAACCGTACTTTTCTGCTGATCCGGCAGAGGAGCTCCTGTTTTTACAGGAGCCACTTTATCATAACTAAATTTCCTCCGCCTCACCTCCATGTTTGGTAACATTGTATCATTATATGAATGGAGGTGAGAGAAAAAAGACTTCACTGAATATCTATGCATGCCAAGGTACAAGTTTCGGGGTAGTTTTTATTTAACTATTATTTTACCCCTATTATTCACTCTCCCCAAGTGTACATGTCTATGGTCTCAAAGGACAACATCAGTGAGGACACTGCTGAAAACGGGTTTGGGGGGAGGTTTGTATTAACTGATTTATCTTTGGCACTAGGCATAAAAAAATATTTTTTATAATAAAAGAGTAGAAAGTAAAAAATATACATATGAAGGATATGAACAGTTTGAGAAAAACAAGAAAGTTAGATATTTTCTTAAACGAAACTAGTAATAAGTAGTTATGAGCCGTTGTCCAAAGGGTTGGTAAGATAAAGGAAATTACTAATCTGAGGATAAAATTAAATCTGAAAAATAGTCCTTATTTTGGACACCAAACATTTGAACGTTGATACCCTACTATACGCACTTACGCACATCTTGAAACTTAGGATAGTAGAGGATACCTTGAAATGCTTTTGTCTAAAAGCCTTTGTATAATGGAAAATAAAATAAAATATAAGAGGTGAAGAAAAAAATGAACACTGGTTTTGTAATTACCAAGGTAGCATAAAAAAATATAGCGAGGGTGCTTTATCACCTAGTGCCTTAGACCAACTTGTTTGGGAGCCACTGCTAAGTCTTAGGTGTTGCGAAACAAGGAATTACGTCTAAATGCGCAAGCACATTTTGTAATCGGTCGCTTAGTATCTCAAGAAGTATTAACGGTCGCATAAAAAATGTGTGAGCAATTCCATCTAAAATATTCACCAATTAAAAAGTACTTTGGAAGATGGACAAGAGTATGATAGCTTAAATTGAATTCTCTAAGTGTAGGGATGTCTTTTACACACACGTAGGGGTATATGATCAATGTTTGGAAGAAAGATAGGGAGGAAGACTAAAGGCGATGTTTTATTGAGGGATGATGTGATTTCTAACATTTTTTCACGACCATTAAGATAGGGCTTATAGCAACTGAAAAGCTGGTATAGTTGGAAACTCGTATTTTCAAGTTCTTTCTTTTATAAGTTCTTATCTTTATATGTAATTTTCACTATCTTTCTTTTATAAGATTTTGTGGGTGTAATCCGCTGAAAACCCTCAGGAGACAACACTCCTCCTACTAGGGACATCTAGAGATTTAACGGCTTGTTGCATGTGCTCAGTGCAATCGTGTTGCCTACGAAAGTGTGCTACTTAGGTTTTTCTTTTTCTTTTTCTCCTTCTCTTGAATAACTAGTTTGCTTGGGACGATCAAAGTTAAGTTTGGGGGTATTTGTTCAGTTGATAAAACTGCACTTTTGATATGACATTTTCCTTGCTCTTCTAAAATATTTCTGGTTATTTATTATAAATATGACACATATGAGGGTTTATTTGTAAAAATACTATTTTCATGTGTTTATATATTATAATTAACATTATGAAGGAAAATGTATGCATATAATATCTATGTAATATTTAGTCTATTTAAATATGCATACCATATCAAATATTTTGACCAATTCTCTTAAAACTACAATATCATGTCAAATGGTTAAGATAATGTCACGACCCACAATTTAGTACGTGACCGGCACTTAAATTACGAAACGTCTAAAGGCCTGACGTAAATTAAGTAAGCCGAAGCCCAGAAAATTTAAACCTTTTTGCGGAAAATAGTGGGGGTGATGTTTTGAAATAATGGTACAATGAATCATGTTTTGTCGTTTAAAATTTTGGGCAGCACCACCCTTGTATATTTTGATCCAAAACATATATACAACAATATATATGCATCCCCAAGCGGGAGCTAGCTCTTCGCCAACTGGTGGATTCACAACCACGCAATAACATATATACGACGCCTAACGGCGAAGAATCAACCCGAAAAGAACAAATAAAGAAAGCAAGACATCAAAACTCAAGAAAAGCAAGCATAACCCATCGTTCTAAGTCTCGCATAACCAAGTCTGACTAGGTCTACCAATATACAATATCTAGCCTCTGATTTAATGGAGTTTATCTAGATACAATAGAGTATAACAGTACGAGAGTGGGCACGATCCAACATGTGTCCCACCTACCAAAGCAAACATCCTGGATGAAACTATGAGCCAGCAATACCGCAATTGATCCCAAGCGATCGAACCTGCAAGAACTGTGGCACAACGGGGGTGAGTTGCCAACTCGTGAGTAGAAAATATCAACGAAATCGAATAAAACAATGATTTCCTAGGTCTCTATATCCTGAAGGTAATACTATAATATCTAGGGTGACCACATATGCATATATGTCAACAATCGATCAATGCAATGACATATAAATAAACATCCGACATCATATGCATGTATGCATGTGGATATCATCTACGTGTCCATCAACGACACAAACAATATCATGGAAGCCGAGTGTCCCAAACCGACACTCGAACATCATGAAAACATATGCCTGTATATATATATGACGATATCAACCACGTGTGTCTATCAACAACACATCAAAATTATGGAACCTGAGTTTCTAACACCGACACTCGAAACATCATGAAAACCCGTGTCCAGCATCGATACGTAAATCCTCATATCTCAGACGTCGCATACTCATATCGTCCCCCATATCTATCTCATCTTAGGCGCCGCATCCTCAGATCGGCCCTCATATGCATCTCATATCATAACTCCAAAATGGTATCCTCCGGATATCCGCCGAGCTCTATACAATCACCGGTAGGTAGTGCTCCTCTGCCAGGCTCACCGCCTAACAATTCGAGTCTTCTTGCCCCGAGGTATCTCGTCGGGTCCACCATGTACCCACAGACGGTGCCTACCGCTCCTCGAATCGGGTATACTCACTGCTCAGAATCGAGAAAACTCATGGTGGACACCTCCAAATATCATATCAAGAGAAACCGTGTTTTTAAAACAATACACAATTTCCTTTGAAATTAAACTGCGGTTCTCGAATACAGAGATCTCATAAAAACAGCATCTCAATGCATATAACCATAAAGTACGATGTATGCAACATAGAGTAATAATATGAGCATATCGGGTATATTATGTAAGCATGTCAAGTGATAGTACTGAACAATGAATGTACTTTTACTTTTAAGATTAATATTATGATAGGACAGTTCTCCTGTGTAAATGGCCCGACAATTCTACTGTATAAGTGACATGGCAATTCTACTGTGTAAGTGACATGGCAGTTACCGATGAAGAATGTGTGTGAGCCGGAAAATCTGTGTAAGTGTAACATGCGCATCAATGGTAATTGTGCAGGTGTACTAGCAATAATATCATATAGCATTAAATACCGGCACGTGGCATGTACATCACGAGGGTAATATCCTACACAACATGAACAATAAATGGGTATATCTATCTACAAACGAATCATACGGTCACTTTTAAACGATACACATCGTCATTTTAAAATTGTCATGACCCGAAAGAGCACGTGACTGGCCCTTGAATCCTATGAAATCTATAGGACTCCATCTGATCCAAGTAAGTCAAAAGCCCAGAAATCTAAAACCATTTTTAAGAATAAGTAAAGAAACTGGTTTTAAGAGGTAAAGAAAACATGTTTGAAAATCAAGTTTTAAATAACTAAGCCGAATATGAATTTTAAAATGTGCAATTTTTCCTAAAAATTTCGGCAGAGTTTCTTTTGTAAAAACTGGCCCCGAACGGGGTACAACAAGAACAATATATATAACATGATAAAAGGCATCCCCAAGCGGGAGCTAGCTCTTCGTCAATAGACGGTCACAACCACACATGCAACAATAATATACAACGCCAAGTGGCGAGGATCAAATCCAAAAGAAAGCTCAAAAGCAACAAGAAAACCGCAATACTACTAAGCGCGACTCTAAGGTCGAATAATGCATCACTAAAGTCTAGGTCTGAAACAATATACAAGTTTTGGTTGATGGAAATACTAGATACAATGAATAAAATAAATACAATGGCGGTTCTTGATGCGAAAGAATCCACCTACCAAAGCAAATCACCCGCAAGAAAGTAGTATGCCAGAAATGCCGCAAAGAAACCTGTACGGCAGGACCTGCAAGAACTGTGGCACAACGGGGGTGAGTTGCCAACTCGTGAATAGAAACATCTACAAGCGGAAACCGAAAGCAAGACATAATCCTAGGTCAATACGATCAGTATATAAAATCCTCAATATAAAACATGCAGCCTATAGCAAGGCTAGGGTAAATATCTAACCCGAGTGCAATCTCATGTGTCTGTGTCAGTGCCTCAGATAACAATATAGCATATGAATGAGATATGAATGCGTGAAAACAGAATACATTTACATGAAACAACTGTTTTCATACTTTAGTGAGATTTCCCTTATATTTTTAAAATGAGGTACAATAATGAAATCAGCATAAAACTGTGCCTAGCATCGGCACAAACGAAATCCCAATATCCCGATATCTCAAAGTCTCAACCACAATATCTAGGGCGCCGTCAGTCCAGACCGGCCCCTACCATAAATCTCAAGACCACGACGGTATCCTCCGGATATCCGACGCGTCGGGTAAAATCACCGGTAGGTAGTACTGTTAGTGTATATGCCCTAGAGGCCATTACTGTATCATACTAGTTTGTATATTACTTGATGGAAGCTTGGGATATTCACCTTGTATAAAAAATCTTGCTCAACATAGTAGTATTCTACTTGGTTTGTTTCTACTTCAATGTGTACTTGTGTTTATTTCAGTATATCACTTATACGCATTAGTGGAGCCCTTAGGATCTTTGCTTGATTACCAGCGTTGTGATGGCAGTCACACTAGTGGGGGCTGGGTAATCTATAAGCACATCCTTATATAGGTCCCTAGTCGCAGGACTATCGAGACAGGGCATCGATACTCCGGAGTAGACTAGCGTATGCGCTTCTCATCCCAGTGTGGGAGATGGTATGTCCCACAGCCATCAGTACGTCGTACTGGATATAGTATACGGGTGCTCGTTGGGTTACGAGTACACTGGACAGGACTCGTTGGGAACTGACAGGTTGGTATTATACCTATCGTCAGTTATCAGTTCCCAGGTGACATGAGTACAGCTTAGTCCGCTGACTTGACACTGGCACTTCGCCTCGAGTGTGTTCCCACTGCACTTTGATCACTACCCTACCACGGCTCAAAGGAGTCGTGCAAACAGGTGGTGGTTGGGTGCAGTCCCGAAGCACTTGGAGGCAGTGACGGTTAGAAAGGATTCGTCTCTCCCGGTATTGGGGGTTGACATCGCGCTGTGTCTAGGAGAGCCATTACACGAGTAGTCCCTGGCCAGGGCAAGCGAGGTATACTGGTAGGCTTCCAGTGTTATCTCAGGGTGTTTTGGGCTTCACTCCGACATGACTTGTACCGCTATTGGGGGACTGACGTTTTACCGCCCCCTAGGCCCGACATGCGATGTATCAGACGAACAGACCGGACTGTACGGAGACTGTCACATTCAGACTCAGTAGGAGTACCGATGGGGTTTCACCTCGTCAGCCTTCTTGTCGACATCTACCTGGGGACCGTTACGCACAGCTAGTGCCGCTTGCTGTCTGTGGTTAAACCCACTACCAGCGTAGTGTCGAGTCTTTAGAGTCCCACACAGAGGGTATTCGCCTCTGGGCAAAACAGAGTAGAGGTCGGATGGTTTTTGCGACAGGGTTCGTTCTCATCCGCGCACTTGTGCATGTTTGGAGTCCGGACGGATTTTACTGGCTGGCTCTGTTTTGAGTCAGATGCCGGTATATGTTTTGGGGTTGCTTTTATCTCTCAGTATTCATGTTCCTCGGAACAAGAATGCAGGTGTGTATGCACAGTTATTTGAGGAGGAGGAAGATGACTTTCATTAGGGTTTCGGAACGGGTGCGTATGCACAGTTGACAGTCGTCTTTTTCCAAACCCTAATGGATTTATGTTATATCAATTAATAATATTAATAAAATGAAATTGTATCATGGTTGGTTTTTGTTGACTAGTTGACCATGGTTGACTTGTTGACCATGGTTGAAGATTTGACCATCATCATTACAAAAGCAAGATGCTTTTTGATTCTTGCAAAACATTTATTGTTTGAAATGATAATGGTCATTCCTAAACCTTCCATCAACTATTTCATTTTCATTTTTATTATTAATTAGATAATTCTTTTCTTTTGCTTTATGGTTGCAAAAGGAAAATGAGAGCTCATTATCTCATTTAGCTTCTCTCTCCTCACTTCATCTTCTTCTTCCTCTAGCTAAAGAGAACCCTTCTCATGTGTTGAGAATCCTTCTCTTTAAAAAGAAAAGCACCCCTTAGACACTCTCTACTCATTCTAGGTTCAAGGTTTAGCAAGCCGGAAACCCTAGTTCACTCAAAGCACGAGGAAGAGCCCAAAGGTTGAACTCTCGAGGTGGATCCATCTTCGACGGAAGAAGGCGACAAGAAAGAGAACCATCAACCTCTACAAAGTTTGAAGAAGAAGGAGTTCAAGTTTAGGTATAACCATCTCCATCCGAGTAGCTAACTCTCTTTAGCAAAGTATGCTAGTTTTAGTTTAGTTAAAGATCCCGACTTTGCTTAGTCCATGTTGCCCCTTGCGCTAAAAATTTGATTTTTATACCGTTTCCGCCTCCCCGTAAGAACCGGGGGTCGCAACGTGGACTTACAGTGGTATCAGAGCCTAACTAAACTTAAACTAGCTTGGTAGTGAAGTGTAACGAAGTTCGGAACCGAAAAAAAATCACAAAACCGGAAAAACAAAACCCTAAGTTTCTGTTGAAATTTTTTCTGCTCTAAATGAAAAACTTTATACTTGTAAATTCGGCTCAGGGTTTTGTGTGAACACCCATGAAAAACGTTGCCCTAATTCATTCAAACCGCCGCGCTTCCGCCGCACGAGGTAGGCATGTGCCGCGGAAGCGCCGCCGTTTGTCGTCTTCTGTGCATCGTTTTTCGTGCAGTGTGTATCTATGTTGGTTTTGGGATTTTTGAAATATATTATATGTGCCCAGATTTTCCAGAAAAGAAATTTACTTTTGGGGTCCTATAATTCCGTATTTTTTCCGAACTTCACTGCACTTTGACTATGATGGTTATATCTGTGATGCTTGCATGTATTGAACGTCGGCTAATCGCTATAAGTAGATTGGTCGAGGTTATACATGATCTGTGTTTGATATTGGAATGTGTATAAGAATATGTTGGACTGTCGCGGGTGAATAGCCGGGGTGGATGTGAGATGAGCTCTTGTTTTTCTTTCATTCATTGTAAATGTAAATTGATGTAATAATTATTATTTGTTTGGCCGCACAACCGGGTCTGGGTTGTAGCCGTCATTGTATAATTCTTTTTACTGTTTTTGCTCCTAGGATAGACCCATGGAGGGGGTGCACAAACTACCCAGTACTTGGCGGGTAGTTTGCCGCACCCGTAGGGGTCTTGGGTGGGGTATTTGGCTATTCACCGCGACCGTGTTATCCGCTTTTCGTTCCAGGCTCGAAAGGATTGCGGATTTCTAGTATATCCAATGTATTCATCTGTGATCTGTAATGTCTATCATTGCTTTCTATTTAGGCGTTGCTTATGTTTTACAGCCGCGCTCGCCCAGCCCCCGCTCTGTCGTTAGTTAAGTAACCTAACGAGTGATGACGGGACCCCGTGGCGAATGCGAATGGCATAAGCGTACGTCATATTTGGTTGTTTTCTGCAATGGTAGGATTAAATGATGGGACGCATTAAAAGTACTAATGCAAGAATATCACGCATTAAAAGAACTAATGCAAGATAATAAACTATGTTTAAATCGTTGGAACACTTTCGAAAAACCACTCGGTTCTTTTCAAAACTAACTTTTAAATGCGGAGCTCGAGCCACTCCTTCTAAAAGCTATCTCGTTCCATCGATTATATCAAGTTCACTACGTTCACGGTTTCGCCAAAACCATTCGTAGCCCTCCATCATTTCAGTTAAATGTACGGTAGTATTCAAGCTATGTATTTTGACCTCACGCCAAGGCATAGTGATTGGTAGCTACCGAATATTTATCTGTTGCATAGATAGAATGCATTGGTTTGAGACAGTCGTACTGCCATTTTGGCCTACGTCAAGGGTAGGTACGGGTGGGTTCAAATTAACCAGGATAATGATGGGAAGAACTTGACATGTGACTTATGACATTTTGACCTCACGCCAAGGTCATAAGAGCATGGGTCAAAAATCCACATCGGGAGTTTCATAAGTACTGAAACTTGCTAGATTTGCATACCATTTGGAGTGTGGTGATTCTGGTAGGATTCCTTCAGTTTCGTCACGCGATGATATTTGGATCCCGATCCTACTGTGAGTATATGCTACTCCTCGGGAAATTTCTCACTAAACGATCAATGCTATAAACCTAGTAGGTGTCTAGAAAGGTGTTAGCGGGGCTACACCCCCAGGGAAAAGAGGTTATTTAATTAAGGAACTTCGCGAAAGCGTTGGAAAACCTCCCTCGAAGTACCGACACTGGCCTGGCTGAACGGTTAAGCAAGTATTGTGCGGTGGGATTGATCCTGACTAATTCTTCCTTTATGGTTTGAGGAGGGATTCGAGAGACAGTGGGAGCCATCCTGTTTAGACAAATTAAAAACCATTCTAAACTTGCAAGAGCATCGTGCTAAAGTGTTTCTTCTCTCCCCCCTGCAGCGACCAAATCGAAATGACTGGACTTAAGTTACTTCTAGATAAAAACATATTGACAGGGCCAAACTACAAAGATTGGCTCAGGAATGTTAAGTTGGCAATCACTTACGACAAGCTGGGGTATCTTCTTACCACCAAAGCTCCCCCCGTCCCAGGTCCCACCTCCATCGTCGCGGATAAGGAAATCCGTAAGACTTGGGAGATTGACAGCGCGAAGGCCAGGTGCCTCGTACTTGCCTCGATGGACAACGAACATCAGAGGAGGCACGAGAATATGGATTTGGAATCCATATTTCTTCATACAAAAGAACTGTATGGAGAGCAGTCTCGTATCGCAAGATACGAAGTGTCGAAGAAGTTATTTTCGACAAAGTTGGCCGTCGGATCATCGGTAGCGGACCACGTGCTTAAGATGATTGGCTACACTGAGGAGCTCGCGGAACTTGGGACCACGTTGGACAGTGAACTCTATACGGATATAATTCTCCAGTCCCTTCCATCCACTTACGCCCAGTTCATACTGAATTTCAACTTGCAAGAAAAGGAAGTTGAACTTTCAGAACTCCTCAACATGCTTAGGAGCGCAGAGGGCACCCTACAGAAGGGTAGGGATACACCCGCTTTATTTGTAGGAGGATCTTCTTCCTCCAGGTCCAAGGCGAAAGCCAAGGGAAAGAGGAAGAAAGCCCCCGCCAAACCAAGAGGCGGTGTTAGTAAAGTGGGTACGAAGGGAAAGGCAACAAAAATTGCGGGGAAGCTTGTGGGTAAAGAGGAATGCTTCAATTGTCATAAGAGTGGACACTGGAAGAAAGATTGCAGGGCTTGGATGGCCAGGACACAGGAACTGAAGCAGGTTGCGGCTTCAGCTTCAGGTGTGTATGTTATTGAAAACTGTCTTTCTATAAACTCTACTTCCTGGGTATTGGATACCGGATCAGGATCTCATATCTGTAATTCTTTGCAGGCGTTGAGAAAACGTAGGGTTTTGTAGGCAGGTGACATGACCCTCAGAGTTGCGAACGGAGCTAGCATGGATGCTAAAGCCGTGGGGGACTATCACCTGGGAATGTCAGATGGGCATGTTTTGGTTTTGCGTAATTGCTTTTTTGTACCCAACGCAACTTGTAATATCATTTATGTATCTTTAGTTTCTAAAGAAGGTTATGAATTTGCGTTTGTAAGTAATGTTGTAAACATTCACCTTAATCAAGTTCTGATTGGGTCAGGTACACTGAGCAATGGTATATACGTGTTAAACCAACCACAGATTTTTAATGTCCAGAATGCACACAAAAGAAAGTCTCAAGATATCAATCAGGCTTTCTTATGGCATTGTAGACTGGGTCACATCAATGAGAGAAGGTTGACTAAGTTACATACAGAAGGGTATCTGAATCCGTTCGAATATCAATAGTATGCCACTTGTCAATCCTGTCTCAAAGGAAAGATGACAAAGACTCCGTTCACTGGACACGGAGTGAGAGCGAGCGAGCTCTTGGGGCTCGTACACAGCAACGTGTGCGGTCCAATGTCTACACTTGCGCGAAGCGGTTTTTCTTACTTCATTACTTTTACGGATGATTTTTCAAGGTTCGGACATGTCTTCTTGATGAAACATAAATCTGAAGCCTTTGGAAAATTCCAGGAATATAAGAATGAGGTAGAAAAACAGACCGGCAAAAGTATCAAGATTCTAAGATCGGATCGAGGTGGAGAATACTTAAGTGCCGAGTTCCTGAACTACTTAAAAGAGAATGGAATTCTCTCTCAGCTCACTCCTCCATACACCCCGCAACATAACGGTGTATCAGAGAGACGGAACCGCACCCTATTGGATATGGTTCGGTCCATGATGAGTAACGCTGAGTTACCGCGATCATTCTGGGGGTATGCGCTAGAATCAGCTGCGTACCTTTTGAACCGAGTTCCCACTAAGACTGTGCCTACCACACCATATGAGTTATGGAGTGGGAAGAAACCCTATCTTCAATATCTGAAGATCTGGGGATGTCCGGCTTTTGTCAAAAAGCAGCATGCGAACAAACTCGAGGCACGCTCAGTACTGTGCAAGTTTGTGGGATACCCAAAGAACACCAGGGGGTATCTTTTCTACTACGCAGAGGAACAAAAAGTCCTTGTTTCTCGTAATGCCCAATTTCTAGAACACCAGTTCTTAGAAAAGGAAATTAGTGGGAGCGCAGTAGAACTGGAAGAAATTCCAGAACCACAGACTATTACTGAAAGCTTGGAGGAACCAGAGGGTTCAAAAGAACAGGACATTCCTACGCCACTCCGCAGGAGTAGTAGGCAGTCTCATCCGCCCGAGAGATACTACGGTTTTCTCATAGACGGGGATAGAGAGGATTGCATCATAGATTATGATGAGCCTACTAGCTTCCAGCAGGCCGTTCAGAGCGTTGACTCGGTAAAATGGCTGGATGCAATGCGGACCGAAATGGAGTCCATGTATACCAACAAAGTATGGACGTTGGACATTGCTCCAGACGGGGTAAAACCCGTAGGATGCAAGTGGATCTTCAAAAGGAAGATTGGTGTAGATGGACAAGTTGAGACCTATAAAGCTAGACTTGTAGCAAAGGGTTTCCGTCAAAGACCTGGCTTGGACTATGACGAAACCTTTTCTCCAGTGGCTATGCTGAAATCCATTCGGATCCTTCTTGCCATTGCTGCCTTCCACGATTATGAGATTTGGCAGATGGACGTAAAGACCGCTTTTCTGAATGGAAATTTAGAGGAGTGTGTCTATATGGATCAGCCAGAGGGTTTCATTCAGAGTGGGAGCAGCGGAAAGGTGTGCAAGTTGCTTAAGTCCATCTATGGACTAAAGCAGGCATCGCTGAGTTGGAACATCTGTTTTGATGAGACGGTCAAGGAATTTGGCTTTATCAAAAATCCAGATGAACCATGCATCTATAGTAGATTTGTAGCGAGAAGTGTAGTATTCCTCATTTTATACGTGGATGACATTCTCTTAATAGGAAATGACATTCCTATGCTACAATCTGTCAAGGGGTTCTTGTCACACAGGTTCTCCATGAAAGACCTGGGTGATGCCTCATACATCCTGGGGATCCGGATCCATCGTGATAGATCCAAGAGGATATTAGGACTTTCTCAGTCCAGGTACATCGACACCATAGTGAAGAGATTCAGTATGGAAGATTCCAAGCGCGGTAACCTACCGGCTTGTCATGGGATCACCCTCTCTAAAGAGATGTCTCCCAAGACTGATTTGGAGAGGGATCGCATGTCTATTATACCCTACGCTTCTGCGGTAGGCTCTATAATGTATGCGATGTTGTGTACCAGACCGGATGTAGCTTATGCACTGAGTGTGGTAAGCCGGTATCAGTCAAACCCTGGGGAGAAACACTGGATAGCGGTAAAGAACATTCTCAAGTACCTGAGAAGGACTAAGGAGATGTTCTTGGTGTATGGCGGAAAAGACCTCCAGATCGAGGCCTTTGCTGACTCCAGCTTCCAGAGTGACAAGGATGATTCCAAGTCCATGTCGGGTTTTGCCTTTACCCTCAATGGAGGGGCGGTGTGTTGGAAGAGCTCCAAACAGGAAACCGTTGCAGACTCGACTATGGAAGCGGAATACATTGCTGCATCTGAAGCCGCAAAAGAAGCTGTCTGGATGAGGAAGTTCTTAAAAGAACTTCAGGTGGTTCCGTCCATTGTTGACCCAATACCTCTGTATTGTGACAACAACGGGGCTATAGCTTTAGCGAAGGAACCCAGGTCCCATCAGAGATCCAGGCACATCTTGAGGCGGTATCACCTGATCAGGGAGATCGTGGATCGCAAGGAGATCGAGGTTCGGAGGGTTGCTTCAGAAGAGAACACTGCAGATCCATTCACCAAGGCCTTACCCCAGACTCAGTTCGAGCGGCTGATCGAGATGATAGGTCTTCGATACGCCAGTACATGGCCTTAGTGCAAGTGGGAGATTGTTAGTGTATATGCCCTAGAGGCCATTACTGTATCATACTAGTTTGTATATTACTTGATGGAAGCTTGGGATATTCACCTTGTATAAACAATCTTGCTCAACATAGTAGTATGCTACTTGGTTTGTTTCTACTTCAATGTGTACTTGTGTTTATTTTAGTATATCACTTATACGCATTAGTGGAGCCCTTAGGATCTTTGCTTGATTACCAGCGTTGTGATGGCAGTCACACTAGTGGGGGCTGGGTAATCTATAAGCACATCCTTATACAGGTCCCTAGTCGCAGGACTATCGAGACAGGGCATCGATACTCCGGAGTAGACTAGCGTATGCGCTTCTCATCCCAGTGTGGGAGATGGTCTGTCCCACAGCCATCAGTACGTCGTACTGGAGATAGTATACGGGTGCTCGTTGGGTTACGAGTACACTGGACAGGACTCGTCGGGAACTGACAGGTTGGTATTATACCTATCGTCAGTTATCAGTTCCCAGGTGACATGAGTACAGCTTAGTCCGCTGACTTGACACTGGCACTTCGCCTCGAGTGTGTTCCCACTGCACTTTGATCACTACCCTACCACGGCTCAAAGGAGTCGTGCAAACAGGTGGTGGTTGGGTGCAGTCCCGAAGCACTTGGAGGCAGTGACGGTTAGAAAGGATTCGTCTCTCCCGGTATTGGGGGTTGACATCGCGCTGTGTCTAGGAGAGCCATTACACGAGTAGTCCCTGGCCAGGGCAAGCGAGGTATACTGGTAGGCTTCCAGTGTTATCTCAGGGTGTTTTGGGCTTCACTCCGACACGACTTGTACCGCTATTGGGGGACTGACGTTTTACCGCCCCCTAGGCCCGACATGCTATGTATCAGACGAACAGACCGGACTGTACGGAGACTGTCACATTCAGACTCAGTAGGAGTACCGATGGGGTTTCACCTCGTCAGCCTTCTTGTCGACATCTACCTGGGGACCGTTACGCACAGCTAGTGCCGCTTGCGGTCTGTGGTTAAACCCACTACCAGCGTAGTGTCGAGTCTTTAGAGTCCCACACAGAGGGTATTCGCCTCTGGGCAAAACATAGTAGAGGTCGCATGGTTTTTGCGACAGGGTTCGTTCTCATCCGCGCACTTGTGCACGTTTGGAGTCCGGACGGATATTACTGGCTGGCTCTGTTTTGAGTCAGATGCCGGTATATGTTTTGGGGTTGCTTTTATCTCTCAGTCATGTTCCTTGGAACAAGAATGCAGGTGTGTATGCACAGTTATTTGAGGAGGAGGAAGATGACTTTCATTAGGGTTTCGGAACGGGTGCGTATGCACAGTTGACAGTCGTCTTTTTCCAAACCCTAATGGATTTATGTTATATCAATTAATAATATTAATAAAATGAAATTGTATCATGGTTGGTTTTTGTTGATTAGTTGACCATGGTTGACTTGTTGACCATGGTTGAAGATTTGACCATCATCATTACAAAAGCAAGATGCTTTTTGATTCTTGCAAAACATTTATTGTTTGAAATGATAATGGTCATTCCTAAACCTTCCATCAACTATTTCATTTTCATTTTTATTATTAATTAGATAATTCTTTTCTTTTGCTTTATGGTTGCAAAAGGAAAATGAGAGCTCATTATCTCATTTAGCTTCTCTCTCCTCACTTCATCTTCTTCTTCCTCTAGCTAAAGAGAACCCTTCTCATGTGTTGAGAATCCTTCTCTTTAAAAAGAAAAGCACCCCTTAGACACTCTCAACTCATTCTAGGTTCAAGGTTTAGCAAGCCGGAAACCCTAGTTCACTCAAAGCACGAGGAAGAGCCCAAAGGTTGAACTCTCGAGGTGGATCCATCTTCGACGGAAGAAGGCGACAAGAAAGAGAACCATCAACCTCTACAAAGTTTGAAGAAGAAGGAGTTCAAGTTTAGGTATAACCATCTCCATCCGAGTAGCTAACTCTCTTTAGCAAAGTATGCTAGTTTTAGTTTAGTTAAAGATCCCGACTTTGCTTAGTCCATGTTGCCCCTTGCGCTAAAAATTTGATTTTTATACCGTTTCCGCCTCCCCGTAAGAACCGGGGGTCGCAACGTGGACTTACAAGTACTCCCCTGCCAGGCTCAACGTCATCACCACATTCCTCTTGCCCCGGGGTACCGTACCGGGTCCACCATGTACCCGAAACGGTTCATCCGTCTCCTCGAATCGGGTTTCCAAATCCATCAGCAAACTCATGGTGGACGACTCATACATCATGGGAAAACCGCACTTTTTATTTTAAAAGAGAGAATATGTTTATTTGTGTTTTCGCGGTTTTCCTCCAAATCCAGAAAATCCCATAGAAATCCAAATCCTACTTCAATAGCATGCAAAATAGTGAATATATGCATGAGAATCCATGAATGCGGCATAACAATGAATAACAGTATGCAGGAAGTAGCAGGTAATAACTACAATGTCTAATCTAGCATATAAGGCGAGTACACTTACATCCTGTCTAAATATTTGCTAACAACCTATATCAATGCAATAGTATTTCTAAAGTGTACGTGGCATAGCAATTACCGATGAAGATGTGTGTGAGCCGGCAAGTAAGTGTACGTGGTACATACGCATCATCGGTAATGGTGCTGGTGTCCTAACAGCATGAAATCAATAATGTAGTACGAAACATAATATAAGCATGCGATGCGAAGAGAACCACAATAATGAGCGGAAGCTGAATACTAGACGCAACTATAACTAATCTGCAATAATCTAACATAAGTCCTACAATTGGTGCCTTTTGAAATAACACGAATCATGGGGTTTTGAAAATAGGGGCTACGGTGTTTTTATGAAATGATACGTCGTTTTTGAAATATCCGTAGATTCCCTTGAGCTGTCTTTAAAAATGCCCACGATTCGTTAGTTTTTGAAATAGGTAAGAAGTCTAATCTACTCTAACAACTACACTAACTATACGGCTGAACTAACAAGCTGAACTACAGGTAAGGAAACCGCCTAACATCTGAGTCGATATATATATATATAAGTCGGTGATCCCGTCTCAATAGTATCGCGTACGATACAGTATATCATCTGACATCCTCAAGTCATGAGCGTGGATCTATCATCAATGTAAAGCTCATACGGTAAATCGTCGTACGGCATCCCAATAGCTGGGTACAGGTCAACATCTCACTATCTCGTCACATAACAGGTATCACTATCATCAGATCATATAGTCTGGGGGGGTACTACTCTATGTCTAGTACAAATCGATACCATCAATGAAGTATGCATGCGGGGGTAAACACATATCCCAAGCCCACAAGAATCACAAGTCATATCCCACATATGAATCGTATCAAATCACCGATCTCACGGCACCAAGCCCACATCATCGACTCATCTCCAAAGTCATCCCATATCATCAAACACGGTGCAAGTACAAGAAACACACAAGTGTATACGTGTGGGTGCAAATCTATCCTATGGTTCGCAACTAGGAGCTATGCTAGTTATTTCTACCCCTAACTAACCAAAATACACTAAAGCTATCACACACATAAATATACTACATAGTACTAATTACGGACTGCGGGGGTGCTATACGTCATCCACCCGACTTCCCCCTGTAGATATAATCTACTCACCTGTATCCTGCGTGTCGGTGTCGATGTCACCGTCATCTTCCGCATCGCCTCGGATCGTCGCGGTGTACCTACACATATCACACGTATCGCATCGCATCAAAACCAATTCAAAACTTGAAACGACACACACTAAATCCAACACGATACGCTAAAACCAACACGATACGCTAAAAGGCTTATAGGTTAGAACCTACGGTTAGCCTTCGCAAAACAACTCGAAATCACTCGATATAGACGTACAAACGTCACACGATCGAGATAACACACAAACACCAAAATGTGGAAATCAAAATACGAAAAACCAAAACTAAATTCAAAGCAGCAACTCAAGAAAATGATCCCAGATTTCGTCTCAGGCCAAATCAGCTCAAATCAACAACTCTAGGGTGCTATATATGATGTATTTGAGCTACTGGACCAACCCCGAAGCATTCCCTCACTACTTGGCCGGCCACAACCCTCCCAAAACCGGCCTCGCCGGCCCCCCTATGCCCAATGGGGTCCGTTTGGTCAGGGTGGCCTCCTATGGTCTCAATTTGGTCCCTGGTATTGTTGAATTTTCCTGAAACAGTCCCAGTACATTCCAGATTTCCCTGCACACTCTAAACACTCACAAACCGACATGAAAGTCCCGTAATTCCGTATTTTTTGGTTTCAGGTTGTTCTAGGTCAGGGTCTTGGTTAAAATAGGGTCTAAGGTCACCATTAGAGTCCAATTGCAAAGTCACATCTCAAATTTACCCTAATCCTCTCTAATTTTGTCCAAAGTGCACCAAATCATCCGATATCGATATGAAACTTCAATTAAAGCCTAAACACAAGATTAAACACCCTAAATGTGAAGAAATTACCTCACAAGAGACTCATGAATCCTCAACAGCACCAAAACACCACCTTTCTTGGTCCATCCTCTAGCTTGTGAGCTTGAGTGCATGTTTTGTGAAATGGAAGTGGGGTTTTGAGTTAGTTTTAGTGGTGTATCTTGGGGGATTCGAAGAAGGAGGAAGAGGAAGGAGGGAGCAGCAGCAGGAGGAGGAGGATGAGGAGGGAGGGAAAATGATGGGAGGAAAAAGGCTAAGTCTCAAGGTCAAATGCAACCCATACCCCTCTCTCACCTACCCTCATTTCATTTCTTTTTCTTTTCCTTTTCTTTTAAATCCCTAATCCAAACCTTCTCACATCAATAGTAAACCCAAATATCATGAAAGAAAATGCACAAGTATGAGAAAAAGTGATATGTGCAAGTTTTGCACAAAATTACCAAAAAACCCGATTAGCGATTTTAATCGCGATTAGCACTAAATTAGTGTCAAACTAATCACAAAAACTTAAAAATGTCATAATTCACTAATTTACCCTATTTTAGAATTTTCCATAATTTTTCTCAAATTTTTTCCTATTTATTTGCATTTAATTATAGATTTAATATTAAAATAATCAATAAAATAATATTAAATTATAAAAATTCCCAAAATTAATATTTTATATTTTTGAAAATGTTACAAAAATAGGTATGGATCAGGTGGCAATCTTTATATCGGCGATCCCGCCTCATAACATCCGATAAGACAATTATCATCGATCCTCATCATCAAATCACTAGCGCGGATCAATCATCCGGCATATCTCATCGTGTACGGTAATCCATCATACGGGGTCATCAAATAGAATAGGAAATCTATCGACCTATACAATAATGAGGCTATACAATAATGAAGGTACGGATCTGAAGTCTCGTACGGCATATTACTCATTATACACAGAAATAGATATATACACATATATCTCAGATCACATTTGTATAAATACGTCATATCTTATTAATTCCGCCACACCTCTATCTCAATCTCTTGTTGTGCTTATCGATCTCGATTTTATATTATACCATCATCAACTCATACTTGTTCTCTTTCAATTCGCACCTATCATGATTCACTTCTCATTTCATATTCTCAAGCCAATATATAATTATTAGTGTCAACTTTAATCATATCATATCTTACTAAATCCTAAAATAAGGTTATCTTAGCTCATAGCATATCCTTAATCATATTAGAATTTATATCACAATCTTCCATATTAATGGTTGCGGCGGTGCTATACGCCATCAACCCGACTTTCCCCCGTAGATATAATCTACTCACCTGCTAAACTCCTCGCTTAGCCGAAGTTGGTGTGCTTCGTCGTCTCGGAAGTCCACGCGAAGGTACCTACAATCAATGCATATCGAAAAGCAATTGAAACCAAACCGAAAACCGATACGGCACACGGTTCGCTCGTAGGTTAAAACCTATAGCTTCGCATGCAATTTCAACCAAATCACCCTCGTCCGTTGACGTATAAACGTTCAACGACGGAATCCAAACTCAAATCTAAAAACCACGTTTTAGAAATCGGAAAATGAAATTCAACAACAAGGGAAATCACTCCCAGATTTTGACTCAGGTAAAATTAGCCAATTTTTCACATAGGGTTGCTCTAGATATAGGATAAGGAAGCTACTGTACAAAAATCACATGATTCCACCACAAAGTGGCCGCAAATTGCGGCCAAAATGAATTAATTTGCTGCCTGGTTTAAGGGGGAGGGGCTCGTGTTTCTAGGGTAGCTTCTAAGTTGCCTGCTCATCTTTCTGTAATCGCTAAATATTTTTCAGGTCCTCCGGGTCATAGCAGATCACAAAATCCACAAAAATACGATATCGGCAAATTTCAAAGTTCGTATTTTGGGTTCTAAACTTATTTCCAAGCCATAAAATCAATCCCTAAGGTCTTGTAAACACTCACTACACCTCAATTGGCCACTATACAGAAACTTTCAATTTTCTAAATTCAAAAACCTAATTGACTCAATTTCTAACTAAAAATACGATATTTAACGAAATTTCTAAACTAAAGTGAAAAGATATACCTTATTTGCAACTAAAGAACTTTCTTGAGTTGCCCAAGTCTCCAAAAATCCGAAATTGATTGGTTCTAAGGGTTTAGAATGGATGTGTGCATATTTTTAGTGAAAGGTGCATGGGGTTTTTGGCAGGGATTTGGAATTGTGCATGAGGTAGTGAGGTGATTGAAGAAGAAGAAGAAATTGGTGAAGGAAACAATGGGGAATTGGCAGCCAAGGCTCTCTCTCTCTCTCTCTCTCTCTCTCTTAGCCTCACTCTCTTCACAAATATCTTTCCCCTACACTCACCTCTCACAAAATATCAACCTCTTTTGTTTTCTTTCATAAACTCCTTTTCACACACACACACTCTTTGCATTTCTTTGTTTTTCTTTTCTTTGATTTTCTTTTCCTGTGCTTTTTTTGTTTTCCTTTCTATTCTCTTTATTTCTCTAACTCCCAAACTCACAAGTCACAAACCCAACATGCACATGATATGTTCACAAGTCCCGGAAAAAGTAAAAATACGGATTTTACCAAAAATACGATAAATATCATTAAAATAAATAAATCATTTTAATCTCCGATAAATTTTCAAATATTGGTATATACTTATACCATATTACGAAAAATCCCTATTAGCAAATCGAATTGTTTTCGCGAAATATATTATTTTAATATTAAATTTCGAAAAATAATATTTTTATATTTCTGAAATGTTACAGTCTCCCCCCTTAAATAAATTTGGACCCCGAATTTAAATTTAAATCCCCAAATGCTAAAACATTTCAATAATCAGCTCAAATCAACGGGGTTCCGAAATCACGGAAGATACAGAAATACCACAGCTCATCATGTGCGCCTGAAAACAAGTACAAAACTCAAAATCAAACTCCGTCAAGCATCACGCAATCATCGGAGTTATAATGGAAATACGAATAACGAATTCCACTACTGGAATCCAAATGCAATATTGTCAAAATCATAATACGTATATAGTATGCATCTTTGTAAAACCATTTTAAAAGACTGAATAACTCATGCCAAATCATTTCCAAATCACCGCGCTATGCATAGCTCACAGCACAAGTGGTGGACGATTATTTGTAAAGTATTAAATATATACTTATATATGTTTGTTCAATTTATACGTCCTGCCTTTTTGAAATATCCCAGAAGGTTCACTTTATAAAATTTTGCGTCACTCGCGGACACGTAGGAAATAACGAGACTATAGCTCCTTTTTGAAAACCCTTTGGTAAGTTTTTATGCATGCAAAAGTACTCAGGCGCTGTCCTCAGACCAATCCTGCTCGACTACCATACAATATAGTATTCATCATCAAAATGCAATACTCATAAATAAAATCAGCCTCAAAAGGCGTATCCAACATCACATGCGTTTGGTGCACGTGGAAATCAAATCCAATACAAGTGCCACAATATGCACAAAAGCAAAACTAAGTGCAACGGGTGTGCACGTGTAATATTTCAGAAAAAATAAAATATTATTTTTGGAATTTAATATTAAAATAGTATATTTCGCGAAAACTACCCGATTTGCGAATTTGGGGTTTTCGTAAAATGGTATAAATATATACCAATATTTATGAAATAATTAGATATTTAAAATGATTTATTCAAAAACAATATATATTTATCGGAGTTGGCATTTTTATAATTTATTATATGCTAGTTTAAAATTAAACACAATTAGTGCACTACTAATCGTGATCGAGCCAAATCCGTGTTTTTACAGTTTTCCATGGCTAGTTCACCATGTCATGTTGCATTTTGGTTACATGTTGTGTTCTTGAGTTATTTTTGGGGTATTATGTGGTTTGGGTTTTAAAAAGAAAAGAAAAAGAGAAAAGGGTAAAAGATACAATTATTGGAGAGAGAGAGTGAGACATGAGTTTTGAGAGGGTGAGAATAAGAAAGAGAGGGGGGGCATCCACCATTCATTTCCTCCTCATTTGTTTTGCTTCATCTTCTTCTTCAACTCATCTCCCTCCACCTTCACCTCCCAATATCATCTCCAAATCTTCATCAAAACCCTATATCCTTTTCATTAAAAATGATCCTCACCTCACCCTCATCACTTTGGACCCATCAAAGTTGGATTTTTATGAACTTGGGCATCTAGGGTTTTTCTTGAGTTGCCCGAATGAGGTATATCTTCTTCCATTTAGTTAGTTTTGAGTTTTCTTGTATTCTATTTTAGTTTAGAATGTGATTTGGTTAGGGTATGTGATGTTTAGAAATTTCAAGAGAAAGGGTTGGGTGATGGTATGGATTTGGTGATATTTAGGGGCTGTTACAAGATATTAGTGGTGTTTTTACTGGCCTAGAATAAAGAATACGGACTTAGGAATCATCCCATGTCGGTTTTGTGAAGTTTGGTGTGCCTACAGGGAATCTGGAGCAATCTGGGGTAATTCTGAGAAAAACAAACAATACCATTGACCTAGGCTGAACATTAGGAGACCACCCTAACGAAACAAACCCCAACAGAGCACTATAGACCGAGCTGGCCGGATTTTTAGGCAGTGTGGCCGGCCAAAGTTTTGTATTTGAGGTCTAGGTTGTTCCGGTAGCTCACATACCCCTCATACAACACCCTATACTTGCTAGTTTTGTCCCAATGTAACCTGAGTAAAATCTGGGAACATATTGGTGTGTTTTTGGTTATGTTTTCCGTATTTTGGAATGATTTGTTTTGATGTTTAGATTTGTATTTGGTTGTTGGGCGTTTGTACGTCAACAACAAGGGTTGTTTGATTGTTTTGCATGCGTAGGCTATAGGTTTTAACCTATGAGTGCACCGTGTGCCGTATTGGTTTTCTGGACTTGATGTTAATAGTGATTGCGATTGTGTATTTATTGTAGGTACCTTCACATGGATTCCGAGATGACGGAGCATGGCGTCATCGACTTCAGCGAGCAAGGATCAAGGTGAGTAGATCTATATCTACGGGGGAAGTCGGGTGGATGGCGTATAGCACCCCCGTAAATTATAAATGGAAACCGATCCATAGGATACAGTCGTAGAAACCTAGATTAGAAAACTAGGGATATGGTTAAAAAAATAGTTAGAGAAGATATGAGTGATTGAATATATATATATATATATATATATATATATATATATATATATATATAGATATGAGATGAAAGCTTTAGGAATATGAAAAGTGAATGTGAATCATGACTTATAGATATACAGTTGCACTAGAATAAGAATGAGTTTTAGAGTAGCATGGCTTTTGATGTATAAGGTAGAATGTATATATATGTAAATGACTTGATGTGGGATGTAAATGTGATGACAAGAATATATGATGGGATAAGATGATACTAGCGGATACGATTGATATAAGATTTATAGTGGCATGATATGAGAATGCTATATATATATATATATATATTTATGAGAATGACGAGTGATATACCGTACGAGACTTGAGATCCGTACCCTCATTGTTGTATAGGTCGATAGAATCCCTATTTTTGTTTTAAGTCACCGTACGAAGGATTACCGTACGCGATGTGAGTTACCGGATGGATGATCCGCGCTCGTGTTTTATTGAGGATGTTTTTCGAGGGTATCGCCGTATCAGATACTATGAGATTGAATAGCGGACGTGAGTGTGTCACCCGAACCATACATATTTCCAAAACTGACGAATCGTATGTATCTTTTAAATGGATATCTTGAGGAACGTTACGGATTTTCAAATGGTGTCTTTTCCTTAAAAACACCAAAGCCCCTACTTTCAAAACTACGATTCGCATCTCTTTAAAGCTGAACGTATGGTTCATGTGTGGAGGTTAGATTAGATACGCTTACGAATTACTTTCTGCTTCATTTAGGATATTCTCATTTGCATTATATACTTCCATTATTTGTTATGATATACCTGTGCTAGTACACCTATACCATTATCGATGATGCGTATGTTACACTTACACAGATTGGCCGACTCACACACTTCATCATCGATAATTGCTATGTCACTCATACAGTAGAATTGCTACATCATGGTATTATATTGCTATGCTCACATTATGATGATATGCCCATGCTTACATCACTGTTCCATGTTGCATGATACGGATATGCTTACATTCTGTTATATGTCGCATACATCATGCTTTATGATTATATGCATTGAGATATGTTGTTTTCATGATATTTCTGGATTTGAGAACCATGGTTATTTCAAAAGAAAATATGTATTGTTTTAAAAACCCGGTTTCTCTTGATATGATATTTCAGTGCGTCCACCATGCGTTTTCTCGGTTCTGAGACGTGTGATATGTGAAACCCGATTTGAGGAGGTGGATGATCCGTTTGCGGGTTCATGGTGGACCCGTTATGGTTCCCCGGGGCAAGAAATGTTTTTTTTGGTGTAGACAATGATCCTGGCAGGGAGAGTATTCTCTACCGATGATTGGTTGGACCTGGCTGTTATCCGTAGGATACCGACCGTAGTCGAGAGATGGATATGGGCCGACCCGTTCTGCCGGAGCCCGAGGGACATTCCCGCAGACGGAGCCCGAGATATGAGGATTTACGTGTCGATGCTGGACACGTGTTTCATGAGGTTTTGGGTATCGATGTTCGACACTCAGGTTCCGTGATTTTGATGTGTCATTGATGGACACACGTTGATAGATATCCTCATATTTACATGCATATGCTTTCATGATATTTACATGCATGTTGTTGTTGTGTCACTGGTTGACACGTGGATGAGATCCACATGGATACAAGTATTGATTATATGGTTGGATGATATCCACATGCTTATAGGTATTGATTATTGTTGGCATGGATGCAGATACGGTCACCCTAGATATCATAGTATTACCTTTATGATATATTTGACCTAGGAATCGTTGTTTGTTCAATTTCTACCTGATGATATTTTCTACTCACAAGTTGGCAACTCACCCCCGTTGTGTCACAGTTCTTGCAGGTTGATCGCATGGATCAGTAGCGGTATCGCTGGCACACAGCTGAATTCGGGTATTTTGCTTTGGTAGGTGGTACATGTTGGATCGTACCCCTGTTGTATTTTATTATTCCTGTAGTATCTAGTTAACTCAATCAAATCAGAAACTAGTATTTGTATTATAGTAAGACTTAGAAAGACTTGTATTCGCGAGACTTGGAGCGATGGACTACATGTTCGCTTGGGGGATTTGATATCTTTCTTTATTTACTTTATCTTTTGTGTTGATCTTCGCCGTTGGGGGTCGTATACTTATTTTATGATTTGCGTAGTTGTGAATCCGCCGATTGGCGAAGAGCTAGCTCCCGCTTGGGGATGCCTTTATTATTATGTATTTGTGGTTTTGGATCAAAATATACAAAGGAGGTGCTGCACAAATTTTTAAAAGACGAAACATGTTTTTCAACTAGCAAATTCAATTGCATTTTTTATGTTCCTTTATCTATGCATTTAAGAAAACTTTTGATTTCACTATACCTTTATTTCAAAACTTCACCTCTTTTATTTTATATTAAAAGGTTTAGATTTCTGGGATTCGGCTTACTTGATTTACGTTACCCCTTTAGACGTAGCGCGAGTTAAGTGCCGGTCATGAGCTAATACTTTCGGGTCATGACAAAGTTGGCATTAGAGCGATATGTTTAACCTTGGTTCGAGTCTATTTTTGACCATACGGAGTCTAGGGCGTATATATATTTTGGAACCTAGGCTTGACCTTACGGAACATGTTGGGCCACGGCGGCGCCCAGGCCGTCAAACCGACTCCAAATGCGGAACAAAAATTTTTTACTGAACCGGCGTTGCCGCAACCCAAATACCCGGATCGTTCCATTAACCGTAAACTAGCAAAATGCAAAAGGAGTTAAAAGATTATACCAATCGATCCGTGTCCTTCGGTCTTTAATCTCCGCACCAAGCTCCCAGCTGCTGCGTCGATGAAGTCCGCTCCCGATCTCGCTCGTCGATGTGGCACCACGTCATTGAATCTTTATACGGGCTCCCGTCTCGAACCGAGGCAACTCGGACATGAAGTTTGCTAGCCGACATGTCCAAGAATGAAGTGGAGAGTGTGTGGAATATATTGTCTCAAGACACCCAAACGATTGGGTGGAGGAAGATTGGAGCTGCCATAGAGTTGTGAGCAAGGGATTTTTAACAAAGAAAAATCAAGCATGGAAATATAAATTCAGGCATCACCTAAAAGGGGCCGGCCACTTCAATCATGAAGCCAAAAATGCTCACTGGAATTTTTGGGAGGAGGTTGCAAGAAATGAATATGGTGTGTGGGGAAAAACTATATGAATGAATAAATAATCAACTAAGCAATTCTCCTCATATTAAAACCTCACCACACTCGACTCACAGACCCCACCACCAAAAAAGCCCTCACGTTATCAAGCTCTTCCAAATTGTAGAGAACCCCTTGGTGACTTGAACCAGCCACCTGCGAAATTGCAAGGAGCCCCCCCCAAGCAATAAGCAATTAATGCACTAGCCATCACCCTACACAATCAGCCCATGCCTGCAACAATGTTCCTATTAAGCCATGCCCATTTAATGCAAGAATGTCTAAGAATATACAAAGTCAAGGTCAATACTCACAAGGAGAAAACATAGAGGGTGATCTTTAAGACGGGAAAAGAAAACTGGCAACTCCCAAAATAATCCCGTAACGAATTACGGGATTACGCCTCAACTGTAAATACGTACCTGCAATTGTATTCCGACCGGATGCAAATGCAATGAGACAAAAATATTCCTACACTATAATACTAGCATCCGGCTTAAACCAAAACCCACTAGTATTATCCGTCCGATCATGATCCGTGCCCAAGTGCACGGATATGATCGAACCCCGCCATATATCCATACGGCCTCTACAACGTTTCGCCCGAATTTGGGAAACTGTCTATGGGGACTCTAATGACTCATCAATACACTGGCACTGGGTATAACCACTAGCACGTCAGAGATACTAGCTGTACGTAATGGTTCCCTATGTATTGAAAGTAGGGGAAGCTGATGAGCGAACTCATCCTGAAATCCTACTGAGTCTGACAGTGACAATACTCATACAGTCCGCTCTGTTCGTCTATGAGTATCGCATATAGGGCCTAGGGGGCCGGTAAACGTCAGACCCCCAATAGCTGTATAAGTTATCGGAGAGTAGCCAAGAACACCCTGAGATACTACTGGAATACCTACCAGTAAATCTCGATTACCATGGCCAGGGATTTCGTGTAATGGCTCTCCTAAACACAGACAGATCTCATCCCCAATACCGGGAGAGACGAATCCCTGACGATCCGCTCACCGCTTCCATGTAGCTCGGGACTGTACCCAACTAAAACGTGTTTGCACAACTCTTTTGAGCCGTGGTAGGGTAGTAATCAAAGCACAGTGGGCACTCACACGAGACAAATGACGATCTCAGGTCGACAGACTAATCTGTACACATGTCACCTAGGAACTGCTATCTGACGATATGTATAATACCAACTAGCATGTTCCCGGCGAGTCCTGTCCGGTGTACTCATAACGCAATGAGCACCTGTATACATCTTAGGTGAACCAACTGACACCAATGGCTTGTGAGACCGGCCACCGCCCCTCGTCGGGGTCTCGACTGTATAAACTAGTCTACTCTGGAGTATCGATACCCTGTCTCGAAACTCCAACGACTAGGGACATTTTAAGGATGTGCTTATAGACCCCAGGTCCCACGTATATGATCGCCATCATGTAGGGTTCCTAGGCACTCTTGTGAAGGTTCAAAAGGCATCAAACATGCCCGGATAAAAATTTAGACGTGCCGAACAACCCAAAGCCGGGATCTTTGCTAGATTATTAGGTTTAAACATGCAAGATGATAATTTTTATCTAAGTGTGAGGCATTACAACCTTTGTAGTCCGCTCCTTCGCTTCACAAGCTCCGAGTAGAAGTCCCTTTGCCGCGATCCACGATCTCCCGGACTCATGAGAGGCTCCACGACTCGAACGATCGATGCTAGCTTGAAGTGTTCCAAATCTCCGATGATCTACGTCGAAGTTGCAAAGACTCAAGCTTTCTCACTCTAAAGAGATGAACACACTAATCTCATGGGCTAGATGAGATGAAGATGAGAGAGTAGTAATTTTTCTTTCTTTTTAAATCATTTTCTCATATTTATTCATCACATAAAGAAAATCAAGTGAGCTTCTTCAAGAGAGAAGAAGAAGATGATAATGGAAAAAGATAATCAATTATTCTTTTGTGATGAATAGAAATAAAAGTATATGATTGATATATAAACCATGGTCAAGGATGAGTGGATAAGAATGTGTAGAGAATAAACTAGAGTTAGGATTTGGTTGGGTTAAGAATGTGTCATCACAAAATATCTTAACCATGACAAAAGAAATAGCTTCTAGAAGGTGCATGAAGCAACTAACCCTAATCAAACCCTAACCTCAATTAATCATCCTTAAACATGTTTAACAATTAATCATATCATGTCACAATAATATATATCACATATATATTATATATTTGCAACAAAAGAAAATAATACAATTAACATATATCGCATATATATCAATGTATCATCCAATGAGAAAATGAAATAATAAAGCGAGCCAATATTAGATAATGTAATAATATATCATATATATTATTATACATTAAATCATCGAATCAACACTTGATCCGACGATCCGGCTATATCGAATATTACCGACTAATATATCATTTACCGATTCATCGAATCTACACTTGATCCGATGACCCGGTTCATATCAAAATATCGCAAGAATATAATACGGTATCCCATATCGCATTATTCTCGGTCCTGAACATATCACATATGTGCCTCTACTCCGTTTCGCCTGAGCCAAGAAACCTCTGTGTAGGACTCTAAAGAATCGTCAATATGCCGGTAGCAGGTGATGATCATATCAAACACCCACAAGCTGCAAGCGGTCAGCTAAACGTAACAGCCACCCAGGTATTGAGCGATCAGAAGATCAACAAGCTAGCCTGTGCGTTCTCCTGTGAATCCGATCAGTAACACTCCCGTACAGTCCGGTCTGATCGTCTGATATGTCGCATATCAAGTCTAGGGGTGGTATACGTCAGACCCCAGTAACCGATAAGTCATGTCGATGTATGGCTCATAACGGGTCGAGAAACTACTAGTAACACTAACCAGTAAATCTCTATATCAGCCCTGGCCAGCGACTTCCAGTTATAGCCAATCGAACACAGCACAACATCAACTCCCTATACCGGGAGAGACGAATCCCCTCCTATCGTTCATTGCCTCCATATGATTCGGGACTGTACCCAAAAGCCACCGTTTTGCACGCCCTCTTGGACGTGGTAAGGTGGAAATCAAAGCACAGTGGGAATCACACAAGACTCTATGACGATCTCGGGTCTACAGACTACCCTGTACCAGTGTCACCGGAGAACTGCCATCTGACGTGTGGTATATCACCATCTGGGAGTTCTCGGCGAGTCCGTCCAGTGTACCCAGTCTCCACTGAGCACCCATACACCATCTCTGATGTCAAACACCGATGGATATGGGATCATCCATCGCCCATCATATGGGTCAAGATGCGTATACGCTAGTCTACTCTGGTGTATCGATGCCCTGTCTCGATATACCCTCGACTAGGAACAGTTATAGGATGTACTCATCGACTACCGTGGCCCCACTAGTATGATCTCATCATAGTCCCAATAGTCGAGTACAGATCATAAGGGCTTTATCAACATGTGAGAGAAAAACAGTAAACCAATACAAGTCAACATGTTAAGATAAAGTGAAACCAAATAGCATACTATCATGACGAGCAAGAAAGTCATCTCTATATATATCCAAGCATCCATTATAATATACATCATATGTACAACAATGGCCTCTAGGGCATATACATATCTAACAATCTCCCACTTGCACTAAGGCCAGCTGCTGTAGTATCTCATACCTAGCATCCCGAATAATCTCTCAAACTGTATCTGGGGAATAGCCTTCGTGAATGGATCCGCAGTGTTGTCCTTCATATCTACTCTCCTGACCTCGATTTCCCGGCGAACAACTATCTCCCTGATCAGGTGATACCACCTCAGAATATGTCTGGACTTTTGATGGGACCTGGGTTCTTTGGCTAACGCCACAGCTCCATTGTTATCACAATACAGAGGTATTGGATGCTCAATGGATGGAACTACACCAAGTTCACTAATGAACTTCTTGATCCAGACAGCCTCTTTGGCAGCATCGTTGGCAGCGATGTATTCAGCCTCCATCGTCGAGTCTGCAACGGTATCCTGTTTGGAACTTTTCCAACATACCGCCCCTCCATTGAGGGTAAAGACAAATCCCGAGTGCGACTTAGAGTCGTCCTTATCACTTTGGAAGCTGGAATCGGTAAAGGACTCCACCTGGAGTTCTTCGTTACCATACACCAAGAACATCTCCTTAGTCCTTCGTAAGTACTTGAGAATGTTCTTTACAGCTGTCCAGTGACTCTCTCCAGGATCTGCTTGATACCGACTCACTACACTTAGTGAGTATGCTACATCGGGTCTGGTACATAGCATCGCATACATGATATAGCCTACTGCCGAAGCATAGGGTATCCCTTGCATGCGAGCTCTCTCCAAATCAGTCTTGGGAGACATCTCTTTGGAGAGAGTGAGTCCAGAGATCGTGGGTTGGTTCCCACGCTTGGATTCTTCCATACTAAACCTCTTTAGTATGGTGTCAATGTACCTGGATTAGGACAATCCCAATATTCGTTTAGATCTATCTCTATAGATCATGATTCCCAATATGCAGGAGGCATCACCTAGATCTTTCATTGAGAATCTCTGTGATAAGAAGAGCTTGACTGATTGCAGCATAGGAATATCATTTCCTATCAAGAGTATGTCATCCACGTACAATATGAGGAAGACAACCTTACCTTCTGCTTCCTTCTTATAGATACAAGGTTCATCTATATTTTTGATGAAGTCAAACTCTTTGAATACAACATCAAAACAGATGTTCCAACTCCGCGATGCTTGCTTTAACCCATAAATGGATTTAAGCAGCTTGCACACCTTTCCGCTGCTCCCACTATCTACGAAGCCCTCTGGCTGAGTCATGTACACGCTCTCTTCTAAATCACCGTTTAGAAAGGCGGTCTTAACATCCATTTGCCAGATTTCGTAGTCATGGTATGCAGCAATGGCAAGTAAGATCCGGATGGACTTAAGCATAGCCACTGGAGAAAAGGTTTCGTCATAGTCCACACCTGGTCTTTGACGAAAACCTTTTGCTACAAGTCTAGCTTTGAAAGTCTCAACTTTTTCCATCTACACCAAATTTCTTTTTAAAGATCCACTTGCTCCCAATTGGTTTTACCCCTTCAGGAGCATTTTCCAAAGTCCATACTTTGTTGGTGTTCATGGATTCCATCTCAGATCGCATTGCATCTAGCCATTTCACAGAGTCACTACTTGTGATGGCCTGCTCGAAACTAGTGGGTTCATCATCATCCATGATGCAATCCTCGCTTCCACCATCAATGAGAAAACCGTAGTATCTCTCAGGTGGACGAGAAACCCTACTAGATCGGCGGAGAGGCTGGGGTTCGTCGGGTACTACTGAATCCTCTGGTTCAACCAAGTCTTCTGTTATAGTTTGTGTTGCTGGAACCTCTTCCAGTTCTACCTCAATGCTACTATTCTGTTTCATAAGAAAACCTTTTTCTAAGAAAGTGGCATGTCGAGAAACAAACAACTTTTGTTCCTCGGGGTGGTAGAAGATATACCCCTGTGAATTTTTGGGATATCCTACAAACTTACATAAGACAGATCTTGCCTCGAGTTTGTCCGGATTTTGTCTTTTGACATAGGCCGGACAACCCCATATCTTAATATAATTAAGATGTGGTCTCTTCCCTTTCCATATCTCATATGGAGTGGTAGGCACAGATTTGGTAGGAACTCTATTCAATAGGTCTATGGCTATCTCAAGCGCATACCCCCAAAAGGAAATAGGTAACTCAGCTGTACTCATCATCGAGCGCACCATATCTAATAGGGTGCGATTTCTTCGTTCCGATACACCGTTGTGCTGTGGTGTATAAGGAGGAGTAAGCTGAGAGAGAATCCCATTCTCTTTTAGATAATCTAGGAACTCACCGCTTAAGTATTCTCCTCCTCGATCAGATCGAAGAATCTTAATACTTTTGCCCGTTTGGTTTTCCACTTCGTGTTTATATTCTCTGAATTTCTCAAAAGCTTCAGACTTGTGTTTCATCAGGAATACATGTCCGAATCTAGAGAGATCGTCAGTGAATGTAATGAAGTAGGAAGAACCGTTCCTGGCATGCGTAGACATGGGACCGCATACATCACTATGTATTAGTCCTAAGAGTTCAGTAACTCTTTCTCCGTGTCCACTAAACGGAGCTTTGGTCATTTTTCCTTTGAGACATGAATGGCAAGTATCATAAGATGATAATTCGAACGGATTCAAATAACCATCCTTATGTAACTTAGCCAGTCGTGTCGCATTGATATGACCAAGTCTACAATGCCACAAGAAGGATTCGTTCATTTCTGAACTTTTCCTCTTGTGTGTGTTTTGTATATTGAGGACTGTATTCTGATTTAGAATGAATATGCCATTATGTAACGAGCCTGATGCAATCAACTTTTGATCTAGGAATATGTTCGTAACATTATCCTTTACTACAAAATTATATCCTTCTTTACTTAATAAAGAAACTGATATAATATTGCACATCATGTTCGGTATATAATAGCACTCATTCAGAATCAGTGTATTACGACTTGGTAATACAAGGTGATATTCGCCAACTGCTTTGGCTGCAACATTTGCACCGTTCCCTACTTGAACGGAATGATCATATTTTCCCAGTTCTCTACCTTTACGTAGCCTATGCAATTGTTTACATATGTGGGATCCTGATCCGGTATCCAATACCCAGGACGTAGGGTGAACTGAGAAACAGTTCTCAATAACTAACACACCCGAAGAAGATGCAACAACATGCATGTTCTTTTGGGCGGCGTGGGAATCTAGATATTCTCCTGTTTCCTGTTCAGTCTTATAACTCTTATAAGAAAAAACGGGTCCAATGTTCCCTTGCTCAATACAATAATCGGGTTCAGTCAATACATCCATATTATTATCTTGATTATGGCCTGACATGGTCGCTACCTGGAGAGAGAGAGAAGAAAACACTTTAGCGTATGCTCTTGCAAGATTAGATTGGTTATTATCTTATCTAATCAGGATGTCTCCCACTGGTTTTATCAAATCTACCTTAAAACCCTAAAAGGTAAGATTAGCCGGGATTAATTACACCCTACAATTTCGTCAATCTTTCAGCCAGATCAGTGTCGGTACTTTGAGGGAGGTTCCCCGTGCTTTCGTACGGACCTAATTAAAGTAAACCTCGTTTTCCCAGAGGCGTAACCTCGTTAACACTTTTCTAGACACCTACTTGAATGACTAATTGTCCTGTGTAAAACTCTCCCAGGAGTAACTCTTACTCGCAGTGGGTATCGGGATCCAACTATCTCATAGGAGGTATGCAATCTCATTGCAAATTTCAACACTTGAAATTCCCGATAAAACTTTTACCCCTAGCGTGCTATGACCTTGACGCATGCCAAACAACCCATAGTCCGCTAGTCAAGTTCAACCCGTACATTTCGTGATTGAATTAAACACACCCGTACGACCCTTGACGCATGCCAAACAACGCCGTACGAATACCCTAATCCAATCGCATCTCATGCTGCAGATAAGTAATAATCAGCTACCGTACGCTACGCCTTGACGCATGCCAAACTACCGTAGCACGAATACTAAATATTACTTATCTGAAATGACGGACGGCTACGCAGGTTTTTCAGAAAACCCTGAGCGTAATGAACTTGATATCGTCGTAGAATCGAGTAGTTTTTGAAAAGGAGTGTTTTTGAGGCTTTTCTTAGTTTCGCTAAAGGGGTCACTCCCGGTGAAGGGATCGTCGGCCCTTTCCTCATCGAATAAGGTGCAGGATATATTATATATACCGCTGTGCAAAGCAAAACACTAAAAGCAATCAAAAGACAAACCGTGTTTTGTAGCATCTGCCAGTTTTGCTAAAGGAGTCACTCCCGGTGAAGGGATCTCGGTCCTTTCCTCATCGAATAAGGTGCAGGACATATCATATATATCACTGTGCAAAGCAAAACTGTAGCTACCCTTTTTATAAAGTTTTGATTCTACAATATCTTTAGGTTTCTTTTCTTTTTATTAATCTTATTAATAAAAATCCCATCAGCTTATACTTCCTAAGCATCACAGAAGAAACGAAAGCAGTAATATTTATATATCAGCATATATATATAGTATAAGCATTCGTCTCAAGCAGTAATATGATCTCATCACAGAACATTGCAGCAGAAGAACATATATGAAATATTGGATATACTAGGACGTCCGTGTTTTCAATACGAGCCTGTATAAAACACGGATTCCACGGTCGCGAAGAATAGCCAAACCCACATCCCAAGACCCCTACGAGAGCGGCAAGTAACTCTGCCAATTCTAGGGTTAGGAGACCCGGTCTCGACTCCTCGAGATGGCCTCCCACTGGACCCTAGAACCCGGTTACTTGTGCTCCCCACCTTGGGTGTACCTAATGCGGAAAAGTAAATAATATACACTGGTGACAACAACCGCAACCTGGAAGTGCCCCAAATAAAAGAATATTACATTACAAATGAATTTTACATGAATGAAAATAAAAACCCTCATCTCACATAAAACCCCCGGCTATTCAGAACGCGACGATCCAATATCACATAACACAGCAACACATAATATCACATATCATCAACGTAAGTAAATATGCGCATCCCAATTGTCGTTGACATATAGCAACGAAACCGGCGATATCACATATTACACTTACGGTCACAGAAAAGAAAGTGTAAAACTACAATATTTGGAATCCACAATCACTTTAGACATCGTAAATCCAAAATATCACATACTTCGCATTTCATGCCTAACTCTATGAATTCCACATATTGTATCACATTCCAGATAAATAGACAGTATTAAACTTTCCGAACAGATAATCAAACACCCAAAATTTCCCAAAGTGCTCAACTCTTGAGCGGAGTTCAAATGATCCCAGAATATGTCACAGTACCGTTGATCCAACCGTAGAAGGGTCAAGCCAACGCCTCACATGTGGCATGCCGTACTGCCCCAAACCCGAAGGTTCAAAAGACAGTTCAAGATGGTCACATAATCGAGTTAAGGTTTGTTGTCTTCTAGAGGGTCCACCGCTTAACTTGTACAATTTTCCGAAAGATTTAAACCCAGTAAAAATTCAACGCTTGAAAGTTTGCCGTACCGGGATAAAGTGGGTTAATGATATCCGTTCAACTAGTTTAACAGTTTCTAAATATCCGGAAAGAAATACGAATTTAAAATTTCCGATCGAATCTACTATTACAAAATAAACCCCAGATTTAAACAATACTGGAATCACTTTTAAAAATATCCAGAAGCATCAACAAGTACCTACGGTTATTACCATAAAAGCCACGTGTCGCCAATCCATCATTCCGCCGCGGAACCGCCGCTCAAGGCATGCTTACGCCGCGGTTCCGCCGCCGTTTGGATGAATTGGGGGCCCGGGTTTTATGGTAATTCTTAGAATTCCCTGCTGATTTTTTTACATATTTTTAATTCAGAAAAATCCCAAATTTTGAAAAATTTCCAGAGAGGGGGCTTTTTCCGTCGGTTCGGGTTCGATCGGAGTTTTAACTTCGTAAACACATCGCCTAATGCTCTAGCTAGGCTCTGATACCACTGTAGGGTTCCTAGGCACTCTTGTGAAGGTTCAAAAGGCATCAAACATGCCCGGATAAAAATTTAGACGTGCCGAACAACCCAAAGCCGGGATCTTTGCTAGATTATTAGGTTTAAACATGCAAGATGATAACTTTTATCTAAGTGTGAGGGATTACAACCTTTGTAGTCCGCTCCTTCGCTTCACAATCTCCGAGTAGAAGTCCCTTTGCCGCGATCCACGATCTCCCGGACTCATGAGAGGCTCCACGACTCGAACGATCGATGCTAGCTTGAAGTGTTCCAAATCTCCGATGATCTACGTCGAAGTTGCAAAGACTCAAGCTTTCTCACTCTAAAGAGAAGAACACACTAATCTCATGGGCTAGATGAGATGAGGATGAGAGAGTAGTAATTTTGCTTTCTTTTTATATCATTTTCTCATATTTATTCATCACATAAAGAAAATCAAGTGAGCTTCTTCAAGAGAGAACAAGAAGATGATAATGGAAAAAGATAATCAATTATTCTTTTGTGATGAAGAGAAATAAAAGTATATGATTGATATATAAACCATGGTCAAGGATGAGTGGAGAAGAATGTGTAGAGAATAAACTAGAGTAAGGGTTTGGTTGGGTTAAGAATGTGTCATCACAAAATATCTTAACCATGACAAAAGAAATAGCTTCTAGAAGGTGCATGAAGCAACTAACCCTAATCAAACCCTAACCTCAATTAATCATCCTTAAACATGTTTAACAATTAATCATATCATGTCACAATAATATATATCACATATATATTATATATTTGCAACAAAAGAAAATAATACAATGAACATATATCGCATATATATCAATGTATCATCCAATGAGAAAATGAAATAATAAAGCGAGCCAATATTAGATAATGTAATAATATATCATATATATTATTATACATTAAATCAACGAATCAACACTTGATCCGACGATCCGGCTATATCGAATATTACCGACTAATATATCATTTACCGATTCATCGAATCAACACTTGATCCGATGACCCGGTTCATATCAAAATATCGCGAGAATATAATACGGTATCCCATATCGCATTATTCTCGGTCCTGCACATATCACATATGTGCCTCTAATCCGTTTCGCCTGAGCCAAGAAACCTCTGTGTAGGACTCTAAAGAATCGTCAATACGCCGGTAGCAGGTGATGATCATATCAAACACCCACAAGCTGCAAGCGGTCAGCTAAACGTAACAGCCACCCAGGTATTGAGCGATCAGAAGATCAACAAGCTAGCCTGTGCGTTCTCCTGTGAATCCGATCAGTAACACTCCCGTACAGTCCGGTCTGTTCGTCTGATATGTCGCATATCAAGTCTAGGGGTGGTATACGTCAGACCCAGTAACCGATAAGTCATGTCGATGTATGGCTCATAACGGGTCGAGAAACTACTAGTAACACTTACCAGTAAATCTCTATATCAGCGCTGGCCAGGTACTTCCAGTTATAGCCAATCGAACACAGCACAACATCAACTCCCTATACCGGGAGAGACGAATCCCCTCCTATCGCTCATTGCCTCCATGTGATTTGGGACTGTACCCAAAAGCCACCGTTTTGCACGCCCTCTTGGACGTGGTAAGGTGGAAATCAAAGCACAGTGGGAATCACACAAGACTCTATGACGATCTCGGGTCTACAGACTACCCTGTACCAGTGTCACCGGAGAACTGCCATCTGACGTGTGGTATATCACCATCTGGGAGTTCTCGGCGAGTCCGTCCAGTGTACCCAGTCTCCACTGAGCACCCGTACACCATCTCTGATGTCAAACACCGATGGATATGGGATCATCCATCGCCCATCATATGGGTCAAGATGCGTATACGCTTGTCTACTCTGGTGTATCGATGCCCTGTCTCGATATACCCTCGACTAGGAACAGTTATAGGATGTACTCATCGACTACCGTGGCCCCACTAGTATGATCTCATCATAGTCCCAATAGTCGAGTACAGATCCTAAGGGCTTTATCAATATGTGAGAGAAAAACAGTAAACCAATACAAGTCAACATGTTAAGATAAAGTGAAACCAAATAGCATACTATCATGACGAGCAAGAAAGTCATCTCTATATATATCCAAGCATCCATTATAATATACATCATATGTACAACAATGGTCTCTAGGACATATACATAACTAACACATCATACTGCTGGCAGTCAAGCAAGAATCTTATGGGCTCTATCAACATGCAATAGTAAACTAAAGCATGTACACTAAGATAAAAACAAACCAGATTGCATACTATCATCTCGAGCAAGACAGTCCTATCGGTATAGGTCCTCCCTCAATCATTGCAATCACTTACCTGCTATCCCATAATTGACTTTGAGGGCACTATATCCAACAATCTCCCACTTGCACTTAAGGCTAATTATTGCGATGTTGCGTACTCACAGTTCGTGTGATACCGAACATTTAATTCCTCTACTAATCAGTTTCACAAAGCTCGTTTGTAAAACTATTGTGTTCGAGAAATTACCTCAATGAGTGGATCCGCCCTGATGTTTCTTTCTATGTCTTTCTTTGTCTCAAGTTCGCTGAGAAAGCCATCTCTCGAATAGAGTAATACTTGTCTTAGAATATGTCTGGATATCTGATGGGACCTAGTTCACAAGTGAACTCCAAATCCAGCAAACTTTTTAGACTGTATCGTCAATTGAAATTAATCAGCATCCTGCGCCATGCCTTCCTCAGTATCCGCCTGGACTACCTGTCCAATCTACTGCCCCTCGTCAGAGGGAAAACTATAACTCTTACAGTCACTCTGTCATCCGGGTCATCTTGGAAGCCTGGAATAATAACTGTCTCCCGAAGGAGGCTGTCGTTATCAAATCCCTAGAACAACCACTTATGTTCATAAGCTGCTTCTGAACATTTCTCCAGGATTGGAATAATATATCAACCTATTGCATCTAGTGCAAAAAAAACAAACAACATATGATATTATATCCATATCCTATGTGGAGAAACTACTGTGTGACAACCATAGTATAACCGATAGTAGTGTAGGAATTTCACTTCCTACTATGTGTATGTCATCCAAATACCAGGACATCACACCCTACTACCTTCTTAACAGATCCATCTCCTATTCTGATGAAGTCAAAGCCCATGACTGTCACATCAAAAATAGATGATCTATCTCCGCTATATTTGCTTTAGTCTATAAAAAGACATAAGCTACTTATCCGCTATGCTTCCGCTGCTCCCACTGACTACGACAACCCTCTGGCAGAATCATATACACGTACACTTCTAAAGCTAGTTTAGAACGACGCTATACTCATCCTCCTACCGGGTCTCATAGTTTGGAACAGCAGCAATAGCAAGTCTGGGTAAACAAGAACCTCCCTGTCACCGTCCTTGAGGATACCGGAGTACCTCTTTGGCGCCTGAGGTTTCCCACCATATCTGTGTAAGTCCACGTTGCCCACCCCGGTGCTTGCGGGGAGGCGGAAACGGTATAAAAATCGGATTTTTAAGGTACTAGGTAACATGGACTATCAAAAGGAGGATCTTTGCTAAACAAAAACTAACTAGTATTAGCTATATGGAAGAAATGTTATACCTTGGGCTTTATGTCCTTCTCTCCTTGCTCCTTGGAGTGGAAGAAAAAGATCACCTTGTCGTCTTCTCTAGTCGAAGAAGGATCCACCCCGAGAGCCTCAACCTTTGGCTTCAACTTCAAGCTAGAAGTAACTAAGATGCTAGAAGTGCTAATCCTAGAACCTTAGATGAGAGTAGAGATTACTTTAGAAAGGTTTATCTCAAGCTCATGTGTTTCTCAACTCATGAGAGGGGAGAGCTTGAGAGAGAGGAAGAGGAGGAAAGAGAATCTATATGATAGAATGAGAGAAAATAATGAACCATTCTCTCTAATATGGGTGAATTATGAAATTAGATAATTAGCTAGATAATTGTCATGGTTAATCAAGACTTGACCATTATCATTTCACATTAAATGCAAATTGCAAGGATCAAAGAGCATCTTTCATATGGAAAGATGATGGTCAACTTGTCAACCCAAGTCAACAAGTCAAGTATGGTCAAATTGTCAACAACCCTAACCATGCACAATTATATATATAACTAATATCAATTATTCATAATATACACATAAGCATTAGGGTTAAGAAAATGACAATGGTCATTAACCCTAATCAAAGTCCTCTGCCTCTGTCTCAGTCAACTGTGCATACGCACCCGTATTCGTGATCCGAGGAACATGAATACAATGAGATAAAACCAATCCCAAATCATATACTAGGATTTGGCTTAAACGAAAGCCCGCTAGTATAAGCTGTCCGGACAGCAAACGTGCACAAGTGCGCGGATGTGAACGAACCCTGTCACAAAACCATGCGACCTCTACTCATTTTGCCTAAAGACGAATAACTTTCTGTGTGGGACTCTAAAGACTCGACACTACGCTGGCAGTGGGTTTAACCACAGAACGCAAGCGGCTCTAGTTGTACGTAACGGTCCCCAGGTAGATGCCGATAAGAAGACTGACGAGGTGACCCCATCTGAACTCCTACTGAACCTGAATGTGACAGTCTCCGTACAGTTCGGTCTGTTTGTCTGATACATCGCATGGTGGGCCTAGGGGGCGGTAAACGTCAGTCCCCTAATAGCGGTACAAGTCATGTCGGAGTGTAGCCCAGAACACCCTGAGATAACACTGGAAACCTACCAGTATATCTCGCTTGCCCTGGTTAGGGACTACTTGTGTAATGGCTCTCCTAGACACAGCGTGATGTCAACCCCCAATACCGGGAGAGATGAATCTTGTCTAACCGTCACTGCCTCCAAGTGCTTCAGGACTGCACCCAACTACTATCTGTTTGCACGACTCCTTTGAGCCGTGGTAGGGTAGTAATCAAAGTACAGTGGGAACACACTCGAGGCGAAGTGACAGTGTCAAGTCAGCGGACTAAGCTGTACTCATGTCACCTGGGAACTGATAACTGACGATAGGTATAATACCAACCAACAGTTCCCGACGAGTCCTGTCCAGTGTACTCGTAACCTAAAGAGCACCCGCATACTATCTCAAGCACGATGTACTGACGGTTGTGGGATAGACCGTCTCCCACGCTGGGATGAGAAGCGCATACGCTAGTCTACTCCGGAGTATCGATGCCCTGTCTCGATAGTCCTACGACTAGGCACCTGTATAAGGATGTGCTTATGGATTACCCATCCCCCACGAGTGTGAGCGCCATCACAACGCTGGTAATCAAGCAAAAATCCTAAGGGCTCCACTAATGCTTATAGGTGATATAATAAAAGAACCACATGTACACATTAAAGCAGAGACAAACCAAGTAGCATACTACCATTTCGAGCAAGATTGTATATACAACTGTGAATATCCCAAGCTTCCATCAAGTAATATACATACTAGTACGATACAGTAATGGCCTCTAGGGCATATACACTAACAATCTCCCACTTGCACTAAGGCCATGTACTGGTGTATCGAAGACCTATCATCTCGATCAGCCGCTCGAACTGCGTCTGGGGTAAGGCCTTCGTGAATGGATCTGCAGTGTTATCTTCTGAAGCAACCCTCCAAACCACGATCTCTTGGCGATCCTCGATCTCCCTGATCAGGTGATACCGCCTCAAGATGTGTCTGGATTTCTGATGGGACCTGGGTTCCTTCGCTAAAGCTATAGCCCCGTTGTTGTCACAATACAGAGGTATTGGATCAACAATGGACGGAACCACCTGAAGTTCTTTCAAGAACTTCCTCATCCAGACAGCTTCTTTTGCGGCATCAGATGCAGCGATGTATTCCGCTTCCATAGTCGAGTCAGCAACGGTTTCCTGTTTGGAGCTCTTCCAACACACCGCCCCTCCATTGAGGGTAAAGACAAAACCCGACATGAACTTGGAATTATCCTTGTCACTCTGGAAGCTGGAGTCAGCAAAGGCCTTAATCTAGAGGTTTTTTCCGCCATACACCAAGAACATCTCCTTAGTCCTTCTCAGGTACTTGAGAATGTTCTTTACCGCTATTCAATGTTTATCTCCAGGGTTTGACTGATACTTGCTTACCACACTCAGTGCATAAGCCACAAATGGTCTGGTACACAACATCGCATACATTATAGAGCCTACCGTAGAAGCATAGGTTATAATAGACATGCGATCCCTCTCCAAATCAGTCTTAGGAGATATCTCTTTGGAGAGGGTGATCCTCTGACAAGCCGGTAGATTACTACGCTTGGAATCTTCCATACTGAATCTTTTCTGTATGGTGTCGATGTACCTGGATTGTGAGAGTCCTAAAATCCTCTTGGATCTGTCACGGTAGATCCGGATCCCCAGAATGTATGAGGCATCACCCAGGTCTTTCATGGAGAACCCGTGTGACAAGAACCTTTGACAGATTGTAGCATAGGAATGTCATTTCCTATTAAGAGATTGTCATCCACGTATAAAACGAGGAATACTACAGTTCTCGCTACAAATCTACAATAGATGCATGGTTCATCTGGATTTTTGATAAAGCCAAATTCCTTGACCGTCTCATCAAAACAGATGTTCCAACTCCGCGATGCCTGCTTTAGTCCACAAATGGACTTAAGCAATTTGCACACCTTTCCGCTGCACCCACTCTGAATGAAACCCTCTGGCTGGTCTATATAGACAGACTCCTCTAAATTTCCATTTAGAAAAGCGGTATTTACGTCCCTCTGCCAAATCTCATAATCGTGGAAGGCAGCAATGGCAAGAAGGATCCGAATGGATTTCAGCAAAGCTACTGGAGAAAAGGTTTCGTCATAGTCCAAACTAGGTCGCTGACGAAAACCCTTCGCAACCAGTCTAGCTTTATAGGTCTCAACCTGTCCATCTACACCAATCTTCCTTTTGAAGATCCACTTGCATCCTACGGGTTTTACCCCATATGGAGTTGTAGGGTTCCTAGGCACTCTTGTGAAGGTTCATAAGGCATCAAACATGCCCGGATAAAATTTTAGACGTGCCGAACAACCCAAAGACGGGATCTTTGCTAGATTATTAGGGTTTAGCATGCAAGATAACAACTTTTTATCTATGTGTGAAGGATTACAACCTTTGTAGTCCGCTCCTTCGCTTCACAAGCTCCGAATAGAAGTCTCTTTGCCGCGATCCACGATCTCCCGGACTCAAGAGAGGCTCCATGACTCGAACGATCCATGCTAGCTTGAAGTGTTCCGAATCTCCGATGATCTACGTCGAAGTTGGAAAAACCCAAGCATTCTCACTCTATAGAGATGAACACCCTAATCTCATGGGCTAGATGAGATGAGGATGATGGAGTAGTATTTATGCTTTGTTTTTAATTCACTTTCTCACAATTTATCATCACCAAAAGAATTTCTAGTAAGCTTTTTCTTTTTTAACTCAAGAGAGAAGAAGATGATAATCAAAAAGATAAATCCTTTTATGATGAATAGAAAAGAAATGTATATGATTGATTATAGAACCATGGTCAAGGATGATAGGCTAAGAGTTTGTAGAGAATAAACTAGGGTTAGGGTTTGGTTAGGTTAAAGATAAAGATCAACCATAATATCTTAACCAAGACAAAATAGAATCCTTCTAGAATGAACTTGAAAGAGCTAACCCTAATCAAACCCTAATCCCTCATTATCATCCTTAAACATGTTTAATAATAAATCATATCATGTTACAATAATATATATCACATATATATTATATATTTGCAACAAAAGAAAATAATACATTTAACATATATCACATATATATCAATGTATTAATCCGGTGAGAAAATGAAATAATAAAGCGAGCCAATATTAGATAATGTAATACAATATATCATATATATTATTATACATTAAATCATCGAATCAACACTTGATCCAACGATCCGGCTATATCGAATATAACCGGCTAATATATCATGTACCGATTCATCGAATCAACACTTGATCCGATGTCCCGATTCATATCAAAATATCTCGAGAATATAATACGGTATCTCATATCGCATTATCCTCGGTCCTGCACATATCACATATGTGCCTCTACTCCGTTTCGCCTGAGCTAAGAAACCTCTGTGTAGGACTCTAAAGAATCGTCAATACGCCGGTAGCAGGTGATGATCATATCAAACACCCATAAGCTGCAAGCGGTCAGCTAAACGTAACAGCCACCCATGTATTGAGCGATTAGAAGATCAACAAGCTAGCCTGTCCGTTCTCCTGTGAATCCAATCAGTAACACTCCCGTACAGTCCGGTCTGTTCGTCTGATATGTCGCATATCAAGTCTAGGGTGGTATACGTCAGACCCCAGTAACCGATAAGTCGTGTCGATGTGAGGCTCATAACAGGTCGAGAAACTACTAGTAACACTTACCAGTAAATCTCTATATCAGCCCTGGCCAGGGACTTCCAGTTATAGCCAATCGAACACAGCACAACATCAACTCCCTATACCGGGAGAGACGAATCCCCTCCTATCGCTCATTGCCTCCATGTGATTCGGGACTGTACCCAAAAGCCATCGTTTTGCACGCCCTTTTGGATGTGGTAAGATGGAAATCAAAACACAGTGGGAATCACACAAGACTCTATGACAATCTCGGGTCTACAGACTACCCTGTACCAGTGTCACCGGAGAACTGTCATCTGACGTGTGGTATATCACCATCTGGGAGTTCTCGGCGAGTCCTCCAGTGTACCCAGTCTCCACCGAGCACCCGTACACCATCCTTGATGTCAAACACCGATGGATATGGGATCATCCATCGCCCATCATATGGGTCAAGATGCGTATACGCTAGTCTACTCTGGTGTATCGATGCCCTGTCTCGATATACCCCCGACTAGGAACATTTATAGGATGTACTCATCGACTACCGTGGCCCCACTAGTATGATCTCATCATAATCCCAGAAGTCGAGTACAAATCCTAAGGGCTTTATCAACATGTGAGAGAAAGACAGTAAACCAATACAAGTCAACATGTTAAGATAAAGTGAAACCAAATAGCATACTATCATGACGAGCAAGAAAGTCCTCTCTGTATATATCCAAGCATCCATTATAATATACATCAAATGTACAACAATGGTCTCTAGGGCATATACATAACTAACAGGAGCAATGTCTAACGTCCATACTTTGCTGGTGTACATGGACTCCATTTCGGTCCGCATTGCATCCAGCCATTTTACTGAGTCAATGCTCTGAAAGGCTTGCTGGAAGCTCGTAGGCTCATCACAATCTATGATGCAATCCTCTCTATCCCCGTCTATGAGAAAACCGTAGTATCTCTCGGGCGGATGAGACTGCCTACTACTCCTGCGGAGTGGCGTGGGAATGTCCTGATCTTTCGAACCCTCTGGTTCTACTAAGCTTTCAGTAATAGCTCGTGGTTCTGTAATTTCTTCCAGTTCTATTGCGCTCCCACTTATTTCTTTTTCTAAGAACTGGTGTTCTAGAAATTGGGCATGGCGAGAAACAAAAACCTTTTGTTCCTCTTCGTAATAGAAGAAATATCCCTTGGAGTTCTTTGGATATCCCACAAACTTGCACTGTACAGAGCGTGCCTCGAGCTTGTCCGCATGCTGCTTTTTGACAAAAGCTGGACATCCCCATGTCTTAATGTGATTAAGATAGGGTCTCTTCCCACACCACATCTGATATGATGTAGTAGGCACAGTCTTAGTTGGAACTCGGTTCAAAAGGTATGCAGCTGATTCTAGCGCATATCCCGAGAACGATCGCGGCAACTCAGCGTTACTTATCATGGACCGTACCATATCCAATAGGGTTTGGTTCTGTCTCTCCGATACACCGTTATGTTGCGGAGTGTATGGAGGAGTAAGCTGAGAGAGAATTCCATTCTCTTTTAAGTAACCCAGGAACTCGGCACTCAAGTATTCACCACCTCGATCAGATCTCAGTGGCTTGATACTTTTGCCTGTTTGTTTTTCTACTGTAGGGTTCCTAGGCACTCAAGTGAGGTCTCACAAGGCATCGATCATGTCAAATTCAAAAATTATGGGTGCCGAGAGACCCGACTACGGATCGTAGACTAGATTTCTAGGCGAATAAGCTAACTAGTTAACAATTAACTAAGAGATACGGAAATACAACCTTTGTAGATCCAGTGCTCCACCTCCACGGCTCCGCAACGAAGTCGTCTCCGCTGTCCAAATCAAAATCCGGGCTCTAGTGTCGGCTTCGTCGGAGAAGAAGCGGGCTAGGTCATCGACGACGTGCCGAAGATGATCTACGTCGAGGTATCGTTAGATCAAGCTCCAACTTCATCAAGTCCAAAAACTTGTGAAGAGAACATACTCTACTACTTGGCAAGAGGTAGAGGATGAAGAAATAGGAAGTGGGTAGACTTTAGAATTAGATTTCTCACTCATTTGCTCAATTCACCATTGATGAAGAAAGCTTTTTCTTCTTTAGTTCAAGGAAGAAGAAGAAGAATTGATATGATAAGTTAATTCTAAAATGAAAAGAATAATCCATTCTTATCATCTTAGAACCATGGTTTAGTGTAGATAATTAATCATGGTTGAGTGGTTTGGTTAGGGTTAAGGATGAGATAAGAATGGTGGACTAAGTCAAAGCTTCATGAAGCTTTAACTAAACAACAAAAGAAGCCACCATTCTTTTCTTTTTCTTTTATTCATTTATCAAAAATAAATGGATAACTAAATAAGATAAATGAATAACAAATAATAAACCCTAACCATTTCATTAACCAAGGTTTAATACTTTACACTTAACCAAAAAGCATGTATCATCAAACATGATACAAGCAAGTGCACAAAATCATATCACATATATAATGCGCACATCCCGAGTGAGAAAATCCATTTAAAGTGAACCAATACTAGTTAGTGCAAAGTAATATATCAAATATATAATTATGCATTAAATCATTAAATCAACACTTGATTCAATGATCCGGTCATGTCGCACACAACCGACTAGTACACAATGTATCGGCTTATCGAATCAACGCTTGAATCGATAACTAGGTTATATCACATACAACCATTCGATACATTGATCACGAGAATGAAATACGGTATCACATACACGCATTATTCTCGGTCCCGCACATATCTTATATGCGCTCCTATTTCGTTTCGCTTGAGCCAGGAAACCTCTGTGTAGGACTCTAAAGACTCGTCAATACGCCGGCAGCAGGTGATGATCATATCAAACACCCACAAGCCGCAAGCGGTATGCTAAACGTAACGGCCACCCGGGTATTGAGCGATCAGAAGATCGACGAGCAAGCCCGCCCACACTCCTGTGAATCCAACCAGTAACACTACCGTACAGTCCGGTCTGATCGTCTGATATGTCGCATATCTTGCCTAGGGGTGGTAAACGTCAGACCCCAATAGCTCGATAAGTCGTGTCGATATGAGGTCTATAACAATTCGAGAAACTACTGGTAACACTTACCAGTAAATCTCAGCAACCCTGGCCAGGGATTTCCTGTTATAGCCAATCGAACACAGCGCAACATCAACCCCCTATACCGGGAGAGACGAATCCCCTCCTATCGCTCATTGCCTCCATGTGACTCGGGTCTGTACCCAAAAACCACCGTTTTGCACGCCCTCTTGGACGTGGTAAGATGGAAATCAAAGCACAGTGGGAACCACACAAGACTCTATGACGATCTCGGGTCAACAGACTACTCTGTACCAGTGTCACCTGAGAACTGCCATCTGACGTGAGGTATAATACCATCTGGGAGTTCTCGGCGAGTCCGTCCAGTGTACCCAGTCTCTACTGAGCACTCGTATATCATCTCCGATGTCAAACACCAATGGATATGGGATCATCCATCGCCCATCTGTATGTGTCGAGAAGGTATACGCTAGTCTACTCTGGTATATCGATGCCCCATCTCGATACACCCACGACTAGGGACTTTGAAGGATGTACTTATGGACTACCATGTCCCCACTAGTATGATCCGCATCATAGTCCAGGTAGTCAAGCACACATCCTAAGGGCTTTACCAACATGTAATAGAGAGACAGTCAGTATACACGTTAAGGTAAAGAGCAACTAGATAGCATACTATCATGTCGAGCAAGAAAGTCCTCCCTATATATGTCCCAGCATCCACTACAATATACATCCTATGTACAGTAATGGCCTCCAGGGCATACATATAACTAACAATCTCCCACTTGCACTAGGGCCATCTGTTGCAGTGGTTGTAGTATCTCATACTCAACCATCCCATAAAAGTCTCTCTCTGGAAATAGGCCTTCGTGAATGGATCCGCTGCGTTATCCTCTAAGTCTGCTCTCCTTTCCTCGATCACCCTGGAGATCAACCATCTCCATGATCAGGTGATACTGCCTTAGAATAAGTCTGGATCACTGATGGGACCGGCGTTCCTTGGTATAAGCTACAACTCCATTGTCTCACAATGGTAGGAACGTAGTTCATATCATGAACTAATATACACCCAAACATCCTCTTTGGTAGCATCTTAAGTAGCGATGTATCCTGTCTTTATCGTCTAGTATGTCACGGTATCTAGCTTGGAACTCTTCCAACATACCGTCCCTTTACTGAGGGTAAAGACAATGCCTGCGGCTGACATTCAGTCATCTTTATCACTCTGGAACACTTCCAGTGATTCTCCCCAGGTTCGATTGATACCATCTCACTACTACTAGTGAGTATCCTAACATCCAATTAGATCTATCTCATAGATCCAAAAACCAGGATATACGAGGTATCACTTTGATCCTTTATGGAGAATCTTTGTGATAAACGGAGATTGATCGAGCGTAGCATAAGAAACTCCTTTCTTATCAAGAGTATGTCATCCACGTACTCTACGAGGATCACCACCATACTCCCTACTACCTTTTTGTTTATACAAGGTTCATCTACCATTTTGATGATGTCAACTTCTTTGACTACTTCATCAAAACAGATGTTCCAACTCCGCGATGCCTGCTTTATCCTATAAAGCATCTGGCACACGTTTCCGCTGCTCCCACTGTCTACGAGGCCTTCTGGCTGTGTACTTATAGACACTCTCTTCCAAAACATCATTTTAGAAGAGCTGTCATGACACCCAACCACCAGATATCGTAGTCATGGTATGTAGCCGTGGCAAGTAGGATCTGGATGGACTTAAGCATAGCTACTTGAAGAGGTTTCACCACTATCCACGCCTGGTTGATGATGAAAACCTTTAACAAGTCTAGCTTTGAAAGTCTCAACTTTTCCATGTACACCAAGTAATCTTCTCAAGATATACTTGCTCCTGATGGGGATTTAACCCTTCAGATATAGCAACTAAAGTCCATACTTTGTTGGTGTATAAGGATTCCATCTCAGATCGCTAAACATCCAGCCATTCTTATAGAGTCCCTACTCTTGATGGCCAGCTCAAAATTAGTTGGGTCATCATCTCATGATGCAATCCTCGCTCCCACTGTCATAGAGAAACCAGAGTATCTCTCAGGTGGGTGAGGAACCCTACTAGATCGGCGGAGAGGCTGAGGTTCGTTGGCATCTACTGAATCCTTTGGTTGTACCAAATCATCTGCTGTATTTTGTATAGCTGGAACCTTTCCAGTTCTACATTACAGACTTTTCCTCGAGCTTGTCCGGATCATGCTTTTAGACATAGGTCGAACAACCCCAAATCTTAACTGGCTTAAGACATGGGCTATTCCCTTGCCATATCACATATGAAATGGTAGGCTTCTGATTTGATTGAAACCCTATTCAATAGGTATGCAACTTCTCAAGTGCATAACCCCCTTAAGGAAAAAGGTAACTCAGTAGTACTCATCATAGAGCACACCATATCAAATAGGGTGTATTTGCTCCGCCCCGATATACCATCGTGCTATGGTGTATACGGAGGAGTAATGCTGAGAGAGAATCTCATTCTCCTTTAGAATAGTCCAGGAATTCCATGCTCATGTATTCTCGTCCTTGATCTCATCATAGGACATAATACTTATACCCGTATTTTGGTTCTCTACTTCTAACTTATATTCTGTGAATATCTCAAAAGGTTCAGACTCATGTTTCAACAAGAACATATGACTGAATCTTGAGAGATTATCAGAGAATATAATGAAGTATAAAGAATCAGTCCTGGCATGTGTAGACAGGAGACCTTACATACATCAACATGTATCATCCCAAGAGTTCATTAACTCTTTTTCTGTTTCCAATAAACAGAGTTGTGGTCATCTTATCTTTGTGACATGACTGGCGAGTTTCATAAGATGTAAATTCAAACTGATTTAAATATGCATCTAAATGTAACTTTAGCTAGTCGGATCACATTGATCTGACCTAGTCTATAATACCTCAAGAAGAATTCGTTCATTTCTGAACTCTTCCTCTTATGTGTGTTCTATATACTAAGAACTGTAGTTTGATTTAGAACATTAATGCTTTTAGATAACGTGCCTGAACCGATCAACTTTTGATATAAGAAATGTTCAAAACATTATCTAACAATACAAAATATTATCGTTTCTTTACTAATAAAGAGACAGATATGATTTTGTATATCAGGTTCGGTATCTAATAACATACGTTCAGAATCAATGTATTACAATACAGGGTGACAGTGACCGACAGACTTAGCTGCAACTCTTGCCCCGTTTTCTGCCTCATGAAACTTATCACCCGTTCTCAGTTTTTCTATCCTTTTGTAGCCCTATGTAACTGATTACATATCTGGGATCCTTATCCGGTATCATATACCCAGATACGGAGGATACTGAGAAACAGTTCTTTGTAATGAACACACCCGAAGATGATGCATCAGCATGCACTCTCTTCGTTTGGGCGGCACGGGAAATCTGGTATTCCCTAAATTCCTGCTCTGTCTTATAACAATTATAAGTTGGAGCGGGATCAACGTTCCCCAGCTCAGTATAACAAGCGGGTTCGGTCAAATATCCGTATTATTATCTTGATTAAGGCGTGATATGGTCGCTACCAGGAGAGAGAGAGAAGAAAACACTCGGCGTGCGCTCTTGCAAGAATAGATTGGTTATTATTTTATCTAATCAGGATGGCTCCCACTGCTTTTTATCAAATATTCCTTCAAACCCTAAAAGGAAAGACTAGCCGGGATTAATTACACACTACAAGTTCGCCAATCTTTCAGCCAGGCCAGTGTCGGTACTTTGAGGGAGGTCCCCCGTGCTTTCGCACGAACCTAATTAATGTAAACCTCGTTTTCCCAGAGGCATAACCCCGTTGATACCTTTCTAGACACCTACTTGATCGGCTAATTGTAATGTATAAAACTCTCCCAGGAGTAACTCTTACTCGCAGCGGGTATCGGGATCCAACTATCTCATAGAAGGTATGCAATCTCATTGCAAATTTCAACACTTGAAATTCCCGATAATATTTTGCCCCTAGCAGCTATATGACCTTAACATAATCAACAAATCATAAGTGCTAGTCAAGTTCAACCCGTCATTTCCCGATTGAATTAAACCCACCCGCACGACCCTTAACATAGTCAACAAAGTCGCACGACTACCCTAATCCAATCGCATCATATGCTTATGCAGATAAGCACTAATTAGCTACCGCACACTACGCCTTAACATAGTCAACAAACGTAGCACGAATACTAACTAGTACTTATCTGAAATGACGGAGGGCTACGACAGGTTTTTCTGAAAACCTATTGCGGAATGAACTTGATATCGTTGTAGGATCGAATGAATTTTAAAATGGAGTGTTTTTGAGGCTTTTCCAGTTTTGCTAGAGGAGTCACTCCCGGTGAAGGGATCGTCGGTCCTTTCCTCGTCGAATGAGGTGCGGGATATATCATATATATCACTGTGCAAAGCAAAAACTCTTAAAAGCAATCAAAAGACAAACCGAATGTGTAGCATCTGCCAGTTATTGCTAAAGGAGTCACTCCCGGTGAAGGGATCTCGGTCCTTTCCTTATCGAATAAGGTGCAGGATATATCACATATACCGCTGTGCAAAGCAAGAACTGTAGCTACCTGTTTTATTTTCAAATTCGATTCTACAACATCTTAGGTTTCTTTTATTTCATTAATCATATTAATGAAGTCCCATCATTTAAGTACCTAAACATCACAGATAAATACGACATACACTTATGCCATCCGCATTCGCCTCGATGTCCCCTCGTGCACCGTTAGGTTAGGTAACTAACGACAGAGCGGGGCAGGGCTAGCGCGGGTGTAAAACATAAGTAACGTCTATATAATATATCATATATACTATATACTGTATCTATCAAAGAACATCACATGATCACATCACAGATATCGCAGCAGAAGAATCATATGAAATATTGGATATACTTGGACGTCCGTGTTTTCAATACGAGCCAGTATAAAACACGGATTCCACGATCGTGATGAATAGCCAAACCCACACCCCTAGACCCCTACGAGAGCGGCAAGCAACCCTACCAATTCTAGAGTTAGGAGACCCGAACCCGACTCCTCGAGTTGGTCTCCCACTGGACTCCAGAACCCGGTTACTTGTGCTCCTCTCCTTGGGTCTATCTAAGTGCGGAAAAGTAAATAATATACAAACGGTGACTACTTCCGCAACCTGGAAGAGTCCCAATAAAAGAATATTACATACATGTTTTTACATGAATGAAAATGAAAAACACTCATCTCACATAAAAACCCCCGGCTATTCAAACACGGCGATCCAATATAACATATCCAGCAACACATAACATCACATGTCATCAACGTAAGTAAATATGCGCATCCCAATTGTCGTTGACATATAGCAAAAAAACCGGCGATATCACATATTACACTTACGGTCACAGAAAAGAAACTGTAAAACTACAACAGTTGGAATCCGCAACCACCTCAGACATCGCATGCCTGACCAAATGAATTACTTAGACATCGCATGCCTAACAATTATAAACCCCGCATTTTAGTCTCATTATCGAAAACACTTTTCAACATCAAGTCGGGCAATTCTACAGGATTCCCGACATTTTGATCGAATGCTCATCGCAAACATCAGTAGACGGCCGCACCCCCGATACCGTCGACAAAGTGCACCAAGGCGGAACACCGCTACCGGGAGCACTCGAACGGATGCTTTCGGCGACGGGGTTCTCCTACAGTCACTTGGTCGGGGCTATGGAGTGAGGCTGTCTATTAAGTTTACCCGGCGAGTATCCGCGTACGCTACGTGATTGCGACGGACTTTTGATCACATCAAAATTCCGTGGCAACCGATCAAGTGAGACTAAACTGCTATGTTTATAACATTCATTCAGTTATCACATAACTTCTGTGAATTCCAATTATTGTATCACATTCCGGATAAACAGAAAATGCTAAACTTTTCGATCGAACAATCGAACGCCCAAGTTTTCCCGATACAGCTCAACACATGAAATAAGTCTAACAACATTCAGTTCGTGCCTCGGTACCAACGGTCCAGCCGTAGAAGGGTCAAGCCAACGCCTCACATGTGGCACGCCGTACTGCCCCAAACCGGAAGGTTCAAAGGGCAGTTCAAGACGGTCACATAATCGAGTTAAGGTTTGTTGTCTTCTAGAGGGTCCATCGCGTTACTTGCACTACTTAGAACGTTGTTAAACTACGGAAAAATCCAACACTTGGAAATTTCCCGACAGGGGAAAAATTGGGCATTTATATCCGGTCGAACTTTTTAACATATTCTAAAATTTATCCGGAAAGCCACACAGACAAAATTTGATAATCCGATCGAACATTCGAATCCCCAAAACAACCCAGAAAAATTCAACTCTTGAAAAAATATTAAAAATATCCAGGAAAACCAGCACTGTATTTTACGAATTACTGTACAAATTTGGATGCCACAAAAGACAAAACGGCCGCGCTTCCGCCGCACGAGCCATGCTCGTGCCGCGGAAATGCGGTGGTAAAGCTGAATTAGGTCCACGAAATTTACAGTAATTCCTAGAAAACCCTGCTCGATTTTCTGCATATTTTTAATACTGAAAAATCCCTGTTTTTGAAAATTGGACAGAGAGCATGGGTGTGTTAGGATTTCGGGTTCGTTCGGAGTTCAAAATCCGTCTAGACTTCGCCTAAGGCTCTAGCTAGGCTCTGATACCACTGTAGGGTTCCTAGGCACTCAAGTGAGGTCTCACAAGGCATCGATCATGCCAAATTCAAAAATTATGGGTGCCGAGAGACCCGACTACGGATCGTAGACTAGATTTCTAGGCGAATAAGCTAACTAGTTAACACTTAACTAAGAGATACGGAAATACAACCTTTGTAGATCTAGTGCTCCACCTCCACGGCTCCGCAACGAAGTCGTCTCCGCTGTCCAAATCAAAATCCGGGCTCTATTGTCGGCTTCGTCGGAGAAGAAGCGGGCTAGGTCATCGACGACGTGCCGAAGATGATCTACGTCGAGGCATCGCTAGATCAAGCTCCAACTTCATCAAGTCCAAAAACTTGTGAAGAGAACATACTCTACTACTTGGCAAGAGGTAGAGGATGAAGAAATAGGAAGTGGGTAGACTTTAGAATTAGATTTCTCACTCATTTGCTCAATTCACCATTGATGAAGAAAGCTTTTTCTTCTTTAGTTCAAGGAAGAAGAAGAAGAATTGATATGATAAGTTAATTCTAAAATGAAAAGAATAATCCATTCTTATCATCTTAGAACCATGGTTTAGTGTAGAGAATTAATCATGGTTGAGTGGTATGGTTAGGGTTAAGGATGAGATAAGAATGGTGGACTAAGTCAAAGCTTCATGAAGCTTTAACTAAACAACAAAAGAAGCCACCATTCTTTTCTTTTTCTTTTATTCATTTATCAAAAATAAATGGATAACTAAATAAGATAAATGAATAACAAATAATAAACCCTAACCATTTCATTAACCAAGGTTTAATACTTTACACTTAACCAAAAAGCATGTATCATCAAACATGATACAAGCAAGTGCACAAAATCATATCACATATATAATGCGCACATCCCGAGTGAGAAAATCCATTTAAAGTGAACCAATACTAGTTAGTGCAAAGTAATATATCAAATATATAATTATGCATTAAATCATTAAATCAACACTTGATTCAATGATCCGGTCATGTCGCACACAACCGACTAGTACACAATGTATCGGCTTATCGAATCAACGCTTGAATCGATAACTAGGTTATATCGCATACAACCATTCGATACATTGATCGCGAGAATGAAATACGGTATCACATACACGCATTATTCTCGGTCCCGCACATATCTCATATGCGCTCCTATTTCGTTTCGCTTGAGCCAGGAAACCTCTGTATAGGACTCTAAAGACTCGTCAATACGCCGGCAGCAGGTGATGATCATATCAAACACCCACAAGCCGCAAGCGGTCTGCTAAACGTAACGGCCACCCGGGTATTGAGCGATCAGAAGATCGACGAGCAAGCCCGCTCACACTCCTGTGAATCCAACCAGTAACACTACCGTACAGTCCGGTCTGATCGTCTGATATGTCGCATATCTTGCCTAGGGGTGGTAAACGTCAGACCCCAATAGCTCGATAAGTCGTGTCGATATGAGGTCTATAAGAATTCGAGAAACTACTGGTAACACTTACCAGTAAATCTCAGCAACCCTGGCTAGGGATTTCCTGTTATAGCCAATCGAACACAGCGCAACATCAACCCCTATACCGGGAGAGACGAATCCCCTCCTATCGCTCATTGCCTCCATGTGACTCGGGACTGTACCCAAAAACTACCGTTTTGCACGCCCTCTTGGACGTGGTAAGATGGAAATCAAAGCACAGTGGGAACCACACAAGACTTTATGACGATCTCGGTTCAACAGACTACTCTGTACCAGTGTCACCTGAGAACTGCCATCTGACGTGAGGTATAATACCATTTGGGAGTTCTCGGCGAGTCCGTCCAGTGTACCTAGTCTCTACTGAGCACCCGTATATCATCTCCGATATCAAACACCAATGGATATGGGATCATCCATCGCCCATCTGTATGGGTCGAGAAGGTATACGCTAGTCTACTCTGGTATATCGATGCCCCATCTCGATACACCCACGACTAAGGACTTTGAAGGATGTACTTATGGACTACCATGTCCCTACTAGTATGATCCGCATCATAGTCCAGGTAGTCAAGCACACATCCTAAGGGCTTTACCAACATGTAATAGAGAGACAGTCAGTATACACGTTAAGGTAAAGAGCAACCAGATAGCATACTATCATGTCGAGCAAGAAAGTCCTCCCTATATATGTCCCAGCATCCACTACAATATACATCCTATGTACAGTAATGGCCTCTAGGGCATACATATAACTAACATCTACTTCATTCTTATATTCCTGGAATTTTTCAAAAGCCTCGGATTTATTTTTCATTAAGAAGACATATCCGTACCTTGAAAAGTCATCCGTAAAAGTAATGAAGTAAGAATAACCGCTTCGTGCATGCGTAGACATTGGACCGCACACGTCGCTGTGTACGAGTCCCAAGAGCTCGCTCGCTCTTACTCCGTGTCCAGTGAACGGAGTCTTTGTCATCTTTCCTTTGAGACAAGATTGACAAGTTGCATATGACTGATATTCGAACGGATCCAAATATCCTTCTGTATGTAACTTAGTCAACCTTCTCTCATTGATGTGACCCAGTCTACAATGCTATAAGAAAGTTTTATTGATTTCTGGAGACTTTCTTTTGTGTGTATTCTGGACATTGAAAATATGTAGTTGTTTTAAAACGTATATACCGTTGTTTAATGTACCTGACCCAATCAAAACATGATTAAGGTGAATGCTCACAACAGTACTTACAAATGCAAATTCATAACCTTCTTTAGATAATAAGGATACAGAAATGATATTACAGGTTGCATTTGGTACAAAATAACAACTACGCAAAACCAAAAAGTGTCCATCTGACAATCCCAGGTGATAGTCCCCCACGGCCTCACCATCCATGCTAGCTCCGTTTGCAACTCTGAGGGTCATATCACCTGTCTTCAAAACCCTATGCTTTCTCAACGCCTGCAAAGAATTACAGATATGAGATCCTGATCTGGTATCCAATACCAAGGAAGTAGAGTTTATTGATAGAAAGTTTTCAATAACGTACACACCTGAAGCTGAAGCCGCAACTCACTTCAGATCCTGGGTTCTGGCCTTCCAAGCCTTGCAATCCTGTTTCCAGTGTCCACTTTTGTGATAGTAGAAGCATTCTTCCTTTCCCACCAGCTTTCCCGCTACCTTTGTTGCCTTTCCCTTTCCCTTCGTATCCACTTTACTGACACCGCCCCTTAGTTTGGCGGGGGCTTTCTTCTTCTTTTCCTTGGCTTTCGCCCTGGACCTAGAAGAGGAAGATCCTCCTACAAACAAAGTGAATGTCTCCCTACCTTTTTGTAGGGTGCCCACAACACTCCTCAACATGTTCAGAAGTTCGGAAAGTTCAACCTTCTTTCCTTGCATGTTGAAGTTTAGGACAAACTGGGCGTAAGTGGAAGGAAGGGACTGGAGAATCAAGTCAGTGTAGAGTTCATTCTCCAACGTGGTCCCAAGGTCCGCGAGCTCCTCTATGTAGCCATTCAACTTAAGCACGTGTTCCGCTACCGATGATCCGACGGCCAATCTTGCCGAAAATAGCTTCTTCGACACTTCGTATCTTGCGATATGAGATTGCTCTCCATACAGTTCTTTTGTATGGAGAAATATGGACTCCAGGTCCATATTCTCGTGCCTCCTCTAATGTTTGTTGTCCATGGAGGCAAGTACGAGGCATTTGGCCTTCGCGCAATCAATCTCCCATGTCTTACGGATTTCTACATCCGCGACGCTGGAGGTGGGACCTGGGACAGGGGGAGCTTTGGTGGTAAGGATATACCCCAACTTGTCATAAGTGATTGCCATCTTGACATTCCTGAGCCAATCTTTGTAGTTTGGCCCCGTCAGTAAGTTTTTATCTAGTAATAACTTAAGTCCGGTCATGTTGAATGGTCGCTGCAATTAGGAGAGAGAAAAGAAACACTTTAACATGATGCTCTTGCAAGTTTAGAGTGGTTTTTAGTTTGTCTAAACATGATGGCTCCCACTGTCTCTCGAATCCCTTCTCAAACCATAAAGAAAGAATTAGTCGGGATCAATCTCACCGTACAATACTTGCTTAACCGTTCAGCCAGGCCAGTGTCGGTACTTCGAGGGAGGTTTTCCAACGCTTTCGCGAAGTTCCTTAATTAAGTAACCTCTTTTTCCTGTGGGCGTAGCCCCGCTAACACCTTTCTAGACACCTACTAGGTTTATAGCATTGATCGTTAAGTGAGAACTTTACTGAGGAGTAGCATATACTCACAGTAGGATCGGGATCCAAATATCATCGCGTGATAAAACCGAAGGAATCCTACCAGAATCATCACACTCCAAATGGTATGTAGCACTAGCAAGTTTCAGTACTTATGAAACTCCCGATGTGGATTTTTGTCCCATGCTCTTATGACCTTGACTTTGGCCAAAATATCGTAAGTCACATGTCAAGTTCTACCCGTTATTCTTCTGGTTAATTTGGACCCACCCATACCTACCCTTGACTTTGGCCAAAATGGCAGCACGACTGTCCCAAACCAACGCATCTAACTGTGCTGCACATGAATACCTAATAGCTACCAATCACTATGCCTTGACTTTGGCCAAAATACATAGCTTGAATACTTTTTGACCATTCATGTTTAATGACGGAGGGCAACGAATGGTTTTGGCGAAACCGTGAACGTAGTAAACTTGATATAATCGATGGAACGAGATAGCTTTTAAAAGGAGTGGTTCAAGCTCCGCATTTAAAAGTTTAGTTTTGAAAAGAACCGAGTGGTTTTCAAAGTGTTCCAATCGACTTTTACTTGGTTTATTTTCTTGCATTAATCTTAATGCGTCCCATCTTTTAATCCTACCATTGCAGAAAACAACCAAAATATGGTGTACGCTTATGCCATCCGCATTCGCCACGGGGCCCCGTTATCGCCCGTTAGGTTACTTAACTAACGACAGAGCGGGGGCTGGACTAGCGCGGATGCAAAACATAAGCAACACCTAAATAGTTATCATATATAAATATATAGCAATGATAGCCATTACATATCACAGATGAACACTTTGGATATACTAGGAATCCGCGATTCGTTCGAGCCTGTAACGAAAAACGGATTACACGGTCGCGATGAATAGCCAATACCCCATCCAAGACCCCTACGGGTGCGGCAAACTACCCGCCAAGTATCCGAAGCGAAGCAATCTCCCTCAACGACGTGAGTTCGAGATACCCGGTAGTTTGTGCACCCCACCATGGGTCTATCCTAGGAGCAAAAAAAGTAAAAAGAAATTATACAATGACGGCTACAACCCCGACACGGTTGTGCTGCCAAATAAATAATATTACATCAATTTACATATTACATGAATGAAAGGAAAAAGAAACTCTCATCTCATATCCACCCCGGCTATTCATCCGCGACAATTCACCGAGTTCATATACATAAACCAATAAGCATTACAAATCACAGATATGTATAACCCCCACTAATCGACGTATAGCGATTAGCAGACGTTAAATACATATAAACATCACAGATATAACCCAATAGTCAAAGTATAGTGAAGTTCGATCAAAAATACGGATTTATAGCCACCCGAAATACAAATTTCTATTCTGGAAAATCTGGGCAGAAATAAAATATCTTAAAAATCCTAAAACCCTGAAATAAGAACACTGCAAGAGAAACGAGCCGCGGCCGAGTCAACTCGGTCGCGGATCCGCCGCAGAAGCAAGCTTCTGCCGCGGAACCGCGGTCGGTTGGTCGGTTCGCTGGTTCGTTTTTCTTGTGTGTACTGTAAAAACCCTGAGCCGATTTTTAAGGTGTGATTTATTATTTTTATAGAAGATTTAAAAATCGGAAGAAACTAGGTTTTTGAAATTTCGGTTTTGCGATTTTTACCGATCGAACTTCTATACACTTTATTAACTAGCTAGTTTATGTTTAGTTAGGCTCTGATACCACTGTAAGTCCACGTTGCCCACCCGGGTGCTTGCGGGGAGGCGGAAACGGTATAAAAATCGGATTTTTAAGGTACTAGGCAACATGGACTATCAAAAGGAGGATCTTTGCTAAACAAAAACTAACTACAAGCTAACTAGTATTAGCTACATGGAAGAAAGGTTATACCTTGGGCTTTATTTCCTTCTCTCCTCGCTCCTTGGAGTGGAAGAAAGAGATCACCTTGTCTTCTTCTCTAGTCGAAGAAGGATCCACCCCGAGAGCCTCAACCTTTGGCTTCAACTTCAAGCTAGAAGTAACTAAGATGCTAGAAGTGCTAATCTTAGAACCTTAGATGAGAGTAGAGATTACTTTAGAGAGGTTTATCTCAAGCTCATGTGTTTCTCAACTCATGAGAGGGGAGAGCTTGAGAGAGAGGAAGAGGAGGAGAGATAATCTATATGATAAAATGAGAGAAAATAATGAACCATTCTCTCTAATATGGGTGAATTATGAAATTAGATAATTAGCTAGATAATTGTCATGGTTAATCAAGACTTGACCATTATCATTTCACATTAAATGCAAATTGCAAGGATCAAAGAGCGTCTTTCATATGGAATGATTATGGTCAACTTGTCAACCCAAGTCAACAAGTCAAGTATGGTCAAATTGTCAACAACCCTAACCATGCACAAATATATATATAACTAATATCAATTATTCATAATACACACATAAGCATTAGGGTTAAGAAAATGACAATGGTCATTAACCCTAATCAAAGTCCTCTGCCTCTGTCTCAGTCAACTGTGCATACGCACCCGTATTCGTGATCCGAGGAACACGAATACAATGAGATAAAACCAATCCTAAATCATATACTGGGATTTGGCTTAAACCAAAGCCCGCTAGTATAAGCTGTCCGGACAGCAAACGTGCACAAGTGCGCGGATGTGAACGAACCCTGTCGCAAAACCATGCGACCTTTACTCATTTTGCCTAAATGCGAATAACTCTCTGTGTAGGACTTTAAAGACTCGACACTACGCTGGCAGTGGGTTTAACCATAGACCGCAAGCAGCACTAGCTGTACGTAACGGTCCCCAGGTAGATGCCGATAAGAAGACTGACGAGGTGACCCCATCTGAACTCCTACTGAGCCTGAATGTGACAGTCTCCGTACAGTCCGGTCTATTCGTCCGATACATCGCATGGCGGGCCTAGGGGGGTAAACGTCAGTCCCCTAATAGCGGTACAAGTCGTGTCGGAGTATAGCCCAGAACACCCTGAGATAACACTGGAAACCTACCAGTATATCTCGCTTGCCCTGGCCAGGGACTACTTGTGTAATGGCTCTCCTAGACACAGCGCGATGTCAACCCCCAATACCGGGAGAGACGAATCCTGTCTAACCGTCACTGCCTCCAAGTGCTTCGGGACTACACCCAACTACTACCTGTTTGGATGACTCCTTTGAGCCGTGGTAGGGTAGTAATCAAAGTATAGTGGGAACACACTCGAGGCGAAGTGACAGTGTCAAGTCAGCGGACTAAGCTGTACTCATGTCACCTGGGAACTGATAACTGACGATAGGTATAATACCAACCAACAGTTCCCGACGAGTCCTGTCCAGTGTACTCGTAACCTAACGAGCACCCGCATACTATCTCAAGCACGACGTACTGACGGCTGTGGGACAGACCGTCTCCCACGCTGGGATGAGAAGCGCATACGCTAGTCTACTCCGGAGTATCGATGCCCTGTCTCGATAGTCCTACGACTAGGGACCTGTATAAGGATGTGCTTATGGATTACCCAGCCCCCACGAGTGTGAGCGCCATCACAACGCTGGTAATCAAGCAAAGATCCTAAGGGCTCCACTAATGCGTATAGGTGATATAATAAAAGAAACATATGTACACATTAAAGCAGAGACAAACCAAGTAGCATACTACCATTTCGAGCAAGATTGTATATACAACTGTGAATATCCCAAGCTTCCATCAAGTAATATACATACTAGTATGATACAGTAATGGCTTCTAGGGCATATACACTAACAATCTGCGGAGTGGACAATGGAATGTCAATCCTGATTGAATCTTTAGGTCCTATTAAATTTTCCGTAATCGTTTGCGGTTCTGGAATCTCTTCCAGTTCTACCATACTCCCACTACAATTTTCTGAAAAAGTCCATTTTACTAAAACTGTGGAGAGTCAAGAACAATATAAATATTGATCTTCCTGATGGTAGAAAGTCAACCCTCGTCAAAGCCCGGGATAACCCACAAACAGCCATTACTGAAACGTGCCCTGAGTTTATCCGAAGTCTGGTTTTAAGCATAAGCCGGACAACTCCCCGTACCTTAACATCGTTAAGATACGAACAATTCTATATACAATATAGAAATAGAGGCACTGATTTAATTGGAACCAGATTCAAATCATTCATCTGTCTCCAGTGCATGTCAACTAAATGGAGAGAGGTCGATCAACATTACTCAACTTAGAAGTACATCCAATTATGAGTAACCTGAAAGAGAAGCAAATTCTCAAAAACCATTACTATCAACGGAATACCAACCACAAGTATCTACATCTTCGATTACCTTGAGGAATCCTGATACTTGCAACACATGGTTATCCACTTTATTCCGATACCTATAACTTCTCAAACTTGGACTTTGTATTTCTACGAAACACTTGTTTAAAACATGAGAAGTCACACATAAACAGAATAAAGTGCGAGGACCAACCCCTTTGTCCTAATTGACACTGGATAATATACAATACTTTGTATAAGTCCCATGAGTTGGATAACTCAAACTCTGTGCATCGTAGGTTGAAAACTGTACCCAGGCGATTTCCTCAAATGTCACCAATTACAACGAATTCCGATATAATGAGGATGGTCACCTAATTCCTAATAACTTACTCCCACTCATCATCTGTAAAACCATATAGATGTGAGAATCTTACCTGGTAAATACATACCCTGGAGCAAGGGTCCAATTGGGAAATCAGTTTTTAATTAATAATGCACAGTGAAACTGAAACATGAATATGTTTTGAAGGGGTATCCAGGTATTCATAGTAACGCCTCTTCTATTGTCCAGATTCATGACTGTAACCGTATATTTCCCTGCCATCTCTCCAATTTTCTTTATTTGTCTTTAGTCATTACCTTCTGTACACCAACGTTAGGCTTAATGGTTTTCTTCCTTCCCTACCGTTCGGCACCAGCCTATGGTTTGGAAGAAGACTATCCAATAAGCATAATAGGTGTGCGGTCCTAATCCTAGGAGCACTCGCAACCTAAGAGAAGGTAAGGATAAAAGACAACTGAATAAACAATATTCCTATTTCTCTTGAACCAGAATCCATCCTTGAAAAAGTTCCTTCGAGTTCGTATATAACCATACGATGGATTTATCCAATGGAATTGGATGTTCGTAGTGATACGGGGTGTTCTGGAGAAATACAAAGGTGAATTAGAAGTGGCTATGAAATACGTGGTTCGGTCCTAAATGATAGCAGTCGCAATTTACTTTGCTCTCTTTCTAATCTCTTTATTTTGTCTTTACTTATTACCTTCTGTACACCCAACTTAGGCTAATTAGTTTTCTTCATTCCCTACCTTTCGGCACCTGCCTATGGTTTGGAAGAAGACTATCCAATAAGCGCAATAGGTGTACCCTCTCCTAATCCTAGGAGCACTTACAACCTGAGAGAAGGTAAATGGAAAAGACAACTGAATAATCCTATTCAATCTCTCCAGAACCAGAATTCATCCTTAAAGAAGTTTCTCCGAGTTCGTATATAACCATACGATGGATTTATCCAATGGAAGTGGATGTTCGTAAAAATACGGGGTGTTCTGGAGAAACTCAAAGGGTAAAAGAAAGAGTGGCAATGATTTATACAACTCAGACAATCCAAAAGCCAGTGTTTTAAGAAAATTCGGTTAACTTGGTCACTGAGTTATAGTCTAGGGTCGGGTCATAGTCGCAGTCAAAGAGAGGAAAAGTAGAAACATTCTGCGTGCACTCTAACCTAAATCAGAATGGTTAATCACTTTATCTAATCAGGAAACCTCCCACTGTTTTCTCAAATTCTCCTCCAAACCTGAAAGGAGAATTAGAAGGAATCACCCGAGGAGTAATACTACTCATCAGTGGGAATCGGGATCCAACCATCATCGCATGATAATGTGATGTAAGCCACTCACGTCATCACAATCCAGAAGGTATGCGCAAGTTTGGCAAGTTTCATGTATGTTTGAAACACCCGATATGATTTTTACCCCCAAGCAGTGTATGACCTTGACAAAGGCCAACAAATCATAAACCACAAGTCAAGTTCAACCCGTCATTATCCTGGATTACTCTAGACCCACCCGCACAAACCTTTGACAAAGGCCAACAAGGTTATACGACTGTCCTAAATAATCGCAACTCAATGCAACAGACAAGTAATATCTAACTACCACACACTACACCTTGACAAAGGCCAACAAACGCAGCACGAATACTAAGTACTACCTGAAAGAAATGACGGAGGGCTACGGCTGGTTTTTGGCGAAAAACCTTTAGCGTAATGAACTTGATATCGTTGAAGGAATCGAAGTGGTTTTTATAAAAATATAGTGGCGAAAACTTTTGCTAAAGAGGTCACTCCCGGTGAAGGGATCTCGGCTCTTTCCCCATCGAATGAGGTGCAGAATATTCCAAACTGAATACCACGATGCAAAGAAAAGAGTAATCGACTATAGTGAAGTTATTACCCTGACGTAAACCTCTGTCCAAGGGGTCACTCCCGATGAAGGGATCTCGGCCCTTTCCTCGTCGTATGTGGTGCTGGATATTCATAACCGAATACCACTGTGCAAAACAAAAGAGAACGTCCTTGCAATAACAGCTTTTTGAAAATTTGGTTCCAACAACATCATATATAGGTTTTTTTTCCTTGCATTGATAAGAATCAACGCAGTCCCATCAATTAATCACACCAGAAAAGAACGAAAATAAAATGTACGTATATGCCATCCGCATTCGCCACTGGGTCCCTGTTAGTTATGTATATGCCCTAGAGGCCATTGTTGTACATATGATGTATATTATAATGGATGCTTGGATATATATAGAGAGGACTTTCTTGCTCGCCATGATAGTATGCTATTTGGTTTCACTTTATTTTAACATGTTGACTTGTATTGGTTTACTGTTTTACTCTCACATGTTGATAAAGCTCTTAGGATCTGTACTCGACTACTTGGACTATGATGAGATCATACTAGTGGGGACACGGTATTCGATGAGTACATCTTATAACTGTTCCTAGTCGAGGGTATATCGAGACAGGGCATCGATACACCAGAGTAGACTAGCGTATACGCCTCTTGACCCATATGATGGGCGATGGATGATCCCATATCCATCGGTGTTTGACATCAAGGATGGTGTACGGGTGCTCAGTGGAGACTGGGTACACTGGACGGACTCGCCGAGAACTCCCAGATGGTGATATACCACACGGCAGATGGCAGTTCTCCGGTGACACTAGTACAGGGTATTCTGTAGATCCGAGATCGTCATAGAGTCTTGTGTGATTCCCACTGTGCTTTGATTTCCACCTTACCACGTCCAAGAGGGCGTGCAAAACGGTGGCTTTTGGGTGCAGTCCCGAATCTCATGGAGGCAATGAGCGATAGGAGGGGTTTCGTCTCTCCCGGTATAGGGAGTTGATGTTGTGCTGTGTTCGATTGGCTATAGCTGGAATTCCCTGGCCAGGGCTGATATAGAGATTTACTGGTAAGTGTTACCAGTCGTTTCTCGACCCGTTATGAGCTTCACATCGACACGACTTATCGGTTACTGGGGTCTGACGTATACCACCCATAGACTAGATATGCAACATATCAGACGAAGAGACCGGAATGTACGGGAGTGTTGCTGATTGGATTCACAGGAGAATGTACAGGCTAGCTTGTTGATCTTCTGATCGCTCAATACCTGGGTGGCTGTTACGTTTAGCTGACCGCTTGCAGCTTGTGGGTATTTGATATGATCATCACCTGCTACCGGCGTATTGATGATTCTTTAGAGTCCTACACAGAGGTTTCTTGACTCAGGAAAAACGGAGTAGGGGCACATATGTGATATGTGCAGGACCGAGGATAATGCGATATGAGATACCGTATTATATTCTCGCAATATTTAGATATGAACCGGGTCATCGGATCAAGTGTTGATTCGATGAAACGGTACATGATATATTAGTCGGTTATATTCGATATAGCCGGATTGTCGGATTAAGTGTTGATTCGATAATTTAATATATAATAATATATATGATATATTGCATTACATTATCTAATATTGGCTCGCTTTATTATTTCATTTTCTCACCGGATAATATATTGATATATATGCGATATATATTAATTGTATTATTTTCTTTTGTTACAAATATATAATATATATGTGATATATATTATTGTAACATGATATGATTATTGATGAAACATGTTTAGTGGAGATTAAACAAGGTTAGGGTTTGATTTGGGTTAGATTATTCTTGCACCTTCTAGAAGGAATTTCTTTTGTCATGCTTAAGATATTATTGTTGATATTTTCTCATGACTCATTCTTTAACCCAACCAAACCCTAGCCCTAGTTAATTCTCTACAAAGGTTATCCTTGTCATCCTTGACCATGGTTCCATGATAAATCATATATTCATTTCATTATTCATCACAAAAGGATTATACATTATTTCTTCTTCTTCTTCAACTTTAAGCTTTGAGAAAGCTTACTAGGTTTTCCTTTTGTGATGTTTTCATGTGAGAATTTGATATAAAAAGAAAGCATAAATACTACTCCATCATCCTCATCTAATCTAGTCCATTAGATTAGGGTGTTCACCTCATTAGAGTGAGAGAGCTTGAGTTATAGCAACTTCGACGTAGATCATCGGAGAAAAGGAATACTACAAGCTAGCATGGATCGTTCGAGTCGTGGAGCCTCTCTTGAGACCGGGAGATCGTGGATCGCGACGAAGGGACTTCTACTCGGAGCTTATGAAGCGAAGTAGCGGACTACAAAGGTTGTAATCTCTCACACTTAGTAGTAAAGATGTTTACTTGCATGTTAAACCCTAATAATCTAGCAAAGATCCCGGCTTTGGGTTGTTCGGTACGTCTAAAATTTTATTCGGGCATGGTTGATGCCTTATGAACCCTCTCAAGAGTGCCTAGGAACCATACAGTGGTATCAGAGTCTAGTTAGAGCATTAGGCGACGTGTATACGAAGTTAAAACTTCAAACGAACTCTGAAACGACGAAATATACCCCTCTCTGTACAATTTTTAAAACTATGATTTTTTCTGTATTAAAAATACCTAAAAAAATTCAGTAGGGAAATATAAGCATTACAGTGAAAAACGAGCGTATAATCCGTACAAACCGCTGCGGAACCGCGGCCGTACCGCGCTTGGACCGTGGATCCGCGGCAGTACAGAAGAGTTATGCACTCGTTTTAGCACAGTAATGACCGTAGCTGCTAGTTTAGATTTCTGGGTATTTTTAATCTGACTCAAGTGTTGAGTGTTCTGGGGTTTATTTTGTAATCGTAGATTCGATCGGAAAATTTAATTTCGTAATGTTTTCCAGATATTTAGAAACTGTTAAAATGTTCGAACGGATATCATTAACTCATTTTTTCCCGGCATGAAAAACTTTCAAGTGTTGAATATTTCTTGGGTTCAAATCTTTCAGAAAAACGTGCAAGTAATGCGGTAGTCCCTCTAGAAGAACACAAAGCTTAACTCGATTATGTGACCGTTTGAACCGCCTCTAAACCTTAGGGTTTGGGGCAGTACGGCGTGCCACATGTGAGGCATTGGCTTGACCCTTCTACGGCTGGACCATCGGTACAGTGACAGATTCTGGGAATATTTGAACTCCGCTCAAGTGTTGAGCTATTTAGGAAATCTTGGGTATTTGATTATCCGATCGGAAAGTTTAATACTGTCTATTTATCTAGAATGTGATACAATATGTGGAATTCATATAGTTAGGCATGAAATGCGAAGTATGTGATATTTCGGATTTATGATGTCTAAAGTGATTATGGATTCCAAATTTTGTAGTTTTACAATTTCTTTTCTGTGACCGTAAGTGTAGTATGTAGTTACTGGTTTTCGTTGCTATACATCAACGACGATCGGTGTATGCATACTTACTTACGTTGATGATATGTGATATTATGTGTTGCTGTGATATGTTATATTGGATCGTCGTGTTCTGAATAGCCGGGGTTTTTATGTGAGATGAGGGTTTTTATTTTCATTCATGTAAAATTCATTTGTATGTAATATTCTTTTAATGGGGCACTTCCGGGATGAGGTTGATGTCACCAGTGTATATTATTTACTTTTCGGCATTAGGTAGACCCAAGGAGGGGAGCACAAGTAACCGGGTTCTAGGGTCCAGTGGGAGGCCATCTCGAGGAGTCGAGACCGGGTCTCCTAACCTTAGAATTGGCAGTGTTACTTGCCGCTCGTAGGGGTCTAGGGATGTGGGTTTGGCTATTCATCGCGACCGTGGAATCCGTTTTTTATACAGGCTCGTATTAAAACACGGACATCCTAGTATATCTAATATTTCATATATGTTCTTCTGCTGCAATGTTCTATGATGAGATCATATTACTTCCTGAGACGAATGCTTATACTATATTTATATATATATGCTGATATATAAATATTACTTCTTTCGTTTCTTCTGTGATGCTTAGGAAGCATAAGCTGATGGGTTTTATTAATGAGATTAATAAAAAGAAAAGAAACCTAAAAGATGTTGTAGAATCAAAACTTTATAAAAAGGGTAGCTACAGTTTTGCTTTGCATAGAGGTATATATGATATACCCTGCACCTTATTCGATGAGGAAAGAGCCGAGATCCCTTCACCGGGACTGACCTCTTTAGCGAAACTGGCAGATGCTACAAACTCGCGGTTTAGTTTTTGACAGCTTATATAGTTCTTGCTTTGCACAACGGTATATGCGATATATCCTGCACTTTATTCGATGGGGAAAGAGCCGAGATCCCTTCACTGGGAGTGATCTCTTTAGCGATACTAGAAAGGCCTCAAAAACACTCCCTTTTTCAAAAACACTCGATTCTACGACGATATCAAGTTCATTACGCTCATGGTTTTCTGAAAAACCTGCGTAGCCCTCCGTCATTTCAGATAAAGACTATTTAGTATTCGTGCTGCGTTTGTTGACCTCTGTCAAGGCGTAGTGTGCGGTAGCTGATTAGTAATTATCTATAAAGCATATGATGTGATTGGATTAGGGTAGTTGTACGACCTTGTTGACCTCTGTCAAGGGTCGTACGAGTGGGTTTGATTCAATCAAGAAATGACTGGTTGAACTTGACTAGTGCACTATGGTTTGTTGACCTCTGTCAAGGTCATAGCACACTAGGGGCAAAATATTATCGGGAATTTCAAGTGTTGAAATTTGCAATGAGATTGCATACCTCCTATGAGATAGTTGGATCCCGATACCCACTACGAGTAAGAGTTACTCCTGGGAGAGTTTTACACATGACAATTAGCCGATCAAGTAGGTGTCTAGAAAAGTGTTAACGGAGTTATGCCTCTGGGAAAACGAGGTTTACTTTAATTAGGTCCGTGCGAAAGCACGGGGGACCTCCCTCAAGTACCCACACTGATCTTGCTCAAAGATTGACGAAATTGTAGGGTGTAATTAATCCCGGCTAATCATACCTTTTTGGGTTTGAAGGAAGATTTGATAAAAACTGTGAAAGACATCCTGATTAGATAAGATAATAACCAATTTAATCTTGCAAGAGCATACGCTGAAGTGTTTTCATTCTCTCTCTCTCCAGGTAGCGACCATGTCAGGACTTAATCAAGATAATAAAATGGATGCATTGACTGAACCCACTTATTATACTGAGCAGGGGATAGTTGGTCCCACTCTTTCTTATAAGAGTTATAAGACTGAGCAGGAAACAGGAGAATATCTGGATTTTCACACCGCCCAAATAAAGAACATGCATGCTGATGCATCTTCTTCGGGTGAATTAGTTATTGAGAACTGTTTCTCAGTTCACCCTACGTCCTGGCTATTAGATACCGGATCTGGATCCTACATATATAAATTGTTACATAGGCTACGTAAAGGTAGAGAACTGGGAAAAGGTGATCATTCCGTTCAAGTAGCGAATGGTGCAAGTATTGCAGCCAAAACAGTTGGCGAATATCACCTTGTATTACCAAGTCGTAATACACTGATTCTGAATGAGTGCTATTATATACTGAACATGATGTGCAAGATTATATCAGTTTCTTTATTAAGTAAAGAAGGATATAATTTTGTATTACAGGATAATGTTATGAACATATTCTTGAATCAAAAGTTTATTGGATCAGGCTCGTTACATAATGGCATATTCATTCTCAATCAAAATACAGTCCTTAATATACAAAACACACACAAGAGGAAGAGTTCAGAAATGAACGAATCCAACTTGGGGCATTGTAGACTTGGTCATATCAATGCGACACGGCTAGCTAAGTTACATAAAGATGGATATTTGAATTCGTTCGAATTATCATCTTATGATAATTACCATTATTGTCTCAAAGGAAAAATGACCAAAACTCCGTTTAGTGGACACGGAGAAAGAGTTACGGAACTTTTAGGACTGGTACATAGTGATGTATGCGGTCCTATGTCTACGCATGCCAGGAACGGTTCTTCCTACTTTATTACATTCACTGACGATCTCTCAAGATACGGACTTGTGTTCCTGATAAAACACAAGTCTGATGCTTTTGAGAAATTCAGAGAATATAAACACGAAGTAGAGAACCAAACGGGCAAAAGTATTAAGATTCTTCGATTTGATCGAGGAGAAGAATACTTAAGCAATGAGTTCCTAGATTATCTAAAAGAGAATGGGATTCTCTCCCAGCTTACTCCTCCTTATACACCACAGCACAACGGTGTATCGGAATGGAGGAATCGCACCCTATTAGATATGGTGCGCTCTATGATGAGCACAGCTGAGTTGCCTGTTTCCTTTTGGGGTTATGCGCTTGAAGCAGTAGCATATCTATTGAATCAGGTTCCATCAAAATCAGTACCTACCACACCATATGATATATGGAGTAGGAAGAGACCATGTCTTAAACGAGTTAAGATATAGGGTTGTCCGGCCTATGTCAAAAGACAAAATCCGGACAAACTCGAGGCACGATCGGTTCTTTGTAAGTTTATAGGATATCCTAAACATTCAAATGGATATCTTTTCTACCACAGTGAACAATAAAAGGTGTTTGTTGCTCAACATTCCACCTTTTTAGAAAAGGAATTTCTTGCAAAAGAAATTAGTGGCGATGCGGTAGAACTGGAAGAGGTTCCAACACCACAAACTATAATAGAAAATTTGATAGAACCAGAGGATTCAGTAGTACCCGACGAACCCCAGCCTCTCCGCCGATCTAGCAGGGTTTCTCATCCATCTGAGAGATGCTACGGTTTTCTCATTGATGGTGGAAGTGAGGACTGCATCATGGAAGATGATAACCCGACTAGTTTCGAGCAGGCTATCACGAGTGGTGACTCTGTGAAATGGCTGGATGCAATGCGATCTAAGATGGAATCCATGTACACCAACAAAGTATGGACTTTGGAAATTGCTCCTGAAGGGGTAAAACCCATTGGGAGCAAATAGATCTTTAAAAAGAAATTTGGTGTAGATGAAAAAGTTGAGACTTTAAAAGCTAGACTTGTTGCAAAAGGTTTTCGTCAACGACCAAGTGTGGATTATGACGAAACCTTTTCTCCAGTGGCTATGCTTAAGTCCATCCGGATCTTACTTGCCATTGCTGTATACCATGACTACGAAATCTGGCAAATGGATGTTAAGACCGCCTTTCTAAACGGTGATCTAGAAGAAAGCGTGTACATGACTCTGCCAGAGGGCTTCGTAGATAGTGGGAGCAGCGGAAAGGTGTGCAAACTGCTTAAATCCATTTATGGGTTAAAGCAAGCATCGCGGAGTTGGAACATCTGTTTTGATGTTGTAGTCAAAGAGTTTAACTTCATCAAAAATATAGATGAACCTTGTATCTATAAGAAGATAGCAGAGAGTAAGGTTGTCTTCCACGTATTGTACGTGGATGACATACTCTTGATAGGAAATGATGTTCCTATGCTGCAATTAGTCAAGCTCTTCTTATCACAAAGATTCTCAATGAAAGATCTAGGTGATGCCTCATGCATATTGGGAATCATGATCTATAGAGATAGATCTAAACGGATACTGGAATTGTCCCAATCCAGGTACATTGACACCATACTAAAGAGGTTTAGTATGGAAGAATCCAAGCGTGAGAACCAACCCACGATCTCTGGACTCACTCTCTCCAAAGAGATGTCTCCCAAGACTGATTTGGAGAGAGCTTGCTTGCAAGGGTACCCTATGCTTCGGCAGTAGGCTCTATCATGTATGTGATGCTATGTACGAGACCCGATGTAGCATACTCACTAAGTGTAGTGAGTCGGTATCAAGCAGATCCTGGAGAGAGTCACTGGACAGCTGTGAAGAACATTCTCAAGTACTTGCGAAGGACTTAGGAGATGTTCTTGGTGTATGGTAACGGAGAACTCCAGGTGGAGTCCTTCACCGATTCGAGCTTCCAAAGTGATAAGGACGACTCTAAGTCGCACTCGGGATTTGTCTTTACCCTTAATGGAGGGGCGGTGTGTTGGAAGAGTTCTAAACCGGATACCGTTGCAGACTCGACGATGGAGGCTGAATACATCGGTGCCAACGATGCTGCCAAAGAGGCTATCTGGATAAAGAAGTTCATTAGTGAACTTGGTGTGGTTCCATCCATTGAACATCCAATACCTCTGTATTGCGGTAACAATGGAGCTGTGGCTTTGGCCAAGGAACCCAGATCCCATCAAAAGTCCAGACATTTTCTGAGGCGGAATCACCTGATCAGGGAGATAGTTGATCGCCGGGAGATCGAGGTCAGGAGAGTAGATACGAAGGATAACATTGCGGATCCATTCACGAAGGCCATTCCCCAGATACAGTTTGAGAGATTATTCGGGATGCTAGGTATGAGATACTACAGCAGCCGGCCTTAGTGTAAGTAGGAGATTATTAGTTATGTATATGTGTCACGCCCCACCCCCAATACAGAGAATATTGTCCGCTTTGGCCGAAACCGCACGGTTTTTCCCTTTAGAGCGAACCGGACCCGACCAGGGGCCACTTCCCAGGAGGTCACCCATCCCAAGACTTCCCTGGCCCGAGCACGCTTAACTACGGAGTTCTCAAGCTCCTGTAGTTCCAGTTCACTTAAAAGGGTATTACTTGATCCGTGGTCCCGGGGGGTAACGGGACAGAGCCATTCGTGACTCTTACATTTTCCTGATCCGTGGTCCCGGTGGGCAACGGGACAGAACCACTATTGGTTTCCATATTCCTGATCCGTGGTCCCGGGGGGTAACGGGACATATCCTTTGAGTTACATGGAGGATTACACGAATTGATTTCAAAGACTTTAGAATAGAAAACCTGATAGAACAGTTTAGTTACCCACTGCACACTACCCTGTACTGCTTGTTTCATACTATTGCTTTATTCATGTTTATTTCTGCATTGCCTGTTACACTGTTCATATTATATTACTGGTTGACATGACGCGCTGACGTCTGGGTTTTGCATGGCCCAGATTCTTTTCCACTGTCGCTGTCCGAGCAGGAGTACTTCAGCCAGCAGGCTGATTTGTGAGTTCTGTAGTGGTTAGTTTTATTTCCTGCATTCTTATTTCCAGATGTGAGCCCGCATTATGGGACATACTTTTCTATTATTGTATTGGATCATTTGCTTCCGCATTTATTTATCATTGACTCTTGTTATTCTGGATTGTGGACATGTGTTAGATAATTTTATCTTGTTCTTGATATCTCTACAGCCGTAATGTGACTGTGGGTGGATACTTCCTACCCACAGGTAGCATGGTTGGCTATGTCACGTGCCCAATCTTGCGTACTCTGGGAAGTGGGGCGTGACATGGTTCTTTTGGTATCAGAGCCATAGGTTAGTTGGGTTGATTCCTTTGTAGTTGGGTATTGTACCCAATACACGAATCAGAATACCCGTGTTTAGGAAACATGTCCTACCACCTTGACCGTTTTACCAATCTTGAATCACATTCTTCCTGATTATATCGACGTGCAAACTTACTTTGCATGTCTACTCGAAACCCTGACCTCTTGTTATCCCTAGGACTTAGGCGACTTGAGTGGAGTTAAGTAATTGTGGCTATGATACCGCGGCATAGTTACAATGCAGCACTCTATTTAAGTATCTTGGAGTTCTAGCCTTGATCTATATATCAAATCTATCATCATGCTAATGTTGGGTGTTTTTGATTTCAGGAATATGGCAGATAAGAATTTCAAGACGTATCAGAGGCGCGTGGACGAAGCCGCCATGTTGGGAGTAATACGAGGAATGCTGGAAAATCAGAAGAGGCATACTGAGCTGATCCAGCAGCAAGCAGATTCGTTTCAGGAGGGTTTGCAGGCCATTCGGCAGTCTGTAAACAACGCTGGAGCTAAACCAGTTGACCGAGTAGGGACCGTAGCAGATTTCAGACGTTTGGGTCCGTCTACATTTACTGGTTTGGAGGAGCCGTTGCCAGCCGAGCAGTGGCTAGTCGACACGGAGAATTTGCTGATTGCGGCACAAATTCCAGAGGACAAAAGAGTTGATGTGGTGTGCATTCAGCTAGTGGACTACGCCCGAGAGTGGTGGCTTGTGGAAGAGACCCGCTTGCCCAAGCCGATCAAATGGGCGGATTTTTCTAAGAGTTTCCTGGAGAAGTTCTTCCTGCGAACTGCACGGGAGGAAATGGAAGAGAAGTTTATTGGGCTGAGGCAGAATGGAGCACCCGTGGATGTGCATGCAGCGGAATGGACGAGACTCAGCAGATTCGCTGGACCTTTAGTTGCCAACAATGCAGACAGGGCACGGAGGTTCATGCACAGCTTGGATGTGGACATCCAGAGGCAGATTGTCTCCCTGGGTTTGACCACTTTCTCACAGGTTCTTACGGCAGCTCGGGAACAGCAGAGTTTATCTGGGATGAAAGGGAGCTTGCAGCAGACAGCAGTTGCGGCAAGGAAGCCCGCATTTGTACCTAACAGAGCTCATGGTCGCAGAGGTAATCCAGTGGACCGTCGAGGTGTAGCACCCATGAAGAAGCCTGTGATCGTTGATCGAAGAAAGAGCATGATTTGTGACTACTGCCGTTTACCTGGGCACGTGCAGAAGGATTGTCGAAGTAAGCTGGGACTTTGTTTGGTTTGTGGAGCGGCTGATCACGCAGTTGGTGCCTGTCCGTCGAAGCTTCGTACGAAGGATGATTTTCATAAGTCTTCGCAGAAACCGTTCCAGGGGCAGAAACAGCTGACTCAAGGACCTAATCAGGCTCGAGCTTTTACCTTGACAGCTGAGGAAGCTAAGGCATCAGGAGAAGTGGTTTCAGGTATTCTAATCGTTCATGGTTTTCCCGCAGTGGCATTATTTGATTCTGGTGCATCCCATTGTTTTATGTCATCCAAGTTTATAACTACACACTCGATTGCCTGCACGACCCTGTCTAGTTTCTGGGACATACACACTGGGAAATGGAAAATTGTATCTAGTAAGGAGTGTAAAGACTGTACAGTTGTGGTGTGCGGACGGGAGCTTTTTGCAGATTTCTTGGTGATTGATACGGGCAGCTATGAAGTTGTCTTGGGAATGGATTTTCTTGGCACTTTCCACGCCCACATTGACTGTAGGGCAAGGAAAGTAATTTTCCAGATTCCCGGACATCCTGAGTTTACCTTCACTGGAGGAAGCAGTTCTGTCGGGCCAGTCGAGTTTAGGGCTAGGCCGACAAACAATGTTCTTGCAGCTATGGAAGTTGATAGTAGTGAAGAGCCGGCGGTTGTTCGCGATTTTATGGATGTGTTTGAAGATATATCGGGTTTACCGCCGAAGCGAGACGTGGAGTTCGCGATTGAACTTATTCCTGGTGCAGCGCCAGTATCTAAAGCGTATTATCCAATGGCACCAGTAGAGTTAGAAGAAGTTAAGAAACAAGTTGCTGAATTGCTTGAGAAGGGTTGGATTCGAAGCAGCAACTCGCCTTGGGGAGCTCCAGTCCTTCTAGTAAAGAAGAAGGATGGCACGAGAAGGATGTGCATCGACTATCGAGAATTAAACCGGGTAACTATCAAGAACAAGTACCCGATCCCTCGCTTTGGAGAACTTTTTGAGCAGCTTAATGGCGCGAGGGTATTCTCGAAGCTGGATTTGCGTTCCGGATTTCATCAGGTCCGAGTGAAAGCAGAAGATATTTGCAAGACGGCGTTTCGAACTCGGTATGGACATTACGAGTATCTAGTGATGCCCTTCGGAGTAACGAATGCGCCGGCAGTATTCATGGACTTGATGAACCGAATCTTTTCACCGTTCTTGGACCAGTTTATTGTGGTATTCATTGACGATATTCTGGTTTACTCGAAGAGTTTTGAGGAGCATGCTGAGCACTTGAAGATCGCACTGCAGACATTGAGACAGGAGAAATTGTATGCGAAGATGAGTAAGTGCGAATTTTGGCTGGAAGAAGTGAAGTTTCTGGGGCATGTTGTGTCGGGCGATGGAATCGCCGTCCATCCCGAAAAGATTGCAGCAGTTCGAGATTGGCCGATTCCAAAGAATGTAGCTGAGATAAGAAGTTTCCTTGGATTAGCCGGGTACTACAGGAGATTTGTGGAGAACTTCGCTCGTCTGGCAGAACCGTTGACCAAGCTTACGCGCAAGGAGGTACCTTTGGTATGGACAGATAAATGTGCGTTAGCTTTTAAGACGTTGAAGCAGAAGTTGATAACCGCCCCTATCCTGACCGTACCAGACAATTCCGGAGGACTGGTGATTCATAGCGACGCATCTGGGAAAGGATTGGGATGTGTTTTGATGCAGCATGGGAAGGTCGTAGCATACGCGTCAAGACAACTGAAGACCCATGAGAAGAATTACCCAACTCATGACTTGGAGCTTGCGGCTGTGATCTTCGCTTTGAAAATTTGGAGACACTACCTTTTGGGTGAGAGAGTCAAAGTTTTTACGGATCACAAGAGTTTGAAGTATGTGTTCACTCAGAAGGAGTTGAACATGAGGCAGCGTAGATGGTTGGAGCTGATGGCCGACTACGACCTTGATCTTAAGTACCATCCCGGAAAAGTTAACGTCGTGCCGGATGCGCTTAGTCGGTTACCAGCAATTCAGGTGTTAACTACACAGAGGGAGATCATTGCAGATTTTCGAAGATTTGACTTGGAAGTTGTGCTACCACATTCTACGGGACAGTTGATGCAGTTGCAAGTACAGTCGTCCTTGGTTGAGAAGATTAAAGCGGCTCAATCGCGGGATCCTAGACTGCAAAGGTTTCGAGAGCAGGTTGAGGCTGGACTACGAATAGATGTACTGGTCCACGAAGATGGTTCGTTGAGGTATGGTAGCCGTTTGTGTGTGCCAAAGGGAGATGTTCGTGAAGAGCTTATGAAGGAGGCACACAGTTCAGCTTACTCTGTACATCCTGGAGGCACAAAGATTTACCGTGATATTCGACAGCATTTCTGGTGGGAAGGCATGAAATGGGAGATTGCTAGCTTCGTGGCTAAGTGCTTGGTATGTCAGCAAGTCAAGGCTGAACACCAAAGGGTTGCTGGTTTGTTGAAACCACTTCCGATTCCTCAGTGGAAGTGGGAACATATAACCATGGATTTCGTGACGGCTTTACCGCGGAGTCCAAAGGGCAACAATGCAGTATGGGTGATTGTCGATCGATTGACCAAGGCGGCTCACTTTATACCTTTCCGGGTTGGTCAATCAACGGAGACTTTGGCAGAACGGTACATGCAGGAGATTGTAAGATTGCATGGCGTACCGGTGAGCATCGTGTCCGATTGGGACACTCGGTTCTTATCACACTTCTGGAGGAGTTTACAGGAAAGTTTGGGGACTCGATTGAAGTTTAGCACAGCTTATCATCCTCAAACCGATGGTCAGTCGGAGAGAACGATCCAAACTCTTGAAGACATGTTGAGAGCATGCATGTTGGACTTCAAGGGTTCATGGGAGGATCATCTACACTTGGTGGAGTTTTCTTACAACAACAGTTTTCAGGCAACTATTCAGATGGCTCCGTTTGAAGCTTTGTATGGTCGTAAGTGCCGTTCACCTGTTTGTTGGGATGATGTTGGTGAACGAAGATTACTGGGACCATATTTGGTGGTACAGACAGTCGAGAAGGTGAATACAATCAGGAAGCATATGAAGGCAGCTCAAGACAGACAGAAAAATTAGGCTGACACGTCAAGGAGACCTCTAGAGTTCGCCGTGGGTGATTTGGTATTCTTGAAGATATCACCGACTAGAGGGGTGATTCGTTTTGGGAGTCGAGGGAAGCTTAGTCCTCGATTAGTTGGACCCATCGAGATTTTGGAGCGCGTTGGAGAGGTAGCGTACCGTTTGGCGTTACCGCAGTCCTTAGCAGGTGTGCACGATGTGTTTCATGTATCTCAACTACGAAGGTATGTTCGAGATGAAACACACGTCTTCGGAGTTAACTGTACGGGAAGACCTAACTTTTGAGGAGCGACCGATTGAAATCATGGATCGAAGGGAAAAGGTTCTTAAGAACAAGGTTATCCCCCTTGTGCTAGTTTCTTGGGGTAATCGATCGCATAGAGAGTCCACGTGGGAGCGAGAAGACGAGATCCGACAGAAGTTTCCTCACCTTTTCCTGTAGTTTTCTATCTTGTATTCTTGGAATTTCGAGGACGAAATTCTTTTTGTAGTTGGGTATAATGTAACACCCAAGCCCAATACTACTATTTCTGTTACTGGTTGAGTGTTAGATATTACTCATTTCATTTATCTTGCTTGTTTGGGTCTTACTTAAAAATTGTATCTGGCAAAGTCATTTATGCATATAACAAATTTTGGCACCTAAAATAAAATTAAAAATATCTATCTTGGCCTACTCGTCACCCCTAGCCGCGTGGTAACGTCCGTTCGTCGAGTTCTCATTCCGTTCGGTGAAACGGGCGAGTTTGGACGACTACGCGCGCGTACAGGTGGCCGACTTGGGGGTATGCTTTTTAATCATAAAACATTTCATTTTAAAATTTGGAACCCGCTTAAAATCCTATTATTTAAATTTCAAATCTTTGGACCCGACCCGGGCGCGATTTGAAAATGTTTCATTTAGCGCCAAAATCTTGAATTAATAAAATATTAAACCATAATATATTCATAGAGTTTACTGTTAACTTAAATATTTAAAAATCTTTTAATATTCGTTTTTAACCCCCCACGAATCTTTTCCCAGCCTATCACATTGGCTAAAATCCAGTGGGCCCCCTCCATTATCCCTCTCTCTCTCTCTCTTTCTCTCTCCATCTCTCACGTCTCTCTCTCTCTCTTCCCTCTTTCCCGAGTGCCTGCGCGCCGCCTACACCTCGTCGGATCGCCGCCGGCGATCTCGATCCACCCCCGACCTCGCTAGCACCCCCTCGGTACCTGCCGGAGCTCCGTCGCCATGGTCGGCGATCACCACCCGTCCCACAGATCCTCGTGAGCGGTCCCTTCTCCATCCTCCTTCCCTTCCTCTTTGTTTTCTTTCTATTCTTGTTGCAATTCTTGTTTGTCGCTGTTTTGCATCTCGCCGGAATCCGCCCGTACCGACGACTTGATCCGACGTTCCAGCAAGGTACCCGGTCCGTGTGGTCCCATTGTTCGTTGTTTGGGTTCAATCGGTGAACCGTGCGTCCGTCGCGTGTTTCCCCGCCGACGTTACGTTCCGTTTTTCCCGGTTCGCGACCCGTCGAGGCAAGTATCACTTGCTACATGCTATACTATACAATTATATATGTTTTGTTGGAGATAGTACCCTCAGATTCAATTATTCGATCACAGGCACGTGATTACAATGATTGATGGAGGACCTATCCCGATAGGACAGTCTTACTCGAGATGATAGTATGCTATCTGGTTTATCTTTATCATCGTGTACTGCTTTAGGTGACCTGACAGGTCACTATTGCACGTTGATAGAGCCCCTAAGATTCTTGCTTGACCACCAGCAGTATGAGGGCGATCATATACGTGGGAGCTGGTAGTCTATAAGCACATCCTTAAATGGTCCCTAGTCGTGAGAGTTTCGAGATAGGGCATCGATACTCCAGAGTAGACTAGTGTGTACATTCGAGACCCCGACAAGGGGAGGTGGCCGGTCTCACAAGCCACTGGTGTCAGTTCGTTCACCTAAGATGTATACAGGTGCTCATTGGGTTATGAGTACACCGGACAGGACTCGCCGGGAACATGCTAGTTGGTCATATACCAGACGTCAGATGGCAGTTCCCTGGTGACATGTGTACATGTTAGTTCATCGACCTGGGGATCGTCATTTGTCTCGTGTGAGTTCCCACTGTACTTTGATTACTACCCTACCACGGCTCAAAGGAGTCGTGCAAACAGGTTTTAGTTGGGTACAGTCCCGAGCCACATGGAGGCAGTGAGTGTATCTTCAGGGGTTCGTCTCTCCCGGTATTGGGGGTGAGGTCGCGCTGTGTCTAGGCGAGCCATTACACGAAGCCCTCGGCCGAGGCAAGGAGATTTACTGGTAGGTATTCCAGTAGTATCTTAGGGTGTTCTGGGATACACTCCGACACGACTTGTACCGCTTTTGGGGGTCTGAATTTTACCAACTTCCTAGGCCCGCCATGCGATGCTCATAGACGAACGGACCGGACTGTACGGATATTGTCACTGACAGGCTCAGTAGGGTTGTCAGGCTGAGTTCGCTCACAGACGTCCCTTTTAGTCAATACCTGGTAGCCCGTTACGTATTGGCTTATACCTCTGACATGCTAGTGGTTAAATCCACAACCAAGGTGTTGACGAGTCTTTAGAGTCCCCCACATTCAGTTACTCAGCTTTCGGGCGAAACGTTGTAGAGGCCGTATGGAGATAAGGCAAGGTCCGATCAGATACGTGCGGTATTGCACGGATCAGGATCAGACAGTTTGTACTAAAAGCCGTATGGATATATGGCAGGGTTCGATCAGACACGTGCGGTATTGCACGAATCAGGATCGAACGGATTTTACTAGCCGGCTTTGGTTTAAGCCGGATCCTAGTATAGTAAAGTGTAGATTTTGTCTCATTGCATTTGTATTTCGGTCGGAATACAAATGCGGGTGTGTATGCACAGTATCGGGGTTTTCCTATAATTTATTACGGGACCAGTTTTCTGGAGTTGCCAGTTTGCTTTCTGTTTCGGCCAATTTCCTTTGTATCGTTCATTGGCCGAAGATTGGTGGAGGAGGGCTTATTTGCATTTGTGCAAATAAGCTTTTGTGGAGGGGTCTTTGCATATTCTTGTGTTATGATGGTTGCACCATTCTTTGACCTTGACTTCTTCTTCTATCATTGCTTGACTTTGTAAGGTGATAGTTGTGGTGGAGTGTTAGTTATAGTTTGTCATCATGGTTGTTGATGATGAGGTTGTTGGAGTGTTAGTTTAGGATTGTGATCATTTCTTTTGATGATAGCCTTTTCTTCCTCTCACTTGGATTCTCTCTCTCATTCACTCTCCCTCTCACTCACTCACCCTCTTGCCAAGAAATGGCCGGCCATTCCTTTGAGAGGGGGCTGTCCCAATTTTGATGGGGGGATTTTGGTTGATATCATATCATTCTCTTCACCAAAATTCCCAAGAAAAACTCCAAGTATCATTCCTCCACCAAAGGCAACTCCATAACCCCAAATGAGACATGGTTCTTCACTACATTCTACAGCAAACCTTGGGCACGTCGACTAGCCAGCTTCGTGCCCGAGTTGCCTCGGTATTGAGGTGGGAGCCCGTAAAAGATGCAGACGATGTGGTGCCCTTCCGGCAAGGAGGCGACGACCGGAGTTTCCGCAGGAGATCGGGACGACGACGAGAAGACCGGAGGACTCGGATCAGTCGGTATATCTCTCTTCCCCATCTTGTTGTTAGCTAGGGCTAGTTGATGGTTTGATCCGGGTTTTAGTGCGCGGTGGTGCCTGTTTGCTAAGTTCGCAAAATTAAAGTTTATCACCGCTTCCGCATTTTGGCCTCGGGATGGAGGTCGGGGCGCCGCCGTGCACTTACAGTGGTATCAAAGCCTCGCTATTAACTTAGTCTAGCTTTGTTTAATGTGTTTTACATTTCCGATCGACCAAAATTCCAAAATCCGCGTTTTTGTTCACATCAGTTTTCTGTTGAAATTTTTTGGAGTCTAAAAATTTTTCAGGTTGTAGAAAACTGATGTACAAGAAGTTCTAAGAGTTCTGGGAAAATTGGAGACATTGATCGTTCAGGTAAAGCGCGGAACCGCGGCCAAACCCCACTTGGCGCCGCGGTTCCGCCGCAGGTTTGAGGAATCAATGCGTCAAAATTTTCACGTGGGCTTGTGGGCTGAAAATAGGGGTTTTGGAATATTAAACTTGGGCCCAGAATTTCTGTGAGTGCTACAGTATTGCTTGGGGGCCCACTTGTTAATTTTTGATCGATCGGATATTTTAAACACATTATTTCACAGTATTTATATTATATCTGCGACCGTGAATGTCACTTGATCGGTAAATCCAGTCTAACTGCTATAGCCCGGTTAGACGGATTTGCGAACGTGACTTTCACGTTGATGTTCTGTGTTATGCTGTGATGTTGCGGATCGGTCGTGGGGGATAGCCTGGATGCAATGCTAGTACAGTTGTGGTTGTATTATGTACATTTGATATTGCGGGACGAGCGTCCGACATGTGGACTGCCGTCACTGCCTGATTGTATTATTATTTTGGGGCACGACCAGGTTGCGGTCGATGTACCCGTTGTATGTATATTTTACTTTCTGTACTAGGATTACCCCGCGGAGGGGTGTACGGATAGCCGGGTTCTAGAGGGCAACAAGCCCACATCTCATGGCATTGAGACGGAGGGGGCTTTACTCTAGAATTGGCGGGCTGTTCGCCGCACTCGTAGGGGGTACAGGTTGACCCAGGAGGGGTGCCCAAGTTACCAGATTCCGTGAAGTGCTGGGTGGTCCATTCACAGTACTGAAGGGGGGCTGCCTCGCTTCAGGTTTTGGCGGGTGACTTGCCGCGCCCGTAGGGGTCTAGGATTTCATTGCACAGGCTATCCACACGACCAGGGGAACGTCGGGTTTCAGTAGTGGCTCTTTGAAACCCGGGGATCCCAGATATCTGTTTTGTTCTGTGATGGTGTACATTTCTGTGATGTTGCATTTCTTATCACGCCTTGTGCGAAATATAATATATTGGTATATATATTAGTAGATGTTGTATATGTGCATCCGCGCTAGTCCAGTCCCCGCTCTGTCGTTAGTTAGCTAACCTAACGGGTAATGACGGGACCCAGTGGCGAATGCGGATGGCATATACGTACATCGGTATATTTTTCGTTCTTTGTGGTGTGATCAATTGATGGGACTGCGTTGATTCGGATCAATGCAAGTTAAAAACAAACCTAATCTGATGTTGTTGGAACACTTTTCAAAAAGCTATTATTGCAAGGACGTTCACTTTTGTTTTGCATCGTCGTATTCAGTTAGAATATCTTGCTCCTCAGTCGACGAGGCAAGGGCCGAGATCCCTTCACCGGGAGTGACCCCATGGACAAAAAGTTTGCGTCAGGACAATGACTTCACTATAGCCGATTACTTTTGCTTTGCACCGTGGTATTCAGTTGGAATATCCTGCACCTCATTCTACGGGGAAAGAGCCGAGATCCCTTCACCGCGAGTGACCTCTTTAGCGATGGTTTTCGTCACTATATTTTAAAAGCTATCCAGTTCCTTCAACGATATCAAGTTCATTACGTTAAAGGTTTTCGCCAGAAACCATTCGTAGCCCTCCATCATTTCAGTTAAATATTCGGTGGTATTCAAGCTATGTATTTTGACCTCACGCCAAGGCATAGTGATTGGTAGCTGCCGGGTATTTATCTGTTGCATAGATAGATGCGTTGGTTTGGGACAGTCGTACTACTATTTTGGCCTACGTCAAGGGTATGTACGGGTGGATTCAAATTAACCTGGATAATGATGGGTAGAACTTAACATGTGACTTATGATATTTTGACCTCACGCCAAGGTCATAAGAGCATGGGGTAGAAATCCACATCGGGAGTTTCTAAAGAAACTGAAACTTGCCAGATATGCGCATACCTTCTGGAGTGTGACACCGTGAGCAGATTCCGTCACGTTATCATGCGATGATAGTTGAATCCCGATTCCCACTGATGAGTTGGTTTACTCCTCGGGTAATCCCGACTAATTCTTCTTTCAGGTTTGGAGGAGAATTTGACGGTACAGTGGGAGGTTTCCAGATTAGATAAATTGGTAACCATTCTGATCTAGGTTAGAGAGCACGCTGAGTGTTTCTTTTCTCTCTCTCTTTGGCAGCGACCATTGACCCGACCCTAAGACAATGACTCAGTGACCAAGTTGACCGAACCTTCTTAACACTGGCTTATGGATTGTCAGAGTTGCAAACCTCATTGCCACTACTACTTTTACCCTTTCTCCAGGACACCCCATATTACTACGAACGTCCACTTCCATTGGACAAAACCATCGTATGGTTAGATACGAACTCGAAGGAATTTATTCGAGGATGGTTTCCGGTTCTGGAGAAAACGGATAGGACTATTCAGTTGTCTTTTCCTTTTACCTTCTCTCAGGTTGCGAGTACTCCTTGGTTTAGGAGTAGTACACCTATTACGCAAATTGGATAGTCTTCTTTCAAACCTTAGGCTGGTGCCGACCGGTAGGGAATGAAGAAAACCAATTAGCCTAACGATGGTGTACAGAAGGTATTGAGTTAAGAGAAAGCAAGGGATTAGTAAGAGGGCAAAGTAAGTTGCGACTGCTATTCACGACCAAACCAAGTATTCCTTCGCCAATCCTAAATCACCTTTGTATTTCTCCAGAACACTCTGTATCACTACGAAGATCCACAGTTTATTGGATACTCCATCGTATGGTTATATACGAACTCGAAAGGAACTTGTTCCAGTTCGGGGATGGATCCTGGTTCAGGAGAAATAGGAATAATGTACATTCAGGTGTCTTTTATCTTCACCTTCTCTCGCGTTGCGAGTGCTCCTAGGATTAGGACAGTACACCCTTTATGCTTATTGGATAGTCTTCTTCCAAACCATAGGCTGGTGCCGAACGGTAGGGAAGAAAGAAAACCATTTGGCCTAAAGGGGTGTGCAGAAGGTAATGACTAAAGACATGTAAAGGGTTTTGATGAGGTGGCAAAGAATTATACGGTTACAGTTGTGAATCTGGATAATGGAAGGAGCATTACTAGGAATACCGGGATACCCCATCGAAACATTTCAATGTTTCAGTTTCACTGTATACTGTTAAACGAAAACTGATTTTCGAGTTAGACACTTGCTCCAGGGTATGTATTTACCAGGTATGATTCTCACATCTGTATGGTTTTACAGATGATGAGTGGGAGTAAGTTATTGGGAATTGGGTGATTATCCTCATTATATTGGGATTCGTTGCAATCGGTGATATTTGAGGAAGTCACCTGGACTGTTTGCCAGTCGGCAAGTATTTGGTTTTGAATATCCGCTGTTATGCACCAATTTGAAATTGATATATCTGTACGTCTATTTTCATAAAGTGAGATATACCTTTTTGAAATTATGTCTGTGACATTTACCTGTATCAGTGGATGGTTAGGTAAGGAGCATTAAACAGTGGTGTAATTCTTCTTAACCATAAGTACAGTTTTCAACCTACGACACACAGTGAATGAGTTATTAGACTCAAAGGACTTATACAGAGTATTGTATGTTGTCCAGGGTCCATCAGGACAGAGAGGTTGGTCCTCGTACTATATTCGATTTACTTATGACTTCTCTAGTTTTTAGACAAGTGTTTCGTGGAAACACAGGGTCTGAATTTTGAGAAGTTGTAGGTATTTGAATAAAGTAGAGAACCAGATATTGCAAGTATCAGCATTCTTCAAAGTGATAGAAGATGTAGATACTTGTGTATGGTATTCAGTTGATAGTAATGATTAAGAGTTCTTGCTTCTCTTTCAGGTTATTCATAATTGGAAGCATTCCTAAGTTGAGTAACGCTGATCGGCCTTTTTCCATTTAGTTGACATGCACTGGAGACAGCTGCATGATTTGAATCTGGTTCAATTAAATCAGTGCCTCTGGTTCTATATTGGATATAGAACAGTTCATATCTTAACGATGTTAAGGTACGGGGAGTTGTTCGGCTTATGATTAAAACCAGACTCTGGATAACTCAAGGCACGTTTCTGTAATGGCTGTTTATGGGTTGACCCAGGCTATGACGAGGGTTGATTTTCTACCATCTGGAAGATCAATAGCGATATTGTTCTAAACTCGCCACAGTTTTATTAAAAATGGATTTTTTCAGAAAACAGTAGTGGGAGTATGGTAGAACTGGAAGTGATTCCAGAACCACAAACGATTACTGAAGATTTCATAGGAACCTAAAGATTCAATATGGCTTGACATTCCATTGGCCACTCCGCAGATAAGGTGGGTAACCTCAGGCACCCGAGAGGTACTCCGGTAGCCTCAAGGACGGTGGCAGGGAGGTTCTTGTTTACCCACACTTGCCATTGTTGTTGTTCCAGACTGTGAGACACGGCAGGAGGATGAGTATAGCGTCGTTCTAAACTTGCTTTAGAAGTATGCGTGTATATGACTCTGGCAGAGGGTTGTCGTAGTCAGTGGGAGCAGCGGAAGCATTGGTGGACAGTTGGCTTATGTCTATTTATAGACTAAAGCAGATATAGCGGAGATAGATCATCAATTTCTGATGTGACGGTCATAGGTTTGACTTCATCAGAATAGGGGATGGATCTGTTGAGAATGTAGTAGAGTGTGATGTCATGGTATTTGGATGACATACACAGAGTAGGAAGTGATATTCCTACACTACAATCGGTTATACTTTGGTCGTCACACAGTGTTTTCTCCACACAGGACTTGGATATTACATCTGACATACTGGTTACTAGATCTATGGTTTTAGATCTAGATTTGGGTGGTTTCCTAATTAAGGGTACTTAGACAGCATTCTAAGAGTATTTAGAATGGACGACTCCTGGCACGGTAGTGTACCTGCAGGTGATGGAGTCACCCTCTCTAAAGGTGTCTTACAGACTAAAGTAGAGAGGGATGTGCATGATTGACAGATCACTTGCTTAGGCAATTGAGTCAATCATGAGATGTCAAGTACCACACCAGATGTTGTTCTTGCACTAGATGCAATAAGTTGACATTGATCCAATCCTGGAGAAACAGTCGGAAGCAGTTTTAGAACATAAGTGGATGTTCTAGGGATATGATAACGACAGCCTCATTCGGGAGACAGTTATCATTCCAGGCTTCCAAGGTGACATGGACGACAAGGAGGTTGTCAGAGTTATAGTTTTCCTTCTGACGAGGGGCAGTATTTTGGACAGGTGGTCCAAGGAAATACTGGGGGTGGCATGGCGCAGGATACTGATTAAGTTCAGTTGACGATACAGTCTAAGAAGTTTGGATTTGGAGTTCATTTATGAGCTAGGTCCCATCAAACATCCAGACACATTCTAAGACAGGTATTACTCATTTCGGGAGATAGGTTTCTCCACGAACTTGAGACATAGAGAGACATAGAAAGAGACATCAAGGCGGATCCACTCACTAAGGCTATTCCTCGAACGCAATAGTTTCGCAAGCGAGCTTTGTGAGACTGACGAGTAGAGGAGTTGGGTGTTCGGTATCACACGTGCTTTGAGTATGCGACATCGCAATAATTAGCCTTGAGTGCAAGTAAGAGATTGTTGGAGATAGTGCCCTCAGATTCAATTATTCGATCACAGGCACGTGATTACAATGATTGATGGAGGACCTATCCCGATAGGATAATCTTACTCGAGATGATTGTATGCTCTCTGGTTTATCTTTATCATCGTGTACTGCTTTAGGTGACCTGACAGGTCACTATTGCACGTTGATAGAGCCCCTAGGATTCTTGCTTGACCACCAGCAGTATGAGGGCGATCATATACGTGGGAGCTGGTAGTCTATAAGCCCATCCTTAAATGGTCCCTAGTCGTGGGAGTTTCGAGATAGGGTATCGATACTCCAGAGTAGACTAGTGTGTACATTCGAGACCCCGACGAAGGGCGGTGGCCGGTCTCACAAGCCACTGGTGTCAGTTCGTTCACCTAAGATGTATACAGGTGCTCATTGGGTTATGAGTACACCGGACAGGACTCGCCGGGAACATGCTAGTTGGTCATATACCAGACGTCAGATGGCAGTTCCCTGGTGACATGTGTACAGGTTAGTTCATCGACCTGGGGATCATCATTTGTCTCGTGTGAGTTCCCACTGTACTTTGATTACTACCCTACCACGGCTCAAAGGAGTCGTGCAAACAGGTTTTAGTTGGGTACAGTCCCGAGCCACATGGAGGCAGTGAGCGTATCTTCAGGGGTTCGTCTCTCCCGGTTGGGGGTGAGGTCGCGCTGTGTCTAGGAGAGCCATTACACGAAGCCTTCGGCCGAGGCAAGGAGATTTACTGGTAGGTATTCCAGTAGTATCTCAGGGTGTTCTGGGCTACACTCCGACACGACTTGTACCGCTTTTGGGGGTTTGATTTTTACCAACTCCCTAGGCCCGCCATGCGATGCTCATAGACGAAAGGACCGGACTGTACGGATATTGTCACTGACAGGCTCAGTAGGGTTGTCAGGCTGAGTTCGCTCACAGACGTCCCTTTTAGTCAATACCTGGTATCCCGTTACGTATTGGCTTATACCTCTGACGTGCTAGTGGTTAAATCCACAACCAAGGTGTTGACGAGTCTTTAGAGTCCCCCACATTCAGTTACTCAGCTTTCGGGCGAAACGTTGTAGAGGCCGTATGGAGATATGGCAAGGTCCGATCAGATACGTGCGGTATTGCACGGATCAGGATCGGACAGTTTGTATTAAAAGCCGTATGGATATATGGCAGGGTTCGATCAGATACGTGCGGTATTGCACGAATCAGGATCGAACGGATTTTACTAGCCGGCTTTGGTTTAAGCCGGATCCTAGTATAGTACAGTGTAGATTTTGTCTCATTGCATTTGTATTTCGGTCGGAATACAAATGCGGGTGTGTATGCACAGTATCGGGGTTTTCCTATAATTTATTACGGGACCAGTTTTCTGGAGTTGCCAGTTTGCTTTCCGTTTCGGCCAATTTCCTTTGTATCGTTCATTGGCCGAAAATTGGTGGAGGAGGGCTTATTTGCATTTGTGCAAATAAGCTTTTGTGGAGGGGGTCTTTGTATATTCTTGTGTTATGATGGTTGCACCATTCTTTGACCTTGACTTCTTCTTCTATCATTGCTTGACTTTGTAAGGTGATAGTTGTGGTGGAGTGTTGGTTATAGTTTGTCATCATGGTTGTTGATGATGAGGTTGTTGGAGTGTTAGTTTAGGCTTGTGATCATTTCTTTTGATGATAGCTTTTTCTTCCTCTCACTTGGATTCTCTCTCTCATTCACTCTCCCTCTCACTCACTCACCCTCTTGCCAAGAAATGGCCGGCCATTCATTTGAGAGGGGGCTGTCCCAATTTTGATGGGGGGATTTTGGTTGATATCATATCATTCTCTTCACCAAAATTCCCAAGAAAAACTCCAAGTATCATTCCTCCACCAAAGGCAACTCCATAACCCCAAATGAGACATGGTTCTTAACTACATTCTACAGCAAACCTTGGGCACGTCGATTAGCCAGCTTCGTGCCCGAGTTGCCTCGGTATTGAGGTGGGAGCCCGTAAAAGATGCAGACGATGTGGTGCCCTTCCGGCAAGGAGGCGACGACCAGAGTTTCCGCAGGAGATCGGGACGACGATGAGAAGACCGGAGGACTCGGATCAGTCGGTATATCTCTCTTCCCCATCTTGTAGTTAGCTAGGACTAGTTGATGGTTCGATCCGGGTTTTAGTGCGCGGTGGTACCGGTTTGCTAAGTTCGCAAAATTAAAGTTTATCACCGCTTCCGCATTTTGGCCTCGGGATGGAGGCCGGGGCGCCGCCGTGCACTTACATGTTTTGACTCATTAAACCTGCAAACTTAACTCGGTATAGTTATTTTCTCATTTGATTGCAATATGACATATATCATTTTACAGTTAACATAGAAATTACAATTTGCCACTTTTAACCTAAGAACCAAGTTTACCTGTTAATCACATTTTACCGTTTAGTAGATTGTAGCACTGTCCCACCTAGTGCTTTTACATTCGGATATTGCATTTAAAGGCTTGATAACTGTATTGCACCATCACTTAAACTGTTGCACCGCTAAGGGGTGCTCAAAACCTGTTACTATAATAAAACAGCTGCACTATATTAATGCACTGTGGCGATTGAATGAACTGCTCATTGTTGTTTAATTTATTGCTTATTTCCTGCTGTTAATCCCTTGTTCGATTATATATCTGTTGTGAGCACACCCACGATATTGTTACCTCTTGACTTGACTTGGTTACACATGATATATATTGATAAACCTGACATGGTACTGTTTACTGTTGACTTGACCTGAGGTACCATGACCTGACCTGTTACCTGATCTTGTGCCTAATGCCAACAAACCCGACATGTAGTCCTCATGGACCATTCCTGTTGTCTATCCAGACGAAACGTGCTGTTACCTGATCCTGTGTTGGCATTAGTTCTTGATTACTGAATACCTGACCTGACACATATAACTTGGGGGTATGGAGAAATCAAAAGTGTAAACTAAAGTGTAACTTAAAAGGGTATTACATGATCCGTGGTCCCGGGGGGTAACGGGACAGAGCCATTCGTGACTCTTACATTTTCCTGATCCGTGGTCCCGGGGGGTAATGGGACAGAACCACTATTGGTTCCCATATTCCTGATCCGTGGTCCCGGGGGGTAACGGGACATATCCTTTGAGTTACATGGAGGATTACTCGAATTGATTTCAAAGACTTTAGAATAGAAAACTTGATAGAACAGTTTAGTTACCCACTGCACACTACCCTGCACTGCTTGTTTCATACTATTGCTTTATTCATGTTTATTTCTGCATTGCCTGTTACACTGTTCATATTATATTACTGGTTGACATGACGCGCTGACGTCTGGGTTTTGCATGGCCCAAATTCTTTACCACTATCGCTGTCCGAGCAGGAGTACTTCAGCCAGCAGGCTGATTTGTGAGTTCTGTAGTGGTTAGTTTTATTTCCTGCATTCTTATTTCCAGATGTGAGCCCGCATTATGGGACATACTTTTCTATTATTGTATTGGATCATTTGCTTCCGCATTTATTTATCATTGACTCTTGTTATTCTGGATTGTGGACATGTGTTAGATAATTTTATCTTGTTCTTGATATCTCTACAGCCGTAATGTGACTGTGGGTGGATACTTCCTACCCACAGGTAGCATGGTTGGCTATGTCACGAGCCCAATCTTGCGTACTCTGGGAAGCGGGGCGTGACAATATGCCTTAGAGGCCATTGTTGTACATATGATGTATATTATAATGGATGCTTGGATATATAGAGAGAGGACTTTCTTGCTCGTCATGATAGTATGCTATTTGGTTTCACTTTATCTTAACATGTTGACTTGTATTGGTTTACTGTTTTACTCTCACATGTTGATAAAGCCGTTAGGATCTGTACTCGACTACTAGGACTATGATGAGATCATACTAGTGGGGACACGGTAGTCGATGAGTACATCCTATAACTGTTCCTAGTCGAGGTTATATCGAGACAGGGCATCGATACACCAGAGTAGACTAGAGTATACGCCTCTTGACCCATATGATGGGCGATGGATGATCCCATATCTATCGGTGTTTGACATCAAGGATGGTGTACGGGTGCTCAGTGGAGACTGGGTACACTGGACGGACTCGCCGAGAACTCCCAGATGGTGATAGACCACACGTCAGATGGCAGTTCTCCGGTGACACTGGAACAGGGTAGTCTGTAGACTCGAGATCGTCATAGAGTCTTGTGTGATTCCCAGTATGCTTTGATTTCCACCTTACCACGTCTAAGAGGGCATGCAAAACGGTGGCTTTTGGGTGCAGTCCCGAATCGCATGGAGGCAATGAGCGATAGGAGGGGATTCGTCTCTCCCGGTATAGGGAGTTGATGTTGTGATGTGTTCGATTGGATATAGCTGGAAGTCCGTGGCCAGGGCTGATATAGAGATTTACTGGTAAGTGTTACCAGTCGTTTCTCGACCCGTTATGAGCCTCACATCGACACAATTTATCGGTTACTGGGGTCTGACGTATACCACCCCTTGACTAGATATGCAACATATCAGACGAAGAGACCAGACTGTACGGGAGTGTTGCTGATTGGATTCACAGGAGAATGTACAGGCTAGCTCGTTGATCTTCTGATCGCTCAATACCTGGGTGGCTGTTACGTTTAGCTGACCGCTTGCAGCCTGTAGGTGTTTGATATGATCATCACCGGCTACCGGCTTATTGATGATTCTTTAGAGTCCTACACAGAGGTTTCTTGACTCAAGTAAAACGGAGTAGGGGCACATATGTGATATGTGCAGGACCGAGGATAATGCGATATGAGATACCGTATTATATTCTTGCGATATTTAGATATGAACCGGGTCATCGTATCAAGTGTTGATTCGATGAAACGGTACATGATATATTAGTCGGTTATATTCGATATAGGCGGATTGTCGGATCAAGTGTTGATTCGATAATTTAATGTATAATAATATATACGATATATTGTATTACATTATCTAATATTGGCTCGCTTTATTATTTCATTTTCTCACCGGATAATATATTGATATATATGAGATATATATTAATTGTATTATTTTCTTTTGTTACAAATATATAATATATATGTGATATATATTATTGTGATATGATATGATTAATGATGAAACATGTTTAGTAGAGATTAAACAAGGTTAGGGTTTGATTTGGGTTTGTTTCTTCTTGCACCGTCTAGAAGGAATTTCTTTTGTAATGCTTAAAATATTATTGTTGATATTTTCTCATGACTCATTCATTAACCCAACCAAACCCTAGCCCTAGTTAATTCTCTACAAAGATTATCCTTGTCATCCTTGACCATGGTTCCATGATTAATCATATATTCATTTCATTATTCACCACAAAAGGATTATGCATTATTTCTTCTTCTTCTTCTTCAATCTTAAGCTTTGAGAAAACTTACTAGGTTTTCCTTTTGTGATGTTTTCATGTGAGAATTTGATATAAAAAGAAAGCATAAATACTACTCCATCATCCTCATCTAATCTAGCCCATTAGATTAGGGTGTTCACCTCATTAGAGTGAGAGAGCTTGAGTTATAGCAACTTCGACGTAGATCATCGGAGAAAAGGAATACTACGAGCTAGCATGGATCGTTCGAGTCGTGGAGCCTCTCTTGAGTCCGGGAGAACGTGGATCGCGACGAAGGGACTTCTACTCGAAGCTTACGAAGCGAAGGTGCGGACTACAAAGGTTGTAACCCCTCACACTTAGTAGTAAAGTTATTTACTTGCATGTTAAACCCTACTAATCTAGCAAAGATCCCAGTTTTGGGTTGTTCGGCACGTCTAAAATTTTATTCGGGCATGGTTGATGCCTTATGAACCCTCACAAGAGTGCCTAGGAACCCTACAGTCCCGTCATCACCCGTTTGGTTACTTAACTAACGACAGAGCGGGGATTGGAGTTGCGCGGGTGCAAAATATATACAACATCTACTAGTATATATATCAATATCTAATAATCGCTCCAGGTATGATAAATGCAACATCACAGAAAAGTAATAAGTATCACAGAACAATACAGATAATCTGGGATCCCCGGATTTCATAGAGCCGCAAATGAAACCCGACTTTCCCCTGGTCGTGTGGATAGCCTGCGCAATGAAAACCTAGACCCCTACGAGCGCGGCAAGTTACCCGCCAAATCCTGAAGCGAGGCAGCCCCCTTCAGTAACGTGAATGGACCACCCAGCACTTAAGAAAATCCGGTAACTTGAGCACCCCTCCTTGGGTCAACCTATACCCCCTACGAGTGCGGCGAATAGCCCGCCAATTCTAGAGTGAATCCCCCTCCGTCTCAACTCCATGAGATGCGGGCCCGTTGCCCTCTATAACCCGGCTATCCGTGCACCCCACCGCGGGCTAATTCTAGTACAGAAAAGAAAATATATACAACGGGTACACCGACCTCATCCCGGTCATGCCGCAAAAGAATAATATACAAACAGGCAGTGACGGCAGTCCACATGTCGGATGCTCGTCCCGCAATAACAAATGTAAAAATAAATCCAAACTGCACTATCATTGCACAGGAGTTATCCACTACGACAAATCCGCAACATCACAGCACAACACAGAACATCAACGTGAATGTCATGTTCGCAAATCCGTCTAAAAGGACTATAGCGATTAGACAAGATTTACCGATCAAATGACATTCACGGTCGCAGATATAATGTAAGCACTGTAAACTAACACATTTAAAATCTCGATCGACAAAATTTCCCGAAGTGGGCCCCAAGTACAAATCCAGCACTCTAAATAATTTGGGCCAAAACTAAAAATTCCAGAAACCACAATTCCATCCAAAAGACTGCCACAAGAAAAGTGGTGCACTGAAGCTACTGTTCTGCCGCGCAACCGCGGCAAACACGTGGGTTTGGCCGCTGTTCCGCGGTGACACAGAGGTTTCGTGCTATCAAATTTCTTGTGTTGTCTTTAAAAAGCCTGCCTGATTTTTTGAAACAATCAAAATAATTTTTCGACGACCAAATAAATTCGACAGAAACTTTAGAACTGAAATTGCGGTTTCGGAAATTTTGTTCGATCGATATTTTAAATATGTTAGAACAAGCTAGTAAGCGGTTAATGGGTGTCTCTGATACCATGTTGGGCCACAGCAGCGCCCAGGCCGTCAAACCGACGCTAAATGCGGAACAAAAACTTTTTACTGAACCGGCGCTGCCGCAACCCAAATACCCGGATCGTCCCATTAATCGTAAACTAGCAAAATGCAAAAGGAGTTAAAAGATTATACCGATCGATCTGTGTCCTTCGGTCTTTAATCTCCGCACCAACCTCCCTGCTACTGCGTCGATGAAGTCTGCTCCCCAATCTCGCTCGTCGATGTGGCACCGCGTCATTGAATCTTTATACGGGCTCCCACCTCGAACCGAGGCAACTCGGATATGAAGTTTGCTAGCCGATATGTCCAAGAATGAAGTAGAGAGTGTGTGGAATATGTTTTCTTAAGACACCCAAACGATTGGGTGGAGGTAGATTGGAGTTGCCATAGAGTTGTGAGCAAGGGATTTTTAGCAAAGAAAAATCAAGCATGGAAATATAAATTCAGCCATCACCTAAAAGGGGCCGGCCACTTCAATCATGAAGCCAAAAATGCTCACTGGAATTTTTGGGAGGAGGTTGCAAGAAATGAATACGGTGTGGGGGAAAAACTATATGAATGAATAAATAATCAACTAAGCAATTCTCCTCATATTAAAACCTTGCCACGCTCAACTCCCAGACCCCACCACAGAAAAACCCTTACGTTATCAAGCTCTCCCAAATTGCAGGGAACCCCTTGGTGCCTTGAACCAGCCACCTGCGAAATTGCAGGGAAGCCCCCCACACCCAGCAATAAGCAATTCCCCCCAGAGCAATAAGCAATTCCCCCCAGAGATCACCTTACACAATCAGCCCATGCAATGTTCCTATTAAGCCATGACCATTTAATGCAAGAATGGCTAAGAATATACAAAGTCAAGGTCAATGCTCACAAGGATAAAACATAGAGGGTGATCTTTAAGACGGGAAAAGAAAACCGGCAACTCCCAAAATAATCCCGTAACGAATTACGGGATTACGACTCAACTGTAAATACGTGCCTGCATTTGTATTCCGACCGGATGCAAATGCAATGAGACAAAAATATTCCTACACTATAACACTAGCATCCGGCTTAAACCAAAGCCCGCTAGTATTATCCGTCCGATCATGATCCGTGTCCAAGTGCACGAATATGATCGAACCCCGCCATATATCCAAACGGCCTCTACAACGTTTCGCCCGAACTTGGGAAACTGTCTGTGGGGGACTCTAATGACTCATCAATACACTGGCACTGGGTATAACCACTAGCACGTCAAAGGTACTGTTGCGCCACGGCAGCGCCCCGGCCATCTTACCGAGGCCAAAATGCGGAATCAAAAAATTTCCTTACTTGGAAACTGGCGCTACCGCGGACAATAAAACCCGGATCGTTAACCATTAACCTATACTAGCAAACAAGAGATGGGAAGAGAAGCATACCAAGTGATCCGAGTGCTCCGGTCTTCTCGTCATCGTCCCGATCTCCCGCAGAAACTCTTGTCTCCATATCGTCGCCTTCTCGCCGGAAGGGCACCACATCGCCTGCGTCTTTTACGGGCTCCCACCTCAATGTCGAGGCAACTCGGACGTGAATCTGGCAAGTCGACGCGTCCAAGATTTGCTGTAGGCTAGTGTAAAGTCTATGTCTCATAGGGGTTTTGTTGCTTTTGAAGATGATGGATGAATCAAGATAAGAAAAATGGTGCTTGCATTTTTCCTAGCACGAAAAAGAGATCAAGAAAAAACCCACAAGCTCAAAAATGAAACTCTCTCATTCTTTTCTCTCAAGTGTGGCCAACCTCTTCTTGTGAGAATGGTGGAGGAATGAATATCAATGAAATAACAAGAAGGGAGGTGAGTGTAGGAGATGAGAAAGGGTGACCATATCCAAAACCATCATCACAATATCAAATCAAGTCCTAATCCATTCTAATCACCATAAAGCAAAAGAAAAGACTAAGAAAGCATCTCATGATTATGAACCATCATGAAGTCCCACATATGCAAGATACCCCCTCCACAAATTTTATTTGCAAACTTGCAAATAACCCCCTCCATCGGAAAAGTTCGGCCGGGAAAGAACAAAGGAAAACCGGCCGGAACGGAATGCAAACTGGCAACTCCAGAAAACTGGTTCCGTAATAAATTACAGGAAAAACCCCGATACTGTGCATACACGCCCGCATCTGTATACCGACCGGATACAAATGCAAGGAGACAAAATCTACACTGTACTATACTAGGATTCGACTTAAACCAAAGCCGGCTAGTAATATCCGTCCGATCCTGATCCGTGCAATACCGCACGTATCTGATCGAACCCTGCCATATAACCATACGGCCTCTAGTACTAATCGTTCGATCCTGATCCGTGCAATACCGCACGTATCTGATCGGACCCTGCCATATCTCCATACGGCCTCTACAGCGTTTCGCCCGAAACTTGAGTAACTGTAAGTGTGGTGGACTCTAAAGACTCATCAATACTATGGCTGTGGATTTAACCACTAGCACGTCAGAGGTATAAGCCAATATGTGACGGGCCACCAGCTATTGACCAAAAGGGACGTCGATGAGCGAACTCATCCTGACACCCTACTGAGCCTGTCAGTGACAATATCCGTACAGTCTGGTCCGTTCGTCTAAGAGCATCGCATGGCGGGCCTATGGGGTTGGTAAAAGTCAGACCCCCAAAAGCGGTACAAGTCGTGTCGGAGCGTAGCCCAGAACACCCTGAGATACTACTGTAATACCTACCAGTAAATCTCCTGCCTCGGCCGAGGGCTTTGTGTAATGGCTCTACTAGACAAAGCGCGACCTCGCCCCCAATACCGGAAGAGACGAACCCCTGCAGATCCGCTCACTGCCTCTATGTGGCTCGGGACTGTACCCAACTAAAACCTGTTTGCACGACTCCTCTGAGCCGTGGTAGGGTAGTAATCAAAGCACAGTGGGAACTCACACGAGACAAATGACGATCTCAGGTCGATGAACTAACCTGTACACATGTCACCAGGGAACTGCTATCTGACATCTGGTATAAGACCAACTAGCAGGTTCCCGGGGAGTCCTGTCCGGTGTACTCATAACCCAATGAGCACCTGTATACATCTTAGGTGAACCAACTGACACCAGTGGATTGTGAGACCGGCCACCGCCCCTCGTCGGGGTCTCGACTGTATACACTAGTCTACTAATGGAGTATCGATGCCCTGTCTCGAAACTCCTACGACTAGGGACCTTTTAAGGATGTGCTTATAGACCTCCAGCTCTCACGTATATGATCGCCATCATACTGCTGGTAGTCAAGCAAGAATCCTAGGGGCTCTATCAACGTGTAATAGCGACATGTCAGGTCACCTAAAGCAGTACACGATGATAAAGATAAACCAGATAGCATACTATCATCTTGAGTAAGACTGTCCTACCGGGATAGGTCCTCCCTCAATCATTGCAATCACGTGCCTGTGATCCAATAATTGACTCTGAGGGCACTATCTCCAACAATCTCCCACTTGCACTCAAGGCTAATTATTGCGATGTCGCATACTCACAGCCCGTGTGATACCGAACACCCAACTCCTCTACTAGTCAGTCTCACAAAGCTCGTTTGTGAAACTATGGCATTCGAGGAATAGCCTCAGTGAGTGGATCCGCTGGGATGTTTCTTTCTCTGTCTCTCTATATCTCAAGTTCGCGGAGAAAGACATCTCCCGAAATGAGCAATACCTGTCTTAGAATATGTCTGGATGTCTGATGGGACCTAGCTCATAAATGAACTCCAAATCCAAACTTCTTAGACTGTATCGTCAGATGAACTTAATCAGTATCCTGTGCCATACCTTTCCTCAGTATCCACCTGGACCATCTGTCCACAATACTGCCTCTCGTCAGAGGGAAAACTATAATTCTGACAGCCACTCTGCCATCCAAGTCACCTTGGAAGCCTGGAATGATAACTGTCTCCTAAAGGAGGCTGTTGTTATCACATCCCTAGAACATCAACTTATATTCTAAAACTGCTCCCGATTGTTTCTCCAGGATTGGATGAATATCAACTTATTGCACCTACTACAAGAACAACATCTGGTGTGGTACTTGACATCTCATGATTGACTCAATTGCCTGAGCAAGTGATCTGCCAATCATGCACATCCTCTCCCCTTTAGTCTGTAAGAAACCTTTAGAGAGGGTGACTCCATTACCTGCAGGTACACTACAGTGCTAGGAGTCGTCCATTCTAAATACTCTGAGAATGCTGTCTAAGTACCCTGATTGGGAAACCACCCAAATCTAGATCTAAAACCATAGATCTAGTAGCCAGAATGTACGATATAATATCCAAGTCCTATGTGGAGAAACCACTGTGTGACGACCAAAGTATAACCGATCGTAGTATAGGAATATCACTTCCTACTCTGTGTATGTCATCAAATACTAGGACATAACACCATACTACCTTCTTAACAGATCCATCCCCTATTCTGATGAAGTCAAACCTATGACTGTCACATCAGAAATAGATGATCTATCTCCGCTATATCTGCTTTAGTCTTTAAATAGACATAAGCAAACTGTCCACCAATGCTTCCGCTGCTCCCACTGACTACGACAACCCTCTGGCAGAGTCATACAGACGTACACTTCTAAAGCCAGTTTAGAACGACGCTATACTCATCCTCCTGCCGGGTCTCGCAGCCTGGAACAACAGCAATGGCAAGTGTGGGTAAACAAGAACTTCCCTGTCACCGTCCTTGAGGCTACCGGAGTACCTCTCGGGTGCCTGAAGTTACCCACCGTATATGCGGAGTGGCCAATGGAATGTCAATCCAGATTGAATCTTTAGGTTCCTTATCAAATCTTCAGTAATCGTTTGTGGTTCTGGAATTACTTCCAGTTCTACCATACTCCCACTATTGTTTTCTGAAAAAATCCATTTTTATTAAAACTGTGGCGAGTCAAGAACAATATCAGTATTGATCTTCCAGATGGTAGAAAGTCAACCCTCGTCATAGCCTGGGTCAACCCACAAACTTCCATTACAGAAACGTGCCTTGAGTTATCCGGAGTCTGGTTTTAAGCATAAGCCGGACAACTCCCCGTACCTTAACAATGTCAAGATATGAACTGTTCTATATCCAATACAGAAATAGAGGCACTGATTTAATTGAACCAGATTCAAATCATGCAGCTGTCTCTAGTGCATGTCAAGTAAATGGAGAGAGGCCGATCTGCGTTACTCAACTTAGAAATACATCCAATCATGAGTAACCTGAAAGAGAAGCTAGTTCTCTTAATCATTACTATCAACTGAATATCACACATAAGTATCTACATCTTCGATCTTCTTGAAGAATCCTGATACTTGCAATACTTGGTTCTCTACTTTATTCATATACCTATAACTTCTCAAAAGTTGGACCCTGTGTTTCTACGAAACACTTGTCTAAGAACCAGAGAAGTCATAAGTAAACCGAATATAGTACGAGGACCAACCCCTCTGTCCTGATGGACCCTGGACGAAATACAATACTCTGTATAAGTCCCTTGAGTCTGATAACTCATTCGCTGTGTGTCGTAGGTTGAAAACTGTACTTATGGTTAAGAAGAATTACACCGCTGTTTAATGCTCCTTACCTAACCATCCACTGATATAGGTAAATGTCATCGACATAACTTCAAAAGGTATATCTCACTCTATAAAAATATACGTACAAATATATCAATTTGAAATTGGTGCATAACCGCGGATATTCAAAACCAAATATTTGTCGTCCGGCAAACAACCCAGGTGACTTCCTCAAATATCACCGATTACAACGAATCCCGATATAATGATGATGATCACCCAATTCCCAATAACTTACTCCCACTCATCATCTGTAAAACCATACAGATGTGAGAATCAGACCTGGTAAATACATACCCTGGAGCAAGTGTCTAATTGGGAAATCAGCTTTCTTTTAACAGTACACAGCGAAACTGAAACATTGAAATGTTTCGTTGGGGTATCCTGGTATTCCTAGTAATGCCTCTTCCATTATCCAGATTCACAACTGTAACCTTGTAATTCTTTGCCATTTTTCTAAATCCCTTTCTATGTCTTTAGTCATTACCTTCTGTACACCCTTTTAGGCCAAATGGTTTTCTACCTTCCCCACCGTTCGGCACCAGCCTATGGTTTGGAAGAAGACTATCCAAAAAGTATAAAGGGTGTATTGTCCTAATCCTAGGAGCACTCGCAACGCGAGAGAAGGTGAAGATAAAAGACACCTGAATGTACTTTATTCCTATTTCTCCTGAACCAGGATCCATCCCCGAACTGGAACAAGTTCCTTTCGAGTTCGTATATAACCATACGATGGATTATCCAATAAACTGGGATCTTCGTAGTGATACGGAGTGTCCTGGAGAAATACAAAGGTGATTTAGGATTGGCGAAGAAATACTTGGTTTGGTCGTGAATAACAGTCGCAATTTACTTTACCCTCTTACTAATCCCTAGCTTTGTCTGAACTTAATACCTTCTGTACACCATTTAGGCTAATTGGTTTTCTTCATTCCCTACCGGTCGGCACCAGCCTAAGGTTTGGAAGAAGACTATCCAATTTGCGTAATAGGTGTACTACTCCTAAACCAAGGAGTACTCGCAACCAGAGAGAAGGTGAAAAGAAAAGACAACTGAATAATCCTATCCGTTTTCTCCAGAACCAGAAACCATCCTCGAAGTCCTTCGAGTTCGTATATAACCATACGATGGTTTTGTCCAATGGAAGTGGACGTTCGTAGTAATACGGGGTGTCCTGGAGAAGAGGGTAAAAGTAGGAGTGGCAATGAGGTTAGCGACTCTGACAATCCAAAAGCCAGTGTTAAGAAGGTTCGGTTAACTTGGTCACTGAGTCATAGTCTAGGGTCGGGTCAATGGTCGCTGCCGAAGAGAGAGAGAAAAGAAACACTCAGCGTGCACTCTAACCTAGATCAGAATGGTTATCACTTCATCTAATCTGGAAACCTCCCACTGTACCTCAAATTCTCCTCCAAACCTGAAAGAAGAATTAGTCGGGATCACCCGAGGAGTAAACCAACTCATCAGTGGAAATCGGGATCCAACTATCATCGCATGATAACTTGACGGAATCCACTTAAGTCACCACACTCCAGAAGGTATGCGCATGCCTGGCAAGTTTCAGTTCTTTTGAAACTCCCGATGTGATTTTTACCCCTAGGACCCAAGTGACCTTGATGAATAATCAACAAATCAAAAGGTCCTAGTCAAGTTCAACCTGTCATTATCTTGATTGCGTTAAACCCACCCGCACGACCCTTGACGAATAATCAACAAAGTCGTACGACTGTCCTAACCAATCCACATATCCATGCGACAGAAAGCATTACAGAGCTACCGCACACTACGCCTCGGCGAATAGCAACGACAAACGTAGCGCGAATACTATGCAATACTAATCCGAAATGACGGAGGGCTACGAATGGTTTTTGGCGAAAAACCTTTTACCGTAATGAACTTGATATCGTTGAAGGAACTGGATAACTTTTTATAAAAATATAGTAACGAAAACCATTGCTAAAGAGGTCACTCCCGGTGAAGGGATCTCGGCTCTTTCCCCATGGAATGAGGTGCAGGATATTCCAACTGAATACCACGATGTAAAGCAAAAGTAATCGGCTATAGTGAAGTTATTGCCCTGACGCAAACTTCTGTCCAAGGGGTCACTCCCGGTGAAGGGATCTCGGCCCTTGCCTCGTCGACTGAGGAGCAGGATATTCCAACTGAATACCACTGTGCAAAACAAAAGAGAACGCCCTTGCAATAACAGCTTTTTGAAAAATGTTCCAACAACATCAGAATAGGTTTGTCTATAACTTGCATTGATCCGAATCAACGCAGTCCCATCAATTAATCACACCACAAAGAACGAAAATAATATGACGTACGTATATGCCATCCGCATTCGCCACTGGGTCCCGTCATTACTCGTTAGGTTAGCTAACTAACGACAGAGCGGGGACTGGACTAGCGCGGATGTAAAACATATACAACATCTACTAATATATATACCAATATATTATATTTCGCTCAAGGCGTGATAAGAATGCAACATCACAGAAATATACAGCAACACAGAACAATGCAGATATCTAGGATACCCGGGTTTCACAGAGCCGCTGCTGAAACCCGACGTTCCCCTGGTCGTGTGGATAGCCTGTGCAATGAAAACCTAGACCCCTACGGGCGTGGCAAGTTACCCGCCAAAACCAGAAGCGAGGCAGCCCCCTTCAGCAACGTGAATGGACCACCCAGCACTTCACGGAATCCGGTAACTTAGGCACCCCTCCTGGGTCAACCTGTACCCCCTACGAGCGCGGCGAATAGCCCGCCAATCCTAGAGTGAAGCCCCCTCCGTCTCAATGATATGAGATGCGGGCCCGTTGCCCTCTAGAGCCCGGCTATCCGTGCACCCCTCCGCGGGGTAATCCTAGTACAGAAAGTAAAATATACATACAACGGGTACATCGACCGCAACCAGGTCGTGCCCCAAAAGAATAATACAATCAGGCAGTGACGGCAGTCCACATGTCGGACGCTCGTCCCGCAATATCAAATGTACATATAAAACAAAACTGTACTAACATTGCATCCAGGCTATCCCCCACGACCGTTCCGCAACATCACAGCAATACATAGAACAACAACGTGAAAGTCACGTTCGCAAATCCTTCTAACCGGGCAATAGCAGTTAGACAGGATTTACCGATCAAGTGACATTCACGGTCGCAGATATAATGTAAATACTGTGAACCAATGTGTTTAAAATTTTCCGATCGATCAAATTATAACAAGTGGGCCCCAAGTACTACTGTAGCACATCCAGAAATAATGGGCCCAATATTAATATTCCAAAACTCATAAAATCACCCCAGAAGCCCACTGAAAAAGTTTGACCAATTGAACTTTCCAAACTGCGGCGGAATCGCGGCGCAAGGAGGGGTTTTGCCGCGGTTCCGCGCTCCCATTGAACGATCAATTCGTCGAATTTCTCCAGTAGTCTTAGAACTTCCAGTACATTAGTTTTTTACAACCTGAAAAATTTTTAGACTCCAAAAAATTTCAACAGAAAACTGATGTGGTGAAAAATGCGATTTTGGGATTTTTGTTCGATCGGAATTGTAAAACACATTAGACAAAGCTAGACTAGGTTAATGGCGTGGCTCTGATACCATGTTGCGCCACGGCAGCGCCCCGGCCATCTTACTGAGGCCAAAATGCGGAATCAAAAAATTTCCTTACTTGGAAACTGGCGCTACCGCGGACAATAAAACCCGGATCATTAACCATTAACCTATACTAGCAAACAAGAGATGGGAAGAGAAGTATACCAAGTGATCCGAGTCCTCCGGTCTTCTCGTCATCGTCCCGATCTCCCGCGGAAAGTCTTGTCTCCATATCGTCGCCTCCTCGCCGGAAGGGCACCACATCGCCTGCGTCTTTTACGGGCTCCCACCTCAATGCCGAGGCAACTCGGGCACGAAGCTGGTAAGTCGACCCGTCCAAGATTTGCTGTAGGCTAGTGTAGAGTCTATGTCTCATAGGGGTTTTGTTGCCTTTGAAGATGATGGAGGAATCAAGATAAGAAAAATGGTGCTTGCATTTTTCCTAGCATGAAAAAGAGATCAAGAAAAAACCCACAAGCTCAAAAATGAAACTCTCTCATTCTTTTCTCTCAAGTGTGGCCAACCTCTTCTTGTGAGAATGGTGGAGGAATGAATATCAATGAAATAACAAGAAGGGAGGTGAGTGTAGGAGATGAGAAAGGGTGACCATATCCAAAACCATCATCACAATATCAAATCAAGTCCTAATCCATTCTAATCACCATAAAGAAAAAGAAAAGACTAAGAAAGCATCTCATGATTATGAACCATCATGAAGCCCCACATATGCAAGATACCCCCTCCACAAATGTTATTTGCAAACTTGCAAATAACCCCCTCCATCGGAAAAGTTCGGCCGGGAAAGAACAAAGGAAAACCGGCCGGAACGGAATGCAAACTGGCAACTCCAGAAAACTGGTCCCGTAATAAATTACAGGAAAAACCCCGATATTGTGCATACACACCCGCATCTGTATACCGACCGGATACAAATGCAAGGAGACAAAATCTACCCTGTACTATACTAGGATCCGACTTAAACCAAAGCCGGCTAGTAAAATCCGTCCGATCCTGATCCGTGCAATACCGCACGTATCTGATCGAACCCTGCCATATAACCATACGGCCTCTAGTACTAATCGTCCGATCCAGATCCGTGCAATACCGCACGTATCTGATCGGACCCTGCCATATCTCCATACGGCCTCTACAGCGTTTCGCCCGAAACTTGAGTAACTGTAAGTGTGGTGGACTCTAAAGACTCGTCAAACTATGGCTGTGGATTTAACCACTAGCACGTCAGAGGAATAAGCCAATACGTGACGGGCCACCAGCTATTGACCAAAAGGGACGTCGATGAGCGAACTCATCCTGACACCCTACTGAGCCTGTCAGTGACAATATCCGTACAGTCCGGTCCGTTCGTCTAAGAGCATCGCATGGCGGGCCTAAGGGGTTGGTAAAAGTCAGACCCCCAAAAGCGGTACAAGTCGTGTCAGAGCGTAGCCCAGAACACCCTGAGATACTACTGGAATACCTACCAGTAAATCTCCTGCCTCGGCCGAGGGCTTTGTGTAATGGCTCTCCTAGACACAGCGCGACCTCACCCCCAATACCGGGAGAGACGAACCCCTGCAGATCCGCTCACTGCCTCCATGTGGCTCGGGACTGTACCCAACTAAAACCTGTTTGCACGACTCCTCTGAGCCGTAGTAGGGTAGTAATCAAAGCACAGTGGGAACTCACACGAGACAAATGACGATCTCAGGTTTATGAACTAACCTGTACACATGTCACCAGGGAACTGCTATCTGACATCTGGTATAAGACCAACTAGCAAGTTCCCGGCGAGTCCTGTCCGGTGTACTCATAACCCAATGAGCATCTGTATACATCTTAGGTGAACCAACTGACACCAGTGGCTTGTGAGACCGGCCACCGCCCCTCGTCGGGGTCTCGACTGTATACACTAGTCTACTAATGGAGTATCGATGCCCTGTCTCGAAACTCCTACGACTAGGGACCTTTTAAGGATGTGCTTATAGACCGCCAGCTCTCACGTATATGATCGCCATCATACTGCTGGTAGTCAAGCAAGAATCTTAGGGGCTTTATCAATGTGTAATAGCGACATGTCATGTCACCTAAAGTAGTACACGATGATAAAGATAAACCAGATAAAATACTATCATCTTGAGTAAGACTGTCCTACCGGGATAGGTCCTCCCTCAATCATTGCAATCACGTGCCTGTAATCCAATAATTGACTCTGAGGGCACTATCTCCAACAGGTACAAGCTGTACATAACGGTTGCCTATGTATTGAAAGAAGGGGAAGCCGATGAGCGAACTCATCCTGAAATCCTACTGGGTCTGACAGTGACAATATTGTACAGTCCGGTCCGTTCGTCTATGAGTATCGCATATTGGGCCTAGGGGGCTGGTAAACGTCAGACCCCCAATAGCTTTATAAGTCGTGTCGGAGAGTAGCCTAGAACACCCTGAGATACTACTGGAATACCTACCAGTAAATCTCGATTACCCTGGCCAGGGATTTCATGTAATGGCTCTCCTAAACACAGCGCGATCTCACCCCCAATACCGGGAGAGAAGAATCCTTGACGATCCGCTCGCTGTCTCCATGTGGCTCGGGACTGTACCCAACTAAAATCTGTTTGCACGACTCCTTTGAGCCATGGTAGGGTAGTAATCAAAGCACAGTGGGAACTCACACGAGACAAATGACGATCTCAGGTCTACAGACTGACATGTTCACATGTTACCTGGGAACTGCTATCTGACGATATGTATAATATCAACTAGCATGTTCCTGGCGAGTCCTGTCCGGTGTACTAATAACGCAATGCGCACCAGTATACATCTTAGGTGAACCAACTGACACCAATGGCTTGTGAGACCGGCCACCGCCCCTCTTCGGGGTCTCGACTATATACAATAGTCTACTGTGGAGTATCGATGCCCTGTCTCAAAACTCCCACGACTAGGAACACTTTAAGGATGTGTTTATAGACCCCAGCTCCCACGTATATGATCGCCATCATACTGCTGGCAGTCAAGCAAGAATCCTATGGGCTCTATCAACAGTAAACTAAAGCATGTACACTATGATAAAGACAAACCAGATAGCATACTATCATCTCGAGCAAGACTGTCCTATCGGTATAGGTCCTCCCTCAATCATTGCAATCACATACCTGCGATCCAATAATTGACTTTGAGGGCACTATATCCAACAGAACATAGACTTGAACAGGTGGGTATTAGACCCGAACTTTCGTTATATAGGCTGACCCTGATTGATGGAGTAGGTAGCTTGAGTAGAGTGACGTACCGTACGTATGTTCCGCGGTATATTTACGATACGATACTCTACTTAAAAAACCTTAGGATGTACATATTTTGAGATGATTCTCATCGTCCCCTTGATCATACATCCATTTGAGATCTTTGATTCTATTCGTTTCCATGATCATACTCTCACTGATTCCGTTCCTCCTTATGATCATGTATCCATTTTGGGATCTGTTGATTCTTTTCATCCCTTTGATCTATTTTCGTCGATACTGGATTAAGGTTTCTGTCACCATGGTTTGAGCGCAGATTGAGCTGCTACTAGTGGTGCGGTCAGGGCGAGCTCATCATGGACGAGTACCGACCATCGTGTTTTCTGGTGACACGGGAACATATCGATTTGGTATTTGTGTTGTGACCTCTCGTTGAGGCGAGTGTTCGGTTTAGCACCGGATGATCGGGCCACTGTTAGAGGCTGCCTGTTGTGAGAGGACTGTTGATGTACAGCCTACCTTAGAGATCGTGATGTCGTCTACCGTGCTGACAGATGACCCAGCTGTTGCTGAGATTGATGGGATGTCACCTCCAGACCTTATGAGCTGGGATTGCTGGAGCTTTCAGGCAGAGATGCGACGGTAAATAGCTAGTCTATCTTGAGTTGAGAGACGGAAGTTATTCGTCATATTTGATGCGCCGACGCAGGCCCAGTTGCGTTGAAGAATTCCAGTATGGAGAGTCTTACTCAGATCTAGAGTAGATCGTTCCAGAGAGGACGTTGCTCGTTAGATGCTCCGACATGAGATCAGTAAGTGGACCAGCTTCGGATAGAGGACCTCATCAAGATGCGTTGTGAGTTGATCGAGAACGGACGAATATGGAGTATTCCTCCGATGGTCGAGACGAGTTCCCGGGGACGTGTTTGGCTAGATATCTTCTACAGAGTGATGAAGATGCCGAGTTATGATATCGAGTCCGTGTGAGAGACACCGGATTGACAGTAGCCGAGGACAATTGCAGTATGCAAATAGCATAACGTGACTTCGAAGTGTACGATAATAAAGAAGAGGGGAACAAGAGGTTCGTGCGAGTTGCTGACGAGCTGTTATTATTCCCCGTTGAGATTAGAGATCATATATGTCTACAGAGGCGTTGGGATGCGACCAATTCCCAAGGAAATGCTGTGCTGAGAACGCAGATGTTCGGAAGACGAGAAAAGATTAGGTAAGAGTATCAGCCTCCGTATAGTTCGGCATAGGCGAGACCGGAAGAGACCTTGAGCAGGTTCTTTCGAGGACACTGCTGCAATAAGATTTGCACCGAGGATCAGTTGTGTCACATGTATTCAGAGGGCCAAAGACCGATGCCAGTGACGTGCTGCTTTACGAGTGGTCATGATAATTGGCCGAGAGATGACCAGAGAAGTGCCATAGCGGAATTATTTTCGTTAGCACACCTGACAGGGCCGACGAGCCGATGGATTGCGAGATTTGGTAATCCACAGAGAAAATGAGGACCCAGAGACAGAGGATGCCAGACCGTGAGCAGGAGGCAAGCGGATTATCTTGCTCTGCCAGTTTTGGACGCACCGACTTTTTCGACATTGTAGGAGGTGTACCTCAATGTCATTGTTGCGATTTGCGTTTGTGATCTGAGTATCACGCTTATATCGCTTGGATTTGAGTTTTGATGATTGAGTTTCATGATATTGTTTTCGTGCACCATGGCTGCACCTACTGGGTATTTACATTTTGTGCATAGTTATTCCACTCGATATATGTTTTATACACCGTTGTGTTTGTTGATGAATTTTGCATATCTATTGCACTTGATGTCAATTTTGTACCTTCGTAACATGTGTTCATGATTTCGTGGATTTCATACGGTTGATTTCATTTTGTGCATGTGGTAGGCACTCGATTTGGTTTTTGCACTCGATATAGCTCACATGTGCTTGTAGTGCATTGATACATGTTTTGTTCACATAGTTGCACACGTTTTTGGTTTTTATACACCTTGGTACACTCGGTGTTGCTTTTTATACGCATTTGAGTTATTGATGAGTGTTCCGTGCACTTGTTGCACTAGATTGTTATTTCGTGCACTGGATGCACCGATTTGTGTTTCGTGCATTTGTCGCACCAGATTTATATTTCGTGCATTTGTTGCACTGGATTTATATTTTTGTGCATTGGTTACATGAGATCGTTATTTCGTGCACCGGTTGCACTGCCGTATATTGGTTGCGCCGATTTATGTATTTGAACATTTGTTTCGCCAGACTTATGTTTTTGTGCGCGTTGCACTTAACGTTCGTTTTTCGTGCGCTTTACCGCACTGGGCATTTATATGGACATGACGCGCTTGGGTTGGATTTTGTGCATATTAGGCGCTTGGTATTGGATTTCGTGCGCATCGGATGCACTTGAATGAGATTTTATTCTTGCATGTCGAATGCCCTTGACTGAGATTTTCATTCGTGCATGACGGATGCACGTGATTTGGATTTTCGCGCATGTTGGGCGCATGATATGAGATGTGATTTTTTGTATACCGGATGCACTCGATTAGGATTTTCATTCATGCATGTTAGTTGCACTGGGCTGAGATTTCCGTGCACTCTAGATGCACTTGATGTTGTTGTCGTGCACACCCGTTGCACTGGACAAATGCTTTCGTGCACACCCGTTGCACTTAGTTTTGCTTTTGTGCATATTGTGGCACTTGTATTTGGATTTGATTTCCGTACACACCAGACGTACGTCATTATTGGATACGCCTTTTTAGGCTTATTTTGCCCTTGAGCACTTTGTTTTCATGATGGATACTATATTATGTAGTAGCGGAACATGACTGATCTGAGAACAGTACCTGAGTACTTTGCATGCATTAAAAGTTTAACAAGTGGTTTTCAGAAAGGAGATATAGTCTCGCTATTTCCTACGTGTCCATGAGCGACACGAACGTTTATAAAGGAAAACCTCTTGGGATATATTAGAAACGGCGGAACGTATATTTAGCAAAACATACATGAATGTATAATTATTATTTCATAAATGAGCGTCCGTCACTTGTGTCGTGAGTTACGCATCACGCGGCGATTCAAAAAATATTTTGCATGTGTTTTATTCAGTTTTTGGAGAGTTTTCAAGGATGCATACTATATATGTATTATAGTATTTGACTAGTGCATATTGGATTTTAGTGGTGGATTTGAAGATCTGTATCTCCATTGTAACTCCGATTATTTGTGTGACGCTCGACGGGGTTCAATTTTGAGTTTTATACTCGTTTTCATACGCACTTGATGCGTTGTGATATTTCTGTATCTTCCGTGATTTCGCAGCCCCGTTGATTTGAGTTGATTATTGAAATGTTTTAGTATTTGAGAGTTTAAATTTAAATTCACGGGCCGAATTTATTTAAGGGGGGAAGATTGTAACATTTCAGAAAATATAAAATATTATTTTTGGAATTTAATATTAAAATAGTATATTTCGCGAAAACTGCCCGATTTGCGAATTTGTGGTTTTCGTAAATGGTATAAATATATACCAATATTTATGAAATAATTGGAGATTTAAAATGACTTATTCAAAAAAATATATATTTATTGGAGTTGGCATTTTTTAATTTATTATATGCAAGTTTAAAATTAAACTCGATTAGTGCATTACTAATTGCGATTAAGCTAAATCCGTGTTTTTACAGTTTTCCTGGGCTAGTGCACCATGTCATGTTGCATTTTGGTTACATGTTGTGTTCTTGTGTTGTTTTTGGGGTATTATGTGGTTTGGGTTTTAAAAAGAAAAGAAAAAGAGAAAAGGGTAAAAGATACAATTATTGGAGAGAGAGAGAGTGAGACATGAGTTTAGAGAGGGCGAGAATAAGAAAGAGAGAGGGGGCAGCCACCATTCATTTCCTCCTCGTTTGTTTTGCTTCATCTTCTTCTTCAACTCATCTCCCTCCACCTTCACTTCCCAATATCATCTCCAAATCTTCATCAAAACCCTACACCCTTTTCATTAAAAGTGATCCCCACCTCACCCTCATCACTTTGGACCCATCAAAGTTTGATTTTTATGAACTTGGGCATCTTGGGTTTTTCTTGAGTTACCCAAATGAGGTATATCTTCTTCCATTTAGTTAGTTTTGAGTTTTCTTGTATTCTAGTTTAGTTTAGAATGTGATTTGGTCAGGGTATGTGATGTTTAGAAATTTCAAGAGAAAGGGTTGGGTGATGGTGTGGATTTGGTGATGTTTATGGGCTGTTACAAGACTTGTGTGGTGTTTTTACTGGCCTAGAATAGAGAATACGGACTTAGGAATCATCCCATGTCGGTTTTGTGAAGTTTGGTGTGCCTACAGGGAATCTGGAGCAACCTGGGGTAATTCTGAGAAAAACAAACAATACCATTGACCTCGGCTGAACATTAGGAGACCACCCTGACGAAACGAACCCCAACAGAGCACTGTAGACTGAGATGGCCGGATTTTTAGGTAGTGTGGCCGGCCAAAGTTTGGTATTTGGGGTCTAGGTTGTTCCGTTAGCTCACATACCCCTCATACAACACCCTATACTTGCTAGTGTTGTCCCAATGTAACCTGAGTAAAATCTGGGAACATATAGGTGTGTTTTTGGTTATGTTTTCCGTATTTTGGAATGCTTGGTTTTGATGTTTGGATTTGTATTTGGTTGTTGGGCGTTTATACGTCAACAACAAGGGTTGTTTGATTGTTTTGCATGCGTAGGCTATAGGTTCTAACCTATGAGCGCACCAAGTGCCGTATTGGTTTTCCGGACTTGTTGTTAATAGCGATTGCGATTGTGTATTTATTGTAGGTACTTTCGCATGGATTCCGAAATGACAGAGCATGGCGTCATCGACTTCGGCAAGCAAGAATCAAGGTGAGTAGATCTATATCTACGGGGGAAGTCGGGTGGATGGCGTATAGCACCCCCGCAAATTATAAATGGAAACAGATTTATAGGATACAGTCGTAGAAACCTAGATTAGAAAACTAGGGATATGGTTAAAAAGATAGTTAGAGAAGATATGAGTGATTGAATATATATATATATATATATATATTAAGAAATGAGATGAAAGCTTTATAGATATGAAAAGTGAATGTGAATCACGACTTATAGATATGCAGTTGCACTAGAATAAGAATGAGTTTTAGAGTAGCATGACATTTGATGTATAAGGTAGAATGTATATATATGTAAATGACTTGATGTGGGATGTAAATGTGATGACAAGAATATATGATGGGATAAAATGATACAAGCGGATACGATTGATATAAGATTTATAGTCGAATGATATGAGAATGCTATATATATATATATATATAGGTCGATAGTGATATACCGTACGAGACTTGAGATCCATACCCTCATTGTTGTATAGGTCGATAGAATCACTATTTTTGTTTTAAGTCACCGTACAAAGGATTACCGTACGCGATGTGAGTTATCGGATTGATGATCCGCGCTCGTGTTTTATTGAGGATGTTATTCGAGGGTATCGCCGTATCAGATACTATGAGACTGAATAGCCGACGTGAATGTGTCACCCGAACCATACATATTTCCAAAACTGATGAATCATATGCATCTTTTAAATGGATATCTTAAGGAACGTTACGGATTTTCAAATGGTGTCTTTTCCTTAAAAACAACGTAGCCCCTACTTTCAAAACTATGATTCGCATCTTTTAAAAGCTGACCGTATGGTTCATTTGTAGAGGTTAGAATAGATACGCTTACGAATTACTTTCTGCTACGTTTAGGATATTCTCATTTGCATTATATACTTCCATTATTTGTTATGATATACCTGTAGTAGTACACTTACACCATTATCGATGATACGTATGTTACACATACACAGATTTGCCGGCTCACACACTTCATCATCGATAATTGCTATGTCACCCACACTGTAGAATTGCTACATCATGCTTTTATATTGCTATGCTCACATTATGATGATATGCCCATGCTCACATCACTGTTCCATGTTGCATGATACGATATGCTTACATTCTGTTATATGTCGCATACATCATGCTTTATGATTATACCCATTAAGATATGATGTTTTCATGAGATTTCTGGATTTGAGAACCGTGGTTATTTCAAAAGAAAGTATGTATTGTTTTAAAAACCCGGTTTCTCTTGATATGATATTTCAGTGCGTCCACCATGCGTTTTCTCGGTTCTGAGACGTATGATATATGAAACCCAATTCGAGGAGGTGGATGATCCGTTTGCTGGTTCATGGTGGACCCGGTATGGTTCCCCGGGGCAAGAAATGGTTTTTGTGGTGTAGACAATAAGCTTGGCAGGGAGAGTATTACCTACCAGTGATTGGTTGGATCTGGCGGTTATCCGGAGGATACCGACCGGAGTCGAGAGATGGATATGAGCCGACCCGTTCTACCGGAGCCCGAGGGCTGATCCCACAGACGGAGCCCGAGATATGAGGATTTACGTGTCAATACAGGACAAGGGTTTCATAATGTTTCGAGTGTCGATGTTGGACACTCAGGTTCCATGATTTTGATGTGTCATTGATGGACACACGTTGATTTATATCCTCATATTTACATGCATATGCTTTCATGATATTTACATGCATGTTGTTGTTGTGTCACTGGTTGACACGTGGATGAGATCCACATGGATACAGGCATTGATTATATGGTTGGATGATATCCACATGCTTATAGGCATTGATTATTGTTGGCATAGATGCAGATACGGTCACCCTAGATATCATAGTATTACTTTTATAATATAGTTGACCTAGGAAACGTTGTTTATTCGATTTCTATCTGATGATGTTTTCTACTCACGAGTTGGCAACTCATCTCCGTTGTGCCACAGTTCTTGCAGGTTGACCGCATGGATCAGTAGCGGCATCGCTAGCACACAGCTGCATTCGGGTATTTTGCTTTGGTAGGTGGTACATGTTGGATCGTACCCCTATTGTATTTATTATTCCTTTTGTATCTAGTTAACTCCATCAAATCAGAAACTAATATTTGTATAATAGTAAGACTTAGAAAGACTTGTATTCGCGAGACTTGGAGCGATGGACTACATGTTCGCTTGGAGGATTTGATGTCTTTCTTTATTTACTTTATCTTTTGTGTTGATCTTCGCCGTTGGGCGTCATATACTTATTTTATGACTTGCGTGGTTGTGAATCCGCCGATTAGCAAAGAGCTAGCTCCCGCTTAGGGATGCCTTTATTAGTATTATGTATTTCTGGTTTTCGATCAAAATATACAAAGGAGGTGCTGCCCAAATTTTTAAAAGACGAAACATGTTTTTCAATAAGCAAATTCACTTGCATTTTTCATGTTCCTTTATCTGTGCATTTAAGAAAACTTTTGATTTCATTATACCTTTATTTTAAAACTTCCTTTTTTATTTTATTTAAAAAGGTTTAGATTTCTGGGTTTTGGCTTACTTGATTTACGTTACGCTTTTAGACATGGCGTGAGTTAAGTGCCGGTCACGAGCTAATATTTTCGAGTCGTGACAGCACGAAAGCATCTGTGCAGTGCAATGGATGTACACGACAACAATATCAAGTGCATCTATAGTGCACAAAAATCTCTATCCAATGCAACTAACATGCACGAATGAAAATCCCAATGAAGTGCATCCAACATGCACGAATAAAAATCCCAATAAAGTGCATCCAACTTGCACGAATATAAATCATTATCAAGTGCATCCTGGTGTGCACAAAATCTCATATCCTGCGCCCAACATGCGCAAAAATCCAAATCAAGTGCGTCAGGTCCGTATAAAACATCCAGTGCAATAGTATGCACGATAACGAACAACAAGTGCAGATGCGCACGAAAACATAATCTGGTGCAACAAGTGCACGAAATACAAATCTGGTGCAACCAATGCACGAAATACCAATCTAGTGCAACTAATGCATGAAATACAAATCTGGTGTAACTAATGCATGAAAACTCATCAATATCCCAAATGATCACAAAAACAACACCGAGCATGACAAGGTGTTTAAGATCATAAATGTGTGCAACTGTGTGCACAAAACATGAATCAATGCACTACAAGTACATATATGCTATACCGAGTGCATAAGTAAAGGCAAGTGCATATAACATGCACGAAATCAAATCGACGGCATCGAAATCCACGAAATCATGAGTATGTGCAACGAAGGGACAAATCGATATCACGTGCAATGGATATGCACAAATCATAAATCTCAATGTAGCGGTGTATAAAACAAAGTCAAGTGCAATAACTGTGCATAATATAAATCTCCAATAGGTGCAACCAAGGTGCACCAACACATAAATCACGAAACCCATCATCAAAACTCTAATCCAAGCGATAAAAGTGTGATACTCGGATCACAAAACACAAATTGCAATAACTGACATCGAGGTACACCTCCTACAATGTCGAAAAATATGCCGGTGCGCCCAAACTGGCAGAGCAAGATCATCTACTTGCCTCCTGCTCACGGTCTGGCATCTCTGGTATCTGGGTTTTCTGTTTCTTTTTAAACTATCAATCTCGCAATCCTTCTGCTCATCGGCCTAGTTAGGTATACTAACGGAACAGTCCCGCTCTGGAACTCCTTTGAATACCGTTTGGCCAATCAACATGACCGCTCACAACGACACCTTACTGACGGCAGCAACTGGCCCTCTGAATACGTACAATATAACTGATCCCGGTGCAAATCTCTATCGCTGCGGTGTCCTGGAAAGAACCTGCTCACGTCTTCTTCCGATCTCACCTATGCCGAACTATACGAAGGTTAGCACTTTTGCGTAACTCTTTTTTCATAAACGGACAGCTATGTCCTCAGCACGGCTTTCCTCTGGAAATTTCGCTGTATCTAACGCCTCTGCATACACATCAATCCTCTGGCATCAACGGAGCGTAACAACCGCTGTTCACACCATAATATTGCATTATTATATTCCCCATTCTTATTCTTTTTATAAATAAACAGGTACTTTTGACGCATGTCTGCTACATGTTACAGGTTACAGGTTCTTGGACAGAAAACAGTGAAAACGATGTAAAGACAATGAAAATATGGACTTTTGACCAACGAACAGAGGACTCTTGATCAAGCCTACATCAAAGAACAGTTCACAATCAACAAGGCAAGGCAAGGTCCAAAATAATAAGGCAAACGGTTAAAAGATCCATTATAATTTGTTCACTAGAGATCTGGAACCAACGTAGAAGCCCAATTGAGAAAAGAACCACTGAATATTGAAGCCCAAAAGATCCTGAAGCTATAGCAGAAAGCTCAAAGTCCAATCCTCTTTGTTGACAGCGGAACCGCGGCCAAACAGGGCTTTGGGCCGCGGTTCCGCGGCATTCTACAGCATTTAGTGGCAGAAAATTTTACCAATTCTCATGTGCGGCGCTGACTAGTCAACCTAGGGCTATTTTTGTAAATTTAGACATGCGGTTCAAGATGTAACCTAGGGTTTCCTATCTTCTATAAATAGGGACTCAAATTCATTGTAAACTTTATGCCTCCTTTTAATAAAAATTCAGAAATCCTTTTTGGAGAGCATCGGTGTTTCTTCTCCATTCAGAAATTCAGATCTGACAACCCTGCATGGATGATTGGAGGGATGCATCTGTAAGTAATTTAATTTCTTGCCCTAATGTAGATTTCAATTCCTTGCCCAAGGTAGATTTAATTTCTTGCCCTAGGAACTTGTTCAGAGTTAGCTTTGGGGAAGGATTTTGAGAGATGAGATCTCTCATCCCTTTCTTACCCACCAAATATTTACAATAGGACTCCATGCATACATGCACATACCGCTCCCTACGGCACTCTACCTCTCGAGGTAGCGGTGATACCGCAGTATTAAGGCCCGGGTGTGATGTTTTCCATGGAGGTTAGGGTAAGGATCTCTAAAGGAAGGATAAGAACCTAGAGGAAGGAACACCTTCCCGAACGAATCTAATCCCCTTTATTGATAATTACCATAACTCCTCACAGATCTTCATTCGGGTATTGAAAGCGGTGAGATTTAATTACATTTCCAAACCATTCCTAAACCTAGCCCTAGCAAGAGTAGATCTAGATAATTGCCCTAGGTTAATTAGGTTTTAGATTTAATAATTAATCCGAACACCCTTCGGAATTAACTCGTAAGCGCGAATCGGAAACTCACAACATCCCTGTGGACCGACCCGTACTCACCGGCTAGCTGCAAAGCGACGCCGTTATTGATTGCGGTTACAAATATTTTTTATCTATCTTTTAGAAAGCGCAAGCACGCTAAATCACTCAATCAAATGGCGCCATTGTCGGGGATGGCGTAGAACTTTCCTTTTTGCGATTTCGGGTTAATCTTAAAATTAAAAATCATAAAAATCTAAAATATCCAAAAAATATAAAAAATATATTATCTGTTATTTTTGGAAGAGTATTTTTGTGTGAATTTTGCAGGATCTACGAACAAATTCGGATCTGGAAATCTACAGAGATTAAAAACAGCAAATATCAAATCCGAACAAACAGAAGATCACAACAACCGAGAAACTGAAGAAATTTGGAGGACCGGATCTACAGGTTAACTACGGTGATCTGGTCCACCATAAAAAAAAAAAAAAAACCCCCGAACCGACCAAAGCGCGGCGGAACCGCCGCGCCAGCCCCATTTTGGCCGCGGAACCGCCGCGGCCTGGTCGATTCAGAGCTTGAAAAAAAAAAGGCAGAAGCGCGATAAAAAAAAAAACAGTTCCCCCACTGCAAATTTCTGTGAGTTTTCTCTCTGCTCCTCTGCAAATCTTGATATATCTTCTGTTAATTTGCCTGCAGGATTTCTTTGCGCTCAAAAATATATTCCCTTCTATATAATAGTCTTGTGCAGGATTTTTGGGCCCCGCTTGAACTAAATTGATTGCAAGTAATATTTTGCTGTTGCATATCTTTTCTATAAAATATTTTGCTGTTGCATATCTTTGCTCTAAAATATTTTTGCAACAAAATTTTTCCAAATAAAGAGAAAGAAAAAAATCAATGAAAAATGAAAATAAAAAGGACAAATATTTTATAGAACTTGCAAAAATTTTTAGCCCCAAATAAATCCTTGCACCATCCAACCTTCCTTCTTGTCACCTTTCTTCTTCTAATATGGGTACCCCACACAATAAATCATTAGCCGAACTTTGGTATCCCGAACCTAATTTTGCGTCGTACGTTAATTTGTTCGGTCAATTTAAAAACGATCCTTCCTTGCCAAAAATTTCGTTGAAAGATCAAATAGAGGCATCTAGGAGAAATAGTTTGACTTTTCAACCCACTTTGTGTCAATCGAGTCAACCTTTACCACCTACATATGTTGATACCACTTCTTCAAGTCCTTCTGTCACTCCTAGGCCGATATCCATTGCTGAGCATATTGCTCAATCTCGCAGTCGATCTTTTACCCCTCTCCACTCATCCAGTTCTAGGGATCAACACGACTATTCACCTTTTTATCCATATGTTGACCCTATCCCTGACCAACCACCCACTTCCTACCAGTCATACCCAACCTTCCCACCTTCACTAGACACTGTTTCGACACAGCCATTAGGGAGTTTCACATATCCAACCAATTTTGAATCTTTTACTGAAACCCCATCACCACCTAAGTCTAGTTTGGAAGAGTCGTTGGAGGCATATATTGCTGCAACTAATAAAATGATGAGGAATGTGGAAGCGTCCATGGCCGCCCTTATGCAACCTAGTGAACCGGTAGCTAGTGTCCCGCTAGCTCCAAATTTTTCAATGTATGAGGCGGTTGGACAGAGTGAGAATGAGAGAGGATTTCCAAATCAAACCTACCCTTACCCAATTGAAGCCCACAACTCCAGTTTTCCATCGAATGTCCTAAATGATTCACAAGTTGAAAATAAAAATGAGTTGTGTGATTTTGTAGTGTTTGATTTGCCAAATTGTGAAGAACCCCTTTCGAGTGAAACCGCACATAATCCTTTCGATCTTTACACCTCCACTCTAGAACCTAAATCGATAGATATCCATGCTTTTGATGAGGTGTCTAAAGAAATTGATTTTCACTTGATTGAGGATATATACGCTGCGAATATTTCAGATGATGAACCTGTCGATTTGCTTGAAATTTTATGTTCAAATCATCATCCCGAGTTATTAAATGTTTCTCCCGAATCTCATATGCGTCTAGATTTTGATGATAATGGCATGGATGAGTTGAATATTGAGGATAGTATCGAGAAGAGACTTGAGGATAATATTGATGTTGAATCATTTTTGTTTGATGTGTCTGATTTTCCAATTCATCCTCCTGAAGCTTTGACTGTTATATCACCCTCCCTCCTTCCCATCGTTCCTACCCCGCTTGAAGACTGTGAGCTTGAAACCTTTTCCTTTGAATCTGACACAATTCTCACAGCCGATAAAACCTACGAGTGTTTCACTTTTTCGGACGATGTTGATGACTCACCGCCCGAGTTTGAGTCCTTTACATTTTCAGATGAGCCATCAGACTCGGTTGATTATAGTAGTTTCGAACCATTAATGGAATCTTTCAAGTTCGAAACAGTTTACTACGGTGAGAAAGATACTATCCCTACTTCACTCCCTTTCGTCCTTCCTATTGTTCCGACCGTGCAAGTGACCGTTACGCTTTCATCTCCTATACCAAGTTCGGCGTACCCATGTTTTCTTACGAATCTTGAGGGATTTGACCCCATTTCCCGACGGGTTGATAGGTTAGCGCAATCGCTTTTAACACATCGTTCATCACATATTGCGCTAATTTATTCACTCGATTTACACCCTCAAGATCGTACTCCACTTCTTTCTCTTTTCCGCCATTCTTCTTCTCCACCGAGACCGTATTCTACCCTTCTTCCCACACGGTCTCGCGTGTTTCTCATTTCTTTCCTCCACACCCTATTCTTGCACCAACTATACCATTACCACGATAAGATCTTTGAATGGTTGGTGCTAACCTTTGGCTTGTGTAAGGCCAAGCTTAAGTTTGGCGGGAACCTTTGTATATATGTATATATCTTTTTGTTTTCTTTTTCTAAAAAAAAAAATTCAAAACATTAAAAATATAAAAAAAAATTATAAATAAATAAACAGGGGAGTGCCGGTATTTTGACCCTCTTGGTTTAGCATGACAGTGAGGACACTTTCAAGTTCAAGTTTAGGGGTATGCTCGGTACGTCTTCTTCCTTCGCATTCATTTGTACATATTTTTGCATTTGCATATTTATTTGAAAACACATAAAAATGAAAAATTTAAAAAATTATAAAAATTATTGTATTCAATTTTGGCCATATTTGATTTGAGTTTGACAAATAGGTTAACTGGCTAGGAACAACTAGATCTTAGGCTTAGTGAATTAAAAACCCTAAAAATAACATTCCTTAAAATTTAACGGTAGAAAGTATATGCCTTGTAGTTTACTTAGAAATAGGCAAATTTTGGGTTCACTTCTTGGGCTAAGTCTAAACAAGGGAAGAGTATTGATGTTCTTATTAGAGTATAAGTTTGAAAAATAGTTTCTAGCTTAAGTCCAGATTCTGAAAACATATACCCTACAATTTGCACAATCACGCATCTTGAAACTTGCAATAGTAGAAGAGACCTTGAAATGCTCTTGTCTAAAGTCCTTAGTATGATGAAAATGAAAAAAATATATAAGTGTGAATAAAGAAAAAAAAATGGACACTGGTTTTTGTGATTACTTAAGGCTGCAAAAATAGAAAAATATTTAGCGAGGGTGCTTCATCACCTAGTGCCTTAGACCAACTGGTTTGGGAGTCACTGCTAAAGCCTTGGGTGTTACAAGATTAGGAAGTACGCTTAAATGTGCAAACACATTTTGTAATCGGTCGTTGGTACCTCAAGAAGTATTAACGGTCGCATGAAGGATGTGTAAGCAAAATTCAATTAAAAATTCACCAATTAATAAGTGCTTTGGACAATGGACGAGAGTTCGATTGCTTGATTTGAATTTCCAAGTGTAGGGGTGATATTTACACACACGTGGGGATATATGATTAGAGTTTAGATAAGAGAAAGGAATGAAGAATAAAACTTGTATCTTTAGTAGGGTTGATAGAAATTCCTAAGTGGAGATGGAACCCTAGAAGGAAAACTTAAGAAATGCCGAAAGCTAAGTAGGTCTACAGAACATATATAATCTTAAGTTAGATAATGAGGAAGTGTGAAGAATGTGGGTGGATAATTTACGAGTCGACGATAATAGAATTCCCGGTTAGAAAACCTAATTGGAGAACAAAAGTCGAAAATCCAAATTGATAGGATTTTGTGGGTAGTATCCACTGAAAACCCTCAGGAGACAACACTCCTCCTACTAGGGACACCTAGAGGTTTAACGGCTTGTTGCACGTGCTCAGTGCAATCGCGTTTCCCTGCGAAAGTGTGGTTAGGATTTTAGTGAATAAAAATAAGTTTGCTCGAGGACGAGCAAAAGATAAGTTTGGGGGTATTTGTTCACACCATAATATTGCATTATTATATTCCCCATTCTTATTCTTTTTATAAATAAACAGGTACTTTTGACGCATGTCTGCTACATGTTACAGGTTACAGGTTCTTGGACAGAAAACAGTGAAAACGATGTAAAGACGATGAAAATATGGACTTTTGACCAACAAACAGAGGACTCTTGATCAAGCGTACATCAAAGAACAGTTCACAATCAACAAGGCAAGGCAAGGTCCAAAATAATAAGGCAAACGGTTAAAAGATCCATTATAATTTGTTCACTGGAGATCTGGGACCAACGTAGAAGTCCAATTGAGAAAAGAACCACTGAATATTGAAGCCCAAAAGATCCTGAAGCTATAGCAGAAAGCTCAAAGTCCAATCCTCCTTGTTGACCGCGGAACCGCGGCCAAACAGGACATTGGGCCGCGGTTCCGCGGCATGCTACAGCATTTAGTGGCAGAAAATTTTACCAATTCTCATGGGCGGCGCTGACTAGTCAACCTAGGGCTATTTTTGTAAATTTAGACATGCGGTTCAAGATGTTACCTAGGGTTTCCTATCTTCTATAAATAGGGACTCAAATTCATTGTAAACTTTATGCCTCCTTTTATTGAAAATTCAGAAATCCTTTTTGGAGAGCATCGGTGTTTCTTCTCCATTCAGAAATTCAGATCTGACAACCCTGCATAGATGATTGGAGGGATGCATCTGTAAGTAATTTAATTTCTTGCCCTAATGTAGATTTCAAGTCCTTGCCCTAGGTAGATTTAATTTCATTCCCTAGGAACTTGTTCAGAGTTAGCTTTGGGGAAGGATTTTGAGAGATGAGATCTCTCATCCCTTTCTTACCCACCAAATATTTACAATAGGACTCCATGCATACATGCACATACCGCTCCCTACGGCACTCTACCTCTCGAGGTAGCGGTGATACCGCAGTATAAAGGCCCGGGTGTGATGTTTTCATGGAGGTTAGGGTAAGGATCTCTAAAGGAAGGACAAGAACCTAGAGGAAGGAACACCTTCCCGAACGAATCTAATCCCCTTTATTGATAATTACCATAACTCCTCACAGATCTTCATTCGGGTATTGAAAGCGGTGAGATTTAATTACATTTCCAGACCATTCCTAAACCTAGCCCTAGCAAGAGTAGATCTAGATAATTGCCCTAGGTTAATTAGGTTTTAGATTTAATAATTAATCCGAACACCCTTCGGAATTAACTCGTAAGCGCGAATCGGAAACTCACAACATCCCTGTGGACCGACCCGTACTCACCGGCTAGCTGCAAAGCGACGCCGTTCTTGATTGCGGTTACAAATATTTTTTATCTATCTTTTAGAAAGCGCAAGCACGCTAAATCACTCAATCAACCGCTCGCTAACATCTCGCACGAACCTCTTGTTCCACTCGTCTTTATTATCATCCACTTCGACGTCATCTTTTGCTGTCTGCATATTGCAATTTATTCTCGGCTACGGTCAATCTGGAGTCTCTCATACGGACTCGAAATTACGAACTCGATATCTTCATCACTCTGTAGAAGATATCTAGCCGAATATGTCCTCGAGAACTCATCCAATCTTCGTAGGAATACACTTTATTCATTCGTTCTCGATCAACTCGCAACACTTCTGTTGAGGTCCTTCTATCTGAAACTGGTCAACTTATCGATCTCATATCGTAGCATCCGACGAACAACGTCCTCTCTTGATCGATCTACTCTAGATCCAAGTAAGATCCTTCAATTGGAATTCTTCAACTCAACTGAGCCTGCATCGGCACATCAAATATGATGAATCATAACAGTCGCTCCACTCGAGATAGACTAGCTACCTTCTGTCACGTTTCTGCCTGAAAGCTCCAGCAGTTTCAGCTCATAAGCTCTGGAAATGACATCCCATCAATCTCAGCAACAGCTAGGTCATCCGTCTACACGGTAGACAACATCACGATCTCTGAGGTAGTCTGTACATCAACAGTCCTCTTAATCCGGCAGCCACTATCAATGGCCCGATCATCCAGTGCAAAATCAAACACTCTCCTCAAACGAGAGCTCACAACACAACACTATACCTACACATCCCTATGTCACCAGAAAACAACAATAGTTAGTCCTCGTCCATGACGAGCTCGCCATGACCGCAACACTAGCAGCAGCTCAATCTGCGCTCAAACCAAGGTGATAGGAACCTCAAGCAGGTATCGATAAAGATAGATCAATGAATGAAAGAATCAACAGATCCCAAATGGATATATGATCATAGGAACGAATAGTATTAAAGATATTAAGATATGTACATCCTAAGGTTTTTTAAGTAGAGTATTGTATCGTAAATATGCTGCGAAACATACGTATGGTACGTCACTCTACTCAAGCTACCTACTCTATCAATCAAGGTCAACCTATAAAACGAAAGTTCGGGTCTAATACCCCCCCGTTAAGTCTAAGTCCCTAAGGTCAAGCCTAGGTTCCGAAATATATACGCCCTAGAGTCCGCATAGTCAAACTCAGACTCAAACCAAGGTTAAATCTAACGCTCTGTAACATTTCAGAAAAATAAAAAATTATTTTTGGGAATTTTTATAATTAAATAATAAATATTATAAATATTTTAATATTGCGGTATAATTAAATACCGATAAAGTGGAAAATATTTGAAAAATTATAGGAATTACTAAAATGAGGATGCTTTATATGATTTAAGCAAATTATGAATTTTTATGATTAATTATATACAATTTTAATGCTAATCGCGATTAAATATCATTAATCATGCATTAAGCTTGTTTTGTGCATGTGGCATGCACCAAGTCTTTTTTCACATTTGCTACATTATTCTACCATGCTTCATTTATTATGATAATTGGTCTTTAATTGTTTTTGGTTTTAGAAAGAAAAGAGAAGAGAAAAGAAAAGAAAAGAAAAATGAAAATGTTAAAGAAAGAGGTATGGGCATGAGAGAGAAGAGAGAGAGAGAGATAAGGGGGTCAATTGACCAAAGTCCCATTTGTTTCCCTCATTGTTTTCCTTCATCATTCTCTACTCTCCTCTCACCATGGCTGCCCTCATCTCCACCTCCTCAAAAACCCACACAAACACCCTAAATCCCTCATCAAAACTCCATCTCCACTTCATTAAAAACATGCACAAGCTCACTACAAGCACTTTGGACCAAGAAAATCGGATTTTGAAGACTTAGGGCAACTCAAGAAAATTCTTGAGTTGCCAAATGAGGTACCCCGACGAGGACTTCGAGACGACGAGGATGAGCGTGGCGTCATCGACTCCAGCAAGCGCGGATCGAGGTGAGTAGATATATATCTACGGGGGAAGTCGGGTGGATGACGTATAGCACCCCCGCAGTTTCGTAGTGCAAAATACGAATACGTTATATTATATATATAAATACGTGTATTGTGTGTTAGTTATATGTATGCCCTAGAGGCCATTGCTGTACATACGATGTATATTGTAGTGGATGCTTGGACATATATAGTGAGGACTTTCTTGCTCGACATGATAGTATGCTATCTGATTGCTCTTTATCTTAACATGTACTCTGATTGTCTCTATGTTACATGTTGATAAAGCCCGTAGGATTAGTACTTGACTACCAGGATTATTATGCAGATCATACTAGTGGGGACAGAGTAGTCGCTAAGTACATCCTTCAAATGTTCCTAGTTGTAGGTGTATCGAGACAGGGCATCGATATACCAGAGTAGACTAGTGTATAGCTTCTCGACCCATGTAGATGGGCGATGGATGATCCCATATCCATTGGTGTTTGACATCAGAGACAGTATACGGGTGCTCAGTGGAGATTGGGTACACTGAACGGGCTCGCCGAGAACTCCCGGATGGTATTATACCTCACATCAGATTGCAGTTCTCTGGTGACACTAGTAAAGGTTAGTCTGTAGACCCGAGATCGTCATAGAGTCTTGTGTGATTCCCACTGTGCTTTGATTTCCACCTTACCACGTTCAAGAGAACGTGCAAAACGGTGGCTTTTGGGTACAGTCCCGAGTCACATGGAGGCAATGAGCGATAGGAGGGGTTTCGTCTCTCCCGGTATTGGGAGTTTATGTTGCGCTGTGCTCGATTGGCTATAACAGGAAGTCCTTGGCCAAGGCTGCTTCAGAGATATACTGGTAAGTGTAATCAGTAGTTTCTCGACCCCTTATGAGCCTCATATCGACACGACTTATCGAGTTACTGGAGTCTGACGTTTACCACCCCTAAACTAGATATGCGACATACCAGACGAAGAGACCGGAATGTATGGTAGTGTTATTGATTGGATTCGCAGGAGTGTGAGCAGGCTTGCTTGTTGATCTTCTGATCGCTCAATACCCGGGTAGCCGTTACGTTTGGCAGACCACTTGCGGCTTGTGAGTGTTTGATATGATCATCACCTACAGCCGGCGTATTGACGAGTCTTTAGAGTCCTACATAGGGGTTTCCTGGCTCAAGCGAAACGGAGTAGAAGCACATATATGATATGTGCGGGACCGAGATTAATACGATATGAGATACCTTATTCTATTCTCGCGATATGAGATATTGGTCGGTTATATATGATATAGCCGGGTTATCGGATCAAGTGTTGATTCGATAAGTTGTTACATATGATATTAGTCGGTTATATGTAATATAGCCGGATTATTAAATCAAGAGTTGATTTGATAATCTAATGTATAATTATATATTTGATATATTACATTACATTAACTAGTATTAGCTCACTTATGATTTCTTTTCTCACTTTGGATACATTGATGTATATGTGATATATGTTAAATGTATCAAGCTAGGTTACAAATGCAACTAGGGTTATTAAGGGTTAAACCATTCTTGGGTTAAGATTAGGATTTTATATTTATCATTAAGTTATTCAAAATTGTGGATTTTATCATGGTTGATATTTGTTGAAAGCTTGTAGAAGTTTGTAAGCATCTTTGAATTTTTCCACTCTTTTGTCTAGCTTAGGATATTTGTTTAACCCAACCCTTTAACACATGGCTATGGTTAACTCTCTACAAGGGTTAAGCATGACATGCTTAACCCTTGGTTGCATTTTTAACCTCAAGCATAATTCATTCTCTCTTGAGATAATTCTTCATCTTCTTCATGAGCTCAAAGAAAAAAGAGTTTTCTAGGGTTTGAGTTTGTGATGAAAACTTGTGAGAATATGAAATCTAATGTGAGCCCACTTCCTACTTCATCATCCTCTACTACTTGCCATTTAGTATAGGGTGTTTGCTTCACTAATTCCATGATTAGTGGAGAGATAGCTTGTGTTAGTGTCTCCTCGACGTAAATCATCTTCGGCCTCGAAGTCTTCGAAGCAAGCATGTTCGTTTCTTCATTGGAGCCTCTCTAGAGTCCGGAGTTCACGATCGCAGCGAAAGGGACTACTACACGGAGCTATTGAAGTGAAGGACCGGTCTACAAAGGTTGTATTCCTTGCTCACTAAACTTGCAAAGTGTTTGCATTTATATTTCCATCGATTTCTAGTTAACGATTCTTATTTAGGGTTAGCTAAAACGGCAAAAATTTGAATTTGGCAAGGACGATACCTCCCGAAACCTTGCTATCATCTTAGGTAACCCTGCAGTGGTATCAGAGCCATGTTAGAAATTTAGACGGATTTTGTTAGAATTATGAAACCGAAACAACTCCGAAACTTGCAACGCGAAACCCTAGTTTCTGTCGATTTTTAATACTGTTCAAAAAAAGTTTTAAACAAGTACAGAATGATGTACGAGATATATCAAGAACACTGTGAAAATTTTAGGAGGTTTGAAGATTTTTTGGCCGGCCACCATATACCTGATCTCGGCCAAAACCGAGCACCCCCCTGAAATTTTTTGTATGTTCCAGAGACTTGGTTTTGATGTTTCAGGTGTTGTTTGTGTTTGCTAATTTTGCGTGTGATGTAATCTTACACTATAAACAATTCGGAGTTTTCGTATTCATAGTTTTAACAATGTTTCGGGTTATTCGTATGTTGTCCTGACGAAGTTAAAAAGTTCGATCGAATGTCAAAAACGCATTTTTCCAAGTTTAACGTATTCGGAAAAACATGCAAGTGATCCTATGAACCCTCTAGAAGAATGAAACCCTAACTCGACTTCTTTGGATCGCGGAACCGTGGTCAAACCCTAGGGTTTGCCGTAGTTCCGCGGCGACATGAGTGAGGCTTGGGTTTGCCCTTCTACAGCCGGTGCATAGGTACTGTGGCATATTCTGGCTATTATTAAAACTGTGCTCAAGTGTTGAGTTGTCGGGAAATTGTGGTACTTTGATGAATCGATCGAAAAGTTTAACGTCGTCCGGATATTATGTGATGGGATACAATATTTGGAATACACAAGTAGTTATGAGATAACTAATTTGAATGTTATAAATCTAGCAGTTTAGTCTCAGATGATCGGTTGCCAGCGGATTTTGATGAGATCTAAAGTCCGTCGTAATCACGTAGTGTACGCGGATAATCGCCGGGTAAACTTAATAGATAGACATGCCCTATAGCCCCGACCAAGTGACTGTAGGAGAACCCCGTCGCCAAAAGCATCCGTTCGGGTGATCGCGGCAGCGGTGTTCCGCCTAGGTGCACTTCGTCGACGGTATCGGGGGGTGCGGCCGTCTACTAAAGTTTCCGACGAGCATTCGAATCAGGATGTCGGGAATCTTGTTGAATTGCCCGACTAGATATTAAAAGGTTTTTTCAATATCGAGACTAAAATGCGGGGTTTATAATTGTTAGGCATGCGATGTCTAAGGAATTCATTTGGTTAGGAATGAAATCCAAAGTATGTGATACGTTGGGTTTATGATGTTTAAGGTGGTTGAGAATTCCAACTGTTGTAGTTTTTCACTTTCTTTTCTGCGACCATAAGTGTAATATATGGTGTATCACCGGTTTTGGTGCTATATATCAACGACAACTGGGATACGCATATTTACTTACGTTGATGACATATGATGTTATGTGTTGTTGTGATATGTTATATTGGATCGTCGTGTTTGAATAGCCGGGGGTTTTATGTGAGATGAGAGTTTTTCATTTTCATTCATGTAAAATTCATTGTATGTAATATTCTTTTGTTGGGGCACTTCCAGGTTGAGGATGATGTCACCAATGTATATTATTTACTTTTCCGCATTAGGATAGACCCATGGCGGGGAGAACATGTAACCGGGTTCTAAGGCCCAGTGGGAGACCATCTCGAGGAGTCGAGACCGGGTCTCCTAACTCTAGAATTGGTAGGGTTGCTTGCCACTCTCGTAGGGGTCTAGGGGTGTGGGATTGGCTATTCATCACGACCGTGGAATCCATGTTTTATACAGGCTTAAAATAAAACCCGGAAATCCTAGTATATCCAATATTTCATATGTTGTTTTCTGCTGCGATATCTGTGATGTGATCATTTGATATATTGATGAGATGAATACAGGATATAGTATATGTGATATATTATATAGACGCTGCTTATGTTTTACACCCACGCTAGCACTGCCCCGCTCTGCCGTTAGTTACCTAACCTAACGGTGCACGAGGGGACATCAAGGCGAATGCGGATGGCATAAGCGTACGTTGTATTTATCTGTGATGTTTAGGTAACTTAAAATGATGGGACTTCATTAATGAGATTAATGAAATAAAAGAAACCTAAAGATGTTGTAGAAACTTGTCTCGAAAACTTGTAGCTCTAATTCTTGCTTTGCATAGCGGTATTCCTTATAGAATATCCAGCACCTTATTTAATAAGGAAAAAACCGAGATTCCTTCACCGGGAGTGATCTCTTTAGCGAAACTAGAAAATGCTACAACACTCGGTTTGTCTTTTGATTGCTTTTCAAGTTCTTGCTTTGCATAGTGGTATTTGTGAAATATCATGCACCTTATTCTATAAGGAAAGAGCCGAGATTCCTTCACCGGGAGTGACCTCTTTAGCGAAACTAGAAAAGGCCTAAAAAACACTCCATTTAAAATCACTCGATTCTACAACGATATCAAGTTCATTACGTAAAGTGTTTTCTTAAAAACCTGTCATAGCCCTCCGTCATTTCAGATAAGTACTTCATAGTATTCGTGCTATGTTTGTTGGCTTTCGTCAATGCGTAGTGTGCGGTAGCTATTTATGCTTATCTGCATAAGCATATGATGCGATTTAGTTAGGGTAGTCGTGCGACTTTGTTGTCTTTCGTCAAGGGTCGTGTGGGTGGGTTTAATTCAATCAGGAAATGTACGGGTTGAACTTAACTAGTACCCTATGGTTTGTTGGCTTTCGTCAAGGTTATAGGATGCTGGGGGCAAAACATTATCGGGAATTTCAAGTGTTGAAATTTACAGTGAGATTGCATACCTTCTATGAGATAGTTGGATCCCGATACCCACTGCGAGTAAGAGTTACTTGATCAGTCGAAAATACTGCATTTCTAACACGGCAATTTCCCTACCTTTTGCATTCGTGTACAGGTATCCGGTATTCATATCGCACATATTAGCAAAACACATGTAAAATACTGGATTACTTGTACTGTATACTAAAACTGGCATTTTTAGGGAAATTGTGTGTTTTTCATGGCATCGCATCACCCTTGTATTGGGCAACTCTTGTCTTGGGGTCTAATGCAGGAAATTCCAGAAGCAAAGCCCAAAATTGGGATAAGAGCTGATAAAAGATACGCCAACTCCAAGATGAAAGATCTGGTAATGTTACAGAAATCCAAATAAAAATCCACACATCAGAAAGAGGCTCATATGTTAGCCCAAAGAAGAAGAAGAAAGATCATTCCCCAAGGCCACTAAAGGGCAGCGGATCCGTGGCCCAAACCCCTTGGCACCGCGGATCCGCGGCCATATAATGTGATCATTGGCTCAAATTTTGTACACGTGTATCCCCTAACGGCCAAAGCTTCCAGAAGACCCCAGAAGCTCCACGTGGCGCATCTAGAAGGCTCGGCTTAACAAACTATTTCTAGAAGGCTCTTTTGGAGGGAAATTCAAATATTGTGCTAACTAACTTGTGGAGGGAAAATTCAAATTCAAATCCTAGATCTAGGGTTTTGGGAGTTCTATAAAATAGAGCCTAGAGCTAGGGTGAAAAGTTGTTCAAGAATCACCATCATCTTCTACCCACAAGTTGAGCGACACGACTTGTGCCTCAAACCCTTACCCCAATTCCAATTCAACCTCAAGATCAAGATCCCGAGTACATTTCAAGCAAGAGAGCCTTCAACCTTTAGCAAGCGACGCCGGATTTCAACGGAGCAAGAGATCCACGCCGATCCGCGACTCAAGGAGCCGAGCGAAGTCGAAATCGACGATCTAGTTCCTTCCTTTTGTAAATTCAAGAGAGTTGTAACGAAAATTGTCGATAAATAAAGGTGAATTTTCTATATTCTTGCTTATCTTTTAATTCAAGCATAATGATTAGATCTCAATTTGTGATTGTGTTTGTGATCATGATGTTTGAGTAATCTCCGCTCATGTAGGAGTTGTGACGATCTTTAGATGATGATGATTTAGATATTTTTACAATTCTTAAATCCTATAATGTTTGGAAATTCTAGTGAATCAAATGATCAATGACCTAGTTTCGATATGATTCTTTTTTGATCGTGTTCACTCGAAACTAGGGAACAACTATTGACCATTTGATTAACTAGAAACTAGAATTTGAATGCGATCCATCGAAAGGACAAAGGATGAGTTGCGAAATCCCTAATTTCCTCGCAAGATCCTTAAACCTCGATGAATTTGGTTCGATCTAGTATCAATTCGTTAATGGATAAGAATGAGTAATCATAAGATCTCATCACATCTATAGATCCGATCTACTCCTACGAGTCATACTTCTAATCTTGATTGTTGGTTGGAAATTATCACACATCTCAATTCTTGTTTTTAATGTTTCTTTTAGATCTAGATTTTTCTTATTTTTGATCTTCAATTACAAATCATGAATTGTTTTCTTTTCTTTTCCTTAAAGTTTCGACTCATCTAATTCAAAAGACGAACGATTACACTTTCCCTGTGGACGATCTGCACTCGCTAACGATCTACATCCGACACCGTAGTTGATTGTGGTCAAATAATTTTTGGTTGTGATTTCTATACAATTTTCTAAAAACCATCACACAACGGAAAATCGTTTCAATCAAAATGGCGCCGTTGCCGGGGATCGTGTGCTATTTGTTCATTTTTTGAAATTTGAGTTGAAAAGTTTATTCCATCTAAAATTTTGAGATCAAAACTCGAGCAAAACACAAAACAAGTTGTTGTGGTTAATTGAAAGGAAATCTGGAGCTTGCTGTGAAATTGGAAAATTATTTGGAGAATTCCAGAGAGCTAAGGAAGTGTTCAGGAGTGCTCTGGTAAATTTTTGTGCAGAGAGGAGCTTGAGGCGCGGCGGAACCGCGGCATTTGTTGACTCCCGCGGCGGAATCGCGGCTTCTTAAGGGCTTCTCTGTAAAAGTTTTAGCAGGTAACCTCTATCTTTCTTATCTCCTTCCTAAAATCTGCTCCAATTAACAATTTGTTGCAGGCTTCTTTGCAAAAATCGCAGCGCCACAAAAAGCAAAATAAATTGTGCTTGTTTTTGATTTTGTGGTTGTTTGCATAATTAATACGGACATTAAGGGGCACGGCCAAATCCAGATTAGGTGGGGAGTTCATTACCCTTCCTAATCCCCAAAAATCACAAACTTGCATCCGCATTACCCTCATTAATTAAAAAATATCTAGAGATGACTATAAGGACCGTCGCGCTCACTTAGGACAGAAGAAGGCCGTGGGTAATTCATTGCTTATCCGCGTTTCTTTTTTAGGTGTCTAAGGCAAGTGTGTCAAAGGCTAGTGGTTACTTAATTAGGCCCACTACTTACGTAGTGGAGAACCTCCACTTACCTGGCACTTACCTGGCCACAGGAGAAACAAAGAGGCAGTGGAGGATTTTATCCTACGACTTGTCTTTCGGAAGTTAGGAGCGGTCTAGAGATTTGACCTAGGTGACCATAAATTTTAGGGTTGCTTGTTGCATTTGTTTTGATCGCATCATCTTTTCAAAATCCGTATCATTTTTCAAAACAAACACCGCATTCACTTCATTTCCCCTAGTTATAAATCCACGCTGCCACTTGTACTAACCCTTTTTAGTGCAAGATAGGCTGGACACGGGATTCTAGTGCCCGACTTGTCCGCGTCCCCTCGATCGACTCCGAAGTCCGTATTTCTCCATTTACCTTTCTTTTACCCACCACCACACCCACACCGATGGATCAGTCCCCATCAAACCTCTTTACCGCTGCTCTGCCGCCGTCCGTTGGTGCGCAGAATCCTCCCCGCATCTTTCTCCAAGAGAGGTGCTACCCTTTGCGAGGTCTTCTCTCGACCTGCTTATCCATTCCACCAGCCAACGGGGATAACTTTGAGATTAAGCCCCAGTACATCAACCTTCTACCTAAATTCCACGGTCTCGAGACTGAAGACGCTTATGTTTTCATTACCAAATTTAAAAACGTATGCGCAATGATGGGTACATCACAACTTTCTGTGGATGCCATGCGTCTACGACTTCTTCCATTTACCCTGTGCGATATAGCCGAGAAGCAGCTGTATAACACCACCGCACACTCCATCACGAATTGGGAAGAATTAGTTGCGGCATTCCTTAAGAAATTCTACCCTATGCAAAAGACAGCTCGAATCCATAGCGAACTATATCAATTCTCCCAGCTTCCAGCTGAACCATTCTCTAAATGCTTTGAACGATTAAAGGATCTTTTGGTTCAATTCCCACATCACGGCATCCCGAGATGGGACCTTTGCCGAATCATATATGAGGGCAGTAACCCTACCACTAAACAAAACCTTGAAAACATGTGTCAAGGCATCTTTATGACCAAGGATGATGGGGAAGCTTGGCGATATTTAGAAGAGTTCGCTGAAAAGTCACTACAGTGGGAGACTGGAACCCAGCCATCGAGTAGGGATGGCGTACACCAAATAGGCGTGTCCATAGGTGTTTGAGCTGAGATGGCAGTAATGCAAAAGAAGCTCGACGCTATGGAACACAAATTCTTAGCAGCCTCCCTAAACCCAATGTCGCTCCCCAAAACTGTTTGTGGGTGCTGTTCTGATCCGTCTCACTTAACGGAAGAATGTCCATTAAACTCTCAGTTTCAAAGACCTAGAAACGACCAATTCCGCATTTCAAAGACCTAGAAACGACCCATTTTCTTCCACATACAATCAGGGTTGGAGGAATCACCCGAATTTTGCTTGGAACCAATCCCAAAAGACGGTTCCTAACCTTAATCAATTCCAAAGGGTCCTTCCTCCACAACAGCAACCACTTCATCTTACTCAGCACCCCTACCAGTCACAAAATTTCCAAAACCAGGTCAACACTCCCGCACCGTCTAATCCTATGCAGTCGACCTGTTCTGACGAGTTCTCTCAAGTCGCTCAAACCATGAAATCACTCCTGTCAAATTTCATGGAAGTGTCGGCCGAGGTTAGGTCTTCCGTTGGTGAGATAAAGAAAAACTCAGCGTCCCAAGCTGAGACTATCAAAACAATGGAAGCTGAGATTGCACGACTTAAGGCCGAAATGAGTGCGAGAGAAAAAGGGAAACATCCGTCTCAACCCCTACCGAATCCTGGGCATTACAATGTAAATGTCGTCACAGCGTTGAGATCAGGAAGAGTGCTAAATAACCATGTTGGGGAAGAAGTTGATGATATTGAAAATCCTATCAACACCCCGGCTGAGACATTCCCTCACACACACACTTCTGCTTCTGATTCTTGTTCTTCTATCTCACCACCTTCTCGCGAGCCTATTCTTCATTTCCCTTTAGGCTCGACACCTCAGCCCACCTCTTCTAGCTCTTCACAGACGATCCCCACTCCTCTTTTGGGATCTCGTCTACCCGCTCTTCCTTCTCCTATGATGGACCTAGCGCTCATTGCTAAAGCACCTTACCCGAACCGGTTAAGGGCAAACAAATCGAGTCCTCATATGGAGAAAATTATGGAAATGTTCAAACAGGTTAACATCAACATCCCTCTCCTAGATGCAATTCAACAAGTCCCCGGTTATGCAAAAATTCTTAAGGACTTGTGCACTAGGAAGAGGAAGACTCAAGTGCCGAAGAAGGTCTTCATGTCCAATAACATTAGCACTGCTTTTATCCCCCAGCTACCAAAGAAACGTAAGGACCTAGGATGTCCTACGATATCAATTTCTATTGGGGGTAAAAACATCAACCGTGCTCTTTTAGACCTTGGCACAAGTGTTAGCCTACTTCCATATTCTGTATATGAGCAGCTAGGGATTGGAGAGTTGAAACCTGCTCACTGCACTCTCCAAATGGCAGACCGATCTATCACCAAACCTAGGGGTGAACTAGAGGATGCGTTGATAAAGGTTGGGGAATTTGTATTCCCTGTAGACTTCATTGTTCTCGATACACAGCCTGTAGCAAACCCCCGGAGCCAAATTCCGGTGATTCTGGGTCGACCATTCCTTGCCACTTCTAATACTGTCATCAACTGTAGAAATGGTTCAATGAACTTATCATTTGTAAATATGACCATTGAACTAAACATCTATAAAATTGGAAGTCAGCCATCAGAACCCTCTGCTCATATCCTCGATGTGTGCTCTGTCCACGAGATTGCTCCCGAAAGTTGCGGAGTTGAGGAACTTTGCTTTATAGATCTCGACGACACTACCACATCATTGTTTGACCTGGCACATGATCTTAGTGAGGACACCATTTCCACGCTTGAGTTTGCCACTCCTGACTCATCACCAACCGAGTCTGTATCTTTTACAGGCTATGAGCTTCTTAGTGACTCCAAAAATCATTCGATGATCCCACCTTCTATTATTTCTCCGCCAGCATTAGATCTCAAAATTTTACCTTCTCATCTTAAATATGCAAATTTAGGTGAGAATGAGTCGTTACCGGTTATCATTTCCGCTTCTCTAGCATCAGAGCAAGAGAATGCACACTTATCGGTATTGAGGTCTAATAAAGAGGCGTTTGGTTGGACCATGGCGGACATCAAAGGGATTAGTCCCTTGATTGTCGAACATCATATACACTTGATGGATGATGCCAGACCAACCCGAGAACCACAGAGATGGTTGAACCCCATCATGAAGGAAGCGGTGATGAAAGAGATCATCAAATGCCTTGATAGTGGTATCATATACCCAATCTCCGATAGCCAATGGGTGAGTCCTATACTTGTCGTCCCTAAGAAATCTGGCATCACTGTTATTACCAATGAGGCAAATGAGTTGATTCAGACACGCGCCCAAACTGGGTGGCGTGTATGTATTGATTATAGAAAACTCAATGCCGCCACGATGAAAGACTACTTTCCTCTACCATTCATTGATCAGATGCTGGAACGCTTAGCTGGACGTGTGTATTATTGCTTTATGGATGGATACTATGGCTATAATCAGGTCCCCATCGCCAAAAAGGATCAAGATAAAACCACTTTTACTTGTCCTTTTGGTACCTTTGCTTACAGTCGCATGCCCTTTGGGTTATGCAATGCTCCCGCTACCTTTCAGCGGTGTATGATGGGGATATTCTCTAATATGGTAGAGAATTTTCTGGAGATCTTTATGGACGATTTCTCGATTTTTGGAGACTCTTTTTCCGATTGCCTATCGAATCTTGACGCTGTTCTTACTCGTTGCAAAGAGAAGAACTTAACTTTGAACTGGGAAAAATGCCATTTCATGGTCCAAGAAGGAATTGTTCTTGGACATGTCATTTCACAGAAAGGTATTGAGGTTGACAGAGCTAAGATAGATGTCATTCAAAACCTCCCTCATCCCAAAAGCGTCAATGATATTCGATCTTTCCTTGGCCATGCGGGCTTTTATAGGAGATTCATTAAGGACTTTAGCAAAATTGTTAGACCTTTAACTCTTCTCCTGGCCAAGGATACGACCTTCCACTTTGACTCGGACTGTGAGACAGCTTTCGACTCACTTAAACACTCACTCACTTCAGCCCCCGTTCTATCGTCTCCAAATTGGGACTACCCCTTTGAGCTGATGTGTGACGCATTCGACTTTGCAGTAGGTGCAGTCTTAGGACAACACATTGAAAAGATGCCACACATGATATACTATGCAAGTAAGACCCTGAATGATGCACAAATCAATTATACAACCACCGAAAAGGAACTTTTAGCGGTTGTATTTGCATTAGAAAAATTCAGGCCTTACTTAATCGGCTCTCCCATAATTGTGTACACAGACCATTCCGCCTTGAAACATCTTCTGGCGAAGAAAGATGCAAAAGGTCGGCTAATACGTTGGATCCTTCTGTTATAAGAATTTGATCTTGTTATCAAAGATAAGAAAGGATGTGAAAACGTAGTAGCTGACCATCTTTCACGCATCTCTTCTTCCCCTGTGACCCTGCCGATCAATGATTCATTTTCCGACGAACAACTCTTGAACGTATCCAATGAACCATGGTTCAGGGATATTATGAACTTGTTAGTTATGTATATGCCCTAGAGGCCATTGTTGTACATTTGATGTATATTATAATGGATGCTTGGTTATATATAGAGAAGACTTTCTTGCTCGTCATGATAGTATGCTATTTGGTTTCACTTTATCTTAACATGTTGACTTGTATTGGTTTACTGTTTTACTCTCACATGTTGATAAAGCCCTTAGGATCTGTACTCGACTACTAGGACTATGATGAGATCATACTAGTGGGGCCGCGGTAGTCGATGAGTACATCCAATAACTGTTCCTAGTCGAGAGTATATCGAGACAGGGCATCGATACACCAGAGTAGACTAGCGTATACGCATCTTGACCCATATGATGGGCGATGGATGATCCCATATCCATCGGTGTTAGACATCAGAGATGGTGTAAGGGTGCTCAGTGGAGACTGGGTACACTGGACGGACTCGCCGAGAACTCCCAGATGGTGATATACCACACGTCAGATGGCAGTTCTCCGGTGACACAGGTACAGGGTAGTCTGAAGACCCGAGATCGTTATAGAGTCTTGTGTGATTCCCACTGTGCTTTGATTTCCACCTTACCACGTCCAAGAGGGCGTGCAAAACGGTGGCTTTTGGGCACAGTCCCGAATCACATGGAGGCAATGAGCGATAGGAGGGGATTCATCTCTCCCGGTATAGGGAGTTGATGTTGTGCTGTGTTCGATTGGCTATAACTGGAAGTCCCTGGCCAGGGCTGATATATAGATTTACTGGTAAGTGTTACTAGTAGTTTCTCGACCCGTTATGAGCCATACATCGACACGACTTATCGGTTACTGGGGTCTGACGTATACCACCCCTAGACTTGATATGCGACATATCAGACGAACAGACCGGACTGTACGGGAGTGTTACTGGTTGGATTCACAAGAGAACGCACAGGCTAGCTTGTTGATCTTCTGATCGCTCAATACCTGGGTGGCTGTTACGTTTAGCTGACCGCTTGCAGCTTGTGGGTGTTTGATATGATCATCACCTGCTACCTGCGTATTGACGATTCTTTAGAGTCCTACACAGAGGTTTCTTGGCTCAGGCGAAACAGAGTAGTGGCACATATGTGATATGCGCAGGAGCGAGAATAATGCGATATGGGATACAGTATTATATTCTCGCGATATATGGATATGAACCGGGTCATCGGATCAAGTGTTGATTCGATGAATCGGTACATGATATATTAGTCGGTAATATTCGATATAGCCGGATCGTCGGATCAAGTGTTGATTCGATGATTTAATATATAATAATATATATGATATATTATTATATTAACTAATATTGGCTTGCTTTATTATTTCATTTTCTCAGTGGATGATACATTGATATATATGCGATATATCTTAATTGTATTATTTTCTTTTGTTGCAAATATATAATATATATGTGATATATATTATTGTGACATGATATGATTAATTGTTAAACATGTTTAAGGATGATTAATTGAGGTTAGGGTTTGATTTGGTTTAGTTGCTTCAAGTTGCTTCTAGAAGCATTTTCTTTTGTCATTATGAAGATATTTATGGATGACACATTTATTAACCAAACCAAACCCTAACTATAGTTTATTCTCTACTCATTCTTATCCATTCATCCTTGACCATGGTTACAATTCAATCATATGATTCTTTCTATTCATCACAAAAGGTTTTTAATCTCATTATTGATTTTCCATTAGCTTCTTCTTCTTCTCTCTTGAAAAGCTTGCTAGAAAATCTTGAAGTGATGAAATAAAATGAGAAAATGATATTAAAAGAAATCAAAATCACTACTCTCTCATACTCATCTCATCTAGCCCATGGGATTAGTGTGTTCTATTCTTTAGAGTGAGATAGCTTGAGTTCTTCGAAACCTCGACGTAGATCATCGGAGATTTGGAATACGACAAGCTAGAATGGATCGTTCGAGTCGTGGAGCCTCTCATGAGTCCGGGAGATCGTGGATCGCGGCAAAGGGACTTCTACTCGGAGCTTGTGAAGTGAAGGAGCGGACTACAAAGGTTGTAATCCCTCACCCTAAGATAAAAGTTATCTTATTGCATGTTAAACCCTAATAATCTAGCAAAGATCCCGGCTTTGGGTTGTTCGGCATGTCTAAAATTTAATCCGGGCATGTTTGATGCCTTTCGAACCTTCACAAGAGTGCCTAGGAACCCTACAGTGGTATCAGAGCCTAGCTAGAGCATTAGGCGATGTGTTTACGAAGTTAAAACTCCGATCGAACCCGAAACGGACAAAATGGACCCCTCTCTGGAAATTTTTTAAATTTTGGGATTTTTCTGAATTAAAAATGTGTAAAAAAATCAGCTGGTAATTTTAAGAATTACCATGAAACACGTGCCCACAATTCGACCAACAGAGCGCGGTTCCGCGGCATAAAGGCGGTTCGCGCGGCGCTTGCGCGGCGGCACTGTTGAATTGGGACACGTGGCTTCATGGTATTGCTCCTAGTTACTTGCTGAGTATTCTGGATATTTTTAATCTGTCTCAGGTGTTTATAAAATCTGGGGTTTATTTTGTAATCATAGATTCGATCGGAATATTTAAATTCGTATTTCTTTCCGGATATTTAGAAACTGTTAAACTGGTTGAACAGATATCATTAACCCACTTTATTCCGGCACGGCAAACTTTCAAGCGTTGAATTTTTATTGGGTTTAAATCTTTCGGAAAATTGTACAAGTTAAGCCATGGACCCTCTAGAAGACAACAAACCTTAACTCGATTATGTGACCGTCTTGAACTGCCTTTTGAACCTTCGGGTTTGGGGCAGTACGGCCTGCCACATGTGAGGCGTTGGCTTGACCCTTCTACGGCTGGATCACCGGTACTGTGACATATTCTGGGATTATTTGAACTCCGCTCAAGAGTTGAGCACTTCGGGAAATTTTGGGTGTTTGATTATCTGTTCAAATAGTTTAATACCGTATATTTATCTGGAATGTGATACAATATGTGGAATTCATAGAGTTAGGCATGAAATACGAAGTATGTGATATTTCGGATTTACGATGTCTAAAGTGATTGTGGATTCCAAATATTGTAGTTTTACACTTTCTTTTCTGTGACCGTAAGCGTAGTATGTGGTGTATCGCCGGCTTCGTTGCTATACATCAACGACAATCGGGATACGCATACTTGCTTACGTTGATGATATGAGATATTATGTGTTGCTGTAATATGTTATATTGGATCGTCGCGATCAGAATAGCCGGGGGTTTTATGTGAGATGAGGGTTTTTATTTTCATTCATGTAAAATTCATTTGTAATGTAATATTCTTTTATTTGGGGCACTTCCAGGATGCGGTTGCTGTCACCAGTGTATATTATTTACTTTTCCGCATTAGGTAGACCCAAGGAGGGGAGCACAAGTAACCGGGTTCTAGGGTCCAGTGGGAGGCCATCTCGAGGAGTCGAGACCGGGTCTCCTAACCCTAGAATTGGCAGTGTTACTTGCCGCTCTCGTAGGGGTCTTGGGATGTGGTTTTGGCTATTCGTCGCGACCGTGGAATCCGTGTTTTATACAGGCTCGTATTAAAAACACGGACATCCTAGTATATCCAATATTTCATATATGTTCTTCTGCTGCAATGTTCTGTGATGAGATCATATTACTGCCTGAGACGAATGCTTATACTATATATATATATGCTGATATATAAATATTACTGCTTTCGTTTCTTCTGTGATGCTTAGGAAGCATAAGCTGATGGGATTTTTATTAATGAGATTAATAAAAGAAAAGAAACCTAAAGATGTTGTAGAATCAAAAACTTTATAAAAAGGGTAGCTACAGTTTTGCTTTGCACAGTGATATATACGATATATCCTGCACCTTATTCGATGAGGAAAGGACCGAGATCCCTTCACCGGGAGTGACTCCTTTAGCGAAACTGGCAGATGCTACAAAACGCGGTTTGTCTTTTGATTGCTTTAAGTGTTTTGCTTTGCACAGCGGTATATATGATATATCCTGCACCTTATTCGATGAGGAAAGGGCCGACGATCCCTTCACCGGGAGTGACCCCTTTAGCGAAACTAAGAAAAGCCTCAAAACACTCCTTTTCAAAAACTACACGATTCTACGACGATATCATGTTCATTACGCTCAGGGTTTTTCTGAAAAACCTGCGTAGCCCTCCGTCATTTCAGATAAAGACTGTTTAGTATTCGTGCTGCGTTTGTTGGCCTTTGTCAAGGCGTAGTGTGCGGTAGCTAACTGGTACTTATCTGTTTAAACATATGATGTGATTGGATTAGGGTATTCGTACGACCTTGTTGGCCTTTGTCAAGGGTCGTGCGGGTGGGTTTGATTTCAATCAAGAAATGACGGGTTGAACTTGACTAGCTTCCTATGGTTTGTTGGCCTTTGTCAAGGTCATAGGGGTTAGGGGCAAAAGCATTATCGGGAATTTCAAGTGTTGAAATTTGCAATGAGATTGCATACCTCCTATGAGATAGTTGGATCCTGATACCCACTGCGAGTAAGAGTTACTCCTGGGAGAGTTTTACACAGGACAATTAGTCATTCAAGTAGGTGTCTAGAAAAGTGTTAACGAGGTTACGCCTCTGGGAAAACGAGGTTTACTTTAATTAGGTCCGTGCGAAAGCACGGGGAACCTCCCTCAAAGTACCGACACTGATCTGGCTGAAATATTGACGAAGTTGTAGGGTGTAATTAATCCCGGCTAATCTTACCTTTTATGGTTTGAAGGTAGATTTGATAAAAACAGTGGGAGACATCCTGATTAGATAAGATAATAACCAATCTAATCTTGCAAGAGCATACGCTAAAGTGTTTTCTTCTCTCTCTCTCCAGGTAGCGACCATTTCAGGCCATAATCAAGATAATAATATGGATGTATTGACTGAACCTGATTATTGTACTGAGCAAGGGAACGTCAGACCCGTTCTTTCTTATAAGAGTTATAAGACTGAACAGGAAACAGGAGAATATCTGGATTCTCACGCCGCCCAAATGAACATGCATGTTGATGCATCTTCTTCAGGTGTGTTTGTTATTGAGAACTGTTTCTCAGTTCACCCTACGTCCTGGGTATTAGATACCGGATCAGGATCCCACATATGTAAACAGTTACATGGGCTACGTAATGGTAGAAAACTGGGAAAAGGTGATCATTCCGTTCAAGTAGGGAACGGTGCAAGTATTGTAGCCAAAGCAGTTGGCGAATATCACCTTGTATTACCAAGTCGTAATACACTGATTCTAAATGAGTGCTATTATATACCGAACATGATGTGCAACATTATATCAGTTTCTTTATTGAGTAAAGAGGGATATAATTTTGTAGTACAGGATAATGTTATGAATATATTCCTAGATCAAAAGTTGATTGCATCAGGCTCGTTACATAATGGCATATTCATTCTAAATCAGAATACAGTCCTGAATATACAAAACACACACAAGAGGAAAAGTTCAGATATGAACGAATCCTACTTGTGGCATTGTAGACTTGGTCATATCAATGCGACACGACTGGCTAAGTTACATAAGGATGGTTATTTGAATCCGTTCGAATTATCATCTTATGATACTTGCCATTCATGTCTCAAAGGAAAAATGACCAAAGCTCCGTTTAGTGGACACGGAGAAAGAGTTGCTGAACTCTTAGGACTGGTACATAGTGATGTATGCGGTCCCATGTCTACGCATGGCAGGAGCGGTTCTTCCTACTTTCTTACATTCACTGACGATCTCTTAAGATTCGGATATGTGTTCCTGATGAAACACAAGTCTGAAGCTTTTGAGAAATTCAGAGAATATAAGCATGAAGTAGAGAACCAAACGGGCAAAAGTATTAAGATTCTTCGATCTGATCGAGGAGGTGAATACTTAAGCGGTGAGTTCCTAGATTATCTAAAAGAGAATGGGATTCTCTCTCAGCTTACTCCTCCTTATACACCACAGCACAACGGTGTATCCGAGCGGAGGAATCGCACCCTATTAGATATGGTGCGCTCTATGATGAGCGAGGCTGAGTTACCTATTTCCTTCTGGGGGTATGCACTGGAGACAGCAGCATACCTATTGAATCAAGTTCCAAATAAATCTGTACCTACCACACCATATGAGATATGGAGTGGGAAGAGACCATGTCTTAATCGAGTTAAGATATGGGGTTGTCTGGCCTATGTCAAAAGGCAAAATCCAGACAAACTCGAGGCACGGTCAGTTCTATGCAAGTTTGTGGGATATCCTAAACATTCACATGGATATCTTTTCTACCATCGCGAGGAACAAAAGGTGTTTGTTTCTCGACATGCCACCTTTTTAGAAAAGGAATTTCTTGCAAAAGAAATTAGTGGCGAAGAGGTAGAACTGGAAGAAGTTCCAGTAACACAAACTGCGACTGAAGATTTAGTGGAACCAGAGGATTCAGTAGTACCCGACGAACCCCAGCCTCTCCGCCGATCTAGTAGGGTTTCTCGTCCACCTGAGAGATACTACGGTTTTCTCATTGATGGTGGAAGCGAGGATTGCATCATGGATGATGATGAACCGACTAGTTTCGAGCAGGCCATCACGAGTGGTGACTCTGTGAAATGGCTGGATGCAATGCGATCTGAGATGGAATCCATGTACACCAATAAAGTATGGATTTTAGAAAATGCTCCTGAAGGGGTAAAACCCATTGGGAGCAAGTGGATTTTTAAAAAGAAATTTGGTGTAGATGGAAAAGTTGAGAATTTCAAAGCTAGACTGGTAGCAAAGGGATTTCGTCAACGACCAGGTGTGGACTATGACGAAACCTTTTCTCCAGTAGCTATGCTTAAGTCCATCCGGATCTTACTTGCCATTGCTGCATATCATGACTACGAAATCTGGCAAATGGATGTTAAGAGCGCCTTTCTAAACGGTGATTTAGAAGAGTGCGTGTACATGACTCAGCCAGAGGGCTTCGTAGATAGTGGGAGCAGCGGAAAGGTGTGCAAACTGCTTAAATCCATTTATGGGTTGAAGCAAGCATCGCGGAGTTGGAACATCTATTTTGATGTTGTAGTCAAAGAGTTTGACTTCATCAAAAATATAGATGAACCTTGTATCTATAAGAAGGTGGCAGAGGGTAAGGTAGTCTTCCTCGTATTGTACGTGGATGACATACTCTTGATAGGAAATGATATTCCTATGCTGCAATCAGTCAAGCTCTTCTTATCACAAAGATTCTCAATGAAAGATCTAGGTGATGCCTCCTGCATATTGGGAATCATGATCTATAGAGATAGATCTAAACGGATACTGGGATTGTCCCAATCCAGGTACATTGACACCATACTAAAGAGGTTTAGTATGGAAGAATCCAAGCGTGGGAATCAGCCCACGATCTCTGGACTCACTCTCTCCAAAGAGATGTCTCCTAAGACTGATTTGGAGAGAGCTCGCATGCAAGGGATACCCTATGCTTCGGCAGTAGGCTCTATCATGTATGTGATGCTATGTACCAGACCCGATGTAGCATACTCCCTAAGTGTAGTGAGTCGGTATCAAGCGGATCCTGGAGAGAGTCATTGGACAGCAGTGAAGAACATTCTCAAGTACTTACGAAGGACTAAGGAGATGTTCTTGGTGTATGGTAACGGAGAACTCCAGGTGGAGTCCTTTACCGATTCCAGCTTCCAAAGTGATAAGGACGACTCTAAGTCGCATTCGGGTTTTGTCTTTACCCTCAATGGAGGGGCGGTATGTTGGAAGAGTTCCAAACAGGATACCGTTGCAGACTCAACGATGGAGGCTGAATACATCGCTGCCAACGATGCTGCCAAAGAGGCTGTCTGGATCAAGAAGTTCATTAGTGAACTTGGTGTGGTTCCATCCATTGAGCATCCAATACCTCTGTATTGCGATAACAATGGAGCTGTGGCTTTGGCCAAGGAACCCAGGTCCTATCAGAAGTCCAGACATATTCTGAGGCGGTATCACCTGATCAGGGAGATAGTTGATCGCCGGGAGATCGAGATCAGGAGAGTAGATACGAAGGACAACACTGCGGATCCATTCACGAAGGCTATTCCCCAGATACAGTTTGAGAGATTATTCTGGATGCTAGGTATGAGATACTACAGCAGCTGGCCTTAGTGCAAGTGGGAGATTGTTAGTTATGTATATGCCCTAGAGGCCATTGTTGTACATTTGATGTATATTATAATGGATGCTTGGTTATATATAGAGAAGACTTTCTTGCTCGTCATGATAGTATGCTATTTGGTTTCACTTTATCTTAACATGTTGACTTGTATTGGTTTACTGTTTTACTCTCACATGTTGATAAAGCCCTTAGGATCTGTACTCGACTACTGGGACTATGATGAGATCATACTAGTGGGGCCGCCGTAGTCGATGAGTACATCCTATAACTGTTCCTAGTCGAGGGTATATCGAGACAGGGCATCGATACACCAGAGTAGACTAGCGTATACGCATCTTGACCCATATGATGGGCGATGGATGATCCCATATCCATCGGTGTTAGACATCAGAGATGGTGTATGGGTGCTCAGTGGAGACTGGGTACACTGGACGGACTCGCCGAGAACTCCCAGATGGTGATATACCACACCTCAGATGGCAGTTCTCCGGTGACACAGGTACAGGGTAGTCTGAAGACCCGAGATCGTCATAGAGTCTTGTGTGATTCCCACTGTGCTTTGATTTCCACCTTACCACGTCCAAGAGAGCGTGCAAAACGGTGGCTTTTGGGCACAGTCCCGAATCACATGGAGGCAATGAGCGATAGGAGGGGATTCGTCTCTCCCGGTATAGGGAGTTGATGTTGTGCTGTGTTCGATTGGCTATAACTGGAAGTCCCTGGCCAGGGCTGATATAGAGATTTACTGGTAAGTGTTACTAGTAGTTTCTCGACCCGTTATGAGCCATACATCGACACGACTTATCGGTTACTGGGGTCTGACGTATACACCCCTAGACTTGATATGCGACATATCAGACGAACAGATCGGACTGTACGGGAGTGTTACTGGTTGGATTCACAGGAGAACGCACAGGCTAGCTTGTTGATCTTCTGATCGCTCAATACCTGGGTGGCTGTTACGTTTAGCTGACCGCTTGCAGCTTGTGGGTGTTTGATATGATCATCACCTGCTACCGGCGTATTGACGATTCTTTAGAGTCCTACACAGAGGTTTCTTGGCTCAGGCGAAACAGAGTAGTGGCACATATGTGATATGCGCAGGAGCGAGAATAATTCGATATGGGATACCGTATTATATTCTCGCGATATATGGATATGAACCGGGTCATCGGATCAAGTGTTGATTCGATGAATCAGTACATGATATATTAGTCGGTAATATTCGATATAGCCGGATCGTCGGATCAAGTGTTGATTCGATGATTTAATATATAATAATATATATGATATATTATTATATTAACTAATATTGGCTTGCTTTATTATTTCATTTTCTCAGTGGATGATACATTGATATATATGCGATATATGTTAATTGTATTATTTTCTTTTGTTGCAAATATATAATATATATGTGATATATATTATTGTGACATGATATGATTAATTGTTAAACATGTTTAAGGATGATTAATTGAGGTTAGGGTTTGATTTGGTTTAGTTGCTTCAAGTTGCTTCTAGAAGCATTTTCTTTTGTCATTATGAAGATATTTATGGATGACACATTTATTAACCAAACCAAACCCTAACTATAGTTTATTCTCTACTCATTCTTATCCATTCATCCTTGACCATGGTTACAATTCAATCATATGATTCTTTCTATTCATCACAAAAGGTTTTTAATCTCATTATTGATTTTCCATTAGCTTCTTCTTCTTCTCTCTTGAAAAGCTTGCTAGAAAATCTTGAAGTGATGAAATAAAATGAGAAAATGATATTAAAAGAAAGCAAAATCACTACTCTCTCATACTCATCTCATCTAGCCCATGAGATTAGTGTGTTCTATTCTTTAGAGTGAGATAGCTTGAGTTCTTCGAAACCTCGACGTAGATCATCGGAGATTTGGAATACGACAAGCTAGAATGGATCGTTCAAGTCGTGGAGCCTCTCATGAGTCCGGGAGATCGTGGATCGCGGCAAAGTGACTTCTACTCGGAGCTTGTGAAGTGAAGGAGCGGACTACAAAGGTTGTAATCCCTCACCCTAAGATAAAAGTTATCTTATTGCATGTTAAACCCTAATAATCTAGCAAAGATCCCGGCTTTGGGTTGTTCGGCACGTCTAAAATTTAATCCGGGCATGTTTGATGCCTTTCGAACCTTCACAAGAGTGCCTAGGAACCCTACAGAACTATCTTGTCACAGGACTTATACCCAGCGATTGGTCAAAACAGGACAAATACAGTTTTCTATCCCAAGTAAAACACTTTTACTGGGATGATCCATATTTGTTTAAGTATTGTCCTGATCAGATCATTCGTCGGTGTGTCCCGAAAGAAGAGTTCACGAGTGTTCTTTCTTTTTGTCATGATCAGGCCTGTGGGGGTCACTTCGGTCCTAAAAAGACGGCGGAGATGGTTTTGCAATGTGGATTTTATTGGCCGACCTTATTCAAGGACGCATTTGACTATTGCAAAACCTGTATACGGGTAGAATTTCCCGGAGAAATGAAATGTCTCAGCAACCCATCTTGGTTGTTGAAATTTTCGATGTTTGGGGCATTGATTTTATGGGTCCCTTTCCCAACTCCTTTGGGAATTTGTACATACTGCTGGCGGTTGATTATGTCTCAAAGTGGGTAGAAGCCATTCCATGTCGCACTAATGACAGGAAAGTTGTCATTAAGTTCTTGAAAGAGAATATCTTTTCGCGATTTGGACACCCACGCGCTATCATTAGCGATAATGGGACACATTTCTGCAACAGATCTTTCGAGACTCTGATGTGGAAATACTCAATCAACCACCGACTTTCTACACCCTATCATCCCCAAACGAGCGGACAGGCTGAGATTTCGAATAGACAGATCAAACTAATCTTGGAGAAGACTGTAGCTAAAAATAGAAAAGACTGGTCGACCAAACTGACGGATGCACTTTGGGCATTCCGAACTGCATTTAAAACCGACCTAGGAATGTCTCCATATAGGATAGTGTTTGGGAAGGCATGTCACTTACCCGTCGAGATTGAGCATAAAGCATTGTGGGCTATTAAGGAAATAAATTTGGAACTAAACCAAGCCTGCAACTTTCGGAAGCTGCAACTTAATGAGCTAAGCGAACTCCGCGATGAAGCTTATGATAACGCTGTGATTGTAAAGAATAGGACCAAGGTTTTTCATGATAAAAACATTTTCACCTGGTCAGCAAGTCCTTCTTTATGATTCACGACTACACATTCACGCGGGTAAGCTTCGATCTCGGTGGAAAGGACCTTTAGTTATGCGGTCTGTATACCCGCACGGGGCAGTAGAGGTAGAAAATGTTTAAAACGTCACATTTTTCGAAGTGAATGGACATAAACTAAAGACGTATTTTTCCACTGACCCCACGGAGGAGCTCCTGTTCTTACAGGAGCCATTTTATTTGAATTAAAATTCCTCCGTCTCACCTTCATGTCCAGTATATCATTGCATCATCTTTTGAATGGAGGTGAGTGCCAATAATAAGTTTGGGGGAGGGTCTTCACTTATATATTTTGCCCCCACTAATAAATTCCTCCCAGGCTTACAGGTTTTGTAGATATAGCGGTTGGCAACAGTGAGGACACTGTTGAAAACAAGTTTGGGGGAGGTTTGTGCTTAGTTTTGCATCATGTGCATATCATTTGCATAAGCACAAAACATTTCTTTAAAAACCATAAAAATTAAAAAAAAATTTCAAACCCATAAAAATTTTGTGTATAAATTTTTGGCTCATCATTTTTTGTAAATAATTTTTCAAAACCCATTAAAACCTATAAAAATTTAAAAATTTTCAAAATCTATAAAAATTCAAAAATTTTCAAAAGTCATAAAAATTTAAAAATTCTTAAAATATAAAAATATGTAAATAAAAGATTAGACAGTGAACAATTACATCTATGAGATTAGAAAAATAAAAGAAAACTAAGAAAATTAGAAGCTTTCTTATACGAACTAGTAATAAGTAGTTATGAGTCATTGTCCCAAGGGTTAGTAAGAAGGAGGAAGTCACTAATCTGAGGATAAAAATAAGTCTGAAAAATAGTTTCTATTCTGGAAAGCCAAACATTTTGAACGTTGATACCCTGTTATTCGCACTTACACACGTCTTAAAGCCCGGGATAGTAGAGGATACCTTGAAATGCTCCTGTCTTAAAGCCGATGTATGAAGATAAAAAAAAATGAAGAAAGTGGTGAGAAAACTGGACACTGGTTTTGTTATCACCAAGGGAAATAATAAAAAAAATATATAGCGAGGGTGCCTTTTCACCTAGTGCCCTAAGACTAACTGGTCTGGGAGTCACTGCTATACCTGAGGTGGTGCAAGACGAGGAAAAGACACCAAATAAGCAAGCACATGAGTAATCGGTCGGTTAGTACCTCAAGAAGTATTAACGGTCGCATGAAAGTGTGTGAGCACATCTAATTAAAAAGTACTGAGGCTGATGGGCAAGAGTATGATAGCTTGAATTGAATTCTCCAGGTGTAGGGATGTCCTTTACACACACGCAGGGTGATATGATCGAAGTTTAGAATAAAGATAGGAATGAAGAATTAGATGATGTTTTATTGAGGGAGGACGTTATTTCTAACATCTTTTCATGACCATTAAGATAGGGCTCATGACAACCGAAAAACTAGCTTAGTTGGAAACCCTAATTTTCAAGGCTTTTCTTTTACAATTCTTTTCTTTAAATGTAATATTCATGATCTTCCTTTTATTATTGGATTTTGTGGGTGAAATCCGCTGAAAACCCTCAGGAGACAACACTACTCCTACTAGGGACACCTAGAGGTTTAAAGGCTTATTGCACGTGCTCAGTGCAATCGTGTTTCCTACGAAAGTGTGCTTTTCTCTTTCTTTATTTTTCTCTTTTTAATAAAACAATTCGATCGAGACGATCGAAAATAAGTTTGGAGGAATTTGATCAGTCGAAAATACTGCATTTCTAACACGGCAATTTCCCTACCTTTTGCATTCATGTATAGGTATCCGGTATTCATATCGCACATATTAGAAAAACACATGTAAAATACTGGATTACTTGTACTGTATACTAAAACTGGCATTTTTAGGGAAATTGTGTGTTTTTCATGGCATCGCATCACCCTTGTATTGCGCAACTCTTGTCTTGGGGTCTAATGCAGGAAATTCTAGAAGCAACCCCCAAAATTGGGAAAAGAGCTGATAAAAGATACGCCAACTCGAAGATGAAAGATCTGGTAATGTTACAGAAATCCAAATAAAAATCCACACATCAGAAAGAGGCCCATATGTCTGCCCAAAGCAGAAGAAGAAAGATCATTCCCCAAGGCCACTAAAGGGCCGCGGATCCGCGGCCCAAACCCCCTTGGCGGCGCTGATCCGCGGACTTATAATGTGATCATTGGCTCAAATTTTGTACACGTGTCTCCCCTAACGGCCAAAGCTTCCAGAAGACCCCAGAAGCTCCACATGGCGCATCTAGAAGGCTCGGCTTAACAAACTATTTCTAGAAGGCTCTTTTGGAGGGAAAATTCAAATTCAAATCCTAGATCTAGGTTTTGGGAGTTCTATAAAAGAGAGCCTAGAGCTAGGGTGAAAAGTTGTTCAAGAATCACCATCATCTTCGACCCACAAGTTGAGTGACACGACTTGTGCCTCAAACCCTTACCCCAATTCCAATTCAACCTCAAGATCAAGATCCCGAGTACATTTCAAGCAAAAGAGCCTTCAACCTTTAGCAAGCGACGCCGGATTTCAACGGAGCAAGAGATCCACGCTGATCCGCGACTCAAGGAGCCGAGCGAAGCCGAAATCGACGATCTAGTTCCTTCCTTTTGTAAATTCAAGAGAGTTGTATTGAAAATTTTCAATAAATAAAGGTGAATTTTCTATATTCTTGCTTATCTTTTAATTCAAGCATAATGATTAGATCTCAATTTGTGATTGTGTTTGTGATCATGATGTTTGAGTAATCTCCGCTCGTGTAGGAGTTGTGACGATCTTTAGATGATGATGATTTAGATATTTTTACAATTCTTAAATCCTATAATGTTTGGAAATTCTAGTGATTCAAATGATCAATGACCTAGTTTCGAGATGATGCTTTCTTGATCGTGTTCACTCGAAACTAGGGAACAACTATTGACCATTTGATTAACTAGAAACTAGAATTTGAATGCGATCCATCGAAAGGACAAAGGATGAGTTGTGAAATCCCTAATTTCCTCGCAAGATCCTTAAACCTCGTTGAATTTGCATCGATCTAGTATCAATTCGTTAATGGATAAGAATGAGTAATCATTAGATCTCATCACATCTATAGATCCGATCTACTCCTACGAGCCATACTTCTAATCTTGATTGTTGGTTGGAAATTATCACACATCTCAATTCTTGTTTTTAATGTTTCTTTTAGATCTAGATTTTTCTTATTTTTGATCTTCAATTACAAATCATGAATTGTTTTCTTTTCTTTTCCTTAAAGTTTCGACTCATCTAATTCAAAAGACGAACGATTACACTTTCCCTGTGGACGATCCGCACTCGCTAACGATCTACATCCGACACCGTAGTTGATTGCGGTCAAATAATTTTTGGTTGTGATTTCTATACAATTTTCTAAAAACCATCACACAACGGAAAATCGTTTCAATCATTACTCCTGGGAGAGTTTTACACATCACAATTAGCCGATCAAGTAGGTGTCTAGAAAGGTATCAACGGGGTTACGCCCCTGGGAAAATGTGGTTTATTTTAATTAGGTCTGTGCGAAAGAACAGGGAACCTCCCTCAAATTACCGACACTGGCCTGGCTGAAAGATTGGCGAACTTGTTAGGTGTAATTAATCCCGGCTAGTCTTTCCTTTTAGGGTTTGAAGGAAGATTTGACTAAAACAGTGGGAGCCATCCTGATTAGATAAATTAATAACCAATCTAATCTTGCAAGAGCATACGCTGATTGTTTTCTTCTCTCTCTCTCCAGGTAGCGACCATGTCATGCCTTAATCAAGATAATAATATGGATGTATTGACCGAATCCGCTTGTTATACTAAGCTAGGGAACGTTCGTCCCGCTCCAACTTATAATTGTTATAAGACCGAGTAGGATATAGGGGAATACAAGGATTCCCGTGCCGCCCAAACGAAGAAAGTGCATGATGATGCATCTTCTTCGGGTGTGTTCATTACTGAGAACTGTAGGGTTACTAGGCACTCTAACAAGGGTTAAGGAAGCATCAAACATGCCCGATTAAAATTTTAGCTGTGCCTAACAACCCTAAACAAGATCGTTGCTAGAAAATTATGGTTTCACTTGCTAGTAAAAGACATTTACTATAAAGGGAATACGAAATAGAACCTTTGTAGATCAGTCCTTCACTTCTAAAGCTCCTTGTTGAAGTCCCTTCGCTGCGATCGTGGTTCTCCCGGACTCTTGCATGGCTTCACGAGGCTAAAGGAGCGCCCTTGCTTGAAGTCTTCGAGGCCGAAGATGATCTACGTCGAGGAGATGCCAACTCAAGCTTCTACTTCACTAACTAGAGAATTAGTGAAGCAAACACCCTAAACTAAAATGCTAGTCTAGTAGATAATGGAGAAAAAGAAAGTGGGTTCTCTTTAGAATTTTATTTCTCACAATCTTTCGCTCACTTTCTTAAACCCCTAGCAAGCTTTTTCTTTTGCTCAATGAAGAAGATGAACTAAAGAAAAAGGATGAGGATAATGATCAAGTGAGTGAGCTAACCATGGTGAGTGAGTATCATATACTAACTCATATAGAGACATTACCATGGCTAATTCTAAATGGTTAGGTTAATAAAGATCTATGGTAAAACAAAGTTAGTGGACTTTGTCAAAGTATCCACAAGCTTCAAGCTTGTGACAAAAATCCACTAATTTGTATTTACCTTAAATAATTATTAATCACCATTTAAAATAGAATGGTGTATGTCTTGTACACCCATGTCAAGTGTATCATCAACCATGATACAAAAAGAAAACACATTTTAATATATATCACATATATATTAAAGTTGTGCACATATGAGAAAAATCCATAAGTGAAGAAATGTTAGTTAATGTAAATTAGTATATCTAATATACAATTATACACTAAATTATTAAATCAACACTTGACTTAATAATCCGGTCATATCTCATATAACCGATTAACATCCATTGTATCGACTTATCGAATCAACACTTGATTCGATAACCCGGCTATATCATATATAACCGACCGATACAAAAAGTCGCGAGAATAGAATACGGTATCACATACACGTATTATTCTCGGTCCCGCACATCTCACATATGTGCTCCTATTTCGTTTTGCCTGAGCCAGTAAAACCTCTGTGTAGGACTCTAAAGACTCGTCAATACGCCGACAGTAGGTGATGATCACATCAAACACCCACAAGCCGTCAGCGGTACTAGCTGGACATAACGGCTACCCGGGTATTGAGCGATCAGAAGATCAGCAAGCAAGCCCGCTCCAACTTCTGTAAAAAGCCTGCCGGCAACACTTCCCGTGCAGTCTGGTCTCCTCGTCTGATATGTCGCATATCAAGTCTAGGGGTGGTAAACGTCAGACCCCAACAGCCGATAAGTCGTGTCGATGCGAGGCTCATAACGGGTCAAGAAACTACTGGTAACACTTACCAGCAAATCTCTAAATCAGCCCTGGCCAGGGACTTCCCTGTTATGGCCAATCGAGCACAGCGCAACATCAACCCCCAATACCGGGAGAGACGAAACCCCTCCTATCGCTCATTGCCTCCATGTGACTCGGGACTGTACCCAAAAACCACCGTTTTGCACGCCCTCTTGGACATGGTAAGGTGGAAATCAAAGCACAGTGGGAATCACACAAGACTCTATGACGATCTCGGGTCTAGAGACTAACCTGCACATGTGTCACTAGAGAACTGCCATCTGACGTGAGGTATAATACCATCTGGGAGTTCTCGGCGAGTCCTTCCAGTGTACTCAGTCACCACTGAGCACCCGTATATCATCTCTGATGTCAAACACCAATGGATATGGGATCATCCATCGCCCATCTATATGGGTCGAGAAGGTATACACTAGTCTACTCTGGTATATCGATGCCCCGTCTCGATACACCCACGACTAGGGACCTTGAAGGATGTACTTATGGACAACCATGTCCCCACTAGTATGATCCGCATCATAGTCCAGGTAGTCAAGTACACATCCTAAGGCTTTACCAACATGTAACTATAAGACAATATCATGAGACAAGTATACATGTTAAGATAAAGAGCAACCAGATAGCATACTATCATATCGAGCAAGAAAGTCCTCTCTATATATGTCCAAGCATCCAATATAATATACATCATCTGTACAATACTGGCCTCTAGGGAATACTGTTCCCCTCCGAACGGCGGCCGAGACGTGGGCCGTCTCACCTGAGGTTCGGGGCAGATGCTAATTGTTGCTATCCGTCCACCTCTCCGAAGATGCCAAGTTGATTTATGGCACCGTGTATCGGAGGTTTAGGCGGATGCGTCCGATGTAGCAGACTTCGTCAGATTCCCCCTCGCTTGAGGGTTTTTTTTATTGTGGGGACGCTCTTCCCTGCAGGCGCAAGCCCCTGCAGTTAATTACGCTACCGCGTCGCGGTAACAACTTTCTCCTTCTCCAGATAGTCACTTCGTGTCGTGTGTGTTTGTTTTATGTTTTGTTGCCCGTGGATTGTTTACGGAGACCGAGTTATGTCGTCGCCCGTAGGGCGTGGACTAGTCCAAATCCGTATTATCTTAGATTTGGGTTTGGGGGTTTGGTTTGAGGATACGTTAGCCATATTTGAGGCCAAGATCAACTCAAACGTATGTTAAGGATACGTTAGTCTAACCTGAGACTAAGATCAACTTAACGGGATCGTTTAGATCCGACAAAAGAGCATTTGGGCTCTATTGTTCCAGTTTAGGGACATAGTGGTCCATTTAATGTATGGCCGTCGGGACCCGTCACCTCTCTGACGACGTTGAAGGATTACTACGACAGATGTCAGAGGAGTTCAGAGATGTACCCTTGAACCAGAGTTAATTGGGGGGATCTATAGTCCAGTTTGGGACTAAAGTCTGTTTGAGAGGTTTAAGGATACGTTAGCCATATTTAAGGCTAAGATCAACTTAAACGGGATCATTTAGATCCGACAAAAGAGCGTTTGGGCTCTATCGTTCCAGTTTAGGGACATAGTGGTCCATCGCTAGTTTAAGAACATTGCGGTCCATGGGTAGTTTAAGGACTTTGCGGTCCAATGTTAGATTTAAGACATCTCGGTCAAGGTTAAGGACGTCGTAGTCCATGGGTTTAAGGACCCCACAGTCCATTGTTAGTTTTAAGACATCTCGGTCAAGGTTAAGGACGTCGTAGTCCATGGGTTTAAGGACCCCACAGTCCATTGTTAGTTTTAAACATCTCGGTCAAGGTTAAGGACGTCGTAGTCCATGGGTTTAAGGACCCCACAGTCCATTGTTAGTTTTAAGACATCTCGGTCAAGGTTAAGGACGTCGTAGTCCATGGGTTTAAAGACCCCACAGTCCATATCAATGTGTGGTCATCGGGACCCGTCACCTCTTTGAAGACGTTGAGGGATTACAACGCCAAGTATCAAAGGAGTGAAGAGATGTACCCTGGAACCGGAGTGGATTAAATAGTCTTTGGCCCAATTTGGGATCAAGACCAATTAATTATGTTATGAGCCCATTAGCCCAGTTAATTACGAATTGAGGACTTATGGCCAGCTTGGGCTAAGTCCAATCATGTCTGGGACATCGGCCCTCCTGTTGGTCCCTTGAAGGAGAGGCTTTGCCTCTGGCCATTTAGCCAATTGGGCCAATGCCTAGTGTTAAACACTAAAGACCAATCAGTGTTGAACACTGAGAATGAGATTGATAAGTCAGTGTTTAACACTAGAAGATAGTTGGTGTCAAACACCAGCAACAAGGCCTTCAAATTAGTGTTAAACACTAAAACAGACCAGTGTTAAACACTGGCAACAGAAATCCCAAATTAGTGTTGAACACTAAGGTAATCAGTGTTGAACACTGCAAATAAAGTTCTTTGCTTAGTGTTGAACACTAAGGCCAAACAACGTTTTAACACTGAATTCAGGGGTTCCAATTTAGCGTTAGACGCTGAGGCAAGAGGGGTTACGTGGTAGCACGTGAGGGCGCCCTCCCTTCGTTTGTTCTGCTGAGAAGATCACATCTTTTGGAGCATCACGTGTCATCACGTGACGGGTGTTTGAATGGAATATGTTAAAGCCTCTGCCAAGGGTCACGTGGGTCACGTGAGGCACTGCCTCAAAGGGCTTTCTGTAGATCTTTTGGGAGGGGTCACGTGGTGACACGTGACCCTGCTTTTCTGTAGTTATTTAGAAGATCTGTTAATCCCTTTAAGGAATTAAATTCCTCGTAGGGTTGAACCCTGACAATAATTTCAGAGGAATTGAATTCCTAGTTCCTTTTGAAGAGTTGAACTCTGAATTTTCTGTAGGAATTAAATTCCTCATATATGTGAAGAAATGAATAGGGTTAAACCCTAATAAAAGCTTTAAGGAATTAAACCCCCACTCTCTGTTAGAGAATTATTTTGGGGAATAAGATTAAGGGAATTAAATTCTTGTTGTTTTAACAGAACTAAGTTCTTAACTAGGGTTAAACCCTGATTCTTTTCATTCTGAAGGAATTAAATTCCCATAACACATGGTCAAACCCTAATTTTATTTTGAAGGAATTAAATTCCTATAGTTCTGTGAGAATTAAATTCTCGTGCTTCCATTCCCTCTCTATGCTTTGGATCTGCATGGCAGGATCTCAACCCATTGAGAATTAAATTCTCAACTCAAGGGGAGATGTGCACTTTACAGATCCTCCATCCAAGAGAGAAGAATATGTCCTTCTGTTTTATATCAGAGTTAAACTCTGTTGAGAATTAAAAAACCTTCCCTTTCTTACCTAGGGTTTTCTTTTGCAGAAGATCCAAATTCCTCTAAAGTATCAAGGCTCTCTCTCTTTTCTTCCCTCTGCATATATATATTTCTTGTATGTCTCTTGGCTCCTATTTATAGGAGAAGCAGCCGAGTTAATTAGTTTTGGTGAATCTTTCATTGGGAGATTTGATTTGTATTCACCACTCGTTTTGGACCTTTGGATTATTAGGTGAATTTTATTCACCATTGGATTTTAAATCCAGAGATTCTCCTCTGTTATTTTGGTTAGATTTTACGGGGAAATCTTTCCAAATTCGAGATTTTCCCATAGATAGATGATATTTAATCACCTTTAAATCTTTAACTCAATCGGTTGCTTTTGGAAAGATTTGAGAGGTCTTTTCTCAGAATTTAATTCTGTTAACAAATGGGCTTTGAAGTCGGTCACGTGTGGCCACGTGACCCTTGGTCACGTGTGGACACGTGACCCCCTTGGAACGAGCCTTCTTCTTTCTTTTTGCGCTCTGTCTTCTGGTTGCTGCTTAACCGTCACGTGCCATCACGTGACCCCTGGTCACGTGTGAGCATGTGACCCTCGTCTGGACTCTTTTTCTTGATTTAGCCGGAGAACAAATCCGCTGCTTTTGATTATCACCTGCCAACACGTGACCCTGGTCACGTGGGAGCACGTGACCTCTTCTGAAGACTTTTCCTTGATTTGATCAGGGAACCGGTTTGCCTTTTAAGCCACTTTTAATTGTCACGTGCCAACACGTGACCCAGGTCACGTGGGAGCACGTGACCCTTTCTGAAGCCCTTTTCTTTGATGTAGTCGGGAAGCTGAATTTGCCTTGCCGATGCTTTTAGATGTCACGTGCCAACACGTGACTGCTGGTCACGTGTAAGCACGTGATCCTTTCTGAAGCCTTTTCCATAAGCTTTTCTGATTTTAAATCAAGAAATAAATGCCCCCACAACGTTGTTCTCACGTGTCCGCACGTGAGTGCAACGCTGTCACCTTTTGTGACCGTTGGATTCCTCTAGGGATTTAGGGAGATGAAACGTTTCCATCACCTCCTATAAATGTTCATGTCCCTTCCGAAGAGCCTTCACTTTGCTCATCTCCTTCCTTTGAGAACTTTTTTTGAGAATTTAATTCTCTTTTTCCAGAGCTTAGTTCTCTGCCTTGAAACATTTTCAGAGTTTAACTCTGTTTAAAAGGACTCTTCCTCCTCTGGTAATGTTCTTGGACAAACAGCGAACTTCCACATTCCTTTGGATTTTAAATCCAAAACAAGGGTTTTTACTCTTTTTTTAACAAGGAACCCATTTTTCTTCAAGTTTTTCCATAAGAACAGGAAACCACCTAACCTTCGAACTGTAGATCTCTTAGGGTTTAGATGATCTTTGGGGAGATGACGATGGCGTTTCAACTCCATGGAATTTAATTCCATCCAAAAATGTTTCTGGGAATTTAATTCCCTTCTCTTAATAAGGAATTTAATTCCAATGAGGAACTCAATTTCTTCACACGAAGGCTTCTTGGGGACTCTTGACCCGAGGTTGTCCTTCTGCAATTAATGAAACATGAGCTTTCTAATGATTCTCATGACCTTTATTTCAGGTATCATGGATGCCCATCTGTATGGCCTTGACGAGATCATTTCCTATCGGAATATTCGCGCACTGGGCCGCAGTCAAAACCAGGAGTTCACCGATGCTCAGTGTGCTGAGATCATGAGCCGCTTTGACGAGTACAACAATCGGCTACTCCCCCGTCGCTCCTCTCTTCTGAGGCTGATCGTGCTGGCGATCCGGGAGGCACTTCCTCTCTTTTGCACCGGCATACCGCTCAGGGCCTTGGACACTGCTGAGGATAAGGTACATTCGGTGTACCTGATGGGCTTGATCTCAAAGAGGAGGCGAGATCACATCATTGATCTCTTGCACCAAGCCTTTCAACAGTCAGCCATACTTGCCGCCTATCGGAGGGTGGAGGATATTCGTGAGGATCCCGACGCTTGCGACCGCGAGAGGAAGCATACTCGGGAGATTCGAAATGCTTGGAGAATCTTGGACAAAGTTAATCTTGAGTTTCTCAACCCATGCCCCGCGTCTGAAGTCTTACCCTTGTAAACGTGTCCTCTTTATTTTGTATGAACTTCTTGAAGTATGCGTGACAAGTTTTATTATGTCTTTCCATGTTTGCATGCCTTTCTCTGGGATTTTGTCATTTTGCTACTGTTGTTGTTGGTGCTTTTAATATGCAGGGTGCTACTCCATTTTTTGTGTACATCAAGTTTAGGCCTCGCGTGTTCTGCACGTGGGGTCCCGTGATGGGGCTATTCATAAAATTTTCCATGCCATATTTTCAGTGCACAATATCAGATGCATAAAAAGGGCCTTGGAAATAGTTCCGTCTCCTTGATTTTCGATGCCTTTCCTTTTTTGGGCCTTGGAAATAGCTTCACCATGCATGATTTTCCGCGCACAGCATTTAATGCACTTCTTTATATATGAGGCTATAGCTTTCTTTTCCCTTCACAGAGAGATTTGTATTATTGTCTTGAGAAACAAACGAGCGCCATGGCCTGCAATCGCCCTCATGCTCGTTGACAGCCATGGGAAGTTCCTATTGAGGAGATGATCCCCCGTTTTGCTGCTCGGTTGGTGGATCCCCTCCTTACCGACAATGAATGCAACTCAGCCATGTATGAACTCTCGATCCGTAGGGGGTCCCCCCTCTCGATGGGTTCCCTCTGGTTCCGGATGATTCTCACGGCCGTGCTTGCCGACATCTCTCCTCACCCGGCGGAGATGACCCTGGCGATGCTTGACGCGGTGGAAGAAAAGCTCGAGGGCTTTCATGAAGCGTGCCTGATTACTCAGGCTTTGAAGGATTGTTCAATTCATCTGCTGAGCCAGATAAAGGCCCGGCCAGCTATTATGTCTGCTTTCGCGGACGAACACGGCACTAATCGATGGGGAGCGACTCTTCGGGAGAACCGTCGTTTTGATGTGCTGGAGAAAGCAAAGAGAGAGATGGAGAATTTTGTCCTCTGCTTCATTAATGTTAGTGTATATGCCCTAGAGGCCATTACTGTATCATACTAGTTTGTATATTACTTAATGGATGCTTGGGATATTCACCTTGTATATACAATCTTGCTCAAAATAGTAGTATGCTACTTGGTTTGTCTCTACTTCAATGTGTACTTGTGTTTATTTTACTATATCACTTATACGCATTAGTGGAGCCCTTAGGATCTTTGCTTGATTACCAGCGTTGTGATGGCAGTCACACTAGTGGGGGCTGGGTAATCTATAAGCACATCCTTATACAGGTCCCTAGTCGCAGGACTATCGAGACAGGGCATCGATACTCTGGAGTAGACTAGCGTATGCGCTTCTCATCCCAGTGTGGGAGATGGTCTGTCCCACAGCCATCAGTACGTCGTACTGGAGATAGTATACGGGTGCTCGTTGGGTTACGAGTACACTGGACAGGACTCGTCGGGAACTGACAGGTTGGTATTATACCTATCGTCAGTCATCAGTTCCCAGGTGACATGAGTACAGCTTAGTCCGCTGACTTGACACTGGCACTTCGCCTCGAGTGTGTTCCCACTGCACTTTGATCACTACCCTACCACGGCTCAAAGGAGTCGTGCAAACAGGTGGTGGTTGGGTGCAGTCCCGAAGCACTTGGAGGCAGTGACGGTTAGACAGGATTCGTCTCTCCCGGTATTGGGGGTTGACATCGCGCTGTGTCTAGGAGAGCCATTACACAAGTAGTCCCTGGCCAGGGCAAACGAGATATACTGGTAGGTTTCCAGTGTTATCTCAGGGTGTTTTGGGCTTCGCTCCGGCACGACTTGTACCGCTATTGGGGGACTGACGTTTACCGCCCCCTAGGCCCGCCATGCGATGTATCAGACGAACAGACCGGACTGTACGGAGACTGTCACATTCAGACTCAGTAGGAGTACCGATGGGGTTTCACCTCGTCAGCCTTCTTGTCGACATCTACCTGGGGACCGTTACGCACAGCTAGTGCCGCTTGCGGTCTGTGGTTAAACCCACTGCCAGCGTAGTGTCGAGTCTTTAGAGTCCCACACAGAGGGTATTCGCCTATGGGCAAAACAGAGTAGAAGTCGCATGGTTTTGCGACAGGGTTCGTTCTCATCCGCGCACTTGTGCACGTTTGGAGTCCGGACAGATATTACCAGCGGGCTCTGGTTTGAGCCGGATACTGGTATAGTATTTGGGGTTGCTTTTATCTCTCAGTATTCATGTTCCTCGGAACAAGAATGCAGGTGTGTATGCACAGTTATTTGAGGAGGAGGAAGATGATTTCCATTAGGGTTTCGGAACGGGTGCGTATGCACAGTTGACAGTCGTCTTTTTCCAAACCCTAATGGATTTGTATTATATCATTTAATAATATATAATAAAATGAAATTGTGTCATGGTTAGTTTTTGTTGACTTGTTGACCATGGTTGACTTGTTGACCATGGTTGAACATTTGACTACCATCATTACAAATGCAAGATGCTTTTTCATTCTTGCTTTATTCATTTAATGCATGTAATGATATTAGTCATTCTAAACTATCCATCAAACCTTTTTCATTTTGATTATTGTTATTATTTGATTTTTCTTTTTCTTTTGTTATGGTTGCAAAAGGAAAAGAAAGAGCTCATTCTATCATTCTCACTCTCTCTCTTCATTCTCATCTTCTTCTTCCTCTAGTCAAGAGAAACCTTCTCATGAGTTGAGAATCCTTCTCTTGAAAAACAAAAGCAAACCCTAAACACTCTCTACTCACTCTAGGATCAAGGGTCTAGCAAGCCGGCGATTCTAGTTCACTCCAAGTACGAGAAAGAGCCCAAAGGTTGAGCCTTCGAGGTGGATCCATCTTCGACGGGAGAAGGCGACAAAGGAGAACCATCAACCTCTACAAAGTTTGAAGACGAAGGAGTTCAAGTCTAGGTATAACCATCTTCATCCGAGTAGCTAAACTTCTTTAGCTAGGTTGCTAGTTTTAGTTTAGGTAACGATCCCGACCTTGCATAGTCCATGTTGCCTCTTGCACTAAAAATTTGATTTTTATACCGTTTCCGCCTCCCCGTAAGAACCGGGGGTGGCAACGTGGACTTACAGTGGTATCAGAGACTAACTAAACTTAAACTAGCTTGGTAGTGAAGTGCAACGAAGTTCGGAACCGTAAAAAAACCCAAAAACCGTATTTTTCCAAAACCTGAGTTTCTGTTGAAATTTTTTTGGCTCGAAATGAAAAACTTTATATCTGTAAATTCATCTCAGGGTTTTCTAAAAACACCCATGAAAAACGACACAGAGATTCGTCTAAGCCGCCGCCCTTCCGCCGCGTGAGCCTTCTTGGCCGCCGCGGATCCGCCGCGACTTGATGTCCCCTCTGCATCGATTTTCGTGCAGTGTCTTTATTTGTTGTTTTTGGGATTTTTAGGATATATATTATATGCCCAGATTTTCCAGAACTAAAATTTACTTTTGGGGGCCTATAATTCCGTATTTTTCCGAACTTCACTGCACTTTGACTATGATGGTTATATCTGTGATGTTTGCATGTATTGAACGTCGACTAATCGCTATAAGATGATTAGTCAGGGTTATACATGATCTGTAATGTGCTGGAATGTGTATATAAATATGTTGGATTGTCGCGGGTGAATAGCCGGGGGTTGTGAGACGAGAGTTTTCTTTTCTTGCAATTCATTGTAAATGTAAATTGATGTAATAATTATTATTTGTTTGGCCGCACAACCGGGTCGGGGTTGTAGCCGTCATTGTATAATTCTTTTACTGTTTTTGCTCCTAGGATAGACCCATGGAGGGGTGCACAAATTACCGGGTATGCCGAAGTGTCGAGTGGCCTACTCATGGAGATGAGGGAGGTTGCTACGCTTCGGGTACTTGGCGGGTAGTTTGCCGCACCCGTAGGGGTCTTGGGTGGGGTATTGGCTATTCACCGCGACCGTGTTATCTGTTTTTATTACAGGCTCGTACAAATTACAGATTACTAGTATATCCAATGTATTTATCTGTGATCTGAAATGTTTATCATTGCTTTCTATTTAGGCGTTGCTTATGTTTTACAGACGCGCTAGCCCAGCCCCCGCTCTGTCGTTAGTTAAGTAACCTAACGGGTAATGACGGGGCCCAGTGGCGAATGCGAATGGCATAAGCGTACGTCATATTTTGGTTGTTTTCTGCAATGGTAGGATTTAAATGATGGGACGCATTAAAAGTACTAATGCAAGAATATCACGCATTAAAAGAACTAATGCAAGATAATAAACCAAGTTAAAGTCGTTGGAACACTTTCGAAAAACCACTCGGTTCTTTTCAAAACTAACTTTTAAAATGCGGAGTTTGAGCCACTCCATTTAAAAGCTATCTCGTTCCATCGACCAAATCAAGTTCACTACGTTCACGGTTTTGCCAAAACCATCCGTAGCCCTCCGTCGTTTCGCATGAATAGTCAATAGTATTCAAGCTGTGTATGTTGGCCAAAGTCAAGGCACAGTGATTGGTAGCTGTTGGGTGTTCATGTGTAGCATAGATAGATGCGTTAGTTTGGGACAGTCGTACTGCCATTTTGGCCAAAGTCAAGGGTAGATACGGATGGATCCAAATTAACCTGGATAATGACGGGTAGAACTTGACATGTGACTTATGATATTTTGGCCAAAGTCAAGGTCATAAGAGCATGGGGCAAAAATCCACATCGGGAGTTTCATAAGTACTGAAACTTGCTAGATTTGCATACCATTTGGAGTGTGGTGATTCTGGTAGGATTCCTTCAGTTTCGTCACGCAATGATATTTGGATCCCGATCCTACTGTGAGTATATGCTACTCCTCGGGAAATTTCTCACTTAACGATCAATGCTATAAACCTAGTAGGTGCCTAGAAAGGTGTTAGCGGGGCTACGCCCCCAGGGAAAAGAGGTTCTTTAATTAAGGAACTTCGCGAAAGCGTTGGAAAACCTCCCTCGAAATACCGACACCGGCCTGGCTGAACGGTTAAGCAAGTATTGTACGGTGGGATTGATCCTGACTAATTCTTCCTTTATGGTTTGAGGAGGGATTCGAGAAACAGTGGGAGCCATCCTGTTTAGACAAACTAAAAACCACTCTAAACTTGCAAGAGCATCATGCTGAGTGTTTCTTCTTCTCTCTCCTAATTGCAGCGACCAATCAACATGACTGGACTTAATTTACTCCTAGATAAAAACAAGTTGACAGGGCCAAACTACAAAGATTGGCTCAGGAATGTCAAGATAGCAATCACTTATGACAAGCTGGGGTATCTTCTTACCACCAAAGCTCCCCCTGTCCCTGGTCCAACTTCCAGCGTCGCGGATAAGGAAATCCGCAAGACTTGGGAGATTGATAGCGCGAAGGCCAAGTGCCTCCTGCTTGCCTCGATGGACAACGAACATCAGAGGAGGCATGAGAATATGGACATGGAGTCCATATTGCTTCATACAAAAGAACTGTATGGAGAGCAATCACGTATCGCAAGATACGAAGCGTCGAAAAAGTTGTTTTCGACAAGAATGGCCGTCGGATCATCAGTAGCCGAGCACGTGCTAAAGATGATCGGCTACATTGAGGAGCTCGCTGACCTAGGGATCACATTGGAGAGTGAGCTATATACGGATATAGTTCTCCAGTCCCTTCCTTCCACTTACGCCCAGTTTATAATGAACTTCAACCTACAAGAAAAAGAGGTTGAACTTTCAGAGCTCCTCAACCTGCTGAGGAGCGCAGAGGGCACCCTACAGAAAGGTAGGGAAACATCCACTTTGTTTGTAGGAGGATCATCTTCTTCTAGGTCCAAGGCGAAAGCCAAGGGAAAGAAGAAGAAAGCCCCCGCCAAACCAAGGGGCGGTGTTAGTAAAGTGGATACGAAGGGAAAAGGTAAAGCAACAAAGATAGCGGGGAAGCTTGTGGATAAGGAAGAATGCTTCTTTTGTCATAAGAAAGGACACTGGAAGAATGATTGCAGGGCCTGGAAGGCCAGAACACAGGAATTGAAGCAGGTTGCAGCTTCAGCTTCAGGTGTGTATGTTATTGAAAACTGTCTTTCTATAAACTCTACTTCCTGGGTATTGGATACCGGATCAGGATCTCATATCTGTAATTCTTTGCAGGCGTTGAGAAACCGTAGTGTTTTGAAAGCAGGTGACGTGACCCTCAGAGTTGCAAACGGAGCTAGCATGGATGCTAAAGCCGTGGGGGACTATCACCTGGGAATGTCAGATGGACATGTTTTGGTTTTGCGTAATTGCTTTTTTGTACCCAACGCAACTTGTAATATCATTTCTGTATCTTTAGTTTCTAAAGAAGGTTATGAATTTGCGTTTGTAAGTAATGTTGTAAACATTCACCTTAATCAAGTTCTGATTGGGTCAGGTACATTGAGTAATGGTATATACGTATTGAACCAACCACAGATTTTCAATGTCCAGAATACACACAAAAGAAAGTCTCCAGAAATAAACCAGACTTTCTTATGGCATTGTAGATTGGGTCACATCAATGAGAGAAGGTTGACGAAGTTACATACAGAAGGGTATTTGAATGCGTTCGAATATCAGTCGTATGCCACTTGTCAATCCTGTCTCAAGGGAAAGATGACAAAGACTCCGTTTACTGGACATGGAGAAAGAGCGAGCGAGCTCTTGGGACTCGTACATAGTGACGTGTGCGGTCCAATGTCTACACATGCCCGAAGCGGACATTCTTACTTCATTACTTTTACGGATGACTTCTCAAGGTACGGTTATGTCTTCTTAATGAAACATAAGTCCGAGGCCTTTGGAAAATTCCAGGAGTATAAGAATGAAGTAGAGAAACAGACCGGCAAGAGTATTAAGATTCTAAGATCGGATCGAGGTGGAGAATACCTAAGTGCCGAGTTCCTGGACTATTTAAAAGAGAACGGAATTCTCTCTCAGCTTACTCCTCCATACACCCCGCAACATAACGGTGTATCGGAGAGACGGAACCGCACCCTATTGGATATGGTGCGGTCCATGATGAGTAACGCTGAGTTACCGCGATCATTCTGGGGGTATGCGCTAGAATCAGCTGCATACCTTTTGAACCGAGTTCCGACTAAAACTGTGCCTACTACGCCATTTGAGATGTGGTGTGGGAAGAGACCCCATCTTAATCACATTAAGATATGGGGAAGTCCAGCTTTTGTGAAAAAGCAGCATGCGGACAAGCTCGAGGCACGCTCAGTACTGTGCAAGTTTGTGGGATATCCAAAGAATTCCAAGGGATATTTCTTCTATTGTGAAGAGGAACAAAAAGTTCTTGTTTCTCGTCATGCCCACTTTCTAGAACACCAGTTCATAGAAAAGGAAATAAGTGGGAGCGCAGTAGAACTGGAAGAGATTCCAGAACCACAGACTGTTACTGAAAGCTTGGTGGAACCAGAGGGTTCAACAGAACAGGACATTCCTACGCCGCTCCGCAGAAGTAGTAGGCAGTCTCATCCGCCCGAGAGATACTACGGTTTTCTCATAGACGGGGATAGAGAGGATTGCATCATAGATTATGATGAGCCTACTAGCTTCCAGCAGGCCGTTCAGAGCATTGACTCAGTGAAATGGCTGGATGCAATGCGGACCGAAATGGAGTCCATGTACACCAACAAGGTATGGACGTTGGACATTGCTCCAGACGGGGTAAAACCCGTAGGATGCAAGTGGATCTTCAAAAGGAAGATTGGTGTAGATGGACAGGTTGAGACCTATAAAGCTAGGCTGGTAGCAAAGGGTTTCCGTCAAAGACCTGGCTTGGACTATGACGAAACCTTTTCTCCAGTAGCCATGCTGAAATCCATTCGGATCCTTCTTGCCATCGCTGCCTTCCACGATTATGAGATCTGGCAAATGGACGTAAAGACAGCTTTTCTAAATGGAAATTTAGAGGAGTGTGTCTATATGGACCAGCCAGAGGGCTTCATTCAGAGTGGGAGCAGCGGAAAGGTGTGCAAGTTGCTTAAGTCCATCTATTGACTAAAGCAGGCATCGCGGAGTTGGAACATCTGTTTTGATGAGACGGTCAAAGAATTTGGCTTTATCAAAAATCCAGATGAACCATGTATCTATAGTAGATTTGTAGCGAGAACTGTAGTATTCCTCGTTTTATACGTGGATGACATTCTCTTAGTAGGAAATGACATTCCTATGCTACAATCTGTCAAGGGGTTCTTGTCACACAGGTTCTCCATGAAAGACCTGGGTGATGCCTCATACATCCTGGGGATCCGGATCCATCGTGATAGATCCAAGAGGATATTGGGACTTTCTCAGTCCAGGTACATCGACACCATAGTGAAGAGATTCAGTATGGAAGATTCCAAGCGCGGTAACCTACCGGCTTGTCACGGGATCACCCTCTCTAAAGAGATGTCTCCCAAGACTGATTTGGAGAGGGATCGCATGTCGATTATACCCTACGCTTCTGCGGTAGGCTCTATAATGTATGCGATGTTGTGTACCAGACCGGATGTAGCTTATGCACTGAGTGTGGTAAGCCGGTATCAGTCAAACCCTGGGGAGAAACACTGGATAGCGGTAAAGAACATTCTCAAGTACCTGAGAAGGACTAAGGAGATGTTCTTGGTGTATGGCGGAAAAGACCTCCAGATCGAGGCCTTTGCTGACTCCAGCTTCCAGAGTGACAAGGATGATTCCAAGTCCATGTCGGGCTTTGTCTTTACCCTCAATGGAGGGGCGGTGTGTTGGAAGAGTTCCAAACAGGAAACCATTGCAGACTCGACGATGGAAGCGGAATACATCGCTGCATCTGATGCCGCAAAAGAAGCTGTCTGGATGAGGAAGTTCTTGAAAGAACTTCAGGTGGTTCCGTCCATTGTTGACCCAATACCTCTGTATTGCGACAACAATGGGGCTATAGCTTTAGCGAAGGAACCCAGGTCCCATCAGAGATCCAGGCACATCTTGAGGCGGTATCACCTGATCAGGGAGATCGTGGATCGCAAGGAGATCGAGGTTCGGAGAGTTGCTTCAGAAGACAACACTGCAGATCCATTCACCAAGGCCCTGCCCCAGACTCAGTTCGAGCGGCTGATCGAGATGATAGGTCTTCGATACGCCAGTACATGGCCTTAGTGCAAGTGGGAGATTGTTAGTGTATATGCCCTAGAGGCCATTACTGTATCATACTAGTTTGTATATTACTTAATGGATGCTTGGGATATTCACCTTGTATATACAATCTTGCTCAAAATAGTAGTATGCTACTTGGTTTGTCTCTACTTCAATGTGTACTTGTGTTTATTTTACTATATCACTTATACGCATTAGTGGAGCCCTTAGGATCTTTGCTTGATTACCAGCGTTGTGATGGCAGTCACACTAGTGGGGGCTGGGTAATCTATAAGCACATCCTTATACAGGTCCCTAGTCGCAGGACTATCGAGACAGGGCATCGATACTCCGGAGTAGACTAGCGTATGCGCTTCTCATCCCAGTGTGGGAGATGGTCTGTCCCACAGCCATCAGTACGTCGTACTGGAGATAGTATACGGGTGCTCGTTGGGTTACGAGTACACTGGACAGGACTCGTCGGGAACTGACAGGTTGGTATTATACCTATCGTCAGTCATCAGTTCCCAGGTGACATGAGTACAGCTTAGTCCGCTGACTTGACACTGGCACTTCGCCTCGAGTGTGTTCCCACTGCACTTTGATCACTACCCTACCACGGCTCAAAGGAGTCGTGCAAACAGGTGGTGGTTGGGTGCAGTCCCGAAGCACTTGGAGGCAGTGACGGTTAGACAGGATTCGTCTCTCCCGGTATTGGGGGTTGACATCGCGCTGTGTCTAGGAGAGCCATTACACAAGTAGTCCCTGGCCAGGGCAAACGAGATATACTGGTAGGTTTCCAGTGTTATCTCAGGGTGTTTTGGGCTTCGCTCCGGCACGACTTGTACCGCTATTGGGGGACTGACGTTTACCGCCCCCTAGGCCCGCCATGCGATGTATCAGACGAACAGACCGGACTGTACGGAGACTGTCACATTCAGACTCAGTAGGAGTACCGATGGGGTTTCACCTCGTCAGCCTTCTTGTCGACATCTACCTGGGGACCGTTACGCACAGCTAGTGCCGCTTGCGGTCTGTGGTTAAACCCACTGCCAGCGTAGTGTCGAGTCTTTAGAGTCCCACACAGAGGGTATTCGCCTATGGGCAAAACAGAGTAGAGGTCGCATGGTTTTGCGACAGGGTTCGTTCTCATCCGCGCACTTGTGCACGTTTGGAGTCCGGACAGATATTACCAGCGGGCTCTGGTTTGAGCCGGATACTGGTATAGTATTTGGGGTTGCTTTTATCTCTCAGTATTCATGTTCCTCGGAACAAGAATGCAGGTGTGTATGCACAGTTATTTGAGGAGGAGGAAGATGATTTCCATTAGGGTTTCGGAACGGGTGCGTATGCACAGTTGACAGTCGTCTTTTTCCAAACCCTAATGGATTTGTATTATATCATTTAATAATATATAATAAAATGAAATTGTGTCATGGTTAGTTTTTGTTGACTTGTTGACCATGGTTGACTTGTTGACCATGGTTGAACATTTGACTACCATCATTACAAATGCAAGATGCTTTTTCATTCTTGCTTTATTCATTTAATGCATGTAATGATATTAGTCATTCTAAACTATCCATCAAACCTTTTTCATTTTGATTATTGTTATTATTTGATTTTTCTTTTTCTTTTGTTATGGTTGCAAAAGGAAAAGAAAGAGCTCATTCTATCATTCTCACTCTCTCTCTTCATTCTCATCTTCTTCTTCCTCTAGTCAAGAGAAACCTTCTCATGAGTTGAGAATCCTTCTCTTGAAAAACAAAAGCAAACCCTAAACACTCTCTACTCACTCTAGGATCAAGGGTCTAGCAAGCCGGCGATTCTAGTTCACTCCAAGTACGAGAAAGAGCCCAAAGGTTGAGCCTTCGAGGTGGATCCATCTTCGACGGGAGAAGGCGACAAAGGAGAACCATCAACCTCTACAAAGTTTGAAGACGAAGGAGTTCAAGTCTAGGTATAACCATCTTCATCCGAGTAGCTAAACTTCTTTAGCTAGGTTGCTAGTTTTAGTTTAGGTAACGATCCCGACCTTGCATAGTCCATGTTGCCTCTTGCACTAAAAATTTGATTTTTATACCGTTTCCGCCTCCCCGTAAGAACCGGGGGTGGCAACGTGGACTTACAATTAACCCCTGTCCCGTTGATCCCGTGTTTGGTGACCTTTTCCCGTTAGCGTAGAACATTTTTAAATTAGTCCCTCCTTTTTTACGCTTTATGCCGAACTTCCATGTAGGCTTGGTACTAGCATGTATGTTTCCGCTTGCATAAATAAACTTTGTATTCTTCTCATGAGAACTTTCTTTAATTGCAAATGCTATCATCACTTTCCTGCGTATCATACTTTTGAATGTTCATACGATTGCAAATGCTATTATTATTTTTTTGAATACTCATATGATTGCGAACGCATGCTTGAAATATGTCGGGAATCTTTCTTGTTGCTTTTCACGTCAGGTGATGTGAGCGCGTTTTAGATCGATTATTCCCGTCGACTGGAAGCCTATTTATACGGTCTTGTAAATGTCTTGTTTCCAAGGCTGCGGTCACGAAAGCGAGCTTACGTGGCCTGATAGAGAGACACGTAGCGAACATATTGTTGTGCGAGAAGAGGGCTCGGCCGTAAATTTTCGGAGAGGGAGTTGGCTTCTAAGGCGCTGAGCGAGCTTCAGGCCAGCCTCACAGCCAAGGCCAACAAAGCATACGAACTCTGGCGAGCGCTCCAGGAGTCCATAAAAGAGGTGGTGGCTCTCGATAAATCTGCCACGTTCACTCGTGAGAGGGTCGAGGCTCATAAAGCCACCGAGAAAGAGCTCGAAGCTCGGCTTGCTTCGTATCAGGCTCAGCAAGCTCAGGTGGAGGCTCTTCTTCTGGAGATCCTGCGTCATGAAGCCGTGGCTCAGCAACAGAATGATGAGCTGGTAAAACTACTGCACCGCCTGCCGGCTTGAGGATTTGTATCTTTTCCCCTTTTTTGTACATACTCATGGATGAGAGTATCATTCTTTTTTTTTCTTTCATGAACTGTACTTTGTATCCATTTTGGTTTATGAATAAAAGATACATTTTCCTTCTCAATGGTGTGTCCCCTTTTTATTTGAGTGTATTCTTTGGATATTCTATCTTGATCTCCATGCAGGACAGCGATGGCTCAGGATTCAAGGTTAAGATCTGCCTCCTAAGACTTTTGCATTTTATGAGCCACGAGGGTCTCATGAAGTGTTTTTCTCCCTACAGGTCGAGAGGACCTGCAAGTGCTGGATGTGGTCGCCCTTGTCCGTGTTTCATGGGGCCAGGGGGCTGCTCCAGGCATCGTAGTTTAAAGACGTCGCGGTCAAGGTTAAGGACCTCATAGTCCGTGGATTTAAGGACTCCACAGTCCGATGTTAGTTTTAAGACATCACGGTCAAGGTTAAGGACCTCATAATCCATGGATTTAGGGACTCCACAGTCCGATGTTAGTTTTAAGACATCACGGTCAAGGTTAAGGACCTCATAGTCCGTGGATTTAGGGACTCCACAGTCCGATGTTTGGTTGCAGGGACCCGTCACCTCTTTGAAGACGTTGAGGAATTACAACGCCAGGTATCAAAGGAGTGAAGAGATGTACCCTTAAACCAAGGCAGAATCCGTAGGGAATCGGGGTGGTTGATCGTTAGTTTTAAGACATTACGGTCGAGGTTAAGGACATCATAGTCCGTGGATTTTAAGGACTCCACTGTCCGGTATTTGCTCTGGATGCTTCACACGGGTTCACTGCCATGCTTGGCGAGGACCAGGCTCCGCTCTGGGCGTTTTCCGCTGGGTCAAAGAGTGACGTTATCCGCGTTCTACGTAACCAGAAATTTTGCACTAGATGCTTCACACGGGTTCACTGCCGTGCTCGGCGAGGACTAGGCTCCGCTCTGGATGCTTCACACGGGTTCACTGCCGTGCTCTGCGAGGACAAGGATCCGCTCTGGACGTTTTCCACGGGGTCAAAGAGTGACGTTATCCGCGTTCCACGTAACCAGGAATTTTGCACTAGATGCTTCACACGGGTTCACTGCCGTGCTCGGCGAGGACTAGGCTCCGCTCTGGATGCTTCACACGGGTTCACTGCCGTGCTCTGCGAGGACCAGGATCCGCTCTGGACGTTTTCCACGGGGTCAAAGAGTGACGTTATCCGCGTTCTACGTAACCAGGAATTTTCACTAGATGCTTCACACGGGTTCACTGTCGTGCTCGGCGAGGACTAGGCTCCGCTCTGGATGCTTCACACGGGTTCGCTGCCGTGCTCTGCGAGGACCATGATCCGCTCTGGATGTTTTCCACGGGGTCAAAGAGTGACGTTATCCGCGTTCCACGTAACCAGGAATTTTGCACTAGATGCTTCACATGGGTTCACTGCCGTGCTCGGCGAGGACCAGGATCCGCTCTGGACGTTTTCCACGGGGTCAAAGAGTGACGTTATCCGCGTTCCACGTAACCAGGAATTTTTCTGATTATATCCGCATTTCACGGGATGGAGGTTTGACTGTTGGCGATACGTATACCACCGAGCCATGGAACTGGGAGTTGCGCCTGTTCCGCTTAGTTTGAAGTTGTGTCCGTCGTTACGAGACGAGTGTTGGGATGATCTCTAGGTCGCTTGTGGCACGTCGAGATTTAGCTTCTTTCTTTGGTGAAACCTTGGGGGGAGGTATGTTCTATTTTTGTTTATACCCTTGGATTGTGTACAGGGTGTGATGGAACATGACCTGTAGGGTATAAATTTTATTTTTATTTTATTTCTTTTTCCGCGATGCTCTATCGTTTCAGCTTTTATATCGCGAAGGTCGCGATTGCCCCATCATTTCGGCTATTTTTCGCGGTGCCCAATCATTTCGGCTATTTATTTATTTTCTACTCGCTGCTTTTTATTGCGAGTTGCCCCATCATTTCAGCTATTTTTCATGCATACATTTTTACTTGCCGCTTTTCATTGCAAGTTGCCCCATCATTTCGGCTATTTCGTACGCATGTGTGGCTTGCTAGCTTTTTTGCCGCAAGCTTCGATTTTAGACACCGATTTCTGCATCAGCACCGCTACAACTGGAATATTGCCAGGAGCGAATCATCATCTGCCTCTGTCGATGTTGAACAAAGGTGGCTTAGCAAACAGGGTTAAGGGTCCTATCGACCAAGGCTTTTGACTTCATGAGCCGTAAGGGTCTCACAAAAGTATTTCTCCCCACAAGTCGTGAGGATCTTGTAGGTGTATTTTCTCCCTAGGGATCGTGAGGATTCCTAAGTGTATGTTCCTCTGCAAGTCGTAAGGATCCTACAAGAGGGCTTTCTCCTTATGGGTCGAGAGGACCTACAAGGGTTGGACATATCCCTAGTCACGGGTGGGACTTTGCTAGGGAAATGTTTATTCGTGCCCGTGGATTGTATACAAGGGTCAGTATTGAGCCTCTTGTAGGGCAATATCGAAGGTTGTGGGGGATTTGCTTAAGAACAGGTTTAGGTTTCTGTAACTTAAGACTTTCAAATCTCATGAGCCGTGAGGGTCCCATAAGAGAATTCTCCATACGAGTCGTGAGGATCGCGCAGGGGTATTTTCTCCTTAGGAATCATGGGGATCCCTAAGTGTGTTGCTCCTTTATGAGTCGTAAGGATCTCACGCAGGTGGTTTCTCCTTACAAGGTCGAGAGGACCCTATAAGTTTCTTTTAACGAGGTTGCGCCCTTTCGGGTTTTCACAAACACTCGCCGGTAGTCCTGCTGTTTTTACTCACGGAGCCCTTTCGGGTTTTCATCCGTGCCCATTTCGCTTATGGAAATACCGTTTTTTTATATATATATTTTTCTTTTTCTCCTTTTTCTTATCTCGTCAGCCTAAGGATGCTGCGGTAGTAGTTTAGGGACGTTTCGGTCCGTCGTTAGTTTAAGGACATTTCGGTCCGTCGTTAGTTTGAGGACGTCTCGGTCCGTTGATAGTTTAAGGACGTTTCGGTCCGTCGTTAGTTTAGGGACATTTCGGTCCGTTATTAGTTTAAGGACATTTCGGTCCGACATGGAGAAGGCCGGCTACTACTTATAAAGCTCGAGCTTAGGAAGATAGCGAGCGGACATAGTCGTCGTCATCTATCATTGACCTAGGCCATGGCTCATTAAGCGTAGTATCTCTTTAGGAAGCGACCGTTTATTGGCCTGAAAGTCCTTTCACCGTGCATGTCCATAAGTAGATAGGCCCCACCCTGGTAGACCTTATCTATGATGTACGGGCCTTCATCGCTTGGCTCGAATTTTCCCCGCTTGGCTCGATTGAGGATCATAGGCCTTTTGACCACTAACACGAGTTCGCCTTGGCGGAATGTCCTCGGTCGGGTCAATCTTTCATATGAGCGCGTCATCTTTGCTTTATAAGCTTCCAGATTTTGTTGCGCTATGAGCCGGGTTTCGTCGAGGGCATCGAGCTCCTCAAGCCGAAGGTGAGCATTTTCTTCGTCCGTCAGCTCGTAGTGGACTGCCACTCCTAGAAAGGGTAACTCTATCTCGAGGGGGAGCACTGCTTCCGTCCTAAATTCCAACGCGTACGGCGTTGTGTTCGTGGCCGTCTTGAATGTAGTTAGATAGGCCCAAAGGGCCTCTTGCAGCCTCTCCTATCAGTCTTTCTTATTTCGGGACACCGTCTTTTTTATGATCTTCGTCAAGGTCTTATTGAAGGCCTCGGCCAGACCGTTAGCTCGTGGATTGTAAACTGAAGAATATCTCCAGTCTATATTGTGCTGCTGCGCGAAGCGGCTAATCTTATGGCTTCTGTAGGCTGGCCCATTATCGGAGATAATCCGTCGTGGGGTTCCAAACCGATAGATGACGTGCGTCTTGAAGAAGTGGAGGATATTCTCCTTCTTCACTTCCCTCAGCGGTACTGCTTCTGCCCATTTGGAGAAGTAATCAGTTGTCGCTAGGATGAAACGATTTCCCCGGGACGATGCTGGCTCGTTGGGGCCGACTATGTCAGTCCTCCACATTTCGAATGGCCAGCTAGCCACCGTTGGGTGTAATGGATTCGGATGTTGGTGGATAAAGTCTCCATGAATCTGGCACGAGTGGCATTGCTTCGCATACTCGAGGCAGTCTTGGACCATCGTGGGCCAATAATAACCCATTCGTTTAATCTTCAATTTCATCTTCGGGCCTGCTTGGTGAGAACCGCAGAGTCCATCGTGAACTTCCTGAACGACTCTTTCTGCTTCGTCAGGTCCTAAGCATCTCAGCCACAGAGAATCAAACGATCTTTTGTATAGAGTGTCGTTGACAAAAGCGAAAAATAGATCTTGTTTCATGAGCTGATGTCTTGAGGAAGCTTCTTCGGGCATTCGGTGGGACTTAAAGTAGTCTATGAAGACTTCCCTCCAGTCCTCGGCCTTCTCACGGTCTTTTATTTGTAGGGTCTTCTGCTCAGTCGCTCCCTTTTCTTCGTATAATTCTGGAGATATTTGTGCTGGGGCGAGCACTCGACGGCTTTGTACCACGATTCTGACATCATCGAGGTTCTCGTCAGCCAGTTCTTTAGCGAGCTTAGCTAACGCGTCTGCTTTGCTATTTTCCGCACGTGGTATACTTTCCAAAGTGTAGGAGGGAATTTGGGTCAATAGTTGTTGCACCTTTTCGCCTTATTTCACCAACTCCGGTTTGCACGTTTGTAGTCACCATTTACTTGACTAACGACCAACCGAGAATCCCCGTATATAGAGAGGTCTTCAATTCCCATGTTAATGGCAATCTCGAGGCCCGCTATCAAAGCTTCGTATTCGGATTCATTGTTCGTCCTTGATTCCGTTAAGGAGAAAGCAAAGCGCATTATCCCTCCTTGTGGGGTTACGAAGATGAGGCCTACTCCCGATTTGATTATGAGGGTACATTGTTTGCGCTTCTTCATGGAAGATGCCCCGTCAAAATAGAGTTCCCATCGGGTATCACCGCCGCCGATCGCGTCGAATGCATGTTCGTCCGGCAAATCGCAGTTCAGAGGAGAACCGGCAGGTACTGGATGCTCAGCGAGGAAGTCGGCAATGGCCTGGCCTTTCACTGCCTTAAGAGGTCGATACGTTATTGAGAACTCCATCAGAAGTAAAGCCCATTTAGCGAGTTGACCCGTCAATATATCCTTTGACATCAAATATTTAAGAGGGTCCACCTTCGAGATGAGACGGACTTCGTGCGCCAACGCATAGTGCCAGAGTTTTGTTATCGCGAAGATTAACGCCAAGTAGTGTTTTTCAATGGGAGAGTAGTTGTTTTCTGCCCCCAGCAGAACTCGACTTAAGTAGTAGAGTGCTCTCTCTTTCCCTTGATCGTTCTCTTGTGCCCATAATACGCCTAAGGAACCTTCGAGGGCGGTTGTATAAAGAATGAGGGGTTTTCCCTTGACTGGCGCAGCCAATACCGGAGGGTTCTGCAGGTACTGCTTGATCTCGTCTAGTGCACCTTGGAATTTGTGATCCCAAACGAATGGAGTTCCCTTCTTCATCAGTTGGCTGTAAGGACGGCACTTGCCTGAAAGATTGGCGATAAATCGCCGGATGTATGCGAGCTTCCCTTGGAGAGATCGCAACTGTTTGAGGGTTCCTGGCGGAGGCATTTCCATGATCGCCTTGATCTTAGATGGATCTATTTCGATACCTCGATGTCGGATGATGAATCCCAGGAATTTACCCGAGGAGACTCCAAACGCGCATTTGAGGGGATTCATCTTCAAATTATATTGCCGAAGGCATTGAAATACAGTCTCCAGATGCTTTAAATGCTCTTCGTATGACATGCTCTTTACTACAAGGTCATCGATATAGCACTCGACGATGTCATGTATGAGGTCGTCGAAGATTTTTGTCATGGCCCTTTGATAGGTAGCGCCGGCATTCTTTAGACCAAAGGGCATAACCCTGTAGCAGAATATACCCAAAGGGGTACGGAAAGCGGTATGCTTCTGGTCTTTGGGATGCATCTTTATCTGATTGTATCCTGATGAACCATCCATAAAGGAGAAAACCTCGTGAGTGGACGTGTTATCTATCATTAGCTCGGTTACTGGTACTGGGAAATCGTCCTTTGGACAGGCTTTATTGAGATCCCTGAAATCCACGCATATGCGTACCGTCCCATTCTTCTTCATTACCGGGACGATATTGGCGATCCAGTCGGGATACTGGACTTCTTGGATAAATCCAGAATCGATCAGCTTCTTGACTTCGGCGTTGATGCTCATTTCAAGCTCAAGTCGCATCCTTCTTGGCGCCTGCTTGACTGGCTTGATATCTGGGGATATTGCTAATTTATGCACAGCAATCTCCTGATCTAATCCTGGCATCTCGGAGTAGTTCCATGCGAAGCAGTCTTTATGCCGTAGAAGCACGTTCTTTAACGCAGTCACCCTTTCTTCAGATAGCAGCTCGCTGACAAATGTCGGTCGCGGGTCATCTGCCGATCCCAACTCAATCTTCTTGAGGTTATCTGCAGTAGTATGTATGCCGTCTTCCAGTTCTTTTGGAGCTGGCGGAAATTCTGAGACCACCTCATCATCGCTGTTCTCAAAGCACCAGGGAAAGTCATCCATGTTCTCGGGCTCTTCTTTTAATATCGTAATCGTATAACAGGTGCGAGTCCGCTTCCAGGACTGAGGTGGATCTGGTTATGCTTTTGCGGCTTTGGGTTCGTGCTTTTCTGGCGGCGTTACCTTCCAGCCGTCGGATAAAGTGAATCTGCCCTGTTGGTACTGGTCCTCGACCCAGTTCTTGAAGGTGAAGCAGTCTTCGGTAGGATGTCCTATGGCTTGGTGATAAGAGCAATAGCTCAGATGAGAAGCCCTGTTAGCTTGCTCAGAGTGCTTAGACTCTGGAAGCACGATCATTTGATGTTTTATAGCGAGCTCGAGTAACTTCTCCGTCTTGTCTCGGGGGAAGGAGTACGCTTGACTCATCTTCTTCATGAGGTACAAGTCCGAGCCGCGCAATACCCGATCACGTAACTCTCTAAACATGCGTCGTTGTTGTCGGCTCCTCTTTCCGCTGCTTGATTTATTTCCGTCTCTGCGTCGGGCCTTTCGTACAACGGGTTGACAAGGATGAGCATCTTTGTCTCTTGCAGCCTGTTGAAATAGACGTTGCGTCCTGGCCTTCTCGTAGATGGCTATCTCGCGGTTGTGGTCTTCCCGAGCTTTTTGACCCATTTTCCTGATAGGCTTGTCCATTCGTTCTTCACACGACGGACTTGGCATTTCAATCGCGGGATCTAGTTTTGATGAGGGGTTGGCATTTCCTGACGGGGCGTCCTCTTCTTCATCAAAAGTATATATGGCGTAGCTACTGTGGGCCCGTTCCCGTTTTCCGGTTCTCGCGTATCCAAGCCCAAGTGTTTCCATTTTCCCGTTGGGCAATTTGCGTTGAGTCCCAGGGACATCCCAAATCCTGTTTTAGAACCGAGCTTGTCGAACAGTCTGTTTTAAGGGTACTCCTTGGCGCTTCAATAGCCTCTTTAATCCATTTGTATAGTATCTGGGCAGACGGATAGGTTGGAGCCTGTCGAGTGTAACATCCGTGCCATGCCAGATCTCTTTCTCTATTTTCAACTCTGAGGATTGGTAGAATAGGATTAACTTCTCACCCCTTTGCCTGGGAGGGACGTAAAATGTTTGCAGGTCCTGCACATTGTGAGCTTGAAGCGTGTCGAGATCCTTGTAGTGTTATCGCGGCACCATGGTGATTTGCAAACTCTGATCATCGCTAGGTGGTGCTTGTATTGACAGCCGATTGGAGAACAGGGCATTAACCTCATCTTCTGAGTCGCTTCCGAAGACCAACATGGGGGCGGACGTCCCCGGGTTGTTGCGTTGAGATGGCCCGGCACACACCATCTCTTCTTCTTCTTCGGTATCGCTCCCGAAAACAGGGATGGCGGCGGCAACTTTGTTCTCCGGGTTGCGACACCTTTCTGTATTCTCGAAATCTGGCAAAAAGTACTTCGCATCTTCGTATTTGCGGACTTCGTTCACGGAAAATGGGTTCAACTCACCTGTTACGGTATACTCGAAACCATCCTTAAAGTACTTCATACACTGATGTTGTGTAGAAGGGATGATGTTGTACTCGTGTAGCCAAGGACGACCGAGCAAGACGTTGTAGCAGGTCTTGGCGTCAATGACATGGAATTTGATGTCCGTGACGAGGAGTCCAAAGCGTAATGTTAGTATCACGGATCCGAGAGTCCGTGACGATTGTGAATCGAGTCCGTGACGATTGTGATCCGAGAGTCCAAAGCGTAATGTTAGTCACCGAAAGTGATGTCGGCCGTATGCACTTCCTCCAGTTCATCCTTCATCCTTTCAGTGGCGAGGAAGGCTTGGAATTGCTCAGGTTCTTGTAGCGCCTTAATTAGTGAGTCTCGCGCTTCTTTTGATAATAGGAGGGCATCGAGAATGCTAAGCTGAGAAGGTAGCTTCCTTAGGTGCGCTAAGATATTATAGTCCACCTTACCCTTCCTAGGAGGGTCTTTGGCAGCCAGCTCTTTCATGACTTGGTCATCTAAAGTGATATCTTCAGTGACCTTTTCCTTTCCCTTATCTTTTCTACTCGCGGGCCCGAGATTCTTTTCTGGGAGTGTGCGATTGCGCAGCTGAATGTTCTCGCAGGCCTCCGATTTCTCCTCTTTCCCTAAGACGGATTCTTTAAAGAGAGGTCCCAAAGCTATTTCTTCATCAGAGTCACTCCCAAAGGTGAGAACTTGTGACCCTCCGGCGTTAACCATGTAACAGCTGCCAATAGTTCTGTTGTGCCCGTCGGCAGTACTCCTTCGTTCCCGACGAGTCTTGCGTTTCAGGCGCTTAAAATATTGCCGATGAGCAACATATCCTTGCCACCATATCTTAAAGGTGTCGCACTCCTCCGTGGGGTGTGAAATTTTCCGATGATATGCGCAATAATCAGGGTGCCTCTCCACCCCATTGAGCTTGTTTTCTTCTGAGGGTGGTAGCTTCATTCCCATTGACATGGGTTTGGCAAACCTTTTTCTCGTCTTGAATATCTTCTTGTCTGCCTCGGATGCTTTTCGATCTGGCGGGAGTACTTCAACTCTTTCGTTCAGTCGTCTGCATTTGGCTCCTTCCGATGCGGCCATCTCACACTCCTGATCCGCTTTACTCTTTAGACGAATCTCGTCTAGAAAGGCGTTGATCATTTCATCTGTTGGCCACGCACGCTCTGGTTCAGGCTCTGTCCCCAGCTTCTTAGTGCCATGAGTTTTTTCATCGTCGGTAAACGAGTGGGAGATTACGTTACAACTCGCCACATATCCCTCGGATTCGTCCGACGAGCTCTCTCCATCATCGTCCTCTTGAAAGATGTGGCTGAGGAACTCTTGCAGTGTGACAGGAGTTCGCGCCTTTTGATTGTACTCTTCCAGTGCGTCGATTTGCTTCTGCAAGTTCGTGTGCTGTTCATATCAGATTTTTGCATTTTTATACCGTCCAATTTTTATCACATTGCATATCGGTAGGTACTCTTGAGCCGTGTTTGCTATTCAATTGCAAGATACAGGTTCTCGGCTCTAAACGGTGAAATCCATGGAAAAATACGATAAAATCCGAGTTCCTGCCAACCACAGATAAAACACGGGTCTCCGCTCTTTATCCGTCTGTTGCCACACACCAGTTTAGGAGACAAAATGACAAATCAATTGTCACCTTCATGCACAAAGCACAATGGCAACACCAAGACCAAGAAATCTACGCGGAGCTCAAGAAAATCCATGTCCAAATCACCTTTTGATCCACTAGAATTCTGGAAGAAATGTGGAATGATTATCAGAAAATACATGTACCAGACAAAAGGGGACAGCAGACCAGGGCAGCACACAAAATCCGACAGGCCAACTCACCCATAGGGCGGCGGAACCGCGGCAAAAGGGGGGTATAGGCCGCGGTTCCGCGGCCGTACGGCCTCCTCAGGCTCTCAAAGTTCAGGGGTACTTTGGACATTTCATGTGGAAGCAGAATGTTGCCCTAGATTTTCATCTCTCTGCCTATAAATAGCCCAGAACCTTGTGAAGCCAAGTGTGCATAATCTTGTATTTTTTCTAGGTTTTAGAATACTTGTTCTTCTTCCTCTTCTCATATCTTCTCCATTAAAACTTGTAGTGAGCTTTTGTGAGTGAAGAATGGTGAATAAAGAAGATCCTTTTACTTATCATGCTTGTCTTGTTCTTTTATAATTGCTTGTAATTTTAATTTGTTAACTTAGTTGTTGTTATTTCTTGTTGTTTCTTTCTTTTCTCTTTTCCTTTATCATTAAAACAACCATGATGCTTACGCTTGATCCATGCCAAGGTGAGGTCGCAAATAGCTAGTTGTTATCTTCTAATCTCCTTCTTTCTATCTTCCTCTTTTGTTTTGTTTTCTTTTCATTATGATGTGTGAGTAGTTTCATACTTGTTAGGGTAGGATAAGGGAAGTTTGAGAGAAGGAAATCTCTCTCACTCTTTCCTTGCCCAACATCTTGAATCGACTCCCGTTAATTGAACGACAATCCGCTCCTTATTGCACCCTATCCTACATGATAGCGGTGATTCCGTAGTGAGACCGGTTGTGGTTGAATTAACCGGAGGTTATGGCTAAGAGCCAAGAACGGACGGACAAGCACCAAAAGGAAGAACTTATGCGTTGGAAAGCCTAGCTTATACTCGCAAGTTCCTTCCTAGTCGTGCTAATCCCCGTTGTTGCCGATTACCGTAACACCGATATTAAGAAGGGCAACGAAAGAGGTGAGCGACTCCTAACTCAAACTAACCAAATCCTAACCCTTACAAGCTCTCTTTACATATCATTTTAACACTTAATTAATCACAACAAAATCTGGAAAACTGGACTTAACTCGTTAAAGCACATAGAGAAAGATTCCCATCTCCCTGCGGACGACCCGTACTCAACCGGCTGGCTACAAGCGAAACCGTCTTGATTGCGGTAATTAACTAAACTTAAACATGCAGAATCCATAACAATCAAATGGCGCCGTTGCCGGGGAGACGGTAGTTTATTTCTTTGTGTAATTTCGGGTTAATTTGTGAATATAAAGCTAACCGAAAAACAAACAAAAAAAAATACTTTGTAAAAAAAAATCATCTTGTTAATTTTGATTAGTTTTTGTGCAAGTGTGCAGGATAATACGGAGTTCGAGTTCAGTACCAAAGACGTGGGAAGATAGACCCACATTTCGTGGCTACACCGCGACGGATCAAAACGAAGCAAACGGTCTACTGTAAAAATCTGGAGCATATACAGTAAGCAAATCAAGATTCAGCAAATCCAGACAAGCAGTGGACAACCACAGAAGCACACACAAGAAAAATGATGTCCCAATCTCACCATATTGCCGCGGTTCCGCGGCATAAGCTAGCTTAGGCCGCGGTTCCGCGGCCGTTTGGTGGCCTCAGGGTTCCAAACTCTCTGTAAGTCTCTCTTCTCTCTCCCACTCCTCCGGACTCCAATAAATTGTGTTTTCTGCAGAATTCTTTGCGCAAACTCTTCTCCCCCTTCCAATAAACTGTTCTTGTGCAGGATTCTTTGCGCCGCGCTAAAAATAAAAATTGTTTGCAGTTGATTTGTTATCGCTTTGCATTCATTAATACGGACTTAAGGGGCTTGAAACCAATTCAGATTGGGTGGGGATTTCATCACCCTTCCCAGGACCCCAAAAATCACAAAAAGCATATGCATTGACCATTGTTAATTAAAAAATACTAGACTCAGCCCTAAGGACTTTGCGCTCAATAGGACAGAAGACTAGTTACAGGCATCGGCCGTTTATCCTATCTGACTTTTACGGTGCCTAGGCAAGTGTGACGAAGGCAAGTGGTTATTTAATTATGGAACTTTGCGAAAGCGTTGGATAACCTCCCACTTACCTGACACTTATCTGGCCGCATTAGACGGAGAAGAGGCGGTTTGAGGTCCTTTTTCTAGCCCTTTGGAACAGTTAGGAGCAGGTCTAGTAGACCTAGGTGACCCTAGATCTAGGTGAGATTGTGCATATCTTATTTGTGATTGCTTAAAGCCGTAAGTCCGTACATATTTCTGTAAAGATCTTTCTAAAAAAAAAAATCAAAAACTTTTATAAAAACTTGCCCTTTGTCGCCAAATCCATTTTTCACCCACCACCCATCGTTTTTCTCCATTGACGTTTTCTTACCCTCACCTTCTCCGCCTTGACTATACTAAACTCGTTTAGTGTATGTCCGCTTGGACTCGGGACACTAGCGCCCGTCTAGTCCGCGTTACGTTAGTCGCTACCAACTACGCGATCGACTCAGACGTCGAAACTCCGTCCACTCCTCTTTCACCCCTTCCTTTGCCGGCCAACTCCGACGTTGACCGGAATTCTGTTCATACATCTTCACCTTCACCATCACCAACCTCTTCTTCCGCGATGTCAGGATTTAATCCGAACATCTCTTTGACTACCCCTGGATTGGCTCCACCTCCTACGGAGACCAATAACCCACCACCACCGCCTGTTGTAGCGCCGCAGCGAATCGCGCTCCAGGATCGTTTCTATCCCACCCGTTCTGCACTTCCCACCTGCCTTTCTCTTCCACCGGCCAATGGGGATAATTTTGAAATTAAGCCCCACTTCATCAACATGCTTCCGCGATTTCATGGTCTTGAATCTGAAGATGCCTATATCTTCATCAATAAATTTCAAAATGTATGTGCCATGATGAAAACCACCCAGCCGTCGGACGATGCTATACGTCTACGGGTCATTCCGTTCACTTTATGCGATCTTGCTGAAAAATGGCTGTATAGCACCGCTTCCCACTCCATAACCAGCTGGGACGAGTTTGTTAAAGCGTTTCTAAAAAAATTCTATCCGAATCATAAAACCGCAAGGATTCGAAATGAAATCAACCAATTCTCTCAGCTTCCTTCTGAACCCTTCTGGAAGTGCTTTGACCGGTACAAAGACCATCTTGTTCAGTGTCCTCACCACGGTATAGAGAAATGGCAACTTTGCCAAACCTTATACGAGGGCCTGAACCCAGCAACGAAGCAGTTGTTGGAAACCATCTGTCAAGGCCACTTCCTATCGAAATCTGATGAGGAAGCGTGGCAGTTCTTTGACGACCTTGCGGAGCAAATGCTACAATGGGAGAGCACCAGACCGACTTCTTCTTCTTCTACCTCCACTTCTACCGGTCAGTCTAGGGTAGGAATTCACCAACTTGATGTCTCTATTGCAATGAAAGCTGAAATGGCAGCAATAACAAGAAAGCTTGAAGCGATAGAGAGCAAATTTTCTTCTCCTGCTCCTGCCCCTGTTCTCCCCCTTCGTACCATTTGCGCTTGTTGTTCCGATCCTTCTCACTTGACCGAAGAGTGTCCTTACAATCCACCATCGCAAGGACAGGATCAGGTTAATGCTGCATTCCAGCAAAGACCGAGGAATGATCCATACTCTTCCACCTACAATCCCGGTTGGAGGAACCACACCAATTTCGCCTGGAATCAGAATCAGAATCAATTCCAAGGCAACAATTTCCAAAAGGCCCCTCCACCGCAACAACAAGCGCAACAACAAACTCAACAGCAGTTTCAGCAGCCCTTCCAACCCCAACCTTTCCAAAATCAGACGAACAACTTTGCACCCAACAATTCTTTTCCACAAAACAACTTTGTTCCGTCAAACAACGATAAGGTTTCTTCGCTCGAACGATGTCTGGAGGCGTTCGTTAAACAATCGACTCAGTCCACCGCCAACATCCAGTCTTCCATTCAGTCCTTAGTGCAACACACTGCCGCTCACGGGCAAAGCATCAAGACCATAGAGGCCCAGATTGCACAACTGAATGCGGCCTTAAGCGAGCGAGAAAAGGGGAAGCTCCCGTCCCAGCCACTCCCAAATCCCGGTCACCCACATAATGCACATGTTGCTCTTGAACAACAGAACCATAATGTGAGTGCCGTGACCACACTGAGATCGGGAAGGATGCTGCAAAACAACATTGGCAAACGGATCAACGATGACACCCCGGCCGCTTCTTCTTCTTCTTCTTCTTCTTCTTCTTCGTCTTCGTCTTCAGAGCCTATTCTCCGTTCTTCACAAGGCTCTCCTTCTTCTTCTTCTGCTCTGAATGGACCCACTTCTCTCTCCACGAAAACACCTTTTTTGGGATCCGTTCCAACTCCACAATCTCCTCCTCCAGCATTAGACTCAACCCCTTTTAAAAATGTTCCATTTCCAAACCGGTTGAGGTCTAATAAACAAAATCCTCAAATGGAGAAGATTCTGGAGTTATTTAAGCAGGTTAACGTTAACATTAACATTCCTCTTTTAGATGCTGTCCAACAAGTCCCGTCCTACGCGAAAATCTTAAAGGACTTGTGCACGAAAAAGAGGAAGTCTAAGGTACCCAAGAAAGTTTTCTTGGCTAGTGCTGTGAGTGATGCCCTTACTCAATCTTTACCACAAAAACGGAAGGACCCTGGCTGTCCTACGATTTCTATTACTATTGGGGATAAGAACATCAACCGCGCACTATTAGATCTTGGTGCCAGTGTTAACCTGCTTCCGTATTCAGTATACGAGTAATTAGGCGTAGGAGAGTTGAAACCCACGCACTGCACTCTCCAAATGGCCGACCGATCGATCACCCATCCTAGGGGTGAGCTAGAGGATGTGTTAATAAAAGTCGGGGACTTCATATTCCCCGTTGACTTCATTGTATTAGACACACAGCCTGTAGCTAACCCCCGGAATCGAATTCCGGTGATACTCGGTCGCCCATTTCTTGCAACCTCAAATGCTGTGATCAATTGTCGCAATGGTTCGATGAACCTCTCTTTTGGAAACATGACGATTGAACTCAACATTTTTAGGTTGGGGAATCAGCCCGCCGAACCTAATGCTCATATACTGGACGTCTGCTCGATCCAGGAGATCACCCCAGAAGAATGTGAATTCGAGGAGTTTCTATTTGATCACGATAATCTTGATGCCACTAGTGCGTTCCTCCTCGAACCTGCTGCTGTTTCTGCGCCCGACAACGACTACGAGTGTTTCACGTTCTCGAATGATCTTAGCCGCGCACAACCCGAGTTTGAATCTTTCGAATTTCCGGATGAGTTACCTGAACCATCCGACTCGGTCGCTTACACTCGTTTTGAACCTTTGCTGGAGTCCTTTGAGTTCGAGACCTCTGCACCAATCTTGCCTTCCATCATTTCACCTCCAACGCTCGAACTCAAGCCTTTGTCGTCTCACCATAAGTATGCTTACTTAGGTGAGAACGAGACCCTCCCTGTCATCATTTCGGCTTCTCTAGCTCCAGAGCAAGAGAAAGCCCTTCTCGCGGTCTTGCACAGCAACAGGCAAGCTTTTGGCTGGTCCATGGCGGACATCAAGGGGATTAGTCCCCTGATCGTTGAGCATCACATTCATCTGATGGATGATGCCAAACCAGCCCGGGATCCACAGAGACGTCTCAATCCAGTCATGAAAGAGGCTGTGAAGAAGGAGATCGTAAAATGTCTAGATAGTGGTATCATTTACCCTATCTCTGATAGCCAGTAGGTTAGCCCCATTCACGTTGTCCCCAAAAAGTCGGGCATTACGGTCATAACCAACGAGGCGAACGAGTTAATCCCTACTCGCACCCAAACTGGGTGGCGAGTGTGCATTGATTACAGAAAACTCAACGCCGCAACGCGGAAAGACCACTTTCCGCTACCTTTCATTGACCAAATGCTTGAACGATTGGCCGGACACGAGTACTACTGCTTTCTTGATGGCTACTCCGGCTATAATCAGATTCCCATCGCCGAAAAAGACCAGGACAAGACCACATTCACTTGTCCTTTCGGCACTTTTGCATATCGTCGCATGCCCTTTGGGTTATGCAATGCGCCCGCTACTTTCCAGCGGTGTATGATGGGAATCTTCTCAGACATGGGGGAAAAATTTCTGGAGATTTTCATGGATGATTTCTCCATCTTCGGCGATTCCTTCAATGTGTGTTTGCTGCATCTTGACGCTGTCCTTACCCGATGTAAGGACAAGAATCTCACTTTGAATTTGGAGAAATGCCACTTCATGGTGCGCGAAGGTATTGTCTTAGGACATATCATCTCACAAAATGGCATAGAGGTTGACAAAGCGAAGATTGAGGTCATTTCTAATCTCCCTCCTCCCCGATGCGTCAGAGATATCCGAGCCTTCCTTGGCCATGCCGGTTTCTATAGACGGTTCATCAAGGACTTTAGCAAGATTGCTAGGCCCTTGACTCTTTTGCTGGCCAAGGATACGCTATTCGACTTCAACTCGAGCTGTGTGACTGCATTCGAGTCATTGAAATGCCCACTCACTTCTGCTCCCGTTCTTTCTTCACCTGACTGGACGCACCCATTTGAGATTATGTGCGATGCATCCGACATTGCCATTGGTGATGTCCTTGGACAACACATCAACAAGATGCCGCACGTAATCTATTATGCGAGCCGAACCCTGAACGACGCACAACTCAATTATACAACAACTGAGAAGGAATTCTTAGCTGTTGTATTTGCTTTAGAAAAGTTCAAGCCCTATCTCATCGGCTCTCCAGTCATTGTCTACACAGACCATTCTGCTCTGCGCCATCTTTTTGCGAAGAAAGATGCAAAATCTCGGTTAATCCGTTGGATCCTCTTGCTTCAGGAGTTTGACCTTGTCATTAAGGACAAACGAGGATGTGAAAACGTAGTTGCCGACCATCTCTCACGACTTCCTTCTTCGCCTTCGCTTCAAATTCCGATCAACGACGTGTTCCCGGATGAACAGCTCTTGACAGTATCTTGCGAACCCTGGTTCGCAGATATTGTGAACTATTTGGCCACGGGATTACTACCGACTGAATGGTCAAGTCAGGACAGACTTCGCTTCTTATCCCAAGTAAAACACTTTTACTGGGACGAACCCTATTTGTTCAAGTACTATCCCGACCAGATTATTCGTCGGTGTGTCCCTGACGAGGAATTTAAGAGTGTGCTGTCGTTTTGCCACGATCAAGCGTGTGGCGGGCATTTTGGACCCAGAAAGACAGCTGAGAAGATCTTGCAATGTGGTTTCTACTGGCCACAACTCTTCAAAGACGCTCATGACTATTGCAAGACTTTCTCCCGGTGCCAACACTTGGGCCGAATATCCCGGAGGAACGAGATGCCGCTCCAACCAATCTTGGTTGTGGAGATTTTCGATGTTTGGGGGATAGATTTCATGGGGCCGTTTCCCGGCTCTTTTGGGAACTTGTACATCCTTCTCGCTGTTGATTACGTCTCTAAATGGGTCGAGGCTTTGCCCAGCCGGACTAACGACAATAAGGTTGTCGTTAGGTTCCTTAAAGAAAACATTTTCTCCCGGTTTGGGCACCCCCGAGCGATCATTAGCGACAATGGAAGTCATTTCTGCAATAAGACTTTCGAGGCCTTGATGCGGAAATATTCCATTAATTATAAGCTATCCATGCCCTACCACCCCCAAACCTGCGGGCAGGCCGAAGTTTCAAATCGGCAAATCAAGCAGATACTGGAGAAGACGGTTTCCAAGAACCGTAAGGATTGGTCGCTGAAACTCATTGATGCCCTTTGGGCATTTCGTACCGCTTATAAGACCGACCTTGGCATGTCTCCCTATCGGCTTTTGTACGGAAAAGCCTGCCACCTACCTGTCGAAACAAAGCATCGCGCATTTTGGGCGATAAAGGAGCTGAATATGTCTCTCGAAGATGCGGACAGCCATCGGAAGCTGCAGTTGAATGAATTGAGCGAGCTTAGGGATGAGGCTTACGATAACGCGGTTGTCGTTAAGAACCGAACGAAGGTGTTTCACGATAAACACCTTTTGCGCAAAACCTTCGTACCTGGTCAGCAGGTACTGCTTTACGACACTCGACTTCACTTCCATCCAGGAAAGCTCAGATCTCGGTGGAAAGGGCCGTATTTTGTGCGGAATGTGTATCCGCACGGCGTTGTGGATTTGGAAAATCCAAAGGACGGTTCATTTTTCAAACTGAACGGACACCGACTTAAACCGTACCTTTGCGCCGAACCAACAGAGGAGCTCCCTGTTCTTACAGGAGCCGGTTTACCCTGTCTGATCTTCCTCTGCCTACCTCCAAACTTCGGTTATCCAGCCAAGAACAGTGGACACTGTTCCAAATAAGTTTGGGGGTATGTATAAACCATTTTTGTATATATTTGTGTTTATTCTTTTTCTTATCTTTAAAAACAAAAACCAAAAAAATTGTGTATCGCTAACCGACAGTTTTGACCCTTCAAATGATCTCTTCATGCAATGACAGCGAGGACACTGTCCAGTTTAAGTTTGGGGGTACGCTCGGTACGCATTTCTTACCTTCGCATTCATATGTATATTTTGCATCTGCATATTAAAATCCATAAAATCCATAAAAATCTGAAAATTTTCTAAAAACAGAAAAACTTTTCTGTCAAGTTAGCTAGTGGGAGGACTCTGATTCAACATTTCGACGGTTTTTGTTTGATAAAATAAGAATAACTAAATCTTATGTTTAGATTTTGAAAACCTGAAAGATAACTCTCCTTTGAAGTTAACTATAGCTGATATACATCTTTACATCACACTCCACGTGTCGTGAGTTTTTGGAAATTAGATGACAAGTCTTTTATGTTTAAAAACTTTTAAACAGATAAATGATTTTCTGAGGATCAAATAGGTTTGTTCTGAAATAAGTAATATCAAGAATAGTTTATGAAGTGAGTGAATATGAAGGAATGTTATTGATGCCTTAATTGGAACTAAGTCTGAAAAATAACCCATCTGGAACTTGATTGGAATGATTACACACCAAACCCACTAAACACGTCTTTTATCCAAAAAAAATAACTGAACTGCCGGTTATATCTCCGTTCGTATTAAATCATCTGATTTTCACGCCAAACTGTCTTTTGTTTCTGGACCTAGGTAACTTAAGTAATTAAGTCCGCTGGGGTGTTTCTACACCTAATGCCCTAAACCAACTGGTTTGGGAGCATTGGCCCAAAGCTCGCTAAGAAGCCTAGAAAGTCCAGATTAAAACAAAATCAAGCAAGTGTTCCCTCCGAGTTAAAATTCCTAACAGTTCTTTGTGTGAGAATAATCTTGATAAAAGACAGGCTTTTATAAAAAAATTTAACGGAGATATGAAGGTTTTATTCTATGATAAAGACTATTGCACGTTCACAGAGGTGTGTATGAAATGAAACCAAGAAAAAGGTGGAGTGAAAAATAAGACCTAGTTTCCTGTTACGGAAGATAGAAATTCTGAAGTTGAAACCTTACTGGAAAACGAAACTTGAAAAATGCTTAACTCTTTATAAAACTTATGTGATCCTTTTAAAATTGTTATCTGCGCTTTATTGTGTGACATGATGACTTAAATCGATCCTTCTGAAAACTTAACGACACTATTTGCACTGCACGTAAAGACATATAAAATCTGTAGTTAAATAAGAAGCGAGGTGTGAAAAATAAAGGTTCGATATCTAGACTTAGGATCATAGAATTGTTATTTTCTGAAACGAAACTTTAGGGGTTTGAATCTTAGTTATTTTACAAAACTAGCTTGACCGGATTTTGTGGGTAGTATCCGCTGAAAACCCTCAGGAGACAACACTCCTCCTACTAGGGACACCTAGAGGTTTAACGGCTTGTTGCACATGCTCAGTGCAATCGCGTTCCCTGCGAAAGTGAGGTTAGGAAATTTTTTGTGAATAAATTGGCTTTGCTCGGGACGAGCAAATGATAAGTTTGGGGGTATTTGTTCATATCAGATTTTTGCATTTTTATACCGCCCAATTTTTATCACATTACATATCGGTAGGTACTCTTGAGCCGTGTTTGCTAGTCAATTGTAGGATACAGGTTCTCGGCTCTAAACGGTGAAATCCATGGAAAGATACGACAAAATCCGAGTTCCTGCCAACCACAGATAAAACACGGGTCTCCGCTCTTTATCCGTCTGTTGCCACACACCAGTTTAGGAGACAAAATGACAAATCAATTGTCACCTTCATGCACAAAGCACAATGGCAACACCAAGACCAAGAAATCTACGCGGAGCTCAAGAAAATCCATGTCCAAATCACCTTTTGATCCACTAGAATTCTGGAAGAAATGTGGAATGATTATCAGAAAATACATGTACCAGACAAAAGGGGACAGCAGACCAGGGCAGCACACAAAATCCGACAGGCCAACTGACCCATAGGGCGGCGGAACCGCGGCAAAAGGGGGGTATAGGAGACGGTTCCGCGGCCGTACGGCCTCCTCAGGCTCTCAAACTTCAGGGGTACTTTGGACATTTCATATGGAAGCAGAATGTTGCCCTAGATTTTCATCTCTCTGCCTATAAATAGCCCAGAACCTTGTGAAGCCAAGTGTGCATAATCTTGTATTTTTTCTAGGTTTTAGAATACTTGTTCTTCTTCCTCTTCGCATCTCTTCTCCATTAAAACTTGTTGTGAGCTTTTGTGAGTGAAGAATGGTGAATAAAGAAGATCCTTTTACTTATCATGCTTGTCTTGTTCTTTTATAATTGCTTGTAATTTTAATTTGTTAACTTAGTTGTTGTTATTTCTTGTTGTTTCTTTCTTTTCTCTTTTCCTTTATCATTAAAACAACCATGATGCTTACGCTTGATCCTTGCTAAGGTGAGGTCGCAAATAGCTAGTTGTTATCTTCTAATCTCCTTCTTTCTATCTTCCTCTTTTGTTTTGTTTTCTTTTCATTATGATGTGTGAGTGGTTTCATACTTGTTAGGGTAGGATAAGGGAAGTTTGAGAGAAGGAAATCTCTCTCTCTTTCCTTGCCCAACATCTTGAATCGACTCCCGTTAATTGAACCACAATCCGCTCCTTACGGCACCCTATCCTACATGATAGCGGTGATTCCGTAGTGAGACCGGTTGTGGTTGAATTAACCGGAGGTTATGGCTAAGAGCCAAGAATGGACGGACAAGCACCAAAAGGAAGAACTTATGCGTTGGAAAGCCTAGCTTATACTCGCAAGTTCCTTCCTAGTCGTGCTAATCCCCGTTGTTGCCGATTACCGTAACACCGATATTAAGAAGGGCAATGAAAGAGGTGAGCGACTCCTAACTCAAACTAACCTAATCCTAACCCTAACAAGCTCTCTTTACATATCATTTTAACACTTAATTAATCACAACAAAATCTGGAAAACTGGACTTAACTCGTTAAAGCATATAGAAAAAGATTCCCATCTCCCTGCGGACGACCCGTACTCAACCGGCTAGCTACAAGCGAAACCGTCTTGATTGCGGTAATTAACTAAACTTAAACACGCAGAATCCATAACAATCATGTGCTCGTTTCCAGGCTTCACGGGCTTCTTGGATTTCTTCTTCTTTTTCTTCGAAGATTTTGACGGTTGGGCGTGAGTATTTGGGCCATTATCACGAGTCTTCGTAGTTGGGCGGGGCTTCAACATCCCTTCGATAATTTGAGGTTCAAGAGGGTCCTTCCATTCGATCGCAGGGCACGCATGAAGGTCTCTCAGCATTCTTTTGGTTTTAGTTGATAGCACGACCTCCCATGGAGCTTCTTCAATAAAGGAATAGGTTGCCCCCGGTGTATCTGCTTTCTTAGGAGTATGCGGTTGTGGTGGGTTCACCTTCCACTTTTCGGACAGTGCAAACTTCCCCTGGAGGTATTGATCTTCAATCCATCCTTTGAAGACGAAGCAATCCTCAATCGGATGACTTACCGTTTGATGGTAAGGGCAATAGTTAGGTTATTCACCTCAGTGGGTTGTGGCGGTCGCCTTGGATTTGGTAGGTTTATAAGTCTGTTGCGTACTGCCAGCTCGAATAACCGTTTCGTCTTGTCTCGTGGGAACGAGTTGGGACGCTTCATGTTCTCATTATAATACCGGCGTCTTTCTTCCAATTGATCCGCCAGCTTCGGGGCGTTAGGTTGCTGCTGGGCATTCGCGACGAAGGTTGCCCTTCCTTTACCCTTGTCATTCCGAGGTTCCGACTTCGGGGGAGGTGGTTTATGACCCATCTGGTCCATCTGAGCCAACTTGTCAATTAAAGCCTAGAATGTGGTTGGCTTAAAGAACATCATAAACTGGGAGATAATTGCGTGAGGGTCTAGGGTTCCCACGAACATGCTTACTGCGGGTGCTTCCTCAATGCGTTGCTCGCATCTCGACCACAAATTCCGCCAGCGTATAGCATACTGGATCCAGGTTTCGCCTGGTTTTACCCTGGCGTTAATCAGTGCCGTTATTGGAGTGCGTTCGCTGGCGCTTGCGAATCGCTGAGTGAATAGCAGCTCCATTTCAGCGAACGTCTTGATAGAATCGTTCGGGAGTTCCGAATACCATTCGAACGCTGTTTCTGATAAGCTGCCCACGAATTTGCGAAGCAACAGTTTATCATCGCCGCCGGTGTTACCGCAAAGGGCCCTGAACTGGGCAACATGTTGATGGGGATTGCCGGTCCCCTTATACACGTGGAATTTTGGTATTGTATAACCCGGCGGGTACTTGATTTGGTCGTACCAGCTTGGATATGGCCGCCCCGTTTTTACGACTTGACCAGCTGCCTCAGTCGCATGATGAACCCGGATTTGCTGGGCTATATAGTCGACCATATCAGCCTTAGAGATTGCCTCCTCTTTGGCCGTTGAGAGGGCCGGTGGTGGGTTTGACGTTTCTCCTCGGTCGTCTTCAAGAACGATTGGGGGATCCTCGGCGGGTGGGTCCTGCTGGGTCATCATTCCTATCATATCTTGGATGAGAAGGCCCATACGCTGTATGTTGGTTGCTTGTTCAGCAGCCTCTTTGTCCTTCTTCTCCACTATCCGGCGAAGGAATTCGGCATCGGTTTCTTCCTCCTGGCGTTCGTCTGAGGACGTTTCTGGGTTTTCTTTTGGCCTGGTAAGTGCGGCCATAGCATTCATCATTTCCTGGAGCTTTTGCTGTTGCTCCTGAGCTTTGGTCACCGATCTTGTGAGCGGTCTATGACCTGTAGACGCACGGCTGTCTTCTTTTCCTGACGCCATGTATACGGTGTGGACCATCATGCTCCCAGACTTAGGGCGTCTGGGCTCAGTGCTTTTAGCTGTCGTTGCAGGCTGGGGGATCTTCTCTGGCTTCCTCCTTTTATGAGCAGTGGAGGTTGAGGGGGCCGTTGAGGTGGGCGTCCAGACAGCCTTTCGTGGTTTAGCCTGGTGACCGGCTTCCGATTGGATTTTCAGCTTCTTGTGCTGGCGGGAGAAGTTTGGATCGATCATTGAATCTCGGGCCTGCCGCCAAACCTTATAGATTTTGGAAGACAGCTGTTGAGGAGATCGGGGCTGTTCTGACTTTATTTCCACAACCTTTTTTAGTGGGGGAGGAGACCTCTTTAGCACCGCAGTAGGAGAATTCCTTCGCACCTTATTTAGCATCTCGAAGCTGTTCCCCATTGGAACAGCAGCATTAACTTCTGCCGTCGGGGCTGATAGAGTTAGCCCAGAAGGGGAGTTGCCCCCAGCCTTCCTTACTCGGTGCCAATGGCGACGTCGAGCGTGTCGAGCGGACGGCGTTGGTTCAGCGGTGAGAATGGCTTCGTCTTGCCCCATATGTAGGTGGGGGGTCGCTGCTGGTGTTAGCCTATCAAAGACCGATGTCCTTTGGGTGGCGGGAGCGGGAGCTGGGGCCGTCAATCTTGTAAAGACCGATTTTTTGGCCGGGGAAGCCGCCCTGGCGATTTCAAGAGCAGGACCGGTCACTTTCTTAGAAGCAGCTTTCTCTGGGATTGTAGGCCCCATGATGGGTCCACAGGATTTCTGGCCCAATCTAGAGAAGACCGAGGCGCTGATGTTGGGCGACCCGTTGAGAGGAGCCGCGGTAGGGGTAAGACGATCAAAGACCGACTTCTTAGGAGCTTCCTTTGTCAGCACCGGCGCCGTGAAGCTTGTCGGTGGGAGCATGGTCCCAAAGAACAATCCGGTAGTGGCCTGAGTCACCTGGTCCACCGGTATTGTGAATAACGAAGCAGCTTGGGGTCCGTAGGCTATACCTCCTGGCGAGGCAGAGCGTTGGTCGCAAATGCAGTCCGAGCAGTTGGAGCATTTCGCAGAAGTAAAAGCCATCGATCCTTTGCTTTCTGTAATGAGCAAGACGCCAAGTCTTAGTATCCAAGGGCAACCATTAGCGAACCGCGATTGGTTCGCGAATCACGACACACGAAGTGTGGAGTGGAAAGAGAAAAAGGTCCCACCGGGCGTGCCATAATTTGTTCCGCTCCGAACGGCGGCCGAGACGTGGGCCGTCTCGCCTGAGGTTCAGGGCAGATGCTAATTGGTGCTATCCGTCCACTTCTCCGAAGATGCCAAGTTGATTTATGGCACCGTGTATCGGAGGTTTAGGCGGATGCGTCCGATGTAGCAGACTTCGTCAGATTCCCCCTCGCTTGAGGGGGTTTTTGATTGTGGGGACGCTCTTCCCTGCAGGCGCAAGCCCCTGCAATTAATTACGCTACCGCGTCGCGGTAACAACTTTCTCCTTCTCGAGATGGTCACTTCGTGTCGTGTGTGTTTGTTTTATGTTTTGTTGCCCGTGGATTGTTTACGGAGACCGAGTTATGTCGTCGCCCATAGGGCGTGGACTAGTCCAAATCCGTATTATCTTAGATTTGGGTTTGAGGATACGTTAGCCATATTTGAGGCCAAGATCAACTCAACGTTTGTTAAGGATACGTTAGTCTAACCTGAGACTAAGATCAACTTAACGGGATCGTTTAGATCCGACAAAAGAGCATTTGGGCTCCATTGTTCCAGTTTAGAGACATAGTGGTCCATTTAATGTATGGCCGTCGGGACCCGTCACCTCTCTGACGACGTTGAAGGATTACAACGACAGATGTCATAGGAGTTCAGAGATGTACCCTTGAACCAGAGTTAATTAGGGGGATCTATAGTCCAGTTTGGGACTAAAGTCTGTTTGAAAGGTTTAAGGATACGTTAGCCATATTTAAGGCTAAGATCAACTTAAACGGGATCGTTTAGATCCGAAAAAAGAGTGTTTGGGCTCTATCGTTCCAGTTTAGGGACATAGTGGTCATCGCTAGTTTAAGAACATTGCGGTCCATGGGTAGTTTAAGGACATTGCGGTCCAAAGTTAGTTTTAAGACATCTCGGTCAAGGTTAAGGACGTCGTAGTCCATGGGTTTAAGGAGCCCACAGTCCATTGTTAGTTTTAAGACATCTCGGTCAAGGTTAAGGACATCGTAGTCCATGGGTTTAAGGACCCCACAGTCCATTGTTAGTTTTAAGACATCTCGGTCAAGGTTAAGGACGTCGTAGTCCATGGGTTTAAGGACCCCACAGTCCATTGTTAGTTTTAAGACATCTCGGTCAAGGTTAAGGACGTCGTAGTCCATGGGTTTAAGGACCCCACAGTCCATTGTTAGTTTTAAGACATCTCGGTCAAGGTTAAAGATGTCGTAGTCCATGGGTTTAAAGACCCCACAGTCCATATCAATGTGTGGTCATCGGGACCCGTCACCTCTTTGAAGACGTTGAGGGATTACAACGCCAAGTATCAAAGGAGTGAAGAGATGTACCTTGGAACCGGAGTGGATTAAATAGTCTTTGGCCCAATTTGGGATCAAGACCAATTAATTATGTTATGAGCCCATTAGCCCAGTTAATTACGAATTGAGGACTTATGGCCATCTTGGGCTAAGTCTAATCATGTCTGGGACATCGGCCCTCCTGTTGGTCCCTTGAAAGAGAGGCTTTGCCTCTGGCCATTTAGCCAATTGGGCCAATGCCTAGTGTTAAACACTAAAGACCAATCAGTGTTGAACACTGAGAATGAGATTGATTAGTCAGTGTTTAACACTAGTAGATAGTTGGTGTCAAACACCAGCAACAAGGCCTTCAAATTAGTGTTACACACTAAAACAGACCAGTGTTAAACACTGGCAACAGAAATCCCAAATTAGTGTTGAACACTAAGGTAATCAGTGTTGAACACTGCAAATAAAGTTCTTTGCTTAGTGTTGAACACTAAGGCCAAACAACGTTTTAACACTGAATTCAGGGGTTCCAATTTAGCGTTAGACGCTGAGGCAAGAGGGGTCACGTGGTAGCACGTGAGGGCGCCCTCCCTTCGTTTGTTCTGCTGAGAAGATCGCATCTTTTGGAGCATCACGTGTCATCACGTGACGGGTGTTTGAATGGAATATGTTAAAGCCTCTGCCAAGGGTCACGTGGGTCACGTGAGGCACTGCCTCAAAGGGCTTTCTGTAGATCTTTTGGGAGGGGTCACGTGGTGACACGTGACCCTGTTTTTCTGTAGTTATTTAGAAGATCTGTTAATCCCTTTCAGGAATTAAATTCCTCGTAGGGTTGAACCCTGACAATAATTTCAGAGGAATTGAATTCTTAGTTCCTTTTGAAGAGTTGAACTCTGAATTTTCTGTAGGAATTAAATTCCTTATATATGTGAAGAAATGAATAGGGTTAAACCCTAATAAAAGCTTTAAGAAATTAAACCCCCACTCTCTGTTAGAGAATTATTTTGGGGAATAAGATTAAGAGAATTAAATTCTTGTTGTTTTAACAGAACTAAGTTCTTAACTAGGGTTAAACCCTGATTCTTTTCATTCTGAAGGAATTAAATTCCCATAACACAGGGTCAAACCCTAATTTTATTTTGATGGAATTAAATTCCTATAGTTCTGTGAGAATTAAATTCTCGTGCTTCCATTCCCTCTCTATGCTTTGGATCTGCATGGCAGGATCTCAACCTATTGAGAATTAAATTCTCAACTCAAGGGGTGATGTGCACTTTACAGATCCTCCATCCAAGAGAGAAGAAATATGTCCTTCTGTTTTATATCAGAGTTAAACTCTGTTGAGAATTAAAAAACCTTCCCTTTCTTACCTAGGGTTTTCTTTCGCAGAAGATCCAAATTCCTCTAAAGTATCAAGGCTCTCTCTCTTTTCTTCCCTCTGCATATATATATTTCTTGTATGTCTCTTGGCTCCTATTTATAGGAGAAGCAGCCGAGTTAATTAGTTTTGGTGAATCTTTCATTTGGAGATTTGATTTGTATTCACCACTCATTTTGGACCTTTGGATTATTAAGTGAATTTTATTCACCATTGGATTTTAAATCCAGAGATTCTCCTTTGTTATTTTGGTTAGATTTTACGGGGATATCTTTCCAAATTCGAGATTTTCCCATAGATAGATGATATTTAATCACCTTTAAATCATTAACTCAATCGGTTGCTTTTGGAAAGATTTGAGAGGTCTTTTCTCAGAATTTAATTCTGTTAACAAATGGGCTTTGAAGTCGGTCACGTGTGGCCACGTGACCCTTGGTCACGTGTGGGCACGTGACCCCCTTGGAACGAGCCTTCTTCTTTCTTTTTGCGCTCTGTCTTCTGGTTGCTGCTTAACCGTCACGTGCCATCACGTGACCCCTGGTCACGTGTGAGCACGTGACCCTCGTCTGGACTCTTTTTCTTGATTTAGCCGGAGAACAAATCCGCTGCTTTTGATTATCACGTGCCAACACGTGACCCTGGTCACGTGGGAGCACGTGACCTCTTCTGAAGCCTTTTCCTTGATTTGATCAGGGAACCGGTTTGCTATTGAAGCCACTTTTAATTGTCACGTGCCAACTCGTGACCCAGGTGACGTGGGAGCACGTGACCCTTTCTGGAGCCCTTTTCTTTGATGTATTCGGGAAGCTGAATTTGCCTTGCCGATGCTTTGAGATGTCACGTGCCAACACGTGACTGCTGGTCACGTGTACGCACGTGACCCTTTCTGAAGCCTTTTCCATAAGCTTTTCTGATTTTAAATCAGGAAACACATACATACAACTAACAATCTCCCACTTACACTAGGGCCAGCTGCTACAGTATCGCATACCAAGCATCCCGAAGAGTCCCTCAAACTGTATATGGGGAATGGCCTTCGTGAGTGGATCCGCTGCGTTGTTCTTCGTGTCAACCGTACCGACCTCTATCTCCCGGCGATCAACTATCTCCCGGATCAGGTGATACCGCCTCAGAATATGCCTGGATCGCTGATGGGACCTGGGTTCCTTGGCCAAAGCCACCGCTCTATTGTTATCACAATACAAAGGTATTGGATGCTCAATGGATGGAACCAATCCAAGTTCAGTAATGAACTTCTTGATCCAGACGACCTCTTTGGCAGCATCGTTGGCAGCGATGTATTCAGCCTCCATCGTCGAGTCTTCCACGGTTTCCTGCTTGGAACTCTTCCAGCTAACCGCCGCTCCGTAAAGGGTAAAGACAAATCCCGAGTGTCACTTAGAGTCGTCCTTATCACTCTGGAAGCTCGAATCGGTAAAGGACTCCACTTGGAGTTCTCCGTTACCATACACCAAGAGCATCTCTTTAGTCCTTCGTAAGTACTTGAGAATGCTCTTCACAGCTGTCCAGTGACTCTCTCCATGATCAGCTTGATACCTACTCACTACACTTAGTGAGTGTGCTACATCGGGTTTGGTACATAGCATCACATACATGATAGAGCCTACAGCCGAAGCATAGGGTATCCCTTGCATGCGAGCTCTCTCCAAATCAGTCTTGGGAGACATCACATTGGAGAGAGTGAGTCCAGAGATCGTGGGTAAGTTCCCACGCTTGGATTCTTCCATACTAAACCTCTTTAGTATGGTGTCAATGTACCTGGATTGGGACAATCCCAGTATCCATTTGGATCTATCTCTATAGATCTTAATCTCCAAGATGTAGGAGGCATCCCATAGATCTTTCATTGAGAATCTTTGCGATAAGAAGAGCTTGACCGATTGCAGCATAGGAATGTCATTTCCTATCAAGAGTATGTCATCCACGTACAATACGAGGAAGACAACCTTACTCTCTGCCACCTTCTTGTATATACAAGGTTCATCTACATTTTTTACGAAATCAAACTCTTTGAGAACGACGTCAAAGCAGATGTTCCAACTCCATGATGCTTGCTTTAATCCATAAATGGATTTAAGCAGCTTGCATACCTTCCCGCTGCTCCCACTATCTACGAAGCCCTCTGGCTGAGTCATGTACATGCACTCTTCTAAATCACCGTTTAGAAAGGTGGTCTTAACATCCATTTGCCAGATTTCGTAGTCATGATATGCAGCAATGGCAAGCATGATCCGGATGGATTTAAGCATAGCCACTGGAGAAAAGGTTTCGTCATATTCCACACCTGGTCTTTGACGAAAACCCTTTGCAACAAGTCTAGCTTTGAAAGTCTCCACTTTCCCATCTACACCAAGTTTTTTCTTGAAGATCCACTTGCTCCCAATGGGTTTTACCCCTTCAGGAGCATCTTCCAAAGTCTATACTTTGTTGGTGTACATGGATTCCATCTCGGACCGCATTGCATCCATCCATTTCACTAAGTCCCCACTCATGATGGCCTGCTCGAAGCTAGTTGGGTCATCATCCTCCATGATGCAATCCTCGCTCCCACCATCCATGAGAAAACCGTAGTATCTCTCAGGTGGGTGAGGAACCCTAGTAGATCGGCGGAGTGGCTGGGGTTCATCGGGAACTACCGAATCCTCTGGTTCCACTAAATTTTCAGTTTGAGTTTGTGTAGCCGGAATTTCTTCCAGTTCTACATCGTTGCCACTAATTTCTTTTGTAAGAAATTCCTTTTCTAAAAAGGTGGCATGTCGAGAAACAAACACTTTTTGTTCCTCGGTATGGTAGAAAAGATATCCATGTGAATGTTTGGGATATCCCACAAACTTTCATAGAACTGACCGTGCCTCGAGTTTGTCCAAATTTTGCGTCTTGACATAGGCCGGACAACCCCATATCTTAACTCGTTTAAGACATGGTCTCTTCCTACTCAATATCTCATATGGTGTGGTAGGTACAGATTTAGATGGAACTTGATTCAATAGGTATGCTGCTGTCTCCAGCGCATATCCCCAGAAGGAAATAGGTAACTCAGCTGTGCTCATCATAGAGCGCACCATATCTAATAGGGTGCGATTCCTCCGTTCCGATACACCGTTGCGCTGTAGTGTATATGGAGGAGTTAGCTGAGAGAGAATCCCATTCTCTTTTAGGAAGTCCAGGAATTCATTGCTCAAGTATTCACCTCCTCGATCAGATCGAAGGATTTTAATACTTTTTCCGGTTTGGTTCTCGACTTCTTGTTTATATTCTCTAAATTTCTCAAAAGCTTCTGATTTGTGTTTCATCAGGAACACATATCTGAATCTAGAGAGATCGTCAATGAATGTAATGAAGTACGCAGAACCATTCCTGGCATGTGTAGACATGGGGCCGCATACATCACTATGTACCAGTCCCAAGAGTTCCGTAACTCTCTCTCCGTGTCCCGTAAACGGAGTTTTGGTCATCTTGCCTTTGAGAAATGACTGGCAAGTGTCATAAGATGAAAATTCAAATGGATTCAAATATCCATCCTTATGCAACTTAGCTAGTCGTGTCGAATTGATGTGACCCAGTCTAAAATGCCACAAGAAGGATTCGTTCAGTTCTGAACTCTTCCTCTTGTGTGTTTGTTATGCTTAGAATTGTTGATTGATTTAGAACATAAATGCCATTGCACATCGTGCCTGATCCAACCAACTTTTGGTTTAGAAAAATGTTCATAACATTATCCTGTAATACAAAATTATATCCTTTTTTACTCAACAAAGAAACCGATATAATGTTGCATATCAGGTTCGCCATGTAATAGCATTCGTTCAGAATCAATGTATTACCAGTTGGCAATACAAGGTGATATTCCCCTACGGTTTTAGCTGCAACAATTGCACCATTTCCAACCCTTATGTCTTTATCACCTTCACCAAGTTCTCTACTTTTCCTAAGCCCATGTAACTGATTACATATATGGGATCCTGACCCGGTATCTAATACCCAGGACGTTGAGCAAATGGAGAAACAGTTCTCTGTAACGAACACACCCAAAGAAAATGCATCAACATGTACTTTCTTCATTCGGGTGGCATGGGAATCCTGGTATTCCCTATATCCTGTTCAGTCCTATAAGTCTTATAAGAAAGAACGGAACCAACGTTCCCCAGCACAATATAACATGCGGGTTCAGTCAATGCATCCATATTATTATCTTTATTAAGGCATGATATGGTCGCTACCTGGAGAGAGAGTGAAGAAAACACTTTAGCGTATGCTCTTGCAAGATCAGATTGGTTATTATTTTATCTAATCAGGACGGCTCCCACTGTTTTTATCAAATCTTCCTTCAAACCCTAAAAGGAAAGACTAGCCGGGATTTATTACACCCTACAACTTCGCCAATCTTTCAGCCAGGCCAGTGTCGGTACTTTGAGGGAGGTTCCCCGTGCTTTGGCACGGACCTAATTAAAGTAAACCTCGTTTTCCCAGAGGCGTAACCCCGTTGACACCTTTCTAGACACCTACTTGATCGACTAATTATCCTGTGTAAAACTCTCTCGGGAGTAACAATTACTCGCAGTGGGTATCGGGATCCGACTATCTTATAGAAGGTATGCAATCTAATTGCAAATTTCAATACATTGAAATTCCCGATAATGTTTTGCCCCTAACCCCTATGACCTTGACAAAGGCCAACAAATCATAGGATGCTAGTCAAGTTCAACCCGTCATTTCTTGATTGAATCAAATCCACCCGCACGACCCTTGACAAAGGCCAACAAGGTCGTACGATTACCCTAAAACAATCTGCATCATATGCATAAGCAGATAAGCACCATTCAGCTACCGCACACTACGCCTTGACAAAGGCCAAAAAACGCAACATGAATACTAAACAGTTCTTATCTAAACTGACGGAGGGCTACGACAGGTTTTTCTGAAAACCTATTGCGTAATGAACTTGATATCATTGTAGAATCGAGTGAATTTTGAAATGGAGTGATTTTGAGGGTTTTATTAGTTTTGCTAAAGAGGTCACTCCTGGTGAAGGGATCTCGGCTCTTTCCTTATGGAATAAGGTGCAGGATATATCATATACTATGCAAAGAAAAACACTAAAAGCAATCAAAAACCAAACCGAGTGTTGTAGCATCTGCCAGTTTTGCTAAAGAGGTCACTCCCGGTGAAGGGATCTCGGCTCTTTTCTCATCGAATAAGTAGATGGATATATCACATATATCGCTATGCAAAGCAAAAACTGTAGCTACCCTTTTTGAAAATTTGATTCTTTACAACATCTTTTAGGTTTCTTTTCTTTCATTAATCACATTAATGAAGTCCCATCATTTAAGTCACCTAAACATCACAGATAAATATGACGTATACTTATGCCATCCGCATTCGCCTCCATGTCCCCTCGTGCACCGTTAGGTTAGGTAACTAACGGCAGAGCGGGGCAGGGCTAGCGCGGGTGTAAAACATAAGTAACATCTATATAATATATCATATATACTATATACAGTATTTATCACAACATATCAAATGATCACATCACAGATATCGCAGCAGAAGAAACATATGAAACATTGGATATACTAGGACGTCCGTGTTTTATTTTGAGCCTCTATAAAACAGGATTCCACGGTCGCGATGAATGGCCAAACCCACACCCCTAGACCCCTACGAGAGCGGCAAGCAACCTACCAATTCTAGAGTTAGGAGACCAGGGCTCGACTCCTCGAGTTGGTCTTCCACTGGACTCTAGAACCCGGTTACTTGTGCTCTCCTCCTTGGGTCTATCCTAGTGCGGAAAAGCAAATAATATACAAATGGTGACATCAACCTCAACCCGGAAGTGCCCCAATAAAAGAATATTACATACATTTAAATTTACATGAATGAAAATAAAAACTCTCATCTCACATAAAACCCCCGGCTATTCAAAACGCGACGATCCAATATAACATATCCAGCAACACATAACATCACATGTCATCAACGTAAGTAAGTATTCATACACCGATCATCGTTGATGTATAGCAACGAAAACCGGCAATACAACAACATACTACACTTACGGTCACAGAAAAGAAAGTGTAAAACTACAACATCTGGAATCCAAAATCTCTTTAGACATCGTAAATCCGAATATCACAAACTTCGCATTTCATGCCTAACTTTATGAATTCCACATATTGTATCACATTCCAGATAAATAGACACTATTAAACTTTCCAAACAGATAATAGAATACCCATGATTTCCTAAATAGCTCAACACTTGAGCGGAGTTCAGAAATTCAAGAATACGTCACAGTAGCAACGGTCCAGCCGTAGAAGGGTCAAGCAAACGCCTCACATGTGGCACGCCGTACTGCCCCAAACCCTAAGGTTCAAAAGGCAGTTCAAGACGGTTACATATGTTAGTTATGTTTATACCCTAGAGGCCATTGTTGTGCATATGATGTATATTATGATGGATGCTTGGATATATACAGAGAGGACTTTCTTGCTCGTCATGATAGTATGCTATTTGGTTTCACTTTATCTTAACATGTTGACTTGTATTGGTTTACTGTCTTCCTCTCACATGTTGATAAAGCCCTTAGGATTTGTACTCGACTACCGGGACTATGATGAGATCATACTAGTGGGGCCACGGTAGTCGATGAGTACATCCTATAACTGTTCCTAGTCGAGGGTATATCGAGACAGGGCATCGATACACTAGAGTAAACTAGCGTATACGCATCTTGACCCATATGATGGGTAATGGATGATCCCATATCCATCGGTGTTTCACATCAAGGATGGTGTACGGGTGCTCAGTGGAGACTGGGTACACTGGACGGACTCGCCGAGAACTCCCAGATGGTGATATACCACACGTCAGATGGCAGTTCTCCGGTGACACTGGTACATCGTAGTCTGTAGACCCGAGATCGTCATAGGGTCTTGTGTGATTCCCACTGTGCTTTGATTTCCACCTTACCACGTCCAAGAGGGCGTGCAAAACGGTGGCTTTTGGGCAAAGCCCCGAATCACATGGAGGCAATGAGCGATAGGAGGGGATTCATCTCTCCCGGTATAGGGAGTTAATGTTGTGCTGTATTCGATTGGCTATAACTGGAAGTCCCTGGCCAGGGCTGATATAGAGATACACTGGTAAGTGTTACCAGTAGTTTCTCGACCTGTAATGAGCCTCACATCGACACGACTTATCAGTTTCTGGGATCTGACGTATACTACCCCTAGACTTGATATGCGACATATCAGATGAACAGACCGGACTGTACAGGAGTGTTACTGATTGGATTCATAGGAGAACGGACAGGCTAGCTGATTGATCTTCTGATCTCTCAATACCTGGGTGGCTGTTACGTTTAGTTGACCGCTTGCAGCTTGTGGGTGTTTGATATGATCATCACCTGCTACCGGCGTATTGACGATTCTTTAGAGTCCTGCACAGAGGTTTCTTGGCTCAGGCAAAACGGAGTAGAGGCAGATATATGATATGTGCAGGACCGAGGATAATGCGATATGTGATACCGTACTATATTCTCACGATATTTAGATATGAACCGGGTCATCGGATCAAGTGTTGATTCGATGAATCGGTACATGAGATATTAGTCGGTTATATTCGATATAGCCGGATTGTCGGATCAAGTGTTGATTCGATGATTTAATGTATAATGATATATATGATATATTGTATTACATTATCTATTATTGGCTCGCTTTATTATTTCATTTTCTCACCGGATTAATACATTGATATATATGCGATATATATTAATTGTATTATTTTCTTTTGTTGCAAACATATAATATATATGTGATATATATTATTGTGACATGATATGATTTATTATGAAACATGTTTAGTGATGATAAAAAGATATTAGGGTTTGATTAGGGTTAGCTCCTTCTTGCTCATTCTAGAAGGATTTCTTTTTGTCTTGATTAAGATATTATGGTTGATACTTATCCATGACTCATTCTTAACCTAACCAAACCCTAGCTCTAGTTTATTCTCTACAAAGGTTAAGCCTCTCATCCTTGACCATGGTTCCATAATCAATCATATACTCTTATTACTATTCATCACAAAAGGATTATCTCATTTTTTCTTCATCTTCTTCTCTCTTGAGTTTTTGGAAGAGCTCACTAGATTTTCCTTTGGTGATGATTTCTTGTGAGAAATTGATATAAAAAGAAAGCATAAATACTACTCCATCATGCTCATCTAATCTAGCCCATTAGATTAGGGTGTTCAGCTTCTTTAGAGTAAGAGAGCTTGGGTTATAGCAACTTCGACGTAGATTATCGGAGAAGCGGAACACTACAAGCTAGCATAGATCGTTCGAGTCGTGGAGCCTCTCTTGAGTCCGGGAGATCGTGGATCACGGCGAAGGGACTTCTACTCGGACCTTGTGAAGCGAAGGAGCGGACTACAAAGGTTGTAATCCCTCACACATAGTAGTAAAGATGTTTACTTGCATGTTAAACCCTAATAATCTAGCAAAGATCCCGGCTATGGGTTGTTCGGCACGTCTAAAATTTTATCCGGTCATGTTTGATGCCTTATGAACCCTCACAAGAGTGCCTCGGAACCCTACAGGTGCCATGGGTCCCTCATTGGATGGGGTGGCTGCCTGATCTACAGTGGTATCAGAGCTACTAGGCATTGGATGTCGACCCATGGGGGTTCTCACTGTGTGACAGTGTGGCGAAGCATAGGCTCTTACCCCCAGGGTGTCCTGAGACTGGAAGGTGTTCCTGCGGGTTGTAGTCTTCGCGAGGGGGCTTGCGTAAAATGTAGATGCTGAGGGACCTGTAGGTGCCACGGTGACCCCATTGGATAGGGTGGCTGCCTGACTTACAGTGGTATCAGAGCCTAGCTAGAGCATTAGGCGACGTGTTTACGAAGTTAAAACTCCGAACGAACTCCGATACGACGATTTGTACCCCTCTCTGGACTTTTTATAAAAACTGTGATTTTTCTGTATTAAAAATATCTAAAAATTACGGCAGGGAATTATAAGAGTCGGTGAAAAACGACAGGCTAAACCGTAGGTACTGCCGCGGAACCGCGGCCAATCCTTGCTTGGGTCGCGGAACCGCGGCCATACTGTAGAGTTTGACTTTTTGTTTTTTCTACAGTTATGACCGTCTCTGTTATTTATAATTTTTGGGTATTTTTAATCTGACTCAAGTGTTGAGCATTCTGGGGTTTATTTTGTAATCGTAGATTCGATCGGAATATTTAAATTCGTTATTATTTCCGGATATTTAGAAACTGTTAAAATGTTTGAACGGATATCATTAACTCATTTTTTCCCGGCACGAAAAGCTTTCAAGTGTTGAATTTTTATCGGGTTTAAATCTTCCGGAAAATTGTGCAAGCAACACGGTGGACCCTCTAAAAGACAACAAACCTTAACTCGATTATTTGACCGTCTTGAACTGCCTCTAAACCTTAGGGTTTGGGGCAGTACGACGTGCCACATGTGAGGCGTTGGCTTGACCCTTCTACGGCTGGATCACCGGTACTGTGACATATTCTGGGATTATTTGAACTCCGCTCAAGTGTTGAGCAATTCAAGAAATTTTGGCTATTTGATTATCTGTTCGGAAAGTTTAATACTGTCTATTTATCTGGAATGTGATACAATATGTGGAATTCATAGAGTTAGGCATGAAATGCGAAGTATGTGATATTTCCGATTTACGATGTCTAAAGTGATTGTGGATTCCAAATATTGTAGTTTTACAATTTCTTTTCTATGACCGTAAGTGTAGTATGTAGTTGTATTGCCGGTCTTCGTTGCTATACATCTACGATGATCGGTGCATGCATACTTACTTACGTTGATGATACGTGATATTATGTGTTGCTGTGATATGTTATATTGGATCGTCGTGTTCTGAATAGCCGGGGGTTTTATGTGAGATGAGGGTTTTTATTTTCATTCATGTAATTCATTTGTATGTAATATTCTTTTATTAGGGCACTTCCGGGTTGAGGTTGATGTCACCAGTGTATATTATTTACTTTTCCGCATTAGGTAGACCCAAGGAGGAGAGCACAAGTAACCGGGTTCTAGGGTCCAATGGGAGGCCATCTCGAGGAGTCGAGACCGGGTCTCCTAACCCTAGAATTAGCAGTGTTACTTGTCGTTCTCGTAGGGGTCTTAGGATGTGGGTTTGGCTATTCGTCACGACCGTGGAATCCGTGTTTTATACCGACTCGTATTGAAAACACGGACAACCTAGTATATCCAATATTTCATATATGTTCTTCTGCTGCAATGTTCTGTGATGAGATCATATTACCGCCTGAGGCGAATGCTTATACTATATATATATATTTATATATGCTGATATATAAATATTACTGCTTTCGTTTCTTCTGTGATGCTTAGGAAGCATAAGCTGATGGGATTTTATTAATGAGATTAATAAAAAGAAAAGAAATCTAAAAGATGTTGTAGAATCAAAACTTTATAAAAAGGGCAGCTACAGTTTTGCTTTGCATAGCGGTATATATGATATACCCTGCACCTTATTCGATAAGGAAAGAGCCGAGATCCCTTCGCCGGGAGTGACCTCTTTAGCCAAACTGGCAGATGCTACAAAACTCGGTTTGTCTTTTGATTGCTTTTAGAGTTTTGCTTTGCATAGCGATATATATGATATATCCTGCACCTTATTCGATGGGGAAAGAGTCGAGATCCCTTCACCGGGAGTGACCTCTTTAGCAAAACTGATGAAAGTCTCAAAATCAGTCCATTTCAAAATTTCACTTGATTCTACAACGATATGAAGTTCATTACGCAATAGGTTTTCAGAAAAACTTGTCGTAGCCCTCCGACATTTCAGATAGATATTACTTAGTATTCGTGATACGGTTGTTTAGCATTCGTCAAGGCGTAGTGTACGGTAGCTATTTACTATTTATCTGTAGCATATGATGCGATTGGATTAGGGTATTCGTACGGCGTTGTTTGGCATTCGTCAAGGGTCGTGCGGGTGGGTTTAATTCAAACAAGAAATATACGGGTTGAACTTGACTAGCGAACTATGAGTTGTTTGGCATTCATCAAGGTCATAGCACGTTAGGGGCAAAAGCATTATCGGGAATTTCAAGTGTTGAAATTTGCAATGAGATTGCATACCTCCTATGAGATAGTTGGATCTCAATACCCACTGCGAGTAAGAGTTACTCCTGGGAGAGTTTTACACAGGACAATTAGCCGATCAAGTAGGTGTCTAGAAAAGTGTTAACGGGGTTATGCCTCTGGGAAAACGAGGTTTACTTTAATTAGGTTCGTCCGAAAGCACGGGGAACCTCCCTCATGTTAGTGTATATGCCTTAGAGGCCATTACTGTATCATACAAGTTTGTATATTACTTAATGGAAGCTTGGGATATTCACCTTGTATAGACAATCTTGCTCAATATAGTAGTATGCTACTTGGTTTGTTTCTACTTTAATGTGTACATGTGTTTATTTTAGTATATCACCAATACACATTAGTGGAGCCTTTAGGATCTTTGCTTGATTACCAGCGTTGTTATGGCAGTCACACTAGTGGGGGCTGGGTAATCCACAAGCACATCTTTATGCAGGTCCCTAGTTGTAGGACTATCGAGACATGGCATCGATACTCCGGAGTAGACTAGCGTATGCGCTTCTCATCCCAGCTCAGGAGACGGTCTGTCCCACAGCCGTCAGTACCTCGTACTTGAGATAGTATGCGGGTGCTCGTTAGGTTACGAGTACTTTGGACAGGACTCGTCGGGAACTGTTGGTTAGTATTATACCTATCGTCAGTTATCAGTTCCCAGGTGACATGAGTACAGCTTAGTCCGTTGACTTGACACTTTCACTTCGCCTCGAGTGTGTTCCCACTGTACTTTGATTACCACCCTACCACGGCTCAAAGGAGTCGTGCAAACAGGTAGTTTTTTGGTGCAGTCCCGAAGCACTTGGAGGCAGTGGCGGTTAGACAGGAATCGTCTCTCCTGGTATTGGGGGTTGATATCGCGCTGTGTCTAGGAGAGCCATTACACAAAGTCCCTGGCCAGGGCAAGCGAGATAGACTGGTAGGTTTCCAGGGTTATCTCAGGTGTTCTGGGCTACACTCCGACACGACTTGTACCGCTTGTAGGGGACTGACGTTTACCGCCCCCTAGGCCCGCAATACGATATGATCAGACGAACAGACTGGACTGTATGGTGATTGTCACATTCAGGCTCAGTAGGAGTTCAGATGGGTTTCACCTCGTCAGTCTTCTTGTCGGCATCTACCTGGGGACCGTTACGCACAGCTAGTGCCGCTTGCGGTTTGTCGTTAAACTCACTGCCAGCGTAGTGTCGAGTCTTTAGAGTCCCACACAGAAAGCTATTCTCCTTTAGGCAAAAGAGTAGAGGTCGCATGGTTTTGCGACAGGTCGCATGGTTTTGCGATTGGGTTCGGTCACATCCGTGCACTTGTGCACGTTTGGTGTCCGGACAGTTAACACTAGCGGGCTTTGGTTTAAGCCAGATCCTAGTGTACATTTTGGGATTGGTTTTATCTCGTTTGTATTCGTGTTTCTCGGAACGCGGATGCGGGTGTGTATGCACAATTGACAGAGAGACAGAGGCAGCGGATTCTCATTGGGGTTGTTAACTGTTGACTGTTCACTGTTGACCATTGACTTTTGCTAAACCCTAATGAGAATAAGAAATATAATTAACAATAATATTAATTAAGTATTATAGTGACATGGTTCTTGAGGGGTTGACTTTGTTGACTTGTTGACTTTGTTGACCGGTTGACTAGGTTGGACTAGTTGACCATCATCATGACAATGGCTATCATTTCGTGGCAAAGACTTTTGCTTGCTTGCTTGTTTTTGCAAAATGAGTGCATGAAATGATATAGCCATTTTGACTTGAACCATCACACAATACTTGATTACTATTTTTGTTATGATGGTTTTGGATTATGAGAACTCGGATGGCAAAAGAGTTACTCATTCTCTTATTTCATTTCTCTCTCTTGGTTTTTCCCTCCTTCTTGCTCTTCCTCTTGCTCTCTCTCTAGTTCAAGGCAACACCCTCTCATGAGTTGAGAAACATTTCCTTAGAGATAAAAGAAAACCCATATCACTTCTCTAGTCATTCTAGTTCACAAGGTTTAGCAAACCAAGTGTTCTAGTTTCTTCAAGTTCGAAGAAGAAGCCAAAGATAGAAGCTTTCAGGTGGATCCATCTTCGGCGCAAGGAGACGACGGGGTGAGGCCGATCCGTACACCGGAAAGAGTTGAAGACGATTGAGTTCAAGAAAGGTATAACCCCCTAACCGAGTAGGTAAAACTCTTGTTAGGTTTGTTAGTTAGTTGTTTAACAAAGATCTGTATTTTGAGTCCGTGTTACCACCTCTTGAAAAATCGTTTTTCATCATTTCCGCAAGGCCGTATGTACCGAGAGAGGTAACGTGGACTTACAGTGGTATCGGAGCCTAGTTAAACACTATCTAACATGTTAGCAATGTAAGTAGAAGTTCGATCGGAGAAAATATCACAAAACATAGCCGAGTAGCATAGTTTCTGCCGATTTTTTCCTCTGTTCCAAAAGTAATAAATCATACATGAAAAATCGGCTCAGGCTTTTGTTAAGACACCCAAGAAAATTGGTCCAACGAACCGGTCAATTCGCCGCCGGGATCACGCTATCGCCGCGGTTCCGCGGCCGAGTTGACTCGGCCGCGGAAAATTTTTCATGCAGTGTGTTTCTTGGGTTGTTTTGGGATTTTTAAAATATGTTTTTTCTGCCCAGATTTTGCAGAAAGAAAAATTTGTGTTTGGGGCCTAAAAATCCGTATTTTGATCGAACTTCTAAAGACTTAAGCTGACGGGTATATATCTGTGATGTGTTATATGTATTGAACGTCCGCTAATCGCTATACGTCGATTAGTGGGGGTTATACATATCTGTGATCTGTAATGTTGATGGTATGTATATATGAATTCATTGGATTGTCGCAAATGAATAGCCGGGGGTTGTGAGATGAGAGTTTTTCCTTTTATCTTTCAATTCATGTAATATGTAAATTGATGTAATATTATTTTTGGCCGCACAACCGGGTCGGGGTTGTAGCCGTCATTGTATAATTTCTTTTACTATTTTTGCTCCTAGGATAGACCCATGGTGGGGTGCACAAACTACCGGGTATCTCGAAGTGCCGAGTGGTCTACTCACGTCATTGAGGGAGGTTGCTCTGCTTCGGATATTTGGCGGGTAGTTTGCCGCACCCGTAGGGGTCTAGGGTGGGGTATTAGCTATTCATCGCGACTGTGTAATCCGCTTTTCGTTACAGGCTTGTACGAATTGCAGATTCCTAGTATATCCAATGTGTTCATCTGTGATCTGAAATGACTATCATTGCAATATATCTATATATGATATTATTTAGGCGTTGCTTATGTTTTGCATCCGCCCTAGTCTAGCCCCCGCTCTGTCGTTAGTTAAGTAACCTAACGGGTAATGATGGGGCCCCGTGGCGAATGCGGATGGCAAAAGCATACGTCATATTTTGGTTTTTTTCTGCAATGATAGGATTAAATGATGGGACGCATTGGAATTAATGCAAGAAAAAATAAACTAAATAAAAGTCGTTGGAACACTTTCAAAACCATTCGGTTTCTTTTCAAAAGAACTTTTAAACGCGGAGCTTAAGCCACTCCTTTTAAAAGCTATCTCGTTCCATCGATTATATCAAATTCACTACATTCACGGTTTTGCCAAAACCATCCGTAGCCCTCCATCATTTCAGTTAAATATTCGGTAGTATTCAAGCTATGTATTTTGACCTCACGCCAAGGCTTAGTGATTGGTAGCTGCCGGATATTTATCTGTTGCATAGATAGAATGCGTTGGTTTGAGACAGTCGTACTGCTATTTTGGCCTACGTCAAGGGTAGGTACGGGTGGGTTCAAATTAACCTAGATAATGATGGGAAGAACTTGACATGTGACTTATGACATTTTGACCTCATGCCAAGGTCATAAGAGCATGGGGCAAAAATCCACATCTGGAGTTTCAAAAGAACTGAAACTTGCTAGCGCTGCATACCATTTGGAATGTGATGATTCTGGTAGGATTCCTTCAGTTTTGTCACGCAATGATATTTGGATCCCGATCCTACTATGAGTATATGCTACTCCTCTAGAAATTTCTCACTTAACGATCAATGCTATAAACCAAGTAGGTGTCTAAAAAGGTGTCAGCGGGGCTACGCCCCAGGGAAAAGAGGTTATTTAATTAAGGAACTTCGCGAAAGCGTTGGAAAATCTCTCTCGAAGTACCGACACTGGCCTGGCTGAACGGTTAAGCAAGTATTGTACGGTGAGATTGATCCTGACTAATTCTTCCTTTATGGTTTGAGGAGGGATTCGAGAGACAGTGGGAGCCATCCTGTTTAGACAAATTAAAAACCACTCTAAACTTGCAAGAGCATCATGCTAAAGTGTTTCTTCTCTCTCTCCTAATTGCAGCGACCAAACATCATGACCGGACTTAAGTTACTACTAGATAAAAACATAATGACAGGGCCAAACAACAAAGATTGGCTCAGAAATGTCAAAATGGCAATCACTTATGACAAGTTGGGGTATCTTCTTACCACCAAAGCTCCCCCTGTCCCATGTCCCAAAACCAGCGTCGCGGATAAGGAAATCCGTAAGACCTGGGAAATCGACTGCACGAAGGCCAAGTGCCTCGTGCTTGCCTCTATGGACAACGAACATCAGAGGAGGCACGAGAATATGGACCTCGAATCTATATTTCTCCATAAAAAAGAACTGTATGGAGAGCAATCTCGTATCGCCAAATACGAAGTGTCGAAGAAGTTGTTTTCGGCAAGATTGGCCGTCGGATCATCGGTAGCGGAACACGTGCTTAAGATGATTGGCTACATAGAGGAGCTCGCGGACCTTGGGACCACGTTGGAGAATGAGCTCTATACGGACTTGATTCTTCAGTCCCTTCCTTCCACTTACGCCCAGTTCATCCTGAATTTCAACTTGCAAGAAAAGGAAGTTGAACTTTCAGAGCTCCTCAACATGCTGAGGAGTGCAGAGGGTACCCTACAGAAAGGTAGGAAAACATCCACTTTGTTTGTAGGAGGATCTTCCTCTTCTAGGTCCAAGGCGAAAGCCAAGGGAAAGAAGAAGAAAACCCCTGCCAAACCAAGGGGCAGTGTTAGTAAGGTGGATACGAAGGGAAAGGCAAAAGCAACAAAGGTAGCAGGGAAGCTTGTGGATAAGGAAGAATGCTTTTACTGTTACAAGAGTGGACACTGGAAGAAAGATTGCAGGGCTTGGAAAGCCAGAACACAGGATCTGAAGCAGGTTGCGGCTTCAACTTCATGTGTGTATGTTATTGAAAACTGTCTATCAATAAACTCTACGTCCAGGGTATTGGATACCGGATCAGGATCTCATATCTGTAATTCTTTGCCGGCGTTGAAAAAGCGTAGGTTTTTGAAAGCAGGTGACATGACCCTCAGAGTTGCAAATGGAGCTAGCATGGATGCTGAGTCCGTGGGGGACTATCACCTGGGGTTGTCAGATGGACACTTTTGGTTTTGCGTAATTGCTATTTTGTACCCAATGCAACTTGTAATATCATTTCTGTATCTTCATTATCTAAAGAAGGTTATGAATTTGCATTTGTAAGAAATGTTGTAAACATTCACCTTAATCAAGTTTTGATTAGGTCAGGTACATTAAGCAATGCTATATACGTATTAAACAAGCCACATATTTTCAATGTTCAGAATACACACAAAAGAAAGTCTCCGGAAATAAATCAGACTTTCTTATGGCATTGTAGACTGGGTCACATCAATGAGAGAAAGTTGACAAAGTTACATACAGAAGGATATTTGGATCCGTTCGAATATCAATCATATGCAACTTGTCAATCATGTCTCAAAGGAAAGATGACAAAGACTCCGTTCACTGGACACGGAGTGAGAGCGAGCGAGCTCTTGGGACTCGTACACAGCGACGTGTGCGGCCCAATGTCTACGCATGCACGAAGCGGTTATTCTTACTTCTTTACTTTTACGGATGAATTTTCAAGGTACGGTTATGTCTTCTTAATGAAACATAAATCCGAAGCCTTTGGAAAATTCCAAGAACATAAGAATGAAGTAGAAAAACAAACAGGAAAAAGTATTAAAACACTGAGATCTGATCGAGGTGGTGAATACTTAAGTGCCGAGTTCTTGGATTACTTAAAAGAGAATGGAATTCTCTCTCAGCTTACTTCTCCATACACCCCGCAACATAACGGTGTATCGGAGAGACGGAACTGCACCCTATTGGATATGGTACGGTCCATGATGAGTAACGCTGAGTTACCGCGATCATTCTGGGGATATGTACTAGAATCAGCTGCATACCTTTTGAACCGAGTTCCAACTAAGACTGTGCCTACCACACCATATGAGATATGGAGTGGGAAGAAACCCTATCTTCAATATCTGAAGATCTGGGGATGTCCGGCTTTTGTCAAAAAGCAGCATGCGGACAAACTCGAGGCACGCTTAGTACTGTGCAAGTTTGTGGGATACCCAAAGAAATCCAGGGGGTATCTCTTCTATTACTCAGAGGAACAAAAGATCACTGTTTCTCGTAATGCCCATTTTCTGGAACATCAGTTCTTAGAAAAGGAAACAAGTGGGAGCGAAATAGAACTGGAAGAAATTCCAGAACCACAGACTATCACTGAAAGCTTAGTAGAACCATAGGGTTCAAAAGAACATGACATTCCTACGCCGCTCCGCAGGAGCAGTAGGCAGTCTCATCCGCCCGAGAGATACTACGGTTTTCTCATAGACGGGGATAGAGAGGATTACATCATTGATTATGATGAGCCGACTAGCTTCCGGCAGGCCATTCAGAGCGTTGACTCGGTAAAATGGTTGGATGCAATGCGGACCTAAATGGAGTCCATGTACACCAACAAAGTATGGACGTTGGACGTTGCTCCAGATGGGGTAAAACCCGTAGGATGCAAGTGGATCTTCAAAAGGAAGATTGGTGTAGATGGATAGGTTGAGACCTATAAAGCTAGACTTGTTGCAAAGGGTTTTCGTTAAAGACCTGGCTTGGACTATGACGAAACCTTTTCTCCAGTGGCTATGCTGAAATCCATTCGGATCCTTCTTGCCATTGCTGCCTTCCACGATTATGACATCTGGCAGATGGACCTAAAGACCGCTTTTCTAAATGGAAATTTAGAGGAGTGTGTCTATATGAACCAGCCAGAAGGTTTCATTCAGAGTGGGAGCAGTGGAAAGTTGTGCAAGTTTCTTAATTCCATCTACGGACTAAAGCAGGCATCGCGGAGTTGGAACATCTGTTTTGATGAGAAGGTCAAAGAATTTGGCTTTATCAAAAATCCAGATGAACCATGCATCTATAGTACATTTGTAGCGAGAACTGTAGTATTCCTCATTTTATACGTGGATGACATTCCCTTAATAGGAAATGACATTCCTATGCTACAATCTGTCAAAGGGTTCTTGTCACACAGGTTCTCCATGAAAGACCTGGGTGATGCCTCATACATTCTGGGGATCCGGATCTATCGTGACCGATCCAAGAGGATATTAGGACTTTCACAGTCCAGGTACATCGACACCATACCGAAAAGATTCAGTATAGAAGATTCCAAGTGCGGTAATCTACCGGCTTGTCACGGGATCACCCTCTCTAAAAAGATGTCTCCCAAGACTGATTTGGAAAGGGATCGCATATCTATTATACCCTACGCTTCTGCGGTAGGCTCTATAATGTATGCGATGTTGTGTACCAGACCAGATGTAGCTTATGCACTGAGTGCGGTAAGCCGGTATCAGTCAAACCCTAAGGAGAATCACTGGATAGCGGTAAAGAACAATCTCAAGTACCTGAGAAGGACTAAGGAGATGTTCTTGGTGTATGGCAGAAAGGACCTCCAGATCGAGGCCTTTGCTGACTCCAGCTTCCAGAGTGACAAGGATGATTCCAAGTGCATGTCGGGTTATGTCTTTACCCTCAATGGAGGGGCGGTGTGTTGGAAGAGTTCCAAAAAGGAAACCGTTGCTGACTCGACGATGGAAGCGGAATATATCGCTGTTGCAGATGCCGCAAAAGAAGCCGTCTGGATAAGGAAGTTCTTAACGGAACTTCAGGTGGTTCCGACCATTGTTGATCCAATACCGCTGTATTGCGACAACAATGGGGCTATAGCTTTAGCAAAGGAACCCTGGTCCCATCAGAAGTCCAGACACATCTTGAGGCGGTATCACCTGATCAGGGAGATCGTGGGTCGCCCGGAGATCGAGGTTCGGAGAGTTTCTACAGAAGATAACACTGCTGATCCACTCACAAAGGCCTTACCCCAGACTCAGTTCGAGCGGCTGATCGAGATGATACGTCTTCGATACGCCAGTACATGGCCTTAGCGCAAGTGGGAGATTGTTAGTGCATATGCCCTAGAGGCCATTACTGTATCATACTAGTTTGTATATTTCTTAATGGAAGCTTGGGATATTCACCTTGTATAGACAATCTTGCTCAATATAGTAGTATGCTACTTGGTTTGTTTCTACTTAAATGTGTACATGTGTTTATTTTAGTATATCACTTATACACATTAATGGAGCCCTTAGGATCTTTGCTTGATTACCAGCGTTGTGATAGCAGTCATACTTGTGGGGGTTGGGTAATCCACAAGCACATCCTTATGCAGGTCCCTAGTCGTAGGACTATCGAGACAGGGCATCGATACTCCGGAGTAGACTAGTGTATGCGCTTCTCATCCCAGTTCGGGAGACGGTCTGTCCCACAGCCGTCAGTACGTCGTACTTGAGATAGTATGCGGGTGCTCGTTAGGTTACGAGTACACTGGACATGACTCGTCGGGAACTGTTGGTTGGTATTATACCTATCGTCAGTTATCAGTTCCCAGGTGACATGAGTACAGCTTAGTCCGTTGACTTGACACTGTCACTTCGCCTCGAGTGTGTTCCCACTGTACTTTGATTACTACCCTACCACGGCTGAAAGGAGTCGTGCAAACAGGTAGTTTTTGGGTGCAGTCCCGAAGCACTTAGAGGCAATGACGGTTAGACATGATTCGTCTCTCCCGGTATTGGGCGTTGATATCGCGCTGTGTCTAGGAGATCCATTACACAAAGGCCCTGGCCAGGGCAAGCGGGATAGACTGGTAGGTTTCCAGTGTTATCTCAGGTGTTCTGGGCTACACTCCGACACGACTTGTACCGCTAGTAGGGGACTGACGTTTACCGCCCCCTAGGCTCACAATGAGATATGATCAGACGAACAGACCGGAATGTACGGAGATTGTCACATTCAGGCTCAGTCGGAGTTCAGATGGGTTTCACCTCGTCAGTCTTCTTGTCGGCATCTACCTGGGGACCGTTATGCATAGCTAATGCCGCTTGCGGTCTATGGTTAAACCCACTGCCAGCGTTGTGTCGAGTCTTTAGAGTCCCACACAGAAATCTATTCGCCTTTAGGCAAAAGAGTAGAGGTCGCATGGTTTTGCGACAGGTCGCATGGTTTTGCAACAGGGTTCGGTCACATCCTTGCACTTGTGCACGTTTGGTGTCCGGACAGTTAACACTAGCGGGCTTTGGTTTAAGCCAAATCCTAGTGTACATTTTGGGATTGGTTTCATCTCATTTGTATTCGTGTTCCTCGGAATGCGGATGCAGGTGTGTATGCACAGTTGACAGAGAGACAGAGGCAGAGGATTCTCATTGGGGTTGTTGACTGTTGACTGTTCACTGTTGACCATTGACTTTTGCTAAACCCTAATGAGAATAAGAAATATAATTTACAATAATATTAATTAAGTATTATAGTGACATGTTTGTTGAGGGGTTGACTTTGTTGACTTGTTGACTTTGTTGACCGGTTGACTAGGTTGGACTAGTTGACCATCATCACGACAATGGCTATCATTTCATGGCAAAGACTTTTGCTTTCTTGCTTGTTTTTGCAAAATGAGTGCATGAAATGATATAGCCATTTTGACTTGAACCATCACACAATACTTGATTACTATTTTTGTTATGATGGTTTTGGATTATGAGAGCTTGGATGGCAAAAGAGTTACTCATTCTCTCATTTCATTTCTCTCTCTTGTTTTTGCTCTCCTTCTTGCTCTTCTTCTTGCTCTCTCTCTAGTTCAAGGCAACACCCTCTCATGAGTTGAGAAACATTACATTAGAGATAAAAGAAAACCCATATCACAGCTCTACTCATCCTAGTTCACAAGGTTTAGCAAACCAAGTGTTCTAGTTTCTTCAAGTTCGAAGAAGAAACCAAAGGTAGAAGATTTCAGGTAGATCCATCTTCGGCGCAAAGAGACGACGGGGTGAGGCCGATCCGTACACCGGAAAGAGTTGAAGACGAAGGAGTTCAAGAAAGGTATAACCCCCTAACCGAGTAGGTAAAACTCCTGTTAGGTTTGTTAGTTAGTTGTTTAACAAAGATCCGTATTTTGAGTCCATGTTACCACCTCTTGAAAAATCGTTTTTCATCATTTCCGCAAGCCCGTAAGTACCGGGAGAGGTAACGTGGACTTACACCTCAAGTACCGAAACTGATCTGGCTGAAAGATTGACGAAATTGTAGGGTGTAATTAATCCTGGCTAATCTTACCTTTTAGGGTTTGAAGGAATATTTGATAAAAACAGTGGGAGACATCCTGATTAGATAAGATAATAACCAATCTAATCTTGCAAGAGCATACGCTAAAATGTTTCTTCTCTCTCTCTCCAGGTAGCGACCTTGTCAGGCTATAATCAAGATAATAATATGGATGTATTGACTGAACCCGTTTATTATACTGAGCAGGGGAACGTTGGACCCGTTCTTTCTTATAAGAGTTATAAGACTGAAAAGGGAATAGGAGAATATCTGGATTCTCAAGCCGCCCAAAAGAACATGCATGTTGATGCATCTTCTTCGGGTGTGTTAGTTTTTGAGAACTGTTTCTCAGTTCACCCTACGTCCTGGGTATTAGATACCGGATCAGGATCCCACATATGTAAATTGTTACATGGGCTACGGAAAGGTAGAGAACTGGGAAAAGGTGATCATTTCGTTCAAGTAGGGAATGGGGCAAATGTTGCAGCCAAAGCAGTTGGCGAATATCATCTAATATTAACAAGTGGTGATACACTAATTCTGAATGAGTGCTATTATATACCGAACATGATGTGCAACATTATATCAGTTTCTTTATTAAATAAAGAAGGATATAATTTTTTAGTACAGGATAATGTTATGAACATATTCCTAGATCAAAAGTTGATTGCATCAGGCTCGTTACATAATGACATATTCATTCTAAATCAAAATACAGTCCACAATATATAAAACACACACAAGATGAAGAGTTCAGAAATGAACGAATCCTTCTTGTGGCATTTTAGACTTGGTCATATCAATATGACACGACTGGCTAAGTTACATAAAGATGGATATTTGAATCCGTTCGAATTATCATCTTATGATACTTGCCATTCATGTCTCAAAGGAAAAATGACCAAAGCTCTGTTTAGTGGACACGGAGAAAGAGTTACCGAACTCTTAGGACTGGTACATAGTGATGTATGCGGTCCCATGTCTACGCATGCCAGGAACGGTTCTTCCTACTTAATTACATTCACTGACGATCTCTCTAGATACGGGCATGCGTTCCTGTTGAAACACAAGTCTGAAGCTTTTGAGAAATTCAGAGAATATAAGCACGAAGTAGAGAACCAAACGGGCAAAAGTATTAAGATCCTTCGATCTGATCGAGGAGGAGAATACTTGAGCAATGATTTTCTAGATTATCTAAAAGGGAATGGGATTCTTTCTCAGCTTACTCCACCTTATACACCACAGCACAACGGTGTATCGGAACGGAGGAAACGCACCGTATTAGATATGGTGCGCTCAATGATAAGCACTGCTGAATTACCTATTTCCTTCTGGGGGTATGCGCTTGAGACAGCCATACACCTATTGAATATGGTTCCTACCAAATCAGTGCCTACCACTCCATATGAGATATGGAAAGGGAAGAGACCATCTCTTAAGTATGTTAAGATATGGGGTTGTCCAGCCTATGTAAAAAGACAAAATCCGGACAAACTCGAGTCAAGATCTGTCTTATGTAAGTTTGTAGGATATCCCAAAAATTCACAAGGGTATATCTTCTACCACCCCGAGGAACAAAAGGTGTTTGTTTCTCGACATGCCACTTTCTTAGAAAAAGGTTTTCTTATGAAACAGATTAGTGGCATTGAGGTAGAACTGGAAGAGGTTCCAGCGACACAAACTATAACAGAAGACTTGGTAGAACCAGAGGATTCAGTAGTACCCGACGAACCTCAGCCTCTCCGCCGATCTAGCAGTGTTTCTCATCCACCTGAGAGATACTACGGTTTTCTCATTGATGGTGGTAGTGAGGATTTCATCATGGAAGATGATGACCCGACTAGTTTCGAGCAGGCCATCACGAGTGGCGACTCTGTGAAATGGCTGGATGCAATGCGATCTGAGATGGAATCCATGTACACCAACAAAGTATGGACTTTGGTAAATGCTTCTGAAGTGGTAAAACCCATTGGGAGGAAGTGGATCTTTAAAAAGAAATTTGGTGTAGATGGAAAAGTTGAGACTTTCAAAGCTAGACTTGTAGCAAAGGGTTTTTCGTCAACGACCAGGTGTGGATTATGAAGAAACCTTTTCTCCAGTGGCTATGCTTAAGTCCATCCGGATCTTACTTGCTATTGCTGCATACATTGACTACGAAATCTGGAAAATGGATGTTAAGACCGCCTTTCTAAACGGTCATTTAGAGGAGTGCGTGTACATGACTCAGCCAGAGGGCTTCGTAGATAGTGGGAGCAGCGGAAAAGTGAGCAAGCTGCTTAAATCCATTAATGGGTTAAAGCAAGTATCGCGGAGTTGGAACATCTGTTTTGATGTTGTAGTCAAAGAGTTTGACTTCATAAAAAATATAGATGAACCTTGTATCTATAAAAAGGTAGCAGAGAGTAAGGTTGTCTTCCTCGTATTGTACGTGGATGACATACTCTTGATAGGAAATGACATTCCTATGCTGCAATCGGTCAAGCTCTTCTTATCACAAAGATTCTCAATGAAAGATCTAGGTGATGCCTCCTGCATATTGGGAATCATGATCTATAGAGATAGATCTAAACGGATACTGGGATTGTCCCAATCCAGGTACATTGACACCATACTAAAGAGGTTTAGTATGGAAGAATCCAAGCGTGGGAACCAACCCACGATCTCTGGACTCACTCTCTCCAAAGAGATGTCTCCCAAGACTGATTTGGAGAGAGCTCTCATGCAAGGGATACCCTATACTTCGGCAGTAGGCTCTATCATGTATGCGATGCTATGTACCAGACCTGATGTAGCATACTCACTAAGTGTAATGAGTCGATATCAAGCAGATCCTGGAGAGAGTTACTGGACAGCTGTGAAGAACATTCTCAAGTACTTACGAAGGACTAGAGACATGTTCTTAGTGTATGGTAACGGAGAACTCCGGGTGGAGTCCTTTACCAATTCCAGCTTCCAAAGTGATAAGGACGACTCTAAGTCGCACTCGGGATTTGTCTTCACCCTGAATGGAGGGGCGGTATGTTGGAAGAGTTCCAAACAGGATACCGTTGCAGAATCGACGATGGTGGCTGAATACATCGCTGCCAACGATGCGGCCAAAGAGGCTGTCTGGATTAAGAAGTTCATTAGTGAACTTGGTGTGGTTCCATCCATTGAGCATCCAATACCTCTGTATTGCGATAACAATGGAGCTGTGGCTTTGGCCAAGGAACCCAGGTCCCATCAGAAGTCCAGACATATTCTGAGGCGGTATCACCTGATCAGGGAGATAGTTGATCGTCGGGAGATCGAGGTCAGGAGAGTAGATACAAAGGACAGCACTGCGGATCCACTCACGAAGGCCATTCCCCAGATACAGTTTGAGAGATTATTCAGAATGCTAGGTATGAGATACTACAACAGCTGGCCTTAGTGCAAGTGGGAGATTGTTAGTTATGTATATGCCCTAGAGGCCATTGTTGTGCATATGATGTATATTATGATGGATGCTTGGATATATACAGAGAGGACTTTCTTGCTCGTCAAGATAGTATGCTATTTGGTTTCACTTTATCTTAACATGTTGACTTGTATTGGTTTACTGTCTTCCTCTTACATATTGACTGTCTTCCTCTTACATATTGATAAAGCCCTTAGGATCTGTACTCGACTACTGGGACTATGATGAGATCATACTAGTGGGGCCACGGTAGTCGATGAGTACATCCTATAATTGTTCCTAGTCTTGGGTATATCGAGATAGGGCATCGATACACAAGAGTAGACTAGCGTATACGCATCTTGACCCATATGATGAGCAATGGATGATCCCATATCCATCGGTGTTTGAAATCAAGGATGGTGTACGGGTGCTCAGTGGAGACTGGGTATACTGGACGGACTCGCCGAGAACTCCCAGATGGTGATATACCACACGTTAGATGGCAGTTCTCCGGTGACACTGGTACAGCGTAGTCTGTAGACCCGAGATCATCATGGAGTTTTGTGTGATTCCCACTGTGCTTTGATTTCCACCTTGCCACGTCCAAGAGGGCGTGCAGAACGGTTTCTTTTGGGCACAGTCCCGAATCACATGGAGGTAATGAGTGATAGGAGGGGATTCGTCTCTCCCGGTATAGGGAGTTGATGTTGTGCTGTGTTCGATTGGCTATAACTGGATGTCCCTGGCCAGGGCTGATATAGAGATATACTGGCAAGTGTTACCAGTAGTTTCTCGACCTGTTATGAGCCTCACATCGACACGACATATCAGTTACTGGTGTCTGACGTATACCACCCCTAGACTTGATATGCGACATATCAGACGAACAGACCGGACTGTACGGGAGTGTTACTGATTGGATTCACAGGAGAACAGACAGGCTAGCTCGTTGATCTTCTGATCGATCAATACCTGGGTGGTTGTTACGTTTAGCTGACCATTTGCAGCTTGTGGGTGTTTGATATGATCATAACCTGCTACCGGCGTATTGGCGATTCTTTAGAGTCCTACACAGAGGTTTCTTGGCTCAGGCAAAACGGAGTAGAGGCGCATATGTTGTTGGAGATAGTGCCCTCAGAGTCAATTATTGGATCACAGGCACGTGATTGCAATGATTGAGGGAGGACCTATCCCGGTAGGACAGTCTTACTCGAGATGATAGTATGCTATCTGGTTTATCTTTATCATCGTGTACTGCTTTAGGTGACCTGACATGTCGCTATTACACGTTGATAGAGCCCCTAGGATTCTTGCTTGACTACCAACAGTATGATGGCAATCATATACGTGGGAGCTGGTAGTCTATAAGCGCATCCTTAAATGGTCCCTAGTCGTGGGAGTTTCGAGACAGGGCATCGATTCTCCAGAGTAGACTAGTGTATACAGTCGAGACCCCGACGAGGGGCGGTGGCCGGTCTCACAAGCCACTGGTGTCAGTTGGTTCACCTAAGATGTATACAGGTGCTCATTAGGTTATGAGTACACCGGACAGGACTCGCCGGGAACCTGCTAGTTGGTCTTATACCAGATGTCAGATAGCAGTTCCCTGGTGACATGTGTACAGGTTAGTTCATCGACCTGAGATCGTCATTTGTCTCGTGTGAGTTCCTACTGTGCTTTGATTACTACCCTACCACGGCTCAAAGGAGTCGTGCAAACAGGTTTTAGTTGGGTACAGTCCCGAGCCACATGGAGGCAGTGAGCGGATCTGCACGGGTTCGTCTCTCCCGGTATTGGGGGTGAGGTCGCGCTGTGTCTAGTAGAGCCATTACGCAAAGCCCTCGGCCGAGGCAGGAGATTTACTGGTAGGTATTCCAGTAGTATCTCAGGGCGTTCTGGGTTACACTCCGACACGACTTGTACCGCTTTTGGGGGTCTGACTTTTACCAACCCCCTAGGCCCGACATGCGATACTCATAGACGAACGGACCGGACTGTACGGATATTGTCACTGACAGGCTCAGTAGGGTGTCAGGATGAGTTCGCTCATCGACGTCCCTTTTGGTCAATAGCTGGTGGCCCGTCACGTATTGGCTAATACATCTGACGTGCTAGTGGTAAAATCCACAGCCATAGTATTGACGAGTCTTTAGAGTCCACCACACTTTCAGTTACTCAGGCTTTCGGGCGAAACGCTGTAGAGGCCGTATGGAGATATGGCAGGGTCCGATCAGATACGTGCGGTATTGCACGGATCAGGATCGGACAGTTTTTGTACTAGTGGCCGTATAGTTATATGGCAGGGTTCGATCTGATACGTGCGGTATTGCACGGATCAGGATCGAACAGATTTTACTAGCCGGCTTTGGTTTAAGCCGGTACTAGTTTAGTACAGTGTAGATTTTGTCTCATTGCATTTGTATCCGGTCAGAATACAGATGCGGGTGTGTATGCACAGTATCGGGGTTTTCCTGTAATTTATTACGGGACCAGTTTTCTGGAGTTGCCAGTTTGCATTCCGTTCCGGCCGGTTTTTCCTTTGTTCTTTCCTGGCCGGACTTTTCCGATGGAGGGGGTAATTTGCAGTTTTGCAAATTACACTTTGTGGAGGATTTTCTTGCATATGTATTTATCATGATAGCATCTTTTGATGCCAATCTTTTCCTTCATCTTTTCATGCTTTATTAAGATTGGATGTGAGATGAAATTTGATGTGAGGTTGTGATGATGAGGTTTAGGATATGGTCACCCTTCATGCTCTCCTACACTCACCTCCCTCTTGTTTGATATACATTCTTTCCTCCACCATTTATTCTAGGATTATAAGTTTTTCATGGTTGAGAGAAGAAGAAGAAGAGAGCTTCATTCTTGAGAGTTTCTTTCTTGATCTCATTTTCATGCTAGAAAAATGCAAGCACCATTTTTCTAATCCTTGTTTCCTCCATCATCCTCAATGGCAACAACATAACCCCAAAGAGACAAGCATCTTCTACACTACATTCTACAGCATATCTTGAGCATGTCGAGTTGCCGGCTTCATGCCCGAGTTGCCTCGGTATTGAGGCGGGAGCCCGTAAAAGACGCAGGCGATGTGGTGCCCTTCCGGCGAGGAGGCGACGATGTGGAGACATGACTTTCCGCGGGAGATCGGGACGATGACGAGAAGACCGGAGGACTCGGATCACTCGGTATACTTCTCTTCCCATCTCTTGATTGCTAGCATTAGGTTAATGGTAAACGATCCGGGTTTTCATTGTCCGCGGTAGCGCCGGTTTCCGAGTAAGGAAAATTTTTGATTCCGCATTTTGGCCTCGAGTACGAGGCCGGGGCGCTGCCGTGGCGCAACATGGTATCAGAGCCACGCCATTAACCTTACCTAGCTTGTTCTAAAGTGTTTTGCATTTCCGATCGACCAAAATTCCAAAATCTGCATTTTTCAAAGCGACAGTTTTCTGTTGAATTTTTTTGGTCTCAAAAATTTTTTCAGGTTGTAGAAAACTGCCGTAGAAGACATTATAAGACCACTGTAAAAATTCGACATTTTCAGTCGACTGCTTTAGCGCGGAACCGCGGCCAAACCCCCCCTTGGGCCGCGGTTCCGCCGCACTGTGGAGTCTTCACTGGGTCAAAATTTTACAGTGGGCTTTTAGGATAATTTTGTGGGTTTTGGAATATTAAATTTGGGCCCAGGTTTTCTGTGACTGCTACAGTATTGGTTAGGGGCCCACTTGTTAATTGTTTGATCGGTCGGATATTTTAAACACATTATTTCACAGTATTTACATTATATCTGCGACCGTGAATGTCACTCGATCGGTAAATCCGGTTTAACAGCTATAGCCCGGTTAGACGGATTTGCGAACGTGATTTTCACGTTGATGTTCTATGTTTATGCTGTGATGTTGCGGATCGGTCGTGGGGGATAGCCTGGATGCAATGCTAGTACAGTTTTGTTTTATACGTACATTTGATATTGCGGGGCGAGCGTCCGACATATGGACTGCCGTCACTGCCTGTTTGTATTATTCTTTTGGGGCACGACCTGGTTGCGGTCGATGTACCCGGTGTATGTATATTTTACTTTCTGTACTAGGATTACCCCGCGGAGGAGTGCACGGATAGCCGGGTTCTAGGGGGCAACGGGCCCGCATCTCATGGCATTGAGACGGAGGGGGCTTCACTCTAGGATTGGCGGGCTATTCGCCGCACTCGTAGGGGGTACAGGTTGACCCAGGAGGGGTGCCCAAGTTACCGGATTCCGTGAAGTGCTGGGTGGTCCATTCACGGTGCTGGAGGGGGCTACCTCGCTTCAGGTTTTGGCGGGTGACTTGCCGCGCCCGTAGGGGTCTAGGATTTCATTGCACAGGCTATCCACACGACCAGGGGAACGTCGGGTTTCAGCAGCGGCTCTGTGAAACCCGGGGCTTCCAGATATCTGTATTGTTCTGTGATACTGTACATTTATGTGATGTTGCATTTTATCACGCCTTGAGCGAATATAATATATTGGTATATATATTAGTAGATGTTGTATATGTTTTGCATCCGCGCTAGTCCAGTCCCCGCTTTGTCGTTAGTTAAGTAACCTAACGGGTGATGACGGGACCTAGTGGCGAATGCGGATGGCATATACGTACATCATTATTTTCGTTCTTTATTGGTGTGATCATTTGAAGGGACTGCGTTGATTCGGATCAATGCAAGATAAACAAACCTATTCTGATGTTGTTGGAACACTTTTCAAAAAGCTGTTATTGCAAGGACGTCCACTTTTGTTTTGCATCGTGGTATTCATTTGGAATATCCTGCTCCTCAGTCGACGAGGCAAGGGCCGAGATCCCTTCATCGGGAGTGACCCCTTGGACAGAAGTTTGCGTCAGGGCAATAACTTCACTATAGCCGATTACTTTTGCTTTGCATCGTGGTATTCAGTTGGAATATCCTGCACCTCATTCTACGGGGAAAGAGCCGAGATCCCTTCACCGGGAGTGACCTCTTTAGTGAAGGTTTTCGTCACTATATTTTTATAAAAAGTTATCCAGTTCCTTCAACGATATCAAGTTCATTACGTTAAAGGTTTTTCGCCAAAAACCAGTCGTAGCCCTCCGTCATTTCAGATTAGTATTGCTTAGTATTCGCGCTACGTTTGTCGTTGCTATTCGCCGAGGCGTAGTGTGCGGTAGCTTTGTTGTGCTATTCTGTCGCATGGATATGTGGATTGGTTAGGACAGTCATACGACTTTGTTGATTATTCGTCAAGGGTCGTGCGGGTGGGTTTAACGCAATCAAGATAATGACGGGCTGAACTTGACTAGGACCTTTTGATTTGTTGATTATTCGTCAAGGTCACTTGGGTTCTAGGGGTAAAAATCACATCGGGAGCTTCAAAAGAACTGAAACTTGCCAGACATGCGCATACCTTCTGGAGTGTGGTGACTTGAGTGGATTCCGTCAAGTTATCATGCGATGATAGTTGGATCCCGATTCCCACTGATGAGTTAGTTTACTCCTCGGGTGACCCCGACTAATTCTTCTTTCAGGTTTGGAGGAGAATTTGAGGTACAGTGGGAGGTTTCCTGATTAGATAAATTGGTAACCATTCTGATCTAGGTTAGAGTGCACGCTGAGTGTTTCTTTTCTCTCTCTCTTTGGCAGCGACCATTGACCCGACCCTGGACTATGACTCAGTGACCAAATTGACCGAACCTTCTTAACACAGGCTTTTGGATTGTCAGAGTTGCAGACCTCATTGCCACTCCTACTTTTACCCTTTTCTCCAGGACACCCCGTATTACTACGAACGTCCACTTCCATTGGACAAAACCATCGTATGGTTATATACGAACTCGAAGGACTTCGAGGATGGTTTCTGGTTCTGGAGAAAACGGATAGGACTATTCAGTTGTCTTTTCTTTTCACCTTCTCTCAGGTTGCGAGTACTCCTTGGTTTAGGAGATAGTACACCTATTACGCAAATTGGATAGTCTTCTTCCAAACCTTAGGCTGGTGCCGAACGGTGGGGAATGAAGAAAACCAATTATCATAATGATGGTGTGCAGAAGGTATTAAGTTAAGACAATGCAAGGGATTAGTAGGAGGGCAAAGTAAATTGCGACTGATATTCACGACCAAACGAAGTATTTCTTCTCCAATCCTAAATCACCTTTGTATTTCTCCAGGACACTCCGTATCACTACGAAGATCCACAGTTTATTGGATACTCCATCGTATGGTTATATACGAACTCGAAAGGAACTTGTTCCAGTTCGGGGATGGATTCTGGTTCAGGAGAAATAGGAATAAAGTACATTCGGGTGTCTTTTATCTTCACCTTCTCTCGCGTTGCGAGTGCTCCTAGGATTAGGACAGTACACCCTTTATGCCTTTTGGATAGTCTTCTTCCAAACCATAGGCTGGTGCCGAACGGTAGGGAAGAAAGAAAACCATTTGGCCTAAAGGGGTGTACAGAAGGTAATGACTAAAGATATAGAAAGGGATTTGGAGAGGTGGCAAAGAATTATACGGTTACAGTTGTGAATCTGGACAATGAAAGAGGCATTACTAAGAATACCAAGATACCCCGACGAAACATTTCAATGTTTCAGTTTCACCGTGTACTGTTAATGGAAAACTGATTTCCCAGTTAGACACTTGCTCCAGGGTATGTATTTACCAGGTATGATTCTCACATCTGTATGGTTTTACAGATGATGAGTGGGAGTAAGTTATTGGGAATAGGGTGATCATCCTCATTATATCGGGATTCGTTGTAATCGGTGATATTTGAGGAGATCACCTGGGCTGTTTGCCGGTCGGCAAATATTTGGTTTTGAATATCCGCTGTTGTGCACCAATTTCAAATTGATATATCTGTACGTCTATTTTCATAGAGTGAGATATACCTTTTGATATTATGTCGATGACATTTACCTATATCAGTGGATGGTTAGGTAAGGAGCATTAAACAGCGGTGTAATTCTTCTTAACCATAAGTACAGTTTTCAACCTATGACACACAGTGAAAGAGTTGTTAGACTCAGCGGACTTATACAGAGTATTGTATGTTGTCCAGTGTCCATTAGGACAGAGGGGTTGGTCCTCATACTATATTCTGTTTACTTTTAACTTCTCTAGTTCTTAGACATGTGTTTCGTGGAAACACAGGATCTAAGTTTTGAGGAGTTATAGGTATTTGAATAGAGTAAAGAACCAGGTATAGCAAGTATCGGGATTCTTCAAAGTGATCGAAGATGTAGATGCTTGCGTATGGTATTCAGTTGATAGTAATGATAAAGAGAAATTGCTTCTCTTTCAGGTTACTCATAAATGGAAGCATTCCTAAGTTGAGTAACGCTGATCGGCCTCCTTCCATTTAGTTGACATGCACTGGAGATAGCTGCATGATTTGAATCTGGTTCAATTAAATCAGTGCCTCTGTTTCTATATTGGATATAGAACAGTTCATATCTTAACGATGTTAAGGTACGGGGAGTTGTCCGGCTTATGCCTAAAACCAGACACTGGACAACTCAAGGCACGTTTCTGTAATGGCTGTTTGTGGGTTGACCCAGGCTATGACGAGGGTTGATTTTCTACCATCTGGCAGATCAATAGAAATATTGTTCTAGACTCGCCACAGTTTTATTAAAAATGGATTTTCTCAAAAACAGTAGTGGGAGTATGGTAGAACTGGAAGTGATTCCAGAACCGCAAACGATTACTGAAGATTTGATAAGGAACCTAAAGATTCAATCTGTTTTGACATTCCATTGGCCACTCCGCAGATAAGGTGGGTAACTTCAGGCACCCGAGAGGTACTCCGGTAGCCTCAAGGACGGTGACAGGGAAGTTCTTGTTTACCCACACTTGCCATTGTTGTTGTTCCAGGCTGCGAGACCCGGCAGGAGGATGAGTATAGCGTCGTTCTAAACTAGTTTTAGAAGTGCGCGTCTATATGACTCTGGCAGAGGGTTGTCGTAGTCAGTGGGAGCAGCGGAAGCATTGGTGGACATCAGGCTTATGTCTGTTTATAGACTAAAGCAGATGTAGCGGAGATAGATCATTTATTTCTGACGTGACAGTCATAGGTTTGACTTCATCAGAATAGGGGATGGATCTGTTGAGAAGGTAGTAGGGTGTGATGTCCTGGTAATTGGATGACATACACAGAGTAGGAAAAGAAACTCCTATACTACGATCGGTTATACTTTGGTCGTCACACAGTGGTTTCTCCACAAGGGACTTGGACATTATATAAGACATACTGGTTACTAGATCTATATTTTTAGATCTAGATTTGGGTGGTTTCCCAATCAGGGTACCTTGACAGCATTCTAAGAGTATTTAGAATGGACGACTCCTGGCACGGTAGTGTACCTGCAGGTGATGGAGTCACCCTCTCTAAAGGTGTCTTACAGACTAAAGAGGAGAGGGATGTGCATGATTGGCAGATCACTTGCTCAGGCAATTGAGTCAATCATGAGATGTCAAGTACCACACCAGATGTTGTTCTTGCACTAGATGCAATAAGTTGACATTGATCCAATCCTGGAGAAACAGTCGGAAGCGTTTTTAGATCATAAGTGAATGTTCTAGGGATATGATAACGGCTGCCTCCTTTAGGAGACGGTTATCATTCCAGGCTTCCAAGGTGACATGGACGACAAGGAGGTCGTCAGAGTTATAGTTTTTCCCTCTGACGAGGGGCAGTATTTTGGACAGGTGGTCCAAGGCAATACTGAGGGTGGCATGGCGCAGGATACTGATTAAATTCAGTTGACGATACAGTCTAAGAAGTTTGGATTTGGAGTTCATTTATGAGCTAGGTCCCATCAGACATCCAGACATTCTAAGACAGGTATTGCTCATTTCGGGAGATGGCTTTCTCCGCGAACTTGAGATATAGAGAGACATAGAAAGAAACATCACAGCGGATCCACTCACTGAGGCTATTCCTCGAACGCAATAGTTTCGCAAACGAGCTTTGTGAGACTGACTAGTAGAGGAGTTTGGTGTTCGGTATCACACGGGCTGTGAGTATGCGGCATCGCAATAATTAGCCTTGAGTGCAAGTGGGAGATTGTTGGAGATAGTGCCCTCAGAGTCAATTATTGGATCACAGGCACGTGATTGCAATGATTGAGGGAGGACCTATCCCGGTAGGACAGTCTTACTCGAGATGATAGTATGCTATCTGGTTTATCTTTATCATCGTGTACTGCTTTAGGTGACCTGACATGTCGCTATTACACGTTGATAGAGCCCCTAGGATTCTTGCTTGACTACCAACAGTATGATGGCGATCATATACGTGGGAGCTGGTAGTCTATAAGCACATCCTTAAATGGTCCCTAGTCGTGGGAGTTTCGAGACAGGGCATCGATTCTCCAGAGTAGACTAGTGTATACAGTCGAGACCCCGACGAGGGGCGGTGGCCGGTCTCACAAGCCACTGGTGTCAGTTGGTTCACCTAAGATGTATACAGGTGCTCATTGGGTTATGAGTACAACGGACAGGACTCGCCGGGTGTTAGTGTATATGCCCTAGAGGCCATTACTGTATCATACTAGTTTGTATATTACTTAATGGAAGCTTGGGATATTCACCTTGTATAAACAATCTTGCTCAATATAGTAGTATGCTACTTGGTTTGTTTCTACTTCAATGTGTACTTGTGTTTATTTTACTATATCACTTATACGCATTAGTGGAGCCCTTAGGATCTTTGCTTGATTACCAGCGTTGTGATGGCAGTCACACTAGTGGGGGCTGGGTAATCTATAAGCACATCCTTATACAGGTCCCTAGTCGCAGGACTATCGAGACAGGGCATCGATACTCCGGAGTAGACTAGCGTATGCGCTTCTCATCCCAGTGTGGGAGATGGTCTGTCCCACAGCCATCAGTACGTCGTACTAGAGATAGTATACGGGTGCTCGTTAGGTTACGAGTACACTGGACAGGACTCGTCGGGAACTGACAGGTTGGTATTATACCTATCGTCAGTCATCAGTTCCCAGGTGACATGAGTACAGCTTAGTCCGCTGACTTGACACTAGCACTTCGCCTCGAGTGTGTTCCCACTGCACTTTGATCACTACCCTACCACGGCTCATAGGAGTCGTGCAAACAGGTGGTGGTTGGGTGCAGTCCCGAAGCACTTGGAGGCAGTGCCGGTTAGACAGGATTCGTCTCTCCCGGTATTGGGGGTTGACATCGCGCTGTGTCTAGGAGAGCCATTACACGAGTAGTCCCTGGCCAGGGCAAGCGAGATATACTGGTAGGTTCCAGTGTTATCTCAGGGTGTTTTGGGCTTCACTCCGACACGACTTGTACCGCTATTGGGGGACTGACGTTTTACCGCCCCCTAGGCCCGACATGCGATGTATCAGACGAACAGACCGGACTGTACGGAGACTGTCACATTCAGACTCAGTAGGAGTACAGATGGGGTTTCACCTCGTCAGCCTTCTTGTCGGCATCTACCTGGGGACCGTTACGCACAGCTAGTGCCGCTTGCGGTCTGTGGTTAAACCCACTGCCAGCGTAGTGTCGAGTCTTTAGAGTCCCATACAGAGGGTATTCGCCTCTGGGCAAAACAGAGTAGAGGTCGCATGGTTTTGCGACAGGGTTCGTTCTCCTCCGCGCACTTGTGCACGTTTGGAGTCCGGACGGATATTGCCAGCAGGCTCTGGTTTGAGCCGGATACTGATATATGTTTTGGGGTTGCTTTTATCTCTCAGTATTCATGTTCCTCGGAACAAGAATGCAGGTGTGTATGCACAGTTATTTGAGGAGGAGGAAGATGACTTTCATTAGGGTTTCGGAACGGGTGCGTATGCACAATTGACGGTTATCATTTTCCAAACCCTAATGGATTTATGGATTATCTATTAATAATAGTAATTAAATGAGAATTATGTTATGGTTGATTTTGTTGACTTTTTGACCATGGTTGACTTGTTGACCATGGTTGAATGTTGACCACCATCATGCTTTGTAAAGATCCTCCTTGATTCATGCTTACATTTCATTTAATGAAGCATGATAGTGGTCATTCCAAATTACCATCAATTATTCTTATTTTAAATTATTATTATTTAGATAATTCTTTTTCTTTTGGCTTTATGGTTGCAAGAAAGGAAAAGATAGCTCATTTTATCTCATTTAGCTTCTCTCTCCTCACTTCATCTTCTTCTTCCTCAAGCTCAAGGTGATTCCTGCTCATGTGTTGAGAATCCTTCACCTTGAAAAGAAAACAACCCCTAGACACTCTCTACTCTCTCTAGGGTTCAAGGTTTAGCAAGCCGGAAATCCTAGTTCACTCCAAGTTCGAGAAAGAGCCCAAAGGTTGAACCTTCGAGGTGGATCCATCTTCGACGGAAGAAGGCTACGAGGCAAGAACCATCAACCTCTACAAGGTTTGAAGAAGAAGGAGTTCAAGTTTAGGTATAACCTTCATCCGAGTAGCTAAGTCTCTTTAGCAAGTTTGCTGGTTTAGTTTAGACACGATCCCGACCTTGTTTAGTCCATGTTGCCTCTTGCGATAAAAATTTGTTTTTTATACCGTTTCCGCCTCCCCATAAGAACCGGGGGTCGCAATATGGACTTACACTGGTATCAAAGCCTAACTAAACTTAAACTAGCTTGGTAGTGAAGTGTAACGAAGTTCGGAACCGAAAAAGTCACAAAACCGGAAAAACAAAACCCTAAGTTTCTGTTAAATTTTTTTCTGCTCTAAATGAAAAACTTTATACTTGTAAATTCGGCTCAGGGTTTTGTATGAACACCCAAGAAAAATGACACAGTGATTCGTTCAAACCGCCGCCCTTCCGCCGCACGAGGTAGGCATCTGCCGCGGAAGCGCCGCGGTTTGTCGTCTTCTGTGCATCGTTTTTCGTGCAGTGTGTTTGTGTGTTGGTTTTGGGATTTTTAAAATATATTATATGTGCCCAGATTTTCCAGAACAGAAATTTGCTTTTGGGGTCCTATAATTCCGTATTTTTTCCGAACTTCACTGCACTTTAACTATGATGGTTATATCTGTGATGCTTGCATGTATTGAACGTCGGCTAATCGCTATAAGACGATTAGTCGGGGTTATACATGATCTGTGTTTGATATTGGAATGTGTATATGAATGTGTTGGACTGTCGCGGGTGAATAGCCGGGGTGGATGTGAGATGAGTTTTTGTTTTTCTTTCATTCATTGTAAATGTAAATTGTTGGACTGTCGCGGGTGAATAACCGGGTCGGGGTTGTAGCCGTCATTGTATAATTCTTTTTACTGTTTTTGCTCCTAGGATAGACCCATGGAGGGGTGCACAAACTGCCGGGTGCTTGGCGGGTAGTTTGCCGCACCCGTAGGGGTCTTAGGTGGGGTATTGGCTATTCACCGCGACCGTGTTATCCGCTTTTCGTTTCAGGCTCGAAAGGATTGCGGATTGCTAATATATCCAATGTATTCATCTGTGATCTGTAATGTCTATCATTGCTTTCTATTTAGGCGTTGCTTATGTTTTACAGCCGCGCTAGCCCAGCCCTCGCTCTGTCGTTAGTTAAGTAACCTAACGAGTGATGACGGGACCCCGTGGCGAATGCGAATGGCATAAGCGTACGTCATATTTTGGTTGTTTTCTGCAATGGTAGGATTTAAATGATGGGACGCATTAAAAGTACTAATGCAAGAATATCACGCATTAAAAGAACTAATGCAAGATAATAAACCAAGTTAAAATCGTTGGAACACTTTCGAAAAACAACTCGGTTCTTTTCAAAACTAACTTTTAAATGCGGAGTTTGAGCCACTCCTTCTAAAAGCTATCTCGTTCCATCGATTATATCAAGTTCACTACGTTCACGGTTTTGCCAAAACCATTCGTAGCCCTCCGTCGTTTCATATGAATATTCAAAGGTATTCAAGCTGTGTTTGTTGGCCTTAGTCAAGGCACAGTGTTTGGTAGCTGGTAGGTATTCATATGTTGCATAGATAGAATGCGTTGGTTTGGAACAGTCGTATTGCCTTGTTGGCCATAGTCAAGGGTAGATACGGGTGGATTCAAATTAACCCGGATAACGACGGGTAGAACTTGACATGTGACTTATGATTTGTTGGCCTTAGTCAAGGTCATAAGAGCATGGGGCAAAAATCCACATCGGGAGTTTCATAAGTACTGAAAATTGCTAGATTTGCATACCATTTGGAGTGTGGTGATTCTGGTAGGATTCCTTCAGTTTCGTCACGCAATGATATTTGGATCCCGATCCTACTATGAGTATATGCTACTCCTCGGGAAATTTTTCACTAAACGATCAATGCTATAAACCTAGTAGGTGCCTAGAAAGGTGTTAGCGGGGCTACGCCCCCAGGGAAAAGAGGTTATTTAATTAAGGAACTTCGCTAAAGCGTTGGAAAACCTCCCTCGAAGTACCGACACTGGCCTGGCTGAACGGTTAAGCAAGTATTGTACGGTGGGATTGATCCTGACTAATTCTTCCTTTATGGTTTGAGGAGGGATTCGAGAGACAGTGGGAGCCATCCTGTTTAGACAAATTAAAAACCATTCTAAACTTGCAAGAGCATCGTGCTAAAGTGTTTCTTCTCTCCCCCTTGCAGCGACCAAATCGAAATGACTGGACTTAAGTTGATTCTAGATAAAAACATATTGACAGGGCCAAACTACAAAGATTGGCTCAGGAATGTCAAGTTGGCAATCACTTACGACAAGCTGGGGTATCTTCTTACCACCAAAGCTCCCCCCGTCCCAGGTCCCACCTCCAGCGTCGCGGATAAGGAAATCCGTAAGACTTGGGAGATTGACAGCGCGAAGGCCAGGTGCCTCGTACTTGCCTCGATGGACAACGAACATCAGAGGAGGCACGAGAATATGGATTTGGAATCCATATTTCTTCATACAAAAGAACTGTATGGAGAGCAGTCTCGTATCGCAAGATACGAAGTGTCGAAGAAGTTGTTTTCGACAAAGTTGGCCGTCGGATCATCGGTAGCGGACCACGTGCTTAAGATGGTTGGCTACACTGAGGAGCTCGCGGAACTTGGGACCACGTTGGACAGTGAACTCTACACGGATATAATTCTCCAGTCCCTTCCATCCACTTACGCCCAGTTCATACTGAATTTCAACTTGCAAGAAAAGGAAGTTGAACTTTCAGAACTCCTCAACATGCTGAGGAGCGCAGAGGGCACCCTACAGAAGGGTAGGGAAACACCCGCTTTGTTTGTAGGAGGATCTTCTTCTTCTAGGTCCAAGGCGAAAGCCAAGGGAAAGAGGAAGAAAGCCCCCGCCAAACCAAGAGGCGGTGTTAGTAAAGTGGGTACGAAGGGAAAGGAAAAGGCAACAAAGATTGCGGGGAAGCTTGTTGGAAAGGAAGAATGCTTCTATTGTCATAAGAGTGGACACTGAAAGAAAGATTGCAGGGCTTGGAAGGCCAAGACACAGGAACTGAAGCAGGTTGCGGCTTCAGCTTCAGGTGTGTATGTTATTGAAAACTGTCTTTCTATAAACTCTACTTCCTGGGTATTGGATACCGGATCAGGATCTCATATCTGTAATTCTTTGCAGGCGTTGAGAAACCGTAGGTTTTTGAAGGCAGGTGACATGACCCTCAGAGTTGCGAACGGAGCTAGCATGGATGCTAAAGCCGTGGGGGACTATCACCTGGGAATGTCAGATGGGCATGTTTTGGTTTTGCGTAATTGCTTTTTTGTACCCAACGCAACTTGTAATATCATTTCTGTATCTTTGGTTTCTAAAGAAGGTTATGAATTTGCGTTTGTAAGTAATGTTGTAAACATTCACCTTAATCAAGTTCTGATTGGGTCAGGTACACTGAGCAATGGTATATACGTATTGAACCAACCACAGATTTTCAATGTCCAGAATACACACAAAAGAAAGTCTCCAGATATCAATCAGGCTTTCTTATGGCATTGTAGACTGGGTCACATCAATGAGACACGGTTGACTAAGTTACATAAAGAAGGAAACTTGGATCCGTTCGAGTATCAGTCTTATGCCACTTGTGAATCTTGTCTCATGGGAAAGATGACAAAGACTCCGTTCACTGGACACGGAGAAAGAGCGAGCGAGCTCTTGGGACTCGTACACAGCGACGTGTGCGGTCCAATGTCTACACATGCGCGAAGCGGTTATTCATACTTCATTACTTTCACAGACGATTTCTCTAGGTATGGACATGTCTTCTTAATGAAGCACAAATCCGAGGCCTTTGAGAAATTTCGGGATTACAAGAATGAAGTTGAAAAACAAACATGCAAAAGTATTAAGATTCTAAGATCGGATCGAGGTGGAGAATACTTGAGTGCCGAGTTCCTGGACTATTTAAAAGAGAATGGAATTCTCTCTCAGCGTACTCCTCCATACACTCCGCAACATAACGGTGTATCGGAAAGGAGGAATCGAACCCTATTGGATATGGTTCGTTCCATGATGAGTAAGGCTGAGTTACCGCGATCTTTCTGGGGTTATGCACTGGAAACAGCTGCACATCTCTTGAACCAAGTTCCTACTAAGACAGTGCCTACCACACCATATCAGATGTGGAGTGGGAAGAAACCCTGTCTTAAATCCTTTAAGACATGGGGATGTCCGGCTTTTGTAAAAAAGCAGCATGCGGACAAACTCGAGGCACGCTCAGTACAGTGCATGTTTGTGGGATACCCAAAGAACTCCAAGGGGTATCTTTTCTACTACGAAGAGGAACAAAAAGTTCTTGTTTCTCGTTATGCCTACTTCTTGGAAACTGAGTTTTTGGAAAATCAGATAAGTGGGAGCGCAGTAGAACTGGAAGAAGTTCCAGAACCACAAACCATTACTGAAATCTTAGAGGAACCAGAGGGTTCGAAAGAACAGGACATTCCTACGCCGCTCCGCAGGAGTAGTAGGCAGTCTCATCCGCCCGAGAGATACTACGGTTTTCTCATAGACGGGGATAGAGAGGATTGCATCATAGATTATGATGAGCCTACTAGCTTCCAGCAGGCCGTTCAGAGCGTTGACTCGGTAAAATGGCTGGATGCAATGCGGACCGAAATGGAGTCCATGTACACCAACAAAGTATGGACGTTGGACATTGCTCCAGACGGGGTAAAACCCGTAGGATGCAAGTGGATCTTCAAAAGGAAGATTGGTGTAGATGGACAGGTTGAGACCTATAAAGCTAGACTTGTAGCAAAGGGTTTCCGTCAAAGACCTGGCTTGGACTATGACGAAACCTTTTCTCCAGTGGCTATGCTGAAATCCATTCGGATCCTTCTTGCCATTGCTGCCTTCCACGATTATGAGATTTGGCAGATGGACGTAAAGACCGCTTTTCTAAATGGAAATTTAGAGGAGTGTGTCTATATGGATCAGGCAGAGGGTTTCATTCAGAGTGGGAGCAGCGGAAAGGTGTGCAAGTTGCTTAAGTCCATCTATGGACTAAAGCAGGCATCGCGGAGTTGGAACATCTGTTTTGATGAGACGGTCAAGGAATTTGACTTTATCAAAAATCCAGATGAACCATGCATCTATAGTAGATTTGTAGCGAGAACTGTAGTATTCCTCGTTTTATACGTGGATGACATTCTCTTAATAGGAAATGACATTCCTATGCTACAATCTGTCAAGGGGTTCTTGTCACACAGCTTCTCCATGAAAGACCTGGGTGATGCCTCATACATCCTGGGGATCCGGATCCATCGTGATAGATCTAAGAGGATATTAGGACTTTCTCAGTCCAGGTACATCGACACCATAGTGAAAAGATTCAGTATGGAAGATTCCAAGCGCGGTAACCTACCGGCTTGTCACGGGATCACCCTCTCTAAAGAGATGTCTCCCAAGACTGATTTGGAGAGGGATCGCATGTCTATTATACCCTACGCTTCTGCGGTAGGCTCTATAATGTATGCGATGTTGTGTACCAGACCGGATGTAGCTTATGCACTGAGTGTGGTAAGCCGGTATCAGTCAAACCCTGGGGAGAAACACTGGATAGCGGTAAAGAACATTCTCAAGTACCTGAGAAGGACTAAGGAGATGTTCTTGGTTTATGGCGGAAAAGACCTCCAGATCGAGGCCTTTGCTGACTCCAGCTTCCAGAGTGACAAGGATGATTCCAAGTCCATGTCGGGTTTTGTCTTTACCCTCAATGGAGGGGCGGTGTGTTAGAAGAGCTCCAAACAGGAAACCGTAGCAGACTCGACTATGGAAGCGGAATACATCGCTGCATCTGATGCCGCAAAAGAAGCTGTCTGGATGAGGAAGTTCTTAAAAGAACTTCAGGTGGTTCCGTCCATTGTTGACCCAATACCTCTGTATTGCGACAACAACGGGGCTATAGCTTTAGCAAAGGAACCCAGGTCCCATCAGAGATCCAGGCACATCTTGAGGCGATATCACCTGATCAGGGAGATCGTGGATCGCAAGGTGATCGAGGTTCGGAGGGTTTCTTCAGAAGAGAACACTGCAGATCCATTCACCAAGGCCCTACCCCAGACTCAGTTCGAGCGGCTGATCGAGATGATAGGTCTTCGATACGCCAGTACATGGCCTTAGTGCAAGTGGGAGATTGTTAGTGTATATGCCCTAGAGGCCATTACTGTATCATACTAGTTTGTATATTACTTAATGGAAGCTTGGGATATTCACCTTGTATAAACAATCTTGCTCAATATAGTAGTATGCTACTTGGTTTGTTTCTACTTCAATGTGTACTTGTGTTTATTTTACTATATCACTTATACGCATTAGTGGAGCCCTTAGGATCTTTACTTGATTACCTGCGTTGTGATGGCAGTCACACTAGTGGGGGCTGGGTAATCTATAAGCACATCCTTATACAGGTCCCTAGTCACAGGACTATCGAGACAGGGCATCGATACTCCGGAGTAGACTAGCGTATGCGCTTCTCATCCCAGTGTGGGAGATGGTCTGTCCCACAGCCATCAGTACGTCGTACTAGAGATAGTATACGGGTGCTCGTTAGGTTACGAGTACACTGGACAGGACTCGTCGGGAACTGACAGGTTGGTATTATACCTATCGTCGGTCATCAGTTCCCAGGTGACATGAGTACAGCTTAGTCCGCTGACTTGACACTAGCACTTCGCCTCGAGTGTGTTCCCACTGCACTTTGATCACTACCCTACCACGGCTCAAAGGAGTCGTGCAAACAGGTGGTGGTTGGGTGCAGTCCCGAAGCACTTGGAGGCAGTGCCGGTTAGACAGGATTCGTCTCTCCCGGTATTGGGGGTTGACATCGCGCTGTGTCTAGGAGAGCCATTACACGAGTAGTCCCTGGCCAGGGCAAGCGAGATATACTGGTAGGTTCCAGTGTTATCTCAGGGTGTTTTGGGCTTCACTCCGACACGACTTGTACCGCTATTGGGGGACTGACGTTTTACCGCCCCCTAGGCCCGACATGCGATGTATCAGACGAACAGACCGGACTGTACGGAGACTGTCACATTCATACTCAGTAGGAGTACAGATGGGGTTTCACCTCGTCAGCCTTCTTGTCGGCATCTACCTGGGGACCGTTACGCACAGCTAGTGCCGCTTGCGGTCTGTGGTTAAACCCACTGCCAGCGTAGTGTCGAGTCTTTAGAGTCCCACACAGAGGGTATTCGCCTCTGGGCAAAACAGAGTAGAGGTCGCATGGTTTTGCGACAGGGTTCGTTCTCCTCCGCGCACTTGTGCACGTTTGGAGTCCGGACGGATATTGCCAGCAGGCTCTGGTTTGAGCCGGATACTGATATATGTTTTGGGGTTGCTTTTATCTCTCAGTATTCATGTTCCTCGGAACAAGAATGCAGGTGTGTATGCACAGTTATTTGAGGAGGAGGAAGATGACTTTCATTAGGATTTCGGAACGGGTGCGTATGCACAATTGACGGTTATCATTTTCCAAACCCTAATGGATTTATGGATTATCTATTAATAATAGTAATTAAATGAGAATTATGTTATGGTTGATTTTGTTGACTTGTTGACCATGGTTGACTTGTTGACCATGGTTGAATGTTGACCACCATCATGCTTTGTAAAGATCCTCCTTGATTCATGCTTACATTTCATTTAATGATGCATGATAGTGGTCATTCCAAATTACCATCAACTATTCTTATTTTGAATTATTATTATTTAGATAATTCTTTTTCTTTTGGCTTTATGGTTGCAAGAAAGAAAAAGATAGCTCATTTTATCTCATTTAGCTTCTCTCTCCTCACTTCATCTTCTTCTTCCTCAAGCTCAAGGTGATTCCTTCTCATGTGTTGAGAATCCTTCACCTTGAAAAGAAAACAACCCCTAGACACTCTCTACTCTCTCTAGGGTTCAAGGTTTAGCAAGCCGGAAATCCTAGTTCACTCCAAGTTCGAGAAAGAGCCCAAAGGTTGAACCTTCGAGGTGGATCCATCTTCGACGGAAGAAGGCTACGAGGCAAGAACCATCAACCTCTACAAGGTTTGAAGAAGAAAAAGTTCAAGTTTAGGTATAACCTTCATCCGAGTAGCTAAGTCTCTTTAGCAAGTTTGCTAGTTTAGTTTAGACACGATCCCGACCTTGTTTAGTCCATGTTGCCTCTTGCGATAAAAATTTGTTTTTTATACCGTTTCCGCCTCCCCGTAAGAACCGGGGGTCGCAATATGGACTTACACCGGGAACCTGCTAGTTGGTCTTATACCAGATGTCAGATAGCAGTTCCCTGGTGACATGTGTACAGGTTAGTTCATCGACCTGAGATCGTCATTTGTCTCGTGTGAGTTCCCACTGTACTTTGATTACTACCCTACCACGGCTCAAAGGAGTCGTGCAAACAGGTTTTAGTTGGGTACAGTCCCGAGCCACATGGAGGCAGTGAGCGGATCTGCAGGGGTTCGTCTCTCCCGGTATTGGGGGTGAGGTCGCGCTGTGTCTAGGAGAGCCATTACGCAAAGCCCTCGGCCGAGGCAGGAGATTTACTGGTAGGTATTCCAGTAGTATCTCAGGGCGTTCTGGGTTACACTCCGACACGACTTGTACCGCTTTTGGGGGTCTGACTTTTACCAACCCCCTAGGCCCGACATGCGATACTCATAGACGAACGGACCGGACTGTACGGATATTGTCACTGACAGGCTCAGTAGGGTGTCAGGATGAGTTCGCTCATCGACGTCCCTTTTGGTCAATAGCTGGTGGCCCGTCACGTATTGGCTAATACCTCTGACGTGCTAGTGGTTAAATCCACAGCCATAGTATTGACGAGTCTTTAGAGTCCACCACACTTTCAGTTACTCAGGCTTTCGGGCGAAATGCTGTAGAGGCTGTATGGAGATATGGCAGGGTCTGATCAGATACGTGCGGTATTGCACGGATCAGGATCGGACAGTTTTTGTACAAGTGGCCGTATAGTTATATGGCAGGGTTCGATCTGATACGTGCGGTATTGCACGGATCAGGATCGAACGGATTTTACTAGCCGGCTTTGGTTTAAGCCGGTACTAGTTTAGTACAGTGTAGATTTTGTCTCATTGCATTTGTATCCGGTCAGAATACAGATGCGGGTGTGTATGCACAGTATCGAGGTTTTCCTGTAATTTATTACGGGACCAGTTTTCTGGAGTTGCCAGTTTGCATTCCGTTCCGGCCGGTTTTTCCTTTGTTCTCTCCCGGCCGGACTTTTCCGATGGAGGGGGTAATTTGCAGTTTTGCAAATTACACTTTGTGGAGGATTTTCTTGCATATGTATTTATCATGATAGCATCTTTTGATGCCATTCTTTTCCTTCATCTTTTCATGCTTTATTAAGATTGGATGTGAGATGAAATTTAATGTGAGGTTGTGATGATGAGGTTTAGGATATGGTCACCCTTCATGCTCTCCTATACTCACCTCCCTCTTGTTTGATATACATTCTTTCCTCCACCATTTATTCTAGGATGATAAGTTTTTCATGGTTGAGAGAAGAAGAAGAAGAGAGCTTCATTCTTGAGAGTTTCTTTCTTGATCTCATTTTCATGCTAGAAAAATGCAAGCACCATTTTTCTAATCCTTGTTTCCTCCATCATCCTCAATGGCAACAACATAACCCCAAAGAGACAAGCATCTTCTACACTACATTCTACAGCATATCTTGAGCATGTCGAGTTGCCGGCTTCATGCCCGAGTTGCCTCGGTATTGAGGCGGGAGCCCGTAAAAGACGCAGGCGATGTGGTGCCCTTCCGGCGAGGAGGCGACGATGTGGAGACATGACTTTCCGCGGGAGATCGGGACGATGACGAGAAGACCGGAGGACTCGGATCACTCGGTATACTTCTCTTCCCATCTCTTGATTGCTAGAATTAGGTTAATGGTAAACGATCCGGGTTTTCATTGTCCGCGGTAGCGCCGGTTTCCGAGTAAGGAAAATTTTTGATTCCGCATTTTGGCCTCGAGTACGAGGCCGGGGCGCTGCCGTGGCGCAACATGGTATCAGAGCCACGCCATTAACCTTACCTAGCTTATTCTAATGTGTTTTGCATTTCCGATCGACCAAAATTCCAAAATCTGCATTTTTCAAAGCGACAGTTTTCTGTTGAATTTTTTTGGTCTCAAAAAATTTTTCAGGTTGTAGAAAACTGCTGTAGAAGACATTATAAGACCACTGTAAAAATTCGACATTTTCAGTCGACTGCTTTAGCGCGGAACCGCGGCCAAACCCTCCCTTGGGCCGCGGTTCCGCCGCACTCTGGAGTCTTCACTGGGTCAAAATTTTACAGTGGGCTTTTGGGATAATTTTGTGGGTTTTGGAATATTAAATTTGGGCCCAGGTTTTCTGTGACTGCTACAGTATTGGTTAGGGGCCCACTTGTTAATTGTTTGATCGGTCGGATATTTTAAACACATTATTTCACAGTATTTACATTATATCTGCGACCGTGAATGTCACTCGATCGGTAAATCCGGTCTAACTGCTATAGCCCGGTTAGACGGATTTGCGAACGTGATTTTCAGGTTGATGTTCTATGTTTATGCTGTGATGTTGCGGATCGGTCGTGGGGGATAGCCTGGATGCAATGCTAGTACAGTTTTGTTTTATATGTACATTTGATATTGCGGGGCGAGCGTCCGACATGTGGACTGCCGTCACTGCCTGTTTGTATTATTCTTTTGGGGCACGACCTGGTTGCGGTCGATGTACCCGGTGTATGTATATTTTACTTTCTGTACTAGGATTACCCCGCGGAGGAGTGCACGGATAGCCGTGTTCTAGGGGGCAACGGGCCCGCATCTCATGGCATTGAGACGGAGGGGGCTTCACTCTAGGATTGGCGGGCTATTCGCCGCACTCGTAGGGGGTACAGGTTGACCCAGGAGGGGTGCCCAAGTTACCGGATTCCGTGAAGTGCTGGGTGGTCCATTCATGGTGCTGCAGGGGGCTGCCTCGCTTCAGGTTTTGGCGGGTGACTTGCCGCGCCCGTAGGGGTCTAGGATTTCATTGCACAGGCTATCCACATGACCAGGGAAACGTCGGGTTTCAGCAGCGGCTCTGTGAAACCCGGGGCTTCCAGATATCTGTATTGTTCTGTGATACTGTACATTTCTGTGATGTTGCATTTTATCACGCCTTGAGCGAATATAATATATTGGTATATATATTAGTAGATGTTGTATATGTTTTGCATCCGCGCTAGTCCAGTCCCCGCTCTGTCGTTAGTTAAGTAACCTAACGGGTGATGACGGGACCCAGTGGCGAATGCGGATGGCATATACGTACATCATTATTTTCGTTCTTTATTGGTGTGATCATTTGATGGGACTTCGTTGATTCGGATCAATGCAAGATAAACAAACCTATTCTGATGTTGTTGGAACACTTTTCAAAAAGCTGTTATTGCAAGGACGTCCACTTTTGTTTTGCATCGTGGTATTCATTTGGAATATCCTGCTCCTCAGTCGACGAGGCAAGGGCCGAGATCCCTTCATCGGGAGTGACCCCTTGGACAGAAGTTTGCGTCAGGGCAATAATTTCACTATAGCCGATTACTTTTGCTTTGCATCGTGGTATTCAGTTGGAATATCCTGCACCTCATTCTACGGGGAAAGTGCCGAGATCCCTTCACCGGGAGTGACCTCTTTAGTGAAGGTTTTCGTCACTATATTTTTATAAAAAGTTATCCAGTTCCTTCAACGATATCAAGTTCATTACGTTAAAGGTTTTTCGCCAAAAACCAGTCGTAGCCCTCCGTCATTTCAGATTAGTATTGCTTAGTATTCGCGCTATGTTTGTCGTTGCTATTCGCCGAGGCGTAGTGTGCGGTAGCTTTGTTGTGCTATTCTGTCGCATGGATATGTGGATTGGTTAGGACAGCCGTACGACTTTGTTGATTATTCGTCAAGGGTCGTGCGGGTGGGTTTAACGCAATCAAGATAATGACGGGCTGAACTTGACTAGGACCTTTTGATTTGTTGATTATTCGTCAAGGTCACTTGGGTCCTAGGGGTAAAAATCACATCGGGAGCTTCAAAAGAACTGAAACTTGCCAGACATGCGCATAACTTCTGGAGTGTGGTGACTTGAGTGGATTCCGTCAAGTTATCATGCGATGATAGTTGGATCCCGATTCCCACTGATGAGTTAGTTTACTCCTCGGGTGACCCCGACTAATTCTTCTTTCAGGTTTGGAGGAGAATTTGAGGTACAGTGGGAGGTTTCCTGATTAGATAAATTGGTAACCATTCTGATCTAGGTTAGAGTGCACGCTGAGTGTTTCTTTTCTCTCTCTCTTTGGCAGCGACCATTGACCCGACCCTGGACTATGACTCAGTGACCAAGTTGACCGAACCTTCTTAACACAGGCTTTTGGATTGTCAGAGTTGCAGACCTCATTGCCACTCCTACTTTTACCCTTTTCTCCAGGACACCCCGTATTACTACGAACGTCCACTTCCATTGGACAAAACCATCGTATGGTTATATACGAACTCGAAGGACTTCGAGGATGGTTTCTGGTTCTGGAGAAAACGGATAGGACTATTCAGTTGTCTTTTCTTTTCACCTTCTCTCAGGTTGCGAGTACTCCTTAGTTTAGGAGATAGTACACCTATTACGCAAATTGGATAGTCTTCTTCCAAACCTTAGGCAGGTGCCGAACGGTGGGGAATGAAGAAAACCAATTAGCATAACGATGGTGTGCAGAAGGTATTAAGTTAAGACAAAGCAAGGGATTAGTAGGAGGGCAAAGTAAATTGCGACTGATATTCACGACCAAACCAAGTATTTCTTCGCCAATCCTAAATCACCTTTGTATTTCTCCAGGACACTCTGTATCACTACGAAGTTCCACAGTTTATTGGATACTCCATCATATGGTTATATACGAACTCGAAAGGAACTTGTTCCAGTTCGGGGATGGATTCTGGTTCAGGAGAAATAGGAATAAAGTACATTCGGGTGTCTTTTATCTTCACCTTCTCTCGCGTTGCGAGTGCTCCTAGGATTAGGACAGTACACCCTTTATGCCTTTTGGATAGTCTTCTTCCAAACCATAGGCTGGTGCCGAACGGTAGGGAAGGAAGAAAACCATTTGGCCTAAAGGGGTGTACAGAAGGTAATGACTAAAGACATAGAAAGGGATTTGGAGAGGTGGTAAAGAATTATACGGTTACAGTTGTGAATCTGGACAATGGAAGAGGCATTACTAAGAATACCAGGATACCCCGACGAAACATTTCAATGTTTCAGTTTCACCGTGTACTGTTAATGGAAAACTGATTTCCCAGTTAGACACTTGCTCTAGGGTATGTATTTACCAGGTATGATTCTCACATCTGTATGGTTTTACAGATGATGAGTGGGAGTAAGTTATTGGGAATAGGGTGATCATCCTCATTATATCGGGATTCGTTGTAATCGGTGATATTTGAGGAGATCACCTGGGCTGTTTGCCGGTCGGCAAATATTTGGTTTTGAATATCCGCTGTTGTGCACCAATTTCAAATTGATATATCTGTACGTCTATTTTCATAGAGTGAGATATACCTTTTGATATTATGTCGATGACATTTACCTATATCAGTGGATGGTTAGGTAAGGAGCATTAAACAGCGGTGTAATTCTTCTTAACCATAAGTACAGTTTTCAACCTACGACACATAGTGAAAGAGTTGTTAGACTCAGCGGACTTATACAGAGTATTGTATGTTGTCCAGTGTCCATTAGGACAGAGGGGTTGGTCCTCATACTATATTCTGTTTACTTTTAACTTCTCTAGTTCTTAGACATGTGTTTCGTGGAAACACAGGATCTAAGTTTTGAGGAGTTATAGGTATTTGAAAAGAGTAAAGTACCAGGTATAGCAAGTATCGGGATTCTTCAAAGTGATCGAAGATGTAGATACTTGCGTATGGTATTCAGTTGATAGTAATGATAAAGAGAAATTGCTTCTCTTTCAGGTTACTCATAAATGGAAGCATTCCTAAGTTGAGTAACGCTGATCGGCCTCCTTCCATTTAGTTGACATGCACTGGAGATAGCTGCATGATTTGAATCTGGTTCAATTAAATCAGTGCCTCTGTTTCTATATTGGATATAGAACAGTTCATATCTTAACGATGTTAAGGTACGGGGAGTTGTCCGGCTTATGCCTAAAACCAGACACTGGACAACTCAAGGCACGTTTCTGTAATGGCTGTTTGTGGGTTGACCCAGGCTATGACGAGGGTTGATTTTCTACCATCTGGCAGATCAATAGAAATATTGTTCTAGACTCGCCACAGTTTTATTAAAAATGGATTTTTTCAAAAACAGTAGTGGGAGTATGGTAGAACTGGAAGTGATTCCAGAACCGCAAACGATTACTGAAGATTTGATAAGGAACCTAAAGATTCAATCTGTTTTGACATTCCATTGGCCACTCCGCAGATAAGGTGGGTAACTTCAGGCACCCGAGAGGTACTCTGGTAGCCTCAAGGACGGTGACAGGGAAGTTCTTGTTTACCCACACTTGCCATTGTTTTTGTTCCAGGCTGCGAGACCCGGCAGGAGGATGAGTATAGCGTCGTTCTAAACTAGTTTTAGATGTGCGCGTCTATATGACTCTGGCAGAGGGTTGTCGTAGTCAGTGGGAGCAGCGGAAGCATTGGTGGACATCAGGCTTATGTCTGTTTATAGACTAAAGCAGATGTAGCGGAGATAGATCATCTATTTCTGACGTGACAGTCATAGGTTTGACTTCATCAGAATAGGGGATGGATCTGTTGAGAAGGTAGTAGGGTGTGATATCCTGGTAATTGGATGACATACACAGAGTAGGAAAAGAAACTCCTATACTACGATCGGTTATACTTTGGTCGTCACACAGTGGTTTCTCCACAAGGGACTTGGACATTATATAAGACATACTGGTTACTAGATCTATGTTTTTAGATCTAGATTTGGGTGGTTTCCCAATCAGGGTACCTTGACAGCATTCTAAGAGTATTTAGAATGGACGACTCCTGGCACGGTAGTGTACCTGCAGGTGATGGAGTCACCCTCTCTAAAGGTGTCTTACAGACTAAAGGGGAGAGGGATGTGCATGATTGGCAGATCACTTGCTCAGGCAATTGAGTCAATCATGAGATGTCAAGTACCACACCAGATGTTGTTCTTGCACTAGATGCAATAAGTTGACATTGATCCAATCCTGGAGTAACAGTTGGAAGTGTTTTTAGATCATAAGTGAATGTTCTAGGGATATGATAACGGCTGCCTCCTTTAGGAGACGGTTATCATTCCAGGCTTCCAAGGTGACATGGACGACAAGGAGGTTGTCAGAGTTATAGTTTTTCCCTCTGACGAGGGGCAGTATTTTGGACAGGTGGTCCAAGGCAATACTGAGGGTGGCATGGCGCAGGATACTGATTAAATTCAGTTGACGATACAGTCTAAGAAGTTTGGATTTGGAGTTCATTTATGAGCTAGGTCCCATCAGACATCCAAACATTCTAAGACAGGTATTGCTCATTTCGGGAGATGGCTTTCTCCGCGAACTTGAGATATAGAGAGACATAGAAAGAAACATCACAGCGGATCCACTCATTGAGGCTATTCCTCGAACGCAATAGTTTCGCAAACGAGCTTTGTGAGACTGACTAGTAGAGGAGTTGAGTGTTCGGTATCACACGGGCTGTGAGTATGCGGCATCGCAATAATTATCCTTGAGTGCAAGTGGGAGATTGTTGGAGATAGTGCCCTCAGAGTCAATTATTGGATCACAGGCACGTGATTGCAATGATTGAGGGAAGACCTATCCCGGTAGGACAGTCTTACTCGAGATGATAGTATGCTATCTGGTTTATCTTTATCATCGTGTACTGCTTTAAGTGACCTGACATGTCGCTATTACACGTTGATAGAGCCCCTAGGATTCTTGCTTGACTAACAACAGTATGATGGCGATCATATACGTGGGAGCTGGTAGTCTATAAGCACATCCTTAAATGGTCCCTAGTCGTGGGAGTTTCGAGACAGGGCATCGATTCTCCAGAGTAGACTAATGTATACAGTCGAGACCCCGACGAGGGGCGGTGGCCAGTCTCACAAGCCATTGGTGTCAGTTGGTTCACCTAAGATGTATACAGGTGCTCATTGGGTTATGAGTATACCGGACAGGACTCGCCGGGAACCTGCTAGTTGGTCTTATACCAGATGTCAGATAGCAGTTCCCTGGTGACATGTGTACAGGTTAGTTCATCGACCTGAGATCGTCATTTGTCTCGTGTGAGTTCCCACTGTGCTTTGATTACTACCCTACCACGGCTCAAAGGAGTCGTGCAAACAGGTTTTAGTTGGGTACAGTCCCGAGCAACATGGAGGCAGTGAGCGGATCTGCAGGGGTTCGTCTCTCCCGGTATTGGGGGTGAGGTCGCGCTGTGTCTAGGAGAGCTATTACGCAAAGCCCTCGGCAGAGGCAGGAGATTTACTGGTAGGTATTCCAGTAGTATCTCAGGGCGTTCTGGGTTACACTCCGACACGACTTGTACCGCTTTTGGGGGTCTGACTTTTACCAACCCCCTAGGCCCGACATGCGATACTCATAGACGAACGGACCGGACTGTACGGATATTGTCACTGACAGGCTCAGTAGGGTGTCAGGATGAGTTCGCTCATCGACGTCCCTTTTGGTCAATAGCTGGTGGCCCATCACGTATTGGCTAATACCTCTGACGTGCTAGTGGTTAAATCCACAGCCATAGTATTGACGGGTCTTTAGAGTCCACCACACTTTCAGTTACTCAGGTTTTCGGGCGAAACGCTGTAGAGGCCGTATGGAGATATGGCAGGGTCCGATCAGATACGTGCGGTATTGCACGGATCAGGATCGGACAGTTTTTGTACTAGTGGCCGTATAGTTATATGGTAGGGTTCGATCTGATACGTGCGGTATTGCACGGATCAGGATCGAACGGATTTTACTAGCCGGCTTTGGTTTAAGCCGGTACTAGTTTAGTACAGTGTAGATTTTGTCTCATTGCATTTGTATCCGGTCAGAATACATATGCGGGTGTGTATGCACAGTATCGGGGTTTTCCTATAATTTATTACGGTACCAGTTTTCTGGAGTTGCCAGTTTGCATTCCGTTCCGGCCGGTTTTTCCTTTGTTCTTTCTCGGCCGGACTTTTCCGATGGAGGGGGTAATTTGCAGTTTTGCAAATTACACTTTGTGGAGGATTTTCTTGCATATGTATTTATCATGATAGCATCTTTTGATGCCATTCTTTTCCTTCATCTTTTCATGCTTTATTAAGATTGGATGTGAGATGAAATTTGATGTGAGGTTGTGATGATGAGGTTTAGGATATGGTTACCCTTCATGCACTCCTACACTCACCTCCCTCTTGTTTGATATACATTCTTTCCTCCACCATTTATTCTAGGATGATAAGTTTTTCATGGTTGAGAGAAGAAGAAGAAGAGAGCTTCATTCTTGAGAGTTTCTTTCTTGATCTCATTTTCATGCTAGAAAAATGCAAGCACCATTTTTCTAATCCTTGTTTCCTCCATCATCCTCAATGGCAACAACATAACCCCAAAGAGACAAGCATCTTCTACACTACATTCTACAGCATATCTTGAGCATGTTGAGTTGCCGGCTTCATGCCCGAGTTGCCTCGGTATTGTGGCGGGAGCCCGTAAAAGACGCAGACGATGTGGTGCCCTTCCGGCGAGGAGGCGACGATGTGGAGACATGACTTTCCGCGGGAGATCGGGACGATGACGAGAAGACCGGAGGACTCGGATCACTCGGTATACTTCTCTTCCCATCTCTTGATTGCTAGCATTAGGTTAATGGTAAACGATCCGGGTTTTCATTGTCCGCGGTAGCGCCAGTTTCCGAGTAAGGAAAATTTTTGATTCCGCATTTTGGCCTTGAGTACGAGGCCGAGGCGCTGCCGTGGCGCAACATATGTGATATGTGCAGGACTGAGGATAATGCGATATGTGATACCGTATTATATTCTCGCGATATTTAGATATGAACCGGGTCATCGGATCAAGTGTTGATTCGATGAAGGTACATGAGATATTAGTCGGTTATATTCGAAATAGCCGGATTGTCGGATCAAGTGTTGATTCGATGATTTAATGTATAATGATATATCTGATATATTGTATTACATTATCTAATATTGGCTCGCTTTATTATTTCATTTTCTCACCGGATTAATACATTGATATATATGCGATATATGTTAATTGTATTATTTTCTTTTGATGCAAACATATAATATATATGTGATATATATTATTGTGACATGATATGATTTATTATGAAACATGTTTAGTGATGATAAAAAGAGATTAGGGTTTGATTAGGGTTAGCTCCTTCTTGAAGGATTTCCTTTTGTCTTGGTTAAGATATTATGGTTGATACTTATCCATGACTAATTCTTAACCTAACTAAACCCTAGCTCTAGTTTATTCTCTACAAAGGTTAAGCCTCTCATCCTTGACCATGGTTCCATAATCAATCATATACTCTTATTACTATTCATCACAAAAGGATTATCTCATTTTTTTCTTCATCTTCTTCTCTCTTGAGTTTTTGGAAGAGCTCACTAGATATTCCTTTGGTGATGATTTCTTGTGAGAAATTGATATAAAAAGAAAGCATAAATACTACTCCATCATCCTCATCTAATCTAGCCCATTAGATTAGGGTGTTCACTTCTTTAGAGTGAGAGAGCTTGGGTTATAGCAACTTCGACGTAGTTCATCGGAGAAGCGGAACACTACAAGCTAGCATGGATCGTTCGAGTCGTGGAGCCTCTCTTGAGTCCGGGAGATCGTGGATCGCGGCGAAGGGACTTCAACTCGGAGCTTGTGAAGCGAAGGAGCGGACTACAAAAGTTGTAATCCCTCACACATAGTAGTAAAGATGTTTACTTGCATGTTAAACCCTAATAATCTAGCAAAGATCCCGGCTTTGAGTTGTTCGGCACGTCTAAAATTTTATTCGGGCATGTTTGATGCCTTATAAACCCTCACAAGAGTGCCTAGGAACCCTACGGTGCCACGGGTCCCTCATTGGATGGGATGGCTCCCTGACCTACAACATAATCGAGTTAAGGTTTGTTGTCTTCTAGAGGGTCCGTCACATTACTTGCACGTTTTTCCGAAAGATTTAAACTCGGTAAAAGATTCAACACTTGAAAAATTTTCATGCCGGGAAAAATTGAGTTAATGATATCCGTTCGAACATTTTAATACTTACTAAATTATCCGGAAAACAAAATGAAATTGAATATTCCGATCGAATTAACGAATGCAAAATGATCCCAAGAATACTCAACACTTGAGTCAGATTAAAAATACCCATAAAATATAACATGCAGATATAGATATTACTGTTGAAGAACAAAGTCCCAATTCAATAGTACCACCGCGGTTCCGCGGCCCAAGAGAAGTATGGCCGAGGTTCCGCGGCCAAATGTACAGATTACTGCCTCGTTTTTCACAGTAATATTTAGAAAACCCTGCTGAATTTTTTAGGTATTTTTAATACAGAAAATCCTAGATTTTAAAAAATGTACAGAGAGGGGGTCTGCTTTGTCATATCGGGGTTCGATCGGAGTTTTAATATCGTAAACAACTCACCTAATGCTCTATCTAGGCTCTGATACCACTGTAGGGTTACTAGGCACTCTAACAAGGGTTAAGGAAGCATCAACCATACCCGATTAAAATTTTAGCCGTGCCTAACAACCCTAAACACGATCGTTGCTAGAAAATTAGGGTTTCACTTGCTAGTAAAAGACATTTACTATAAAGAGAATACGAAATACAACCTTTGTAGATCGGTCCTTCACTTCTAAAGCCCCTTGTTGAAGTCCCTTCGCTGCGATCGTGGTTCTCCCGGACTCTTGCATGGCTTCACGAGTCTAAAAGAGCGCCCTCGCTTGAAGTCTTCGAGGCCGAAGATGATCTACGTCGAGGGGATGCCAACTCAAGCTTCTACTTCACTAACTAGAGAATTAGTGAAGAAAACACCCTAAACTAAAGTGCTAGTCTAGTAGAGGATGGAGAAATAGGAAGTGGGTTCTCTTTAGAATTTTATTTCTCACAATCTTTCACTATCTTTCTTAAACCCTAGCAAGCTTTTTCTTATGCTCAATGAAGAAGATGAACAAAAGAAAAGGATGAGGATAATGATCAAGTGAGTGAACTAACCATGGTGAGTGAGTATCATATACTAACTCATGTAGAGACATTACCATGGCTAATTCTAAATGGTTAGGTTAATAAAGATCTAAGGTAAAACAAAGTTAGTGGACTTTGTCAAAGTATCCACAAGCTTCCAAAAGCTTCAAGCTTTTGACAAAAATCCACTAATTTGTATTTACCTTAAATAATTATTAATCACCATTTAAAATAGAATGGTGTATGTATTGTACACTAATGTCAAGTGTATCATCAACCATGATACAAAAAGAAAACACATTTTAATATATATCACATATATATTAAAGTTGTGCACTTGTGAGAAAAATCCATAAGTGAACAAATGTTAGTTAATGTAAATTAGTATATCTAATTTACAATTATACACTAAATTATTAAATCAACACTTGACTTAATAATCCGGTCATATCTCATATAACCGACTAACATTCATTGTATCGACTTATCGAATCAACACTTGATTCGATAACCCGGCTATATCATATATAACCGACCGATACAAAAAGTCGTGAGAATAGAATACGGTATCACGTACACGCATTATTCTCGGTCCCGCACATATCACATATATGCTCCTATTTCGTTTTTCCTGAGCCAGTAAAACCTCTGTGTAGGACTCTAAAGACTCGTCAATACGCCGGCAGTAGGTGATGATCACATCAAACACCCACAAGCCGTCAGCGGTACTAGCTGGACGTAACGACTACCCGGGTATTGAGCGATCAGAAGATTAGAAAGCAAGCCCGCTCCAACTCCTGTAAAAAGCCTGCCGGCAACACTTCCCGTGCAGTCTGGTATCCTCGTCTGATATGTTGCATACCAAGTCTAGGGGTCGTAAACGTCAGAACCCAACAACCGATAAGTCGTGCCGATGCGAGGCACATAACGGGTCGAGAAACTACTAGTAACACTTACCAGCAAATCTCTAAATCATCCCTGGCCAGGGACTTCCCTGTTATGGCCAATCGAGCATTGCGCAACATCAACCCCCAATACCGGGAGAGACAAACCCCTCCTATCGCTCATTGCCTCCATGTGACTCGGGACTGTACCCAAAAACCACCGTTTTGTATGCCCTCTTAGACGTGGTAAGGTGGAAATCAAAGCACAGTGGGAATCACACAAGACTCTATGACGATCTCGGGTCTACAGACTAACCTGCAAAAGTGTCACCAGAGAACTGCCATCTGACGTGAGGTATAATACCATCTGGGAGTTCTCGGCGAGTCCATCTAGTGTACCCAGTCTCCACTGAGCACCCGTATATCATCTCTGATGTCAAACACCAATGGATATGGGATCATCCATCGCCCATCTATATGGGTCGAGAACGTATACACTAGTCTACTCTGGTATATCGATGCCCCGTCTCGATACACCTACGACTAGGGACCTTGAAGGATGTACTTATGGACTACCATGTCCCCACTAGTATGATCCACTTCATAGTCCAGGTAGTCAAGTACACATCCTAAGAGCTTTACCAACATGTAACTATAAGACAATATCAAGAGACAAGTATACATGTTAAGATAAAGAGCAAATAGATAGCATACTATCATATCGAGCAAGAAAGTCCTCTCTATATATGTCCAAGTATCCAATATAATATACATCATCTGTACAATACTGGCCTTTAGGGCATACATACAACTAACAAGAACTGTTTCTCAGTATCTTTTACGTCCTGGGTATGAGATACCAGATCAGGATCCCACATATGTAATCAGTTACATGGGCTACAGATAGGTAGAGAACTAAGAATGGATGATATGTTTCAAGAGTTGGAAACGGTGCAATTGTTGCAGCCAAGTTGTTGGCAGTTATCACCCTGTATTACCAAATACACTGATTCTGAACGAATGTTATTAGATACTGGACCTGATTTACAACATCATATTAGTCTCTTTATTTAGTAAAGAAGGATATAATTTTGTATTGATGGATAATGTTTTGAACATTTCCTATATCAAGTGTTGATCGGTTCAGGCACGTTATCTAAAAGCATATACGTTCTAAATCAAACTATAGATCTTAACGTAAAGAACACACACAAGAGGAAGAGTTCACAAATGAACGAATCCTTCTTGAGGCATTGTAGACTAGGTCATATCATTGCGACCCGACTAGATAAGTTACATAGAGATGCATATTTAAATCAGTTTGAATTTACATCTTTTGAAACTTGCCAGTCATGTCACAAAGATAAGATGACCATAGCTCTGTTTATTAGAAACAGAGAAATAGTTGTTGAACTCTTGGGATTGATACATGTTGATGTATGTAGGTCCCCTGTCTATACATGCCAGGACCAGTTCTTTGTACTTCATTACATTCACTGAAGATCTCTCAAGATTCGCACATGTGTTCCTATTGAAACACAATTCTGAAGCTTTTGATAAATTCAAAGAATATAAGATAGAACTAGAGAACCAAAACGGGTAAAAGTATTATATCCTTTGATGTGATCAAGGAGGAGAATACTTGAGCACGGAATTCCTGGACTATTCTAAAGGAGAATGCGATTCTCTCTCAGCATTACTCCTCCGTATACACCACAGCACGTTGGTATATCGGCGCAGAGCAATCGCACCCTATGTGATATGGTGTGCTCTATGATGAGTACTACAGAGTTCCCTTTTTCCTTTTGGGGGTTATGCACTTGTGAAGATACATACCTATTGAATAGGGTTCCAATCAAATCAGGTGCCTACCACTCCATATGTGATATGGTATGGGAAGAGCCTATCTCTTAAGGATGTTAAGATTTGGGGTTGTCCGGCCTATGTCTAAAAGCAAAATCCGGACAAGCTCGAGGAAAGTTCAGTTCTGTGGAACTTTGTTGGATATCCCAAGCATTCGCAAGGGAATATCTTCTACCGCACTGAGGAGCAAAATGTGTTTTGTTTCTCAGCATGCCACCTTTTGGAAAGGGAATTTCTTGTGAAGAAATTAGTTGTCATGAGGTAAAACTGGAAGAAGTTCCAGCTATACAAACTGCAGTGGATGATTTGGTAGAACCAGAGGATTCAATAGTTCCCAACGTACTTCAGCCTCTCCGGCGATCTAGCAGGGTTCCTCACCCACCTGAGAGATACTTTAGTTTTCTCTATGATAGTGGGAGCGAGGATGGCATCATGAGATGGTGACCCAACTAATTTCGAGCAGGCCATCAGGAGTGGGGACTCTGTAAGAATGGCTGGATGCTAAGCGATCTGAGATGGAATACATATACACCAACAAAGTATGGACTTTGGTTGCTATATCTGAAGGGTTAAATCCCCATCAGGAGCAAGTATATCTTGAGAAGATTACTTGGTGTACATGGAAAAGTTGAGACTTTCAAAGCTAAGACTTGTTGCAAAAGGTTCTCGTCATCGACCAGATGTGGATAATGATGAAACCTTTTCTAGTCCCTATGCTTAAGTCCATCCAGATCCTATTTACCGTTGCTACATACCATGACTACGATATCTGGCAGTTGGGTGTCATGACTGCTTTTCTAAATGGTGATTTAGAAAAGAGCGTCTACAAGTACACAGCCAGAGGGATTCGTAGACAGTGGGAGCCGCGGAAACGTGTGCAAGTTGCTTTATGGGATAAAACAGGCATCGCGGAGTTAGAACATCTGTTTTGATGTGGTAGTCAAAGTGAAACGTTTTGGAAATCGTTTAGGTGATTTTGCGATTTTAGGGTAAAATAGTCGGCGTTTTCCGTAAAAACCTAGAAGCGATCTTTTTGCAGTATAGAATTCACTGCACCTAGTTTAGCTTGAGTATTGCTAGTTTGCGGGTTTTTGTAAGCCACTGGTAATTTTTGTGCATTTTAATATTTTTCCTAACTAAAATATTATTTTAATGCTTTATTTGTGCACATAATCAGTGGTAATTACATTTATGCTTGGGTTAATTATTGCTAATGTGGATCTATGCTAATTTAATCACTAAATTAAGCACTAAACCATCCATCCCAAAATATCTAAATATTTATGAATTAAAAGAAAATTAGAAAAGAAAACATATGAGGTGGCTTAAAGAATTGTTAATTAAGCTTTTGTTTTTGTTTTTACACTTATCCAAACACTTCCATTTTTCCTCCTTCATTTTTGGCCATCCATTCCTTGCTGCCCTCTCTTTTTCTATCACCCCATTTCAACTCTTTTTAGCTCCAAAAATTCATCAAAAATTCTTAATTTATCCAACAAACTAAAAAAAAATCATTACCCATTAATCGTTAACCCTAAACATGCTTGGATCTTCATGAAAAGTCTTGATTTTGGAGGCTAAAATTTAGAGTTGTTGTTTGATTTTGGATCTTTTGTGGAGGTATAAAACCCGAACCCTAATCTTTATTTGTTGTTTAATCTTTAAGTTAGCTTATTAGATCTATAAATAAAGCTTTTAATTGCATGTTTAAAAATTCTAGAAATGGATTTTGATAATCAAGTTGAGGTTTTGTTTAGTGAATGGTTAAGTATGAAGTTTTAATCAAATGAAAACTTAACCTACTTGCAAGATTTGTTAAATGATATTTTCCTAATTATCTAATTAGATTAATTACAAACTAGACTTTTACTAAATGATAATTAAGTGAGATTAAAATTATAGTAAAGGTATGAATGGTTTAATCTTGCTATATTGTGATGTTTGTAAATTCTAGTTTTGGTAAAAAAAACTTGTAGTTTTGAGCTAAAATGATATATGTTGCTTACTAGATTTCGGTAAGTTTTGGTGTGGGTTTCTTATGACGTTGCGACGTTATTTTTATTAGATTCCACGTTTATTAGTGTGTTTTGAATCCGTGATCGGTACGATCAGGGTCTAGGCTTGATGGTTGTATCGTTTAGCGCTCCTAGATAGGGTTGTGCCGATGTCGTTTGTGTCTTTGTGTAGCTTTTGCTCTCGAGTTGGTTTCGTAGTGTCGCTACGCGCGTTAGCCACTTAGCGAACACTTGAGAGTATGTTTGGAGTTGGTGCGTCGGTCAAACGTAGTTTGTACGTATTATTAGTCAATTGCAAATATATACTTGTTATATTGTTATATGCTTTCAGGATCGCAGGCGGGGATTTAGGGCGCTGCGAAGAAGGAAAAGCGAGTGGTTGGCTTTACTTAGCTAGGATTGTTGTGAGTAGATTTAACATCTACAGGGGAATCTCCTGCATGGCTTTATACGTCTGGGCTAGATTAAATGATATGACTATTCGTTAGATGTATACGGATATTGATTGTGCATGTGTACCTTTGTTGCATATCTCATTTTCCTATTGTGCATGGACTTAGTATTAATGAGACACAACACCATTATTGACGGTTCATGTTTCACGAGCACTAATTGTATGCTACATACACGACGTCGATAATTGCCATGACATGCACAACACCAATACATATGTGATATTGTATTGTTTAGAGACATCGAGATATGATCCTTATTTTTCTTGTGCATATGACATATACCATACCTGTATACCTACATACTCACACATATGCCTTGATATGCATACATGCTAGTTACCCATATACCTATATGGTATTGTACCATTAGTGATAAGTATATACACATATGAGACATAGCTATATGTACATCTTACATACATACTTACATATACTTGGAGGGTATTGCATCATTATTGATGGGTAGATACACATACCTTGCTATGCCAATATTGTTTCGCATACCTGGCTTTAGCTACATATTCACCTTTATTTGATGTTGTATAGATTTGGAGAAATTAGGAACCGCATGATATATATTAACTTGTAGCAGTTAAATAGCGGTTTTTCCTTTATATGCTCATATTACTGTTTCATGTTGCATATATTACATTCATGGATTTCATATGATGTTCTCAGATATTTTTACTCCTAATTATATAACAGTGGAATGGGACGCTGTTATATATGTATGTGTGTGTGTGTGTGTGTGTATATTAGTGGAATGGGACGCTAATATATATTTATTGATTCATGCAGTTATACTTATTCATTACTTGATGTTTTCTGGATTTGAGGACCGTAGTTGTTTTATGAAATTATGCATTATTTGAAAAAAAAAACGGTTTCTCTTGATATGATATTTCAGCTTCCACCATGAGATTTCTCGGTTCTGAGCTTATATATACCCCATGCGAGGAGGTGTTGTGGGCCGTGTGCAGGTACATGGTGGAACCCGATTGGTTCTCCGGGGCAAGAAGATCGACGGTACATGCCGATGAGCCTGGCTGGGGGCGTTTTCCACCCAGTGATAGTATTTGGACTCGACGGATATCTGAGGGATATCAATCGAGGTTATGTACGCATATGCCTTGCAGATTTCGGGTGGTGCTTATCCAGGTTCATAGGATGTACGTACATGACACAGGAGGGCCAGTCCCGGGTGATGGCGCCTCAGATTTGAGTATTTTGTGTCGATACTAGACACTTGTTTTCCTGAGGTTTTTGGCTGTAGATGCAGGGCACTCAGGTTTCATGAGACATACTCGATATTGGATACTGGTTATATGAGATTTACTTGATATTGGACACTCAGGATATATGATACTTACAGGATATGAGGGCCAATTTGGGGGCTGATTTATGGAAATTTGGGATTTTGATTGTCTTGTTGGACTTTGGTCCTGCCATGAGGTTAGGATTCCGTGAGGATAACATGTTTTATCCCATACTCCGCATTTACTTTATATGCATTGCTTCATATATTTGTAGTACCTGATAGAGTACCTTTCATGATTGTTGCATATACATACTGCAATTTATTGCTTCATGTATTTATAGTACCTGATAGAGTACCTTTCATAACTGTTGCATACATATGGCCATTTATTGCTAACAGCTTGCATGCATTAGATTCATGCTGTACGTGTATACTTGCGTTTACCTGCATATGTTATTTACTATTCACGAGTTGGCAACTCACCCCCGTTGTGCCACAGTGTTTTGCAGGTAGTCCCTCAGGGCAGTCGCGGCAGGCTTTTCATCTTTCGTATCATCTTTTGCAGCGGATACCGCTTCGACTGAATGTGTGCAGTTTTGCTATAGGTGGGTTTTGCGGCTATCCGATATTGTTTATTGTTATCTTTTGTACCTTGTACTCTCCATCTACCATTTTCATGTGTATGACTTAGAGACTTGATGTGAGGACGATATTGTATATTTTGGTGACTTGGATTTCTTTTATGCAGTTTTACTTATATCGTCTTTTATTTCTTCGCTGCGGCGTCGTATATCTGTTGTGGTGGTTGTTTTCCGCCGTTGGGTATGGATTTGCACCCGTTGGGGATACTTTACTTATATTTATGTTTTACCCATTTTTGGGGTTAGTTTTTATAAAGGAGATGCTGCCAAAATTTTTAAAAAAGTAAAGTTGGTCTTTAAAGAATTTGTTCTTGAGATTTTCAAAAGTTTTAACAATGTTCTTATCTTTTACTACTTTTAATGGTTTATATTTCTGGGTTTTCGTCTTACATAAACTGCGTTACGCCTGTAGACGTTGCGTAGTTTAAGGGCCGTCACGTGCCAATTTCGGGTCGTGACGAAGTTGGTATCAGAGCGGTAGATTTTACCTTTCAGAGTGTAGGATGATCTTGGTATGATGGAGTAGGTAGCTTAAGCAGAGTAACGTAGTGTGTGTATGTCCGTGGCATACTCACAATCACGATACTCCGCCTAAAGTGACCTAAGTACTAATTTCTTGAAATTCATTCCTTCGTCATCCAATCTTTGTGATTCGATTTCCGTGTTCATATCGAATCCTATTTCCATTTATAGCCTTTGCCGTCGATGACCATGAGGACTCAGAGTGATGCAGCGAGAGCCGAGGTCAGAGTTGACTCGTGTGGGATGAGGACTGATCAGGATGGCACGCTCGTTGCACAGGAGCAGATGGATCCGCCTTCGATAGATCGTATCGCTAGGCTTGAGGCAGGGATGCTGGACTTGCGCCAGACGATGAGGTCTTTAGTTGCCCAGTTATTCCTTGCGATCAGCACTGCATTGTGTTACTTACAAAGCACTAGTGGACGCAGCCCTATTTGACGAGGAGCGTCTTTCCGAGACTTTAGGAGTTCGAGGACAGAGGTTCAGTCGCCATGACAGGTTTCGTGCACGTCGCGGGAGTAGAAGAGGCTTGAGATGAGAGAAGTGTTAGCTAGATCACCCGTTTGTTGTGTTAATTTCTATCAGCGATTCTTTTGTTGCGCGACACGTATATCGGTCGTGTGCCAATTGGATAGGAGATAGAGATTCGTCCGTCATTTTGATCCTTCTAGAGATGTTGGATTTGATGTTCTCCTGGGCACGGACTGGTTAGATGCGTGCTATGCGTCTGTGGACTGCCGCAAGAAAACAGTCAGGATTTGTTTTCCCGGCGAGCCAGTTCTTGTTGTGCAGGGGGACAGTGGTGCCGCCATCACAGTTTGAATTCAGCCTTTTTCGCTAGTCGGCCTTTGAGGAGATGATGTCGAGGATTCTTGGCTTCCATTCATGATACCGGAGCCACAGTGGGTTTGTTGGACCGGGTTCCTATCGTGCGGGAGTTTCCGACTTTGTTCCAGATGAGCCGGCGGAGCTTAGGGAACTTAAGGATCAGTTGCAGAGTTGCTAGATAGGGGGACTTGTACGTCCAAGTGTTTCGCTTTGGGGAGCTCCTATTCTGTTCGTCAGGGAGAAAGACGGCAGTCTGAGCTTGTGTGTTGATTGATCGTCAATTGAACCGAGTTACGGTGCGGATAGGTATCCTTTACCTCGCATTGACGATTTGTTCGACTTGCTCGAGAGTGCGAGACATTTTCTAAGTTGGTTTGGGATCAGGTCATCATTGGTCACGAGTTCAGAGTGATGACATTCCGAAGACTTCTTTTGTGCATGCTATGGGCAGTATGAGTTTTTGTGGTGTCGTGGACTCACCAATGCCCTAGTAGCATTTGTGGATGTGATGAACTAGATTTCTTCACACCGTTCCTCGACTAGTTTATTATTGTGTTATTGATGACATTCTGGTCTTTTCCTATGTGTCGTGAGGAACTTGAGTAGCACTTAAGGATTTGCTTTGCAGACATTGGGAGAGCCCCAGCGGTTTGCTAAATTCTCGGATAATCCTTCAGGATTGATTGTGTTGACTTCCTAAGGTCTTGTGGTTACGGGCGACTTTGTTGTTCACTGTAATGTTTCGCGAGTGAGGCTCAATTGTGTACTGATGTGGCACTATTGAGTTATCGCTCATGCTTCCGACAGTTGGAGCAAGTACGAGCAGGATATCCCACTCATGATCTGGAGATGGCCGCGGTGGTCGTGCGTTGGAGATTTGGAGACACTACTTGTGCGAAGAGTCGTGTCAGATTTTCACGGACCACCAGAGCATAATGTACATCTTCCTGCAGTGGGTTTTGATTGTTGAGACAGCGTCGTTGGATGGAGCTTCTGAAGGATTGTGATTGTGAGATCCTTTGGTTCCCGTGGCAAGGCAATTGTGGTAGCTGATGCTTTGAGTCGTAGGCCCGGGGGTAGCTTGTTCCAGTTGTGCGCAATTCAGAGACAGTCTTCTGCAGATTTACAGTTCTTGTATGATCGTTGAGTGCAGCTTAAGTTCGCCTCTACTGAGGGAATAGCTTGCTCATATCCGCGCCTGTCCGATTTTCCTTAATCGTTTCGTAAGGCACAGCCCGCCGATGCTCGTTTGTCAGAGATTCTTGAGCATGTTCGGCCGGGTAAAGATTCAGAGTCCTTGATTTGTGACCAAGGTGTGCTACATTTAGGGACGCTTTGTGTGTACCTATTACTGATGGGTAGAGACGCGAAATCCTAAAGCAGGCACATCAGTCAGCTTTCAGTGTTGATCCAGGTCCCTCCAAGATGTAACGTGACTTGAGAGTTAGTTACAGATGGGCAGGGATGAAGAGTGAAGTTTCGGATTTCGTTTTGAGGTGTCTGACTTGTTGGTGAGCTAAGGTTGAGCATTTGGAGACCGGCTGGAGAATTTCAACCTTTAACCGTTCCAGAGTGGGAATGGGAGCAGATCTTCATGAATTTCGTTGTGGTGTCTACCCAGGTCTAGACAGGGTGTGACTCCATTTGGGTGTTTGTTGTCCGGTTATGCTCAGTTTGCTCAGTTGTTCTTTGTTATGTTTGTGCGTTTGCACGGAGTTCCTTCATGCATTGTATCCAATAGAGGCACCCCGTTCGTTTGCCGTCGTAGGCAGAAGCTTCAGGAAGCCTTGGGTACTGGTTGAGCATTAGCTCCGCTTTTCCATCTGTAGGCCGATGGTTTGTGAGAGCAGACTATACAGACTCTGGAGGATAGGCTTGTGTGTACGTACTAAGTGTTTGTTGACAGTTGGGATCATCACTTGCTATTGTTAAGGTTCTCCTTCGATAGTTGTTATCAGGAGACATTCCAATTGGCAACCTTCAGGCTTTGTTTGGTAGGTGGTGTCGATCGCCAGTCTGTTTTACTAACTCTGCAAGAGTAGGATTTTTGGACCCCAGCTAGTCATGAGACTACGGAAATGATCCAGTTGATTCAGTTCAGGATGAGAGCAGCCCAGTGCAGAAAGGAGTCTTACGTCGACCGTCGTTGTCGCAGACTTGAGTTCGCAGTAGGAGGTCATGTATTCCTACGGATTTTTCCGTTGAATGGCGTGTTGTGTTTTAGGAAGCTTAGTCCCAGAATTGTAGGTCCTTTTGAGATCCTTGAAGCGAGTTTGTACAGTTGCCTATAAAATGGCACTTCCGCCAAGATTTTTGAGTATTCGCCCCGTATTCCTTTTGTCGATACTTCGCAAATACCTTCATAACCTTTCTCACATGATTCAGCACCAGACCATTTAGCTTGGACGCGATCTTTCATTCACCAATAGCCGATAGATATAGTGGATCGGCAGGTGGAAGAACTTCGGTCAAGGGTCTTGCCATCAGTGAAGATTCTTTGGCGTAGCCGTCTAGTGAGGTGATCACTTGAGTGGCTGCGAGTGAGATGCGGAAGACTTTCCCTCATCTCTTTGAAGGTACGCATAAATAAATTTTAAATTCGGGGATCGAATTTCTTTAAGGGGGGAAGATTATAACGTTTTAGAAATCGTTTAGGTGATTTTCCGTTTTTAGGGTAAAATAGTCGGTGTTTTCCGTAAAAACCTAGAAGCTATCTTTTTGCAGTATAGAATTTACTGCACATAGTTTAGCTTGAGTATTACTAGTTTGCGGGTTTTTGTAAGCCACTGGTAATTTTTATGCATTTTAATATTTTTCCTAATTAAAATATTATTTTAATACTTTATTTGTGCACTTAATTAGTTGTAATTACATTTATAATTGGGTTAATTATTGCTAATATGGATCTATGCTAATTTAATCACTAGATTAAGCACTAAACCATCCATCCCAAAATATCTTCATATTTGTGAATTAAAAGAAAATTAGAAAAGAAAACAAATGAGGTGGCTTAAAGAATTGTTAATTAAGCTTTTGTTTTTGTTTTTAGCAAGAACTATTACACTTATCCAAACACTTCCATTTTTCCTCCTTCATTTTTGGTCAGCCATTCCTTGCTGCCCTCTCTTTTCTTTCATCCCATTTCAACTCTTTTTAGCTCAAAAAATTCATCAAAAATCCTTAATTTATCCAACAAACTCAAAAACAAATCATTACCCATTAATCGTTAGCCCTAAACATGCTTGGATCTTCATGAAAAGTCTTGATTTTGGAGGCTTAAATTTGGAGTTGTTGTTTGATTTTGGATCTTTTGTGGAGGTATAAAATCCTAACCCTAATCTTTATTTGTTGTTTAAACTTTAAGTTAGCTTATTAGATGTGTAAATAAAGCTTTTAATTGCATGTTTAAAAATTCTAGAAATGGTTTTTGATAATCAAGTTAAGGTTTTGTTTAGTGAATGGTTAAGTATGAAGTTTTAATCAAATGAAAATTTTGTTGGATATAGTGCCCTCAAAGTCAATTATTGGATCGCAGGTACGTGATTGTAATGATTGCGGAGGACCTATACCGGTAGGACAGTCATACTCGAGATGATAGTATGCTATCTGGTTTGCCTTTATCAGTCGTGTATAGGTTCAGGTGACTGATCACGATTAAACTTTGATAGAGCCCTTAGGATCTTGCTTGACTACCAACAGTATGAGGGCGATCATATAAGTGAGAGTTGGGTGGTCTATAAGCATATCCTTAATAGTGGTCCCTAGTCGTGGGAGTTTCGAGACAAGGCATCGATACTCCGGAGTAGACTAGTGTATACAGTCGAGACCCCGACGAGGGGCGGTGGCTGGTCTCACAAGCCACTGGTGTCAGTTGGATCACCTAAGATGTATACAGGTGCTCATTGGGTTATGAGTACACCGGACAGGACTCGCCGTGAACCTGCTAGTTGGTATTATACATATCGTCAGATAGCAGTTCCCTGGTGACATGTGTACAGGTTAGTTCATCGACCTGAGGTCGTCATTTGTCTCGTGTGAGTTCCCACTGTGCTTTGATTTCAACCCTACCATGGCTCGAAGGAGTCGTGCAAACAGGTAGTTTTTGGGTACAGTCCCGAGCCACATGGAGGCACGTGAGCGGATCGGCAGGGGATTCGTCTCTCCCGGTATTGGGGGTGGAGGTCGTACTGTGTCTAGGAAAGCCATTAAACCAAGTCCTTGGCCAAGGTAGGTGAGATTTACTGGTAGGTACTCCAGTAGTATCTCAGGGTGTTCAGGGCTTGTCTCCGACACGACTTATACAGTTATTGGGGGTTTGACGTTACTAGCCCCTAGGCAGGATATGCGATACTCATAGACGAACGGACCGGATTGTATATACATTGTCACTGTTAGGCTCAGTAGGGTTTCTGGATGAGTTCGCTCATCAGCCTCCCTTGAGGTCAGTCTTTGGGCAGCCGTTACGCACAGCTAGTGCCGCTGACGACTTGTGGTTAAACCCACTGCCAGGATACTGACGAGTCATTAGAGTCCCCCACAGACAGTTTCCCAAGTTCGGGCGAAATGTTGTAGAGGCCGTATGGTTTTATGGCAGGGTTCGGAAAATGCACATGCATTTACGCACGTGTCATATTTCGGGCAGATAATACTGGTGGGCTTTGGTTTAAGTCGGATCCATGTATTATACAGAGTAGATATAATATCTTTGTCTCAGTTGCATTTGTATTCGGTCGTAATACAAATACGGGTATATTTATACAGTTACGGGGTTATCCTGAAATTCGTTTCGGGATCACTTTTGGAAGTTGTCAGTTTCCAGTTTTCTATCAGCCGTCTTTTAACATTCGGTTAAAGACGGATTTATCTTTTCTTTCGAAGAGTGTGGATGCTTCTAGAAGGTTCTAGAAGCGGTGAGGTGTTTTGTAACTCATGGTGCATTTATTGTGTTCACACTAGATATTTATTTGTGTTCACACTAGATATTTATTTGTGTTCACACTAGATATTTATCCTTATGGTTACCTCCCCTCTCCTACACTCACCCCCACCTATATATGATGGCCGGCCCCCTTCCCCCTCTCTCTCACTCTCACTTAATGGTTGTAAAAGGATTATGATAGTTTTGGGGTGTATGAAAATTTCATTGTTCATTTCATTCCATCACCCGACTTAATTGGCAACTTCATTAACCGTTCGTCCATAGCTTTGGACATAACGAGACAAAGTCTTCTACTCATTCTCTACATCAATCTTGGTCGTCTCTTTTAGCAAACTTGACGACCGAGTTGCCTCGAGTCAGAGGCGGGAGCCCGTTTAAAGCTCTGATGACGTGGTGCCACCTGGACAAGGAGATCGGAGATCGACGAGATCGGAGCAGCCACAACAGAGCGTGGGATGATGGTTAAAGAACGAAGGACTCGGATCGTTCGGTATAACCTTTCTTCCCTCTTTGTAGATTGTTAGTTTAGCGTTAATGGCAGATCCGGGTTATAGTATGCGATAGCGCCAGTTATAAAAGTTTTTGTTCCGCATTTGGCGTCTGAAAGACGGCCGGGGCGCTACCGTAGACTTACATGGTATCAGAGCCACGCCATTAAGCTTTACTAAGTTGTGCTAACGCGTTTAAAATATCGATCGAACCGGATATCGAAAACCGCAAAATTCAAGTTCTGAGTTTCTGTTGATTTTTAAAGGGTTCTAAAAATAATTTTACATATGACAGAAAATTCAGCAGGGTTTTCTAAGAACGCCGTACAAATTTGGGCACGTGATTCGACAAGACCGCCGTGGAATCGCGGTCAAACCTATGGTTTGACCTCGCTTCCGCGGCCATTCAGGGAGATCGTGGCCCCAAATTTGCACAGTGGGTTCTTGTCTGGAATTTGGGGGTTTTGGTATATATCTTTTGGGCCCAGATTTTGTTACTGTTCAACAGATGTTCGTGGGGCCCACTTCGTGATATTTAGTCGATCGAAATTTAAACATGTTAGTTTACAGTACTTACATTATATCTCCGACCGGGAATGTCATTTGATCGGTAAACCGCGTCTGATTGCTATAGTTCTTTTAGACAGGTTTGCGAACTTGACATTTGCGTTAATGTTCTATGTTGTGCTGTGATGTTGCGGATTTGTCGTGGTGGATAGCAGTGTGCAATGATAGTGCAATTTGGATTTATTTGTACATTTGATATTGCGGGGCGAGCGTCCAACTTGTGGACTGCCGTCACTTCCTGTTGTATAATATTCTTTTGGGGCACGACCAGGTTGCGGTCGATGTACCTGTTGTACTATTTTTCCATTTCTGTACTAGGTTTTACCCCGCGACGGAGTGCACGGATAGCCGGGTTCTGGAGGGCAACGGGTCCGCATCTCATAGCTTTGAGAGGCAGAGGGGCCTCACTCTAGAATTGGCAGACTATTCGCCGCACTCGTAGGGGGTACAGGTTGACCCAAGGAGGGGTGTCCAAGATTACCGGATTCCGTGAAGTGTAGGGTGGTCCATTCACTTTGCTGTAGGGGGCTGCCTCGCTTCAGGTTTTAGCGGGTAACTTGCCGCACCCGTAGGGGTCTAGGTTTCATTGCACAGGCTATCCACACGACAGGGGAACATCGGGTTTCAGCAGCCGCTCTGTGAAACCCGGGGATCCCAGATTATCTGTATTGTTCTGTGATGCTTATTACTTTTCTGTAATGTTGCATATTATCATGCCTGGAGCGATTATTGTATATTAGTTTATATACTATTAGATGTTGTATATGTTTTACACCCGCGCTAGTTCAGTCCCCGCTCTGTCGTTAGTTAAGTAACCTAACGGGTGATGACGGGACACAGTGACGAATGCAGATGGCATATACGTACATTTTATTTTCGTTCTTTTCTGGTGTGATTTATTGATGGGACTGCGTTGATTCTGATCAATGCAAAGTAAAACAAACCTGTTTGGATGTTGTTGGAACAATTTAAAAAGTGTTATTACAAAGATGTTTCCTTTTGTTTTGCAAAGTGGTATTCGATTGGAATATCCTGCACCTCATTCGACGGGGCAAGGGCCGATATCCCTTCACCGGGACTGACCCCTTGGGCATAAGTTTGCGTCAGAGTAATAACTTCACTATAGTCGATTACATGTTGCTTTGCATCGCGGTATTCAGTGGAATATCTTGCACCTCATTCCATGAGGAAAGAGCCGAGATCCCTTCACCGGGAGTGACCTCTTTAGCAAAGGTTTTTCCACTATATTTTATAAAAAAGCTATCAGGTTCCTTCAACGAGATCAAGTTCATTACGTTAAAGGGTTTTCGCCAAAAACCAGTCGTAGCCCTCCGTCGTTTCTTATGTGTTAGTTATATGTATGCCCTAGAGGCCATTACTGTACATAGGATGTATATTGTAGTGGATGCTGGGACATATTTAGGAAGGACTTTCTTGCTCGACATGATAGTATGCTATCTGGTTACACTTTACCTTAACGTGTATACTGATTGCCTCTCTATTACATGTCGGTAAAGCCCTTAGGATGTGTACTTGACTACCTGGACTATAATGCGGATCATACTAGTGGGGACATGGCTGTCCATAAGTACATCCTTCAAAGTCCCTAGTCGTGGGTGTATCGAGACAGGGCATCGATATACCAGAGTAGACTAGCGTATACCTTCTCGACCCATACAGATGGGCGATGGATGATCCCATATCCATCGGTGTTTGACATCACAGATGATATACGGGTGCTCAGTAAAGACTGGGTACACTGGACGGACTCGCCGAGAACTCCCAGATGGTATTATACCTCATGTCAGATGGCAGTTATCTGGTGACACTGGTACAGAGTAATCTGTTGACCCGAGATCGTCATAGAGTCTTGTGTGGTTCCCACTGTGCTTTGATTTCCATCTTACCACGTCCAAGAGGGCGTGCAAAACGGTGGTTTTTGGGTACAGTCCCGAGTCACATGGAGGCAATGAGCGATAGGAGGGGATTCGTCTCTCCCGGTATAGGGGGTTGATGTTGCGCTGTGTTCGATTGGCTATAACAGGAAATCCCTGGCCAGGGTTGCTGAGATTTACTGGTAAGTGTTACCAGTAGTTTCTCGAATTATTATAGACCTCATATCGACACGACTTATCGAGCTATTGTGGTCTGACGTTTACCACCCCTTGGTGAGATATGCGACATATCAGACGATCAGACCGGACTGTACGGTAGTGTTGCTGGTTGGATTCACTGGAGTGTGAGCGGGCTTGCTCGTCGATCTTCTGATCGCTCAATACCCGGGTGGCCGTTACATTTAGCAGACCGCTTGCGGCTTGTGGGTGCTTGATATGATCATCATCTGCTGCCGGCGTATTGACGAGTCTTTAGAGTCCTACACAGAGGTTTCCTGGCTCAAGCGAAACGAAATAGGAGCGCATATGAGATATGTGCGGGACCAAGAATAATACGTGTATGTGATACCGTATTCCATTCTCGCGAATAATGTATCGAATGGTTGTATGCGATATAACCTAGTTATCGATTCAAGCGTTGATTTGATAAATCGATACATTGTATACTAGTCGGTTGTGTGCGACATGACCGGATCATTAAATCAAGTGTTGATTTAATGATTTAATGTATAATTATATATTTGATAAATTACTTTGCATTAACTAGTATTGGTTCACTTTAAATGGATTTTCTCACTTGATGTGCACATTGTATATGTGATATACTTTTGTGCATTTGTTTGTATCATGTTTGATGATACATCCTTGTTTAGGTGTATGTTTAGTTTAAACCTTGGTTAAGTAAATGGTTAGGGTTGTGTTTAAATTTCTTATTTATTTATTTGTTTATTTATTCATTATGGAAATTAAAAAGAATGGTGGCTTATTTTGTTATTTTGTGGAAACTTCTTGAAGTGTTGAAAGCATAACCATTCTTGTTCTTTTCCTAAACCTAACCATTAACTCTAACCATGGTCTATTCTCTACACCTAACTTTGGTTAATATTATGATAAGTATCATATTATTTCTTATTCAAAAAAGAACTTATCATAATATATATCATCTTCTTCTTCTTCTTCACTTGAAGAAAACCTTTCTTCATCAATGGTGGATTGATGAAACAAGTGAGAAATCCAATTCTAAAGTCTACCCACTTCCTATTTCTTCATCCTCTACCTCTTGCCAAGTAGTAGAGTATGTTTCCTTTACAAGTTTTCATGGCTCGGTGAAGGTGGAGCTTGATCTAGTGATGCTTCGACGTAGATCATCTTCGGCACGTCGTCGATGACCTAGCCCGCCTATTCTCCGATGAAGCGAACGCGAGAGTCCAAGATCGGATTTGTACATCGATGATGACTTCTTCATGGAGCTATGGAGGTGGACAAACGGATCTACAAAGGTTGTATTTCCGTATTCTTTTAGTTTAATTGTAAACTAGTTCATTTATCGCCTAGAAATCTAGCCAACGATCCGTAGTCGGGTTTCTCGGCACCTATAATTTTTGAAATTGGCATGGTTGATGCCTTGTGAGACCTCACTAGAGTGCCTAGGAACCCTACAGTGGTATCAGAGCCTAGCTAGAGCCTTAGGCGATGCGTAGACGGATTTTGAAGTCCGATCGACCCGAAACCCAAACCCAAAATAGCTCTCTGGACTTTTTCCAAATTCTGGGATTTTTCGAAATTAAAAATATGCAGAAAATCAAGCAGGGTGTTTTATGAATTACTGTGAAATACGAGGGTCTGAATCGACATTTCCACCGCGGCACGTGCTATGCATGGTGCGGCGGTTCCGCGGCAATACTGTTCCTTTGATTAATGATTTCTGCACAGTAACTCATACAATTTAATGCTGTATTTTCTGGGGTATTTTTATTATGACTCGACAGGAGAGTATTCTGGGGTTGTATTGGGAATCATAGATTCGATCGGATTATCAAATTTTGTCAGTGTGGCTTTCCGGATAAATTTTAGAATATGTTAAAAAGTTCGACCGGATATAAATACCCAATTTTTTCCCTGTCGGGAAATTTCCAAGTGTTGGATTTTTCCGTAGTTTAACGACGTTCTAAGTAGTGCAAGTAACGCGATGGACCCTCTAGAAGAAAACAAACCTTAACTCGATTATGTGACCGTCTTGAACTGCCCTTTGAACCTTCGGGTTTGGGGCAGTACGGCGTGCCACATGTGAGGCGTTGGCTTGACCCTTCTACGGCTGGACCGTTGGTACTGAGGCACGAACTGAATGTTTTTAGACTTGTTTCATGTGTTGATCTGTATCAGGAAAACTTGGGTGTTCGATTGTTCGATCGGAAAGTTTAACATTTTCTATTTATCCGGAATGTGATACAATAATTGGAATTCACAAGTAGTTATGAGATAACTAAATGAATGTTATAAACATAGCAGTTTAGTCTCACTTGATCGGTTGCCACGGAATTTTAATGCGATCAAAAGTCCGTCGCAATCACGTAGCGTACGCGGATACTCGCCGGGTAAACTTAATAGACAGCCTCACTCCATAGCCCCGACCAAGTGACTGTAGGAGAACCCCGTCACCGAAAGCATCCGTCCGGGTGCTCGCGGCAGCGGTGTTCCGCCTTGGTGCACTTCGTCAACGGTATCAGGGGTGCGGCCGTCTACTGAAGTTTGCGACGAGCATTCGATCAGGATGTCGGGAATCCTGTTGAATTGCCCGACTTGGTATTGAAAAGTGTTTTCGATTTTGAGACTAAAATGCGGGGTTTATAATTGTTAGGCATGCGATGTCTAAGTAATTCATTTGGTCAGGCATGCGATGTCTGAGGAGGTTGCGGATTCCAACTGTTGTAGTTTTACACTTTCTTTTCTGTGACCGTAAGTGTAATATGTGATATCGCCGGTTTCGTTGCTATATGTCAACGACAATTGGGATGGACATATTTACTTACGTCGATGACATGTGATGTTATGTGTTGCTGGATATGTTATATTGGATCGTCGTGTTTGAATAGCCGGGGGTTTTTATGTGAGATGAGTGTTTTTCATTTTCATTCATGTAAAAACTTGTATGTAATATTCTTTTATTGGGGCACTTCCAGGTTGCGGATGTTGTCACCTTTTGTATATTATTTACTTTTCTGCACTAGGATAGACCCAAGGAGGAGGGCACAAGTAACCAGGTTCTGGAGTTCAGTAGGAGACCAACTCGAGGAGTCGAGTACGGGTCTGCTAACTCCAGAATTGGTAGGGTTGCTTGCCGCTCTCGTAGGGGTCTAGGGGTGTGGGTTTTGCTATTCATCGCGACCGTGGAATCCGTGTTTTATACTGGCTCGTATTGAAAACACGGACGTCCTAGTATATCCAATATTTCATATGATTCTTCTGCTGCGATATCTGTGATGCGATCATGTGATGTTCTTTCATAGATACATTATATAGTATATATGATATATTATATAGGCGTTACTTATGTTTTACACCCACGCTAGCCCTGCCCCGCTCTGGCGTTAGTTACCTAACCTAACGGTGCACGAGAGGACATCGAGGCGAATGCGGATGGCATAAGTGTACGTCGTATTTATCTGTGATGTTTAGGTACTTAAATGATGGGACTTCATTAATGAGATTAATGAAATAAAAGAAACCTAAAGATGTTGTAGAATCAAATTTCAAAAAAAAACAGGTAGCTACAGTTCTTGCTTTGCACAGCGGTATATATGATATATCTTGCACCTTATTCGATGAGGAAAGGACCGAGATCCCTTCACCGGGAGTGACTCCTTTAGCAATAACTGGCAGATGCTACACACTAGGTTTGTCTTTTGATAGCTTTTAATAGTTTTGCTTTGCACAGTGATATATATGATATATCCCGCACCTCATTCGACGAGGAAAGGACCGACGATCCCTTCACCGGGAGTGACTCCTTTAGCAAAACTAGAAAAGACTCAAAAACACTCAATTTCAAAATTCATTCGATTCTACAACGATATCAAGTTCATTACGCAATAGGTTTTCAGAAAAACCTGTCGTAGCCCTCCGTCATTTCAGATAAGTTGTATATAGTATTCGTGCTGCATTTGTTGGCTTTCGTCAAGGTGCAGTGTGCGGTAGCTATATGCTGCTTATCTGCTAGCATACGATGCGATTGGATTAGTGTAGTCGTGCGGCTTTGTTGGCTTTCGTCAAGGGTCGTGCGGGTGGGTTTAATTCAATCAAGAAATGTACGGGTTGAACTTGACTAGCGAGCTATGGTTTGTTGTCTTTCGTCAAGGTCATAGCACGTTAGGGGCAAAATATTATCGGGAATTTCAAGTGTTGAAATTTGCAATGAGATTGCATACCTTCTATGAGATAGTTGGATCCCGATACCCGCTGCAAGTAATTGTTACTCCTGGGAGAGTTTTACACATTACAATTAGCCGATCAAGTAGGTGTCTAGAAAGGTGTCAACGGGGTTACGCCTCTGGGAAAACGAGGTTTACATTAATTAGGTTCGTGCGAAAGCACGGGGGACCTCCCTCAAAGTACCGACACTGGCCTGGCTGAAAGATTGGCGAACTTGTAGTGTGTAATTAATCCCGGCTAGTCTTTCCTTTTATGGTTTGATGGAAGATTTGATAAAAAGCAGTGGGAGCCATCCTGATTAGATAAAATAATAACCAATCTATTCTTGCAAGAGCGCACGCGGAGTGTTTTCTTCTCTCTCTCTCCTGGTAGCGACCATATCACGCCTTAATCAAGATAACAATATGGATTATTGACCGAAACCGCTTGTTATACTGAGCTGGGGAACGTTGGTCCCGCTCCTACTTATAATTGTTATAAGACAGAGCAGGAAATTGGGGAATACCAGATTTCCCGTGCCGCCCAAACGAAGAGAGTGCATGTTGATGCATCATCTTCGGGTGTGTTCATTACAAAGAACTGTTTCTCAGTATCCTCCGTATCCTGGGTATTTGATACCGGATCAGGATCCCAGATATGTAAGATGTTACATAGGGCTACAAAAGGGTAGAAAAACTGAGAACGGGTGATAAGTTTCATGAGGCAGAAAACGGGGCAAGTGTTGCAGCTAAGTCTGTTGGTCACTGTCACCCTGTATTGTAATACATTGATTCTGAACGTATGTTATTAGATAGCGAACCTGATATACAAAATCATATCTGTCTCTTTATTAGTAAAGAAACGATAATATTTTGTATTGTTGGATAATGTTTTGGACATTTCCTATATCAAAAGTTGATCGGTTCAGGCACGTTATCTAAAAGCATTAATGTTCTAAATCAAACTACAATTCTTAGTATATGGAACACACACAAGAGGAAGAGTTCAGAAATGAACGGATCCTTCTTGAGGTATTGTAGACTAGGTCATATCAATGCGACCCGACTAGCTAGAGTTACATAAAGATGTATATTTAAATTAGTTTGAATTTACATCTTGTGAAACTCGCCAGTCATGTCACAAAGATAAGATGACCATAGCTCTGTTTATTGTAAACAGAGAAAGAGTTAGTGAACTCTTGGGACTGATACATGTTGATGTATGTAGGTCCCCTGTCTACACATGCCAGGAATGGTTCTTTATACTTCATTACGTTCTCTGATGATCTCTTTAGATTCAGACATATGTTCTTGTTGAAACACAAGTCCGAACCTTTTGAGATATTCACAGAATATAAGTTAGAAGTAGAGAACCAAAATACGGGTATAAGTATTATGTCCTTTGATGTGATCAAGGAGGAGAATACTTGAGCACGGAAATTCCTGGACTATTCTAAAGGAGAATGAGATTCTCTCTCAGAATTACTCCTCCGTATACACCATAGCACGATGGTATATCGGGGCGGAGCAGATACACCCTATTTGATATGGTGTGCTCTATGATGAGTACTACTGAGTTACCTTTTTCCTTTAGGGGTTATGCACTTGAGAAGTTGCATACCTATTGAATAGGGTTCAAATCAAATCAGTTGCCTACCACTTCATATATGATATGGAAAGGGAAGAGCCCATGTCTTAAGCTAGTTAAGATTTGGGGTTGTCCGGCCTATGTCTAAAAGCAAAATCCGGACAAGCTCGAGGCAAGGTCTGTTATGTACAACTGGAAAGGTTCCAGCTATACAAATGACAGCAGATGACTTGGTAGAACCAAAGGATTCAGTAGATTCCAACGAACCTCAGCCTCTCCGCCGATCTAGTAGGGTTCCTCACCCACCTGAGAGATACTTCGGTTTCTCTATGACAGTGGGAGCGAGGAATGCATCATGAGATGATGACCCAACTAGTTTCAAGCTGGCCATCAGGAGTGAGACTCTGTAAGAATGGCTGGATGCTTAGTTATCTGAGATGGAATCCATATACACCAACGAAATATGGACTTTGGTTGCTATATCTGAAGGGTTAAATCCCCATCAGGAGCAAGTATATCTTGAGAAGATTACTTGGTGAACATGGAAAAGTTGAGACTTTCAAAGCTAGACATGTTAAACATTTTCGTCATTGACCAGGCATGGATAATGATGAAACCTTTTCCCGTACCTATGCTTAAGTCCATCCAGATCCTACTTGCCACGGCTACATACCATAACTACGATATCTGGCTGTTGGGTGCCATGACTGCTTTTCTAAATGATGTTTTAGAATAGTGCGTCTATAAGTACACAGCCAGAGGGCTTCGTAGACAGTGGGAGCAGCGGAAACGTGTGTAAGATGCTTTATATGATAAAGCAGGCATCGCGGAGTTGGAACATCTGTTTTGATGTATTAGTCAAAGAAGTTGATATCATCATAATGGTAGATGAACCTTGTATGAACAAAAAGGTAGTAGGGAGTATGGTGACGATCCTCGTAGAGTACGTGGATGACATACTCTTGATAGGGAAGGAGTTTCCTATGCTACGCTCGATCAATCTCCGCTTATCACAATGATTCTCCATATAGGATCAAAATGATACCTACTAAATCCTGGATTTTGGATCTATGAGATAGATCTAATTGGATGTTAGGTATCTCACTAGTTGTAGTGAGAAGGTATCAATCGATCCTGGGGAGAATCACTGGAAGTTTTCGAGGGTGATAAAGACGACTGAATGTCAGTCGCAGGCATTGTCTTTACCCTCGGTAAAGGGACGGTATGTTGGAAGTGTTCCAAGCTAGATACCGTGACATACTAGACGATAAAGGCTGGATACATCGCTACTTAAGATGCTACCAAAGAGGATGTTTGGGTGTATATTAGTTCATGAGATGAACTACATTCCTACCATTGTGAGACAATGGAGTTGTGGCTTATGCCAAGGAACGCCGGTCCCATCAGTGATCCAGACTTATTCTAAGGCAGTATCACCTGATCATGGAGATGGTTGATCTCCAAGCTGATCGAGGTTAGGAGAGCAGACTCAGAGGACAACACGGCGGATCCACTCACAGAGGCCTATTCCAAGAGAGAGACTTTTATGGGATGGTTGAGTATGAGATACTTCGACCACTGCTACAGATGGCCCTAGTGCAAGTGGGTGATTGTTAGTTATATGTATGCCCTAGAGGCCATTACTGTACATAGGATGTATATTGTAGTGGATGCTGGGACATATATAGGGAGGACTTTCTTGCTCGACATGATAGTATGCTATCTGGTTACACTTTACTTTAACGTGTATACTGATTGCCTCTCTATTACATGTTGGTAAAGCCCTTAGGATGTGTACTTGACTACCTGGACTATGATGCGGATCATACTAGTGGGGACATGGCAGTCCATAAGTACATCCTTCAAAGTCCCTAGTCGTGGGTGTATCGAGACAGGGCATCGATATACCAGAGTAGACTAGCGTATACCTTCTCGACCAATACAGATGGGCGATGGATGATCCCATATCCATCGGTGTTTGACATCAGAGATGATATACAGTAGAGACTGGGTACACTGGACGGACTCGCCGAGAACTCCCAGATGGTATTATACCTCACGTCAGATGGCAGTTCTCTGGTGACAATGGTACAGAGTAGTCTGTTGACCCGAGATCGTCATAGAGTCTTGTGTGGTTCCCACTGTGCTTTGATTTCCATCTTACCACGTCCAAGAGGGCGTGCAAAACGGTGGTTTTTGGGTACAGTCCCGAGTCACATGGAGGCAATGAGCGATAGGAGGGGATTCGTCTCTCCCGGTATAGGGGGTTGATGTTGCGCTGTGTTCGATTGGCTATAACAGGAAATCCCTGGCCAGGGTTGCTGAGATTTACTGGTAAGTGTTACCAGTAGTTTCTCGAATTGTTATAGACCTCATATCGACACGACTTATCGAGCTATTGGGGTCTGACGTTTACCACCCCTAGGTGAGATATGCGACATATCAGACGATCAGAACAGACTGTACGGTAGTGTTGCTGGTTGGATTCACTGGAGTGTGAGCGGGCTTGCTCGTCGATCTTCTGATCGCTCAATACCCGGGTGGCCGTTACGTTTAGCAGACCGCTTGCGTCTTGTGGGTGCTTGATATGATCATCATCTGCTGCCGGCATATTGACGAGTCTTTAGAGTCCTACACAGAGGTTTCCTGGCTCAAACGAAACGAAATAGGAGCGCATATGAGATATGTGCGGGACCGAGAATAATACGTGTATGTGATACCGTATTCCATTCTCGCGAATAATGTATCGAATGGTTGTATGCGATATAACCTAGTTATCGATTCAAGCGTTGATTCGATAAATCGATACATTGTATACTAGTCGGTTGTGTGCGACATGACCGGATCATTAAATCAAGTGTTGATTTAATGATTTAATGTATAATTATATATTTGATAAATTACTTTTCATTAACTAGTATTGGTTCACTTTAAATGTATTTTCTCACTTGATGTGCACATTGTATATGTGATATACTTTTGTGCATTTGTTTGTATCATGTTTGATGATACATCCTTGTTTAGGTGTATGTTTAGTTTAAACCTTGGTTAAGTAAATGGTTAGGGTTGTGTTTAAATTTCTTATTTATTTATTTGTTTATTTATTCATTATGGAAATTAAAAAAAATGGTGGCTTATTTTGTTATTTTGTGGAAACTTCTTGAAGTGTTGAAAGCATAACCATTCTTGTTCTTTTCCTAAACCTAACCATTAACTCTAACCATGGTCTATTCTCTACACCTAAATTTGGTTAATATTATGATAAGTATCATATTATTTCTTATTCAAAAAAGAACTTATCATAATATATATCATCTTCTTCTTCTTCTTCACTTGAAGAAAACCTTTCTTCATCAATGGTGGATTGATGAAACAAGTGAGAAATCCAATTCTAAAGTCTACCCACTTCTTATTTCTTCATCCTCTACCTCTTGCCAAGTAGTAGAGTGTGTTTCCTTCACAAGTTTTCGTGGCTCCGTGAAGGTGGAGCTTGATCTAGTGATGCTTCGACGTAGATCATCTTCGGCACGTCGTCGATGACCTAGCCCGCCTATTCTCCGATGAAGCGAACGCGAGAGTCCAAGATCGGATTTGTACAGTGAAGATGACTTCTTCATGGAGCTATGGAGGTGGACAAACGGATCTACAAAGGTTCTATTTCCGTATTCTTTTAGTTTAATTGTAAACTAGTTCATTTATCGCCTAGAAATCTAGCCAACGATCCGTAGTCGGGTTTCTCGGCACCTATAATTTTTGAAATTGGCATGGTTGATGCCTTGTGAGACCTCACTAGAGTGCCTAGGAACCCTATATTATGGATGGTCAGTAATATTCAAGCTATGTTTGTTGGCTTTCGTCAAGGCATAGTGTTTGGTAGTTGCTGGGGTATTCATTTGTTGCATAGATAGATGAGTTCGTTTGGGATAGTCGTATTACTTTGTTGGCTTTCGTCAAGGGTATGTACGGGTGGGTTCGAATTAACAAGATAATGACGGGCAGAACTTGACATGTGACTTACGATTTGTTGGCTTTCGTCAAGGTCATAAGAACATGGGGTAAAAATCATATCGGGAGTTTCTAAAGAAACTGAAACTTGCCAGGCATGCGCATACCTTCTGGAGTGTGATACCGTGAGTGGATTCCGTCACGTTATCATGCGATGAGAGTTGGATCCCGATTCCCACTGATGAGTTGGTTTACTCTTCGGGTGATCCCGATTGATTCTTCTTTTAGGTTTGGAGGAGAATTTGACAGTACAGTGGGAGGTTTCCGGATTAGATAATGTGATAACCATTCTGATCTAGGTTAGAGTGCACGCAGAGTGTTTCTTTTCTCTCTCTCTCTTTGGCAGCGACCTTTGACAGACCATAGACTATGACTCAGGGACCAAATTGACCGAACCTTCTTAAAATACTGGCTTTTGGATTGTCTGAGTTGCATAAGTCATTGCCACTCCTTCTTCTACCCTTTGTATTTCTCAGAACACCCGTATTACTATGGACATCCACTTCCATTGGATAGATCCATCGTATGGTTATTTACGAACTCGAAGGGACTCCTTCGAGGATGGATCAAGGTTCAGGAGAAATAGAATTGGTTTATTCAGTTGTCTTTTATTATCACCTTCTCTCAGGTTGTGAGGGCTCCTTGGTTTAGGAGAGTACACCTGTTACGCTTATTGGATAGTCTTATTCCAAACCATAGGCAGGTGCCGAACGGTAGGGATTGAAGAAAACCAATTAGCCTAAGGAGGGTGTACAGAAGATAATATGGTAAGACAAAATAAAGGGATTAGAAAGAGGGCAAACTAAGTTGCGACTGTTATCATTCACGACCAAACCGCGTACTTCATCGCCACTCCTATTTCAACTTTAAAAGAATAAGGTATTATTCAGTTGTCTTTTATCATCACCTTCTCTCTGTTGCGAGTACTCCTTGGTTTAGGAGGGTACACCTATTATGCTTACAGGATAGTCTGCTTCCAAACCATAGGCTGGTGCCGAACGGTAGGGAAGGAAGAAAACCATTTAGCCTAACGTTGGTGTACAGAAGGTAACGACTAAAGACAAATAAAAGGATTTGGAGAGATGACAAAGAAATATACGGTTAAAGTCATGAATTGGATTATGGAAGAGGCATTACTATGAATACCAGGATACCCCTACGAAACATTTTCATGTTTCAGTGCATTGTTAATGGAAAACTGTTTTCCCGATAGATACTTACTCCAGGGTGTGTATTCACCAGGTTTCATTATCATATCTGTATAGTTTTACAGATGATGAGTGGGAGGAAGTTATTGGGAATTAGGTGATCATCCTCATTATATCGGAATTCGTTGTAATTGGTGATATTTGAGGAAATCGCCAGGGTACAGTTTTCAACCTACGACGCACAGGTTTTGAGTTATTCAAACTCAGCGGACTTATACAGAGTATTGTATGTTGTCCAGTGTCCATCAGGACAAAGGGGTAGGTCCTCGTACTATGTTCTGTTTACTTATGCCTTCTCTAGTTTTTAGACAAGTGTTTCGTAGAAATACAAGGTCTAAGTTTTGAGAAGTTGTGGGTATAAGAATAAAGTAGAGAACCAGATGTCGCAAGTATCGGGATTCTTCAAAGAGATCGAAGATGTAGATACTTGTGATTGGTATTCAGATGATAGTAAAAGTTTTGAGAATCTTGTTTCTCTTTCAGGTTACTCATAATTGGATGGATTCCTAAGTTGAGTAATGCTGATTAGCCTTTCTCCATTAAGTTGATATGCACTGGAGACAGCTGCATGATTAGAATCTGGTACCAATTAAATAAGTGCCAAAGTTTCTATATTGGATATAGAATAGATCATATCTTAACGTTGTTAAGGTACGGGGAGTTGTCCGGCTTATACTTAAAACCAGACTTTGGATAACTCAGGGCACGTTTCTGTAATGGCAGTTTGTGGGTTGGCCCTGGCTATGACGAGGGTTGACTTTCTACCATCTGGAAGATCAATAGTGATATTATTCTTAACTCGCCACAGTTTTAGTAAAATAGATTTTTTCAGAAAACAGTAGTGGGAGTATGGTAGAACTGGAAGTGATTCCAGAACCGCAAACGATTACGGAAAATTTAATAGGACCTAAAAATTCAATCAGGTTTGACATTCCATTAGCCACTCCGCAGATATGGTGGGTAACCTCAGACACCCGAGAGGTACTCCGGTAGCCTCAAAGATGGTGACAGGGAGGTTCAAACTTACCCAGACTTGACACTACTGTTGTTCCGGGCTATGAGACCCGGTAGGAGGGTTGTTATGGTCAGTGGGAGCAGCGGAAGCATAGTGGGGAAGTACCTTATGTCTATTTATAGACTAGAGCAGTTATAACGGAGATTGATCATCTAATTTTGATGTGACAGTCATGGGTTTAACTTCATCAGAATAAGAGATGGATCTGTTAAGAAGGTAGTAGGGTGTGATGTCCTGATATTTGGATGACATACACAGAGTAGGAAGTAAAATTCCTATACTACGATCGGTTGTACTGTGGTCGTCACACAGTTGTTTCTCCAGACAGGATATGGATATAATATCTGACATTTTGGTTTCCAGATCTATGGTTTTAGATCTGGATTTGGGTAGTTTCCCAATGTGGGTACTTTGACAGTATTCTAATGGTTTTTAGAATAGATGACTCCTGGCATGGTGGTGTACCTGCAGGTGATGGAGTCACCCTCTCTAAAGGTGTCTTACAGACTAAAGGGGAGAGGGATGTACATGATTGACAGATCACTTACTTAGGAAATTGAGTCAATCGTGAGATGTCAAGTACCACACCAGATGTTGTTTTTGCACTAGATGCGATAAGTTTGTATTAATCCAATCCTGGAGAAACATAAGGAAGTAGTTTTAGAACATAAGTGGATGTTCTATGGATTTGATGACGGCAGCCTTCTTCCGGAGACGGTCATCATTCCAGGCTTCAAAGGTGACATAGATGACAGAGTGATTGTCAGAGTTATAGTTTTCCCTCTGACGAAGATGGACAGTATTATGGACAGGTGGTCCAAGAGGATACTGTGGGAGGCATGGTGCCGGATACTGATTATGTTCAGTTATCGATACAGTCTAAGAAGTTTGGATTTGGAGTTCATTTATGAACTAGGTCCCATCATATATCCAGACATATTCTAAGACAGGTATTACTCAATTCGGGAGATGGCTTTCTCCGCGAACTTGATATTAAGAGAGACATAGAAAGAAACATCATGGCGGATCTACTCACTGAGGCTATTTCTCGAACACAATAGTTTTACAAACGGGTTTTGTGAAACTGATTAGTATGGGAGTTGGGTGTTGGTTTCACACAGGCTGTGAGTATGCAACATCGCAATAATTAGCCTTAAGTGCATGTGGGAGATTGTTGGATATAGTGCCCTCAATGTCAATTATTGGATCGCAGGTACGTGATTGCAATGATTGCGGAGGACCTATACCGGTAGGACAGTCTTACTCAAGATGATAGTATGCTATCTGGTTTGCCTTTATCAGTCGTGTATAGGTTCAGCTGACTGATCACGATTATACTTTGATAGAGCCCTTAGGATCTTGCTTGACTACAAACAGTATGAGGGCGATCAAATAAGTGAGAGTTGGGTGGTCTATAAGCATATCCTTAATAGTGGTCCCTAGTCGTGGGCGTTTCGAGACAGGGCATCGATTCTCCGAAGTAGACTAGTGTATACAGTCGAGACCCCGACGAGGGGCGGTGACCGGTCTCACAAGCCACTGCTGTCAGTTGGAACACCTAATGTAACACTTTGAAATTTCCGTTAGAATGTTTTTCGTGATAATTAGTAATTGTGCGTGTTATTATGTACGTGTTCATAGGATTATTAGTTATTTTAGTCGGGTTTACCCTAAATAGGAAATTTTCCTTATGTAGCATACACATGCACACTTAGCCATTTTGTGACTTAGGTTTAAGGGTGTAACATGTTAACCATTATCTTTTATTGCATGGCTCATTATCCCCACCCTTTTTCCAAGTCAAACCCCTTTAAATAATTCAAAATTTAAATGGAAATTAGAGGTATGGAGGTTAGGTGAGGGTTTGACTTAGTTGGACCATTTTCCTCTCTCTCTTTTCTCTCTTTCTCTCATTGCAGAATTTCTGCAGTAAGGCTGCAGCAACAACACCATTTTCATCATCTTTTCTTCCCTTTTCACTTCCCAAATGATTTATGCTTAAACCCTACACAAAACAACCCATTTACATCACAAAAACCCTTATAAAGGTGGTTCTTTCGAGGTGTTTGGTGGCAAATCTGTACATTTGAGGAAGGAGCTGGGACTTTTGGTTTTTCTAAGGTCATTTGAAGGTATAAATCTCACTCCTATCACCCTATCTCCATAACTCGCATATTTAGTTTCAAAATATCACATTTTGTGCATTGTTTGGTGGTATTGAAGGGTTTTAGTGATGATATGTTAAATTTAGCATTTTTATGGCTTAGTTAGCTTGGTAATGGGTTATTAGTGTGATTTTAGACTAGGGTTTGCTTCAGGTTTCATAAAAATACCCTGAAGTTTCATTTTAGTGTAAAAGTGTGGTTTTTAACTAGAAATAGGGCTCTGTTGGATTGCTGCTACCCGGGTTGTTTCAGAGTGAAATTGGAATTACTGTAGCTTGTGTAGAGGGTATAGAGTGCATACACCAAATCTGGGAGCCAATCTCCCTACCCAGGCCGCCGAAAAATACATTCTGGCCGCAAATTGCGGCCAGATGGGGGTGTTTTGGGTTGGGGTTTTGGGTGTTGGGTGTCTGCTGCTATTTGTAGTGTTATGGTATATATAGTTTTGTAATACCTTTTCTGTATAAAAATCTCGAGTAGAATACCCTATTTCCTGTATTTTAATCTTTCGCGACACGCGTGATACGTGTGTGTGGGTTTGGGGTTTCTGCGTATCGCGACGCGTCGGAGTGGCTTCAGGCGCGTGATCACACGTTTTAGCGTATCGCGCCCACGCGCGCTTGGTTTGCGACACGGGTTTCTATTTGACTTTAATTGTCGTGTTTGTACGGATTGAGCTTATGTGTGATATATTGTGAAATTCTAGGATTCGCAGGCGAGTGCGACGGGCGCCGCGAAAGAGGGGAACAAGTCGTCGGCTATACCTAACGAGAGACTACGGTGAGTAGATTTAACATCTACGGGGATATCGCCCGCATGGCGTTCTACGTCAGGGCTGATAGGATCTTATAGCTACATTTCCATACATTGACTGTTCATGGCTACTATTTAGCGCATACCACATTCCCTGATGTATGTATATAAACTAGAATTGATAGAACACCGCACCCTTACTAACGGTTCATGTTTCACGAGCACTATCCTGCATGTTACACACACACCGTTAGTAATTGCCATGACACTCACACTGTAGAATTTCCATGATCAGTATATTGTAGCTCATCTTTATGTGACTTGACATGATATTCATACTTGATGCATATATCACATCGGATCAGTATGTTGTAGCTCATCTTTATGTGACTTGACATGATATTCATACTTGATGCATATATCACATCGGACCATTATGTTGTAGCTCATCTTTATGCGACTTGACATGATATTCATAGTTGATGCACATATCACATCGGATCATTGACTTGCATATTGGGTTGGATTACATGTGATTTCTGGATTTGGGAACCGTGGCTATTTCAAATATGTAATCATTTAAAAACCCGGTTCCGTTGATATGATATTTTGGTGCGCCCACCCTGTGTTTTCTCGGTGCTAGAGTGGCATATATGAGAGAGAGGGCTGACCCGGACTGACGGATGCCCGATATATTGAAAGAGGGCTGACCCTGACTGACGGATGCCCGATATATTGAGAGAGGACTGACCCGGACTGACGGATGCCCGATAGAGGAGGATTTGCGTGTCGATGCTAGACAGGAGTATTTATGTTATTTGGGTGCCAATGTTTGGCACTCGTGATTCTCAGGGATGTACAGGATTTGAGGGCCGATGGGAGTGCCGGCGTCTGGGTTGTTGGGATTTGCTGTGCATATATATATTTATTACACCTTGACATTCCGTGTAGATGTTATATTCCCATGCTCAGCATTCATTATTGCATCTCATCCTATAGTTATATCACCTGATAGAGCACTTGCATGATTATTCTACAAACTGCTTACCACACATTGATATCATCTGCTGGCATATGTTATAGTAGCGTAGTACGTGCATGCTCCGATTACCTTTATATGTTATTTCTCTTCATGAGTTGGCAACTCACCCCCATTGTGCCACAGTATTTGCAGGTTGCCCTTCGGAGTAGTCGCGGCAGGCTGCGTTCTTGCATCTTTTGACACAGATACCCCCATAGTTGGTGTACTAGCTCTTTTGCTGATAGGTGGGTTTTGTGCGGTATCTGTTTATCTTTCGGTTATGTACATTGTTGTATCTAGTATTCTCCATCTACCATGTATGTATTTGACTTAGAGACAGTGTGAGGACGATGATGTATATTATTTGTATTCTGGTGTCGAGCTCGTTGTGATTCGACTGTACTTGCAGTTTATTCTACCTGTTATGTTCCCACTTGTGGATCATGATCTTCGCTACGGCGTCGTATATTGCTATCTTGGTGATTGTTTACTTAGATTTCTTAACATGTTAGTAAGTGCTTTCATTTAAAACTTATAACACTCTATACTTTTACTGGTTTGATTTGTGGGTTTTCGGTTCACTTAGTCGCGTTACGTCTGTAGACGTTACGTGGTTAAGTGCCGGTCACGGGCCAAACTTTGGGTCATGACAAAGTTGGTATCAGAGCGTAGGTTTTACCTTCGGAGTGTAGGATCACCCTGGTATGATGGAGTAGGTAGCTGCAGCAGAGTGGCGTAGCGTGCGTATGTTCCGCGGCATACTCACGACACGGTACACGACCTAAGCGACCTTAGGACTTATTGATTGAAATTCCCTCCTGATTGTATACATCCTTGCGATTCGATTTATGTATCCTTATCGAATCCTACTTTCCTTTCAGCCATTATGCCGCCAAGGACTACGAGGGTGCAGAGAGCGGCCGTGAGAGCCGAGGTTCGAGTTGATTCGTCTGAGACGAGGACTGATCCGAGTAGTACTCCTGTTGTACCAGTACAGATTGTTCCCCCTACGACAGCTCAGATCGCTAGACTAGTGGTAGAGATGCAGGGCTTGCGCCAGGCGATGAGCTCGTTGGTGGAGGTCGTTCGAGCGCAGCGACAGGTGGTTGTCACACCTGTTACCCAGTTGTTCCTTCCGATCATCATGCAGTATTCCGTCCCCTACATAGCACCGGTGGAGGCAGCCCCAGTCTACGGGACACGTCTTCCAGAGACCATGAGAGTTCCAGAATAGTTGAGGAATCGTACTGGTGTACCAGCCCAGAGCAGAGGCTTAGGACGAGGACAGTTGTTTGGCTCTCATCCCCAGGGAGGACGGCAGCCAGCGCGTAGATGTTTACGATGTGGGAGCCTTCAACACCTCATCAGGCAGTGTTCCTTCACACCACGTCAGGGTCGTATTCTGAGACGTCGTGGACGCGGAGGGTTCGCGTAGAGGGGTCAGGTTGGTAGAGGAGGAGTTCGGTCAGTCGCAGATGAAGGACATGCACAAGTTTTCGCTTCGACTCATCGGGACGCGAGGGCGTCCAACGCAGAGCTTTCAGGTACTCTTTCAGTATGTCCTTTGTTGCACACGTATTGTCTGCTCCGGATCCTTGTGCTCGTATGTTTCCACGTACTCATACATATCCACACACTTTGTACCGAGCTTGGGTAGAGAGTCCGGTTTGCTTGATCAGCCGCTAGTTGTGACTACTCCTGTGGGAGAGTCGTTTGTCGCTAGTCACGTGTTCCGACCCTGTACCGTCCGTATTGGCGAGAGAGAGTTGCTGGTCGATTTGATCCTTCTTGAGATGTTGGACTTCGACGTTCTTTGGGCATGGATTGGTTAGCCACATGCTATGTTTCTGTTGAATGCCGCGAGAAGACAGTTAGATTTTGTTTTCCAGACAAGTCGGTTTTTGTTGTGTTGGGGGACCGTGGGGCCACCCCTCATAGTGTGATTTCTTCTTTTCGCGTGGGACATCTTTTGAGGAAGGGATGTCAGGGATTTCTCGCCTATGTTTGCGATACTAGAGCTATAGTGGTTTCGTTGGATCAGGTTCCGGTTGTTAGCGCGTTCCCTAATGTGTTCCCTAACGAGCTTCCTGGGCTACCGTCCGAGCGTGATATTTCTTTCTGTATTGATTTGGTTCCTGGCACGGGGCCTATTTCTGTACTGCCTTATCGGATGGCCCCGGCGGAACTTAGAGAATTGAAGGGTCAGTTGCAAGATTTGCTGGATAAGGGACTTGTTCGACCCAGTGTTTCTTCTTAGGGTGCTCCAGTCATGTTTATCAAGAAGAAGGACGGCAGTATGCGTTTGTGTATCGACTACCGCCAGCTGAACAGGGTGACAGTGCGGAACAGGTATCCTTTGCCACTTATCGACGATTTGTTCGACCAGCTTCAGGGGGCAGGATACTTTTCGAGGATCGATTTGCGATCAGGCTACCATCAGCCGCGGGTTCGACAGGAGGATATTTCTAGGACAGCTTTCCGCACGCGCTACTGCCATTATGAGTTTTTGGTGATGTCGTTCGGACTCACCAACGCGCCAGCAGCATTCATGGACTTGATGAACCGTATTTTCCGGCCGTATCTTGATTTGTTAATCATAGTATTCATTGATGGCATCCTTGTGTATTCTCGGAGTAGAGAGGAGCACGAGCAGCACCTGCGGATTACACTGCAAACCTTGAGGGAGCATCAGCTTTTCGCCAAATTCTCAAAGTGTGCTTTCTGGCTAGACAGCGTAGGCTTCTTGGGTCACGTGATTACACGAGATGGTATATGTGTAGACCCGAGGAAGATTGAGGCCGTTCGGAGTTGGCCTAGACCTACGTCAGCGACGGAGGTTCGCAGCTTTCTAGGGCTGGCAGGCTACTACAGGCAATCCGTGCAGGACTTCTCCCGTATTGCTACACCTTTGACCGGGTTGACCCAGAAGGAGTTCGTTTCGATTAGACGGAGGAGTGTGAGCACAGTTTTCAGCAACTACGGGCTCTACTGACTACGACACCTGTGCTATCATTGCCTTCAGGATCAGGAGGATTTATGGTCTACTGTGATGCTTCACGAGTGGGGCTAGGGTGCGTATTGATGCAGCGTGACAGGGTGATCGCGTATGCTTCGCGGTAATTAAAGAAACATGAACAGAACTACCCCACTGATGATTTGGAGATGGCTGCAGTGGTCTTTGCACTTAAGATCTGGCGGCATTACCTGAATGGAGAGTCGTCCCAGATATTCACTGATCACAAGAGTTTAAAGTATATATTTCAGCAGCGAGACCTGAACCTTAGACAGCGCCGATGGATAGAGCTAGTGAAGGACTACGATTGTGAGATCTTGTATCACCCGGGCAGGGCTAATGTAGTGGTGGATGCTTTGAGAAGGAGGCCTGGGGGTAGTCTATTTTGTTTGAGTGCAGTACAGAGGCAGTCGTCGGTAGATTGGCAGATTTTATGCGACAGCCGGTACAGTTCGAGTTTACGCCGATCGGAGGACAGATTGTGCATGTTCGTGCACGCCTACAGTTGCTTGACCGTATACATGAGGTACAGCACAGTGATGACCGATGTTCAGAGATCAGGACACAGATGGGACAGGGCAGATTTTCCGAGTTCGTGATCGATGATCAGGGGATATTACGATTTGGGACTAGACTGTGCATACCAGATGCTGAGGGATTGCGGCACGAGATTTTTGAGGAGGGACATCGATCGGTATGTAGTGTTCATCCCGGTTCCACCAAGATGTACTATGACTTGAGAGGTGTTTACTTGTGGGATGGAATGGAGAGAGACATCGCAGATTTTGTGTTCAGATGCCTGACTTGTCAGCAAGTCAAGGCTGAGCACCAAAGGCCCGCGGGAGAGCTACAGCCGTTACCCATTCCGGAAGGGAAATGGGAGCAGAGTTCTATGAACTTCATTGTGGGTCTACCCAGGACTAGTCGAGGGTATGACTCCATCTGGGTGATCGTGGATCGTTTGACGAAAGCGGCTCACTTCCTACCGGCGAAGATTACTTTCGGATTTGCTCAGTATGCCCAGATTTACATCGACGAGATTATACGACTGCACGGAGTTCCGACATGTATCGTGTCCGACAGAGGCACCAAGTTTACCAGCCGGCTAGGGCAGAGATTTCAGGAGGCCTTGGGTACTCGTTTGAGTTTCAGCACAGCATTTCATCCGCGGACTGACGGACAGTCAGAGCGGATTATTCAGACTCTCGAGGACATACTCAGAGCGTGCGTCTTAGACTTTGGAGGTAGCTGGGATCATCATTTACCCTTAGTAGAGTTTTCCTACAACAACAGCTACCAGGAGACCATTCAGATGGCACCGTTTGAGGCTCTTTATGGGAGGAGATGCAGATTGCCCGCTTGTTGGACAGAGCTCAGTGAGGGCAGTATCCTAGGGCCGCAGATTGTGGATAAGACGACCGTGAAGATCCAGTTGATTCGCGATAGGATGAGAGCAGCCCAGAGTAGGCAGAGATCTTATGCGGACCGTCGTCGGCGCAGACTTGAGTTTTCTGTTGGTGATCATGTTTTCTTAAGGGTCTCCCCAATGAAAGGCGTGATGAGGTTTGGGATGAAGTGGAAGCTTAGTCCCAGATATGTGGGCCCTTCGAGATCCTCGGGCGTGTTGGTGCGGTTGCGTATCGATTAGCCCTTCCGCCCAGTTTTTCTTCTCAGACGTGCGCCCCGTATTTCACGTTTCGATGCTCCGCAGATATCTTCATGATCCTTCGCATGCGATTCAGCACCCGACGATCCAGCTTGAGCATGACCTTTCCTATGCAGAGCAGCCGGTGATGATCTTGGATCGACAAGCGATGAAATTGAGGTCGAAAGAGATACCGCCCGTCAAGGTACTTTGGCGTGGCCAGAGCGGCGAGGAGGTCACTTGGGAGACCGAGAGCGAGATGAGGAAGAGGTATCCTTTTGAGGGTGCGTGTGTTGGAGATAGTGCCCTCATAGTCAATTATTGGATCGCAGGTACGTGATTGCAATGATTGTGGAGGACCTATCCCGGTAGGACAGTCTTACTCGAGATGATAGTATGCTATCTGGTTTGCCTTTATCAGTCGTGTACATGTTCAGGTGACTGATTGCATGTTACACTTTGAAAGAGCCCTTAGGATCTTGCTTTACTACCAACAGTATGATGGCGATCATATACGTGAGAGTTGGGTAGTTTATATGCATATCCTTAATTGTGGTCCCTAGTCGTGGGAGTTTCGAGACAGGGCATCGATACTCCGGAGTAGACTAGTGTGTACAGTCGAGACCCCGACGAGGGGCGGTGGCCGGTCTCACAAGCCACTGGTGTCAGTTGGATCACCTAAGATGTATACAGGTGCTCATTGGGTTATGAGTACACCGGACAGGACTTGCCGGGAATCTGCTAGTTAGTATTATATCTACAGTCAGATAGCAGTTCCCTGGTGACATGTGTACAGGTTAGTTCATCGACCTGAGGTCGTCATTTGTCTCGTGTGAGTTCCCACTGTGCTTTGATTTCTACCCTACCACGGCTCAAAGGAGTCGTGCAAACAGGTAGCTTTTGGGTACAGTCCCGAGCCATATGGAGGCACGTGAGCGGATCGGCAGGGGATTCGTCTCTCCCGGTACTGGGGGCGAGGTCGTGCTGTGTCTAGGAGAGCCATTACACAAAGTCCATGGCCATGGCAGGAGATTTACTGGTAGGTACTCCAGTAGTATCTCAGGGTGTTATTGGGCTTCACTCCGACACGACTTATACTGCTATTGGGGGTCTGACGTTACTAGCCCCCTAGGGAGATATGCGATACTCATTGACGAACGGACCGGACTGTATATACATTGTCACTGTTAGGCTCAGTAGGGTTTCTGGATGAGTTCACTCATCGGCCTCCCTTGAGTTCGCTCATCGGCCACCCTTGAGGTCAGTCCATGGGCAGCCGTTACGCATAGCTAGTGCCGCTGACGGTTTTTGGTTAAACCCACTGCCAGGGTACTGACGAGTCATTAGAGTCCCCCACAGACAGTTTCCCAAGTTCGGGCGAAACGTTGTAGAGGCCGTATGGTTTTATGGCAGGGTTCGGAAAATGCACGTGCGTTTACGCACGTGTCGATTTTCGGACAGATGATACTGGTCGGCTTTGGTTTAAGCCGGATCCGAGTATTATATTGAGTAGGTATAATATCTTTGTTTCAGTTGCATTTGTATTCGGTCGTAATACAAATGCAGGTATATTTATACAGTTTCGGGGTTATCCTGAAAGTTGTTTCAGGATCACTTTTGGAAGTTGCCAATTTCCAGTTTTCTATCAGCCGTCTTTTAACATTTGGTTAAAGGCGGATTTATCTTTCCTTGGATGAGAGTGAGTCGTGCTTCTAGAAGGTTCTAGAAGGTTCTAGAATTTATGACAAGGCTAAGTGACTCATGCTTTGATTTCATTACATTCTTGTTTTGCTTAAGATCTTTATGCTTGATATTCTTTTGTGTTCACATTATAATATTTATCCTATGGTCACCCCCCTCTCCTACGGTCACCTCCCTCTTTGCTATAAGAGGCCGGCCCCCTCTCTCTCCTCATACACTCTCTCACTTGATGTTTCATTTTGGTTAGAAAAGATTATGATAGTATTCGGGGTGTATGGAATTTTACAGTTCATTTCATTCCATCATCCGATTTCCACGGCAACTTCATTAACCGATCGTCCACGGATTTGGACGAAGTGAGACAAAGTCATCTACTCATTCTCTACATCATTCTTGGTCGTCTCTTTTAGCAAACTTGACGATCGAGTTGCCTCAAGTCAGAGGCGGGAGCCCGTTTAAAGAATCGGTGATGTGGTGCCACCTCGACGAGGATATCGGAGATCGACGAGATCAGAGCAGCCGCAACGGAGCGTGGGATGATGGTTAAAGAACGAAGGACTCGGATCGTTCGGTATAACCTTTTTACACTCTTTACAGTTTGTTAGTTTAGCAATAATGGCAGATCCGGGTTAAAGTATACGATAGCGCTAGTTAAAAAGTTTTTGTTCCGCATTTGGCGTCTGTAGACTGCCGGGGCGCTAGCGTAGACTTACAGTGGTATCAGAGCCTAACCATTTTGCTATACTAACTTGTGCTAACGCGTTTAAAACATCGATCCGACCGGAAATCAAAAATCATAAAATTACAACTTGACAGTTTCTGTTGTTTTTAAACGGTGTCCTAAAATTTTTCTACACATCTCTGAATATTGTGCAGGCTTTTCTAAGAACCACGGCAAAATTTGGGCACGTGAACCCACCAAAGAGCCGCGGAAACGCGGTCAAACGCATGGTTTGACCGCGCATCCGCGGCCACGTGGTGAGCTCGTGCTCCTAAATTTTTCCAGTGGCTTCTCTGTTGGATTTTGGGGTTTTTGGTAAATATCGTTTTGGCCCAGATTTTGTTACTGTTCACCAGTAAGTCGTGGCGCCCACTTTTTGATATTTGGTCTTTGGTCGATCGAAATTTGAACACGTTAGTTTACAGTGCTTACATTATATCTCCGACCGGGAATGTCATTTGATCGGTAAACCGCGTCTGATTGCTATAGTTCTTTTAGACGGGTTTGCGAACGTGACATTCGCGTTGATGTTCTGTGTTGTGCTGTGATGTTGCGGCTTTGTCGTGGTGGATAGCAGTGTGCAATGGTAGTACAGTTGGTGTTTATTTGTACATTTGATATTGCGGGGCGAGCGTCCAACTTGTGGACTGCCGTCACTGCCTGTTGTATAATATTCTTTTGGGGCACGACCAGGTTGCGGTCGATGTACCTATTGTACTATTTTTCATTACTGTACTAGGTTTTACCCCAAGCCGGAGTGCACGGATAGCCGGGTTCTGAGAAGCAACGGGTCCGCATCTCATGGCTTTGAGAGGCAGAGGGGTCCCACTCTAGAATTGGCAGACTATTCGCCGCACTCGTAGGGGGTACAGGTTGACCCAAGGAGGGGTGCCTAAGATTACCGGATTCCGTGAAGTGCTGGGTGGTCCATTTACTATGCTGTAGGGGGCTGCCTCGCTTCAGGTTTTGGCGGGTAACTTGCCGCACCCGTAGGGGTCTAGGTTTCATTGCACAGGCTATCCACACGATAGGGGAACGTCGAGTTTCAGCAGCGGCTCTGTGAAACTCGGGGATCCCAGATTATCTATATTGTTCTGTGATGCTTATTACTTTTCTGTAATGTTGCATACTATCACGCCTGGAGCGATTATTGTATATTGGTTTATATACTATTAGATGTTGTATATGTTTTACACCCGCGCTAGTCCAGCCCCCGCTCTGTCGTTAGTTAAGTAACCTAACGAGTGATGACGGGATCCAGTGACGAATGCGGATGGCATATACGTACATTTTATTTTCGTTCTTTTCTGGTGTGATCGATTGATGGGACATGTGTTGATTCTGATCAACGCAATGTAAAACAAACCTGTTTACAGTTGTTGGAACAAATTTAAAAAGTGTTATTGCAAAGACGTTTCCTTTTGTTATGCATAGCGGTATTCAGTGGAATATCCCGCACCTCATTCGACGAGACAAGGGCCGATATCCCTTCACCGGGACCGACCCCTTAGACAGAAGTTTGCGTCAGGGTAATAACTTCACTATAGCCGATTACATGTTGCTTTGCATAGCGGTATTCAGTGGAATATCCTGCACCTCATTCCACGAGGAAAGAGCCGAGATCCCTTTACCGGGAGTGACCTCTTTAGCAAAAGGTTTTCGCCACTATATTTTAAAAAGCTATCAGGTTCCTTCAGCGATATCAAGTTCACTACGTTAATGGTTTTTCGCCAAAAACCAGCCGTAGCCCTCCGTCACTTCTTTTGGGTATTCAGTAGTATTCAAGCTATGTATTTTGACCTAACGCCAAGGCATAGTGTTTGGTAGCTGCTGGGTATTCAATTGTTGCATAGATAGATGAGTTGGTTTGGGACAGCCGTTCTGCCATTTTGACCTAACGCCAAGGGCATGTGCGGGTGGGTTCAAATTAACAAGATAGTGATGGGTAGAACTTGGCATGTGACTTATGACATTTTGACCTAACGCCAAGGTTATAAGAGCATGGGGCAAAAATCATATCAGGAGTTTCTAAAGAAACTGAAACTTGCCGAGTATGCGCATACCTTCTGGAGTATGAGTAACGTGGATGCATTCCATCACGTTATCATGCGATGAGAGTTGGATCCTGATTCCCACTGATGAGTTGGTTTACTCTTCGGGTGATCCCGATTGATTCTTCTTTAGGTTTGGAGGAGAATTTGACAGGACAGTGGGAGGTTTCCAGATTAGATAAAATGATGACCATTCTGATCTAGGTTAGAGTGCACGCAGAGTGTTTCTTTTCTCTCTCTCTCTTTGGCGGCGACCTTTGACCGACCCTAGACTATGACTCAGTGACCAGGTTGACCGAACCTTCTTAAAATACTGGCTTTTGGAGTGTCTGAGTTGCATAAGTCATTGCCACTCCTTCTTTTACCCTTTGAATTTCTCAGAACACCCGTATTACTACGGATATCCACTTCCATTGGATAGAGCCATCGTATGGTTATATACGAACTCGAAGGGACTTCTTCGAGGATGGATCCAGGTTCAGGAGAAATAGAATTGATTTATTCAGTTGTCTTTTATCATCACCTTCTCTCAGGTTGCAGAGAGCTCCTTGGTTTAGGAGAGTACACCTATTACGCTTATTGGATAGTCTTATTCCAAACCATAGGCTGGTGCCGAAAGGTAGGGAATGAAGAAAACCAATTAGCCTAAGTAGGGTGTACAGAAGGTAATATATAAAGACAAAATAAAGTGATTAGAAAGAGGGCAAAGTAAATTGCGACTGATATCATTCACGACCAAAACCGCGTACTTCATCGCTACTCCTATTTCACCTTTAAAAGAATAAGGTATTATTCAGTTGTCTTTTATCATCACCTTCTCTCAGTTGCGAGTACTCCTTGGTTTAGGAGGGTACACCTATTATGCTTACTGGATAGTCTTCTTCCAAACCATAGGCTGGTGCCGAACGGTAGGGAAGGAAGAAAACCATTTAGCCTAACAATGGTGTACAGAAGGTAACGACTAAAGACAAATAAAGGGATTTGGAGAGATGGCAATAAAATATACGGTTGAAGTCATGAATTGGATTATGGAAGAGGCATTGCTATGAATACCAGGATACCCCTACGAAACATTTTCATGTTTCAGTGCATTGTTAAAGAAAAACTGTTTTCCCGATTAGACACTTACTCCAAGGGTATTTATTTACCAGGTTTCATTCTCATATCTGTATGGTTTTACAGATGATGAGTGGGAGTAAGATATTGGGAATTAGGTGATTATCCTCATTATATCGGAATTCGTTGAAATTGGTGATATTTGAGGAAATCGCCAGGGTACAGTTTTCCACCTACAACGCACAGGTTTTGAGTTGTTTAACTCAGCGGACTTATACAGAGTATTGTATGTTGTCCAAGTGTCCATCAGGACAAAGGGGTAGGTCCTCGTACTATGTTCTGTTTACTTATAACTTCTCTAGTATTTAGACGAGTGTTTCGTAGAAATACAAGGTCTAAGTTTTGAGAAGTTGTGGGTATAAGAATAAAGTGGAGAACCAGGTGTCACAAGTATCGGGATTCTTCAAAGAGATTGAAGATGTAGATTCTTTTGATTGGTATTCAGATGATAGTGATGGTTTTGAGAAACGTGTTTCTCTTTCAGGTTACTCATAATTGGATGGATTCCTAAGTTGAGTAATGCTGATTAGCCTCTTTCCATTAAGTTGATATGCATTGGAGACAGATGCATGGATTGAATATGGTTCCAATTAAATAAGTGCCAAAGTTTCTATATTGGATATAGAATAGTTCGTACCTTAAAAGATATTAAGGTACGGGGAGTTGTCCAGCTTATGCTTAAAACCATACTCTGGATAACTCAGGGCATGTTTCTGTAATGGCTGTTTGTGGGTTGACCCTGGCTATGACGAGGGTTGATATTCTACCATTTGCAAGATCAATAGTGATATTATTCTTGACTCGCCACAGGTTTAGTAAAAATTGATCTTTTTCAGAAAACAGTAGTGGGAGTATGGTAGAACTGGAAGTGATTCCAGAACCGCAAACGATTACGGAAAATTTAATAGGACCTATACATTCAATCAGGTTTGGCATTCCAATAGCCACTCCACAGGTATGGTAGGTAACCTCAGACGCCCGAGAGGTACTTCGGTAGCCTCAGAGACGGTGACAGGGAGGTTCTTATCTACCCAGACTTGACACTACTGTTGTTCCAGGCTATGAGACCCGGTAGGAGGGTTGTCGTAGTCAGTGGGAGCATCGGAAGCATAGTGGGCAAGTAGCTTATGTCTATTTATAGACTAGAGCAGTTATAGCGGAGATAGATCATCTAATTTTGATATGACAGTCATGGGTTTGACTTCAATCAGAATAGGGGATGGATCTGTTAAGAAGGTAGTAGGGTGTGATGTCATGGTATATGGATGACATACACAGAGTAGGAAGTAAAATTCCTATACTACGATCGGTTGAACTGTGGTCGTCACACAGTTGTTTCTCCAAACAGGATATGGATATAATATTTGACATTCTGGTTTCTAGATCTATGGTTTTAGATCTGGATTTGGGTAGTTTCCCAATGTGGGTACTTTGACAGATATTCTAATGGTTTTTGGAATAGTTGACTCCTAGCATGGTGGTGTACCTGCAGGTGATGGAGTCACCCTCTCTAAAGGTGTCTTACAGACTAAAGTGGAGAGGGATGTGCATGATTGGCAGATCACTTGCTTAGGCAATTGAGTCAATCATGAGATGTCAAGTACCATACCAAATGTTGGTTGTGCACTAGATGCAATGAGTTTGTATTAATCCAATCCTGGAGAAATATAAGGAAGCAGTTTTAGAACATAAGTACATGTTCTACGGATTTGAAGACGGCAGCCTCCATCGGGAGACGGTTATCATTCCAAGCTTCAAAGGTGACATGGATGACAGAGTGATTATCAGAGTTATAGTTTTCCCTCTGACGAAGAGGGACAGTATTATGGACAGGTGGTCCAAGAGGATACTGTGGGTGGCATGGTGCCCGATACTGATTAGGTTCAGTGATCGATACAGTCTAAGAAGTTTGGATTTGGAGTTCATTTATGAACCAGGTCCCATCAGATATCCAGACATATTCTAAGACAGGTATTACCCAATTCGGGAGATGGCTTTCTCCGCTAACTTGAGACTAAGAGAGATATAGAAAGAAACATCTAGGCGGATCCACTCACTGAGGCTATTTCTCGAACACAATAGTTTTACAAACGGGCTTTATGAACTGATTAGTAGAGGAGTTGGATGTTCGGTTTCACACGGGCTGTGAGTAGTCTACATCGCAATATTAGCCTTGAGTGCAAGTGGGAGATTGTTGGAGATAGTGCCCTCATAGTCAATTATTGGATCGCAGGTACGTGATTGCAATGATTGCGGAGGACCTATCCCGGTAGGACAGTCTTACTCGAGATGATAGTATGCTATCTGGTTTGCCTTTATCAGTCGTGTACATGTTCAGGTGACTGATTGCATGTTACACTTTGATAGAGCCCTTAGGATCTTAATTTACTACCAACAGTATGATGGCGATCATATACGTGAGAGTTGGGTAGTTTATATGCATATCCTTAATTGTAGTCCCTAGTCGTGGGAGTTTCGAGACAGGGCATCGATACTCCGGAGTAGACTAGTGTGTACAGTCGAGACCCCGACGAGGGGCGGTGGCCGGTCTCACAAGCCACTGGTGTCAGTTGGATCACCTAAGATGTATACAGGTGCTCATTGGGTTATGAGTACACCGGACAGGACTCGCCGGGAATCTGCTAGTTAGTATTATATCTACCGTCAGATAGCAGTTCCCTGGTGACATGTGTACAGGTTAGTTCATCGACCTGAGGTCGTCATTTGTCTCGTGTGAGTTCCCACTGTGCTTTGATTTCTACCCTACCACGGCTCAAAGGAGTCGTGCAAACAGGTAGCTTTTGGGTACAGTCCCGAGCTATATGGAGGCACGTGAGCGGATCGGCAGGGGATTCGTCTCTCCCGGTATTGGGGGCGAGGTCGTGCTGTGTCTAGGAGAGCCATTACACAAAGTCCATGGCCATGGCAGGAGATTTACTGGTAGGTACTCCAGTAGTATCTCAGGGTGTTATTGGGCTTCACTCCGAAACGACTTATACTGCTATTGGGGGTCTGACGTTACTAGCCCCCTAGGCAGATATGCGATACTCATTGACGAACGGACCGGACTGTATATACATTGTCACTGTTAGGCTCAGTAGGGTTTCTGGATGAGTTCACTGATCGGCCTCCCTTGAGTTCGCTCATCGGCCACCCTTGAGTTCAGTCCATGGGCAGCCGTTACGCATAGCTAGTGCCGCTGACGGTTTGTGGTTAAACCCACTGCCAGGGTACTGACGAGTCATTAGAGTCCCCCACAGACAGTTTCCCAAGTTCGGGCGAAACGTTGTAGAGGCCGTATGGTTTTATGGCAGGGTTCGGAAAATGCACGTGCGTTTACGCACGTGTCGATTTTCGGACAGATGATACTGGTCGGCTTTGGTTTAAGCCGGATCCGAGTATTATATTGAGTAGGTATAATATCTTTGTCTCAGTTGCATTTGTATTCGGTCGTAATACAAATGCAGGTATATTTATACAGTTTCGGGGTTATCCTGAAAGTTGTTTCAGGATCACTTTTGGAAGTTGCCAGTTTCCAGTTTTCTATCAGCCGTCTTTTAACATTTGGTTAAAGGCGGATTTATCTTTTCTTGGATGAGAGTGAGTTGTGCTTCTAGAAGGTTCTAGAAGGTTCTAGAATTTGTGACAAGGCTAAGTGACTCATGCTTTGATTTCATTACATTCTTGTTTTGCTTAAGATCATTATGCTTGATATTCTTTTGTGTTCACATTATGATATTTATCCTATGGTCACCCCCCACTCCTACGGTCACCTCCCTCTTTGCTATAAGAGGCCGGCCCCCTCTCTCTCCTCATACACTCTCTCACTTGATGTTTCATTTTGGTTAAAAAAGATTATGATAGTATTCGGGGTGTATGGAATTTTACAGTTCATTTCATTCCATCATCCGATTTCCACGGCAACTTCATTAACCGATCGTCCACGGATTTGGACGAAGTGAGACAAAGTCATCTACTCATTCTCTACATCATTCTTGGTCGTCTCTTTTAGTAAACTTGACGATCGAGTTGCCTCAAGTCAGAGGCGGGAGCCCGTTTAAAGAATCGGTGATGTGGTGCCACCTCGACGAGGATATCGGAGATCGACGAGATCAGAGCAGCCGTAACGGAGCGTGGGATGATGGTTAAAGAACGAAGGACTCGGATCGTTCGGTATAACCTTTCTACACTCTTTACAGTTTGTTAGTTTAGCAATAATGGCAGATCCGGGTTAAAGTATATGATAGCGCCAGTTAAAAAGTTTTTGTTCCGCATTTGGCTTCTGTAGACTGCCGGGGCGCTAGCGTAGACTTACAGCGTGTAGTTAGATTTTTAAATTCGGGGACCGAATTTCTTTAAAGGGGGTAGATTGTAACACTTTGAAATTTCCGTTAGAATGTTTTTCGTGATAATTAGTAATTGTGCGTGTTATTATGTACGTGTACATAGGATTATTAGTTATTTTAGTCGGGTTTACCCTAATTAGGAAATTTTCCTTATGTAGCATACACATGCATACTTAGCCATTTTGTGACTTAGGTTTAAGGGTGTAACATGTTAACCATTATCTTTTATTGCATGGCTCATTATCCCTACCCTTTTTCCAAGTCAAACCCCTTTAAAGAATTCAAAATTTAAATGGAAATTAAAGGTATGGAGGTTAGGTGAGGGTTTGACTTAGTTGGACCATTTTCCTCTCTCTCTTTTCTCTCTTTCTCTCATTTCAGAATTTCTGCAGTAAGGCTGCAGCAACAACACCATTTTCATCATCTTTTCTTCCCTTTTCACTTCCCAATTGATTTATGCTTAAACCCTACACAAAACAGCCCATTTACTTCACAAAAACCCTTATAAAGGTGGTTCTTTCGAGGTGTTTGGTGGCAAATCTGTAAATTTGAGGAAGGAGCTGGGACTTTTGGTTTTTCTAAGGTCATTTGAAGGTATAAATCTCACTCCTATCACCCTATCTCCATAACTCACATGTTTAGTTTCAAAATATCACCTTTTGTGCATTGTTTGGTGGTATTGAAGGGTTTTAGTGATGAGATGTTAAATTTAGCATTTTTATGGCTTAGTTAGCTTGGTAATGGGTTATTAGTGTGATTTTAGACTAGGGTTTGCTTCAGGTTTCATAAAAATACCCTAAAGTTTCATTTTAGTGTAAAAGTGTGGTTTTTAACTAGAAATAGGGCTCTGTTGGATCTGTTGCTACCCGGGTTGTTTCAGAGTGAAATTGGAATTACTGTAGCTTGTGTAGAGGGTATAGAGTGCACACACCAAATCTGGGACCCCATCTCCCTACCCAGGCCTCCGAAAAATACATTCTGGCTGCAAATTGCGGCCAGATGGGGGTGTTTTGGGTTAGGGTTTTGGGTGTTGGGTGTCTGCTGCTATTTGTAGTGTTATGGTATATATAGTTTTGTAATACCTTTTCTGTATAAAAATATCGAGTAGAATACCCTATTTCCTGTATTTTAATCTTTCGTGACAAGCGTGATACGTGTGTGTGGGTTTAGGGTTTCTGCGTATCGCGACGCGTCGGAGTGGCTTCAAGCGCGTGATCACACGTTTTAGCGTATCGCGCACACGCGCGCTTGGTTTGCGACACGGGTTTCTAGTTGACTTTAAATGTCGTGTTTGTACGGTTTGAGCTTATGTGTGATATATTTTGAAATTCTTGGATTCGCAGGCGAGTGCGACGGGCGCCGCGAAGGAGGGGAACAAGTCGTCGGCTATACCTAGCGAGAGACTACAGTGAGTAGATTTAATATCTACAGGGATATCGCCCGCATGGCGTTCTACGTCAGGGCTGATAGGAACTTATAGCTACATTTCCATACATTGACTGTTCATGGCTACTATTTAGCGCATACCACATTCCCTGATGTATGTATATAAACTAGAATTGATAGAACACCGCACCTTTACTAACGGTTCATGTTGCACGAGCACTATCCTGCATGTTACACACACACCGTTAGTAATTGCCATGACACTCACACTATAGAATTTCCATGATCAGTATGTTGTAGCTCATCTTTATGTGACTTGACATGATATTCATACTTGATGCATATATCACATCGGATCAGTATGTTGTAGCTCATCTTTATGTGACTTGACATGATATTCATACTTGATGCATATATCACATCGGACCATTATGTTGTAGCTCATCTTTATGTGACTTGACATGATATTCATACTTGATGCACATATCACATCGGATCATTGACTTGCATATTGGGTTGGATTACATGTGATTTCTGGATTTGGGAACCATGGCTATTTCAAATCTGTAATCATTTAAAAACCCGGTTCCGTTGATATGATATTTCGGTGCGCCCACCCTGTGTTTTCTCGGTGCTAGAGTGGCATATATGAGAGAGAGGGCTGACTCGGACTGACGGATGCCCGATATATTGAAAGAAGGCTGACCCGGACTGACGGATGCCCGATATATTGAGAGAGGGCTGACCCGGACTGACGGATGCCCATTATATTGAGAGAGGGCTGACCCGGACTGACGGATGCCCGATATATTGAGAGAGGGCTGACCCGGACTGACGGATGCCCGATAGAGGAGGATTTGCGTGTCGATGCTAGACACGAGTATTTATGTTATTAGGGTGCCGATGTTGGGCACTCGTGATTCTCAGGGATGTACAGGATTTGAGGGCCGATGGGAGTGCCGGCGTCTGGGTTGTTGGGATTTGCGGTGCATATATATATTTATTCCACCTTGACATTCCGTGTAGATGTTATATTCCCATGCTCAGCATTCATTATTGCGTCTCATCCTGTAGTTATATCACCTGATAGAGCACTTGCATGATTATTGTACATACTGCTTACCTCGCAATGATATCATCTGCTGGCATATGTTAGAGTAGCGTAGTACGTGCATGCTCGCGATTACCTTTGTATGTTATTTTTTTCACGAGTTGGCAACTCACCCCCGCTGTTCCACAGTATTTGCAGGTTGCCCTTCGGAGTAGTCGTGGCAGGCTGCGTTCTTGCATCTTTTGACACAGATACCCCCATAGTTGGTGTACTAGCTCTTTTGCTGATAGGTGGGTTTTGTGCGGTATCTGTTTATCTTTCGGTTATGTACATTGTTGTATCTAGTATTCTCCATCTACCATGTATGTATTTGACTTAGAGACAGTGTGAGGACGATGATGTATATTATTTGTATTCTGGTGTCGAGCTCGTTGTGAGCCGACTGTACTTGCAGTTTATTCTACCTGTGATGTTCCCACTTGTGGATCATGATCTTCGCTACGGCGTCGTATATTGCTGTCTTGGTGATTGTTTACTTAGATTTCTTAACATGTTAGTAAGTGCTTTCATTTAAAACTTATAACACTCTATACTTTTACTGGTTTGATTTCTGGGTTTTCGGTTCACTTAGTCGCGTTACGCCTATAGACGTTAAGTGGTTAAGTGCCGGTCACGGGCCAAACTTTGGGTCATGACACCTAAGATGTATACAGGTGCTCATTGGGTTATGAGTACACCGGACATGACTCGTCGAGAACCTACTATTTGGTATTATACATATCGTCAGATAGCAGTTCCCAGGTACAGGTTAGTTCATCGACCTGAGGTCGTCATTTGTCTCGTGTGAGTTCCCACTGTGCTTTGATTTCTACCCTACCACGGCTCAAAGGAGTCGTGCAAACAGGTAGTTTTTGGGTACAGTCCCGAGCCACATGGAGGCACGTGAGCGGATCGGCAGGGGATTCGTCTCTCCCGGTATTAGGGGTGGAGGTCGTGCTGTGTCTAGGAAAGCCATTACACCAAGTCCTTGGCCAATGCAGGTGAGATTTACTGGTAGGTACTCCAGTAGTATCTCAGGGTGTTCAGGGCTTGTCTCCGACACGACTTATACAGCTATTGGGGGTCTGACGTTACTAGCCCCCTAGGCAGGATATGCGATACTCATAGACGAACGGACCGGACTGTATATACATTGTCACAGTTATGCTAAGTAGAGTTTCTGGATGAGTTCGCTCATCAGCCTCCCTTGAGGTCAGTCCATGGGCAGCCATTACGCACAGCTAGTGCCGCTGACGACTTGTGGTTAAACCCACTACCAGGGTACTGACGAGTCATTAGAGTCCCCCACAGACAGTTTCCCAAGTTCGAGCGAAACGTTGTAGAGGCCGTATGGTTTTATGGCAGGGTTCGGAAAATGCACGTGCATTTACGCACGTGTCATATTTTGGGCAGATAATACTGGTGGGCTTTGGTTTAAGCCGGATCCATGTATTATACAGTGTAGATATAATATCGTTATCTCAGTTGCATTTGTATTCGGTCGTAATACAAATGCGGTTATATTTATACAGTTACGGGGTTATCCTGAAATTCGTTTCGGGATCACTTTTGGAAGTTGCCAGTTTCCAATTTTCTATCAGCCGTCTTTTAACATTCGGTTAAAGACGGATTTATCTTTTCTTTGGAAGAGTGTGGACACTTCTAGAAGGTTTAAGAAGCGGTGAGGTGTTTTGTGACTCATGGTGCATTTATTGTGTTCACACTAGATATTTATTTGTGTTCACACTAGATATTTATCCTTATGGTTACCTCCCCTCTCTTACACTCACCCCCCACCTATATATGATGGTCGGCCCCCTTCCCCCTCTCTCTCACTCTCACTCGATGGTTGCAAAAGGATTATGATAGTTTTTGGTGTATGGAAATTTCATTGCTCATTTCATTCCATCACCCGACTTAATTGGAAACTTCATTAACCGTTCGTCCATGGCTTTGGACGTAACGAGACAAAGTCTTCTACTCATTCTCTACATCAATCTTGGTCGTCTCTTTTAGCAAACTTTACGACCGAGTTGCCTCGAGTCATAGGCGGGAGCCCGTTTAAAGATCCTATGACGTGGTGCCACCTGGACAAGGAGATCGGAGATCGACGAGATCGGAGCAGCCGCAACGGAGCGTGGGATGATGGTTAATGAACGAAGGACTCGGATCGTTCAGTATAACCTTTCTTCCCTCTTTGTAGATTGTTAGTTTAGCGTTAATGGCAGATCCGGGTTATAGTATGCGATAGCGCCAGTTATATAAGTTTTTGTTCCGCATTTGGCGTCTGAAAGACGGCCGGGGCGCTACCGTAGACTTACAAACTTAACCTAGTTGCTAGATTTGTTAAATGATATTTTCCTGATTATCTAATTAGCTTAATTACAAACTAGACTTTGACTAAATCCTAATTAAGTGAGATTAAAATTATAGTAAAGGTATGAATGGTTTAATCTTTCTATATTGTGATGTTTGTAAATTCTAGTTTTGGTAAAAAAAACTTGTAGTTTTGAGCTAAAATGATATATGTTGCTTACTAGATTTCGGTAAGTTTTGGCGTGGGTTTCTTTTGACGTTGCGACGTTATTTATATTAGATTCCACGTTTATTAGTGTGTTGTGAATGCGTGATCGGTACGATCAGGGTCTAGGCTTGATGGTTGTGTCGTTTACCGCTTCGAGCTAGGGTTGTGCCGATGTCGTTTGTGTCTTTGTGTAGCTTTTGCTCTCGGGTTGGTTTCGTAGTGTCGCTACACGCGTTAGCCACTTAAGGAACACTTGAGAGTATGTTTGGAGTTGGTGCGTCGGTCAAACGCAGTTTGTACGTGTTATTGGTCAATTGCTAATATATACTTGTTATATTGTTATATTCTTTCAGGATCGCAGGCGGGGACTTCGGGCGCTACGAAGAAAGAAAAGAGAGTGGTTGGCTTTACTTAGCCAGGATTGTTGTGAGTAGATTTAACATCTACAGGGGAATCGTCCGCATGGCGTTATGCGTCTGGGCTGGATTATATAATATGACTATTAGTTAGATGTATACGGATATTGAATGCGCATGTTTACCTTTGTTGCATATCTCATTTCCTATTGTGCATGGACTTAGTATTAATGAGACACAACACCATTATTGACGGTTCATGTTTCATGAGCACAAATTGTATGCTACACACATACCGTCGATAATTTCCATGACCCGCACAACACCTATACATATGTGATATTGTATTGTTTAGGGACATCGAGACATGATCCTTAATTTCCTTGTGCATATGACATATAGCATACCTGTATACCTACCTGCTCACACATATGCCTTGACATGCATACATGCTAGTTACCCATATACCTATATGGTATTGTACCATTAGTGATAAGTATATACACATCTGAGACATAGCTACATGTACATCTTGCATACATACTTATATATACCTGGAGGGTATTACATCATTATTTATAGGTAGATACACATATCTTGCTATGCCGATATGGTTACGCATACCTGGCTTTAGCTACATGTTCACCTTTATTTGATGTTGTATGGACTTGGAGAAATTAGGAACCGCATGATATATATATTAACTTGTTGCAGTTAAATAGCGGTTTTTCCTTTATATGCTCATATTACTGTTTCATGTTGCATATATTACATTCATGGATTTCATATGATGTTCTCTGATATTTTTACTCCTAAGTATATATAATAGTGGAATGAGACGTTGTTATATATATATATATATATATATATATATATATATATATATATTAGTGGAATGGGACGCTAATATATATGTATTGATTTATGCAGTTATACTTATTCATTACTTGATGTTTTCTGGATTTGAGGACCGTGGTTGTTTCATGAAATTATGCATTATTTGAAAAAAAACTCGGTTTCTCTTGATATGATATTTCAGCTTCCACCATGAGATTTCTCGGTTCTAAGCTTATATATACCCCATGCGAGGAGGTGTCGTGGGCCGTGTGCGGGTACATGGTGGAACCCGATTGGTACTCCGGGGCAAGAAAATCGACGGTACATGCCGTTGAGCCTGGCTGGGGGCGTTTGCCATCTGATGATAGTATTTGGACTCGACAGATATCTGGGGGATATCGATCGAGGTTATGTACGCACATACCTTGCAGATTTCGGGTGGTGCTTACCCAGGTTCATAGGATGTACGTACATGACACAGGATGGACAGTCCCAAATGATGGTGCCTCAGATTTGAGTATTTTGTGTCGATTCTAGACACTTGTTTTCATGAGGTTTTTGGGTGTAGATGTAGGACACTCAGGTTTCATGAGACATAGTCGATATTGGATACTGGTTATATGAGATTTACTTGATATTGGACACTCAGGATATATGATACTTACAGGACATGAGTGCCAATTTGGGGGCTGATTTTTGGAAATTTGGGATTTTGATTGTCTTGTTGGACTTTGGTCCTGCCACGAGATTAGGATTCCGTGAGAATGACATGTTTTATCCCATACTCCACATTTACTTTATATGCATTACTTCATGTATTTGTAGTACCTGATAGAGTACCTTTCATGATTGTTGCATATACAAACTGTTATTTCTTGCTTCATGTATTTGTAGTACCTAATAAAGTACCTTTCATGACTGTTGCATACATATGGCCATTTATTGCTAACAGCTTGCATGCATTAGATTCGCGCTGTACGTGCATACTTGCAATTACCTGCATATGTTATTTACTATTCACGAGTTGGTAACTCACCCCCGTTGTGCCACAGTGTTTTGCAGGTAGTCCATCAGGGCAGTCGCGGCAGGCTTTTCATCTTTCGTATCATCTTTTGCAGCGGATACCGCTTCGGCTGACTGTGCGCAGTTTTGCTATACGTGGGTTTTGGGGCTATCCGATATTGTTTATTGTTATCTTTTGTACCTTGTACTCTCCATCTATCATTTTCATGTGTATGACTTAGAGACTTGATGTGAGGACGATATTGTATATTTTGGTGACTTGGATGTCTTTTATGCAGTGTTACTTATATCGTCTTTTATTTCTTCGCTACGGCGTTGTATATCTGTTGTGGTGGTTGTTTTCCGCCGTTGGGCGTGGATTTGCTCCCGTTGGGGATGCTTTACTTATATTTATATTGTACCCATTTTTGGGGTTAGTTTTTACAAAAGAGGTGCTGCCAAAATTTTTAAGAAAGTAAAGTTGGACTTTAAAGAATTTGTACTTGAGATTTTCAAAAGTTTTAACAATGTTCTTATCTTTTACTACTTTTAATGGTTTAGATTTCTGGGTTTTCGGATTACTTAAATTGCGTTACGCCTGTAGACATTGCGTTGTTTAAGGGCCGTCACGTGCCAATTTTGGGTCGTGGCACAAAGCGTTTGACTTCATCAAAATGGTAGATGAACCTTGTATATACAAAAAGGTAGTAGGGAGTATGGTGGTGATCCTCGTAGTGTACGTGGATGACATATTCTTGATAGCAAAGAAGTTTACTATGCTACGCTCGGTCAATCTCCTCTTATCACAAGGATTCTCTATATAGGATCAAGGTGATACCTCCTAAATCCTGGTTTATGGATCTATGAGATAGATCTAAGTGGATGTTATGATTCTCACTAGGTGTAGTGAGATGGTATCAATCGATCCTGGGGAGAATCACTGGATAGCTTCCAGGGTGGTAAGGTCGATTGAATGTCAGTCATAGGCATTGTCTTTACCCTCAGTGAAGGGACGGTATGTTGGAAGAGTTCCAAGCTAGATATCGTGGCAAACTATACGATAAAGGCTGGATACATTGCTACCAAGGATGCTACCAAAGAGGTAGTCTGGATGTATATAAGTTCATGAGATAAACTTCATTCCTACCATTGTGTGACAATGGAGTTGTGGCTTTGGCCTAGGAACCCCGGTCCCATCAGTGATCCAGACATATTCTTATGCAGTATCACCTAATCATGGAGATGGTTGATCTCCAGGGAGATCGAGGTCAGGAGAGTAGTCACAGAGGAGAACATGGCGGATCCACTCACAAAGGCATATTCCCTAGAGAGACTTTTATGGGATGGTTGAGTATGAGATACTTCAACCACTGCTGATTGCTGGGTATGAGATACTACAGCAGATGACCCTAGTGCAAGTAGGAGATTGTTAGTTATATGTATGCCCTAGAGGCCATTGTTGTACATACGATGTATATTGTAGTGGATGCTTGGACATATATAGTAAGGACTTTCTTGCTCGACATGATGGTATGCTATTTGGTTGCTCTTTATTATAACATATACTCTGATTGTCTCTATGTTACATGTTGATAAAGCCCTTAGGATGAGTACTTGACTACAAGGATTATGATGCAGATCATACTAGTAGGGACAGAGTAGTCGCTAAGTACATCCTTCAAATGTTCCTAGTCGTAGGTGTATCGAGACAGGGCATCGATATACCAGAGTGAACTAGCGTATAGCTTCTCGACCCATGTAGATGGGCGATGGATGATCCCATATCCATTGGTGTTTGACATCAAAGACAGTATACAGGTGCTCAGTGGAGACTGAGTACACTAAATGGACTCGCTGAGAACTCCCAGATGGTATTATACCTTACGTCAGATGGCAGTTCTCTGGTGACACCGGTACATGTTAGTTTGTAGACCCGAGATCCTCATAGAGTCTTGTGTGATTCCCACTGTGCTTTGATTTCCACCTTACCACGTTCAAGAGAACGTGCAAAACGGTGGCTTTTGGGTACAGTCCCAAGTCACATGGAGGCAATGAGCGATAGGAGGGGTTTCGTCTCTCCCAGTATTGGGAGTTGATGTTGCGCGATGCTCGATTGGCTATAACAGGAAGTCCTTGGCCAAGGCTGCTTCAGAGATATACTGGTAAGTGTTATCAGTAGTTTCTCGACCCGTTATGAGCCTCATATCGACACGACTTATCGAGTTACTGGAGTCTGACGTTTAACACCCCTAGACTAGATATGTGACATATCAGACGAAGAGACCGGACTGTACGGTAGTGTTACTGATTGGATTCGCAGGAGTGTGAGCATGCTTGCTTATTGATCTTCTGATCGCTCAATACCTGGGTGGCCGTTACGTTTGGCAGACCGCTTGCGGCTTGTGGGTGTTTGATATGATCATCACCTACTGCCGGCGTGTTTATGAGTCTTTAGAGTCCTACACAGGGGTTTCCTGGCTCAAGTGAAACGGAGTAGGAGAACATATGTGATATGTGCGGAACCGAGATTAATACGATTTGAGATACCGTATTCTATTCTCGCGACATGAGATATCGGTCGGTTATATATGATATAGCCGGGTTATCGGATCAAGTGTTGATTCGATAAGTTATTACATATGATATTAGTCGGTTATATGAAATATAACCGGATTATTAAATCAAGAGTTGATTTGATATTCTAATTTATAATTATATATTTGATATATTACATTATATTAACTAGTATTAGCTCACTTATGAATTCTTTTCTCACTTTGGATACATTGATGTATATGTGATATATGTTAAATGTATCAAGCTAGGTTACAAATGCAACTAGGGTTATTAAGGGTTAAACTGTAAGTCAAAGTTGTACACCCCACGAGTTGCGGGGAGGCGGAAATAAGAGAAACAATCTTTTTCTTTAAACTAACATCGACTAACCGTAAGGATCTTTGCTAAACACTAACTAACATTATCATAGGAGTAATTAGCTACTATGAAAGGAGATTATACCTAATGAACCAAGTCCTTCTTCTTCTCGTTAACCACCTCCTCGTCGGCCTCTTCTTTGTAATAGAAGATCCACCCGAGAGCTACTACTCCAAGCTTTGCCTCTAACTTGAGGAAACGAGGTTACTCAAAGTGCTAATCAAAGCAACCTCGGGAATATAGAGTGTGATTAGGGATTAATAATTCTTGCTAACCCTTGATCTCAACATATGAGAGGTTAGGGTTAGGGTTCGAAGAGAGAGAGCTTGAGGAGAGAGAAGGTGAGAGTGAGAATCCTTTTGGAATAATGATATCATTTGAATATATGAAGCGTATGATATAATTAAATGAATAACACATAATAATATGTCATCTTGCTTCATTAATTCATATAGTGATTCATCTCATGAGTCATTTAAATCATTAATGCATCATTAACTCCATAGATGAATCACTCCATGACTCATTAATCCAATAAATGCAAATGCCACCTTAGCCTCCAAGTCATTATCCTTCTAGAAGCTTCTCAACAATTTACGAGAATGCCCCTCCTATCCGTGAAAACACGGAAAAACTTTAGACTGTATAAATCCAATAATCCAATACTAGAATCTAACTTAAACCAAAACCGGCTAGTAAAAACTTTCCGAACATCGTACGTGTGTAAAAACACGTATTCGTCCAAACCCTGTCGTAAAACCATACGACCTCTATATCGTTTCGTCCGAAGCAGGGAAACTCTCTATGTGGGACACTAAAGACTCGACTACTACGCTGGCAGTAGGTTTAACTACAGACCGCAAGCGGCACTAGCTGTACATAACGGTCTCCAGGTAGATGTCGATAAGAAGGCCGATGAGGAAACCCATCCGAACTCCTACTGAGCCTGATGTGACAATCTCCGTACAGTCTTGTCTGTTCGTCTAGGACTATCGCATATCGGGCCTAGGGGGCGGCAAGCGTCAGTCCCCTAAAAGCGGTATAAGTCGTGTCGGAGTGAAGCCCATTACACTTTGAGAAACTACTGGAAAACCTACCAGTAAATCTCGCTTGCCCTGGCCAGAGACTTTGCGTAATGGCTCTCCAGACACAGCGCGATATCAACTCCCAATACCGGGAGAGACGAATCATGTCTAACCGCCACTGCCTCCAAGTGATCGGGACTGCACCCAACTGCTACCTGTTTGGACGACTCCTTTGAGCCGTGGTAGGGTAGCAATCTAAGAACAGTGGGACACACTCGAGGAGAAGTAGCAGTGTCAAGTCTGCGGCTATGCTGTACTCATGTCACCTAGGAACTGTTAACTGACGACGGGTATAATACCAACCAACAGTTCCCTGCGAGTCCTGTCCGGTGTACCCGTAACCTAACGAGCACCTGTATACTATCTCCAGTATGACGTACTTATGGCTGTAGGACAGACCATCTCGCCAACTGGGATGAGAAGCATACAGACTAGTCTACTCCGGAGTATCGATGCCCTATCTCGATAATCCTATGACTAGGGACCTGAAAAAGGATGTGCTTGTAGACTACCCAGCCCTCACTAGTGTGACTGCCATCACAACGCTGGTAGTCAAGCAAGATCCTAAGGGCTCTATCAATACGTACACACATATTAAGATAGATATTACCAAGTAGCATATTACCATGTTTAGCAAGACTGTTAATATAACTGTGAATATCCCAAGCTTCCATTAATTAATATACAAGCTAGTATGATACAATAATGGCCCCTAAGGCATATACACTAACAATCTCCCACTTGCACTAAGGCCATGTACTGGCATATCGAAGACCGATCATCTCGAGCAGCCTCTCGAACTGAATCCGAGGTAAGGCCTTTGTGAATGGATTAGCAGTGTTCTCCTCTGTAGCAACTCTCCGGACCTCGATCTCCCGGCGATCAATGATCTCCCTGATTAGGTGATACCGCCTTAAGATGTGTCTGGACTTCTGATGGGACCTGGGTTCCTTCGCTAAAGCTATAGCTCCGTTGTTGTCATAATACAGCGGTATTGGATCAACAATGGTAGGAACCACCTGAAGTTCTGTTAGGAACTTCTTCATCCAGACCGCTTCTTTTGCAGCATCGCAAGCAGCAATATACTCCGCTTCCATCGTCGAGTCAGCAACGGTGTCCTGCTTGGAACTCTTCCAGCACACCGCCCCTCCATTGAGGGTAAAGACATAACCTGACATGGACTTGGAGTCATCCTGGTCACTCTGGAAGCCGGAATCAGCAAAGGCCTCGATCTTGAGGTCTTTTCCACCGTAAACCAAGAAAATCTCCTTAGTCCTTCTCAGGTACTTGAGAATATTCTTTACTGCTATCCAGTGCTTCTCTCCTGGGTCTGACTGATACCTGCTTACCACGCTCAGTACGTAAGCTACATCTGGTCTGGTGCACAACTTCTCATACATTATAGAGCCTACCGCAGAAGCATAGGGTATAATAGACATGCGATCACTTTCCAAATCAGTCTTGGGAGACATCTCTTTGGAGAGGGTGATTCCTTGACAAGCCGGTAGATTACCGCGCTTAGAATTTTCCATAGTGAATCTTTTCAGTATAGTGTTGATATACCTGGACTGCGAAAGTCCCAACATCCTCTTGGATCTATCACGATAGATCCTGATCCCTAGAATGTAAGAGGCATCAACCAGGTCTTTCATGGAGAACCTGTGTGATAAGAATCCTTTGACAGATTATAGCATAGGAATGTCATTTCCTATCAATAGAATGTCATCCACGTACAAGACGAGGAATACGACAGTTCGTGCTACAATTTTACTATATATACATGGTTCATCTGGATTTTTGATAATGTCATATTCTTTGATCGTTTCATCAAAACAGATGTTCCAACTCCGCGATGCCTGCTTTAATCCATAAATGGACTTAAGTAACTTGCACACATTCCCGTTGCTCCCACTCTGATTGAAGCCTTCTGGCTGATCCATATAGACGCACTCTTCTAAATTACCATTTAGAAAAGCCGTCTTTACATCCATCTGCCAGATCTCATAATCATGGAAGGCGGAAATAGCAAGAAGGACCCGAATGGATTTCAGCATAGCCACTGGAGAAAAGTTTCGTCATAGTCCAAACCAGGTCTTTGACGAAAACCCTTTGCAACAAGTCTAGCCTTATAGGTTTCCACCTGTCCATCAACACCAATCTTTTTCTTAAAGATCCATTTGCATCCTATGGGTTTTACCCCATCTGGAGCAAAGTCCAAAGTCTATACATTGTTGGTGTACATGGACTCTATCTCCGTCCGTATTGCATCCAGCCATCGTACCGAGTCACCACTCTGGATGGCCTACTGGAAGCTAGTAGGTTCATCATCAACAATGACGCAATCATCTTCATCCCCATCTATGAGAAAGCCGTAGTATCTCTCAGGCGAATGAGACGGCCTACTACTCCTGTGGAGGGGTGTGGGAATGTCCTATTCTTCTTGAACTACTGGTTCTACCAAACTTTCTGTAGTAGTTTGTGGTTCTGGAATTTCTTCCAGTTTTATTGCGCTCCCACTTGTTTCCTTTTCTAAAAACTGATGTTCTATAAAATGGGCATTACGAGAAACAAAAACCTTTTGTTCCTCTGCGTAATAGAAGAAATACCCCCTGGAGTTCTTTGGATATCCCACAAACTTACACTGTACTGATCGTGCCTCGAGTTTGTCCGCATGCTGCTTTTTAACAAAAGCTGGACATCCCCATATCTTTAAATACTAAAGATAGGGTTTCTTCCCACTCCACATCTGATATGGCGTGGTAGGCACAGTCTTGGTAGGAGCCCTGTTCAAAAGATTTGACGCTAATTCTAGCGCATAACCCCAGAAAGATCGCGGTAACTCAGCATTACGCATCATGGAACGTACCATATCGAATAGGGTTCGATTCCGTCTCTCCGATACACCGTTGTGCTGTGGAGTGTATGGAGGAGTAAGCTGAGAGAGAATCCCTTTCTCTTTTAGGTAACCTAGGAACTCGGCACTTAAGTATTAACCACCTCGATCAGATCTTAGTGTCTTGATACTTTTGCCGGTTTGGTTTTCTACTTCATTCTTATATTCTTGAATTTCTCAAAAGCCTCGGATTTATGTTTCATCAAGAAAATGAATCCGTACCTAGAGTAATCATCCGTAAAAGTAATGAAATAGGAAAAACCACCTCTTGCATGTGTAGACATTTGACCACATACATCGCTGTGTATGAGTCCTAAGAGCTCGCTCACTCTTACTCCATGTCCAGTGAATGGAGTCTTTGTCATCTTTCCTTTGAGACATGATTGACAAGTGGCATAAGATTGATATTTGAACGAATCCAAATATCCTTCTCTATGTAACTTAGTTAACCTTGTCTCATTGATGTGACCTAGTCTACAATGCCATAAGAGAGCCTTGTTTAAATCTGGAGACTTTCTTTTTAGTGTGTTCTGGACATTGAAAATCTGCAATTGGTTTAAGATATATATACCGTTATCTAGTATACCGGACCCAATCAAACCATGATTAAGGTGGATGTTAACAACATCGCTTACAAATGTGAAATCATAACCTTCTTTTGATAACAACGAAACCGATATGATATTACACGTTAAACTGGGTACCAAAAAACAGTTATGTAAAACCAAAATATGTCCACTCGTCAATCCAAGGTGATAATCCCCTACGGACACAGCTCCCACGCTAGCTCCGTTAGCAACCTTGAGGGTCATATCACCAACCTTCAGCACTCTACGGTTTCTCAGTGCCTGCAATGAATTGCATATATGAGATCCTGATCCGGTATCCAATACCCAGGAAGTAAAGTTGATTGACAGACAATTTTCAATTACAAACACACCTAAAGTCGAAGCCACTGCTTGCTTCGGTTCCTGGTTCTTGGCATTCCAAGCTTTGCAATCATTCTTCCAGTGCCCTTTCCTATGACAGTGGAAGCACTCATCCTTTGCCACTACTGGCACCACAATCTTTTTCTTTCCCTTCACTCCCACCTTACTAACACCTCCTCTAGATTTGGTGGCGGCCATATTATTCCTTCCTTTGGCCCTAGCCTTGGACCCGGAAGAAGAAGCACCGCGAACAAACAAACCGGGTGTTTCCCTTGCCTTCTGCAAGGTGCCCTCTGCACTCCTCAACATGTTAAGGAGTTCTGGAAGTTCAACTTCTTTTCTTTGAATGTTGAAATTCAGAATAAACTGGGCGTAGGTGGAAGGAAGGTACTGGAGAATCAAGTCTGTATAGAGCTCGTTCTCCAAAGTCGTCCCAAGGTCTGCGAGCTCTTCTATATAGCCAATCATCTTTAGGACATGTTTTCCTACAGATGATCCGACGGCCAACCTCGCCTGAAACAAGTTCTTTGAGGTTTCGTATCTTGCTATAGGAGATTGCTCCCCATACAGATCCTTTGTATGGAGAAATATGGATTCAAGATCCATATCCTCGTTCCTCCTCTGATGTTCATTATTCATCGAGGCAAGCACAATGCACTTGGCCTTCGCACAATCTAACTCCCAGGTCTTGTGGATTTCCTTATCCGCATTACTGGATTTAGGACCAGGGACAGCAGGTGCCTTTGTGTTAAGGACATACCCCAATTTGTCATAAGTCAAAGCCATCTTGACATTCCGCAGCCAATCTTTATAGTTTGGCCTTGTCAATATATTTTTTTCTAGTAGTAACTTAAGTCCTGTCATGTTCTGGGTCGCTGCAATTAGGGGAGATAGAGAGAACACTTTAGCATGATGCTCTTGCATGTTTAGAGTGGTTTTTAGTTTATCTAAAGTGGATGGCTCCCACTGTTTCTCGAATCCCTCCTCAAACCAAAAAGGAAGAACTAGCCATGACTATTCTCACCGTACAATACTTGCTTAACCGTTCAGCCAGGCCGGTGTCGGTACTTCGAGGGAGGTTTTCCAACGCTTTTGCGAAGTTCCTTAATTTTTTCTCTGGGGGCGTAGCCCCGCTGACACCTTTCTCGGCACCTACTTGGTTTATAGCATTAATCGTTAAGTGACGAATCTCCTGATGAGTAGTGGATACTTACAGTAGGATCGGGATCCAAATATCATCGTGTGATAATGCCGAAGGAATCCTACCAACATTCATTAAACTCCAAATGGTATGCATCTCTTTGCAAATTTCAGTTTCTTTAGAAATTCCCGATATAAATTTCTGCCCCATGCTCTTATGACCTTGGCATTTGGTCATAATGTCATAAATCACATGTCAAGTTCTACCCATCATTATCTTGTAAATTTGAACCCATCCGTACATACCCCTGATGTAGGCCAAATGATAATACGATTGTCCCAAACTAACTCATCTATCTATGCAACAAATGAATACCCAGCAGCTACCAAACACTATGCCTTGGCGTTAGGTCAAAATACATAGCTTGAATACTACTGAATACCCAAATGAAATGACGGAGGGCTACGAATAGTTTTGGAGAAACCGTGAACGTAGTGAACTTGATATGATCGAAGGAACCTGATAGCTTTTAAAAGGAGTGGTTAAAGCTCCGTAATTTAAAAAATATCCTCTGTTTTAATATAACCGAGTGGTTTCTTTTAAACTGTTCCAACGATTCAACTTTGGTTTATTTTCTTTGCATTAATATAATGCGTCCCATCAATTAACCTATCATTGCAGAAAACAACGAAAATACAACGTCCTCTTATACCATCTGCATTTGCCACTGGGTCCCGTCATCACCCGTTAGGTTACTTAACTAACGACAGAGCGAGGGCTGGGCTAGCGTGAGTGTAAAACACAAGTGACGTCTAAATAGCTATCATATATAGATATTATACATTCGTCTGACCAATAATAGGCATTCCAGATCACAGATGAACATTATTGGATATACAAGCAATCCACATTTCCTTTGAGCCTGCAACGAAAGACGGATTACACAGTTGTGATGAATAGCCATTACCCTACTCTAGACCCCTACGGGTATGGCAAACTACCCGCCAAGTACCCGAAGTGAAGCGGTCTCCCTCAACAACGTGAGTAGGCCACTAAATACTTCAAAGTACCCGGTAGTTTGTGCACCCCACCTTGGGTCTATCCTAGGAGCAAAAATCAGTAAATGAAATAATACAACGGTGGCTACAACCGCAACCTGGATGTGCCCCGCAAAAGAATATTACATCATAATATAATTTACAATGAATGAGTGAATATTAAAACCCATCTCAAACCCCAGCTAATCATCACAACGATCCAATCAAGTTCATAAACACAAACAGTAAAATCATTACAGAAATGTACAACCCCCTGCCAACCGACATACTAGCAGTTAGGGAAGGTTTACGAACACATTATACAAATCACAGATACAATCTAATTAGCCAAACATCGTAGAATTTCGATCGAGCAAACACAATTTATTCTACTCCAAAAACTTCTCTGTGCACCTGAGACTTGAGCAGAAACAAAACATTCCAGAAAGAACAAAATTAACACAGAAGAGTTAATTTACAATGAATGAATGAATATTAAAACCCATCTCAAACCCCAGCTAATCATCAGAACGATCCAATCAAGTTCATAAACACAAACAGTAAAATCATTACAGAAATGTACAACCCCCTGCCAACCGACATACTAGCAGTTAGGGAAGGTTTACGAACACATTATACAAATCACAGATACAATCTAATTAGCCAAACATCATAGAATTTCGATCGAGCAAACACAATTTATTCTACTCCAAAAACTTCTCTGTGCACCTGAGACTTGAGCAGAAACAAAACATTTCAGAAAGAACAAAATTAACACAGAAGAGTTACTGGGGAATTTTGGGGCGAATCGGCTTCAACTCGGCCGCGGATCCGCGGCGAATCGCTTGGATTCCGCGGCTGTTTTGCCGATTCAGGAACCCAAATTTCTCCAGTATTCTTATATTTTCCTAGATGTAATTTTAAGGGTCCCTGAAAAATTTTTAGACCCCGTTTTCAAATCGACATTAACTTGTTCAATTTGATGTTTTTTCCTGTTCGTTTTGCGATCGAATTTCTATCGACTTTGCCAACAAGTTAGTTATGGTTTAACGAGGCTCTGATACCACTGTAAGTCAACGTTGTACACCCCACGAATTGCGAGGAGGCGGAAATAAGAAAAACAATCTTTTTCTTTAAACTAACATCGACTAACCGTAAGGATCTTTGCTAAACACTAACTAACATTATCAAAGGAGTAATTAGCTACTATGAAAGAAGATTATACCTAATGAACCAAGTCCTTCTTCTTCTCGTTAACCACCTCCTCGTCGGCCTACTCTTTGTAATAGAAGATCCACCCGAGAGCTTCTACTCCAAGCTTTGCCTCTAACTTGAGGAAACCAGGTTACTCAAAGTGCTAATCAAAGCAACCTAGGGAATATAGAGTGTGATTAGGGATTAATCAGTCTTGCTAACCCTTGATCTCAACACATGAGAGGTTAGGGTTATGGTTTGAAGAGAGAGAGCTTGAGGAGAGAGAAGGTGAGAGTGAGAATCCTTTTGGAATAATGATATCATTTGAATATATGAAACATATGATATAATTAAATGAATAACAAATAATAATGTGTCATCATGCTTCATTAATTCATATAGTGATTCATCTCATGAGTCATTTAAATCATTAATGCATCATTAACTCCATGGATGAATCACTCCATGACTCATTAATCCAATAAATGCAAATGCCACCTTAGCCTCCAAGTCATCATCCTTTTAGAAGCTTTTCGACAATTTACGAAAACGCCCCTCCTATCCATAAAAACACGGAAAAACTTTAGACTGTATAAATCCAATAATCCAATACTAGAATCTGGATTAAACCAAAGCCGGCTAGTAAAAACTGTCCGAACATCGTACATGCGTAAAAACACGTATGCGTCCGAACCCTGTCGTAAAACCATACGACCTCTATATCGTTTCGCCCGAAGCAGGAAAACTCTCTGTGTGGGACTCTAAAGACTTGACTACTACGCTGGCAGTGGGTTTAACCACAGACCGCAAGCGGCACTAGCTGTACGTAACGGTCTCCAGGTAGATGTCGATAAGAAGGCCGATGAGGAAACCCATCCGAACTCCAACTGAGCCTGATGTGACAATCTCCGTACAGTCCGGTCTATTCGTCTAGGACTATCGCATATCGGGCCTAGGAGGCGGCAAGCGTCAGTCCCCTAAAAGCGGTATAAGTCATGTCGGAGTGAAGCCCATTAGACCTTGAGAAACTACTGGAAAACCTACCAGTAAATCTCGCTTGCCCTGGCCAGGGACTTTGCGTAATGGCTCTCCAGACACCGCGCGATATCAACTCCAAATACCGGGAGAAACGAATCTTGTCTAACCGCCACTGCCTCTAAGTACTCGGGACTGCACCCAACTGCTACCTGTTTGCACGACTCCTTTGAGCCGTGGTAGGGTAGCAATCTAAGAACAGTGGGACACATTCGGGGCGAAGTAGCAGTGTCAAGTCTGCGGACTATGCTGTACTCATGTCAACTGGGAACTGTTTGTTAGTTATATGTATGCCCTAGAGGCCATTACTGTACATAGGGTGTATAATGTAGTGGATGCTTGGACATATATAGGGAGGACTTTCTTTCTCGACATGATAGTATGCTATCTGGTTACTCTTTACCTTAACGTGTACACTGATTGTCTCTCTGTTACATGTTGGTGAAGCCCTTAGGATGTGTACTTGACTACCTGGACTATGATGCGGATCATACTAGTGGGGACATGGTAGTCCATAAGTACATCCTTCAAGGTCCCTAGTCGTGGGTGTATCGAGATGGGGCATCGATATACCAGAGTAGACTAGCGTATATCTTCTCGACCCATACAGATGGGCGATGGATGATCCCATATCCATTGGTGTTTGACATCAGAGATGATATACGGGTGCTCAGTGGAGACTGGGTACACTGGACGGACTCGCCGATAACTCCCAGATGGTATTATACCTTACGTCAGATGGCATTTCTCTGGTGACACTGGTACAGGTTAGTCTGTTGACCCGAGATCGTCATAGAGTCTTGTGTGATTCCCACTGTTCTTTGATTTCCACCTTACCACGTCCAAGAGGGCGTGCAAAACGGTGATTTTGGGTACAGTCCCGAATCACATGGAGGCAATGAGCGATAGGAGGGGATTCGTCTCTCCCGGTATAGAGAGTTGATGTTGCGCTGTGTTCGATTAGCTATAACAGGAAATCCCTGGCCAGGGTTGCTGAGATTTACTGGTAAGTGTTATCAGTAGTATCTCAAACTGTTATAGACCTCATATCGACACGAATTATCGAGCTACTGGGGTCTGACGTTTACCACCCCTAGGCAAGATATGCGACATATCAGACGATCAGACCGGACTGTACGGTAAGTGTTACTGGTTGGATTCACAGGAGTGTGAGCGGGCTTGCTCGTTGTTCTTCTGATCGCTCAATACCCGGGAGGCCATTACGTTTAGCAGACCGCTTGCGGCTTGTGGGTGTTTGATATGATCATCACCTACTGCCGGCGTATTGACGAGTCTTTAGAGTCCTACACAGAGGTTTCCTGGCTCAAGCGAAACGAAATAGGAGAGCATATGAGATATGTGCGGGACCGAGAATAATACCAGTATGTGATACTGTATTCGATTCTCGCGATTTGTGATATTGATCGGTTATATACGATATAGCCGGGTTATCGGATCAAGTGTTGATTCGATAAGTTGTTACTATTGATATTAGTCGGTTATATGTGATATGACCGGATCATTAAGTCACGTGTTGATTTAATGTACAATTATATATTTGATATATCACTTAACATTAACTAATATTGGTTCACTTAAGATGTTTTTCTCACTTGTTTGTGCACATTGTATATGTGATATATTTTTGTGCACAAGATTGTATCATGTTTGATGATACATGCAAACTTGGGTGTGTATGCATTAAACCATGTTTTAGGTTAATGGTTAAGGTATTATTTTCTTTTCTTTATTCATTTTTGGAAAAACAAAATGGTAGCTTTTCTTATTTTTGGCAAGAAGTTTCATGACTTTTCTAGCATCTTTGAATAAGTCTTACCATTTTGTTTTCTTCCTAAACCCTAACCATTTAGCTTAACCTTAGTTCATTATCTACATGAGTTAGCCTCACCCATGGTTGCATTATGATAACTCTTCACTTGATTTTTCATTTTTTCAATTAATTGATATTCTTTTCTTCTTCTTCTTCTTCATGAGAAAGAAAAGAAAAGCTTACTTAAAAAATGTCAAGTGATGATTCCAAGTGAGAAATCCAAATCCAAAGTGAACCCACTTCCTTTTTCTTCATCCTCTGCCACTTTCCAAGCAATATAGGGTGTTTTCTTCACAAGTTTCATGACTTGGTGAAGTTGGAGCTTGATCTTGTGTTGCCTCGACGTAGATCATCTTCGGCATCGAAGTCGACGACCTAGCCCGATCATTTCTTCGACAAAACCATCGCTAGAGTCCGGGATCCGATGATCGCAGCGGAGGGACATCATCACGGAGCTAAGGAAGTGGAGGACCGGATCTACAAAGGTTGTATTTCCATTCACTTTAGAGTAAAGTTGTTTACTAGCTTGCATAGTTATCGCCTATCCTCTAGTTAACGATCGCATTAGGGTTTCTCGGCCCCTGATATTTTTGAAATTGGCATGGTTGATACCTTGTGGGACCTCTTGAGTGTGACTAGGAACCCTACAGTGGTATCAGAGTCTAGCTAGAGCCTTAGGCGATGTGTTGACGATGTTAGAAATCCAAACGAAACAAGAAACCCTAATCCGACCCATTCTCTGTACTTTTTTCAAAACTGTGCATTTTTCCTAATTAAAAATATGCAGAAAAATAAGCAGGCGTTTTTAGGAGTTACTGTGATATTCGAGTGGCTAATTCGATTCAAGCGCCGAGAAAGCGCGGCACGAGCATGGCTCATGCGGCGGTTCCGCGGCCATATAGTCACATCATCTTTTGGAAATTGCACAGTAATTCCTATCTTTTAGTGCTTTATTTTCTGGGAATTTTTAATCTGCACTCAAGAGTTTTGTTTTCTGGGTTGTATTGGGACTTCGTAGATTCGATCGGATTGTCTGATTTTGTCTGTGTTTTTTCCGGTTAATTTTAGAATATGTTAAAAAGTTCGACCGGATATAAATACCCACTTTTTCCCCTGCCGGGAAATTTCCAATTGTTGGATTTTTCCGTAGTTTAACGACGTTCTAAGTAGTGCAAGTAACGCGATGGTCTCTCTAGAAGACAACAAACCTTAACTCGATTATGTTACCGTCTTGAACTGCCCTTTGAACCTTAGGGCTTGGGGCGGTACGGCGTGCCACATGTGAGGCGTTGGCTTGACCCTTCTACGGCTGGACCGTTGGTACTGAGGCATGAAGTGAACGTTTTTAAACTTATTTCATGTGTTGAGCTGTTTCGGGAAAACTTGTGTGTTTGACTGTTCGATCGGAAAGTTTAACATTTTCTGTTTATCTGGAATATGATACAATACTTGGAATCCACAAGTAGTTATGAGATAACTGATATGAATGTTATAAACATAGCACTTTAGTCTAACTTGATCGGTTGCCACAGAATTTTGATGCGATCAAAAGTCCGTCGCAATCACGTAGCGTACGTGGATATTCGCCGGTAAACTTAATAGATAGCCATGCCCCATAGCCCCGACCAAGTGACTGTAGGAGAACCCCATCGCCGAAAGCATCCGTTCGGATACTCTCGGCAGCGGTGTTCCGCCTTAGTGCACTTCATCGACGGTATCGGGGGTGCGGCCGTCTACTAATGTTTGCGACGGGCATTCGATCAGTTTTTCGGGAATCTTGTTGAATTGCCCGACTTGATATTGAAAAGTGTTTTCGATAATGAGACTGAAATGCGGGGTTTATAAATGTTAGGCATGCGATGTCTAAGGAATTCATTGGTTAGGCATGCGATGTCTAAAGAAGTTGCGGATTCCAACTGTTGTAGTTTTACACTTTTCTTCTATGACCGTAAGTGTAATATGTGATATCGCCGGTTTCGTTGCTATATGTCAACGACAATTAGGATGCGCATATTTACTTACGTTGATGACATGTGATGTTATGTGTTGCTGGATAGGTTATATTGGATCGTCGTGTTTGAATAGCCGGGGGTTTTTTATGTGAGATGAGTGTTTTTCATTTTCATTCATGTAAAAACTTGTATGTAATATTCTTTTATTGGGGCACTTCCAGGTTGCGGAAGATGTCACCCATTGTATATTATTTACTTTTCCGCACTAGGATAGACCCAAGGAGGAGGGCACAAGTAACCGGGTTCTGGAGTCCAGTGGGAGACCAACTCTTTAGTCGAGTCCGGGTCTCCTAACACTAGAATTGGTAGGGTTGCTTGCCGCTCTCGTAGGGGTTAAGGGGTGTGGGTTTGGCTATTCATCGCGACCGTGGAATCCGTGTTTTATACTGGATCGTATTGAAAACACGGACGTCCTAGTATATCCAATATTTCATATGATATTTTCTGCTGCGATATCTGTGATGTGAACATTTGATATGCTGTGATGGATACTGTATATAGTATATATGATATATTATATAGGCGTTACTTATGTTTTACACCCGCGCTAGCCCTGCCCCGCTCTGCCGTTAGTTACCTAACCTAACGGCGCACGAGGGGACATCGAGGCGAATGCGGATGGCATAAGTGTACGTCGTATTTATCTGTGATGTTTAGGTAACTTAAATGATGGATCTTCATTGATGTGATTAATGAAAGAAAAGAAACCTAAAGATGTTATGGAATCGAATTTTCAAAAACAGGTAGCTACAGTTCTTGCTTTGCATAGCGGTGTTCCTTGTAGAACATCCTGCACCTTATTCGAAAAGGAAAGGACCGAGATCCCTTCATCGGGAGTGACTCCTTTAGCAATAACTGGCAGATGCTACAACCCTCGGTTTGTCTTTTGATTGCTTCTATAGTTTCTGCTTTGCACAGTGATATATATGATATATCCCGCACCTCATTCGACGAGGAAAGGGCCGACGATCCCTTCACCGGGAGTGACCCATTTAGAAAACTAGAAAAGCCTCGGAAACACTCCATTTTTAAATTCATTCGATCCTACAACGATATCAAGTTCATTACGCAATAGTTTTTCTGAAAAACCTGTCGTAGCCCTCCGTCATTTCAGATAAGTCCTGTTTAGTATTCGTGCTGCGTTTGTTGACCTTGTCAAGGCGCAGTGTGCGGTAGCTAACCAGTATTTATCTGCTTATGCATATGATGCAGATTGGGTTAGGGTAGTCATGCGGCCTTGTTGACCTTGTCAAGGGTCGTGCGGGTGGGTTTGATTCAATCAAGAAATGACGGGTTGAACTTGACTTACGGTCTATGGTTTGTTGACCTTGTCAAGGTCATAGATCGTTTGGGGCAAAATTATCGGGAATTTCAAGTGTTGAAATTTGCAATGAGATTGCATACCTTCTATGAGATAGTTGGATCCCGATACCCGCTGCGAGTAATTGTTACTCCTGGGAGAGTTTTACACATTACAATTAGCCGATCAAGTAGGTGTCTAGAAAGGTGTCAACGAGGTTATGCCTCTGGGAAAACGAGGTTTACCATAATTAGGTCCGTGTGAAAACACGGGGAACCTCCCTCAAAGTACCGACACTGGCCTGGCCGAAAGATTGGCGAACTTGTAGCGTGTAATTAATCCCGGCTAGTCTTTCCTTTCAGGGTTTGAAGGAAGATTTGATAAAAACAGTGGGAGCCATCCTGATTAGATAAAATATATAACCAATCTGATCTTGCAAGAGTATACGCTGAGTGTTTTCTTCTCTCTCTCTCCAGGTAGAGACCATATCACGCCTTAATCAAGATAATAAAATGGATACATTGACCGAACCCGCTTGTTATACTGAGCTGGGGAACGTTGGTCCCGCTCCAACTTATAATTGTTATAAGACAGAGCAGGAAATTGGGGAATACCAGATTTCCCGTGCCGCCCAAACGAAGAAAGTGCATGATGATGCATCTTTTTCGGGTGTGTTCATTACAAAGAACTGTTTCTCAGTATCCTCTGCGTCCTGGGTATTAGATACCGGATCAGGATCCCAGATATGTAATCTGTTACATAGGGCTACAGAAAGGTAGAGAACTGAGAACGGGTGATAAGTTTCATGAGACAGAAAACGGGGCAAGTGTTGCAGCCAAGTCTGTTGGTCACTGTCACCCTGTATTATCATTTCATTGATTCTGAACGAATATTATTAGATACCGAACCTGATATACAAAATCATATCAGTCTCTTTATAAGTAAAGAAATGATAAAATTTTGTATTGTTGGATAATGTTTTGAACATTTCCTATATCAAAAGTTGATCGGTTCAGGCACGTTATCTAAAAGCATTAATGTTCTAAATCGAACTACAGTTCTTAGTATACGGAACACACACAAGAGGAATAGCTCAGAAATGAATGGATCCTTCTTGAGGAATTGTAGACTAGGTCATATCAATGCGACCCGACTGGCTGAAGTTACATTTAGATGCATATTTAAATTAGTTTGAATTTACATCTTGTGAAACCTGCCGGTCATGTCACAGAGATAAAATGACCATAGCTCTGTTTATTGGAAACAGAGAAAGAGTTAGTGAACTTTTGGGATTCATACATGCTGATGTATGAAAGGTCCCCTGTCTACACATGCCAAGACTGGTTCTTTGTACTTCATTACATTCTCTGATGATCTCTTTAGATTCAGACATATGTTCCTGTTGAAACACAAGTCCGAACCTTTTGAGATATTCACAGAATATATGTTAGAAGCAGAGAACCAAAACGGGTATAAGTATTATGTCCTTTGATGTGATCAAGGAGGAGAATACTTGAGCATGGAATTCCTGGACTATTCTAAAGGAGAATGAGATTCTCTCTCAGCATTACTCCTCCGAATACACCACAGCACAACGTTGTATCGGGGCGGAGCAATCACACCCTATATGATATGATATGATGAGTACTACTGAGTTTCCTATTTCCTCTTGGGAGTTATGCACTTATGAAGTTGCATACCTATTGAATAGGGTTCCGATCAAATCAGTTGCCTACCACTTCATATGAGATATGGAAAGGGAAGAGCCCATATCTTAAGTCAGTTAAGATTTGGGGTTGTCCAGCTTATGTCTAAAAAGCAAAATCCGGACAAGCTCGAGGCAAGATCTGTTATGTAGAACTGGAAATGTTCCAACTATACAAACTACAGACTGATGATTTGACAGAACCAAAGGATTCAATAGTCCCCGACGAACCGCAGCCTCTCCGCCGATCTGGTAGGGTTCCTCATCCGCCTGAGAGATAATTCGGTTTCTCGATGACAGTAGGAGCGAGGATTGCATCATGAGATGATGACCCAACTAGTTTCGAGCTGGCCATCAAGAGTGGGACTCTGTAAGAATGGCTGGATGCTTAGCGATCTGAGATGGAATCCTTATACACCAACAAAGTATGGACTTTGGTTGCTTTATCTGAAAGGTTAAATCCCCATCAGGAGCAAGTATATCTTGAGAAGATTACTTGGTGTACATGGAAAAGTTGAGACTTTCGAAGCTAGACTTGTTAAAGGTTTTCGTCATTGGCCAGGCGTGGATAATGATGAAACCTTTTTCCAGTGGCTATGCTTAAGTCCATCCAGATCCTACATTCCACGGCTACATTCCATGACTACGATATCTGGTGTTTGACATCAGAGATGATATACGGGTGCTCAGTGGAGACTGGGTACACTGGACGGACTCGCCGAGAACTCCCAGATGGTATTATACTTTACGTAAGATGGCAGTTCTCTGGTGACACTGGTACATGTTAGTCTGTTGACCCTAGATTGTCATAGAGTCTTGTGTGATTCCCACTGTTCTTTGATTTCCACCTTACCACGTCCAAGGGGGCGTGCAAAACGGTGGTTTTTGGGTACAGTCCCGAATCACATGTAGGCAATGAGCGATAGGAAGGGAATCGTCTCTCCCGGTATAGGGAGTTGATGTTGCGCTGTGTTCGATTGGCTATAACCGGAAATCCCTGGCCAGGGTTGCTGAGATTTATTGGTAAGTATTATCAGTAGTATCTCGAACTGTTATAGACCTCATATCGACATGACTTATCGAGCTACCGGGGTCTGACGTTTACCACCCCAAGGCAAGATATGCGACATATCAGACGATCAGACCGGACTGTACCGTAAGTGTTACTGGTTGGATTCACAGGAGTGTGAGCGGGCTTGCTCGTTGATCTTCTGATCGCTCAATACCCCGGTGGCCATTACGTTTAGCAGACCGCTTGCGGCTTGTGGGTGTTTGATATGATCATCACCTACTGCCGGCGTATTGACGAGTCTTTAGAGTCCTACACAGAGGTTTCCTGGCTCACGCGAAACGAAATAGGAGCGCATATGAGATATGTGCGGGACCGAGAATAATACCAGTATGTGATACTGTATTCCATTCTCGCGATTTGTGACATTGATCGGTTATATGCGATATAGCCGGGTTATCGGATCAAGTGTTGATTCGATAAGTTGTTACTATTGATATTAGTCGGTTATATGTGATATGACCGGATCATTAAGTCAAGTGTTGATTTAATGATTTAATGTACAATTATATATTTGATATATCACTTAACATTAACTAATATTGGTTCACTTAAGATGTTTTTCTCACTTGTTTGTGCACATTGTATATGTGATATATTTTTGTGCACAAGATTGTATCATGTTTGATGATACATGCAAACTTGGGTGTGTATGCATTAAACCATGTTTTAGGTTAATGGTTAAGGTATTATTTTCTTTTCTTTATTCATTTTTGGAAAAACAAAATGGTCGCTTCTCTTATTTTTGGCAAGAAGTTTCATGACTTTTCTAGCATCTTTGAATAAGTCTTACCATTTTGTTTTCTTCCTAAACCCTAACCATTTAGCTTAACCTTAGTTCATTATCTACATGAGTTAGCCTCACCCATGGTTGCATTATGATAACTCTTCACTTGATTTTTCATTTTTTCAATTAATTGATATTCTTTTCTTCTTCTTTTTCTTCATGAGAAAGAAAAGAAAAGCTTGCTTAAAAAATGTCAAGTGATGATTCCAAATGAGAAATCCAAATCCAAAGTGAACCCACTTCCTTTTTCTTCATCCTCTACCACTTTCCAAGCAATATAGGGTGTTTTCTTCACAAGTTTCATGACTTGGTGAAGTTGGAGCTTGATCTTGTGTTGCCTCGACGTAGATCATCTTCGGCATCGAAGTCGACGACCTAGCCCGATCATTTCTTCGACGAAACCATCGCTAGAGTCCGGGATCCGATGATCGCAGCGGAGGGACATCATCACGGAGCTAAGGAAGTGGAGGACCGGATCTACAAAGGTTGTATTTCCATTCACTTTAGAGTAAAGTTGTTTACTAGCTTGCATAGTTATCGCCTATCCTCTAGTTAACGATCGCATTAGGGTTTCTCGGCTCCGGAAATTTTTGAATTTGGCATGGTTGATGCCTTGTGGAACCACTTGAGTGTGCTTAGGAATCCTACACTGTTAACTGACGACGGGTATAATACCAACCAACAGTTCCTTGTGAGTCCTGTCCGGTGTACCCATAACCTAACGAGCACCTGTATACTATCTCCAGTACGACGTACTGATGGCTGTGGGACAGACCATCTCCCCAACTGCGATGAGAAGCGTACACACTAGTCTACTCCAGAGTATTGATGCCCTGTCTCGATAATCCTACGACTAGGGACCTGAAAAAGGATGTCCTTGTAGACTACCCGGCCTCCACTAGTGTGACTGCCATCACAACACTGATAGTCAAGCAAGATCCTAAGGGCTCTATCAATACGTACACACATATTAAGATAGATATAACCAAGTAGCATACTACCATGTTTAGCAAGACTGTTAATATAACTGTGAATATCCCAAGCTTCCATTAAGTAATATACAAGCTAGTATGATGCAATAATGGCCCCTAGGGCATATACTCTAACATAAACCATTCTAGGGTTAAGATTAGGGTTTTATATTTATCATTAAGTTATTCAAAATTGTGGATTTTATCATGGTTGATATTTGTTGAAAGCTTGTAGAAGTTTGTAAGCATCTTTGATTTTGTCCACTCTTTTGTCTAGCTTAGGATATTTTTTTAACCCAACCCTTTAACCCATGGCCATGGTTAACTCTCTACAAGGGTTAAGCATGACATGCTTAACCCTTGGTTGCATTTTTAACTTCAACCATAGTTCATTCTATCTTGAGATAATTCTTCATCTTCTTCATGAGCTCAAAGAGAAAAGAGTTTTCTAGGGTTTGAGTTTGTGATGAAAACTTGTGAGAATATGAAATCTAAAGTGAGCCCAGTTCCTACTTCATCATCCTCTACTACTTGACATTTAGTATAGAGTGTTTGCTTCACTAATTCCATGATTAGTGAAGAGATAGCTAGTGTTAGTGTCTCCTCGACGTAGATCATCTTCGGCCTCGAAGTCTTCGAAGCAAGCATGTCCGTTTCTTCATGGGAGCCTCTCTAGAGTCCGGAGTTCACGATCGCAGCGAAATGGACTACTACACGGAGTTATTGACGTGAAGGACCGGTCTACAAAGGTTGTATTCCTTTCTCACTAAACTTGCAAAGTGTTTGCATTTATATTTCTGTCGATTTCTACTTAACGATTCTTATTTAGGGTTAGCTAAAACGGCAAAAATTTGAATTTAGCATGGACGATGCCTCCCGAAACCTTGCTGCCGTCTTAGGTAACCCTGCATTGTGATATGTGGATGACTATCAGATAGGTTTTTGATGTTCATGGGTTAGTTTTAGTGTATTAGAAGTAACTTAGTTTAGCTTCTTCGTCGCAAAACCCTAGAGTAAAGTGTTGCACACACGCATACCATTTTATTTTCTTATGCGTATATGGGGATATGTATATATATATATATACACATAGGTATGGGACAATGTATATGTGTGCGTGTGTGTGTGTGTATATGTATACATATACATGGATGATGAGGATAGTACATGGTACTTGGAGATGAGTCGATGTGTTTGGGCATGATGCCACGAGATCGGTGATGTGATTTTGGTTCGTATTTTGAGATACGCTATGATATTATAGCGGATCTTTAGGCGATTTGTTTTCAGACACACGCATATATATTATTGATTTTATCAGTATGTACTAGACATAGATCAGTACCCAGCTCATGATATATGATGATAAGGATACCAGTTGGATAATGAGATAAATGTGATATTGACCCGTACCCTGATTTGGGATGCCGTACGATGGATTTACCGTATGAGAGATAATTATGATAATAGATCTGCACTCTTGACTCGAGGATGTCATATGATATATATGTTGTATCGTACGCGATACTATTGAGGCGAGACCACCGACTATTATATATATATATATAGGTCGACTCAGATTTAGGTGGATTTCCTTACCCTTTCGATTAGTCTGTTAGTTTAGTCCTGTAATTTACTTGTAGATGTTAGACTAGACTCAAGTCATACCTATTTCAAAACTAACGAATCGTGAGTATTTTAAAGATAGTCCAAGGGATACTACGGATATTTCAAATGACGTACATTTTCGTAAAAACACCGTAGCCCTATTTTCTAAACACCACGATTCGTGCTATTTCAAATGTCAAACGGTATGACCTATAAATATAATGTTATTCTTATATGTTGCGTGACTATTCATTTTCCGTACATTTTTTCTGTTTGTATCGCATTGCATGCTTATATATGTTGCATTAGTTGTTATTGAACCCATGTTATCAGGACACCAGCACCATTACCGATGATGCGTATGTCTACGAACACTTACTTGCCGGCTCACACACATCATCATCGGTAATTGCCATGTCACGTACACTTTAGAGAATATTAATCCATTAATATCTCTTGTTATCTGATAGTTTCGACATGGTACCAGTGAGCTTGCTTTTATATGATAGCTTAGACATTGCATTTATTTACTGTGTTAACTCATGCATGTATATTCATATATTCATTTGTCATGCGATAGTATGGGCTAGTCCGGATTGCTGGAGCCCAATATTCATTATTTATTTACATCGTGATTTATGATTTCGGATTTCCATGAGATTTCGGGATTTAGAGAAACCGCAAAGATATTATAAACTGATTGTCATTTTAAAATGAAAGTTGCGGTTTTCTCATGATATTATAAGAGATATGTCCACCATGAGTTTTCTCGGCTCTTGAGCGATATCATAAACCTGATTCGAGGAGGAGGAGGAACCGTCTGTGGGTGCATGGTGGACCCGGTGCGGTACCCCGGGACAAGATGGTCGAAGATGATGGCGTTGAGCCTGACAGGGGAGCACTACCGACCGATGATTTTATTGTGACTCGATGGATATCCGGAGGATACCGATCGGAGTATAGGCCAGTCCGGATTGCCGGAGCCTGAGGTTTTGAGATTTGATGATATGGGCCAGTCCGGATAGCCGGAGCCCTAGATATTGAGATTCGAGGATACAGGCCAGTCCGGATTGCCGGAGCCTGAGATATTGAGATATTGGGATTTATGTTTTATGTCGATACTTGACATTGATTCTATGTTGATTTCATTGATGATACCTCGATTTATATATACAAAAATCTCACTAAATTAAGAAAACAGTTTTCTCATTCATTATGTATTCTGTTTTCATTATATTGCATTCATACCTCATATTTATGATATGTTGCTACATGAGGCACTGACACGAGCACTTGGTATTACACTTATGTATAGATGTTTACCCTTGCCACCTTATCATGCTTCAGGCTTTATCATTTTGAGGATATATATTTTATGATTGTATTGACCTAGGATTGAGTCATACATACGATTTCTGCTCTGTGATGTTTTCTACTCACGAGTTGGCAACTCACCCCCGTTGTGCCATAGTTTCTTGCAGGTTTTGCCGTACAGGTTTCGTTGCGGCTTTGCTGGCACATTGCTCCTTTTCGGGTGATTGCTTTGGTAGGTGGGTTCACTTGCATCGTGACCACCATTGTATTTTATTTATATTCAGTTGTATCTAGAAACTCCATCAACCAGACTAGTATATTTTATAGACTTAGAAGACCAATGTATATTATTTCGACCTTAGAGTCGCGCTTGTATTATTGTGGTTTTCTGGATGTTATTGGTTTCCTTTGAGTTTTTATCCTCACCCTTCGGCGTTGTATATCATATTGCTTGCGTGATTGTGACCACCAATTGGCGAAGAGCTAGCTCCCGCTTGGGGATGCCTTTATTCATATTATGCATGTTGTACCCTTTTTGGGGGCAGTATTTACAAAGGAAACTCTGACGAAATTTTCTGAAAAGACTTGAGATTTAAAAAATGGAATACTTCAGCTTATGTTATTAAAACCACTTATTTTAAACCAAAGTTTTCCTCTACTTTCTTCTTTAAATGGTTTAGATTTCTGGGATTTTTGGCTTACTTGAATTAGATGGGGTCATATAGACTTCATATGATGCAAGTGCCAGTCACGTGCCATTTCGGGTCGTGACATGCTCTGAAACCAACTTTGTCACGACCCACAATTTAGCACGTGACCGTCACTTAAATTACGAAACGTCTAAAAGCGTGACGTAAATCAAGTAAGCCGAAGCCCAAAAAATCTAAACCTTTTTGCGGAAAATAGTGGGGGTGCAGTTTTGAAATAAAGGTATAATGAATCATGTTTTGTCTTTTAAAATTCCGGGCAGCACCTCCCTTGTATATTTTGATCCAAAACATATATACAACAATATATAGGCATCCCCAAGAGGGAGCTAGCTCTTCGCCAACTGGCGGATTCACAACCACGCAATAACATATATACGACGCCCAACGGCGAAGAATCAACCTAGAAAGAACAAATAAAGAAAGAAAGATATCAAAACTCAAGAAAAGCGAGCATAACCCATCGCTCTAAGTCTCGCACAACCAAGTCTGACTAGGTCTACCAATATACAATGTCTAGTTTCTGATCTGATGGAGTTCATCTAGATACAATAGAGTATAACAGTACGAGAGTGGGCACGATCCAACATGTGTCCCACCTACCAAAGCAATCATCCTGGATGAAACTGTGGGCCAGCAATACCGCAACTGATCCCAAGCGATCGAACTTATGAGAAATGAGGCACAACGGTGGTGAGTTGCCAACTCGTGAGTAGAAAACATCAACAAGTAGAAATCGAATAAAACAACAATTTCCTAGGTCACAATATCCTGAAGGTAATACTATAATATCTAGGGTGACCACATATGCATATATGTCAACAATCGATCAATGCAATGACATATATAAATAAACATCCGACATCATATGCCTGTATGCATGCGGATATCATCCATGTGTCCATCAACGACACAAACAATATCATGGAACCTGAGTGTCCCACACCGACACTCGAACATCATGAAAACATATGCCTGTATATATATATGAAGATATCAACCACGTGTGTCTATCAATGACACATTAAAATCATGGTACCTGAGCGTCTAACACCGACACTCGAAACATCATGAAAACCCGTGTCCAACATCGACAAGTAAATCCTCATATCTCAGGCGCCGCATACTCATATTGGCCCTCATATCTATCTCATCTCAGGCGCTGCATCCTCAGATCGGCCCTCATATCCATCTCATATCATAACTCCAAAACGGTATCCTCCGGATATCCTCCGAGCTCTATACAATCACCAGTAGGTAGTGCTCCCCTGCCAGGTACACCGCCTAATAATACGAGTCTTCTTGCCCCAGGGTACCTTACCGAGTCCACCATGTACCCGCAGATGGTGTTTACCGCTCCTTGAATCGGGTATACTCACTGCTCAGAACCGAGAAAACTCATGGTGGACACCTCCAAATATCATATCAAGAGAAACCGCATTTTTAAAACAATACACAATTTCCTTTGAAATTAAACTGTGGTTCTCAAATCCAGAGATCTCATAAAAACAGCATCTCAATGTGTATAACCATAAAGTACGATGTATGCAACATAGAGTAGTAATATGAGCATATCGGGTATATAATGTAAGCATGTCAAGTGATAGTACTGAACAATGAATGTAGTTTTTCTTTTAAGATTAATATCATGATAGGGCAGTTCTCCTGTGTAAATGGCCCGACAATTCTACAGTATAAGTGACATGGCAATTCTACTGTATAAGTGACATGGCAATTCTACTGTGTAAGTGACATGGCAGTTACCGATGAAGAATGTGTGTGAGCCGGCAAATCTGTGTATGTTTAACATGCGCATCAACGGTAATTGTGCAGGTGTACTAGCAATAATATCATATAGCATTAAATACCGGCACGTGGCATGTACATCACGAGGGTAATATCCTACACAGCATGAACAATAAATGGGTATATCTATCTACACACGAATCCTACGGTCACTTTTAAACGATACACATCGTCATTTTAAAATAGGTATGGTTCAGGTGGCAATCTTTAAATCGGCGATCCCGCCTCATAACATCCGATATGACAATCATCATCGATCCCCATCCTCAAATCACTAGCGCGGATCAATCATCCGGCATATCTCATCGCGTATGGTAATCCATCGTACGGGGTCATCGAACAGAATAAGGAATCTATCGACCTATACAATAATGAGGCTATACGATAATGAGGGTACGGATCTAAAGTCTCGTACGACATATTACTCATTATACACATAAATAGATATATACATATATATCTCAAATCACATTTGTATAAATACGTCATATCTTATTAATTCCGCCACACCTCTATCTCAATCTCGTGTCGTGCTTATCGATCTCGATTTCATATCATACCATCATCAACTCATACTTGTTCTCTTTCAATTCGCACCTATCATGACTCACTTCTCATTTCATATTCTCAAGCCAATATATAATTATTAGAGTCAACTTTAATCATATCATATCTTACTAAATCCTAAAATAAGGTAATCTTAGCTCGTGGCATATCGTTAATCATATTAGAATTTATATCACAATCTTCCATATTAATGGTTGCGGGGGTGCTATACACCATCCACCCGACTCCTCCACGTAGATATAATCTACTTACCTGCTAAACTCCTCGCTTAGCCAAAGTCGATTAGTCGAAGTCGATGTGCTTCGTCGTCTCGGAAGTCCACGCGAAGGTACCTACAATCAATGCATATTGAAAAGTAATTAAAACCAATCCAAAAACTGATACTGCACACAGTTCGCTCGTAGGTTAAAACCTATAGCTTCGCATGCAATTTCAACCAAATAACCCTCGTCCGTTGACGTATAAATGTTCAACGACGGAATCCAAACTCAAATCTAAAAACCAAGTTTTAGAAATCGGAAAACGAAATTCAACAACAAGGGAAATCACTCCGAGATTTTGAATAAGGTAAAATTAGCCAATTTTGCATATAGGGTTGCTATAGATATAGGATAAGGAAGGCAATGTACAAAAATCACATGATTCCACCACAAAGTGGCCGCAAATTGCGGCCAAAATGAATTAATTTGCGGCTTGGTTTAAGGAGGAGGGGCTCGTGTTTCTAGGGTAGCTTATAGGTTGCCTGCTCATCTCTCTGTAATCGCTAAATATTTTTCAGGTACTCCGGGTCATAGCAGATCACAAAATCCAAAAAAATACGATATCGGCAAATTTCAAAGTTCGTATTTTGGGTTCTAAACTTATTTCCAAGCCATGAAATCAATCCCTAAGGTCTTGTAAACACTCACTACAACTCAATTGGCCATTAGACAGAAACTTTCAATTTTCTAAAATCAAAAACCTAATTAACTCAATTTCTAACTAAAAATACGATATTTAACGAAATTTCTAAACTAAAGTGAAAAGATATACCTTATTTTCAACTAAAGAACTTTCTTGAGTAGCCCAAGTCTCCAAAAATCCAAAATTGATTGGTTCTAAGGGTTTAGAATGGATGTCTGCAAGTTTTTAGTGAAAGGTGCATGGGGTTTTTGGCAAGGATTTGGAATTGTTCATGAGGTAGTGAGGTGATTGAAGAAGAAGAAAAAATTGGTGAAGGAAACAATGGGGAATGGGCAGCCAAGGCGCTCTCTCTCTCTCTCTCTCTCTCTCTCTCTCTCTCTCTGCCTCACTCTCTTCACAAATATTTTTCCCCTACACTCACCTCTCACAAAATATCAATTTCTTTTGTTTTCTTTTATTAACTCCTTTTCACACACACACACTCTTTGCATTTCTTTGTTTTTCTTTTCTTTGATTTTCTTTTCCTTTGCTTTTTTTTTGTTTTCCTTTCTATTCTCTTTATTTCTCTAACTTCCAAACTCACAAGTCACAAACCCAACATGCACATGACATGTTCACAAGCCCCGGAAAAAGTAAAAATACGGATTTTACCAAAAATCCGATAAATATCATTAAAATAAATAAATCATTTTAATCTCCGATAAATTTCCAAATATTGGTATATACTTATACCATATTACGAAAAATCCCTATTCGCAAATCGAATAGTTTTCGCGAAATATATTATTTTAATATTAAATTTCCAAAAATAATATTTTTATATTTCTGAAATGTTACATATAATATCTCAATAAAAAAAAATTCTATTAACATTATTTAGTGAGATAATTGTGCAGAAATTATATCAGGACTGAAATCAATAAAATTCGAGTTGGCGAGATCAAATCTGCCGAAATATTCAAGTAAATCGAAGAAAGATATTCTGGCAGAGACCACGAGATGATTTCAAGATTCCAGATATCAAATTAGTCTACAGGTGTCATCAGAAGAGGCCACCAGAGAAATGAACCCAGGATACCGCTACCCCGCCGCGGATCCGCGACCAAACCCACCCAACGGCCGCGGTTCCACCGCATCTTTGAAGATCTAGGGCTCTGGATTTTGGAGTTAGGATCCTAACAACTAGTTACCATATTAGGAAACTAGGGTTCTGGCTCTGTGATTATAAATAAGGACCGATATCCATTTGGAAAAATTATCAAACCGACGCGATCACGAAGTCCACGACGGCTCAAGAATCCTAGTTGATCATTGACAGTTCATCTACATCCTTAAGAAGAGAACGAGAAGCAAACTAGGGTTTTGTAATCATTTTCTAAAGGAACAATGTGTACTTGATCTTGTTGATTAATAAAGGTAGTTTTATTCTATTGCATTTTATTTTCTTCATGATTTCTATCTTTTCTTTTCCCAACATGCGCGAGTAATTCTCCACTTGTTAGGATTCGTAGGATTAGGCTAGATTAATGGATGATGAAGATCCTTAAACTCTTTTTACGTCCTATAAAGTTTATAAACTTTACCAAAAGAATCATTAACATCCCAATCGGGCGCGCTACAAATTCATTGGGAGACACGACCGTGATTAGAGATTAGATTAACGATTGTTTTGGTAAAGGCTAGATGAACGAAGATCCATGTCAAGGTAGGGTTTAAGAGTGGAAACCCTATTCCCTCCAGAAACCCTAATCTACATGCATCACTGTCGATCTAGTTTTAAATCTATTAAAGGATAAGAGGAGTAATCTTTAATAATCATCCATGACTACTAAATCTCAACGAACCCTACAAGCCCCCTTCTAATATAAAACTTATATCCGTAGTTAATCTAGATCTATATCCTGCATCCGTGTTTGACGTGGATCTAGAATCTACAACCATTCTTCACCATTCTTTATTCTTCTTCCTTCCCTAATCAACACGCTTAAAGTAAGATTAAAAGATTCAACGCTTCCCTGAGGACGACCCGTACTAATCTCGGTCTAGCTACACGCGACACCGTTGTTGATTGCGGTTACTACACACTTTTCCATCAAAAATCAGTCACTTAAGATTAAATACTCTAATTAAGACTCTACATCTCCTAAGCTATCTAGGTTAGCGAACTAGGTACTTTAGTTACCTCGGTTTAGAGATTGGAGCTTGAACCATAGACTCTCAGGAGGATCTTCTTTGACACGAGGACACCAACGTTCGAGCGCGATCCGGATCTTCGAGGAGCTCAAGAAGAGGAGGAGAATAAGACCAGAAGGGCAAGTATCTCGGAGGTATAAAACTCTTACCGAGTAGTTAGAACCTCCAAGTAGTATAGCTAGTTAAGGTTTCCATAAAGATCCTGGAGTTTAAGTCGGTGTTGCAAATCAAGAAAATCGTTTTTTTGTAAATTCCGCCTCCCCACAAGTGCGTAGGGTGTGCGACATCGACTTACAGTGGTATCAGAGCCTACTAAACCTTAACTAGCTTATTAGCAAGTAATTCGAACTTCGATCGACGGAAAAATATCTGAAATTACATTTCCATATAATGCTTGTTGTCGGAATTTCAAAGTCGTTCAAAAAATCATTTCAGTGACCTTAAAAATACAAGTAAGCCTTTCTAGGACCAAGGAAAAATTTCGAGCACCTATATCATCAACTCGACCGCGGAACCGCGGCCAAATAAGTCATTTGGCCGTGGATCCGTGGCCGAGTTATGGCCATAGTGCTTCTAATTTTTTTGGGGGTTCAAGTCTTTGGAAATATGATTTTTGGCATTTTTGGTTTTTTCCCAGATTTGTTTGTGTACTGGTTTGTGCATGGGGCAAACACGGATAGTTTTTTTCGATAGAAATTCTAAGTTTTTGCTAATCATTGTTTCTGTGTTTGTATATGTGTTGCTAAACGTCTACTAATTGCTATATGTCGATTAGTGAGGGTTGCACATATCTAGTATCTTGTTGATGGTTTGTGTATATGAATTATTGGATCGTCGTGAATGAATAACCGGGAGGATGTGAGAAGAGTGTTCTTTTCTTTCATTCATGTATATTTGTAATTTGATGTAATATTCTTTTGCGGGGCATATCCAGGTTGAGGTTGTAGCCACCGTTGTATTATTTCATTTACTTTTCCTTGCACTCAGGATAGACCCAAGGTGGGGTGCACAAACTACCGGGTTCTTGAAGTGCCGAGTGGCCTACTAATTTTATTGAGGGAGGTTGCATTTCTTCATAAATTTGGCGAGTAGTTTGCTACACCCATAGGGGTCTAGGATGGGGTTTGGCTATTCATCACGACCGTGGAATCCGTTTTTCATTCTAGGCTAAAACAAAACACGGAAATACTAGTATATTCAATATATTCATCTGTGTTGCTATGATCTGTGATCTGGAATGCATATTATTAAGTGAGTCGAATGGCTATATATATATTATATATAATAAACGCTGCTTATGTTTTGCACCCGCGCTAATCCAGCACCCACTCTGCCGTTAATTAAGTAACCTAACGGTGCATGACGGGTCCCGTGGCGAATGTGGATGGCATAAGCGTACATTCTACTTTCGTTTCTTTCTGCAATGATAGTATTAAATAGTGGGACCGCATTAATATTGATTAATGCAAAGAAAATAAACCAAAGTTAAATCGTTGAAACAATTTCAAAACCACTCGGTTTTCTTGAAAAGCAACTTTTAAATGCGGAGCCTAAACCACTCCTTTTAAATGCTATCATGGTTCCTTCGACTATATCAAGTTCATTACGTTCACGGTTTTCGCCAAAACCAGCCGTAGCCCTCCGTCATTTCATATGGGTATTCAGTAGTATTCAAGCTATGTATTTTGTCCTTCGCCAAAGCATAGTGATTGGTATCTGCTGGGTATTCATCTGTAGCATAGATAGATTCGTTAATTTGGGACAGGTGTACTGTTATTTTGGCCTTTGTCAAAAGTTTGTACGAATGGGTTCAATTTAACCTGGATAATGACGGTTAGAACTTGACTTGCGTCTTATGATATGTTGGCCTTCGTCAAGGTCGTAAGCGCCTGGGGCAAAACTCCTCATCGGGAGTTTCAAAATAAAAGGAAACTTGCTAATTTTCCATACCATCTGGAGTGTGATGATTTTGGTAGGATTCCTTCAAAGTTGTCACACAATGATATTTGGATCCCGATCCCACCGTGAGTTTTTTAACTCCTCGGATGAGTTTTTCACTTTACAATCAATGCTATAAACCAAGTAGGTGCCTAGAACGGTGTTAGTGGGGCTAAGCCTCTAGGGAAAAGAGCTTATGTAATTAAGGAACTTCGTGAAAGCGTTGGAAAACCTCCTTCGAAGTACCGACACTAGCCAGGCCGAAAGGTTTAGCAAGAATTATTAGGGTGAGATTAATCCTGACTAATTATTCTTTTATGATTTGAAGGAGGATTTGAGAAACAGTGGGAGCCATCCTGTTTAAATAAACTAATATCCAATCTAAACTTATAAGAGCATCATGCTAAGTGTTTTCTTCTCTCTCTCCTGACTGCAGCGACTAAAATGACTGGGCTTAAGTTACTGCTAGAAAAATAAATTGACGGGGCCAAACTATAAGGATTGGCTAAGGAATGTCTATATGGCCATTACCTATGACAAACTGGGCTACCTCCTTAATACCGAAGCCCCCGCCGTCTCAGGTCCAATTTCCACCGCTGCGGATGTTGAGATCCGTAAGACATGGGAAATAGACTGTGCAAGAGCCAAGTGCCTCGTGCTAGCCTCAATAGATAATGAACACCAGAGGCGGCACGAGAAGATGGACTTAGCTTCCATCTTCCTCCATACCAAAAATTTATTTGGAGAGCAATCGCGTATCGTAAGATATGAGACCTCGAAGAAATTGTTTCATGTTGGGTCATCTGTAGGGGACCATGTTCTTAAGATGATTAGCTATATTGAAGAGCTCGCAGACCTTGGGACCACGTAGGAGAAAGATTTATATACAGACTTGATTATACAGTCCCTCCACTCTACCTACGCCCAGTTTATCCTGAATTTCAATATTCAAGGGAAGGAAGTTACACTTTCAGAACTTCTCAACATGTTGAGGAGTGCAGAGGGCACTCTAAGGAATACCAGGGAGACACCCGCTCTGCTTATTGGGGAACCTTCCTCCTCTAGATTCAAGGCGAATGCCAAGGGGAAGAAGAAGAAAGCCCTCACCAAGCAAAAAGGCGGTGTCAGTAAGGTAGAGTGAAAGGGCATGGCAAAAGTTTCGGGGCCAACAGTAGGGAAGGAGGAATGTTTCTATTGTCACAGGAAAATCCATTGGAAGAAGGATTGCAGGGATTGGAGAGCCAGTAACCAGGATTCGAAGCACGTTGTAGATTCTTCTTCAGGTGTGTTTATGATTGAAAACTGTCTGTCAATCAACTCTACTTCCTAGGTATTGGATGCCTATTCAGGATCCCATATCTGTAAGTCATTGCGTGTGTTGAGAAATCGTATAGTTATAAAGGCAGGTGATATGACTCTCATGGTCGCTAACGGAACGAGCGTGGATGCTGTATCCGTAGGGGAATATCACCTAGGATTGACAAGTGGAAACACTTTGATTTTGCGTAACTGTTTTTGTGTACCTATTTTGACATGTAATATCATCTTTGTATCTTTACCATATAAAGAAGATTATGATTTTACATTTGTAAGTGGTGTCGTAAACATCCACCTTAATCATGGTTTGATTGGGTCAGGTACACTAGACAACGGTATATACGTTTTAAATCAATACCATGTTTTCAATGTCCAGAACACACTTAAAAGAAAGTCTCCAGAATTAAATCAAGTTTTATTGTGGTATTGTAGAATGGGTCAGATCAATGAAACACGGTTGACGAAGTTACATAAAGAGGGATATCTAGATTCATTTGAATATCTGTCTTATACAACTTGTCAATCATGTCTCAAAGGAAAGATAGGAAAGACTCTGTTCATTGGACACGGGGTAAGAGCCAGCGAGCTCTTGAGACCCATACACAGTGACGTGTATGGTCCAATGTCTATACATGCAAGAAATTGTTATTCCTACTTCATTACTTTTACGGATGATTTCTCAATTTATGGACATGTATTCTTAATGAAACATAAATCAGAGGCCTTTGAGAAATTCCAAGAATATAAGAATGAAGTTGGAAAAAAACATGCAAAACTATCAAGACACTTAGATCTGATCGATGTGGTGAATACTTAAGTGCCGAGTTCCTGATTATTTAAAAGAGAATGGAATTCTCTCTCAGCTTACTCCTCCATACACACCTCAAGACAATGATGTATCGGAAAGGCGGAACCGCACCCTATTAGATATGGTACGTTCCATGATGAGTAACGCTAAGTTACCATGATCCTTCTGGGGTTATGCATTGGAATCTGCTGCATATCTTTTGAACAAGGTCCCTACTAAGTCAGTGCCTACCACACTATATGAATTGTGGAGTGTGAAGAAACCCTATCTTTAGTATCTTGAGATATGGGGATGTCCAGTTTTTGTGAAAAAGCAGCATGCGGACAAGCTCGAGGCACGCTCAGTACTGTGTAAGGTTGTGGGATACCCACAGAACTCCAGGGGGTATCTTTTCTATTACGTGGAGGAGCAAAAGGTCTTTGTTTCTCGGCATGCCCACACTTTGGAAACTCAATTTCTTGAAAAAGAAATAAGTGGGAGCGCAATAGAACTGGAAGAAATTCCAGAACCATAAACTATTACTGAAAGCATGGTGGAACTAGAAGTTTTGAAAGAACTGGAAGTCCCTGCCCCACTCCGCAGATCTAGTAGGTAGTCTTATCCGCCCGAAAGATACTACGGTTTTTTCATAGACGAGGATCGAGAAGATTGCATCATCGACGATGATGAGCCAAATAGTTTCCAGAAGGCCATTACGAGCAGCGACTCGGTAAAGTGGCTGGATGCAATGCGGACCAAATTGGAATCCATGTACGCCAACAAAATATGGACTTTGGACATTGCACCAGAAGGGGTAAAACCCGTAGGCTACAAATGGATCTTCAGAAAGAAGATTGGTGCAGATGGACTGGTTGAAACCTATAAGGCTAGACTTATTGCAAAAGGTTTTCGTCAAAGATCTGGTTTGGACTATGATGAAAACTTTTCTCCAGTGGCTATGCTTAAATCCATTCGGATCCTTCTTGCCATTGATGCCTTCTAAGATTATGAAATTTGGCAGATGGACGTAAAGAGCGCTTTTCTGAATGGAAATTTAGAAGAGTGTGTTTATATGGATGAGCCAGGGGGTTTCATAGAGAGTGGGAACAGCGGAAGAGTGCAAGTTGCTTAAATCCATTTACGGATTAAAGCAGGCATCGCGGAGTTGGAACATCTGTTTTGATGAGACGGTCAAAAAAATTTGACTTTATCAAAAATCCAGATGAACCATGCATTTATAGTAAGATTTTAGCGAGAACTGTGGTATTCCTCGTCTTGTACGTGGATGAAATTTTCCTGATAGGAAATGACATTCCTATGCTACAATCAGTCAAAGGATTCTTGTCACAGAAATTCTCCATGAAAGACCTAGGTGATGCCTCATACATTCTGGGGATCCAGATCTATCGTGATAGTGTAGGGTTCATAGAAACTCTTGTGAAGGTTCATAAGGCATCAAACATGCCCGGATTAAATTTTAGACGTGCCGAACAACCCAAAGCCGGGATCTTTGCTAGATTATTAGGGTTTAATATGCAAGATGATAACTTTTATCTAAGTGTGAGGGATTACAACCTTTGTAGTCCGCTCATTCACTTCACAAGCTCCGAGTAGAAGTCCCTTTGCCGCGATCCACGATCTCCCGGACTCATGAGAGGCTCCACGACTCGAACGATCCATTCTAGCTTGTCGTAATCCAAATCTCCGATGATCTACCTTGAAGTTGCTTCGACTCAAGCTTTCTCACTCAAAAGAGAAGAACACACTAATCTCAAGGGCTAGATGAGATGAGGATGAGAGAGTAGTGATTTTGCTTTCCTTTAATCTCATTTTCTCATTTTATTTCATCACTTATGGATTTTCAAGAGAACTTCTTCAAGAGAGAAGAAGAAGAAGATAATGGATAATGATAATATGAATAATCCTTTTGTCATGAATAGAAAATAAAGTATATGATTGATATGCAAAACCATGGTCAAGGATGAATGGATGAGAATGTGTAGAGAAACAACTAGGGTTAGGGTTTGGTTAAGTTAAAAAATGTGTCATCCAAAATATCTTTACAAATGACAAAAGAAAAATGCTTCTAGAAGGAACTTGAAGCATCTAACCCTAATCAAACCCTAACCTCAATTAATCATCCTTAAACATGTTTAACAATTAATCATATCATGTCACAATAATATATATCACATATATATTATATATTTGTAACAAAAGAAATTAATACAATTAACATATATCGCATATATATCAATGTATCATCCAATGAGAAAATGAAATAATAAAGCAAGCCAATATTAGTTAATATAATAATATATCATATATATTATTATATATTAAATCATCGAATCAACACTTGATCCGACGATCCGGCTATATCGAATATAACCGACTAATATATCATGTACCGATTCATCGAATCAACACTTGATCCGATGTCCCGGTTCATATCAAAATATTGCGAGAATATAATACCGTATCCCATATCGCATTATTCTCGGTCCTGCATATATCACATATGTGCCTCTACTCCGTTTCGCCTGAGCCAAGAAACCTCTGTGTAGGACTCTAAAGAATCGTCAATACGCCGGTAGCAGGTGATGATCATATCAAACACGCACAAGCTGCAAGCGGTCAGCTAAACGTAACAGCCACCCAGGTATTGAGCGATCAGAAGATCAACAAGCTAGCCTGTGCGTTCTCCTGTGAATCCGATCACTAACACTCCCGTACAGTCCGGTCTGTTCGTCTGATATGTCGCATATCAAGTCTAGGGGTGGTATACGTCAGACCCCAGTAACCGATAAGTCGTGTCGATGTATGGCTCATAACGGGTCGAGAAACTACTAGTAACACTTACCAGTAAATCTCTATATCAGCCCTGGCCAGGGACTTCCAGTTATAGCCAATCGAACACAGCACAACATCAACTCCCAATACCGGGAGAGACGAATCCTCTCCTATCGCTCATTGCCTCCATGTGATTCGGGACTGTACCCAAAAGCCACCGTTTTGCACGCCCTCTTGGACGTGGTAAGGTGGAAATCAAAGCACAGTGGGAATCACACAAGACTCCATGACGATCTCGGGTCTACAGACTACCCTGTACCTGTGTCACCGGAGAACTGCCATTTGACGTGTGGTATATCACCATGTGGGAGTTCTCGGCGAGTCCGTCCAGTGTACCCAGTCTCCACTGAGCACCCGTACACCATCTCTGATGTCAAACACCGATGGATATGGGATCATCCATCGCCCATCATATGGGTCAAGATGCGTATACGCTAGTCTACTCTGGTGTATCGATGCCCTGTCTCGATATACCCTCGACTAGGAACAGTTATAGAATGTACTCATTGACTACCGCGGCCCCACTAGTATGATCTCATCATAGTCCCAGTAGTCGAGTACAGATCCTAAGGGCTTTATCAACATGTGAGAGTAAAACAGTAAACCAATACAAGTCAACATGTTAAGATAAAGTGAAACCAAATAGCATACTATCATGACGAGCAAGAAAGTCTTCTCTATATATAACCAAGCATCCATTATAATATACATCAAATGTACAACAATGGCCTCTAGGGCATATACATAACTAACAAACTCCCACTTGCACTAAGGCCAGCTGCTGTAGTATCTTATACCTAGCATCCCGAATAATCTCTCAAACTGTATCTGGGGAATAGCCTTCGTGAATGGATCCGCAGTGTTGTCCTTCGTATCTACTCTCCTGACCTCGATCTCCCGGCGATCAACTATCTCCCTGATCAGGTGATACCGCCTCAGAATATGTCTGGACTTTTAATGGGACCTGGGTTCCTTGGCCAAAGCCACAGCTTCATTGTTATCGCAATACAGAGGTATTGGATGTTCAATGGATGGAACCACACCAAGTTCACTAATGAACTTCTTGATCCAGACAGCCTCTTTGGCAGCTTCGTTGGCAGCGATGTATTCAGCCTCCATCGTCGAGTCTGCAACGGTATCCTGTTTGGAACTCTTCCAACATACCGCCCCTCCATTGAGGGTAAAGACAAAACCTGAATGCGACTTAGAGTCGTCCTTATCACTTTGGAAGCTGGAATCGGTAAAGGACTCCACCTGGAGTTCTCCGTTACCATACACCAAGAACATCTCCTTAGTCCTTCGTAGGTACTTGAGAATGTTCTTCACAGCTGTCCAGTGACTCTCTCCAGGATCTGCTTGATACCGACTCACTACACTTAGTGAGTATGCTACATCGGGTCTGGTACATAGCATCGCATACATGATAGAGCCTACTGCCGAAGCATAGGGTATCCCTTGCATGCGAGCTCTCTCCAAATCAGACTTGGGAGACATCTCTTTGGAGAGAGTGAGTCCAGAGATCGTGGGTTGGTTCCCACGCTTGGATTCTTCCATACTAAACCTCTTTAGTATGGTGTTAATGTACCTGGATTGGGACAATCCCAATATCCGTTTAGATCTATCTCTATAGATCATGATTCCCAATATGCAGGAGACATCACCTAGATCTTTCATTGAGAATCTCTGTGATAAGAAGAGCTTGACTGATTGCAGCATAGGAATATCATTTCCTATCAAGAGTATGTCATCCACGTACAATACGAGGAAGACTACCTTTCCCTCTGCTACCTTCTTATAGATACAAGGTTCATCTATATTTTTGATGAAGTCAAACTCTTTGACTACAACATCAAAACAGATGTTCCAACTCCGCGATACTTGCTTTAACCCATAAATGGATTTAAGCAGCTTGCACACCTTTCCGCTGCTCCCACTATCTACGAAGCCCTCTGGCTGAGTCATGTACACGCTCTCCTCTAAATCACCATTTAGAAAGGCGATCTTAACATCCATTTGCCAGATTTCGTAGTCATGGTATGCAGCAATGGCAAGTAAGATCCGGATGGACTTAAGCATAGCCACTGGAGAAAAGGTTTCGTCATAGTCCACACCTGGTCTTTGACGAAAACCTTTTGCTACAAGTCTAACTTTGAAAGTCTCAACTTTTCCATCTACACCAAATTTCTTTTTAAAAATCCACTTGCTCCCAATGGGTTTTACCCCTTCAGGAGCATTTTCTAAAATCCATACTTTATTGGTGTACATGGATTCCATCTCAGATCGCATTGCATCCAGCCATTTCACAGAGTCACCACTCGTGATGGCCTGCTCGAAACTAGTCGGTTCATCATCATCCATGATGCAATCCTCGCTTCCACCATCAATGAGAAAACCGTAGTATCTCTCAGGTGGACGAGAAACCCTACTAGATCTGCGGAGAGGCTGGGGTTCGTGGGGTAAAACTGAATCCTCTGGTTCCACTAAATCTTCAGTTGCAGTTTGTGTTACTGGAACTTCTTCCAGTTCTACCTCTTCGCCACTAATTTCTTTTGTAAGAAATTCCTTTTCTAAAAAGGTGGCATGTCGAGAAACAAACACCTTTTGTTCCTCGCGATGGTAGAAAAGATATCCATGTGAATGTTTGGGATATCCCACAAACTTGCATAGAACTGACCGTGCCTCGAGTTTGTCTGGATTTTGCCTTTTGACATAGGCCAGACAACCCCATATCTTAACTCGTTTAAGACATGGTCTCTTCCCACTCCATATCTCATATGGTGTGGTAGGTACAGATTTAGTTGGAACTTGATTCAATAGGTATGCTGCTGTCTCCAGTGCATACCCCCAGAAGGAAATAGGTAACTCAGCCTCGCTCATCATAGAGCGCACCATATCTAATAGGGTGCGATTCCTCCGCTCGGATACACCGTTGTGCTGTGGTGTATAAGGAGGAGTAAGCTGAGAGAGAATCCCATTCTCTTTTAGATAATCTAGGAACTCACCGCTTAAGTATTCACCTCCTCGATCAGATCGAAGAATCTTAATACTTTTGGCCGTTTGGTTCTCTACTTCGTGCTTATATTCTCTGAATTTCTCAAAAGCTTCAGACTTGTGTTTCATCAGGAACACATATCCGAATCTTGAGAGATCGTCAGTGAATGTAATAAAGTAGGAAGAACCGTTCCTGGCATGCGTAGACATGGGACCGCATACATCACTATGTACCAGTCCTAAGAGTTCAGCAACTCTTTCTCTGTGTCCACTAAACGGAGCTTTCGTCATTTTTCCTTTGAGACATGAATGGCATGTATCATAAGATGATAATTCGAACGGATTCAAGTAACCATCTTTATGTAACTTAGCCAGTCGTGTCGCATTGATATGACCAAGTCTACAATACCACAAGAAGGATTCGTTCATATCTGAACTTTTCCTCTTGTGTGTGTTTTGTATATTTAGGACCGTATTCTGATTTAGAATGAATATGCCATTATGTAACGAGCCTGATGCAATCAACTTTTGATCAAGGAATATATTCATAACATTATCCTGTGCTACAAAATTATATCCCTCTTTACTCAATAAAGAAACTGATATAATGTTGCACATCATGTTCGGTATATAATAGCACTCATTTAGAATCAGTGTATTACGACTCGGCAATACAAGGTGATATTCGCCAACTGCTTTGGCTACAATACTTGCACCGTTCCCTACTTGAACGGAATGATCACCTTTTCCCAGTTCTCTACCTTTACGTAGCCCATGTAACTGTTTACATATGTGGGATCCTGATCCGGTATCTAATACCCAGGACGTAGGGTGAACTGAGAAACAGTTCTCAATAACTAACACACCCGAAGAAGATGCATCAACATGCATGTTCTTTTGGGCGGCGTGAGAATCCAAATATTCTCCTGTTTCCTGTTCAGTCTTATAACTCTTATAAGAAAGAACGGGAACAACAATCCCCAGCTCAGTACAATAATCGTGTTCAGTCAATACATCAATATTATTATCTTGATTATGGCCTGACATGGTCGCTACCTGGAGAGAGAGAGAGAAGAAAACACTTTAGCGTATGATCTTGTAAGATTAGATTGATTATTATCTTATCTAATCAGGATGTCTCCCACTGTTTTTATCAAATCTACCTTAAAACCCTAAAAGGTAAGATTAGCCGGGATTAATTACACCCTACAATTTCGTCAATCTTTCAGCCAGATCAGTGTCGGTACTTTGAAGGAGGTTCCCCGTGCTTTCGCACGGACCTAATTAAAGTAAACCTCATTTTCCCAGAGGCTTAACCTCGTTAACACTTTTCTAGACACCTACTTGAATGACTAATTGTCGTGTGTAAAACTCTCCCAGGAGTAACTCTTACTCGCAGTGGGTATCGGGATCCAACTATCTCATAGGAGGTATGCAATCTCATTGCAAATTTCAACGCTTGAAATTCCCGATAATGCTTTTGCCCCTAACCCCTATGACCTTGACAAAGGCCAAGAAACCATAGGAAGCTAGTCAAGTTCAACCCGTCATTTCTTGATTGAAATCAAACCCACCCGCACGACCCTTGACAAAGGCCAACAAAGTCGTACGAATACCCTAATCCAATCACATCATATGTTTAAACAGATAAGTACCAGTTAGCTACCGCACACTACGCCTTGACAAAGGCCAACAAACGCAGCACGAATACTAAATAGTATTTATCTGAAATGACGGAGGGCTACGCAGGTTTTTCAGAAAACCCTGAGCGTAACGGACTTGATATCGTCATAGAATCGAGTGTTTTTGAAAAGGAGTGTTTTTGAGGCTTTTCTTAGTTTCGCTAAAGGGGTCACTCCCGGTGAAGGGTTCGTCGGCCCTTTCCTCATCGAATATGGTGCAGGATATATCATATATACCGCTGTGCAAAGCAAAATACTAAAAGCAATCAGAAGACAAACCGCGTTTTGTAGCATCTGCCAGTTTCGCTAAAGGAGTCACTCCCGGTGAAGGGATCTCGGTCCTTTCCTCATCGAATAAGGTGCAGGATATATCATATATATCACTGTGCAAAGCAAAACTGTAGCTACCCTTTTTATAAAGTTTTTGATTCTACAACATCTTTAGGTTTCTTTTCTTTTATTAATCTCATTAATAAAAAATCCCATCAGCTTATGCTTCCTAAGCATCACAGAAGAAACGAAAGCAGTAATATTTATATATCAGCATATATATATAGTATAAGCATTCGTCTCAGGCAGTAATATGATCTCATCACAGAACATTGCAGCAGAAGAACATATATGAAATATTGGATATACTAGGACGTCCGTGTTTTTAATACGAGCCTGTATAAAACACGGATTCCACGGTCGCGACGAATAGCCTAACCCACATCCCAAGACCCCTACGAGAGCGGCAAGTAACACTGCCAATTCTAGGGTTAGGAAACCCGGTCTCGACTCCTCGAGATGGCCTCCCACTGGACCCTAGAACCCGGTTACTTGTGCTCCCCACCTTGGGTCAACCTAATGCGGAAAAGTAAATAATATACACTGGTGACATCAACCGCAACCTGGAAGTGCCCCAAATAAAAGAATATTACATTACAAATGAATTCTACATGAATGGAAATAAAAAACCCTCATCTCACATAAAACCCCCGGCTATTCTGATCGCGACGATCCAATATAACACATCACTGCAACACATAATATCTCATATCATCAACGTAAGTAAATATGCGCATCCCAATTGTCGTTGACATATAGCAACGAAACCGGCGATATCACATATTACACTTACGGTCACAGAAAAGAAAGTGTAAAACTACAATATTTGGAATCCACAATCACTTTAGACATCGTAAATCCGAAATATCACATATTCCGCATTTCATGCCTAATTCTATGAATTCCACATATTGTATCACATTCCAGATAAATATACAGTATTAAACTTTCCGAACAGATAATCAAACACCCAAAATTTCCCAAAGTGCTCAACTCTTGAGCGGAGTTCAAATAATCCCAGAATATGTCACAGTACCGGTGATCCAGCCGTAGAAGGGTCAAGCCAACGCCTCACATGTGGCACGCCATACTGCCCCAAACCCGAAGGTTCAAAAGGCAGTTCAAGACGGTCACATAATCGAGTTAAGGTTTGTTGTCTTCTAGAGGGTCCACCGCTTAACTTGTACAATTTTTCCGAAAGATTTAAACCCAAATAAATTTCAACACTTGAAAATTTGCCGTACAGGGAAATAGTAAGTTAATGATATCCGTTCAAATAGTTTAACAGTTTCTAAATATCCGGAAAGAAATACGAATTTAAATATTCCGATCGAGTCTACTATTACAAAACAAACCCCAGAATTTTAAATACCTGAAACAGATTAAAAAAACCCAGAATAGTCAGCAAGTACCTACGGTCTATACCATGAAGCCACGTGTCCCAATCCTACAGTTCCGCCGCGGAACCGCCGCGACAACCATGTTCCTGCCGTGGTTCCGCGCCCTGTTGGTGGAATTGTGGGCACGTGTTTCATGGTAATTCTTAGAATTCCCTGCTGAATTTTTTACATATTTTTAATTCTGAAAAATCCTAAAATTTAAAAAATTTCCAGAGAGGGGTCAAGTTTCGTCGTTTCGGGTTCGATCGGAGTTTTAACTTCGTAAACACATCGCCTAATGCTCTAGCTAGACTCTGATACCACTGTAGGGTTCCTAGGCACTCTTGTGAAGGTTCATAAGGCATCAAACATGCCCGGATTAAATTTTAGACGTGCCGAACAACCCAAAGCCGGGATCTTTGCTAGATTATTAGGGTTTAATATGCAAGATGATAACTTTTATCTAAGTGTGATGGATTACAACCTTTGTAGTCCGCTCCTTCACTTCACAAGCTCCGAGTAGAAGTCCCTTTGCCGCGATCCACGATTTCCCGGACTCATGAGAGGCTCCACGACTCGAACGATCCATTCTAGCTTGTCGTAATCCAAATCTCCGATGATCTACCTTGAAGTTGCTTCGACTCAAGCTTACTCACTCAAAAGAGAAGAACACACTAATCTCAAGGGCTAGATGAGATGAGGATGAGAGAGTAGTGATTTTGCTTTCCTTTAATCTCATTTTCTCATTTTATTTCATCACTTAAGGATTTTCAAGAGAGCTTCTTCAAGAGAGAAGAAGAAGAAGATAATGGATAATGATAATATGAATAATCCTTTTGTCATGAATAGAAAATAAAGTATATGATTGATGTGTAAAACCATGGTCAAGGATGAATGGATGAGAATGTGTAGAGAAACAACTAGGGTTAGGGTTTGGTTAAGTTAAAAAATGTGTCATCCAAAATATCTTTACAAATGACAAAAGAAAAATGCTTCTAGAAGGAACTTGAAGCATCTAACCCTAATCAAACCCTAACCTCAATTAATCATCCTTAAACATGTTTAACAATTAATCATATCATGTCACAATAATATATATCACATATATATTATATATTTGCAACAAAAGAAAATAATACAATTAACATATATCGCATATATATCAATATATCATCCAATGAGAAAATGAAATAATAAAGCAAGCCAATATTAGTTAATATAATAATATATCATATATATTATTATATATTAAATCATCGAATCAACACTTGATCCGACAATCCGGCTATATCGAATATAACCGACTAATATATCATGTACCGATTCATCGAATCAACACTTGATCCGATGTCCCGGTTCATATCTAAATATTGCGAGAATATAATACGGTATCCCATATCGTATTATTCTCGGTCCTGCACATATCACATATGTGCCTCTACTCCGTTTCGCCTGAGCCAAGAAACCTCTGTGTAGGACTCTAAAGAATCGTCAATACGCCGGTAGCAGGTGATGATCATATCAAACACCCACAAGCTGCAAGCGGTCAGCTAAACGTAACAGCCACCCAGGTATTGAGCGATCAGAAGATCAACAAGCTAGCCTGTGCGTTCTCCTGTGAATCCGATCAGTAACACTACCGTACAGTCCGGTCTGTTCGTCTGATATGTCGCATATCAAGTCTAGGGGTGGTATACGTCAGACCCCAGTAACCGATAGGTCGTGTCGATGTATGGCTCATAACGGGTCGAGAAACTACTAGTAACACTTACCAGTAAATCTCTATATCAGCCCTGGCCAGGGACTTCCAGTTATAACCAATCGAACACAGCACAACATCAACTCCCAATACCGGGAGAGACGAATCCCCTCCTATCGCTCATTGCCTCCATGTGATTCGGGACTGTACCCAAAAGCCACCGTTTTGCATGCCCTCTTGGACGTGGTAAGGTGGAAATCAAAGCACAGTGGGAATCATACAAGACTCCATGACGATCTCGGGTCTACAGACTACCCTGTACCTGTGTCACCGGAGAACTGCCATCTGACGTGTGGTATATCACCATCTGGGAGTTCTCGGCGAGTCCGTCCAGTGTACCCAGTCTCCACTGAGCACCCGTACACCATCTCTGATGTCAAACACCGATGGATATGGGATCATCCATCGCCCATCATATGGGTCAAGATGCGTATACGCTAGTCTACTCTGGTGTATCGATGCCCTGTCTCGATATACCCTCGACTAGGAAAAATTATAGGATGTACTCATCGACTACCGCGGCCCCACTAGTATGATCTCATCATAGTCCCAGTAGTCGAGTACAGATCCTAAGGGCTTTATCAACATGTGAGTGTAAAACAGTAAACCAATACAAGTCAACATGTTAAGATAAAGTGAAACCAAATAGCATACTATCATGACGAGCAAGAAAGTCTTCTCTATATATAACCAAGCATCCATTATAATATACATCAAATGTACAACAATGGCCTCTAGGGCATATACATAACTAACAGATAGATCTATGAGGATGTTGGGACTTTCAAAGTCCAGGTACATCAACACCATACTGAAAAGATTTAGTATGGAATATTCCAAGCGCGGTAATCTACCGGATTGTCACGGGATCACCCTCTCCAAAGAGATGTCTCCCAAGACTAATTTGGAAAGGGATCGCATGAGTATTATACCATACGCTTCCGCGGTAGACTCTATAATGTATGTGATGTTGTGTTCCAGACCAGATATTGCATACGCACTGAGCGTGGTAAGCAAGTATCAGTCAAACCCTGGGGAGAAGCACTGGATAGCAGTTAAGAACATTCTCAAGTACCTGAGAAGAACTAAGGAGATGTTTTGGTGTACGGCAATAAATACCTCCAGATCGAGACCATCGCTGACTCCAGCTTCCAGAGTGACATGGATAACTCTAAGTCTATATCGGGATATGTCTTTACCCTCAATAGAGGGGCGGTCTGTTCGAAGAGCTCCAAGCAGGACACCGTTGCTGACTCGACGATGGAACCGGAGTATATCGCTGCATGTGACGCCGTAAAAAAAGCAGTCTGGATGAGGAAGTTCATAACAGAACTTCAGGTGGTTCCGTTCATTGTTTATTAGATATATATGCCCTATAGGCTTGTATTGTATAGGATGCTAGGCATGTATGTGTACAGAAACAATCTTTGCTCGAAGTGATAGTATGCTATATGGTTTATCTTCATCTTAACATGTGATGTGTTGCATTTCATATCTTTATATACATATTGATGAAGCACTTAGGATTATGCTTAACTACCGGGATTATGATGTTGATCATACTAGTGGGGCCTGGGCAGTCTATAAGCATATTCATTAATAGTTCCTAGTCGAGGGTATATCGATACAGGGCATCGATATTACCAGAGTAGACTAGTGTGTACGTTTCTTGACCCTGGGGGCGATGGTTGATCCCACAACCATTGGTGTTTGACATCAAATATTGTACATAGGTGCTCATTGGAGAATGGATACACCGAACAGGACTCGCCAAGAACTCCTAGATGGTATATATACCTATTGTCAGATAGCAGTTCTCTGGTAACACTTGTACATGTTAGTTTGTAGACCCGAGATCGTCATATTGTCTTGTGTGATTCCCACTGTACTTTGATTTCCTCCCTACCACGGCTCTACTGAGTCATGCAAACTGGTGGATTTTGGGTACAGTCCCGAATCACATAGAGGCAGTGAGCGATAGGAGGGGTTTCGTCTCTCCCGGTATAGGGGGTTGATGTCACGCTATGCTTGATCGGCCATAACAGCAAATCCTTGGCCAGGGTTGTCGAGATTTACTGATAAGAGTTACCAGTAATTTCTCGAACCGTTATGGGCCGTAAATCAGCATGACTTATAAAGGTACTGCGGTCTGACATTTACCACCCCTAGAATTCATATGCGACGTATCAGACGAAGAGACCGGATTGTACGGTAATTGTTGCTTACAGGCTCATTAGGGTTGTGATGAGTTCGCTCGTCGGCCACCTTTTCGTCATGTACCTGGGTAGCCGTTACGCACAGCTAGTGCCGCTGACGTGCTTGTGGTTAAACCCACTGCCACCGTACTGTCGAGTCTTTAAAGTCCCAAACAGAGGGTTCTCTGGTTCAGGCAAAAGATGTAGAGGCCGTAAGTTGTTACGGCAGGGTTTCGATCATGTTCGTGTAATGGTTACAGGAATAATGATCGGAAGGATAATACTGGTTGGCTTTGGTTTAAGCCGGATACCGGTATTATATTATTGGATTATTTTTATTCGTATTTTTCGGAATTCGGATATGGGTATACTTATAGGGTATACGGTGGAGGGGTATTCTTGTAATTGTTACAAGAATACCTTCTAGAAGGGGACACCTCATAATTAGAGATTTATTTTGTGAAAATAAATAAATGAGGTGGAATTTGGAGAAATGTCAAAGTATGGATGAAAGAATGGCTTATATGATTTTTTATTCATTTGGAGTTACTATTGAAGCATGGTGCATTATTTTATTGCATGCTTCAATTATTTTCATTTGAGCCATATCATTTTTTCTATGCTTGATTTTTTCATTCACCACTCTCACATTCTCTCTCCTCATTATCTCCTTCTTCCTCCTCTTTGCTTTTCCCTTCACATGAGTTGTGAATCAAAAGCTTAGAGCTAAAAGATAATCCACTACATGATCTCTACTTAATCTAAGTGTTCACTTCTAGCACACTTGATCTCTTAGTTAAAATCTTGTGAAGAGTTTGTAGCTTGTTCGATAGCTCTCGGGTGGATCATCTTGGATCTTGAGGTGGCCGGAGACCTAGTTCTTTGCGACCACAAGGAGCCTAAGAGTCACATCCAAACAAAGACCCGAAGGACCGGTTCTTTATGTATAACACTATCATAGTATATAAGATCTCTAGATTGGTTTGCTAGTTAAGGTTTAAGCACAAGATCTAAGGTTATGTGGATGTTGCATGCAAGAAAATTTTTTGTTTACCGCTTCCGCTTCCTCACAAGTGTTGTGAGAGTGTACTACATCCACTAACATGGTATCAGAGACTATCTTAAACCTTAAATAGCTTATAGTGACATTAGAAATCCTTCGTTGTTTGTCGCGCAAAAACTGCTGAAAAACAGGTTCGAAAATTGAATTTTTGAGTTGTTTGCACACCCCGCGGGCTCACGGTTTGAACCGAGAAGCCGCGGGGTGGAGCACGTGCACCCCGGGGATACCCGGGAGGGGACCAGTGTTAGTTATATGTATGCCCTAGAGGCCAGTACTGTTCATGTGATGTATATTGTAGTGGATGCTTGGACATATATAGGGAGGATTTTCTTGCTCGACATGATAGTATGCTATCTGGTTGCCCTTTATCTTAACATGTACACTTATTGTCTCTCTATTACATGTTGATAAAGCCCTTAGGATGAGTACTTGACTACCAGGACTATGATGCAGATCATACTAGTGGGGCAGAGGTAGTCGTTAAGTACATCCTTCAATAGTTCCTAGTCGTGGGAGTATCGAGACAGGGCATCGATACTCCCGAGTCTTCTCGACCCATATGATGGGCGATGGATGATCACATATCCATTGGTGGTTGACATCAGAGAAGGTATACGGGTGATCAGTGGAGACTGGGTACACTGGACGGACTCGCCGAGAACTCCTAGATGGTATTATACCTATCGCCAGTAGTTCTCTAGTGACACTGGTACAGGTTAGTCTGTCGACCCGAGATCGTTAAAGAGTCTTGTATGATTCCCACCGTGTTTTGATTTCCACCATACCACGGTCAAGAGATCGTGCAAAAAGGTGGATTTTGGGTACAGTCCCGAATCACATGGAGGCAATGAGCGATAGGAGGGGATATCGTCTCTTCCGGGATTGGTGGTTGATGTTGAGGTATGCTCGATTGGCCATAACATTCAGCAGTTGCTAAAAAATTTTTAGAGCCCATTTCAAAATCGACAGAAACTAGGACTTATGGTTTCATGTTTCGGAGTCGTTTCGGTTTCGTAATATAACACACATCGTGTAATTCTCTAGCTTGGCTCTGATACCACTGCGATTAAGAGTTACTCCCGGGAGAGTTTTGCACATTACAATTAGCCGATCAAGTAGGTGTCTAGAAAAGTGTTAACGGGGTTACGCCCTTGGGAAAACGAGGTTTATTTTAATTAGGTCCGTGCGAAAGCACGGGGAACCTCCCTCAAAGTACCGACACTGGCCTAGCCGAAAGATTGGCGAACTTATAGGGTGTAATTAATCTCGACTAATCTTACCTTTTAGGGTTTGAAGGAAGATTTGATAAAAACAGCGGGAGCCATCCTGATTAGATAAAATAATAACCAATCTGATCTTGCAAGAGCGCACGCAGAGAGTTTTCTTCTCTCTCTCTCTCCTGGTAGCGACCATGTCACACCTTAATCAAGATAATAATATGGATGCATTGACCGAACCTGCTTATTATACTGAGCTGGGGAACGTTGGTTGCGCTCTATCTTATAACTGTTATAAGTCCGAGCAGGAAATAGGGGAATATCCGGATTCCTATGTCACCCAATCGAAGAAAGTGCATATTGATGCATCTTCTTCGGGTGTTTTCATTACCAAGAACTGTTTTTCAGTATCCTCTACGTCCTGGGTATGTGATACTGGATCAGGATCCCGCATATGTAATATGTTAAATGGGGTACGGATAGGTAGAGAACTGAGATGGGTGATATATATCTAAGTGTAGAGAATGGTGCAAGTGTTGCAGCCAAATCAGTTGGCAAATATCACCTTGTATTAATACATTTATTCCGAATGAATGTTATTACATACCGAACCTGATATACAACATTAAATCGGTTTCTTTAATGAGTTAAAAAAGGATATAATTCTATATTGGAGGATAATGTTGTGAACATTTTCCTGAATCAAGAGTTGATTCGATCAGGCACGTTATATAATTGCATATACGTTCTAAATCAAATCACAGTTCAAAGTATCTGGAACACGCACAAGAGGAGTAGTTCAGAAATGAACGAATCTTTCTTGTGGCATTGTAGACTAGGTCATATCAATGTGACACGACCAGCTAAGTTACATAAGGATGAATATGAGAATCTGTTAGAATTATCATCTTATGCTACTTGCCAGTCTTGTCTCAAAGGTAAAATGATCAATACTCCATTTACTCGAAACAGAGGAAGAGTTGCTGAACTCTTAGGACGGATACATGATGATGTATACGGTCCTATGTCTACAAATTCCATGCTTGATTCTTTGTACTTCATTATATTCACCGATCTTCTCTCAGGATTCGGACATATGTTCCTGTTGAAACACAAGTCTAAAACTTTTGAGAAATTCAAGGAATATAAGCTTGAAGTTGAGAACCAGAAGGGTAGAAGTATTAAAGTCCTACAATGTGATCGAGGAGGAGAATACTTGGGCATGGAGTTCCTGAATTTTCTAAAAGGAGAATGTGATTCTCCCTTAGCTTACTCCTTCGAGTACACCACAGCACAACGGTGTATCGGGGCAGAGGTATCACACCCTATAAGATATGGCGTGCTCTATGATGAGTACTGCTGAGTTACCTATTGCCTTTTGGTGTTATGCACTTGAGAAGCTGCATACCTATTGAATGGTGTTCCATCCAAATCAGTGCCTACCATTCCATATGAGATATGGAATGGGAAGAGACCGTGTCTTAAACGAGTTAAGATATGGGGTCGTCCGGCCTATGTTGAAAGGAAGAATCCGGAAAAGCTCAAGGCAAGGTCAGTTCTGTAAGTTTGTTAGGATATCCCAAATATTTGCGAGGGTATATCTTCTACCTAACTGTGGAGAAAAAGGTGTTTTGTTTCTCACCATGCCACCTTTTTAGAAAAAGAATTTCTTATGAAGAAATTTGTGGTCATGAGGTAGAACTGAAAGGAGTTCCAGCTAGAGAAACTAACATCTGATGATTTGGTGAAACCAAAGGATTCGATAGTCTCCAACAAACCTCAGCCTCTTTGCAAATCTGGTAGGGTTCCTCATCCACTTGAGAGATATTACGGTCTTCTCGGTGACAGTAGGAGCGAGGATTGCATCATGGTAGATGATGGCCCAACTAGGTTCAGACAGGTCATCACGAGTGGCGACTCTATGAAAAGGCAGGATGCTATGCGATCAAAGATTGAATCCATGTACACAAACAACGTATGACTTTACATGTTGCACCTGAAAGGGTAAAACTCATTGGGAGCAAATGGATCTTAAGAAGATTCTTGATGTAGATGAAAAAGTTGAGACTTTCAAAGCTAAGCTTTAGTCCATCAGGATCAACATGCGCATCGCGGAGTTGGAACATCTGTTTTGATGTGGCAGTCAAAGAGTTTGACTTCATCAAAAAGATAGATGGACCTTGTGTTAGTTATATGTATGCCCTAGAGGCCATTATTGTACATTGGATGTATATTGTAGTGGATGCTGGGACATATATAGGCAGGACTTTCTTGCTAGACATGATAGTACGCTATCTGGTTGCTCTTTATCTTAACATGTATACTTTCTGTCTCTCTGTTACATGTTGATAAAGCCCTTAGGATGTGTACTCGACTTCCAGGACTATGATGCAGATCATACTAGTGGGGCCTAGGTAGTCCATGAGTACATCCTTCAATGTTCCTAGTCGTGGGAATATCGAGACGGGGCATCGATATTCCAGAGTAGACTAGCGTATATCTTCTCGACCCATGTGATGGGCGATGGATGATCCTATATCCATTGGTGTTTGACATCAGAGATGGTATGCGGGTGGTCAGTGGAGACTGGGTACATTGAACGGACTCGCCGAGAACTCCCAGATGGTATTATACCTCACGTCAGATGGCAGTTCTCTGGTGACACTGGTACAGCTTAGTCTGTTGACCCGAGATCGTCATAGAGTCTTGTATGTCTCCCACTGTGCTTTGATTTCCACCCTACCACGGCTCTACCGAGTCGTGCAAACAGGTGGTTTTTGGGTACAGTCCCGATTCACATGGAGGCAATGAGCGATATGAGGGGATTCGTCTCTCCCGGTATTGGGGGTTGATGTTACGCTATGCACGACTGGCCATAACTGGAAATCCCTGGCCAGGGTTGCAGTGATATACTGGTAAGAGTTATCAGTAGTTTCACGATTGTTATGGACCTTACGTCGACATGACTTATTAAGCCATTGGGGTCTGACGTTTACCACCCCTAGGCGAGATATGCGACATATCAGACGAACAGACAGGACTGTACGGTAAGTGTTGATGGTTGGATTCACAGGAGTGTGAGCGGGCTTGCTCGTTGATCTTCTGATCGCTCAATACCCGGGTGGCCGTTACGTTTACCAGACCGCTTGCGGCTTGTGGGTGTTTGATATGATCATCACCTGCTGCCGGCGTATTGACGAATCTTTAGAGTCCAACACAGAGGTTTCCTGGCTCAAGCAAAACGAAATAGGAGAGCATATGAGATATGTGCGGGACCGAGAATAATGCGTGTATGTGATACCGTATTCTATTCTCGCGATGAATGTATCGATTGGTTGTATGCGATATAACCTAGTTATCGAATCGAGGATTGATTCGATAAGTCGATAAATTGGATATTAGTCGGTCATATGCGATATGACCGGATCGTTAAATCAAGTGTTGATTTAATGATTTAATGTATAATTATATATTAGATATATTACGTTACACTAACTAGTATTTGTTCACTTAAAGATGGATTTTCTCACTTGATGTGCACATTGTATATATGATATAGTTTTGTGCACTAGTTTGTATCATGTTTGATGATACATGCAAACTTGGGTGTGTGTATGCTATACACCATGTTTAGATAAATGGTTAAGGTTTTATTTACTTTATTTATTTTGGTTAAAAGAAAAAGGAAACTAAATGGTTGCTTTTGTTTTATACAAGAAGTTTCTTGATGCTTCATGCATCTTTGACAAAGTGACCATTTTGCTTTTATCTCTTAACATAACCATTTAACTAAACCCTAGTTTATTCTCTACACTCAACCATGGTTGCAAAATGATAAGAATCACTTGGATTTTCTTTTTAAAAGAATTATTTTTCTTTCATCTTCTTCTTCTTCTTCATGGAGAAAGGGAAAGCTTGCTTGAAAATGTCTAAGTGATGATTCCAAGTGAGAAATCCAAATCCAAAGTGAACCCATTTCCTATTTCTTCATCCTCTACCACTTTCCATGTAGTATAGGGTGTTTTCTTCACAAGTTTCATGACTTGGTGAAGGTGGAGCTTGAGTTTGAGTTGCCTCGACATAGATCATCTTCGGCATCGAAGTCAACGACCTAGCCCGACCATTTCTCCGATGAAACCAATGCTAGAGTCCGGGATCCGATGATCGCAGCGAAGGGACATCGTCACGGAGCTATGGAGGTGGAGGACCGGATCTACAAAGGTTGTATTTTCCGTTCACACTTAGTTAAGTTGTTAACTTATATCATTTTCGCCTATCCTCTAGTTACGATCTTGCTTAGGGTTACTTGGAACATAGAAACTTTTTGATTTTGGCAAGTTTAATCTATTGTAGAACCTCATGGGTGTGCCTAGGAACACTACAGTGGTATCAGAGCCTAGCTAGAGCCTTAGGCGATGAGTAGACGAAGTTAGAAACCCGATCGAACCCCGAAACCCTAACTCAAACCTCTCTCTGGACATTTTCTGGAATTTTGGATTTTTGTGAATTAAAAATATGCAGAAAAATCAGCAGGCTTTTCTAAGAAATACTGTGCAAAACGAGCGGCTAATTCGATCAATCCGCCGCGGAACCGCGGCACGAGCATGGCTCGTGCGGCGGTTCCGTGGCAGTACGGCAGCATCTTTCATTTAATTTTGCACAGTAATTCCTATATTGTAGTGATGTTTTTTCTGGGAATTTTTAAATTCTACTCAAGAGTTGAGTTTTCTGGGTTGTATTGGGAGTTCGTTGATTCGATCGGATTGTCTAATTTTGTCTATGTGTTTTTCCGGATAATTTAGAATATGTTAAAAAGTTCGACCGAATATAAATACCCAATTTTTCCCCTGCCGGAAAATTTCCAAGTATTGGATTTTTCCGTGGTTTAAAGACGTTTTAAGTAGTGCAAGTAACGCGATGGACCCTCTAGAGACAACAAACCTTAACTCGATTATGTGACCGTCTTGAACTGCCCTTTGAACCTTAGGGTTTGGGGCAGTACGGCGTGCCACATGTGAGGCGTTGGCTTGACCCTTCTACGGCTGGACCGTTGGTACTGAGGCATGAAATGGATGTTTTTGAACTTATTTCAAGTGTTGAGCTGTTTGGGAAAACTTGGGTGTTTGATTGTTCGATCGGAAAGTTTAACATTTTCTATTTATCTGGAATGTGATACAATATTTAGAATCCACAAGTAGTTATGAGATAACGGATTTGAATGTTGTAAACATAGCAGTTTAGTCTTACTTGATCGGTTGCCACGGAATTTTGATGTGATCAAAAGTCCATCGCAATCACGTAGCGTACGCGGATACTCGCCGGGTAAACTTAATAGACAGCCTCACCCCATAGCCCCGACCAAGTGACTGTAGGAGAACCCCGTCGCCGAAAGCATCCGTACGGGTACTCGCGGCAGCGGTGTTCCGCCTTGGTGCACTCCGTCGACGGCATCGGGGGTGCGGCCGCCTACTAAAGTTTGCGACGAACATTCGTTCTGGATGCCGGAAATCCTGTTGAATTGCCCGACTTTATATTGAAAAGTGTTTTCGATATTGAGACTAAATTGCGGGGTTTATAATAGTTAGGCAAGCGATGTCTAAAGGATTCATTTGATTAGGCATGCGATGTCTAAAGAGTTTGCGGATTCCAACTGTTGTAGTTTTACACTTTCTTTTCTGTGACTGTAAGTGTAATATGTGATATCGCCGGTTTCGTTGCTATATGTCAACGACAATTGGGATGGGCATATTTACTTATGTTGATGACATGTGATGTTATGTGTTGCTGGATATGTTATATTGGATCGTCGTGTTTGAATAGCCGGGAGGTTTTTATATGAGATGAGTGTTTTTCATTTTCATTCATATAAAAACTTGTACGTAATATTCTTTTATTGGGGCACTTCCAGGTTGCGGATGATGTCACCATTTATATATTATTTACTTTTCCGCATTAAGATAGACCCAAGGAGGGGAGCACAAGTAACCGGGTTCTGGGGTCCAGTGGGAGACCATCTCGAGGAGTCGAGTCCGGGTCTCCTAACCTTAGAATTGGTAGGGTTGCTTGCCGCTCTCGTAGGGGTCTAGGGGTGTGGGATTGGCTATTCATCACGACCGTGGAATCCGTGTTTTATTCAGGCTCAAAATAAAACACCGACGTCCTAGTATATCCAATATTTCATATGATATTTTTCTGCTGCGTTATCTGTGATGTGATCATGTGATATGTTCAGATAGATATTGTATATAGTATATATGATATATTATATAGACGTTTCTTATGTTTTACACCCGCGCTAGCCCTGCTTCGCTCTGGCGTTAGTTACCTAACCTAACGGTGCCGACGGGACATCGAGGCGAATGCGGATCGCATAAGCGTACGTTATATTTATCTGTGATATTTAGGTGGACTTAAATGATGGGACTTCATTAATGAGATTAATGAAGAAAATAAACCTAATTGATGTTGTGGAATCGAATTTCAAAAATAAAACAGGTAGCTACAGTTCTTGCTTTGCATCGCGGTGTTCCTTGTAGAACATCCTGCACCTTATTCGATGAGGAAAGGGCCGAGATCCCTTCACCGGGAGTGGCCCCTTTAGCAATAACTGGCAGATGCTACACACTCGGTTTGTCTTTTGATTGCTTCTATAGTTTCTGCTTTGCACAGTGATATATATGATATATCCCGCACCTCATTCGATAAGGAAAGGGCCGACGATCCCGTCACCGGGAGTGACCCCTTTAGCAAAACTAGAAAAGCCTAAAAAACACTCCATTTAAAAACCATTTGATTCCGCAACGAGATCAAGTTCAGAGTGTTAAAGGTTTTCATAAAAACCATTCGCAACCCTCCGTCATTTTAGGAAGTAGAGTACTTAGTATTCGTGCTGTGTTTGTTGACCATAGTCAAGGCACAGTGTACGGTAACTAAGTGATGTCTTCCTACACCGCATATGATGCGATTAGTTAGGACAGTCGCTTGACTTTGTTGACCATAGTTAAGGGTCATGTGGGTGGGTCTAATTAATCACGAAATGACGGGTAGAACTTGACTAGTGCTTATGATTTGTTGACCATAGTTATGGTCATAAGTGCTAGGGGTAAAAATCATTATCGGGAGTTTCAAGTGTTGAAATTTGCAATGAGATTGCATAACTTCTATATGATAGTTGGATCCCGATACCCACTGCGAGTAATTGTTACTCCTGGGAGAGTTTTTCACTTTACAATTAGCCGATCAAGTAGGTGTCTAGAAAGGTGTCAACGGGATCACGCCTCTGGAAAACGAGGTTTATTGTAATTAGGTCCGTGCGAAAGCACGGTGAACCTCCCTCAAAGTACCGACACTGGCCTGGCTGAAAGATTGGCGAACTTGTAGAGTGTAATTAATCCCGGCTAGTCTTTCCTTTTAGGGTTTGAAGGATGATTTGATAAAAACAATGGGAGCCATCCTGATTAGATAATATAAATAACCAATCTAATCTTGCAAGAGCGCACGTATAGTGTTTTCTTCTCTCTCTCTCCAGGTAGCGACCATATCACACCTTAATCAAGATAATAATATGGATGTATTGACCGAACCCGCTTGTTATACTGAGCTGGGGAACGTTGGTCCCGCTCCAACTTATAATTGTTATAAGACAGAGCAGGAAATGGGGGAATACCATAATTCCTATGCCGCCCAAACGAAGAAAGTGCATATGATGCATCTCCTTCGGGTGTGTTCATTATACAGAACTGTTTCTCAGTATCATCTGCATCCTGGGTATCTGATACCGGATCAGGATCCCAGATATGTAATCTGTTACATAGGGCTACAGAAAGGCAGAGAACTGAGAACGGGTGATAAGTTTCATGAGACAGAAAACGGGGCAAGTGTTGCAGCCAAGTCTGTTGGTCACTGTCACCCTGTATTACCGGTACATTGATTCTGAACGAATGTTGTTAGATACTGAACCTGATATACAAAATCATATCAGTCTCTTTATTAGTAAAGAAATGATAAAATTTTGTATTGTTGGATATTGTTTTGAACATTTCCTATTTCAAAAGTTGATCAGTTCAGGCACGTTATCTAAAAGTATTGACGTTCTAAATCAAACTACAGTTCCCAGTATACAAAACACACACAAGAGGAAGAGTTCAGAAATGAACGAATTCTTCTTGAGGTATTGTAGACTAGGTCATATCAATGTGACCCGACTAGCTGAAGTTACATTTAGATGCATATTTAAATCAGTTTGAATTTACATCTTGTGAAACTTGCCAGTCATGTCGCAAAGATTATATGACCATATCTCTGTTTATTGGAAACAGAGAAAGAGTTATTAAACTCTTGGGACTGATACATGATGATGTATGTAAGGTCCCCTGTCTACACATGCCAGGACCGGTTCTTTGTACTTCACTACATTCTCTGATGATCTCTCAAGATTCAGTCATATGTTCCTGTTGAAACATGAGTCCGAAGCTTTTGAGATATTTACAGAATATAAGTCAGAAGTAGAGAACCAAAAACCGGGTATAAGTATTATGTCCTATAATAAGATAAGGGAGGAGAATACTTGTGCATAGAGTTCCTGGACTATTCTAAAGGAGAATGAAATTCTCTCTCCGTATCACTCCTCTGAATATACCACAGCACACCGGTGTATCAGGGCAGAGCAATAGCACCCTATATAATATGGTGTGCTCTATGATGAGTATTACTAAGTTACCTGTTTCTTTTAAGGGGGTTGTGCACTTGAGAAGCTGCATATCTATTGAATTGGGTTCGAATCAAATCAGTGCCTACCACTCCATATAAGATATGGTATGGGAAGAGCCTATCTCTTAAGTAAGTTAAGATTTGAGGTTGTCCGGCCTATGTCAAAAGCAAAATCTAGACAAGATCGAGGCAAGGTCAGTTCTGTAGAACTGGAAAGGTTCCAACTATACAAAACTACAGCTGATGATTTAACAGAACCAAAGGATTCGATAGTTCCCGACGAACCTCAGCCTCTCCGCCGATCTGGTAGGGTTTCTTATCCACCTAATAGATACTTCGGTTTCTCGATGACAGTGGGAGAGAGGAATGCATCATAAGATGATGACCCAACTAGTTTCGAGCAGGCCATCAAGAGTAGGGACTCTGTAAGAATGGCTGGATGCTTAGCGATCAGAGATGGAATCCATGTACACCAACAAAGTATGGACTTTGGTTGCTATATCTGAATGGGTTAAATCCCCATCCGGAGCAAGTATATCTTGAGAAGATTACTTGGCGTAGATGGAAAAGTTGAGACTTTCAAAGCTAGACTCGTTAAAGGTTTTCGTCATCGACCAGGCGTGGATAATGATGAAACCTTTTCCAGCAGCTGTGCTTAAGTCCATCCAGATCCTACTTGCCATTGCTACATACCATGACTACGATATCTGGTGGTTGGGTGACATGACACTTTTCTAAATAATGATTTAGAAAAGAACGTCTATAAGAACACAGCCAGATGGCTTCGTAAACAGTGGGAGCAGCGGAAACGTGTGCAAGTTGCTTTACAAAATAAAGCAGGCATCGCGGAGTTAGAACGTCTGTTTTGATGTAGCAGTCAAAGTGTTTGACTTCTTCAAAATGTTAGATGAACCTTGTATATACAAAAAGGTAGTAGAGAGTAAGGTGGTCATCCTCGTATTGTACGTGGACAACATATTCTTGATAGGAAAAGAGTTTCTTATGCTATGCACGGTCAATCTCCTCTTATCACAAGGATTCTCCAATAGGATAAAGGTGATACCTCCTAAGTCGTGGAATTTGGATCTATGAGATAGATCTAAATAGATGTTAGGGTTCTCACTAAGTTTAGTGAGTTGATATCAATCGATCCTGGGGAGAATCACTGGAAAGGTTTCAGGGTGATAAGGACGACTGAATGTCAGTCGCGGGCATTGTCTTTACCCTCAGTAGAGGGACGGTATGTTGGAAGGGTTCCAAGCTAGATACCGTGGCAAACTAGACGATAAAGGCTGGTAACATCGCTATCAAAGATACTACCAAAGAGGCAGTTTGGTTGTATAGTGGTTCATGAGATGAACTAGGTTCCTACCATTGTGTGACAATGGAAGTGTGGCTTTGGCCCTGGAACCCTGGTCCCATCAGTGACCCAGACATATTCTGAGGCAGCATCACTTGATCATGGAGATAGTTGATCTCTAGGGTGATTGAGGTTAGGAGAGTAGACTCAGAGGAAAACACGGCGGATCCACTCACAAAGTCTTTTTCCCAGAGAGAGACTTATATGGGATGGTTAAGTATTAGATACTACAACCACTGCTACAGATGGCCCTAGTGCAAGTGGGAGATTGTTAGTTATATGTATGCCCTAGAGGCCATTACTGTACATTGGATGTATATTGTAGTGGATGCTGGGACATATATAGGCAGGACTTTCTTGCTCGACATGTTAGTACGTTATCTAGTTCCTCTTTATCTTAACATGTATACTTTCTGTCTCTCTGTTACATATTGATAAAGCCCTTAGGATGTGTACTCGACTTCCAGGACTATGATGCAAATCATACTAGTGGGGCCTAGGTAGTCCATGAGTACATCCTTCAATGTTCCTAGTCGTGGGAATATCGAGACGGGGCATCAATATTCCACAGTAGACTAGCGTATGTCTTCTCGACACATGTGATGGGCGAGGGATGATCCCATATCCATTGGTGTTTGACATCAGAGATGGTATGCGGGTGCTCAGTGGAGACTGGGTACACTGAACGGACTCGCCGAGAACTCCCAGATGGTATTATACCTTACGTCAGATGGCAGTTCTCGGTTGACACTGGTACAACTTAGTCTGTTGACCCGAGATCGTCATCGAGTCTTGTGTGTCTCCCACCGTGCTTTGATTTCCACCCTACCACGGCTCTACCGAGTCGTGCAAACAGGTGGTTTTTGGGTATAGTCCCGATTCACATGGAGGCAATGAGCGATAGGAGGGCATTCGTCTCTCCCGGTATTGGGGGTTGATGTTGCGCTATGCACGACTGGCCATAACTGGAAATCCCTGGCCAGGGTTGCAGTGATATACTGGCAAGAGTTATCAGTAGTTTCACGATTGTTATGGACCTTACGTCGGCATGACTTATCAACCCATTGGGGTCTGACGTTTACCACCCCAAGGCGAGATATGCGACATATCAGACGAACAGACCGGACTGTACGGTAAGTGTTGCTGGTTGGATTCATAGGAGTGTGAGCGGGCTTGCTCGTTGATCTTCTGATCGCTCAATACCCGGGTGGCCGTTACGTTTACCAGACCGCTTGCGGCTTGTGGGTGTTTGATATGATCATCACCTGCTGCCGGCGTATTGACGAGTCTTTAGAGTCCTATACAGAGGTTTCTTGGCTCAAGCAAAACGAAATAGGAGCGCATATGAGATAAGTGCGGGACCGAGAATAATGCGTGTATGTGATACCGTATTCTATTCTCGCGATGAATTTATCGATTGGTTGTATGCGATATAACCTAGTTATCGAATCGAGGATTGATTCGATAAGTCGATAAATTGGATATTAGTCGGTCATATGCGATATGACCGGATCGTTAAATCAAGTGTTGATTTAATGATTTAATGTATAATTATATATTAGATATATTACGTTACATTAACTAGTATTTGTTCACTTAAAGATGGATTTTCTCACTTGATGTGCACATTGTATATATGATATAGTTTTGTGCACTAGTTTGTATCGTGTTTGATGATACATGCAAACTTGGGTGAGTGTATGCTATACACCATGTTTAGATAAATGGTTAAGGTTTTATTTACTTTATTTATTTTGGTTAAAAGAAAAAGGAAACTAAATGGTTCCTTTTGTTTTATACAAGAAGTTTCTTGATGCTTCATGCATCTTTGACAAAGTGACCATTTTGTTTTTATCTCTTAACCTAACCATTTAACTAAACCCTAGTTTATTCTCTACACTCAACCATGGTTGAAAAATGATAAGAATCACTTGGATTTTCTTTTTAAAAGAATTCTTTTTCTTTCATCTTCTTCTTCTTCTTCATGGAGAAAAGGAATGCTTGCTTGAAAATGTCTAAGTGATGATTCCAAATGAGAAATCCAAATCCAAAGTGAACCCACTTCCTAATTCTTCATCCTCTACCACTTGCCATGTAGTATAGGGTGTTTTCTTCACAAGTTTCATGACTTGGTGAAGGTGGAGCTTGAGTTTGAGTTGCCTCGACGTAGATCATCTTCGGTATCGAAGTGAACGACCTAGCCCGACCATTTCTCCGATGAAACCAACGCTAGAGTCCGGGATCCGATGATCGCAGCGAAGGGACATCGTCATGGAGCTATGGAGGTGGAGGACCGGATCTACAAAGGTTGTATTTTCCGTTCACTCTTAGTTAAGTTGTTAACTTATATCGTTTTCGCCTATCCTCTAGTTACGATCTTGCTTAGGGTTACTTGGCACATAGAAAATTTTTGATTTTGGCAAGTTTGATCTGTTGTAGAACCTCATGGGTGTGCCTAGGAATCCTACACCTTGTATATATAAGAAGGTAGTAGAGAGTGAGGTTGTCTTACATGTAATATACGTAAATGACAGACTCTTGATAGGAAATAGTTTCTGTGCTACACTCGGTCAAGCTCCTCTTATCACGAGGATTCTCCATAGAAGATCTGGATGATACCTACTACATCTGGTGGATTATAATCTATGATGATAGATCTAAGTGGATGTTGGGAGTGTCCTAAATCCAGGTACATTAACACCGTACTAAAGGGGTTTAGTATGGAAGATTCTAAGCATGGTGGTTCGCCCACTTACTCAGGAATCACTCTCCCAAAAAAGATGTCTTTCAAGACTGATTTGGAGAGAGCTCGTGTGCAAGGGATAACCTATGCTTCAGCAATAAGCTCTATCATGTGTGCGATGTTATAAACCAGACCAGATATAGCTAACTCACTAGGCGTAGTGATCAGGAATCAATCGGATCTTGGGAGAATCACTGGACAGCTGTGGAGGACATTCTTAAGTACTTGAGAAGCACTAATGAATGTTCTTGGTTCAAGCTTCCAGAGTGATAAGGTCGACTGAAATTCAGTCACAGGCATTGTCTTTACCCTCAGTGGAGGGATGGTATGTTGGAAAAGTTCCAAGCTAGATACCGTGACATACTAGACGATAAAGGCTAGATACATCGCTACCAATTATAATACCAAAGAGGTTGTCTGGACATTTCTTGTTCATGAGATGAACATGGTTCCTACCATTGAGCGTCCAATAACTGTTATTGTGACAACAATGGAGTTGTGGCTTTAGCCTAGGAACACCGGCCCCATCAGCGATCCAGACATATTCTGAGGACAGTATCACCTGATCAGGGAGATGGTTGATCTCCAAAGGATCGAGGTCGGGAGAGTTGACACGAAGGATAACACAGCGGATCCACTCACAAAGGCCTTACCCTAAAGAGACTTCTATAGGACATTGAGTATGAGATACTACAACAAATGTCCTTAGTGCAAGTGGGAGATTGTTAGTTATATGTATGCCCTAGAGGCCAGTTCTGTACATATGATCTATATTGTATTGGCTGCTTGGACATATATAGGGAGGACTTTCTTGCTCGACATGATAGTATGCTATCTGGTTGCTCTTTATCTTAACATGTACACTTATTTTCTCTCTATTACATGTTAATAAAGCCCTTAGGATGAGTACTTGACTACAAGGATTATGATGCAGATCATACTAGTGGGGCAGAGGTAGTCGGTAAGTACATCTTTCAATAGTTCCTAGTCGTGGGAGTATCGAGACAAGGCATCGATACTCCAGAGTAGACTAGCGTATGCACTTCTCGACCCATATGATGGGCGATGGATGATCCCATATCCATTGGTGTTTGACATCAGAGAAGGTATACGGGTGCTCAGTGGAGACTGGGTACACTGGACGAACTCGCTGAGAACTCCTAGATGGTATTATAGCTATCGTCAGATAGCAGTTCTCCGGTGACACTGGTACAGGTTAGTCTGTCGACCCGAGATCGTCAAAGTGTCTTGTGTGATTCCCACTGTGCTTTGATTTCCATCATACCACTATCTAGAGATCATGCAAAACGGTGGTTTTTTTTTTATATAGTGCCCTCAAAGTCAATTATTGGATCGCAAGCACGTGATTGCAATGATTGAGGGAGGACCTATGCTGGTAGGACAGTCTTACTCGAGATGATAGTATGCTATCTGGTTTGTCTTTATCATCGTGTATATGCTTTAGGTCACATTACAGATCACTATTACACGTTGATAGAGCCCTTAGGATTCTTGCTTGACTACCAGGAGTATGATGGCGATCATATACGTGAGAGTTGGGTAGTCTATAAGCACATCCTTAAAGTGTCCCTAGTCGTGGGAGTTTCGAGACTGGGCATCGATACTCCATGAGTAGACTAGTGTATACGATCGAGACCCCGACGTGGGGCGATGACTGGTCTCACAAGCCATTGGTGTCAATTGGATCACCTAAGACGTATACAGGTGCTCATTGGGTTATGAGTACACTGGACAGGACTCGCCGGGAACATGCTAGTCGGTATTATACCTGACATCAGATAGCAGTTCCCTTGTGACATGTGTATAGGTTAGTCTATCGACCAGAGATCGTCATTTGTCTCGTGTGAGTTCCCACTGTGCTTTGATTACTACCCTACCATAGCTAAAAGGAGTCGTGCAAACAGGTTTTAGTTGGGTACAGTCCCGAGCCACATGGATGTAGTGAGCGGATTGGCAGGGGATTCGTCTCTCCCGGTATTGGGGTGAGATCACGCTGTGTTTAGGAGAGCCATTACACGACGTCCTTGGCCAAGGCAAGTGAGATTTACTGGTAGGTATTCCAGTAGTATCTCAGGGTGTTCTGGGCTACACTCCAACACGACTTATACCGCTTTTATGGGTCTGACGTTTACCAGCCCCCTAGGCCTGATATGCGATACTCATAGGCGAACGGACCAAACTGTATGGATATTGTCACTGACAGGCTCAGTAGGATTTCAGAATGAGTTCGCTCATCGGCCTCCCTTTTGGTCAATACCTGGGCGCCCGTTACGTACAGCTGGTACCACTGACGTGCTTGTGCTTAAACCCACCGCCTGTGTATTGACGAGTCTTTAGAGTCCCCCACAGAAAGTTTTCCCAAGTTTGGGCGAAACGTTGTAGAGGCCGTATGGTTTTATGGCAGGGTTCGATCATATACGTGCACTTCTGCACGGATCATGATCGGACGGATCATACTAGTGAGTTTTGGTTTAAGCCGGATTCTAGTATTAGATTTGTTGGATTACTTTAGTCTCGGTTTCATTCGTATTCAGTCGGAATGCGGATGCAGTTATGTATATACAGATGAGGGGTATTCTTGTGATCCGTCACGTATTTACTTTAGTTGATGCCATATCTTTTTGTTGGATTAAACATTTTGGTTTAAATGTTTAATTAGGTGGAAATTGTGAGCTCAAGTTGTCATGAAGAGCATTAAATAAGGAATGTGCTTGTTTGGTGACTCATGGTCTTATTTTTGGTGCCATGTCAATTTTCTTGATTGATTATTGTGTTGAATTGATGTGAAGAGAGAGAGGGGGCAGCCACTAAGTCTTGGGGTTGGCTCTTCATTTGGATAATGAGCTCTCACATTTTCATTCCACACAACAAGCAAACAAAAGCTCTTCTTCTTCTTTCTTCTCTTGAGCTCACAAGTTCCTCTCCAATGGCTTCTTCTTTAACCTCCACTCATTCCATCTCATGTGTTGAGAATAATTGAGTGCTTGAGACAAAGTGATCACACACATTCTCTACTTCACCTTGGACATGTCGGCTAGCAAACTTCATGTCCGAGTTGCTTCGGTTTGAAGCGAGAGCCCGTAAAAAGACTTCTAGATGTGGTGCCACTTCGACGAAGAGATAGGAGATCGAGCGAGATCGGAGATGCCGCGAGGAGCTTAAGATGATGGCTAAAGACCGAAGGACACAGATCGATCGGTATAGCCATTCTAAACTTCTTTGTAGTTTGCTAGTTTAGGTTAATGGTACGATCCGGGTGAAAGTCTGTGTTAGCGCCAGTTTAAAAAAGTTTTTGTTCCGCGTTTGGCCTCGGATAGACGGCCGGGGCGCTACCGTAGACTTACATGGTATCAGAGCCACGACATTAACTCTTACTAGCTTGTTCTAACATGTTTAAAACATCGATCGAACGAAATTTCCAAAACCGCAATTCCAAATTCAATGTTCCTGTAAAATTTTAAACTGGTCGAAAAATTATTTTCAGTATATCAGAAAATCGTGCAGGCTTTTTTGAGACCCTCGAAGAAATTTGAGAACAAGTTCTCTCCATCGGACCGTGGAACCGCGGCGAAACCATCATGTTTGCCGCGGTTGCGCGGCGGTATGGTGGAAACAGTGCACCATTTTTCTTCTGGGTGTTTTTCATGTGGAATTGTGGTTTCTAGAATACTTTGTTTGGGCCCAGATTTGTTTGAGTACTGGATTAGTACTTGGGGCCCACTTCGGGAAGTTTTGTCGATCGAAATTTTAAATATGTTAGTTACAGTACTTACATTACTATCTGCGACCGTGAATGTCATTCGAGCAGTAAATCTTGTCTAATTGCGATGGCTCTTTTAGACGGGTTTGCGAACGTGACATTCACGCTGATGTTCAGTGTTGTGCTGTATTGTTGTGGATTTGTCGTGGTGGATAGCTGTGTGCAATATTAGTGCAGTTTGGATATATTTGTACATTTGATATCATAGGGCGAGCGTCCGACATGTGGACTGCCGTAACTGCCTGTTTGTATATTATTCTTTTGGGGCACGACCGGGTTGAGGTCGATGTCACCGTTGTACATATTTTCTTTTCTGTACTAGGATTACCCCGCGGTGGAGTGCATGGATAGCCGGGTTCTGAAGGGTTAACCTAGTGCCCTGGCCATCTTTCGTGGCCAAATGCGGAACAAAAATTTTAAGATGAACAAAAACTTGGCACTAGACTAAAACCCTAACCGGATCTTTCCATAAAACTAACTAGCAAAAGAGGGAGAGCTATCTACTATGATGAGGAATTCTTACCAAACGAACCAAGTCCTTCGGTCTTCGTTCTTCATCTTTAGCTCCTACTAGCCACCTTGAACTTACTTGATCTTCTTTCCTTGCTCCGTCGGTTCTCCGGGATCGAGCTTGTTCTCCGGTCTTCCTTGGTCCTTGATGATCCACCCGGGGAGTATGATCCATAACTCTAGCTCCTAACTATGTAACAAAAGGAGCAACTAGAAAACTTGGTTTGCTAAACCAAGTAGTCTGGGATGTAGTGAGGGTGTCTAAGTATTTTCTATCTCTTTTCTAAGCTCTTCACTTGTTTCTCAACTCATGAGAATGTTAGTGAAGAGGTAGAAGATGAAGGTGGATCAAAGCAAGAGGAAGGAGGAGATGAGAGAAAAAGAGAGCTCAAGAAAAGTAATGAATCAACCATGAAAGAGAAAATATACACAATGGTTTTGTATATCAATTCTCTCATTAAACAATTAGCAACCATGCTTCAATTGTAAACCTAAAATGAATTATAAATTCATTTGAATACTATTGAAGCATGGTTACCTATTTTCCTCCCATACTCTTACTTTACACCTCATTTCCATTTATGAAATAAATGGAAAATACAAAATGAGGTGGCCACCTTCTAGAAGAAAAACTGTAATAAATACGGATTTCCAACTACTTTACAAATATACCGACAATCAGATAAAAATCTGAACGCCCAAAAAAGATAGAATAACATGAAGAACGTAATACTAGAATATATATATCGAAATACATATATGTAAATTATTAAATCATTACCTGATTTAATAATCTGGCTCAAACCCGAGCCGGCTAGTATTACAAACTGTCTGATCGAAAATCCGAGTACCAAGTACATCAATCGATCGAACCCTGCACGTATCCAATACGGCTACTACATCATTTTGCCTAGATCAGGGAAACCCTCTGTGTGGGACACTAAAGACTCGACAGTACTCTGGAAGTGGGTTTAACCACAAGCACGTCAGTGGCACTAGCTATACGTAACTACTGCCCAGGTAACTGTCGAAAAGGAAGGCCGACGAACAAACTCATCCGGATCTCCTACTGAGCCTATCCGTGACAATATCCGTACAGTCCGGTCTCTTCGTCAAAGAGTATCGCATACCGTGTCTAGGGGATGGTGAACGTCAGACCCTAACAACCTGATAAGTCATGCTGATGTGGCTTAGGACCAATCCGGGAAACTACTGATCAACCTATCAGTAAATCCCAAGTGCCTTGGCTAAGGTCTTATGGTCCTAACCAATCGAATCACAGTGCGATATCGACTCCCTATACCGGGAAAGACGAATCCCCGACAATCGCTCACTGCCTCCATGTGGCTCGGGACTGAACCCAACAAAAACCTGTTTGCACGACGCAGTAGAGCCGTGGTAGGGTAGTGATCAAAGTTCAGTGGGAACTCACACGAGACAAATGCCGATCTCGGGTCTAAAGACTAACCTGTACACATGTCACCTGAGAACATCCATCAGACGATAGGTATAGTTCCATATGGAAGTTCTCGGCGAGTCCGTCCAGTGTACTCACACCCAGTGAGCACCTATATACGATCTTAGGTGCATCAGACCAATGGCTGCGGGACCAACCATCCCCCGACTGGGCTAGAAACGTACACACCAGTCTACTATGGAGTATCAGTGCCCAGTCTCGATACTCACGCGACTAGGGACCATTTAAGGATGTGCTTACGGACTACCATGCTCTTACAAGTATGATCGCCATCACAACGCAGGTAGTCAAGCAAGTTCCTAGGGGCTTTATCAACATGTAACCGTAATATGTAATATTGAGTATGACATATGCCATGTTAAGATAAAGACAAACCACAATAGTATACTACCGTATCGAGTCTTTATCAATATGTGCAAATCAGATATAATAACAATAAATACACATATCCTGATAAAGAAAAGTCAAATAATATACTATAAAACCGAACAAGATTGTTTTGTACATACATATCCCTAGTATCCATATGTATACATATACAATACTGGCCTCTAGGGCATATGCATCCAACAATCTTCCACTTGCACTAAAGGCCAGTGATTGGCGTACCGAATACCCAACGTCTGCTCTAAGGCCAGCTGCTGGCGTACCGCATACCCAACATCCTAAAAAGTCGCTCGAACTATGCTTGAGGGAGGGCCTTTGTAAATGGATCCGCCGTGTTGTCTTTCGTATCCACTCTCCGGACCTCGATCTCCTGGCGATCTACTATCTCCCTGATCAGGTGATACCGCCTTAAGATGTGCCTGGATTTCTGATGGGACCGTGGTTCCTTTGCTAAAGCTATAGCCCCATTGTTATCACAATACACTGGTATTGGATCAACAATGGACGGAACCACTTGAAGTTCGTCTATGAACTTCTTTATCCAGACCGCCTCTTTTGCGGCATTGCTTGTAGCAATGTATTCAGCCTCCATCGTCGAGTCTGCGACGGTATCCTGTTTGGAACTTTTCCAACATACCGCCCCTCCGTTGAGGGTAAACACAAAACCCGAGACAGACTTGCTGTCATCTTTGTCACTCTGGAAGCTTGAGTCGGTAAAGGACTCGACCCTGAGGTTTCTATTACCGTAAACCAGGAACATCTCCTTAGTCCTTCTCAGGTACTTGAGAATGTTCTTTACCGCTGTCCAGTGGTCCTCACCTGGGTTCGACTGATACCGGCTCACCACGCTTAGCGCGTAAGCTACATCTGGTCTTGTACATAGCATCGCATACATTATAGATCCTACCGCCGAAGCGTAGGGTATAGTGCTCATGCGAACCCTCTCCTCGTCAGTCTTGGGAGACATCTCTTGGAGAGGGTGATTCCGTGCAATGCGGGTATGTTGCCTCTCTTGGAATCTTCCATACTAAATCTCTTTAGTACGGTCTCTATATACCTGGACTGTGAAAGTCCCAGTAGTCTGTTGGATCTATCTCTGTAGATCTTGATCCCCAAAATGTACGAGGCATCACCTAGGTCTTTCATAGAGAACCTTTGTGATAAGAATAGCTTGACCGATTGTAGCATAGGAATGTCATTTCCTATCAAAAGAATGTCGTCCACGTACAAGACAAGGAACAAGACAGTTCGTCCTACAATCTTCTTATAAATACAAGGCCCATCTTCGTTCTTGATGAAGTCAAATTCCTTGACTGTCTCATCAAAACAGATGTTCCAGCTCCGCGATGCTTGCTTCAATCTATAAATGGATTTGAGCAACTTGCACACCTTTCCGCTGCTCTCACTGTCTACAAAACCTTACGGCTGATCCATATAAACGCACTCTTCTAAACTTCCGTTTAGAAAAGCCGTTTTTACGTCCATCTGCCAGATCTCGTAGTCATGGAAGACAGCAATGGCAAGAAAGATCCTAATGGATTTCAGCATAGCCACTGGAGAAAAAGTTTTGTCATAGTCCACTCCTAGTCTTTGACGAAAAACTTTTGCAACGAGTCTAGCCTTATAGGTTTCCACCTGCCCATCCACACCAAGTTTCATCTTGTAGATCCATTTGCATCCAACGGGTTTTACCCCAGGTGGAGCAACTTCCAGGGTCCACACTTTATTGGTGTACATAGACTCCATTTCAGATTGCATAGCATCCAGCCACTTATTAAAGTCCCTACTGATAATGTCCTGTCTGAAACTAGTTGGATCATCTTCTTCCAAGATGCAATCCTCTCGATCCCCATCTATGAGAAAACCGTAGTATCTCTCGGGAGGATGAGAAATCCTACTAGATCTGCGGAGTGGCTGAGGTTCGTCCGGGGTTATTGAATCTTTTGGTTCCTCCAAACCTTCAGCTATAGTTTGTTCTTCTGGAATTTCTTTCAGTTCTACCGTGCTCCCACTAATTTCTTTTGCAAGAAATTCCTTTTCTAAGAAGACAGCGTGGCGAGCAAAAAATACCTTCTGTTCCTCAGTGTGGTAGAATAGGTATCCATGCGAATGCATTGGATATCCAACAAACTTACATAAGACTGACCGTGCCTATAGCTTGTTCGGTTTCTGTGTTTTTACATAGGCCTGACATCCCCATATCTTAATACCCTTAAGACATGGCACCTTTCCTTTCGATATTTCATACGGAGTTTTAGGCACAGATTTGGAAGGAACCTGATTCAAAAGATATGCCGCTGTTTGAAGCGCATGTCCCCAGAATGAAAGAGGCAACTCAGCATCACTCATCATGGAGCGAACCATGTCCAATAGGGTACGATTCCTCCTCTCCGACACACCATTGTGTTGTGGTGTATACGGAGGAGTAAGCTGAGAGAGAATTCCATTCTCTTTTAAGTATTCTAGGAATTCCATGCTTAAGTACTCTCCTCCTCTATCAGATCGGAGGATCTTGAAACTTTTGCTAGTCTGGTTCTCTACTTCATTTCTGAATTCTTTGAATTTCTCAAAAACTTCAGATTTGTGTTTCATAAGATACACATATCCGAATCTAGAGAGATCATCAGTGAATGTGATGAAGTACGAGAACCCACCTCCTGCATGTACAGACATCGGACAACACACATCACTGTGTATGAGTCCTAAGAGCTCTGCTGCTCTTTCTCCATGCCCGGTGAATGGAGATTTGGTCATCTTTCCTTTGAGACAAGACTGACAAGTTTCATAAGATGAAAATTCGAACGTATTCAAGAGTCCATCTTTATGCAACTTACTTAGTCTTTTCTCTCCGATATGACCAAGTCTACAATGCCACAAGTAGGATTCGTTCGTATCTGAACTCTTCCTCTTGCGTGCGTTTTGTATATTGAGAACCGTATTTTGATTTAGAACATAGATACCATTACACAGTGTATCTTCTGCAACCAGTACCTTATCAAGGTAAATGTTCATGATATTTTTATCAAGAACAAAGTTATATCCATCTTTATTAATAAAGAAACTGATATGATGTTGCAAAGCATGGAAGGCACATAGTAGCAATTGTTCAAAATTGTAGTATTGCTATTTGGCAATACTAGGTGATATTCAACGATGGCTGCAGATTAACTTGTGCTCCGTTCCCTACTCTGAGGGACATATCACCAGGTCCAACTATCCTACTTTTTCTCAGTCCCTGCAATAAATTACAGATATGAGATCCTGATCCGGTATCGAGTACCTAGGAGGTAGGACTGACCGAAAAACAGTTCTCAATAACAAGAACGCCTGAAGAAGATGCAACAGTATGTTTCTTCTTCGATGGGGTTGTCAAGGAATTCAAACATTCATGTTTCCCTTGCTCATACTCATGATTGTTGTCATAAGTTAGAGTCGAACCAACGTTCCTCAGCCCCGAATAAGAATTCGGATCGGTCAAGCGATACATTTTATTATCTTGATTAGGGTGTGAAATGGTTGCTACCTGGAGAGAGAGAGGGAAAACACTCAGCATGCGCTCTTTCAAGATTAGATTGGTTTATTAATTTATCTAATCAGGATGGCTTCCACTGTTTCCTCAAATTCTTCTTCAAACCCTAAAAGAAGAAATAGTCGGGATTAATTGCACGTCACAATACTTGCTTTAACCTTTCAGCCAGGCCGGTGTTGGTACTTCGAGGAAGTTTTTCCAACGCTTTCGTGAAGTTCCTTAATTATATAACCTCTTTTCCCTGGAGGCGTAGCCCCGCTAATACCTTTCTAGACACCTACTTGGTTTATAACATTGATTGTTAAGTGAAAAAATCTCCCAAGAGTAATCCTACTCATCAGTGGGATCGGGATCCAACTATCATTGTGTGATGCACTAGATGGAATCCACTCTAGTCACCACACTCCAGAAGGTATGCTAAATCTGCCAGTTTCCTGTATGTTTGAAACTCCCGATGTGGTTTTTGCCCCTAGCGGTTTATGACCTTGAAAAAGGCCAACAAATCATAATCCACTAGTCAAGTTCAACCCGTCATTATCCTGGATTAATCTAGACCCACCCGTACATACCCTTGACAAAGGCCAATAAGGTTGTACGACTGTCCTAGATAATCGCATCTTACTATGCAACAAACAAGCAATATCTAGCTACCGTACACTACACCTTGACAAAGGCCAACAAACGCTGCACGAATACTAGGTACAACTCATTTGAAACGACGGAGGGCTATGGCTAGGTTTTTGGCGAAAAACCCGTCAACGTAACGAACTTGATATCGTTGAAGGAACCTGAGTAGTTTTTTAAATTTATATAGTGGCGAAAACCTTTGCTAAAGAGGTCACTCCCTGTGAAGGGATCTCGGCTCTTTCCTCGTCGAATGCGGTGCAGGATTTTTCAAACTGAATATCTCGATGGAAAGCAAAAATATTTGACTATATTAAAGTTATTACCCTGACGCAAACTTTTACTCAAGGGGTCACTCCCGGTGAAGGGATCTCGGCCCTTGTCTGATCGAATGAGATGCAGGATATTCCAAACTTAATACCACTATGCAAAGAAAAAGAGAACATCTGTAATGTCAGTTTTTAAAATCTGGTTCCAACAACATCTTTTTAGGTTTTTATCTTGCATTAATTAAAATTAATGCGGCCCCATCAAATTTGTAACCTATCACACCAGAAAAGAACGAAAATAAAATGTATGTATATGCTATCCGTATTCGCCACGGGGCCCTGTCATCACCCGTTAGGTTACTTAACTAACGACAGAGCGGGGGCTGGACTGAAGGGTTCCTGGGCACTCTCAAGAGGTCTCACAAGGCATCAACCATGCCAATTTCAAAAATTACGGTGCCGAGAAAACCTAATACGGATCGTTGGATAGAAGTTTAGGCGAAAAAGAAACTAGTTTACAACTAAACTAAAAGAACGGAAATACAACCTTTGTAGATCCGGTCCTCCACCTCCATAGCTCCGTGATGAAGTCCTCTCCGCTGTCCAAACCGAATCCCGGGCTCTAGCGTCGGCTTCATCGGAGAAATGGGCGGGCAAGGTCGTCGGCTTCGTGCCGAAGATGATCTACGTCGAGGCATCACAAGATCAAGCTCCCACTTCACCAAGTCATAAAACTTGTGAAGAAAACACCCTATACTACTTGGCAAGAGGTAGAGGATGAAGAAATAGGAAGTGGGTTCACTTTAGAATTGGATTTCTCACATGATTTCATCACTTGCCATTGATAAGGCAAGCTTTTCTTCTTTTGAAGATGAAGAAGAAGAAGAAGATAATATTATGATGAGTATTTTCCAAAAAGGAAATAAAAAGAATACTTATCATAATGTAACCATGGTCAAGTGTAGAGAATAGACTAGGGTTAAGTGGAATGGTTAGGGTTAAGCATGAGACAAAATGGTCACTAAGTCAAAGCTTCATGAAGCTTCATAATACAAACAAAGTTAGCAACCATTTTTCTCTTTATGCTTTTCATTTTCCATAAAGAATAAATAAATAAATGAATAAGAAAATGAAAACCCTAACCATTACACAACCATGGTTTAATCTTTACACAAACCCAAGTTAGCATGCATCATCAAACATGATACAAACTTGTGCACAAAAACATATCACATATACAATGTGCACAGTCAAGTGAGAAAAACCATTTAAAGTGAACCAATACTAGTTAATGCAAAGTAATATATCAAATATATAATTATGCATTAAATCATTAAATCAACACTTGATTCAATGATCCGGTCATGTCGCACACAACCGACTAGTATACAATGTATCGGCTTATCGAATCAATCCTTGATTCGATAAGTAGGTTATATCGCATACAACCATTCGACACATTCGTCGCGAGAATGGAATACGGTATCACATACACGTATTATTCTCGGTCCCGCACATATCTCATATGCGCTCCTATTTCGTTTCGCTTGAGGCAGGAAATCTCTGTGTAGGACTCTAAAGACTCGTCAATACGCCGGCAGCAGGTGATGATCATATCAAACACCCACAAGCCGCAAGCGGTCTGCTAAACGTAACGGCCACCCGGGTATTGAGCGATCAGAAGATCGACGAGCAAGCCCGCTCACACTCTAGTGAATCCAACCAGTAACACTACCGTACAGTCCGGTCTCGTCGTCTGATATGTCGCATATCTTGCCTAGGGGTGGTAAACGTCAGACCCCAATAGCTCGATAAGTCGTGTCGATATGAGGTCTATAACAATTCGAGAAACTACAGGTAACACTTACCAGTAAATCTCAGCAACCCTGGCCAGGGATTTCCGGTTATAGCCAATCGAACACAGCGCAACATCAACTCCCTATACCGGAAGAGACGAATCCCCTCCTATCGCTTATTGCCTCCATGTGATTCGGGACTGTACCCAAAAACCACTGTTTTGCACGCCCTCTTGTACGTGGTAAGATGGAAATCAAAGCACGGTGGGAACCACACAAGACTCTATGACGTTCTCGGGTCAACAGACTACTCTGTACCAGTGTCACCAGAGAACTGCCATCTGACGTAAGGTATAATACCATCTGGGAGTTCTCGGCGAGTCCGTCCAGTGTACCCAGTCTCTACTGAGCACCCGTACATCATCTCTGATGTCAAACACCAATGGATATGGGATCATCCATCGCCCATCTGTATGGGTCGAGAAGGTATACGCTAGTCTACTCTGGTATATCGATGCCCCGTCTCGATACACCCACGACTAGGGACCTTGAAGGATGTACTTATGGACTACCATGTCCCCACTAGTATGATCTGCATCATAGTCCAGGTAGTCAAGTACACATCCTAAGGGCTTTACCAACATGTAACAGAGAGACAATCAGTATACACGTTAAGGTCAAGAGTAACCAGATAGCATACTATCATGTCGAGCAAGAAAGTCCTCCCTATATATGTCCCAGCATCCACTGCAATATACATCCTATGTGCAGTAATGGCCTCTAGGGCATACATATAACTAACAATCTCCCACTTGCACTAGGGCCATCTGTAGCAGTGGTTGTAGTATCTCATACTCAACCATCCCATAAAAGTCTCTCTCTGGGAATAGGCCTTCGTAGGTGGATCCGCCGTGTTATCCTCTGAGTCTACTCTCCTAACCTCGATCCCTTAGAGATCAATCATCTCCATGATCAGGTGATACTGCCTTAGAATATGTCTGGATCACTGATGGGACCGACGTTCCTTGGCATAAGCCACAACTCCATTGTCTCACAATGGTTGGAACATAGTTCATCTCATGAAGCAATATACACCCAAACAGCCTCTTTGGTAGCATCTGTAGTAGCGATGTATACTACCTTTATCGTCTAGTATGCCACGGTATCTAGCTTGGAACTCTTCCAACATACCGTCCCTTTTCTGAGGGTAAAGATAATGCCTGCGACTGACATTCAGTCGTCTTTATCACCCTGGAACACTTCCAGTGATTCTCCCCAGGATCGATTGATACCATCTCACTACAACTAGTGAGAATCCTAACATCCATTTAGATCTATCTCATAGATCCAAAATCCAGGATTTAGTAGGTATCACTTTGATCCTATGTGGAGAATCATTGTGATAAGCGGAGATTGATCGAGCGTAGCATAGGAAACTCCTTCCCTATCAAGAGTATGTCATCCACGTACTCTACGAGGATTGTCACCATACTCCCTACTACCTTTTTGTTTATACAAGGTTCATCTACCATTTTGATGATGTCAAACTCTTTGACTAATACATCAAAACAGATGTTCTAACTCCGCGATGCCTGCTTTATCAAATAAAACATCTTGCACACGTTTCCGCTGCTCCCACTGTCTACGAGGTCCTCTGGCTGTGTACTTATAGACTTCCTCTTCTAAAGTATCATTTAGAAAAGCTGTCATGACACCCAACCACCAAATATCGTAGTCATGGTATGTAGCCGTGGCAAGTAGGATCTGGATGGACTTAAGCATAGGTACTGGAAAAGGTTTCATCATTATCGACGCCTGGTCAATGACGAAAATCTTTAACAAGTCTAGCTTTGAAAGTCTCAACTTTTCCATTTACACCAAATAATCTTCTCAAGATATACTTGCTCCTGATGGGGATTTAACCCTTCAGATATAGCAACCAAAGTCCATACTTTGTTGGTGTACATGGATTCCATCTCAGATCACTAAGCATCCAGCCATTCTTACAGAGTCTTACTCCTGATGGCCAGCTCGAAGCTAGTTGGGTCATCATCTCATGATGCAATCCTCGCTCCCACTGTTATAGAGCAACCGAAGTATCTCTCAGGTGGGTGAAGAACCCTACTAGATCGGCGGAGAGGCTGAGGTTCGTTGGAATCTACTGAATCCTTTGGTTTTACCAAATTATCTGTTGTATTTTGTATAGCTGGAACCTTTCCAGTTCTACATTACAGACCTTGCCTCGAGCTTGTCCGGATTTTGCTTTTAGACATTAGCCGGACAACCCCAAATCTTAACTAGCTTAAGACATGGGCTCTTCCCTTTCCATATCACATATGAAATGGTAGGCAACTGATTTGATTGGAACCATATTCAATAGGTATGCAACTTCTCAAGTGCATAACACCCAATAGGAAAAAGGTAACTCAGTAGTACTCATCATAAAGCACACCATATCAAATAGGGTGTATCTGCTCCGCCCCGATATACCATCGTGCAATGGTGTATATGGAGGAGTAATTCTAAGAGAGAATCTCATTCTTAGAATAGTCCAGGAATCCCGTGCTTTAGTATTCTCCTCCTTGATCACATCAAAGGACATAATACTTATACCTGTATTTTGGTTCTCTACTTCTAACTTATATTCTGTGAATATCTCAAAAGGTTCGGACTTTTGTTTCAACAGGAACATATGTCTGAATCTTGAGAGATTATCAGAGAATGTAATGAAGTACAAAGAACCGGTCTTGGTATGTGTAGATAGGGGACCTTACATACATCAACATGTATCAATCCCAAGAGTTTATTAACCCTTTCTCTGTTCCAATAAACAGAGCTGGTGTCATTATATCTTTGTGACATGACTGGCAAGTTTCACAAGATGTAAATTCAAACTGATTTAAATATGCATCTATATGTAACTTCAGCTAGTCGGGTCGCATTGATATGACCTAGTCTACAATACCTCAAGAAGGATTCGTTCATTTCTGAACTCTTCCTTTTATGTGTGTTCCATATACTAAGAACTGTAGTTTGATTTAGAACATCAATGCTTTTAGATAACGTGCCTGATCCGATCAACTTTTGATATAGGAAATGTTCAAAACATTATCCATCAATACAGAATTTTATCATTTATTTACTAAATAAAGAGACTGATATGATTTTGTATATCAGGTTCGGTATCTAATAACATTCGTTCAGAATCAATGTATAGGTTATACAGGGTGACAGTGACCGACAGACTTGGCGGCAACACTTGCCCCGTTTTCTGTCTCATGAAACTTATCACCCGTTCTCAGTTTTTCTACCCTTTTGTAGCCTTATGTAACAGATTACATATCTGGGATCCTGATCTGGTATCATATGTAAGTGCACGGCGGTGCCCCGGCCGTCAATCCGACGCCGGAATGCGGAAGCGGTGATAAACTTTAATTTTTGCGGACTTAGCAAACCGGCACCACCGCGCACTAAACCCCGGATCGGGCCATTAAACTAGTCTAAGCTAACAAGAGGATGGGTTAGAGTTATACCGACTGATCCGAGTCCTCCGGTCTTCATCTCCACTCCGATCTCCTTGCGGGATCTCCGTCCGTCTCCTCCTCGTCGGAAAGGGCACCAGGAAGCCGGGTACTTATACGGGCTCCCACCTCAATACCGAGGCAACTCGGGCGCGAAGCTGGCGAGTCTACGCGTCCAAGATTTGCTGTAGAATGCGTAGTGTAGAACCTATGTCTCATTTGGGGTTTGTTGCCATTTGTAGATGATGGAGGAATCAAGATAAGAAAAATGGTGCTTGCATTTTTCTAGCATGAAAAGAGATCAAGAATGAAACACTCTCAAAGATGAAGCTCTCCTCTTCTCTTCTCTCTTTTCTAATGAAAACCTTATCACTTTAGAAAATGGTGGAGCAAAGAATATGAAGCATGAAGGGAGGTAAGTGTAGGATAAAGAGAATGGTGACCATATCCAAAACATTATCATTACCAAAACTCAAATCAACCTCAAATCCATTCTTATCACAATAAATGCATGAAAAGCAAAGATGCTTTCATAATAAATCATCTTGCAAATAAATCCTCCACAATGTATTATTTGCAAACTTGCAAATAACCCCCTCCATCGGAAAAGTCCGGCCAGGAAAGAACAAAGGAAAAACCGGCCGGAACGGAATGCAAACTGGCAACTCCAGAAAACTGGTCCCGTAATAAATTACAGGAAAACCTCGATACTGTGCATACACACCCGCATCTGTATTCCGTCCGGATACAAATGCAATGAGATAAAATCTACACTGTACTATACTAGGATCCGGCTTAAACCAAAGCCGGCTAGTAATATCCGTCCGATCCTGATCCGTGCAATACCGCACGTATCTGATCGAACGCTGCCATATAACCATACGGCCTCTAGTATAAACCGTCCGATCCTGATCCGTGCAATACCGCACGTATCTGATCGGACCCTGCCATATCTCCATACGGCCTCTACAGCGTTTCGCCCGAAAGCTTGAGTAACTGAAAGTGTGGTGGACTCTAAAGACTCGTCAATACTATGGCTGTGGATTTAACCACTAGCACGTCAGAGGTATAAGCCAATACGTGACGGGCCACCAGCTATTGACTAAAAGGGACGTCGATGAGTGAACTCATCCTGACACCCGACTGAGCCTGCCAGTGACAATATCCGTACAGTCCGGTCCGTTCGTCTATGAGCATCGCATGTCGGGCCTAGGGGGTTGGTAAAAGTCAGACCCCCAAAAGCGGTACAAGTCGTGTCGGAGTATAGCCCAGAACACCCTGAGATACTACTGGAATACCTACCAGTAAATCTCCTGCCTTGGCCAAGGACTTCGTGTAATGGCTCTCCTAGACACAGCGCGACCTCACCCCCAATACCGGGAGAGACGAACCCCTGAAGATCCGCTCACTGCCTCCATGTGGCTCGGGACTGTACCCAACTAAAACCTGTTTGCATGACTCCTTTGAGCCGTGGTAGGGTAGTAATCAAAGCACAGTGGGAACTCACACGAGACAAATGACGATCCCCAGGTCGATGAACTAACCTGTACACATGTCACCTGGGAACTGCTATCTGACGTCAGGTATAAGACCAACTAGCATGTTCCCGGCGAGTCCTGTCCGGTGTACTCATAACCCAATGAGTACCTGTATACATCTTAGGTGAACCAACTGACACCAGTGGCTTGTGAGATCGGCCACCGCCCCTCGTCGGGGTCTCGACTGTATACACTAGTCTACTCTGGAGAATCGATGCCCTGTCTCGAAACTCCCACGACTAGGGACCTTTTAAGGATGTGCTTATAGACTCCAGCTCTCACTTATATGATCGCCCTCATACTGCTGGCAGTCAAGCAAGAATCCTAGGGGCTCTATCAACGTGCAATAGCGACATGTCAGGTCACCTAAAGCAGTACACGATGATAAAGGTAAACCAGATAGCATACTATCATCTCGAGTAAGACTGTCCTACCGGGATAGGTCCTCCCTCAATCATTGCAATCACGTGCCTGTGATCCAATAATTAACTCTGAGGGCCCTATCTCCAACAATCTCCCACATTCACTCAAGGCCAATTATTGCGATGTCGCATACTCACAGCCCGTGTGATACCGAACACCCAACTCCTCTACTAGTCAGTCTCACAAAGCTCGTTAGCGAAACTATTGCGTTCGAGGAATAGCCTCAGTGAGTGGATCCGCCTTGATGTTTCTTTCTATGTCTCTCTATATCTCAAGTTCGCGGAGAAAACTATCTCCCGAAATGAGCAATACCTGTCTTAGAATGTCTGGATGTCTGATGGGACCTAGCTCATAAATGAACTCCAAATCCAAACTTCTTAGACTGTATCGTCAACTGAACTTAATCAGTATCCTGCGCCATGCCTCCCTCAGTATTGCCTTGGACCACCTGTCCAAAATACTGCCCCTCGTCAGAAGGAAAACTATAACTCTGACAACCTCCTTGTCGTCCATGTCACCTTGGAAGCCTGGAATGATAATTGTCTCCCGAAAGAGGCTTTTCGTTATCATGTCCCTAGAACAGCCACTTATGTTCTAAAACTGCTTCCGACTGTTCCTCCAGGATTGGATCAATATCAACTTATTGCACTTACTGCAAGAACAACATCTGGTGTGGTACTTGACATCTCATGATTGACTCAATTGCCTAAGCAAGTGATCTGCCAGTCATGCACATCCCTCTCTACTTTAGTCTATAAGACACCTTTAGAGAGGGTGACTCCATCAACTGCAGGTACAGTACCGTGCCAGGAGTCGTCCATTCTAAATACTCTTAGAATGCTGTCAAAGTACCCTGATTGGGAAACCACCCAAATCTAGATCTAAAACCATAGATCTAGTAACCAGTATGTCTGATATAATGTCCAAGTCCTTTTGTGGAGAAACCACTGTGTGACGACCAAAGTATAACCGATCGTAGTAAAGGAATATCACTTCCTACTACCTTCTCAACAGATCTATCCCCTATTCTGATGACGTCAAACCTATGACTGTCACATCAGAAATAGATGATCTATCTCCGCTACATCTGCTTTAGTCTATAAATGGACATAAGCCTGATGTCCACCAATGCTTCCGCTGCTCCCACTGACTACGACAACCCTATGGCAGAGTCATATAGACGTGCACTTCTAAAGCTAGTTTAGAACGACGCTATATTCATCCTCCTGCCGGGTCTCGCAGCCTGGAACAACAACAATGGCAAGTGTGGGTAAACAAGAACTTCCCTGTCACCGTCCTTGAGGCTACCGGAGTACCTCTCGGGTGCCTGAAATTACCCACCTTATCTGCGGAGTGGCCAATGGAATGTCAAAACAGATTGAATCTTTAGGTTCCTTATCAAATCTTCAGTAATCGTTTGCGGTTCTGGAATCACTTCCAGTTCTACCATACTCACACTACTGTTTTTTTTGAAAAAATCCATTTTTAGTAAAACTGTGGCGAGTCTAGAACAATATTTCTATTGATCTGCTAGATGGTAGAAAGTCAACCCTCGTCATAGCCTGGGTCAACCCACAAACAGCCATTACTGAAACGTGCCTTGAGTTGTCCAGTGTCTGGTTTTAAGCATAAGCCGGTCAACTCCCCGTACCTTAACATCGTTAAGATATGAACTGTTCTATATCCAATATAGAACCAGAGGCACTGATTCAATTGAACTAGATTCAAATCATGCAGCTATCTCCAGTGCATGTAAACTAAATGGAAGGAGGCCGATAAGCGTTACTCAACTTAGGAATGCTTCCAATTATGAGTAACCTGAAAGAGAAGCAATTTCTCTTTATCATTACTATCAACTGAACACCATACACAAGTATCTACATCATCGATCACTTTGAAGAATCCCGATACTTGCTACACCTGGTTCTCTACTCTATTCAAATACCTATAACTCCTCAAAACTTAGACCCTGTGTTCCTACGAAACACATGTCTAAGAACTAGAGAACTTAAAAGTAAACAGAATATAGTATGAGGACCAACCCCTCTGTCCTAATGGACACTGGACAACATACAATATTCTGTATAAGTCCGCTGAGTCTAACAACTCTTTCACTGTGCGTCGTAGGTTGAAAACTGTACTTATGGCTAAGAAGAATTACACCGCTGTTTGATGCTCCTTACCTAACCATCCACTGATATAGGTAAATGTCATCGACATAATATCAAAAGGTATATCTCACTCTATGAAAATAGACGTACAGATATATCAATTTGAAATTGGTGCACAACAGCGGATATTCAAAACCAAATATTTGCCGACCGGCAAACAGCCCAGATGATCTCCTCAAATATCACCGATTATAACGAATCCCGACATAATGAGGATGATCACCCTATTCCCAATAACTTACTCCCACTCATCATCTGTAAAACCATACAGATGTGAGAATCATACCTGGTAAATACATACCCTGGAGTAAGTATCTAATCGGGAAATCAGTTTTCTTTTAACAGTACACAGTGAAACTGAAACATCGAAATTTCTCGATGGGGTATCCTGGTATTCCTAGTAATGCCTCTTCCATTATCCAGATTCACAACTGTAACCGTATAATTCTTTGCCACCTCTCCAAATCCCTTTATATGTCTTTAGTCATTACCTTCTGCACACCCCTTAGGCCAAATGATTTTCTTCCTTCCCTACCGTTCGGCACCAGCCTATGGTTTGGAAGAAGACTATTCAATAAACATAATGGGTGTACTGTCCTAATCCTAGGAGCACTCGCAACGCGAGAGAAGGTGAAGATAAAAGACACCTGAATGTACTTTATTCTTATTTCTCCGGAACCAGGATCCATCCCCGAACTGGAACAAGTTCCTTTCGATTTCGTATATAACCATACGATGGAGTATCCAAATAAACTGTGGATCTTCGTAGTGATACGGAGTGTCCTGGAGAAATACAAAGGTGATTTAGAATTGGCGAAGAAATACTTGGTTCGGTCGTGAATAGCAGTCACAATTTACTTTGCCCTCTTACTAATCCCTTGCTTTGTCTTAATCTTAATACCTTCTGCACACCATCGTTATGCTAATTGGTTTTCTTCATTCCCTACCGGTCGGCACCAGCCTATGGTTTGGAAGAAGACAATCCAATTTGCGTAATAGGCGTAATATCTCCTAAACCAAGGAGTACTCGCAATGAGAGAAGGTGAAAAGAAAAGACAACTGAATAATCCTATTCGTTTTCTCCAGAACCAGAAACCATCCTCGAAATCTTTCGAGTTCGTATATAACCATACGATGGTTTTGTCCAATGGAAGTGGACGTTCGTAGTAATACGGGGTGTCCTGGAGAAAAGGGTAAAAGTAGGAGTGGCAATGAGGTTTGCAACTCCGACAATCCAAAAGCCAGTGTTAAGAAGGTTCGGTCAACTTGGTCACTGAGTCAAGTCTTAGGGTCGGGTCAATGGTCGCTGCCAAAGAGAGAGAGAAAAGAAACACTCAGCATGCACTCTATCCTAGATCAGAATGGTTACCAATTTATCTAATCTGGAAACCTCCCACTGTACCTCAAATTCTCCTCCAAACCTGAAAGAAGAATTAGTCGGGGTCACCCGAGGAGTAAACCAACTCATCAGTGGGAATCGGGATCCAACTCTCATCGCATGATAACGTGACGGAATCCGCTCACAGTATCACACTCCAGAAGGTATGCGCATATCTGGCAAGTTTCAGTTCTTTTGAAACTCCCGATGTGATTTCTGCCCCATGCTCTTATGACCTTGACGAAGGTCAACAAATCATAAGTCACATGTCAAGTTCTACCCGTCATTGTCCAGGTTACTTTGAACCCACCCGTACAAGCCCTTGACGAAGGTCAACAAGGCTATACGACTGTCCCAAACCAACACATCTATCTATGCAGCATAAAAGCAACAAGCAGCTACCATGCACTATGCCTTGACGAAGGTCAACAAACATAGCATGAATACTACGTGCTACCCGTCTGAAACGACGGAGGGCTACGAATGGTTTCTGGCGAAAACCTTTAACGTAATGAACTTGATATCGTTGAAGGAACTGATAGCTTTTTAGAAAATATAGTGACGAAAACCTTTACTAAAGAGGTCACTCCCGGTGAAGGGATCTCGGCTCTTTCCCCGTAGAATGGGGTGCAGGATATTCCAAATGAATACCATGATGCAAAGCAAAAGTAATCGGCTATAGTGAAGTTAATGCCCTGACGCAAACTTCTGTCCAAGGGGTCACTCCCGGTGAAGGGATCTCGGCCCTTGCCTCGTCGACTGAAGAGCAGGATATTCCAAATGAATACCACGATGCAAAACAAAAGTGAACGTCCTTGCAATAACAGCTTTTTGAAAAGTGTTCCAACAACATCAGAATAGGTTTGTTTTAACTTGCATTGATCCGAATCAACGCAGTCCCATCAATTGATCACACCAATAAAGAACGAAAATATACTGACGTACGTATATGCCATCCGCATTCGCCACTGGGTCCCGTCATCACCCGTTAGGTTAGCTTACTAACGGCAGAGCGGGGACTGGACTAGCGCGGATGAAAAACATATACAACATCTACTAATATATATACCAATATATTATATTCGCTCAAGGCGTGATAAGAAATGCAACATCACAGAAATGTACAGCATCACAGGACAATACAGATATCTGGGATCCCCGGGTTTCACAGAGCCACTACTGAAACCCGACGTTCCCCTGGTCGTGTGGATAGACTGTGCAATGAAATCCTAGACCCCTACGGGCGCGGCAAGTTACCCGCCAAAACCTGAAGCGAGGCAGCCCCCTTCAGCGCCGTGAATGGACCACCCAGCACTTCACGGAATCCGGTAACTTGGGCACCCCTCCTGGGTCAACCTGTACCCCCTACGAGTGCAGCGAATAGCCCGCCAATCCTAGAGTGAAGCCCCTTCCGTCCCAATGCCATGAGATGCGGGCTTGTTGCCTTCCAGAACCCGGCTATCCGTGTACCCCTCCGCGGGGTAATCCTAGTACAGAAAGTAAAATATACATACAACGGGCACATCGACCGCAACCAGGCCGTGCCCCAAAAGAATAATACAAACAGGCAGTGAAGGCAGTCCCCATGTCGGATGCTCGCCCCGCAATATCAAATGTACATAATACAACAAAACTGTACTAGCATTACATCCAGGCTATCCCCCACGACCAATCCGCAACATCACAGCATAAACACAAACATCAACGTGAAAGTCACGTTCGCAAATCCGTCCAACCGGGCTATAGCAGTTAGACCGGATTTACCGATCAAGTGACATTCACGGTCGCAGATATAATGTAAATACTGTGAAAAATGTGTTTAAAATATCCGATCGATCAAATATTAACAAGTGGGCCCCCAAGCAATACTGTAGTACTCACAGAAATTCTGGGCCCAAATTTAATATCCCAAAACCCCTAAAATAAGCCCAGAAGCCCACTGGAAAAATACGAAGCATTGATCCCACCAACATGCGGCGGAACCGCGGCAACAAGGGGGGTTTTTCCGCGGTTCCGCGCTCGAGCTGAGGGATCATTGTCTCGAATTTTCCCAGAGTTCTTAGAACTCCCTGCACATCATTCTGAGACCACCTGAAAAATTTTTCGAGCAAGAAAAAATTCAACAGAAAACTGATGTGAACTAAAATTGGGTTTTTGGAATTTTGGTCGATCGAAACTGAAAAACACATCAAACGAAGCTAGACGAAGTTAATGGCGAGGCTCTGATACCACTGTAAGTGCACGGCGGCGCCCCGGCCGTCAATTCGACGCCGGAATGCGGAAGCGGTGATAAACTTTAATTTTTGCGGACTTAGCAAACCGGCACCACCGCGCACTAAACCCCGGATCGGGCCATTAAACTAGTCTAAGCTAACAAGAGGATGGGTTAGAGATATACCGACTGATCCGAGTCCTCCGGTCTTCATCTCCACTCCGATCTCCTCGCGGGATCTCCGTCCGTCTCCTCCTCGTCGGAATGGGCACCACGAAGCCGGGTACTTATACGGGCTCCCACCTCAATACCGAGGCAACTCGGGCGCAAAGCTGGCGAGTCTACGCGTCCAAGATTTGCTGTAGAATGCGTAGTGTAGAACCTATGTCTCATTTGGGGTTTGTTGCCATTTGTAGATGATGGAGGAATCAAGATAAGAAAAATGGTGCTTGCATTTTTCTAGCATGAAAATAGATCAAGAATGAAACACTCTCAAAGATGAAGCTCTCCTCTTCTCTTCTCTCTTTTCTAATGAAAACCTTATCACTTTAGAAAATGGTGGAGCAAAGAATATGAAGCATGAAGGGAGGTAAGTGTAGGATAAAGAGAATGGTGACCATATCCAAAACATTATCATTACCAAAACTCAAATCAATCTCAAATCCATTCTTATCACAATAAATGCATGAAAAGCAAAGATGTTTTCATAACAAATCATCTTGCAAATAAATCCTCCACAATGTGTTATTTGCAAACTTGCAAATAACCCCCTCCATCGGAAAAGTCCGGCCGGGAAAGAACAAAGGAAAAACCGGCCGGTACGGAATGCAAACAGGCAACTTCAGAAAACTGGTCCCGTAATAAATTACAGGAAAACCCCGATACTGTGCATACACACCCGCATCTGTATTCCGTCCGGATACAAATGCAATGAGACAAAATCAACACTGTACTATACTAGGATCCGGCTTAAACCAAAGCCGGCTAGAAATATCCGTCCGATCCTGATCCGTGCAATACCGCACGTATCTGATCGAACGCTGCCATATAACCATACGGCCTCTAGTACAAACCGTCCGATCCTGATCCGTGCAATACCGCACGTATCTGATCGGACCCTGCCATATCTCCATACGGCCTCTACAGCGTTTCGCCCGAAAGCTTGAGTAACTGAAAGTGTGGTGGACTCTAAAGACTCGTCAATACTATGGCTGTGGATTTAACCACTAGCACGTCAGAGGTATAAGCCAATACGTGACGGGCCACCAGCTATTGACTAAAAGGGACGTCGATGAGTGAACTCATCCTGACACCCTACTGAGCCTGTCAGTGACAATATTCGTACAGTCCGGTCCGTTCGTCTATGAGCATCGCATGTCGGGCCTAGGGGGTTGGTAAAAGTCAGACCCCCAAAAGCGGTACAAGTCGTGTCGGAGTGTAGCCCAGAACACCTTGAGATACTACTGGAATACCTACCAGTAAATCTCCTGCCTTGGCCAAGGACTTCGTGTAATGGCTCTCCTAGACACAGCGCGACCTCACCCCCAATACCGGGAGAGACGAACCCCTGAAGATCCGCTCACTGCCTCCATGTGGCTCGGGACTGTACCCAACTAAAACCTGTTTGCACGACTCTTTTGAGCCGTGGTAGGGTAGTAATCAAAGCACAGTGGGAACTCACACGAGACAAATGACGATCCCCAGGTCGATGAACTAACCTGTACACATGTCACCTGGGAACTGCTATCTGACGTCAGGTATAAGACCAACTAGCATGTTCCCGGCGAGTCCTGTCCGGTGTACTCATAACCCAATGAGCACCTGTATACATCTTAGGTGAACCAACTGACACCAGTGGCTTGTGAGACCGGCCACCGCCCCTCGTCGGGGTCTCGACTGTATACACTAGTCTACTCTGGAGAATCGATGCCCTGTCTCGAAACTCCCACGACTAGGGACCTTTTAAGGATGTGCTTATAGACTCCAGCTCTCACTTATATGATCGCCCTCATACTGCTGGCAGTCAAGCAAGAATCCTAGGGGCTCTATCAACGTGCAATAGCGACATGTCAGGTCACCTAAAGCAGTACACGATGATAAAGGTAAACCAGATAGCATACTATCATCTCGAGTAAGACTGTCCTACCGGGATAGGTCCTCCCTCAATCATTGCATTCACGTGCCTGTGATCCAATAATTGACTCTAAGGGCACTATCTCCAACATCATATACCAAGGATGCGGAGGATACTGAGAAACAGTTCTGTATAATGAACACACCCGAAGATGATGCATCAACATGCACTCTCTTCGTTTGGGCGGCACGGGAAATCTGGTATTCCCCAATTTCCTGCTCTGTCTTATAACAATTATAAGTTGGAGCGGGACCAACGTTCCCCATCTCAGTATAACAAGCGGGTTCGGTCAATAATCCATATTATTATATTGATTAAGGCGTGATATGGTCGCTACCTGGAGAGAGAGAGAAGAAAACACTCAGCGTGCGCTCTTACAAGAATAGATTGGTTATTATTTTATCTAATCAGGATGGCTCCCACTGCTTTTTATCAAATCTTCCTTCAAACCCTAAAAGGAAGGACTAGCCGGGATTAATTACACACTACAAGTTCGCCAATCTTTCAGCCAGGCCAGTGTCGGTACTCTGAGGGAGGTCCCCCGTGCTTTCGCACGAACCTAATTAATGTAAACCTCGTTTTCCCAGAGGCGTAACCTCGTTAACACCTTTCTAGACACCTACTTGATCGGCTAATTGTAATGTGTAAAACTCTCCCAGGAGTAACAATTACTCGCAGCGGGTATCGGGATCCAACTATCTCATAGAAGGTATGCAATCTCATTGCAAATTTCAACACTTGAAATTCCCGATATTATTTTGCTATGACCTTGACGGAGGCCAAACAACCCATAGTCCGCTAGTCAAATTCAACCCGTCATTTCCTGATTGAATTAAACCCACCCGCACGACCCTTGACGGAGGCCAAACAACGCCGTACGAATACCCTAATCCAATCGCATCATATGCTAGCAGATAAGCACTAGTTAGCTACCGTACACTACACCTTGACGGAGGCCAAACTACCGCAGCACGAATACTAACTAGTACTTATCTGAAATGACGGAGGGCTACGACAGGTTTTTCTGAAAACCTATTGCGTAATGAACTTGATATCGTTGTAGGATCCAATGAATTTTGAAATGGAGTGTTTTTTAGGCTTTTCTAGTTTTGCTAAAGGAGTCACTCCCGGTGAAGGGATCGTCGGTCCTTTCCTCGTCGAATGAGGTGCGGGATATATCATATATATCACTGTGCAAAGCAGAACTCTTAAAAGCAATCAAAAGACAAACCGAGTGTGTAGCATCTGCCAGTTATTGCTAAAGGAGTCACTCCCGGTGAAGGGATCTCGGTCCTTTCCTCATCGAATAAGGTGCAGGATATATCACATATACCGCTGTGCAAAGCAAGAACTGTAGCTACCTGTTTTATTTTGAAATTCGATTCTACAACATCTTTAGGTTTCTTTTATTTCATTAATCACATTAATGAATTCCCATCATTTAAGTACCTAAACATCACAGATAAATACGACGTACACTTATGCCATCCGCATTCGCCTCGATGTCCCCTCGTGCACCGTTAGGTTAGGTGACTAACGGCAGACCAGGGCAGGGCTAGCGCGGGTGTAAAACATAAGTAACGTCTATATAATATATCATATATACTATATATAGTATCTATCAGAGAACATCACATGATCACATCACAGATATCGCAGCAGAAGAAACATAAGAAATATTGGATATACTAGGACGTCCGTGTTTTCAATACGAGCCAGTATAAAACACGGATTCCACGGTCGTGATGAATAGCCAAACCCACACCCCTAGACCCCTACGAAAGCGGCAAGCAACCCTACCAATTCTAGAGTTAGGAGACCTGGACTCGACTCCTCGAGTTGGTCTCCAACTGGACTCCAGAACCCGGTTACTTGTGCCCTCCTCCTTGGGTCTATCCTAGTGCGGAAAAGTAAATAATATACAAAAGGTGACAACTTCCGCAACCTGGAAGTGCCCCAATAAAAGAATATTACATACAAGCTTTTACATGAATGAAAATGAAAAACACTCATCTCACATAAAAAACCCCGGCTATTCAAACACGACGATCCAATATAACATATCCAGCAACACATAACATCACATGTCATCAACGTAAGTAAATATGCGCATCCCAATTGTCGTTGACATATAGCAACGAAACCGGCGATATCACATATTACACTTACGGTCTCAGAAAAGAAAGTGTAAAACTACAACAGTTGGAATCCGCAACCACCTCAGACATCGCATGCCTGACCAAATGAATTACTTAGACATCACATGCCTAACAATTATAAACCCCGCATTTTAGTCTCATTATCGAAAACACTTTTCAATATCAAGTCGGGCAATTCAACAAGATTCCCGACATCCTGATCGAATGCTCGTCGCAAACTTTAGTAGGAGGCCGCACCCCCGATGCCGTCGACGAAGTGCACCAAGGCGGAACACCGCTGCCGCGAGCACCCGAACGGATGCTTTCGGCGACGGGGTTCTCCTACAGTCATTTGGTCGGGGCTATGGCGTGAGGCGGTCTATTAAGTTTACCCGGCGAGTATCCGCGTACGCTACGTGATTGCGACGGACTTTTGATCACATCAAAATTCCGTGGCAACCGATCAAGTGAGACTAAAGTGCTACGTTTATAACATTCATTCAGTTATCTCATAACTTATTGTGAATTCCAATTATTGTATCACATTCCGGATAAATAGAAAATGTTAAACTTTCCGATCGAACAATCAAACACCCAAGTTTTCCCGAAACAGATCAACTCTTGAAATAAGTCTAAAAACATTCAGTTCGTGCCTCAGTACCAACGGTCCAGCCGTAGAAGGGTCAAGCCAACGCCTCACATGTGGCACGCCGTACTGCCCCAAACCCTAAGGTTCAAAGGGCAGTTCAAGACGGTCACATAATCGAGTTAAGGTTTGTTGTCTTCTAGAGGGTCCATCGAGTTACTTGCACTACTTAGAACGTCATTAAACTACGGAAAAATCCAACACTTGGAAATTTCCCGACAGGGGAAAAATTGGGTATTTATATCCGGTCGAACTTTTTAACATATTCTAAAAATTATCCGGAATCCACATTGACAAAATCTGATAATCCGATCGAATCATCGAATCCCCAAAACAACCTGGAATATTCAACTCTTGAATAAATATTAAAATTTCCCAGAAAACTCAGCATTAAAATCAAGAAGTTACTGTGCCAAAATCATTGACTGATGAGACTTGTTGACCGCGGAACCGCCGCATAAGCCATGCTTATGCCGCGGTTCCGCCGCGCTTTGGAAGAATCATGAGTCCCGTTTTGTACAGTAATTCTTAGAATCTCCTTATTAGTTTTCTGCATATTTTTAATACTCAAAAATCCACAAATTCAGAAAAAGTCCAGAGAGCCGTTTTGAGTTGGGGTTTCGGGTCGATCGGACTTCAAACTCCGTCTAGACTTCGCCTAAGGCTCTAGCTAGGCTCTGATACCACTGAAGGGTTCCTGGGCACTCTCAAGAGGTCTCACAAGGCATCAACCAGACCAATTTCAAAAATTACGGTGCCGAGAAAACCTAATACGGATAGTTGGCTAGAAGTTTAGGCGAAAAAGAAACTAGTTTACAACTAAACTAAAAGAACGGAAATACAACCTTTGTAGATCCGGTCATCCACCTCCATAGCTCCGTGATGAATTCCTCTCCGCTGTCCAAATCGAATCCCGGGCTCTCACAAGGCATCAACCAGACCAATTTCAAAAATTACGGTGCCGAGAAAACCTAATACGGATAGTTGGCTAGAAGTTTAGGCGAAAAAGAAACTAGTTTACAACTAAACTAAAAGAACGGAAATACAACCTTTGTAGATCCGGTCATCCACCTCCATAGCTCCGTGATGAATTCCTCTCCGCTGTCCAAATCGAATCCCGGGCTCTAGCGTCGGCTTCATCGGAGAAATGGGCGGGCAAGGTCGTCGGCTTCGTGCCGAAGATGATCTACGTCGAGGCATCACAAGATCAAGCTCCCACTTCACCAAGTCATGAAACTTGTGAAGAAAACACCCTATACTACTTGGCAAGAGGTAGAGGATGAAGAAATAGGAAGTGGGTTCACTTTAGAATTGGATTTCTCACATGATTTCATCACTTGCCATTGATGAGGCAAGCTTTTCTTCTTTTGAAGATGAAGAAGAAGAAGAAGATAATATTATGATGAGTATTTTCAAAAAAGGAAATAAAAAGAATACTTATCATAATGTAACCATGGTCAAGTGTAGAGAATATACTAGGGTTAAGTGGAATGGTTAGGGTTAAGCATGAGACAAAATGGTCACTAAGTCAAAGCTTCATGAAGCTTCATAATACAAACAAAGTTAGCAACCATTTTTCTCTTTATGCTTTTCATTTTCCATAAAGAATAAATAAATAAATAAATGAATAAGAAAATGAAAACCCTAACCATTACACAACCATGGTTTAATCTTTACACAAACCCAAGTTAGCATGCATCATCAAACATGATACAAACTTGTGCACAAAAACATATCACATATACAATGTGCACAGTCAAGTGAGAAAAACCATTTAAAGTGAACCAATACTAGTTAATGCAAAGTAATATATCAAATATATAATTATGCATTAAATCATTAAATCAACACTTGATTCAATGATCCGGTCATATCGCACACAACCGACTAGTATACAATGTATCGGCTTATCGAATCAATCCTTGATTCGATAAGTAGGTTATATCGCATACAACCATTCGACACATTCGTCACGAGAATGGAATACGGTATCACATACACGTATTATTCTCGGTCCCGCACATATCTCATATGCGCTCCTATTTCGTTTCGCTTGAGCCAGGAAACCTCTGTGTAGGACTCTAAAGACTCGTCAATACGCCGGCAGCTGGTGATGATCATATCAAACACCCACAAGCCGCAAGCGGTCTGCTAAACGTAACGGCCACCCGGGTATTGAGCGATCAGAAGATCGACGAGCAAGCCGCGCTCACACTCCAGTGAATCCAACCAGTACTACTACCGTACAGTCCTGTAACGTTTTGAAAATAGTTTCGGTGAAATTTCGAAAAATCGGTAAAATAAGGGGGTTTTCTATAAAAAGTCAAAATACAAATATCTTATTATAAAAATTAAATATACATATTCTAGCTATGTAATTGCTATTATTTGGTGTTTATTGAGCCGCTGGTGAAATTTCAAATTTTCTGAAAAAAATATTATTTTATTATTATTTTAAGCCGTCACTAATACATTTAATTAGGGAAAATTACAAATTGGAATGAGTTGAAACAAATTTTGTGCATCATAAAACATTAAATAAAATTTTATCATGTGGTTTTTGGAACGAAATCATTTGCCAAAACGGTTTAGAAATTATTGAAGAAAAAAGGCTTTTTTTTAGCGTAAATGGATGCTTGGGGTATTGTATTTATCATTTTCCATCACCCCACACCCGTACCCACACCCCCACTTACTCCTCCCCATGGCTGAATTCAGCAGCCACCATATTTTCCCCTACTTGATTTTCAAAGGAAAAGATATGAAAGAAAAGAAAAGAAAATGGGTGAATTAGGTGGACTTTTGACCTTACCTTGACCTTGACTTTCCTCCCTTGTATTTTCTCTACCTCCCTCTCTCTCCTCACACACCCAATCAGGCCGAGCCCCCCCTCCCAACAGTAACAGCCCCCCCCCCCCCAAAAAATCCCACTCTTTTCTTCATCAAAAAAATCCACAAATCACTTCAAAATCCATGCAAAATTCAAATCTAAATCCAAATCCGACTCCTACCCATTTTAGCTTAGCCCGTATAGCATGGATCCTTGTGAAAAGAGGGCATTTTGGGAGGCCATGGATGCTTGTGGATCTTCATATGTTTTGGATATAATTCTAAACATTTTTGTTGCTTAATTTGTTACTAATTTCTTAAGCTAATTTAATTAAGTGTTAATTTGGATATATGAGTTTAATTGCAAGTTTTGGAATTCAAGTTATGAATTTGAATGCAAGTTAGGGTTTTGTAAAATTGGTGTATGGTGGTGTGTTATATTTAGGCTTTTTGTCATGTTAATACAAGATTAGTAGCTAGTGCTAATGGTTAGTTTAAAAGAATTGTGTTAATGTGCTAATTTGCCTACTAGATTTTTGAATTTGGTTAAACACTTGGGATTAAAAATGTGTTTAGGTTTTTCATGACTTCATTAACTTTATTAAGTGTGGTTTAATGCTTTAGATCATGCAAATCTAAGCTAGATTGTAGTTTGTGCATTTTTGCTTTGAAATTGTTAAAAAGGGTATTTTTGTAAACTAGAATATTAGGGTTTTTGGAATTTAATGAGATTAAATTCCGGAAATTGTTTCTATGACTTATTTAAGATATTTAATAAGTATATTGGCCGCTACATTCATTTAAAAATCATGTTTTGTACAAAAACGGCGAATTGTGCTTGCTAGATTTTCGGAAAAATGACTTTTTAAGTGAAATTGGGGTTTTTGTGAGTTTTAACCTAGTTTATACTAAAATTAGTGTTCTTGAATATGCAAATGAGTGTGATTGGAATTTTCTCGATTGTTTGACGTTTGTACATCGACATCGAGGGTTGGTTTGACTATTCTTGCATGCGTAGGCGATAGGTTTGGACCTATGCGTGATACGCGTGCCGATTTGATTTTCGTATGTCGTTTCGATTTCGAATTTAGTTTTAATGCGATACGGTGCGTTATGATATGTAGGTACCCCATGCGGACTTCGAGACGACAAGCAAGCGCGTGGCGACGTCGGCACCGGCGAGCGAGGACCAGGTGAATAGATTTATATCTACGGGAAGAAGTCGGGTGGATGGCGTATAGCACCCCCGCAGTCCGTGGTGATATATACGGATGCGTATACACACCAACAATTTATGATATGTGTTAGGATTTATTATTGATGATTTTAGATGGATATTGGTGTTCGATTGGTGCATGGTTACGAAACCTTAGGTAGTGGTTGCACCACACATACACACACACCCATATTTGCTTACATTCTTCTTTCATATGTGTGTACGTGGGATTATATATTGATGTGTATATTTACACATGGTTATGGGACTATGTGTTTATATACTGGAATTGAGGATAGTAATTGGGATTTGAGATGAGTCGATGATATTGGGCTTGAGGCCAGAAGATCCGTGATGTGTTTTGGTTCGTATTGAGATACGACATGATGTTTTAGCGGGTCTTTTGACATACTGATTCTTACGTGCATGCATACATAGATGGTATCAATATTGTACTAGACGTAGATCATGATATTTGATAAAGAGGATATCAGATGAATAGTCTGATGAATGTGATATTGACCCGTACCCAGATTTGGGGATGCCGTACGACGGATTTACGTACGAGCTATATTTTGATGATTGATTCGCACTCTTGACTTGGGATGTCTGGTTATGGATATTATATTTATTGAGGCGGGATCACCGACTGTATATATACAGGTATGTATATATATCGACTCAGATGATAGGCGGTTTCCTTACCTGTAGTTCAGCTTGTTAGTTCAGCCGTATAGTTTAGTGCAGTTGTTAGATTAGATTAGACCCCTACCTATTTCAAAACTAGCGGATTGTGGGTATTTTAAAAGACTGGTCAAGGGATCTACGGATATTTCAAAAGACGTATCCTTTCTTAAAAACCACCGTAGCTCTATTTTCAAAACCCCGCGGTTCGTGTTATTTCAAATGGCACCATTTGTAGGACTTATATTAGATTAATGCAGATTAGTTATAGTTGCGTCTAGTTTTCAGCTCCCGCTCATTTTGTGGTCCGCTTCGCATCGCATGCTTATTTTTATGTTTCATACTCCATTAGTGATATCATGCTGTTAGGACACCAGCACCATTACCGATGATGCGTATGTACCACGTACACTTAATTGCCGGCTCACACACATCTTCATCGGTAATTGCCATGTCACGTACACCTTAGAAAATATTATTGCTTAACTTAGCTAGATAGCTAGTAGTTTGACATAATATTCGGGTACTTACCTTATATGCCAGCTTAGATACTGTAGTTAGTACTTGTCACTTCATGCATACTGTTATTCATCGTTATGCCGCATTCATGGATTCTCATGCATATATTCACTATTTTACGTGTTATTGAGGTTTTGGATTCGGATTTCCATGAGATTTTCTGGATTTGGAGGAAAACCGCAAAAACATAAATAAACCTTTTGTCTCTTTTAAAATGAAAAGTGCGGTTTTCCTATGATGTATGAATCGTCCACCATGAGTTTGCTGATGGATTTCGAGACCCGATTCGAGGAGTGGAGGAACCGTTTCGGGTACATGGTGGACCCGGTATGGTACCCCGGGGCAAGATGAATGTGGTGTTGACGTTGAGCCTGGCAGGGGACAGATTACCTACCGGTGATATTACCCGACGCGTCGAATATCCGGAGGATACCGTCGTGATCTTGAGATGGATGGTAGGGGCCGGTCTGGACTGACGGCGCCCTAGATATTGAGATTGAGACATTGATATTTCGAGATAGTGAGATTTATGTTTTGTGTCGATGCTAGACACTGTTGATACTGATTTCATTAAGATACCTCAGTTTAAAAATACGAAGGAAATCTCACTAATTTATGAAAACAATTTCTTCATTTACATGTATTCTGTTTTCATGCATTCATACCTCATTCATATGATATATTGCTACCTGAGGCACTGACACGGGCACATGAGATTTCACTCGGTTAGATATTACCCTAGCCATTGTTATAGGCTGCTTGTTATGTATATTTTTGAGGTTATATTATGATCATTGACCTAGGTTGCGTTATTTATGCGATTTCTGTGCGTAGATGTTTTTCTATTCACGAGTTGGGAACTCACCCCCGTTGTGCCCCAGTTTCTTGCAGGTTTGCCGTACGGGTTTCATTACGGCGTTGCGGGCTCAGTTTCATTCGGGTGACTTGCTAGTAGGTGGGTTTTTCTTGTATCGTACCCATCATATTACCTTGTATAATATTATTCAGTTGTATCTAGTAAATTCCATCAACCAAACATGTATTTATTGAGATAGAGACCAGTGTTGTTTATTCTTTCAACCTTAGAGTCGCTCGTTATATTTCTGGTGGTTTCGAGTTTCCTTTTGAGTTTTGATCCTCGTCGTTGGCGTTGTATATTATATTGCTTGTGTGGTTGTGACCGTCGATTGACGAAGAGCTAGCTCCCGCTTGGGGATGCCTTTTTATTGATTTCGTATACTATTCATGTTGTATCCCGTTTGGGGGCCAGTTTTTACAAAGGAGACTCTGCCGAAATTTTCAGGAAATACTTGATGTTTTTAAAACCGCATAACTCGGCTTATGCTATTAAAACTACTTGATTTTAAATTGGTTTTCCTTCACTCTACTACTTTTCTTGGTTTGGATTTCTGGGTTTTCGGTTTACTTAGATTACGTACGCCTCGAGACGTTCGTAGTTTAAGTGCCGGTCATGTTCCGTACTTTCGGGGCGTGACAAGTTGGTATCAGAGCGTTAGGTTTTAACCTTCGGAGCGTAGGATGACCCTTGGTTGATGGAATAGGTGACTAAAGTAGAGTGACGTACCGTTGGTATGTTCCGCGGCATATTTACGACACGCCACTCCACTTATGAAGCCTTAGGATGTACATTTCCTTGTTCAGTATTATATTCCTTCCTGATCTAGCCTCATCGGTACCAGTTTGGTTTTGCTGCTACGGTTACGGGCAGGGAGAGCTACGGCTAGAGTTGCGGTCAGCACAAGCTCGTCACGAACGAGGACTGACCAGGGCGAAATTCCGGCGACACACGATTGCAGAGATGTGTCTTTTTACTGTGTTTCCGCGCCACGAGCGTTTGGCGGATCGCCTTTATGAGGTTACTCGGAGGTGCTGATCGACACTAGAGAATTGAGCCAATGATGGATGCCAGCCAGATTTTGATGACCGTTGGTGTGTTGCTTACTCCTGATGATTGAGGCACGGGTCAGCATGCAGACGAGTGAGCCAGTTATTGCTGCGAACGACGAGATATCGCCCCAGATGTTGGAGCTATTGCAGTATAAGTTGTACTAAGAGATGATAGAAGGTCGCTAGTCATCGAGGATGAATGACTAGGACATGTGGATCGTTCGCCTATCCCGATGCGAGGTCATCAGATAGATTGATTCCAGCTAGAGAGGACTTCACGCGGAGACGTTGGGAGTCGACAGAGACGATCGAATGTGAGAAACCTATTATTCCAAGTTTAAGGTAGTCGGAAAGACATGCAGGCAATTCTATGGTCCCTCTAGAAGAATGAAACCCTAACTCGACTTAATGACCGTGTGAAAGCCTTTGAACCTTAGGGTTTGCGGCAGTTCTGCGGCGCCATTAGTGAGGCTTGGGTTTGCCCTTCTACGGCTGGACCACCGATGCTGTGGTATGTACTCGATACTATTAAACTGTACCCAAGATGCTGAGCTCTTGGGGGATTATGAGGTTTTGACGAATCGATTGGATGGCTCGACTTAATTCGGATGCTAGGTGGTGAGGTGCATTTCTTGGGAGACTCCAGATATGAGGATAGCCGTTGGAGCTCAGTCCATGCAGCCGCGACGAGACGAGTCCAAAGCAGACGACATTAGAGAGAAGTGGAGTAAGAGGTTCACACCAGATCTAGATAAGATGATGTTCCACTCCGCCGACATCAGAGAGGCGATGCGCATGCCGAGGCATGGTACCTGGACTTACCTTGCAGAAGGAGTCGCGATGAGTATGCAGTCGTTCCAGAGCAAGCTGCAGATATAGGAAAGGACAATGACTCCGGACAGTTGGCAGAGACGAGACATGGAAGAGACTGTGAGCAGGATTCCTTCCAGGACATTGCTGCAATGATACTTGCACCCAGGATCAGATGTGTCACGTACATTCAGAGAGCCAGAGGCCGACGCCAGTAATATGCTGTCTTACGAGTGGTCGCAATGATTGACCAGAGAAGTGCCAGAACGGAATCGTCCCCGTTAGCACATCTGACAGGGCCGATGAGCCGATGGACCAAAACATTGGTAATTCACAGTGAAGACCTTGACCCAGGAGTGGCCATGGTTACGCACATCAGCAGGACAGAGTTCATGATCATCGACGAGACGTCCCACTAGGGACCGTGGCAGTTGGCCGAGATTCTTAGAGGATGCGCTTGAGCGGTACTGTTCCGCCATTATTGATTTCGATGTTTTGGGTGATTTATTCGTATAATTTGATTTTGATGATTGAGGATTTACGGTCTTTGCACAGTGTTGCACTTGATATCGTTTTCGTGCTTTAGTTTCACATGTTTGTGATTTTACGGTTTTAAACAGTTGAGTTGATTTTGTGCGTATGCACGCATGCGATTTGGTTCCTGCACTCTGTATAGTTTATATATGCTGGCAGTGCAGTGACATGTATTTTGTGCACTTGGATACACTGGATTTCGATTTCGAGGGTGATGCTCGACATTTGTTTTGTGCATTTTATGCACCGGATTGGATTTTTAGCGCCTGTTGGGCGCCTGTTACGAGATGCGATTGGTGCACACCAGATGCACTAATTCGAGATTTTTCGTGCATGTCAGATGCACCTGATTTTGCTGTCAGGCACACACGTTGCCAACGACAGATGTTTCGTGCACACCCGATGCACTTAGATGTTGTTTCTGTGCGCATGTATGGCACATTCATGGATTTTGATTTCCGTGCGCACCAGACGCACGTAGCATTCATGTGCATATTTTGGGATTTATTTCGTATAGAGCAGTACGTTTTTATGATATTGCTATGTGTTTTCGTACTGAGCAGGATTAGTCAGAGGACAGTACCTGAATATATTTTGCATGCATTGATAGTTATTGAAGGGATTTCCAAAAAGCGAGCTATAGCCTCAGTATTTACCTACGTGTCTGATATGACACGAAATGTTTAAAACAAGGAGACCCTTCTAAATTGTTTCCAAAACGACGGAACGTACATTTCAAACAAAGGTATATATGTATATAGTTATTTTCTTATGATAGACGTCCGCCACTGTGCAGTGTTATACGCGTGCACAGCGACTTAAAGAGATTTGACATGCATTTCCTTCAGATACTTACATATATAGATTCGATATTTACATGTATAGTTTCGAGTTATGTCATATTGGTTTTGATTTGGATTTGGCATTGATATCTTCTCCATGACTCCGATGATTGCGGGATGCTTGACGGAGTTTTGATTTGAGTTATATACTCATTTTTCAAGCGCATGCGCTGCGCTACGATTTGTTTTATATATTTACAATTTAGGAACCCCGACGACTTGATGGTTTTGGTTTAGATGTTTTAGTATTTGGGGAGAGTTTTAATTTAAATTCGGGAACCGAATTTCTTTAAGGGGGGAAGATTGTAAAGTTTTGAAAATCGTTTCGGTGAAATTTCGAAAAATCGGTAAAATAAGGGGGTTTTCTGTAAAAAGTCAAAATACAAATATTTTATTATAAAAATTAAATATACATATTCTAGCTATATAATTGCTATTATTTGTTGTTTATTGAGCCGCTGGTGAAATTTCAAATTTTCTGAAAAAAATATTATTTTATTATTATTTTAAGCCGTCACTAATACATTTAATTAGGGAAAATTACAAATTGGAATTAGTTGAAACAAATTTTGTGTATCATAAAACATTAAATAAAATTTTATCATGTGGTTTTTGGAACGAAATCATTTGCCAAAACGGTTTAGAAATTATTGAAGAAAAAAGGCTTTTTTTTAGCGTAAATGTATGCTTGGGGTATTGTATTTATCATTTTTCATCACCCCACATCCGTACCCACACCCACACACCCCCACTTACTCCTCACCATGGCTGAATTCAGCAGCCACCATATTTTTCCCCACTTGATTTTCAAAGGAAAAGATATGAAAGAAAAGAAAAGAAAATGGGTGAATTAGGTGGACTTTTGACCTTACCTTGACCTTGACTTTCCTCCCTTGTATTTTCTCTACCTCCCTCTCTCTCCTCACACTCCCAATTAGGAAGAGCCCCCCCTGCCAACAGCAGCAGCCCCCCCCCCAAATCCCACTCTTTTCTTCATCAAAAAAATCCACAAATCACTTCAAAATCCATGCAAAATTCAAATCTAAATCCAAATCCGACTCCTACCCATTTTAGCTTAGCCCGTATAGCATGGATCCTTGTGAAAAGAGGGCATTTTGGGAGGCCATGGATGCTTGTGCATCTTCATATGTTTTGGGTATAATTCTAAACATTTTTGTTGCTTAATTTGTTACTAATTTCTTAAGCTAATTTAATTAAGTGTTAATTTGGATATGTGAGTTTAATTGCAAGTTTTGGAATTCAAGTTATGAATTTGAATGCAAGTTAGGGTTTTGTAAAATTGGTGTATGGTGGTGTGTTATATTTAGGCTTTTTGTCATGTTAATACAAGATTAGTAGCTAGTGCTAATGGTTAATTTAAAAGAATTGTGTTAATGTGCTAATTTGCCTACTAGATTTTTGAATTTGGTTAAACACTTGGGATTAAAAATGTGTTTAGGTTTTTCATGACTTCATTAAATTTATTAAGTGTGGTTTAATGCTTTAGATCATGCAAATCTAAGCTAGATTGTAGTTTGTGCATTTTTGCTTTGAAATTGTTAAAAAGGATATTTCTGTAAACTAGAATATTAGGGTTTTTGGAATTTAATGAGATTAAATTCCGGAAATTGTTTCTATGACTTATTTAAGATATTTAATAATTATATTGGCCGCTACATTCATTTAAACATCATGTTTTGTACAAAAACGGCGAATTGTGCTTGCTAGATTTTCGGAAAAATGACTTTTTAAGTGAAATTGGGGTTTTTGTGAGTTTTAACCTAGTTTATATTAAAATTAGTGTTCGTGAATGTGCAAATGAGTGTGATTGGATTTTTCTCGATGGTTTGACGTTTGTACATCGACATCGAGGGTTGGATTGACTATTCTTGCATGCGTAGGCGATAGGTTTGGACCTATGCGTGATACGCGTGCCGATTTGATTTTCGTATGCCGTTTCGATTTCGAATTTAGTTTTAATGCGATACGGTGCGTTATGATATGTAGGTACCCCATGCGGACTTCGAGACGACAAGCAAGCGCATGGCGCCATCGGCACCGGCGAGCGAGGACCAGGTGAGTAGATTTATATCTACGGGAAGAAGTCGGGTGGATGGCGTATAGCACCCCCGCAGTCCGTGGTGATGTATACGGATGCGTATACACACCAACAATTTATGATATGTGTTAGGATTTATTATTGATGATTTTAGATGGATATTGGTGTTGGATTGGTGCATGGTTACGAAACCTTAGGTAGTGGTTGCACCATACATACACACACACCCATATTTGCTTACATTCTTCTTTCATATGTGCGTACGTGGGATTATATATTGATGTGTATATTTACACATGGTTATGGGACTATGTGTTTATATACTGGAATTGAGGATAGTAATTGGGATTTGAGATGAGTCGATGATATTGGGCTTGAGGCCAGAAGATCCGTGATGTGTTTTGGTTCGTATTGAGATACGACATGATGTTTTAGCGGGTCTTTTGACATACTGATTCTTACATGCATGCATACATAGATGGTATCAATATTGTACTAGACGTAGATCAGTACCCCGATCATGATATTTGATAAAGAGGATATCAGATGAATAGTCTGATGAATGTGATATTGACCCGTACCCAGATTTGGGGATGCCGTACGACGGATTTACGTACGAGCTATATTTTGATGATTGATTCGCACTCTTGACTTGGGATGTCTGGTTATGGATATTATATTTATTGAGGCGGGATCACCGAATGTATATATACAGGTATGTATATGTATCGACTCAGATGATAGGCGGTTTCCTTACCTGTAGTTCAGCTTGTTAGTTCAGCCGTATAGTTTAGTGTAGTTGTTAGATTAGATTAGACTCCTACCTATTTCAAAACTAGCGGATCGTGGGTATTTTAAAAGACAGGTCAAGGGATCTACGGATATTTCAAAAGACGTATCCTTTCTTAAAAACCACCGTAGCCCTATTTTCAAAACCCCGCGGTTCGTGTTATTTCAAATGGCACCATTTGTAGGACTTATATTAGATTAATGCAGATTAGTTATAGTTGCGTCTAGTTTTCAGCTCCCGCTCATTTTGTGGTCCGCTTCGCATCGCATGCTTATTTTTATGTTTCATACTCCATTAGTGATATCATGCTGTTAGGACACCAGCACCATTACCGATGATGCGTATGTACCACGTACACTTAATTGCCGGCTCACACACATATTCATCGGTAATTGCCATGTCACGTACACCTTAGAAAATATTATTGCTTAACTTAGCTAGATAGCTAGTAGTTTGACATAATATTAGTGTACTTACCTTATATGCCAGCTTAGATATTGTAGTTATTACTTGTTACTTCATGCATACTGTTATTCATCGTTATGCCGCATTCATGGATTCTCATGCATATATTCACTATTTTACGTGTTATTGAGGTTTTGGATTCGGATTTCCATGAGATTTTCTGGATTTGGAGGAAAACCGCAAAAACATAAATAAACCTTTTCTCTCTTTTAAAATAAAAAGTGCGGTTTTCCTATGATGTATGAATCGTCCACCATGAGTTTGCTGATGGATTTCGAGACCCGATTCGAGGAGTGGAGGAACCGTTTCGGGTACATGGTGGACCCGGTATGGTACCCCGGGGCAAGATGAATGTGGTGTTGACGTTGAGCCTGGCAGGGGACAGATTACCTACCGGTGATATTACCCGACGCGTCGGATATCCGGAGGATACCGTCGTGGTCTTGAGATGGATGGTAGGGGCCGGTCTGGACTGACGGCGCCCTAGATATTGAGATTGAGACATTGATATTTCGAGACAGTGAGATTTATGTTTTGTGTCGATGCTAGACACTGTTGATACTGATTTCATTATGATACCTCAGTTTAAAAATACGAAGGAAATCTCACTAATTTATGAAAGCAGTTTCTTCATTTATATGTATTCTGTTTTCATGCATTCATACCTCATTCATATGATATATTGCTACCTGAGGCACTGACACGGGCATATGAGATTTCACTCGGTTAGATATTACCCTAGCCATTGTTATAGGCTGCTTGTTATGTATATTTTTGAGGTTATGTTATGATCATTGACCTAGGTTGCGTTATTTATGCGATTTCTGTGCGTAGATGTTTTTCTTTTCACGAGTTGGCAACTCACCCCCGTTGTGCCCCAGTTTCTTGCAGGTTTGCCGTATGGGTTTCATTACGGCGTTGCGGGCTCAGTTTCATTCGGGTGACTTGCTAGTAGGTGGGTTTTTCTTGTATCGTACCCATCATATTACCTTGTATAATATTATTCAGTTGTATCTAGTAAATTCCATCAACCAAACATGTATTTATTGAGATAGAGACCAGTGTTGTTTATTCTTTCGACCTTAGAGTCGCTCGTTATATTTCTGGTGGTTTCGAGTTTCCTTTTGAGTTTTGATCCTCGCCGTTGGCGTTGTATATTATATTGCTTGTGTGGTTGTGACCGTCAATTGACGAAGAGCAAGCTCCCGCTTGGGGATGCCTTTTTATTGATTTCGTATACTATTCATGTTGTATCCCGTTTAGGGGCCAGTTTTTACAAAGGAGACTCTGACGAAATTTTCAGTAAATACCTGATGTTTTTAAAACCGCATAACTCGGCTTATGCTATTAAAACTACTTGATTTTAAATTGGTTTTCCTTCACTCTACTACTTTTCTTGGTTTGGATTTCTGAGTTTTCGGTTTACTTAGATTACGTACGCCTCGAGACGTTCGTAATTTAAGTGCCGGTCATGTTCCGTACTTTCGGGGCGTGACAAGTCCGGTCTCGTCGTCTGATATGTCGCATATCTTGTCTAGGGGTGGTAAACGTCAGACCCCAATAGCTCGATAAGTCGTGTCGATATGAGGTCTATAACAATTCGAGAAACTACAGGTAACACTTACCAGTAAATCTCAGCAACCCTGGCCAGGGATTTCCGGTTATAGCCAATCGAACACAGCGCAACATCAACTCCCTATACCGGGAAAGACGAATCCCCTCCTGTCGCTCATTGCCTCCATGTGATTCGGGACTGTACCCCAAAACCACCGTTTTGCACGCCCTCTTGGACGTGGTAAGATGGAAATCAAAGCACAGTGGGAACCACACAAGACTCTATGACGATCTCGGGTCTACAGACTACTCTGTACCAGTGTCACCAGAGAACTGCCATCTGACGTAAGGTATAATACCATCTGGGAGTTCTCGGTGAGTCCGTCCAGTGTACCCAGTCTCTACTGAGCACCCGTACATCATCTCTGATGTCAAACACTAATGGATATGGGATCATCCATCACCCATCTGTATGGGTCGAGAAGGTATACGCTAGTCTACTCTGGTATATCGATGCCCCGTCTCGATACACCCACGACTAGGGACCTTGAAGGATGTACTTATGGACTACCATGTCCCCACTAGTATGATCCGCATCAAAGTCCAGGTAGTCAAGTACACATCCTAAGGGCTTTACCAGCATGTAACAAAGAGACAATCAGTATACACGTTAAGGTCAAGAGTAACCAGATAGCTTACTATCATGTCGAGCAAGAAAGTCCTCCCTATATATGTCCCAGCATCCACTACAATATACATCCTATTTACAGTAATGGCCTCTAGGGCATACATATAACTAACATGGACTAGCGCGGGTGCAAAACAAATACAACATCTACTAGTATATATATAAGTATATATAACATTCGTCCCAGGCATGATAATAAACAACATCACAGATAACAATACAGAATGGTGGATAATCTTGAAGCCCCGGGTTTCATTTGTGTCTCAAATAAAACCCGACGTTCCCTATCATGTGGATAGCCTGTGCAATGTAAACCTGTACCCTCTACGAGTGCAGTGAATAGCCCTGCCAATTCTAGAATGAAGCCCCCTCCGTCTCGGCGCCATGAGAATGAAACCTCTTCAGTCTTTACGCTATGAGATGCGGGCTTGTCGCCTTCTAGAATCCGGCTATTCGTGCACTCCACCGTTGGGTAATCCTAGTACAAAATATTAAAAAAATATATACAACCGGTGACATCGACCTCAGCCCGGTCGTGCCCTAAAATAATATACAAACGGCAAAGACGGCAATCCATATGTCGGACGCTCGCCCTGCAATAACAAATGTACAATTGAATTATAAACTGTATTCTAACATTGCACCACATGCTATCCACCACGACAATCCAACCACAATCACAGCACAAGCACACAACATCAACGCGAATGGCACGTTCGCAAAACCCGTCTAAAGGAACATATAGCAATCAGACGAGTTTTACCGATCGAGTGTCATTCCCGGTCGTAGATAAAAGTGAATGTACTGATAACAAAATTACGTGTTTTAAAATTACGATCGACTAAACTTTTCAAGTGAGCCCCAAGTATTAAACCAACACTGTTACAAATCTGGGCTCAAAAAATAATTATCCATAAACCACAATCCCAACAATTTAGAGGCCCGGAAGAAATTTATGGCCCAGAGGCCCATATACTGCGCCAGAACCGCGGCCAAGTGTGGCTTTATGCGGCGGTTCCGCAGTGGAATTATGGGTTAAGGGGATCAAATTTCTTATGGGTTCTTAGTAAAGCCTGCATGATTTTCTGACAACAAAAAATTGACTTTTTGAGCACTTTTACATGAAACCCATGTGAGGAAATGCGGTTTTTGAAAAATCCAGTCGATCGTTATTCAAAACACGTTTAAACAAGCTAGTATAGGTTTTATGGGTGGCTCTGATACCATGAAGGGTTACCCTAGTGCCCCGGCCATCTTTCGTGGCCAAATGCGGAACAAAAATTTTAAGACGAACAAAAACTTGGCACTAGACTAAAACCTTAACCGGATCTTTCCATAAACTAACTAGCAAAAGAAGGAGAGCTATCTACTATGATGAGGAATTCTTACCGAACGAACCAAGTCTTTCGGTCTTCGTTCTTCATCCTCATCTCCTACTAGCCACCTTGAACTTGCTTGATCTTCTTTCCTTGCTCCGTCGGTTCTCCGGGATCGAGCTTGTTCTCCGGTCTTCCTTGGTCCTTGATGATCCACCCGGGGAGTATGATTCATGGCTCTAGCTCCTAACTATGTAACAAAAGGAGCAACTAGAAAACTTGGTTTTCTAAACCATGTAGTCTAGGATGTAGTGAGGGTGTCTAAGTATTTTCTATCTCTTTTCTAACCTCTTCACTTGTTTCTCAACTCATGAGAATGTTAGTGAAGAGGAAGAAGATGAAGGTGGATCAAAGCAAGAGGAGGGAGAAGATGAGAGCAAAAGAGAGCTCAAGGAAAATAATGAATCAACCATGAAATAGAAAACATATACAATGGTTTTGTATATCAATTCATTCATTAAACAATTAGCAACCATGCTTCAATAGTAAACCCAAAATGAATCATAAATTCATTTGAATACTATTGAAGCATGGTCACCTCTTTTCCTCCCATACTCTTACTTTACACCTCATTTCCATTTATGAAATAAATAGAAAATACAAAATGAGGTGGCCACCTTCTAGAAGGAAAACTGTAATAAATACGGATTTTCAACTACTGTACAAATATACTGGCAATCAGATAAAAATCCGAACGCCCGAAAGAGATAGAATAACACGAAGAACGTAATACTAGAATATATATATCGAAATACATATATGTAAATTATTAAATCAATACCTGATTTAATAATCCGGCTCAAACCCGAGCCGGCTAGTATTACAAACAGTCCGATCGAAAATCCGAGTACCAAGTACATCAATCGATCGAACCCTGCACGTATCCAATACGACTACTACATCGTTTTGCCTGGATCAGGGATACCCTCTGTGTGGGACTCTAAAGACTCGACAGTACTCTGGCAGTGGGTTTAACCACAAGCACGTCAGCGGCACTAGATGTACGTAACGGCTGCCCAGGTACCTGTAGAAAAGGAAGGCCGATGAGCAAACTCATCCAGATCTCCTACTGAGCCTATCCGTGGCAATATCCGTACAGTCCGGTCTCTTCGTCAAAGAGTATTGCATACCGTGTCTAGGGGATGGTGAACGTCAGACCCTAACAACCTGATAAGTCGTGCCGATGTGGCTCAGGACCAATCCGGGAAACTACCGATCAACCTATCAGTAATTCTCAAGTGCCTTGGCCAAGGTCTTATGGTCCTGACTAATCGAATCACAGTGCGATATCGACTCCCTATACCGGGAGAGACGAATCCCCGACAATCGCTCACTGCCTCCATGTGGCTCGGGACTGAACCTAACCAAAACCTGTTTGCACGACTCAGTAGAGCCGTGGTAGGGTAGTGATCAAAGTTCAGTGGGAACTCACACGAGACAAATGCCGATCTCGGGTCCAAAGACTAACATGTACACATGTCACCTGAGAACTTCCATCTGACGATAGGTATAGTACCATATGGAAGTTCTCGGCGAGTCCGTCCAGTGTACTCACACCCAGTGAGCACCTGTATACGATCTTAGGTGCATCAGACCAATGGCTGCGGGACCAACCATGTCACGTCCCGAAAGTACGGAACATGACCGGCACTTAAACTACGAAACGTCTCTAGGCGTACGTAATCTAAGTAAACCGAAAACCCAGAAATCCAAACCAAGAAAAGAAGTACAGTGAAGGAAAACCAATTTAAAACAAGTAGTTTTAATAGCATAAGCCGAATTATGCGGTTTTTAAGAACATCAAAATTTATTGAAAATTTGGCAGAGTCTCCTTTGTAAATACTGGCTCCCAAACGGGATACAATATGAATAGTATACGAAATAAATAAAAAGGCATCCCCAAGCGGGAGCTAGCTCTTCGTCAATCGACGGTCACAACCACATAAGCAATATAATATACAACGCCAACGGCGAGGATCAAAACTCAAAAGGAAACTCAAAACCACCAGAAATATAACGAGCGACTCTAAGGTCGAAAGAATAAACAACACTGGTCTCTATCTCAAAAATACATGTTTGGTTGATGGAATTTACTAGATACAACGGAATAATATCATACAAGGTAATATGATGGGTACGATACAAGAAAAACCCACCTACTAGGAAGTCACCCGAATGAAACTGAGCCCGCAAAGCCGTAATTAAACCTGTACGGCAAAACCTGCAAGAAACTGCGGCACAACGGGGGTGAGTTGCCAACTCGTGAATAGAAAAACATCTACGCACAGAAATCGCATAAATAACGCAATCCTAGGTCAATGATCATAATATATCCTCAAAAAATATACATAACAAGCAGCCTATAACAATGGCTAGGGTAATATCTAACCGAGTGAAATCTCGTGTGCCCGTGTCAGTGCCTCTGGTAGCAATATATCATATGAATGAGGTATGAATGCATGAAAACAGAATACATGTAAATGAAGAAACTGTTTTCATAAATTAGTGAGATTTCCTTCGTATTTTTAAACTGAGGTATCATAATGAAATCAGTATCAACAGTGTCTAGAATCGACACAAAACATAAATCTCACTGTCTCGAAATATCAATGTCTCAATCTCAATATCTAGGACGCCGTCAGTCCAGACCGGCCCCTACCATCCATCTCAAGACCACGACGGTATCCTCCAGATATCCGACGCGTCGGGTAATATCACCGGTAGGTAATCTGTCCCCTGCCAGGCTCAACGTCAACACCACATTCATCTTGCCCCGGGGTACCATACCGGGCCCACCATGTACCCGTGACGGTTCCTCCACTCCTCGACACGGATCTCGAAAACCACAGCAAACTCATGGTGGACGACACTTACATCACTAGAAAACCGCAATTTACATATTTTAAAAGGTTAATAAGTTTAGAAATTTTGCGGCTTTCCCCCCGAAATCCAGAAATATCATAAATCTCAAGAAGTCATTACAAGTGCATATGTCAATGCTAATGAATGTATATGGTGTCAATAACCAAGTTGCAATGTATGATTAATAACTAGGCATGAGCAATGGAATAACAGTATGCATGAAGTGACAAGTAATAACTACAATGTCTAAACTGACATATAACCCAGGTACACTAATATTATATCAACCTACTAACTAACAAGCGAAGTCAAGCAATTATATTCTCTAAAGTGTACGTGACATGGTAATTACCGATGAAGATGTGTGTGAGCCGGCAAGTAGGTGTACGTGGTACATACGCATCATCGGTAATGGTGCTGGTGTCCTAACAGCATGCTATCAATAATGGAATATGTAGCAAAATAAGTGTCACGACCCAAAAATGGTACGTGATGGCCCTAATACTACGCAACGCCTCCAGACGTAACGCAGTACAAGAAAGCCAAAACCCAGAAATCTAAACCATAAAAATACGGAAAAGATAATATAAAGTTTTGGAAACATTTGAAATCACAACCCAAATTCTTTAAAATAGTCCACATTTTTCTGTAAATTTTGGCAGCACCTCCTTTGTAAAACAAGCCCCTAAAAAGGGTACAACATAGATATAAAGTAAAACATCCCAAACGGGAGCAAAATTCATGCCCAACGGCGGAAAACAACACCACAACAGATATACGACGCCGTAGCGAAGAAATAAGAGACAAAAGAAAAGGAACTGTATAAAATCCACAAATCCACAGTAATATACAAATCGTCCTCACCAAGTCTCTAAGTCACAACAACTGCTAGTAGATGGAGAGTACAATATACAACAAATATACAATACAACTCTCAGATACCCACAAAACCCACCTGGGCAAAACTGCACACTAACAGGCGAAGTGGTATCCGCAACCCAAAAGATGATAGATGAGTGAATAGCTGAAAAGCTGAATAGCTTGCCTTGACTACTTTGGGGAAACACCTGCAATACCTGTGGCACAACGGGGGTGAGTTGCCAACTCGTGAATAGTAAATAACATATATAGGTAATCGCAAGAATGTACGTACAGCATGAATCTAATATAAGTCCATGTCAAATATAATGGTCATGAGTACGAAATAATGGAAAGTACACTCACTAGTACCACCAATATGTCCAGCAATAATGATATGACAACAGTATGCAATAATCATGCGCTGGGGATATGAGAAAGTAAATGTGCAACACTCATGAAGGTACTCTCACAGGTACTCCTAATACATGGAATAGTGCACAAGTATATAAAGATGAGGTATGGAGTGAAATATGTCATTTCCACGGAATCCTGACATCGTGGTAGGATCACAATCCAATAAGACAAATCAATTCCCAATTCCTCAATCAGTCACCAAATTAGCTCTCATATCATCTAAGTGTCACATCTCCTCAACTACACAATATCAAATATGTCTCGCATAAGTATTGAATGTACACATCAAGTATATCTCACATATCTAATATGTATACTAACAGTATATCTCTCAATATCCAATGTACAACAGCTAGTGGATCTCACATCTCTCGTATGTACAATATCAGTATCTCCCATATATCTCATGTACAACAGCTAGTGGATCCCACATATCTCGTCTGTACAATATCAGTATCTCCCATATATCTCATGTACAACAGCTAGTGGATCCCACATATCTCGTCTGTACAATATCAGTCTATCTCACATATATCATATGTACAACACTATGTGGATCTCACATCTCTAGTGTGTACGATATCATCATCCAATCCCAAATGAATCTCATGAGTCTCAAGTCAAATCTCAAGCACAGTTCTAACATCCTAAATATAATGACATAATAAATATGATGAGGGCAATACACATATATTAGCGTCCCATTCCACTAATATTGGTGTAAAGGCATATATAACAGCGGCTAAATCCCCTGTTATATATACAAAGAGTATTTAGAAATATCATAAAACAAATGTGTCAAGCATCGACACAGAAAAACTGATAAGTACGTATCATACGCTATCACGAGAGCTCGAGTGCCTCGCTCTGCCCCTCGCCTCTCGACGTATCGATACGCACATGACTCCCAACGGTATCCCCCTGATATCCGCCGAGTCTCTGGTAATGTCACCGGAAAGTATGGCTCCCCTAGGCCTCATCGCCTCAATGCGACATCGGCTCACTCCGACAACATTCTTGCTTCGGCGTACCTCCGGGCCCCACCATGTATCCTCATGCGGCTCTCGACGCCTCCTCGCATAGGATATATATATCTGCACCGATAAATCTCATGGTGGATGCTATAATATCATCTCAAGGAAACCGGGTGTTTCAATGAATGCATAATTTCATGAACTACCACGGTCCCCAAATCCATAAAACATCATGAAAAATCCATATAACAATGCGATAATCCATGAATAAATATACGCAATATGAAAACTGTAATGAAAGCGTATAAATGAATAGCATAGCATTCACCAGATATAAATGAATACATGAATCGTAAAGCAGAAATATAGGTATCTACCTATGTGGTGATGTAATATACCTATCAGGTATAAGTATGAAATACCAGTACACCTACATGTATGCTGATGTGATATACCTATCAGGTATAAATAAGTATGAAAAGCATGTACACCTGTATCTATGTCCCTAGGTGTATATGTACCTAGCACTAAAGGTACAGCATCCTATAGGTAAACAGGAACTACCATGTCAAGTCTAAATATAGCGATAAGAAATATGTATCATAGTCACAATGTCCCTAACCATACAATAGCATTTCTAGAATATGGTCGTGTATGACATGGCAATTATTGACGGTGTGTGTGGCATCCAATCAGTGCTCTCGCAATCTGAGCCGTCAATAATAGTGCAGTGTCCTAAGGATACTAGTCCAATCACAACTATCACTAAGCAGTAAGGTATATGCGCAATTCTAAACATGATATAGAATATGCGACAAAGGTAAAGGTTTCTAGCCCAGACGCATAACGCCATGCGGGCGATTCCCCTGTAGATGTTAAATCTACTCACCCACACTCCAAGCTAGAAGAAGTCTACCACCTGAATCCCCCTGTGGCAGTGTCCGTAGTCCTCGTCTGCGAACCTGCAACATATAAACAACAACAATATACCAATATCAATAATAGCTACGAAATACGAACTAGCTATATCTAACCGACACAACAACACACAAACACCTCTTAAGTGTTCGTATCGTGGCTAACGAGAGTAGCGACACGACGAAAACAATTTAAGAGCGAAACTACGAAAACGGCACGACGCGTGTCGTAACACGTATCGCACGAACACGAAACACTAGAAACTGCACAAATGATCCCAGATTTTCCTACTGTGAAAACTAAACAATTTCAACAAGACCAGAGGAACCCTAACCCTAGCCGACACCTTCTGACCAAGACCCAAACCCTAACTCTACAAGATGGCCGGCGTCGCCGGCCCCTCCTCTTGCTGTCGCCGGCCCAGGCTGGTGGGCTGGGGTCCGTCTCTCTGGTGGTGCTCCAGGTCCTCTAGTACAACACACTCACTATGTTGAATTCATCAGTAACAAACCCGGATCAAAGCAGGTCCTAGAAACTACAAACCGACACTAAAATACGATATTTCGTAACAAAACCTAATTAACCATTCTAAACTGCAATTATTTAGCTAAACAACACTAAAAACACTTAAATAACAGTAAAGGAATTTTACCTAACCAAAAGAACACCAAGATCAAGGCTTTAGGGCACTCCAAGCAAGAACAAGAGAAAACATGCACAAAGATGTGATTTTTATGAACTTTGAATGAGAATTGAGGAAACTGTGAATGATTTTGTGAAGAAATGAGATGGGAAATTGCACAAGGCAGGAGAGAGGGAGGTGAGCTCGACCAAGGTGTGAGGGAGAGAGAGAGAGAGTGAATTTCCTAGCTATTTCCTACATTAATTGCATAATAAATGCAATCACACTCACACACACACATTCATGCACCTTCTTCTCTCTTCTTTTCTTTTCTTTTCTTTTCTTTTTCCTCTTTAAACCTAGGCCACACAAATCCTCAAGTTATATGGTTAAGTTTACTTAGGGAATTTTAAGAAAAGTTGAAAAGAAAGATTTTCCAGAAAAGTGCAAACCGGATTAAAATAACATTAAAAATGGGAAAAATTCAAATTGCACCAAAACGTTCCATATACTCTCAAAGTGTGCGCACAAGCTTTATTTTCTCAAAACTAGGTGCTGGTAAGTCGATATGGCCGTTTGATCGCAATCGGTATAAAACTGAAAATACCGACGAATTTCACCCAAAAGCAGAAACAAACACAAAACGATTTCTAGATCGTTACAATCTCCCCCCCTTATAAAAATTCGTCCCCGAATTTAAAAATTTCACCAAGCATACCTTCAAAGAGAAGAGTACAAAACTCCCCAATCTCACTCGCAGCTTCCCAAGTGATCCCCTCACTATACAGCTACGTCCAAGAAAACTCTTCACAGATGGCAAGACCCTTGACCGAAGTTTCTTCACCTGCCGAACAATTACACCAATGGCTGCCGATGAACGAAAAGATCGAGTCCAAACCAATGGTCTATGCTGAATCATGTGAAAAAGTCATGAAGGTATTTGCAAAAATCAACACCATGAAAACGGGGTGAATAATCTATAATCTGGGCGGAAGTGCCAAATTAAAGCAACGAAAACTAACTCACATAAAGGATCACAAAGGAACCTCAAATCCTGGGATAAGCTTCCCAAAACTCAACATGTCATTCATCGGAAAGTCCGTAGGAATACATGATCTCCCACTGCGAACTCAATCTGCGACCTACCTGGTCGACATACAATCTCTGTCTGCACTGGGCTACTATCATCCTGACCTGAACCAACTGGAACATCTCCGAAGTCTCTAGACAAGCTGAGGTCCAAAAATCCTACTAAGCTGAGTCAGAAAAACAGACTGGTGATCGACACTACCTGACTATGCCTAAAGGTTGCCAATTGAAATGTCTCCTGATAACAGCTATCCAGAAGTATCCTACAATGGCGAGTGACGATCCCAACTGCCGCAAACAACCAACCAAACAAACACCTTGAAACGAAATCTGAAATTTCTCTTCACATTCCTGTCCACCTGTAACTATCTCGCAAGTCACGTCAAAGCTGGTGGAACTTGAATGAACATAGAGAGTTGACTGATGTGCTTCTCTAGGATTTCACGTCTCTACCCGATAACATCAGGTACACAAACGCATCCCTAACTTAGCACAACCTTGTCACAATCAAGGGCTCCGAATCAAAAGCAAGAACTGATGCAGTTGCTAACCAAATCTCCAACTGCTGAGAACTATGCACACATGCCTCAGTTCAAGAAAAGAACCTCCTTTCTAGGTCTTTACAGTCAACGGTGCAACAATACTCTAGTAATCCTGCACGAAACGGCGGTAAAAACCTGCTAAACCCAAAATCAAAGGACCTCTGTCCGTACACAAGTCTGGGTCTAAGCTGTACGGTCACGATCTCCCTCGGAACCATACAAAACCATCTCCCGTAACTACAAGACCTAGGAGTCAACACAAACAAGCCTGAAGGAACACTCCGAAAATCTAGCAACAACTGGGCTCTACCAATGTCTGCAAAACAAATTCTCAAATGCTGCTCCTGTTCCTCAAGACACAAAGTATTGACCAGAATGTCATCAAAACACAACAGCAACTGGTCGAGGAACGGCCTGAAAAATCTGGTACATCATATCCATAAATGCTGCTAGGGCATTGGCAAGTCCAACGACACCACCAAAACACAAACTGCCCGTAGCACGCACAAAAACAAAATTCGGAATGTCACTACTCCGAACCCGCAACAATGATGACCTGATCCCAAACAAACTTAGAAAAAGTCTCGCACTCTGGAGCTGATCGAAGAAATCATCGAAACGAGGTAACTGATACCTAACCGCACCGCAAGCCGGTTCAATTGACGATCCATCAATCCACAACCGCAAATTGTCGTCATCCTCCAGAACGAACAGAATTAGGAACTCCTCAAAGCGAAACACTTGAACACACAAACCTCCCAACAACGACTCTGCAGCAGATCCTTAAGCTCCCTGAATTTCGCTAGCACTCCTGAAATATCGTCGAACAACTCTTGCACGATAACTACCCGGCCCAACAATCCCAATGTGGCTCCGGTATCTCGAATGAACGTCAAGAATCCACGACATCTCCTCCAAAGCTGACTAGCGGAAAAGGCTGAATTCAAGCTGTGAGAGGCGGCACAACTATCCACCTGCACAACAAGAACTGACTCGCCGGGAAAACAAATCCTGACTGTTTCCACACGGTAGTCCACAGACGCCTAACACGTAGCTAATCAATCCATGCCCAGGAGAATGTCAAATCCAACATCTCAAGAAGGATCCAATGACGGCAAAATCTCCTCACCAATTGCCATACGACTGAAATACGTGTCGCGCAACAAAAGAATCGCTGACAGAACTTAACACAATAAAACGGCTGATCTAGCTAACACGATCCTCGTCCCAACCACGGCACAAAGTGCGAAAAACCAACAAGTACAACAACGAACAGGAACAAGGATACCTGACACATCTGCATTGGACGTCCGGGCGTCCGGTTGAGTAGAAACAAACCCTCGTGTCTGTCTCTTACCCACAACAGGCTGAAATCCTCCACTCTGTGGTATAGCTGTCTCGCGTCTACGTGGCTCAGTACAAACTCTAACCCGATGATCCAAACTCCCACACCGATAACATCCGGAAGAAAACTGCTGACCATCCTGGGAATAAGAGCTAGACGACTGTCCTCGTCTCACACCTCTGTTACTCCCATGCCGTGCACGAAACCTGTCACGACGACTGAACCTCGGTCCCTGGACTGGCACACCTGTACGGGTCCTCCACTGTCCTGGAACTCGTAAAGTCACTGGAATACGTGTCTCGTCGACTGGAGCTACATCCACTGGTGCTACGTAAGTAACAGACTGCTGCACGCTGATCCCAAGGAACAACTGTCCAACTGGGGTGACAACCTCCTGTCGCTGCGCTCGAATAGCATCAACTAATGATCTCATCGTCTGGCGCAAATCCTGCATCTCTGTCACAAGTCTAGCTAGCTGATCAGTCGAAGGCTGATCCGTCTGCAACTGTGCAACACGAGTGCCCTCCTGGTCAGTGCTCGTCTCACCCGAGCTAACCCTGACCTCGGCTCTCGCTGCATCACTCTGAGTCCCCATAGTCATCGATGGCAAGGCTATAAATAACGATAGGATTCGATAAGAACAAGGAAATCGAATCTCAAGGATATGAATCATCAAAGAAGGAATCTCAAACAATATGTACTTAGGCACTTTAGGCGAAATACTGCATCGTAAGTATGCTGCAGACATACCCACAGTACGTTACTCCGCTTAGGTTACCTACTCCATCATACCAGGGTCATCCTACACTCCGAAAGGTAAAACCACGCTCTGATACCAACTTTGTCACGACCCAAAAATGGTACGTGATGGCCCTAATACTACGCAACGCCTCCAGACGTAACACAGTAAAAGAAAGCCAAAACCCAGAAATCTAAACCATAAAAATACGGAAAAGATAATATAAAGTTTTGGAAACATTTGAAATCACAACCCAAATTCTTTAAAATAGTCCACATTTTTCTGTAAAATTTTGGCAGCACCTCCTTTGTAAAACAAGCCCCTAAAAAGGGTACAACATAGATATAAAGTAAAACATCCCAAACGGGAGCAAAATCCACGCCCAACGGCGGAAAACAACACCACAACAGATATACGACGCCGTAGCGAAGAAATAAGAGACAAAAGAAAAGGAACTGTATAAAATCCACAAATCCACAGTAATATACAAATCGTCCTCACCAAGTCTCTAAGTCACAACAACTGCTAGTAGATGGAGAGTACAATATACAACGAATATACAATACAACTCTCAGATACCCACAAAACCCACCTGGGCAAAACTGCACACTAACAGGCGAAGTGGTATCCGCAACCCAAAAGATGATAGATGAGTGGATAGCTGAAAAGCTGAATAGCTTGCCTTGACTACTTTGGGGAAACACCTGCAATACCTGTGGCACAACGGGGGTGAGTTGCCAACTCGTGAATAGTAAATAACATATATAGGTAATCGCGAGAATGTACGTACAGCATGAATCTAATATATGTCCATTTCAAATATAATGGTCATGAGTACGAAATAATGGAAAGTACACTCACTAGTACCACCAATATGTCCAGCAATAATGCTATGTCAACAGTATGCAATAATCATGCACTGGGGATATGAGAAAGTAAATGTGCAACACTCATGAAGGTACTCTCACAGGTACTCCTAATACATGGAATAGTGCACAAGTATATAAAGATGAGGTATGGAGTGAAATATGTCATTTCCACGGAATCCTGACATCGTGGTAGGATCACAATCCAATAAGACAAATCAATTCCCAATTCCTCAATCAGTCACCAAATTAGCTCTCATATCATCTAAGTGTCACATCTCCTCAACTACACAATATCAAATATGTCTCGCATAAGTATCGAATGTACACATCAAGTATATCTCACATATCTAATATGTATACTAACAGTATATCTCTCAATATCCAATGTACAACAGCTAGTGGATCTCACATCTCTCGTATGTACAATATCAGTATCTCCCATATATCTCATGTACAACAGCTAGTGGATCCCACATATCTCGTCTGTACAATATCAGTATCTCCCATATATCTCATGTACAACAGCTAGTGGATCCCACATATCTCGTCTGTACAATATCAGTCTATCTCACATATATCATATGTACAACACTATGTGGATCTCACATCTCTAGTGTGTACGATATTATCATCCAATCCCAAATGAATCTCATGAGTCTCAAGTCAAATCTCAAGCACAATTCTAACATCCTAAATATAATGACATAATAAATATGATGAGGGCAATACACATATATTAGCGTCCCATTCCACTAATATTGGTGTAAAGGCATATATAACAGCGGCTAAATCCCTGTTATATATACAAAGAGTATTTAGAAATATCATAAAACCAATGTGTCAAGCATCGACACAGAAAAACTGATAAGTACGTATCATACGCTATCACGAGAGCTCGAGTGCCTCGCTCTGCCCCTCGCCTCTCGACGTATCGATACGCACATGACTCCCAACGGTATCCCCCTGATATCCGCCGAGTCTCTGGTAATGTCACCGGAAAGTATGGCTCCCCTATGCCTCATCGCCTCAATGCGACATCGGCTCACTCCGACAACATTCTTGCTTCGGGGTACCTCCGGGCCCCACCATGTATCCTCATGCGGCTCTCGACGCCTCCTCGCATAGGATATATATATCTGCACCGATAAATCTCATGGTGGATGCTATAATATCATCTCAAGGAAACCGGGTGTTTCAATGTATGCATAATTTCATGAACTACCACGGTCCCCAAATCCAGAAAACATCATGAAAAATCCATATAACAATGCGATAATCCATGAATAAATATACGCAATATGAAAACTGTAATGAAAGCGTATAAATGAATAGCATAGCATTCACCAGATATAAATGAATACATGAATCGTAAAGCAGAAATATAGGTATCTACCTATGTGGTGATGTAATATACCTATCAGGTATAAGTATGAAATACCAGTACACCAACCTGTATGCTGATGTGAAATACCTATCAGGTATAAATAAGTATGAAAAGCATGTACACCTGTATCTATGTCCCTAGGTGTATATGTACCTAGTACTAAAGGTACAGCATCCTATAGGTAAACAGGAACTAGCATGTCAAGTCTAAATATAGCGATAAGAAATATGTATCAAAGTCACAATGTCCCTAACCATACAATAGCATTTCTAAAATATGGTCGTGTATGACATGGCAATTATTGACGGTGTGTGTGGCATCCAATCAGTGCTCTCGCAATCTGAGCCGTCAATAATAGTGCAGTGTCTTAAGGATACTAGTCCAATCACAACTATCACTAAGCAGTAAGGTATATACGCAATTCTAAACATGATATAGAATATGCGACAAAGGTAAAGGTTTCTAGCCCAGACGCATAACGCCATGCGGGCGATTCCCCTGTAGATGTTAAATCTACTCACCCACACTCCAAGCTAAAAGAAGTCTACCACCTGAATCCCCTTGTGGCAGTGTCCGTAGTCCTCGTCTGCGAACCTGCAACATATAAACAACAACAATATACCAATATCAATAATAGCTACGAAATACGAACTAGCTATATCTAACCGACACAACAACACACAAACACCTCTTAAGTGTTCGTATCGTGGCTAACGAGAGTAGCGACACGACGAAAACAACTTAAGAGCGAAACTACGAAAACGGCACGACGCGTGTCGTAATACGTATCGCACGAACACGAAACACTAGAAACTGCACAAATGATCCCAGATTTTCCTACTGTGAAAACTAAACAATTTCAACAAGACCAGAGGAACCCTAACCCTAGCCGACACCTTCTGACCAAGACCCAAACCCTAACTCTACAAGATGGCCGGCGTCGCCGGCCCCTCCTATTGCTGTCGCTGGCCCAGGCCGGTGGGCTGGGGTCCGTCTCTCTGGTGGTGCTCCAGGTCCTCTAGTACAACACACTCACTATGTTGAATTCATCAGAAACAAACCCGGATCAAAGCAGGTCCTAGAAACTACAAACCGACACTAAAATACGATATTTCGTAACAAAACCTAATTAACCATTCTAAACTGCAATTATCTAGCTAAACAACACTAAAAACACTTAAATAACAGTAAAGGAATTTTACCTAACCAAAAGAACACCAAGATCAAGGCTTTAGGGCACTCCAAGCAAGAACAAGAGAAAACATGCACAAAGATGTGATTTTTATGAACTTTGAATGAGAATTGAGGAAATTGTGAATGATTTTGTGAAGAAATGAGATGGGAAATTGCACAAGGCAGGAGAGAGGGAGGTGAGCTCGGCCAAGGTGTGAGGGAGAGAGAGAGAGAGTGAATTTCCTAGCTATTTCCTACATTAATTGCATAATAAATGCAATCACACTCACACACACACATTCATGCACCTTCTTCTCTCTTCTTTTCTTTTCTTTTCTTTTCTTTTTCCTCTTTAAACCTAGGCCACACAAATCCTCAAGTTATATGGTTAAGTTTACTTAGGGAATTTTAAGAAAAGTTGAAAAGAAACATTTTCCAGAAAAGTGTAAACCGGATTAAAATAACATTAAAAATGGGAAAAATTCAAATTGCACCAAAACGTTCCATATACTCTCAAAGTGTGCGCACAAGCTTTATTTTCTCAAAACTAGGTGCTGGTAAGTCGATATGGTCGTTTGATCGCAATCGGTATAAAACTAAAAATACCGACGAATTTCACCCAAAAGCAGAAACAAACACAAAACGATTTCTAGATCGTTACAATCTCCTCCCTTATAAAAATTCGTCCCCGAATTTAAAAATTTCACCAAGCATACCTTCAAAGAGAAGTGTACAAAACTCCCAAATCTCACTCGCAGCTTCCCAAGTGATCCCCTCACTATACAGCTACGTCCAAGAAAACTCTTCACAGATGGCAAGACCCTTGACCGAAGTTTCTTCACCTGCCGAACAATTACACCAATGGCTGCCGGTGAACAAAAAGATCGAGTCCAAACCAATGGTCTATGCTGAATCATGTGAAAAAGTCATGAAGGTATTTGCAAAAATCAACACCATGAAAACGGGGTGAATAATCTATAATTTGGGCGGAAGTGCCAAATTAATGCAACGAAAACTAACTCACATAAAGGATCACAAAGGAACCTCAAATCCTGGGATAAGCTTCCCAAAACTCAACATGTCATTCATCGGAAAGTCCGTAGGAATACATGATCTCCCACTGCGAACTCAATCTGCGACCTACCTGGTCGACATACAATCTCTGTCTGCACTGGGCTACTATCATCCTGACCTGAACCAACTGGAACATCTCCGAAGTCTCTAGACAAGCTGAGGTCCAAAAATCCTACTAAGCTGAGTCAGAAAAACAGACTGGTGATCGACACTACCTGACTAAGCCTAAAGGTTACCAATTGAAATGTCTCCTGATAACAGCTATCCAGAAGTATCCTACAATGGCGAGTGACAATCCCAACTGCCGCAAACAACCAACCAAACAAACACCTTGAAACGAAATCTGAAATTTCTCTTCACATTCCTGTCCACCTGTAACTATCTCGCAAGTCACGTCAAAGCTGGTGGAACTTGAATGAACATAGAGAGTTGACTGATGTGCTTCTCTAGGATTTCACGTCTCTACCCGATAACATCAGGTACACAAACGCATCCCTAACTTAGCACAACCTTGTCACAATCAAGGGCTCCGAATCAAAAGCAAGAACTGATGCAGTTGCTAACCAAATCTCCAACTGCTGAGAACTCTGCACACATGCCTCAGTTCAAGAAAAGAACCTCCTTTCTAGGTCTTTACAGTCAACGGTGCAACAATACTCTAGTAATCCTGCACGAAACGGCAGTAAAAACCTGCTAAACCCAAAATCAAAGGACCTCTGTCCGTACACAAGTCTGGGTCTAAGCTGTACGGTCACGATCTCCCTCGAAACCATACAAAACCGTCTCCCGTAACTACAAGACCTAGGAGTCAACACAAACAAGCCTGAAGGAACACTCCGAAAATCTAGCAACAACTGGGCTCTACCAATGTCTGCAAAACAAATTCTCAAATGCTGCTCCTGTTCCTCAAGACACAAAGTATTGACCAGAATGTCATCAAAACACAACAGCAACTGGTCGAGGAACGGCCTGAAAAATCTGGTACATCATATCCACAAATGCTGCTAGGGCATTGGCAAGTCCAACGACACCACCAAAACACAAACTGCCCGTAGCACGCACAAAAACAGAATTCGGAATGTCACTACTCCGAACCCGCAACAATGATGACCTGATCCCAAACAAACTTAGAAAAAGTCCGCACTCTGGAGCTGATCGAAGAAATCGTCGAAACGAGGTAACTGATACCTAACCGCACCGCAAGCCGGTTCAATTGACGATCCATCAATCCACAACCGCAAATTGTCGTCATCCTCCAGAACGAACAGAATTAGGAACTCCTCAAAGCGAAACACTTGAACACACAAACCTCCCAACAACGACTCTGCAGCAGATCCTTAAGCTCCCTGAATTTCGCTAGCACTCCTGAAATATCGTCGAACAACTCTTGCACGATAACTACCCGGCCCAACAATCCCAATGTGGCTCCGGTATCTCGAATGAACGTCAAGAATCCACGACATCTCCTCCAAAGCTGACTAGCGGAAAAGGCTGAATTCAAGCTGTGAGAGGCGGCACAACTATCCACCTGCACAACAAGAACTGACTCGCCGGGAAAACAAATCCTGACTGTTTCCACACGGTAGTCCACAGACGCCTAACACGTAGCTAATCAATCCATGCCCAGGAGAATGTCAAATCCAACATCTCAAGAAGGATCCAATGACGGCAAAATCTCCTCACCAATTGCCATACGACTGAAATACGTGTCGCGCAACAAAAGAATCGCTGACAGAACTTAACACAACAAAACGGTTGATCTAGCTAACACGATCCTCGTCCCAACCACGGCATAAAGTGCGAAAAACCAACAAGTACAACAACGAACAGGAACAAGGATACCTGACACATCTGCATTGGACGTCCGGGCGTCCGGTTGAGTAGAAACAAACCCTCGTGTCTGTCTCCTACCCACAACAGGCTGAAATCCTCCACTCTGTGGTATAGCTGTCTCGCGTCTACGTGGCTCAGTACAAACTCTAACCCGATGATCCAAACTCCCACACCGATAACATCCGGAAGAAAACTGCTGACCATCCTGGGGATAAGAGCTAGACGACTGTCCTCGTCTCACACCTCTGTTACTCCCATGCCGTGCACGAAACCTGTCACGACGACTGAACCTCTGTCCCTGGACTGGCACACCTGTACGGGTCCTCCACTGTCCTGGAACTCGTAAAGTCACTGGAATACGTGTCTCGTCGACTGGAGCTACATCCACTGGTGCTACGTAAGTAACAGACTGCTGCACGCTGATCCCAAGGAACAACTGTCCAACTGGGGTGACAACCTCCTGTCGCTGCGCTCGAATAGCATCAACTAATGATCTCATCGTCTGGTGCAAATCCTGCATCTCTGTCACAAGTCTAGCTAGCTGATCAGTCGAAGGCTGATCCGTCTGCAACTGTGCAACACGAGTGCCCTCCTGGTCAGTGCTCGTCTCACCCGAGATAACCCTGACCTCGGCTCTCGCTGCATCACTCTGAGTCCCCATAGTCATCGATGGCAAGGCTATAAATAACGATAGGATTCGATAAGAACAAGGAAATCGAATCTCAAGGATATGAATCATCAAAGAAGGAATCTCAAACAATATGTACTTAGGCACTTTAGGCGAAATACTGCATCGTAAGTATGCTGCAGACATACCCACAGTACGTTACTCCGCTTAGGTTACCTACTCCATCATACCAGGGTCATCCTACACTCCGAAAGGTAAAACCACGCTCTGATACCAACTTTGTCACGACCCAAAAATGGTACGTGATGGCCCTAATACTACGCAACGCCTCCAGACGTAACACAGTAAAAGAAAGCCAAAACCCAGAAATCTAAACCATAAAAATACGGAAAAGATAATATAAAGTTTTGGAAACATTTGAAATCACAACCCAAATTCTTTAAAATAGTCCACATTTTTCTGTAAAATTTTGGCAGCACCTCCTTTGTAAAACAAGCCCCTAAAAAGGGTACAACATAGATATAAAGTAAAACATCCCAAACGGGAGCAAAATCCATGCCCAACGGCGGAAAACAACACCACAACAGATATACGACGCCGTAGCGAAGAAATAAGAGACAAAAGAAAAGGAACTGTATAAAATCCACAAATCCATAGTAATATACAAATCGTCCTCACCAAGTCTCTAAGTCACAACAACTGCTAGTAGATGGAGAGTACAATATACAACGAATATACAATACAACTCTCAGATACCCACAAAACCCACCTGGGCAAAACTGCACACTAACAGGCGAAGTGGTATCCGCAACCCAAAAGATGATAGATGAGTGAATAGCTGAAAAGCTGAATAGCTTGCCTTGACTACTTTGGGGAAACACCTGCAATACCTGTGGCACAACGGGGGTGAGTTGCCAACTCGTGAATAGTAAATAACATATATAGGTAATCGCGAGAATGTACGTACAGCATGAATCTAATATATGTCCATTTCAAATATAATGGTCATGAGTACGAAATAATGGAAAGTACACTCACTAGTACCACCAATATGTCCAGCAATAATGATATGACAACAGTATGCAATAATCATGCACTGGGGATATGAGAAAGTAAATGTGCAACACTCATGAAGGTACTCTCACAGGTACTCCTAATACATGGAATAGTGCACAAGTATATAAAGATGAGGTATGGAGTGAAATATGTCATTTCCACGGAATCCTGACATCGTGGTAGGATCACAATCCAATAAGACAAATCAATTCCCAATTCCTCAATCAGTCACCAAATTAGCTCTCATATCATCTAAGTGTCACATCTCCTCAACTACACAATATCAAATATGTCTCGCATAAGTATCGAATGTACACATCAAGTATATCTCACATATCTAATATGTATACTAACAGTATATCTCTCAATATCCAATGTACAACAGCTAGTGGATCTCACATCTCTCGTATGTACAATATCAGTATCTCCCATATATCTCATGTACAACAGCTAGTGGATCCCACATATCTCGTCTGTACAATATCAGTATCTCCCATATATCTCATGTACAACAGCTAGTGGATCCCACATATCTCGTCTGTACAATATCAGTCTATCTCACATATATCATATGTACAACACTATGTGGATCTCACATCTCTAGTGTGTACGATATCATCATCCAATCCCAAATGAGTCTCATGAGTCTCAAGTCAAATCTCAAGCACAGTTCTAACATCCTAAATATAATGACATAATAAATATGATGAGGGCAATACACATATATTAGCGTCCCATTCCACTAATATTGGTGTAAAGGCATATATAACAGCGGCTAAATCCCCTGTTATATATACAAAGAGTATTTAGAAATATCATAAAACCAATGTGTCAAGCATCGACACAGAAAAACTGATAAGTACGTATCATACGCTATCACGAGAGCTCGAGTGCCTCGCTCTGCCCCTCGCCTCTCGACGTATCGATACGCACATGACTCCCAACGGTATCCCCCTGATATCCGCCGAGTCTCTGGTAATGTCACCGGAACGTATGGCTCCCCTAGGCCTCATCGCCTCAATGCGACATCGGCTCACTCCGACAACATTCTTGCTTCGGGGTACCTCCGGGCCCCACCATGTATCCTCATGCAGCTCTCGACGCCTCCTCGCATAGGATATATATATCTGCACCGATAAATCTCATGATGGATGCTATAATATCATCTCAAGGAAACCGGGTGTTTCAATGTATGCATAATTTCATGAACTACCACGGTCCCCAAATCCAGAAAACATCATGAAAAATCCATATAACAATGCGATAATCCATGAATAAATATACGCAATATGAAAACTGTAATGAAAGCGTATAAATGAATAGCATAGCATTCACCAGATATAAATGAATACATGAATCGTAAAGCAGAAATATAGGTATCTACCTATGTGGTGATGTAATATACCTATCAGGTATAAGTATGAAATACCAGTACACCTACCTGTATGCTGATGTGATATACCTATCAGGTATAAATAAGTATGAAAAGCATGTACACCTGTATCTATGTCCCTAGGTGTATATGTACCTAGCACTAAAGGTACATCATCCTATAGGTAAACAGGAACTAGCATGTCAAGTCTAAATATAGCGATAAGAAATATGTATCAAAGTCACAATGTCCCTAACCATACAATAGCATTTCTAAAATATGGTCGTGTATGACATGGCAATTATTGACGGTGTGTGTGGCATCCAATCAGTGCTCTCGCAATCTGAGCCGTCAATAATAGTGCAGTGTCCTAAGGATACTAGTCCAATCACAACTATCACTAAGCAGTAAGGTATATGCGCAATTCTAAACATGATATAGAATATGCGACAAAGGTAAAGGTTTCTAGCCCAGACGCATAACGCCATGCGGGCGATTCCCCTGTAGATGTTAAATCTACTCACCCACACTCCAAGCTAGAAAAAGTCTACCACCTGAATCCCCTGTGGCAATGTCCGTAGTCCTCGTCTGCGAACCTGCAACATATAAACAACAACAATATACCAATATCAATAATAGCTACGAAATACGAACTAGCTATATCTAACCGACACAACAACACACAAACACCTGTTAAGTGTTCGTATCGTGGCTAACGAGAGTAGCGACACGACGAAAACAACTTAAGAGCGAAACTACGAAAACGGCACGACGCGTATCGTAACACGTATCGCACGAACACGAAACACTAGAAACTGCACAAATGATCCCAGATTTTCCTACTGTGAAAACTAAACAATTTCAACAAGACCAGAGGAACCCTAACCCTAGCCGACACCTTCTGACCAAGACCCAAACCCTAACTCTACAAGATGGCCGCCGTCGCCGGCCCCTCCTCTTGCTGTCGCCGGCCCAGGCCGGTGGGCTGGGGTCCGTCTCTCTGGTGGTGCTCCAGGTCCTCTAGTACAACACACTCACTATGTTGAATTCATCAGTAACAAACCTGGATCAAAGCAGGTCCTAGAAACTACAAACCGACACTAAAATACGATATTTCGTAACAAAACCTAATTAACCATTCTAAACTGCAATTATCTAGCTAAACAACACTAAAAACACTTAAATAACAGTAAAGGAATTTTACCTAACCAAAAGAACACCAAGATCAAGGCTTTAGGGCACTCCAAGCAAGAACAAGAGAAAACATGCACAAAGATGTGATTTTTATGAACTTTGAATGAGAATTGAGGAAATTGTGAATGATTTTGTGAAGAAATGAGATGGGAAATTGCACAAGGCAGGAGAGAGGGAGGTGAGCTCGGCCAAGGTGTGAGGGAGAGAGAGAGAGAGTGAATTTCCTAGCTATTTCCAACATTAATTGCATAATAAATGCAATCACACTCACACACACACATTCATGCACCTTCTTCTCTCTTCTTTTCTTTTCTTTTCTTTTCTTTTTCCTCTTTAAACCTAGGCCACACAAATCCTCAAATTATATGGTTAAGTTTACTTAGGGAATTTTAAGAAAAGTTGAAATGAAAGATTTTCCAGAAAAGTGCAAACCGGATTAAAATAACATTAAAAATGGGAAAAATTCAAATTGCACCAAAACGTTCCATATACTCTCAAAGTGTGCGCACAAGCTTTATTTTCTCAAAACTAGGTGCTGGTAAGTCGATATGGCCGTTTGATCGCAATCGGTATAAAACTGAAAATACCGACGAATTTCACCCAAAAGCAGAAACAAACACAAAACGATTTCTAGATCGTTACAATAAGTATGCGAGGCAGAGCGAACAACAATAATGTGCGGGAGCTGAATACTAGACATAACGATAACAAATCTGTAATAATCTATTATAAGTCCTACAAATGGTGCCTTTTGAAATAACACAAATCATGGGGTTTTGAAAATAGGGGCTACGGTGTTTTTATGAAAAGATAAGTCTTTTGAAATATCCGTAGGATCCCTTGGGCTGTCTTTTAAAATACCCACGATTCGTTAGTTTTTGAAATAGGTAGGAGTCTAATCTAATCTAACAACTACACTAAACTATACGGCTGAACTAACAAGCTGAACTACAGGTAAGGAAACCGCCTATCATCTGAGTCGATACATATACCTACCTGTATATGTATAGTCGGTGATCCCGCCTCAATAATATCATATCCGATACCTTATCTATAATCAGACATCCCAAGTCAAGAGTGCGGATCAATCATCAAAATATAGCTCGTACGTAAATCCGTCGTACGGCATCCCAAATCTGGGTACGGGTCAATATCACATTCATCATATTATTCACCTGGTATCCTCTTTATCAATTATCATGGTCGGGGTACTGATCTACGTCTAGTACCATAATGATACCGCCTACGTATGCGTGGACGTGTGTGAAACACTACGTCAAGGACCCGCTACAACGCCATGTCGTATCTCAAATACGAGTCCTGCTATATCACCGATCTCACGGCCTCAAATCAAATCTCATCGACTCAGCTCAATCCCAAGTATCATCCTCAAATCTGTATGTGAACACATAGTCCCATACCCATGTGAACCCATAACTATAAAGAATCCCATGAGCACATATCAATAGGAATGTATGCAAGTATGTATGTGTGTATGTGTAGTGCAACACTACCCTAGGGTTCGCAACACTAAAGTAATCCAACACACCAATATCCATCCTAAGCATCGTTATTAATCCGAAATAACATATAATAAATGTTGGTGTGTATACGCATCCGTATACACTACCACGGACTGCGGGGGTGATATACGCCATCCACCCGACTTCTCCCCGTAGATATAAATCTACTCATCTGGTCCTCGCTCGCCGATGCCGACGACGCCACGCGCTTGCTTGTCGTTTCGAAGTCCGCATGGGGTACCTACATATCATAACGCACCGTGTCGCATTAAAACTAAATTCGAAATCGAAACGGCATACGAAAATCAAATCGGCACGCGTATCACGCATAGGTCCAAACCTATCGCCTACACATGCAAGAATAGTCAAACCAACCCTCGATGTCGATGTACAAACGTCAAACCATTGAGAAAAATCCAATCACACTCATTTGCACATTCACGAACACTAATTTTAATATAAACTAGGTTAAAACTCACAAAAACCCCAATTTCACTTAAAAAGTCATTTTTCCGAAAATCTAGCAAGCACAATTCGCCGTTTTTGTACAAAACATGATGTTTAAATGAATGTAGCGGCCAATATACTTATTAAATATCTTAAATAAGTCATAGAAACAATTTCCGGAATTTAATCTCATTAAATTCCAAAAACCCTAATATTCTAGTTTACAAAAATACCCTTTTTAACAATTTCAAAGCAAAAATGCACAAACTACAATCTAGCTTAGATTTGCATGATCTAAAGCATTAAACCACACTTAATAAAGTTAATGAAGTCATGAAAAACCTAAACACATTTTTAATCCCAAGTATTTAACCAAATTCAAAAATCTAGTAGGCAAATTAGCACATTAACACAATTTTTTTTAAACTAACCATTAGCACTAGTTACCAATCTTGTATTAACATGACAAAAAGCCTAAATATAACACACAACCATACACCAATTTTACAAAACCCTAACTTGCATTCAAATTCATAACTTGAATTCCAAAACTTGCAATTAAACTCACATATCCAAATTAACACTTAATTAAATTAGCTTAAGAAATTAGTAACAAATTAAGCAACAAAAATGTTTAGAGTTATACCCAAAATATATGAAGATCCACAAGCATCCATGGCCTCCCAAAATGCCCTCTTTTCACAAGGATCCATGCTATACGGGCTAAGCTAAAATGGGTAGGAGTCGGATTTGGATTTAGATTTGAATTTTGCATGGATTTTGAAGTGATTTGTGGATTTTTTTGATGAAGAAAAGAGTGGGATTTGGGGGGGGGGGCTGCTGCTGTTGGGAGGGGGGCTCGGCCTGATTGGGGGTTTGAGGAGAGAGAGGGAGGTAGAGAAAATACACGGGAGGAAAGTCAAGGTCAAGGTAAGGTCAAAAGTCCACCTAATTCACCCATTTTCTTTTCTTTCATATATTTTCCTTTGAAAATCAAGTGGGGAAAAATATGGTGGCTGCTGAATTCAGCCATGGGGAGGAGTAAGTGTGGGTGTGTGGGTGTGGGTACGGGTGTGGGGTGATGAAAAATGATAAATACAATACCCCAATCATCCATTTACGCTAAAAAAAGCCTTTTTTCTTCAATAATTTCTAAACCGTTTTGGCAAATGATTTCATTCCAAAAACCACATGATAAAATTTTATTTAATATTTTATGATGCACAAAATTTGTTTCAACTCATTCCAATTTGTAATTTTCCCTTATTAAATGTATTAGTGACGGCTTAAAATAATAATAAAATAATATTTTTTCAGAAAATTTGAAATTTCACCAGCGGCTCAATAAACACCAAATAATAGAAATTACATAGCTAGAATATGTATATTTAATTTTTATAACAAGATATTTGTATTTTGACTTTTTACAGAAAACCCCCTTATTTTACCGATTTTTTCGAAATTTCACCGAAACGATTTTCAAAACGTTACAATCTTCCCCCATTAAAGAAATTCGGTCCCCGAATTTAAATTCAAACTCCCCCAATTACTAAAACATCTAAGAAAAACCATTAAGTCGTCGGGGCTCCGAAATTGTAGCTACATAAAACAAATCATAGCGCAGTGCATGCGCTTGAAAAATGAGCATATAACTCAAATCGAAACTCCGTCAAGCATCCCGCAATCATCGGAGTCATGGAGAATACATCAATGCCAAATCCAAATCAAAACCAATATGACATAACTCGAAACTATACATGTAAATATCGAATCTATATATGTAAGTATCTGATGGAAATGCATGCCAAATCTCTTTAAGTCGCTGTGCACACGTATAACACTGCACAGTGGCGGACGTCTATTATAAGAAAATAACTATATACATATATACCGTTGTTTGAAATGTACGTTCCGCCGTTTTGGAAACAATTTAGATGGGTCTCCTTGTTTTAAACATTTCGTGTCATATCAGACACGTAGGTAATACTGAGACTATAGTTCGCTTTTTGGAAATCCCTTCAATAACTATCAATGCATGCAAAATATATTCAGGTACTGTCTGTTAGTTATGTATATGCCCTAGAGGCCATTGTTGTACATTTGATGTATATTATAATGGATGCTTGGTTATATATAGAGAAGACTTTCTTGCTCGTCATGATAGTATGCTATTTGGTTTCACTTTATCTTAACATGTTGACTTGTATTGGTTTACTGTTTTACTCTCACATGTTGATAAAGCCCTTAGGATCTGTACTCGACTACTGGGACTATGATGAGATCATACTAGTGGGGCCGCGGTAGTCGATGAGTACATCCTATAACTATTCCTAGTCGAGGGTATATCGAGACAGGGAATCGATACACCAGAGTAGACTAGCGTATACGCATCTTGACCCATATGATGGGCGATGGATGATCCCATATCCATCGGTGTTAGACATCAGAGATGGTGTACGGGTGCTCAGTGGAGACTGGGTACACTGGACGGACTCGCCGAGAACTCCTAGATGGTGATATACCACATGTCAGATGGCAGTTCTCCGGTGACACAGGTACAGGGTAGTCTGAAGACCCGAGATCGTCATAGAGTCTTGTGTGATTCCCACTGTGCTTTTATTTCCACCTTACCACGTCCAAGAGGGCGTGCAAAACGGTGGCTTTTGGGTACAGTCCCGAATCACATGGAGGCAATGAGCGATAGGAGGGGATTCGTCTCTCCCGGTATAGGGAGTTGATGTTGTGCTGTGTTCGATTGGCTATAACTGGAAGTCCCTGGCCAGGGCTGATATAGAGATTTACTGGTAAGTGTTACTAGTAGTTTCTCGACCCGTTATGAGCCATACATCGACACGACTTATCGGTTACTGGGGTCTGACGTATACCACCCCTAGACTTGATATGCGACATATCAGACGAACAGACCGGACTGTACGGGAGTGTTACTGGTTGGATTCACAGGAGAACGCACAGGCTAGCTTGTTGATCTTCTGATCGCTCAATACCTGGGTGGCTGTTACATTTAGCTGACCGCTTGCAGCTTGTGGGTGTTTGATATGATCATCACCTGCTACCGGCGTATTGACGATTCTTTAGAGTCCTACACAGAGGTTTCTTGGCTCAGGCGAAACAGAGTAGTGGCACATATGTGATATGCGCAGGAGCGAGAATAATGCGATATGGGATACCGTATTATATTCTCGCGATATATGGATATGAACCGGGTCATCGGATCAAGTGTTGATTCGATGAATCGGTACATGATATATTAGTCGGTAATATTCGATATAGCCGGATCGTCGGATCAAGTGTTGATTCGATGATTTAATATATAATAATATATATGATATATTATTATATTAACTAATATTGGCTTGCTTTATTATTTCATTTTCTCAGTGGATGATACATTGATATATATGCGATATATGTTAATTGTATTATTTTCTTTTGTTGCAAATATATAATATATATGTGATATATATTATTGTGACATGATATGATTAATTGTTAAACATGTTTAAGGATGATTAATTGAGGTTAGGGTTTGATTTGGTTTAGTTGCTTCAAGTTGCTTCTAGAAGCATTTTCTTTTGTCATTATGAAGATATTTATGGATGACACATCTATTAACCAAACCAAACCCTAACTATAGTTGATTCTCTACTCATTCTTATCCATTCATCCTTGACCATGGTTACAATTCAATCATATGATTCTTTCTATTCATCACAAAAGGTTTTAATCTCATTTTTGATTTTCCATTAGCTTCTTCTTCTTCTCTCTTGAAAAGCTTGCTAGAAAATCTTGAAGTGATGAAATAAAATGAGAAAATGATATTAAAAGAAAGCAAAATCACTACTCTCTCATACTCATCTCATCTAGCCCATGGGATTAGTGTGTTCTATTCTTTAGAGTGAGATAGCTTGAGTTCTTCGAAACCTCGACGTAGATCATCGGAGATTTGGAATACGACAAGCTAGAATGGATCGTTCGAGTCGTGGAGCCTCTCATGAGTCCAGGAGATCGTGGATCGCGGCAAAGGGACTTCTACTCGGAGCTTGTGAAGTGAAGGAGCGGACTACAAAGGTTGTAATCCCTCACCCTAAGATAAAAGTTATTTTATTGCATGTTAAACCCTAATAATCTAGCATAGATCCCGGCTTTGGGTTGTTCGGCACGTCTAAAATTTAATCCGGGCATGTTTGATGCCTTTCGAACCTTCACAAGAGTGCCTAGGAACCCTACAGTGGTATCAGAGCCTAGCTAGAGCATTAGGCGATGTGTTTACGAAGTTAAAACTCCGATCGAACCCGAAACGGACAAAATAGACCCCTCTCTGGAAATTTTTTAAATTTTGGGATTTTTCAGAATTAAAAATGTGTAAAAAAATCAGCAGGTAATTTTAAGAATTACCATGAAACACGTGCCCACAATTCGACCAACAGAGCGCGGTTCCGCGGCAGAAAGGGGGTTCGCGCGGCGCTTGCGCGGCGGCATTGTTGAATTGGGACACGTGGCTTCATGGTATTGCTCCTAGTTACTTGCTGAGTATTCTGGATATTTTTAATCTGTCTCAGGTGTTTATAAAATCTGGGGTTTATTTTGTAATCGTAGATTCGATCGGAATATTTAAATTCGTATTTCTTTCCGGATATTTAGAAACTGTTAAACTGGTTGAACGGATATCATTAACCCACTTTATTCCGGCACGGCAAACTTTCAAGTGTTGAATTTTTATTGGGTTTAAATCTTTCGGAAAATTGTACAAGTTAAGCGGTGGACCCTCTAGAAGACAACAAACCTTAACTCGATTATGTGACCGTCTTGAACTGCCTTTTGAACCTTCGGGTTTGGGGCAGTACGGCGTGCCACATGTGAGGCGTTGGCTTGACCCTTCTACGGCTGGATCACTGGTACTGTGACATATTCTGGGATTATTTGAACTCCGCTCAAGAGTTGAGCACTTCGGGAAATTTTGGGTGTTTGATTATCTGTTCAAATAGTTTAATACCTTATATTTATCTGGAATGTGATACAATATGTGGAATTCAAAGAGTTAGGCATGAAATACGAAGTATGTGATATTTCGGATTTACGATGTCTAAAGTGATTGTGGATTCCAAATATTGTAGTTTTACACTTTCTTTTCTGTGACCGTAAGCGTAGTATGTGGTGTATCGCCGGCTTCGTTGCTATACATCAACGACAATCGGGATACGCATACTTGCTTACGTTGATGATATGAGATATTATGTGTTGCTGTGATATGTTATATTGGATCGTCGCGATCAGAATAGCCGGGGGTTTTATGTGAGATGAGGGTTTTTATTTTCATTCATGTAAAATTCATTTGTAATGTAATATTCTTTTATTTGGGGCACTTCCAGGATGCGGTTGCTGTCACCAGTGTATATTATTTACTTTTCCGCATTAGGTAGACCCAAGGAGGGGAGCACAAGTAACCGGGTTCTAGGGTCCAGTGGGAGGCCATCTCGAGGAGTCGAGACCGGGTCTCCTAACCCTAGAATTGGCAGTGTTACTTGCCGCTCTCGTAGGGGTCTTGGGATGTGGGTTTGGCTATTCGTCGCGACCGTGGAATCCGTGTTTTATACAGGCTCGTATTAAAAACACGGACATCCTAGTATATCCAATATTTCATATATGTTCTTCTGCTGCAATGTTCTGTGATGAGATCATATTACTGCCTGAGACGAATGCTTATACTATATATATATATGCTGATATATAAATATTACTGCTTTCGTTTCTTCTGTGATGCTTAGGAAGCATAAGCTGATGGGATTTTTATTAATGAGATTAATAAAAGAAAAGAAACCTAAAGATGTTGTAGAATCAAAAACTTTATAAAAAGGGTAGCTACAGTTTTGCTTTTCACAGTGATATATACGATATATCCTGCACCTTATTCGATGAGGAAAGGACCGAGATCCCTTCACCGGGAGTGACTCCTTTAGCGAAACTGGCAGATACTACAAAACGCGGTTTGTCTTTTGATTGCTTTAAGTGTTTTGCTTTGCACAGCGGTATATATGATATATCCTGCACCTTATTCGATGAGGAAAGGGCCTACGATCCCTTCACCAGGAGTGACCCCTTTAGCGAAACTAAGAAAAGCCTCAAAACACTCCTTTTCAAAAACTACACGATTCTACGACGATATCATGTTCATTACGCTCAGGGTTTTTCTGAAAAACCTGCGTAGCCCTCCGTCATTTCAGATAAAGACTGTTTAGTATTCGTGCTGCGTTTGTTGGCCTTTGTCAAGGCGTAGTGTGCGTTAGCTAACTGGTACTTATCTGTTTAAACATATGATGTGATTGGATTAGGGTATTCGTACGACCTTGTTGGCCTTTGTCAAGGGTCGTGCGGGTGGGTTTGATTTCAATCAAGAAATGACGGGTTGAACTTGACTAGCTTCCTATGGTTTGTTGGCCTTTGTCAAGGTCATAGGGGTTAGGGGCAAAAGCATTATCGGGAATTTCAAGTGTTGAAGTTTGCAATGAGATTGCATACCTCCTATGAGATAGTTGGATCCTGATACCCACTGCGAGTAAGAGTTACTCCTGGGAGAGTTTTACACAGGACAATTAGTCATTCAAGTAGGTGTCTAGAAAAGTGTTAACGAGGTTACGCCTCTGGAAAAACGAGGTTTACTTTAATTAGGTCCGTGCGAAAGCACGGGGAACCTCCCTCAAAGTACCGACACTGATCTGGCTGAAAGATTGACGAAGTTGTAGGGTGTAATTAATCCCGGCTAATCTTACCTTTTATGGTTTGAAGGTAGATTTGATAAAAACAGTGGGAGACATCCTGATTAGATAAGATAATAACCAATCTAATCTTGCAAGAGCATACGCTAAAGTGTTTTCTTCTCTCTCTCTCCAGGTAGCGACCATTTCAGGCCATAATCAAGATAATAATATGGATGTATTGACTGAACCTGATTATTGTACTGAGCAAGGGAACGTCAGACCCGTTCTTTCTTATAAGAGTTATAAGACTGAACAGGAAACAGGAGAATATCTGGATTCTCACGCCGCCCAAATGAACATGCATGTTGATGCATCTTCTTCAGGTATGTTTGTTATTGAGAACTGTTTCTCAGTTCACCCTACGTCCTGGGTATTAGATACCGGATCAGGATCCCACATATGTAAACAGTTACATGGGCTACGTAAAGGTAGAGAACTGGGAAAAGGTGATCATTCCGTTCAAGTAGGGAACGGTGCAAGTATTGTAGCCAAAGCAGTTGGCGAATATCACCTTGTATTACCAAGTCGTAATACACTGATTCTAAATGAGTGCTATTATATACCGAACATGATGTGCAACATTATATCAGTTTATTTATTGAGTAAAGAGGGATATAATTTTGTAGTAGAGGATAATGTTATGAATATATTCCTAGATCAAAAGTTGATTGCATCAGGCTCGTTACATAATGGCATATTCATTCTAAATCAGAATACAGTCCTGAATATACAAAACACACACAAGAGGAAAAGTTCAGATATGAACGAATCCTACTTGTGGCATTGTAGACTTGGTCATATCAATGCGACACGACTGGCTAAGTTACATAAGGATGGTTATTTGAATCCGTTCGAATTATCATCTTATGATACTTTCCATTCATGTCTCAAAGGAAAAATGACCAAAGCTCCATTTAGTAGACACGGAGAAAGAGTTGCTGAACTCTTAGGACTGGTACATAGTGATGTATGCGGTCCCATGTCTACGCATGCCAGGAACGGTTCTTCCTACTTTATTACATTCACTGACGATCTCTCAAGATTCGGATATGTGTTCCTGATGAAACACAAGTCTGAAGCTTTTGAGAAATTCAGAGAATATAAGCATGAAGTAGAGAACCAAACGGGCAAAAGTATTAAGATTCTTCGATCTGATCGAGGAGGTGAATACTTAAGCGGTGAGTTCCTAGATTATCTAAAAGAGAATGGGATTCTCTCTCAGCTTACTCCTCCTTATACACCACAGCACAACGGTGTATCCGAGCGGAGGAATCGCACCCTATTAGATATGGTGCGCTCTATGATGAGCGAGGCTGAGTTACCTATTTCCTTCTGGGGGTATGCACTGGAGACAGCAGCATACCTATTGAATCAAGTTCCAACTAAATCTGTATCTACCACACCATATGAGATATGGAGTGGGAAGAGACCATGTCTTAAACGAGTTAAGATATGGGGTTGTCTGGCCTATGTCAAAAGGCAAAATCCAGACAAACTCGAGGCACGGTCAGTTCTATGCAAGTTTGTGGGATATCCTAAACATTCACATGGATATCTTTTCTACCATCGCAAGGAACAAAAGGTGTTTGTTTCTCGACATGCCACCTTTTTAGAAAAGGAATTTCTTGCAAAAGAAATTAGTGGCGAAGAGGTAGAACTGGAAGAAGTTCCAGTAACACAAACTGCAAATGAAGATTTAGTGGAACCAGAGGATTCAGTAGTACCCGACGAACCCCAGCCTCTCCGCCGATCTAGTAGGGTTTCTCGTCCACCTGAGAGATACTACGGTTTTCTCATTGATGGTGGAAGCGAGGATTGCATCATGGATGATGATGAACCGACTAGTTTCGAGCAGGCCATCACGAGTGGTGACTCTGTGAAATGGCTGGATGCAATGCGATCTGAGATGGAATCCATGTACACCAATAAAGTATGGATTTTAGAAAATGCTCCTGAAGGGGTAAAACCCATTGGGAGCAAGTGGATTTTTAAAAAGAAATTTGGTGTAGATGGAAAAGTTAAGACTTTCAAAGCTAGACTGGTAGCAAAGGGATTTCGTCAACGACCAGGTGTGGACTATGACGAAACCTTTTCTCCAGTAGCTATGCTTAAGTCCATCCGGATCTTACTTGCCATTGCTGCATATCATGACTACGAAATCTGGCAAATGGATGTTAAGACCGCCTTTCTAAACGGTGATTTAGAAGAGTGCGTGTACATGACTCAGCCAGAGGGCTTCATAGATAGTGGGAGCAGCGGAAAGGTGTGCAAACTGCTTAAATCCATTTATGGGTTGAAGCAAGCATCTCGGAATTGGAACATCTGTTTTGATGTTGTAGTCAAAGAGTTTGACTTCATCAAAAATATAGATGAACCTTGTATCTATAAGAAGGTGGCAGATGGTAAGGTAGTCTTCCTCGTATTGTACGTGGATGACATACACTTGATAGGAAATGATATTCCTATGCTGCAATCAGTCAAGCTCTTCTTATCACAAAGATTCTCAATGAAAGATCTAGGTGATGCCTCCTGCATATTGGGAATCATGATCTATAGAGATAGATCTAAACGGATACTGGGATTGTCCCAATCCAGGTACATTGACACCATACTAAAGAGGTTTAGTATGGAAGAATCCAAGCGTGGGAATCAGCCCACGATCTCTGGACTCACTCTCTCCAAAGAGATGTCTCCCAAGACTGATTTGGAGAGAGCTCGCATGCAAGGGATACCCTATGCTTCGGCAGTAGGCTCTATCATGTTTGCGATGCTATGTACCAGACCCGATGTAGCATACTCCCTAAGTGTAGTGAGTCGGTATCAAGCAGATCCTGGAGAGAGTCATTGGACAGCAGTGAAGAACATTCTCAAGTACTTACGAAGGACTAAGGAGATGTTCTTGGTGTATGGTAACGGAGAACTCCAGGTGGAGTCCTTTACCGATTCCAGCTTCCAAAGTGATAAGGACGACTCTAAGTCGCATTCGGGTTTTGTCTTTACCCTCAATGGAGGGGCGGTATGTTGGAAGAGTTCCAAACAGGAAACCGTTGCAGACTCAACGATGGAGGCTGAATACATCGCTGCCAACGATGCTGCCAAAGAGGCTGTCTGGATCAAGAAGTTCATTAGTGAACTTGGTGTGGTTCCATCCATTGAGCATCCAATACCTCTGTATTGCGATAACAATGGAGCTGTGGCTTTGGCCAAGGAACCCAGGTCCCATCAGAAGTCCAGACATATTCTGAGGCGGTATCACCTGATCAGGGAGATAGTTGATCGCCGGGAGATCGAGGTCAGGAGAGTAGATATGAAGGACAACACTGCGGATCCATTCACGAAGGCTATTCCCCAGATACAGTTTGAGAGATTATTCGGGATGCTAGGTATGAGATACTACAGCAGCTGGCCTTAGTGCAAGTGGGAGATTGTTAGTTATGTATATGCCCTAGAGGCCATTGTTGTACATTTTATGTATATTATAATGGATGCTTGGTTATATATAGAGAAGACTTTCTTGCTCGTCATGATAGTATGCTATTTGGTTTCACTTTATCTTAACATGTTGACTTGTATTGGTTTACTGTTTTACTCTCACATGTTGATAAAGCCCTTAGGATCTATACTCGACTACTGGGACTATGATGAGATCATACTAGTGGGGCCGCGGTAGTCGATGAGTACATCCTATAACTGTTCCTAGTCGAGGGTATATCGAGACAGGGCATCGATACACCAGAGTAGACTAGCGTATACGCATCTTTACCCATATGATGGGCGATGGATGATCCCATATCCATCGGTGTTAGACATCAGAGATGGTGTACGGGTGCTCAGTGGAGACTGGGTACACTGGACGGACTCGCCGAGAACTCCCAGATGGTGATATACCACACGTCAGATGGCAGTTCTCCGGTGACACAGGTACAGGGTAGTCTGAAGACCCGAGATCGTCATAGAGTCTTGTGTGATTCCCACTGTGCTTTGATTTCCACCTTACCACGTCCAAGAGGGCGTGCAAAACGGTGGCTTTTGGGTACAGTCCCGAATCACATGGAGGCAATGAGCGATAGGAGGGGATTCGTCTCTCCCGGTATAGGGAGTTGATGTTGTGCTGTGTTCGATTGGCTATAACTGGAAGTCCCTGGCCAGGGCTGATATAGAGATTTACTGGTAAGTGTTACTAGTAGTTTCTCGACCCGTTATGAGCCATACATCGACACGACTTATCGGTTACTGGGGTCTGACGTATACCACCCCTAGACTTGATATGCGACATATCAGACGAACAGACCGGACTGTACGGGAGTGTTACTGGTTGGATTCACAAGAGAACGCATAGGCTAGCTTGTTGATCTTCTGATCGCTCAATACCTGGGTGGCTGTTACGTTTAGCTGACCGCTTGCAGCTTGTGGGTGTTTGATATGATCATCACCTGCTACCGGCGTATTGACGATTCTTTAGAGTCCTACACAGAGGTTTCTTGGCTCAGGCGAAACAGAGTAGTGGCACATATGTGATATGCGCAGGAGCGAGAATAATGCGATATAGGATACCGTATTATATTCTCGCGATATATGGATATGAACCGGGTCATCGGATCAAGTGTTGATTCGATGAATCGGTACATGATATATTAGTCGGTAATATTCGATATAGCCGGATCGTCGGATCAAGTGTTGATTCGATGATTTAATATATAATAATATATATGATATATTATTATAGTAACTAATATTGGCTTGCTTTATTATTTCATTTTCTCAGTGGATGATACATTGATATATATGCGATATATGTTAATTGTATTATTTTCTTTTGTTGCAAATATATAATATATATGTGATATATATTATTGTGACATGATATGATTAATTGTTAAACATGTTTAAGGATGATTAATTGAGGTTAGGGTTTGATTTGGTTTAGTTGCTTCAAGTTGCTTCTAGAAGCGTTTTCTTTTGTCATTATGAAGATATTTATGGATGACACATTTATTAACCAAACCAAACCCTAACTATAGTTGATTCTCTACTCATTCTTATCCATTCATCCTTGACCATGGTTACAATTCAATCATATGATTCTTTCTATTCATCACAAAAGGTTTTTAATCTCATTTTTGATTTTCCATTAGCTTCTTCTTCTTCTCTCTTGAAAAGCTTGCTAGAAAATCTTGAAGTGATGAAATAAAATGAGAAAATGATATTAAAAGAAAGCAAAATCACTACTCTCTCATACTCGTCTCATCTAGCCCATGGGATTAGTGTGTTCTATTCTTTAGAGTGAGATAGCTTGAGTTCTTCGAAACCTCGACGTAGATCATCGGAGATTTGGAATACGACAAGCTAGAATCGATCGTTCGAGTCGTGGAGCCTCTCATGAGTCCGGGAGATCATGGATCGTGGCAAAGGGACTTCTACTCGGAGCTTGTGAAGTGAAGGAGCGGACTACAAAGGTTGTAATCCCTCACCCTAAGATAAAAGTTATCTTATTGCATGTTAAACCCTAATAATCTAGCATAGATCCCGGCTTTGGGTTGTTCGGCACGTCTAAAATTTAATCCGGGCATGTTTGATGCCTTTCGAACCTTCACAAGAGTGCCTAGGAACCCTACACTGTCCTCTGACTAGTTCTGCTCAGTACGAAAACACATAGCAATATCATAAAAACGTATTGCTCTATACGAAATAAATCCCAAAATATGCACATGAATGCTACGTGCGTCCGGTGCGCACGGAAATCAAAATCCATGAACGTGCCATACATGCACACAGAAACAACATCTAAGTGCATCGGGTGTGCACGAAACATCTGTCGTAGGCAACATGTGTGCCTGACAGCAAAATCAGGTGCATCTATCGTGCACGAAATCATGAAATCCAATATCAAGCGCCGAACGTGCGCAAAATCAATCAGGTGCACAAGGTGCACAAAACAAATATCGGGTATCACAATCGAAATCGAAGTTCAGTGCATCTAAGTGCACAAAAGGCGTATCACTGCACTGCAAGCATATATAAACTATACCGAGTGCAGGAACGAAATCGTGTGCATGCATACGCACAAAACCAACTCAACTGTTTAAAATCGTAAAATCACAAACATGTGAAACTGAAGCACGAAAACGATATCAAGTACAACACTGTGCAAAGATCGTAAATCCTCAATCATCAAAATCAAATCATACGAATAAATCACCCAAAACATCGTAATCAACAATGGCGGAATAGTACTGCTCAAGCGCATCCTCTAAGAATCTCGGCCAACTGCCGCGGTCACTAATGGGACGTCTCGTCGATGATCATGAACCCTGACCTGCTGGTGTGCGTAACCATGACCACTCCTGGGTCAAGGTCTTCACTGTGAATTACCAATCTTTCGGTTCATCGGCTCATCGGCCCTGTCAGGTGTGCTAATGGGGACGATTCCGTTCTGGCACTTCTCTGGTCATCTCTTGGTCAATCATCGCGACCACTCGTAAGACAACATATTACTGGCGTCGGCCTCTGGCTCTCTGAATGTACGTGACACATCTGATCATGGGTGCAAGTATCATTGCAGCAGTGTCCTGGAAGGAATCCTGCTCACGGTCTCTTCCATGTCTCGTCTCTGCCAACTGTCCGAAAGTCGTTGTCCTTTCCTATATCTGCATCTTGCTCTGGAACGACTGCATACTCATCGCGACTCCTTCTGGAAGGTAAGTCTAAGTACCATGCCTCGGCATGCGCATCGCCTCTCTGATGTCGGCGGAGTGGAACGTCATATCATCTAGATCTGGTGCGAACCTCTTACTCCACTTTTCTCTAATGTCGTCTGCTTTGGACTCATTTCGTCGCGGCTGCATGGACTGAGCTCCAACGGCTATCCTCGTATCTGGAGTCTCCCAAGAATGCATCTCAACACCTAGCATCCGAATTAAGTCAAGCCATCCGATCGAGTCGTCAAAACCTCATAATCCCCCAAGAGCTCAACCTCTTGGGCACAGTTTAATAGTATCGAGTACATACCACAGCATCGGTGGTCCAGCCGTAGAAGGGCAAACCCAAGCCTCACTAATGGCGCCGTAGAACTGCCGCAAACCCGAAGGTTCAAAGGCCTTCACACGGTCATTAAGTCGAGTTAGGGTTTCATTCTTCTAGAGGGACCATAGAATTGCCTGCATGTCTTTCCGAATACTTTAAACTTGGAATAATAGGTTTCTGACATTCGATCATCTCTGTCGACTCCCAACGTCTCCGTGTGAAGTCGTCTCTAGCTAGAATCAATTTATCTGATGACCTCTCATGGGGTAGGCGAACGAACCACCTGTCCTAGTCATTAATCATCGGGTGACTAGCGACCTTCTATCATTTATTCGTACAACTCTCCCCGCAATAGCTCCAACATATGGGGCGATATCTCGTCGCTCGCAGCAACCACTGGCTTGCTCGTTTGCATGCTGAACAGTGCCTCAATCATCAGGAGTAAGCAACACACCAACGGTCATCAAAATCTGGCTGGCCTCTATCATTGGCTCCATTCTCTAGTGTCGATCAGCGCCTCCGAGTAACCTCATAAAGGCGATCCGCCAAACACTCGTGGTGCGGAAACACAGTAAAAAGATACATCTCTGCAATCGTGTATCGCCGGAATTTCGCCCTGGTCAGTCCTCGTTCATGAAGAGCTTGTGCTGACCGCAACTCTAGCCGTAGCTCTCCCTGCCGTAACCGTAGCAGCAAAACCAAACTGGTACCGATGAGGCTAGATCAGGAAGGAATATAATACTGAACAAGGAAATGTACATCATAAGGCTTCATCAGTGGAGTGGCGTGTCGTAAATATGCCGCGGAACATCCCAACGGTACATCACTCTACTTTAGTCACCTGTTCCATCAACCAAGGGTCATCCTACGCTCCGAAGGTAAAACCTAACGCTCTGATACCAACTTTGTCACGTCCCGAAAGTACGGAACATGACCGGCACTTAAACTACGAAACGTCTCTAGGCGTACGTAATCTAAGTAAACCGAAAACCCAGAAATCCAAACCAAGAAAAGAAGTAGAGTGAAGGAAAACCAATTTAAAACAAGTAGTTTTAATAGCATAAGCCGAATTATGCGGTTTTTAAGAACATCAAAATTTACTGAAAATTTCGGCAGAGTCTCCTTTGTAAATACTGGCTCCCAAACGGGATACAACATGAATAGTATACGAAATCAATAAAAAGGCATCCCCAAGCGGGAGCTAGCTCTTCGTCAATCGACGGTCACAACCACACAAGCAATATAATATACAACGCCAACGGCGAGGATCAAAACTCAAAAGGAAACTCAAAACCACCAGAAATATAACAAGCGACTCTAAGGTCGAAAGAATAAACAACACCGGTCTCTATATCAAAAATACATGTTTGGTTGATGGAATTTACTAGATACAACGGAATAATATCATACAAGGTAATATGATGGGTACGATACAAGAAAAACCCACCTACTAGCAAGTCACCCGAATGAAACTGAGCCCGCAAAGCCGTAATTAAACCTGTACGGCAAAACCTGCAAGAAACTGGGGCACAACGGGGGTGAGTTGCCAACTCGTGAATAGAAAAACATCTACGCACAGAAATCGCATAAATAACGCAATCCTAGGTCAATGATCATAATATATCCTCAAAAAATATACATAACAAGCAGCCTATAACAATGGCTAGGGTAATATCTAACCGAGTGAAATCTCGTGTGCCCGTGTCAGTGCCTCAGGTAGCAATATATCATATGAATGAGGTATGAATGCATGAAAACAGAATACATGTAAATGAAGAAACTGTTTTCATAAATTAGTGAGATTTCCTTCGTATTTTTAAACTGAGGTATCATAATGAAATCAGTATCAACAGTGTCTAGCATCGACACAAAACATAAATCTCACTGTCTCGAAATATCAATGTCTCAATCTCAATATCTAGGGCGCCGTCAGTCCAGACCGGCCCCTACCATCCATCTCAAGACCACGACGGTATCCTCCGGATATCCGAAGCGTCGGGTAATATCACCGGTAGGTAATCTGTCCCCTGCCAGGCTCAACGTCAACACCACATTCATCTTGCCCTGGGGTACCATACCGGGCCCACCATGTACCCGTGACGGTTCCTCCACTCCTCGACACGGATCTCGAAAACCACAGCAAACTCATGGTGGACGACACTTACATCACTAGAAAACCACAATTTACATATTTTAAAATGTTAATAAGTTTAGAAATTTTGCGGCTTTCCCCCCGAAATCCAGAAATATCATAAATCTCAAGAAGTCATCACAAGTGCATATGTCAATGCTAATGAATGTATATGGTGTCAATAACCAAGTTGCAATGTATGATTAATAACTAGGCATGAACAATGGAATAACTGTATGCATGAAGTGACAAGTAATAACTACAATGTCTAAACTGGCATATAACCTAGGTACACTAATATTATATCAACCTACTAACTAACAAGCTAAGTCAAGCAATTATATTCTCTAAAGTGTACGTGACATGGCAATTACCGATGAAGATGTGTGTGAGCCGGCAAGTAGGTGTACGTGGTACATACGCATCATCGGTAATGTTGCTGGTGTCCTAACAGCATGCTATCAATAATGGAATATGCAGCAAAATAAGTATGCGAGGCAGAGCGAACAACAATAATGTGCGGGAGCTGAATACTAGACATAACGATAACTAATCTGTAATAATCTATTATAAGTCCTACAAATGGTGCCTTTTGAAATAACACAAATCATAGGGTTTTGAAAATAGGGGCAACGGTGTTTTTATGAAAAGATAAGTATTTTGAAATATCCGTAGGATCCCTTGGGCTGTCTTTGAAAATACCCACGATTCGTTAGTTTTTGAAATAGGTAGGAGTCTAATCTAATCTAACAACTACACTAAACTATACGGCTGAACTAACAAACTGAACTACAGGTAAGGAAACCGCCTATCATCTGAGTCGATACATATACCTACCTGTATATGTATAGTCGGTGATCCCGCCTCAATAATATCATATCTGATACCATATCTATAATCAGACATCCCAAGTCAAGAGTGCGGATCAATCATCAAAATATAGCTCGTACGTAAATCCGTCGTACGGCATCCCAAATCTGGGTACGGGTCAATATCACATTCATCATACTATTCACCTGGTATCCTCTTTATCAATTATCATGGTCGGGGTACTGATCTACGTCTAGTACCATACTGATACCGCCTACGTATGCATGGACGTGTGTGAAACACTACGTCAAGGACCCGCTACAACGTCATGTCGTATCTCAAATACGAGTCCTGCTATATCACCGATCTCACGGCTTCAAATCAAATCTCATCGACTCAGCTCAATCCCAAGTATCATCCTCAAATCTGTATGTGAACACATAGTCCCATACCCATGTGAACCCATAACTATAAAGAATCCCATGAGCACATATCAATAGGAATGTATGCAAGTATGTATGTGTGTATGTGTAGTGCAACACTACCCTAGGGTTCGCAACACTAAAGTAATCCAACACACCAATATCCATCCTAAGCATCGTTATTAATCCCAAATAACATATAATAAATGTTGGTGTGTATACGCATCCGTATACACTACCACGGACTGCGGGGGTGCTATACGCCATCCACCCGACTTCTCCCCGTAGATATAAATCTACTCACCTGATCCTCGCTCGCCGGTGCCGACGTCGCCACGCGCTTGCTTGTCGTCTCGAAGTCCGCATGGGGTACCTACATATCATAACGCACCGTGTCGCATTAAAACTAAATTCGAAATCGAAACGGCATACGAAAATCAAATCGGCACGCGTATCACGCATAGGTCCAAACCTATCGCCTACGCATGCAAGAATAGTCAAACCAACCCTCGATGTCGATGTACAAATGTCAAACCATCGAGAAAAATCCAATCACACTCATTTGCACATTCACGAACACTAATTTTAATATAAACTAGGTTAAAACTCACAAAAACCCCAATTTCACTTAAAAAGTCATTTTTCCGAAAATCTAGCAAGCACAATTCGCCGTTTTTGTACAAAACATGATGTTTAAATGAATGTAGCGGCCAATATACTTATTAAATATCTTAAATAAGTCATAGAAACAATTTCCGGAATTTAATCTCATTAAATTCCAAAAACCCTAATATTCTAGTTTACAAAAATACCCTTTTTAACAATTTCAAAGCAAAAATGCACAAACTACAATCTAGCTTAGATTTGCAAGATCTAAAGCATTAAACCACACTTAATAAAGTTAATGAAGTCATGAAAAACCAAAACACATTTTTAATCCCAAGTATTTAACCAAATTCAAAAATCTAGTAGGCAAATTAGCACATTAACACAATTTTTTTTAAACTAACCATTTGCACTAGTTACCAATCTTGTATTAACATGACAAAAAGCCTAAATATAACACACAACCATACACCAATTTTACAAAACCCTAACTTGCATTCAAATTCATAACTTGAATTCCAAAACTTGCAATTAAACTCACATATCCAAATTAACACTTAATTAAATTAGCTTAAGAAATTAGTAACAAATTAAGCAACAAAAATGTTTAGAATTATACCCAAAACATATGAAGATCCACAAGCATCCATGGCCTCCCAAAATGCCCTCTTTTCATAAGGATCCATGCTATACGGGCTAAGCTAAAATGGGTAGGAGTCGGATTTGGATTTAGATTTGAATTTTGCATGGATTTTGAAGTGATTTGTGGATTTTTTTTATGAAGAAAAGAGTGGGATTTGGGGGTGGGGAGGCTGCTGCTGTTGGGAGGGGGGCTCGGCCTGATTGGGGGTGTGAGGAGAGAGAGGGAGGTAGAGAAAATACAAGGGAGGAAAGTCAAGGTCAAGGTAAGGTCAAAAGTCCACCTAATTCACCCATTTTCTTTTCTTTTCTTTCATATATTTTCCTTTGAAAATCAAGTGGGGAAAAATATGGTGGCTGCTGAATTCAGCCATGGGGAGGAGTAAGTGGGGGTGTGTGGGTGTGGGTACGGGTGTGGGGTGATGAAAACTGATAAATACAATACCCCAAACATCCATTTACGCTAAAAAAAAGCCTTTTTTCTTCAATAATTTCTAAACCGTTTTGGCAAATGATTTCATTCCAAAAACCACATGGTAAAATTTTATTTAATGTTTTATGATGCACAAAATTTTTTTCAACTCATTCCAATTTGTAATTTTCCCTAATTAAATGTATTAGTGACGGCTTAAAATAATAATAAAATAATATTTTTTCAGAAAATTTGAAATTTCACCAGCGGCTCAATAAACACCAAATAATAGAAATTACATAGCTAGAATATGTATATTTAATTTTTATAATAAGATATTTGTATTTTGACTTTTTACAGAAAACCCCCTTATTTTACCGATTTTTTCGAAATTTCACCGAAACGATTTTCAAAACGTTACAAACCATCCTCCGACGGGGCTAGAAACGTACACACCAGTCTACTCTGGAGTATCAGTGCCCAGTCTCGATACTCACGCAACTAGGGACCATTTAAGGATGTGCTTATGGACTACCCTGCTCCTACAAGTATGATCGCCATCACAACGCAGGTAGTCAAGCAAGATCCTAGGGGCTTTAACAACATGTAACCGCAATATGTAATAACGAGTATGACATATGCCTTGTTATGATAAAGAAAAACCAGAATAGTATACTACTGTATCGAGTCTTTATCAATATGGGCAAATCAGATATAATAACAATAAATACACATATCCTGATAAAGACAAGTCAAATAATATAATATAAAACCGAGCAAGATTGTTTTGTACATACATATCCCTAGCATCCATATGTATACATATACAATACTGGCCTCTAGGGCATATACATCCAATAGGTTCTAGTGGGCAACAGGCTCGCATCTCATGGCTTTGAGACGGAGGGGGCTTCACTCTAGAATTGGCGGGCTATTCGCCGCAGTCGTAGGGGGTACAGGTTGACCCAAGAAGGGATACTCAAGTTACCGGATTCCGTGAAGTGCTGGGTGGTCCATTCACTTTGCTGAAAGGGGCTGCCTCACTTCAGGTTTTGGCGAGTAACTTGCCGCACTCATAAGGGTCTAGGTTTCATTGCACAGGCTATCCACACGACCAGGGGAACGTCGGGTTTCGCTTGAGGCTCAAAGGAAACCCGGGGCTCCCAGATATCTGTATTGTTCTGTGATGCTTATTACATTTCTGTGATGTTGCATTTATCATGCGTGGAGCGATTATTGTATATTGATTTATATACTAGTAGATGTTGCATATGTTTTACACTCGCGCTAGTCCAGTTCCCGCTCTGTCGTTAGTTAAGTAACCTAACCGGTGATGACGGGACCCAGTGGCGAATGCGGATGTCATATACGTACATTTTATTTTTGTTCTTTTCTGGTGTGATTAATTGATGGGACTGCATTGATTCTGATCAATGCAAGGAAAACAAACCTATTAGATGTTGTTGGAATAAATTTCAAAAAGCTGTTATTACATGGACGTTTTCATTTGCTTTGCACAGCGGTATTCAGTTTGGAATATCCAGCACCTCATTCGACGAGGTAAGGGCCGAGATCCCTTCTTCGGGAGTGACACCATGGGCAGAAGTTTGCGTCGGGGTAATAACTTCACTATAGTCGATTACTTTTTGCTTTTCATCGCGGTATTCAGTTTGGAATATCCTGCACCTCATTCTACGGGGAAAGAGCCGAGATCCCTTCACCGGGAGTGACCTCTTTAGCAATGGTTTTCGCTACTATATTTTTGTAAAAAGCTATCCAGATCCTTCAACGATATCAAGTTCATTACGTTAAAGGTTTTTCGCCAAAAACCATTCGTAGCCCTCCGTCATTTCAGATGGGTAGCACTTAGTATTCATGGTATGTTTGTTGGCCTTCGTCATGGCATAGTGTATGGTAGCTATTTGTTACTTTTTTGTTGTATTGATAGATGCGTTGGTTTGGGACAGTCGTATAGCCTTGTTGACCTTCGTCAAGGGCGAGTACGGTGGGTTCAAATTAACTTGGACAATGACGGGTAGAACTTGACATGTGACTTACGATTTGTTGACCTTCGTCAAAGTCATAAGAGCATGGGTTAAAAATCACATCAGGAGTTTCTGAAGAAACTGAAACTTGCCAGGCATGCGCATATCTTCTGGAATGTGATAACGTGAGTGGATTCCATCATGTTATCATGTGATGATAATTGGATCCCGATTCCCACTGATGAGTTGGTTTACTCCTCGTGTAATCCAGACTAATTTTTCTTTGAGGTTTGGAGGAGAATTTGAGGATACAGTGGGAGGCTTCCTGATTAGATAAAGTGATTAACCATTCTGATCTAGGTTAGAGTGCACGCAGTGTGTTTCTTTTCTCTCTCTCTTTGGCAGCGACCATGGCCTGACCCTAGACTATGACTCAGTAACCAAGTTAACCGAAATTTCTTAAAACACTGGCTTTTGGATTGTCTGAGTTGCATACATCATCGCCACTCCTTCTTTTACCCTTTGCATTTCTCCAGAACACCCCGTATCACTATGAATATCCACTTTCATTGGATAAATCTATCGTATGGTTATATACGAACTCGAAGGAACTTGTTCCAGATTCGAGGATGGATTCTGGTTCTGGAGAGATTGAATAAAATTATTCAGTTGTCTTTTCCTTTTTTCTTCTCTCAGGTTATGAGGCTTCCTAGGATTAGGAGACAGTACACCTATTGCACTTATTGGATAGTCTTCTTCCAAACCATAGGCAGGTGCCGAAAGGTAGGGATGAAGAAAACCAATTATCCTAAGTGTGGTGTACAGAAGGTAATAACTAAAGACAAATAAAGGGATTGGAAAGAGGGAAAAGTAAACTGTGACTGCTATCATTCACGACCAAACTGAGTATCTCATCGCCACTCCTATTTCGCCTTTGTATTTCTCCAGAACACCCCGTATCACTACGAATATCCAATTCCATTGGATAAATCCATCGTATGGTTATATACGAACTCGAAGGAACTTGTTCCAGTTCGAGGATGGATTCTGGTTCAGGAGAAATAGGAATAAGGTTTATTCAGTTGTCTTTTATCTTTACCTTCTCTCAGGTTGTGAGTACTCCTAGGATTAGGAGAGTACACCTATTATGCTTATTGGATAGTCTTCTTCCAAACCATAGGCTAGTGCCGAACGGTAGGGAAGGAAGAAAACCATTTAGCCTAAGGAGGTGTACAGAAGGTAATGACTAAAGACATATAAAGGGATTTGGAGAGATGGCAAAGAAATATACGGTTATAGTCATGAATCTGGATAATGGAAGAGGCATTACTAGGAATACCCTGATACCCCTCGAAACATTTTCATTTTTCAGTTTCACTTTGTGTTGTTAAAGGAAAACTGATTTCCCAATTAGATCCTTACTCCAGGGTATGTATTTATCATGTATGATTCTCACATCTGTATGGATTTACAGATGATGAGTGGGAGTAAGTTATTGGGAATTAGGTGATCATCCTCATTATATCGGAATTCGTTGTAATTGGTGATATTTGAGGAAATCGCATGGGTTTTTACCGGACGACAAATATTTGGTTTTGAATATCCGTTGTTATGCACCAATTTCAAATTGATATATCTGTACGTTTATTTTATAAAGTGAAATATATCTTTTTGAAATTATGTCCACGACATTTACCTATATCAGTTGATGGTTAGGTAAGGAGAATTCAACAGTGGTGTAATTCTTCATAACCATAGTACAGTTTTCAACCTACAACGCATAGGGTTTGAGTTATTCAACTCAGGGGATTTATACAGAGTATTCTATCTTGTCCAGTGTATATTAGTACAGAAGGGTTGGTGCTCATACTATATTCTATTTACTTGTGACTTCTCTAATTTTAGACACGTGTTTCGTAGAAATACAAGGTCTAAGTTTTGAGAAGTTATAGGTACAAGAATAAAGTAGAGTACCAGGTGTCGCAAGTATTAAGATTCTTCAAGGTGATCGAAGATGTAAATAATTGTGTAAGGTATTCAGTTAATAGTAATGGTTTTGAGAAACTTGTTTCTCTTTCAGGTTACTCATAACTGGACGCACTCCTAAGTTGATTAGTGCTAATCGGCCTCTCTCCATTTAGTTGACATGCACTAGAGACAGCTGCATGATTTGAATCTAGTTCCAATTGAATCTGGTTCCAATTATATCAGTGTCTCTGTTTCTATATTGGATATAGAATAGTTAATATCTTAACAATGTTAAGGTATATGGAGTTGTCCGGCATATGCTTAAAACCAGACACTGGATGACTCAAGGCACGTTTCTGTAATGGCAGTTTGTGGGTTAACCCGGGCTATGACGAGGGTTGACTTTCTACCATCTAGAAGATCAATAGTGATATTGTTCTTGACTCGCCACAGTTTTAGTAAAATGGACTTTTTCAGTAAACAGTAGTGGGAGTATGGTAGAACTGGAAGTGATTCCAGAACCGCAAACGATTACTGAAAATTTAATAGGACTTAAAGATTCAATCAGGTTTGACATTCCATTAGCCACTCCGCAGATATGGTGGGTAACCTCAGGCGCCCGAGAGGTACTTCGGTATCCTCAAGGACGGTGACAGGGAGGTTCTTGTTTACCCAGACTTGCCATTACTGCTATTCTAGGCTATGAGACACGGCAGGAGGATGAGTATAGCGTCGTTCTAAACTAGCTTTAGAAGTGCATGTGTATATGACTCTGCCAGAGGGTTGTCGTGGTCAGTGGGAGCAGCGGAAGTATAGTGGACAAGTAGCTTGTGTCTATTTATAGACTAAAGCAGATATAGCGGAGATAGATCATCTATTTTTGATGTGACAGTCATAGGTTTTGACTTCATCAGAATTGGAGATGGATCTGTTAAGAAAGTAGTAGAGTGTGATGTCCTGGTATTTGGATGACATACACAGAGTAGGAAGTGATATTCCTATACTACGATAGGTTATATTGCGGTTGTCACACAGTGTTTTCTCCACATAGGATATGGATATTATATCAGGCATTTTGGTTACTAGATCTATGGTTTTAGATCTAGATTTGGGTAGTGTCCCAATCTGGGTACTTAGACAGCATTCTAAATGTGTTTTAGAATGGACGACTCCTGGCATGGTGGTGTACCTGCAGGTGATGGAGTCACCCTCTCTAAAGGTGTCTTATAGACTAACGAGGAGAGGGATGTGCATGATTGGCATATCACTTGCTTAGGTAATTGAGTCAAGCATGAGATGTCAAGTACCACACCAGATGTTGTTTTTGCACTAGCTGCAATAAGTTTAGATATTAATCCAATCGTGGAGAAACGTTCGGAAGCAGTTTTGTAACATAAGATGGATGTTCGAGGGATATGATAACGGAAGCCTCCTTCGGGAGACGGTTATCATTCCAGGCTTCTAAGGTGACCTAGCTGACAGAGTGACTGTCAGAGTTATAGTTTTCCCTCTGATGAGGGGCAGTAGTTTGGACAGGTGGTCCAAGCGGATACTAACTAAGTTCAGTTGATGATACAGTCTAAGAAGTTTGGATTTGGAGTTCATTTATGAACTAGGTCCTATCAGATATCCAGACATATTCTAAGACAGGTATTGCTCATTTTGGGAAATGGTTTTCTCCGTGAACTTAAGATTAAGAGAGACATAGAAAGAAACATCAGGTTGGATCCACTCACTGAGGCTATTTCTCGGACTCAATAGTTTTGCAAACGAGCTTTATGAAACTGATTAGTAGAGGAGTTGGGTGTTCGGTATCACACGGGCTATGAGTATGCGACATCGCAATAATTAGCCTTAAGTGCAAGTTGGAGATTGTTGGATATAGTGCCTTCAAAGTCAATTATTGGATCGCAGGCACGTGATTGCAATGATTGAGGGAGGACCTATGCCGGTAGGACAGTCTTACTCTAGATGATAGTATGCTATCTGGTTTGTCTTTATCATCGTGTACATGCTTTAGGTGACATTACAGATCACTATTACACGTTGATAGAGCCCTAAGGATTCTTGCTTGACTACCAGCAGTATGATGGCGATCATATACGTAAGAGTTGGGTAGTCTATAAGCACATCCTTAAAGTGTCCATAGTCGTGGGAGTTTCGAGACTGGGCATCGATACTCCATGAGTAGACTAGTGTATACGATCGAGACCCCGACGAGGGGCGATGGCCGGTCTCACAAGCCATTGGTGTTATTTGGATCACCTAAGACGTATGCAGGTGCTCATTGGGTTACGAGTACACTGGACAGGACTCGCCGGGAACATGCTAGTTGGTATTATACCTGACGTCAGATAGCAGTTCCCTGGTGACATGTGTACAGGTTAGTCTATCAACCTGAGATCGTCATTTGTCTCGTGTGAGTTCCCACTGTGCTTTGATTACTACCCTACCACGGCTCAAAAGAGTCGTGCAAACAGGTTTTAGTTGGGTACAGTCCCGAGCCACATGGTTGCAGTGAGCGGATCGGCAGGGGATTCATCTCTTCCAGTATTAGGGGTGGGATCGTGCTGTGTCTAGGAAAGCCATTACACGAAGTCCTTGGGCAAGGAAAGTGAGATTTACTAGTAGGTATTCCAGTAGTATCTCAGGGTGTTCTGGGCTACACTCCGACTTATACCGCTTTTGGGGGTCTGACGTTTACTAGCCCCCTAGGCCCGATATGCGATACTGATAGACGAACGGACCGGACTGTACGGATATTGTCACTGATAGGCTCAGTAGGGTTTCAGAATGAGTTCGCTCATCGGCCTCCCTTTTGGTCAATACCTGGGACCCCGTTACGTACTGCTAGTACCACTGACGTGCTTGTGGTTAAACCCACTGACAGTGTATTGACGAGTCTTTAGAGTCCCCCACAGAAAGTTTTCCCATGTTCGGGCGAAACGTTTTAGAGGCCATATGGTTTTATGGCAGGGTTCGATCATATACGTGCACTTCTGCACGGATCATACTAGTGGGTTTTGGTTTAAGCCAGATTCTAGTATTAGATTTGTTGGATTACTTTAGTCTCAGTTGTATTCGTATTCAGTCGGAATGCGGATGCAGGTATGTTTATACAGATGAGGGGTATTCTTGTGATCCGTCACGAGTTTACTTTAGTTGATGCCATATCTTTTTGTTGGATTAAAAATTTTGGTTTAAATGTTTAATTAGGTGGAAATTGTGGGCTCAAGTCATCATGAGGAGTATTAAATGAGGCATGTGCATGTTTGGTGACTCATGGTCTTATTTTTGGTGCCATGTCAATTTTCTTGATTGATTATTGTGTTGAATTGATGTGGAGAGAGAGAGATTGGGCAGCCACTAAGTCTTGGGGTTGGCTCTTCATTTGGATAATGAGCTCTCACATTTTCATTCCACAGAATAAGCAAACAAAAGCTCTTCTTCTTTCTTCTCTTGAGCTCACAAGTTCCTCTCCAACGGCTTCTTCTTTAACCTCCACTCATTCCATCTCATGTGTTGAGAATCATTGAGTGCTTGAGACAAAGTGATCACACACATTCTCTACTTCACCTTGGACATGTCGGCTAGAAAACTTCATGTCTGAGTTGCTTCGGTTTGAATCGGGAGCTCGTAAAATGACTTCTAGATGCGGTGCCACTTCGACGAGGAGATCTGAGATCGAGCGAGATCGGAGATGCCGCGAGGAGCTTAAGATGATGGCTAAAGACCGAAGGACACGAATCGATTGGTATAGCCATTCTACACATCTTTGTAGTTAGCTAGTTTAGGTTAATGGTACGATCCGGGTGAAAGTCTGCGTTAGCGCCAATTTAGAAAAGTTTTTGTTCCGCGTTTGGCCTCGGATAGACGGCCGAGGCGCTACCGTAGACTTACATTTTTTGGGTACAGTCCCGAATCACATGGAGACAATGAGCGATAGGAGGGGACTTCGTCTCTCCCGATATTGGGGGTTGATGTTGAGCTATGCTCGATTGGCCATAACAGGAAATCCCTGGCCAGGGTTGCTGAGATCTACTGGTAAGTGTTATCAGTAGTTTTTCGAAACGTTATGGACCTTGCATCGGCATGACTTACCATGGCTATTGGGGTCTGACGTTTACCACCCCCACGCTGAGATATGCGACATATCTGTAAGTCCACGTTACCCACCCTGGTTCTTACGGGGAGGCGGAATAGGAAAAAATCGATTTTTGACGCAAGGTAACATGGACTAGAAAAAGAAGATCTTTGCTAAACAAAAACCTAGCAAACTAACTACAAGTTTAGCTACTCGGTTAGAAGGTTATACCTAGGTCTTGAACTCCTTCTCTTCTTGCTCCTTGGAGTGGTTTGAACGGTCCCTCCTCGTAGTCTTCTTTTTGCCGAAGAAGGATCCACCCGAAGGCCTCTATCTTGAGCTCCTACCTCAACCTAGAGGTAACTAAAGTGCTTGGCTTGCTAAACCTAGAACCCTAGAATGAGTAGAGAGGAGTTATGGTGGTTTTATCTCAAGAGCTCATGGTTCTCAACACATGAGAGATGAGAGCTTTGAGAGAGAGGAAGAGGATGAGCTAAACATATGAGAGAGAAAGTGCAAGAAAGAATGAGGATATTTTTGCAACCATACTCTCATATTAGTGAATTATGAAGAATAATAATAATCAAAGAAATTGTGATCGTTCATTTGGAATGACTATTATCATTTCACATTAAATGAATTTTGCAAGAATCAAAGAGCATCTTTCATGTGAAATGATGATGGTCAATATGTCAACAGTCAACAACCCTAATAAGAATCCTCTGCCTCTGTCAACTGTGCATACACACCCGCATCCGTGTTACGAGGAACACGAATACACTGAGACAAAACCAATCCCAAAACAAATACTAGGATCTGGCTTAAACCAAAGCCCGCTAGTAATAACTGCTCGGACACCAAACGTGCACAAGTGCGCGGATATGAACGAACCCCGTCGCAAAACCATGCGACCTCTACTCTGTTTTGCCCAAAGGAGAATAGCCCTCTGTGTGGGACTCTAAAGACTCGATACTACGCCAGCGGTAGGTTTAACCACAGGCCGCAAGCGGTACTAGCTGTACGTAACGGTCCCCAGATAGATGCCGATAAGAAGACTGATGAGGTAAACCCATCCGAACTCCTACTGAGCCTAAATGTGACAATATCCGTATAGTCCGGTCTGTTCGTCTAAGAGTATCGCATGGCGGGCCTAGGGGGCGGTAAACGACAGTCCCCTAATAGCGATACAAGTCATGTCGGAGTGTAGCCCAGAACACCCTGAGCTAACACTGGAAACGCTACCAGTATATCTCGCTTGCCCTGGCCAGGGACTTTGTGTAATGGCTCTCCTAGACACAGCGCGATATCAACCCTCAATACCGGGAGAGACGAATCATGTCTAACCGTCACTGCCTCCAAGTGCTTCGGGACTGCACCCAACTGCTACCTGTTTGCACGACTCATTTGAGCCGTGGTAGGGCAGCAATCTAAGAACAGTGGGAACACAGTCGTGGCGAAGTGACAGTGTCAAGTCAAAGGACTATGCTGTACTCATGTCACCTGGTAACTGATACTTGACGATAGGCATAATACCAACCAACATTTCCCAGAGAGTCCTGTCCAGTGTACTCGTAACCTAATGAGCACCTGCATACTATCTCCAGTACGACGAACTGATGGCTGTGGGACAGACCATCTCCCCTCCTGGGATGAGAAACGTATACACTAGTCTACTCTGGAGTATCGATGCCCCGTCTCGATAATCCTACGACTAGGGACCTGTATAAGGATTTGCTTGTAGATTACCCAGCCCCCACTAGTGTGACTGCCATCATAACGCTGGTAATCAAGCAAAGATCCTAAGGGCTCCACTAATATGTATAAGCGATATACTAAAAGAAACACATGCACATATTAAAGTAGAAACAAACCAAGTAGCGTACTACCATTTCGAGCAAGATTGTCTATACAACTGTGAATATCCCAAGCTTCCATCAAGTAATATACAAACCAGTATGATACAGTAATGGCCTCTAGGGCATATACACTAACAATCTCCCACTTGCACTAAGGCCATGTACTGGTGTATCGAATACCTATCATCTCAATCAGCCGCTCGAACTGAGTCTGGGGTATGGCCTTTGTGAATGGATCTGCAGTGTTATCTTCTGTAGCAACCCTCCGAACCTCGATCTCCCGGCGATCCACGATCTCCCTGATCAGTTGATACCGCCTCAAGATGTGTCTGGACTTCTGATGGGACCCGGGTTCCTTCGCTAAAGCTATAGCCCCGTTGTTGTCACAATACAGAGGTATTGGATCAACAATGGACGGAACCACCTGAAGTTCTGTCAAGAACTTCCTCATCCAGACGACTTCTTTTGCGGCATCAGATGCAGCGATATATACAGCTTCCATCGTCGAGTCAGCAACGGTTTCCTGTTTGGAACTCTTCCAACACACTGCCCCTCCATTGAGGGTAAAGACATAACCTGACATGGATTTGTAGTCATCCTTGTCACTCTGGAAGCTGGAGTCAGCAAAGGCCTCCATCTGGAGGTCTTTTCCGCCCTAAACCAAAAACATGTCCTTAGTCCTTCTCAGGTACTTCAAAATGTTCTTTACCGCTATCCAGTGCTTCTCCCCAGGGTTTGACTGATACCGGCTTACCACACTCAGTGCATAAGCTACATCTGGTCTGGTACACAACATCACATACATTATAGAGCCTACCGCAGAAGCGTAGGGTATAATAGACATGCGATCCCTTTCCAAATCAGTCCTGGGAGACATCTCTTTGGAGAGGGTGATCCCGTGACAAGCCGGTAAATTACCGCGCTTGGAATTTTCCATACTGAATTTTTTCAGTATGGTGTCGATTTACCTGGACTGTGAAAGTCCTAATATCCTCTTGGACCTATCACGATGGATCCGGATCCCCAGAATGTAAGAGGCATCACCCAGGTCTTTCATGGAGAACCTGTGTGACAAGAACCCTTTGACAGATTGTAGCATAGGAATGTCATTTCCTATCAAGAGAATGTCATCCACGTATAACACGAGGAATACGACAGTTCGTGCTACAATTTTACTATAGATGCATGGTTCATCTGGATTTTTGATAAACCCAAATTCTTTGACCGTCTCATCAAAACAGATGTTCCAACTTCGCGATGCCTGCTTTAGTCCATAAATGGACTTAGGCAACTTGCACACTTTCCATATGCTCCCACTCTGAATGAAACCCTCTGGCTGGTCCATATAGACACACTCCTCCAAATTTCCATTTAGAAAAGCGGTCTTTACGTCCATCTGCCAAATCTCATAATCGTGGAAGGCAGCAATGGCAAGTAGGATCCGAATGTATTTGAGCCTAGCCACTGGAGAAAAGGTTTCATCGTAGTCCAAACCAGGTCTTTGAAGAAAACCCTTTGCAACAAGTCTAGCTTTATAGGTTTCAACTTGTCCATCTACACCAATCTTCCTTCTGAAGATCCATTTGCAGCCTACGGGTTTTACCTCTTCTGGATCAACGTCCAAAGTCTATACTATGTTGGTGTACATTTCGGTCCGCATTGCATCCAGCCATTTTACCGAGTCAGCGCTCTGAATGGCCTGCTGGAAGCTAGTCGGCTCATCATTATCAATGATGCAATCCTCTCTATCCCCGTCTATGAGAAAACCATAGTATCTCTCGGGCGGATGAGACTGCCTACTACTCCTGCGGAGCGGCGCAGGAATCTCCTGTTCTTTCGAACCCTCTAGTTCTACTAAGCTTTCAGTAATAGCTTGTGGTTCTGGAATTTCTTCCATTTCTATTGCGCTCCCACTTATCTGATTTTCCAACAATTCAGTTTCCAAGAAGCAGGCATAACGAGAAACAAAAACCTTTTGTTCCTCTGCATAATAGAAGAAATATCCCTTGGAGTTCTTTAGATATCCCACAAACTTGCATTGTACTGAGCGTGCCTCGAGTTTGTCCGCATGCTGCGTTTTGACAAAAGCTGGACATCCTCATGTCTTAATGTGCTTAAGATAGGGTTTCTTCCCACTCCACATCTGATATGGTATGGTAGGCACTGTCTTAGTTAGAACTCGGTTCAAAAGGTATGCAGCTGATTCTAGTGCATATCCCCAGAATGATCACGGCAACTCAGCGTTACTCATCATGGAACGTATCATATCCAATAGGGTTCGGTTCCGTCTCTCCGATACACCATTATGTTGTAGGGTGTATGGAGGAGTAAGTTGAGAGAGAATTCCATTCTCTTTTAAGTAACCCAGGAACTCGGCACTCATGTATTCACCACCTCGATCAGATCTCAGTGTCTTGATACTTTTTCCTGTTTGTTTTTCTACTTCATTCTTGTATTCCTGGAATTTTTCAAAGGCTTCAGATTTATGTTTCATTAAGAAGACATATCCGTACCTTGAAAAATCATCCGTAAAAGTAATGAAGTAAGAATAACCACTTCGTGCATGTGTAGACATTGGACCGCATACATCGCTGTGTACGAGTCCCAAGAGCTCGCTCGCTTTTACTCCGTGTCCAGTTAACGGAGTCTTTGTCATCTTTCCTTTGAGACATGATTGACAAGTTGCATATGATTGATATTCAAACGGATCCAAATATCCTTCTTTATGAAACTTAGTTAACCTTGTCTCATTGATGTGACCCAGTCTACAATGCCATAACAAAGCATGATTTATTTCTGGAGACTTTCTTTTGTGTGTATTCTGGACATTGAAAATCTGTGGTTGGTTCAATACGTATATACCGTTGCTTAATGTACCCGACCAAATCAGAACATGATTAAGGTGAATGTTTACAACATCGCTTACAAATGCAAAATCATAACCTTCTTTAGACATTAAAGATACAGATATGATATTACAAGTCGAACTGGGTACAAGATAACAATCACGCAAAACCAAAACATGTCCATCTGACTATCCCAAGTGAAAGTCCCCCACGGACTCAGCATCCATGCTAGCTCCGTTTGCAACTCAGAGGGTCATATCACCTGCCTTCAAAATCCTACGCTTTCTCAGTGCCTGCAAAGAATTACAGATATGAGATCCTGATCCGGTATCCAATACCCAGGAAGTAGAGTTTATTGATAGACAGTTTTCAATAACATACACACCTGAAGCCGAAGCCACAACTTGCTTCGGGACCTGGTTCTTGGCCTTCCAAGCCCTGCAATTTTTCTTCCAGTGTCCATTCTTGTGACAATAAAAGCACACTTCCTTTCCTACAAGCTTTCCCGCTACCTTTGCTACTTTTGCCTTTCCCTTGGCTTCCACTTTACTAACACGCCCCTTGGTTTGGTGGGGGCCTTCTTCTTCTTTCCTTTGGCTTTCGCCTTGGACCTAGAAGAGGAAGTTCCTCCAACAAACAAAGTGAATGTTTCCCTTACTTTCTTTAGGGTGCCCTCTGCACTCCTCAACATGTTTAGGAGTTTCGAAAGTTCAACTTCCTTTCCTTGCTTGTTGAAGTTCAGGATAAACTGGGCGTAAGTGGAAGGAAGGGACTGAAGAATTAAGTCAGTGTAGAGCTCGTTCTCTAACGTAGTCCCGAGGTCCGCGAGCTCTTCAATGTAGCCAATCATCTTAAGCATGTGTTCCGCTACAGATGATCCGACGGCCAATCTCGCCAAAAACAACTTTTTCGAGACTTCGTATCTGGCGATACGGGATTGCGCTCTATACAGATCCTTAGTATGGAGAAATATGGATTCAAGGTCCATATTCTCGTGCCTCCTCTGATGTTCATTGTCCATAGAGGCAAGCATGAGGCACTTGGCCTTCGTGCAATCAATCTCCCAGGTCTTACGGATTTCCTTATCCGCGACGCTGGATTGAGGACCTGGGACAGGGGGAGCTTTGGTGGTAAGGAGATACCCCAACTTGTCATAAGTGATTGCCATTTTGACATTCCTGAGCCAATCTTTGTAGTTTGGCCCTGTCAGTATATTTTTATCTAGTAGTAACTTAAGTCCGGTCATGTTGTTTGGTCGCTGCAATTAGGAGAGAGAGAAGAAACACTTTAGCATGATGCTCTTGCAAGTTTAGAGTGGTTTTTAGTTTGTCTAAACAGGATGGCTCCCACTGTTTCTCGAATCCTTCCTCAAACCAAAAAAGAAGAATTAGTCGGGATCAATCTCACCGTACAATACTTGCTTAACCGTTCGGCCAGGCCAGTGTTAGTACGGAGGTTTTACGACGCTTTCGCGAAGTTCCTTAATTAAATAACCTCTTTTCCCTGTGGGTGTAGCCCCGCTAACACCTTTCTAGACACCTACTTGGTTTATAGCATTGATCGTTAAGTGAGAAAGTTTCCCGAGGAGTAGCATATACTTACAGTAGGATCGGGATCCAAATATCATCGTGTGATAAAACTGAAGGAATCCTACCAGAATCATCACACTCCAAATGGTATGCAGCAATAACAAGTTTCAGTTTCTTTAGAAACTCCCGATGTGGATTTTTGCCCCATGCTCTTATGACCTTGACTTTGGCCAACAAATCATAAGTCACATGTCAAGTTCTACCCGTCATTTTCCAGGTTAATTTGAACCCACCCGTACCTACCTTGACTTTGGCCAACAAGGCAGTACGACTGTCCCAAACCAACACATCTATCTATTGTACATATGAATATCCAATAGCTACCAATCACTATTCCTTGACTTTGGCCAACAAACACAGCTTGAATACTATTGACTATCCATATGAAATGACGGAGGGCTATGAATGGTTTTGGCGAAACCGTGAACGTAGTGAACTTGATATAATCGAAGGAACGTGATAGCTTTTAAAAGGAGTGGTTCAAGCACCGCGTTTTAAAAGTTTTCTGTTTTGAAAAGAAACCGAGTGGTTTTGAAATTGTTCCAACGACTTAACTTTGGTTTATTTTATTGCATTAATTTAATGTGTCCCATCAATTAATCCTATCATTGCAGAAAACAACGAAAATATGACGTACGCTTATACCATCTGCATTCGCCACGGGCCCCGTCATCACCCGTTAGGTTACTTAACTAACGACAGAGCGGGGGCTGGACTAGCGCGGATGCAAAACATAAGCAATGCCTACTAGATATCATATATAGATATATACATTCGTCAGATGCAAGGATAGCCATTCCAGATCACAGATGAACACATTGGATATGCTAGGAATCCGCGTTTCGTTCGAGCCTGCAACGAAAGACGGATTACACGGTCACGATGAATAGCCAAACCCCACCCTAGACCCCTACGGGTGCGGCAAACTACCCGCCAAGTACCCGAAGTGAAGCAACCTCCCTCAACAACGTGAGTAGGCCACTCGGCACTTCGAGGTACCCGGTAGTTTGTGCACTCCACCTTGGGTCTATCCTAGGAGCAAAAACGGTAAAAGAAATAATATACAATGGCGGCTACAACCTCATCCCGGATATGCGGCCATAAAAATAATATTACATCAATTTACATAATACATAATATGAAAGAAAAAGAAACTCTCATCTCACAAAACCCCGGCTATTCATCCGCGACAATCCAACGAGTTCATATACACAATCCAACAACATTACAGATCACAGATATGCACAACTCCCACTAATCGACGTATAGCGATTAGTCGACGTTCAGTGCATATATCACATCACAGATATAACCATTTAGCAAAAGTTTGTAGAACATTGATCAAAACACCAATTTGTAACTACCCCAAACACAACATTGTTCTCTGGAAATTCTGGGCAGAAACAAAATATGTTAAAAATCCCAATATAGTACACTGAACAAACTGCAGCAAACCCGAGTCGTGGCCGAGTCAACTCGGCCGCGGATCCGCGGCGAAACGCGTAGTTTTGCCGCACTTCCGCGGCACTTTGACCGAGTCGTGGGCTTGGTTTTTCTGCATGTTCCTAAAAACCCCTGCACCGATTTTTAAGGTATGTGGAATTATTTTTAGAGCGGTTTAAAAAATCGGCAGAAAGTTTAGTTTTTTGACATGTTTCGCGATTTTTTTCCGGATCGAAGTTCTAATCAATTTTCTAACATACTAGTTGTTGTTTAGCTAGGCTCTGATACCACTTTAAGTCCATGTTACCCACCCCGGTTCTTACGGGGAGGCGGAATAGGTAAAAAACGATTTTTGACGCAAGGTAACATGGACTAGAAAAAGAGGATCATTGCTAAACAAAAACCTAGCAAACTAACTACAAGTTTAGCTACTCGGTTAGATGGTTATACCTAGGTTTTGAACTCCTTCTCTTCTTCCTCCTTGGAGTGGTTTGAACGGCTCCTCCTCGTAGTCTTCTCTTTGCCGAAGAAGGATCCACCCGAAGGCCTCTACCTTGAGCTCCAACCTCAACCTAGAGGTAACTAAAGTGCTTGGCTTGCTAAACCTAGAACCCTAGAATGAGTAGAGAGGAGTTATGGTGGTTTTATCTCAAGAGATCATGGTTCTCAACAAATGAGAGATGAGAGCTTTGAGAGAGAGGAAGAGGATGAGCTAAACATATGAGAGAGAAAGTGCAAGAAAGAATGAGGATATTTTTGCAACCATACTCTCATATTAGTGAATTATGAAAAATAATAATAATCAAAGAAATTGTGATGGTTCATTTGGAATGACCATTATCATTTCACACTAAATGAATTTTGCAAGAATCAAAGAGCAACTTTCATGTGAAATGATGATGGTCAATATGTCAACAGTCAACAACCCTAATGAGAATCCTCTGCCTCTGTCAACTGTGCATATACACCAGCATCCGTGTTCCGAGGAACACGAATACACTGAGACAAAACCAATCCCAAAACAAATACTAGGATCTGGCTTAAACCAAAGCCCGCTAGTAATAACTGCTCAGACACCAAACGTACACAAGTGCGCGGATGTGAACGAACCCCGTCGCAAAACCATGCGACCTCTACTCTGTTTTGCCCAAAGGCGAATAGCCCTCTGTGTGGGACTCTAAAGACTTGACACTACGCTGGCAGTGGGTTTAACCACAGGCCGCAAGCGGTACTAGCTGTACGTAACGGTCTCCAGGTAGATGCCGATATGAAGACTAATGAGGTGAACCCATCCGAACTCCTACTGAGCCTGAATGTGACAATCTCCGTACAGTCCGGTCTGTTCGTCTAAGAGTATCGTATGGCGGGCCTAGGGGGGTGGTAAACGTCAGTCCCCTAATAGCGGTACAAGTCGTGTCGAAGTGTAGCCCAAAACACCCTAAGATAACACTTGAAACGCTACCAGTATATCTCGCTTGCCCTGGACAGGGACTTTGTGTAATGGCTCTCCTAGACAAGGCGCGATATCAACCCCCAATACCGGGAGAGACGAATCCTGTCTAACCGTCACTGCCTCCAAGTGCTTCGGTACTGCACCCAACTGCTACCTGTTTGCACGACTCATTTGAGCCGTGGTAGGGTAGTAATCTAAGAACAGTGGGAACACACTCGAGGCGAAGTGACAGTGTCAAGTCAACGGACTATGCTGTACTCATGTCACCTGGAAACTGATAACTAACGATAGGCATAATACCAACCAACATGTCCCAGCGAGTCCTGTCCAGTGTGCTCGTAACCTAACAAGCACCTGTATACTATCTCCAGTACGACCTACTAATGGCTGCGGGACAGACCATCTCCCCTCCTGGGATGAGAAGCGTATACACTAGTCCACTCTGGAGTATCGATGCCCCGTCTCGATAATCCTACGACTAGGGACCTATATAAGGATGTTCTTGTAGATTACCCAGCCCCCTATAGTGTGACTGCCATCACAACGCTGGTAATCAAGCAAAGATCCTAAGGGCTCCACTAATATGTATAAGCGATATGCTAAAAGAAACACATGCACATATTAAAGTAGAAACAAACTAAGTAGCATACTACCATTTCGAGCAAGATTGTCTATACAACTGTGAATATCCCAAGCTTCCATCAATTAATATACAAACCAGTATGATACAGTAATGGCCTCTACGGCATATACACTAACAATATCTGACGGAGAGACCAGACTGTACGGCAGTGTTACTGATTGGATTCGCAGGAGTATGAGCAGGCTTGCTTGTTGATCTTCTGATCGCTCAATACTCGGGTGACCATTACGTTTAGCAGACCGCTTGCGGCTTATGGGTGTTTGATATGATCATCACCTACTGTCGGCGTATTGACGAGTCTTTAGAGTCCTACACAGAGGTTTCCTGGTTCATGCGAAACATGGTAGGAGTACATATGTGATATGTGTGGGCCCGAGATTAATGCATGTATGTGATACCGCATTCTATTCTCGCTATATGTGATATCGGCCGGGTATATGTGATATAGCCGGGTTATCGAATCAAGTGTTGATTTGGTAAGTTGATATTATTGATATTAGTCGGTTATATATGATATAGCCGGATTATTAAATCAAGTGTTGATTTAATAATTTAATGTATAATTATATATTTGATATATAAATTTACATTAACTAATATTAGCTAACTTAAGCATTTCTTTTTCTCACTTGTGCATACATCATATATATGTGATATATATTAATGTATCATGTTAGGTTACACATGCAACAAGGGTGTAAGAGACTCACACCATGCTAGATGTTATGTTAGGTTTTATTTATTTAAAGTTAAACAAAATTAGATGGAAAATGGATTAATGGTTCAAGCTTGGAGAAGCTTGTGGAACCATTGACCAAGTCCACTAATTTTGTCATACATAAGATATTTATTAACTCAACCATTACATTAACCTATGGTTTAGTCTCTACAAGAGTTAGTGCATGTCATGAACTCACCATGGTTGCATTTCTAACCTCATCTTTTTTGTTCTTCACTTCATCTTCTTCTTCCTCTTGAAAGCTTTCTAGCTTTTGATAAAGTAATGAAATTTAGTGAGAAAATAAAATCTAAAGTGAGAAAAATTCCTACTTCAACATCCTCTACTATTAGCCATTTAGTTTAGGGTATTTGCTTCACTAATTCACATATTAGTGAAGAAGTAGTATGAGCTTGAGTCCCCTCGACATAGATCATCTTCAGCCTCGAAGTCATTGAGCAAGCTTGTTCATTTCTTCATGTGAACCTTTACTAGAGTCCAGGTCTTCACAACTTGCAACGAAGGGACTACTACACGGAGCATAAGAAGTGAAGAACTAGTCTACAAAGGTTGTATTCCTCATTCACTTTAGATGTAAAGTTGTTTACATTGCTTTTCGTATGATTCTCTAGTTAAACATCCTTAGCATTAGGGTTCCTTAGGACGACAATTTTTGAAATTGGTATGGACGATGCCTCCCGAAACCTCGCTGCTGTGCTAGGGAACCTAGCAAACATAGGCCGGACCCACACCCCAAGACCACCTCGAGGTGGCTTTGGGGACGGGTGACCGGAGAGCACCCCAATAGGGTGCTTTCGGGTCTGCCAACCCCTTGGGGCCACCTCAAGGTGGCCTCCGGAGGTGGGTACCCCCCGAGACCCCCATTCAACAGTTAGTTTTATGTTCTTCGCCTTCGCGAAAATTCGGGAGGATTTCGAGTTCGTTTCGACTCCCGGATTGGCTCAAAACGATCGGTTTTTGAAAACTAGCTCACTGTTTTTTTTTCAAGTGTTGGAAAATTGATCTAGTTTTCTAATCTCGTGCGGAATTATAATTTCGCGATTACTTTACATGTTTTGTGTTGTGTATGTGTGTTTGGAAACGTCGACTAATTGCTATACGTCGATTAGTCGGGGTTGCACACATCTGTAATGATATCATGTGATGATATGTGTATATGTGTAACATTTGGAATAGTTAGAAATAAATAAAATTAATTCAATTAAAAATAATATGATAAATCACAAAACTGTTAAAATCAAATAAGTAAATCTTCATAAGTTATATGTAATAAAAATTAAATTAAAATTTTTATATGCAAATTAAATAAGTTATAAGGGTTTTAATGATAAATTTAGCTTCATTTTTATAAATTGTATGTTTTATAATAAGTTAAGTTGTGAGGGGTTAATTTGTAAAGTTTAAGTTTTTATGCAAATAAGAGATTGTTGAGGGTATAAATGAAAGTGGATAGAATTTCTTTTTAGTTCAGAATTTATATTCAAATTAAAACAAAAATTTAGGATAATACATAAAACAAATCATGCTTGCATGCACACACTCACTTTCCACCTCCTCCTTGCATGAAACACACACCCTTCAACCTTGACACCTCCTCCTTCCCTTTATCCCTTCCTCCTCACATATATATAGCTCATATTCAGTTCACTCTCAGAATTTAAAACTCAATGGAATTAAAAGAAAAGAAAAGTTAAAAGAGAAAAGAGAAAACAAGAGGAAGAAGATGAAGAAGGGAGCTTTATTCTTGGTTTTTCATCACCATCAAGCTAGGAGGGACTTAGCTAATTGGAGGGTTATTCCTACAGCTAATTGGAGCGTAAAATCCTTAATCACAGTAGGTAAATTAGGTTCTGTAGAATAGTTAGTGTAGATTGAACAAAAGTCACATAATATCGTATTTTTTTGTTAAAATTAAGCTCTGATAAAATCGTCTTTGATCTGGAAGATAATTAATTTAATTAAACAGAGTTAAAATGATATAGGTAACAACTAGAATAAACCATAAGACCATGACACCAAGGGGCTGGTTTTGGGCCGGCGGCCATAAAGGAAAATCCGGCGTCGCCGGCCAGGTAGGGAGCTAGGTGGGTTTGCTCTCTTGGGTAGGTTCCAGTGTATAATTTTGGTTATTTTGGTGTTGTTTAATTAAACTAGTTTCATTGTAATAAGAATCTGGAATTGTATATCGGAAAGGATATCGTAAAACACTAAACACAACACGCTTAAAATACGTCGCAATTTAAATTCTGTAACAGTACAGATTAAGGTTAAAATCCATTAAGATGAAGTGTTTAATAACTTGATATAATCGTATAGTCTATAATTTGTACATAGGAACGAGTGTTTTCATTTCCGTCATATCGGAATTGTTGTTTTCTAATATACGTTAAATTGTAAATCTAGATTCGAATACGAGAATTTCGGAAGCGGCAAGGAAAGGGAAAGGATTAGCAATCCCGGAGTAGATTTGACTTTTCCGGTGAGTAGACTAAACATCTACCGGGGAATTTTGTAAAGATGGCGTGTTTCGCCCGTAGTTTTACTTAATTTAAAATGCTTTATATTGTTATGCCAAATTGATAATATGCATTCATCATATACACATATAATTGCGTAGTTGTTAGAACACATCACAATTATCGACTAGTCATGCCACGTGCACGTCTTATATGCTCTACACACCTCGTCGATATTGCTATGCCACTTCACACTTAAACATAATACTTGTTGACATGAAATTTTATCATATTTCACATATCAATAATAGTAGTAAATTGCATCATTTATATCATGTTAATATATGTGTATTTCTTGTTTATATACGAGGTAATTGAAGTATTGAGGATTTATGGTTTTGAGTTTTGAATACTATTACATAGATCCAATAATTTTCGTGATATATGTTACATGTACACCTTGAGACGTTTTTTTTTTATGATTTGAGTTTATTCCGAACCGAGTCGGTGGATATACGGTTACGGATTTACAGTGTTATCCAGACTGAGTCGGTAGGGAATACAGTCGGATACATAGTGGACTTTGTGATTTCAAAATCATTCGAGGAATGATGTATGTGAGAAATGGAAGTTTTTTTTGTCGATGGATACGGAGAAATGAAATTATTTGGGAATACATGATGAGATTTCAGTTTTGACTATGAGATTCATAGTATAGATTCATGATTTCCATATATAAGCATAAGTCATGCTTGTGTATATTCTAATTAATATGATAGTCATATTTACATTATTAACCGTTATATGTTAGTTGTATTCACTGAGTTGGCAACTCACCCCGTTGTGCCACAGTTCCTTGCAGGGGTAGAGTGGACGGTTGACTGCGGTGCAGATTTACGGTTGCAGCTTTTTCATATCTTTTGCTAGGTATGTTACATATGTAGTAACCTTCTCTTTTGGTTTTGTATTTTGTATCTAGAAAGTCTCCATCAAACCTGTATTTTGACTTAGAATGAGAGATATATTTTGGCAGTTGAGATCGTTTGGTCGATACATTGTAGTTTCTTTCTTTTTGTCTGAGATTCATATTGTTGTCCATTATGTTGAGATTTATTTTCGTTGTTAATATTGTTGATCCCAACTAGGGATGCAACTAAACCTAATACTTTATACTTGTTTAATAAATTAACTTCATAAATTGGGATTTTTACTTAAAAACTAAAATTTTATAAATAATTCTGTAATAAGGTATTTTGATCTTGGTTTTCGGCTTACTTGGACTACGTGCATATCTTTAGATATGTTACAATCTAAGTGCCGATCACATCCACACTTTGGGTCGTGACAAAGTTGGTATCAGAGCCTAGGAGTAACCTTACGAAATTAAGTAAGGGATTTAATAGGTTAAAGTGAGTCCGTGAGTTAGGATGACCTTTGGTTTGAGGGAGTAGGTGAATTAGGATGAATGCAGTACCGTACGTATGTTCCACGGCATATTTACGTTATCATATTCAGCCTAACTAACCTTATGAGACATATCTTGATCTATTCTTCCGTTGATTCTTTGTGATTGATTGTTTCTATTCCTACACCTTATCAACTCTCGTTCTTGTTCCAGTTGCTATGGCTACGCGGGCTAGGCGAGCCGCAGCCAGAGATGCAGCTAGGGCGAGTCCGCCTGTGACGACGACTGGTACACCGGACGTTCCGGCGGTGCATGAGCATGTTGATCCTCCTCCTCCTGATCGCATGACTAGGATTGAGGAAGGTATGTTGGGATTACAGCGAGTGGTAGGATAGTTAGCTGAGACCACTCGAGTACTGAGACCAGATCCAGCACCGACCGTAGCAGAGTATGAGGTACAGCCTACACAGATGGTGGCTCTAATAGATACGAGGGTGATGGAGGTATCACTTGCAGAGTTTATGAGATTGAGACCCCCGGTATTTACAGGGACCGATGTGGCGGAAGATCCTCAGTCCTTTCTTGATAGGATGGCGAGGATTGGCAGATCATTGCGATGTTCCGATGCGAGGTCAGTGGAGCTGACTAGCTTTCGTTTGGAGGGACTTGCACAGGAGTTGTGTGAGTCGATGGAGAAAGGGCGAGCTACGAGTCTTCCTCCGATGTCGTGGACCGAGTTTTCCACGGTCTTTCTTGCCAGATTTCTTCCCCAGAGTATGAGGGACGCTAGAGCCAGCAGTTTTGAAACGTTGAGGAAATCGGCAAGTATGTCAGTAGCAGATTATGACTTACGTTTCACTCAGTTGTCGCGCTATGCCCTATACTTAGTACCTACGGAGGAGCTTCGGGTGAAGAGGTTCCTAAGGAGTTTGGACACACAGTTATATCTGGCGATAGGCTCCCAGCATTTTGATACGTATGCACAGGCCATGGATGCGGCTATACGAGTAGAGGAGCGGTTGAGAGAGACAATAGTTGTTTTGGAGCCAAAGATAAGTAGGCCGACTGGGCCAGTGGCCAGAAAGTTTGGTGGAGGTAGGGGAAGATATACTCCAGGCCGCAATTTCGGGCGAGGTTGGACTCAGGGTCAGATGTTCAGTTCATACCCCGATGATCAGGGGACCCTACTTACATGTTATAATTGCGGGCGTCCATGGCATACAGCTAGAGGGTGTACACGTTATGGTGAAACTAATACTCCACAGGCTGCTTTACCCATTTCACCTCCCACACCGATAGCTTTACTTCTTCCCCCAGTTGGCGCTACACGCCAGGAAGTTGCACCATGAGGTCAAGGCTTTGCAGGACATTCTCAGAGGGGTCGAGGAGATAGAGGTAGAGGACGACAGGATGCGGGCAGGGGCCAGGTACGGGTATTTGCGCTGACTCCACAGGATGCCCAGGCATCAAACGCAGTCGTAACAGGTACTATTACAGTATGCTCGTTAGAGGCACATGTTTTATTTGATCCCGGTTCTACACATTCTTATGTATCTTCACGATTTGCACTTTCTTTGGGGAAAGAATCGTCATTATTAGAGTTACCATTAGTAGTGATTACCCCGGTTAGAGATTCTTTTATAGCTCGACACGTATTCAGATCATGTTCGGTGCGTAATAGTGGTAGAGATTCTCTAGTTGATCTGATTCTCCTGGACATGTTAGATTTTGACATACTTCTTGGTATGGATTGGTTAGCCGCTTGTCATGCCTATGTAGATTGTCTGGGAAAGGCGGTTAGATTTTGTTTTCTAGGTGAACCGGTGTTTGTTGGGCAGGGGGATTGCAAATTAGCTCCTGTCAACATGATTTCTGCTCTTTGTGCGGGACGACTCTTGAAGAAGGGTTGTGATGGGTTCTTGGCATTCGTTCAGGACTTAGGGGTCGCTGAGGTTCCATTGGACCATGTTCCGATCGCACGAGAATTTCCTGAGGTATTTCCTGCTGAGTTACCAGGATTGCCACTCGATCGTGACATTGAATTCTGCATTGACTTGATTCCGGGTGCGGGGCCTATTTCTATACCACCCTATCGAATGGCACCGACGGAATTGAAGGAACTCAAAAGCCAGTTGCAAGAGTTGTTAGATAGAGGACTTGTTCGTCCCAGTGTGTCACCGTAGGGAGCTCCTGTCTTATTTGTAAAGAAGAAGGACGGTAGTATGAGAATGTGCATCGACTACCGACAACTGAATCGTGTCACTGTGCGAAATAGGTATCCACTACTACGTATAGATGACTTGTTCGATCAATTGCAAGGAGCTGGGTTTTTCTCGAAGATTGACTTGAGGTCAGGGTATCACCAGTTGAGGGTTCGGAAGGACGATATTCCGAAGACGGCATTTCGTACGAGATATGGGCATTATGAATTTCTGGTGATGTCGTTTGGACTCACCAACGATCCAGCAGCTTTTATGGATATGATGAACCGTATCTTTAGACCATTTATTGATCGGTTTATTATAGTATTCATAGATGATATTCTTGTATATTCTCGGAATCAGACGGAGCACGAGCAGCATTTACGTATTACGTTGCAGACCTTAAAGGAGCACCATCTGTATGCAAAATTCTCTAAGTGTGCTTTTTGGCTCGATAGTGTGGAGTTCTTGGGTCACATAGTTACGAGAGAATGTATATATGTGGACCCAAAGAAGATTGAAGCGGTACAGCACTGGCCCAGGCCTATGTCAGTTATGGAGGTTCGGAGTTTCTTAGGTCTGGCGGGTTATTACAGACGCTTCGTACAGAATTTCTCACGGATAGCCGCACCTTTGACCAGATTGACTAGGAAGGAGGTTCCATTTCAGTGGACAGATGCGTGTGAGCAGAGTTTCCAGCAGCTGAAGACGCGCTTGACGACTGCACCTGTATTATCTTTACCTTCCGGGTCAGGGGGTTTCGTTGTGTATTGTGATGCTTCTAGAGTGGGTTTAGGCTGTGTGTTGATGCAACACGGCAGGGTTGTAGCTTATGCTTCTCGACAGTTGAAGAGGCATGAACAAAACTACCCCACTCATGATCTAGAGATGGCTGCTGTGGTATTCGCATTGAAGATATGGAGACATTATTTGTATGGAGAGTCATGTCAAATCTTCACAGATCATAAAAGCTTAAAGTATATTTTTAGCAAAGAGATCTGAACCTAAGGCAGTGTAGATGGATGGAACTGGTGAAAGATTACGATTGTGAGATCTTGTTCCATCCAGGCGAGGCGAATGTTGTAGCAGATGCCTTGAGTCGGAGACCTGGAGGTAGCTTATCTCATTTGAGCATCTTACAGAGACAGTCTTCTACTGACTGGCAGATCTTATGTGATAGTCGTATACAGTTTGAGTTCACGTCGGCAGGAGGCCAGCTAGCCCATGTTCGCACCAGACCTCAGTTATTGGATCGCATTCGAGAGGCGCAGCCCACAGATACTCGTATGATGGAGATTATGGATCAGGTTAGGAAGGGCAGGGAGACGGAGTTCGTGATTTATGATCATGGAGTATTACATTTTAGAACTCGTCTCTGTGTACCAGATTCAGATGGATTGAGGCGTGAGATTTTAAAGGTGGCTCACAGGTCAGCATACAGTATTCATCCTGGTTCCACCAAGATGTATCATGATTTGAAAGATATTTACTGGTCGGAAGGAATGAAGAAGGATGTTACAGATTATGTTTCACGATGCTTGACTTGTCTGCAAGTCAAAGCAGAACACTAGAGGCTAGCCGGGGAGTTGCAGCCCTTACCCATTCCAGAGTGAAAATGGGAACAGATTTCCATGGATTTTGTGATGGGTCTACCCAGGACTAGCAGAGGGTATGATTCTATTTGGGTGATTGTGGATAGGTTGACAAAGGCTGCTCATTTTCTTCCAGTGAAGACGACGTATGGATTTGCTCAGTATGCACAGGTTTACATCGATGAGATTGTACGTCTACATGGAGTGCCGACATGCATAGTATCAGATCGAGGTACCCAGTTTACTAGTAGGTTATGGCAGAAACTTCGAGAAGCTCTTGGTACATGGCTGAGTTTTAGTACAGCTTTCCACCGACAGACAGACGGTCAGTCGGAGCGGACCATTCAGATAATAGAGGATATGCTTCAGGCTTGTAGCCTTGATTTCGGTGGTAGTTGGGATCGTCACCTACCTTTGGTAGAATTCTCATACAACAACAGTTTTCAGGAGACGATCCAGATGGCACCTTTTGAAGCTTTGTATCGGAGAAAATGTCGATCGCCCGTTTGCTGGACGGAACATAGCGAGAGTTGCATATTAGGACCGCAGATAGTACAGGAGACTACAGAGAAAATTCATTTGATACGAGATAGAATGAAAGCGGCCCAATGCAGACAGAAAAAATATGCAGATCGACGCCGTCGTAGACTCGAGTTTGAAGTGGGAGATCATGTGTTCCTTCGAGTATCTCCAATGAAAGGTGTGATGCGTTTCGGGAAGAAAGGGAAGCTCAGCCCCAGATATGTTGGACCTTATGAGATTCTAGAGAGGGTGGGCGTTGTAGCTTATCGGTTAGCACTTCCACCTAGTTTTCCCGACGTGCATCCGGTGTTCCACGTTTCGATGCTTCGCAGATATCTTCACGATCCATCTCACGCGATCCAGCATCAGACCTTACAGCTTGAGCCGGATTTATCCTACACAGTGCAGCCAGTCGCTATTCTTGACAGGCAGGCAAAGAAACTACGATCAAGGATACTTCCGTCTGTAAAGGTTCTCTGGCAAGGAAAGAATCGTTAGGAGATTACTTGGGAGACCGAGAATGCAATGCGAAAGAAATTTCCACATCTTTTCGAAGATATGTCTAGTAATTATTTTAAATTCAGGGACCGAATTTTCTTAAGGGGGGAATATTGTAACATTTGGAATAGTTAGAAATAAATAAAATTAATTCAATTAAAAATAATATGATAATTCACAAAACTGTTAAAATCAAATAAGTAAATCTTCATAAGTTATATGTAATACAAATTAAATTAAATTTTTATATGCAAATTAAATAAGTTATAATGGTTTTAATGATAAATTTAGCTTCATTTTTATAAAATGTGTGTTTATAATAAGTTAAGTTGTGAGGGGTTAATTTGTAAAGTTTATGTTTTTATGAAAATAAGAGATTGTTGAGGGTATAAATGAAAGAGGATGGAAATTCTTTTTAGTTCAGAATTTATATTCAAATTAAAACAAAAATTTAGGATAATACATAAAACACATCATGCTTGCATGCACATACTCACTTTCCACCTCCTCCTTGCATGAAACACACACCCTTCAACCCTCGACACCTCCTCCTTCCCCTTATCCCTTCCTCCTTGTAAGATTCCTAGGCACACTCAAGAGGTTTCACAAGGCATCTACCATGCCAAATTCAAATTTTTATGTGCCGAGAAACCCTAATGAAGATCGTTAACTAGAGATTAAGCGAAACAACAAGCTAGCAAACAACTTTGCTACTAAGTGAATAGGAATACAACCTTTGTAGATCCGGTCCTCCACTTCTTTAGCTTCGTGTTGACGTCCCTCCACTGCGATCATCGGGATCCCAGACTCTAGCGATGGTTTCGACGGAGAAATGAGCGGTCTAGGTCGTTGACTTCGAGGCCGAAAATGATCTACGTCGGGGAGACTCAAACTCAAGCTATTCCTTCACTTGGTCAAAAACTTTGTGAAGAGAACACCCTATACTACATGGCAAGTAGTAGAGGATGAAGAAATAGGAAGTGGGTTCACTTTAGAATTGTATTTCTCACTCTTTTTCACATGGCACCATTGGAGCTAGCAAGCTTTGTGGAGCTTGATGAAGAAGAAGAAGAAGAAAAAGAATCATATGAATAATAAAAAGAATCCAAATGAAAACTTATCCTTTCAATTATGGCACTAGAGTTAAGCCCTCATGCTTAACTCATGTAGAGAATTAACCAAAGCATTAGGTTAAAGGTTGGGTTAACTAATATCTTTAAACAAATGACAAAAGAGTTGACTTTGTCAATGTTTATCAAGCTTCATGAAGCTTGATAACTTTGACCAAAGTCTCACTCTTTTGTTATTTGTTAGGAAAATAGTAAACCCTAATTTAACCTTGAAATGGTTCAAGTCTCATACACTTAAGTTGTTTGTATCATCAAGCATGATACAAACATGTACACTTGCATATATCACATATAAACAATGTGTACATTCAAGTGAGAAAATCAATCTTAAGTGAACCAATACTAGTTAATGTAAAGTAATATATCAAATATATAATTATACATTAAATCATTAAATCAACACTTGATTTAACGATCCGGTCATATTGCATATAACCGACTAATATCAATAGTAACAACTTATCGAATCAACACTTGATTCGATAACCCGGCTATATCGCATACAACCGATTAATGTCACAAATCGCGAGAATAGAATACAGTATCACATACTGGTATTATTCTCGGTCCCGCACATATCTCATATGCGCTCCTATTTCGTTTCGCTTGAGCCAGGAAACCCCTGTGTAAGACTCTAAAGACTCGTCAATACGCCGGCAGTAGGTGATGATCATATCAAACACCCACAAGCCGCAAGCGGTCTGCTAAACATAACGGCCACCCGGGTATTGAGCGATCAGAAGATCAACGAGCAAGCCCGCTCACACTCCTATGAATCCAACCAGTAACACTTACCGTACAGTCTGGTCTGTTCGTCTGATATGTCGCATATCTTATCTAGGGGTGGTAAACGTAAGACCCCAATAACTCGATAAGTCGTGTCGATATGAGCCTCATAACGGGTCGAGAAACTACTGGTAACACTTACCAGAAAATCCCTAAAGCAGCCTTGGCCAAGGACTTCCTGTTATAGCCAATATAGCACATCGCAACATCAACTCCCTATACCGGGAGAGACGAAACCCCTCCTATCGCTCATTGCCTCCATGTGATTCGGGACTGTACCCAAAAGCCACATTTTTGCACAACCTCTTGGACGTGGTATGATGGAAATCAAAGCACAGTGGGAATCACACAAGACTCTATGACGATCTCGGGTCAACAGACTAACCTGTATCAGTGTCACCAGAGAACTGCCATCTGACGTAAGGTATAATACCATCTGGGAGTTCTCGGCGAGTCCGTCCAGTGTACCCAGTCTCCACTGAGCACCCGTATATCATCTCTGATGTCAAACACCAATGGATATGGGATCAACCATCGCCCATCTATATGGGTCGAGAAGCTACACGCTAGTCTACTCTGGTATATCGATGCCCCGTCTCGATACACCCATGACTAGGGACTTTGAAGGATGTACTTATGGACTACCATGTCCCCACTAGTATGATCCGTATCATAGTCCAGGTAGTCCAGTACACATCCTAAGGGCTTTACCAACATGTAACAGATAGACAATCAGTGTATACGTTAAGGTAAATAGTAACCAGATAGCATACTATCATATCGAGCAAGAAAGTCATCCCTATATATGTCCAAGCATCCACTACAATATACATCCTATGTATAGTAATGGCCTCTAGGGCATACATATAACTAACAATCTCCCACTTGCACTAGGGCCATCTGATAGCAGTGGTTGTGGTATCTCATACTCGACCATCCCATAAAAGTCTCTCTCTGGGAAAAGGCCTTTGTGAGTGGATCCGTCGTGTTTTCCTCTGAGTATTCTGCCCTATCCTCGATCCCCTAGAGATCAACCATCTCCATGATCAGGTGATACTGCCATAGAATATGTCTGGATCACTGATGGGATGGGCGTTCCTTGGCATAAGCCACAACTCCATTGTCATACAATGGAAGGAACAAAGTTCATCTCATGAACTAATATACACCCAGACTTCCTTTTTGGTAGCATCTTTGGTAGCAATGTATCCAACCTTTATCGTCTGGTTTGCCACGGTATCCAGCTTGGAACACTTCCAACATATCGTCCCTTCAATGAGGGTAAAGACAATGCCTGCGACTGACATTCAGTCGTGCTTATTATCCTGGAATTTTTCCAGTGATTCTCCCCAGGATCAATTGATACCATCTCACTACAACTAGTGAGAATCCTAACATCCATTTAGATCTATCTCATAGATCCAAAACACAGGATTTAAGAGGTATCACTTTGATCCTATTTGGAGAATCATTGTGATAAGCGGAGATCGACCGAGCGTAGAATAGGAAACTACTTCCCTATCAAGAGTATGTCATCCATGTACTTTACGAGGATCACCACCATACTCCCTACTACCATTTTGTATATACAAGGTTCATCTACCATCTTGATGAAGTCAAACTCTTTGACTACCACATCAAAACAGATGTTCCAACTCCGCGATACCTGCTTTATCACATAAAACATCTTGCACACGTTCCCGCTGCTCCCACTGTCTACGAAGCCCTCTGACTGTGTACTTATAGACTCTCTCTTCTAATTCTTTATTTAGAAAAACAGTCATGGCACCCAACCGCCAGATATCGTAGTCATGGTATGTAGCCGTGGCAAGTAGGATCTGGATGGACTTAAGCATAGGTACTTAGAAAAGGTTTCATCACAATCCATAGCTAGTCAATGATGCAAACCTTTAACAAGTCTAGCTTTGAAAGTCTCAACTTTTCCATCTACACCAAGTAATCTTCTCAAGATATACTTGCTCCTGATGGGGATTTAACCCTTCAGATATAGCAACCAAAGTCCATACTTTGTTGGTGTACATGGATTCCATCTCAGATCTCTAAGCATCCAGCCATTCTTACAGAGTCCCTACTCTCGATGGCCAGCTCGAAACTAGTTAGGTCATCATCTCATGATGCAATCATCGCTCCCACTGTCATCAAGAAACCGAAGTAACTCTCAGGTGGGTGAGGAACCTTACTAGATCGGCGGAGAGGCTGAGGTTCGTTAGTTACTATTGAATCCTTTGGTTCTACCAAATCATATGCTGCAGTTTGTATAGCTGGAACCTTTCCAGTTCTACATAGCAGACCTTGCCTCGAGCTTGTCTGGATTTTGCTTTTAGACGTAGTCCGGACAACCCCAAATCTTAACAAACTTAAGATATAGGATCTTCCCTTTCCATATCGCATATGAAGTGGTAGGCAACTGATTTGATTTGAACCCTATTCAATAGGTATGCAGCTTCTCAAGTGCATAACTCCCAAAAGGAAACAGGAAACTCAGTAGTACTCATCATAGAGCACATCATATCACATAGGGTGTTATTGCTCCGCCCCGATATACCATCATGCTATGGTGTATACGGAAGAGTAATGCTGAGAGAGAATCTCATTCTCCTTTAGAATAATCCAGGAATTCCATGCTTAAGTATTCTCCTCCTTGATCATATCAAAGGACATAATACTTATACCCGTATTTTGGTTCTCTCCTTCTAATTTATATTCTGTGAATATCTCAAAAATTTCGGACTTGTGTTTCAACAGGAACATATGTCTGAATCTTGAGAGATTATCAGAGAATGTAATGAAGTACAAAGAACCGGTCTTGGCATGTGTAGACAGGGGACCTTCATACATCAATATGTATCATCCCAAGAGTTCACTAACTCTTTCTCTGTTTCCATTAAACAGAGCTATGGTCATCTTATCTTTGTGACATGACTGGCAAGTTTCACAAGATGTAAATTCAAACAGATTTAAATGTGCATCTCAATATAACTTAGCTATTCGGGTCGCATTGACATGACCTAGTCTACAATACCTCAAGAAGGATTCGTTCATATCTGAACTCTTCCTCTTTTGTGTGTTCTATATACTAAGAACTGTAGTTTGATTTAGAACGTTAATGCTTTTAGATAACGTGCCTGAACCAATCAACTCTTGATATAGGAAATGTTCAAAACAGTATCCAACAATACAATATTATATCCTTTCTTTACTAATAAAGAGACTGATATGATTTTGTATATCAGGTTCGGTATCTAATAACATTTGTTCAGAATCAATGTATTCTAGTAATACAGGGTGACAGTGACCAACAGACTTGGCTGCAAAACTTGCACCGTTTTCTGTCTCATGAAACTTATCACCCGTTCTCAGTTCTTTACCTTTCTGTATCCCATGTAATATTTTACATATGTGGGATCCTGATCCGGTATCATATACCCAGGACGTAAAGGACATTTGAGAAACAATTCTCTGTAATGAACACACCCGAAGATGATTCATCAACATGCACTTTCTTCGTTTGGTTGGCACGGGAATTCTTGTAATCCCCAAATTCCTGCTCTGTCTTATAACAATTATAAGTTGGAGCGGGACCAACGTTCCCAGGCCCAGTATAACAAGCGGGTTCGGTCAATTCATCCATTTTATTATCTTGATTAAGGCGTGACATGGTCGCTACCTGGAGAGAGAGAGAAGAAAACACTCTGCGTGCGCTCTTGCAAGATCAGATTGGTTATTATTTTATCTAATCAGGATGGCTCCCACTGTTTTTATCAAATCTTCCTTCAAACCCTAAAAGGAAAGACTAGCCGGGATTAATTACACGCTACAAGTTCGCCAATCTTTCATCCAGGCCAGTGTCGGTACTTTGAAGGAGGTTCCCCGTGCTTTCGCACGGACCTAATTACAGTAAACCTCGTTTTCCCAGAGGCATAACCCCGTTGACACCTTTCTAGACACCTACTTGATCGGCTAATTGTAATGTGTAAAACTCTCCCAGGAGTAACTCTTACTCGCAGTGGGTATCGGGATCCAACTATCTCATAGAAGGTATGCAATCTCATTGCAAATTTCAACACTTGAAATTCCCGATAATATTTTGCCCCTAGCGTCTTATGACCTTGACAAAGGCCAACAAACCATAGGCTGCTTGTCAAGTTCAACCCGTCATTTCTTGATTGAATTAAACCAACCCGCACGGCCCTTGACAAAGGCCAACAAGGTCGCACGACTACCCTAATCCAATCTGCATCATATGCATAAGCAGATAAGTACTATTCAGCTACCGCACACTACGTCTTGACAAAGGCCAACAAACGCAGCACGAATACTAAACAGTCCTTATCAGAAATGACGGAGGGCTACGACAGGTTTTTCTGAAAACCTATTGCGTAATGAACTTGATATCGTTGTAGAATCAAATGATTTTAAAATGGAGTGTTTTTTAGGCTTTTCTAGTTTTGCTAAAGGGGTCACTCCCGGTGAAGGGATCATCGGCCCTTTCCTTATCGAATAAGGTGCAGGATATATCACATATACCGCTGTGCAAAGCAAAAACTATAGAAGCAATCAAAAGACAAACCGAGGGTTGTAGCATCTTCCAGTTATTGCTAAAGGGGTCACTCCCGGAGAAGGGATCTCGGCCCTTTCCTTATCAAATAAGGTGCAGGATGTTCTACAAGGAACACCGCGATGCAAAGCAAGAACTGTAGCTACCTGTTTTTGAAAATTCGATTCCACAACATCTTAGGTTTATTTTCTTTCATTAATCACATTAATGAAGTCCCATCATTTAAATCCCCTAAACATCACAGATAAATACGACGTACACTTATGCCATCCGCATTCGCCTCGATGTCCCCTCGTGCACCGTTAGGTTATGTAACTAACGGCGGGGCAGGGCAGGGATAGCGCGGGTGTAAAACATAAGTAACGTCTATATAATATATCAAATATACTATATATAGTATCTATCACAACATATCAAATGAACACATCACAGATATCGCAGAAGAAGAAACATATGAAACATTGGATATACTAGGACGTCCGTGTTTTCAATGCGAGCCTGTATAAAACACGGATTCCACGGTCACGATGAATAGCCAAACCCACACCCCTAGACCGCTACGAGAGAGGCAAGCAACCCTACCAATTCTAGAGTTAGGAGACCCGGACTCGACTCCTCGAGTTGGTATCCCACTGGACTCTAGAACCCGGTTACTTGTGCCCTCCTCCTTAGGTCTATCCTAGTGCGGAAAAGTAAATAATATACAAAAGGTGACATCTTCCGTAACCTGGAAGTGCCCCAATAAAAGAATATTATATACAAGTTTTTACATGAATGAAAATGAAAAACACTCATCTCACATAAAAAAACCCGGCTATTCAAACACGACGATCCAATATAACATATCCAGCAACACATAACATCACATGTCATCAACGTAAATAAATATGCGCATCCCAATTGTCGTTGACATATAGCAACGAAACCGGCGATATGACATATTACACTCCCAGAAAAGAAAGTGTAAAACTACAAAAGTTGGAATCCGCAACCTCCTTAGACATCGCTTGCCTAATCAAATGAATTTTGTAGACATCGCATGCCTAACAATTATAAATCCCGCATTTTAGTCTCATTATCGAAAACACTTTTCAATATCAAGTCGGGCAATTAAACAAGATTCCCGACATCTTGAACGAATTCTCGTCGCAAACTTTAGTAGACGGCCGCACCCCCGATACCGTCGACGAAGTGCACTAAGGCGGAACACCGCTGCCGCGAGCACCCAAACGGATGCTTTTTAGCAACGGGGTTCTCCTACAGTCACTTGGTCGGGGCTATGGGGTGTAGCTGTCTATTAAGTTTACCGGCGAGTATCCGCATACGCTACGTGTTTGCGACGGACTTTTGATCACATCAAAATTCCATGGCAACCGATCAAGTAAGACTAAAGTGCTATGTTTATAACATCCAAATCAGTTATCTCATAACTACTTGTGGATTCCAAATATTGTATCACATTCCAGATAAATAGAAAATGTTAAACTTTCCGATCGAACCATCAAACACCCAAGTTTTCCCGAAACAGCTCAACACATGAAATAAGTTTAAAAACATTCATTTCATGCCACAGTACCAACAGTCCAGCCGTAGAAGGGTCAAGCCAATGCCTTACATGTGGCACACCGTACTGCCCCAAACCCTAAGATTCAAAGGGCAGTTCAAGACGGTCACATAATCGAGTTAAGGTTTGTTGTCTTCTAGAGTGTCCATCGCGTTACTTGCACTACTTAGAACGTTTTCAAACTACTGAAAAATCCAACACTTGGAAATTTCCCGGCAGGGGAAAAATTGGGTATTTATATCCGATCGAACTTTTTAACATGTTCTAAAATTATCCGGAAAAACTTAGTAAACAAAGTTAAATAATCCGATTGAATTATCGAGTCCCCAATACACCCCAGAAAACTCAACTCTTGAGTGAAACATAAAAATTCCCAGAAGAATCAGCAAACACCAACTGAGGTTACTGTGTAAAAATGATTCCCTGATCTTTACATACGGCCGCGGAACCGCCGCCAATACCATGTTAAGGCCGCGGTTCCGCGGCGCTTTAGTCGTATTACAGTCACGTGCTTCACTGTAACCCATGTAGTTGCCTGCTGATATTTTTGAGAATTTTTAATTTGGAAAAATCCACTGTTTTAAAATTTGTACAGAGAGGGGTGTCGTATGGGGTTTCGGGGTTCGATCGGGTTTCTAACTTCGTCTACAATTCGCCTAAAGCTCTATCTAAGCTCTGATACCACTGTAGGATTCCTAGGCACACTCAAGAGGTTCCACAAGGCATCTACCATGCCAAATTCAAATTTTTATGTGCCGAGAAACCCTAATGAAGATCGTTACCTAGAGATTAGGCGAAACTACAAGCTAGCAAACAACTTTGCTACTAAGTGAATAGGAATACAACCTTTGTAGATCCGGTCCTCCACTTCTTTAGCTCCTTGTTGACGTCCCTCCGCTGCGATCATCGGGATCCCGGACTCTAGCGATGGTTTCGATGGAGAAATGAGTGGGCTAGGTCGTTGACTTCGAGGCCGAAGATGATCTACGTCGGGGAGACTCAAACTCAAGCTATTCCTTCACTTGGTCAAAACCTTTGTGAAGAGAACACCCTATACTACATGGCAAGTAGTAGAGGATGAAGAAATAGGAAGTGGGTTCACTTTAGAATTGGATTTCTCACTCTTTTTCCCATGGCACCATTGGAGCTAGCAAGCTTTTGTGGAGCTTGATGAAGAAGAAGAAGAAGAAAAAGAATCATATGAATAATAAAAAGAATCCAAATGAAAACTTATCCTTTCAATTATGGCACCATGGTTGAGTTAAGCCCTCATGCTTAACTCATGTAGAGAATTAACCAAAGCATTAGGTTAAAAGTTGGGTTAACTAATATCTTTAAACAAATGACAAAAGAGTTGACTTTGTCAATGTTTATCAAGGTTCATGAAGCTTGATAACTTTGACCAAAGTCTCACTCTTTTGTTATTTGTTAGGAAAATAGTAAACCCTAATTTAACCTTGATTTGGTTCAAGTCTCATACACTTAACTTGTTTGTATCATCAAGCATGATACAAACATGTACACTTACATATATCACATATAAACAATGTGCACATTCAAGTGAGAAAATCAATCTTAAGTGAACCAATACTAGTTAATGTAAAGTAATATATCAAATATATAATTATACATTAAATTATTAAATCAACACTTGATTTAACGATCCGGTCATATTGCATATAACCGACTAATATCAATAGTAACAACTTATCGAATCAACACTTGATCCGATAACCCGGCTATATCGCATACAACCGATTAATGTCATAAATCGCGAGAATAGAATACAGTATCACAAACTGGTATTATTATCGGTCCCGCACATATCTCATATGTGCTCCTATTTCGTTTCGCTTAAGCCAGGAAACCCCTGTGTATGACTCTAAAGACTCGTCAATACGCCGGCAGTAGGTGATGATCATATCAAACACCCACAAGCCGCAAGCGGTCTGCTAAACGTAACGGCCACCCGGGTATTGAGCGATCAGAAGATCAACGAGCAAGCCCGCTCACACTCCTGTGAATTCAACCAATAACACTTACCGTACAGTCCGGTCTGTTAGTCTGATATGTCGCATATCTTGTAGAGGGGTGGTAAACGTTAGACCCCAATAACTCGATAAGTCGTGTCGATATGAGGCTCATAACGGGTCGAGAAACTATTGGTTACACTTACCAGTAAATCCCTAAAGCAGCCTTGGACAAGGACTTCCTGTTATAGCCAATCGAGCACAGCGCAACATCAACTCCCAATACCGGGAGAGACGAAACCCCTCCTATCGCTCATTGCCTCCATGTGATTCGGGACTGTACCCAAAATCCACCTTTTTGCACGCCCTCTTGGACGTGGTAAGATGGAAATCAAAGAACAGTGGGAATCACACAAGACTCTATGACGATCTCGGGTCAACAGACTAACCTGTACCAGTGTCACCAAAGAACTGCCATCTGACGTAAGGTATAATACCATCTGGGAGTTCTCGGCGAGTCCATCCAGTGTACCCAGTCTCCACTGAGCACTCGTATATCATCTATGATGTCAAACACCAATGGATATGGGATCATCCATCGCCTATCTATATGGGTCGAGAAGCTACACACTAGTCTACTCTGGTATATCGATGCCCCGTCTCGATACACCCACGACTAGGGACTTTGAAGGATGTACTTATGGACTACCATGCCTCCACTAGTATGATCCACATCATAGTCCAGGTAGTCAAGTACACATCCTAAGGGCTTTACCAACATGTAACAGAGAGACAATCAGTGTACACGTTAAGGTAAAGAGTAACCAGATAGCATATTATCATATGGAGCAAGAAAGTCATCCCGATATATGTCCAAGCATCCACTACAATATACATCCTACGTATAGTAATGGCCTCTAGGGCATACATATAACTAACACTCCTCACATATATATAGCTCATATTCAGTTCACTCTCAGAATTTTAAACTCAATGGAATTAAAAGAAAAGAAAAGTTAAAAGAGAAAAGAGAAAACAAGAGGAAGAAGAAGAAGAAGGGAGCTTTATTCTTGGTTTTTTATCACCATCAAGCTAGGAGGGACTTAGCTAATTGGAGGGTTATTCCTACAGCTAATTGGAGGGTAAAATCCTTAATCACAGTAGGTAAATTAGATTCTGTAGAATAGTTAGTGTAGATTGAACAAAAGTCACATAATATCGTATTTTTTTGTTAAAATTAAGCTCTGTTAAAATCGTCTTTGATCTGGAAGATAATTAAGTTAACTAAACAGAGTTAAAATGATATAGGTAACAACTAGAATAAACCATAAGACCATGACACCAAGGGGCTGGTTTTGGGCCGGCGGCCATAAAGGAAAATTCGGCGTTGCCGGCCAGGTAGGGAGCTAGGTGGGTTTGCTCTCTTGGGTAGGTTCCAGTGTGTAATTTTGGTTATTTTGGTGTTGTTTAATTAAACTAGTTTCATTGTAATAAGAATCTGGAACTGTATATCGGAAAGGATATCGTAAAACACTAAATACGACACGGTTAAAATACGTCGCAATTTAAATTCTGTAACAGTACAGATTAAGGTTAAAATCCAGTAAGATGAAGTGTTTAATAACTTGATATAATCGTATAGTCTATAATTTGTACATAGGAACGAGTGTTTTCATTTCCGTCATATCGGAATTGCCGTTTTCTAATATACGTTAAATTGTAAATCTAGATTCGAATACGAGAATTTCGGAAGCGGCAAGGAAAGGGAAAGGATTAGCAATCCCGGAGTAGATTTTACTTTTCCGGTGAGTAGACTAAACATCTATCGGGGAATTTTGTAAAGATGGCGTGTTTCGCCCGTTGTTTTACTTAATTTAAAATGCTTTATATTGTTTTGCCAAATTGATAATATGCATTCATCATATACACATATAATTGCGTAGTTGTTAGAACACTTCACAATTATAGACGAGTCATGCCACGTGCATGTCTTATATGCTGCACACACCTCGTCGATATTGCTATGTCACTTCACACTTAAACATAATACTTGTTGACATGAAATTTTTGTAGGGTTCCTAGGCACACCCATGAGGTTCCACAACTGATCAAACATGTCCAAATAAAATTTTACATGTGCCGAGAAACTCTAATGCTAGATCGTTACTAGAGGTAAGGCGAAACATGCAAGCAAACTACTTTGCTATAAAGTGAAAGCGACTACAACCTTTGTAGATCCGGTCCTCCACCTCTCTAGCTCCGTGATGACGTCCCTCCGCTGCGATCATCGGATCCCGGACTCTAGCGATGGTTTCGTTGGAGAAATGATCGGGCTAGGTCTTCGACTTCGATGCCGAAGATGATATACGTCGAGGCAACTCAAGATCAAGCTCCATCTTCACTTGGTCATAAAACTTGTGAAGATAACACACTCTACTACATGGCAAGTGGTAGAGGATGAAGAAATAGGAAGTGGGTTCACTTTGGAATTGGATTTCTCACTTTTTTACTCATGACACCATTGAAGGTAGCAAGGTTTCTTCTTCTTGAAAAAGAAGAAGAAGAAGAAAGAATATGATAAGAATTATCTTTTAAAAAAAAATCCAAGTCATTCTTATCATAATGCAACCATGGGTGAGGTAAATAGTGTAGAGACTAAACTAGGGTTTAGGTGAATGGTTAGGTTTAGGAAAGAAACAAAATGGTCAAAGCTTCATAAAGCTTCAAGTAAAATACAAAAGAAGCCACCACTTTATTTCTTGCCCAAAAATAAATGAATAAAACAAATAATTAAGTAAAGATAACAAAACCCTAACCATTAACCTAAACATGGTTTAAATCAAACATACACCCAAGTTTGCATGCATCATCAAACATGATACAAACAAGTGCACAAAAATATATCATATATACTACTTGTGCACATCAAGTGAGAAAATCAATCTTAAGTGAACAAATAGTAGTTAATGTAAAGTAATATATCAAATATATAATTATACATTAAATCATTAAATCAACACTTGATTTAATGATCCGGTCATATTGCATATAACCGAATAATATCAAGTGTATCAATGTATCGAATCAACATTTGATTCGGTAACCCGGCTATATCTTATATAACCGTCTGATGATACAAATCTCGATAATAGAATTCAGAATCACATACTGTTATTATTCTCGGTCCCGCACATATCTCATATGCGCTCCTATTTCGTTTCGTTTGAGCCAGGAAACCTCTGTGTAGGACTCTAAAGACTCGTCAATACGCCGACAGCAGGTGATGATCATATCAAACACCCACAAGCCGCAAGCGGTCTGCTAAACGTAACGGCCACCCGGGTATTGAGTGAGCAGAAGATCAACGAGCAAGCCCGCTCACACTACTGTAAATCCAACCAGTAACACTTACCGTACAGTCCGGTTTGTTCGTCTGATATGTCGCATATCTCGCCTAGGGGTGGTAAACGTCAAACCCCAGTAGCTTGATAAGTCATGCCGACGTAAGGTCCATAACAAGCATGAAACTACTGATAACTCTTACCAGTATATCACAGCAACCCTGGCCAGGGATTTCCAGTTATGGCCAGTCGAGCATAGCGCAACATCAACCCCCATTACCGGGAGAGACGAATCCTCTCCTATCGCTCCTTGCCTCCATATGAATCAGGACTGTACCCAAAAACCACCTGTTTGCATGACTCAGTAGAGCCGTGGTAGGGTGGAAATCAAAGCACAGTGGGAGACGCATAAGACTCTATGAAGATCTCGGGTCAACAGACTAAGCTGTACCAGTGTCACCAGAGAACTGCCATCTGACGTGAAGTATAATACCATCTGGGAGTTCTCGGCGAGTCCGTTCAGTGTACCCAGTCTCCACTGAGCACCCGCATACCATCTCTGATGTCAAACAACATTGGATATGGGATCATCCATCACCCATCACATGGATCGAGAAGATATACGCTAGTCTACTCTGGAATATTGATGCCCCGTCTCGATATTCCCACGACTATGAACAATGAAGGATGTACTCATGGACTACCCAGGTCCTACTAGTATGATCTACATCATAGTCCTGGAAGTCGACTACACATCCTAAGGGCTTTATCAACATGTAACAGAGAGACAGAAAGTATACATGTTAAGATAAAGAGCAACCAGATAGCGTACTATCATGTCGAGCAAGAAAGTCCTACCTATATATGTCCCAGCATCCACTACAATATACATCCAATATACAGTAGTGGCCTCTAGGGCATACATATAACTAACAATCTCCCACTTGCACTAGGGCCATCTGTAGCAGTGGTTGTAGTATTTAATACTCAACCATCCCATATAAGTCTCTCTCTGGGAAAAAACCTTTGTGAGTGGATCTGCCGTGTTGTCCTCTGAGTCTACTCTCCTAACCTCGATCACCCTGGAGATCAACTATCTCCATGATCAGGTGATGCTGCCTCAGAATATGTCTGGGTCACTGATGGGACTGGGGTTCCTGGGCCAAAGCCACACATCCATTGTCACACAATGGTAGGAACCTAGTTCATCTCATGAACCAATATACACCCAAACTGCCTCTTTGGTAGTATCTTTAATAGCGATGTTACCAGCCTTTATCGTCTAGTTTGCCACGGTATCTAGCTTGGAACTCTTCCAGCATACCGTCCCTTCACTTAGGATAAAGACAATGCCTGCGACTGACATTCAGTCGTCCTTATCACCTGGAACCTTTCCAGTGATTCTCCCCAGGATCAACTGATACCATCTCACTACAGCTAGTGAGAATCCTAACATCCATTTAGATCTATCTCATAGATCTAAAACCCAGGATTTAGGAGGTATCACTTTGATCCTATTGGAGAATCCATGTGATAAGAGGAGATCGACCGATCGTAGCATAGGAAACTCCTTTCCTATCAAGAGTATGTCATCCACGTACTCTACGAGAATCATCACCATACTCCATACTACCTTTTTGTACATACAAGGTTCATCTACCATTTTGATGAAGTCAAACTCTTTGACTACCACATCAAAACAGATGTTCCAACTCCGCGATGCCTGCTTTATCTTGTAAAGCATCTTGCACACGTTTCCGCTGCTCCCACTGTTTACGAAGCCCTTTGGCTGTGTACTTATAGACGTTCTCTTCTAAATCATTATTTGGAAAAGTAGTCTTGGCACCCAACCACCAAATATCGTAGTCATGGTATGTAGTAATGGCAAGTAGGATCCGGATGGACTTAAGCTTAGGCACTGGAAAAGGTTTCATCATTATCCACGCCTAGTCGATGACGAAAACCTCAAACAAGTCTAACTTTGAAAGTATCAACTTTTCCATCTACACCAAGTAATCTTCTCAAGATATACTTGCTCCTGATGGGGATATAACCCTTCAGATACAGCAACCAAAGTCCATACTTTGTTGGTGTACATGGATTCCATCTCAGATTTCTAAGCATCCAACCATTCTTACAGAGTCCTACTCTCGACGGCCTGCTCGAAACTAGTTGGGTCATCATCTCATGATGCATTCCTCGCTCCCACTGTCTTCGAGGAACTGAAGTATCTCTCAAGCGGATGAGGAACCCTACCAGATCGGCGGAGAGGTTGAGGTTCGTCGGGGACTATTGAATCCTCTGGTTCTGTCAAATCATTAGCTGTAGTTTGTATAGCTGGAACTTTTCCAGTTCTACAGAACTGACCTTGCCTCGATCTTGTCCGGATTTTGCTTTCGACATAGGCCGGACAATCCCAAATCTTAACTTACTTAAGAGATAGGCTCTTCCCATACCATATCTTATATGGAGTGGTAGGCACTGATTTGATTCGAACCCAATTCAATAGGTATGCAGCTTCTCAAGTGCACAACCCCAAAAGGAAATAGGTAACTCAATAGTACTCATCATAGAGCATACCATATCTAATACGGTGCGATTGCTCCGCCCTGATACACCGTTGTGCTGTGGTGTATTCAAAGGAGTAATACTGAGAGAGAATCACATTTTCCTTTAGAATAGTCCAAGAATTCCATGCACAAGTATTCTCCTCCTTGATCTTATCATAGGACATAATACTTATACCCTGTTTTTGGTTCTCTACTTCTAACTTATATTCTATGAATATCTCAAAAGCTTCGGACTTATGTTTCAACAGGAGCATATGACTGAATCTTGAGAGATCATCAGAGAATGTAATGAAGTACAAAGAACCGGTCCTGGCATGTGTAGACAGGGGACCTTACATACATCATCATGTATCAGTCCTAAGAGTTTACTAACTCTTTCTCTGTTTCCAGTAAACGGAGCTATGGTCATCTTATCTTTGTGACATGACTGGCAAGTTTCACAAGATGTAAATTCAAACTGATTTAAATATGCATCTAAATATAACTTCAGCCAGTCGGGTCGCATTGATATGACCTAGTCTACAATGCCTCAAGAAGGATTCGTTCATTTCTGAACTCTTCCTCTTGTGTGTGTTCCGTATACTAAGAACTGCAGTTTTATTTAGAGCATCAATGCTTTTAGATAACGTGCTTGAACCGATCAACTTTTGAAATAGGAAATGTTCAAAACATTATCCAACAATACAAAATTTTATCATTTCTTTACTAATAAAGAGACTGATATGATTTTGTATATAAGGTTCGGTATCTAATAACATTCGTTCAGAATCAATGTACTGGTAATACAGAGTGACAGTGACCAACAGACTTTGCTGCAACACTTGCCCCATTTTCTGTCTCATGAAACTTATCACCCGTACTCAGTTCTCTACCTTTCTGTAGCCCTATGTAACAGATTACATATCTGGGATCCTGATCCGGTATCAGATACCCAGGAAGCAGAGAATACTGAGAAACAGTTCTGTGTAACGAACACACCCGAAGAAGATGCATCATATGCACTTTCTTCGTTTGGGAGGCATAGGAATTTTGGTATTCCCCTATTTCCTGCTCTGTTTTATAACAATTATAAGTTGGAGCGGGACCAACGTTCCCCAGCTCAGTATAACAAGCGGGTTCGGTCAATACATCCATATTATTATCTTGATTAAGGCGTGATATGGTCGCTATCTGGAGAGAGAGAGAGAAGAAAAGACTCTGCGTGCGCTCTTGTAAGATTAGATTGGTTATATATTTTATCTAATCAGGATGGCTCCCACTGTTTTTATCAAATCTTCCTTCAAACCTTAAAAGGAAAGACTAGCCGGGATTAATTACACTTTACAAGTTCGCCAATCTTTCAGCCAGGCCAGTGTCGGTACTTTGAGGGAGGTTTCCCGTGCTTTCGCACGGACCTAATTACAGTAAACCTCGTTTTCCCAGAGGCGTAACCCCGTTGACACCTTTCTAGGCACCTACTTGATCAGCTAATTGTAAAGTGGAAAACACTCCCACTAGTAACAATTACTCGCAGTGGGTATCGGGATCCAACTATCATATAGAAGGTATGCAATCTCATTGCAAATTTCAACACTTGAAACTCCCGATAATGGTTTTTACCCCTAGCACTTATGACCTTAAATATGGTCAACAAATCATAAACACTAGTCAAGTTCTACCCGTCATTTCATGATTAATTAGACCCACCCATATGACCCTTAACTAAGGTCAACAAAGTCACGTGACTGTCCTAACTAATCGCATCATATGCGGTGTAGGAAGACATCACTTAGCTACCGTACACTGTGCCTTGACTATGGTCAACAAACACAGCACGAATACTAAGTACTCTACTTCCTAAAATGACGGAGGGTTGCGGATGATTGTTGAGAAAACCTTTAACGCTTTGAACTTGATCTCGTTGCGGAATCAAATGGTTTTTAAATGGAGTGTTTTTTAGGCTTTTCTAGTTTTGCTAAAGGGGTCACTCCCGGTGAAGGGATCGTGGGCCCTTTCCTCATCGAATAAGGTGCAGGATATATCATATATACCGCTGTGCAAAGCGAAAACTATAGAAGCTATCAAAAGACAAACCGAGGGTTGTAGCATCTGCCAGTTATTGTTAAAGGAGTCACTCCCGGTGAAGTGATCTCGGTCCGTTCCTTATCGAATAAGGTGCAGGATGTTCTACAAGGAACACCGCGATACAAAGCAAGAACTGTAGCTACCTTTTTTATTTTGAAATTCGATTCCACAACATCTTTTAGGTTTATTTTCTTTCATTAATCTCATTAATGAATGTCCCATTATTTAAGTCCACCTAAACATCACAGATAAATATAACGTACGCTTATGCCATCCGTATTCGCCTCGATGTCCCGTCTGCACCGTTAGGTTAGGTAACTAACGGCAGAGCGGAGCAGGGCTAGCGCGGGTGTAAAACATAAGCAACGTCTATATAATATATCATATATCATATATACTATATCTATCTGAACATATCACAAGATCACATCACAGATAACGCAGTAGAAAATATCATATGAAATATTGGATAAACAAGGACGTCCGTGTTTTTTAATACGAGCCAGTATAAAACATGGATTCCACGGTCGTGATGAATAGCCAATCCCACACCACTAGACCCCTACGAGAGCAGCAAGCAACCCTACCAATTCTAGGGTTAGGAGACCCGGACTCGACTCCTCGAGATGGTCTCCCACTGGACCCTAGAACCCGGTTACTTGTGCTCCTCTCCTTGGGTCTATCCTAATGCGGAAAAGTAAATAATATACATCAACGGTGACATCTTCCGCAACCTGGAAGTGCCCCAATAAAAGAATATTACATATAAGTTTTTACATGAATGAAAATGAAAAACACTCATCTCATATAAAAACCCCCCGGCTATTCAAACACGACGATCCAATATAACATATCCAGCAACACATAACATCACATGTCATCAACGTAAGTAAATATGCGCATCCCAATTGTCGTTGACATAAAGCAACGAAACCGGCGATATGACATATTACACTTACGGTCACAGAAAAGAAAGTGTAAAACTACAACAGTTGGAATCCGCAAACTCTTTAGACATCGCATGCCTAACCAAATGAATTCCTTAGACATCGCATGCCTAACAATTATAAACCCCACATTTTAGTCTCATTATCGAAAACACTTTTCAATATAAAGTCGGGCAATTCAACAAGATTCCCGACATTTTGATCGAATGCTCGTCGCAAACTTTAGTAGACGGCCGCACCCCCGATACCGTCGACGAAGTGCACCAAGGCGGAACACCGCTGCCGCGAGCACCCGAACGGATGCTTTTTGGCAACGGGGTTCTCCTACAGTCACTTGGTCGAGGCTAAAGGGTGTAGCTGTCTATTAAGTTTATCCGGCGAGTATTCGCGTACGCTACATGATTGCGACGGTCTTTTGATCACATCAAAATTCCGTGGCAACCGATCAAGTGAGACTAAAGTGCTATGTTTATAACATCCAAATCAGTTATCTCATAACTACTTGTGGATTCCAAATATTGTATCACATTCCAGATAAATAGAAAATGTTAAACTTTCCGATCGAACAATCAAACACCCAAGTTTTCCCGAAACAACTCAACACATGAAATAAGTTTAAAAACATTCACTTCATGCCTCAGTACCAACGGTCCAGCCGTAGAAGGGTCAAGCCAACGCCTCACATGTGGCACGCCGTACTGCCCCAAACCCTAAGGTTCAAAGGGCATTTCAAGACGGTCACATAATCGAGTTAAGGTTTGTTGTCTTCTAGAGGGTCCATCGCGTTACTTGCACTACTCAGAACGTTCTCAAACTACGGAAAAATCCAACAGTTGGAAATTTCCCGGCAGGGGAAAAAGTGGGTATTTATATCCGGTCGAACTTTCTAACATGTTCTAAAATAATCCGGAAAAACACATAGACAAAGTTAGACAATCCGATCAACTCTACGAACTCCCAAAACAACCAAGAAAACTCAACTCTTGAGTACAGATTAAAAATTCCCAGAAAAAACAGCACTACAATATAGCAATTACTGTGCAAAATTCGATGAAAGAGGCGACCGTATGGCCGCGGAACTACCGCACGAGCCATGCTCATGCCGCGGTTCCGCGGCGACTTAATCGATTTAGAAGCTCGTTTTGCATAGTAACTCCTAGAAAACCCTGCTGAATTTTCTGCATATTTTTAATTCACAAAATTCCACGATTTGAAAAAATGTACAGTGAAGGGTTTTGGATTAGGGTTTCGGGTTCGATCGGGTTTCTAACTTCGTCTACTCATCGCCTAAGGCTCTAGCTAGGCTCTGATACCACTATAGGGTTCCTAGGGCACACCCATGAGGTTCCACAACTGATCAAACATGTCCAAATCAAATTTTACATGTGCCGAGAAACCCTAATGCTAGATCGTTACTAGAGGTAAGGCGAAACATGCAAGCAAACCACTTTGCTATAAAGTGAAAGTGACTACAACCTTTGTAGATCCGGTCCTCCACCTCTCTAGCTCCGTGATGACGTCCCTCCGCTGCGATCATCGGATCCCGGACTCTAGCGATGGTTTCGTCGGAGAAATGATTGGGCTAGGTCGTCGACTTCGATGCCGAAGATAATCTACGTCGAGGCAACTCAAGATCAAGCTCCATCTTCACTTGGTCATAAAACTTGTGAAGATAACAGACTCTACAACATGGCAAGTGGTAGAGGATGATGAAATAGGAAGTGGGTTCACTTTGGAATTTGGATTTCTCACTTTTTTACTCATGACACCATTGAAGGTAGCAAGGTTTCTTCTTCTTGAAGAAGAAGAAGAAGAAAGAATATGATAAGAATTATCTTTAAAAAAAAATCCAAGTCATTCTTATCATAATGCAACCATGGGTGATGTAAATAGTGTAGAGACTAAACTAGGGTTTAGGTGAATGGTTAGGTTTAGGAAAGAAACAAAATGGTCAAAGCTTCATGAAACTTCAAGTAAAATACAAAAGAAGCCACCATTTTATTTCTTGCCCAAAAATAAATGAATAAAACAAATAATTAACTAAAAATAACAAAACCCTAACCATTAACCTAAACATGGTTTAAATCAAACATACACCCAAGTTTGCATGCATCATCAAACATGATACAAACAAGTGCACAAAAATATATCACATATACTACTTGTGCACATCAAGAGAGAAAATCAATCTTAATTGAACAAATACTAGTTAATGTAAAGTAATATATCAAATATATAATTATACATTAAATCAACACTTCATTTAATGATCCGGTCATATTGCATATAACTGACTAATATCAAGTGTATCAATGTATCGAATCAACACTTGATTCGATAACCCGGCTATATCTTATATAACCGTCCGATGATACAAATCGCGAGAATAGAATTCAGTATCACATACTGGTATTATTCTCGTTCCCGCACATATCTCATATGCACTCCTATTTCGTTTCGTTTGAGCCAGGAAACCTCTGTGTAGGACTCTAAAGACTCGTCAATACGCTGGCAGCAGGTGATGATCATATCAAACACCCACAAGCCTTAAGCGGTCTGCTAAACGTAACGGCCACCCGGGTATTGAGCGATCAGAAGATCAACGAGCAATCCCGTTCACACTCCTGTGAATCCAACCAGTAACACTTACCGTACAGTCCGGTCTGTTCGTCTGATATGTCGCATATCTCACCTAGGGGTGGTAAACGTCAGACCCCGGTAGCTTGATAAGTCATGCCGACGTAAGGTCCATAACAAGCATGAAACTACTGATAATTCTTACCAGTATATCACAGCAACCCTGGCCAGGGATTTCCAGTTATGGCCAGTCGAGCATAGCGCAACATCAACCCCCAATACCGAGAGAGACGAATCCCCTCCTATCGCTCATTGCCTCCGTGTGAATCGGGACTGTAGCCAAAAACCACTTGTTTGCACGACTCAGTAGAGCCGTGGTAGGGTGGAAATCAAAGCACAGTGGGAGACACACAAGATTCTATGACGATCTCGGATCAACAGACTAAGTTGTACCAGTGTCACCAGAGAACTGCCATCTGACGTGAGGTATAATACCATCTGGGAGTTCTCGGCGAGTCCGTTCAGTGTACCCAGTCTCCACTGAGCACCAGCATACCGTCTCTGATGTCAAACACCAATGGATATGGGATCATACATCGCCCATCACATGGATCGAGAAGATATACGCTAGTCTACTCTGGAATATCGATGCCCCGTCTTGATATTCCCACGAATAGGAACAATGAAGGATGTACTTATGGACTACCCAGGCCCCACTAATATGATCTACATCATAGTCCTGGAAGTCGAGTACACATCCTAAGGGCTTTATCAACATGTAACAGAGAGACAGAAAGTATACATGTTAAGATAAAAAGCAACCAGATAGCGTATCCTACCTATATATGTCCCAGCATCCACTACAATATACATCCAATGTACAGTAATGGCCTCTAGGGCATACATATAACTAACAATTTTATCATATTTCACATATCAATAATAGTAGAAAATTGCATCATTTATATCATGTTAATATATGTGTATTTCTTGTTTATATACGAGGTAATTGAAGTATTGAGGATTTATGGTTTTGAGTTTTGAATACTATTACATAGATCCAGTAATTTTCATGATTTTTGTTACATGTACACCTTGAGACATTTTTTTTATGATTTGAGTTTATTCCGAACCGAGTCGGTGGATATACGGTTACGGATTTTTAGTATTTATTCCCAACCGAGTCGGTGGATATACGGTTACGGATTTACAGTGTTATCCAGACTGAGTCGGTGGGGAATACAGTCGGATACATAGTGGACTTTGTGATTTCAAAATCATTCGAGGAATGATGTATGTGAGAAATGGAAGTTTTTGTGTCGATGATGGACACGGAGAAATGAAATTATTTGGGAATACATGATGAGATTTCAGTTTTGACTATGAGATTCGTACTATAGATTCATGATTTCCATATATAAGCATAAGTCATGCTTATGTATATTCCAATTAATATGATAGTCATATTTACATTATTAATCGTTATATGTTAGTTGTATTCACTGAGTTGGCAACTCACCCCGTTGTGCCACAGTTCCTTGCAGGGATAAAGTGGACGGTTGACTGCGGTGCAGATTTACGGTTGCAGATTTTTCATATCTTTTGCTCGGTAGGTTACATATGTAGTAACCTTCTCTTTTGGTTTTGTATTTTATATCTAGAAAGTCTCCATCAAACCTGTATTTTGACTTAGAATGAGAGATATATTTTGGCAGTTGAGATCGTTTGGTCGATTCATTGTAGTTTCTTTCTTTTTGTCTGAGATTCATATTGATGTCCTTTATGTTGAGATTTATTTTCGTTGTTAATATTGTTGATCCCAACTAGGGATGCAACTAATCCTAACACTTTATACTTGTTTAATAAATTAACTTCTTAAATTGGGATTTTTACTTAAAAACTAAAATTTTATAAATAATTCCGCAATAAGGTATTTTGATCTTGATTTTCGGCTTACTTGGACTATGTGCATATCTTTAGATATGTTACAATCTAAGTGTCGGTCACATCCACACTTTGGGTCGTGACAATATGAATATATTGGATCGTCGTGGATGAATAGCCGGGGATGTGAGAAGAGCGTTTTTCTTTTCTTTCATTCATGTAATTTGTAAAAGGCGATGAAATATTATTTTGCGGGGCACATCCGGGTTGAGGTTGTAGCCACTGTTGTATAATTTCTTTTTTCTGATTTTTCTCCTAGGATAGACCCAAGGTGAGGTGCACAAACTACCGGGTTCTCGAAGTGCCGAGTGCCCTACTCACTTTGTTGAGGGAGGTTGCTTCACTTCTGGAATTTGGCGGGTAGTTTTCGCACCCGTAGGTGTCTAGGGTGGGGTTTGGTTATTCATCACGACCGTGGAACCCGTCTTTCATTAAGGGCTTGAATGAAATATAGAATTCCTAGTATATCCAATGTGTTCATCTGTGATCTGGAATGTTTATAAATGCGTGCGACGAATGGCTATTTATATATGAGATATATAATAAACGTTGCTTATGTTTTGCACCCGCGCTAGTCCATCCCTCGCTCTGCCGTTAGTTAAGTAACCTAACGGTGCATGAAGGGGCCCCGTGGCGAATGCGGATGGCATAAGCGTACGTTCTATTTTCGTTTCTTTTCTGTAATGTTTAGGAAACGTAAATGATGGGACAACATTAATGTGATTAATGTTAAGAAAACACTACTACAAATAAGGGTTGCTCCTACGGATTTATCGGTAGGGGCAACCCACTGCCCCTACGGAGATGTGCGTAGGGGCGAAAAAAGACCCCGTAGGTGCAAAGGCCGCAGGTGCAAGTTGAAGCCCTCAACTTACCCCTACGGGCAAAATCTTGCCCCTACGGATTTCTGTGTAGGTCCTGTTTCACCTACGGAGTAGGCCGTAGGGTAAAAAAAGTTATATTATTTACGGATTTTTTAAATATATTAACTATACCTACGGATATAGCCGTAGGGCCACGTACTATCCCCTACGGATACCTACGTAGGTACTTATCCGTAGGGGCAAAATATCAGAAATCATGATATTTTGCCCCTACGGATAACTCCGTAGGGGCGAAGCAATGGCCCCTACGGATATGTCCGTAGGGGCACTCCCAACCCCCCCGGTACTGAGATCAGGAGGGAAATATCAGTTACTGCTGATATTTTGCCCCTACGGATATAGCCGTATGGGCAACTTGTGTACCTACGGATTAATCCGTAGGTACAAATTATCTGTATTTTTTTTAAAAAAAAGGGCTGCCTGATTTTTTCCCGCCCTGTACACAATAATATATATAACAATAAAATATAAAATTAATCATCACACAACATATATCGCAGTATTCATAATCACATCTCACGCATATAATATACAAAAGAAACCCAAAAACTGAATATGATATAAATATAAACCAATATCAATATCATTTCAAAATGTAGTACAATATGTATGTTATAAATAAATACATGTTTCAAAAAATAAGAACCAAAAAGCTACCCTAGCTCGGTCCAGCTCCACCTCTGAATAACGATAAAATAACACGCGCCTGCTCCTCGGTCAATAAACTCTGCAATTCGGCGCGAGCGGGAGTCTGAGCGGCCTGTGGAGCTGGCGATGTGGTCTGCGCAGCCGCCGTCGAGGTAGTCGCTTGCGGAGCCGCTGCTGCGGGACTCTGAGCGGGCGGTGGAGCTATAGGAGCTGTCTGCGGAACCGCAGCCGATGTAGTAGCTTGCGGAGCCGCAGCCGAAAGAGATGCATGTGGAGGCTCGGTCGATGTACCCTGTCGCGTCTTGACCTAACGTGTGTAAGAAGCGTGTAAGAACTGTGTATTATTCGAATTCGTATCATTATTAAGTTATTTCGAAACCCCGTTTGGATATCTAGTTTGGAAAACCGTTGTTTATTTTAATTACATATGTATGTATGATTAATCAAACTTAAGTCTAAAACCAAATAAGCTCAAGCTATGTACTAATTATGGATATGTTGATATCTATATAATATGACATGATATTTTTCTATAAAGTAGTATACATACCAGCATCTCCTTCAACTCCTGAACGGTGGCCCTCAAGCTCTCAAGTTCCTGATGGACATGTCGGTCACTGGAGACGGAGGAAGTAACCGCCGGGGTGGATTCCAACCTCATATGGGCCCTGCTAGGGCCCAGTCCCCGGTCTCTCTCCTAACCTCCATGGTGCCCTCCGTGTGCGGCGTCCACAACTGGGGTCAGCAGCCTCGGATCGCTCTGTCCGGTAAAATCGATCCCCGAGGCCTCGGCCTGCTAAACCACCCGCTCCTACACCTACATTAAGCAGTAAAGTATAAGTATAAATTTAAACTTGAACCTTCCAAAACTAAAATTTCAAATTTGGGTAGAAATTTTTTTAACACTTACGCAATACCCCTGGGTAGCGACGTCGGGATATCGAAGCTCGCCCGTGGCAGGATCTGTCGAGGTGCCGTGGACGGAAGATATGCGGACAGCACGCTCGGTGTACCACCTGACGCCACGGTCCGAGCTGTCTGCAATATTAGAAAATAACTCTTAATATTAGAAATATTAGAAAATAACTCTTAATATTGCAGAATATCACAAAGGTCGGTCTATTGTAATTTACCGATAACTCCATGGCTCGAGTAATGTTCCTCGAGCCACCTGTGTAAGTAGGGCGACCCCTCTTCGCCGACTTCCTGTTCTCTGTATTCTGAGCGGACTGTTTCTGCACAACGCATTAACATTTAGTTTTCTAATTAAGGAACACAAAAAATAAATTATATCCTAAACAATGAATTACATTTAAAATACATACCTGTTTGCGCTGGGAGTCAAAATATTCGCATAATAGAGGCCATGTCTCTACGTCGACTCTCGTAAACGCCGGAGTAGATAGGAAGGCTGCTCTCTTTGCCTCGGGGGTCGCCATCCACAGGGAGTAGCAGTCGGCCTTCAGCTCATTCCTGTTGTATCGGACCTTGGCCTGCATGTTCTTCATTAGGCCATTGTACAGAGCATGAAGGTCGAGCACCCTCCCCGGATGATCAGGGTCGGCTACAGGCTGAAAATCGTAATCCAACTGAAAATAGAAAAAAAACATTGTTATTAGATTGCAAGTGTTAATAATAAATATGATAAGCGGATAGATCAACCGAAAATATATATTAATACATACCCGAGCCTGATCAAAGAAGAGGGCGAATGAGCGCTGGTACGGCTCGCCCCACTCAACGTGAAGTGGATAGTTCTTCACGAGCCGGCTCTCGTCCCCCATATACCGGCCGAACCTCTCGGCATGAGGACCGGTATAGCAATAGTCAAGGGTAAAATAAAGAGGGAATGCTGCCTCCCCCCTAGCTCTGTCAGGCCTCAGCCTATGGGACTGATTCGGGCCTCGAGTCCCCCTATAGGGATGGGGAGGCCCTGCGTCTGCATGAAATATCAAGAAAATCAATATTAAGACAATGTTTTATTAAGAAATCAAGGTTAAACAAAAATTCATGTGTGATATATACCTCCGATGACTATCGCGCGAGCCTGGGCCCGAGCAGCAGCACGAGAGGGACGATAGTTCCTCCGGTGAGGAACAACCGGGGTCCCGGATGCGGACGCATCCCCTCCAACTAGAAAATAAACATCGACGCTAAATTTCCATGAAGTTCATATTTATTCTATAGAGCATATGTAAAATGAATAAATATTTTAAATTTATTCATACTAACCTGCAGACGATGCGGAAGGTATGGAAGCGGCAGGAGTGGCCCATGTGGAAGATGTGGACGCACCACCTATAATTAGACAATTAAAAATAGATTATATAAGTAATTGCAAAAAGAATGTGTAGATCAATAATATAACGTTCTAATTCAATATGCATGCACTATAGGATATATAAACATACCCGCAGGTGCGGTGGTGTCACCACCTACAGCTAGAAAATAATAAAAATTACTAAGTAAGAGCAAAAAGAATGTGTGTATTTATGATATAGCATTCTAAATCAATATACATGCACTATATGATATATAAACATACCCGGAGGAGCGGGAGTGGTCTCTGTCCCAGATGTGGACGCATCACCAACAACTAGACAATCAAATATTGACAATATAAGTAATTTTGACATAAACAGGCATGAATATCTGTAATATTACATTCAAATTGGATATGCGTGCAGTATACCTGGAGGTGTGGAAAAATCCACACGGAAGGAGGCATCCGAAGGGGTCTCCGATCAGGGTGCAAGACCGGCCCTCTGAACCTCCCTACGGAGCTCTCCGGGCGGCAGAACCGCTCTGCCTCTGCCTCTGCCTCTACCTCTGCCGCTGCTGGAGCTCCTGCCGCCCCTCGCTGCTCCCGACATCGTCATCAAATCTAGATAAACGGTTCGTGGACGCATTAGACAATCATTAAAAGTATTGACTATATATGTATAGAGCGTAAAATGTGAAATAATAATATAACATTACTGATAACCTTTTTTGTTTCGTGGGCGCATTATACATATCTACTTGGATTTCATCGTCGATGTCATTTCTAACCCACGTAACTTCATGATCGGTCGAAGACAACCCGTCCTTCGAAACAGACGGTCGGAGCACTTTAAGCCTTCTTTCTTCTTCGTCCTCATCGCTGTCCTCGAATTCTGGGACATCGTAGACATCTCTGGGTTTCCATCGGCATACAACACTCCATCCCGGATGCTTCAAACACTGTGAGTAGTATACTTGGAACGCTTGGTTCGGAAAGATAAACGGATCTTCCTGACCGTAAAATCGAAGTGTGTTCACACTGGTCAATCCATATTCATCTTTCCAAGTCCCAAGATTGCTTCTCCACCTGTCCGTATCGGTTTGCGGATCGTACCAAGTACACTGGAATATATAAAAGGGTTCTGATCGTCCGGGATAGTGGATGCCGAGTATACAATTTAAATACCCATAATAAATCACACCGTCCGATCCTACCGTCGCAATCCTACTATTCTGAGTGGTTCTAGATGTTTCTATGTCCTTAACTTCGAATTTGTATCCAAGGACACCAAATACTTTGTAATATGCAAACTCCATACTAGGAAATTGAGCTAAACATCTTGAATCACTCTCAAATGATGCAGACAAGTTCGGATCGTGGATCTAACAAAACAAATACATAACGATACAAGTTTAGATTAAAACTGATAGCAATAAAATGTTATTCGAATAACTTACATGATCTGTGACCCAATTACAAAAATTATCCTGATGGTATTTTTCCAAACGTTCTTCGTTCCAATCAGGATGCCCCTCACGTACCTCGTTAAAATGAATTCTGTTTTCGACAAATAATTGTGACATTAATATTATATCATTTCATACACACACAAACACAGATATAACAATTAATCCAAAAAAACTTACTCTCTAATTTGTTCAAGACATGCGCAATTAAGCAAGATAAACTGGTATATCTTGTCGATAAATATAGTGTCTACCTTCTTATACTCGGCTTTACCATATGGCCCGTCTTGAATTCTTCGTGGTCGATTAAGCTTTGTCTCAATGTTCTCGTCTAGATAGCGGGATCAAAATATGGTTGCTTCATCAAGAAGATAACCTTGCATGAAAGAACCCTCTGGTCGATTTTTATTGCGTATATACTTCTTAAGAGTGTAGAGGTACCTATTGGGAATATGTTGAATAAATAAATATGGGCATACAGGACAGCAATAAATTTATAAATTGCACGAAACGAAAAATTACACGTACCTTTCGACGGGATACATCCATCGATATTGTACCGGTCCTGCTAACTTCGGCTCAGTTGCAAGATGAACCGTCAAGTGTATTATGATATCGAAGAATGACGGTGGGAAAATACGCTCAAACTTGCAAAGTATCAACGCAATAGAATTTTCTAGTTTATCCAGCGTCGCAACCTCTAGTGTTTTAGCACACAACTCCCTGAAAAAACAACATAGGTCGTTGATTACTAGACCAACCGAGTCGGGGAGAGAAGTCCTGAGGGCTAATGGAAGAAGGTGTTCCACGATAACATGGTGATCATGAATTTTCAGCCCATCGATCTTGCCCTTCACAATTTTTATTTTCTTGCTGAATGATCCTGAGAAACCTGTGGGGACTTTCAAATCATGCAACACCTGCAGGAATCTTTTCTTCTCCGGTTGTGACATATGATAAGCGGCATTGGGAAGTACAAACTTGCCCTGTTTACCCGCTACCGGTCTAGGGTGCAATTCACTTCTTAGTCCCCACTCTTGTAGATCCATCCGAGCATTCATGTTGTCTTTCAATTTCCCGTCTTTACAAAAAAGCAAGTTAAGTATGTGCTCTGATACTCCCTTCTCTATATGCATGACGTCCAGAAAATGACGCACTGAATTTGTAGACCAGTACGGAAGCTCGAAGAAAATGCTTAAGCTGTTCCAATATTGTGGTTTGACCTGTTTCGTCGGATCCATCCCGAAGGTCACGTTATTGTAACCATCCCATTTAGTAGTCACGTACTCTCCGGACAATAGGGATGGAGGTCCAAGAACCTCCTGATGACCATCAAAGTGAACCGTGTCTAACCTATAGGGGTGGTCTGGAGGCAGGAAACGTCGATGGCCGCAATAACAAACCTTCCTGCTAAAATTCAAGAATTTTGATGTTGTGTGTTCATGGCAATGAGGACATGCTTTGTGACCATGTACGGACCAACCTGATAGCATTCCATACGCAGGAAAGTTATTAATTGTCCACATTAAAGCCGCAAGCAGTATGAAGGTTGTATTTGTGTTTGCATCATATGTCTCTACACCATCAATGAACAAAAATTTCAACTCCTCGATCAGAGGTCGGAGATAGACGCCGATATTGTTCCCCGGTGAGTTTGGTCCGTCGATAAGAAGAGGCATCATAAAGTATGATTGGTCCATAGCCAACTAAAGCGACAGATTATAAATTATCATTACAATGGGCCATGTGTTGTGACTTCCAGCCATATAGTTGAATGGGCAGAAGCCATCAGTAGCCAGTCCGAGCCGGACATTGCGAGGATCGCTACTGAATATTGCGTGCCTCCTATCGAAATCCTTCCATGCCGGTGAATCTCTTGGATGACTCATTTTTCCATCTTCGCTTGGAGGACCACGGTGATGCCAAATCATTGCCTCGGCTGTTTTCTTGCACCTGAATAGCCTCTGTAGCCTCTGTTTTATGGGAAAGTATCGTGCTATCTGTTAGTTATATGTATGCCCTAGAGGCCATTACTGTACATAGGATATATATTGTAGTGGATGCTGGGACATATATAGGGAGGACTTTCTTGCTCGACATGATAGTATGCTATCTGGTTGCTCTTTACCTTAACGTGTACAAAGATTGTCTCTCTGTTACATGTTGGTAAAGCCCTTAGGATGTGTACTTGACTATCTCGACTATGATGCGGATCATACTAGTGGGGATATGGTAGTCCATAAGTACATCCTTCAAATTCCCTAGTCGTGGGTGTATCGAGACGGGGCATCGATATACCAGAGTAGACTAGCGTGTACCTTCTCGACCCATACAGATGGGCGCTGGATGATCCCATATCCATTGGTGTTTGACATCGGAGATGATATACGGGTGCTCAGTATAGACTAGGTACACTGGACGGACTCGCCGAGAACTCCCAGATGGTATTATACCTCACGTCAGATGGCAGTTCTCTGGTGACACTGGTACAGAGTAGTCTGTTGACCCGAGATCGTCATAGAGTCTTGTGTGGTTCCCACTGTTCTTTGATTTCCATCTTACCACGTCCAAGAGGGCGTGCAAAACGGTGGCTTTTGGGTACAGTCCCGAATCACATGGAGGCAATGAGCGATAGGAGGGGATTCGTCTCTCCCGGTATAGGGAGTTGATGTTGCGCTGTGTTCGATTGGCTATAACAGGAAATCCCTGGCCACGGTTGCTGAGATTTACTGGTAAGTGTTACCAGTAGTTTCTCGAATTGTTATAGACCTCATATCGACACGACTTATCGAGCTATTGGGGTGTGACGTTTACCACCCCTAGGCAAGATATGCGACATATCAGACGATCAGACCGGACTGTACGGTAGTGTTGCTGGTTGGATTCACTGGAGTGTGAGCGGGCTTGCTCGTCGATCTTCTGATCGCTCAATACCCGGGTGGCCGTTACGTTTAGCAGACTGCTTGCGGCTTGTGGGTGTTTGATATGATCATCACCTACTGCCGGCGTATTGACGAGTCTTTAGAGTCCTACACGGAGGTTTCCTGGCTCAAGCGAAACGAAATAGGAGTGCATATGAGATATGTGCGGGACCGAGAATAATACCAGTATGTGTTACTGTATTCGATTCTCGCGATGTGATATTGATCGGTTATATGCGATATAGCCGGGTTATCGGATCAAGTGTTGATTCGATAAGTTGTTACTAATGATACTAATCGGTTATATGCGATATGACCAGATCGTTAAATCAAGTGTTGATTTAATGATTTAATGCATAATTATATATTTGATATATTACTTTGCATTAACTAGTATCGGTTCACTTTAACTGGATTTTCTCGCTCGGTGTGCACATGCTTGTATCATGTTTGATGATACATGCCTTTTTAATTAAGTGTATAGAATTAAACCCTGGTTAATGGAATGGTTAGGGTTTACTATTTGCTTATTCATTTTATTCATTTATTTATTAATCTTTTTCTTATTGGAAAAAGGAAATGAAATGATAAAATGGTGGCTTTTCTTTTGTTCATTCATGAAGCTTCATGAATGCTTTGACTTGATGACCATTTTGTTTTTAGCTTAACCCTAACCATTGCATTAAACCATGATTAGTTCTCTACACTTAACTATGGTCATGTTATGATAAGGATTGATTATTCTTTTCTTTTTTGATTAACTTATCATAACATAATTCTTCTTCTTCTTCCTTTCTTCACTTGAAGAAAGCAAGCTCCATCAATGGTGATTGATGGAAATGAGTGAGAAATACAATTCTAAAGTCAACCCACTTCCTATTTCTTCATCCTCTACCTCTTGCCAAGTAGTAGAGTGTGTTTTCTTCATAAGTTTCATGACTTGGTGAAGTCGGAGCTTGATTTAGCGATGCCTCGACGTAGATCATCTTCGGCATGGACATCGACGACCTAGCTCGCCATTTCTCCGACGAAGCCGACGCTAGAGCCCGGGAATTAATTTGGACAGCGAGGGGTCTTCGTTGCGGAGCTATGGAGGTGGAGCACCGGATCTACAAAGGTTGTATTTCCGTTTAATCTTGTAGTTAAGTGTTAACTAGTTTTTGTTTCGCCTAGACATCTAGCTAACGATCCGTAGTCGGGTTTCTCGGAACCTAGATTTTTTGAAAATGGCATGGTCGATGCCTTGTGAGACCTCCTTAGTGTGCCTAGGAACCCTACACTATCTTCACAGGTATATCAGGCTTCTTATCAGAATCTTTCGGCTTATACCTGAACTCTCCGCATGTTTGACACTCTTTCAAATCTGAATTCTCTTTCCGGTACAACACGCAATTTTTAGGACATGCTTGAATCTTCTCGCACTTTAGACCCAAATCAGACATCATCTTCTAGGCTTCGTACCAGCTGTTGGGCACATTATTTCCCGGAGGCATAGAATCTTTCAAGAACGAAATAAGCATTGTGAATGACTTGTTGCTCCATCCATTTAGGCACTTAATCTGGAAAAGTTGGACGAACCATGAGAGGGTGGAATACTTCGCATTCTCATAAATTGGTTTCCTAGCATCATTCATGAAATTTTCATATTTATCCTCACGCGGTCCTTGACCGAAAGGAATGCCATCTTCGGTACGAATAGATTCACCTATGGCAGCCTCTACCATATCCTCCATTTCTTTTGAAGGAAATAAATTTCCGTCTCCTGCCGCATTACCGAATTCTTCTTCTTCTCCTGCCGCATTATCGTGTTCTCCTTCTTCTTCTGCCGCAGTACTGCATTCTTCTCCTTCCCCGTGATATTTCCAAGTTGTATAAAGTCTAGTAAACCCATGTTTTACAATATGAAGCTCTGCCAATTCTACCTTCTGCCAGTACTTATTGCCACATCTCGCATGGACAGAGAATCTTCTCTATCATGATCTTATTATGTGAACGTACAAATTCAAGGAAAGCAGCAACTCTTGCGACAAACTTAGGTTGCATACATTGTTTTCAATCCACATACATCCAGTCCTTAACTCCTACGTACTCATGGGCCATGTTAGACTGTATAACATATAAATTGTAGGTTATGCAGACAATATTGAGAAATATAAGAACGGGATAGTTACTGACAAAGGAGAAAATCCGTGTATATGCTTTGTGTGTGCGTTTGTCGTTGAAAAGAATAAATTATCGCACGTATGTTAACCGATAGACGGGGACTAAGTGGCGCTTTTAGTTTCATATATGAGTATCGATGAGATTATGAAGGTTTCATATTATCATATATTGGTTTTAACCTGAACATCTCGAATCGCTCTCTAATTATGCGTTTGTTGTGTATTCTTGTTGTAAGTGTGTGTTCCGGCTGTCGGGGGTAGGCTTCTATCCCATTAAGAATGTATAGAGCGAACACCCATCACTTGTGCTTTCAAACGTTTCGAGTAAATTTCGGCAGCACCTCCCCGCTGTTCTCCGAGTACACTGTAATAGAATAGATAATCATTTCAGAGCTGTGAAACAACGTTGAAATGAACATCTAATCTATCTTTATACATGGAGAACCAGCGGAAAGGTACCGATGAAATATCTTGAAACGGATGAAAACACAAGTGAATGAAGGCGTTTGCTTTATACATTCTTAACTTGTCCACACGGGACAAATCTATGGGTTACCATACGATTGAATTTTCTCGTCGCGTAGACTATACGACGGTTGTTAGTATCGAGCTATACTGTCCGATATTTAACAACTTTCGTATAGTTCTAGGTCACGACGAGCATCGCACGTATGTTAACCGATAGACGGGGACTAAGTGGCGCTTTTAGTTTCATATATGAGTATCGATGGGAATATGAAGCTTTCATATTATCATATAGTGGTTCTAACCCGAACATCTCGAATCGCTCTCTAATTATGCGTTTGTTGTGTATTCTTGTTGTATGTGTGTGTTCCGGCCATCGGGGGCAGGCTTCTATCCCATTAAGAATGTATAGAGCGAACACCCATCACTTGTGCTTTCAACCGTTTCGAGTAAATTTCGGCAGCACCTTCCCGCTGTTCTCCGAGTACACTGTAATAGAATAGATAATCATTTTAAAGCTGTGAAACAACGTTGAAATGAACATCTAATCTATCTTTGTACACGGAGAACAAGCGGAAAGGTACCGACGAAATATCTCGAAACGAATGAAAACACAAGTAAATGAAGGCGTTTGCTTTATACATTCTTAATTTGTCCACACGGGACAAATCTATGGGTTACCATACGATTGAATTTTCTCGTCGCGTAGACTATACGATAGTTGTTAGTATCGAGCTATATTGTCCGATATTTAACAACCTTCGTATAGTTCTAGGTCACGACGAGCATCGCACGTATGATAACCGATAGACAGGGACTAAGTGGCGCTTTTAGTTTCATATATGAGTATCGATGGGAATATGACGGTTTCATATTATCATATAGTGGTTTTAACCCGAACATCTCGAATCGCTCTCTAATTATGCGTTTGTTGTGTATTCTTGTTGTATGTGTGTGTTCCGACTGTCGGGGGTAGGCTTCTATCCCATTAAGAATGTATAGAGCGAACACCCATCACTTGTGCTTTCAACCGTTTCAAGTAAATTTCGGCAGCACCTCCCCACTGTTCTCCGAGTACACTGTAATAGAATAGATAACCATTTCAAAGCTGTGAAACAACGTTGAAATGAACATCTAACATATCTTTATACACGGAGAACCGGCGGAAAGGTACCGACAAAATATCTCAAAACGGATGAAAACACAAGTGAATGAAGGCGTTTGCTTTATACATTCTTAACTTGTCCACACGGGACAAATCTATGGGTTACCATACGATTGAATTTTCTCGTCGCGTAGACTATACGACGGTTGTTAGTATTGAGCTATACCGTCCGATATTTAACAACCTTCGTATAGTTCTATGTCACGACAAGCATCGCACGTATGTTAACCGATAGATGGGGACTAAGTGGCGCTTTTAGTTTCATATATGAGTATCGATGGGAATACGAAGGTTTCATATTATCATCGAGTATCATATATTGGTTTTAACCTGAACATCTCGAATGGCTCTCTAATTATGCGTTTTTTGTGCATTCGTGTTGTATGTGTAACATGATTTTAAACCATTGAGATCAAGATTGATAGAACTGATCGTCCTACATTGTAATAGCATTCATCAACCAAAAACTATTATTGCAATGGCATTCATCTATAACAATCAACAATTAAAACTACAAATGTAGGATACTGATATCATAAAGCGTTATACGCAATATATGAATTCACATGACTGAAACATGCATCAAAAAAACATGTTCATCCAAAAGAAAGGCCACTGTCAACAAATATAGACAAATACGTTATAAAAACAGTAACTAATTAACAAGTTGATTAGCATCTGGATCAAGAAAATGATAGGAAAAACAATTGACTATGATCTATAATGACAAGTCTATTACCATGACTTTCGACTAACAAAGGTGGCTTTTCATATTTCTATTAATGATGCAAGTCTCCACCAAGTCAAATTCTTGCAATATCATTCTTTTTAGAGTATGTCTAATTTAATAGATAGAATTTTCAAAGTTGGGCAACCAAGAAAAAGTAACAAGGGATTTTACATACATGCCAAAGCTTTGATTATTTATTTATTTATTTATTTTCCATTTCATATTAGTACTTTTATATGTTTGATGATGGCAAGAAATACAAATTATATTAGAACATTGTACATACCTAATTTCCACTTGAAATCGGTTTTTTCTTTTATCAGTACTCGTTGACATATAGTAACAAACAATGTTTGATTAGAAGGACCCAAGATTTTCTCGATCAACAATAATTTTAGTAATCAAACTAGGCTAAAATTGCTGGAAATTCCTCTCAGGTTTGCCAAATTCAGCAAACCCCAACCCCAACCTAACCCTAACCCCAGACCCAGCCCCAGCCCAGCCCCACCCTAACACCAACCTAACCCTAGCCCCAGCCCAGCCCCAGCCTCAGCCCAGCCCCGCCCCAACCTAACCCTAACCCCAGCCCCAGCTAAACCCCAACCCCAACCCTAAGCCAAACCCTAACTCCAGACCCATCCCCAGCCCAGCCCCACCCAAACCCCAACCCCAACCTAACCTTAGCCCCAGCACCAGCACAGCCCCAGCCCAGCCCTGCCCCAACCTAACCCTAACCCCAGCCCCAGCTAAACCCTAAGCCTAACCCTAAGACAAACCCTAACCCCAGCCCCAGCCCCAGCCCCAGCCGCAGCCGAACCCCAACCCTAACCCCAACCCCAACCCCAACCCCGACCGCAACCCCTGCCGAACCCCAACTGATCCAACCGTAACCCCAGCCCCAGCCATGAACCCTGGCCCTAAATAATCAAAAATTTCTTTAATTTAGTTAAAAATTTACTAACCTGAACGGCGGTGGCAACGACGAGAACGGTGGTGGCGATGACGAGAACGGCGGTGGCGACGACGAGAACGGCGGGAATGATTTAGGGATTTTGTTTCGTGCACGATCGAGAGAGGGAGAAAGAGATAACAGGCGTAAGCGATCGATCTGTGCCCTTTATTAAATCGCTATTTAGTTGCCCCTACGGATTTGTCCGTAGGTCCTTGGTTTGCGGCTCCGTAGGGGCAAACACCAAATTAAGAATTAATATTTTTATTCTTGAACGTCTTGGCCCGTAGGGGCAACCTTATAGCCCTACGGATTAATCCGTAGGGCCAACATAAATCTGCCCCTACGGATTTCAATATCCGTAGGGGCAACCCCCTATTTTAGTAGTGAAAAGAATCCTAAAGATGTTGTAGAATCAAAATTTTTAAAATGGGCAACTCTAGTTTTTTCTTTGCATAGTGGTATTCCTTGATGAATATCCAGCACCTCATTCGATGAGGAAAGGGCCGAGATCCCTTCACCGGGAGTGACCCCTTTAGCAAAACTAGCAAATGTTACAAAGCACTCGATTGTTTTTATAGTTGATCTTACTTTTGCTTTGCATCGTGGTATTCATGAATATCCAGCACCTTATTCGATAAGGAAAGAGCCAAGATCCTTTCACCGGGAGTGACCACTTTAGCAAAATTAGAAAGATAATACAAAACCATTCGATTTTTAAACTGGAGCTTAAACCACTCCTTTCACTAGATTCTACAATGATATCAAGTTCAAAACGTTAAGGGTTTTCATAAAAATCATCTGTTGCCCTCTGCCATTTTAGAAGTAGAGTACTTAGTATTCGTTCCACGTTTGTTGACTATAGTTAAGGCGTGGTGTACGGTAGCTAAGTGATGTCTTCCTACAAAGCATGTGATGCGATCAATTAGGGCTTTCATATGACTTTGTTGACAATGGTTAAGGGTCATGCGGGTGTGTAGCGTCTTGAATAGTCGTTTTGGTGTTTTCCTGAAATTCGGTGAAAATTCGGTATTTTTCCGAAAACCGTCTTTATTGTTATTTTGCAGTTTAGGGCTAATTATACTTAAAATGGATAGGTAATTGCTTGTTTTTAGTAGCTAACGAGTTACATATGAAATTTTGGTCATTTAAAATTTTTTCCCTATTTTTCAATTTTTTAATATTATTTTAAGCCGGCAAGAAAATACATTAAATTAGCGATAAATACAAATTTTTCTGGGCTAATTTTAATCTTTAAAATTATGATAATTAAAATCTAGTTGTAACATAAATTTTTAGTATTTTATTTTGATTTTTAACAAATTTTTATGATAGGAAACGAATTTATTGACTTTTAAGCTAAATCTTGCAATTTTGGACTTGTGGGGGGTCTTTTTGCATAAATTTTTTTCGTGCAACCTCTCACAATTTCCTCACCTCTCTTGGGCTGAGCCCACTACAGAATTTTTCTCCCTCCTCTATCATTTTCTTCAACTCTTTTGTTGGGTGGAATTAGATTCAAGTTAGGATTTAAATATATTAATTTGAGGGGGTGTTTTTAGCATGAAAATTTCTATCCAATCATTCACTCATTCTCACCCCTCATTCTAGCCGAGCCCACCTGCAGGAATTCCCTCTCCATTTCTCCATTTCTCCATTTCATTTCTTGTGATATATGTATGGGTTGCTTTTTTTTTATATTAATTAAGTTTGGTGTTGACTTGGAATGATAATGTTTTAACACAAGTACACACACACACTTCCCCCCATCCCCTTGCAGCGAATCTGCAGGTTCCCCCCCCCCCCCCCACTCCATTCCACTTCATTGTTCCACCTCCTTGCATCAAAAAAAAAAGAAAAAGAAATCCCCAAATGCTTCAAAATCCAATTAAACCTCACAATTCCAAACCCATTCTTCATGCTTCTCCTTAGACATTCTTGCTTGGATCTTGGAGGCTAAGGGGGCCATCCTTGAAGGCAAATTATCTTGCTAGATCTCTAGAATTGGAGGTATAATCTTGACCCAATTAACACTTGTGGTTAAATTCCTTAAATTAATTGATTAGGGTTAAATTTTGTGCTAAATTCTAATTTAGTTTTTCTTTTCTTATATATAGTTCATGGCTTGAGTTGTATTTAGGGTTTAGAAAATCCATTATTAGGGTAATTAATTTACTTTGCTAACTAGTTCCTACACAACCTAATCTTAGAGGTTACCTTGTTATGTGGTCTTTAACTATGCTAATCTACTAAATTTTGAAAGTTTAATTTTGGTTGTAAATTGTTGGTTTAGGAAATTCAAGAGAGGGTTATGTATGGAAATGGTTTGTGAAACATGATAATGAGTTGATTAGGGTTAGAAAACATTATTTAGTTGATTTAAACCCAATTTGTTATCTAGTATTTTGCTAACCTAATCTATGAGATTAATCTTCTTATGTGGGCTTTTGTTGTGTTAAATTAAGTTTTCAAGTGTGGAAATTGATTTGGAATTTGCTAGGTTATAAATTCAAGAAATGGTTGTTTATGGAAAATAGGATTGGAATCATTGCTATTGTGTTGTAATTAGTGTTTGTAGATTGCTTGTAGTGTGCTTGGGTGATTATGCTAAATTGTAGTCGTTTTGTCGCAAATCGGCGATTTTTGCACCGATTTTGGAATGCAAATGCTTGCTAGTTTTGTATAAAAATTATGTGATGTATTATTTTTGATATCTTGATGATTGTAATGGCTTGTCCTATGACTTTTAGGATGCGTGAGTGCGGATTTTTGGGTAGTCGGGTTTTAGTTTTGCCGGGCGACCAAATCGGCGTTTTTTGGCAGTTTTTGCGATTTTCGCGTGTGTTCCGCGCACTTTGTGCACGTTGTACCTAGCTAGCGAACTTTAGTAGTTTCGTTGGAGTTTTGCGTCGTTCTTGATATATAACCTCATGTTTGGTATTGATGTAAATTCCAGGTTCGGTCGCGGAGAAGTCAGACGCGGCGCGAAAGGGAAAGGCGGTGATTGGACACAGCTAACCAGGGATTCCGGTGAGTAGATGTAACATCTACGGGGGACTATCGTTGGATGGCGCAAGCCGCCCGATAGTTTTAGTAACTTACAAGATCCTTAGTAATGTTAGTAATTAGGGGTGAAATGCTTAATTGACTATTTGCTGCATCCATGCATTATATTGACATACCTATACGATGTTGGAGATAGTGCCCTCATAGTCAATTATTGGATCGCAGGTACGTGATTGCAATGATTGCGGAGGACCTATCCCGGTAGGACAGTCTTACTCGAAATGATAGTATGCTATCTGGTTTGACTTTATCAGTCGTGTACATGATCAGGTGACTGATTGCATGTTACACTTTGATAGAGCCCTTAGGATCTTGCTTTACTACCAACAGTATGAGGGCGATCATATACGTGAGAGTTGGGTAGTTTATATGCATATCCTTAATTGTGGTCCCTAGTCGTGGGAGTTTCGAGACAGGGCATCGATACTCCGGAGTAGACTAGTGTGTACAGTCGAGACCCCAACGAGGGGCGGTGGCCGGTCTCACAAGCCACTGGTGTCAGTTGGATCACCTAAGATGTATACAGGTGCTCATTGGGTTATGAGTACACCGGACAGGACTCGCCGGGAATCTGCTAGTTAGTATTATATCTATCGTCAGATAGCAGTTCCCTGGTGACATGTGTACAGGTTAGTTCATCGACCTGAGGTCGTCATTTGTCTCGTGTGAGTTCCCACTGTGCTTTGATTTCTACCCTACCACGGCTCAAAGGAGTCGTGCAAACAGGTAGCTTTTGGGTACAGTCCCGAGCCATATGGAGGCACGTGAGCGGATCGGCAGGGGATTCGTCTCTCCCGGTATTGGGGGCGAGATCGTGCTGTGTCTAGGAGAGCCATTACGCAAAGCCCTCGGCCGAGGCAGGAGATTTACTGGTAGGTATTCCAGTAGTATCTCAGGGCGTTCTGGGCTACACTCCGACACGACTTATACTGCTAATGGGGGTCTGACGTTACTAGCCCCCTAGGCGGATATGCGATACTCATTGACGAACGGACCGGACTGTATATACATTGTCACTGTTAGGCTCAGTAGGGTTTTCGGAGGAGTTCGTTCATCGGTCTCCCTTGAGTTCGCTCCTCGGCCACCCTTGAGGTCAGTCCATGGGCAGCCGTTACGCATAGCTAGTGCCGCTGACGGTTTGTGGTTAAACCCACTGCCAGGGTACTGACGAGTCATTAGAGTCCCCCACAGACAGTTTCCCAAGTTCGGGCGAAACGTTGTAGAGGCCGTATGGTTTTATGGCAGGGTTCGGAAAATGCACGTGCGTTTACGCACGTGTCGATTTTCGGACAGATGATACTGGTCGGCTTTGGTTTAAGCCGGATCCGAGTATTATATTGAGTAGGTATAATATCTTTGTCTCAGTTGCATTTGTATTCGGTCGTAATACAAATGCGGGTATATTAATACAGTTTCGGGGTTGTCCTGAAATTCGTTTCAGGATCACTGTTGGAAGTTGCCAGTTTCCAGTTTTCTATCAGCCGCCTTTTAACATTCTGTTAAAGACGGATTTATCTTTTCTTCAGATGGAGTGAGTCATCATTCTAGAAGCTTCTAGAAGTGATGAAGTGGCTTCATGACTCATTAGGCATTAATGGTGTCATTATTGTTTTTGATGACTAGCCTAATGACTCATGCTTTGTTATTAGTGGTTTTGTTTTCCTTAGGATATTTGTTATGATAATATCTTTTGCTTGTGGTCACCCCCCTCTCCTACGGTCACCCCTTTCTTCCTATATGAGGCCGGCCCCCTCTCTCTCCTCATTCACACACTCTCTCACTTGATAGTTTTTCATGGTTGGAAAAAAGATTATGATAGATTTGGGGTGTATGGAATCCAAAGCTCATTTCATTCCATCACCCAATTCCCTCGGCAACTTCATTAACCGATCGTCCACGGATTTGGACGAAGTGAGACAAAGTCATCTACTCATTCTCTACATCATTCTTGGTCGTCTCTTTTAGCAAACTTGACGATCGAGTTGCCTCGAGTCAGAGGCGGGAGCCCGTTTAAAGAACCGATCATGTGGTGCCACCTCGACGAGGAGATCGTAGATCGACGAGATCGGAGCAGCCGCAACGGAGCGTGGGATGATGGTTGAAGAACGAAGGACTCGGATTGTTCGGTATAACCATTCTACACTCTTTACAGTTTGTTAGTTTAGCAATAATGGCAGATCCGGGTTAAAGTATACGATAGCGCCAAGTTAAAAGTTTTTGTTCCGCATTTGGCGTCTGTAGACTGCCGGGGCGCTAGCGTAGACTTACAGTGGTATCAGAGCCTCACCATTTTGCTATACTAACTTGTGCTAACGCGTTTAAAACATCGATCCGACCGGAAATCGAAAACTACAAAATCCTATGCCGACAGTTTCTGTTGATTTTGAACAGTGTCAAAATTGATTTCTGGATGTCTTAAAAATCCTAGCAGGCAATTTTAAGACCCACGACAAAATTTGGACTCGTGACTCCTCCAAGTTGCCGCGGAAGCGCGGCCAAACCCTTGGTTTGGCCGCCCTTCCGCGGCCATGTGATGAGCACGTGCTCCCAATTTTTGCCAGTGGGTTCTAATTGGGATTTTGGGGTTTTTGATATATTTATTTTTGGCCCAGTTTTTGTTACTGTTCACCAGTAAGCTGTGGGGCCCACTTTTTAATATTTCGTGTTTGGTCGATCGAAATTTAAACACGTTAGTTTACAGTGCTTACATTATATCTCCGACCGGGAATGTCATTTGATCGGTAAACCGCATTTAACTGCTATAGTTCTTTTAGACGGGTTTGCGAACGTGACATTCGCGATGATGTTCTGTGTTGTGCTGTATTGTTGCGGATTTGTCGTGGTGGATAGCAGTGTGCAATGGTAGTACAGTTTGAGTTTATTTGTACATTTGATATTGCGGGGCGAGCGTCCAACTTGTGGACAGCCGTCACTGCCTGTTGTATAATATTCTTTTAGGGCACGACCAGGATGCGGTCGATGTACCTATTGTACTATTTTTCATTACTGTACTAGGTTTTGCCCCGAGACGGAGTGCACGGATAGCCAGGTTCTGGGGGGCAACGGGTCCGCAGCTCATGGCTTTGAGAGGCAGAGGGGTCCCACTTCAGAATTGGCAGACTGTTCGCCACACTCGTAGGGGGTACAGGTTGACCCAAGGAGGGGTGCCCAAGCTTACCGGATTCCGTGGAGTGCTGGGTGGTCCATTCACTATGCTGTAGGGGGCTGCCTCGCTTCAGGTCTTGGCGGGTAACTTGCCGCACCCGTAGGGGTCTAGGTTTCATTGCACAGGCTATCCACACGACAGGGGAACGTCGAGTTTCAGCAGCGGCTCTGTGAAACTCGGGGATCCCAAATATCTGTATTGTTCTGTGATGCTTATTACTTTTCTGTAATGTTGCATATTATCACGCCTGGAGCGATTATGTATATTGGTTTATATACTATTAGATGTTGTATATGTTTTACACCCGCGCTAGTCCAGTCCCCGCTCTGTCGTTAGTTAAGTAACCTAACGGGTGATGACGGGACCCAGTGACGAATGCGGATGGCATATACGTACATTTTATTTTCGTTCTTTTCTGGTGTGATTGATTGATGGGACTGCGTTGATTCTGATTAATGCAAAGTAAAACAAACCTGTATACAGTTGTTGGAACAATTTAAAAAGTGTTATTGCAAAGACGTTTCCTTTTGTTATGCATAGCGGTATTCAGTGGAATATCCAGCACCTCATTCGACGAGGCAAGGGCCGATATCCCTTCACCGGGACCGACCCCTTGGACAGATGTTTGCGTCAGAGTAATAACTTCACTATAGTCGATTACATGTTGCTTTGCATAGCGGTATTCAGTGGAATATCCTGCACCTCATTCCACGAGGAAAGAGCCGAGATCCCTTTACCGGGAGTGACCTCTTTAGCAAAAGGTTTTCGCCACTATATTTTAAAAAGCTATCAGGTTCCTTCAGCGATATCAAGTTCACTACGTTAAAGGTTTTTCGCCAAAAACCAGCCGTAGCCCTCCGTCGTTTCTTATGGATGGTCAGTAGTATTCAAGCTATGTTTGTTGGCATACGTCAAGGCATAGTGTTTGGTAGCTGCTGGGTATTCATTTGTTGCATAGATAGATGAGTTGGTTTGGGACAGTCGTATTACCTTGTTGGCATACGTCAAGGGTATGTACGGGTGGGTTCAAATTAACAAGATAATGACGGGCAGAACTTGACATGTGACTTATGATTTGTTGGCATATGTCAAGGTCATAAGAGCATGGGGCAAGAAAATGATATCGGGAGTTTCTAAAGAAACTGAAACTTGCCAAGTATGCGCATACCTTCTGGAGTATGAATAACGTGGATGCATTCCATCACGTTAACATGCGATGAGAGTTGGATCCTGATTCCCACTGATGAGTTGGTTTACTCTTCGGGTGATCCCGATTGATTCTTCTTTAGGTTTGGAGGAGAATTTGACAGGACAGTGGGAGGTTTCCGGATTAGATAAAATGATGACCATTCTGATCTAGGATAGAGTGCACGCAGAGTGTTTCTTTTCTCTCTCTCTCTTTGGCAGCGACCTTTGACCGACCCTAGACTATGACTCAGTGACCAGGTTGACCGAACCTTCTTAAAATACTGGCTTTTGGATTGTCTATGTTGCATAAGTCATTGCCACTCCTTCTTTTACCCTTTGAATTTCTCAGAACACCCGTATTACTACGGATATCCACTTCCATTGGATAGATCCATCGTATGGTTATATACGAACTCGAAGGGACTTCTTCGAGGATGGATCCAGGTTCAGGAGAAATAGAATTGGTTTATTCAGTTGTCTTTTATTATCACCTTCTCTCAGGTTGCGAGAGCTCCTTGGTTTAGGAGAGTACACCTATTACGCCTATTGGATAGTCTTATTCCAAACCATAGGCTGGTGCCGAAAGGTAGGGAATGAAGAAAACCAATTAGCATAAGTAGGGTGTGCAGAAGGTAATATGTAAAGACAAAATAAAGGGATTAGAAAGAGGGCAAAGTAAATTGCGACTGATATCATTCACGACCAAAACCGCGTACTTCATCGCCGCTCCTATTTCACCTTTAAAAGAATAAGGTATTATTCAATTGTCTTTTATCATCACCTTCTCTCGAGATGCGAGTACTCCTTGGTTTAGGAGGGTACACCTATTATGCTTACTGGATAGTCTTCTTCCAAACCATAGGCTGGTGCCGAACGGTAGGGAAGGAAGAAAACCAGTTAGCCTAACGATGGTGTACAGAAGGTAACGACTAAAGACAAATAAAGGGATTTGGAGAGATGGCAATAAAATATACGGTTGAAGTCATGAATTAGATTATGGAAGAGGCATTGCTATGAATACCAGGATACCCCTATGAAACATTTTCATGTTTCAGTGCATTGTTAAAGGAAAAACTGTTTTCCTGATCAGGCACTTACTCCAAGGGTATGTATTTACCAGGTTTCATTCTCATATCTGTATGGTTTTACAGATGATGAGTGGGAGTAAGATATTGGGAATTAGGTGATCATACTCATTATATCGGAATTCGTTGCAATTGGTGATATTTGAGGAAATCGCCAGGGTACAGTTTTCTACCTACGACGCACAGGTTTTGAGTTGTTTAACTCAGCGGACTTATACAGAGTATTGTATGTTGTCCAAGTGTCCATCAGGACAGAGGGGTAGGTCCTCGTACTATGTTCTGTTTACTTATAACTTCTCTAGTATTTAGACAAGTGTTTCGTAGAAATACAAGGTCTAAGTTTTGAGAAGTTATGGGTGTAAGAATAAAGTAGAGAACCAGGTATCACAAGTATCGGGATTCTTCAAAGAGATCGAAGATGTAGATTCTTGTGAATGGTATTCAGATGATAGTGATGGTTTGGAGAAACGTATTTCTCTTTCAGGTTACTCATAATTGGATAGATTCCTAAGTTGAGTAATACTGATTAGCCTCTTTCCATTAAGTTGATATGCACTGGAGACAGATGCATGGATTTGAATATGGTTCCAAATTAAATTAGTGCCAAAGTTTCTATATTGGATATAGAATAGTTCGTACCTTAAAAGAAATTAAGGTACGGGGAGTTGTCCAGCTTATGATTAAAACCAGACACTGGATAACTCAGGGCACGTTTCTGTAATGGCTGTTTGTGGGTTGACCCTGGCTATGACGAGGGTTGATATTCTACCATTTAGAAGATCAATAGTGATATTGTTCTTGACTCGCCACAGTTTTAGTAAAAATGGATCTTTTTCAGAAAACAGTAGTGGGAGTATGGTAGAACTGGAAGTGATTCCAGAACCACGAACGATTACGGAAAAAAAAAAATTTAATAGGACCTATACATTCAATCAGGTTTGACATTCCAATAGCCACTCCGCAGGTATGGTAGGTAACCTCAGACACCCGAGAGGTACTTCGGTAGCCTCAAGGACGGTGACAGGGAGGTTCTTATCTACCCAGACTTGACACTACTGTTGTTCCAGGATATGAGACCCGGTAGGAGGGTTGTCGTAGTCAGTGGGAGCAACGGAAGCATGGTGGGCAAGTAGCTTATGTCTATTTATAGACTTGAGCAGTTATAGCGGAGATAGATCATCTAATTTTGATGTGACAGTCATGAGTTTGACTTCAATCAGAATAGGGGATGGATCAGTTAAGAAGGTAGTAGGGTGTGATGTCATGGTATCTGGATGACATACACAGAGTAGGAAGTAAAATTCCTATGCTACGATCGGTTGTACTGTGGTCGTCACACAGTTGTTTCTCCAGACAGGATATGGATATAATATTTGACATTTTGGTTTCTAAATCTATGGTTTTAGATCTGGATTTGGGTAGTTTCCCAATGTGGGTACTTTGACAGATATTCTAATGGTTTTTGGAATAGTTGACTCCTAGCATGGTGGTGTACCTGCAGGTGATGGAGTCACCCTCTCTAAAGGTGTCGTACAGACTATAGGGGAGAGGGATGTGCATGATTGGCAGATCACTTGCTTAGACAATTGAGTCAATCATGTGATGTCAAGTACCACACCAAATGTTGGTTTTGCACTAGATGCAATAAGTTTGTATTAATCCAATCCTGGAGAAACATAAGGAAGCAATTTTAGAACATTGGTACATGTTCTGCGGATTTGATAACGGCAGCCTCTTTCGGGAGACGGTTATCATTCCAGGCTTCAAAGGTGACATGGATGACAGAGTGTTTGTCAGAGTTTTAGTTTTCCCTCTGACGAGGGACAGTATTATGGACAGGTGGTTCCAGAGGATACTGTGGGTGGCATGGTGCAGGATACTGATTAGGTTCAGTGATCCGTACAGTCTAAGAAGTTTGGATATGGAGTTTATTTATGAACTAAGGTCCCATCAGATATCCAGACATATTCTATGACAGGTACTACTCAATTCGGGAGATGGCTTTCTCCACGAACTTGAGATTAAGAGAGATACAGAAAGAAACTTCTAGGCGGATCCACTCACTGAGGCTATTTCTCAAACACAATAGTTTTACAAACGGGCTTTGTGAAACTGATTAGTAGAGGAGTTGGATGTTCGGTTTCACACGGGCTGTGAGTAGTCGACATCGCAATATTAGCCTTGAGTGCAAGTGGGAGATTGTTGGAGATAGTGCCCTCATAGTCAATTATTGGATCGCAGGTACGTGATTGCAATGATTGCGGAGGACCTATCCCGGTAGGACAGTCTTACTCGAAATGATAGTATGCTATCTGGTTTGACTTTATCAGTCGTGTACATGATCAGGTGACTGATTGCATGTTACACTTTGATAGAGCCCTTAGGATCTTGCTTTACTACCAACAGTATGAGGGCGATCATATACGTGAGAGTTGGGTAGTTTATATGCATATCCTTAATTGTGGTCCCTAGTCGTGGGAGTTTCGATACAGGGCATCGATACTCCGGAGTAGACTAGTGTGTACAGTCGAGACCCCAACGAGGGGCGGTGGCCGGTCTCACAAGCCACTGGTGTCAGTTGGATCACCTAAGATGTATACAGGTGCTCATTGGGTTATGAGTACACCGGACAGGACTTGCCGGGAATCTGCTAGTTAGTATTATATCTATCGTCAGATAGCAGTTCCCTGGTGACATGTGTACAGGTTAGTTCATCGACCTGAGGTCGTCATTTGTCTCGTGTGAGTTCCCACTGTGCTTTGATTTCTACCCTACCACGGCTCAAAGGAGTCGTGCAAACAGGTAGCTTTTGGGTACAGTCCCGAGCCATATGGAGGCACGTGAGCGGATCGGCAGGGGATTCGTCTCTCCCGGTATTGGGGGCGAGATCGTGCTGTGTCTAGGAGAGCCATTACGCAAAGCCCTCGGCCGAGGCAGGAGATTTACTGGTAGGTATTCCAGTAGTATCTCAGGGCGTTCTGGGCTACACTCCGACACGACTTATACTACTAATGGGGGTCTGACGTTACTAGCCCCCTAGGCAGATATGCGATACTCATTGACGAACGGACCGGACTGTATATACATTGTCACTGTTAGGCTCAGTAGGGTTTTCGGAGGAGTTCGCTCATCGGTCTCCCTTGAGTTCGCTCCTCGGCCACCCTTGAGGTCAGTCCATGGGCAGCCGTTACGCATAGCTAGTGCCGCTGACGGTTTGTGGTTAAACCCACTGCCAGGGTACTGACGAGTCATTAGAGTCCCCCACAGACAGTTTCCCAAGTTCGGGCGAAACGTTGTAGAGGCCGTATGGTTTTATGGCAGGGTTCGGAAAATGCACGTGCGTTTACGCACGTGTCGATTTTCGGACAGATGATACTGGTCGGCTTTGGTTTAAGCCGGATCCGAGTATTATATTGAGTAGGTATAATATCTTTGTCTCAGTTGCATTTGTATTCGGTCGTAATACAAATGCGGGTATATTAATACAGTTTCGGGGTTGTCCTGAAATTCGTTTCAGGATCACTGTTGGAAGTTGCCAGTTTCCAGTTTTCTATCAGCCGTCTTTTAACATTCTGTTAAAGACGGATTTATCTTTTCTTCAGATGGAGTGAGTCATCATTCTAGAAGCTTCTAGAAGTGATGAAGTGGCTTCATGACTCATTAGGCATTAATGGTGTCATTATTGTTTTTGATGACTAGCCTAATGACTCATGCTTTGTTATTAGTGGTTTTGTTTTCCTTAGGATATTTGTTATGATAATATCTTTTGCTTGTGGTCACCCCCCTCTCCTACGGTCACCCCCTTCTTCCTATATGAGGCCGGCCCCCTCTCTCTCCTCATTCACACACTCTCTCACTTGATAGTTTTTCATGGTTGGAAAAAAGATTATGATAGATTTGGGGTGTATGGAATCCAAAGCTCATTTCATTCCATCACCCAATTCCCTCGGCAACTTCATTAACCGATCGTCCACGGATTTGGACGAAGTGAGACAAAGTCATCTACTCATTCTCTACATCATTCTTGGTCGTCTCTTTTAGCAAACTTGACGATCGAGTTGCCTCGAGTCAGAGGCGGGAGCCCGTTTAAAGAACCGATCATGTGGTGCCACCTCGACGAGGAGATCGGAGATCGACGAGATCGGAGCAGCCGCAACGGAGCGTGGGATGATGGTTGAAGAACGAAGGACTCGGATTGTTCGGTATAACCATTCTACACTCTTTACAGTTTGTTAGTTTAGCAATAATGGCAGATCCGGGTTAAAGTATACGATAGCGCCAAGTTAAAAGTTTTTGTTCCGCATTTGGCGTCTGTAGACTGCCGGGGCGCTAGCGTAGACTTACATACGAAACCATTTCATAGGACACCTGCACCATTACCAGGGTTTTTATATGCAGCACGAGCACTATTCATGCTTACACACACACCCTGGTAATTGCCATGCCACCACACTAGATAACCTTTAAATTTAACCCTTTTACCAGTTGATACTTAAACTTGTGCTATTGCTTTTAATTCCTTAAAATGAAACCGTAGAATTGCTATTCATGTGCATGTACTTCATCATATTAATTGTTCATGCTTAATCCATTAATCACACATCGCAACTTGATTATTGATATCATGTGCATTCATTATCATTGATATATGCACTTATGAGGATTTCTTGAGATTTTATGATATTGCTGAATTTCGGGGGAAAACCGCAAAATTTCTAAACTTATTATATTTTTAAAGTATGTAAATTGCGGTTTTCTAGTGATGTAAGTGTCGTCCACCATGAGTTTGCTGTGGTTTTGGAAATCCGTGTCGAGGAGTGGAGGAACCGGCACGGGTACATGGTGGGCCCGGTAAGGTACCCCGGGGCAAGAGGAATGTGGTGTTGACGTTGAGCCTGGCAGGGGACGGATTACCTACCGGCGACTGTTTGGGACGGCGGATATCCAGAGGATACCGACCGTGGCCGCTAGATGATGAGATATTGATATTTGAGATGGGTCAGCCGGACGGCTGAGGCCAGAGATACATTTATGAGATTTGAGACAGTTTTTAGGTGTCGTTGCTGGACACCGGTTCTCGTCGATTCTTTGATATTATGCTGGCATTCTAAAAGAGTTTCAAAAACAAAAAGAGATAAAATATTTATATATATATATACTATTGAGACCTCAGATATTCATGTTGCATACATATTCGTACACTGATGTTGTATACATACCTGCTAGTATATCCATATTGCATACATACTTGCCATTATGTCCTGCCTTACCTGTATATAGATGCTAGGATGCTTGTGTGCATGCTTTCGATAGCCTGTGTAGATGTTATTTATTACTCACGAGTTGGCAACTCACCCCCGTTGTGCCATAATCTTTTGCAGGTCCGCCCCGTCAGTACAGTAGCGGCGGGTGCGCTTGCTTCTTTTGCCTCTTTTGCTTGGGCTCGAGATTTGCTCATAGGTGGGTTATGTTATTATTTTTGTACCACCTTGTATATTCTTGTATCTAGTGTACTCCATCTACTGTTTCTACCAGATTTATTGTATATTGACCTAGAGATGAGACTGTGAGGTTTGTGGATTTTATGCTGTATTTTGGGGTTGAGCTCACTTGAGCCGACATGCTACTTTTCTCATGCTTCCTTATGATTATTATGCTTGTTGTCATTTTATATTGCGTGGGATTTTTGACCGCCTTGTGGCGAAGAGCTAGCTCCCGCTTGGGGATGCCCTATTTTGTTGGATTCATATATATTTTGTTGTACCCATTTTGGGGGCCAGTATTTACAAAGGAGACTCTGCCGAAATTTTCGGATAAATTGGTATTGTTTTTAAAAATGGTTTACATGACTTATTTGATAAACTTGCTTTCAAATGTTTTGGGTTTTCTTCACTCTTTTGCTTCATTGGTTTTGTTTTCTGGGCTTTGGCTTACTTATTTTACGGACGCCTTTAGACGTTTCGTAAACTTAAGTGCCAGTCACGTTCCGTACCCTGCGGGTCGTGACAAAGTTGGTATCAGACCGATAGGTTTTACCTTTGTGAGTGTAGGATGACCCTTGGTAGATGGAGTAAGTGACTTAAGCAGGGTAACGTAGCGTGCGTATGTCCGCGGCATACTTACGATACGGTACTCCGCCTAAGTGACTTTAGGATATACTTGCTTGAAAAATTCCTTCTTCAATTTCGTGTATCCTATGATCCTATTGCACTGTCCTTACTATCCGTTTTCATGTAACAGCCACTATGCCGCCGAAGGCTACGAGGGCACAGAGGGCTGCCGCCAGAGACGAGATTCGAGCTGGCTCGTCCGAGACTAGGACTGAGCAGGGTGGTATGCCTACGCCGCAGGGACAGACCGATCCACCTTCCCCAGGCCGTATGGATAGGCTCGAGACCGGTATGGAGGAGTTGCGACAGATGATGGGAGGCATGCAGGAGCTACGTCAGATGGTAGGATCCCTAGTTGCAGCCAGTCGTACACCGAGGCCGGATGACGTACCTACTACATCACAGACGACCATGATACCTGCTCCTACTACTACCACCGTGGCCATTCCGGTTTCACTACAGGATTTCATGAGGCTGAGACCTCCAGTATTCACCAGCACCGAGGCAGCGGAGGACCCACAGACGTTCCTTGATAGTTTAGCCAGGATCTGCCGTTCGCTGAGATGTTCGGATGATCGATGGGTAGAGCTTGCGAGTTTCCGACTAGAGGGTCTCGCGCAGACATGGTGGGAGTCAGTCTTGAGAGGTCGAGCTGCAGGTCTACCGCCTATGACTTGGGCCGAGTTTACAGCGGTCTTTCTAGCCCGTTTCCTTCCAGAGAGCGTTCGTGACGCCAGAGCTCGTAGCTTCGAGGCCTTAGTCAAGACACCTGGGATGACGGTGTCTGAGTATGACATCCAGTTTACACAGTTATCCCGATATGCTCAGTATTTGGTGGATACCGAGGAGAAGATGGTGAAGAGGTTCGTACAGGGACTTGATGCCCAGCTATATCTTGCCATTGGCACCCAGCACTACGACACATATTCAGCTGCTATGGATACGGCATTGCGGATGGAGGCACGCATATCACGGACTTCGGCCGTTTCTGGGCCGAAGAGGATTCGCACCGATGTACCGTCTCAGAGGCAGCGCGCCAGATTCTTTCCGAGAGATAGGCCTGGCAGAGGATTTGGGCGAGGACAGTTATATGGTTCTTATCCCCAGGGGCAGCAGCCGTCGCCAGGATGTTTTGGGTGCGGGAGTTTGCACCATCTTGTTAGAGACTGTCCGGTGAGACGACAGGGAGCAGCGACAGTTCCGCATGTGACCCTACCACCATCACCACCCCCTCCTCAGAGAGCCCTACTTCCTACCCCAGGTGATGCTCCACGCCAGTTAGGTGCACCGAGAGGCCGTGGACGCGGCGGTCCTGTTCAGAGAGGACAAGGAGGCAGAGGCCGAGGTCGAGGTCAGCCCGCTATCGGTGGAGGACAGGCCCGAGTTTTTGCTTTGACACCGCAGGATGCGCAGGCATCCAATGCCGTTGTGACAGGTACCTTGCCAGTTTGTTCTTTCGACGCACGGGTATTATTCGACCCAGGTTCCACACATTTGTACGTATTTACACACTTTGCACCGATGTTGGGCCGTGAGCCGTCGTCGTTAGATCAGCCGGTTGTTATTATTACTCCGGTAGGCGATTCGTTTGTCGCTCGGTTTGTATTTCGTTTGTGTTCCGTTCGTATCGGGGAGAGGGATTCATCAGTTGATTTGATACTCCTCGATATGTTGGACTTTGATGTGCTTCTGGGCATGGATTGGCTAGCCACTTGTTATGCTTCGGTGGACTGCCGTGAGAAGGCAGTCAGATTTAGCTTTCCGGGAGAGCCAGTCCTTGTTATTCAGGGAGACCGCAGTGTCACCCTTCCCAGCTTAATTTCGTCTCTTCGCGCTGGTCAGCTCTTGCGGAAGGGATGTCAGGGATTCTTAGCGTGTATTTGTGATACTCGAGCTGCAGATGTTCCGTTGGACCGGGTCCCGGTAGTTTGTGAGTTCCCTGATGTTTTCCCTGATGAGCTACCTGGGCTACCGCCTGAGCGCGATGTTGAGTTCTGCATTGATTTGATTCCCGGTTCGGGGCCTATTTCTATACCGCCTTATCGGATGGCCCCGGCAGAGCTTCGAGAGCTGAAGGATCAGTTGCAGGAATTTTTAGATAAGGGGCTTATTCGACCGAGTGTTTCTCCGTGGGGTGCTCCGGTCCTGTTTGTCAAGAAGAAGGATGGAAGTTTGTGCTTATGTATCGACTACCGCCAGCTGAACAAAGTTACCGTTCGGAACAGATATCCGTTGCCGCGCATTGATGATTTGTTCGACCAGCTTCAGGGTGCGGGGTATTTTTCGAGGATCGACTTGCGATCAGGATACCATCAGCTGCGAGTTCGACAGGAGGATATACCGAGGACAGCCTTCCGTACACGCTATGGCCATTACGAGTTTTTGGTGATGTCGTTCGGACTCACCAACGCCCCAGCAGCATTTATGGATTTGATGAACCGTACATTCAGGCCGTATCTTGACTTGTTCATCATCGTGTTTATCGACGATATCTTGGTGTACTCCCGGAGCAGAGAGGAGCACGAGCAGCACTTGCGGATTACGTTACAGACTCTGAGGGAGCACCAGCTGTTCGCGAAGTTCACCAAGTGTGCCTTCTGGCTGGACAGCGTCGGATTCTTGGGTCACGTGGTTACGAGAGACGACATTTGTGTGGACCCGAAGAAGATTGAGGCTGTTCAGCAGTGGCCCCGACCTACATCGGTGACTGAGATCCGTAGTTTTCTAGGCTTGGCGGGCTACTACAGGCGTTTTGTTCAGGACTTCTCCCGTATAGCTGCACCGTTGACCGGTTTGATCCGGAAGGGAGTTCCGTTCGTCTGGACAGAGGAGTGCGAGCGCAGTTTTCAGCAGCTACGGACTTGTTTGACTACGGCGCCGGTATTATCTTTGCCTTCGGGATCAGGCGGATTTGTTGTCTACTGTGATGCTTCGCGAGTGGGATTAGGATGCGTATTGATGCAGCATGGCCGAGTGATCGCTTACGCTTCTCGGCAGTTGAAGAAGCATGAATAGAACTACCCCACTCATGATTTGGAGATGGCTGCAGTGGTCTTTGCACTGAAGATTTGGCGACATTACCTTTACGGCGAGTCGTGTCAGATATTCACCGATCACAAGAGCTTAAAGTACATATTTCAGCAGTGAGACCTGAACCTCAGACAGCGTCGTTGGATGGAGTTGGTGAAAGACTACGACTGCGAGATCTTATATCACCCCGGCAAGGCAAATGTGGTGGCAGATGCGTTGAGTAGGAGGCCAGGGGGTAGTCTATCCTTTTTGCGCGCAGTTCAGGGGCAGTCGTCAGCAGATTGGCAGATGTTATGCGACAGCAGAGTTGAGTTCGAGTTCACTCAGACAGGGGGACAGCTCGCGCATGTTCGTGCACGCCCACAGCTGCTTGACCGTATATATGAGGCACAGCGCAGTGACGGCCGTTGCTCAGAGATCATGGCACAGATGGGACAGGGTAGATTTTCCGAGTTCGTGATTGACGATCAGGGGATTTTACGATATGGATCTAGACTGTGCGTACCAGATGCTGATGGATTGCGGCGCGACATTCTTGAGGAGGCACATCGATCAGTGTATAGTGTCCACCCCGGTTCCACCAAGATGTACCATGATATGAGAGAGACCTACTGGTGGGACGGGATGAAGAGGGACATTGCGGAGTTCGTTTCGAGATGCCTGACTTGTCAGCAAGTCAAGGCCGAGCACCAGAGGCCCGCAGGAGAGCTACAGCCGTTACCCATTCCAGAGTGGAAATGGGAGCAGATTTCGATGGATTTCGTTGTGGGTCTACCCAGGACCAGTCGAGGGTACGACTCCATCTGGGTGATCGTGGATAGATTGACGAAAGCGGCTCACTTCCTTCCAGTGAAGACGACTTTCAGCTTCGCTCAGTATGCTCAGCTCTATATTGACGAGATCGTGCGACTACATGGCGTACCGACTTGTATCATGTCAGATCGAGGCACTCAGTTCACCAGCCGACTTTGGCAGAGACTTCAGGAGGCTTTGGGCACTCGTTTGAGCTTCAGCACAGCGTTTCATCCGCAGACCGACGGCCATTCAGAGCGGACCATTCAGACTCTCGAGGACATGCTCAGAGCGTGCGTTTTAGACTTTGGTGGTAGCTGGGATCATCATTTTCCCCTAGTGGAGTTCTCCTACAACAACAGCTTCCAGGATACTATTCAGATGTCACCTTTCGAGGTATTGTATGGGAGGAGATGCAGATCGCCCGTTTGTTGGACAGAGCTCAGCGAGAGCAGCATTTTGGGGCCGCAGCTTGTTGAGGAGACGACAGCGAAGATACAGTTGATCCGAGACCGGATGAGAGCGGCTCAGAGAAGGCAGAAATCCTATGCAGACAGGCACCGTCGCAGATTAGAGTTCGCAGTTGGCGACCATGTTTTTCTGAAAGTCTCCCCGATGAAGGGCGTGATGCGTTTTGGGCGAAAGGGGAAGCTTAGTGTAACATTCCAAAATAATGAAATATTATTTTTAGGAATTTTTATAATTTAATATTATTTTATTTATTATTTTAATATTAAATTTATAATTAAATATCGATAAATGAGAAAAATATTGGAAAAATTATGGAAAATTCTAAAATAGGGTATATTATGGAATTATGCCATTTTAAAGTTTTTATGATTAATTATATGCTAATTTAGTGCTAATCGCGATTAAAAATCGCTAATCGGGTTTTTAGCAATTTTGTGCAAAACATGCACATATCTTGTTTTTCTACACTTGTGCATTTTCTATCATGTTACTCTTTGGGTTACTATTCTTGTGAGAAAGGAATTTGAATAGAAAAGAAAATAAGAAAAGAGAGAAGAATAATGGTAGTAGGTGGGTAAGAGAGAAAAGAGAGGGGTTGCTTTGACCAAGCCTTAGCCATTTTCCCTCACTTCACTCATTCTTCTCCTTCTTCTCTCAGCTGAGCTGCTGCCCCTTTTCATCCTCCTTCTTCACCTCCTCATAACATATCCAAAACAACTCCAAAACCCCATATCGGTTTCACAAAAAATGCACACAAGCTCAAGATCTACGCAATGGACCAAGAAAGTTGATGTTTTGGTGCTGTTGGATGATTCATGAGTCTCTATAGAGGTAATTCCTTCACATTTGTTGTAGCATTTCAAGTGATTTAGCCTCTTTTAAAGTTTAGTGTCGTTTTGTCGAAGTTTTGTACACTTTGGATAAAACTAGAGAGGGTTAGGGTAAAGTTGAGATGTGGTTGTGCAATTGGACTCTAATGGTGACCTTAGACCCCATATTGACCAAAACACTGGCCTAGCACAACCTGAAACCCAAAAATACGGAATTACGGAACTTTTCATGTCGGTTTGTGATGACTTTGAGGGTGCAGGGAAATCTGGAGTGAACCGGGACCAAAACGAGATAAACAAACAACTCTAGGGGCCAAATTAGGGTATTAGGAGGCCACCCTGACCAGACGGACCCCATTGGACATAGGGGGGCCGGCCAGGCCGGTTTTGGCAAGGATGTGGCCGGCCATGTAGTGGTGGAATGTGTCGGGGTTGGTCCTGTAGCTCAAATACATCATATACATCACCCTGGACTTGTTTGCTTGGCTAAATTTGGCCTGAGGCGAAATCTGGGATCGTTTTCTTGGGTTGCTGCTTTGAATTGAGTTATTGTTTTCCGTATTTTGATTTCTAGAATTTCATATTTGGGTTTTACCTCGGTCACTTGGCGTTTGTACGACTACATCGAGCGATTTCGGGTTGTTTTGTGAAGGCTAACCGTAGGTTCTAACCTATAGGCCTTTTAGCGTATCGTGTTGGTTTTAGCATGTCGTTTTAAGTTTCGATTTGGTTTTGATGTGATGCGATACGTGTGATATGTGTAGGTACCCCCACGACGATCCGAGATGATGCAGAAGATGAAGGCGACATCGATACCGACACGCAGGATACAGGTGAGTAGATTTATATCTACGGGGAGAAGTCGGGTGGATGGCGTATAGCACCCCCGCAGTTCGTGGTGATGTATACGAATGCGTATACACATAGATATTGATTATTTATGGTTTGAGATTATTGATGATAGAGATGGATAATTGGTATATTGGATTGGTTTAGTGTTGCGAAACCCTAGAGTAGTGGTTGCATCACACACACACACAAATACTTGCATACATTCTTCTTTCATATGTGCGTACATGGGAATATATATTGATGTGTATATTTACACATGGATATGGGACTATATGTTTATATACTGGATTTGAGGATAGTATTTGGGATTTGAGATGAGTCGATGAGATTGGGCTTGAGGCCAGGAGATCGGTGATGTGATTTGGTTCGTATTGTGATACGACACGATGTTTTAGCGGGTCTTTTGACGTAGTGATGCTTACACCTGCTTGCATACATAGATGGTATCAATATTGTACTAGACGTAGATCAGTACCCCGATCATGACATTTGATAAAGAGGATACCGGATAAATAGTATGATGAATGCGATATTGACCCGTACCCAGATTTGGGATGCCGTACGACGGATTTACGTACGAGCTATATTTTGATGATTGATCCGCACTCTTGACTTGGGATGTCTGATTATAGATATGATATCGGATATGATATTATTGAGGCGGGATCACCGACTAATATATATACAGGTATGTATATGTATCGACTCAGATGTTAGGCGGTTTCCTTACCTGTAGCTCAGCTTATTAGTTCAGCCATATAGTTTAGTGTAGTTGTTAGATTAGATTAGACTTCTACCTATTTCAAAACTAACGAATCGTGGGTATTTTAAAAGACAGCCCAAGGGATCCTACGGATATTTCAAAAGACGTATCTTTTCATAAAAACACCGTAGCCCCTATTTTCAAAACCCCATGATTCGTGTGTTTTCAAAAGGCACCATTTGTAGGACTTTTATTAGATTAATTCAGATTAGTTATAGTTGCGTCTAGTTTTCAGCTACCGCTCATTATTGTGGTTCGCTTCGCATCGCATGCTTATATTATGTTTCGTACTACATTATTGATATCATGCTGTTAGGACACCAGCACCATTACCGATGATGCGTATGTACCACGTACACTTACTTGCCGGCTCACACACATCTTCATCGGTAATTGCCATGCCACGTACACTTTAGAAATACTATTGCATTGATATAGGTTGTCAGCTAATAATTTAGACAGGATATTAGTGTACTCGCCTTATGTGCTAGATTAGACATTGTAGTTATTACCTGCTACTTCATGCATACTGTTATTCATTGTTATGCCGCATTCATGGATTCTCATGCATATATTCACTATTTTACGTGTTATTGAGGTTTTGGATTTGGATTTCCGTGAGATTTTCTGGATTTGGAGGAAAACCGCAAAAAAAAAACACAAATAAACATTTTCTCTCTTTTAAAATAAAAAGTGCGGTTTTCCCATGATGTATGAGTCGTCCACCATGAGTTTGCTGATGGATTTGGAAACCCGATTCGAGGAGACGGATGAACCGTTTCGGGTACATGGTGGACCCGGTAAGGTACCCCGGGGCAAGAAGCGCGTGATGATGACGATGTGAGCCTGGCAGGGGAGCATTACCTACCGGTGATTTTACCCGACGCGTCGGATATCCGGAGGATACCGTCGTGGTCTTGAGATGGATGGTAGGGGCCGGTCTGGACTGACGGCGCCCTAGATATTGTGATTGTGACATTGAGATTTCGTGATATTGAGGTACAGAGACTGTGATACAGAGATATCGAGATATTTGGATTACGTTTTGTGTCGATGTTAGGCACTGTTTTATGCTGATTTCATTATGATACCTCATTTTAAAAAAATACAAAGGAAATCTCACTAAATTATGAAAACAGTTTCTTCATTTACATGTATTATGTTCTCATGCATTCATACCTCATTCATATGATATATTGCCACCTGAGGCACTGACACGGGCTATGAGATTACACTCGGGTTAGATATTTACCCTAGCCTTGTTATAGGCTGCATGTTATATTTGAGGATTATATATTATGATCGTATGACCTAGGATTGCGTCATACATACGATTTTTATTCGTAGATGTTTTTCTATTCACGAGTTGGCAACTCACCCCCGTTGTGCCCCAGTTTCTTGCAGGTTTGCCGTACAGGTTTCATTACGGCTTTGCGGACACAGTTTCGTTCGGGTGACTTGCTAGTAGGTGGGTTTTTGGTATCGTACCCATCATATTACCTTATATATTATTATTCAGTTGTATCTAGAGATTCCATCAACCAAACATGTATTTATTTCAGAGATAGAGACCAGTTTTGTTTATCTATCGACCTTAGAGTTGCGCTTTGTATTTATACGGATTTCATGCTGTTTGAGTTCCCTTTTCTGTTGTGATCCTCGCCTTTCGGCGTTGTATATTTTATTGCTTGCGTGGTTGTGACCGTCGATTGACGAAGAGCTAGCTCCCGCTTGGGGATGCCTTTATTCTTTATATATATGCTTTATCAGGTTTTGTACCCGTTTGGGGTCAGTTTTACAAAGAAAACTCTGCCGAAATTTTTGGAAAAGACTTATGAATTTAAAATGCATACTTCAGCATATGTTGCAAACTAGTTGATTTAAAATGGTTTTCCTACTCTCTAATACTCTTCTTGGTTTGGATTTCTGGGTTTTCGGCTTACTTAGAATACGTACGCCTTGAGACGTTCGTAGTTTAAGTGCCGGTCATGTTCCGTACTTTCGGGTCGTGACAAAGTTGGTATCAGAGCGTTAGGTTTTACCTTCGGAGCGTAGGATGACCCTTGGTTGATGGAATAGGTGACTAAAGTAGAGTGACGTACCGTAGGTATGTTCCGCGGCATATTTACGACACGCCACTCCACTTAAGGAGCCTTAGGATGTACATTTCTTTGCTCAGTATTATATTCATTCCTGATCTAGCTTCATCGGTACCAGTTTTGGTTTTGCCGCCATGATCACGGACAGAGAGAGCTACGGCTAGAGTTGCGGTCAGCATGAGCTCGTCACGAACGAGGACTGACCAGGGCATGATTTTGGCGACACACGTTTGCAGAGATGTGTCTTGATTGTGTTTTGCGCCACGAGCGTGGATGGATCGCTGCATGAGGTTACTCGGATGTGCTGATCGACACTAAAGGATTGAGCCAATGATAGAGGCCAGCCAGATTTTGATGACCGTTGGTGTATTGCTTACTCATGATGATTGAGGCACTGTTCAGCGTGCAGACGAGTGAGCCGGTTGCTGCTGCGAGCGACGAGATATTGCCCCATATGTTGGAGCTATTGCAGTACATGTTGTACTAAGAGATGATAGAAGGTCGCTAGTCACCCGAGGATGAATGACTAGGACATGTGATTCGTTCGCCTAACCGCTGAGAGTTCATCAGATAGATTGATTCCAGCTGAGACGACTTCACGGGGAGACGTTAGGAGTCGACAGAGATGATCGAATGTCAGAAACCTATTATTCCAAGTAAAAGTAGTTGGAAAGACATGCATGCAATTCTATGGTCCCTCTAGAAGAATGAAACCCTAACTCGACTTAATGACCGTGTGAAAGCCTTTGAACCTTCGGGTTTGCGGCAGTTCTACGGCGCCATTAGCGAGGCTTGGGTTTGCCCTTCTACGGCTGGACCACCGATGCTGTGGTATGTACTTGATACTATTAAACTGTACCCAAGATGTTGAGCTCTTGGGGGATTATGAGATTTTGACGACTCGATCGGATGGCTCGACTTAATTCGAATGCTAGGTTGTGAGATGCATTTCTTGGGAGACTCCCGATACGAGGATAGCCGTTGGAGCTCAGTCCATGCAGCCACGACGAGACGAGTCCGAAGCGGTCGACCTTAGAGAAATGTGGAATAAGCGGTTCGTACGAGATCTTGATAAGATGACGTTCTACTCCGCCGACATCAGAGATGCGATACGCATGCCGAGGCATTGTACTTGGATATACCTTCCAGAAGGAGTCGCGATGAGTATGCAGCCGTTCCGGAGCAAGAAACAGATATAGTAAAGGACGATGACTTCCGGACAGTTAGGCAGAGACGAGACTTGGAAGAGACCTTGAGCAGGATTCCTTCCAGGATACTGCTGCAATGATATTTGCACCCAGGATTAGATGTGTCGCGTGCATTCAGAGAGCCAGAGGCCGACGCCAGTGACATGCTGCTTGACGAATGGTCGTGAGGATTGACCGAGAGATGACCAGAGAAGTGCCAAAACGGAATCGTCCCCGTTAGCACACCTGACAGGGCCGATTAGCCGGTGGATCGTGAGATTGGTAATCCACAGAGAAGACTTGGACCCAGGAGTGGTCATGTTACGCACACCAGCAGGCCAGAGTTCAGGATCGTCGACGAGACATGCTATGAGTGACCACGACAGTTGGCCAGAGATTCTTGGAGGATGCGCTTGAGCGGGACTATTCCGCCATACTTGTTTCGGCATTTTGGGTGAATTATTCGCATGATTTGGTTTTGATGATTAGGTTTCATGATATGTGTTTTCATGCACCATGGTTGTACTTACTGAGTATTTACGATTTTTGCACAGTTGTTGCACTTGATATCGTTTTCGTGCCTTGGTTTCACATGTTTGTGATTTTATGGGATTTAGACATTTGAGTTGATTTTGTGCGTATGCACGCACACGATTTGGTTCCTGCACTCTGTATAGTTTATATATGCTTGCAGTGCAGTGATACGCCTTTTGTGCACTTAGATGCACTGGACTTCGATTTCGATTGGGATACTCGATATTTGTTTTGTGCACCTTGTGCACCTGATTGGATTTTACGCGTGTTCGACACTCGATATTGGATTTCGGGATTTCATGCATGATGGATGCACCGGGTTTGGATTTTTAGCGCATGTTGGGCGCCTGCTATGAGATGCGATTTGGTGCACACCAGATGCACTAAATCGGAATTTTCGTGCATGTCAGATGCACCTGATTTTGCTGTCAGGCACCCACGTTGCCCATGACAGATGCTTCGTGCACACCCGATGAACTTAGATCTTGTTTCTGTGCACTTGTATGGCACGTATATGGATCTTGATTGCCGTGCGCACCAGACGCACGTAGTATTCATATATATATTTTGGGATTGATTTCTTATGGAGCGGTACGTTTTTATGATGATTGCTATATGTTTTTATACTGAGCAGGACTAGTCAGAGGACAGTACCTGAGTATATTGTGCATGCATTGATAGTTATCGAAGGGATTTCCAAAAGAGAGCTATAGTCTCAGTATTTACCTACGCGTCTGATAAGACACGAAACGTTTAAAACAAGGAAACCCTTCTAAATTATTTTCAAAACGGCGGAACGTGGATATTAAACAAAAGGTATATACGGATATGGTTATTTTCTTATAAGAGACGTCCGCCACTGTGCAGTGTTATGCGCATTGCACAACGACTTTAAAAGATTTGGCATGCATTTCCTTTAGAAACTTACATGTATAGATTTGATATTTACATGTATAGTTCTGATTTATATCATATTGGTTTTGCTTTGGATTTGGCATTCGTGTCCTTACCATAACTCCGATGATTGCGGGATGCTTGACGGAGTTTTGTTTTTGAGTTATCTGCTCATTACTCATGCGCATGCATTGCGCTATGATGTGTTTATGTATTGATGATTTCGGAGCCTCGACGACTTGGATTTCTTATTGGAATGTTTTAGAAATTGAGGGTTTAAATATAAATTCGGGGACCGAATTTCTTTAAGGGGGGAAGATTGTAACATTCCAAAATAATGAAATATTATTTTTAGGAATTTTTATAATTTAATATTATTTTATTTATTATTTTAATATTAAATTTATAATTAAATATCGATAAATGAGAAAAATATTGGAAAAATTATGGAAAATTCTAAAATAGGGTATATTATGGAATTATGCCATTTTAAAGTTTTTATGATTAATTATATGCTAATTTAGTGCTAATCGCGATTAAAAATCGCTAATCGGGTTTTTAGCAATTTTGTGCAAAACATGCACATATCTTGTTTTTCTACACTTGTGCATTTTCTATCATGTTACTCTTTGGGTTACTATTCTTGTGAGAAAGGAATTTGAATAGAAAAGAAAATAAGAAAAGAGAGAAGAATAATGGTAGTAGGTGGGTGAGAGAGAAAAGAGAGGGGTTGCTTCGACCAAGCCTTAGCCATTTTCCCTCACTTCACTCATTCTTCTCTTCTTCTCTCAGCTGAGCTGCTGCCCCTTTTCATCCTCCTTCTTCACCTCCTCATAACATATCCAAAACAACTCCAAAACCCCATATCGGTTTCACAAAAAATGCACACAAGCTCAAGATCTACGCAATGGACCAAGAAAGTTGATGTTTTGGTGCTGTTGGATGATTCATGAGTCTCTATAGAGGTAATTCCTTCACATTTGTTGTAGCATTTCAAGTGATTTAGCCTCTTTTAAAGTTTAGTGTCGTTTTGTCGAAGTTTTGTACACTTTGGATAAAACTAGAGAGGGTTAGGGTAAAGTTGAGATGTGGTTGTGCAATTGGACTCTAATGGTGACCTTAGACCCCATATTGACCAAAACACTGGCCTAGCACAACCTGATACCCAAAAATACGGAATTACGGAACTTTTCATGTCGGTTTGTGATGACTTTGAGGGTGCAGGGAAATCTGGAGTGAACCGGGACCAAAACGAGATAAACAAACAACTCTAGGGGCCAAATTAGGGTATTAGGAGGCCACCCTGACCAGACGGACCCCATTGGACATAGGGGGGCCGGCCAGGCCGGTTTTGGCAAGGATGTGGCCGGCCATGTAGTGGTGGAATGTGTCGGGGTTGGTCCTGTAGCTCAAATACATCATATACATCACCCTGGACTTGTTTGCTTGGCTAAATTTGGCCTGAGGCGAAATCTGGGATCGTTTTCTTGGGTTGCTGCTTTGAATTGAGTTATTGTTTTCCGTATTTTGATTTCTAGAATTTCATATTTGGGTTTTACCTCGGTCACTTGGCGTTTGTACGACTACATCGAGCGATTTCGGGTTGTTTTGTGAAGGCTAACCGTAGGTTCTAACCTATAGGCCTTTTAGCGTATCGTGTTGGTTTTAGCGTGTCGTTTTAAGTTTCGATTTGGTTTTGATGTGATGCGATACGTGTGATATGTGTAGGTACCCCCACGACGATCCGAGATGATGCAGAAGATGAAGGCGACATCGATACCGACACGCAGGATACAGGTGAGTAGATTTATATCTACGGGGAGAAGTCGGGTGGATGGCGTATAGCACCCCCGCAGTTCGTGGTGATGTATACGAATGCGTATACACATAGATATTGATTATTTATGGTTTGAGATTATTGATGATAGAGATGGATAATTGGTATATTGGATTGGTTTAGTGTTGCGAAACCCTAGAGTAGTGGTTGCATCACACACACACACACATACTTGCATACATTCTTCTTTCATATGTGCGTACATGGGAATATATATTGATGTGTATATTTACACATGGATATGGGACTATGTGTTTATATACTGGATTTGAGGATAGTATTTGGGATTTGAGATGAGTCGATGAGATTGGGCTTGAGGCCAGGAGATCGGTGATGTGATTTGGTTCGTATTGAGATACGACACGATGTTTTAGCGGGTCTTTTGACGTAGTGATGCTTACACCTGCTTGCATACATAGATGGTATCAATATTGTACTAGACGTAGATCAGTACCCCGATCATGACATTTGATAAAGAGGATACCGGATAAATAGTATGATGAATGCGATATTGACCCGTACCCAGATTTGGGATGCCGTACGACGGATTTACGTACGAGCTATATTTTGATGATTGATCCGCACTCTTGACTTGGGATGTCTGATTATAGATATGATATCGGATATGATATTATTGAGGCGGGATCACCGACTAATATATATACATGTATGTATATGTATCGACTCAGATGTTAGGCGGTTTCCTTACCTGTAGCTCAGCTTATTAGTTCAGCCATATAGTTTAGTGTAGTTGTTAGATTAGATTAGACTTCTACCTATTTCAAAACTAACGAATCGTGGGTATTTTAAAAGACAGCCCAAGGGATCCTACGGATATTTCAAAAGACGTATCTTTTCATAAAAACACCGTAGCCCCTATTTTCAAAACCCCATGATTCGTGTGTTTTCAAAAGGCACCATTTGTAGGACTTTTATTAGATTAATTCAGATTAGTTATAGTTGCGTCTAGTTTTCAGCTACCGCTCATTATTGTGGTTCGCTTCGCATCGCATGCTTATATTATGTTTCGTACTACATTATTGATATCATGCTGTTAGGACACCAGCACCATTACCGATGATGCGTATGTACCACGTACACTTACTTGCCGGCTCACACACATCTTCATCGGTAATTGCCATGCCACGTACACTTTAGAAATACTATTGCATTGATATAGGTTGTCAGCTAATAATTTAGACAGGATATTAGTGTACTCGCCTTATGTGCTAGATTAGACATTGTAGTTATTACCTGCTACTTCATGCATACTGTTATTCATTGTTATGCCGCATTCATGGATTCTCATGCATATATTCACTATTTTACGTGTTATTGAGGTTTTGGATTTGGATTTCCGTGAGATTTTCTGGATTTGGAGGAAAACCGCAAAAAAAAAACACAAATAAACATTTTCTCTCTTTTAAAATAAAAAGTGCGGTTTTCCCATGATGTATGAGTCGTCCACCATGAGTTTGCTGATGGATTTGGAAACCCGATTCGAGGAGACGGATGAACCGTTTCGGGTACATGGTGGACCCGGTAAGGTACCCCGGGGCAAGAAGCGCGTGATGATGACGATGTGAGCCTGGCAGGGGAGCATTACCTACCGGTGATTTTACCCGACGCGTCGGATATCCGGAGGATACCGTCGTGGTCTTGAGATGGATGGTAGGGGCCGGTCTGGACTGACGGCGCCCTAGATATTGTGATTGTGACATTGAGATTTCGTGATATTGAGGTACAGAGACTGTGATACAGAGATATCGAGATATTTGGATTACGTTTTGTGTCGATGTTAGGCACTGTTTTATGCTGATTTCATTATGATACCTCATTTTAAAAAAATACAAAGGAAATCTCACTAAATTATGAAAACAGTTTCTTCATTTACATGTATTATGTTCTCATGCATTCATACCTCATTCATATGATATATTGCCACCTGAGGCACTGACACAGGCTATGAGATTACACTCGGGTTAGATATTTACCCTAGCCTTGTTATAGGCTGCATGTTATATTTGAGGATTATATATTATGATCGTATGACCTAGGATTGCGTCATACATACGATTTTTATTCGTAGATGTTTTTCTATTCACGAGTTGGCAACTCACCCCCGTTGTGCCCCAGTTTCTTGCAGGTTTGCCGTACAGGTTTCATTACGGCTTTGCGGACACAGTTTCGTTCGGGTGACTTGCTAGTAGGTGGGTTTTTGGTATCGTACCCATCATATTACCTTATATATTATTATTCAGTTGTATCTAGAGATTCCATCAACCAAACATGTATTTATTTCAGAGATAGAGACCAGTTTTGTTTATCTATCGACCTTAGAGTTGCGCTTTGTATTTATACGGATTTCATGCTGTTTGAGTTCCCTTTTCTGTTGTGATCCTCGCCTTTCGGCGTTGTATATTTTGTTGCTTGCGTGGTTGTGACCGTCGATTGACGAAGAGCTAGCTCCCGCTTGGGGATGCCTTTATTCTTTATATATATGCTTTATCAGGTTTTGTACCCGTTTGGGGTCAGTTTTACAAAGAAAACTCTGCCGAAATTTTTGGAAAAGACTTATGAATTTAAAATGCATACTTCAGCATATGTTGCAAACTAGTTGATTTAAAATGGTTTTCCTACTCTCTAATACTCTTCTTGGTTTGGATTTCTGGGTTTTCGGCTTACTTAGAATACGTACGCCTTGAGACGTTCGTAGTTTAAGTGCCGGTCATGTTCCGTACTTTCGGGTCGTGACACTTAGCCCTAGATTCGTAGGTCCCTTCGAGATCCTCGAGCGTTTTGGCGCTGTTGCATATCGTTTGGCTCTTCCTCCCAGCTTTCTCGATGTTCACCCCGTCTTCCATGTTTCGATGCTCCGCAAGTACCTTCACGACCCTTCGCATGCGATTCAGCACCCGACAGTCCAGCTAGAGCGCGACCTTTCTTTTGCAGAGCAGCCGGTGGCCATCCTGGATCGGCAGGTGAAGAAGTTGAGGTCGAAGATTATACCAACCGTCAAGGTCCTTTGGCGTAGCCCGAGCAGCGAGGAAGTTACCTGGGAGACCGAGGGCGAGATGAGGAAGAAGTATCCCCATCTCTTTGAAGGTACGCGTAGCTATATATTTTTTTTAAATTCGGGGACCGAATTTCTTTAAGGGGGGAAGATTGTAGCGTCTTGAATAGTCGTTTTGGTGTTTTCCTGAAATTCGGTGAAAATTCGGTATTTTTCCGAAAACCGTCTTTCTTGTTATTTTGCAGTTTAGGGCTAATTATACTTAAAATGGATAGGTAATTGCTTGTTTTTAGTAGCTAATGAGTTACTTATGAAATTTTGGTCATTTAAAAAATTTTCCCTATTTTTCAATTTTTTAATATTATTTTAAGCCGGCAAGAAAATACATTAAATTAGCGATAAATACAAATTTTTCCGGGCTAATTTTAATCTTTAAAATTATGATAATTAAAATCTAGTTGTAACATAAATTTTTAGTATTTTATTTTGATTTTTAACAAATTTTTATGATAGGAAACGAATTTATTGACTTTTAAGCTAAATCTTGCAATTTTGGACTTGTGGGGGGGTCTTTTTGCATAAATTTTTTTTCGTGCAACCTCTCACAATTTCCTCACCTCTCTTGGGCTGAGCCCACTACAGAATTTTTCTCCCTCCTCTATCATTTTCTTCAACTCTTTTGTTGGGTGGAATTAGATTCAAGTTAGGATTTAAATATATTAATTTGAGGGGGTGTTTTTAGCATGAAAATTTCTATCCAATCATTCACTCATTCTCACCCCTCATTCTAGCCGAGCCCACCTGCAGGAATTCCCTCTCCATTTCTCCATTTCATTTCTTGTGATATATGTATGGGTTGCTTTTTTTTTATATTAATTAAGTTTGGTGTTGACTTGGAATGATAATGTTTTAACACAAGTACACACACACACTTCCCCCCCCCCATCCCCTTGCTGCGAATCTGCAGGTTTCCCCCCCCCCCCCCCCACTCCATTCCACTTCATTGTTCCACCTCGTTGCATCAAAAAAAAAAAGAAAAAGAAATCCCCAAATGCTTCAAAATCCAATTAAACCTCACAATTCCAAACCCATTCTTCATGCTTCTCCTTAGACATTCTTGCTTGGATCTTGGAGGCTAAGGGGGCCATCCTTGAAGGCAAATTATCTTGCTAGATCTCTAGAATTGGAGGTATAATCTTGACCCAATTAACACTTGTGGTTAAATTCCATAAGTTAATTGATTAGGGTTAAATTTTGTGCTAAATTCTAATTTAGTTTTTCTTTTCTTATATATAGTTCATGGCTTGAGTTGTATTTAGGGTTTAGAAAATCCATTATTAGGGTAATTAATTTACTTTGCTAACTAGTTCCTACACAACCTAATCAAAGAGGTTACCTTGTTATGTGGTCTTTAACTATGCTAATCTACTAAATTTTGAAAGTTTAATTTTGGTTGTAAATTGTTGGTTTAGGAAATTCAAGAGAGGGTTATGTATGGAAATGGTTTGTGAAACATGATAATGAGTTGATTAGGGTTAGAAAATATTATTTAGTTGATTTAAACCCAATTTGTTATCTAGTATTTTGCTAACCTAATCTATGAGATTAATCTTCTTATGTGGGCTTTTGTTGTGTTAAATTAAGTTTTCAAGTGTGGAAATTGATTTGGAATTTGCTAGGTTATAAATTCAAGAAATGGTTGTTTATGGAAAATAGGATTGGAATCATTGCTATTGTGTTGTAATTAGTGTTTGTAGATTGCTTGTAGTGTGCTTGGGTGATTATGCTAAATTGTAGTCGTTTTGTCGCAAATCGGCGATTTTTGCACCGATTTTGGAATGCAAATGCTTGCTAGTTTTGTATAAAAATTATGTGATAAATTCTTTTTGATATCTTAATGATTGTAATGACTTGCCCTATGACTTTTAGGATGCGTGAGTGCGGATTTTTGGGTAGTCGGGTTTTAGTTTTGCTGGGCGACCAAATCGGCGTTTTTTGGCAGTTTTTGCGATTTTCGCGTGTGTTCCGTGCACTTTGTGCACGTTGTACCTAGCTAGCGAACTTTAGTAGTTTCGTTGGAGTTTTGCGTCGTTCTTGATATGTAACCTCATGTTTGGTATTGATGTAAATTCCAGGTTCGGTCGCGGAGACGTCAGACGCGGCGCGAAAGGGAAAGGCGGTGATTGGACACAGCTAACCAAGGATTCCGGTGAGTAGATGTAACATCTACGGGGGACTATCGTTGGATGACGCAAGCCGCCCGATAGTTTTAGTAACTTACAAGATCCTTAGTAATGTTAGTAATTAGGGGTGAAATGCTTAATTGACTATTTGCTGCATCCATGCATTATATTGACATACCTATACGAAACCATTTCATAGGACACCTGCACCATTACCAGGGTTTTTATATGCAGCACGAGCACTATTCATGCTTACACACACACCCTGGTAATTGCCATGCCACCACACTAGATAACCTTTAAATTTAACCCTTTTACCAATTGATACTTAAACTTGTGCTATTGCTTTTAATTCCTTAAAATGAAACCGTAGAATTGCTATTCATGTGCATGTACTTCATCATATTAATTGTTCATGCTTAATCCATTAATCACACATCGCAACTTGATTATTGATATCATGCGCATTCATTATCATTGATATATGCACTTCTGAGAATTTCTTGAGATTTTATGATATTGCTGAATTTCGGGGGAAAACCGCAAAATTTCTAAACTTATTATATTTTTAAAGTATGTAAATTGCGGTTTTCTAGTGATGTAAGTGTCATCCACCATGAGTTTGCTGTGGTTTTGGAAATCTGTGTCGAGGAGTGGAGGAACCGGCACGGGTAAATGGTGGGCCCGGTAAGGTACCCCGGGGCAAGAGGAATGTGGTGTTGACGTTGAGCCTGGCAGGGGACGGATTACCTACCGGTGACTGTTTGGGACGGCGGATACCCAGAGGATACCGACCGTGGACGCTAGATGATGAGATATTGATATTTGAGATGGGTCAGCCGGACGGCTGAGGCCAGAGATACATTTATGAGATTTGAGACAGCTTTTAGGTGTCCTTGCTGGACACCGGTTCTCGTCGATTCTTTGATATTATGCTGGCATTCTAAAAGAGTTTCAAAAACAAAAAGAGATAAAATATTTATATATATATATACTATTGAGACCTCAGATATTCATGTTGCATACATATTCGTACACTGATGTTGTATACATACCTGCTAGTATATCCATATTGCATACATACTTGCCATTATGTCCTGCCTTACCTGTATATAGATGCTAGGATGCTTGTGTGCATGCTTTCGATAGCCTGTGTAGATGTTATTTATTACTCACGAGTTGGCAACTCACCCCCGTTGTGCCATAGTCTTTTGCAGGTCCGCCCCGTCAGTACAGTAGCGGCGGGTGCGCTTGCTTCTTTTGCCTCTTTTGCTTGGGCTCGAGATTTGCTCATAGGTGGGTTATGTTATTATTTTTGTACCACCTTGTATATTCTTGTATCTAGTGTACTCCATCTACTGTTTCTACCAGATTTATTGTATATTGACCTAGAGATGAGACTGTGAGGTTTGTGGATTTTATGCTGTATTTTGGGGTCGAGCTCACTTGAGCCGACATGCTACTTTTCTCATGCTTCCTTATGATTATTATGCTTGTTGTCATTTTATATTGCGTGGGATTTGTGACCGCCTTGTGGCGAAGAGCTAGCTCCCGCTTGGGGATGCCCTATTTTGTTGGATTCATATATATTTTGTTGTACCCATTTTGGGGGCCAGTATTTACAAAGGAGACTCTGCCGAAATTTTCGGAAAAATTGGTATTGTTTTTAAAAAGGGTTTACATGACTTATTTGATAAACTTGCTTTCAATTGTTTTGGGTTTTCTTCACTCTTTTGCTTCATTGGTTTTGTTTTATGGGCTTTGGCTTACTTATTTTACGGACGCGTTTAGACGTTTTGTAAACTTAAGTGCCAGTCACGTTCCGTACCCTGCGGGTCGTGACAGGGTGGATCTAAATCAATCACGAAATGGCGGGTAGAACTTGACTAGTGCTTATGATTTGTTGACCATAGTTAAGGTCATAAGACACAAGGGGTAAAAATTATATCGGGAATTTCAAGAGTTGAAATTTGCAATGAGATTGCATACCTTCTATTTGATAGTTGGATCTCGATCCCACTGTGAGTAAAAGTTACTCCCGGGAGAGTTTTGCACTTTACAATTAGATAATCCAGTAGGTGTCTAGAATAGTGTCAACGGGGTTACGCCTATAGGAAAACGAGGTTTATTTTAATTAAGTCTGTGCGAAAGCACGGGGAACCTCCCTCGGAGTACCGACACTGGCCTGGCCGACCGGTTAGCGAACTTGTAGATTGCAATTAATCCTGGTTAATTTTCTTTTTAAGGTTTGAAGGAAAATTTGATAAAAACCAATGGGAGACATCGATTAGATAAGATTAATAACCAATCTAATAATGCAAGAGCAATCGCTGAGTGTCTTCTTTTCTCTCTCCTAATAGCAGATACTTATGACGGGACTTAAGCTTTTATTAGACAAGAATAAACTCATTGGACCGAATTACAAAGATTGGCTGAGGAACGTAAATATTGCCCTGACCTATGATAAGATCGGATATGTCCTGACTACTCCAGCCCCTCCAAGCCCAGGCCCTGATTCTTCAGTTACGGATAAAGAAATCTGCAAGATATGGGATATAGACTGTGCAACAGCCAAATGCCTCGCGCTTGCTTATATGAACAATGAACATCAAAAGCGGCATGATAAGATAGATCTACAATCCATCTTTCTCCATACAAAGGAGTTGTATGGAGAGCAATCTTGTACTCTCTGATACGAGGCACCTCGAAAGTTGTTTCAGATGCGGATGGCTACTGGCACGTCTGTAGGTGACAATGCATTGAAGATGATTGGACTTATCGAAGAACTAGAGGACCTGGGTTGGACCATGGAGAACGAATAGTTTGTTGATATTGTTCTACGGTACCTTCCCCTGCCTTTGCTCAGTTCATTGTAAACTTCAACATGCACAACATAGAGAAGTCATTACCTGAACTCCTCAATATGTTGAGGAGGGCAGAGAGTACACTAAAGGTAGAGAAAACTCCCGCTCTAATTGCTGGGCCATTTTCGTCTTCCGTCCCGAAAGCCAAAGCCAAGGGAAAGAAGAAGAAGAATCCCATCAAGCCGAGAGAAGGAGTGAAAAAGGCACCGGGAAAGGACAAGATAGGGGCTGCTGCGATAGGACGAGGGGAATGCTTCCACTGCCACCAGATTGAGCACTGGAAGAGAAACTGCGTTGGATACCTGGCCGGCCTCAAGAAGAAGAAGCATGCTTATGCTTCCACTTCAGGTGTGTTTGTAACAGAAAACTGTTTTTCAATTAACTCTGCTTCCTGGGTATTTGATACCGGGTCAGGATCTCACATCTGCAATTGTTTGCAGGGGCTGAGAAATAGCAGGTTTTTGAAGAAAGGTGATCACGCTCTCCGAGTTGGGAATGGTTCCTCTGTACATGTTGTAGCAGTGGGAGAGTATCACTTTGGTTTGCTGTCGGGTTGTATATTGGTTTTGAACCCATGTTATTTTGTACCTTTGATGTTATGTAATATTATATCTGTATCGTTATTGGACAATGCTGGATATAATTTTGTATTACAATCTAATGTTATGAACATTAACCTTAATCAAGAGTTGATTGGGTCTGGTAAATTAAATAACGGGATATACGTCCTAAACCAGCACACGATTTTCAATATACAACACACAAACAAAAGAAAGGTTTCAGACATAAATGAAACTTTCATTTGGTATTGTAAACTTGGTCATATTAACGAAACAAAACTAACCAAGCTACATAAAGATGGATATTTTAAAACCCGTTTGAATATAAATCTTATGCGGCTTGCCAATCTTGTATCAATGGTAAAATGACCAAAACTCCGTTTACTGGACACGGAGAGAGAGCTACTGAACTCTTAGGCCTCATACATAGTGATGTATGTGGACCAATGTCTACACATACGAGAGGTGGTTTTTCGGACTTCATAACTTTCACCGATGATTTATCGAGATTTGGGCACGTGTTCTTGTTGAAAAACAAGTCCGAAGCTTTAAAAAAATTCAAGGAGTATAAATCTGAAGTAGAAAAACAAACAGGCTTGAGTATCAAGAAACTTCGATCAGATCGAGGAGGTGAGTACCTAAGCTCAGAATTTCTAGATTTCCTAAACGAGAATGGGATTCTTTCTCAGCTCACTCCTCCATTCACACCACAGCACAACGGTGTGTCGGAACGGAGAAATCGTACCCTATTAGATATGGTACGATCTATGATGAGTGATGCTGAGTTACCAATATCATTCTGGGGGCACGCATTAGAGACTGCGATATATCTATTGAATAGGGTTCCGACCAAAACCGTATCTACCACTGCATATGAGATATGGCATGGGTAGAGACCATCTCATAAAAGAGTTAGGATATGGGGTTGTCCGGCTTTTTTGAAAAAGCAGAATCCGGAAAAACTCGAGACACGGGCGTTTTTGTGTAATTTTATAGGATATCCAAAACATTCGTATGGATATCTTTTCTACCACAAGGAGGAACAAAAGGTGTTTGTTTCTCAGTATGCGACATTTTTAGAAAATGAATTTTTTATAAATAATATTGTTGGCAATGCGGTAGAACTGGAAGAAATTCCAGATCCACAAACAAATACAGATGATTTGGTTGAACCTGTGGTTTCAATAGAACCTGACGAACCTCAGCCACTACGTAGATCTAGTAGGACTTCTCGCCAACCTGATAGATACTACGGTTTTCTAATTGATGGTGATAGAGAATATTGCATCATGGATGATGATGACCCTACTAGTTTTCATCAAGCTATCACGAGTGGTGACTCAGTGAAATAGCTGGATGCCATGAGATCCAAAATGGAATCCATGCACACCAACAAAGTATGGACTTTGGAGGTTGCACGTTCTGGAGTAAAACCCATAGGGTGCAAATGGATCTTTAAGAGAAAGATCGGTATGGATGGTCAGGTGGAGACCTAAAAATCTAGGCTGGTTGCAAAAGGATTTCGTCAAAGACCAGGCTTGGACTATGATGAAACCTTTTCACCGGTCGCGATGCTCAAATCCATTCGGATCCTGCTTGCTATAGCTGCTCACTGAGATCTGGCAGATGGATGTTAAAACAACATTTCTAAATGGTGATTTAGAAGAATGAATTTTTATGGATCAGCCAGAAGGCTTCATTGATAATGGGAGCAGCGAAAAAGCATGCAGGTTGCTTAAATCCATCTATGGATTAAAGCAGGCATCACGGAGTTGGAACATCTGCTTTGATGATACAATCAAAGAGTTTGGTTTTATTAAAAATGTAGATGAACCATGTATTTATAAAAGGATTGTAGAGAGTACTGTTACATTCCTCGTATTGTATGTGGACGACATTCTCTTGATAGAAAATGATGTTCCTATGCTACAATCGGTCAAACTATTCTTATCGTAGAGGTTCTTCATGAAAGAACTGGGTTATGCCTCGTACATTCTGGGAATTAAGATCTATAGAGATAGATCCAAGAAATTATTGGGTTTGTCCCAATTGAGATACATTGACACTATACTAAAGAGGTTTAGTATGGAAGATTCCAAGAGAGGTAATTTACCTGCATGTCACGGGATCACCCTCTCCAAACAGATGTCTCCAAAGACTGATGAGGAGATGGCTCGCATGAGCATTATACCCTATGCTTCGGTGGTAGGATCTATAATGTATGCGATGTTGTGTACTCGCCCAGATGTAGCTTATGCACTGAGTGCAGTAAGCAGGTATAAATCAAATCCAGGGGAGAAACACTGGACTGCTATGAAGAACATTCTGAAGTACTTGAGAAGAACTAAAGAAATGTTCTTGGTGTATGGTAACGGAGATCTCCAAATGGAGGGCTTTACTGACTCCAGCTTCCAGAGCGACATGGATGATAGTAAGTCCATCTCAGGGTTTGTATTTACCCTAAATGGAGGGGCGGTATGTTGGAAGAGTTCAAAGCAAGATACCGTCGCTGACTCCACGATGGAAGCTGCGTATATTGCTGCTAATGATGCCGCAAAAGAGGCAGTCTGGATGAAGAAGTTCATTTATGAACTTCAGGTGGTTCCATCCATTGCTAATCCAATACCTCTGTATTTCGATAACAATGGAGCCATGGCTTTGGCAAAGGAACCACGGTCCCATAAGAAATCCAGAAATATCTTTAGGCGGTATCACCTCATCAGGGAGATAGTGGATCGCTAGGACATCGAGGTACGGAGAGTAGACACTAAAGAAAACACAGCAGATCCATTCACCAAGGCCATCCCTCAAGTCCAGTTTGAGAAACTGTTCGAAAAGTTGGGCATGCGGTACGCCGGCAACTGGTTCTAGTGTAGACAGTGGGTACTTATTACACCAACTACATGCCTTAGTGCAAGTGGGAGATTGTTAGATATGTATGCCCTAGAGGCATATATTGTATAGGATGCTAGGCATGTATATATACAGAAACAATCTTTGCTCGAAATGATAGTATGTTATCTGGTTTATCTTCTTCTTAACGTGTGATGTGTTGTATTTCATATCTTTATACACATGTTGATGAAGCCCTTAGGATTATGCTTAACTACCGGGATTATGATGTAGATCATACTAGTGGGGCCTGGGCAGTCTATAAGCATATCCTTTAATAGTTCCTAGTCGAGTGTATATCGAGACAGGGCATCGATTTTACCAGAGTAGACTAGTGTGTATGTTTTTTGACCCTGTGGGCGATGGTTGATCCCACAACAATTGGTGTTTGACGTCAAAGATTGTACACAGACATCAAAGATTGTACACAGGTGCTCATTGGAGAATGGGTACACCGAACAGGACTCGCCGAGAACTCCTAGATGGTATGTATATCTATTGTCAGATAGCAGTTCTCTGGTGACACTTTTACAGGTTAGTCTGTAGACCCGAGATCATCATAGTGTCTTGTATGATTCCCACTGTACTTTGATTTACTCCCTACCACGGCTCTACTGAGTCATGCAAACAGGTGGATTTTGGGTACAGTCCCGAATCACATGGAGGCAGTGAGCGATAGGAGGGATTTCGTCTCTCCCGGTATAGGGAGTTGATGCCGCGCTATGCTTGATCGTCCATAACAACAAATCCCTGGCCAGGGTTGTCGAGATTTACTGATAAGAGTTATCAGTAGTTTCTCGAACCGTTATGGGCCGTAAATCAGCATGACTTATAAAGTTACTGGGGTCTGACATTTACCACCCCTTGACTTCATATGCGACGTATCAGACGAAGAGACCGGACTGTACGGTAAGTGTTGCTTACAGGCTCGTTAGGGTTGTGATGAGTTCGCTCGTCGGCCACCTTTTCGTCATGTACCTGGGTAGCCGTTACGCACAGCTAGTACCGCTGACGTGCTTGTGGTTAAACCTACTGCCACCGTATTGTCAAGTCTTTAGATTCCCAGGCAGAGGGTTCTCTGGTTCAGGAAAAAGATGTAGAGGCCGTAAGTTGTTACGGCAGGGTTTCGATCATGTTCGTGTAATGGTTACAGGAATAATGATCGGAACGATAATACTGGTTGGCTTTGGTTTAAGCCGGATACCGGTATTATATTATTGGATTATTTGTATTCATATTTTTCGGAATTCGGATTCGCGTATACTTATACGGTATACGGTGGAGGGTATTCTTGTAATTGTTATAAGAATACAATCTAGAAGGGGACACCTCATAATTAGATATTTATTTTGTGAAAATAAATAAATGAAGTGGAATTTGGACAAATGTCAAAGCATGGATGAAGGAATGACTTATATGATTTTTTATTCATTTGGAGTTACTATTGAAACATGGTGCATTATTTTACTGCATGCTTCAATTATTTTCATTTGAGCCATATCATTTTTTCCATGCTTGATTTTTTCATTCATTCATTCTCACATTCTCTCTTCTCATTATCTCCTTCTCCCTCCTCATTGCTTTACCCTTCACATGAGTTGTGAATCAAAAGCTTAAGGCTAAAAAATAATCCACTACTTAATCTCTACTTCATCTAAGTGATCACTTCTAGCATACTTGATCTCTTAGTTAAACTCTTGTGAAGAGTTTGTAACTTGTTCGATAGCTCTCCGGTGGATCATCTTGGATCTTGAGGTTGCCGAAGATCGAGTTCTTTGCGACAACAAGGAGCCTAGGAGTCACATCCAAACAAAGACCCGAACGACCGGTTCTTTAGGTATAACACTATCATAGTAGATAAGATCTCTAGATATGTTTGCTAGTTAAGGTTTAAGCACAAAATCTAGGGTTATGTGGATGTTGCATGCAAGAATTTTTTTTTACCGTTTCCGCTTCCTCACAAGTGTTGTGAGAGTGTGCTACATCCACTAACAGATCCAATACCTTTGTATTATGACAACAATAGGGATATACCTTTAGAAAAGGAACCCAGGTCCTATCAGAAGTCCAGACATATCTTGAGGCGGTATCACCTGATCTGGGAGATCGTTGATCGCCAGGAGATCGAGGTGGGGAGAGTAGACACAGATAACAACACTGCAGATCCACTCACAAAGGCCATCCCTCAGACGCAGTTCGAGAGACTATTTGAAATGATAGGTCTGCGATATGCCAATACATGGCCTTAGTGCAAGTGGGAGATTGTTTGTGATATATGCCCAAGAAGCCATTATCGTATAGTATTGGATTGTATATTACATTTTGGAAGCTTGGAATATACACAGATATAATAACAGTTTTACTCAATATGATAGTATGCTATCTGGTTTGATTCTATCTTAATATGTGTATATGTTTCTTTTAACATATCGCTAATACATATTGATTGAGCCCTTAGGATCTTTTCTTGACTACCAGCGTTGTGATCGCAGTCACACTAGTGCGAGCTGGATAGTCTATAAGCACATCCTTATAATTGTCCCTAGTCGTAGGATTATTGAGACATGGTATCAATACTCCAGAGCAGACTAGTGTAAACGCTTCTCATCCCGGTCAGGGAGATGGCCTGTCCTGCAGCCATTGGTATGCAATACCGGAGATAGTATACAGGTGCTCATTGGGTTATGAGTTACACTGGACGGACTCGATGGGAACTACTGGTTGGTATTATACCTATCGTTAGTTAGCAGTCCCCGGATGACATGAGTACAGGTGTAACGACTTTAAAATCATTTTACGGAAATTTTCTGTAAAAATATAAGAAATGAGTTTTACAGCCTAAGTTTGAGTTATAAGTCATTTTTATGAAATAACACCAAGAATCCACTTGTAGCTCACTGGTAATACCTTTGCACTGTTGTGACATAGCCTCATTGTTTGATTCCCATCAAACACAATTATTTTTTTTCTGAATTTTTTTTACTTTTTGGAAGCCCGAAAGGTTGCACGTGCAATACACAGGGAAATGAAAAGTTCAGAAAAATCAAACATGTGGAAAATTGTTTAAAAAGAGATTAAATCATGTGGCACGAATCTCGAGGCCATAGCCTCAAGATCGACCGGCCAATATTTCTTAAAAATTGGTGCCGACGGCTCAGATGAGGCCAATGAAGCCCGTGCTTTGCACACATGACTCTTCAGCTACCCCTAACCCCTCTGCACTGTTTGATTTCCCTTCAATCAAACAAAGACCTTTCATTTCATAATTAAACACCATTTTAAAACTTTTTAATCCATAATTTTAATTCCCAAACCCTAATTCTCCACTATAAATACCACCCCACACTTTGGCTCGGCACCATTCTGAAAATTCTAGCCAAAACTCTCTAAAAAGTTCTTAGTGCAAGTGAAGTAAAGTGGAGTTAGCGAGCAAGTTGGTTCCGGCGAAGATCGAAGCCAATTCAGGAGCTCCCATGACGCCATGAAGATCATTCTCTCTTCTTTAACCTTTCTTTGAAGTTTCTATTGTTGGAGATAGTGCCCTCAGAGTCAATTATTGGATCACAGGCACGTGATTGCAATGATTGAGGGAGGACCTATACCGGTAGGACAGTCTTACTCAAAATGATAGTATGCTGTCTGGTTTATCTTTATCATCGTGTACTGCTTTAGGTGACCTTACAGGTCACTATTGCGCATTGATAGAGCCCCTAGGATTCTTGCTTGACTGCCAGCAGTATGAAGGCGATCATATATGTGGGAGCTGGGGTCTATAAGCACATCCTTAAAAAGTCCCTAGCCGAGGGAGTTTCGAGACAGGGCATCGATACTCCAGAGTAGACTAGTTTATACAGTCGAGACCCCGACGAGGGGCGGTGGCCGGTCTCACAAGCCACTGGTGTCAGTTGGATCACCTAACATGTATACAGGTGCTCATTGGGTTATGAGTACACCGGACAGGACTCGCCGGGAACTTGCTAGTTGGTCTTATACCTGACGTCAGATACAAGATCCCTGGTGACATGTGTACAGGTTAGTTCATCGACCTGAGATCGCCATTTGTCTCGTGTGAGTTCCCACTGTACTTTGATTACTACCCTACCACGCTCAAACGAGTTGTGCAAACAGGTTTTAGTTGGGTACAACCCCGAGCCACATGGAGGCAGTGAGCGGAACTTCAGGGGTTCGTCTCTCCCGGTATTGCGGGTGAGGCCGCGCTGTGTCTAGGAGAGCCATTACACGAAGTCCTTGGCCAAGGCAGGAGATTTACTGGTAGGTATTCCAGTAGTATCTCAGGGTGTTCTGGGCTACACTCCGACACGACTTGTACCGCTTTTGGGGGTCTGACTTTTACCAACCCCTTAGGCCCGCCATGCGATGCTCATGGACGAACGGACCGGACTGTACGGATATTGTCACTGACAGGCTCAGTAGGGTATCAGGATGAGTTCACTCATCAACGTCCCTTTTGGTCAATACCTGGTAGCCCGTTACGTATGGCTAATACCTCTGACGTGCTAGTGGTTAAATCCACAGCCAAGGGATTGACGAGTGTTTAGAGTCCCCCACAGACCGTTTGCTCAAGTTTCGGGTGAAACGCTGTAGAGGCCGTATGGAGATATGGCAGGGTTCGATCAGATAGGTGCGGTATTGCACGGATCATGATCGGACGGATAATACTAGCAGGCTTTGGTTTAAGACGGATCCTAGTTTTGTACATTGTAGATTTTGTCTCATTGCATTTGTATTCAATGGGAATACAAATGCGGGTATGTATATACAGTCGCGGGGTTTTCATGTAATTTATTACGGGATCGGTTTTTGAAGTTGCTAGTTTGCATTCCGTTTCGGCCATTTTCCTTTGTTTCTTTCCATGGGTGAAAATTGGTGGAGGAGGGCTTATTTGCAAATGTGCAAATTAGCATTGTGGAGGGTGGTCTTTGTATATTGTTGCTTCATGATGGGTGTAGCTTCCATTGACTCCATGGTTCATGATTGTTTGACCTTTGGTGATATGATGGGAGTAGGTTGTGATCATTGGATTCCTCGTCATCATTCATCCATTTTCTCTTTCTTGATTATTTCTCACTCCCCCCATCTCATTCCTTATCATGGCCGGCCACACATGAGAGAGGTCTGTCCCAATTTTTGGTGTGGGTTGGTTCTCATTTTGTTAGCACAAAAATCCCTTTGTTCATCCAAAAATTTCATATCTCATTCCTCCACCAAAAACCATGGCAACTTTAACCCCAAATGAGACATAGCTTTCTACACTTCATCTACAGTATCCTTGGGCACGTCGACTCGCCAACTTCGTGCTCGAGTTGCCTCGGTCCAGAGGTGGGAGACTGTAAAAGAACCCGGCGATGTGGTGCCCTTCCGACTTGGAGATGAAGACCGGAGATTCCGCGGGGAGATCGGGATGACGACGAGAAGACCGAAGGACACGGATCGCTCGGTATATCTCTCTACCATTTCTCTAGTTTGCTAGGAGTGGGTTAATGGCCCTATCCGGGTTTATAGTGCGCGGTGGCGCCGGTTTACAAGTTTCGTAAAAGTTTCGTTTCGGCATTTTGGCCTCGGATTGACGGCCGGGGCGCCGCCGTGCACTTACACTGGTATCAGAGCTACGCCATTAACCTAGTCTAGCTTGCTCTAACGTGTTTACAAGTTCGATCGAATAGATTTTCCAAAAACCGAGTTTTCATTGCATCAGTTTCTGTCAATTTTTTTTTGGCTTAAAATTTTTTTCAGTGTGTTGCAGAAATACATGCAGGGAATTCTAAGAGTTCTGTAAAAATTTGGTCACCAGTTATTACTGTTCAGACGCGGAACTGCGGCCAAACCCATGCTTGGGCCGCGGTTCCGCCGCCACTTAGACTCCTTACTGCACCAAATTTTTACAGAGGGTCTTGGACTTGGAAATGGGGGTTTTGGTATATTCTGCTTAGGCCCAGAATTTTTTTTGAGTGCTACAATTGTACTTGGGGCCCACTTCGATAAATTTGATCGATCGAAAATTTTAAACATGTTAGTTCTCAGTATTTACATTATATCTGCGACCGTTAACGTCATTTGATCGGTAAATCCTGTCTAACAGCTATAGCCCTTTTAGACGGATTTGCGAACGTGACATTCACGTTGAAGTTCTGTGTTATGCTGTGATGTTGCGGATTGTCGTGGTGGATATCCTGGATGCATTGGTAGTATAGTTTTGTTGTATATGTACATTTGATATTGTGGGGCGAGCGTCCGACATGTGGACTGTCGTCACTGCCTGTTTGTATATTATTCTTTTGGGGCACGACCGGGCTGAGGTCGATGTACCCGTTGTATGAATATTTTACTTTCTGTACTAGGATTACCCCGCGGAGGGGTGCACGAATAGCCGGGTTCTAGAGGGCAACGAGACCGCATCTCATGGCGTTGAGACAGAGGGGGCTTTACTCTAGAGTGGCGGGCTATTCGCCGCACTCGTAGGGGGTACAGATTGACCCAAGGAGGGGTGCCCAAGTTACCGGATTCCGTGAAGTGCTGGGTGGTCCATTCACGTTGCTGAAGGGGGCTGCCTCGCTTCAGGTTTTGGCGGGTAACTTGCCGCGCCCGTAGGGGTGTAGGATTTCATTGCACAGGCTATCCATACGACCAGGGGAACGTCGGGTTTCAGTAGCGGCTCTATGAAACCCGGGGATCCCAGATATCTGTGTTGTTCTGTGATGCTTATTACATTTCTGTGATGTTGCATTTTATCACGCCTTGAGCGAATATTATATATTGATAAATATACTAGTAGATGTTGTATATGTTTTGCATCCGCGCTAGTCCAGTCACCGCTCTGTCGTTAGTTAAGCAACCTAACGGGTGATGATGGGACCCAGTGGCGAATGCGGATGGCATATACATACATCATTATTTTCGTTCTTTATTGGTGTGATCAATTGATGGGACTGCGTTAATTCGGATCAATGCAAGCTAAACAAACCTATTCCGATGTTGTTGGAACAATTTTTCAAAAAGCTGTTGTTGCAAGGGCGTTCTCTTTTGTTTTGCACAGTGGTATTCGGTTATGAATATCCAGCACCTCAGTCGACGAGGCAAGGGCCGAGATCCCTTCTCTGGGAGTGACCCCTTGGACAGAAGTTTTCGTCAGGGCAATAACTTCACTATAGTCGTTTACTTTTGCTTTGCATCGTGGTATTCAGTTGGAATATCCTGCACCTCATTCTACGTGGAAAGAGCCGAGATCCCTTCACCGGGATTGACCTCTTTAGCGGAGGTTTTCATCACTATATTTTTATAAAGCTATCCAGTTCCTTCAACGATATCAAGTTCATTACGTTAAGGTTTTTCGCCAGAAACCATTCGTAGCCCTCCGTCGTTTCAGACAGGTAGCACGTAGTATTCATGCTATGTTTGTTGGCCTTCGTCAAGGCATAGTGTATGGTAGCTGCTTGTTGCCTTCTGCAGCATAGATATATGCGTTGGTTTGGGACAGTCGAACTTCTTTGTTGGCCAAAGTCAAGGGTAGGTACGGGTGGGTTCAAATCAACCTGGAGAATGACGGGCAGAACTTGATATGTTGTAGGGTTGCTAGGCACGCGCACAAGGGTCTACGAGGCATCAACCATGCCCGATTAAAAACTTAGCCGTGCCAAACAACCCGAAGCCGGATATTTAAACTAGGGTTTAGGCGAAAACGAACATGTTAAACACTTTAACACTAAGTGAGAGGGATTACAACCTTTGTAGATCCAGTCCTTCACTTCTTAAGCTCCGTGTTGAAGTCCCTTCGCTGCGATCATCGTGTTCCGGACTCTTGAGAGGTTCCACGAAGAGAAAGATGCGGTCTTGCTTCCGATCTTCGATACAAAGATGATCTACCTTGAAGTTTCGTTAACACAAGCTAACACTCATAATATAAAGTGAACACCCTCATCTAAATGGTAAGGATAGATGAGGATGATGAAGTAGGATTTTTGCTCTCTTTTATTTTCTCATTCTCACTCATATTCATCACTTGGAAAAAAGCCAGTAAGCTTTTTCCATGAAAAGTAGAAGGAAGAAGAAGAAGAAGAATAAATCAAAAAACATTTGTGATGAATAATAAAAAGTTATCATAATCATTTATGCAACCATGGTTGTAGTAACCTATGTAGAGAGTTTACTAGGGTTAGGGTTTGGGTTGGGTTAAAGGGTGAGTCACAAAGAAATATCTATCACGATATCTTAGCAAATGACAAAGTAAAACCATCTAGAAACATCTAGAATACATTAACCCAAATCAAACCCTAATCATGTTTAAACTCCACTAAACATATTGCATTAATAATTATAACATGTTACAATATTATATATCACATATACAATATTTATTGTAACAAAATAAAATAATACATTTAACATATATCGCATATATATCAATGTATTACCCGAGTGAGAAAAACAATCTTTTAGTGAGCAAATATCAGTTAATGTAATTCAATATATCATATATATTATTATACATTAAATTATCGAATCAACACTTGATCCGACAATCCGGCTATATCGCATATAACCGACTAATATTTTTCCGTACCGATTCATCGAATCAACACTTGATCCGATGACCCGGCTGATATCAAATATCGCGAGAATAGAATACAGTATCTCATATCGTATTATTCTCGGTCCGGCACATATCACATATATGCTCCTACTTCATTTTGCCTGAGCCAAGAAACCTCTGTGTAGGACTCTAAAGAATCGTCAATACGCCGGTAGTAGGTGATGATCATATCAAACACCCACAAGCTGCAAGCGGTCAACTAAACGTAACAGCCACCCAGGTATTGAGCACTCAGAAGATCAACAAGCAAGCCTGTACATTCTCCTGTGAATCCAAACAGTAACACTCCCGTACAGTCCGGTCTCGTCGTCTGATATGTCGCATATCTCGCCTAGGGGTGGTAAACGTCAGACCCCAATAGCTCGATAAGTCATGTCGATATGAGGTCTATAACAGTTCGAGAAACTACTGATAACACTTACCAGTAAATCTCAACAACCCTGGCTAGGGATTTCCGGCTATAGCCAATCGAACACAGCACAACATCAACTCCCTATACCGGGAGAGACGAATCCCCTCCTATCGCTCATTGCCTCCATGTGATTCGGGACTGTACCCAAAAGCCACCTTTTTGCATGCCCTTTTGGACGTGGTATGATGGAGATCAAAGCACGGTGGGAATCACACAAGACTCTATGACGATCTCGGGTCAACAGACTACTCTGTACCAGTGTCACCGGAGAACTGCCATCTGACGTGAGGTATAATACCATCTGGGAGTTCTCGGCGAGTCCGTCCAGTGTACCTAGTCTCTACTGAGCACCCATACACCATCCTTGATGTCAAACACCGATGGATATGGGATCATCCATCGCCCATCATATGGGTCAAGATGCGTATACGCTAGTCTACTCTGGTGTATCGATGCCCTGTCTCGATACACCCTCGACTAGGAATAGTTATAGGATGTACTCGTCGACTATCGTGGCCCCACTAGTATGATCTCATCATAGCCCCAGTAGTCGAGTATATATCCTAAGGGCTTTATCAATATGTAACATAGAGACAATCAGAGTACATGTTAAGATAAAGTACAACCAGATAGCATACTATCTTGTCGAGCAAGAAAGTCCTCCATATATATGTCTAAGCATCCATTACAATATACATCGTATGTACAGTAATGGCCTCTAGGGCATACATATAACTAACAATCTCCCACTTGCACTAGGCCATCTGTTGTGGTATCACATACCCAACAATTAGCTGTGGTTGAAGGATCTCATACTCAACCATCCCATAAAAGTCTCTACTGGGAAAAAGGCCTTTGTGAGTGGATCCGCGCTGTCGTCCTCTGTGTCTGCTCTCTTAATCTCGATCTCCCTGGAGATCAACCCTCTCCATGATCAGGTGATACTTCCTAAGAATTATTTCTGGATTTCTGATGGGACGGTAGTTCCTTGGCTAAAGCCACAACTCCATTGTCACACAATGATAGGAACGAAGTTCATCTCATGAACTTATATATATCCAGACTGCCTCTTTGGTAGCATCCTTGGTAACGATGTATCTTGCCTTTAATCGTCTAGTATGTCACGGTATCTAGCTTGGAACTCTTCCAACATACCGTCCATCCACTGAGGGTATAGACAATGCCTGCGACTGACATTCAGTCGACCTTATCACCCTGGAACCTTTCCAGTGATTCTCCCAAGGATCAATTGATACCATCTCACTACAACTAGTGAGAATCCTAACATCCAATTAGATCTATCTCATAGATCCAAAAAAATAGGATTTAGGAGGTATCACCTTGATCCTATATGGAGAATCCTTGTGATAAGCGGAGATTGACCGAGCATAGCATAGGAAACTCCTTCCCTATCAAGAGTATGTCATCCACGTACTCTACGAGGATCACCACCATACTCCCTACTACCTTTTTTTATATACAAGGTTCATCTACCATTTTGATGAATTCAAACTCTTTAACTACCACATCAAAACAGATGTTCCAATTCCGCGATGCCTGTTTTATTATATAAAACATCTTGTACACGTTTCCCCTGCTCCCACTGTCTACGAAGCCCTCTGGCTGTGTACTTATAGACGTTCTCTTCTAAAATATCATTTAGAAAAGCAGTCATGACACCCAACCACCAGATAGCGTAGTCATGGTATATAGCCGTGGCAAGTAGGATCTGGATGGACTTAAGCATAGCTTTGAAAGTCTCAACTTTTCCATGTACACCAAGTAATCTTCTTAAGATATACTCGCTCCTGATGGGGATTTAACCCTTCAGATAAAGCTACCAAAGTCCATACTTTGTTGATGTATAAGGATTCTATCTCAGATCAATAAGCATCCAGCCATTCTTACAGAGTCTCACTCCTGATGGCCAGCTCGAAACTAGTTGGGTCATCATCTCATGATGCAATCCTCACTCCCACTGTCATAGAGAAACCAAAGTATCTCTCAGGTGGGTGAGGAACCCTACTAGATCGGCGGAGAGGCTGAGGTTCGTTGGAAACTATTGAATCCTCTGGTTCTACCAAATTATCAGCTGTAGTTTGTATAGATGGAACATTTCTAGTTCTACATAACAGACCTTGCCTCGAGCTTGTCCGGATTTTGCTTTTAGACATAGGCCGGACAACCCCAAATCTTAACAAACTTAAGATATTGGCTCTTCCCTTTGCATATCACATATGAAGTGGTAGGCAACTGATTTGATTTGAACCCTATTCAATAGGTATGCAACTTCACAAGTGCATAACTCCCTAAAGGAAATAGGAAACTCAGTAGTACTCATCATAGAGCACACCATATCACATAGGGTGCTATTGCTCCGCCCCGATACACCGACGTGCTGGGGTGTATACGGAGGAGTAATGCTAAGAAAGAATCTCATTCTCCTTTAGAATAGCCCAGGAATTCCGTGCTCAAGTATTCTCCTCCTTGATCACATAAAAGGACATAATACTTTTACCCGTATTTTTGGTTCTCTAACTCATATTCTGTGAATATCTCAAAAGGTTCAGACTTTTGTTTCAACAGGAACATATGTCTGAATCTTGAGAGATCATCAGAGAATGTAATGAAGTAAAAAGAACCGGTCTTGGCATGTGTAGACAGGGGACCTTCATAAATCAGCATGTATCAATCCTAAGAGTTCACTAACTCTTTCTCTGTTTCCAATAAACAGAGCTATGGTCATCTTATCTCTATGACATGACCGGCAAGTTTCACAAGATGTAAACTCAAACTAATTTAAATATGCATCTATATGTAACTTCAGCTAGTCGGGTCCCATTGATATGACCTAGTCTACAATGCCTCAAGAAGGATCCATTCATTTCTGAACTCTTCCTCTCACGTGTGTTCTGTATACAAAGAACTGTAGTTTGATTTAGAACGTCAATGCTTTTAGATAACGTGCCTGCACCGATCAACTCTTGATATAGGAAATGTTCAAAACATTATCCAACAATACAAAATTATATCCTTTCTTTACTAATAAAGAGAGTGATATGATGTTGTATATCAGGTTCGGTATCTAATAACATTCGTTCAGAATCAATGTATTCTCGTAATATAGGGTGGCAGTGACCAACAGACTTGGCTGCAACATTTGCACCGTTTCTATCTCATGAAACTTATCACCCGTTCTCAGTTTTCTACCTATCTGTAGCCTATATAACAGATTACATATGCGGGATCCTGATCCGGTATCTCATACCCAGGATGTAAAGGATACTGAGAAACAGTTCTCTGTAATGAACACACCCGAAGATGATGCATCAACATGCACTTTCTTCGTTTGGGCGGCACAGGAATTCTGTTAATCCCCTATTTCCTGCTCTGTCTCATAACAATTATAAGTGGAGCAGGACCAACGTTCCCCAGCTCAGTATAACAAGCGGGTTCGGTCAATATATCCGTATTATTATCTTGATTAAGGCGTGATATGGTCGTTACCTGGAGAGAGAGAGAAGAAAACACTCAGCGTATGCTCTTGCAAGATTAGATTGGTTATCTAATATATCTAATCAGGATGTCTCCCACTGTTTTAGTCAAATCTTCCTTCAAACCCTAAAAGGAAAGACTAGCCGGGATTAATTACACGCTACAAGTTCGCTAATCTTTCAGCCAGGCCAGTGTCGGTATTTTGAGGGAGGTCCCCCGTGCTTTCGCACGAACCTAATTAAAGTAAACCTCGTTTTCCCAGGGGCATAACCCCGTTAACACCTTTCTAGACACCTACTTGATCGGCTAATTGTAATGTGTAAAACTTTCCCAGGGGTAACTCTTACTCGCAGCGGGTATCGAGATCCAACTATCTCATAGAAGGTATGCAATCTTATTGCAAATTTCAACACTTGAAATTCCCAATAATATTTTACCCCTAGCGTCCTATGACCTTGACGAATGCCAACAAACCATAGGCTACTAGTCAAGTTCAACCCGTCATTTCCCGATTGAATTAAACCCACCCGCACGACCCTTGACAAATGCCAACAAAGTCGCACGACTACCCTAACTCAATCGCATAATATGCATATACAGATAAGCATAAATAGCTACCGCACACTACGCCTTGACGAAAGCCAACAAACGCAGCACGAATACTATGAAGTACTTATCTGAAATGACGGAGGGCTACGACAGGTTTTTAAGAAAACCTTTTGCGTAATGAACTTGATATCGTTGTAGAATCGAGTGATTTGTAAATGGAGTGTTTTTTAGGCTTTTATAGTTTTGCTAAAGGGGTCACTCCCGGTGAAGGGATCGTCGGCCCTTTCCTCATCGAATAAGGTGCAGGATATTTCATAAATATCACTATGCAAAGCAAGAACTATAGAAGCAATCAAAAGACAAACCGAGTTTGTAGCATCTGCTAGTTTCATTAAAGAGGTCACTCCCGATGAAGGGATCTCGGCTCTTTCCTTATCGAATAAGGTGCTGGATGTTCTACAAGGAACACCGCTATGCAAAGAAAGAACCAGAGCTACCAGTTTTTAAACAAGTTTCTACAACATCTTAGGTTTCTTTTAGTTTCATTAATCTCATTAATGAAGTCCCATTTTATTATGCTTTACAAGCATCTCATTTGAAACGAAATCTGCAATATAACGTATATCTCATATATATAATATAAACATTCGTCACAGGCAGTAATATGATCTCATCATAGAACATTGCAGCAGAAGAACATATATGAAATATTGGATATACTAGGACATCCGTGTTTTAGTACGAGCCTGTATAAAACACGGATTCCACGGTCGCGATGAATAGCCAAACCCACATCCTTAGACCCCTACAAGAGCGAAAAGCAACACTGCCAATTCTAGGGTTAGGAGACCCAGTCTCGACTCCTCGAGATGGTCTCCCACTGGACCCCAGAACCCGGTTACTTGTGCTCCCCGCCTTGGGTCTACCTAATGTGGAAAAGTAAATAATATACAACAGTGACATCATCCTCGGCCCGGAAGTGCCCCAATAAAAGAATATTACATACAAATGAATTTTACATGAATGAAAAAGAAGAAACTCTCATCTCACATAAAACCCCCGGCTATTCAGACGCGGCGATCCAATATAACATATCACAGCAACACATAATATCACATATCATCAACGTAAGCAAGTATGCGTATCCCGATTGTCGTTGATGTATAGCAACGAAGCCGGCGATATACCACATACTACGCTTACGGTCACAGAAAAGAAAGTGTAAAACTACAACAGTTGGAATCCGCAAGCTCCTTAGACATCGCATGCCTAACCAAATGAATTCCTTAGACATCGTATGCCTAACAATTATAAACCCTGCATTTTAGTCTCATTATCGAAAACTCTTTTCAATATCAAGTCGGGCAATTCAATAAGATTCCCGACATCCTGATCGAATGCTCGTCGCAAACTTTAGTAGACGGCCGCACCCCCGGATGCTTTCGACGAAGTGCACTAAGGCGGAATACCGCTGCCGCGAGCACCCGAACGGATGCTTTTGGCGACGGGGTTTTCCTACAGTCACTTGGTCGGGGCTATGGGGCATGGCTGTCTGTTAAGTTTACCCGGTGAGTATCCGCGTACGCTACGTGACTGCAACAGACTTTTGATCACATCAAAATTCCGTAGCAATCGATCAATTGAGACTGAACTGCTAGATTTACAACATTCAAATTAGTTATCTCATAACTACATGTGGATTCCAAATATTGTATCACAATCCAGATTAATAGACAATGTTAAACTTTCCGATCGAATAATCAAACACCCAAGATTTCCCAATATATCTCAACACTTGAAATCAGTTTAAAAACATTCATCACATTCCACAGTACCAATGGTCCAGCCGTAAAAGGGTCAAGCCAACGCCTCACATGTGGCACGCCGTACTGCCCCAAACCCTAAGGTTTAGGGGCAATTCAAGACGGTCACATAATCGAGTTAAGGTTTGTGTTCTTCTAGAGGGTCCACTGCGTTACTTGCACGACTTAAAACATTCTTAAACACGAGAAAAAAATCCAACTTTTGAAAAAAATTCCGACTGGGGAAAAAGTGAGTTATTGATATTCGTTCGAACTTTTTAACAGTTTCTAAAATTATCCGGACAAAACTAAACAAAGTTAAATTATCTGATCGAATCAACGATCGCCAATACAACCCTATAAAACTCAACACTTGAGTGGAATTAAAAAATTCCCATAAAAAATTGCCAAGAAAGGACCTAAGAATAAATAAGTGAAATTCCAGGGACTAAGTCAAAATTTTTGCCGCGGAACCGCCGCCAAACCCATGGTTTGGCCGCGGTTCCGCGGTCCCAATATTGAGTTAGTTGACCGTACTACACAGTAATTCTTAGTTTTTCCTTCTTGTTTTTCTGAGCATTTTTAATTCAGAAAAAAACACATTTTTGAAAAATGTACAGAGAAGGGTTCGTGTCGGGGTTTTCGGGTTCGATCGGACTTTAAACTTCGACTAGACATTGCCTAAAACTCTAGATTGGCTCTGATACCACTGTAGGGTTGCTAGGCACACGCACAAGGGTCTACGAGGCATCAACCATTCCCGATTAAAAAATTAGCCGTGCCGAACAACCCGAAGCCGGATCTTTAAACTAGGGTTTAGGAGAAAACGAACAAGTTAAACACTTTAACACTAAGTGAGAGGGATTACAACCTTTGTAGATCCAGTCCTTCACTTCTTAAGCTCCATGTTGAAGTCCCTTCTCTGCGATCATCGTGTTCCGGACTCTCGAGAGGTTCCACGAAAAGAAAGATGCAGTCTTGCTTCCGATCTTCGATACAAAGATGATCTACCTTGAAATTTCGTTAACACAAGCTAACACTCATAATATGAAGGGAACACCCTCATCTAAATGGCAAGGATAGATGAGGATGATGAAGTAGGATTTTTGCTCTCTTTTATTTTCTCATTCTCACTCATATTCATCACTTGGAAAAAAGCTAGTAAGCTTTTTCCATGAAAAGTAGAAGGAAGAAGAAGAAGAAGAATAAATCAAAAAACATTTGTGATGAATATTAAAAAGTTATCATAATCATTTATGCAACCATGGTTGTAGTAACCTATGTAGAGAGTTTACTAGGGTTAGGGTTTGGGTTGGGTTAAAGGGTGAGTCACAAAGAAATATCTATCATAATATCTTAGCAAATGACAAAGTAAAACCATCTAGAAACATCTAGAATACATTAACCCAAATCAAACACTAATCATGTTTAAACTCCACTAAACATGTTGCATTAATAATTATAACATGTTACAATATTATATATCATATATACAATATTTATTGTAACAAAATAAAATAATACATTTAACATATATCGCATATATATCAATGTATTACCCGAATGAGACAAATAATCTTTTAGTGAGCAAATATCAGTTAATGTAATTCATTATATCATATATATTATTATACATTAAATTATCGAATCAATACATGATCCGACAATCCGCCTATATCGCATATAACCGACTAATATTTATCTGTACCGATTCATCGAATCAACACTTGATCCGATGACCCGGATGATATCAAATATCGCGAGAATTGAATACGGTATCTCATATCGTATTATTCTCGGTCCCGCACATATCACATATGTTCACCTACTTCGTTTTGCCTGAGCCAAGAAACCTCTGTGTAGGACTCTAAAGAATCGTCAATACGCCGGCAGTAGGTGATGATCATATCAAACACCCACAAGCTGCAAGCGGTCAGCTAAACGTAACAGCCACCCAGGTATTGAGCACTCAGAAGACCAACAAGCAAGCCTGTATATTCTCCTGTGAATCCAAACAGTAACACTCCCGTACAGTCCGGTCTCGTCGTCTGATATGTCGCATATCTCGCCTAGGGGTAGTAAACGTCATACCCCAATAGCTCGATAAGTCGTGTCGATATGAGGTCTATAACAGTTCGAGAAACTACTGATAACACTTACCAGTAAATCTCAACAACCCTGACCAGGGATTTCCGGTTATAGCCAATCGAACACAGCACAACATCAACTCCCTATACCGGGAGAGACCCTCCAATCGCTCATTGCCTCCATGTTATTCGGGACTGTACCCAAAAGCCACCTTTTTGCACGCCCACTTGGACGTGGTATGATGGAGATCAAAGCACAGTGGGAATCACACAAGACTCTATGACGATTTCGGGTCAACAGACTACTATGTACCAGTGTCACCGGAGAACTGCCATCTGACGTGAGGTATAATACCATCTGGGAGTTCTCGGCGAGTCCGTCCAGTGTACTCAGTCTCTACTGAGCACCCATACACCATCCTTGATGTCAAACACCGATGGATATGGGATCATCCATCGCCCATCATATAGGTCAAGATGCGTATACGCTAGTCTACTCTGGTGTATCGATGCCCTGTCTCGATACACCCTCGACTAGGAACAGTTATAGAATGTACTCGTCGACTACCGTGGCCCCACTAGTATGATCTCATCATAGTCCCAGTAGTCGAGTACATATCCTAAGGGCTTTATCAATATGTAACATAGAGACAATTCAGAGTACATGTTAAGATAAAGTACAACCAGATAGCATACTATCATATCGAGCAAGAAAGTCCTCTCTATATATGTCCAAGAATCCATTACAATATACATCGTATGTACAGTAATGGCCTCTAGGGCATACATATAACTAACACATGTGACTTATGATTTGTTGACCTTCGTCAAGGTCATAAGAGCATGGGGCAAAAATCACATCGGGAGTTTCTAAAGAAACTGAAACTTGCCAGATATGCGCATACCTTCTGGACTGTGATAACGTGAGCGTATTCCGTCACGTTATAATGCGATGATAGTGGGATCCCGATTCCCACTGATGAGTTGGTTTACTCCTTAGGTGATCCCGACTAATTCTTCTTTCAAGTTTGGGGAAGAATTTGACGTTACAGTGGCAGGTTTCCTGATTAGATAAAGTGATAACCATTCTGATCTAGGTTAGAGTGCACGCTGAGTGTTTCTTTTCTCTCTCTCTCTCTTTGGCAGCGACCATGACCCGACCCTTGACTATGACTCAGTGACCAAGATTAACCGAACCTTCTTAAACACTGGCTTTTGGATTGTCAGAGTTGCAAACCTCATTGCCACTCCTACTTTTACCCTTTTCTCCAGGACACCCCGTATTACTACGTACGTCCACTTCCATTGGATAAAACCATCGTATGGTTATATACGAACTCAAAGGAATTTATTCGAGGATGGTTTCCGGTTCTGGAGAAAACGAATAGGACTATTCAGTTGTCTTTTCCTTTTACCTTCTCTCAGGTTGCGAGTGCTCCTTGGATTAGGACAGTACACCTATTGCGCAAATTGGATAGTCTTCTTCCAAACCATAGGCAGGTGCCGACCGATAGGGAATGAAGAAAACTAATTAGCCTAACGATGGTTTACATAAGGTATTATGTAAAGACAAATAAAGGGATTAGTAAGAGGGAAAAGTAAATGCGACTGCTATTCACGACCAAAACCAAGTATTTCATTACCATTCCCACTTCACCTTTGTATTTCTCCAGAACACTCCGTATCACTACTAAGATCCACAATTTATTGGATACTCCATCGTATAATTATATACGAACTCGAAGGAATTTATTCGATGATGGTTTCCGGTTCTGGAGAAAACGAATAGGACTATTCAGTTGTCTTTTCCTTTTACCTCTCTCAGGTTGCGAGTGCTCCTTGGATTTGGACAGTACACCTATTACGCAAATTGGATAGTCTTCTTCCAAACCATAGGCAGGTGCCGACCGATAGGGAATGAAGAAAACCAATTAGCCTAACGATGGTGTACAGAAGGTATTAGGTAAAGACAAATAAAGGGACTAGTAAGAGGGCAAAGTAAATTGCGACTGCTATTCACAACCAAAACCAAGTATTTCATTACCACTCCCACTTCACCTTTGTATTTCTCCAGAACACTCCGTATCACTACGAAGATCCATAGTTTATTGGATACTCCATCGTATGGTTATATATGAACTCGAAAGGAACTTGTTCCAGTTCGGGGATGGATTCTGGTTCAGGAGAAATAGGAATAAGGTTTATTCAGTTGTCTTTTATCTTCACCTTCTCTCGCATTACGAGTGCTCCTAGGATTAGGACAGTACACCCATTATGCTTATTGGATAGTCTTCTTCCAAACCATAGGCTGGTGCCGAACGGTAGGGAAAGAAGAAAACCATTTGGCCAAAAGGGGTGTGCAGAAGGTAATGACTAAAGACATATGAAGGGATGTGGAGAGATGGCATAGAAATATACGGTTACAGTTGTGAATCTGGATAATGGAAGAGGCATTACTAGGAATACCCGGATACCCTATCGAAACATATCAATGTTTCAGTTTCACTGTGAACTATTAAAGGAAATCTGATTTCCCAATTAGCCCTTGCTCCAGGGTATGTATTTACCAGGTATGATTCTTACATATTTATGGTTTTACAGATGATGAGTGCGAGTAAGTTATTGGGAATTAGGTGATCATCCTCATTATATCGAAATTCGTTGTCATTGGTGATATTTGAGAAAGTCACCTGGGTTGTTTGCCGGACGACAAATATTTGGTTTTGAATATCCGTCGTTGTGCACCAATTTCAAATTGATATATCTGTATGTCTATTTTTATAGAGTGAGATATACCTTTTTTAAATTATGTCTATGACATTTACCTATATCAGTGGATGGTTAGGTAAGGAGCATTAAACAGCGGTGTAATTCTTCTCAACCATAAGTACAGTTTTCAACCTACGACACACAGCGAATGAGTTATTAGACTCAAGGGACTTATACAGAGTATTGTATGTTGTCTAGCTTCCATGAGGACAGAGGGGTTGGTTCTCATACTATATTCGGTTTACTTATGAGGTCTCTAGTTTTTAGACCGGTGTTTCATAGAAACACAGGGTCCAAGTTTTGAGAAGTTATAGGTATGTGGATAAAGTAGAGGACCAGGTGTTGCAAGTATCGGGATTCATCAGGGTGATTGAAGATGTAGATACTTGTGTATGGTATTCAGTTGATAGTAATGATTAAGAAAACTTTCTTCTCTTTCAGGTTACTCATAATTGGAAACATTCCTAAGTTGAGTAACGCTGATCGGCCTCTTTCCATTTAGTTAACATGCACTGGAGACAGCTGCATGATTTGAATCTGGTTCAATTAAATCAGTGCCTCTGTTTCTGTATTGGATATAGAACAGTTTATATCTTGACATTGTTAAGGTACGGGGAGTTGTCCGGCTTATGCTTAAAACCAGACTCTGGATAACTCAAGGCACGTTTCTGTAATGGCTATTTGTGGGTTGACCCAGGCTATGACGAGGGTTGACTTTCTACCATTTGGAAGATCAATAGTGATATTGTTCTTGACTCGCTACAGTTTTAACAAAAATGGATTTTTTCAGAAAACGGTAGTGGGAGTATGGTAGAACTGGAAGTGATTCCAGAACCGCAAACGATTACTGAAAATTTGATAAGAACCTAAAGATTCAATCTGGTTTGACATTCCATTGGCCACTCCGCAGATATGGTGGGTAGCCTTAGGCACTCGAGAGGTACTACGGTAGCCTCAAGGACGGTGAAAGGGAGGTTCTTGTTTACCCAGACTTTCCATTGCTGTTGTTCCAGACTGTGAGACCCGGCAGGAGGATTAGTATAGCGTCGTTCTAAACTAGCTTTAGAAGTGTACAATTATATGACTCTGCCAGAGGGTTGTCGTAGTCAGTGGGAGCAGCAGAAGCATAATGGACAAGTAGCTTATGTCTATTTATAGACTAAAATAGATATAGCGGAGATAGATCATCTATTTCTGATGTGACAGTCATAGGTTTGACTTCATCAGAATAGGGGATGGATCTGTTAAGAAGGTAATAGGGTGTGATGTCCTGGTATTTGAGTGACATACACAGAGTAGGAAGTGAAGTTCCTATACTACGATCGGTTATACTTTGGTTGTCACGCAGTGGTTTCTCCACATGAGACTTGGATTTTATATCAGACATCCTGGTCACTAGATCTATGGTTTTAGATCTAGATTTGGGTGGTTTCCCAATCTGGGTACTTAGACAGCATTCTAAAGGTGTTTTAGAATGGACGACTCCTGGCACGGTAGTGTACCTGCAGGTGATGGAGTCACCCTCTCTAAAGGTGTCTTACTGACTAAAGGGGAGAGGGATGTTCATGATTGGCAGATCACTTGCTTAGGCAATTGAGTCAATCATGATATGTCAAGTACCACACCAATGTTGTTTTTGCAGTAGATGCAATAAGTTGATATTAATCCTATCCTGGAGAAATGATCGGAAGCAGTTTTAGAACATAAGTGGATGTTCTAGGGATTTGATAAACGGCAGCCTCCTTATGGAGACGGTTATCATTCCAGGCTTCCAAGGTGACCTGGATGACAGAGTGTCTGTCAGAGTTATAGTTTTCCCTCTGACGAGGGGAAGTAGTTTGGACAGGAGGTCCAAGCGGATACTGAGGGAGGCATGGCGCAGGATACTGATTAAGTTCAATTGACGATACAGTCTAAGAAGTTTGGATTTGGAGTACATTTATGAGCTAGGTCCCATCAGATATCCAGACACATTCTAAGACAGGTAGTGCTCATTTCGGGAAATGGCTTTCTCCGCGAACATGAGATAAAGAGAGACATAGAAAGAAACATCTGAGCGGATACACTCGCTGAGGCTATTCTTCGAACGCATTAGTTTCGCAAACAGGCTTTGTGAGACTGATTAGTAGAGGAGTTGGGTGTTCGGTATTACACGGGCTGTGAGTATGCGACATCGCAATAATTAGCCTCGAGTGCAAGTGAGAGATTGTTGGAGATAGTGCCCTCAGAGTCAATTATTGGATCACAGGCACGTGATTGCAATGATTGAGGGAGGACCTATACCGGTAGGACAGTCTTACTCAAGATGATATTATGCTATCTGGTTTATCTTTATCATCGTGTACTGCTTTAGGTGACCTTACAGGTCACTATTGCGCGTTGATAGAGCCCTTAGGATTCTTGCTTGACTGCCAGCAGTATGAGGGCGATCATATACGTGGGAGCTGGGGACTATAAGAACATCCTTAAGAGGTCCCTAGTCGAGTGAGTTTCGAGACAGGGCATCGATACTCCAGAGTAGACTAGTGTATACAGTCGAGAACCCGACGAGGGGCGGTGGCCGGTCTCACAAGCCACTGGTATCAGTTGGTTCACCTAACATGTATACAGGTGCTCATTGGGTTATGAGTACACCGGACAGGACTCGCCGGGAACTTGCTAGTTGGTCTTATACCTGACGTTAGATAGCAGTTCCCTGGTGACATGTGTGCAGGTTAGTTCATCGACCTGAGATCGTCATTTGTCTCGTGTGAGTTCCCACTGTATTTTGATTACTACCCTACTACGCTCAAAGGAGTTATGCAAACAGGTTTTAGTTGGGTACAGTCCCGAGCCACATGGAGGCAGTGAGCGGATCTTCAGGGGTTCGTCTCTCCCGGTATTTGGGGTGAGGTCGCGCTGTGTCTAGGAGAGCCATTACACGAAGTCCTTTTCGAAGGCAGGAGATTTACTGGTAGGTATTCCAGTAGTATCTCATGGTGTTCTGGGCTACACTCCGATACGACTTGTACCGCTTTTGGGGGTCTGACTTTTACCAACCCCCTAGGCCCGCCATGCGATGCTCATAGACGAACGGACCGGACTGTACGGATATTGTCACTGACAGGCTCAGTAGGGTGTCAGGATGAGTTCGCTCATCGACGTCCCTTTTGGTCAATACCTGGTAGCCCATTACGTATGGCTAATACCTCTGACGTTCTTGTGATTAAATCCACAGCCAAGGGATTGACGAGTCTTTAGAGTCCCCCACAGACCGTTTGCTCAAGTTTCGGGAGAAACGCTGTAGAGGCCGTATGGAGATATGGCAGGGTTCGATCAGATAGGTGCGGTATTGCACGGATCATGATCGGACGGATAATACTAGCGGGCTTTGGTTTAAGCCGGATCCTAGTATTGTACATTGTGGATTTTGTCTCATTGCATTTGTATTCAGTGGGAATACAAATGCGGGTATGTATATACAGTCGTGGGGTTTTCATGTAATGTATTATGGGATCGGTTTTTGAAGCTGCCAGTTTGCATTCCGTTTCGGCCATTTTCCTTTGTTTCTTTCCTTGGCTGAAAATTGGTGGAGCATGGCTTATTTGCAAATGTGCAAATTAGCATTGTGGAGGGTGGTCTTTGTATATTGTTGCTTCATGATGGTTTTCATGATGGGTGTAGCTTCCATTGACTCCATGGTTCATGATTGTTTGACCTTTGGTGATATGATGGGAGTAGGTTGTGATCATTGGATTCCTCATCATCACTCATCCATTTTCTCTTTCTTGATTATTGCTCACTCCCCCCATCTCATTCCTTATCATGGCCGGCCACGCATGAGAGAGGTCTGTCCCAATTTTTGGTGTGGGTTGGTTCTCATTTTGTTGGCACAAAAATCCCTTTGTTCATCCAAAAATTTCACATCTCATTCCTCCACCAAAAACCATGGCAACTTTAACCCTAAATGAGACATAGCTTTCTACACTTCATCTACAGTATCCTTGGGCACGTCGACTCGCCAACTTCATGCTCGAGTTGCCTCGGTCCAGAGGTGGGAGCCCGTAAAAGAACCGGGCGATGTGGTGCCCTTCCGACGAGGAGATGAAGACCGGAGATTCCGCGGGGAGATCGGGATGACGACGAGAAGACTGAAGGACACGGATCGCTCGGTATATCTCTCTACCCCTTTTCTAGTTTGCTAGGAGTAGGTTAATGGCCCGATCCAGGTTTATAGTGCACGGTGGCGCCTGTTTACAAGTTTCGTAAAAGTTTCGTTTCCGCATTTTGTCCTCGGATTGACGGCCGGGGCGCCGCCGTGCACTTACCGTTTCTAAACCGTAAGTCCCTCCCAATTCTCCTCCTTTTCTTTGATACTCTTTTTAAATAAAATACCGGTAAAAGTGGAGTTATTACCGATATCATCTTTTCTAAAACCTATAACTTCATTTTTTTTATCATTTGGTGAAACCAATTTTACTACTTCACTTGTAATCTTAATACCAATGTTTAGAATAAATTTTAACCAAGAATCTCATGTAAATCAATCATAATTGAACTTTTACATTAAAATGCCTTGAACTTTGTTATCACATCTTTTTGACAAAATTGCTTTACAATATCTTTAGGAAAACTACACTGGGTAACGACATACCCCTCACGTACACTGTGGTTATATAGCATGATGCTAATTTTTATGAATATTTGTTTCATAGAATAATCTTTACAATAAAATACCATATACGTTAAAAACCGGATTTCTTGTAAAACAGCATTTCATTTCCTTTGCGATTATGCATTTACAACCTTCTTTAGGGAACCCGCTAATGGATGGTGCAGATTATCATGCATCCTGGAGATATTAGAGCGAGATGCAGACCTCCTCACGGAGCATTCGATCTCGAAACGATTTAAATACGTTTTTAAGAAATACGAATTTTCTAAATAAAATAAAATTATTTTTAAAATTAAAATTATATAAAATTATAAATCCATATTTTCAAAATATAATAAATCTATATTTTTTTCTAATAAAAATGAAAGATTAACAAATGGCAATAAAATGACATCAAAATACCAAAAAAGGACAAGTTTTTCAGTAAAATACCATGAACATTCAAATGGTAAGTTTTTATCATTAAAATACCTAAATACTTAAAATCCATGCTCATGACAACCCTAAATAATACTAATTACAATGGAAGTTTATTTTTAACTATATTAAAAATAAACTTCATAAAAAAACCCTCGAGATATATAAAACAATATTTAAGGACTTTAGTAAATATAGGTTTAAACGAGATCAATTCTCTTGAGCCCTAGAGAGCCGGAGAAAGTGAGTGCTTGCCTATTTAAAGTAGACAACTTAACGAAGTTATCAATGACGATTGTCTTGGAAAAAGACATAAATCCTGCCGTCCATATGCAGCAGTTGCCGATAACTCCCGAACCTAAGAATTCCAGAGTTAAATCAGTACAAGTGTATGACTCAGTCTGAGTCCAATTCAAACCTGAATCCAAAATCAAACATGAATACTTGATCATGAACATGAATACTCGAATTCAAACATCAATATCAAACATGTATAATTGACTTGACTTGACCAACCATGGTTATAACTTGACATGACTACTTAAATACCTGATTACATTCTGAACATGAATACCTGAACATTTTGTATCCATGGTTTCGGCAAGACTTGTAAATATAATCTATACAATACATTACGCGGGGATAAAGGGGTAGATTGGTGTTCATACCATAATTTTGCATTATTATAGTCCCCATTCTTATGCATTTTACAAATAAACAGGTGCTTTTGACCCATGTCTGCTACATAGTTGCAGGTTACAGGTTCTCGGAACAAAAACAGTGAAAAGATGAAAAGAAGATACAAAAGTGAGACTACGACCAACGAATGGAAGAATATGGATCAAGCCTACATTTTGGAGAATAAACGAAGATCAATGGACGATTTCACAGAGTACAAAGGCAGCGCAAGGTTCAAGACTTCGTCACGAAGCAACAGTAAAAGTCCACTACAATTATTCACTGTGGAGATCCGGAAGAGAACCAGAAGACATTCAGAAGAACAAACTGAAGAAAATAGAAGCAATAATGCAACAGAACTACCCCAGGAAAAAGCAGCTCATGAAGACCCTACATGGCCGCGGATCCGCGGCCAAACATGGGTTCTGGTCACGGTTCCGCGGCCACGTGTCGCACGTGCCGGGACGTGTTCCTCGTGTCGGTGCATCGGTGCATTTGTTAGGTTTCTTAGGGGGTAAAATTGTAAAAACAGATATGACGCGATTGTAACCTAGGGTTTCTATGAATCTATAAATAGAACCCTAAAACCTGTTTTAGGTTATGCCTCTTTTTATTTATCTATTTCAAATCTGAAAATTCCTGTGTAAATGTTTGGAGAGAGCCATCAATAAAATTAGTAAGTTTTCTTTAACTTCCCTAGTGTAATTTTCTTATCTTCCTTAGTTAAATTAATTAGAAATGTTTTTCAATTCCCTAATGAGCGAGTAGTCTCCTCGCTTGTTAGGGTTAGATTTGGGGAAGGCTTGAGAGATGAAAATCTCCCACCCCTTTCTTGCCCATCATAAGTTTTTATAGGATTCCATGCATACATAACACACCGTTCCCTACGGCACCCTATCCCTCGAGGTAGCGGTGATACCGTAGTATAAAGGACCGGTTGTATATGTTTTTCATGGACGTTAGGGTAAGAATTAAGAAAGGAAAGACAAGAACCTAGAGGAAGAAACACTGTTTCTTCCTGATGGTACTAATCTCCTTTATTAATTGTTACAATAATACCTAGTAGATCTAAATTAGGGCATTGAAAGCGGTGGGAAATCTATACATTTCCAAACTTAACCTAAACCTAACCCTAGCAAAACTCTAGTATAGATAAAACTTAGTTTTTAGATTTAATTAATCCATTCACACCGTTTGGAATTAACTCGTTAGACCAAATTAGGAAATACACAATATCCCTGTGGACCGACCCGTACTCACCGGCTAGCTACCAAGCGACGCCGTTCTTGATTGCGGTTAACAAATATTTTTGATTCATCTTTTAAAAACGCAAGCACGATAAATCTCATTCCAATCAAATGGCGTCGTTGCCGGGGATGGCGTGTTATTTTTCTTTTTGCAATTTTGGGTTAATATAAAAAAAATCATAAAAACAAAAAAAAATATAAAAATTTAAAAATTTATCATCTTTTGTGAAGGGTATTTTTGTTTGAATTTTGCAGGACCGAAGAACAAATTCAGATCTGGAAAAATCCAGAGATCGAAACAACAGATCTGAACAACAGAGCAACATAAGAAGTTGAGAGATTTGAATCGACATTTGTGTTGCATTTCCGCCGCATTGACCAGACTTTGACCGTGCATCCGCGGTCAGGAGGTGACATCATCATCTCCAAAATTCTCTTGGGAACCGAACAGCCCAGACGACCGCGCTTCCGCCCCAAGAACCCCCTTCTTGCCGCAGAACCGCCGCCTCCTGGTGACATCAGCACGTGCAAATTTTTCTGTGAGCTTTCTCTCTCCTCCTCTGCAAATCCAAATATCTCTTCTGTAAAAATCTCCTGCAGGATTCTTTGTGCTAAAAAATAATCTCCTTCTTCCAATAATTGATCTTGTGCAGGATTCTTTGCGCCGCACTAATAAAAAAAATTGATTGCAAGTGATTGTTACTGCTTTGCATATTTTTAATTGGACTTTAAGGGGCTTGAGACCAATTCAGATTGGGTGGGGATTTCATCACCCTTCCCAGGACCCCAGAAATCACATAAGGCATATTTATTGACCATTATTTAATTAAAAAATATTAGACTCAGCCCTAAGGACGTCGCGTTCAATAGGACAGAGGACTAGTTATAAGCATCTACCGTTTATCCTAACCTGACTTTGTGGTGTCTAGGCAAGTGTGTCTAAGGCGAGTGGTTACTTAATTAGGGACACTACTTGGAGTGGAGAGCCTCCCACTCACCTGGCACTTACCTGGCCGCAATTGGCGGTGAAGAGGCGGTTTGAGGTCCTATTTCTAGCCCTTTGGAACAGTTAGAAGCTGTCTAGCTGACCCTAGATCTAGGCCTGATTGTGCACTTGTGGTTGATTGCATTTGTGTCAAAGCCTTTTATCGAAAAATCTTTTTGCAAAAAGCAACACATAAAAAAAAGAAGGAAAATTTTTACAAAAACTTGCAACTTGTCGCTAAAAATCCTTGCACCCCACTTACACCACTTTCTTCTCATTAACGTTTTCTTACCCCCCCCCCACATTCTGTTTTTCACCTTTTTGACTACACTACCTCTTTAGTGTATGTCCGGTTGGACTAGGGACACTAGCGCCCGATTAGTCCGTGTTTCGTTGGTACCGACCGACGAAACTTTCGACTCCGAAGTCGAAATTCCTTCCACTTCCTTACCTTCACCTTCAAATTCTTCTTCCGAAAGTATATCGGGATATAATTCTAACACCACCTTACCCACGGGACTGATTCCACCTCCGTTAGGTGCGAATAACCCGCAATACCCACCTGTTGAAGCGCCCCAACAAATCGCGCTCCAGGATCTCTTCTACCTTGTCCGCACCGCCCTACCTACTTGTCTTTCACTCCCACCGGCAAATGGGGACAATTTTGAGATCAAACCCTACTTCATCAATATGCTGCCAAAATTTCACGGACTGGAATCCGAAGATGCATATATCTTCATAAACAAATTCCAAAACGTTTGCGCAATGATAAAAACAACCCAATTATCAGATGATGCTATAAGGCTAAGGGTCATTCCTTTCACCTTATTTGACTTAGCCGAGAAGTGGTTATACAACACAGCATCACATTCAATTAAAAATTGGGACGAGTTTGTTTAAGCTATTCTTAAAAAGTTTTATTCTCATCACAAGACCGTGAGAATTCGCAATGAGATTATACAATTTTCCAAGCTTCCATCCGAACCATTTTGGAAGTGTTTTGAATGATTCAAAAACCTACTTGTTCAATGCCATCACCATGGGATCGAAAATTGGCAACTTTGCCAAACATTATACGAGGGATTGAATCCTGCAACGAAGCAGTTGCTAGAAACCATTTGTCAAGGTCACTTTCTAACAAAATCTAGTGAGGAAGCGTGGCAGTTTCTCGAGGATCTTGCTGAACAAACACTTCAGTGGGAAAGCACCAAGACCACATCATCTTCTTCTATTGTTCAATCTAGGGTAGGCATACATCAATTAGATGTGTCGATTGCTATGAAGGCCGAAATGGCCGCACTTACGAAAAAGCTAGAAGCCATTGAGACCAAAATCTCATCGCCTTCTCCTGCCCCCGCTTTACCCCATAGAACTGTTTGTGCTTGTTGTTCGGATCCATCATATCTTACCGAAGATTGTCCTTACAATCCACCCGTTCAAGGACAAGATCAGGTCAATGCTGCCTTTCAGCAACGACAAAGAAATGATCCTTACTCTTCGACTTATAATCCGGGATGGAGGAGCCACCCCAATTTTGCTTGGAATCAAAATCAACAATTCTAAGGAAACAACAACTTTCAAAGGACTCCTCCTCCACAACAACAAGCACCTCCACAAACTCTATACCAGCAACAGGGGATTTCCCAACTCATGAACTTGCTTTGAAGGTTGCCCGATGCTATGAGGCAGTTGTAAAGAAGAAGGGCAGACCGAAGACTGCCGGTGTGAAATACCCTGCCACACAGATGACAGGAGAATCCTCTTCTAGGCCGATCTTTGCACCCAGGAGACTGGGAGGATCATTTAACCGGTCCAATCCAGATTTCTGTTTCTAATGCAAGAGAACTGGACACTTGGTGAAAAACTGGAGGCGTGCAAATGGCCTGTGTTTGATTTGTGGCGCATCCACTCACGCGATAGGAGCATGTCCATATCGTATCAACACAACACTAGCACCCAGACCCGCAATCACAGCCCTACAGCGGCCAACTATACAGGCTCCTGCATCTCGTTTAGCTCTCCCTGCACCAGCTCCACGTGGACCACCTGCACAGCCTCAACGTCAGTGCAATCAGGCACAGAGAAACGTGCCTCAAGGGTAGAGAAACATGCCCCAAGGACGCATGAATATGCCTCTAGCAAGGAGGAATGTACCACGACGTCGGGCTTTTACAATGACGGTTGAGGAAGCCGAAGCTACAAGACAAGTCATCACTGGTAATTCCTAATTCTTTCAAATCTTATCAATACTTGTGTATCACTATACTTTTTTTAAATCTAAAACCAAACTCACACAACTTAGGTACTATACTAGTAGCCACCCTTACTGCACTCGCACTTTTCGACACTGGAGCGTAACACTGCTTCATGTCGCAACGATTCGTGAGAATGCATGTGATTCCCGTGAAGCCACTCATTTCAAGCTGGAATGTCAGTTCCGGGAATGAAGTATTGAAGGAAACTATGGGGTTTGATCAGTGTCCAGTTGTAGTTTGCAGACGAGAATTCTACGCAAATTTCAAAGTACTGGATATCCGAAATTTCGATATTGTGTTTGGAATGGATTGGCTGGGAGTATTCTATGCTACGATTGACTGTCGTCAAAGGAGGGTAGTATTTAAAATACTAGATCACCCGGTCTTCTATTTCAAAAGTGGAGATAGAAACTTGGAGCCAGAAAGATACCGTGCTAAACTGAAGAATGCAGAAGTGTTCTCTCTACCGGCAGAAGAAGAAAAGCCCGAGGTGGTTCGAAAGTTCGAGGATGTGTTCCGTGAAAATATATCAGGTTTTCCTCCCAATCGAGCTCTTGAGTTCAGTATTGATTTACAACCTGGTACGCAACCTGTAATCAAAGCTCCGTACCGGTTAAGTCCAGAAGGATTGAAGGAGATTCGCATTCAGTTGGACGAACTCCTGATGAAAGGTTGGATTCGTCGCAGTACTTCAAGCTGGGGATGACCGGTATTACTTGTGAAGAAGAAAGAAGGTTCATACAGGATGTGTGTGGATTATCGAGCTCTGAACGAAGTGACGATCAAGAACAAGTATCCACTACCACGCATTGATTATCTTTTCAGTCAGTTAAGTGGGTCTTGTGTATTTTCGAAGCTAGATCTTCGTTCGGGTTATCATCAGGTGAAGGTCAAAGAGTCCGACATTCCGAAGACGGCGTTTAGGACTCAATATGTTTATTATGAATATCTCGTAATGCCATTTGGAGTGACCAATGCACCTTCCATCTTTATGAACCTGATGAACCAAGTTTGCCGAGAGTACTTAGACAGGTTCATTGTCATCTTCATCGACGGCATCCTGGTGTATTCAAAGAATCGGAAAGAACACGCCGAGCATTTACGGATTGTCCTGGAGATAATGAGACAACATCAGCTCTACGCAAAGTACAACAAGTGTGAATTTTGACTAGATCAAGTCGGATTTCTCGGACATATCGTTTCAGGCGAAGGAATCTCAGAAGATCCAACTAAGGTGTCAGCTGTCAGCAAGTGGCCGACACCAATGACGGTGAAAGATATACAAAGTTTCTTAGGATTAGAAGGATACTGCGGACGATTCATCGAAGGCTTCTCAAAGATTGCATCACCCCTGACCATGCTCACACGTAAAGATGAAGCATTCGTGTGGTCAGAAGCATGTGAAAAAGCTTTTATAGAACTCAAGTTAAGACTAATCTCTGTACCTATTCTTGTAATGCCAGATCAATCTAGAGGATTTGTTATGGATTTTGATACGTTCGGTAAAGGATTAGGATGTGTTCTACACCAGCATGGAAAAGTTGTTGCTTTTGCATCAAGACAGCTAAAGGAACATGAGCGCAACTATCCAACACATGATCTGGAATTGGTAGCTGTCATCTTCGCACTTAAGATTTGGTGCCACTATCTCTTGGGAGAACGAGTGGATATATACACTGACCACAAGAGTCTGAAGTATGTATTTACTCAGAAAGAACTAAACATGCGGCAGAGAAGATGGCTAGAACTCATGGCGGACTTCGACATCAACCTACAGTAACATCCTGGGAAGGTGAACGTAGTTCCTGATGCACTTAGCAGCCAGACATTAGCAATGAACCTCACCGCTCAGTGGAAGCTACAGCATGAATTGCATGAATTGGCGATCGAAGTAGTTATTCCAGGTGTAGGGTTCCTTAGCACTCTCACTAGGTTTTATAAGGCATCGGGTATGCAATTTTAAGAAATCTAGATAGCAAAGCAACCCAAACAAAGGATCTAACTAGAGAATTAGGGTTTAACTAAGCAAGTAAATAACTATACTCTACGTGAAAAAGGAATACAACCTTTGTAGATCGGTCCTTCACTTCTAAAGCTCCGTGTAGTAGTCCCTTAGCTCCAAGTGGTGGTCTTCTGGACTCTCGTTAGGCTCCACTAGACGAAACGAACAAGCTTGCTTAAAGATCTTCGAGGCCGAAGATGATCTACGTCGAGGAATCTCAAACTCAAGCTACCTCTTCACTAATGGAGAATTGGTGAAGCAAACAACCTATACTAAATGGCTAGTTTGGTATAGATTGGTGAAGTGGGAATTTTGCTCACTTTAGAATTATTTTTCTCTCTCTTTCTTCACCTCAAGAAAACCTATAGAGCTAAATTGAGATGAAGAAGAAGATGAAGTGGTGAATAATAGCAACCATGGGCGAGAAAATATCATAGATGATATTTGTAGAGACTTAACCATGGCTAAAGATAATGGTTGGGTTAATAAATATCTAGAGTAAAACAAAACTAGTGGACTAAGTCAATGGTTTCCACAAGCTTCTACAAGCCTCCAACACATGACAATTTCCACCTAATTTTGTTTATTCCCTAAATAAATAATCACCACTATTATCTTAAGTATGGTATGAGTCTCATACACCCATGTACAATGTATCATCAAGCATGACACAAAAAAAAGAATACATTAATATATATCACATATATATTAAATGTATATGTAGAAAAGAAATTCTTAAGTGAGCTAATATTAGTTAATATATATTAATATATCAAATATATAATTATATATTAAATTATTAAATCAACACTTGATTTAATAATCCGGCTATATCATATATAACCGACTAATATCATTTATATCATCTTATTGAATCAACACTTGATTTAATAACCTGGCTATATCTCATATAACCGACCGATATCATATATCGCGAGATTAGAATATGGTATCTCATACACATATTAATCTCGGTCCCGCACATATCACATTTGTGCCCTGCTTCGTTTTGCTTGAGCCAGGAAACCTCTGTGTAGGACTCTAAAGACTCGTCAATACGCCGGCAGTAGGTAACGATCATATCAGTCACCCATAAGACGTCAGCGGTACTAGATGGACGTAATGTTTACCCGGGTATTGAGCGATCAGAAGATCAACAAGCAAGCTTGTCTATACTCCCGTGAATCCAATAACACTACCGTACAGTCCGGTCTTTTCGTCAGATATGTCGCATATCTTGCCTGGGGGTGGTAAACGTCAGACCCCCAATAGCTTGATAAGGCATGCCGATGTGAGGCTCATAACGGTTCGAGAAACTACATATGACACTTACCAGTAAATCTCAGCAACCCTGGCTAGGGATTTAATGTTATGGCCAATCGAGCACAGCGCAACATCAACCCCCAATACCGGAAGAGACGAAACCCCTCATATCGCTCATTGCCTCCATGTGACTCGGGATTGTACCCAAAAACTACCTGTTTGCACGCTCTTTTGAACATGGTAGGTTGGAAATCAAAGCACAGTGGGAATCACACAAGATTCTATGACGATCTCAGGTCTACAGACTAAACTATACCAGTGTCACCAGATAACTGCTATCTGACGATAGGTATAATACTATCTAGGAGTTCTCGGCGAGTCCAGTTCGGTGTACCCATTCTCCACTGAGCACCCGTATAAAATCTTTGATGTCAAACACTAATGGATGTGGGATCATCTATCTCCCATCAAATGGGTCAAGAAACGTATACGCTAGTCTACTCTGAAATATCGATGCCCTTTCTAGATACTACCATGACTAGGAACAATTAAAGGATGGACGTATGGACTACCCTGGCCCCACTAATATGATCTCCATCATAGATCCGGTAGTCAAGTACACATCCTAAGGGCTTTATCAACATGTAAGAGAGAGACGATTTAAAGATACATGTATACATGTTAAGATAAAGTGCAAATAGATAGCATACTATCAAGTCGAGCAAGAAATTTCTCTCTATATATGTCCAAGCATCCACTATAATATACAATCATGTACAATAATAGCCTCTGGGGCATACATACAACTAACAATCTCCCACTTGCACTAAGGCCAGTTATTGTAGTATCTCATACCCAACATCCCAAAGAGTCTCTCAAACTGTATTTGGGGTATGGCCTTCGTGAGTGGATCCGCCGTGTTATTCTTCGTGTCAACTCTCCTGACCTCGATCTCCCAGAGATCAACTATCTCCCGGATCAGGTAATACCGCCTAAGAATATGTCCGGATCGCTGATGGGACCTGGGGTCCTTGGCTAAAGCCACTGCTCCAATGTTATCACAATAAAAAGGTATTAGATGCTCGATGGACGGAACCACACCAAGTTTGGTTATGAACTTCTTCATAAAGACAGCCTCTTTGGCGGCATCATTGGCAGCGATGTATTCAGCCTCCATCGTCGAGTCTGCCACGGTATCATGCTTGGAACTCTTTCAACATACCACCCCTCCATTGAGGGTGAAGGAAAAACCCGAGACCGACCTAAAGTCGTCCTTGTCACTCTGGAAGCCCATGTCAGTAAAGGACTCCACTTGGAGTTCACCATTATCATACACCAAGAACATTTCTTTAGTCCTTCTCAAGTACATATGAATGTTCTTCACAGCTGTCCAGTGATTCTCCCCAGGATCTGATTGATACCTGCTTACAACACTAAGTGCGTACGCTACGTCCGGTCGGGTACATAACATCGCATACATGATATACCCGACTGCCAAAGCATAGGGTATCCCTTGCATGCGAGCCCTCTCCAAATCAGTCTTGGGGGACATCTCTTTAGAGAGAGTGATTCCTGAGATCGTGGGTAAATTTCCACGCTTGGAATCTTCTATACTAAACCCCTTTAGTATGGTATCAATGTACCTGGATTGAGACAATCTCAACATCCGTTTAGATCTATCTCTATAGATCTTAATCCACAAGATGTAGGAGGCATCACCCAGATCCTTCATGGAGAATCTTTGTGATAAGAAGAGCTTGACCGAGTACAACGTAGGAACATCATTTCCTATCAAGAATATGTCATCCACGTACAATACAAGGAAGACAACCTTACTCTCTGCAACCTTTTTGTATATACATGTCTTATCTACGTTTTTGATGAAGTCAAACTCTCTGACTGCCACATCAAAACAGATGTTCCAACTCCGCGATGCCTGCTTTAACCCGTAAATTGATTTAAGCATCCTGCACACTTTTCCGCTGCTCCCACTATCTACGAAGCCATCTGGCTGAGTCATGTACACGTTCTCTTCTAAATCACCATTTAGAAAAGCGGTCTTGACATCCATCTGCCAGATTTCGTAGTCATGGTATGCAGCAATGGCAAGTAGGATTTGGATAGACTTAAGCATAGCCACTGGAGAAAAGGTTTCATCATAATCCATACCTGGTCGTTGATGAAAACCTTTTGCTATAATTCTAGCTTTGAAAGTCTCAACTTTTCCATCTACACCAAGTTTCTTCTTAAAGATCCACTTGCTCCCAATGGGTTTTACCCCTTCAGGAGCAACTTCCAAAGTCCATACTTTGTCGGTGTACATGGATTCCATCTCAGATCGCATTGCATCCAGCTATTTCACAGAGTCCACACTCGTGATGGTCTGCTCGAAACTAGTTGGGTCATCATCTTCCATGATGCAATTCCCGCTCCCACCGTCAATGAGAAAACCGTAGTATCTCTCAGGTGGATGAGGAACCCTACTAGATCTGCGGAGTGGCTGGGGTTCATTGGGTAATATTGGATCCTCTGTAACTATCAAATCATCAGTTGTTGTTTGTGTGGCTGTAATTTCTTCCAGTTCTACCTCTTTGCCACTAATTTCTTTTACAAGAAATTCCGTTTCTAAAAAGGTGGCATATTGAGAAACAAACACCTTTTGTTCCTCAGCGTGGTAGAAAATATGTCCTTGTGAATTCTTTGGATATCCCACAAACTTACAAAGAACTGATCGTACCTCGAGTTTGTCCAGATTTTGCCGTTTGACATAGGCCGGACAACCCCATATCTTAACCCATTTAAGATATGGTCTTTTTCCACTCCATATCTCATATGGTGTTTTAGGCACCGATTTTGATGGAACTTGATTCAATAGGTATGCGGCTGTCTCCAGTGCATAACCCCAAAAGAAAATAGGTAACTCAGCAGTACTCATCATAAAGTGCACCATATCTAATAGGGTGCGATTCCTCCACTCCGATACACCGTTGTGCTGTGGTGTATACGGAGGAGTAAGCTGAGAGAGAATCCCATTCTCTTTTAGATAATCCAGGAACTCTGTGCTCATGTCTTCTCCCCCTCGATCAGATCAAAGGATTTTAATACTTTTACACATCTGGTTCTCAACTTCATGCTTATATTCTTTGAATTTCTCAAAAACTTCAGACTTGTATTTCAACAGGAACACATGTCCGAATCTTGAGAGATCGTCAGTGAATGCAATAAAGTATGAGGAACCATTCCTGGCATGTGTAGACATAGGACCGCATACATCACTATGTATCAGTCCCAAGAGTTCATTAGCTCTTTCTTCGTGTCCAGTAAACAGAGTTTTGGTCATTTTGCCTTTGAAACATGACAAGCAAGTTTCATAAGATGTAAATTCAAACGGGTTTAAATATCCATCCTTATGTAACTTAGCTAGTCGTGTTGCATTGATATGACCTAGTCTACAATGCCACAAGAAGGACTCATTCATTTCTGAACTTTTCCTCTTGTGTGTGTTTTGTACGTTAAGAACTGTGGTTTGGTTTAGAACGTATATGCCATTACTTAACGAGCCTAATCCAATCAACTTTTGATTTAGAAAAATGTTCATAACATTATCCTGCAATACAAAATTATATCCTTCTTTACTTAATAAAGAAATTGATACAATATAGCATATCAAGTTCGGTATGTAATAACATTCGTTCAGAATCTAATAACATTCGTTCAGAATAAATGTATTACCAGTTAGTAATACAATGTGATATTTGCCAACTGCTTTGGCTGCAACATTCGCACCATTCCCTACTTTTACAGAATGATCACATATTCCCAGTTCTCTACCTTTCTTTAGCCTATGTAACATATTACATATGTGAGATCCCGATCCGGTATCTAATACCCAGGACGTAGAGTGTACTGAGAAATAGTTCTCGGTAACTAACACACCCGAAGATGATACATCAACATGTTCATTTCTCGTTTGGGTGGCGTGGGAATCCGTATATTCCCTTATTTCGTGCTCGGACTTATAACAATTATAAGATAGAGCGGTACCAACGTTCCTCAGCCCAGTATAACAAGCAGGTTCGGTCAATACATCCATATTATTATCTTGATTAAGGCATGTCATGGTCGCTACCTGGAGAGAGAGAGAAGAAAACACTTAGCGTATGCTATTGCAAGATTAGATTGGTTATTATTTTATCTAATCAGGATGGCTCCCACTGTTTTTATCAAATCTTCCTTCAAACCCTAAAAGGTAAATCTAGCCGGGATTAATTACACCCTGCAAGTTCGCTAACCGGTCAGCCAGGTCAGTATTGGTACTTTGAGGGAGGTTCCCCGTGCTTTCGCACGGACCTAATTAAAGTAAATCTCATTTTCCCATAGGAATAACCCAATTGACACCTTTCTAGACACCTAATGGGTTAGCTAATTGTAAAGTGCAAAACTCTCCCAGGAGTAACACTTACTTGCAGTGGGTATCGGGATCCAACTATCTCATAGAAGGTATGCAATCTCATTGCAAATTTCAACACTTGAAATTCCCAATAATATTTTGCCCCTATCAACTTATGACCTTAACATAGTCAACAAATCATAAGCGCTGGCCAAGTTCAACCGGTCATTTCCTGATTGAATTAAACCCACCCGTACGACCCTTAACATAGTCAATAAAGCCGTACGACTACCCTAATCCAATCGCATCATATGGTTGCAGATAAGCACTAATTAGCTACCGCACACTACGCCTTAACATAGTCAACAAACGTACCACGAATACTAAGTAGCACTTATCTGAAATGACGGAGGGCTACGACAGGTTTTTAAGAAAACATTTTGTGTAATGAACTTGATATCATTGTAGAATCGAGTGATTTGAAAAGGAGTGGTTTAAGCTCCTCTTTTAAAATCGAGTATTTTTCAAAACAAACCGAATAGGTTGTAGCATTTGCTAGCTTTTACTAAAGAGGTTATTCCCATTGAAGGGATCTCGGCTCTTTCCTCATCGAATGAGGTGCTGGATATTCATCAAGGAATACCGCTATGCAAAGCACGAACTAGAGCTACCATTTTGAAAATTTGATTCTACAACATCTTTAGGTTTCTTTCCTTTCATTAATCTCATTAATGAAGTCCAATCATTTATGCTTCCTAAACATCACAGAAGAAACGAAAATACAACGTACGCTTATGCCATCCGCATTCGCCTCGGGGTCCCGTCATGCATCATTAGGTTAGTTAACTAATGGCAGAGCGGGGGCAGCACTAGATTTACCTTTTAGGGTTAGGAGACCCAGACTCAACTCCTCGAGATGGTCTCCCACTGGACTCTAGAACCCGGTTACTTGTGCTGCCTGCCTTGGGTCTATCCTACTACGGAAAAGTAAATAATATACATCAATGGTGACATCATCCTCAACCCGGAAGTGTCCCAATAAAAGAATATTACATACAAGCTTTTTACATGAATGAAAATGAAAAACTCTCATCTCACGCAAAAATCCCCGGCTATTCAAACACGACGATCCAATATAACATATCACAGCAACACATAACATCATAGGTCATCAAGGAAAGTAAATATGCGTATCCTAATTGTCGTTGACGTATAGCAACGAAACCGGCGATACACCACATATTACACTTACGATCGCAGAAAAGAAAGTGAAAACTACAACAATTAGAATCCGCAACCACCTTAGACATTATAAATCCGAAATATCACATACTTCGGATTTCATGCATAACCAAATGAATTCCTTAGACATCATAAACCCGGAATATCTCATATTCCGAATTTCATGCCTAACATTATAAACCCCGCATTTTGGTCTCAATATTGAAAACACTTTTCAATAACTAGTCGGGCAATTCAACAAGATTCCCGACATCTTGATGGAATGCTCGTCGGAAACTTTAGTAGACGACCGCACCCCCGATGCCGTCGACGAAGTGCACTTAGCCGGAACACCGTGGCCGCGAGCACCCGAATGGATGCTTTTGGCTACAGGGTTCTCCTACAGTCACTTGGTCGAGGCTATGGGGCGTTGTTATCTAGTAATGTTACCCAACGAGTATCCGCGTACACTATGTGATTGCAACGGAGTTTTAATCCATATCAAAACCCCGTAACAACCGATCAAATGAGACTAATTTGCTAGATTTATAAAATTCAAACTAGTTTTCATAAAACTAATTATTGTGGATTCCAAATATTGTATCACAAATCACAGATATCTAGACGATGTTAAATATTTCGATCGAATCAACAAACTCTAAAAATTCCTAGAGAGCTCAACACTTGAGCACAGTTAAAAATAACACGACTCTAAAAATTCCTAGAGAGCTCAACACTTGAGCACAGTTAAAAATACCCAGACAGTGCCCCAAGCACCTACGGACCAACACAAGAAGCCACGCTCCCTGCCTCACCGACGGCGCCGCGGAACCGCTCCCAAAGGCATGCTTTGGCCGCGCTTTCGCGGCCGTTTGGTCGACTTAGGCCGTCGTTTTTCTTGTGGGTCGATAGAATACCCTGCACAATTTTTTGAATATTTTTAATTTGGAAAAATCCAACATTTGGAAAAATTTCTAGAGAGCATGTAATTTTGGGTTTTTGAAGTTAGATCGAACACTTTAACTTCGTCTAGGCCACTCATAATGCTCTAGCTTGGCTCTGATACCACTATAAGGTTCCTTAGCACTCTCACTAGGTTTTATAAGGTATCGGGTATGCAATTTTAAGAAATCTAGAGAGAAAAGTAACCCAAATTAAGGATCTAACTAGAGAATTAGGGTTTAACTAAGCAAGTAAACAACTTTACTCTAAGTGAACAAGTAATACAACCTTTGTAGACCGGTCCTTCACTTCTAAAGCTCTGTGTAGTAGTCCCTTAGCTCCAAGTGGTGGTCTCCCGGACACTCGTTAGGCTCCACTAGGAGAAACGAACAAGCTTGCTTAAAGATCTTCGAGGCCGAAGATAATCTACGTCGAGGAATCTCCAACTCAAGCTACATCTTCACTAATGGAGAATTAGTGAAGCAAACAACCTATACTAAATGGCTAGTTTGGTATAGATTGTCGAAGTAGGAATTTTTCTCACTTTAAAATTATTTTTCTCTCTCTCTTTCTTCGCCTTAAGAAAACCTAGAGAGCTAAATTGAGATGAAGAAGAAGATGAACTGGTGGATAATGGCAACCATGGGTGAGAAAATATCATAGATGATATTTGTAGAGCCTTAACCATGGCTAAAGGTAATGGTTGGGTTAATAAATATCTAGAGTAAAACAAAATTAGTGGACTAAGTCAATGGTTTCCACAAGCTTCTATAAGACTCCAACACATGACAATTTCCACCTAATTTTGTTTATTCCCTAAATAAATAATCACCCTTATTATCTTAAGTATGATATCAGTCTCATACATCCATGTACAATGTATCATCAAGCATGACACAAAAAAGAATACATTAACATATATCACATATATATTAAATGTATAAGTAGAAAAGAAATTCTTAAGTGAGCTAATATTAGTTAATATATATTAATATATCAAATATATAATTATATATTAAATTGTTAAATCAACACTTGATTTAATAATCCGGCTATATCACATATAACTGACTAATATCATTATATCATCTTATTGAATCAACACTTGATTCAATAACCCGGCTATATCTCATATAAACGACCGATATCATATATCGCGAGATTAGAATACGGTTTCTCATACACATATTAATCTCGGTCCCGCACATATCACATAAGTGCCCTACTTCATTTCGCTTGAGCCAAGAAACCTCTATGTAGGACTCTAAAGACTCGTCAATACGCCGACAGTAGGTAACGATCATATCAGCCACCCATAAGCGGTCAGCGGTACTAGCTGGACGTAATGGCTACCCGGGTATTAAGCGATCAGAAGATCAACAAGCAAGCTTGTCTATACTCCCGTGAATCCAATAACACTACCGTACAGTCCGGTCTTTTCGTCAGATATGTCGCATATCTTGCCTGGGGGTGGTAAACGTCAGACCCCAATAGCTTGATAAGGCATGCCGATGTGAGGCTCATAACGGTTCGAGAAACTACAGATGACACTTACCAGTAAATCTCAGCAACCCTGGCCAGGGATTTTCTGTTATGGCCAATCGAGCACAGCGCAACATCAACCCCCAATACCGGAAGAGACGAAACCCCTCATATCGCTCATTGCCTCCATGTGACTCGGGATTGTACCCAAAAACTACCTGTTTGCACGCTCTTTTGAACATGGTAGGTTGGAAATCAAAGCACAGTGGGAATCACACAAGATTCTATGACGATCTCAGGTCTACAGACTAAACTATACCAGTGTCACCAGATAACTTCTATCTGACGATAGGTATAATACTATCTAGGAGTTCTCGGCGAGTCCAGTTCGGTGTACCCATTCTCCACTGAGCACCCGTATAAAATCTTTGATGTCAAACACTAATGGATGTGGGATCATCTATCTCCCATCAAATGGGTCAAGAAACGTATACGCTAGTCTACTCTGAAATATCGATGCCCTTTCTAGATACTACCATGACTAGGAACAATTAAAGGATGGACGTATGGACTACCCTGGCCCCACTAATATGATCTCCATCATAGATCCGGTAGTCAAGTACACATCCTAAGGGCTTTATCAACATGTAAGAGAGAGACAGTATAAAGATACAAGCATACATGTTAAGATAATGGGCAACCAGATAGCATACTATCATATCGAGCAAGATAGTCCTCTCTATATATGTCCATGCATCCGCTATAATATAAAATCATGTACAATAATGGCCTCTAGGGCATACATACAACTAACACCAGGTAGCACTTCATATTTGATGAACTTACAATTCCAGTTCACTCTTGTCAATCAGATCAAGGCAGCTCAAGCAAATGATGCCAAGCTACAAAAGATCTGAGAACAAGTAGAAAGTGGACTCCGAACTTACTTCATCATTCACAAAGACGGATCCTTGAGATATGGAAGTCGATTATGTGTACCAGTCGGTTCTGTTCGAGAAGAATTGATGAAAGAAGCTCACAGCTCTCCTTATTCTGTACACCCCGGTGGTACGAAAATGTAAAAAAAACTACGGCAACACTACTGGTGGTATGGAATGAAGCGCGAAGTAGCTAGAAGCATAGCCAAGTGTTTGGTGTGTCAGCAAGTGAAGGCTAAATATCACAGAACTGCTGGTCTACTTCAGCCGTTACCAATTCCAGAATGGAAATCGCAGCACATTACCATGGACTTCATGACTGCCCTTCCTCGCAGTATGAAGGGTAATGACGCAATATGAGTTATTTTGGATCGAATCACCAAGTCGGCTCACTTTATTCAATTTCGTGTTGGCCAGTCAACCGCGACGCTAGCAAAGAAGTACATGGAGGTAAGCATAAATCTAAAGTAAGATTTAAACCTTAAAAGTGTACTATATTTGATACCTATGAACTCATGTAGGAGATCGTGAGATTACATGGAATACCTTTTTTCATCGTCCTCGATCGTGATACAAGATTCCGATCATAATTCTGGCAAAGTCTGCAAGCTAGCCTTGGAACAAGTCTGAATTTCAGCACGGCTTATCATCCATAAATGTACGGACAGTCCGAGCGAACAATTCAGATTCTGGAAGACATGCTAAGAGCTTGTATGTTATACTTCGGAGTTTTGTGGAAAGATCACCTACATCTTGTGGAGTTTTCATACAACAACAGCTATCAGCCAAGCATTGGAATGGAACCATTCACAACACTCTACAGACGGAAGTGTTGTTCACCGCTAAGTTAGGACAACGTCGAAGATCGTGAACTTCTTGGACCAGAGATGATCGTAGCAACTGTAGCACGATCAAGGAAAGATTGCGCACAGCCCAAGACCGACAGAAGCATTAGGCAGATGCAAAGCGGCGATATCTGGAGTTACAACCTGGAGACCATGTTTTCCTAAAGATATCTCCAAACATAGGAGTGATCCGTTTTGGTAAGAGGGGTGAGTTAAGTCCCAGATACATAGGACCGTTCGACATACTCGAACGAGTTGGAGAAGTGGCATACCGTTTAGCGCTTCCACCCTCATTGGAAGGTGTGCACAACGTATTCCACATATCCTAGCTACGACGATATGTAAGTGACCCCAGCCACATAATTGATCACTCAGAGCTCACAGAACAAACTGATCTAACCTGCAAGCAACAACCAGTTGAGATCCTGGACTGAAAGGTGAAGATATTACGGAACAAGGAAGTAAACTTGGTCCGAGTGATATGGAGAAAGGATTTGCATGGAGAAAGGATTCGCCAGGAGAATTAACATGGGAACGAGAAGAAGACATGCGTGCAAGATACCCTTATCTATTTGAAAATTAGTCCCTATGTAAATGTGAATTTCGAGGACGAAATTTTTATAAGGAGTGTAGAATGTAACTACTCTAAAATCTTTGTATGGAAATGAGTTTTACAGCCTGAGTTTGAGTTATAAGTCACTTTTGTGAAATAACAGCAAGAAGCCACTTGTAGCTCACTGGTAAAGCCCTTGCACTGCTGTGACGTAGCCCCTGTGTACGATTTCCATCAGACACGAAATTTTTTTTACTTTTTGGAAGACCAAAAGGTTGCACGTGCAATACACGGGGAAATGAAAAGTTTAGAAAAATCAAACATGTGGAAAATGGTTTAAATAGAGATTAAATCAAGTGGAACGAATCTCGAGACCAGAGCCTCAAGATCGACCGGCCAATATTGCTTAAAAACCGGCGCCAACGGCTCAAATGAGGCCAATGAAGCCCGTGCTCTACACACATGACTCTTCAGCTACCCCTAACCCCTCTGCACTGTTTGATTTCCCTGCAATCAAACAGAGACCTTTCATTTCACAATTAAACACCATTTTAATACTTGTTAATCCATGATTTTAATTTCCAAACCCTAATTCTCCACTCAAAATACCACCCACAATTTGGCTCAGCACCATTCTCAAAATTCTAGCCAAAACTCTCTAAAAAGATCCTAGTGCAAGTGAAGTAAAGTGGAGTTAGCGAGCAAGTTGGTTCCGGCGAAGATCGAAGCCAACTCCGGAGCTCCCGCGACACCACGAAGACCATCCTCTCTTCTTTAACCTTTCTTTGAAGTTTCTAAACCGTAAGCTGTTAGTTATGTATATGCCCTAGAGGCCATTGTTGTACATTTAATGTAATTATAATAGATGCTTGGTTATATACAGAGAGGACTTTCTTGCTCATCATGATAGTATGCTATTTGGTTTCACTTTATCTTAACATGTTGACTTGTATTGGTTTACTGTCTTACTCTCACATGTTGATAAAGCCCTTAGGATCTGTACTCGAATACTGGGACTATGACAAGATCATACTAGAGGGGCCATAGTAGTCGATGAGTACATTCTATAACTGTTCCTAGTCGAGGGTATATCGAGACAGGGCATCGATACACCAGAGTAGACTAGCGTAAACGCATCTCGACCCATATGATGGGCGATGGATGATCCCATATCCATCGGTGTTTGACATCAGAGATGGTGTACGGGTGCTCAGTGGAGACTGGGTACACTGGACGGACTCGCCGAGAACTCCCAGTTGGTGATATACCACACGTCAGATGGCAGTTCTCCGGTGACACTGGTACAGGGTAGTCTGTAGACCCAAGATCGTCATAGAGTCTTGTGTGATTCCCACTGTGCTTTGATTTCCACCTTACCACGTCCAAGAAGGCATGAAAAACGGTGGCTTTTGGGTACAGTCCCGAATCACATGGAGGCAATGAGCGATAGGAGGGGATTTGTCTCTCCCGGTATAGGGAGTTGATGTCGTGCTGTGTTCGATTGGCTATGACTGGAAGTCCCTGGCCAGGGCTGATATAGAGATATACTGGTAAGTGTTACCAGTAGTTTCTCGACCTGTTATAAGCCTCACATCGACACGGCTTATCGGTTACTGGGGTCTGACGTTTACCACCCCTAGACTTGATATGCGACATATCAGAAGAACAGACCAGACTGTACGGGAGTGTTACTGATTGGATTCACAGGAGAACGGACAGGCTAGCTTGTTGATCTTCTGATTGCTAAATACCTGGGTGGCTGTTACGTTTAGCTGACCGCTTGCAGCTTGTGGGTGTTTGATATGATCATCACCTGCTACCGGTTTATTGACGATTCTTTAGAGTCCTATACGGAGGTTTCTTGGCTCAGGCAAAACGGAGTAGACACACATATGTGATATGTACAGGACCGAGGGTAATGCGATATGAGATACCGTATTATATTCTCGCGATATTTAGATATGAATCGGGACATTGGATCAAGTGTTGATTCGATGAATCGGTACATGATATATTAGTCGATTATATTCGATATAGCCGGATCGTTGGATCAAGTGTTGATTCGATGATTTAATGTATAATGATATATATGATATATTATATTACATTATCTAATATTGGCTTGATTTATTATTTCATTTTCTCACAGGATTAATACATTGATATATATGTCATATATGTTAATTGTATTATTTTCTTTTGTTGCAAATATATAATATATATGTGATATATATTATTGTGACATGATATGATTTATTATAAAACATGTTTAAGGATGATAAAAAGGGATTAAGGTTTGATTAGGATTAGCTTCTTCTTGTTCATTCTAGAAGGATTCTATTTTGTCTTGGTTAAAATATTATGGTTGATACTTATCCTTAACCTAACTAAACCCTAACTCTAGTTTATTCTCTACAAGTTTTAACCTCTTATCCTTGACCATGGTTCTATAATCAATCATATACTCTTGACTACTATTCAACATAAAAGGATTATTCTTTCATTCTTCATCTTCTTCTCTCTTGAGTTTTGAGAGAAAGCTTACTAGTTAATCCTTTTATGATGATATATTGTGAGAAAGTGAATTAAAAAGATAGCATAAATACTACTCCATCATCTTCATCTAATCTAGCCCATTAGATTAGGGTGTTCATCTCTTTAGAGTGAGAAAGCTTTGGTTGTAGCAACTTCGACGTAAATCATCGGAGAATCGGAACACTTCAAGCTAGCATGGATCGTTCGAGTCGTGGAGCCTCTCTTGAGTCCGGGAGATCGTGGATCGCGGCGAAGGGACTTCTACTCGAAGCTTGTGAAGCGAAGGAGTGGACTACAAAGGTTGTAATCCCTCACACTTAGCTTTAAAGATATCATCTTGCATGCTAAACCCTAATAATCCAGCAAAGATCCCGTCTTTGGGTTGTTCGGCACATGTAAAATTTTATTCGGGCACGTTTAATGCTTTATGAACCATCACAAGTGTGCCTAGAAACCCTACAGTGGTATCAGAGCCTAGCTAGAGCATTAGGCGATGTGTTAACGAAGTTAAAACCCCGATCGAACCCTAATACGACATTTCAAACCCCTCTCTGTACAATTTTTAAAATCTGGGTTTTTCCAGAATTAAAAATACCTAAAAAAATCAGCAGGGAAATATAAGAATTATGGTGAAACACGTGCCTACAATTCGTCTATATAGCCGCGGCACCGCGGCAAGTACCCACCTTTGGCGGCGGTTCCGCGGCAGTATAAGGGTATTAGGTACGGATATTTGCACAGTAATTCTTGTCTCTGTAGTTACTATTTTATGGGTATTTTTAATCTGACTCAAGTGTTGAGTATTCTGGGGTTTATTTTGTAATCGTCGATTCGATCGGGAATTTTAAATTCGTTATTGTTTTTCTGGATATTTAGAAACTGTTAAAAAGTTCGAACAGATATCATTAACTCACTTTTTCCCGACACGAAAAATTTTCAAGTGTTGAATCTTTTCTCGAGTTTAAATCTTTCGCAAATGCGTGCATGTTTTGTGGTGGACCCTCTAGAAGACAACAAACCTTAACTCGATTATGTGACCGTCTTGAACTGCCTTTTGAACCTTCGGGTTTGGGGCAATACGGCGTGCCACATGTGAGGCGTTGACTTGACCCTTCTACGGCTGGACCGCTATTACTGTGACACATTCCGGATTATTTGAACTCCGCTCAAGTGTTGAGCACTTTAGAAAATTTTGGGTATTTGATTATCTGTTTGAAAAGTTTAATACTGTCTATTTATCTGGAATGTGATACAATATGTGGAATTCATTGTGTTAGGCATGAAATGCGAAGTATGTGATATTTCGGATTTACGATGTCTAAAGTGATTGTGGATTCCAAATATTGTAGTTTTACAATTTCTTTTCTGTGACCGTAAGTGTAGTATGTAGTTGTATTGCCGATTGTCGTTGCTATACATCGACGAAAATCGGTGTATGCATACTTACTTACGTTGATGATATGAGATATTATGTATTGCTGAGATATGATGGGCAGGATTGTCGCGATTGAATAGCCGGGGGTTTTATGTGAGATGAGAGTTTTATATTTTCATTCATGTAAATTCAATTGTAATGTAATATTCTTTTATTTGGGGCACTTCCAGGTTGAGGTTGATGCCACCAGTGTTGTATATTATTTACTTTTCCGCATTAGGATGGACCCAAGGAGGGGAGCACAGGTGACCGGGTTTTGGGGTTCTGTGGGAGGCCATCTCGAGGAGTCAAGACCGGGTCTCCTAAACTCCAGAATTGGTAGGGTCGCTTGCCGCTCTCGTAGGGGTCCAGGGTGTGGGCTTGGCTATTCATCGCGACTGTGGAATCCGTATTTTCTATTGTTGGCTAAATACTAAATACGGACGTCCTAGTATATCCCACATTATATCTATATTTCTGCTGCGATACCTGTGATGTGATCATTTGATATGTTGTGATGGATACAGTATATAGTATATATGATATATTTTATAGACGTTACTTATGTTTTACACCCGCACTAGCCTTGCCCTTCTCTGTCGTTAGTAACTTACCTAACGGTGCACGAGGGGACATCGAGGCGAATGCGGATGGCATAAGTGTACGTCGTATTTATCTGTGATGCTTAGGAAGCATAAGCTGATGGGATTTTTTATTAATGAGATTAATAAAAAGAAAAGAAACCTAAAAGATGTTGTAGAATCAAAACTTTATAAAAAGGGTAGCTACAGTTTTGGTTTGCATAGTGGTATATATGATATACCATGCACCTTATTCGATGAGGAAAGAGCCGAGATCCCTTCACCGGGAGTGACCTCTTTAGCGAAACTGGCAGATGCTACAAAACTCGGTTTGTCTTTTGATTGCTTTTAGAGTTTTGCTTTGCACAGTGATATATATGATATGTCCTACACCTTATTCGATGATGAAAGAGCCGAGATCCCTTCACCGGGAGTGACCTCTTTAGCAAAACTAATGAAAGCCAAAAAAACACTCTATTTCAAAATTTCACATGAATCTACGACGATATCAAGTTCATTACGCTCATGGTTTTTCTGAAAAAAACCTGCGTAGCCCTCCGTCATTTCAGATAGATATTATTTAGTATTCGTGCTATGTTTGTTGACTTAGTCAAGGCGTAGTGTACGGTAGCTAAGTAGTGTTTATCTGCTAAAACATGAGATGTGATTGGATTAGGGTATTCGCACGGCCTTGTTGACTCAATCAAGGGTCGTACGGGTGGGTTTAATTCAATCAAGAAATGTACGGGTTGAACTTGACTTGCGATTTATGGTTTGTTGACTTAGTCAAGTTCATAGATCGCTAGGGGCAAAATATTATCGGGAATTTCAATTGTTGAAATTTGCAATGAGATTGCATACCTTCTATGAGATAGTTGGATCCCGATACCCACTGAGAGTAAGAGTTACTCCTGGGAGTGTTTTACACACGACAATTAGTCGATCAAGTAGGTGTCTAGAAAAGTGTTAACGGGGTTACGCCTCTGGAAAAACGATGTTTACTTTAATTAGGTCAGTGCGAAAGCACGGGGAACCTCCCTCAAAGTACCGACACTGATCTGGCTGAAAGATTGACGAAATTGTATGGTGTAATTAATCCTGGCTAATCTTACCTTTTAGGGTTTGAAGGTAGATTTGATAAAAACAGTGGGAGACATCCTGATTAGATAAGATAATAACCAATATAATCTTGCAAGAGCATACTCTAAAGTATTTTCTTCTCTCTCTCTCCAGGTAGCGACCATGTCAGGCCATAATCAAGATAATAATATGGATGTATTGACTGAACCCGCTTATTATACTGAGCAGGGGAACGTTGGACCCGTTCTTTCTTATAAGAGTTATAAGACTGAACAGGGAATAGGAGAATATCTGGATTCACATGCCACCAAAAAGAACATGCATGTTGATGCATCTTCTTCAGGTGTGTTAGTTATTGAGAACTATTTCTCAGTTCACCCTGCGTCCTGGGTATTGGATACCGGATCAGGATCCCACATATGTAAATTGTTACATGGGCTACGAAAAGGTAGAGAACTGGGAAAAGGTGATCATTCCGTTCAAGTAGGGAACGGTGCAAGTATTGCAGCCAAAGCAGTTGGCGAATATCACCTTGTATTGCCAAGTCGTAATACACTGATTCTAAATGAGTGCTATTATATACCGAACATGATGTGCAACATTATATCAGCTTCTTTATTAAGTAAAGAAGGATATAATTTTGCAGTAAAGGATAATGTTATGAACATATTCCTAGATCAAAAGTTGAATGCATCAGGCTCGTTACATAATGGCATATTCATTTTAAATCAGAATACAGTCCTCAATATACAAAACACACACAAGAGGAAAAGTTCAGAAACGAACGAATCTTTCTTGTGGCATTGTAGACTTGGCCATATCAATGAGACACGGCTAGCTAAGTTACATAAAAATGGATATTTGAATTCATTCGAATTTTCATCTTATGATACTTTCCATTCATGTCTCAAAGGAAAAATGACCAAAGCTCCGTTTAGTGGACACGGAGAAAGAGTTACCGAACTCTTAGGACTGGTACATAGTGATGTATGCGGTCCCATGTCTATGCATGCCAGGAACGGTTCTTCCTACTTTATTACATTCACTGACGACCTCTCTAGATACGGGCATGTGTTCCTGTTGAAACACAAGTCTGAAGCTTTTGAGAAATTCAGAGAATAGAAGCACGAAGTAGAGAACCAAACGGGCAAAAGTATTAAGATCCTTCGATCTGATCGAGAAGGAGAATACTTGAGCAATGATTTTCTGGATTATCTAATAGAGAATGGGATTCTCTCTCAGCTTACTCCTCCTTATACACCACAGCACAACGGTGTATCGGAGTGGAGGAATCGCACCCTAATAGATATGGTGCGCTTTATGATGAGTAATGCTGAGTTACCTATTTCCTTCTGGTGGTATACGCTTGAGACAGCCATATACATATTGAATCTAGTTCCGTCTAAATCTGTACCTACTACACTATATGAGATATGGAGTGGGAAGAGACCATATTTTAAACGAGTTAAGATATGGGGCCTATGTCAAAAGACAAAATCCAGACAAACTCGAGGCACGATCAGTTCTTTGCAAATTTGTGGGATATCCAAAGAATTCTCAAGGATATGTTTTCTACCACGCTGATGAACAAAAAGTGTTTGTTGCTCAACATGCCACCTTTTTGGAAAAGTAATTTCTTGCAAAAGAAATTAGTGGCTGAGAGGTAGAGCTGGAAGAAGTTCCAGCACCACAAACCGCAACTGATGATTTGTTGGAACCAGAAGATTCAGTAGTACCCGACGAACCCCAGCCTCTCCGCCGATCTAGCAGGGTTTCTCAACCACCTGAGAGATACTACGGTTTTCTCATTGATGGTAGAAGCGAGGATTGCATCATAGAAGATGATGACTCGACTAGTTTCGAGCAGGCCATTACGAGTGGTGACTCTGTGAAATGGCTAGATGCAATGCGATCTGAGATGGAATCCATGTACACCAATAAAGTATGGATTTTGGAAATTGCTCCTGAAGGGGTAAAACCCATTGGGAGCAAGTGGATTTTTAAAAAGAAATTTGGTGTAGATGGAAAAGTTGAGACTTTCAAAGCTAGACTTGTAGCAAAGGATTTTCGTCAACGACCAGGTGTGGATTATGATGAAACCTTTTCTCCAGTGGCTATGCTTAAGTCCATCCGGATCTTACTTGCCATTGCTGCATACAATGACTACGAAATCTGGCAAATGAATGTTAAGACCGACTTTCTAAATGGTGATTTAGAAGAGTGCGTGTACATGACTCAGCCAGAGGGCTTCGTAGATAGTGGGAGTAGCGGAAAGGTGTGCAAACTGCTTAAATCCATTTATGGGTTAAAGCAAGCATCGCGGAGTTGGAACATCTGTTTTGATGTAGTAGTCAAATAGTTTGACTTCATCAAAAACATAGATGAACCTTGTATCTCTAAGAAGGTAGCAGAGAGTAAGGTTGTCTTCCTCGTATTGTACGTGGATGACATACTCTTGATAGGAAATGATATTCCTATGCTGCAATCAGTCAAGCTCTTCTTATCACAAAGATTCTCAATGAAAGATCTAGGTGATGCCTCATGCATATTGGGGATTAGGATCTATAGAGATAGATCCAAAAGAATACTGGGATTGTCCCAATCCAGGTACATTGACACCATACTAAAGAGGTTTAGTATGGAAGAATCCAAGCGTGGGAACCAACCCATGATCTCTGGACTCACTCTCTCCAAAGAGATGTCTCCCAAGACTGATTTGGAGAGAGATCGCATGCAAGGGATACCCTATGCTTCGGCAGTAGGCTCTATCATGTATGTGATGCTATGTACCAGACCCGATGTAGCATACTCACTGAGTGTAGTGAGTCGGTATCAAGCAGATCCTGGAGAGAGTCATTGGACGGCTGTGAAGAACATTCTCAAGTTCTTATGAAGGACTAGAGACATGTTCTTGGTGTATGGTAACGGAGAACTCCGGGTGGAGTCCTTTACCGATTCCAGCTTCCAAAGTGATAAGGACGACTCAAAGTCGCACTCGGGATTTGTTTTTACCCTCAATGGAGGGGCGGTATGTTGGAAGAGTTCCAAACAGGATACCGTTGCAGACTCGATGATGGAGGCTGAATACATCGCTGCCAACGATGCTGCCAAAGAGGCTGTCTGGATGAAGAAGTTCATCACTGAACTTGGTGCGGTTCCATCCATTGAACATCCAATACCTCTGTATTGCGATAACAATGGAGCCATGGCTTTGGCCAAGGAACCCAGATCCCATCAGAAATCCAGACATATTCTGAGGCGGTATCACCTGATCAGGAAGATAGTTGATCGCCGGGAGATCGAGGTCAGGAGAGTAGATACGAAGGACAACACTGCGGATCCACTCATGAAAGCCATTCCCCAGATACAGTTTGAGAGATTATTCGAGATGCTAGGTATGAGATACTACAGCAGCTGGCCTTAGTGCAAGTGGGAGATTGTTAGTTATGTATATGCCCTAGAGGCCATTGTTGTACATTTGATGTATATTATAATGGATGCTTGGTTATATACAGAGAGGACTTTCTTGCTCGTCATGATAATATGCTATTTGGTTTCACTTTATCTTAACATGTTGACTTGTATTGGTTTACTGTCTTACTCTCACTTGTTGATAAAGCCCTTAGGATCTGTACTCGACTACTGGGACTATGATGAGATCATACTAGTGGGGCCATAGTAGTCGATGAGTACATTCTATAACTGTTCCTAGTCGAGGGTATATCGAGACAGGGCATCGATACATCGGAGTAGACTAGCGTATACGCATCTCGACCCATATGATGGGCGATGGATGATCCCATATCCATCGGTGTTTGACATCAGAGATGGTGTACGGGTGCTCAGTGGAGACTGGGTACACTGGACGGGCTCGCCGAGAACTCCCAGTTGGTGATATACCACACGTCAGATGGCAGTTCTCCGGTGACACTGGTACAGGGTAGTCTGTAGACCCGAGATCGTCATAGAGTCTTGTGTGATTCCCACTGTGCTTTGATTTCCACCTTACCACGTCCAAGAGGGCGTGCAAAACGGTGGCTTTTGGGTACAGTCCCGAATCACATGGAGGCAATGAGCGATAGGAGGGAATTCGTCTCTCCCGGTATAGGGAGTTGATATCGTGCTGTGTTCGATTGGCTAAGACTGGAAGTCCCTGGCCAGGGCTGATATAGAGATATACTGGTAAGTCTTACCAGTAGTTTCTTGACCTATTATGAGCCTCACATCGACACGACTTATCAGTTACTGGGGTCTGACGTATACCACCCCTAGACTTGATATGCGACATATCAGACGAACAGACCGGACTGTACGGGAGTGTTACTGATTGGATTCACAGGAGAACGGACATGCTAGCTTGTTGATCTTCTGATCGCTCAATACCTGGGTGGCTGTTACGTTTAGCTGACCGCTTGCAGCTTGTGGGTGTTTGATATGATCATCACCTGCTACCGTCGTATTGACGATTCTTTAGAGTCCTACACAGAGGTTTCTTGGCTCAGGCGAAACAGAGTAGATGCACATATATGATATGTGCAGGACCGAGGATAATGCGAAATGAGATACCGTATTATATTCTCGCGATATTTAAATATGAATCGGGACATTGGATCAAGTGTTGATTCGATGAATAGGTACATGATATATTAATCGGTTATATTCGATATAGCCGGATCGTTGGATCAAGTGTTGATTCGATGATTTAATGTATAATGATATATATGATATATTGTATTACATTATCTAATATTGGCTTGCTTTATTATTTCATTTTCTCACAGGATTAATACATTGATATATATGCGATATATGTTAATTGTATTATTTTCTTTTGTTGCAAATATATAATATATATGTGATATATATCATTGTGACATGATATGATTTATTATAAAACATGTTTAAGGATGATAAAAATGGATTAGGGTTTGATTAGGGTTAGCTTCTTCTTGTTCATTCTAGAAGGATTCTATTTTGTCTTGGTTAAGATATTATGGTTGATACTTATCCTTAACCTAACAGTCACGACCCGAAAGTACGGAACATGACCGGCACTTAAACTACGAACGTCTCGAGGCGTAAGTAATTTAAGTAAACCGAAAACCCAGAAATCCAAACCAAGAAAAGTAGTAGAGTGCAGAAAAACCAATTTAAAACAAGTAGTTTTAATAGCATAAGCCGAATTATGCGGTTTTTAAGAACATCAAAATTTACTGAAAATTTCGGCAGAGTCTCCTTTGTAAAAACTGGCTCCCAAACGGGATACAACATGAATAGTATACGAAATCAATAAAAAGGCATCCCCAAGCGGGAGCTAGCTCTTCGTCAATCGACGGTCACAACCACACAAGCAATATAATATACAACGCCAACGACGAGGATCAAAACCCAAAAGGAACTCAAAACCACCAGAAATATAACGAGCGAATCTAAGGTCGAAAGAATAAACAGCACTGGTCTCTATCTCAAAATAAATACATGTTTGGTTGATGGAATTTACTAGATACAACTGAAATATATTATACAAGGTAATATGATGGGTACGATACAAGAAAAACCCACCTACTAGCAAGTCACCCGAATGAAACTGAGCCCGCAACGTCGTAATGAAACCTGTACGGCAAACCTGCAAGAAACTGGGGCACAACGGGGGTGAGTTGCCTACTCGTGAATAGAAAAACATCTACGCACAGAAATCGCATAAATAACGCAACCTAGGTCAATGATCATAATATATCCTCAAAAATATACATAACAAGCAGCCTATAACAATGGCTAGGGTAATATCTAACCGAGTGAAATCTCATGTGCCCGTGTCAGTGCCTCAGGTAGCAATATATCATATGAATGAGGTATGAATGCATGAAAACAGAATACATGTAAATGAAGAAACTGTTTTCATAAATTAGTGAGATTTCCTTCGTATTTTTAAACTGAGGTATCATAATGAAATCAGTATCAACAGTGTCTAGCATCGACACGAAACATAAATCTCACTGTCTCGAAATATCAATGTCTCAATCTCAATATCTAGGGCGCCGTCAGTCCAGAACGGCCCCTACCATCCATCTCAAGACCACGACGGTATCCTCCGGATATCCGAAGCGTCGGGTAATATCACCGGTAGGTAATCTGTCCCCTGCCAGGCTCAACATCAACACCACATTCATCTTGCCCCGGGATACCATATCGGGCCCACTATGTACCCGTGACGGTTCCTCCACTCCTCGACACGGATCTCGAAAACCACAGCAAACTCATGGTGGACGACACTTACATCACTAGAAAACCGCAATTTACATATTTTAAAAGTTTTATAAGTTTAGAAATTTTACGGCTTTCCCCCGAAATCCAGAAATATCATAAATCTCAAGAAGTCATCACAAGTGCATGTGTCAATGCTAATGAATGTATATGGTATCAATAACCAAGTTGCAATGTATGATTAATAACTAGGCATGAACAATGGAATAACAGTATGCATGAAGTGACAAGTAATAACTACAATGTCTAAACTGGCATATAACCCAGGTACACTAATATCGTATCAAGTACTAACTAACAAGCTAAGCCAAGCAATAGTATTTTCTAAGTGTACGTGACATGGCAATTACAGATGAAGATGTGTGTGAGCCGGCAAGTAAGTGTAAGTGGTACATACGCATCATCGGTAATGGTGCTGGTGTCCTAACAGCATGATATCAATAATGGAGTATGCAGCAAAATAAGTATGCGGGGCAGAGCGAACAGCAATAATGTGCGGAAGCAGAATACTAGACACAACGATAACTAATCAGTATTAAACTAATATAAGTCCTACAAATGGTGCCTTTTGAAATAACACGAATCATGGGGTTTTGAAAATAGGGGCTACGGTGTTTTTATGAAAAGATACGTCTTTTGAAATATCCGTAGGATCCCTTGGGCTGTCTTTTAAAATACCCACGATTCGTTAGTTTTTGAAATAGGTAAGAAGTCTAATCTAATCCAACAACTACACTAAACTATACGGCTGAACTACAGGTAAGGGAACCGCCTATCATCTGAGTCGATACATATACATACTTGTATATGTATAGTCGGTGATCCCGCCTCAATAATATCATATCCGATACCATATCTATAATCAGGCATCCCAAGTCAAGAGTGCGGATCAATCATCAATATAGCTCGTACGTAAATCCGTCGTACGACATCCCAATCTGGGTACGGGTCAATATCACATTCATTATACTATCCACCTGGTATCCTCTTTATCAATTATCATGATCGGGGTACTGATCTACGTCTAGTACCATACTGATACCGCCTACGTATGCATGGACGTGTGTGAACACAACGTCAAGGACCCGCTACAACGTCATGTCGTATCTAAGTTACGAACCCTGTTATATCACCGATCTCACGGCCTCAAATCGAATCTCATCGACTCAGCTCAATCCCAAGTATCATCCTCAAATCCGTATGTGAACACATAGTCCCATACCCATGTGAACACGTACTATAAAGAATCCCATGAGCACATATCAATAGGAATGTATGCAAGTATGTATGTGTGTATGTGTAGTGCAATACTTCCCTAGGGTTCGCAACACTAAAATAATCCAACACACCAATATCCATCCTAAGCATCGTTATTAATCCCAAATAACATATAATAATTGTTGGTGTGTATACGCATCCGTATACACCACCACGGACTGCGGGGGTGCTATATGCCATCCACCCGACTTCTCCCCGCAGATATAAATCTACTCACCTGGTCCTCGCTCGCCGGTGCCGACGTCGCCAGGCGCTTGCTTGTCGTCCCGAAGTTCACATGGGGTAACTACATATCATAACGCACCATATCGCATTAAAACTAAATTCGAAATCGAAACGGCATACGAAAATCAAATTGGCACGCGTATCACGCATAGATCCAAACCTATCGCCTACGCATGCAAGAATAGTCAAACCAACCCCCGATGTCGATGTACAAACGTCAAACCATCGAGAAAACCCAAACACACCAATCGTGATTTCAAAACTCACTAATTATATAAGAAATAGGGTTTAGTTCATCAAAACCATAAAATTAAACAATTCGTTTTATTTTCCAAAAACCCAGTTAGCACAAATTCCCATTTCGGTTCAAAACTTGATGTTTTACCCAAACTAAATATTTTGACGATTCTAATGGCCAAAATGCTCACTTAATATCATAATTAGGTCATACAAATCACCTCCATATTTTTAATCTCACGAATTAGCATTAACTCAAAATTCAAGTTTGCAACAAATATCGATTTTAACACTTTTCAAAGTAAAATTCACAATTTATCAATTAAGCATAGTTTTGCATGATCAAAGTCGCAAAACAACAAATTAAAATGCTAATAAAGTCATCAAAACCTTAATTACATTTTAAATCTCAATTTTATATGTATTTCACTAAAACCTAGTTTGCAATTTACATAATTAATACAACTTTAAATTTAACAAAGATATAAACTACCAACTAGATTAGTTTTAACATAATAACAACATGTTAAACTACACAATTTTCCCATGATCAATTATAAGAACCCCAACTTAAATTGACAACCCTAATCTAGAATTTCATAATCATACAATTGAACCCACATAAAACCAAATCAACACTTAATTAAGCTAACTACAAGCAATTAACAACGATTTAAGCAAAAGGGTTAGAATTTACCCAAACAAATTGAAGATCCCACAAGCACACATAGCCCTCCAAAATGCTCCCTTGTCACCAAAATCCATGCGATAAGGGCTAAGCAAAAATGGGTAGGAGTCGGATTTGGGTTTTGGGATTTTTTTGATGGATTTTGGGGCAATTTTTGAAGAAGTTTTAAAGAGAAAAGAGAAGGGGAAAAGGGGGGGGGCTGTTGCTGCTGTAGGAGAGGGAGGGGTCGGCCAGAAATTGAGGGGGGGGAGGAGAGAGAGGGAGGTAGAGAAAGTGGGGAAAAGTCAAGGTCAAGGTAAGATCAAAAGTCCACCTAATTTACCCATTTTCTTTTCTTTTCTTTCATATCTTTTCCTTTGAAAATCAAGTGGGGAAAAATATGGTGGCTACTGAATTCAGCCATGGGGAGGAGTAAGTGGGGGTGTGTGGGTGTGTGTACGGGTGTGGGGTGATGAAAAATGATAAATACAATACCCCAAGCATCCATTTATGCTAAAAAAAGCCTTTTTTCTTCAATAATTTCTAAACCGTTTTGGCAAATGATTTCGTTCCAAAAACCACATGATAAAATTTTATTTAATGTTTTATTATGCACAAAATTTATTTCAACTCATTCCAATTTGTAATTTTTCCTAATTAAATGTATTAGTGACGGCTTAAAATAATAATAAAATAATATTTTTTCAGAAAATTTGAAATTTCACCAGCGGCTCAATAAACACCAAATAATAGCAATTACATAGCTAGAATATGTATATTTAATTTTTATAATAAAATATTTGTATTTTGACTTTTTACAGAAAACCCCCTTATTTTACCGTTTTTTCGAAATTTCACCGAAACGATTTTCAAAACGTTACAATCTTCCCCCCTTAAAGAAATTCGGTCCCCGAATTTAAATTAAAACTCTCCCCAAATACTAAAACATCTAAACCAAAACCATCAAGTCGTCAGGGCTCCGAAATTGTAAATATATAAAACAAATCGTAGCGCAGCGCATGCGCTTGAAAAATGAGTATATAACTCAAATCAAAACTCCGTCAAGCATCCCGCAATCATCGGAGTCATGGAGAAGACATCAATGCCAAATCCAAATCAAAACCAATATGATATAACTCGAAACTATACATGTTAATATCGAATCTATATCTGTAAGTATCCGAAGGAAATGCATGCCAAATCTCCTTAAGTCGCTGTGCAACGCGTATAACACTGCACAGTGGCGGACGTCTATCATAAGAAAATAACTATATACATATATACCTTTGTTTGAAATGTACGTTCCGCCGTTTTGGAAACAATTTAGAAGGGTCTCCTTGTTTTAAACATTTCGTGTCATATCAGACACGTAGGTAAATACTGAGGCTATAGCTCGCTTTTTGGAAATCCCTTCAATAACTATCAATGCATGCAAAATATATTCAGGTTCTGTCCTCTGACTAGTCCTGCTCAGTACGAAAACACATAGCAATATCATAAAAACGTACTACTCTATAAGAAATCAATCCCAAAATATGCACATGAATACTACGTGCGTCTGGTGCGCACGGAAATCAAAATCCATGAATGTGCCATACATGCGCACAGAAACAACATCTAAGTGCATCGGGCGTGCACGAAACATCTGTCGTAGGCAACAGGTGTGCCTGACAGCAAAATCAGGTGCATCTGACATGCACAAAAAAAAATCTCGATTTAGTGCATCTGGTGTGCACCAAATCGCATCTCGTAACAGGCGCCCAACAGGCGCTAAAAATCCAATCCGGTGCATAAAATGCACAGAACAAATGTCGAGCATCACCCTCGAAATCGAAATCCAGTGTATCCAAGTGCACAAAATATATGTCACTGCAATGCCAGCATATATAAACTATACAGAGTGTAGGAACCAAATCGCGTGCGTGCATACGCACAAAATCAACTCAGCTGTTTAAAACCGTAAAATCACAAACATGTGAAACTAAAACACGAAAACGATATCAAGTGCAACACTGTGCAAAGATCGTAAATCCTCAATCATCAAAATCAAATCATACGTGTAAGTGCACGGCGGCGCCCCGGCCGTCAATCCGACGGCCAAATGCGGAAGCGGTGATAAACTTTAAATTTTACTGAACTGGCAAACCGCCGCGCACTAATACCCGGATCGAACTATTAACTAGTCCTAGCTAACTACAAGATGGGAAGAGAGATATACCGACTGATCCGAGTCCTCCGGTCTTCTCGTCGTCGTCCCGATCTCCTGCGGAAGCTCCGTTCTCCACCTCGTCGCAGGAAGTGCACCACATCGCCGACTTCTTTTACGGGCTCCCACCTCAATGTCGAGGCAACTCGGGCACGAAGCTGGCTAGTCGACGTGCCCAAGATTTGCTGTAGAATATTATGTAGAACTTGTATCTCATTTTGGGGTAGTGGATGTTGCCTTTTGAGATGGTGGAGGAATTGATTTTTGAGATGAACTAGAGAGCTTTTCTAAGCACTCTTAGAAAGCCAAAATGCCACACATGAAAATGAAATCCCTCATTCTCCAATAGTGGCCGGCCCCCCGCTTTGTGTGATTGGAGAGAGAGAGTAAAAACAAGGGGGTGGGTGGAAAGCAAATGATGATTAGAAAAAAGCAAATGATCACAACAATTCCAACACTCAACCAACAACCATGATAGCAAAAGTCAAGCCATGATCAACTAAAGAAAGTCAAGGTATGGTGCAATAATCATGATGTCACAAAGTGCAAAGACCCCCTCCACAAATGCTTATTTGCAACAATGCAAATAAGCCCTCCTCCACCAATCTTCGGCCAATGACGATACAAAGGAAATTGGCCGAAACGGAAAGCAAACTGGCAACTCCAGAAAACTGGTCCCGTAATAAATTACAGGAAAAACCCAGATACTGTGCATACACACCCGCATTTGTATTTCGACCGAAATACAAAATGCAATGAGACAAAATCTACACTGTACTATACTAGGATCCGGCTTAAACTAAAGCCGGCTAGTAATATCCGTTCGATCCTGATCCATGCAGTACCGCACGTATCTGATCGAACCATGCCATATAACCATACGGCCTATAGTACAAGTTGTCCGATCCTGATCCGTGCAATACCGCACGTATCTGATCGGACCTTGTCATATCTCCATACGGCCTCTACAACTTTTCGCCCGAAAGCTGAGTAACTGAATGTGGGGGACTCTAAAGACTCGTCAACACCTTGGTTGTGGATTTAACTACTAGCACGTCAGAGGTATAAGCCAATACGTAACGGGCTACCAGGTATTGACTAAAAGGGACGTCTGTGAGCGAACTCAGCCCGACTACCCTACTGAGCCTCTCAGTGACAATATCCGTACAGTCCGGTCCGTTCGTCTATGAGTATCGCATGGCGGGCCTAGGGGGTTGGTAAAAGTCAGACCCCCAAAAGCGGTACAAGTCATGTCGGAGTGTAGCCCAGAACACCCTAAGATACTACTGGAATACCTACCAGTAAATCTCCTTGCCTCGGCCGAGGGCTTCGTGTAATGGCTCTCCTAGACACAGCACGACCTCACCCCCAATACCTGGAGAGACGAACCCCTGAAGATACGCTCACTGCCTCCATGTGGCTCGGGACTGTACCCAACTAAAACCTGTTTGCACGACTCCTTTGAGCTGTGGTAGGGTAGTAATCAAGGTACAGTGGGAACTCACACAAGACGATCCCCAGGTCGATGAACTAACCTGCACACATGTCACCAGGGAACTGCCATCTGACGTCTGGTATATGACCAACTAGCATGTTCCCGGCGAGTCCTGTCCGGTGTACTCATAACCCAATGAGCACCTGTATACATCTTAGGTGAACTAACTGACACCAGTGGCTTGTGAGACCGGCCACCGCCCCTCGTCGGGGTCTCGAATGTACACACTAGTCTACTCTGGAGTATCGATGCCCTATCTCGAAACTCACACGACTAGGGACCATTTAAGGATGTGCTTATAGACTACCAGCTCCCACGTATATGATCGCCCTCATACTGCTGGTGGTCAAGCAAGAATCCTAGGGGCTCTATCAACGTGTAATAGCGACTTGTCAAGTCACCTAAAGCAGTACACGATGATAAAGGTAAACCAGATAGCATACTATCATCACGAGTAAGACTGTCCTATCGGGATAGGTCCTCCATCAATCATTGTAATCACGTGCCTGTGATCGAATAATTGAATCTGAGGGCACTACCTCCAACAATCTCCCACTTGCACTCAAGGCTAATTATTGCGATGTCGCATACTCACAGCACGTGTGATACCAAACACCCAACTCCTCTACTAGTCAGTCTCACAAAGCTCACTTGCGAAACTATTGCGTTCGAGGAATAGCCTTAGTGAGTGGATCCGCCTTGATGTCTCTTTCTATGTCTCTCTATATCTCAAGTTCGCGGAGAAACCCATCTCCCGAAATGAGCAACACTTGCCTTAGAATGTGTCTGGATGTCTGATGGGACCTAGCTCGTAAATGAACTCCAAATCCAAACTTTTTAGACTGTATCGTCAACTGAACTTAATCAGTATCCTGCGCCATGCCTCCCTCAGTATTGCCTTGGATCACCTATCCAAAATACTGCCCCTCGTCAGAGGGAAAACTATAACTCTGACAACCTCCTTGTCGTCCATGTCACCTTGGAAGCCTGGAATGATAACTGTCTCCCGAATGAGGCTGTCGTTATCATATCCCTAGAACATTCACTTATGTTCTAAAACTGCTTCCGACTGTTTCTCCAGGATTGGATCAATATCAACTTATTGCATCTAGTGCAAGAACAACATCTGGTGTGGTACTTGACATCTCATGATTGACTCAATTGCCTAAGCAAGTGATCTGTCAATCATGCACATCCCTCTCTACTTTAGTGTGTAAGACACCTTTAGAGAGGGTGACTCCATCACCTGTAGGTACACTACCGTGCCAGGAGTCGTCCATTCTAAATACTCTTAGAATGCTGTCTAAGTACCCTGATTGGGAAACCACCCAAATCTAGATCTAAAACGATAGATCTAGTAACCAGTATGTCTGATATTATGTCCAAGTCCCATTTGGAGAAAACACAGTGTGACGACCAAAGTATAACCGATTGTAGTGTAGGAATATCACTTCCTACTCTGTGTATGTCATCCAAATACCATGACATCACACCCTACTACCTTCTCAACAGATCCATCCCCTATTCTGATGAAGTCAAACCTATGACTGTCATATCAGAAATTGATGATCTATCTCCGCTATATCTGCTTTAGTCTATAAATAGACATAAGCTACCTGTTCACCAATGCTTCCGCTGCTCCCACTGACTACGACAACCCTCTGGCAGAGTCATATACATGTACACTTCTAAAGCAAGTTTAGAACGACGCTACACTCATCCTCCTGCCGGGTCTCACAGTCTGGAACAACAGCAATGGCAAGTGTGGGTAAACAAGAACCTCCCTGTCACCGTCCTTGAGGCTACCGGAGTACATCTCGGGTGCCTGAGGTTACCCACCTTATCTGCGGAGTGGCCAACGGAATGTCAAGCCAGATTGAATTTTTAGGTTCCTATCAAATCTTCAGTAATCGTTTGTGGTTCTGGAATCACTTCCAGTTCTACCATACTCCCACTACTGTTTTCTGAAAAAAAAAATCCATTTTTAATAAAACTGTGGCGAGTCTAGAACAATATCGCTATTGATCTTCCAGATGGTAGAAAGTCAACCCTCGTCATAGCCTGGGTCAACCCACAAACAGCCATTACAGAAACGTGCCTTGTGTTATCCAGAGTCTGGTTTTAAGCATAGGCCGGACAACTCCCCGTACCTTAACATCGTTAAGATATGAACTGTTCTATATCCAATATAGAACCAGAGGCACTGATTTAATTGAACCAGATTCAAATCATGCAGCTGTCTCCAGTGCATGTCAACTAAATGGAAAGAGGCCGATCAGCGTTACTCAACTTAGGAATGCTTCCAATTATGAGTAACCTGAAAGAGAAGCAAGATCTCTTAACCATTACTATCAACTGAATACCATACACAAGTATCTACATCTTCTATTGCTTTGAAGAATCCCGATACTTGCTACACCTGGTTCTTTACTCTATTCAAATACCTATAACTTCTCAAAATTCGGACCCTGTGTTTCCACGAAACACCTGTCTAAAACTAGAGAAGTCATAAGTAAACCGAATATAATACGAGGACCAACCCCTCTGACCTGATGGACCCTGGACAACATACAAAACTCTGTATAAGTGCCTTGAGTCTGATAACTCATTCACTGTGTGTCGTAGGTTGAAAACTGTACTTATGGTTAAGAAGAATTACACCGCTGCATAATGCTCCTTACCTAACCATCCACTGATATAGGTAAATGTCGTAGACATAATTTCATAAAGGTATATCTCACTCTATGAAAATAGACGTACAGATATATCAATTTGAAATTGGTGCATAACAGCGGATATTCAAAACCAAATATTTGCCGACCGGCAAACTAACCAGGTGACTTCCTCAAATATCACCGATTACAACGAATCCCGATATAATGAGGATGATCACCCAAATCCCAATAACTTACTCCCACTCATCATCTGTAAAACCATACAGATATGAGAATCAAACCTGGTAAATACATACCCTGGAGTAAGTATGTAATCGGGAAATCAGTTTTCTTTTAACATTACACAGTGAGACTGAAACATTGAAATGTCTCGATGGGGTATCCCGGTATTCCTAGTAATGACTCTTCCAAATTCATGACTGTAACCGTATAATTCTTTGCCACCTCTCCAAATCCCTTCATATGTCTTTAGTCATTACCTTCTGCATACCCCTTTAGGCCAAATGGTTTTCTTCCTTCCCTACCGTTCGGCACCAGCCTATGGTTTGGAAGAAGACTATCCAATAAGCATAATGGGTGTACTGTCCCAATCCTAGGAACACTCGCAATGCGAGAGAAGGTGAAGATAAAAGACACCTGAATAAATCTTATTCCTATTTCTCCTGAACCAGAATCCATCCCCGAACTGGAACGAGTTCCTTTCGAGTTCGTATATAACCATACGATGGAGTATCCAATAAACTGTGGATCATCGTAGTGATACGGAGTGTCCTGGAGAAATACAAAAGGTGATTTTAGGATTGGCGAAGAAATACCTGGTTTGGTCGTGACTATCAGTCGCAATTTACTTTGCCCTCTTACTAATCCCTTGCTTTGTCTTAACTTAATACCTTCTGTACACCATCGTTAGGCTAATTGGTTTTCTTCATTCCCTACCGGTCGGCACCTGCCTATGGTTTGGAAGAAGACTATCCAATTTGCGTAATAGGTGTACTATCTCCTAAACCAAGGAGCACTCGCAACCTGAGAGAAGGTAAAAGGAAAAGACAACTGAATAGTCCGATCCGTTTTCTCCAGAACCTGAAACCATCCTCGAATAAATTCTTTCGAGTTCGTATCTAACCATACGATGGTTTTGTCCAATGGAAGTGGACGTTCGTAGTAAAACGGGGTGTCCTGGAGAAAAAGGGTAAAAGTAGTAGTGGCAATGAGGTTTGCAACTCTGACAATCCAAAAGCCAGTGTTTAAGAAGGTTCGGTCAACTTGGTCACTGAGTCATAGTCTAGGGTCGGGTCAATGGTCGCTGCCAAAGAGAGAGAGAAAAGAAACACTCAGCGTGCACTCTAACCTAGATCAGAATGGTTACCAATTTATCTAATCTGGAAACCTCCCACTGTACCGTCAAATTCTCCTCCAAACCTGAAAGAAGAATTAGTCGGGGTCACCCGAGGAGTAAACTAACTCATCAGTGGGAATCGGGATCCAACTCTCATCGCATGATAACGTGACGGAATCCGCTCACATCATCACACTCCAGAAGGTATGCGCATATCTGGCAAGTTTCAGTTCTTTTGAAACTCCCGATGTAATTTCTGCCCCATGCTCTTATGACCTTGACTAAGGCCAACAAATCATAAGTCACATGTCAAGTTCTACCAGTCATTATCCAGGTTGATTTGAACCCATCCGTACAAGCCCTTGACTAGGGCCAACAAGGCTATACGACTGTCCCAAACCAACGCATCTAGCTATGCGGCATATGAACACCCAATAGCTACCAAACACTGTGCCTTGACTATGGCCAACAAACACAGCTTGAATACTATTGACTATCCATATGAAATGACGGAGGGCTACGAATGGTTTCTGGCGAAAACCTTTAACGTAAAGAACTTGATATCGTTGAAGGAACTATATAGCTTTTTAAAAATATAGTGACGAAAACCTTTGCTAAAGAGGTCACTCCCGGTGAAGGGATCTCGGCTCTTTCCCCATAGAATGAGGTGCAGGATATTCCAACTGAATACCACGGTGCAAAGCAAAAGTAATCGGCTATAGTGAAGTTAATGCCCTGACGCAAAATTCTGTCCAAGGGGTCACTCCCGGTGAAGGGATCTCGGCCCTTGCCTCGTCGACTGAGGAGCAGGATATTCCATCTGAATACCATGATGCAAAACAAAAGAGAACGTCCTTGCAATAACAGCTTTTTGAAAAGTGTTCCAACAACATCAGATTAGGTTTGTTTTTTAACTTACATTGATCCGAATCAATGCAGTCCCATCAATAGATCACACCACAAAGAACGAAAATAATATGACGTACGTATATGCCATCCGCATTCGCCACTGGGTCCCGTCATTACCCGTTAGGTTAGCTAACTAACGACAGAGCGGGGACTGGACTAGCGCGGATGTAAAACATATACAACATCTACTAATATATATACCAATATATTATATTTCGCTCAAGGCGTGATAAGAAATGTAACATCACAGAAATGTACAGCATCACAGAACAAAACAGATATCTGGGATCCCCGGGTTTCACAGTGCCACTACTGAAACCCGACGTTCCCCTGGTCGTGTGGATAGCCTGTGCAATGAAATCCTAGACCCCTACGGGCGCGGCAAGTCACCCGCCAAAACCTGAAGCGAGGCAGCCCCCTTCAGTACCGTGAAAGGACCACCCAGCACTTCACGGAATCCGGTAACTTGGGCACCCCTCCTGGGTCAACCTGTACCCCCTACGAGTACGGCGAACAGCCCGCCAATTCTAGAGTAAAGCCCCCTCCGTCTCAATGCCATGAGATGCGGGCTTGTTGCCCTCTGGAACCCGGCTATCCGTGCACTCCTCCGCGGGGTAATCCTAGTACAGAAAGTAAAATATACATACAACGGGTGCATCGACCGCAACCTGGTCGTGCCCCAAAATAATAATACAAACAGGCAGTGACGGCAGTCCACATGTCAGACGCTCGCCCCGCAATATCAAATGTACATAATACAACCACAACTGTACTAGCATTGCATCCAGGCTATCCCCCACGACCGATCCGCAACATCACAGCAAAAACAGAACATCAACGTGAAAGTCATGTTCGCAAATCCGTCTAACCGGGCTATAGCAGTTAGACCGGATTTACCGATCAAGTGACATTCACGGTCGCAGATATAATGTAAATACTGTGAAATAATGTGTTTAAAATATCCGATCAATCAAATTTTAACAAGTGGGCCCCCAAGCATTACTGTAGTAGATCAAGAAATTCTGGGCCCAATGTTATTATTCCAAAACCCCAATTTTCACCCCAGAAAGATACTGTAGAAATTTGGTGCAGGGAACCCAACAGTGTGCGGCGGAACCGTGGCCCAAAGGGGGGTTTGGCCGCGGTTCCGCGCTCCTACTGTGGAGTTACTGCATCGAATTTTTACAGAACTCTTATATTTTCTGGTAGATCACTTTTCTGTAACCTGAAAAATTTTTGGACACCAAAAAATTTTAACAGAAAACTGATGCAAGCAAAAATGCGGATTTTGGAATTTTGGTCGATCGGAAAAGCAAAAGACATTAAGGCAAGCTAGACTAAGTTAATGGCGAGGCACTGAAACCACTGTAAGTGCACGGCGCCGCCCCGGCCGTCAATCTGACGGCCAAATGCGGAAGCGGTGATAAACTTTAAATTTTACTGAACTGGCAAACCGCCGCGCACTAATACCCGGATCGAACCATTAACTAGTCCTAGCTAACTACAAGATGGGAAGAGAGATATACCGACTGATCCGAGACCTCCGGTCTTCTCGTCGTCGTCCCGATCTCCTGCGGAATCTCCGGTCTCCACCTCGTCGCCGGAAGTGCACCACATCGCCTACTTCTTTTACGGGCTCCCACCTCAATGCCGAGGCAACTCGGGCACGAAGCTGGCTAGTCGACGTGCCCAAGATTTGCTGTAGAATATTATGTAGAACTTGTGTCTCATTTTGGGGTAGTGGATGTTGCCTTTTGAGATGGTGGAGGAATTGATTTTTGAGATGAACTAGAGAGCTTTTCTTAGCACTCTTAGAAAGCCAAAATGCCACACATGAAAATGAAATCCCTCATTCTCCAATAGTGGCCGCCCTCCCCCTTTGTGTGATAGGAGAGAGAGAGCAAAAACAAGGGGGTGGGTGGAAAGCAAATGATGATTAGAAAAAATCAAATGATCACAACAATTCCATCACTCAACCAACAACCATGATAGCAAAAGTCAAGCCATGATCAACTAAAGAAAGTCAAGGTATGGTGCAATAATCATGATGTCACAAAGTGCAAAGACCCCCTCCACAAATGCTTATTTGCAACAATGCAAATAAGCCCTCCTCCACCAATCTTCGGCCAATGAACGATACAAAGGAAATTGGCCGAAACGGAAAGCAAACTGGCAACTCCAGAAAACTGGTCCCGTAATAAATTACAGGAAAAACCCCGATACTGTGCATACACACCCGCATTTGTATTTCGACCGAAATACAAAATGCAATGAGACAAAATCTACACTGTACTATACTAGGATCCGGCTTAAACTAAAGCCGGCTAGTAATATCCGTTCGATCCTGATCCGTGCAGTACCGCACGTATCTGATCGAACCCTGCCATATAACCATACGGCCTATAATACAAGTTGTCCGATCCTGATCCATGCAATACCGCACGTATCTGATCGGACCTTGCCATATCTCCATACGGCCTCTACAACTTTTCGCCCGAAAGCTGATTAACTGAATGTGGGGGACTCTAAAGACTCGTCAACACCTTGGTTGTGGATTTAACCACTAGCACGTCAGAGGTATAAGCCAATACGTAACGGGCTACCAGGTATTGACTAAAAGGGACGTCTGTGAGCGAACTCAGCCCGACAACCCTACTGAGCCTGTCAGTGACTATATCCGTACAGTCCGGTCCGTTCGTCTATGAGTATCGCATGGCGGGCCTAGGGGGTTGGTAAAAGTCAGACCCCCAAAAGCGGTACAAGTCGTGTCGGAGTGTAGCCCCGAATACCCTGAGATACTACTGGAATACCTACCAGTAAATCTCCTTGCCTCGGCCGAGGGCTTCGTGTAATGGCTCTCCTAGACACAGCACGACCTCACCCCCAATACCGGGAGAGACGAACCCCTGAAGATACGCTCACTGCCTCCATGTGGCTCGGGACTGTACCCAACTAAAACCTGTTTGCACGACTCCTTTGAGCCGTGGTAGGGTAGTAATCAAAGTACAGTGGGAACTCACACAAGACAAATGACGATCCCCAGGTCGATGAACTAACCTGCACACATGTCACCAGGGAACTGCCATCTGACGTTTGGTATATGACTAACTAGCATGTTCCCGGCGAGTCTTGTCCGGTGTACTCATAACCCAATGAGCACCTGTATACATCTTAGGTGAACTAACTGACACCAGTGGCTTGTGAGACCGGCCACCGCCCCTCGTCGGGGTCTCGAATGTACACACTAGTCTACTCTGGAGTATCGATGCCCTATCTCGAAACTCACACGACTAGGGACCATTTAAGGATGTGCTTATAGACTACCAGCTCCCACGTATATGATCGCCCTCATACTGCTGGTGGTCAAGCAAGAATCCTAGAGGCTCTATCAACGTGTAATAGTGACTTGTCAGGTCACCTAAAGCAGTACACGATGATAAAGGTAAACCAGATAGCATACTATCATCACGAGTAAGATTGTCCTATCGGGATAGGTCCTCCATCAATCATTGTAATCACGTACCTGTGATCGAATAATTGAATCTGAGGGCACTACCTCCAACACGAATAAATCACCCAAAACATCGAAATCAATAATGGCGGAATAGTATCGCTCAAGTGCATCCTCTAAGAATCTCGGGCCAACTGTCGCGGTCACTAATGGGACGTCTCGTCGATGATCATGAACTCTGGCCTGCTGGTGTGCGTAACCATGACCACTCCTGGGTCAAGGTCTTCACTGTGAATTACCAATCTTTCGGTCCGTCGGCCCATCGGCCCTGTCAGGTGTGCTAACGGGGACGATTCCGTTCTGGCACTTCTCTGGTCATCTCTTGGTCAATCATCGCGACCACTCGTAAGACAGCATATCACTGGCGTCGGCCTCTGGCTCTCTGAATGTACGTGACACATCTGACCCTGGGTGTAAGTATCATTGCAGCAGTGTCCTGGAAGAAATCCTGCTCACGGTCTCTTCCATGTCTCGTCTCTGCCAACTGTCCGAAAGTCATCGTCCTTTCCTATATCTGCATCTTGCTCCGGAATGGCTGCATACCCATCGCGACCTCTTCTGGAAGGTATATCCAGTTCTCTGCCTCAGCATGCGTATCGCATCTCTGATGTCGGCGGAGTGGAACGTCGTCTTATCCAGATCTTGTACGGACCTCTTTACTCCACTTTCTCTAATGTCGACTGCTTCGGACTTGTCTCATCGTGGCTACATGGACTGAGCTCCAACGGCTATCCTCGTATCGGGAGTCTCCCAAGAAATGCATCTCACCACCTAGCATCCGAATTAAGTCAAGCCATCCGATCGATTCGTCAAAACCTCATAATCCCCCAAGAGCTCAACATCTTGGGCACGGTTTAATAGTATCGAATACATACCACAGCATCGGTGGTCCAGCCGTAGAAGGGCAAACCCAAGCCTCACTAATGGCGCCGCAGAACTGCCGCAAACCCTAAGGTTCAAAGGCTTTCACACGGTCATTAAGTCGAGTTAGGGTTTCATTCTTCTAGAGGGACCATAGAATTGCCTGCATGTCTTTCCGACTACTTTAAACTTGGAATAATAGGTTTCCGACATTCGATCGTCTCTGTCGACCCTCACGTCTCTGCGTGAAATCGTCTCTAGCTGGAATCAATCTATCTGATGACCTCGCATCGGGGTAAGCGAACGATCCACATGTCCTTATCATTCATCCTAGATGACTAGCGATCTCCTATCATCTCTTAGTACAACTCGTCCTGCACGATTTCCAGCATCTGGGGCAATATCTCGTTGTTCGCAGCAATAACTGGCTCGCTCGTCTGCACGCTGAACAGTGCCTCGATCGTCATGAATAAGCAACACACCAACGGTCGTCAAAATCTGGCTGGCCTCCATCATTGGCTCATTTCTCTAGTGTCGATCAGCACCTCCGAGTAACCTCATAAAGGCGATCCGCCAAACGCTCGTGGCGCGGAAACACAGTAAAAAGACACATCTCTGCAATCGTATGTCGCGGAATTTCGCCCTGGTCAGTCCTCGTTCGTGACGAGCTTGTGCTGACCGCAACTCTAGCCGTAGCTCTCCCTGCCCGTAACCGTAGCAGCAAAACCATAACTGGTACTGATGAGGCTAGATCGGAATGAATATAATACCGAGCAAAGAAATGTACATCGTAAGGCTTCTTAAGTGGAGTAGCGTATCGTAAATATGCCGCGGAACATACCCACGGTACGTCACTCTACTTTAGTCACCTATTCCATCAACCAAGGGTCATCCTACGCTCCGAAGGTAAAACCTAACGCTCTGATACCAACTTTGTCACGACCCGAAAGTACGGAACATGACCGGCACTTAAACTACGAACATCTCGAGGCGTAAGTAATTTAAGTAAACCGAAAACCCAGAAATCCAAACCAAGAAAAGTAGTGGAGTGCAGGAAAACCAATTTAAAACAAGTAGTTTTAATAGCATAAGCCGAATTATGCGGTTTTTAAGAACATCAAAATTTACTGAAAATTTCGGCAGAGTCTCCTTTGTAAAAACTGGCTCCCAAATGGGATACAACATGAATAGTATAATAAATCAATAAAAAGGCATCCCCAAGCGGGAGCTAGCTCTTCGTCAATCGACGGTCACAGCCACACAAGCAATATAATATACAACGCCAACGACGAGGATCAAAACTCAAAAGGAACTCAAAACCACCAGAAATATAACGAGCGACTCTAAGGTCGAAAGAATAAACAGCACTGGTCTCTATCTCAAAATAAATACATGTTTGGTTGATGGAATTTACTAGATACAACTGAAATATATTATACAAGGTAATATGATGGGTACGATACAAGAAAAACCCACCTACTAGCAAGTCACCCGAATGAAACTGAGCCCGCAACGCCGTAATGAAACCTGTACGGCAAACCTGCAAGAAACTGGGGCACAACGGGGGTGAGTTGCCAACTCGTGAATAGAAAAACATCTACGCACAGAAATCGCATAAATAACGCAACCTAGGTCAATGATCATAATATATCCTCAAAAATATACATAACAAGCAGCCTATAACAATGGCTAGGGTAATATCTAACCGAGTGAAATCTCATGTGCCCGTGTCAGTGCCTCAGGTAGTAATATATCATATGAATGAGGTATGAATGCATGAAAACAGAATACATGTAAATGAAGAAACTGTTTTCATAAATTAGTGAGATTTCCTTCGTATTTTTAAACTGAGGTATCATAATGAAATCAGTATCAACAGTGTCTAGCATCGACACGAAACATAAATCTCACTGTCTTGAAATATCAATGTCTCAATCTCAATATCTAGGGCGCCGTCAGTCCAGACCGGCCCCTACCATCCATCTCAAGACCACGACGGTATCCTCCGGATATCCGACGCGTCGGGTAATATCACCGGTAGGTAATCTGTCCCCTACCAGGCTCAACGTCAACACCACATTCATCTTGCCCCGGGGTACCATACCGGGCCCACCATGTACCCATGACGGTTCCTCCACTCCTCGACACGGATCTCGAAAACCACAGCAAACTCATGGTGGACGACACTTACATCACTAGAAAACCGCAATTTACATATTTTAAAAGGTTAATAAGTTTAGAAATTTTGCGGCTTTCCCCCGAAATCCAGAAATATCATAAATCTCAAGAAGTCATCACAAGTGCATATGTCAATGCTAATGAATTTATATGGTATCAATAACCAAGTTGCAATGTATGATTAATAACTAGGCATGAACAATGGAATAATAGTATGCATGAAGTGACAAGTAATAACTACAATGTCTAAACTGGCATATAACCCAGGTACACTAATATCGTATCAACTACTAACTAACAAGCTAAGCCAAGCAATAGTATTTTCTAAGTGTACGTGACATGGCAATTACCGATGAAGATGTGTGTGAGCCGGCAAGTAAGTGTATGTGGTACATACGCATCATCGGTAATGGTGCTGGTGTCCTAACAGCATGATATCAATAATGGAGTATGCAGCAAAATAAGTATGCGGGGCAGAGCGAACAGCAATAATGTGCGGAAGCAGAATACTAGACACAACGATAACTAATCAGTATTAAACTAATATAAGTCCTACAAATGGTGCCTTTTGAAATAACACGAATCATGGGGTTTTGAAAATAGGGGCTACGGTGTTTTTATGAAAAGATACGTCTTTTGAAATATCCGTAGGATCCCTTGGGCTGTCTTTTAAAATACCCACGATTCGTTAGTTTTTGAAATAGGTAAGAAGTCTAATCTAATCCAACAACTACACTAAACTATACGGCTGAACTACAGGTAAGGGAACCGCCTATCATCTGAGTCGATACATATGCATACCTGTATATGTATAGTCGGTGATCCCGCCTCAATAATATCATATCCGATACCATATCTATAATCAGGCATCCCAAGTCAAGAGTGCGGATCAATCATCAATATAGCTCGTACGTAAATCCGTCGTACGGCATCCCAATCTGGGTACGGGTCAATATCACATTCATCATACTATCCACCTGGTATCCTCTTTATCAATTATCATGATTGGGGTACTGATCTACATCTAGTACCATACTGATACCGCCTACGTATGCATGGACGTCTGTGAAACACAACGTCAAGGACCCGCTACAACGTCTTGTCGTATCTAAGATACGAACCCTGTTATATCACCGATCTCACGGCCTCAAATCGAATCTCATCGACTCAGCTCAATCCCAAGTATCATCCTCAAATCCGTATGTGAACACATAGTCCCATACCCATGTGAACACGTACTATAAAGAATCCCATGAGCACATATCAATAAGAATGTATGCAAGTATGTATGTGTGTATGTGTAGTGCAATACTTCCCTAGGGTTCGCAACACTAAAATAATCCAACACACCAATATCCATCCTAAGCATCGTTATTAATCCCAAATAACATATAATAATTGTTGGTGTGTATACGCATCCGTATACACCACCACGGACTGCGGGGGTGCTATACGCTATCCACCCGACTTCTCCCCGTAGATATAAATCTACTCACCTGGTCCTCGCTTGCCGGTGCCGACGTCGCCAGGCGCTTGCTTGTCGTCCCGAAGTTCACATGGGGTAACTACATATCATAACGCACCATATCGCATTAAAACTAAATATGAAATCGAAACGGCATACGAAAATCAAATCGGCACGCGTATCACGCATAGATCCAAACCTATCGCCTACGCATGCAAGAATAGTCAAACCAACCCCCGATGTCGATGTACAAACGTCAAACCATCGAGAAAACCCAAACACACCAATCGTGATTTCAAAACTCACTAATTATATAAGAAATAGGGTTTAGTTCATCAAAACCATAAAATTAAACAATTCGTTTTATTTTCCAAAAACCCAGTTAGCACAAATTCCCATTTCGGTTCAAAACTTGATGTTTTACCCAAACTAAATATTTTGACGATTCTAATGGCCAAAATGCTCACTTAATATCATAATTAGGTCATACAAATCACCTCCATATTTTTAATCTCACGAATTAGCATTAACTCAAAATTCAAGTTTGCAACAAATATCGATTTTAACACTTTTCAAAGTAAAATTCACAATTTATCAATTAAGCATGGTTTTGCATGATCAAAGTCGCTAAACAACAAATTAAAATTCTAATAAAGTCATCAAAACCTTAATTACATTTTAAATCTCCATTTTATATGTATTTCACTAAAACCTAGTTTGCAATTTACATAATTAATACAACTTTAAATTTAACAAAGATATAAACTACCAACTAGATTAGTTTTAGCATAATAACAACATGTTAAACTACACAATCTTCCCATGATCAATTATAAGAACCCCAACTTAAATTCACAACCCTAATCTAGAATTTCATAATCATACAATTGAACCCACATAAAACCAAATTAACACTTAATTAAGCTAACTACAAGCAATTAACAACGATTTAAGAAAAAGGGTTAGAATTTACCCAAACAAATTGAAGATCCCACAAGCACACATAGCCCTCCAAAATGCTCCCTTGTCACCAAAATCCATGCGATAAGGGCTAAGCAAAAATGGGTAGGAGTCGGATTTGGGTTTTGGGATTTTTTTGATGGATTTGGGGGCAATTTTTGAAGAAGTTTTGAAGAGAAAAGAGAAGGGGAAAAGGGGGGGTTGTTGCTGCTGTAGGAGAGGGAGGGGTCGGCCAGAAATTGAGGGGGGGAGGAGAGAGAGGGAGGTAGAGAAAGTGGGGAAAAGTCAAGGTCAAGCTAAGGTCAAAAGTCCACATAATTCACCCATTTTCTTTTCTTTTCTTTCATATCTTTTCCTTTGAAAATCAAGTGGGGAAAAATATGGTGGCTGCTGAATTCAGCCATGGGGAGGAGTAAGTGGGGGTGTGTGGGTGTGGGTACGGGTTTGGGGTGATGAAAAATGATAAATACAATACCCCAAGTATCCACTTACGCTAAAAAAAGCCTTTTTTCTTCAATAATTTCTAAACCGTTTTGGCAAATGATTTCGTTCCAAAAACCACATGATAAAATTTTATTTAATGTTTCATGATGCACAAAATTTATTTCGACTCATTCCAATTTGTAATTTTCCCTAATTAAATGTATTAGTGACGGCTTAAAATAATAATAAAATAATAACCACATGATAAAATTTTATTTAATGTTTTATGATGCACAAAATTTATTTCGACTCATTCCAATTTGTAATTTTCCCTAATTAAATGTATTAGTGACGGCTTAAAATAATAATAAAATAATATTTTTTTCAGAAAATTTGAAATTTCACCAGCGGCTCAATAAACACCAAATAATAGCAATTACATAGCTAGAATATGTATATTTAATTTTTATAATAAGATATTTATATTTTGACTTTTTACAGAAAACCCCCTCATTTTACCGTTTTTTCGAAATTTCACCGAAACGATTTTCAAAACGTTACAACTAAACCCTAACTCTAGTTTATTCTCTAAAAGTTTTAAGCTCTCATCCTTGACCATGGTTCTATAATCAATCATATACTCTTGACTACTATTCAACACAAAAGGATTATTCTTTCATTCTTCATCTTCTTCTCTCTTGAGTTTTGAGAGAAAGCTTACTAGTTAATCCTTTTATGATGATATATTGTGAGAAAGTGAATTAAAAAGATAGCATAAATACTACTCCATCATCCTCATCTAATCTAGCCCATTAGATTAGGGTGTTCATCTCTTTAGAGTGAGAAAGCTTGGGTTGTAACAACTTCGACGTAGATCATCGGAGAATCGGAACACTTCAAGCTAGCATAGATCGTTCGAGTCGTGGAGCCTCTCTTGAGTCCGGGAGATCGTGGATCGCGGCGAAGGGACTTCTACTCGGAGCTTGTGAAGCGAAGGAGCGGACTACAAAGGCTGTAATCCCTCACACTTAGCTTTAAAGATATCATCTTGCATGCTAAACCCTAATAATCTAGCAAAGATCCCGTCTTTGGGTTGTTCGGCGCATGTAAAATTTTATTCGGGCATGTTTGATGCTTTATGAACCTTCACAAGTGTGCCTAGGAAACCTACATAAGTCCCTCCCAATTCTCCTCCTTTTCTTTGATACTCTTTTTAAATCAAATATCGGTAAAAGTGGAGTTATTATCGATATCTTCATTTTCTTTTATCATTTGGGCAAAACAATTTTACCACTTCACTTGTAATCTTAATACCAATGTTTAGAATAAATTTTAACCAAGAATCTCATTTAAATCAATTATAATTGAACTTTTACATTAAAATACCTTGAACTTTGTTATCACATCTTTTCGACAAAATTACTTAACAATACGTTTAGGAAAACTTCACGGGGTAACGACATACCCCTCACATACACTGTGGTTATATAGCACGATGCTAATTTGTATGAATATTTGTTTCGTAGAATAATCTTTACAATAAAATACCACATACGTTAAAAACCGGATTTCTTGTAAAACAGTATTTCATTTCCTTTACGATTATGCATCTACAACCCTCTTTAGGAGACCCGCTAATGGATGGTGCGGATTATCGCACATCCTGAGGATAGTAGAGCGAGATGCAGACCTTCTCACGGAGCATTCGATCTCGAAAAAATTTAAACACGTTTTTAAGAAATACGAATTTTCTAAATAAAATAAAATTATTTTTAAAATTAAAATTATATAAAATTATAAATCCATATTTTCAAAATATAATAAATCTATATTTTTTTCGTAAAAAATGAAAGATTAACAATTGCCAATAAAATGTCATCAAGATACCAAAAAAGAACAAGTTTTTCAGTAAAATACCATGAACTTTCGAATGCTAAGTTTTTATCATTAAAATACCTAAATACTTAAAATCCATGCTCATGACAATCCTATATAATACTGACAACCCTAAATAATACTAATGACCCTTGAGGTTTATTTTTAACTATATTAAAAATATTTTTCATAAAACCCCCTCGAGATATATAAAACAATATTTAAGGACTTTAGTAAATATAGGTTTCAGCGGGATCAATTCTCTTGAGCCCAAGAGAGCTTGAGAAAGTGGGTGCTTGCCTATTTAAGGTAGACAGCTTAACGGAGTTATCGATGGTAAATGTCTTGAAAAAAGACACAAATCGTGCTGTCCATATGTAGCAGTTGCAGATGACTCCCGAACCTAAGAATTTCATAGTTGAATAAGTACAAGTGTCTGACTCAGTCTGAGTCCAATTTAAACCTGAATCCAAAATCAAACACGAATACTTGATCATGAACATGAATACTCGAATTCAAACATCAATATCAAACATGTATATTTCACTTGACTTGACCGAACCATGGTTATAACTTGACATGACTACTTGAATACTTGATTACATCCTGAACATGAATACCTGAATATTTTGTATCCATGGTTTCGGTAAGACTTGTAAATATAATCTATACAATACATTACATGGGGATAAAAGGGGTAGATTGGTACGGAACGTATATCATGACACGAGAGGTCACTTAAAAGACACCTACATGAATTCATGTGCCATTGTCTCATGGGTTATGACGGGGCCTTGTACTACATATTACCACAGTCCACAGGGTAAGATGGACTCCTCTCGTATACATGAATACTTTCTTTATCAAGCTACAAATAACCACGTTAGAATAACTATCATATACCGGTAATCAATCATACACAACTTACCTGTTCATTTCATATTACTTATTATATTCTATTTCTTTTTTTAGGACATACCGAGCGCTAGTTCGCTGACGACGTTTCTTTCTATTTCTTTCTTTGGAATGTTCAGCAGGAGGACCAGACTCTGAGGAGATCGAACCGAGCCAGGAAGACTTGGACCAGTTCACCGCTCAGCCTGACTTCTAGTTTCACCTGCATTTACTTTCTTGTATGCCATTGTTTAGGCACTATTTTACTCATTGTATCTTTTATTTCCAGAACAGTTGTATGTAAAGATGAATGTAAATAAAGTTGCTATTACAATTTATTATGTTGCCATTCTTGTTCATTTTTATATATTGCTTAATTACGCTTAACGTATTTATTTCATAGTAAATACGTTGCGGCCTGCCACGTCACCATTTCCTTCTACTGGGAAGCGAGCCGTGACATTAGATTAGTCCGTTAACTTGGCATCACAATTCGTCTCGAGTGTGTTCCCACTGTAATTAGATTACTACCCTACCACGGCTCAAATGAGTCATGCAAACAGGTAGTTGTTGGGTGCAGTCCCGAAGAACTTGGAGGCAGTAGTGGTTAGAAGGGATTCGTTTCTCCCTGTAGGGAGTTGATATCGCGCTGTGTTCGGATAACCATTACACAAAGTCCCTGGTCAGGGAAAGCAAAATTTACTGGTAGGTACAGCAGTAGTTTCTCAGGGTGTATTGGGCTCTACACTAACATAACTTATTGTGCTATTAGGGGTCTGACGGTTACCACCTCCTAGGCCCGATATGCGATACTCTTAGACAAACAGACCAGACTATATGGAGATTGTCACAGATAGGCTCAGTATGAGTTCGGATTAGTTTGCTCGCCGGCCTTCTTATCGACAGATACCTGGGTAGCCATTACGTACAGCTAGTGCCACTGACAGACTTCTGGTTAAACCCACTGTCAGCGTATTGTCGAGTCTTTAGAGTCCCACACAGAGGGTTTCCCTGGTTCAGACGAAATGATGTAGAGGCCGTATGGTTTTAAGTGCAGGGTTCCGATCATATACGTGTACTAGCTGCACGGATATTGTTCGGACAGATAATACTAGTGGGCTTTGGTTTAAGCCGGATTCTAGTATTATATTATTGGATTATTATTATCTCATTATATTCGTATTTTTTGGAGTACGAATACGTGTATGTATATACGGTGAGGGCATTCTTGCAATTTTATAAGAGATGCTTCTAGAAGGGGACACCTCATTATTTGGATTTATCTATTTTTGCAAATAGATTAATAAGATGGAAAATGGAGATATTTGAGGTATGGGGTGAAGCATGGCTTATTGTTTTATTTATTGATTTGGCCTCACTATTCAAGCATAGTTGATATTTTCAATTGGAAAATATTGCATGCTTGAGGTGAGAAAAAGTATGAGCCATTCTTCACTAGAGACTTCACTTGTTCATTTGCTATTTTCCTTTCTCTCTCCATTTTTCATCTCCTTCTTCATTAAGACCCTAATCCCTCATATGTGTTGTGAACCATAGGGTCACTTGAGATTAAATACTCCAATTAAGACTCTACATCTCCTAAGCTACCTAGTTTAGCAAACTAGGTACTTTAGTTACCTCGGTTTCGAGGTTGGAGCTTGAACCATAGACTCTCGGGTGGATCGTCTTTGACACAAGGAGACCGACGTTCAAGCGCGATCCGGATCTTTGAAGAGCTCAAGAAGAGGAGGAGGAGAAGACCCGAAGGACAAGTATCTAGGAGGTATAAAACTCTTACTGAGTAGTTAGAACCTCCAAGTAGTATAGCTAGTTAAGATTTCTGTAAAGATCCTGGAGTTTAAGTCGGTGTTGCAAGTCAAGAAAATCGTTTTTTGTAAATTCCACCTCCCAACAAGTGCTTGGAGTGTGCGGCATCGACTTACAAGATATACAACCATTCTATATCCATATAGAATCAAGGCACTAATTTAGATGGAACCAGATTTAAATGTCATGCAGTTGTTTTCGGTGCATATTACCTAATGGAAAAGCGCCAATACAGCATTACTTATCATGGAGCGCATCCACGGATGAGTAACCTGTGAGAGAATTAAGTTCTCAATATTACTATGATTGAATACCTAGCATAAGTATCTATATCTTCGATCACCTTGAAGAATCCTGATACTTCCAACGCATGGTTCTCTACTTTATTCTTATACCTATAAACTTCTCAAAATCTTTGACCTTGCATTACTACAAATGCATGTCTAAAACTAGAGAACTTATAGGCAAAGATGAATGAAGTAAGAGTACCTACCCCTTGTCCGAAGGACACTGGACAACATACATTTCCATGTATAAGTCCCAAGAGTATACTAACTCAAATTCTGTGTTTTGTAAATTGAAAACTGTATCTTGTTCGAGAATGTCTTACACCGTTATTCAATGCACCTTACCTTATTCTCAACTGATAAATGTAAATGTTTACAAAACAATTTTCAAAATGTATATCTCATTTTATAAAATAAAGGTACAGATATTTCATTTTAAAATTTGGTGCATAACAACGGTTATTCGAAACCAAATATTTGCCATCAGGCAAAAGCGAGGCGATTTAATCCAATATCACCAATTGCAATGGATTCCAATATTGAGAATCAAATTGCCCATTTCCTAATATACTACTCCTACTCATCATCTGTAACACCGTACAGATGTGAGATCCAAAATTGGTAAAAACATACCCTGAAGTCAGAATTGATGTGGAAAACAGTTCTCTATTACAAGTACACAGAAATACTGAAACATGAAAATGTTTCATAGGGGCTAGTCAGGTATTCCTAGTAATGCCTTTTCCATTATCCAGATTCATGACAGTAGTCGCAATTTCCTTTGCCCTCACTTCAATCTCTTTATATGTCTCTACATCTTATCTTCTGTACACCGCACTTAGGCTAATTGATTTTCTTCCTTCCCTACCTTTCAGCACCAGCCTGAGGTTTGGAAGAAGACTATCCAATAAGCGTAATAGGTGTACTCTCCTAATACAAGGATCTCTCGCAATCTGAGAGAAGGTAAAGGGAAAAGACAACCGAATAATCCTATTCAATTTCTCCAGAACCTGTGGCCATCCTCGACTGAAGTAACTTCTTCTGGTTCGTATGTAACTGTATGATGGTCGTTCCAAGCAATATGGATCATCATAGTGATACGAAGTGTTCTGAAGAAATGCAAAGGGTAAATTCGGAGTGGCAGGGATATATGTGACTTTGTCGCGAACCATGACAATCCAAAGCCCAAGAGTGTAAGAAGGTTCGGTTAACTTGGTTCATGAGTTTTTAAGGTAAGTCATAGGTCGTTGTACTAGAGAGAGAGAGAGAGAAAAGAAATACTCAGCGTGCACTCTATCAAGATTAGATTGGTTTTCACTTTATCTAATCGGGATGGCTCCCACTGTTTCCCCCAATTCTCCTTCTAACCCTTAAAAGGAGAACTAGTCAGGATCATTTACACTTTACAAGTTTGCTAACCGTTCAACCAGGCCAGTGTTGGTACTCCGAGGGATGTCCCCCGTGCTCTTGCACGGACCCAATCAATAACCTCGTTTACGCAGAGGCGTATCCTCGTCAACACTTTCTAGACATCTAATATTGTTTTTACACTAGCTGCAATAAATATATATTAATCCAATTCTGGAGAAACATTAGGAAGCAGTTATGAATATAAGTGGATGTTCTTGGTATATAGTAACGGCAGCTTCTTTCGGGAGGCGGTTATCATTTCAGGCTTCCAAGGCGACCTGGATGACCGAGTGACTTTCAGAGTTATAGTTTTCCCTCTTTTGAAGGACAGTTCGTTGGACAGGTGGTCCAAGCGGATACTGTGGAAGGCATGGCGCATGATACTGATTAAATTCAGTGGATGATACAATATAAGAAGTTTGTTGGATTTGGAGTTCATTTATGAACTGGGTCCCATCAGATATTCAGACAAATTCTAAGACAGGCATTGCTCATTTCGGTAGATAGTCTTTCTCCCAGAAGTTGAGATATAGAGAGATTAAGATAGAAACACTGGAGCGGATCCACTCACTGAAGCTATTTCTCGAACGCAATAGTTTCGCAAACGGGATTTGCTAGGCTGATTAGTAGAGAAGTTAGGTGTTCGGTATCACACTGGTTGTGAGTATGCGACACCGCAATAATTAGCCTTAAGTGCAAGTGGGAGATTGTTGGCTATAGTTCCCTCAAGTCAATTATTGAATCGCAGGCACGCGATTATGATGATTGAGGGAGGACCTATACCGGTAGAACGGTCTTACGCGAGATGATAGTATGCTATCTGGTTTGTCTTTATCATTATGTACATCATTAGGTGGCCTTACAGATCACTATTACATGTTGATAGAGCCCATAGGATTCTTGCTTGACTACCAGCATTATGATGGTGATCATATACGTGGGAGTTGGGTGGTCTATAAGCACATCCTTAAATTTCCCTAGTCGTGGGAGTTTCGAGACTGGGCATCGATACTCCAGAGAAGACTAGTGTATACAGATCGAGACCTCGACGAGGGGCGGTGGCCGGTCTCACGAGCCATTGGTGTTAGTCTGTTCACCTAAGATAGTATACAGGTGCTCATTGGGTTATGAGTACACCGGACGGACTCGCCGGGAACACCTTAGTTGGTATTATACCTATTATCAGATAGCAGTTCACAGGTGACATGTGTACAAATTAGTCTATCGACCTGAGATCGTTATTTGTCTCGTGTGAGTTCCCATTGTACTTTGATTACTACCCTACCACGGCTCAAAAGAGTCGTGCAAACAGGTTTTGGTTGGGTACAGTCCCGAGCCATATGGAGGCACTGAGTAGATTGTCGGGGATTCGTCTCTCCTGGTATTGAGGTTGATGTCGAGCAGTGCGGTGGCCATCACCAGAAATCCTTGGCCAACGTAGTCGAGAATTACTGATCTAGGATCAGTAGTTTCTCAGGTGGTGACGGGTTTCATACCGACACGAATTATCGCGTTATTAGGGGTCTGACTTTATCCACCTGTTCATACCAGAATATTGCATTTTATACCGCCCATTCTTACTCTCGCTTGGTTATAGGCAGGTGCTTTTAATACATGTTTGCTACATATTTACAGGCCACAGTTTTCAAGTCCAAAATAACGCAATTGACACAAAATCTCCACTGTTGCGCCAAAATCCATAACATCTGTTGACAACAGATAAAAGCCGGGTTCCGGTCATCCATATGCCTCCAATACCGTGTACCAGTTCCAGAGACAAGACATATGACAGTGGTCATTCGTGTCTCGGACAAGCACGGAGCACGAGAGGGGCAGCACAAGAATCAATGGGTGCGCGGAGCTCGAGGGAGAAAGGTCAAATCAATCAAAAGTGTAGCTATGTTTGGACTATGCAGATCTGAAGCAATTGTGGAAGAAATTTGCAATTTGGTATATGTAGAACAACATAGGACAGAAGAATAGACAAAGCCACAAAATAAGACATGTCAAATCATCTAAATGGCCGCGGTTCCGCGGCATAAGCGCGCTTAGGCCGCGGAACCGCGGCCGTATAGGCGCCTCAATTGACGAATTTTCAGGGGCATGTTGGTCTTTTCCTGTAGGGGCAGATTGTTGCCCAAGGTTTCCAGTTCCCTTCCTATAAATACCCAGTTCTGAACCATTGTAAGGTGTTAAATTCTTTAGCCTCTTTTTGTTCGGTTTTAGTCTTCTTCTTCTTCTTCTTCATTCTTTCCTCCATGAAAATTGTAGTAAGAGCTTTTTGAGTGGATGATGAAATGAAGATGAGGGTTTTTGTATTATTCTTTTTGCTTAGCTTCCCCCTTGAGCTCTCTACCTTAACTTGATCTTGCAACCTCTTAAGTGAGCTTGCAAGTTTAAGCTTTGGTCAATGGTCTCAAGGGGTTGTATCATTTTGTTCTCTCTTTAGTGCTTCATTTCACATGAGTTCTTTACCCTTCTCTTGATCTTGCAACCTCTTGATTGAGCTTGCAAGTTTAAGGGTTGGCTATTGATCCCATGCTTGTCTTGAGTTCTATGGTTCTTGTAATTACTTTCTTGCATTTTTCATTCTTGTCTTTAATTACTTGCAATTTATTACCATGCACTTTAATTACTTGCTTGTAATCTTTTCTTTTCTTTGTTCTTTTTATTCTCTCTTTTTTGGTTCTTTTTGTGAATGGTTGTAATTATTGTTTTTGTTAAGAACAAATACGATATTGTAAGTTAATATTTCTTTGCTCATTTCCTTTTCCCGTTATTTTCCATTGAACTCCGCCCAAACGATAAGCAAGCGCTCCGTTAGGCACCCTACCCTACCAAGGTAACGGTGATTCCTAACCGCGACCGGTTGCGTTCGGTTTGGCCGGAGGCGAAAGCAAGAGACAAGAACGGAAGGACAAGGGTAAATAAGCCGTATTCCACGAATACCGAGCTTAAATCCCCTAATCCACGTTGTTGCCAATTGCTCTAGCTTCAATTGGTCAAGACTCGGCTCAAAGGTTTTGAGTACGGATTTCTTTAGCTTACACTTTCGTATCTTTTCTTAACAACTTTATACTTGCATATAAAACACATAGGTTAGATTGAACAAAATATACTCATTCTTTATTGACTCGTCTAAGACAAGAACGGACATACAACCATCTCCCTGTGGATCGACCCGTGCTCAACCGGTTAGCTGCAAAGCGACACCGTCCTGATCGCGGTTATAACTTTAGAACTTTGAACATCCGACACGCTTTTTGCATGCGATCAAATGGCGCCGTTGCCGGGGAGACGGTAGCGTATTTTCTTTCTTATTATTCGGGTTAATATTCTTTTTGTATATATTAAAAAAATTAAAAAATCTTTTTGTTATTTTTTGATCATTTTTGTGGGCAAAAGTGCAGATTTTTGCGGATTTGCAAACTGCGATTGTGGGGAGCAAAGTGTACGTTCAAGGCTAAGGTGTTTGCAAAGTACAGTGCCAAAGATCTGGGTAGTTTGACCCACGCAAGCGAACTTTTTAAGCTTACCGGATTTGATTCAACGGGGGTTTCCTAACCCATAATCTTAACGGTAAGTACTTTACTAACACCTTCTTCTCAAATCCGACGCATCCAATATACTATTCTTTGCAGGATTCTTTGCAAGTTCGCTAGCAAACGCTAAAAATTGACTAACCCGTATTTGTTGCAGTGCCGTGCTTAAACTAAAAAACGATTGTTTGATTCTTTATAGAATTTTTATTGAATTGCGCATTGCATACATTAATACGGACTTAAGGGCAAGCGAACCCTACAATATACGGTAAAGGATTTCATCACCTTTTCCGTGGCCCACAAATCACGAACTTGAGCATAACGTTTACCCGCACAAATTTTAAAAGAAATTAGACTTTAAGCCTTAAGGACTTCGCGCTCACTAGGAGAAGTTAACTGTGTTTAGAACCTCGCTTAACGGTATATTGTTTACGGGGTGTCTAGGAAAGTGTTAACGGCGAAACCGCCAAAACAGAAAGGGTTATTTAATTAAGGAACTTCGCGAAAGCGTTGGAAAATCTCCCCTTATCTCTGCACTTACCTGGCCTCGTGATCAGTGTATCTTGAGACCGTTTCTCGACACAGTTTTACTTCGACAATCAAGTTCTGGAGCAGGTCTAGTTGACCTAGGTGAACCCTAGAACGATTAGATGTGTGGTATTTTTGTGTCGTGATTGTTTTTGTCCATATTTTTTTTTTGTATATTTCATTCTTTTAATAACTAAAAAAAAATAAAAAAATAAAAAATCACATTCATTTTTCCCCTCCTTTTCTCTTCCTTTCTTTCCTTCTCTTTTCATATCATGGGTACCCCACCTCGCAAAACTCTTGCCGAACTTTGGTACCCACAACCAGACATTACTTCTTACGGTTCTTGCTTTGGCCGAACATCGAACGACCCCTCCATGCCCAAAGTTTCACTGAAAGATCGCATAACAGCGTCTAGGACAAACACTTGCACTCCTCATTCAACTTTGTATCAACCTTTTCAACCTCCCGCACCCGCTTATGTTGATACCCCTTTTCCAAGTCGTCCTTTGTCCATCGCTGAACGTATTGAACAATCCCGTAGCTGATCTTTCACTCCTTTCACCACTTCAAATTCTTGGGATCAACAATTCCATTCACCTTCTTATCCAAAGGTTGATCCTGCTCCTGTCCAGCCATTCAATTCCTACCAATCCTACCCTACTTTTGCACCTTCCCTAGACATTGCTTCAGAACCGCCATTTGGGAGTTTTCAGTATCCAAACAACTTTGAATCTTTTACTGAAACCCCTTCACAACCCATGTCTAGTCTGGAACAGTCGTTGGAAGACTTTAGGATAGCGTCAAGCCAACAGATGATGGATTTGAATGCGTCCATGGCCGCTCTCATACAACCTACTGACCCGGTAGCTAGTTTCCAACTAGCTCCAAATTTTCCAATGTATGAAGAAGCGGCAGGACAGGCTGTGAATTTGAGTGGAGAGAGTGAGATGTACCCCCTTCCAAATCAAATCTACCCGTCCCAAATTGAATCCCACAACTCCTGTTTTGAAAGTCTATCGAGTATCCCACATGATTTATCAATTGAAGATAGAATGATGAATGAGTTGTGCGACTTTGTAGTGTTTGATTTACCCGATTGTGAAGGGAACTTGCCAAGTGAAACCAATCCCAAACCTTTTGACCTCTACACCTCTACTGTAGAACCTGAATTGGTTGATATCCATTCTTTTGATGAGGTGTCTGAGAATATTGATTTTCACTTGATTGAGGATATTGACGCGGGGAATAATTTGGATGATGAACCCATAGATTTGGCTGAGTTTTTCTCTTCAAATCATCATCCCGAGTCATTAAATGTTTTTTCCGAACCCCATATGCGTCTGGATTTTGATAATAAATGCATGGATGAGATAAATTTTGAGGAGAATATTGAGGATAGTACTGAGGATGAAACAGTTTTAATTGATGAGTCGGATTTTCCAATTCATCCTATCCCTTCCACTGACTGTGTACACCCTCCTGAACCTTTAACCGATAACCTTCCTCAACCACTTCCCTCCATCATTTCCATCGTTCCGACCTGGCAAGAAACCGTATCACTTCCATTTCCATTGTCTGGTTTACCAAGTTCGGCTTACCCATGGTTTCTCACGAATCTTGAGGGATTTGACCCCATTTCTCGCCATATTGATAAATTAGTACAATCCATCTTTTCACATCGATCATCGCAGATTGTACTAATTTATTCAATCCATTTCCACCCTCAAGTTCGTATTCCACTTCTTTCTCCCTTCCGCCATTTTTCTTCTTCTCATATACCGAGACCGTATTCCGCTTCTATCCCATTACGGTCTCGCGTATTCTCCATTTTTTACCTCTCCGCATTCCTTCACCAACCAGCACATTATAGAGATAAAATCTTTGAATGGTTGGTGCTCACTTTTGGCCTGTGTAAGGCCTTGTATAGATTGATACTGTTCTTTCCCCCCTAATCCTGAACTTCAACGCTTAACAGTGGAAACACTGTTTTACTTAAGTTTGGGGGGGACTCTTTTTTGTATATATATTTTTGTTTCCCTTTTTGTTTTGTATATAATTTGTTTTTAGGGAGAGCCCCGACAATTTTGATCCTCTTGGTGTAGCCTGACAGTGAGGGCACTGTCAAGTTTAAGTTTGGGGGTGTGCTCGGTAAGCTTTCTTCCTTCGCATTCATTTGTATATTTTACATTTGCATACCTTAATAAAAAACCCACAAAAATCGAAAATTTTCCAAAAAAATATAAAAACTTTGTCGTCAAGTTAGCTAATAGGGTAACTTAGATCTTTATTCCGAAAGTTTAGTTGATATGATAGAAATAACTAAATTCTAAGCTTAGGATTTGAAAACCCTAAAAGTAACCCTCATTCTGTTTAAACTTGGTGATTATACGTCCTTACAGTTTTTTTTTTGAGAAATAGGTAGTCTTGAGTTCAGTTCTTGAGTTAAGTCAAGATGAAGGGAAAGTATTGAAGCTTTACTGGAGGATAAGTCTGAAAAATAGTTTCTTTTCTTGAGTTCAAATTTAGAAAGTATATACCCTACAACTGCACCTACACGTACCTTGAAAATTAGGATAGTAGAGGATACCTAGAAATACTCTTGCCTGAAAGCCTAGTATGAAAGAAAAAACGGTATTTAAAGCTAAACACCAAAAGAGCATATTGAAAAATATATCCGGTCTTGAAAAAGAAAAAGAAAAAGAAAAATAGAATAAAGTCAAGACCTGGAAACTGCTATTTACGCTTTAAGCTCACACATTCAGTAATCGGCCGTTAGTGCCTTAAGAAGCATTAATAGTCGCATGAAAGGTGTGTGAGCAAATCCGTCCATCCTTAATGAAAAGAAGTAGTATTAGGTATTAGGGCGAGGGTATTATAGCTTGAATTGAATTCTTGAGTGTAGGGGTGCAAATATACACACACGTAGGGGTATACAATCAATGTTTGGATAAAAGATAGAAATGAAGAATAAGACTTTTATTTTCTGTAAAGTTAATAAAAATCCCTGATTTAAGACCGCACTTTAGAAGGAAAACTCAGGTGATACCAACATCTTTTTAAACTTTTTTGGAACGTATATGACCTAAGGTTAAATAGATAGGAGGTGTGAAACACAAGGGTTGGATATTTCTAACTTAGGATGATAGAATTTCTAACGTAAATACTAAACTGTAGGAGTAGAATCAACGTTAACTTATAACACTAGCTTGACCGGATTTTGTGGGTGTAATCCGCTGAAAACCCTCAGGAGACAACACTCCTCCTACTAGGGACACCTAGAGGTTTAACGGCTTGTTGCACGTGCTCAGTGCAATCGCGTTCCCTGCGAAAGTGCGGTTAGGATTCTTTTTTGTGAATAATTGGTTTTGCTCGGGACGAGCAAAAGTTATGTTTGGGGGTATTTGTTCATACCAGAATATTGCATTTTATACCGCCCATTCTTACGCTCGTTTGGTTATAGGCAGGTGCTTTTAATCCATGTTTGCTACATATTTAGAGGCCACAGTTTTCTAGTCCAAAATAACGCAATTGACACAAAATCTCCACTGTTGCGCCAAAATCCAGATCATCTGTTGACAACAGATAAAAGCCGGGTTTCGGTCATCCGTATGCATCCAGTACCGTGTACCAGTTCTAGAGACAAGACATATGACAGTGGTCATTCGTGTCTCGGACAAGCACGGAGTACGAGAGGGGCAGCACAAGAATCAATGGGTGCGCGGAGCTCGAGGGAGAAAGGTCAAATCAATCAAAAGTGTAGCTATGTTTGGACTGTGCAGATCTGAAGCAATTGTGGAAGAAATTTGCAATTTGGTATATGTAGAACAACATAGGACAGAAGAATAGACAAAGCCACAAAATACGACATGTCAAATCATCTAAATGGCCGCGGTTCCGCGGCATAAGCGTGCTTAGGCCGCGGAACCGCGGCCGTATAGGCGCCTCAATTGACGAATTTTCAGGGGCATGTTGGTCTTTTCCTGTAGGGGCAGATTGTTGCCCTAGGTTTCCAGTTCCCTTCCTATAAATACCCCAGTTCTGAACCATTGTAAGGTGTTAAATTCTTTAGCCTCTTTTTGTTAGGTTTTAGTCTTCTTCTTCTTCTTCTTCATTCTTTCCTCCATGAAAATTGTAGTGAGTGCTTTTTGAGTGGATGATGAAATGAAGATGAGGGTTTTTGTATTATTCTTTTTGCTTAGCTTCCCCCTTGAGCTCTCTACCTTAACTTGACTTGCAACCTCTTAAGTGAGCTTGCAAGTTTAAGCTTTGGTCATTGGTCTCAAGGGGTTGTATCATTTTGTTCTCTCTTTAGTGCTTCATTTCACATGAGTTCTTTACCCTTCTCTTGATCTTGCAACCTCTTGATTGAGCTTGCAAGTTTAAGGGTTGGCTATTGATCCCATGCTTGTCTTGAGTTCTATGGTTCTTGTAATTACTTTCTTGTATTTTTCATTCTTGTCTTTAATTACTTGCAATTTATTACCATGCACATTAATTACTTGCTTGTAATCTTATCTTTTCTTTGTTCTTTTTATTCTCTCTTTTTTGGTTCTTTTTGTGAATGGTTGTAATTATTGTTGTTGTTAAGAATAAATACGATATTGTAAGTTAATATTTCTTTGCTCATTTCCTTTTCCCGTTATTTTCCATTGAACTCCGCCCAAACGATAAGCAAGCGCTCCGTTAGGCACCCTACCCTACCAAGGTAACGGTGATTCCTAACCGCGACCGGTTGCGTTCGGTTTGGCCGGAGGCGAAAGCAAGAGACAAGAACGGAAGGACAAGGGTAAATAAGCCGTATTCCACGAATACCGTGCTTAAATCTCCTAATCCACGTTGTTGCCGATTGCTCTAGCTTCAATTAGTCAAGACTCGGCTCAAAGGTTTTGAGTACGGATTTCTTTAGCTTACACTTTCGTATCTTTTCTTAACAACTTTATACTTGCATATAAAACACATAGGTTAGATTGAACAAAATATACTCATTCTTTATTGACTCGTCTAAGACAAGAACGGACATACAACCATCTCCCTGTGGATCGACCCATGCTCAACCGGCTAGCTGCAAAGCGACACCGTCCTGATCGCGGTTATAACTTTAGAACTTTGAACATCCGACACGCTTTTGGCGTGCGATCACCACCCCCTAGACTCGATATGCGATACTCTTAGACGAACAGACCGAAATGTACGGAGATTGTTACTGTCTGGCTCGGTAGGGGTACGGATGAGTTTTCTCGTCGGCCTTCCATTCGCTGAATACCTGGGTAGCCGTTACTTACAGCTAGTGTCGCCGACGTGCTTATAGTTAAACCCACTTCCTGCGTATTGACGAGTCTTTAGAGTCCCACACAGAGGGTTTTCACGGTTCAGGCTATATGGTGTTGATGACGTATGTTGGTACATACAGGTGTCCGATTAAATATGTGTTCAGGCTGCACAGACTTTAATCGGACGGTTGATAATACTTGCGGCTTAGGACAGAGCCGGATTATTTAATTAGGTTTTGATTTAATAATTTATATATGTATACACACACACACACAGATATATTCTAGTATTATTGTTGACTATTCATTTCTCTCTTGTCTATTCATATTTTTGTATTAATACACGTATATGTATTTCGATACGTGTAACGGGTAGTATTCCGTATTTATACGGAATTGCTTCCAGAAGATGGCCACCCCATTATTAGATTTTCTTTTTAGAAAATCATTTTGGAAATGAGGTGGAGGGGTGAGTTGGCATAGGCATGGCTTGGCATGTAGAGAAGCATGGCTCTCATTTGTTTATTAGAAAATTGAAAGAGATATTTTGTATGCATGGTTCAAAATTAAAGTAGCCATATTCTTTACATGCCATCCACTGATTCTTTCATCACTTGGAGAAAAGACTTAGCCATTTTCCATGGTTGCTCATGCTATTGTTTTCCTGACTTATCTTCTTGAGTTGGTCATTAGAGCATTTTGATGAGAGAAAAATTATAGTGAGATAATCCTACACCTCCACTCTCCATTGCTAGCAACCTTGGAGCGTCGGTTGACTCGCTTGGCGAGGCTGAAGCTTGCGTCGTTTCCCTCGGGTGGATCATCGTAGATGGAGGAAGACCGGCAACCAAATTCGATCCGCAACACCTCAAGGAGCTTGGAAATAGTAGAAGACCGAAGGACACGATCCATTTGGTATAACCATCTAACTCCTAGTTTACATATTGCTAGTTTTAGGTTTAGGGATGATCCGGGTATTGAGTTGTGGTAGCGCCAGTTTTTTGTAAATTTTTGTTCCGTATTTGGCCACGGGTTGATGGCCGGGGCGCTGTCGTAACCCAACATGGTATCTGAGCCAGCTAATAAACCTTAATAGTTAGTTTGCACAATGTTATAATCTCGATCGACCAATTTTTCTGAATCATATTTCCATGTTGATGTGCCTGCTGTCGATTTTCAAATTTGCTCAAAAAATATTTTCAGGCATCTTAAAAATACGTGCAGGCAATTATAGGGCACCAGAAGAAATTTAAGCCACTAACTCCACAATTTAGCTGCGGAACCGCCGCTAAATGCGCCTATTGGCGGCGGTTCCGCCGCGCTTTTTTGGCTAAACATCGCCAAGTTTTTTCTGGCACTCTATTTATTGGAAAAATGATTTTTGTGATATATAGTTTTGGTCCAGATTTGTTTGAGTGCTCTATTTGCATTTGGGGACAATTTGGGAAAGTTTAGTCGATCGAAATTTTAATATACATGTGATTATCAGTACTTAGATTAGTATCTGCGACCGTGAATGTAATTTGATCGGTACAACTCGTCTAATTGCTATATGTTCTTTTAAACGGATTTGCGAACATGACATTCACGTTGATGTTCTGTGATTGTGTTGTGGTTGGATCGTTATGGTGGATAGCTGTGGTGCAATGGTAGTACAGTTTAGATTCATTTGTACCTTTGATATTGCGGGGCGAGCGTCCGACATGTGGACTATCGTCACTGCCAGTTTGTATATTATTTGTTTGGGACACGACCGGGTTGAGGTCGATGTCACCGTTGTACATATTATTTTCTTTTTTGTACTAGGATTACCCCGCGTGGAGTGAACGAATAGCCGGGTTCTAGAGGGAAACGGGTCCACATCTCATGGCGTTAAGACGGAGGGGACCTTACTCTAGAATTGGCGGGCTATTCGCCGCACTCGTAGGGGGTATAGGTTGACCCACAAAGGGGTGCTCAAGTTACCGGATTCCGTGAAGTGCTGGGTGACCCATTCACGTTGTTGACTGGGGTTGCCTCACTTCTGGAATTGGCGGGTAACTTTCTGCACTCGTAGGGGTCTAGGTTTTCAATGCACAGGCTATCCACACGACAGGGGAACGTCGGGTCTCATTTACGGCTCAAGTGAAACCCAAGGCTCGAGGGTTATCCACCACTCTATGTTGCTTGGCTGAGTTTCTGTGATGCTTCTGTGATGTTGCTTTATATCATGCCTGGGACGATTGTTATATATATTTATATATATACTAGTAGATGTTGTATATGTTTTGCACCCGCGCTAGTCCAGCCCCCGCTCTGTTGTTTGTTAAGTAACCTAATGGGTGATGATAGGGCCTAGTGGCGAATGCGGATGGAATATACGTACATCATATTTTCGTTCTTTTCTTGTGTGATATATTTAATTGATGGGACCGCGTTGATTCTGATCAATGTAGGTAAACAAACCAATATATGATGTTGTTGGAACTAAGTTTTTAATAACTGACATTACAGACGTTCTCTTTTGCTTTGCACAATGGTATTCGATTGGGAATATCCTGCACCTCATTCGACGAGGCAAGGGCCGAGATCCCTTCATCGAGAGTGACCCCTTGGGCAGAAGTTTGCGTCAACATAATAACTTTACTATAGTCGATTCTTTTGCTTTGCATCGTGGTATTCAGTTTAGAATATCCTGCACCTCATTCGACGAGGAAAGAGCTGAGATCGCTTCACCGGGAGTGACCTCTTTAGCAAAAGTTTTCGCCACTATATATTTGTAAAACCACTTGGATTCCTTCAACGATATCAAGTTCATTATATTAAGGTTTTTCGCCAAAAACCAGCCGTAGCCCTCCGTCATTTCGGATTGGTAGTGCTTAGTATACGTGCTGCGCATTTCGATCTTTAGTCGAGGCGTAGTGTTCGGTAGCTATGTAGTGCTTTTCCGTCGCATGGATATGTGGATTGGTTAGGATAGTCATGCGATCATTTTGATCTTTAGTCAAGGCTCGTACGGGTAGGTCTAATGCAATCAAGAAAATGACGGGTAGAACTTGACTAGGGCCTTTTTACATTTTTATCTTTAGTCAAGGTCACTTAGGTCTTAGGGGTAAAAATCACATCAGGATTTTCAAACATACAGGAAACTTGCCAGGCATGCGCATACCTTCTGGAGTGTGGTGACTTGAGTGGCTTCCATCAAGTTATCACGCAATGATAGTTGAATCCCGATTCCCACTGATGAGTAGGATTACTCCTTGGGTGATTTTAGATGATCCTGACTAATTTTCCTTTTGGGTTTGTAGGAGAATTCGAGGATACAGTGGGAGACATCCGGATTAGATAAAGTGATTAACCATTCTGATCTAGGTTAGAGTGCACGCTGAGTGTTTCTTTTCTCTCTTTCTCTCTCTGGCTGCGGCCATGACCTGACCCTAAACTAAAACTCATGAACCAAGATAACCAAACCTTCTTAAAACACTTTGGCTTTTGGATTGTCATTGAGTCGCATATATCATTGCCACTTCTACATCACCTTTGCGTTTCTCCATAACACCCCGTATCACTACGAAGATCCACATTTATTGGATAATCCATCGTATAGTTACATACGAACTCGAAGAAACTTGTTCCAGTTCGAGGATGGATTCTGGTTCAGAAGAAATAGAATAGGATTATTCAGTTGTCTTTTCACTTTACCTTCTCTCAGGTTACGAAAGCACCTAGGATTAGGAGAGTACATCTATTACGCTTATTCGATAGTCTTCTTCCAAACCATAGGCTGGTGTCGAACGGTAGGGAAAGATGAAAACCAATTAGCCTAAGTGTGGTGTACAGAAGGTAATAAGTAAAGACAAATAAAGGGATTAGAAAAAGGGAAAAGTAAATTACGACTGCTATCATTCACGACAAAGCCGCGTATATCATCGCCACTCCTACTTCACCTTTGCATTTCTCCAAAATATTCTGTATCACTACGAAGATCCACATTTATTGGATACGCCATCGTATAGTTACATACGAACTCGAAGGAACTTGTTCCAGTTCGAGGATGGTTTCTGGTTCAGGAGAAATAGAATAAGGATTATTCAGTTGTCTTTTCTCTTTACCATCTCTCAGGTTGCGAGGGCTCCTAGGATTAAGAGGGTACACCTATTACACTTATTGAATAGTCTTCTTCCAAACCTTAGGCTGGTGCCGAAAGGTAGGGAAGAAAGAAAATCAATTAGCCTAAGTGTGGTGTATAGAAGATAATGAGTAAAGACAAATAAAGGCATTGGAGAGATGGCAAGGAAGTATATGGTTACTGTCATGAATATGGATAGTGGAAGAGGCATTACTTGGGATACCCGGCTGCCCCTTCGAAACATTTTCATGTTTCAGATTTACTGTGCGGTGTTAATTGAAAACTGTTTTCCCAATTAGATTCTGACTCCATGGTATGTATTTATCAGATTTGATTCTCACATCTGTATGGTGTTATGGATGCTAAGTGGGAGTAAGATATTTGAAATTGGGTGATTATATCCTCATTATATCGGAATTCTTTGTAATTGGTGATATTTGAGGAAATCACCTGGGTTTTGCCGAACGGCAAATATTTGGTTTTGAATATCCGTCGTTATGCACCATTTTCAAACTAATATATCTGTACGTTTATTTTATAAAGTGAGATATAACTTTTTGGAATTATCTCTATAACATTTACCTATATCAGTTGATGGTTAGATAAGGAGCACTCAACAACGGTGTAATTCTTCTTAACCATAGTACAGTTTTCAACCTACGACGCACAGGGTTTGAGTTGTTGAACTCAGAGGACTTATACAAAGTATTGTCCAGTGTCCACTAGGACAAAGGGGTTGGTACTCGTACTATATTTTGTTTACTTGTGACTTCTCTAGTTTTTAGATATGTGTTTCACTGAAATACAAGGTCCAAGTTTTGAGAAGTTATAGGTATAAGAATAAAGTAGAGAACCATATATAGCAAGTATCAGGATTCTTCAAGGTGATCAAAGATGCAGATACTTGTGCTAGGTATTCCGTTGATAGTAATGTTTTTAAGAACTTGCTTCTCATTCAAGTTACTCATATATGAATGCACTCTTAGTTGAGTAATGTCGATCGACCTCCTTCCATTTGGTTGATATGCACTAGAGACAGCTGCATGTTTTGAATCTGGTTCCAATTAAATTAGTGCCTTTGTTTCTATATGGTATATAGAATAGTTTCGTACCTTAACGATGTTAAAGTATAAGGAGTTGTCCAGCTGATTCTTAAAACCAGAATCTGGATGAACTCAAGGCACGTTTCAGTAATGGCAGTTTGTGGGTTATCCCGGGCTTTGTCGAGGGTTAACTTTCTACCATCTGGATGATCAATAGATATATTATTCTTGACTCGCCACAGTTTTAGTAAAATGGATTCTTTTCAGAAAACATAAGTGGGTGTATGGTAGAACTGGAAGTGATTCTAGAACCGCAAACGATTACTGAAAATTTAGTATAACCAAAAGAATCAATTCATTTTGATATTCCATTAGCCACTCCGCAGATATGGTGGGTAACCTCAGGCACCCGAGAGGTACTTCGGTCTTCTCAGAGACGGTGACTCGGAGGTTCTTGTTTACCCAGACTTGCCATTGTTGCTGTTCTAGACTATGAGACCCGGCAAGAGGATGAGTATAGCATCATTCTAAACTAGCTTTAGAAGTGCACCTGTATATGACCCTGCCAGAGGGTTGTTGTAGTCAGTGGGAGCAGCGGAAGCATAATGACAAGTAGCTTGTGTCTATTTATAGACTAAAGCAGATATAGCGAAGATAGATCATCTATTTTTTATGTGAAAGTCATAGGATTTGACCTAATCAGAATAAGAGATGGATCTGGTAAGAAGGTAGTAGGGTGTGATATCTTGGTATTTGGATGACATGCACTTTATAGGAAGTGAAATTCCTATACTACAATCGGTTATACTGTGGTTGTCACAAAGTTATTTCTCCACATAAGATATGGATATAATATCAGGTTTTCTGGTTACTAGATCTATGGTTTTAGATCTAGTTTTAGGAAGTGTCCCAATCTGGGTACTTTGGCGTTATTCTAAAAGTGTTTTAGAATGGTTGACTCCTGGCATAGTGGTGTAACTGTAAGTGATGGAGTCACCCTCTTTAAAGGATGTCTTTCAGACTGATAAAGAGAGGGATTTGCATGATTGGTATATCACTTGCTTAGGCAATTGAGTCAAGTACAACACCAGATATTATTTTTGCACTAGCTGCAAGAAACATATATTAATCCAATCCTGGAGAAATATTGGAAAGCAGTTATGAACATAAGTGGATGTTCTTAGTATATGGTAACGGCAGCATCCTTCGGGAGGCGGTTATCATTTCAGGCTTCCAAGATGATCTGGATGACAGAGTGACTGTCAGAGTTATAGTTTTCCCTCTTTTGAGGGACGGTTCGTTAGACAGGTGGTCCAAGCGGATATTGTGGAAGGCATGGCGCAGGATACTGATTAAATTCAGTGGATGATAAAGTCTAAGAAGTTTGTTGGATTTGGAGTTCATTTGTGAACTGGGTCCCATCAGATATCCAGATAAATTCTAGAACAGGTATTGCTCATTTCAGGAGATAGTCTTTCTCTGCGAAGTTGAGATATAGAGAGAATAAGATAGAAACACTGGAGCGGAACCACTCACTGAGGCTATTTCTCAAACGCAATAGTTTCGCAAACGGGATTCGGTATCACACTGGCTGTGAGTATGCGACACCACAATAATTAGCCTTAAGTGCAAGTGGGAGATTGTTGGCTATAGTGCCCTCAAGTAAATTATTGAATCGCAGGCACGCGATTATGATGATTGAGGGAGGACCTATACCGGTAGAACAGTCTTACTCGAGATGATAGTATGCTATCTGGTTTGTCTTTATAATTATGTACATCATTAGGTGGCTATACGGATTACTATTACATGTTGATATAGCCTATGGGATTCTTGCTTAACTACCAGCATTATGATTGCGATCATATACGTGGGAGCTGGATGGTCTATAAGCACATCCTTAAATGTCCCTAGTCGTGGAAGTTTCGAGACTGGGCATCGATACTCTAGAGTAGACTAGTGTATACTGATCAAGACCCCGACAAGGGGTGGTGGCCGGTCTAACAAGCCATTGGTGTTAGTCTGTTCACCTAAGATAGTATACAGGTGCTTATTGGGTTATGAGTACACCGGACGGACTCGCCGGGAACACGCTAGTTGGTATTATACCTATTGTCAGATAACAGTTCCCAGGTGACATGTGTACAAGTTAGTATGTCGACCTGAGATCGTCATTTGTCTCGTGTGAGTTCCCAGAGTGATTTGATTACTACCCTACCATGGCTCAAAGGAGTCGTGCAAACAGGTTTTAGTTGGGTACAGTCCCGAGCCACATAGAGGCAGTGAGCGGATCGTAGGGGATTCATCTCTCCCGGTAATGGGGGTTGATGTCGCACAGTGCACGGGTGTCCATCACCAGAAATCCTTGGCTAAGGTAGTCAAGAATTACTGATCTAGGATCAGTAGTTTCTCAGGTGGTGATGGGTTTCATACCGACACGAATTACCGCGTTATTAGGGGTCTGACTTTATCCACCCCTTAGACTCGATATGCAATACTCTTAGACGAACAGACCGGACTGTACGGAGATTGTTACTGTCAGGCTCGGTAGGGGTACGGATGAGTTTGCTCGTCGGCCTTCCTTTCGCTCAATACCTGGGTAGCCGTTACTTACAGCTAGTGTCGCCGACGTGATTGTGGTTAAACCCACTTCCAGCGTATTGACGAGTCTTTAGAGTCCCGCACAGAGAGTTTTCACGGTTCAGGCGATATGGTGTAGATGAAGTATGTTGGTACATACATGTGTCCGATTAAATATGTGTTCAGGCTGCACAGACTTTAATCGGACGGTTGATAGTACTGGCGGCTTAGGACCGGGCCGGATTATTTAATCAGGTTTTGATTTAATAATTTATATATGTATATATATATATATATATATATATTCTAGTATTATTGTTGACTATTCATTTTCTCTCTTGTCTATTCATATTTTTGTACGAATACGCGTATATGTATTTCGATACGTGTAACGGGTAGTATTCCGCATTTATATAAAATTGCTTCTAGAAGATGGCCGCCTCATTATTAGATTTTCTTTTTAGAAAATCATTTTGGAAATGAGGTGGAGGGGTGAGTTGGCATAGGCATGGCTTGGCATGTAGAGAAGCATGGCTCTCATTTGTTTATTGGAAAATTGAAAGAGATATTTTGTATGCATGGTTCAAAATTAAAGTAGCCATATTCTTTACATGTCATCCATTGATTCTTTCATCACTTGTTTTTTCTCATTCTCACTTGGAGAAAAGACTTAGCTATTTTCCATGGTTGCTCATGATATTGTTTTCCTCATCTCCTCTTCATCTTCTTGAGGTACTCTTTGGAGCATTTTGATGAGAGAAAATTATAGTGAGATAATCCTACACCTCCACTCTCTATTGCTAGTAACCTTGGAGCATTGGTTGCCTCGCTTGGCGAGGCTGAATCTTGCGCCGTTTCTCTCGGGTGGATCATCGTAGATGGAGGAAGACCGGCAACCAAATTCGATCCGCAACACCTCAAGGTGCTTGGAAATAGTAGAAGACCGAAGGACACGATCCGTTTGGTATAACCATCTAACTCCTAGTTTACATATTGCTAGTTTAGGTTTTAGGGATGATCCGAGCATCGGGTTGTGGTAGCGCCAGTTTTTTGTAAATTTTTGTTCCGCATTTGGTCACGGGTTGATGGTCGGGACGCTGCCGTAACCCAACAGCTTATGGACAACCCAGCTTCCATATATATGATCGCCATCATAATGTTGGTTATCAAGCAACAACCCTACGGGCTTCATCAATGATGAAGACAAACCAGATTGCATACTATCATCTCGAGCACGACTGTTATACCTGTATAGGACCTCCCTCAATTATCATAATAGCCTACTTGCGATTACAATAATTGCCTTGAGGGCAATATTTCCAACATGGGCCCTCCTTAGGCCCTCCCAGGACGTCCCCAGGGTCCCCGCGCACCTCCCCGCGGCTTCTCGGTCCAAACCGAGAGCCCGCGGGGAGTCAAAACCTTAAGTTGAAATTCCTCACTGTTTTTACGGCGGTTTTTGCGGGGCAAAAACCGGCGCGATTTGGGAGTCGTATCTATCTTGTTTAGGGTGTTTGAGTGGCTCTGGCCATGGAATGTTTTTAGTTCCCTCGCCGCTAACCCTCGGCCAATGCAGAATACGAAAACGAAAATTTATTGGCACTAAAAACTTGTAGCCAAGAATCTAAACCAAACACCTAAACTAGCACTACAATAAGATAGAAATTACAACCTTTGTAGCGTCTTCATTTGCTCTAATTGGATTAGACTCTAGAATGCTCTCAAGAGCTCTATATCGCACTTGCAAGCCGGTCCTCGTTCACCGAAGATGATCCACCCGAGGGAACCAAGTTCCAGCTTCAATTTCATTCATGAAGTAACTAAAGATCCTAGGATGCTAATCTAGGATGGTTAGTGATGTGTGTGAGTGTTCTAATGATTTTTCTTTCTCTTAATTCTCTTGAATCTCAACTTATGAAAAGGTAGAGGAAGAAGAAGGAGGATGAGCCATGGAAGAGAGAGAAACAAAAATGGTGGAATCAAAATCCTTAATAAATTCAAGCATGTTTCATGTATTTTGTAAAAAGAATTTTTCCATTTTAAAACTACAACCATGCTTGAATAGTATTTGCAAATGAATTTATAATTCATTTGCCCATACCCTCCACCATTTCTTTTTTCCACCTCTTTTCATATTTTCTTTAAAAGAAAATCCTAGAAATGAGTTTTCCTTCTTCTAGAAGTATTCTTGTATAAATACAAGAATATGTACCCGCAAATACATGCCCATATTCGTATCAAAATACGAATACCCAAGAGATAGAAAAATACAATGAACATAATACTAGAATATACATATCGAAATATATATATGTAAATTATTAAATCAAAACTTGATTTAATAATCTGGCTTAATCCGAAACCGGCTAGTATTATAATCCGCCCGATTGAATTCCGTGTGGCCAGCACACATACCTAATCGGAACCTTGCATGTATCAATATACGGCCACTACACCATTTTGCCTTAACCGGGAAAAACCCACTGTGTGGGACTCTAAAAACTCGTCAATACGCTGGCAGTGGGTTTAACTACAAGCACGTCAGTGGCACTAACTGTACGTAATTGCTACCCTGGTATTGAACGAAAGGAAGACCAACGAGCAAACTCATCCTTATCCCTACTGAGTATGTCTGTGACAATCTCCGTACAGTCTGGTCTCTTCGTCTGAGATAATCGCATACTAGGTCTATTGGGCAGATAACGTCAGATCCCTACTAACCCGATAAGTCATGCCGGTTCAAAGCTCATCACCCACTGAGAAACTACTGATATCACATCAGTAAATCTCATCCACCTTGGCTGAAAATTTCTGGTGATGGCTAACCCAATATAGTGCGACATCAACTCCCAATACCGGGATAGACGAAACCCTGACGATTGTTCACTGCCACTATGTGGCTCGGGACTGTACCTAACTAAAACATGTTTGCACGACTCCTTTGAGCCGTGGTAGGGTAGTAGTCTAAGCACAGTGGGAACTCGTACGAGACAAATGAAAATCTCAGGTCAAAAAACTAACTTGTACTCATGCCACAAGAGAACTTCCATCTGACGATAGGTATAATACCATATAGAAGTTCTCGGCGAGTCTGTCTGGTGTACTCATCTCCAGTGAGCACCTGTATACTATCTTATGTGACTCAACACCAATGGCTTGTGAGATCGGCAAACGTCCATCGTCGGGGTTTCGAAAAATATATACTAGTCTACTCCGAAGTATCGATGCCCAGTCTCGATACTTTCTCGACTAGGGACATTTAAGGATGTGCTTATAGACCATCCAGCTCCCACATATATGATTGCCATCATAATGCTGGTCGTCAAGCAATAATCCTACAGGCTTTATAAAAATGTATACACATAATGATAAAAATAAACCAGATAGCATACTATCATCTCGAGTAAGAATGTTTTACTTGTATAGGTCATCGTTCAATTATTATAATCGCCTACCTGCAATTACAATAATTGTCTTGAGGGCACTATATCCAATAAAATCTCTTGCATCAATGGAGAGAAACAACTCATTGAGATCTCGCACGAACCTCTTAATCCATTTCTCTTCAATATCGACCAAATTGGAATCATATCTCGAAAGCTGAATAAACCGCAATTTATACTCGACTTTGGTCATATCCAGAGTCTCACACAAAGACTCGAAGGTATGAATTCGGTATCTCCAACACTCTGTAGAAGAAATCTGGCCAAATACGTCCTCTAGAACTCGTCCAAGCCATCAGAGAAATACGCATTGCTCGTCCTCTCTCAATTGACTTACACCAGGTCTAAGCAAGACCTATCAAACTGAAATTAACCAACTCACTGATCTCACATCGGAGCAACCCAATGAACAAAATATCCTAGTCACTTTATCCAAGAATGACTAGGGATCCTCTGTCACATCCCTGCCTGTAAACTCATGTGGCTTCAACTTCGTGAAGTTTGGAAGCGACATCCCGTCAATCTCAGCAACGACTGAAACATCTGTTTGCACGGTGGACAACACAACAATCTCCGGAGTAGGCTGTACGTCAACATTCCTCTCAATTTGGCTGGCCTTAAGCAATGACCCGACCATCTGATGTGGATCCAAACACTCCCTCAAACGAGAAATTCTAACAAAAAAGAAGAATTAATCTGCTCCCGTGTTACCTGAATAACACCCTGGTCAGTTCTCGTCCCTGACGAGCTCGTCTTGATCGCATCTCTAACCGCGGCCCTCTCAGCTCGCGAAACTGTAACATTTCAAAATAATAAAATATTATTTTTGGGAAATTTTATAATTTAATATTATTTTAATGAATATTTTAATATTTCGGTATAATTAAATACCGATAAATGGGGAAAATTTGGAAAATTCTAAAATAGGGTATTTTGTGGAAATATGCCATTTTAAAGTTTTTATGGTTAAGTGTATGCTATTTTAGTGCTAATCGCGATTAAAAATCGTTAATCGGATTTTTAGCATTTTTGGTGCAAAAATGTGTACATATCATTTTTCCACACTTGTTACACTTGTTACATATTTTGGGGTATGGTTGCTTAGCGTTTGCCATTGAGTGAGAAGGAAAAAGAAAAGATAAAGGTTTCATGATGAAGAGAGAGAGAGACTAGGTCAACCTTCACTTTTTGAACCATACTCCAATCATTTCCTCACACCCATTTCTCTCTCCCCTCTCCTAGAGCTGCTGCTGCTCCTACTCCCTCTTCTTCTTCCTCCCCCTTCAATTCCCCCAAAACACCATTAAAACAAACCCAAAACCCCAATCCCACTTCACTAAACTTGTTCACAAGCCCGAGAGGAACGCGATGGACTAAGAAAAAGTGGACCTTGAGGACTTTGAGCAACTCAAGAATTTTCTTGAGTTGCCAAAGGAGGTAAATTCTGCACCTTTAGTTTAGTATTTTTATTTCTTGTGTATCCATACTAGTATCATGTCGATATGGTGTCGTTTGATGGACTTTTGAAATTTCAAGTTAGGGTTTAGGGTTGGATCTGAATCAAAGGTGAAATTGAGGCTTGTAGTGACCTTAGAACCCCTGTTGTGATGTTGTATTGGACAATACCTGGAACATGAACCCAGAATACGGATTTATGAGTCGATATCGGGGAAAAACTGTGAATCTGTGATCGTATTTTGGGATCTGCTATCACCCCGAGGCCCCTAAAATAAAATTGAGTTGACAGTGAGATATGCAGGCACCCTGGAACCACCACACAAAGCCCTAGCACCTAATTCCTTGTTTTGGCCACATATTTAATCCCTCCGGCCGCAAATTGCGGCCAGAGCTGGAGGGAACCGTCTCGTTTTTGTTCTGTAGCCTTTTTCCCTCTAAACTTGACCCTGGGTATGTGCAATTTTGACTGTTTCCACCAAGTGTAAAATCTGGGTTAGTTTTCATGGGTTGGCGCATGATTTACTACTTGTTTTACCATGGATTTTGGTATTCGGTGATTCGTTTCTGTCGGATGGCGTTTGAACGTCAACGACAAGTGGCTATTGGTCGTGTTTGCATGCGTGACTATAGATTTTTACCTATGCGAGTAGCGTGTGCTGTTTTGGTTTTCCGATGTGATTTTCATATGCTTTAGCGTTTGTGATATCCTTGTAGGTACCCCACGTGATGTTGAGGTGATGCAGATAAGATGGCGACATCGGCATCGGCACATGAGAAGCAAGGTGGGTAGATTATATCTACGGGGGAAGTCGGGTGGATGGCGTATAGCACCCCCGCAGTCCGATATTAGTATAGTATAGATATATATATACTATTTATTATTGATAGCTTATTGTGTGTCGTGGACATGTGAGTTTATGTGTAGTATGGTTTAGATTAGGGTTAGAAGTGAACTAGTGAAATTCCTAGTCGCGAACCCTAGAATAAGTTTACACCCACACACGCACACACATACTTATTGCTATACTTATACCGTGATGATGAGGAATGTGGAGGATATTTGGAGATGAGTCGATGGTATTGGCATGGTGCCGTGAGATCGGCGATATGATGTGATTCGTATTTAGGATACGATACGAGATTTTAGCGGGCCTTTGGGCGTGTGTTTTACACACGCGCTCATATTTGTTTAGATGGTATCGATTGTACTAGACTTAGATCAGTACCCCAGATCATGAGAGATGATAATAAGGATACCAGATAATTGACGAGCTGACTGTGATTTTGACCCGTACCCAGATTTGGGATGCCGTACGACGGATTTACGTACGAGTTGTATATATATTGATGATAGATCTGCACTCATGACTCGAGGATATTATACCGTATGTGATACGATCGAGGCGGGATCACCGACTATTATATATATATCGACTCAGATGTAGGTGGTTTCCATACCCCTCCTATTTAGCTTGTTAGTTAGGTCTGTAGATTACTTAGTAGACATTAGACTAGACCCGAGTCATACCTATTTCAAAACTAACGAATCGTGGATATTTTAAAGATAGGCAAAAGGGATTCTGTGGGTATTTTCAAACGAAGCATCTTTTCTTAAAACACCGTAGCCCTTATTTTATTAAAAACCCCGATTCGTCTTATTTCAAATGTCAAGGCTGCATGATATATTTATTGAAGTAGATTCTTTACTGTTGCGTTGATTATTTGATTCCACATATTCATGCTATTTGCATTGCATCGCTTGTGTTCTTGATATATTACAGTCATGCTGCTAGGACACCAGCACCATTACCGATGATGCGTATGTTCCACGTACACTTATTTGCCGGCTCACACACTTCATCATCGATAATTGACATGCCACTATATTGTAGTACTGTTGCATTCAGTATATGATTCTTGCCTGACATAGTGATATGCTTACATTTCTTTTACATGTCGCATACATCATGCTTTCTGATTATACGCATTGAGATATGTTGTTTCCATGATATTTCTGGATTTGGGAACCGTGGGTATTTCAAAAGAGAATATGTAATTGTTTTAAAAACCCGGTTACCCTTGATATGATATTTCAGTGCGTCCACCATGTGTTTTCTCGGTGATGAGAGCGACATGTGAAACCCGATTCGAGGAGTGGACGAGGACGATTGCGGGTACATGGTGGGCCCGGTATGGTTCCCCTCGGCAAGATGATCGATGGACTTTGCCGATTGAGCCTGAAGGTGGGCGAGTACCTACCGGTGATTGGTTGGACCTGGCGGTTATCCGGAGGATACCGACCAGAGTCGATAGATGGATATGGGCATACTGCTGGGGCCGAAGGCCGATTCCGCAGACGGATCCCGTGGGCTGATCCGGACTGACGGAGCCCGATATATGAGGATTTACGTGCCGATGCTGGGCACTGCTTTCATGATGTTTTCGAGTGTCGATGTTGGGCACTCCGGTTCCATGATTTTGACGTGTCGCGAGGGACACAGATGGTTTATATCCTCATATTTTTCCATGCATATGTTTTATGATATTTGCATGCATGATGCTTATTGTCATTGGGTGACAAGTGGACGGGGACCACGTACATGCAGATTTGATTACATTGATCTTACCTCATATTCATGATATGCTATTACCTGAGGCACTGGCACGAGCACTTGGCACTACACTTATGTATTGAGGTTACATTGCCAGTTTAGCATGCTTCAGATTTATTCATATTGAGGTTTATATATCTGATTGTATTGACCTAGGACAGGTCATACATTCGATCTCTACATGTAGATATTTTCTATTCACGAGTTGGCAACTCACCCCCGTTGTGCCACAGTTCTTGCAGGTTTTTGCCGTACAGATTCCATAGCGGCATTTCTGGCACACTGCTTATATATGGGTGACTTGCTTGGGTAGGTGGGTTCTTTTGTATCAGAACCACCATTGAACATTTATTATTCATTGTATCTAGAAATTCCATCAACCAAAACTTGTATATTGTTTCGGACTTAGTAAAACAGTGATGTACTATTTTGACCTTAGAGTCGCGCTTGTAGTATTACGGTTTCCTGGCTGTTTTGAGTTTCTTTTTGAGTTTTGATTGTAGGGTTCCTAGACACACTTGTGAAGGTTCATAAAGCTTCAAACATGCCCGAATAAAATTTTACATGTGCCGAACAACCCAAAGACGGGATCTTTGCTAGATAATTAGGGTTTAGCATGCAAGATAATTAGGGCTTAGCATGCAAGATAACATCTTTAAAGCGAAGTGTGAGGGATTACAAACTTTGTAGTCCGCTCTCGCTTCACAAGCTCCGAGTAGAAGTTCCTTCACCGCGATCCACGATCTCCCGGAGTCAAGAGAGGTTCCACGACTCGAACGATCCATGCTAGCTTGAAGTGTTCCGATTCTCCGATGATCTACGTCGAAGTTGCTATAACCCAAGCTTTCTCACTCTAAAGAGATGAACACCCTAATCTAATGGGCTAGATTAGATGAGGATGATGGAGTATTATTTATGCTATCTTTTTAACTCACTTTCTCACAATAAATCATCACATAAGGAATTTCTAGTGAGCTCTCTCTTTTAAAAACCAAAGAGAGAAGAAGATGAAGAATGAAAGAATAATCCTTTTGTGATGAATAGTAGTCAAGTGTATATGATTGATTATATAACCATGGTCAAGGATGATAGGATAAAACTTGTAGGGAATAAACTAGAATTAGGGTTTGGTTTGGTTAAGGATAAGTATCAACCATAATATCTTAACCAAGACAAAATAGAATCCTTCTTGAATGAACTTGAAAGAGCTAACCCTAATCAAACCCTAATCCCTTTTTATCATCCTTAAACATGTTTTATAATAAATCATATCATGTCACAATAATATACATCACATATATATTATATATTTGCAACAAAAGAAAATAATACAATTAACATATATCGCATATATATCAATGTATTAATCCGATGAGAAAATGAAATAATAAAGCGAGCCAATATTAGATAATGTAATACAATATATCATTATACATTAAATCATCAAATCAACACTTGATCTAATGATCCGGCATTATCGAATATAACCGACTGATATATCATGTACCGATTCATCGAATCAACACTTGATCCGATGTCCCGATTCATATCTAAATATCGTGAGAATATAAAACGGTATCTCATATCACATTATCCTCGGTCCTGCACATATCACATATGTGCCTCTACTCCGTTTTGCCTGAGCCAAGAAACCTCTGTATAGGACTTTAAAGAATCGTCAATACGCCGGTAGCAGGTGATGATCATATCAAACACCCACAAGCTGCAAACGGTCAGCTAAACGTAACAGCCACCCAGGTATTGAACGATCAGAAGATCAACAAGCTAGCATGTCCGTTCTCCTGTGAATCCAATCAGTAACACTCCCTGTTAGTGTATATGCCCTAGGGGCCATTATTGTATCATACTAGTTTGTATATTACTTAATGGAAGCTTGGGATATTCACATGTATATAACAGTCTTGCTAAACATGGTAGTATGCTACTTGGTTTTTCTATCTTAATATGTGAGTATGCATATTGATAGAGCTCTTAGGATCTTGCTTGACTACCAGCGTTGTGATGGCAGTCACACTAGTGGGGGCTGGGTAGTCTACAAGCACATCCTTATTTAGGTCCCTAGTCGTTGGATTATCGAGACAGGGCATCGATACTCCGGAGTAGACTAGTGTGTACGCTTCTTATCCCAGTTAGGGAGATGGTCTGTCCCACAGCCGTCAGTACGTCGTACTGGAGATAGTATGCAGGTGCTCGTTAGGTTACGGGTACACCGGACAGGACTCACAGGGAACTGTTGGTTGGTTTTATACCAGTAGTCAATGAACAGTTCCCAGGTGACATGAGTACAGCATAGTCCGCAGACTTGACACTGCTACTTCGCCTCGAGTGTGTCCCACTGTTCTTAGATTGCTACCCTACCACGGCTCAAAGGAGTCGTGCAAACAGGTAGCAGTTGGGTGCAGTCCCGAGCACTTGGAGGCAGTGGCGGTTAGACAGGATTCGTCTCTCCCGGTATTGGGGGTTGATATCGCGCTGTGTCAGAGAGACATTACGCAAAGTCCCTGGCCAGGGCAAGCGAGATTTGCTGGTAGGTTCCAGTAGTTTCTCACGGTGTAATGGGCTCGCTCCGACACGACTTATACCGCTATTAGGGGACTGACGCTTGCCTCCCCCTATGCCCGATATGCGATAGTCTTAGACGAACATACCGGACTGTACGGAGATTGTCACATCAGACTCAGTTGGAGTTCGGATGGGTTTCCTCATCGGCCTTCTTATCGACATCTACCTGGGGACCGTTACGTACAGCTAGTGCCGCTTGCGGACTGTGGTTAAACCCACTGCCAGCGTAGTAGTCGAGTCTCTAGAGTCCCACGCAGAGAGTTTCCCTACTCCAGGCGAAACGATATAGAGGTCGTATGGTTTTACGACAAGGGTTCGGACGCATACGTGTGTTTACGCACGTACGACTTTCGGACAGTTTTTACTAGTCGGCTTTGGTTTAAGCCAGTTACTAGTATCCGGTTATTGGATTTATACAGTCTAATATTTTTCCGTGTTTTCACGGATAGGAGGGGCGTTCTCGTAATTGCGCGAGAAGCTTCTAGAAGATGGTGACTAAGGACGTTAAGGTGGCATATACATTAAATGAGATTAGTGAGTCATATGGATGATTCATCCATGTCATTAATGCTTCATAATTGCTTAATGACTCATGGATGTGAATCACCATTAGATATTTATCAAGCATGGTTGTAAAACATTATATTTTCTTTTCTTGATAAAATAAAATGCTTGATATATATTATGATAACTCATTTTCTCATTTCATTATTATTCTCACCTTCTCTCTCCTCAAGCTCTCCCTCTTCAAACCCTAATCCTCCCCTCTCATGTGTTGAGTACAAGGATTAGTTAGACTACTTAATCCATAACCTTACTCTATTTCATCTAGGTACTTTGATTAGCACTTAAAGATACCTAGTTGCCTCAAGTTTAGAGGCAAAGCTTGGAGTTTAGCTCTCGTGGTGGATCGTCTACTACTTGGAGAAGGCCGAGGAGGAGGTGGAGTTCGTAAAGACGAAGGACACGGTTCTTTAGGTATAATCCCTTTACATAGTAGTTTAGAACTTCTATGTTTGTTGTTAGTTATCGTTTAGCTTCGATTCATGCAGTTAGTAGATGTTTAGCATAAAAACAAGATCGTTTTTCATATTTCCGCCTCCCCGCCAGTCGTGGGGTGTTGTACATCGACTTACAGTGGTATCAGAGCCTCACTAAACAATAATTAACTCACTTGAAAAATTGTATGAATTTCGAACGGAAAAAACCAAAACCGGAAAACCCCGATATCATGGTTTCTGTCGATTTTTAAATGAGGTCCAAAATTTTTTCAGGGATCTTCAGAAAGCCTTAAATGATAGTAGAAGAACACCCAAGAAAATTGGGCTCATGAATCGGCTAAAGCGTCGCGGAACCGCGGCGAATCCCCCCGATCCGCCGCGATTCCGCCGCCGAGTTGCCGATTCACCAGCCCAAATTTCCTGTGTTGGTTCTCTGTGATATTTGGTATTTTCTGGAATTTTTTAATTTTTGCTTAGGTTTCAGATTTACAGAGAAGTATTGGAGCAAAATTAAATGTGTTTAATCGATCGAAATTATACGGTATTTGCTTGTTGGATTATATCTGTGTTTGTTTAATGTGTTCGTAAACCTCCCCTAACTGCTAGTATGTCGGTTGGCAGGGGGTTGCACATTTCTGTAATGGTTTTTACTGTTTATGTATATGAACTGTGTTGGACTGTTGTGATGTATAGCCGGGGTTATAAAATGGGTTATTATTTAATTCATTTGATGTAAATGGAATTTGTTGTAATATTATTTTGCGGGGCACATCCAGGTTGCGGTTGTAGCCACCGTTGTATTATTTCATTTTACTGTTTTTGCTCCTAGGACAGACCCAAGGTGGGGTGCACAAACTGCCGGGTGGGTAGTTTGCCGTACTCGTTGGGGTCTTGGGTGGGGTAATGGCTATCATCACAACTGTGTAATCCGTCTTTTGTTGTAGGCTCAAAACAAACACGGATTGCTTGCAAATCCAATAATGTTCATCTGTGATCTGGAATGGCTATTATTGCGTCTGACGAATGTACAATATCTATATATGATAGCTATTTAGACGTCACTTATGTTTTACACCCGCGCTAGCCCAGCCCCCGCTCTGTCGTTAGTTAAGTAACCTAACGGGTAATGACGGGACCCCGTGGCGAATGCGGATGGCATAAGAGGACGTTGTATTTTCGTTGTTTTCTGCGATGATATGTTAATGATGGGATGCATTATTTATAATGCAAAGAAAATAAACCAAAAGTTTAATCGTTGGAACAATTTAAAAGAAACCACTCGGTTAATTTTAAAAACAGATATTTTTAAATGCGGAGCTTTGACCACTCCTGTTAAAAGCTATCAGGTTCCTTCGGTTATATCAAGTTCACTACGTTCACGGTTTCGCCAAAACCATTCGTATCCCTCCGTTAATTCATCTGGGTATTCAGTAGTATTCAAGCTATGTATTTTGACCAACGCCAAGGCATAGTGTTTGGTAGCTGCTGGATATTCATTTGTTGCATAAGATAAATGAGTTAGTTTGGGACAGTCGTATGATCATTTTGGCCAACGTCAAGGATATGTACGGATGGGTTCAAATTAACAAGATAATGATGGGTAGAACTTGACATGTAACTTTTGATATTTTGACCAACGCCAAGGTCATAAGATCATGGGGCAAAAATATATATCGGGAATTTCTAAAGAAACTGAAATTTGCAAAGAGATGCATACCATTTGGAGTTTGATGAATGTTGGTAGGATTCCTTCAACATTATCATACGATGATATTTGGATCCCGATCCTACTGTGAGTATATGCTACTGATCAGGATATTCGTCACTTAACGATCAATGCTATAAACCAAGTAGGTGTCAAGAAAAGTGTCAGCGGGATTACGCCCCCAGAGAAAAGAGGTTCTTTAATTAAGGAACTTCGCGAAAGCGTTGGAAAACCTCCCTCGAAGTATCGACACTAGCCTGGCTGAACGGTTAAGCAAGAATTGTACAGTGAGAATAGTCCTGGCTAATTCTTCTTTTATGGTTTGAGGAAGGATTCGAGAAACAGTGGGAGCCATCCAGTTTAGATAAACTAAAAACCACTCTAAACTTGTAAGAGCATCATGCTAAAGAGTTTTCTTCTTTCTCTCCTAATTGCAGCGACCCTGAAAATGACTAGACTTAAGTTACTTTTAGAGAAAAATATACTGAAAGGGCCAAACTATAAAGATTGGCTGCGGAATGTCAAAATGGCTTTGACCTATGACAAATTGGGGTACGTCCTCACCGCTACGGCACCAGCTGTCCCTGGTCCCAAATCCAGTAATGCGGATAAGGAAATCCGCAAAACCTGGGATTTCGATTGCGCGAAAGCCAAGTGGATCATGCTTGCCTCGATGAACAATGAACATCAGAGGAGGCACGAGGATATGGAACTAGATGCCATATTTCTCCATACAAAGGAACTTTATGGAGTGCAATCTCGTATAGCAAGATACGAGAGCTCTAAGAACTTGTTTCGAGCGAGGTTGGCTGTCGGGTCATCGGTAGGAGAACTTGTCCTAAAGATGATCGGCTATATAGAAGAGCTCGCAGACCTTGGGACGACTTTGGATAATGAGCTCTATACAGACCCTATTCTCCAGTCCCTTCCTTCCACCTACGCCCAGTTTATCCTGAACTTCAACATTCAAAGAAAAGAAGTTGAACTTCCGGAACTCCTGAACATGTTAAGGAGTGCAGAGAGCACCTTACAGAAGGCAAGGGAAACACCCGCTATGTTTGTTGGCGGTGCATCTTCTTCCGGGTCCAAGGCTAGGGCCAAAGGAAGGAAGAAGAAGGCCGTCCCCAGACCAAGAGGAGGTGTAAGTAAGGTGGGAGGGAAGGGAAAGAAAAAGTTTGCGGTACCAGTAGTTGGCCAGGATGAGTGCTTCCATTGTCACAGGAAAGGGCACTGGAAGAAGGATTGCAAGGCATGGAACGCCAAGAACCAGGAACCGAAGCAAGCTGTGGCTTCGACTTCAGGTGTGTTTGTAATTGAGAATTGTTTGTCAATCAACTCTACTTCCTGGGTATTAGATACCGGATCAGGATCTCATATTTGCAATTCATTGCAGGCACTGAGAAACCGTAGAGTGCTGAAGGAAGGCGATATGACCCTAAAGGTTGCTAACGGAGCTAGCGTGGGAGCTGCGTCCGTCGGGGATTATCACCTAGGATTGACGAGTGGACACATTTTTGTTTTACAAAACTATTTTTTTGTACCAAGCTTAACGTGTAATATCATATCAGTTTCCTTGTTATCAAATAAAGGTTATGATTTCACGTTTGTAAGAGATGTTGTTAACATCCACCTTGATCATGGTTTGATTGGGTCCGGTACACTAAATAACGGTATATATGTTTTAAACCAACTCCAAATTTTTAATGTCCAGAACACACTAAAAAGAAAGTCTCTAGATTTAAATAAAGCTTTCTTATGGCATTGTAGACTGGGTCACATCAATGAGAGAAGGTTGACTAAGTTGCATAGAGAAGGATATTTGGACTCGTTCGAATATCAAACTTATGACACTTGTCAATCTTGTCTCAAAGGAAAGATGACAAAGACTCCATTTACTGGACAAGGAGTAAGAGCGAGCGAGCTCTTAGGACTCATACACAGCGATGTATGTGGTCCAATGTCTACACATGCAAGAGGTGGTTTTTCCTATTTCATTACTTTCACGGATGATTACTCAAGATACGGATTCATTTATCTGATGAAACATAAATCCGAGGCTTTTGAGAAATTCCAAGAGTATAAGAATGAAGTAGAAAACCAAACCGGCAAAAGTATCAAGACACTAAGATCTGATCGAGGTGGTGAATACTTGAGTGTCGAGTTCCTAGGTTACCTAAAAGAGAAAGGAATTCTCTCTCAGCTTACTCCTACATACACTCCAAAGCATAACGGTGTATCGGAGAGACGGAATCGAACCCTATTGGATATGGTACGATCCATGATGAGTAATGCTGAGTTACCGCGATCTTTTTGGGGTTATGCGCTAGAATCAGCGGCATATCTTTTGAACATGGTTCCTACCAAGACTGTGCCTACCACGCCATATCAGATGTGGAGTGGGAAGAAACCCTATCTTCAGTATCTGAAATTATGGGGATGTCCAGCTTTTGTTAAAAAGCAGCATGTGGACAAGCTCGAGGCACGATCAGTAAAGTGTAAGTTTGTGGGATATCCAAAGAACTCCAAGGGGTATCTATTCTATTACGCAGAGGAACAAAAAGTGTTTTTTTCTCGTAATGCCCATTTTCTAGAATATCAGTTTTTAGAAAAGGAAATAAGTGGGAGCGAAATAGAACTGGAAGAAATTCCAGAACCACAAACTGCTACTGAAAGTTTGGTAGAACCGTAAGTTCAAGAAGAACAAGACATTCCCGCACCCCTCCGCAGGAGTAGTAGGCCGTCCCATCCGCCTGAAAGATACTACGGTTTTCTCATAGATGGGGATAGAGAGGATTGCATCATAGATGATGATGAACCTACTGATTTCCAGCAGGCCATCCAGAGCGGCGACTCGGTACGATGGCTAGATGAAATGCGGACCGAAATGGAGTCCATGTACACCAACAAAGTATGGACTTTGGACTTTGCTCCAGATGGAGTAAAACCCATAGGATGCAAATGGATCTTCAAGAAAAAGATTGGTGTAGATGGGCAGGTGGAAACCTATAAGGCTAGACTTGTTGCAAAGGGTTTTCGTCAAAGACCTGGTTTGGACTATGACGAAACTTTTTCTCCAGTGGCTATGCTCAAATCCATTCGGGTCCTTCTTGCTATTGCTGCCTTCCATGATTATGAAATCTGGCAGATGGACGTAAAGACGGCTTTTCTGAATGGAAATTTGGAAGAGTGCGTCTATATGGATCAGCCAGAGGGTTTCAATCAGAGTGGGAGCAGCGGGAAAGTATGCAAGCTGCTTAAGTCCATTTATGGACTAAAGCAGGCATCGCGGAGTTGGAACATCTGTTTTGATGAGACAGTCAAAGAATATGACTTTATCAAAAATTCAGATGAACCGTGCATATATAGTAAAGTTGTAGCCAGAAGTGTCGTATTCCTCGTCTTGTACGTGGATGACATTCTATTGATAGGAAATGACATTCCTATGCTACAATCTATCAAAGGATTCTTGTTACACAGGTTCTCCATGAAAAAACTGGGTGATGCCTCTTACATTCTGGGGATACGGATCTATCGTGATAGATCCAAGAGGATGTTGGGACTTTCGCAGTCCAGGTATATCGACACTGTACTGAAAAGATTCAGTATGGAAGATTCTAAGCGCGGTAATCTACCGGCTTGTCACGGAATCACCCTCTCCAAAGAGATGTCTCCCAAGACTGATTTGGAAAGGGAACGCATGTCTATTATACCCTACGCTTCTGCGGTAGGCTCTATAATGTATGCGATGTTGTGCACCAGACCAGATGTAGCTTACGCACTGAGCGTGGTAAGCCGGTATCAGTCAGACCCAGGGGAGAAGCACTGGATAGCAGTAAAGAACATTCTCAAATACCTAAGAAGGACAAAGGAGATGTTCTTGGTTTACGGCGGAAAAGACCTCAGGTTGGAGGCCTTTGCTGATTCCGGCTTCCAGAGTGATAAGGACGATTCCAAGTCCATGTCGGGTTATTTCTTTACCCTCAATGGAGGGGCGGTGTGCTGGAAGAGCTCCAAGCAGGACACCGTTGCTGACTCAATGATGGAAGCGGAGTATATAGCTGCTTGCGATGCCGTAAAAGAAGCAGTCTGGATGAAGAAGTTCCTAACAGAACTTCAGGTGGTTCCTACCATAGTTGATCCAATACCTCTGTATTGCGACAACAACGGAGCTATAGCTTTAGCGAAGGAACCAAGGTCCCATCAGAAATCCAGACACATCTTAAGGCGGTATCACCTGATCAGGGAGATCATTGATCGTCAGGAGATCGAGGTTCGGAGAGTTGCTTCTGAAGAGAACAGTACTGATCCATTCACGAAGGCCCTACCTCAGATTCAGTTCGAGAGGCTACTCGAGATCATCGATCTTCGATATGCCAGTACATGGCCCTAGTGCAAGTGGGAGATTGTTAGTGTATATGCCCTAGGGGCCATTATTGTATCATACTAGTTTGTATATTACTTAATGGAAGCTTAGGATATTCACATGTATATAACAGTCTTGCTAAACATGGTAGTATGCTACTTGGTTTTTCTATCTTAATATGTGAGTATACGTATTGATAGAGCTCTTAGGATCTTGCTTGACTACCATCGTTGTGATGGCAGTCACACTAGTGGGGGCTGGGTAGTCTACAAGCACATCGTTATTTAGGTCCCTAGTCGTTGGATTATCGAGACAGGGCATCGATACTCCGGAGTAGACTAGTGCGTACGCTTCTTATCCCAGTTGGGGAGATGGTCTGTCCCACAGCCGTCAGTACGTCGTACTGGAGATAGTATGCAGGTGCTCGTTAGGTTACGGGTACACCGGAAAGGACTCACAGGGAACTGTTGGTTGGTTTTATACCAGTCGTCAGTGAACAGTTCCCAGGTGACATAAGTACAGCATAGTCCGCAGACTTGACACTGCTACTTCGCCTCGAGTATGTCCCACTGTTCTTAGATTGCTACCCTACCACGGCTTAAAGGAGTCGTGCAAACAGGTAGCAGTTGGGTGCAGTCCCGAGCACTTGGAGGCAGTGGCGGTTAGACAGGATTCGTCTCTCCCGGTATTGGGGGTTGATATCGCGCTGTGTCAGAGAGTCATTACGCAAAGTCCCTGGCCAGGGCAAGCGAGATTTGCTAGTAGGTTCTAGTAGTTTCTCAGGGTGTAATGGGCTTCGCTCCGACACGACTTATACCGCTATTAGGGGACTAACGCTTGCCGCCACCCTAGGCCCGATATGCGATAGTCTTAGACGAACAGACCGGACTGTATGGAGATTGTCACATCAGACTCAGTAGGAGTTCGGATGGGTTTCCTCATCGGCCTTCTTATCGACATCTACCTGGGGACCGTTACGTACAGCTAGTGCCGCTTGCGGTCTGTGGTTAAACCCACTGTAGCGTAGTAGTTGAGTCTCTAGAGTCCCACGCAGAGAGTTTCCCTACTCCAGGCGAAACTATATAGAGGTCGTATGGTTTTACGACAAGGGTTCGGACGCATACGTGTGTTTACGTACGTACGACTTTCGGACAGTTTTTACTAGTCGGCTTTGGTTTAAGCTAGTTACTAGTATCCGGTTATTGGATTTATACAGTCTAAAGTTTTTCCGTGTTTTCACGGATAGGAGGGGCGTTCTCGTAATTGCGCGAGAAGCTTCTAGAAGATGGTGACTAAGGAGGTTAAGGTGGCATATACATTAAATGAGATTAGGGAGTCATATGGATGATTCATCCATGTCATTAATGCTTCATAATTGCTTAATGACTCATGGATGTGAATCACCATTAGATATTTATCAAGCATGGTTGTAAAACATTATCTTTTCTTTTCTTGATAAAATAAAATGCTTGATATATATTATGATAACTCATTTTCTCATTTCATTATTATTCTCACCTTCTCTCTCCTCAAGCTCTCCCTCTTCAAACCCTAATCCTCCCCTCTCATGTGTTGAGTATAAGGATTAGTTAGACTACTTAATCCATAACCATACTCTATTTCATCTAGGTACTTTGATTAGCACTTAAAGATACATAGTTGCCTCAAGTTTAGAGGCAAAGCTTGGAGTTTAGCTCTCGTGGTGGATCGTCTACTACTTGGAGAAGGCCGAGGAGGAGGTGGAGTTCGTAAAGACGAAGGACACGGTTCTTTAGGTATAATCCCTTAACATAGTAGTTTAGAACTTCTATGTTTGTTGTTAGTTATCGTTTAGCTTCGATTCATGCGGTTAGTCGATGTTTAGCATAAAAACAATATTGTTTTTCATATTTCCGCCTCCCCGCCAGTCGTGGGGTGTTGTACATCGACTTACACTCCCGTACAGTCCGGTCTGTTCGTCTGATATGTCGCATATCAAGCTATGGGTGGTATACGTCAGACCCCAGTAACCGATAAGTCGTGTCGATGTGAGGCTCATAACAGGTCGAGACACCACTGGTAACACTTACCAGTATATCTCTATATCAGCCCTGGCCAGGGACTTCCAGTTATAGCCAATCGAACACTGCACGACATCAACTCCCTATACCGGGAGAGACGAATCCCCTCCTATCGCTCATTGCATCCATGAGATTCGGGACTGTACCCAAAAGCCACCGTTTTGCACGCCCTCTTGGACGTGGTAAGGTGGAAATCAAAGCATAGTGGGAATCACACAAGACTCTATGACGATCTCGGGTCTACAGACTACCCTGTGCCAGTGTCACAGGAGAACTGCCATCTGACGTGTGGTATATCACCAACTGGGAATTCTCGGCGAGTCCGTCCAGTGTACCCAGTCTCCACTGAGCACCCGTACACCATCCTTGATGTCAAACACCGATGGATATGGGATCATCCATCGCCCATCATATGGGTCAAGATGCGTATACGCTAGTCTACTCTGGTGTATCGATGCCCTATCTCGATATACCCTCGACTAGGAACATTTATAGGATGTACTCATCGACGACTATGGCCCCACTAGTATGATCTCATCATAGTCCTAGTAGTCGAGTACAGATCCTAAGGGCTTTATCAACATTTGAGAGTAAGACAGTAAATCAATACAAGTCAACATGTTAAGATAAAGAGAAACCAAATAGCATACTATCATGACAAGCAAGAAAGTCCTCTCTGTATATATCCAAGCATCCATCATAATATACATCATATGTACAACAATGGCCTCTAGGGCATATACATAACTAACAATCTCCCACTTGCACTAAGGCCAGTTGCTGTAGTATCTCATACCTAGCATCCTGAATAATCTCTCAAACTGTATCTGGGGATTGGCCTTCGTGAGTGGATCCGCAGTGTTAACCTTCGTATCTACTCTCCTGACCTCGATCTCCCGGCGATCAACTATCTCCCTGATCAGGTGATACCGCCTTCGAATATGTTTGGACTTCTGATGGGATCTGGGTTCCTTGGCCAAAGCCACAGCTCCATTGTTATCGCAATACAGAGGTATTGGATGTTCAATGGATGGAACCACACCAAGTTCGGTGATGAACTTCTTCATCCAGACAGTCTCTTTGGCAGCATCGTTGGCAACGATGTATTCAGCCTCCATCGTCGAGTCTGCAACGGTATCCTGTTTGGAACTCTTCCAACATACCGCCCCTCCATTGAGGGTAAAGACAAAACCCGAATGCGACTTAGAGTCGTCCTTATCACTTTGGAAGCTGGAATCGGTAAAGGACTCCACCTGGAGTTCTCCGTTACCATACACCAAGAACATCTCCTTAGTCCTTCGTAGGTACTTGAGAATGTTCTTCACAGCTGTCCAGTGACTCTCTCCAGGATCTGCTTGATACCGACTCACTACACTTAGTGAGTATGCTACATCGGGTCTGGTACATAGCATCGCATACATGATAGAGCCTACTGCCGAAGCATAGGGTATCCCTTGCATGCGAGCTCTCTCTAAATCAGACTTGGGAGACATCTCTTTGGAGAGAGTGAGTCCAGAGATCGTGGGTTGGTTCCCACGCTTGGATTCTTCCATACTAAACCTCTTTAGTATGGTGTCAGTGTACCTGGATTGGGACAATCCCAGTATCCTTTTGGATCTATCTCTATAGATCCTAATCCCCAATATGCAGGAGGCATCACCTAGATCTTTCATTGAGAATCTTTGTGATAAGAAGAGCTTGACTGATTGCAGCATAGGAATATCATTTCCTATCAAGAGTATGTCATCCACGTACAATACGAGGAAGACAACCTTACTCTCTGCTACCTTACAAGGTTCATCTATGTTTTTTATGAAGTCAAACTCTTTGACTACAACATCAAAATAGATGTTCCAACTCCGCGATGCTTGCTTTAACCCATAAATGGATTTAAGAAGTTTGCACACCTTTCCGCTGCTCCCACTATCTACGAAGCCCTCTGGCTGAGTCATGTACACGCACTCTTCTAAATCACCATTTAAAAAGGCGGTCTTAACATCCATTTGCCAGATTTCGTAGTCATGGTATGCAGCAATGGCATGTAAGATCCGAATGGACTTAAGCATAGCCACTGGAGAAAAGGTTTCGTCATAATCCACACCTGGTCGTTGACGAAATCCCTTTGCTACAAGTCTTGCTTTGAAAGTCTCAACTTTTCCATCTACACCAAATTTCTTTTTAAAAATCCACTTGCTTCCAATGGGTTTTACCCCTTCAGGAGCGTTTTCAAAAATCCATACTTTATTGGTGTACATGGATTCCATCTCAGATCGCATTGCATCCAGCCATTTCACAGAGTCACCACTCGTGATGGCCTGCTCGAAACTAGTCGGGTCATCATCTTCCATGATGCAATCCTCGATTCCACCATCAATGAGAAAACCGTAGTATCTTTCAGGCGGATGAGAAACCCTGCTAGATCAGTGGAGAGGCTGGGGTTCGTCGGGTACTACTGAATCCTCTGGTTCCACTAAATCTTCAGTTGTAGTTTGTGTTGCTGGAACCTCTTCCAGCTCTACCTCATCGCCACTAATTTATTTTGTAAGAAATTCCTTTTCCAAAAAGGTGGCATGTTGAGTAACAAACACCTTTTGTTGTTCACTGTAGTAGAATAGATATCCATACGAATTGCTTGGATATCCTACAAACTTACAAAGAACTGATCGTGCCTCGAGTTTGTCCGGATTTTGCTTTTTAACATAAGCCGGACAACCCCATATCTTAACTCTTTTAAGAGATGGTCTCTTTCTATTCCATATCTCGTATGGAGTGGTAGGCACAGATTTAGTTGGAACTCTATTTAATAGGTATATGGCTGTCTCCAGCGCATACCCCCAGAAGGAAATAGGTAACTCAGCTGTACTCATCATAGAGCGCACCATATCTAATATGGTGCGATTCCTCCGCTCCGATACACCGTTGTGCTGTGGTGTATAAGGAGGAGTAAGCTGAGAGAGAATTCCATTCTCTTTTAGATAATCTAGGAACTCATTGCTTAAGTATTCACCTCCTCGATCAGATCGAAGAATCTTAATACTTTTGCCCGTTTGATTCTCTACTTCGTGCTTATATTCTCTGAATTTCTCAAAAGCTTCAGACTTGTGTTTCATCAGGAACACATATCTGAATCTTGAGAGATCGTCAGTGAATGTAATGAAGTAGGAAGAACCGTTCCTGGCATGCGTAGACATGGGACCGCATACATCACTATGTACCAGTCCTAAGAGTTCGGTAACTCTTTCTCCGTGTCCACAAAACGGAGCTTTGGTCATTTTTCCTTTGAGATATGAATGGCAAGTATCATAAGATGATAATTCGAACGGATTCAAATAACCATCCTTATGTAGCTTAGCCAGTCGTGTCGCATTGATATGACCAAGTCTACAATGCCACAAGAAGGATTCGTTCATTTCTGAACTTTTCCTCTTGTGTGTGTTTTGTATATTGAAGACTGTATTCTGATTTAGAATGAATATGCCATTATGTAACGAGCCTGATGCAATCAACTTTTGATCTAGGAATATGTTCATAAGATTATCCTTTACTACAAAATTATATCCTTCTTTACTTAATAAAGAAACTGATATAATGTTGCACATCATGTTCGGTATATAATAGCACTCATTTAGAATCAGTGTATTATGACTTGGCAATACAAGGTGATATTCGCCAACTGCTTTGGCTGCAATACTTGCATCGTTCCCTACTTGAACGGAATGATCACCTTTTCCCAGTTCTCTACCTTTACGTAGCCCATGTAACAATTTACGTATGTGGGATCCTGATCCGGTATCTAATACCCAGGACGTAGGGTGAACTGAGAAACAGTTCTCAATAACTAACACACCTGAAGAAGATGCATCAACATGCACGTTCTTTTGTGCGGCGTGAGAATCCAGATATTCTCTTATTCCCTATTCAGTCTTATAACTCTTATAAGAAAGAACGGGTCCAACGTTCCCCTGCTCAGTATAATAAGCGGGGTCAGTCAATACATCCATATTATTATCTTGATTATAGCCTGACATGGTCGCTACCTGGAGAGAGAGAGAAGAAAACACTTTAGCGTATGCTCTTGCGAGATTAGATTGGTTATTATCTTATCTAATCAGGATGTCTCCCACTGTTTTTATCAAATCTACCTTCAAACCCTAAAAGGTAAGATTAGCCGGGATTAATTACACCCTACAATTTCGTCAATCTTTCAGCCAGATCAGTGTCGGTACTTTGAGGGAGGTTCCCCATGCTTTCGTACGAACCTAATTAAAGTAAACCTCGTTTTCCCAGAGGCGTAACCCCGTTAACACTTTTCTAGACACCTACTTGATCGACTAATTGTCCTGTGTAAAACTCTCCCAGGAGCAACTCTTTCTCGCAGTGGGTATCGGGATCCAACTATCTCATAAGAGATATGCAATCTCATTGCAAATTTTAACACTTAAAATTCTCGATAATGCTTTTACCCCTAGCAACTTATGACCTTGGCTAAGGTCAACAAATCATAAGCGCTAGTCAAGTTCAACCCGTCATTTCCTGATTGAATTAAACCCATCCGTACGACCCTTGGCTAAGGTCAACAAAGTCGCATGACTACCCTAACTCAATCACATCTCATGTTTTAGCAGATAAATACTAATTAGCTACCGTACACCACGCCTTGGCTAAGGTCAATAAACGCAGCACGAATACTAACTAGTCTCTATCTGAAATGACGGAGGGCTACGCAGGTTTTCCAGAAAACCATGAGCGTAATGAACTTGATATCGTCGTAGAATCATGTGAAATTTTGAAATGGAGTGTTTTTTAGGCTTTCATTAGTTTTGCTAAAGAGGTCACTCCCGGTGAAGGGATCTCGGCTCTTTCCTCATCGAATAAGGTGTAGGACATATCATATATATCACTGTGCAAAGCAAAACCCTAAAAGCAATCAAAAGACAAACCGAGTTTTGTAGCATCTGCCAGTTTCGCTAAAGAGGTCACTCCCGGTGAAGGGATCTCAGCTCTTTCCTCATCGAATAAGGTGCAGGGTATATCATATATACCTCTATGCAAAGCAAAACTGTAGCTACTCTTTTTATAAAGTTTTGATTCTACAACATCTTTTAGGTTTCTTTTCTTTTTATTAATCTCATTAATAAAAAAATCCCATCAGCTTATGCTTCCTAAGCATCACAGATAAATACGACGTACACTTATGCCATCCGCATTCGCCTCGATGTCCCCTCGTGCACCGTTAGGTTAGGTAACTAACGACAGAGCAGGGCAGGGCTAGTGCGGGTGTAAAACATAAGTAACGTCTATATAATATATCATATATACTATATACTGTATCCATCACAACATATCAAATGATCACATCACAGATCTCGCAGCAGAAACATAGATATAATGTGGGATATACCAGGACGTCCGTATTTAGTATTTAGCCAACAATAGAAAATATGGATTCCACAGTCACGATGAATAGCCAAGCCCACACCCTGGACCCCTACGAGAGCGGCAAGTGACCCTACCAATTCTGGAGTTTAGGAGACCCGGTCTCGACTCCTCGAGATGGCCTCCCACTGAACCCCAGAACCCGGTCACCTGTGCTCCCCTCCTTGGGTCCATCCTAATGCGGAAAAGTAAATAATATACAACACTGGTGGCATCAACCTCAACCTGGAAGTGCCCCAAATAAAAGAATATTACATTACATTTGAATTTAAATGAATGAAAATATAAAACTCTCATCTCACATAAAACCCCCGGCTATTCAATCGCGACAATCCTGCACATCATATCTCTGCTACACATAATATCTCATATCATCAACGTAAGTAAGTATGCATACACCGATCGTCGTCGATGTATAGCAACGAAAACTGGCAATACAACTACATACTACACTTACGGTCACAGAAAAGAAATTGTAAAACTACAATATTTGGAATCCACATTCTCTTTAGACATTATAAATGCGAAATATCACATACTTCGTATTTCATGCGTAAACTATATGAATTCCACATATTGTATCACATTCCAGATAAATAGACAGTATTAAACTTTTCGAACAGATAATCAAATACCCAAAATTTCCTAAAGTGCTCAACACTTGAGCGGAGTTCAAACAATCCCAGAATATGTCATAGTACCAGTGATCCAGCCGTAGAAGGGTCAAGCCAACGCCTCACATGTGGCATGCCGTACTGCCCCAAACCCGAAGGTTCAAAAGGCAGTTCAAGACGGTCACATAATCGAGTTAAGGTTTGTTGTCTTCTAGAGGGTCCACCGTGTTACTTGCACATTTTTCCGAAAGATTTAAACTCGAGAAAAGATTCAACACTTGAAAAAAAAAATTTGTGTCGGGAAAAAGTGAGTTAATGATATCCGTTCGAACTTTTTAACAGTTTCTAAATATCCGGAAAAACAATAACGAATTTAAAATTCCCGATCGAATCGACGATTACAAAATAAACCCCAAAATACTCAACACTTGAGTCAGATTAAAAATACCCATAAAATAGTAAACACGGAGACAAGAATTACTGTGCACAAAACCGTACCTAATACTCTTACCCTGCCGCGGAACCGCCGCCAATGGTGGGTAATTGCCGCGGTTCCGCGGCCATGTTGTGGAATTGGAGGCACGTATTTCACCATAATTCTTATATTGTCCTGCTATATTTTTTAGGTATTTTTAATTCTGGAAAAACCCAGATTTTAAAAAATGTACAGAGAAGGGTTTGAAATGTCCTATTCGGGTTCGATCGGGGTTTTAACTTCGTTAACACATCGCCTAATGCTCTAGCTAGGCTCTGATACCACTGTAGGGTTCCTTGGCACACTTGTGAAGGTTCATAAAGCATCAAACATGCCCGAATAAAATTTTACATGTGCCGAACAACCCAAAGACGGGATCTTTGCTAGATAATTAGGGTTTAGCATGCAAGATAACATCTTTAAAGCTAAGTGTGAGGGATTACAACCTTTGTAGTCCGCTCCTTCGCTTCACAAGCTCCGAGTAGAAGTCCCTTCGCCACGATCCATGATCTCCCGGACTCAAGAGAGGCTCCACGGCTCGAAAGATCCATGCTAGCTTGAAGTGTTCCGATTCTCCGATGATCTACGTCGAAGTTGCTATAACCCAAGCTTTCTCACTCTAAAGAGATGAACACCCTAATCTAATAGGCTAGATTAGATGAAGATGATGGAGTAGTATTTATGCTATCTTGTTAACTCACTTTCTCACAATAAATCATCACATAAGGAATTTCTAGTGAGCTCTCTCTTTTAAAAACCAAAGAGAGAAGAAGATGAAGAATGAAAGAATAATCCTTTTGTGATGAATAGTAGTCAAGTGTATATGATTGATTATATAACCATGGTCAAGGATGATAGGATAAAACTTGTAGAGAATAAACTAGAGTTAGGGTTTGGTTAGGTTAAGGGTAAGTATCAACCATAATATCTTAACCAAGACAAAATAGAATCCTTCTAGAATGAACTTGAAAGAGCTAACCCTAATCAAACCCTAATCCCTTTTTATCATCCTTAAACATGTTTTATAATAAATCATATCATGTCACAATAATATACATCACATATATATTATATATTTGCAACAAAAGAAAATAATACAATTAACATATATCGCATATATATCAATGTATTAATCCGGTGAGAAAATGAAATAATAAAGCGAGCCAATATTAGATAATGTAATACAATATAACATATATATCATTATACATTAAATCATCAAATCAACACTTGATCTAATGATCCGGCTATATCGAATATAACCGACTAATATATCATGTACTGATTCATCGAATCAACACTTGATCCGTTGTCCCGATTCATATCTAAATATCGCGAGAATATAATATGGTATCTCATATCGCATTATCCTCGGTCCGGCACATATCATATATGTGCCTCTACTCCATTTTGCCTGAGCCAAGAAACCTCTGTGTAGGACTCTAAAGAATCGTCAATACGCCGGTAGCAGCTGATGATCATATCAAACACCCACAAGCTGCAAGCGGTCAGCTAAATGTAACAGCTACCCAGGTATTGAGCGATCAGAAGATCAACAAGCTAGCATGTCCGTTCTTCTGTGAATCCAATCAGTAACACTCCCGTACAGTCCGGTCTATTCGTCTGATATGTCACATATCAAGTCTAAGGGTGGTATACGTCAGACCCCAGTAACCGATAAGTCGTGTCGATGTGAGGCTCATAACAGGTCGAAAAACTACTGGTAACACTTACCAGTATATCTCTATATCAGCCCTGGCCAGGGACTTCCAGTTATAGCCAATCGAACACTGCACGACATCAACTCCCTATACCGGGAGAGACGAATCCCCTCCTATCGCTCATTGCCTCCATGTGATTCGGGACTGTACCCAAAAGCCACCGTTTTGCACGCCCTCTTGGACGTGGTAAGGTGGAAATCAAAGCACAGTGGGAATCACACAAGACTCTATGACGATCTCGGGTCTACAGAATACCCTGTACCAGTGTCACCGGAGAACTGCCATCTGACGTGTGGTATATCACCAACTGGGAGTTCTCGGCGAGTCCGTCCAGTTTATCCAGTCTCCACTGAGCACCCGTACACCATCCTTGATGTCAAACACCGATGGATATGGGATCATCCATCGCCCATCATATGGGTCAAGATGCGCATACGCTAGTCTACTCTGGTGTATCGATACCCTGTCTCGATATACCCTCGAGTAGGAACATTTATAGGATGTACTCATCGACGACTATGGCCCCACTAGTATGATCTCATCATAGTCCTAGTAGTTGAGTACAGATTCTAAGGGCTTTATCAACATGTGAGAGTAAGACAGTAAACCAATACAAGTCAATATGTTAAGATAAAGAGAAACCAAATAGCATACTATCATGACGAGCAAGAAAGTCCTCTCTGTATATATCCAAGCATCCATCATAATATACATCATATGTACAACAATGGCCTCTAGGGCATATACATAACTAACATTGATCCTCGCCCTTTGGCGTTGTATATTATATTGCTTGCGTGGTTGTGACCGTCGATTGACGAAGAGCTAGCTCCCGCTTGGGGATGCCTTTTATCACTATATATATATTATTCTTGTTGTACCCCATTCGGGGCCGGTTTTTACAAAGGAAACTCTGTCGAAATTTTCAGAAAAGACTACACATTTTAAAAATGCATTTTCGGCTTAGTTATTAAAAAGCTTGATTTCAAAACATGTTTTCTTTACTTCTTAAAACTAGTTTTCTTTATTTACTCCTTAAAATGGTTTTAGATTTTTGTGCTTTTGGCTTACTTGGATCAGATGGGGTCCTATAGGCTTCATATGGTTCAAGGGCCAGTCACGTGCTCTTTCAGGTCGTGACAAAGTTGGTATCAGAGTGCTAGGTTGACCTCGGTTCGAGTCTAAGTTTGACTATGTAGAGCCTAGGGCGTCTATATATATACAGAACTTAGGCTTGACCTTACGGAACTTAGACTTAGTCGAGGGGGTATTAGACCCAAACTTTCGTCGTGTAGGTTGACCCTTGGTTGATGGAATAGGTGACTTCAGTAGAGTGACGTACCATGTGTATGTTCCGCGGCATACTTACGACACGCCACTCCGGTTGAGGAGCCTTAGGATGTACATTTCCTTGCACAGTATTATATTCATTCCTGATCTATCCTCATCGATACTGGTTATGATTTTGCTGCCACGATTGCACGGGCAGAGTGAGCTACGGCTCGAGTTGCGTCAGCATGAGCTCGTCGTGGACGAGGACTGACCAGGGCGTGATTCCAGAGACTTACGATTGCATTGAGAGGCGTCGTCTTATTGTGTTTTCGCGCCATGAGCGTCGGATGGATCGCTTCCACGAGAATTCTCGGATGTGCTGATCGATACTAGAGGATTGAGCCACTGATAGAGGCCAGCCAGGATGTGATGACCATTGATATATCGCTTATTCATGATGATTGAGGCGTTGTTCAGCATACGGACGAATGAGCTAGTTGCTGCTGCAAATGACGAGATATTGCCCAGATGACTGGAGCTACTGCAGCATGAGCATATACTTAGAGATATGATGGTGAGTCGCTAGTCACCGAGGATGAATGACTAGGACATGTGGTTTGTTCGCTTACCCCGATGCGAGGGCATCAGATAAGTTGATTCCAGCTAGAGACGACTTCACGCAGATTCGTTGTGAGTCGATAGAGACGATCGAGTGTCAGGAAACCATTTTCCAAGTTTAAAGTATTCGGAAAGACATGCAAGCGATTCTATAGACCCTCTAGAAGAATGAAACCCTAACTTGACTTAATGACCGTGTGAAAGCCTTTGAATCTTAGGGTTTGCGTCAGTTCCGCGGCGCCATTAGTGAGGCTTGGGTTTTCCCTTCTACAGCTGGACCAACGATGCTGTGGTATGTACTCGATACTATTAAATTATACACAAGATGTTGAGCTCTTGGGGGATTATGAGGTTCTGACGAGTCGATCGGATGGTTCGACATCATTCGAATATGATGTGATGGGACATATTGCTTGGAAGACTCCAGATACGAGCATAGCCGTTGGAGCGCAGTCCGTGCAGCCATGATGAGACGAGTCCTAATCAGTCGACATTGAAGCAGAGTGAAGTAAAGAGTTCGCGAGAGATTTCGAAGAGATGACGTTCCCCTCCGCTGACATCAGAGATGCGATACGCTCGCAGAGGCATTGTATATGGGTATATCTTCCAGAAGGAGGCGCGATGAGTATGCAGCCGTTCCGGAACAAGAATTAGCTTCAGTAAAGGACGATGACTTCCGGGCAATTCGGCAGAAAACAGTTATGCGAGAGACTTCGGATGGTCCATAGCCGAGAACATTGCAGTGCGCAGATAAAGACGTGACGTCGAAGTGGACGATGATACAGACAAGCGGGACAAGAGGTTCGTGCGAGACATTGACGAGCTGTCATAACTTCCCGTCGAGACCAGAGGCCTGATATGCTTACAGAGGCATTGGGATGCGACCTGTTTCCAAGAAAATGTTGTGCTGAGAATGCAGATTGTCTAGAGAGCAAGAAGAGATTGTGTATGAGTACCAGCCTCCGTACAGTTCGGCGTAGGCGTGATTGGAAGAGACCTTGAGCAGGATTCCATCCAGGACACGGCTGCAATAAGAATTGCACTCAGGATCGGATGTATGATGTGTATTCAGAGGACCAGAGGTCGGTGCTAGTAACGTGCGGCTTTACGAGCGGTCGTGAGGATTTACCGAGAGATGACCAGAGCAGTGCCAGAACGGAATCGTTTCCGTTAGCACACCTGACAGGGCCGTTGAGCCGATGGATTGCGAGATTGGTAATCCACAGAGAAGATAGGGACGCCAGACCGTGAGCAAGATGCAAGTAGATATTTTGCGCTGCTAGCATTGGATGTACCGGCACCTTCTCGACTTTGAAGGAGGATATACCGACGACAGTATTTATGATTTGTGATTTTGTGATTCGATTATCACATATCCGTCACTTTGGATTTCGGTATTTTGGGCGATCTATTCGCATGATTTAGTCTTGATGACTGAGTTCCATGATATTTGATTTTGTGCACCATGGTTGCACCTACTGGGTATTCATATTTTGTGCATAGTTATTGCGCTTGAGGTATTGATGGTGATTTCATGCCTATTTCAGGCCGGTGATTTGATTTACGCTTCCAGCATAGTTTTCATGCACTTTAGTGTTTTGATTTGATGTTGTACATATGTTACGCACACGATTTGATTTTCGCACTCGTTATAGCTTATTGGTACTCGTAGTGCATTGATATGTGTTCTATGCATGCAGTTGCACACGCTTGTGATTTTCTTAACACCTGGGTACACTTGGTGTTGCTGCTTACGCATTTAAGTTATTACTTGGTATTTGTGCACGGGATGCACCAGTTCTATACTTCGTGCGTTTGTCGCACCAGTTTTATGTTTCTTGCGTTTATCGCACCAGATTTGTATTTCGTACCTTTGTTGCACCGGATTTTTATTTTGTGCACTGCGGTTGCACCTGACCTCGATTTTGATTCTGATGTTGATATTGATTTCTTGCACTCCGTGCATTTGATATTGGACTTGCGCATGTTCGACGGTTGCTATTGGATTTCGTGATTTCGTGCATGTTGAGTGCGCAGAGTTTAGATTTTATTCGTGCATGATGGATGCACCGATTTGGATTTTCGTGCATGTTGAGCGCATGTTTTAAGATACGATTTTGGTGCACACCAGATGCACTAAATCAGGATTCTTCGTGCATGTCAGATGCACCTGATTTGGCTGTCAGGCACACACGTTGCCCATGACAGATGCTTCGTGCACACCCGTTGCACCTAGATGTTGTTTTTGTGCGCATCTATAGCACATATATGGACTTTGATTCCGTGCGCACCAGACGCATATGGTATTCTTATATACATTTTGGGATTGATTTTTTTTTATGGAGCAGTACGTTTTTATGAGATTTACCATGTGTTTTCGTATTGAGCAGGACTAGTCATAGGATAGTACCTGGATATATTTTGCATGCTTTGATAGTTATCGAAGGGATTTCCAAAAAGCGAGTTATAGTCTCAATATATACCTACGTGTCTGATATGACACGAAAACGTTTAAAATAAGGGAACCCTTCTAAATTGTTTTCAAAACGGCGGAACGTACATAGTGAACAAAAGATATATACATATATAGTTATTTTCTTATGAAAAACGTCCGCCACTGTGCAGTGTTATGCGCATCACACAGCGAATTAAAAAGATTTGGCATGCATTTACTTCAGCTATTTACATGTATAGATTCGATATTTACATGTATAGTTCTGATTTATATCGTATTGGTTTTGTATTGGATTTGACATTTGTGACTTTACCGTAACTCCTATGATTGCGGGATGCTTGACGGAATTTAGATTTTGAGTTATCTTCTCATTACTCATGCATTGCGCTATGATGTGTTATGTATTGATGATTTCGGAGCCCCGACGACTTGGACTTTGTATCGAAATGTTTTAGTATTTTAGGATTTAAATTTAAATTCTAGGACCGAATTTCTTTAAGGGGGGTAGATTGTAACATTTCAAAATAATAAAATATTATTTTTGGGAAATTTTATAATTTAATATTATTTTAATGAATATTTTAATATTTCGGTATAATTAAATACCGATAAATGGGGAAAAATTTGGAAAATTCTAAAATAGGGTATTTTGTGGAAATATGCCATTTTTAAGTTTTTATGGTTAAGTATATGCTATTTTAGTGCTAACCGCGATTAAAAATTGCAAATCGGATTTTTAGCATTTTTGGTGCAAAAATGTGCATATATCATTTTTCCACACTTGTTACACTTGTTACATGTTTTGGGGTATGGTTGCTTAGTGTTTGCCATTGAGTGAGAAGGAAAAAAGAAAAGATAAAGGTTTCATGATGAAGAGAGAGAGAGATTGGGTCAACCTTCACTTTTTGAACCATACTCCCATCATTTCCTCACACCCATTTCTCTCTCCCCTCTCCTAGTGCTGCTGCTCCTCCTGCTCCCTCCTCTTCTTCCTCCTCCTTCAATTTCCCCAAAACACCATTAAAACAAACCCAAAACCCTAATCCCACTTCACTAAACTTGTTCACAAGCCCGAGAGAAACGCGATGGACTAAGAAAAAGTGGATCTTGAGGACTTTGAGCAACTCAAGAATTTTCTTGAGTTGCCAAAGGAGGTAAATTCTGCACCTTTAGTTTAGTATTTTGATTTCTTGTGTATCCATACTAGTATCATGTCGATATGGTGTCGTTTGATGGACTTTTGAAATTTCAAGTTAGGGTTTAGGGTCGGATCTGAATCAAAGGTGAAATTGAGGCTTGTAGTGACCTTAGAACCCCTGTTGTGATCTTGTATTGGACAATACCTTGAACATGAACCCAGAATATGGATTTATGAGTCGATATCTGTGAAAAACTGTGAATCTGTGATCGTATTTTGGGATCTGCTATCACCACAAGGCCCCTGAAATAAAATTGAGTTAACAGTGAGATGTGCAGGCACCCTGGAACCACCGCACAAAGCCCTAGCCCTTAATTCCTTGTTTGGGCCGTAGATTTAATCCCTCTGGCCGCAAATTGCGGCCAGAGCAGGAGGGAACCGTCTCGTTTTTGTTCTGTAGCCTTTTTCCCTCTAAACTTGACCCTGGGTATGTGCAATTTTGACTGTTTCCACCTAGGGTAAAATCTGGGTTAGTTTTCTTGGGTTGGCGCATGATTTACGACTTGCTTTAGCATGGATTTTGGTATTCGGTGATTCGTTTCTGTCGGATGGCGTTTGAACGTCAACGACAAGTGGCTATTGGTCGTTTTTGCATGCGAGACTATAGGTTTTTACCTATGCGAGTAGCGTGTGCTGTTTTGGTTTTCCGATGTGATTTTCATATGCTTTAGCGTTTGTGATATCCTTATAGGTACCCCACGTAATGTTGAGGCGATGCAGATAAGATGGCGACATCGGCATCGGCACACGAGTAGCAAGGTGAGTAGATTATATCTACGGGGGAAGTCGGGTGCATGGCGTATAGCACCCCCGCAGTCCGATATTAGTATAGTATATATATATAAACTATTTATTATTGATAGCTTATTGTGTGTCGTGGACATGTGAGTTTATGTGTACTATGGTTTAGATTAGGGTTAGAAGTGAACTAGTGAAATTCCTAGTCGCGAACCCTAGAATAAGTTTACACCCACACACGCACACACATGCTTATTGCTATACTTATACCGTGATGATGAGTATTGTGGAGGATATTTGGAGATGAGTCAATGGTATTGGCATGGTGCCGTGAGATCGGCGATATGATGTGATTCATATTTGGGATACGATACGAGATTTTAGCGGGCCTTTGGGCGTGTGTTTTACACAGGCGCTCATATTTGTTTAGATGGTATCGATTGTACTAGACTTAGATCAGTACCCCAGATCATGAGAGATGATAATAAGGATACCAGATAATTGATGAGCTGACTGTGATTTTGACCCGTACCCAGATTTGGGATGCCGTACGACGGATTTACGTACGAACTGTAAATATATTGATGATAGATCCGCACTCATGACTCGAGGATATTATACCGTATGTGATACGATCGAGGCAGGATCACCGACTATTATATATATATCGAATCAGATGTAGGTGGTTTCCATACCCCTCCTATTTAGCTTGTTAGTTAGGTCTGTAGATTACTTAGTAGACATTAGAATAGACCCGAGTCATACCTATTTCAAAACTAACGAATCGTGGATATTTTAAAGATAGGCAAAAGGGATTATGCGGGTATTTTCAAACGAAGCATCTTTTCTTAAAACACCATAGCCCTTATTTTATTAAAAACCCCGATTCGTCTTATTTCAAATGTCAAGGCTGCATGATATATTTATTGAGGTAGATTTTTTACTGTTGCGTTGATTATTTGATTCCGCATATTCATGCTATTTGCATTGCATCGCTTGTGTTGATATATTACAGTCAAGCTGCTAGAACACCAGCACCATTATCGATGATGCGTATGTTCCACGTACACTTGTTTGCCGGCTCACACACTTCATCATCGATAATTTCCATGTCACTACACTGTAGTACTGTTGCATTCAGTGTATGATTCTTGCCTGACATAATGATATGCTTACATTTCTTTTACATGTCGCATATATCATGCTTTCTGATTATACGCATTGAGATATGTTGTTTCCGTAATATTTCTGGATTTGGGAACCGTGGGTATTTCAAAAGAGAATATGTAATTGTTTTAAAAACCCGGTTACCCTTGATATGATATTTCAGTGCGTCCACCATATATTTTCTCGGTGCTGAGAGCGACATGTGAAACCCGATTCGAGGAGTGGACGAGGCCGATTGCGGGTACATGGTGGGCCCGATATGTTCCCCTCGGCAAGATGATCGATGGACTTTGCCGATTGATCCTGGAGGTGGGCGATGTTAGTGTATATGCCCTAGGGGCCATTATTGTATCATACTAGATTGTATATTACTTAATGGAATCTTAGGATATTCACAGTTATATATATACAGTCTTGCTAAAAATGGTAGTATGCTACTTGGTTTGTGTCTACTTTAATATGTGCATATGTTTCTTGTAACGTATCACTTATACATATTAGTAAAGCCCATAGGATCTTTGCTTGATTACCAGCGTCGTGATGGCAGTCACACTAGTGGGGGCTGGGTAGTCTGTAAACAACATCCTATACAGGTCCCTGGTCGTTGGATTATCGAGATAGGGCATCGATATTCCGGAGTAGACTAAGTGTATACGCTTCTCATCCCATTTGGGGAGATGGTCTGTCCCACAACCATCAGTACGTCGTACTGGGGATAGTATACAGGTGCTCGTTAGGTTACGGGTACACCGGACAGGACTCGCCGGGGAACTGATTGGTTGGTATTATACCCATCGTCAGTTAACAGTTCCCAGGTGACATGAGTACAGCATAGTCCGCAGACTTGACACTGCTACTTCGCCTCGAGTGTGTCCCACTGTTCTTAGATTGCTACCCTACCACGGCTCAAAGGAGTCGTGCAAACAGGTAGCAGTTGGGTGCAGTCCCGAGCACTTGGAGGCAGCGGCGGTTAGATAGGATTCGTCTCTCCCGATATTGGGAGAAGATATCGCGCTGTGTCAGAGAGCCATTACACAAAGTCCCTGGCCAGGGCAAGCGAGATATACTGGTAGGTTCCAGTAGCTTCTCAGGGCGTAATGGGCTTCGCTCCGACATGACTTATACAGCTATTAGGGGACTGACGCTTGCCGCCTCCTAGGCTTGATATGCGATAGTCTTAGACGAACAGACCGGACTGTACGAAGATTATCACATCAGGCTCAGTGGGAGTTCGGATGATTTTCCTCATCGGCCTTCTTATCGACATCTACCTGGGGACCGTTACGTACAGCTAGTGCCGCTTGCGGTCTGTGGTTAAACCCACTGCCAGCGTAGTGTCGAGTCTTTAGAGTCCCACACAGAGAGTTTCCCTGCTCCAGGCGAAACGATATAGAGGTCGTATGGTTTTACGACAAGGGTTCGGATGCATACGTGTGTTTACGCGCGTACGACTTTTCGGACAGTTTTTACTAGCCGGGTTTGGTTTAAGCCAGATTCTAGTATCGGGTTATTGGATTTATACATTCTAAAGTTTTTCCGTGTTTTCACGGATTGGAGGGGCGTTCTCGTAATTTGTCGAGAAGGTTCTAGAAGAGTGGTGACATGAGGGGTTGAGGTGGCTTTTTCATTAATTGCTTTGTGTGACTCATTTATATGATTCATCATATCATAAATGCTTTATTAATGATCTAATGACTCACATGATGAATCACTCTCCTTGATTAAATGAAACATGGTGAATAATCAATTAATTGATATTATTTGATAATTTATTATGTATCATATATTCAAGTGTGAAGGATTTTTTGTTATCATTATCATTCTCACATTCTCTCTCCTCAAGCTCACTCTCTCTTGAAACCCTAACCCTAACCTCTCATGTGTTGAGATCAAGGGTTAGATAGACTATAACATCCATAACCTCACTCTATATCCTCTAGGTAGCCTAGATTAGAACTTTAATCAACCTAGTTAACTCAAGTTTGAGATTAAGCTTGGCGTAGAAGCTTTCGGGTGGATCGTCTTTGATTTGAGGAGGCCGTGAAGTTTCCGATGTTCCAAGGAGCCTACTAGGAGTTGAGGACAGCGATGAAGACCCGAAGGACATGGATCTTGAGGTATAATCACTTCACATAGTAGTTTAGAACTTCTATGATAGTTGTTAGTTATCGTTTAGCTTCGATTCATGCGGTTAGTCGATGTTTAAGCAAAGAACAAGATCGTTTTTCATATTTCCGCCTCCCCGCAAGTCGTGGGGTGTTGCACATCAACTCACAGTGGTATCAGAGCCTCGCTAGACAATAAATAACTCACTTGCAAAATTGTATGAATTTCGAACGGAAAAAACAAAACCGGAAAACCCCGATATCAATGTATTCTGTCGATTTTTAAATGTGCTCCAAAAATTTTTCAGGGACCATCAGAAAGCTCAAAATGATAGTATAAGAACACCCAAGAAATTTGGGCTCATGAATCGATCAAAGCGCCGCGGAACCGCGGCCGATCCTACCGATCCGCCGCGATTCCGCCGCGCTTTAGAGGATTCATCATCCCAATTTTCCTGTGTGGGTCCTCTGTGATATTTGGTATTTTCTGGAATTTTCAATTTTTGCTCAGGTTTCAGATTTACAGAGAAGTATTGGAGAAAAATTAAATGTGTTTAATGTTAGTTGTATGTATGCCCTAGAGGCCAGTATTGTACAGATGATGTATATTATATTGGATGCTTGGACATATATAGAGATGACTTTCTTGCTCGATATGATAGTATGCTATCTGGTTACTCTTTATCTTAACATGTATACTAGTCTCTTTATACTGTCTTATGGTTACATGTTTGTATAGCCCTTAGGATGTGTACTTGACTACCTGGACTATGATGCAGATCATACTAGTGGGGACATGGTAGTCCATAAGTACATCCTTCAAGGTCCCTAGTCGTAGGTGTATCGAGACGGGGCATCGATATACCAGTGTAGACTAGCGTATACGCTTCTCGACCCATGAGATGGGCGATGGATGATCCCATATCCATTGGTGTTTAACATCAGAGATGGTATACGGGTGCTCAGTGGAGACTGGGTACACTGGACGGACTCGCCGAGAACTCCCAGATGGTATTATACCTCACGTCAGATGGCAGTTCTCAGGTGACACTTGTGCAGGTTAGTCTGTAGACCCGAGATCGTCATAGAGTCTTGTGTGATTCCCACTGTGCTTTGATTTCCACCTTACCACGTCCATGAGGACATGCAAAACGGTGGTTTTTGGGTACAGTCCCGAGTCACATGGAGGCAATGAGCGATAGGAGGGGTTTTGTCTCTCCCGGTATTGGGGGTTGATGTTGCGCTGTGCTCGATTGGCCGTAACAGGGAAGTCCCTGGCCAGGGCTGATTCAGAGATTTGCTGGTAAGTGTTACCAGTAGTTTCTCGACCCGTTATGAGCCTCACATCAGCACGACTTATCGGTTATTGGGGTCTGACGTTTACCACCCCTAGACTTGATATGCGACATATTAGACGAGGAGACCGGACTGTACGGGAAGTGTTGCCGGTTGGCTCGACGGGAGCTGTAGCAGGTTCGCTTGTTCTCTTCTGATCGTTCAATACCCGGGTGGCCGTTACGTTTAGCTGACCGCTTGCGGCTTGGGGGTACTTGATATGATCATCACCCACTGCCGGCGTATTGACGAGTCTTAGAGTCCCACAATGGAGTTACCAAGTCCAGGCGAAACGTTGTGGTGCGCGTATGCGATATGCGCATGGACCCGATTAAAATGAGTTTATGGGATACCGTATATTGATCGGGAGGCTTGCTTTTGGTTAGGGTCGTATGTGATATGGCCGGATTGATAAATCAAGTGTTGATTTATCATTTAACCATTAGATTCTCACTAGAAATCTTTTCTTGTATCTTTGGATGTATGGATGCATGTATGCATACCTTGTTGATTCATACACATATGGATGTGCATGCACACATACATACATACATCATCTATCATGGTTGTTTATACATAGAAAATGGTGGATATATAAGACTCACACCTTAGTTTATTTTATGATATTTATTTCTATTTTTGCTAAAACAAAAGAAATGAGATAAGATTGAATCATGGTCAAAGTTTCTACACTCTTCTTATGACCTAACCATTTGCACCTAACTTTTGACCATGGTTTAATCTTTCTCTTGTGTTTAACTAAAGAAAAATTAAATATTCATAAAGAGATAACCATGGTTTGAGATGAAGAAAGAAAAAATATATATATTCTTATGTTTTTCTTTTTCTCTTTAGAGTTATTCTTATCTTCTTCTAAAATATCCATCATCTTCTTCAACCTTGAGCTCATGCTCTCTTGAATTTTCTAGAGAGCAAATCATTCATCAAGATAGGATTTTGAAGTGAGAAAAGCCACCACAACATCATTCTACACAAGTCTTGCCCACTTGTTTAGAGTGTTAGCTTCGTTTTTCATTCTTGATCTTGCGAAGTTGCTAGCTTGGACAAAGCGGACTCCGGGTGGATCATCGGTGACCTAGAGGAGTTCAAGCGGAGCTTTTCTAAACCCCAAGTAGCCAAGGAGTCTAGCGTGGGGAGCTACAAAGGTTGTACTCTCAAAACCCTAGCATTTCTTTCATGTGATGAAGTATAGTTTATGAAACCCTAATTTTTCTAGGATCGATCCTTTGTATGTTAACTTAGCACCCTAAAAATTCAACCTTTGGTACATGTGATGCTTCCAAACCCGTCATAGCGTGCTAGGCTAACCTTTCATTTAATCGATCGAAATTATACGGTATTTGCTTGTTGGATTATATCTGTGTTTGTATAATGTGTTCGTAAACCTCCCCTAACTGCTAGTATGTCGGTTGGCAGGGGGTTGCACATTTCTGTAATGGATTTTATCTGTTTGTGTATATGAACTGTGTTGGACTGTTGTGATGTATAGCCGGGGTTATGTCATGGGTTATTATTTAATTCATTTGATGTAAGTGTAATTTGTTGTAATATTATTTTGCGGGGCACATCCAGGTTGCGGTTGTAGCCACCGTTGTATTATTTCATTTTACCGTTTTTGCTCCTAGGACAGACCCAAGGTGGGGTGCACAAACTGCCGGGCGGGTAGTTTGCCGTACCCGTAGGGGTCTTGGGTGGGGTAATGGCTATTCATCACAACTGTGTAATCCGTCTTTTGTTGCAGGCTCAAAACAAACACGGATTGCTTGCAAATCCAATAAAGTTCATCTGTGATCTGGAATGCTTATTATTGCGTCTGACGAATGTAAAATATCTATATATAAATAGCTATTAGACGTCGCTTATGTTTTACACCCGTGCTATCCCAGCCCCCGCTCTGTCGTTAGTTAAGTAACCTAACGGGTGATGACGGGACCCCGTGGCGAATGCGGATGGCATAAGAGGACGTGGTATTTTCGTTCTTTTCTGCAATGATAGGATAATTGATGGGACGCATTATTATAATGCAAAGAAAATAAACCAAAGTTTAAATCGTTGGAACAAATTTAAAAGAAACCACTCGGTTATTTTAAAAGAGCAGATTTTTTTAAATTGCGGAGCTTTAACCACTCCTTTTAAAAAGTATCAGGTTCCTTCGATTATATCAAGTTCACTACGTTCACGGTTTTGCCAAAACCAGTCGTAGCCCTCTGTCATTTCAGTTAAATATTCAGTAGTATTCAAGCTATGTATTTTGACCTTCGCCAAGGCATAGTGATTGGTAGCTGCTGGATATTTATCTGTAGCATAGATAGATGCGTTGGTTTGGGATAGTCGTACTACTATTTTGGCCTTCGTCAAGGGTATGTACGGGTGGGTTCAAATTAACCTGGATAATGACGGATAGAACTTGACATGTGACTTATGATATGTTGGCCTTCGTCAAGGTCATAAGAGCATGGGGCAAAAATCCACATCGGGAATTTCTAAAGAAACTGAAATTTGCAGAGAGATGCATACCATTTTGGAGTTTGATGAATGTTGGTAGGATTCCTTCAACATTATCATACGATGATATTTTGGATCCCGATCCTACTGTGAGTACATGCTACTTATCAGGAGATTCATCATTTAACGATCAATGCTATAAACCAAGTAGGTGCCAAGAAAGGTGTCAGCTGGGTTACGCCCCCAGAGAAAAGAGGTTATTTAATTAAGGAACTTCGCGAAAGCGTTGGAAAACCTCCCTCGAAGTATCGACACTTGCCTGGCTGAACGGTTAAGCAAGTATTGTACGGTGAGAATTGTCCTGGCTAATTCTTCTTTTATGGTTTGAGGAGGGATTCGAGAAACAGTGGGAGCCATCCTGTTTAGATAAATTAAAAACCAATCTAAACTTACAACAGCATCATGCTAAAATGTTTTCTTCTCTCTCTCTTAATTGCAGCGACCTTGTGACCACACATAGGTTACATCTAGATAACAAATTGACTGAATCTGAATTATATGACTGGCAAAAGTCTGTCCAGATGTCCATTGCCTATAACAAGCTGGACCACCCTATTACTACTCAAGATCCCGCCGTCCCAGGTCCAGTTTCCACTGTCCCGGATTTGGATATCCGTCAGACAAGGGAAAAAGATAAAGCAAAAGCTAAGTGCCTCGTGTTAGCTTCAGTTGATGGTATATACCAGAAGCAGCACGAGAAGATGGACCAAGTTTCCATCTTTCTCCATAATAAATATTTATATGGAGAGCAATCTCATATAACTAGATATGAAACCTCGAACGAATTAATTCAAGCGAGGTTAGCTGACGGGTCATCTGTAGGGGACAACGTCCTTACAATGACTAGCTGTATTGATGAGCTCCAGGACCTGGAGACCACGTTGGGGAACGAGTCAAATACTGACTTGATTCTACAGTCTCTGCCTCCTACCCTGAAGGAAATCAGGGAGGGAGAAGGAAAGAGAAAGGCAAAAGTTTCGGGACTGGATATAGTAAAACAGGGACGTTCCTATTGTTACAGGAATGAACATTGGCAGAAAGATTACAGGGCTTTAGAAGCCAGTAGCCAGGATTTGAAGCATGTTTTGGCTTCATCTTCGGGTGTGTTTATGATAGAAAACTGTATATTAGTTAATCCTACTTCCTGGGTATTGGATACCGGGTCAGGAACTCACATCTGTAATTCTTTACAGGCTCTGAGAAACCGTAGGGTTATCGGGATAGGTGATATGACCCTCACAGTTGCTAACGGAATGAGCATAGACGCTGAATCCGTAGGGGAATATCATCTTGGACTGACAACTGGGCAGATATTGATTCTGCGTAACTGTTTTTATGTACCAGGTATGACTTGTAATATCATATCTGTACCCTTACTTTCTAAGGAAGGATATGATTTTACTTTTGCAAGAGATGTGGTTCACATCCACCTAAATCAAGTTTTGATTGGGTCAGGTACATTAGAAAACGGAATATACGTATTAAATCAAGCTCAGATTTTCAGTGTCCAGAACACACTTAAAAGAAAGTCTCCGGAAACAAATCAGGCTTTCTTATGGCATTGTAGACTGGGTCACATCAATGAGAGAAGATTAAAAAAGTTACATAGAGAGGGATACTTGGATCCGTTCGAGTATCAGTCTTATGCCACTTGTTAATCTTGTCTTATGGGAAAGATGACAAAGACTTCGTTCACTGGACACTGAGAAAGAGCAAGCGAGCTCTTAGGACTCATACACAGTGATGTGTGTGGTCCAATGTCTACACATGCGCGAGGTGGTTATTCCTACTTCATTACTTTTACGGATGATTTCTCTAGGTATGGACATATCTTCTTAATGAAACATAAATCCGAGGCCTTTGAGAAATTCCAGGAATACAAGAATGAAGTGGAAAAACAAACCGGCAAAAGTATCAAGACACTGAGATCTGATCGAGGTGGTGAATACTTAAGCGCCAAGTTCCTGGGTTACTTAAAAGAGAATGGAATTCTCTCTCAACTTACTCCTCCATACACACCACAACACAACGGTGTATCAGAAAGGAGGAATCGAACCCTATTGGATATGGTTCGTTCCATGATGAGTAAGGCTGAGTAACCGCGATTTTTCTGGGGTTATGCACTAGAATCAGCTGCATATCTTTTGAACAAGGTTCCAACCAAAACTGTGCCTACCACACCATATCAGATGTGGAGTGGGAAGAAACCCTGTCTTCAGTACCTAAAGACATAGGGATGTCCAGCTTTTGTAAAAAAGCAGCATCCGGACAAGCTCGAGGCACGCTCAGTACTGTGTAAGTTTGTGGGATACCCAAAGAACTCCAGGGGTATTTTTTCTATTACGCAGAGGAACAAAAGATTTTTGTTTCTCGTAATGCCCATTTTCTAGAATATCAATTTTTTGAAAAGGAAACAAGTGGGAGCGAAATAGAACTGGAAGAAATTCCAGAAACACAAACTACTACTGAAGGTAAGGTAGAACCAGAAGTTTCAGAAGAAAGGGACATCCCGACGCCACTCCGTAGGAGTAGTAGGCAGTCTCATCCGCCCGAGAGATACTACGGTTTTCTCATAGACGGGGATAGAGAGGATTGCACTATTGATTATGATGAGCCTACTAGCTTCCAGCAAGCCATTCAGAGCGGTGACTCGGTGAAATGGCTAGATGCAATGCGGACCGAAATGGAGTCCATGTACACCAACAAAGTATGGACTTTGGACATTGCTCCAGATGGGGTAAAACCCGTAGGATGCAAATGGATCTTCAAAAAAAAGATTGCTGTAGATAGACAGGTTGAAACCTATAAGGCTAGACTTGTTGCAAAGGGTTTCCGTCAAAGACCTGGTTTGGACTATGACGAAACCTTTTCTCCAGTGGCTATGCTTAATCTATTCGGGTCCTTCTTGCTATTGCTGCCTTCCACGATTATGAAATCTGGCAGATGGACGTAAAGACGGCCTTTCTAAATGGAAATTTGGAAGAAAGCGTCTATATGGATCAGCCAGAAGGATTCATTCAGAGTGGGAGCAGCGGTAAAGTATGCAAGTTGCTTAAGTCCATTTATGGACTAAAGCAGGCATCACGGAGTTGGAACATCTGTTTTGATGATGCTGTAAAAGAATTTGACTTTATCAAAAATCCAGATGAACCATGCATATACAGTAAGATTGTAGGGAGAGCTGTAGTATTCCTCCTCTTGTACGTGATGACATTCTCCTAATAGGAAATGATATTCCTATGTTACAGTCAGTCAAAAGATTCTTGTCACATAAATTCTCCATGAAAGACCTGGGTGATGCCACCTACATTCTGGGAATCCGGATCTATCGTGATAGATCAAAAAGGATGTTGGGACTTTCGCAGTCTACGTACATAGACACCATAGTGAAGAGATTCAGTATGGATGATTCTAAGCGCGGTAACCTACCGGCTTGTCACGGAATCACCCACTCCAAAGAGATGTCTCCCAAGACTGATTTGGAAAGGGATCGCATGTCGATTATACCCTACGCTTCTGCGGTAAGCTCTATAATGTATGCGATGTTATGTACCAGACCAGATGTGGCATACGCATTGAGCGTTGTAAGCCGGAATCAGGCAAACCCAAGGGAGAAGGACTTGATAGCAGTAAAGAACATTCTCAAGTACCTGAGAAGGACTAAGGAGATGTTCGTGGTGTATGGCGGAAAAGACCTCCAGATGGAGGCCTTTGCCGACTCCGGCTTCCAAAGTGACAAAGATGACTCCAAGTCCATGTCGGTTTATGTCTTTACCCTCAATGGAGGGGCGGTCAGTTGGAAGAGTTCCAAGCAGGAGACCGTTGCAGACTCAACGATGGAAGCGGAGTACATAGCTTCTTGCGATGCCGCAAAAGAAGCTGTCTGGATGAAGAAGTTCTTCACAGAACTTCAGGTGGTTCCTTCCAGTGTTAGTCCAATACCTCTGTATTGTGACAACAACGGCGCTATAGCTTTAGCGAAGGAACCCAGGTCCCATCAGAAGTCCAGACACATCTTAAGGCGGTATCACCTGATCAGGGAGATCGTAGATCGCCGGGAGATCGAGGTGAAGAGAGTAGAGACGGAGAATAACATTGCTGATCCATTCACAAAGGCCCTTCCTCAGACGCAGTTCGAGAGGCTATTCGAGATGATAGGTCTACGATATGCCAGCTCATGGCCCCAGTGCAAGTGGGAGATTGTTAGTGTATATGCCCTAGGGGCCATTATTGTATCATACTAGATTGTATATTACTTAATGGAAGCTTGGGATATTCACAGTTATATATATACAGCCTTGCTAAAAATGGTAGTATGCTACTTGGTTTGTGTCTACTTTAATATGTGCATATGTTTCTTGTAACGTATCACTTATATATATTAGTAAAGCCCATAGGATCTTTGCTTGATTACCAGTGTCGTTATGGCAGTCACACTAGTGGGGGCTGGGTAGTCTGTAAACAACATCCTATACAGGTCCCTGGTCATTGGATTATCGAGATAGGGCATCGATATTCCGGAGTAGACTAAGTGTATACGCTTCTCATCCCAGTTGGGGAGATGGTCTGTCCCACAGCCATCAGTACGTCGTACTGGGGATAGTATACATGTGCTCGTTAGGTTACGGGTACACCGGACAGGACTCGCCGGGGAACTGATTGGTTGGTATTATACCCATCGTCAGTTAACAGTTCCCAGGTGACATGAGTACAGCATAGTCCGCAGACTTGACACTGCTACTTCGCCTCGAGTGTGTCCCACTGTTCTTAGATTGCTACCCTACCACGGCTCAAAGGAGTCGTGCAAACAGGTAGCAGTTGGGTGCAGTCCCGAGCACTTGGAGGCAGTGGCGGTTAGATAGGATTCGTCTCTCCCGGTATTGGGAGATGATATCGCGCTGTGTCAGAGAGCCATTACGCAAAGTCCCTGGCCAGGGCAAGCGAGATATACTGGTAGGTTCCAGTAGCTTCTCAGGGCGTAATGGGCTTCGCTCCGACACGACTTATACAGCTATTAGGGGACTGACGCTTGCCGCCACCTAGGCTTGATATGCGATAGTCTTAGACGAACAGACTGGACTGTACGAAGATTGTCACATCAGGCTCAGTGGGAGTTCGGATGATTTTCCTCATCGGCCTTCTTATCGACATCTACCTGGGGACCGTTACGTACAGCTAGTGCCGCTTGCGGTCTGTGGTTAAACCCACTGTCAGCGTAGTGTTGAGTCTTTAGAGTCCTACACAGAGAGTTTTCCTGCTCCAGGAGAAACGATATAGAGGTCGTATGGTTTTACGACAAGGGTTCGGATGCATACGTGTGTTTACGCACGTACGACTTTTCGGACAGTTTTTACTAGCCGGCTTTGGTTTAAGCCAGATTCTAGTATCGGGTTATTGGATTTATACAGTCTAAAGTTTTTCCGTGTTTTCACGGATTGGACGGGCGTTCTCGTAATTTGTCGAGAAGGTTCTAGAAGAGTGGTGACATGAGGGGTTGAGGTGGCTTTTTCATTAATTGCTTTGTATGACTCATTTATATGATTCATCATATCATTAATGCTTCATTAATGATCTAATGACTCACAAGATGAATCACTCTCCTTGATTAAATGAAACATGGTGAATAATCAATTAATTGATATTATTTGATAATTCATTATGTATCATATATTCAAGTGAGAAGGATTTTTTGTTATCATTATCATTCTCACCTTCTCTCTCCTCAAGCTCACTCTCTCTTGAAACCCTAACCCTAACCTCTCATGTGTTGAGATCAAGGGTTAGATAGACTAAAACATCCATAACCTCACTCTATATCCTCTAGGTAGCTTAGATTAGCACTTTAATCAACCTAGTTATCTCAAGTTTGAGATTAAGCTTGGCGTAGAATCTTTCGGGTGGATCGTCTTTGATTTGAGGAGGCCGTGAAGTTGCCGATGTTCCAAGGAGCCTACGAGGAGTGGAGGACAGCGATGAAGACCCGAAGGACACGGTTCTTGAGGTATAATCACTTCACATAGTAGTTTAGAACTTCTATGATAGTTGTTAGTTATCGTTTAGCTTCGATTCATGCGGTTAGTCGATGTTTAAGCAAAGAACAAGATCGTTTTTCATATTTCCGCCTCCTCGGAAGTCGTGGGGTGTTGCACATAGACTTACAGGCGAGTACCTACCGGTGATTGGTTGGACCTGGCGGTTATCCGGAGGATACCGACCAGAGTCGATAGATGGATATGGGCGTACTGCTGGGGCCGAGGGCCGATTCCGCAGACGGAGCCCGTGGGCTGATCCGGACTGACATAGCCCAATATATGAGGATTTACGTGCCGATGCTGGGCACAACTTTCATGATGTTTTCGAGTGTCGATGCTGGGCACTCCGGTTCCATGATTTTGACGTGTCACGAGGGACACAGATGGTTTATATCCTCATATTTTTCCATGCATATGTTTTATGATATTTGCATGCATGATGCTTATTGTCATTGGGTGACGAGTGGACGGGGTCCCCGTACATGCAGATTTGATTACATTGATCTTACCTCATATTCATGATATGCTATTACCTGAGGCACGAGCACTTGGCACTACACTTATGTATTGAGGTTACATTGCCAGTTTAGCATGCTTCAGATTTATTCATATTGAGGTTTATATATCTGATCGTATTGACCTAGGACGGGTCATACATTCGATCTCTGCTTGTAGATATTTTCTATTCACGAGTTGGCAACTCACCCCCGTTGTGCCACAGTTCTTGCAGGTTTTTGCCATACAGATTCCATAGCGGCATTTCTGGCACACTGCTTCTATATGGGTGACTTGCTTGGGTAGGTGGGTTCTTTTGTATCAGAACCACCATTGTACATTTATTATTCATTGTATCTAGAAATTCCATCAACCAAAACTTGTATATTGTTTCAGACTTTGTAAAACAGTGATGTACTATTTCGACCTTAGAGTCGTGCTTGTAGTATTACGGTTTCCTGGCTGTTTTGAGTTTCTTTTTGAGTTTTGATCCGCGCCCTTTTGTTGGAGATAGTGCCCTCAGAGTCAATTATTGGATCACAGGCACGTGATTGCAATGATTGAGGGAGGACCTATTCTGGTAGGACAGTCTTACTCAAGATGATAGTATGCTATCTGGTTTATCTTTATCTTCGTGTACTGCTTTAGGTGACCTTACAGGTCGCTATTACACGTTGATAGAGCCCCTAGGATTCTTGCTTGACTGTCAGCTGTATGAGGGCGATCATATACGTGGGAGCTGGTAGTCTATAAGCACATCCTTAAAAGGTCCCTAGTCGTGGGAGTTTCGAGACAGGGCATCGATACTCCAGAGTAGACTAGTGTATACAGTCGAGACCCTGACGAGGGGCGGTGGCCGGTCTCACAAGCCACTGGTGTCATTTGGTTCACCTAAGATGTATACAGGTGCTCATTGGGTTATAAGTACACCGGATAGGACTTGCCGGGAACATGCTAGTTGGTCTTATACCTGACGTCAGATAGCAGTTCCCTGGCGACATGTGTACAGGTTAGTTCATCGACCTGAGATCGTCATTTGTCTCGTGTGAGTTCCCACTGTACTTTGATTACTACCCTAGCACGCTCAAAGGAGACGTGCAAACAGGTTTTAGTTGGGTACAGTCCCGAGCCACATGGAGGCAGTGAGCGGATCTTCAGGGGTTCGTCTCTCCCGGTATTAGGGGTGAGGTCGCGCTGTGTCTAGGAGAGCCCTTACACGAAGTCCTTGGCCAAGGCAGGAGATTTACTGGTAGGTATTCCAGTAGTATCTCAGGGTGTTCTGGGCTACACTCCGACACGACTTGTACCGCTTTTGGGGGTCTGACTTTTACCAACCCCCTAGGCCCGCCATGCGATGCTCATAGACAAACGGACCGGACTGTACGGATATTGTCACTGACAGGCTCAGTAGGGTGTCAGGATGAGTTCGCTCATCGACGTCCCTTTTGGTCAATACCTGGTAGCCCGTTACGTATAGGCTAATACCTCTAACGTGCTGGTGGTTAAATCCACAACCAAAGTATTGACGAGTCTTTAGAGTCCCCCACACACCAGTTTCTCGAGTTTCGGGCGAAACGCTGTAGAGGCCGTATGGAGATATGGCAGGGTTCGATCAGATACGTGCGGTATTGCACGGATCACGATCGGACGGTTTATACTAGCGGGCTTTGGTTTAAGCCAGATCCTAGTATTGTACAGTGTAGATTTTGTCTCATTGCATTTGTATTCGGTCGGAATACAAATGCGGTTATGTATATACAGTAGCGGGGTTTCCTGTAATTTATTACGCGATCAGTTTTATGAAGTTGCCAGTTTGATTTTCCGTTTCGGCCATTTTTTCTTTGTATCTTTCGTTGGCTGGAAAAATGGTGGAGGAGGGCTTATTTTCATTTGTGCAAATAAGCATTTTGGAGGGTTGTCTTTGCATATTTTTGTATCATGATGTTTCTTCCACCCTTGACATTCTTTTGCTTCATGATGGGTGTAGCTTTCATTGACTCCATGGCTTCATGATTGCTTGACTTTAGGTGTGATGATGGATGATGGAGTGTTGGTTTTTCTTGTAATCATTTTCTTCACATCATCACTCCTTTCTCTCTCTCTTGCATGATATTGGCTCACTCTCATTTTTTATCCTCACTTTACTCTCCCTCACTCTCTTCCTCATGCATGGCCGGCCAAGCTAAAGGGAGGGGGCTGTCCAAATTGTTAGTGGTGGGATTTTGGTTCTCTTCATGTTTGCAAAATCCCAAAGTTCATCTCCAAAAGAGTAGTTCATTTCCTCCATCAAAAAGGCAACTTCCACAACCCCAAAGAGACATAGAGTTCTACAGTCAACCTACAGCACTCTTGGGCACGTCGGCTCGCAAACTTCATGCCCGAGTTGCCTCGGTCCCGAGGTGGGAGCCCGTAAAAGAAGCTGGCGATGTGGTGCCCTTCCGGCGAGGAGGTGAAGACCGCAGATTCCGCGGGAGATCGGGACGGCGACGAGAAGACCGAAGGACACGGATCGCTCGGTATATCTATCTACCCGTTCTTTAGTTTGCTAGGACTAGTTTAATGGCCCGATCAGGGATTTTTGTGCGCGGTGGTGCCGGTTCAAAAGTTAAAGTAAATTATCGTTTCCGCATATTGGCCTCGTTCAGACGGCCGGGGCGCTGCCGTGCACTTTCACTGGTATCAAAGCCAGGCCATTAACCTAGTCTAGCTTTGCTCTAATGTGTTTACATCTTCGATCGAACAAAATTCCAAAACCCGCGTTTTCAAAAGCATCAGTTTCTGTCGAAATTTTTTTGGCTCCAAAATTTTTTCAGGTTGTTGCAGAAATATGTGCAGGGAATTCTAAGGCTTCTGTAGAAATTTGGTTGCATGACGACATAGTTCCACCGCGGAACCGCGGCCAAACCCATGCATTGGCCGCGGTTCCACCACGACCTTGACTCCTCTCTGCACCAAATTTGCACAGTAGCCTTCTGACTTGAAAATATGGTTTTTGGAATATTCTTTTGGGTCCAGATTTTCTTTATGTTCTACAGTAGTGCTTGGGGCCCACATGGGTAAATTTGATCGATCGAATATTTTAAACATGTTAGTTCACAGTATTTACATTATATCTGCGACCGTGAATGTCACTTGATCGGTAAATCCTGTCTAACTGCTATAGCCCGGTTAGACGGATTTGCGAACGTGACATTCACGTTGATGTTCTGTGTTGTGCTGTGATGTTGCGGATTGGTCGTGGGGGATAGCCTGGATGCAATGGTAGTACAGTTTTGTTTTATATGTACATTTGATATTGCGGGACGAGAGTCCGACATGTGGACTGCCGTCACTGCCTGTTTGTATATTATTCTTTTGGGGCACGACCGGGATGAGGTCGATTGTCACGACCCGAAAGTACGGAACGTGACTGGCACTTAGATTACGAGACGTCTAAAGGCGTACCGTAACCTAAGTCAGCCAAAGCCCAGAAATCTAACCCAAAATCAAAAGAGAGTGAATTTTGAAGCAAAGGAAATGGGGAAAATGAAGTGCTGCTGTGGGAGGGGGCTCGGCCTGGGCAATGGAAGAAGAAAATGAGAGAATGTGTAGAAGATTCCATGAAGAAATTATCATCTAAGGTCAAATGAAGCTTTCACATCAAAACTTTTCACAAAAAAACCCATTTTAAGCCATTTTTTTCATTAAATTCCAAACCATAAAACTAAAAATGTGAAAGTCATGACATAAATTTTTTTACACCTTATTTTAGCTTATAAAGACTCCTAATTAAGAAATTTACCTAATTAAATTTGTATTTATCCCTAATTAAATGTATTTAAAAAGGCTTAAAATAATAAAAAAAATAATTAATTCCGAAAAAAAAAATTATTTAACTAGAAACTTATAAATGACATTTTAGTGACAAAATTATAGTAATATCTTATTTAAATTTTGTATAATTAAGTCTACAATGAAAAATATCACTTTTGACTTTTTACGGAAAAAGCCGAAAAATTTGCCGATTACCGAAAAACTGCCTAAACGATTTTCGAAGGGTTACAATCTTCCCTCCTTAAAGAAATTCGGTCCCCGAATTTAGAATTTAACTACGCGTACCTTCAAAAAGATGGGGATATCTCTTCCTCATCTCGACCTCGGTCTCCCAGGTGACCTCCTCGCTGTTCGGGCCACGCCAAAGGACCTTGACAGACGGTATGACCTTCGACCTCAATTTCTTCACCTGGCGATCCAAGATGACCACCGGCTGCTCGGTGAAAGAAAGATCACGCTCTAACTGGATCGTCTGGTGCTGAATCGCCTGGGAAGGATCATGAAGGTACTTGCGGAGCATCGAGACATGGAATACGGGGTGAACATCGGGGAAGCTGGGCGGAAGGGCTAACCGATAAGCGACTGGACCAACGCGCTCTAGGATCTCGAAAGGACCAACATATCTAGGACTCAGCTTCCCTTTCCGCCCAAATCTCATCACACCCTTCATCGGAGAGACCTTCAGGAAAACATGATCGCCAACAGCGAACTCGAGTCGGCGACGACGCCTGTCAGCATAAGATTTCTGCCTGCTCTGTGCCGCTCTCATCCTGTCCCGAATCAGCTGTATCTTCTCGGTCGTCTCCTGTACGATTTGCGGCCCCAAAATACTGCTCTCCCTAAGCTCTGTCCAGCATACAGGCGATCGACATCTCCTCCCATATAAAGCCTCAAAAGGTGCCATCTGAATTGTCTCCTGGAAGCTATTATTGTAAGAAAACTCGATCAAAGGCAAATGACGATCCCAGCTACCACCGAAATCTAAAACACAAGCTCTGAGCATGTCCTCAAGAGTCTGAATCGTACGCTCCGACTGACCGTCAGTCTGAGGATGAAAGGCTGTGCTAAAACTCAAGCGGGTGCCCAAAGCTTCCTGGAGTTTCTGCCCCAATCGGCTGGTAAACTGGGTGCCACGGTCGGACACGATGCAAGTCGGAACACCATGCAGTCGCACAATCTCATCAATATAAACCTGGGCGTACTGAGAAAATCCAAAAGTGGTCTTCACTGGCAGAAAGTGAGCCGCTTTCGTCAGTCGATCCACAATCACCCAGATAGAGTCATACCCTCGACTGGTCCTGGGTAGACCCACAACGAAGTCCATGGAGACCTGCTCCCACTTCCACTCAGGAATGGGCAAAGGCTGTAACTCGCCGGCTGGCCTCTGGTGCTCTGCCTTGACTTGCTGACAAGTCAGGCATCTCGACACAAAGTCTGTAATATCCTTCTTCATCCCGTCCCACCAGTAAACCTCTCTCAAATCACGGTACATCTTGGTGGAACCTGGATGCACACTGTATACTGATCTATGGGCCTCCTCGAGAATATCACGCCTCAGTCCCTCTGAATCTGGCACACACAGTCGAGTCCCAAATCGAAGTATCCCCTGATCATCAATCACGAACTCCGAAACTCTGCCCTGTCGAATCTGCTCGATAATCTCTAAGATACGGGCGTCGCCGGACTGTGCCTCGCGGATACGGTCATGTAACTGTGGGCGTGCTCTGAAATGGGCCAGCTGTCCCCCTGTAGGAGTAAACTCGAACTGCACTCTGCTATCACATAAAACCTGCCAATCCGCCGTCGACTGCATCTGCACTGCGCTCAAACAAGATAAGCTACCTCCGGGCCTCCTACTCAAAGCATCTGCCACCACATTCGCCTTTCCCGGATGGTATAGAATCTCGCAGTCATAATCCTTCACCAACTCCATCCAACGGCGCTGTCTCAGGTTCAGGTCTCGCTGCTGGAAGATATACTTCAAACTCTTGTGGTCAGTGAATATCTGGCACGACTCACCGTATAGGTAATGTCTCCAGATCTTGAGTGCAAACACTACTGCAGCCATCTCTAAATCATGGGTGGGGTAGTTCTGCTCGTGTTTCCTCAGCTGCCGAGAAGCATACGCGATAACTCTGTCGTGCTGCATCAACACACATCCCAGCCCCACTCTAGAAGCATCACAATATACCACGAACCCGCCTGATCCTGAAGGCAATGCCAACACTGGAGCAGTAGTCAGACGAGTCTTCAACTGCTGGAAGCTATCCTCACATGCCTGGGTCCAATCAAAAGGAACCCCCTTCCGGGTCAACCCGGTCAACGGTGCAGCAATGCGGGAGAAATCCTGGACAAAACGTCGATAATAGCCGGCCAGACCTAGAAAACTGCGGACCTCTGTGACTGATACCGGTCTAGGCCAACGCTGAACTGCCTCGATCTTCTTTGGGTCCACGCAAATACCATCTCTCGTAACCACATGACCCAAGAAGTCGACACTGTCTAACCAGAATGCGCACTTGGAAAATTTGGAGAACAGCTGATGCTCCCTCAAAGTCTGCAATGTGATACGTAAGTGCTGCTCATGCTCCTCCCGGCTCCGAGAATAAACCAAGATGTCGTCAATGAACACAATGATGAACTGATCGAGATACGGCCTGAATACGCGGTTCATCAAATCCATAAATGCTGCCGGGGCATTGGTGAGCCCGAACGACATCACCAAGAACTCGTAATGACCATAACGAGTACGGAAGGCGGTCTTCGGAATATCCTCCTTCCGAACCCGCAACTGGTGATAGCCTGATCGTAAATCAACCTTCGAGAAGAACCCTGCACCCTGGAGCTGATCAAATAAGTCATCAATGCGGGGTAGGGGATACCTGTTCCGCACAGTAACCCGGTTCAGCTGACGATAATCAATGCATAAACGCATACTTCCGTCCTTCTTCTTAACAAACAGGACGGGAGCACCCCAAGGTGACACACTCGGTCGGATAAGCCCTTTGTCCAGCAAGTCCTGTAACTGATCCTTTAGCTCTCTCAGCTCCGCCGGGGCCATCCGATAAGGAGGTATAGAAATAGGCCCCGTGCCGGGGATCAAGTCAATACAGAACTCAATCTCGCGCTCTGGTGGCAGACCAGGCAGTTCGTCAGGAAATACATCAGGAAACTCTCTCACAACAGGGACCTGGTCCAACGGAACCTCTGTGGAGCTAGTATCACAAACATAGGCTAAGAATCCCTGACACCCTTTCCTTAAGAGCTGACCAGCGCGAAGAGAAGAAATCAAGCTGGGAAGGGTAGCACTACGATCTCCCTGAATAATAAGAACCGGCTCACCAGGAAAACTGAATCTGACTGCTTTTTCACGGCAGTCCACGGATGCATAGCAGGTGGCTAGCCAGTCCATACCAAGAAGAACGTCAAAGTCTAGCATATCGAGGAGAATCAAATCTACAGAAGAATCGCTATGCTATTTGCTTACTAGTTTTTCTAAAATCTTAGGAGGTGATCTAATTGTGTTATTTAGGCGATATAATTAGCATCTTATACGACTATTAGGGTGTGTGAATGCGGAGTTTTGTTTAGTCGGGTTTTAGTTTTTACAATTGCCCCGAAACGGCGATTTTAGTTAAGGTTTTAGCGATTTTCGTGTATTTTCCGCGTACCGAGTGCACGTTGTGATTAATCCGAGAGCGTCGATCTTTTCATAGTGTGAGTTGCATCATCTCAGAGATCTGTAACCTTATATTGTGTGTTATGCAATTCTAGGATCGGTCGGGGAAACTTCGGACACGGCGCGTAAAGGCAAAGCGGTGGCCGGATCAGATTAGCGGGGATTTCTGGTGAGTAGATATATTCATCTATGGGGGAATCGTCTGGATGGCGCGAGGCGCCCCCCTCCCTAGTTCGGATTACTCCACTTTATGCAATAATTATATTGTTAGCTAGCTTATCCATTTATGTACATTGCATATCCTTACACCCTATACTAGATTGCATGGACATTCATATGACATTCATATATATACATAAGCGATACCATTTCGTAGGACACGAACACCTTACCATTGGCATCTATTGCACGCGCACTATTCATGTGACACACACGCCTTTGGTATTTGCTATGTCACGTGCACTATAAAAACATGTTTAGCTTAGTAACGCCATTGCATTCATGCATGATATTTGAGATTGTATCGCGCGCATATACCTCGCATTACAATCATATTTACATAGATTTCTAGCCAAACTCTCACATCATATACATTGATATCATAGACACTTATCATATATAACATGTGGACATTATGATTTCTTGAGGATTTCAGTTTGCTGCGATTTCTGGATTTTGGGGGAAAACCGCAAGAATTTAACAAAACCTTATATTTACCTTTTCAAAACAAAGTTGCGGTTTTCTCGTGATGTATGTGTCGTCCACCATGAGTTTTCATGTTTTCTGTTGGATTTCGAGACCCGATTCGAGGAGTGGAGGAACCGTCTCGGGTACATGGTGGGCCCGGTAAGGTACCCCGGGGCAAGAAGATCGAGTTGTAGACGATGAGCCTGGCAGGGGAAGACTACCTACCGGTGATGTCTGGCGCGGCGGATATCCGGAGGATACCGACCGTTGTCGTGAGATTTATGATATGGGCCGATCCGGACTGACGGAGCCCGACATTGAGACAGATATGATTCCTATTTGGTGTCGATGCTTGACACGGGTTTTTCTGAGGATTTCTTGATGATATTTAGCTATTATGCAGACATTCGTTTTCTAAAAGTTAAGAATGCAGTAACATTAACATTTAAAACACTTATAGAGTTAGAAAAGATATTGCATACATGTGCATGCATACTAGAGTTATTATATCACATATGGACATACATGTTGTTCCGCGTTGCGTGCATTCTTACGATTGCCTTATTAGATGTTATATTTACTCACGAGCTGGCAACTCACCCCCGTTGTGCCACAGTGTCTTGCAGGTCGGACCCGTCAGTCTTGTAGCGGCGGGCTATCTTATCATCAGTTCCTTTTGCTCAGACTCGCGACATCGCCCGTAGGTGGGTTGCGAGTATACTTTATTTCTTTTTGCTTTATCATTGTATCTAGTATTCTCCATCTACCACTTGTATTGTATATGCGACCTAGTGATGAGAATGAGAGATATGTATATTTGTGGTTTCTTTTGGGTCGAGCTCACTTGAGCCGACGTGTGTTTTCTGGTATTTTGCGTTTCTTTATGCTCTTTTTCTTGATATCACTATTATATTGCATGTGGTTGTGATCCGCCTTGGGCGAAGAGCTAGCTCCCGCTTGGGGATGCCATTTATATGATTTCGTATGTATTATCTTGTTGTACCCATTTTTGGGGATAGAAAATACAGGGAAAACTCTGCCGAAATTTTCAGAAATTTTTGATGTTTTAAAAAGGGATTCTTTGCAACTTAATTGTCACGACCCGAAAGTACGGAACGTGACTGGCACTTAGATTACGAGACGTCTAAAGGCGTACCGTAACCTAAGTCAGCCAAAGCCCAGAAATCTAACCCAAAATCAAAAGAGAGTGAATTTTGAAGCAAAGGAAATGGGGAAAATGAAGTGCTGCTGTGGGAGGGGGCTCGGCCTGGGCAATGGAAGAAGAAAATGAGAGAATGTGTAGAAGATTCCATGAAGAAATTATCATCTAAGGTCAAATGAAGCTTTCACATCAAAACTTTTCACAAAAAAACCCATTTTAAGCCATTTTTTTCATTAAATTCCAAACCATAAAACTAAAAATGTGAAAGTCATGACATAAATTTTTTTACACCTTATTTTAGCTTATAAAGACTCCTAATTAAGAAATTTACCTAATTAAATTTGTATTTATCCCTAATTAAATGTATTTAAAAAGGCTTAAAATAATAAAAAAAATAATTAATTCCGAAAAAAAAAATTATTTAACTAGAAACTTATAAATGACATTTTAGTGACAAAATTATAGTAATATCTTATTTAAATTTTGTATAATTAAGTCTACAATGAAAAATATCACTTTTGACTTTTTACGGAAAAAGCCGAAAAATTTGCCGATTACCGAAAAACTGCCTAAACGATTTTCGAAGGGTTACAATCTTCCCTCCTTAAAGAAATTCGGTCCCCGAATTTAGAATTTAACTACGCGTACCTTCAAAAAGATGGGGATATCTCTTCCTCATCTCGACCTCGGTCTCCCAGGTGACCTCCTCGCTGTTCGGGCCACGCCAAAGGACCTTGACAGACGGTATGACCTTCGACCTCAATTTCTTCACCTGGCGATCCAAGATGACCACCGGCTGCTCGGTGAAAGAAAGATCACGCTCTAACTGGATCGTCTGGTGCTGAATCGCCTGGGAAGGATCATGAAGGTACTTGCGGAGCATCGAGACATGGAATACGGGGTGAACATCGGGGAAGCTGGGCGGAAGGGCTAACCGATAAGCGACTGGACCAACGCGCTCTAGGATCTCGAAAGGACCAACATATCTAGGACTCAGCTTCCCTTTCCGCCCAAATCTCATCACACCCTTCATCGGAGAGACCTTCAGGAAAACATGATCGCCAACAGCGAACTCGAGTCGGCGACGACGCCTGTCAGCATAAGATTTCTGCCTGCTCTGTGCCGCTCTCATCCTGTCCCGAATCAGCTGTATCTTCTCGGTCGTCTCCTGTACGATTTGCGGCCCCAAAATACTGCTCTCCCTAAGCTCTGTCCAGCATACAGGCGATCGACATCTCCTCCCATATAAAGCCTCAAAAGGTGCCATCTGAATTGTCTCCTGGAAGCTATTATTGTAAGAAAACTCGATCAAAGGCAAATGACGATCCCAGCTACCACCGAAATCTAAAACACAAGCTCTGAGCATGTCCTCAAGAGTCTGAATCGTACGCTCCGACTGACCGTCAGTCTGAGGATGAAAGGCTGTGCTAAAACTCAAGCGGGTGCCCAAAGCTTCCTGGAGTTTCTGCCCCAATCGGCTGGTAAACTGGGTGCCACGGTCGGACACGATGCAAGTCGGAACACCATGCAGTCGCACAATCTCATCAATATAAACCTGGGCGTACTGAGAAAATCCAAAAGTGGTCTTCACTGGCAGAAAGTGAGCCGCTTTCGTCAGTCGATCCACAATCACCCAGATAGAGTCATACCCTCGACTGGTCCTGGGTAGACCCACAACGAAGTCCATGGAGACCTGCTCCCACTTCCACTCAGGAATGGGCAAAGGCTGTAACTCGCCGGCTGGCCTCTGGTGCTCTGCCTTGACTTGCTGACAAGTCAGGCATCTCGACACAAAGTCTGTAATATCCTTCTTCATCCCGTCCCACCAGTAAACCTCTCTCAAATCACGGTACATCTTGGTGGAACCTGGATGCACACTGTATACTGATCTATGGGCCTCCTCGAGAATATCACGCCTCAGTCCCTCTGAATCTGGCACACACAGTCGAGTCCCAAATCGAAGTATCCCCTGATCATCAATCACGAACTCCGAAACTCTGCCCTGTCGAATCTGCTCGATAATCTCTAAGATACGGGCGTCGCCGGACTGTGCCTCGCGGATACGGTCATGTAACTGTGGGCGTGCTCTGAAATGGGCCAGCTGTCCCCCTGTAGGAGTAAACTCGAACTGCACTCTGCTATCACATAAAACCTGCCAATCCGCCGTCGACTGCATCTGCACTGCGCTCAAACAAGATAAGCTACCTCCGGGCCTCCTACTCAAAGCATCTGCCACCACATTCGCCTTTCCCGGATGGTATAGAATCTCGCAGTCATAATCCTTCACCAACTCCATCCAACGGCGCTGTCTCAGGTTCAGGTCTCGCTGCTGGAAGATATACTTCAAACTCTTGTGGTCAGTGAATATCTGGCACGACTCACCGTATAGGTAATGTCTCCAGATCTTGAGTGCAAACACTACTGCAGCCATCTCTAAATCATGGGTGGGGTAGTTCTGCTCGTGTTTCCTCAGCTGCCGAGAAGCATACGCGATAACTCTGTCGTGCTGCATCAACACACATCCCAGCCCCACTCTAGAAGCATCACAATATACCACGAACCCGCCTGATCCTGAAGGCAATGCCAACACTGGAGCAGTAGTCAGACGAGTCTTCAACTGCTGGAAGCTATCCTCACATGCCTGGGTCCAATCAAAAGGAACCCCCTTCCGGGTCAACCCGGTCAACGGTGCAGCAATGCGGGAGAAATCCTGGACAAAACGTCGATAATAGCCGGCCAGACCTAGAAAACTGCGGACCTCTGTGACTGATACCGGTCTAGGCCAACGCTGAACTGCCTCGATCTTCTTTGGGTCCACGCAAATACCATCTCTCGTAACCACATGACCCAAGAAGTCGACACTGTCTAACCAGAATGCGCACTTGGAAAATTTGGAGAACAGCTGATGCTCCCTTAAAGTCTGCAATGTGATACGTAAGTGCTGCTCATGCTCCTCCCGGCTCCGAGAATAAACCAAGATGTCGTCAATGAACACAATGATGAACTGATCGAGATACGGCCTGAATACGCGGTTCATCAAATCCATAAATGCTGCCGGGGCATTGGTGAGCCCGAACGACATCACCAAGAACTCGTAATGACCATAACGAGTACGGAAGGCGGTCTTCGGAATATCCTCCTTCCGAACCCGCAACTGGTGATAGCCTGATCGTAAATCAACCTTCGAGAAGAACCCTGCACCCTGGAGCTGATCAAATAAGTCATCAATGCGGGGTAGGGGATACCTGTTCCGCACAGTAACCCGGTTCAGCTGACGATAATCAATGCATAAACGCATACTTCCGTCCTTCTTCTTAACAAACAGGACGGGAGCACCCCAAGGTGACACACTCGGTCGGATAAGCCCTTTGTCCAGCAAGTCCTGTAACTGATCCTTTAGCTCTCTCAGCTCCGCCGGGGCCATCCGATAAGGAGGTATAGAAATAGGCCCCGTGCCGGGGATCAAGTCAATACAGAACTCAATCTCGCGCTCTGGTGGCAGACCAGGCAGTTCGTCAGGAAATACATCAGGAAACTCTCTCACAACAGGGACCTGGTCCAACGGAACCTCTGTGGAGCTAGTATCACAAACATAGGCTAAGAATCCCTGACACCCTTTCCTTAAGAGCTGACCAGCGCGAAGAGAAGAAATCAAGCTGGGAAGGGTAGCACTACGATCTCCCTGAATAATAAGAACCGGCTCACCAGGAAAACTGAATCTGACTGCTTTTTCACGGCAGTCCACGGATGCATAGCAGGTGGCTAGCCAGTCCATACCAAGAAGAACGTCAAAGTCTAGCATATCGAGGAGAATCAAATCTACAGAAGAATCGCTATGCTATTTGCTTACTAGTTTTTCTAAAATCTTAGGAGGTGATCTAATTGTGTTATTTAGGCGATATAATTAGCATCTTATACGACTATTAGGGTGTGTGAATGCGGAGTTTTGTTTAGTCGGGTTTTAGTTTTTACAATTGCCCCGAAACGGCGATTTTAGTTAAGGTTTTAGCGATTTTCGTGTATTTTCCGCGTACCGAGTGCACGTTGTGATTAATCCGAGAGCGTCGATCTTTTCATAGTGTGAGTTGCATCATCTCAGAGATCTGTAACCTTATATTGTGTGTTATGCAATTCTAGGATCGGTCGGGGAAACTTCGGACACGGCGCGTAAAGGCAAAGCGGTGGCCGGATCAGATTAGCGGGGATTTCTGGTGAGTAGATATATTCATCTATGGGGGAATCGTCTGGATGGCGCGAGGCGCCCCCCTCCCTAGTTCGGATTACTCCACTTTATGCAATAATTATATTGTTAGCTAGCTTATCCATTTATGTACATTGCATATCCTTACACCCTATACTAGATTGCATGGACATTCATATGACATTCATATATATACATAAGCGATACCATTTCGTAGGACACGAACACCTTACCATTGGCATCTATTGCACGCGCACTATTCATGTGACACACACGCCTTTGGTATTTGCTATGTCACGTGCACTATAAAAACATGTTTAGCTTAGTAACGCCATTGCATTCATGCATGATATTTGAGATTGTATCGCGCGCATATACCTCGCATTACAATCATATTTACATAGATTTCTAGCCAAACTCTCACATCATATACATTGATATCATAGACACTTATCATATATAACATGTGGACATTATGATTTCTTGAGGATTTCAGTTTGCTGCGATTTCTGGATTTTGGGGGAAAACCGCAAGAATTTAACAAAACCTTATATTTACCTTTTCAAAACAAAGTTGCGGTTTTCTCGTGATGTATGTGTCGTCCACCATGAGTTTTCATGTTTTCTGTTGGATTTCGAGACCCGATTCGAGGAGTGGAGGAACCGTCTCGGGTACATGGTGGGCCCGGTAAGGTACCCCGGGGCAAGAAGATCGAGTTGTAGACGATGAGCCTGGCAGGGGAAGACTACCTACCGGTGATGTCTGGCGCGGCGGATATCCGGAGGATACCGACCGTTGTCGTGAGATTTATGATATGGGCCGATCCGGACTGACGGAGCCCGACATTGAGACAGATATGATTCCTATTTGGTGTCGATGCTTGACACGGGTTTTTCTGAGGATTTCTTGATGATATTTAGCTATTATGCAGACATTCGTTTTCTAAAAGTTAAGAATGCAGTAACATTAACATTTAAAACACTTATAGAGTTAGAAAAGATATTGCATACATGTGCATGCATACTAGAGTTATTATATCACATATGGACATACATGTTGTTCCGCGTTGCGTGCATTCTTACGATTGCCTTATTAGATGTTATATTTACTCACGAGCTGGCAACTCACCCCCGTTGTGCCACAGTGTCTTGCAGGTCGGACCCGTCAGTCTTGTAGCGGCGGGCTATCTTATCATCAGTTCCTTTTGCTCAGACTCGCGACATCGCCCGTAGGTGGGTTGCGAGTATACTTTATTTCTTTTTGCTTTATCATTGTATCTAGTATTCTCCATCTACCACTTGTATTGTATATGCGACCTAGTGATGAGAATGAGAGATATGTATATTTGTGGTTTCTTTTGGGTCGAGCTCACTTGAGCCGACGTGTGTTTTCTGGTATTTTGCGTTTCTTTATGCTCTTTTTCTTGATATCACTATTATATTGCATGTGGTTGTGATCCGCCTTGGGCGAAGAGCTAGCTCCCGCTTGGGGATGCCATTTATATGATTTCGTATGTATTATCTTGTTGTACCCATTTTTGGGGATAGAAAATACAGGGAAAACTCTGCCGAAATTTTCAGAAATTTTTGATGTTTTAAAAAGGGATTCTTTGCAACTTAATTGTCACGACCCGAAAGTACGGAACGTGACTGGCACTTAGATTACGAGACGTCTAAAGGCGTACCGTAACCTAAGTCAGCCAAAGCCCAGAAATCTAACCCAAAATCAAAAGAGAGTGAATTTTGAAGCAAAGGAAATGGGGAAAATGAAGTGCTGCTGTGGGAGGGGGCTCGGCCTGGGCAATGGAAGAAGAAAATGAGAGAATGTGTAGAAGATTCCATGAAGAAATTATCATCTAAGGTCAAATGAAGCTTTCACATCAAAACTTTTCACAAAAAAACCCATTTTAAGCCATTTTTTTCATTAAATTCCAAACCATAAAACTAAAAATGTGAAAGTCATGACATAAATTTTTTTACACCTTATTTTAGCTTATAAAGACTCCTAATTAAGAAATTTACCTAATTAAATTTGTATTTATCCCTAATTAAATGTATTTAAAAAGGCTTAAAATAATAAAAAAAATAATTAATTCCGAAAAAAAAAATTATTTAACTAGAAACTTATAAATGACATTTTAGTGACAAAATTATAGTAATATCTTATTTAAATTTTGTATAATTAAGTCTACAATGAAAAATATCACTTTTGACTTTTTACGGAAAAAGCCGAAAAATTTGCCGATTACCGAAAAACTGCCTAAACGATTTTCGAAGGGTTACAATCTTCCCTCCTTAAAGAAATTCGGTCCCCGAATTTAGAATTTAACTACGCGTACCTTCAAAAAGATGGGGATATCTCTTCCTCATCTCGACCTCGGTCTCCCAGGTGACCTCCTCGCTGTTCGGGCCACGCCAAAGGACCTTGACAGACGGTATGACCTTCGACCTCAATTTCTTCACCTGGCGATCCAAGATGACCACCGGCTGCTCGGTGAAAGAAAGATCACGCTCTAACTGGATCGTCTGGTGCTGAATCGCCTGGGAAGGATCATGAAGGTACTTGCGGAGCATCGAGACATGGAATACGGGGTGAACATCGGGGAAGCTGGGCGGAAGGGCTAACCGATAAGCGACTGGACCAACGCGCTCTAGGATCTCGAAAGGACCAACATATCTAGGACTCAGCTTCCCTTTCCGCCCAAATCTCATCACACCCTTCATCGGAGAGACCTTCAAGAAAACATGATCGCCAACAGCGAACTCGAGTCGGCGACGACGCCTGTCAGCATAAGATTTCTGCCTGCTCTGTGCCGCTCTCATCCTGTCCCGAATCAGCTGTATCTTCTCGGTCGTCTCCTGTACGATTTGCGGCCCCAAAATACTGCTCTCCCTAAGCTCTGATACCAACTTTGTCACGACCCGAAAGTACGGAACGTGACTGGCACTTAGATTACGAGACGTCTAAAGGCGTACCGTAACCTAAGTCAGCCAAAGCCCAGAAATCTAACCCAAAATCAAAAGAGAGTGAATTTTGAAGCAAAGGAAATGGGGAAAATGAAGTGCTGCTGTGGGAGGGGGCTCGGCCTGGGCAATGGAAGAAGAAAATGAGAGAATGTGTAGAAGATTCCATGAAGAAATTATCATCTAAGGTCAAATGAAGCTTTCACATCAAAACTTTTCACAAAAAAACCCATTTTAAGCCATTTTTTTCATTAAATTCCAAACCATAAAACTAAAAATGTGAAAGTCATGACATAAATTTTTTTACACCTTATTTTAGCTTATAAAGACTCCTAATTAAGAAATTTACCTAATTAAATTTGTATTTATCCCTAATTAAATGTATTTAAAAAGGCTTAAAATAATAAAAAAAATAATTAATTCCGAAAAAAAAATTTATTTAACTAGAAACTTATAAATGACATTTTAGTGACAAAATTATAGTAATATCTTATTTAAATTTTGTATAATTAAGTCTACAATGAAAAATATCACTTTTGACTTTTTACGGAAAAAGCCGAAAAATTTGCCGATTACCGAAAAACTGCCTAAACGATTTTCGAAGGGTTACATCGATGTACCCGTTGTATGTATATTTTACGTTCTGTACTAGGACTACCCCAAGGTGGGGTGCACGGATAGCTGGGTTCTAGAGGGCAACAAGCCCGCATCTCATGGCATTGAGACGGAGGGGGCTTTACTCTAGAATTGGCGGGCTATTCGCCGCACTCGTAGGGGGTACAGGTTGACCCAGGAGGGGTGCCCAAGTTACCGGATTCCGTGAAGTGCTGGGTGGTCCATTCACGTTACTGAAGGGGGCTGCCCCGCTTCAGGTTTTGGCGGGTAACTTGCCGCGCCCGTAGGGGTCTAGGATTTCATTGCACAGGCTATCCACACGACCAGGGAAACGTCGGGTTTCAGTAGCGGCTCTGTGAAACCCGGGGATCCCAGATATCTGTATTGTTCTGTGATGCTTATTACATTTCTGTGATGTTGCATTTCATCACGCCTTGAGCGAATATTATATATTGATATATATACTAGTAGATGTTTGTTCATATCAGATTTTTGCATTTTCATACCGCCCAATTTTTATCACATTGCATATCGGTAGGTACTCTTGAGCCGTGTTTGCTAGTCAATTGCAGGATACAGGTTCTCGGCTCTGAACGGTGAAGTTTATGGACAAACACAACAAAATCCGGGTTCCTGCCAACCACAGATAAAACACGGATCTCCGCTCTTTATCCGTCTATTGCCACACACCAGTTTAAGAGACAAAATGGCAAATCAATGTCATTTTCATGCACAAGGCTCAATGGCAACACAAGATCCAAGAAATCTACGCGGAGCTCGAGAAAATCATGACAAAAGATCCATGTCCAATCACCTTTTGATCCACTAGAATTCCGGAAGAAATGTGGAAAGATTATCAGAAAAAACATGTACCAGACAAAAGGGGACAGTAGACCAGGGCAGCACACAAAAGCCGACAGCCCAACTCACCTATAGTGCGGCGGAACCGCGGCCAATAGGGGGTATAGGCCGTGGTCCCGCGGCCTTATGGTGGCATCAGCCAACCAATTTTCAGGGGCAGATTTGTATTTTCATACTTGTTCTGATTGTTGCCTTATATTTCCTTTTCCCTGCCTATAAATAGCCCAGAACCTTGTGAAGCCAAGGGTGCTTAATCTTGTATTTTTCTAGGTTTAGAATACTTGTTCTTCTTCCTCTTCTCATCTCTTCTCCATTGAAAAACTTGTAGTGAGCTTTTGTGAGTGAAGAATGATGAATAAAGAAGTTCCTTTTGTTATTATACTTGTCTTGTTCTCTTATTATTGCTTGTAATTTCCATTTGTTAACTTAGTTGTTGTTATTTCTTGTTGTTTCCTTCTTTTCTCTTTTCCTTTATCTTTAAACAACCATGATGCTTACGCTTGATTCTTGCCGAGGTGAGGTCGCAAATAGCTAGTTGTTATCTTCTAATCTCCTTCTTTCTATCTTCTTCTTTTGTTTTATTTTTCCGTATTATGGGTAAGTAGTTTCATACTTGTTAGGGTAGGATAAGGGAAGTTTGAGAGAAGGAAATCTCTCTCACTCTTTCCTTGCCCAACATCTTAAAATCGACTCCCGTTAATTGAACCACAATCCGCTCCTTACGGCACCCTATCCTACATGATAGCGGTGATTCCGTAGTGAGACCGGTTGTGGTTGAATTAACCGGAGGTTATGGCTAAGAGCCAAGAACGGACGGACAAGCACCAAAAGGAAGAACTTAAGTGTTGGAAATCCTAGCTTATTCTCGCAAGTTCCTTCCCAGTCGTGCTAATCCCCGTTGTTGCCGATTACAGTAACACCGATATTAAGAGCGGCAACGAAAGAAGTGAGCGACTCCTAACTCAAACTAACCTAATCCTAACCCTAACAATCTCTCTTTACATATCATTTTAACACTTAGTTAATCACAAACAAATCTGGAAAATCGGACTTAACTCGGTAAAGCACATAGTAAAAGATTCCCTGATTCAACTTTTCTGTCAAGTTAGCTAGTGGGAGGACTCTGATTCAACATTTCGACGGTTTTGTTTGATAAAATAAGAATAACTAAATCTTATGTTTAGATTTTGAAAACCTGAAAAATAACTCTCCTTTGAAATTAACTATAGCTGATATACGTCTTTACATCACACTACACGTGTCGTGAGCTTTTGGAAATTAGATGACAAGTCTTTTATGTTTAAAAACTTTTAAATAGATAAATGATTTTCTGAGGATCAAATAGGTTTGTTCTAAAATAAATAATATCCAGAATAGTTTATGAAGTAAGTGAATATGAAGGAATGTTATTGATGCCTTAATTGGAACTAAGTCTGAAATATAACCCATCTAAAACTTGATTGGAATGATTACACACCAAACCCGCTAAACACGTCTTTTATCCAAAAAAAAAAAAAGATAATTGAACAGCCAGTTATATCTCCGTTCGTATTAAATCATCATGATTTTCACGCCAAACTGTCTTTTGTTTTTGGACCTAGGTAACTTGAGTAATTAAGTCCGCTGGGGTGTTTCTACACCTAATGCCCTAAAACCAACTGGTTTGGGTGCATTGGCCCAAAGCTCGCTAAGAAGCCTAGAAATTCCAGATTAAAACAAAGTCAAGCAAGTGTTCTCTCCGAGTTAAAATTCCTAACGGTTCTTCGTATGAGAATATTCTTGATAAAAGACAGGCTTTTATAAAAATTTTAGCGAAGATATGAAGGTTTTATTCTATGATAAAGACTATTGCACGTTCACAGAGGTGTGTATGAAATGAAAACAAGAAAAAGGTGGAGTGAAAAATAAGACCTAGTTTCCTGTTAAGGAAGATAGAAATTCTGAAGTTGAAACCTTACAGGAAAACGAAACTTGAAAAATACTTAACTCTTTATAAAACTTATGTGATCCTTTCAAAATTCTTATCCGGGCTTTATTATGAGGACTTTATTCGACCTTTCTGGAACTTAACGACACTATTTGCACTGCACGTAAAGACATATAAAATCTGTAGTTAAATAAGAAGCGAGGTGTGAAAAATAAAGGTTCGATAGTCTAGATTTAGAATCATAGAATTGTTATTTTCTGAAACAAAACTTTAGGGGTTTGAATCATATTTATTTTACAAAACTAGCTTGACCGGATTTTGTGGGTAGTATCCGCTGAAAACCCTCAGGAGACAACACTCCTCTTACTAGGGACACCTATAGGTTTAACGGCTTGTTGCACATACTCAGTGCAATCGCGTTCCCTGCGAAAGTGAAGTTAGGAAATTTTTTGTGAATAAATTGGCTTTGCTCGGGACGAGCAAATGATAAATTTGGGGGTATTTGTTCATATCAGATTTTTTCATTTTCATACCGCCCAATTTTTATCACATTGCATATCGGTAGGTACTCTTGAGCCGTGTTTGCTAGTCAATTGCAGGATACAGGTTCTCGGCTTTGAACGGTGAAGTTCATGGACAAACACAACAAAATCCGGGTTCCTGCCAACCACAGATAAAACACGGATCTCCGCTCTTTATCCGTCTGTTGCCACACACCAGTTTAAGAGACAAAATGGCAAATCAATGTCATTTTCATGCATAATTCTCAATGGCAACACAAGATCCAAGAAATCTACGCGGAGCTCGAGAAAATCATGACAAAAGATCCATGTCCAATCACCTTTTGATCCACTAGAATTCTAGAAGAAATGTGGAAAGATTATCAGAAAAAACATGTACCAGACAAAAGGGGACAGCAGACCAGGGCAGCACACAACAGCCGACAGCCCAACTCACCTATAGTGCGGCGGAACCGCGGCCAATAGAGGGTATAGGCCGCGGTTCCGCGGCCTTATGGTGGCATCAGCCGACCAATTTTCAGGGCGCAGATTTGTATTTTCATACTTGCTCTGATTGTTGCCCTATATTTCCTTTTCCCTGCCTATAAATAGCCCAGAACCTTGTGAAGCCAAGAGTGCTTAATCTTGTATTTTTCTAGGTTTAGAATACTTGTTCTTCTTCCTCTTCTCATCTCTTCTCCATTGAAAAACTTGTAGTGAGCTTTTGTGAGTGAAGAATGATGAATAAAGAAGTTCCTTTTGTTATTATACTTGTCTTGTTCTCTTATTATTGCTTGTAATTTTCATTTGTTAACTTAGTTGTTGTTATTTCTTGTTGTTTCCTTCTTTTCTCTTTTCCTTTATCTTTAAACAACCATGATGCTTACGCTTGATTCTTGCCAAGGTGAGGTCGCAAATAGCTAGTTGTTATCTTCTAATCTCCTTCTTTCTATCTTCCTCTTTTGTTTTATTTTTCCGTATTATGGGTGAGTAGTTTCATACTTGTTAGGGTAGGATAAGGGAAGTTTGAGAGAAGGAAATCTCTCTCACTCTTTCCTTGCCCAACATCTTAAAATCGACTCCCGTTAATTGAACCACAATCCGCTCCTTACGGCACCCTATCCTACATGATAGCGGTGATTCCGTAATGAGACCGGTTGTGGTTGAATTAACCGGAGGTTATGGCTAAGAGCCAAGAACGGACGGACAAGCGCCAAAAGGAAGAACTTAAGCGTTGGAAAGCCTAGCTTATACTCGCAAGTTCCTTCCTAGTCGTGCTAATCCCCGTTGTTGCCGATTACCGTAACACCGATATTAAGAGTGGCAACGAAAGAAGTGAGCGACTCCTAACTCAAACTAACATAATCCTAACCCTAACAAGCTCTCTTTACATATCATTTTAACACTTAGTTAATCACAAACAAATCTGGAAAATCGGATTTAACTCGTTAAAGCACATAGAAAAAGATTCCCATCTCCCTGCGGACGACCCGTACTCAACCGGCTAGCTACAAGCGAAACCGTCTTGATTGCGGTAATTAACTAAACTTGAACACGCAGAATCTCTACCAATCAATGTTGTATATGTTTTGCATCCGCGCTAGTCCAGTCCCCGCTCTGTCGTTAGTTAAGTAACCTAACGGGTAATGACGGGACCCAGTGGCGAATGCGGATGGCATATACGTACATCATTATTTTCGTTCTTTGTGGTGTGATCAATTGATGGGACTGCATTGATTCGGATCAATGCAAGATAAACAAACCTATTCTGATGTTGTTGGAATAATTTTTCAAAAAGCTATTATTGCAAGGACCTTCTCTTTTGTTTTGCACAGTGGTATTCAGTTGGAATATCCTGCACCTCAGTCGACGAGGCAAGGGCCGAGATCCCTTCACCGGGAGTGACCCCTTGGACAGAAGTTTGCGTCAGGGCAATAACTTCACTATAGTCGTTTACTTTTTCTTTGCATCGTGGTATTCAGTTGGAATATCCTGCACCTCATTCTACGGGGAAAGAGCCGAGATCCCTTCACCGGGAGTGACCTCTTTAGCAAAGGTTTTCGCCACTATATTTTCATAAAGCTATCCGGTTCCTTCAACGATATCAAGTTCATTACGTTAAAGGTTTTCGCCAGAAACCATTCTTAGCCCTCCGTCGTTTCATATGGATAGTCAATAAGTATTCAAGCTGTGTTTGTTGGCCAAAGTCAAGGCATAGTGATTGGTAGCTATTGGGTATTCATATGCAGCATAGATAGATGCGTTGGTTTAGAGTAGTCATATAGCCTTGTTAGCCAAAGTCAAGGGCTTGTACGGGTGGGCTCAAATTAACCTAGAGAATGACGGGTAGAACTTGACATGTGACTTATGATTTGTTGGCCAAAGTCAAGGTCATAAGAGCATGGGGCAAAAATCACATCGGGAGTTTCTAAAGAAACTGAAACTTGCCAGATATGTGCATACCTTCTGGAGTGTGATAACGTGAGCGGATTCCGTCACGTTATCATGCGATGATAGTTGGATCCCGATTCCCACTGATGAGTTGGTTTACTCCTCGGGTGATCCCGACTAGTTCTTCTTTCAGGTTTGGAGGAGAATTTGACGGTACAGTGGGAGGTTTCCAGATTAGATAAATTGGTAACCATTCTGATCTAGGTTAGAGTGCACGCTGAGTGTTTCTTTTCTCTCTCTCTTCGGCAGCGACCATGACCCGGCCCTAAGACTATGACTCAGTGACCAAAATTAACCGAACCTTCTTAAACACTGGCTTTTTGGATTGTCAGAGTTGCAAACCTCATTGCCACTCCTACTTTTACCCTTTTCTCCAGGACACCCCGTATTACTACGAACGTCCACTTCCATTGGACAAAACCATCGTATGGTTATATACGAACTCGAAGGAATTTATTCGAGGATGGTTTCTGGTTCTAGAGAAAACGAATAGGACTATTCAGTTGTCTTTTCCTTTTACCTTCTCTCAGGTTGCGAGTACTCCTTAGTTTAGGAGATAGTACACCTATTACGCAAATTGGATAGTCTTCTTCCAAACCTTAGGCTGGTGCCGAACGGTGGGGAATGAAGAAAACCAATTAGCATAACGATGGTGTACAGAAGGTATTAAGTAAAGACATATCAAGGGATTAGTAAGAGGGCAAAGTAAATTGCGACTGCTATTCATGACCAAACCAAGTATTTCTTCGCCAATCTTATATCACCTTTCTATTTCTTCAGGACACTCCGTATCACTATGAAGATCCACTGTTTATTGGATACTCCATCGTATGGTTATATACGAACTCGAAAGGAACTTGTTCCAGTTCGGGGATGGATTCTGGTTCAGGAGAAATAGGAATAAGGTTTATTCGGTTGTCTTTTATCTTCACCTTCTCTCGCATTGCGAATGCTCCTAGGATTAGGACAGTACACCCATTATGCTTATTGGATAGTCTTCTTCCAAACCATAGGCTGGTGCCGAACGGTAGGGAAGGAAGAAAACCATTTGGCCTAAAGGGGTGTGCAGAAGGTAATGACTAAAGACATATGAAGGAATGTGGAGAGATGGCATAGAAATATACGGTTACAGTTGTGAATCTGGATAATGGAAGAGGCATTACTAGGAATACCAGGATACCCCTACGAAACATTTTAATGTTTCAATTTCACTGTCTACTGTTAAAAGAAAGCTGATTTCCCAATTAGTCCTTGCTCTAGGGTATGTATTTACCAGGTTTGATTCTCACATCTGTATGGTTTTACAGATGATGAGTGGGAGTAAGTTATTGGGAATTAGGTGATTGTCCTCATTATATCGGAGTTCATTGTAATTGGTGATATTTGAGGAAATCGCCTGGGTTGTTTGCCGGACGGCAAATATTTGGTTTTGAATATCCGCTGTTATGCACCAATTTCAAATTGATACATCTGTACGTCTATTTTTATAGAGTGAGATATACCTTTTTGAAATTATGTCCATGACATTTACCTATATTAGTGGATGGTTAGGTAAGGAGCATTAAATAGCGGTGTAATTCTTCTCAACCATAGGTACAGTTTTCAACCTACGACACACAGGGAATGGGTTATTAGACTCAAAGAACTTGTACAGAGCATTGTATGTTGTCCAGCATCCATTAAGACAGAGGGGATGGTCCTCGTACTATATTCGGTTTACTTATGACTTCTCTAGTTTTTAGACAGGTGTTTCGTGGAAACACAGGGTCCGAATTTTGAGAAGTTATAGGTATATGAATAAAGTAAAGAACCAGGTATTGCAAGTATCGAGATTCTTCAAAGTGATCGAAGATGTAGATACTTGTGTATGGTGTTCAGTTGATAGTAATGATTAAGAGAACTTGCTTCTCTTTCAGGTTACTCATAATTGGAAGCATTCCTAAGTTGAGTAACGCTGATAGGCCTCCTTCCATTTAGTAGACATGGACTGGAGAAAGCTGCATGATTTGAATCTGGTTCAATTAAATCAGTGCCTCTGTTTATATATTGGATATAAAACAGTTCATATCTTGACATTGTTAAGGTACGGGGAGTTGTCCGGCTTATGCTTAAAACCAGACTCTGGATAACTCAAGGCACGTTTCTGTAATGGCTGTTTGTGGGTTGGCCCAGGCTATGACGAGGGTTGACTTTCTACCATCTGGAAGATCAATAGTGATATTGTTCTTGACTCGCCACAGTTTTAATAAAAATGTATTTTTCAGAAAACAGTAGTGGGAGTATGGTAGAACTGGAAGTGATTCCAGAACCGCAAACGATTACTGAAGATTTGATAAGAACCTAAAGATTCAATCTGGTTTGACATTCCATTGGCCACTCCGTAGATACGGTGGGTAACCTCAGGCACCCGAGAGGTACTCCGGTAGCCTCAAGGACGGTGGCAGGGAGGTTCTTGTTTACCCAGACTTACCATTGCTGTTGTTCCAGACTGTGAGACCCGGCAGGAGGATGAGTATAGCATCGTTCTGAACTAGCTTTAGAAGTGTACGTCTATATAACTCTGCCAGAGGGTTGTCGTAGTCAGTGGGAGTAGCGGAAGAATTGGTTGACAAGTGGCTTATGTCTATTTATAGACTAAAGCAGATGTAGCGGAGATAGATCATCTATTTCTGACGTGACAGTCATAGGTTCGACTTCATCAGAATATGGGATGGATCTGTTAAGAAGGTAGTAGGGTGTGATGTCCTGGTATTTGGATGACAACACAGAGTAGGAAATGATATTCCTATACTACGATCAGTTATACCTTGGTTGTCACACAGTGGTTTCTCCAAAAATGACTTGGATATTATATCAGACATACTGGTTACTGGATCTATGGTTTTAGATCTAGATTTGGGCAGTTTCCCAATCTGGGTACTTAGACAGCATTCTAAGAGTATTTAGAATGGACGACTCCTGGCACGGTAGTGTACCTGCAGGTGATGGAGTCACCCTCTCTAAAGGTGTCTTACTGACTAAAGGGGAGAGGGATGTGCATGATTGGCAGATCACTTGCTTAGGCAATTGAGTCAATCATGAGATGTCAAGTACCATACTAGATGTTGTTTTTGCAATAGATGCAATAAGTTGATATTGATCCAATCCTCGAGAAACAGTCGGAAGCAGTTTTAGAATATAAGTGGATGTTCTAGGGATATGATAACGACAGCCTCCTTTGGGAGACGGTTATCATTCCAGGCTTTCAAGGTGACCTGGATGATAGAGAGGTTGTCAGAGTTATAGTTTTCCCTCTGACGAGGGGCGGTATTATGGACAGGTGGTCCAGGAGGATACTGAGGGAGGCATGGTACAGGATACGGATTAAGTTCAGTTGACGATACAGTCTAAGAAGTTTGGATTTGGAGTTCATTTATGAGCTAGGTCCCATCAGACATCCAGACACATTCTAAGACAAGTATTGCTCATTTCGGGAGATGGCTTTCTCCGCGAACTTGAGATTTAGAGAGATATAGAAAGAAACATCAAAGCGGATCCACTCGCTGAGGCTATTCCTCGAACACAATAGTTTCGCAAACGGGATTTGTGTGACTGACTAGTAGAGGAGTTGGGTGTTCAGTATCACACGCGCTGTAAGTATGCGACATCGCAATAATTAGCCTTGAGTGCAAGTGGGAGATTGTTGGAGATAGTGCCCTCAGAGTCAATTATTGGATCACAGGCACGTGATTGCAATGATTGAGGGAGGACCTATTCCGGTAGGACAGTCTTACTCAAGATGATAGTATGCTATCTGGTTTATCTTTATCATCGTGTACTGTTTTAGGTGACCTTACAGGTCGCTATTACACGTTGATAGAGCCCCTAGGATTCTTGCTTGACTGCCAACAGTATGAGGGCGATCATATACGTGGGAGCTGGTAGTCTATAAGCACATCCTTAAAAGGTCCCTAGTCGTGGGAGTTTCGAGACAGGGCATCGATACTCCAGAGTAGACTAGTGTATACAGTCGAGACCCCGACGAGGGGCGGTGGCCGGTCTCACAAGCCACTGGTGTCAGTTGGTTCACCTAAGATGTATACAGGTGCTCATTGGGTTATGAGTACACCAGACAGGGCTCGCCGGGAACATCCTAGTTGGTCTTATACCTGACTTCAGATAGCAGTTCCCTGGTGACATGTGTACAGTTTAGTTCATCGACCTGAGATCGTCATTTGTCTCGTGTGAGTTCCCACTGTACTTTGATTACTACCCTAGCACGCTCGAAGGAGACATGCAAACAGGTTTTAGTTGGGTACAGTCCCGAGCCATATGGAGGCAGTGAGCGGATCTTTAGGGGTTCGTCTCTCCCGGTATTGGGGGTGAGGTCGCGCTGTGTCTAGGAGAGCCCTTACACGAAGTCCTTCGCCAAGGCAGGAGATTTACTGGTAGGTATTCCAGTAATATCTCAGGGTGTTCTGGGCTACACTCCGATACGACTTCTACCGCATTTGGGGGTCTGACTTTTACCAACCCCCTAGGCCCACCATGCGATGCTCATAGACGAACGGACCGGACTGTACGGATATTGTCACTGACAGGCTCAGTAGGATGTCAGGATGAGTTCGCTCATCGACGTCCCTTTTGGTCAATACCTGGTAGCCCGTTACGTATAGGCTAATACCTCTGACGTGCTGGTGGTTAAATCCACAACCAAAGTATTGACGAGTCTTTAGAGTCCCCCACACACCAGTTTCTCAAGTTTCGGGCGAAACGCTGTATAGGCCGTATGGAGATATGGCAGGGTTTGATCAGATACGTGCGGTATTTCATGGATTACGATCGGACGGTTTATACTGGCGGGCTTTGGTTTAAGCCAGATCCTAGTATTGTACAGTGTATATTTTGTCTCATTGCATTTGTATTCGGTCGGAATACAAATCCGAGTATGTATATACAGTAGCGGGGTTTCCTGTAATTTATTACGAGATCGGTTTTATGAAGTTGCTAGTTTGCTTTTCCGTTTCGTCCATTTTTTCTTTGTATCTTTCGTTGGATGGAAAAATGGGGAGGATGGCTTATTTGCATTTGTGCAAATAAGCATTTTAGAGGGTTGTCTTTGCATATTGTTTTATCATGATGTTTCTCCCACCCTTGACTTTCTTTTGCTTCATGATGGGTGTAGCTTTCATTGACTCCATGGCTTCATGATTGCTTGACTTTAGGTGTGATGATGGATGATGGAGTGTTGGTTTTGCTTGTAATCATTTTCTTCACATCATCACTCCTTTCTCTCTCTTGCATGATATTGGCTCACTTTCAATTTTGATCCTCACTCTACTCTCCCTCACTCTCTTCCTCATGCATGGCAGGCCAAGCTAAAGGGAGGGGGCTGTCCAAATTGTTAGTGGTGGGATTTTGGTTCTCTTCATGTTTGCAAAATCCCAAAGTTCATCTCCAAAAGAGTAGTTCATTTCCTCCATCAAAAAGGCAACTTCCATAACCCCAAAGAGACATAGAGTTCTAAAGTCAACCTATAGCACTCTTGGGAACGTCGACTCGCCAAATTCGTGCCCGAGTTGCCTCGGTCCCGAGGTGGGAGCCCGTAAAAGAAGCCGGCGATGTAGTGCCCTTCCGGCGAGGAGGTGAAGACCGGAGATTCCGCGGGAGATCGGGACGGCGACGAGAAGACCGAAGGACACGGATCACTCGGTATATCTCTCTACCCGTTCTTTAGTTTGCTTGGACTAGTTTAATGGCCCGATCCGGGATTTTTGTGCGCGGTGGTGCCGGTTCAAAAGTTAAAGTAAATTATCATTTCCGCATTTTGGCCTCGTTCAGACGGCCGGGGCGCCGCCATGCACTTACACCTTTGGCGTTGTATATTATATTGCTTGCGTGGTTGTGACCGTCGATTGACGAAGAGCTAGCTCCCGCTTGGGGATGCCTTTTATCACTATATATATATTATTCTTGTACCCCGTTCGGGGCCAGTTTTTACAAAGGAAACTCTGCCGAAATTTTCAGAAAATACTACACATTTTAAAAATGCATTTTCGGATTAGTTATTAAAAAGCTTGATTTCAAAACATGTTTTCTTTATTTACTCCTTAAAATGGTTTTAGATTTCTGGGATTTTGGCTTACTTGGATCAGATGGGGTCCTATAGGCTTCATATGGTTCAAGGGCCAGTCATGTGCTCTTTCGGGTCGTGACAGTAACCATGGTGACAAGAACCACAATAAGTATCGATGAGGATAGATCACATGAACGAATAAAAGAAAGGATCTTAAGATATGTACATCCTAAGGTTACTTAAGCGGAGTATCATGTCGTAAGTATTCCGCGGAACATACAGACAGTATGTTACTCTACTTGAGTTACCTACTCCATCAACCAAGGTTAACCTACGTAACGAAAGTTCGGGTCTAATACCCCCTCAATTAAGTCTAAGTTCCGTAACGCCAAGCCTAGGTTCCAAAATATACGCTCTAGACTCCGCATAGTCAAACCTGGACTCGAACAATGGTTAAACCTAACGTTCTGATGCTAACATTGTCACGACCCGGAAACGGCGTGTGACCGGCACTTGAATCACATGAAATCTATAGGACCCCGCTGTAACCCAAGTAAGCCGTAAACCAAGAATCTAAACATTTTAAGAAAATAGTTGAGGTGAAGTTTGGAAAAAGGGTATAAATGAAATCAAGTTCCTCTTTTTAAAGTATAATTAAAGTTCGTTGAAATACAAGTGGGTTGTATACTAAAATTTGAAAACATTTTCGTCATTAGAAATTTTGGTAGCACCTCCTTTATAATTTTGATAAAAACTGGTACATATACAATAATAATATCAACATCCCCAATCAAGAGCTATTTCATCGCCAATCGGCGGAATCACAACCACGCGGTATATACGACGCCCAAGGCGAAGATCAACATAAGAAAAAGAGTAAAAGAAATACCAAAAATATCATCAATATCAACTGTAAAGAATATTATTCAAGCCACGTCTCTAAGTCCAAAAGAATATACAAGTCTCTAAGTCCACAAAATGTACATATAAGTCTGGTTGATAGAGTTTTTAACTAAATTACAAATAAATATAATATACAAATGGTGGTTACGATCTGTAATGTAACCTACCTACGAAAGCAATCACCCGAAGAAGAAGTATGCCAGCAAGCCGCTACTGATCCTGTTACGACCCATAATTTAGAACGTGACCGGCACTTAAATTACGCAACATCTAAAGGCGTGACGTAAATCAAGTAAGCCGAAACCCAGAAAATCTAAACCTTTTTGCGGAAAATAGTGGGGGTGCAGTTTTGAAATAAAGGTATAATGAATCATGTTTTTCTTTGACTGCATAGCTAATGAAACATGAAAATGCAAGTGGGATATACTACAGTTGAAAACATGTTTCGTTTTTAAAATTTGGGCAGCACCTCCCTTGTATATTTTGATCCAAAAAGATATACACAATAATATATAGGCATCGCCAAGCGGGAGCTAGCTCTTCACCAACCGGCGGAATCACAACTACGCAATAACATATATACAACGCCCAACGGTGAAGATCAACCCAGAAAAAACAAATAAAAAATCAATACATCAAAACTCAAGAAAGCGATCATAAACCCATCGCTCTAAGTCTCACATAATACCCAAGTCTGACTAGGTCTACCAATATACAATGCCTTGTTCTGATTTGATTAGATGGAGTTTATCTAGATACAACAGAATATAACAGTACAAGAGTGGGCACAATCAAATATGTGTCCCATCTACCAAAGCAAAACACCTTGGAAGAAGCTGTGTGCCAGCGATACCGCAACTGATCCCAAGCGGTCAAACCTGCAAGAACTGTGGCACAATGGGAGTGAGTTGCCAACTCGTGAGTAGAAAACATCAGCAAGTAGAAATCGAATAAAACAACGATTTCATAGGTCGTTATATCCTGAAGTTAATACTATGATATCTAGGGTGACCATGTATCCATATATGTCAACAATCGAGTCAATGCAATGACATATATAAATAAACATCCAACATCATATGCCTGTATGCATGTGGATATCATCCACGTGTCCATCAACGACACAAACAATATCATGGAACCTCAGTGTCCCACACCGACACTCGAACATCAGGAAAACATATGCATGTATATATATATATATATATGAGGATATCAACCACGTGTGTCCATCATCGACACATCAAAATCATGGAACTTGAGTGTCCAACACCGACACTCGAAACATCATGAAAATCTGTGTCCAGAATCGACACGTAAATCCTCATATCTCGGGCTCCGTCGGTCCGGATCAGCCTATATCACGACCACGGTTGGTATCTTCCAGATATCTTCCGCGCCAAACTATCTCGGGCTCCGTCAGTCCGGATCGGCCCATATCATCTCATGACTCCGGTTGGTATCCTCCAGATATTCGCCGAGCCCAAAACTATCACCGGTAGGTAGTGCTCCCCATGCCAGGCTCACCGCCTAACAATACGAGTCTTCTTTTCCCGGGGTACCTCACCGGGTCCACCATGTACCCACAGACGGTGCCTACCGCTCCTCAAATCGGATATAATCATAGCTCAGAACCGAGAAAACTCATGGTGGACGTATAGAAATATCATATCAAGAGAAATCGCGTTTTTAAAGCAATACATAATTCCTTTTGAAATATAACTGCGGTTCTCAATCCAGAGATCTCATGAAAACAGCAACTCAAGCATATAACCATAAGGTACGATGTATGCAACATCGAGTAGTAATATGAGCATATAGAGTATATCATGCAAGCATGTCCAGTGATAGTACTGAACAATGAATGTGCTTTTACGTTTAAGATTTATCTCATGATATGGCAGTTCTACTATGTAAGTGGCATGGCAATTACCGATGATGAATGTGTGTGAGCCGGCAAATCTGTGTAAGTGTAACATGCGCATCAACGGTAATTGTGCAGGTGTACTAGCAAATGATATCATATAGCATTAAATACCGGAACGTGGTATGTACATCAATAGGGGTAATATCCTACGTCAGCGATCCCGCCTCATAACATCCGATAGGATAATAATCCTCGATCATCATCCTCAAATCACTAGCACGGATCATTCATCCGGTAACTCATCGCGTACGGTAATCTATCGTACGGTGACAACAAACAGAATAGGGATTCTATCATCATATTCATCAATAAAGGTACGGATCTAAAATCTCGTACGGCATATCACTTTTTATCCGCATAAATAAATATATATACACATATATCTCAAATTACATTTGTATCAATCTCATATTAAGTCACATTTATATATATGTCATATCTTATTAATCTCAAGTCGTATCGATCTTGATCTCATAACATACCACTATAAACTCATACTTGTCCTCTTTCAATTCATACTTATCATAATTCACTTTCTTATTTCATATTCTCATAACAATCCGAGTCATCTATATCCATCATCCCAATATCCCACATCATGTTATCTTATATACCTATATCATATTCGCAAGCAAATATATCCATTAGTGTCAACTTTTATCATATTATCTCTTACTAAATCCTATAATCATATCCGAAAGTTCGTAGCATATCCTTTATCAAAATTATAATTTATAAAACGATCTTCCATACCAATGGTTGCGGGGGTGCTATACGCCATCCACCCGACTTCCCTCGTAGATATAAATCTACTCGCCTACTAAACTCCTCGCTTAGCCGAAGTCGATGTGCTTCTTCGTCTCGGAAGTCCACGCGAAGGTACATACAATCAATACACAATCGCAATACTATTAAAATTAAGTCCGGAAAACCGATACGGCACACGAAGTGCTCATAGGTTAGGACCTATAGCTTACGCATGAAAGATCAACTAAATAACCCCCGTCCGTTGACGTACAAATGTCCAACGACGAAATACGATATCAAATACCAAATCCAAAGTTTCAGAAATCGGAAAACACAAATCAGCAACTAAGGAAAACACCTCCAGATTTTGCCTTAGCTAGGTACAATTAGCCAATTTTGCATATGGGGAAGGTCTAGATATCAGATAACAAGGCTATACACAAAAAATCACCACATTTCACCATGTCATGGCCGCAATTTGCGGCCCTAGACAATAAATCTGCGGCCAGAACTAAGGGGGAGGGGCTCGGGTTTCTAGGGTAGGTTCCTGGTTGCCTGCACGTCTCTTTGTAATCGCTAAATAATTTTTAAGGTTTCAGGATAATAGCAGATCTCAGTATCTCATCACAAATTCTACAAAATACGATATCGTCCGATTTCAAAGTTCGTGTATTGGTTTCTAGTATCTGGTCTTGTCCAGTAAAAACATCACTCAAGTCTTGCAAACACTCACTACACCTCAATTTATCACTTAACATCAACTTGGAAATTTCCAAGATCACAATACTCACTAAATCAAACTCTAAACTACAATAGGATATACTAAACACAAATACCTAACTAAAAGTGTAGGGATTACCTCATTTGGCAACTTAGGAAAATTTTTGAGTTGCCCAAAGTCTTCAAAATCCAAACTTGATGGTTCAAACGGTTTAGAATGAGGGTGTGCATTTTTTTTAATGAAGGTGGCATGGGGTTTTGGAAATGAATATGAGATGATACATGGAGGTAGAGAAGGGTGAAGGAAATGGTGAAGAATGAAGAAGGAAGAGGAATAATTGAGAAGGAAATGAAATAAGGAAGAGTCGAAGCTCTCTCTCTCTCTCTCTTAATCTCACTCTCTCTTAAGCTCACTCTCTTTCTAAATATCTATTTTGTCTCATCTCTCTCTCTCTCATTAACCATGGCATCTATTTTATTTTATTTTCTTTTTTAAATAAAACTAAAATCAATGAACATACATGTAACCAAATGCAACATGACATGGTGCACTAGCCATGGAAAAATGTAGAAATACGGATTTGGCTTAATCGTGATTAGTACTACACTAATCAATTTAATTTAAACTTGCATATCATTAATTATAAAAATGCCAAAATCCGATAAATATCATTATAAGAAATAAATCATTTTAATCTCCGATTATTTTCTAAATATTGGTATATACTTATAACATTGTAAGAAAAACCCATATTCGCAAATCGAATAGTTTTCGCGAAATATATTATTTTAATATTAAATTTCCAAAAATAATATTTTATATTTCTGAAATGTTACAATCTTCCCCCCTTAAATAAATTCGGTTCCCGAATTTAAATTTAAACCCCCAAATGCTAAAACATTTCAATAATCAGCTCAAATCAACGGGGCTCCGAAATTACGGAAGATACAGAAATACCACAGCGCATCGTGTGCGCCTGAAAACGAATACGAAACTCAAAATCAAACTCTGTCAAGCATCATGCAATCACTGGAATTAAAATGGAAATACGAATCTCGAAATCCAATTCTACTATAGTCAAATCATAATACGTATATAGTACGCATCCTTGTAAAACCATTTTAAAAGCTGAATAACTCATTCCAAATCTTCTTTTTATATCGCTGTGTGATGCGTAGCTCACGGCAGAAGTGGAGGACGATTATTTGTAAAGTAGTAAATATATACTTATATATGTTTTGCTCAAATTATACGTCCCTCCTTTTTGAAATATCCCAGAAGGTTTTCCTTGTAAAATTTCGTGTCACTCGTGGACACGTAGGAAATAGGGAGAGTATAGATCCTTTTTGAAAACCTTTTGGTAACTTTTCATGCATGCAAAACTACTCAGGCACTGTCCTCAGACCAGTCCTGCTCGGCTACTATACAATATAGTATCCATCATCAAAACACGATACTCATAAATAAAATCAGCCTCAAAAGGCGTATCCAACATCACATGCATCTGGTGTGCATGGAAATCAAATCCAATACAAGTGCCACGAATATGCACAAAAACAAAACCAAGTGCAATGGGTGTGCACGAAAGCATCTGTCCAGTGCAACGGATGTGCATGACAACAATATCAAGTGCATCTATAGTGCACGAAAATCTTAACTTATTGCAACTAACATGCACGAATAAAAATCCCAATCAAGTGCATCCAACATGCACGAATAAAAATCCCAATCAAGTGCATCCTGTTGGGGTCAAAATTTGCATCTCGGTTGACCAAGTCAAAGTCAAGGTCAACCCCAAGCCAAGTTGGCCCAAGCCCAGATCAAGAGGGCCCATGCCCAGGTCGAGTCCGAACATGAAGCGGCCGGCCCTCCTCCATCCCTAAAATGAAATCATGTAATAAATAATTTTTATGCAAATTTTTATACATGAATGTAAGCAAAATGGGCATAAAGCCAAATTTTTGTAAAGCTCATGGCTTATGTGCAAAAAGAAATGACACATGAGCCATGGGATGGGCAAAATGCCATTTTGTAAAGCCCAAGGGGCTATATGTAAATATGTAAGCCTATAAAAGGCAACATGATGATGAATAAAAGAGACAATTTTCATTCCCCCAAAAACTAGGGTTCCTGTGCCTCCTTCTCCTTCCTCAAGGTTCTAAACCTTCTTCTTTCTTTTGAATTAAATCAAGAGTTTTACTCTTCCTTTTCTAAAACTAAATAGTTTTTCACTACAAAACCCACAAAGGGGAGTTTGGATCTTCCATTAGATCTCAAAAAGGGGAGATTTTTAAATCTCGCCCCCTTTCTCCAAGATCCGGCCAAACAACAGGAGGAAGAAGGAGACCCATCTCCGGAAATCCCACCTTGGGGAAGATCCAGGGCTCAACGGGAGAAGCCCCTTCATCAGGTTCAAAATATCCTAGGAGTTTAACTCCTCATATATATATATATATATATATATATATAGATATATATATAATAAGTGCTCCTTTCTGGAAGTACAACTCCCATTGCAGGGACCAAGTCCCTTTTGCCTCCCGAGCGCCCACGTGCCTGGCACGTGGGGCGCTAGCGCTCCCCAAAGCGCTAGCGCCCTGGCGCTCAAAGCGCTAAAGCCCGAGCACCAGCGTGCCTGGCACGTGAGGCGCTAGCGCCCTGGCGCTCAAAGCTCTGGCGCCCGAGCGCCCATGTGCCTGGCACGTGAGGCACTAGCGCCTGATCGCCCACGTGCCTGGCACGTGAGGCGCTAGCGCTCAAAGCGCTAGCGCCCAAAGCATCCTTAGGATGCCCTTTTCCCTCATATATATATATATATATATATATATATATATATATAGAGAGAGAGAGAGAGAGAGAAAGAGAGAGACATACACACACATACTCCATGACACTGTCTCTGTTAGAAAAAAATTTCTAACGGGGCGCTGCCCCGCAGCCCGCAAGGGGGCTGCCAGCCCTCTTGACCCCCGGCTCGCTATCCGGGTAGCGGGACCCCCGTAAAAACTCTGCGGGGCCCCCGATATATCCAAAACACAACACTGGACATTGAGTTCGCATGACCAGTTTAACCCGTCAATCGGAGGTTCTCTCGCTCCAAATGCGAGGGGTAATTAACGGAAGCTTAGTCTGCGGCTGCCGGAGATTCGGATCCCTATAATCAATAAACCTCCGCCAACCCTAGGCAGGGGGAATCTGTAGTACGCCTGACAAGCACGCGCGTATTCCCATCACAATGGGGTGACGAAAAACACCCTACACATCCAATCATGCACGAATAAAAATCTCTATCGAGTGCACCCGGTATGCACAAAATCTCATATCATGCGCCCAATATACGCGAAAATCCAAAACAAGTGCGTCAGGTTCGTATAAAACATCTAGTACAAAGGTATGCACGATAACGAATGTCAAGTGTAGACGCGCGCGAAAACATAAATCTGGTGCAACAAATGCACGAAAACTCATCAATATCTCAATTGCTCACAAAAACAACACCAAGTATACCAACGTGTATAGAATCATAAACGTGTGCAACTGCGTGCACAAAACATGAATCAATGCACTGCAAGCACATATAGGCTATACCGAGTGCATACGTGAAGGAAAGTGCATACAACATGCACGAAATCTAATCGACAGTATCGAATCCATGAAACCATAATTACGTGCAATAAAGGCATAAATCAATACCAGGTGCAATAGATATGCATAAATCATAAACCAGTGTAGCGGTGTATATAACATAAATCGAGTGCAATAACTGTGCAAAAATATAAATCTCCAGTCGGTGCAGCCATGGTGCACGAAAACATATCATCGAAACTCAAGTCCAAGCGATAAAAGTGTGATACTCGAATCAAAAAACCCAATCGCAATAAATGACATTGAGGTACACCTCCTACAATGTCGAAAAATATGCCGGTGCGCCCAAAGCTGGCAGAGCAAGATCATCTACTTGCCTCCTGCTCACGATATGGCGTCCATGGTCTCAGGGTCCTTGTTTTTCTCTGTAGATTACCAATCTCACGATCCTTCTTCTCGTCGGCCTGGTCAGGTGTACTAACGGAACAGTCTCTCTTTGGAACTTCTCTGATCACCGTTTGGCCAATCAACATGACCACTCTCAACGGCACATTACTGGAGGCGGCATCTGGCCCTCTGAATACACACGATATAACTGATCCTGGGTGCAAATCTTTATCGTTGCGGTGCCCTGGAAAGAAGCTTCTCAAGGCTTCTTCCGATCTCACCTATGCCGAACTATACGAAGGTTGGCACTCTTGCTTAACTCTTTTCTCATAACCGGACAGCTGCGTCCTCAGCACGGCTTTCCTCTGAAATTTAGTTGTATCTAACGCCTCTGCACACGTATCAATCCTTTGGCATCAACGGAGAGTAACAACTGCTCGTTAACATCTCGCACGAACCTCTTGTTCCACTCGTCTTTATTATCATCCACTTCGACGTCATCTTGTTGTCTGCATAATGCAATTCATTCTCGGCTACGGTCAATCCGGAATCTCTCATACGGACTCGAAATTACGAAGTCGGTATCTTCACCACTCCGTAGAAGATATCTAGCCGAACACGTCCTCGGGAACTCGTCCAAATTATCGGAGGAACACTCTTTATTCGTTCGTTCTCGATCAACTTATAACACATCAGGGTGAGGCCCTTTTATCCAAAACTGGTCAACTTAAAAATCTCACATCGGAGCATCCGACGAACAACTTCCTCTCTTGATCGATCTACTCTAGATCCAAGTAAGATCCTTCAACTGGAATTCTTCGACTCAACTGAGCCTGCATCGGCACATCAAATCTGACAAATCATCTCTGTCGCTTAACTCAAGATAAACTAGCTATCTTCTGTTACATCTCCGCCTGAAATCTCCAGCGGTTTCAGCTCATAGACTCTGGAAATGACATCCCATCACTCTCAGCAACAGCTGGGTCATCTGTCTGCACAGTAAACAACATCACGATCTCTGAGGTAGGCTGTACATCAACGGTCCTCTCAATCTGACAGCCTCTATCAATGGCCGGATCATCCGGTGCAAAACCGAACACTCGCCTCAAACGAGAGGTCACAACACCAACACTATACCTACACGTCCCTATGTCATCAGAAACAACATGGTCAGTCCTCGTCCATGACGAGCTCACCCTGACCGCAACACTAGCAGCAGCTCAATAGTGCTCAAACCATGGTGACAGGAACCTCAAGCAGGTATCGATGAAGATAGATCAAAGGAATGAAAGAATCAACAGATCCCAAATGGATATATGATCATAGGAACGAATAGTATCACAGATCTTAAGATAAGTACATCCTAAGGTTTTTTAAGTGGAGTATCGTATCATAAGTATGCCGCGGAACATACATACAGTACGTCACTCTACTCAAGGTACTTACTCCATCAATCAAGGTCAACCTATGAAACGAAAGTTCGGGTCTAATATCCCCCCCCCCCGTTACGTCTAAGTTCCGTAAGGTCAAGCCTAGGTTCCGAAATATATACACCCTAGACTCCGCATAGTCAAACCCAGACTCAAACCAAGGTTAAACCTAACGCTCTGATACCAACTTTGTCACGACCCGTAATTTAGCACGTGATCGGCACTTAAATTACGCAACGTATAAAGGCATGACGTAAATCAAGTAAGCCGAAGCCCAGAAAATATAAACCTTTTTGCGGAAAATAGTGGCGGTGCAGTTTTGAAATAATGGTATAATAAATCATGTTTTTCTTTGAATGCATAGGTAATGAAATATGAAAATGCAAGTGGGTTAAACTACAGTTGAAAACATGTTTCTTCTTTAAAAATTTAGGCAGCACCTCCCTTGTAATTTTTGATCCAAAAACATATACACAACAATATATAGGCATCCCCAAGCGGGAGCTAGCTCTTCGCCAACCGGCGGAATCACAACCACGCAATAATATATATACGATGCCCAACGGCAAAGATCAACCCAGAAAGAACAAATAAAGAAGCAAGACATCAAAACTCAAGAAAGCGATCATAAACTCATCGCTCTAAGTCTCGCACAATACCCAAGTCTGACTAGGTCTACCAATATACAATGTCTAGTTCTGATTTGATTTGATCGAGTTTATCTAGATACAACAGAATATAACAGTACAAGCGTGGGCACGATCAAATATATGTCCCACCAACCAAAGCAAAACACCCTGGAAGAAGCTGTGTGCCAGAAATACCGCAACTGATCCCAAGCGGTTAAACCTGCAAGAACTGTGGCACAACGGGGGTGAGTTTCCAACTTGTGAGTAGAAAACATCAGCAAGTAGAAATCGAATAAAACAACGATTTCCTAGGTCACTATATCCTGTAGGTAATACTATGATATTTAGGGTGACCATGTATGCATATATGTCAACAATCGAGTCAATGCAATAACATATATAAATAAACATCCGACATCATATGCCTGTATGCATGTAGATATCATCCACGTGTCCATCAACAACACAAACAATATCATGGAACCTGAGCGTCCCACACCGACACTCGAACATCATGAAAACATATGCCTGTATATATATATGAGGATATCAACCGCGTGTGTCCATCAACGACACATCAAAATCATGGAACCTGAGTGTCCAACACCGACACTCGAAATATCATGAAAACCTATGTCCAGCATCGACACGTAAATCTTCATATCTCGGGTTCCGTCAGTCCGGATCAGCCCATATCACGACCACGGTCGGTATCCTCCAGATATCCGCCGCGCCAAAATATCTCAAACTCCGTCAGTCCGGATCGGCCCATATCATCTCACGACTTTGGTCGGTATCCTCCAGATATCCGCCGAGCCCAAAACTATCACCGGTAGGTAGTGCTCCCCCTGCCAGGCTCACCGCCTAACAATATGAGTCTTCTTGCCCCGGGGTACCTCGCCGGGTCCACCATGTACCCACAGACGGTGCCTACCGCTCCTCGAATCGGGTATAATCAAAGCTCAGAACCGAGAAAACTCATGGTGGATGCATCGAAATATCATATCAAGAGAAACCGCGTTTTTAAAGAAATACATAATTCCCTTTGAAATATAACTGCGGTTCTCAAATCCAGAGATCTCATGAAAACAGCATCTCAAGCATATAACCGTAAGGTACGATGTATGCAACATAAAGTAGTAATATGAGCATATCGAGTATATCATGCAAGCATGTCGAGTGATGGTACTGAACAATGAATGTACTTTTACGTTTAAGATTTATCTCATAACTTGGCAGTTCTACTGTGTAAGTGGCATGGCAATTACCGATGATGAATGTGTTTGAGACGGCAAATCTGTGTAAGTGTAACATGCGTATCAACGGTAATTATGCGGGTGTACTAGCAAATGATATCATATAGCATTAAATACCGGAACGTGGTATGTACATCACGAGGGGTAATATCCTACGTTGGCGAGCCCGCCTCATAACATCCGATATGACAACAATCCTCGATCATCATCCTCAAATCACTAGCACGAATCATTCATCCGATAGCTCATCGCGTACGGTAATCTATCGTACGGTGACAACAAACAGAATAGGAATTCTATCGTCCTATTCAGCAATAAGGGTACAGATCTAAAATCTCGTACGACATATCACTCTTTATCCGCATAAATAAATATATATACACATATATCTCAAATTACATTTGTATCAATCTCATATCAAGTCACATTTATATATACGTCATATCTTAGTAATCTTAAGTCATATCGATCTTGATCTCATATCATACCACTATCAACTCATACTTGTCCTCTTTCAATTCGTACTTATCATGATTCACTTTCTCATTTCATATTCTCATAACAATCCGAGTCATCTATATCCATTATCTCAATATCCCACATCATATTATCTTATATACCTATATCATATTCTCAAGAAAATATATCCATTAGTGTCAACTTTTATCATATTATCTCTTACTAAATCCTATAATTATGTCTGTAAGTTCGTAGCATATCCTTTATCAAAATTATAATTTATAAAACGATCTTCCATATCAATGGTTACGGGGGTACTATACACCATCCACCTGACTTTCTCCATATATATAAATCTTCTTACCTGCTAAACTCCTCGCTTAGCCGAAGTCGATGTGCTTCGTCGTCTCGGAAGTCCACGCGAAGGTACCTACAATCAAATACACAATCGCGATACTATTAAAATCAAGTCCGGAAAACCGATACGGAACACGAAGTGCTCATAGGTTAGAACATATCGCTTACGCATGAAAGATCGACCAAATAACCCTCATCCGTTGACGTACAAACGTCCAACGACAAAATACGATATCAAATACCAAATCCCAAGTTTCAGAAATCAGAAAGCACAAATCAGCAACTGTAACAACTCTAATTCTTGTGTACATATAATTGATTAAAAGTTAATGTATACTTGGGGTATTTAAATTTCCTGTGAGTACTATAAGTATTTGATTCAATTTTTAACAGAAAGAAGGAGCTTGTAGATCATTGGTAAGACCTTGCACTGCTGAACCAAAGCACCAGAGTTCAAATCCCATCAGCCACATTATCTTTTTAGTCTTGCTAGGGTTAGGTTTAGGGATGGTTTGGAAATGCAAGTAGATCTCAACGCTTTCTATACCCAAATGAAGATCTATGAGGAGTTATGGTAATTATCAATAAAGGGGATTAGAATCCTTTGGAAAGATGTTTCTTCCTCTAGGTTCTTGTCCTTCCTTTAGAAATCCTTACAACCTCCATGGAAAACCATCACAACCGGGCCTTTATACTACGGTATCACCGCTACCTCGATGGATAGGGTGCCGTAGGGAGCGGTATGTGCATATATGCATGGAGTCCTATTGAAAATATATTATTGGCAAGAAAGGGATGAGAGATCTCATCTCTCAAAAGCCTTCCCCAAAGCTAACTCTAAACAATTATCTACGGCAAGAATTAAATCTATCTAGGGTAAGAATTGAATCTAAACTAGAGCAATTAAATAAAACTACTTACAGATGGCTCTCTCCAAACATCAACACAGGGTTGTCAGATCTGAATTCATGAATTGAAAAGAGACACCGATGCTCTCCATAAAGAATTCTGAATTTTATTATTAAAAGGGGGCATAGGGTTTACAATGATTTAGAGTTCATATTTATAAAGGATAGGAAATCCTAGGGTTACAATGACTCGCATGTCTACATTTACAAAAATAGCCCTGTAAAGACCAGTCAACGCCGCCACTTTATTTTGCTAAAAAATTATTTTTTTTATTTCTTTAAACTGCCGCGGAACCGCGGCCCGAGGCATGGTTTGGCCGCGGTTCCGTGGCCAAACAATGGTGTTGGCTCATTGGATTTTGTGGGCTGGCTCTGGTGCTTTTTATCTTCTTATTTCTTTAGTCTTTTCTCAATTTAGCTTCTGGTTCTCTTCCAGATTTTCCAGTAAACATTATAGTGGACTTCTACCCGTTCGCTTTGAGTCGATGTCTTGAATCTTGCTTTATGAACTGTTCCTTATGTAGGCTTTGTCACGACCCAAGTTTGGATATGACCGGCACTTAGATTGTATCATATCTAGTGATATGCACAAGTCCAAGTAAGCCGAAAACCAAGATCAAATACCTTATTTCGGAATTATTTATGAAGATTTAGTTTTTAAGTAAAAATCTCAATTTGTGAAGTTAATTCATTTAGCAATTAATAAAGGTTAAGTTTAGTTGCATTCCGAGTTGGAATCAGCAATATCAACAATGGACATGAAAATAAACATATAGAACATCACTGAATCTCATAAGGACAAAAATAATGAAACTAACCAACAGATCTCAACTGTACATATATATACCATATCTCACTTCTAAGTCAAAATACAGTCTGATGGAGTCTTTCTAGATACAAAATACAAAAATGGAAGGTTACTACACATGTAACCTACCTATCAAAAGATGGAATACAACTGCAAAAGTGATCCTGCCTCGCAGCTACCCGTCCACTCTATCCCTGCAAGGAACTGTGGCACAACGGGGATGAGTTGCCAACTCAGTGAATACGACTAACATATAACGGCGAATAAAGTAAATATGACCATCCTGACAATGAATATGAATCAATATGATATATGAGTATATGTGAAATCCAACAATAAATCTCATTATACTTCTGAAATCACAACTCAAGTAAATCATCTCTCGGTGTCCATCAACGACACAAAACTTTCATTTCTTATAGGTATCATTCCCCGAATGATCCTAATACTCATAATATCGGTCGTTATCCTCTAGATACACGCCGTATTTCTATAACCAACTCCGGTATCGAGTAACCTCGCTAGGCTCCCCCGTCTCAATACGGCTATCCTGCCCCTCGGTCTCGACCGGGTCCACCATGTATCCAACTGTATATCTCCCCCACTCAGTATGGATAACGTAAATCCGCGACCGTATATCTCCCCCACTCGGTCCGGAATAAAACCAAAAACAGAAATTATCTCATGGTGGACATGACTCATAAATTATGAAAATACTGGATTTATGTAATAGTATTCAAAACTCAAAACCATAAATCCTCAATTCTGCATTTATCTCATATATAGCACCAAAATACGCATAAAGTAACAGGATGTCAATGATGCAATCTACCACTACATTAGATATATGAAATACGATATCATCTATTTTAACAAATATGATATTTAAGTGTATGTGACATGGCAATATCGACGAGGTGTGTGTAGCATATAAAATGTGCACGTGGCATGACTGGTCGATAATCGTGAAGTGTTCTAACAACTAAGCAATATACAAGTATTTTAATGAATGAAATTCTAACATTTAAACATGATGATATAAATATTGCATTAAGTAAAACCACGGGCGAAACACGCCATCTTTACAAAATTCCACGGTAGATGTTTAGTCTACTCACCGGAAAAGTCGGATCTACTCCGGAATCGCTAATCCTTTCCCTTTCCTCGCGGCTTCCGTATTTCTTGTATCCGCGGCTAAATATGCAAGTTAAGTGTATAAGCAAAACGACTATTCCGATATAACGGAAATAGAAACACATTATCCTACTTACTAGTTATCTACTATTAGATTATATCAAGTTATTAAATACTTAGTCTTGCTGGATTTTAACCCAAATCTGCACTGTTTTAGAAATTAACACGTGACGTGATTTAGTCGTGTCGTATTTAGCGTTTTACGATTCTTTTTCCGATATAACTTCCCAGATTTAGACTACAGTGAAACTAAATAAAATCAACAGTACCAAATTAGTCCAAATTGTATACTGTAAACAACCCAAAAACCAAAACCCCAAAATTCCTCAACATGGCCGGCGACGCCGGCCATTCCTCTACTGTCGCCGGCCCAAAACCGGCCCCCTGCCTCCGTCTTCTTGTGGTTCACTCTAGTTGTTACCTACATCATTTTAGCTCTGTTGAATTTATTTAATTATCTTCCAGATTAAAGCAGATTTCCACAGACACTAATTTTGCTAAAAATACGATATTATGTGACCTATCTAAACTTTAATCAATTGAACTACAGAGCTTATCTCTACTATGTTTAAGAAGTTTACCCTCCTAATTTGCTGTAGGAATAACCCTCCAATTGGCTAAGTCCCTCCTAGCTTGATGATGAGCCATCACCAAGAACAAGCTCCATTCTTCCTCTTCTTCCTCTTGTTTTCTTTTCTCTTTCTTTAGTTTTCCTTTTCTTTTGATTTTCCTTTTCAGTTTTGATTCTGATTTTAAACTGAAAATATGTTATATATGTGAGAGAAGGAAGGGATAAGGGAAGGTGGAGGTGTCAAGAGGTAGGGTGTGCATGATTCATGCAAGGAGGAGGTGGAAATGAGAGGTTATTTGAAGCATGAGGTGTTTTTGACTTATCTTCTATTTTCTTTTGTTTTATTTTGAATTTATTTTCAGAACTGAAATGATTCCCTTTTCTCACTTAAACCCTTGACAATACCCTATTTGCATACAACCTAACTTTACAATTTAACCCCTCACAACTTAACTTATTATAAAACACATCTTTTGTTAAAATGAAGCTAAATTTTTCATTAAAACCCTTATAACTTATTTAATTTACATTCAAAAATTCTAATTTAAATTGTATTACATATAACTTATGAAGGTTGACATTTTTGATTTTAACCATTTTGTGATTTATCAGCTTATTCTTAATTTAATTAAATTTATTTATTTCTAGCTTTTCCTAAATATTACAAGCTTAATCAAGAGTCTTCTGTTTATTGGTTAAAGTCCACTTTTGCATCTTCTTTTCATCGTTTTCACTGTTTTCTGTCCAAGAACCTATAACCAGTAATATGTAGCAGACATGCGTCAAAAGTACCTGTTTATTTGTAAAATGAATAAGAATGGGGAATATAATAATACAATATTATGGTATGAACAATGGCCGAGCAGGGTAGCTGCTCGGTGCCTCTTGGCGAGGGTTTTGATCCTTGATGCTGGAGGGTCCCTGAGAGGCCTGCGAAGGATGGCCGAGCAGGGTAGCTGCTCGGTGCCTCTTGGTGAGGGCATTGATCCTTGACGCTGGAGGGGCCCTGAGAGGCCAGGGAAGGATGGCCGAGCAGGGTAGCTGCTCGGTGCCTCTTGGCGAGGGCTTCGATCCTTGACACTGGAGGGTCTCTGAGAGGCCTACGAAGTATGGCCGAGCAGGGTTGCTGCTCAGTGCCTCTTGGCGAGGGCTTTCTGATCCCCGGCGTTGCGGTAGGGAAGCTACCCGCTGGGGATAGCCGAGCGAGAGATCCTCGGGCTCGACTGCCTCTAGGAGGACTTTCTGATCCTTCAGGACGGGGACCGAGCAGGGTTACTGCCCAGTGCCTCTTGGCGAGGAATTTGATCCCTGTCGGTTGTGGTAGGAAGCTATCAGCCGGGGATAGCCGAGCAAGGACCCGACTGCCTCTGGGAGGACTTTGGTTCTTGGCGCGGGAAGAGCTATAGGGCTGTAAGAAGCCTACCAAGGACCCTTGGCCGGGTAGGGTTACTGTCTGGTGCCTCTTGGCGAGGGCTTTTGTCCTGAAGGATAGCCGAGTGAGGGATCCTCGGGCTCGACTGCCTCTGGGAAGGCTTTCTGATCCCTGGCGTTGCGGTAGGGAAGCTACCCGCCAGGGATGTAAGTCCACGTTGCCCACCCCGGTCCTTACGGGGAGGCGGAAAACATAATAAAAATTGGATTTTTAATGACTTAGGCAACATGGACCTTGCTTGTGAGGATCTTTACTAAACGAAAGCTAGCTAAAACAAACTTACAACTAGTTAAGTTGTAGAAAGGTTATACCTTGAGCTCGAACTCCTTCTCTCCTTGCTCGCCGGAATGGTAGAAAGATGTCACCTTGCTTGTCTTCTCCCGTCAAAGAACGATCCACCCGAAAGCCTCGACCTTTAGCTTCAACTCCAAGCTAGGAGTAACTAGAGTGCAAGAAATGCTAAGACTTGAACCCTAGAAGTGAGTAGAGAAGATCAAGTGAAGGTTTTTCTCAAGCTTTTTTGTTTCTCAACACATGAGAGGGAGAGAGCTTGAGGGAGAGGATGAGCAAGAGAGAGAAAGGATATGATAGAATGAATTATTTGTGAGCCATTCTCACTAATATGTGTGTGCTATTTTAATTAATTAATTAGCAAGAAAATTGTCATGGTTTAATCAAGAGGTGACCATTATCATTTCACTTATTAATGCAAATTGCAAGGATCAAAGAGCATCTTCCAAATGAAATGATCATGGTCAAACTTGTCAACATGGTCAACAAGTCAATGAAGTCAAAATGTCAACAACAACAACCATGCACAATAATTAAGCTAATTATTAATTAACAATAATACACACAAAAACAATAGGGTTAATAAAATGACAATAGTCAATAACCCTAAATAAGGTCCTCTCCCTCAATCTCAAGCAACTGTGCATACGCACCCGCATTCGTGATCCGAGGAACACGAACACAATGAGAAAAACCAATCTCAAACCATACACTAGGATCCGGCTTAAACCAAAGCCCGCTAGTATAAACTGTCCGGACAGCAAACGTGCACAAGTGCGCGGATGCGAACGAACCCTGTCGCAAAACCATGCGACCTCTACTCATTTTGCCTAAAGGCGAATAGCTCTCTGTGTGGGACTCTAAAGACTCGACACTACGCTGGCAGTGGGTTTAACCACAGACCGCAAGCGGCACTAGCTGTACGTAACGGTCCCCAGGTAGATGTCGATAAGAAGACTGACGATGTGAACCCCAACTGCACTTCTACTGAGCCTGTATGTGACAGTCTCCGTACAGTCCGGTCTGTTCGTCTGATACATCGCATGGCGGGCCTAGGGGGGCGGTGAACGTCAGTCCCCTAATAGCGGTACAAGTCGTGTCGGAGTGAAGCCCAGAACACCCTGAGATAACACTGGAAGCCTACCAGTATATCTCGCTTGCCCTGGCCAGGGACTACTCGTGTAATGGCTCTCCTGGACACAGCGCGATGTCAACCCCCAATACCGGGAGAGACGAATCCTGTCTAACCGTCACTGCCTCCAAGTGCTTCGGGACTGCACCCAAAAACTACCTGTTTGCACGACTCCTCTGAGCCGTGGTAGGGTAGTAATCAAAGTGCAGTGGGAACACACTCGAGGCGAAGTGACAGTGTCAAGTCAGCGGACTAAGCTGTACTCATGTCACCTGGGAACTGATAACTGACGATAGGTATATTACCAACCAACAGTTCCCGACGAGTCCTGTCCAGTGTACTCGTAACCTAACGAGCACCCGCATACTATCCCAAGTACGACGTACTAACGGCTGTGGGACAGACCGTCTCCCACACTAGGATGAGAAGCGCATACGCTAGTCTACTCCGGAGTATCGATGCCCTGTCTCGATAGTCCAACGACCAGGGACCTGTATAAGGATGTGCTTATAGATTACCCAGCTCCCACGAGTGCGAGCGCCATCACAATGCTGGTAATCAAACAAAGATCCTAAGGGCTCTACTAATATATATACCTGCAATATGCTAAAAGAAACACATGCACATATTAAAGCAGAGACAAACCAAGTAGCATACTACCATTTCGAGCAAGATTGTATATACAACTGTGAATATCCCAAGCTTCCATTAAGTAATATACAAACTAGTATGATACAGTAATGGCCTCTAGGGCATATACACTAACAATCTCCCACTTGCACTAAGGCCATGTACTGGCGTAACGAAGACCTATCATCTCGATCAGCCGCTCGAACTGAGTCTGGGGCAAGGCCTTGGTGAATGGATCTGCTGTGTTATCCTCTGATGCAACTCTCCAGACCTCGATCTCCTGGCGATCCACAATCTCCCTGATCAGGTGATACCGCCTTAAGATGTGTCTGGATTTCTGATGGGACCTGGGTTCCTTCGCTAAAGCTATAGCCCCGTTGTTGTCGCAATACAGAGGTATTGGGTAACAATGGACGGAACCACCTGAAGTTCTTTCAAGAACTTCCTCATCCAGACAGCTTCTTTTGCGGCATCAGATGCAGCGATGTATTCCGCTTCCATAGTCGAGTCAGCAACGGTTTCCTGTTTGGAGCTCTTCCAACACACCGCCCCTCCATTGAGGGTAAAGACAAAACCCGACATGGACTTGGAATCATCCTTGTCACTCTGGAAGCTGGAGTCAGCAAAGGCCTCAATCTGCAGGTCTTTTCCGCCATACACCAAGAACATCTCCTTAGTCCTTCTCAGGTACTTGAGAATGTTCTTTACTGCTATCCAATGTTTCTCCCCAGGGTTTGACTGATACCTGCTTACCACACTCAGTGCATAAGCCACATCCGGTCTGGTACACAACATCGCATACATTATAGAGCCTACCGCAGAAGCGTAGGGTATAATAGACATGCGATCCCTCTCCAAATCAGTCTTGGGAGACATCTCTTTGGAGAGGGTGATCCCGTGACAAGCCGGTAGATTACCGCGCTTGGAATCTTCCATACTGAATCTCTTCAGTATGGTGTCGATGTACCTGGACTGTGAGAGTCCTAATATCCTCTTGGATCTGTCACGGTAGATCCGGATACCCAGAATGTATGAGGCATCACCCAGGTCTTTCATGGAGAACCTGTGTGACAAGAACCCCTTGACAGATTGTAGCATAGGAATGTCATTTCCTATTAAGAGAATGTCATCCACGTATAAAACGAGGAATACTACAGTTCTCGCTACAAATCTACAATAGATGCATGGTTCATCTGGATTTTTGATAAAGCCAAATTCTTTGACCGTCTCATCAAAGCAGATGTTCCAACTCCGCGATGCCTGCTTGAGTCCATAAATGGACTTGAGCAACTTGCACACCTTTCCGCTGCTCCCACCCTGAATGAAACCCTCTGGCTGGTCCATATAGACACACTCCTCTAAATGACCATTTAGAAAAGCTGTCTTTACGTCCATCTGCCAAATCTCATAGTCGTGGAAAGCAGCGATGGCAAGAAGGATCCGAATGGATTTCAGCATAGCTACTGGAGAAAAGGTTTCGTCATAGTCCAAACCAGGTCGCTGACGAAAACCCTTTGCTACCAGTCTAGCATTATAGGTCTCAACCTGTCCATCTACACCAATCTTCCTTTTGAAGATCCACTTGCATCCTACGGGTTTTACCCCGTCTGGAGCAATGTCCAACGTCCATACTTTGTTGGTGTACATGGACTCCATCTCGGTCCGCATTGCATCCAGCCATTTTACCGAGTCGATGCTCTGAATGGCTTGCTGGAAGCTAGTAGGTTCATCACAATCTAGGATGCAGTCCTCTCTATCCCCGTCAATGAGAAAACCGTAGTACCTCTCGGGCGGATGAGACTGCCTACTACTCCTGCGGAGTGGCACGGGAATGTCTTGATCTTTCGAACCCTCTGGCTCTACTAAGCTTTCAGTAATAGCTTGCGGTTCTGGAACTTCTTCCAGTTCTATCGCGCTCCCACTTAATTCTTTTTCTATGAACTGATGTTCTAGAAAGTGGGCATGGCGAGAAACAAGGACCTTTTGTTCCTCTTCGCAATAGAAGTAATATCCCTTGGAGTTCTTCGGATATCCCACAAACTTGCACTATACTGAGCGTGCCTCGAGCTTGTCCGCATGCTGCTTTTTTACAAAAGCTGGACATCCCCATGTCTTAATGTGATTAAGATGGGGTCTCTTCCCACACCACATTTCATATGGTGTAGTAGGCACAGTCTTAGTTGGAACTCGGTTCAAAAGGTATGCTGCTGATTCTAGCGCATATCCCCAGAACGATCGCGGTAACTCAGCGTTACTCATCATGGACCGTACCATATCCAATAGGGTCCGGTTCCGTCTCTCCGATACACCATTATGTTGCGGAGTGTATGGAGGAGTAAGCTGAGAGAGAATTCCATTCTCTTTTAAGTAGTTCAGGAATTCGGCACTTAAGTATTCTCCTCCTCGATCCGATCTTAGGATCTTGATACTTTTGCCGGTTTGTTTTTCTACTTCATTCTTATATTCCTGGAATTTTTCAAAAGCCTCGGATTTATGTTTCATTAAGAAAACATAACCGTACCTTGAAAAATCATCCGTAAAGGTAATGAAGTAAGAAAAACCGCTTCGCGCATGTGTAGACATTGGACCGCACACGTCGTTGTGTACGAGTCCCAAGAGCTCGCTCGCTCTTTCTCCGTGTCCAGAAAACGGAGCCTTTGTCATCTTTCCTTTGAGACAGGATTGACAAGTTGCATACGATTGATATTCGAACGGATCCAAATATCCTTCAGTATGTAACTTAGTCAATCTTCTCTCATTGATGTGACCCAATCTACAATACCATAAGAAAGTTTTATTAATTTCTGGAGATTTTCTTTTGTGTGTATTCTGGATATTGAAAACCTGTGGTTGGTTTAAAACGTAAATACCGTTGTTTAATGTACCTGACCCAATCAAAACTTGATTAAGGTGAATGTTCACTACATTACTTACAAATGCAAATTCATAACCTTCTTTAGATAATAAAGATACAGAAATGATATTACAGGTTGCATTTGGTACATAATAACAACTACGCAAAACCAAAAAGTGTCCATCTGATAATCCCAGGTGATAGTCCCCCACGGCCTCTGCATCCATGCTAGCACCGTTCGCAACTCTGAGGGTCATGTCACCTGCCTTCAACACTCTACGCTTTCTCAACGCCTGCAAAGAATTACAGATATGAGATCCTGATCCGGTATCCAATACCCAGGATGTAGAGTTTATTGATAGACAGTTTTCAATAACATACACACCTGAAGCTGAAGCTGCAACTCGCTTCAAATCCTGTGTTCTGGCTTTCCAAGCCTTGCAATCTTGTTTCCAGTGACCACTTTTGTGACAATAGAAGCATTCTTCCTTCCCCACCATCTTCCCCGCTACTTTTGTTGCTTTACCCTTTCCCTTCGTATCCACTTTACCGACACCGCCTCTTGGTTTAGCGGGGGCTTTCTTCTTCTTGCCCTTGGCTTTCGCCCTGGACCTAGAAGAGGAAGATCTTCCTACAAACAAAGTGGATGTCTCCCTACCCTTCTGCAGGGTGCCCTCAGCAGTCCTCAACATGTTCAGAAGTTCGGCAAGTTCAACCTCCTTTCCTTGCATGTTGAAGTTAAGAACGAACTGGGCGTAAGTGGAAGGAAGGGACTGGAGAATCAAATCGGTATAGAGTTCATTCTCCAACGTGGTCCCAAGGTCCGCGAGCTCCTCTATGTAGCCGATCATCTTAAGCACGTGGTCCGCTACCGATGATCCGACGGCCAACCTTGCCGAAAAAAGTTTCTTCGACACTTCGTATCTAGCGATACGAGACTGCTCACCATACAGTTCTTTTGTATGGAGAAATATGGACTCTAGGTCCATATTCTCGTGCCTCCTCTGATGTTCGTTGTCCATCGAGGCTAGTACGAGGCATCTGGCCCTCGAGCAATCTATCTCCCATGTCTTACGGATTTCTACATCCGCGACGCTGGAGGTGGGACCTGGGACAGGGGGAGCTTTGGTGGTAAGTATATACCCCAGCTTGTCATAAGTGATCGCCATCTTGACATTCCTGAGCCAATCTTTGTAGTTTGGCCCTGTCAATATATTTTTATCTAACAGTAACTTAAGTCCGGTCATGTTGAATGGTCGCTGCAATTAGGAGAGAGAAAAGAAACACTTTAGCATGATGCTCTTGCAAGTTTAGAGTGGTTTTTAGTTTGTCTAAACTGGATGGCTCCCACTGTTTCTCGAATCCCTTCTCAAACCATAAAGAAAAGGATTAGCCGGGATCATTCTCACCGTACAATACTTGCTTAACCGTTCAGCCAGGCCAGTGTCGGTACTTCGAGGGAGGTTTTCCAACGCTTTCGCGAAGTTCCTTAATTAAGTAACCTCTTTTCCCTGTGGGCGTAGCCCCGCTAACACCTTTCTAGGCACCTACTAGGTTTATAGCATTGATCGTTAAGTGAGAGTTTTCCCGAGGAGTAGCATATACTCACAGTAGGATCGGGATCCAAATATCATCGCGTGACGAAAACTGAAGGAATCCTACCAGAATCACCACACTCCAAATGGTATGCAAATCTAGCAAGTTTCAGTACTTATGAAACTCCCGATGTGGATTTTTTCCCCATGCTCTTATGACCTTGACTTTGGCCAAAATATCATAAGTCACATGTCAAGTTCTACCCGTCATTCTCCCGGTTAATTTGGACCCACCCGTACCTACCCTTGACTTTGGCCAAAATGGCAGCACGACTGTCCCAAATCAACGCATCTATCTATGCTGCACATGAATGCCCAAACGCTACCAATCACTATGCCTTGACTTTGGCCAAAATACACAGCTTGAATACTTTTGACCATTCATGTGGAATGACGGAGGGCTACGAATGGTTTTGGCGAAACCGTGAACGTAGTGAACTTGATATAATCGATGGAACGAGATAGCTTTTAAAAGGAGTGGTTCAAGCTCCGCGTTTAAAAGTTTAGTTTTGAAAAGAACCGAGTGGTTTTCAAAGTGTTCCAATCGACTTTTACTTGGTTTATTTCTTGCATTAGTTCTTTTAATGCGTCCCATCATTTAATCCTACCATTGCAGAAAACAACCAAAATATGACGTACGCTTATGCCATTCGCATTCGCCACGGGGCCCCGTCATCACCCGTTAGGTTACTTAACTAACGACAGAGCGGGGGCTGGGCTAGCGCGGCTGTAAAACATAAGCAACGCCTAAATAGTTATTATATATAAATATATAGCAATGATAGACATTACAGATCACAGATGAATACATTGGATATACTAGGAATCCGCAATGCGTTCGAGCCTGCAACGCAAAACGGATTACACGGTCGCGGTGAATAGCCAATACCCCACCCAAGACCCCTACGGGTGCGGCAAACTACCCGCCAAGCACCCGAAGCGAAGCAACCTCCCTCACCACCGTGAGTAGGCCACTCGGCACTTCGAGATACCCGGTAGTTTGTGCACCCCTCCATGGGTCTATCCTAGGAGCAAAAACAGTAAAAAGAATTATACAATGACGGCTACAACCCCGACCCGGTTGTGCGGCCATACAAAGAATATTATTACATCAATTTACATGTTACAAATGAATGAAAGAAAAATAACGCTCATCTCACATCCACCCCGGCCATTCACACGCGACAATCCAATCCATTCATATCCACAAACCAATAACAATCACAGATCATGTATAACCCCGACTAATCGTCTTATAGCGATTAGCCGACGTTCAATACATGCAAGCATTACAGATATAACCGATGTAGTTAAAGTGTAGTGAAGTTCCGAAAAATACGGATTTATAGGCCCCCAAAAGTAAATTTTAGTTCTGGAAAATCTGGGCACATATAATATATCCTAAAAATCCCAAAATCAACACAGACAAACACTGCACGAAAAACGATGCAGAGAAGACGACAAACCGCGGCGCTTCCGCGGCACATGCCTACCTCGTGCCGCGGAAGGGCGGCGGTTTGAACGAATCACTGTACCGTATTTCGTGGGTGTTCATAAAAAACCCTGAGATGAATTTACAAGTATAAAGTTTTCCATTTTGAGCAGAAAAAATTTCAACAGAAACTAGGGTTTTTCAAAAGTTCGGTTTTTGGATTTTCGGTTTCGAAACTTCGTTACACTTCACTACCTAGCTAGTTTGAGTTTAGTTAGGCTCTGATACCACTGTAAGTCCACGTTGCCCACCCCGGTCCTTACGGGGAGGCGGAAAAAATAATAAAAATTGGATTTTTAATGACTTAGGCAACATGGACCTTACTTGTGAGGATCTTTACTAAACGAAAGCTAGCTAAAACAAACGAACAACTAGTTAAGTTGTAGAAAGGTTATACCTTGAGCTCGAACTCCTTCTCTCCTTGCTCGCCGGAATGGTAGAAAGATGTCACCTTGCTTGTCTTCTCCCGTCAAAGAACGATCCACCCGAAAGCCTCGACCTTTAGCTTCAACTCCAAGCTAGGAGTAACTAGAGTGCAAGAAATGCTAAGACTTGAACCCTAGAAGTGAGTAGAGAAGATCAAGTGAAGGTTTTTCTCAAGCTTTTTTGTTTCTCAACACATGAGAGGGAGAGAGCTTGAGGGAGAGGATGAGCAAGAGAGAGAAAGGATATGATAGAATAAATTATTTGTGAGCCATTCTCACTAATATGTGTGTGCTATATTAATTAATTAATTAGCAAGAAAATTGTCATGGTTTAATCAAGAGGTGACCATTATCATTTCACTTATTAATGCAAATTGCAAGGATCAAAGAGCATCTTCCAAATGAAATGATCATGGTCAAACTTGTCAACATGGTCAACAAGTCAATGAAGTCAAAATGTCAATAACAACAACCATGCACAATAATTAAGCTAATTATTAATTAACAATAATACACACAAAAACAATAGGGTTAATAAAATGACAATAGTCAATAACCCTAAACAAGGTCCTCTCCCTCAATCTCAAGCAACTGTGCATACGCACCCGCATTCGTAATCCGAGGAACACGAACACAATGAGAAAAACCAATCTCAAACCATACACTAGGATCCGGCTTAAACCAAAGCCCGCTAGTATAAACTGTCCGGACAGCAAACGTGCACAAGTGCGCGGATGCGAACGAACCCTGTCGCAAAACCATGCGACCTCTACTCATTTTGCCTAAAGGCGAATAGCTCTCTGTGTGGGACTCTAAAGACTCGACACTACGCTGGCAGTGGGTTTAACCACAGACCGCAAGCGGCACTAGCTGTACGTAACGGTCCCCAGGTAGATGTCGATAAGAAGACTGACGATGTGAACCCCATCTGCACTTCTACTGAGCCTGTATGTGACAGTCTCCGTACAGTCCGGTCTGTTCGTATGATACATCGCATGGCGGGCCTAGGGGGGCGGTGAACGTCAGTCCCCTAATAGCGGTACAAGTCGTGTCGGAGTGAAGCCCAGAACACCCTGAGATAACACTGGAAGCCTACCAGTATATCTCGCTTGCCCTGGCCAGGGACTACTCGTGTAATGGCTCTCCTGGACACAGCGCGATGTCAACCCCCAATACCGGGAGAGACGAATCCTGTCTAACCGTCACTGCCTCCAAGTGCTTCGGGACTGCACCCAAAAACTACCTGTTTGCACGACTCCTCTGAGCCGTGGTAGGGTAGTAATCAAAGTGCAGTGGGAACACACTCGAGGCGAAGTGACAGTGTCAAGTCAGCGGACTAAGCTGTACTCATGTCACCTGGGAACTGATAACTGACGATAGGTATATTACCAACCAACAGTTCCCGACGAGTCCTGTCCAGTGTACTCGTAACCTAACGAGCACCCGCATACTATCCCAAGTACGACGTACTAACGGCTGTGGGACAGACCGTCTCCCACACTGGGATGAGAAGCGCATACGCTAGTCTACTCTGGAGTATCGATGCCCTGTCTCGATAGTCCAACGACCAGGGACCTGTATAAGGATGTGCTTATAGATTACCCAGCTCCCACGAGTGCGAGCGCCATCACAACGCTGGTAATCAAGCAAAGATCCTAAGGGCTCTACTAATATGTATACCTGCAATATGCTAAAAGAAACACATGCACATATTAAAGCAGAGACAAACCAAGTAGCATACTACCATTTCGAGCAAGATTGTATATACAACTGTGAATATCCCAAGCTTCCATTAAGTAATATACAAACTAGTATGATACAGTAATGGCCTCTAGGGCATATACACTAACAAGGGATAGCCGAGCGAGGGATCCTCGGGCTCGACTTCCTCTGGGAGGACTTTTTGATCCCTGGCATTACGGTAGGGAAGCTACCCGCCAGGGATAGCCGAGCGAGGGATGTTCGGGCTCGACTGCCTCTGGGAGGACTTTCTGATCCCTGGCGTTGCGGTAGGGAAGCTACCCGCCAGGGATAGCCGAGCGAGGGATTTTCGGGCCCGACTGCCTCTGGGAGGACTTTCTGATCCCTGGCGTTGCGGTAGGGAAGCTACCCGTCAGGGATAGCCGAGCGAGGGATCCTTTCTGATCCCTGGCGTTGCGGTAGGGAAGCTACCGGCCAAGGATAGCCGAACGAGAGATCCTCAGGCTCGACTGCCTCTGGGAGGACTTTCTGATCTCTAGCGTTGCGGTAGGGAAGCTACCCGCCAAGGACAGCCGAGCAGGGTAGCTGCTGGGCTGCCTCTTAGTGAGGGCTTAGATCCTTAGGCGAGGTGGCCCTTGAGCCGCCGTGGCGAGCCCCCTCTGTGCGACCCGTCAAGGGAGGGGGTGTCGGTCTATTCCGCCGGCGAGGGCGTTGATGACGGTCGCCGAACGAGGTTCACCCGCGCCTCCGGTGAGGGGGAGGCGGCGGCTGGTATCTGGATCTTCAGGGTGATCGCTTACCATGGGATGGAGATCGGAAGGCCAACTTTATTTTTTTTGTGGAGTTTCGGTTCCCACAGACGGCGCCAACTAATGGAGCTCCTTTTCGGGCCTCCGTCAGATATTGTCTTCCGTTGATCTCGCGGTGAACTTAGCTGATTATCCTTCGTTGCGTGTGGGTCTCAATGGGTTTTTGGAGGAGGAGGTGAGATGAGAACGCTGTTGCCGAGTACCCGCAAAGAAGTCCTGGGGTGGTTCGGTACCACCGAGGACCCTCCGACGCTCAAGTTAGTGATGAGATCCGAGTAGAGTAACAGCATAAAAGTGTTGAAAAATGGCTTACTTGACCCCTCTGTGATGGTGGTTTATATAGCGGCGGCGGCACGCTGCAGCGGGCGCAAGAATCTCGCCGGCAGTTACGCTCCCGACGTCACGTCCGCGTAAAGAGTGGATCGCCCATTAATGGGGATCGTGATGGCGTAGAACGTGGGACGTTGCTGGCGGAGAGTCCGCGCGTGGCGAGATTCGCGGAGCGGCGGTTATGCCTGTGAGTGGTGGAGTCGGTCGGGGGGCCGAGGAAGAAAGCCTCGGTCGGGAGCTTGGGACGAGCGAGGAGGCCGAGAAGTCTTGGTCTTGTGGCAGCTCGGGACGAGCTGAGGGGCCGAGGAGGCCAATTTGCAGGGGCCCCAAGGGAGGCCAGCTTGGGCTTGCTGGTCAGGCACGGGGTGGCCTGATCGGCCCCTGTGGGCCCTTTCTTCTGAGTTCTGGGACATTTCATCTGCCATGTGTCCTGATCTGAGGCGTTGCCAATATAGAGCATCATCAGCTTCTAAAATTTTCTCGTTTGGCAACTTATTCCTTTTTTCCTTCCTTTTTTGGGGATCATCTCAGCTCAATGGATGTGTATTGACTAATAAAGAATGTTGGCTTTTGACTCGCTAGCCTTATCAGATTAATTACCAAGAATCATAATCAACATCCTTGTTGGAAAAGCTTTATGGTTCATCCCAGTAAAAAAAATCCTGTATCGGTTGATTCTAGTTCTTGTTTTTGATTAATGAGGTAGCTAATTCTCATCATCTAAGTAAAATTGACGAGATAAATTATCTCAGTATATTGGGGTCACGCCTCCATTGTATCGAACTAACGAGTGCCTCTATCGATGATCTTCTAGGCTCATTTTTGCAATCCTCGGTAAATAACAATAAGCGAGAAAGGGCTTGTCATAAAACTAGAAGCGCTACTTGGTGCAGTACAAACTCATTGAATGTAAGTAAAATTATGTTATGGTATAGGGAATGGCGTTTACATTGGGGGGCAATATAAGCGAAAAAAGATTCAAATCAAAGTATGTTATTGTTGTCAACCTTTATCCAGTGTATTCATCTTTGTCATGATCAAGGTTTAAAATCTGGGTTTTGGGATAGGTATCGGATGTTCATTTTTTGGATCGGAGTCGTCCACCTTGATCGCATCGGTTGTATCGGATCAGAATATCGGATTTCATATCGTTTGAGAAAAAGATTTTTTTGAGAATTAGGAAAATCTTTAAATAAATGTTTGAAGTAACTATAAATAATTTGTCAAATTCTTTTCTAATTCATGATTCTTAAAATCGTATTAATTGTTTCAAGCTAACCGTAAAAACCAAATAACTATAATAAACTCGTTATACTACTCATGAACTCATTAACCCATTAGTATCCACTAACCATTAATAAACCTAATACGAAAACCCCATTATAAAATAGTAAACACAATAGTGCTTGGTAGCTAACTGTATTGGTCTCGGAACTCGGACGGTCATTTTTTGGGATCGAAATCTGTCGTATCAGATACAGATGATATTTGAAACCGTGGTCATGATGATAACTTTTTTGTTGGCTGCAAATATTAAAATTGGCATGTGCTTTGGATTAATGTAACGGAAATAAATGTCATTTCATAAAGAAAGGGTTTTGAAAGGAGGAGAGTTGTTTTTCAAGCCTCTATTTGTAGGTCACCTCACAGTGCACGCTAAATACTTATGACAAAATGGTAGCTCTCTTGAGAAATTATGATTTAAGGTTAGGTTGAAAGCTTTTTGTAGTGATGAAATATATTGAGAATAATACAAGTCAATAAAAGATTTGAAAAGAGGTTTCTTCACTTGGCTTCTTAAAATATTTGGGATACTGACTCATATTTCTTTCTCGCCAACATTAATCTAGCATCTCACCTATTGCCTGCTTCTCTGTCCTTTTGCATGTAAATTTATTTTGATACAATGCTATTCGTTTTCGTTGAATTAATTTTGTAGTAAGTGGTTTGGTAGATCAACCTATTTCATTCTATGTACTCTGATAAATAATTACAATTTTAGTCGTTGCTTTCTAGCTACTACCATTTTGCTAACAAGTATTGTAAGGGTTACTATTGTAAATTTTGCCAAGTTCTTAGTGTTGCTACCGTAAGACCGATCGACAACGCAGCGGAAAATCTTATAGATGAATAACAAAAGAAAACCAAACGCAAACCACAATAAAAATAACAAAAACGATTTGGAAGGATACGGGAAGAACTTTTATTAGAACTTGAGAAGAAGAAAACCTTGCAGAGAATTAGTACACTTTCTTCTTATATTCTTCAACAAGATCCATCTCCTTCTATAAATTCTTCTTCACCTTCGATAGCCTAAATCCTTTATGGAGACGCCGTTAACTCCTTATGTTTTATGATCTAAAACTGTCCAAAGTTCATCTTAATTCGATTATGGAGTGACGACTCTATTTTAACTTTAAGATAAAAACATCAACCATAATTAATAACCTTAAGATTCTATATATAGCCTTTATAATTTAAGCTCTCAGAAATTACAAAACTGTCACCAAAAACTTGATTTTCAAGTTAAATCTAGAATCGAATATTCATAGTAATCGTCGAACAGACGTCTGTCCCTCTGGGGCAGACGTGCATCTTTGACAGAACGTCAAAAGTGCTACCAGACGTCTGTCCCTCTGTGGTGGACATCTGGCCTAATTAATCATGAGTTTTCAGGGCTTTTGCCAGACGTCAGTCTCTCTATGGCAGACGTCTGGTGTCTGAGCTGGGCTCTTGACCTTAATTGACAGACGTCTGTCCCCTGTAGGCAGACGTTTGTCCCTTCTTTTGTTTCGCAGTCTAGAGCAAAATATGACACCTTCACATCAATCTCTACCTTAGCTCGTATTTCCTTATAGCCATCTTGAAAACCTGTTGCTCTTTGTCTTGTCTCCCTTTAGGGTTGCTTTAGTTCTCCCGTTTCCCTCCGCTGGCACAATCTTTTTTCAGAATTGCGAAACTGATGTTGTCACTGTTTTTAACCAGAACTGAGAAACTGGTTTGCGATCCTCCTACCGAGATCGCCCTTCCTCACATTTGAGTACTTGAATAGAAATCAAGGCAGGCTTGAACTTCTCTGCAGGAATGACCTTCATTGGCATGTCCGTCAGATTCATCTTAGTATCGATCTTTATCTAGTCGATCTTCTTTTCGGCCTACTCTCTTATCTTGTGATACTGCACGTTGATATGCTTAGTTCGACTGTGGTAAACTTGATTCTTCGCCAAGTAAATAGCGCTTTGACTGTCACAAAACAAAGGAATCAGCCCCTCATCGAACCCGAACTCGCCAACTAGGCCTTTTAACCACAAGGCTTTCTTAAATGCATGCACTGCCGCCTTATATTCTGCCTCCGCTGTTGACAGTTGTTCAGACCATAATATTGCATTTATCATTCCCCTATTCTTATCCTTTTTACAAATAAACAAGGTACTCTTGACGCACGTTTGTTGCATATTACAGGATACAGCTTTCTGGAGCAAATACAGTGAAAAAGACACAAAACAACAGAAAAGGGACTTTTGACCAACAATTAGACAGATCTCAGTCAAGCCCAGTTCATATAGGTGCAAGACAACGCAAGTCAAGGTGAAACGGTTAAAAAGCCCAATACAAGTCTTCACTGAGAATCTGGAGAAGACTCAGAAGTCCAACAGAGGAAAGAAATATAAAAAGACAAAGCCCAAGAAGCCAAGAAAATAACCCCAAAGTTTGACAACCCAACACCTCAGTTTGGCCGCGGAACCGCGGCCAAACCCATGCTGGCGCCGCGGTTCCACGGCCGTTAGGAGCCCGTGTCGGTGCATTTTTCTTCTGCTGGTGCGCTGTTGTGGGTGTTGTGATTTTAAGTGGGCAAATCAGTAATTGCGCATGTGCGAAAGTCTGTAACCCTAGGTTTCCTATTTTCCTATAAATTGTAATCTTAGATCTGAAAAATGTATGCCTCTTTTCAATCAATAAAATTCAGAATTTCTGGGAAGAAATTTCAGATCTGTTCTTCTTGTTTGGAGGGAGCCGTCAACCTAGTAAGTCTTTTATTTCTTTTAATTATAATGTCTTCTCATCCCCTAATGAGCGAGTAGTCTCCTCGCTTGTTAGGGTTAGCCTTAGGGAAAGGGTTGAGAGATGAGATCTCTCACCCCTTTCAATGCCACTTTAACCTAATGTATTAGAACTTCACGCATACGAGCACAACCGCTCCCTGCGGCATCCTACCCTTCGAGGTAACGATGAACCGTAGTATAAAGGGCCGGTTGCGCGCGTTTTCCGTGAGGGTTAGGATAATTATCAACAAAGGAGGGATACAAATCTAGAGGAAGAAACATCTTCCCAAAATATTTGTATCCACTTTATTGATAATTAACTTAACACCTAATAGATCTAAAAAAAGAAGGTATTGAAAGCGGTGAGGAAAAACATTAATCTCCAAAACTTCCCCTAAGCCTAACCCTAGCAAGATTCTTAATTAGATTAATTAGATCCAGTTTCTTTAGATTTTTATAAACCAATCAAAACTACAGATAGAATCAACTCGTTAAAACACATAAAAGGAATTTACCCGTCTCTGTGGATCGACCCGTACTCACCGGCTAGCTGCGAAGCGACGCCGTTTCTGATTGCGGTAAACTTACATATTTTCATAATAATCAAATGGCGCCGTTGCCGGGGACGGCGTAATCTTTCTTTTTGTGAATTTTCGGGTTGATATAAATTTTAAAAAATTATAAAAATCTGAAAATATAAAAAATAAAAAAATATCAAATTTGATCTGTTTGAAGGGTGTATATTTTTGAATCTTGCAGGAACAGCGAAGAATCACGGATCTGGAATTTCACAAAGGGCAAATCAAAATTTGGAGCATAAAAACAGAGAGGAATTGAAAGTACAGAACTACAGAAATTTTTCCAGAGCACGATCTCTATTCTCAGCCGCGCTTCCGCCGCATTAAGAGGCATTCCGCCGCGGTTCCGCGCTTACATTGCCACGTCAGCCCTAAAAATTTGTGTGGTTTGTTTTCTCTCTCTCTCCTCTGCAACCTCCATATCTCTGTCTGTGAAAATTTTCTGCAGGATTTCTTTGCGTAAAGAGTCTTTCTCCCCCTTCTAAATAACAGATCTCTGCAGGTTTCTTTGCGCCGCGCTAAAAAATTTTTGATTGTAAGTGAAATTTTATCTGTTTTGCATAATTTAACCGGACTCTAAGGGGCTATTTGACCAAACTCAGATTGGGTGGGGATTTCATCACCCTTCCCAGGACCCCAGAAAACACCTAAGCATTTTGCATCGACCACAATTAATTAAAAAAGATTAGACTCAGACATAAGGACATCGAACTCAATAGGAAAATGACTAGTATAGGCATCGGCCGTTTATCCTAACCGACTTTGCGGTGTCTAGGCTAGTGGTTATTAATTAGGCCCACTGTAGTGGTGGTTCCTTCCCACTTACCTGGCCGTATTTGTCCGTGAAGAGGCGGTTTGAGATCCTATTTCTAGCCCTAGTTGGGAGCTGTCTAGCAGACCTAGGCAACCCTAGATTTAGGTCTGATTGTGCATGTGTGGTTGATACATTTGTGTCACGAGTCCCATTTTCTAAAACCGTCTTGCAAAACTTTCCAATAAAAAAATAAAGAAAAATCTTTTAAAAAAAAAAACTTGCAACTTGCCGCTAAGAAAACTTGCACCTCACTTCCACCATCTCTCCTTCATTGACGTTATCTTACCCCCACATTCTGTTTTTCTTTTATTTCTGACTGCACTATCCTTTAGTGTATGTCATCTTGGACTAGGGATACTAACGCCCGATTAGTCCGTGTTTCGTTGGTACCGACCAACGAACCCTTCGACGAACCCTTCGTCGACATTCCGTCCACTTCCTTACCTCCATCTTCAAATTCTTCTTTCGAAGGTATGTCGGGACACGACCCCAACTATACCTTACCGACGGGAATGATTCAACCTCCGCCAGGTGCGAATAACCCGAATCTTCCGCCTGTTGTAGCGCCCGCACGAGTTGCGCTCCAGGATCTCTTCTACCCCGTCCGCACTTCCTTACCTACATGTCTTTCACCCCCACTGGCGAATGGGGATAATTTTGAAATGAAACCGCACTTCATCAATATGCTGCCTAAGTTTCATGGTTTGGAATCCGAAGATGCATATATTTTCATTAATAAATTCCAAAACGTTTGCAGCATGATGAAGACAACCCAATTAAGTGATGACGCAATAAGGCTAAGGGTCATTCCTTTTACCTTATGTGACCTAGCCGAGAAGTGGCTATACAGCACCGCATCACATTCAATTAGAAATTGGGACGAGTTTGTGAGAGCTTTTCTGAAAAAGTTCTACCCTCATCATAAAACTGCTAGAATCCGAAACGAGATTATACAATTTTCACAGCTTCTGTCCGAACCATTCTGGAAGTGCTTCGAGAGATTTAAAGACCTACTTGTTTAATGCCCTCTTCATGGGATAGAAAATTGGCAACTTTGCCAAACATTATACGAGGGATTGAACGCAGCAACGAAGCAGTTGCTAGAAACAATATGTCAAGGTCATTTTCTCTCCAAGTCTAGCGACGAAGCTTGGCAGTTTCTTGAGGACCTAAGTGAGCAAACAATTCAGTGGGAGAGTACCAAGACCACATCATCTTCTTCAGTTGGTCAATCTAGGGCAGGCATACATCAAATAGATATGTCGATAGCTATGAAGGCCGAGATGGCCTCACTTATGAAAAAGCTAGAAGCCATTGAGACAAAAATCTCATCGTCTTCTCCTGCCCCTACTCTACCCACACGAACTGTTTGTGCTTGTTGTTCGAACCCATCACATCTAACCGAAGAGTGTCCTTATAATGCACCTATCCAAGGACAGGATCAAGTCAATGCTGCATTCCAGCAACGACAAAGAAATGATCCGTACTCTTCGGCATACAATCAGGGGTGGAGGAGTCACCCAAATCAACAGTTCCAAGGGAATAACAATTTTCAAAGAGCTCATCCACAACAACAACAAGCACCCTTACAAACTCAAAACCAGCAACCTTTCCAACAACAACCTTATACAAATCAAACGAACAATTTGGTTCAACCAAATGATGATAAGGTTACCTCGCTCGAAAAAAGTCTAGATGCATTTATGAAGCAATCTACAGAATCCGCAGCAAGATTTGAAAGTTATGTTCAATCTTTAATGAATAACAATGCCTCACACGATCAAAGTATCAAATCTATTGAGGCACAAATTGCACAATTAACTGCTGCGTTGAGCGAGAGAGAAAAGGGAAAGCTTCCATCTCAACCATTGCCCAATCCCGGTCACGCACAAAACGCATATCACAATCACAATGTAAATGCGGTGACCACGTTGAGATCCGGAAGAGAGTTGCAAAATAATATGGGAACTAGTGATGACATCCCCACCGGTGGTTCTTCTTCCCCTTCTTCATTTTCTTCACTTCCTTCTTCACCTATCTCGTTAGAGCCTATTCTCCACCCTTCACACGGCTCTACTTCTTCTGACTCGAACGGACCCATTTCTCACAACACGAACACATCCACACTGGGATCCGTTCCTAATCCACATTCTACTCCACAAACTTTTGACTCAACAAATTTTCAGAACGCTCCATTCCTAAACAAGTTGAGTCCTAATAAACCAAATACACAAGTGGAGAAGATTGTAGAGATATTTAAGCAGGTTAGCATAAATATACCTCTCTTGGATGCTATCCAACAAGTCCCTTCATACGCAAAAATCTTAAAGGGCTTGTGGACCTCGAAGAGAAAGGCATCTCAAGTACCCAAGAAAGTGCTAGTGGCTAGTGCAGTGAGCAATGCTATTAACCACCATCAAACCTTACCCCAAAAACGAAAGGACCCCGGCTGTCCTAAGATTTCAATCACGATTGGGGATAAGAAAATTAATCGAGCACTTTTAGATCTTGGGTCTAGTGTTAACCTGATTCCTTACTCCGTGTACGAACAATTAGGGGTTGGAGAGTTGAAACCCACTCGTTGCACTCTCCAAATAGCTGATCGATCAATCACTTATCCAAGGGGTCAACTAGAGGATGTGTTGATCAAAGTCGGGGAATTCATATTCCCCGTTGATTTTATCGTTATGGATACACAACCTGTTGCTAACCCAAGAAACCAAATTCCGGTGATTCTTGGTCGACCATTTTTGGCCACTTCCAATACCGTAATAAATTGTCGCAATGGCTCCATGACTCTATCCTTCGGAAAGAGGTCTAGTGAGTTCAATATTTATAAGATGGGAAGTCTGCCCCCCGTGCCTAAAACTAGTACACGAGAAGTTTGCTCTATTCATGAAATCACGCAGGAGGACTGCGAGCTTGAAAGATTTCTATTTGATGAAAACAGTTTTGACGCCACTAGTGCGTCCCTCCCTGAGCTTACTACCGTTGACACAACCGATGTTGATTATGAATGTTTCACCTTTTTGGATGATGACGACTCACAGCCCAAATATGAGTCGTTTGAATTTTTGGATGAGTCAGTCGAGCCATCCGAATCGGTTGTTTGCAGTGATTTCGAACCTGTGTTGGAGTCCTTTAAGTTCGAGGTAGATTCCGCGATGATTCTTTCGCCTCCGAAACTCGAACTAATGTCCTTACCGCCTTACCTTAGATATGCCTACATAGGTGAGAATGAGACTTTTCCTATTATCATATCAGCCTCTCTAGCCTTCGAGCAAGAGAACGCTATTTTAAAAGTCTTACAAGATAGGCGGCAAGATTTCAGTTGTACTATGGCGGACATCGAGGAGATAAGTTCCCTCATAAGTGAATATCATACACAATTGATGGATGATGCCATGTCAATAGAGGACCCACAGGAACATCTTGGGGGTATTGTGGTGAGCCAACTTCCTCCCTTAGAAGTTGAAATACCCCCATTTCTTTTAATAAGGAACGAGAATGCCAACACTCCACTGTTTGCTGATCATTTACATTCTCGTTTCGATGCATCACCATCATCTGTATATTTACCTCCACACCTCCCATACCACTACTTCTATCTTCCTCAATTCTTTGCGGACTACCACAACTTATTTTTCCACCAACCAATATTCTTTACTGATAAATTTTTCAAATGGTTGGTGTTGACTTTTGGCCGATGCAAAATTGGGCAGTATTGTCTAACATAGTTTAATTGAAGTTTGGGGGAGGGTCTTTTTGTATATTTTTTTGTTTTTCTTAACAGTAAAAAAAAAACTATAAATAAATAAACAGGGGAGTATCGGTATTTTGACCCTCTTGGTTTAGCATGACAGTGTGGACACTGTCAAGTTCAAGTTTGGGGGTATGCTCGGTACGTCTTCTTCCTTCGCATTCATTTGTATATATTTTTGCATTTCCATATTTATTTGAAAAACCCATAAAAATTTGAAAAATTTCAAAAATTATAAAAATTACTGTATTCAATTTTGGCTTATTTGACTTGAGTTTGACAAATAGGTTAACTGGTTAGAAACAACTAGGTCTTAGACTTAGTAAATTAAAAACCCTAAAAATAACCTTCCTTAAGGTTTAACGGTAGAAAGTATATGCCTTGTAGTTTATTTAGAAATAGGCAAATTTTGGGTTCACTTCTTGGGCTGAGTCAAAATGAGGGAAGAGTATTGATGTTCTTATTAGAGTATAAGTTTGAAAAATAGTTCCTAGCTTAAGTCTAAATTCTGAAAATGTATACCCTATAAATTGCACATTCACGCACCTTGAAACTTGGAATAGTAGAAGAGACCTTGAAATGCTCTTGTCTAAAGTCCTTAGTATGAAAAAGTGTGAATAAAAAAAAATAGACACTGGTTTTTGTGATTATTTAAGGCTGCAAAAATAGAAAAATATTTAGCGAGGGTGCTTCGTCACCTAGTGCCTTAGACCAACTGGTTTGGGAGTCACTGCTAAAGCCTTGGGTGTTGCAAAGACTAGGAAGTATGCTTTAAAGTGCAAACGCATTTTGTAATCGGTCGTTGGTACCTCAAGAAATATTAACGGTCGCATGAAGGATGTGTAAGCAAATTTCATTCACCAACTAATTAGTTCTTTGGACAATGGACGAGAGTACGATTGCTTGATTTGAATCTCCAAGTGTAGGGGTGATATATACACATACGTAGGGATATGTGATTGGAATTTAGATAAGAGAAAGGAATGAAGAATAGAACTTGTATCTTTAGTAGAGTTGATAAAAATTCCTAAGTGGAGATGGAACCCTAGAAGGAAAACTTAAGAGATGTCGAAAGCTAAGTAGATCTACATAACATATATAATCTTAAGTTAAATAATGAGGAAGCGTGAAGAATATGGGTGGATAATTTACAAGTAGAAGATAATAGAATTCCTTGTTAGAAAACCTAATTGGAGAACAAAAGTTAATGGGCTGAATTGATAGGATTTTGTGGGTAGTATCCGCTGAAAACCCTCAGGAGACAACACTCCTCCTACTAGGGACACCTAGAGGTTTAACGGCTTGTTGCACGTGCTCAGTGCAATCGCGTTTCCCTGCGAAAGTGCGGTTAGGTTTTTTGTAGTGAATAAAAAAAATAAGTTTGCTCGAGGACGAGCAAAAGGTAAGTTTGGGGGTATTTGTTCAGACCATAATATTGCATTTATCATTCCCCTATTCTTATCCTTTTTATAAATAAACAAGGTACTCTTGACGCACGTTTGTTGCATATTACAGGATACAGGTTTCTGGAGCAAATACAGTGAAAAAGACACAAAACAACAGAAAAGGGACTTTTGACCAACAATTAGACAGATCTCAGTCAAGCCCAGTTCATATAGGTGCAAGACAACGCAAGTCAAGGTGAAACGGTTAAAAAGCCCAATACAAGTCTTCACTGAAAATCTGGAGATGACTCAGAAGTCCAACAGAGGAAAGAAATATAAAAAGACAAAGCCCAAGAAGCCAAGAAAATAACCCCAAAGTTTGACAACCCAACACCTCAGTTTGGCCGCGGAACCGCGGCCAAACCCATGCTGGCGCCGCGGTTCCGCGGCCGTTAGGAGCCCGTGTCGGTGCATTTTTCTTCTGCTGGTGCGCTGTTGTGGGTGTTGTGATTTTAAGTGGGCAAATCAGTAATTGCGCATGTGCGAGAGTCTGTAACCCTAGGTTTCCTATTTTCCTATAAATTGTAATCTTAGATCTGAAAAATGCATGCCTCTTTTCAATCAATAAAATTCAGAATTTCTGGGAGAAAATTTCAGATCTGTTCTTCTTGTTTGGAGGGAGCCGTCAACCTAGTAAGTCTTTTATTTCTTTTAATTATAATGTCTTCTCATCCCCTAATAAGCGAGTAGTCTCCTCGCTTGTTAGGGTTAGCCTTAGAGAAAGGGTTGAGAGATGAGATCTCTCACCCCTTTCAATGCCACTTTAACCTAATGTATTAGAACTTCACGCATACGAGCACAACCGCTCCCTGCGGCATCCTACCCTTCGAGGTAACGATGAACCGTAGTATAAAGGGCCGGTTGCGCGCGTTTTCCGTGAGGGTTAGGATAATTATCAACAAAGGAGGGATACAAATCTAGAGGAAGAAACATCTTCCCAAAAGATTTGTATCCACTTTATTGATAATTAACTTAACACCTAATAGATCTAAAAAAAGAAGGTATTGAAAGCGGTGAGGAAAAACATTAATCTCCAAAACTTCCCCTAAGCCTAACCCTAGCAAGATTCTTAATTAGATTAATTAGATCCAGTTTCTTTAGATTTTTATAAACCAATCAAAACTACAAATAGAATCAACTCGTTAAAACACATAAAAGGAATTTACCCGTCTCTGTGGATCGACCCGTACTCACCGGCTAGCTACGAAGCGACGCCGTTTCTGATTGCGGTAGACTTACATATTTTCATAATAATCAACAGTACTAAGGTATTCTGAAGTATCGACTTCCAACCGATAGGAGATTTTGCAACTGTATATACATAGCCTGTAAGAGATCTCTTCTTGTCCAAGTCTTCAGCGTAATCCGCATATACGTATCTTTGCAACTTGCTCGATTTATCTTCTGACTTGTGAAAGAATAAACCGAGATTTTTAGTTCTCTTTAGATACCGGAATATCCACTTTACAGCTTCCCAATAAAGCTTCCCTAGATTTGATATGTACCGGCTAACCAAACTTACCGTATAGGATATGTCTACACGTGTGTATACCATAGCGTACTTCAGCGATCCCACCGCACCTGCATATAGTACTCAAGATAGCTTTTCTTTATCCTCCAGTGATTTTGGATACTCCTTCGAGAATAACTTAAAATGGCCGGCGATAGGGGTACTCACCGATCTAGAGTTTTTTATGTTGAATCTTTCTAACACCTTCTCTATATATCTAACTTGGGACAGCCATAGCTTCTCAGCTTTCTGTCTCGAATAATTTCCATTCTAAAAATTTTCTTCGCTTCAGCTAAGTCTTTCATGTCAAATTATGGCCTCAATGAAGCTCTGAGCACCTTTATTTTCGTCATACTCTTAGCCGCGATCAGCATGCCATCGACGTATAGGAGTAGATATATTGACGACCCATTCTTAAGCCGTTTTGAGTATACGAAGCTGTCATACTCATATCGAGAGTAATTGGTCTTCCTCATGAACGAATCGAAGCGCTTGTACCAATACCTGAGAGACTGTTTCAATCCATATAAAGACCGCTTGAGCTCACATATATGATCCTCCTTGATGGGCTCTATAAATCCTTTAGGTTACTTCATAAAGATCGTCTCTTTCAACTCTCCATACAGAAATGCCGTTTTCACGTCCATTTGCTCCAATTCAAAATCTTGAGTAGCTACCATCGCCAACAACACTCGAATAGACGTATGCTTGATTACCGGCGAGAAAATCTCATTATAGTCAACCCTCTTCTTCTGAGCAAAACCTTTCGCAACTAAACGTGCTTTGTATTGCTCGTTATCCTTTTTCTCTGTATACCCACTTGCAGCTAATAGCCCTTTTACCTTTCGGTAGCTCTGTCAATCAACACGTACTATTCTTTCGAAGTGATTCCTTCTCCTCCGTTATCACTTCAATCCATCGATCACTATTGTCTTGCCCAATGGCCTCCTGATAAGAGCTAGGATCTCCGCTTTCGATGACCAGAGAACAAGCAACCATATCTTCGAAACCGAATCTGACTGGTGCCTTATGAGTATGTATCGATCTTCTTAATACCATGGGTTCTGTTGGAGTTGGTCTTCAGCTTCTGTCTCCGAAATCTGCCTGTCCACCTCCACATCAACAGGTTGTATTTGTGTTTCGGTGTCCGTAACCTTATGAGCGCCAAATAACTTCACCTCCACCGAATCATTGTCCTTTAATGCTCCACATGCCTTCTCATTATCTCCAGCCACGTATTTCAATATGGAATCCTCATCGAAGATCACATCTCTGCTGGTGAACGCCCTTTTATTTTCGAGATCTCATAATTTGTAGCCTTTAACACCAAGTTTGAATTCCAAGAAAACAAAACTTTTAACCTTTGAATCTAGCTTGGTTCTATCCTTTCGATCCACGAGCGAATAAACAGGGTATCCAAACAGCCGTGATGAATCATTGACTGGCACTCCTCTCCATACTTCCGGGATCTGAAAATTTATGCCCGTTGATGGAGACATGCTGACCAAATAGCACGCATGACTCACCGCCTCAGCCCAGAAGTCCTCCAAAAGTCCGGATTGCAACCATATATTTCTGGCTCTCTCTAGTAGTGTCCTGTTCATGCGCTCTGCTATCCCATTCTGGTTTGGATGTCCTAGAATAGTCTATTGCCGCTGTATGTCATGTTCTTTACAAAAGTCCGTAAACTCCTTCGAGGTGTATTCACCTCCATTATCTATCCGCAAATACTTCACGGGTTACCCATTTTGCTTCTCCACGGCCACTTTCCATTTCTTAAAGCTGGCAAACACATTTGATTTGTGTTTGAGCAAGTAAATTCATACCTTCCATAAGAAATTATCAATGAAAGTGACATAATACATGACACCTCCCTTTGATGCAACCGACTGTTGGGGTCAAAAATTACACCCAATTGCCAAAATTAGAAATCAAATTCAAGTTCAAAGTCAAAACCAAAATGAAAGTCAATAAGCCAAGTGGACACAAGCCCAAGCCTAAGCCAAGTGGGCCCGAGCCCAAGCATGAAGGGGGACCGGCCGAAAGAGAAGAAGAAAAGGAAAAGATTAAATGTAATCTTTGTTTTTTTAATTAAATAGGTAAAAACCAATTTTGTACAAGCCATGAGGCTAAATGTAAAATATTTAAGCCTATAAAAGGCCCCCCATGATGATTGGAAACTAATTTGAATCAGAATCTTGATTCCCCTAAAAAAACAAAATCTTGAGTTTTGAGCCACTTTTAATTACGCAAGTCTTTTTCTCCTTTCTCCTTTCTTTTTTTCAAATTGCGCACGTCAGAAGGCCTAAAAAAAGGGAAAATGAGCTTCTTTTGATCTTTAAAAGTCAAAATCTTGGTGTTTTTTGACTATTCCTTCATTGGGTTTCGACCCTACTTGCACTGTGCTAGGTGCGCACCATGCTAGGTGTCCATTTGGCTAGGTGCCCACCCCGTTGGGTGCACATCGAGCCAAGTGTGCACCAGCCCAGTTGAGCACCTCGCTAGGTGCGCGCTTCCCTAAGGGCGCATCTTACTGGACCTTTTGGCCCTTTTCATTCCCTCGCACCTTGTCAAGTGTGCACTTTGCAAGGTGCGTGCCTCGGCAGGTACGTACTTGTCATGTGTACCCCTTGCCAAGTGCGCACCTTGCTAGGTGAGCATTTCGGCAGGTGCGTACTTGTCACGTGTGTCCCTTGCCACGTGATCACTCTGCTAAGTGCGCACTTGACACGGATACACTCATCACCTCTCCCGTAAAAACTCTGTGAGGCCTCCGATATGTCCGGAGCATCCTCAAACTTGTTCCCAAACAAAACACGCACATATTGCATATTGAGTTCGCATGATCTGTTTGACTTGTTAACCGGAGGTTCTCTCGCTCCAAAAGCGATGAATAATTAACAACAGTTTAGTCCGTGGCTGTTGGAGATTCGGATCCACACAATCATTAAACCCCAGCCTGCCCCAGGCAGGGGGAATCTGTAATATGTCTGACAAGCGACGTATATTCCTATCTTAATAGGATGACGAAAAACACTCTACAGATTCCGGCACGCCCGGCATGACCTTTCTCTCTTCCCGTATCTCGGGTCAAGCGTTCATGCGAACTCATTTAACATATATACCGATGTTTGTACTGAAATAATGCTTTTTCATGCAGCAATCAACTTTCAATGACGATATCTTCTAAGGTGAATTCAGCTTCCGATACAATCCCGATCCCTTACGTGGTCAAGATCAATGCTCGCATGGTTCTTCCCGCAAGTCTCAGTCGGCAGTGGGAGGAATCTCCCCGCCAATTTGGTTCCGTCATCATCTACCCTACTGGAAGTGCTCATCTAGCGGAAATCCCGGCAAACCAGGTGGTCAAGCCGGCCTCAAGAGGCAAGAGGCTGAACGTTGTGATCGCTAAGGCACCACAACCCAAACGTAAGACGGTGTCTGAGCAACTCTCTGGTGCTCCAGCTGGAGGCAAGACTTTCGGAACAAAAGGCATCACCAAACGTCGCGAACAAGCTCAGCCGATGCCTCCGACAAATGCACAATCAGGCGTACCTCTAAAGCTCTTCATCACCCTGCCTACGATGTCTTCCTGAAGAGCCGAAACCCGCAAAGTGCTCAAAACAGAAAAGTTAAGACAGAAGCGGCTCAGATATTGTCACATCTCGCTTCCCAGCGTATGGAGAAGTAGACGTGACGGGCCACGACGTATTTACTCAGAAATAAACAAGCTAAGCGTAAATAAGAAATATATAAATAAAATGCACAAGAACGACAAGAGATGTAATAATAACTTTTATTAATATCCATTCTTTACATTACAACTGGTTTGAAAAGGAAAAAAATACAATGCTGAAAGCAATGCCTAAACAGTGGCATATGAACTGAAAAGAAAAATAAGTACAAGTAAAAGCCTAGAAGTCTGGTTCCTCTGTGAACTGCTCCAAATCGTCATGGCTGTGCTCGGTCTCCTGAGTGTCGGGTCCACCTGACGAACATTCCAAAGAAAGAAAAGACAAGAATGTCATCAGCGAACTACCGCTCGGTAAGTCCTAAAAGATATAATGGCATAGACAAGTAAAGAGAATATAACTGGTAAATTATCTGTTTGTTATGCTAACGTAGTTGTTTGTAGCTTGGTATAGAATGTATCAGTGTATACTAGAGGAGTCCAACTTTTCTCGTGGACTATGGTAACCCGTAGTACAAGGCCCCGTCAAAACCCACGGGACAACGGCACAGGATGTTCATGTAGGTGTCTTTTAGTGACCATCATCGTGTCACTTTTAACACATTCCGTACCAATCTACTCCATTAAACCCCGTAATGTGTATGTCTACGCTAGCGCCCCGGCAGTCTACAGACGCCAAATGCGGAACAAAAAACTTTTAACTGGCGCTATCGTATACTTTAACCCGGATCTGCCATTATTGCTAAACTAACAAACTGTAAAGAGTGTAGAAAGGTTATACCGAACGATCCGAGTCCTTCGTTCTTTAACCATCATCCCACGCTCCGTTGCGGCTGCTCCGATCTCGTCGATCTCCGATCTCCTCGTCCAGGTGGCACCACGTCACTGATTCTTTAAACGGGCTCCCGCCTCTGACTTGAGGCAACTCAATCGTCAAGTTTGCTAAAAGAGACGACCAAGAATGATGTAGAGAATGAGTAGATAACTTTGTCTCACTTCGTCCAAATCCGTGGACGATCGGTTAATGAAGTTGCCGAGGGAATTGGGTGATGGAATAAAATGGACTGTAAAATTCCATGCACCCCAAATACTATCATATCTTTTCTACAAATGAAACATCAAGTGAGAGAGTGAGGGAGGAGAGAGAGGGCCGGCTATATATAGGTAGAGGGAGGTGAGTGTAGGAGAGAGAGGAGAGTAACCTTAAGCAAAAGATCATGAACAAATATCCTTAGCTAAACAAAATGCTTTAATGTTAAAGCATGAGTCATAAACCTAGTCATCATGCATTAATGAACCATTAAATGCATCCAATGAAAACTCAACACCAATTAATCCTAGTCACCTCATCTAGATGCTTCTAGAACACTGACTCACCTCAACTGAAGAAAAGATAAATCCGTCTTTAACCGAATGTTAAAAGATGGTTGATAGAAAACTGGAAACTGACAACTTCCAAAAGTGATCCTGAAACGACTTTCAGGATAACCCCGTAACTGTATAAATATACCCGCATTTGTATTACGACCGAATACAAATGCAACTGAGACAAAGATATTATATCTACTCAATATAATACTCAGATCCGGCTTAAACCAAAGCCGACCAGTATCATCTGCCCGAAAAATAACACGTGCGTAAACGCACGTGCATTTTCCGAACCCTGCCATAATACCATACGGCCTCTACAACGTTTCGCCCGAACTTGGGAAACTGTCTGTTGGGGACTCTAATGACTCGTCAGTACCCTGGCAGTGGGTTTAACCACAAACCGTCAGCGGCACTAGCAATGCGTAACGGCGGCCCATGGACTGACCTCAAGGGAGGCTGATGAGCGAACTCATCCAGAAACCCTACTGAGCCTAACAGTGACAATGTATATACAGTTCGGTCCGTTCGTCTATGAGTATCGCATATCTGTCTAGAGGGCTAGCAACGTCAGACCCCCAATAGCAGTATAAGTCGTGTCGGAGTGAAGCCCAATAACAACCTGAGATACTACTGGAGTACCTACCAGTAAATCTCCTGCCACGGCCGTGTGCTTTGTGTAATGGCTCTCCTAGACACAGCTCGATCTCGACCCCAATACCGGGAGAGACGAATCCCCTACCGATCCGCTCACGTGCCTCCATATGGCTCGGGACTGTACCCAAAAGCTACCTGTTTGCACGACTCCTTTGAGCCGTGGTAGGGTAGAAATCAAAGCACAGTGGGAACTCACACGAGACAAATGACGACCTCAGGTCGATGAACTAACCTGTACACATGTCACCAGGGAACTGCTATCTGATGATAGATATAGTACTAACTAGCAGATTCCCGGCGAGTCCTGTCCGGTGTACTCATAACCCAATGAGCACCTGTATACATCTTAGGTGATCCAACTATCACCAGTGGCTTATGAGACCGGCCACCGCCCCTCGTCGGGGTCTCGACTGTACACACTAGTCTACTCCAGAGTATCGATGCCCTGTCTCGAAACTCCCACGACTAGGGACCACAATTAAGGATATGCGTATAAACCACCCAACTCTCACGTATATGATCGCCATCATACTGTTGGTAGTAAAGCAAGATCCTAAGGGCTCTATCAAAGTGTAACATGTAATCAGTCACCTGAACATGTACACGACTGATAAAGGCAAACCAGATAGTATACTATCATCTTGAGTAAGACTGTCCTACCGGTATAGGTCCTCTGCAATCATTGCAATCACGTACCTGCGATCCAATAATTGACTATGAGGGCACTATCTCCAACAATCTCCCACTTGCACTCAAGGCTAATTATTGCGATGTCAACTACTCACAGCCCGTGTGAAACCGAACATCCAACTCCTCTACTAATCAGTATCACAAAGCCCGTTTGTAAAACTATTGTGTTCGAGAAATAGCCTTAGTGAGTGGATCCGCCTAGAAGTTTATTTCTATATCTCTCTTAATCTCAAGTTCGCGGAGAAAGCCATCTCCCGAATTGAGTAATACCTGTCTTAGAATGTGTCTGGATATCTGATGGGACCTAGTTCATAAATGAACTCCAAATCCAAACTTCTTAGACTGTATCGATCACTGAACCTAATCAGTATCCGGCACCATGCCACCCACAGTATCCTCTTGAACCACCTGTCCATAATATTGTCCCTCTTTGTCAGAGGGAAAAACTATAACTCTGACAATCACTCTGTCATCCATGTCACCTTTGAAGCTTGGAATGATAACCGTCTCCTGAAGGAGGCTGCCGTCATCAAATCCGTAGAACATGTACTTATGTTCTAAAACTGCTTCCTTATGTTTCTCCAGGATTGGATTAATACAAACTTATTGCATCTAGTGCAAAACCAACATTTGGTGTGGTACTTGACATCTCATGATTGACTCAATTGCCTAAGCAAGTGATCTGCCAATCATGCACATCCCTCTCCCCTTTAGTCTGTAAGACACCTTTAGAGAGGGTGACTCCATCACCTGCAGGTACACCACCATGCTAGGAGTCATCTATTCTAAAAACCATTAGAATACTGTCAAAGTACCTACATTGGGAAACTACCCAAATCCAGATCTAAAGCCATAGATCCAGAAACCAGAATGTCAAATATTATATCCATATCCTGTCTGGAGAAACAACTGTGTGACGACCACAGTACAACCGATCGTAGTATAGGAATTTTACTTCCTACTCTGTGTATGTCATCCAGATACCATGACATCACACCTTACTACCTCCTTAACAGATCCATCCACTATTCTGATGAAGTCAAACCTATGACTGTCACATCAAAATTAGATGATCTATCTCCGCTATAACTTCTCAAGTCTATAAATAGACATAAGCTACTTGCCCACTATGCTTCCGATGCTCCCACTGACTACGACAACCCTCCTACCGGGTCTCATAGACTGGAACAACAGTAGTGTCAAGTCTGGGTAGATAAGAACCTCCCTGTCACCGTCCTTAAGGCTACCAAAGTACCTCTCGGGTGTCTGAGGTTACCCACCAAATCTGCGGAGTGGCTATTGGAATGTCAAACCTGATTGAATATATAGGTCCTATTAAATTTTCCGTAATCGTTCGCGGTTCTGGAATCACTTCCAGTTCTACCATACTCCCACTACTGTTTTCTGAAAAAGATCCATTTTACTAAAACTGTGGCGAGTCAAGAACAATATCACTATTGATCTTCCAAATGGTAGAATATCAACCCTCGTCATAGCCAGGGTCAACCCACAAACAGCCATTACAGAAACGTGCCCTGAGTTATCCAGAGTCTGGTTTTAAGCATAAGCTGGACAACTCCCCGTACCTCAATATCTTTTAAGGTACGAACTATTCTATATCCAATATAGAAACTTTGGCACTAATTTAATTGGAACCATATTCAAACCATGCAGCTGTCTCCAGTGCATATCAACTTAATGGAAAGAGGCTAATCAGCATTACTCGACTTAGGAATCCATCCAATTATGAGTAACCTGAAAGAGAAACACGTTTCTCAAAACCATCACTATCATCTGAACACCAATCACAAGAATCTACATCTTCGATCTCTTTGAAGAATCCCGATACTTGTGATACCTGGTTCTCTACTTTATTCTTATACCCACAACTTCTCAAAACTTAGACCTTGTATTTCTACGAAACACTTGTCTAAATACTAGAGAAGTTATAAGTAAACAGAACATAGTACGAGGACCTACCCCTTTGTCCTGATGGACACTGGAAAACATACAATACTCTGTATAAGTCCGCTGAGTTAAATAACTCATAACCTGTGCGTCGTAAGTTGAAAACTGTACCCTGGCGATTTCCTCAAATATCACCAATTACAACGAATTCCGATATAATGAGGATAATCACCTAATTCCCAATAACTTACTCCCACTCATCATCTGTAAAACCATACAGATATGAGAATGAAACCTGGTAAATACATACCCTTGGAGTAAGTGTCTAATCGGGAAAACAGTTTTTCTTTAACAATGCACTGAAACATGAAACTGTTTCGTGGGGGTATCCTGGTATTCATAGCAATGCCTCTTCCATAATCCAATTCATGACTTCAACCGTATATTTTATTGCCATCTCTCCAAATCCCTTTATTTGTCTTTAGTCGTTACCTTCTGTACACCATTGTTAGGCTAAATGGTTTTCTTCCTTCCCTACCGTTCGGCACCAGCCTATGGTTTGGAAGAAGACTATCCAGTAAGCATAATAGGTGTACCCTCCTAAACCAAGGAGTACTCGCAACTGAGAGAAGGTGATGATAAAAGACAACTGAATAATACCTTATTCTTTTAAAGGTGAATTAGGAGTGGCGATGAAGTACGCGGTTTTGGTCGTGAATGATAACAGTCGCAATTTACTTTGCTCTCTTTCTAATCCCTTTATTTTGTCTTTACATATTACCTTCTGCACACCCTACTTAGGCTAATTGGTTTTCTTCATTCCCTACCTTTCGGCACCAGCCTATGGTTTGGAATAAGACTATCCAATAAGCGTAATAGGTGTACTCTCCTAAATCAAGGAGCTCTCGCAACCTGAGAGAAGGTGATAATAAAAGACAACTGAATAAACCAATTCTATTTCTCCTGAACCTGGATCCATCCTCGAAGAAGTCCCTTCGAGTTCATATATAACCATACGATGGATCTATCCAATGGAAGTGGATATCCGTAGTAATACGGGTGTTCTAAGAAATTCAAAGGGTAAAAGAAGGAGTGGCAATGACTTATGCAACTCAGACAATCCAAAAGCCAGTATTTTAAGAAGGTTCGGTCAACCTGGTCACTGAGTCATAGTCTAGGGTCGGTCAAAGGTCGCTACCAAAGAGAGAGAGAAAAGAAACACTCTGCGTACACTCTAACCTAGATCAGAATGGTTATCACTTTATCTAATCCGGAAACCTCCCACTGTCCTGTCAAATTCTCCTCCAAACCTGAAAGAAGAATTAATCGGGATCACCCGAAGAGTAAACCAACTCATCAGTAGGAATCGGGATCCAACTCTCATCGCATGATAACGTGACGGAATCCACTCGCGTTATCATACTCCAGAAGGTATGCGCATGCCTGGCAAGTTTCAGTTTCTTTAGAAACTCCCGATATGATTTTTACCCCATGCTCTTATGATCGTGACTAAGGGCCAACCCATCATAAGTCACATGTCAAGTTCTTCCCATCATTATCTTGTTAATTTGAACCCATCCATACTCGCCCTTGACTAAGGGCCAACAAGGCTGTACGACTGTCACAAACCAACGCATCTATCTATGCAACATGTGAACACCCCAGCAGCTACCAATCACTATGTCCTAGCTAAGGGCCAGACCAACATAGCTTGAATACTACTGACCATTCATATGAAATGACGGAGGGCTACGGCTGGTTTTTGGCGAAAAACCTTTTACGTAGTGAACTTGATATCGCTGAAGGAACCTGATAGCTTTTTAAAATATAGTGGCGAAAACCTTTTGCTAAAGAAGTCACTCCCGGTAAAGGGATCTCGGCTCTTTCCTCATGGAATGAGGTGCAGGATATTCCACTGAATACCGCTATGCAAAGCAACTTGTAATCGACTATAGCTAAGTTATTACCCTGACGCAAACTTCTGCCCAAGGGGTCAGTCCCGGTGAAGGGATATCGGCCTTTGCCCCGTCGAATGAGGTGCAGGATATTCCACTGAATACCGCTATGCATAACAAAAGAAAACGTCTTTGCAATAACACTTTTTAAATTTGTTCCAACAACTGTAAACAGGTTTGCTTTACTTTGCATTGATCAGAATCAACACAGTCCCATCATTTAATCACACCAGAAAAGAACGAAAATAAAATGTACGTATATGCCATCCGCATTCGTCACTGGGTCCCGTCATCACCCGTTAGGTTACTTAACTAACGACAGAGCGGGGACTGGACTAGCGCGGGTGTAAAACATATACAACATCTAATAGTATATAAACCAATATACAATAATCGCTCCAGGCGTGATAGTATGCAACATTACAGAAAAGTAATAAGCATCACAGAACAATACAGATATCTGGGATCCCCGGGTTTCACAGAGCCGCTGCTGAAACTCGACGTTCCCCTGTCGTGTGGATAGCCTGTGCAATGAAACCTAGACCCCTACGGGTGCGGCAAGTTACCCGCCAAAACCTGAAGCAAGGCAGCCCCCTACAGCATAGTGAATGGACCACCCAGCACTTCACGGAATCCGGTAATCTTGGGCACCCCTCCTTGGGTCAACCTGTACCCCTTACGACTGCGGTGAATAGTCTGCCAATTCTAGAGTGGGGCCCCTCTGCCTCTCAAAGCCATGAGATGCGGACCCGTTGCTTCTCAGAACCCGGCTATCCGTGCACTCCGTCTCGGGGCAAAACCAAGTACAGAAATAAATAATAGTACAACGGGTACATCGACCGCAACCTGGTCGTGCCCCAAAAGAATATTATACAACAGGCAGTGACGGCAGTCCACATGTTGGACGCTCGCCCCGCAATATCAAATGTACAAATAAACTCAAACTGTACTATCATTGCACACTGCTATCCACCACGACAAATCCGCAACATCACAGCACAAAACAGAACATCAACGCGAATGTCACGTTCGCAAACCCGTCTAAAAGAACTATAGCAATCAAACGCGGTTTACCGATCAAATGACATTCCCGGTCGGAGATATAATGTAAGCACTGTAAACTAACGTGTTTAAATTTCGATCGACAAAATATCAAGAAGTGGGCCCCACGACTTACTGGTGAACAGTAACAAAACCTGGGCCCAAATGATATATACCAAAACCCCCAAATTCCAACAGAGAAGACACATACAAAATTTGGTGCACTGATCCCATCATATGGCCGCGGATGCGCGGCTAAACCATGGGTTTGGCCGCTAATCCGCGGCGCTTTGGTGAGATCACGTGCTCAAATTTTGCACGTGTGCTTAAAAAACCCTGCACAGTTTTCTGAGATGTGTGGAATATTTTTAGGACACCATTTAAAATCAACAGAAACTGTCAAGTTGGAAAAATGCGATTTTTGATTTTCGTTTCGATCGATATTTTAAACGCGTTAGCACAAGTTAGTATAGCAAAATGGTGAGGCTCTGATACCACTGTAAGTCTACGCTAGCGCCCCGGCAGTCTACAGATGCCAAATGCGGAACAAAAAACTTTTAACTGGCGCTATCGTATACTTTAACCCGGATCTGCCATTATTGCTAAACTAACAAACTGTAAAGAGTGTGGAAAGGTTATACCGAACGATCCGAGTCCTTCGTTCTTTAACCATCATCCTACGCTCCGTTGCGGCTGCTCCGATCTCGTCGATCTCCGATCTCCTCGTCCAGGTGGCACCACGTCAATGATTCTTTAAACGGGCTCCCGCCTCTGACTTGAGGCAACTCGATCGTCAAGTTTGCTAAAAGAGACGACCAAGAATGATGTAGAGAATGAGTAGATGACTTTGTCTCACTTCGTCCAAATCCGTGGACGATCGGTTAATGAAGTTGCCGAGGGAATTGGGTGATGGAATGAAATGGACTGTAAAATTCCATGCACCCCAAATACTATCATATTCTTTCTACAAATGAAACATCAAGTGAGAGAGTGAGGGAGGAGAGAGAGGGCCGGCCATATATAGGTAGAGGGAGGTGAGTGTAGGAGAGAGGGGAGAGTAACCTTAAGCAAAAGATCATGAACAAATATCCTTAGCTAAACAAAATGCTTTAATGTTAAAGCATGAGTCATAAACCTAGTCATCATGCATTAATGAACCATTAAATGCATCCAATGAAAACTCAACACCAATTAATCCTAGTCACCTCATCTAGATGCTTCTAGAACACTGACTCACCTCAACTGAAGAAAAGATAAATCCGTCTTTAACCGAATGTTAAAAGACGGCTGATAGAAAACTGGAAACTGGCAACTTCCAAAAGTGATCCTGAAACGACTTTCAGGATAACCCCGTAACTGTATAAATATACCCGCATTTGTATTACGACCGAATACAAATGCAACTGAGACAAAGATATTATACCTACTCAATATAATACTCGGATCCGGCTTAAACCAAAGCCGACCAGTATCATCTGCCCGAAAAATAACACGTGCATAAACGCACATGCATTTTCCGAACCCTGCCATAATACCATACGGCCTCTACAACGTTTCGCCCGAACTTGGGAAACTGTCTGTGGGGGACTCTAATGACTCGTCAGTACCCTGGCAGTGGGTTTAACCACAAACCGTCAGCGGCACTAGCAATGCGTAACGGCTGCCCATGGACTGACCTCAAGGGAGGCTGATGAGCGAACTCATCCCGAAACCCTACTGAACCTAACAGTGAAAATGTATATACAGTCCGGTCCGTTCGTCTATGAGTATCGCATATCTGCCTAGAGGGCTAGCAACGTCAGACCCCCAATAGCAGTATAAGTCGTGTCGGAGTGAAGCCCAATAACACCCTGAGATACTACAGGAGTACCTACCAGTAAATCTCCTGCCACGGCCGTGGGCTTTGTGTAATGGCTCTCCTAGACACAGCACGATCTTGCCCCCAAAACCGGGAGAGACGAATCCCCTGCCGATCCGCTCACGTGCCTCCATATGGCTCGGGACTGTACCCAAAAGCTACCTGTTTGCACGACTCCTTTGAGCCGTGGTAGGGTAGAAATCAAAGCACAGTGGGAACTCACACGAGACAAATGACGACCTCAGGTCGATGAACTAACCTGTACACATGTCACCAGGGAACTGCTATCTGACGGTAGATATAATACTAACTAGCAGATTCCCGGCGAGTCCTGTCCGGTGTACTCATAACCCAATGAGCACCTGTATACATCTTAGGTGATCCAACTGTCACCAGTGGCTTGTGAGACCGGCCACCGCCCCTCGTCGGGGTCTCGACTGTACACACTAGTATACTCCGGAGTATCGATGCCCTGTCTCGAAACTCCCACGACTAGGGACCACAATTAAGGATATGCGTATAAACCACCCAACTCTCACGTATATGATCGCCATCATACTGTTGGTAGTAAAGCAAGATCCTAAGGGCTCTATCAAAGTGTAACATGTAATCAGTCACCTGAACATGTACACGACTGATAAAGGCAAACCAGATAGTATACTATCATCTTGAGTAAGACTGTCCTACCGGTATAGGTCCTCTGCAATCATTGCAATCACGTACCTGCGATCCAATAATTGAATATGAGGGCACTATCTCCAACATAATGTATATTGTATTGATTGTATTGATTTGTACTTATCATACTTGACGAGACCATGGTATAAGTTGTTCATGTAAACAGATTCAGGATATATCAAGTAATCATATAGTCAAGTTCAAGATATAGCTATGGTTTGGTCAAGTCAAGTTATGTTGCATGTTTGATATTGTTCCAGTATTCATGTTCAAGTGTTCGTGTTTGGTATATTGGATTCATTTTTGGATTGGACTCAGATTGATACTTGGACTCAAACTTGAGTCAGACACTTTAAACAGAATTTGGATCCTGAATTAGGTTTAGGATGTTATCGGTAACTATTGCACATGGACGGCAGGATTTGTGTCTTTTTCCAAAACAATTATTATTGAAATCTCCATTTTAGTTTTCTATCTTAAATAGGCAAACACTCACTTTCTCCGGCTCCCTGAGGCTCAAAAGAATTGATCCCGCTTAAACCTATATTTACTAGGGTCCTTAATGTAATTTTATATAACTCGAGAGGATTTTATGAAAAATATTTTATATACTTTCAAAATAAATCTCGAGTAATTATTCATGTTCTTTAGGGTTTTCATGGATGTGAATTTTAAAGAATGAGGTATATTAGTGAATAGTAACTTAGCTTGAATAGTTCTTGGTATTTTAGTAAAACTTGTCTTGTATTGATACTTGATGGTATTTTAGTGAAACTTGTCATTCGTTTATTTTTTAGAAAACATGGAATTTTATTATATATTAAAAATATATAATTTGATAATATTTATATAATTGTTGAAAATTAATTTTATTTATTAAGTAGAAAATCTCGTTTTTCTTAAAAATCGTATTAAAATTCTTTCGAGATCGTATGCATCCTGAGGAGGTCTGCATCTCGCTCTACTAGTCCCGAGGATGTATGATAATTCGCACTATCCAAACCGGATTTTCCAAAATGGGTTGTAGAGGCATAATTGTAAAGAGTTTGATAATACAATTCGAAGAAAACGAGTTTTTATAGTTCAAGGTATTTTGATGAAAAGTCGTATTTTGCCACAAAAGTTATGTTTCAAGATAATCGTGTTATGTCAAGATGTGTATATGTGAGAGATATGTCATTATCTCGTGAGGTTTTCTAAAGGTAATATTAAGCAAAACAATAAAAGATGTCATATGTAAAGTTTGTGGTATTTAAACGAAAAACACAATTTAAAGTTACATAACATGTTATTTTAAGATGAAAATTGTTCTAATTATTTATTTTATGATTTATAAGCAAGGTATAGTAATATGGATGAGTGATTCTTAAGAAAAATTGTAATTTTAAAGATTATAGAATCGAATGTCGGTATAACTCCACTTAGCGACAAGTTTTGAAAAGTAAAATTTTTATGGTAGAAAGAGAAGAGGGGAGATGTGACTTACTTGCTAAAAGAATAGAAGGGAGGTAGAGGAAGAGAAAGGTAGCCTTGTAGTCGCGGGGTCGTTGGAATCGTCTCGAATCCTCGCCGGAAATTGACCTAGGGCTAACTCCACCTGTACTCTTCTTAGACTTATAATTTTTTTGAGAATTTTGGCAATAGATTTCAGAATGAAGAGGGCTAGGGTATGGGGTTGTATTTATAGGGTGGAATTAGGATTTTGGAATTGAAGAAAGAATTAAAAAGCATTTAAAATTGGATTTAAAACTTCATTTTAATTCTCTGTTAATTTTCAGGGAAATCAAACAGAACAGGGGTAGTGGGGTATGCCAAGGGGTGTTGTGGGCAAAGCATGGGGGATTATCTCCTACGGACGGCCGGCGTCGCCGGGCTCATGGCCGATCTCGCCGGTCCAATGGGGGCATTGGGGCTTTAGATTCTGCCACTGTCTCTGGCTGTGTACACAATATTTTACACATGTTTATTTTTCTGTCTTTTTATTTTTACGTGTATTGCACGTGTAAACTTTTGGGCTTCTAAAAAGTTTAAAAGAAAAATCAAGAAAAATAATATGTGGCTGATGGGATTCGAACACAGGGGCTACGTCACAGTAGTGCAGAGGTTTTACCAGTGAGCTACAAGTTGTTTCTTGCTGTTCTTAAACAAAAATAACTTTTAAATTATGCTCAGGCTTGCAAACTCTTTTCTGTACTTTAAGAAGAAAAATTTTGTACAGAAAAATTATGGTCGTTACATTTTACCCTCCTTATAAAAATTTCATCCTCGAAATTTATAGAAGGAAGTTGTAACAGATTCAAGAAAATTTGATGACAGCGGTGGTGAAAAGAACTACTGAAAGTGCATGAAAAAAATATGTTTGAAAGAACAAAAGGATGCAAGGGTTTTGGAAGAAAAAGAATTACCAGTGCCTAGTGTACGGAGAAGTAGATGCGACGGGCCGCGACGTATTTACTCAGAAGTAAACACGTTAAGCGTAAATAAGCAATATAAAAATGAATACACAAGAATAATAAGAGATGTAGTAATAACAGCAACTTTTATTAACATTCTTTCTTTACATACAACTGAAAAGAAAAATACAATGATAGAAAGCGATGCCTAAACAGTGGCATATGAACTGAAAAGAAAAATAAGTACAAGTGAAAGCCTAACGCCGGGGGTACATTCCTCCTAGCTGGAGGCACATTCCTTTGTTCTTGGGGCATGTTTCTCTGCTTTTGAGGCATGTTTCTCATTGCCTGGTGGAACTGACGAGGAGGCTGTGCAGGAGGTCCACAAGGAGGTGGAGCAGGTAGGGCTAAAGCGAGGAGCAGGAGCCTGAATAGCTGGCCGCCGCGGAAAGGTGTTAGCTGGTCTGGGAGCTAGATTTGGATTTCGTCTTTGAGGACATGCTACGATGTCGTGAGTGGATGCGCCACAAACTAAGCACAGGCCGTTTGCACGCCTGCAATCCTTCACCAGATGTCCATTCCTCTTGCAGTAGAAGCAAAAATCTGGACTTGGCTGATTAAATGTTTCTTCCGGTCTCCTCGGTGCAAAAGTTAGCATGGAAAAGGCTCCTCCTGCCATCTGGGTGGCAGGGCGCTTCAAACCGGCAGTCTAAGGTCTGCCCTTCTTCTTCACTACTGCCTCATATCGTCGGGCAGCCTTCAGCGCAAGATCATGGGTTGGGAAATTCCCTGTAGCTAATGCAGCTTGTATCTTCGGGTCTAACACTTGTTGAAATCTTCTTGCCCGGATCTCATGTTGGAGATAGTGCCCTCTTAGTCAATTATTGGATCGCAGGTACGTGATTGCAATGATTGCGGAGGACCTATCCCGGTTGCACAGTCTTACTCGAGATGATAGTATGCTATCTGGTTTGCCTTTATCAGTCGTGTACATGTTCAGGTGACTGATTGCATGTTACACTTTGATAGAGCCCTTAGGATCTTGCTTTACTACCAACAGTATGATGGCGATCATATACGTGAGAGTTGGGTAGTTTATATGCATATCCTTAATAGTGGTCCCTAGTCGTGGGAGTTTCGAGACAGGGCATTGATACTCCGGAGTAGACTAGTGTGTACAGTCGAGACCCCGACGAGGGGCGGTGGCCGGTCTCACAAGCCACTGGTGTCAGTTGGATCACCTAAGATGTATACAGGTGCTCATTGGGTTATGAGTACACCGGACAGGACTCGCCGGGAATCTGCTAGTTAGTATTATATCTACCGTCAGATAGCAGTTCCCTGGTGACATGTGTACAGGTTAGTTCATCGACCTGAGGTCGTCATTTGTCTCGTATGAGTTCCCACTGTGCTTTGATTTCTACCCTACCACGGCTCAAAGGAGTCGTGCAAACAGGTAGCTTTTGGGTACAGTCCCGAGCCATATGGAGGCACGTGAGCGGATCGGCAGGGGATTCGTCTCTCCCGGTATTGGGGGCGAGGTCGTGCTGTGTCTAGGAGAGCCATTACACAAAGCCCACGGCCGTGGCAGGAGATTTACTGGTAGGTACTCCAGTAGTATCTCAGGGTGTTATTGGGCTTCACTTCGACACGACTTATACTGCTATTGGGGGTCTGACGTTGCTAGCCCCCTAGGCGGATATGCGATACTCATTGACGAACGGACCGGACTGTATATACATTGTCACTGTTAGGCTCAGTAGGGTTTTCGGAGGAGTTCGCTCATCGGTCTCCCTTGAGTTCGCTCCTCGGCCACCCTTGAGGTCAGTCCATGGGCAGCCGTTACGCATAGCTAGTGCCGCTGACGGTTTGTGGTTAAACCCACTGCCAGGGTAGTGACGAGTCATTAGAGTCCCCCACAGACAGTTTCCCAAGTTCGGGCGAAACGTTGTAGAGGCCGTATGGTTTTATGGCAGGGTTCGGAAAATGCACGTGCGTTTACGCACGTGTCGATTTTCGGACAGATGATACTGGTCGGCTTTGGTTTAAGCCGGATCCGAGTATTATATTGAGTAGGTATAATATCTTTGTCTCAGTTACATTTGTATTCGGTCGTAATACAAATGCGGGTATATTTATACAGTTTCGGGGTTATCCTGAAAGTCGTTTCAGGATCACTTTTGGAAGTTGCCAGTTTCCAGTTTTCTATCAGCCGTCTTTTAACATTCGGTTAAAGACGGGTTTATCTTTTCTTCTGTATGAGTGAGTCATCATTCTAGAAGCTTCTAGAAGTGGTGAAGTGGCTAATGAGTCATCTTGACTTTAATGGTGCATTTATTATATGGTGACTATGCTTAATGATTCATGCTTTGTGATTAAAGCTTTTTGTTTTCCTTAAGATATTTTCTTCTTGATCTTTTAAGTGAGAAGCTTTTTTGTGGTCACCCCCCTCTCCTACGGTCACCTCCCTCCTTCATATAAAATGGCCGGCCTTCTCTCTCCTCCTCACTTCACTTGTTGATTTCATTTTAGAGAGAAAAGATTATGATAGGTTTTATCGGTGTATGGAATTTCACAGTCCATTTCATTCCATCACCCGATTCCTTCGGCAACTTCATTTACCGATCGTCCACGGACTTGGACGAAGTGAGACAAAGTCATCTACTCATTCTCTACATCATTCTTGGTCGTCTCTTTTAGCAAACTTGACGATCGAGTTGCCTCGAGTCAGAGGCGGGAGCCCGTTTAAAGAACCGATCATGTGGTGCCACCTCGACGAGGAGATCGGAGATCGACGAGATCGGAGCAGCCGCAATGGAGCGTGGGATGATGGTTAAAGAACGAAGGACTCGGATCGTTCGGTATAACCTTTCTACACTCTTTACAGTTTGTTAGTTTAGCAATAATGGCAGATCCGGGTTAAAGTATACGATAGCGCCAAGTTTAAAAAGTTTTTGTTCCGCATTTGGCGTCTGTAGACTGCCGGGGCGCTAGCATAGACTTACAGTGGTATCAGAGCCTCACCATTTTGCTATACTAACTTGTGCTAACGCGTTTAAAACATCGATCCGACCGGAAATCGAAAACTGCAAAAATCCAAGCCGACAGTTTCTGTTGAATTTTTTGTAAGTCGATGTACTTCACCCCAGTACTTGTGGGGAGGCGGAATTTTCAAAACTTATCAAGTTTAAACAACGAACATCGACTAACCGCTTGAATCGAAGCTAAACTATAAATAACCGTATTCTAAGAGTTTCATATCACTTGTGATTAGGGATTATACCTAATGAAACCGGTCCTTCTTCTTTGTGTCCTCCTTTGTTCTCCTCGACCTTCTCTAGGTAGTAGACGATCCACCCGAGAGCAAAACACCAAGCTAAACCTCTAACTTGAGGTAACTAATCAACTTTGATTGCTAATCAAAGATGAAAGGATGATATAGAGTGAAGGTTATGGATTGTTTAGTCTAACTAATCCTTTGATCTCAACATATGAGGATTAAGGATTAGGGTTTGAAGATGAGAGCTTGAGGAGAGAGAATGTGAGATAAGATAATGAGAGGAGTGAGAGTGTATCATAATATATTATGAAGCATTTCTTTTTAACAATAATGAATAATGGAAATGAATAAGCATGCTTCATAAAATATCTAGTGGTGATTCATTAGCATGAGTCATTAAGCAATAAATGTGCATTAATGAAATGAATGAATCACCACCATGACTCACTTTCTTATCCAAAAGAAACCTCCTTAGTCACATCTTCTAGAAGCTTCTCGAGTAATTACGAGAACGCCCCTCCGATCCGTAAAAATACGGAAAAACTTTAGACTGTATAAATCCAATAACCAGATACCAGTAACTGGCTTAAACCAAAGCCGACTGGTAAAAACTGTCCGAAAGTCGTACGCGCGTAAACGCACGTATGCGTCCGAACCCTTTGTCGCAAAACCATGCAACCTCTATATCGTTTCGCCTGGAGTAGGAAACTCTCTGTGTGGGACTCTAGAGACTCAACTACTACGCTGGCAGTGGGTTTAACCACAGACCGCAAGCGGCACTAGCTGTACGTAACGGTCCCTAGGTAGTTGTCGATAAGAAGGCCGATGATAAAACCCATCCGAACTCCTACTGAGTCTGATGTGACAATCTCCATACAGTCCGGTCCGTTCGTCCAAGACTATCGCATATCGGGCCTAGGGGGGCGGCAAGCGTCAGTCCCCTAATAGCGGTATAAGTCGTGTCGGAGTGAAGCCTATTACACCCTGAGAAACTACTGGAACCTACCAGCAAATCTCGCTTGCCCTGGCCAGGGACTTTGCGTAATGGCTCTCTGACACAGCACGATATCTACTCCCAATACCGGGAGGGACGAATCCTGTCTAACCGCCACTGCCTCCAAGTGCTCGGGACTGCACCCAACTGCTACCTGTTTGCACGACTCCTTTGAGCAGTGGTAGGGTAGCAATCAAAGAACAGTGGGACACACTCGAGGCGAAGTAGCAGTATCAAGTCTGCGGACTACGCTGTACTCATGTCACCTGGGAACTGTTCACTGGCGACTGGTATCAAACCAACCAACAGTTCCCTGTGAGTCCTGTCCGGTGTACCCGTAACCTAACGAGCACCTGTATACTATCTCCAGTACGACGTACTGACGGCTGTGGGACAGACCATCTCCCCAACTGGGATGAGAAGCGTACACACTAGTCTACTCCGGAGTATCGATGCTCTGTCTCGATAATCCAACGACCAGGGACCTGAATAAGGATGTGCTTGTAGACTACCCAGCCCCCACTAGTGTGACTGCCATCACAACGCTGGTAGACAAGCAAGATCCTAAGAGCTCTATCAATACGTATACTCACATATTAAGATAGAAAAACCAAGTAGCATACTACCATGTTTAGCAAGACTGTTAGATACATGTGAATATCCCAAGCTTCCATTAAGTAATATACAAGCTAGTATGATACAGTAATGGCCTTCTAGGGCATAAACACTAACAATCTCCCACTTGCACTAGGGCCATGTACTGGCATATCGTAGACCAATGATCTCGAGCAGCCTCTCGAACTGAATCTGAGGAAGGGCCTTCGTGAATGGATCAGCAATGTTCTCTTCTGAAGCAACTCTCCGAACCTCGATCTCCTGACGATCAATGATCTCCCTAATCAGATGATACCGCCTCAAGATGTGTCTGGACTTCTGATGGGACCTTGGTTCCTTCGCTAAAGCTATAGCTCCGTTGTTGTCGCAATACAGAGGTATTGGATCAACTATGGTAGGAACCACCTGAAGTTCTGTTAGGAACTTCTTCATCCAGACTGCTTCTTTTGCGGCATCGCAAGCAGCTATATACTCCGCTTCCATCGTCGAGTCAGCAACGGTGTCCTGCTTGGAGCTCTTCCAGCACACCGCCCCTCCATTGAGGGTAAAGACATAACCTGACATGGACTTGGAATCGTCCTTATCACTCTGGAAGCCGGAATCAGCAAAGGCCTCCAACCTGAGGTCTTTTCCGCCGTAAACCAAGAACATCTCCTTAGTCCTCCTCAGGTACTTGAGAATGTTCTTTACTGCTATCCAGTGTTTCTCCCCTGGGTCTGACTGATACCGGCTTACCACGCTCAGTGCATAAGCTACATCTGGTCTGGTACACAACATCGCATACATTATAGAGCCTACCGCAGAAGCGTAGGGTATAATAGACATGCGTTCCCTTTCCAAATCAGTCTTGGGAGACATCTCTTTGGAGAGGGTGATTCCGTGACAAGCCGGTAGATTACCGCGCTTAGAATCTTCCATACTGAATCTTTTCAGTACAGTGTCGATATACCTGGACTGCGAAAGTCCCAACATCCTCTTGGATCTATCACGATAGATCCGGATCCCCAGAATGTAAGAGGCATCATCCAGGTCTTTCATGGAGAACCTGTGTGACAAGAATCCTTTGACAGATTGTAGCATAGGAATGTCATTTCCTATCAATAGAATGTCATCCACGTACAAGACGAGGAATACGACACTTCTGGCCACAACTTTACTATATATGCACGGTTCATCTGGATTTTTGATAAAGTCATATTCTTTGACTGTCTCATCAAAACAGATGTTCCAACTCCGCGATGCCTGCTTTAGTCCATAAATAGACTTAAGCAGCTTGCACACTTTCCCGCTGCTCCCACTCTGATTGAAACCCTCTGGCTGATCCATATAGACGCTCTCTTCTAAATTTCCATTCAGAAAAGCCGTCTTTACGTCCATCTGCCAGATTTCATAATCATGGAAGGCAGCAATAGCAAGAAGGACCCGAATGGATTTGAGCATAGCCACTGGAGAAAAAGTTTCGTCATAGTCCAAACCAGGTCTTTGACGAAAACCCTTTGCAACAAGTCTAGCCTTATAGGTTTCCACCTGTCCATCTACACCAATCTTTTTCTTGAAGATCCATTTGCATCCAATGGGTTTTACCCCATCTGGAGCAAAGTCCAAAGTCCATACTTTGTTGGTGTACATGGACTCCATTTCGGTCCGCATTGCATCTAGCCATCGTACCGAGTCGCCGCTCTGGATGGCCTGCTGGAAGTCAGTAGGTTCATCATCATCTGTGATGCAATCCTCTCTATCCCCGTCAATGAGAAAACCGTAGTATCTCTCAGGCGGATGAGACGGCCTACTACTCCTGCGGAGGGGTGCGGGAATGTTCTGTTCTTCTTGAACCTCTGTTTCTACCAAAATTTCAGTAGCAGCTTGTGGTTCTGGAATTTCTTCCAGTTCTATTTCGCTCCCATTTGTATCCTTTTCTAAAACTTGTTGTTCTAAAAAATGGGCATTACGAGAAACAAAAACCTTTTGTTCCTCTGCGTAATAGAAGCAATATCCCTTGGAGTTCTTTGGATATCCTACAAGCTTACACAGTACTGATCGTGCCTCGAGCTTGTCCACATGCTGCTTTTTTACAAAAGCTGGACATCCCCAAATCCTTACATACTGAAGATAGGGTTTCTTCCCACTCCACATCTGATATGGTGTGGTAGGCACAGTTTTGGTTGGAACTCTGTTCAAAATATATGCCGCTGATTCTAGCGCATATCCCCAGAAAGATCGCGGTAACTCAGTATTACTCATCATGGATCGTACCATATCCAATAGGGTTCGATTCCTTCTCTCCGATACACCGTTGTGCTGTGGAGTGTATGGAGGAGTAAGCTGAGAGAGAATTCCTTTCTCTTTTAGGTAACCTAGGAACTCGGCACTTAAGTATTCTCCACCTCGATCAGATCTCAGTGTCTTAATACTTTTGCCTGTTTGGTTTTCCGCTTCACTCTTGAATTCCAGGAATTTCTCAAAGGCCTCTGATTTATGCTTCATTAAGAAAACATATCCATACCTAGAGAAATCATCTGTAAAAGTAATGAAGTAGGAATAACCACCTCTTGCATGTGTAGACATTGGACCACATACATCACTGTGTATGAGTCCTAAGAGCCCGCTCGCTCTTACTCCTTGTCCAGTAAATGGAGTCTTTGTCATCTTTCCTTTGAGACAAGATTGACAAGTGTCATAGGTTTGATATTCGAACGTGTCCAAATATCCTTCTCTATGCAACTTAGTCAACCTTCTCTCATTGATGTGACCCAGTCTACAATGCCATAAGAAAGCTTTATTTAAATCTGGAGACTTTCTTTTTAGTGTGTTCTGGACATTGAAAATTTGGAGTTGGTTTAACACATATATGCCGTTATTTAGAGTACCAGACCCAATCAAACCATGATTAAGGTGGATGTTGACAACATCTCTTACAAACGTGAAATCATAACCTTTATTTGATAACAAGGAAACTGATATGATATTACACGTTAAGCTGGGTACAAAATAACAGTTATGTAAAACCAAAATGTGTCCACTCGTCAATCCTAGGTGATAATCCCCGACGGACGCAGCTCCCACGCTAGCTCCGTTAGCAACCCTGAGGATCATATCACCTTCCTTCAGCACTCTACGGTTTCTCAGTGCCTGCAAAGAATTGCAAATATGAGATCCTGATCCGGTATCCAATACCCAGGAAGTAGAGTTGATTGACAGACAATTCTCAATTACAAACACACCTGAAGTCGAAGCCACAGCTTGCTTCGGTTCCTGGTTCTTGGCGTTCCACGCCTTGCAATCCTTCTTCCAGTGCCTTTTCCTGTGACAATGGAAGCACTCATCCAGGCCAACCACCGGTGCTGTAAACTTTTTCTTTCCCTTCTTTCCCACCTTACTAACACCTCCTCTAGGTCTGGGTGCGGCCTTCTTCTTCCTTCCTTTGGCCCTAGCCTTGGACCCGGAAGAAGATGAACCGCCAACAAACATAGCGGGTGTTTCCCTTACCTTCTGCAAGGTGCCCTCTGCACTCCTTAACATGTTCAGGAGTTCCGCAAGTTCAACTTCTTTTCCTTGAAGATTGAAGTTGAGGATAAACTGGGCGTAGGTGGGAGGAAGGGACTGGAGAACAAGGTCTGTATAGAGCTCATTATCCAAAGTCATCCCAAGGTCCGCGAGCTCTTCAATATAGCCGATCATCTGTAGGACATGTTCACCTACCGATGACCCGACAGCCAACCTCGCTCGAAACAATTTCTTAGAGGTCTCGTATCTTGCTATACGAGATTGCTCTCCATAAAGTTCCTTTGTATGGAGAAATATGCCATCTAGGGACATATCCTCGTGCCTCCTCTGATGTTCATTGTTCATCGAGGCAAGCACGATGCACTTGGCTCTCGCGCAATCTAAATCCCAGGTTTTGCGGATTTCCTTATCCGCATTGCTGGATTTGGGACCAAGGACAGCAGGTGCTGTAGCGGTGAGGACGTACCCCAGTTTGTCATAGGTCAAAGCCATCTTGACATTCCGCAGCCAATCTTTATAGTTTGGCCCCGTCAGTATATTTTTCTCTAAAAGTAACTTAAGTCCAGTCATTTTCAGGGTCGCTGCAATTTAGGAGAGAGAGAAGAAAACTCTTTAGCATGATGCTCTTGCAAGTTTAGAGTGGTTTTTAGTTTATCTAAACAGGATGGCTCCCACTGTTTCTCGAATCCTTCCTCAAACCATAAAAGAAGAATTAGCCAAGACTGTTCTCACCGTACAATACTTGCTTAACCGTTCGGCCAGGCCGGTGTCGATACTTCGAGGGAGGTTTTCCAACGCTTTCGCGAAGTTCCTTAATTAAATAACCTCTTTTCTCTGGGGGCGTAACCCCGCTGACACTTTTCTGGACACCTACTAGGTTTATAGCATTGATCGTTAAGCGACGAATATCCTGATAAGTAGCATATACTCACAGTAGGATCGGGATCCAAATATCATCGTCTGATAATGCTGTAGGAATGCTACCAACATTCATCAAACTCAAAATGGTATGCATTTCTTTGCAAATTTCAGTTTCTTTAGAAATTCCCGATATAAGTTTTTACCCCATGCTCTTATGACCTTGGCGTTGGTCAAAATGTCATAAGTCACATGTCAAGTTCTACCCATCATTATCTTGTTAATTTGAACCCATCCGTATATATCCCTGACGTTGGCCAAATGATAATACGACTGTCCCAAACCAACTCATCTATCTATGCAACAAATGAATATCCAGCAGCTACCAAACACTATGCCATGACGTTGGCCAAAACTGCATAGCTTGAATACTACTGAATACCCAAATGAAATGACGGAGGGCTACGACTGGTTTTGGCGAAACCGTGAACGTAGTGAACTTGATATAACCGAAGGAACCTGATAGCTTTTAAAAGGAGTGGTTAAGACTCCGCATTTAAAAATATCTGTTTTAAAAATAACCGAGTGGTTTCTTTTAAATTGTTCCAACGATTTAAACTTTGGTTTGTTTTACTTTGCATTATAGATAATGCGTCCCATCATTAACCTATCATTGCAGAAAACAACGAAAATACAACGTCCTCTTATGCCATCCGCATTCGCCACTGGGTCCCGTCATCACCCGTTAGGTTACTTAACTAACGACAGAGCGGGGGCTGGGCTAGCGCGGGTGTAAAACATAAGTGACGTCTAAATAGCTACAATAAATATAGATATTTTACATTCGTCTGACGCAATGATATTCATTCCAGAACACAGATAAACAATATTGGATTTGCAAGCAATCTGTATTTCTTTTGAGCCTGCAAGAAAAAACAGATTACACAGTTGTGATGAATAGCCGTTACCCCACCCTCGACCCCTATGGGTACGGCAAACTACCCACCCGGCAGTCTGTGTACCCCACCTTGGGTCAGTCCTAGGAGCAAAAACAGTAAAATGAAATAATACAACGGTGGCTACAACCGCAACCTGGAAGTGCCCCGCGAAAATAATATTACAACAAATTACATTTACAACAAATGAATTAATCAATAACCCATTGCTAACCCCGGCTATACACCACAACAGTCCAATACAGTTTATATGCACAAACAGATATAACCATTTCAGAAATGTGCAACCCCCTGCCAACCGACATACTAGCAGTTGGGGGAGGTTTACGAACACATTAAACAATCACAGATATAATCCAATACGCAAATACTGTACAATTCGATCGAATAAACAACATCAATATTGCTCCAAAATCTGCTCTGTTAAACAGTAACCTGAGCAATAATTAAATATTCCAGAAAACCCCAAATGTCACAGGGGACCCACACAAGAAAGACGAGTCCATGACTCGGCCAAAGAGCCGCGGAAGGGCGGCGGATCCCACCGATCCGCCGCGCTTTCGCTGCCGAGTTGCCGATTCATGGGCTCGAATTTCTTGGGTGTTCTCCTGGACTCCTTTCTAGCTCTCTGAACACACCTGAAAAATTTTCTGACATCGTTTTAAATTCGACAGAAACTAGTATTTTTTAGGGTTTTCCGGTTTCGTTTTTCCGTTCGAAATTCGTACAAATTTGCGATTAAGTTATTTAGTGTTTAGCGAGGCTCTGATACCACTGTAAGTCGATGTACTTCACCCCAGTACTTGTGGGGAGGCGGAATTTTCAAAACTTATCAAGTTTAAACAACGAACATCGACTAACCGCTTGAATCGAAGCTAAACTATAAATAACCGTATTCTAAGAGTTTCATATCACTTGTGATTAGGGATTATACCTAATGAAACCGGTCCTTCTTCTTTGTGTCCTCCTTTGTTCTCCTCGACCTTCTCTAGGTAGTAGACGATCCACCCGAGAGCAAAACACCAAGCTAAACCTCTAACTTGAGGTAACTAATCAACTTTGATTGCTAATCAAAGATGAAAGGATGATATAGAGTGAAGGTTATGGATTGTTTAGTCTAACTAATCTTTTGATCTCAACACATGAGGATTAAGGATTAGGGTTTGAAGATGAGAGCTTGAGGAGAGAGAATGTGAGATAAGATAATGAGAGGAGAGAGAGTGTATCATAATATATTATGAAGCATTTCTTTTTAACAATAATGAATAATGGAAATGAATAAGCATGCTTCATAAAATATCTAGTGGTGATTCATTAGCATGAGTCATTAAGCAATAGATGTGCATTAATGAAATGAATGAATCACCACCATGACTCACTTTCTTATCCAAAAGAAACCTCCTTAGTCACATCTTCTAGAAGCTTCTCGAGTAATTACGAGAACGCCCCTCCGATCCGTAAAAATACGGAAAAACTTTAGACTGTATAAATCCAATAACCGGATACCAGTAACTGGCTTAAACCAAAGCCGACTGGTAAAAACTGTCCGAAAGTCGTACGCGCGTAAACGCATGTATGCGTCCGAACCCTTTGTCGCAAACCATGCAACCTCTATATCGTTTCGCCTGGAGTAGGAAACTCTCTGTGTGGGACTCTAGAGACTCGACTACTACGCTGGCAGTGGGTTTAACCACAGACCGCAAGCGGCACTAGCTGTACGTAACGGTCCCCAGGTAGTTGTCGATAAGAAGGCCGATGAGAAAACCCATCCGAACTCCTACTGAGTCTGATGTGACAATCTCCATACAGTCCGGTCCGTTCGTCCAAGACTATCGCATATCGGGCCTAGGGGGGCGGCAAGCGTCAGTCCCCTAATAGCGGTATAAGTCGTGTCGGAGTGAAGCCCATTACACCCTGAGAAACTACTGGAACCTACCAGCAAATCTCGCTTGCCCTGGCCAGGGACTTTGCGTAATGGCTCTCTGACACAGCACGATATCTACTCCCAATACCGGGAGGGACGAATCCTGTCTAACCGCCACTGCCTCCAAGTGCTCGGGACTGCACCCAACTGCTACCTGTTTGCACGACTCCTTTGAGCCGTGGTAGGGTAGCAATCAAAGAACAGTGGGACACACTCGAGGCGAAGTAGCAGTATCAAGTCTGCGGACTACGCTGTACTCATGTCACCTGGGAACTGTTCACTGACGACTGGTATCAAACCAACCAACAGTTCCCTGTGAGTCCTGTCCGGTGTACCCGTAACCTAACGAGCACCTGTATACTATCTCCAGTACGACGTACTGACGGCTGTGGGACAGACCATCTCCCCAACTGGGATAAGAAGCGTACACACTAGTCTACTCCGGAGTATCGATGCTCTGTCTCGATAATCCAACGACCAGGGACCTGAATAAGGATGTGCTTGTAGACTACCCAGCCCCCACTAGTGTGACTGCCATCACAACGCTGGTAGACAAGCAAGATCCTAAGAGCTCTATCAATACGTATACTCACATATTAAGATAGAAAAACCAAGTAGCATACTACCATGTTTAGCAAGACTGTTATATACATGTGAATATCCCAAGCTTCCATTAAGTAATATACAAGCTAGTATGATACAGTAATGGCCTTCTAGGGCATAAACACTAACATTTTTATGGTCTCAAAATTTATTTCTGGATGTCTTAAAAATCAGAGCAGGCATTTTTAAGAGCCACGACAAAATTTGGTGTCGTGATCCCTCCAAGTTGCCGCGGAAGGGCGGCCAAACCCATGGTTTGGCCGCGCAACCGCGGCCATGTGGGGAGCACGTGCTCCCAAATTTTGTCAGTAGGTTCTGTGTTGGATTTTGGGGTTTTTGGTATATATCATTTTTGCCCAGGTTTTGTTACTGTTCACCAGTAAGCAGTGGGGCCCACTTTTTGATATTTGGTCGATCGAAATTTAAACACGTTAGTTTACAGTGCTTACATTATATCTTCGACCGGGAATGTCATTTGATCGGTAAACCGCGTTTAATTGCTATAGTTCTTTTAGACGGGTTTGCGAACGTGACATTCGCGTTGATGTTCTGTGTTGTGCTGTAATGTTGCAGATTTGTCGTGGTGGATAGCAGTGTGCAATGGTAGTACAATTTGAGTTTATTTGTACATTTGATATTGCGGGGCGAGCGTCCAACTTGTGGACTGCCGTCACTGCCTGTTGTATAATATTCTTTTGGGGCACGACCAGGTTGCGGTCGATGTACCTATTGTACTATTTTTCATTACTGTACTAGGTTTTGCCCCGCGACGGAGTGCACGGATAGCCGGGTTCGGGAAAGCAACGGGTCCGCATCTCATGGCTTTGAGAGGCAGAGGGGCCCCACTTCAGAATTGGCAGACTATTCGCCGCACTCGTAGGGGGTACAGGTTGACCCAAGGAGGGGTGCTCAATTTACCGGATTCCGTGAAGTGCCGGGTGTTCCATTCACAATGCTGTGGGGGACTGCCTCGCTTCAGGTTTTGGCGGGTAACTTGCCGCACCCGTAGGGGTCTAGGTTTCATTGCACAGGCTATCCACACGACAGGGGAACGTCGAGTTTCAACAGCGGCTCTGTGAAACTCGGGGATCCCAGATTATCTGTATTGTTCTGTGATACTTATTACTTTTCTGTAATGTTGCATATTATCACGCCTGGAGCGATTATTGTATATTGGTTTATATACTATTAGATGTTGTATATGTTTTACACCCGCGCTAGTCCAGCCCCCGCTCTGTCGTTAGTTAAGTAACCTAACGAGTGATGACGGGACCCAGTGACGAATGCGGATGGCATATACGTACATTTTATTTTCGTTCTTTTCTGGTGTGATTGATTGATGGGACTGCGTTGATTCTGATCAATGCAAAGTAAAACAAACCTGTTTGAGTTGTTGGAACAATTTAAAAAGTGTTGTTACAAAGACGTTTCCTTTTGTTATGCATAGCGGTATTCAGTGGAATATCCTGCACCTCATTCGACGGGGCAAGGGTCGATATCCCTTCACCGGGACCGACCCCTTGGACAGAAGTTTGCGTCAGGGTAATAACTTCACTATAGTCGATTACAAGTTGCTTTGCATAGCGATATTCAGTGGAGTATCCTGCACCTCATTCCACGAGGAAAGAGCCGAGATCCCTTTACCGGGAGTGACCTCTTTAGCAAAAGGTTTTCGCCACTATATTTTAAAAAAAGCTATCAGGTTCCTTCAGCGATATCAAGTTCACTACGCTAAAGGTTTTTCGCCAAAAACCAGCCGTAGCCCTCCGTCACTTCTTTTGGGTATTCAGTAGTATTCAAGCTATGTATTTTAGCCAAAGTTAAGGCATAGTGTTTGGTAGCTGCTGGGTATTCAATTGTTGCATAGATAGATGAGTTAGTTTGGGACAGTCGTTCTGCCGATTGGCCAAAGTCAGGGGCATGTGCCGGTGGGTTCAAATTGACAAGATAGTGATGGGTAGAACTTGGCATGTGACTTATGACATTTTGACCAAAGCCAAGGTTATAAGAGCATGGGGCAAAAATCATATCAGGAGTTTCTAAAGAAACTGAAACTTGCCGAGTATGCGCATACCTTCTGGAGTATGAGTAACGTGGATGCATTCCATCACGTTATCATGCGATGAGAGTTGGATCCTGATTCCCACTGATGAGTTGGTTTACTCTTCGGGTGATCCCGATTGATTCTTCTTTAGGTTTGGAGGAGAATTTGACAGGACAGTGGGAGGTTTCCGGATTAGATAAAATGATGACCATTCTGATCTAGGTTAGAGTGCACGCAGAGTGTTTCTTTTCTCTCTCTCTCTTTGGTAGCGACCTTTGACCGACCCTAGACTATGACTCAGTGACCAGGTTGACCGAACCTTCTTAAAATACTGGCTTTTGGATTGTCTGAGTTGCATAAGTCATTACCACTCCTTCTTTTAACCTTTGCATTTCTCAGAACACCCGTATTACTACGGATATCCACTTTCATTGGATAGATCCATCGTATGGTTATATACGAACTCGAAGGGACTTCTTCGGGGATGGATCCAGGTTCAGGAGAAATAGAATTGGTTTATTCAGTTGTCTTTTAGTATCACCTTCTCTCAGGTTGCGAGAGCTCCTTGGTTTAGGAGAGTACACCTATTACGCCTATTGGATAGTCTTATTCCAAACCATAGGCTGGTGCCGAAAGGTAGGGAATGAAGAAAACCAATTAGCCTAAGTAGGGTGTGCAGAAGGTAATATGTAAAGACAAAATAAAGGGATTATAAAGAGGGCAAAGTAAATTGTGACTGATATCATTCACGACCAAAACCGCGTACTTCATCGCCACTCCTATTTCACCTTTAAAAGAATAAGGTATTATTCAGTTGTCTTTTATCATCACCTTCTCTCAGTTACGAGTACTCCTTGGTTTAGGAGGGTACACCTATTATGCTTACTGGATAGTCTTCTTCCAAACCATAGGCTGGTGCCGAACGGTAGGGAAGGAAGAAAACCATTTAGTATAACGATGGTGTACAGAAGGTAACGACTAAAGACAAATAAAGGGATTTGGAGAGATGACAATAAAATATACGGTTGAAGTCATGAATTTGATTATGGAAGAGGCATTGCTATGAATACCAGGATACCCCTACGAAACATTTTCATGTTTCAGTGCATTGTTAAAGAAAAACTGTTTTTCCCGATTAGACACTTACTCCAAGGGTATGTATTTACCAGGTTTCATTCTCATATCTGTATGGTTTTACAGATGATGAGTGGGAGTAAGATATTGGGAATTAGGTGATTATCCTCATTATATCGTAATTCGTTGTAATTGGTGATATTTGAGGAAATCGCCAGGGTACAGTTTTCCACCTACAACGCACAGGTTTTGAGTTGTTTAACTCAGCGGACTTATACAGAGTATTGTATGTTGTCCAGTGTCCATCAGGACAAAGGGGTAGGTCCTCGTACTATGTTCTGTTTACTTATAACTTCTCTAGTATTTAGACGAGTGTTTCGTAGAAATACAAGGTCTAAGTTTTGAGAAGTTGTGGGTATAAGAATAAAGTAGAGAACCAGGTATCACAAGTATCGGGATTCTTCAAAGAGATCGAAGATGTAGATTCTTGTGATTGGTATTCAGATGATAGTGATGGTTTTGAGAAACGTGTTTCTCTTTCAGATTACTCATAAGTGGATGGATTCCTAAGTTGAGTAATGCTGATTAGCCTCTTTCCATCTGGAGACAGCTGCATGGATTGAATATGGTTCCAATTAAATAAGTGCCAAAGTTTCTATATTGGATATAGAATGGATCGTACCTTAAAAGAAATTAAGGTATGGGGAGTTGTCCAGCTTATGCTTAAAACCAGACTCTGGATAACTCAGGGCACGTTTCTGTAATGGCTGTTTGTGGGTTGACCCTGGCTATGACGAGGGTTGATATTCTACCATTTGGAAGATCAATAGTGATATTGTTCTTGACTCGCCACAGTTTTAGTAAAATGGATCTTTTTCAGAAAACAGTAGTGGGAGTATGGTAGAACTGGAAGTGATTCCAGAACCGCGAACGATTACGGAAAATTTAATAGGACCTATATATTCGATCAGGTTTGACATTCCAATAGCCACTCCGCGGGTATGGTAGGTAACCTCAGACACCCGAGAGGTACTTCGGTAGCCTCAAGGACGGTGACAGGGAGGTTCTTATCTACCAAGACTTGACACTACTGTTGTTCCAGGATATGAGACCCGGTAGGAGGGTTGTCATAGTCAGTGGGAGCAGCGGAAACAATAGTGGGCAAGATGCTTATATCTATTTATAGACTTGAGCAGTTATAGCGGAGATAGATCATCTAATTTTGATGTGACAGTCATGGGTTTGACTTCAATCAGAATAAGGGATGGATCAGTTAAGAAGGTAGTAGGGTGTGATGTCATGGTATCTGGATGACATACAAAGAGTAGGAAGTGAAATTCCTATACTACGAACGGTTGTACTGTGGTCGTCACACAGTTGTTTCTCCAGACAGGATATGGATATAATATTTGACATTTTGGTTTCTAGATCTATGGTTTTAGATCTGGATTTGGGTAGTTTCCCAATGTGGGTACTTTGACAGATATTCTAATGGTTTTTGGAATAGTTGACTCCTAGCATGGTAGTGTACCTGCAGGTGATGGAGTCACCCTCTCTAAAGGTGTCGTATAGACTAAAGGGGAGAGGGATGTGCATGATTGGCAGATCACTTGCTTAGGCAATTGAGTCAATCATGAGATGTCAAGTACCGCACCAAATGTTGTTTTTGCACTAGATGCAATAAGTTTGTATTAATCCAATCCTGGAGAAACATAAGGAAGCAGTTTTAGAACATTAGTACATGTTCTACAGATTTGATAACGGCAGCCTCTTTCGGGAGACGGTTATCATTCCAGGCTTCAAAGGTGACATGCATGACAGAGTGATTGTCAGAGTTTTTTAGTTTTCCCTCTGACGAGGGACAGTATTATGGACAGATGGTTCCGGAGGATACTGTGGGTGGCATGGTGCCGGATACTGATTAGGTTCAGTGATCCATTCAGTCTAAGAAGTTTGGATATGGAGTTCATTTATGAACTAAGGTCCCATCAGATATCCTGACATGTTCTAAGACAGGTATTACTCAATTCGGGAGATGGTTTTCTCCGCGAACTTGAGATTAAGAGAGATATAGAAAGAAACTTCTAGGCGGATCCACTCACTGAGGCTATTTCTCGAACACAATAGTTTTACAAACGGGTTTTGTGAAACTGATTAGTAGAGAAGTTGGATGTTCGGTTTCACACGGGCTGTGAGTAGTCGACATCGCAATATTAGCCTTGAGTGCAAGTGGGAGATTGTTGGAGATAGTGCCCTCATAGTCAATTATTGGATCGCTGGTACGTGATTGCAATGATTGCGGAGGACCTATCCCGGTTGCACAGTCTTACTCGAGATGATAGTATGCTATCTGGTTTGCCTTTATCAGTCGTGTACATGTTCAGGTGACTGATTGCATGTTACACTTTGATAGAGCCCTTAGGATCTTGCTTTACTACCAACAATATGATGGCGATCATATACGTGAGAGTTGGGTAGTTTATATGCATATCCTTAATAGTGGTCCCTAGTCGTGGGAGTTTCGAGATAGGGCATCGATACTCCAGAGTAGACTAGTGTGTACAGTCGAGACCCCGACGAGGGGCGGTGGCCGGTCTCACAAGCCACTGGTGTCAGTTGGATCACCTAAAATGTATACAGGTGGTCATTGGGTTATGAGTACACCGGACAGGACTCGCCGGGAATCTGCTAGTTAGTATTATATCTACCGTCAGATAGCAGTTCCCTGGTGACATGTGTACAGGTTAGTTCATCGACCTGAGGTCGTCATTTGTCTCGTATGAGTTCCCACTGTGCTTTGATTTCTACCCTACCACGGCTCAAAGGAGTCGTGCAAACAGGTAGCTTTTGGGTACAGTCCCGAGCCATATGGAGGCACGTGAGCGGATCGGCAGGGGATTCGTCTCTCCCGGTATTGGGGGGCGAGGTCGTGCTGTGTCTAGGAGAGCCATTACACAAAGCCCACGGCCGTGGCAGGAGATTTACTGGTAGGTACTCCAGTAGTATCTCAGGGTGTTATTGGGCTTCACTTCGACACGACTTATACTGCTATTGGGGGTCTGACGTTGCTAGCCCCCTAGGCGGATATGCGATACTCATTGACGAACGGACCGGACTGTATATACATTGTCACTGTTAGGCTCAGTAGGGTTTTCGGAGGAGTTCGCTCATCGGTCTCCCTTGAGTTCGCTCCTCGGCCACCCTTGAGGTCAGTCCATGGGCAGCCGTTACGCATAGCTAGTGCCGCTGACGGTTTGTGGTTAAACCCACTGCCAGGGTACTGACGAGTCATTAGAGTCCCCCACAGACAGTTTCCCAAGTTCGCGGCGAAACGTTGTAGAGGCCGTATGGTTTTATGGCAGGGTTCGGAAAATGCACGTGCGTTTACGCACGTGTCGATTTTCGGACAGATGATACTGGTCGGCTTTGGTTTAAGCCGGATCCGAGTATTATATTGAGTAGGTATAATATCTTTGTCTCAGTTGCATTTGTATTCGGTCGTAATACAAATGCGGGTATATTTATACAGTTTCGGGGTTATCCTGAAAGTCGTTTCAGGATCACTTTTGGAAGTTGCCAGTTTCCAGTTTTCTATCAGCCGTCTTTTAACATTCGGTTAAAGACGGGTTTATCTTTTCTTCTGTATGAGTGAGTCATCATTCTAGAAGCTTCTAGAAGTGATGAAGTGGCTAATGAGTCATCTTGACTTTAATGGTGCATTTATTATATGGTGACTATGCTTAATGATTCATGCTTTGTGATTAAAGCTTTTTGTTTTCCTTAAGATATTTTCTTCTTGATCTTTTAAGTGAGAGCTTTCTTGTGGTCACCCCCCCCTCCTACGGTCACCTCCCTCCTTCATATAAAATGGCCGGCCTTCTCTCTCCTCCTCACTTCACTTGTTGATTTCATTTTAGAGAGAAAAGATTATGATAGGTTTTATCGGTGTATGGAATTTCACAGTCCATTTCATTCCATTACCCGATTCCTTCGGCAACTTCATTTACCGATCGTCCACGGACTTGGACGAAGTGAGACAAAGTCATCTACTCATTCTCTACATCATTCTTGGTCGTCTCTTTTAGCAAACTTGACGATCGAGTTGCCTCGAGTCAGAGGCGGGAGCCCGTTTAAAGAACCGATCATGTGGTGCCACCTCGACGAGGAGATCGGAGATCGACGAGATCGGAGCAGCCGCAACGGAGCGTGGGATGATGGTTAAAGAACGAAGGATTCGGATCGTTCGGTATAACCTTTCTACACTCTTTACAGTTTGTTAGTTTAACAATAATGGCAGATCCGGGTTAAAGTATACGATTGCGCCAAGTTTAAAAAGTTCTTGTTCCGCATTTGGCGTCTGTAGACTGCCGGGGCGCTAGCGTAGACTTACATCTCAGCAGTCGGGATGAGGTGTACAGCGAACCTGGTTAACTTGGTAAATTCAGTATCGTATTCATCCACAGATTTGTTCCACATTGAATCTTGTTGCAAGTGGATGAACTGTTGTTCCATGTCGAAACGGACAGTCTCGGGAAAATATTTTGCGTCGAACATGTCGCGAAAAGTCTTCCATTCAATTGGCTGGGCAAGACGGCTTTCTTCAGCCTTCCACCATACTGTGGCGTTGTCAGTTAATTGCAACCTTGCAACTCTCACCCAAGCAATCTCTGGCACATGTGCTGCTGCCAGGTCATCTTCAATGGACTAAGCCCATTCTTCTGTCTCTAGTGGGCTCTCTTTCCCAGAAAAATCTTAGGGTGCAATGCCCGGAATTGCTCGACTCTGGGTGCCTCAGTCTCAGGGCGGAGCAAAAGGATATCAGTCTGCTACTGTTGTCCCTCTAAAAGGCTCTTGATTGCCTCAAGCAATACTGTCTTCTCGTTGATAGGAGCTGCTACGGTAGGTGGTGGTGGTAAATGTTAGTGTATATGCCCTAGAGGCCATTACTGTATCATACTAGTATGTATATTACTTAATAGAAGCTTGGGATATTCACCTTGTATATACAATCTTGCTCAAAATGGTAGTATGCTACTTGGTTTATTTCTACTTCAATGTGTACATGTGTTTATCTTTGTATATTGCTTATACACATTAGTGGAGCCCTTAGGATCTTTGCTTGATTACCAGCGATGTGATGGCCGTCACACTAGTGGGGCTGGGTAATCTAGAAGCACATCCTTATGCAGGTCCCTGGTCGCAGGACTATCGAGACAGGGCATCGATACTCCGGAGTAGACCAGCGCATGCGCTTCTCATCCCAGTGTGGGAGACGGTCTGTCCCACAGCCGTCAGTACGTCGTACTTGAGATAGTATGCGGGTGCCCGTTAGGTTACGGGTACACTGGACAGGACTCGTCGGGAACTGACCAGTTGGTATTATACCTATCGTCAGTTATCAGTTCCCAGGTGACATGAGTACAGCTTAGTCCGCTGACTTGACACTGTCACTTCGCCTCGGGTGTGTTCCCACTGCACTTTGATCACTACCCTACCACGGCTCAAAGGAGTCGTGCAAACAGGTGATGGTTGGGTGCAGTCCCGAAGCACTTGGAGGCAGTGACGGTTAGACAGGATTCGTCTCTCCCGGTATTGGGGGTTGACATCGCGCTGTGTCTAGGAGAGCCATTACACGAGTAGTCCCTGGCCAGGGCAAACGAGATATACTGGTAGGTTTCCAGTGTTATCTCAGGGTGTTTTGGGCTTCGCTCCGGCACGACTTGTACCGCTATTGGGGGACTGACGTTTACCGCCCCCTAGGCCCGCCATGCGATGTATCAGACGAACAGACCGGACTGTACGGAGAATGTCACACTCAGGCTCAGTAGGAGTTCAGATGGGTTTCGCCTCGTCGGTCTTCTTGTCGGCATTACCTGGGGACCGTTACGCACAGCTAGTGCCGCTTGCGGTCTGTGGTTAAACCCACTGCCAGCGTAGTGTCGAGTCTTTAGAGTCCCACACAGAAAGCTTTTCGCCTTTAGGCAAAAGAGTAGAGGTCGCATGGTATTGCGACAGGTCGCATGGTTTTGCGACAGGGTTCGGTCACATCCGTGCACTTGTGCACGTACAGTGTCCGGACAGTTTACACTAGCGGGCTTTGGTTTAAGCTAGGTCCTAGTGTACCTTATGGGATTGGATTTATCCAGTTTGCATTCGTGTTCCTCGGAACGCGGATGCGGGTGTGTATGCACAGTTGACAGGGAGGCACAGACAGCGGATTCTCATTAGGGTTGTTGACAGTTGACCGTTGACTTTTTGACTTTTTGCTCAACCCTAATGAGAATATGATATGTGATTAACTATTATATTAATTAAGTATTATGGTGATATGGTTTGGTGACTTGTTGACTTTTGTTGACTTGTTGACTTTGTTGACTTGTTGACTTTTGTTGACTTGTTGACCGGTTGACTAGGCTTGACTAGTTGACCATCATGATAACCATGGTTATCATTTCATGCCAAAGACTTTTTCTTGCTTATTCATTTGAGTAAAATGAGTGCATGACATGATAAGGTTATGGTTGCTTCTTACCATCACATAAGACTTTTTTGATATGATGAGTTATGATCACTTTGGATTATGAGAGGGTGAAAGACAAAAGAGAGCCTCATTCTTTCTTGCTCATTCTCTCTCTTGTTCTTGAGCTCTCCTCTTGCTCTCACCCTCAACCTCTTGCTCCCTCTCTTGATCTATGGTTCTCTTGTCTCATGAGTTGAGAATCAAGAACCATAGATAAAATCCCATTCTAAATCATCTCTACTCATTCTAGTTCACTAGGTTTAGCAAACCAAGTGAACTAGTTTCTTCAAAGAACGAAGAAGGAGCTAAAGGTTGGAGCTTTCAAGTGGATCTATCTTCGGCGTACGGAGACGACGAGAAGGAGCCATCGGACCACCACCGGAGCTTGAAGAGAAGGAGTTCAAGAAAAGCTAGGTATAACCATCTTCAACCGAGTAGCTAAATCTCTTTAGCTTAGTATGCTAGTTTTAGTTTAGGTAAAGATCCCGACCTAGCATTGTCCATGTTGCCTCTTGCGTTAAAATTTTGATTTTATACCGTTTCCGCCTCCCCGTAAGAACCGGGGGTCGCAACGTGGACTTACAGTGGTATCAGAGCCTAACTAAACTTAAACTAGCTAGGTAGTGAAGTGTAACGAAGTTCGGAACCGTAAAAAACCCAAAAACCGTATTTTCAAAAACCTGAGTTTCTGTTGAAATTTTTTTGGCTCGAAATGAAAAACTTTATATCTGTAAATTCATCTCAGGGTTTTCTAAAAACACCCATGAAAAACGACACAGAGATTCGTCAAAGCCGCCGCGCTTCCGCCGCGTGAGCCTTCTTGGCCGCCGCGGATCCGCCGCGACTTGATGACCTCTCTGCATCGATTTTCGTGCAGTGTCTTTATTTGTTGTTTTTGGGATTTTTAGGATATATATTATATGCCCAGATTTTCCAGAACTAAAATTTACTTTTGGGGGCCTATAATTCCGTATTTTTCCGAACTCCACTGCACTTTGACTATGATGGTTATATCTGTGATGTTTGCATGTATTGAACGTCGACTAATTGCTATAAGACGATTAGTCGGGGTTATACATGATCTGTAATGTGCTGGAATGTGTATATAAATATGTTGGATTGTCGCGGGTGAATAGCCGGGGGTTGTAAGACGAGAGTTTTCTTTTCTTGCAATTCATTGTAAATGTAAATTGATGTAATAATTATTATTTGTTTGGCCGCACAACCGGGTCGGGGTTGTAGCCGTCATTGTATAATTCTTTTACTGTTTTTGCTCCTAGGATAGACCCATGGAGGGGTGCACAAACTACCGGGTATGCCGAAGTGTCGAGTGGCCTACTCATGGAGATGAGGGAGGTTGCTACGCTTCGGGTACTTTGGCGGGTAGTTTGCCGCACCCGTAGGGGTCTTGGGTGGGGTATTGGCTATTCACCGCGACCGTGTTATCTGTTTTTGTTACAGGCTCGTACAAATTACAGATTACTAGTATATCCAATGTATTTATCTGTGATCTGAAATGTTTATCATTGCTTTCTATTTAGGCGTTGCTTATGTTTTACAGACGCGCTAGCCCAGCCCCCGCTCTGTCGTTAGTTAAGTAACCTAACGGGTAATGACGGGGCCCAGTGGCGAATGCGAATGGCATAAGCGTACGTCATATTTTGGTTGTTTTCTGCAATGGTAGGATTTAAATGATGGGACGCATTAAAAGTACTAATGCAAGAATATCACGCATTAAAAGAACTAATGCAAGATAATAAACCAAGTTAAAGTCGTTGGAACACTTTCGAAAAACCACTCGGTTCTTTTCAAAACTAACTTTTAAAATGCGGAGTTTGAGCCACTCCATTTAAAAGCTATCTCGTTCCATCGACCAAATCAAGTTCACTACGTTCACGGTTTTGCCAAAACCATCCGTAGCCCTCCGTCGTTTCACATGAATAGTCAATAGTATTCAAGCTGTGTTTGTTGGCCAAAGTCAAGGCACAGTGATTGGTAGCTATTGGGTATTCATGTGCAGCATAGATAGATGCGTTGTTTTGGAACAGTCGTACTGCCTTGTTGGCCAAAGTCAAGGGTAGGTACGGGTGGATTCAAATTAACCTGGAGAACGACGGGTAGAACTTGACATGTGACTTATGATTTGTTGGCCAAAGTCAAGGTCATAAGAGCATGGGGCAAAAATCCACATCGGGAGTTTCATAAGTACTGAAACTTGCTAGATTTGCATACCATTTGGAGTGTGGTGATTCTGGTAGGATTCCTTCAGTTTCGTCACGCGATGATATTTGGATCCCGATCCTACTGTGAGTATATGCTACTCCTCGGGAAATTTCTCACTTAACGATCAATGCTATAAACCTAGTAGGTGCCTAGAAAGGTGTTAGCGGGGCTACGCCCCCAGGGAAAAGAGGTTCTTTAATTAAGGAACTTCGCGAAAGCGTTGGAAAACCTCCCTCGAAGTACCGACACCAGCCTGGCCGAGCGGTTAAGCAAGTATTGTACGGTGGGATTGATCCTGACTAATTCTTCCTTTATGGTTTGAGGAGGGATTCGAGTAACAGTGGGAGCCATCCTGTTTAGACAAACTAAAAACCACTCTAAACTTGCAAGAGCATCATGCTGAGTGTTTCTTCTTCTCTCCAAAATTGCAGCGACCAATCAACATGACTGGACTTAAGTTACTCCTAGATAAAAACAAACTGACAGGGCCAAACTACAAAGATTGGCTCAGGAATGTCAAGATAGCAATCACTTATGACAAGCTGGGGTATCTTCTTACCACCAAAGCTCCCCCTATCCCTGGTCCAACTTCCAGCGTCACGGATAAGGAAATCCGCAAGACTTGGGAGATTGATAGCGCGAAGGCCAAGTGCCTCTTGCTTGCCTCGATGGACAACGAACATCAGAGGAGGCATGAGAATATGGACATGGAATCCATATTGCTCCATACAAAAGAACTGTATGGAGAGCAATCTCGTATCGCAAGATACGAAGCGTCGAGAAAGTTATTTTCGACAAGAATGGCCGTCGGATCATCAGTAGCCGAGCACGTGCTAAAAATGATCGGCTACATTGAGGAGCTCGCTGACCTAGGGATCACATTGGAGAGTGAGCTATATACAGATATAGTTCTCCAGTCCCTTCCTTCCACTTACGCCCAGTTTATACTGAACTTCAACCTACAAGAAAAAGAGGTTGAACTATCAGAGCTCCTCAACATGCTGAGGAGCGCAGAGGGCACCCTACAGAAAGGTAGGGATACATCCACTTTGTTTGTAGGAGGATCATCTTCTTCTAGGTCCAAGGCGAAAGCCAAGGGAAAGAAGAAGAAGGCCCCCGCCAAACCAAGGGGCGGTGTAAGTAAAGTGGATACGAAGGGAAAGGGTAAAGCAACAAAGATAGCAGGGAAGCTTGTGGATAAGGAAGAATGCTTCTATTGTCATAAGAAAGGACACTGGAAGAATGATTGCAGGGCCTGGAAGGCCAGAACACAGGAATTGAAGCAGGTTGCAGCTTCAGCTTCAGGTGTGTATGTTATTGAAAACTGTCTTTCAATAAACTCTACTTCCTGGGTATTGGATACCGGATCAGGATCTCATATCTGTAATTCTTTGCAGGCGTTGAGAAACCGTAGGGTTTTGAAGGCAGGTGACATGACCCTCAGAGTTGCGAACGGAGCTAGCATGGATGCTAAAGCCGTGGGGGACTATCACCTGGGAATGTCAGATGGACATGTTTTGGTTTTGCGTAATTGCTTTTTTGTACCCAACGCAACTTGTAATATCATTTCTGTATCTTTAGTTTCTAAAGAAGGTTATGAATTTGCGTTTGTAAGTAATGTTGTAAACATTCACCTTAATCAAGTTCTGATTGGGTCAGGTACATTGAGTAATGGTATATACGTGTTAAACCAACCACAGATTTTTAATGTCCAGAATACACACAAAAGAAAGTCTCCAGATATTAATCAGGCTTTCTTATGGCATTGTAGACTGGGTCACATCAATGAGACACGGTTGACTAAGTTACATAAAGAAGGATACTTGGATCCGTTCGAGTATCAGTCTTATGCCACTTGTGAATCTTGTCTCATGGGAAAGATGACAAAGACTCCGTTCACTGGACACGGAGAAAGAGCGAGCGAGCTCTTGGGACTCATACACAGTGACGTGTGTGGTCCAATGTCTACACATGCCCGAAGCGGACATTCTTACTTCATTACTTTTACGGATGACTTCTCAAGGTACGGTTATGTCTTCTTAATGAAACATAAATCCGAAGCCTTTGGAAAATTCCAGGAGTATAAGAATGAAGTAGAGAAACAGACCGGCAAAAGTATTAAGATTCTAAGATCGGATCGAGGTGGAGAATACTTAAGTGCCGAATTCCTGAATTACTTAAAAGAGAATGGTATTCTCTCTCAGCTTACTCCTCCATACACTCCGCAACATAACGGTGTATCGGAGAGACGGAACCGAACCCTATTGGATATGGTTCGGTCCATGATGAGTAACGCTGAGTTGCCGCGATCATTCTGGGGATATGCGCTAGAATCAGCCGCATACCTTTTGAACCGAGTTCCGACTAAGACTGTGCCTTCCACACCATATGAAATGTGGTGTGGGAAGAAACCCTATCTTAAGCACATTAAGACATGGGGATGTCCGGCTTTTGTCAAAAAGCAGCATCCGGACAAGCTCGAGGCACGCTCAGTACAGTGCAAGTTTGTGGGGTATCCAAAGAACTCAAAAGGATATTTCTTCTACTGTGAAGAAGAACAAAAAGTTCTTGTTTCTCGTCATGCCTACTTCTTGGAAACTGAGTTTTTGGAAAACCAGATAAGTGGGAGCACAGTAGAACTGGAAGAAGTTCCAGAACCACAGACTGTTACTGAAAGTTTGGTGGAACCAGAGGGTTCAACAGAACAGGACATTCCTACGCCGCTCCGCAGAAGTAGTAGGCAGTCTCATCCGCCCGAGAGATACTACGGTTTTCTCATAGACGGGGATAGAGAGGATTGCATCATAGATTATGATGAGCCTACTAGCTTCCAGCAGGCCGTTCAGAGCGTTGACTCAGTGAAATGGCTGGATGCAATGCGGACCGAAATGGAGTCCATGTACACCAACAAGGTATGGACGTTGGACATTGCTCCAGACGGGGTAAAACCCGTAGGATGCAAGTGGATCTTCAAAAGGAAGATTGGTGTAGATGGACAGGTTGAGACCTATAAAGCTAGGCTGGTAGCAAAGGGTTTTCGTCAAAGACCTGGCTTGGACTATGACGAAACCTTTTCTCCAGTAGCCATGCTGAAATCCATTCGGATCCTTCTTGCCATTGCTGCCTTCCACGATTATGAGATTTGGCAAATGGACGTAAAGACAGCTTTTCTAAATGGAAATTTGGAGGAGTGTGTCTATATGGACCAGCCAGAGGGTTTCATTCAGAGTGGGAGCAGCGGAAAGGTGTGCAAGTTGCTTAAGTCCATCTATGGACTAAAGCAGGCATCGCGGAGTTGGAACATCTGCTTTGATGAGACGGTCAAAGAATTTGGCTTTATCAAAAATCCAGATGAACCATGCATCTATAGTAGATTTGTAGCGAGAACTGCAGTATTCCTCGTTTTATACGTGGATGACATTCTCTTAATAGGAAATGACATTCCTATGCTACAATCTGTCAAGGGGTTCTTGTCACACAGGTTCTCCATGAAAGACCTGGGTGATGCCTCATACATTCTGGGTATCCGGATCTACCGTGACAGATCCAAGAGGATATTAGGACTTTCACAGTCCAGGTACATCGACACCATACTAAAGAGATTCAGTATGGAAGATTCCAAGCGCGGTAACCTACCGGCTTGTCACGGGATCACCCTCTCTAAAGAGATGTCTCCCAAGACTGATTTGGAGAGGGATCGCATGTCTATCATACCCTACGCTTCTGCGGTAGGCTCTATAATGTATGCGATGTTGTGTACCAGACCGGATGTAGCTTATGCACTGAGTGTGGTAAGCCGGTATCAGTCAAACCCTGGGGAGAAACATTGGATAGCGGTAAAGAACATTCTCAAGTACCTGAGAAGGACTAAGGAGATGTTCTTGGTGTATGGCGGAAAAGACCTCCAGATCGAGGCCTTTGCTGACTCCAGCTTCCAAAGTGACAAGGATGATTCCAAGTCCATGTCGGGTTTTGTCTTCACCCTCAATGGAGGGGCGGTGTGTTGGAAGAGTTCCAAACAAGAAACCGTTGCAGACTCGACGATGGAAGCGGAATACATCGCTGCATCTGATGCCGCAAAAGAAGCTGTCTGGATGAGGAAGTTCTTGAAAGAACTTCAGGTGGTTCCGTCCATTGTTGATCCAATACCTCTGTATTGCGACAACAATGGGGCTATAGCTTTAGCGAAGGAACCCAGGTCCCATCAGAGATCCAGGCACATCTTGAGGCGGTATCACCTGATCAGGGAGATCGTGGATCGCCAGAAGATCGAGGTTCGGAGAGTCGCTTCGGAAGACAACACTGCAGATCCATTCACCAAGGCCCTACCCCAGACTCAGTTCGAGCGGCTGATCGAGATGATAGGTCTTCGATACGCCAGTACATGGCCTTAGTGCAAGTGGGAGATTGTTAGTGTATATGCCCTAGAGGCCATTACTGTATCATACTAGTATGTATATTACTTAATGGAAGCTTGGGATATTCACCTTGTATATACAATCTTGCTCAAAATGGTAGTATGCTACTTGGTTTATTTCTACTTCAATGTGTACATGTGTTTATCTTTGTATATTGCTTATACACATTAGTGGAGCCCTTAGGATCTTTGCTTGATTACCAGCGATGTGATGGCCGTCACACTAGTGGGGCTGGGTAATCTAGAAGCACATCCTTATGCAGGTCCCTGGTCGCAGGACTATCGAGACAGGGCATCGATACTCCGGAGTAGACCAGCGCATGCGCTTCTCATCCCAGTGTGGGAGACGGTCTGTCCCACAGCCGTCAGTACGTCGTACTTGAGATAGTATGCGGGTGCCCGTTAGGTTACGGGTACACTGGACAGGACTCGTCGGGAACTGACCAGTTGGTATTATACCTATCGTCAGTTATCAGTTCCCAGGTGACATGAGTACAGCTTAGTCCGCTGACTTGACACTGTCACTTCGCCTCGGGTGTGTTCCCACTGCACTTTGATCACTACCCTACCACGGCTCAAAGGAGTCGTGCAAACAGGTGATGGTTGGGTGCAGTCCCGAAGCACTTGGAGGCAGTGACGGTTAGACAGGATTCGTCTCTCCCGGTATTGGGGGTTGACATCGCGCTGTGTCTAGGAGAGCCATTACACGAGTAGTCCCTGGCCAGGGCAAACGAGATATACTGGTAGGTTTCCAGTGTTATCTCAGGGTGTTTTGGGCTTCGCTCCGGCACGACTTGTACCGCTATTGGGGGACTGACGTTTACCGCCCCCTAGGCCCGCCATGCGATGTATCAGACGAACAGACCGGACTGTACGGAGAATGTCACACTCAGGCTCAGTAGGAGTTCAGATGGGTTTCGCCTCGTCGGTCTTCTTGTCGGCATTACCTGGGGACCGTTACGCACAGCTAGTGCCGCTTGCGGTCTGTGGTTAAACCCACTGCCAGCGTAGTGTCGAGTCTTTAGAGTCCCACACAGAAAGCTTTTCGCCTTTAGGCAAAAGAGTAGAGGTCGCATGGTATTGCGACAGGTCGCATGGTTTTGCGACAGGGTTCGGTCACATCCGTGCACTTGTGCACGTACAGTGTCCGGACAGTTTACACTAGCGGGCTTTGGTTTAAGCTAGGTCCTAGTGTACCTTATGGGATTGGATTTATCCAGTTTGCATTCGTGTTCCTCGGAACGCGGATGCGGGTGTGTATGCACAGTTGACAGGGAGGCACAGACAGCGGATTCTCATTAGGGTTGTTGACAGTTGACCGTTGACTTTTTGACTTTTTGCTCAACCCTAATGAGAATATGATATGTGATTAACTATTATATTAATTAAGTATTATGGTGATATGGTTTGGTGACTTGTTGACTTTTGTTGACTTGTTGACTTTGTTGACTTGTTGACTTTTGTTGACTTGTTGACCGGTTGACTAGGCTTGACTAGTTGACCATCATGATAACCATGGTTATCATTTCATGCCAAAGACTTTTTCTTGCTTATTCATTTGAGTAAAATGAGTGCATGACATGATAAGGTTATGGTTGCTTCTTACCATCACATAAGACTTTTTTGATATGATGAGTTATGATCACTTTGGATTATGAGAGGGTGAAAGACAAAAGAGAGCCTCATTCTTTCTTGCTCATTCTCTCTCTTGTTCTTGAGCTCTCCTCTTGCTCTCACCCTCAACCTCTTGCTCCCTCTCTTGATCTATGGTTCTCTTGTCTCATGAGTTGAGAATCAAGAACCATAGATAAAATCCCATTCTAAATCATCTCTACTCATTCTAGTTCACTAGGTTTAGCAAACCAAGTGAACTAGTTTCTTCAAAGAACGAAGAAGGAGCTAAAGGTTGGAGCTTTCAAGTGGATCTATCTTCGGCGTACGGAGACGACGAGAAGGAGCCATCGGACCACCACCGGAGCTTGAAGAGAAGGAGTTCAAGAAAAGCTAGGTATAACCATCTTCAACCGAGTAGCTAAATCTCTTTAGCTTAGTATGCTAGTTTTAGTTTAGGTAAAGATCCCGACCTAGCATAGTCCATGTTGCCTCTTGCGTTAAAATTTTGATTTTATACCGTTTCCGCCTCCCCGTAAGAACCGGGGGTCGCAACGTGGACTTACAGTAAAGGAGGTGGAGTGTTTTCATTCACGTCGGTGCTCGTGTTGTTCGGGGAATCGATAACATTGAAAGAAAAGGAAGGGTTATGATAGATTCAAAAGTTTAGAAATGTAAGAAATGTTTGTAGGGTTTTCTTAACACCTCTATTAGGGTTTAGAAGCATCATACTGTAGGGTTCCTAGGCACTCTAGTGAGGTCTCACAAGGCATCAACCATGCCAATTTACAAAAATACGGTGCCGAGAAACCCTAATTAGATCGTTGGCTAGAAGTTTAGGCGATAAAAGAAACTAGCTAACAACTTAGCTAAAGAGAAAACGGAAATACAACCTTTGTAGATCCGGTGCTCCACCTCCATAGCTCCGCAACGAAGTCCCCTCGCTGTCCAAATGAATTCCCGGGCTCTAGCGTCGGCTTCTTCGGAGAAATGGCGAGCTAGGTCGTCGATGTCCATGCCGAAGATGATCTACGTCGAGGCATCGCTAGATCAAGCTCCAACTTCACCAAGTCTAGAAAACTTGTGAAGGAAACACACTCTACTACTTGGCAAGAGGTAGAGGATGAAGAAATAGGAGGTGGGTTCACTTTAGATTTAGATTTCTCACTCTTTTTCATCACTTGCCATTGATGGAGGCAAGCTTTCTTCACTTGAAGAAATGAAGAAGAAGAAGAAGATGAATATTGTTATGATAAGTTCTATTTTAAAAAATGAAAATAAAATGAAAACTTATCATAATGTAAACCATGGTCAAGTGTAGAGATTAAACCAAGGTTAGTTGGAATGGTTAGGGTTAAGGATGAGATAAGAATGGTTGACTTGATCAAAGCTTCAAGAAGCTTCAACATAAAACAAAATAAGCCACCATCCTTAAATAATTTCCAAAATGAATATATAAATAAATAACTAAGTAAATAATCAAAACCTTAACCATTCATATAACCATGGATTAATCTTTACACAAACCCAAGTGAGCAAGTATCATCAAACATGATACAAACTAGTGTACAAAAGTATATCACATATACAATGTGTACATCCGAGTGAGAAAATCCATCTTAAGTAAACCGATACTAGTTAATGCAAAGTAATATATCAAATATATAATTATGCATTAAATCATTAAATCAACACTTGATTTAATGATCCGATCATATCGTATATAACCGACTAATATCAACAGTAACAACTTATCGAACCAACACTTGATCCGATATGCCGGCTATATCGCATATAACCGATCAATGTCACATATCGCGAGAATCGAATACAGTATCACATACTGGTATCATTCTCGGTCCCGCACATATCTCATATGCGCTCCTATTTCGTTTTGCTTGAGCCAGGAAACTTCAGTGTAGGACTCTAAAGACTCGTCAATACGCCGGCAGTAGATGATGATCATATCAAACACCCACAAGCCGCAAGCGGTCTGCTAAACGTAACGGCCACCCGGGTATTGAGCGATCAGAATATCGACGAGCAAGCCCGCTCACACTCCAGTGAATCCAACCAGTAACACTACCGTACAGTCCGGTCTCGTCGTCTGATATGTCGCATATCTTGCCTAAGGGTGGTAAACGTCAGACCCCAATAGCTCGATAAGTCGTGTCGATATGAGGTCTATAACAATTCGAGAAACTACCGGTAACACTTACCAGTATATCTCAGCAACCCTGGCCAGGGATTTCCTGTTATAGCCAATCGAACACAGCGCAACATCAACCCCCTATACCGGGAGAGACGAATCCCCTCCTATCGCTCATTGCCTCCATGTGACTTGGGACTGTACCCAAAAACCACCATTTTGCACGCCCTCTTGGACGTGGTAAGATGGAAATCAAAGCACAGTGGGAACCACACAAGACTCTATGACGATCTCGGGTCAACAGACTACTCTGTACCAGTATCACCAGAGAACTGCCATCTGACGTAAGGTATAATACCATCTGGGAGTTCTCGGCGAGTCCGTCCAGTGTACCCAGTCTGCACTGAGCACCCGTATATCATCTCCGATGTCAAACACCAATGGATATGGGATCATCCATCGCCTATCTGTATGGGTCGAGAAGGTATACGCTAGTCTACTCTGGTATATCGATGCCCCGTCTCGATACACCCACGACTAGGGACTTTGAAGGATGTACTTATGGACTACCATATCCCCACTAGTATGATCCGCATCATAGTCCAGATAGTCAAGTACACATCTTAAGGGCTTTACCAACATGTAACAGAGAGACAATCAGTATACACGTTAAGGTAAAGATCAACCAGATAGCATACTATCATGTCGAGCAAGAAAGTCCTCCCTATATATGTCCCAGCATCCACTACAATATACATCCAATGTACAGTAATGGCCTCTAGGGCATACATATAACTAACAATCTCCCACTTGCACTAGGGCCATCTGTAGCAGTGGTTGTAGTATCTCATACTCAACCATCCCATAAAAGTCTCTCTCTGGGAATAGGCCTTCGTGAGTGGATCCGCCGTGTTATCCTCTGAGTCTACTCTCCTAACCTCGATCCCTTAGAGATCAACCATCTCCATGATCAGGTGATACTGCCTTAGATTATGTCTGGATCACTGATGGGACCTGCGTTCCTTGGCATAAGCCACAACGCCATTGTCACACAATGGTAGGAACTAAGTTCATCTCATGAACTAATATACACCCAAACATCCTCTTTGGTAGCATCTTAAGTAGCGATGTATCCAGCTTTTATCGTCTAGTATGCCACGGTATCTAGCTTGGAACTCTTCCAACATACCGTCCCTTTACTGAGGGTAAAGACAATGCCTGCGACTGACATTCAGTCGTCTTCATCACCCTGGAACACTTCCAGTGATTCTCCCCAGGATCGATTGATACCATCTCACTACAGCTAGTGAGTATCATAATATCCATTTAGATCTATCTCATAGATCCAAAACCCAGGATTTAGTAGGTATCACTTTGATCCTATGTGGAGAATCATTGTTATAAGCGGAGATTGATCGAGCGTAGCATAGGAAACTCCTTCCCTATCAAGAGTATGTCATCCACGTACTATACGAGGATCACCACCATACTCCCTACTACCTTTTTGTATATACAAGGTTCATTTACCTTTTTGATGATGTCAAACTCTTTGACTAACTCATCAAAACAGATGTTCCAACTCCGCGATGCCTGCTTTAATCCTATAAAGCATCTTGCACACGTTTCCGCTGCTCCCACTGTCTACGAAGCCCTCTGGCTGTGTACTTATAGATGCACTCTTCTAAAACATCATTTAGAAAAGCAGTCATGACACCCAACCACCAGATATCGTAGTCATGGTATGTAGCCGTGTCAAGCAGGATCTGGATGGACTTAAGCATAGCTACTTAGAAAAAGGTTTCATCATTATCCACACCTGGTCAATGATGCAAACTTTTAACAAGTCTAGCTTTGAAAGTCTCAACTTTTCCATCTACACCAAGTAATCTTCTCAAGATATACTTGCTCCTGATGGGGATTTAACCCTTCAGATATAGAAACTAAAGTCCATACTTTGTTGGTGTATAAGGATTCCATCTCAGATCACTAAGCATCCAGCCATTCTTACAGAGTCTCACTCCTGATGGCCAGCACGAAACTAGTTGGGTCATCATCTCATGATGCAATCCTCGCTCCCACTGTCATAGAGAAACTTAAGTATCTCTCAGGTGGGTGAGGAACCCTATTAGATCGGTGGAGAGGCTGAGGTTCGTTGGAATCTACTGAATCCTTTGGTTTTATCAAATCATCGGCTGCAAATTGTATAGCTGGAACCTTTCCAGTTGTACATTACAGACCTTGCCTCGAGCTTGTCCGGATTTTGCTTTTAGACATAGGCCAGACAACCCCAAATCTTAACTAACTTAAGATATGGGCTCTTCCCATTCCATATCACATATGAAGCGGTAGGCAACTGATTTGATTGGAACCCTATTCAATAGGTATGCAACTTCTCAAGTGCATAACCCCCTAAGAAAAAAGGTAACTCAGTAGCACTCATCATAGAGCACACCATATCAAATAGGGTGTATCTGCTCCGCCCCGACATACCATCGTGCAATGGTGTATACAGAGGAGTAATGCTGAGAGAGAATCTCATTCTCCTTTAGAATAGTCCAGGAATTCCATGCACAAGTATTCTCCTCCTCGATCACATCAAAGGACATAATACTTATACCCATATTTTGGTTCTCTACTTCTAACTTATATTCCGTGAATATCTCAAAAGGTTCGGACTTGTGTTTCAACAGGAACATATGTCTGAATCTTGAGAGATTATCAGAGAATGTAATGAAGTACAAAGAACCTTACCAGGCATGTGTAAACAGGGGACCTTTATACATCAACATGTATCATCCCAAAAGTTCACTAACTCTTTCTCTGTTTCCAATAAACAGAGCTATGGTCATTTTATCTTTGTGACATGACTGGCGAGTTTCACAAGATGTAAATTCAAACTGATTTAAATATGCATCTAAATGTAACTCCAGCTAGTCGGGTCGCATTGATATGACCTAGTCTACAATACCTCAAGAAGGATTCGTTCATTTCTGAACTCTTCCTCTTGTGTGTGTTCTGTATACTAAGAACCGTAGTTTGATTTAGAACATCAATGCTTTTAGATAACATGCCTGAACCGATCAACTTTTGATATAGGAAATGTTCAAAACATTATCCAACTATACAAAATTTTATCATTTCTTTACTAATAAAGAGACTGATATGATTTTGTATATCAGGTTCGGTATCTAATAACATTCATTCAGAATCAATGTATCGGTAATACAGGGTGACAGTGACCGACAGACTTGGCTGCAACTCTTGCCCCGTTTTCTGCCTCATGAAACTTATCACCCGTTCTCAGTTTTTCTACCCTTTTGTAGCCCTATGTAACATCTTACATATCTAGGATCCTGATCCGGTATCAAATACCCAGGATACAGAGGATACTGAGAAACAGTTCTGTGTAACGAACACACCCGAAGATGATGCATCATCATGCACTCTCTTCGTTTGGGCGGCACGGGAAATCTGGTATTCCCCAATTTCCTGCTCTGTCTTATAACAATTATAAGTTGGAGCGGGACCAACGTTCCCCAGCTCAGTATAACAAGCGGGTTCGGTCAATATTCCGTATTATTATCTTGATTAAGGCGTGATATGGTCGCTACCAGGAGAGAGAGAGAAGAAAACACTCAGCGTGCGCTCTTGCAAGAATAGATTGGTTATTATTTTATCTAATCAGGATGGCTCCCACTGCTTTTTATCAAATCTTCCTTCAAACCCTAAAAGGAAAGACTAGCCGGGATTAATTACACACTACAAGTTCACCAATCTTTCAGCCAGGCTAGTTTCGGTACATTGAGGGAGGTGCCCCGTGCTTTCGCACGAACCTAATTAATGTAAACCTCGTTTTCCCAGAGGCATAACCCCGTTAACACCTTTCTAGACACCTACTTGATCGGCTAATTGTAATGTGTAAAACTCTCCCAGGAGTAACAATTACTCGCAGCGGGTATCGGGATCCAACTATCTCATAGAAGGTATGCAATCTCATTGCAAATTTCAACACTTGAAATTCCTGATAATATTTTGCCCCTAGCGTCCTATGACCTTGACGCAGGCCAACAAACCATAGTCCGCTAGTCAAGTTCAACCCGTGTCACGACCCGCAGGGTACGGAACGTGACTGGCACTTAAGTTTACGAAACGTCTAAAGGCGTCCGTAAAATAAGTAAGCCAAAGCCCAGAAAACAAAACCAATTAAGCAAAAGAGTGAAGAAAACCCAATCATTTGAAAGCAAGTTTATCAAATAAGTCATGAAAAACACTTTTAAAAACAATACCAATTTTTCCCGAAAATTTCGGCAGAGTCTCCTTTGTAAATACTGGCCCCCAAAAATGGGTACAACAAAATATATACATGAATCCAACAAAATAGGGCATCCCCAAGCGGGAGCTAGCTCTTCGCCCTAAGGCGGTCACAAATCCCACAAAATGTAAATGGCAACAAGCATAATAATCATAAGGAAGCATGAAAAAGTAACATGTCGGCTCAAGTGAGCTCGACCCCAAAATACAGCATAAAATCCACAAACCTCACAGTCTCATCTCTAGGTCAATATACAATAATCTGGTAGAAACAGTAGATGGAGTGTCTAGATACAAAAAATATACAAGGTGGTACAAAATGATAACATAACCCACCTATGAGCAAATCTCGAGTCCAGGCAAAATAGGCAAAAGAAGCAAGCGCACCCGCCGCTACTGTACTGACGGGGCGGACCTGCAAAAGACTAGGGCACCACGGGGGTGAGTTGCCAACTCGTGAGTAATAAATAACATTTACACAGGCTATCGAATGCATGCACACAAGCATCCTAGCATCTATATACGGTGAGGCAGGACATAATGGCGAGTATGTATGCAATATGGATATACTAGCAGGTGTGTATACAACATCAGTGTACGAATATGTATGCAACATGAATATCTGAGGTCTCAATAGGTTTATATATAAAAATATTTTATCTCTTTTTTTGTTTTTGAACTCTTTTAGAATGCCAGCAAATGTCAATGAATCGACGAAAATCGGTGTCCAGCAACGACACCCCAAAAGCTGTCTCAAATCTCATAAATGTATCTCTGGCCTCAGCCGTCCGGCTGACCCATCTCAAATATCAATATCTCATCATCTAGCGGCCACGGTCGGTATCCTCTGGATATCCGCCGTCCCAAACAGTCACCGGTAGGTAATCCGTCCCCTGCCAGGCTCAACGTCATCACCACATTCCTCTTGCCCCGGGGTACCTTACCGGGCCCACCATGTACCCGTGCCGGTTCCTCCACTCCTCGACACGGATTTCCAAAGCCACAGCAAACTCATGGTGGACGACACTTACATCACTAGAAAACCGCAATTTACATGTTTTAAAAATATCATAAGTTTGGAAATTTTGCGGCCTTCCCCCGAAATCCAGCAATATCATAAAATCTCAAGAAATCCTCATAAGTGCATATATCAGTGATAATGAATGCATATGATATCAATAATCAAGTTGCGATGTGTGATTAATGGATTAAGTATGAACAATTAATATGATGAAGTACATGCACATGAATAGCAATTCTACGGTTTCATTTTAAGGAATTAAAGGCAATAGCACCAGTTTAAGTATCAATTAGTAAAAGGTTTAAATTTAAATGTTATCTAGTGTGGTGGCATGGCAATTACCAGGGTGTGTGTGTAAACATGAATAGTGCTCGTGCTGCATATAAAAACCTGGTAATGGTGCATGTGTCCTACAATTGAGTTTGCGTATATGGGTATAACATATTGATCTAATTGCAGCAATTATCATGCCAGTATTATTATTATAATGTCACAAGGGTTTATCCAGTTTACTATTTTTTTTCAGTTTACTAAATCTATCGGGCGACTTGCGCCATCCAAACGATCGTCCCCCGTAGATGTTAAATCTACTCACCGGGATCCCTGGCTAGCTGTGTCCAATCACCGCCTTTTCCCTTCGCGCCGCGTCTGACGTTTCCGCGACCGAACCTGGAATTTACATCATTACCAAATATAAGGTTACATATCAAGAACGACGCAAAACCCCAACGAAACTACTAAAGTTCGCTAGCTAGGTACAACGTGCACAAAGTGCGCGGAACACACGCGAAAATCGCAAAAACTGCCAAAACGCCGATTTGGGTCACCCGGCAAAACTAAAACCCGACCACCCAAAAACCGCACTCACGCATCCTAAAATTCGTAGGACAAGCCATTACAATCATCAAGATACTAAAAATAATTCATCACATAACTTTTATAAAAATCTAGTAAGCATTTCAATCCAAAATCGGTGCAAAAATCGCCGATTAGCGACAAAACGACTACAATCTAGCACAATCACCCAACCACACTACAAGCAATCTACAAACACTAATTATAACACAACAACAATGATTCCAATCCTATTTTCCATAAACAACCATTCTTGAATTCATAACTTAGCAATCTAGAAATTGCAATTTGATGCAAACATCGACAATATAGCGACAAAGTCAACACCACCCAACACCAACATCCAAACTAACCAAATAGCTAGCCAATACACTAATTTTAAACCATTAACTAAGCTTAAAAACCTAATTTTCATGAACAAAACCTTCTCTTGATTTTTGTAATTAGCAAACATAAACCAAACCATAAATGAAAAACCTTAATTTAACACTAGATTTTAGCCTAATAAGCAAATTAACCACTTAGATTAAGGTTAGCAAAACACTAGATAGCAAATTAGGTTTAATCAATTAAATAATGTTTTCTAAAACTTAATCAACTCACTAATCATGTTTCAAATACCATTTCCATACAAAAACCTTTTCTTGAAAATCCTAAAATGCAATTTCACACTTCTAAATTTAACCAAATTAGCATAATTGGAAACTATATAAACAAGTTAACCATATAAATTAGTTAATTAACAACTAGATTAACTACAAAACAACTTAATTAATTATCATGGCTTCAAAACCCTAATTTAAACAAACTACTCTTTTAAACTAGATTAGAAATAAGCTAACTTTTAACAATAACCATACAATTAAAGGAATTTTTAGCAAAAGAAAGCAACTTGATGAGAATTATACCTCTTGATCAATGGATCAAGCAAGAGAATTTGCTCCAATTGATGGCCTCAACACCAAGGTCCAAGCAAGAATGGCTAAGGATAATGATAGCATAAGGATTTTTGTTTGGATTTTTGAATTAAATCATGGATTTTGATGTATTTCTTGAAGAAATTGAAGAAAAATGAAAAGAAAAGAGAGGAAGAAGAGGGTGTGCAGGAATTTCGGCCAGAATGAGGTATGGGGGAGGGTGTGGGCAAGTGGGGAAAGTCATGGTCAAGTCCACAAAAGTCAATGTATCATACATTATCCATTTTAATTAAAATAATACCATAAACTATCAAATTAACTCAAGAAAGAAACCAAGAAGAGAGAGGCCAGAAATTTCTGGTATCACACAAGGTGGGGCTGTCCTAGGGCTGAGGAAAAAGAGAGAGGGGTTTTACAAAAGAAATTTTATGCAAAAAGGCCCCCTACAACTCAAAAATTGCAAGTTTTAGCCCAAAATTCAATAATTTCGTTTCAAATCATAAAAATTTGAAAAAAATCAAAATAAATTACTAAAAATTCATGTTATCACTAGAATATAATTATCATAATTTTAGAGATTAAAATTAGCCCGGAAAAATTTGTATTTATCGCTTATTTAATGTATTTTCTTACCGGCTTAAAATAATATTAAAAAATTGAAAAATAGGGAAAAAATTTTAAATGACCAAAATTTCATAATTAACTCATTAGCTACTAAAAACAAGTAATTACCTATCCATTTAAGGTATAATTAGCCCTAAACTGCAAAATATCGAGAAAGACGGTTTTCGGAAAAATACCGAATTTTCACCGAATTTCAAGAAAACACCAAAACGACTTTTCAAGACGCTACAATCTTCCCCCCTTAAAGAAATTCGGTCCCCGAATTTAAAAATATAGCTACGCGTACCTTCAAAGAGATGGGGATATTTCTTCCTCATCTCGCCCTCGGTCTCCCAGGTAACCTCCTCGCTGCTTGGGCTACGCCAAAGGACCTTGACGGTTGGTATAACCTTCGACCTCAACTTCTTCACCTGCCGATCCAGGATGGCCACCGGCTGCTCTGCAAAGGAAAGGTCGCGCTCTAGCTGGACTGTCGGGTGCTGAATCGCATGCGAAGGGTCTTGAAGGTACTTGCGGAGCATCAAAACATGAAAAACGGGGTGAACATCGGGAAAGCTGGGAGGAAGAGCCAAACGATAAGCAACAGCGCCAACACGCTCGAGGATCTCGAAGGGACCTACGAATCTAGGGCTAAGCTTTCCCTTTCGCCCAAAACGCATCACGCCCTTCATCGGAGAGACCCTCAGAAAAAACATGGTCGCCAACTGCGGACTCTAATCTGCGACGGCGCCTGTCTGCATACGATTTCGCCTGCTCTGGGCCGCTCTCATCCGGTCTCGGATCAACTGTATCTTCGCTGTCTTCTCCTCAACAAGCTGCGGCCCCAAAATGCTGCTCTCGCTGAGCTCTGTCCAACAAACGGGCGATCTGCATCTCCTCCCATACAATGCCTCGAAAGGTGCCATCTGAATAGTATCCTGGAAGCTGTTGTTGTAGGAGAACTCCACTAGAGGTAAATGACGATCCCAGCTACCACCAAAGTCTAAAACGCACGCTCTGAGCATGTCCTCGAGAGTCTGAATGGTCCGCTCTGACTGTCCGTCGGTCTGCGGATGAAACGCTGTGCTGAAGCTCAAACGAGTGCCCAAAGCCTCCTGAAGTCTCTGCCAAAGTCGGCTGGTGAACTGAGTGCCTCGATCTGACACGATACAAGTCGGTACGCCATGTAGTCGCACGATCTCGTCAATATAGAGCTGAGCATACTGAGCGAAGCTGAAAGTCGTCTTCACCGGAAGAAAGTGAGCCGCTTTCATCAATCTGTCCACGATCACCCAGATGGAGTCGTACCCTCGACTGGTCCTGGGTAGACCCACAACGAAATCCATCGAAATCTGTTCCCATTTCCACTCTGGAATGGGTAACGGCTGTAGCTCTCCTGCGGGCCTCTGGTGCTCGGCCTTGACTTGCTGACAAGTCAGGCATCTCGAAACGAACTCCGCAATGTCCCTCTTCATCCCGTCCCACCAGTAGGTCTCTCTCATATCATGGTACATCTTGGTGGAACCGGGGTGGACACTATACACTGATCGGTGTGCCTCCTCAAGAATGTCGCGCCGCAATCCATCAGCATCTGGTACGCACAGTCTAGATCCATATCGTAAAATCCCCTGATCGTCAACCACGAACTCGGAAAATCTGCCTTGTCCCATCTGTGCCATGATCTCTGAGCAACGGTCGTCACTGCGCTGTGCCTCATATACGGTCAAGCAACTGTGGGCGTGCACGAACATGCGCGAGCTGTCCCCCTGTCTGAGTGAACTCGAACTCAACTCGGCTGTCGCATAACATCTGCCAATCTGCTGACGACTGCCTCTGCACTGCGTGCAAAAAGGATAGACTACCCCCGGGCCTCCTACTCAATGCATCTGCCACCACATTCGCCTTGCCTGGGTGATATAAGATCTCGCAGTCGTAGTCTTTCACCAACTCCATCCAACGACGCTGTCTGAGGTTCAGGTCTCGCTGCTGAAATATGTACTTTAAGCTCTTGTGATCGGTGAATATCTGACACGACTCGCCGTATAGGTAATGTCGCCAAATCTTCAGTGCAAAGACCACTGCAGCCATCTCCAAATCATGAGTGGGGTAGTTCTGTTCATGCTTCTTCAACTGCCGAGAAGCATAAGCGATCACCCGGCCATGCTGCATCAAAACGCATCCTAATCCCACTCGCGAAGCATCACAGTAGACAACAAATCCGCCTGATCCCGAAGGCAAAGATAATACCGGCGCCGTAGTCAAACGAGTCCGTAGCTGCTGAAAACTGCGCTCGCACTCCTCTGTCCAGACGAAAGGAACTCCCTTCCGTGTCAAACTGGTCAACGGTGCAGCTATACGGGAGAAGTCCTGAACAAAATGCCTGTAGTAGCCCGCCAAGCCTAGAAAACTACGGATCTCAGTAACCGATGTAGGTTGGGGCCACTGCTGAACAGCCTTAATCTTCTTCGGGTCCACACAAATGCCGTCTCTCGTAACCACGTGACCCAAGAATCCAACGCTGTCTAGCCAGAACGCACACTTGGAGAACTTCGCGAACAGCTGATGCTCCCTCAGAGTCTGTAACGTAATCCGCAAGTGCTGCTCGTGCTCCTCTCTGCTCCGGGAGTACACCAAGATATCGTCGATAAACACGATGATGAACAAGTCAAGATACGGCCTAAATGTACGGTTCATCAAATCCATAAATGCTGCTGGGGCGTTGGTGAGTCCGAACGACATCACCAAAAACTCGTAGTGGCCATAGCGTGTACGGAAAGCTGTCCTCGGTATATCCTCCTGTCGAACTCGCAGCTGATGGTATCCTGATCGCAAGTCGATCCTCGAAAAATACCCCACACCCTGAAGCTGGTCGAACAAATCATCAATGCGCGGCAACGGATATCTGTTCCGAACGGTAACTTTGTTCAGCTGGCGGTAGTCGATACATAAGCGCAAACTTCCATCCTTCTTCTTGACAAACAGGACCGGAGCACCCCACGGAGAAACACTCGGTCGAATAAGCCCCTTATCCAACAAATCTTGCAACTGATCCTTCAGCTCTCGAAGCTCTGCCGGGGCCATCCGATAAGGCGGTATAGAAATAGGCCCCGAACCGGGAATCAAATCAATGCAGAACTCAACATCGCGCTCAGGCGGTAGCCCAGGTAGCTCATTAGGGAAAACATCAGGGAACTCACAAACTACCGGGACCCGGTCCAACGGAACCTCTGCAGCTCGAGTAACACAAACAAACGCTAAGAATCCCTGACATCCCTTCCGCAAGAGCTGACCAGCGCGAAGAGACGAAATTAAACTGGGAAGGGTGACACTGCGGTCTCCCCGAATAAGAAGGACTGGCTCTCCCGGAAAGCTAAATCTGACTGCCTTCTCACGGCAGTCCACCGAAGCATAACAAGTGGCTAGCCAATCCATGCCCAGAAGCACATCAAAGTCCAACATATCGAGGAGTATCAAATCAACTGATGAATCCCTCTCCCCGATACGAACGGAACACAAACGAAATACAAACCGAGCGACAAACGACTCGCCTACCGGAGTACTAACAACAAGCGGCTGATCTAACGACGACGACTCACGGCCCAACATCGGTGCAAAGTGTGTAGATACGTACGAATGTGTGGAACCTGGGTCGAATAATACCCGTGCGTCGAAAGAACAAACTGGCAAAGTACCTGTCACAACGGCATTGGATGCCTGCGCATCCTGCGGTGTCAAAGCAATACTCGGGCCTGTCCTCCACCGATAGCGGGCTGACCTCGACCTCGGCCTCTGCCTCCTCGTCCTCTCTGAACAGGACCGCCGCGTCCACGGCCTCTCGGTGCACCTAACTGGCGTGGAGCATCGCCTGGGGTAGGAAGTAAGGCTCTCTGAGGAGGGGGTGGTGATGGTGGTAGGGTCACGTGCGGAACTGTCGCTGCTCCCTGTCGTCTCACCGGACAGTCTCTGATACGATGATGCAGGCTACCACACCAAAAACATCCTAACCATGGCTGCTGACCATATGGGTGAAGGCGATATAACTGGCCCCTAAAGAATCCACCACGGCCTCTGCGAACCCTCCTAGATGCTAACATATCAGTGCGAATCCGACTCGGTCTCGAAACGACTACAGGGGGAGTAATATCCGATCTCTGTGCTCGATTGACCTCTACTAACGATTCCACCATCTGTCGTAACTCCTGCATGCCTCCCATCATCTGTCGCAGCTCCTCCATACCGGACTCAAGCCTATCCATGCGACCTGGGGAATGCGGATCAGTCTGTCTCTGCGGCGTAGGCATACCACCCTGCTCAGTCCTAGTCTCGGACGAGCCAGCTCGAATCTCGTCTCTGGCGGCAGCTCTCTGCGCTCTCATAGCCTTCGGTGGCCAAGTGGTTGGTACAGGAAAAGGATAATAAGGACAGTGCAATAGGATCATAGGATACACGGAGTTGAAGAAGGAATTTTTCAAGCAAGTATATCCTAAAGTCACTTAGGCGGAGTACCGTATCGTAAGTATGCCGCGGACATACGCACACTACGTCACCCTGCTTAAGTCACTTACTCCATCTACCAAGGGTCATCCTACACTCGCAAAGGTAAAACCTATCGCTCTGATACCAACTTTGTCACGACCTGCAGGGTACGGAACGTGACTGGCACTTAAGTTTACGAAACGTCTAAAGGCGTCCGTAAAATAAGTAAGCCAAAGCCCAGAAAACAAAACCAATTAAGCAAAACAGTGAAGAAAACCCAATCATTTGAAAGCAAGTTTATCAAATAAGTCATGAAAAACACTTTTAAAAACAATACCAATTTTTCCCGAAAATTTCGGCAGAGTCTCCTTTGTAAATACTGGCCCCCAAAAATGGGTACAACAAAATATATACATGAATCCAACAAAATAGGGCATCCCCAAGCGGGAGCTAGCTCTTCGCCCTAAGGCGGTCACAAATCCCACGCAATGTAAATGGCAACAAGCATAATAATCATAAGGAAGCATGAAAAAGTAACATGTCGGCTCAAGTGAGCTCGACCCCAAAATACAGCATAAAATCCACAAACCTCACAGTCTCATCTCTAGGTCAATATACAATAATCTGGTAGAAACAGTAGATGGAGTGTCTAGATACAAAAAATATACAAGGTGGTACAAAATGATAACATAACCCACCTATGAGCAAATCTCGAGTCCAGGCAAAATAGGCAAAAGAAGCAAGCGCACCCGCCGCTACTGTACTGACGGGGCGGACCTGCAAAAGACTAGGGCACCACGGGGGTGAGTTGCCAACTCGTGAGTAATAAATAACATTTACACAGGCTATCGAATGCATGCACACAAGCATCCTAGCATCTATATACGGTGAGGCAGGACATAATGGCGAGTATGTATGCAATATGGATATACTAGCAGGTGTGTATACAACATCAGTGTACGAATATGTATGCAACATGAATATCTGAGGTCTCAATAGGTTTATATATAAAAATATTTTATCTCTTTTTTTGTTTTTGAACTCTTTTAGAATGCCAGCAAATGTCAATGAATCGACGAAAATCGGTGTCCAGCAACGACACCCCAAAAGCTGTCTCAAATCTCATAAATGTATCTCTGGCCTCAGCCGTCCGGCTGACCCATCTCAAATATCAATATCTCATCATCTAGCGGCCACGGTCGGTATCCTCTGGATATCCGCCGTCCCAAACAGTCACCGGTAGGTAATCCGTCCCCTGCCAGGCTCAACGTCATCACCACATTCCTCTTGCCCCGGGGTACCTTACCGGGCCCACCATGTACCCGTGCCGGTTCCTCCACTCCTCGACACGGATTTCCAAAGCCACAGCAAACTCATGGTGGACGACACTTACATCACTAGAAAACCGCAATTTACATGTTTTAAAAATATCATAAGTTTGGAAATTTTGCGGCCTTCCCCCGAAATCCAGCAATATCATAAAATCTCAAGAAATCCTCATAAGTGCATATATCAGTGATAATGAATGCATATGATATCAATAATCAAGTTGCGATGTGTGATTAATGGATTAAGTATGAACAATTAATATGATGAAGTACATGCACATGAATAGCAATTCTACGGTTTCATTTTAAGGAATTAAAGGCAATAGCACCAGTTTAAGTATCAATTAGTAAAAGGTTTAAATTTAAATGTTATCTAGTGTGGTGGCATGGCAATTACCAGGGTGTGTGTGTAAACATGAATAGTGCTCGTGCTGCATATAAAAACCTGGTAATGGTGCATGTGTCCTACAATTGAGTTTGCGTATATGGGTATAACATATTGATCTAATTGCAGCAATTATCATGCCAGTATTATTATTCTAATGTCACAAGGGTTTATCCAGTTTACTATTTTTTTTCAGTTTACTAAATCTATCGGGAGACTTGCGCCATCCAAACGATCGTCCCCCGTAGATGTTAAATCTACTCACCGGGATCCCTGGCTAGCTGTGTCCAATCACCGCCTTTCCCCTTCGCGCCGCGTCTGACGTTTCCGCGACCGAACCTGGAATTTACATCATTACCAAATATAAGGTTACATATCAAGAACGACGCAAAACCCCAACGAAACTACTAAAGTTCGCTAGCTAGGTACAACGTGCACAAAGTGCGCGGAACACACGCGAAAATCGCAAAAACTGCCAAAAACGCCGATTTGGGTCACCCGGCAAAACTAAAACCCGACCACCCAAAAACCGCACTCACGCATCCTAAAATTCGTAGGACAAGCCATTACAATCATCAAGATACTAAAAATAATTCATCACATAACTTTTATAAAAATCTAGTAAGCATTTCAATCCAAAATCGGTGCAAAAATCGCCGATTAGCGACAAAACGACTACAATCTAGCACAATCACCCAACCACACTACAAGCAATCTACAAAGACTAATTATAACACAACAACAATGATTCCAATCCTATTTTCCATAAACAACCATTCTTGAATTCATAACTTAGCAATCTAGAAATTGCAATTTGATGCAAACATCGACAATATAGCGACAAAGTCAACACCACCCAACACCAACATCCAAACTAACCAAATAGCTAGCCAATACACTAATTTTAAACCATTAACTAAGCTTAAAAACCTAATTTTCATGAACAAAACCTTCTCTTGATTTTTGTAATTAGCAAACATAAACCAAACCATAAATGAAAAACCTTAATTTAACACTAGATTTTAGCCTAATAAGCAAATTAACCACTTAGATTAAGGTTAGCAAAACACTAGATAGCAAATTAGGTTTAATCAATTAAATAATGTTTTCTAAAACTTAATCAACTCACTAATCATGTTTCAAATACCATTTCCATACAAAAACCTTTTCTTGAAAATCCTAAAATGCAATTTCACACTTCTAAATTTAACCAAATTAGCATAATTGGAAACTATATAAACAAGTTAACCATATAAATTAGTTAATTAACAACTAGATTAACTACAAAACAACTTAATTAATTATCATGGCTTCAAAACCCTAATTTAAACAAACTACTCTTTTAAACTAGATTAGAAATAAGCTAACTTTTAACACTAACCATACAATTAAAGGAATTTTTAGCAAAAGAAAGCAACTTGATGAGAATTATACCTCTTGATCAATGGATCAAGCAAGAGAATTTGCTCCAATTGATGGCCTCAACACCAAGGTCCAAGCAAGAATGGCTAAGGATAATGATAGCATAAGGATTTTTGTTTGGATTTTTGAATTAAATCATGGATTTTGATGTATTTCTTGAAGAAATTGAAGAAAAATGAAAAGAAAAGAGAGGAAGAAGAGGGTGTGCAGGAATTTCGGCCAGAATGAGGTATGGGGGAGGGTGTGGGCAAGTGGGGAAAGTCATGGTCAAGTCCACAAAAGTCAATGTATCATACATTATCCATTTTAATTAAAATAATACCATAAACTATCAAATTAACTCAAGAAAGAAACCAAGAAGAGAGAGGCCAGAAATTTCTGGTATCACACAAGGTGGGGCTGTCCTAGGGCTGAGGAAAAAGAGAGAGGGGTTTTACAAAAGAAATTTTATGCAAAAAGGCCCCCTACAACTCAAAAATTGCAAGTTTTAGCCCAAAATTCAATAATTTCGTTTCAAATCATAAAAATTTGAAAAAAATCAAAATAAATTACTAAAAATTCATGTTATCACTAGAATATAATTATCATAATTTTAGAGATTAAAATTAGCTCGGAAAAATTTGTATTTATCGCTTATTTAATATATTTTCTTACCGGCTTAAAATAATATTAAAAAATTGAAAAATAGGGAAAAAATTTTAAATGACCAAAATTTCATAATTAACTCATTAGCTACTAAAAACAAGTAATTACCTATCCATTTAAGGTATAATTAGCCCTAAACTGCAAAATATCGAGAAAGACAGTTTTCGGAAAAATACCGAATTTTCACCGAATTTCAAGAAAACACCAAAACGACTTTTCAAGACGCTACAACCCGTCATTTCCTGATTGAATTAAACCCACCCGCACGACCCTTGACGCAGGCCAACAAAGTCGCACGACTACCCTAATCCAATCTGCATCATATGCATAAGCAGATAAAAACTAGTTAGCTACCGCACACTACGCCTTGACGCAGGCCAACAAATGTAGCACGAATACTAAATAGGACTTATCTGAAATGACGGAGGGCTACGACAGGTTTTTCTGAAAACCTATTGCGTAATGAACTCGATATCGTTGTAGAATCAAATGATTTTAAAAATGGAGTGCTTTTGAGGCTTTTCTAGTTTTGCTAAAGGAGTCACTCCCGGTGAAGGGATCGTCGGTCCTTTCCTCGTCGAATGAGGTGCGGGATATATCATATATATCACTGTGCAAAGCAAAAACACTTAAAAGCAATCAAAAGACAAACCGATAGGTGTAGCATCTGCCAGTTATTGCTAAAGGAGTCACTCCGGTTGAAGGGATCTCGGTCCTTTCCTCATCGAATAAGGTGCAGGATATATCACATATACCGCTGTGCAAAGCAAGAACTGTAGCTACCTGTTTTATTTTGAAATTCGATTATACAACATCTTAGGTTTCTTTTATTTCATTAATCATATTAATGAAGTCCCATAATTTAAGTACCTAAACATCATAGATAAATACGGCGTACACTTATGCCATCTGCATTCGCCTCGATGTCCCCTCGTGCACCGTTAGGTTAGGTAACTAACGGCAGAGCGGGGCAGGGCTAGCGCGGGTGTAAAACATAAGTAACGTCTATATAATATATCATATATACTATATATAGTATCTATCACAGAACATCACATGATCACATCACAGATATCGCAGCAGAAGAATCATATGAAATATTGGATATACTAGGACGTCCGTGTTTTCAATACGAGCCAGTATAAAACACGGATTCCACGGTCGTGATGAATAGCCAAACCCACACCCCTAAACCCCTATGAGAGCGGCAAGCAACCCTACCAATTCTGGAGTTAGCAGACCCGGACTCGACTCCTCGAGTTGGTCTCCCACTGGACTCCAGAACCCGGTTACTTGTGCCCTCCTCCTTGGGTCTATCCTAGTGCGGAAAAGTAAATAATATACAAAGGGTGACAACTTCTGCAACCTGGAAGCGCCCCAATAAAAGAATATTACATACAAGTTTTTACATGAATGAAAATGAAAAACACTCATCTCACATAAAAAAACCCCGGCTATTCGAACACGACGATCCAATATAACATATCCAGCAACATATAACATCACATGTCATCAACGTAAGTAAACATGCGTATCCCAATTGTCGTTGACATATAGCAACGAAACTGGCGATATCACATATTACACTTACGGTCACAGAAAAGAAAGTGTAAAACTACAACAGTTGGAATCCGCAACCACCTCAGACATCGCATGCCTGACCAAATGAATTACTTAGACATCGCATGCCTAACAATTATAAACCCCGCATTTTAGTCTCATTATCGAAAACACTTTTCAATACCAAGTCGGGCAATTCAACAAGATTCCCGACATCCTGATCGAATGCTCATCGCAAACTTTAGTAGGCGGCCGCACCCCCGATACCGTCGACGAAGCGCACCAGGACGGAACACCGCTACCGGGAACACCCTAACGGATGCTTTCGGCGACGGGGTTCTCCTACAGTCACTTAGTCGGGGCTATGGAGTGAGGCTATCTATTAAGTTTACCCGGCGAGTATCCGCGTACACTACGTGATTGCGACGAACTTTTGATCACATCAAAATTCCGTGGCAACCGATCAAGTGAGACTAAACTTCTTGTGAATTCCAATTATTGTATCCCATTCCGGATAAATAGAAAATGTCAAACTTTCCGATCGAACAATCGAACACCCAAGTTTTCCCGATACAGATCAACACATGAAACAAGTCTAACAACATTTAGTTCGTGCCTCAGTACCAACGGTCCAGCCGTAGAAGGGTCAAGCCAACGCCTCACATGTGGCACGCCGTACTGCCCCAAACCCGAAGGTTCAAAGGGCAGTTCAAGACGGTCACATAATCGAGTTAAGGTTTGTTGTCTTCTAGAGGGTCCATCGCGTTACTTGCACTACTTTAGAACGTCGTTAAACTGCGGAAAAATCCAACACTTGGAAATTTCCCGACAGGGGAAAAATTGGGTATTTTTATCCGGTCGAACTTTTTTTAACATATTCTAAAATTTATCCGGAAAGCCACACAGACAAAATTTGATACTCCGATCGAAACACCGAATCCCCAAAACAACCCAGAAAATTCAACTCTTGAATAAATATTAAAAATTCCCAGGAAAACCAGCACAGAAAACTGAGAATTACTGTGAAACAATAAATACACAAAACGAAAAAGAGGCCGCGTAACCGCCGCACGAGCCATGCTCGTGCCGCGGATCCGCGGCTCATTGATGGAATTACTCCATCGAAATTCACAGTAACTCTTAGATTAGCCTGCTGATTTTTCTGCATATTTTTAATGTGGAAAAATCCCCTAAATTAGAAAAAGTCCAGAGAGCATGGTTAAGGTTTGGGTTTCGGGTCGATCGGACTTCAAACTCCGTCTAGACTTCGCCTAAGGCTTTAGCTAGGCTCTGATACCACTGCAGGGTTCCTAGGCACTCTAGTGAGGTCTCACAAGGCATCAACCATGCCAATTTACAAAAATACGGTGCGGAGAAACCCTAATTAGATCGTTGGCTAGAAGTTTAGGCGATAAAAGAAACTTGCTAACAACTTAGCTAAAGAGAAAACGGAAATACAACCTTTGTGTTAGTTATATGTATGCCCTAGAGGCCATTACTGTACATTGGATGTATATTGTAGTGGATGCTGGGACATATATAGGTAGGACTTTCTTGCTCGACATGATAGTACGCTATCTGGTTGCTCTTTATCTTAACATGTATACTTTCTGTCTCTCTGATTACATGTTGATAAAGCCCTTAGGATGTGTACTCGACTTCCAGGACTATGATGTAGATCATACTAGTGGGGCCTGGGTAATCCATGAGTACATCCTTGAATTGTTCCTAGTCGAGGGAATATCGAGACGGGGCATCGATATTCCAGAGTAGACTAGCGCATATCTTCTCGACCCATGCGATGGGCGATGGATGATCCCATATCCATTGGTGTTTGACATCGAAGATCGTATGCGGGTGCTCAGTGGAGACTGGGTACACTGAACGGACTCGCCGAGAACTCCCAGATGGTATTATACCTCACGTCAGATGGCAGTTCTCTGGTGACACTGGTACAGCTTAGTCTGTAGACCCGAGATCGTCATAGAGTCTTGTGTGTCTCCCACTGTGCTTTGATTTCCACCCTACCACGGCTCTACTGAGTTGTGCAAACAGGTGGTTTTTGGGTACAGTCCCGATTCACATGGAGGCAATGAGCGATAGGAGGGGATTCGTCTCTCCCGGTATTGGGGGTTGATGTTGTGCTATGCTCGACTGGCCATAACAGGAAATCCCTGGCCAGGGTTGCAGTGATATACTGGTAAGAGTTATCAGTAGTTTCACGAATGTTATGGACCTCAAGTCGGCATGACTTATCGAGCTATTGGGGTCTGACGTTTACCACCCCTAGGCGAGATATGCGACATATCAGACGAACAGACCGGACTATACGGTAGTGTTACTGGTCGGATTCACTGGAGTGTGAGCGGGCTTGCTCGTCGATCTTCAGATCGCTCAATACCCGGGTGGCCGTTACGTTTAGCAGACCGCTTGCGGCTTGTGGGTGTTTGATATGATCATCATCTGCTGCCGGCGTATTGACGAGTCTTTAGAGTCCTACACAGAGGTTTCCTGGCTCAAGCGAAACGAAATAGGAGCGCATATGAGATATGTGCGGGAACGAGAATAATGCGTGTATGTGATACCGTATTCTATTCTCGCGATAAATGTATCGAATGGTTATATGCGATATAACCTAGTTATCGATTCAAGCGTTGATTCGATAAGCCGATATATTGTATACTAGTCGGTTGTGTGCGACATAACCGGATCGTTAAAACAAGTGTTGATTTAATGATTTAATGCATATTTATATATTTGATATATTACTTTGCATCAACTAGTACCGGTTTACTTAAGATGGATTTTCTCACTCGGTATGTGCGCATTACATATGCGATATGATTTTGTGCACTTGATTGTATCATGTTTGATGATACATGATTACTTGGTTAAGTACAAAGAATAAACCATGGTTAAAAGAATGGTTAGGGTTTCATTTCCTTTATTTATTCATTTATTTATTTGTTTATTTATTTTGGAAAAAAGGAGAAAAGAATGGTGGCTTAATTTGGATTGTAGTTGAAGATTCATGAACCTTTGACTTTGTCCACCATTCTTATCTCATGCTTAACCTAACCATTTGTTTTAACCCTAGTTTAATCTCTACACCTAACCATGGTTCACTTATGATAAGAATGGATTATTCTTTTTCATTTTTTAATTATTCTTATCATAACAATTTCCTTCTTCTTCTTCCTTGCTTCAAGTGAAGAAGCTTGAGGTCATCAATGGTGATTGATGTTTTAGAGTGAGAAATCCAAATCTAAAGTCTACCCACTTCCTATCTCTTCATCCTCTACCTCTTGCCAAGTAGTAGAGTGTGTTTCCTTCACAAGATTTTAGGGTTTGGTGAAGGTCGAGCTTGATTTAGCGATGCCTCGACGTAGATCATCTTCGGCATGGACATCGACGACCTAGCTCGCTTTCTCTCCGACGAAGCCGACTCTAGAGCCCGGATTTGTTTTGGACAGCGGAGAGCACTTCGTTGCGGAGCTATGGAGGTGGACAAACGGATCTACAAAGGTTGTAATTCCGTATTCTCATTGGCTAAGTTGTTAGCTTGTTTTTGTTTCGCCTAGATATCTAGCAAACGATCCGTACACTAGGGTTTGTAGGCACCATATTTTTTGAAATTGCCATGGTTGATGGCTTGGGAGACCTCACTAGGGTGCCTAGGAACCCTACAGTGGTATCAGAGATACTAGGCATTAGATGTCGACCTATGGGGGGTTCTCACTGTGTGACAGTGTGGCGAAGCATAGGCTCTTACCCCCAGGGTGTCCCGAGACCGGAAGGTGTTCCGGCGGGTTGTAGTCCTCGCGAGGGGGCATGCGTAAAAAGTAGCGGCTGAGGGACCCGTTGGTGCCACGGCGACCCCATTGGATGGGGTGGCTGCCTGACCTACAGTGGTATCAGAGCCTAGCTAGAGCCTTAGGCGATCCCCGGACGGAATTAGAAACCCGATCGAACCCGAAATCCCAAACCTTACATGCTCTCTGTACTTTTTTCAAAACTGTTGATTTTTGGCAATTAAAAATATCCAGAAAAACAAGCAGGCTTTTCTGAGAATAACTGTGAAATTTGAGCACACGATTCCACCAAAGCGCGGCGGAAGCGCCGCACAAAGGGGGTTTGTGCGGCGGAAGGGCCGCCAATAAGATCGCGACACGTGTCAAATTTCACAGTAACTCGTAAAATTCAATGCTCATTTTCCTGGAATATTTAAACTGAACTCAAGAGTTGAGTTGTTCTGAGTTGTTTTGGGAATCATTGTTTCGATCGGAAAGTCTAATTCTGTCCATGTGTTTTCCGGATAAATTTTAGAATATGTTAAAAAGTTCGACCGGATATAAATACCCGATTTTTCCCCTGTCGGGAAATTTCCAAGTGTTGGATTTTTCCGTAGTTTAACGACGTTCTAAGTAGTGCAAGTAACGCGATGGACCCTCTAGAAGACAACAAACCTTAACTCGATTATGTGACCGTCTTGAACTGCCCTTTGAACCTTCGGGTTTGGGGCAGTACGGCGTGCCACATGTGAGGCGTTGGCTTGACCCTTCTACGGCTGGACCGTTGGTACTGAGGCACGAACGGAATGTTGTTAGACTTGTTTCATGTGTTGATCTGTATCGGGAAAACTTGGGTGTTCGATTGTTCGATCGAAAAGTTTAACATTTTCTGTTTATCTGGAATGGGATACAATAATTGGAATTCACAATAGTTATATGATAACTGAATGAATGTTATAAACGTAGCAGTTTAGTCTCACTTGATCGGTTGCCACGGAATTTTGATGTGATCAGAAGTCCGTCGCAATCACGTAGCGTACGCGGATACTCGCTGGGTAAACTTAATAGACAGCCTCACTCCATAGCCCCGACCAAGTGACTGTAGGAGAACCCCGTCGCCGAAAGCATCCGTTCGGGTGCTCGCGGTAGCGGTGTTCTGCCTTGGTGCACTTTGTCGACGGTGTCGGGGGTGCGGCCGCCTACTAAAGTTTGCGACGAGTATTCGATCAGGATGTCGGGAATCTTGTTGAATTGCCCGATTTGGTATTGAAAAATGTTTTCGATTTTGAGACTAAAATGCGGGGTTTATAATTGTTAGGCATGCGATGTCTAAGGTATTCATTTGGTCAGGCATGCGATGTCTGAGGTGGTTGCGGATTCCAACTGTTGTAGTTTTACACTTTCTTTTCTGTGACCGTAAGTGTAATATGTGATATCGCCGGTTTCGTTGCTATATGTCAACGACAATTGGGATGGGCATATTTACTTACGTTGATGACATGAGATGTTATGTGTTGCTGGATATGTTATATTGGATCGTCGTGTTGAATAGCCGGGGGTTTTTATGTGAGATGAGTGTTTTTCATTTTCATTCATGTAAAAACTTGTATGTAATATTCTTTTATTGGGGCACTTCCAGGTTGCGGAAGTTGTCACCGTTGATGTATATTATTTTCTTTTCTGCACTAGCATAGACCCAAGGAGGGGAGCACAAGTAACCGGGTTCTGGGGTCCAGAGGGAGACCAACTCGAGGAGTCGAGTCCGGGTCTCCTAACCCTAGAATTGGCAGGGTTGCTTGCCGCTCTCGTAGGGGTCTAGGGGTGTGGGATTGGCTATTCATCACGACCGTGGAATCCGTGTTTTATACTGGCTCGTATTGAAAACACGGACGTCCTAGTATATCCAATATTTCATATGTTTCTTCTGCTGTGATTTATCTGTGATCATGTGATGTTCTGTGACAGGTATTATATATAGTATATATGATATATTATATAGACGTTACTTATGTTTTACACCCGCGCTAGCCCTGCCCCGCTCTGCCGTTAGTTACCTAACCTAACGGTGCACGAGGGGACATCGAGGCGAATGCGGATGGCATAAGTGTACGTCATATCTATCTGTAATGTTTAGGTAAATTAAATGATGGGATATTCATTAATGAGATTAATGAAAGAAAATAAACCTAATTGATGTTGTGGAATCAAATTTCAAAATAAAACAGGTAGCTACAGTTCTTGCTTTGCATCGTGGTGTTCCTTGTAGAACATCCTGCACCTTATTCGATAGGGAAAGGACCGAGATCCCTTCACCGGGAATGACTCCTTTAGCAATAACTGGCAGATGCTACAACCCTCGGTTTGTCATTTGATCGCTTCTATAGTTTCTGCTTTGCACAGTGATATATATGATATATCCCGCACCTCATTCGACGAGGAAAGGGCCGACGATCCCTTCACCGGGAGTGACCCCTTTAGCAAAACTAGAAAAGCTTCGAAAAGCATTCCATTTAAAAACCGTTTGATTCCGCAACGAGATCAAGTTCAAAGCGTTAAAGGTTTTCATAAAAACCATTCGCAACCCTCCGTCATTTTAGGAAGTAGAGTACTTAGTATTCGTGCTGTGTTTGTTGACCATAGTCAAGGCACAGTGTACGGTAGCTAAGTGATGTCTTCCTACACCGCATATGATGCGATTAGTTAGGACAGTCGCGTGACTTTGTTGACCTTAGTTAAGGGTCATGTGGGTGGGTCTAATTAATCACGAAATGACGGGTAGAACTTGACTAGTACTTATGATTTGTTGACCATAGTTAAGGTCATAGGTGCTAGGGGTAAAAACCTTTATCGGGAGTTTCAAGTGTTGAAATTTGCAATGAGATTGCATACCTTCTATATGATAGTTGGATCCCGATACCCGCTGCGAGTAAGAGTTACTCCTGGGAGAGTTTTGCACTTTGCAATTAGCCGATCAAGTAGGTGTCTAGAAAGGTGTCAACGGGGTTACGCCTCTGGGAAAACGAGGTTTACATTAATTAGGTTCGTGCGAAAGCACGGGGGACCTCCCTCAAAGTACCGACACTGGCCTGGCTGAAAGATTGGCGAACTTGTAGAGTGTAATTAATCCCGGCTAGTCTTTCCTTTTAAGGTTTGAAGGAAGATTTGATAAAAAGCAGTGGGAGCCATCCTGATTAGATAAAATATATAACCAATCTGATCTTGCAAGAGCGCACGCAGAGTGTTTTCTTCTCTCTCTCTCCTGGTAGCGACCATATCACGCCTTAATCAAGATAAAAATACGGAATATTGACCGAACCCGCTTGTTATACTGAGCTGGGGAACGTTGGTCCCGCTCCAACTTATAATTGTTATAAGACAGAGCAGGAAATTGGGGAATACCAGATTTCCCGTGCCGCCCAAACGAAGAGAGTGCATGCTGATGCATCATCTTCGGGTGTGTTCGTAATACAGAACTGTTTCTCAGTATCCTCCGCATCCTTGGTATATGATACCGGATCAGGATCCCAGATATGTAAGATTTTACATAGGGCTACAAAAGGATAGAAAAAATGAGAACGGGTGATAAGTTTCATGAGACAGAAAACGGGGCAAGTGTTGCAGCCAAGTCTGTTGGTCACTGTCACCCTGTATTATAATACATTGATTCTGAACGAATGTTATTAGATACCGAACCTGATATACAAAATCATATCTGTCTCTTTATTAGTAAAGAAACGATAAAATTTCGTATTGTTGGATAATGTTTTGAACATTTCCTATATCAAAAGTTGATCGGTTCAGGCACGTTATCTAAAATCATTGAAGTTCTAAATCAAACTACAGTTCTCAGTATATGGAACACACACAAGAGGAAGAGTTCAGAAATGAACGAATTCTTCTTGAGGTATTGTAGACTAGGTCAGATCAATATGACCCGACTAGCTAGAGTTACATAAAGATGTATATTTAAATTAGTTTGAATTTACATCTTATGAAACTCGCCAGTCATGTCACAAAGATAAGATGACCATAGCTCTGTTTATTGGAAACAGAGAAAGAGTTAGTGAACTCTTGGGATGATACATGTTGATGTATGTAGGTCCCCTGTCTACACATACCAAGACCGGTTCTTTATACTTCATTACGTTCTCTGATGATCTCTTTAGATTCAGACCTATGTTCCTGTTGAAACACAAGTCCGAACTTTTTGAGATATTCACAGAATATAAGTTAGAAGTAGAGAACCAAAATACGGGTATAAGTATTATGTCCTATGATGAGATCAAGGAGGAGAATACTTGTGCATGGAATTCCTGGACTATTCTAAAGGAGAATGAGATTCTCTCTCAGCATTACTCCTCCGCATACACCATAGCACGATGGTATATCGGGGCGGAGCAGATACACCATATTTGATATGGTGTGCTCTATGATGAGTACTACCGAGTTACCTATTTCCTTAAGGGTGTTATGCACTTGAAAAGTTGCATACGTATTGAATAGGGTTCGAATCAAATCAGTGCCTACCACTTCATATGTGATATGGAAAGGGAAGAGCCCATGTCAAGATTTGGGGTTGTCCGGCCTTTGTCTAAAAGCAAAATCCGAACAAGCTCGAGGCAACGTCTGTTATGTAGAACTGGAAATGTTCCAGCCATACAAAATACAGCAGATGATTTGGTAGAACCGAAGGATTCAGTAGATTCCAACGAACCTCAGCCTCTCCGCCGATCTAGTAGGGTTCCTCACCCACCTAAGAGATACTTTTGTTTCTCTATGACAGTGGGAGCGAGGATTGCATCATGAGATGATGACCCAACTAGTTTCGAGCTGGCCATCAAGAGTAGGGACTCTGTAAAAATGGCTGGATGTTTAGCGATCTGAGATGGAATCCTTGTACACCAACAAAGTATGGACTTTAGTTGCTATATCTGAAGGGTTAAATTCCCATCAGGAGCAAGTATATCTTGAGAAGATTACTTGGTGTAGATGGAAAAGTTGAGACTTTCAAAGCTAGACTTGTTAAAAGTTTGCATCATTTACCAGGTTTGGATCATGATGATACCTTTTTCCAAGTAGCTATGCTTAAGTCCATCCAGATCCTACTTGCCACGGCTACATACCATGACTACGATATCTGGCGGTTGGGTGCCATGACTGCTTTTCTAAATACTGATTTAGAAGAGAACGTCTATAAGAACACAGCCAGAGGGCCTCGTAGACAGTGGGAGCAGCGGAAACGTGTGCAAGATGCTTTATAGGATAAAGCAGGCATCGCGGAGTTGGAACATCTGTTTTGATGAAGTAGTCAAAGAAGTTGACATCATCAAAATGGTAGATGAACCTTGTATATACAAAAAGGTAGTAGGGAGTATGGTGGTGATCCTCGTAGAGTACGTGGATGACATACTCTTGATAAGAAAGGAGTTTCCTATGCTACGCTCGGTCAATCTCCGTTTATCACAAAGATTCTCCATATAGGATCAAAGTGATACCTCCTAAATCCTGAGTTTTGGATCTATGAGATAGATTTAATTGGATGTTAGAATTCTCACTAGTTGTAGTGAGATGGTATCAATCGATCCTGGGAAGAATCACTGGAAGTGTTCCAGGGTGATAAAGACGACTGAATGTCAGTCGCAGGCATTGTCTTTACCCTCAGTAAAGGGACGGTATGTTGGAAGAGTTCCAAGCTAGATACCGTGGCAAACTAGACGATAAAGGCAGGATACATCGCTACTTAAGATGCTACCAAAGAGGCTGTTTGGATGTATAATGGTTCATGAGATGAACTATGTTCCTACCATTGTGAGACAATGGAGTTGTGGCTTATGCCAAGGAACGTCCGTCCCATCAGTGATCCAGACTTATTCTAAGGCAGTATCACCTGATCATGGAGATGGTTGATCTCCGGGGTGATCAAGGTTAGGAGAGTAGACTCAGAGGACAACACGGCGGATCCACTCACGAAGGCCCTTTTCCCAAAGAGAGACTTTTAGGGGATGGTTGAGTATGAGATACTGCAACCACTGCTACAGATGGCCCTAGTGCAAGTGGGAGATTGTTAGTTATATGTATGCCCTAGAGGCCATTACTGTACATTGGATGTATATTGTAGTGGATGCTGGGACATATATAGGTAGGACTTTCTTGCTCGACATGATAGTACGCTATCTGGTTGCTCTTTATCTTAACATGTATACTTTCTGTCTCTCTGATTACATGTTGATAAAGCCCTTAGGATGTGTACTCGACTTCCAGGACTATGATGTAGATCATACTAGTGGGGCCTGGGTAATCCATGAGTACATCCTTGAATTGTTCCTAGTCGAGGGAATATCGAGACGGGGCATCGATATTCCAGAGTAGACTAGCGCATATCTTCTCGACCCATGCGATGGGCGATGGATGATCCCATATCCATTGGTGTTTGACATCGAAGATCGTATGCGGGTGCTCAGTGGAGACTGGGTACACTGAACGGACTCGCCGAGAACTCCCAGATGGTATTATACCTCACGTCAGATGGCAGTTCTCTGGTGACACTGGTACAGCTTAGTCTGTAGACCCGAGATTGTCATAGAGTCTTGTGTGTCTCCCACTGTGCTTTGATTTCCACCCTACCACGGCTCTACTGAGTTGTGCAAACAGGTGGTTTTTGGGTACAGTCCCGATTCACATGGAGGCAATGAGCGATAGGAGGGGATTCGTCTCTCACGGTATTGGGGGTTGATGTTGTGCTATGCTCGACTGGCCATAACAGGAAATCCCTGGCCAGGGTTGCAGTGATATACTGGTAAGAGTTATCAGTAGTTTCACGAATGTTATGGACCTCAAGTCGGCATGACTTATCGAGCTATTGGGGTCTGACGTTTACCACCCCTAGGCGAGATATGCGACATATCAGACGAACAGACCGGACTATACGGTAGTGTTACTGGTCGGATTCACTGGAGTGTGAGCGGGCTTGCTCGTCGATCTTCAGATCGCTCAATATCCGGGTGGCCGTTACGTTTAGCAGACCGCTTGCGGCTTGTGGGTGTTTGATATGATCATCATCTGCTGCCGGCGTATTGACGAGTCTTTAGAGTCCTACACAGAGGTTTCCTGGCTCAAGCGAAACGAAATAGGAGCGCATATGAGATATGTGCGGGACCGAGAATAATGCGTGTATGTGATACCGTATTCTATTCTCGCGATAAATGTATCGAATGGTTATATGCGATATAACCTAGTTATCGATTCAAGCGTTGATTCGATAAGCCGATATATTGTATACTAGTCGGTTGTGTGCGACATAACCGGATCGTTAAATCAAGTGTTGATTTAATGATTTAATGCATATTTATATATTTGATATATTACTTTGCATCAACTAGTACCGGTTTACTTAAGATGGATTTTCTCACTCGGTATGTTCGCATTACATATGCGATATGATTTTGTGCACTTGATTGTATCATGTTTGATGATACATGATTACTTGGTTAAGTACAAAGAATAAACCATGGTTAAAAGAATGGTTAGGGTTTCATTTCCTTTATTTATTCATTTATTTATTTGTTTATTTATTTTGGAAAAAAGGAGAAAAGAATGGTGGCTTAATTTGGATTGTAGTTGAAGATTCATGAACCTTTGACTTTGTCCACCATTCTTATCTCATGCTTAACCTAACCATTTGTTTTAACCCTAGTTTAATCTCTACACCTAACCATGGTTCACTTATGATAAGAATGGATTATTCTTTTTCATTTTTTAATTATTCTTATCATAACAATTTCCTTCTTCTTCTTCCTTGCTTCAAGTGAAGAAGCTTGAGGTCATCAATGGTGATTGATGTTTTAGAGTGAGAAATCCAAATCTAAAGTCTACCCACTTCCTATCTCTTCATCCTCTACCTCTTGCCAAGTAGTAGAGTGTGTTTCCTTCACAAGATTTTAGGGTTTGGTGAAGGTCGAGCTTGATTTAGCGATGCCTCGACGTAGATCATCTTCGGCATGGACATCGACGACCTAGCTCGCTTTCTCTCCGACGAAGCCGACTCTAGAGCCTGGATTTGTTTTGGACAGCGGAGAGCACTTCGTTGCGGAGCTATGGAGGTGGACAAACGGATCTACAAAGGTTGTAATTCCGTATTCTCATTGGCTAAGTTGTTAGCTTGTTTTTGTTTCGCCTAGATATCTAGCAAACGATCCGTACACTAGGGTTTGTAGGCACCATATTTTTTGAAATTGCCATGGTTGATGGCTTGGGAGACCTCACTAGGGTGCCTAGGAACCCTACACTTTGTAGATCCGGTGCTCCACCTCCATAGCTCCGCAACGAAGGCCCCTCGCTGTCCAAATGAATTCCCGGGCTCTAGCGTCGGCTTCGTCGGAGAAATGGCGAGCTAGGTCGTCGATGTCCATGCCGAAGATGATCTACGTCGAGGCATCGTTAGATCAAGCTCCAACTTCACCAAGTCTAGAAAACTTGTGAAGGAAACACACTCTACTACTTGGCAAGAGGTAGAGGATGAAGAAATAGGAGGTGGGTTCACTTTAGATTTAGATTTCTCACTCTTTTTCATCACTTGCCATTGATGGAGGCAAGCTTTCTTCACTTGAAGAAATGAAGAAGAAGAAGAAGATGAATATTGTTATGATAAGTTCTATTTTAAAAAATGAAAATAAAATGAAAACTTATCATAATGTAAACCATGGTCAAGTGTAGAGATTAAACCAAGGTTAGTTGGAATGGTTAGGGTTAAGGATGAGATAAGAATGGTTGACTTGATCAAAGCTTCAAGAAGCTTCAACATAAAACAAAATAAGCCACCATCCTTAAATAATTTCCAAAATGAATATATAAATAAATAACTAAGTAAATAATCAAAACCTTAACCATTCATATAACCATGGATTAATCTTTACACAAACCCAAGTGAGCAAGTATCATCAAACATGATACAAACTAGTGTACAAAAGTATATCACATATACAATGTGTACATCCGAGTGAGAAAATCAATCTTAAGTAAACCGATACTAGTTAATGCAAAGTAATATATCAAATATATAATTATGCATTAAATCATTAAATCAACACTTGATTTAATGATCCGGTCATATCGCATATAACCGACTAATATCAACAGTAACAACTTATCGAACCAACACTTGATCCGATATGCCGGCTATATCGCATATAACCGATCAATGTCACATATCGTGAGAATCGAATACAGTATCACATACTGGTATCATTCTCGGTCCCGCACATATCTCATATGCGCTCCTATTTCATTTTGCTTGAGCCAGGAAACCTCTGTGTAGGACTCTAAAGACTCGTCAATACGCCGGCAGCAGATGATGATCATATCAAACACCCACAAGCCGCAAGCGGTCTGCTAAACGTAACGGCCACCCGGGTATTGAGCGATCAGAAGATCGACGAGCAAGCCCGCTCACACTCCAGTGAATCCAACCAGTAACACTACCGTACAGTCCGGTCTCGTCGTCTGATATGTCGCATATCTTGCCTAGGGGTGGTAAACGTCAGACCCCAATAGCTCGATAAGTCGTGTCGATATGAGGTCTATAACAATTCGAGAAACTACTGGTAACACTTACCAGTATATCTCAGCAACCCTGGCCAGGGATTTCCTGTTATAGCCAATCGAACACAGCGCAACATCAACCCCCTATACCGGGAGAGACAAATCCCCTCCTATCGCTCATTGCCTCCATGTGACTCGGGACTGTACCCAAAAACCACCATTTTGCACGTCCTCTTGGACGTGGTAAGATGGAAATCAAAGCACAGTGGGAACCACATAAGACTCTATGACGATCTCGGGTCAACAGACTACTCTGTACCAGTGTCACCAGAGAACTGCCATCTGACGTAAGGTATAATACCATCTGGGAGTTCTCGGCGAGTCCGTTCAGTGTACCCAGTCTGCACTGAGCACCCGTATATCATCTCCGATGTCAAACACCAATGGATATGAGATCATCCATCGCCCATCTATATGGGTCGAGAAGGTATACGCTAGTCTACTCTGGTATATCGATGCCCCGTCTCGATACACCCACGACTAGGGACTTTGAAGGATGTACTTATGGACTACCATGTCCCCACTAGTATGATCCGCATCATAGTCCAGATAGTCAAGTACACATCCTAAGGGCTTTACCAACATGTAACAGAGAGACAATCAGTATACACGTTAAGGTAAAGATCAACCAGATAGCATACTATCATGTCGAGCAAGAAAGTCCTCCCTATATATGTCCCAGCATCCACTACAATATACATCCAATGTACAGTAATGGCCTCTAGGGCATACATATAACTAACACATACATGCTATAACAATAAAATTTTGAGGTGCTAAGCAAACTATACAAAGAATCGAACTAGAATATATGAAGTAACTATTAATAGTATCAACAATTAAGAGTTAAGTTATACTAAGTGATGAGACTACAACCTTTGTACACCTCTTTGGAAGACTCCTTGGCTTTGAAAAGGTTCGCTTGATCAACTCCTCGTCCACGATGATCCACCCGAAGCACTTTGCACTAAGCTTGATGCTTCCTTCGATCTTTGAAAAACTTGAAGTACAACACCCTACACAAGATGGCGAAGCTTGTGTAGGATGATGAAGTGGTTGCTATTCTTATTTAATACCTTTTCTTTTCTTTCTCTAACTCTATTTTAACATTTAAAAGAGAGCTAGGGCTTTGAGGAAGAAGATGGCTCTCTCTTTTCTTTTGGAATGATAATGATAATAATGTAAAAAAAGAAAATGAGAGGGAGAGAGAGATCTTATCATAACCATAACCATAGTTAAAATAATATCTAGATATTTCAATTAAGGTTAAAAGGCAAAAGGAAATGAAACCATGGTTGAGTTAAATTCAACCATGGAAATGTGTAGAAGAGTGTGGAAAAGATGACTCATTTATATTTTCTTTTGCCTTTAATCTTTATTGAAAATATCCATATATCATTTTATCTACAATATGATTCTTATATTGCCATCCTCTTTGTATCATCAACCATGATACTTTTCATGTATGTATGTATGTATGCACATCATCATGTACATATACATGCATGTATCCATAAGAAGAAAAGGATTTAAATAAATAATATAAAAGCCAATATTAAATCAACACTTGATTTAATAAATTGGTCCTATCTTATACGACCTGACTAATATTAAATGCCCGATTAAAATACAGTATCATATACTAGTATTTAATCGAGGCTCCGCACATATCTCATATGTGCACCACTTCGTTTCGCCAGAGCCGAGAAACTTCTATGTGGGACTCTAAGACTCATCAATACGCCAGCAGTAGATGATGATCATATCAAACACCTACAAGCCGCAAGCGGTCAGCTAAACGTAACAACCACCCGGGTATTGAGCGATCAGAATAAGAACAAGCGAACCTGTCAAAACTCCTGTCAATCCATCCGGCAACACTAACCGTACAGTCCGGTCTCTTCGTCAGATATGCTGCATATCGAGTCTAGGGATGGAATCGTCGACCCCAATAACTCAATAAGTCATGCCGGTATATGGTCTATAACAGATCGAGAAACTTACTGATAACACTTATCAGTAATATCTCAGCAGCCCTGGCCAGGGACTTCCCGTTATAGCCAATCGTGCACAGCACAGCATCAACCCCCAATACCGGGAGAGACGAAACCCCTCCTAACGCTCACTGCCTCCACATGCCTCGAGACTATACCCAAAATCCACCTGTTTGTACGACTCAGTAGAGCCGCAGTATGGTGGAGATCAAAGTACAGTGGGAGGACACACAAGACTCTATGACGATCTCGGGTCTACAGACTAACCTGTACCAGTGTCACCTGAGAACTACTATCTGACGTATGATATAATACCATATAGGAGTTCTCGGTGAGTCCGTTCAGTGTACCCAGTCTCACTGAGCACCCGTATACTATCTTCGGTGTCAACACACCAGACGGATATGGGATCATCCATCGCCCATCATACGGAACAAGAATGGTATACGCTAGTCTAAACTGGAATATCGATGCCCTGTCTCGATATACCTACGACTAGGAACATTTCAAGGATATGTTTATAAACTACAGATGTCCCACTAGTATGATCCTCATCATAATGCCAGTAGTCAAGCCAATATCCTTAGGGCTTTATCAACATGCACCAAATGAATATAAACATGATCAAGTGAACATATGATAAAGTAAAACCAGATAGCATACTATCATATTGAGCAAGACTGTCCCCCGAATATATATATATATATATATATATATATATACATATCAGTACATACACTATCTCATAATGGCCTCTAGGGTATACATATATCCAACAATCTCCCACTTGCACTAAGGCCAGTTATTGGCATATCTCATACCCAACATCTCAAAAAGTCGCTCATGCTGTGGCTGAGGGAGGGCCTTGGTGAATGGATCCGCAGCGTTGTTCTTTGTGTCTACTCTCTTAATCTCGATCTCGCAGCAATCAACTATCTCCCGGATCACATGATATCTCCTCAGGATGTGTCTGAACTTCTGATGGGACCTGGGCTCTTTGGCCAACGCCATAGCCCCATTATTGTCACAATACAGAGGTATTGGATCAATAATGGTTGGAACTACTCCTAGCTCCGCGATGAATTTTCTCATCCAGACGGCTTCCTTGGCAGCATCATTTGCAGCAATATATTCAGCTTCCATCATTGAGTCTGCAACGGTATCCTGTTTGGAACTCTTCCAACTCACCGTCCCTCCATTGAGGGTAAATGCAAACCTTGAGATAGACTTGCTGTCATCCTTGTCACTCTGGAAGCTCGAATCGGTAAAGGCCTCCATTTGGAGATCCCCATTACCATACACCAAGAACAATTCTTTAGTCCTTCGCAAGTACTTAAGAATGTTCTTTACAGCAATCCAGTGATTCTCCCGTGGGTTAAATTGATACCTGCTTACTACACTAAGTGCATAAGCAACATCAGGGCGTGTACATAACATCGCATATATTATCGATCCTACTGCCGAAGCATAGGGAATAATGCTCATGCGAGCTCTCTCTATATCAGACTTTGGGCAATCGTCTTTTGAGAGAGTGACTCCGTGGCAAGCGGGTAAGGCACCCCGCTTGGAGTCTTCCATACTAAACCTCTTTAGGATGGTGTTAATGTACTTGGTTTGGGACAATCCCAATAACCGTTTGGATCTATCCCTATAGATCCATATACCCAATATGTATGTGGCATCTCTGAGGTCCTTCATGGAGAACCTTTGTGATAAGAATGATTTGACCGACTATAGCATAGGAATGTCATTTCCTATCAGAAGTATGTCATCTACGTACAATACGAGGATTGTGACATTTCTTCCTACAGTCTTCTTATAAACACAAGGTTCATCTGGATTTTTGATGAAATCAAACTCTTTGATAACATCATCAAAACAGATGTTCCAACTCCGTGATGACTGCTTTAATCCATAAATGGATTTAAGTAGCTTGCATGCTTTACCGCTGCTCCCACTATCAATGAATCCCTCTGGCTGATCCATAGAAACGCATTCCTCTAAATCACCATTTAGGAATGCAGTTTTAACGTCCATCTGCTAGATTTCATAGTCGTAGTGAGCAACAATAGCAAGTAGGATCCGAATGGATTTAAGCATGGCTACCGGAGAGAAAGTCTCGTCATAGTCCAAGCCTGGTCTTTGACGAAAACCTTTCGCTACCAACCTTGCCTTATAGGTCTCTACCTGTCCATCTACACCGATCTTTCTTTTAAAGATCCATTTGCATCCCACAGGTTTTATCCCGGAGGGTACATCTTCCAAAGTCCATACTTTTTTGGTGTACATGGACTCCAACTCGGATCTCATGGCATCCAGCCAATTCACAGAGTCACCACTCGTGATAGCCTGATGAAAGCTGGCAGGATCATCATCATCCATGATGCAATCTTCTCTATCACCATCAACGAGAAAACCGTAGTATCTCTCCGGTGGGCGAGAAATCCTACCAGATCTACGGAGTGGCCGAGGTTCATTAGATTCTGTTATAACTTCAGGTTCAGCCAAGTTGTCATTTGTAACTTGTGTTTCTAGAACTTCTTCTAGATCTACCACATTTCTATTTGTATTGTTTGAAAAAATCTCATCTTCTAAAAAGGTGGCGTACTGAGAAACAAACACTTTTTGTTCCTCTTTGTGGTAAAAAAGATACCCAAACGAATGTTTAGGATATCCTACAAATATACATTTGACTGATCGTGTCTCGAGTTTGTCTGGATTCTGCTTTTTAACAAAAGCCGGACAACCCCAAATCTTAACTCTTTTAAGAGATGGTTTCTTCCCATGCCATATCTCATATGGAGTGGTAGACACGGTCTTGGTTGGAACTTTGTTTAACAGAAAAGCTGTTGTTTCCAATGCATGCCCCCAAAACGAGAGAGGTAACTCAGCATCACTCATCATGGATCGTACCATATCTAATAGGGTACGGTTCCTTCGTTCTGACACACCGTTGTGCTGCGGTGTGTAAGGTGGAGTGCGTTGAGAGAGAATCCCATTCTCTTTTAGGAAGTCTAAGAACTCAGTACTTAAGTACTCCCTACCACGATCCGATCGAAGTATCTTGATACTCTTTCCTTTTTGGTTTTCTACTTCATGTTTATACTCCTTGAATTTCTCGAAAGCTTCAGATTTATGTTTTATCAAATATACATGACCAAATCTTGAGAAATCATCAGTAAAAGTTATGAAGTATGAAAAACCGCCTCTTGCATGTGTAGACATTGGTCCGCATACATTACTATGTATGAGGCCTAGGAGCTCAGTAGCTCTTTCTCCGTGTCCTATAAACGGGGTTTTGGTCATTTTACCTTTGATACAAGACTGGCAAGTTGCATAAGATTTATACTCAAATGAATTTAAATATCCATCTTTATGAAGCTTGTTTAGTCTTGTTTCATTAATATGACCAAGTCTACAATGCCAAAGAAAAGCTTCATTTATCTCTGAAAATTTTCTTTTATTTTTGTGTTGTACGTTGAAAACTGTGTGTTGATTAAGGACGTATATCCCGTTATTTAATGTACCACAACCAATCAACTCTTGATCAGTCTAATGTTCATAACATTGTGTTGCACAGCAAAATGATACCCTTCATTGTCTAACACGGAAACAGATATAATATTACAAAGCATACTTGGTACAAAATAACACGGGTTCAAAACCAATATACAACCCGAAGGCAAACCTAGGTGATACTCTCCTACTGAAACTGCATTTACATTGGAACCATTTCCAACTTGGAGAGTATGATCACCTGTCTTCAGAACTCTGCTATTTCTCAACGCCTGCACAGAATTGCAAATATGAGAACCCGAACCGGTATCCAATACCCAGGAAGCAGAGTTAATAGAAAAACAGTTTTCAATTACGAACACACCTGAAGCTGAAGCATCACCATGCTTCTTCTTGAGTGCTAGGTACTCAATACAGTTCCTCTTCCAGTGTCCCGTCTTCTTGCAATGGAAACATTCACCTTTCTCTGATGCCCCAACCTTGGACTTGCCTTTTCCCTTCACCTTTTTGACTCCACCCTTAGGTTTGGTGGGTTTCTTCTTCATCTTTCCCTTGGCCTTAGCCTTTGGGTAAGATGAGGAGGATTGCCCAACAGACATAACGGGAGTCTTCACTGACTTCAGTGTGCTCTCTGCACTCCTTAACATATTAAGGAGTTCAGGCAGTTCCTTCTCCATGTTGTGCATGTTGAAGTTAACGATGAACTGAGCAAAGGTGGAGGGGAGAGAATGTAGAATAATATCTGTATACTGTTCATTGTCCATTGTCCACCCAAGGTCCTCAAGCTCTTCTATGAGAGCTATCATTTTCAGAACATGGTCTCCTACTGCTGTGCCAGCGGTCATGCGCATCTGAAACAGTTTCTTAGACGCTTCGTATCGTAATACGCGGGATTGCTCTCCATACAACTCTTTTGTATGGAGGAATATGGCTTGTACATCCATATTCTCGTGCTGCTTTTGATGTGTGTTATCCATCGATGCAAGCGCGAGGCATTTTGCCGTGGCACAGTCAATGTCCCATGTTTTGCGGATTTCCCTATCCGCAACTGAAGATTTAGGACCTAGGGGGGCAAGGCTGGAGCTGTAAGGACATATGATACTTTATCATAAGTCAAGGCTATGTTTAAATTCCTCAGCCAGTCTTTATAGTTGGTCCTATTCAGCTTGTTTTTATCTAATAGAAGCTTAAGTCCTGTCATGGGTATCTGCCATTAAGAGAGAGAAAAGAATACACTTAGCGAATGCTCTTGCAAAGATCAGATTGGTTATTATCTTGTCTAATCGATGTCTCCCACTGTTTTTATCAAATTTTCTTTAAAACCTTTTAAAAAGAAAACTAGCCGGGATTAATTACATTCTACAACTTCGCCAACCTCTCAGCCAGGCCAGTGCCGGTACTCGAGGGAGGTTCCCCGTGCATTCGCACAGACCTAATTAAAGTAAACCTCGTCTTCCCAGAGGCGTAGCCCTGTTTGGCACCTTTCTAGACACCTACCGAGTCAGCTAATTGTAAAGTGCAAAATTCTCCCGGGAGCAACATTTGCTCGCAGTGGGATCGGGATCCTATTATCATATAGTAGGTATACAATCTCATTGTAATTTTCAACTCTTGAAATTCCCGATATAATTTTTACCCCTAGTACTTATGACCTTAACTAAAGTCAACATATCATAAGTACTAGTCAATTCTTCCCGTCATTTTGTGATTAACTAGACCCACTCATATGACCCTTAACTAAAGTCAACATAATCATATGAATGTCCTAACTAATCAGCATCATATGCAGTGTAGAAAGACATCACTCAGCTACCGTACACTCGCCTTAACTAAAGTCAAAATACGCAGCACGAATACTAAGTACTCTACTTCCTAAAATGACGGAGGGTTGCGGATAGTTTTTAAGAAAACTTTTGACGCTTTGAACTTGATATCGTTGTAGAATCTAATGGGTTTAAAAGGAGTGGCTTAAGCTCCGCATTTTGAAACTTGCTTTTTTTTACAAAAAGGCCGAGTGTGTTTTAAATCTGATTCTACAATATCTTTTTAGGTTCATTTATCTTTTACATTAATCTCATTAATGTAGTCCCATCATTTAAATCCTAAGCCATTACAGAAAGAAACGAAAATATAACGTACACTTATGCCACTCGCATTCGTCACAGTGTCCTGATATGCACCGTTAGGTTACTTAACTAACGACATACCGGGACGGGGCTAGTGCGGGTGAAAAACATAAGTAACGTCTAATATATATCATATATATATATAATATTTCATTCGTCTCAGATATGCATTAAAAGATCACATCAGATAATAAAAGCAGCAGAAGCACATAAAGGATATCTAGGAGGTCCGTATTTTATATTTAGCCAGCAATAAAAATACGGATTCCGCGGTCGCGATGAATAGCCAAGCCCACATCCCTAGACCCCTACGAGAGCGGCAAGCGACCCTACCAATTCTGTAGTTTAGGAGACCCGGTCTCGACTCCTCGAGATGGCCTCCCACTGAACCCAAGAACCCGGTCACTTGTGCCCTCCACCTTGGGTCTATCATAATGCGGAAAAGTAAATAATATACAACACTGGTGACAACAACCTCACCCCGGAAGTGCCCCAAATAAAAGAATATTACATACAATTTAATTTTACATGAATTAAAAGAATACTCTCATCTCACATAAAAAAGAAAACCCCCGGCTATTCATTGCGACAATCCTGCATATCAAATCTCATCGACACATAATATCAAATATCATCAACGTAAGTAAGTATGCATACACCGATCGTCATTGATGTATAGCAACGAAAACCGGTAATACATACTACACTTACGGTCACAGAGAAATAAAATGAAAAAATACAACAATTGAAATCTTTAACTGCCTTTAGACAACACAAATCCGGAATATCACATATACAAGATTTCAGGCCTAAACAATGTAAAGCTCGCATTTGGGTCTCATTCAAGAAAACACCTTTTCAAAACAAACCGGATAATTCAACAAGATTTCCGTTTATCCCGAGACCGAACTGCTAGATTTACACGCAACAAACAAATTTGTTGATTTCAATTATTGCATCACATACTATTAAACTAAGCGACGTTGAAACATCCGATCAAACGATTTAAACATCCACAAACTGCTCTGAAAGCTCAACACCTGAGCAGATTCTAAAAATACCAGAAGCATCAGAAAACATATATGGGCCAGCACAAGAAAATACGGCCCATGAATCAACTATACCACCGCGGAACCGCCGCAACAGGCCTCTTGGGCCGCGGTTCCGCGGCCGTATAGTCGAATTATGGGATTGTTTTTCTGGTGAGCCCATATATTTCCCTGCTTAATTTTTTACATATTTTTAATTTGAAAAATTCCAGGTTTTAAAAAAATTTCCAGAGAGCACCCCCCGGGTGTCGTTTTTCGTCCGTTCGATGTTTTCAACGTCGTCTAGGTTACCACAAAGCTCTAGCTTGGCTTTGATACCACTGTAGGGTTTTCTTAACACCACTATTAGGGTTTAGAAGTATCATACATGCTATAACAATAAAATTTTGAGGTGCTAAGCAAACTATACAAAGAATCGAACTAGAATATATGAAGTAACTATTAATAGTATCAACAATTAAGAGTTAAGTTATACTAAGTGATGAGACTACAACCTTTGTAGACCTCTTTGGAAGACTCCTTGGCTTTGAAAAGGTTCGCTTGATCAACTCCTCGTCCACGATGATCCACCCGAAGCACTTTGCTCTAAGCTTGATGCTTCCTTCGATCTTTGAAAAACTTGAACCACAACACCCTACACAAGATGGCTAAGGTTGTGTAGGATGATGAAGTGGTTGCTATTCTTATTTAATACCTTTTCTTTTCTTTCTCTAACTCTATTTTAACATTTAAAAGAGAGCTAGGGCTTTGAGGAAGAAGATGGCTCTCTCTTTTCTTTTGGAATGATAATGATAATAATGTAAAAAAAGAAAATGAGAGAGAGAGAGAGATCTTATCATAACCATAACCATAGTTAAAATAATATCTAGATATTTCAATTAAGGTTAAAAGGCAAAAGGAAATGAAACCATGGTTGAGTTAAATTCAACCATGGAAATGTGTAGAAGAGTGTGGAAAAGATGACTCATTTATATTTTCTTTTGCCTTTAATCTTTATTGAAAATATCCATATATCATTTTATCTACAATATGATTCTTATATTGCCATCCTCTTTGTATCATCAACCATGATACTTTTCATGTATGTATGTATGTATGCACATCATCATGTACATATACATGCATGTATCCATAAGAAGAAAAGGATTTAAATAAATAATATAAAAGCCAATATTAAATCAACACTTGATTTAATAAATTGGTCATATCTTATACGACCTGACTAATATTAAATGCCCGATTAAAATACAGTATCATATACTAGTATTTAATCGAGGCTCCGCACATATCTCATATGTGCACCACTTCGTTTCACCAGAGCCGAGAAACTTCTATTTGGGACTCTAAGACTCGTCAATACGCCAGCAGTAGATGATGATCATATCAAACACCTACAAGCCGCAAGCGGTCAGCTAAACGTCACGGCCACCCGGTTATTGAGCGATCAGAATAAGAACAAGCGAACCTGTCAAAACTCCTGTCAATCCATCCGGCAACACTAACCGTACAGTCCGGTCTCTTCGTCAGATATGCTGCATATCGAGTCTAGGGATGGAATCGTCGACCCCAATAACTCAATAAGTCATGCCGGTATATGGTCTATAACAGATCGAGAAACTTACTGATAACACTTATCAGTAATATCTCAGCAGCCCTGGCCAGGGACTTCCCGTTATAGCCAATCGTGCACAGCACAGCATCAACCCCCAATACCGGGAGAGACGAAACCCCTCCTATCGCTCACTGCCTCCACATGCCTCGAGACTATACCCAAAATCCACCTGTTTGTACGACTCAGTAGAGCCGCAGTAGGGTGGAGATCAAAGTACAGTGGGAGGACACACAAGACTCTATGACGATCTCGGGTCTACAGACTAACCTGTACCAGTGTCACCGGAGAACTGCTATCCGACGTATGATATAATACCATATAGGAGTTCTCGGTGAGTCCGTTCAGTGTACCCAGTCTCACTGAGCACTCGTATACTATCTTCGGTGTCAACACCCCAGACGGATATGGGATCATCCATCGCCCATCATATGGAACAAGAATGGTATACGCTAGTCTAAACTGGAATATCGATGCCCTGTCTCGATATACCTACGACTAGGAACATTTCAAGGATATGCTTATAAACTACAGATGTCTCACTAGTATGATCATCATCATAATGCCAGTAGTCAAGCCAATATCCTTAGGGCTTTATCAACATGCACCAAATGAATATAAACATGATCAAGTGAACATATGATAAAGTAAAACCAGATAGCATACTATCATATCGAGCAAGACTGTCCCCCGAATATATATATATATACATATCAGTACATACACTATCTCATAATGGCCTCTTGGGCATACATATATCCAACAATGTTTAGTTGCTAATTCTTATAATTCTTGTGGCATATTGCTTAGGTTTCCATGCAGAACTGACCTGCATGGACCGCCAACAAAACCTGACATGCCCCGCTTCCCAGTGTACGGAGAAGTAGATGCGACGGGCCGCGACGTATTTACTCAGAAGTAAACACGCTAAGTGTAAATAAGCAGTATATAAATAAAATGCATAAGAATGACAAGAGATGCAGTAATAACAGCAACTTTTATTAATATCCATTCTTTACATTACAACTGGTTTAAAAAAGAAAAAAATACAATGCTGAAAGCAATGCCTAAACAGTGCCATATGAACTGAAAAGAAAAATAAGTACAAGTAAAAGCCTAGAAGTCTGGTTCCTCTGTGAACTGCTCCAAATCGTCCTGGCTGGGCTCTGTTCATACCAGAATATTGCATTTTATACCGCCCATTCTTATGCTCGTTTGTTTATGGGTAGGTGCTTTTAATCCGTGTTTGCTACATATTTACAGGTTACAGGTTTCTAGTCCAAATATTGCAAATAAACACAAAATCTCCACAGTTACACCAAAAATCCAGAACATCTGTCATAGACAGATAAAAGCCAGGTTCCAGTCATCCGCATCCGTCTAGTACCGCTTACCAGTCCAAAAGACAGGACGAAAACAGTCGTCATTTCTGGTCAAGCGTGGGGCCCAATGAAGATATTCAAAGATGTGTGGGGCCCAATGAAGATATTCAAAGATATGTGGGACCCGAGGGAGATAAATTCAAATGTGTTGAAAAACGAAGCCATCATTGTTGACTTCTGGAAATTGAAGAAATCAAGGAAGCATATTGATAATCTGCATATGTTAAACAGAAGAAAATGCAAACACAAGACGCCCACAGAAACCCGACCCCCTAATTCCTCCACATGGCCGCGGATCCGCGGCCAACATGGGGTCTAGGCCGCGGATCCGCGGCCATTTAGGCTCCGTAATTGATGCAATTTCGGGGGTAGGTGGAACAATGTATTTTGGAATATAATATTGCCCTAGGGTTTCAGAAATAAGCCTATAAATACCCCGGTTCTTAGCCATTGTAAGATATAGATTCTTTAGCCTCTTTTAGTGTAGTTTTGTTCTTCTTCTTCTTCTTCATCTTTCCTCCATAAAAATGTAGTGAGAGCATTGAGTGGATGTTAAATGAAGATGAGGGTTTTTTGTATCATTCTTGTTTGTTTAGCTTCCTCTTGAGATTCTTTCTTTCTCTTGATCTTTCAACCTCTTCATTGAGCTTGAAAGTTTAAGGGTTTGTTATTGATCTCAAGGGTTGTATCTTCTTATGGAATTAGTGCTTCATTTCACATGAGTTCTTTACCCTTCTCTTGATCTTGCAACCTCTTGATTGAGCTTGCAAGTTTAAGGGTTGGCTATTGATCCCAAGCTTGTCTTGAGTTCTAGTTTCTAGTTCTTTTTATTGCTTATTTCTTTCTTGCTCTTTATTACCTTACTTTACTTTCATGCACTTAAATTACATGTCCTTACTTACTTGTAATCTTTTCTTTTCCTTTGCTCTTTTTGGTTTTTTTTGTGAATGGTTGTAATTATTGTTGTTAAGAATCAATACGATATTGTAAGTTAACGTTTCTTTGCTCATTTCCTTTTCCCGTTATTTTCCATTGAACTCCGTCCAAACGTTACGCAAGCGCTCCGTTAGGCACCCTACCCTACCAAGGTAACGGTGATTCCTAACCGCGACCGGTTGCGTTCGGTTTGGCCGGAGGCGAAAGCAAGAAACAAGAACGGAAGGACAAGGGTAAATAAGCCGGATTCCATGAATACCGTGCTTAAATCCCCTAATCCACGTTGTTGCCTATTGCTCTAGCTTCAATTGGTCAAGACTCGGCTCAAAGGTTTTGAGTACGGATTTCTTTAGCTTACAATTTCGTATCTTTTTCTTAACAACTTTATACTTGCATATAAAACACGTAGGTTAGTTCAAACAAACATATACACAATTCTTTATTGACTCGTCTAAAACAAGAAAGGACATACAACCATCTCCTTGTGGATCGACCCGTGCTCAACCGGCTAGCTGCAAAGCGACACCGTCCTGATCGCGGTTACAACTTTAGAACTTTGAACATCCGACACGCTCTCGGCGTGCGATCATATTTGTTCATACCAGAATATTCCATTTTATACCGCCCATTCTTATGCTTGTTTGTTTATAGGTAGGTGCTTTTAATCCGTGTTTGCTACATATTTACAGGTTACAGGTTTCCAGTCCAAATATTGCAAATCAACACAAAATCTCCACAGTTACACCAAAAATCCAGAACATCTATCATAGACAGATAAAAGCCAGGTTCCAGTCATCCGCATCCGTCTAGTACCGCTTACCAGTCCAAAAGACAGGACGAAAACAGTCGTCATTTCTGGTCAAGCGTGGGGCCCAATGAAGATATTCAAAGATGCGTGGGGCCCAATGAAGATATTCAAAGATGTGTGGGTCCCAATGAAGATATTCAAAGATATGTGGGACCCGAGGGAGATAAATTCAAATGTGTTGAAAAATGAAGCCATCATTGTTGACTTCTGGAAATTGAAGAAATCAAGGAAGCATATTGATAATCTGCATATGTTAAACAGAAGAAAATGCAAACACAAGACGCCCAAAGAAACCCGACCCCCTAATTCCTCCACATGGCCACGGATCCGCGGCCAACATGGGGTCTAGGCCGCGGATCCGCGGCCATTTAGGCTCCGTAATTGATGCAATTTCGGGGGTAGGTGGAACAATGTATTTTGGAATATAATATTGCCCTAGGGTTTCAGAAATAAGCCTATAAATACCCCGGTTCTTAGCCATTGTAAGATATAGATTCTTTAGCCTCTTTTAGTGTAGTTTTGTTCTTCTTCTTCTTCTTCATCTTTCCTCCATAAAAATGTAGTGAGAGCATTGAGTGGATGTTAAATGAAGATGAGGGTTTTTTGTATCATTCTTGTTTGTTTAGCTTCCCCTTGAGATTCTTGCTTTCTCTTGATCTTTCAACCTCTTCATTGAGATTGAAAGTTTAAGGGTTTGTTATTGATCTCAAGGGTTGTATCTTCTTATGGAATTAGTGTTTCATTTCACATGAGTTCTTTACCCTTCTCTTGATCTTGCAACCTCTTGATTGAGCTTGCAAGTTTAAGGGTTGGCTATTGATCCCATGCTTGTCTTGAGTTCTAGTTTCTAGTTCTTTTTATTGCTTATTTCTTTCTTGCTCTTTATTACCTTGCTTTACTTTCATGCACTTAAATTCCATGTCCTTATTTACTTGTAATCTTTTCTTTTCCTTTGCTCTTTTTGGTTTTTTTTGTGAATGGTTGTAATTATTGTTGTTAAGAATCAATACGATATTGTAAGTTAACGTTTCTTTGTTCATTTCCTTTTCCCGTTATTTTCTATTGAACTCCGTCCAAACGTTATGCAAGCGCTCCGTTAGGCACCCTACCCTACCAAGGTAACGGTGATTCCTAACCGCGACCGGTTGCGTTCGGTTTGGCCGGAGGCGAAAGCAAGAAACAAGAACGGAAGGATACGGGTAAATAAGCCGGATTTCACGAATACCGTGCTTAAATCCCCTAATCCACGTTGTTGCCTATTGCTCTAGCTTCAATTGGTCAAGTCTTGGCTCAAAGGTTTTGAGTACGGATTTCTTTAGCTTACAATTTCGTATCTTTTTCTTAACAACTTTATACTTGCATATAAAACACATAGGTTAGTTCAAACAAACATATACACAATTCTTTATTGACTCGTCTAAAACAAGAAAGGACATACAACCATCTCCCTGTGGATCGACCCGTGCTCAACCGGCTAGCTGCAAAGCGACACCGTCCTGATCGCGGTTATAACTTTAGAACTTTGAACATCCGACACGCTCTCGGCGTGCGATCAAATGGCGCCGTTGCCGGGAAGACGGTAGCGTTTTTTCTTTCATGTTATTCGGGTTAATATTCTTTTTGTATATATTTATAAATAAAAAAAATATTATTTTTGTTTTTATATAATTTTTGAGCAAGTCTGCAGATTTTTGCGGATTTGCAAACGGCAATTGTGGGGAGCAAAGTGCACATTCAAAGTTAAGGTGATTGCAAAGTACAGTGCCAAAGATCCGGGTAGTTTGACCCGCGCAAGCGAACTTTTCAAGCTTACCGGATTTGATTCAACGGGGGTTTCCTAACCTAAAAACGTAACGGTACGTACTTTACTAACACCTTCTCAAATCCGACGCATCCAATATACTATTCTTTGCAGGATTCTTTGCAAGTTCGCTAGCAAACGTTAAAAATTGACTAACCCGTATTTGTTGCAGTGCCGTGCTTAATATAAAAAAACGATTGTTTGATTCTTTGAATAATTTTTTATTGAATTGCGCATTGCATCAATTAATACGGACTTAAGGGCAAGCGAACCCCACAACATACGGTAAAGGATTTCATCACCTTTTCCGTGGCCCACAAATCACGAACTTGAGCATAACGTTTACCCGCACAAATTTTAAAAGAAATTAGACTTTAAGCCTTAAGTACTTCGCGCTCACTAGGAGAAGTTAACTGTGTTTAGAACCTCGTTTAACGGTATATTGTTTACGGGGTGTCTAGGAAAGTGTTAACGGCGAAACTGCCAAAAGAGAAAGGGTTATTTAATTAAGAAACTTCGCGAAAGCGTTGGAAAACCTCCCCTTATCTCTGCACTTACCTGGCATCGTGATCAGTGTATCTTAAGCCCGTTTCTCGACACAGTTTTACTTCAACAATCAAGTTCTGGAGCAGGTCTAGTTAACCTAGGTGAACCCTAGAACGATTAGGTGTGTGGTATTTTTGTGTCGTGATTGTTTTTGTCCAGATTCTTTTTGTGTGTATATTTCATTCTTTTGTTAATATCTAACTAACAAAATCCAAAAAAAAAAAAAAATTTAAAAAAATTTATAAAAAAAAAATCAAATTCTTTTTCCCCTCCTTTTCTTTTCCTTTCTTTCTTTCTCTTTTCATATCATGGGTACCCCACCTCGAAAAACTCTTGCCGAACTTTGGTACCCATAACCAGACATTACATCTTACGGTTCTTGCTTTGGCCGAACATCGAACGACCCCTCCATGCCCAAAGTTTCACTGAAAGATCGCATAGCAGCGTCTAGGACAAACACTTGCACTCCTCATTCCACTTTGTATCAATCTTTTCAACCTCCCGCACCCGCTTATGTTGATACCTCTTTTGCAAGTCGTCCTTTGTCCATCGCTGAACGTATTGAACAATCCCGTAGCCGATCTTTCACTCCTTTCACCACTTCAAATTCTTGGGCCAGCAATTCCATTCACCTTCTTATCCAAATGTTGATCCTGCTCCTGTCCAGCCATTCAATTCCTACCAATCCTACCTTACTTTTGCACCTTCCCTAGACATTGCTTCAGAACCGCCATTTGGGAGTTTTCAGTATCCAAACAACTTTGAATCTTTTACTGAAACCCCCTCACAACCCATGTCTAGTCTGGAAGAGTCGTTGGAAGACTTTAGGGTAGCGTCAAGCCAACAGATGATGGATTTGAATGCGTCCATGGCAGCTCTCATATAACCTACTGACCCGGTAGCTAGTTTTCAACTAGCTCCAAATTTTCCAATGTATGATGAGGCTGCAGGACAGGCTGAGAATTTGAATGGAGAGAGTGAGATATACCCCCTTCCAAATCAAACCTACCCGTCCCAAATTGAATCCCACAACTCCTGTTTTGAAAGTCTATCGAGTATCCCACATGCTTTATCAATTGAAGATAGAATGATTAATGAGTTGTGCGACTTTGTAGTGTTTGATTTACCAGATTGTGAAGGGTCCCTTCCAAGTGAAACCAATCCTAAACCTTTTGACCTCTACACCACCACTTTAGAACCTGAATTGATTGATATCCATGCTTTTGTTGAGGTGTCTGAGAATATTGATTGTCACTTGATTGAGGATATTGACGCTGGGAATATTTTGGATGATGAACCCACAGATTTGGATGAGTTTTCCTCTCCAATTCATCATCCCGAGTCATTAACTGTTTTTCCCGAACCCCATATGCGTCTGGATATTGATGAAATATGCATGGATGAGCTTAACTTTGAGGAGAATTTTGAGGATATATTTGAGGATGAAACAGTTCTAGATGATGAGTCGGATTTTCCAATTCATCCTGTCCCTGTCATTGACTGTGTACACCCTCCAGAACCCTTAACCGATACCCTTCCTCAATCACTTCCCCCCATCCTTTCCATCGTTCCGACATTGCAAGAAACCGTATCATTTTCACTTCCTGTGTCTGGTTTACCGAGTTCAGCGTACCCATGGCTTCTTACGAATCTTCAAGGATTTGACCCAATTTCTCGCCATATTGATAGATTAGTACAATCCATCTTTTCACATCGATCATTACAGATTGTACTAATTTATTCGCTCCATTTTCATCCTCAAGTTCGTACTCCATTTCTTTCTCCCTTCCACCATTCTTCTTCTCATATACCGAGACCGTATACCACTTCTATCCCATTACGGTCTCGCGTATTCACCATTTCTTACCTCTCCACATTCTTTCACCAACCAGCATATTATAGTGATAAAATCTTTGAATGGTTGGTGCTCACTTTTGGCCTGTGTAAGGCCTTGTATAGATTGATACTGTTCTTTCCCTCCAGATCCTGAACTTCAACACTTAACAGTGGAAACACTGTTTTACTTAAGTTTGGGGGGACCCTTTTTTTTTGTATATATTTTTTGTTTTCTTTTTTTGTTTTGTATATAATTTGTTTTTAGGGAGCGCCGACAATTTTGACCCTCTTGGTATAGCCTGACAGTGAGGGCACTGTCAAGTTTAAGTTTGGGGGTGTGCTCGGTAATCTTTCTTCCTTCGCATTCATTTATATATTTTGCATTTGCATACTTTATTAAAAACCCACAAAAATCGAAAATTTTTCGAAAAATATAAAAACTTTGTCGTCAAGTTAGCTAATAGGGTAACTTAGATCTATTCCGAAAGTTTAGTTGATATATTAGAAATAACTAAATTCTAGGCTTAGGAATTGAAAACCCTAAAAATAACCCTCATTCTGTCTAACTTTGGTAAGTATACGTTGAGTTCGGTTCTTGAGTTAAGTCAAGATGAGGGGAAAGTATTGAAGCTCTACTGAAGGATAAGTCTGAAAAATAGTTTCTTTTCTTGAGTTCAAATTTAGAAAGTATATACCCTACAAACTGCACTTACACCAACCTTGAAACTTGGGATAGTAGAGGATACCTAGAAATACTCTTACCTGAAAGCCTAGTATGAAAGAAAAAAATGGTATTTAAAGCTAAACACTAAAAGAGCATATTGAAAAAAATATCCGGTCTTGAAAAAAAAAAGAAAAAGAAAAAGAAAAAGAAAAATAGAATAAAGTCAAGACATGGAAACTGCTATTTACGCTTTAAAGTTCATACATTCAGTAATCGGCCGCTAGTATCTTAAGAAGCATTAATAGTCGCATGAAAGGTTTGTGAGCAAATCCGTCCATCCTTAATGAAAAGAAGTAGTATTAGGTATTAGGGCAAGGGTATTATAGCTTGAATTGAATTCTCAAAGTGTAGGGGTGCAAATATACACACACGTAGGGGTATACAATCGATGTTTGAATAAAAGATAGAAATGAAGAATAAGACTTGTGTTTTCTGTAAAGGTGATAAAAATCCCTAATTTGAGGCCGCACTCTAGAAGGAAAACTCAGGAGAACCAATATCTTTCTAAACTTTTTTGGAACGTATATGATCTAAGGTTAAATAGATTAGAGGTGTGAAGCATTAGGGTTGGATATTTCTAACTTAGGATGATAGAGTTTCTAACGTAAATACTAAACTGTAGGAGTAGAGTCGATGTTAACTTATGACACTAGCTTGACGGGATTTTGTGGGTGTAATCTGCTGAAAACCCTCAGGAGACAACACTCCTCCTACTAGGGACACCTAGAGGTTTAACGGCTTGTTGCACACGCTCAGTGCAATCGCGTTCCCTACGAAGGTGCGGTTAGGATTTTATTTTTGTGAATAAATGGTTTTGCTCGGGACGAGCAAAAGTTAAGTTTGGGGGTATTTGTTCATACCAGAATATTGCATTTTATACCGCTCATTCTTATGCTCGTTTGTTTATAGGTAGGTGTTTTTAATCCGTGTTTGCTACATATTTACAGGTTACAGGTTTCCAGTCCAAATATTGCAAATCAACACAAAATCTCCATAGTTACACCAAAAATCCAGAACATCTGTCATAGACAGATAAAAGCTAGGTTCCAGTCATCCGCATCCGTCTAGTACCGCTTAACAGTCCAAAAGACAGGATGAAAACAGTCGTCATTTCTGGTCAAGCGTGGGGCCCAATGAAGATATTCAAAGATGCGTGGGGCCCAATGAAGATATTCAAAGATCTGTGGGGCCCAATGAAGATATTCAAAGATATGTGGGACCCGAGGGAGATAAATTCAAATGTGTTGAAAAATGAAGCCATCATTGTTGACTTCTGGAAATTGAAGAAATCAAGGAAGCATATTGATAATCTGCATATGTTAAACAGAAGAAAATGCAAACACAAGACGCCCAAAGAAACCCGACCCCCTAATTCCTCCACATGGCCGTGGATCCGCGGCCAACATGGGGTTTAGGCCGCGGATCCGCGGCCATTTAGGCTCCGTAATTGATGCAATTTCGGGGGTAGGTGGAACAATGTATTTTGGAATATAATATTGCCCTAGGGTTTCAGAAATAAGCCTATAAATACCCCGGTTCTTAGCCATTGTAAGATATAGATTCTTTAGCCTCTTTTAGTGTAGTTTTGTTCTTCTTCTTCTTCTTCTTTATCTTTTCTCCATAAAAATGTAGTGAGAGCATTGAGTGGATGTTAAATGAAGATGATGGGTTTTTGTATCATTCTTGTTTGTTTAGCTTCCCCTTGAGATTCTTGCTTTCTCTTGATCTTTCAACCTCTTCATTGAGCTTGAAAATTTAAGGGTTTGTTATTGATATCAAGGGTTGTATCTTCTTATGGAATTAGTGCTTCATTTCACATGAGTTCTTTACCCTTCTCTTGATCTTGCAACCTCTTGATTGAGCTTGCAAGTTTAAGGGTTGGCTATTGATCCCATGCTTGTCTTGAGTTCTAGTTTCTAGTTCTTTTTATTGCTTATTTCTTTCTTGCTCTTTATTACCTTGCTTTACTTTCATGCACTTAAATTCCATGTCCTTACTTGTAATCTTTTCTTTTCCTTTGCTCTTTTTGGTTTTTTTTGTGAATGGTTGTAATTATTGTTGTTAAGAATCAATACGATATTGTAAGTTAACGTTTCTTTGCTCATTTCCTTTTCCCGTTATTTTCCATTGAACTCCGTCCAAACGTTACGCAAGCGCTCCGTTAGGCACCCTACCCTACCAAGGTAACGGTGATTCCTAACCGCGACCGGTTGCGTTCGGTTTGGCCGGAGGCGAAAGCAAGAAACAAGAACGGAAGGACAAGGGTAAATAAGCCGGATTCTACGAATACCGTGCTTAAATCCCCTAATCCACGTTGTTGCCTATTGCTCTAGCTTCAATTGGTCAAGACTCGGCTCAAAGGTTTTGAGTACGGATTTCTTTAGCTTACAATTTCGTATCTTTTTCTTAAAAACTTTATACTTGCATATAAAACACATAGGTTAGTTCAAACAAACATATACACAATTCTTTATTGACTCGTCTAAAACAAGAAAGGACATACAACCATCTCCTTGTGGATCGACCCGTGCTCAACCGGCTAGCTTCAAAGCGACACCGTCCTGATCGCGGTTATAACTTTAGAACTTTGAACATCCGACACGCTCTCGGCGTGCGATCAGGCTCGGTCTCCTGAGAGTCGGGTCTACCTGACGAACATTCCAAAGAAAGAAGAGACAGGAATGTCGTCGGCGAACTACCGCTCGGTAAGTCCCAAAAGATAGAATGGAATAGACAAGTAAAGAGAATAGAACTGGTAAATTATCTGTTTGTTATGCTAACATGGTTGTTTGTAGCTTGTTTGTAGTTTGGTACAGAATATATCAGTGTATACGAGAGGAGTACAACTTTTCCGTGAACTATGGTAACCCATAGTACAAGGCCCCGTCAAAACCCACGGGACAACGGCACATGATGTTCATATAGATGTCTTTTAGTGACTATCATCGTGCCACTTTTAACACATTCCGTACCAATCTACCCCATTAAACCCCGTAATGTATATTGTATTGATTGGATTGATTTGTAGTTATCAGACTTGCCGAGATTATGGTATAAGTTGTTCATGTAAACAGATTCAGGATATATCAAGTAGTTATTTAGTCAAGTTCAAGATATAACCATGGTTCGGTCAAGTCAAGTTATGTTGCATGTTTGATATTGTTCCAGTATTCATGTTCAAGTTCAAGTGTTCATGTATGGTATATTGGATTCATGTTGAATTGGATTCATGTTTGGATTGGACTCAGATTGATACTTGGACTCAGACTTGAGTCAGACACTTTAAACAGAATTTGGATCCTGAATTAGGTTCAGAATGTTATCGGTAACTGCTGCACATGGACGACAGGATTTGTGTCTTTTTCCAACACAATTACTATTGATAACTCCATTTTAGTTTTCTATCTTAAATAGGCAAGCACCCACTTTCTCCGGCTCCCTGAGGCTCAAGAGAATTGGTCCCGCTTAAACCTATATTTACTAGGGTCCTTAATGTAATTGTATATAACTCGAGGGGGTTTTATGAAAAATATTTTATATACTTTCAAAATAAATCTTGAGTAATTCTTCATGTTCTTTAAGGTTTCCATGGATGTGAATTTTAAAAAATGAGGTATATTATTGAATAGTAACTTCGCTTGAATAGTTCTTGTTATTTTAGTGAAATGTGTCTTGTATTGATACTTATTGGTATTTTAGTGAAACTTATCATTCGTTTATTTTCTAGAAAACATGAAATTTTATTATATATTAAAAATATATAATTTGACAATATTTATATAATTATTAAAAATTAATTTTATTTATTATGTAGAAAATCTCGTTTTTCTTAAAAATCGTATTAAAATTCTTTCGAGCTCGTATGCTCCGTGAGGAGGTCTACATATCGCTCTACTAGTCCCGAGAATGTGTGATAATCCGCACCATCCAAACCGGGTTCCCCGAAATGGGTTGTAGAGGTATAATTCCAAAGAGTTTGATAATACAATTCGAAGAAAACGAGTTTTTATAGTTCAAGTTATTTTGATGAAAAGTCGTATTTTGCCACAAAAGTTATGTTTCAAGAGAATCGTGTTATGTCAAGATGTGTGTATGTGAGAGGTATGACATTATCTCGTGAGGTTTTCTAAATGTAATATTAAGCAAAACAATAAAAGATGTCATGTGTAAAGTTTGTGGTATTTAAACGAAAAATGCAATTTAAAGTTACATATCATCATATTTTAAGATGAAAATTGTTCTATTTACTTGTTTTATGATTAATAAGCAAGGTATAGTGATATGGATGAGTGATTCTTAAGAAAAATTGTTATTTTAAAGATTATATAATCGAATGTCGGTATAACTCCACTTACCGACAAATTTTGGAAAGAAAAATTTTTATGGTAGAAAGAGAAGAGGGGAGATGAGACTTGCTAAAATAATAGAAGGGAGGTAGATGAAGAGAAAGGTAACTTTCTTGTAGTCGCGGGGTCACCGGAATCGTCTCAAATTCTTGCCGGAAATTGAACTTGGGCTAACTCCATTTGTACTCTTCTTAGACTTAGAAATTTTTTAAGAATTTTGGTAATAGATTTCAGAATGAAGAGAACTAGGGTATGGGGTTGTATTTATAGGGTGGAATTAGTGTTTTGGAATTGAAGAAAGAATTAAAAAGCATTTAAAATTAGATTTAAAGCTTCATTTTCATTTTCTGTTAATTTTCAGAGAAATCAAACAGAACAGGGGTAGTGGGGTAGGCCAAAGGGTGTTATGGGCAAAACACGGGGATTATCCCCTACGGACTGTCGGCATCGCCGGGCTCATGGCCGATCTCGCTGGTCCAATGGGGGCATTGGGGCTCTGGATTCTTGCCACGTGTCCCTGGCTGTGTACACAATATTTTATACATGTTTATTTTTTCTTTCTTTTCATTTTTATGTGTATTGCACGTGTAAACTTTTGGGCTTCCAAAAAGTTTAAAAGAAAAATCAGGAAAAATAATATGTGACTGAGGGGATTCGAACACAGGGGCTACGTCACAGTAGTGCAGAGCTTTTACCCGGGAGCTACAAGTTGTTTCTTGCTGTTCTTAAACAAGAATAACTTTGAAATTGTGATCAGGCTTGCAAACCCCTTTTTGTTCTTTAAGAAGAAAAATTTTGTACAGAAAAATTAGGGTCGTTACAGATATAGAGCCAACAAGAGGGCCAAGGCTCCAGCCAAGTTGAATTTTGTGAGGTTCCGAAAACATGATTGCCCCGCGACCACAGCCGTGTCAGCTATGAAGATCTGCAATTCGTTCGATCCCTTCATGTGGGTTTAGAAAAAAACCAGGACCGCCAGAATCAAGAAGACAACAATTCGAACGATACTACAAAGAGACGTGTCCTAGCCCCAATATAGAAATCATGACACCGTCTCTTCAAGAGCCTATCAGGCACTCGATGCGGCGCGAATGCAGCAGGGCAAAGCCAGAAAAGAAGCGTCGACACCACTCAAAAACCCGGTCAAGCCAGTCGTCTTCAATCGATTGTCCGTTACCGAAACAGAAGAGCCCTGACAGCGATCCATGAAATCAGCTGTCAATAATGAAACGGTCTACATGGCGGGCATGCGTCCCAGTGTCAACCTGCGAAGCAAAAGCAAGGATCGGGCCGCCACATCCTAAGCCCAACCCGGCTTGAATGTGGTTGCCACTTCCTAAGACCAGTCACCTCTGCATGACGATGAAAGCTCTTTTGATGAGGCCGATAGGAGGAAAGACCCCTCAGTCCATGCAGAGTCAAGCTCGGTAAGCGAGGAAGAGCTGACTTTCTGCTCCAGGACCACAGAGCAAGAGCTGCTTCAAGAGCTCCGAAAACAGGTCAGAAGCAAAGATAAAGAGATGGCCAAGCTTTACTCTAAAATTGACGACTTGACGAATGTCGTGATGCAACTCACGGGTCAAATTTCCCGACGTCCTCCAATCAAGGGCAAGTTTCCACTCATGAGCCGGGTGATAATGGCCCAAAGCAACCAATGCACATTTCTTTAGGTTCGAGTATAGGCGAGCCATACGAAAGCCGGCCACATTCCATTTCTGGGGATGCCTTAGCCCCAGATGGCACTATTCCATTAACACAAGATCGGATAATAGATTTGGTCACCAGCAAAGTTAAAACATTGGTGGCCGAAGCAGAGGCGCTGAAGGATATTGGCAGTAGTGGATGGCCATATTCCGCACAGTACGACCTGATCGAGTTCTTCAGTGTTTATGTCATTCCTAAGTTCGGAAGATCCAATGGTACGAGAAACGTGAATCAACATATTGCTCATTTTTAAGCGTCGTGCGGAAATACAATGGGCAATGATGCGCTCATCCTCCGTCAGTTCGTCAACAGCCTAACTGGTGTCGCTTTCGACCGGTACGCGAGTATACCGGACGGTTCTGTCACTACTTTCGCCCAGATGGAGTCTTTAGTTCGACAAAAATTTATGAGTGTTAGTGACAAAATTTTCATTATTGACCTTGTGAGAACTAATCCAGGAAAGAACAAAAGCAATACGAATTTTATCGTCCGATGGCGCAATCTCACTATCAAGTGCGAACCGCCGTTGGAGCAGGACCAATCCGTCAGCCTCCTCATCGGGAACTTCAGCAATTGGATGGTTCCATTCCTATGTACCGCAGGCCTCAAAACGTTTCAGGAGCTGACCAAGAAAGTCCAAATGTTGGAACACTCGAAACAAGAGTCTATTCCGGACCCTCAGAGTGACAAGCCTTGGAAGAGCAAAAGAGACGACAACCGTAGAAGCGGGAATTCTAGCAATGCCAATGTCTTCGATGCGTTTGACAATGAAGACAAGGGAATCCAAAACAAACCGGTCTCGAAAGCCAGTGCTGGGAGGAGAAGGGACTTCCCTAGAGGAGAAAAAGAACAAGGTCTACTCTTTCAGGAGAGACAAAGTTTGCAAGATATTGAAAGATGCTCTGAAACGGTCTATAATTGCCCGAGTCGAAGAGGCCTCATGAAGCAAAAATGACCGACAACCCTTTGTATTACCCATACCACCGAGTAGTGAGCCATGCGATCGAGAATTGTTATATTTTCAAAGACTGGGTCGAAAAACAATACAAGACCGAAGTGATCGAACTGTCTAAAAGCGTGTTGATGAACAATCAAGTTGCGACCACCAACTTTATACAGACAGAAGATGAAGCTTTCTGGGAGCAAACAGCTGAATCCGCTACCCCGAAAAATGAATCCGACTCGCCGCAGCCTCCATGGAGCATGCATATATCTAAGAAGACAAAGAAAATATTAAAGCTGCTTCAGAAGGAGCCCAGAACTGAATGGGAGGGGCAGAAGGAGCCTACCGTTCTAGCTACCAATTCGGCTCGATCAGGCTTAAAGTCCAAAGAGCTTAAGACTAAGAAAGGGAAAAATGCAGCTCAACGCGAAAGAGAGTCTGTGAGAAAATCGACCATTCAAAAGTATATCGATTCCATTGAAGACTACGAGCAAAAAGAAAGGACTTTAATTCAATTGAAGGAGTTCTTCCCCGTAGAAGCAGCTGAAATTCTGGAAAGGCTAGAAGAAGACTCTGATGGTGAGGTCTCTATTGTGGTATACTATGCCATCCATCTTAGCAGCGACTCTCAAGAAGAGCTCTGTTTCCCCGAAGAGGACGAGGAGCTTGGCATAAAGACCAACCAAATTCAGCTTAGAAGCGGTAGAGTTCTACCGCCAAATCAAGGAAACGCCTCAGAAGGGAAGGAAAAACAAGTCGCTAATAAAGAAGATGGCGGAGAGCTGGCTCATCAAGACTCGAGTCTTTCCCAGTGGACTATAATGTCTTGGCTCATCTCCGGAAGCTTCTGTCTCTCCTGAGCATCTATGATGCCCTGTTCCAATCCAAGAAGCTTAGAGATGTTCTCATTCACGCTCTACAAAACCTCGAGCGGTACCAATCTCGTTTCGCGGAAATTAATATGAAAGAAGCCCAATACACTCTGCATGCAGTCGCGGTCACGTTTAAGGATGAAGACCTGCTACTGGGAACAACTGAGCATAACCGGCCGCTTTACGTGACCGAGTACAATGACGGAGATCGGATTAATAGCATATTGATTGATCTGGGGTCCTCAGTGAACATCATGAACTTGTGGACTTTGAAGAGTTTGTTAATGGACGTCCGACACATGTCAAGGGAAATGATTGCCATTCAAGACTTTAATCAAAATTGCCAGCAAGTTTTGGGATCCATAGTTCTGCCGATCAGCTTTGGGATCTACAAACCGAAACCAAGATATACGTGATCGACGTCGACACGTCTTATAAAATTCTCTTAGGGCGGCCATGGCTTCATGATTACGGCGTCGTTCCGTCAACACTCCATCAGTGCATGAAATATATTAAAAATAGCAAAGAAAGACGCATTGACGGAGACATCCAGCTGTTCGGTGTGCATGAAGTCCGATATAAAGATTCCCGGTACCTTGTGAACCCCCAAAATGTTGAGCTACAACTGACCGAGGACAGAACGGCCCCGAAACTCAAAATCAAATCTGAGCCGGCTGTCACTTTCAAAAGCTAAAAACCCCCCAAGTGTGTCCACGTTTCTGCAGTGACACTGATGAGTCTGACGCTGAAAGTCCGTCTTTCCGTAAAACTCGTCCTCATTTCGGTAGTGATACGGATGAGTCTGACATCGAAGTCCCGTCCGGTAGCAAAATTTGCCCTTATTTCGGCAGCGATACTGAAGAGTCGGAGGAAGATGACCCTTCTTGCAACAACTGTGCAGATTGGGCTCTCATGCAAAAAGCGAAGCTAAGAGAAACCTTCAAGATTACAGAAGGGTCCTTCGCTGTCATAAGGGTGTCGGAGCAGATGTGCAAGAAGCTAGATGCATTGTCAGTCTCTACCATGGACTAACTGAAAACTTTCTACGTTTCCGGAAGAAACAGCGGACAGAAGGGCATCTTGTTTTATGGGTCAAACCCCGTCGTGCATCCGGACGATTTGTCCATGACGTGCCTTCCCTATGAGAGAAGCATAAAAGCCGTCCTAAATCCTAGATATTATGCGTCCGAGATGCGGGAATATTTTAAAAAGTAGGTCTCGGTTATACCAAACGGACTCTGAAGCGAAGTTTTACGAAGGGGTATGGCATCCGCCTTAGGTCTAACCACTTATCGGCGAATGAGTTCCAGATAGACGGAGCATAGGTTTTATGCAACCCGATGCCAAATCATGCTATATGATCCATGTTGGTGAAGCCAGTAAAATGTCAAATGATGATGACCATCTAGCCGAGCCAGAAGAAGCCCCTCGAGAGCTCGAAGATAGAGGGCAAGCAACCTTCGACGAGCTAACCGAGATCGATTTGGGAACGCCCGATAATCTAAGGCCGATCCACATCAGCTCATTCTTGTCAGAGGAAATGAAAGAACAAATAATTGCTCTGCTGCATGAGTTCGTCACCTGCTTCGCGTGGATGTATAAAGAAATGTCTGGTCTCTCCCCCGAAATGTCAGTATATAAGCCGGCTATATCTCCTTATGACAAGCCAGCCAAACAATCTCCTCGAAGAATGAGAAGGGAGCTGGAAGAAAAGGTCATCGAGGAAACCAAGAAACTTATCGATGTCGGCTTCATCAGAGAAGAGAAATATGCGGACTGGATCGCGTGCATCGTCCCAGTGAAAAAGAAGAATGGGCAGATCCGAGTTTGCGTTGATTTCAGATAGCTCAACAAGGCATGCCCTAAAGACGATTTTCCGCTCCCGGTCATGGAAATGATGGTCAACGACATTTCAAATTATGAGCTGTTCATCTTCATGGATGGTACGTCTGGATACAATCAGATAAAAATGTCTCCCGAGGATGAGAAGTACACAGCGTTTCGAACCCTGATCGTGATATACTGCTATAAGGTGATGCCGTTCAGATGAAGAATACAGGCGCCACATATCAAAGGGCGATGACAAAGATCTTTGATGTCTTAATCCACAAAATGGTCGAATGCTATGTCGATGACTTGATCGTCAAGACTAGAGCCAAAGCCACTCACATCCAAGATATCTGAACCATCTTCACCAGACTGAGAGAGTACAATCTGAAGATGAATCCTCTAAAGTGCGCTTTTGTCGTATCATCGGGGGAATTCTTGGGCTTCATAGTCCGGCACCGAGAGATCGAGATCGACCCATAAAAATAAAGGCAATTGTGGAGATGCTTCCTCCAAAGAATCCGACGCAGTCAAGATCTTTCCAAGGTAAGCCCGCTTACATACAAAGGTTCATCTCGAACTTATCGGGAAGATGCATACCCTTCTCAAATCTCATGAAGAAAGGAGCTCCTTTTGTCTGGGATGTCGAATGTCAAGATGCATTTGAAAACATCAAACGGTACATGTTGCACCCTCCAGTGCTCGCTGCCCCCATTCCAACTAAACCACTAATCCTCTATATTGTCGCGCTAGATGAGTCACTTGGTGCGCTCCTTGCCCAGAATAATGAGGAAGGAAAAGAAAATGCTCTCTACTACCTCAGTTGAACATTATTCGGGGTGGAACATAACTATTCCCCGATCGAAAAGCAATACCTGGACCTGATATTTGCCGTGAAGAAGCTAAAGCACTATCTGCTCGCTCATCGGGTTATGTTGATCTCCAAGGTCGACCCGCTTAAACACTTAATGACCAAGGCAAGTCTAGCCGGCAGAATGGCAAGATGGGTTGCCATACTGCTTGAGTTTGATATAGTCTTTACTCTTCAGAAAGCAGTAAAAGGGCAAGCCCTCGCCGACTTTCTTGCTGCTCATCCCATACCAGAGGTCACTGCTAAATTGCGAGTTACCTGACGAACAAGTGCTGCACCTAGAGAATAGCGAGCCATGTTGGGAGCTCTACTTCGATAGAGCCTCGTCAATAAAGACCTCCAGCAAATCAAGAGTCCCGGAGATAAAAGCAGGGATAGGATTGGTGTTCATCATGCCATCAATGGGAACCCTACGATGTTCTTTCCCTCTCACCGAGCCTCGCACAAACAACGTAGCTGAGTACGAAACTCTGATAGCTGGTCTGGAGCTCGCCACAGAAATGGAAACCCTTCGGCTACGGGTCTACGGTGATTCCCAGCTTATCGTCAACCAAGTAAGCGGCGACTACAAGATATATAAGCCCGAGTTAGCTCGACACAGAAACCGGGTGGTGGAGCTCATAAAACAGTTCACTCACATTGAACTAATGAGAGTCCCTGGGGCGTTGAATGGAAAAGCCGACATACTCGCTCGTCTAACTAAAGAGCTGGCTGATCCCGACATAGATGAAATTCTGATCACAGTCAAGAGCTGGAAAATTCTGCTCCCAGTCTCTTTACGAGAAGAGGAAAGCATAGAACAAAAGAGTAATCCTGCTGAAGAAGTTCTGATCATTCAAGATGAGCCCGATTGGAGAGAGCTCTTCATAGAGTATCTCCGATACGACAAGTAGCCCGAAGAAAAATCTGCGAGGGTTCAGTTGAAGAAGAGAGCCCTCCGATATGTGTTTGTAAATAACACGCTATACCGCAGATCATATGACCAATTCTGGCTCAGGTGTCTGTGGTCGGCCGAATCCTAGAAAGTCATGAAAGAAGTTCACTCGGGCGTCTGCGGAGCTCACCAAACTGGCCCCAAAATGCGGCTTCAAATCAAACGGGTCGAGTATTACTGGCCTACCATGATAAGGGATTGCGAAGAGCATGTAAAGAAGTGTCACCTCTGCCAAATTCATAGTGACTTCATTCACAAGCATCCCAATCCGCTGCATCCTACGGTGGCGTCATGACCTTTCGAAATTTGGGGCATCGACATAATTGGCCCAATTGATCCCCCATCATCAAAATGCCACTGGTTCATATTGGCCGCAACTGATTACTTCTTGAGATGGGATGAAGCTGTCCTGCTTCGGTACGTCTGGAAGAATCATTTCTGACATTCTTCTGGCATAATATTCTATACCGCTTCAGTACGCCTAGAAGAATCATTTCTGACAACGAGCCTTCTTTCAAGCGCTTCAAAGTCTCAAGGTTTATCTACTCAGTACAAGATAGACTGAAGATATTCCTCCATTCATAATCCAAGAGCCAATGAGCTAGCTAAAGCCTTCAATAAAACTCTATGCAAGCTTCTGAGGAAAAAGATTTCAGCCAACAAGAGAGACTAGAATCTCAAAATTCACGAGACGTTGTGGGCATATCGTACCACGCACCGCACTCCAAGTCAGTCCACTCCATACTCACAACTCTTCGGAGTGGAGGCAATCCTCCTGCTCGAAATCGAAGTTCCAAGCTTTAGGATGGCCGTCTAGAACGATTTGAAGGAGGAGGAAAACGTTTTCCTACAGCTCGAAGAACTTGACGTCCTCGAAGAAAAGAGACTCACAGTACACCAAAACCTGGAGCAGAACCAAGCCCAAATGTCATGGGCCTATGATAAGACAAACCGTCTCCGCACTTTTAAGAAAGACGAATTGGTGTTGGTCTTTAAAAGACCGATCATCCTCAATCGACACGCCAATGGAAAATTCGAGCCAAACTGGGAAGGGCCATACATTATCGAAAAAGTGTTTGATGGAGGATCCTACCTGTAACACTTTGGATTTCCGTTTGAATGTCTTTCGTGATAATTAGTGATCGTACGTGTTATTATATATATGTGTTCCTAGGATTATTAGGCACATTTAGTAGTGTTTGCATATTGGGAATTTTCTTGTGCTAGTGCACACTTGCACACTTAGCCTTTTTTGAGACTTAGGGTTTTTGGTAGCATGTTAACCACTTTCTTGTGTTGCATGGTTGTTATTTTTCCCCACCATTTTAACCTAAACAAAACCCTTTTTCATAATTCAAAATCCAATTAAACAAATGAGCATGGTGGTTAGGTGAAATGTTGACTTTTGACCCCATTTTCTTCCCTTCTCTCTCTCTCTTTCCCCACTCCAGAATGCTGGAGAATTCCAGCAGCAAACCCTCCCCCTTTCTTCATCTTTTCTTCTCCTCTTCATGTCTCTTTGATCTTTACACAAATCCTACATAAAAACCACACATTTCCTTCACAAAACCTTAGGAAAAGTGAGCTTTTTGAGGTGTTTGAAGCAAATCTGCACACTAGAAGGAGAAGCTGGAACTTTTGGTGTTCTACAAGATTCTTAGAAGGTATCAACTCATATTAGCACTCCGTTTCTTTAAACTTGTAGTATTCTTTAGTAAAAATCTCATTTTTGTGCATTTTTGGTGATATTTAAGGATATTTGTGATTCACATGTTAGATTAGAGTTTTGTTAGTTGTGTTAGCTCTATTATGTGTTATTAGAGCTATCTTAGGCCAAGTTTTGTTTCAGTTTGCACAAAAATACCCTAAAGTTTGATTTTAGTCCAAAAGTGTGGATTTAATTAGAAATAAGGCCCTGTAGGATCTGCTGCTACCCGAGACATTTCAGAGTAAAACTAGATGTTACTGTAGCATGTATGGGGGTATAGAGTGCACACACCAAACCTAGGAGCCCAATTCCCAATTGGGGCCGCCGAAATATTCATTCTGGCCGCAATTTGCGGCCAGATGGCGGTGCTTTGGGTTGGGGTTTGGGGTGTGGGTGTCTGCTTCTATGTGGGTTGTTTTGGTATATATAGTTTTACAATATCTTTCCTGTATCAAAATCTGGAGGTGACTATTTTTCCCGTATTTTCAATCTTTCGCGACACGCGTGATACATGTGTGTGGGTTTAGGGTTTCTGCGTATCGCGACGCGTCGGAGTGGTTTCAGGCGCGTAACCACACGTTTTAACGTATCGCGCACACGCGCGCTTGGTTCGCGACACGAGTTACTAGTTCGGCTTTAATGTCGCGTTTGTGTGACTTCAAGCTTACGTGTGATATAATGTGTAATTCTAGGTTCGCAGGCGAGTACGGCGGACGCCGCGCAGAAGGGGAAACAAGTTGTTGGCTATACCTAGCGAGAGACTACGGTGAGTAGATTTCACATCTACGAGGATATCGCCCGCATGACGTTCTACGTCAGGGCTGATAGGACCTTATAGTTTCCTTTGTATACATTGACTATTCATGGCTACTATTTAGTGCATGCTGCATTCCCTGCTATTTGGATATAAACTAGAATTGATAGAACACCGCACCATTACTAACGGTCCATGTTGCACGAGCACTATCCTGCATGTTACACACACACCATTAGTAATTGCCATGACACTCACACTGTAGTATACCACATCGGATCATTACATTGTAGCTCATCTATATGTGACTTGACATGCTATTTATACTTGATGCCTATATCACATCGGATCATCATATTGTAGCTCATCTATATGTGACTTGACATGCTATTCATACTTGATGCCTATATCACATCGGATCATCATATTGTAGCTCATCTATATGTGACTTGACATGCTATTCATACTTGATGCCTATATCACATCGGATCATCATATTGTAGCTCATCTATATGTGACTTGACATGCTATTTATACTTGATGCCTATATCACATCGGATCATTATATTGTAGCTCATCTATATGTGACTTGACATGCTATTTATGCTTGATGCCTATATCATATCGGATAATTATATTGTAGCTCATCTATATGTGACTTGACATGCTATTCATACTTGATGCCTATATCACATCGGATCATCATATTGTAGCTTATCTATATGTGACTTGACATGATATTCATATTTGACGCACATATCATATCGGATCATTGACTTGCATTTGGTTTGGATTACATGTGATTTCTGGATTTGGGAACCGTGGCTATTGCAAATATGTAATCATTTAAAAACCCAGTTCCCTTGACATGATATTTCGGTGCGTCCACCATGTGTTTCCTCGGTGCTAGAGTGATTATGTGAACCCAAATCGAGGAGCTGGTTGAGGCCGATTACAGGTACATGGTGGACCCGGTATGGTACCCCGGGGCGAGAACGGTTTCGCTGTGCAGTAGACGGTGAGCCTGGCAGAGGGATTACTACCTACCGGTGATTGGTTGGACCTGATAGTTATCCGGAGGGTACTGATCAGAGTCTATAGATGGATGCGGGGTGATCCGTACTGCTGGGGCCGAGGGCCGATACCGCAGACGGAGCCCGTGGGCTGACCCGGACTGACGGGGCCCGATGGATGTGGATTTGCGTGTCGATGCTGGACACGAGTATTTATGATATTTGGGTTCCGATGTTGGGCACTCGGGATTCTCAGAGATGTACAGGATTTGAGGGCCGATGAGAGTGCCGGCGCCTGAGCTATTTAGGGATCTGGGTGCATTGATGGACACCGATTATATATTCCACGTTGACATTCCGTGTAGATATTATATTGCCCCTGCTCAGCATTTACTATTGTACCTCATCCTGTAGTTACATTACCTGATAGAGTACTTGCATGATTATTGCACATAATGCTTATCACATATTGATATCATCTGTTGGCATATGATAGAGTAGCGCAGTACGTGCATGCTCGCGATGTTGGAGATAGTGCCCTCAGAGTCAATTATTGGATCACAAGCACGTGATTGCAATGATTTAGGGAGGACCTATCCCGGTAGGACAGTCTTACTCAAGATGATAGTATGCTATCTGGTTTACCTTTATCATCGTGTACTGCTTTAGGTGACATGACATGTCGCTATTGCACGTTGATAGAGCCCCTAGGATTCATGCTTGACTGCCAGCAGTATGAGGGCGATCATATAAGTGAGAGCTGGAGTCTATAAGCACATCCTTAAAAGGTCCCTAGTCGTAGGAGTTTCGAGACAGGGCATCGATTCTCCAGAGTAGACTAGTGTATACAGTCGAGACCCCGACGAGGGGCGGTGGCCGGTCTCACAAGCCACTGGTGTCAGTTGGTTCACCTAAGATGTATACAGGTGCTCATTGGGTTATGAGTACACCGGACAGGACTCGCCGGGAACATGCTAGTTGGTCTTATACCTGACGTCAGATAGCAGTTCCCTGGTGACATGTGTACAGGTTAGTTCATCGACCTGGGGATCGTCATTTGTCTCGTGTGAGTTCCCACTGTGCTTTGATTACTACCCTACCACGGCTCAAAGGAGTCGTGCAAACAGGTTTTAGTTGGGTACAGTCCCGAGCCACATGGAGGCTGTGAGCGGATCTTCGGGGGTTCGTCTCTCCCGGTATTGGGGGTGAGGTCGCGCTGTGTCTAGGAGAGCCATTACACGAAGACCTTGGCCAAGGCAGGAGATTTACTGGTAGGTATTCCAGTAGTATCTCAGGGTGTTCTGGGCTACACTCCGACACGACTTGTACCGCTTTTGGGGGTCTGACTTTTACCAACCCCCTAGGCCCGACATGCGATGCTCATAGACGAACGGACCGGACTGTACGGATATTGTCACTGATAGCCTCAGTAGGGTGTCAGGATGAGTTCACTCATCGACGTCCCTTTTAGTCAATAGCTGGTGGCCCGTCACGTATTGGCTTATACCTATGACGTGCTAGTGGTTAAATCCACAGCCATAGTATTGACGAGTCTTTAGAGTCCACCACACTTTCAGTTACTCAAGTTTCGGGCGAAACGCTGTAGAGGCCGTATGGAGATATGGCAGGGTCCGATCAGATACGTGCGGTATTGCACGGATCAGGATCAGACAGTTTGTACTAGTGGCCGTATGGTTATATGGCAGGGTTCGATCAGATACGTGCGGTATTGCACGGATCAGGATCAAACGGATATTACTAGCCGGCTTTGGCTTAAGCCGGTCCTAGTTTAGTACAGTGTAGATTTTGTCTCATTGCATTTGTATCCGGACGGAATACAGATGCGGGTGTGTATGCACAGTATCGGGGTTTTCCTGTAATTTATTACGGGACCAGTTTTATGAAGTTGCCAGTTTGCATTCCGTTCCGGCCGGTTCTCCTTTGATCTTTCCCGGCCGGACTTTTCCGATGGAGGGGGTTATTTGCAATTGTGCAAATAACATTTGTGGAGGGGTCTTCTTGCACTTGTATTCATTATGATAAGCATCTTTGCTTTATCATCCATGTTGTGCATTAAATGAGATGAGAAAGGTTATGGGTTTGATGTGATAAAAAGCATGGTTGATGTTTTCTTGTTTTATGATATGGTCACCACTTATGCTTCCTACACTCACCTCCCTCTTGCTTCATATTGTTTTCCTCCACCATTTCTAAAGAGAAGAGATCATTATTCATGGTTAAGAAAAGAGAGAGAGAAGAAAAAAGGAGAAGGAGAGAGCTTCATCTTTGAGAGTGTTTTTCATTCTTGATCCTTTTTTTTATGCTAAGAAAAATGCAAGCACCATTTTTCTTATCTTGTTTCCTCCATCATCTATAAATGGCAACAAACCCCAAAGTGAGACATGCACTCTACACTACACTTCCTACAGCAAATCTTGGACGCGTCGATTCGCCAGCTTCGCGCCCGAGTTGCCTCGGTATTGAGGTGGGAGCCCGTAAAAGATGCAGGCGACGTGGTGCCCTTCCGGCGAGGAGGCGACGACCGGAGATCCCGCGAGGAGATCGGAGTGGAGATGAAGACCGGAGGACTCGGACCAGTCGGTATATCTCTAACTCATCTTCTAGTTAGCTTAGACTTGTTAATGGTTACGATCCGGGTGTTTAGTGCGCGGTGGTGCCGGTTTGCTAAGTCCGCAAAAATTAAAGTTTATCACCGTTTCCGCGTTTGGCCGTCGGATTGACGGCCAGGGCGCCGCCGTGCACTTACAGTGGTATCAGAGCCTCGCCATTAACTTCGTCTAGCTTCGTTTGATGTGTTTTTCAGTTCCGATCGACCAAAATTCCAAAAACCGTATTTTTCCTTCACATCAGTTTCTGTTGAAATTTTTTGAAGTCTAAAAATTTTTCAGGTTGTAAAATATTGATGTACTGGAAAATCTAAGAACTCTGTAAAAATTCGACGAAGTAACTCCACAGTGGGAGCGCGGAAGCTCCGCGAAAACCCCCTTCCCGCCGCCCTTCCGCCGCACACTGTGGAGATCACTTCACCATTTTTTTTCAGAGGCCTTCTGGGCTTAAAATATGGGTTTTGGAATATTAAAATTGGGCCCAGGATTTCTGTGAGTGCTACAGTTTTGATTGGGGGCCCACTTGTTAATTTTTGGTCAATCGGAAAATTTTAAACACATTTTTCACAGTATTTACATTATATCTGCGACCGTGAATGTCACTCGATCGGTAAATCCGGTCTAACTTCTATAGCCCGGTTAGACGGATTTGCAAACGTGACTTTCACGTTGATGTTCTATGTTTATGCTGTGATGTTGCGGATCGGTCGTGGGGATAGCCTGGATGCAATACTAGTACAGTGTTGTTGTATTATATACATTTGATATTGCGGGGCGAGCGTCCGACATGTGGACTGCCGTCACTGCCTGTTTGTATTATTCTTTTGGGGCACGACCTGGTTGCGGTCGATGTACCCGGTGAATGTATATTTTACTTTCTGTACTAGGATTACCCCGCGGTGGGGTGCACGGATGGCCGGGTTCTAGAGGGCAACAAGCCCGCATCTCATGGCATTGGGACGGAGGGGGCTTCACTCTGGGATTGGCGGGCTATTCGCCGCACTCGTAGGGGGTACAGGTTGACCCAGGAGGGGTGCCCAAGTTACCGGATTCCGTGGAGTGCTGGGTGGTCCATTCACGGAGCTGAAGGGGGCTGCCTCGCTTCAGGTTTTGGCGGGTAACTTGCCGCGCCCGTAGGGGTCTAGGATTTCATTGCACAGGCTATCCACACGACCAGGGGAACGTCGGGTTTCAGTAGTGGCTCTGTGAAACCCGGGGATCCCAGATATCTGTATTGTTCTGTGATGCTGTACATTTCTGTGATGTTGCATTTCTTTTCACGCCTTGAGCGAAATATAATATATTGGTATATATATTAGTAGATGTTGTATATGTTTTTCATCCGCGCTAGTCCAGTCCCCGCTCTGTCGTTAGTAAGCTAACCTAACGAGTGATGACGGGACCCAGTGGCGAATGCGGATGGCATATACGTACGTCAGTATATTTTCGTTCTTTGTGGTGTGATCAATTGATGGGACTGCATTGATTCGGATCAATGCAAGTTAAACAAACCTATTCTGATGTTGTTGGAACACTTTTCAAAAAGCTGTTATTGCAAGGACGTTCACTTTTGTTTTGCATCGTGGTATTCATTTGGAATATCCTGCTCCTCAGTCGACGAGGCAAGGGCCGAGATCCCTTCACCGGGAGTGACCCCTTGGACAGAAGTTTGCGTCAGGGCAATACCTTCACTATAGCCGATTACTTTTGCTTTGCATCGTGGTATTCATTTGGAATATCCTGCACCCCATTCTACGGGGAAAGAGCCGAGATCCCTTCACCGGGAGTGACCTCTTTAGTAAAGGTTTTCGTCACTATATTTTCTAAAAAGCTATCCGTTCCTTCAACGATATCAAGTTCATTACGTTAAAGGTTTTCGCCAGAAACCATTCGTAGCCCTCCGTCGTTTCAGACGGGTAGCACGTAGTATTCATGCTATGTTTGTTGACCTTCGTCAAGGCATAGTGCATGGTAGCTGCTTGTTGCCTTTCTGCTACATAGATAGATGTGTTGGTTTGGGACAGTCGTATAGCCTTGTTGACCTTCGTCAAGGGCTTGTACGGGTGGGTTCAAATTAACCTGGACAATGACGGGTGGAACTTGACATGTGACTTATGATTTGTTGACCTTCGTCGAGGTCATAAGAGCATGGGGCAGAAATCACATCGGGAGTTTCAAAAGAACTGAAACTTGCCAGATATGCGCATACCTTCTGGAGTGTGATACCGTGAGCGGATTCCGTCACGTTGTCATGCGATGATAGTTGGATCCCGATTCCCACTGATGAGTTGGTTTACTCCTCGGGTGACCCCGACTAATTCTTCTTTCAGGTTTGGAGGAGAATTTGAGGTACAGTGGGAGGTTTCCAGATTAGATAAATTGGTAACCATTCTGATCTAGGATAGAGTGCACGCTGAGTGTTTCTTTTCTCTCTCTCTCTGGCAGCGACCATTGACCCGACCCTAAGACTACGACTCAGTGACCAAGTTGACCGAACCTTCTTAACACTGGCTTTTGGATTGTCAGAGTTGCAGACCTCATTGCCACTCCTACTTTTACCCTTTTCTCCAGGACACCCCGTATTACTACGAACGTCCACTTCCATTGGACAAAACCATCGTATGGTTAGATACGAACTCGAAGGGATTCGAGGATGGTTTCCGGTTCTGGAGAAAATGGATAGGATTATTCAGTTGTCTTTTCCCTTTTACCTTTTCTCAAGTTGTGAGTACTCCTTGGTTTAGGAGATAGTACACCCATTACGCAAATTGGATAGTCTTCATCCAAACCTTAGGCTGGTGCCGACCGGTAGGGAATGAAGAAAACCAGTTAGCCTAAACGGTGTACAGAAGATATTAAGATTAAGACGAAGCAAGGGATTAGTAAGAGGGCAAAGTAAATTGCGACTGATATTCACGACCAAACCAAGTATTTCTTCGCCGATCCTAAATCACCTTTGTATTTCTACAGGACACTCCGTATCACTACGAAGATCCACAGTTTATTTGGATGCTCCATCGTATGGTTATATACGAACTCGAAAGGAACTTGCTCCAGTTCGGGGATGGATTCTGGTCCAGGAGAAATATGAATAAGGTTTATTCGGTTGTCTTTTATCTTCACCTTCTCTCGATTGCGAGTGCTCCTAGGATTAGGACAGTACACCCATTATGCTTATTGGATAGTCTTCTTCCAAACCATAGGCTGGTGCCGAACGGTAGGGAAGGAAGAAAACCATTTGGCCTAACGGGTGTGCAGAAGGTAATGACTAAAGACATATAAAGGGATTTGGAGAGGTGGCAAAGAATTATACGGTTATAGTTGTGAATCAGGATAATGGAGGAGGCATTACTAGGAATACCAGGATACCCCATCGAAACATTTCAATGTTTCAAGTTCACTGTGTACTGTTAAAAGAAAACTGATTTCCCAATTAGACACTTGCTCCAGGGTATGTATTTACCAGGTATGATTCTCACATCTGTATGGTTTTACAGATGATGAGTGGGAGTAAGTTATTGGGAATTATGTGACTATCCTCATTATATCGGGATTCGTTGTAATCGGTGATATTTGAGGAAATCACCTGGGTTGTTTGCCGGTCGGCAAATATTTGGTTTTGAATATCCGCTGTTGTGCACCAATTTCAAATTGATATATCTGTACGTCTATTTTCATAGAGTGAGATATACCTTTTGATATTATGTCGATGACATTTACCTATATCAGTGGATGGTTAGGTAAGGAGCATTAAACAGCGATGTAATTCTTCTTAACCATAAGTACAGTTTTCAACCTACGACACACAGTGAAAGAGTTGTTAGACTCAGCGGACTTATACAGAGTATTGTATGTTGTCCAGTGTCCATTAGGACAGAGGGGTTGGTCCTCATACTATATTCTGTTTACTTTGAACTTCTCTAGTTCTTAGACATGTGTTTCGTAGAAACACAGAGTCTAAGTTTTGAGGAGTTATAGGTATTTGAATAAAGTAGAGAACCAGGTATTGCAAGTATCGGGATTCTTCAAAGTGATCGAAGATGTAGATACTTGTGTATGGTATTCAGATGATAGTAATGATTAAGAGAACTTGCTTCTCTTTCGGGTTACTCATAATTGGAAGCATTCCTAAGTTGAGTAACGCTGATCGGCCTCCTTCCATTTAGTTGACATGCACTGGAGACAGCTGCATGATTTGAATCTGGTTCAATTAAATCTGTGCCTCTGGTTCTATATTGGATATAGAACAGTTCATATCTTAACGATGTTAAGGTACGGGGAGTTGTCCGGCTTATGCTTAAAACCAGACACTGGACAACTCAGGGCACATTTCTGTAATGGCAGTTTGTGGGTTGACCCAGGCTATGACGAGGGTTGACTTTCTACCATCTGGCAGATCAGTAGAAATATTGTTCTAGACTCGCCACAGTTTTATTAAAAATGGATTTTTTCAAAAACAGTAGTGGGAGTATGGTAGAACTGGAAGTGATTCCAGAACCGCAAACGATTACTGAAGATTTGATAAGAAACCTAAAGATTCAATCTGATTTGACATTCCATTGGCCACTCCGCAGATAAGGTGGGTAACTTCAGGCACCCGAGAGGTACTCCGGTAGCCTTAAGGACGGTGACAGGGAAGTTCTTGTTTACCCACACTTGCCATTGTTGTTGTTCCAGGCTGCGAGACCCGGCAGGAGGATGAGTATAGCGTCGTTCTAAACTAGCTTTAGAAGTACACGTCTATATGACTCTACCAGAGGGTTGTCGTAATCAGTGGGAGCAGCGGAAGCATTGGTGGACATCAGGCTTATGTCTATTTATAGACTAAAGCAGATGTAGCGGAGATAGATCATCTATTTCTGATGTGACAGTCATAGGTTTGACGTCATTAGAATAGGGGATGGATCTGTTGAGAAGGTAGTAGGAAGTGATATTCCTATACTACGATCGGTTATACTTTGATCATCACACAGTGGTTTCTCCATAAAGGACTTGGACATTATATCAGACATACTGGTTACTAGATCTATGGTTTTAGATCTAGATTTGGGTGGTTTCTCAATCTGGGTACTTAGACAGCATTCTGAGAGTATTTAGAATGGACGACTCCTGGCACGGTAGTATACCTGCAGGTGATGGAGTCACCCTCTCTAAAGGTGTCTTACAGACTAAAGGGGAGAGGGATGTGCATGATTGGCAGATCACTTGCTCAGGCAATTGAGTCAATCATGAGATGTCAAGTACCACACCAGATGTTGTTCTTGCAGTAGATGCAATAAGTTGACATTGATCCAATCCTGGAGAAACATTCGGAAGCAGTTTAAGAACATAAGTGGCTGTTCTAGGGATATGATAACGACAGCCTCATTTGGGAGACAGTTATCATTCCAGGCTTCCAAGGTGACATGGACGACAAGGAGGTTGTCAGAGTTATAGTTTTCCTTCCGACGAGGGGCAGTATTTTGGACAGGTGGTCCAAGGCAATTCTGAGGGAGGCATGGCGCAGGATACTGATTAAGTTCAGTTGACGATACAGTCTAAGAAGTTTGGATTTGGAGTTCATTCATGAGCTAGGTCCCATCAGACATCCAGACATTCTAAGACAGGTATTGCTCATTTCGGGAGATGGTTTTCTCCGCGAACTTGAGATATAGAGAGACATAGAAAGGAACTTCTAGGCGGATCCACTCACTGAGGCTATTCCTCGAACGCAATAGTTTCACAAACGGATTTTGTGAGACTGACTAGTAGAGGAGTTGGGTGTTCGGTATCACACGGGCTGTGAGTATACGACATCGTAATAATTAGCCTTGAGTGCAAGTGGGAGATTGTTGGAGATAGTGCCCTCAGAGTCAATTATTGGATCACAAGCACGTGATTGCAATGATTGAGGGAAGACCTATCCCGGTAGGACAGTCTTACTCAAGATGATAGTATGCTATCTGGTTTACCTTTATCATCGTGTACTGCTTTAGGTGACATGACATGTCTCTATTGCACGTTGATAGAGCCCCTAGGATTCATGCTTGACTGCCAGCAGTATGAGGGCGATCATATAAGTGAGAGCTGGAGTCTATAAGCACATCCTTAAAAGGTCCCTAGTCGTAGGAGTTTCGAGACAGGGCATCGATTCTCCAGAGTAGACTAGTGTATACAGTCGAGACCCCGACGAGGGGCGGTGGCCGGTCTCACAAGCCACTGGTGTCAGTTGGTTCACCTAAGATGTATACAGGTGCTCATTGGGTTATGAGTAAACCGGACAGGACTCGCCGGGAACATGCTAGTTGGTCTTATACCTGACGTCAGATAGCAGTTCCCTGGTGACATGTGTACAGGTTAGTTCATCGACCTGGGGATCGTCATTTGTCTCGTGTGAGTTCCCACTGTGCTTTGATTACTACCCTACCACGGCTCAAAGGAGTCGTGCAAACAGGTTTTAGTTGGGTACAGTCCCGAGCCACATGGAGGCAGTGAGCGGATCTTCGTGGGTTCGTCTCTCCCGGTATTGGGGGTGAGGTCGCGCTGTGTCTAGGAGAGCCATTACACGAAGACCTTGGCCAAGGCAGGAGATTTACTGGTAGGTATTCCAGTAGTATCTCAGGGTGTTCTGGGCTACACTCCGACACGACTTGTACCGCTTTTGGGGGTCTGACTTTTACCAACCCCCTAGGCCCGACATGCGATGCTCATAGACGAACGGACCGGACTGTACGGATATTGTCACTGACAGCCTCAGTAGGGTGTCAGGATGAGTTCACTCATCGACGTCCCTTTTAGTCAATAGCTGGTGGCCCGTCACGTATTGGCTTATACCTCTGACGTGCTAGTGGTTAAATCCACAGCCATAGTATTGACGAGTCTTTAGAGTCCACCACACTTTTAGTTACTCAAGTTTCGGGCGAAACGCTGTAGAGGCCGTATGGAGATATGGCAGGGTCCGATCAGATACGTGCGGTATTGCACGGATCAGGATCGGACAGTTTGTACTAGTGGCCGTATGGTTATATGGCAGGGTTCGATCAGATACGTGCGGTATTGCACGGATCAGGATCAAACGGATATTACTAGCCGGCTTTGGCTTAAGCCGGTCCTAGTTTAGTACAGTGTAGATTTTGTCTCATTGCATTTGTATCCGGACGGAATACAGATGCGGGTGTGTATGCACAGTATCGGGGTTTTCCTGTAATTTATTACGGGACCAGTTTTATGAAGTTGCCAGTTTGCATTCCGTTCCGGCCGGTTCTCCTTTGATCTTTCCCGGCCGGACTTTTCCGATGGAGGGGGTTATTTGCAATTGTGCAAATAACATTTGTGGAGGGGTCTTCTTGCACTTGTATTCATTATGATAAGCATCTTTGCTTTATCATCCATGTTGTGCATTAAATGAGATGAGAAAGGTTATGGGTTTGATGTGATAAAAAGCATGGTTGATGTTTTCTTGTTTTATGATATGGTCACCACTTATGCTTCCTACACTCACCTCCCTCTTGCTTCATATTGTTTTCCTCCACCATTTCTAAAGAGAAGAGATCATTATTCATGGTTAAGAAAAGAGAGAGAGAAGAAAAAAGGAGAAGGAGAGAGCTTCATCTTTGAGAGTGTTTTTCATTCTTGATCCTTTTTTTTATGCTAAGAAAAATGCAAGCACCATTTTTCTTATCTTGTTTCCTCCATCATCTACAAATGGCAACAAACCCCAAAGTGAGACATGCACTCTACACTACACTTCCTACAGCAAATCTTGGACGCGTCGATTCGCCAGCTTCGCGCCCGAGTTGCCTCGGTATTGAGGTGGGAGCCCGTAAAAGATGCAGGCGACGTGGTGCCCTTCCAGCGAGGAGGCGACGACCGGAGATCCCGCTAGGAGATCGGAGTGGAGATGAAGACCGGAGGACTCGGACCAGTCGGTATATCTCTAACTCATCTTCTAGTTAGCTTAGACTTGTTAATTGTTACGATCCGGGTGTTTAGTGCGCGGTGGTGCCGGTTTGCTAAGTCCGCAAAAATTAAAGTTTATCACCGTTTCCGCGTTTGGCCGTCGGATTGACGGCCGGGGCGCCGCCGTGCACTTACACGCGATTACCTTTATATGTTATCTCTATTCACGAGTTGGCAACTCACCCCCGTTGTGCCACAGTGTTTGCAGGTTGCCCTTCGGAGTAGTCGCGACAGGCCACGATTGCATCTTTTGACACAGATACCCCCATAGTTGGTGCACTAGCTCTTTTGCTGATAGGTGGGTTTTGTGCGGTATCTGTTTATCTTTCAGTATGTACATTGTTGTATCTAGTATTCTCCATCTACCATGTATGTATTTGACTTAGAGACAGTGTGAGGACGATGATGTATTATATTTGTATTCTGGTGTCGAGCTCGTTGTGAGCCGACTGTACTTGCAGTTTATCCTTTCTGTGATGTTCCCACTTGTGGATCTTGATCTTCGCTACGGCGTCGTATATTACTATCTTGGTGATTGATTACTTAGATTTCTTATCATGTTAGTAAGTGCTTTCATTTTAAACTTATAACACTCTTTACTTTAACTGGTTTGATTTCTGGGTTTTCGGTTCACTTAGTCGCGTTACGCCTGTAGACGTTACGTGGTTAAGTGCCAGTCACGGGCCAAACTTTGGGTCGTGACAAAGTTGGTATCAGAGCGCAGGTTTTACCTTTCGGAGTGTAGGATGACCCTGGTATGATAGAGTAGGTAGCTGCAGCAGGGTAGCGTAACGTGTGTATGTTCCGCGGCATACTCACGATACGGTACTCCGCCTACGCGACCTTAGGACTTGTTGATTTAAGTTCCTTCTTGAGTATATACATTCTTGCGATTCGATTTCCGTATCCTTATCGAATCCTATTGTTCCTTTCAGCCAATATGCCGCCAAAGACTACGAGGGCGCAGAGAGCGGCCGCGAGGGCCGAGATTCGAGTTGACTCATCCGAGACGAGGACTGGTCCGGGTAGTACACCGGTTGTGCCCGAGCAGGCTGTTCCTGCCGTGACAGATCAGATTGCAATGTTAGGGGCTGGTGTGCAGGAGATACGCCAGACGATGGGATCCAGTATGCAGAAGATGCGCCAGATGATGGGATCTCTAGTTGAGACACTTCGAGCGCAGCGACCAGAGGTAGTCCCACCCGTTGCGGAGACTGCGGTGGTACCCACAGTTCAGGCAGTTGCACCTGCGACTACAGAGGTTATTATAGTATCGCTGTCAGAGTTTATGAGGCTGAAGCCTCCGGTCTTCATAGGCACCGATGTGGCCGAAGATCCACAGTCTTTCATTGATAGGATGGCATGGATATGTCGTTCACTTAGATGCGCAGATGCGAGATGGGTTGAGTTCGCGAGCTTTCGCCTGGAAGGTCTTGCGCAGAAATGGTGCGAATCAGTCGAGAAGGGTAGAGAAGCAGGTCTTCCTCCTATGACCTGGACAAAGTTCGTGGCGCTATTCCTTGCCCGCTTTCTTCCCCTGAGTGTCAGAGATGCTAGAGCACGCAGGTTCGAGTCCTTACGCCAGACGCCAGAGATGTCAGTGGCAGAGTACGATGTGCTGTTCACCGAGCTATCCGTTTATGCTCCGTATCTAGTGGGAATTGTGAGTCAAGAGATTTGTCCGAGGCTTGCTTACACCACTATTCCTTGCTATCAGCGCGCAGCATTACGAGACATACGCAGCAGCAGTAGATGCAGCATTATTAGTTGAGGAGCGCCTTGCTGAGACTTCGGCAGTTCCAGGGCCGAAGAGAGTTCGTGCAGATACGTCAGTGCAGAGACGGCCGTTCCGGCGTCGTGACAGGCACCTTACAGGTGGCAGAGATTCGTGACGAGGCCGATTGTTTAGCTCCTATTCCCAGGAGGGTCAGCGACCGTCATCGTGATGTTACCGTTGCGGGAGTTCTTATCATCGTGTGCGAGATTGTCCTGAGGTACCCCGGAGTGGGGCGGCAGCACCACATGTTACATTACCACCTTCACCACCCCAGACGGCATTGCCGATAGTACCTACCGTTACTCCGCGTCAGACGCATACACAGAGAGGTCGTGGTCGCGGAGGATTTGCTCATAGAGGACGAGGTGGCCGAGGTAGAGGGCAGCCAGCGGCCGGCAGGGGACAGTTAGTTGCAGGTGGAGGACAGGCGCGAGTTTTTGCTTTGACGCATCAGGACGTGCAGGCGTCCAATGCGGTGGTCTCAGGTATCCTTTCTGTATGTTCGGTTGATGCACACGTGTTATTCGATCCCGGATCCACGCACTCGTACGTATCCACACACTTTGTGCCGAGTTTGGGTAGAGAGTCTGGCTTGCTTGACCAGCCGCTTGTTGTGACTACTCCTGTGGGAGAGTCGTTTGTTGCTAGGCACGTGTTCCGATCCTGTACCGTCCGTATTGGCGAGAGAGAGTTGCCGGTCGATTTGATCCTTCTTGAGATGTTGGACTTCGACGTTCTTTTGGGCATGGATTGGTTAGCCACGTGCTATGCTTCTGTTGACTGCCGCGAGAAGACAGTTAGATTTTGTTTTCCCGGCGAGTCGGTGGTTGTTGTGTTGGGGGACCGTGGTGCCACCCCTCACAGTGTGATTTCTTCTTTTCGCGCTGGACAGCTTTTGCGGAAGGGATGTCAGGGATTTCTCGCCTATGTTTGCGATACTAGAGCTACAGAGGTTCCGGTGGATCAGGTTCCGGTTGTTAGCGAGTTCCCTGATGTGTTCCCTGACGAGCTTCCTGGGCTACCACCCGAGCGTGATATTTCCTTCTGTATTGACTTGGTTCCTGGCACGGGGCCTATTTCTGTACCGCCTTATCGGATGGCCCCGGCGGAACTTCGAGAATTGTAGGGTCAGTTGCAGGATTTGCTGGATAAGGGACTTATTCGACCCAGTGTTTCTCCTTAGGGTGCTCCGGTCCTGTTTGTCAAGAAGAAGGACGGCAGTATGCGTTTGTGTATCGATTACCGCCAGCTGAACAGGGTGACAGTGCGGAACAGATATCCTTTACCACGCATTGACGATTTGTTCGACCAGCTTCAGGGGGCAGGATACTTTTCGAGGAACGATTTGCGATCGGGCTACCATCAGCTGCGGGTTCGACAGGAGGACATTCCTAGGACAGCCTTCCGCACACGTTACGGCCATTATGAGTTTTTGGTGATGTCGTTCGGACTCACCGCGCCAGCAGCATTTATGGATTTGATGAACCGTATTTTCCGGCCGTATCTTGATCTGTTCATTATAGTGTTTATTGACAATATCTTGGTGTATTCTCGGAGTAGAGAGGAGCACGAGCAGCACCTGCGGATTACGCTGTAGACCTTGAGGGAGCATCAGCTTTTCGCCAAATTCTCCAAGTGTGCCTTCTGGCTAGACAGCGTAGACTTCTTGGGGCACGTGATTACACGAGATGGTATATGTGTCGACCCGAGGAAGATCGAGGCAGTTCGGAGTTGGCCTAGACCCACGTCAGTGACGGAGATTCGCAGCTTTCTAGGGCTGGCAGGCTATTACCGGCGATTTGTGCAGGACTTCTCTCGCATTGCTACACCTTTGACTGGGTTGACCCGGAAGGGAGTTCGCTTCGATTGGACGGAGGAGTGTGAGCACAGTTTCCAGCGGCTACGGGCTCTACTGACTACGACACCAGTGCTATCATTGCCTTCAGGATCAGGCGGATTTGTGGTCTACTGCGATGCTTCACGAGTAGGGCTGGGGTGCGTTTTGATGCAGCATGACAGGGTGATCGCATATGCTTCGCGGCAATTAAAGAAACATGAACAGAATAACCCCACTCATGATCTGGAGATGGTGCAGTGGTCTTTGCACTCAAGATCTGGCGACATTATCTGTATGGAGAGTCGTGCCAGATATTCACTAACCATAAGAGCTTAAAGTACATATTTCAGCAGCGATACCTGAACCTTAGACAGCGCCGATGGATGGAGTTAGTGAAGGACTACGATTGTGAGATCTTGTATCACCCGGGCAGGGCGAATGTAGTGGCGGATGCTTTGAGCAGGAGGCCCGGGGGTAGTCTATCCTGTTTGAGCGCAGTGCAGAGGCAGTCGTCGGCGGATTGGCAGATCTTATGCTACAGCCGGGTACAGTTCGAGTTTACGCCGATCGGAGGACAGATGGCGCATGTTCGTGCACGCCCACAGTTGCTTGACCGTATACATGAGGCACAGCACAGTGATGACCGCTGTTCAGAGATCAGGACACAGATGGGACATGGCAGATTTTCCGAGTTCGTGATCGATGATCAGGGGACACTACGATTTGGAGCTAGACTGTGCGTACCAGTTGCTGAGGGGTTGCGGCGCGAGATTCTTGAGGAGGCACATCGGTCGGTATATAGTGTTCATCCCGGTTCTACCAAGATGTACCACGATATGAGAGATGTTTACTGGTGGGACGGTATGAAGAGGGATATTGCAGATTTTGTGTCGAGATGCCTGACTTGTCAGCAAGTCAAGGCTGAGCACAAGAGGCCCGCGGGAGAGCTACAGCCGTTACCCATTCCGGAGTGGAAATGGGAACAGATATCTATGGATTTCATTGTGGGTCTACCCAGGTCTAGTCGAGGGTATGACTCCATCTGGGTGATCGTGGATCGTTTGATGAAGGCGGCTCACTTCCTACCGGTGAAGACGACTTTCAGATTTTCTCAGTATGCCCAGATTTACATTGATGAGATTGTACGACTGCACGGAGTTCCGACATGCATCGTGTCCGATAGAGGCACCCAGTTTACCAGCCGGCTATGGCAGAGGCTTCAGGAGGCTTTGGGCACTCGCTTGAGTTTCAGCACAGCATTCCATCCGCAGACCGACGGACAGTCAGAGCGGACTATTCAGACTCTCGAGGACATGCTCAGAGCATGCGTTTTAGACTTCGGAGGTAGCTGAGATCATCATTTGCCCTTAGTAGAGTTCTCCTACAACAACAGCTACCAGGAGACCATTCAGATGGCACCGTTTGAGGCTCTTTATGGGAGGAGATGCAGATCGCCCACCTGTTGGACGGAGCTCAGTGAGAGCAGTATCTTAGGGCCGCAGATTGTGGAGGAGACGACCGCGAAGATCCATTTGATTCGTGATAGGATGAGAGCAGCCCAGAGTAGGCAGAGATCTTATGCGGACCGTCGTCGGCGCAGACTTGAGTTTTCTGTTGGTGATCATGTTTTCTTGAGGGTCTCCCCAATGAAAGGTGTGATGAGGTTTGGGAAGAAGGGGAAGCTTAGTCCCAGATATGTGGGGCCCTTCGAGATCCTCGAGCGTGTTGGTGTGGTTGCGTATCGATTAGCCCTTCCGTCCAGTTTTCCAGACGTGCACCCCGTATTTCACGTTTCGATGCTCCGCAGATATCTTCATGATCCTTCGCATGCGATTCAGCACCCGACGATCCAGCTTGAGCGCGACCTTTCCTATGCAGAGCAGCCGGTGATGATCTTGGATCGGAAAGTGAAGAAACTGAGGTCGAAAGAGATACCGTCCGTCAAGGTACTTTGGCGTGGCCAGAGCTGCGAGGAAGTCACTTGGGAGACCGAGAGCGAGAAGAGGAGGAGGTATCCCCATCTTTTTGAAGGTGCGTATAGTTAGATTTTTTAAATTCGGGGACCGAATTTCTTTAAGGGAGGTAGATTGTAACACTTTGGATTTCCGTTTGAATGTCTTTCGTGATAATTAGTTGTTTACCCCAATCAGAGCAAAGCTCTATTCAAATTCCGAGGCGGGAGATGAAGCAACGCTTCATCCTCCCCCAATCAGAGCAGAGCTCTGCTTTGAAAATTTAAACTCTAATAAATGAAGCAACGCTTCAGATTCTTTGCGCTGGGCGCAACGCGCCACGTGTCTGGCGCAGACGCATCAGCGCAGCGCCCAAAAAGGCGCGCCCAATCAGAGCAAAGCTCTATTTTAATGAAGCAACGCTTCAGCTGCGCAAGCACTGCGCTGCGCGACACGTGTCAGCGCAGATGCGCTAGCGCAGATGCGCTAGCGCAGTTGCGCTGCGCTCTGCGCTGCGCGACACGTGTCAGCGCAGATGCGCTAGCGCAGTTGCTCTGCGCGACACGTGTCAGCGCAGATGCGCTAGCGCAGTTGCGCTGCGCTCTGCGCTGCGCGACACGTGTCAGCGCAGATGCGCTAGCGCAGTTGCGCTGCGCTGTGCGCTGCGCGACACGTGTCATGCGCTGGGGCATCTGCGCCAAACTGAATTGAGATTTTAAGAAATCTTTTCTGTTCTTGTTAAAACAAGAAGATTTTCTTCTGCAAAGCAGAAGCCCTTGGATCAAAGATCCAACGGTGGGGAAAATTCCCCAAATCACTCAGAGAATGATCTCTTTAACAAATTTAACTAATTTGTGAGCACTATAAAAAGGACCCTAAGCCTCAATTCAAAGGCATCAACATTTCTTGAAAAATCAAGAGCTTTAAATAGAGAGAACTCTGAGAAAATTTCAAGAAAAAGGTAAAGAACCTTCATGAAGTAGAAGAAATTTCTTCTAATAGATCATTGATCTAAAAACAAGATCAATGATCTTTACATAATAAACAGTGCTTTGCACTTCTTGTGAACCTCTGGTTCTTTAAAACAATAAAAATAAAAAATAGTGTTTTGCACTTTTATGAACCTCTGGTTCTTCAAACAAAAGAAAAATTTATTTTTCTTTGATCTAATTTAGATCAAGAAATTAAATAGTGCTTTGCACTTCCGTTCTTGAATCTAAAATATTCGTAGTGCTTTGCACTTCCAAACTGCGCCGTTGCGCTCTTAAGAGAGCGCCACGTGTCAGCTATAGAACCACTTGCGCTAAGCGCTCTTGAGATAGAGCTTTGCTCTCTGGAATTGGCGCAACTCGCTGAGAGCGCGCCACGTGTCAGCAGCGCAACAGCGCAGGGAACTCAAGATTTGGTCTATATGTTACTAAGATTTGGTCTTTTTCCTGGCAGGGAACTCAAGATTCAATGGCCTTTAACTGCACCAACTGCTCGAAATGCCGCTGCAACGGACGCCCCACCTCACCGGGAGGTGTAGCATATAGGCCCCAAGCGGCTTCCTTTCTCACTCTGCCGGTAGACCAGGTGACCCAAGCCACCACTAGCCTATTCTTCGGGACCATGATCCCACCTACAAGCTTCCCTACACCGATACCTGCACCGGAAGTGAACAAAAAGTCGGTCTTCGACCGACTCACTGCTACGACGACCCCTGTCAATGGGTCGCCCGCTACCAAACCGACAGCCTCTGTTTTCACCAAGCTAAATCAGAACTCTAAACTGGCTGTCCCAAGGAAGGCAATAACTGCTGCTCCAGAAGTCGTCAAGGCGGCTTCCCCTGTCAAAGAGTCAGTCTTTTCAAGACTGACGATTCCTGCTCCTGCCCCTGCACGAAGATCTGTCTTTGACAGATTGGATATTACCCCGCAAGGAACAACCTCAGTCTTTAAGAGGTTAACACCGGCGGCGCCTCATTCAGACAGGGGGCAAAAAGAAGTTTTCTCCATCTCTGAGCCAATCCCAATGGCTCGTCGTGCTCGACGTCGCCATTGGCAACGAGTGAGGAAGGCAGGGGGCAACTCCCCCTCAGGAATAACTCCACCGGCTCCAGTGGTGGAGGTCGACGCTGCTGTTCCAACTGGGAACAGCTTTGAACTGCTGAGGAGGGTGCGTAAGAATTCTCCAACCGCTACACTGAAAAGATCTCCTCCGCCTGCGGAGAGAGTTCCAGAAACGAAGCAAGAACAACCTCCTCAACGACTGTCTTCAAGGATTTATAAAGTTTGGCGAAGGGTTCAAGACTCTGTGATTGACCCAGGTCACTTTCGTCGCCAGAAAAAGGCGAAGGTGGAAAAAGACAAGGGCTCTCCCATTAAACAGCAGGGGACAGCAGCTGCTAGGCTGCCCCCTTCAACGGTTCCTTCAACCTCAATGGCCCACAAAAGAAGGAGGCCAGAGAAAACTCCCGTGTCAGCGGCAAAAGTTAAAAATGGTGAACCTAAACGCCCCAAGTCAGGGGGCATAATAGTTCATACGGTTTACATGGCATCGGGAAAAGAAGATAGCCGCATATCAACAGGTCATAGACCACACACGAGGTCAGTGACCAAAGCTCAGGAGCAGCAGCAGAAGCTCCAAGAAATGATGAACGCTATGGCCGCACTTACAGGGCCGAAAGAAACCTCGGAAACATCCTCGGACGAGCGTCAAGAACAAGAAACGGACGCCGAATTCCTTCGTCGCGTATTAGAGAAGAAAGATAAAGAAGCGGCGGAGCAGGCAACTAACATACAGCGTATGGGCCTCCTCTTCCAAGACATGATAGGGATGATGATACAGCAAGATCCACCTGCTGAAGATCCCCCGATCATTCTTGAAGACGATAGGGGAGAGACGTCGAATCCTCCAACGGCTCTATCCACAGCTAAAGAGGATACCATCTCAAAAGCTGATTTGGATGAATACATCGCCCAGTAAATACGGGTTCATCATGCGGCCGAGGCAGCCGGCCATGTCGTAAAAACGGGGCGGCCATATCCAGGCTGGTATGACCAAATCAAGTACCCGCCGGGTTACACAATTCCCAAGTTCCATGTCTATAAGGGGACCGGCAATCCCCATCAGCATGTTGCCCAGTTCAGGGCGCTTTGCGGTAACACCGGCGATGATGACAAGCTTTTGCTCCGCCAGTTCGTTGGAAGTCTATCAGATACGGCGTTCGAGTGGTACTCTGAACTCCCTAATGATTCTATTAAAACCTTCGCGGAAATGGAGCTGCTGTTTACCCAACGTTTTGCAAGTGCCAGTGAACGTACCCCGATGACGGCACTGATTAACGCTAGGGTAAAACCCGGCGAGACATGGGTTCAGTACGCTATACGGTGGTGTAATCTATGGTCGAAGTGTGAACAGCGCATAGAAGAAGCCCCTGCGGTGGGAATGTTTGTTGGAACCCTTGATCCACAAGCAACCATCTCACAGTTTATGATGTTCTTCAAGCCGACTTCCTTCCAGGCTTTGATTGACAAACTAGCGCAGATGGACCAGATGGGCCATAAACCCCCTCTCCCAAAGCCGGACTCCCGAAATGACAAAGGAAAGGGAAAAGCGATCGTTGTCGCTAATGCTCAATAACAACCGAGCGACTCGAAGCCGGTTGCTCGTCCAAACAATACGCGCCCGTACGTACCCCTTGAGGATAGGATGGGACATCCTTATTCCTTCCCCCGCGATAAAACGAGGAGGCTATTCGAGCTGGCGTTGCACAACAGACTCATAAATCTGCCAGATCCAAAACGCCCGTTGCAACCAAGTGACGTCAACGAGCCTAATTACTGCCCTTATCATCGAGTGCTAGGACATCCGATCGAAGACTGTTACGTTTTCAAAAATTGGCTTGAAAACCAGTACCGACAGGGCAAATTTGCGTTATCTGAAAAATGGAAGGTGAATCCCCCGCAGCCCCACACCTATAAAGGGACGAATACGCCGGGGGAAACATGCTCTGTCATTGAAGAAACTCCGTGGGAGGTTGTGCTATCATCTAAAACGAGGAGAATGCTAAATGATCTTCGGACGTGTCCAGCGATCAAGTGGAAGAACCCATTGGAACCGCAGGTCGTTGAGGGGATGTTGAAGCCACGTCCAACTTCAAAGACCAATGATGGGGGTTCAATGGGTTCAAGCACTTGCAGCCAGTCGTCAAAATCTTCGAAAAAGAAGAAGAAGAAATCTAAGAAACCCGTGAAGCCTGGCGATAAGCGCACGGACTTACAAAAGCAAATTGACGCGCTAGATGAATACAACCAAAAGGCGCGGACTCCATCACGCTCCAAGAGTTCCTCAATCACGTCTTTCAATAGGAAGATGAGGGAGAAAGTTAATCGGATGAATCCGAGGAAAATGCAGCGAGCTGTCATATGATTTCCCATGCGATCACGAACGATGAAGAGACTTCTGGCACTAAAACGCTGGGGGCAGATACCGGATCAAGAATTCCGGAGCTATCAGTCGAAATGATTGACGCGTTCCTTGACGAAGCTCGACTGAAAAGTAAAGCTGATCGAGAACGCGAAGTGGCTATATTTGAAAGGGCCAAGCGTCAGCGACTTCATGAAAGAGCTGAGACGATCCTGATGGAGCGAGACACCTCCGCTACCGACAAAAGCCAATTCAAGATGAGGAAAAAGTTTGCTAAGGCCATATCAATGGGCATGAAGCTACCATCCTCTGAAGGAAGCATCACCGGTGAATCGGAAATGCACCCCTCCTATTGCTTGTACCATCAGAAGGTGACGCATCCCACTAAAGAGTGTAAAGCTTTCGATAAGTGGTGGCAAGGATATGTTACTCACCGGCAACAATTTAAGCGGGAAAAGCGCAAAGCTCACCGAGAGCAGAGCAGAACGATCAAAGTGCTTGATAAAACTACCGGTGGCTGTTGCATGATTGACGCCGGAGGATCACAAGTGCCTATATTTGGGAGCGATTCTGATGAGGAGTTAGAGCTTGGCCCCCTCTTTAAAGAATCCACCTCGGGAAAAGAAGAAGGACCGAAGGTTTGCGAGAATATACAGCTACGCAATCGGACGCTACCTGAAAAGAATCTCGGACCCTTAAACAAGAAAGACAAAGGGAAAGAGAAGGTCTCTGAAGACATCTCCTTGGATGACCGAGTTGCGGAAGAGTTAACCGCCAAGAACCCGCTAAAGAGGAATAAAGTGGATTACAATGTCTTGGCGCATCTGAGAAAGCTACCCTCACAACTCAGCATTTTCGATGCCCTATTACTATCAAAAGAGACGAGGGATTCTTTGATTAAGGCCCTACAAGATCCGGACCAGTTCCAAGCCTTCCTGGCCGAACAAAAGATGAAGGATGAATTGGAAGAGGTGCACACGGCCGACGTTGCTTTCGGCGATGAAGACCTTCTCCTCGGGACGTGCGAACACAATCGTCCCCTTTATGTTTTAGGATACTGCCATGACATAAAGATAGGTAAAATCTTGGTCGATAACGGATCATCTGTTAATCTACTCAATGTGCGGGTGTTAAAGGAAATTTGCATGAGCGTCCAACACCTCGCCCGGGACAAGATTACCATCTCCGGTTTCGACTCCCAATCATCAAAAACTCTTGGATCTGTGATATTGACGTTACGCTTCGGGCTACTCGTCACATATATTAAATTCCATGTCATAGATGCCAAGACGTGCTACAATGCTCTGCTCGGTCGACCATGGTTGCACGAGTACAATATCATCCCTTCTACACAACATCAGTGTATGAAATATTGTATGGATGGTCTCGAGTACACTGTAGCAGGAGAATTGAATCCGTTTTCCGTGAATGAAGTTCGCAAGTATGAAGATTCCAAATACTTCTTGCCGGGTTTCGAAGCCACGGAAAGGTGTCACAAGCCGGAAAACAAAACTAACGCCACTATCCCTGTCTTCGGAAGTGACACCGAGAACGAAGAGGATATAATTTATGCGGGTCCATCCCAATCCGCCAAGCCGAGACCATCCGTTCCTTCATTGATCTTCGGTAGTGATTCGGAGGACGAAGTTCATGCTGTATTCCCTGCTCGGCTTTCAATACAGGCTTCTGCCGATGAAGAGCGAAGTCTGCAGATAACCATGGTGCCGCTTGAACATTACAAAGAACTGGATGCACTCGACACCAACAGTGTGGAAGAATTACAGACATTTATGTCCCTCCCGGACGAAAAGGCGAGAACGCAATCCTATTCTACCATTCTGAAGAAAACAAGATGGAAAAAGAAGTTTGGCATGGCGCGGATCCCATGCTCGACAGGCTTCAGCCTATTCGTCTACCCAGATATTATACGGAAGGTTTGAAAAAGTTGCTGAAGCGCTAAGGGTTACCCTTCGAACAGACTGTTAGGAAGGCCAAATTCTATGACAGGATTTGGAACGTCCCCGGAACTCAACACAAGCTACCTAATGGGAGGATGGAGACGATCGGGCTCGGATACATCCGTTCAAAGAAACGACAGCTATTAAACAGCTGCTATGTCATATATGACTTCGATGAAGAAGCGGATGCTCAATGGGAGGACGCTAATTCTAAGCCAATAAAAGCGCCAGATGCAAAGGAACCCGGTCCATCGTGTAGGGTTCCTAGGCACACTAATGAAGTCTCACAAGTGATCAAACATGCACAAATCAAAAAATTCCTTGTGCCTACAAACCCTAATACGGATCGTTAACTAAATATATAGGCGAAGCAAGCATGTAATCGAATTAAATGCTAAGGGAAAGTGACTACAACCTTTATAGATCCGGTCCACCACTTCCTAAGCTCCGCGATGATCTCCCTCCGCTGTCCAAATCGAACCCTTCACTCTAGCATTGGCATCATCGAAGAATGGGCGGGCTTGATCGTCGGTTCGATGCCGAAGATGATCTACGTCGAGGCATCACAAGAACAAGCTCCAACTTAACCAAGCCATGAAAACATGTGAAGGAAACACCCTATACAACTTGGCAAGAGGTAGAGGATGAAGAAATAGGAAGTGGGTAGACTTTAGAATTGGATTTCTCACTTGATTTCACTAGTTGCCATTGACGGTCACTAGCTTTCTTCATGGAAGAAGAAGATGAAGAAGAAGATGAAGAAGAAGAAGAAGATATGATAAGTTATTTAAAAATAGATAATAAAATGAATACTTATCATTTTTTCAACCATGGTTTAGTGTAGAGATTTAACTAAGGTTAGATGAGTGGTTAGGGTTAGGCATGAGACAAGAATGGTGACTAAGTCAATGCTTCATGAATCTTCAACTAAAAACAAAACTAGCAACCATTCTTATCTCTTTATCTTTTCTAAATGAAATAAATAAAACAAATAAATAGATAAATGAATAAAGAAAAGAAATGATACCCTAACCACTAACTAACCATGGTTTAATACTTTACACAAAACCAAGCTAGAATGTATCATCAAACATGATACAATCATGTGCACATAAAATATATGACATATACAATGTGCACAAACCAAGAGAGTAAATCAATTTAAAGTGAACCAATACTAGTTAATGCAAAGTAATATATCAAATATATAATTATACATTAAATTATTAAATCAACACTTGATTCAATGATCCGGTCATATCGCATATAGCCGGCTAGTATCCAATGTATCGGCTTATCGAATCAATCCTTGATTCGATAACTAGGTTATATCGCATACAACCATTCGACACATTCATCGCGAGAATGAAATACGGTATCACATACACGCATTATTCTCGGTCCCGCACATATCTCATTTGCGCTCCTATTTCGTTTCGCTTGAGCCAGGAAACCTCTGTGTAGGACTCTAAAAACTTGTCAATACGCCGGTAGCAGATGATGATCATATCAAACACCCACAAGCCGCAAGCGGTCTGCTAAACGTAACGGCCACCCGGGTATTGAGCGATCAGAAGATCGACGAGCAAGCCCGCTCACACTCCTGTGAATCCAACCAGTAACACTTACCGTACAGTCCGGTCTGTTCGTCTGATATGTCGCATATCTCGCCTAGGGGTGGTAAACGTCAGACCCCAATAGCTTGATAAGTCATGCCGACTTCAAGTCCATGACATGTGTGAAACTACTGACAACACTTACCAGTAGGTCACTGCAACCCTGGCCAGGGATTTCCTGTTATGGCCAGTCGAGTATAGCACAACATCAACCCCCAATACCGGGAGAGACGAATCCCTTCCTATCGCTCATTGCCTCCATGTGAATCGGGACTGTACCCAAAAACCACCTGTTTGCACAACTCAGTAGAACTGTGGTAGGGTGGAAATCAAGGCACAGTGGGAGACACATAAGACTCTATGACGATCTCGGGTCAACAGACTAAGCTGTACCAGTGTCACCAGAGAACTGCCATCTGACGTGAGGTATAATACCATCTGGGAGTTCTCGGCGAGTCCGTTCAGTGTACCCAGTCTCCACTGAGCACCCGCATACCATCTTCGATGTCAAACACCAATGGATATGGGATCATCCATCGCCCATCGCATGGGTCGAGAAGATATGCGCTAGTCTACTCTAGAATATCGATGCCCCGTCTCGATATTCCCACGACTAGGAACAATGAAGGATGTACTCATTGACTACCCAGGCCCCACTAGTATGATCTGCATCATAGTCCTGGAAGTCGAGTACACATCCTAAGGGCTTTATCAACATGTAATCAGAGAGACAGAAAGTATACATGTTAAGATAAAGAGCAACCAGATAGCGTACTATCATGTCGAGCAAGAAAGTCCTACCTATATATGTCCCAGCATCCACTACAATATACATCCAATGTACAGTAATGGCCTCTAGGGCATACATATAACTAACAATCTCCCACTTGCACTAGGGCCATCTGTAGCAGTGGTCGCAGTATCTAATACTCAACCATCCCATATGAGTCTCTCTCTGGGAAAAGGCCTTCGTGAGTGGATCCGCCGTGTTGTCCTCTGAGTCTTCTCTCTTAACCTCGATCACCCTGGAGATCAACTATCTCCATGATCAGGTGATGCTGCCTCAGAATTTGTCCGGGTCACTGATGGGACCAGGGTTCCAGGGCCGAAGCCACACTTCCATTGTCATACAATGGCAGGAACCTAGTTCATCTTATGAACCAATATACACCCAAACCGCCTCTTTGGCAGTATCTTTAATAGCGATGTTACCAGCCTTTATCGTCTAGTTTGCCACGGTATCGAGCTTGGAACTCTTCCAACATACCGTCCCTTTACTGAGGTGCCTATGACTGACATTCAGTCGTCTTTATCACCCTTGAACACTTCCAGTGATTCTCCCCAGGATCGATTGATACAATCTCACTATACCTAGTGAGAACCCTAATATCCTTTTAGATCTATCTCATAGGTCCAAATCTCAGGATTTAGGAGGTATCATCTTTATCCTATTTAGAGAATCCTTGTGATAATAGGAGATTGACCGATCGTAGTATAGGAAACTCTTTTCCTATCAAGAGTATGTTGTCTATGTACAATACGAAGATGACCACCTTACTCTCTACTACCCTTTTTGTATATACAAGGTTCATCTACCATTTTGATGAAGTCAAACACTTATACCATCACATCAAAACAGACGTTCCAACTCCGCGATGCCTGCTTTATTATGTAAAGCAACTTGCACACGTTTCCGCTGCTCCCACTGTTTACGAAGACCTCTGGCTGTGTTCTTATAGACGTTCTCTTCTAAATCATTATTTAGAAAAGCAGTCAGGGCACCCAACCACCAGATATCGTAGTCATGGTATGTAGCCGTGGCAAGTAGGATCTGGATGGACTTAAGCATATTCCATGGAAAAGGTTTCATCATTATCCGTGCCTGGTCGATGACGAAAACCTTTAACAAGTCTAGCTTTGAAAGTCTCAACCTTTCCATCTACACCAAGTAATCTTCTCAAGATATACTTGCTCCTGATGGGGATTTAACCCTTCAGATATAGCAACCAAAGTCCATACTTTGTTGGTGTATATGGATTCCATCTCAGATTGCGAAGCATCCAACCATTCTTACAGAGTCCCTACTCTCGATGGCCTGCTCGAAACTAGTTGGGTCATCATCTCATGATGCAATCCTCGCTCCCACTGTCATCGAGAAACCGAGGTATCTCTCAGGCGGATGAGGAACCCTACTAGATCGGCGGAGAGGCTGAGGTTCGTCGGGAACTATAGAATCCTTTGGTTCTGTCAAATCATCAACTGCAGTTTTGTATAGCTGGAACCTTTCCAGTTCTACAGAACTGATCCTGCCTCGATCTTGTCCGGATTTTGCTTTAAACATAGGCCGGACAACCTCAAATCTTAACTCGCTTAAGAGATGGGTTCTTCCCATACCATATCTCATATGGAGTGGTAGGCACTGATTTGATTCAACCCTAATTCAATAGGTATGCAGCTTCTCAAGTGCATAACCCCAAAAGGAAATAGGTAACTCAGTAATACTCATCATAGAGCACACCATATCTAATATTGTGCAATTGCTCCACCCTGATACACCGTTGTGCTGTGGTGTATTCAGAGGAGTAACACTGAGAGAGAATCTCATTCTCCTTTAGAATAGTCCAGGAATTCTATGCACAAGTATTCTCCTCCCTGATCTTATCATAGGACATAATACTTATACCTGTATTTTGGTTCTCTACTTCTAACTTATATTCTGTGAATATCTCAAAAGGTTCGGACTTATGTTTCAACAGGAACATATGACTGAATCTTGAGAGATTATCAGAGAATATAATGAAGTTTAAAGAACCAGTCCTGGCATGTGTAGAGAGGAGACTTTACATACATCATCATGTATCAGTCCCAAGAGTTTACTAACTCTTTCTCTGTTTCTAATAAACAGACCTATGGTCATCTAATCTTTGTGACATGACTGGCAAGTTTCACAAGATGTAAATTCAAACTGATTTAAATATGCATCTAAAATGTAACTTCAGCCAGTCGGGTCGCATTGATATGACCTAGTCTATAATGCCTCAAGAATGATTCGTTCATTTCTGAACTCTTCCTCTTGTGTGTGTTCTGTATACTAGGAACTGTAGTTTTGATTTAGAACGTCAATGCTTTTAGGTAACGTGCCTGAAACGATCAACTTTTGATATAGGAAATGTTCAAAACATTATCCAACAATACAAAATTATATCCTTCTTTACTAATAAAGAGACTGATATGATTTTGTATATCAGGTTCGGTATCTAATAGCATTTGTTCAGAATCAATGTACTGGTAATACAGGGTGACAGTGACCAACAGACTTGGCTGCAACACTTGCCCCGGTTTCTGTCTCATGAAACTTATCACCCGTTCTCAGTTTTTCTACCTTTTTGTAGCCCTATGTAACAGGTTACATATCTGGGATCCTGATCCGGTATCATATACCCAAGATACAGAGGATACTGAGAAACAGTTCTGTTTAACGAACACACCCGAAGAAGATGCATCATATGCACTTTCTTCGTTTGGGCGGCATAGGAATTCTGGTATTCCCCTATTTCCTGCTCTGTCTTATAACAATTATAAGTTGGAGCGGGACCAACGTTCCCCAGCTCAGTATAATAAGCGGGTTCGGTCAATACATCCATATTATTATCTTGATTAAGGCGTGATATGGTCGCTACCTGGAGAGAGAGAGAAGAAAACACTCAGCGTGCGCTCTTGCAAGATCAGATTGGTTATATATTTTATTTAATCAGGATGGCTCCCACTGTTTTTATCAAATCTTCCTTCAAACCCTAAAAGGAAAGACTAGCCGGGATTAATTACACTCTACAAGTTCTCCAATCTTTCAGCCAGGCCTGTGTCGGTACTTTGAGGGAGGTTCCCCGTGCTTTCGCACGGACCTAATTACAGTAAACCTCGTTTTCCCAGAGGCGTAAGCCCGTTGACACCTTTCTAGACACCTACTTGATCGGCTAATTGTAAAGTGCAAAACTCTCCCAGGAGTAACAATTACTCGCAGTGGGTATCGGGATCCAACTATCATATAGAAGGTATGCAATCTCATTGCAAGTTTCAACACTTGAAACTCCCGATAAAGGCTTTTACCCCTAGCACCTATGACCTTAACTATGGTCAACAAATCATAAGTACTAGTCAAGTTCTACCCGTCATTTCGTGATTAATCAGACCCACCCACATGCCCCTTAACTAAGGTCAACAAAGTCACGCGACTGTCCTAACTAATCGCATCATATGCGGTGTAGGAAGACATCACTTAGCTACCGTACACTGTGCCTTAACTAAAGTCAACAAACACAGCACGAATACTAAGTACTCTACTTCCTAAAATGACGGAGGGTTGCGGCTGGTTTTTATGAAAACCTTTAACGCTTTGAATTTGATCTCGTTGCAGAATCAAATGGTTTTTAAATGGAATGTTTTTGAGGCTTTTCTAGTTTTGCTAAAGGGGTCACTCCTGGTGAAAGGATCGTCGGCCCTTTCCTCGTCGAATGAGGTACGGGATATATCATATATATCACTGTGCAAAGCAGAAACTATAGAAGCTATCAAAAAACAAACCGAGTGATGTAGCATCTGCCAGTTATTGCTAAAGGAGTCACTCCCGGTGAAGGGATCTCGGTCCTTTCCCTGTCGAATAAGGTGCAGGATGTTCTACAAGGAACACCGCGATGCATAGCAAGAACTGTAGCTACCTGTTTTATTTTGAAATTCGATTCCACAACATCAATTAGGTCTATTTTCTTTCATTAATCACATTAATGAAAATCCCATCATTTAAATTACCTAAACATCACTGATAAATATGACGTATGCTTATGCCATCCGCATTCGCCTCGATGTCCCCTCATGCACCGTTAGGTTAGGTAACTAACGGCAGAGCGGGGCATGGCTAGCGCGGGTGTAAAACATAAGCAACGTCTATATAATATATCATATATACTATATACTACATCTATCTGAACAGAGCACAGAACATCGCATGATCACATCACAGATATCGCAGCAGAAGAATGATATGAAATATTGGATATACTAGGACGTCCGTGTTTTCAATACGAGCCAGTATAAAACACGGATTCCACGGTCGTGATGAATAGCCAAACCCACACCCCTAGACCCCTACGAGAGCGGCAAGCAATCCTACCAATTCTAGAGTTAGGAGACCCGGACTCGACTCCTCGAGTTGGTCTCCCACTAGACTCCAGAACCCGGTTACTTGTGCTCCCCTCCTTGGGTCTATCCTAGTGCGGAAAAGTAAATAATATACATCAACGGTGACAACTTCCGCTACCTGGAAGTGCCCCAATAAAAGAATATTACATACAAGTTTTTACATGAATGAAAATGAAAAACACTCATCTCACATAAAAAACCCCGGCTATTCAAACACGACGATCCAATATAACATATCCAGCAACACATAACATCACATGTCATCAACGTAAGTAAATATGCGCATCCCAATTGTCGTTGACATATAGCAACGAAACCGGCGATATCACATATTACACTTACGGTCACAGAAAAGAAAGTGTAAAACTACAACAGTTGGAATCCGCAACCACCTCAGACATCGCATGCCTGACCAAATGAATTCCTTAGACATCGCATGCCTAACAATTATAAACCCCGCATTTTAGTCTCATTATCGAAAACTCTTTTCAACATCAAGTCGGGCAATTCAACAAGATTCCCGACATCCTGATCGAATGCTCGTCGCAAACTTCAGTAGACGGCCGCACCCCCGACGCCGTCGACAAAATGCACCAAGGCGAAACACCGCTACCGCGAGCACCCAGATGGATGCTTTCGGCGACGGGGTTCTCCTATAGTCACTTAGTCGGGGCTATGGAGTGAGGCTGTCTATTAAGTTTACCCGACGAGCATCCGCGTACGCTACGTGATTGCGACGGACTTTTGATCATATCAAAATTCCGTGGCAACCGATCAAGTGAGACTAAAGTGCTGTGTTTATAACATTCATTCAGTTATCTCATAACTACTTGTGAATTCCAATTATTGTATCACATTCCAGATAAACAGAAAATGTTAAACTTTCCGATCGAACAGTCAAACACCCAAGTTTTCCCAATACAGATCAACACATGAAACAAGTCTAAAAACATTCAGTTCGTGCCTCAGTACCAACGGTCCAGCCGTAGAAGGGTCAAGCCAACGCCTCACATGTGGCACGCCGTACTGCCCCAAACCCGAAGGTTCAAAGGGCAGTTCAAGACGGTCACATAATCGAGTTAAGGTTTGTTGTCTTCTAGAGGGTCCATCGAGTTACTTGCACTACTTAGAACATCTTTAAACCACGGAAAAATCCAACACTTGGAAATTTCCCGACAGAGGAAAATTTGGGTATTTATATCCGGACGAACTTTTTAACATATTCAAAAATTTATCCGGAAAGCCACATAGACAAAATCTGATACTCCGATCGAAACACCGAATCCCCAAAACAACCCCAGAAAATCCAACTCTTGAATAAAATTTAAACATACCCAGAAAACTGCGCATTAAAATAAAGAAGTTACTGTGCCAAAATCGTTGACTGATGAGACATGTTGACCGCAGAACCGCCGCATAAGCCATGCTTATGCCGCGGTTCCGCCACGCCTTGGAGGAATCATGAGTCCCGTTTTGTACAGTAATTCTTAGAATCCCTTTCTTAGTTTTCCGCATATTTTTAATTTCGAAAAATCAACAAATACAGAAAAAGTCCAGAGAGAATTTTGGAGATAGGGTTTCGGTTCGATCGGACTTCAAACTCCGTCTAGACTTCGTCTAAGGCTCTAGCTAGGCTCTGATACTACTGTAGGGTTCCTAGGCACACTAATGAAGTCTCACAAGTGATCAAACATGCACAAATCAAAAAATTCCTTGTGCCTACAAACCCTAATACGGATCGTTAACTAGATATATAGGCGAAGCAAGCATGTAATTGAATTAAATGCTAAGGGAAAGTGACTACAACCTTTGTAGATCCGGTCCACCACTTCCTAAGCTCCGCGATGATCTCCCTCCGCTGTCTAAATCGAACCCTTGACTCTAGCATTGGCATCATCGAAGAATGGGCGGGCTTGATCGTCGGTTCGATGCCGAAGATGATCTACGTCGAGGCATCACAAGAACAAGCTCCAACTTAACCAAGCCATGAAAACTTGTGAAGGAAACACCCTATACAACTTGGCAAGAGGTAGAGGATGAAGAAATAGGAAGTGGGTAGACTTTAGAATTGGATTTCTCACTTGATTTCACTAGTTGCCATTGATGGTCACTAGCTTTCTTCATGGAAGAAGAAGATGAAGAAGAAGAAGATATGATAAGTTATTTAAAAATAGATAATAAAATGAATACTTATCATTTCTTCAACCATGGTTTAGTGTAGAGATTTAACTAAGGTTAGATGAGTGGTTAGGGTTAGGCATGAGACAAGAATGGTTACTAAGTCAATACTTCATGAATCTTCAACTAAAAACAAAACTAGCAACCATTCTTATCTCTTTATCTTTTCTAAATGAAATAAATAAAACAAAAAAATAGATCAATGAATAAAGAAAATAAATGATACCCTAACCACTAACTAACCATGGTTTAATACTTTACACAAAACCAAGCTAGAATGTATCATCAAACATGATACAATCATGTGCACAAAAAATATATCATATATACAATGTGCACAAACCAAGTGAGTAAATCAATTTAAAGTGAACCAATACTAGTTAATGCAAAGTAATATATCAAATATATAATTATACATTAAATCATTAAATCAATACTTGATTCAATGATCCGGTCATATCGCATATAGCCGGCTAGTATCCAATGTATCGGCTTATCGAATCAATCCTTGATTCGATAACTAGGTTATATCGCATACAACCATTCGACACATTCATCGCGAGAATGAAATACGGTATCACATAAACGCATTATTCTCGGTCCCGCACATATCTCATATGCGCTCCTATTTCGTTTCGCTTGAGCCAGGAAACCTCTGTGTAGGACTCTAAAGACTCGTCAATACGCCGGCAGCAGATGATGATCATATCAAACACCCACAAGCCGCAAGCGGTCTGCTAAACGTAACGGCCACCCGGGTATTGAGCGATCAGAAGATCGACGAGCAAGCCCGCTCACAGTCCTGTGAATCCAACCAGTAACACTTACCGTACAGTCCGGTCTGTTCGTCTGATATGTCGCATATCTCGCCTAGGGGTAGTAAACGTCAGACCCCAATAGCTTGATAAGTCATGCCGACTTGAAGTCCATGACATGTGTGAAACTACTGGTAACACTTACCAGTAGGTCACTGCAACCCTGGCCAGGGATTTCCTGTTATGGCCAGTCGAGCATAGCGCAACATCAACCCCCAATACCGGGAGAGACGAATCCCCTCCTATCGCTCATTGCCTCCATGTGAATCGGGACTGTACCCAAAAACCACCTGTTTGCACAACTCAGTAGAGCCGTGGTAGGGTGGAAATCAAGGCACAGTGGGAGACACACAAGACTCTATGACGATCTCGGGTCAACAGACTAAGCTGTACCGGTGTCTCCAGAGAACTGCCATCTGACGTGAGGTATAATACCATCTGGGAGTTCTCGGCGAGTCCGTTCAGTGTACCCAGTCTCCACTGAGCACCCGCATACTATCTTCGATGTCAAACACCAATGGATATGGGATCATCCATCGCCCATCGCATGGGTCGAGAAGATATGCGCTAGTCTACTCTGGAATATCGATGCCCCGTCTCGATATTCCTACGACTAGGAACAATGAAGGATGTACTCATTGACTACCCAGGCCCCACTAGTATGATCTGCATCATAGTCCTGGAAGTCGAGTACACATCCTAAGGGTTTTATCAACATGTAATCAGAGAGACAGAAAGTATACATGTTAAGATAAAGAGCAACCAGATAGCGTACTATCATGTCGAGCAAGAAAGTCCTACCTATATATGTCCCAGCCTCCACTACAATATACATCCAATGTACAGTAATGGCCTCTAGGGCATACATATAACTAACACATCGTTCGAAGAACAAATGGAAAAGCTTATAAGAGAAGCGGGTCAAAAGGTCCGAGACGACCATAACCGCGAGACGGCCATCTATGAGAAAGCCAAGACGCAACGCCTTCTCCAACAGGCCGTGAAGGATGAAAATGCCGCTCCTTGTCAACCTGCTACAAAAAGGGTTCGACGCGAAAGCAAAAACAAGTCGAAAAGCAAAAAAGGCGCTCAACAACCACAAAACAGAGCTAAGAAACCACGCATACGAGAGTCGAGCATTATTGACCTGGCCCTCATGAAGAAAATGGGTCGAGCATATTCATTTCCTCGGAACAAGACGAAGAAGATACTTGATCTTGCTCTAAAACATCGAATGCTTACACTGCCAGAGTCTAAACACCCTGAGCAAGCAGGCGAAGTCTCCAACCCAAATTATTGCTCTTACCATCGAGTAGTAGGACATCCGTTTGAAGATTGCTTCACCTTTAAGAATTGGGTTGAGGATCAGTATCAGCTTGGCAAATTCGTGTTGTCCCACAACTGGAGGGTAGCGCCGCCACAAAAGCACGAACCCGAAAACACAAGAACAAAACCAACTCCGCATTGGGATTGGCAGAAAATTTGCACCTGTCACACGATTACAATATTGAAAGAAGAGCCCGAAGGCATAGATGAGCTCCCTTGGTGCTTCGAAAACAGCAGCGACGAGATAATCTCAGAATTCCCACCAGCGCCAAAAGAACTGGAAGATGGAATCCATACCACTGCAGATAACCTCAAGAAGATTGAGTTGGGAACGGTAAACAATCCACGACCGACATTCATCAGCGAGTTACTATCTGAAGAAAGGGTAGCTGCGTTAAAGGATGTGCTTCTGCAGCATAGAGATTGCTTTGCGTGGAACTATTCCGAAATGCCGGGACTAGATCCAGAAATCGCTGTGCATAAATTGGCAATATCTCCAAGCATCAAGCCAGTCAAACAGGCGCCGAGAAGAATGCGACTCGAGCTTGAAATGAGTATCAATGCTGAAGTCAAAAAGCTGATCGACTCTGGCTTCATCCAGGAAGTTCAATACCCTGAATGGATCGCCAACATCATCCCGGTGATGAAGAAAAATGGGACAGTACGTATATGCGTAGACTTCCGGGATCTTAATAAAGCCTGCCCGAAAGACGATTTCCCAGTGCCAGTCACCGAACTGATGATAGACAACACGTCCACTCATGAGGTTTTCTCCTTTATGGACGGCTCGTCTGGGTATAACCAGATAAAGATGCATCCAGAAGACCAGAAGCACACAGCCTTCAGGACTCCTTTGGGGATATTTTGTTACAAGGTAATGCCCTTCGGTCTAAAGAACGCCGGTGCCACCTTTCAGAGGGCCATGACGAAGATCTTCGATGAACTTATACATGAAATCGTCGAATGTTATATCGACGACCTTGTGGTTAAAAGCAAATCATACGAGGAATATCTCGAACATTTGAAGACTGTATTTCAACGCCTTCGACAATACAATTTGAAAATGAACCCGCTCAAGTGTGCATTCGGAGTTTCCTCAGGCAAATTCCTAGGATTCATTGTTCGACACCGAGGTATTGAAATAGATCCGTCAAAAATCAAAGCGATCATGGAAATGCCTCCGCCGAGAACTCTCAAACAGTTGCGATCTCTCCAAGGGAAGCTCGCATACATACGGCGATTTATAGCCAATCTTTCAGGAAAGTGTCGTCCTTACAGTCACCTGATGAAGAAGGGAACCCCATTCGTTTGGGATCAAAAATGCCAAAGCGCACTGGACGAGGTCAAGCAATACCTGCAGAACCCGCCGGTGTTGGCTGCTCCGGTCAAGGGAAAACCTCTCATTCTTTATACAGCCGCCCTCGAAGGTTCCTTAGGCGCATTATGGGCACAAGAGAACGATCAAGGGAAAGAAAGAGCACTCTACTACTTAAGTCGAGTTCTGCTGGGGGCAGAAAGCAACTACTCTCCCATTGAAAAACACTGCCTGGCGTTGATCTTCGCAATAACAAAGCTTAGACACTATGCGTTGGCGCACGAAGTCCGTCTTATTTCAAAAGTGGACCCTCTCAAATATCTAATGTCAAAAGCCATATTGACAGGGCGACTCGCTAAATGGGCCCTGCTCTTGATGGAATTTTCGATAACATATCAACCTCTCAGGGCAGTGAAAGGCCAGGCCATCGCCGACTTCCTCGCTGAACATCCGATACCGGCCGACTCTCCTTTAAACTGCGATCTTCCAGACGAATATGCGTTTGATGCGATCGACGGTGATAATACCCGATGGGAGCTTTATTTCGACGGAGCTTCTTCCGTGAAGAAGTGCAAACAAAGTACCCCTATAATCAAATCGGGGGTAGGAATCATCTTCGTGACCCCACAAGGAGGAATAATGCGCTTCGCCTTCTCCTTAACAGAGCCGAGAACGAATAATGAAGCTGAATATGAAGCTTTGATAGCAGGCCTCGAGATCGCCATTGACATGGGAATTGAACACCTCCTCATATACGGGGATTCTCAACTGGTCGTTAGTCAAGTAAATGGCGACTACCAAACTTGCAAACCGGAATTGGTAAAATACGGTGAAAAAGTGCAACAACTGCTAACCCAAATTCCCTCCTATACTTTGGAGAGCATACCTCGTGCGGAAAATAGCAAAGCGGACGCGTTGGCCAAACTTGCTAAAGAACTGGCTGATGAGAACCTCGATGATGTCAGAATCGTGGTACAAAGCCGTCGAGTGCTTGCCCCAGCAGAAATATATCCGGAATCATCCGAAGAAAAAGGAGCGAGCGAGCAGACGACCCTGCAAATAAAAGATTGGGAAAATACCGAGGATTAGAGAGAAGTCTTCATATATTACTTCAAGTCCCACCAATTGCCCAAAGAAGCGTCCACGAAACATCAGCTCATAAAACGAGCTCTGTCTTTCGCCTTCGTCAATGATACTCTGTACAAAAGGTCATTTGATTCTCTGTGGCTGAGATGCTTAGGACCTGACGAAGCGAAAAGAGTCGTCCAAGAAGTTCACGACGGACTCTGTGGTTCTCATCAAGCAGGCCCTAAGATGAAGTTGAAGGTCAAACGGATGGGCTACTATTGGCCCACAATGATTCAGGACTGCCTCGAATATGCGAAGAAATGCCACTCATGCCAAATTCATGGGGACTTCATCCACCAGCATCCAAATCCACTACATCCAACGGTGGCTAGCTGGCCATTCGAAATGTGGGGGACTGACATAGTTGGCCCTATCGAACCAGCATCTTCTAGGGGACATCGTTTCATCTTGGCGACGACTGACTACTTCTCTAAATGGGCAGAAGCAGTACCATTAAGAGAAGTGAAGACGGAAAATATCCTCCACTTCTTCAAGACGCATGTCATATATCGATTTGGAACTCCGCGACGGATCATCTCCGATAACGGGCCAGCCTATAGAAGCCACAAGATCAGTCGCTTTGCGCAACAGCATAATATAGACTGGAGATATTCCTCGGTTTATAATCCGCGAGCTAACGGTCTAGCTGAGGCCTTCAACAAGACCTTGACAAAAATCATAAAGAAAATGGTGTCCCGAAATAAGAAGGATTGGCACGAAAGACTGCAAGAAGCTCTTTGGGCATATCGAACTACATTCAAGATGGCCACGAACACAACGCCATATGCGTTGGTGTTCGGTACAGAAGCAGTACTCCCCCTCGAGATAGAGTTACCCTCTCTACGAGTGGTAGTCCACTACGAGCTGACGGACGAAGAAAATGCTCACCTTCGGCTTGAGGAGCTTGACGCTCTTGATGAAACCCGGCTCATAGCGCAGCAAAATCTAGAAGCTTACAAAGCAAAGATGACACGCTCATATGAAAGACTGACCCGACCGAGGACATTTTGCCAAGGCGAACTCGTGCTAGTGGTCAAAAGGCCTATGATCCCCAATCGCGCTAAGCGGGGGAAGTTCGAGCCGAACTATGAGGGCCCGTACATCGTAGACAAGGTCTACCAGGGCGGGGCCTATTTACTCATGGACATGCACGGTGAAAGGCCTTTCAGGCCGATAAACGGTCGCTTCTTGAAGAAATACTACGCTTGACGAGTCACGGCCGAGGTCAATGATAGATGACAACGACTATGTCCGCTCGCTATCTTCCTAAGCCCAATCTCTATGAGTAGTAGCCGGTCTTCTTCAACAACGGACCGAAACGTCCTTAAACTAATGGCGGACCACTACGTCCTAAAACTAGCTGTTGACCGAGATGTCAATAAACTACTGTGGATTATAACATCCCAAAGCCAATATATAAAAAAAAAATATATATATATATATAAAACAAAAAAAAGGGGGTATGTCCATAAGCAAAATGGGCACGGATGAAAACCTGAAAGGGCTCCGTGAGTAAAAACAGCAGGACTACCGGCGAGTGTTTGTGAAAACCCGAAAGGGCGCAACCTCGTTAAAAAGACACTTATAGGGCCCTCTCGACCTTGTAAGGAGAAACCACCTGCGTGAGATCCTTACGACTCACAAGGGAACAACACACTTAGGTATCCCCATGATTCCTAAGGAGAAAATACACTTGCGAGATCCTCACGACTCATAAGGAGAACTCTCTTATGGGACCCTCACGGCTCATAAGAGTTGAAAGTCTTAAATTACAGAGACCTAAACCTGTGCTTAAGCAACCCCCACAACTTCCGATATTGCCCTACAAGTGGCTCAGCATTGACCCTTGTATACAATCCATGGGCGCGAATAAACATTTCCCTAACCAAGGTCCATCCGTGACTGGGGATATGTTCGCATAACCCTTGTAAATCCTCTCGATTTACAAAGAGAAAACCTTCCTGTAGGATCCTTACGACTTACAGAGGAACAAAACACTTAGGAACCCTCACGATTCCTAAGGAGAAAATACACCTATAAGATCCTCACGACTTGTAGGGAGAAATAGCTTTGTGAGACCATTACGGCTCATAAAGTCAAAAGCCTTAGTCGACAGGACCCTAACCCTGGTCTCTAAGCCTCCTTTGTTCGACAATGACAGAGGCAAATGATGATTCGCTCCTGGCAACATCCCAGTTGTAGCGGTGCTGATGCCAAAATCAGTGTCCAAGTTCAGGTTTACGGCGAAAAGCCAGTAAGCCGCACATGCATACGAAATAGCCGAAATGATAGGGCAACTTGCAATAAAAAGCAGTAAGTAAAATGTATGCATGCGAAATAGCCGAAATGATTGGGCAACTCGCAATAAAAAGCAGCGAGTGGAAATAAAATAAACAGCCGAAATGGTTGGGCACCGTGAAAAATAGCCGAAATGATTGGGCAGTCGCGACCTTCACGATATAAAAGCTGAAATGATAGAGCATCGCGGAAATAAGATAAAATAAAAAAAATGATAAAACTTTAGCCCTACAGTCAAGATCACATCGATCCCTGTATACAATCCAAGGGCGTAAACAAAGAAGGAACCATACTTTCCCAGCGGACTCCGTCAGACGACGAAGCCAAACCTCAACGGTTCATTTCAACCGAAGAAGCCAGTGACTTCAGCAAACTCCTCGACTCACGGATACAAACACTCCTTGACGAGAGCCTCCTGATCCGCGTCGACTCCCAGATCCACCAGTGCCTCCGTGGGAATCCTCGACTCGTTTCAAACCCCAAGGAAACAAATAATCCTTGGCGCTTGGGAAACAAATAATCCCTAGCAAACTCCTCGACTCACGGATACAAACAGTCCTTGACGAGAACCTCCTGATCCGCGTCGACCCGCAGAGCCATCGGTGCCCCCGTCGGAATCCTCGACTCGTTTCAAACCCCAAGGAAACAAATAATCCTTGGCGCTTAGGAAACAAATAATCCCTAGCAAACTCCTCGACTCACGGATACAAACACTCCTTGACGAGAGCCTCCTGATCCGCGTCGACTCACAGAGCCACCGGTGCCTCCGTGGGAAATCCTCGACTCGTTTCAAACCCCAAGGAAACTAATAATCCTTGGCGCTTGGGAAACAAATAATCCCTAGCAAACTCCTCGACTCACGGATACAAACACTCCTTGACGAGAGCCTCCTGATCCGCGTCGACTCGCAGAGCCACCAGTGCCTCCGTGGGAATCCTCGACTCGTTTCAAACCCCAAGGAAACAAATAATCCTTGGTGCTTGGGAAACAAATAATCCCTAGCAAACTCCTCGACTCACGGATAAAAACACTCCTTGACGAGAGCCTCCTGATCAGCGTCGACCCGCAGAGCCACAAGTGCCCCCGTGGGAATCCTCGACTCGTTTCAAACCCCAAGGAAACAAATAATCCTTGGCGCTTGGGAAACAAATAATCCCTAGCAAACTCCTCGACTCACGGATACAAACACTCCTTGACGAGAGCCTCCTGATTCACGTCGGCTCGCAGAGAAACCATTGTCTCCGCGGGAAACTCCCGATTCGTCTCAACTTGCAAATGAAGCCTCAGACAGCAGGGACTAAAAAACTTGCTTTCTGAACAATGGGACCCTGCAAGTCAATCCAAAATGGTCTCTTGCATACTATTCACGGGTCTCACTCTCCAAAGTCGAATTTCGACGAGGAGGGAAACAACCGCTTGTAGGTCCTCTCGACCCGTAAGAGGGAAAAACTCTCTTGTAGGATCCTTACGACTTATAAGAGAAAACCACACTTAGGAATCCTCACGATTCCTAAGGAGAAAACCCACTTACGAGATCCTATTTATCCGTAGGGAGAAAATTCTCTATGAGACCCTCACGGCTTATAGAGTTGAAAAGTCTTAGGCAGCAGATCTGAACCTGCGACTTAAGCCATCGCTATTTCTTGAGAAAGTCAGGATACTCGTTCTAATCATCCATTAACCATGTTTGCTGAGGTGATATGCTGATAGTAAAAGAAAGAAAAGACGGAGAAAATGACAGAAAGAACATCCGATTTACATTTAACCGAGCATTCGAGACACACTCATTCATGCATGGGCAGAAGACTCAGGACGAGAAATAAGACAAGATGAAATAAAAAGTTTCCATTCATATTGCCAAAAATTCTTACAATCATAAAGAGCAGTGAACGAAAAATATTATTACAATGGAATAACTTCAGATCCAGGGCACGGATTGAGAAAGTCAAAAGTAAGGCCCTCCAGAGTTCTTCTGGCCTTTCTGATTATTCTTGTGCGCAGCCTCTCGCGCTCCTCTGTGTCAAGATCATCGGCAAGCCCTCCCGGCCTTCGATAAGCAGCAACTATCGTCGTCTGCTGGAAGATTTGATGTAGGATGTCAATGAGGCCGTCTCGCCGTTTCTTCGAGATCAGCCTCGTCAGGTAAACTGAATGCACCTTGTCCTCGGCATCATCCAGCGCATTGAGCGGTAGGGCCTCGTGAAGACCCGGAAGTGCTCTCCATATTGCTCCCAGCACGACTTTCAAAAGAGCCGAACGAAGGGGTAGCAGCCAACCACCGCTTGCGTTCAGACGACCCATGACCTCTGCACATTGAGCGTCTGTAAACTCCTGGTTTTGTTGAAGACCCTGTGCGCGGATATCGTCATAGGTGATGAACTCGTGCAAACTGTATAAATGCACCGCCATTATGCCTGGAGGAAATACCATAGGAAGATTAGTGATAGAAGAAAAATAATATACATAGAGGGCTAAATTCCTGGAGAGCAAAGCTCTGTTCAGGGATTAAAACCCATGAACAAAAGCTTAATGAAACCCCAATGGGGATCTCTTTAGATCAAAAGATCTGTGAGAGCAAAGCTCTTTGGCTAAGATTAATTTAAATTAATTTGATTTATATTAATTTTACCTAAAGTTTCTAACTTTGAAATTGAGCAAAGCTCTGCTAGTGAAACCCCAATGGGGATCTCTTTAGATCAAAAGATCTGTGAGAGCAGGGCTTTTTGATTGAGATTAATTTAAGTTAATTTGATTTATATTAATTTTACCTAAAGTTTCTAACTTTGAAATTGAGCAAAGCTCTGCTAGTGAAACCCCAATGGGGATCTCTTCAAATCAAAAGATCTATGAGAGCAAAGCTCTGCTGTTTAAGATTAATTAAAATTAATTTAATCTAAGATTCAATTTTACCTAAATTTTTTTCTAAAAACTTTGGAAAGAAGAGCAAAGCTCTAGAGTTCTTGAAGGCAAGAGCAAAGCTCTGAAGTTTTTTAAAAATAAAAACCGGAAAGATGATAAGCATCTGTGGGGGAACAAAGGTCTTATTTATAGGCATCAAGTGCCTCTTCGACTTCCAAAAGTTGTCACGGCAGTTGGAATTTCGCCACCGTTGCGCTCACGTTTGGGACCACGTAAGCGCAACGGTGGGGGGGGCATTTGTTTACCCCAATCAGAGCAAAGCTCTATTCAAATTCCGAGGCGGGAGATGAAGCAACGCTTCATCCTCCCCCAATCAGAGCAGAGCTCTGCTTTGAAAATTTAAACTCTAATAAATGAAGTAACGCTTCAGATTCTTTACGCTGGGCGCAACGCGCCACGTGTCTGGCGCAGACACATCAGCGCAGCGCCTAAAAAGGCGCGCCCAATCAGAGCAAAGCTCTATTTTAATGAAGCAACGCTTCAGCTGCGCAAGCACTGCGCTGCGCGACACGTGTCAGCGCAGATGCGCTAGCGCAGTTGCTCTGCGCTCTGCGCTGCGCGACACGTGTCAGCGCAGATGCGCTAGCGCAGTTGCGCTTCGCTGTGCGCTGCGCGACACGTGTCACGCGCTGGGGCATCTGCGCCAAACTGAATTGAGATTTTAAGAAATTTTTTCTGTTCTTGTTAAAACAAAAAGATTTTCTTCTGCAAAGCAGAAGCCCTTGGATCAAAGATCCAACGGTGGGGAAAATTCCCCAAATCACTCAGAGAATGATCTCTTTAACAAATTTAACTAATTTGTGAGCACTATAAAAAGGACCCTAAGCCTCAATTCAAAGGCATCAACATTTCTTGAAAAATCAAGAGCTTTAAACAGAGAGAACTCTGAGAAAATTTCAAGAAAAAGGTAAAGAACCTTCATGAAGTAGAAGAAATTCCTTCTAATAGATCATTGATCTAAAAACAAGATCAATGATCTTTACATAATAAACAGTGCTTTGCACTTCTTGTGAACCTCTGGTTCTTTAAACAATAAAAATAAAAAATAGTGCTTTGCACTTTTATGAACCTCTGGTTCTTCAAACAAAAGAAAAATTTATTTTTCTTTGATCTAATTTAGATCAAGAAATTAAATAGTGCTTTGCACTTCCGTTCTTGAATCTAAAAGATTCTTAGTGCTTTGCACTTCCAAACTGCGCCGTTGCGCTCTTAAGAGAGCGCCACGTGTCAGCTATAGAACCACTTGCGCTAAGCGCTCTTGAGATAGAGCTTTGCTCTCTGGAATTGGCGCAACTCACTGAGAGCGCGCCACGTGTCAGCAGCGCAACAGCGCAGCGCGCTAGCGCAGCGCAATGCGCTGTTGCGCTTGCGCTCACCAGAGCATGACACGTGTCATCACCATATGAGCTTGCGCTCATTACTCGGCGCAAAGCGCAAGACAAATGCACTGCCTTGCTTACAAAAGGGGCCAAGCCCAATTAAAGAAGGCCTAACAGGTCTAATAAAATGCAATGCATTGTTTTAAAAAGGGGCAGAGCCCAAACTAAAATAGATGCTCTGCATCATAAATAAAGGGACAGAGCCCAAATCAAAAGCCTAGCAGGCCAGAATAGAATGCAGTGCATTATTAAATATGGGCAAAGCCCTAGCACAGGCCTAATAGGCCAAAGATCAAGAAAAATGTTGAATATTCTCAACTGGACTTAACCCAATTTTGGCCGTAAGTCCTCAAATTAAATTGACTGAGCAAAATTGCTCTCCTAAATCAATTTATCTCCGGTTCGAGGGTACATCTCCGAACTCCTCTGACATCGATCGTTGTAATCCTTCAACGACGTCAGAGAGGCGACGGGTCCCAACGACCACACATGAATATGGACTGCGGGGTCCTTAAACTCGTAGACCGAAACGTCCTTAAACTAATATCGGACCGAAATGTCCCTAAACTAATATCGGACCGAAACATCCCTAAACTAATATCGGACCGAGACGTCCTTAAACTAATATCGGACCGAGACGTCCTTAAACTAATATCGGACCACCACGTCCCTAAACTGGCGATGGACCACCACGTCCCTAAACTGGAAAACGGACCACTACGTCCCTAAACTGGAACAATAGAGCCTCCAAACGCTCTTTTGCCGGATCTAAACGGTCCCGTTTAAGTTGATCTTAGCCCCAAACACGGCTAACGTTTCCTTAAACATTCAAATGGATTATAAAACTCCTAATTAACTCTGGTTCGAGGGTACATCTCCGAGCTCCTCTGATACATATCGTTGTAATCCTTCAACGATGTCAGAGAGGTGACGAGTCCCGATGGCCATACATTAAATTAATCACTACGTTAAGTGGATCTTAGTCTAAAACAGGACTAACGTATCCTTAACGAACGTTTAAGTTGATCTTAGCCGCAACGCGACTAATGCATCCTTAAACTAAAAACACCAAACCCAAATCTAAGTAAATACGGATTTGGACTAATCCACGTCCTACGGGCGACGGCATTACTCAGTCTCCGTATACAATCTACGGGCAACCACAAATAAAACAAACACACATGACACGAAGTGAAATTCTGGAGAAGGAGAAAGTTGTTACCGCAATGCGGTAGCGTAATTAACTGCAGGGGCTTGCGCCTGCAGGGAAGAGCGTCCCCACGATCAAAAACCCCTCACCCTGAGGGGGAATCTGACGAAGTCTGCTACATCGGCCGCATCCGTCTAAACCTCCGATACACGGTGCCATAAATCAACTTGGCATCTTCGGAGAGGTAGACGGATAAAACCAAATAGCATCTGCCCCGAACCTCAAGCACAGACACCAAGTCCGCGCCGCCTTTTGGAGGGGAACATTAGTGATCGTACGTGTTATTATATATATGTGTTCCTAGGATTATTAGTCACAATTAGTAGTGTTTATATATTGGGAATTTTCTTGTGCTAGTGCACACTTGCACACTTAGCCTTTTTTGAGACTTAGGGTTTTTGGTAGCATGTTAACCACTTTCTTGTGTTGCATGGTTGTTATTTTTCCCCACCATTTTAACCTAAACAAAACCGTTTTTCATAATTCAAAATCCAATTAAACAAATGAGCATGGTGGTTAGGTGAAATGTTGACTTTTGACCCCATTTTCTTCCCTTCTCTCTCTCTCTTTCCCCACTCCAGAATTCTGGAGAATTCCAGCAGCAAACCCTCCCCCTTTCTTCATCTTTTCTTCTCCTCTTCATGTCTTTTTGATCTTTACACAAATCCTACACAAAAACCACACATTTCCTTCACAAAACCTTAGGAAAAGTGAGCTTTTTGAGGTGTTTGAAGCAAATCTGCACACTAGAAGGAGAAGCTGGAACTTTTGGTGTTCTACAAGATTCTTAGAAGGTATTAACTCATATTAGCACTCCGTTTCCTTAAACTTGTAGTATTCTTTAGTAAAAATCTCATTTTTGTGCATTTTTGGTGATATTTAAGGATATTTGTGATTCACATGTTAGATTAGAGTTTTGTTAGTTGTGTTAGCTCTATTATGTGTTATTAGAGCTATCTTAGGCCAAGTTTTGTTTCAGTTTGCACAAAAATACCCTAAAGTTTGATTTTAGTGCAAAAGTGTGGATTTAACTAGAAATAAGGCCCTGTAGGATCTGCTGCTACCCGAGACATTTCAAAGTAAAACTAGATGTTACTGTAGCATGTATGGGGTTATAGAGTGCACACACCAAACCTGGGAGCCCAATTCCCAATTGGGGCTGCCGAAATATTCATTCTGGCCGCAATTTGCGGCCAGATGGGGGTGCTTTGGGTTGGGGTTTGGGGTGTGGGTGTCTGCTTCTATGTGGGTTGTTTTGGTATATATAGTTTTACAATATCTTTCCTGTATCAAAATCTGGAGGTGATTACCAATTTTTCCCGTATTTTCAATCTTTCACGACACGCGTGATACGTGTGTGTGGGTTTAGGGTTTCTGCGTATCGCGACGCGTCGGAGTGGTTTCAGGCGCGTAACCATACGTTTTAACGTATCGCGCACACGCGCGCTTGGTTCGCGATACGAGTTACTAGTTCGGCTTTAATGTCGCGTTTGTGTGACTTCAAGCTTACGTGTGATATAATGTGTAATTCTAGGTTCGCAGGCGAGTACGGCGGACGCCGCGCAGAAGGGGAAACAAGTTGTTGGCTATACCTAGCGAGAGACTACGGTGAGTAGATTTCACATTTACGGGGATATCGCCCGCATGGCGTTCTACGTCAGGGCTGATAGGACCTTATAGTTTCCTTTGTATACATTGACTATTCATGGCTACTATTTAGTGCATGCTGCATTCCCTGCTATTTGGATATAAACTAGAATTGATAGAACACCGCACCATTACTAACGGTCCATGTTGCACGAGCACTATCCTGCATGTTACACACACACCGTTAGTAATTGCCATGACACTCACACTGTAGTATACCATATCGGATCATTACATTGTAGCTCATCTATATGTGACTTGACATGCTATTTATACTTGATGCCTATATCACATCGGATCATCATATTGTAGCTCATCTATATGTGACTTGACATGCTATTCATACTTGATGCCTATATCACATCGGATCATCATATTGTAGCTCATCTATATATGACTTGACATGCTATTCATACTTGATGTCTATATCACATCGGATCATCATATTGTAGCTCATCTATATGTGACTTGGCATGCTATTTATACTTGATGCCTATATCACATCGGATCATTACATTGTAGCTCATCTATATGTGACTTGACATGCTATTTATGCTTGATGCTTATATCACATCGGATCATTATATTGTAGCTCATCTATATGTGACTTGACTTGCTATTCATACTTGATGCCTATATCATATCGGATCATCATATTGTAGCTTATCTATATGTGACTTGACATGATATTCATATTTGACGCACATATCATATCGGATCATTGACTTGCATTTGGTTTGGATTACATGTGATTTCTGGATTTGGGAACCGTGGCTATTGCAAATATGTAATCATTTAAAAACCCGGTTCTCTTGATATGATATTTCGGTGCGTCCACCATGTGTTTTCTCGGTGCTAGAGTGATATATGTGAACCCGAATCGAGGAGCTGGTTGAGGCCGATTACGGGTACATAGTGGACCCGGTATGGTACCCCGGGGCGAGAACGGTTTCGCTGTGCAGTAGACGGTGAGCCTGGCAGAGGGACTACTACCTACCGGTGATTGGTTGGACCTGACAGTTATCCGGAGGGTACTGATCAGAGTCTATAGATGGATGCGGGGTGATCCGTACTGCTGGGGCCGATGGCCGATACCGCAGACGGAGCCCGTGGGCTGACCCGGACTGACGGGGCCCGATGGATGAGGATTTGCGTGTCGATGCTGGACACGAGTATTTATGATATTTAGGTGCCGATGTTGGGCACTCGGGATTCTCAGAGATGTACAGGATTTGAGGGCCGATGAGAGTGCCGGTGCCTGAGCTATTTGGGGATCTGGGTGCATTGATGGACACCGATTATATATTCCACGTTGACATTCCGTGTAGATATTATATTGCCCCTGCTCAGCATTTACTATTGTACCTCATCCTGTAGTTACATTACCTGATAGAGTACTTGCATGATTATTGCACATAATGCTTATCACATATTGATATCATCTGTTGGCATATGATAGAGTAGCGCAGTACGTGCATGCTCGCGATTACCTTTATATGTTATCTCTATTCACGAGTTGGCAACTCACCCCCGTTGTGCCACAGTGTTTGCAGGTTGCCCTTCGGAGTAGTCGCAGCAGGCTGCGGTTGCATCTTTTGACACAGATACCCCCATAGTTGGTGCACTAGCTCTTTTGCTGATAGGTGGGTTTTGTGCGGTATCTGTTTATCTTTCAGTATGTACATTGTTGTATCTAGTATTCTCCATCTACCATGTATGTATTTGACTTAGAGACAGTGTGAGGACGATGATGTATTATATTTGTATTCTGGTGTCGAGCTCGTTGTGAGCCGACTGTACTTGCAGTTTATCCTTTCTGTGATGTTCCCACTTGTGGATCTTGATCTTCGCTACGGCGTCATATATTACTATCTTGGTGATTGATTACTTAGATTTCTTATCATGTTAGTAAGTGCTTTCATTTTAAACTTATAACACTCTTTACTTTAACTGGTTTGATTTCTGGGTTTTCGGTTCACTTAGTTGCGTTACGCCTGTAGACGTTACGTGGTTAAGTGCCGGTCACGGGCCAAACTTTTGGTCGTGACACTACCAGCTGATAAATGCCGAGGGAGAAAAGCCTATGCCACCCATCAATGGTCAATATCTCAAGAAATACTACGCGTGAATGCTCCATGTCGCAGATGAATTAACCACACCGGCTCTACGGTCTGGATCATACGTCCTATAAAACCGTATACAATCCACGGGCGTAAACGACCCCTATCTTTCCCAAGTCCTACCGGCGAGACTACATCTGAAGTCATGCAGGTGATGAAGCTAAAAAAATGTATGTCCACAAGAAAAACGGACACGGATGAAAACCTGAAAGGGCTCCGTAAGTAAAAACAGTAGGACTATCGACGAGTTTGTGAAAACCCGAAAAGGCGCAAACTCGTGAAAAGGAAACAAAAATACATTCGCAAATTCCTCTTGACCTTGTAAGGAGAATATCCACACATGAAATCCTTACGACTCACAAAAGAGCAACACACCTCACGATTCCTAAGGAGAATATATAGCTACGAGGTCCTCTCGACTCGTAGGAAGAAAATGCTTTTATGAGACTCTTACGGCTCATAAAATTGAAAAGTTTTAAGTGATAGGGATCTAAACCTGTCGTCTAAGCCATCGCTCCCCTAACGGGTAACGGCAAATGATGAGTCGCTTCTGGCATTACGCTTCAGTGTTAGCGGTGTTGATGCCGACCCGGACTCCAAATCCCAAGTTTTTCCCAGGCAAATGATGAATTGCTCCCGGCACCTGTGCTTTAGTGTTACCAACGCTGATGCCGGCCCCAGCCCCAAAATTCCTAGCTTTCAAATCCAAGAGACCCCTAAGTCGTTAAACCGGGAACAGATGACCCCTAAGTCGTTAAACTGGAAACGAAGGAAATCCTCTCATGACAAATGATGATTCGCCCATGGTACAACATCCCAGTGTGGTGATGCTGATGCCAAACAAAAATCCAAATTCCATATCCCACACTCCCAAAGTCCTATCGACCTTATGAGAAGAATATTCTCACGTGAGATACTTACGACTCACAAAGTAGCAACACACTTGGGAGTCCTCATGACTCATAAGGAGAAAATACACTTACGAAACCCCCTCGACCCCTAGGGAGAAAATGCTTTTATGAGACCCTTACGACTCATAAAATTGAAAAGCCTTAAGTGACAAGGGCCTAAACCTGTCTCCTAAGCCATCGTTCAACAACGGGCATGGCAAATGATGATTCGCTTATGATACCATATTCCAGTGTAGCAATGCTGATGCCAAACCAAAACCAAAATCCCTAAATCCTCTCGGGGAAAATGATGAGTCGCTCATGGCGCTATTCCAGTGTAGCGGTGCTGATGTCGACCCAAAACCCTAATCCCAAGTCTTCCCAAGGCAAATGATGAGTCGCTTCTGGCACTATTCCAGTGTAGCGATGCTGATGCCAAACAAAAACCAATTCTAAGTTCCCCTCAAATTCAATGTCTTGCCAAACAAGACGAAAATAAAATAAATCAAATCAAAATCCCACTGAAAGTGGTTCCAAGATCAAAAGGTCCCGTGAAATGGACAAGAACTCCAAAACCAATCAGATCAACCGATTCAACCAATGACCTCCTCGGCGGAACCAAGCTCCACCTTGGAAGCAAGTCAATCGGTGACCTCTTCGGCGGAATTAAGCCCCATCTTGGAAGCAAGTCAACCAATGACCTTCTCGGTGGAATCAAGTTTCACCTTGGAAGCAAGTCAACCAACAACCTCCCCGGCAGAATCAAGCTCTACCTCGGAAATAAGTCAAATCCCGACACCGCAAGAAACAGAGCAAGTCAAATCAAACCCGCCATCGCAGAAAGCGGAGCAAGTCAATCCTGACACCGCAGAAAGCGGAGCAACTTCAACTCTGGCACCGCAAAAAGATGAGTGAACCAAATCAAGTATCGACCGTCCAAGTCGCAAAAAGGGCAGCGCCGACCGTCCAAGTCGTAAAAAGGGAACCAAACCAAATCAACCATCGATCGTCTAAGTCGCAAAAAGGGCAGCACCGACCGTCCAACTCGCAAAAAAGGCAGCATCGACCTCCACGTCGTCAAAAAGGAACCAAACCAAATCAATCTCCATATAGCACATGATCCATCAATTTCATGTACACAACCCATATACGCGGTGTGCATTTATTGATGAGGCACTTTGTTGGGGTCAAAAATTATACCCAATTGCCAAAATCAGAAATTCAAGTTCAAAGTCAAAACCAAAATCAAAGTTAAAAAGCCAAGTGTCACGACCCGAAATAGCCCGTGACTGACACTTGAATCATATGAAGTCTATAGGACCCCATCTAATCGAAGTAAGCCAAAAAGCCTAGAAATCTAAAACCATTTTTAAGTAATAAATAAAAGAAATAGTTTTAAGAAGTGAAGAAAACAAGTTTCTAAAACAAGGGTTTTAAAATAGGTAAGCCGAATATGCATTTTAAATCCTCCATATCTTTTCTAAAAATTTCGGCAGAGTTTCCTTTGTAAATACTGGCCCCGAACGGGGTACAACAAGAATAATATATAGGCAATGATAAAAGGCATCCCCAAGCGGGAGCTAGCTCTTCGTCAATCGACGGTCACAACCACACAAGCAACATAATATACAACGCCAAATGGCGAGGATCAAAACTCAAAAAGAAACTCAAAATCAACATGAAAACCATAATACTACAACGCGCAACCCTAAGGTCGAAATAATACATAACTGGTTTTCTAAAGTCTGAAACAATATACAAGTTTTGGTTGATGGAATTTCTAGATACAATTGAATAATACATATACAATGGTGGTTCTGATGCAAAAGAATCCACCTACCAATGCAATCACCCAGAAAAAAAGCAGTGTGCCAGAAAAGCCGTAATGGAACCTGTACGGCAAAACCTGCAAGAACTGTGGCACAACGGGGGTGAGTTGCCAACTCGTGAATAGAAAACATCGCAGAGTAGAAATCGTATACATGACATAATCCTAGGTCAATACGATCAGATATAATAAAAACCTCAAATGAATAAGTCTGAAGCAAGATAAGGTGGCAATGTAACAACTATACAAGAGTGTAGTGCCAAGTGCTCGTGCCAGTGCCTCAGGTAATAACATATCATAAATATGAGGTATGATCAATGTCGACTATATCATGAAGTCTATGAGTATGTGGATATCGTCCACGTGTCACCCAATAATAATAAACATCATGCATGTAAATATCATAAAGCATATGCATGGAAATACGAGGATGTAAATCAACCTGTGTCGCTCGCGACATATCAAAATCATGGAACCTGAGTGTCAAGCATCGACACTCGAAAACATCATGAAACCTATGCCTAGCATCGGCACGTAAATCCTCATATATCGGGCTCCGTCAGTCTGGATCGGCCCATATCATCTCTCAACTCCGATCAGTATTCTCCGGATATCCACCGAGCTCAAATACAATCACCGGTAGGTAGTGGTTCCTCTACCAGGCTCACCGTCTAGCTACACAGCAGATCCGTTCTCGCCCCGGGGTACCATACCGGGTCCACTATGTACCCGCAATCGGCCTCCTCCACTCCTCGAATCGGGTTTCACATGTCACTCTCAGCACCGAGAAAACACATGGTGGACGCACTGAAATATCATATCAAGGGTAACTGGGTTTTTTTAAAAACAATTACATACTCTCTTTTGAAATATCCACGGTTCCCAAATCCAGAAATATCATGGAAACAACATATCTCAATACGTATAATCAAAAGCATGATGCATGCGACATGTAAAAGAAATGTAAGCATATCAGTATATTATGCAATATGGAATAGTAATATGCACATATTGAGGGGAAACCGCTCTTTTAAAATGAATCAGTTTTAAAGAGTATCTTGCGGTTTCCAAATCTCTAATCAAGCCAGAATCATCTATGTATATGCAAATACTTATGTATGTAAATATGGGTGTACAATGGGTATGTACACAAGTATGCCATGCAAGAGATCATATCCTGAATGCAACAGTACTATAGTGTAGTGACATGGCAATTATCGATGATGAAGTGTGTGAGCCGGCAAGCATGTGTACGTGGAACATATGCATCATCGATAATGGTGCTGGTGTCCTAACAGCATGATATCAATAATGGTATATGAAATCATAATATAAGTATGCGATGCGGAGCGAACAGCAATAATGTGCGGGAGCTGAATGATAACTAATCTGCATTTAATATAAATATAAGTCATACAGTAGTGCCTTTTGAAATAACACGAATCGCGGTGTTTTGGAAATAAGGGCTACAGTGTTTTTAAGAAAAGATACGTCCTTTGAAATATCCGTAGAATTCCTTGGCCTGTCTTTTAAAATACCCACGATTCATTAGTTTTGAAATAGATAGGAATCGAATCTAGTCTAACAACTACACTAAACTATAGGGCTGAGCTAACAGGCTAAACGAAAGGTATGGAAACCGCCTAACATCTGAGTTGATATATATATATATATATGTATATATATATATATATATGTATATATATATATATATATATATATATATTAGTCGGTGATCCCGCCTCAAGTATCACATACGACACAATATCTATAATATGACATTCTCAAGTCAAGAGTGCGGATCTATCATCAATATATAGCTCGTACGTAAATCCGTTGTACGGCATCCCAAATCTGGGTACGGGTCAATATCACAATCCTCCCATCAATTATCAGGTATCATTATCATCATTTCACATGATCTGGGGTACTGATCTAAGTCTAGTACAAATCGATACCATCTAGGTAAATATGAATGCGTGTATGAAACACACGTCCAAAGGCCCGCTAAAACCACATGTCGTATCCCAAATACGAATCACAATATATCACCGATCTCATGGAACTATGCCAAATCTCATCGACTTATCTGCCAATATCATCCACTATTCTCATCATCTAGGTATAACTATAACAAGTAAGCATGTGTGTGCGTGTTGGTGTAAACCTATTCTAGGGTTCGTAACTAGGAATTATACTAGTTTGCTTCTACGCCCTAATCTAATCATAGTACACCTAATCTCATCTCTATAATCACGACACACAATAAGCTATCATATATATATATATATATATATATATATATATATATATATATATATAGTATACTAGACATCGAACTGCGGGGGTGCTATACGCCATCCACTCGACTTCCCCCGTAAATATAATCTACTCACCTTGCGTCTTGCTTGTCGATGTTGATGTCGCCTTCATCTTCTTCATCGTCTCGAATCACCGTGGGGGTACCTACATATCACACGTATCACATCGCATTAAAACCAAATCAAAACTAAAACGACACACGAAAACCAAAACGATACGCTAAGGCCTATAGGTTAGAACCTATGGACTACGCTTTCTAAACCATCAAAGAACCATCGATGTCGTCGTGCAAATGTCAAGCGATCGAGGTAAAACATAAATACGAGAATCAAGAATTTAAAATACGCAAAACGGAAACACGAATCAAAACAGCAACTCAGGAAAAGGGCTCTAGATTCTACCCAAGGTCAAATTGGACAATTTTGCACATGGCAGGGGTCTAATTTACTGGAGATGGGGCTACAGAACCAATACGAGGCAGATTGGCCCAGGTCTGGCCGCAATTTGCGGCCAGAGGGATTAAATTTGCGGCCGGAATTGGGAGTTAGGGGCTAGGGTTTTGGGTGATGGTTCCTAGGTGCCTGCATGTATCACTATCCTTGCAAAAATATTTTCAGACTCTCGGGGTGATAGCAGATTCCAAATAGCCCTCACAGATTCCACAATTTCCCGATATCAGGCTTCTAAATCCGTATTCCGGGTTTCAAGTCTCTGTTTTAGGTCTAAATTCTAGCACTAGGGGGTTTGTGTGGCCTCTAGTGAGTTCAATTTCACATCACAACTCTCAAATTCCCATAAACCCTAACTAGAATTTTCTAAGTCCACAAAATCTCACAATATCGGTTCTAAACTAACATGGACGCTAAGGGAATGGAAATTCTACCTTAAAGATGGAAAGATTACCTCATTAGTCACCCAAGAATCCCCTACAGCACCAAAATGTGATTTTTCTTGGTCCATAACGTAGCTTGCGAGCTTGTGCATCTTTTTCGTGAAATGGAAATGAGATTTCGGAGTGTTTTTGGATGTGTTTTGAGGACTTGAAGAGGCGGAGAAGGAGGGGGCGGCAGCAGCAGAAGAGGAAGAGGAGAAGGGAGGAAATGAGGTAAAATGGTGGAGGAATGGTTCAAAATAGTCAAAGGTAAACCCTCCCTTTCTCTCTCTTCACCATACCCATTATTATATTCTAAATCCCTTTTTTCTTTTCTTTTCTTCTCTAATTCCCTTCTCACACCAATAGTAAACCCAAAACAACCATGGTAGAAAATGCACAAGTGTTAAAAAAGATATGGTGTATGTTTTGCACAAAATACGCTTAAAGCGCGATTAGCGATTTTTAATCGCGATTAGCATTAAATTAGCATATAGTTAATCATAAAAACCTAAAAATTGCATAATTCGCATAAAACAACCTCCTTTTAGTAATTTCTATAATTTTCCAAATTTTTCCCAATTTTATCGGTATTTAATTATACCGAAATATTAAAATATTCATTAAAAATAATATTAAATTATAAAAATTCCCCAAAAATAATATTTTATTTTTCTGAAATGTTACACCAAGTGGACACAAGCCCAAGCCTGAGCCAAGTGAGCCCGAGCCCGAGCCCAAGTATGAACGGGGACCAGCCAAAAGAGAAGAAGAAAAGGAAAAGATTAAATGCAATTTTTGTTTTTTTAATTAAATAGGCAAAAACCAATTTTGTACAAGCCATGAGGCTAAATGTAAAAGATGTAAGCCTATAAAAGACCTCTCTATGATGATTGGAAACTAATCAGAATCAGAATCTTGGTTCCCAAAAAAAAAATCTTGAGTTTTGAGTCACTCTTTATTGCGCAAGTCTTTTTCTCCTTTCTTCTTTCTTTTTTCAAAGTACGCACGTCAGGAGGCCTCAAAAAAAGGAAAAAGAGCCCATTTTGATTTTCAAAAGTGAAAATCTTGGTGTTTTTGGACTGTTGCTTTATTGAGTTTTGACCCTACTTGCACCGTGCTGGTGCCCATTTGGCTATGTGCGCACCCCGTTAGGTGCATATCGAGCCAAGTGCGTACTGGCCCAGGTGCACACCTCGTTAAGTGCGCACCTTGCGGGACCTTTTGGCCCATTCGGGACCCTTTGGCCCCCTTCACTCCCTCGCACCTTGCTTGGTGCACGTCTCGGCAAGTGCGCACTTGTTATGTGTACCCCTTGCCAAGCGCGCACCTTGCTAGGTGAGCGTTTCGGCAGGTGCCCACTTGGCACGTGCGCCCCTGCCAAGTGCGCACTTGTCACGTGCGCCCCTTACCAAGTGTGCACCTTGCTAGGTGAGCGTTTCGGCAGGTGCGCACTTGTCACATGCATATATACACTCATCATCTCTCCCTTTAGAAAAAAATTTTAAAAACTCTGCGAGGCCCCTATATATCCGAAGCACCCTCAAACTTGTTCCCAAACACAACACATATATTGCATATTGAGTTCGCATGATCTATTTGACTTGTTAATCGGAGGTTCTCTCACTCCAAAAGCGAGGGGTAATTAACAGCAGCTTAGTCCGTGGCTGCCGGAGATTCGGATCTCCACAATCATTAAACCCCAGCCTATCCCAGGCAGGGGGTGCTGTAATATGCCTAACAAGCGACGCACATTTCCATTTCAATACAACAACAACTGAGCCTTTTATCCCAAGCATATGGGGTAGGCTACATGAACCAACATGAGAATCACGCCGGGTCCAGCACATGAATCCTCCGCCTCCACTCACTCCTATCGAACAATATATTTTCATTGAGTCCTTTGGCAACCATATCGTTTCGTATCACCTCCATCCATGTTTTCTTCGGTCTCCCTTTTGCCCTTTTGCCATTGCCCATATCAAGAGTATCTATTCGTCGAACCGGTGCTTCCATAGGTCTGCGTCGCACATGACCAAACCATCTTAGCCGGTTTTCCCGCATCTTCTCCTCCACAGGTGCTACACCAACTTTTGCATGAATATACTCATTTCGCAATTATCTTTTCTAGTGTTACCGCACATCCAACGAAGCATGCGCATCTCCGCTACGTGCATCTTCTGTGTATGATGCTTCTTAGGAGCCCAACATTCTGTACCATATAATAAGGCAGGCCGAATAGCGCTCCGATAAAACTTCCATTTCAATTTTAACGGAAAGTTATGATCACACAAAATCCCTGTTGCACTCCTCCATTTCAACCAACCAGCTTGGATCGTTTGATTAACATCACTATCGATCTCCCTATTCTTTTGGATGATGGAACCTAGATATCTAAACCGGTCGCTCGGTGATATCTCTTGCCCTTCCAATGTTATACCAATATGGTTTTGACTTCTCTGGTTACTAAATTTGCAATGCATATATGCTGTCTTGGACCTGCTCAATCTGAATCTCCGAGATTCCAATGTTTGCCTCCATAATTCCAATTTGGCATTAACCCCTGCTTTCGTCTCATTTACTAGAACAATATCATCAGCGAATAGTATACACCAAGGTATCTCATCTTGGATAGTTCTAGTAAGCTCATCCATCACGATGGTAAACAGGAATGGACTTAATGCAGATCCTTGATGTAAACCAATTGTAATCGAAAAATCACTTGTTAAGCCGCCGCAAGTTCTAACATTTGCCACTACTCTATCGTACATTTCCTTGATTATGTCAATATACTTGACGGGGACCCCCCTTCTTCATCATTGTCCCCCATAATACATCTCTAGGTACCTTGTCGTACGCTTTTTCTAAATCAATAAATATCATATGCAAATCTCTTCTCCTCTCTCGAAAACGCTCGACAAGTTGACGAAGTTAATGAATAGCCTCTGTCGTCGATCGTCCAGGCATGGACCCAAACTGGTTTTCTGTTATCTTAATATCCTTCCTTAGCCTGTGTTCAATCACGCTCTCCCAAAGTTTCATGGTGTGACACATAAGTTTTATTCCACGGCAGTTTGAGCAACTTTGAATGTCACCCTTGTTCTTGTAGATAGGTACAAGGATACTTTTCCTCCATTCATTTGGCATCTTTTTTGTCTGCCAAATCTTATTAAACAGATCTCTCAGCCATTTAACGCCTATTTCTCCTAAGCATCTCCAAATCTCGATAGGAATCCCATCAGGACCAACCGCTTTTCTTAAACTCATTCTGTTTAAAACTTTTTTAACCTCAGGTAGTTTTATTTTACGCATGAAATCACGGTTTATATCTTGAGATTAATGACAAGTCCATCCAAATTCTTAGTAAAACTCTCATTGAACAATTTGTCAAAATAATCTCTCCATCTTTCCTTGATATCCTCATTTCGAACTAAAACCTTCAGATTTTCATTTTTGACACACTTCACCGCACTTAAGTCTCTAGTCTTCCTTTCCCGCATTCGAGCAATCCGGTATATATCATTTTCAGCCTCTTTAGTGTCTAATTTCTCGTACACCTCCTTGTAGACCTTAGATTTAGCTTCCCGAACAGCTTTCTTAACTTCCTTTTTTGCCATTTTATACTTCTCAAATCTCTCCACATCTCTACTTTTCTTCAAATCTTTATAAGAATCCCTTTTAATTTTAATAGAAGGCTTTACTTCTTCATTCCACCATGATGTGTCCTTAGATGGTGGAGCACCACCTCTCGACTCACCAAGTAGATCTCTAGCTACCTTCTTGATACAACTAGCCATTTTGTTCAATGTTCTGTCTGAATCATCTTCCGACTGCCAATCCGCTTCTTGGACTACACGATCTATAAAAGCCTTTTGGTTACCTTCTTTCAATCGCCACCATTTAATTCTAGGCTCTATCTTACGTTTAATCTTCCTAGGTCCTCTTCTAAATCGAAAATATAGAACTAAAAATCTATGTTGAGTGGTTACACTCTCACCTGGCACTACCTTACAGTCGATACAACAACCTCTATCTATTCTTCTCATCAGAAAAAAGTCTATTTGACTAACACTTGATCCGCTCCTAAAAGTGATAAGGTGGGACTCTCTTTTCCTAAACCAGGTGTTTGCTAAGATCAAGTCATAAGATAAGGCACAATCTAGAATCGAGTCACCTAATTCATTCCTTTGTCCAAAACCAAAACCTCCTTGGATAATATCAAACCCACTACGACTAGTACCTATATGTCCATTAAGATCACCACCAATAAATAACTTCTCTCCACTAGGTATACTTTGCACCATCTCGTCTAAATCCTTTCAGAATAGACGCTTACTAGCATCATCAAGACTTATCTGTGGTGCATAAGCACTAATAACATTAAGGATCTCTCCACCTAGAATAAGCTTAACCAGTAAAATTCTATCACCTTTTCTCCTAATCTCAACTACATCCTCAAGCAACCGTTTATCTATGATTATGCCTATCCCATTACGATTTTGATCTCTACCCGTATACCAAAGCTTATAACCCAAGGCTCTATAACTTTACTCTTTTCACCTACCCACTTAGTTTCTTTCAAACACATAATACCAACTCTCCTCCTGATCATCACCTCCACTAATTCTATTAGTCTACCCATAAGGGAACCTATGTTCCAGGAAGCTAAACGGATCCTATGAAACCCTTGTTTATTTGTCACTACACCCGGGGTCCGATGCAGCGCGCCGTTTCTGGACGACGACCCTTGCTTATTTGTCACTACACCCGGGGTCCGATGTAGCGCGCCATTTCTGGACGACAACCCTTGCTAATTTGTTACTACACCCGGGGTCCGATGTAGCGCGCCGTTTCTGGACGACGACCTAGAAGCCCTTGCATACTTAACACTCCACCCGGGATCTGATGTAGCGCGTCGCTGAGTAGGGGACGCCCCAACGATATTCTTATTATGGTTCATGTCATAGAATGTGACAAAGTTTTACGTTGGCTGTCACAAGTTTACCACAACCCTCACCCTTTCTCATCCGGACTTGGGACCGGCAACGGTGGGTTTGCACATTTCTATTTCTATTTCAATAGGGTGACTAAAAACGCTCTACACCGGTGATGGCCCCCATACGTTTAAGTGAATGTAATCGATCAGTCTTTCGGTCTTATGCACGGCTTGCTTGAAGCCGACCTTATGTTGCTTCCTTATCTTATAAAATTTGCAGAAATCTAACTTGTACGAGATAACACCTTTCAGCAACTCCCTTCTGTGCAACTCACGAAACCCCATGTCACTTTTGTAGCCAAGACGCATATGCCACAGTTTTGCGGTATCCTCCACCTGTTTCTCCATTGCTACGGCCACACCATCAGTCACTGTGATGTCGTCCAAACGATATAAATTCTTTAGTCATTGTCTCTTCATAACCACTAGGGCACCCTTGATAACCTCTAATACTCCATCTTGACCATCGAATTTACATCCTGCCGCATCCAACGCTCCAAGAGAAATCAGGTTCTTCTTTAGTTCTGAAATGTGTCACACGTTCACAAGCGTTCGCACCATCTCATCAAACATGCGGACTTTGATGTTCCCTATGCCAATGGCCTTACATGCCACATTGTTTCCTATAAGAACAATGTTGCCATTGAACTTTTTATAGGTGTTGAACAGCTCCTTCGGGCATATATGGCATGAACATCCGGAATCAAGGATCCAAGCATCAGAATCTTCCTTTCTGGTGTGTACGGAGAGTACATCACACGGATTCTTTTCTGCTTCGATCGCAACACTGGGTTAATCCGAACCCTTTGAATTGACACATTTACCTTTCTTCTCCAACCACTGTTTATACTTTTGGCATTACTTCTTTAGATGCCCTGACTGTTTGCAAAAGAAGCATGGCCCGCTCTTTTACCCGGATGATTTGGATTTCCCCCTTGTGCTCTTGGCTCCGTCTGTATTCTTAGATCTTCCCTTTCACCGGTGAATAACTCGACGACTCCTCCGATGGATCTGATTTCTTCATGATCTCATTGTTTAATAGAATCGCTATAACTGTTGGGGTCAAAGTCATACCCCAATCGATCAAGTCAAAGTCAATCAACCCCCAAGCCAAGTGGGCTCAAGCCCAAGTCAGGACCAAGTATGGAAAGGGCCGGCTCCATGCTAAGAATGAAGCAATAAATTAGTTTAATGCAATTTTTTAGAAATAAATGTATGAAAAATTGGCAGAAAGCCAAAATTTTGTAAACCCCATGGCTTATGTGCAAAAAGAAATAACCACATAAGGCATGTGGTGGCATAAGCGCCATTTAGCAAAGCCCAAGGGACTATATCTAAAGTGTGTATCCTATAAAAGCAACATGATGATGAAATAAAGAACAACCTTTTCACTCTCTCAAAAATTAGGGTTATGTGCCTCTTTCTCATTACTCAAGGTTCAAAACCTTCTTCCTTGTTTTGAATTAAATCAAGAGTTTAACTCTTCTTTTTCCAAAAAGAAACAGTTTTTCACCAATTCTTGAAGGGGAGCTCAAATCTTCCATCAAATCCCCAAAAGAGAAGATTTTTAAGTCTCACCCCCTTTTCTCCAAGATCCAGCCAATAGAGAGGAGGAAGAGGAAGACCCATCTCCAAAAACCCCACTTCGGGAAGATCGAAGGCTTAAAAGAAGATCCAGGGCTAAAAGGGAGAAGAAAGGGGCCTCTTTTGATCATCTCCAAAGATTTCTGGGAGTTCAACTCCATTTGTCAAAATCTTTTGGAGTTTAACTCCACAAATAAAATCCTTTTAGGAGTTTAAATCTATTCAAAATCTTTTGGAGTTTAACTCTACAAATAAAACCCTTTTAGGAGTTTAACTCCATTCAAAATATTTTGGAGTTTAACTCCATAGATAAAAAAATCTTTTCGGGAGTTCAACTCCTCATTTCGGGGCTAAGTCCCTTCTTTCTACAGGCACTCAGCATCCACGTGCCGGGCGCGTGAGGCGCTGGCGCCCGGCGCCCATACGTCCTTAGGACGTTATTCACCATTTTTTTCTTTTCTTTTTTCCATACACTCCACACTCAAAACACGTCCCCCACTAGAAAAAAATTCTAACGGAGCGCTGCCCCGCACCCCGTAAGGGGGCTGTTAGCCCCCTTGACCCCCAGCCAACTATCCGGATAGCGGAACCCCCGTAAACTCTGTGAGGCCCCCGATATACCCAAAACCCCTCAAGACACACACATACGCACACTGCATATTGAGTTCGCATGACTAGTTTCACCCGTCAATCGGAGGTTCCTTCGCTTCAAACACGAGGGGTAATTAACGACTGATTAGTCCACGGCGGCCAGAGATTCGGATCCCCACAGTCAATAAACCCCAGTCTACTCTAGGCAGGGGGAATCTGTATACGCCTGACAAGCGACGCGTATTTCCCATCTTAATGAGGTGACGAAAAACACCCTACAGATTCTGGCATGCCCAGTAGGACGTTTCTCTCCTCCCATATCTTGGGTCAAGTGTTCATGCGAACTCATTTAACATATATACTGATGTTTGTACTGAAATAATGTTTTTCCGTGCAGCAATCAACTTTCAACGACGATATCTTCTAAGATGAATTCAGCTTCCGACGTGACCCCGAACCGTACGTGGTCAAGATCAATACTCGCATGGTTCTTCCCGCAAGCCTCAGTCGGTAGTGGGAGGAACCGTCCCGCCAATTTGGTTCCATCATCATCTACCCTGCCGGAAGCGCTCATCTGGCAGAAATCTCGGCAAACCAGGTAGCCAAGCCGGTCTCAAGGGGTAGCAGGCTAAACGTTGTGGTCGCCAAAGCATCCCACCCCAAATGCAAATCCGTATTCGAACGGTTCTCCACTGTTCCGACTGGGAGCAAGGCCGTCAACACCAATGGAGCCATAAAGCATCTCCAGCAAGCTCAGACGGTGCCCATGACAATTGTACAATCAGGCGTACCTCCAAGGCTTTCCGTCGCTCGGTCTACGGCGGCTTCCCGAAAAGCCGAAGCCTGCTAAGTGCTCAAAACAGAAAGGTTGAGACATAAACGGCTCAGGTATTGAGCTAACAAGAGGGCCAGGACTTCGACCCAGTGGAATCTTATGAGGTTCTAAGAGCAGGGTCACCCCGCGACGACGGCTGAGTCGGCCGTAAAAGTCAGCAATTCCTTCGAACCTCTTAAGTAGGTTCAGAAAAATGCCATGACTGCCAGAATCAAGACGACAACAGTCCGAACGATGCTACAAAGAGATGTCCCAGTCCCAACAGAGAAAGCATGACACCGTCTCTTCAAGAGTGTATCAGGCGCTCTGTTCCGCGCGAAAGCAGCGGGGCAAATCCCGAAAGGAAGCGCCAGCACCACTCAAGAACCCGGTCAGGCCATCCGTCTTCAATCGATTGTCTATTACCAAAACAGAAGAGCCACGACAGCAGTCCACGAAATCAGCGACCAATAATGAAAAGACGGCTGGATATATCCATACGGTCTATATGGCGGGCGTATGGCCCAGCGACAACTTGCGCAGCAAAAGTAAGGATGGGGCCACCACATCCCAAGCCCAATCTGGCTTGAATGTGTTTGCCGCTTCTCAAGATCAGCCGCTTCCGCTGAACGATGAAAACCCTTTCGATGAGGCTGATAGGAAGAAAGACCGCTCAGTCCATGTGGAATCAAGCCCGGACAACGAGGAAGAACCGACTTTCCGCCCCAGGACCATAGAGCAAGAGCAGCTTCAAGAACTCCGAAAACAGCTCAGGAGTAAAGATAAAGAGATGGCCAAGCTTTACACCAAAATCGACGACTTGACGAATGTCGTGATGCAGCTCACGGTTCAAATTGCCCGGACGCCATCCAATCAAGCACAAGTTTCCACTCATGAGCCGGGTGATAATGACCCGAAGCAACCAATGCTTGTCCTTTTAGGTGCGAGTATGGGCGAGCCACGCGAAAGCCAGCCACAATCCACTTTTAGGGATGCTTTGGCCTAAGAAGGAGCCATCCCGCTCATACAAGATCGGATAATAGATTTGGTCACCAGCAAGGTTAAAACATTGGTGGCCGAAGACGAAGCTCAGAAAGAAATTAGCAGTAGTGGGCGGCCATATCCTGCACAGTATGATTGGATCGAGTTCCCGAGCGGCTACGTCATTCCTAAGTTTGGAAGATTTGACGGGATGGGAAACGCAAATCAGCATGTCGCCCGCTTTAAAGCGTTGTGCGGAAATACATGGGGCAATAATGCACTCCTTCGTCAGTTTGTCAACAGCCTGACTGGTGTCACTTTCGACTGGTAAGCGAGCATACCAGACGGGTTCGTCACCAATTTTACATAAATGGAGTCTCTATTTCGTCAAAGGTTCATTAGTGTCACTGATAAGATCCCCATTGCTGACCTTGTGAGGACAAAGCCGGGAAAGAACGAAAGAAACAAGGACTTTATTGCCTGATGGCATAATCTCACGGTCAAGTGCGAACCGCCGCTGGAGCGGGACCGGTCCATCAGCCTTCTCATTGGGAACCTCAGCAATTGGATGGTCACATTCTTATGTACAGCAGGCCTCAAGACGTTTCAAGAGCTGACTAAGAGAGTACAAATGTTGGAACGCTCGAAGGAAGAGTCTACCCTTGACTCTCAGGGTGATAAGTCTTGGAGGAGCAGAAAAGACGTCAACCGTAAAAGTGGGAGCTCCAACAAGACTAACGCCTTCAATGCGTCCGACAGTGAAGATAGAGAAAGGCGGGCGGCTCAAAAATAGACCGGGCTCGAAAGCCAGTGCTAGAAGGAGAAGAGCCTTCCCTAGAGAAGAAGAATAACATGGTTTACTCTTTCAGAAGGGACAGGGTCCGCAAGATATTCAAAGATTCCTTGAACAACGGTCTACAATTGCCGGAGTCGAAAAGGCCTCGCGAAGCAAAAATGACCGACATTGCTCTATATTACCCGTAACACCGAGTAGTGAGCCATGCGATCGAGAATTGCTATATTTTCAAAGATTGGGGAGATCGAGCTGTCCAAGAGTGTGTTGATGAACAATCAAGCTGCAACCACCAACTTTATACAGACATAAGCTGAAGCCTTCTGGGAGCAGACAGCTGAACCCGCCGTTCTGAGGAATGAAACTGACTCACCGCAGCCTCTGTGGAGTATGCACATCTCTAATAAGATGAAGAAAATGATAAAGCTACATCAGAAAGAGCCTAGAACAGAATGGGAGGGGTAGAAGGAGCCCACCGTTCCAGCTACCATTTCGGCTCAATCAGGCCCAAAATCCAAAATGCTCAAGAAGAAAAGGAAAGGTGCAGCTCGAAGCGAAAAAGAGTCTGCAGGGAGATCGGCCATTCAAAAATATATCGAATCCCTTGAAGACTATGAACAAAAGAAACGAACTCTAATTTAATTGAATGAGTTCTTCCCCGCAGAAGCGGCTGAGATTCTGGAGGAGCTAGAAAAAGACTCCAATGACGAGATCCCTATAGTTACCTGCTACGTCGTCCACCTTGGTAGCGACTCTGAGGAAGAGCTTTGTTTTCCCGAAAGAGGACGAGTAGCTCGCCACAAAGGCTAATCAAATCCAGCTCAGAAACGGTAGGACTCTACTGTCAAATCAGGGCAACTCCCTAAAAGGAAAGGAAAAATAAGTTGCACATGAAGAAGATGAAAGAGAGCCGACCCATGAAAACTCGAGTCCTCCTCAGTGGACTATAATGTCTTAGCCCATCTCTGAAAGCTTCCGTCTCTCCTGAGCATCTACGGTACCTTGGTCCTATCTAAGGAGCTTAGAGATATTCTCATTCACACTTTACAAAACCCCGAGCGGTACCAGGCTCGCTTTGTGGAAATTAATATGAAAGAATCCCGGCACACTCTGCATACCGCTGCGGTCGTGTTTAAAGACGAAGACCTGCTACTGGGAACAGCTGAGCATAACCGGCAGCTTTACGTGACCGGGTACAGCGACGGAGATCATATTAATCGCATATTGATTGATCCGGGATCCTAAGTGAACATCATGAACTTGCGGACTCTGAAGAGTTTTTCAATGGACGTCCGACACCTATTAAGGGAAATGATTGTCATTCAAGGCTTCAATCAAAATTGTCAGCAAGTTCTGAGATCCATAGCTCTGCCGATCAGGTTCGGGGACCTATAAACCGAAGCCAAAATATACGTGATCGACGCCGACACGTCTTATAAAATTCTCTTAAGACGGTCGTGGCTCCACGATTATGGCATTTTTCCGTCAACTCTCCTTCAATGTATGAAATATACCAAAAATTGTGAAGAAAGACGCATTGACGGAGACATCCAGCCGTTCGGTGTGCATGAAGTCCGATATGAAGAGTCTCGGTACTTTGTGAACCGCAAAAATACTGAGCCACGACTGACGAAAAACAGAACGGCTCCAAAACTCGAAAGCAAATTTGAGCCGGCCGTCACTTTCAAAAGAAAAACCCCCTAAGTGTGCTCGCGTTTCGGCAGTGACACTGATGAATCCGACGCTGGAAGTCCATCCTTCCGTAAAACTTGCTCTCATTTCGGTAGCGATATGGACGAGTCTGATATTGAAGGCCCATCCGTTAACAAAATTCGCCCTCATTTCGGCAGCGACACTGAAGAGTCAGAGGAAGAGGACCCGCCTTGCAACAACTATGCAGATTGGGCCCTCATGCAAGAGGACCCGTTTTGCAACAGTTATGCAGATTAGGCTCTCATGCAAAAAGCGAAGATAAGAGAAACCTTCGAGATTACAGAAGGATCTCTAGCTATCACAAGGGTGCCGGAACAAATGTGCAAGGAGCTAGATGCTTTGTCGGTCTCTACTGTGAACCAACTGCAAACTTTCTTCGTCCCCGGAAGGAAAAGCGGACAGAAGGGCATCCTGTTTTATGGGTCAAATCCTGTTGTGCACCCGAACGATTTGTCTGTCACGTGCCTTCCCTATGAAAGATGTATAAGAGCCGTCCTCAATCTCAGATACTATGCGTCCGAGATGCGGGAACATTTTAAAAAGTGTAGATGTCGGTTATATCAAACGGAGTCCGAAGCGAAGTTTTATGAGGCACTGTGGCATCCGTCTCAGGTCCGAGCACTCATCGATGGACGAATACCAGATAGACGAGCCATAGGTTTTATTCAACCTGATGCTAAAGCATGCTACATGATCTATGTTGGCGAAGCTAGCGAAAGATCAAATGATGACAACGAGCTAGCCGAGCCAGAAGAAGCCCTTCGAGAGCTCAAAGATGGCGGACAAGCAACCTTCGACGAGCTAACCGAAGTTGATTTGGGAACGAACGATAATTCAAGACCGACCTACATCAGCTCATTCTTGTCAGAGGAAATGAAAGAGCAGATAATCGTCCTGCTGCATGAGTTCGTCGACTGCTTCACGTGGATGTACAAAGAAATGCCTGGTCTCTCCCCTGAAGTTGTCGTCCATAAGCTGGCTATTTTTCCTAATGTCAAGCCAGTCAAATAAGCTCCCCGAAGAATGAGAAGGGAGTTGGAAGAAAAGGTCATCGAGGAAACCAAGAAACTCATCGATGCTGGTTTCATCAGAGAAGAGAAATATGCGGATTGGATCGCATGCATCATCCTAGTGAAAAAGAAGAATGGGCAGATCCGAGTCTGTGTCGACTTCAGGGACCTGAACAAAGCATGCCCTAAAGACAACTTCCCGCTACCGGTCATGAAAATGATGGTCGACGACATCTCAAATTACGAGCTGTTCACCTTCATGGATAGCTCGTCTGGATATTATCAAATTAGGATGTCGCCCGAGAATGAGAAACACACAGCATTTCGAACCCCGATCAGGATATACTGCTACAAGTTGATGCCCTACAGATTGAAGAATGCGGGCACAACATATCAAAGGGTAATGACCAAAATCTTTGATGACTTAATCCATAAAGTCTTCGAATGTTATGTTGATGATTTGGTCGTCAAGACTAAATCCAAGTCCAATCACATCCGAGATCTCAGAACCGTTTTTACCCGACTGAGGGAACACGATCTGAAGATGAATCCTCTAAAGTGCGCTTTCGGTGTGTCACCGGGAAAATTCTTAGGCTTTATAGTCCGATATCGGGGGATCGAAGTCGACCCATCGAAGATAAAGGCCATCATGGAGATGCCTCCTCCGAAGAATCTGACGCGGCTAAGATCCTTTCGAGGCAAGCTCGCTTGCATACAAAGATTCATCTCGAACGTATCGGGAAGATGCAGGCCCTTCTCAAGCTCATGAAAAAAGGAGCTCCTTTCGTCTGGAATGCCGAATGTCAAGAAGCGTTTGAAAATATCAAACAGTAACTGCTGCACCCTTCAGTGCTTGCTGCTCCCATTCTAAATAAACCGTTGATTCTCTATACTGCCGTGCTAGATGAGTCAATCGGTGCACTTCTCACCCAGAATAATGAGGAGGGAAAAGAGAATGCTCTCTGCTATCTCAGTCGAACGTTAGTCGGGACGGAACATAATCATTCCCTGATCGAAAAGCAGTGCCTATCCCTGATATTTGCCGTGAAAAAGCCAAGACATTATCTTCTCGCTCATCGGGTTATGCTGATCTCCAAGGTCGACCCGCTCAAACACTTAATGACCAAAGCAGACCTAGCCGGTAAAATAGCAATATGGGCTGTCATGCTTCTTGAGTTTGACATGATCTATACTCCTCGAAAAGCTGTAAAAGGGCAAGCTCTCACCGACTTCCTTGCTGCTCAGCCCATACCAGAAGGGTCACTGCTCAATTGCGAATTACCCGACGAATAAGTGCTCCACCTCGAGGATGACGAGCCATGTTGGGAGATCTATTTCGACAGAGCCTCATCAATTAGGACCTCCAGCAAATCAATCGTTCCACAGATAAAAGCAGGGATATGATTGGTGTTCATCACGCCATCAATGAGAACCTTACGACGTTCTTTTGTTCTCACTGAGTTTCGCACAAACAATGAGCCTGAATACGAAGCTCTGATAGCTGGTCTGGAACTCGCCATAGAAATGGAAATCCTTCGTCTACGAGTGTACATTGATTCCCAGCTTCTCATCAACTAAGTAAGCGGCGACTATAAGATATACAAACCCGAGTTAGCTCGGTACAGATACCGGATGGTGGAACTCATGAAACAGTTCACCCATATTGAACTGATGAGAGTTCCTAGGGTGTTGAATGGAAAAGCTGACGTACTCGCGCGCTGCCAAGAAGTTGGCTGATCCCGATATGGATGAAATTCTGATAACAGTCAGAAACCGGCAAATTCTACCTCCAGTTTCTTTGCGTAAAGAAGGAAGCATAGAACAAGAGAACAATCCTGCCGAAAAAGCTCTGATCATTCAAGACGATCCTGATTGGAGAGAATCCTTCATAGAGTATCTCCGATACGACAAGTTGCCCGAAAAAAAATCTGCGAGGATTCAGCTGAAGAAGAGAGCTCTTCGATACATGTTTGTAAATAATACGCTATACCGCAGATCATATGACCAACTCTGGCTCAGATGTCTGTCATCGGCCGAATCCTAAAATGTCATGAAAGAAGTTCACTCAGGCGTCTGTGGAGCTCACTAATCCGGCCCCAAAATGCGGCTTTAAATCAAATGGCTTAGATATTACTGGCCTACCATGATAAGAGATTACGAAGAGCATGCAAAGAATTGCCATTTCTGCTAAATTCACGGTGACTTCATTCACAAGCATCCCAATCCGCTGCATCTTACGGTGGCGTAATAGCCCTTCGAAGTTTGGGGCACCAACATAGTTGGTCCAATTGATCCTCCGTCATCCAAACGCCACCGGTTCATATTGGCCGCAACTAACTACTTCTCCAGATGGGCTGGAGCTGTCCCGCTAAAAAAAGTCAAAACAGAAGATATTCCGACGTTCTTCCGGCATAATATCCTATACCGCTTCGGTACATCTAGAAAAATCATTTCTGACAACGGGACTTCTTTCAAGAGCTTCAAAGTCTCAAGGTTCGCTATTCAGCACAAGATAGATTGGAGATATTCCTTCATCTATAATCCAAGAGCCAATGGGCTAGCCGAAGCCTTCAATAAAACTCTATGCAAGCTCCTGAGGAAAAATACTTCAGCCAACAAGAGAGACTGGAATCTCAAGCTCCATGAGGTGTTGTGGGCATATCGTACCACGCACCGCACTCCAACTTAGTCCACTCCATACTCATTACCCTTCAGAGTGGAAACAATTCTCTCGCTCGAAGTCGAAAGTCCAAGCCTGAGAATGGCTGTCCAACATGATTTGACAGAGGAGGAAAACGTCCTCCTTCGGTTTAAAGAGCTCGACGCCCTCGAAGAAAAGTGGCTCACGGTACAGTAAAATCTGGAGTTGTACCGAGCCCAAATGTCATGGGCTTTTGATAAGATGACCCGTCTCCGTGCTTTCAAGAAAGCCGAATTGGTGTTGGTCCTCAAAAGACCGATCATCCCCAATCGACATGCCAAGGAAAAATTCGAGCCAAATTGGGAAGGGCCATACGTCATTGAGAAAGTGTTTGATGGAGGATCCTACCAGATGATAAATGCTGAGAGAGAAAGGCCCATGCCACCCATCAATGACCGATATCTCAAGAAATACTACGTGTGAATGCTCCAAGTCGCAGACGAATTGAGCATATAGGCCCTACGGTCTGGATCATATATCCTGTAAAACCGTATACAATCCATGGGCGCAAATGAAACCCCATCTCTCCCAAGTCCTACCGACGAGACTACATATGAAGTCCTAGCCCCGATGAAGCAAAAAAAAGAAGAAAAAAAGATAGAATGGAAAAAAAGAAAAGGTATGTCCACAAGAAAAACGGGTATGGATGAAAACCCGAAAGGGCTCCGTGAGTAAAAACAGCAGGACCGTCGACGAGTTTGTGAAAACCCGAAAGGGCATAAACTTGTGAAAAGAGATGAAATACATTCGTAAAACCCTCTCGACCTTATAAGGAGAAAATCCCCGCGTGAGGTCCTTACGACTCAAAAAAGAGCAACACACTTAGGAATCCCCACGATTCCTAAGGAGAAATACACCTGCGAGATTCTCTCGACTCGTAGAGAGAAAATGCTTTTGTGATACCCTTACGGCTCATAAAATTGAAAAGCCTTAGGTGATAGGGATCTAAACCCGTCTCTTAAGCTATCATTCCTTAACGGGCACGACAAATGATGAGTCGCTCCTGGCACTACGCTTCAATGTTAGCGGTGCTGATGCCGACCCAAAACTCAAACTCCAAATTCCCAAACGGTGAATGATGAGTCGCTCCTTATACCATATTCCAGTGCAAGGATGCAGACGCCAACCAAAACTCAAACCTTAATATTCCCAAACGGCGAATGATGAGTCGCTCTTGGTACCATATTCCGGTGTAGCGATGTAGAAACCAACCAAAATCCAAATACCCTAAATTCTCCCAGCCCAACGGCCAGTCCTCAACTGGACTGCCGTATACAATCCACGGGCATAAACAAGCTAAATCACATCCATGTCCCACGGAAATCATAAACCCCGCGGTTGGTCTCTGCCATCGGAATTATGTTCAATTTGGGAAGACCCACTCATATGTCCTCACGATACATGAGGTGAATAGAGCTTACGAGATCCTCTCGACTCGTAAGAAAATACCTTTATGGGATCCTTACGACTCACAAGAGAAGACACACTTGGGGGTCCTCACGACTCCTAAGGAGAAAATACACCTATGAAATCCTCTCGACTCGTAGGGAGAAAGTGCTTTTATGAGACCCTTACGGCTCATAAAATTGAAAAGCCTTAGGTGATGGGGATCTAAACCTGTCTCCTAAGCCATCATTCTCCAACGGGATAACGGTAAATGATGAGTCACTCCTGACATTACGCTTCAGTGTTAGCGGTGCTGATACCGACCGAAAAACCCAAATCCCAAGTTTTCCCAACGGCAAATGATGAGTCGCTCCTGGCACTACGCTTCAGTGTAAGCGGTGCTGATGCCGATCCAAAAACCAAATCCCAAGTCCTTCCGGGGCAAATGATAAGTTGCTCCTGGCATTATTCCAGTGATGTAATGCTTATGCTAGACAAAATCCAAATTCCATATTTCTCTCAAATTCAAAAAAAAACCCGGCAAATAAGGCTGAAATCAAACAGATCAAATCAAAGTCCTACCCTGCCGCACTTCTAAGCTCGAAAGTCCCGCTGGACAGGTAAGGAACTTCCAAAACAAATTAAATCAAATAAGTCAATTTCAACCCTTACACCTCAAGAAGTGGAGCAAGTCAAATCAAGTACCGACCGTCCACGTCGCTGAAAGGGCAGCACCGACCGTCCACGTCATCAAAACGGGAACCAAATCAAGTTAACCTCCATGCGAAAGAAGATCCATCAATTTCATGCACGCGACCCATATATATAGGGTGCATTTATTGATGGAGGGCACTTTGTTGGGGTCAAAGTTACACCCAGCTCGACCAAGTAAAAGTCAATCAACCCCCAAGTTAAGTGAGCCCAAGCCCGGACCAAGCATGGAAGGGGCCGGCTCCATACCAAGAATGATGCAATAAATTAGTTTAATGCAATTTTTTAGAAATAAATGTATAAAAAATGGGCAGAAAGCCAAAATCTTGTAAACCCCATGGCTTATGTGCAAAAAGAAATAAGCACATAAGGCATGGGGTGGCATAAGCGCCATTTGGCAAAGCCCAAGGGGCTATATGTAAAGTGTGTAGCCTATAAAGGCAACATGATGATGAAATAAAGAACAACTTTTTCTCTCTTTCAAAAATTAGGGTTCTGTGCCTCCTTCTCCTTCCACAAGGTTCTAAACCTTTTTCCTTTTTTTGAATTAAATCAAGAGTTTAACTCTTCTTTTTCCAAAAAGAAACAATTTTTCACCATAAAACCCTTGAAGGGGAGCTCAGATCTTCCATCAAATCCGCAAAAAGGGAGATTTTTAAGTCCCATCCTCTTTTCTCCAAGATCCAGCCAACAGAGAGGGAGACCCATCTCCAAAAACACTACTTCGGGAAGATCCAAGGCTCAAAAGAAAATCCAGGGCTAAAGGGGAGAAGAAAGGGGTCTCTTTTAACCATCTTTAAAGATTTCTGGGAGTTCAACTCCATTTGTCAAAATCTTTTAGAGTTGAACTCCACAAATAAAATCCTCTTAGGAGTTTAATTCCATTCAAAATCTTTAACCGGTTTAGGAGTTTAAGTCTATTCAAAATGTTATGGATTTTAACTCCATAGATAAAAAAAATCCTTTTCGGGAGTTCAACTCCTCATTTTGGGGTAAGCCCTTTCTTTTTGCAGGCGCCCAACGCCCATGTGCCGGGCATGTAAGGCGCTGACACCCAGTGCCCAACGCCCACACGTCCGGCACGTGAGGCGCTGGCGCCCAACGTCCAAGTGCCGGGCGCCGCGCCCATGTGCCGGGCATGTAAGGCGCTGACACCCAGTGCCCAACGCCCACACGTCCTTAGGACGTTACTCACCGTTTTTTTCTTTCTTTTTTCATACACTTCACACTCAAAACATGTCTCCCGCTAGAAAATTTTTCTAACGGGGCGCTACCCCGCATCCCGTAAGGAGGCTGCTAGCCTCCTTGACCCCCCACCCAGCTATCCAGATAGCGGGACCCCCGTAAACTCTCCGAGGCCCCCAATATACCCAAAACCCCTCAAGACACACATACGCACACTACACATTGAGTTCGCACGACTAGTTTGACCTGTCAATCGGAGGTTCTTTCGCTTCAAAGGCGATGGGTAATTAACGGCAGCTTAGTTCGCGGCGTCCGGAGATTCGGATCTCCACAATCAATAAACCCCAAGATACTCTAGGCAGGAGGAATCTGTATACGTCCGAAAAGCGACACGTATTTCCCATCTCAATGGGATGACGAAAAACACCCTATAATAACCTCCTCCATCTCGAATCTTCTTTCCATAAAGGATCGTTATCACCAAGTGTTCATACGAATTTGGAAGTGAAGATAGGAGCAATAGCGCTTGATCCTCCTCCTCTAACTTGACTTCAAGATATAAAAGATCGCTCACCATCTTATTGAAGCAGTTTAGGTGGTCGTCATTCGGAGTCCCTTCCTTCATATGTAAACCATATAGTTGCTTTTTCAAATATAGCTTGTTTGACAACGACTTTGTCATGTACAAGCTCTTCAGCTTCAACCACAAATTTGCCGCAGAAGCCTCCTTCATAACGTTATACATCACGTTGTCTCCCAAACAAAGTTCTATTGTACACTGTGCCTTCTAATCTAATTTTGCCCACGCAATATCTGTCATGTCGGTAGGTTTTCTACCGCCAAGTACCTTAAACAACCCTTCTTTCACCAGAAGTGTCTTCACCCTTCTTTACCATATAAAGAAGCTATGTTTCCCATTAAATTTCTCCGTCTCAAATTTTGTGCTATTTACTATGTTATCCGCCATCCTTAATTCCAAAGAAAATACCTTTCTCTCGAATCCTTATGGACCACTATCAATATAATTACGATCTAAGAAGATAGAGTGCGGACACAGGCGTCGTCACCTACTGTAAACTTACATCGCGAAAATACGGAACGCAGCTTTGATACCAATTGTTGCTACCGTAAGACCGATCGGCAACGCATCGTAAAACGTTATAGATGAATAACAAAAGAAAACCAGATGCAAACCGCAATAAAAATAAGACAAGAGATTTGAAGGGAAACATGAAGATCCTTTATTAGAATTTAAGAAGAAGAAAACCTTACAGAGAATTATTGCACCCTCTCTTTATGATCTCCAATGAGATCTATCTCCTTCTACAAATTCTCCTTCACCTTCGATAGCCTAGATCTCTTATGGAGACACCGTTTACTCTTTATGCTTTATGATCTAAAACTATCCAAAGTTCACATTAATTCAATGATTTAGATCTCTTATGGAGCAACGACTCCCTTTAACTTTATGATAAAAAATATCACCCTTAATTAAAAACCCTAAAATCCTATATATAGTCTCTGTAATTTAAGATCTCAGAAATTACAAAACTGCTACCTAAAACCTGATTTTCGAGTTAAATTTCGAACCGAATATTCGCAGTATTCGTCGAATACACGTCTGCTCATAGGGGCAAACGTATGTCTACATCTTTGACAGAACGTCAAAAGTGCTACTACACGTCTGTCCCTCCCTGGCGGATGTCTAGCCCGATTAACCGTGGGTTTGCAGGGCTCAGGCCAGACGTCTGTAGTCTGATCTGGGCTCTGGACCTTAATTGACAGACGTCTGTCCCCTGTGGGAAGACATCTGTCCCTTCATTGTCGTTAGTAATATGTATGCCCTAGAGGCCATTATTGTATGATATAGTGGATGCTTGGACATATATATAGAGGAATTTCTTGCTCGACATGATAGTATGCTATCTGGTTGCCTTTATCTTAATATGTTCACTGGTATTATTATATTGTCTCTCATATACATGTTGATAAAGCCCTTAGGATGTTGGCTTGACTACCAGAACTATGATGCAGATCATACTACTGGGACCTAGGTAGTCCACAAGCACATCCTTCAATTGTTCCTAGTCGAGAGAATATCGAGACAGGGCATCGATATTCCAGAGTAGACTAGTGTGTACGTTTCTTGACCCTGTATAAGACGATGGTTGATCCCATATCCCTTGGTGTTTGACATCAAAAATTGTATACAGGTGCTCATTAAAGAATGGGTACACTGAACAGGACACGCCGAGAACTCTTAGATGGTACTATACCTATCGTCAGATAGCAGTTCTCTGGTAACACTAGTACAGGTTAGTCTGTAGACCCGTGATCGTCATAGAGTCTTGTGTGGTTCCCACTGTGCTTTGATTTCCTTCCTACCACGACTCAAAGGAGGCGTACAAACAGGTGGATTTTAGATACAGTCCCGAATTACATTGAGGCAATGAGCGATACGAGGGGTTTCGTCTCTCCCGGTATAGGGAGTTGATGTTGCGCTATGCTCGATTGACTATAACAGGAAGTCCCTGACCAGGGCTGTTGATGAGATTTATTGGTAAGTGTTATCAGTAGTTTTGCGTACCGTTATAGGCCATACATCGGCATGACTTATCAAGTTATTGGGGTCTGATGATTCCATCCCCAGACTCGATATGCGACATATCAGATTAAGAGACCGGACTGTATGGTAAGTGTTGCTTATAGACTTCATGGGAGTTTGGACAAGCTTACTTGTTGATTTTCTATTCGCTCAATATCTGAGTAGCCGTTAGGTCCAGCTAGTACCGCTGACGGCTTATGGGTAACTAATGTGATCATTACCTACTGCTGGCGTATTGACGATTCTTTAGAGTCTCACACAGAAGTTTCCTGGTTCAAGCGAAACGAAGTAGGGCACATATTCCGATATGTGCGGGGGCCTGATTAAATACGAGTATGTGATACCGTATTCTAATCTGGCGGTTATTTGATATCAGTTAGGTTATATGTGATATAACCGGATTATTGAATCAAGTCTTGATTTGATAATGTGATATACAGATAAATGATATTAGTCGGTTATATGTGATATAACCGGATTATTAAATCAAGTGTTGATTTAATAATATGATATATATTTATATTTGATATACTTATATATTAACTAATATTATTGCTCACTAATTATTTTCTTATCTTCATAATATATATATATATATATATATATATATATATATATATATATATATATATTTGATATTCTATTTTGTGAAAATAGAAAATGAGGTGGAAAATGGGAGACTTTTGTGGAATGGGCAAGCAAGGCTTTATCATTTATTTTATTCATTTGCTTGCACTATTGAAGCATGGTTACAATTTTTAAGTGTTGAAAATGGTATGCTTCAATAATGGGTGAGCTAATAGCCATTCTTTAATTCATTCTACACTTGAGTTTTTTCTAGAGCTCATTGATGCCTTAGCTCTCTAGCTCTCTTTATCTTCCTCCCCACCTCCTCCAAGCTCAATCCCTCACATGAGTTGTGAAATTTTGAGCTTGTGAGAACCCTAGTGAGCAAATAACACCCCTACTTCACCATCGTACACTAGATTAGCACTTTGGTGTAGTGTGTTCCCTTCATTAAAGAGTTTAATGAAGAGTTAGCTTGGATTAGCGGAGTTTCGGATGGATCGTCTTCGGAACGAAGATCGCAAAGGAAGCTAGATCCAGCTTCAAGTGGAGCTTAGTGAAGTCGCGTGGACTACTACACGGAGCTTTTGAAGAGGACACGGTCTACAAAGGTTGTAGCCTCATTCTCTTTATGCGGTTTTTATGATATCAAGCAAAAATCCTAATCATCTAGTTTAAAATCTTATTTAGTGTTGATTGGCACCTCGAAATTTTTTAAATTGGCATACTTGATGCTAGTAAAACCCAATGGTGGTGCTAACAAACACTTTCAATTGTGTCACGCCCCGATTCCCGGTGTACGGGCAAGGAGACGCGACTGGATCCGCTACGTATTTACTCAGAAGTAAACACGCTAAGCGTATCTAAGCAATATAAAGTAAAATATACACAAAAGACATGAATGTAATGAACAACTTTATTTAGTAAACATTCTTTTATAGGTACAACTGAAAATGTAAATACAAGTCTGGAAAGCAATGCCTAAATATTGGCATGAACTGAATGAAAAGTAAGTACAAGTGACTATAGCTCGGGGTCTTCAGTGTACTGTTCAGGGGTCTGCTCCAAGTGCTCCTGGCTGGTCTCGAACTCTTCAGAGTCGGGTACTCCTGACAACATTTCAAAGAAGAAGAGAAATATGAATGTCGTCAGCGAACAATCGATCGGTAAGTCCTAAAGAAAAGAAGGAGAAGAATAGTCAGAGAATAGAATAGGTGAGGTAAGTAATGTTATATTTGTTATACTAACGTAGTTGTTGTAGCTTGGTACAGAATATGCCAGTGTATACGAGAGGAGTCAAACTTACACCGTGGACTTTGGTAACCCGTAGTACAAGGCTCTGTCGATAATACCACGGAACAACGGCATGGATGTAATTACGTCTTTTAGTGACCACCTCGTGCCACCTTCATGTTCCGTACCAGTCTATCTCTTTATAAACCCCGTAATGTTTATAGTATTGATTGTACTGATTGTATTGTATTGTCTTATAGTAAATGGAAGACTTGCCGAAACCATGATATTAGTAAACGGAGTGGATTTAAATGGATAGTCATGTAATCAGAGTATATCCATGGTTCGGTTCGATCATGTTCATGTTATAGATTGAATTCTGGTATTCATGGATTCATGTTATATTGTAGTCATACTTGAAAAAAATTCAAGATAGATTATAATTAGATTTGACCATGATTCGAACTGAGTCAGACTTTTAAACAGAATTGAAGTCCTGATTGTTTTGGAGTTATCGGTAACTGCTACACATGAACGGCAGGATTTGTGTCCTTTTTCAAGACAATTACTGTGTTGATAAAACCATTATTAGGTTGTCTACCTTAGATAGGCAAGCACCCATATTCTCCGGCTCGCTGAGACTCAAGAGAATTGGTCCCGCTTAAACCTATATTTACTAGGGTCCTTTTTGTAATTTAATATAACTTAAGGGGGTTTTATGTAAAAATAGTTTTGATATATTTTCAAAATACACCTCAAGTATTTAATTATCGTCTTTAGGGTTTTCATATATGTATATTTTATAAAAATGAAATTTTCTAGTGAGTGAAACCTAGTTTCCATTGTATATGGTATTTTAATGAAATGCTGGAATTTATATTGAATTGTAATGGTAGTTTCAAGAAATTGTGATTCTTTTGCGTTAGAGAACATGAAATATTCATATATTATATTTAAAATAAATATTTTGATAATAGTTATATATATATATATATTTATATTTAGTTAAATAAAGTTTATTTATTTTGTAGAAATCTCATTTTCTTAAAAATTGCATCAAAATTCCATCGAGAACGAATGCTCCTTGCGGATGTCTGCATCTCGCTCTATTAGGCCCGAGGATGTGCGAAAACCCGCACCATCCCAATCGGAATTCCGCAAAATGGGTTGTAGATGCGCAATTGCAAGGAATTTAATTAGCACACTTTTTAAAGAAAACGGTTTTGAATGTTCAAGGTATTTATTCGTAATCTCGTATTTTCCCATAAACTAGATTCCTAAAATTCATCGTGTTATGTCAAAAATGTGTGTTGTGATGAGATAGGTCGTTATCTTGTGAGTTATCTAAAAGTAATACGGTTAAATGAACAATTATAAGTTGTATGTAAGATGGTGGTATTTTACTGTAAAAGTGAAATAAAAATTGCAACATGTATTATTTTGAGATGAAACTTGTTCTACTGTGTTTATTTATGTTTGCTGATCATTATGAGGGAATATGATATTTTATTATTTAAGAAAAATAGAGTTTTTAAAGAAAAACGAATCGGAAGTCGAAATGACCCTGCTTCCGACGAGTTTTGAAAAAGAGAAGTTTTAGAATAGAAAAAGAGAAGGGGAGATGGGACTTACAGATTAGAAAACAAGATAAGAGAGGGGAAGCTATTGGAACCGCCGGGGCGTCGTTTCGTCGTCGGAATCTCCTTGAAACGTAGTCGGAACTATGCCTCTTTGTTAACTCTATTTGTACAACTTAGCATTTGGAAATTTTAGAGAGTTTTTGTAATGAAATTGTGAATGAGGAGGGGTGAAGTATGGTGTGGTATTTATAGGAAAAATTAGGGTTTAGGGTAATGACGAATAGAATTAAAATGTGCATTAAAATGTGGATTAATGTTCATTTTTAATTATCTGGAAATGTGCAGAGAAAACAAACAGCATAGGAGTAGTGGGGGGAGTCCAAGGGTTCAGGGGTAAAAATTTAGGGAGTATCCCCTAAGGGGGCCCGGCGGTGCCGGTCAAAACCTATATCTCGTCGGCCAAATCCCGGCGATGGATGGTGGGATTTTGGCCACGTGTTGGTGTTGTTTGGTATAACTCGGTGCCCGTGTTTGTTTAATCCGTGACTTTTTATTTTATGTGTAGTGCACGTACAAACTTTTGGGCTTCTAAAAGATTAAAAGAAAAATCAATTAAAAATATGCGGCTTGAGGGGATTTGATCACAGGGGCTACGTCACAGCAGTGTAAGGTTTACCAATGAGCTACAAGTGCTTTTTTACTGTTCAAAAGAAAATCAAATTTATAACTTATGCTCAGGCTTAGTTGTTACTTTCTGTATTTTGGAAAAATTCTGTACAGAAAGTTTAGGGTTGTTACAAATTGGTTCCGCAATTTTGAGCAAAATACGAGACACCTTCACAACACTTAGTGTGCGTTATGCCTCTTACTCTGATAAATAGGGACATTGCGTTGGCACTCTAGGTTGTTGTGCTCCATATCATACTAATAAGGAGAAGTGTATCATGCAGGAGCATTATTAACAAATCAGGCATCTTGGGATCTTTAGAGGGTGATGAACCGCCCAAAAAGCGTCAAAAAATACCTTCAGAAGACATGGTGGGCCCTACAAAAGCCATCAGAGAAGAAGAATTTGCTAGGTTCATTATACAATCTTTATCCCCCCTCGGTTTTCAGAAGATTGGTGCAGCTTTGGAGGAAGAATCAGGAATACAGTTGTTTTCATCTAGGGCTCGTACGTTCAGGGATCAATTTCTTAATAGGAAATGGGATCAAAGTTTGGCTACATTGCGAGAATTTTCCATCCAATTTGAGGATATCCTGAAGGCAGCATCAATCCTAATATGTGAGCAAAAATCCTTTGAACTTCTTGAAAAGGGTGGAGACACCGATGCTTTGATGACTCTGAGAAATGAGATTACTCCCCTCGGTACCAACCAAATGCGATTGGAAAAGCTTTGTGGCCGCTTTATTATTGGCACAGAGCCTACTGCAAAGTCAGAGTTGAAGCTTGTGGACGAATTGGCGAAATTGCTTCCCCGACAATATTGCTGCCTGAGAGGATATTAGAGAATTTTGTAGAGCAAACTCTCAATGCACAAAAGAAATCTTGTGTTCATCTCCTCAACACCTTAAATCCGCTATCATTGTATAAGGATCATAGGTGCTAAATACCTTCAAGAACAGATCAAATTTCTTATAGTACATGTTAAAGAGACGGGGTATTTAAGTTGAGGGAGTGATGAGCTTTTATAGATACACATGGTTCTTTGATATAAGTGGGTTCCAACAATAAAACTCAAGCCTTGTTGAGTTTTGACCCATCTTATATCTTATACCCATGTGTTTCTTTTATTATTTCCAATGTGAAACTATCATTAAAATTTCCTCATCATTTGATTTTTACTTTCGAGTACATACACAAAAGCCATGCACACATAGTATTGCTTTGATATTATTGCAGTCATTAACTTGTCATATTTTCTGTATGGATCAGGTATCGCATGAACATAAGGACAAGGTACAGTCGCTGCAGTTTTCAAACAATGGGAAATATCTGGCATCAGCATCTCGTGACAAATCAGCTTTTGTGTGGGAGGTAGCCTTTTATTTGGATGCTGATTTTATATATACTTCCTCTTCCCATATATTTTAAGATTGATGACACTTGATGCCAAGATTTTAAATATCGTTAGATGTCGGATATCGGAAACGTATCGGAGATATGCTTCATATAGATATAACGGATATCGTCGATATATCGGGAGATATCGTCGATATATCGGGAGATATCGTCATATCGGTTGATGTAGCGGGCGATATTATATCAGTTTTACCGTATCGCTAAGGGTCCCAAAACGATATATCGGCCAGTATATCAGCCGATATTTGATTCCCTGCTTGACGTAATATTAATATCGTATACTTTTTGTTTGTTATATCCGCCTTTTTTGTGCTTAAGTATGGCATGTTGCATTTTCCATGTGAATTTGTGGTGCAACCAGGTGTTATTCATGTTATATCTACCTAATTAAATTATATTCTTGGTTAGTTGTACAATTGGACCAATATGAGACCTACCTCCTTCCCTGACAATATGGGATCGGTCTCCTCTCCGTTTATTTGTTGTGTTTCTTGAACTTGTGATCTCCTTGTCACAAATCTATGTCCTCTTAAACCTCCTGCCACATAGAAATTCAAATAATTGTATTCTAACTTCTGTTGTTAGACCCCCTGTAACTTTGATAAACACTAAATGAGAAAAATGTTGCTATCGCAAGAGCGATTGGTAACGCTGCGGAAAACCTTATTGACGAATAACAAAAGAAAACCAGATACAAACCGCAATAAAAAAAACAAAAGAGATTTAGAGGGGAAACGGAGATAACCTTTATTAGAACTTGAGAAGAAAACCTTACAGAGAATTATTACATCATCTCTTTATGATCTCCAATGAGATCTATCTCCTACAAATTTCCCTTCACCTTCGATAGCCTAGATCCCTTATGGAGACGTCGTTTACTCCGTATGCTTTATGATCTAAAACTATCCAAAGTTCATCTTAATTCGATGATCTTGATCCCTTATGTAGTGACGACTCCTTTTAAAACTTTATGATAAAAAACATCAACCCTAAATAATGACCCTAAGATCCTATATATAGCCTATACAATTTAAGTTATAATAAGATCCCATAAATTACAAAACTGCAACCAAAAGACTGAATTTCAAGATAAATCTCGAACTGAAGATTCGCAGTAATCGTCGAACAGACGTCTCCCTGTGGGGCAGACGTCTGTCTGCAATTATGATAGAACGCCAAGAGTGCTACCAGACGTCTGTCCCTCTGTGGCGGATGGCTGACTCGATTAACCGCGAGTTTCCAGGGCTCAGGCCAGACTTCTGTCCTTTTGTGGCAGACGTCTGGTGTCTGATCTGGGCTCTGGACCTTAATTGACAGACTTCTGTCCCCTGTGGGCAAACATCTGTCATTTCTTTGGTTTCGCGGTCTTGAGCAAAATATGAGACACTTTCACAATAATCTCCATCTTAGCTCATATTTCCTTATAGCCATCCTGAAAACTTGTTGCCCTTTATCTTGCATCCCTTTAAGGTTGCGTTAGTTCTCCCATTACCCTCTGCTAACATAATCTTTCTTCAGAATTGCGAAACTGATGTTGTCACCATTTTTAACCAATGAGAAATTGGTTTGCGATCCTCCTATCGAGATCGTTCTTCCTCGTATTTGAGTACTTGAATAGAAGTCAAGACAAACTTGAACTTCTTTGCGGGAATGACCTTCGTTAGCATGTCCGTCAGCTTCACCTTAGTACTGTAGGGTTCCTAGGCACTCTTGTGAAGGTTCATAAGGCATCAAACATGCCCGGATTAAATTTTAGACGTGCCGAACAACCCAAAGCCGGGATCTTTGCTAGATTATTAGGGTTTAACATGTAATAAGATAACTTTTATCTAAGTGTGAGGGATTACAACCTTTGTAGTCCGCTCCTTCACTTCACAAGCTCCGAGTAGAAGTCCCTTTGCCGCGATCCACGATCTCCCGGACTCATGAGAGGCTCCACGACTCGAACGATCCATTCTAGCTTGTTGTAATCCAAATCTCCGATGATCTACCTTGAAGTTGCTTTGACTCAAGCTTTCTCACTCAAAAGAGAAGAACACCCTAATCCCAAGGGCTAGATGAGATGAGGATGAGAGAGTAGTGATTTTGCTTTCTTTTTATATCATTTTCTCATATTTTATCATCACTTAAGGATTTTCAAGAGAGCTTCTTCAAGAGAGAAGAAGAAGATAATGGATAAAGAATAATGATAATCATTTTCTTTTGTGATGAATAGAATAAAACATATGATTGAATTGTAAAACCATGGTCAAGGATGAGTGGCTAGGATATTGTAGAGAAATAACTAGAGTTAGGGTTTAGTTGAGTTAAAGAAAATATCATAAGAATGACAAAAGAAGAAACCTTCTAGAAGATGCATGAAACATCTAACCCAAATTAAACCCTAATCTCAATTAATCATCCTTAAACATGTTTAACAATTAATCATAACATGTCACAATAATATATATCACATATATATTATATTTGCAACAAAAGAAAATAATACAATTAACATATATCGCATATATATCAATGTATCATCCACTGAGAAAATGAAATAATAAAGTAAGCCAATATTAGTTAATATAATAATATATCATATATATTATTATATATTAAATCATCGAATCAACACTTGATCCGACGATCCGGCTATATCGAATATAACCGGCTAATATATCATGTACCGATTCATCGAATCAACACTTGATCCGATGACCCGATTCATATCCATAAATCGCGAGAATATAATGCGGTATCCCATATCGCATTATTCTCGGTCCTGCACATATCACATATGTGCCTCTACTCCGTTTCGCCTGAGTCAAGAAACCTCTGTGTAGGACTCTAAAGAATCGTCAATACGCCGGTAGCAGGTGATGATCATATCAAACACCCACAAGCTGCAAGCGGTCAGCTAAACGTAACAGCCACCCAGGTATTGAGCGATCAGAAGATCAACAAGCTAGCATGTGCATTCTCCTGTGAATCCGATCAGTAACACTCCCGTACAGTCCGGTCTGTTCGTCTGATATGTCGCATATCAAGTCTAGGGGTGGTATACGTCAGACCCCAGTAACCGATAAGTCGTGTCGATGTATGGCTCATAACGGGTCGAGAAACTACTAGTAACACTTACCAGTAAATCTTTATATCAGCCCTGGCCAGGGACTTCCAGTTATAGCCAATCGAACACAGCACAACATCAACTCCCTATACCGGGAGAGACGAATCCCCTCCTATCGCTCATTGCCTCCATGTGATTCGGGACTGTACCCAAAAGCCACCGTTTTGCACGCCCTCTTGGACGTGGTAAGGTGGAAATCAAAGCACAGTGGGAATCACACAAGACTCTATGACGATCTCGGGTCTTCAGACTATCCTGTACCTGTATGACCGGAGAACTGCCATCTGACGTGTGGTATATCACCATCTGGGAGTTCTCGGCGAGTCCGTCCAGTGTACCCAGTCTCTACTGAGCACCCGTACACCATCTCTGATGTCAAACACCGATGGATATGGGATCATCCATCACCCATCATATGGGTCAAGATGCGTATACGCTAGTCTAATCTGGTGTATCGATGCCCTGTCTCGATATACCCTCGACTAGGAACAGTTATAGGATGTACTCATTGACTACCGCGGCCCCACTAGTATGATCTCATCATAGTCCCAGTAGTCGAGTACATGTCCTAAGGGCTTTATCAACATGTGAGAGTAAAACAGTAAACCAGTACAAGTCAACATGTTAAGATAAAGTGAAACCAAATAGCATACTATCATGACGAGCAAGAAAGTCTTCTCTATATATAACCAAGCATCCATTATAATATACATCAAATGTACAACAATGGCCTCTAGGGCATATACATAACTAACAATCTCCCACTTGCACTAAGGCCAGCTGCTGTAGTATCTCATACCTAGCATCCCGAATAATCTCTCAAACTGTATCTGGGGAATAGCCTTCGTGAATGGATCCGCAGTGTTGTCCTTCGTATCTACTCTCCTGACCTCGATCTCCCGGTGATCAACTATCTCCCTGATCAGGTGATACCGCCTCAGAATATGTCTGGACTTCTGATGGGACCTGGGTTCCTTGGCCAAAGCCACAGCTCCATTGTTATCGCAATACAGAGGTATTGGATGCTCAATGGATGGAACCACACCAAGTTCACTAATGAACTTCTTGATCCAGACAGCCTCTTTGGCAGCATCGTTGGCAGCGACGTATTCAGCCTCCATCGTTGAGTCTGCAACGGTATCCTGTTTGGAACTCTTCCAACATACCGCCCCTCCATTGAGGGTGAAGACAAAACCCGAATGCGACTTAGAGTCGTCCTTATCACTTTGGAAGCTGGAATCGGTAAAGGACTCCACCTGGAGTTCTCCATTACCATACACCAAGAACATCTCCTTAGTCCTTCGTAAGTACTTGAGAATGTTCTTCACTGCTGTCCAATGACTCTCTCCAGGATTTGCTTGATACCGACTCACTACACTTAGTGAGTATGCTACATCGGGTCTGGTACATAGTATCGCATACATGATAGAGCCTACTGCCGAAGCATAGGGTATCCCTTGCATGCGAGCTCTCTCCTAATCAGTCTTGGGAGACATCTCTTTGGAGAGAGTGAGTTCAGAGATCGTGGGCTGATTCCCACGCTTGGATTCTTCCATACTAAACCTCTTTAGTATGGTGTCAATGTACCTGGATTGGGACAATCCCAGTATCCGTTTAGATCTATCTCTATAGATCATGATTCCCAATATGCAGGAGGCATCACCTAGATCTTTCATTGAGAATCTCTGTGATAAGAAGAGCTTGACTGATTGCAGCATAGGAATATCATTTCCTATCAAGAGTATGTCATCCACGTACAATACGAGGAAGACAACCTTACCCTCTGCTACCTTCTTATAGATACAAGGTTCATCTATATTTTTGATGAAGTCAAACTCTTTGACTACAACATCAAAACAGATGTTCCAACTCCGCGATGCTTGCTTTAACCCATAAATGGATTTAAGCAGCTTGCACACCTTTCCGCTGCTCCCACTATCTACGAAGCCCTCTGGCTGAGTCATGTACACGCACTCTTCTAAATCACCGTTTAGAAAGGCGGTCTTAACATCCATTTGCCAGATTTCGTAGTCATGGTATGCAGCAATGGCAAGTAAGATCCGGATGGACTTAAGCATAGCCACTGGAGAAAAGGTTTCGTCATAATCCACACCTGGTCGTTGACGAAATCCCTTTGCTACCAGTCTAGCTTTGAAAGTCTCAACTTTTCCATCTACACCAAATTTCTTTTTAAAGATCCACTTGCTCCCAATGGGTTTTACCCCTTCAGGAGCATTTTCCAAAGTCCATACTTTGTTGGTGTACATGGATTCCATCTCAGATCGCATTGCATCCAGCCATTTCACAGAGTCACCACTCGTGATGGCCTGCTCGAAACTAGTCGGTTCATCATCATCCATGATGCAATCCTCGCTTCCACCATCAATGAGAAAACCGTAGTATCTCTCAGGTGGATGAGAAACCCTACTAGATCTGCGGAGTGGCTGGGGTTCGTCGGGTACTACTGAATCCTCTGGTTCCACTAAATCATCTGTTGTAGTTTGTGTCGCTGGAACCTCTTCCAGTTCTACCTCATTGCCATCAATTTCTTTCATAAGAAAACCTTTTTCTAAGAAAGTAGCATGTCGAGAAACAAACACCTTTTGTTCCTCGGGGTGGTAGAAGATATACCCTTGTGAATTTCTGGGATATCCTACAAACTTACATAAGACTGATCTTGCCTCGAGTTTGTCCGGATTTTGTCTTTTGACATAGGCTGGACAACCCCATATCTTAACATACTTAAGAGATGGTCTCTTCCCTTTCCATATCTCATATGGAGTGGTAGGCACTGATTTGGTAGGAACCATATTCAATAGATGTATCGCTGTCTCAAGCGCATACCCCCAGAAGGAAATAGGTAACTCAGCCTCGCTCATCATAGATCGTACCATATCTAATAGGGTCCGATTCCTTCGTTCCGATACACCGTTGTGCTGTGGTGTATAAGGAGGAGTAAGCTGAGAGAGAATCCCATTCTCTTTTAGATAATCTAGGAACTCACCGCTCAAGTATTCACCTCCTCGATCAGATCGAAGAATCTTAATACTTTTGCCCGTTTGGTTCTCTACTTCGTGCTTATATTCTCTGAATTTCTCAAAAGCTTCAGACTTGTGTTTCATCAGAAACACATGTCCGTATCTAGAGAGATCGTCAGTGAATGTAATGAAGTAGGAAGAACCGTTCCTGGCATGCGTAGACATGGGACCGCATACATCACTATGTATCAGTCCTAAGAGTTCGGTAACTCTTTCTCCGTGTCCACTAAACGGAGCTTTGGTCATTTTTCCTTTGAGACATGAATGGCAAGTATCATAAGATGATAATTCGAACGGATTCAAATAACCATCCCTATGTAACTTAGCCAGTCGTGTCGCATTGATATGGCCAAGTCTACAATGCCACAAGTAGGATTCGTTCATATCTGAACTTTTCCTTTTGTGTGTGTTTTGCACATTTAGGACTGTATTCTGATTTAGAATGAATATGCCATTATGTAACGAGCCTGATGCAATCAACTTTTGATCTAGGAATATGTTCATAACATTTTCCTGTACTACAAAATTATATCCCTCTTTACTCAATAAAGAAACTGATATAATGTTGCACATCATGTTCGGTATATAATAGCACTCATTTAGAATCAGTGTATTACGACTTGGTAATACAAGGTGATATTCGCCAACTGCTTTGGCTACAATACTTGCACCGTTCCCTACTTGAACGGAATGATCACCATTTCCCAGTTCTCTACCTTTACGTAGCCCATGTAACTGTTTACATATGTGGGATCCTGATCCGGTATCTAATACCCAGGACGTAGGGTGAACTGAGAAACAGTTCTCAATAACAAACACACCTGAAGAAGATGCATCAACATGCATGTTCTTTTGGGCGGCGTGAGAATCTAGATATTCTCCTGTTTCCTGTTCAGTCTTATAACTCTTATAAGAAAGAACGGGTTCAACGTTCCCTTGCTCAGTACAATAATTAGGTTCAGTCAAAACATCCATTTTATTATCTTGATTATGGCCTGAAATGGTCGCTACCTGGAGAGAGAGAGAAGAAAACACTTTAGCGTATGCTCTTGCAAGATTAGATTGGTTATTATCTTATCTAATCAGGATGTCTCCCACTGTTTTTATCAAATCTACCTTAAAACCCTAAAAGGTAAGATTAGCCGGGATTAATTACACCCTACAATTTCGTCAATCTTTCAGCCAGATCAGTATCGGTACTTTGAGGGAGGTTCCCCGTGCTTTCTCACGGACCTAATTAGTAAACCTCATTTTCCCAGAGGCGTAACCTCGTTAACACTTTTCTAGACACCTACTTGAATGACTAATTGTCCTGTGTAAAACTCTCCCAGGAGTAACTCTTACTCGCAGTGGGTATCGGGATCCAACTATCTCATAGGAGGTATGCAATCTCATTGCAAATTTCAACACTTGAAATTCCCGATAATGCTTTTACCCCTAGTGTTCTATGACCTTGACGAATGCCAAACAACCCATAGTCCACTAGTCAAGTTCAACCCGTACATTTCTTAATTGAATTAAACCCACCCGTACGACCCTTGACGAATGCCAAACTACGCCGTACGAATACCCTAATCCAATCTGCATCATATGCATAAGCAGATAAATACTAGTTAGCTACCGTACACTACGCCTTGACGAATGCCAAACTACCGCAGCATGAATACTAAGTAGTACTTATCTGAAATGACGGAGGGCTACGCAGGTTTTTCAGAAAACCCTGAGCGTAAAGAACTTGATATCGTCGTAGAATCATATGTTTTTGAAAAGGAGTGTTTTTGAGGCTTTTCTTAGTTTCGCTAAAGGGGTCACTCCCGGTGAAGGGATCGTCGGCCCTTTCCTCATCGAATGAGGTGCAGGATATATCATATATACCGCTGTGCAAAGCAAAACACTAAAAGCAATCAAAAGACAAACCGCGTTTTGTAGCATCTGCCAGTTTTGCTAAAGGAGTCACTCCCGGTGAAGGGATCTCGGTCCTTTCCTCATCGAATAAGGTGCAGGATATATCGTATATATCACTGTGCAAAGCAAAACTGTAGCTACCCTTTTTATTAAGTTTTGATTCTACAACATCTTTAGGTTTCTTTTCTTTTATTAATCTCATTAATAAAAATCCCATCAGCTTATGCTTCCTAAGCATCACAGAAGAAACGAAAGCAGTAATATTTATATATCAGCATATATATATAGTATAAGCATTCATCTCAGGCAGTAATATGATCTCATCACAGAACATTGCAGCAGAAGAACATATATGAAATATTGGATATACTAGGACGTCCGTGTTTTTAATACGAGCCTGTATAAAACACGGCTTCCACGGTCGCGACGAATAGCCAAACCCACATCCCAAGACCCCTACGAGAGCGGCAAGTAACACTGCCAATTCTAGGGTTAGGAGACCCGGTCTCGACTCCTCGAGATGGCCTCCCACTGGACCCTAGAACCCGGTTACTTGTGCTCCCCTCCTTGGGTCTACCTAATGCGGAAAAGTAAATAATATACACTGGTGACAGCAACCGCATCCTGGAAGTGCCCCAAATAAAAGAATATTACATTACAAATGAATTTTACATGAATGAAAATAAAAACCCTCATCTCACATAAAACCCCCGGCTATTCTGAACGCGACGATCCAATATAACATATCACAGCAACACATAATATCTCATATCATCAACGTAAGTAAATATGCGCATCCCAATTGTCGTTGACATATAGCAACGAAACCGGCGATATCATATATTACACTTACGGTCACAGAAAAGAAAGTGTAAAACTACAATATTTGGAATCCACAATCACTTTAGACATCATAAATCCGAAATATCACATACTCCGCATTTCATGCCTAACTCTATGAATTCCACATATTGTATCACATTCCAGATAAATATACAGTATTAAACTTTCCGAACAGATAATCAAACACCCAAAATTTCCCAAAGTGCTCAACTCTTGAGCGGAGTTCAAATAATCCCAGAATATGTCACAGTACCGGTGATCCAGCCGTAGAAGGGTCAAGCCAACGCCTCACATATGGCACGCCGTACTGCCCCAAACCCGAAGGTTCAAAAGGCAGTTCAAGACGGTCACATAATCGAGTTAAGGTTTGTTGTCTTCTAGAGGGTCCACCGCTTAACTTGTACAATTTTCCGAAAGATTTAAACCCAATAAAAATTCAACGCTTGAAAGTTTGCCGTGCCGGGAAAAAGTCGGTTAATAATATCCGTTCAACTAGTTTAACAATTTCTAAATATCCGGAAATAAATACGAATTTAAAATTTCCGATCGAGTCTACTATTACAAAACAAACCCCAGAAATTTAAACACCTGGAACAGATTAAAAATACCCAGAATAGTCAGCAAGAAGCTACGGTTAAAACCATGAAGCCACGTGTCCCAATCCTACAGCGCCGCCGCGGAACCGCCGCGAGAACCCTCTTTCTGCCGCGGATCCGCGCTCTGTTGGTGGAATTGTGGGCACGTGTTTCATGGTAATTCTTAGAATTACCTGCTGATTTTTTTACACATTTTTAATTCTGAAAAATCCCAAAATTTAAAAAATTTCCAGAGAGGGGTCCATTTTGTTCGTTTCGGGTTCGATCGGAGTTTTAACTTCGTAAACACATCGCCTAATGCTCTAGCTAGGCTCTGATACCAATGTAGGGTTCCTAGGCACTCTTGTGAAGGTTCATAAGGCATCAAACATGCCCGAATTAAATTTTAGACGTGCCGAACAACCCAAAGCCGGGATCTTTGCTAGATTATTAGGGTTTAACATGTAATAAGATAACTTTTATTTAAGTGTGAGGGATTACAACCTTTGTAGTCCGCTCCTTCACTTCACAAGCTCCGAGTAGAAGTCCCTTTGCCGCGATCCACGATCTCCCGGACTCATGAGAGGCTCCACGACTCGAACGATCCATTCTAGCTTGTTGTAATCCAAATCTCCGATGATCTACCTTGAAGTTGCTTCGACTCAAGCTTTCTCACTCAAAAGAGAAGAACACCCTAATCCCAAGGGCTAGATGAGATGAGGATGAGAGAGTAGTGATTTTGCTTTCTTTTTATATCATTTTCTCATATTTTATCATCACTTAAGGATTTTCAAGAGAGCTTCTTCAAGAGAGAAGAAGAAGATAATGGATAAAGAATAATGATAATCATTTTCTTTTGTGATGAATAGAATAAAACATATGATTGAATTGTAAAACCATGGTCAAGGATGAGTGGCTAGGATATTGTAGAGAAATAACTAGAGTTAGGGTTTAGTTGAGTTAAAGAAAATATCATAAGAATGACAAAAGAAGAAACCTTCTAGAAGATGCATGAAACATCTAACCCAAATTAAACCCTAATCTCAATTAATCATCCTTAAACATGTTTAACAATTAATCATAACATGTCACAATAATATATATCACATATATATTATATTTGCAACAAAAGAAAATAATACAATTAACATATATCGCATATATATCAATGTATCATCCACTGAGAAAATGAAATAATAAAGTAAGCTAATATTAGTTAATATAATAATATATCATATATATTATTATATATTAAATCATCGAATCAACACTTGATCCGACGATCCGGCTATATCGAATATAACCGGCTAATATATCATGTACCGATTCATCGAATCAACACTTGATCCGATAACCCGATTCATATCCATAAATCGCGAGAATATAATACGGTATCCCATATCGCATTATTCTCGGTCCTGCACATATCACATATGTGCCTCTACTCCGTTTCGCCTGAGTCAAGAAACCTCTGTGTAGGACTCTAAAGAATCGTCAATACGCCGGTAGCAGGTGATGATCATATCAAACACCCACAAGCTGCAAGCAGTCAGCTAAACGTAACAGCCACCCAGGTATTGAGCGATCAGAAGATCAACAAGCTAGCTTGTGCGTTCTCCTGTGAATCCGATCAGTAACACTCCCGTACAGTCCGGTCTGTTCGTCTGATATGTCGCATATCAAGTCTAGGGGTGGTATACGTCAGACCCCAGTAATCGATAAGTCGTGTCGATGTATGGCTCATAATGGGTCGAGAAACTACTAGTAACACTTACCAGTAAATCTCTATATCAGCCCTGGCCAGGGACTTCCAGTTATAGCCAATCGAACACAGCACAACATCAACTCCTTATACCGGGAGAGACGAATCCCCTCCTATCGCTCATTGCCTCCATGTGATTCGGGACTGTACCCAAAAGCCACCGTTTTGCACGCCCTCTTGGACGTGGTAAGGTGGAAATCAAAGCACAGTGGGAATCACACAAGACTCTATGACGATCTCGGGTCTTCAGACTACCCTGTACCTGTGTCACCGGAGAACTGCCATCTGACGTGTGGTATATCACCATCTGGGAGTTCTCGGCGAGTCCGTCCAGTGTACCCAGTCTCTACTGAGCACCCGTACACCATCTCTGATGTCAAACACCGATGGATATGGGATCATCCATCGCCCATCATATGGGTCAAGATGCGTATACGCTAGTCTAATCTGGTGTATCGATGCCCTGTCTCGATATACCCTCGACTAGGAACAGTTATAGGATGTACTCATTGACTACCGCGGCCCCACTAGTATGATCTCATCATAGTCCCAGTAGTCGAGTACAAGTCCTAAGGGCTTTATCAACATGTGAGAGTAAAACAGTAAACCAGTACAAGTCAACATGTTAAGATAAAGTGAAACCAAATAGCATACTATCATGACGAGCAAGAAAGTCTTCTCTATATATAACCAAGCATCCATTATAATATACATCAAATGTACAACAATGGCCTCTAGGGCATATACATAACTAACAAGTATCGATCTTTATCAAGTCGATCTCTTTTTCGACCCACTTCCTTATCTTGTGATACCGCACGTCGATATGCTTAGTTCGACTGTGATATAATTGATTCTTCGCCAAGTGAATGGCGTTTTGACTATCGCAAAATAAAGGGACCAGCTCCTTATAGATCCTGAACTCACCAACTAGGCCCTTTAACCACAAGGCCTCCTTAGATGCTTTCACTGCCGCCATATATTCTGCCTCCGTTGTTGAGAGAGTCACGATATCCTGAAGTGTCGACTTCCAACTGATAGGAAATTCTGCAACTGTATATACATAAGCCTGTAAGAGTTCTCTTATCCAAGTCCCCAGCGTAATCCGCATCTACATATCTTTGCAACTGGCTCGATTTATTTTCGGACTTATGAAAAAATAAACCGAGGTATTTAGTTCCCTTTAAATACAGAAGTATCCACTTTACAGCTTCCCAATGAAACTTTTCTGGATTTGACATGTATCGGCTAACCAAACTTACCGCATAGAATATGTCTGGACGTGTGCTTACCATAGCGTACATCAGTGATCCCACCGCACTTGCATATGGTACTCGAGATATCTTTTCCTTCTTCTCCGCTGATTTTAGACACTCTTCCGAGAATAACTTGAAATGACAGGTGATAGGGATACTCACCGATCTAGAGTCTTTCATATTGAATCTCTCCAAAATCTTCTCTATATATCTGACTTAGGACAGCCACAGCTTTCCAGCTTTTCTGTCTGGAATAATTTCCATCCTAAGAATCTTCTTCGCTTCACTTAAGTCTTTTATGTCAAATTCTGTGCTCAATGAAATTTTGAGCATCTTTATTTCCGCCATACTCTTAGCCGCAATCAACATGTCATCTACATGTAGGAGTAGATATATCGATGACCCATTCTTAAGTCGCTTCGAGTATACGCAGCTGTCATACTCACATCTCGAGTAGTCGGTCTTCCTCATGAAAGAATCGAAGCACTTGTACCACTGCCTGAGAGACTGTTTCAACCCATATAAAGACCGCTTGAGCTCACATACATGATCCTCCTTGCTGGGCTCTATAAATCCTTCAGGTTGCTTCATGAAGATCGTCTCTTCTAACTCCCCATGCAGAAATTCCGTTTTCACGTCCATTTGCTCCAATTCAAAATCTTGAGTAGCTACCATCACCAACAACATTCGAATAGACATATGCTTGACTACCGGCGAGAAAATCTCATTGTAGTCAACCCCTTCTTCTGAGTAAAACCTTTCGCAACTAAACATGTCTTGTATTGCTCGTTTTCCTTTTTTGTATACCCACTTGCAGCCAATAGCTCTTGTCTTTTGGTAGCTCTGTCAATCTCCACGTACTATTCTTTTGAAGTGACTCTATCTCCTCCGTCATCGCCACAATCCATCGATCACTATGCTCTTTCCCAATGGCCTCCTGATAAGAGCTAGGATCTCCGCTTTCAATGACTAGAGCAAATGCAACCATATTTTCGAAACCGTATCTGACTGGTGCCTTATGAGTGCGTATCGTTCTCTTTAATACTATTGCATGTGGGTCTTGTTGGGGTTGGTCTTCACGTTCTGTCTCCGAAATCTGCCCGTCCACCTCCGAATCAGTAGGCTGTAATTGTGCTTCATTGTCTATAACCTTATGAGCGCCACATAACTTCTCCATCGAATCATTGTCCCTTAATGCTCCACGTGCCTCCTTATTATTTCCAGCCACGTCTTTCAAAATGGAATCCTCATCGAAAATCACATCTCGGCTAGTGAACACTTTTTTGTTTTCGAGATCCCATAACTTGTAGCCTTTAACACCAAGTTTGAATCCTAAGAAAACACTTTTAGACCTTGATTCCAGCTTGGTTCTATCCTTCCGATTCATGAGCGAATAAGCAGGGCACCCAAACACCCGTAATGAATCGTAACTGACTGGCACTCCTCTCTATATATCTTCTAAGATCTGAAGATTTATGGTCGTTGATAGAGACATGTTGACCAAATAGCACGCATGACTCACCGCCTCTGTCCCGAAGTTTTCCAAAAGTCCGGATTGCAACCGCATATTTCTGGCTTTCTTTAGTAGTGTCATGTTCATGCGCTCCGCTACCCCATTCTGCTCTGGATGTCTTGGAACAATCCATTGCCGTTGTATGTCATGTTCTTTACAAAAGTCTGTAAATTCCTTTGAGGTGTATACACCTCCATCAGCTGTCCGCAAATATTTCATCGGTCACCCCTTTTGCTTCTCCAGGCCGTTTTCCACTCCTTAAATCTAGCAAACACATCTGATTTGTGTTTGAGGAAATGGATCCATACCTTCTGTAAGAAATCGTCAATGAAAGTGATATAATACATGGCACCTCCCTTTGATGCAACTGGCGATGGCCTACATACGTCTGAGTGAATGTAATGGAGGATTCCTTCGGTCTTATGCACGGCTTGCTTGAAGCCGGCATTATGTTGTTACCCCATCATACAAATTTGCAGAAATCTAATTTGCACGAGCTAACACCTTTCAGCAACTCCTTTTTGTACAACTCACGAAGCTCTCTCTCACTCATGTGGCCAAGACGCAGATGCCACAGCTTTTGCGGTGTCCTCCATATGTTTCTCCGTCGCTACGGCCACACCAGTCACTATGCTGCCGTCTAAACGATATAAATTGTTTAGTCATTGTCCCTTCATAACCACTAGTGCACCTTTGACAACTTTTAATATTTCATCTTGACCAACGAATTTATTTCCTGTCGCATCTAATGCTTCAAGAGAAATCATGTTCTTTAGTTCTGAAACATGTCGCATGTTCACAAGCGTTCTCACCACCCCATCAAATATGCTGACTTTGATGTTCCCTATGCTAATGGTCTTTCACGCCATATTGATCTCCATAAGAACACTATTGTCATTGAACTCTTTATAGGTGTCGAACAGCTCCTTCGGACACATATGATATGAACATCCGGAATCAAGAATCCAAATATCAGAATCTTCCTTCCCGGTGTGTACGGCGAGTACATCACATGGATCTTATGCTTCTGTCGCAACACTGGTTTGCTCCGAACCCTTTGTGCCGGCATCTTTACTCTTCTTCTCCAACCACTGTTTATACTTTCGGCATTGCTTCTTTAGATGCCCTGACTATTTGCAAAAGAAGCATGGTCCGCTCTCTTACCCGGATGATTTGGATATCCCTCTTATGCTTTTGCTTCCATCTCTATTTTACGATCTTCCCTTTTCACCGGCAAACAACCCCGATGACTCCAATGGATTTGATTTTTTTATGATATCATTGTTTAAAAGTCATTGTAACCTCCTCCATCTCGAGAGTCACTTTCCCATAAAGGATCGTTGTCACCAAGTGTTCATATGAATTTGGAAGTGAAGATAGGAGCAATATCGCTTGGTCCTCCTCCTCTAAATTAACTTCAAGGCATAAAAGATCGCTCACCATCCTATTGAAACTGTTTAGATGATCGTGAATCGGAGTCCCTTCCTTCATGCATAAACCATATAGTTGCTTTTTCAAATATAGCTTGTTTGACAACGATTTTGTCATGTATAAGCTCTTTAGCTCCAACCACAAACTTGCCGTAGAAATCTCCTTCATAATGTTATACATCACGTTATCTGCCCAACAATGTTTTATCGTACATTGTGCCTTCTGATCTAATTCTACCCACACAACATCTTTCATGTCGGTGTGTTTAATACCGTCAAGTACCTTAAACAGCCCTTCCTTCACCAAAAGTGCCTTCACCCTTCTCTGCTATATAGAGAAGTTTTGTTTCCTATTAAATTTCCCCACCTCAAATTTTATGCTATTTACTTTGTTATTTGTCATCCTTAATTCTAAAAAAAACACCTTTCTCTCAGATCCTTATGAACCATTATCAATATAATTACAATCTACGAAAATAGGGAGCGGACACAAGCGTCGTCACCTAACGTGAACTTAAATCGCAAAAATACGGAATGTAGCTCTGATACCAATTTTTGCTACCGCAAGACCGATCAGCAACGCAGCGGAAAACCTTATAGACGAATAACAAACCACAACCAGATGCAAACCATAATAAAAAAACAAAAGAGATTTAGGGGGAAACGGGGAGAACCTTTATCAGAACTCGAGAAGAAGAAAACCCTACAGAGAATTTTTTCGCCCTCCTCCAACGAGATCTATCTTCTTCTACAAGTTCTCTTTCACCTTCGACAGCCTAGATTCCTTATGGAGACGTCGTTTACTCCTTATGCTTTATGATCTAAACCATCCAAAGTTCACCTTAATTCGATGTTCTTGATCTCTTTTGGAGCGACGACTCCCCTTAAAACTTTATGATAAAAAACATCAACCCTAAATAATAACCTTAAGATCCTATATATAGCATGTACAATTTAAGTTATAATAAGATCCCAGGAATTACAAAACTGTCACCAAAAGACTGAATTTCGAGATAAACCTCCAACTGAAGATTCACAAAAATCGTCGAACAGACGTCTGTCCTTCTGGGGCAGACGTCTGTTTGACAGAACATCAAAAGTGCTATCAGACGTTTGTCCCTCTGCGGCGGACATCTGACCCGATTAACTATGGGTTTTCAGGGCTCAGACCAGACGTCTGTCCCTCTGTGGCAGATGTCTGGTGTCTGATCTGGGCTCTAGATCTTAATTGACAGACGTATGTCGCTTCTTTGGCTTCGCAGTCTTGAGCAAAATACGAGACACCTTAACAACAAAAAATTTATTAGATATTTTGATGTGATTTTCATAGATTTAGGAAAACCTTATGTTGGAGCTCTATGGAAAGATAATGTGATAGGGTTAGGAAGAAACATGCTCTTGTAGTTTTACCAATGTGATCAAGGATATGTATGATGGAGCAATTGCCAGAAGGTGAACGATTGGATTTGGAGAAGAAATAGTCATGTCCCTACCATCGTAGCTTACACCAATAACAAAAATTAAGCTGTTAGCTTATTATCTCTATATATTACTCATGAACGAACTTAGAGCAGGAATTCATGATGATCTCCTTGTTTGATGATGTTATATATATTTAATTAATGAGTTAATATGAGATATATATTCTTAGATATGTAAAGAGAAATTTTAGAGTGATGGATTTGAATCATCCAATGCAAATAGAACATATGAAATGCAACTTTAGCAAAATTGTTAGAATAAATAAACATACGGTACAAATTGGAGTGTAAGAAATTTCTTGGTATAACCATGTTTTATTTAGGATAGATTATTCATCGTGATGGTTAATCGTGTGAGGTAGTGCCAGGTGAGAGTGTAACCACTCAACATAGACTTTTAGTTTTAGGTGTTCGGTTTAGAAAAGGACATGTGAAGATTAGAAGTAAGGCAGAGTATAGAATTAAGTGGTGCGACTGAAGGAAGTTAACCAAGAAGCTTTTGTAGATCGTGTAGTTCAAGGGGCTGATTGAAAGTCCGAATATGATTCAGACACAACATAGAACAAGATACTGGTTGTATTAAGAGAGTAGCTAGAGATCTACTTTGTGAGTTAAGGGGTGGTGCTCCACCATTTAAGGACACATCATGGTGGAATGAAAAAATAAAGGCTGCTATTAAAATCAAGAGTGATTCTTATATATATTTGAAGAAGAGTAGAGATGTACAGAGATTTGAGAAGTATAAGATAACTAAAATGAAGGTTAAGAAATCTGTTAGGCAAACTAAAGCTAAGATCTACAAAAAGGTGTACGAGAAGTTGGACACCAAGGAGGCTGAAAATGATCTATATAGGATTGCTTGGATGAGGAAAAAGAAGACCATAAACTTATTTACGGTGAAGTGTGTCAAAAATGAAGATCAGAAGGTTTTAGTTCGAGATGGGATATTAAGGAAAGATGGAGAAATTATTTTGACAAATTGTTCAATGAGAGATTTACTAAGGATTTGGATGGACTTGTGATTCAACCTCAGGATATCAACCAAGATTTCATGCGTAGAATAAGAATACATAAAGTTACGAAGTCTTTGAAGAGAATGAAATCAAGGAAAGTTGTTGTTCCAGACGGGATTCCTATTGAGGTATAGAGATGCCTAGGTGAGATAGACATTTAATGGCTGACATACTTGTTTAATAAGATTTGGCAAACCAAAAAGATGCTAAATAAGTGGAGTACCCTTGTACCTCTCTACAAAAACAAAGGCAACATTCAAAGTTTCTCAAACTACCGTAGAATAAAACTCACGCGTCACACTATGAAGTTTTGGAAGAGTGTGATACCACACAGGTTAAGACAGAATATTAAGATAACAGAGAACCGGTTTGTGTTCATGTCTGGACGATCGACGAAAAATGCTATCCATTTGCTTCGTCAACTTTTTGAACGTTTTCGAGAGAGAAGAAGGGATTTGCATATGGGTTTTATTGACTTAGAGATAGCTTATGAAAAGGCATCTAGAGAGATAATATGGCGGAAAATAATGAAAAATGAGGTCCCAATCAGGTACATTGACATAATCAAGGACATGTATGATTGAGCAGTGGTAAATGTAAGGACTTGCGGCAGTCTAATATGTGATTTTCTGATCACAAATGACCGGTCAAGGATCTGCTTTAAGTCCATTCTTGTTTGCTATAGTGATGAATGAGCTTACTAAAACAATACAGGATGAGATGCTTTGGTGTATGTTATTCGCTAATATTATTCTAGTAAATGAAATGTGTTAGAGATAATGTGTGATAAAATAGTTGGGCTTTTGATATTAGATCCAAACCCGTATCCGTAAACTCTAGTATAAATACATATGTATTCCTCCATTAATATGCTAATGAATGAATTCTATTTTTCCTCAAATTCCTTGTTATGGTTTCAGAGCCATGTTTCGTCAAACCCTAGCCGCCACCTACCTCCACCATCAAACTGTTGGTTATAGTGCCCTCAAGTCAATTATTGGATCGCAGGCACGTGATTGCAATGATTGAGGGATGACCTATACCGGTAGGACAGTCTTACACGAGATGATAGTATGTTATCTGGTTTGCCTTTATCATCATGTACATGCTTCAGGTGATATTACAGATCACTATTACATGTTGATAGAGCCCATAGGATCCTTGCTTGACTACCAGCAGTATGATGGCGATCATATACGTGGGAGCTGGGTGATCTATAAGCACATCCTTAAAATGTCCTTAGTCGTAGGAGTTTCGAGACTGGGCATCGATACTCCAAGAGTAGACTAGTGTATACGGATCGAGACCCCGACGAGGAGCGGTGGCCGGTCTCACAAGCCATTGGTGTTAGTTGGTTCACCTAAGATGTATACAGGTGCTCATTGGGTTATGAGTATACCGGACGTGCTCGCCGGGAACCTGCTAGTTGGTATTATACCTACTGTCAGATAGCAGTTCCCTGGTGACATAAGTACAGGTTAGTCTATCGATCTAAGATCGTCATTTGTCTCATGTGAGTTCCCACTGTACTTTAATTACTACCCTACCAAGGGTCAAAGGAGTCGTGCAAACAGGTTTTAGTTGGGTACAGTCCCGAACCACATGGAGGCAGTGAGCGGATCGTTAGGGGATTCGTCTCTCCCGGTATTGGGGGTTGATGTCGCGGTGTGCACGGGTGGCCATCACCATAAATTCTTGGCCAAGGTAGTCGAGAATTACTGATCTAGGATCGGTAGTTTCTTAGGTGGTGATAGGTTTCATACCGACACTAAATGTCGCGTTATTAGAGGTCTGACTTTATCCACCCCCTAGACTCGATATGCGATACTCATAGACGAACGGACCGGACTGTACGGATATTGTCACTGTCAGGCTCAGTAGGGTTTCAGGATGAGTTTGCTCGTCGGCCTCCCTTTCGCTCAATACCTGGGTAGTCGTTACGTACAGCTTGTGCCACTGACGTGCTTGTGGTTAAATCCACTGCCAGCGTATTGACAAGTCTTTAGAGTCCTACATAGAGGGTTTCCCTGCTTCGGGCGAAACGTTGTAGATGCCGTATGGTTTTATGGCGGGGTTCGATCATATATATGCACTTGTGCACGGATCATGATCGGACGGATAATACTAGTGGGCTTTGGTTTAAGCCGGATCCTAGTATTATATTTGTTGGATTATTTTTTGTCTCTTTGTATTCGTATTCTTCGGAATACATATACAGGTATGTATATACGGTTGAGGGGTATTCTTGTAATTTATTACAATATTACTTTTAGAAGATTGCACCTTATCATGGTTTAGACATTTTTGGATTAAAAGGTTATTGAGGTGTAGGATGAGGTGTTTATTGTATTTTTGTGGCATGGCTAATTGATGACCCATGGTTACTATTCTACCATGCTTAGGGGTTTTGTTTGTTGTGAGGATATGTTGACTTGAGATATTTTTTGTTGACTAAGATATTTTGAGGACATGGACATTTATGTGATGGCTCTATTATTTCTTATCACACTCACACAACAAACAAAAATGACAAGCTATTATTCATTTCTTTTTCTTTTTCTTGAGTTGCTCTCAACACCTCATTCTCATGGCATCTTCTTCTTCCTCTAGCTCCACCCAAACCCTCTCATGAGTTGAGAATCCTTTGGTGTCTTGAGACAAATTAATCCTTCATCATTCTTGTCACGACCCAAAAAGGTACGTGATGGCCCTAATACTACGCAACGCCTCCAGACGTAACGCAGTAAAAGAAAGCCAAAAACCCAGAAATCTAAACCATAAAAATACGGAAAAGATAATATAAAGTTTTGGAAACATTTGAAATCACAACCCAAATTCTTTAAAATAGTTCACATTTTCTTTAAAATTTTGGCAGCACCTCCTTTGTAAAACAAGCCCCTAAAAAGGGTACAACATGAATATAAAGTAAAGCATCCCAAACGGGAGCAAAATCCACGCCCAACGGCGGAAAACAACACCACAACAGATATACGACGCCGTAGCGAAGAATAAGAGACAAAAGAAAGGAACTGTATAAAATCCACAATATATACAATCGTCCTCACCAAGTCTCTAAGTCACAACAAACTGGGAATAGATGGAGAGTACAATATACAACGAATATACAACACAATCTCTGATAACCACAAAACCCACCTGGCAAAACTGCACACTAACAGGCGAAGTGGTATCCGCAACCCAAAAGATGATAGATGAGGGTGTAGCTGAAAAGCTGAATAGCCGAATAGCTTGCCTTGACTACTTTGGGGAAACACCTGCAATACCTGTGGCACAACGGGGGTGAGTTGCCAACTCGTGAATAGTAAATAACATATGCAGGTAATCGCAAGAATGAACGTACAGCATGAATCTAATATATGACATTTCAAATATAATGGTCATGAGTACGAAATAATGGAAAGTACACTCACAAGTACCACCAATATGTCAAACAATAATGATATGACAACAGTATGCAATAATCATGCACTGGGGATATGAGAAAGTAAATGCGCAACACTCATGAAGGTACTCTCACAGGTACTCCTAATACATGGAATAGTGCACAAGTATATAAAGATGAGGTATGGAGTGAAATATGTCATTTCCACGGAATCCTGACAGCGTGGTAGGATCACAATCCCATAAGACAAATCAATTCCCAATTCCTCAATCAGTCACCAAATTAGCTCTCATATCATCTAAGTGTCACATCTCCTCAACTACACAATATCAATATATCTCACATATGTGTCGAATGTACACATCAAGTAGATCTCACATATCTAATATGTACAATAACAGTATATCTCCCATATCAAATGTACACCAGCAAGTGGATCTCACATCTCTCGTATGTACAATATCAGGTATATCTCACCTATATCAAATGTACAATAGCAAGTGGATCTCACATCTCTCGTATGTACAATATCTGGTATATCTCACATATGTCTCATGTACTACAGCTAGTGGATCCCACATATCTCGTCTGTACAATATCAGTCTATCTCACATATATCATGTGTACAACACTAAGTGGATCTCACATCTCTAGTGTGTACGATATCATCATCCAATCCCAATGAATCCCATGAGTCTCAAGTCAAATCTCCAGCACAGTTCTAACATCCTAAATATAATGACATAATAATATGATGAGGGCAATACACATATATTAGCGTCCCATTCCACTAATATTGGTGTAAGGGCATATATAACAGCGGCTAAATCCCCTGTTATATATACAAAGAGTATTTAGAAATATCATGAAACCAATGTGTCAAGCATCGATACAGAAAAACTGATAAGTACGTATCATACGCTATCCCGAGATCTCGAGTGCCTCGCTCTGCCCCTCGCCTCTCGACGTATCGATACGCACATGACTCCCAACGGTATCCCCCTGATATCCGCCGAGTCTCTGGTAATGTCACCGGAAAGTATGGCTCCCCTAGGCCTCATCGCCTCAATGCGACGTCGGCTCACTCCGACAACATTCTTGCTTCGGGGTACCTCCGGGCCCCACCATGTATCCTCATGCGGCTCACGACGCCTCCTCGCATAGGATAAATATCCGCACCGATAAATCTCATGGTGGATGCTATAATATCATCTCAAGGAAACCAGGTGTTTCAATGTATGCATAATTTCATGAACTACCACGGTTCCCAAATCCAGAAAACATCATGAAAATCCATATAACAATGCGATAATCCATGAATAAATATACGCAATATGAAACTGTACTGAAAGCGTATAAATGTAAAGCATAGCATACACCAGATATAAATGAATACATGAATCGTAAAGCAGAAATATAGGTATCTACCTATATGGTGATGTGATATACCTATCAGGTATGAATATGAAATACAAGTACACCTACCTGTATGCTGATGTGATGATGTAAAATACCTATCAGGTATAGGTGAAGTATGAAAAGCATATACACCTGTATCTATGTCCCTAGGTGTATATGTACCTAGCAATAATGGTACAACATCCTATAGGTAAACAGGAACTAGCATGTCAAGTCTAAGTATAACGATAAGAAATATGTATCAAGGTCACAATGTCCCTAACCATACAATATCATTTCTAAAATATGGTCGTGTATGTCATGGCAATTATTGACGGTGTGTTTGGCATCCAGTCAGTGCTCTCGCAATCTGAGCCGTCAATAATAGTGCAGTGTCCTAAGGATACTAGTCCAATCACAACTATCACTAAGCAGTAAGGTATATGCGCAATTCTAAACATGATATAGAATATGCGACAAAGGTAAAGGTTTCTAGCCCAGACGCATAACGCCATGCGGGCGATTCCCCTGTAGATGTTAAATCTACTCACCCACACTCCAAGCTAGATGAAAACTACACCCTGAATCCCCCTGTGGCAGTGTCCGTAGTCCTCGTCTGCGAACCTTCAACATATAAACAACAACAATATACATATATCAATAATAGCTACGAAATACAAACTAGCTACATCTAACCGACACAACAACACACAAACATCTCTTAAGTGTTCGTATCGTGGCTAACGAGAGTAGCGACACGACGAAAACGACTTAAGAGCGAAACCACGAAAACGGCACGATGCGTGTCGTAACACGTATCGCACGAACACGAAACACTAGAAACTGCACGATTGATCCCAGATTTTCCTACTGTGAAAACTAAACAATTTCAACAAGACCAGAGGAATCCTAAACATAGCAGACACCTACAGGCAAAACCCCAAACCCTAACTCCACTCTCTGGCCGGCGTCGCCGGCCCCTCCTTAAGAGCTAGCCGGCCCAGGCCGGTGCCATGGGGCTCGTCTTGATGGTGGTGCTCCAGGTCCCCTAGTACAACACAATCACTATGTTGAATTTCCCAGTAACAAACCCAGATCACAGCAGGTCCTAGAAACCACAATCCGACACTAAAATACGATATTTCGCATCAACCCCTAATTAAACATTCTAAACTGAATCTAATTAGCTAAACAACACTAAAAACACTTAAAAGAGCAGTAAATGAATTTACCTATCCAAAAGAACAGCAAGATCAAAGCTTTAGAACACTCCAAGTGAAGAAAGTGAGAAAACATGCACAAATATAGGATTTTGTGATAACTTGTGAAGAATTTTGAGGATTTATGAAGAAATTATGATGGAATGAGATGAGAAATGGCCAAGTGCAGAAATGATAGAGAGGGAGCTCGGCCATGTGAGGAAAGGAGAGAGAGAGAGGGAATTTCCAAGTAATTTCCTCACAAAAATGCATTTAATGCAAAGTCAAACTCACACACACATGCATGCACCTTCTTCTCACTTCTTTTCTTTTCTTTTCTTTTCTAATTCCTCCATTAATCCTTGTCCACACATTCTAAATGATGAGGGTTAAGTTTAACTTAGGAAATTTTAAGAAAAGTTGAAAAGAGAAGTTTCTAAAAATGTGCAAGCCGGATTAAAATAACATTAAAAATGGGAAAAATTCAAATTGCACCAAAACGTCCCATATACTCTCAAAGTGTGCGCACAAGCTTTATTTTCTCAAAACTAGGTGCTGGCAAGTCGATATGGCCGTTTGATCGCAATCGGTATAAAACTGAAAATACCGATGAATTTCACCCAAAAACAGAAACAAGCACAAAACGATTTCTAGATCGTTACAATCTCCCCTCTTATAAAAATTCGTCCCCGAATTTAAAATTTCACCAAGCATACCTTCAAAGAGAAGAGTACAAACTCCCAAATCTCACTCGCAGCTTCCCAAGTGATCCCCTCACTATACAGCTACGTCCAAGAAAACTCTCCACAGATGGCAAGACCCTTGACCGAAGTTTCTTCACCTGCCGAACCATTACACCAATGGCTGCCGGTGAACGAAAAGATCGAGTCCAAACCAATGGTCTGTGCTGAATCATGTGAAAAAGTCATGAAGGTATTTGCCAAAAATCAACACCATGAAAACGGGGTGAATAATCTATAATCTGGGCGGAAGTGCCAAATTAAAGCAACGAAAACTAACTCACATAAAGGATCTCAAAAGACCAACTTGAACATCTCCGAAGTCTCTAGACAAGCTGAGGTCCAAAAATCCTACTACGCTGAGTCAGAAAAACAGACTGGTAATCGACACTACCTGACTACACCTAAAAGTTGCCAATTGAAATGTCTCCTAATAACAGCTATCAAGAAGTATCCTACAATGGCGAGTGACAATCCCAACTGCCGCAAACAACAAACCAAACAAACACCTTGAAACGAAACCTGAAATTTCTCTTTACATTCCTGTCCACCCGTAACTATCTCACAAGTCACGTCAATGTTGGTGGAACTTGAATGAACACAGAGAGTTGACTGATGTGCTTACTCTAGGATTTCACGTCTCTACCCGATAACATCAGGTACACAAACGCATCCCTAACTTAGCACAACCTTGTCACAATCAAGGGCTCCGAATCAAAAGCAAGAACTGATGCAATTGCTAACCAAATCTCCAGCTGCTGAAAACTCCGTATACATGCCTCAGTTCAAAGACAAGAACCTCCTTTCTAGGTCTTTACAGTCAACGGTGCAACAATACTTTGGTAATCCTGCACGAAACGGCGGTAAAAACCTGCTAAACCCAAAATCAAAGGACCTCTGTCCGTACACAAGTCTGGGCATAAGCTGTACGGTCACGATCTCCCTCGGAACCATACAAAACCGTCTCCCGTAACTATAAGACCTAGGAGTCAACACAAACATGCCTGAAGGAACACTCCGAGAATTTAGCCAACATCTGGGACTCTACCAATGTCTGCAAAACAAATTCTCAAATGCTGCTCCTGTTCCTCAAGACACAAAGTATTGACCAGAATGTCGTTAAAACACAACAGCAACTGGTCGAGGAACGGCCTGGAAAAATCTGGTACATCATATCCACAAATGCTGCTAGGGCATTGGCAAGTCCAACGACGCTACCAACACACAAACTGCCCGTAGCACGCACAAAACAGAATTCGGAATGTCACTACTCCGAACCCGCAACAATGATGACCTGATCCCAAACAAACTTAGAACAAGTCTCGCACTCTGGAGCTGATCGAAGAAATCGTCAAAGCGAGGTAAATGATACCTAACCGCACCATAAGCCGGTTCAATTGACGATCCATCAATCCACAACCGAAAACTGTCGTCATCCTCCTGAACGAACAGAATTAGGAACTCCTCAAAGCGAAACACTCGGACACACAAACCTCCCAACCAACAACTCTGCAGCAGATCCTTAAGCTCCTTGAATTTCGCTAGCTCTCCTGAAATATCGTCGGAAAACTCTTGCACGATAAATACCCGGCCCAACAATCCCAATGTGGCTCCGGTATCTCGAATGAACGTCAAGAATCCACGACATCTCCTCCAAAGCTGACTAGCGAAAAAAGCTGAATTCAAGCTGTGATAGGCAGCACAACTATCCACCTGCACAACAAGAACTGACTCTCCGGGAAAACAAATCCTGACTGTTTCCACACGGTAGTCCACAGACGCCTAACACGTAGCTAACCAATCCATGCCCAGGAGAACGTCAAATCCAACATCTCTAGAAGGATCCAATGACGGCAAAATCTCCTCACCGACTGGCATACGACTGAAATACGTGTCGCGCAACAAAAGAATCGCTGACAGAAGTTAACACAAACAAAACGGCTGATCTAACTAACACGATCCTCGTCCCAACCACGGCACAAAGTGCGAAAAACCAACAAGTACAACAACGAATCAGAACAAGGATACCTGACAAATCTGCACTGGACGTCCGGGCGTCCGGTTGAGTAGAAACAAACCCTCGTGTCTGTCTCCTACCCACAACTGGCTGAAATCCTCCACTCTGTGGTATAGCTGTCTCGCGACAACGTGGCTCAGTACAAAATCTAACCCGATGATCCAAACTCCTGCACCGATAACATCCGGAAGAAAACTGCTGACCATCCTGGGGATAAGAGCTAGACGACTGTCCTCGTCTCACACCTCTTGTACTCCTATGCCGTGCACGAAACCTGTCACGACGACTGAACCTCTGTCCCTGGACTGGCACACCTGCACGGGTCCTCCACTGTCCTGGAACTCGCAAAGTCTCTGGAACACGTGTCTCGTCGACTGGAGCTACATCCACGGGTGCTACGTAAGTAACAGACTGCTGCACGCTGATCCCAAGGAACAACTGTCCAACTGGGGTGACAAACTCCTGTCGCTGCGCTCGAATGGCATCAACCAATGATCTCATCGTCTGGCGCAAATCCGGCATCTCTGTCACAAGCCTAGCGAACTGATCAGTCGAAGGCTGATCCGTCTGCAACTGTGCAACACGAGTGCCCTCCTGGTCAGTGCTCGTCTCACCCGAGCTAACCCTAACCTCGGCTCTCGCTGCATCACTCTGAGTCCCCGTAGTCATCGATGGCAAGGCTATAAATAGAGATAGGATTCGATAAGAACAAGGAAATCGAATATCAAGGATATGAATCATCAAGGAAGGAATCTCAAACAATTTGTACTTAGGCACTTTAGGCGAAATACTGCATCGTGGGTATGCTGCAGACATACACACACTACGTTACTCCGCTTAGGTAACCTACTCCATCATACCAGGGTCATCCTACACTCCGAAAGGTAAAAACCACGCTCGGATACCAACTTTGTCACGACCCAAAAAGGTACGTGATGGCCCTAATACTACGCAACGCCTCCAGACGTAACGCAGTAAAAGAAAGCCAAAAACCCAGAAATCTAAACCATAAAAATACGGAAAAGATAATATAAAGTTTTGGAAACATTTGAAATCACAACCCAAATTCTTTAAAATAGTCCATATTTTCTTTAAAATTTTGGCAGCACCTCCTTTGTAAAACAAGCCCCTAAAAAGGGTACAACATGAATATAAAGTAAAGTATCCCAAACGGGAGCAAAATCCACGCCCAACGGCGGAAAACAACACCACAACAGATATACGACGCCGTAGCGAAGAATAAGAGACAAAAGAAAGGAACTGTATAAAATCCACAATATATACAATCGTCCTCACCAAGTCTCTAAGTCACAACAAACTGGTAATAGATGGAGAGTACAATATACAACGAATATACAACACAATCTCTGATAACCACAAAACCCACCTGGCAAAACTGCATACTAACAGGCGAAGTGGTATCCTCAACCCAAAAGATGATAGATGAGGGTGTAGCTGAAAAGCTGAATAGCCGAATAGCTTGCCTTGACTACTTTGGGGAAACACCTGCAATACCTGTGGCACAACGGGGGTGAGTTGCCAACTCGTGAATAGTAAATAACATATGCAGGTAATCGCAAGAATGAATGTCACGACCAGAAAGAGCACGTGACTGGCACTTGAACCATATGAAGCCTATAGGACTCCATCTGATCCAAGTAAGCCAAAAGCCAAGAAATCTAAAACCATTTTGAAGAGTAAATAAAGAAAACTGGTTCAAAGAAGTGAAGAAATACAGGTTTGAAATCAAGGTTTTTAAATAACTAAGACGAAAGTACGTTTTGGAAACAATAAGTCTTTTCTAAAAATTTCGGCAGAGTCTCTTTTGTAAAACTGGCCCCGAATGGGGTAAAACAAGGATATCAATATATGCAAATGAAAAGGCATCCCCAAGCGGGAGCTAGCTCTTCGTCAATCGACGGTCACAATCACACATGATATAACAATATACAACGCCAAGTGGCGAGGATCAAAATCAAAGAAAAGCTCATAAGCAACAGAAAACCGCAATACTACTAAGCGCGACTCTAAGGTCGAATAATACAGCACTGTCTCTAAGTCTGAAAGAATATACAAGTTTTGGTTGATGGAAATTTCTAGATACAATGAAATAAATAAATACAATGGTGGTTCTTGATGCGAAAGAACCCACCTACCAAAAGCAAATCACCCGCAAGAAAGTAGTGTGCCAGAAATGCCGCAATGGTACCTGTACGGCAGAACCTGCAAGAACTGTGGCACAACGGGGGTGAGTTGCCAACTCGTGAATAGAAACATCTACAAGCAGAAACCGAATGCAAGACATACTCCTAGGTCAATGCGATCACATATAGAAAATCCTCAATATAAAACATGCAGCCTATAGCAAGGCTATGGTAAATATCTAACCCGAGTGTACTCTCATGTTTCTGTGTCAGTGCCTCAGATAACGATATAGTATATGAATGAGATATGAATGCGAGAAAACAGAATACATCTACATGAAGCAACAGTTTTCATACTTTAGTGAGATTTCTCTGTATTTTAAAAATAAGGTACCACAATGAAATCAGCATAAAACTGTGCCTAGCATCGGCACGAACGAAATCCCAATATCTCGATATCTCAAGTCTCAATCACAATATCTAGGGCGCCGTCAGTCCAGACCGGCCCCTACCATCCATCTCAAGACCACGACGGTATCCTCCGGATATCCGACGCGTCGGGTAAAATCACCGGTAGGTAGTCTCCCCCTGCCAGGCTCATCGTCATCACCACGTCTTCTTGCCCCGGGGTACCTTACCGGGTCCACCATGTACCCGAAACGGTTCATCCGTCTCCTCGAATCGGGTTTCCAAATCCATCAGCAAACTCATGGTGGACGACTCATACATCATGGGAAAACCGCACTTTTTATTTTAAAAGAGAAAATATGATTATTTGTGTCTTTGCGGTTTTCCTCCAAATCCAGAAAATCTCATAGAAATCCAAATCCAAACCTCAATAGCATGTAAAATAGTGAATATATGCATGAGAATCCATGAATGCGGCATAACAATGAATAACAGTATGCATGAAGTAGCAGGCAATAACTACAATGTCTGAACTATTAGCAAAAGGTCTATGTCAAGCGATAATATTTCTAAGGTGTACGTGACATAGCAATTACCGATGAAGATGTGTGTGAGCCGGCAAGTATGTGTACGTGGTACATACGCATCATCGGTAATGGTGCTGGTGTCCTAACAGCATGAAATCAATAATGTAGTACGAAACATAATATAAGCATGCGATGCGAAGAGAACCACAATAGTGAGCGGAAACTGAATACTAGACGCAACTATAACTAATCTGCATTACTCTAAAATAAGTCATACAATTGGTGCCTTTTGAAATAACACGAATCATGGGGTTTTGAAAATAGGGGCTACGGTGTTTTTATGAAAAGATACGTCGTTCTTGAAATATCCGTAGATTCCCTTGAGCTGTCTTTAAAAATGCCCACGATTCGTTAGTTTTTGAAATAGGTAAGAAGTCTCATCTACTCTAACAACTATACTAACTATACGGCTGAACTACAGGTAAGGGAACTGCCTAACCTCTGAGTCGATATATATATATATATATATATAGTCGGTGATCCCGCCTCAATGTCATATCGTAAGGTATCCTCGAGTTATGAGTGCGGATCTATCATCAATATCGGCTCGTACGGTAAATCATCGTACGGCATCCCCAATAGCTGGGTAGGGTCAACATCTCACTATCTCGTCACATAATAGGTATCACTATCATCAGATCAAACAGTCTGGGGTACTACTCTATGCCTAGTACAATCGATACCATCAATGAAGTAAGCATGCGGGGTAACACATATCCCAAGCCCGCAAGAAACACAAATCATATCCCATATATGAATCAATATCAACTCGCCGATCTCGCGGCGCGAAGTCCACATCATCGACTCATCTCCAAAGTCATCCCAAATCATCAAACACTGCAAGTATGAGTAGTATGCAAGGGTGTGAATGTAGGTATGTAAGTATGTGTGTAAGTATGTGCAATCGCTACCTAGGGTTCGTACTATACCAAAACCATAAATCTTATCATCAATGATACCATTATTCATATCAATGATCCTAACAACACATAATAAATATACGTGGGTATACGTATTCGTATACCACACCACGGACTGCGGGGGTGCTATACGCCATCCACCCGACTTCCCCCTGTAGATATAATCTACTCACCTGTGTCCTGCGTGTCGGTGTCGACGTCACTGTCATCCTCCGCATCGTCTCGGATCGTCGCGGTGTACCTACACATAACACACGTATCGCATCGCATCAAAACCAAATCAAAGCTAAAACGGCATACGAAGTCCAAAACGACACGATAAGGGGCCTATAGGTGAAAACCTATGGCACGCCTTCAAAACCATCAATAAATCCTCTATATCGTCGTATAAACGCCAAATAGTCGAGGTAAAACGAAACAAACCAATGCAGAAATGAAAATACGGAATACGGAAACAAAAATCCAAAACAGCAACTCTTGAAATATGTCCCAGATTTCACCCTAGGTCACTTTATACAAATCTATATATACCAGGGGCCTAAACTAACAATGTAGAAGCTACAGAACCAAAACGAGCCAAGGAGGTGGGACCCAGGCTGCAATTGGCGGCCAAAATGGCAAAATTGGCGGCCGGGAAAAGGAGTTGGGGGCTAAGGTTTGGGGTGTTGGTTCAATGGTGCCTGCACATCTCACTGTCCATCCAATATTATTTTAGGGTTCTCGGGGTAATAGCAGATTCAAGTTAACATGCACAGATTTCACATTTTCCCCGACATCGGTTTCTAAAATCCGTATTCTGTGGTTTGGTTCTCAGGTTAGGGTCTCAATTCATACACTAGGGTGTTGGTGTATGCTCAATTGAACTCAATTTCATAATATAACCCAAGTTCCTCTCAAACCCTAACTAGGTTTTCACCAAGTCCATAATATCACATAATATCGATTAACAACTTGCATAGGGTATAGGAAATGCTAAAACTAAGACAATGGTTCAGAAAATACCTCATTTGGCAACTCAAGAATTTTCTTGAGTTGCCCCTAGTGACCAAAATCCATGCTTTCTTAGTCCATCTTGTAGATCTCAAGCTTGTGCACACTTTTTATGAAACCGATATAGGGTTTTGGGATAGTTTTTGAGATGATTTGAGGGATTGAAGAGGGGAGGAAAGGGGAAAGGAAGCAGCAGCAGCAGTAGGAGGAAGAGAGGGAGGGAAAAATGAAGAGAGAAATGGCTAAGTGTGGAGGTCAAAGAAGCCCATACCCTCTTCTCACCAAACCCCATTCTTTAATCCTTTTCTTTTCTATTTCTTTTCTTTTAATCCCTAATTCAAACCTTCTCACCTCAATAGTAATCCCAAATGATAAATCATGGCAAGAAAAGTGCACAAGTGTGGAAAAAGTAGTGTGTGCATGTTTTGCTCAAAATTTGCTAAAAACCCGATTAGCGATTTTTAATCGCGATTAGCACTAAATTAGTGTCAAAATGATCACAACAACTTAAAAATGTCATAATTCACTAATTTACCCTATTTTAGAATTTTTCTTAATTTTTCATAATTTTTCTAACATTTTTCCTATTTAATTGCATTTAATATTAAAATAATCAATAAAATAATATTAAATTATAGAAATTCCCAAAATTAATATTTTATCTTTTTGAAAATGTTACAATCTACCCCCCTTAAAGAAATTCGGTCCCCGAATTTAAATTTAAACCCCCAATACAAAAACAATTTCAGTATAATCCATTTTGTCGGGGCTCCGAAAACATCAACACATAGAGAATATCATAAAAAAAAATGTACTACTCTACTAGAAATCAATCCCCAAAATGCACATATAAGAATATCCTATGCGTCTGGTGCGCAAGGAATCAAAATCCATGTATGTGTCAAATAGGTGTAGAAAATAGCATCTAGGTGCAACGGGTGTGCACGAAACATCTGTCGTAGGCAACGTGTGTGCCTGACAGAAGAAAAAAAAAATCAGGTGCATGTAACATGCACGAAGAATCCCGATTCAGTGCATCTGGTGTGCACTAGAATCGTATGTCAAAACACTAAAGGTGCATGAAAGCTACGCTGGAAGTGCAAATCACATCACTGAATACGATAGGCATGAAATCTAAATCAATATCTCAAATGTAATAACTATGCGCGAAATATATAAATATCCAGTGGGTGCATGAAACAAATATCATGAAACTCAATCATCAACTAAATCATGCAACAGAACGCCCAAAATACCGAAATCCAAAATGACGGATACGTGATAATCGAATCACAAAATCACAAATCATAAATACCGTCTTCGGTAGTTCCTCCTTCAAGGTCGAGAAGGAGTCGGTGCAATCCACTGCTAGCAGCGCAGGATATCTACCTGCCTCTTGCTCACGATCTGGCGTCCTCTGACTCTCTGGGTCCTTATCCTCCTTGCGGATTTCCTATCACACGGTCAATCGGCTCATCGCCCCGGTCAGGTGTGCTAACGGGGACGATTCCGTTCTGGCACTTCTCTGTCAAACCTCACGACCACTCGTAAGGCAGCATATCACTGGCGTCGGCCTCTGGCTCACGGTCTATCTGAAGTCTCTCACACGGACTCGAATCACGTATTCTGTAGCTTCGTCACTCTGTAGCAGATGTCAGGCCGAACTGCTCCTTGGGAACACGTCCCAACCATCGGAGGAAAACTCATCACTCGTCCGTCCTTGATCAATTCGCAAAGCATCTGGTAAGTCCCTTTATCCGATCCTGGTCAACTACCTCGTCGACAATGCCAACCTCTGGTCTGCTGGGTGTGCGCAAAATGACCACTCCTGGTCTAGGTCTTCTCGAATCGTACTCCAGAAAAGTCCTGTCGAGGTTCCTTTCTCAAATCTCAGTCTTGCCGAAAAGCCCGGACGTCATCATCCAATGCTGAAGCTAAAGCTTGTTCCGGAACGGCTGCATACTCATCGCGCTTCTTTCTGGAAGATATATCCATAAACCACGCCTCTGGGTGCGTATCACATCTCTAATATCAGTGGAGTGGAACATCATCTCGTCGAAACCTCGTACGAACTCTTTTCTTCACTCTGCTCAAATGTCGACTAATTCGGACTCGTCTCATCATGGCTACTCGAACTGCGCTCCGGCGGCTATCCTCGTATCTGGAGTCTCCCAAGCAGTGTCCCATCACGATATCCGAAAGATGTCGAACCATCCGATCGACTCGTCAGATCCTCATAATCCCCCAAGAGCTCACATCTCGGGTACAGTTTAATAGTATCGAGTACATGCCACAGCGTCGGTGGTCCAGCTGTAGAAGGGCAAACCCAAGCCTCACTAATGGCGCCGCGGAACCGCCGTAAACCCTAAGGTTCAAAGGCTGTCACACGGTCATTAGTCGAGTTAGGGTTTCATTCTTCTAGAGGGTCCATAGAATCACCTGCATGTCTTTCCGTATACTTTAAACTTAGAAAATAGCTCCTGACATTCGATCGTCTCAATCGACTCTCATCGAACCTGCGTGAAGTCGTCTCTAGCTGGAAACAATCTATCTGATGTCCTCGCATCGGTAACGAACGAACCACATGTCCTAGTCATTCATCCTCAGGTGACTAGCGACTCGCTATCATCTTTCTAAGAACATGCTCATGCTGCAGTAGCTCCAATCATCTGGGTGATATCTCATCATTTGCAGCAACAACTGGCTCCTACGCCTGTACGCCGAACAATGCCTCAATCCTCCAGGAAAGGCAACACATTGGCGGTCATCTCTGAATCGGTCTGCTCTAGATCTGAATAAGACTCTCCACACCGGAAATCTTCAACTCAACTGGGCCCGCTCTGGCGCAAGTCGGACGAATCACCTTCGTCTCTCAAATCGGGTAGACTAGCTATCATCTGTCGCGTATCTGCCTGAAAGCTTCGGCAATCTCAGCTCGTAAGCTCCGAAAGCAACATCCTGTTAATCTCAGCAACAGCTGGTCCATCTGTCTGCACGGTAGGCGACATTACAATCTCTGAGGTATGCTGTACATCAACAGTCCTCTCTCAACTGGCAGCTCTAACAATGACCGATCATCCGGTGCAAGACCAAGCACTCGCCTCCACTAGTGGTCACAATCACCAACACTAACTCGAGACGTTCCCATGTCACCAGAAAACACAAGGGTCGGCCCTCGTACCAAACGAGCTCACACCGGCCGTAACCCTAGCAGCAGCCCAACTGCGCTCAACCATGGTGACAGGAATCTCAATCGAGTATCAAAGAGAGCACATCAATGGCAAGAAAGGAAACAACAGATCCAGAGTGGATACATGATCATAGGGAGGAACAGCATCAATGAAGGTATGATCATGAAACTAATAGAATCGGGGATCTCAAATGGATGAATAATCCTGGATATGAAAAGAATCACTGATCTCAAGAAATATGCACATCCTAAGGTTCCTTAAGCGGAGTGGCGTGTCGTAAGTATGCCGCGGAACATACCAACGGTACGTCACTCTACTTTAGTCACCTAATCCATCAACCAAGGGTCATCCTAAAACGACGAAAGTTCGGGTTTACACCCCCTCGACCAAGTCTAAGTTCCGTAAGGTCAAGCCTAAGTTCCGTATATAAACAACGCCCTAGGCTCCACATAGTCAAACTTAGACTCGAACCAAGGTCAACCTAGCGCTCTGATACCAACTTTGTCACGACCCGAAAGAGCACGTGACTGGCACTTGAACCATATGAAGCCTATAGGACTCCATCTGATCCAAGTAAGCCAAAAGCCCAGAAATCTAAAACCATTTTGAAGAGTAAATAAAGAAAACTGGTTCAAAGAAGTGAAGAAATACAGGTTTGAAATCAAGGTTTTTAAATAACTAAGCCGAAAGTACGTTTTGGAAACAATAAGTCTTTTCTAAAAATTTCGGCAGAGTCTCTTTTGTAAAACTGGCCCCGAATGGGGTAAAACAAGGATATCAATATATGCAAATGAAAAGGCATCCCCAAGCGGGAGCTAGCTCTTCGTCAATCGACGGTCACAATCACACATGATATAACAATATACAACGCCAAGTGGCGAGGATCAAAATCAAAGAAAAGCTCATAAGCAACAGAAAACCGCAATACTACTAAGCGCGACTCTAAGGTCGAATAATACAGCACTGTCTCTAAGTCTGAAAGAATATACAAGTTTTGGTTGATGGAAATTTCTAGATACAATGAAATAAATAAATACAATGGTGGTTCTTGATGCGAAAGAACCCACCTACCAAAAGCAAATCACCCGCAAGAAAGTAGTGTGCCAGAAATGCCGCAATGGTACCTGTACGGCAGAACCTGCAAGAACTGTGGCACAACGGGGGTGAGTTGCCAACTCGTGAATAGAAACATCTACAAGCAGAAACCGAATGCAAGACATACTCCTAGGTCAATGCGATCACATATAGAAAATCCTCAATATAAAACATGCAGCCTATAGCAAGGCTAGGGTAAATATCTAACCCGAGTGTACTCTCATGTTTCTGTGTCAGTGCCTCAGATAACGATATAGTATATGAATGAGATATGAATGCGAGAAAACAGAATACATCTACATGAAGCAACAGTTTTCATACTTTAGTGAGATTTCCCTGTATTTTAAAAATAAGGTACCACAATGAAATCAGCATAAAACTGTGCCTAGCATCGGCACGAACGAAATCCCAATATCTCGATATCTCAAGTCTCAATCACAATATCTAGGGCGCCGTCAGTCCAGACCGGCCCCTACCATCCATCTCAAGACCACGACGGTATCCTCCGGATATCCGACGCGTCGGGTAAAATCACCGGTAGGTAGTCTCCCCCTGCCAGGCTCATCGTCATCACCACGTCTTCTTGCCCCGGGGTACCTTACCGGGTCCACCATGTACCCGAAACGGTTCATCCGTCTCCTCGAATCGGGTTTCCAAATCCATCAGCAAACTCATGGTGGACGACTCATACATCATGGGAAAACCGCACTTTTTATTTTAAAAGAGAAAATATGATTATTTGTGTCTTTGCGGTTTTCCTCCAAATCCAGAAAATCTCATAGAAATCCAAATCCAAACCTCAATAGCATGTAAAATAGTGAATATATGCATGAGAATCCATGAATGCGGCATAACAATGAATAACAGTATGCATGAAGTAGCAGGCAATAACTACAATGTCTAGACTATTAGCAAAAGGTCTATGTCAAGCGATAATATTTCTAAGGTGTACGTGACATAGCAATTACCGATGAAGATGTGTGTGAGCCGGCAAGTATGTGTACGTGGTACATACGCATCATCGGTAATGGTGCTGGTGTCCTAACAGCATGAAATCAATAATGTAGTACGAAACATAATATAAGCATGCGATGCGAAGAGAACCACAATAGTGAGCGGAAACTGAATACTAGACGCAACTATAACTAATCTGCATTACTCTAAAATAAGTCATACAATTGGTGCCTTTTGAAATAACACGAATCATGGGGTTTTGAAAATAGGGGCTACGGTGTTTTTATGAAAAGATACGTCGTTCTTGAAATATCCGTAGATTCCCTTGAGCTGTCTTTAAAAATGCCTACGATTCGTTAGTTTTTGAAATAGGTAAGAAGTCTCATCTACTCTAACAACTATACTAACTATACGGCTGAACTACAGGTAAGGGAACCGCCTAACCTCTGAGTCGATATATATATATATATATATATAGTCGGTGATCCCGCCTCAATGTCATATCGTAAGGTATCCTCGAGTTATGAGTGCGGATCTATCATCAATATCGGCTCGTACGGTAAATCATCGTACGGCATCCCCAATAGCTGGGTAGGGTCAACATCTCACTATCTCGTCACATAATAGGTATCACTATCATCAGATCAAACAGTCTGGGGTACTACTCTATGCCTAGTACAATCGATACCATCAATGAAGTAAGCATGCGGGGTAACACATATCCCAAGCCCGCAAGAAACACAAATCATATCCCATATATGAATCAATATCAACTCGCCGATCTCGCGGCGCGAAGTCCACATCATCGACTCATCTCCAAAGTCATCCCAAATCATCAAACACTGCAAGTATGAGTAGTATGCAAGGGTGTGAATGTAGGTATGTAAGTATGTGTGTAAGTATGTGCAATCGCTACCTAGGGTTCGTACTATACCAAAACCATAAATCTTATCATCAATGATACCATTATTCATATCAATGATCCTAACAACACATAATAAATATACGTGGGTATACGTATTCGTATACCACACCACGGACTGCGGGGGTGCTATACGCCATCCACCCGACTTCCCCCTATAGATATAATCTACTCACCTGTGTCCTGCGTGTCGGTGTCGACGTCACTGTCATCCTCCGCATCGTCTCGGATCGTCGCGGTGTACCTACACATAACACACGTATCGCATCGCATCAAAACCAAATCAAAGCTAAAACGGCATACGAAGTCCAAAACGACACGATAAGGGGCCTATAGGTGAAAACCTATGGCACGCCTTCAAAACCATCAATAAATCCTCTATATCGTCGTATAAACGCCAAATAGTCGAGGTAAAACGAAACAAACCAATGCAGAAATGAAAATACGGAATACGGAAACAAAAATCCAAAACAGCAACTCTTGAAATATGTCCCAGATTTCACCCTAGGTCACTTTATACAAATCTATATATACCAGGGGCCTAAACTAACAATGTAGAAGCTACAGGACCAAAACGAGCCAAGGAGGTGGGACCCAGGCTGCAATTGGCGGCCAAAATGGCAAAATTGGCGGCCGGGAAAAGGAGTTGGTGGCTAAGGTTTGGGGTGTTGGTTCAATGGTGCCTGCACATCTCACTGTCCATCCAATATTATTTTAGGGTTCTCGGGGTAATAGCAGATTCAAGTTAACATGCACAGATTTCACATTTTCCCCGACATCGGTTTCTAAAATCCGTATTCTGTGGTTTGGTTCTCAGGTTAGGGTCTCAATTCATGCACTAGGGTGTTGGTGTATCCTCAATTGAACTCAATTTCACAATATAACCCAAGTTCCTCTCAAACCCTAACTAGGTTTTCACCAAGTCCATAATATCACATAATATCGATTAACAACTTGCATAGGGTATAGGAAATGCTAAAACTAAGACAATGGTTCAGAAAATACCTCATTTGGCAACTCAAGAATTTTCTTGAGTTGCCCCTAGTGACCAAAATCCATGCTTTCTTAGTCCATCTTGTAGATCTCAAGCTTGTGCACACTTTTTGTGAAACCGATATAGGGTTTTGGGATAGTTTTTGAGATGATTTGAGGGATTGAAGAGGGGAGGAAAGGGGAAAGGAAGCAGCAGCAGCAGTAGGAGGAAGAGAGGGAGGGAAAAATGAAGAGAGAAATGGCTAAGTGTGGAGGTCAAAGAAGCCCATACCCTCTTCTCACCAAACCCCATTCTTTAATCCTTTTCTTTTCTATTTCTTTTCTTTTAATCCCTAATTCAAACCTTCTCACCTCAATAGTAATCCCAAATGATAAATCATGGCAAGAAAAGTGCATAAGTGTGGAAAAAGTAGTGTGTGCATGTTTTGCTCAAAATTTGCTAAAAACCCGATTAGCGATTTTTAATCGCGATTAGCACTAAATTAGTGTCAAAATGATCACAACAACTTAAAAATGTCATAATTCACTAATTTACCCTATTTTAGAATTTTTCTTAATTTTTCATAATTTTTCTAACATTTTTCCTATTTAATTGCATTTAATATTAAAATAATCAATAAAATAATATTAAATTATAGAAATTCCCAAAATTAATATTTTATCTTTTTGAAAATGTTACAATGAACATACAGCATGAATCTAATATATGACATTTCAAATATAATGGTCATGAGTACGAAATAATGGAAAGTACACTCACAAGTACCACCAATATGTCAAACAATAATGATATGACAACAGTATGCAATAATCATGCACTGGGGATATGAGAAAGTAAATGCGCAACACTCATGAAGGTACTCTCACAGGTACTCCTAATACATGGAATAGTGCACAAGTATATAAAGATGAGGTATGGAGTGAAATATGTCATTTCCACGGAATCCTGACATCGTGGTAGGATCACAATCCCATAAGACAAATCAATTCCCAATTCCTCAATCAGTCACCAAATTAGCTCTCATATCATTTAAGTGTCACATCTCCTCAACTACACAATATCAATATATCTCACATATGTGTCGAATGTACACATCAAGTAGATCTCACATATCTAATATGTACAATAACAGTATATCTCCCATATCAAATGTACACCAGCAAATGGATCTCACATCTCTCGTATGTACAATATCAGGTATATCTCACCTATATCAAATGTACAATAGCAAGTGGATCTCACATCTCTCGTATGTACAATATCTGGTATATCTCACATATGTCTCATGTACTACAGCTAGTGGATCCCACATATCTCGTCTGTACAATATCAGTCTATCTCACATATATCATATGTACAACCCTAAGTGGATCTCACATCTCTAGTGTGTACGATATCATCATCCAATCCCAATGAATCCCATGAGTCTCAAGTCAAATCTCCAGCACAGTTCTAACATCCTAAATATAATGACATAATAATATGATGAGGGCAATACACATATATTAGCGTCCCATTCCACTAATATTGGTGTAAGGGCATATATAACAGCGGCTAAATCCCCTGTTATATATACAAAGAGTATTTAGAAATATCATGAAACCAATGTGTCAAGCATCGACACAGAAAAACTGATAAGTACGTATCATACGCTATCCCGAGAGCTCGAGTGCCTCGCTCTGCCCCTCGCCTCTCGACGTATCGATACGCACATGACTCCCAACGGTATCCCCTTGATATCCGCCGAGTCTCTGGTAATGTCACCGGAAAGTATGGCTCCCCTAGGCCTCATCGCCTCAATGCGACGTCGGCTCACTCCGACAACATTCTTGCTTCGGGGTACCTCCGGGCCCCACCATGTATCCTCATGCGGCTCACGACGCCTCCTCGCATAGGATAAATATCTGCACCGATAAATCTCATGGTGGATGCTATAATATCATCTCAAGGAAACCGGGTGTTTCAATGTATGCATAATTTCATGAACTACCACGGTTCCCAAATCCAGAAAACATCATGAAAATCCATATAACAATGCGATAATCCATGAATAAATATACGCAATATGAAACTGTACTGAAAGCGTATAAATGTAAAGCATAGCATACACAAGATATAAATGAATACATGAATCGTAAAGCAGAAATATAGGTATCTACCTATATGGTGATGTGATATACCTATCAGGTATGAATATGAAATACAAGTACACCTACCTGTATGCTGATGTGATGATGTAAAATACCTATCAGGTATAGGTGAAGTATGAAAAGCATATACACCTGTATCTATGTCCCTAGGTGTATATGTACCTAGCAATAATGGTACAACATCCTATAGGTAAGCAGGAACTAGCATGTCAAGTCTAAGTATAACGATAAGAAATATGTATCAAGGTCACAATGTCCCTAACCATACAATATCATTTCTAAAATATGGTCGTGTATGTCATGGCAATTATTGACGGTGTGTGTGGCATCCAGTCAGTGCTCTCGCAATCTGAGCCGTCAATAATAGTGCAGTGTCCTAAGGATACTAGTCCAATCACAACTATCACTAAGCAGTAAGGTATATGCGCAATTCTAAACATGATATAGAATATGCGACAAAGGTAAAGGTTTCTAGCCCAGACGCATAACGCCATGCGGGCGATTCCCCTGTAGATGTTAAATCTACTCACCCACACTCCAAGCTAGATGAAAACTACACCCTGAATCCCCCTGTGGCAGTGTCTGTAGTCCTCGTCTGCGAACCTGCAACATATAAACAACAACAATATACATATATCAATAATAGCTACGAAATACAAACTAGCTACATCTAACCGACACAACAACACACAAACACCTCTTAAGTGTTCGTATCGTGGCTAACGAGAGTAGCGACACGACGAAAACGACTTAAGAGCGAAACCACGAAAACGGCACGACGCGTGTCGTAACACGTATCGCACGAACACGAAACACTAGAAACTGCACAATTGATCCCAGATTTTCCTACTGTGAAAACTAAACAATTTCAACAAGACCAGAGGAATCCTAAACATAGAAGACACCTACAGGCAAAACCCCAAACCCTAACTCCACTCTCTGGCCGGCGTCGCCGGCCCCTCCTTAAGAGCTCGCCGGCCCAGGCCGGTGCCATGGGGCTCGTCTTGATGGTGGTGCTCCAGGTCCCCTAGTACAACACAATCACTATGTTGAATTTCCCAGTAACAAACCCAGATCACAGCAGGTCCTAGAAACCACAATCCGACACTAAAATACGATATTTCGCATCAAACCCTAATTAAACATTCTAAACTGAATCTAATTAGCTAAACAACACTAAAAACACTTAAAAGAGCAGTAAATGAATTTACCTATCCAAAAGAACAGCAAGATCAAAGCTTTAGAACACTCCAAGTGAAGAAAGTGAGAAAACATGCACAAATATAGGATTTTGTGATAACTTGTGAAGAATTTTGAGGATTTATGAAGAAATTGTGATGGAATGAGATGAGAAATGGCCAAGTGCAGAAATGAGAGAGAGGGAGCTCGGCCATGTGAGGAAAGGAGAGAGAGAGAGGGAATTTCCAAGTAATTTCCTCACAGAAATGCATTTAATGCAAAGTCAAACTCACACACACATGCATGCACCTTCTTCTCACTTCTTTTCTTTTCTTTTCTTTTCTAATTCCTCCATTAATCCTTGTCCACACATTCTAAATGATGAGGGTTAAGTTTAACTTAGGAAATTTTAAGAAAAGTTGAAAAGAGAAGTTTCTAAAAATGTGCAAGCCGGATTAAAATAACATTAAAAATGGGAAAAATTCAAATTGCACCAAAACGTCCCATATACTCTCAAAGTGTGCGCACAAGCTTTATTTTCTCAAAACTAGGTGCTGGCAAGTCGATATGGCCGTTTGATCGCAATCGGTATAAAACTGAAAATACCGATGAATTTCACCCAAAAACAGAAACAAGCACAAAACGATTTCTAGATCGTTACAATTCTCTACTTCATCTACGGTATCTAGAGTAGCGATCTAGGTGCACTAGTTGCCTCGGATATAAGGTTGGAGCTCGTTGCATAGGCTCTTGGGTAGATCATCTTCGATGGAGGGAGACCGGAGATCAAGCTTGATCAAGAAAGCCCCTAGGAGCTTGGGATGATGGTTGAAGACCGAAGGACACGGATTTATTCGGTATAACCATTCTAACTTCTTTGCATGTTTTGTTATCTAGGGCTTATGGGTAGATCCGGGTAATTGGTTGTGGTAACGCCAAGTTTTATAAATTTTGTTCCGTATTTGGTCACGAATTGATAGACGGGGCGCTGCCGTAACCTAATATGGTATCAGAACCACTCCATAAGCCTTAGTTAACTCTTTGCGACATTTGAAATCCGCCTTTTTTGTCGTGCAAAAACTGTCGAAAAAGACAGTTCCGAAAACTGAAAGTTTGAGATATTTGCACACCCCGCGGGCTCACGGTTTGAACTGAGAAGCCGCGGGGTGGTGCATGGGCACCCCGGGAAACCCGGGGGGGGACCGAACGGCTGGGCCCACTCCCCAAGACCACCACAAGGTGGTCTTGGCGGTGGGGACCCGAAACTGCCCCACCTTGGGCAGTTTCGGGTCTGCCTCACCCCCTGGCCACCTCGTGGTGGCCTCGGGATGGGGTACCCCCTAGGCCCCCCCGAGTCAAAGTTAATTTCGTGCTCTAACTCACCGCAAAGGTTTGGGCGCGTTTCGTTTTGATTCGGACTTTCGAATTGGCTTTATACGGTCGGTTTTTGGAACTTTAGCTCATTGTTTTTTCATGGTTTTGGAAATTGGTTTAGTTTGCTAATTATGTACGGAATTCTAATGTCGTAGTTTTCAGTACATACATTACTATCTGCGACCGTGAATGTCATCAGAGCGGTACAACTTGTCTAATTGCTATATGTCTTTTAAACGGGTTTGCGAACGTGACATTCACGTTGATGTTTTGTGTTGTGTTGTGGTTGTAGCGGGATCGTCGTGGTGGATAGCTTGGGTGCAATGGTAGTACAGTTTGGATTTATTTGTACATTTGATATCGCGGGGCGAGCGTCCGACATATTGACTGCCGTCACTGCCTGTTTGTATATTATTTGTTTGGGGCACGACCGGGTTGAGGTCGATGTCACCGTTGTACATATTTTTCTTTTCTGTACTAGGATTACCCCGCGATGGATTGCACGGATAGCCGGATTCTGGAGGGCAACGGGTCCGCATTTTATGGCGTTGAGATGGTGGGGGCCTCACTCTAGAATTGGCGGGCTATTCGGCGCATTCGTAGGGGTACAGGTTGATCCAAGCAGGGGTGCTCAAGTTACCGGATTCCATGAAGTACCGGGTGACCCATTCACTTTGATGAAGGGGCTGCCTCCCTTCTGATTTTAGCGGGTAACTTGTCGCGCTCGTAGGGGTCTAGGTTTTCATTGCACAGGCTATCCACACGACCAGGGGACCGTCGGGTTTCGCTTGCGGCTCAAAGGAAACCCGGGGCTCCAGATTATCTGTATTGTTCTGTGATGTTGCATTTATCATGCCTGGAGCGATTATTATATATTGTTATATACATACTAGTAGATGTTGTATATGTTTTGCATCCGCACTAGTCCAGTCCCCCGCTCTGTCGTTAGCTATGTAACCTAACGGGTGATAACGGGTCCAGTGGCGAATGCGGATGGCATATACGTACATCATATTTTCGTTCTTTTCTGGTGTGATTAATTGATGGGACTGCGTTGATTCTGATCAATGAAAGGAAAACAGACATATTTGATGTTGTTGGAACAATTTTCAAAAGTTGTTATTATAAGGGCGTTCTCTTTTGTTTTGCACAGCGGTATTCGGTTATGAATATTCAGCACCTCATTCGATGAGGTAAGAGCCGAGATCTCTTCACCGGGAATGACCTCTTGGAAAGAAGTTTGCGTCAGGGTAATAACTTCACTATAGTCGATTACTTTTTTGCTTTGCATCGAGATATTCAGTTGGAATATCCTGTACCTCATTCCACGAGGAAAGAGCCAAGATCCCTTCACCGGGAGTGACCTCTTTAGCAAAGGTTTTCGCCACTATATATTTGTAAAAAGCTATCCGGTTCTTTCAACGATATCAAGTTCATTACGTTAAAGGTTTTTCGCCAAAAACCATTCGTAGCTCTCCGTCATTTCAGACGGGTAGCACTTAGTATTCATGCTATGTTTGTTGACCTTCATCAAGGCATAGTGTATGGTAGCTGTTTGTTACTTTTCTGTTGCATAGATAGATACGTTGGTTTGGGACAGTCGTACAGCCTTGTTGACCTTCGTCAAGGGCGAGTACGGGTGGGTTCAAATTAACCTGGACAATGACGGGTAGAACTTGACATGTGACTTATGATTTGTTGACCTTCGTCAAGGTCATAAGAGCATGGGGTAAAAATCACATCGGGAGTTTCAAACATACAGGAAACTTGCCAGGCATGCGCATACCTTCTGGAGTGTGATAACTTGAGTGGATTCCATCAAGTTATAATACGATGATAGTTGGATCCCGATTCCCACTGATGAGTTGGTTTACTTCTCGGGTGATTTTTAGATGATCCCGACTAATTCTTCATTTGGGTTTGGAGGAGAATTTGAGGATATAATTGGAGACATCCTAATTAGATAAAGTGATTAACCGTTTTGATCTAGATTAGAGTGCACGCTGAGTGTTTCTTTTTTCTCTCTTTGGCAGCGACCATGGCCCGACCCTAGACTAGAACTCATAAACCAAGTTAACTGAACCTTCTTAAAACACATTGGCTTTTGGATTGTCAGAGTTGCATATATCATTGCCACTCCTACTTTTACCCTTTACTTTTCTCCAGAACATTCCGTATCACTACGAAGATCCATATTTATTTGGATATGACCATCGTATAGTTACATTCGAACTTGAAAAAACTTGTTTCAGATTTGAGAATGGTTTCCGATTCTGGAGAAATTGAATAGGACTATTCAGTTGTCTTTTCCTTTTACCTTCTCTCAGGTTGTGAGGGCTCCTATGATTAGGAGATGGTACACCTATTGCGCTTATTGGATAGTTTTCTTCCAAACCATAGGCATGTGCCGAAAGGTGGGAAAGGAAGAAAACCAATTAGCCTAAGTGAGGTGTACAAAAGGTAATAAGTAAAGACAAATAAATGGATTAGAAAGAGGGCAAAGTAAATTGCGACTGCTATCATTCATGACCAAACCGCGTATATCATAGCCACTCCTACTTCACCTTTAAATTTCTCCAGAACACCCCGTATCACTACGAAGATCCACATTTATTGGATAATCCATCGTATAGTTATATACGAACTCGAAGGAACTTGTTCCAGTTCGAGAATGGATTCTGGTTCAGGAGAAATAGAATAAGGATTATTCAGTTGTTTTTTATTTTTACCTTCTCTCAGGTTGCGAGTGCTCCTACGATTAAGAGATTACACCTATTACGCTTATTGGATAGTGTTCTTCCAAAGCATAGGCTGGTGCCGAACGATGGGGAAGGAAGAAAACCATTTAGCCTAAGGGTGGTGTACACAAGGTAATGAGTAAAGACAAATAAAGGGATTTAGAGAGATGGCAAGAAAATATACGGTCACAATCATGAATCTGGATAATGGAAGAGGCATTACTAGGAATACCTGTTCATATCAGATTTTTGCATTTTCATACCGCCCAATTTTTGTCACATTGCATATCGGTAGATACTCTTGAGCCGTGTTTGCTAGTCAATTGCAGGATACAGGTTCTCGGTTCTAAAACGGTGAAATTCATGGAAAACACAATAAAATCAGGGTTCCTGCCAACCACTGAGAAAACACGGTCTCCGCTCGTCATCCGTATGTTGCCAGATACCAGTTTAGGAAGACAAAATGTCAAATCAATGCCACCTTCATGCACAAGGCTCAATGGCAACAACAAGTTCCAAGAAATCTACGCGGAGCTCAAGAAGATCTTGACAAAAGTCCACCTTTCCTTCAACAGAAATTCTGGAAGAAATGTGGAAGTATTTTCAGAAAATACATGTACCAGACAAGAGGGGACAGAAGACCAGGAAAGTACCAAGAAGCCCACACCCTAACTCATCTATATGGCCGCGGATCCGCGGCCAAAGGGGGGTCTAGGCCGCGGATCCGCGGCCGTATAGTGGCGGCAGAGCTAGGGTTTTTAGGGGTATTTGGGTCTTTGTATATGTGTTCTGGTGGTTGCCCTAGATTTCCATTCTCCAGCCTATAAATAGCCCAGAACTTTGAGAAAGAAAGGGTCCATTCTTGTATTTTCATTTTGCTAAGTTTAGTTGTGTTTCTTCTTCCTCTTCTCACCTCTTCTCCATTGAAACTTGTAGTGAGCTTGTGAGTGAAGAGTGATGAATAAAGAAGAACCATTTATTATCATGCTTGTCTCTTTATCTTGTTAATTGTTGTAATTTTAATTTGTTAAGTAGTTGTTGTTATTGTCTTGTTGTTTCTTTCTTCTCTCTTTTTCTTTATCCTTAATACGACAATGATGCTTACGTTCGATCCTCGCCAAGGTGAGGTCGCAAATAGCTAGTCGTATTCTTCTAATCTCCTTCTTTCTATCTTCCTCTTTTGTTTTGTTTTATTTTTCTGTATCATGATGTGTGAGTAGTTCATACTTGTTAGGGTAGGATAAGGGAAGTTTGAGAGAAGGAAATCTCTCTCACTCTTTCCTTGCCCAACAGCTTAATTCGACTCCCGTTAATTGATCCACAATCCGCTCCTTACAGCACCCTATCCTACATGATAGCGGTGATTCCGTAGTGAGACCGGTTGTGGTTGAATTAACCGGAGGTTATTGGTAAGAGCCAAGAACGGACGGACAAGCACCAAAAGGAAGACTTATGCGTTGGAAAGCCTAGCTTATACTCGCAAAGTCCTTCCTAGTCGTGCTAATCCCCGTTGTTGCCGATTACCGCAACACCGATATTAAGAGGGGCAACGAAAGATGTGGAGACTCCTAACTCAAACTAACCTAATCCTAACCCTAAGAAGCTCTCTTTAAATATCAACTCAACACATAGATAACCACAACAAAATCTGAAAAACCGGACTTAACTCGTTAAAGCACATAGAAAAAGACTCCCATCTCCCTGCGGACGACCCGTACTCAACCGGCTAGCTACAAGCGAAACCTTCTTGATTGCGGTATTTAAACTAAAACTTGAACACGCAGAACCACTAACAATCAAATGGCGCCGTTGCCGGGGAGGGTAGTTTATTTCCTTGTGTAATTTCGGGTTAACTTGTGAATATAACCAAAAAACAAAACAAAAAAATATACTTTGTAAAAAAATCATCTTTTTATTTTTGATTAGCTTTTGTGCAAGTGTGCAGGAAAATACAAGGTTCGAGTTCAGTGGCCAAGATGTTGAAAATATGGAGTTCAAGTACAGTGCCAAAGACGTGGGAAGATAGACCCACATTTCGCGGCTACACCGCGACGGACAAAAACGAAGCATCCGGTCTACTGTAAAAATCTGGAGCAGATACAGTGAGCAAATCAGAATTCCACACATCCAGACAAGCAGAGGACACCCACAGCAGCACACCCAAAAAGTTTGGAAGACCGATCCCTCCATACAGCCGCGGAACCGCGGCCTTAGCACCTGTTTGGCCGCGGAACCGCGGCCATTTGTTGGCTTCAGTGGTCCAAAATTTGGGTACTTCTCTCTCTCCTTCTCCCACTCCTCTGAACTCCAATAAACTGTGTTTTCTGCAGATTTCTTTGCGCAAACTCTTTTCCCCCTTCCAATAAACTGTTCTTGTGCAGGATTCTTTGCGCCGCAAATAAAAATTGTTTTGCAGTTGATTTGTTACTGCTTTGTATTTCTTTAATACGGACTTAAGGGGCTTGAAACCAATCCAGATTGGGTGGGGATTTCATCACCCTTCCCAGGACCCCAAAAATCACTAAAGCATATGCATTGTCCATTGCAAATTAAAAAATACTAGACTTCAGCCCTAAGGACTTCGCGCTCATTAGGAGAAGATAAACCGTGTTTAGAACCTCGCTTAACGGTATATTGTTTACGGGGTGTCTAGGAATGTGTTAAAGGCGCAACCGCCGAAAGAGAAAGGGTTATTTAATTAAGGAACTTCGCGAAAGCGTTGGACAACCTCCCCTTATCTCTGCACTTACCTGGCCTCGTGATCAGTGTATTTTTAAGCCCGTTTCTCGACACTGTTTAACTTCGACAATCAAGTTCAGGAGCAGGTCTAGTAGACCTAGGTTACCCTAGATCTAGGTGTGATTGTGCATATCTTGTTTGTGATTACTTAAGCCGTATATCCGTACATATTTCTGTAAATCTCTTTCTAAAAACAAAAAAAAAGAAGAAAAAAAATCAAAAACTTTTATTAAAACTTGCCCTTTTGTCGCCAAATCCATTTTTCACCCACCACCCATCGCCTTTCTCCATTGACGTTTTCTTACCCTCACCTTCTCCGCTTTGACTACACTAAACTCGTTTAGTGTATGTCCGCTTGGACTCGGGACACTAGCGCCCGTCTAGTCCGCGTTACGTTAGTCGCTACCGACTACGCGATCGACTCAGACGTCGATACTCCGTCCACTCCTCTTTCACCCCTTCCTTTGCCGGCCAACTCCGACGTTGACCGGAATTCTGTTCATACATCTTCACCTTCACCTTCACCAACCTCTTCTTCCGCGATGTCGGGATTTAATCCGAACATCTCTTTGACCACCGCTGGATTGGCTCCACCTCCTACGGAGACCAATCTCCCACCACCTCCGCCTGTTGTAGCGCCGCAGCGAATCGCGCTCCAGGATCGTTTCTATCCCACCCGTTCTGCACTTCCCACCTGCCTTTCTCTTCCTCCGGCCAATGGGGACAACTTTGAAATTAAGCCCCACTTCATCAACATGCTTCCACGTTTTCATGGGCTTGAATCTGAAGATGCCTATATCTTCATCAACAAATTTCAAAACGTCTGTGCCATGATGAAAACCACCCAGCTGTCGGACGATGCTATACGTCTACGGGTCATTCCGTTCACTTTATGCGATCTTGCTGAAAAATGGCTGTATAGCACCGCTTCCCACTCAATCACCAGCTGGGACGAGTTTGTTAAAGCGTTCCTAAAAAAATTCTATCCGAATCATAAGACCGCAAGGATTCGAAATGAAATCAACCAATTCTCCCAGCTTCCTTCTGAACCCTTCTGGAAGTGCTTTGACCGGTACAAAGACCTTCTTGTTCAGTGTCCTCACCACGGTATAGAGAAATGGCAACTTTGCCAAACCTTATACGAGGGACTGAACCCAGCAACGAAGCAGTTATTGGAAACCATCTGTCAGGGCCACTTCCTATCGAAATCTGACGAGGAAGCGTGGCAGTTCTTTGACGACCTTGCGGAGCAAACGCTACAGTGGGAGAGCACCAGACCGACGTCTTCTTCTTCTTCTACCTCCACTTCTACCGGTCAGTCTAGGGTAGGAATCCACCAACTTAATGTCTCTATTGCGATGAAAGCTGAAATGGCTGCAATAACAAGAAAGCTTGAAGCAATAGAGAGCAAATTTTCTGCTCCTGCCCCTGTTCTCCCCCTTCGTACCATTTGCTCTTGATGGCTACCCTGGCTGTCCTACGATTTCAATTACCATTGGGGATAAGAACATCAACCGCGCACTATTATATCTTGGTGCCAGTGTTAACCTGCTTCCGTATTCAGTATACGAGCAATTAGGCGTCGGAGAGCTGAAACCCACGCACTGCACTCTCCAAATGGCCGACCGATCGATCACCCATCCTAGGGGTGAGCTAGAGGATGTGTTAATAAAAGTTAGGGACTTCATATTCCCCGTTGACTTCATTGTATTAGACACACAGCCTGTTGCTAACCCCCGGAATCAAATTCCGGTGATACTCGGTCGCCCATTTCTTGCAACCTCAAATGCTGTGATCAATTGTCGCAATGGTTCGATGAACCTCTCTTTTGGAAACATGACGATTGAACTCAACATTTTTAGGTTGGGGAATCAGCCCGCCGAACCTAATGCTCATATACTGGACGTCTGCTCGATCCAGGAGATCACCCCTGAAGAGTGTGAATTCGAGGAGTTTCTGTTCGAACACGATAATCTTGACGCCACTAGTGCGTTCCTCCTCGAACCTGCTGCTGTTTCTGCGCCCGACAACGACTACGAGTGTTTTACGTTCTCGAACGATCTTAACCACGCACAACCCAAGTTTGAATCTTTCGAATTTTCGGATGAGTTACCTGAACCATCCGACTCGGTCGCCTACACTCGTTTTGAACCTTTGCTGGAGTCCTTTGAGTTCGAGACCTCTGCACCAATCTTGCCTTCAATCGTTTCACCTCCAGCGCTCGAACTCAAGCCTTTGCCGTCTTACCTTAAGTATGCTTACTTAGGTGAGAACGAGACCCTCCCTGTCATCATTTCGGCTTCTCTAGCTCCCGAGCAAGAGAAAGCCCTTCTCACGGTCTTGTACAGCAACATGCAAGCTTTTGGCTGGTCCATGGCGGACATCAAGGGGATTAGTCCCCTGATCGTTGAGCATCACATTCATCTGATGGATGATGCCAAACCAGCCCGGGATCCACAAAGACGTCTCAATCCAGTCATGAAAGAGGCTGTGAAGAAGGAGATCGTAAAATGTCTAGATAGTGGTATCATTTACCCTATCTCTGATAGCCAGTGGGTTAGCCCCATTCATGTTGTCCCCAAGAAGTCGGGCATCACGGTCATCACTAACGAGGCGAATGAGTTAATCCCTACTCGCACCCAAACTGGGTGGCGAGTTTGCATTGATTACAGAAAACTCAACGCCGCAACGTGGAAAGACCACTTTCCGCTACCTTTCATTGACCAAATGCTTGAACGATTGGCCGGACATGAGTACTATTGCTTTCTTGATGGCTACTCTGGCTATAATCAAATTCCCATCGCCGAAAAAGACCAGGACAAGACCACTTTCACTTGTCCTTTTGGCACGTTTGCATATCGACGCATGCCCTTTGGGTTATGCAATGCGCCCGCTACCTTCCAGCGGTGTATGATGGGTATCTTCTCAGACATGGTGGAAAAATTTCTGGAGATTTTCATGGATGACTTCTCCATCTTCGGCGATTCCTTCAACGAGTGTTTGCTGCATCTCGACGCTGTCCTTACACGATGTAAGGACAAGAATCTCACTTTGAACTGGGAGAAATGCCACTTCATGGTGTGCGAAGGTATTGTCTTAGGACATATCATCTCGCAAAATGGCATAGAGGTTGACAAAGCAAAGATTGAGGTCATTTCTAATCTGCCTCCTCCCCGATGCGTCAGAGATATCCGAGCCTTCCTTGGCCATGCCGGTTTCTATAGACGGTTCATCAAGGACTTTAGCAAGATTGCTAGGCCCTTGACTCTTTTGCTGGCCAAGGATACGCCATTCGACTTCAACTCGAGCTGTGTGACTGCATTCGAGTCACTGAAACGCTCACTCACTTCTACTCCCGTTCTTTCTTCACCTGACTGGATGCACCCATTCGAGATTATGTGCGATGCATCCGACTTTGCCATCGGTGCTGTCCTTGGACAACACATCAACAACATGCCACACGTAATCTATTATGTGAGCCGAACCCTGAACGACGCCCAACTCAACTATACAACAACTGAGAAGGAATTCTTAGCTGTTGTATTTTCTTTAGAAAAGTTCAGGCCCTACCTTATCGGCTCTCCAGTCATTGTCTACACCGACCATTCTGCTCTGCGCAATCTTTTTGCGAAGAAAGATGCCAAATCTCGGTTAATACGTTGGATCCTCTTGCTTCAAGGGTTTGACCTTGTCATTAAGGACAAACGAGGATGTGAAAACGTAGTTGCCGACCATCTCTCATGACTTCCTTCTTCGCCTTCGCTTCCAATTCCGATCAACGACGTTTTCCCGGATGAACAGCTCTTGACAGTATCGTGCGAACCCTGGTTCACAGATATTGTGAACTATTTGGCCACGGGATTACTTCCGACTGAATGGTCAAGTCAGGACAGACTTCGCTTCTTATCCCAAGTAAAACACTTTTACTGGGACGAACCCTACTTGTTCAAGTACTGTCCTGACCAGATTATTCGTCGGTGTGTCCCTGATGAGGAATTCAAGAGTGTGTTGTCATTTTGCCACGATCAAGCGTGTGGCGGGCATTTTGGGCCCAGAAAGACAGCTGAGAAGATCTTGCAATGTGGTTTCTACTGGCCACAACTTTTCAAAGATGCTCATGACTATTGCAAGACTTGCTCCCGGTGCCAACACATGGGCCGGATATCCCGGAGGAACGAGATGCCGCTCCAACCGATCTTGGTTGTGGAGATTTTCGATGTTTGGGGGATAGATTTCATGGGGCCATTTCCCAGCTCTTTCGGGAACTTGTACATCCTTCTCGCTGTTGATTACGTCTCTAAATGGGTCGAGGCTGTGCCCAGCTGAACTAACGACAACAAGGTTGTCGTTAGGTTCCTTAAAGAAAACATTTTCTCCCGGTTTGGGTACCCTCGAGCGATCATTAGCGACAATGGAAGTCATTTCTGCAATAAAACTTTCGAGGCCTTGATGCGGAAATATTCCATTAATCATAAGCTTTCTACGCCCTACCATCCCCAAACCTGCGGGCAGGCCGAAGTTTCAAATCGGCAAATCAAGAAGATACTGGAGAAGACGGTTTCCAAGAACCGTAAGGATTGGTCTATGAAACTCACTGATGCCCTTTGGGCATTTCGAACCGCTTATAAGACCGACCTTGGCATGTCTCCCTAGCGGCTTGTATACGGAAAAGCCTGCCACCTACCTGTCGAAATAGAGCATCGCGCATTTTGGGCGATAAAGGAGCTGAATCTGTCTATCGAGGATGCGGGCAGCCATCGGAAGCTGCAGTTGAACGAACTGAATGAACTTAGGGATGAGGGTTACGATAACGCGGTTGTCGTTAAGAATCGAACGAAGGTGTTTCACGATAAACACCTTTTGCGCAAAACCTTCGTACCTGGTCAGCAGGTACTGCTTTACGACACCCGACTTCACTTCCATCCAGAAAAGCTCAGATCTCGCTGGAAAGGGCCGTATTTTGTGCGGAATGTGTATCCGCAGGGCGCTGTGGATTTGGAAAATCCAAAGGACGGTTCACTTTTCAAAGTAAACGGACACCGATGCAAACCGTACCTTAGCGCCGAACCAACAGAGGAGCTCCTGTTCTTACAGGAGTCGGTTTACCCTGAATGATCTTCCTCTGCCTACCTCCAAACTTCGGTTATCCAGCCAAGAACAGTGGACACTGTTCCAAATAAGTTTGGGGGTATGTATAAACCATTTTGTAGATATTTGTGTATATTCTTTTTTCTTTTCTTTAAAAACAAAAAAAAAATTTGTATCGCTAACCGACAATTTAGACCCTTCAAATGATCTCTTCATGCAATGACAGTGAGGACACTGTCCAGTTTAAGTTTGGGGGTACGCTCGGTACGCATTTCTTACCTTCGCATTCATATGTATATTTTGCATCTGCATATTAAAATCCATAAAATCCATAAAAATTTGAAAATTTTCTAAAAATATAAAAACTTTTTTATCAAGTTAGCTTGTGGAAGAACTTTGATTCAACATTTCGACGGTTTTGTTTGATAAAATAGGAATGACTAAATCTTATGTTTAGATTTTAAAAACCTGAAAGATAACTCTCCTTTGAAGTTAACTATAGCTGATATAAGTCTTTACATCACACTACACGTGTCGTGAGTTTTGAGAATTAGATGACAAGTCTTTTATGTTTAAAAACTTTTAAACAGATAAATGATTTTCTGAGGATCAAATAGGTTTGTTCTGAAATAAGTAATGTCAAGAATAGTTTATGAAGTAAAGCAAATATGAAGGAATGTTATTGATGCCGTAATTGGAGCTAAGTCTGAAAAATAACCCATCTGAAACTTGATTGGAATGATTACACACCAAACCCACTAAACACGTCTTTTATCCAAAAAATAATTGAACTGCCGGTTATATCTCCGTTCGTATTAAATCATCTGATTTTCATGTCAAACTGTTTTTTGTTTTTGGACCTAGGTAACTTGAGTAATTAAGTCCGCTGGGGTGTTTCTACACCTAATGCCCTAAAACCAACTGGTTTGGGTGCATTGGCCCAAAGCTCGCTAAGAAGCCTAGAAAGTCCAGTTTAAAACAAAGTCAAGCAAGTGTTCTCTCCGAGTTAAAATTCCTAACGGTTCTTTGTGTGAGAATAATCTTTATAAAAATTTTAACGGAGATATGAAGGTTTTATTCTATGATAAAGACTATTGCACGTTCACAGAGGTGTGCATGAAATGAAAACAAGAAAAAGGTGGAGTGAAAAATACGACTTAGTTTCCTGTTATGGAAGATAGAAATTCTGAAGTTGAAACCTTACTGGAAAACGAAACTTGAAAAATGCTTAACTCTTTATAAAACTTATGTGATCCTTTTAAAATTGTTATCTGGGCTTTATTGTGCGACATGATGACTTTAATCGATCCTTCTGGAACTTAACGACACTATTTGCACTGCACGTAAAGACATATAAAATCTGTAGTTAAATAAGAAGCGAGGTGTGAAAAATAAAGGTTCGATAGTCTAGACTTAGGATTATAGAATTGTTATTTTCTGAAACAAAACTTTAGGGTTTGAATCTTAGTTATTTTACAAAACCAACTTGACCGGATTTTGTGGGTAGTATCCGCTGAAAACCCTCAGGAGACAACACTCCTCCTACTAGGGACACCTAGAGGTTTAACGGCTTGTTGCACATGCTCAGTGCAATCGCGTTCCCTGCGAAAGTGAGGTTAGGAAATTTTTTGTGAATAAATGGGCTTTGCTCGGGACGAGCAAATGATAAGTTTGGGGGTATTTGTTCATATCAGATTTTTGCATTTTCATACCGCCCAATTTTTGTCACATTGCATATCGATAGATACTCTTGAGTCGTGTTTGCTAGTCAATTGCAGGATACAGGTTCTCGGTTCTAAAACGGTGAAATTCATGGAAAACACAATAAAATCCGGGTTCCTGCCAACCACTTAGAAAACACGGTCTCCGCTCGTCATCCGTATGTTGCCAGATACCAGTTTAGGAAGACAAAATATCAAATCAATGTCACCTTCATGCACAAGGCTCAATGGCAACAAGTTCCAAGAAATCTACGCGGAGCTCAAGAAGATCTTGACAAAAGTCCACCTTTCCCTCAACAGAAATTCTGGAAGAAATGTGGAAGTATTTTCAGAAAATACATGTACCAGACAAGAGGGGACAGAAGACCAGGAAAGTACCAAGAAGCCCACACCCTAACTCATCTATATGGCCACGGATCCGCGGCCAAAGGGGGGTATAGGCCGCGGATCCGCGGCCGTATAGTGGCGGCAGAGCTAGGGTTTTTAGGGGTATTTGGGTCTTTGTATATGTGTTCTGGTGGTTGCCCTAGATTTCCATTCTCCAGCCTATAAATAGCCCAGAACTTTGAGAAGGACAGGGTCCATTCTTGTATTTTCATTTTGCTAAGTTTAGTTGCGTTTCTTCTTCCTCTTCTCACCTCTTCTCCATTGAAACTTGTAGTGAGCTTGTGAGTGAAGAGTGATGAATAAAGAAGAACCATTTATTATCATGCTTGTCTCTTTATCTTGTTAATTGTTGTAATTTTAATTTGTTAAGTAGTTGTTGTTATTGTCTTGTTGTTTCTTTCTTCTCTCTTTTTCTTTATCCTTAATACGACAATGATGCTTACGCTCGATCCTCGCCAAGGTGAGGTCGCAAATAGCTAGTCGTATTCTTCTAATCTCCTTCTTTCTATCTTCCTCTTTTGTTTTGTTTTATTTTTCCGTATCATGATGTGTGAGTAGTTCATACTTGTTAGGGTAGGATAAGGGAAGTTTGAGAGAAGGAAATCTCTCTCACTCTTTCCTTGCCCAACAGCTTAATTCGACTCCCGTTAATTGATCCACAATCCGCTCCTTACGGCACACTATCCTACATGATAGCGGTGATTCCGTAGTGAGACCGGTTGTGGTTGAATTAACCGGAGGTTATGGCTAAGAGCCAAGAACGGACGGACAAGCACCAAAAGGAAGACTTATGCGTTGGAAAGCCTAACTTATACTCGCAAAGTCCTTCCTAGTCGTGCTAATCCCCGTTGTTGCCGATTACCGTAACACCGATATTAAGAGGGGCAACGAAAGATGCAGAGACTCCTAACTCAAACTAACCTAATCCTAACCCTAACAAGCTCTCTTTAAATATCAACTCAACACTTAGATAACCACAATAAAATCTGAAAAACCGGACTTAACTCGTTAAAGCACATAGAAAAAGACTCCCATCTCCCTGCGGACGACCCGTACTCAACCGGCTAGCTAAAAGCGAAACCGTCTTGATTGCGGTATTTTAACTAAAACTTGAACACGCAGAACCACTAACAATCAATACCCGGATACCCCTTCGAAACATTTTCATGTTTCAGTTTCACTGTGAGTTGTTAATTGAAAACTGATTTCCCAATTAGATTCTTACTCCAGGGTATGCATTTACCAGGTTTGATTCTCACATCTGTATGGTATTACAGATGATGAGTGGGAGTAAGATATTGGGAATTAGGTGATTATATTCTCTTTATATCGGAATTCGTTGTAATTGATGATATTTGAGGAAATCGCCTGAGGTTTTGCCTGACGGTAAATATTTGGTTTTGAATATCCGTTGTTATGCACCAATTTCAAACTGATATATTTGTACGTTTATTTCATAAAGTGAGATATGATTTTTTGAAATTATGTCCATGACATTTACTTATATCAGTTGATGATTGGGTAAGGAGCATTAAACATCGGTGTAATTCTTTTTAACCATAGTACAGTTTTCAACCTACGACGCACAGAGTTTGAGTTATTCAACTCAGGAGACTTATACAAAATATTGTATGTTGTCCAGTGTCCATTAGGACAAAGGGGTTGGTGCTCGTACTATATCCTGTTTACTTGTGACTTCTCCAGTTTTAGGCAAGTGTTTCGTAGAAATACAATGTCCAAGTTTTGAGAAGTTATAGATACAAGAATAAAGTAGAGAACCATGTGTTGCAAGTATCAGGATTCTTCAAAGTGATCGAAGATATAGATACTTGTGTTTGGTATTCAGTTGATAGTAATGGTTTTGAGAACATGCTTCTCTTTCAGGTTACTTTTATCTGGATGCACTCCTAGTTGAGTAATACTGATCGGCCTCCTTCCATTTAGTTGACATGCACTAGAGACAGCTTCATGATTTGAATCTGGTTCCAATTAAATCAGTGCCTTTGTTTCTATATTGTATATAGAATGGTTCATATCTTAACAATGTTAAGGTCTATGGAGTTGTCCGGCTTATGTTTAAAACCAGAGTCTGGATAACTCAAGGCATGTTTCGGTAATGGCAGTTTGTGGGTTATCCCGGGCTATGACGAAGGTTAACTTTCTACCATCTGGAAGATCAATAGTGATATTGTTCTTGACTCGCCACATTTTTAGCAAAATGGACTTTTTCAGAAAACAGTAGTGGGAGTATGGTAGAACTGGAAGTGATTCCAGAACCACAAACAATTACTGAAAATTTAATAGAACCTAAAGATTCAATCGGGTTTGACATTCCATTAGCCACTCCGCAGATATGGTGGGTAAGCTCAGGCACTCGAGAGGTACTTCGGTATCCTCAAAGACGGTGACAGGGAGGTCTTGTTTACCCAGACTTGTTATTACTGCTGTTCTAGACTATGAGACCCGGCAGGAGGATGAATATAGTGTCGTTCTAAACTAGTTTTAGAAATACACGTGTATATGACTCTGCCAGAGGGTTGTTGTAGTCAGTGGGAGCAGCGGAAGCATAGTGGACAAGTAGCTTGTGTCTATTTATAGACTAAAGCAGGTAAAGCGGAAATATATCATCTATTTTTTATGTGACAGTCATAGGCTTTGACTTCATCAGAATAGGAGATGGATCTGTTAAGATGGTAGTAGGGTGTGATGTCCTAGTATTTGGATGATATGCACTTTGTAGGAAGTGAAATTCCTATACTACGATCGGTTATACTGTGGTTGTCACACAGTGGTTTCTCCACATAGGATATGGATATTATATCAGGCATTCTGATTATTTATGGTTTTAGATCTTGATTTGGGTAGTTTCCCAATTTTGGTATTTTGACACTATTCTAAAGGTGTTTTAGAATGGACGACTCCTAGCATGGTGATGAACCTGCAGGTTATGGAGTCACCCTTTCTAAATGTGTCTTAGAGACTAAAGAGGAGAGGGATGTGCATGATTGGCATATCACTTGCTTAAGCAATTGAGTCAATCATGAGATGTCAAGTACCATACCAGATGTTGTTTTTGCACTAGATGAAATAAGTTTGTACATTAATCTAATTCTGGAGAAACGTTCGGGAGCAGTTTATGAACATAAGTGGATGTTCTAGGGATTTGGTAACGGCAGCCTCCTTAGGGAGACAGTTATCATTCCAGGCTTCTAAGGTAACCTGGATGACAGAGTGACTGTCAGAGTTATAGTTTTCTCTCTTGACGAGGGGCAGTAGTTTGGACAGGTGGTCCAAGCGGATACTGAGAGAGGCATGGCGCAGGATACTGATTAAATTCAGTAGACGATACAGTCTAAGAAGTTTGCTGGATTTGGAGTTCATTTGTGATCTGGGTCCCATCAGATATCCAGACATATTCTAAGACATGTATCGATCATTTCGGGAGATGGCTTTCTACACGAACTTGAGATAAAGAGAGACATAGAAAGAAACATTGGAGCGGATCCACTCACTGAGGCTATTTCTCGAACACAATAGTTTTACAAACAGGTTTTGTGAAACTGATTAGTAGAGAAGTTGGGTGTTTGGTATCACACGGGCTGTGAGTATGCGACACCGTAATAATTGGCCTTAAGTGCAAGTGGGAGATTGTTGGCTATAGTACCCTCAAGTCAATTATTGGATCGCATGCACGTGATTGCAATGATTGAGGGAGGACCTATATATAGGGTTTCTTAGCACGACAGCAAGGTTTCGGGAGGTATCGTCTATGCCATTTTGAAAAAAATGCCATGCTAAACAACCCTAAACCTAGAATCTTTAACTAAAGATTTAGACAATAGCAAATGTAAACAACTTTACATCAAGAGAACAAGGAATACAATCTTTGTAGACCGGTCCTTCTCTTCACTTGCTCCGTGTAGTAGTCCCACGACTCCACTAGGCTTCTTTTGAGACTTTGAACGAGCTTCCTCCGATGACCTTCGTGCCGAAGATGATCCACGCGAAGTTCCTTCAACTCAAGATACCTTTACACTAAACTCTTTAGCGTATGAAACACGCTACACTCGATCGCTGGTCAAGTGTAGGATGGTGAAGTAGGGGATGTTAAAATCTCACAAGTTTGTGATCAAGTTTCATGGTTCACATCATATGTGAGGGTTGAAGCTTGAACCATGACATGAGGAGGAAGAAGAAGCTAGAGAGCAACTCAAGAAAAATGGCTAAGTATTGAGAATGAGCTAGAATGAATGGCAACACTTGACCCCTCACTCATTCAAGCATGGAATTTTGCAATATAAAATTGCAACCATGCTTGAATAGTGAGTCAAGATGAATAAACAAAAGTAAATCCCATGCTTGCAACCATGCCTTCACTTTCCACCCTATTTCTATTTTCACAAAATAGAAATATATATGCCATGCTTCATTAATATATATATTAATATATATATATATATTAATATATATATATATAATGAAGAATAATTAGTGAGCTAATGATATTAGTCAAGATATAATTATATCACATATAATATATATCACATTATTAAAACAACACTTGATCTAATAATCCGGTTATATCACATATGACCGACTAATATCATTTATCCGTATATCACATTATCGAATCAACACTTGATTCGACAATCTGGTTATATCATATATAACCGAACTGATAACAGATGACTGCCAGATTACAATACGGTATCACATACTCGTATTTAATCAGGCCCACATGTAGGGTTCCTAGGCACTCTTGTGAAGATTCATAAAGCATCAACCATGCCCGAATAAAATTTTAGATGTGCCGAACAACCCAAAGACGGGATCTTTGCTAGATTATTAGGGTTTAACATGCAAGATAACATCTTTAATACTAAGTGTGAGGGATTACAACCTTTGTAGTCCGCTCCTTCGCTTCACAAGCTCCGAGTAGAAGTCCCTTCGCCGCGATCCATGATCTCCCGGACTCAAGAGAGGCTCCACGACTCGAATGATCCATGCTAGCTTGTAGTGTTCCGCTTCTCCGATGATCTACGTCGAACTTGCTATAATTCAAGCTTTCTCACTCTAATGAGGTGAACACCCTAATCTAATGGGCTAGATTAGATGAGGATGATGGAGTAGTATTTATGCTTTCTTTTTATATCATTTTCTCACAAGAACTCATCACAAAAGGAAATCACAAGTGAGCTCTCTCAAAAACTCAAGAGAGAAGAAGATGAAAAATAATGAGATAATTCTTTTTGTGATGAATAGTAGTAAAGAATATATGATTGATTATGGAACCATGGTCAAGGATGAGAGGCTAAACCTTTATAGAGAATAAACTAGAGTTAGGGTTTGGTTAGGTCAAGAATGAGTCATGGATAAGTATCAACCATAATATCTTAACCAAGACAAAAGGAAATCCTTCTAGAAAGAGCAAGAAGGAACTAAACCTAATCAAACCCTAATATCTTTTTATCATCCCTAAACATGTTTCATAATAAATCATATCATGTCACAATAATATATATCACATATATATTATATATTTGCAACAAAAGAAAATAATACAATTAACATATATCACATATATATCAATGTATTAATCCGGTGAGAAAATGAAATAATAAAGCGAGCCAATATTAGATAATGTAATACAATATATCATATATATCATTATACATTAAATCATCGAATCAACACTTGATCCGACGATCCGGCTATATCGAATATAACCGACTAATATATCATGTACCGATTCATCGAATCAACACTTGATTCGATGTCCCGGTTCATATCTAAATATCGCGAGAATATAATACGGTATCTCATATCGCATTATCCTCGGTCCTGCACATATCACATATGTGCCTCTACTCCGTTTTGCCTGAGCCAAGAAACCTCTGTGTAGGACTCTAAAGAATCGTCAATACACCGACAGCAGGTGATTATCATATCAAACACCCACAAGCTGCAAGCGGTCAGCTAAACGTAACAGCCACCCAGGTATTGAGCGATCAGAAGATCAACAAGCTAGCCTGTCCGTTCTCCTGTGAATCCAATTAGTAACACTCCCGTACAGTCCGGTCTGTTCGTCTGATATGTCGCATATCAAGTCTAGGGGTGGTATACGTCAGACCCCAGTAACCGATAAGTCGTGTCGATGTGAGGCTCATAACAGGTCGAGAAACTACTGGTAACACTTACCAGTAAATCTTTATATCATCCCTGGCCAGAGACTTCCAGTTATAGCCAATCGAACACAGCACAACATCAACTCCCTATACCGGGAGAGACGAATCCCCTCCTATCGCTCATTGCCTCCTTTTGATTCGGGACTGTACCCAAAAGCCACCGTTTTGCACGCCCTCTTGGACGTGGTAAGGTGGAAATCAAAGCACAGTGGGAATCACACAAGTCTCTATGACGATATCGGGTCTACAGACTACCCTGTACCAGTGTCATCGGAGAACTGCCATCTGACGTGTGGTATATCACCATCTGGGAGTTCTCGGCGAGTCCGTCCAGTATACCCAGTCTCCACTAAGCACCCGCACACCATCTCTGGTGTCAAACACCGATGGATATGGGATCATCCATCGCCCATCATATGGGTCAAGATGCGTATACGCTAGTCTACTCTGGTGTATCGATGCCCTGTCTCGATATACCCTCGACTAGGAACAGTTATAGGATGTACTCATCGACTACTATGGCCCCACTAGTATGATCTCATTATAGTCCCAGTAGTCGAGTACAGATCCTAAGGGCTTTATCAACATGTGAGAGTAAGGCAGTAAACCAATACAAGTCAACATGTTAAGATAAAGTGAAACCAAATAGCATACTATCATGACGATCAAGAAAGTCCTCTCTGTATATATCTAAGCATCCATCATAATATATATCATATGTACAACAATGGCCTCTAGGGCATATACATAACTAACACCACACACATATCACATATGTGTCTTACCTCGTTTCGCTTGAATCAGGGAACTTTTGTGTGGGACTCTAAAGACTCGTCAATACGCCAGCAGTAGGTGATGATCACATCAGTCACCTACAAGCCGTCATCGGTACTAGCTGGACGTAACGGCTACCCGGGTATTGAGCGATATGAAGATCAACAAGCAAGCCTCTCCACAGTCTCCATGAAGCCTATCAGTAACACTACCGTACAGTCCGGTCTCTTCGTATGATATGTCGCATATCATGTCTAGGGGTGGAAATCGTTAGACCCCAGTAACGTGATATGTCTGTTGGAGATAGTGCCCTCATAGTCAATTATTGGATCGCAGGTACGTGATTGCAATGATTGCGGAGGACCTATACCGGTAGGACAGTCTTACTCGAGATGATAGTGTGCTATCTGGTTTGCCTTTATCAGTCGTGTACATGTTCAGGTGACTGATTGCATGTTACACTTTGATAGAGCCCTTAGGATCTTGCTTTACTACCAACAGTATGATGGCGATCATATACGTGAGAGTTGGATAGTTTATATGCATATCCTTAATTGTGGTCCCTAGTCGTGGGAGTTTCGAGACAGGGTATCGATACTCCGGAGTAGACTAGTGTGTACAGTCTAGACCCCGACGAGGGGCGGTGGCCGGTCTCACAAGCCACTGGTGTTAGTTGGATCACCTAAGATGTATACAGGTGCTCATTGGGTTATAAGTACACCGGACAGGACTCGCCGGGAATCTGCTAGTTAGTATTATATCTACCGTCAGATAGCAGTTCCCTGGTGACATGTGTACAGGTTAGTTCATCGACCTGAGGTCGTCATTTGTCTCGTGTGAGTTCCCACTGTGCTTTGATTTCTACCCTACCACGGCTCAAAGGAGTCATGCAAACAGGTAGCTTTTGGGTACAGTCCCGAGCCATATAGAGGCACGTGAGCGGATCGGCAGGGGATTCGTCTCTCCCGGTATTGGGGGCGAGGTCGTGCTGTGTCTAGGAGAGCCATTACACAAAGTCCATGGCCATGGCAGGAGATTTACTGGTAGGTACTCCAGTAGTATCTCAGGGTGTTATTGGGCTACACTCCGACACGACTTATACTGCTTCTGGGGGTCTGACGTTACTAGCCCCCTAGGCGGATATGCGATACTCATTGACGAACGGACCGGACTGTATATACATTGTCACTGTTAGGCTCAGTAGGGTTTTCGGAGGAGTTCGCTCATCGGTCTCCCTTGAGTTCGCTCCTCGGCCTCCCTTGAGGTCAGTCCATGGGCAGCCGTTATGCATTGCTAGTGCCGCCAACGTTTTATGGTTAAACCCACTGCCATGGTACTGACGAGTCATTAGAGTCCCCCACAGAAAGTTTCCCAAGTTCGGGCGAAACGTTGTAGAGGCCGTATGGTTTTATGGCAGGGTTCGGAAAATGCACGTGCGTTTACGCACGTGTCAGTTTTCGGGCAGATGATACTGGTCGGCTTTGGTTTAAGCCGGATCCGAGTATTATATTGAGTAGGTATAATATCTTTGTCTCAGTTGCATTTGTATTCGGTCGTAATACAAATGCGGGTATATTTATACAGTTTCGGGGTTATCCTGAAAGTCGTTTCAGGATCACTTTTGGAAGTTGCCAGTTTCCAGTTTTCTATCAGCCGTCTTTTAACATTCTGTTAAAGACGGATTTATCTTTTCTTCAGATATGATGAGTCAGTATTCTAGAAGTTTCTAGATATGATGACAAGGATGGTGACTAGGTTCATGAACCTTTAATTGCATTTATTATGTGATGACTAAGTGATTATGACTCATGCTTTGACATTAACACATTTTGTTCTTGTTAAGATATTTTCTTCATGATATGCTTCATCTTGTGGTCACATCCCTTCTCCTACAGTCACCCCCCACTCCTATAAGTGGCCGGCCTCCTCCTCACTCCCTCACTTGATGGTTTCATTGGAAAAAAGGATATGATAGGTTTTTGGGGTGTATGGAATTTTACAGTTCATTTCATTCCATCACCCGATTTCCACGGCAACTTCATTAACCGATCGTCCACGGATTTGGACGAAGTGAGACAAAGTCATCTACTCATTCTCTACATCATTCTTGGTCGTCTCTTTTAGCAAACTTGACGATCGAGTTGCCTCAAGTCAGAGGCGGGAGCCCGTTTAAAGAATCGGTGATGTGGTGTCACCTCGACGAGGATATCGGAGATCGACGAGATCAAAGCAGCCGCAACGGAGCGTGGGATGATGGTTGAAGAACGAAGGACTCGGATCATTCGGTATAACCTTTCTACACTCTTTACAGTTTGTTAGTTTAGCAATAATGGAAGATCCGGGTTAAAGTATACGATAGCGCCAGATAAAAAGTTTTTGTTCCGCATTTGGCGTCTGTAGACGGCCGGGGCGCTAGCGTAGACTTACAGTGGTATCAGAGCCTAACCATTTTGCTATGCTAACTTGTGCTAACGCGTTTAAAACATCGATCCGACCGGAAATCGAAAATGGCAAAATCCTAGCTTGACAGTTTCTGTCGATTTTAAATGGTCTCCTAAAATTTTTCTACACATCTCAGAATACTTTGCAGGCTTTTATTAGAACGACATAGAAATTTGGGCACGTGATTCGATGAGACTGCCGCGGAAATGCGGTCAAACCTATGGTTTGACCGCGCTTCCGCGGCCAAACAGTGAGCTCGTGGCCCCAAATTTTTACAGTGGGTTCTCTGTTGGATTTTGGGGTTTTTGATAAATATCGTTTTGGCCGAGATTTTGTTACTGTTCACCAGTAAGCCATGGGGCCCACTTTTTGATATTTGGTCGATCGAAATTTAAACACGTTAGTTTACAGTGCTTACATTATATCTCCGACCGGGAATGTCATTTGATCTGTAGACCGCGTCTGCTTGCTATAGTTCTTTTAGACGGGTTTGCGAACGTGACATTCGCGTTGATGTTCTGTGTTGTGCTGTGATGTTGCGGATTTGTCGTGGTGGATAGCAGTGTGCAATGGTAGTACAGTTTGTGTTTATTTGTACATTTGATATTGCGGGGCGAGCGTCCAACTTGTGGACTGCCGTCACTGCCTGTTGTATAATATTCTTTTGGGGCACGACCAGGTTGCGGTCGATGTACCTATTGTACTATTTTTATTACTGTGCTAGGTTTTGCCCCGAGACGGAGTGCACGGATTGCCGGGTTCTGAGAAGCCACGGGTCCGCATCTCATGGCTTTGAGAGGCAGAGGGGTCCCACTCTAGAATTGGCAGACTATTCGCCGCACTCGTAGGGGGTACAGGTTGACCCAAGGAGGGGTGCCCAAGATTACCGGATTCCGTGAAGTGCTGGGTGGTCCATTCACTATGCTGTAAGGGGCTGCCTCGCTTCAGTTTTTGGCGGGTAACTTGCCGCACCCGTAGGGGTCTAGGTTTCATTGCACAGGCTATCCACACGACAGGGGAACGTCGAGTTTCAGCAGCGGCTCTGTGAAACCCGGGGATCCCAGATTATCTGTATTGTTCTGTGATGCTTATTACTTTTCTGTAATGTTGCATATTATCACGCCTGGAGCGATTATTGTATATTAGTTTATATACTATTAGATGTTGTATATGTTTTACACCCGCGCTAGTCCAATCCCCGCTCTGTCGTTAGTTAAGTAACCTAACGGGTGATGACGGGACCAAGTGACGAATGCGGATGGCATATACGTACATTTTATTTTCGTTCTTTTCTGGTGTGATTGAATGATGGGACTGTGTTGATTCTGATCGACGCAAAGTAAAACAAACCTGTTTACAGTTATTGGAACAAATTTAAAAAGTGTTGTTACAAAGACGTTTCCTTTTGTTATGCATAGCGGTATTCAGTGGAATATCCTGCACCTCATTCGACGGGACAAGGGCCGATATCCCTTCACCGGGACTGACCCCTTGGACAGAAGTTTGCGTCAGAGTAATAACTTTACTATAGTCGATTACAAGTTGCTTTGCATAGCGGTATTCAGTGGAATATCCTGCACCTCATTCCACGAGGAAAGAGCCGAGAACCCTTTACCGGGAGTGACCTCTTTAGCAAAAAGTTTTCGCCACTATATTTTAAAAAAGCTATGAGGTTCCTTCAGCGATATCAAGTTCACTACGCTAAAGGTTTTTCGCCAAAAACCAGTCGTAGCCCTCCGTCACTTCTTTTGGATATTTAGTAGTATTCAAGCTATGCATTTTAGCCAAAGTTAAGGCATAGTGTTTGGTAGCTGCTGGGTATTCAATTGTTGCATAGATAGATGAGTTAGTTTGGGACAGTCGTTCTGCCGATTGGCCAACGTCAGGGGCATGTGCGGGTGGGTTCAAATTGACAAGATAGTTATGGGTAGAACTTGGCATGTGACTTATGACATTTTGACCAACGCCAAGGTTATAAGAGCATGGTGCAAAAATTATATCGGGAGTTTCTAAAGAAACTGAAACTTGCCAAGTATGCGCATACCTTTTGGAGTATGAGTAACGTGGATGCATTCCATCACGTTATCATGCGATGAGAGTTGGATCCCGATTCCCACTGATGAGTTGGTTTACTCTTCGGGTGATCCCGATTGATTCTTCTTTAGGTTTGGAGGAGAATTTGACAGGACAATGGGAGGTTTCCGGATTAGATAAAGTTATGACCATTCTGATCTAGGTTAGAGTGCACGCAGAGTGTTTCTTTTTTCTCTCTCTCTTTGGCAGTGACCTTTGACCGACCCTAGACTATGACTCAGATGACCAGGTTGACCGAACCTTCTTAAAATACTGGCTTTTGGATTGTCTGTGTTGCATAAGTCATTGCCACTCCTTCTTCTACCCTTTGCATTTCTCAGAACACCCGTATTACTACGGATATCCACTTCCATTGGATAGATCCATCGTATGGTTATATACGAACTCGAAGGGACTTCTTCGAGGATGGATCCAGGTTCAGGAGAAATAGAATTGGTTTATTCAGTTGTCTTTTATTATCACCTTCTCTCAGGTTGCGAGAGCTCCTTGGTTTAGGAGAGTACACCTATTACGCTTATTGGATAGTCTTATTCCAAACCATAGGCTGGTGCCGAAAGGTAGGGAATGAAGAAAACCAATTAGCCTAAGTAGGGTGTGCAGAAGGTAATATGTAAAGACAAAATAAAGGGATTAGAAAGATGGCAAAGTAAATTGCGACTGATATCATTCACGACCAAAACCGCGTACTTCATCGCCACTCCTATTTCACCTTTAAAAGAATAAGGTATTATTCAGTTGTCTTTTATCATCACCTTCTCTCAGTTGCGAGTACTCCTTGGTTTAGGAGGGTACACCTATTATGCTTACTGGATAGTCTTCTTCCAAACCATAGGCTGGTGCCGAACGGTAGGGAAGGAAGAAAACCATTTAGCCTAACGATGGTGTACAGAAGGTAACGACTAAAGACAAATAAAGGGATTTGGAGAGACGGCAATAAAATATACGGTTGAAGTCATGAATTGGATTATGGAAGAGGCATTGCTATGAATACCAGGATACCCCTACGAAACATTTTCATGTTTCAGTGCATTGTTAAAGGAAAAATTGTTTTCCCGATTAGATACTTACTCCAAGGGTATGTATTTACCAGGTTTCATTCTCATATCTGTATGGTTTTACAGATGATGAGTGGGAGTAAGATATTGGGAATTAGGTGATTATCCTCATTATATCGGAATTCGTTGTAATTGGTGATATTTGAGGAAATCGCCAGGGTACAGTTTTCAACCTACGACGCACAGGTTTTGAGTTGTTTAACTCAGCGGACTTATACTGAGTATTGTATGTTGTCCAGTGTCCATCTGGATAAAGGGGTAGGTCCTCGTACTATGTTCTGTTTACTTATAACTTCTCTAGTATTTAGACAAGTGTTTCGTAGAAATACAAGGTCTAAGTTTTGAGAAGTTGTGGGTATAAGAATAAAGTAGAGAACCAGATATCACAAGTATCGGGATTCTTCAAAGAGATCGAAGATGTAGATTCTTGTGATTGGTATTCAGATAATAGTGATGGTTTTGAGAAACATGTTTCTCTTTCAGGTTGCTCATAATTGGATGGATTCCTAAGTTGAGTAATGCTGATTAGCCTTTTTTCCATTAAGTTGATATGCACTGGAGACAGCTGCATGGTTTGAATATGGTTCCAATTAAATTAGTGCCAAAGTTTCTATATTAGATATAGAATAGATCGTACCTTAAAAGATATTAAGGTACGGGGTGCTGTCCAGCTTATGCTTAAAACCAGACTCTGGATAACTCAGGGCACGTTTCTGTAATGGCTGTTTGTGGGTTGACCCTGGCTATGACGAGGGTTGATATTCTACCATTTGGAAGATCAATAGTGATATTGTTCTTGACTCGCCACAGTTTTAGTAAAATGGATCTTTTTCATAAAACAGTAGTGGGAGTATGGTAGAACTGGAAGTGATTCCAGAACCGCGAACGATTACGGAAAATTTAATAGGACCTATATATTCAATAAGGTTTGACATTCCAATAGCCACTCCGCAGGTATGGTAGGTAACCTCAGACGCCCGAAAGGTACTTCGGTAGCCTCAAGGACGGTGACAGGGAGGTTCTTATCTACCAAGACTTGACACTACTGTTGTTCCAGGGTATGAGACCCGGTAGGAGGGTTGTCGTAGTCAGTGGGAGCAACGGAAGCATAGTGGGCAAGATGCTTATATCTATTTATAGACTTGAGCACTTATAGCGGAGATAGATCATCTAATTTTGATGTGACAGTCATGGGTTTGACTTCAATCAGAATAGGGGATGGATCAGTTAAGGAGGTAGTAGGGTGTGATGTCATGGTATCTAGATGACATACACAGAGTAGGAAGTAAAATTCCTATACTACGGTCGGTTGTACTGTGGTCGTCACACAGTTGTTTCTCCAGACAGGATATGGATATAATATTTGACATTCTGGTTTCTGGATCTATGGTTTTAGATCTGGATTTGGGTAGTTTCCCAATGTGGGTACTATGACAGATATTCTAATGGTTCTTGGAATAGTTGGCTCCTAGCATGGTGGAGTACCTGCAGGTGATGGAGTCACCCTCTCTAAAGGTGTCTTACAGACTAAAGGGGAGAGGGATGTGCATGATTGGCAGATCACTTGCTTAGGCAATTGAGTCAATCATGAGATGTCAAGTATCACACCAAATGTTGGTTTTGCACTAGATGCAATAAGTTTGTATTAATCCAATCCTGGAGAAACATAAGGAAGCAGTCTTAGAACATAAGTACATGTTCTGCGGATTTGATGACGGCAGCCTCCTTCGGGAGACGATTATCATTCCAAGCTTCAAAGGTGACATGGTTGACAGAGAGATTGTCAGAGTTTTAGTTTTTCCCTCTGACGAAGAGGGACAGTATTATGGACAGGTGGTCCAAGAGGATACTGTGGGAAGCAAGGTGCCCGATACTGATTAGGTTCAGTGATCGATTCAGTATAAGAAGTTTGGATATGGAGTTCATTTATGAACTAAGGTCCCATCAGATATCCAGACATGTTCTAAGACAGGTATTACTCAATTCGGGAGATGGTTTTCTCCGCGAACTTGAGATTAAGAGAGATATAGAAAGATACTTCTAGGCGGATCCACTCACTGAGGCTATTTCTCGAACACAATAGTTTTACAAACGGGCTTTGTGAAACTGATTAGTAGAGGAGTTGGATGTTCGGTTTCACACGGGCTGTGAGTAGTTGACATCGCAATATTAGCCTTGAGTGCAAGTGGTAGATTGTTGGAGATAGTGCCCTCATAGTCAATTATTGGATCGCAGGTACGTGATTGCAATGATTGCGGAGGACCTATACCGGTAGGACAGTCTTACTCGAGATGATAGTGTGCTATCTGGTTTGCCTTTATCAGTCGTGTACATGTTCAGGTGACTGATTGCATGTTACACTTTGATAGAGCCCTTAGGATCTTGCTTTACTACCAACAGTATTATGGCGATCATATATGTGAGAGTTGGGTAGTTTATATGCATATCCTTAATTGTGGTCCCTAGTCGTGGGAGTTTCGAGACAGGGCATCGATACTCCGGAGTAGACTAGTGTGTACAGTCGAGACCCCGACAAGGGGCGGTGGCCGGTCTCACAAGACACTAGTGTTAGTTGGATCACCTAAGATGTATACAGGTGCTCATTGGGTTATGAGTACACCGGACAGGACTCGCCGGGAATCTGCTAGTTAGTATTATATCTACCGTCAGATAGCAGTTCCCTGGTGACATGTGTACAGGTTAGTTCATCGACCTGAGGTCGTCATTTGTCTCGTGTGAGTTCCCACTGTGCTTTGATTTCTACCCTACCACGGCTCAAAGGAGTCGTGCAAACAGGTAGCTTTTGGGTACAGTCCCGAGCCATATGGAGGCACGTGAGCGGATCGGCAGGGGATTCGTCTCTCCCGGTATTGGGGGCGAGGTCGTGCTGTGTCTAGGAGAGCCATTACACAAAGTCCATGGCCATGGCAGGAGATTTACTGGTAGGTACTCCAGTAGTATCTCAGGGTGTTATTGGGCTACACTCCGACACGACTTATACTGCTTCTGGGGGTCTGACGTTACTAGCCCCCTAGGCGGATATGCGATACTCATTGACGAACGGACCGGACTGTATATACATTGTCACTGTTAGGCTCAGTAGGGTTTTCGGAGGAGTTCGCTCATCGGTCTCCCTTGAGTTCGCTCCTCGGCCTCCCTTGAGGTCAGTCCATGGGCAGCCGTTATGCATTGCTAGTGCCGCTAACGTTTTGTGGTTAAACCCACTGCCAGGGTACTGACGAGTCATTAGAGTCCCCCACAGACAGTTTCCCAAGTTCGGGCGAAACATTGTAGAGGCCGTATGGTTTTATGGCAGGGTTCGGAAAATGCACGTGCGTTTACGCACGTGTCAGTTTTCGGGCAGATGATACTGGTCGGCTTTGGTTTAAGCCGGATCCGAGTATTATATTGAGTAGGTATAATATCTTTGTCTCAGTTGCATTTGTATTCGGTCGTAATACAAATGCGGGTATATTTATACAGTTTCGGGGTTATCCTGAAAGTCGTTTCAGGATCACTTTTGGAAGTTTCCAGTTTTCTATTAGCCGTCTTTTAACATTCTGTTAAAGACGGATTTATCTTTTCTTCAGATATGATGAGTCAGTATTCTAGAAGTTTCTAGATATGATGACAAGGATGGTGACTAGGTTCATGAACCTTTAATTGCATTATTATGTGATGACTAAGTGATTATGACTCATGCTTTGACATTAATACATTTTGTTCTTGTTAAGATATTTTCTTCATGATATGCTTCATCTTGTGGTTACCTCCCTTCTCCTACGGTCACCCCCCCACTCCTATAAGTGGCCGGCCCCCTTCCTCACTCCCTCACTTGATGGTTTCATTGGAAAAAAGGATATGATAGATTTTTGGGGTGTATGGAATTTTACAGTTCATTTCATTCCATCACCCGATTTCCACGGCAACTTCATTAACCGATCGTCCATGGATTTGGACGAAGTGAGACAAAGTCATCTACTCATTCTCTACATCATTCTTGGTCGTCTCTTTTAGCAAACTTGACGATCGAGTTGCCTCAAGTCAGAGGCGGGAGCCCGTTTGAAGAATCGGTGATGTGGTGTCACCTCGACGAGGATATCGGAGATCGACGAGATCAAAGCAGCCGCAACGGAGCGTGGGATGATGGTTGAAGAACGAAGGACTCGGATCGTTCGGTATAACCTTTCTACACTCTTTACAGTTTGTTAGTTTAGCAATAATGGAAGATCCGGGTTAAAGTATACGATAGCGCCAGATAAAAAGTTTTTGTTCCGCATTTGGCGTCTGTAGACGGCCGGGGCGCTAGCGTAGACTTACAGTGTCATGCCGATGTCTGGCCTATAACGGTTCGAGAAACTACTCATAACACTTATCAGTAAATCTCGGCAGCAGCCCTGGACAGCGACTTCCAGTTACAGCCAATCGAACATAGCGCAACATCAACCCCCAAATACCGGGAGAGACGAAATTCCTCTTATCGCTCATTGCCTCCATGCGACTCGGGACTGTACCCAAAATCCACCTATTTGCACGTCTCCTTTGTGCGTGGTAGGGAGGAAATCAAAGCATAGTGGGAGCCGCACAAGACTCTATGACGATCTCGGGTCTACAAACTAACCTGTACCAGTGTCACCAGAGGACTGCTATCTGACGATAGGTATACTACCACATAGGAGTCCTCGGCGAGTCCTGTTCAGTGTACCCAGTCTCCATTGAGCACCCGTATACCATTTTTGATGTCAAACACCAATGGATGTGGGATCATCTATCGCCCATCATATGGGTCAAGAAGCGTATACGCTAGTCTACTCTGGAATATCGATGCCCTGTCTCGATATTCTCTCGATTAGGAACAATTAAAGGATGTACATTTGAACTACCTTGGCCCCACTAGTATGATCTCCATCATAGTCCGGATAGTCAAGTACATATCCTAAGGGCTTTATCAACATGTGAGAGCAAGACAGTATCATAATACAAGTCTACATGTTAAGACAAAGAACAACCAGATAGCATACTATCATGTCGAGTAAGAAAGTCCTCTCTCTATATGTCCAAGCATCCACTATAATATACATCATATGTACAATAATGACCTCTAGGGCATACATATAACTAACAATCTTCCACTTGCACTAAGGCCATGTATCGTAGTATCTCATACCCAACATCCCAAAAAGTCTCTTAAATTGTATCTGGGGGAGGGCCTTTGTGAGTGGATCCGCTACGTTGTCCTTCGTGCCAACTCTCCTGACCTCAATCTCCCAGCGATCAACTATCTCCCGGATCAGGTGATACCGCCTCAGAATATGTCTGGTGTTAGTTATATGTATGCCCTAGAGGCCATTACTGTACATACGATGTATATTGTAGTGGATGCTTGGATATATATAGGGAGGACTTTCTTGCTCGACATGATAATATGCTATCTGGTTACCCTTTATCTTAATATGTACTCTGATTGTCTCAATGTTACATGTTGATAAAGCCCTTAGGATGAGTACTTGACTACCAGGACTATGATGCGGATCATACTAGTGGGGACAGTGTAGTCGCCAAGTACATCCTTCAAATGTTCCTAGTCGTGGGAGTACCGAGACAGGGCATCGATACTCCAGAGTAGACTAGCGTATGCGCTTCTTGACCCATATGATGGGCGATGGATTATCTCATATCCATTGGTGTTTGAAATCAGAGAAGGTATACGGGTGCTCAGTGGAGACTGGGTACATTGGACGGACTCGTCAAGAACTCCCAGATGGTATTATACCTCACGTTAGATGGCAGTTCTGTGGTGACACTGGTACAAGTTAGTCTGTAGACCCGAGATCGTCATAGAGTCTTGTGTGATTCCCACTGTGCTTTGATTTCCATCATACCACGTCCAAGAGGGCGTGCAAAAAGGTTTCTTTTGGGTACAGTCCCGAATCACATGGAGGCAATGAGCGATAGGAGGGGTTTCGTCTCTCCCGTTATAGGGAGTTGATGTTGCGCTGTGTTCGATTGGCTATAACTGGAAATCCCTGGCCAGGGTTGCTGAGATTTACTGGTAAGTGTTATCAGTAGTTTCTCAATTTGTTATAGACCTCATATCGACACAACTTATCAAGCTACTGGGGTCTGACGTTTACCATCCCTAGGCGAGATATGCGACATATCAGACGAAGAGACCGGACTGTACGGGAGTGTTACTGGTTGGATTCACGGAAGAAAGTGCAGGCTTACTTGTTCATCTTCTGATTACTCAATACCTGGGTGGCTGTTACTTTTAGCTGACCGCTTGCAGCTTGTGGGTGTTTGATATGATCATCATCTACTGCCGGCGTATTGACGATTCTTTAGAGTCCTACACAGAGGTTTCCTAGGTCAGGCAAAACGGAGTAGGAGCACATATATGATATGTGCGGGACTGAGAACAATACGTCTATGTGATACCGTATTAGATTCTCGCGATATGAGATATCGGCCGGGTATATGTGATATAGCCGGGTCATCGGATTAAGTGTTGATTCGATGAACTGATACAGATTATATTAGTCGGTTATTTGTGAAATAGCAGGATTATCGGATCAAGTGTTGATTCGATAATTTAATGTATAATTATATATTTGATGCAACATCTATTTATGCAACATATGAATACCCAGCAACTACCAAACACTATGCCTTGACTTTAGTCAACAAACATAGCTTGAATACTACTGACTACTCATAAGAAATGACGGAGGGCTACGGCTGGTTTTTGGCGAAAAACCTTTAACGTAATGAACTTGATATCGCTGAAGGAAACTGATAGCTTTTTATAAAAATACAGTGGCGAAAACCTTTGCTAAAGAGGTCACTCCCGGTGAAGGGATCTCGGCTCTTTCCTCGTGGAATGAGGTGCATGATATTCTAACTGAATACCGCGATGCAAAGTAACTTGTAATCGACTATATTAAAGTTACTACCCTGACGTAAACTTCTGCCCAAGGGTTTTTTCCCGGTGAAGGGATATCCGCCCTTGCCTCGTGGAATGAGGCGCAGGATATTCCAACTAAATATCACTATGCAAAACAAAAGGAAACATCTTTGTAATAATATCTTTTTTTAGAATTTGTTCCAACAACATCAAATATAGGTTTGTTTTATCTTGCATTGATAAGAATCAATGTAGTCCCATCAATCAATCACACCAAAAAAGAACGAAAATAAAATGTACGTATATGCCATCCGCATTCGCCACTGGATCCCGTCATCACCCGTTAGGTTAATTAACTAACGACAGAGCGGGGGCTGGACTAGCGCGGGTGTAAAACATATACAACATCTAATAGTATATATACCAATATACAATAATTTCTCCAGGTGTGATAATATGCAACATTACAGAAAAGTAATAAGCATCACAGAACAAAACAGATAATCTGGGATCCCCGGGTTTCACAGAGCCGCTGCTGAAAACCTGACGTTCCTCTGGTCGTGTGGATAGCCTGTGCAATGAAACCTAGACCCTTACGGGTGCGGCAAGTTACCCGCCAAAACCTGAAGCGAGGTAGTCCCCACAACATAGTGAATGTAACACCCGGCACTTCACGGAATCCGGTAAATTGAGCACCCCACCTTGGGTCAACTTGTACCCCCTACGAGTGCGGCGAATAGTCTGGCAATTCTAGAGTGAGGTCCTTTTGCCTCTTAAAGCCATGAGATACGGACCCGTTGCCCTCCAGAACCCGGCTATCCGTGCACTCCTTCTCGGGATAAACCTAGTACAGAAATAAAAATATGTACAACGGGTAGATCGACCTCGACCCGGTCGTGCCCCAAAAGAATATTATATAAATAGGCAGTAACGGCAGTCCACATGTTGGACGCTCGCCCCGCAATATCAAATGTACAAATAAATCCAAACTGCACTATCATTGCACCCTGCTATCCACTACGACATAACCGCAACAATACAGCACAACACAGAACATCAAAGCGAATGTCACGTTCACAAACCCGTCTAAAAGAACTATAGCAATCAGACGCGGTTTACCGATCAAATGACATTCCCGGCCGGAGATATAATGTAAATACTGCATACTAACATGTTTAAAATTTCGAACGATAAAATTTCCCGAAGTGGGCCCCACAAACTTCTGCTGTACATTAACAAAATATGGGCCCAAACGAAATATTTCAGAAGCCACACTTTCCCAAGAAGAACTCACTGTAGAAATTTGGAGTACCAATCTCACAAAACTGCGGCGGATCCGCGGCCAAACCCTTGTTTGGGCCGCGGATCCACGGCGGTTCTATGGAATTGGGCCACCAAATTTCACCAGTTTTCTAATAAAAGCCTTCTCTGTTTTCTGGTATGCTCAAAAAAAATTTTGGGCCATTTTAAAAATCGACGTAAACTTTGAACATGGAAATTGCAGTTTTTGAAAATTGGTTCGATCGATATTTTAAACACGTTAGCACAAGTTAGTATAGCTTAATGGTGAGGCTCTGATACCACTGTAAGTCCACGGTAGCGCCCCGACCGTCTAACAGACGCCAAATGCGGAACAAAAACTTTTTACAACTGGCACTATCGTGTACCGTAACCCGGATCTGCCATTAAAGCTAAACTAACAAAGTACAAAGTGGGTAGAAGAGTTATACCGAACGATCCGAGTCCTTCGGTCTTCAACCATCATCCCACGCTTTGTTGCGGCTGCTCCGATCTCCTGAATCTCCAGTCTTCTCGTCCAGGTGGCACCACGTCGACGGATCTTTAAACGGGCTCCTGCCTCTTAACCGAGGCAACTCGATCGCCAAGTTTGCTAAAAGAGACAACCAAGATGAAGTAGAGAATGAGTAGAACACTTTGTCTCGTTACGTCCAAGGCTATGGACAAACGATTAATGAAGTTGCCTTTTTGGATCGGGAGAAATGAGAAATGCGGCTATCTTAATTTCCATGAATCCAATACAATAATCTTTTCAAAAAAACAACCATAACCATTCACCAAGGGGTGGCCGGCCATATAAAGAGGAGGGGGTGAGTGTAGGAGCAAGGGGGAGGTGACCATAAGCATAAACTTATCATAACACCTAGTTTGAACACAATAATGTAAAGCATGACTCATTAACCTTAGTAACCAAAACATTAATGGAACAATTAAAGCTAACAATGAATCATCAAGCCTTGTCACCAAATCTAGAACCTTCTGGAACCATGACTCACCTTCATCAAGAAAAGATAAATCCGCATTTAACCAAATGTTAAATACGGCTGATAGAAAACTGGAAAACTGGCAACTTCCAAAAGTGATCCTGAAACGAATTTCAGGATAACCCCGTATCAGTATAAACATACCCGCATTTGTATTACGACCGAATACAAATGCAACTGAGAAAAAGATATTATATCTACACTGTATAATACTGGGTTCCGGCTTAAACCAAAGCCTACCAGTATTATCTGCCCGAAAATGGACACGTGCGAAAACGCACGTGCATTTTCCGAACCTTGCCATAAACCTATACGGCCTCTACAACGTTTCGCCCGAACTTGGGAAAGTGTCTGTGGGGGACTCTAATGACTCGTCAACACACTGGCACTGGGTATAACCACTAGCACGTCAGAGGTACAAGCTGCACGTAACGTTTTGCCTATGTATTGATTGGAAGGGAAGCTGACGAGCGAACTCATCCATAAACCCTACTGAGCCTGACAGTGACAATGTATATACAGTCCGGTCCGTTCATCTAAAGAGTATCGCATATCGAGTCTATGGGGGTGGATAAAGTCAGACCCCTAATAACGCGATAAATCGTGTCGGCATGAAGCCCATCACCACCTGAGAAACTACTGATCCAAATCAGTAATTCTCCACTAGCTCGGCCGAGGATTTCTAGTGATGGACACCCGTACACTGCGCGACATCAACCCCCAATACCGGGAGAGATGAATCCCCGACGATCCGCTCATTTGCCTCCAATGTGGCTTGGGACTGTACCCAACTAAAACCTGTTTGCACAACTCCTTTGAGCGTGGTAGGGTAGTAATCTAAGCACAGTGGGAACTCACATGAGACAAATGATGATCTCAGTTCGATGAACTAACCTGTACACATGTCACCAGGGAACTGCTATCTGACGATATGTATAATACCAACTAGCAGGTTCCCGGCGAGTCCTGTCCGGTGTACTCATAACCCAATGAGCACCTGTATACATCTTAGGTGAACAAACTGACACCAATGGCTTGTGAGACCGGCCATCGCCCCTCGTCGGGGTCTCGACTGTATACACTAGTCTACTTTGGAGTATCGATGCCCTGTCTCGAAACTCCCACGACTAGGGACACTTTAAGGATGTGCTTACAGACCCCAGCTCCTACGTATATGATCTCCATCATACTGCTGGTAGTCAAGCAAGAATCCTATAGGCTCTATCATCATGCAATAGTGAACTAAAGCATATATACGATGATAAAGACAAACCAGATAGCATACTATCATCTTGAGCAAGACTGTCATATCGGTATAGGTCCTTCCTCAATCATTGCAATCACGTACCTGCGATCCAATAATTGACTTTGAGGGAACTATCTCTAACACTAAAGTGCTAATCTAGTAGAGGATGGAGAAATAAGAAGTGGGTTCTCTTTAGAATTTTATTTCTCACACTCTTTCTCACTTTGGATCAAACCCTAGCAAGCTTTTTCCTTTTCACAATGAAGAAGAAGAAGAAAAGAAAGAGATGAGGATAATGATCAAGTGAGAAGGCTAACCATGGTGAAAAAGAACAACTCTCATCTCACATAAACCCCCCGGCTATTCAGAACGCGACGATCCAATATAACATATCACAGCAACACATAATATCTCATATCATCAACGTAAGCAAGTATGCGTATCCCGATTGTCGTTGATGTATAGCAACGAAGCCGGCGATACACCACATACTACGCTTACGGTCACAGAAAAGAAAGTGTAAAACTACAACAGTTGGAATCCGCAACTTCCTTAGACATCGCATGCCTAACCAAATGAATTACTTAGACATCGCATGCCTAACAATTATAAACCCCGCATTTTAGTCTCTTTATCGAAAACTCTTTTCAATGTCAAGCCGGAAATTCAACAAGATTCCCGATATTCTGATCGAATGCTCGTCGCAAACTTTAGTAGACGGACGCACCCCCAGATGCCGTCGACGAAGTGCACTAAGGCGGAACACCGCTGCCGCGAGCACCCGAACGTATGCTTTCGGCGACGGGGTTCTTCTACAGTCACTTGGTCGGGGCTATGGGGCGTAGCTGTCTATTAAGTTTACCCGGCGAGTATCCGCGTACGCTACGTGATTGCGACGGACTTTTGATCACATCAAAATTCCTTGGCAACCGATCAATTTGAGACTAAAGTGCTAGATTTATAACATTCAAATTAGTTATCTCATAACTACTTGTGGATTCCAAATATTGTATCACATTCCAGATAAATAGACAATGTTAAACTTTCCGATCGAATAATCAAACACCCAAGTTTTCCCCAATATATCTCAATACTTGAAATTAGTTTAAAAACATCCATCACATGCCACAGTACCAATGGTCCAGCCGTAGAAGGGTCAAGCCAACGCCTCACATGTGGCACGCCGTACTGCCCCAAACCCTAAGGTTCAAAAGGCAGTTCAAGACGGTCATATAATCGAGTTAAGGTTTGTTGTCTTCTAGAGGGTCCACCGCGTTACTTGCACGGCTTAGAACGTTCTTAAACTCGAGGAAAAATCCAACTTTTGAAAAAATTTCCGACAGAGGAAAAAGTAAGTTATTGATATCCGTTCGAACTTTTTAACAGTTTCAAAAAATTATCCGGACAAACTAAAAAAAGTTAAATCATCCGATCGAATCAACGATTCCCCAATACAACCCTTGAAAAATCAACACTTTATTGGAATTAAAATATTCCCAGAAAAAATTAACAAGAAAGGGCCTAAAATTAATTACATGAAATTGCAGGGACTAAGTCCAAATTTTGGCCGCGGAATCGCCGCAAAACCCATGGTTTCGCCGCGGTTCCGTGGTCAAATTTTTGAGTTAGAGGCCCGTACTTCACAGTAATTCTTAGTTTTTCCTGCTTAATTTTCTGAGAATTTTTAATTCAGAAAAAACCACATTTTTGAAAAATGTACAGAGAGGGTTCCGTGTCGGGGTTCCGGCGTTTGATCGGACTTTAAATTTTGTCTAGACTTCGCCTAAAGCTCTAGCTTGGCTCTGATACCACTGTAGGGTTGCTATGCACGCGCACAAGGGTCTACGAGGCATCAACCATGCCGGATTAAAAATTTAGCCGTGCCGAACAACCCGAATACGGATCTTTAAACTAGAGATTAGGCGAAAACTAACATGTTAAACACTTTAACACTAAGTGAGAGGGATTACAACCTTTGTAGATCCGGTCCTTCACTTCATATGCTCCGTGTTGTGGTCCCTTCGCTGCGATCATCGGGTTCCGGACTCTCGAGAGGTTCCACGAAGAGAAAGATGCAGTCTTGCTTCCGATCTTCGATACAAAGATGATCTACCTTGAAGTTTCATTAACACAAGCTAACACTCACTAAAATTGAGTGAACACTCTCATCTAAAGGGCAAGGGAAGATGAGGAGGATGAAGTAGGATTTTTGCTCTCTTTATTTATCTTTTTCTCACATTTATTCATCACTTGGAAAAAGCTAGTAAGCTTTTTCCATGAAGAAAGAAGAAGGAAGAAGATGAAGAATGATTATGGAAATCCTTTTGTGATGAATAATGAAAAGAATAATATGATGAATAATGCAACCATGGTTGACTAAACCATTGTAGAGAATTAACCAAAGGCTAGGGTTTGGGTTGGGTTAAGTATGAGTCATAGATAAAAATCTACACAAATATCTTTATCATGACAAAAGAAAAGCTTCTAGAATCAACTAGAAGTGTTAACCCTAATCCAAACCCTAATCATGTTTAAACTCCACTAAACATATTGCATTAGTTATCATATCATGTTACAATATTATATATCACATATATAATATTTATCGTAACAAAATAAAATAATACAATTAACATATATCGCATATATATCAATGTATTACCCGAGTGAGAAAAAGAATATTTTAGTGAGCTAATATTAGTTAATGTCATTTAATATATCATATATATTATTATACATTAAATTATCGAATCAACACTTGATCCGACAATCCGGCTATATCGCATATAACCGACTAATATTTATCCGTACCGATTCATCGAATCAACACTTGATCCGATGACCCGGCTGATATCAAATATCGCGAGAATATAATACGGTATCACATATCGCATTATCCTCGGTCCCGCACATATCACATATGTGGTCCTACTCCGTTTTTCCTGAGCCAAGAAACCTCTGTGTAGGACTCTAAAGAATCGTCAATACGCCGGCAGTAGGTGATAATCATATCAAACACCCACAAGCTGCAAGCGGTCAGCTAAACATAACAGCTACCTAGGTATTGAGCGCTCAGAAGATCAACAATCAAGCCTGTAACTTCTCCTGTGAATCTAAACAGTAACACTCCCGTACAGTCCGGTCTCGTCGTCTGATATGTTGCATATCTCGCCTAGGGATGGTAAACGTCAGACCCCAGTAGCTCGATAAGTCGTGTCGATATGAGGTCTATAACAGTTCGAGAAACTACTGATTACACTTACCAGTAAATCTCAGCAACCCTGGCCAGGGATTTCCGGTTATAGCCAATCGAACACAGCACAACATCAACTCCCTATACCGGGAGAGACGAATCCCCTCCTATCGCTCAGTGCCTCCATGTGATTCGGGACTGTACCCAAAAGCCACCTTTTTGCACGCCCTCTTGGACGTGGTATGATGGAAATCAAAGCACAGTGGGAATCACACAAGACTCTATGACGATCTCGGGTCAACAGACTACTCTGTACCAGTGTCACCGGAGAACCGCCATCTGACGTGAGGTATAATACCATCTGGGAGTTCTCGGCGAGTCCGTCCAGTGTACCCAGTCTCCACTGAGCACCCGTACACCATCCTTGATGTCAAACACCGATGGATATGGGATCATCCATCGCCCATCATATGGGTCAAGATGCGTATACGCTAGTCTACTCTGGTGTATTGATGCCCTGTCTCGATACACCCTTGACTAGGAACAGTTATAGGATGTACTCGTCGACTACCGTGGCCCCACTAGTATGATCTCATCATAGTCCCAGTAGTCGAGTACATATCCTAAGGGCTTTATCAACATGTAATATAGAGACAATCAGAGTACATGTTAAGATAAAGTACAACCAGATAGCATACTATCATGTCGAGCAAGAAAGTCCTCCCTATATATGTCCTAGCATCCACTACAATATACATCGTATGTACAGTAATGGCCTCTAGGGCATACATATAACTAACAACCTCATCCAGGAAGTGCCCCAATAAAAGAATATTACATACATTTTATTTTACATGAATGAAAATAAAAACTCTTATCTCACATAAAACCCCCCGGCTATTCAGAACGCGACGATCCAATATAACATATCCAGCAACACATAACATCACATGTCATCAACGTAAGTAAATATGCGCATCCCAATTGTCGTTGACATATAGCAACGAAACCGGTGATATCACATATTACATTTACGGTCACAGAAAAGAAAGTGTAAAATTACAACATTTGGAATCTATAAACTCTTTAGACATCGTAAATCTGAAATATCACATACTTCGCATTTCATGCCAAACTGTATGAATTCCACATATTGTATCACATTCCAGATAAATAGACAGTATTAAACTTTCTGATCGAATAATCAAATACCCAAGATTTCCTAAATAGCTCAACACTTGAGCGGAGTTCAAAAATTCCAGAATACGTCACAGTAGCAACGGTCCAGCCGTAGAAGGGTCAAGCCAACGCCTCACATGTGGCATGCCGTACTGCCCCAAACCCTAAGGTTCAAAAGGCAGTTCAAGACGGTCACATAATCGAGTTAAGGTTTGTTGTCTTCTAGAGGGTCCATCGCGTCACATGCACGTTTTTCCGAAAGATTCAAACCCGAGAAAAATTCAACACTTGAATGTTTTTCGTGCTGGGAAAAATTGAGTTAATGATATCCGTTCGAACATTTTAATACTTTCTAAATTATCCGGAATAACATAACAAAATTAAATTCTCCGATCGAATCGACGATTACAAAATAAACCCCAAAATTTTCAACCCTTGATTCAGAATAAAAAAAATACCCAGAAAGAAATAAGCACAGAAATAGACATTACTGTAGAAAGCCCAAAGCCCATTGCTACAGTACGGCCGCGGATCCGCGGCACAAGAGGGATATGGCCGCGGTTCCGCGGTGGATCTTACTGTTCATGGGCTCCTTTTCTACAGTAATGTTTATATTTACCTGCTGAATTTTTTAGGTATTTTTAATTCAGAAAAATCACAGATTTTAAAAAATGTACAAAAAGAGGTTCATTTTGACGTGTTCGGGGTCGTTCGGAATTTTAACTTCGTTAACACATCGTCTAATGCTCTAACTAGGCTCTGATACCACTGTAGGGTTACTAGGCATACTAACAAGGCTCTACAAGGCATCGACCATGCCAAAATTAAATTTTTAGGTGCCGAACAACCCTAAGCAAGATCGTATACTAGAGTTTAGGCGAAACAAAAAGCAAGTAAACAACTTTACTCTAAAGGGATACGAAATACAACCTTTGTAGATCGATCCTCCACTTCTTTAGCTCCTTGATGAAGTCCCTTCGCTGCGATCGTGGTTCTCCCGGACCCTTGCATGGCTTCACGAGGAGAAAGGTGCGACCTTTCTTGAAGTCTCCGAGGCCGAAGATGATCTTCGTCGAGGGAATTCCGACTCAAGCTTCTACTTCACCAACTTGAGAATTAGTGAAGCAAACACCCTATACTAAAGTGCTAATCTAGTAGAGAATGGAGAAATAGGAAGTGGGTTCTCTTTAGAATTTTATTTCTCACAATCTTTCTCACTTTGGATCAAACCCTAGCAAGCTTTTTCCTTTTCACAATGAAGAAGAAGAAGAAAAGAAAGAGATGAGGATAATGATCAAGTGAAGGCTAACCATGGTGAGCAAGTATCATATACTAACTTTTGTAGAGACATTACCATGGCTAAGTGTTAAGGTTAGGTTAAAACCCAAAGTAAAAACAAATTTAGTGGACTTTAGTCAATGCATCCACAAGCTTCCATAAGCTTCATGCATTTTCTAATTTACCACTAATTTTGTAATTACTTTTAAATGTTAAAACCCAACATAACAAATAGCATGGTGTATGTCTCATACACCCAAGACAAGTGTATCATCAACCATGATACAATAAAAGAAAACACAATTTTAATATATATCGTATATACATTAAAGTTGTGCTCATGTGAGAAAAACCCTAAAGTGAACAAGTGTTAGTAAATGTAAAATAGTATATCTAATATACAATTATACACTTAATTATTAAATCAACACATGACTTAATAATCCGGTCATATCTACCGACTAACATTCATCGTATCGACTTATCGAATCGACACTTGATTCGATAACCTGGTCATATCATATATAACCGACCGATACAAAAAGTCGCGAGAATAGAATAAGGTATCACATACATGCATTATTCTCGGTCCCGCACATATCACATATGTGCTCCTATTTCGTTTTGCCTGAGCCAGTAAAACCTCTATGTAGGACTCTAAAGACTCGTCAATACGCCGACGGTAGGTGATGATCACATCAAGCACTCACAAGCCGTCAGCGGTACTAGCTGGATGTAAAGGCTATCCAGGTATTGAGCGATCAGAAGATCAGCAAGCAAGCCCGCTCCAACTCCTGTAAAAGCCTGCCGGTAACATTTCCCGTACAGTCCGGTCTCCGCTTCTGATATGTCGCATATCAAGTCTAGGGGTGGTAAACGTCAGATCCCAATAACCGATAAGTCATGCCGATGTGAGGCTCATAACGGGTCGAGAAACTACTGGTAACACTTACTAGTAAATCTCTAAATCATTCCTGGCCAGGGACTTCCCTGTCACGGCCAATCGAGCACAGCGCAACATCAACCCCCAATACCGGGAGAGACGAAACCCCTCCTATCGCTCATTGCCTCCATATGACTCGGGACTGTACCCAAAGACCACCGTTTTGCACGCCCTCATAGACGTGGTAAGGTGGAAATCAAAGCACAGTGGGAATCACACAAGACTCTATGACGATCTCGGGTCTACAGACTAACCTGCACAAGTGTCACCAGAGAACTGCCATCTGACGTGAGGTATAATACCATCTGAGAGTTCTCGGCGAGTCCGTCCAGTGTACCCAGTCTCCACTGAGCACCCGTATACCATCTCTGATGTCAAACACCAATGGATATGGGATCATCCATCGCCCATCTCATGGGTCGAGAAGTGTACACGCTAGTCTACACTGCTATATCAATGCCCCGTCTCGATACACCCACGACTAAGGACCTTGAAGGATGTACTTATGGACTATTATGTCCCCACTAGTATGATTCGCATCATAGTCCAGGTAGTCAAGTACACATCCTAAGGGCTTTACCAACATGCAACTATAAGACAGTATAAAGAGACAAGTATACATGTTAAAGTAAAATGCAACCAGATAGCATACTATCATATCGAGCAAGAAAGTCCTCTCTATATATATCCAAGCATCCAATATAATATACATCATCTGTACAATACTGGCCTCTAGGGCATACATACAACTAACATTTACTAGCATATGAAACCCTAATTTTCTAGTAACGATCTTGCTTAGGGTTATTCGGCATGGCTAAAATTTTAATCCGGCATGGTTGATGCCTTGTAGAACCTTATTAGAGTGCTTAGTAATCCTACAGTGGTATCAGAGCCTAGTTAGAGCATTAGGCGATGTGTTTATTAAGTTACAACTCCGAACGAACCCCGATACGTCAAATTACACCCCTCTCTGGACATTTTCTGAAAATGTGATTTTTTCCAAATTAAAAATACTCAAAAAAATCAGCAGGGAATTCTATGGAGATATGTGAAAAACAAGACACTAAATCACTTAAACGGCCGCGGAACCGCGGCAATGACATGCCATTAGCGGCGGTTCCGCGGCTCAACAGTAGAGTTAGGGTTTCAGTTTTGTACAGTTTCATCCGTATGTGTTTCCTGATGTTTCTGGGTACTTTTAAATATACTCAAGTGTTGGGTTTTTCTGGGGTGCTTTAGGGACTCGTTGATTCGATCGGATATTTTAACTTCGTTTAATTGTTTTCCGGATAATTTAGAAAGTATTAAAATGTTCGAACGGATATCATTAACTCAATTTTTCCCGGCACGAAAAACATTCAAGTGTTGAATTTTTCTCGGGTTTAAATCTTTCGGAAAAACGTGCATGTGACGCGATGGACCCTCTAGAAGACAACAAAGCTTAACTCGATTATGTGACCATCTAGAACTGCCTTTTGAACCTTAGGGTTTGGGGCAGTACGGCGTGCCACATGTGAGGCGTTGGCTTGACCCTTCTACGGCTGGATCATTGCTACTGTGACGTATTCTCGAATTTTTGAACTCCGCTCAAGTGTTGAGTTATTTAGGAAATCTTGGGTATTTGATTATTCGATCGGAAAGTTTAATACTGTCTATTTATCTGGAATGTGATACAATATGTGGAATTCACACAATTAGGCATGAAATGCGAAATATGTGATATTTCGGATTTACGATGTCTAAAGAGATTATGGATTCCAAATGTTGTAGTTTTACACTTTCTTTTCTGCGACCGTAAGTGTAATATGTGATATCGCCGGTTTCGTTGCTATATGTCAACGACAATTGAGATGCGCATATTTACTTACGTTGATAACATGTGATTTTATGTGTTGCTGGATATGTTATATTGGATCGTCGCGTTATGAATAGCCGGGTTTTTTTTATGTGAGATGAGAGTTTTTATTTTCATTCATGTAAAATTAAATGTATGTAATATTCTTTTATTGGGGCACTTTCGGGATGAGGTTGATGTCACCATTTGTATATTATTTACTTTTCCGCACTAGGATTGACCCAAGGAGGAGAGCATAAGTAACCGGGTTCTAGAGTCCAGTGGGAGACCAACTCGAGGAGTCGAGTCCGGGTCTCCTAACTGTAGAATTGGAAGGGTTGCTTGCCGCTCTGGTAGGGCTCTAGGGGTGTGGGTTTGGCTATTCATCGCGACCGTGGAATCCGTGTTTTATAGAGGCTCAAAATAAAACACGGACGTCCTAGTATATCCAATGTTTCATATGTTTCTTCTGCTGCGATATATGTGATGTGATCATTTGATGTGCTGTGATAAATACTGTATATAGTATATATGATATATTATATAGATGTTACTTATGTTTTACGCCCACGCTAGCCCTGCCCTGCTCTGCCGTTAGTTACCTAACCTAACGTTGCACGAGAGGACATCGAGGCGAATGCGGATGGCATAAGTGTACGTCGTATTTATCTGTGATGTTTAGGTGACTTAAATGATGGGACTTCATTAATGTGATTAATGAAAGAAAAGAAATCTAAAAGATGTTATAGAATCAAAACTTTATAAAAAAGGGTAGCTACAGTTTTGCTTTGCATAGCGATATATATGATATATCCCGCACCTTATTCGATGAGGAAAGAGCCGTGATCCCTTCACCGGGAGTGACCTCTTTAGCAAAACTGGCAGATGCTACAACACTTGGGTTGGTTTTTGATTGCTTTTGGAGTTTTGCTTTGCATAGTGATATATATGATATATCCTGCACCTTATTCCATAAGGAAAGAGCCGAGATCCCTTCATCGGGAGTGACCTCTTTAGCAAAACTAATGAAAGCCTCAAAATCACTCCATTTCAAAATTCACTCGATTCTACAACGATATCAAGTTCATTACGAAATAGGTTTTCAGAAAAACCTGTCGTTGCCCTCCGTCATTTCAGATAAGTCCTGCTTAGTATTCATGCTGCGTTTGTTGACCTTGTCAAGGCGTAGTGTGCGGTAGCTGATGTAAGTGCACGGCGGCGCCCCGGCCGTCAACCCGACGGCCAAATGCGGAAGCGGTGATAAACTTTAATTTTTGCGGACTTAGCAAACCGGCACCCCCGCGCACTAAACACCCGGATCGGGCCATTAAACTAGATCTAGCTTACTACAAGATGGGGAAGAGATATACCGACTGATCCGAGTCCTTCGGTCTTCATCTCCACTCCGATCTCCCGCGGATACTTCGTCCGTCGTCTCCTCGCCGGAAGGGCACCACATTGCCTGCGTCTTTTACGGGCTCCCGCCTCTTGACCGAGGCAACTCGGGCGCGAAGTTGGCTAGCCGACGCGTCCAAGGTTTGCTATAAATATAGTGTAGAAGCTTGTCTCTTTTGGGGTTATGAGGTTGCCATTTCTTTTGGAGGAATTTTGCACTAGAATTTCATGGATGCAAGAGGGAGAAAAAGAGCATGCCAGGAATTGAGCTCGGCCAGAAAGTAATGCTCACTGGAAATTGGAATGAAGCCAGCACTTACTTATGAATGAATGAATGTTATGAATTAATACCCAAGAAGAAATGAATCTCACAGCACACACACAAACAAATGGGGGAGGGGGCCCACTAAATTAACATGAAAGGAATTTTCCACCCAAACAAATTAAACCCTCACTCCAATCCCAAACAGTGGCCGGCCCATTCCAATTACCATCACCAAATCAATGCACATCCAAACCATACCCTCTCAAATCTCATTAATGCATGAATAGCAAAGAAGATATCATAATCAATCCTTTTGCAATAAACCCCTCCACAATGTGTTATTTGCAAACTGGCAAATAACCCCCTCCAACGAAAAGTCCGGCCGTGAAGGAACAATGAAAAACCGGCCGGAACGGAATGCAAACAGGCAACCCCAGAAAACTGGTCCCATAATAAATTACAGGAAAACCCCGATACTGTGCATACACACCAGCATTTGTATTCCGACCGAAATACAAATGCAAATAGACAAAACTACACTATCAAATACTAAGATCCGGCTTAAGCCAAAGCCGGCTAGTAAAAACCGTCCGATCACGATCCGTGCAATACCGCACGTATCTGATCGAACCCTGCCATATCTCCATACGGCCTCTACAGCGTTTCGCCCGAAAGCTTGAGTAACTAAAGGTGTGGTGGACTCTAAAGACTCGTCAATACTATGGCTGTGGATTTAACCACTAGCACGTCAGAGGTATAAGCCAATACGTGACGGGCCACCAGCTATTGACTAAAAGGGACGTCGATGAGCGAACTCATCCTGACACCCTACTGAGCCTGTCAGTGACAATATCCGTACAGTCCGGTCCGTTCGTCTATGAGCATCGCATGTCGGGCCTAGGGGGTTGGTAAAAGTCAGACCCCCAAAAGCGGTACAAGTCGTGTCGGAGTGTAGCCCAGAACACCCTGAGATACTACTGGAATACCTACCAGTAAATCTCCTGCCTTGGCCAAGGACTTTGTGTAATGGCTCTCCTAGACACAGTGTGACCTCACCCCAAATACCGGGAGAGACAAACCCCCGAAGATCCGCTCACTGCCTCCTTGTGGCTCGGGACTGTACCAAACTAAAACCTGTTTGCACGACTCCTTTGAGCCGTGGTAGGGTAGTAATCAAAGTACAGTGGGAACTCACACGAGACAAATGAAGATCCCCAGGTCGATGAACTAACCTGTACACATGTCACCAGGGAACTGCTATGTGACGTCAAGTATAATCCCAACTAGCAGGTTCCCGGCGATTCCTGTCCGGTGTACTCATAACCCAATGAGCACCTGTATACATCTTAGGTGATCCAACTAACACCAGTGGCTTGTGAGACCGGCCACCGCCCCTCGTCGGGGTCTCGACTGTATACACTAGTCTACTCTCGAGAATCGATGCCCTGTCTCGAAACTCCTACGACTAGGGACCTTTTAAGAATGTGCTTATAGACTCCAGCTCTCACTTATATGATCGCCCTCATACTGCTGGCAGTCAAGCAAGAATCCTAGGGGCTCTATCAACGTGCAATAGCGACATGTCTGGTCGCCTAAAACAGTACACGATGATAAAGGTAAACCAGATAGCGTACTATCATCTCGAGTAAGACTGTCTTCCCGGGATAGGTCCTCCCTCAATCATTGCAATCACGTGCCTGTGACCCAATAATTGACTCTGAGGGCACTATCTCCAACAATCTCCCACTTGCACTCAAGGCTAATTATTGCGATGTCGCATACTCACAGCCCGTGTGATACCGAACACCCAACTCCTCTACTAGTCAGTCTCACAAAAACCGTTTGTGAAACTATTGCGTTCGAGGAATAGCCTCAGTGAGTGGATCCGCCTTGATGTTTCTTTCTATTTCTCTCTATATCTCAAGTTCGCGGAGAAAGTCATCTCCCGAAATGAGCAATACCTGTCTTAGTATGTCTGGATGTCTGATGGGACCTAGCTCATAAATGAACACCAAATCCAAACTTCTTAGACTGTATCTTCAACTGAACTTAATCAGTATCCTGCGCCATGCCACCCTCAGTATTGCCTTGGACCACCTGTCCAAAATACTGCCCCTCGTCAGAAGGAAAACTATAACTCTGACAACCTCCTTGTCGTCCATGTCACCTTGGAAGCCTGGAATGATAACTGTTTCCCGAGTGGGGCTTTCGTTATCATATCCCTAGAACAACCACTTATGATCTAAAACTGCTTCCGACTGTTTCTCCAGGATTGGATCAATATCAACTTATTGCATCTAGTGCAAGAACAACATCTGGTGTGGTACTTGACATCTCATGATTGACTCAATTTCCTAAGCAAGTGATCTGCCAATTATGAACATCCCTCTCCTCTTTAGTCTATAAGACACCTTTAGAGAGGGTGACTCCATTACCTGCAGGTATACTACCGTGCCAGGAGTCGTCCATTCTAAATACTCTTAGAATGCTGTCTAAGTACCCTGATTGGGAAACCACCCAAATCTAGATCTAAAACCATAGATCTAGTAACCAGTATGTCTGATATAATGTCCAAGTCCCATGTGGAGAAACCACTATGTGACGACCAAAGTATAACCGATCGTAGTATAGGAATATCACTTCCTACTACCTTCTCAACAGATCCATCTCCTATTCTGATGACGTCAAACCTATGACTGTCACATCAGAAACAGATGATCTATCTCCGCTACATCTGCTTTAGTCTATAAATAGACATAAGCCTGATGTCCACCAATGCTTCCGCTGCTCCCACTGACTACGACAACCCTCTGCCAGAGTCATATAGACGCGCACTTCTAAAACAAGTTTAGAACGACGCTATACTCATCCTCCTGCCGGGTCTCGCAGCCTGGAACAACAATAATGGCAAGTGTGGGTAAACAAGAACTTCCCTGTCACCGTCCTTGAGGCTACCGGAGTACCTCTCGGGTGCCTGAAGTTACCCACCTAATCTGCGGAGTGGCTAATGGAATGTCAAAACAGATTGAATCTTTAGGTTCCTTATCAAATCTTCAGTAATCGTTTGTGGTTCTGGAATCACTTCCAGTTCTACCATACTCCCACTACTGTTTTCTGAAAAAATCCATTTCCTTTTAAAATTGTGGCGAGTGAAGAACAATATCACTATTGATCTTCCAGATGGTAGAAAGTCAACCCTCGTCATAGCCTGGGTCAACCCACAAACAGCCATTACAGAAACGTGCCTTGAGTTATTCAGAGTCTGGTTTTAATCATAAGCCGGACAACTCCCCGTACCTTAACAACGTTGAGATATGAACTGTTCTATATCCAATATAGAACCAGAGGCACTGATTTAATTTAACCAGATTCAAATCATGCAACTGTCTCCAGTGCATGTCAACTAAATGGAGAGAGGCTGATCAGCGTTACTCAACTTAGGAATCCTTCCAATTATGAGTGACCTGAAAAGAAGCAATTTCTTTTTATCATTACTATCAACTGAATACCATACACAAGTATCTACATCTTCGATCACTCTGAAGAATCCCGATACATGCTACACCCGGTTCTCTACTCTATTCAAATACCTATAACTCCTCAAAACTTAGACTCTGTGTTTCTACGAAACACATGTCTAAGAACTAGAGAAGTTAAAAGTAAACAGAATATAGTATGAGGACCAACCCCTCTGTCCTAATGGACACTGGACAACATACAATACTCTGTATAAGTCCGCTGAGTCTAACAACTCTTTCACTGTGCGTCGTAGGTTGAAAACTGTACTTATGGTTAAGAAGAATTACACCGCTGTTTAATGCTCCTTACCTAACCATCCACTGATATAGGTAAATGTCATCGACATAATATCAAAAGGTATATCTCACTCTATGAAAATAGACGTACAGATATATCAATTTGAAATTGGTGCACAACAGCGGATATTCAAAACTAAATGTCTGCCGACCGGCAAACAACCCAGGCGATTTCCTCAAATATCACTGATTACAACGAATCCTGATATAATGAGGATGATCGCCTAATTCCCAATAACCTACTCCTACTCATCATCTGTAAAACCAAACAGATGTGAGAATCATGCCTGGTAAATACATACCCTGGAGCAAGTGTCTAATCGGGAAATCAGTTTTTCTTTAACAGTACACAGTGAAACTTAAACATTGAAATGTTTCGGTGGGGTATCCCGGTATTCTTAGTAATGCCTCTTCCATTATCCAGATTCATAACTATAACCGTATAATTCTTTTCCACCTCTCCAAATCCCTTTATATGTCTTTAGTCATTACCTTCTGCACACCCCTTAGGCCAAATGGCTTTCTTCCTTCCCTACCGTTCGGCACCAGCCTATGGTTTGGAAGAAGACTATCCAATAAGCATAATGGGTGTATTGTCCTAGTCCTAGGAGCACTCGCAATGCGAGAGAAGGTGAAGATAAAAGACAACCGAATAAACCTTATTCCTATTTCTCCTGAACCAGAATCCATCCCCGAACTGGAACAAGTTCCTTTCGAGTTCGTATATAACCATACGATGGAGTATCCAATAAACTGTGGATCTTCGTAGTGATACGGAGTGTCCTGGAGAAATACAAAGGTGATTTAGGATTGGCGAAGAAATACTTGGTTTGGTCGTGAATATCAGTCGCAATTTACTTTGCCCTCTTACTAATCCCTTGCTTTGTCTTAATCTTAATACCTTCTGTACACCGTTTAGGCTAACTGGTTTTCTTCATTCCCTACCGGTCGGCACCAGCCTATGGTTTGGAAGAAGACTATCCAATTTGCGTAATAGGTGTACTACTCCTAAACCAAGGAGTACTCGCAACCTGAGAGAAGGTGAAAAGAAAAGACAACTGAATAATCCCATCCGTTTTCTCCAGAACAGGAAACCATCCTCGAATCCCTTCGAGTTCGTATCTAACCATACGATGGTTTTGTCCAATGGAAGTGGACGTTCGTAGTAATACGGGGTGTCCTGGAGAAAAGGGTAAAAGTAGGAGTGGCAATGAGGTCTGCAACTCTGACAATCCAAAAGCCAGTGTTAAGAAGGTTCGGTCAACTTGGTCACTGAGTCATAGTCTAGGGTCGGGTCAATGGTCGCTGCCAGAGAGAGAGAAAAGAAATACTCAGCGTGCACTCTAACCTAGATCAGAATGGTTATCACTTTATCTAATCTGGAAACCTCCCACTGTACCTCAAATTCTTCTCCAAACCTAAAAGAAGAATTAGTCGGGGTCACCCGAGGAGTAAACCAACTCATCAGTGGGAATCGGGATCCAACTATCATCGCATGATAATATGACGGAATCCGCTCACGTTATCACACTCCAGAAGGTATGCGCATATCTGGCAAGTTTCAGTTCTTTTGAAACTCCCGATGAGATTTCTGCCCCATGCTCTTATGACGTTGACTAAGGCCAACAAATCATAAGTCACATGTCAAGTTCTACCCGTCATTGTCCAGGTTGATTTGAACCCACCCGTACAAGCCTTTGACTAAGGCCAACAAGGCTATACGACTGTCCCAAACCAACACATCTATCTATGTAGCATATGAATACCCAATAGCTACCAAACACTGTGCCTTGACTAAGGCCAACAAACACAGCTTGAAACTATTGACTACCCATATGAAACGACGGAGGGCTACGAATGGTTTCTGGCGAAAACCTTTAACGTAATGAACTTGATCTCGTTGAAGGAACTGATAGCTTTTTAGAAAATATAGTGACGAAAACCTTTACTAAAGAGGTCACTCCCGGTGAAGGGATCTCGGCTCTTTCCCCGTAGAATGGGGTGCAGGATATTCCAAATGAATACCACGATGCAAAGCAAAAGTAATCGGCTATAGTGAAGTTAATGCCCTGACGCAAACTTCTGTCCAAGGGGTCACTCCCGGTGAAGGGATCTCGGCCCTTCCCTCGTCGACTGAGGAGCAGGATATTCCAAATGAATACCGCGATGCAAAACAAAAGTGAACGTCCTTGCAATAACAGATTTTTGAAAAGTGTTCCAACAACATCAGATTAGGTTTGTTTATCTTGCATTGATCCGAATCAATGCAGTCCCATCAATTGATCACACCACAAAGAACGAAAATATACTGACGTACGTATATGCCATCCGCATTCGCCACTGGGTCCCGTCATCACCCGTTAGGTTAGCTAACTAACGGCAGAGCGGGGACTGGACTAGTGCGGATGAAAAACATATACAACATCTACTAATATATATACCAATATATAGTATTTCGCTCAAGGCGTGAATAAAATGCAACATCACAGAAATGTACAGCATCACAGAACAATACAGATATCTGGGATCCCCGGGTTTCACAGAGCCACTACTGAAACCCGACGTTCCCCTGGTCGTGCGGATAGCCTGTGCAATGAAATCCTAGACCCCTACGAGCGCGGCAAGTCACCCGCCAAAACCTGAAGCGAGGCAGCCCCCTTCAGCGCCGTGAATGGACCACCCAGCACTTCACGGAATCCGGTAAATTGGGCACCCCTCCTGGGTCAACCTGTACCCCCTACGAGTGCGGCGAATAGCCCGCCAATTCCAGACTGAAGCCCCTCCGTCTCAATGCCCTGAGATGCGGGCCCGTTGCCCTCTAGAACCCGGCTATCCGTGCACCCCTCCGCGGGGTAACCCTAGTACAGAAAGTAACATATACATACAACGGGTACATCGACCGCAACCAGGTCGTGCCCCAAAAGAATAATACAAACAGGAAGCGACAGCAGTCCACATGTCGGACGCTCGCCCCGCAATATCAAATGTACATAATACAACAAAACTGTACTAGCATTGCATCCAGGCTATCCCTACGACCGATCCGCAACATTACAGCAAAACACAGAACATCAACGTGAAAGTCACGTTCGCAAATCCGTCTAACCGGGCTATAGCAGTTAGACCGGATTTACCGATCGAGTGACATTCACGGTCGTAGATATAATGTAAATACTGTGAAATAATGTGTTTAAAATATCCGATCGATCAAAAATTAACAAGTGGGCCCCCAAGCAATACTGTAGCAGATCAAGAAATTCTGGGCCCAATATTAATATTCCAAAACCCCTATTCTTAACCCAGAAGCCCACTGGAAAAACCTGACCCATTGATCCTTTCATGTTGCGGCGGAACCGCGGCCCAAAGTGGGTATTGGCCGCGGTTCCGCGCACTTGATGAAAGATCAATGACTCGGATTTCTGCAGTAGTCTTAGGTTTTCATGTACATCACATTTTTACAACCTGAAAAAATTTTGGGCTTAAAAAATTTTCAACAGAAAACTGATGTTAACAAAAAGGTAGATTTTGGAATTTTTGTCGATCGGAAATGCAAAACACATCAAACGAAGCTAGACGAAGTTAATGGCGAGGCTCTGATACCACTGTAAGTGCACGGCGGCGCCCCGGCCGTCAACCCGACGGCCAAATGCGGAAGCGGTGATAAACTTTAATTTTTGCGGACTTAGCAAACCGGCACCCCCGCGCACTAAACACCCGGATCGGGCCATTAAACTAGATCTAGCTTACTACAAAATGGGAAAGAGATATACCGACTGATCCGAGTCCTTCGGTCTTCATCTCCACTCCGATCTCCCGCGGATACTTCGTCCGTCGTCTCCTCGCCGGAAGGGCACCACATTGCCTGCGTCTTTTACGGGCTCCCGCCTCTTGACCGAGGCAACTCGGGCGCGAAGTTCGCTAGCCGACGCGTCCAAGGTTTGCTATAAATATAGTGTAGAAGCTTGTCTCTTTTGGGGTTATGAGGTTGCCATTTCTTTTAGAGGAATTTTGCACTAGAATTTCATGGATGTAAAAGGGAGAAAAAGAGCATGCCAGGAATTGAGCTCGGCCAGAAAGTAATGCTCACTGGAAATTGGAATGAAGCCAGCACTTACTTATGAATGAATGAATGTTATGAATTAATACCCAAGAAGAAATGAATCTCACAGCACACACACAAACAAATGGGGGAGGGGGCCCACTAAATTAACATGAAAGTAATTTTCCACCCAAACAAATTAAACCCTCACTCCAATCCCAAACAGTGGCCGGCCCATTCCAATTACCATCACCAAATCAATGCACATCTAAACCATACCCTCTCAAATCTCATTAATGCATGAATAGCAAAGAAGATATCATAATCAATCCTTTTGCAATAAACCCCTCCACAATGTGTTATTTGCAAACTGGCAAATAACCCCCTCCAACGAAAAGTCCGGCCGTGAAGGAACAATGAAAAACCGGCCGGAACGGAATGCAAACTGGCAACCCCAGAAAACTGGTCCCATAATAAATTACAGGAAAACCCCGATACTGTGCATACACACCCGCATTTGTATTCCGACCGAAATACAAATGCAAATAGACAAAACTACACTATCAAATACTAAGATCCGGATTAAGCCAAAGCCGGCTAGTAAAAACCGTCCGATCACGATCCGGGCAATACCGCACGTATCTGATCGAACCCTGCCATATCTCCATACGGCCTCTACAGCGTTTCGCCCGAAAGCTTGAGTAACTAAAGGTGTGGTGGACTCTAAAGACTCGTCAATACTATGGCTGTGGATTTAACCACTAGCACGTCAGAGGTATAAGCCAATACGTGACGGGCCACCAGCTATTGACTAAAAGGGACGTCGATGAGCGAACTCATCCTGACACCCTACTGAGCCTGTCAGTGACAATATCCGTACAGTCCGGTCCGTTCGTCTATGAGCATCGCATGTCGGGCCTAGGGGGTTGGTAAAAGTCAGACCCCCAAAAGCGGTACAAGTCGTGTCGGAGTGTAGCCCAGAACACCCTGAGATACTACTGGAATACCTACCAGTAAATCTCCTGCCTTGGCCAAGGACTTTGTGTAATGGCTCTCCTAGACACAGTGCGACCTCACCCCCAATACCGGGAGAGACAAACCCCCGAAGATCCGCTCACTGCCTCCATGTGGCTCGGGACTGTACCCAACTAAAACCTGTTTGCACGACTCCTTTGAGCCGTGGTAGGGTAGTAATCAAAGTACAGTGGGAACTCACACGAGAAAAATGACGATCCCCAGGTCGATGAACTAACCTGTACACATGTCACCAGGGAACTGCTATCTGACGTCAAGTATAATCCCAACTAGCAGGTTCCCGGCGAGTCCTGTCCGGTGTACTCATAACCCAATGAGCACCTGTATACATCTTAGGTGATCCAACTAACACCAGCGGCTTGTGAGACCGGCCACCGCCCCTCGTCGGGGTCTCGACTGTATACACTAGTCTACTCTGGAGAATCGATGCCCTGTCTCGAAACTCCCACGACTAGGGACCTTTTAAGGATGTGCTTATAGACTCCAGCTCTCACTTATATGATCACCCTCATACTGCTGGCAGTCAAGCAAGAATCCTAGGGGCTCTATCAACGTGCAATAGCGACATGTCAGGTCGCCTAAAGCAGTACACGATGATAAAGGTAAACCAGATAGCGTACTATCATCTCGAGTAAGACTGTCTTCCCGGGATAGGTCCTCCCTCAATCATTGCAATCACGTGCCTGTGACCCAATAATTGACTCTGAGGGCACTATCTCCAACAGCTGACCAGCATTTATTTGTTTATGCATATGATGCAGATTGTTTTAGGGTAGTCGTACGGCCTTGTTGACCTTGTCAAGGGTCGTGCGGGTGGGTTTAATTCAATCAAGAAATGACAGGTTGAACTTGACTTACGGTCTATGGTTTGTTGACCTTGTCAAGGTCATATATCGTTTGGGGCAAAATAATATCGGGAATTTCAAGTGTTGAAATTTGCATTGCGATTGCATACCTTCTATGAGATAGTTGGATCCCGATACCCACTGCGAGTAATTGTTACTCCCGGGAGAGTTTTACACAGGAAAATTAGCCGATCAAGTAGGTGTCTAGAAAGGTGTTAACGGGGTTAAGCCTCTGGGAAAACGAGGTTTACTTTAATTAGGTCCGTGCGAAAGCTCGGGGGACCTCCCTCAAAGTACCAACACTGGCCTGGCTGAAAGATTGGCGAAGTTGTAGGGTGTAATTAATCCTGGCTAGTCTTTCCTTTTAGGGTTTGAAGGAAGATTTGATAAAAACAGTGGGAGCCATCCTGATTAGATAAAATAATAACCAATCTGATCTTGCAAGAGCATATGCTAAAGTATTTTCTTCTCTCTCTCTCTCCAGGTAGCGACCATATCATTCCTTAATAAAAATAATAATATGGAAGTATTGACCGAACCCGCATGTTATACTGTGCTGGGGAACGTTGGTTCCGTTCTTTCTTATAAAACTTATAAGACTGAACAGGATATAGGGGAATACCAGGATTCCCATGCCACCCGAATGAAGAAAGTACATGTTGATGCATTTTCTTCGGGTGTGTTCGTTGCAGAGAACTGTTTCTCCATTTCCTCTAAGTCCTGGGTATTAGATACCGGGTCAGGATCCCATATATGTAATCGGTTACATGGGCTTAGGAAAGGTAGAGAACTTGGAGAAGGTGATAAAAACATAAGGGTTTGAAATGGTGCAATTGTTGCAGCTAAAACCGTCGGGGAATATCACCTTGTATTGCCAACTGACAATACATTGATTCTGAACGAATGCTATTACATGCCGAACCTGATATGCAACATTATATCGGTTTCTTTGTTGAGTAAAGAAGGATATAATTTTGTATTACAGGATAATGTTATGAACATTTTTCTAAACCAAAAGTTGGTTGGATCAGGCACGATGTGCAATGGCATTTATGTTCTAAATCAATCAACAGTTCTGAGCATAACAAACACAAACAAGAGGAAGGGTTCAGAAATGAACGAATCCTTCTTGTGGCATTGTAGACTGGGTCACATCAATGCGACACGACTAGCTAAGTTGCATAAGGATGGATATTTGAATCCGTTTGAATTTTTATCTTATGACACTTGCCAGTCATGTCTCAAAGGCAAGATGACCAAAACTCCGTTTACGGGACACAGAGAGAGAGTTACGGAACTCTTGGGACTGGTACATAGTGATGTATGCGGCCCCATGTCTACATATGCCAGGAATGATTCTGCGTACTTCATTACATTCACTGACGATCTCTCTAGATTCAGATATGTGTTCCTGATGAAACACAAATCAGAAGCTTTTGAGAAATTTAGAGAATATAAACAAGAATTCGAGAACCAAACCGGAAAAAGTATTAAAATCCTACGATCTGATCGAGGAGGTGAATACTTGAGAAATGAATTTCTGGACTTTCTAAAAGAGAATAGGATTCTCTCTCAGCTGACTCCTCCATATACACCACAGCACAACGGTGTATCGGAACGGAGGAACCGCACCCTATTAGATATGGTGCGCTCTATGACGAGCACAGCTGAGTTACCTATTTCCTTCTAGGGGTATGCACTGGAGACAGCAACATACCTATGGAATCAAGTTTCATCTAAATCTGTACCTTCCACACCATATGAGATATGGAGTGGGAAGAGGCCATATCTTAAACGAGTTAAGATATGGGGTTGTCCGTCCTATGTCAAAAGAAAAAATCCGGACAAACTCGAGGCACGGTCAGTTCTTTGCAAGTTTGTGGGATATCCAAAGAACTCATATGGGTATTTTTTCTACCACAGTGAGGAACAAAAGGAGTTTGTTGCTCAACATGCCACATTTTTAGAAAAGGAATTTCTTGTAAAAGAAATTAGTGGAAAAGTGGTAGAGCTTGAAGAAGTTCCAGATACACAAACCGCAACTGAAGATTTAGTGGAACTAGAGGATTCAGTAGTTCCCAACGAACCTCAACCTCTCCGCCGATTTAGTAGGGTTACTCACCCACCTGAGAGATACTACGGTTTTCTCATGGATGGTGGGAGCGAGGATTGCATCATGGTTGATGATGACCTAACTAGTTTCGAGCAGGCCATCACGAGTGGGGACTCAGTGAAATGGCTGGATGCAATGCGGTCCGAGATGGAATCCATGTACACCAACAAAGTATGGACTTTGGAAGATGCTTCTGAAGGGGTAAAACCCATTGGGAGCAAGTGGATCTTCAAGATAAAATTTGGTGTAGATAGGAAAGTGGAGACTTTCAAAGCTAGACTTGTTGCAAAGGGTTTTCGTTAAAGACCAGGTGTGGACTATGACGAAACCTTTTCTCCAGTGGCTATGCTTAAATCCATCCGGATCATGCTTGTCATCGCTGCATATCATGACTATGAAATCTGGCAAATGGATGTTAAGACCGCCTTTCTGAACGGTGATTTAGAAGAGTGCGTGTACATGACTCAGCCAGAGGGCTTCGTAGATAGTGGGAGTAGCGGGAAGGTGTGCAAGCTGCTTAAATCCATTTATGGATTAAAGCAATCATCACGGAGTTGGAACATCTGCTTTGACGTCGTTATCAAAGAGTTTGATTTCGTCAAAAACGTAGATGAACCTTGTGTCTACAAGAAGGTTGCAGAGAGTAAGGTTGTCTTCCTCGTATTGTATATGGACAACATACTCTTGATAGGAAATGACATTCCTATGCTGCAATCGGTCAAGCTCTTCTTATCACAAAGATTCTCAATGAAAGATCTTGGTGATGCCTCCTGAATACTGGGAATTATGATCTATAAAGATAGATCTAAAAAGATACTGGGATTGTCCCAATCCAGGTACATTGACACCATACTAAAAAGGTTTAGTATGGAAGAGTCCAAACATGGGTTTTTACCCATGATCTCAGGGCTCACTCTCTCCAAAGAGATGTCTCCCAAGACTGATTTGGAGAGAGTGTTAGTTATATGTATGCCCTAGAGGCCATTACTGTACATTGGATGTATATTGTAGTGGATGCTGGGACATATATAGGTAGGACTTTCTTGCTCGACTTGATAGTACGCTATCTGGTTACTCTTTATCTTAACATGTATACTTTCTATCTCTCTGTTACATGTTGATAAGGCCCTTAGGATGTGTACTCGACTTCCAGAACTATGATGCAGATCATACTAGTGGGGCCTGGATAGTCTATGAGTACATCCTTCAATGTTCCTAGTCGTGGGAATATCGAGACGGGGCATCGATATTCCAGAGTAGACTAGCGTATATCTTCTCGACCCATGTGATGGGCAATGGATGATCCCATATCCATTGGTGTTTGACATCAGAGATGGTATGCGGGTGCTCAGTGGAGACTGGGTACACTGAACGGACTCGCCGAGAACTCCCAGATGGTATTATACCTCACGTCAGATGGCAGTTCTCTGGTGACACTGGTACAGCTTAGTCTGTTGACCCGAGATCGTCATAGAGTCTTGTGTGTCTCCCACTGTGCTTTGATTTCCACCCTACCACGGCTCTACTGAGTCGTGCAAACAGGTGGTTTTTGGGTACAGTCCCGATTCACATGGAGGCAATGAGCGATAGGAGGGGATTCGTCTTTCCCGGTATTGGGGGTTGATGTTACGCTATGCTCGACTGGACATAACAGGAAATCCCTGGCCAGGGTTGCAGTGATATACTGGTAAGAGTTATCAGTAGTTTCACGATTGTTATGTACCTCACGTCGGCATGACTTATCGAGCTATTGGGGTCTGACGTTTACCACCCCTAGGCGAGATATGCGACATATCAGATGAACAGACCGGACTGTACGGTAAGGTTACTGGTTGAATTCACAGGAGTGTGAGCGGGCTTGCTCGTCGATCTTCTGATCGTTCAATACCCGGGTGGCCGTTACGTTTAGCAGACCGCTTGCGGCTTGTGGGTGTTTGATATGATCATCACCTGCTGCCGGCGTATTGACGAGTCTTTAGAGTCCTACACAGAGGTTTCTTGGCTCAAGCGAAACGAAATAGGAGCGCATATGAGATATGTGCGGGACCGAGAATAATGCGTGTATGTGATACCGTATTCTATTCTCGCGATGAATGTATCGATTGGTTGTATGTGATATAACCTAGTTATTGAATCGAGGATTGATTCGATAAGTCGATACATTGGATATTAGTCGGTCACATGCGATATGACCGGATCGTTAAATCAAGTGTTGATTTAATGATTTAATGTATAATTATATATTTGATATATTACTTTGCATTAACTAGTATTGGTTCACTTAAGATGGATTTTCTCACTTGATGTGCACATTCTATATGTGATATATTTTTGTGCACTTGATTGTATCATGTTTGATGATACATGCAAGCTTGGGTGTAGGTTTACTTTAAACCATGTTTAAGTGATTGGTTAAGATTTTGATTTATTTACTTATTCATTTATTTATTTTAGGGAAAGAAAAGATATGGTTTCTTATTTTGTTTGTTTCTTTGAAACTTCAAGAAACTTTGACCATTCTTGTTTCTTTCCTAAACCTAACCATTCACCTAACCTTGGTTTATTCTCTACACTAAACCATGGTTGCTAATATGATAAGAATGACTTTCTTTTCTATTTTAATATAATTATCATATTCTTTTTCTTCTTTTTCTTCTTCTTCAACAAGAAAAAGCTTGCTACCAACAATGGTGCCTTAAGAAAAGAGTGAGAAATCCAATTCTAAAGTGAACCCACTTCCTATTTCTTCATCCTCTACCACTTGCCAAGTAGTATAGGGTGTTTTCTTCACAAGTTTCATGACTTGGTGAAGTTGGAGCTTGATCTTGAGTTGCCTCGACGTAGATCATCTTCGGCATCGAAGTCGACGACCTAGCCCGATCATTTCTCCGACGAAACCTTCGCCAGAGTCCGGATTCCGATAGGTACAGCGGAGGGACGTCATCACGGAGCCTAGGAAGTGGAGGACTGGATCTACAAAGGTTGTAGTCACTTTCCTTTAGCAATAAAGTAGTTTGCTTGCTTGCATCGCTTATACCTCTAGTTAACGATCCGTATTAGGGTTTGTAGGCACATAAAAAATTTGAATTGGGCATGTTTGATCTGGTGTGAGACCTTATTAGTGTGCCTAGGAACCCTACAGTGGTATCAGAGCTACTAGACATTGGATGCCGACCTATGGGGGGTTCTCACTGTGTGACAGTGTGGTGAAGCATAGGCTCTTACCCCCAGGGTGTCCCGAGACCGGAAGGTGTTCCGGCGGGTTGTAGTCCTCGCGAGGGGGCATGCGTAAAAAGTAGCGGCTGAGGGACCCGTTGGTGCCACGGCGACCCCATTGGATGGGGTGGCTTCCTGACCTACAGTGGTATCAGAGCCTAGATAGAGCTTTAGGCGATGTGTAGACGAAGCTAGAAGTCCGATCGAACCCGATATCCCCCGATTTCAATCCTCTCCGTACAATTTTTCAAACAGAGGATTTTTGTGAATTAAAAATTCTCAAAAAATTAAGCAGGAAAAACTAAGAATTACTGTGAAGTACGGTCCACTAAATCAATAATTTGACCGCGGAACCGCGGCGAAACCATAGGTTTTGCGGCGGTTCCGCGGCCAAAATTTGGACTTAGTTCCTGAAATTTCATATATTTATTCTTAGGTTCTTTCTTGGCAAATTTTTATGGGAATTTTTTTAATTCCACTCAAGTGTTGAGTATTCTAGGGTTTTATTGGGGACTCGTTAATTTGATCGGATAATTTAACTTCGTTTAAGTTTTTCCGGATATTTTAGAAACTGTTAAAAAGTTCAACCGGATATAAATACCCACTTTTTCCCCTGCCGGGAAATTTCCAAGTGTTGGATCTTTCCGTAGTTTAAGAACGTTCAAAGTAGTGCAAGTAACATGATGGTTCCTCTAGAAGACAGCAAACCTTAACTTGATTATGTGACCGTCTTGAACTGCCCTTTGAACCTTAGGGTTTAGGGCAGTACGGCGTGCCACATGTGAGGCGTTGGCTTGACCCTTCTACGGCTGGACCGTTGGTACTGAGGCATGAAGTGAATGTTTTTAAACTTATTTCATGTGTTGAGCTGTTTCGAGAAAACTTGGGTGTTCGATTGTTCGATCGGAAAGTTTAACATTTTCTATTTATCTGGAATGTGATACAATAATTGGAATCCACAAGTAGTTATGAGATAACTGAATGAATGTTATAAACATAGCAGTTTAGTCTCACTTGATCGGTTGCCACGGAATTTTGATGTGATCAAAAGTCCGTCGCAATCACGTAGCGTACACGGATATTCGCCGGTAAACTTAATAGACACCCCATAGCCCCGACCAAGTGACTGTAGGAGAACCCCGTCGCCGAAAGCATCCGTTCGGGTGCTCGCGGTAGCGGTGTTCCGCCTTAGTGCACTTCGTCGACGGTATCGGGGGTGCGGCCGTCCACTCAAGTTTGCGACGAGCATTCGTTCTGGATGTCGGGAATCTTGTTGAATTGCCCGAGTTTATATTGAAAAGTGTTTTCGATATTGAGACTAAAATGCGTGGTTTATAATTGTTAGGCATGCGATGTCTAAGAAATTCATTTGGTTAGGCATGCGATGTCTAAAGAGTTTGCGGATTCCAACTGTTGTAGTTTTACACTTTCTTTTCTGTGACCGTAAGTGTAATATGTGATATCGCCGGTTTCGTTGCTATATGTCAACGACAATTGGGATACGCATGTTTGCTTACGTTGACGACATGTGATGTTATGTGTTGCTGGATATGTTATATTGGATTGTCGTGTTTGAATAGCCGGGTTTTTTTTATGTGAGACGAGTGTTTTTTCTTTTCATTCATGTAAAAACTTGTATGTAATATTCTTTTATTGGGGCACTTCCAGGTTGCGGATGCTGTCACCATTTGTATATTATTTACTTTTCCGCATTAGGATAGACCCAAAGAGGGGAGCACATGTAACTGGGTTCTAGGGTCCAGTGGGAGACCAACTCGTGGAGTCGAGTCCGGGTCTCCTAACCCTAGAATTGGTAGGGTTGCTTGCCGCTCTCGTAGGGGTCTAGGAGTGTGGGATTGGCTATTCATCACGACCGTGGAATCCGTGTTTTATACTGGCTCGTATTAAAAACACGGACGTCCTAGTATATCCAATGTTTCATATGATTCTTCTGCTGTGTTATCTGTGATGTGATCATGTGATTTGTTCAGATAGATATTATATATAGTATATATGATATATTATATAGACGTTGCTTATGTTTTACACCCGCGCTAGCCCTGCCTCGCTCTGGCGTTAGTTACCTAACCTAACGGTGCAGACGGGACATCGAGGCGAATGCGGATGGCATAAGCGTACGTTATATTTATCTGTGATGTTTAGGTGGTCTTAAATGATGGGATATTCATTAATGAGATTAATGAAAGAAAATAAACCTAAAACATGTTGTGGAATCGAATTTCAAAATAAAACAGGTAGCTACAATTCTTGCTTTGCATCGCGGTGTTCATTATAGAACATCCTGTACCTTATTCGATGAGGAAAGGACCGAGATACCTTCACCGGGAGTGACTCCTTTGGCAATAACTGGCAGATGCTACACACTCGGTTTGTCTTTTGATTGCTTCTATAGTTTTTGCTATGCACAGTGATATATATGATATATCCCGCACCTCATTCGACGAGGAAAGGGCCGACGATCCCTTCACCGGGAGTGACCCCTTTAGCAAAACTAGAAAAGCCTAAAAAATATTCCATTTAAAAACCATTTGATTTCGCAACGAGATCAAGTTCGAAGCGTTAAAGGTTTTCATAAAAACCATCCGCAACCCTCCGTCATTTTAGGATGTAGAGTACTTAGTATTCGTGCCACGTTTGTCGACCATAGCCGAGGCGTAGTGTGCGGTAGCTAAGTGATGTCTTCCTACACAGCATATGATGCGATTAGTTAGGACAGTCATGTGGCTTTGTTGACCTTAGCCAAGGGTCATGTGGGTGGGTCTAATTAATAACGAAATGACGGGTAGAACTTGACTAGTACCTATGATTTGTTGACCTTAGCCAAGGTCATAGGTGCTAGGGGTAAAAACCATTATCGGGAGTTTCAAGTGTTGAAACTTGCAATGAGATTGCATACCTTCTATGTGATAGTTGGATCCCGATACCCACTGCGAGTAATTGTTACTCCTGTGAGAGTTTTGCACTTTGCAATTAGCCGATCAAGTAGGTGTCTAGAAAGGTGTCAACGGGGTTACGTCTCTGGGAAAACGAGGTTTACTGTAATTAGGTCCGTGCGAAAGCACGGGGAACCTCCCTCAAAGTACTGACACTGGCCTGGCTGAAAGATTGGCGAACTTGTAGAGTGTAATTAATCCCGGCTAGTCTTTCCTTTTAGGGTTTGAAGGAAGATTTGATAAAAACAGTGGGACCCATCCTGATTAGATAAAATATATAACCAATCTAATCTTGCAAGAGCGCACGCAGAGTGTTTTCTTCTCTCTCTCTCCAGGTAGCGACCATATCACGCCTTAATCAAGATAATAATGTGGATGTATTGACCGAACCCGCTTGTTATACTGAGCTGGGGAACGTTGGTCCCGCTCCAACTTATAATTGTTATAAGACAGAGCAGGAAATAGGGGAATACCAGGATTCCCATGCCGCCCAAACGAAGAAAGTGCATATGATGCATCTCCTTCGGGTGTGTTCATTACAAAGAACTGTTTCTCAGTATCCTCTGCATCCTGGGTATTTGATACCGGATCAGGATCCAAGATATGTAATCTGTTACATAGGGCTACAAAAAGGTAGAAAACTGAGAACGGGTGATAAGTTTCATGAGACAGAAAACGGGGCAAGTGTTGTAGCCAAGTCTGTTGGTCACTGTCACCTAGTATTACCAGTACATTGATTCTGAACAAATGCTATTAGATACCGAACCTGATATACAAAATCATATCAGTCTCTTTATTAGTAAAGAAGGATAAAATTTTGTATTGTTGGATATTGTTTTGAACATTTCCTATATCAAAAGTTGATCGGTTCAGGCACGTTATCTAAAAGCATTGATGTTCTAAATCAAACTAGAGTTCCTAGTATACAGAACACACACAAGAGGAAGAGTTCAGAAATGAACGAATCCTTCTTGAGGTATTGTAGACTAGGTCATATCAATGCGACCCGACTGGCTGAAGTTACATTTTAGATGCATATTTAAATCAGTTTGAATTTACATCTTGTGAAACTTGTCAGTCATGTCACAAAGATTAGATGACCATAGCTCCGTTTACTGGAAATAGAGAAAGAGTTAGTAAACTCTTGGGACTGATACATGATTATGTACGTAAGGTCCCCTGTCTACACATGCCAGGACCGGTTCTTTGTACTTCACTACATTCTCTGATGATCTCTCAAGATTCAGTCATATGTTCCTGTTGAAACATAAGTCCGAACCTTTTGAGATATTCACAGAATATAAGTTAGAAGTAGAGAACCAAAATATGGGTATAAGTATTATGTCCTATGATAAGATCAGGGAGCAGAATACTTGTGCATGGCATTCCTGGACTATTCTAAAGGAGAATGAGATTCTCTCTCAGTGTTACTCCTCTGAATGCACCACAGCACAATGGTGTATCGGGGTGGAGCAATCGCACCATATTGGATATAGTGTGCTCTATGATGAGTACTACTGAGTTACCTATTTCCTTTTGGGGTTGTGCACTTGAGAAGCTGCATACCTATTGAATTGGGTTCGAATCAGATCACTGCCTACCACTCCATATGAGATATGGTATGGGAAGTGCCTATCTCTTAAGTAAGTTAAGATTTGGGATTGTCCGGCCTATGTCAAAAGCAAAATCCGGATAAGATCGAGGCAAGGTCAGTTCTGTAGAACTGGAAAGGTTCCAGCTATACATAACTGCAGCTCATGATTTGACAGAACCAAAGGATTCAATAGTTCCCGACGAACCTCAGCCTCTCCGCCGATCTAGCAGGGTTCCTCGCCTGCCTGAGAGATACTTCGGTTTCTCGATGACAGTGGGAGCGAAGATTGCATCATGAGATGATGACCCAACTAGATTCGAGCAGGCCATCGAGAGTAGGGACTCTGTAAGAATGGCTGGATGCTTAGCGATCTGAGATGGAATCCATGTACACCAGCAAAGTATGGACTTTGGTTGCGATATCTGAAGGGTTAAATCCCCATCAGGAGAAAGTATATCTTGAGAAGATTACTTGGTGTAGATGGAAAAGTTGAGACTTTCAAAGCTAGACTAGTTAAAGGTTTTCGTCATCGATAATGATGAAACCTTTTCCAGGGACGATGCTTGAGTCCATCCAGATCCTACTTACCATTGCTGCACACCATGACTGCGATATCTGGTGGTTGGGTGCCATGACTACATTTCTAAATAATGATTTAGAAAAGAACGTCTATAAGAACACAGCCAGAGGGCTTCGTAAACAGTGGGAGCAGCGGAAACGTGCGCAAGTTGCTTTACAGAATAAAGCTGGCATCGCGGAGTTGGAACGTCTGTTTTGATGTGGTAGTCAAAGTGTTTGACTTCATCAAAATGGTAGATGAACCTTGTATATACAAAAAGGTAGTAGAGAGTAAGGTGGTTATCCTTGTATTGTACGTGGACAACATACTCTTGATAGGAAAAGAGTTTCCTATACTACGCTCGGTCAATCTCCGCTTATCACAAGGATTCTCCAATAGGATCAAAGTGATACCTCCTAAATCCTGAGTTTTCAACTATGAAATAGATGTAATTGGATGCTAGGATTCTCACTAGATGTAGTGAGATGGTATCAATCGATCCTGGGGAGAATCACTGGAAGGGTTCCAGGGTGATAAAGACGACTGAATGCCAGTCACAGGCATTGTCTTTACCCTCAGTAAAGGGACGGTATGTTGGAAGAGTTCCAAGCTAGATACCGTGGCAAACTAGACGATAAAGGCTGGTAACATCGCTATTACAGATGCTACCAAAGAGGCAGTTTGAGTGTATATTGGTTCATAAGACGAACCAGGTTCCTACCATTGTATGACAATGGATGTGTGGCTTTGGCCCATGAACCCTGGTCCCATCAGTGACCCAGACATATTCTGAGGCAGCATCACCTGATCATGGAGATAGATGATCTCCAGGGTGATCGAGGTTAGGAGAGTAGACTCAGAGGACAACATGGCAGATCCACTCACAAAGGCCTTTTCCCAAAGAGAGAATTTTAGGGGATGGTTGAGTATTAGATACTACAACTACTGCTACAGATGGCACTAGTGCAAGTGGGAGATTGTTAGTTATATGTATGCCCTAGAGGCCATTACTGTACATTGGATGTATATTGTAGTAGATGCTGGGATATATATAGGTAGGACTTTCTTGCTCGACATGATAGTACGCTATCTGGTTACTCTTTATCTTAACATGTATACGTTCTGTCTCTCTGTTACATGTTGATAAGGACCTTAGGATGTGTACTCGACTTCCAGGACTATGATGTAGATCATACTAGTGGGGCCTGGATAGTCCATGAGTACATCTTTCAATGTTCCTAGTCGTGGGAATATCGAGACGGGGCATCGATATTCCAGAGTAGACTAGCGTATATCTTCTCGACCCATGTGATGGGCAATGGATGATCCCATATCCATTGGTGTTTGACATCAGAGATGGTATGCGGGTGCTCAGTGGAGACTGGGTACACTGAACGGACTCGCCAAGAACTCCCAGATGGTATTATCCCTCACGTCAGATGGCAGTTCTCTGGTGACACTGGTACAGCTTAGTCTGTTGACCCGAGATCGTCATAGAGTCTTGTGTGTCTCCCACTGTGCTTTGATTTCCACCCTACCACGCCTCTACTGAGTCGTGCAAACAGGTGGTTTTTGGGTACATTCCCGATTCACATGGAGGCAATGAGCGATAGGAGGGGATTCGTCTCTCCCGGTATTGGGGGTTGATGTTGCGCTATGCTCGACTGGCCATAACAGGAAATCCCTGGCCAGGGTTGCAGTGATATACTGGTAAGAGTTATCAGTAGTTTCACGATTGTTATGGACCTCACGTCGGCATGACTTATCGAGCTATTGGGGTCTGATGTTTACCACCCCTAGACGAGATATGCGACATATCAGACGAACAGACCGGACTGTACGGTAAGTGTTACTGGTTGAATTCACAGGAGTGTGAGCGGGCTTGCTCGTCGATCTTGTGATCGCTCAATACCCGGGTGGCCGTTACGTTTAGCAGACCGCTTGCGGCTTGTGGGTGTTTGATATGATCATCACCTGCTGCCGGCGTATTGACGAGTCTTTAGAGTCCTACACAGAGGTTTCCTGGCTCAAACGAAACGAAATAGGAGCGCATATGAGATATGTGCGGGACCGAGAATAATGCGTGTATGTGATACCGTATTCTATTCTCGTGATGAATGCATCGATTGGTTGTATGTGATATAACCTAGTTATCGAATCGAGAATTGATTCGATATGTCGATACATTGGATATTAGTTGGTCACATGCGATATGACCGGATCGTTAAATCAAGTGTTGATTTAATGATTTAATGTATAATTATATATTTGATATATTACTTTGCATTAACTAGTATTGGTTCACTTAAGATGGATTTTCTCACTTGATGTGCACATTGTATATGTGATATATTTTGTGCACTTGATTGTATCATGTTTGATGATACATGCAAGCTTGGGTGTAGGTTTACTTTAAACCATGTTTAAGAGATTGGTTAAGGTTTTGATTTATTTACTTATTCATTTATTTATTTTAGGGAAAGAAAAGATATGGTTGCTTATTTTGTTTTTTTCTTTGAAACTTCAAGAAACTTTGACCATTCATGTTTCTTTCCTAAACCTAACCATTCACCTAACCTTGGTTTATTCTCTACACTAAACCATGGTTGCTAATATGATAAGAATGACTTTCTTTTCTATTTTAATATACTTATCATATTCTTTTTCTTCTTCTTCTTCTTCTTCAACAAGAAAAAGCTTGCTACCAACAATGGTGCCTTAAGAAAAAGAGTGAGAAATCCAATTCTAAAGTGAACCCACTTCCTATTTCTTCATCCTCTACCACTTGCCAAGTAGTATAGGGTGTTTTCTTCACAAGTTTCATGACTTGGTGAAGTTGGAGCTTGATCTTGAGTTGCCTCGACGTAGATCATCTTCGGCATCGAAGTCGACGACCTAGCCCGATCATTTCTCCGACGAAACCTTTGCCAGAGTCCGGATTCCGATAGGTACAGTGGAGGGACGTCATCACGGATCCTAGGAAGTGGAGGACTGGATCTACAAAGGTTGTAGTCACTTTCCTTTAGCAATAAAGTAGTTTGCTTGCTTGCATCGCTTATACCTCTAGTTAACGATCCGTATTAGGGTTTGTAGGCACATAAAAAATTTGAATTGGGCATGTTTGATCTGGTGTGAGACCTCATTAGTGTGCCTAGGAACCCTACAAAGAGCTCGCATGCAAGGGATACCCTATGCTTCGGCTGTAGGCTCTATCATGTACGCGATGCTATGTACCAGACCCGATGTAGCATACTCACTAAGTGTAGTGAGTAGGTATCAAGCTGATCCTGGAGAGAGTCACTGGACAGCTGTGAAGAGCATTCTCAAGTACTTGCGAAGGACTAAAGAGATGCTCTTGGTGTATGGTAACGGAGAACTCCAAGTGGAGTCCTTTACCGATTCGAGCTTTCAGAGTGATAAGGACGACTCTAAGTCGCACTCGGGTTTTGTCTTTACCCTCTACGGAGGGGCGGTTAGCTGGAAGAGTTCCAAGCAGGAAACCGTGGCAGACTCGACGATGGAGGCTGAATACATCGCTGCCAACGATGCTGCCAAAGAGGCTGTCTGGATCATGAAGTTCATTATTGATCTTGGAGTGGTTCCGTCCATTGAGCATCCAATACCTTTGTATTGTGATAACAATGGAGCGGTGGCTTTGGCCAAGGAACCCAGGTCCCATCAGCGATCCAGGCATATTCTGAGGCGGTATCACCTGATCCGGGAGATAGTTGATCGCCGGGAGATCGAGGTCAGGAGGGTTGACACGAAGAACAACACAGCGGATCCACTCACGAAGGCCATTCCCCAGATATAGTTTAAGAGACTCTTCGGGATGCTAGGTATGCGATACTACAGCAGCTGGCCCTAGTGCAAGTGGGAGATTGTTAGTTGTATGTAGGCCCTAGAGGCCAGTATTGTACAGATGATTTATATTATATTGGATGCTTGGACATATATAGAGAGGAATTTCTTGCTCGACATGATAGTATGCTATCTGGTTGCTCTTTATCTTAACATGTATACTTGTCTCTTTATACTGTCTTATAGTTACATGTTGGTAAAGCCCTTAGGATGTGTACTTGACTACCTGGACTATGATGCGGATCATACTAGTAGGGACATGGTAGTCCATAAGTACATCCTTCAAGGTCCCTAGTCGTGAGTGTATCGAGACGGGGCATCGATATACCAGTGTAGACTAGCGTATACGCTTCTCGACCCATGAGATAGGCGATGGATGTGTAAGAGCACGGCGGCTCCCCGGCCGTCAATCCGACGCCGGAATACGGAAACGAAAACTTTTTTATAAACTAGAACCGGCACCACCGCGCACTATAAAACCCGGATCGGGCCATTAACCTAACTCTAGCAAACAAGAAAAGGAGTAGAGAAGCTATACCAAGCGATCCGTGTCCTTCGGTCTTCGTCTCCACTCCGATCTCCTCACGGAATCTCCGGTCATCGCCTCCTCGTCAGTGTAGGGTTCCTAGGCACACCCATGAGGTTCTAGAAGTGATCAAACATGTCCAATTCAAAAAATTTCTTTGTGCCAAGTGACCCTAAGCAAGATCGTAACAAGAGGATAGGCGATAAAGATGCAAGTTAACAACTTTAACAAAAATGGAAGTGACTACAACCTTTGTAGATCCGGTCCTCCACTTCCTTGACTCCGTGATGACGTCCCTCCGCTGTACCCATCGGAATCCTAGACTCTCGCGGTGGTTTCATCGGAGAAATGATCGGGCTAGGTCGTCGACTTCGATGCCGAAGATGATCTATGTCGAGGCAACTCAAGATCAAGCTCCAACTTCACCAAGTCATGAAACTTGTGAAGAAAACACCCTATACTACATGGCAAGTGGTAGAGGATGAAGATATAGGAAGTGGGTTCACTTTGGATTTAGATTTCTCACTCTTTTTCTCAAATCACCATTGAAGGTAGCAAAGGTTTTCTTCATCTTGAAGAAGAAGAAGAAGAAGAAGAAAGAATATGATAAGTATATTAAAATCAATTGATTAATTATAATAAATCAAGTGATCTTATCATATAGCAACCATGGTTAAGTGTTGTTCATATCAGATTTTTGCATTTTCATACCGCCCAATTTTTATCACATTGCATTTCGGTAGATACTCTTGAGCCGTGTTTGCTAGTCAATTGCAGGATACAGGTTCCCGGTTCTCACACAGAGAAATTCATGGAAAACACGAAAAAATCCGGTTCCTGCCAACCGCAGATAAAACACGGTCTCCGCTCTTCATCCGTATGTTGCCAGATACCAGTTTAGGAAGACAAAATGTCAAATCAATGTCACCTTCATGCACAAGGCTCAATGGCAACAACAACTTCCAAGAAATCTACGCGGAGCTCGAGGCAATCATGACAAAATCTTGACAAAAAGTCCACCTTTCCCTCAACAGAAATTCTGGAAAATTCGTGAAGAAATTATGAAAAAATACATATACCAGAATAATGTACTTGTCAAACCAGGGAACCACAGAAATTTGGTCAAATCAACTATAAGGCCGCGGATCCGCGGCCAAAGTGGGGTCCAGGCCGCGGATCCGCGACCATATAGTGGCGGCAGACAGAAAAGTTTTGGGGGTATTTTTGTCATTCTGTTTGGGTTCTGGTGGTTGCCCTAGGGTTTCATTTTTTGGCCTATAAATAGCCCAGAACTTTGAGAAGGGAAGGGTCCATTCTTGTATTTTCTTTTTTCTAGGATTTAGTTCACTTGTTCTTCTTCTTCTCATCTCTTCTCCATTAAACTTGTAGTGAGCTTTGTGAGGAAGGAATGGTAAATAAAGAAGATCATTTTATTATCATGCTTGTCTCTTTACTTTGTTAATTGTTGCAATTTAAATTCGTTAAGTAGTTGTTGTTATTTCCTTGTTGTTTATTTCTTCTCTCTTTTTCTTTATCATTCATACGACAATGATACATACGCTCGATCCTCGCCAAGGTGAGGTCGCAAATAGTTAGTCGTATTCTCCTAATCTCTTTCTTTCTATCTTCCTCTTTTGTTTTGTTTTGTTTTTCCTTATCATGAAGTGTGAGTAGTTAATTCTTGTTAGGGTAGGATAAGGGAAGTTTGAGAGAAGGAAATCTCTCTCACTCTTTCCTTGCCCAACAGCTTAAATCAACTCCCGTTAATTGAACCACAATCCGCTCCTTACGGCACCCTATCCTACATGATAGCGGTGATTCCGTAGTGAGACCGGTTGTGGTTGAATTAACCGGAGGTTATGGATAAGAGCCAAGAACGGACGGACAAGCACCAAAAGGAAGGACTATGCGTTGGAAAGCCTAGCTTATACTCGCAAGTTCCTTCCTAGTCGTGCTAATCCCCGTTGTTGCCGATTACCGTAACACCGATATTAAGTGGGGCAACGAAAGATGTGGAGACTCCTAACTCAAACTAACCTAATCCTAACCCTAACAAGCTCTCTTTAAATATCAACTCAACACTTAGATAATCCAACAAAATCTAAAAACCGGACTCAACTCGTTAAAACACTTTGAAAAAGACAACCATCTCCCTGCGGACGACCCGTACTCAACCGGCTAGCTACAAGCGAGACCGTCTTGATTGTGGTATTTAAACTAGAACTTGAACACGCACGTATTCTAACAATCAAATGGCGCCGTTGCTGGGGAGACGGTAGTTTGTTTCTTTGTGAAATTTCGGGTTAATTTGTAAGTATAAAAAAAACGAAAAAAAAAATATACTTTGTAAAAGAAACCATCTTGTTATTCTTGATTAGTTTTTGTGCAAGTGTGCAGGAAATACGAAGCTCAAGATCGACGCCAAAGACGTTGGAAATACGGAGTTCAAGTACAGTGCCAAAGACGTGGGAAGATAGACCCACATTTCGCGGCTACACCGCGACGGACAAAACAAAGCATCCGGTCTACTGAAAAATCTGGAGCAGTTACAGTAAGAAAATAAAAATTCAGTACATCCAGAAAAGAAGAGAAGACCCAGAACAGCACCCACAGAAAAACTGAAGTCCCAATCTCTTCTTTCAGCCGCGGAACCGCGGCAATAGAGGTTCTTGGGCCGCGGTTCCACGGCCACTTGGAGCCTTTGTGCTGCCATTTTTTCTCGGTAACTCTTTTTCCTCTCTTCCTCTCCTCTGAACTCCACTGAATTGTGTTTTCTGCAGGCTTCTTTGCGCAAATTCTTCTCCCCCTCCAATAAACTGTTCTTGTGCAGGATTCTTTGCGCCGCAAAATAAAAATTGTTTGCAGTTGATTTGTTACTGTTTTGCATTCTTTAATACGGACTTAAGGGGCTTGAAACCAATCCAGATTGGGTGGGGATTTCATCACCCTTCCCAGGACCCCAAAAAACACTAAAGCATATGCATTGTCCATTGTAAATTAAAAAATACTAGACTTCAGCCCTAAGGACTTCGCGCTCATTAGGAGAAGATAAACCGTGTTTAGAACCTCGCTTAACCGTACATTGTTTACGGGGTGTCTAGGAAAGTGTTAAAGGCGCAACCGCCGAAAGAGAAAGGGTTATTATTTTAAGGAACTTCGCGAAAGCGTTGGACAACCTCCCCTTATCTCTGCACTTACCTGGCCCCGTGATCGGTGTATTTTTAAGCCTGTTTCTCGACACTGTTTAACTTCGAAAATCAAGTTCAGGAGCAGGTCTAGTAGACCTAGGTTACCCTAGATCTAGGTGTGATTGTGCATATCTTGTTTGTGATTGCTTAAGACGTATTTCCGTACATACTGCTGTAAATCTCTTTCTTAAAAAAAAAATATCAAAAAACTTTTATAAAAACTTGCCCTTTTGTCGCCAAATCCATTTTCACCCACCACCCTTTCTCCCTTGACGTTTTCTTACCCTCACCTTCTCCGCTTTGACTATACTAAACTCGTTTAGTGTATGTCCTCTTGGACTCGGGACACTAGCGCCCGTCTAGTCCGTGTTACGTTAGTCACGACCGACTACGCGATCGACTCCGAAGTCGATACTCCGTCCACTCCTCTTTCACCCCTTCCTTTGCCGGCCAACTCCGACGTTGACCGGAATTCTGTTCATACATCTTCACCTTCACCTTCACCAACCTCTTCTTCCGTGATGTCGGGATTTAATCCGAACATCTCTTTAACCACCGCTGGATTGGCTCCACCTCCTACGGAGACCAATATTCCACCACTTCCGCCTGTTGTAGCGCCGCAGCGAATTGCGCTCCAGAATCGTTTCTACCCCACCCGTTCTGCACTTCCCACCTGCCTTTCTCTTCCTCCGGCCAATGGGGACAACTTTGAAATTAAGCCCCATTTCATCAACATGCTTCCACGCTTTCATGGGCTCGAAACTGAAGATGCCTATATCTTCATCAATAAATTTCAAAATGTCTGTGCCATGATGAAAACCACCCAGCTGTCGGACGATGCTATACGTCTACGGGTCATTCCGTTCACTTTATGCGATCTCGCTGAAAAATGGCTGTATAGCACCGCTTCCCACTCAATCACCAGCTGGGACGAGTTTGTTAAAGCGTTTCTGAAAAAATTCTATCCGAATCATAAGACCGCAAGGATTCGAAATGAAATCAATCAATTCTCCCAGCTTCCTTCTGAACCCTTCTGGAAGTGCTTTGACCGGTACAAAGACCTTCTTGTTCAGTGTCCTCACCACGGTATAGAGAAATGGCAGCTCTGCCAAACCTTATACGAGGGCCTGAACCCAGCAACGAAGCAGTTGCTGGAAACCATCTGTCAGGGCCACTTCCTATCGAAATCTGACGAGGAAGCATGGCAGTTCTTTGACGATCTTGCGGAGCAAACGCTACAGTGGGAGAGCACCAGACCGACTTCTTCTTCTTCTTCTACCTCCACTTCTACCGGTCAGTCTAGGGTAGGAATCCACCAACTTGACGTCTCTATTGCGATGAAAGCTGAAATGGCTGCGATAACACGAAAGCTTGAAGCGATAGAGAGCAAATTTTTTGCTCCTTCTCCTGCCCCTGTTCTCCCCCTTCGTACCGTCTGCGCTTGTTGTTCTGATCCTTCCCACTTGACCGAAGAGTGTCCTTACAATCCACCCTCGCAAGGACATGATCAGGTTAATGCTGCCTTCCAGCAAAGACCGAGGAATGATCCATACTCTTCCACCTACAATCCCGGTTGGAGGAACCACCCTAATTTTGCCTGGAATCAGAATCAGAATCAATTCCAAGGCAACAATTTCCAAAGGGCCCCTCCGCCGCAACAACAAGCGCAGCAACAAACTCAACACCAATATCAGCAGCCCTTCCAACCCCAACCTTTCCAAAACCAGACGAACAACTTTGCACCAAACAATTCTTTTCCACCAAATAACAACTTTGTTCCGTCAAACACTGATAAGGTTTCCTCGCTCGAGCGAAGTCTGGAGGCGTTTGTTAAACAATCGACTCAATCCACCGCCAACATCCAGTCTTCGATCCAATCTTTAGTACAACACACCGCCGCACATGGGCAGAGCATCAAAACCATCGAGGCCCAGATTGCACAGCTGAACGCGGCCTTGAGCGAGCGAGAGAAGGGGAAGCTCCCGTCCCAGCCACTTCCAAATCCCGGTCACCCACATAATGCACATGTTGCTCTCGAACAACAAAACCATAATGTGAGTGCCGTGACCACACTGAGATCGGGAAGGATGCTGCAAAACAACATTGGCAAGCGAATCAACGATGACACCCCGGCCGCCGCTTCTTCTTCTTCTTCTTCTTCTCATTCTTCTTCTTCGTCTTCCGAGCCTATTCTCCGTTCTTCAACATGCTCTCCTTCCTCTTCTTCTGCTCTGAACGGACCCACTTCTCACCCCACGAAAACACCTATTCTGGGATCCGTTCCAACTCCAAAATCTCCTCCTCCAGCATTAGACTCAACCAATTTTCAAAATGTTCAATTTCCAAACCGGTTGAGGTCTAACAAACAAAATCCACAAATGGAGAAGATTTTGGAGTTATTCAAGCAAGTTAACATTAACATTCCTCTTTTAGATGCTGTCCAACAAGTCCCGTCCTACGCGAAAATCTTAAAGGACTTGTGCACGAAAAAGAGGAAGTCTCAGGTACCCAAGAAAGTTTTCTTGGCTAGTGCTGTGAGTGATGCCCTTAACCAATCTTTACCACAAAAACGTAAGGACCCTGGCTGTCCTACGATTTCAATTACCATTGGGGATAAGAACATCAACCGCGCACTATTAGATCTTGGTGCCAGTGTTAACTTGCTTCCGTATTCAGTATATGAGCAATTAGGCGTCGGAGAGCTGAAACCCACACACTGCACTCTCCAAATGGCCGACCGATCGATCACCCATCCTAGGGGTGAGCTAGAGGATGTGTTAATCAGAGTCGGGGACTTCATATTCCCCGTCGACTTCATTGTATTAGATACACAGCCTGTAGCTAACCCCCGAAATCAAATTCCGGTGATACTCGGTCGCCCATTTCTCGCAACCTCAAATGCTGTGATCAATTGTCGCAACGGTTCAATGAACCTCTCTTTTGGAAATATGACGATTGAACTCAACATTTGTAGGTTGGGGAATCAGCCCGCCGAACCTAATGCTCATATACTGGACGTCTGCTCGATCCAGGAGATCACACCAGAAGAGTGTGAATTCGAGGAGTTTCTGTTTGATCACGATAATCTTGACGCCACTAGTGCGTTTCTCTTCGAACCTGCTGCTGTTTCTGCGCCCGATAACGAATACGAGTGTTTCACATTCTCGAACGATCTTAGCCGCGCACAACCCGAGTTTGAATCTTTCGACTTTCCGGATGAGTTACCTGAACCATCCGACTCGGTTGCCTACACTCGTTTTGAACCTTTGCTGGAGTTCTTTGAGTTCGAGACCTTTGCACCGGTCTTGCCTTCCATCATTTCACCTCCAACGCTCGAACTCAAGCCGCTGCCATCTCACCTTAAGTATGCTTACTTAGGTGAGAACGAGACCCTCCCTGTCATCATTTCGGCTTCTCTAGCTCCCGAGCAAGAGAAAGCCCTTCTCACGGTCTTGCACGGCAACATGCAAGCTTTTGGCTGGTCCATGGCGGACATCAAGGGGATTAGTCCCCTCATCGTTGAGCATCACATTCATCTGATGGATGATGCCAAACCAGCCCGGGATCCTCAAAGACGTCTTAATCCAGTCATGAAGGAGGCTGTGAAGAAGGAGATCGTCAAATGTCTAGATAGTGGTATCATTTACCCTATCTCTGATAGCCAGTGGGTTAGCCCCATTCACGTTGTCCCCAAGAAGTCAGGCATCACGGTCATAACAAACGAGGCAAATGAGTTAATCCCTACTCGCACCCAAACTGGGTGGCGAGTTTGCATTGATTACAGAAAACTCAACGCTGCAACGCGGAAAGACCACTTTCCGCTACCTTTCATTGACCAGATGCTGGAACGATTGGCTGGACATGAGTACTATTGTTTTCTTGATGGCTACTCTGGCTACAATCAGATTCCCATCGCCGAAAAAGACCAGGACAAGACCACTTTCACTTGTCCTTTCGGCACGTTTGCATATCGACGCATGCCCTTTGGGTTATGCAATGCGCTCGCTACCTTCCAGCGGTGTATGATGGGTATTTTCTCAGACAAGGTGGATAAATTTCTGGAGATTTTCATGGATGACTTCTCCATCTTCGGCGACTCCTTTGACGAGTGTTTGCTGCATCTTGACGCTGTCCTTACCCGATGTAAGGACAAGAATCTCACTTTGAACTGGGAGAAATGCCACTTCATGGTGCGCGAAGGTATTGTCTTAGGACATATCATCTCGCAAAATGGCATAGAGGTTGACAAAGCAAAGATTGATGTCATTTCCAATCTGCCTCCTCCCCGATGCGTCAGAGATATCCGAGCCTTCCTTGGCCATGCCGGTTTTTATAAACGGTTCATCAAGGACTTTAGCAAGATTGCTAGGCCCTTGACTCTTTTGCTGGCCAAGGATACACCTTTCGACATCAACTCGAGCTGTGTGACTGCATTCGAGTCACTGAAACGCTCACTCACTTCTGCTCCCGTTCTTTCTTCTCCTGACTGGACGCACCCATTCAAGATCATGTGCGATGCATCCGACTTTGCCATCGGTGCTGTCCTTGGACAGCACATCAACAAGATGCCGCATGTGATCTACTACGCTAGCCGAACCCTGAACGACGCCCAACTTAACTATACAACAACTGAGAAGGAATTCTTAGCTGTTGTATTTGCTTTAGAAAAGTTCAGGCCCTACCTCATCGGCTCTCCAGTAATCTTCTACACGGACCATTCAGCTCTGTGCCATCTTTTTGCGAAGAAAGATGCCAAGTCTCGGTTAATCCGTTGGATCCTCTTGCTTCAAGAGTTTGACCTTGTCATTAAGGACAAACGAGGATGTGAAAATGTGGTTGCCGACCATCTCTCACGACTTCCTTCTTCGCCTTCGCTTCCAATTCCGATAAACGACGTTTTTCCGGACGAACAACTCTTGACAGTATCGTGCGAACCCTGGTTCGCAGATATTGTGAACTATTTGGCCACGGGATTGTTACCGACCGAATGGTCGAGTCAGGACAGACTTCGCTTCTTATCCCAAGTAAAACACTTTTACTGGGACGAACCCTACTTGTTCAAGTATTGTCCCGACCAGATTATTCGTCGGTGTGTCCCTGATGAGGAATTCAAGAGTGTGCTGTCATTTTGCCACGATCAAGCGTGTGGCGGGCATTTTGGGCCCAGAAAGACAGCTGAGAAGATCTTGCAATGTGGTTTCTACTGGCCACAACTTTTCAAAGACGCTCACGAATATTGCAAGACTTGCTCACGGTGCCAAAACATGGGCCGGATATCCCGGAGAAACGAGATGCCGCTCCAACCGATCTTGGTTGTGGAGATTTTCGATGTTTGGGGGATAGACTTCATGGGGCCGTTCCCCAACTCTTTTGGGAACTTGTACATTCTTCTAGCTGTTGATTACGTCTCTAAATGGGTCGAGGCTGTGCCCAGCCGGACTAACGACAACAAGGTTGTCGTTAAGTTCCTTAAAGAAAACATTTTCTCCCGGTTTGGGCACCCCCGAGCGATCATTAGCGACAATGGAAGTCATTTCTGCAATAGGACTTTCGAGGCCTTGATGCGGAAATACTCCATTAATCATAAGCTTTCTACGCCCTACCACTCCCAAACCTGCGGGCAGGCCGAAGTTTCAAATCGGCAAATCAAGCAGATATTGGAGAAGACGGTTTCCAAGAACCGTAAGGATTGGTCTCTGAAACTCACTGATGCCCTTTGGGCATTTAGAACCGCTTATAAGACCGACCTTGGCATGTCTCCCTATCGGCTTGTGTACGGAAAAGCCTGCCACCTTCCTGTCGAAATCGAGCATCGCGCATTTTGGGTGATAAAGGAGCTGAATCTGTCTCTGGAGGACGCGGGCAGCCATCGGAAGCTGCAGCTGAACGAACTATGCGAGCTTAGGGATGAGGCTTACGACAACGCGGTTGTCGTTAAGAATCGAACGAAGGTGTTTCATGATAAACACCTTTTGCACAAAACCTTTGTACCTGGTCAACAGGTACTTCTTTACGACACCCGACTTCATTTCCATCCTGGAAAGCTCCGATCTCGCTGGAAAGGGCCGTATTTTGTGCGTAATGTGTATCCGCAGGGCGCTGTGGATTTGGAGAATCCAAAGGACGGTTCACTCTTCAAGGTAAATGGACACCGATGCAAACCGTACCTTAGCGCCGAACCAACAGAGGAGCTCATGTTCTTACAGGAGCCGGTTTACCCTGAATGATCTTCCTCTGCCTACCTCCAAACTTCGGTTATCCAGCCAAGAACAGTGGACACTGTTCCAAATAAGTTTGGGGGTATGTACAAACCATTTTGTTTATATTTGTGTATATTCTTTTTCTTTTCTTTAAAAACAAAAACAAATAAAAATTTGTGTATCACTAACCGACAATTTTGAACCTTCCAACTGCTCTCTTCATGCAATGACAGTGAGGACACTGTCCAGTTTAAGTTTGGGGGTACGCTCGGTACGCATTTCTTACCTTCGCATTCATATGTATATTTTGCATCTGCTCCATAAAATCGATAAAAATCTGAAAATTTTCTAAAAAACATAAAAACTTTTTGTCAAGTTAGCCTGTGGAAGAACTCTGATTCAACATTCGACGGTTTTTGTTTGAAAAAATAGGAATAACTAGATCTTATGTTTAGATTTTGAAAACCTGAAAGATAACTCTCCTTTGAAGTTAACTATAGCTGATATACGTCTTTACATCACACTACACGTGTCGTAAGATTTTGGGAATTAGATGACAAGTCTTTCATGTTTAAACTTTTAAACAGATAAATGATTTTCTGAGGATCAAATAGGTTTGTTCTGAAATAAGTAATGTCAAGAATAGTTTATGAAGTAAAGCGAATATGAAGGAATGTTATTGACGCCGTAATTGGAGCTAAGTCTGAAAAATAACCCACCTAAAACTTGATTGGAATGATTACACACCAAACACGTCTTTTATCCAAAAAATATTTGAACTGCCAGATATATCTCCGTTCGTATTAAATCATCTGATTTTCACGCCAAACTGTATTTTGTTTTTGGACCTAGGTAACTTGAGTAATTAAGTCCGCTGGGGTGTTTCTACACCTAATGCCCTAAAATCAACTGGTTTGGATGCATTGGCCCAAAGCTCGCTAAGAAGCCTAGAAAGTCCAGGTTAAAACAAAGTCAAGCAAGTGTTCTCTCCGAGTTAAAATTCCTAACGGTTCTTTGTATGAGAATAATCTTGATAAAAGACAGGCTTTTATAAAAAAAATTTAACGGAGATATGAAGGTTTTATTCTATGATAAAGACTATTGCACGTTCACAGAGGTGTGTATGAAATGAAAACAAGAAAAAGGTGGAGTGAAAAATACGACTTAGTTTCCTGTTAAGGAAGATAGAAATTCTGAAGTTGAAACCTTACTGGAAAACGAAAACTTGAAAAATGCTTAACTCTTTATAAAACTTATGTGATCCTTTTTAAATTGTTATCTGGGCTTTATTGTGCGATATGATGACTTTATTCGACCTTTCGGGAACTTAACGACACTATTTGCACTGCACGTAAAGACATGTAAAAGCTGTATTTAAATAATAAGCGAGATGTGAAAAATAAAGGTTCGATGGTCTAGACTTAGGATTATAGAATTGTTATTTTCTAAAACGAAACTTTAGGGTCTGAAGCTTAGTTATTTTACAAAACCAACTTGACCGGATTTTGTGGGTAGTATCCGCTGAAAACCCTCAGGAGACAACACTCCTCCTACTAGGGACACCTAGAGGTTTAACGGCTTGTTGCACGTGCTCAGTGCAATCGCGTTCCCTGCGAAAGTGAGGTTAGGAAATTTTTTTGTGAATAAATGGACTTTGCTCGGGACGAGCAAATGATAAGTTTGGGGGTATTTGTTCATATCAGATTTTTGCATTTTCATACCGCCCAATTTTTATCACATTGCATTTCGGTAGATACTCTTGAGCCGTGTTTGCTAGTCAATTGCAGGATACAGGTTCCCGGTTCTCACACGGAGAAATTCATGGAAAACACGAAAAAATCCGGTTCCTGCCAACCGCAGATAAAACACGGTCTCCGCTCTTCATCCGTATGTTGCCAGATACCAGTTTAGGAAGACAAAATGTCAAATCAATGTCACCTTCATGCACAAGGCTCAATGGCAACAACAACTTCCAAGAAATCTACACGGAGCTCGAGGCAATCATGACAAAATCTTGACAAAAAGTCCACCTTTCCCTCAACAGAAATTCTGGAAAATTCGTGAAGAAATTATGAAAAAATACATATACCAGAATAATGTACTCGTCAAACCAGGGAACCACAGAAATTTGGGAAGCTCAAATCAACTATAAGGCCGCGGATCCGCGGCCAAAGTGGGGTCCAGGCCGCGGATCCGCGGCCATATAGTGGCGGCAGACAGAAAAGTTTTGGGGGTATTTTTGTCATTCTGTTTGGGTTCTGGTGGTTGCCCTAGGGTTTCATTTTTTGGCCTATAAATAGCCCAGAACTTTGAGAAGGATAGGGTCCATTCATGTATTTTCTTTTTTCTAGGATTTAGTTCACTTGTTCTTCTTCTTCTCATCTCTTCTCCATTAAACTTGTAGTGAGCTTTGTGAGGAAGGAATGGTAAATAAAGAAGATCATTTTATTATCATGCTTGTCTCTTTACTTTGTTAATTGTTGCAATTTAAATTCGTTAAGTAGTTGTTGTTATTTCCTTGTTGTTTATTTCTTCTCTCTTTTTCTTTATCATTCATACGACAATGATACTTACGCTCGATCCTCGCCAAGGTGAGGTCGCAAATAGTTAGTCGTATTCTCCTAATCTCTTTCTTTCTATCTTCCTCTTTTGTTTTGTTTTGTTTTTCCTTATCATGAAGTGTGAGTAGTTAATTCTTGTTAAGGTAGGATAAGGGAAGTTTGAGAGAAGGAAATCTCTCTCACTCTTTCCTTGCCCAACAGCTTAAATCAACTCCCGTTAATTGAACCACAATCCGCTCCTTACGGCACCCTATCCTACATGATAGCGGTGATTCCGTAGTGAGACCGGTTGTGGTTGAATTAACCGGAGGTTATGGATAAGAGCCAAGAACGGACGGACAAGCACCAAAAGGAAGGACTATGCGTTGGAAAGCCTAGCTTATACTCGCAAGTTCCTTCCTAGTCGTGCTAATCCCCGTTGTTGCCGATTACCGTAACACCGATATTAAGTGGGGCAACGAAAGATGTGGAGACTCCTAACTCAAACTAACCTAATCCTAACCCTAACAAGCTCTCTTTAAATATCAACTCAACACTTAGATAATCCAACAAAATCTAAAAACCGGACTTAACTCGTTAAAACACTTTGAAAAAGACAACCATCTCCCTGCGGACGACCCGTACTCAACCGGCTAGCTACAAGCGAAACCGTCTTGATTGCGGTATTTAAACTAGAACTTGAACACGCACGTATTCTAACAATCAAGTGTAGAGAATAAACTAGGGTTAGGTGAATGGTTAGGTTAGGGAAAAAACAAAATGGTAGATAAAGCTAAGAAGCTTCATGAAGCTTAAGTAAAGAACAAATTTTGCCACCATTTCATTTTTGCCAAAAGATAACTAAAATGAATAAGTAATTAAGAAAAGATTACTAAACCCTAACCATTAACCTAAACAAGGTTTAAAGCATACACATACCCAAGTTTGCATGTATCATCAAACATGATACAAACTAGTGCACAAAACTATATCATATATACAATGTGCACTTCAAGTGAGAAAATCCATCTTAAGTGAACCAATACTAGTTAATGCAAAGTAATATATCAAATATATAATTATGCATTAAATCATTAAATCAACACTTGATTTAATGATCCGGTCATACTGCCTATAACCGACTAATATCAAGTGTATCAATGTATCGAATCAACATTTGATTCGGTAACCCGGCTATATCACATATAACCGTCCCATGATACATATCGCGAGAATAGAATACAGTATCACATACTGGTATTATTCTCGGTCCCGCACATATCTCATATGCGCTCCTATTTCGTTTCGCTTGAGCCAGGAAAACTCTGTGTAGGACTCTAAAGACTCGTCAATACACCGGCAGCAGATGATGATCATATCAAGCACCCACAAGCCGCAAGCGGTCTGCTAAACGTAACGGCCACCCGGGTATTGAGCGATCAGAAGATCGACGAGCAAGCCCGCTCACACTCCTGTGAATCCAACCAGTAACACTTACCGTACAGTCCGGTCTGTTCGTCTGATATATCGCATATCTCGCCTAGGGGTGGTAAACGTCAGACCCCAATAGCTCGATAAGTCATGCCGACGTGAGGTCCATAACAAAGCATGAAACTACTGATAACTCTTACCAGTATATCACTGCAACCCTAGCCAGGGATTTCCAGTTATGGCCAGTAGTGCATAGCGCAACATCAACCCCCAATACCGGGAGAGACGAATCCCCTCCTATCGCTCATTTCCTCCATGTGAATCAGGACTGTACCCAAAAACCACCTATTTGCATAACTCAGTAGAGCCGTGGTAGGGTGGAAATCAAAGCACAGTGGGAGACACACAAGACTCTATGACGATCTCGGGTCATCAGACTAAGCTGTACCAGTGTCACCAGAGAACTGCCATCTGACGTGAGGTATAATACCATCTGGGAGTTCTCGGCGAGTCCGTTCAGTGTACCCAGTCTCCACTGAGCACCCGCATACCATCTCTGATGTCAAACACCAATGGATATGGGATCATCCATCGCCCATCGCATGGGTCGAGAAGATATACGCTAGTCTACTCTGGAATATCGATGCCCCGTCTCGATATTCCCATGACTAGGAACATTAAAGGATGTACTCATGGACTACCCAGGCCCCACTAGTATGATCTACATCATAGTCCTGGAAGTCGAGTACACATCCTAAGGGCTTTATCAACATGTAACAGAGAGACAGAAATTATACATGTTAAGATAAAGAGCAACCGGATAGCGTACTATCATGTCGAGCAAGAAAGTCCTACCTATATATGTCCCAGCATCCACTACAATATACATCCAATGTACAGTAATGGCCTCTAAGGCATACATATAACTAACAATCTCCCACTTGCACTAGGGTCATCTGTAGCAGTGGTTGTAGTATCTAATACTCAACCATCCCATATAAGTCTCTCTCTGGGAAAAAGGCCTTTGTGAGTGGATCCGCCGTGTTGTCCTCTGAGTCTACTCTCCTAACCTTGATCACCCTGAAGATCAACTATCTCCTTGATCAGGTGATGCTGTCTCAGAATATGTCTGGGTCACTGATGGGACCAGGGTTCCTGGGCCAAAGCCTCTCTTCCATTGTCACACAATGGTAGGAATCTAGTTCATCTTATGAACCAATATACACCCAAACTGCCTCTTTGGTAGTATCTTCGATAGCGATGTCACCAGCCTTTACCGTCTAGTTTTCCACGGTATCTAGCTTAGAAATCTTCCAACATACCGTCCCTTTTCTGAGGGTAAAGACAATGCCTGCGACTGACACTCAGTCGTCCTTATCACCCTGGAACCTTTCCAGTGATTCTCCCCAGGATCAACTGATACCATCTCACTACAATTAGTGAGAATCCTAACATCCATTTAGATCTATCTCATAGATCCAAAACCTAGGATTTAGGAGGTATCACTTTAATCCTATATGGAGAATCTATGTGATAAGAGGAGATCGACCGATCGTAGCATAGGAAACTCCTTTCCTATCAAGAGTATGTCATCCACGTACTCTACGAGGATCATTACCATACTCCATACTACCCTTTTTTACATACAAGGTTCATCCACCATTTTGATGAAGTCAAACTCTTTGACTACCACAACAAAACAGACGTTCCAACTCCGCGATGCTTGCTTTATTCTGTAAAGCATCTTGCACACGTTTCCGCTGCTCCCACTGTTTACGAAGCCCTCTGGCTATGTACTTATAGACGTTCTCTTCTAAATCAGTATTTAGAAAAGCAGTCATGACACCCAACCACCAGATATCGTAGTCATGGTATGTAGCCGTGGTAAGTAGGATCCGGATGAACTTAAGCATAGCCACTGGAAAAGGTTTCATCATTATCCATGCTTGGTCGATGACGAAAACCTTTAACAAGTCTAGCTTTGAAAGTCTCAACTTTTCCATCTACACCAAGTAATCTTCTCAAGATATACTTGCTCCTGATGGGGATTTAACCCTTCAGATATCGCAACCAAAGTCCATACTTTGTTGGTGTATATGGATTCCATCTCAGATCGCTAAGCATCCAGCCATTCTTATAGAGTCCCTACTCTCGATGACCTGCTCGAATCTTGTTGGGTCATCATCTCATGATGCAATCCTCGCTCCCACAGTCATCGAGAAACTGAAGTATCTCTCAAGCAGATGAGGAACCCTACCAGATCGGCGGAGAGGCTGAGGTTCGTCGGGGACTATTGAATCCTCTGGTTCTGTCAAATCATCAGCTGCAGTTGATGGAACCTTTCCAGTTCTACAGAACTGACCTTGCCTCGATCTTGTCCGGATTTTTCTTTTGACATAGGCCGGACAATCCCAAATCTTAACTTACTTAAGAGATAGGATCTTCCCATACCATATCTTATATGGAGTGGTAGGCACTGATTTGATTTGAACCCAATTCAATAGGTATGCAACTTCTCAAGTGCATAACCCCCTTAAAAAGAAATAGGTAACTCAGTGATACTCATCATAGAGCACACCATATCATATAGGGTGCTATTACTCCGCCCTGATACACCGTTGTGCTGTGGTGTATTCAGAGGAGTAACACTGAGAGAGAATCTTATTCTCCTTTAGAATAGTCCAAGAATTCCATGCACAAGCATTCTCCTCCTTGATCTTATCATGGGACATAATACTTATACCCGGTTTTTGGTTCTCTACTTCTAACTTATATTCTGTGAACATCTCAAAAGGTTCGGACTTATGGCTGAACCTTGAGAGATTATCAGAGAATGTAATGAAGTACAAAGAACTGGTCCTGGCATGTGTAGACAGAGGACCTTGCATACATCACTATGTATCAGTCCCAAGAGTTTACTAACTTTTCTCTGTTTCCTATAAATAGAGCTATGGTCATCTTATCTTTGTGACATGACTGACAAGTTTCACAAGATGTAAATTCAAACTGATTTAAATATGCATCTAAAATGTAACTTCAGCCAGTCGGGTCGCATTGATATGACCTAGTCTACAATGCCTCAAGAAGGATTTGTTCATTTCTGAACTCTTCCTCTTGTGTGTGTTCTGTATACTAGGAACTGTAGTTTGATTTAGAACGTCAATGCTTTTAGATAACGTGCCTGAACCGATCAACTTTTGAAATAGGAAATGTTCAAAATATTATCCAACAGTACAAAATTATATCCTTCTTTAATAAATAAAGAGATTGATATGATTTTGTATATCAGGTTCGGTATCTAATAGCATTTGTTCAGAATCAATGTATTTGTAAACAGTGACAAACAGACCTGGCTGCAACACTTGCACCGTTTTCTGTCTCATGAAACTTATCACCCGTTCTTAGTTCTCTACCTTTCTGTAGCCCTATGTAACAGATTACATATCTGGGATCCTGATCCGGTATCAAATACCCAGGATGCAGAGGACACTGAGAAACAGTTCTTTGTAATGAACACACCCGAAGGAGATGCATCATATGCACTTTCTTCGTTTGGGCGGCATGGGAATTCTGGTATTCCCCTATTTCATGCTCTGTCTTATAACAATTATAAGTTGGAGCGGGACCAATGTTCCCCAGCTCAGTATAACAAGCGGGTTCGGTCAATACATCCATATTATTATCTTGATTAAGGCGTGATATGGTCGCTACGTGGAGAGAGAGAGAAGAAAACACTCTGCGTGCGCTCTTGCAAGATTAGATTGGTTATATATATTATCTAATCAGGATGGCTCCTACTGTTTTTATCAAATCTTCCATCAAACCCTAAAAGGAAAGAATAGCCGGGATTAATTACACTCTACAAGTTCGCCAATCTTTCAGCCAGGCCAGTGTCGGTACTTTGAGGGAGGTTCCTCGTGCTTTCGCACGGACCTAATTAAAGTAAACCTCGTTTTCTCAGAGGTGTAACCCCGTTGACACCTTTCTAGACACCTACTTGATCGGCTAATTGAAAAGTGCAAAACTCTCCCAGGAGTAACAATTACTCGCAGTGGGTATCAGGATCTGTAAGTCCGCGGCGGCGCCCCGGCCGTCGATCCGACGCCGGAAAAGCAGAAACAAAAACTTTGCAAACTAGCAAACTGGCACCACCGCGCTCTTTTCACCAGGATCGGGCCATTAACCTAGCTACTAGCAAAATAAAAGATGGATGAAGAAGTATACCAAGCGATCCGTGTCCTTCAGTTTTCGTCTCCACTCCGATCTCCCGCGGAATCTCCGTCCGTCACGTCCTCGTCGGAAAGGGCACCACGTAGCCGAGTTCTTTTACGGGCTCCCACCTCTGGACCGAGGCAACTCGGGCGCGAAGTTGGCTAGCCGACGCGTCCAAGATTTGCTGTAGGCTAGTGTAGAGTCTATGTCTCTTTGGGGTTTAGTTGCCATGGAGGATGGAGGAAGAGGTTAAGGAAAATTGGTGCTTTCAATTTTCTAACAAGAAAAATGAGATGAAGAATAATGCCACCACTCAAAATGAAATTCTCTCATCTCACTCTCAAGAATGGCCGGCCCTTCCTCTTCATGGGTGTGAGAGAATAATGAATAAACAAGAGAAGAAAAAGAATAAGAATCCATAAGAAAAATGTCACACCCACTTCTCATCTCATCAAATCACACACCCATCACATGAAAGCAAAGGAATGGACTCAAAAAGCATCTCATGATGAATAAACAATCATGATGCCACAAATAAGCAAGAAACCCCTCCACTAATAAGTTATATGCAAACTGCAAATAACCCCCTCCATCGAAAGTCCGGTCGCGAAGGAATAAAGGAAAACCGGCCGGAACGGAATGCAAACTGGCAACTTCAGAAAACTGATCCCGTAATAAATTACAGGAAAACCCTACTACTGCATATACATGCCCACACTTGTATTCCCACTGAACAAAAATGCAAAGAGACAAAATCTACACTATCTCATACTAGGATCCGGCTTAAGCCAAAGCCGGCTAGTAAAAATCGTCCGATCACGATCCGTGCAATACCGCACGTATCTGATCGAACCCTGCCATATCTCCATACGGCCTCTACAGCGTTTCGCCCGAAACCTGAGTAACTGTATGTGGTGGACTCTAAAGACTCGTCAATACTATGGCTGTTGATTTAACCACTAGCACGTCAGAGGTATTAGCCATACGTGACGGGCCACCAGCTATTGACTAAAAGGGACATCGATGAGCGAACTCATCCTGACATCCTACTGAGCCAGTCAGTAACAATATTCGTACAGTCCGGTCTGTTCGTCTATGAGCATCGCATGGCGGGCCTAGGGGGTTGGTAAAATTCAGACCCCCAATAGCGGTACAAGTCGTGTCGGAGTGTAGCCCAGAACACCCTGAGATACTACTGGAAAACCTACCAGCAAATCTCCTGTCTTGGCCAAGGACTTTTCATGTACTGGCTCTCCTAGACACAGCGCGATCTCATCCCCAATACCGGGAAAGACGAACCCCTGCAGATCCGCTCACTGCCTCCATGTGGCTCGGGACTGTACCCAACTAAAACCTGTTTGCACGACTCCTTTGAGCCGTGGTAGGGTAGTAATCAAAGCACAGTGGGAACTCACACGAGACAAATGACGATCTCAGGTCGATGAACTAACCTGTACACATGTTACCAGGGAACTGCTATCTGACATCAGGTATAATCCCAACTAGCAGGTTCCCGGCGAGTCCTGTCCGGTGTACTCATAACCCAATGAGCACCTGTATACATCTTAGGTGAACCAACTGACGCCAGTGGCTTGTGAGACCGGCCACCGCCCCTCGTCGGGGTCTCGACTGTATACACTAGTCTACTCTGGAGAATCGATGCCCTGTCTCGAAACTCCCACGACTAGGGACCTTTTAAGGATGTGCATATAGACTCCAGCTCTCACGTATATGATCGCCCTCATACTACTGGTAGTCAAGCAAGAATCCTTGGGGCTCTATCAACGTGTAATAGCGACTCGTAAGGTCACCTAAAGCAGTACACGATGATAAAGATAAACCAGATAGCATACTATCATCTTGAGTAAGACTGTCCTACTGGGACAGGTCCTCCCCTCAATCATTGCAATCACGTGCCTGTGATCCAATAATTGATTCTGAGGGCACTATCTCCAACAATCTCCCACTTGCACTCAAGGCTAATTATTGCGATGTCGCATACTCACAGCCCGTGTGATACCGAACACCCAACTCCTCTACTAGTCAGTCTCACAAAGCTCGTTTACGAAACTATTTCGTTCGAGGAATAGCCTCAGTGAGTGGATCCGCTCTGGTGTTTCTTTCTATGTCTCTCTATATCTCAAGTTCGCGGAGAAAGCCATCTCCCGAAATGAGCAATACCTGTCTTAGAATGTGTCTGGATGTCTGATGGGACCTAGCTCATAAATGAACTCCAAATCCAAACTTCTTAGACTGTATCGTCAACTGAACTTAATCAGTATCCTGCGCCATGCCTTCCCTCAGTATCCACCTGGACCATCTGTCCAAAATACTGCCCCTCGTCAGAGGGAAAACTATAACTCTGACAGCCACTCTGCCATCCAGGTCACCTTGGAAGCCTGGAATGATAACTGTCTCCCGAAGGAGAATGCTGTTATCATATCCCTAGAACATCAACTTATGTTGTAAAACTGCTTCCTAATGTTTCCCCAGGATTGGATCAATATCAACTTATTGCATCTACTGCAAGAACAACATCTGGTGTGGTACTTGACATCTCATGATTGACTCAATTGCCAAAGCAAGTGATTTGCCAATCATGCGTATCCCTCTCCCCTTTAGTCTGTAAGACACCTTTAGAGAGGGTGACTCCATTACCGGCAGGTACACCACCATGCCAGGAGTCTTCCATTCTAAATACTCTTAGAATGCTGTCTAAGTACCCTGATTAGGAAACCACCCAAATCTAGATCTAAAACCATAGATCTAGTAACCAGAATGTATGATATAAGATCCAATTCCTATATGGAGAAACTACTGTGTGACAACCAAAGTATAACCGATCGTAGTATAAGAATATCACTTCCTACTCTGTGTATGTCATCCAAATACCATGACATCACACCCTACTACCTTCTCAACAGATCCATCCCCTATTCTGATGAAGTCAAACCTATGACTGTCACATCAGAAATTGATGATCTATCTCTGCTATATCTGCTTTAGTCTATAAATGGACATAAGCTACATGTCCACCAATGCTTCCGCTGCTCCCACTGACTACAACAACCTTCTGGCAGAGTCATATAGACATACACTTCTAAAGCCAGTTTAGAACGACGCTATACTCATCCTCCCGCCGGGTCTCGCAGCCTGGAACAACAGCAATGGCAAGTGTGGGTAAACAAGAACTTCCCTGTCACCGTCCTTGAGGCTACCGAAGTACCTCTCGGGTGCCTGAAGTTACCCACCTTATCTGCGGAGTGGCCAATGGAATGTCAAACCAGATTGAATCTTTAGGTTCCTATCAAATCTTCAGTAATCGTTTGTGGTTCTGGAATCACTTCCAGTTCTACCATACTCCCACTACTGTTTTCTGAAAAAATCCATTTTTAATAAAAATGTGGCGAGTCTAGAACAATATCACTATTGATCTTCCAGATGGTAGAAAGTCAACCCTCGTCATAGCCTGGGTCAACCCACAAACAGTCATTACAGAAACGTGCCTTGAGTTGTCCAGTGTCTGGTTTTAATCATAAGCCGGACAACTCCCCGTACCTTAACATCGTTAAGATATGAACTGTTCTATATCCAATGTAGAATCAGAAGCACTGATTTAATTGAACCAGATTCAAATCATGCATCTGTCTCCAGTGCATGTCAACTAAATGGAAAGAGGCCGATCAGCGTTACTCAATTTAGGAATGCTTCCAATTAAGAGCAACCTGAAAGAGAAGCAAGTTCTCTTAATCATTACTATCAACTGAACACCATACACAAGTATCTACATCTTCGATCACTTTGAAGAATCCCGATACTTGCAATACCTGGTTCTCTACTTTATTCAAATACCTATAACTTCTCAAAATTTGGACCCTGTGTTTCCACGAAACACCTGTCTAAAAACTAGAGAAGTCATAAGTAAACCGAATATAGTACGAGGACCAACCCCTCTGTCCTGATGGACCCTGGACAACATACAATACTTTGTATAAGTCCCTTGAGTCTGATAACTCATTCAATGTGTGTCGTAGGTTGAAAACTGTGCTTATGGTTAAGAAGAATTACACCGCTGTTTAATACTCCTTACCTAACCATCCACTGATATAGGTAAATGTCACAGACATAATTTCAAAAAGGTATATCTCACTCTATGAAAATAGACGTACAGATATATCAATTTGAAAATTGGTGCACAATAACGGATATTCAAAACCAAATATTTGCCATCCGGCAAACAGCCCAGGTGATTTCCTCAAATATCACCGATTTCAACAAATCCCGATATAATGAGGATGATCACCTAATTCCCAATAACTCACTCCTACTCATCATCTGTAAAACCATACAGATGTGAGAATCATACCTGGTAAATACATACCCTGGAGTAAGGACTAATTGGGAAATCAGTTTTCCTTTAACAGTACACAGTGAAAGTGAAACATTGAAATGTTTCGATGGGGTATCCCGGTATTCCTAGTAATGCCTCTTCCAGATTCACGACTGTAACCGTATAATTCTTTGCCACCTCTCCAAATCCTTTTATATGTCTTTAGTCATTACCTTATGCACACCCCTTTAGGCCAAATGGTTTTCTTCCTTCCCTACCGTTCGGCACCAGCCTATGGTTTGGAAGAAGACTATCCAATAAGCATGATGGGTGTACTGTCCTAATCCTAGGAGCATTCGCAATGCGAGAGAAGGTGAAGATAAAAGATAACTGAATAAACCTTATTCCTATTTCTCCTGAACCAGAATCCATCCCCGAACTGGAACAAGTTCCTTTCGAGTTCGTATATAACCATACGATGGAGTATCCAATAAACTGTGGATCTTCGTAGTGATACGAAGTGTCCTGGAGAAATACAAAGGTGATTTAGGATTGGCGAAGGAATATTTTGTTTGGTCGTGAATAACAGTCGCAATTTACTTTGCCCTCATACTAATCCCTTGTTATGTTTTTACTTAATACCTTCTGTACACCATCGTTTGGCTAATTAGTTTTCTTCATTCCCTTCCGGTCGGCACCAGCCTAAGGTTTGGAAGAAGACTATCCAATTTGCGTAATAGGTGTACTATCTCCTAAACCAAGGAGTACTCGCAACCTGAGAGAAGGAAAAAGGAAAAGACAACTGAATAGTCCTATTCGTTTTCTCCAGAACCGGAAACCATCCTCGAATAAATTCCTTCGAGTTCGTATATAACCATACGATGGTTTTGTCCAATGGAAGTGGACGTTCGTAGTAATACGGGGTGTCCTGGAGAAAAGGGTAAAAGTAGGAATGGCAATGAGGTTTGCAACTCTGACAATCCAAAAGCCAGTGTTTAAGAAGGTTCGGTTAATTTTGGTCTCTGAGTCATAGTCTAGGGTTGGGTCAACGGTCGCTGCCAAAGAGAGAGAGAAAAGAAACACTCAGCGTGCACTCTAACCTAGATCATAATGGTTACCAATTTATCTAATCTGGAAACCTCCCACTGTCACCTCAAATTCTCCTCCAAACCTGAAAGAAGAATTAGTCGGGATCACCCGATGAGTAAACCAACTCATCTGTGGGAATCGGGATCCAACTATCATCGCATGATAACGTGACGGAATCCGCTCACGTCATCACACTCCAGAAGGTATGCGAATATCTGGCAAGTTTCAGTTTCTTTAGAAACTCCCGATGTGATTTTTTTGCCCCATGCTCTTATGACCTTGGCGTAAGGTCAAAATATCATAAGTCACATGTGAAGTTCTACCCGTCATTGTCAGGTTAATTTGAACCCACCCATACATACCCTTGACGAAGGCCAAAATAGTAGTACGACTGTCCCAAACCAACGCATCTATCTATGCAACAGATAAATACCCGGCAGCTACCAATCACTATGCCTTGGCGTGAGGTCAAAATACATACCTTGAATACTACCGAATATTTAACTGAAATGACGGAGGGCTACGAATGGTTTCTGGCAAAAACCTTTAACGTAATGAACTTGATATCGTTGAAGGAACTGATAGCTTTTATGAAAATATAGTGACGAAAACCTTTGCTGAAGAGGTCACTCCCGGTGAAGGGATCTCGGCTCTTTCCCCGTAGAATGAGGTGCAGGATATTCCAACAGAATACCACGGTGCAAAGCAAAAGTAATTGGCTATAGTGAAGTTATTGCCCTGACGCAAACTTTTGTCCAAGGGGTCACTCCCGGTGAAGGGATCTCGGCCCTTGCCTCATCGACTGAGGAGCAGGATATTCCAACTGAATACCACGATGCAAAACAAAAGAGAGCGTCCTTGCAATAACAGCTTTTTAAAAAGTGTTCCAACAACATCAGAATAGGTTTGTTTTTAACTTGCATTGATCCGAATCAACGCAGTCCCATCAATTGATCACACCACAAAGAACGAAAGTAATATGATGTACGTATATGCCATCCGCATTCGCCACTGGGTCCCGTCATTACCCGTTAGGTTAGCTAACTAACGACAGAGCGGGGACTGGACTTGCGCGGATGCAAAACATATACAACATCTACTAATATATATACCAATACATAATTTTCGCTCAAGGCGTGATAAAATGCAACATCACAGAAATATACAGCATCACAGAACAATACAGATATCTGGGATCCCCGGGTTTCACAGAGCCACTACTGAAACCCGACGTTCCCCTGGTCGTGTGGATAGCCTGTGCAATGAAATCCTAGACCCCTATGGGCGCGGCAAGTTACCCGCCAAAACCTGAAGCGAGGCAGCCCCCTTCAGCAACGTGAATGGACCACCCGGCACTTCACGGAATCCGGTAACTTGGGCACCCTCCTGGGTCAACCTGTACCCCCTACGAGTGCGGCGAATAGCCCGCCAATTCTAGAGTGAAGCCCCCTCCGTCTCAATGCCATGAGATGCGGGCTTGTTGCCCTCTAGAACCCGGCTATCCGTGCACCCCTCCTTGGGGTGATCCTAGTACAGAAAGTAAAATATACATACAACGGGTACATCGACCGCAACCTGGTCGTGCCCCAAAATAATAATACAAACAGGCAGTGACGGCAGTCCACATGTCGGACGCTCGCCCCGCAATATCAAATGTACATAATACAACAAAAAACTGTACTACCACTGCAACCGGGCTATCCCCCACGACCAATCCGCAACATCACAGCAATACACAGAACATCAACGTGAAAGTCACGTTCGCAAATCCGTCTAACCGGGCTATAGCAGTTAGACGGGATTTACCGATCAAGTGACATTCACGGTCGCAGATATAATGTAAATACTGTGAACTAACATGTTTAAACTTTTCGATCGATCAAAATTACCTAAGTGGGCCCCAAGCAGTACTGTAGCACTCACAGAAAATCTGGGCCCAAAAAGAATATCCCAAAACCCCTATTTCCTATTCAAAAGCCCAATGGAAAAATTTTGTGCAATGAAGACACTTTCCCACCGCGGAACCAAGGCCAAACCAGGGGTTTGGCCGAGTTTCCGCGGTCGTACTAACGAATCACTGCTCCAAATTTTCCCAGAATTCTTATAATTGTCTACACATGTTTCTGAAACAACCTGAAAAATTTTTAGAGCTGAAAAAATTTCAACAGAGAACACATGCACTAGAAATACGGTTTTTGGGGATTTTTGTTCGATCGAGTTCTAAACATACTAGAGCAAGCTAGGCATGGTTAATGGCGTGGCTCTGATACCAATGTAAGTCCGCGGCGGCGCCCCGGCCGTCGATCCGACGCCGGAAACGCGGAAACAAAAACTTTGCAAACTAGCAAACCGGCACCACCGCGCACTTTTCACCCGGATCGGGCCATTAACCTAGCTACTAGCAAAATACAAGATGGGTGGAGAAGTATACCAAGCGATCCGTGTCCTTCGGTGTTCGTCTCCACTCCGATCTCCCGCGGAATCTCCGTTCGTCACGTCCTCGTTGGAAAGGGCACCACGTAGCCGAGTTCTTTTACGGGCTCCCACCTCTGGACCGAGGCAACTCGGGCGCGAAATTGGCTAGCCTGTAGGCTAGTGTAGAGTCTATGTCTCTTTGGGGTTTAGTTGCCATGGTGGATGGAGGAAGAGGTTAAGGAAAATTGGTGCTTTCAATTTTCTAACAAGAAAAATGAGATGAAGAATAATGCCACCATTCAAAATGAAATTCTCTCATCTCACTCTCAAGAATGGCCGGCCCTTCCTCTTCATGGGTGTGAGAGAAGAATGAATAAACAAGAGAAGAAAAAGAATAAGAATCCATAAGAAAAATGTCACACCCACTTCTCATCTCATCAAATCACACACCCATCACATGAAAGCAAAGGAATGGACTCAAAAAGCATCTCATGATGAATAAACAATCATGATGCCACAAATAAGCAAGAAACCCCTCCACTAATAAGTTATTTGCAAACTGCAAATAACCCCCTCCATCGAAAGTCCGGCAGCGAAGGAATAAAGGAAAACCGGCCGGAACGGAATGCAAACTGGCAACTTCAGAAAACTTATCCCGTAATAAATTACAGGAAAACCCTACAACTGCATATATATGCCCGCACTTATATTCCCACTGAACACAAATGCAAAGAGATAAAATCTACACTATCTCATACTAGGATCCGGCTTATGCCAAAGCCGGCTAGTAAAAACCGTCCGATCACGATTCGTGCCATACCGCACGTATCTGATCGAACCCTGCCATATCTCCATACGGCCTCTACAGTGTTTCGCCCGAAACCTGAGTAAGTGTATGTGGTGGACTCTAAAGACTCGTCAATACTATAGCTGTGGATTTAACCACTAGCACGTCAGAGGTATTAGCCATACGTGACGGGCCACCAGCTTTGAGTAAAAGGGACGTCGATGAGCGAACTCATCCTGACACCCTACTGAGCTTGTCAGTGACAATATCCGTACAGTCCGGTCCGTTCGTCTATGAGTATCGCATGGCGGGCCTAGGGGTTGATAAAAGTCAAACCCCCAATAGCGGTACAAGTCATGTCGAAGTGTAGCCCAGAACACCCTGAGATACTATTGGAATACCTACCAGCAAATATCCTGCCTTGGCCAAGGACTTTTCATGTACTGGCTCTCCTAGACACAGCGCGATCTCATCCCCAATACAGGGAGAGACGAACCCCTGCAGATCCGCTCACTGCCTCCATGTGGCTCGGGACTGTACCCAACTAAAACCAGTTTGCACGACTCCTTTGAGCCGTGGTAGGGTAGTAACCAAAGCACAGTGGGAACTCGCACGAGACAAATGACGATCTCAGGTCGATGAACTAACCTGTACACATTTCACCAGGGAAATGCTATCTGACATCAGGTATAATCCCAACTAGCAGGTTCCCGGCGAGTCCTGTCCGATGTACTCATAACCCAATGAGCACCTGTATACATCTTAGGTGAACCAACTGACACCAGTGGCTTGTGAGACCGGCCACCGCCCTTCGTCGGGGTCTCAACTGTATACACTAGTCTACTCTAGAGAATCGATGCCCTGTCTCGAAACTCCTACGACTAGGGACCTTTTAAGGATGTGCTTATAGACTCCAGCTCTCACGTATATGATTGCCCTCATACTGCTGGTAGTCAAGCAAGAATCCTAGGGGCTCTATCAACGTGTAATAGCGACTCGTAAGGTCACCTAAAGCAGTACACGATGATAACGATAAACCAGATATCATACTATCATCTTGAGTAAGACTGTCCTACTGGGATAGGTCCTCCCCTCAATCATTGCAATCACGTGCCTGTGATCCAATAATTGACTCTGAGGGCACTATCTCCAACAGGATCCAACTATCACATAGAAGGTATGCAATCTCATTGCAAATTTCAACACTTGAAACTCCCGATAATGGTTTTCACCCCTAGCACCTATGACTTTGGCTAAGGTCAACAAATCATAAGCACTAGTCAAATTCTACCCGTCATTTCGTGATTGGTTAGACCCACCTACATGACCCTTGGCTAAGGTCAACAAAACCACATGACTGTCCTAACTAATCGCATCATATGCAGTATAGGAAGGCATCACTTAGCTACCGTACACTACGCCTCGGCTATGGTCGACAAACGTAGCACGAATACTAAGTACTCTACTTCCTAAAATGACGGAGGGTTGCGGATGGTTTTTAAGAAAACCTTTAACGCTTTGAACTTGATCTCGTTGCGGAATCAAATGGTTTTTAAATGGAATGTTTTTTAGGCTTTTCTAGTTTTGCTAAAGGGGTCACTCCCGGTGAAGGGATCGTCGGCCCTTTCCTCATCGAATAAGGTGCAGGATATATCATATATATCGCTGTGCAAAGCAGAAACTATAGAAGCAATCAAAACAAAAACCGAGTGTGTAGCATCTGCCAGTTATTGCTAAAGGAGTCACTCCCGGTGAAGGGATCTCGGTCCTTTCCTCATCGAATAAGGTGCAGGATGTTCTACAAGGAACACCGCGATGCAAAGCAAGAACTGTAGCTACCTGTTTTTAATTTTGAAATTCGATTCCACAACATCTTTTAGGTTTATTTTCTTTCATTAATCACATTAATGAATGTCCTATCATTTAAGTCTACCTAAACATCACAGATAAATATAACGTACGCTTATGCCATCTGCATTCGCCTCGATGTCCCGTCTGCACCGTTAGGTTAGGTAACTAACGCCAGAGCGAGGCAGGGCTAGCGCAGGTGTAAAACATAAGCAACGTCTATAAAATATATCATATATACTATATATAATATCTATCTGAACAAATCACATGATCACATCACAGATAACGCAGCAGAAAATATCATATGAAATATTGGATATACTAGGACGTCCGTGTTTTATTTTTGAGCCTGAATAAAACACGGATTACACGGTCGTGATGAATAGCCAATTGATTGAATGAAATTCTTGTTTGTGTATAATGAGAAATTGTAAAGAAATCACAACCAAAAATTATTTGACCGCAATCAACTACGGTGTCGGATGTAGATTGTAAGTGAGTGCGGATCGTCCACAGGGACAGTGTAATCGTTTTTCTTTTGAATTAAATGAGTCGAAACTTTAAAGAAAAGAAAACAAAACAATTCATGATTTCAAGAATTGAAATTCTAGAATTAGAAAAATCTAGATCTAATAACAAGAAAAAGATAGAATCAAGAATTGATAGTTTGATGATTTTTCCAAACCAAATCTCAAGAATCGAAATGAGGCACGTAGGAATCGATCGGATCTATAGATGTGATGCAATCTCAAGATGACGTATTCTCATCCTTCGATGGATTGATACTAGATTGATGATGATCGACGAGAATTAGGGATTTCTAGTGAAACTAGGGTTTCATCTTATCCCTTGTTCTTTCATCGATATCATTCATATTCTAGCCTCTAGTAATTTCAAGAAACGATCGTAGATCCCTAATTTCGAGCGATCACAATCAAGAAAGCATCGCAACGAAACTAGGTCATCGATTCTTGAACTTGCTAGGGTTTACAAAACTCGTAGGAGTTAAAAATCGTTTTAAAGATTTGTTACATCATCATTCTATTGATCGTCTCGACTCCTTAACGAGCGGAGTTTTACTCAAACATCACAACAAGAACAACAATTACAAATTGAGATCTAATCATGATGCAAGAACTAAAAGAAAGCAAGATTTCAAGAATTTCACCTTTTATTTATATCAACAATTTCGTTACATTCGCTCAAGAACTACAAGAGGAAGAACTCGATCGTCGATTTGGCTTCGCTCGTCTCCGTGAGTCGCGGATCGGCTTGGATCACTTGCCCGATTGAGGATCGGCTCGGCTCCTAAAAGGTTGAAGGGCTTCTTGCTTGATTGGTACTCAAGATCTTGAATTTGGAGTGGAATTAGGGTTAGGGTTTCGCACAAGCCTTGTCACTAAACTTGTGGAAGAAGATGAAGAATAGAAGAAGACTAAGATTAACTAAGATTGATTAGCTAAAGATTGATTAGTTAAAGATTGATTACCTAAAGATTGATTAGCCTTTAACCCTAGGTCTAGGCTTCTATTTATAGATATCCAAACCCTAGATCTAGGATTTCTAATTTTAAGTTTCCCTCCAAAAGTTTGTTGAGGAAATTTTGAATTTCCCTCCAAAAGTTAGTTAGAGGAGAAGTTTCTAGATGTGATTAGTTAGGAGGAAGCTTCTAGAAGAGATTAATTAGGAGCTTAATTAGGATTATCTTTGCTTAATGATCTTTGCTGATCTGGCAGAAGACTCTGGAGAATTCTGGAATTTGACATGTCAAAATGAGGTGTAGGCCTTGAGATAGGAGTTTTGCACTGAAAATTGAGCGATGATGTGGCAAAAGCGCCGCGGTTCCGCGGCATAAGCTGGCTCCCGCCGCGGTTCCGCGGCTCTTTGGGGGCTTCATGGCTTGAAATTTCAATGGTAATTCTTGGGCTGTCTAATGGGCCTTTATCTGATATGTTGAATTTTATAATTCCTTCTGTATTGCTACCAGATCTGAAATCATTGAGTTGGCGTATTTTTGATTAGCTCTTTTGGCTTTGCTCCTGCAATTTCCTGCACAAATCTCGATACAAGTGTTGTGCAAATACAGAGATGATGCGATGCCATGAAATGCGGTCAATTTCTCTTAAAGTGCCGGTTTAAAAGTCTAACACATGAAATCTGATATTTAACGACTGATTTGCTAATATGTGAAATATGAATACCGAACACTTCTAAATGAGTGCAAAAGATAGGGAAATTGCCGTGTTAAAAATACATTATTTTCGACTGATCAAATACCCCCAAACTTAATTTCGATCGTCTCGAGCGAACTTTTATTAAAAAGAGAAGGAGAAAATAAAGAAAGAGAAAAACTAACTAGCACACTTTCGTAGGCAACACGATTGCACTGAGCACGTGCAATAAGCCTTTAAACCTCTAGGTGTCCCTAGTAGGAGGAGTGTTGTCTCCTGAGGGTTTTCAGCGGATTGCACCCACAAAATCCAATAATAAAAGAAAGATCATGAATATTACATTTAAAGACAAGAATTGTAAAAGAAAAGCCTTGAAAATTAGGATTTCCAACTAAGCTAGCTTTTCGGTTGTCATGAGCCCTATCTTAATGGTCATGAAAAGATGTCAGAAATCACGTCCTCCCTCAATAAAACATCATCTTATTCTTCATTCCTATCTTTCTTCCAAACATCGATCATATAACCCTGCGTGTGTGTAAAAGACATCCCTACACCCGGAGAATTCAATTCAAGCTATCATACTCTTGCCCATCAGCCTCAGTACTTTTTAATTAATGAATATTTAGATGAGATTGCTCACACACTTTCATGCGACCGTTAATATTTCTTGAGGTACTAACCGACCGATTACTCATGTGCTTGCTTATTTGGTGTATTTTCCTCGTCTTGCACCACCTAAGGCATAGCAGTGACTCGCAGACCAGTTGGCCTTAGGGCACTAGGTGAAGAAGCACCCTCGCTATATATTTTTTTATTGCCATCGGTGATAACAAAACCAGTGTCCATTTTTCTCACCACTTTATATTTTTTAATTCATTTTTTTCTTTTTATTTCCTTTATACATCGGCTTTTAAGACAAGAGCATTTCAAGGTATCCTCTACTATCTCAGGCTTTAAGACGTGTGTAAGTGCGAATAGCAGGGTATCAACGTTCAAAATGTTTGGCTTCCAGAATAGAAACTATTTTTCAGACTTATTTTTATCCTCAGATTAGTGACGTCCTTCATCTTACTAACCCTTGGGACAACGGCTCATAACTACTTATTACTAGTTCGTATAAGAAAACTTCTAATTTTCTTAGTTTTCTTAAATTTTTCTAATCTCATGGATGTAAATGTTCATTATCTAAACTTTTATTATCTTATTTATGTACAAAAAATATTTTTATCCTTTTGAAAATTTTTAAATTTTTTATAGGTTTTCAAAAATTGTTTTGTGCTTATGCAAAGTATGATGCAAATGATGCGAAAATAAGCACAAACCTCCCCCAAACTTGTTTTCAACAGTGTCCTCACTGTTGCCTTCCGCTAAATCTCGAAAAACCTGTAAGCTTGGGAGGAATTTATTAGTGGGGGCAAAATATTTAAGTGAAGACCCTCCCCCAAACTTATTTTTGGCTCATCATTTTGTAAAAATTTTCTTTTCAAGAGCCAGAAAAATTGCCCCCCCAAACTTAAGCAATGTTAATCTTTGAAAATCACATGAGGGCGTCAAAAATTAGTGGTCGATGCCAAGCTTTGCAAACACCGAATGTTAACACCAACCATTCAAAATTTTAATCAATGCAGTGCTCGGGTTGGTGGAAGAAGAAATGGGGAAAGGTTAAGTGGTGGAATAGAATGTGTGTGCGTCTCATTTTGGAGAGACGAAACAGTGAATATGATGGATTACTCGCATTCTTTGTACAGTTCAGAAGAAGGGGTGGAGGTTCAATTTCATTGATTGGGAGATGATTCATCTCAACACCCGTGTCATTCAAAAATACGAGTTCATCTGCGAAGATCTCCTCAAAAGTTCCATCAATACCCCGAAGAATAATGTCATCACAAAGTGCGGGGTGATCTTCAGACTCTAAAGGCATTTCATAATCAGTGTTAGTTGTTGACCCGGACATCTCGGTGGAAGAGTCCGTATGTGTATGATACATAGTTGGGTCAAACAATAACGTTTGAAAAGAGTCAAGATCGATATCAGGAGGATCATCGAATTCGCTGCTGTCGACATCCATTAAGTCGACAGAACAGACCTGAGCAGTAGGTTCGGAGGGTACACTTCCCAACTTGTAAATGTTCAGCTCAATTGACCTGTTCCCGAAGGATAGGGTCATAGAACCATTACGACAGTTGATAATAGCATTGGAAGTGGCCAAAAAGGGGCGACCTAAAATCACCGGAATTTGATTCCGTGGGTTCGCTACAGGCTGTGTATCAATTACAATAAAATCTACCGGGAATATAAATTCTCCGATTTTTATTAACACATCCTCCAGTTCACCCCTAGGTTTGGTGATTGATCGGTCAGCCATCTGGAGAGTGCAATTGGTTGGCTTCAACTCTCCAATACCTAGTTGCTCATAAACAGAATATGGAAGCAAGTTAACACTAGCGCCAAGGTCTAGTAGAGCACGGTTAATGTGTTTTTCCCCAATAGAAACGGAAATAGTAGGATTTCCAGGATCCTTACGTTTCCTCGGTAATTGCTGGGGGAAAGCCGTGTCTATTGTTTTTTCCATGAAAATCTTCTTGGGCACTTGAGTCTTCCTCTTCCTAGTGCGCAAGTTCTTAAGAGTTTTCGCATAGGACGGAACTTGTTGGATGGCATCTAGGAGAGGGATGTTGGTGTTTACTTGCTTAAAAATGTTCATAATCTTCTCCATATGTGGACTCGGTGTGTTAGCCCTTAACTGATTAGGATAAGGTGCTTTAGCAATAAGCGCTGGGTCCATCATAGGAGAAGGAAGTGTGTGTGGAACCGATCCCAAAATAGAAGTGGGGATCGTCCGTGGAGGGGTAAAAGAGGTGGGCTGTAGTGGCGAGCCTTTTGGGAAATGAAGAATAGGCTCGGAAGAAGGTGGAGGGGTAGAAGAACTGGGGTCAGAATTAGAAGTGTGTGTGTGAGGAAAGGTCTCAGCCGGGGTGTTATTGAATGATTTATCAGTATCATCAAACTCTTCCCCAAGGTGATGGTCAAGCACTCTTCCAGATCTCAACGTGAGTGCATCCACATGATGTGAATAGCCAGGATTGGGTAAAGGTTGAGCTGGAAGTTTCCCTTTCTCTCTTACACGCATTTCGGCTTTTAGTTGTGCAATTTGTTTTTCCATCGATTTGATATTCTCATTTTGAGAGACAATGATCTTTATTACATTCTCGACGGAAGATTGCAAACTTGCCGTCCCTTGGATGGATTGTTTCATGAAAGTATCCAAGGTTTGTGCTAGTGCAGAGGTATTATCTATACCGGTCAATTGTAAAGTAATAGACGGTGCAAAAGTGTTGGCCGGATTTTGGAAATTTTGTGATTGGAAGGGGTGCTGACTCAATTGAAGTGGTGGCTGCTGTTGTGGTGGAGGGACCCTTTGGAAATGATTCGTGTTTGGAACCGTGTTTTGATATTGGGATTGGTTCCAAGCAAAGTTAGGGTGATTCCTCCAACCCTGATCATATGTGGAGGAAGAAGGATCGTTTCTAGGTCTTTGAAATGCGGCATTGGTATGCTCTTGACCTTGAAACGGACATTCTTCCGTCAAGTGAGACGGATCAGAACAGCAACCACATACAGTTTTGGAGAGTGACATTTGATTTAGGGTGGCGGCTAAAAATTTATTTTCCATAGTCTCGAGTTTCTTATTGATAGCTGCAATGTCAGCTCAAACTCCTATGGAAATATCATTGCCATCCCTAGACGATTGACTCACACCCTCCCACTGTAAAGATCTTTCAGCGAAATCTTCTAGAAAATTCCAAGCTTCCCCATCATCTTTGGTTATGAAGTTGCCTTGACACATGGATTCAAGGGTCTGTCTTGTGTTAGGATTAATGCCCTCATATATGATTCGGCACAGATCCCATCTCGGGATGCCGTGATGTGGACATTGAACTAACAGATCCTTGAAACGTTCAAGACATTTTGAAAATGTTTCATTTGGAAGCTGGGTGAATTGATAGATTTCGCTACGGACTCGAGCTGTTTTGTGATGTGGGTAGAATTTCTTAAGGAATGCTTTGTCGAATTCATCCCAATTTGAAATGGAATGTGCGGTAGTGTTATATAGCCACTTCTCGGCTAAATCGCACAAGGTAAATGGGAGAAGACGAAGACGTAAAGAATCCACAGAAAGCTGTGAAGTACCCATCATTGCGCATACATTTTCAAATTTCGTGATAAACACGTATGCGTCTTCAGACTCGAGACCGTGAAATTTTGGTAGAAGGTTGATGTATTGGGGTTTTATTTGAAAATTTTCCCCGTTGGCTGGTGGAATGGAATGACAGGTGGAAAGTGGGCTTCGTGTTGGATAGCACCTCTCTTGGAGAGAGATGCGAGGTGGATTCTGCGCACCAACGGAAGGCGGCAGGGTAGTGGAAAAGAAGTTCGATGGAGACGGATCCATCGATGTGGGTATCATTATGGGTAAAGAAAGGGTAAAGGTAGAAATACCGACTTTTGGGTCGATCAAAGGGACGCGGACTAACAGGCACTAGAATCCTGTTGTCCAGCCTATCTTGCACTAAAAAGGGTTAGTACAAGTGGCAGCGTGAATTTATAATTAGGGGAAATGATGAATGCGGTGTTTGTTTTGAAAATATACGGATTTTTTTGAAAAAATGATGCAACACAACAAATGCAACACACAAAACCCTAATTCTATTGGTCACCTAGGTCAGGCTCTAGACCGCTCCTAACTGCCAAAAGACAAGTCGCAGGATAAAATCCTCCACTGCCTCTTTGTCCCCCTGTGGCCAGGTAAGTGCCAGGTAAGTGGGAAGGTACTCCACTACGTAAGTAGTGGGCCTAATTAATAACCACTAGCCTTCGACACACTTTCCTAGGCACCACAAGAAAACGCGGATAAGCAATGAATTACCCACGGCCTTCTTCTATCCTAAGTGAGCGCGACGGTCCTTAGAGTCATCTCTAGATATTTTTTAATTAATGAGGGTCAATGCGGATGCAAGTTTTGCGATTTTCGGGGCTTAGGAAGGGTAATGAACTCTCCACCTAATCTGGATTTGGTCGTGCTCCTTAATTTCCGTATTAATTATGCAAACAACCAAGAATCAAAACACGCACAAATTTTATTTTGCTTTTGCGGCGCAGCGATTATTTGCAAAGAAACCTGCAGCAAAGTGTTATTTGGAGCAGATTTAGGAGAGAGATAAGAAAGTTAGAAGTTACTGTGAAAATTTTGTGCAGAGAATCTTCCACAGAGGCGCGGAACCACCGCAATATGGCTCTAATGCCGCGGAAGGGCGGCCGTATGTGCTGTTCAGTGCACCAAAATTCTTGGTACTGTTCCTATTGAACTCCTCAGCTCTCTGGTATTTTCTGAAAAAAATTTCTCCAGCTCCAATGATTCCAGATTTCCTCGCAATCAAATCACAAAACACGTATTAGGGTTTGTACGAGTTTAGATCTAAAAATTATAATGGAATAAATTGTTCAACTCAAATTTCAAAATACGAACAATTAGCGCACTATCCCCGGCAACGGCGCCATTTGATTGAATGAAATTCTTGTTTGTGTATAATGAGAAATTGTAAAGAAATCACAACCAAAAATTATTTGACCGCAATCAACTACGGTGTCGGATGTAGATTTTAAGTGAGTGCGGATCGTCCACAGGGACAGTGTAATCGTTCGTCTTTTGAATTAGATGAGTCGAAACTTTAAAAAAAAGAAAACAAAACAATTCATGATTTCAGGAATTGAAATTCTAGAATTAGAAAAATCTAGATCTAATAACAAGAAAAAGATAGAATCAAGAATTGATAGTTTGATGATTTTTCCAAACCAAATCTCAAGAATCGAAATGAGGCTCGTAGGAATCGATCGGATCTATAGATGTGATGCAATCTCAAGATGGCGTATTCTCATCCTTCGATGGATTGATACTAGATTGATGATGATCGACGAGAATTAGGGATTTCTAGTGAAACTAGGCTTTCAACTTATCCCTTGTTCTTTCATCGATATCATTCATATTCTAGTCTCTAGTAATTTCAAGAAACGATCGTAGACCGCTAATTTCGAGCGATCACAATCAAGAAAGCATCGCAACGAAACTAGGTCATCGATTCTTGAACTTGCTAGGGTTTACAAAACTCGTAGGACTTAAAAATCGTTTTAAAGATTTGTTAAATCATCATTCTATTTATCGTCTCGACTCCTTAACGAGCGGAGTTTTACTCAAACATCACAACAAGAACAACAATTACAAATTGAGATCTAATCATGATGCAAAAACTAAAAGAAAGCAAGATTTCAAGAATTTCACCTTTTATTTATATCAACAATTTCGTTACATTCGCTCAAGAACTACAAGAGGAAGAACTCGATCTTCGATTTGCTTCGCTCGTCTCCGTGAGTCGCGGATCGGCTTGGATCACTTGCCCGATTGACGATCGACTCGGCTCCTAAAAGGTTGAAGGGCTTCTTGCTTGATTGGTACTCAAGATCTTGAATTTGGAGTGGAATTAGGGTTAGGGTTTCGCACAAGCCTTGTCACTAGACTTGTGGAAGAAGATGAAGAATAGAAGAAGACTAAGATTAACGAAGATTGATTAGCTAAAGATTGATTAGTTAAAGATTGATTAGCTAAAGATTGATTAACCTTTAACCCTAGGTCTAGGCTTCTATTTATAGATATCCAAACCCTAGATCTAGGATTTCAAATTTTAAGTTTCCCTCCAAAAGTTTGTTGAGGAAATTTTGAATTTCCCTTCAAAAGTTAGTTAGAGGAGAAGCTTCTAGATGTGATTAGTTAGGAGGGAGCTTCTAGAAGAGGTTAGTTAGGAGCTTAATTAGGATTAGCTTTGCTTAATGATCTTTGCTGATCTGGCAGAAGACTCTGGAGAATTATGGAATTTGACGTGTCAAAATGAGGTGTATGCCTTGAGATAGGAGTTTTGCACTGAAAATTGAGCGATGATGTGGCAAAAGCACCGCGGTCCCGCGGCATAAGCTGGCTCCCGCTGCGGTTCCGCGACTCTTTGGGGGCTTCATGGCTTGAAACTTCAATGGTAATTCTTGGGCTGTCTAATGGGCCTTTATCTGATATGTTGAATTTGATAATTCCTTCTGTATTGCTACCAGATCTGAAATCATTGAGTTGGCGTATTTTTGATCAGCTCTTTTGGCTTTGCACCTGCAATTTCCTGCACAAATCTCGATACAAGTGTTGCGCAAATACAGAGATGATGCGATGCCATGAAATGCGGTCAATTTCCCTTAAAGTGCCAGTTTAAAAGTCTAACACATGAAATCTGATATTTAACGACTGATTTGCTAATATGTGAAATATGAATACCGAACACTTCTAAATGAGTGCAAAAGATAGGGAAATTGTCTTGTTAAAAATACATTATTTTCGACTGATCACCAATCCCACACCCCTAGACCCTTACGAGAGCGGCAAGCAACCCTACCAATTCTAGGGTTAGGAGACCCGGACTCGACTCCTCGAGATGGTCTCCCACTGGACCCTAGAACCCGGTTACTTGTGCTCCCCTCCTTGGGTCTATCCTAATGCGGAAAAGTAAATAATATACAAATGGTGACATCATCCGCAACCTGGAAGTGCCCCAATAAAAGAATATTACATACAAGTTTTTTACATGAATGAAAATGAAAAACACCCATCTCACATAAAATCCTCCCGGCTATTCAAACACGACGATCCGATATAACATATCCAGCAACACATAACATCACATGTTATCAACGTAAGTAAATATGCGCATCCCAATTGTCGTTGACATATTGCAACGAAACCGGCGATATCACATATTACACTTACGGTCACAGAAAAGAAAGTGTAAAACTACAACAGTTGGAATCCGCAACCTCATTAGACATCGCATGCCTAATCAAATGAAATACTTAGACATCGCATGCCTAACAATTATAAACCCCACATTTTAGTCTCATTATCGAAAACTCTTTTCAATATCAAGTCGGGCAATTCAACAAGATTCCCGACATCCTGATCGAATGCTCGTCGCAAACTTTAGTAGGCGGCCGCACCCCCGACGCTGTCGACGAAGTGCACCAAGGCGGAACACCGCTGCCGCGAGCTCCCGAACGGATGCTTTCGGCGACGGGGTTCTCCTACAGTCACTTGGTCGGGGCTATAGGGCGAGGCTGTCTATTAAGTTTACCCGGCGAGTATCCGCGTACGCTACGTGATTGCGACGGACTTTTGATCACATCAAAATTCCGTGGCAACCGATGAAGTGAGACTAAACTGCTATGTTTATAACATTCATTCAGTTATCTCATAAATACTTGTGGATTTCAATTATTGTATCACATTCCGGATAAATAGAAAATGTTAAACTTTCCGATCGAACAATTGAACACCCAAGTTTTTCCGAAGTAGCTCAACACATGAAATAAGTTTAAAAACATTCACTTCGTGCCTCAATACCAACGGTCCAGCCGTAGAAGGGTCAAGCCAACGCCTCACATATGGCACGCCGTACTGTCCCAAACCCTAAGGTTCAAAGGGCAGTTCAAGACGGTCACATAATCGAGTTAAGGTTTGTTGTCTTCTAGAGGGACCATCGCGTTACTTGCACTACTTAGAACGTCATTAAACTACGGAAAAGTCCAGCAATTGGAAATTTCCCGGCAGGGGAAAAAGTGGGTATTTACATCCGGTCGAACTTTTTAACATATTCTAAAATTACCCGGAAAAACACATTGACAAAGTTTGATAATCCGATCGAATCTACGAACTCCCAATACAACCCAGAAAACTCAACTCTTGAGTAAACATTAAAAATTCCCAGAAAACTCAGCAATGCATGAAAGAAGTTACTGTGCAAAAATCAATGGAAGAGGCGACCGTACGGCCGCGGAACTGCCGTACTAGCCAGGCTTCTGCCGCGGTTCCGCTGCGGTTTAATTGATTCAGGAGCTCGTTTTGAACAGTTTTTCTTAGAAAACCCTGCGTAATTTTCTGCATATTTTTAATATAGAAAATCTCACAGTTTTAAAAATTGTACAGAGAAGGGGTCGGATTAGGGTTTCGTGTTTCGATCGGACGTAAAACATCGTCTACACATCGCATAAGGCTCTAGCTAGGCTCTGATACCACTGTAGGATTCCTAGGCACACCCATGAGGATCTACAAGTGATTAAACATGGCCAATTCAAAATTTTTGTATATGCCAAGTGACCCTAAGCAAGATCGTAACTAGAGGATAGGCGATAAAGATGCAAGTTAACAACTTTAACTAAAAGGGAAGTGACTACAACCTTTGTAGATCCGGTCCTCCACTTCCTTGACTCCATGATGATGTCCCTCCGCTGTACCCATCGGAATCCTAGACTCTCGCGGTGGTTTCATCGGAGAAATGATCGGGCTAGGTCGTCGACTTCGATGCCGAAGATGATCTACGTCGAGGCAACTCAAGATCAAGCTCCAACTTCACCAAGTCATGAAACTTGTGAAGAAAACACCCTATACTACATGGCAAGTGGTAGAGGATGAAGAAATAGGAAGTGGGTTCACTTTGGATTTTGATTTCTCACTCTTTTTCTCAAATCACCATTGAAGGTAGCAAAGGTTTTCTTCATCTTGAAGAAGAAGAAGAAGAAGAAGAAAGAATATGATAAGTATATTAAAATCAATTGATTAATTATAATAAATCAAGTGATCTTATCATATAGCAACCATGGTTAAGTGTAGAGAATAAACTAGGGTTAGGTGAATGGTTAGGTTAGGGAAAAAACAAAATAGTAGATAAAGCTAAGAAGCTTCATGAAGCTCAAGTAAAGAACAAATTTTGCCACCATTTCATTTTTACCAAAAGATAACTAAAATGAATAAGTAATTAAGAAAAGATTACTAAACCCTAACTATTAACCTAAACAAGGTTCAAAGCATACACATACCCAAGTTTGCATGTATCATCAAACATGATACAAACTAGTGCACAAAACTATATCATATATACAATGTGCACTTCAAGTGAGAAAATCCATCTTAAGTGAACCAATACTAGTTAATGCAAAGTAATATATCAAATATATAATTATGCATTAAATCATTAAATCAACACTTGATTTAATGATCCGGTCATACTGCATATAACCGATTAATATCAAGTGTATCAATGTATCGAATCAACATTTGATTCGGTAACCCGGCTATATCACATATAACCGTCCCATGATACATATCGCGAGAATAGAATACACTATCACATACTGGTATTATTCTCGGTCCCGCACATATCTCATATGCGCTCCTATTTTGTTTCGCTTCAGCCAGGAAACCTCTGTGTAGGACTCTAAAGACTCGTCAATACGCCGGCAGCAGATGATGATCATATCAAGCACCCACAACCCGCAAGCGGTTTTCTAAACGTATCGGCCACCCGGGTATTGAGCGATCATAAGATCGACGAGCAAGCCCGCTCACACTCCTGTGAATCCAACCAGTAACACTTACCGTACAGTCCGGTCCGTTCGTCTGATATGTCGCATATCTCGCCTAGGGGTGGTAAACGTCAGACCCCAATAGCTCGATAAGTCATGCCCACGTGAGGTCCATAAGATGGCATGAAACTACTGATAACTCTTACGAGTATATCACTGCAACCCTGGCCAGGGATTTCTAGTTATGGCCAGTCGTGCATAGCGCAACATCAACCCCCAATACCGGGAGAGACGAATCCCCTCCTATCGCTCATTGCCTCCATGTGAATTGGTTCTGTACCCAAAATCCACCTGTTTGCATGACTCAGTAGAGCCGTGGTAGGGTGGAAATCAAAGCACAGTGGGAGACACACAAGACTCTATGACGATCTCGGGTCATCAGACTAGGCTGTACCAGTGTCACCAGAGAACTGCCATCTGACGTGAGGTATAATAGCATCTGGGAGTTCTCGGCGAGTCCGTTCAGTGTACCCAGTCTCCACTGCGCACCCGCATACCATCTCTGATGTCAAACACCAATGGATATGGGATCATCCATCGCCTATCACATGGGTCGAGAAGATATACGCTAGTCTACTCTGGAATATCGATGCCCCAACTCGATATTCCCACGACTAGGAACATTGAAGGATATACTCATGGACTACCCAGGCCCCACTAGTATGATCTACATCATAGTCCTGGAAGTCGAGTACACATCCAAAGGTCTTTATCAACATGTAACAGAGAGACAGAAAGTATACATGTTAAGATAAAGAGCAACCAGATAGCGTACTATCATGTCGAGCAAGAAAGTCCTACCTATATATGTCCCAGCATCCACTACAATATGCATCCAATGTACAGTAATGGCCTCTAGGGCATACATATAACTAACAGTCGGAACGGGCACCACATCGCCGGGTTCTTTTACGGGCACCCACCTCTGGATCGAGGCAACTCGGGCGCGAAGTTGGCTAGCTGACGCGTCCAAGTAATGCTGTAGACTAGTGTAAAAACCATTGTCTCTTTGAGGTTTTGAAATTGCTTTTGGATGGAGGGAAATAATGAACAATGGAGATGAACTATGGTGTATCAAAAATGAGATGATAATTTCCCTACTCACACAAGAATGAACCTCTCTCTCTCACCCATGAAAATGTGGCCGGCCCCTACCTCATGAGGGGAGGAAAAAGAATGAAATTTTTTAAGAGAAGAAAAGGAATCAACAAGAAGGAAGCTGAGTATAGGAAAAGTAGAATGGTGACCAAACCCCCAAAAGCAAGCCTCATATCTATAAACAAATCAATCTCTTCTCATTAATGAAAGAAAAGCAAAGATGCTTTCATAATCTTTCAAATCACAAATAACCCCTCCACAAATGCTAATTTGCGAACTTGCAAATTAGCCCCTCCATCACAAAAGTCCGGCCGGGAAGGAATAATGGAAAACTGGCCGGACCGGAATGCAAACTGGCAACTTCAGAAAACCGATCCCGTAATAAAGTATAGGAAAACCCCGCGACTGCATATACATGCCCGCATTTGTATTCCCACTGAATACAAATGCAAAGAGACAAAATCTACACTGTACATACTAGGATCCGGCTTAAACCAAAGCCCGCTAGTAAAAATCGTCCGATCACGATCCGTGCAATACCGCACATATCTGATCGAACCCTGCCATATCTCCATACGGTCTCTACAGCGTTTCGCACGAAACTTGAGAAACTGGTCTGTGGGGGACACTAAAGACTCGTCAACATCTTGGTTGTGGATTTAACCACTAGCACGTCAGAGGTATTAGCCATACGTAACGGGCTACCAGGTATTGACCAAAAGGGACGTCGATGAGCGAACTCATCCTGACACCCTACTGAGCCTGTCAGTAACAATATCCGTACAGTCCGGTCCATTCGTGTATGAGCATCGCATGGCGGGCCTAGGGGGTTGGTAAAAGTCAGACCCCCAAAAGCAGTACAAGTCGTGTCGGAGTGTAGCCCAGAACACCCTGAGATACTACCGGAATACCTACCAGTAAATCTCCTGCCTTGGCCAAGGACTTTCATGACCTGGCTCTCCTAGACACAGCGCGACCTCACCCCCAATACCGGGAGAGACGAACCCCTGCAGATCCGCTCACTGCCTCCATGTGGCTCGGGACTGTACCCAACTAAAACCTGTTTGCATGTCTCCTTTGAGCGTGGTAGGGTAGTAATCAAAGCACAGTGGGAACTCGCACGAGACAAATGACGATCTCAGGTCGATGAACTAACATGTACACATGTCACCAGGGAACTGCTATCTGAGGTCGGGTATAATACCAACTAGCAGGTTCCCGGCGAGTCTTGTTCGGTGTACTCATAACCCAATGAACACCTGTATACATCTTAGGTGAACCAACTGACACCAGTGGCTTGTGAGACCGGCCACCGCCCCTCGTCGGGGTCTCGACTGTATACACTAGTCTACTCTGGAGTATCGATGCCCTGTCTCGAAACTCCCACGACTAGGGACCTTTTAAGGATCTGCTTTTAGACTACCAGCTCTCATGTATATGATCGCCCTCATACTGCTGGCAGTCAAGCAAGAATCCTAGGGGCTCTATCAACGTGTAATAGCGACTCGTAAGGTCACCTAAAGCAGTACACGATGATAAAGTTAAACCAGATAGCATACTATCATCTTGAGTAAGACTGTCCTACCGGGATAGGTCCTCCCTCAATCATTGCAATCACGTGCCTGTGATCCAATAATTGACTCTGAGGGCATTATCTCCAACAATCTCCCACTTGCACTCATGGATAATTATTGCGATGTCGCATACTCACAGCCCGTGTAATACCGAACACCCAACTCCTCTACTAGTCAGTCTCACAAAGCTCGTTTGCGAAACTATTACATTCGAGGAATAGCCTCAGCGAGTGGATCCACTCTGATGTTTCTTTCTATGTCTCTTTATCTCAAGTTCGCGGAGAAAGCCATCTCCCGAAATGAGCAATACCTATCTTAGAATATATCTGGATATCTGATGGGACCTAGCTCATAAATGAACTCCAAATCCAAACTTCTTAGACTGTATCGTCAACTGAACTTAATCAGTATCCTGCGCCATGCCTCTCTCAGTAGCTGCCTGGACCTCCTGTCCAAATTACTGCCCCTCGTCAGAGGGAAAACTATAACTCTGACAGCCACTCTGTCATCCAGGTCACCTTGGAAGCCTAGAATGATAACTGTCTCCTAAATGAGGCTGTCGTTATCATATCCCTAGAACATCCACTTATGTTCTAAAACTGCTTCCGATCGTTTCTCCAGGATAAGATTGATATCCTAAATGGAGAAACCACTGTGTGACAACCAAAGTATAACCGCTCGTAGTATAGGAATATCATTTCCTACTCTGTGTATGTCATCCAAATAACAGGACATCATACCCTACTACCTTCTTAACAGATCCATCCCCTTATTCTGATGAAGTCAAACCTATGACTGTCACATCAGAAATAGATGATCTATTTCCTCTATATCTGCTTTAGTCTATAAATAGACATAAGCCACTTGTCCACCATGCTTCCGCTGCACCCACTGACTACGACAACCCTCTGGCAGGGTCATATAGACGTACACTTCTAAAGCTAGTTTAGAACGACGCTATACTCATCCTCCTACCGGGTCTCACAGTCTGGAACAACAGCAATGGCAAGTCTGGGTAAACAAGAACCTCCCTGCCACCGTCCTTGAGCATACCAAAGTACCTCTCGAGTGCCTGAGGTTACCCACTATATCTGCAGAGTGGCCAATGGAATGTCAAACCAGATTGAATCTTTAGGTTCTTATCAAATCTTCAGTAATCGTTTGCGGTTCTGGAATCACTTCCGGTTCTACCATACCCCCACTACTGTTTTCTGAAAAAAAATCCATTTTTGTTAAAACTGTGGCGAGTCTAGAACAACATCGCTATTGATCTTCTAGATGGTAGAAACTCAACCCTCGTCATAGCCCGGGTCAACCCACAAACAGCCATTACAGAAACGTGCCTTGAGCTATCCAGAGTCTGGTTTTAAGTATAAGCTGGACAACTCCCCGTTGCTTAACAATGTCAAGATATGAACTGCTCTATATCCAATATAGAAGCAGAGGCACAGATTTAATTGAACCAGATTCAAATCTTGCAGCTGTTTCCAGTGCATGTCAACTAAATGGAAGGAGGCCGATCAGCGTTACTCAACTTAGGAGTGCTTCCAATTATGAGTAACCTGAAAGAGAAGCAAGCTCTCTTAATCATTACTATCAACTAAATACCACACACAAGTATCTACATCTTCGATCACCTTGAAGAATTCCGATACTTGCAACACCTGGTTCTCTACTTTACTCTTATACCTGTAACTTCTCAAAACTTGGACCTTGTATTTCTACGAAACACATGTCTAAGAACTAGAGAAGTCACAAGTAAACAGAATATAGTACGAGGACCAACCCCTCTGTCCTAATGGACACCGGACAATATACAATACTCTATATAAGTCCCCTGAGTCTAGTGACTCATTCACTGTGCGTCATAGGTTGAAAACTATACTTATGGTTAAGAAGAATTATACCGTTGTTCAATGCTCCTTACCTAACCATCCACTGATATAGGTAAATGTCATAGACATAATTTCAAAAAGGTATATCTCACTCTATAAAAATAGACGTACAGATATATCAATTTGAAATTGGTGCACAACAACGGATATTCAAAACCAAATATTTGCCGTCCGGCAAACAACCCAGGTGACTTCCTCAAATATCACCAATTACAACGAATTCCGATATAATGAGGATGATCACCTAATTCCCAATAACTCACTCCCACTCATCATCTGTAAAACCATACAGATGTGAGAATCATACCTGGTAAATACATACCTTGGAGCAAGTGTCAAATTGGGAAATCAGTTTTCTTTTTACAGTACACAGTGAAACTGAAACATTTAAATGTTTCGAGGGGGTATCCCGGTATTCCTAGTAATGCTTCTTCCTTTATCCAGATTCACAACTGTAACCGTATAATTCTTTGCCACCTCTCCAAATCCCTTTAGTCATTACCTTCTGTAAACCCTCTTAGGCTAAATGGTTTTCTTCCTTCCCTACCGTTCGGCACCAGCCTATGGTTTGGAAGAAGACTATCCAATAAGCATAATGGGTGTACTGTCCTAATACTAGGAGCACTCGCAATGCGAGAGAAGGTGAAGATAAAAGACAACCGAATAAACCTTATTCCTATTTCTCCTGAACCAGAATCCATCCCCGAACTGGAACAAGTTCCTTTCGAGTTCGTATATAACCATACGATGGAGTATCCAATAAACTGTGGATCTTCATAGTGATACAGAGTGTCCTGGAGAAATTCAAAGGTGATTTAGGATTGGCGAAGAAATACTTGGTTTGGTCGTGAATAGCAGTCGCAATTTACTTTGCCCTCTTACTAATCCCTTGATATGTCTTTACTTAATACCTTCTGCACACCATCGTTATGCTAATTGGTTTTCTTCATTCCCCACCGTTCGGCACCAGCCTAAGGTTTGGAAGAAGACTATCCAATTTGCGTAATAGGTGTTCTATCTCCTAAACCAAGGAGTACTCGCAACCTGAGAGAAGGTAAAAGGAAAAGACAACTTAATAGTTCTATTCGTTTTCTCCAGAACCGGAAACCATCCTCGAATAAATTCCTTCGAGTTCGTATATAACCATACGATGGTTTTGTCCAATGGAAATGGACGTTCGTAGTAATACGGGGTGTCCTGGAGAAAAGGGTAAAAGTAGGAGTGGCAATGAGGTTTGCAACTCTGACAATCCAAAAGCCAGTGTTTAAGAAGGTTCGGTTAATTCGGTCACTGAGTCATAGTCTAGGGTCGGGTCATGGTCGCTGCCAAAGAGAGAGAGAAAAGAAACACTCAGCGTGCACTCAAACCTATATCAGAATGTTATCACTTTATCTAATCAGGAAACCTCCCACTGTAACGTCAAATTCTTCTCCAAACCCGAAAGAAGAATTAGTCGGGATCACCCAAGGCGTAAACCAACTCATCTGTGGGAATCGGGATCCAACTATCATTGCATGAGAACGTGACGGAATCCGCTCATGTTATCACACTCCAGAAGGTATGCGCATATCTGGCAAGTTTCAGTTTCTTTAGAAACTCCCGATGTGATTTTTGCCCCATGCTCTTATGACCTTGACTAAGGCCAACAAATCATAAGTCACATGTCAAGTTCTACCCGTCATTGTCCAGGATAATTTGAACCCACCCGTACAAGCCCTTGACTAGGGCCAACAAGGCTATACGACTGTCCCAAACCAACGCATCTATCTATGCAGCAGAAAAGTAACAAGCAGCTACTATACACTATGCCTTGACTAAAGCCAACAAACATAGCATGAATACTACGCGCTACCCGTCTGAAATGACGGAGGGCTACGAATGGTTTCTGGCGAAAACCTTTAACGTAATGAACTTGATATCGTTGAAGGAACCGGATGGCTTTATAAAAATATAGTGATGAAAACCTTTGCTAAAGAGGTCACTCCCGGTGAAGGGATCTCGGCTCTTTCCCCGTAGAATGAGGTGCAGGATATTCCAACTGAATACCACGATGCAAAGCAAAAGCAAACGACTATAGTGAAGTTATTGCTCTGACGCAAACTTTTGTCCAAGGGGTCACTCCCGGTGAAAGTATCTCGGCCTTTGCCTCGTATACTGAGGAGCTGGATATTCATAACCGAATACCACTGTGCAAAACAAAAGAGAACGCCCTTGCAATAACAGCCTTTTGAAAAATGTTCCAACAACATCAGAATAGGTATGTTTAGCTTGCATTGATCCGAATCAACGCAGTCCCATCAATTGATCACACCACAGAGGAACGAAAATAATGATGTACGTATATGCCATCCGCATTCGCCACTGGGTCCCGTCATCACCCGTTAGGTTACTTAACTAACGACAGAGCGGGGACTGGACTAGCGCGGATGCAAAACATATACAACATCTACTAGTATATATATCAATATATAATATCGCTCAAGGCGTGATAAAATGCTTCATCTCAGAAATGTAACCAGCATCACAGAACAATACAGATATCTGGGATCCCCGGGTTTCATAGAGCCGCTACTGAAACCCGACGTTCCCCTGGTCGTGTGGATAGCCTGTGCAATGAAAACCTAGACCCCTACGGGCGCGGCAAGTTACCCGCCAAAACCTGAAGCGAGGCAGCCCCCTTCAGCAACGTGAATGGACCACCCAACACTTCATGGAATCCGGTAACTTGGGCACCCCTCCTGGGTCAACCTATACCCGCTAAGAGTGCGGCGAATAGCCCGCCAATTCTAGAGTAAAGCCCCCTCCATCTCAATGCCATGAGATGCGGGCTCGCTGCCCTCTAGAACCCGGCTATCCGTGCACCCCTCCGCGGGGCAATCCTAGTACAGAAAGTAAAATATATACAAAGGGTACATCGACCTCGACCCGGTCGTTCCCCTAAAGAATAATATACAAACAGGCAGTGACGGCAGTCCACATGTCGGACGCTCGCCCCGCAATATCAAATGTACATAATACAACCAAAACTGTACTAATATTGCATCCAGGCTATCCCCACGACCAATCCGCAATATCACAGCACAACACAGAACATCAACGTGAATGTCACGTTCGCAAATCCGTCTAACCGGGCTATAGCAGTTAGACAGGATTTACAGATCAAATGACATTCACGGTCGCAGATATAATGTAAATACTGTGAACTAACATGTTTAAAATTCTCGATCGATCAAATATACCTAAGTGGGCCCCAAGCACTATTGTAGCACTCACAGAAAAACTAGGCCCAAAAAGAATGTTCCAAAAACCCCATTTCACAGTCTAAGACCTGATTGAATTATTTTCTGACGTGTATATGTAAAAAGTATCGACAATCAAAAAATTATATTGACCGCAATCAAACTACGGTGTCGGATGTAGTTTGTAGTGAGTGCGGATCGTCCACAGGGATTGCACGATTCGTTTGAAATGAAAAGTTAAGCAACAATAAAAGAAAACATGATTCAAGAATGATTTGTATTCGAGTGTCACTATTCTCTATTCAAGAATCAAGAAACTATAAACAATCAAGAATCGGTATTTCAATAATATTTCCAATCAACAGCCAAGAATCTAAAAGAGGCTCGTAGGAATCGATCGAGTCTATAGACGTGATGTAATCTAAAGATATCGTGTTCTTGTCCTTCGAAGAATTGATACTAGATCGATGATCATCGACAAGAGTTAGGGTTTTCTCGTGAAACTAGGGTTTCATCTTATCCCTTGTTCTGTTGTCGATATCATTCAAATTCTAGCCTCTAGCAATTTCAAGAAACGATCCTAACTCCCCAATTTCGACCGATGTCATTCAAGAAAGCATCGTAACGAAATGGGTTGTCGGTTCTTGAACTTGCTAGGGTTTACAAAACTTGTAGGAATCAAGAATCGATTAAAGCTTAGTTACATCATCTTTCTATTGACTGTCTCGACTCCTCGACGAGCGGAGTTTTATTCACACATCACCACACATCAAAGATTGACAAATTGTAAAGATATCATGATGCGGAAATTAAAGAAAACAAGATAAAAGAATCTCACCTTTATTTATCTCAACAATTTTGATTACATTTGCTTCAAGAACTACAAGAAGAAGAATCTAGATTGTTGATTGGGCGTCGCTCGGCTTCGTGAGTCGTGGATCGGCTCGGATCGCTTGCTCCGTTGAAGATCGGCTCCGCTCCTAAAGGTTGTAGGGCTTCTTGCTTAATGGGTACTCGGGAATCTTGATTTCAATTGGAATTAGGGTTAGGGTTTCCTACAAGCTCTCTCACTAAACTTGAGGAAGAGGGAGATGAAGGAGATTGGCTAAAACTATAAAATGGGATTTTTCCAACATGAATAATAAGTGAGCCTAGGGTCTTATTTATAGAACTCCCAAACCCTAGGTCTTGGTTTGAATTGGAAGTTTCCCTCCCAAAGTTTGTTGAGTAGTTTCTAAAAAGAGTTTGTTAGGAGCTAGCTTAGGGTTTAAGCTAGGGTTTTAGGGGGGAAAGTTCTAGAATGATAGGCTAATTTAGTGAAGCTCAAAGTGTTTGCTGATCTGGTAGAAGTCCCTGGAGTCTTCTAGAACTTGGAGTGTCTTTCTGAACTGTAGGAGCTGATACAGGAATTCTGGTGCAAATTTGGGAGCTTGAACCTTTGGACCCACCGCGGATCCGCGGCCTTAGCAAGCCCATGCCGCGGATCCGCGGCTATGTAGGAGGCTTGGGCCTTGGTCTTTTAGGTCCTGTCTTGTACTGTAGTTTATAGCTTCCTTTGATATGTTGATTTGCAATTGCACCTTTGTAATGATACCAGATTTGAAATTAGTGAGTTTACGTATCTTTCGAGCGGTGTAATGATCGAGCAAGCTTTTCTTTCCCTGCACAGACTTCGAAATACGGGTTGTGATATATAGAAAATATGCGATGCCATGCAATGCCGTCAATTTCCCTAGAAATGCCGGTTTTAAGGTCTAGTACACGTAATCTGATAATTTGCGACAGATTTGCTAATATGTAGAATATGAATGCCGAACACTTCTAAATGTATGCAGATGATAGGGAAATTGCCGGTTAAAATATGCAATATTTTCGACTGATCAAATACCCCCAAACTTAATTTCGATCGTCTCGAGCGAATGTTTTATTAAAAAGAGAAGGCGAAAATAAAGAAAGAGAAAAACTAACTAGTACACTTTCGTAGGCAACACGATTGCACTGAGCACGTGCAACAAGCCTTTAAACCTCTAGGTGTCCCTAGTAGGAGGAGTGTTGTCTCCTGAGGGTTTTCAGCGGATTGCACCCACAAAATCCCATAATAAAAGAAAGATCATGAATATTACATTTAAAGAAAAGAATAGTAAAAGAAAAGCCTTGAAAATTAGGGTTTCCAACTAAGCTAGCTTTTCGGTTGTCATGAGCCTTATCTTAATGGTCATGAAAAGATGTCAGAAATCACGTCCTCCCTCAATAAAACATCGTCTTATTTTTCATTCCTATCTGTTTTCCAAGCATCGATCATATAACCCTGCGTGTGTGTAAAGACATCCCTACACCCGGAGAATTCAATTCAAGCTATCATACTATTGCCCATCAACCTTAGTACTTTTTAATTAATGAATATTTAGACGAAATTGCACACACACTTTCATGCGACCGTTAATACTTCTTGAGGTACTAACCGACCGATTACTCCTGTGCTTGCTTACTTGGCGTATTTTTCTCGTCTTGCACCACCTCAGGCATAGCAGTGACTCCCAGACCAGTTGGCCTTAGGGCACTAGGTGAAGAAGCACCCTCGCTATACATTTTTATTGCCCTTGGTGATAACAAAACCAGTATCCATTTTTCTCACCACTTTATATTTTTCTATTCATTTTTTTTCTTTTTATTTCCTTCATACTTTTGGCTTTAAGACAAGAGCATTTCAAGGTATCCTCTACTATCCCAGGCTTTAAGACGTGTGTAAGTGCGAATAGCAGGGTATCAACGTTCAAAATGTTTGGCTTCCAGAATAGAAACTATTTTTCAGACTTATTTTTATCCTCAGATTAGTGACGTCTTTCATCTTACTAACCCTTGGGACAACGGCTCATAACTACTTATTACTAGTTCGTATAAGAAAACTTCTATTTTTCTTGGTTTTCTTAAATTTTTCTAATCTCATGGATGTAATTTTTCACTATCTAATCTTTCATTATCTTATTTATGTACAAAAAATATTTTTATATTTTTGAAATTTTTATGGTTTTTCAAAAAAATGTTTTGTGCTTATGCAAATGATATGCAAATGATGCGAAAATAAGCACAAACCTCCCCCAAACTTGTTTTCAACAGTGTTCTCACTGTTGCCTTCTGCTAAATCTCGAAAAACCTGTACGCTTGGGAGGAATTTATTAGTGGGGGCAAAATATTTAAGTGAAGAACCTCCCCGAAATTTATTTTTAGCTCATCATTTTGTAAAAATTCTTTTTAGGAGCCAGAAAAAATTATACCCCTCCAAACTTGAGTTATGCAATGTTAAGTTTTGAAAATCACAAGCGGGGGTCAAAAATCAGTGGTCGATGCCAAGCTTTGCAAAGACCGAAAGTTAACACCAACCATTCGAAAATTTTATCAATGCAGTGCTCGGGTTGGTGGAAGAAGAAGTGGGGAAAAGGTAAGTGGTGGGAGAGAATGTGTGTGCGTCTCATTTTGGAGAGACGATGCAGTGATTGTGATGGATAACTCGCATTCTTTTTCCATTTCAGAAGAAGGGGTGGAGGTTCAATTCCATTGATTTGGACATGATTCGTCTCAACACCCGTGCTTTTTAGAAATGCGAGTTCATCAGCGAAGATCTCCTCAAAAGTTTCATCTATACCCCGAAGAATAATGTCATCACAAGGTGCGGGGTGATCTTCAGACTCTAAAAGCAGTTCATAATCAGTGTTAGTTGTTGACCCCGACATCTCGGTGGAAGAGTCCGTATGTGTATGATACATAGTTGGGTCAAATAATAACGTATGAAAAGAGTCAAGATCGGTATCAGGAGGATCATTAAATTCGCTGCTGTCGACATCCATTAAGTCAACAGAACAGACCTGAGCAGTAGGTTCGAAGGGTACACTTCCTAACTTATAAATGTTCATCTCAATTGTCCTCTTCCCGAAGGATAGGGTCATAGAACCGTTACGACAATTGATGATAGCATTGGAAGTGGCCAAAAAGGGGCGACCTAAAATCACCGGAATTTGATTCCGTGAGTTCGCTACAGGCTGTGTATCAATTACAATAAAGTCTACAGGGAAGATAAATTCCCCGATTTTTATTAACACATCCTCTAGTTCACCCCTAGGTCTGGTGATTGATCGGTCAGCCATCTGTAGAGTGCATGGAGATGGTTTCAACTCTCCGACCCCTAACTGCTCATAAACTGAGAAAGGAAGCAGGTTAACACTTGCTCCAAGATCTAGTAGAGCACGGTTAATGTGTTTCTCCCCAATAGAGATGGAAATAGTAGGATATCCAGGATCCTTACGTTTCCTCGGTAATTGCTGGGGGAAAGCCGTTTCTACTGTTTTTGCCATGAATATCTTCTTGGGCATTTGTTTCTTCCTCTTTCTAGTGCAAAAGTCTTTAAGAACTTTCGCATATGCAGGTACTTGTTGGATGGCATCTAGAAGAGGGATATTGATGTTAACCTGTTTAAACATCTCAGTGATCTTCTCCATATGTGGACTTGGTGTGTTAGCCCTTAACCGATTAGGATAAGGTGCTTTAGCAATAAGCGCTGGGTCCATCATAGGAGAAGGAAGTGCGTGTGGAACCGATCCCAGTATAGAAGTGGGGATCGTCTGTGGAGGGGTAAAAGAGGTGGGCTGTAGTGGCGAGCCTTTTGGGAAATGAAGAATAGGCTCGGAAGAGGGTGGTAGGGTAGAAGAACTGGGTTCAGAAGTGTGTGTGTGTGGAAGGGTCTCAGCCGGGGTGTTGATATGATTTTCAGTATCATCAACTTCTTCCCCAACATGATTGTCAAGCACTCTTCCAGATCTCAATGTGGTGATTGCATTCACATGATGTGAATAGCCAGGATTTGGTAAGGATTGAGCTGGAAGTTTCCCATTCTCTCTTGCACTCAGTTCGGCTTTTAATCGTGCAATTTCTTCTTCCATCGATTTAATACTCTCGTTTTGGGACGCAGAGTTTTTCTCAATTTTATCGACGAATGATTTCTTTTCAGCCGAAACTTGCATGATATTTGTTAAGATCAAATTCATGTATTGTGCAAAAGAAGAGGATTCATCAGTTCCGGCAACTGTAAAGGACTAGACAGTGCAGGTGTGTTGACCTGATTTTGAAAATTATGTGCTTGAAAGGGGTGCTGACTTAATTGAAGTTGTGGCTGCTGTTGTGGTGGAGAGACCCTTTGAAAATTATTTTGGTTTGGAACCGTGTTTTGTGATTGTGATTGGTTCCAAGAAAAATTGGGGTGATTCCTCCAACCCTGATTATATGTGGAAGAAAAAGGATCGTTTCTCGGTCTTTGAAATGTGGCATTGGTATGCTCACGACCTTGAAACGGACATTCTTCCGTCAAGTGAGACGGATCAGAACAGTAGCCACATGCAGTTTTGGAAAGTGACATTTGATTAAGGGAGGCGGCTAAAAGTTTGTTTTCCATAGTCTCGAGTTTCTTTTGTAGAGCTGAAATGTCTGCTGTAACTCCTATGGAAACATCTGATTGGTTATTGCCACTCCTAAATGATGGACTTTCCCACTGTAAGAACTTTTCAGCGAACTCTTCTAAATATCGCCAAGCTTCCCCATCATCCTTAGACATGAAAGTACCTTGACACATGTTTTCAAGGCTCTGTTTAGTGTTAGGGTTACTGCCCTCATATATGATTCGGCAAAGCTCCCATCTCGGGATGCCGTGATGAGGACATTGAACCAATAGATCCTTGAAACGTTCAAAGCATTTAGAGAATGGTTCAGCGGGGAGCTGGGCAAATTGATTCAGTTCGCTATAGATTCGAGCTGTCTTTTGGATTGGGTAAAATTTCTTAAGGAATGCAGCGTCGAATTCTCCGCAATTCGTAATAGTGTGTGCGGTAGTGTTGTATAGCCACTTCTCGGCTATATCGCACAAGGTAAATAGGAGAAGTCGTAGACGCATAGCATCCACTGAAAGTTGTGACGTACCCATCATTGCGCAAACGTTTTCAAATTTGGTAATGAAAACGTACGCGTCCTCAGTCTCGAGTCCGTGAAATTTAGGTAAAAGATTTATATACTAGGGCTTAATCTCAAAGTTATCCCTATTGGCTGGTGGTGTGGATAGGCAGGTCGAAAGAGGACCTCTAAGTGGATAGCATCTTTCCTGAAGAGAAATGTGGGGAGGATTCTGCGCACCAACGGACGGCGGCAGATTAGGGTTAAAGAAGTTTGATGGATTCGGGTCCATCGGTGTGGGTGTGGTAATGGGTAAAGAAGAGGTAAATGGAGAAATATCGACTTCGGAGTCGATAAAAGGTACGCGGACTAAACGGGCACTAGAATCCCGTGTCCAGCCTATCTTGTACTAAAAAGGGTTAGTACAAGTGGCAGCGTTGGCTTATAATTAGGGGTAAAATGAATGCGGTGTTTGCTTTTGAAAAAGGGACGGATTTTGAAAAAAATGATGCGACAAACCAAATGCAGCACACAAACCCTAGAATCTATTGGTCACCTAGGTCCGGCTCTAGACCGCTTCTAACTGCCAAAAGACAAGTCGCGGGATAGAATCCTCCACTGCCTCTTTGTCCCCCTGTGGCCGGATGAGTGCCAGGTAAGTGGGAAGGTACTCCACTACGTAAGTAGTGGGCCTAATTAATAACCACTAGCCTTAGACACACTCGCCTTAGGCACCACAAGAAAACGCGGATAAGCAATGAATTACCCACGACCCTCTCTTGTCCTAAATGAGCGTGACAGTCCTTAGAGTCATCTCTAGATTTCTTTTAGTTAATGTGGGTCAATGCTGATGCAAGTTTGGTGGTTTTCGGGGCCTAGGAAGGGTAATGAAATCCCCACCTAATTTGGATTTGGCCGTGCCCCTTAAATTCCGTATTTATAATGCAAACAACCAAGAAACAAAATCACGCACAATTTTAATTTGCAATTTGCAAGCTGCTGTTATTTGCAAAGAATCCTGCAGCAAAGTATTAGTTGGAGCTAAAAAGGGCGAGGGGAGAGAGACAGAAATCACCTGCAGGAAGTTGGTACAGAGATCCCTCTGTGGGACCGCGGTTCGGCCGCAAGTACTACCAATATGCCGCGCTTCCGCGCCTCTTTCAAGGGATCAAGCCACCAAATTTCTTCAGGAAGCTTCAGTGAACTCCCTCAGCTCTCTGGTATATTCCAAATAATTTTTCCACAGCACAGAATGCTCCAGATCTCCTTCCAATGAAACACGATAAATTGTTTAGGGTTTGCACGAATTTTGATCTCAAAAAAAAAATAACAATGGAATAATTCATTCAATTCGAACTATAAAATGTAAACGAATTAGCGCGTAATCCCCGGCAACGGCGCCATTTTGATTGAATTATTTTCTGACGTGTATATGTAAAAAGTATCGACAATCAAAAAATTATATTGACCGCAATCAAACTACGGTGTCGGATGTAGTTTGTAGTGAGTGCGGATCGTCCACAGGGATTGCACGATTCGTTTGTATTATGATACGTTTGAAATGAAAAGTTAAGCAACAATAAAAGAAAACATGATTCAAGAATGATTTGTATTCGAGTGTCACTATTCTCTATTCAAGAATCAAGAAACTATAAACAATCAAGAATCGGTATTTCAATAATATTTCCAATCAATAGCCAAGAATCTAAAAGAGGCTCGTAGGAATCGATCGAGTCTATAGACGTGATGTAATCTAAACATATCGTGTTCTTGTCCTTCGAAGAATTGATACTAGATCGATGATCATCGACAAGAGTTAGGGTTTTCTCGTGAAACTAGGGTTTCATCTTATCCCTTATTCTGTTGTCGATATCATTCAAATTCTAGCCTCTAGCAATTTCAAGAAACGATCCTAACTCCCCAATTTCGACCGATGTCATTCAAGAAAGCATCGTACCGAAATGGGTTGTCGGTTCTTGAACTTTCTAGGGTTTACAAAACTTGTAGGAATCAAGAATCGATTAAAGCTTGGTTACATCATCTTTCTATTGACCGTCTCGACTCCTCGACGAGCGGAGTTTTATTCACACATCACCACACATAAAAGATTGACAAATTGTAAAGATATCATGATGCGTAAATTAAAGAAAACAAGATAAAAGAATATCACCTTTATTTATCTCAACAATTTTGATTACATTTGCTTCAAGAACTACAAGAAGAAGAATCTAGATTGTTGATCGGAGCGTCGCTCGGCTTCGTGAGTCGTGGATCGGTTCGGATCGCTTGCTCCGTTGAAGATCGGCTCCGCTCCTAAAGGTTGTAGGGCTTCTTGCTTAATGGGTACTCGGGAATCTTGATTTCAATTGGAATTAGGGTTAGGGTTTCCTACAAGCTCCTCACTAAACTTGAGGAAGAGGGAGATGAAGAAGGAGATTGGCTAAAACTATAAAATGGGATTTTTCCAACATGAATAATAAGTGAGCCTAGGGTCTTATTTATAGAACTCCCAAACCCTAGGTCTAGGTTTGAATTGGAAGTTTCCCTCCCAAAGTTTGTTGAGTAGTTTCTAAAAAGAGTTTGTTAGGAGCTAGCTTAGGGTTTAAGCTAGTGTTTTAGGGGGGAAAGTTCTAGAATGATAAGCTAATTTAGTGAAGCTCAAAGTGTTTGCTGATCTGGTAGAAGTCCCTGGAGTCTTCTAGAACTTGGAGTGTCTTTCTGAACTGTAGGAGCTGATACAGGAATTCTGGTGCAAATTTGGGAGCTTGAACCTTTGGACCCACCGCGGATCCGCGGCCTTAGCAAGCCCATGCCGCGGATCCGCGGCTATGTAGGAGGCTTGGGCCTTGGTCTTTTAGGTGCTGTCTTGTACTGTAGTTTATAGCTTCCTTTGATATGTTGATTTGCAATTGCTCCTTTGTAATGATACCAGATTTGAAATTAGTGAGTTTACGTATCTTTCGAGCGGTGTAATGATCGAGCAAGCTTTTCTTTCCCTGCACAGACTTTGAAATACGGGTTGCGATATATAGAAAATATGCGATGCCATGCAATGCAGTCAATTTCCCTAGAAATGCCGGTTTTAAGGTCTAGTACACGTAATCTGATAATTTGCGACAGATTTGCTAATATGTAGAATATGAATGCCGAACACTTCTAAATGTATGCAGATGATAGGGAAATTGCCGGTTAAAATATCCAATATTTTCGACTGATCAAGACCCACTGAAAAAAATTGGTGCAACAAGGACTTATTATTGCCGCGGAACCGCGGCCAATGCATGGGTTTGGCCGCGGTTCCGCAGTGTAACAGTGGATTCATCTCACCAAATTTTTGCATAAGTCTTAGAATTCCCTGCATGTTATTCTGCAACAACCTGAAAAATTTTTAGAGCCCAAAAAAATTTCGACAGAAACATGTGCAATGGAAATCGGGTTTTCGGAAATTTGTTCGATCGAACTTGTAAACACATTAGAGCAAGCTAGACTAGGTTAATGGCCTGGCTCTAATACCATTGTAAGTGCACGACGGCGCTCCGGCAGTCAATCCGACGCCGGAATGCGGAAATGAAAACTTTTCTATAAACTAGAACCGGCACCACCGCGCACTATAAAACCTCGATCGGGCCATTAACCTAACTCTAGGAAATAAGAAAAGGAGTAGAGAAGCTATACCAAGCGATCCGTGTCCTTCGGTCTTCATCTCCACTCCGATCTCCTCGCGGAATCTCCGATCGTCGCCTCCTCGTCGGAACGGGCACCACATCACCGGGTTCTTTTACGGGCTCCCACCTCTGGACCGAGGCAACTCGGGCGCGAAGTTGGCTAGCCGACGCATCCAAGGAATGCTGTAGACTAGTGTAAAAACCATTGTCTTTTTGAGGGTTTGAAGTTGCCTTTGGATGGAGGGAAGTAATGAACAATGGAGATGAACTTTGTGTAGGGTGTTTTTCGTCACCCCATTGAGATGGGAGTACGCGCGCGCTTGTCAGGCGTATACTACAGATTCCCCCTGTCTAGGGTAGGCTGGGGTTTATTGATTGTGGGGATCCGAATCTCCGGCAGCCGCGGACTAAGCTGCCGTTAATTACCCCTCGCCTTTGGGGCGAGGGAACCTCCGATTAACGGGTTAAACTGGTCACGCGAACTCAATGTGCAGTGTACGTGTGTTTTGTTTTGAAAGGGGGGTTTTGGATATATCGGGAGCCACGCAGAGTTTTTACGGGGGTCCCGCTACCCGGACAGCGGGCTGGGGGTCAAGGGGGCTAGCAGCCCCCTTGCAGGGTGCGGGGCAGCGCCCCGTTAGAAATTATTTTCTAACAGGGACCGTGTCGTGGTGTATGTGTGTATGCACATATGTATGCATATGTGTACATATGTATATATATATACGTATATACATAAAAAAAAAGGGAAAAAGGGCATCCAAAGGATGCGTGGGGGCAGCACCTTGGGCACTGTGCGCCTAGGTGCTGTGCGCTCAGACGCTAGAGTGCCACGTGTTGGCACGTGGGCGCTCTGCTCTTGAGCGCTGAGCGCTTGAGCGCAAGTGCGCCACGTGTCGGCACGGGGGCGACTTGCGCCTGAGCGCTTGCGCATGAGCTCAAGCGCGCCACATGTCGGCACGTAGGCGACTTGCGCTCCGGCGCTTGCGCTTGAGCGCAAGCGCGCCGCGTGTCGGCACGCGGGCGCTCTGCGCTTGAGCGCCGGCGAGAAAAAGAGGCTTTTAGCCTAAGAAACAGAAACTATGCTTCAGAAAGGAAATATTTGTTGTTATATATATATATATGTTATGGAGTTAAAACTCCTTGGATGTTTTGAAGCTGATGAAGGAGGTTCTTCTTCTTCCTCCTGTTGTTTAGCCGGATCTTGAAGATCAAGAAGTAGGAGATTTTAAAAATCACTCCTTTTTGAGATCTGATGAGAGATCTGAGTTCCCCTTTGTGGATTTTTGAAAAACTACTTAGTTTTGGAAGAGAAAGAGTAAAACTCTTGATTTAATTCAAAAGAAATGAGAAGGTTTAGAACCTTGGAGAAGGAGCAGGAGGCACAAAGAACCCTAGCTTTTTTGAGGGGAATGAAAAGTGTTTTTTTTATTCATCATCATGTTGCCTTTTATAGGCTTACATATTTACATATAGCCCCTTGGGCTTTACAAAAATGGCATTTTAGCCATCCCATGGCTCATGTGCCATTTCATTTTTGCACATAAGCCATGAGCTTACAAAATATTGGCTTTATGCCTATTTTGTTTACATTCATGCATAAACAATTACATAAAAATTATTTATTACATGATTTTGTTCTTGGCATGGGGAGGCTGGCTGCGGGCTCGACTTGGGCATGGGCCCGCTTGACCTGGGCTTAGGCCCACCATGCTTGGGGGTTGACCTTGACTTTGACTCGGTCAACAGGGGTGTAAATTTTTACCCCAACAAATTGCCCCCCATCAATAAATGCACACAGCATATGTGGGTCATGTGCATGAATTTGATGGATCTTCTTTCACGTGGAGGCGACTTGCTTTGGTTCCCACTTTTTGGGATGCACTGCCCTTTTTACGACATGGACGGTCGACGCTCTGATCCGAAGCGCTTTGGTAGACGTGTCCCCGGTACGGAGTGTCACTGGTCGACGTTTCCCCGAGGCGGAGTGTCTGTTGATTGACGTGTCCCCGGCACGGAGTGTCGCTGATCGACTTTTCCCCGGCGCGGAGTGTCGCTGGTAGACGTTTCCCCGAGACGGAGTGCCTGTGGTAGGGCGTATCCCCGAGACGGAGTGCCTGTGGTAAGGCATTTCCCCGATACGGAGTGCCTGTTGTAGGGCGTATCCCCGATACGGAGTGCCTGTTGTAGGGCGTTTCCCCGATACGGAGTGCCTGTTGTAGGGCGTATCCCCGAGACGGAGTGCCTGTTGTAGGGCGTATCCCCGAGACGGAGTGCCTGTGGTAGGGCGTATCCCCGATACGGAGTGCCTGTGGTAGGGCGTTTCCCCGAGACGGAGTGCCTGTGGTGGGGCGTTTCCCCGACACGGAGTGCCTGTTGTGGGACGTTTCCCCGATAAGGAGTGCCTGTTGTAGGGCGTATCCCCGAGACGGAGTGCCTGTGGTAGGACGTTTCCCTGATACGGAGTGCCTGTTGTAGGGCGTATCCCCGAGACGGAGTGTCTGTTGTAGGACGTTTCCCCGAGACGGAGTGCCTGTGGTAGGACGTTTCCCCGATACGGAGTGCCTGTTGTAGGACGTTTCCCCGATACGGAGTGCCTGTTGTAGGGCGTATCCCCGATACGGAGTGCCTGTTGTAGGGCGTATCCCCGAGACGGAGTGCCTGTGGTAGGACGTTTCCACGATACGGAGTGCCTGTGGTAGGACGTTTCCCCGATACGGAGTGCCTGTTGTAGGGCGTATCCCCGAGACGGAGTGTCTGTTGTCGATGTGCCCCCGGCACGGAGTATCTGCTTGACGTTTCCCCGATGCGGAGTGTCTGTGTTGGACGTTTCCCTGATGCAGAATGTCGCTTGTAGGACGTTTCCCCGAGACGGAGTGTCTGTTGTAGGACGTTTCCCAGAGAAGGAGTGCCTGTGGTAGGACGTTTCCCCGAGATGGAGTGTCTGTTGTAGGACGTTTCCCCGAGACGGAGTGTCTGTTGTAGGACGTTTCCCCGAGACGGAGTGCCTGTGGTAGGACGTTTCCCCGAGACGGAGTGTCTGTTGTTTGACGCAGAGGTCGATGTTGGAATTGTTTGGTTTGATTTGTTTGATTTGAGTCCACATCAGCATCGCTACACTGGAATATGGTACCAGGAGCGAATCATCATCCGTCTTTGAGAGGATTTGGGAATTGGTTTTTTTTGTTTTGCATCTGCATTGCTGCACTGGAATAATGCCATGAGCAACTCATCATATGCCCCGAGAGGATTTGGATTTGTTTTTTTTTGTTTGGCATCTGCATTGCTGCTCTGGAATAATGCCAGGAGCAACTCATCATGTGCCCCGGGAGGATTTGGATTTGGATTTTTTTGTTTGGCATCTGCATTGCTGCACTGGAATAATGCCAGGAGCAACTCATCATGTGCCCCTTCAGGATTTGGATTTGGTTATTTTTGTTTGGCATCTGCATTGCTGCACCGGAATAATGCCAGGAGCAACTCATCATTTCCCCGAGAGGATTTGGATTTGGTGGCTTAGGAGACAGGTTTAGATCCCTATCACCTAAGGCTTTTCAATTTTATAGGCCGTAAAGGTCCCACAAAGCATTTTCTTCCTACGGGTCGTAAGGATCCCGTAGGTGTATTTTCTCCTTAGGAGTCGTGGGGACTCCTAAGTGTGTTGCTCTTTTGTGAGTCGTAAGGATCTTACGCGGGAATTTTCTCCTCACAAAGTCGAGAGGACTTTGCTAGTGCATTTCATTTCCTTTTTTTTTACGAGTTTGCGCACTTTCGGGTTTTCACAAACTCGTCGGCAGTCCTGCTGTTTTTACTCACGGAGCCCTTTCGGGTTTTTATCCGTGCCCATTTTGCTTATGGACATACCATTTTATTTATATTTTTATTATTATTATTATTTTTTTTGGACTTTCAATGCGGTCTCACCAGTAGGACTTGGGAGAGATTGTGATCGTTTTACGCCCGTGGATTGTATACGATTTTGCAGGATGTATGATCCAGACCGTAGGGCCGCGAGAATTTTGAGAAATTGGATTTTGGTTGGCGTCTGCATCGCTGCACTGGAATATGGTACCAGGAGCGACTCATCATTCGCCGTTGTATTGGGAGTTGGAATTTGGTTGGCGTCTGCATTGCTGCACTGGAATGTAGTACCAGGAGCGACTCATCATTCGCCGTTGTATTGGGAGTTGGAATTTGGTTGGCGTCTGCATCGCTGCACTGGAATGTAGTACCAGGAGTGACTCATCATTCGCCGTTGGAGTATGGGAGTGATGTCTTAGGAGACAGGTTTAGATCCCTATCACCTAAGGCTTTTCAATTTTATGGGCCGTGAGGGTCCCATAAAAGCATTTTCTCCCTGCGAGTCGTAAGGATCCCGCAGGTGTATTTTCTCCTTAGGAGTCCTGAGGAATCCTAAGTGTGTTTTTCCTTTGTGGGTCGTAAGGATCCCACAAAGTTTTGTTCTCCTCATGTATCATGAGGACACATGAGTGGGCCTTCTCAATGGAGCATAATTCCACAAGCGGAGACCAGCCGCGTAACTGGTGATTGCGGTGGGGCATGGGTATGAAGAGAATTATTTGAGCCCGTGGATTATATACGGTAGTCAATTTGGGAACTAACCATAGGGCCGGAAGAATTTTGGAAAATTGGATTTTGGTTGTCGTCTGCATCGCTGCACTGGAATATGGTACCAGGAGCGACTCATCATTCGCCGTTGTATTGTTTTTTTTGTTTTTTTTGTTTTACCGTGATTGCTCTTTCATTTCAGCTTTTCTTATCGCGAAGGTCGCGATTGCCCCTTCATTCCGGCTTTTATTCGCGGTTGCCCCATCATTTCGGCTTTATTTCATCTTTATTTTACTCGCTGATTTTTATTGCAAGTTGCCCCATCATTTCGGCTTTTCTTTAGTTTTCATTTATTTACACATTTTTTTTGTTTATTTACATATATGTATATATATATTTACATTCCCAGTTTAACGATGTGGTGGTCGAATGTTCCCAGTTTAATGACGTGGTGGTCAACTGTTCCCAGTTTAATGACGTGGTGGTCGACTATTTTCAGAGAAAGGCAGATGTCTGAGAGAATCGGTTTCACGAAGAACTTCGGTCTCCATTTGTATGAAATTGGCGGTTGCAGCTTGACTGTTTGTTAACACTCCTTTGGACAGTTCTATCTCTCCTGCCTTGTATTGCTTTTCGACCCAATATTTGAAGACGAAGCAGTCCTCAATGGCATGACCTATCACTCTGTGATAGGGGCAGTATTTGGGGTCATCGGTCCTATTCGCTTCCTGCGGTCTTTTTGACTCTGGCAGTTGTAGACCGTTCTTCAGGGCGTCTTTGAATATTTTACGGATTTTGTCCCTTCTGATGGAATAGACCTTATCCAGCTTCTCTTTCAGTGGAGATTCTCCTCCCTCTCCGAACATTGGCTTCCGAGGCTGGTTGGCGCTAGGTCCGCTCATCCCTTGCTTATTTCGGTTAGCCGAAGTGTTGAAAGATTCAGAATCATCGGAGTTTCCGCCTTTGCGATTATCGTCCTTCCGGTTTCTCCAGGACCTATTGTTATTTTGAGAATCCTAGGAGGACTCCTGTTTTGAGTGCTCCAGCATCTGGACTTTCCTGGTCAGCTCTTGGAATGTTTTGAGACCCGCGGTGCATACAAACAGGGCCATCCAATTGTTGAGATTTCCGACGAGGAGACTGACAGATTGGTCCTGCTCTATCGGCTGTTCGCATTTGACGGAGAGATTGCGCCATCGGGCTATAAAATCCGTGCTGCTTTCGTCGCTCTTGGGCTTGGTCCTTACGAGCTCGGCAATGGTAATCTTATCGCTGACGCTCATGAACCTCTGCCGAAACAGAGACTCCATTTGGACAAAAGTTATGACGGAGCCATCCGGTATGCTCGCGTACCAGTCGAAAGCAACATCGGTCAAGCTATTAACGAACTGGCGGAGGAGAAACGCATCATTGCCCCCAGTATTCCCGCATGAGGCTTTGAAGTGGGCGATATGCTGATTCGCATTTCCCGTCCCATCGAATCTTCCGAATTTAGGGATGACATAGCCGCTAGGGAATTCCACCAGATCATACCGAGCAGGATATGGTCTCCCACTACTGCTGATATCTTTTTGCGCTTCGGCTTCGGCCACCAATGTTTTAACTTTGCTGGCAACCAAATCCATGATTTGATCTTGAGTTAGCGGGCTACTGTCATCGGTAGCCAAGACATTTCCTGAGATAGGATGCGACTGATTTTCATGCGGTCCGTCCACTTTTGGATTTGAGGGAACGGGCGTCGGCTGTTTCGGGACACCGTTTCCCGGTTCATGAGAGCCTTGCGCCGGATTGGGCGGCTGAGAGGCAAGTTGGGCCGTAAGCTGTAAGACGACATTTGTCAAGTCGTCAATTTTTGAGTAGAGCTTGGTCATCTCCTTGTCTTTGTTTCTGAGCTGCTTTCGGAGCTCTTGAAGCAGCTCTTTCTCCGCGGTTCTGGGGCGGAAAGTCGGCTCTTCTTCGCTTTCCGAGCCCGACTCCTCATGGACCGAAGGGTCTTTCTGCCCATCATCCTCATCGAGAGGGTCTTCATCACCCAGCAGAGGCGGCTGTTCTTGGGAAGCGGCCACCGCATTCAAGCAAGATTGGATTTGGGATGTAGTGGCCCCGTCCTTGCTCTTGCTGCGCGTGCCCACCATGTAGACAGTGTGGACCTCATATCCAGTCGTCTCTTTCTCACTGGCGGGGAGCTTAGAGAAGATACCCGATCGAGCAGTGGTCAAGGGCACCACTGGATCTTGCTCGGGACACATTGTAGCTTTGTTGGTGTTGATGGCCTTTCCCCCAGCTGGGGCCAAGGAAAGTCGTTCAGACACGGACTTCCGTTTGGGTTGGGGCGTCCTTGAGATCACCACATTTGGTCTCATGCCTTTCGAGACCGGTTTGTCTGCCACCGGGGCTTGAGGAACTGGGATGGTGCCAACTGGCATGAACATGATAGAGCCGAATGGTAGCAGCGGCTCCTCCTATTGTCGCCCGAGACTGGCCGGAAGGACCGTCCTAGAGTCTATCCTCATCGTGTAGGAGACGGGAGCTGAGTTCATCATTGAAGACATCGTCGGAAGGTGATTGCTTGAAAATCTGCATGAAAAAGCATTATTTTTAGTATAAATACAGGTATGTATATTGATTGAGTTCGCATGAATGCTTAACCCGAAATATGGGAGGAGAGATTCGTCCCACCGGGCGTGCCAGAATCTGTAGGGTGTTTTTCGTCACCCTATTGAGATGGGAGTACACGCGTGCTTGTCAGGCGTATACTACAGATTCCCCCTGCCTAGGGTAGGCTGGGGTTTATTGATTGTGGGGATCCGAATCTCCAGCAGTCGCGGACTAAGCTGCCGTTAATTACCCCTCGCCTTTGGGGCGAGGGAACCTCCGATTACCGGGTTAAACTGGTCAGCGAACTCAATGTGCAGTGTACGTGTGTTGTGTTTTGAAAGGGGGGTTTGGATATATCGGGAGCGACGCACAGTTTTTAACAGGGACCGTGTCGTGGTGTATGTGTGTGTGCACATATGTATGCATATGTGTACATATGTATATATATATATATATATGTATATACATAAAAAAAGGGGGGGAAAGGGCATCCAAAGGATGCGTGGGGGCAGCACCTTGGGCGCTGTGCGCCTAGGTGCTGTGAGCTCAGGCGCTAGAGTGCCACATGTCGGCACGTGGGCGCTGGGCGCTTGGGCGCTGGACGCTTGAGCGCTTGAGCGCAAGTACGCCACGTGTCGGCACGGGGGCGACTTGGGCTTGAGCGCAAGCGTTCCACGTGTCGGCACGGGGGCGACTTGCGCCTGAGCACTTGCGCTTGAGCGCAAGCGCGCCACGTGTCGGCACGGGGGAGACTTGCGCTCGAGCGCTTGCGCTTGGGCGCAAGCACGCCACGTGTCGGCACCGGGGTGATTTGCGCTTGAACGCAAGCGCGCCACGTGTGGGTACCAGGGCGACTTGCGCTCGGACTCTTGCGCTTGAGCGCAAGCACGCCACGTGTCGGTATGTGGGCGAATTGCGCTCGGGCACTTGCGCTTGAGCGCAAGCGCACCACGTGTCGGCACGCGGGCGCTCTGCGCTTGAGTGCCGGCGAGAAAAGGAGGCTTTTAGCCTAAGAAACAGAAGCTATGCTTCAGAAAGGAAATATTTGTTGTTATATATATATATATATATATATGTTATGGAGTTAAAACTCCTAGGATGTTTTGAAGCTGATGAAGGGGGTTCTTCTTCTTCCTCCTGTTGTTTAGCCGGATCTTGAAGATCAAGAAGTAGGAGATTTTAAAAATCACTTCTTTTTGAGATCTGATGGGAGATCTTAGTTCCCCTTTGTGGGTTTTGTGGTGGAAAACTACTTAGTTTTGGAAGAGAAAGAGTAAAACTCTTGATTCAATTCAAAAGAAATAAGAAGGTTTAGAACCTTGGAGAAGGAGCATGACGCATAAAGAACCCTAGGTTTTTTGAGGGGAATGAAAAGTGTTTTTTTTATTCATCATCATGTTGCCTTTTATAGGCTTATATATTTACATATAGCCCCTTGGGCTTTACAAAAATGGCATTTTAGTCATCCCATGGCTCATGTGCCATTTCATTTTTGCACATAAGCCATGGGCTTACAAAATATTGGCTTTATGCCCATTTTGTTTATATTCATGCATAAACAATTACATAAAAATTATTTATTACATGATTTTGTTGTTGGCATGGGGAGGCTAGCTGCGGGCTCGACTTGGGCATGGGCCCGCTTGACCTGGGCTTGGTCCCACCTTGCTTGGGGGTTGACCTTGACTTTGACTCGGTCGACAGGGGTGTAAATTTTTACCCCAACACTTTGGTGTATCAAAAATGAGATGATAATTTCCACACTCACACAAGAATGAACCTCTCTCTCTCACCCATGAAAATGTGGCCGGCCCCTACATCATGAGGGTAGGAAAAAGAATGAAATTTTTTAAGAGAGGAAAAGGAATCAACAAGAAGGGAGCTGAGTGTTGGAAAAGTAGAATGGTGACCACACCCCCAAAAGCAAGCCTCACATCCATAAACAAATCAATCTCTTCTCATTAATGAAAGAAAAGCAAAGATGCTTTCATAATCTTTCAAATCACAAATAACCCCTCCACAAATGCTAATTTGAGAACATGCAAATTAGCCCCTCCATCACAAAAGTCCGGCCGGGAAGGAACAAAGGAAAACTGTCCGGACCGGAATGCAAACTTGCAACTTCAGAAAACCGATCCCGTAATAAATTACAGGAAAACCCCACGACTGCATGTACATGCCTGCATTTGTATTCCCACTGAATACAAATGCAAAGAGACAAAATCTACACTGTATAATACTAGGATCCGGCTTAAACCAAAGCCCGCTAGTAAAAACCGTCCGATCACGATCCGTGCAATACCGCACGTATCTGATCAAACCCTGCCATATCTCCATACGGTCTCTACAGCGTTTCGCCCGAAACTTGAGAAACTGGTCTGTGGGGGACTCTAAAGACTCGTCAACACCTTGGTTGTGGATTTAACCACTAGCACGTCAGAGGTATTAGCCATACGTAACGGGCTACCAGTTATTGACCAAAAGGGACGTCGATGAGTGAACTCATCCTGACACCCTACTGAGCCTGTCAGTGACAATATCCGTACAGTCCGGTCCATTCATCTATGAGCATCGCATGACGGGCCTAGGGGGTTGGTAAAAGTTAGACCCCCAAAAGCAGTACAAGTCGTGTCGGAGTATAGCCCAGAACACCCTGAGATACTACCGGAATACCTACCAGTAAATCTCCTGCCTTGGCCAAGGACTTTCATATACTGGCTCTCCTAGACACAGGGCGACCTCACCCCCAATACCGGGAGAGACGAACCCCTGCAGATCCGCTCACTGCCTCCATGTGGCTCGGGACTGTACCCAACCAAAACCTGTTTCCACGTCTCCTTTGAGCGTGGTAGGGTAGTAATCAAAGCACAGTGGGAACTCACACGAGACAAATGACGATCTCAGGTCGATGAAATAACCTGTACACATGTCACCAGGGAACTGCTATTTGACGTCAGGTATAATACCAACTAGCAGGTTTCCGGCGAGTCCTGTCCGGTGTACTCATAACCTAATGAGCACCTGTATACATCTTAGGTGAACCAACTGACACCAGCGGCTTGTGAGACCGGCCACCGCCCCTCGTTGGGGTCTCGACTGTATACACTAGTCTACTCTGGAGTATCGATGCCCTGTCTTGAAACTCCCACGTCTAGGGACCTTTTAAGGATGTGCTTATAGACTACCAGCTCTCACGTATATGATCGCCCTCATACTGCTGGCAGTCAACCAAGAATCCTAGGGGCTCTATCAACGTGTAATAGCGACTCGTAAGGTCACCTAAAGCAGTACATGATGATAAAGATAAACCAGATAGCATACTATCATCTTGAGTAAGACTGTCCTTCCGGGATAGGTCCTCCCTCAATCATTGCAATCACGTGCCTTTGATCTAATAATTGACTCTAAGGGCACTATCTCCAACAGGATGATCCCATATCCATTGGTGTTTGACATCAGAGATGGTATACGGGTGCTCAATGGAGACTGGGTACACTGGACGGACTCGCCGAGAACTCCCAGATGGTATTATACCTTACGTCAGATGGCAGTTCTCTGGTGATACTTATGCAGGTTAGTCTGTAGACCCGAGATCGTCATAGAGTCTTGTGTGATTCTCACTGTACTTTGATTTCCACCTTACCACGTCCATGAGGGCATGCAAAACAGTGGTCTTTGGGTACAGTCCTGAGTCACATGGAGGCAATGAGCGATAGGAGGGGTTTCGTCTCTCCCGGTATTGGGGGTTGATGTTGCGCTGTGCTCGATTGGCCGTAACAGGGAAGTCCCTGGCTAGGGCTGATTTAGAGATTTACTGGTAAGTGTTACCAGTAGTTTCTCGACCCATTATGTGCCTCACATCGGCACGACTTATCGGTTATTGGGGTCTGACGTTTACCACCCCTAGACTTGATATGCGACATATTAGACGAGGAGACCGGACTTTACGGGAAGTGTTACCGGCAGGATTTTATAGGAGTTGGAGCGGGCTTGCTTGCTGATCTTTTGATCGCTCAATGCCCGGGTAGCCGTTACGTCCAGCTAGTACCGCTGACGGCTTGTGGGTGCTTGATGTGATCATCACCTACTGCCGGTGTATTGACGAGTCTTTAGAGTTCTACATAGAGGTTTTACTGGCTCAGGCAAAACGAAATAGGAGCACGTATGTGATATGTGTGGGACCGAGAATAATGCGTTTATGTGATACCTTATTCTATTCTCACGACTTTATGTATCAGTCGGTTATATATGATATAGCCGGGTTATCGAATCAAGTGTTGATTCGATAAGTCGATACATTGGATGTTAGTCGGTTATATGTGATATGACCGGATTATTAATTCAAGTGTTGATTTAATAATTTATTGTATAATTGTATATTTGATATACTAGTTTACATTAATTAACACTTGTTCACTTTAGGTATTTTCTCACATATACAAAATTTTAATATATATGTGATATATATTAAAATGTGTTTTTCTTTTTGTATCATGGTTGATGATACATCATACATGGGTGTGCAAGACATACACCATACTATTTTAGATGGTGGTTAATATTTATTTAAGGTAATTACAAATTAGTGAAGCTTAGGTCATAAGCATGAAACTTGTAGAAGCTTGTGGATGCTATGACAAAATCCACTAAATTTGTTTTACTTTAGATTTTTATTAACCTAACCATTTTGAATTAGCTATGGTTATGTCTCTACATGAGTTAGTATATGATACTCATTCATCATGGTTAGCTTACTCACTTGATCATTATCCTCATCTCTTTCTTTTGTTCATCTTCTTCTTCATTGTTAAAAGGACAAAGCTTGCCAGGGTTTGATCCAAAGTGAGAAAGATTGTGAGAAATAAAATTCTAAAGAGAACCCACTTCCTATTTTTCCATCCTCTACTAGACTAGCACTTTAGTTTAGGGTGTTTGCTTCACTAATTCTCAAGTTAGAGAAGTAGAAGCTTGAGTTGGCATCCCCTCGACGTAGATCATCTTCGGCCTTGAAGACTTCAAGTAAGGACGCGTCTTTCGCCTCGTGAAGCCATGCAAGGGTCCGGGATAACCACGATCGCAGCGAAGGGACTTCAACAAGGAGCTATAGAAGTGAAGGACCGATCTACAAAGGTTGTATTTCGTATTCACTTAGTTGTAAACATAGTTTACTAGCATATGAAACCCTAATTTTCTAGTAACGATCTTGCTTAGGGTTATTCGGCACGGCTAAAATTTTAATCCGGCATGGTTGATGCCTTGTAGAACCTTATTAGAGTGCCTAGTAACCCTACACGAAGATGATCCACGCGAAGTCCCTCCAACTCAAGCTACCTTTATACTAAACTCTTTAGCGTATGAAACACGCTACACTCGATCGCTGGTCAAGTGTAGGATGGTGAAGTCGGGGATATTAAAATCTCACAGGTTTGTGATCAAGCTTCATGATTCACATCACATGTGAGGGTTGAAGCTTGAACCATGACATCAGGAGGAAGAAGCAGCTAGAGAGCAACCATGGGAGCAACTTAAGAAAAATGGCTAAGTGTTGAGAATGAGCTAGAATGAATGGCAACACTTGGCCCCTCATTCATTCAAGTATGGAATTATGCAATATAAAATTGCAACCATGCTTGAATAGTGAGTCAAGATGAATAAACAAACGTAAATCTTATGCTTGCAACCATGCCTTCACTTTCCTCCTCATTTCTATTTTCACAAAATAGAAATATATATGCCATGCTTCATTAATATGTATATATATAATAAATTAATATATATATATATATATTAATATATATATAATATATTAATATATATATATAATGAAGAATAATTAGTGAGCTAATGATATTAGTTAAGATATAATTATATCACATTATTAAGTCAACACTTGATCTAATATTCCGGTTATATCACATATGACCGACTAATATCATTTATCTGTATATCACATTATCTAATCAACACTTGATTCGACAATCTGGTTATATCACATATAACCGAACCGATAACAGATGACTGCCAGATTACAATACGGTATCACATACTCGTATTTAATCAGGCCCACACACATCACATATGTGTCCTACCTCGTTTCGTTTGAACCAGGGAGCTTCAATGTGGGACTCTAAAGACTCGTCAATACGCCAGCAGTAGGTGATGATCACATCAGTCACCTACAAGCCGTCAGCGGTACTAGCTGGACGTAACGGCTACCCGGGTATTGAGCGATATGAAGATCAGCAAGCAAACCTATCCACAGTCTTCATGAAGCCTGTCAGTAACACTACCGTACAGTCCGGTCTCTTCGTCTGATATATCGCATATCATGTCTAGGGGTGGAAATTGTCAGACCCCAGTAACGTGATAAGTCATGCTGATGTCTGACCTATAACGGTTCGAGAAACTACTAATAACACTTATCAGTAAATCTGGGCAGCAACTCTGGCCAGGGACTTCCAGTTATAGCCAATCGAGTATAGCGCAATATCAACCCCCAATACCGAGAGAGACGAAATCCCTCTTATCGCTCATTGCCTCCATGCGACTCGGGACTGTACCCAAAATCCACCTGTTTACACGTCTCCTTTGAGCGTGGTAGGGAGAAAATCAAAGCACAGTGGGAGCCGCACAAGACTCTATGACGATATCGGGTCTACAGACTAACCTGTACCAGTGCCACCAGAGGACTGCTATATGACGATAGGTATACTACCACATAGGAGACCTTGGCGAGTCCTGTTCAGTGTACCCAGTCTCCACTGAGCACCCGTATACTGTAGGGTTCCTAGGCATCCTAATGAGGTCTCACAAGGCATCGACCATGCCCGTTTCAAAAATTATGTGCCGAGAAACCCTAATACGGATCGTCGGCTAGATTTCTAGGCGAAAAGATAACTAGTTAACAACTTTAACTATAAAGAATACGGAAATACAACCTTTGTAGATCCGGTGCTCCACCTCCATAGCTCCGCAACGAAGTCCCCTCGCTGTCCTAGTGAATTCCCGGGCTCTAGTGTCGGCTTTGTCGGAGAAATGGCGAGCTAGGTCGTCGATGTCCATGCCGAAGATGATCTACGTCGAGGCATCGCTAGATCAAGCTCCAACTTCATCAAGTCTAGAAAACTTGTGAAGGAAACACACTCTACTACTTGGCAAGAGGTAGAGGATGAAGAAATAGGAAGTGGGTAGACTTTAGAATTGGATTTCTCACTCTAATTCTCACTTTGCCATTAAAGCTTTCAAGCTTTTTCTTGAAGTGAAGAAGAAGAAGAAGATGAAGAATATGATAAGTTTTTTTTAATAATAAAAACAATATGATACTTATCATAATCTCAACCCTGGTTTAGTGTAGAGATTTAACTAAGGTTAGATGAGTGGTTAGGGTTAGAGAAGAGACAAGAATGGTTGACTTGTTCAAAGCTTCAAGAAGCTTCAAATAAAACAAAATTAGCAACCATTCTTTTCTCTTTATCTTTTCTTAAATGAAATAAATAAATAAATAAATGAGAAAAGGAAATGAAACCCTAACCACTTATGTAACCATGGTTTAATTGTCACGACCCAAGTTTGGATGTGACAGGCACTTAGATTCGTGTCATATCTAAAGATATGCACAAGTCCAAGTAAGCCAAAAAAACCAAGATCAAAATACCTTATTTCGGAATTATTTATAAAAATTTAGTTTTAAGTAGAAATCTCGATTTATGAAGTTAATTCATTAAACAAGTAATAAAAGTTAAGTGTGGTTGTATTCCTAGTTGGAATCAACGATATCAAAATTTAACATGAATGTACACATAATAAACATTACTGAATCTCATAAATAAAGAAGCTATGAAACTGATCAACCGATCACAACTGTACATATATATATACCATCTCTCCATTCTAAGTCAAAATACAAGTCTGATGGAGTCTTTCTAGATACAAAATACAAAATGGAAGGTTACTGCACACGTAACCTACCTAGCAAAAGAAGGAATACAACTGCAAAAGTGATCCTGTCTCGCAGCTACCCGTCCACTCTATCCCTGCAAGGAACTGTGGCACAACGGGGATGAGTTGCCAACTCAGTGAATACGACTAACATATAACGGCGAATAAAGTAAATATGACAATCATGCTACTGAATATGAATCAATATGATATATGAGTATATGTGAAATCCAACTATAAATCTCATTATACTTCTGAAATCACAACTCAAGTAAATCATTTCTCAGTGTCCATCAACGACACAAAATCTTCATTTCTTTTAGGCATCATTCCCCGAATGATCCTATACTCATAATACCGGCCGTTATCCTCTAGATACACGCCGTATTTCTATAACCAACTCCGGTATCGAGTAACCTCGCTAGGCTCCCCCGTCTCAATACGGCTATCCTGCCCCTCGGTCTCGACCGGGTCCACCCTGTATCCAACTGTATAGCTCCCCCACTCAGTATGGATAACGTAAATCCGCGACCGTATATCTCCCCCACTCGGTCCGGAATAAAACCAAAAACAGAAATCAACTCAGGGTGGACATGTCACTTCAATCATGAAAACTGGATTTATGTAGTAGTATTCAAAACTCAAAATCATAAATCCTCAATTCTGCATCTATCTCATATCCAACATGGAAATACGCATAAAGCAACAGGATGTAAATAATGAATTCTACCAATACACTTGATATATGAAATACAATATAATCCATGTTAATAGGTATGATATTTAAGTGTATGTGACATGGCAATATCGACGAGGTGTGTGTACCATATAAGATGTGCACGTGGCATGACTCGTCGATACTTGTGAAGTGTTCTAACAACTAAGCAATATACAAGTATTTTAATGAATGAAATTCTAATAATTAAACATGATGATATGAATATCGCATTAAGTAAAACCATGGGCGAAACACGCCATCTTTACTAAATTCCCCGGTAGATGTTTAGTCTACTCACCGGAAAAGTCGAATCTACTCCGGAATAGCTAATCCTTTCCCTTTCCTCGCGGCTTCCGTATTCCTTGTATCCGTGTCTAAATATACCAATTAACTTATATAAGCAAACTAGCTATTCCGATATAACGGAAATAGAAAACACGCTATCCCTCTTATATGTTACCTATTATCTGATTATATCAAGTTATAAAACACTTAATCTTGCTGGATTTTAGCCTAAAACTGTACTGTTGCAGAATTTAAAACGCGACGTAGTTTCGTCGTGTCGTATTTAGTGTTTTACGATTCTTTTACCGATATATCTTCCCAGATTTTAATTACAGTAACACTAAGTTAAATCAACAGTGCCAAAATGACCTAAATTGTATATTGTAGACTACCCAATTGAACAAACCCCCAAAGCCACCAACATGGCCGGCGACGCCGGCCAATTCCCTTATCTCGCCGGCCCAAAACCGGCCCCCTCCTGTCGTCTTCTTGTGGTGTGTTCTAGTTGTTACCTACATCATTTCTACTCTGTTGAATTTATTTAATTAAGTTCCAGATTATAGCAGATTCTAACAGACACAATTTTTACCTAGAATACGATATTATGTGACATACTAAATTTTAACTAATTAAGCTACAGAATTTAAGTTACCTACTATGATTAAGAGTTTTACCCTCCAATGTTGTAGGAATAACCCTTCTTGATCAATCAACTCCTCTTAGCTTGAGGATGAACAATCTCCATGCACAAACCCCTTTCTTCTTCTTCTTCCTCTTGTTCTTCCCTTTTTCTCTTTTACTTTTCTTTTCCTTTGATTTTCTTTTCAGTTTTAATTAGTTTTCAGAACTGAAATGAGTTATATATGTGAGAGGATGAAAGGATAAGGGAAGGTGGAGGTGTCAAAGCCAAGGGTGTGCATGTTTCATGCAAGTAGGAGGTGGAAGTGAGCAAGGGTGTGGAAGCATGAGGTGGTTTTGCATTATCTTCTCATTTCCCTTTTTATTTCATTTAAATTCTGAACCAAATTTAAATTCCCACTCACTTCACTTAAAACCTTAACTATCTTATATTTGCATAAAAACTTAACTTTGCAATTTAACCCCTCACAACTAACTTATTATAAAACACATCTTTTGTTAAAATGAAGCTAAAATTTTCATTAAAACCCTTTTAACTTATTTATTTTACATTCTAAAATTCTAATTTAATTTGTATTACCTATAACTTATGAAGATTGACATATTTGATTTTAATCATTTTGTGATTTATCAGCTTATTCTTAATTTAATTTAATTTAATTTATTTATTTCTAGTTTTTCCTAAATGTTACAATATTCCCCCCTTAAGAAAATTCGGTCCCCGAATTTAAAATAATTACTAGACATACCTACGAAAAGATGTGGAAATTTCTTCCGCATCGCGTCCTCCGTCTCCCAAGTAATCTCTTCGCGATCCTTTCCTTGCCAGAGAACCTTTACAGATGGCAGTGTCCTCGATCGTAGTTGCTTTGCCTGTCTGTCCAGAATAGCGACTGGCTGCACTGTGATGGATAGATCTGGCTCAAGCTGTAGAGTCTGATGATGGATCGCGTGAGCTGGATCGTGAAGATATCTGCGAAGCATCGAAACATGGAACACCGGATGTACGTCGGGAAAACCAGGTGGGAGTGCTAATTGATAAGCCACAGTGCCCACTCTCTCTAAAATCTCGTAAGGTCCAACATATCTAGGGCTGAGCTTCCCTTTCTTCCCGAAGCGCATCACACCCTTCATTGGAGATACTCGAAGGAACACATGATCTCCCACATCAAACTCAAGTTTGCGTCGTCGTCGATCTGCGTATGACTTCTGTCTGCTTTGAGCCGCTTTCATTCTATCTCGTATCAATTGAATCTTCTCTGTAGTTTCCTGTACTATCTGCGGTCCCAATATACAACTCTCACTAAGTTCCGTCCAGCAAACAGGTGATCTACACTTCCTTCCATACAAGGCTTCAAAGGGTGCCATCTGGATCGTCTCTTGAAAACTGTTGTTATAAGAGAATTCTACCAAGGGTAGGTGACGATCCCAACTACCACCGAAATCTAGGCTACAAGCCTGAAGCATATCCTCTAGTATCTGAATGGTCCGTTCTGACCGACCGTCTGTCTGTGGGTGGAAAGCTGTACTAAAACTCAATCGTGTACCAAGAGCGTCTTGAAGTTTCTGCCATAGCCTGCTCGTGAATTGGGTACCTCTATCTGATACTATGCATGTCGGCACTCCATGTAGACGTACAATCTCATCGATATAAACCTGTGCATACTGAGCAAATCCATATGTCGTCTTCACTGGAAGAAAATGAGCGGCCTTCGTCAGCCTGTCTACTATCACCCAAATGGAATCATACCCTCTGCTAGTCCTGGGTAGACCCACCACAAAATCCATGGAAATCTGTTCCCACTTCCACTCTGGAATGGGTAAGGGTTGCAGCTCTCCGGCTGGCCTCTGGTGTTCTGTTTTAACTTGCTGACAAGTCAAGCATCGAGAAACAAAATCCGTAACATCCTTCTTCATTCCTTCCCACCAATAATTTTCCTTCAAATCACGATACATTTTGGTGGAACCAGGATGAATACTGTATACTGACCTGTGGGCATCCTCCAAAATCTCATGCCTCAATCCGTCAGAATCTGGCACACAAAGACGAGTCCTAAAACATAACACTTCATAATCATCAATCACGAACTCCGTCTCCTTGCCCTGCCTAACATGATCCATAATCTCCATCAAGCGAGTATCGGTAGGCTGCGCATCTTGAATACGATCCAATAGCTGAGGTCTGGTGCGAACATGTGCTAGCTGACCTCCTGCCGAAGTGAACTCAAACTGTATACGACTATCACATAAGATCTGCCAGTCTGTAGAAGACTGTCTCTGCAAAAGACTCAAATGAGATAATTTACCTCCAGGCCTCCGGCTCAAGGCATCTGCTACAACATTTGCTTTGCCTGGATGGTACAAAATCTCACAGTCGTAATCTTTCACCAATTCCATCCATCTACGCTGCCTGAGGTTCAGATCCTTCTGTTGAAAGATATACTTTAAACTTTTATGATCTGTGAAGATTTGACACGTTTCTCCGTACAAGTAATGTCTCCAAATCTTCAATGCGAAAACTACAGCAGCCATCTCTAGATCATGAGTCGGGTAATTTTGTTCATGCCTCTTTAACTGTCGAGAAGCATATGCTATAACCTTGCCGTGTTGCATCAACACACAGCCTAAGCCCACTCTAGAAGCATCGCAATACACAACGAAACCCCCTGACCCGGAAGGTAAAGATAATACAGGTGCAGTCGTCAAACGCATCTTCAGCTGTTGGAAACTCTGCTCACAAGCATCTGTCCACTGAAATGGAACTTCCTTCCTAGTCAATCCTGTCAAAGGTGCCGCTATCCTTGAGAAATCCTGTACGAAGCGTCTGTAATAACCTGCCAGACCTAAGAAACTCCGAACCTCAGTAACTGACATAGGCCTGGGACAGTGTTGTACCGCTTCAATCTTCTTTGGGTCAACGCATATACCTTGTCTTGTAACTATGTGACCCAAGAACTCCACACTATCGAGCCAAAAAGCACACTTAGAAAACTTTGCATACAATTTATGCTCCTTCAAGGTCTGCAATGTGATACGTAAATGTTGCTCGTGCTCCGTCTGACTCCGAGAATATACAAGAATATCATCTATGAATACTATAATAAACCGATCGATAAATGGTCTAAAGATACGGTTCATCATATCCATAAAAGCTGCTGGAGCATTGGTGAGTCCGAACGACATCACCAGAAATTCATAATGCCCATATCTCGTACGAAACGCCGTCTTCGGAATATCGTCCTTCCGAACCCTCAACTGATGATATCCTGACCTCAAGTCAATCTTTGAGAAGAATCCGGCTTCTTGCAACTGATCGAACAAGTCATCTATTCGTGGTAATGGATACCTGTTTCCCACCGTGACGCGATTTAGCTGTCGGTAGTCGATGCACATTCTCATACTACCGTCCTTCTTCTTCACAAATAACACAGGAGCTCCCCACGGTGAAACACTAGGACGAACAAGTCCTCTATCTAACAACTCTTGCAACTGGCCTTTGAGTTCTTTCAATTCCGTCGGTGCCATTCGATAGGGTGGTATAGAAATAGGCTCTGCACCCGGAATCAAGTCAATGCAAAATTCAATATCTCGATCAGGTGGCAATCCTGGTAACTCAGCTGGGAATACCTCAGGAAATTCTCGTATGATCGGGATTTGGTCCAATGGAACTTCAGCGACCCCTATGTCCTGAATAAAGGCCAAGAACCCAAGACAACCCTTCTTCAAGAGCCGCCTCGCACCAAAAGCAGAAATCATGTTGACAGGGGTTGACTTGCAATCCCCCTGCACAACAAACACCTGTTCACCTGGAAAACAAAATCTAACCGCTTTTCCTCTACAATCTACATAGGCATGACAAGCGGCTAACCAATCCATCCCAAGAAGTATATCAAAATCCAACATGTCCAGGAGAATCAGATCAACTAGCGAATCTCTATTACCAATACGCACTGAACACGATCTAAATACGTGTCGAGCTATAAAAGAATCTCCAACTGGAGTACTCACTACCAAGGGTAACTCTAATAATGACGACTCCTTCCCCAATAAAAATGCGAATCGTGAAGATACATAAGAGTGTGTAGAACCGGGATCAAATAAGACATGTGCCTCTAATGAGCATACTGTAAGAGTACCTGTCACGACTGCATTTGATGCCTGGGCATCCTGTGGAGTCAGTGCAAAAACCCGTGCCTGGCCCCTGCCCGCATCCTGTCGTCCTCTATCTCTATCTCCTCTACCTCTCTGAGCACGTCCAGCATAGCCTCGACCTCGTGGTGCAACTGCCTGGCGTGTAGCGCCAACTGGGGGAGGAAGTAAAGCCATCGGTGTAGGAGATGGAAGGGGTAAAGCAGCCTGCGGAGCAACGGTCCCGCCCTGAGATCTGCAATCTCTCGCAAAGTGCCCGGGAAGTCCACATCTATAACAAGTATATGGTGATCTCTGATCATCAGGATATGAACTGAACATCTGGCCCTGTGTCCAATCTCGTCCAACACTGCGGCCTGGAGTATATCTGCCTGGATAGGATCCTCTACCTCGGCCAAACTGTCTGTTTGTCGGCACGAATGGCCTACTCCTCTTTGGCTCCGGAACAACTCCTGGCTGGCTCAAACGCTCCTCTACTCGTACCGCCGCATCCATGGCCTGTGCATATGTATCAAAATGCTGGGAGCCTATCGCCAGATACAACTGTGTGTCCAAACTCCTTAAGAACCTTTTCACCCGAAGCTCCTCTGTAGGTACTAAGTATGGGGCATATCGCGATAACTGGGTGAATCGCAAGTCAAAATCGGCTACTGACATACTTGCTGATTTCTTCAACGCTTCGAAACTGCTAGCTCTAGCATCCCTCACACTCTCGGGAAGAAATCTGGCAAGAAAGACTGTAGAAAACTCGGTCCACGTCATCGGAGGAAGATTCGTAGCTCGCCCTCTCTCCATCGACTCACACCACTCCTGTGCAAGTCCCTCCAAACGAAAGCTAGTCAGCTCAACTGACCTCGCATCAGAACATCGTAATGATCTGCCTATCCTCGCCATTCTATCAAGAAAAGACTGAGGATCTTCTGCCACATCGGTCCCTGTGAATACCGGTGGTCTCAATCTCATAAACTCCGCAAGTGATACCTCCATCACTCTCGTATCTACTGGTGCTATCGTCTGTGTAGGCTGTACCTCGGACTCTGCTACGGTCGGTGCTGGATCTGATCTCAAAGCTCGAGTGGTCTCAGCTAACTGTCCTACCACTCGCTGTAATCCCAACATACCCTCCTCGATCCTAGTCATGCGATCTGGAGGAGGAGGATCAGCATGCTCATGCACCTCCTGCACGTCCGGTGTACCAGTCCTCATCACAGGCGGACTCGCCCTAGCTGCATTCCTGGCTGCGGCTCGCCTAGCCCGCGTAGCCATAGCAACTGGAACAAGAAACGAGAGTTGATAAGGTGTGGAAACAGAAGAATTCAATAACGGAGAATCAACGGAAGAATAGATCAAGATAAACATCCTAAGGTTAGTTAGGCTGAATACGATAACGTAAATATGCCGCGGAACATACGTACGGTACTGCATTCGTCCTAATTCACCTACTCCATCAAACCAAAGGTCATCCTAACTCTCAGACTTACCTCAACCTATAGAAATCCCTTACTGAATTCCGTAAGGTTACTCCTAAGCTCTGATACCAACTTTGTCACGACCCAAGTTTGGATGTGACAGGCACTTAGATTCGTGTCATATCTAAAGATTTGCACAAGTCCAAGTAAGCCAAAAAAACCAAGATCAAAATACCTTATTTCGGAATTATTTATAAAAATTTAGTTTTAAGTAGAAATCTCGATTTATGAAGTTAATTCATTAAACAAGTAATAAAAGTTAAGTGTGGTTGTATTCCTAGTTGGAATCAACGATATCAAAATTTAACATGAATGTACACATAATAAACATTACTGAATCTCATAAATAAAGAAGCTATGAAACTGATCAACCGATCACAACTGTACATATATATATACCATCTCTCCATTCTAAGTCAAAATACAAGTCTGATGGAGTCTTTCTAGATACAAAATACAAAATGGAAGGTTACTGCACACGTAACCTACCTAGCAAAAGAAGGAATACAACTGCAAAAGTGATCCTGTCTCGCAGCTACCCGTCCACTCTATCCCTGCAAGGAACTGTGGCACAACGGGGATGAGTTGCCAACTCAGTGAATACGACTAACATATAACGGCGAATAAAGTAAATATGACAATCATGCTACTGAATATGAATCAATATGATATATGAGTATATGTGAAATCCAACTATAAATCTCATTATACTTCTGAAATCACAACTCAAGTAAATCATTTCTCAGTGTCCATCAACGACACAAAATCTTCATTTCTTTTAGGCATCATTCCCCGAATGATCCTATACTCATAATACCGGCCGTTATCCTCTAGATACACGCCGTATTTCTATAACCAACTCCGGTATCGAGTAACCTCGCTAGGCTCCCCCGTCTCAATACGGCTATCCTGCCCCTCGGTCTCGACCGGGTCCACCCTGTATCCAACTGTATAGCTCCCCCACTCAGTATGGATAACGTAAATCCGCGACCGTATATCTCCCCCACTCGGTCCGGAATAAAACCAAAAACAGAAATCAACTCAGGGTGGACATGTCACATCAATCATGAAAACTGGATTTATGTAGTAGTATTCAAAACTCAAAATCATAAATCCTCAATTCTGCATCTATCTCATATCCAACATGGAAATACGCATAAAGCAACAGGATGTAAATAATGAATTCTACCAATACACTTGATATATGAAATACAATATAATCCATGTTAATAGGTATGATATTTAAGTGTATGTGACATGGCAATATCGACGAGGTGTGTGTAGCATATAAGATGTGCACGTGGCATGACTCGTCGATACTTGTGAAGTGTTCTAACAACTAAGCAATATACAAGTATTTTAATGAATGAAATTCTAATAATTAAACATGATGATATGAATATCGCATTAAGTAAAACCATGGGCGAAACACGCCATCTTTACTAAATTCCCCGGTAGATGTTTAGTCTACTCACCGGAAAAGTCGAATCTACTCCGGAATAGCTAATCCTTTCCCTTTCCTCGCGGCTTCCGTATTCCTTGTATCCGCGTCTAAATATACCAATTAACTTATATAAGCAAACTAGCTATTCCGATATAACGGAAATAGAAAACACGCTATCCCTCTTATATGTTACCGATTATCTGATTATATCAAGTTATAAAACACTTAATCTTGCTGGATTTTAGCCTAAAACTGTACTGTTGCAGAATTTAAAATGCGACGTAGTTTCGTCGTGTCGTATTTAGTGTTTTACGATTATTTTACCGATATATCTTCCCAGATTTTAATTACAGTAACACTAAGTTAAATCAACAGTGCCAAAATGACCTAAATTGTATACTGTAGACTACCCAATTGAACAAACCCCAAAGCCACCAACATGGCCGGCGACGCCGGCCAATTCCCTTATCTCGCCGGCCCAAAACCGGCCCCCTCCTGTCGTCTTCTTGTGGTGTGTTCTAGTTGTTACCTACATCATTTCTACTCTGTTGAATTTATTTAATTAAGTTCCAGATTATAGCAGATTCTAACAGACACAATTTTTACCTAGAATACGATATTATGTGACATACTAAATTTTAACTAATTAAGCTACTGAATTTAAGTTACCTACTATGATTAAGAGTTTTACCCTCCAATGTTGTAGGAATAACCCTTCTTGATCAATCAACTCCTCTTAGCTTGAGGATGAACAATCTCCATGCACAAACCCCTTTCTTCTTCTTCTTCCTCTTGTTCTTCCCTTTTTCTCTTTTACTTTTCTTTTCCTTTGATTTTCTTTTCAGTTTTAATTAGTTTTCAGAACTGAAATGAGTTATATATGTGAGAGGATGAAGGGATAAGGGAAGGTGGAGGTGTCAAAGCCAAGGGTGTGCATGTTTCATGCAAGTAAGAGGTGGAAGTGAGCAAGGGTGTGGAAGCATGAGGTGGTTTTGCATTATCTTCTCATTTCCCTTTTTATTTCATTTAAATTCTGAACCAAATTTAAATTCCCACTCACTTCACTTAAAACCTTAACTATCTTATATTTGCATAAAAACTTAACTTTGCAATTTAACCCCTCACAACTAACTTATTATAAAACACATCTTTTGTTAAAATGAAGCTAAAATTTTCATTAAAACCCTTTTAACTTATTTATTTTACATTCTAAAATTCTAATTTAATTTGTATTACCTATAACTTATGAAGATTGACATATTTGATTTTAATCATTTTGTGATTTATCAGCATATTCTTAATTTAATTTAATTTAATTTATTTATTTCTAGTTTTTCCTAAATGTTACATTAATACTTTGCACAAACCCAAACTAGCATGTATCATCAAACATGATACAATCTTGTGCACATAAAATATATCATATATACAATGTGCACAAACAAGTGAGAAAATCCATTTAAAATGAACCAATACTAGTTAATGCAAAGTAATATATCAAATATATAATTATGCATTAAATTATTAAATCAACACTTGATTTAACGACCCGGTCATATCACATATAACCGACTAATATTCAATGTATCGACTTATCGAATCAACGCTTGAATCGATAACTAGGTTATATCGCATACAACCATTCGATACATTCATCGCGAGAATGGAGTACGGTATCACATACAAGCATTATTCTCGGTCCCGCACATATCTCATATGCGCTCCTATTTCGTTTCGCTTGAGCCAGGAAACCTCTGTGTACGACTCTAAAGACTCGTCAATACGCCGACAGCGGATGATGATCATATCAAGCACCTACATGCCGGAAGCGGTCTGCTAAACGTAACGGCCACCCGGGTCTTGAGCGATCAGAAGATCGACGAGCAAGCCCGCTCACACTCAAGTGAATCCAACCAGTAACACTACCGTACAGTCCGGTCTCGTCGTCTGATATGTCACATATCTTGCCTAGGGGTGGTAAACGTCAGACCCCAATAGCTCGATAAGTCGTGTCGATATAAGGTCTATAACAATTCGAGAAACTACTGGTAACACTTACCAGTAAATCTCAGCAACCCTGGCCAGGGATTTCCGGTTATAGCCAATCGAACACAGCGCAACATCAACTCCCTATACCGGGAGAGACGAATCCCCTCCTATCGCTCATTGCCTCCATGTGACTCGGGACTGTACCCAAAAACCACCGTTTTGCACGCCCTCTTGGACGTGGTAAGATGGAAATCAAAGCACAGTGGGAACCACACAAGACTCTATGACGATCTCGGGTCAACAGACTACTCTGTACCAGTATCACCTGAGAACTGCCATCTGACGTGAGGTATAATACCATCTGGGAGTTCTCGGCGAGTCCGTCCAGTGTACCCAGGCTCTACTGAGCACCCGTATATCATCTCCGATGTCAAACACCAATGGATATGGGATCATCCATCGCCCATCTGTATGGGTCGAGAAGGTATACGCTAGTCTACTCTGGTATATCGATGCCCCGTCTCGATATACCCACGACTAGGGACTTTGAAGGATGTACTTATGGACTACCATGTCCCCACTAGTATGATCCGCATCATAGTCCAGGTAGTCAAGCACACATCCTAAAGGCTTTACCAACATGTAACAGAGAGACAATCAGTATACACGTTAAGGTAAAGAGCAACCAGATAGCATACTATCATGTCGAGCAAGAAAGTCCTCCCTATATATGTCCCAGCATCCACTACAATATACATCCTATGTATAGTAATGGCCTCTAGGGCATACATATAACTAACAATCTCCAACTTGCACTAGGGCCATCTGTAGCAGTGGTTGTAGTATCTCATACTCAACCATCCCATAAAAGTCTCTCTCTGGGAATAGGCCTTCGTGAGTGGATCCGCTGCGTTATCCTCTAAGTCTGCTCTTCTTGCCTCGATCACCCTGGAGATCAACCATCTCCATGATCAGGTGATACTGGCTTAGAATAAGTCTGGATCACTGATGGGACCGGCGTTCCTTGGCATAAGCCACAACTCCATTGTCTTACAATGGTAGGAACGTAGTTCATCTCATGAACTAATATACACCCAAACATCCTCTTTGGTAGCATCTTAAGTAGCGATGTATCCAGCCTTTATCGTCTAGTATGTCACGGTATCTAGCTTGGAACTCTTCCAACATACCGTCCATTTACTGAGGGTAAAGACAATGCCTGCGACTGACATTCAGTCGTCTTTATCACTCTGGAACACTTCCAGTGATTCACCCCAGGATCGATTGATACCATCTCACTACAACTAGTGAGAATCCTAACATCCAATTAAATCTATCTCATAGATCCAAAACTCAGGATTTAGGAGGTATCATTTTGATCCTACACGGAGAATCTTTGTGATATACGGAGATTGATCGAGCGTAGCATAGGAAACTCCTTTCATATCAAGAGTATGTCATCCACGTACTCTACGAGGATCACCACCATACTCCCTACTACCTTTTTGTTTATATAAGGTTCATCTACCATTTTGATGATGTCAAACTGTTTGACTATTACATCAAAACAGACATTCCAACTCCACGATGCCTGCTTTATCAGATAAAACATCTTGCACACGTTTCCGCTGCTCCCACTGTTTACGAAGCCCTCAGGCTGTGTACTTACAGACGCACTCTTCTAAATCATCATTTAGAAAAGCAGTCATGGCACCCAACCGCCAGATATCGTAGTCATGGTATATAGCCGTTGCAAGTAGTATCTGGATGGACTTAAGCATAGGTACTGGAAAAGGTTTCATCATTATCCACGCCTGGTCAATGACGAAAACCTTTAACAAGTCTAGCTTTGAAAGTCTCAACCTTTCCAAGTACACCAAGTAATCTTCTCAAGATATACTTGCTCCTGATGGGGATTTAACCCTTCAGATATAGCAGCCAAAGTCCATACTTTGCTGGTGTACATGGATTCCATCTCAGATCGCTAAGCATCCAGCCATTCTTACAGAGTCTTACTCCTGATGGCCAGCTCGAAGCTAGTTGGGTCATCATCTCATGATGCAATCCTCGCTCCCACTGTCATAGAGAAACCGAAGTATCTCTCAGGTGGGTGAGGAACCCTACTAGATCGGCGGAGAGGCTGAGGTTCATTGGAATCTACTGAATCCTTTGGTTCTGTCAAATCATTAGTTGCAGTTTGTATAGCTGGAACATTTCCAGTTGTACATAACAGACGTTGCCTCGAGCTTGTCCGGATTTTGCTTTTAGACATTGGCCGGACAACCCCAAATCTTAACTGGCTTAAGAGATGGGCTCTTCCCTTTCCATATCACATATGAAGTGGTAGGCTACTGATTTGATCGGGACCCTATTCAATAGGTATGCAGCTTCTCAAGCGCATAACTCCCAAAAGGAAATAGATAACTCAGTAGTACTCATCATAGAGCACACCTTATCATATAGGGTGTGATTGCTCCGCCCCGATATACCATCGTGCTATGGTGTATACGGAGGAGTAATGCTGAGAGAGAATCTCATTCTCCTTTAGAATAGTCCAGGAATTCCATGCACAAGTATTATCCTCCCTGATCTCATCATAGGACATAATACTTATACCTGTATTTTGGTTCTCTACTTCTAACTTATATTCTGTGAATATCTCAAAAGGTTCGGACTTGTGTTTCAACAAGAACATAGGTCTGAATCTCGAAAGATTATCAGAGAAAATAATGAAGTATAAAGAACCAGTCCTGGCATGTGTAGACATGAGAACTTACATACATCATCATGTATCAGTCCCAAGAGTTCATTAACTCTTTCTCTGTTTCCAATAAACAGAGCTATGGTCATTTTATCTCTGTGACATGACTGGCAAGTTTTCACAAGATGTAAATTCAAACTGATTTAAATATGCATCTAAATGTAACTTCAGCCAATCGGGTCGCATTGATATGACCTAGTCTACAATGCCTCAAGAAGTATCCGTTCATTTCTGAACTCTTCTTCTTGTGTGTGTTCTATATACTAGGAACTGTAGTTTGATTTAGAACATCAATGCTTTTAGATAACGTGCCTGAACCGATCAACTTTTGATATAGGAAATGTTCAAAATATTATCCAACAATACAAAATTTTATCATTTCTTTACTAATAAAGAGAGTGATATGATTTTGTATATCAGGTTCGGTATCTAATAACATTCGTTCAGAATCAATGTATTACAATACAGGGTGACAGTGACCAACAGACTTGGCTGCAACTCTTGCCCCGTTTTCTGCCTCATGAAACTTATCACCCGTTCTCAGTTTTTCTACCTTTTGTAGCCCTATGTAACATATTACATATCTGGGATCCTGATCCGGTATTATATACCCAGGATGCGGAGGATATTGAGAAACAGTTCTGTATAATGAACACACCCGAAGATGATGCATCAACATGCACTTTCTTCGTTTGGGCGGCACGGGAAATCTGGTATTCCCCAATTTCCTGCTCTGTCTTATAACAATTATAAGTTGGAGCGGGACCAACGTTCCCCAGCTCAGTATAACAAGCGGGTTCGGTCAATATTCCGTATTATTATCTTGATTAAGGCGTGATATGGTCGCTACCTGGAGAGAGAGAAGAAAACACTCAGCGTGCGCTCTTGCAAGAATAGATTGGTTATTATTTTATCTAATCAGGATGGCTCCCACTGCTTTTTATCAAATCTTCTTTCAAACCTTAAAAGAAAAGACTAGCCGGGATTAATTACACACTACAAGTTCGCCAATCTTTCAGCCAGGCCAGTGTCGGTACTTTGAGGGAGGTCCCCCGTGCTTTCGCACGAACCTAATTAACGTAAATCTCGTTTTCCCAGAGGCGTAACCCCGTTGACACCTTTCTAGACACCTACTTGATCGGCTAATTGTAATGTATAAAACTCTCCCAGGAGTAACTCTTACTCGCAGCGGGTATCGGGATCCAACTATCTCATAGAAGGTATGCAATCTCATTGCAAATTTCAACACTTGAAATTCCCGATAATATTTTGCCCCTAACCTCCTATGACCTTGACAGAGGCCAACAAATCATAGGATGCTAGTCAAGTTCAACCCGTCATTTCCTGATTGAATCAAACCCACCCGCACGACCCTTGACAAAGGCTAACAAGGTCGCACGACTACCCTAACTCAATCTGCATCATATGCATAAGCAGATAAGTACCAGCCAGCTACCGCACACTGCGCCTTGACAAAGGCCAACAAACGCAGCACGAATACTAACTACTACTTATCTGAAATGACGGAGGGCTACGACAGGTTTTTCTGAAAACCTATTGCGTAATGAAATTGATATCGTTGTAGGATCGAATGAATTTTAAAATGGAGTGTTTTGAGGCTTTTCTAGTTTTGCTAAAGGAGTCACTCCCGGTGAAGGGATCGTCGGTCCTTTCCTCGTCGAATGAGGTGCGGGATATATCATATATATCACTGTGCAAAGCAAAAGCTCTTAAAAGCAATCAAAAGACAAACCGAGGTTGTAGCATCTGCCAGTTGTTGCTAAAGGAGTCACTCCCGGTGAAGGGATCTCGGTCCTTTCCTTATCGAATAAGGTGCTGGATATATCGCATATACCGCTGTGCAAAGTAAGAACTGTAGCTACCTGTTTTATTTTGAAATTCGATTCTACAACATCTTAGGTTTCTTTTATTCCATTAATCATATTAATGAAGTCCCATCATTTAATGTACCTAAATATCTCAGATAAATACGACGTACACTTATGCCATCCGCATTCGCCTCGATGTCCCCTCGTGCACCGTTAGGTTAGGTAACAAACGGCAGAGCGGGGCAGGGCTAGCGCGGGTGTAAAACATAAGTAACGCCTATATAATATATCATATATACTATATACAGTATCTATCAAAGAACATCACATGATCACATCACAGATATCGCAGTAGAAGAATCATATGAAATATTGGATATAGTAGGACGTCCATGTTTTCAATACGAGCCAGTATAAAACACGGATTCCACGGTCGTGATGAATAGCCAAACCCACACCCCTAGACCCCTACGAGAGCGGCAAGCAACCCTACCAATTCTAGAGTTAGGAGACCCGGACTCGACTCCTCGAGTTGGTCTCCCACTGGAATCCAGAACCCGGTTACTTGTGACAACTTCCGCTACCTGGAAGTGCCCCAATAAAAGAATATTACATACAAGTTTTTACATTAATGAAAATCAAAAACACTCATCTCACATAAAAAACCCCGGCTATTCAAACACGACGATCCAATATAACATATCCAGCAACACATAACATCACATGTCATCAACGTAAGTAAATATGCGCATCCCAATTGTCGTTGACATATAGCAACGAAACCGGAGATATCACATATTACACTTACGGTCACAGAAAAGAAAGTGTAAAACTACAACAGTTGGAATCCGCAACCTCTTTAGACATCGCATGCCTAATCAAATGAAATACTTAGACATCGCATGCCTAACAATTATAAACCCCGCATTTTAGTCTCAAAATCGAAAACACTTTTCAATATCAAGTCGGGCAATTCAATAGGATTCCCGACATCCTGATCGAATACTCGTCGCAAACTTCAGTTGGCGGCTGCACCCCCGATGCCGTCGACGAAGTGCACCAAGGCAGAACACCGCTGCCGCGAGCACCCGAACGGATGCTTTCGGCGACGGGGTTCTCCTACAGTCACTTGGTCGGGGCTATGGGGTGTAGCTGTCTATTAAGTTTACCGGCGAATATCCCCGTACGTTACGTGATTGCGACGGACTTTTGATCACATCAAAATTCCGTGGCAACCGATCAAGTGAGACTAAACCGCTAGATTTACACCATTCATTCAGTTATCTCATAACTTCTTGTGAATTCCAATTATTGTATCACATTCCAGATAAACAGAAAATGTTAAACTTTCCGATCGAACAGGCAAACACCCAAGTTTTTTCGAAACAGATCAACACATGAAACATGTTTGAGAACATTCATTTCGTGCCTCAGTACCAACGGTCCAGCCGTAGAAAGGTCAAGCCAACGCCTCACATGTGGCACGCCCTACTGCCCCAAACCCTAAGGTTCAAAGGGCAGTTCGAGACGGTCACATAATCGAGTTAAGGTTTGTTATCTTCTAGAGGGACCATCGCGTTACTTGCACTACTTAGAACGTCTTTAAACCACGGAAAAATCCAACACTTGGAAATTTTCCGGCAGGGGAAAAGTTGGGTATTTATATCCGGTCGAACTTTTCAACATATTCTAAAATTATCCGGAAAAACACATAGACAAAGTTTGACAATCCGATCGAATGTACGAACTCCTAATTATAACCTAAAATACTCAACTCTTTATGTCAGATTAAAAATTCCCAGGAAAACCAGCACTGAAAAGTAGGAGTTACTGTGCACATTTCAATGGGAGATAAGACAAAAGGGCCGCGGAACAGCCGCATTAGTACGCTAATGTCGCGGTTCCGCCGCACTTTTATGGAATTAGGAGATAAATTTTCCGCCGTAATTCTTAGATTTCCCTGCTGATTTTTCTGCATATTTTTAATTTGCAAAAATCCACAAATTTGAAAAATGTACAGAGAGCAAGTTTAAGTTAGGGTTTCGGATCGATCGGGTTTCAAACTTCGTCTATGCATCGCCTAAGGCTCTAGCTAGGCTTGATACCACTGTAGGGTTCCTAGGCATCCTAATGAGGTCTCACAAGGCATCGACCATGCCCGTTTCAAAAATTATGTGCCGAGAAACCCTAATACGGATCGTCGGCTAGATTTCTAGGCGAAAAGATAACTAGTTAACAACTTTAACTATAAAGAATACGGAAATACAACCTTTGTAGATCCGGTGCTCTACCTCCATAGCTCCGCAACGAAGTCCCCTCGCTGTCCTAGTGAATTCCCGGGCTCTAGCGTCGGCTTCGTCGGAGAAATGGCGAGCAAGGTCGTCGATGTCCATGCCGAAGATGATCTACGTCGAGGCATCGCTAGATCAAGCTCCAACTTCATCAAGTCTAGAAAACTTGTGAAGGAAACACACTCTACTACTTGGGAAGAGGTAGAGGATGAAGAAATAGGAAGTGGGTAGACTTTAGAATTGGATTTCTCACTCTAATTCTCACTTTGCCATTAAAGCTTTCAAGCTTTTTCTTGAAGTGAAGAAGAAGAAGAAGATGAAGAATATGATAAGTTTTTTTTAATAATAAAAACAATATGATACTTATCATAATCTCAACCATGGTTTAGTGTAGAGATTTAAAACTAAGGTTAGATGAGTGGTTAGGGTTAGAGAAGAGACAAGAATGGTTGACTTGTTCAAAGCTTCAAGAAGCTTCAAATAAAACAAAATTAGCAACCATTCTTTTCATTTTATCTTTTCTTAAATGAAATAAATAAATAAATAAATAAATGAGAAAAGGAAATGAAACCCTAACCACTTATGTAACCATGGTTTAATACTTTACACAAACCCAAACTAGCATGTATCATCAAACATGATACAATCTTCTGCACATAAAATATATCATATATACAATGTGCACAAACAAGTGAGAAAATCCATTTAAAGTGAACCAATACTAGTTAATGCAAAGTAATATATCAAATATATAATTATGCATTAAATTATTAAATCAACACTTGATTTAACGACCCGGTCATATCGCATATAACCGACTAATATTCAATGTATCGACTTATCGAATCAATTCTTGAATCGATAACTAGGTTATATCGCATACAGCCATTCGATACATTCATCGCGAGAATGGAGTACGGTATCACATACACGCATTATTCTCGGTCCCGCACATATCTCATATGCGCTCCTATTTCGTTTCGCTTGAGCCAGGAAACCTCTGTGTAGGACTCTAAAGACTCGTCAATACACCGGCAGCGGATGATGATCATATCAAGCACCCACAAGCCCCAAGCGGTCTGCTAAACGTAACGGCCACCCGGGTATTGAGCGATCAGAAGATCGACGAGCAAGCCCGCTCGCACTCCAGTAACACTACCGTACAGTCCGGTCTCGTCGTCTGATATGTCACATATCTTGCCTAGGGGTGGTAAACGTCAGACCCCAATAGCTCGATAAGTCATGTCGATATAGGTCTATAACAATTCGAGAAACTACTGGTAACACTTACCAGTAAATCTCATCATTGGCCAGGTATTTCCGGTTATAGCCAATCGAACACAGCGCAACATCAACTCCCTATACCGGGAGAGACGAATCCCCTCCTATCGCTCATTGCCTCCATGTGACTCGGGGCTGTACCCAAAAACCACCGTTTTGCACGCCCTCTTGGACGTGGTAAGATGGAAATCAAAGCACAGTGGGAACCACACAAGACTCTATGACGATCTCGGGTCAACAAACTACTCTGTACCAGTGTCACCTGAGAACTGCCATCTGACGTGAGGTATAATACCATCTGGGAGTTCTCGGCGAGTCCGTCCAGTGTACCCAGTCTCTACTGAGCACCCGTATATCATCTCCGATGTCAAACACCAATGGATATGGGATCATCCATCGCCCATCTGTATGGGTCGAGAAGGTATACGCTAGTCTACTCTGGTATATCGATGCCCCGTCTTGATATACCCACGACTAGGGACTTTGAAGGATGTACTTATGGACTACCATGTCCCCACTAGTATGATCCGCATCATAGTCCAGGTAGTCAAGCACACATCCTAAGGGCTTTACCAACATGTAACAGAGAGACAATCAGTATACACGTTAAGGTAAAGAGCAACCAGATAGCATACTATCATGTCGAGCAAGAAAGTCCTCCCTATATATGTCCAAGCATCCACTACAATATACATCCTATGTATAGTAATGGCCTCTAGGGCATACATATAACTAACATATACCATCTTTGATGTCAAACACCAATGGATGTGGGATCATCCATTGCCCATCATATGGGTCAAGAAGCGTATACGCTAGTCTACTCTGGAATATCGATGCCCTATATTGATATTCTCTCGACTAGGAACAATTAAAGGATGTACTTGTGAACTACCTTGGCCCCACTAGTATGCTCTCCATCATAGTCCTGGTAGTCAAGTACATATCCTAAGGGCTTTATCAAAATGTGAGAGCAAGACAGTATCACAATACAAGTCTACATGCTAAGACAATGAACAACCAGATAGCATACTATAATGTCGAGCAAGAAAGTACTCTCTCTATATGTCCAAGCATCCACTATAATATACATCATATGTATAATAATGGCCTCTAGGGAATACATATAACTAACAATATACCGGTAGGACAGTCTTACTCGAGATGATAGTTTGCTTTCTGGTTTGTCTTTATCATCATATACATGCTTCAGGTGACATTACAGATCATTATTATATGCTGATAGAGCCCATAAGATCCTTGCTTGACTACCAGCAGTATGATGGCGATCATATACGTGGGAGCTGGGTGGTGTATAAGCACATCCTTAAAATGTCCCTAGTCATAGGATTTTCGAGACTGTGCTTCGATACTCCAAGAGTAGACTAGTGTATACGGATCGAGACCCCGACGAGGGGAGGTGGTCGGTCTCACAAGCCATTGGTGTTGGTTCACCTAAGATGTATACAGGTGCTCATTGGGTTATGAGTACATCAGACGGACTCGCCGGAAACCTGCTAGTTGGTATTATACCTACTATCAGATAGCAGTTCCCTAGTGACATGTGTACATGTTAGTCTATCAAACTGAGATCGTCATTTGTCTCATGTGAGTTCCCACTGTGCTTTGATTACTACCCTACCATGGCTCAAATGAGTCGTGGAAACAGGTTTTAGTTCGGTACAGTCCTGAGCCACATGGAGGCAGTTAGCGGATCGTCAGGGGATTCGTCTCTCCCGGTATTGGGGTTGATGTAGCGGTGTGCACGGGTGGCCATCACCAGAAATTCTTGGCCAAGGTAGTCGAGAATTACTGATCTAGGATCGGTAGTTTCTCAGGTGGTGATAGGTTTCATACCGACACTAAATGTCGCGTTATTAGGGGTCTGACTTTATCCACCTCCTAGACTCGATATGAGATACTCATAGACGAACCGACCGGACTGTACGGATATTGTCACCGTCGGCTCAGTAGAGTTTCAAGATAAGTTTGCTCGTCGGCCTCCCTTTCGCTCAATACCTGGGTAGCCGTTACGTACAGCTAGTGCCACTGATGTGCTTGTGGTTAAACCCACTGCCAGCGTATTGATGAGTCTTTAGAGTCCCACACAGAGAGTTTCCCTGCTTCGGGCGAAACGTTGTAGATGTCGTATGGTTTTATGGCAGAGTTCGATCTTATACGTGCACTTGTCCACGGATCATGATCGGACGGATAATAATAGTGGACTTTGGTTTAAGCCGGATCCTATTATTATATTTGTTGGATTATTTTTCGTCTCTTTGTATTCGTATTCTTCGGAATACGAATGCGGGTATGTATGTACGGTTGAGGGGTATTCTTGTAATTTATTATAAGATTGCTTTTAGAAGATTACACCTCATCATGGTTTAGACCTTTTTGGATTAAAAGGTTATTGAGGTGTAGGATGAGGTGTTTATTGCATTTTTGTGGCATGGCTAATTAGTGACCCATGGTTTGGCTAATTAGTGACCAATGGTTACTATTCTACCATGCTTAGGGTTTTTGTATGTTGTGAGATTATGTTGACTTGAGATATTTTTTGTTGACTAAGATATTTTGGAGACATGGACATTTATGTGATGGCTCCATTATTTCTTATCACACTAACACAACAAACAAAAATGACAAGCTATTATTCATTTCTTTTTCTCTTTCTTGAGTTGCTCTCAATACCTCATTCTCATGGCATCTTCTTCTTCCTCTAGCTCCACCCAAACCCTCTCATGAGTTGAGAATCCTTGGGTGTCTTGAGACAAATTAATCCTTCATCACTCTCTACTTCATCTACAGTATCTAGAGTAGCGATCTAGGTGCCCTAGTTGCCTTGGATATGAGGTTGGAGCTCGTTGCATAGACTCTCAGGTGGATCATCTTCGATGGACGGAGACTGAAGATCAAGCTTGATCAAGAAAGCCCCTAGGAGCTTGGGATGATGTGTCACGACCCAAAATTTGGCCCGTAACCGGCACTTAAACTACGTAACGTCTACAGGTGTACGCAACTCAAGTAAGCCGAAACCCAGAAATCTAAACCACCCAAATCTGTATCAATGGAGAAAAACATAGTTTTATCATTTGGAAAATCACAAGTAAAATCTCTAACTCTAGTTTTCTTTCTTGAAAATTTCGGCAGCACCTCCTTTGTAAAAACTAGCCCCAAAAACGGGTACAACACAGATAATATATATAGCATCCCAAATGGGAGAAAAATCACGCCCAACGGCGGAGACAATCACCACAACATGTATACGACGCCGAAGCGAAGAAATAACAAAGAAACGACTATAATAAGAAGTAAACTTTCCAACATAACCGGCTCCCACGAGCACGACACCCAAAGTCACCAATATAATACAACACCGAATGCTCACAAGTCATCTCTAAGTCATATACAAACAGTGGTAGATGGAGAATACTAGATCCAACAAAAAGATATACAATGTACAGGCAGATAACCGCAAACCCACCTAAAAGCAAAGGCCTCACTGCCTAACATAGCGGTATCCGCAATAGTAGAGATGATAAGACGCCCTGCCGCGACTACCCTGAGGGTAAATCCTGCAAAACACTGTGGTACAACGGGGATGAGTTGCCAACTCGTGAATAGTAAATAACATCATACTGTAATCGCAGGTATGCACGAACATCGATCTATCTATCACATGTAAACTGATAGCATAAGTATGATAGGTGAATATGCAACAATCATGTAAAGGTAAATCATCAGGGTACTACAACTACATGAAACAATGCATAACAACAATAATCCTGAGTGTGTGGGATGATACAATAAAATCTCATGCAAAATCATCAGCATGGAAAAACACCAGTGTCCCTCACTGACACATCAAATCCCAAATCCTCAGGCACCGCATCCACAGATCGGCCTTCCCATCCTGTAAGTCTCATGGAACCTGAGTGTCTATCATCGACACCCGAAACATCATGAAAACATATACCTGTAAGTATATATATATAAGGATATCAACCACATATGTCCACCGACGATACGTAAAAATCATGGAAACCTGAGTGTCTAACACCGACACTTGAAACATCATGAAACCCGTGTCTAACATCGACACGTAAATCCTCATAACTCAGGCGCTGTCACCAAGACTCGCCCTGACGATATGTCATACATCACTCCAGTCGGTATCCCAATGATAACCGCCGAGTCCAAATACAATCACCGGTAGGTAGTGGTCCCACCGCCAGGCTTATCGTTTACACCACGAAATCACCATTCGCCCCGGGGTACCATACCGGGTCCACCATGTACCTCTAGATGGTGCCTCCTGTTGGAGATAGTGCCCTCATAGTCAATTATTGGATCACAGGTACGTGATTGCAATGATTGCGGAGGACCTATACCGGTAGGACAGTCTTACTCAAGATGATAGTATGCTATCTGGTTTGCCTTTATCAGTCGTGTACATGTTCAGGTAACTGATTACATGTTACACTTTGATAGAGCCCTTAGGATCTTGCTTTATTACCAACAGTATGATGGCGATCATATACGTGAGAGTTGGGTAGTTTATATGCATATCCTTAATTGTGGTCCCTAGTCGTGGGAGTTTCGAGACAGGGCATCGATACTCCGGAGTAGACTAGTGTGTACAGACGAGACCCCGACGAGGGGCGGTGGCCGGTCTCACAAGCCATTGGTGACAGTTGGATCACCTAAGATGTATACAGGTGCTCATTGGGTTATGAGTACACCGGACAGGACTCGCCGGGAACCTGCTAGTTGGTATTATACATATCGTCAGATAGCAGTTCCCTGGTGACATGTGTACAGATTAGTTCATCGACCTGAGGTCGTCATTTGTCTTGTGTGAGTTCCCACTGTGCTTTGATTTCTACCCTACCACGGCTCAAAGGAGTCGTGCAAACAGGTAGCTTTTGGGTACAGTCCTGAGCCATATGGAGGCACGTGAGCGGATCGGCAGGGGATTCGTCTCTCCCGGTATTGGGGGCGAGATCGTGCTGTGTCTAGGAGAGCCATTACACAAAGTCCATGGCCATGGCAGGAGATTTACTGGTAGGTACTCCAGTAGTATCTCAGGGTGTTATTGAGCTTCACTCCGACACGACTTATACTGCTATTGGGGGTCTGACGTTACTAGCCCTCTAGGCAGATATGCGATACTCATAGACGAACGGACCGGACTGTATATACATTGTCACTGTTAGGCTCAGTAGGGTTTTCCGGATGAGTTCGCTCGTCGGCATCCCTTGAGGTCAGTCCATGGGCAGCCGTTACGCATTGCTAGTGCCGCTGACGGTTTGTGGTTAAACCCACTTCCAGGGTACTGACGAGTCATTAGAGTCCCCCACAGACAGTTTCCCAAGTTCGGGCAAAACGTTGTAGAGGCCGTATGGTTTTATGGCAGGGTTCGGAAAATGCACGTGCGTTTACGCACGTGTTATTTTTCGGGCAGATGATACTGGTCGGCTTTGGTTTAAGCCGGATCCGAGTATTATATTGAGTAGGTATAACATCTTTGTCTCAGTTGCATTTGTATTCGGTCGTAATACAAATGCGGGTATATTTATACAGTTTCGGGGTTATCCTGAAAGTCGTTTCAGGATCACTTTTGGAAGTTGCCAGTTTCCAGTTTTCTATCAGCCGTCTTTTAACATTAGGTTAAAGACGGATTTATCTTTTCTTCAGTTGAGGTGAGTCAGTGTTCTAGAAGCATCTAGATGAGGTGACTAGGATTAATTGGTGTTGTGTTTTCATTGGTTGCATTAAAGGTTTGATGATGTGTATTAGTGACTCATGCATTATCATTAAAGCTTTTTGTTTTCCTTAAGATATTCTTTTGTGTTCACATATGATATTTTGCTTAAGGTTACTCTCCCCTCTCCTACACTCACCTCCCTCTTTGCATATATTATGGCCGGCCCTCTCTCTCCTCCCTCACTCTCTGACTTGAGAAAATTATGGTTGCTAAAAGAAAAGTGTAAAGTTTTGGATGCATGGAAATTTCATAGTTCATTTCTTGTTCCATTTCATTTCCATCGGCAACTTCATTTACCGATCGTCCACGGACTTGGACGAAGTGAGACAAAGTCATCTACTCATTCTCTACATCATTCTTGGTCGTCTCTTTTAGCAAACTTGACGACCGAGTTGCCTCAAGTCAGAGGCGGGAGCCCGTTTAAAGAATCGACGATGTGGTGCCACCTCGACGAGGATATCGGAGATCGACGCGATCGGAGCAGCCGCAACGGAGTGTGGGATGATGGTTAAAGAACGAAGAACTCGGATCGTTCGGTATAACCTTTCTACACTCTTTACAGTTTGTTAGTTTAGCAATAATGGCAGATCCGGGTTAAAGAATACGATAGCGCCAGTTAAAAGTTTTTTGTTCCGCATTTGGCGTCTGTAGACTGCCGGGGCGCTAGCGTAGACTTACAGTGGTATCAGAGCCTCACCATTTTGCTATACTAACTTATGCTAACGCGTTTAAAACATCGATCGAACCGGAAATCAAAAATCACATTTTTTTCAATTTGACAGTTTCTGTTGATTTTAAATGGCCTCCTAAAATTTTTCTACATGTCTCAGAATACTGTGCAGGCATTTCTAAGAACCACGACCAAATTTGGGCACGTGTCTCCACCAAACAGTCGCGGAAACGCAGCCAAACCCATGGTTTGGCCGCGCATCCGCGGCCACGTGGTGAGCGCATGCTCCCAAATTTGTACAGTGGGTTCTCTGTTGGATTTTGGGGTTTTTGGTAAATATTGTTTTGGCCCAGGTTTTGTTACTGTTCACCAGTAAGTCGTGGGGCCCACTTTTTGATATTTGGTCGATCGAAATTTAAACACGTTAGTTTACAGTGCTTACATTATATCTCCGACCGGGAATGTCATTTGATCGGTAAACCGCGTCTGATTGCTATAGTTCTTTTAGACGGGTTTGCGAACGTGACATTCGCGTTGATGTTCTGTGTTGTACTGTGATGTTGCGGATTTGTCGTGGTGGATAGCAGTGTGCAATGGTAGTACAGTTTGAGTTTATTTGTACATTTGATATTGCGGGGCGAGCGTCCAACTTGTGGACTGCCGTCACTGCATGTTGTATAATATTCTTTTGGGGCACGACCAGGTTGCGGTCGATGTACCTATTGTACTATTTTTCATTACTGTACTAGGTTTTGCCCCGAGACAAAGTGCACGGATAGCCGGGTTCTGTGAAGCAACGGGTCCGCATCTCATGGCTTTGAGAGGCAGAGGGGCCCCACTCTAGAATTGGCAGACTATTCGCCGCACTCGTAGGGGTACAGGTTGACCCAAGGAGGGGTGCCCAAGATTACCGGATTCCGTGAAGTGCTGGGTGGTCCATTCACTATGCTGTAGGGGGCTGCCTCGCTTCAGGTTTTGGCGGGTGACTTGCCGCACCCGTAGGGGTCTAGGTTTCATTGCACAGGCTATCCACACGACAGGGGAACGTCGGGTTTCAGCAGCGGCTCTGTGAAACCCGGGGATCCCAGATTATCTGTATTGTTCTATGATGCTTATTACTTTTCTGTAATGTTGCATATTATCACGCCTGGAGCGATTATTGTATATTGGTTTATATACTATTAGATGTTGTATATGTTTTACACCCGCGCTAGTCCAGTCCCCGCTCTATCGTTAGTTAAGTAACCTAACGGGCGATGACGGGACCCAGTGACGAATGCGGATGGCATATACGTACATTTTATTTTCGTTCTTTTTGGTGTGATTAAATGGTGGGACTGTGTTGATTCTGATCAATGCAAAGTTAAACAAACCTATTTACAGTTGTTGGAACAAATTTAAAAAGTGTTATTGCAAAGACGTTTCCTTTTGTTATGCATAGCGGTATTTAGTGGAATATCCTGCACCTCATTCGACGGGGCAAGGGCCGATATCCCTTCATCGGGACTGACCCCTTGGGCAGAAGTTTGCGTCAGGGTAATAACTTCACTATAGTCGATTACAAGTTGCTTTGCATAGCGGTATTCAGTGGAATATCCTGCACCTCATTCCACGAGGAAAGAGCCGAGATCCCCTTACCGGGAGTGACCTCTTTAGCAAAAGGTTTTCGCCACTATATTTTAAAAAGCTATCAGGTTCCTTCAGCGATATCAAGTTCACTACGTTAAAGGTTTTTCGCCAAAAACCAGCCGTAGCCCTCCGTCACTTCTTTTGGGTATTCAGTAGTATTCAAGCTATGTATTTTGACCTAACGCCAAGGCATAGTGTTTGGTAGCTGCTGGATATTCAATTGTTGCATAGATAGATGAGTTGGTTTGGGACAGCCGTTCTGCCATTTTGACCTAACGCCAAGGGCATGTGCGGGTGGGTTCAAATTAACAAGATAGTGATGGGTAGAACTTGGCATGTGACTTATGACATTTTGACCTAACGCCAAGGTTACAAGAGCATGGGGCAAAAACAATATCGGGAGTTTCTAAAGAAACTGAAACTTGCCAAGTATGCGCATACCTTCTGGAGTATGAGTAACGTGGATGCATTCCATTATGTTATCATGCGATGAGAGTTGGATCCTGATTCCCACTGATAAGTTGGTTTACTCTTCGGGTGATCCCGATTGATTCTTCTTTAGGTTTGGAGGAGAATTTGACAGGACAGTGGGAGGTTTCCGGATTAGATAAAGTGATGACCATTCTGATCTAGGTTAGAGTGCACGCAGAGTGTTTCTTTTCTCTCTCTCTTTGGCAGCGACCTTTGACCGACCCTAGACTATGACTCAGTAACCAAGTTGACCGAACCTTCTTAAAATACTGGCTTTTGGATTGTCTGAGTTGCATAAGTCATTGCCACTCATTCTTTTACCCTTTGAATTTCTCAGAACACCCGTATTACTACGGATATCCACTTCCATTGGATAGATCCATCGTATGGTTATATACGAACTCGAAGGGACTTCTTCGAGGATGGATCCAGCTTCAGGAGAAATAGAATTGGTTTATTCAGTTGTCTTTTATTATCACCTTCTCTCAGGTTGCGAGGGCTCCTTGGTTTAGGAGAGTACACCTATTACGCTTATTGGATAGTCTTATTCCAAACCATAGGCTGGTGCCGAAAGGTAGGGAATGAAGAAAACCAATTAGCCTAAGTAGAGTTTGCAGAAGGTAATATGTAAACACAAAATAAAGGGATTAGAAAGAGGGCAAAGTAAATTGCGACTGTTATCATTCACGACCAAAACCGCGTACTTCATCGCCACTCCTATTTCACCTTTAAAAGAATAAGGTATTATTCAGTTGTCTTTTATCATCACCTTCTCTCGAGATGAGAGTACTCCTTAGTTTAGGAGGGTACACCTATTATGCTTACTGGATAGTCTTCTTCCAAACCATAGGCTGGTGCCGAACGGTAGGGAAGGAAGAAAACCATTTAGCCTAACGATGGTGTACAGAAGGTAACGACTAAAGACAAATAAAGGGGATTTGGAGAGATGGCAAAGAGATATACGGTTGAAGTCATGAATTGGATTATGGAAGAGGCATTGCTATGAGTACCAGGATACCCCTACGAAACATTTTCATGTTTCAGTGCATTGTTAAAGAAAAACTGTTTTCCCGATTAGACACTTACTCCAAGGGTATGTATTTACCAGGTTTCATTCTCATATCTGTATGGTTTTACAGATGATGAGTGGGAGTAAGTTATTGGGAATTAGGTGATTATCCTCATTATATCGGAATTCGTTGTAATTGGTGATATTTGAGGAAATCGCCAGGGTACAGTTTTCAACCTACGACGCACAGGTTTTGAGTTGTAAAACTTAGCGGACTTATACAGAGTATTGTATGTTGTACTAGTGTCCTTCAGGACAAAGGGGTAGGTCCTCGTACTATGTTCTGTTTACTTATAACTTCTCTAGTATTTAGACAAGTGTTTCGTAGAAATACAAGGTCTAAGTTTTGAGAAGTTGTGGGTATAAGAATAAAGTAGAGAACCAGGTATCACAAGTATCGGGATTCTTCAAAGAGATCGAAGATGCAGATTCTTGTGATTGGTATTCAGATGATAGTGATGGTTTTGAGAAACGTGTTTCTTTTTCAGGTTACTCATAATTGGATGGATTCCTAAGTTGAGTAATGCTGATTAGCCTCTTTCCATTAAGTTGATATGCACTGGAGACAGTTGCATGATTTGAATCTGGTTCCAATTGAATTAGTGCCAAAGTTTCTATATTGGATATAGAATAGTTCGTACCTTAAAAGATATTAAGGTACGGGGAGTTGTCCAGCATATGCTTAAAACCAGACTCTGGATAACTCAAGGCACGTTTCTATAATGGCTGTTTGCGGGTTGACCCTGGCTATGACGAGGGTTGATATTCTACCATTTAGAAGATCAATAGTGATATTGTTCTTGACTTGCCACAGTTTTAGTAAAAATGGATCATTTTTCAGAAAACAGTAGTAGGAGTATGGTAGAACTGGAAGTGATTCCAGAACCGCGAACGATTACGGAAAATTTAATAGGACCTATATATTCAATCAGGTTTGACATTCCAATAGCCACTCCACAGATATGATGGGTAACCTCAGACACCCGAGAGGTACTTCGGTAGCCTCAAGGACGGTGACAGGGAGGATCTTGTTTACCCAGACTTGACACTACTGTTGTTCCAGGATATGAGACCCGGTAGGAGGGTTGTCGTAGTCAATGGGAGTAGCGGAAGCATAGTAGGCAAGATGCTTATATCTATTTATAGACTTGAGCAGTTATAGCGGAGATAGATCATCTAATTTTGATATGACAGTCATGGTTTTGACTTCAATCAGAATAGGGGATGGATCTGTTAAGAAGGTAGTAGGGTGTGATGTCATGGTATCTGGATGACATACACAGAGTAGGAAGTAAAATTCCTATACTACGATCGGTTGTACTGTGGTCGTCACACAGTTGTTTCTCCAGACAGGATATGGATATAATATTTGACATTCTGGTTTCTAGATTTATGGTTTTAGATCTGGATTTTGGTAGTTTCCCAATGTGGGTACTTTGACAGATATTCTAATGGTTTTTAGAATAGATGACTCCTAGCATGGTGGTGTACCTGCAGGTGATGGAGTCACCCTCTCTAAAGGTGTCTTACAGACTAAAGGGGAGAGGGATGTGCATGATTGGAAGATCACTTGCTTAGGCAATTGAGTCAATCATGAGATGTCAAGTACCACACCAAATGTTGTTTTTGCACTAGATGCAATAAAGTTTGTATTAATCCAATCCTGGAGAAACATAAGGAAGCAGTTATAGAACATAAGTACATGTTCTACGGATTTGATAACGGCAGCCTCCTTCGGGAGACGATTATCATTCCAGGCTTCAAAGGTGACATGGTTGACAGAGTGATTGTCAGAGTTATAGTTTTTCCCTCTGACAAAGAGGGACAGTATTATGGACAGGTGGTTCAAGAGGATACTGTGGGTGACATAGTGCCGGATACTGATTAGGTTCAGTGATCGATACAGTCTAAGAAGTTTGGATTTGGAGTTCATTTATGAACTAGGTCCCATCAGATATCCAGACATATTCTAAGACAGGTATTACTCGATTCAGGAGATGGCTTTCTCCGTGAATTTGAGATTAAGAGAGATATAGAAAGAAACTTTTAGGCGGATCCACTCACTAAGGCTATTTCTCGAACACAATAGTTTTACAAACGGGCTTTGTGATACTGATTAGTAGAGGAGTTGGATGTTCGGTTTCACACGGGCTGTGAGTAGTCGACATCGCAATAATTAGCCTTGAGTGCAAGTGGGAGATTATTGGTGATAGTGCCCTCATAGTCAATTATTGGATCACAGGTACGTGATTGCAATGATTGCGGAGGACCTATACCGGTAGGACAGTCTTACTCAAGATGATAGTATGCTATCTGGTTTGCCTTTATCAGTCGTGTACATGTTCAGGTAACTGATTACATGTTACACTTTGATAGAGCCCTTAGGATCTTGCTTTACTACCAACAGTATGATGGCGATCATATACGTGAGAGTTGGATAGTTTATATGCATATCCTTAATTGTGGTCCCTAGTCGTGGGAGTTTCGAGACAGGGCATCGATACTCCGGAGTAGACTAGTGTGTACCCGACGAGGGGCGGTGGCCGGTCTTACAAGCCACTGGTGACAGTTGGATCACCTAAGATGTATACAGGTGCTCATTGGGTTATGAGTACACCGGACAGGACTCGCCGGGAACCTGCTAGTTGGTATTATACATATCGTCAGATAGCAGTTCCCTGGTGACATGTGTACAGGTTAGTTCATCGACCTGAGGTCGTCATTTGTCTCGTGTGAGTTCCCACTGTGCTTTGATTTCTACCATACCACGGCTCAAAGGAGTCGTGCAAACAGGTAGCTTTTGGGTACAGTCCCGAGCCATATGGAGGCACGTGAGCGGATCGGCAGGGGATTCGTCTCTCCCGGTATTGGGGGCGAGATCGTGATGTGTCTAGGAGAGCCATTACACAAAGTCCATGGCCATGGCAGGAGATTTACTAGTAGGTACTCCAGTAGTATCTCAGGGTGTTATTGAGCTTCACTCCGACACGACTTATACTGCTATTGGGGGTCTGACGTTACTAGCCCTCTAGGCAGATATGCGATACTCATAGACGAACGGACCGGACTGTATATACATTGTCACTGTTAGGCTCAGTAGGGTTTTCCGGATGAGTTCGCTCGTCGGCATCCCTTGAGGTCAGTCCATGGGCAGCCGTTACGCATTGCTAGTGCCGCTGACGGTTTGTGGTTAAACCCACTGCCAGGGTACTGACGAGTCATTAGTGTCCCCCACAGACAGTTTCCCAAGTTCGGGCGAAACGTTGTAGAGGCCGTATGGTTTTATGGCAGGGTTCGGAAAATGCACGTGCGTTTACGCACGTGTTATTTTTCGGGCAGATGATACTGGTCGGCTTTGGTTTAAGCCGGATCCGAGTATTATATTGAGTAGGTATAACATCTTTGTCTCAGTTGCATTTGTATTCGGTCGTAATACAAATGCGGGTATATTTATACAGTTTCGGGGTAATCCTGAAAGTCGTTTCAGGATCACTTTTGGAAGTTGCCAGTTTCCAGTTTTCTATCAGCCGTCTTTTAACATTTGGTTAAAGACGGATTTATCTTTTCTTCAGTTGAGGTGAGTCAGTGTTCTAGAAGCATCTAGATGAGGTGACTAGGATTAATTGGTGTTGTGTTTTCATTGGTTGCATTAAAGGTTTGATGATGTGTATTAGTGACTCATGCATTATCATTAAAGCTTTTTGTTTTCCTTAAGATATTCTTTTGTGTTCACATATGATATTTTGCTTAAGGTTACTCTCCCCTCTCCTACACTCACCACCCTCTTTGCATATATTATGGCCGGTCCTCTCTCTCCTCCCTCACTCTCTGACTTGAGAAAATTATGGTTGCTAAAAGAAAAGAGTAAAGTTTTGGATTCATGGAAATTTCATAGTTCATTTCTTGTTCCATTTCATTTCCATCGGCAACTTCATTTACCGATCGTCCACGGACTTGGACGAAGTGAGACAAAGTCATCTACTCATTCTCTACATCATTCTTGGTCGTCTCTTTTAGCAAACTTGACGACCGAGTTGCCTCAAGTCAGAGGCGGGAGCCCGTTTAAAGAATCGACGATGTGGTGCCACCTCGACGAGGATATCGGAGATCGACGCGATCGGAGCAGCCGCAACGGAGCGTGGGATGATGGCTAAAGAACGAAGGACTCGGATCGTTCGGTATAACCTTTCTACACTCTTTACAGTTTGTTAGTTTAGCAATAATGGCAGATCCGGGTTAAAGTATACGATAGCGCCAGTTAAAAGTTTTTTGTTCCGCATTTGGCGTATGTAGACTGCCGGGGCGCTAGCGTAGACTTACACCTCCCGCTCCTCGAATTGGGTATCACAAGCCAAATCTCAGAACCGAGAAATCACAAGGTGGACGCACTGAAATACCATATCAAGAGAAACAGGGTTTTCAAACAATACATAGTTTTCTTGAAATACCCCCACGGTTCTCAAATCCATAAATCATATGAAATCCATATCTCAATGCGTAAAATCCATATGAAACTGATATATGCAACATAAAACATCAATATGAGCATATAAAGGGAAAACCGCTCTTTTAAATGAATCCAGCTTTAAAACATATCATGCGGTTCCCAAAAATCCTCCGAAAACAAATGCAGCATCATACATGTAATTGTAACAAGGTTTAAGTATTTACATGTAAGCAAGTGGGTATGATGCATTTCATAAGCGCAATGATCAACAATTCAATATCACATATCAAAACGATACCACTTGGGGTACATACAACTATAGCGAAAATATGCGGGTGTATTGTTAGTTATATGTATGCCCTAGAGGCCATTACTATACATGAGATGTATATTGTAGTGGATGCTTGGACATATATAGGGAGGACTTTCTTGCTCGACATGATAGTATGCTATCTGGTTACACTTTACCTTAACGTGTATACTGATTGTCTCTCTGTCACATGTTGGTAAAGACCTTAGGATGTGTACTTGACTACCTGGACTATGATGCGGATCATACTAGTGGGGACATGGTAGTCCATAAGTACATCCTTCAAGGTCCCTAGTCGTGGGTGTATCGAGACGGGGCATCGACATACCAGAGTAGACTAGCGTATACCTTCTTGACCCATACAGATGGGCGATGGATGATCCCATATCCGTTGGTGTTTGACATCAGAGATGATATACGGGTGCTCAGTAGAGACTGGGTACACTGGACGGACTCGCCGAGAACTCCCAGATGGTATTATACCTTACGTCAGATGGCAGTTCTCTGGTGACACTGGTACAGGTTAGTCTGTAGACCCGAGATCGTCATAGTGTCTTGTGTGATTCCCACTGTGCTTTGATTTCCACCTTACTACGTCCAAGAGGGCGTGCAAAACGGTGGTTTTTGGGTACAGTCCCGAGTCACATGGAGGCAATAAGCGATAGGAGGGGTATCGTCTCTCCCAGTATTGGGGGTTGATGTTGCGCTATGCTCCATTGGCCATAACAGGGAAGTCCCTGGCCAGGGCTGGTTTAGAGATTTACTGGTAAGTGTTACCAGTAGTTTCTCGACCCGTTATGAGCCCCATATCGGCATGACTTATCGGTTATTGGGGTCTGACGTTTACCACCCCTAGACTTGATATGCGACATATCAGGCGAGGAGACCGGACTGTACGGTAGTGTCACTGTCAGGCTTTTGCAGGAGTTGGAGCGAGCTTGCTTGCTGATCGTCTGATCGCTCAATACCCGGGTAGCCGTTACGTCCAGCTAGTACCGCTGACGGCTTTTGGGTGCTTGATATGATCATCACCTACTGCCGGCGTATTGACGAGTCTTTAGAGTACTACATAGAGGTTTTACTGGCTCAGGCAAAAAGAGATAGGAGCGCATATGTGATATATGCGGGACCGATAATAATGCGTGTATGTGATACCGTATTCTATTCTCGCGATGTTTGTGTCAATCGGTTATATGCGATATAACCAAGTTATCGAATCAAGGGTTGATTCGATAAGTCGATACATTGGATGTTAGTCGGTTATATGTGATATAACCGGATTATTAAGTCAAGTATTGATTTAATAATCTAGTGTATAATTGTATATGTGATATACTAATTTACATTAACTAACATTGGTTCACTTAAGCATTCATTTTTTCTCACTTGTGCACAATTTGATATATATGTGATATATATTTATTTGTGTTTACTATTTGTATCATGGTTGATGATACACTTGACATGGGTGTATCAGACATGCACCCTTCTAATTTTGGTGGAGGGGTTTGTTGGAGATAGTGCCCTCAGAGTCGATTATTGGATCACAGGCACGTGATTGCAATGATTGAGGGAGGACCTATCCCGGTAGGACAGTCTTACTCGAGATGATAGTATACTATCTGGTTTACCTTTATCATCGTGTACTGCTTCAGGTGACCTTACAGGTCACTATTACACGCTGATAGACCCCTAGGATTCTTGCTTGACTGCCAGCAGTATGATGGCGATCATATACGTGAGAGCTGGTGGTCTATAAGCACATCCTTAAAAGGTCCCTAGTCGTGGGAGTTTCGAGACAGGGCATCGATTCTCCAGAGTAGACTAGTGTATACAGTCGAGACCCCGACGAGGGGCGGTGGCCGGTCTCACAAGCCACTGGTGTCAGTTGGTTCACCTAAGATGTATACAGGTGCTCATTGGGTTATGAGTACACCGGACAGGACTCGCCGGGAACCTGCTAGTTGGTCTTATACCTGACGTCAGATAGCAGTTCCCTGGTGACATGTGTACAGGTTAGTTCATCGACCTGAGATCGTCATTTGTCTCGTGTAAGTTGTCAGTCTACGCTAGCGCCCCGGCCGTCTACAGACGCCAAATGCGGAACAAAAACTTTTTAACTGGCGCTATCGTATACTTTAACCCGGATCTGCCATTATTGCTAAACTAACAATCTGTAAAGAGTGTAGAAAGGTTATACCGAACGATCCGAGTCCTTCGTTCTTCAACCATCATCCCACGCTCCGTTGCGGCTGCTCCGATCTCGTCGATCTCCGATATCCTCGTCGAGTTGGTACCACGTCGACGATTCTTTAAACGGGCTCCCGCCTCTGACTCGAGGCAACTCGGTCGTCAAGTTTGCTAAAAGAGACGACCAAGAATGATGTAGAGAATGAGTAGATGACTTTGTCTCACTTCGTCCAAATCCGTGGACGATCGGTTAATGAAGTTGCCGAGGGAATTAGGTGATGGAATGAAATGAACTTTAAAATTCCATGCACCCCAAATACTATCATATCTTTTACAACCATATGAAAACATCAAGTGAGAGAGTGTCTTAAGGGGAAGGGGAAGGCCGGCCACTCATATAGAGGAGGGAGGTGATGGTAGGAGGAGGGAGGTGACCATTAGAAATAATATCCTGAACAAAAGATCTTAACCAAAACAAAATGCTTTAATGTTAAAGCATGAGTCATAAACCTAGTCATCATGCATTAATGAACCATTAAATGCATCCAATGAAAACACAACACCAATTAATCCTAGTCACCTCATCTAGATGCTTCTAGAACACTGACTCACCTTAACTGAAGAAAAGATAAATCCGTCTTTAACCGAATGTTAAAAGACGGCTGATAGAAAACTGGAAACTGGCAACTTCAAAAAGTGATCCTGAAACGACATTCAGGATAACCCCGTAACTGTATAAATATACCCGTATTTGTATTACGACCGAATACAAATGCAACTGAGACAAAGATATTATACCTACTCAATATAATACTCGGATCCGGCTTAAACCAAAGTCGACCAGTATCATCTGCCCAAAAAATAACACGTGCGTAAACGCACGTGCATTTTCCGAACCCAGCCATAAAACCATACGGGCTCTACAACGTTTCGCCCGAACTTGGGAAACTGTCTGTGGGGGACTCTAATGACTCGTCAGTACCCTGGCAGTGGGTTTAACCACAAACCGTCAGCGGCACTAGCAATGCGTAACGGCTGCCCATGGACTGACCTCAAGGGAGGCCGATGAGCGAACTCATCCAGAAACCCTACTGATCCTAACAGTGACAATGTATATACAGTCCGGTCCGTTCTTCTATGAGTATCGCATATCTGCCTAGGGGGCTAGTAACGTCAGACCCCCAATAGCAGTATAAGTCGTGTCGGAGTGTAGCCCAATAACACCCTGAGATACTACTGGAGTACCTACCAGTAAATCTCCTGCCATGGCCATGGACTTTGTGTAATGGCTCTCCTAGACACAGTACGACCTCGCCCCCAATACCGGGAGAGACGAATCCCATGCCGATCCGCTCACGTGCCTCCATATGGCTCGGGACTGTACCCAAAAACTACCTGTTTGCACGACTCCTTTGAGCCGTGGTAGGGTAGAAATCAAAGCACAGTGGGAACTCACACGAGACAAATGACGACCTCATGTCGATGAACTAACCTGTACACATGTCACCAGGGAACTACTATCTGACGGTAGATATAATACTAACTAGCAGATTCCCGGCGAGTCCTGTCCGGTGTACTCATAACCCAATGAGCACCTGTATACATCTTAGGTGATCCAACTGACACCAGTGGCTTGTGAGACTGGCCACCGCCCCTCGTCGGGGTCTCGACTGTACACACTAGTCTACTCCGGAGTATCGATGCCCTGTCTCGAAACTCCCACGACTAGGGACCACAATTAAGGATATGCGTATAAACCACCCAACTCTCACGTATATGATCGCCATCATACTGTTGGTGGTAAAGCAAGATCCTAAGGGCTCTATCAAAGTGTAACATGTAATCAGTCACCTGATCATGTACACGAATGATAAAGGCAAACCAGATAGCATACTATCATCTCGAGTAAGACTGTCCTACCGGTATAGGTCCTCCGCAATCATTGCAATCACGTACCTGTGATCCAATAATTGACTATGAGGGCACTATCTCCAACAATCTCCCACTTGCACTCAAGGCTAATTATTGCGATGTCGACTACTCACAGCCCGTGTGAAACTGAACATCCAACTCCTCTACTAATCAGTATCACAAAGCCCGTTTGTAAAACTATTGTGTTCGAGAAATAGCCTTAGTGAGTGGATCCGCCTAGAAGTTTCTTTCTATATCTCTCTTAATCTCAAGTTCGCGGAGAAAGCCATATCCCGAATTGAGTAATACCTGTCTTAGAATATGTCTGGATATCTGATAGGACCTAGTTCATAAATGAACTCCAAATCCAAACTTCTTAGACTGTATCGATCACTGAACCTAATCAGTATCCGGCACCATGCCTCCCACAGTATTCTCTTGGACCACCTGTCCATAATACTGTCCCTCGTCAGAGAGAAAACTATAACTCTGACAATCTCTCCGTCAACCATGTCACCTTTGAAGCCTGGAATGATAATCGTCTCCCGAAGGAGGCTGCCGTCATCAAATCCGTAGAACATGTACTTATGTTCTATAACTGCTTCCTTATGTTTCTCCAGGATTGGATCAATATAAACTTATTTCATCTAGTGCAAAAACAACATTTGGTGTGGTGCTTGACATCTCATGATTGACTCAATTGCCTAAGCAAGTGATCTGCCAATCATGCACATCCCTCTCCACTTTAGTCTGTAAGACACCTTTAGAGAGGGTGACTCCATCACCTGCAGGTACACCACCATGCTAGGAGTCATCTATTCTAAAAACCATCAGAATATCTGTCAAAGTACCCACATTGGGAAACTACCCAAATCTAGATCTAAAACCATAGATCCAGAAACCAGAATGTCAAATATTATATCCATATCCTGTCTGGAGAAACAACTGTGTGACGATCACAGTACAACCGATCGTAGTATAGGAATTTTACTTCCTACTTTGTGTATGTCATCCAGATACCATGACATCACACCCTACTACCTTCTTAACAGATCCATCCCCTATTCTGATTGAAGTCAAACCCATGACTGTCACATCAAAACTAGATGATCAATCTCCGCTATAACTGCTCAAGTCTATAAATAGACATAAGCTACTTGCCCACTATGCTTCTGCTGCTCCCACTGACTACGACAACCCTCCTACCGGGTCTCACAACCTGGAACAACAGTAGTGTCATGTCTGAGTAGATAAGAACCTCCCTTTGACCGTCCATGAGGCTACCGAAGTACCTCTCGGGTGTCTGAGGTTACCCACCATATCTGCGGAGTGGCTATTTGAATGTCAAACCTGATTGAATATATAGGTCCTATTAAATTTTCCGTAATCGTTCGCGGTTCTGGAATCACTTCCAGTTCTACCATACTCCCACTACTGTTTTCTGAAAAAGATCCATTTTACTAAAACTGTGGCGAGTCAAGAACAATATCACTATTGATCTTCCAAATGGTAGAATATCAACCCTCGTCATAGCCAGGGTCAACCCATAAACAACCTTTACAGAAACGTGCCCTGAGTTATCCAGAGTCTGGTTTTAAGCATAAGCTGGACAACTCCTCGTACCTTAACATCTTTTAAGGTACGATCCATTCTATATCTAATACAGAAACTTTGGCACTTATTTAATTGGAACCAGATTCAAATCATGCAGCTGTCTCCAGTGCATATCGACTTAATGGAAAGAGGCTAATCAGCATTACTCAACTTAGGAATCCATCCAATTATGAGTAACCTGAAAGAGAAACACGTTTCTCAAAAACCATCACTATCATATGAATACCAATCACAAGAATCTACATCTTCGATCTCTTTGAAAAATCCCGATACTTGTGACACCTGGTTCTCTACTTTATTCTTATACCCACAACTTCTCAAAACTTAGACCTTGTATTTCTACGAAACACTCGTCTAAATACTAGAGAAGTTATAAGTAAACAGAACATAGTACGTGGACCTACCCCTTTGTCCTGATGGACACTTGGACAACATACAATACTCTGTATAAGTCCGCTGAGTTAAACAACTCAAAACCTGTGCGTCGTAGGTTGAAAACTGTATCCTGGCGATTTCCTCAAATATCACCAATTACAACGAATTCCGATATAATGAGGATAATCACCTAATTCCCAATAACTTACTCCCACTCATCATCTGTAAAAACATACAGATATGAGAATGAAACTTGGTAAATACATACCCTTGGAGTAAGTATCTAATCGGGAAAACAGCTTTCCTTTAACAATGCACTGAAACATGAAAATGTTTCGTAGGGGTATCCTGGTATTCATAGCAATGCCTCTTCCATAATCCAATTCATGACTTCAACCGTATATCTCTTTGCCATCTCTCCAAATCCCCTTTATTTGTCTTTAGTCGTTACCTTCTGTACACCATCGTTAGGCTAAATGGTTTTCTTCCTTCTCTACCGTTCGGCACCAGCCTATGGTTTGGAAGAAGACTATCCAGTAAGCATAATAGGTGTACCCTCCTAAACCAAGGAGTACTCGCATCTCGAGAGAAGGTGATGATAAAAGACAACTGAATAATACCTTATTCCTTTAATGGTGAAATGGGAGAGGCGATGAAGTACGCGGTTTGGTCGTGAATGATATCAGTCGCAATTTTCTTTGCCCTCTTTCTAATCCTTTTATTTTGTCTTTACATATTACCTTCTGCACACCCTACTTAGGCTAATTGGTTTTCTTCATTCCCTACCTTTCGACACCAGCCTATGGTTTGGAATAAGACTATCCAATAAGCGTAATAGGTGTACTCTCCTAAACCAAAGAGCTCTCGCAACCTGAGAGAAGGTGATAATAAAAGAAAACTGAATAAACCAATTCTATTTCTCCTGAACCTGGATTCATCCTCGAAGAAGTCCCTTCGAGTTCGTATATAACCATACGATGGATCTATCCAATGGAAGTGGATATCCGTAGTAATACGGGTGTTCTGAGAAATTCAAAGGGTAAAAGAAGGAGTGGCAATGACTTATGCAACTCAGACAATCCAAAAGCCAGTATTTTAAGAAGGTTCGGTCAACTTGGTCACTGAGTCATAGTCTAGGGTCGGTCAAAGGTCGCTGCCAAAGAGAGAGAGACAAGAAACACTCTGCGTGCACTCTAACCTAGATCAGAATGGTTAACACTTTATCTAATCCGGAAACTTCCCTTTGTCCTGTCAAATTCTCCTCCAAACCTGAAAGAAGAATCAATCGGGAACACCCGAAGAGTAAACCAACTCATCAGTGGGAATCGGGATCCAACTCTCATCGCATGATAACGTGATGGAATGCATCCACGTTACTCATACTCCAGAAGGTATGCGCATACTTGGCAAGTTTCAGTTTCTTTAGAAACTCCCGATATAGTTTTTGCCCCATGCTCTTATAACCTTGGCGTTAGGTCAAAATGTCATAAGTCACATGCCAAGTTCTACCCATCACTATCTTGTTAATTTGAACCCACCCGCACATGCCCTTGGCGTTAGGTCAAAATGGCAGAACGGCTGTCCCAAACCAACCCATCTATCTATGCAACAATTGAATACCCAGCAGCTACCAAACACTATGCCTTGGCGTTAGGTCAAAATACATAGCTTGAATACTACTGAATACCCAAAAGAAGTGACGGAGGGCTACGGCTGGTTTTTGGCGAAAAACCTTTAACGTAGTGAACTTGATATCGCTGAAGGAACCTGATAGCTTTTTAAAATATAGTGGCGAAAACCTTTTGCTAAAGAGGTCACTCCCGGTAAAGGGATCTCGGCTCTTTCCTCGTGGAATGAGGTGCAGGATATTCCACTGAATACCGCTATGCAAAGCAACATGTAATCGACTATAGTGAAGTTATTACCCTGACGCAAACTTCTGCTCAACGGGTCAGTCCCGGTGAAGGGATATCGGCCCTTGCCCCGTCGAATGAGGTGCAGGATATTCCACTGAATACCGCTATGCATAACAAAAGGAAACGTCTTTGCAATAACACTTTTTAAATTTGTTCCAACAACTGTAAACAAGTTTGTTTAACTTTGCATTGATCAGAATCAACGCAGTCCCATCAATAATCACACCAGAAAAGAACGAAAATAAAATGTACGTATATGCCATCCGCATTCGTCACTGGGTCCCGTCATCACCCGTTAGGTTACTTAACTAACGACAGAGCGGGGACTGGACTAGCGCGGGTGTAAAACATATACAACATCTAATAGTATATAAACCAATATACAATAATCGCTCCAGGCATGATAATATGCAACATTACAGAAAAGTAACAAGAATCACAGAACAATACAGATAATCTGGGATCCCCGGGTTTCACAGAGCCGCTGCTGAAACCCGACGTTCCCCTGTCGTGTGGATAGCCGGTGCAATGAAACCTAGACCCCTACGGGTGCGGCAAGTTACCCACCAAAACCTGAAGCGAGGCAGCCCCCTACAGCATAGTGAATGGACCACCCAGTACTCCACGGAATCCGGTAATCTTGGGCACCCCACCTTGGGTCAACCTGTACCCCCTACGAGTGCGGCGAATAGTCTGCCAATTCTAGAGTGGGGCCCCTCTGCCTCTCAAAGCCATGAGATGCGGACCCGTTGCCCCTCAGAACCCGGCTATCCGTGCACTCCGTCGTGGGGCAAAACCTAGTACAGTAATGAAAAATAGTACAATAGGTACATCGACCGCAACCTGGTCGTACCCCAAAAGAATATTATACAACAGGCAGTGACGGCAGTCCACAAGTTGGACGCTCGCCCCGCAATATCAAATGTACAAAAAAACTCAAACTGTACTACCATTGCACACTGCTATCCACCACGACAAATCCGCAACATCACAGCACAGCACAGAACATCAACGCGAATGTCACGTTCGCAAACCCGTCTAAAAGAACTATAGCAATCAGACGCGGTTTACCGATCAAATGACATTCCCGGTCGGAGATATAATGTAAGCACTGTAAACTAACATGTTTAAATTTCGATCGACCAAATATCAAGAAGTGGGCCCCACGACTTACTGGTGAACAGTAACAAAACCTGGGCCCAAATGATATATACCACAAACCACAAAATCCAGAGAAGAACATACTGTTCAATTTTGGGAGCATGATCTCACCAAGTGGCGGCGGATCCGCGGCGGCTTGGTGGGATCACGTGCCCAAATTTGGTCCGTGTTCTTAGAAAAGCCTGCACAGATTTTTGAGACATGTAGAAAAATTTTAGGAGACCATTTAAAATCGACAGAAACTGTGAGCTTGGAATTTTGCAATTTTCGATTTCCGGTTCGATCGATATTTTAAACGCGTTAGCACAAGTTAGTATAGCAAAATGGTGAGGCTCTGATACCACTGTCAGTCTACGCTAGCGCCCCGGCCGTCTACAGACGCCAATTGCGGAACAAAAACTTTTTAACTGGCACTATCGTATACTTTAACCCGGATCTGCCATTATTGCTAAACTAACAATCTGTAAAGAGTGTAGAAAGGTTATACCGAACGATCCGAGTCCTTCGTTCTTCAACCATCATCCCACGCTCCGTTGCGGCTGCTCCGATCTCGTCGATCTCCGATATCCTCATCGAGGTGGCACCACGTCGACGATTCTTTAAACGGGATCCCGTCTTGACACGAGGCATCTCGGTCGTCAAGTTTGCTAAAAGAGACGACCAAGAAAGATGTAGAGAATGAGTAGATGACTTTGTCTCACTTCGTCCAAATCCGTGGACGATCGGTTAATGAAGTTGCCGAGGGAATTGGGTGATGGAATGAAATGAACTGTAAATTCCATGCACCCCAAATACTATCATATCTTTTACAACCATATGAAAACATCAAGTGAGAGAGTGTCTTAAGGGGAAGGGGAAGGACGGCCACTCATATAGAGGAGGGAGGTGATGGTAGGAGGAGGGAGGTGACCATTAGAAATAATATCATGAACAAAAGATCTTAACCAAAACAAAATGCTTTAATGTTAAAGCATGAGTCATAAACCTAGTCATCATGCATTAATGAACCATTAAATGCATCCAATGAAAACACAACACCAATTAATCCTAGTCACCTCATCTAGATGCTTCTAGAACACTGACTCACCTCAACTGAAGAAAAGATAAATCCGTCTTTAACCGAATGTTAAAAGACGGCTGATAGAAAACTGGAAACTGGTAACTTCCAAAAGTGATCCTGAAACGACTTTCAGGATAACCCCGTAACTGTATAAATATACCCGCATTTGTATTACGACCGAATACAAATGCAACTGAGACAAAGATATTATACCTACTCAATATAATACTCGGATCCGGCTTAAACCAAAGCCGACCAGTATCATCTGCCCGAAAAATAACACGTGCGTAAACGCACGTGCATTTTCCGAACCCTGCCATAAAACCATACGGCCTCTACAACGTTTCGCCCGAACTTGGGAAACTGTCTGTGGGGGACTCTAATGACTCGTCAGTACCCTGGCAGTGGGTTTAACCACAAACTGTCAGCGGCACTAGCAATGCGTAACGGCTGCCCATGGACTGACCTCAAAGGAGGCCGATGAGCGAACTCATCCAGAAACCCTACTGAGCCTAACAGTGACAATGTATATACAGTCCGGTCCGTTCGTCTATGAGTATCGCATATCTGCCTAGGGGGCTAGTAACGTCAGACCCCCAATAGCAGTATAAGTCGTGTCGAAGTGTAGCCCAAAAACACCCTGAGATACTACTGGAGTACCTACCAGTAAATCTCCTGCCATGGCCATGGACTTTGTGTAATGGCTCTCCTAGACACAGTACGACCTCGCCCCCAATACCGGGAGAGACGAATCCCCTGCCGATCCGCTCACGTGCCTCCATATGGCTCGGGACTGTACCCAAAAACTACCTGTTTGCACGACTCCTTTGAGCCGTGGTAGGGTAGAAATCAAAGCACAGTGGGAACTCACACGAGACAAATGACGACCTCAGGTCGATGAACTAACCTGTACACATGTCACCAGGGAACTGCTATCTGACGGTAGATATAATACTAACTAGCAGATTCCCGGCGAGTCCTGTCCGGTGTACTCATAACCCAATGAGCACCTGTATACATCTTAGGTGATCCAACTGACACCAGTGGCTTGTGAGACCGTCCACCGCCCCTCGTCGGGGTCTCGACTGTACACACTAGTCTACTCCGGAGTATCGATGCCCTGTCTCGAAACTCCCACGACTAGGGACCACAATTAAGGATATGCGTATAAACCACCCAACTCTCACGTATATGATCGCCATCATACTGTTGGTGGTAAAGCAAGATCCTAAGGGCTCTATCAAAGTGTAACATGTAATCAGTCACCTGATCATGTACACGACTGATAAAGGCAAACCAGATAGCATACTATCATCTCGAGTAAGACTGTCCTACCGGTATAGGTCCTCCGCAATCATTGCAATCACGTACCTGTGATCCAATAATTGACTATGAGGGCACTATCTCTTACATGAGTTCCTACTGTACTTTGATTACTACCCTACCATGGCTCAAAGGAGTCGTGCAAACAGGTTTTAGTTGGGTACAGTCCCGAGCCACATGGAGGCAGTGAGCGGATCTGCAGGGGTTCGTCTCTCCCGGTATAGGGGGTGAGGTCGCGCTGTGTCTAGGAGAGCCATTACGTAAAGCCCTCGGCCGAGGCAGGAGATTTACTGGTAGGTATTCCAGTAGTATCTCAGGGCGTTCTGGGCTACACTCCGACACGACTTGTACCGCTTTTGGGGGTCTGACTTTTACCAACCCCTAGGCCCGCCATGCGATACTCATAGACGAACGGACCGGACTGTACGGATATTGTCACTGACAGGCTCAGTAGGGTGTCAGGATGAGTTCGCTCATCGACGTCCCTTTTGGTCAATAGCTGGTGGCCCGTCACGTATTGGCTTATACCTCTGACGTGCTAGTGGTTAAATCTACAACCATAGTATTGACGAGTCTTTAGAGTCCACCACACTTTCAGTTACTCAAGCTTTCGGGCGAAACGCTGTAGAGACCGTATGGAGATATGGCAGGGTTCGATCAGATACGTGCAGTATTGCACGGATCAGGATCGAACGGATATTACTAGCCGGCTTTGGTTTAAGCCGGATCCTAGTTTAGTACAGTGTAGATTTTGTCTCATTGCATTTGTATCCGGTCGGAATACAGATGCGGGTGTGTATGCACAGTATCGGGGTTTTCCTGTGATTTATTACGGGACCAGTTTTCTGGAGTTGCCAGTTTGCATTCCGTTCCGGCCGGTTTTCCTTTGTTCTTTCCCGGCCGGTTTTCCTTTGTTCTTTCACTTGCTTTATTCATGATGGTTATTGTGATGAGAAAGGATTTGATTCTTGATTAGGAGTTGATGTGAGGTTTGCTTTTCTTATGGTCACCTTTGTGCTCTCCTACACTCACCTCCCTCTTGTTTTCTTTTCCCTCCCCATTCCCTTAAGGGGGCCGGCCACTTCTTGAGATGAGGATGGTTCATTTTTTTGTGAGGGTGTGGGAAAAATTATTCATTCATATCATTTTTCCATTGCCACAAAAATCCCCAAGTTCATATCTTGTTGATTCCTCCATCAAGGCAACATAACCCCAAAGAGACAAGCATCATCTACACTACATTCTACAGCACATCTTGGGCACGTCGACTTGCCAGTTTCGTGCCCGAGTTGCCTCGGCATTGAGGTGGGAGCCCGTAAAAGATACAGACGATGTGGTGCCCTTCCGGCAAGGAGGCGACGACCGGAGTTTCCGCAGGAGATCGGGACGATGACGAGAAGACCAGAGGACTCGGATCACTCGGTATATTTCTCTTCCCATCTCTTGTTTGCTAGTATAGGTTAATGGTTAACGATCCGGGTTTCTTTGTCCGCGGTAGCGCCAGTTTCCAGTAAGGAAAATTTTTGATTCCGCATTTTGGCCTCGGTAAGACGGCCGGGGCGCTGCCGTGGCGCAACAGGGTTTTTGTATTTAAAGTAAATCTAAATTGATTGAATTTGTTAAGTGCATTAAGCTTGTAGAAGCTTTGAGTGCTTTGACAAATTCAACTCAATTTGTATTACTCATGATATTTAGTTAACCCAACCACTATAGTTTGTAGGGTTTCTAGGCACGCACACAAGGGTCTACGAGGCATCAACCATGCCCGATTAAAATTTTAGCCGTGCCGAACAACCAGAAGCCGGATCTTTAAACTAGGGTTTAGGCGAAAACAAGCATGTTAAACTCTTTAACACTAAGTGAGAGGGATTACAACCTTTGTAGATCTGGTCCTTCACTTCTTAAGCTCCGTGTTGAGGTGCCTTCGCTGCGATCATCGTGTTCCGGACTCTCGAGAGGCTTCACGAAGAGAAAGATGCAGTCTTGCTTCCGATCTTCGATACAAAGATGATCTACCTTGAAGTTTCGTTAACACAAGCTAACACTCATAATATGAAGTGAACACCCTCATCTAAATGGCAAGGATAGATGAGGATGATGAAGTAGGATTTTTTCTCTCAATTATAATCTTTTTCTCACTCACATTCATCACAAAAGAAAGCTTTTTCAAGAAGAAACTCAAGGAAGAAGAAGATGAATAATATATCCCTTTTGTGATGAATAATGAAAGGATTAATATGATGAATAATGCAACCATGGTTGACTAAACCATTGTATAGAATTAACCAAGGGCTAGGGTTTGGGTTGGGTTAAGTATGAGTCATAGATAAAAATCAACACAAATATCTTTATCATGACAAAAGAAAAGCTTCTAGAATCAACTAGAAGTCTTAACCCTAATCCAAACCCTAATCATGTTTAACTCCACTAAACATGTTGCATTAGTTATCATATCATGTTACAATATTATATATCACATATATAATATTTATCGTAACAAAATAAAATAATACATTTAACATATATCGCATATATATCAATGTATTACCCGAGTGAAAAAAAGAATCTTTTAGTGAACAAATATTAGTTAATGTAATTTAATATATCATATATATTATTATACATTAAATTATCGAATCAACACTTGATCCGACAATCCGGCTATATCGCATATAACCGACTAATACGATGACCCGGCTATATCACATATACCCGGCCGATATCTCATATCGCGAGAATCCAATACGGTATCACATACCGCATTATCCTCGGTCCCGCACATATCACATATGTGCTTCTACTCCGTTTTGCCTGAGCCAAGCAACCTCTGTGTAGGACACTAAAGAATCGTCAATACGCCGGCAGTAGGTGATGATCATATCAAACACCTACAAGCTGCAAGCGGTCAGCTAAACGTAACAGCCACCCAGGTATTGAGCGCTCAGAAGATCAACAAGCAAGCCTGTACATTCTCCTGTGAATCCAAACAGAAACACTCCCGTACAGTCCGGTCTCGTCGTCTGATATGTCGCATATCTCGCCTAGGGGTGTTAAACGTCAGACCCCAGTAGATTGATATGTCGTGTCGATATGAGGTCTATAACAGTTCGAGAAACTACTGATAAAACTTACCAGTAGATCTCAGCAACCCTGGCCATGGATTTCCGGTTATAGCCAATCGAAACAGCACAACATCAATTCCCTATACCGGGAGAGACGAATCCCCTCCTATCGCTCATTGCCTCCATGTGATTCGGGACTGTACCAAAAAGTCACCTTTTTGCACGCCCTCTTGGACGTGGTATGATGGAAATCAAAGCACAGTGGGAATGACACAAGACTCTATGACGATCTCGGGTCAACAGACTACTCTGTACCAGTGTCACCGGAGAACTGCCATCTGACGTGAGGTATAATACCATCTGGGAGTTCTCGGTGAGTCCGTCCTGTATACCCAGTCTCCACAGAGCACCCGTACACCATCCTTGATGTCAAACACCGATGGATATGGGATCATCCATCGTCCATCATATGGGTCAAGATGCGTATACGCTAGTCTACTCTGGTGTATCGATGCCTTGTCTCGATACACCCTCGACTAGGAACAGTTATAGGATGTACTCGTCGACTACCGTGGCCCCACTAGTATGATCTTTTCAAAGTCCCACTAGTCGAGTACATATCCTAAGGGCTTTATCAACATGTAACATAGAGACAATCAGAGTACATGTTAAGATAAAGTACAACCAGATAGCATACTATCATGTCGAGCAAGAAAGTCCTCCCTATAAATGTCCAAGCATCCATTATAATATACATCGTATGAACAGTAATGGCCTCTAGGGCATACATATAACTAACAATCTCCCACTTGCACTAGGGCCATCTGTTGTGGTATCACATACCCAACAATTAGCTGTGGCTGAAGTATCTCTTACTCAACCATCCCATAAAAGTCTCTACTGGGAAAAAGGCCTTTGTGAGTGGATTCGCGCTGTTGTCCTCTGTGTTTACTCTCCTAAGCTCGATCTACCTGGAGATCAACCATCTCCATGATCAGGTGATACTGCCTAAGAATTATATCTGGATTTCTGATGGGACGGGGGTTCCTTGGCATAAACCACAACTCCATTGTCACACAATGGTAGGAACGAAGGTCATCTAATGAACTTATATATATCCAGACTGCCTCTTTGGTAGCATCCTTGGTAACGATGTATCTTGCCTTTAATCGTCTAGTAAGTCACGGTATCTAGCTTGGAACTCTTCCAACATACCGTCCCTCCATTAAGGGTAAAGATAATGCCCGCGACTGACATTCAGTCGTCCTTATCACCCTGGAACCTTTCCAGTGATTTTCCCCAGGATCTATTGATACCATCTCACTACAACTAGTGAGTATCCTAACATCCAATTAGATCTATCTCATAGATCCAAAACCCAGGATTTAGTAGGTATCACTTTGATCCTATATGGAGAATCCTTGTGATAAGCGGAGATTGACCGAGCGTAGCATAGGAAACTCCTTCCCTATCAAGAGTATGTCATCCACGTACTCTACGAGGATCACCACCATACTCCCTACTACCTTTTTGTATATATAAGGTTTATCTACCATTTTGATGAAGTCAAACTCTTTGACTACCACATCAAAACAGATGTTCCAACTCCGCGATGCCTGTTTTATCATATAAAATATCTTGCACATGTTTCCGCTGCTCCCACTGTCTACGAAGACCTCTGGCTGTGTACTTATAGACGCTCTCTTCCAAATCAACATTTAGAAAAACAGTCATGACACCCAACCGCCAGATATCGTAGTCATGGTATGTAGCCGTGGCAAGTAGGATCTGGATGGACTTAAGCATAGCTTTGAAAGTCTCAACTTTTCCATGTACACCTAGTAATCTTCTCAAGATATACTTGCTCCTGATGGGGATTTAACCCTTCAGATAAAGCAACCAAAGTCCATACTTTATTGGTGTATAAGGATTCCATCTCAGATCGCTAAGCATCCAGCCATTCTTACAGAGTCACACTCCTGATGGCCAGCTCGAAACTAGTTGGGTCATCATCTCATGATGCAATCCTCGCTCCCACTGTCATAGAGAAACCGAAGTATCTCTCAGGTGGGTGAGGAACCGTACTAGATCGGCGGAGAGGCTGAGGTTTGTTGGTTACAATTGAATCCTTTGGTTCTACCAAATCATCTGCTGTAGTTTGTATAGCTGGAACTCCTTCCAGTTCTACCTCATGACCAGTAATTTCTTCACAAGAAATTCCCTTTAACAAAGGTGGCATGTTGAGAAACAAAACATTTTTGTTCCTCGGTTAGGTAGAAGATATTCACTTGTGTATGCTTGGGATATCCAACAAACTTCTACAGATCTGATTTTGCCTTGAGCTTGTCCGGATTTTGCTTTTTAGACATAGGCCGGACAACTCCAAATCTTAACAAACTTAAGATATGGGCTCTTCCCTTTCCATATCACATATGAAGTGGTAGGCAACTGATTTGATTTGAACCCTATTCAATAGGTATGCAACTTCTCAAGTGCATAACTCCCAAAAGGAAATAGGAAACTCAGTAGTACTCATCATAGAGCGCACCATATCAAATAGGTTGTGATTGTTCCGTCCTGATACACCGACGTGCTGTAGTGTATTCGGAGGAGTGATGCTGAGAGAGAATCTCATTCTCTTTTAGAATAGTCCAGGAATCCCGTGCTCAAGTATTCTCCTCCCTGATCTCATCAAAGGACATAATACTTATACCTGTTTATGGTTCTCTACTTCTAACTTATATTCTGTGAATATCTCAAAAGGTTCGGACTTATGTTTCAACAGGAACATATGTCTGAATCGTGAAAGATAATCAGTGAATGTAATGAAGTACAAAAGACCGATCTTGGCATGTGTAGACAGGGGACCTTCATACATCAACATGTATCAATCCCAAAAGTTCACTAACTCTTTCTCTGTTTCCAATAAACGGAGCTGTGGTCATCTTATCTCTGTGACATGACCGGCAAGTTTCACAAGATGTAAATTCAAACTAATTTAAATATGCATCTTTATGTAACTTCAGCTAGTCGGGTCGCATTGATATGATCTAGTCTACAATGCCTCAAGAAGGATTCGTTCATTTCTGAACTTTTCCTCTTGTGTGTGTTCTGTATACTAAGAACTGTAGTTTGATTTAGAACGTCAATGCTTTTAGATAACGTGCCTGAACTGATCAACTCTTGATATAGGAAATGTTCAAAACATTATCCAACAATACAAAATTATATCCTTTCTTTACTAATAAAGAGACTGATATGATGTTGTATATCAGGTTCGGTATCTATTAACATTCGTTCAGAATCAATGTATTCTGGTAATACAGGGTGATAGTGACCAACAGACTTGGCTGCAACACTTGCACCGTTTCTATCTCATGAAACTTATCACCCGTTCTCAGTTCTCTACCTATCTGTAGCCCATGTAACAGATTACATACGGGATCCTGATCCGGTATCTCATACCCAGGACGTAAAGGATACTGAGAAACAGTTCTCTGTAATGAACACACCCGAAGATGATGCATCAACATGCACTTTCTTCGTTTGGGCGGCACGGGAAATCTGGTATTCCCCAATTTCCTGCTCTGTCTTATAGCAATTATAAGTTAGTGCGGGACCAACGTTCCCCAGCTCAGTATAACAAGCGGGTTCGGTCGATATATCCGTATTATTATCTTGATTAAGGCGTGATATGGTCGCTACCTGGAGAGAGAGAGAAGAAAACACTCAGCGTATGCTCTTGCAAGATTGGATTGGTTATCAAATATATCTAATCAGGATGTCTCCCACTGTTTTAATCAAATCTTCCTTCAAACCCTAAAAGGAAAGATTAGCCGGGATTAATTACACCCTACAAGTTCGCCAATCTTTCAGCCAGGCCAGTGTCGGTACTTTGAGAGAGGTCCCCCGTGCTTTCGCACGAACCTAATTAAAGTAAACCTCGTTTTCCCAGAGGCGTAACCCCGTTAACACCTTTCTAGACACCTACTTGATCGGCTAATTATAATGTGTAAAACTCTCCCAGGAGTAACTCTTACTCGTAGCGGGTATCGGGATCCAACTATCTCATAGAAGGTATGCAATCTCATTGCAAATTTTAACACTTGAAATTCCCAATAATATTTTACCCCTAGCAGCTATATGACCTTAACATAGTCAAAAAATCATAAGTGTTAGTCAAGTTCAACCCGTCATTTCCCGATTGAATTAAACCCACCCGCACGACCCTTAACATAGTCAACAAAGTCACACGACTACCCTAATCCAATTGCATCATATGTTTATACAGATTAGCACTAATCAGCTACCGCACACTACGCCTTAACATAGTCAACAAACATAGAATGAATAATAACTAGTACTTATCTGAAATGACGGAGGGCTACGACAGGTTTTTAAGAAAACCTTTTGCGTAATGAACTTGATATCGTTGTAGAATCGAGTGATTTTTAAATGGAATGTTTTTGAGGCTTTTCTAGTTTTACTAAAAGGGTCACTCCCGGTGAAGGGATCGTCGGCCCTTTCCTTATCGAATAAGGTGCAGGATATTTAACAAATATCACTATGCAAAGCAAGATCTATAGAAGCAATCAAAAGACAAACTGAGTTTGTAGCATCTACTAGTTTCACTAAAGAGGTCACTCCCGGTGAAGGGATCTTGGCTCTTTCCTTATCGAATAAGGTGCTGGATGTTCTACAAGGAACACCGCTATGCAAAGAAAGAACTAGAGCTACATGTTTTTAAACAAGTTTCTACAACATCTTAGGTTTATTTTATTTCATTAATCTCATTAATGAAGTCCTATTTTATTTTGCTTCACAAGCATCACATTTGAAACGAAATCTGCAATATAACATATATCTCATATATATAATATAAGCATTCGTCTCAGGCAGTAATGTGATCTCATCACAGAACATTGCAGCAGAAGAACATATATGAAATATTGGATATATTAGGACGTCCGTGTTTTAATACGGGCCTGTATAAAACACGGATTCCACGGTCGCGATGAATAGCCAAACCCACATCCCTAGACCCCTACGAGAGCGGCAAGCAACACTGCCAATTCTAGGGTTAGGAGAACCGGTCTCGACTCCTCGAGATGGTCTCCCACTGGACCCTAGAACCTGGTTACTTGTGCTCCCCGCCTTGGTTCTACCTAATGCGGAAAAGTAAATAATACAACGGTGACATCATCCTCAGCCCGGAAGTGCCCCAATAAAAGAATATTACATACAAATGAATTTTACATGAATGAAAAAGAAAAAACTCTCATCTCACATAAAACCCCTGGCTATTCAGAATGCGACGATCCAATATAACATATCACAGCAACACATAATATCTCATATCATCAACGTAAGCAAGTATGTGTATCCCGATTGTCGTTGATGTATAGCAACGATGCCGGCGATACACCACATACTACGCTTACGGTCACAGAAAAGAAAGTGTAAAACTACAACAGTTGGAATCCGCAACCTCTTTAGACATAGCATGCCTAACCAAATGAATTCCTTAGACATCGCATGCCTAACAATTATAAACCCCGCATTTTAGTCTCATTATCGAAAACTCTTTTCAATATCAAGTCGGGCAATTCAACAAGATTCCCGACATCCTGATCGAATGCTCGTCGCAAACTTTAGTAGAAGGCCGCACCCCCGGATGCCGTCGACGAAGTGCACTAAGGCGGAACACCGCTGCCGCGAGCACCCGAACGAATGCTTTTGGCAACGGGGTTCTTCTACAGTCACTTGGTCGGGGCTATGGGGCGTGGCTGTCTGTTAAGTTTATCCGGCGAGTATCCGCGTACACTACGTGATAGCGACGGACTTTTGATCACATCAAAATTCCGTGGCAACCGATCATCTGAGACTGAACTGCTAGATTTATAGCATTCAAATTATTTATCTCATAACTACTTGTGGATTCCAAATATTGTATCACATTCCAGATAAATAGACAGTGTTAAACATTCAGATCGAATAATCAAACACCCAAGTTTTTCCCAATATATCTCAACACTTGAAATCAGTTTAAAAACATCCATCACATGCCACAGTACCAATGCTCCAGCCGTAGAAGGGTCAAGCCAACGCCTCATATGTGGCACGCCGTACTGCCCCAAACCCTAAGGTTTAGAGGCAGTTCAAGACGGTCACATAATCGAGTTAAGGTTTGTTTTCTTCTAGAGGGTCCACCGCGTTACTTGCACGACTTAGAACGTTCTTAAACTCGAGAAAAAATCTAACTTTTGAAAAATTTTCCGACAGGGGAAAAAGTGAGTTATTGATATCCGTTCGAACTTTTTAACAGTTTCTAAAAATTATCCGGACAAAACTAAACGAAGTTAAATTATCCGATCGAATCATAGAGTCTCCAATACAACCCTAGAAAACTCAACACTTGAGTGGAATTAAAAAATTCCCAGAAAAAAATAACAACAAAGGACCTAAGAATAAATATGTGAAATTCCAGGGACTAAGTCCAAATTTTGTCCGAGGAACCGCCTCCAAACCCTTGGTTTGGCCGCGGTTCCGCGGTCAAATAATTGACTTAGTGGACCGTACTTCACAGTAATTCTTAGTTTATCCTGTTTGTTTTTCTGAGCATTTTTAGTTCAGAAAAAATCAACATTTTTGAAAATGTACAGAGAGAGGTAAAATCGGGGTTTTGCGGGTTCGATCGGATTTTAAACTTCGCTCAGACTTCGTCTAAAGCTCTAGCTTGGCTCTGATACCACTGTAGGGGTGCTAGGCACGCGCACAAGGGTCTACGAGGCATCAACCATGCCCGATTAAAATTTTAGCCGTGCCGAACAACCCAAAGCCGGATCTTTAAACTAGGGTTTAGGCAAAAACAAGCATGTTAAACACTTTAACACTAAGTGAGAGGGATTACAACCTTTGTAGATCCGGTCCTTCACTTCTTAAGCTCCGTGTTGAGGTCCCTTCACTGCGATCATCGTGTTCCGGACTCTCGAGAGGCTTCACGAAGAGAAAGATGCAGTCTTGCTTCCGATCTTCGATACAAAGATGATCTACCTTGAAGTTTCGTTAACACAAGCTAACACTCATAATATGAAGTGAACACCCTCATCTAAATGGCAAGGATAGATGAGGATGATGAAGTAGGATTTTTGCTCTCATTTATAATCTTTTTCTCACTCACTTTCATCATAAAAGAAAGCTTTTTCAAGAAGAAACTCAAGGAAGAAGAAGATGAATAATATATCCCTTTTGTGATGAATAATGAAAGGATTAATATGATGAATAATGCAACCATGGTTGACTAAACCATTGTAGAGAATTAACCAAGGGCTAGGGTTTGGGTTGGGTTAAGTATGAGTCATAGATAAAAATCAACACAAATATCTTTATCATGACAAAAGAAAAGCTTCTAGAATCAACTAGATGTCTTAACCCTAATCCAAACCCTAATCATGTTTAAACTCCACTAAACATGTTGCATTAGTTATCATATCATGTTACAATATTATATATCACATATATAATATTTATCGTAACAAAATAAAATAATACATTTAACATATATCGTATATATATCAATGTATTACCCGAGTGAGAAAAAGAATCTTTTAGTGTGCAAATATTAGTTAATGTAATTTAATATATCATATATATTATTATACATTAAATTATCGAATCAACACTTGATCCGACAATCCGGCTATATCGCATATAACCGACTAATACGATGACCCGGCTATATCACATATACCCGGCCGATATCTCATATCGCGAGAATCCAATACGGTATCACATACCGCATTATCCTCGGTCCTGCACATATCACATATGTGCTCCTACTCCGTTTTGCCTGAGCCAAGAAACCTCCGTGTAGGACTCTAAAGAATCGTCAATACGCCGGTAGTAGATGATGATCATATCAAACACCTACAAGCTACAAGCGGTCAGCTAAACGTAACAGCCACCCAGGTATTGAGCGCTCAGAAGATCAACAAGCAAGCCTGTACATTCTCCTGTGAATCCAAACAGTAACACTCCCGTACAGTCCGGTCTCGTCGTCTGATATGTCGCATATCTCGCCTAGGGGTGGTAAACGTCAGACCCCAATAGCTTGATAAGCCGTGTCGATATAAGGTCTATAACAGTTCGAGAAACTACTGATAACACTTACCAGTAGATCTCTGCAACCCTGGCCAGGGATTTCCGGTTATAGCCAATCGAACACAGCACAACATCAACTCCCTATACCGGGAGAGACGAATCCCCTCCAATCGCTCATTGCCTCCATGTGATTCGGGACTGTACCCAAAAGCCACCTTTTTGCACGCCTTCTTGGACGTGGTAAGATGGAAATCAAAGCACAGTGGGAATCACACAAGAATCTATGACGATCTCGGGTCAACAGACTACTCTGTACCAGTGTCACCGGAGAACTGCCATCTGACGTGAGGTATAATACCATCTGGGAGTTCTCGGCGAGTCCGTCCAGTGTACCCAGTCTCCACTGAGCACCCGTACACCATCCTTGATGTCAAACACCGATGGATATGGGATCATCCATCGCCCATCATATGGGTCAAGATGCGTATACGCTAGTCTACTCTGGTGTATCGATGCCCTGTCTCGATACACCCTCGACTAGGAACAGTTATAGGATGTACTCGTCAACTACCGTGGCCCCACTAGTATGATCTTATCATAGTCCCAGTAGTCGAGTACATATCCTAAGGGCTTTATCAACATGTAACATAGAGACAATCAGAGTACATGTTAAGATAAAGTACAACCAGATAGCATACTATCATGTCGAGCAAGAAAGTCCTCCCTATATATGTCCAAGCATCCATTACAATATACATCGTATGTACAGTAATGGCCTCTAGGGCATACATATAACTAACATAGTTAGCCATGGTTATGTCTCTACATGAGTTAAGTATATGATACTCACTCACCATGGTTAGATAATTCTCTCTCTTGATAAGTTTCATTCTCATTTGAGCTCATCTTCTTCCTCCTTTACTTTCATTCTAGGGTTTGAAAAAGAGAGAGAACCAAAGTGAGAAAAGAAATTCTAAAGTGTACCTATTTCCTATCTCACCATCCTCTACTACACTAGCACTTTAGTTTAGGGTGTTTGCTTCACTAATTCTTTGGTTAGTGAAGTAGAAGCTTGAGTTCGTATTCCCTCGACGTAGATCTTCTTCGGCCTCGAAGACTTCAAGCAATCTCGTTGCAAGTTTCTCATGGAGCCGTCCGAGAGTCCGGGAGTTCGATCATCGCAGCGAAGGGACTACTACAAGGAGCTTAAGAAGTGAAGGACCGATCTACAAAGGTTGTATTTCGTATTCACTTAGAGTTAATGAGTTTAACTTGCACTTGAAACCCTAATTTTCTAGCAAAGACACTATTTAGAGTTATTCGGTACGGCTAAAATTTTAATCCGGCATGGTTGATGCCTCGTAGATCCTTATTAGAGTGTCTAGTAACCCTACAATGGTATCAGAGCCTAGCTAGAGAATTAGGCGATGTGTTTACGAAGTTAAAACCCCGATCGAACCCGAAATCGACGAAATAACCCCCTCTCTGGAAAAATTTTCAAATCTGGGATTTTTCTGAATTAAAAATGCTTAAAAAAATCAGCAGGTAATTATAAGGGAAACTGTACAAAACGACACTGCTTGGCACCCAGGCGCTGCGGAACCGCGGCATGAGCATGGCTCGTGCGGCGTTTCCGCGGCCATAAGGTGACGTCACCCTTGTCGTTTTGCGCAGTAAAGTTCCTATTTAATTTACTGATATTTTCTGGGTATTTTTATCTAACTCAAGTGTTGAGTGTTCTGGGGTTTATTTTGTATTCGTTGATTCGATCGGAAAATTTAATTTTGTTGTGTTTTTCGGATATTTAGAAAGTATTAAAAAGTTCGAACGGATATCAATAACTCACTTTTTCCCGACCCGGAAAATTTCCAAGTGTTGGATTTTTCCGTTGTTTAAGAACGTCTGAATCGTGCAAGTTACGCAATGGACCCTCTAGATGACAACAAACCTTAACTCGATTATGTGACCGCCTTGAACTGCCCTTTGAACCTAGGGTTTGGGGCAGTACGGCGTGCCACATGTGAGGCGTTGGCTTGACCCTTCTACGGCTGGACCGTTGGTACTGTGGCATGTGATGGATGTTTTTAAACTCCCCTTAGGTGGTTTCATATCCCTCCTGTTTAGATTACTTATGTGACCCATATGATGGGCGATGGATGATCCCATATCCATCGGTGTTTGACATCAGAGATGGTGTACGGGTGCTCAGTGGAGACTGGGTACACTGGACGGACTCGTCGAGAACTCCCAGATGGTGATATACCACACGTCAGATGGCAGTTCTCCGGTGACACTGGTACAGGGTAGTCTGTAGACCCGAGATCGTCATAGAGTCTTGTGTGATTCCCACTGTGCTTTGATTTTCACCTTACCACGTCTAAGAGGGCGTGCAAAACGGTGGCATTTGGGTACAGTCCCGAATCACATGGAGGCAATGAGCGATAGGAGGGGATTCGTCTCTCCCGGTATAGGGAGTTGATGTTGTGCTATGTTCGATTGGCTATAACTGGAAGTCCCTTTCCAGGGCTGATATAGAGATATACTGGTAAGTGTTACCAGTAGTTTCTCAACCTGTTATGAGCCTCACATCGACACGACTTATCGGTTACTAGGGTCTGACGTATACCACCCCTAGACTTGATATGCGACATATCAGACGAACAGACCGGACTGTACGGGAGTGTTACTGATTGGATTCACAGGAGAACGGACAGGCTAGCTTGTTGATCTTCTGATCGCTCAATACCTGGGTGGTTGTTACGTTTAGCAGACAGCTTGCAGCTTGTGGGTGTTTGATATGATCATCACCTGCTACCGGCGTATTGACGATTCTTTAGAGTCCTACATAGAGGTTTCTTGGCTCAGGCAAAACGGAGTAGAGGCACATATGTGATATGTGCATGACCGAGGATATTGCGATATGAGATACCGTATTATATTGTTGCGATATTTAGATATGAACCGGGTCATCGGATCAAGTGTTGATTCGATGAATCGGTACATGATATATTAGTCGGTTATATTCGATATAGCCGGATCGTCGGATCAAGTGTTGATTCGATGATTTAATGTATAATGATATATATGATATATTGAATTACATTATCTATTATTGGCTCGCTTTGTTATTTCATTTTCTCACCGGATTAATACATTGATATATGTAGGGTTCCTAGGCACACTTAAGAGGTCTCACAAGGCATCAACCATGCCAATTTCAAATTTTTCCGGTGCCGAGAAACCCTAACTAGATCGTTGACTAGAGGTAATGGCGATAACTATGCAAGTAAACAACTTTATTGCTAAGTGAACGGAAATACAACCTTTGTAGATCCGGTCCTCCACCTCCATAGCTCCGTGATGATGTCCCCTCACTGCGATCATCGGATCCCGGGCTCTAGCGTCGGCTTCATCGGAGAAATGGGCGGGCTAGGTCGTCGACTTCGATGCCGAAGATGATCTACGTCGAGGCAACTCAAGATCAAGCTCCAACTTCATCAAGTCATGAAACTTGCGAAGAAAACACCCTATACTACTTGGCAAGTGGTAGAGGAAGAAGAAATAGGAAGTGGGTTCACTTTAGAATTGGATTTCTCACTCTTTTTCTCATTTCACCATTGAAGCTAGCAAGCTTCTTTCTTCTTGAAGAAGAAGAAGAAGAAGATAATATGATAAGAATATATGAATAATAGAAAATAAATGATTCTTATCATATTAGCAACCATGGTTAAGTGTAGAGAATGAACTAGGGTTAAGTTGAATAGTTAGGTTAAAGGAAAGAAACAAAATGGTTAAGCTTTCAAACCTTCATGAAGTTTCAACAAAAGAACAAAATTAGCCACCATTTTATTTCTTTCTCAAACGAATAAATAAATAAATGAATAAGCAAATAAAGCAAATGAAACCCTAACCATTAACTAACCATGGTTTAATACAAACATACACTCAAGTTAGCATGTATCATCAAACATGATACAAACTTGTGCACAAAAATATATCACATATACAATGTGCACAAACAAGTGAGAAAAACATCTTAAGTGAAACAATATTAGTTAATGTAAAGTAATATATCAAATATATAATTATACATTAAATCATTAAATCAACAGTTGATTTAACGATCCGGTCATATTGCATATGACCGACTAATATTCAATGTATCGGCTTATCGAATCAATCCTTGATTCGATAACTATGTTATATCGCATACAACCAATCGATACATTCACCGTGAAAATAGAATACGGTATCACATACACGCATTATTCTCGGTCCGCACATATCTTATATGCGCTCCTATTTCGTTTCGCTTGAGCCAGGAAACCTCTGTGTAGGACTCTAAAGACTCATCAATACGCCGGCAGCAGGTGATGATCATATCAAACACCCACAAGCCGCAAGCGGTCTGCTAAACGTAACGGCCACCCGGGTATTGAGCGATCAGAAGATCGACGAGCAAGCCCGCTCACACTCCTGTGAATCCAACCAGTAACACTTACCGTACAGTCCGGTCTGTTCATCTGATATGTCGCATATCTCGCCTAGGGGTGGTAAACGTCAGACCCCAATAGCTCGATAAGTCGTGTCGATATGAGGTCTATAACAGCTCGAGAAACTACTACTAACACTTACCAGTAAATCTCAGCAACCCTGGCCAGGGATTTTCGGTTATAGCCAATCGAACACATTGCAACATCAACTCCCTATACCGGGAGAGACGAATCCCCTCCTATCGCTCATTGCCTCCATGTGATTTGGGACTGTACCCAAAAACCACCGTTTTGCACGCCCTCTTGGACGTGGTAAGGTGGAAATCAAAGCATAGTGGGAATCACACAAGATTCTATGACGATCTCGGGTCTACAGACTAACCTGTACCAGTGTCACCAGAGAACTGCCATCTGACGTAAGGTATAATACCATCTGGGAGTTCTCGGCAAGTCCGTCCAGTGTACCCAGTCTCCACTGAGCACCCGTATATCATCTCTGATGTCAAACACCAATGGATATGGGATCATCCATCGCCCATCTCTATGGGTCGAGAAGGTATACGCTAGTCTATTCTGGTATATCGATGCCCCTTCTCGATACACCCATGACTAGGGACCTTAAAGGATGTACTTATGGACTACCATGTCCCCACTAGTATGATCTGCATCATAGTCCAGGCAGTCAAGTACACATCTTAATGGCTTTACCAACATGTAACAGAGAGACAATCAGTATACACGTTATGATAAAGAGCAACCAGATAGCATACTATCATGTCGAGCAAGAAAGTCCTCCCTATATATGTCCAAGCATCCACTACAATATACATCCTATGTATAGTAATGGCCTCTAGGGCATACATATAACTAACAATCTCCCACTTGCACTAGGGCCATCTGGTAGCAGTGGTTGTAGTATCTCATACTCAACCATCCCATAAAAGTCTCTCTCTGGGAAAAGGCCTTTGTGAGTGGATCCGCCGCGTTGTCCTCTGAGTCTGCTCTCCTAACCTCGACCTCCTTGGAGATCAACCATCTCCATGATCAAGTGATACTGCCTTAGAATATGTCTGGATCATTGATGGGACGGGCGTTCCTAGGCATAAACCACAACTCCATTGTCACACAATGGGAGGAACTAAGTTCATCTCATGAACAAATATACATCCAGACTGTCTCTTTGGTAGCATCTTAAGTAGCGATGTATCCAACCTTTATCGTCTAGTATGCCACGGTATCTAGCTTGGAACTCTTCCAACATACCGTCCCTTTACTGAGGGTAAAGACAATGCCTGTGACTGACATTCAGTCGTTCTTATCATCCTGGAACCTTTCCAGTGATTCTCCCTAGGATCAATTGATACCATCTCACTACAACTAGTGAGTGTCTTAATATCCAATTAGATCTATCTCATAGATCCAAAACCCAGGATTTAGTAGGTATCACTTTGATCCTATATGGTGAATCATTGTGATAAGCGGAGATTGACCGAGCGTAGCATAGGAAACTCCTTTCTTATCAAGAGTATGTCATCCACGTACTCTACGAGGATCACCACCATACTCCCTACTACCTTTTTGTATTTACAAGGTTCATCTACCATTTTGATGATGTCAAACTCTTTGACTAACACATCAAAACAGACGTTCCAACTCCACGATATCTGCTTTATTACATAAAACATCTTGCACACGTTTCCGCTGCTCCCATTGTCTACGAAGCCCTGTGACTGTGTACTTATAGACGCACTTTTCTAAAACATCATTTAGAAAAGAAGTCATGGCACCCAACCGCCAGATGTCATAGTCATGGTTGTGGCCGTGGCAAGTAGGATCTGGATGGACTTAAGCATAGCTACTTAGAAAAGGTTTCATCATAATCCATACCTGGTCAATGATGCAAACTTTTAACAAGTCTAGCTTTGAAAGTCTCAACTTTTCCATATACACCAAGTAATCTTCTCAAGATATACTTGCTCCTGATGGGGATTTAACCCTTCAGATAAAGCAACTAAAGTCCATACTTTGTTGGTGTATAAGGATTCCATCTCAGATCACTAAGCATCCAGCCATTCTTACAGAGTCTCACTCCTGATGGCCAGCTCGAAACTAGTTGGGTCATCATCTCATGATGCAATCCTCGCTCCCACTGTCATAGAGAAACCGAAGTATCTCTCAGGTGGGTGAGGAACCCTACTAGATCGGCGGAGAGGCTGGGGTCCGTTAGAATCTATTGAATCCTTTGGTTCTACCAAATCATCAGCTGCAGTTTGTATAGCTGGAACCTTTCCAGTTCTACATAACTGACCTTGCCTCGAGCTTGTCCGGATTTTGCTTTTAAACATAGGCCGGACAACCCCAGATCTTAACTAACTTAAGATATGGGCTCTTCCCTTTCCATATCACATATGAAGCGGTAGGCTACTGATTTGATTGGAACCCTATTCAATAGGTATGCAACTTCTCAAGTGCATAACACCCAATAGGAAAAAGGTAACTCAGTAGTACTCATCATAGAGCACACCATATCAAATAGGGTGTATCTGCTCCGCCCCGATATACCATCGTGCTATGGTGTATACGGAGGAGTAATTCTGAGAGAGAATCTCATTCTCCTTTAGAATAGTCCAGGATTTCCGTGCTCAAGTATTCTCCTCCTCGATCACATCAAAGGACATAATACTTATACCCGTATTTTGGTTCTCTACTTCTAAATCATATTCTGTGAATATCTCAAAAGGTTCGGACTTGTGTTTCAACAGGAACATATGTCTGAATCTTGAGAGATCATCAGAGAATGTAATGAAGTACAAAGAACCGGTCTTGGCATGTGTAGACAGGGGACCTACATACATCAACATGTATCATCCCAAGAGTTCATTAACTCTTTCTCTGTTTCCAATAAACAGAGCTATGGTCATCTAATCTTTGCGACATGACTGGCAAGTTTCACAAGATATAATTCAAACACATTTAAATATGCATCTACAATGTAACCTTAGCTAGTCGGGTCACATTGATATGGCCTAGTCTACAATACCTCAAGAATGAATCGTTCATTTCTGAACTCTTCCTCTTGCGTGTGTTATGTATACTAAGAACTGTAGTTTGATTTACAACGTTAATGCTTTTAGATAAGGTGCCTGAATCGATCAACTTTTGAAATAGGAAATGTTCAAAACATTATCCAACAATACAAAATTATATCCTTTCTTTACTAATAAAGAGACTGATATGATTTTGTATATCAGGTTCGGTATCTAATAGCATTTGTTCAGAATCAATGTACTGATAATACAGGGTGACAGTGACCAACAGACTTGGCTGCAACACTTGCCCCGTTTTCTGGCTCATGAAACTTATCACCCGTTCTCAGTTCTCTACCTATTTGTAGCCCTATGTAACAGATTACATATCTGGGATCCTGATCCGGTATCAAATACCCAGGACGCAGAGGATACAGAAAAACAGTTCTTTGTAATGAACGCACCCGAAGAAGATGCATCATATGCACTTTCTTCGTTTGGGCGGCATAGGAATTCTGGCATTCCCTAATTTCCTGTTCTTTCTTATAACGATTATAAGTTGGAGCAGGACCAACGTCCCTAGCTCAGTATAACAAGCGGGTTCGGTCAATATATCAATTTTATTATCTTGATTAAGGCGTGACATGGTCGCTACCTGGAGAGAGAGAAGAAAACACTCAGCGTATGCTCTTGCAAGATCAAATTGGTTATTATTTTATCTAATCAGGATGGCTCCCACTGTTTTTATCAAATCTTCCTTCAAACCTTAAAAGGAAAGACTAGCCGGGATTAATTACACGCTACAAGTTCGCCAATCTTTCAGCTAGGCCAGTGTCGGTACTTTGAGGGAGGTTCCCCGTGCTTTTGCACGGACCTAATTACAGTAAACCTCGTTTTCCCAGAGGCGTAACCCCGTTGACACGTTTCTAGACACCTACTTGATCGGCTAATTGTAATGTGTAAAACTCTCCCAGGAGTAACAATTACTCGCAGCGGGTAACGGGATCCAACTATCACATAGAAGGTATGCAATCTCATTGCAAATTTCAACACTTGAAATTCCCGATAATATTTTGCCCCTAACGTGCTATGACCTTGACGAAAGCCAACAAACCATAGCCCGCTAGTCAAGTTCAACCCGTCATTTCTTGATTGAATTAAACCCACCCGCACGACCCTTGACGAAAGCCAACAAAGCCGCACGACTACCCTAATCCAATCGTATCGTATGCAGCAGATAAGCAGCATATAGCTACCGCACACTGCACCTTGACGAAAGCCAACAAATGTAGCAAGAATACTATATACGACTTATCTGAAATGACGGAGGGCTACGACAGGTTTTTCTGAAAACCTATTGCGTAATGAACTTGATATCGTTGTAGAATCGAATGAATTTTGAAATGGAGTGTTTTTTAGGCTTTTCTAGTTTTGCTAAAGGAGTCACTCCCGGTGAAGGGATCGTCGGTCCTTTCCTCATCGAATGAGGTGCGGGATATATCATATATATCACTGTGCAAAGCAGAAACTATAGAAGCAATCAAAAGACAAACCAAGAGTTGTAGCATCTGCCAGTTATTGCTAAAGGAGTCACTCCCGGTGAACTGATCTCGGTCATTTCCTTATCGAATAAGGTGCAGGATGTTCTATAAGGAACACCGCGATGCAAAGCAAGAACTGTAGCTACCTGTTTTTAAGAAATTCGATTCCACAACATCTTAGGTTTCTTTTTCTTTCATTAATCATATTAATGAAGTCCCATCATTTAAGCACCTAAACATCACAGATAAATACGACGTACACTTATGCCATCCGCATTCGCCTCGATGTCCCCTCTGCACCGTTTGGTTAGGTAACTAACGGCAGAGCGGGGCAGGGCTAGCGCGGGTGTAAAACATAAGTAACGCCTATATAATATATCATATATACTATATACAGTATTTATCACAGAACATCAAATGATCACATCACAGATATCGCAGCAGAAGAAACATATGAAATATTGGATATACTAGGATGTCCGTGTTTTCAATACGAGCCAGTATAAAACACGGATTCCACGGTCGCGATGAATAGCCAAACCCACATCCCTAGACCCCTACGAGAGCGGCAAGCAACCCTACCAATTCTGGAGTTAGGAGACCCGGACTCGACTCCTCGAGTTGGTCTCCCACTGGACTCCAGAACCCGGTTACTTGTGCTCCCCTCCTTGGGTCTATCCTAGTGCGGAAAAGTAAATAATATACAAATGGTGACATCTTCCGCAACCTGGAAGTGCCCCAATAAAAGAATATTACATACAGGTTTTTACATGAATGAAAATGAAAAACACTCATCTCACATAAAATAACCCCGGCTATTCAAACACGACGATCCAATAGAACATATCCAGCAACACATAACATCACATGTCATCAACGTAAATAAATATGCCCATCCCAATTGTCGTTGATATATAGAAACGAAACCGGCGATATCACACATTACACTTACGGTCGCAGAAAAGAAAGTGTAAAACTACAACAGTTGGAATCCGCAACCTACTTAGACATCACATGCCTAACCATCTGAATTCCTTAGACATCACATGCCTAACATTTATAAACCTCGCATTTTAGTCTCATTATCGAAAACACTTTTCAATATCAATTCGGGCAATTCAACAAGATTCCCGGCATTTTGATCGAATGCTCGTCGCAAACTTTAGTAGGCAGCCGCACCCCCGATGCCGTCGACGAAGTGCACCAAGGCGGAACACCGCTGCCGCGAGCACCCGAACGGATGCTTTCGACGACGGGGTTCTCCTCCAGTCACTTGGTCGGGGCTATGGGGTGTAGCTGTCTATTAAGTTTACCCGGCGAGTATCCACGTACGCTACGTGATTGCGACGGACTTTTGATCGCATCAAAATTCCGTGGCAACCGATCAAGTGAGACTAAAGTGCTATGTTTATGACATTCATATCAGTTATCTCATAACTACTTGTGGATTCCAAGAATTGTATCCCATTCCAGATAAATAGAAAATGTTAAACTTTCCGATCGAACATTCAAACACCCAAGTTTTCCCGAGACAGCTCAACACATGAAACAAGTTTAAAAACATCCAGTTCATGCCTAAGTACCAACGGTCCAGCCGTAGAAGGGTCAAGCCAACGCCTCACATGTGGCACGCCGTACTGCCCCAAACCCGATGGTTCAAAGGGCAGTTCAAGACGGTCACATAATCGAGTTAAGGTTTGTTGTCATCTAGAGGGACCATCGCGTTACTTGCACTACTTAGAACGTCATTAAACTACGGAAAAATCCAACACTTGGAAATTTCCCAACTGGGGAAAAATTGGGTATTTATATCCGGTCGAACTTTTCAACATTTTCTAAAATTATCCGGAAAAACACAGACAAAGTTAAACTTCCCGATCGAAACACGGAGTCCCCAATACAACCCAGAAAAATCAACTGTTGAGTATACATTAAAATTATCTAGAAAACACGGGAGTCAATTATAAACATTACTGTGCAAAGTGTGGTCAAAGAATCAACAATATGGCCGTGGAACCGCCGCGCCAAGTGGGGTACGTGTTCATATCATAATATTGCAATTCATACGCCCCACTTTCGTGCATTTTATAAGTAAACAGATGCTTTTGAATATCGTTTGTTGCATGTTACAGGATACAGGTTTCTGGAGCAAATACAGTGAAAAAGACACAAAACAACAGAAAAAGGCACTTTTTGACCAACAATTAGACGGATCCTAGTCAAGCCTAGACGAAGAACAGTGCAAGGTCCAAACATGTCAAGTAAACAGGTCAAAAGATACGAACAAGTTTCACTGAAGATCTAGAGAAGACCTAGAAGTCCAACAGAGAAAATACACATAGAAACAGAAAGCCAATAAGCCCAAAGGAAAGCCCACAAAACCACAGAGTCCAATTCCCTAATTTGGCCGCGGAACCGCGGCCAAACCCTGCCTGGCGTCGCGGTTCCGCGGCCATGTGGTGCCCGTGTCGATGGAATTCTTCTGGCTGTTGTGTCGGTGCAGATGTTAGGATTTTTAGGGGGTAAATCAGTAAATTCATGTCTACGAGAGTCTGTAACCCTAGCTTCACTAGTTACTTATAAATTGTAATCTAGATTTGTAAAAATGCTATGCCTCTTTATATTCAATAAAAGTGAGATTTGTTGGAGGAATCAAGAGCATCATCTTCATCTTGTAAGTCTTTAGTTTATTTAATTCCTGCCTTAGTATAATTGTTTTACTTGCCCTAGGAATCATTTAATTGCTAGTTAGCTAATTTTTAATCTGTCGTAAGATAACTATTTAAAACATAAAACACAAAAATGTTTCTTACTTATAATTCCCTAATGTGCGAGTAAAAATTCTCGCTCGTTAGGGTTAGGAACAAGGGAGTGAGTGAGAGACGGACCTCCTTCAATGTCAACTTATTTTTAAAAACGAAACCTTCATGCACACATATACGATCCGCCCCCTACGGCACCCTACCTACAAGGTAACGGTGTTCCGTAGTATAAAAGGCCGGACTTATATGATGTCCATGAAGATCACAACAATCAATAAGAAAAGACGGACAAGGATCTAGAGGAAGAAACTTTGTTTCTTCCCGATCATCCTAATCCCTTTTCCTATTGATTGTTGTGATTTTTCCTAAAAGCTTAAATCACGGCATTGAAAGAGGTGAACATATTGATCTCAACACACCTACCTTCGACCTAACCCTAATGAGTTCTTTCTCATCACATAAATTCGTCTTAAACTCAATCGATAAAAACCAAACAACGATTTGAATCAACTCGTTATAACACAAAATCAGAAACTAACACATCCCTGCGGATCGACCCGTATTCACCGGCTAGCTGCGAAGCGACGCCGTTTCTGATTACGGTAAACTACAAATTTTTGGATTAATCAAATGGCGCCGTTGCCGGGGGATGGCGTAATTTTCTCGTTTTTGTATGATTTCGGGTTGATATAAAATTCTGAAAAATTATAAAAAGCAGAAAATACAAATATAAAAATATTCTTTTCATTATCTTTATCTGTTTGAAGGGTTTCTCGTTTGAATCTTGCAGGAACAGCAAAACTTTTGGATCTGGAGTTTTACAGAAGTTCAGAACAGAAAAGAGAACATAAAAACAGAGAGGAGTTGATAACCCAGAACCACAGAAGTTTTTTCAGAGACTGGTCTCCTTCTTCCACCGCGTTTCCGCGGCAAAGGTGGGCCCAAGACCGCGGAACCGCCGCACTCTTGCCACGTCAGCACCTGAAAGTTTTTTTGTTTGTTCTCTCTCTCTCCCCTCTGAAACCTCCATATCTCCACTGTGAAAATTCTCTGCAGGTTTCTTTGCGCTAAAATAATTTCTTCCTCCCCCTTCTAAATAACAGATTTGCTGCAGGTTTGTTTGCGCCGCGCTAAAATTGATTGCAAGTGAATTTTTGTTTTGCATAATTTAATTGGACTTAAGGGGCTATTTGACCAAACTCAGATTGGGTGGGGATTTCATCACCCTTCCCAGGACCCCAGAAAACACCTAAAGCATTTTGCATTGACCACCTTTAATTAAAAAAGATTAGACTCAGACCTAAGGACAGCGAGCTCAATAGGAAAAGGACTAGGGTAGGCATCGGCCGTTTATCCTAACCGACATTGCGGTGTCTAGGCTAGTGGTTATTAATTAGGCCTACTGTAGTGGTGGTTCCTTCCCACTTACCTGGCCGTATTTGTCCTTGAAGAGGCGGTTTGAGGTCTATTTCTAGCCCTAGTTAGGAGCTGTCTAGTAGACCTAGGCGACCCTAGATCTAGGCCTGATTGTGCATGTGTGGTTGATACAGTTGTGTCACGAGTCCGTTTTCAAAAACCTCTTTTGCAAAACTCACACATAAAGAAAAAAAAAACAAATAAAAACTTTTCAAAAACTTGCAACTTGTTGCAAAAAGAAAACCTGCAAATTCACCACACCACTTTCCCTCACTAACGTTATCTTACCCCCACATTCTGTTTTTTTTTTCTGACTGCACTATCCCTTTTAGTGTATGTCACTTTGGACTAGGGATACAGACGCCCGATTAGTCCGCGTTTCGTTGGTACCGACCAACGAACCCTTCGACACCGAAGTCGAAAATCCGTCCACTTTCTTACCCTCACCTTCAACTTCTTTCACCGAAGGTATGTCGGGATTTAACCCCAACAATACCTTACCGACGGGAAGGATTCCACCTCCACCAGGTGCGAATAACCCGAACCAGCCGCCTGTTGAAGCGCCCGCACGAGTTGAGCTCCAGGACCTTTTTTACCCCATCCGCACTTCTTTACCCACCTGTCTTTCACCCCCACCGGCAAATGGGGACAATTTTGAGATTAAACCACATTTCATCAATATGCTGCCGAAATTTCACGGTTTGGAAACTGAAGACGCTTATATCTTTATTAATAAATTCCAAAATGTGTGCGCTATGATGAAAACGACCCAATTGAGTGATGACGCTATAAGGCTAAGGGTCATTCCTTTCACCTTATGTGACCTAGCCGAGAAGTGGCTATATAGCACCGCATCACATTCCATAAGAAATTGGGACGAGTTTGTGAAGGCTTTTCTGAAAAAGTTCTATCATCACCATAAAACTGCCAGAATTCGAAATGAAATAATTCAATTTTCACAACTTCCTTCCGAACCATTCTGGAAGTGCTTCGAGAGATTTAAGGACCTACTAGTTCAATGCCCTCACCATGGGATAGAAAGTTGGCAACTTTGCCAAACATTATATGAGGGACTGAACTCGGCAACGAAGCAGTTGCTAGAAACCATCTGTCAAGGTCATTTTCTCTCTAAGTGCAATGATGAGGCGTGGCAGTTTCTCGAGGATCTTAGTGAGCAGACAATACAGTGGGAGAGCACCAAGACCACATCAGCTTCTAGTGGTCAATCTAGGGCAGGCATACATCAAATAGAGATGTCGATCGCTATGAAGGCCGAGATGGCCGCTCTTACGAAAAAGCTAGAAGCGATCGAGACCAAAATCTCGTCGTCTTCTCCTGCCCCTGCTATGCCCCCACGAACTGTCTGTGCTTGTTGTGCGGATCCATCGCACCTGATCGAAGAGTGTCCTTATAATGCATCTACACAAGGACAGGATCAAGTCAATGCTGCATTTCAGCAACGACAACGAAACGATCCGTACTCTTCGACGTATAATCCGGGGTGGAGGAGTCACCTAAATTTCGCTTGGAACCAAAATCAACAATTCCAAGGAAATAATAATAATTTTCAAAGACCTCCTCCTCCACAACAACAACAACAAGCACCCTCGCAAACACAATATCAACCGCAACAATTTCAACAACAACCTTACCCTAATCAGGTGAACAACTTTGTGCCGAACAATGCTTACCAGCCAAACAATTATGTTCAACCTAATAATGATAAGGTTAGCTCGCTCGAAAGAAGTCTAGATGCGTTCCTTAAGCAATCTACACAGTCTACAGCAAGACTTGAGACTTCTATTCAATCTTTAGTGCAAAATAGTGCCTCCCATGATCAGAGTATCAAATCTATAGAGGCACAGATTGCATAACTCAATGCAGCTTTGAGCGAGCGCGAAAAAGGAAAACTCCCATCTCAACCGTTGCCCAACCCCGGTCACGCACATGCTGCCCACAATCAGCAAAATCATAATGTAAATGCAGTGACCACGTTGAGATCGGGAAAAGTGTTGCGAAACAATGTGGGCATTAACAATGACACCCCTGCCAGTGGGTCTTCTTCATCTTCTTCACCATCTTCTTCTTTAGAGCCTATTCTCCACCCTTCACATGGCTCTACCTCTTCTAGCTTGAACGGACCTAATTCTCACGACATGAACACATCTACACGAGGTACCGTTCCAACTCGACAATCTGATCCACAAAAATTGGACTCAACCACCTTTCAAAATGTTCTTTTTCCTAATCGGTTGAGATCCAATAAACCAACTCCTCAAATGGAAAAGATTGTCGAGTTGTTCAAACAGGTTAGCATAAACATCCCTCTTTTGGATGCAGTTCAGCAAGTTCCTTCATATGCCAAAATTTTAAAGGACTTGTGCACCAAAAAGAGGAAGTCGCAAGTGCCAAAGAAAGTTTTTGTGGCCAGTGCTATTAGTGATGCTCTTGTAAATTCCCTTCCCCCAAAACAAAAGGACCCCGGGTGTCCTACCATTTCGATAACAATTGGGGATAAGAATATCAATAGAGCACTCTTAGATCTTGGCGCGAGCGTCAATTTGCTACCCTATTCTGTGTACGAGCAATTGGGCGTTGGAGAGCTTAAGCCCACTCACTGTACTCTCCAAATGGCCGACCGGTCAATAACCGATCCTAGGGGAGAGCTGGAGGATGTGTTAATAAGAGTAGGGGACTTCATTTTCCCCGTTGACTTTATAGTGATGGATACACAACCTGTTGCAAACCCCCGGAACCAAATTCCGGTAATTCTAGGTTGACCATTTTTGGCTACTTCCAACGCAGTGATCAATTGTCGTAATGGTTCAATGAACCTATCATTCGGCAATATGACAATTGAGCTCAATATTTTCAAGTTAGGAAGTCAGCCTGTTGAGCCCAATGCTAGCGTACTTGACGTTTGCTCGATCAATGAGATCGCGGAGGAGGACTGTGAGTTCGAGAATTTTTTGTTCGACCACAGCAATGTTAACGCCACTAGTGCGTTCCTCCTAGAATCCGACTCAGTTTTCGCGGCGGATAACGATTTTGAATGTTTTACATTCGTCGACGACTTCGGAGACTCATCACCTGATTTGGATTCTTTTGCTTTTGCGGATGAGTTAGTAGAACCATCCGACACTGTTGCGTACACTCGGTACGAACCTTTGATGGAATCATTCGAGTTTGAAACAACTACCCCTTTGCTACCATCTATTGTTTCACCTCCTAAACTCGAATTAAAGCTTTTGCCGACACACCTAAAATATGCATATCTAGGTGATAATGAGACCTTACCTGTCATTATATCAGCCTCTCTAGCTCTTGAGCAAGAGAAGGCTCTCTTGATGGTCTTACTTAATAATCGGCAAGCTTTCGGCTGGTCTATGGCGGACATTAAGGGGATTAGTACCCTCATAGTCGAACATCATATACACTTAATGGATGATGCCAAGCCAGCACGAGATCCACAAAGGCGCCTCAATCCCATCATGAAAGAGGCGGTTAAGAAGGAAATTGTCAAATGTCTGGATAGCGGTATCATTTACCCTATTTCGAATAGCCAATGGGTTAGCCCAATCCACATCGTGCCAAAGAAATCGGGCATTACGGTCATTACAAACGAGGCAAATGAGTTGATTCCCACTCGCACCCAAACTGGGTGGCGAGTCTGCATAGACTATAGGAAACTCAATGCCGCTACAAGGAAAGACCACTTTCCTTTACCTTTCATTGACCAAATGCTCGAGCGATTGGCAGGGCACGAATTCTATTGCTTTCTCGATGGCTATTCCGGTTACAATCAAGTCCCCATCGCCAAAGAGGACCAAGACAAGACAACATTTACTTGTCCCTTTGGCACCTTTGCTTATCGTCGCATGCCCTTTGGGTTATGCAACGCACCCACGACATTTCAGCGGTGTATGATGGGGATCTTTTCAGACATGGTCAAAAAGTTCTTGGAGATTTTTATGGACGATTTCTCCATCTTTGGCGACTCCTTCGACGAGTGTTTACGCAATCTTGACGCTGTTCTTACCCGCTGCAGGGATAAGAACCTAACATTAAATTGGGAGAAGTGCCATTTCATGGTACGAGAGGGCATTGTTTTAGGACAAGTCATCTCGCAAAACGGCATCGAGGTAGACAAGGCTAAAATAGAAGTTATTTCTAACCTACCTTCCCCAAAATGCGTCAAAGATATTAGAGCCTTCCTTGGCCACGCCGGTTTCTACAGACGATTTATTAAGGACTTTAGCAAGATTGCTAGACCCTTGACTCTCTTACTGGCCAAGGACACGACCTTCGCTTTTGACTCCACATGCACTGAAGCATTTGAGTCTTTAAAACATTCACTCATCACTGCGCCTATCCTCTCATCTCCCGACTGGACGCACCCTTTTGAAATCATGTGCGACGCATCAGACTTTGCAATTGGCGCTGTTCTTGGACAGCACATTAATAAAATGCCGCACGTGATTTATTATGCTAGCCGAACACTAAATGAGACCCAACTTAATTACACAACAACAGAGAAAGAATTTTTAGCTGTTGTGTTCGCACTCGAAAAATTTTGGCCTTATTTAATCGGCTCTCCAGTCGTTGTTTATACTGATCATTCGGCTCTTCGCCACCTCTTTGCGAAGAAGGATGCTAAGTCTAGGTTAATACGTTAGATCCTTTTATTGCAAGAATTTGACCTTGTCATTAAGGACAAAAAGGGATGTGAAAACGTAGTAGCTGATCACCTATCACGACTTTCTTCTTCGCCTACGCTCGATCTTCCAATCTCTGACGTTTTTCCCGACGAACAACTCTTGACTGTTTCTTGCGAACCATGGTTCGCCGATATTGTAAATTATTTAGCCACCGGCCTGATTCCTAATGATTGGTCGAAACAGGATAAGCTTCGATTTTTGTCCCAAGTAAAGCATTTTTACTGGGATGAACCCTATCTTTTCAAATACTGTTCCGACCAAATCATTCGTCGGTGTGTGCCCGAGAGTGAGGTCAAGAGCGTGCTGTCTTTCTGCCATGATCAAGCATGTGGCGGGCACTTTGGCCCAAAGAAAACAGCCGAAAAAGTTTTGCAGTGTGGTTTCTATTGGCCACGACTCTTCAAGGATGCATTTGAATACTGCAAAACTTGCTCCCGGTGCCAACATTTGGGCTGGATTTCGCGGAGAAACGAAATGCCACTCCAACCCATTTTGGTAGTGGACATTTTTTATGTTTGGGGTATAGATTTCATGGGACCATTTCCTAACTCTTTTGGAAATGTGTATATTCTGTTGGCGGTTGACTACGTTTCTAAGTGGGTCGAGGCTGTGCCCAGTCGAACGAACGATAATAAAGTTGTCGTTCGATTCCTTAAAGAACACATATTTTCTCGATTCGGGCACCCTCGGGCGATTATAAGTGATAATGGTTCTCATTTCTGCAATAGGACCTTTGAGTCCTTGATGCGTAAATACTCTATCACCCACAAATTGTCAACGCCATATCACCCCCAAACATGTGGGCAAGCCGAGGTTTCAAATCGGCAGATAAAGCAAATTTTGGAGAAAACGGTTTCCAAACACCGTAAAGATTGGTCACTAAAACTGATAGATGCACTATGGGCTTTCCGTACTGCATATAAAACCGATCTGGGTATGTCTCCATACCGGCTTGTGTACGGGAAGGCTTGCCACCTCCCAGTGGAGATCGAGCACAAAGCTTTCTGGGCTATCAAAGAGCTAAATTTGTCTTTAGGAGATGCGGGCAGCAACAGAAAGCTGCAACTGAATGAGTTGGAGGAGCTAAGGGATGAGGCATATGACAATGCCATAACTGCTAAAAACCGAGCCAAGGTGTTCCACGATAAACACCTTTTACGAAAAACTTTTGAACCTGGTCAACAGGTTCTACTTTATGACACTCGGTTACACTTGCATCCTGGTAAGCTCAGGTCCAGATGGAGAGGACCTTTTGTGGTCCTCACCGTTTATCCGCACGGTGCGGTTGATCTTGAGAACCCTGAAGACGATACCTTATTTAAGGTAAATGGGCATCGACTAAAACCGTTCTTCACTGCGGATCCTTCGGAGGAGCTCCTGTTTTTGCAGGAGCCGCTTTACACTGATTGATCTTCCTCCGCTTTCACCCCCAAACTTTGTTTCCCAAGGACACTATTTCAAATATGTTTGGGGGTGTGTATATCATTTGTATGTACATTTCCAAAATACCATAAAAATAAGATAATATAAATAAATAAAAAAATAATATTTTTTGGACTAAATTGCAAATATGCAGATTAATAGCTGCATTTACGAATAAAACCCTCACCTTTGAGGGTGTTTTTTGTAAATCACCCCTTTCCCCCTATATAATGGAACCCGAGCCCTCCTGCCCTCACACCCTAAATATTTCATCTTCAGCAAACCCTAGCCGCCACCTCCTGTCCCCTCCAGAAAAATTTCGCCGAGCTTCCACCAGAGTGCCGCGCAACCGCCGCATCCGTCGCCTCCTGCCGCTGATCCGCCGCCGTCTCGACTCTTCTCCCCCTGAAATTTTCAGGGGAGGTACATATTCTTGTTTCCTCTCTGTTATTACATATACTTCACTGTAGAAATTTAAAATGGCCCACAAAATGCAGTACGAGAGAGATTTCTCACCGGTGTTCGCACACGAGATCTATGGTTCATACTTCCCACACGAAATTGCACAGAGGGGATGGAATTTCCTCCTCTATAACCATGGATCTGCATTTTCTGTCCCTAGCTTAGTTACCCAATTTTATGAGTCAATGTAAGAGAATAGCCTAGACAACTTAGGTTATATTAAACTGAATTGGGGAAATAATGAAATTCGCATTGATAGGGATATGATACACGAGGTTACACCGATACCACGTGTACCGGCACACGAACAACCCCTTCGCTTTGAAGATTATATTCCTTTAATGGGTAATGACTGTGCGCGAGAACTGCGCAAGGGGATCCAAGCACGGACCCTCTTCGCAAATGTTTTAACTGTGTGCCGGTGGGCACAAAACAATATTTTTGGAAGTTCTCACAACACAACCTTTTTCACCCCTTCCTTACATGTCGTTCATACTTTAATGACGAAAAACCCTAGGTTCGACATGTGCACAGTTTTGCTGCATTCCATAGGTTCGGGTAAACGAGGTAGTGTATATCCTTGTCCCATGCTCGTTACCCAACTCTGCCGTTATTTCCTCCCGGCCGAGGAATTTGACTCTTATTTGACAGATGGTACCGTAGTTCGACCACTTTTAGAGGGCGTCTCGTCGTCTTACTCTAGACTGACGGATATTTGGACACGGACAGAGCCGGGAGAAAACATACCTGCACACACCCCCAGCTCGAGCTCGACTTCGAGCGGGGAAGAGCTAACTCCCCAAGAACATGCGCGATTAATGAGAAGAACAGTGAGGAGATTAGACTCTTTGCGGGATGAGTTTCGGGCAACGGCACGAGAGCACGACCGTCGGTTGACGGAGATTGAGAGGGGGATACAAATACTGTTGGCTAGGGGGAGAGATCACGTTCACGCTCACGAGCGCGACGTGGGGCCGGGCAGTGAGGGCACTGCTTTGCTCAAGTTTGGGGGTATTAGAGGTGATGTATATAGTTATCCTTGCATTGCATATTGTATATATCTTTGTTTTCCTTTTGCATAGTTATTTCTGCATTGCATTTTTATAAAAATCATAAAAATTTAAAAATTTGAAAAAAAATAAAAAAATTAGAAAACTAAAAAAACAAATAAAAATTGAGAAAATTTCAAAAATTAAAAAAAAATTGTATTCAATTTTGGTTAGTTGACTTGAGTTGATAAAAAGGTTAACTGGCTAGGAACAACTAGATCTTAGACTTAGTAAATTAAAAACCCTAAAAATAACCTTCCTTAAAGTTTAACGGTAGAAAGTATATGTCTTTGTAGGTTATCTAGAAATAGGAAAATTTTGGGTTCAGTTCTTGGGCTAAGTCGAAACGAAGGAAAAGTATTAAAACTTTTATTAGAGTATAAGTTTGAAAAATAGTTCCTAGCTTAAGTCTAAATTCTGAAAACATGTACCCTACAAAATGCACAAACACGCACCTTGAAATTTGGATTAGTAGAAGAGACCTTGAAATACTCTTGTCTAACGTCCTTAGCACAATGAAAAAGGAAAAAAAAAGTGGATAAAGAAAAAAATGGACACTGGTTTTTGTGATTACTTAAGGCTAAAAAAAATATAGAAAAATATTTAGCGAAGGTGTTACTGCTAAAAGCCTTGGGTGTTGCAAAACTAGGAAGTACGCCTTAAAGTGCTAACGCATCTTGTAATCGGTTGTTGGTACCTCAAGAAGTATTAACAGTCGCATGAAGGATGTGAAAGCGAAGTCTCACAAGTGCTTTGGACAATGGACGGGAGTACGATTGCTTGATTTGAATTTCCAAGTGTAGGGGTGATACTTACACACACGTAGGGATATATGATTGGAGTTTAGATAAGAGAAAGGAATGAAGAATAGAACTTGTGTCTTTAATAGAGTTGATAGAAATTCCTAAGTGGAAATGGAACTCTAGAAGGAAAACTTAAGAAATGCCGAAAGCTAGGTAATTCTACAGGATATATGTAATCTTAAGTTAAATAATGAGGAAGTGTGAAGAATACGGTTGGATAATTTGCGAGTTAAAAGATAATAGAATTCCTTATTAGAAAACCTGATTAGAAAACAAAAGTCGAAAAACCAAGTTGATAGGCTTTTGTGGGTGTAATCCGCTGAAAACCCTCAGGAGACAACACTCCTCCTACTAGGGACACCAAGAGGTTTAACGGCTTGTTGCACGTGCTCAGTGCAATCGCGTTTCCCTGCGAAAGTGTGGCTAGGTCAGAATAAAATAATAAGTTTGCTCGAGGATGAGCAAAAGGTAAGTTTGGGGGTATTTGTTCACATCATAATATTGCAATTCATACGCCCCACTTTCGTGCATTTTATAAGTAAACAGATGCTTTTGACGATCGTTTGTTGCATGTTACAGGATACAGGTTTCTGGAGAAAATACAGTGAAAAAGACACAAAACAACAGAAAAAGGCACTTTTTGACCAACAATTAGACGGATCCTAGTCAAGCCTAGACGAAGAACAGTGCAAGGTCCAAACATGTCAAGTAAACAGGTCAAAAGATACGAACAAGTTTCACTGAAGATCTGGAGAAGACCTAGAAGTCCAACAGAGAAAATACACATAGAAACAGAAAGCCAATAAGCCCAGAGGAAAGCCCACAAAACCACAGAGTCCAATTCCCTAATTTGGCCGCGGAACCGCGGCCAAACCCTGCCTGGCCCCGCGGTTCCGCGGCCATGTGGTGCCCGTGTCGGTGGAATTCTTCTGGCTGTTGTGTCGGTGCAGATGTTAGGATTTTTAGGGGGTAAATCAGTAAATTCATTTCTACGAGAGTCTGTAACCCTAGCTTCACTAGTTACTTATAAATTGTAATCTAGATCTGTAAAAATGCTATGCCTCTTTATATTCAATAAAAGTGAGATTTGTTGGAGGAATCAAGAGCATCATCTTCTTCTTGTAAGTCTTTAGTTTATTTAATTCCCGCCTTAGTATAATTGTTTTACTTGCCCTAGGAATCATTTAATTGCTAGTTAGCTAATTTTTAATCAGTCGTAAGATAACTATTTAAAACATAAAACACAAAAATGTTTCTTACTTATAATTCCCTAATGTGCGAGTAAAAATTCTCGCTCGTTAGGGTTAGGAACAAGGGAGTGAGTGAGAGACGGATGTCTCTCACCTCCTTCAATGTCAACTTATTTTTAAAAACGAAACCTTCATGCACACATATACGATCCGCCCCCTACGGCACCCTACCTACAAGGTAACTGTGTTCCGTAGTATAAAAGGCCGGACTTATATGATGTCCATGAAGATCACAACAATCAATAAGAAAAGACGGACAAGGATCTAGAGGAAGAAACTTTGTTTCTTCTTGATCATCCTAATCCCTTTTCCTATTGATTGTTGTGATTTTTCCTAAAAGCTTAAATCACGGCATTGAAAGAGGTGAACATATTGATCTCAACACACCTACCTTCGACCTAACCCTAATGAGTTCTTTCTCATCACATAAATTCGTCTTAAACTCAATCGATAAAAACCAAACAACGATTTGAATCAACTCGTTATAACACAAAATCAGAAACTAACACATCCCTGCGGATCGACCCGTATTCACCGGCTAGCTGCGAAGCGACGCCGTTTCTGATTACGGTAAACTACAAATTTTTGGATTAATCAGTACGGCCGTGGTTCCGCGGCGGTTTGACAAAGTTAGGACTCCGTTTTGCACAGTAATTCATAAAAAACCCTGCTTAATTTTCTGCATATTTTTAATATAGAAAAATCCACATTTTCAAAAATTGGACAGAGAGGGGTATGAATTCGGGTTTCGTGTTCCGTTCGGATTTCTAACATCGTCTACACTTCGCTTAAGGCTCTAGCTAGGCTCTGATACCACTGTAGGGTTCCTAGGCACACTCAAGAGGTCTCACAAGGCATCAACCATGCCAATTTCAAATTTTTCCGGTGCCGAGAAACCCTAACTAGATCGTTGACTACAGGTAATGGTGATAACTATGCAAGTAAACAAATTTATTGCTAAGCGAACGGAAATACAACCTTTGTAGATCCGGTCTTCCACCTCCATAGCTCCGTGATGATGTCCCCTCGCTGCGATCATCGGATCCCGGGCTCTAGTGTTGGCTTCATCGGAGAAATGGGCGGGCTAGATTGTCGACTTCGATGCCGAAGATGATCTACGTCGAGACAACTCAAGATCAAGCTCCAACTTCATCAAGTCATGAAACTTGTGAAGAAAACACCCTATACTACTTGGCAAGTGGTAGAGGATGAAGAAATAGGAAGTGGGTTCACTGTAGAATTGGATTTCTCACTCTTTTTCTCATTTCACCATTGAAGCTAGCAAGCTTCTTTCTTCTTGAAGAAGAAGAGAAGAAGATAATATGATAAGAATATATGAATAATAGAAAATAAATGATTCTTATCATATTAGCAACCATGGTTAATTGTAGAGAATGAACTAGGGTTAAGTTGAATGGTTAGGTTAAAGGAAAGAAACAAAATGGTCAAGCTTTCAAACCTTCATGAAGTTTCAACAAAAGAACAAAATTAGCCACCATTTTATTTCTTTCTTAAATGAATAAATAAATAAATGTATAAGCAAATAAAGCAAATGAAACCCTAACCATTAACTAACTATGGTTTAATACAAACATACACTCAAGTTAGCATGTATCATCAAACATGATACAAACTTGTGCACAAAAATATATCACATATACAATGTGCACAAACAAGTGAGAAAAACATCTTATGTGAACCAATATTAGTTAATGTAAAGTAATATATCAAATATATAATTATACATTAAATCATTAAATCAACAGTTGATTTAACGATCCGGTCATATCGCATATGACCGACTAATATTCAATGTATCGGCTTATCGAATCAATCCTTGATTCGATAACTAGGTTATATCGCATACAACCAATCGATACATTCATCGCGAGAATAGAATACGGTATCACATACACGCATTATTCTCGGTCCCGTACATATCTCATATGCGCTCCTATTTCGTTTCGCTTGAGCCAGGAAACCTCTGTGTAGGACTCTAAAGACTCGTCAATACGCCGGCAGCAGGTGATGATCATATCAAACACCCACAAGCCGCAAGCGGTCTGCTAAACGTAACGGCCACCCGGGTATTGAGCGATCGGAAGATCGACGAGCAAGCCAGCTCACACTCCTGTGAATCCTACCAGTAACACTTACCGTACAGTCCGGTATGTTCGTCTGATATGTCGCATATCTCGCCTAGGGGTGATAAACGTCAGACCCCAATAGCTCGATAAGTTGTGTCGAAATGAGGTCTATAACTGTTCGAGATACTACTGGTAACACTTACCAGTAAATCTCAGCAACCCTGGACAGGGATTTCCGGTTATAGCCAATCGAACACAGTGCAACATCAACTCCCTATACCGGGAGAGACGAATCCCCTCCTATCGCTCATTGCCTCCATGTGATTCGGGACTGTACCCAAAAACCACCGTTTTTCACGCCCTCTTGGACGTGGTAAGGTGGAAATCAAAGCACAGTGGGAATCACACAAGACTTTATGACGATCTCGGGTCTACAGACTAATCTGTACCAGTGACACCAGAGAACTGCCATCGGACGTAAGGTATAATACCATCTGGGAGTTCTCGGCGAGTCCGTCCAGTGTACCCAGTCTCCACTGAGCACCCGTATATCATCTCTGATGTCAAACACCAATGGATATGGGATCATCCATCGCCCATCTGTATGGGTCGAGAAGGTATACGCTAGTCTATTCTGGTATATCGATGCCCCGTCTCGATACACCCACGACTAGGGACCTTGAAGGATGTACTTATGGACTACCATGTCCCCACTAGTATGATCTGCATCATAGTCCAAGCAGTCAAGTACACATCCTAAGGGCTTTACCAACATGTAACAGAGAGACAATCAGTATACACGTTCAGATAAAGAGGAACCAGATAGGATACTATCATGTCGAGCAAGAAAGTCCTCCCTATATATGTCCAAGCATCCACTACAATATACATCCTATGTATAGTAATGGCCTCTAGGGCATACATATAACTAACAATATATATATGCGATATATGTTAAATGTATTATTTTCTTTTGTTGCAAATGTATAATATATATGTGATATATATTATTGTGACGTGATATGATTTATTATGAAACATGTTTAAGGATGATAAAAAGCGATTAGGGTTTGATTAGGGTTAGCTCCTTCTTGTTCATTCTAGAAGGATTCTCTTTTGTCTTGGTTAAGATATTTTGGTTGATACTTATCCTTGACTCATACTTAACCTAACCAAACCCTAGCTCTAGTTTATTCTCTACAAATGTTTAACCTCTCATCCTGACCATGGTTCCATAATCAATTATATACTCTTATCTACTTTTCATCACAAAAGGATGATTCTCATTATTCTTCATCTTCTTCTCTCTTGAGTTTGAGAGAGAGCTCACTTGTGATTTCTTTTATGATGAGTTCTTGTGAGAAAATGATATAAAAAGAAAGCATAAATACTACTCCATCATACTCATCTAATCTAGCCCTTTAGATTAGGGTGTTCACCTCATTAGAGTGAGAAAGCTTGGGTTATAGAAACTTCGACGTAGATCATCGGAGAAGTGGAACACTTCAAGCTAGCATGGATCATTCGAGTCGTGGAGCTTCTCTTGAGTCCGGGAGATCGTGGATCGCGGCGAAGGGACTTCTACTCGGAGCTTGTGAAGCGAAGGAGCGGACTACAAAGGTTGTAATCCCTCACACTTAGGTTTAAAGATGTTATCTTGCATGTTAAACCCTAATAATCTAGCAAAGATCCCGTCTTTGGGTTGTTCGGCACATCTAAAATTTTATTCGGGCATGTTTGATGCTTTATAAACCTTCACAAGAGTGCCTAGGAACCCTACAACATGATGGTTGAAGACCGAAGGACACGGATCGATTCGGTATAACCATTCTAACTCCTTTGCATATTTTGTTATCTAGGGCTTATGGATAGATCCGGGTAATTGGTTGTGGTAGCGTTAAGTTTTATAAATTTTTGTTCCGCATTTGGTCATGGATTGATGGCCGGGGCGCTGCCGTAACCCAACATAAACCCTAGCTGCCAACCCCTTGCAACCCTAGCCGTCGTCCCCTAAGCCATCGACCCTTTGCAACCTTAGCCGCCAGCCCCTTGCATGCCTAGCCGCCATCAAACCTTAGTTTTTTGTTTCGTCGATTTTTGTCGTATTTATGATCTGATTCAGATCTGATCTGGATTCACACAATATTATCCAGACCTTTTTTGTTGGTTGTTGGATGTCGTATGTTGATGCGAATATTGATTTGATTATCGTTGGTTGTTGGTCGTTGTTTATTGTTGGTTGTCGTTCGTCGTTGTTCGTTGTGATTGTGTTGGTTGTGGTTGTGGTTGTGGTTGATCGCCGCTGCTGGAATTATGTCAATGACATCAGGCAATGGAGGAAGTTTATTTATCTCGGCTGATTTTATTCCTATAGTATCGACAAAGTTTAATGGTGATAATTATACCCAATAGTTTGTTATAGTTGAGACCTTCTTGATGGGTAAACGGAAGTTGCATTACTTGCTGGAAAGTCCTCCTGCTAAGGACAAGTTTGAAAAGAAATATGATAATTGGCTTGCTCAAGACGCACAGATTCGGACTTGGTTGTGGAATAGCATGGAACCTAATATGAACAACAACGTTGTGTTTTTGCCTACGTCGAAAGAGATATAGGAGCAAATTAAAAATACATACTCGGGTTCTTGCAATATTGCACGCATTTATCAGCTGTATCAGGATTATTTCCGGACGGAAAAAGGAACGAACTCTCTTGAAGATTATTACTCTTTCAATAGATTATGCTAGGAATTGGATTTGTATCGTCCTATTTCTTCCAATGTTGCGGAGATGAAGAAGCAACGTGAGATGCTGAATGTTGTGCGATTTTTATCAAGTCTTCCCTCGGAGTATGAGTCCATTCGATATGTTGTTTTAGGGAGTTCAGAGATTCTGACCCTTTATGAAGTATTCTCCAGGTTGCGTCGTTCTTCCGTATCAGATCCTTCGTCTAATGTGTATGGTGATAGTAGTATGGATAAGTCTGCATTGATAACCACATATGGCAGTACACGTGGTCGTGATCGCGGCTTTTCATGGTGGTCATGGTGGTGATCGTGGTGGTAGTCGTGATGGAGGATGTGGTCGTGGTCGAAGTGGAAAGTTGTGGACGCTGTGGGAAATCATGCCATTCTGTTGAATTTTGTTGGGATCTACATGGCAGACCTTCTGCTAATCATGCATTCTCTCAGGGTGATATATTGGAGTCCTCACATCCCACTGCTCCATTTGATGCGGCATCTTCGACATCAAAGATGATATCTATTTCTGAGGATAAGTATCACAAGCTCCTCTCTACTCAACGGTCTGCTTTTGTTGCCATGGTAACTCATGCTTCAGGTACTCCTATAGCTTATAGTGCCACTAGCAAGTCCTGGATCATTGATTCAGGTGTTACAGATCATATGACGGGTAATCGTGATTCTTTTATTTCTTCTCTTCCGTTTTCATCTATTTATCATGTTCCACGATTTTCTATTAGCTTATTGTCCGTTAGCAAACTTACGAGATCGTTGAACTGATATGTAACATTTTATCCAAGGTTCAAGAACTCGGTTTCGATTTCATTTTTGGTCTTTCATAATTTTATTAGTTTCGCTGGGTTTCGGCTGGTTTCTCTAATGTCGGTTCAGGTTTCGGCTTCAACGTTAATACAACATAGATAAGTGTAGATATATTAAATACTTAAATTTATGGTTCTATATTACAAGACAATGATCCTGGTGTTTAAAAATCTAGACATGATGCAAAATATATTGAAAAGTGTACTTAGATAAGTATTAATATAGGGTTTAAGTTCACTTTTTTGCGGTTTTCTAACAACGAAAGCCTACAATGATTACAATGATAGTAAAAACGGTATAAAAAAAATAAGTTTTTAAATGTTTCGGGCGAAACGATTTCGTATCGGTTTCGGATTTCGTATAGGTCTCGGGTTTCGTATCGGTCTCCACCGAAACCGATACGAAACCACCACATATCGGTGGTTTCGGCCGAAACTTCGAACCTTGATTTTATTTTTCACATTTTATCTTTCAGGATCTGCAGACCAGGAAGCTGATTGATGGCAGGCACGAATCTCAAGACCTTTATTATCTAAACATGAATGTTGTTTTTTCTTCATGTTTCGCAGCTTTGTCCTCATCAATTTCTCCTCTTCAGCTCTACCGTAGACTGGGTCATCCCAACTTAAAGGTTCTTCAGGATTTATTCTCGCATCTTAGGTCAATAAAATCACTTGATTGTGAGTCGTGTCGGTTTGGTAAACATCATCATACATCTTTTTCTATTTCTAAGAGTCGTATGTTGAACTCTTTTCATTTAGTACATTCAGACATTTGGGGTCCTTTCAATTGGCCATCATATTTAGGTTTTAAATATTGTCATATTTGTGGATGATTTCTCTCATATCACTTATTTGTATTTGATGAAAAATCGCTCTGAATTAAGTAATATATTTCGTATCTTTCATTTGGAAGTTCAAAACCAATTTGGTGTGTCGTTGAAAATCCTACGTACAAATAATGAAGAATATGTTTCTGATATTTCAATAAATATCTTGCTGATAATGGGATTGTACATCAGACGTCTTACTCATATACCCTTCAACAAAGTGGGGTTGCTGAACGGAAAATGTGTCATTTATTGGAAATTGCTCGTTCTTTGTTGTTTCATATGTATATTCCCAAAAAGTACTAGAGTGATGTTTTAACTGCATGTTATCTTATTAATCGTCTACCCACTCCTAATTTGGGAAGAAATTCTCCTCATCATGTTTTGTTCCTAGGGATTTCACATTTTCCACCACCTGCTAAAGTGTTCGGTGGTGTATGTTTTTTCATAGACTTGCTCCTGGAGGTGATAAATTGGATACTTATGCCATTAAGTGTGTTTTCTTAGGCTACTCTCGACTTCAGAAAGCCTACAAATGCTTTGACCCTATATTGAATAAATATTATGTTTGAGCAGATGTCACTTTCTTTGACAATATACCATATTTTTCTTCGTCAATTGAATCCTCTACTGAACCATCCATGTTGTCTCTTAATTGTTTAGCTCTTGTGGATGTTGATTTAATTCATGTCAAGCCCCGCTTCCCAAAAGAGCGGTAATGGTCACTTGACAAGTCCGTGACGTATTTATTCGGAGAAAGTCCTTTCTCGAAACGAATACGTTAAGCATTTATAAGCAATATAAAATAAAGTAAGAATAAACATGATCGTAAAATTCTAAAAACTGCTTATTACATTAAAAGTTTCATAGAGTTTCAAACCGATAACAAGACATCTGAATACAAAAAATATAATATAAATAAGCCTTAATAAAGAGGCATACAGAAATGAAAATGCTAAAAGGAAACTAGTCGTCTGTTTGTGATGTGAGTTGAGAGTACTCATTTTCCGTCGCTTCTATTTTCTCTGTCTCAAAGTCATCTGACGAACATTCCAAGAAAAGAAAGAAAATAGGGTGGAATGCCCGTTAACGAACTTGCGTTCGTGTAAGTCCCCTAAAGAGATGTGAATTATATAATTAAAGTGTAAAGCGACGTGTAATATAGTATGAATGGAAATCATTATTATTTGAATAAGTTTGACATGGCAATTATATGATACATGAGTTTGGCAATATAGCATGTGTTGGTCAATGTAAGCATGTAATTAGTGTATATGGTGAACATGAAGTGAATGTCAATGTGTTCTAACAGGTCTCTACAAGGAAAACTAACATAACGATAGTTCAAGTGTAAATGTCAACCAATCTCAAAAATATTGTAACGACCCTAATTTTTCTGTACAAAATTTTTCTTCTTAAAATACAGAAAGGAGTTTGCAAGCCTGAGCACAATTTAAAAGTTATTCTTGTTTAAGAACGGCAAGAAATAGCTTATAGCTCATTGGTAAAACCTTGCACTGCAGTGACGCAGCCTCTGTGTTCGAACCATTTCAGCCACATTATTTTTCCTAATTTTTCTTTTAAACTTTTTGAACGCCCAAAAGTTTACCCTGTGTTCGAACCATAACAGTAACTAAGACACGTGGCAAAAATCCAAGCACCCAACGCTTCAGCTCGACCGGCAAGATCGGCCCCCCGACCGGCGCCGACGGTCCCCCGTAGGGAAAAGTCCCTGTGCTTTGCCCACTAAACCCTTGGCCTACCCCCACCCCTCCTGTTCTGTTTGATTTTCCTGAAAATTAACAGAGAATTAAAATGAAGCTTTAAATCCAATTATAAATGCTTTTTAATTCTTTCTTCAATTCCAAAATCCTAATTCCACCCTATAAATACAACCCCATACCCTAGCTCCTATTCATTCTGAAATCTTTTGTCAAAATTATCCAAAATTCTTAAGTCCAAGAAGAGTACAAGTGGAGTTAGCCCTAGGTCAAATTCCGGCGAGGATTCGAGATGTTTCCGGCGACCCCACATCTCCACGAAGGCTAGTACCCTCATCCTCTACCTTCCTCGCTCCTTTAAACTTTTAAGTCGCATCTCCCATATTCTCTTTCTACCATAAAAATTCTTCTTTTCAAAACATGTCGGTAAGTGGAGTTATACCGACATTTGTTTCTAAAACCTTTGAAAACCACAATTCTTCTTAAGAATCACTTGTGCTCATGTATATACCTTACTTGTAATCATTTAACTAATGTTTAGAAACCAATTTCACTCTAAAACTCCATGTTAAATAACTTTAATTAAGTTTTTACGTTTAAATACCATGAAGTTTACATACGACATCTTTTAATTGTTTTACTTAATATTACCTTTAGAAAACCTCATGAGGTAATGAGCTACCTCTCACATACACACATCTAGACATAGCACGATTCTCTTGAACAATATTTTTGTGGCAAAATACGACTTTTCATCAAAATACCTTAAACTATTAAAAACCCGGATTTCTTTAAATTGTGTTACTTAATTCTTTGCAATTGTGCCTCTACAACCTATTTCGAGAAACCCGCTAATGGATGGTGCTGATTATCGCATATCCACGGGCTAGTAGGGCGAGATGCAGACCTCCTCATGGAGCATACGATCTCGATAGAATTTTAATACAATTTTTAAGAAAAACGAGGATTTCTATTTTATAATAAAAAATTATTTTTTATAATTATATAAATATTATCAAACCACATATTTTTAAGATATTATTAAATTCCATGTTTTCTAAATAAAATAAAAGAATTACAAGTTTCATGAAAATACCATTAAGAATCAATACAAGTCAAATTTTACACTAAAATACTTTGTGTTGGGTTACACTAGCGCCCCGGCCATTTACTATCGCCATTTGCGGAACAAAATTTTTTCTAGGGTTTAAAACTGGCACTAAATGAAACCCGACAACCGGATCTACCATAAACCTAACTAGCTATAACTAGGAGGAGCTATCTACTATGAAAAGTAGTCTTACCAAAAGATCCGTGTTCTTCGGTCTTGTTTCCTCTTCCTTAGCTCTAAGTGGCCTCCATGATCGAGCTTGATCTTCTTAACTTGCTTGTTCGGTTCTCTGGGATGGATCTTGTTCGTTGGTCCTCCTCCGTCGTAGATGATCCACCCGAGGGATGTGGTCCATGGCTCTAGCTCCAAACTAAGTATCAAAAGGAGTAACCAGTGAACTTGGATTGCTAGTCTAAGAACTCTAGGATATAGTCTAGGGTTCTAAGTGTGTTTCTATCTCACTATCTCACCCCCTCTCTTGTTTCTCAACACATGAAAGTGTAGAGAGGAGGTAGATGATGAAGGTGGAGGAGCTCAAGAGAAGGAGAGCAGAGTGAAGCAAAATGGTGAGAGCTTGGGAAAAAATGAATCATACAAGTGAGAAAAATCCCCACTTTGGTTTTGTAAAACAATTTCCACAAATAAAATATTCAACCATACTTCAATAGAGAGCACAAATGAATTGAAAATTCATTTGTCAACAATATTGAGACATGGCTCTCACCATACTCTCATCACCTCACTTTATACCTCATTTTCCATTTTAAAGATAAATGGAAAAATCAAGAATGAGGTGTCTACCTTCTAGAATGTATTTCGTATAAAATACGGATTACAGTCTACCGTGTATACATACACGTATTCGTATAAAAATATGAATACTCGACGAGATAGAATTACACAAAGAACATAATACTAGAATATACATATCAAAATATATATGTAAATTATTAAATCAATACCTGATTTAATAATCCGGCTCAAAACCCTAGCCGGCTAGTATTATTAACTGTCCGATCGAAAATCCGGGTACAAAGTACCATTAATCAATCGGAATCCTGCACGTATCCAATACGGCTACTACATCATTTCGTCTGAACCAGGAAAACTCTCTGTGTGGGACTCTAAAGACTCGACAGTACGCCGGCAATGAGTTACTAGATAAATCCATAACCACAAGCACGTCAGCGGCACTAGCTGTACGTAACGGCTACTCGGGTACCTATTGAAAAGGAAGGCCAACGAGCAAACTCATCCAGATCCCTACTAAGCCTATCCGTGACAATCTTCGTACAGTCTAGTCTCTTCGTCTGAGAGTATCGCATACCGGGTCTAGGGGGTGGTAAACGTCAGACCCAAATAACCCGATAATTCGTGCTGATGTGGCTCAGGACCAATCCGGGAAACTACTGATCAACCTATCAGTAAATACCAACTGCCTTGGCCAAGGTCTTATCCGTGACAATTTCTTCACAGTCCGGTCTCTTCGTCTGAGAGTATCGCATATCGGGAGAGACGAATCCCTGACAATCACTCACTGCCTCCATGTGGCTCGGGACTGTACCCAACCAAAACTTGTTTGCACGACTCAATAGATCCGTGGTACGGTAGTGATCAAAATACAGTAGGAACTCACATGAGACAAATGACGATCTCAGGTCCGAAGACTAACCTGTATACATGTCACCTGAGAACTTCCATCTGACGATAGGTATAGTACCATCTAGAAGTTCTCGGCGAGTCCGTCTAGTATACTCACCCCCTGTGAGCACTTGTATACGATCTTAGGTGCAAAAGACCAATGGCTGCGGGACCAACCATCGCCCCTCATCGGGGTCTAGAAACATATACACCAGTCTACTGCGGAATATTGATGCCCGTCTCGATACTCCTACGACTATGGACCATTTAAGGATGTGCTTATCGACTACCCTACTCCCATAAGTATGATCGCCATCACAGCGCAGGTAGTCAAGATCCTACGGGCTTTATCAATATGTATGGATAATACGTAACAACAAGTAGAACATATGCACATGTTAAAATAAAGACAAACCAGATAGCATACTATTATATCGAGCAAGATTGTCCTGTAGATACATATGTCCAAGCATCCACATGTATACATATACAACAATGGCCTCTAAGGTATACATATCCAACAATCTCCCACTTGCACTAAGGCCATATATTGGTGTACCGAGTACCCAACGTCTACTCTAGGGCCAGCTGTTGGCGTATCGCATACCCAACATCTCAAAAATTCACTCGAACTGCGCTTGAGGGAGGTCCTTCATGAATGGATCCGTCGTGTTGTCTTTTGTGTCCACTCTCCGCACCTCGATCTGTTGGCGATCAACGATCTCCCTAATCAGGTGATACCGCCTTAAGATATGTCTGGATTTCTGATGGGACCGTGGTTCCTTCGCTAAAGCTATAGCCCCATTGTTATCGCAATACAAAGGTATCGGATTAACAATGGACGGAACCACCTCATGTTCAGTAATAAACTTCTTAATCCAGACGATTTCTTTTGCGGTATCGCTGGCAGTAATATATTCAGCCTCTATCGTCGAGTCTGCGACGGTGTCCTGTTTGGAACTCTTCCAACACACTGCCCCTCCATTGAGGGTAACCACAAAACCCGAAACAGACTTGCTGTCATTCTTGTCACTCTGGAAGCTTGAATCGGTAAAGGACTTGACCTGCAGGTCTCCATTTCCATAAACTAAGAATATCTCCTTAGTCATTCTCAGGTACTTGAGAATGTTCTTTACTGCTGTCCAGTGGTTTTCACTTGGGTCTGACTGATACCGGCTTACCACGCTAAGCGCCTAAGCTACATCCGGTTTTGTACATAGCATCGCATACATTATAGATCCTACCGCCGAAGCGTAGGGTATAGTACTCATGCGAACCCTCTCCTCATCAGTCTTGGGAGACATCTCTTTGGAGAGGATGATTCCGTGCAATACGGGTATGATACCGCACTTGGAATCTTCCATACTAAATCTCTTTTGTACAGTCTCTATGTACCTGGACTGTGAAAGTCCCAATAATCTCTTGTATCTATCTCTGTAGATCTTGATTCCCAGAATGTACGAGGTATCACCCAGGTCCTTCGTGGAGAACCTTTTTGACAAGAATAGCTTGACCGATTGTAGCATAGGAATATCATTTCCTATCAAAAGAATCTCGTCCACGTACAAGACTAGGAATACGATAGTTCGTTCTACAATCTTCTTATATATACACGGCTCATCCTCGTTCTTGATGAAGTCAAATTCCTTGATTGTTTCATCAAAACAGATGTTAAAGCTCTGCAATGCTTGCTTTAATCCATAAATGGATTTAAGCAACTTGCACACCTTCCCGATGCTTCCACTGTCTACAAAACCCTCCGTCGTATCCATATAAGCGCACTCTTCCAAACTTCCGTTTAGAAAAACCGTTTTTACATCCATCGGCCAGATTTCATAGTCATGGAAGGCAGCAATAGCAAGTAGGATCCGAATGGATTTGAGCATAGCCACTGGAGAAAGGGTTTCGTCATAGTCCACACCCGGTCTTTAACGAAATCCTTTTGCAAAAAGTATAGCCTTATAGGTTTCCACCTACCCATCTACACCAATCTTCCTTTTGTAGATCCATTTGCATTCAACGGGTTTTACCCCAAGTGGAGCAATATCCAAGGTCCACACTTTATTGGCGTACATGGACTCCATTTCGGATAGCATAGCATCCAGCCCCTTTTCAGAGTCCCTACTGATAATGGCATGCTTGAAACTAGTAGGATCATTTTCTTCCAAAATACAATCCTCTCGATCCCCGTCTATGAGAAAACCGTAGTATCTCTCAGACGGATGAGAAATCCTACTAGATCTGCAGAGTGGTTGAGGTTCGTCTGGGACTTCTAAATCTTGAGGTTCTACCAAATCCTCAGTTTGAGTTTGTGGTTCTAACATTTCATCCAGTTCTACCGTGCTCCTACTTATTTCTTTTGCAAGAAATTGCCACTCTAAAAAGGTGGCGCGACGAACAACGAACACTTTTTGTTCCTCAGTGTGGTACAACAGATATCCTAGAGAATTTTTAGGATATCCCACAAACTTCCATAAAACTGACCGTGCCTGAAGTTTGTTCGGATTTTGTACTTTTACCTAGGCCGGACAACCCATATCTTAATACGTTCAAGATACGGTCTTTTACCACTCCATATTTCATATGGAGTCTTAGGCAAGGATTTGGATGAAAGCTGATTCAATAGATATGCTGCTGTTTGAAGCGCATGTCCCCAAAACGAAAGAGGCAACTCGGCGTTACTCATCATGGAGCGAACCATATCCAACAGGGTACGGTTCCTCCTCTCCGATACACCGTTGTGCTGTGGTGTGTAAGGAGGAGTAAGATGAGAGAGAATTCCATTCTCTTTTGTAGGGTTGCTAGGCACGCGCACAAGGGTCTACGAGGCATCAACCATGCCCGATTAAAATTTTAGCCGTGCCGAACAACCCAAAGCCGGATCATTAAACTAGGGTTTAGGCGAAAACAAGCATGCTAAACTCTTTAACACTAAGTGAGAGAGATTACAACCCTTGTAGATCCGGTCCTTCAATTCATTAGCTCCGTGTAGATTTCCCCATCGCTGCGATCGTGAACTCCGAACTCTAGAGAAGCTTCACAAGAAGAACGAACGTGCTTGCTTCGATGACTTCGAGGCCGAAGATGATCTACGTCGGGGAGACACTAACTCAAGCTATTCCTTCACTAGGTCATGAACTTTGTGAAGAGAACACACTTTACTACATGGCAAGTGGTAGAGGATGAAGAAGTAGGAAGTGGGCTCACTTTAGAATTGATTTTCTCACACTTTTTCTCATGGCACCATTGGAGCTAGTAAGCTTTTCATGGAGCATGATGAAGAAGAAGAAGAAAGAATAATATCATCATATGAATTACTCTCCTCTCAATAATGTAACCATGGGTGAGTTAAGCTATCATGCTTAACTCTTGTAGAGAATTAACCAAAGCATGAGATTAAGGGTCGGGTTAACTAAATATCCTTAAGAATGACAAAAGAGTTGACTTTGTCAATATTTCCACAAGCTTCTTGAAAGCTTGAGAACTTTGACAAAGTCTTTCTCTTTTGTTATTCTTAAGATATAAACAAAACCCTAATCTTTATCCTAATCTTGGTATAAGCCTCATACACCCAACTTTGATGTATCATCAAGCATGATACAATCATATGTACACAAATATATATCACATATACACTTATGCACAATGTAGTGAGAAAATAAATCATAAGTGAGCTAATACTAGTTAATGTAATGTAATATATCAAATATATAATTATATATTAAATTATTAAATCAACTCTTGATTTAATAATCCGGCTATAACCGACTAATATCATGTGTAACAACTTATCAAATCAACACTTGATCCGATAACCCGGCTATATCGCATACAACCGATCAATGCCACGAATCGCGAGAATAGAATACGATATCTCATATCGTATTAATCTCGGTCCCGCGCAAATCACATATGTGCTCCTACTCCGTTTTGCTTGAGCCAGGAAAACCCTTTGTAGGACTCTAAAGACTCGTCAATACGCCGGCAGTAGGTGATGATCATATCAAACACCCACAAGCCGCAAGCGGTCTGCTAAACGTAACGGCCACCCGGGTATTGAGCGATCAAAAGATCAACAAGCAAGACTGTACATTCTCCGATGAATCCAATCAGTAACACTGCCGTGCAGTCCGGTCTCGTCGTCTGATATGTCGCATATCTCGCCTAGGGGTGCTAAACGTCAGACCTCAGTAGCTTGATAAGTCGTCTCGATATGAGGTCTATAACAGTTCGAGAAACTACTGATAACACTTACCAGTAAATCTCAACAACCCTGGCCAGGTATTTCCGGTTATAGCCAATCGAACACAGCACAACATCAACTCCCTATACCGGGAGAGACAAATCCCCTCCTATCGCTCATTGCCTCCATGTGATTCGGGACTGTACCCAAAAATGTCACGACCCGAAAGTACGGAACATGACCGGCACTTAGACTACGAACGTCTCAAGGCGTACGTATGCTAAGTAAGCCGAAACCTAGAAATCCAAACCAAGAGAAGTAGTAGAGAATAGGAAGAACCATATCAAATCAACCTGTATGCAACATAATATACAACGCCTAAAGGCGAGGATCACAACAGAAATGGAACTCAACCAGAAAGAAACTCAAGAAATATAACATGCTACTCTATGGTCGAAAGAATAACATTACTGGTCTCTATCTCAAAAAATACAAGTTTGGTTGATAGAACTTCTAGATACAACTGAAATATAATATACAAGGTATAATGATGGGTAAGATACAATAAACCCACCTACTAGAAAGTCACCCGAAAAGAAACCGTGCCCGCAAAGCCGTAATGAAATCCGTACGGCAACACCTACAAGAAACTGGGGCACAACGGGGGTGAGTTGCCAACTCGTGAGTAGAAAAAGATCTACGAACAGAAAATCGCATGAATAACGCAACCTAGGTCAATGATCATAATATATCCTCAAAATATGAATAACATGCAGCCTATAACAATGCCTAGGGTAATTCTAACCCGAGTGTGATCTCATGTGCCCGTGTCAGTGCCTCAGGTAGCAATATATCATATGAATGAGGTATGAATGCATGAAAACAGAATACATGTAAATGAAGAAACTGTTTTCATAAATTAGTGAGATTTCCTTTGTATTTTTAAAATGAGGCATCATAAATGAAATCAGCATCAACAGTGTCTAGCATCGACACAAAACATAAATCTCAATGTCTCAAAACCTCAGGCTCCGGCCATCCGGACTGGCCTGTATCATCAAATCTCAGTACCTCAATATCTCGAAATCTCAATGTCTCAATCTCAATATCTAGGGCGCCGTCAGTCCAGACCGGCCCCTACCATCCATCTCAAGACCACGACGGTATCCTCCGGATATCCGACGCGTCGGGTAAAATCACCGGTAGGTAGTCTCCCCCTGCCAGGCTCATCGTCATCACCACGAGCTTCTTGCCCCGGGGTACCTTACCGGGTCCACCATGTATCCGAAACGGTTCATCCAACTCCTCGAATCGGGTCTCCAAATCCATCAGCAAACTCATGGTGGACGACTCATACATCATGGGAAAAACCGCGCTTTTTATTTAAAAAGAGAAAGAAGAAGTTTGTATATGTTTTGCGATTTTCCCCAAATCCAGAAAATCTCATGGAAATCCAAATCCAAAACCCCAATAGCACGTAAAAAGTGAATATATGCATGAGAATCCATGAATGCGGCATAACAATGAATAACAGTATGCATGAGGTAGCAGGTAATAACTACAATGTCTAAACTAACATATAAGGCAAGTACACTAATATCATGTCTAACCTATTAGCTAACAGGCTATGTCAAGCAATAATATTTTCTAAGGTGTAAATGACATGGCAATTACCGATGAAGATGTGGGTGAGCCGGCAAGTAAGTGTACGTGGAACATACGCATCATCGGTAATGGTGCTGGTGTCCTAACCGCAAGATAGCAACAGTAGAATATAAAGCATAATATAAGCATGTGATGCGGAGCGAACAACAATAATGAGCGGGAGCTGAATACTAGACGTAACTATAACTAATCTGCATTAACCTAATATAAGTCCTACAAAAGGTGCTTTTTGAAATAACACGAATCATGGGGTTTTGAAAATAGGGGCTACGGTGTTTTTATGAAAAGATACGTCTTTTGAAATATCCGTAGGATCCCTTGGGCTGTCTTTTAAAATACCCACGATTCGTTAGTTTTGAAATAGGTAAGAATCGAATCTAATCTAACAACTAAACTAAATTAAGGGCTAAGCTGACCAGCTGGGCTACAGGTAAGGAAACCGCCTAACATCTGAGTCGATACATATACATACCTGTATATATATTAGTCGGTGATCCCGCCTCAATAATATCATATCTGATACCATATCTATAATCAGACATCCCAAGTCAAGAGTGCGGATCAATCATCAAAATATAGCTCGTACATAAATCCGTCGTACGGCATCCCCAAATCTGGGTACGGGTTCATATCGCATTCATCATACTATCCACCTGGTATCCTCTTTATCAAATATCATGATCGGGGTACTGATCTACGTCTAGTACAATACTGATACCGCCTAAGTATGCATGCACGTGTGTGAAACACTACGTCAAGAACCCGCTACAACGTCATGTCGTATCTCAAATACGAACCCTACTATATCACCGATCTCACGGCCTCAAATCAAATCTCATCGACTCATCATAAATCCCAAGTATCACCCTCAAATCCGTATGTGAACACATAGTCCCATACCCATGTGAACACAAAACTATAAAGAATCCCATGAGCACATATAAATAGGAATGTATGCAAGTATGTATGTGTGTATGTGTAGTGCAACACTACCCTAGGGTTCGCGACACTAAAATAATCCAACACACCAATATCCATCCTAAACATCGTTATTAATCCCAATTAACATATAATAATTGTTGGTGTGTATACGCATCCGTATACACCACCACGGACTGCGGGGGTGCTATACGCCATCCACCCGACTTCTCCCCGTAGATATAAATCTACTCACCTGGTCCTCGCTAGCCGGTGCCGACATCGCCACGCGCTTGCTTATCGTCTCGAAGTCCGCATAGGGTTACCTACATATCATAACGCACCATATCGCATTAAAACTAAATTCGAAATCGAAACGGCATATGAAAATCAAATCGGCACGCGTATCACGCATAGGTCCAAACCTATCGCCTACGCATGCAAGAATAGTCAAACCAACCCTCGATGTCGATGTACAAACGTCAAACCATCGAGAAAAATCCAATCACACTCATTTGCACATTCACGAACACTAATTTTAATATAAACTAGGTTAAAACTCACAAAACCCCCAATTTCACTTAAAAAGTCATTTTTCCGAAAATCTAGCAAGCACAATTCGCCGTTTTTGTACAAAACATGATGTTTAAATGAATGTAGCGGCCAATATACTTATTAAATATCTTAAATAAGTCATAGAAAAAATTTCCGGAATTTAATCTCATTAAATTCCAAAACCCCTAATATTCTAGTTTACAAAAATACCCTTTTAACAATTTCAAAGCAAAAATGCACAAACTACAACCTAGCTTAGATTTGCATGATCTAAAGCATTAAACCACACTTAATAAAGTTAATGAAGTCATGAAAAACCTAAACACATTTTTAATTCCAAGTATTTAACCAAATTCAAAAATCTAGTAGGCAAATTAGCACATTAACACAATTATTTTTTTAAACTAACCATTAGCACTAGCTACTAATCTTGTATTAACATGACAAAAAGCCTAAATATAACACACAACCATACACCAATTTTACAAAACCCTAACTTGCATTCAAATTCATAACTTGAATTCCAAAACATGCAATTAAACTCACATATCCAAATTAACACTTAATTAAATTAGCTTAAGAAATTAGTAACCAATTAAGCAACAAAAATATTTAGAATTATACCCAAAAACATTTGAAGATCCACAAGCATCCATGGCCTCCCAAAATGCTCTCTTTTCACAAAGATCCATGCTATACGGGCTAAACTAAAATGGGTAGGAGTCGGATTTGGGTTTTGGGATTTTTTTTATGGATTTGAGGCAATTTTTGATGAAGTTTGAAGAGAAAAGAGAAGGGAATTGGGGGGGGCTGCTGCTGTAGGAGGGGGGGCTGGAATGGGAGTGGGAGAGGAGAGAGAGGGAGGTAGAGAAAGTGGGGGAAGAAGTCAAAGTCAAGGTAAGGTCAAAAGTCCACCTAATTCACCCATTTTCTTTTCTTTTCATTCATATCTTTTCCTTTGAAAATCAAGTGGGGAAAAATATGGTGGATGCTGAATTCAGCCATGGGGAGGAGTAAGTGGGGGTGTGTGTGTGTGGGTACGGTTGTGGGGTGATGAAAAATGATAAATACAATACCCCAAGCATCCATTTACGTTAAAAAAAAGCCATTTTTCTTCAATAATTTCTAAACCGTTTTGGCAAATGATTTCGTTCCAAAAACCACATGATAAAATTTTATTTAATGCTTTATGATGCACAAAATTTTTTTCAACTCATTCCAATTTGTAATTTTCCCTAATTAAATGTATTAGTGACGGCATAAAATAATAATAAAATAATATTTTTTTCAGAAAATTTGAAATTTCACCAGCGGCTCAATAAACACCAAATAATAGCAATTACATAGCTAGAATATGTATATTTAATTTTTATAATAAGATATTTGCATTTTGACTTTTTACAGAAAACCCCCTTATTTTACCGATTTTTCGAAATTTTACCGAAACGATTTTCAAAACGTTACAAAAAACCACCTTTTTGCATGCCCTCTTGGACGTGGTATGATGGAAATCAAAGCACAGTGGGAATCACACAAGACTCTATGACAATCTCGGGTCTACAGACTAACCTGTACCGGTGTCACCAGAGAACTGCCATATGACGTAAGGTATAATACCATCTGGGAGTTCTCGGCGAGTCCGTTCAGTGTACCTAGTATCCACTGAGCACCCGTACACCATCCTTGATGTCAAACACCGATGGATATGGGATCATCCATCGCCCATCATATGGGTCAAGATGCGTATACGCTAGTCTACTCTGGTGCATCGAGGCCCTGTCTCGATACACCCTCGACTAGGAATAGTTATAGGATGTACTCGTCGACTACCGTGGCCCCACTAGTATGATCTCATCATAGTCCCTGTAGTCGAGTATGTATCCTAAGGGCTTTATCAACATGTAATATAGAGACAATCAAAGTACATGTTAAGATAAAGTACAACCAGATAGCATACTATCATGTCGAGCAAGAAATTCCTCCCTATTTATGTCCAAGCATCCATTACAGTATACATCATATGTACAGTAATGGCCTCTAGGGCATACATATAACTAACATCTTTTAGATAATCTAGGAATTCCATGCTTGAGTGCTCCCCTTCTCTATGTGATCGGAGGATCTTGATACTTTTGCCAGTCTGGTTCTCTATTTCGTTTTCATATTCTTTGAATTTCTCAAAAGCTTCAGATTTGTGTTTCAAAAGATACACATGCCCGAACCTTAATAGATCGTCAGTGAATGTAATGAAGTACGAGAACCTACCCCTTGCATGTATAGACATAGGACCACATACATCACTGTGTATGAGTCCCAAGAGCTCTGCTGCTTTTTCTCCGTGTCCGGTAAACGGAGATTTAGTCATCTTTCCCTTGAGACAAGACTGACAAGTTTTATACGATGAAAATTCGAACGCATTCAAATATCCATATTTATGCAACTTACTTAGTCTTTTCTCTCCGATATGACCAAGTCTACAATGCCATAGGTAGAATTCGTTTACTTCTGAACTCTTCCTCTTGCGTGTGTTTTGTATATTGAGAATATTGAGAATTGTGTTTTGATTTAGAATATAGATACTAGTACACAGTGTACCTTCTACAACCAATACCTGATTAAGGTAAATATTCATGATATTTCTATCAAGAACAAAGTTATATCCATCTTTATCAAGTAAAGAAACTGATATGATGTTGCAAACCATGGATCGTACATAGTAGCAATTGTTCAAAATCATAGTATTGCCTCTTAGCAATGCTAGGCGATATTCACCGACGGCAGCAACATCAACTTGTGCTCCGTTCCCTACTCTGAGGGACATCACCAGGTCCAACTATCCTAATTTTTCTTAGTCCCTGCAATAAATTACAGATATGAGATCATGATCCGGTATCTATTACCCAGAAGGTAAGACTGGGCGAAAAGCAGTTCTCAATAACAAGAACACCTAAAGGAGAAGCAATGGTATGCTTCTTCTTCGATGGGGTCATCAAGGAATTCATGCAATCCTCTTTCCTCTGCTCATACTCATGACTGTTGTCATAAGTTAGAGCCAAACCGACGTTCCCCGGCCCCGAATAAGAATTCGAATCGGTCAAGCGATACATTTTATTATCTTGATTTGGGCGTGAAATGGTTGCTACCTGAAGAATGAGAAAAGAAACACTCGGCGTGCGCTCTTACAAGATTAGATTGGTTATTAGTTTATCTAATCAGGATGGCTCCCACTATTTTCTCGAATTCTTCTTCAAACCCTAAAAGAAGAACTAGTCATGATTAATCGCACGTCACAATACTTGCTTAACCTTTCGGCCAGGCTTGTGCCGGTACTTCGAGGAGGTTTTCCAACGCTTTCATGAAGTTCCTTAATTACATAACCTCTTTTCCCTAGAGGCGTAGCCCCGCTAACACCGTTCTAGACACCTACTTGGTTTATAGCATTGATTGTTAAGTGAAAAAATCTCCCAAGAGTAATCCTACTCATCATTAGGATCGGGATCCAATTATCATTGTGTGATGACCTAGATGGCAGCCACTCTAGTCACCACACTCCAGAAGGTATGCAACACTAGCAAGTTTCCTATATATTTGAAATCCCGATGTGGTTTTTGCCGCTAACGACTTTATGACCTTGACAATGCCAACGTATCTTAAGCCGCTAGTCAAGTTCGGTCCGTCATTATCTTGATTAACTTAGACCCACCCGCATAACCCTTGACAATGCCAATATAGCTATGCGACTGTCCTAAATAATCGGAAACAAAGCTACAAATAAGCAATACTCAGCTACCGATCACTACGCCTTGACAATGCCAAAATACATAGCACGAATACTAAGTATTACTTATAGGAAATAAGAGAGGGTTACGGCTGGGTTTTTGGCAAAAACTCTTTTAACGAAATGAACTTGATATCGTTGAAGGAACTGAGCAGTTTTGAAAAGGAGTGGTTTAGGCTCCGCTTTTTAAAACTTGTGGTTTTGAAGAAAACTGAGTAATCTACAGTATAAACTTCCGCTCAAAAGGTTACTCTCCGCGAAGGGATCTAGGCTCTTGCCTCTCAGAATGAGGTGCTGGATGTTCATGACCGAACACCACTATGCAAAGCGAAAGAGTATAACAATAGTTTTTCGAAATTTGTTCCAACGTCTTTTTAGGTTTCTTTTCTTGCATTATACAAAATTAATGCGGTCCCATCAATTAGTTCTTATCACACCAGAAAAGAACGAAAATACAATGTACATATATGCTATCCCATTCACCACGGGGCCCCGTCATGCACTGTTAGGTTATTTAACAAACGACAGAGCGGGGGCTGGAGTAGCGCGGGTTCCAAATATATACAACATCTACTAGTATATATATAAATATATATAACATTCGTCCCAGGCATGATATAAGCAACATCACAGATCAACAACAAGCAACACAGAATGGTGGATAATCTTGGAGCCTCGGGTTTCACTTGAGCCGCAAATAAAACCTGACGTTCCCGATTGTGTGGATAGCCCGTGCAATGAAAACTTGGACCCCTACGAGCGCGGAAAGTTACCCGCCAATCCCAGAAGTGAGGCAACCCCAATCAACAAAGTGAATGGGCCACCCAGCACTACACAGGATCCGGTAACTTAAGCGCCCCTTCGTGGGTCATCCTATACCCCTACGAGTGCGGAGAATAGCCCGCCAATTCTAGAGTGAAGCCCCCTCCGCCTCAACGCCATGAGATCCGAGCTCGTTGCCCTCTAGAGCCCGGCTATTCGAGCACTCCACCGCGGGGTAATCCTAGTACAGATGAAAATATATATACAATGGTGACATCGACCTCAACCCGGTCGTACCCCAATAAAATAATATACAACACGGCAGAAACAGCTGTCCACATGCCGGACGCTCGCCCCGCAATAACAAATGTACAAATGAATATTAACTGTACTACTACCGATGCACCGCAAGCTATCCACCACGACAATCCAACCACAAAATCAGCACAATCACAGAACATCAACGTGAATGTCATGTTCGTAAACCCGTCTAAAAGGACACAAAGAGTTAGACGGGTTATACCGCTCAAATGACTTTCACGGTCGCAGATAGTAACACATGTACTGATAAAAACCATGTATTTTAAAATTTCGATCGACTAAACTTTTCCGAATAGGCCCCAAGTGCTAACCTATACACGAACAAATCTGGGCCAGTATCATATATCTCAAAAATCACAATTCTAGGCAATAGAATCACAGAAGAATTTTTTAGCACAGTGGCCCAACTCCAACCGCGGAACCGCGGCAAACGAGCACGTCTCGCGACGGTTCCGCGGCGGAATTAAAAGATCATGTGCTCAAATTTCTTATGTATTTCTAAAATACCCTGCATGTAATTTTAAGGCCACTGAAAATATTTTTTGAACAGTTTTAAAATTCAACAGAAAGTATAATTCTTGAAATTGTGATTTGAAAAGTTTTGTCGATCGATATTTTAAACACGTCCAAACTAGCTAGTTAAGGGTTTATGGGCTGGCTCTGATACCATGTTGGGTTACACTAGCGCCCCGACCATTTTCCGTGGCCATTTGCTGAACAAATTTTTTTCTAGGATTTAAAACTGGCGCTAAATGAAACCCGACAACCGGATCTACCATAAACATAACCAGCTATAACTAGTAGGAGCTATCTACTATGAAAAGGAGTCTCAACAAAAGATCCGTGTCCTTCGGTCTTGTTTCTTCTTCCATAGCTCCAAGTGGCCTTCTGTTAGTCCACGGTAGCGCCCCGACTGTCTAACAGACGCCAAATGCGGAACAAAAACTTTTTACAACTGGCGCTATCGCATACTATAACCCGGATCTGCCATTAAAGCTAAACCAACAAACTACAAAGTGGGTAGAAACGTTGTACCGAATGATCCGAGTCCTTCGGTCTTCAACCATCATCCCACGGTTGTTGCGGCTGCTCCGTTCTCCTCGATCTCCAGTCTTTTCTTCCAGGTGGCACCACGTTGACGGATCATTAAACGGGCTCCCGCCTCTGAACCGAGGCAACTCGATCGTCAAGTTTGCGAAAAGAGACGACCAAGATGAAGTAGAGAATGAGTAGAACACTTTGTCTCGTTACGTCCAAGGCTATGGACGAACGGTTAATGAAGTTGCCTTTTTGGATCGGGTGAAATGAGAAATGAGGCTATCTTAATTTCCATGAATCTAATACAATAATCTTTTCAAAACAACAACCATCATCCTTTAAAGAGAGGGGGCCGGCCACTATATAGCAAGAGGGAGGTGAGGGTAGGAGAGAGGAGGGGGTGACCACAAGGATATGAAGCTTATCATAACATTAATACAAAGAATGAGTCATACAACACCTAGTATGAACACAATCAATGCAAACCAATTACAATTAACCTAGTCACCTTGTCATTAAATGCACCATTAATGACCTAATGACTCACAAGCCTTGTCACCCTCTCTAGAACCTTCTAGAACACTGACTCACCTCATAAAGAAAAGATAAATCCGCATTTAACCGACTGTTAAATACGGCTGATAGAAAACTGGAAACTGGCAACTTCCAAAAGTGATCCTGAAATGAATTTCAGGATAACCCCGTATCAGTATAAACATACCCGCATTTGTATTACGACCGAATACAAATGTAACTGAGACAAAGATATTATATCTACACAGTATAATACTGGGTTCCGGCTTAAACCAAAGCCTACCAGTATTATCTGCCCGAAAAACGACACGTGCGAAAACGCACGTGCTTTTTCCGAACCTTGCCATAAACCCATACGGCCTCTACAACGTTTCGCCCGAACTTGGGAAAGTGTCTGTCAGGGACTCTAATGAATCATCAACACACTGGCACTGGGTATAACCTCTAGTACGTCAGAGCTACAAGCTGTACGTAACGGTTTGCCTATGTATTGATTGGAAGGGAAGCTGACGAGTGAACTCATCCATAAACCCTACTGAGCCTGACAGTGACAATGTATATACAGTCCGGTCCGTTCGTCTAAAGAGTATCGCATATCAAGTCTAGGGGGTGGATAAAGTCAGACCCCTAATAATGCGATAAATCGTGTCGGTATGAAGCCCATCACCACCTGAGAAACTATTGATCCAAATCAGTAATTCTCCACTACCTCGGCCGAGAATTCCTAGTGATGGCCACCCGTGCACTGCGCGACATCAACCCCCAATACCGGGAGAGACGAATCCCCGACGATCCGCTCACTTGCCTCCAATGTGGCTCGGGGCTGTACCCAACTAAAACCTATTTGCACAACTACTTTGAGCGTGGTAGGGTAGTAATCTAAGCATAGTGGGAACTCACACGAGACAAATGACGATCTCAGGTCGATGAACTAACCTGTACACATGTCACCAGGGAACTGCTATCTGACGATATGTATAATACCAATTAGGATGTTCCATGCGAGTCCTGTCCAGTGTACTCATAACCTAATGAGCACCTGTATACATCTTAGGTGATCCAACTGACACCAGTGGCTTGTGAGACCAGCCACCACCTCTCGTCGGGGTCTCGATTGTATACACTAGTCTACTCTGGAGTATCGATGCCCTGTCTCAAAACTCCTACGACTAGGGACACTTTTAAGGATGTGCTTATAGACTCCAGCTCCCACGTATATGATCGCCATCATACTGCTGGTAGTCAAGCAAGAATTCTATGGGCTCTATCATCATGCAATAGTGAACTAAAGCATGCATACGATGATAAAGACAAACCATATAGCAAACTATCATCTCGAGCAAGATTGTCATATCGGTATAGGTCCTGCCTCAATCATTGCAATCACGTACCTGCGATCCAATAATTGACTTTGAGGGCACTATCTCCAACAATCTCCCTCTTGCACTCAAGGCTAATTATTGCGATGTCGCATACTCACAGCCCGTGTGATACCGAACACCCAACTCCTCTACTAATCAGTTTCACAAAACTAGTTTGTAAAACTCTTGTGTTTGAGAAATAGCCTCGGTGAGTGGATCCGCCCTGATGTTTCTTTCTATGTCTCTCTAAATCTCAAATTCGCGGAGAAAACCATCTCCCGAATTAAGTAATACCTGTCATAGAATATGTCTGGATATCTGATAGGACCTAGTTCATAAATGAACTCCAAATCCAAACTTCTTAGACTTTATTGATAACTGAACCTAATTAGTATCCAGCACCATGCCTCCCACAGTATCATCTTGGACCACCTGACCATAATACTGTCCCTCGTCAGAGGGAAAACTATAACTCTGACAATCCATGTCACTTTGGAAGCCTGGAATGATAACCGTCTCCCGAAGGAGGCTGCCGTCATCAAATCTGTAGAACATGCACTTATGTTCTAAAACTGCTTCCTAATATTTCTCCAGGATTGGATTAATATAAACTTATCGCACCTAGTGCAAAAACAACATCTAGTGTGGTACTTGACATCTCACGATTGACTCAATTGCCTAAGCAAGTGATCTGCCAATCATGCACATCCCTCTCTCCTTTAGTCTGTAAGACACGTTTAGAGAGGGTGCTCCATCACCTGCAGGTATACCACCATGCCAGGAGTCATCTATTCTAAAATACTATTAGAATATTGTCAAAGTACCCACATTGGGAAACTACCCAAATCTAGATCTAAAACCGTAGATCTAGTAACCAGAATGTCTGATATTATATCCATGTCCTGTCTGGAGAAACAACTGTGTGACGACCACAGTACAACTGATCGTAGTATAGGAATTTTACTTCCTACTTTGTGTATGTCATCCAAATACCAGGACATCACACCTTACTACCTTCTTAATAGATCCATCCCTTATTCTGATGAAGTCAAACCCATGACTTTCATATCAAAAATAGATGATCTATCTCAGCTATAACTGCTCGAGTCTATAAATAGACATAAGCCACTTGTCCAGTATGCTTTCGCTGCTCTCACTGACTATGACAACCCTCTAGCAGAATAATATATACGTGTACTTCTAAACTAGTTTAGAACGACGCTATACTTATCCTTCTGCCGGGTCTCATAGTCTGGAACAACAATAGTGTCAAGTCTGGGTAAACAAGAACCTCCCTGTCACGTCCTTGAGGATACCGGAGTACCTTTCGGGTGTCTGAGGTTACGCACAATATCTGCGGAGTGGCTATTGGAATGTCAAACCTGATTGAATATATAGGTCCTATTAAATTTTCCGTAATCGTTTGCGGTTCTAGAATTACTTCCAGTTCTACCATACTCCCACTACTGTTTTCTGAAAAAATCCATTTTACTAAAACTGTGGCGAGTCAAGAACAATATCATTATTGATCTTCCAGATGGTAGAAATGTCAACCCTCGTCAAAACCAGGGTCAACCCACAAACAGCCATTACAGAAACGTGCCTTAAGTTATCCAGTGTCTGGTTTTAAGCATAAGCTGGACAACACCCCGTATCTTAACATCTTTTAAGATATGAACCATTCTATATCCAATATAGAAACAGAGGCACTAATTTAATTGGAACCATATTCAAATTATGCAGCTGTCTCCAGTGCATAACAATTTAATGGAAAAAGGCTAATCAGCATTACTCAACTTACGAATCCATCCGATTATGAGTAACCTGAAAGAGAAACGAGTTTCTCAAAACCATTACTATCAACTGAATACCAATCACAAGAATCTACATCTTCGATCCCTTTGAAGAATCCTGATACTTGCGATACCTGGTTCTCTACTTTATTCTTATACCCATAACTTCTCAAAACCAAGACATTGTATTTCTACGAAATACTTGTCTAAAAACTAGAAAAGTCACAAGTAAACAGAACATAGTACGAGGACCAACCCCTTTGTCCTGACGGACAATGGACAACATACAATACTCTGTATAAGTCCGCTGAGTTGAATAACTCAAAACCTATGCATCGTAGGTTGAAAACTGTACCCAGACGATTTCCCCAAATATCACCAATTACAACGAATTCCGATATAATGAGGATGATCACATAATTCCCAATAACTTACTCCCACTCATCATCTGTAAAACCATACAGATATGAGAATGAAACCTGGTAAATACATACCCTGGAGTAAGTATGTAATCGGGAAATCAGTTTACAATTAACAATGCACAGTGAAACTAAAACATGAAAATGGTTCGTAGGGGTATTCTGGTATTCTTAGTAATGCCTCTTCCATAATCCAATTCATGAATTTAACAATATATTTCCTTTGCCATCTCTCCAAATCCCTTTATTTGTCTATATTCATTACCTTCTGTACACCATTGTCAGGCTAAATGGTTTTCTTCCTTCCCTACCGTTCAGCACCAGCCTATGGTTTGGAAGAAGACTATCCAATAAGCATAATAGGTGTACCCTCCTAAACCAAGGAGTACTCGTATCTTGAGAGAAGGTGATGATAAAAGACAACTGAATAATACCTTATTCTATTTCTCCCGAACTGGGGAAAAAGCAAAGGTGAAATAGGAGTAGCGATGAAGTACGCGGTTTGGTCGTGAATGATAACAGTCGCAATTTACTTTGCCCTCTTTCTAGTTATTACCTTCTGCACACCCTACTTAGGCTAATTGGTTTTCTTCATTCCCTATCTTTCGGCACCTACCTATGGTTTGGAATAAGGCTATCCAATAAGCTTAATAGGTGTACTCTCCTAAACCAAGGAGCTCTCGCAACCTGAGAGAAGGTGATAATAAAAGACAACTGAATAATCCAATTCTATTTCTCCTGAACCTGGATCCATCCTTGAAGAAGTCCCTTCGAGTTCGTATATAACCATACGATGGATCTATCCAATGGAAGTGGATGTACGTAATAATACGAGGTGTTCTGAGAAATACAAAGGGTAAAAGAAGTAGCGGCAATGACTTATGCAACTGTAGACAATCCAAAAGCCAGTATTTTAAGAAGGTTCGGTCAACTTGGTCACTGAGTTATAGTCTAGGGTCGGTCAAAGGTCGCTGCCAAAGAGAGAGAGAAAAGAAACACTCTGCTTGCACTCTAACCTAGATCAGAATGGTTATCAATTTATCTAATCAGGAAACCTCCGACTATAATCTCAAATTCTCCTCCAAACATGAAAGAAGAATTAGTCGGGATCACCCGAAGAGTAAACTAACTCATCAGTGAGAATCGGGATCCAACTATCATCGCATGATAACTTGATGGAAGCCACTCAAATTATCACACTCCAGAAGGTATGCGCATGCCTGATAAGTTTGCTTTATGTTTGAAACTCCCGATGTGATTTTTGCCTCATGCTCTTATGACCTTGACTTTGGCCAACAAATCATAAGTCACTTGTCAAGTGCTACCCGTCATTATCCATGTTAATTTGAACCCACCCGCATATGCCCTTGACTTTAGCCAACAAGGCAGAACGACTGTCCCAAACCAACGCATCTATCTATGCAACAGATGAATATTCAGCAGCTACCAAGCACTATGCCTTGACTTTGGCCAACAAACATAGCTTGAATACTACTGACTATCCATAAGAAATGACGGAGGGCTACGGTTGGTTTTTAGCGAAAAACCTTTAACGTAATGAACATGATCTCGTTGAAGGAACCTGATAGCTTTTTATAAAAATATAGTGACGAAAACCTTTTTGCTAAAGAGGTCACTCCCGGTGAAGGGATCTCGGCTCTTTCCTCGTGGAATGAGGTGCAGGATATTCTAAACTGAATATCGCTATGCAAAGCAACTTGTAATCGACTATAGTAAAGTTATTACCCTGACGCAAACTTCTGCCCAAGGGGTCACTCCCGGTGAAGGGATCTCGGCCCTTGCCTCGTCGAATGAGGTGCATGATATTCTAAACTGAATATCGCTATGCAAAACAAAAAAGAAACGTCTTTGTAATAACACTTTTAAAATTTGTTCCAACAACATCAAATATAGGTTTGTGTTATCCTTGGATTGATAAGAATCAATGCAGTCCCATCAAACAGTCACACCAGAAAAGAACGAAAATATAATGTACGTATATGCCATCCGAATTCGCCACTGGGTCCCGTCATCACCCGTTAGGTTACTTAATTAATGACAGAGCGGGGGCTGGACTAGCGCGGGTGCAAAACATATACAACATCTAATAGTATATATACCAATATACAATAATCGCTCCAGGCGTGATAATATGCAACATTACAGAAAAGTAATAAGCATCACAGAACAATACAGATAATCTGGGATCCCCGGGTTTCACAGAGCCGCTGCTGAAACCTGACGTTCCCCTGATCGTGTGGATAGCCTGTGCAATGAAACCTAGACCCCTACGGGTGCGGCAAGTTACCCGCCAAAACCTGAAGCGAGGTAGTCCCCACAACATAGTGAATGGAACACCCGGCACTTCACGGAATCCGGTAAATTGAGCACCCCTCCTTGGGTCAACCTGTACCCCCTACGAGTGCTGCGAATAGTCTGTCAATTCTAGAGTGAGGTCCCTTTGCCTCTCAAAGCCATGAGATACGGACCCGTTGCCCTCCAGAACCCGGCTATCCGTGCACTCCTTCGCGGGATAAACCTAATACAGAAATGAAAAATATATACAACGGGTACATCGACCTTAACCTGGTCGTGCCCCAAAAGAATATTATACAAACAGACAACGGCAATCCACATGTTGGACGCTCGTCCCGCAATATCAAATGTATAAATAAATTCAAACAGCACTATCATTGCACCCTGCTATCCACCACGACATATCCGCAACAACACAGCACAACACAGAACATCAACGCGAATGTCACGTTCACAAACCCGTCTAAAAGAACTATAGCAATCAAACGCGGTTTACCGATCAAATGACATTCCCGGTCGGAGATATAAGGTAAATACTTCATACTAACAAATTTAAAATTTCGATCGACCAAATTTCCCGAAGTGGGCCCCACGTACATCTGCCGTACAGTAACAAAATCTGGGCCCAAAAGAAATATTCCAAAACCCACAAATTCCCTAAACAAGCTCACTGCAAAAAATTGGATCACTGTTCCCACATAACGACCGTGGTTCCGCGGTCAACCCTAGGTTTGACCATGGATCCGCGGCGTTACTGTAGGATCACGTGCCCAATTTTCTGACGTAAGCTTCAAAATCCCTGCTTAATTTTCTGACATGATAAAAATTAATTTTAGACACTGTTTAAAATTAACAGAAACTTTGAATTTGGAATTTGCGGTTTTCGAAAATCCGTTCGATCGATATTTTAAACGTGTTAGCGCAAGTTAGTATAGCTTAATGGTGAGGCTCTGATACCACTGTAAGTCTACGGTAGCGCCCCGGCTGTCTAATAGACGCCAAATGCGGAACAAAAACTTTTTACAACTAGCGCTATCGCGTACTATAACCCGGATTTGCCATTAAAGCTAAACTAACAAACTACAAAGTGGGTAGAAACGTTATACCAAACGATCCGAGTCCATCGGTCTTCAACCATCATCCCACGCTTGTTGCGGCTGCTCCGATCTTCTCGATCTCCAGTCTTGTCGTCCAGGTGGCACCACGTCGACGGATCTTTAAACGGGCTCCCGCCTCTGAACCGAGGCAACTCGATCGTCAAGTTTGCTAAAAGAGACGACCAAGATGAAGTAGAGAATGAGTAGAATACTTTGTCTCGTTACGTCCAAGGCTATGGACGAACGGTTAATGATGTTGCCTTTTTGGATCGGGTGAAATGAGAAATGAGGCTATCTTAATTTCCATGAATCTAATACAATAATCTTTTCAAAACAACAACCATCATCCTCTCAAGAGAGGGGGCCGGCCACTATATAGCAAGAGGCAGGTGAGGGTAGGAGAGAGGAGGGGGTGAACACAAGGATATGAAGCTTATCATAACATTAATACAAAGAATGAGTCATACAACACCTAGTATGAACACAATCAATGCAAACCAATCAGAATTAACCTAGTCACCTTGTCATTAAATGCACCATTAATGACCTAATGACTCACAAGCCTTGTGACCCTCTATAGAACCTTCTAGAACATTGACTCACCTCATCAAGAAAAGATAAATCTGCATTTAACCGACTGTTAAATACGGCTGATAGAAAACTGGAAACTGACAACTTCCAAAAATGATCCTGAAACGAATTTCAGGATAACCCCGTATCAGTATAAACATACCTGCATTTGTATTACGACCGAATACAAATGCAACTGAGACAAAGATATTATATCTGCACAGTATAATACTGGGTTCCGGCTTAAACCAAAGCCTACCAGTATTATCTGCCCGAAAAACGACACGTGCGAAAACGCACGTGCTTTTTCCGAACCTTTCCATAAACCAATACGGCCTCTACAACGTTTCGCCCGAACTTGGGAAAGTGTCTGTGGGGGAATCTAATGACTCATCAACATACTGGCACTGGGTATAACCTCTAGCACGTCAGAGGTACAAGATATACGTAACGGTTTGCCTTTGTATTGATTCGAAGGGAAGCTGACGAGCGAACTCATCCATAAACCCTACTGAGCCTGACAGTGATAATGTATATACAGTCCGGTTCGTTCGTCTAAAGAGTATCGCATATCGAGTCTAGGGGGTAGATAAAGTCAGACCCCTAATAACGCGATAAATAGTGTCGGCATGAAGCCCTTCACCACTTGAGAAACTACTGATCCAAATCAGTAATTCTCCACTACCTCGGCCGAGGATTCATAGTGATGGCCACCCGTGCACTGCGCGACATCAACCCCCAATACCGGGAGAGACGAATCCCCGACGATCCGCTCACTTGCCTCCAATGTGGCTCGGGATTGTACCCAACTAAAACCTGTTTGCACAACTCCTTTGAGCGTGGTAGGGTAGTAATCTAAGCACAGTGGGAACTCACACGAGACAAATGACGATCTCAGGTCGATGAACTATCATGTACACATGTCACCAGGGAACTGCTATCTGACGATATGTATAATACCAACTAGCATGTTCCCGGCGAGTCCTGTCCAGTGTACTCATAACCTAATGAGCACCTGTATACACATTTAGGTGATCCAACTGACACCAGTAGCTTGTGAGACCGGCCACCGCCCTTCGTCGGGGTCTCAACTATATACACTAGTCTATTCTGGAGTATCGATGCCCTGTCTCGAAACTCCTACGACTAGGGACACTTTTAAGGATGTGCTTATAGACTCCAGCTCCCACGTATATGATCGCCATCATACTGCTGGTAGTCAAGCAAGAATCCTATGGGCTCTATCATCATGCAATAGTGAACTAAAGCATATATACGATGATAAAGACAAACCAGATAGCAAACTATCATCTCGAGCAAGACTGTCATATTGGTATAGGTCCTGCCTCAATCATTGCAATCACGTACCTGCGATCCAATAATTGACTTTGAGGGCACTATCTCCAATACCTTCTTGATCGAGCTTGATCTTCTTGGCTTGCTCCTTCAGTTCTCTGGGATCGATCTTTTTCGTCGGTCCTCCTCCGTCGTAAATGATCCACCCGAGGGATGTGGTCTATGGCACTAGCTCCAAACTAAGTATCTAAAGGAGCAACTAATGAACTTGGATTGCTAGTCTAAGAATTCTAGGATATAGTCTAAGCTTCTATATGTGTTTCTATCTCACTATCTCACCTCCTCTCTTGTTTCTCAACACATAAGAGCGTAGAGAGAAGGTAGATAATGAAGGTGGAGAAGCTCAAGCGAAGGAGATGAGAGTGTAGTAAATTGGTGAGAGCTTGGGAAAAAATGAATCATACAAGTGAGAAAAAAATCCCCACTTTGGTTTTGTAAAACAATTTCCACAAATAAAATATCCTACCATGCTTTAATAGTGAGCACAAATGAATTGAAAATTCATTTGTCAACACTATTGAGGCATAGCTCTCACCATACTCTCCTCACCTCACTTTATACCTCATTTTCCACTTTAAAGATAAATGGAAAAAATCAAGAATGAGGTGTCTACCTTCTAGAATGTATTCCGTATAAAATACGGATTACAGTCTGCCGTATATACATACCCATATTCGTATAAAAATACGAACACCCGACGAGATAGAATAACACAAAGAACATAATACTAGAATATACATATTGAAATATATATGTAAATTATTAAACCAATACCTGATTTAATAATCCGGCTCAAAACCCTAGCCGGCTAGTATTATTAACTGTCCGATCGAAAGTCCGGGTACATAGTACCATCAATAACCCTTCACGTATCCAATACAGCTACTACATCATTTCGCCTGAACCAGGGAAACTCTCTGTGTGGGACTCTGAAGACTCGACAGTACGCCGGCAGTGAGTTACTGGATAAATCCATAACCACAAGCACGTCAGCGGCACTAGCTGTACGTAACGGCTACCCGGGTACCTGTCGAAAAGGAAAGCCAACGAGCAAACTCATCCGGATCCCTACTGAGTCTATCCGTGACAATCTCCGTACAGTCCGGTCTCTTCGTCTGAGAGTATCGCATACCGGGTCTAGGGTGTGGTAAACGTCAGACCCTAATAACCCGATAATTCGTTTTGATGCGGCTCAGGACCAATCCGGAAAACTATTGATCAACCTATCAATAAATCCCAACTTCCTTGGCCAAGGTCTTATGGTCCTGAACAATCGAACACAGTGCGATATCGACTCTTAATACCCGGAGAAACGAATCCGTGACAATCACTCACTGCCTCCATGTGGCTCGGGACTGTACTCAACCTAAACATGTTTGAACGACTCAGTAGAGCCGTGGTAGGGCAGTGATCAAAGTACAGTAGGAACTTGATTGATTTCTATATGAGTGTGTAGTAAGTAACCGCAATCAATAACGGTATCGCGTGTAGCTAGCCGAGATGAGTATGGGTCGTCCTCAGGGAAACGTTGAATCTTTAATCTTGCTTTAGACGTGTTGATTAGAAAAGAGGAAGAATAGAGAATAGTAAAGAATAGTTATAGATCTAGATCTATGTTAAACACGGATGTAGAATACAGATCTAGTTTAAATACGGATATAGATTTTATAAGAAGACGGCTTGTAGGGTTCGTTAGGATTTAGTAGTAATGGATGACTAATAAAGATGATTCTTTTTATCTTTTGATAGATTTAAACTAGATCGATAGTGATGAATGAGAATTAGAGTTCTTGAAAGAAACTAGGGTTTCCACACTATTGACCCTTGTCCTTTCATTGATCTATATTCCTGTCTAGCCTTTAACAAAATAATTGTTAATCTAATCTCAAATCGCGGTCGAGACTAGCAATAAATTGGTAGCGCCCGATAAAGATGTTAACGATTCTTTAGCTAAAGTTTATAAACTTCATAAGAGTTAAAAGGAGTTAAGAAATTTTTCATCTTCCATTGATCTACCCTAATCCTACGAACCCTATCAAGCGGAGAATTACTCGCACATGACGGAGATAGAAGAAAAATGGATAGAGATCATGATGTAAATACAAAAATTTAAATGCTAATTAATTAAACTAAAGATCTACCTTTATTAATCAACTTGACAAGTACAGACCCGGACAACTCGATAGAAGGGTCCGTATGTGTATAATAAATAGCAGGGTCAAACAACAACGTAATAGCGGAGTCGAGATCAGTATTGTGAAGCTTTTCAAGTTCGCTGCTGTCGGAATTTATCGCTTCGACAGATAATATTGGAGCATAGGGTTCAGAAGGTTCACTTCCCAACTTGTAAATATTAAGCTCAATTGATATCTTCCCGAACGATAGGGTCATAGAGCCATTTCGACAATTGATTATTGCGTTGGAAGTCGCGAGAAAAGGTCGACTTAGAATCACCGGGATTTGGTTTCGTGGGTTTGATACAGGCTGTGTATCTATAACGATAAAGTCCACAGGGAATATAAATTCCCCAAGTTTGATTAACACATCCTCTAACTCACCCCTAGGTTGGGTGATAGATCGATCGTCCATCTGAAGAATACAGTGCGCAGGTTTTAACTCTCCGATCTTTAATTGCCCATACACAGAATACGGAAGCAAGTTAACACTAGCGTCTAAATCGAGTAGAACACGATTGATATTTTTACCACCAATAGAAATAGATATTGTAGGACTGCCGGGGTCCTTTCTTTTCTTGGGTAGTTGTGTAAAAGCGGTGCTCGCGTTACTCGTTAAAAATACATTTTTCGGCACTTGAGTTTTTCTCTTCCTAGTGCACAAGTCCTTTAGGATTTTTGCATAAGACGGAACTTGTTGAAAAACATATAGGAGAGAAATATTTATGTTAACTTGCTTAAAAATTTCCACAATTTTCTCCATTTGTGGACTTAGTCTGTTGCCCCTTAACCTGTTTGGATAAGGTGCTTTATCAATAAGGGTTGGGTCCAATATTGGATATGTTTGTGGAGATGGAATCGATCTAAGAATTGGAGTGGGGATCGTTTTAGGACGACTCGAGGAAGTGGGCTGAGTGTTCGAACCTTGGGGAAAATGGAGAATAGGCTCGGAAGAAGGTGGACTAGACGAAATTGGTGAAGAAGTAGAAGCTGGGGTATCATTAATATCATCAACTTCATCAACATGTTCACCCACTTGGTTGTACAACAATCTTCCTGATCTCAACGTGGTAACAACACTCACATTATAACTTTGTGAGTGGCCAGGATTTGGTATAGGTTGAGATGGAAGTTTCCCTTTTTCTCTCGCACTCATTGCGGCATTTAATTATGCAAGTTGTGCTTCTATCGATTTTATGCTTTCATCGTGCGAAGCAGTGTTCCGCATTAACGTTTGGATAGAAGATATTAAAGTATTAGTTGTTTGCATGGAATGTTTAATGAACGTGTCGAGTGCAGAGGGTTTATCGGTACCGGCAAAAGAATTATTATAAGGATCAAAGTTGTTGGCCGGGTTTTGCAAAGGTTGCGGTTGAAAGGGGTGCTGACTCGGTTGTGGTTGTTGCTGTTGCTTTGGAGGAAGTCTTTGATAATTGCTTTGGAACTGGTTTTGATTTTTGGTTTGGTTTTTTTTCCAAGAAAAATTAAGATGATTCCTCCATCCCTGATTATATATGAAAGAATAAGGATCGTTTCTTGGTCGTTGCTAAAAAGTAGCATTAATTTGTTCTTTACTTTGAAACGGTGGATTCAAAGGACATTCTTTCGTCAAATGTGATGGGTTGGAACAGCAACCACACACGGTTTTGGGGAGCGTAAATTGGTTTAGGGAGGCTGAAGAGACTTTGTTTTCTATAGCATCGAGTTTCTTTTGTATCATGTCCATTTCGGCTTTCTCTGCGATGGAAATATCGAGCTGATGGACACCTCCCCTAGACGATGTAGGTCTAACGCATTCCCACTGTAAAGTTTGTTCAAAGAGATCTTCCAGAAATTGCCAAGCTTCACCATCATCTTTAAACGGGAAATGTCATTGACACATGGTTTCGACCATCTGTTTTGTTGCTGGATCAATACCCTCATATATAATGTGACAAAGGTCCCATCTATTGATTCCGTGATGAGGGCATTGTAGAAGAAGATCCTTAAACTTTTCAAAGCATTTCCAAAATGGTTCATTGGAAAGTTGGCTAAACTGGTTAATCTCGCTTCGAACGCGGGCGATCTTATGATTGGGATAAAATTTCTTAAGAAATGCTACAACGAATTCACCCCATTTGGCAATAGAATGTGCGGCAATGTTATAAACCAATTTTTCTGCTAGATCGCACAAAGTAAAAGGGAGAAGACGTAATCTCAGAGCATCCACAAAAAGTTATGACGTGCCCATCATTGCGCATACGTTTTCGAATTTGTTTATAAAAACGTATGCGTTTTCAGATTCAAGCCCGTGAAATTTGGGCAATAGTTTGATGAAGTGGGGTTTAATTTCAAAATTGTTCCCATTGGCTGGTGGAATAGATAGACAGGTAGGAAGGGGTCTACGCACGAGGTAGCATCTTTCTTGGAGAGAGATGCACGGTAGATTCTGCGCACCGACGGGTAGCAGCAGTATGGTATTATAATCTGATGGAGAACCGTCCATCTCGGTCGATATGGTGGGTGGAGGGGAAAAAGAAGATGAAGAAGTACAGACTTTGGAGTCAATAGCCGAAACGCGGACAAGACGGGCACTAGAATCCCGTGTCCAGCAGAGCATTCACTAAGCGGGTTTAGTGCAAGTCGCAGTGTGTGTGATTTAAAATTGGTTTGTTTTGAAAAGTGTCGGACGTGAGATAAATCACAAAAAATGCACAAACAACCCTAGAACTAAGGTTACCTAGGTCAAGTCTCTAGACCGCTCCTGGTCTTCCAAAGGACAAGCCATAGGATCAATTCTCTACCACCTCTTTATCGCTCTTGTGGCCAGGTAAGTAGGAGATATCCACTATACGAATCACCGAAAATAGCGGGCCTAATTAAGTAACCACTTGCCTTAGTCACGCTTGCCTAGACACCACAAAAGAAATACGGATAAGTGATAGATTACCCACGACCTTCCTCTATCTTATTTGAGCACGACGGTCCTTAGAGTCTTGGTTTAGATATTTTTTAATTAAAATAGGGTGATGCGGATACTCGTTTAGTGATTTGTGGGGCCTAGGAAGGGTGACGAAATCCCCACCTATTCTGAATTTTGGTCTTGCCCCTTAAAGTCCGTATTAAAATATGCACAAACCAATTACAAAACACGTAAAAAGATTTTTAAGCGGCGATATTTTGCAAAGAATCCTGCAGAAAAATATTTTATTGGATTTCAGAGGGGAGAGAAAGAGTTGAGGAATATACCAGAGAAATTTAGGGGCACAACTCCCCAACTCCGCCGCCCAACCGCCGCAAAAGGCATGTTTATGCCACGGTTCCCCCGCGCTTTAAGGGGTTCTTTGTTTAATTTTTTACTGTGGGCTCCTTTTCTCCTTTGGGTCTTGATTTCCTTTTTTTTGTATCTCTAGATTCCCTCGCAAAAATCACACACTAATCGTTAAATACACAATATGCGGTTTTGTTTTATTTTATGATATGGATCGAATAAGTATTCAACACGAATTGTAAGAAAAAAATTACGCACGTATCCCCGGCAACGGCGCCATTTGATTGATTTCTATATGAGTGTGTAGCAAGTAACCGCAATCAATAATGGTGTCGCGTGTAGCTAACCGAGATGAGTACGCCTCGTCCTCAGGGAAACGTTTAATCTTTAATCTTGCTTTAGACGTGTTGATTAGAAAAGAGGAAGAATAAAGAATAGTAAAGAATAGTTATAGATCTATGTTAAACACGGATGTAGAATACAGATCTAGTTTAAATACGTATATAGATTTTATAAGAAGATGGCTTGTAGGGTTCGTTAGGATTTAGTAGTAATGGATGACTAATAATGTCATGCCCCGAAAGAGCACGTGACTGGCACTTGAACCATATGAAGCCTATAGGACTCCATCTGATCCAAGTAAGCCAAAAGCCCAGAAATCTAAAACCATTTTGAAGAATAAGTAAAGAAAACTGGTTTAAAGAAGTGAAGAAATGCAGGTTTGAAATCAAGGTTTTTAAATAACTAAGCCGAAAGTATGTTTTGAAAACAATAAGTCTTTTCTAAAAATTTCGGCAGAGTTTCTCTTGTAAAACTGGCCCCGAATGGGGTACAACATGAATAACAATATATAAATGATAAAGGCATCCCCAAGCGGGAGCTAGCTCTTCGTCAATCGACGGTCACAACCACGCAATGATATGATAATATACAACGCCAAGTGGCGAGGATCAAAATCAAAAGAAAGCTCAAAAGTAGCAAGAAAACCGCAATACTACTAAGCGCAACTCTAAGGTCGAATAATACAACACTGTCTCTGAGTCTGAAAGAATATACAAGTTTTGGTTGATGGACAATTTCTAGATACAATGAATAAAATAAATACAAACTGGGGATTCTTGATACAAAGGAATCCACCTACCAATAGCAAATCACCCGCAAGAAGGTAGTGTGCCAGAAATGCCGCAATAGAACCTGTACGGCATAACCTGCAAGAACTGTGGCACAACGGGGGTGAGTTGCCAACTCGTGAATAGAAACATCTACAAGGATAAATCGAATGCAAGACATAATCCTAAGTCAACGATCAATAAAATATCCACAAGAGTACATCTGAGTGTAATAAGGTGGCAAGGTAACATCTAATCATGTATATAGTGCCAGGTACTCAGGTAACAACATGTCATCAGTGTAAGGTATGTCTGCATGAAGTATCAATGAAGAAATATCAATAATATCAATACACATATATTAGCGTCCCATACCACTAATATTGGTGTAAGATAAGTGTAAATCCAGTCTGTATATGAACCATGTCTGTATATATGTGGAACCCGTCCACCTGTCACCCACTGACAGCAAGCATCATGTATGCAATGTGAGGATATAACCAAAATCATGGAAAACTCATCATGAAACCCGTGCCAAACATCGACACGTAAATCCTCATCCATATGGGGCTCCGTCTGCGGATATCGGCCCTCGGCCCCGGCAGTATGAGTCAACCCATGTCCATCTCTGGGCTCCGTCTGCGGATATCGGCCCGTCGGCCCCGGCAGTATGCCCATCTCTCGGCTCCAGGCGGTATCCCCCGGATATCCGCCGAGCTCAGGTAAAATCACCGGTAGGTACTCGCCCGCCTCCAGGCTCAATCGGCATAACCCATCGATCATCTCGCCGAGGGGAACCATACCGGGCCCACCACGAACCCGCAAACGGTACATCACCTCCTCGAATCGGGTTTCAAGCACACGTCTCAGCACCGAGAAAACGCGTGGTGGACGCACCGAAATATCATATCACGAGGTACCGGGTTTTCATAAAATGCCGCTTTTCTTAAATAACCCCACGGTCCTCAAAAAACCAGAAATCACATGAAAATCCAACATCTATCAGTAAATCCAATGCGATGTACTATGCTATCAATCCATGATATATGCGACATGTAAAGAGAGTAATCATATCGGAAATCATGCAACATGGAATAGGAATGCGCATATGTCAAAGGAAGCATCATATCACGAATGTAATAGTACTACTGTGTAGTGACATGGCAATTATCGATGATGAAGTGTGTGAGCCGGCAAATAGTGTACGTGAAACATACGCATCATCGATAATGGTGTTGGTGTCCTAACAGCATGATAATAACATGGTAATGAACATATGCCAGCAATGCGAATAGTATGAAAATGCGGAAGCTAGTAATCAACAGCACAGTAAAGTATCTACTATGCAAACTACATCTAAGTATCCTGTCAATCAGGAGGGGTAGGTGTGGAAACCACCTAAAACTGAGTCTAAGTATATATGTAGATATATAGTCGGTGATCCCGCCTCAATGTCATATCGTAAGATATCCTCTAGCTATGAGTGCGGATCTATCATCAATATCATATAGTCTGGATGTACTACTCTATGTCTAGTACAAACGGTAACATCGGTAAAGTATGCATGCGGGGGTAAACACACATCCCAAGCCCGCAAGAATCACAAGTCATATCCCACATATGGATCGTATCAAATCACCGATCCCAGGGCACCAAGCCCACAATATCGACTCATCTCCAAAGTCGTCACATATCATCAACCACAGTGTAAGTACATGCGAAAAGCAAGGGTATGTGTATAGGTGTAATTCTATCCTAGGGTTCGCGACTATGAACTACACTAGTCACTTCTAACCCTACATATCCAAATACACCTAATATCACAATACTATAAAATACACTATCTACGGACTGCGGGGGTGCTATACGCCATCCACCCGACTTTCCCCCGTAGATATAATCTACTCACCTTGCATCACCAATTGCGGACGTCACCACGCATTTGCTTGTCGTCCGAAGTCTTCATAGGTACCTACACATCAAAATATCGTATATGCGCATTAAAACCAAATCCAATCTAAAACGGCGCATAAACTCCAAAACGATACGATAAGGGGCCTATAGGTGAGAACCTATGGCACGCCTTCAAAACCATCCATAATCCTCTATATCGTCGTATAAACGACAATAGTCGAGGCAAAACACATTCCACCATTTCAGAATCCAAAAATACGGAATACGGAAACACGAATCCAAAACGACAACATAGGATATATGTCCCAGATTTCACCCTAGATAGAATCTGTCAAAACAAGAAGTACCCAGGGCCAAGAATTGATGAAATGGGGCCAGGCACGCAAAACGAGGAGATTCCTCTCTGGTCTGGCCGCAAATTGCGGCCATAAAGGAGGTTTTGGCGGCCGGGAAGAAGAGACAGGGGCTAGGGTTTTGGGGTTAGTTTCCTGGGTGCCTGCACATACTACTGTCCACTCAATATTATTTTAGGGGTCTCGGGGTGATAGCAGATTCTATTTAACCCTCACAGATTTCACAATTTCCCCGATATCGGTTTCTAAAATCCGTATTCTGTGGTTCTAGCAACAGGTTAGGGTCTCAATTCAAACACTAGGGTGTTGGTATAATCTTAACTGAGCCCAATTTCATAATGCAACACCAATTCACTCAAACCCTAACTAGGTTTCTCTCAAATCCAAAATATCACACGATTTCAATTCTAAACTTGCATAGGGGTATGTGCAAAGGTAAAACTAAGACAATGGTTCAGAAATTACCTCAATTGGCAACTCAAGAAAATTCTTGAGTTGCCCCAAGTGGTCAAAACCCAAGCTTTCTTGGTCCATCTTGTAGATCTCGGGCTAGTGTGCATGTTTCGTGAAATGAGTGTGAGGTTTTGAGTTTGGTTTCATGGTGATGTGGGGAGTTTTTGAAGGAGGAGGAGGAAGAAGGAAGGGAGCAGCAGCAGCCGCAGGAATGAGGGAGGAGAGGGAGAGAAAACAACAAGGAAATAATGAGGGTATGGTTCAAAAAGGTGGGGTTGACCTTGCCCCTCTCTCTCTCATCATTACACCTACTCTTTCCTTTTCTTTTCTTTTCTTATCCAAATCCTTCTCACCCCAATAGTATCCCCAAATAACATGGTAGAAAAATGCACAAGTGTGGGAAAAATGTGATATGTGCAAGTTTTGCACAAAATTACCGAAAAACCCGATTAGCGATTTTAATCGCGATTAGCACCAAATTAGTTCAAACTAATCACAAAAACTTAAAAATGTCATAATTCCAATAGTTAACTCATTTTAGAATTTTCCACAATTTTTCATAATTTTCCTCCATTTATTTGCATTTAAAAATAGATTTAATATTAAAATAATCAATAAAATAATATTAAATTATAAAAATTCCCAAAATTAATATTTTATATTTTTAAAGATGTTACAATCTACCCCCCTTAAAGAAATTCGGTCCCCGAATTTAAATTTAAACCCCCAATACTAAAAACAATTTCAGTAATAATCCAATTTGTCGGGGCTCCGAAAATATCAACAAATAGAACGTCATAGCGCAATGCATGCGCCAGGGTACTGAGCAGATAACTCAAAATCAAAACTCCGTCAAGCATCCTGCAATCATCGGAGTCGATGTAAAAACACAATGTCAAATCCAATACAAACCGATATGATATGGATCGAAACTACACATGTAGCCATCCAATCTATACACGTAAAAAGCTGATGTAAAAGCATGCAAAAGTATATCCAGGTACCATCCACTGACTAGTCCTGGTCAGCATGAAGGCAAAAATCCAACATCATAAAAGGTACTGCTCCAAAAGGAAATAATCCCAAAAATGCACATAACACAATCCTGTGCGTCTGGTGCGCACGGAAATCAAAAATCCATAAATGTGCGAAACAGGTGCACAAAACAACATCTAGGTGCAACGGGTGTGCACGAAACCTCTGTCATGGGCAACGTATGTGCCTGACAGCCAAGGTCCGGTGCATCTAACATGCACGAAGAAATCTCGATTTAGTGCATCGGGTGCGCACCAAAATCGTATCTAAAAACATGCGCCCAACATGCGCGAAAATCCAAATCTGTGCATCTATCGTGCACGAACGAAAATCTAAACCCTGCGCACTCAACATGCACGGAATCACGAAATCCAATAACAAACATCGAATAGGTGTAAAGCACATCACCAGCACGGAGTGCAAAACCAACCATCAAAATCCGGGTCAAAATCAACGATAAAATGCGTCTCAGCCAAAATCAGGTGTACCTCAAAGGAAAATCTCACAATCGTGTGCATCAGCGTGCACGAATCAAAGCATAACACTAAAATGCATGAAAACTCTGCGCGAAATATATAAATATCCAGTGGGTGCATGAAACCAATATCATGAAACTCAGTCACCAAAACTAAATCATGCAAACAGAACACCCAAAATACCGAAATCCAAAATGACGGATACGTGATAATCGAATCACAAAATCACAAATCATAAATACCGTCTTCGGTAGTTCCTCCTTCAAAGTCGAGAAGGAGTCGGTGCAATCCACTGCTAGCAGCGCAGGATATCTACCTGCCTCTAGCTCACGGTCTGGCGTCCTCTGACTCTCTGGGTCCTTATCTCTCTGTGGGTTACCAAGCTCACAGTCCATCGGCTCATCGGCCCTGTCAGGGATGCTAACGGGGACGATTCCGTTCTGGCACTTCTCTGGTCACCTCTCGATCGATCCTCACGACCACTCGTAAGGCAGCATATCACTGACGTCGGCCTCTGGCTCTCTGAATGCACGTCACACATCTGATCCTGGGTGCAAACATCATTGCAGTAATGTCCTGGAAGGAATCCTGCTCAAGGTCTCTTCCAATCATGCCTATGCCGATCTGTACAGAGGCTAGCTCTCCTGCATAACCTCTTCTCGCTCAAAGGGCATCTGTGTCCTCAGCACAATATTTCTCCAGAAACGGGTCACATCGCAACGTCTCTGTAAGCATCTCAGGTCTCTAGTCTCGACGGAAAGCAATGACAGCTCGTCACGGTCTCACACGAACCTTTTGTTCCAACTGTCTCTATCGTCGTCCACTATGATGTCACGCCAAGCTACTATGCACTGCACTGTCTCGGCCACGGTCAATCTGAAGTCTCTCACACGGACTCGAAGTCTCGTACTCTGTAGCTTCATCACTCTGTAGCAGACGTCAGGCCGAACTGGTCCTCGGGAACACGTCTCAAACTATCGGAGGAAAACTCATCACTCGTCCGTCCTTGATCAATTCGCAACGCATCTGGTTAAGTTCCTCTATCCGAACTTGGTCAACTACCTCGTCGACAATGCTGAACTTTGCCCTGCTGGGTGTGCACAAAATGACCACTCTGGGTCTAGGTCTTCTCGTATCGTACTCCAGAAAGGTCCTGCCAAGATTCCTTTCTCAAATCTCAATCCTGCCGAAGTGCCCGGAAGTCATCCTCCAATGCTGAAACTCAAGCTCATTCCGGAACGGCTGCATACTTATCACGCTTCTTTCTGGAAGATATATCCATAAACCACGCCTCTGGGTGCGTATCACATCTCTAATGTCAGCGGAGTGGAACATCATCTCGTCGAAATCTCGTACGAACTCTTTTCTTCACTCTGCTCAAATGTCGACTGATTCGGACTCGTCTCATCATGGCTACACGAACTGCGCTCCGACGGCTACGCTCGCATCTGGAGTCTCCCAAGCAGTGTCCCATCACGATATCCGAAAGATGTCGAACCATCCGATCGACTCGTCAGATCCTCATAATCCCCCAAGACCTCACATCTCGGGTACAGTTTAATAGTATCGAGTACATGCCACAGCGTCGGTGGTCCAGCCGTAGAAGGGCAAACCCAAGCCTCACTAATGGCGCCGCGGAACCGCCGTAAACCCTAAGGTTCAAAGGCTGTCACACGGTCATTAAGTCGAGTTAGGGTTTCATTCTTCTAGAGGGTCCATAGAATCACCTGCATGTCTTTCCGTATACTTTAAACTTGGAAAATAGGCTCCTGACATTCGATCGTCTCAATCGACTCTCAACGAACCTGCGTGAAGTCGTCTCTAGCTGGAATCAATCCACCTGATATCCACGCATCGGGGTAAGCGAACTCACCACACGTCCTAGTCATTCATCCTCGGTGACTAGCGACTCGCTATCATCTCTCTAAGTACATGCTCATGCTGCAGTAGCTCCAATCATCTGGGCGATATTTCATCATCTGCAGCAACAACTGGCTCATACGCCTGTACGCCGAACAATGCCTCAATCCTCCAGGAAAGGCAACACAATGGCGGTCATCTCTGAATCAGCCTGCTCTAGATCTGAGTAAGACTCTCCACACTGGAAATCTTCAACTCAACTGGGCCCGCTCTGGCGCAAAACCGGACGAATCACATTCGTCTCTTAAATCTGGTAGACTAGCTATCATCTATCGCATATCTGCCTGAAAGCTCCGGCAAATCTCACCTCGTAAGCTCCGAAAGCAATATCCTGTCAATCTCAGCAACAGCTGGTCCATCTGTCTGCACGGTAGGCGACATCACAATCCCTGAGGTATACTGTACATCAACAGTCCTCTCTCAACTGGCAGCTCTAACAAAGGCACGATCATCCGGTGCAAACCAAGCACTCGCCTCTACTAGAGGTCACAATCACCAACACTAACTCGAGACGTTCCCGTGTCACCAGAAAACACAAAGGTCGGCCCTCGTACCACACGAGCTCACACCGGCCGCAACCCTAGCAGCAGCCCAAACTGCGCTCAAACATGGTGACAGGAATCTCAATCGAGTATCAAAGAGTACACCAGTGGCAAGAAAGGAAACAACAGATCCAAAGTGGATACATGATCATAGGAAGGAACAGTATCAATGGAGGTATGATCATGAAACTAATAGAATCGGGAATCTCAAATGGATGTATAATCCAGAATATGAAAGAATCACTGATCTCAAAACAAATGTCCATCCTAAGGTTCCTTAAGCGGAGTGGCGTGTCGTAAGTATGCCGCGGAACATACCAACGGTACGTCACTCTACTTTAGTCACCTAATCCATCAACCAAGGGTCATCCTAAAACGACGAAAGTTCGGGTTCACACCCCCTCAACCAAGTCTAAGTTCCGTAAGGTCAAGCCTAAGTTCCGTATATAAACAACTCCCTAGGCTCCACATAGTCAAACTTAGACTCGAACCAAGGTCAACCTAGCGCTCTGATACCAACTTTGTCACGCCCCGAAAGAGCACGTGACTGGCACTTGAACCATATGAAGCCTATAGGACTCCATCTGATCCAAGTAAGCCAAAAGCCCAGAAATCTAAAACATTTTGAAGAATAAGTAAAGAAAACTGGTTTAAAGAAGTGAAGAAATGCAGGTTTGAAATCAAGGTTTTTAAATAACTAAGCCGAAGGTATGTTTTGAAAACAATAAGTCTTTTCTAAAAATTTCGGCAGAGTTTCTCTTGTAAAACTGGCCCCGAATGGGGTACAACATGAATAACAATATATAAATGATAAAGGCATCCCCAAGCGGGAGCTAGCTCTTCGTCAATCGACGGTCACAACCACGCAATGATATGATAATATACAACGCCAAGTGGCGAGGATCAAAATCAAAAGAAAGCTCAAAAGTAGCAAGAAAACCGCAATACTACTAAGCGCAACTCTAAGGTCGAATAATACAACACTGTCTCTGAGTCTGAAAGAATATACAAGTTTTGGTTGATGGACAATTTCTAGATACAATGAATAAAATAAATACAAACTGGGGATTCTTGATACAAAGGAATCCACCTACCAATAGCAAATCACCCGCAAGAAGGTAGTGTGCCAGAAATGCCGCAATAGAACCTGTACGGCATAACCTGCAAGAACTGTGGCACAACGGGGGTGAGTTGCCAACTCGTGAATAGAAACATCTACAAGGATAAATCGAATGCAAGACATAATCCTAAGTCAACGATCAATAAAATATCCACAAGAGTACATCTGAGTGTAATAAGGTGGCAAGGTAACATCTAATCATGTATATAGTGCCAGGTACTCAGGTAACAACATGTCATCAGTGTAAGGTATGTCTGCATGAAGTATCAATGAAGAAATATCAATAATATCAATACACATATATTAGCGTCCCATACCACTAATATTGGTGTAAGATAAGTGTAAATCCAGTCTGTATATGAACCATGTCTGTATATATGTGGAACCCGTCCACCTGTCACCCACTGACAGCAAGCATCATGTATGCAATGTGAGGATATAACCAAAATCATGGAAAACTCATCATGAAACCCGTGCCAAACACCGACACGTAAATCCTCATCCATATGGGGCTCCGTCTGCGGATATCGGCCCTCGGCCCCGGCAGTATGAGTCAACCCATGTCCATCTCTGGGCTCCGTCTGCGGATATCGGCCCGTCGGCCCCGGCAGTATGCCCATCTCTCGGCTCCAGGCGGTATCCCCCGGATATCCGCCGAGCTCAGGTAAAATCACCGGTAGGTACTCGCCCGCCTCCAGGCTCAATCGGCATAACCCATCGATCACCTCGCCGAGGGGAACCATACCGGGCCCACCACGAACCCGCAAACGGTACATCACCTCCTCGAATCGGGTTTCAAGCACACGTCTCAGCACCGAGAAAACGCGTGGTGGACGCACCGAAATATCATATCACGAGGTACCGGGTTTTCATAAAATGCCGCTTTTCTTAAATAACCCCACGGTCCTCAAAAAACCAGAAATCACATGAAAATCCAACATCTAGCAGTAAATCCAATGCGATGTACTATGCTATCAATCCATGATATATGCGACATGTAAAGAGAGTAATCATATCGGAAATCATGCAACATGGAATAGGAATGCGCATATGTCAAAGGAAGCATCATATCACGAATGTAATAGTACTACTGTGTAGTGACATGGCAATTATCGATGATGAAGTGTGTGAGCCGGCAAATAGTGTACGTGAAACATACGCATCATCGATAATGGTGCTGGTGTCCTAACAGCATGATAATAACATGGTAATGAACATATGCCAGCAATGCGAATAGTATGAAAATGCGGAAGCTAGTAATCAACAGCACAGTAAAGTATCTACTATGCAAACTACATCTAAGTATCCTGTCAATCAGGAGGGGTAGGTGTGGAAACCACCTAAAACTGAGTCTAAGTATATATGTAGATATATAGTCGGTGATCCCGCCTCAATGTCATATCGTAAGATATCCTCTAGCTATGAGTGCGGATCTATCATCAATATCATATAGTCTGGATGTACTACTCTATGTCTAGTACAAACGGTAACATCGGTAAAGTATGCATGCGGGGGTAAACACACATCCCAAGCCCGCAAGAATCACAAGTCATATCCCACATATGGATCGTATCAAATCACCGATCCCAGGGCACCAAGCCCACAATATCGACTCATCTCCAAAGTCGTCACATATCATCAACCACAGTGTAAGTACATGCGAAAAGCAAGGGTATGTGTATAGGTGTAATTCTATCCTAGGGTTCGCGACTATGAACTACACTAGTCACTTCTAACCCTACATATCCAAATACACCTAATATCACAATACTATAAAATACACTATCTACGGACTGCGGGGGTGCTATACGCCATCCACCCGACTTTCCCCCGTAGATATAATCTACTCACCTTGCATCACCAATTGCGGACGTCACCACGCATTTGCTTGTCGTCCGAAGTCTTCATGGGTACCTACACATCAAAATATCGTATATGCGCATTAAAACCAAATCCAATCTAAAACGGCGCATAAACTCCAAAACGATACGATAAGGGGCCTATAGGTGAGAACCTATGGCACGCCTTCAAAACCATCCATAATCCTCTATATCGTCGTATAAACGACAATAGTCGAGGCAAAACACATTCCACCATTTCAGAATCCAAAAATACGGAATACGGAAACAAGAATCCAAAACGACAACATAGGATATATGTCCCAGATTTCACCCTAGATAGAATCTGTCAAAACTAGAAGTACCCAGGGCCTAGAATTGATGAAATGGGGCCAGGCACGCAAAACGAGGAGATTCCTCTCTGGTCTGGCCGCAAATTGCGGCCATAAAGGAGGTTTTGGCGGCCGGGAAGAAGAGACAGGGGCTAGGGTTTTGGGGTTAGTTTCCTGGGTGCCTGCACATACTACTGTCCACTCAATATTATTTTAGGGGTCTCGGGGTGATAGCAGATTCTATTTAACCCTCACAGATTTCACAATTTCCCCGATATCGGTTTCTAAAATCCGTATTCTGTGGTTCTAGCATCAGGTTAGGGTCTCAATTCAAACACTAGGGTGTTGGTATAATCTTAACTGAGCCCAATTTTATAATGCAACACCAATTCACTCAAACCCTAACTAGGTTTCTCTCAAATCCATAATATCACACGATTTCAATTCTAAACTTGCATAGGGGTATATGCAAAGGTAAAACTAAGACAATGGTTCAGAAATTACCTCAATTGGCAACTCAAGAAAATTCTTGAGTTGCCCCAAGTGGTCAAAACCCAAGCTTTCTTGGTCCATCTTGTAGATCTCGGGCTAGTGTGCATGTTTCGTGAAATGAGTGTGAGGTTTTGAGTTTGGTTTCATGGTGATGTGGGGAGTTTTTGAAGGAGGAGGAGGAAGAAGGAAGGGAGCAGCAGCAGCCGCAGGAATGAGGGAGGAGAGGGAGAGAAAACAACAAGGAAATAATGAGGGTATGGTTCAAAAAGGTGGGGTTGACCTTGCCCCTCTCTCTCTCATCATTACACCTACTCTTTCCTTTTCTTTTCTTTTCTTATCCAAATCCTTCTCACCCCAATAGTATCCCCAAATAACATGGTAGAAAAATGCACAAGTGTGGGAAAAATGTGATATGTGCAAGTTTTGCACAAAATTACCGAAAAACCCGATTAGCGATTTTAATCGCGATTAGCACCAAATTAGTGTCAAACTAATCACAAAAACTTAAAAATGTCATAATTCCAATAGTTAACTCATTTTAGAATTTTCCACAATTTTTCATAATTTTCCTCCATTTATTTGCATTTAAAAATAGATTTAATATTAAAATAATCAATAAAATAATATTAAATTATAAAAATTCCCAAAATTAATATTTTATATTTTTAAAGATGTTACAAATAAAGATGACTCTTTTTATCTTTTGATAGATTTAAAACTAGATCGATAGTGATGAATGAGAATTAGGGTTCTTGAAAGAAACTAGGGTTTCCACACTATTGACCCTTGTCCTATCATTGATCTATATTTATGTCTAGCCTTTAACAAAATAATTGTTAATCTAAACTCAAATCGCGGTCGGGACTACTAATAAATTGATAGCGCGCCCGATAAAGATGTTTACGATTCTTTTGCTAAAGTTTATAAACTTCATAAGACTTAAAAAGAGTTAAGAAATTTTTCATTTTCTATTGATCTATCCTAATCCTACGAACCCTATCAAGCGGATAATTACTCGCGCATGATGGAGATAGAAGAAGAACGGATAGAGATCATGATGTAAATACAGAAATTTAAATGCTAATTAATTAAACTAAAGATCTACCTTTATTAATCAACTTCACAAGTACAAAGCCTTCAAGTTTAGATTACAAGAGAAAGAAGAAGTTGCTCTCGATCTCTGCCTTGTTGGAAGTAGATGCTCCGTCGAATCTCACGTCGAATCGTGGACCTTTCGGGATCACTTGCTCTTTGACGGTTATTTGCTTCATGTAAAAGATTGATGATTTCTATGTTTAGCCCTCGGTCCTTTATATAGCCCCAAAGCCAGAAACTGTAGATCCCAAGAAATGGGGATTGTTGTGAAGATCCAAACCATAAAATCCCAACTCCTAAGTCCCTAACACGGCTGCGGATCCGCCGCAATAATGGTGTTTTGGCCGCGGAACCGTGGCCGTTTGGTGGGATCTTGGCTTCTAAATTCTGGGGCTGCTACATTGTGACGCTTGGAGATTTATTTGATGTCTGGAATATTCATATCTTTTCTGAGTTTCTGCCAGTATTGATTCTTCGATTTTATTTAATTTTATCAGCAGATTTTTGATTCCCGACATCTCAATATCTCGATCTCTTGACCTGAGCTAAACCTTGCACAATATCTCATTGAATAATGTTAGTAATATTTGGTATTTTTGAGATATTATCCTAACCATTTGATATGATATTATATTTTAAGAATATTGATTAAGAATATTTGATATGATATGCATATTATATAAATATTATATGCATGCATTTTCATTCATAATGTTGATTATAATATATAAACGTATGATAATAGATATTTTACAAATAAACCATCATATGTTTCATATTTATAATAAACACATTTAAATATCTAAAAAAAGTAAGGAAAATGTTATATCAAATGTGCGATATTTTCGACTGAACAGAACTCACACGAGACAAATGACGATCTCAGGTCCGAAGACTAACATGTACACATGTCACCTGAGAACTTCCATCTGACGATAGGTATAGTACCATTTAGAAGTTCTCGGCGAGTCCTTCCAGTGTACTACCCCCAGTGAGCACTTGTATACGATCTTAGGTGCAAAAGACCAATGGCTGTGGGACCAACTATCGTCCCTCGTCAGGGTCTAGAAACATATACACCAGTTTACTCCGGAATATCGATGCTCAGTCTCGATGCTCCCACGACTAGGGACCATTTAAGGATGTGCTTATCGACTACCCTACTCCCACAAGTATGATCGCCATCACAACGCAGGTAGTCAAGTAATGATCCTACCGGTTTTATCAACATGTATAGACAATACGTAATAACAAGTATAAGATATGCACATGTTAAAATAAAGACAAATCAGATAGCATACTATCATATCGAGCAAGATTGTCCTGTACATACATATGTCCAAGCATCCACATGTATACATATACAATAATGGCCTCTAGGGCATACATATCCAACACCTTGAACTATTCAAATTTCACTAATATACTTCATTCTTTAAAATTTACATCCATGAAAATCCTAAATAACATAAATAAATACTTGAGCTTTATTTTGAAAGTATACTAAAAATATTTTTCATAAAAACCCCTCAAGTTATATTAAATTACAATAAGAACTCTAGTAAATATAAATTTAAGTGGGACCAATTCTCTTGAGCCTCAAGGAGCCAGAGAAAGTGGGTGCTTGCCTATTTAAGGTAGAAAAACTTAACGGATTATCAATAATAATTATCTTGGAAAAAGACATAAATCCTGCCGTCCATGTGCAGCAGTTACTGATAACTCCTAAACCTAATTCAGGATCCAAATCTGTTTAAGTGTCTGACTCAAATCTGAGTCCAAGTATCAATCTGAATCCATTTCACATGAATTCAATTCAACATGAATCCAATATACCAAACATGAATACTTGAACCTGAACCTGAATACCAGAACAAAATCAAAATGACTTGACTTGACCGAACCATGGCTATGATTTGACTTCATTACATGCCTACTTCATACATCCTGAAACCGTTTACATGAACAACTTATACCATGGTTTCAGCAAGTCTGATAACTACAATCTATATAATATACATTACGGGGTTTAACGGGGTAGACTGGTACGGAATGTATTAGAAGTGGAACGAGATGGTCACTAAAAGACACCTATATGAACATCCGTGTCGTTGTCCCATGGGACATGGCGGGACCTTGTACTTCCGATTACCATAGTCCACGGAGCAAGTTGGACTCCTCTCGTATACATTGATACATTCTGTACCAAACTATAAACAACTATGTTAGTATAGCAAACATATACCTGTTTATTTTACCAGTTCTATTCTCTTTACTTGTCTATTCTCTTTCTATCTTTTGGAACTTACCGAGCGCTAGTTCGCTGATGACATTATTGTCTCTTCTTTCTTTGGAATGTTCGTCAGGAAGACCCGACTTTCAGGAGACCGAGCCCAGCCAGGACGATTTGGAGCATTCACAAAGGAGACAGATTTCTAGGCTTTTACTTGTACTTATTTCTTTCTGTTAGTTATATGTATGCCCTAGAGGCTTTTACTGTACATGTGATGTATATTGTAGTGGATGCTTGGACATATATAGGGAGGAATTTCTTGCTCGACATGATAGTATGCTATCTGGTTGCACTTTATCTTAACATGTACACTAATTGTCTCTATATTACATGTTAATAAAGTCCTTAGGATGAGTACTTGACTATCAGGATTATGATGTGGATCATACTACTGGGGTAGAGGTAGTCGGCAATTACATCCTTCAATTGTTCCTAGTCGAGGGTGTATCGAGACAAGACATCGATATTCCAGAGTAGACTAGCGTATACGCATCTTGACCCATATGATGGGCGATGGATGATCCCGCATCCATTGGTGTTTGACATCAGAGAAGATATACGGGTGCTCAGTGGAGACTGGGTACACTGAAGGGACTCACCGAGAACTCCTAGATGGTATTATACCTATCGTCAGATAGCAGTTCTTTGGTGACACTGGTACAGGTTAGTCTGTCGACCCGAGATCGTCATAGAGTCTTGTGTGATTTCCAATGTGCTTTGATTTCTACTATACCACGGTCAAGAGATCGTGCAAAAAGGTGGTTTTTGCGTACAGTCCCGAGTCACATGGAGGCAATGAGCGATAGGAGGGGATTCGTCTCTCCCGGTATTGGGAGTTGATGTTGCGCTATGCTCATTGGCCATAACAGGAAATCCCTGGCCAGGGTTGCTGAGATCTACTGGTAAGTGTTATCAGTAGTTTCTCGAACCGTTATGGTCCTTGCATCGGCATGACTTATCAGGCTATTGGGGTATGACGTTATACCACCCCCAGGCTGTGATATGCGACATATCTGACAAAGAGACCGGACTGTACGGTAGTGTTACTGATTGGATTCGCAGGAGTATGAGTAGGCTTTCTTGTTGATCTTCTGATCACTCAATACCCGGGTGGCCATTATGTTTAGCAGACAGCTTGCGGCTTGTGGGTGTTTTATATGATCATCACCTACTGCCGGCGTATTGACGAGTCTTTAGAGTCCTACATAGAGGTTTCCTGGTTCATGCGAAACGGAGTAGGAGCACATATGTGATATATGCGGGACTGAGATTAATGCGCGTATGTGATACCGCATTCTATTCTCGCGATATATGAAATCGGTCGGTTATATGCGATATCGCCGGGTTATCGGATCAAGTGTTGATTCGATAGATTGTTACATTTGATATTAGTCGGTTATATGTGATATAGTCGGATTATTAAATCAAGTGTTGATTTAATAATTTAATGTATAATTATATATTTGATATACTAAATTAAATTAACTAATATTAGCTCACTTAAGTATTTCTTTTTCTCACTTAATGATACAGTTAACATATATGTAATATATATGTGATATATATTATTGTGCCATGCTAGGTTACACATGCAATATGGATGTATGAGACTCACACCATGCTAGGTTTAATGTTAAGATTTATATTTATTTATTATGTAATTCAAAATGGTGGAAATTGTCATGGCTTGGAGCTTGGATGAAGCTTGTAGAACATTGACTAAGTCCATATGTTTTGTATTGGTTAAGATATTTATTAACTTAACCATAACATTTAGCCATGGTTCAATCTCTACAAGGGTTAGTGTATGACATATACTCACCATGGTTGCATTTCTAACCTCATGAATTTTTTTATTCATTCATCGCTTCATCTTCTTCTTCCTCATGAAAGCTTGCTAGCTTTTCTAAAGGTGATGAAATATTGTGAGAAAATAAAATCTAAAGTGAGCCTATTTCCTACTTCGTCATCCTCTACTATATTAGCCATTTAGTTTAGGGTGTTTGCTTCACTAATCTACCATTAGTGAAGAGATAGCATGAGTTTGAGTCTTCTCGACGTAGATCATCTTCGGCCTCGAAGATATTGAGCAATCTTGTTCATTTCTTCTTGTGGACCCTTACTAGAGTCAGGGTGTTCACTACTTGGAGCGAAGGGAAGACTACACGGAGCTTTAGAAGTGAAGGACCGGTCTACAAAGGTTGTATTCGTCATTCACTTTAGATGTAAAGTTGTTTGCATTGCTTGTTGTTTAGTTCTCTAGTTAAGATTCTAGGGTTAGGGTTATTTAGAATGGCAAATTTTTGAAAACGGCATGTACAATGCCTCCTGAAACCTTGCTGCCGCGCTACGTAACCCTACAGTGGTATTAAAGCCAAGCTAGAGATTTAAACGATGTTTGTTAGATTACAAAACCGAAACTATTCCGAAACATGCAACATCAAACCCTAGTTTCTGTCGATTTTTAAATGACCTCTAAAAATTTTTTTAGCAACTGCAAAATGTTGTATGTGATATAACATGAACACTGTGAAAATTTGAAGCATTTTGGTTTCAAAGCGTCCGGCTACATCAGTAGAAAATCCGAGCTCCTCAGCCCATTTGGGGTATTTTGACTTCAAATTTTCATGGTGTTCTAGTCTCTGGGTTTTGGTGTTTTAGATGTTGCTGGTTTTTGCTAAATTTGCATGTGATGTTAACTTTTTGCAAAGGCAACTCGGAGTGTTTCGTAATCGTAATTCTAACATGTATTCGGGTTATTTAGACGACGTTAAAAAGTTTGAACGGATGTCAATAACCCATATTTTCCCTCGCTGGAAATTTTCTAATAGTTGGATTTTTTTCAAGTTTAAAATCTTCAGAAAATCATGCAAGCGATTCTGTGGACTCTCTAGAAGAACGATATCCAAACTCAGCTTTTTGGATCGCGGAACCGCAGTAATACCCTAGGGTTTGTGGCTGTTCCGTAGCGATATGAGTGAGGTATGGGTCGCCCCTTCTACGGATGGTTCATAGGAGCTGTGGCATGTTCTGGGTACTTTTTGAACTCCGCTTAAGTGCTGAGCTCTTTGGGAAATTTTGGGTGTTGTTTTATTCGATCGAAAAGTTTAATATCGTCTAGTTTTCTGTGATTGTGATACAATATTTGGAATCCACATAATTAGTTATGAGATAACTAGTTTGAATTTTATAAATCTAGAAGTTTAGTCTCATTTGATCGGTTGTCACGGAATTTTGATGAGGATCAAAAGTCCGTCGCAATTACGTAGTGTACGCAGATACTCGACGGGTTACCTTACTAGATAGCCACGCCCCATTACCCCTACCAAATGACTATAGGAGAACCTCGTCGCCAAAAGCATCCATTCGGGTGTTCGTGGCTGCGGTGTTCCGCCTTTAGTACAGTTCGTCGACGACATTGGGGGTGCGGCCGTTTACTAAAGTTTCCGACGAGCATTCGATCAGGTTATCGGGAATCTTGTTGAATTACCCGTTAGGTTATTGGAAAGTGTTTTCAATATCGAGACTAAAATGCGAGGTCTATAATTGTTAGGCTTGCGATGTCTAAGGAATTCATTTGGTAAGGCATGAAATCTAAAGTATGAGATACATTGGGTTTATGATGTCTAAGATGGTTGCGGATTCCAATTGTTGTAGTTTTTCACTTTCTTTTCTACGACCATAAGTGTAATATGTGGTGTATCGCCGGTTTCGTTGCTATATGTCAACAACAATTGGGATGCGCATATTTACTTACGTTGATGACATATGATATTATGTGTTGCTGTGATATGTTATATTGGATCGTCGTGTTTTGAATAGCCGGTTTTTTTAATATGAGATGAGAGTCAATCATTTTCATTATGTAAAATCTTGTATCTAATATTCTTTTATTGGGGCATTTTCGGGTTGAGGATGATGTCGCCGTTGATGTATACTATTTACTTTTCCGCATTAGGATAGACCCATGGCGGGGAAAACAAGTAATCGGGTTCTAGGGCCCAGTGGGATACATTCTCGAGGAATCAAGACCGGGTCTCCTAACTCTAGAATTGGTAGGGTTTCTTGCTGCTCTCGTAGGGATCTAGTGATGTGGGTTTGGCTATTCATCGCGACCGTGGAATCCGCGTTTATTATTGGCTTAAATAAAACACGGAATTCGTGGTATATCCAATATTTCATATGTGTTCTTCTGCTGCTGATATTCTATGATGTGATCACTTTATATGTTGAGACGAATGCTTATATTATATATATGATATATAACTATTGATGCTTTCGTTTCTTCTGTGATGCTTAGGAAGCATAATTTGATGGAACTTCATTAATGAGATTAATGAAATAAAAGAAACCTAAAGATGTTATAGAAACTTGTTTAAAAACTGGTAGCTCTAGTTCTTGCTTTGCATAGCGGTATTCCTTATAGAATATCCAGCACCTTATTCTATAAGGAAAGAGCCGAGATCCCTTCACCGGGAGTGACCTTGTTAGCGAAACTGGCAGATGTTACAACCTACTCGGTTTGTCTTTTGATTGCTTCTATAGATTTTGCTTTGCATAGTGGTATTTATGAAATATCCTGCACCTTATTCGATAAGGAAAGAGCTGAGATCCCTTCACCGGGAGTGACCTCTTTAGCAAAGCTAGTAAAAGCCTAAAAACACTCCTTTTTCAAAATCACTCGATTCTACAACGATATCAAGTTCATTACGCAAAAGGTTTTCATAAAAACCTGTCGTAACCCTCCGTCATTTCAGATAAGTACTATTTAGTATTCGTGCTACGTTTGTTGACCATGTTATGGCCTAGTGTGCAGTAGCTGATTAGTGCTTATCTGTATAAGCATATGATGCGATTGGATTAGGGTAGTCGTACGACTTTGTTGACCTTGTTAAGGGTCGTGCAGGTGGGTTTCATTCAATCAGGAAATGACGGGTTGAACTTGGCTAGCGCTTATGATTTGTTGACCTTGTTAAGGTTATAAGTTGCTAGGGGCAAAATATTATCGGGAATTTGAAGTGTTGAAATTTGCAATGAGATTGCATACCTTCTATGAGATAGTTGGATCCCGATACCCACTGCGAGTAAGAGTTACTCCTGGAAGAGTTTTACACATTACAATTAGCCGATCAAGTAGGTGTCAATAAAGGTGTTAACGGGGTTACGCCCCCTGGGAAAATGGGGTTTATTTTAAGAAGGTCCGTGCGAAAGCACGGGGAACTTCCGTCAAAGTACCGACACTGGCCTGGCCGAAAGATTAGCGAACTTCTTGGGTGTAATTAATCCCGACTAGTCTTACCTTTTAGGGTTTGAAGGAACATTTAATAAAAACAGTGGGAGCCATCCTGATTAGATAAAATAATAATCAATCTGATCTTGCAAGAGCGCACACAGAGTGTTTTCTTCTCTCTCCTGGTAGCGACCATCTCACGCCTTAATCGAGATAAAAATATGGATGCATTGACCGAATCTGCTTATTATACTGAGCTGGGGAACTGGTTCCGCTCTATCTTATAATTGTTATAAGTCCGAGCAGGAAATAGGGGAATATCCGGATTTCCACGTGACCCAATCGAGGAATAAGCATGTTGATGCATATTCTTCGGGTGTGTCATTACCAAGAATTATTTCTCAGTATCGTCTACGTCCTAGGTATGAGATACCGGAAAAGATCCCACATATGTAATTTGTTACATGGGCTACAGAAAGGTAGAGAACTGAGAATGGATGATATGTCTCTAAGTGTTAGAGAATGGTGCAATTGTTGTAGCCAAGTCAGTTGGCAAATAGCACCTTGTATTAATACATTGATTCTGAACAAATGTTATTAGATACCGAACCTGATATACAACATTACATCAGTTTCTTTATTAGGTTAAAGAAGGATATAATTCTGGATTGGAGGATAATGTTGTGAACATTTTCCTGAATCAAGAGTTGATTCAATCAGGCACGTTATGAAATAGCATACAAGTTCTAAATCAAACTACAGTTCAAAGTATGCAGAACACACACAAGATGAGTAGTTCAGAAATGAACGAATCCTTCTTGTGGCATTGTAGACTAGGTCATATCAATGCGACACTACCAGCTAAGTTACATAAGGATGAATATGAGAATTTGTTCGAATTTTCATCTTATGATACTTGCCAGTCTTGTCTCAAAGGTAAAATGACCTATACTCCGTTTACTCGAAACAGAAAAAGAGTTACTGAACTCTTGGGACGGATACATGATGATGTATATGGTCCTATGTCTACAAATGCCAAGGTTGGTTCTTCGTACTTCATTATATTCACTGATCATCTCTAAGGATTCGGACATATGTTCCTGTTGAAACAAAAGTCTAAAACTTTTGAGAAATTCAAGGAATATAAGCTTGAAGTTAAGGAATCAGACAAGTAGAAGTATTAAAGCCCTTTGATGTGATCGAGGAGGCGAGTACTTGATCATGGAGTTCCTGAAGTTTCTAAAAGGAGAATGTGATTCTCTCTCAGCTTACTCCTTCGAGTACACCACAGCACAACGGTGTATCAGGTCGGAGGTATCGCACCCTATGAGATATGGCACGCTCTATGATGAGTACTGCTCAGTTACCTGATTCCTTTTGGAGTTATGCACTTGAGAAGCTGCATACCTATTGAATGGGGTTCCATCCAAATCAGTGCCTACCACTCCATATGAGATATAGTATGGAAAAAGACCATGTCTTAAACGAGTTAAGATATAGGGTTGTCCAGCCTATGTTGAAAAGCAGAGTCCGAACAAGCTCGAGGTAATATCAGTTCTGTATAAGTTTGTTAGATATCCCAAACATTTGCGAGGGTATATCTTCTACCCAACTGAGGAGCAAAAGTGTTTTGTTTCTCAGCATGGCACCTTTTTAAAAATGGAATTTCTTGTGAAGAAATTAGTGGTTATGAGGTAGAACTGGAAGGAGTTCCAGCTCGACAAACTAACAGCTGATGATTTGGTGAAACCAAAGGATTCAATAGTCTCCAACGAACCTCAGCCTCTTCGCAAATCCGGTAGGGTTCCTCATCCACTTGAGAGATACTGCGGTCTTCTCGGTGACAGTGGGAGCGAGAATTGCATCATGGTAGATGATGACCCAACCAGGTTCAGGCAGGCCATCACGAGTGGGGACTCTGTGAAATGGCTGGATGCTATGCAATCAAAGATGGAATCTATGTACACCAACAATGTATGACTTTGAATGTTGCACCTGAAGGGGTAAAACCCATTGGGAGAAAATAGATCTTGAGAAGATTCTTGGTGTAAATGGAAAAGTTGAGACTTTCAAAGCTATGCTTAAGTCCATCGGGATTAGAGCATGCATCGCGGAGATGGAACATCTGTTTTGATGTGGCAGTCAAAGAGTTTGACTTCATCAAAAAGAAAGATGAACCTTGTATATACAAGAAGGTAGTAGAGAGTGAGGTTGTCTTACACGTTTTATACGTAGATGACATACTCTTGATAGGAAATGGTTTCCTATACGACACTCGGTCATGCTCCTCTTATCATGATGATTCTCTATAGAAGATCTCGATGATACCTACTACATCTTATGGATTATGATCTATGGTGATAGATCTAAGTGGATGTTGGGAGTGTCCCAAATACGGAACTTAATTGAAGATCGAAGCAAAACAAACTTTAGAAAGACTAGGTACATTAACACCATACTAAAGGGGTTTAGTATGGAGGATTCTAAGCGTGGTGGTTTGCCCACGTACTCAGGAATCATTCTCTCTAAAAAGATGTCTTCCAAGACTGATTTGGAGAGAGCTCGCGTATAAGGGATACCCTATGCTTCGGCAGTAGGCTCTATCATGTATGCGATGTTATGTACCAGACCAGATGTAGATGACTCATTAGGTGTAATGATCAGGAATCAATCGGATCTTGGGAGAATCACTGGATAGCTGTAGAGGACATTCTTAAATACTTGAGAATCACTAAATGAATGCTCTTGGTTCGAGCTTCCAGAGTGATAAGTTCGACTGAAAGTCAGTCACATGCATTGTCTTTACCCTTAGTGGAGGGACGGAATATTGGAAGAGTTCCAAGCTAGATACCGTGACATACTAGACGATAAAGGCTGAATACATTGCTACCAACGATGCTGCCAAAGTGGCTGTCTGTGCATTTCTTGTTCATGAGATGAGCATGGTTCCTACCATTGAGCGTCTAATAACTGTTCTTGTGACTACAATGGAGTTGTGGCTTTAGCCTAGGAACACCGGTCCCATCAGCATTCCAGACATATTCTAAGGCAAGTATCACCTGATCAGGGAGATGGTTGATCTCCAAGGGATCGAGGTCAGGAAAGTTGACGCGAAGGATAACACGGCGGATCCACTCACAAAGGTATTTCCCTAGAGAGACTTCTATAGGACGTTGAGTATGAGATACTGCAACAAATGGCCTTAGTGCAAGTGGGAGATTGTTAGTTATATGTATGCCCTAGAGGCCATTACTGTACATGTGATGTATATTGTAGTGGATGCTTGGACATATATATGGAGGACTTTCTTGCTCGACATGATAGTATGTTATCTTGTTGCACTTTATCTTAACATGTACACTAATTGTCTCTATATTACATGTTGATAAAGCCCTTAGGATGAGTATTTGACTACCAGGATAATGATGCGGATCATACTAGTGGGGCATAGGTAGTTGGCAAGTACATCCTTCAATTGTTCTTAGTCGAGGGTGTATCGAGACAGGGCATGGATATTCCAGAGTGGACTAGCGTATACGCATCTTGACCCATATGATGGGCGATGGATGAACCCACATCCATTTGTGTTTGACATCAGAGAAGGTATACGGGTGCTCAGTGGACACTGGGTACATTGAACAGACTTGCCGAGAACTCTTAGATGGTATTATACCTATCGTCAGATAGCAGTTCTCTGGTGACACTGGTACATGTTAGTCTGTCGACCCGAGATCGTCATAGAGTCTTGTATGATTCCCAATGTGCTTTGATTTCCACTATACCACGGTCAAGAGATCGTGCAAAAAGGTGGTTTTTGCGTACAGTCCCGAGTCACATGGATGCAATAAGCGATAGGAGGGGATTCGTTTCTCCCGGTATTGGGAGTTGATATTGCGCTTTGCTCGATTGGCCATAACAGGAAATCCCTGGCCAGGGTTGCTGAGATCTACTGGTAAGTGTTATCAGTAGTTTCTCGAACCGTTATGGTCCTTGCATCGGCATGACTTATCAGGCTATTGGGGTCTGACGTTATACCACCCCCAGGCTGTGATATGCGACATATCTGACAAAGAGACCGGACTGTACGGTAGTGTTACTGATTGGATTCGCAGGAGTATGAGCAGGCTTGCTTGTTGATCTTCTGATCGCTCAATACCCAGGTGGCCGTTACGTTTAGCAGACCGCTTACGGCTTGTGGGTGTTTGATATGATCATCACCTACTACCGTCGAATTGACGAGTCTTTAGAGTTCTACACAGAGATTTCCTGGTTTATGCGAAACGGAGTAGGAGAACATATGTGATATGTGCGGGTCCGAGATTAATGCGCGTATGTGATACCGCATTCTATTCTCGCAATATGTGACGGTCGGTTATATGCAATATAGTCGGGTTATCGGATTAAGTGTTGATTCGATGGATTGTTACATTTGATATTAGTCGGTTATATGTGATATAGTCGGATTATTAAATCAAGTGTTGATTTAATAATTTAATGTATAATTATATATTTGATATATTAAATTACATTAAATAATATTAGTTCACTTAAGTATTTCTTTTTCTCACTTAATGATACACTTAACATATATGTGATATATGTTAATTGTATTGTTTTCTTTTGCATAAAATATATGTGTGATATATATTATTGTGCCATGGTAGGTTACACATGCAATATGGATGTATGAGACTCACACCATGCTAGGTTTAATATTAAGGTTTATATTTATTTATTAAGTAATTCAAAATGGTGGAAATTGTCATGGCCTGAAGCTTGGATGAAGCTTGTAGAACATTGACTAAGTCCACATGTTTTGTCTTACATAAGATATTTATTAAGCTAACCATAACAATTAGCCATGGTTTAGTCTCTACAAGGGTTAGTGTATGACAAATACTCACCATAATTGCATTTGTAACCTCATGAGTTTTTTTATTCATTCATTAGTTCATCTTCTTCATCCTCATGAAAGCTTGCCAGCTTTTTTAAAGGTGATGAAATATTGTGAGAAAATAAAATCTAAAGTGAGCCCATTTCCTACTGTTTCCCCTAATTAGAACAAAGCTCTGTTCAAAATTCAAATTTTGAAATGAAGCAACGCTTTATAGCAGCGCCAAGTGCGCTGCACCCTAAGCAGCGCATCACGTGCAGAGGACGTGTGCACTAGCGCTAAGAGCGCTGCACATAAGCAGCGCACCACGTGCAGAGCACGTGTGCGCTAGTGCTAAGTACGTTGCGCCCTGAGCAGCGCACCACGTGCAAAGAACGGGTGCTCTAGCGCCAGAACTGAAAGCTCCCCACCGTCAGATCAAAGATCCATTAATAATGATAAATCATTAATTAAACAGAATTAAATTCTATTAAGGATAGATTCCTCAAAATCTTCGCAAACAACAAGATTGTGCTCTGTAAATCAGAGCACCGTTGGATCAATGATCCAATGGTGATTAAAAATCACCAAAATACAGAATAAATTCTGTATGGAAAAGATTTTCCATTATGGTTAAAAACAAGAAGATTGTCTTCTGTAAATCAGAAGCCCTTGGATTAAAGATCCAACGGTGGGGAAATCCCCAAATCAATTGGAGAAAAGATCTCCTTAACCGATTCAACAAATCAGCTTGCCCTATATAAAGGCTCATAGACTTCAAGTCTCAAAGAGATAGAAGCATAGAGAGGAACCTCCCCATAAGCTTTGAGAGATCTCAGAAAGAAGAGCCAAGCTCTCAGAAAAAAAAGAGTTTCTTCAAGGTAAAAAATGAACAGAGAGATGAAATCATCTCACAATTAAAAAGAAGAATTCACTTATTTAAAGATCATAGATCTACAAAGACGAAGGTCTTTTACAAAGAGATTAAAAGATCTCATCATAAAACAAAAGGAAGAACATAATTCTTCTCACAGATCATAGATCTATAAGATAAATTGTCTTTTACAAAAAAAGACCATGAACATCTCATTATAAAAGGGGGGAGAATAAGTTAATTCTCTTAGGATCACAAATCCATAAAGGCAAAGACTTTCATCAATACAAGAGATTGAAGCATCTCCTATAATGTAAGGACTTTTGTTCTTAGGATCTTGAGACAAAGTCTCTTTTAAGGGAGAATTTATTTCCAGGATCATAAAATTGATCAAATGCGCTTCTGCGCTCTTGGACTGGCGCTCAACGCCAAGCGCACCACGTGTCACTCACGTGTGCGCCACTCAACAGTTAGCGTTTTGTGCTCTTGAACTAGCGCATTGCGCTCATGGACTGGCGCTCAGCGCCAACGCACCACGTGTTCCTCACGTGTGCGCCATTAATAAAATAGCGCTTTGCGCTCATAAACTAGCGCTTTGCGCTCATGATCTGGCCCTCAGCGCCAAGCGCACCACGTGCTCCTCACGTGTACGCTACTCAACAAAAGCGCTCTGCGCTCTTTGACTGGCGCAAAGCGCTAAATGCACCATGTGCTCCTCACGTGTGCGGTGATAGAATATAAATTGTTCTTTAATAAGCCCCAGAGCTATGATGAATGCTCAGCATTCAACAAAAGACAGAAATACTGTCAGAATCCAAATCAATGCTCAGCATTGTTAAAAGGGCCGAGACCAAATAAAGGCTCAACAGCCCAAAATAAATGTTAAACATTTTAACTTGATTGGACTTAGCCCAAGTTGGCCTTAAGTCCTCAATTCAGATTTAAGTGTGCCCATGTGCTCATAAATCTTCTAACAGATCTTAGTCCCAAATTGAACTACAGATCTCTCAACCAAAATTGGTTCAAGCGTACATCTCTTCACTCCTTTGATATTTATCGTTGTAATCCTTCAACGTCTTCAGAGAGGTGACGGGTCCCGATAACCAAACATTCCATGGACTGTGGGGTCCTTAAACTCATGGCCTATGATGTCCTTAAACTTTATAGACTATAACGTCTTTAAACTATGGACTGTGGGGTCCTTAAGCCCATGGACCGTAATGTCCTTAAACTAACGTTGGACCACCATGTCCTTAAACTGGTAATCGACCGCAATGTACCTAAACTAAACAATAGAGCCCAAATGCTCTTTTGCCTGATCTAAACGATCCCGTTAAGTTGATCTTCATCTAAAATTAGACTAACGTATCCTTAACAAACGTTTAAGTTGATCTTAGTCTCAGATGAGACCAACGTATCCTTAAACCCAACCCCCAAACCCAAATCTAAGAAAAATACGGATTTGGACTAATCCACGCCCTACGGGAGACAACATAAATTAGTCTCCATATACAATCCACGGACAACCAAAAACAAAACAAACACACACGACACGAAATAACCATCTGGATAAAGAGAAAGCGGTTACCGCGATGCGGTAGCATAATTAACTGCAGGGGCTTGCGCCTACAGGGAAGAGCGTCCCTACAATCAAAAACCCCTCAAATGAGGGGGTATCTGATGAAGTCTTCTACATCGGCCGCATCCGTTTAAACCTTCGATACATGGGGTCATAAATCAATTTGGCATCTTCGGAGAGGTGGACGGATAGCACCAATTAGCATCTGCCCCGAATTCAGGCAAGACGGACCTGCGCGGTCGCGTCTCCGTGTTCGGAGGGGAACAGATTCTGGCACGCCCGGTGGGACCTTTTTCTCTTTCCACTCCACACTTCGTGTGTCGTGTTCGCTAACGAATCGCGGTTTAATATGGTTGCCCTTGAGTTCGAGGTAGTAAGATTTGGTTTTGCTCTCATGCAGAAAACAGAACATCAATGGCCTCTAACTGTTCCAGCTGCAACTGCAACTCCCGTTCCGCCACATCTGGAGGTGTATGTAACATCCTAGTTCGATCATACGTTTCTTATTCTTTTTCTTTTGGATATATTGGGTTTTGTTTTATTTTTATTATTATAACTTGGAGTTTAATACTTTTAATCAAGATATATACATATAATTATGGTTTTTTCAAGTTTGTTAAATATGCATATTATTAGTATTTAAATATTTATTTGTCTAAAACTATTTTATAACCATATTTATATTTTAGTATCATAGTTTAAATGAAAAATATTTTATTTGGTATTTCTTTAAACAATACATATACATAAGATTTTACCCCTTTTTAAATTCTATTTATAAGATATTTTGTCTTACGATATTTATTTGGTTAAAATATTTAATTTTGAAAAGTCATGAGAGCCCTTGTTAAATCTCTTAACCATATAAATATTTTTCCTAATCTAACAACTCAATTTTCTCTCTCCAATCACCATATATGTCTCACCTGATAACGTTATTCTTTTAAAACAAATAATATTCTCTCTCTCCAAACAAATATCTTTTCCAACAGATTATTTTGTTCTCATATTCTATTCTATCTACATATATTTTTCTATATTACTAATTATATTTCACCAAACCCCCGCTCTCTTTTTCTATATATATTCCCTAAGAAAATCCCTCTCTCTCTAATCTAATCTAATCTCTCTCAGCAGATTCTCTTTCCCAAATCTACTCTCTTTAATTATTTTTCTACAAACCTATATACATACATATATATATAATTGAAGATATTTTGTTATGATAGTTTAACTGAAAATATATTTTAGTTGTTTGATATCATAAAATCCTATATATATAACTAATTATATTTATTTTCATTAACCCATAACCATATACATATCTATATATATTTTCACTATTTACTAATATGTATATATACATATACTTTTCTATTATTATAACTATATACAAACTAATATGTATGTATACAACTTTTCTAATATCTTATAGAAGTATATAACAACCCGTCATATCTCTCTTTTATAAAATTAAATCCAAATCTCATCTCATCAGAATATTTCTCTCTCCAATTATAATAATCTCTTCGATCTTTAACAACATCTCTTTTCCCTATAAATAACAGCCTAATTATTATCATCTCTCCCCTTCTCATATAAATTAACCTTCTTTTTTTCCAATCACAATATTTTCTTCTTTTTCAAAATTTGCCGAGAAATCAAACCTTGGAGTTGTTCTTCGTGTCGTCGTGTTTATCTGTCTCCGAGGCAAGTACTATTACTCTTTTATTTTTTTTAGTCGATGCAATATCGGTAATTCTCTAAATAAATTATTAACTTAGAATATTTAAATAAAATTGTAATATTCTGCCGCTTTATTAATATATCTTATAATATTTGTACATATGATAAAAACCCTAGAATCTAGAATACCTATTAATCTTTTCAACAAGCGACTAACTGTAAAAGTGCAAGTGTAATAAAATAACTTTTAACATGTAAATGTTGTTTAATATATAAAAAGCTTTATAAGTAATTATATGTTTCTGTTGCAACAATATTGGTATACACTAGCACGCAAAATTTCAACACTTATATACTAATCTAAAACATTAAAAATATACCATTATTACTGTTAATCAATAAATGTTTTGGGCTTAATATTTTATATATATAAATTAAACTTTCTACACTATCACTCCTTATAATATCGCTGCTCTCTATACGCCCTAGTCATATAAATTATTTTGATACTATAATTTATATTAATATTTTCTATTATCACATAATTATAAAACTTATTATTAGTATTTACATGATGACTAGTCAATCAGTCATTTATTTTATCTTACTTACTATTATCTCGTAATTATACTATCACTACTATCTGCTTTATGCATCTGTAATTTGTCGTTCCTATTTAACTATATTAACCCTTTAAAACCATATTTCAGTTTATTATTCTTTTCAATAAATAAACACGGATGTTAAATACAGATGCTTGCATATTTATGTTGAGTCTTGTATATATTTTTGACCTTATCATATCCTATCGTCTATATTTAATATTTTACTTGAGACTATCTTTGTCGGCATGCTTGAGAAAGCTTAACATGCTATTCTTGTTTATGGACACTATCATTTTATAATTATTGTACTTGGCATTCCATGATTACTCATTGTTCCAGATTACTCATATTAAAACGAGTTCTCTAATTTGAATGCTGAATTACATGACATGACACAATCTATACTGTTTAAAAGTTTCTTTTTATACAATCAACATGATATTATAAGTTCCAGTCTTTTCAGCATTCTTAATTATTGATCCAGACATTACCATAGTAGCTGTAAATACGCGGGCGTTGGGGTAGTTTGAGTGTGCGTTCGTACAACAGGATCTCAGGAGTCCTATGCCAGCAGCTCGTACCGGGCTATATCGGTCTCATGATTACAGCTCGTACCGGGCTATATCGGTCTCATGATTACAGCTCGTAGCAGGCTATATCGGTCTCATGATTACAGCTCGTACCGGGCTATATCGTTCTCATGTTTACAGCTCGTACCGGGCTATATCGGTCTCTTGTTCATTCCACAGTTGGGCCCATATTTCCTAGCCCTTGGGGCACCACTCTTGGGTTAGGAATACTACTGCAGAGGTTGACGCGCATACTCAAGCTTACGATGTGATTGTTTACCTTTTAGTGATCAGTTAGGTTATGACTTGACCTCTTACATACATATTTCATAGTGTTAATGCATCTAATTATTTATATATATGTTTTTCTTGCACACCGGGCTTCACTATTTTCATATATTCATGATATCATACTATACACACACCTTATACGTTGAGTACTTGCTGGGATGTTCTGACATCCCTGAGATTTGCCATCTCAGATTTAGAGACAGATTTTCTGGATGAGCAGGATCGCAGCGGCTACCAGGACATTACCGAAAATCAGTAACCTGTAGGTTTATTTCCTTTTTGTTAGTATTTAGTATGTGCGCCCTTGTGGGACATTAGGACATATGCATCTCTTTTGGATCTTGTTTTATTTCGAATCAATTGTATCATATCTTTATTTGCATCAATTATCTAGTGGACCCATTTTCTAGTATTCTTTGTGGTTTTGTTGCAGCATGATTATCAGTATTATTCCTTTCGGTATTGGATTTTATTTTTGACAGGTTAATCTAGACAACCTTATGTGACTATGGAAGGATCTTTCCTTACCGTAGGTACCACGACTGGCCTTCGTCTCCTTCCGTATTCCGTATTTTGGATAGCGGGGCATGACAAGGTTTTGTTGGTATCAGATCCCAGGCTGACATCATAGTTAGTCTTGGTTCTACCGACCTTTTAGGTTAGAATCACATGTATAGGTTCTCCCCAGTGTGTCATGTTGTATATTCCTTTGACTCTGATTGTAGGATTTGGGCAACTGAGATAGAATTACATTATTGTACCCATGTTGTCACGACCCGAAAGAGCACGTGACTGGCCCTTGAACCATATGAAGTCTATAGGACCCCATCTGATCCAAGTAAGCCAAAAGCCCAGAAATCTAAAACCATTGTAAGAGTAAGTAAAGAAAACTGGTTTTTAAAGAAGTGAGGGAAAACATGTTTGAAGTCAAGGATTTTAAATAACTAAGTCGAATGTGCATTTTTAAAAGGTAAAGTCTTTTCTAAAAATTTCGGCAGAGTTTCTTTTGTAAATACTGGCCCCGAACGGGGTACAACAAGCACAACACATATACAATGATAAAAGGCATCCCCAAGCGGGAGCTAGCTCTTCGTCAATTGACGGTCACAACCAAACATGCAATATAATATACAACGCCGAAAGGCGAGGATCAAATCCAAAAGAAACTCAGTAAGCATGAAAACCGCAATACTACTAAGCGCGACTCTAAGGTCAAATAATACATCACTAAAGTCTGAGTCTGAAACAATATACAAATTTGGTTGATGGAAATTCTAGATACAAAGAATAATGTAAGTACAATGGTGGTTCTTGATGCAAAAGAAACCACCTACCAAATGCAATTCACCCTCAAGGAAGCAATGTGCCAGAAATGCCGCAAAGGAACCTGTACGACAAAACCTGCAAGAACTATGGCACAACGGGGGTGAGTTGCCAACTCGTGAATAGAGAATAACTACAAGCAGAAACCGAACGCAAGACATAATCCTAGGTCAAAACGATCAGTACAAAATCCTCAATAAAAACATGTAGCCTATAACAAGGCTAGGGTAAATATCTAACCCGAGTGTAATCTCATGTGCCTGTGTCAGTGCCTCAGGTAGCAATATATCATATGAATGAGGTATGAATGCATGAGAACAGAATACATGTAAATGAAGAAACTGTTTTCATAATTTAGTGAGATTTCCTTTGTATTTTTAAAATGAGGTATCATAATGAAATCAGCATAAAACAGTGTCTAACATCGGCACAAAACGTAATCCAAATATCTCGATATCTCTGTATCACAGTCTCGGTACCTCAATATCTCGAAATCTCAATTTCTCAATCACAAAATCTAGGGCGCCGTCAGTCCAGACCGGCCCCTACCATCAATCTCAAGACCACGACGGTATCCTCCGGATATCCGACGCGTCAGGTAAAATCACCGGTCGGTAGTGCTCCCCTGCCAGGCTCAACGTCATCACCACATTCATCTTGCCCCGGGGTACCGCACCGGGTCCACCATGTACCCGAAACGGTTCATCCGTCTCCTCGAATCGGGTTTTCCAAATCCATCAGCAAACTCATGGTGGACGACTCATACATCATGGGAAAACCGCACTTTTTATTTTAAAAGAGAGAAAATGTTTATTTGTGTTTTTGCGGTTTTCCTCCAAATCCAGAAAATCTCACGGAAATCCAAATCCAAAACCTCAGTAACACGTAAAATAGTGAATATATGCATGAGAATCCATGAATGCGGCATAACAATGAATAACAGTATGCATGAAGTAGCAGGTAATAACTACAATGTCTAAACTATTAGCTAATAGGCTATGTCAACCAATAGTATTTTCTAAGGTGTACGTGACATGGCAATTACCGATGAAGATGTGTGTGAGCCAGCAAGTAAGTGTATGTGGTACATACGCAACATCGGTAATGGTGCTGGTGTCCTAACAGCATGATATCAATAATGGAGTATGAAACATAATATAAGAATGCGATGCAAAGCGAACCACAAAAAGAGTGGGAGCTGAAACTAGACGCAACTATAACTAATCTGCATTAATCTAATATAAGTCCTACAAATGGTGCCTTTTGAAATATCACGAATCATGGGGTTTTGAAAATAGGTTCTACGGTGTTTTTATGAAAAGATACGCCTTTTGAAATATCCGTAGATCCCTTGACCTGTCTTTTAAAATACCCACGACCCGCTAGTTTTGAAATAGGTAGGAGTCTAATCTAATCTAACAACTACACTAAACTATACGGATGAACTAACAAGCTGAGCTACAGGTAAGGAAACCGCCTAACATCTGAGTCGATATATATATAGATATAATAGTCGGTGATTCCGCCTCAATAGTATCGCGTACGATACAGTATATCATATGACATCCCCAAGTCATGAGTGCGGATCTATCGTCAATGTAAAGTTCATACGGTAAATCGTCGTACGGCATCCCAATCGCTGGGTACGGGTTAATATCACACTATATCATCACATCTCAGGTATCACTATCATCGTATCACATAAGCTGGGGTACTGATCTAAGTCTAGTACAACTGATACCATCAACTACTGCGTGTGCAAGCACACGTCCTAAGGCCCACTAGAGATCACGTATCGTATCCAAAATACGAATCACATCAAATTGCCGATCTCACGGCACAAAGCCCAACATCATCGACTCATCTCCAATGTCATCCAATATCATCAAACACAGTGCAAGTATAATGAATATGCAAGGATGTGCGTGTAGGTGTAAATCTATTCTAGGGTTCGCGACTATGAACTACACTAATCACTTCTAACCCTACACTATTCATAGTGCACCTAACTATCATATATAATATAACAACTACGGACTGCGGGGGTGCTATACGCCATCCATCCGACTTCCCCCTGTAGATATAATCTACTCACCTAGCATCTTCATTTGTGGACGTCGCCACGCGCTTGCTTGTCGTCCCGAAGTCTTCATAGGGTACCTACACATCAAAGTATCGTATATGCACATTAAAACCAAATCAAAGCTAAAACGGCACATGAAATCCAAAACGATACGATAAGAGGCCTATAGGTTAGAACCTATGGCACGCCTTTAAAACCATCAATAAATCCTCTATATCATCGTATAAACGCTAAATAGTCGAGGTAAAACACAAGACAAAATTTCAGAATCAAAAATACGGAATACGGAAACACGAATCCAAAACAGCAACTTAGGAAATATGTCCCAGATTTCACCCTAGGTCAATTTATACAAATCTAAATATACCAGGGGTCTAACATAAACATGTAGGAGCTACAGAACCAATACGAGCCAAAATGGTGGGACTCAGGCCGCAAATTGCGGCCAATTGGGATTAATTGGCGGCCGGGTAAGGGAGTTAGGGGCTGGGGTCTTGGTGGTAGCTTCCTGGGTGCCTGCACATACCACTGTCCAATCAATTTTATTTTAGGATGCCCCGGGTGATAGCAGATTCAATATACTCATTACAGATTGCACAAATTTTCCGATATCGGTTTCTAAAATCCGTATTCTGGTTTTAGGCTTCCAGTTAGGGTCTCAATTCATACACTAGGGTGTTTATAACCTCAACTGAGCTCAATTTCACATACAACACGAGTTTCCCTCAAACTCTAACTAGGTTTTCTTGAACTCCACAAAAATCAACAATATCGGTTCTAAACTAAACATGGGGTATAAGTAATGCATAAACCAAGTTAATGATTCAGTAAATACATCATTTGGCAACTCAAGAATTTTCTTGAGTTGCCCCTAGTGGCCAAAATCCATGCTTCTTTGGTCCAATGTGTAGATCTTGAGCTTGTGCATCTTTTTAGTGAAATGAGATTAGGGTTTTGGAGTTGTTTTGAATGTGTTTTGGAGCTTGAAGTGAGGGAGGAGCAGCAGCAGGAGAGAGGAGAAGAGGGAGGGAAATGAAGGGAAGAAAAATGGCTAAGTCTTTAGTCAATTAAGCCCATACCTCTCTCTCTCACCTACTACCAATTTCTTTAATCTTTTTCCATTTCTTTTCCTTTTCTTTTCTTATTCTCTCAAAATCCTTCTCCCAAGAATAGTAAACCCAAAGTGAACCATGGCAAGAAAATGCACAAGTGTGAAAAAGTGATATGTGCATGTGTTGCACAAAAAAACTAAAAACCGATTAGCGATTTTTAATCGCGATTAGCACAAAATTAGTATCAAACTGATCACAAAAACTTTAAAATGTCATAATTCTATAATTTACCCTATTTTAGAATTTTCCATAATTTTCCAAAAATTTTCCCCATTTATTTGTATTTAATAATTCCAAAATATTAAAATATTCAATAAAATAATATTAAATTATAAAAATTCCCAAAATTAATATTTTATCTTTTTGAAATGTTACAATCTACCCCCCTTAAAGAAATTCGGTCCCCGAATTTAAATTTAAACCCCCAATACTAAAACAATTTCAATAATAATCCAATTTGTCGGGGCTCCGAAGACATCAATACATAGAGAATATCATAAAAATGTACTGCTCTACTAGAAATCAATCCCCAAAATGCATATATAAGAATATCCTATGCGTCTGGTGCGCAAGGAATCAAAATCCATATATGTGTCAAACAGGTGTACAAAACAACATCTAGGTGCAACTGGTGTGCACGAAACATCTGTCGTAGGCAACGTTTGTGCCTGACAGTAAAAAAAAATTAGGTGCATGTGACATGCACGAAGAATCCCGATTTAGTGCATCTGGCGTGCACCAAAATCGTATATCAAAACACTAAAGGTGTATGAAAACTCTGCTGGAAGTGTAAATCAAATCACTGTATAAGATGGGCGTGAATTCACAATCAATACCTCGAATGTAATAACTATGCGCAAAATATAAATATCCAGTGGGTGCATGAAACAAATATCATGAAACTCAGTCATCAAAACTAAATCATGCAAACAGAACGCCCAAAATACCGAAATCCAAAACGACGGATACGTGAAAATCGAATCACAAAATCACAAATCATAAATACCGTCGTCGGTAGTTCCTCCTTCGAGGTCGAGAAGGAGTCGGTGCATCCACTGCTAGCAGCGCAGGATATCTACTTGCATCTTGCTCACGGTCTGGCGTCCTCTGACTCTGGGTCCTTATCTTCTCTGCGGATTACCTATCTCGCAGTCAATCGGCTCATCGGCCCTGTCAGGTGTGCTAACGGGCACGATTCCGTTCTGGCACTTCTCTGGTCGTCTCTCGGTCAATCCTCACGACCACTCATAAAGCAGCATATCACTGGCGTCGGCCTCTGGCTCTCTGAATGCACATCACACATCTGATCCTGGGTGCAAGCATCATTGCAGCAATGACCTGGAAGGAATCCTGCTCAGGGTCTCTTCCAATCATGCCTATGCCGATCTGTACGGAGGCTGGCTTTCTTGCATAACCTCTTCTCGCTCAATGGACATCTGTGTCCTCTGCACAACATTTCTCGGAATCTGGTTGCATCCCAACATCTCTGTAAGCATATCAGGTCTCTAGTCTCGACGGGAAGTAATGACAGCCCGTCAGCGTCTCGCCCGAACCTCTGGTTCCACCTGTCTCTATCGTCGTCCGCTATGACATCACGCCATGCATATCTACGCACTGCACTGTTCTCGGCCACGATCAATCAGAAGTCTCTCACAGGGACTCGAAATCGCGTACTCTGTAGCTTCATCATTCTGTAGAAGATGTCAGGCCGAACAGGTCCTCGGGAACACGTCCCAACCATCGGAGGAATACTTAATACTCGTCCGTCCTTGATCAATTCACAACGCATCTGGGTAAGTTCCTTTATCCGAATCCGGTCAACTACCTCGTCGACAATGCCAACTCTGGCCTGCTGGGTGCGCGCAATATGACCACTCCTGGGTCTAGGTCTTCTCGTATCGTTTTCCAGAAAGGTCCTATCGAGATCTCTCTCTCAAATCTCCTTCCTGTCGGATTGCCCGGAAGTCATCATCCATTGCTGAAGCAAATTCTTATTCCGGAACGGCTGCATACTTATCGCGCTTCTTTCTGGAAGATATATCCATATACAACGCCTCTGGGTGCGTATCACATCTCTGATGTCAGAGGAGTGGGACGTCATCGCGTCGAAATCTCTTGCGAACTCTTTCTTCACTCTGCTTCAATGTCGACTGATTCGGACTCGTCTCATCGCGGCTGCATGGACTATGCTCCAACGGCTATACTCGTATATGGAGTCTCCCAAGCAATGCATCCCATCACCTGATATCCGAATGATGTCGAAACATTCGATCGACTCGTCAGAACCTTATAATCCCCCAAGAGATCAACATCTTGAGTACAGTTTAATAGTATCGAGTACATGCCTCAGCGTCGGTGGTCCAGCCGTAGAAGGGCAAACCCAAGCCTCACTAATGGCGCCGAGGAACTGCCGCAAACCCTAAGGTTCAAAGGCTTTCACACGGTCATTAAGTCGAGTTAGGGTTTCATTCTTCTAGAGGGTCCATAGAATCACCTGCATGTTTTTCCGTATACTTTAAACTTGGAAAATGGGCTCCTGACATTCGATCGTCTCAATCAACTCTCAACGAATCTGCGTGAAGTCGTCTCTAGCTGGAATCAATCTATCTGATGACTTCGCATCAGTAAACGGACGAACCAAATGTCCTAGTCATTCTTCCTCAGGTGACTAGCGACTCGCTATCATCTCTCTAAGTATATGCTCACGCAGCAGCAGCTCCAACCATCTGGGCGATATCTCGTCATTAGCAGCAACAACTGGCTCATTCACCTGTACGCCGAACAGCGCCTCAATCCTCCAGGAAAGGCGACACATTGGCGGTCATCTCTGAATCGGTCTGCTCTAGATCTGAGTAAGACTCTCCACACTGGAAATCTTCAACTCAACTGGGCCCGCTACGGTGCATAAATCGGACGAATCACCTTCGTCTCTCAAATCGAGTAGACTAGCTATCATCTGTCTCATATCTGCCTGGAAGCTCCGACAATCTCAGCTCGTAAGCTCCGAAAGCACATCCTGTCAATCTCAGCAACAGCTGGTCCCTCTGTCTGCACGGTACGCGACATCATAATCTCTGAGGTATGCTGTACATCAACAGTCCTCTCTCAACTGGCAGCTCTAACAATGGTCCGATCATCCGGTGCAAAACCAAGCACTCGCCTCCACTTGAGGTCACAGTCATCAATACTAACTCGAGACGTTCCCATGTCACCAGAAAACACAATGGTCGGCCCTCGTACCAGACGAGCTCGCCCTGACCGTAACCCAAGCAGCAGCTCAAACCGCGCTCAAACATGGCGACAGGAACCTCAATCGAGTATCGAAGAGAGCAGATCAATGGCAAGAAAGAGAACAACAGATCCAGAGTGGATACATGATCATAGAAAGGAACAGCATCAATGGAGGTATGATCATGAAACTAATAGAATCGGGGATCTCAAATGGATGTATAATCATGGATATAAAGAGAATCACTGATCGCGAAAATATGTACATCCTAAGGTTCCTTAAGCGGAGTGGCATGTCGTAAGTATGCCGCGGAACATACCAACGGTACGTCACTCTACTTTAGTCACCTATTCCATCAACCAAGGGTCATCCTACACGACGAAAGTTCGGGTCTAATACCCTCTCGACTAAGTCTAAGTTCCGTAAGGTCAAGCCTAAGTTCCGTATATATATATATATAAACGCCCTAGGCTCCACATAGTCAAACTTAGACTCGAACCAAGGTCAACCTAGCGCTCTGATACCAACTTTGTCACGACCCGAAAGAGCACGTGACTGGCCCTTGAACCATATGAAGCCTATAGGACCCCATCTGATCCAAGTAAGCCAAAAGCCCAGAAATCTAAAACCATTGTAAGAGTAAGTAAAGAAAACTGGTTTTTAAAGAAGTGAGGGAAAACATGTTTGAAGTCAAGGTTTTTAAATAACTAAGTCGAATGTGCATTTTTAAAAGGTAAAGTCTTTTCTAAAAATTTCGGCAGAGTTTCTTTTGTAAATACTGGCCCCGAACGGGGTACAACAAGCACAACACATATACAATGATAAAAGGCATCCCCAAGCGGGAGCTAGCTCTTCGTCAATTGACGGTCACAACCAAACATGCAATATAATATACAACGCCGAAAGGCGAGGATCAAATCCAAAAGAAACTCAGTAAGCATGAAAACCGCAATACTACTAAGCGCGACTCTAAGGTCAAATAATACATCACTAAAGTCTGAGTCTGAAACAATATACAAATTTGGTTGATGGAAATTCTAGATACAAAGAATAATATAAGTACAATGGTGGTTCTTGATGCAAAAGAAACCACCTACCAAATGCAATTCACCCTCAAGGAAGCAATGTGCCAGAAATGCCGCAAAGGAACCTGTACGACAAAACCTGCAAGAACTATGGCACAACGGGGGTGAGTTGCCAACTCGTGAATAGAGAATAACTACAAGCAGAAACCGAACGCAAGACATAATCCTAGGTCAAAAAGATCAGTACAAAATCCTCAATAAAAACATGTAGCCTATAACAAGGCTAGGGTAAATATCTAACCCGAGTGTAATCTCATGTGCCTGTGTCAGTGCCTCAGGTAGCAATATATCATATGAATGAGGTATGAATGCATGAGAACAGAATACATGTAAATGAAGAAACTGTTTTCATAATTTAGTGAGATTTCCTTTGTATTTTTAAAATGAGGTATCAAAATGAAATCAGCATAAAACAGTGTCTAACATCGGCACAAAACGTAATCCAAATATCTCGATATCTCTGTATCACAGTCTCTGTACCTCAATATCTCGAAATCTCAATGTCTCAATCACAAAATCTAGGGCGCCGTCAATCCAGACCGGCCCCTACCATCAATCTCAAGACCACGACGGTATCCTCCGGATATCCGACGCGTCAGGTAAAATCACCGGTCGGTAGTGCTCCCCTGCCAGGCTCAACGTCATCACCACATTCATCTTGCCCCGGGGTACCGCACCGGGTCCACCATGTACCCGAAACGGTTCATCCGTCTCCTCGAATCGGGTTTCCAAATCCATGAGCAAACTCATGGTGGACGACTCATACATCATGGGAAAACCGCACTTTTTATTTTAAAAGAGAGAAAATGTTTATTTGTGTTTTTGCGGTTTTCCTCCAAATCCAGAAAATCTCACGGAAATCCAAATCCAAAACCTCAGTAACACGTAAAATAGTGAATATATGCATGAGAATCCATGAATGCGGCATAACAATGAATAACAGTATGCATGAAGTAGCAGGTAATAACTACAATGTCTAAACTATTAGCTAATAGGCTATGTCAAGCAATAGTATTTTCTAAGGTGTACGTGACATGGCAATTACCGATGAAGATGTGTGTGAGCCGGCAAGTAAGTGTACGTGGTACATACGCAACATCGGTAATGGTGCTGGTGTCCTAACAGCATGATATCAATAATGGAGTATGAAACATAATATAAGAATGCGATGCAAAGCGAACCACAAAAAGAGTGGGAGCTGAAACTAGACGCAACTATAACTAATCTGCATTAATCTAATATAAGTCCTACAAATGGTGCCTTTTGAAATATCACGAATCATGGGGTTTTGAAAATAGGGGCTACGGTGTTTTTCTGAAAAGATACGCCTTTTGAAATATCCGTAGATCCCTTGACCTGTCTTTTAAAATACCCACGACCCGCTAGTTTTGAAATAGGTAGGAGTCTAATCTAATCTAACAACTACACTAAACTATACGGATGAACTAACAAGCTGAGCTACAGGTAAAGAAACCGCCTAACATCTGAGTCGATATATATATAGATATAATAGTCGGTGATTCCGCCTCAATAGTATCACGTACGATACAGTATATCATATGACATCCCCAAGTCATGAGTGCGGATCTATCGTCAATGTAAAGCTCATACGGTAAATCGTCGTACGGCATCCCAATCGCTGGGTACGGGTTAATATCACACTATCTCATCACATCTCAGGTATCACTATCATCGTATCACATAAGCTGGGGTACTGATCTAAGTCTAGTACAACTGATACCATCAACTACTGCGTGTGCAAGCACACGTCCCAAGGCCCACTAGAGATCATGTATCGTATCCCAAATACGAATCACATCAAATTGCCGATCTCACGGCACAAAGCCCAACACCATCGACTCATCTCCAATGTCATCCAATATCATCAAACACAGTGCAAGTATAATGAATATGCAAGGATGTGCGTGTAGGAGTAAATCTATTCTAGGGTTCGCGACTATGAACTACACTAATCACTTCTAACCCTACACTATCCATAGTGCACCTAACTATCATATATAATATAACAACTACGGACTGCGGGGGTGCTATACGCCATCCACCCGACTTCCCCCTGTAGATATAATCTACTCACCTAGCGTCTTCATTTGTGGACGTCGCCACGCGCTTGCTTGTCGTCCCGAAGTCTTCATAGGGTACCTACACATCAAAGTATCGTATATGCGCATTAAAACCAAATCAAAGCGAAAACGGCACATGAAATCCAAAACGATACGATAAGAGGCCTATAGGTTAGAACCTATGGCACGCCTTTAAAACCATCAATAAATCCTCTATATCGTCGTATAAACGCCAAATAGTCGAGCTAAAACACAAGAAAAAATTTCAGAATCAAAAATACGGAATACGGAAACACGAATCCAAAACAGCAACTTAGGAAATATGTCCCAGATTTCACCCTAGGTCAGTTTATACAAATCTAAATATACCAGGGGTCTAACATAAACATGTAGGAGCTACAGAACCAATACGAGCCAAAATGGTGGGACTCAGGCGCAAATTGCGGCCAATTGGGATTAATTGGCGGCCGGGTAAAGGAGTTAGGGGCTGGGGTCTTAGTGGTAGCTTCCTGGGTGCCTGCACATACCACTGTCCAATCAATTTTATTTTAGGATGCCCCGGGTGATAGCAGATTCAATATACTCATTACAGATTGCACAAATTTTCCGATATCGGTTTCTAAAATCCATATTCTGGTTTTAGGCTTCCAGTTAGGGTCTCAATTCATACACTAGGGTGTTTATAACCTCAACTGAGCTCAATTTCACATACAACACGAGTTTCCTTCAAACCCTAACTAGGTTTTCTTGAACTCCACAAAAATCAACAATATCGGTTCTAAATTAAACATGGGGTATAAGTAATGCATAAACCAAGTTAATGATTCAGTAAATACATCATTTGGCAACTGAAGAATTTTCTTGAGTTGCCCCTAGTGGCCAAAATCCATGCTTCTTTGGTCCAATGTGTAGATCTTGAGCTTGTGCATCTTTTTAGTGAAATGAGATTGGGGTTTTGGAGTTGTTTTGAATGTGTTTTGGAGCTTGAAGAGGGGAGGGAAGTGAGGGAGGAGGAGCAGCAGGAGAGAGGAGAAGAGGGAGGGAAATGAAGGGAAGAAAAATGGCTAAGTCTTTAGTCAATTAAGCCCATACCTCTCTCTCTCACCTACTACCAATTTCTTTAATCTTTTTCCATTTCTTTTCCTTTTCTTTTCTTATTCTCTCAAAATCCTTCTCCCAAGAATAGTAAACCCAAAGTGAACCATGGCAAGAAAATGCACAAGTGTGAAAAAGTGATATGTGCATGTGTTGCAAAAAAAAACTAAAAACCGATTAGCGATTTTTAATCGCGATTAGCACTAAATTAGTGTCAAACTAATCACAAAAACTTTAAAATGTCATAATTCTCTAATTTACCCTATTTTAGAATTTTCCATAATTTTCCAAAAATTTTCCCCATTTATTTCTATTTAATAATTCCAAAATATTAGAATATTCAATAAAATAATATTAAATTATAAAAATTCCCAAAATTAATATTTTATCTTTTTGAAATGTTACACATGTACAGTGGCATGGTTACAATACGTTATTCTGGTTGAGTAACTTAGAGTTCTACCTGATTTATTTCCACTGATTTGATTTCCTTTCACATACCAATTTTTCGAGCCCAAACCGTGACTTTTAATAACCTCATTTGCTTCCTTGATCCTTAATTTTCATACCCATCTATATTCATTGATCCTTGTAATTAGTTCACGATCTTATATTTTCGTTCTTCAAATTTCGAGGACGAAATTTTTGTAAGGTGGGTAGGATGTAACATCCTAGTTCGATCATACGTTTCTTATTCTTTTTCTTTTGGATATATTGGGTTTTGTTTTATTTTTATTATTATAACTTGGAGTTTAATACTTTTAATCAAGATATATACATATAATTATGGATTTTTCAAGTTTGTTAAATATGCATATTATTAGTATTTAAATATTTATTTGTCTAACACTATTTTATAACCATATTTATATTTTAGTATCATAGTTTAAATGAAAAATATTTTATTTGGTATTTCTTTAAACAATACATATACATAAGATTTTATCTCTTTTTAAATTCTATTTCTAAGATATTTTGTCTTACGATATTTATTTGGTTAAAATATTTAATTTTGAAAAGTCATGAGAGCCCTTGTTAAATCTCTTAACCATGTAAATATTTTTCCTAATCTAACAATTCAATTTTCTCTCTCCAATCACCATATATGTCTCACCTGATAACGTTATTCTTTTAAAAAAAATACTATTCTCTCTCTCCAAACAAATATCTTTTCCGACAGATTTCTTTCTTCTCATATTCTATTCTATCTACATATATTTTTCTATATCACTAATTATATTTCACCAAACCCCGCTCTCTTTTTCTATATATATTCCATAACAAAATCCCTCTCTCTCTAATCTAATCTAATCTCTCTCCGCAGTTTCTCTTTCTCAAATCTACTCTCTTTAATTATTTTTCTTCAAACCTATATACATACATACATACATATATAATTGAAGATATTTTGATATGACAGTTTAACTGAAAATATATTTTAGTTGTTTGATATCATAAAATCCTATATATATAACTAATTATATTTATTTTCATTAACCCATAACCATATACATATCTACATATATTTTCACTATTTACTAATATGTATATATACATATACTTTTCTATTATTCTAACTATATACAAACTAATATGTATGTATACAACTTTTCTAATATCTTATAGAAGTATATAACAACCAATCATATCTCTCTTTTATAAAATTAAATCCAAATCTCATCTCATCAGAATATTTCTCTCTCCAATTATAATAATCTCTCCGATCTTTAACAATATCTCTCTTCCCTATAAATAACAGCCTAATTATTATCATTTCTCCCCTTCTTATATAAATCAAGCTTCTCTTTTTCCAATCACAATATTTTCTTCTTCTTCAAAATTTGCCAAGAAATCAAACCTTGGAGTTGTTCTTCGTGTCGTCGTGTTTATCTGTCTTCGAGGCAAGTACTCTTGCTCTTTTATTTTTTTTAGTCGATGCAATATCAGTAATTCTCTAAATAAATTATTAACTTACAATATTTAAATAAAATTGTAATATTCTACCACTTTATTAATATATCTTATAATACTTGTACATATGATGAAAACCCTAGAATCTAGAATACCTATTAATCTTTTCATCAAGCGAACAACTGTAAAAGTGCAAGTGTAATAAAATAACTTTTAACATGTAAATGTGGTTTAATATATAAAAAGCTTTATAAGTAATTATATGTTTATGTTGCAACAATATTGGTATACACTAGCATGCAAAATGTCAACAATTATATCCTAATCTAAAACATTAAAAATATACCATTATTACTGTTAATCAATAAACGTTTTGGGCTTAATATTTTATATATATAAATTAAACTTTCTACACTATCACTCCTTATAATATCGCTGCACTCTATACGCCCTAGTCATATAAATTATTTTGATAATATAATTTATATTAATATTTTCTATTATCACATGATTATAAAACTTATTATTAGCATTTACATGATGACTAGTCAATCAGTCGTTTATTTTATCTTACTTACTATTATCTCGTAATTATACTATTACCACTATCCGCTTTATGCATCTGTAATTTGTCGTTCCTATTTAACTATATTAACCCTTTAAAACCATATTTCAGTTTATTATTCTTTTCAATAAATAAACACGGATGTTAAATACAGATGCTTGCATATTTATGTTGAGTCTTGTTTACATTTTTGACCTTATCATATCCTATCGTCTATATTTAATATTTTACTTGAGACTATCATTGTCGGCATGCTTGAGAAACCTTAACATACTATTCTTGTTTATGGACACTATCATTTTATAATTATTGTACTTGACATGCCATGATTACTCATTGTTCCAGATTACTCATATTAAAACGAGTTCTCTAATTTTAATGTTGAATTACATGACATGACACAATCTATACTGTTTACAAGTTTCTTTTTATACAATCAACATGATATTATAAGTTCCAGTCTTTTCAGCATTCTTAATTATTGATCCAGACATTACCATAGTAGCTATAAATACGCGGGTGTTGGGGTAGTTTGTGTGTGCGTTCGTACAACAAGATCTCAGGAGTCCCATGCCGGCAGCTCGTACCGGGCTATATCAGTCTCATGTTTACAGCTCGTACCGGGCTGTATCGGTCTCATGATTACAGCTCGTACCGTGCTGTATCGGTCTCATGATTACAGCTCGTACCTGGCTATATCGGTCTCATGATTACATCTCGTACCGGGCTATATCGGTCTCATATTTACATCTCGTACCGGGCTATATCGGTCTCATGATTACAGCTCGTATCGGGCTATATCGGTCTCTTGTTCATTCCACAGTTGGGCCCATGTTTCCTAGGCCCTTGTGCACCACTCTTGGGTTTGGAATACTCCTGCAGAGGTTGACACACACACTCAAGCTTACGATTGTTGGGGTAAAAATTTACACCCCGGTTGACCAAGTCAAAATCAAAGTCAACCCCAAGCCAAGTGGGCCTAAGCCCAGATCCAGTGGGCCCATGCCCGGGTCGAGCCCGAACATGAAGCGGCCGGCCTCCCCCCATGCCAAGATAAAAATTTTGTAATAAATAATTTTGTTGTATTTCTTTTATTTTATTTTATGGATAAATGTAAGAAAAATAGGCATAAAGCCAAATTTTTTTAAGGCCCATGGCTTATGTGCAAAAAGAAATGGCACATGAGCCATGGGATAGGCAAAATGCCATTTTGTGAAGCCTAAGGTGCTATGTGTAAAGTGTATAGCCTATAAGGCAAGGATAATGAAAATATCTCACAACTTTTTCTCTCTCCAAATTTCTTTTAGATCTTAGATCTTTCCTCCTTCTTCAAGGTTCCAAAACCTTCTTCTTTATTTTGAATTAAATCAAGAGTTTTACTCTTCATTTTATAAAACTAAATAGTTTTTCACCACGAAACCCACAAAGGGGAACTTGGATCTGTCATTAGATCTCAAAAAAAAGAGATTTTTAGATCTCACATCTCTTGATCCAGCCAACAGAGGAGGAGGAAGAAGAACCCATTTCCTTAGGAGTTTAACTCCACTCTAAACCCTATTTCTGGGACTAAAAGCCTATTTTTCTCGCCAGCGCTCGAGCGCAAAGCGCCCACGTGCCGACACATGGCGCGCTTGCGCTCCAGCGCCCAGCGCTCGAGCGCAAAGCGCCTACGTGCCGACACGTGGCGCTCGAGCGCAAAGCGCCCACGTGCCGACACGTGGCGTGCTTGCGCTCAAGCGCCCAGCTCTCGAGCGCAAAGCGCCCATGTGCCGACACATGGCACGCTTGCGCCTAAGCGCACAGCACCTAAGCTTACAGCGCTCAAGGCGCTGGCCCCACGCATCCCTTGGATGCCTTTTCCCTGTAACACCTTAGAATGTGTTTTGTAGCTAATTATATTTTAATATATAGTTTTTAATAAAAAGTTTACCAAATTAAGTTTTAAATATTTTATCCTATTTATTGTGTATTTTATTATATTTTTGTTAGGCACACACACACTTGTGCATGATAACTAGAGTTGTTTTTGGGGTTAGACCATGTTTAGCAAGCTTGATAGGTTAACCCATTCTCTTTAAGTTAGCTTATTTTTGTTTAGGTGCTTTTAGGTTTAATTGTAGTGCATGGTTGTTTTTAATGAAAAAGGAATTTTAAAAAGGGTTTATTATTTTGTTTTGTTGACTTTGGGGAGAGAGAGAGAGGGAAAGCATGGGACAACATGGCTTGTGCCATGCTTCTTTATTGAGAGAGAGAGGGTGAGAAGAGGGGGTGTTGGAAATTCCTCTCATTCTCATTTCCCTCACTCTCATTCTCTCAAACTCACACACACACACACTGCAGAGAGAGAGAGAGAAGAAGCAGTAGCAGAAGCAGAAGAAGGAAGCAACAGCAGCAGCACAGGCAGTGGCAGCAGCAACAACATCAACATCATCTTCCTCACCATCATCAGCATCACTATCATCATCATTACCATCAACAGCAGCAGCAGGAATAGAAGCAGCAGCAAGCAGCAGTGACAGCAGCAGCAACACTAGGAGCAACAGCAACAGAGGCAAGCTCCAGCAACTGCAGCAGCCATCACCTCCTCCATACACCTCTTCACCTGCTCTCTAGGGTCCAATAGGGTATATTTCCGAACCCTATTGTTTGATTGTGCTGCTTGTGTGCTAAATTAGCTTGTTTAGTGCTAAATTAGCAAGTTTAGTGCTAGTTGTGGTGATTTGTGAGGTATTGTGGTAATTTGTTGGATGTGTTGGATACCCTAGTTTACTTAAGTGCTAATAAGGACATTGCAACTGAGAAATCCCCAGATTACACTAAAATACCATATAGTTTGTGTTGTGTGCAAATTGTCGTTTTTAAAGCGATAATTGTGATATTTGTGACCTGCTTTAGACCCGATGCCTACAGAATAAAATTGAGAGGACTGGGACATGCTACCTAGGTCTAGAGCACACCAAATGAACACGAGCCCCTACCCCCATACTGGGGCCGCCAATTTTGCCAATCTGGCCGCAATTTGCGGCCAGGCTTGGGTTCTGGGTGTTGGGGTTTGGTCTGGGGTAGTCTGCTGTGTTGTGTAGTGTGTTGGTATGTCTAGTTTTGTAATATCTCACCTGTAGGAAAATCTGGGACTATATGTCGCTTTTGTGTTTAGTTGTGTTTGCGCGATACGCGCGATACGTGAGTGGGTTCTGTGATCCAGCGTATCGCGGCGTGTCGCGATGGTTTTTAGACGCGTACACACACGATTCAGCGTATCGTGCACACGCGCGTTTAGTTCGCGACGCGAGTTTCTCGTTTCGATTCGATATCGCGTTTCGCGAGATATCTTGGCTTATATGTGATTTTCATGTTATATTTACAGGCTTGCAGGCAGGAGCTACGGACAAAGCTACAGGGGGAGCAGGTGATAGGATTCACCCAGCGTGGAGTTTAGGTGAGTAGATATAACATCTACAGGGGAATCGCCCGCATGGCGTTATGCGTCTGGGCTAGGATTCAATTTCCTGTCGCACATTCTACGTCATTGTAGAATTGCGCCTTACTGCATTTCCTAGATATAGCTATATACTGTGACTAGCAGCCGTAGGACACTGCACACATTATTGACGGTTCATGTTGCACGAGCACAGATTGCATGCTACACACACACCGTCAATAATTGCCATGTCACACACTACCCCTTATAGCTACCATTGCTTGACCCACTTGACATCTAGTTTATCGGTATACCTATAGTGTATCATACCTTTAGTGATAGGTATATTTTCACTTGAGATACAGCTACAGGTATACCTCCTACATATTTTACCTATACCGGGAGGGATTTCCTACATATGTTACTTATACCCAGGGGGGTATACGACATCAGTTCCTATAGGTAGATACCTATACTTTGCTACACCTGCATGTTAGATACATATTCAGTTGTTGTCGCATATTCACATTTACTGATGTTACTTAGCTGTACCTTATCATGATTTCGCATACATCTGGTTCAGCTATATACTTGTGTTTACCTGCTCGCATTCAGATATATCTCATATATTTATTCTTGGATTGCGCATTGTTTATCGGGATTTTATATGATGTTTTCGGGATTTGGGAACCGCGGGAGTTCATGAAATTATGCATACATGAACTACCCGGTTTCCTTGATATGATATTTCGAGCGTCCCCCATGAGTTTTATCGGTGCTGATTACCTACTCCATACGAGGTGTGGTTGCCGTATGAGAGTACATGGTGGGGCCCGGTATGGTTCCCCTCGGCAAGAAGATCGATTGGTTTGCCGATTGAGCCTGGAGGCGGGCGAGTACCTACCGGTGATTGTTTGGACCTGGCAGTTGTCTGGAGGCTACTGGCCAGAGTAGAGAGATGGATGCGGGATGACCTGTACTGTCGAGGCCGAGGGCCGACACTGCAGACGGACCCCGTGGGCTGATCCGTACCGATGTAGGCCCCCTATACGAGGATTTCTGTGCCGATGCTTGGCACACGGTTTCATGTTATTTCTTTAACCCCCTTTTTGTATATATAACAGGGGATTTAGCCGTTGTTATATATACCCTTACACCAATATTAGTGGAATGGGACGCTTATATATGTGTATTGCCCCCATCATATTTATTTATGTACATATATTTACCTTTAGGATGCTAGAAACTTACTTGAGATTGGACTTGGGATACTAGGTGATTCATTGGGATTTGGACATTGGATATACCTATGTGATTGGTGACTTGTACATTCGGGATATAGGAGATTACTCGACATTGTACATTGAGGAGATGTGAGACTTATTTGATGTGAGTGCCCAATGTGGGGCCTGGTTTGAGGATTTGGGATTGGAGTATCTTGATGGATTTTGATCCTGCCACGACGTCAGGTTTCCGTGGAAAATGACATATTCCACCCTATACCTCACCATTACCTATCTTATGCACAGATTTATATATTGGTAGTACTTGTAGTGTACCCTTATGATAGTTGCATATTTGCTTTCTCATATCTCTATTGCATAGACATTGCATACTACTATCATGCCATCATTGCTTCACTTATTGATTGTACCTGCTAGTGTACTCTCCCTATTTCAGCATTGCATGATATATTATTATTGTAATCGCATATCTTAGATTCATGCTGTACGTGCATTCCTGCGATTGCCTGCATATGTTTTATACTATTCACGAGTTGGCAACTCACCCCCGTTGTGCCACATGTGTTTCAGGTTTTTCCCCAGAGTAGTCGAGGAAGGCTATTCCCCTATCCAGCTATCCAGCTACCATCTTTTGCTACAGATACCGCATCAGCTCACAGTACCCTTTTGCATAGGTGGGTTAGACGGTTATCTGTATTATATATTGTACCTTCGTTGTATTGTACTCTCCATCTACTGTTGTATTATTGACATAGAGACTTGGTGAGGACGTAGTGTGTATTATGGTGGATTTGATGTCTTTATATATACAGCTTTCTCTCTACTGTCCTTATTCTTCTTTTGTATTCATATTGACTAGTCTTTATAAAAATGGGGTGTTGCTAAAATTTTAAAGAAAGAAAGCAAGACTTTTAAAGAATTTGGGTTGCGATTTCAAATGTTTCAAAACTTATATTATCTTTTCCGTATTTTTATGGTTTAGATTTCTGTGTTTTGGCTTTCTTTTACTACGTTGCGTCTTTAGGCGTTGCGTAGTATTAGGGCCGTCACGGGCCATTCTTGGGTCGTGACAAAGTTGGTATCAGAGCGTTAGGTTTTACCTTTCGGAGTGTAGGATGACCTTAGTATGATGGAGTAGGTAGCTTAAGCAGAGTAACGTAGTGTGTGTATGTCTGCAGCATACCCACAACGCGGTACCTTGCATTAAGTGACCTAAGTACAGTTTGCTTGACATTCCTTCCTTGATGATTCATATCTTTGAGATTCGATTTCCTCATTCTTATCGAATCTCATCTTATATCTATTTATAGCCTTGCCGCCGATGACTATGGGGACTCAGAGTGATGCAGCGAGGGCCGAGGTCAGAGTTAGCTCGGGTGAGACGAGTACTGACCAGGATGGCACTCTAGTTGCACAGGTGCAGACAGATCAGCCTACGACCTATACTATGGATAGAATTTTGGTAGAGATGCAGGAGTTCCGCCAGATGATGAGTTCCTTGGTTGATGTCGTTCGGGAGCTACGACAGGAGGTTGTCACCCCTGTTACTCAGCTGTCCCTTACGATCAGCATGCAGCAGTCCGTCACCTACATAGCATCAGTGGTTGCAGCTCCAGTTGACGAGGCACACATTCCAGAGGCTCAGAGAGTTCCAGGACAGTGGAGGACTCGTACCAGCATACCAGCCCAGAGACAGAGGTTCGGTCGTCGAGACAGATTTCGTGGCCGTCGCGGGAGTAGCAGAGGTTTGGGACGAGGACAGTCGTTCAGCTCTCATCCCCAGGATGGTCAGCAGTTAGCACGTGGATGTTTTCGATGCGGAAGCCTTCAACACTTCGTCAGGGATTGTTCATCAGCACGGCGTCAGGATCGTATTCAGAGAGGCCGTGGACGTGGAGGATTTGCTCAGAGGGCTCAGGCTACCAGAGGAGTTCTTCCAGCTACGAGTAGAGGGCAGACACAGGAGTTTGCTTCTACTCATCGGGACGCGCAGACGTCCAATGTGGAGTTTTCAGGTACCTTTGAGTTATGTTTTCTCTTGGTGTATTTGTTTATTTCTTGCTTGTACCGTGGTTGGGTAGATTAGTCGTAGTTGTTTTAACTTCTGTCAGCGATTCTTTGGTTGCGCGACACGTATTTCAGTTTTGTGCCAATCGGATAGGAGATAGAGATTTCGTCCGTCGTTTTGATCCTTCTAGAGATGTTGGGTTTGACGTTCTCCTGGGCACGGACTGGTTAACTACGTGTTAGGCGTCTGTGGACTACCGTGTGGAAGCAAGTTAGGTTTTGTTTTCCCCGGCAAGTCAGTTCTTGTTGTGCAGGTGGATAGTCGTGCCGCCTCTCACAGCTTGAATTCAGCCTTTTTCGCTAGTCGGCTACTGAGGAGATGGCGTGGATTCTTGGCGTTCATTCGTGATACCGGAGCCACCGTGGGATTGTTGGACCGGGTTCTTTTCGTACGAGAGTCTTTCCGACGTTGTTCCAGATGAGCCGGCGAAGCTGAGGGAGCTTAAGGATCAGCTGCAGAGTTTTGGTTTGGGGAGTTTTGTGCGTCTGAGTGTTTCGCTTTTGGAAACTCCTATTTCTGTTCGTCAAGGAGAAAGACGGCAGTTTGAGGTTGTGTATCGACAGATCGTCAATTGAACCGGCTTACGGTGCGGATAGGTATCCTTCACCTCGCCATGGCGATTCCTTCGATCAGCTCCAGAGTGCGAGACATTTTCTAAGTGTGTTTGGGATCAGGTCATCATTATTGAGGATTCGGAGTGACGGAATTCCAAAGACTGCCTTATGCGTGCTACGGGCTTTGTGTGTTTTGGTGAGTCGTTGGATTCCCTGGTGCCCTAGCAGCATTCGTAGATATGATGCACCAGATTTCTTCAGGCCGTTCCTCGACCAGTTTCCGTTGTGTTACTTACGACATTCTGGTCTACTTAATGTGTCTTGAGGGACAGGAGTAGCACTTGAGGATTTGTTATGCAGATAATGGGGGAGCACCAGCAGTTGCTAAATTCTCGGAGTGTTTCTTCAGGCTTGTTTTGTGTTGACTCCTAGGTCTTGTAGTCACGGGAGACGGTTTCGTATTGTTCCGAGGGAGATTGTGACCGTACGGCTTAAGTCCAGACTTGTGTGCCGGACGGAGATCCGCAGATTGTTGGGCTTGGCAGGTTTTACCGCCGTTTCAGGCAGGATTGCTAGAGTGGTGCTGCACCTGTGACTGAATGGACCAGAAGGAGGTTTCTTTTCTGTGGACTGAGGCATGTGTACGGAGTTTTCGGCAGTTGAAGATTCAGTTAACAACTGCATCAGTCTTTCTTTGCTTTTGGTTCGGGCGACTTTGTTGTTTAACTGTAATATTTCTTGAGTGGGCTCGAGGGTGTACTGATGTGACACTATAGAGTCGTCGCTTTTGCTTTCCCTACATTTGGAGAAGTACGAGGAGGACATTCCACTCATGATCGGGAGATGGCCGCGGTGGTTTTGCGTTGGAGATTTGGGGACACTACTTGGTTGATAGTCGTGTCAGATTTTCCACGGACCGCTAGAGCTTAATGTACATCTTCCTGCAGCAGATTTAGATTGTTGTGTTAGTCTTCTGCAGATTTACAGTTCTTGTGTGATCGTTGAGTATAGCTTAGTTCGTCTCTACGGAGGGGACATCTTGCTCATGTCCGCGCCCGACCACTTTCCTTAAATCGTTTCCGCGAGACACTGCCCGTCGAAGCTCGTACGTCAGAGATACTTGAGCATATTCGGCTGGGTAACGATTTGGAGACCTTGATTTGTGACAATGATGTGCTAAGTTAGGGACGCGTTGTGTACCTGGTTTCATCGGGTAGAGACGTATAATCCTAGAGCATGCACATCTGTCAACTCTCTTATTGCATTCAAGTTCCACCAGCTTTGGCGTGACTTGTGAGATAGTTACGAATGGACGGGGATGTAAAGAGAAGTTTCAGGTTTCGTTTCAAGTGTCTGTCTTGTTGTGTGCTTTGGGTCGAGCATCTGAGGCCGGCTGGAGAATTGCAATCTTTTACCTTTCCGAAGAAGGAATGGGAGCAGATCTCCATGAATTCCGTTATGGTTTCTACCCAGTTAGTTAGGGTGTGACTCCATTCGGATTCTTGTCATCCGGTTTCACTCAGTTGCTCAGTTGTTTTGTTTATGTTGTGTGTTTGTTGTTTTGTTTGGTCGTCAGCAGCTTGGGATCGTCACTCGCCATCGTTCGGGTTCTCCTTCGATAGCTGTTATCAGGAGATACTCCAATTGGCCACCCTTAGGCTTAGGGGTTAGGTGGTGTCGATCGCCAGCCTGTTGTTTTCTGACTCTGTGCTAGTAGGACTTTGGACCCCAGCTAGTCTAGAGATTTCGGAGACGGTCCAGTTGTGTTAGGTCAGGATGGGGATTGTCCATTTCGAACTGAGGTCTTATGACCACCGTGTTGGTCGTAGACTCGAGTTCGTAGGACAGATCATGTATTCCTACGGACCTTCCGATGAGCGACGTGTTGGATTTTGGTAAGCTTATCCCAGGATTTTAGGTCCTTTTAGATCCTATAAGTGAGTTAGTTTTGTTGCCTTTAAATTGGCACTTCCGCCCAGATTATTAGAATTTCACCCCGTGTTCCTTGTGATGATACTTTACATTTACCTTCATGACCTTTCTCATATGTTTTGGCACCAGACCTTTTAGCTGGACGCGATCTTTCGCTCACCCACAGCCATGTGTGGTAATGGCACGACAGGTGGAGAAACGTCGGTCAAGGGTCTTGCCATCTATGAAGGGGTCCTTGGACGTAGCCGTATGGTGAGTTGGTCACTTGGGAGGCTGCGTGCGAGATTTGAGGATCTTAATCTTCTTTTTGAAGGTACGCGTAGCAGTATAAGTTTTAAATTCGGGGACGAATTTCTTTTAAGGGGGGGAGATTGTAACACCTTAGAATGTGTTTTGTAGCTAATTATATTTTAATATATAGTTTTTAATAAAAAGTTTACCAAATTAAGTTTTAAATATTTTATCCTATTTATTGTGTATTTTATTATATTTTTGTTAGGCACACACACACTTGTGCATGATAACTAGAGTTGTTTTTGGGGTTAGACCATGTTTAGCAAGCTTGATAGGTTAACCCATTCTCTTTAAGTTAGCTTATTTTTGTTTAGGTGCTTTTAGGTTTAATTGTAGTGCATGGTTGTTTTTAATGAAAAAGGAATTTTAAAAAGGGTTTATTATTTTGTTTTGTTGACTTTGGGGAGAGAGAGAGAGGGAAAGCATGGGACAACATGGCTTGTGCCATGCTTCTTGATTGAGAGAGAGAGGGTGAGAAGAGGGGGTGTTGGAAATTCCTCTCATTCTCATTTCCTTCACTCTCATTCTCTCAAACTCACACACACACACACTGCAGAGAGAGAGAGAGAAGAAGCAGCAGCAGAAGCAGAAGAAGGAAGCAACAGCAGCAGCACAGGCAGTGGCAGCAGCAACAACATCAGCATCATCTTCCTCACCATCATCAGCATCACTATCATCATCATTACCATCAACAGCAGCAGCAGGAATAGAAGCAGCAGCAAGCAGCAGTGACAGCAGCAGCAACACTAGGAGCAACAGCAACAAAGACAAGCTCCAGCAACTGCAGCAGCCATCACCTCCTCCATACACCTCTTCACCTGCTCTCTAAGGTCCAATAGGGTATATTTCCGAACCCTATTGTTTGATTGTGCTGCTTGTGTGCTAAATTAGCTTGTTTAGTGCTAAATTAGCTAGTTTAGTGCTAGTTGTGGTGATTTGTGAGGTATTGTGGTAATTTGTTGGATGTGTTGGATACCCTAGTTTACTTAAGTGCTAATAAGGACATTGCAACTGAGAAATCCCCAGATTACACTAAAATACCATATAGTTTGTATTTTGTGCAAATTGTCGTTTTTAAAGCGATAATTGTGATATTTATGACCTGCTTTAGACCCGATGCCTACAGAATAAAATTGAGAGGACTGGGACATGCTACCTAGGTCTAGAGCACACCAAATGAACACGAGCCCCTACCCCCATACTGGGGCCGCCAATTTTGCCAATCTGGCCGCAATTTGCGGCCAGGCTTGGGTTCTGGGTGTTGGGGTTTGGTCTGGGGTAGTCTGCTGTGTTGTGTAGTGTGTTGGTATGTCTAGTTTTGTAATATCTCACCTGTAGGAAAATCTGGGACTATATTTCGCTTTTGTGTTTAGTTGTGTTTGCGCGATACGCGCGATACGTGAGTGGGTTCTGTGATCCAGCGTATCGCGGCGTGTCGCGATGGTTTTTAGACGCGTACACACACGATTCAGCGTATCGTGCACACGCGCGTTTAGTTCGCGACGCGAGTTTCTCGTTTCGATTCGATATCGCGTTTCGCGAGATATCTTGGCTTATATGTGATTTTCATGTTATATTTACAGGTTTGCAGGCAGGAGCTACGGACACAGCTACAGGGGGAGCAGGTGATAGGATTCACCCAGCGTGGAGTTTAGGTGAGTAGATATAACATCTACAGGGGAATCGCCCGCATGGCGTTATGCGTCTGGGCTAGGATTCAATTTCCTGTCGCACATTCTACGTCATTGTAGAATTGCGCCTTACTGCATTTCCTAGATATAGCTATATACTGTGACTAGCAGCCGTAGGACACTGCACACATTATTGACGGTTCATGTTGCACGAGCACAGATTGCATGCTACACACACACCGTCAATAATTGCCATGTCACACACTACCCCTTATAGCTACCATTGCTTGACCCACTTGACATCTAGTTTATCGGTATACCTATAGTGTATCATACCTTTAGTGATAGGTATATTTTCACTTGAGATACAGCTACAGGTATACCTCCTACATATTTTACCTATACCGGGAGGGATTTCCTACATATGTTACTTATACCCAGGGGGTATACGACATCAGTTCCTATAGGTAGATACCTATACTTTGCTACACCTGCATCTTAGATACATATTCAGTTGTTGTCGCATATTCACATTTACTGATGTTACTTAGCTGTACCTTATCATGATTTCGCATACATCTGGTTCAGCTATATACTTGTGTTTACCTGCTCGCATTCAGATATATCTCATATATTTATTCTTGGATTGCACATTGTTTATCGGGATTTTATATGATGTTTTCGGGATTTGGGAACCGCGGGAGTTCATGAAATTATGCATACATGAACAACCCGGTTTCCTTGATATGATATTTCGAGCGTCCCCCATGAGTTTTATCGGTGCTGATTACCTACTCCATACGAGGTGTGGTTGCCGTATGAGAGTACATGGTGGGGCCCTGTATGGTTCCCCTCGGCAAGAAGATCGATGGGTTTGCCGATTGAGCCTGGAGGCGGGCGAGTACCTACCGGTGATTGTATGGACCTGGCAGTTGTCTGGAGGCTACTGGCCAGGGTAGAGAGATGGATGCGGGATGACCTGTACTGTCGAGGCCGATGGCCGACACTGCAGACGGACCCCGTGGGCTGATCCGTACCGACGGAGGCCCCCTATACGAGGATTTCTGTGCCGATGCTTGGCACACGGTTTCATGATATTTCTTTAACCCCCTTTTTGTATATATAACAGGGGATTTAGCCGTTGTTATATATACCCTTACACCAATATTAGTGGAATGAGACGCTAATATATGTGTATTGCCCCCATCATATTTATTTCTGTACATATATTTACCTTTAGGATGCTAGAAACTTACTTGAGATTGGACTTGGGATACTAGGTGATTCATTGGGATTTGGACATTGGATATACCTATGTGATTGGTGACTTGTACATTCGGGATATAGGAGATTACTCGACATTGTACATTGAGGAGATGTGAGACTTATTTGATGTGAGTGCCCAATGTGGGGCCTGGTTTGAGGATTTGCGATTGGAGTATCTTGATGGATTTTGATCCTGCCACGACGTCAGGTTTCCGTGGAAAATGACATATTCCACCCTATACCTCACCATTACCTATCTTATGCACAGATTTATATATTGGTAGTACTTGTAGTGTACCCTTATGATAGTTGCATATTTGCTTTCTCATATCTCTATTGCATAGACATTGCATACTACTATCATGCCATCATTGCTTCACTTATTGATTGTACCTGCTAGTGTACTCTCCCTATTTCAGCATTGCATGATATATTATTATTGTAATCGCATATCTTAGATTCATGCTGTACGTGCATTCCTGCAATTACCTGCATATGTTTTATACTATTCACGAGTTGGCAACTCACCCCCGTTGTGCCACAGGTGTTTCAGGTTTTTCCCCAGAGTAGTCGAGGCAGGCTATTCCCCTATCCAGCTATCCAGCTACCATCTTTTGCTACAGATACCGCATCAGCTCACAGTACCCATTTGCATAGGTGGGTTAGACGGTTATCTGTATTATATATTGTACCTTCGTTGTATTGTACTCTCCATCTGCTGTTGTATTATTGACATAGAGACTTGGTGAGGACGTAGTGTGTATTATGGTGGATTTGATGTCTTTATATATACAGCTTTCTCTCTACTGTCCTTATTCTTCTGTTGTATTCATATTGACTAGTCTTTATAAAAATGGGGTGTTGCTAAAATTTTAAAGAAAGAAAGCAAGACTTTTAAAGAATTTGGGTTGCGATTTCAAATGTTTCAAAACTTATATTATCTTTTCCGTATTTTTATGGTTTAGATTTCTGGGTTTTGGCTTTCTTTTACTACGTTGCGTCTTTAGGCGTTGCGTAGTATTAGGGCCGTCATGGGCCATTCTTGGGTCGTGACATTCCCCCTCCTTTTTTTTATATATATGTACATATATATATATACATATGCATACATATGTATACACACGCATACTCCACGACACTGCCCCTGTTGAAAAAAAATTTCTAACGGGGCGCTGTCCTGCACGCAGCAAGGGGGCTGCTAGCCCCCTTGACCCCCAGCCAGCTATCCGGGTAGCGGGACCCCGGTAAAAACTCTGCGTCGCTCCCGATAAATCCAAACCCCTCCCTCTAAAACAAAACACACGTACACTGCACATTGAGTTTGCATGACCAGTTTAACCCGTTAATCGGAGGTTCCCTCGCCCCAAAGGCGAGGGGTAATTAATGGCAGCTTTGTCCGCGGCTGCCGGAGATTCGGATCCCCACAATCAATAAACCTCGGCCTACCCTAGGCAGGGGGAATCTATAATACGCCTGACAAGCGCACGCGCATTCCTAACTCAATGGGGTGACGAAAAACACCCTACAGATTCTGGCACGCCCGGTGGGACCTTTCTCTCCTCCCATATTTCAGGTTAAACGTTCATGCGAACTCAATCAATATACATATCGATTGTCTATACTGAAATGATGTTTTTTTTTCTGTGCAGCTATCAACTTTCGACGGCAATGTCTCCCAAGACGAATTCAGCTTCCAACGTAACCCCGATCCCGTACGTGGTCAAGGTCAATGCTCGTGTGGTTCTCCCTGCAAGCCTTAGTCGACAGTGGGAGGAACTGCCCCGCCAGTTTGGTTCTGTCATGATCTACCCTGCCGGAACGCTCATCCGGTAGAAATTCAAGTGAAACAGGCGGCCAAGCCGGTCTCAAGGGGAAAGAGGCCGAATGTCATGATCGCCAAGGCACCACAACCGAAACTTAAGACGGTGTCTGAACGACTCTCTGGCGCTCCAGCAGGGGGCAAGAACTCCGGTACAAAGGGCAACATCAAATGTTGCGGACGAGCTCAGGCGATGACTCCAACAAATGCATAATCGAGCGTATCTCCAATGCCCTCCATCGCCCAGTCTGCGGCGTCTTCCCAAAGAGCCGATGTCTGCCAGGTGCTTAGAACAGAAAAGTTAAGGCAGAAGCGGCTCAGGTATCGGGCCAACAAGAGAGCCAGGGCTTCGGCCAAGTGGAATCTTTTGAAGTTCTAAGAGCAGGGTTACTCTGTGACGACGGCTGAGTCGGCCGAAAAGATCAGCAATTCCTTCAAACCTCTGAAGTGGGTTCAGAAAAATGCCATGACCGCCAGAATCAAGAAGACAGCGGTCCGAACAATGCTACAAAGAGACGTGTCCCGGCCCCAACAGAAAAAGTATGACACTGTATCTTCAAGAGTCTATCAGGCGCTCTGTGCCGCACGAAAGCAGCGGGGCAAACCCAGAAAAGAAGCGCCAGCACCATTCAAGAATCCGGCCAGGCCATCCACCTTCAATCGACTGCCAGCTACCGAAACAAGGGGGTCAACATCCGTGAAATCAGTCGCTGATAATAAAAAGATGGCTGGATATGTTATCCATACGGTCTATATGGAAGGCGGGCACCCCAGCGACAACCTTCACAGCAGAAGCAAGGATGGGGCCACCACATCCTAAGTCCAACCTGGCTTGAATGTGGTTGCCGCTGCCCAAGAACAGCGGCCTCCGTTGGATGAAGAAAACCCTCTCGAGGAGGAAGATAGGCAGAAAGACCCTTCGGTCCAGGCAGAGTCAAGCTCAGAGAGCGAGGAAGAGCCGACTTTCCGCCCCAGGACCGCGGAGCAAGAGCTGCTCCAAGAGCTTCGGAAACTGCTCAAGAGCAAAGATAAAGAGATGGCCAAGCTCTATTCGAAGATTGACGACTTAACGAACGTTGTGATGCAGCTTAAGGCTCAAATTGCTCGAGCACCTCCCAATCAAGCACAAGCCGTTACTCATCAGCCGGGTGATGACAATCCGAAGCAGCCAATGCTTGTTCCTTTGGGTCCAAGGCTGGTCGTGCCGCACGAAAGCCGGCCACATTCCGCTTCTGGGGACGCCTTGGCCCAGATAGCACCATCCCGCTAACACAAGATTGGATAATGGATTTGGTCACCAGCAAGGTTAAAAATTGGTGGCCGAAGCTGAAGCTCAGAAAGAAATCGGCAGTAGTGGGCGGCCATATCTCGCACAGTACGATCTGATCGAGTTCCCGAGCGGCTACGTCATTCCTAAGTTCGGAAGATTTGACGGGACGGGAAATGCAAATCAGCACGTTGCCCACTTCAAAGCCTCATGCGGAAATACAAGGGGAAATGACGCGTTCCTTCTTCGTCAGTTTGTCAACAGCCTGACCGGTGTCGCCTTCGACTGGTATGCAAGCATACCGGATGGGTCCGTCATTACCTTTGCCCAAATGGAATCTCTGTTTCGGCAAAGGTTCATGAGTGTCAGTGATAAAATCTCCATTGCCGACATTGTGAGGACCAAGCCGGAGAAGAATGAAAGCAACACCGACTTTATCGCCCGATGGCGTAATCTCACGGTCAAGTGCGAACCGCCGCTGGAGCATGACCAGTCTGTCAGCCTTCTCATTGGGAACCTCAGCAATTGGATGGTGCCATTCTTGTATACAGCGGGCCTCAAGACATTTCAGGAGCTAACCAAGAAAGTACAAATGCTGGAACGCTCGAAGCAAGAGTCCTCGCCGGACTCTCAGAGAGATAAAACTTGAAAAAGCAAGCAGGACGACAGTCGTAGAAGCTGAAGTTCCAGCAGTACCAATGTCTTAAATGCGTCCGACAATGAAGAAAAGCGAAGGGCGGGCGAATCCAAAACCAACCGGTCTCGAAAGCCATTGCTGGGAGGAGACGGGCCTTCCCTAGAGGAGAAGAAGAACAAGGTTTACTCTTTCAGAAGGGACAAGGTCCGTAAGATATTTAAAGGTGCCTTTAACAACGGCCTACAATTGCCGGAGTCGAAAAGACCACAAGAAGCAAAAATGAACGACAATCCCCTGTATTGCCCATACCACCGAGTAGTGAGCCATGCGATCGAGGATTGCTATATCTTCAAGGACTGGGTCGAGAAGCAGTACAAGGCCGGAGAGATCGAGCTGTCTAAAAGTGTGTTGGTGAATAATCAAGTTGCAACCACCAACTTTATACAGACAGAAGCTGAAGCCTTCTGGGAGCAGACAGCCGAACCCGCTGCCCTGACAAACGAAACTGACTTACCGCAGCCTCCGTGGAGTACGCACATATCTAATAAGACGAAGAAGATGATAAAGCTACTTCGGAAAGAGCCCAGGACGGAATGGGAAGGGCAGAAGAAGCCTACTAGTCCAGCAGCCAATGCGGCCCCATCAGGCTCAAAATCCAAAAAGCTCAAGAAGAAGAGAAGTGCAGCTCGGCGCGAAAAGGAATTTGTAGGGTGATCGACCATTCAAAAATATATCGATTCTCTCAAAGAATATGAACAGAAAGAAAGAACTCTGATTCAATTGATGGAGCTCTTCCCTGTACAAGCGGCTGAAATTCTGGAGGAGTTAGAAGAAGACCCCAATGAAGAGATCCCAGTAGTGACCTGCTACGCCATCCATCTTGCCAGCGACTCGGAGGAGGAACTCTGTTTTCCCGAGGAGGACGAGGAGCTTGACACAAAGGCCAATCAAATCCAGCTCAGAAGCGGCAGGGCTCTACCGCCAAATCAGGGCAACGCCCCAAAAGGGAAGGAAAAACAGGCGGCTAATGAGGAAGATGGAAGAGACCCGGCTGATGAAAAATCAAGTCCTTCCTCGGTGGACTATAATGTCTTGGCTCATCTCCGGAAGCTTCCGTTTCTCCTGAGCATCTACGATGCCTTGGTCCTATCTAAAGAGCTTAGAGATGTCCTCATTCACGCTCTACAAAACCCTGAGCGGTATCAGGCTCTCTTTGCGGAAATTAATATGAAAGAAGCTCAGTACACTTTGCAAGCCGCCGCAATCACGTTTAAGGATGAAGACCTGCTACTGGGAACGTCTGAGCATAATCGGCCGCTTTACGTGACCGGGTACAGCGACGGAGATCGAATTAATCGCATATTGATTGATCCGGGGTCCTCAGTGAACATCATGAACTTGCGAACTCTGAAGAGTTTGTCAATGGACGTCCGACACCGATCAAGGGAAAGGATTGTATTTCAAGGCTTCAATCAAAACTGCCAGCAAGTTCTGGGGTCTATAACTTTGCCAATTAAATTCGGGGATCTGCAAACTGAAGCTAAGATATACGTGATCGACGCCGAGACGTCTTATAAGATTCTCTTGGGACGGCCGTGGCTCCACGATTATAGCATCGTCCCGTCAACTCTCCATCGATGCATGAAGTATACTAAAAATGGTGAAGAAAGACGCATTGACGGAGACATCCAGCCGTTCGGTGTGCATGAAGTCCGATATGAAGATTCTCGGTACTTCATGAACCACCAAAATGCAAAGCCACAACTGACTGAGAATAGACCGGCCCCAAAACTCAAAAGAAAATCTGCGCCGGCTGTCACTTTAAAAAGAAAAAACGACCAAGTGCGCCCGCGTTTCGGTAGCGACACTGATGAGTCCAACGCTGGAAGTCCGTCCTTCCGTAAAACTCGCCCTCGTTTCTGTAGCGATACGGACGAATACGATGCTGAATTTCCATCTAGCAGCAAAGTCCGCCCTCATCTTGGCAGTGACACTGAAGAGTCAGAAGAAGAGGACCTGTCGTACAACAGCTGTGCAGATTGGACCCCCATGCAGCAAGCGAAACTACGAGAGACCTTCGAAGTTGCAGAAGGGTCCCTGTCCATCACAAGGGTGCCGGAACGGATGTGCAAAGAGCTTGACGCATTGTCAGTCTCTACCGTGGACCAGCTGAAAACTTTCTATGTGCCCGGGAGGAAAAATGGACAGAAGGGCATCCTGTTTTACGGGTCAAACCCCGTTGTGCACCCGGACGATCTTTCTGTCGCATGCCTTCTATATGAGAGAGGCATAAGAGCCGTCCTCAATCCCAGATACTATGCGCCCGAGATGCAGGAATACTTAAAAAAGTGCGGATGCCGGTTATATCAAACGGAGTCCGAAGCAAAGTTTTACGAAGGGCTATGGCATCCACCTCAGGTCCGAGCACTCATCGATGGACGAATTCCAAATAGGCGGGGCATAGGTTTCATCCAGCCTGATTCTAAGGCATGCTATATTACCCATATTGGGGAAGCCAGCGAAGAGTCAAATGATGAAGATAAGCTAACCGAGCCAGAAGAAGCTCCTCAAGATCTCGAAGATGGCGGACAAGCAACCTTTGACGAGCTAACCGAGATTGACTTAGAAACGCCCAATAATCCAAGGCCGACCTACATCAGCTCACTCTTATCAGAGGAAATGAAAGAGCAGATAATCGCCCTGCTACACGAGTTCATCGACTGCTTCATGTGGACGTACAAAGAAATGCCTGGCCTATCCCCCGAAGTGGCCGTGCATAAGATGGCTATATCTCCTGATGCTATGCCAGTCAAACAAGCTCCTCGAAGAATGAAAGGGGAGTTAGAAGAAAAGGTCATTGAGGAAACCAAGAAACTCATCGATGCCGGCTTCATCAGGGAGGAAAAATATGCGGACTGGATCGCATGCATTGTCCCGGTGAAGAAGAAAAATGGGCAGATCCGAGTTTGTATCGATTTTAGGGACCTCAACAAGGCATGCCCTAAAGACGACTTCCCGCTACCGGTCATGGAAATGATGGTCGATGGCACCTCAAATTACGATCTGTTCACCTTTATGGATGGCTCGTCCGGATACAATCAGATCAAGATGTCGTCTGAGGATGAGAAACACACATCATTTCGAACACCGATCGAAATATATTGCTATAAGGTGATGCCGTTCGGACTGAAGAACGCATGGGCTACATATCAAAGGGCAATGACTAATATCTTTGATGACCTAATCCATAAAGTCATCGAATGCTATGTTGAGTATCTGGTCGTCAAAACTAAAGCCAAGGCCGACCACATCCAAGATCTTAGGACCGTTCTCACCAGACTGAGGGAATACGATCTGAAAATGAATCCTCCGAAGTGAGCTTTTGGCGTGTCATCGGGAAAATTCCTGGGCTTCATAGTCCGACATCGAGGGATCGAAGTTGACCCATCAAAGATAAAGGCCATCATGGAGATGCCCCCTCCGAAGAGTCTGAAGCAGCTAAGATCTTTTCAAGGCAAGCTTGCTTATATACGGAGGTTTATCTCAAATTTATCGGGAAGGTATAGGCCCTTCTCAAAGCTCATGAAGAAAGGAGCTCCTTTTATCTGGGATGCCGAATGTCGAGCAGCGTTCGAAAGTATCAAACAATACTTGTTGCACCCTCCAGTGCTGGCTGCTCCCATTCCAAATAAACCGCTGATTCTTTACACTGCCGTACTGGATGAGTCACTCGGTGCGCTCCTTGCCCAGAATAACGAGGAGGGAAAAGAAAATGCCCTCTACTACCTCAGTCGAACTCTAGTCGGGGAGGAACACAACTATTCCGCAATCGAAAAGCAATGCCTGGCTCTAATATTTGCTGTGAAGAAGCTGAGGTACTATCTGCTTGCTCATCGGGTTATGCTGATCTCCAAGGTCGACCCGCTCAAACACTTGATGACCAGAGCGAGCCTAGCCGGCAGAATGGAAAGATGGGCTGTTATGCTACTTGAGTTTGACATAGTTTATACTCCTCAGAAAGCAGTAAAAGGGCAAGCACTTGCAGACTTTCTCGCTGCTCATCCCATACCAGAAGGGTCGCCGCTAAATTGTGAGTTACCCGACGAACAAGTGCTGCACCTCGAGGAAGACGAGCCATATTGGGAGCTCTACTTCGATGGGGCCTCATCAATAAGGAGCTCCGGCAGATCAAGCATCCAGGAGGTAAAAGAGGGGATAGGATTGGTGTTCATCACTCCATCAATGGGAACCCTACGGCGTTCTTTCGCTCTCACCGAGCCTCGGACAAATAATGAAGCTAAGTATGAAGCTCTGATAGCTGGTTTGGAGCTCGCCATAGAAATGGAAATCCTTCGGCTACGGTTACGGTGACTCCCAGCTTGTCGTCAGCCAAGTAAGCGGCGACTATAAGATATACAAACCCGAGTTAGCTCGGTACAGAAGCCGGGTGGTGGAACTCATGAAATGGTTCACTCACATTGAACTAACGAGAGTCCCTAGAGCGTTGAACGGAAAGGTTGACGTACTCGCTCGCTTAGCCAAGTAGCTGGCTGATCCTGACATGGACGAAATTTTGATCACAGTCAGGAGCCGACAAATTTTACCCCCAGTCTTTCTACGAGAAGAGGAAAGTGCGGAACAGAAGAGCGGTCCTGCCGAAGAAGCTTCGATCATCCAAGACGAGCCCGATTGGAGAGAACTCTTCATAGAGTACCTCCGATACGACAAGCTGCCCGAAGAAAAATCTGCAAGGATTCAGCTGAAGAAAAGAGCTCTCCGATACGTGTTTGTAAATGACACGTTATACCGCAGGTCATATGACCAACTCTGGCTCAGGTGTCTGTCATTGGCCGAAGCCCAAAAGGTCGTGAAAGATGTTCACTCGGGCGTTTGCGGTGCTCACCAATCTGGCCCCAAGATGCGACTTCAAATCAAACGGCTTGGGTATTATTGGCCCACCATGATACGGGATTGCGGAGTGCATGCAAAGAAATGTCAGATCTGCTAAATCCATGGTGATTTCATTCACAAGCATCCCAATCCGTTGTATCCTACGGTGGCGGCGTGGCCCTTCGAAGTCTGGGGCACCGACATTGTGGGCCCAATTGATCCGTCGTCATCCAAAGGCTACCAGTTCATACTGTCCACGACAGACTACTTCTCCAGATGGGCTAAAGCTATCCCGCTAAAAGAAGTCAAGACAAAAGATATTCTGTCATTCTTCCAGCATAATATTCTATACCGCATCGGTACACCAAGAAGAATCATTTCTGACAATGGGCCTTCTTTCAAGAGCTTCAATGTCTCAAGGTTCGCTACTCAGCACAAGATAGACTGGAGATATTCCTCCATCTATAATCTAAGAGCCAATGGGCTAGCCGAAGCCTTTAATAAGACTTTATACAAGATCCTGAGGAAAAATGCTTCAGCCAACAAGAGAGACTGGAATCTCAAACTTCACGAGGTGTTATGGGCATATCGTACCTGTAACATTTGGAAGATTTAGAAATAAATAAAATTAATTAAATTAATAATAAATTGATAAATCACAAAACGGGTAAAATCAAATAAGTCAATCTTCATAAGTTATATGTAATACAAATTAAATCAAAATTTTTATATGCAAATTAAATAAGTTATAAGGGTTTTAATGATAAATTTAGCTTCATTTTAATAAAATGTGTGTTTTATAATAAGTTAAGTTGTGAGGGGTTAATTTGTAAAGTTTAAGTTTTTATGCAAAATAGGGTATTGTTAAGGGTTTAAGTGAAAGTAGATGAAATCATTTCAGTTCTGAAAATATAATTAAATTAAACAAAAATTTGAAGATAATGCAAAAACACCTCATGCTTGCATGCAACCTCTCATCTCACACCTCCTCCTTGCTTGAAACATGCACACTTCAACCCTTGACACCTCCTCCTTCACCCTATCCCTTCCTCCTCTCATATATATAGCTCCTATTCAGTTCAATCTCAGATTAAAATTCAAAGGAATTAAAAGAAAAGAAAAGTTAAAAGAGAAAAGAAAGAACAAGAAGAAGAAGAAGGAGGAGCTTTGTTCTTGAGTGTTGTTCATCATCAAGCAAGGAAGGACTTAGCATCTTGAAGGGTTATTCCTACAGCAATATAGGAGGGTAAAACTCTTAAACACAGTAGGGATTAAATTCTGTAGCTTAGTTAGTTTAGAGTTAATCAAGTCACATAATATCGTATTTTAGTTAAAATTAAGCTCTGTTAAAATCTACTAATATTTAGAAGATAATTAATTGAACTAAACAGAGTTAAAATGATATAGATAACAACTAGAGTAAACCACAAGACCACGACACCAAGGGGCCGGCTTTGGGCCGGCGGCTATAGGGGAAAATCCGGCGTCGCCGGCCATGTAAGGAGCTAGGTGGGTTTGCTCTGTTGGGTAGGTTCCAATGGGTAAATTTGGCTATTTTGGTGTTGTTTAATTAAATTAGTTTCACAGTAGTTAAAATCTGGGAACATATATCGAAAAGGGTAATTCAAAACACTATATACGATATGACTAAAACACGTCGCGTTTTATATTCTGTAACAGTACAGATTGAGGTTAAAATCCAGCAAGATTAAGTGTTTAATAACTTGATATAATCGAATAGTATGTAACTTGTAAGTGGGAAAGGGTGTTTTTCATTTCCGACATATCGGAATAGCCGTTTTTCTTATATAAGTTAAATTGTAAATTTAGATTCGGATACAAGAATTTCGAAAGCAGCGAGGAAAGGTAAAGGATTAGCAATTCCGGAGTAGATTCGACCTTTCCGGTGAGTAGACTAAACATCTACCGGGGAATTTTGTAAAGATGGCGTGTTTCGCCCGTAATCTTACTTAACTTAATGTTATTTATTGTTATGCCCAATTGATAAATTACATTCATTATATACACATATAAATTGCTTAGTTGTTAGAACACTTCACAATTATCGATGAGTCATGCCACGTGCACATCTTACATGCTACACACACCTCGTCGATATTGCTATGTCACTTACACTTAAACATCATACTTGTTAACATGAATTTATATCGTATTTCACATATCAATAATAGTAGTAAATTGCATCGTTTACATAATGTTACAATATGCATATTTCTGTGTTATATATGAGGTAAATGCAGAATTGAGGATTTATGGTTTTGAGTTTTGAATACTATTATATAAATCCAGTGTTTTCATGATTGATGTGTCATGTCCACCATGAGATGATTTCTGTTTTGGTTTTATTCCGGACCGAGTGGGGGAGATATACGGTCACGGATTTTACGTTATCCATACTGAGTGGGGGAGATATACTGTAACGTTTTGAAAATCGTTTCGGTGAAATTTCGAAAAAAACGGTAAAATAAGGCGGTTTTCTGTAAAAAGTCAAAATGCAAATATCTTTATTATAAAATTAAATATACATATTCTAGCTATGTAATTGCTAGTATTTGGTGTTTATTGAGCCACTGGTGAAATTTCAAATTTTCTGAAAAAAAATTATTTTATTATTATTTTAAGCCGTCACTAATACATTTAATTAGGGAAAATTACAAATTGGAATGAGTTGAAACAAATTTTGTGCATCATAAAACATTAAATAAAATTTAATCATGTGGTTTTTGAAACGAAATCTTTTGCCGAAACGGTTTAGAAAATATTGAAGAAAAAGGCTTATTTTGTGAAAATAAAAGGGTTTTGGTGCATATTGTATTGGTGTTTGGTGTTCATTGCTCCACACACACACCCTCTCTTCTCACCCACTCACATGGCCGGCCCCACCACCACATTCCAGCAGCCCTCTCTTCAAAAAAAAAAGAAAGAAAAGAGAATGAATAGAATAATGAAGGCATGGAGTTAATTAAAAGAGGTATGGGCTTTTCTCTTCTTGTCTTGACTTCACAATCATTCAACACTCACATTCTCTCTCCCCTCTCCAAAAATTCAGACGAGCCTCCCCATGAGCAGCCCCAACAATCCTCCATCTCATTTTTCCCTCAAGAATCTTCTCATTTTCCATCAAAAATCCTTCCAAATTACTACTAATTCCTAGTTAAATCCTAACCCTTCATTCCTTAGCACAATCAAGGATGGATCTTGAGCAAGGTAGCTAATTTGGGAGGCTTAGTTCCATGTTGATCTACCAATTTGTGAAGTATAAAATCCTTTCCCTTAGGTTCAATTGTTGCTTAATTACCTTAATCTAGCTAATTAGGTGTTTAATTAGGTTTAATTGCTTATTTGGAAAAATTCAAGAAAAGGGTTTGTAAATCAAATTAGGGTTTTCTTCATTGGGTATTGATCTTGATGTGGGGATTAACATGTTAATGTGATGCTAAAACTAACCTAGTTGGTAGTTTTCTATTTGATGCTTGTAATGTTAAAATTGGAATTTTATGCAAACTAGGTTTTGGAAATTTATTACAAATGTTAGACTAAAAATCTAATTAGGTTTTCATGACTTCATTAACATTGTTAAGTGTAGTTTAATGTTTTAGATCATGCAAATTTAAGCTAGATTGTAGTTTGTGCATTTTTGCTATAAATTGTTAAAATTTGAGTATATTGTAAACTAGAATTTTAGGGTTATGAAAATTATTGGGATTAAATTATGGAAATTATTTTTATGACTTATTTAAGATATTTAATAAGTTTTATGGCCACTAGATTTGTTTAAACATCATGTTCTATACAAAAACGGCGAGTTGTGCTTGCTAGATTTTCGGAAAAATGACTTTTTAAGTGAAATTGGGGTTTTTGTGAATTTTAACCTATTTTATATTAAAATTAGTGTTCGTGAATGTGCAAATGAGTGTATTTGGGTTTTTTCTCTCGATGGTTTGGCGTTTGTACGCCGACGTCGAGGGTTTTTGGGTTGATTTGTGAAAGCAACCATAAGTTTTGACCTATGTGGGATTCGTGCGTCGTTTTGGTCATGAATCGGATTTTAATACGATACGGTGCTTTATGATATGTAGGTACCCCATGTGGACTTCGAGACGACAAGCAAGCGCGTGGCAACGTCGGCACCGGCGAACGAGGACCAGGTGAGTAGATTTATATCTACGGGGAGAAGTCGGGTGGATGGCGTACAGCACCCCCGCAGTTCGTGGTGATGTATACAAATATGTATACACACATATATATATTGTTTATACATTGTTTGAGTATACTGATGATAATATGGATATTTGGTGTTCTTGGATATTTAGTGTCGTGAAACCCTAGAGTAGTGGTCGCACCACACATGCACACACCAACCCATACTGGCATACTTTCTTCTTTCATCTGTGCTTACGGGATTATACAGTTATGTGTTCACATGGGTATGGGACTATGTGTTCACATACGGATTTGAGGATGATACTTGGGATTTATGATGAGTCGATGAGATTTGATTTTAGGCCGTGAGATCGGTGATATGGCAGGGTTCGTATTTGACATACGACATGACGTTGTAGCGGGTCCTTGACGTAGTGTTTCACACACGTGCATGCTTACTTAGGCGGTATCAGTATTGTACTAGACGTAGATCAGTACCCCGATCATGATATTGATAAAGAGGATACCAGATGAATAGTATAATGAATGTGATATTGACCCGTACCCAGATTTGGGATGCCGTACGACGGATTTACGTACGAGCTATATATTGATGATTGATCCGCACTCTTGACTTGGGATTCCTGATTATAGATATGGTATCGGATATGATATTATTGAGGCGGGATCACCGACTATACATATACAGGTATGTATATGTATCGACTCAGATGATAGGCGGTTTCCTTACCTGTAGTTCAGCCGTATAGTTTAGTGTAATTGTTAGACTAGATTAGATTTCTTACCTATTTCAAAAAACTAACGAATCGTGGGTATTTTAAAAGACAGCCCAAGGGATCCTACGGATATTTCAAAAGACGTATCTTTTCATATAAACACCGTAGCCCCTATTTTCAAAACCCCATGATTCGTGTTATTTCAAAAGGGCACCATTTGTAGGATTTATATTAGGGTAATGCAGTTTAGTTATCGTTGTGTCTTGTATTCCGTTCATTATTGCTGTTCGCTCCGCATCGCATACTTATGTTATAATTTCTTATTGCATTGTTGATATCATATTGTTAGGACACCAGCACCATTACCGATGATGCGTATGTACCACGTACACTTACTTGCCGGCTCACACACATCTTCATCGGTAATTGCCATGTCACGTACACCTTAGAAATTATTATTGCTTAACTTAGCTTGATAGCCAGTAGTATGACATAATATTAGTGTGCATACCTTATATGCCAGCTTAGATATTGTAGTTATTACTTGTCGCTTCATGCATACTATTATTCATTCTCATGCTTATATTCATAGTTTTACATGCTATTGATGATTAGGATTTCCATGATATTTTCTGGATTTGGAGGAAAACCGCAAAACATATGTAAACTGCTTTCTCTCTTTTTAAATAAAAATGCGGTTTTCCCATGATGTATGAGTCGTCCACCATGAGTTTGCTGTTGGATTTCGAGACCCGATTCGAGGAGTTGGATGAACCGTTTCGGGTACAAGGTGGGCCCGGTGCGGTACCCCGGGGCAAGAGGAATGTGTTGTTGACGTTGAGCCCGGGAAGGGAGCACTACCGACCGGTGATATTTCCCGACGCGTCGGATATCCGGAGGATACCGTCATGGTCTTGAGATGGATGGCAGGGGCCGGTCTAGATTGACGGCACCCTAGATATTGATTTTGAGATATTGAGGTACAGAGATTGTGATACAGAGATATCGAGATATTTGGACATTTGTTTTGTGTCGATGCTGGGCACTGTTTTATGCTGATTTCATTTATGGTACCTCACTTTAAAAATACAGAAATCTCACTGATTTATGAAAGCAGTTTTCGTAAGTACATGCATTCTGTTCCGTGCATTCATACCTCATTCATATGATATATTGCTACCTGAGGCACTGACACGGGCACATGAGATCACACTCGGGTTAGATATTACCCTAGCCATTTTTATAGGCTGCATGTTATACATATATTTGAGGATATATTATGATCATTGACCTAGGTTGCGTTATTTATCCGATTTCTGTGCGTAGATGTTTTTTTATTCACGAGTTGGCAACTCACCCCCGTTGTGCCCCAGTTTCTTGCAGGTTTGCCGTACAGGTTTCATTACGGCTTTGCGGGCATAGTTTCTTTCGGGTGATTTGCTAGTAGGTGGGTTTACTTGTATCGTACCCCCATTATATATCTTGTATATCATTATTCTGTTGTATCTAGAAGTTCCATCAACCAAACATGTATTTATTTTTGAGATAGAGACCAGTGATGTTATTCTTTCGACCTTAGAGTCGCGCGTTGTATTTCTATAGATTTCTTGTTGTTTTGAGTTTCCTTTTGAGTTTTGATCCTCGCCCTTGGCGTTGTATATTATATTGCTTGCGTGGTTGTGACCGTCGATTGACGAAGAGCTAGCTTCCGCTTAGGGATGCCTTTTTATTGATTTCGTATACTATTCATGTTGTATCCCGTTTGGGAGCCAGTTTTACAAAGGAGACTCTGCCGAAATTTTGAGGAAATACTTGATGTTTTTAAAAACCGCATAGCTCGGCTTATGCTATTGAAACTACTTGCTTTAAGTTGGTTTTTCCTGCACTCTACATCTTTTCTTGGTTTGGATTTCTGGGTTTTCGGTTTACTTAGATTACGTACGCCTCGAGACGTTCGTAGTTTAGGTGCCGGTCATGTTCCGTACTTTCGGGACGTGACATATACAGTTGGATACATGGTGGACCCGGTCGAGACCGAGGGGCTGGATAGCCGTATTGAGACGGGAGAGCCTAGCGAGGTTACTCGATACCGGAGTTAGGGATAAATATACTGCGTGTATGTAGATGATAATGACCGGTATTGTTGATTCGGGATCATTCGGGGAATGATGCCTATATGAAATGGAAGTTTTGTGTCGTTGATGGACACTGAGAAATGATTTTATTGAGTTTAGATTTCCCTAGTATCAGGAGATTTATTGTTGAATTTCACATATACTCATACCTCATTTTGATTCATATTTCAGTAGTATGATTGTCATATTTACTTTATTCACCGTTATATGTTAGTCATATTCACTGAGTTGGCAACTCACCCCCGTTGTGCCACAGTTCCTTGCAGGGATAGAGTGGACGGGTAGCTGCGAGGCAGAGCTACATTTGCAGTTGTATTTCATCTTTTGATAGGTAGGTTACATGTAGTAACCTTCCTTTTTGATTTTGTATTTTGTATCTAGAAAGTCTCGATCAAACCTGTATTTTGACTTAGAATGAGAGATTTTATATATATATGGACAGTTGAGATCATTTGGTCAGTATATCATAGTTTCTTTCTTGATGAGATTTATAGTGATGTTCTATTTGTTTATATTCATGTTCATTGTTAATATTGTTAATTCCAACTAGGAATACAACTAAACTTAACCTTTATTATTTGTTTAATAAATTAACCTCATGAATTAGGATTTTTACTTAAAAACTAAATTTTCATAAATAATTCCGCATTAAGGTATTATGATCTTGGTTTTCGGCTTACTTGGACTTTGTGCATATCTTTAGATATGATACAATCTAAGTGCCGGTCACATCCACACTTGGGTCGTGACAAAGTTGGTATCAGAGCTTAGGAGTCACCTTACGGAATTCAGTAAGGGATTTCAATAGGTTGATGTAAGTCCGAGAGTTAGGATGACCTTTGGTTTGATGGAGTAGGTGAATTAGGATGAATGCAGTACCGTACGTATGTTCCGCGGCATATTTACGTTATCGTATTCAGCCTAACTAACCTTAGGATGTTTATCTTGATCTATTCTTCCGTTGATTCTCCGTCATTGATTGCTTCTGTTCCTACACCTTATCAACTCTCATTTCTTGTTCCAGTTTCTATGGCTACGCGGGCTAGGCGAGCCGCAGCCAGAGATGCAGCTAGGGCGAGTCCGCCTGTGACGACGACTGGTACACCGGACGTTCCGGCGGTGCATGAGCATGTTGATCCTTATCCTCCAGATCGCATGACTAGGATTGAGGAGGGTATGTTGGGATTACAGCGAGTGGTAGGACAGTTAGCTGAGGCCACTCGAGTACTGAGACCAGATCCAGCACTGACCGTAGCAGAGTCCGAGGTACATCCTACACAGACGGTGGCGCTAGTAGATACGAGAGTGATGGAGGTATCACTTGCAGTGTTTATGAGATTGAGACCCCCGGTATTTACAGGGACCGATGTGGCGGAAGATCCTCGGTCTTTTCTTGATAGGATGGCGAGGATTGGCAGATCATTGCGATGTTCTGATGCGAGGTCAGTTGAGCTGACTAGCTTTCGTTTGGAGGGACTTGCACAGGAGTGGTGTGAGTCGATGGAGAGAGGGCGAGCTACGAATCTTCCTCCGATGATGTGGACCGAGTTTTCTACAATCTTTCTTGCCAGATTTCTTCCCCAGTGTGTGAGGGACGCTAGAGCCAGCAGTTTCGAAGCGTTGAGGAAATCAGCAAGTATGTCAGTAGCAGATTATGACTTACGATTCACCCAGCTGTCGCGATATGCCCCATACTTAGTACCTACGGAGGAGCTTCGGGTGAAGAGGTTCCTAAGGAGTTTGGACACACAGTTGTATCTGGTGATAGGCTCCCAGCATTTTGATACATATGCGCAGGCCATGGATGCGGCGATTCGAGTAGAGGAGCGGTTGAGCGAGTCAGTAGTCGTTCCGGAGCCAAAGAGGAGTAGACCGGTCGTGCCGACGAATAGACTGTTTGGCAGAGGTAGAGGGTCATATCCAGGCAGATATACTCCAGGCCGCAGTGTCGGACGAGGTCGGACACAGGGCCAGATGTTCAGTTCTTATCCTGATGATCAGAGACCACCATCTACCTGATTTAGTTGTGGACTTCCCGGACACTTTGCGCGGGATTGTAGATCTCAGGGAGGGACCGTTGCTCCACAGGTTGCTTTACCCCTTCCACCTCCTACACCGATGGCTTTACTTCCTCCCCAGTTGGCGCTACACGCCAGGCAGTTGCACCACGAAGTCGAGGGCTTTGCAGGACGTGCTCAGAGAGGTCGAGGAGATAGAGGTAGAGGACGACAGAATGCGGGCAGGGCCAGGCACGGGTATTTGCGCTGACTCCACAGGATGCCCAGGCATCAAATGCGGTCGTGACAGGTACTCTTACAGTATGCTCATTAGAGGCACATGTTTTATTTGATCCGGTTCTACACATTCATTTGTATCTTCACGATTCGCACTTTTGTTGGGGAAAGAGTCGTCATTATTAGAGTTACCTTTGGTAGTGATTACTCCGGTTGGAGATTCTTTTATAGCACGGCACGTATTCAGATCGTGTTCGGTGCGCATTGGTGATAGAGATTCGCTAGTTGATCTGATCCTCCTTGACATGTTAGATTTTGACATACTTCTTGGTATGGATTGGTTAGCCGCTTGTCATGCCTATGTAGATTGTCGAGGAAAAGCGGTTAGATTTTGTTTTCCAGGTGAACCGGTGTTTTTTGTGCAGGGGGATTACAAGTTAACCCCTGTCAACATGATTTCTGCTCTTTGTGCGGGGCGGCTCTTGAAGAAGGGTTGTCATGGGTTCTTGGCTTTCATTCAGGACTTAGGGGTCACTGAAGTTCCATTGGATCAGATTCCGATCGCGCGAGAATTTCCTGAGGTATTTCCTGCTGAGTTACCAGGATTGCCAGCAGATCACGACATCGAATTTTGTATCGACTTGATTCCGGGTGCGTGGCCTATTTCTATACCACCCTATCGAATGGCACCAACGGAATTGAAAGAACTCAAAAGCCAGTTGCAAGAGTTGTTAGATAGAGGACTTGTTCGTCCCAGTGTTTCACCATGGGGAGCTCCTGTCTTATTTGTTAAAAAGAAGGACGGTAGTATGAGAATGTGCATTGACTACCGACAGCTGAATCGCGTCACTGTACGAAACAGGTATCCATTACCACGTATAGATGACTTGTTCGATCAGTTGCAAGGAGCTGGGTTTTTCTCGAAGATTGACTTGAGGTCAGGGTATCATCAGTTGAGGGTTCGAAAGGACGATATTCCGAAGACGGCGTTTCGTACGAGATATGGGCATTATGAATTCCAGGTGATGTCGTTCAGACTCACCAACGCTACAGCAGCTTTTATGGATATGATGAACCATATCTTTAGACCATTTATCGATCGGTTTATTATAGTATTCATAGATGATATTCTTGTATATTCTCGGAGTCAGACGGAGCACGAGCAGCATTTACGTATCACATTGCAGACCTTGAAGGAGCATCAGCTGTATGCAAAATTTTCTAAGTGTGCATTTTGGCTCGATAGTGTGGAGTTCTTGGGTCACATAGTTACGAGAGAAGGTATATGTGTGGACCCAAAGAAGATTGAAGCGGTACAACACTGGCCCAGGCCTATGTCAGTTACGGAGGTTCGGAGTTTCTTAGGTCTGGCGGGTTATTACAGACGCTTCATACAGGATTTCTCACGGATAGCGGCACCTTTGACAGGATTGACTAGGAAGGAAGTTCCATTTCAGTGGACAGATGTGTGTGAGCAGAGTTTCCAACAGTTGAAGACGCGTTTGACGACTGCACCTGTATTATCTTTACCTTCCGGGTCAGGGGGTTTCGTTGTGTATTGCGATGCTTCTAGAGTGGGTCTAGGCTGTGTGTTGATGCAACACGGCAAAGTTATAGCCTATGCTTCTCGACAGTTGAAGAGGCATGAACAAAACTACCCCACTCATGATCTAGAGATGGCTGCTGTAGTATTCGCATTGAAGATTTGGAGACATTACTTGTATGGAGAATCGTGTCAAATCTTCACAGATCATAAAAGCTTAAAGTATATCTTTCAGCAGAAAGATCTGAACCTAAGGCAGCGTAGGTGGATGGAACTGGTGAAAGATTACGATTGTGAGATCTTGTACCATCCATGCAAGGCGAATGTTGTAGCAGATGCCTTGAGTCGGAGGCCTGAAGGTAATTTATCTCAGTTGAGCATTTTGCAGAGACAGTCTTCTACAGACTGGCAGATCTTATGTGATAGTCATATGCAGTTTGAATTCACGTCAGCAGGAAGCCAGCTAGCACATGTTCGCACCAGACCTCAGTTTTTAGATCGCATTCGAGAGTCGCAGCCCACAGATACTCGTATCATGGAGATTATGGATCAGGTTAGGCAGTGCGGGGAGACGGAGTTCGTGATTGATGATCATGGAGTATTACGTTTTAGGACTCGTCTCTGTGTGCCAGATTCTGACGGATTGAGGCGTGAGATTTTGGAGGATGCCCACATATCAGCATACAGTATTCATCCTGGTTCCACCAAAATGTATCGTGATTTGAAAGATATTTATTGGTGGGAAGGAATGAAGAAGGATGTTACGGATTATGTTTCATGATGCTTGACTTGTCAGCAAGTCAAAGCAGAACACCAGAGGCCAGCCGGGGAGCTACAACCCTTACCTATTCCAGAGTGGAAATGGGAACAGATTTCCATGGATTTCGTGGTGGGTCTACCCAGGACTAGCAGAGGGTATGATTCCATTTGGGTGATTGTAGATAGATTGACAAAGGCCGCTCATTTTCTTCCAGTGAAGACGACGTATGAATTTGCTCAGTATGCACAGGTTTATATCGATGAGATTGTACGTCTACATGGAGTGCCGACATGCATAGTATCAGATCGAGGTACCCAGTTCACTAGCAGGCTATGGCAGAAACTTCAGGACGCTCTTGGTATACGACTGAGTTTTAGTACATCTTTCCACCCACAGACAGACGGTCAGTCGGAGCGGACCATTCAGATACTAGAGGATATGCTTCGGGCTTGTAGCCTAGATTTCGGTGGTAGTTGGGATCGTCACCTACCTTTGATAGAATTCTCGTACAACAACAGTTTTCAGGAGACGATCTAGATGGCACCCTTTGAAGCTTTGTATGGGAGGAAATGTCGATCACCCGTTTGCTGGACGGAACTTAGCGAGAGTGGTATATTGGGACCGCAAATAGTACAGGAAACTACAGAGAAGATTCAATTGATACGAGAAAGAATGAAAGAGGCTCAATGTAGACAGAAGTCATACGCAGATCGACGACGACGTAAACTCGAGTTTGATGTGGGAGATCATGTGTTCCTTCGAGTATCTCCAATGAAAGGTGTGATGCGCTTCGGGAAGAAAGGGAAGCTCAGCCTCAGATATGTTGGACCTTACTAGATTTTAGAGAGGGTGGGCGCTGTAGCTTATCGGTTAGCACTTCCACCTGGTTTTCCCGACGTGCATCCGGTGTTCCACGTTTCGATGCTTCGCAGATATCTTCACGATTCATCTCACGCGATCCAGCATCAGACCTTACAGCTTGAGCCAGATTTATCCTACACAGTGCAGCCATTCGCTATTCTAGACAGGCAGCAAAGCAACTATGATCGAGGATACTTCCGTCTGTAAAGGTTCTCTGGCAAGGAAAGAATCGCGAGGAGATTACTTGGGAGACGGAGGACGCAATGCGAAAGAAATTTTCACATCTTTTCATAGGTATGTCTAGTAATTATTTTAAATTCGGGGACCGAATTTTCTTAAAGGGGGATATTGTAACATTTGGAAGATTTAGAAATAAATAAAATTAATTAAATTAATAATAAATTGATAAATCACAAAACGGGTAAAATCAAATAAGTCAATCTTCATAAGTTATATGTAATACAAATTAAATCAAAATTTTTATATGCAAATTAAATAAGTTATAAGGGTTTTAATGATAAATTTAGCTTCATTTTAATAAAATGTGTGTTTTATAATAAGTTAAGTTGTGAGGGGTTAATTTGTAAAGTTTAAGTTTTTATGCAAAATAGGGTATTGTTAAGGGTTTAAGTGAAAGTAGATGAAATCATTTCAGTTCTGAAAATATAATTAAATTAAACAAAAATTTGAAGATAATGCAAAAACACCTCATGCTTGCATGCAACCTCTCATCTCACACCTCCTCCTTGCTTGAAACATGCACACTTCAACCCTTGACACCTCCTCCTTCACCCTATCCCTTCCTCCTCTCATATATATAGTTCCTATTTAGTTCAATCTCAGATTAAAATTCAAATGAATTAAAAGAAAAGAAAAGTTAAAAGAGAAAAGAAAGAACAAGAAGAAGAAGAAGGAGGAGCTTTGTTCTTGAGTGTTGTTCATCATCAAGCTAGGAAGGACTTAGCATCTTGGAGGGTTATTCCTACAGCAATATAGGAGGGTAAAACTCTTAAACACACTAGGGATTAAATTCTGTAGCTTAGTTAGTTTAGAGTTAATCAAGTCACATAATATCGTATTTTAGTTAAAATTAAGCTCTGTTAAAATCTGCTAATATTTAGAAGATAATTAATTGAACTAAACAGAGTTAAAATGATATAGGTAACAACTAGAGTAAACCACAAGACCACGACACCAAGGGGCCGGATTTGGGCCGGCGGCTATAGGGGAAAATCCGGCGTCGCCGGCCATGTAAGGAGCTAGGTGGGTTTGCTCTGTTGGGTAGGTTCCAGTGGGTAATTTTGGATATTTTGGTGTTGTTTAATTAAATTAGTTTCACAGTAGTTAAAATCTGGGAACATATATCGGAAAGGGTAATTCAAAACACTATATACGATACGACTAAAACACGTCGCGTTTTATATTCTGTAACAGTACAGATTGAGGTTAAAATTCAGCAAGATTAAGTGTTTAATAACTTGATATAATCGAATAGTATGTAACTTGTAAGTGGGAAAGGGTGTTTTTCATTTCCGACATATCGGAATAGCCGTTTTTCTTATATAAGTTAAATTATAAATTTAGATTCGGATACAAGAATTTCGGAAGCAGCGAGGAAAGGGAAAGGATTAGCAATTCCGGAGTAGATTTGACCTTTCCGGTGAGTAGACTAAACATCTACCGGAGAATTTTGTATAGATGGCGTGTTTCGCCCGTAATCTTACTTAACTTAATGTTATATATTGTTATGCCCAATTGATAAATTACATTCATTATATACACATATAAATTGCTTAGTTGTTAGAACACTTCACAATTATCGATGAGTCATGCCACGTGCACATCTTACATGCTACACACACCTCGTCGATATTGCTATGTCACTTACACTTAAACATCATACTTGTTAACATGAATTTATATCGTATTTCACATATCAATAATAGTAGTAAATTGCATCGTTTACATCATGTTACCATATGCGTATTTCTCTGTTATATATGAGGTAAATGCAGAAATGAGGATTTATGGTTTTGAGTTTTGAATACTATTACATAAATCCAGTGTTTTCATGATTGATGTGTCATGTCCACCATGAGATGATTTCTGTTTTGGTTTTATTCCGGACCGAGTGGGGGAGATATACGGTCACGGATTTTACGTTATCCATACTGAGTGGGGGAGATATACAGTTGGATACATGGTGGATCCGGTCGAGACCGAGGGGCAGGATAGCCGTATTGAGACGGGGGAGCCTAGCGAGGTTACTCGATACCGGATTTAGTGATAAATATACGGCGTGTATCTAGATGATAACGACCGGTATTATTGATTCAGGATCATTCGGGGAATGATGCCTATATGAAATGGAAGTTTTGTGTCGTTGATGGACACTGAGAAATGATTTTATTGAGTTGAGATTTCCCTAGTATCAGGAGATTTATTGTTGAATTTCACATATACCCATACCTCATTTTGATTCATATTTCAGTAGTATGATTGTCATATTTACTTTATTCACCGTTATATGTTAGTGATATTCACTGAGTTGGCAACTCACCCCCGTTGTGCCACAGTTCCTTGCAGGGATAGAGTGGACGGGTAGCTGCGAGGCAGACTACATTTGCAGTTGTATTTCATCTTTTGATAGGTAGGTTACATTTAGTAACCTTCCTTTTTGATTTTGTATTTTGTATCTAGAAAGTCTCCATTAAACCTGTGTTTTGACTTAGAATGAGAGATTTTATATATATATGGACAGTTGAGATCATTTGGTCAATATATCATAGTTTCTTTCTTGATGAGATTCATAGTGATGTTCTATATGTTTATATTCATGTTCATTGTTAATATTGTTGATTCCAACTAGGAATACAACTAAACTTAACCTTTATTATTTGTTTAATAAATTAACCTCATGAATTGGGATTTTTACTTAAAAACGAAATTTTCGTAAATAATTCCGCATTAAGGTATTATGATCTTGGTTTTCGGCTTACTTGGACTTTGTGCATATCTTTAGATATGATACAATCTAAGTGCCGGTCACATCCACACTTGGGTCGTGACAGTACCACGCACCGTACTCCAACTCAGTCCACTCCATACTCATTTCTCTTCGGAGTGGAGGCGGTCCTCCCCCTCGATATCGAAGTTCCAAGCTTAAAAATGGCCGTTCAGCACGAGTTGAAAGAGGAGGAAAACGTGCTCCTTCGACTTGAAGAGCTCGATGCCCTCGAAGAAAAGAGGCTCACGGTGCAGCAAAATCTGGAGCTATACCGAGCCCAAATGTCACGGGCCTATGACAAGATAACCCGTCTCCGAGCTTTCAAGAAAGGTGAATTGGTGTTGGTCCTCAAAAGACCGATCATCCCCAATCGACATGCCAAGGGAAAATTCGAGCCAAACTGGGAAGGACCATACGTCATCGAGAAAGTGTTCGACGGAGGATCCTACCAACTAATAAGTGCCGAGGGAGAAAGGCCCATGCCACCCATCAATGGACGATATCTCAAGAAATACTACACGTGAATGCTCCAAGTCCCAGGCGAATTGAGCACATCAGCCCTACGGTGTGGATCATACATCCTGCAAAACCGTATACAATCCACGGGCGTAAATGACCCCTATCTCTCCCAAATCCTGCCGGTGAGACTACTTTTAAAGTCCACCAGCGGCAAAAAAAAAGAAAAAAAAAGAAGAAGGTGTAAGTGCACGGCGGCGCCCCGGCCGCCAATCCGACGGCCAAACGCGGAAACGGTGATAAACTTTAATTTTTGTTGACTTAGCAAAACCGGCACCACCGCGCACTAAACCCCGGATCGTGCCATTAAACTAGTCTAAGCTAACAAGAGGATGGGTTAGAGATATACCGACTGATCCGAGTCCTTCGGTCTTCATCTCCACTCCGATCTCCTCGTGGGATCTCCGTCCGTCGCCTCCTCGCCGAAAGGGCACCACATCGCCTGTATCTTTTACGGGCCCCCGCCTCAATACCGAGGCAACTCGGGCGCGAAGCTGGCGAATCGACGCGTCCAAGATTTGCTGTAGAATGTAGTGTAGAGTGTATGTCTCACTTTGGGGTTGGTTGCCATAGATGGAGGAATGGTATATAGAAAATTGGTGCTTTCAGTTTTTTAGCAATGGAATGAGATGAAGAATGATATACACAAAATGAATCACTCTCATTTTTCTTCCTCTCCCCTCAAGTGAAGTGGCCGGCCATCTCTTCTAAATGGTGGAGGAAAATGAAAACCAAGTATATCACAAGAGGGACGTGATGGTAGTAGAACACAAGTGGTGACCACATCAAAAGCAAAGCTCACATCAACACTCAACTCATTTCTAATCAAAACCTTTTCAAAATCCAATCACAATAAATGGTAACCATTATGAAGGAAAAAGAAAAGATGCTAAAACCATCATAATGCCTCATAATGCATGAAACCCCCTCCACAAATGTAATTTGCAAAACTGCAAATTACCCCCTCCATCGGAAAAGTCCAGCCGGGAAAGAACAAAGGAAAACCGGCCGGAACGGAATGCAAACTGGCAACTCCAGAAAACTGGTCCCGTAATAAATTACAGGAAAACCCCGATACTGTGCATACACACCCGCATCTGTATCCCGTCCGGATACAAATGCAAAGAGACAAAATCTACACTATACTATACTAGGATCCGGCTTAAACCAAAGCCGGCTAGTAATATCCGTCCGATCCTGATCCGTGCAATACCGCACGTATCTGATCGAACACTGCCATATAACCATACGGCCTTTAGTACAAACCGTCCGATCCTGATCCGTGCAATACCGCACGTATCTGATCGGACCCTGCCATATCTCCATACGGCCTCTACAGCGTTTCGCCCGAAACTTGAGTAACTGAAAGTGTGGTGGACTCTAAAGACTCGTCAATACTATGGCTGTGGATTTAACCACTAGCACGTCAGAGGTATAAGCCAATACGTGACGGGCCACCAGCTATTGACTAAAAGGGACGTCGATGAGCGAACTCATCCTGACACCCTACTGAGCCTGTCAGTGACAATATCCGTACAGACCGGTCCGTTCGTCTATGAGCATCGCATGTCGGGCCTAAGGGGTTGGTAAAAGTCAGACCCCCAAAAGCGGTACAAGTCGTGTCGGAGTGTAGCCCAGAACACCCTGAGATACTACTGGAATACCTACCAGTAAATCTCCTGCCTTGGCCAAGGTCTTTGTGTAATGGCTCTCCTAGACACAGCGCGACCTCACCCCCAATACCGGGAGAGACGAACCCCTGAAGATCCGCTCACTGCCTCCATGTGGCTCGGGACTGTACCCAACTAAAACCTGTTTGCACGACTCCTTTGAGCCGTGGTAGGGTAGTAATCAAAGTATAGTGGGAACTCACAAGAGACAAATGACGATCCCCAGGTCGATGAACTAACCTGTACACATGTCACCAGGGAACTGCTATCTGACGTCAGGTATAAGACCAACTAGCATGTTCCCGGCGAGTCCTGTCCGGTGTACTCATAACCCAATGAGCACCTGTATACATCTTAGGTGAACCAACTGACACCAGTGGCTTGTGAGACCGGCCACCGCCCCTCGTCGGGGTCTCGACTGTATACACTAGTCTACTCTGGAGTATCGATGCCCTGTCTCGAAACTCCTACGACTAGGGACCTTTTAAGGATGTGCTTATAGACAACCAGCTCCCACGTATATGATCGCCCTCATACTGCCGGCAGTCAAGCAAGAATCCTAGGGGCTCTATCAACGTGCAATAGTGATCTGTCATGTCACCTAAAGCAGTACACGATGATAAAGGTAAACCAGATAGCATACTATCATCTCGAGTAAGACTGTCCTACCGGGATAGGTCCTCCCTCAATCATTGCAATCACGTGCCTGTGATCCAATAATTGACTCTGAAGGCACTATCTCCAACAATCTCCCACTTGCACTCAAGGCTAATTATTGCGATGTCGCATACTCACAGCCCGTATGATACCGAACACCCAACTCCTCTACTAGTCAGTCTTACAAAAAACCGTTTGTGAAACTATTGCGTTCGAGGAATAGCCTCAGTGAGTGGATCCGCCTTGATGTTTCTTTCTATGTCTCTCTATATCTCATGTTCGCAAAGAAAACTATCTCCCGAAATGAGCAATACCTGTCTTAGAATGTCTGGATGTCTGATGGGACCTAGCTCATAAATGAACTCCAAATCCAAACTTCTTAGACTGTAACGTCAACTGAACTTAATCAGTATCCTGCGCCATGCCTTCCCTCAGTATCCACCTGGACCAACTGTCTAAAATACTGCCCCTCGTCAGAGGGAAAACTATAACTCTGACAGCCACTCTGCCATCTATGTCACCTTGGAAGCCTGGAATGATAACCGTCTCTTAAAGGAGGCTGCCGTTATCAATTCCCTAGAACATCAACTTATGTTCTAAAACTGCTTCCGATTGTGACGACTAAAGTATAACCGATCGTAATATAGGAATATTACTTCCTACTCTGTGTATGTCATAAAAAACCAGGACATCACACCCTACTACCTTCATAACAGATCCATCCCCGATTCTGATGAAGTCAAACCTATGACTGTCACGTCAGAAATAGATGATCTATCTCTGCTATATCTGCTTTAGTCTATAAATAGACATAAGCCTGATGTCCACCAATGCTTCCGCTGCTCCCACTGACTACGACAACCCTCTGGCAGAGTCATATAAACGTGCACTTCTAAAGCCAGTTTAGAACGACGCTATACTCATCCTCCTGCCCGGTCTCGCATCCTGGAACAACAGCAATGGCAAGTGTGGGTAAACAAGAACATCCCTGCCACCGTCCTTGAGCATACCAAAGTACCTCTCGAGTGCCTGAGGTTACCCACCTTATCTGCAGAGTGGCCAATGGAATGTCAAACCGGATTGAATCTTTAGGTTCCTATCAAATCTTCAGTAATCGTTTGTGGTTCTGGAATCGCTTCCAGTTCTACCATACTCCCACTACTATTTTCTGAAAAAAAATCCATTTTTTTGATTAAAACTGTGGCGAGTCAAGAACAATATCACTATTGATCTTCCAGATGGTAGAAAGTCAACCCTTGTCATAGCCTGGGTCAACCCACAAATAGCCATTACTGAAACGTGCCTTGAGTTGTTCAGAGTCTGGTTTTAAGCATAAGCCGGACAACTCCCCATATCTTAACAATATCAAGATATGAACTGTTCTATATCCAAGAAACAGAGGCACTGATTTAATTGAACCAGATTCAAATCATGCAGCTGTCTCCAGTGCATGTCAACTAAATGTAAGAGAGGCCGATCAGCGTTACTCAACTTAGGAGTACTTCCAATTATGAGTAACCTGAAAGAGAAGTTAGTTCTCTTAATCATTACTATCAACTGAATACCATTTACAAGTATCTACTCTTCGATCACCTTGAAGAATCCTGATACTTGCAACACCTGGTTCTCTACTTTACTCTTATACCTATAACTCCTCAAAACTTAGACCCTGTGTTTCTACGAAACACATATCTTAGAACTAGAGAAGTTAAAAGTAAACAGAATATAGTACGAGGACCAACCCCTCTGTCCTAATGGACACTGGACAATATACAATACTCTGTATAAGTCCCCTGAGTCTGGTGACTCATTCACTGTGTGTCGTAGGTTGAAAACTGTACTTTTGGTTAAGAAGAATTACACCGTTGTTCAATGCTCCTTACCTAACCATCCACTGGTATAGGTAAATGTCATAGACATAATTTCAAAAAGATATGTCTCACTCTATAAAAATAGACGTACAGATATATCAATTTGAAATTGGTGCACAACAACGGATATTCAAAACCAAATATTTGCCGACCGGCAAACAACCCAGGTGGCTTCCTCAAATATCACCAATTCCAACGAATCCCGATATAATGAGGATGGTCACCTAATTCCCAATAACTTACTCCCACTCATCATCTGTAAAACCATACAGATGTGAGAATCTAACCTGGTAAATACATACTCTGAAGCAAGTGTCTAATTGGGAAATCAGTTTTGTTTTAACAGTACACAGTGAAACTGAAACATTGAAATGTTTCGATGGGGTATTCTGGTATTCCTAGTAATGCCTCTTCCATTATCCAGATTCACAACTATAACCGTATAATTCTTTGCCACTTCTCCAAATCCCTTTTTATGTCTTTAGTCATTACCTTCTGTACACCCCTTTAGGCCAAATGGTTTTCTTCATTCCCTACCGTTCGGCACCAGCCTATGGTTCGGAAGAAGACTATCCAATAAGCATAAAGGGTATACTGTCCTAATCCTAGGAGCACTCGCAACGCGAGAGAAGGTGAAGATAAAAGACACCTGAATGTACTTTATTCCTATTTCTCCTGAACCAGGATCCATCCCCGAACTGGAACAAGTTCCTTTCGAGTTCGTATATAACCATACGATGGATTATCCTATAAACTGGGATCTTCGTAGTGATACGGAGTGTCCTGGAGAAATACAAAGGTGATTTAGGATTGGTGAAGAAATACTTGGTTTGGTCGTGAATAACAGTCGCAATTTACTTTGCCCTCTTACTAATCCCTTGCTTTGTCTGAACTTAATACCTTCTGTACACCGTTTAGGCTAATTGGCTTTCTTTATTCCCCACCGTTCGGCACCAGCCTAAGGTTTGGAAGAAGACTGTCCAATTTGCGTAATAGGTGTACTACTCCTAAACCAAGGAGTACTCGCAACCTGAGAGAAGGTGAAAAGAAAAGACAACTGCATAGTCCTATCCGTTTTCTCCAGAACCGGAAACCATCCTCAAATTCCTTCGAGTTCGTATCTAACCATACGATGGTTTTGTCCAATGGAAGTGGACGTTCGTAGCAATACGGGGTGTCCTGGAGAAAAGGGTAAAAGTAGGAGTGGCAATGAGGTCTGCAACTCTGACAATCCAAAAGCCAGTGTTAAGAAGGTTCGGTCAACTTGGTCACTGAGTCATAGTCTAGGGTCGGGTCAATGGTCGCTGCCAAAGTGAGAGAGAAAAGAAACACTCAGCGTGCACTCTATCCTAGATCAGAATGGTTATCACTTTTTCTAATCAGGAAACCTCCCACTGTACCTCAAATTCTCCTCCAAACCTGAAAGAAGAATTAGTCGGGGTCACCCGAGGAGTAAACCAACTCATCAGTGGGAATCGGGATCCAACTATCATCGCATGACAACGTGACGGAATCCGCTCACGGTATCACACTCCAGAGGGTATGCGCATATCTGGCAAGTTTCAGTACTTTTGAAACTCCCGATGTGATTTCTGCCCCATGCTCTTATGACCTTGGCGTGAGGTCAAAATATCATAAGTCACATGTCAAGTTGTACCCATCATTTTCCAGGTTAATTTGAACCCACCCGTACATACCCTTGACGTAGGCCAAAATAGTAGTACGACTGTCCCAAACCAACGCATCTATCTATGCTACAGATAAATATCCGGCAGCTACCAATCACTATGCCTTGGCGTGAGGTCAAAATACATAGCTTGAATACTACCGAATATTTACCCGAAATGATGGAGGGCTACGAATGGTTTCTGGCGAAAACCTTTAACGTAATGAACTTGATATCGTTGAAGGAACGGATAGCTTTTTAGAAAATATAGTGACGAAAACCTTTACTAAAGAGGTCACTCCCGGTGAAGGGATCTCGGCTCTTTCCCCGTAGAATGGGGTGCAGGATATTCCAACTGAATACCACGGTGCAAAGCAAAAGTAATCGGCTATAGTGAAGTTAATGCCCTGACGCAAACTTCTGTCCAAGGGGTCACTCCCGGTGAAGGGATCTCGGCCCTTGCCTCGTCGACTGAGGAGCAGGATATTCCAAATGAATACCGCGATGCAAAACAAAAGTGAACGTCCTTGCAATAACAGCTTTTTGAAAAGTGTTCCAACAACATCAGAATAGGTTTGTTTTAACTTGCATTGATCCGAATCAACGCAGTCCCATCAATTGATCACACCATAAAGAACGAAAATATACTGACGTACGTATATGCCATCCGCATTCGCCACTGGGTCCCGTCATCACCCGTTAGGTTAGCTAACTAACGGCAGAGCGGGGACTGGACTAGCGCGGATGAAAAGCATATACAACATCTACTAATATATATACCAATATATAGTATTTCGCTCAAGGCGTGAATAAAATGCAACATCACAGAAATGTACAGCATCACAGAACAATACAGATATCTGGGATCCCCGGGTTTCACAGAGCCACTACTGAAACCCGACGTTCCCCTGGTCGTGTGGATAGCCTGTGCAATGAAATCCTAGACCCCTACGGGCGCGGCAAGTCACCCGCCAAAACCTGAAGCGAGGCAGCCCCCTTCAGCTCCGTGAATGGACCACCCAGCACTCCACGGAATCCGGAAACTTGGGCACCCCTCCTGGGTCAACCTGTACCCCCTACGAGTGCGTCGAATAGCGCGCCAATCCTGGAGTGAAGCCCCCTCCGTCCCAATGCCATGAGATGCGGGCTTGTTGCCCTCTAGAACCCGGCTATCCGTGCACCCCTCCGCGGGGTAATCCTAGTACAGAAAGTAAAATATACATACACCGGGTACATCGACCGCAACCTGGCCGTGCCCCAAAATAATAATACAATCAGGCAGTGACGGCAGTCCACATGTCGGACGCTCGCCCCCCAATATCAAATGTACATAATACACCAGAACCGTACTAGCATTGCATCCAGGCTATCCCCACGACCGATCCGCAACATCACAGCAAAATCACAAAACATCAACGTGAAAGTCACGTTCGCAAATCCGTCTAACCGGGCTATAGCAGTTAGACCGGATTTACCGATTGAGTGACATTCACGGTCGCAGATATAATGTAAATACTGTGAAAAATGTGTTTAAAATTTTCCGATTGACCAAAAATTAACAAGTGGGCCCCAACCAATACTGCAGCACACACAGAAATTCTTGGCCCAAATTTAATATTCCAAAACCCCCAAAATAAGCCCACAAGCCCACTGAAAAAAAATGGTGAAGTGAAGCCTACTTCCTGCGGCGGAACCGCGGCCAATGAGGGGCTAAGGCCGCGGTTCCGCGGTCGTACGGAAAGATCGCTTTACCAAAATTTTGCAGTATTCTTAGAACTCCCTGCACATCATTCTGAGACAACCTGAAAAATTTTTAGACTTCAAAAAAATTTCGACAGAAACTGATGTGAAGGAAAAATACGGTTTTTGGAATTTTGGTCGATCGGAACTGAAAAACACATCAAACGAAGCTAGACGAAGTTAATGGCGAGGCTCTGATACCACTGTATGTCCACGGCGGCGCCCCGTCCGTCAATTCGACGGCCAAACGCGGAAACGGTGATAAACTTTAATTTTTGCGGACTTAGCAAAACCGGCACCACCGCGCACTAAACCCCGGATCGTGCCATTAAACTAGTCTAAGCTAACAAGAGGATGGGTTAGAGATATACCGACTGATCCGAGTCCTCCGGTCTTCATCTCCACTCCGATCTCCTCGCGGGATCTCCGTCCGTCGCCTCCTCGCCGGAAGGGCACCACATCGCCTGTATCTTTTACGGGCTCCCACCTCAATACCGAGGCAACTCGGGCGCGAAGCTGGCGAATCGACGCGTCCAAGATTTGCTGTAGAATGTAGTGTAGAGTGTATGTCTCACTTTGGGGTTGGTTGCCATAGATGGAGGAATGGTATATAGAAAATTGGTGCTTTCAATTTTCTAGCAATGGAATGAGATGAAGAATGATATACACAAAATGAATCACTCTCATTTTTCTTCCTCTCCCCTCAAGTGAAGTGGCCGGCCATCTCTTCTAAATGGTGGAGGAAAATGAAAACCAAGTATATCACAAGTGGGAGGTGATGGTAGTAGAACACAAGTGGTGACCACATCAAAAGCAAAGCTCACATCAACACTCGACTCATTTCTAATCAAAACCTTTTCAAAATCCAATCACAATAAATGGTAACCATTATGAAGGAAAAAGAAAAGATGCTAAAACCATCATAATGCCTCATAATGCATGAAACCCCCTCCACAAATGTAATTTGCAAAACTGCAAATTACCCCCTCCATCGGAAAAGTCCGGCCGGGAAAGAACAAAGGAAAACCGGCCGGAACGGAATGCAAACTGGCAACTCCAGAAAACTGGTCCCGTAATAAATTACAGGAAAACCCCGATACTGTGCATACACACCCGCATCTGTATCCCGTCCGGATACAAATGCAAAGAGACAAAATCTACACTGTACTATACTAGGATCCGGCTTAAACCAAAGCCGGCTAGTAATATCCGTCCGATCCTGATCCGTGCAATACCGCACGTATCTGATCGAACGCTGCCATATAACCATACGGCCTTTAGTACAAACCGTCCGATCCTGATCCGTGCAATACCGCACGTATCTGATCGGACCCTGCCATATCTCCATACGGCCTCTACAGCGTTTCGCCCGAAACTTGAGTAACTGAAAGTGTGGTGGACTCTAAAGACTCGTCAATACTATGGCTGTGGATTTAACCACTAGCACGTCAGAGGTATAAGCCAATACGTGACGGGCCACCAGCTATTGACTAAAAGGGACGTCGATGAGCGAACTCATCCTGACACCCTACTGAGCCTGTCAGTGACAATATCCGTACAGTCCGGTCCGTTCGTCTATGAGCATCGCATGTCGGGCCTAAGGGGTTGGTAAAAGTCAGACCCCCAAAAGCGGTACAAGTCGTGTCGGAGTGTAGCCCAGAACACCCTGAGATACAACTGGAATACCTACCAGTAAATCTCCTGCCTTGGCCAAGGTCTTTGTGTAATGGCTCTCCTAGACACAGCGCGACCTCACCCCCAATACCGGGAGAGACGAACCCCTGAAGATCCGCTCACTGCCTCCATGTGGCTCGGGACTGTACCCAACTAAAACCTGTTTGCACGACTCCTTTGAGCCGTGGTAGGGTAGTAATCAAAGTACAGTGGGAACTCACACGAGACAAATGACGATCCCCAGGTCGATGAACTAACCTGTACACATGTCACCAAGGAACTGCTATCTGACGTCAGGTATAAGACCAACTAGCATGTTCCCGGCGAGTCCTGTCCGGTGTACTCATAACCCAATGAGCACCTGTATACATCTTAGGTGAACCAACTGACACCAGTGGCTTGTGAGACCGGCCACCGCCCCTCGTCGGGGTCTCGACTGTATACACTAGTCTACTCTGGAGTATCGATGCCCTGTCTCGAAACTCCTACGACTAGGGACCTTTTAAGGATGTGCTTATAGACTACCAGCTCCCACGTATATGATCGCCCTCATACTGCCGGTAGTCAAGCAAGAATCCTAGAGGCTCTATCAACGTGCAATAGTGATCTGTCATGTCACCTAAAGCAGTACACGATGATAAAGGTAAACCAGATAGCATACTATCATCTCGAGTAAGACTGTCCTACCGTGATAGGTCCTCCCTCAATCATTGCAATCACGTGCCTGTGATCCAATAATTTACTCTGAGGGCACTATCTCCAACAGAAGGTATGTCCACAAGCAAAACGGGCATGGATGAAAACCCGAAAGGGCTCCGTGAGTAAAAACAGCAGGACTACCGGCGAGTTTATGAAAACCCGAAAGGGCGCAAACTCGTGAAAAGAGATGAAATACACTCGCAAAGTCCTCTCGACCTTGTGAGGAGAAAACCCCTGCGTGAGATCCTTACGACTCACAAGGGAGCAACACACTTAGGAATCCTCAAGATTCCTAAGGAGAACATACACCTGCGAGATCCTCTCGACTCATAGGGATAAAATGCTTTTATGAGACCCTCACGGCTCATAAAATTGAAAAGCCTTAGGTGACAGGGACCCAAACCTGTCTCCTAAGCTATCGTTTCCCAACGGGCAACGGAAAATGATGAGTCGCTCCTGGCATTTCGCTTCAGTGTTAGCGGTGCTGATGCCGACCAAAAACCCAAATCCCAAGTCCTCCCAAGGCAAATGATGAGTTGCTCCTGGCATTATTCCAGTGCAGCAATGCTGATGCCAAACAAAATCCAAATTCCAAGTCCCAAAACGGCGAATGATGAGTCTCTCCTGGTACCATATTTCAGTGTAGCGATGCAGACGCCAACCAAAATCCAATTTCTCAAAATTCTCCAGCCTTACGGCCAGTCCCCAAATTGACTGCCGTATACAATCCACGGGCTCAAATAATTCTCGTCATACCCATGCCCCACCACAATCACCAGTTACGCGGTTGGTCTCCGCCTTTGGAATTATGCTCCATTGAGAAGACCCACTCATGTGTCCTCACGATACATGAGGAGAACAAACCTTTGTAGGATCCTTACGACTCATAAAGAAAAAAAACACTTAAGAGTCCTCACGACTCCTAAGGAGAAAATACACCTGCGGGATCCTTACGACTCGTAGGGAGAAAATGCTTTTATGGAACCCTCACGGCCCATAAAATTGATAAGCCTTAGGTGATAGGGACCTAAACCTGTCTCCTAAGACATCGCTCCCCCAACAGGAATAGGCAAATGATGAATTGCTCCTGGCACCTGTGCTTCAGTGTTAGCAACGCTGATGCATACCCTAACCCTAAAATCCCAAACTCCAATCCAATAGACCCCTAAGTCTCTAAACTAGGAACAGATGACCCCTAAGTCGTTAAACTGGGAACAGATGACCCCTAAGTCGTTAAACTAGGAACGAGGGAAATCTCCTCATGGCAGATGATGATTCGCTCCTGGTACCATATTCCAGTGCAGCGATGCTGATGCCAAACCAAAACCAAAATCCCCAAATCCTGTCATGACAGATGACGATTCGCTCCTGGTACCATATTCCAGCATAGCGATGCTGATGTCAACCCAAATCACATCAAGTCAAACAACCAATGACCTCCCTGGAAGAATCATATTCCACCTCGAAAACAAGTCAACTTCATCCCTGACGCCGCAAGAAGCGGGGAAAGTCAAATCGAGCATCGACCGTCCACGTCGCTAAAATGGCAGAACCGACCGTCCACGTTGCAAAAGGGGCAGAACCGACCGTCCAATTCGCTAAAAGGGCAGCAACGACCGTCCAAGTCGCAAAAAGGGCAGAACCGACCGTCCAAGTCACAAAAAGGCCAGCACCGACCGTCCACATCGCAAAAGGGCAGAACCGACAGTCCAAGTCGCTAAAAGGGCAGCAACAACCGTCCAAGTCGCAAAAAGGGCAGAACCGACCGTCCAAGACGCAAAAAGGGCAGCACCGACCGTCCAAGTCACAAAAAGGGCAGCACCGACCGTCCACATCGCAAAAAGGGCAGAACCGACCGTCCAAGTCGCTAAAAGGGCAGCAACGACCGTCCAAGTCACAAAAAGGGCAGAACCGACCGTCCATGTCGCAAAAGGGGCAGCAACGTGTAGGGTTCCTAGGCACACCCATGAGGTTCCACAAGGCATCAACCATGCCAAATTCAAAAATTTGTGTGCCGAGAAACCCTAATCAAGATCGTTAACTAGAGGATAGGCGAAACTAAAAGCTAGTAAACTACTTTACTACTAAGTGAATGGGATTACAACCTTTGTAGATCCAGTCCTCCACTTCTTTAGCTCCGTGTTGACGTCCCTCCGCTGCGATCATCGGAATCCCGGACTCTAGCAATGGTTTCGTCGGAGAAATAAGCAGGCTAGGTCGTTGACTTCGATGCCGAAGATGATCTACGTCGGGGAGACTCAAACTCAAGCTCCATCTTCACTAGGTCATGAAACTTGTGAAGATAACACACTCTAATACATGACAAGTTGTAGAGGATGAAGAAATAGGAAGTGGGTTCACTTTAGAATTGGATTTCTCACTTGATTTCTTCACTTGATAATTTTCAAGCAAGCTTTCTTCTTCTTCATCAAGAAGAAGAAGAAGAAGAAAATAATAGAAAAAATGAATTATTGAAAATAATAAATCAAGTGAAGACTTATCTTAATGCAACCATGGGTAAGTTTAACTCATGTAGAGAGCAAACCATAGTTTAGGTAATGGTTAGGTTTAAGAACAAAACAAAATGGCTAGACTTTTCAAAGATGCTAAAAAGCTTCATGAAGCTTCAAGTATAAAACAAGAAAAGCCACCATTTTATTTAATCAAAATAAATAAAGAAAAAATAAAACCCTAACCATTAACTAAACATGGTGTAAATCATACACATACCCCAGTTTTCATGTATCATCAAACATGATACAATCCAGTGCACAAAAAATATATCACATATACAACTTGTGCACATCAAGTGAGAAAATCAATCTTAAGTGAACCAATACTAGTTAATGTAAAGTGATATATCAAATATATAATTATACATTAAATCATTAAATCAATACTTGATTTAATGATCCGGTCATATCGCATATAACCGACTAATATCAAGTGTATCAATGTATCGAATCAACACTTGATTTGGTAACCCGGCTATATCACATATAACCGTCCGATGATACAAATCGCGAGAATAGAATACAGTATCACATACTGGTATTATTCTCGGTCCCGCACATATCTCATATGCACTCCTATTTCGTTTCGCTTGAGCCAGGAAACCCCTGTGTAGGACTCTAAAGACTCATCAATACGCCGGCAGTAGGTGGTGATCATATCAATCACCCACAAGCCGCAAGCGGTCTGCTAAACGTAACGGCCACCCGGGTATTGAGCGATCAGAAGATCAACGAGCAAGCCCGCTCACACTCCTGTGAATCCAACCAGTAACACTTACCGTACAGTCCGGTCTCGTCGTTTGATATGTCGTATATCTCGCCAAGGGGTGGTAAACGTCAGACCCCTGTAGCTCGATAAGTCGTGTCGATATGAGGTCTATAACAGTTCGAGAAACTACTGGTAACACTTACCAGTAAATCTCAACAACCCTTGCCAGGGATTTCCGGTTATAGCCAATCGAACACAGCACAACATCAACTCCATATACCGGGAGAGACGAATCCCCTCCTATCGCTCATTGCCTCCATGTGATTCGAGACTGTACCCAAAAACCACCGTTTTGACGCCCTCTTGGACGTGGTAAGGTGGAAATCAAAGTACAGTGGGAATCACATAAGACTCTATGACGATCTCGGGTCAACAGACTACTCTGTAACAGTGTCACCGGAGAACTGCCATCTGACGTGAGGTATAATACCATCTGAGAGTTCTCGGCGAGTCCGTCCAGTGTACCCAGTCTCCACTGAGCACCCGTACACCATCCTTGTTGTCAAACGCCGATGGATATGGGATCATCCATTGCCCATCATATGGGTCAAGATCCGTATACGCTAGTCTACTCTGGTGCATCGATGCCCTGTCTCGATACACCCTCGACTAGGAACAGTTATAGGATGTACTCGTCGACTATCGTAGCCCCACTAGTATGATCTCATCATAGTCCCAGTAGTCGAGTACATATCCTAAGGGCTTTCTCAACATGTAATAGAGAGACAAGTAGTGTACACGTTAAGCTAAAGTGCAACAAGATAGCATACTATCATGTCGAGCAAGAAAGTCCTCCCTATATATGTCCAAGCATCCACTACAATATACATCCTATGTATAGTAATGGCCTCTAGGGCATACATATAACTAACAATCTCCCACTTGCACTAGGGCCATCTGATAGCAGTGGTTATAGTATCTCATACTCAACCATCCCATAAAAGTCTCTCTCTGGGAAAAGGCCTTTGTGAGTAGATCCGTCGTGTTGTCCTCTGAGTCTACTCTCCTAATCTCGATCTCCTTGGAGATCAACCATCTCCATGATCAGGTGATACTGCCTTAGAATATTTCTGGATCACTGATGGGACGGACGTTCCTTGGCATAAGCCACAACTCCATTGTCACACAATGGGAGGAACTAAGTTCATCTCATGAACTAATATACACCCAGATCGCCTCTTTGGTAACATCTTAAGTAGCGATGTATCCAGCCTTTATTGTCTAGTAAGCCACGGTATCTAGCTTGGAACTCTTCCAATATACCGTCCCTTTACTAAGGGTAAAGACAATGCCTGTGACTGACATTCAGTCGTCCTTATCACCCTGGAATCTTTCCAGTGATTCTCCCCAGGATCGATTGATACCATCTCACTACAACTAGTGAGAATCCAAACATCCAATTAAATCTATCACATAGATCCAAAAACCTAGGATTTAGGAGGTATCACTTTGATCCTGTATGGAGAATCCTTGTGATAACTGGAGATTGACCGAGCGTAGCATAGGAAACTCCTTCCTTATCAAGAGTATGTCATCCACATACTCTATGAGGATCACCACCATACTCTCTACTACCTTTTTGTATATATAAGGTTCATTCTACCATTTTGATGAAGTAAAACTCTTTGACTACCACATCAAAACGGACGTTCCAACTCCGCGATGCCTGCTTTATCACATAAAATATCTTGCACACGTTTCCGCTGCTCCCACTGTCTACGAAGCCCTCTGGCTATGTACTTACAGACGCTCTCTTCTAAAACATCATTTAGAAAAAGCAGTCATGACACCCAACCACCAGATATCGTAGCCGTGGCAAGTAGGATCTGGATAGACTTAAGCATAGCCACTGGAAAAAGGTTTCATCATTATCCACGCCTGGTCGATGAAAACCTTTAACAAGTCTAGCTTTGAAAGTCTCAATTTTTCCATCTACACCAAGTAATCTTCTCAACATATACTTGCTCCTGATAGGGATGTAACCCTTCAGATAAAGCAACCAAAGTCCATACTTTGTTGGTGTATGAGGATTCCATCTCAGATCACTAAGCATCCAGCCATTCTTACAGAGTCCCACTCCTGATGGCCAGCTCGAAACTAGTTAGGTCATCATCTCATGATGCAATCCTCGCTCCCACTGTCATAGAGAAACCGAAGTATCTCTCAGGCGGATGAGGAACCCTACCAGATCGTCAGAGAGGCTGAGGTTCGTCGGGGACTATAGAATCCTTTGGTTCTATCAAATCATCAGCTGTAGTATGTATAGCTGAAACCTTTCTAGTTCTAAAGAACTTACCTTGCCTCGATCTTGTCCGGATTTTGCTTTTGACAAAGGCCGGACAATCCAAAATCTTAACTTACTTAAGAGATAGGCTCTTCCCATACCATATCTCATATGGAGTGGTAGGCCGTGATCTGATTCGAACCAAATTCAATAGGTATGCAGCTTCTTAATTGCATGACCCCCAAAAGGAAATAGGAAACTCAGTAGTACTCATCATAGAGCACACCATATCATAAAGGGTGTTATTGCTTCGCCCCGATATACCATCGTGCTATGGTGTATATGGAGGAGTAATGCTGAGAGAGAATCTCATTCTCCTTTAGGATAGTCCAGGAATTCCGTGCTCAAGTATTCTCCTCCTTGATCTCATCAAAGGACATAATACTTATACCCGTATTTTGGTTCTCTACTTCTAATTTATATTCTGTGAATATCTCAAAAGCTTCGGACTTGTGTTTCAACAGGAACATATGTCTGAATCTTGAGAGATCATCAGAGAATGTAATGAAGTACAAAGAACCGGTCTTGGCATGTGTAGACAGGGGACCTTCATACATCAACATGTATCAATCCCAAGAGTTTACTAACTCTTTCTCTGTTTCCAATAAATAGATCTATGGTCATCTAATCTTTGTGACATGACCGGCAAGTTTCACAAGATGTAAATTCAAACTAATTTAAATATGCATTTTAATGTAACTTCATTCAGTCGGGTCGCATTGATATGACCTAGTCTACAATGCCTCAAGTAGGATTCGTTCATTTCTGAACTCTTCCTCTTGTGTGTGTTCCGTATACTAAGAACTGTAGTTTGATTTAGAACATCAATGTTTTTAGATAACGTACCTGAACCGATCAACTCTTGATATAGGAAATGTTCAAAACATTATCAAACAATACAAAATTTTATCATTTCTTTACTAATAAAGAGACTGATATGATTTTGTATATCAGGTTCGGTATCTAATAACATTCGTTCAGAATCAATGTACTGGTAATACAGGGTGATATTGACCAACAGACTTGGCTGCAACACTTGCACCGTTTTCTGTCTCATGAAACTTATCACCCGTTCTCAGTTCTCTACCTATCTGTAGCCCATGTAACAAATTATATATGCGGGATCCTGATCCGGTATCAAATACCCAGGACGTAGAGTTTACTGAGAAACAGTTCTCGGTAATAAATACACCCGAAGAAGATCCATCAGTATGCACTTTCTTCGTTTGGGCGGCATGGGAATTCTGGCAATCCCCAATTTCCTGCTCTGTCTTATAACAATTATAAGTTGGAGCGGGACCAACGTTCCCCAGCAAAGTATAACAAGCGGGTTCGGTCAATATATCCGTTTTATTATCTTGATTAAGGCGTGACATGGTCGCTACCTGGAGAGAGAGAGAAGAAAACACTCTGCGTGCGCTCTTGCAAGATCAGATTGGTTATAATTTTATCTAATCAGGATGGCTCCCACTGTTTTTATCAAATCTTCCTTCAAACCCTAAAAGGAAAGACTAGCCGGGATTAATTACACCTTACAATTTCGCCAATCATTCAGCCAGGCCAGTGTCGGTACTTTGAGGGAGCTTCCCCGTGCTTTCGCACGGACCTAATTAAAGTAAACCTCGTTTTCCCAGAGGCGTAACCCCGTTAACACCTATCTAGACACCTACTTGATCGGCTAATTGTAATGTGTAAACTACTCCCAGGAGTAACAATTACTCGCAGTGGGTATCAGGATCCAACTATCTCATAGAAGGTATGCAATCTCATTGCAAATTTCAACACTTGAAATTCCCGATAATATTTTACCCCTAGCCTCCTATGACCTTGACAAAGGCCAACAAACCATAGGCTGCTAGTCAAGTTCAACCCGTCATTTCTTGATTGAATTAAACCCACCCGCACGGCTTGACAAAGGCCAACAAGGTCACACGACTACCCTAACCCAATCTGCATCATATGCATAAGCAGATAAGCACTAGTCAGCTACCGCACACTACGCCTTGACAAAGGCCAACAAACGCAGCACGAATACTAACTACTACTTATCTGAAATGACGGAGGGCTACGACAGGTTTTTCTGAAAACCCATTGCGTAATGAACTTGATATCATTGTAGGATCGAATGAGTTTTGAAATGGAGTGTTTTTGAGGCTTTTCTATTTTTGCTAACGGGGTCACTCCCGGTGAAGGGATCGTCGGCCCTTTCCTCATCGAATAAGGTGCAGGATATTTCACAAATATCACTATACAAAGCATGAACTAGAAACGCATTCAAAAGAAAAACCGCGGGTTGTAGTATCTGCCAGTTATTGCTAAAGGGGTCACTCCCGGTGAAGGGATCTCGGCCCTTTCCTTATCGAATAAGGTGCAGGATGTTCTACAAGGAACACCGCGATGCAAAGCAAGAACTGTAGCTACCTATTTTTGAAAATTCGATTCCACAACATCTTTTAGATTTCTTTTCTTTCATTAATCACATTAATGAAGTCCCATCATTTAAGTCCACCTAAACATCACAGATAAATATAACGTACACTTATGCCATCCGCAGTCGCCTCGATGTCCCGTCTGCACCGTTAGGTTAGGTAACTAACGGCAGAGCGAGGCAGGGCTAGCGCGGGTGTAAAACATAAGAAACGTCTATATAATATAACATATATACTATATACAATATCAATCTGAACATATCACATGATCACATCACAGATAACACAGCAGAAAATATCATATGAAATATTGGATATACTAGGACGTCGGTGTTTTATTTTGAGCCTGTATAAAACACGGATTCCACGGTCGTGATGAATAGCCAATCCCACACCCATAGACCCCTACGAGAGAGCCAAGCAACCCTACCAATTCTAGGGTTAGGAGACCCGGACTCGACTCCTCGAGATGGTCTCCCACTGGACCCTAGAACCCGGTTACTTGTGCTCCCCTCCTTGGGTCTATCCTAATGCGGAAAAGTAAATAATATACAACAACGGTGACATCTTCCGCAACCTGGAACTGCCCCAATAAAAGAATATTACATACAATTTTTTTTATATGAATGAAAATGAAAAACACTCATCTCACATAAAAAACCCCGGCTATTCAAAGACGACGATCCAATATAACATATCCATCAACACATAACAACACATGTTATCAACGTAAGTAAATATGCCCATCCCAATTATCGTTGACATATAGCAACGAAACCGGCGATATCACATATTACATTTACGGTCACAGAAAAGAAAGTGTAAAACTACAACAGTTGGAATCCGCAAACTGCATAGACATCGCATGCCTAACCAAATGAATTCCTTAGACATCGCATGCCTAACAATTATAAACCCCGCATTTTAGTCTCATTATCGAAAACACTTTTCAATATGAAGTCGGGCAATTCAACAAGATTCCCGATATCCAGAACGAATGCTCGTCGCAAACTTTAGTAGACAGCCGCACCCCCGGATGCCGTCGACGAAGTGCACCAAGGCGGAACACCACTGCCGTGAGCACCCGAACGGATGCTTTCGGTGACGGGGTTCTCCTACAGTCACTTGGTCGGTGCTGAGAGGGCGTGGCTATCTATTATGTTTACCGACGAGTATCCGCGTACACAACGTGATTGCGACGGACTTTTGATCATATTAAAATCCCGTGGCAACCAATCAAGTGAGACTAAACCGCTAGATTTATAACATTCAAATTAGTTATCTCATAACTAGTTGTAGATTCCAAATATTGTATCACATTCCAGATAAATAGAAAATGTTAAACTTTCCGATCGAACAATCAAACACCCAAGTTTTCCTCAAACAGCTCAACATATGAAATAAGTTTAAAAACATTCACTTCATGCCACAGTACCAACGGTCCAGCCGTAGAAGGGTCAAGCCAACGCCTCACATGTGGCACGCCGTACTGCCCCAAACCCTAAGGTTCAAAGGGCAGTTCAAGACGGTCACATAATCGAGTTAAGCTTTGTTGTCTTCTAGAGGGTCCATCGTGTTACTTGCACTACCTAGACGTTATTAAACTACGGGAAAAATCCAACACTTGGAAATTTCCCGGCAGGGGAAAAATTGGGTCATTTATATTCGGTCGAACTTTTTAACATGTTCTAAAATACCGGGAAAAACATAAACAAAGTTACACAATCAGATCGAAACTACGAGTCCCCAAAACAACCCAGAAAACTCAACTGTTGAGTGCAGATTAAAATTCCCAGAGATCAGAGGATACAGGTACGGGCATTACTGTAGGAAAATAGAACCCTAATCATTACATACGGCCGCGGAACCGCCGCCAAAAGCAGGGTTAGGCCGCGGTTCCGCGGGGCTACAGTAATGTTAGGGCTTCGTTTTCTACAGTTGTTCTTATAATTGCCTGCTCTATTTTCTGAGCATTTTTAATTAGGAAAAATCCATTGTTTTGAAAAATGTACAGAGAAAGGTTTTGTTTAGGGTTTCGGGGTTCGATCGGGTTTCTAACTTCGTCTACACTTCGCCTAAAGCTGTAGCTAGGCTCTGATACCACTGTAGGGTTCTTATTGTTAGTGTATATGCCCTAGAGGTCATTACTGTATCATACTGGATTGTATATTACTTGATGGATGCTTGGGATATTCACCTTATATTGACATTCTTGCTCAAAATGGTAGTATGCTACTTGGTTTGTTTCTGCTTTAATGTGTGCATGTGTTTCTTTTAGCATATCGTCTTTACACATTAGTGGAGCCCTTAGAATCTTTGCTTGATTACCAGCGTTGTGATGGCAGACACACTCGTGGGAGCTGGGTAATCTATGTTGGGTTCCTAGGCACACAAATGAGGTCTCACAAGGCATCAACCATGCCAAATTCAAAAAATTTCGGTACCGAGAAACCCTAAAGTAGATCGTTAACTAGAGAATAGGCGAAACTACAAGCTAGTAAACAATTTTACTGCAAAGTGAAAGAGACTACAACCTTTGTAGATCCGGTCCTCCACTTCATTAGCTGCGTGATGATGTCCCTCCGCTGCGATCATCAGATCCCGGACTCTAGCGATGGTTTCGTAGAAGAGATGATCGGGCTAGGTCGTCGACTTCGATGCCGAAGATGATCTACGTCGAGGCAACTCAAGATCAAGCTCCAACTTCACCAAGTCATGAAACTTGTGAAGAAAACACCCTATACTACTTGGCAAGTGGTAGAGGATGAAGAAATAGGAAGTGGGTTCACTTTGGATTTGGATTTCTCACTTGGAATCGTCACTTAGACATTTTCAAGAAAAGGTTTTCTTTCTTCTTCAAGAAGAAGAAGAAGAAAGAATAAGAATGAAAATTAAAAAAACCAAAAAGAAAATGAAGTGATGGTTATCATTTAGCAACCATGGGTGAGTTAACAAGTGTAAAGAATAAACTAGGGTTAAAGTAAATGGTTAGGGTTAAGGAAAGAAACAAAATGGTCAAATCTTTTTCAAAGCTTCATGAAGCTTCAAGTGAAAACAAAAGAAGCAATCATTTTCTTTCTTGCCAAAAAATAAATGAAAAGAAATAAATAAATAAGTAAATCAAACCCTAACCATTAACCTAATCATGGTTTAATCATACACACCCAAGTTTGCTTGTATCATCAAATATGATACAAACTAGTGCACAAAACTATATCAAATATACAATGTGCACATCAAGTGAGAAAATCTATCTTAAGTGAACCAATACTAGTTAATGTAAAGTAATATATCAAAATATATAATTATACATTAAATCATTAAATCAACACTTGATTTAATGATCCGGTCATGTCGCATATAACCGGCTAGTATCAAGTGTATCAATGTATCGAATCAACACTTGATTCGGTAACCCGGCTATATCACCTATAACCGACCGATGATACAAATTGCGAGAATAGAATTCAGTATCACATACTGGTATTATTCTCGGTCCCGTACATATCTCATATGCGCTCCTATTTCGTTTCGCTTGAGCCAGGAAACCTCTGTGTAGGACTCTAAAGACTCGTCAATACGCCGGCAGCAGGCGATGATCATATCAAACACCCACAAGCCGCAACCGGTCTGCTAAACGTAACGGCCACCCGGGTATTGAGCGATCATAAGATCAACGAGCAAGCCCGCTCACACTCCTGTGAATCCAACCAGCAACACTTACCGTACAGTCCGGTCTGATCGTCTGATATGTCGCATATCTCGCCTAGGGGTGGTAAACGTTAGACTCCAGTAGCTCGATAAGTCGTGTCGATATGAGGTCTATAACAGTTCGAGAAACTACTGGTAACACTTACCAGTAAATCTCAGCAACCCTGGCCAGGGATTTCCGGTTATAGCCAATCGAACACAGTACAACATCAACTCCCTATACCGGGAGAGACAAATCCCCTCCTATCGCTCATTGCCTCCATATGATTCGGGACTGTACCCAAAAACCACCGTTTTGCACGCCCTCTTGGACGTGGTAAGGTGGAAATCAAAGCACAGTGGGAATCACACAAGACTCTATGACGATCTCGGGTCTACAGACTAACCTGTACCAGTGTCACCAGAGAACTGCCATTTGACGTAAGGTATAATACCATCTGGGAGTTCTCTGCAAGTCCGTCCAGTGTACCCAGTCTCTACTGAGCACCCGTATATCATCTCTGATGTCAAACAAAAATGGATATGGGATCAACCATCGCCCATCTGTATGGGTCGAGAAGGTATACACTAGTCTACTCTGGTATATCGATGCACCGTCTCGATACACCCACGACTAGGGACCTTGAAGGATGTACTTATGGACTACCATGTCCCCACTAGTATGATCCACATCATAGTCCAGGTAGTCAAGTACACATCTTAAGGGCTTTACCAACATGTAACAGAGAGACAATCAGTATACACGTTAAGGTAAAGAGTAACCAGATAGCATACTATCATGTCGAGCAAGAAAGTCCTCCCTATATATGTCCCAGCATCCACTACAATATACATCATATGTATAGTAATGGCCTCTAGGGCATACATATAACTAACAATCTATAAGCACATCCTTATGCAGGTCCCTAGTCGCAGGACTATCGAGATAGGGCATCGATACTCCGGAGTAGACTAGGGCATGCGCTTCTTATCCTAGCTTGGGATACGGTCTGTCCCAAAGCCGTCAGTACGTCGTACTTGAGATAGTATGCGGGTGCTCGTTAGGTTACGAGTACACTGGACAGAAATCGTCGGGAACTGCTAGTTGGTATTATACCTATCGTCAGTTATCAGTTTCCAGGTAACATGAGTACAGCTTAGTCCGTTGACTTGACACTGTCACTTCGCCTCGAGTGTGTTCCTACTGTACTTTGATTACTACCCTACCACGGCTCAAAGGAGTCGTGCAAACAGGTAGTTTTTGGGTGCAGTCCCGAAGCACTTGGAGGCAGTGACGGTTAGACAGGATTCGTCTCTCCCGGTATTGGGGGCTGATATCGCGCTGTGTCTAGGAGAGCCATTACACAAAGTCCCTGGCCAGGGCAAGCAAGATAGACTGGTAGGTTTCCAGTGTTATCTCAGGTGTTCTGGGCTACAATCCGACACGACTTGTACCGCTAGTAGGGGACTGACGTTTACCGCCCCCTAGGCCCGCCATGCGATGTTCTTAGACGAACAGACCGGACTGTACGGAGATTGTCACATACAGACTCAGTAGGAGTTCAGATGAGTTTACCTCGTCAGTCTTCTTATCGGCATCTACCTGGGGACCGTTACGTACAGCTAGTGCCTCTTGCGGTCTGTGGTTAAACCCATTGCCAGCGTAGTATCGAGTCTTTAGATTCCCACACAGAGGGTTATTCGCCTTTTGGCAAAACTGAGTAAAGGTCGCATGGTTTTGCGACAGGGTTCGCTCACATCCGCGCACTTGTGCACGTTTGGCGTCCGGACAGACATTACTAGCAGGCTCTGGTTTAAGCCAGATCCTAGTATATGTTTTGGGGTTAGTTTTATCTCATAGTATTCATGTTCCTCGGAACACGAATGCGGGTGTGTATGCACAGTTGTTTGAGGCGGAGGAAGAGGTTCTTCATTAGGGTTTTGGAACGGGTGCGTATGCACAGTTGACAGTCGTCTTTTTCCAAACCCTAATGAATTTGTGATATATCAATTAATAATATTAATTAAATGAAATTGTGTCATGGTTGGGTTTGTTGACTTGTTGACCAAGGTTGACTTATTGACCTTGGTTGAAACTTTTGACCATCATCATTACACATCAAAGATGCTCTTTGATCTTTGCAAAACCCATTTATTGTGATATGATAATTGTCTCATCAAACCAACTATCAACTTTTTCATTTGATTAAATTTATTAATTTGATTAAATCACATATATTGTTATGGTTGCAAAACTATTCTCTTTCTATCATATCCATTCTCTCTCCTCTCTTCTTCTTCCTCCTCCTCTAGTTCAAGGAGATCCATTCTCATGAGTTGAGAAACCTCACCTTGAGATAAAATACCCTAAACCACTCTCTACTCACTCTAAGGTTGAAGGTCTAGCAAGCCAAAGACCTTAGTTCTCTCAAAGTTCGAGAAAGGAGCCCAAGGTTGAAACCCTCAGGTGGATCCATCTTTGACGAAAGAAGGCGACGAGGAAAGCACCATCCAACCACTACAAAGAGTTCAAGAAGAAGGAGTTCAAGTGAGGTATAACCCCTAACCGAGTAGATAAATCTCTAGTTAGGTTGCTAGTGTGTAGTTTAGCCAAGATCTGTTTTTGTAGTCCAAGTTACCAAAACCCTAAAAATTGTTTTTCACCATTTCCGCAAGCCTGAAAGAACCGGGAGAGGTAACGTGGACTTACAGTGGTATTAGAGCCTAACTAAACACACACTAGCATGTTAGCAAAGTATTTAGAATATCGACCGAACGAGAAAACCGCAAAAACCCCCGGAAAACCCACGTTTCTGCCGATTTTTTTCCTGCTCAAAAAGTAATAAATCATATCTTAAAACTCGGCTCAGCCTTTTCTATAAACAGGCAAGAAAAACGGTCGCACGAGCCGACCAACTTGCCGCGGTTCCGCGGCCGAGTTGACTTGGCCGTGGATCGTTTCTCCTGCAGTTTTTTCTGGTCGTATTTTGGGATTTTTGGGATGGTTTGTTCTGCCCAGATTTTCAAGAGAACAAGTTTGTTTTTGGGGTGGTTACAAATCCGTATTTTGGTCGATTTTCTGTAGACTTTGGCTAATGGGTTGTATCTGTAATGTTATATATGTATTGAACGTCTGCTAATCACTATACGTCGATTAGTTGGGGTTATACATATCTGTGATCTGTGATGTTGATGGTATGTGTATATGAATTCGTTGGATTGTCGCGGATGAATAGCCGGGGGGAATTGTGAGATGAGAGTTTTGTTTATCTTTCAATTCTTGTAATATGTAAATTGATGTAATATTATTTGTATGGCCGTACAACCGGGTCGGGGTTGTATCCGTCATTGTATAATTTCTTTTTACTGTTTTTGCTCCTAGGATAGACCCAAGGTGGGGTGCACAAACTACCGGGTATCTCGAAGTGCCGAGTGACCTACTCACGAGTTGAGGGAGGTTGCTTCGTTTCGGGTACTTGGCGGGTAGTTTGCCGCACCCGTAGGGGTCTAGGGTGGGGTTTGGCTATTCATCGCGACCGTGTAATCCGCTCTTCGTTACAGGCTCGTACGAATTGTGGATTCCTAGTATATCCAATGTATTCATCTGTGATCTGGAATGGCTATCATTGCATGTGACGAATGCTTATATATATCTATATGATATCTATTTAGGCGTTGCTTATGTTTTGCATCCGCGCTAGCCCAGCCCCCGCTCTGTCGTTAGTTAAGTAACCTAACGGGTGATGACGGGGCCCCGTGGCGAATGTGAATGGCATAAGCGTACGTCATATTTTCATTGTTTTCTGCAATGGTAGGATTAAATGATGGGACGCATTGGAATTAATGGAAGATAAAAATAAACCAAGTAAAAGTCGTTGGAACACTTTGAAAACCACTCGGTTCTTTTCAAAACCAAACCTTTAAATGCAGAGCTTGATGCACTCCTTTTGAAAGCTATCTCGTTCCTTCGGTTATATCAAGTTCACTACGTTCACGGTTTCGCCAAAACCATTCGTAGCCCTCCGTCGTTTCACATGAATGGTCAATAAGTATTCAAGCTATGTATGTTGGCCAAAGTCAAGGCATAGTGATTGGTAGCTATTGGGTATTCATGTGCAGCATAGATAGATGTGTTGGTTTGGGGAAGCCGTTCTACCATTTTGGCCAAAGTCAAGGGTATGTACGGGTGGGCTCAAATTAACCTGGAGAATGACGGGTAGAACTTGACATGTGACTTATGATATTTTGGCTAAAGTCAAGATCATAAGAGCATTGGGTAAAAATCCACATCGGGAGTTTCGAAAGAACTGAAACTTGCTAGCGCTGCATACCATTTGGAGTGTGATGATTCTGATAGGATTCCTTCAGTTTTGTCACGCGATGATATTTGGATCCCGATCCTACTGTGAGTATATGCTACTCCTCGGGAAATTTCTCACTTAACGATCAATGCTATAAACCAAGTAGGTGTCTAGAAAGGTGTTAGCGAGGCTACGCCCCCAGGGAAAAGAGGTTCTTAAATTAAGGAACTTCACGAAAGCGTTGGAAAACCTCCCTCGAAGTACCGACACTGGCCTGGCTGAACGGTTAAGCAAGTATTGTACGGTGAGATTGATCCCGACTAATTCTTCCTTTATGGTTTGAGGAGGGATTCGAGAGACAGTGGAAGCCATACTGTTTAGACAAACTAAAAACCACTCTAAACTTGCAAGAGCATCATGCTAAAGTGTTTCTTCTCTCTCCCCTAATTGCAGCGACCAAAAATCATGACTGGACTTAAGTTACTACTAAATAAAAACATACTGACAGGGCCAAACTACAAAGATTGGCCCAGGAATGTCAAAATGGCAATCACTTATGACAAGTTGGGGTATCTTCTTACCACCAAAGCTCCCCATGTCCCAGGTCCCAAAACCAGCGTCGCGGATAGGGAAATCCGTAAGACCAGGGAAATCGACTGCGCGAAGGCCAAGTGCCTTGTGCTTGCCTCTATGGACAACGAACATCAGAGGAGGCATGAGAATATGGACCACGAATCCATATTTCTCCATACAAAAGAACTGTATGGAGAGCAATCTCGTATCGCAAGATATGAAGTGTCGAAGAAGTTGTTTTCGGCAAGATTGGCCGTCGGATCATCGGTAGCGGAACACGTGCTTAAGATGATTGGCTACATAGAGGAGCTCGCGGACCTTGGGACCACGTTGGAGAATGTGCTCTATACGGACTTGATTCTTCAGTCCCTTCCTTCCACTTACGCCCAGTTCATCCTGAATTTCAACTTGCAAGAAAAGGAAGTTGAACTTTCAGAGCTCCTCAACATGCTGAGGAGTACAGAGGGCACCCTAAAGAAAGGTAGGGAAACATCCACTTTGTTTGTAGGAGGATCTTCCTCTTCTAGGTACAAGGCGAAAGCCATGGGAAAGAAGAAGAAAACCCCCGCCAAACCAAGGGGCGGTGTTAGTAAGAAGGATACGAAGGGAAAGGCAAAAGCAACAAAGGTAGCAGGGAAGCTTGTGGATAAGGAAGAATGCTTTTACTGTCACAAGAGTGGACACTGGAAGGAAAATTGCAGGGCTTGGAAGGCCAGAACACAGGATCTGAAGCAAGTTGCGGCTTCAGCTTCAGGTGTGTATGTTATTGAAAACTGTCTATCAATAAACTCTACGTCCTGGGTATTGGATAACGGATCAGGATCTCATATCTGTAATTCTTTGCAGGCATTGAGAAAACGTAGGTTTTTGAAAGCGGGTGATATGACCCTCAAAGTTGCAAACGGAGCTAGCATGGATGCTGAGGCCGTGGGGGACTATCACCTGGGAATGTCAGATGGACATGTTTTGGTTTTACGTAATTGCTTTTTTGTACCCAACGCAACTTGTAATATCATTTCTGTATCTTTGGTTTCTAAAGAAGGTTATGAATTTGCGTTTGTAAGTAATGTTGTAAACATTCACCTTAATCATGTTCTGATTGGGTCAGGTACATTGAGCAATGGTATATACGTATTAAACCAACCACAGATTTTCAATGTCCAGAATACACACAAAAGAAAGTCTCCGGAAACAAATCAGACTTTCTTATGGCATTGTAGACTGGGTCACATCAATGAGAGAAGGTTGACGAAGTTACATACAGAAGGATATTTGGATCCGTTCGAATATCAATCGTATGCAACTTGTCAATCCTGTCTCAAAGGAAAGATAACAAAGACTCCGTTTACTGGATACGGAGTGAGAGCGAGTGAGCTCTTGGGACTCGTACACAGCGACGTGTGCGGTCCAATGTCTACACATGCACGAAGTGGTTATTCTTACTTCATCACTTTTACGGATGACTTTTCAAGGTACGGTTATGTCTTCTTAATGAAAAATAAATCCGAAGCCTTTGCAAAATTCCAGGAATATAAGAATGAAGTAGAAAAAGAAACATGCAAAAGTATCAAGACACTGAGATCTGATCGAGGTGGTGAATACATGAGTGCCGAGTTCCTGGATTACTTAAAAGAGAATGGAATTCTCTCTCAGCTTACTCCTCCATACACTCCGCAACATGACGGTGTATCGGAGAGACGGAACCGAACCCTATTGGATATGGTACTGTCCATGATGAGTAACGCTGAGTTACCGCCATCATTCTGGGGATATGCGCTAGAATCAGCTGCATACCTTTTGAACCGAGTTCCAACTAAGACTGTGCCTAGTACACCATATCAGATGTGGTGTGGGAAGAGACCCTATCTTAATCATATTAAGACATGGGGATGTCCAGCTTTTGTCAAAAAGCAGCATGCGGACAAGCTCGAGGCACGCTCAGTACAGTGCAAGTTTGTGGGATATCCAAAGAACTCCAAGGGATATTTCTTCTATTGCGAAGAGGAACAAAAGGTTTTTCTTTCTCGGCATGCCCACTTCTTAGAAACTCAGTTTTTGGAGAATCAGATAAGTGGGAGCGCAATAGAACTGGAAGAAATTCCAGAACCACGAGCTATTACTGAAAGCTTAGCATAACCAGAGGGTTCGAAATATCAGGACATTCCTACGCCGCTCTGCAGAAGTAGTAGGCAGTCTCATCCGCCCGAGAGATACTGCGGTTTTCTTATAGACAGGGATAAAGAGGATTGCATCATTGATAGTGATGAGCCGACTAGCTTCCAGCAGGCCATTCAGAGCGTTGACTCGGTAAAATGGCTGGATGCAATGCGGACCGAAATGGAGTCCATGTACACCAACAAAGTATGGACGTTGGACATTTCTCCAGATGGGGTAAAACCCGTAGGATGCAAGTGGATCTTCAAAAGGAAGATTGGTGTTGATGGACATGTTGAGACCTATAAAGCTAGACTTGTTGCAAAGGGTTTCCGTCAAAGACCTGGCTTGGACTATGATGAAACCTTCTCTCCAGTGGCTATGCTGAAATCCATTCGAATCCTTCTTCCCATTGCTTCCTTCCACGATTATGAGATCTGGCAAATGGACGTAAAAACAGCTTTTCTAAATGGAAATTTAGAGGAGTGTGTCTATATGGAACAACCAGATGGTTTCATTCAGAGTGGGAGCAGCGGAAAGGTGTGCAAGTTGCTTAAGTCCATCTATGGACTAAAGCAGGCATCGCGGAGTTGGAACATCTGTTTTGATGAGACGGTCAAAGAATTTGGATTTATCAAAAATCCAGATGAACCATGCATCTATAGTAGATTTGTAGCGAGAACTGTAGTATTCCTCATTTTATACGTGGATGACATTCTCTTGATAGGAAATGACATTCCTATGCTACAATCTGTCAAATGGTTCTTGTCACACAGGTTCTCCATGAAAGACCTAGGTGATGCCTCATACATTCTGCGGATCCAGATCTATCGTGACAGATCCAAGAGGATACTGGGACTCTCACAGTCCAGGTACATCGACACCATACTGAAAAGATTCAGTATGGAAGATTCCAAGAGCGGTAATCTACCGGCTTGTCACGGGATCACCCTCTCCAAAGAGATGTCTCCCAAGACTGATTTGGAAAGGGATCACATGTCTATTATACCCTACGCTTCTGTGGTAGGCTCTATAATGTATGCGATGTTGTGTACCAGACCAGATGTAGCTTATGCACTGAGTGTGGTAAGCCGGTATCAGTCAAACCCTGGGGAGAAACACTGGATAGCAGTAAAGAACATTCTCAAGTACCTGAGAAGGACTAAGGAGATGTTCTTGGTGTATGGCGGAAAAGACCTCCAGGTCGAGGCCTTTGCTGACTCCACCTTCCAGAGTGACAAGGATGATTCCAAGTCCATGTCGGGTTATGTCTTTACCCTCTATGGAGGGGCGGTGTGTTGGAAAAGTTCCAAACACGAAACTGTTGCTGACTCGACGATGGAAGCGGAATATATCGCTGCTGCAGATGCCGCAAAAGAAGCCGTCTGGATGAAGAAGTTCCTCACGGAGCTTCAGGTGGTTCCTACCATTGTTGATCCAATACTGCTGTATTGTGGCAACAACGGAGCTATAGCTTTAGCGAAGGAACCCAGGTCCCATCAGAAATCCAGACACATCTTGAGGCGGTATCACCTGATCAGGGAGATCGTGGGTCGCCAGGAGATCGAGGTTCGGAGAGTTGCTACGGAAGATAACACTGCTGATCCATTCACTAAGGCCTTACCCCAGACTCAGTTCGAGCGGCTGATCGAGATGATAGGTCTTCGATACGCCAGTACATGGCCTTAGTGCAAGTGGGAGATTGTTAGTGTATATGCCCTAGAGGCCATTACTGTATCATACTGGATTGTATATTACTTGATGGAAGCTTGGGATATTCACCTTGTATTGACATTCTTACTCAAAATGGTAGTATGCTACTTGGTTTGTTTCTGCTTTAATGTGTGCATGTGTTTCTTTTAGCATATGTCCTTTACACATTAGTGGAACGCTTAGGATCTTTGCTTGATAACCAGCGTTGTGATGGCAGTCACACTCCTGGAGGCTGGGTAATCTATAAGCACATCCTTATGCAGGTCCTAGTCGCAGGACTATCGAGACAGGGCGTCGATACTCCGGAGTAGACTAGGGCATGCGCTTCTTATCCCAGCTTGGGAGACGGTGTGTCCCACAGCCGTCAGTACGTCGTACTTGAGATAGTATGCGGGTGCTCGTTAGGTTATGAGTACACTGGACAGCACTCGTCGGGAACTGTTGGTTGGTATTATACCTATCGTCAGTTATCAGTTCCCAGGTGACATGAGTACAGCTTAGTCCGTTGACTTGACACTGTCACTTCGACTCGAGTGTGTTCCCACTGTACTTTGATTACTACCCTACCACGGCTCAAAGGAGTTGTGCAAACAGGTAGTTTTTAGGTGCAGTCCCAAAGCACTTGGAGGCAGTGACGGTTAGACAGGATTCGTCTCTCCCGGTATTGGGGATTGATATCGCGCTGTGTCTAGGGGAGCCATTACACAAAGTCCCTGGCCAGGGAAAGCGAGATAGACTGGTAGGTTTCCAGTGTTATCTCAGGTGTTCTGGGCTACACTCCGACACCACTTGTACCGCTAGTAGGGGACTGACGTTTACCGCCCCCTAGGCCCGCCATGCGATATTCTTAGACGAACAGACCAGACTGTATGGAGATTGTTACATACAAACTCAGTAGGAGTTCAGATGGGTTTACCTTGTCAGACTTCTTATCGGCATCTACCTGGGGACCGTTACGTACAGCTAGTGCCGCTTGCTGTCTGTGGTTAAACCCACTGCCAGCATAGTGTCAAGTATTTAGAGTCCTACACAGAGGGTTATTCTCCTTTAGGAAAAACTGAGTAAAGGTCGCATGGTTTTGCGACAGGGTTCGTTCACATCCGCGCACTTGTGCACGTTTGGCGTCCGGACAGACATTACTAGCAGGCTCTGGTTTGAGCCAGATCCTAGTATATGTTTTGGGGTTAGTTTATCCGCGCACTTGTGCACGTTTGGCGTCCGGACAGACATTACTAGCAGGCTCTGGTTTGAGCCAGATCCTAGTATATGTTTTGGGGTTAGTTTTATCTCGTAGTATTCATGTTCCTCGGAACACGAATGCGGGTGTGTATGCATAGTTGTTTGAGGCGGAGGAAGAGGTTCTTCATTAGGGTTTTGGAACGGGTGCGTATGCACAGTTGACAGTCGTCTTTTTCCAAACCCTAATGAATTTGTGATATATCAATTAATAATATTAATTAAATGAAATTGTGTAATGGTTGGGTTTGTTGACTTGTTGACCAAGGTTGACTTGTTGACCTTGGTTGAAACTTTGACCATCATCATTACACATCAAAGATGCTTTTTGATCTTTGCAAAAACCATTTATTGTGATATGATAATGGTCTCATCAAACAACCATCAACTTTTTCATTTGATTAAATTTATTAATTTGATTAAATCACATATATTGTTATGGTTGCAAAACTATTCTCATTCTATCATAACCATTCTCTCTCATCTCTTCTTCTTCCTCCTCCTCTAGTTCAAGAAGATCCATTCTCATCAGTTGAGAAACCTCTCCTTGAGATAAAATACCCTAAACCACTCTCTACTCACTCTACGGTTGAAGGTCTAGCAAGCCAAAGACCTTAGTTCTCTCAAAGTTCGAGAAAGGAGCCCAAGGTTGAAACCCTCAGGTGGATCCAACTTTGACGAAAGAAGGCGACGAGCAAAGCACCATCCAACCACTACAAAGAGTTCAAGAAGAAGGAGTTCAAGTGAGGTATAACCCCTAACCGAGTGGATAAATCTCTAGTTAGGTTGCTAGTGTGTAGTTTAGCTAAGATCCGTTTTTCTAGTCCAAGTTACCTAAACCCTAAAAATTGTTTTTCACCATTTCCGCAAGCCCGAAAGAACCGGGAGAGGTAACGAGGACTTACACTTAGGCACACCCATGAGGTTCCACAAGGCATCAACCATGTCAAATTCAAAAATTTGTGGGCCGAGAAACCCTAATCAAGATCGTTAACTAGAGGATAGGTGAAACTAAAAGCTAGTAAACTACTTTACTACTAAGTGAATGGGATTACAACCTTTGTAGATCCGGTCCTCCACTTCTTTAGCTCCGTGTTTACGTCCCTCCGCTGCGATCATCGGAATCCCGGACTTTAGCGATGGTTTCTTCAGAGAAATAAGTGGGCTAGGTCGTTGACTTCGATGCCGAAGATGATCTACGTCGGGGAGACTCAAACTCAAGCTCCATCTTCACTAGGTCATGAAACTTGTGAAGATAACACACTCTACTACATGGCAAGTTGTAGAGGATGAAGAAATAGGAAGTAGGTTCACTTTAGAATTGGATTTCTCACTTGATTTCTTCACTTGATAATTTTCAAGCAAGCTTTCTTCTTCTTCATCAAGAAGATGAAGAAGAAGAAAAGAAAAGAAAATATGAATTATTGAAAATAATAAATCAAGTGAAGACTTATCATAATGCAACCATGGGTAAGTTTAACTCATGTAGAGAGCAAACCATAGTTTAGGTAATGGTTAGCTTTAAGAACAAAACAAAATGGCTAGACTTTTCAAAGATGCTAAAAATCTTCATGAAGCTTCAAGTATAAAACAAGAAAAGCCACCATTTTATTTAATCAAAATAAATGAAGAAAAAAAAAACCTAACCATTAACTAAACATGGTGTAAATCATACACATACCCAAGTTTGCATGTATCATCAAACATGATACAATCTAGTGTACAAAAAATATATCACATATACAACTTGTGCACATCAAGTGAGAAAATCAATCTTAAGTGAACCAATACTAGTTAATGTAAAGTGATATATCAAATATATAATTATACATTAAATCATTAAATCAATACTTGATTTAATGATCCGGTCATATCGCATATAACCGACTAATATCAAGTGTATCGATGTATCGAATCAACACTTGATTCGGTAACCCGGCTATATCACATATAACCGTCCGATTATACAAATCACGAGAATAGAATACAGTATCACATACTGGTATTATTCTCGGTCCCGCATATATCTCATATGCTCTCCTATTTCGTTTCGCTTGAGCCAGGAAACCCCTGTGTAGGATTCTAAAGACTCGTCAATACGCCGGCCGTAGGTGGTGATCATATCAATCACCCACAAGTTGCAAGCGGTCTGCTAAACGTAATGGCCATCCGGGTATTGAGCGATCAGAAGATCAACGAGCAAGCCCGCTCACACTCCTGTGAATCCAACCAGTAACACTTACCGTACAGTCCGGTCTCGTCGTCTGATATGTCACATATCTCGCCTAGGGGTGGTAAACGTCAGACCCCAGTAGCTCTATAAGTCATGTCGATATGAGGTCTATAACAGTTCGAGAAACTACTGGTAACACGTACCTGTAAATCTCAACAACCCTGGCCAGGGATTTCCGGTTATAGCCAATCGAACACAGCACAACATCAACTCCCTATACCGGGAGAGACGAATCCCCTCCTAACTCTCATTGCCTCCATGTGATTCGGGACTGTACCCAAAAACCACCATTTTGCACGCCCTCTTGGACGTGGTAAGGTGGAAATCAAAGCACAGTGGGAATCACACAAGACTCTATGACGATCTCGGGTCAACAGACTACTCTGTACCAGTGTCACCGGAGAACTGCCATCTGACGTGAGGTATAATACCATCTGAGAGTTCTCGGCGAGTTCGTCCATTGTACCTAGTCTCCACTGAGCACCCGTACACCATCCTTGATGTCAAATACCGATGGATATGGGATCATCCATCGCCCATCATATGGGTCAAGATGCGTATACGCTAGTCTACTCTGGTGCATCGATGTCCTGTCTCGATACACCCTCGACTAGGAACAGTTATAGGATGTACTCGTCGACTACCGTGGCCCCACTAGTATTATCTCATCGTAGTCCCAGTAGTCGAGTACATATCCTAAGGGCTTTATCAACATGTAATAGAGAGACAAGCAGTGTACACGTTAAGGTAAACTGCAACCAGATCGCATACTATCATGTCGAGCAAGAAAGTCCTCCCAATATATGTCCAAGCATCCACTACAATATACATCCTATGTATAGTAATGGCCTCTAGGACATACATATAACTAACACAACGACCGTCCAAGTCTCAAAAAGGGCAGAACCGACCATCCAAGTCGCAAAAAGGGCAGCACCGACCGTCAACATCGCTAAAAGGGCAGCACCGACCGTCCAAGTCGCAAAATAGGCAGCACCGACCGTCTACGTCGCTAAAAAGGCAGCATCGACCGTCCAAGTCGCTAAAAGGGCAGCACCGACCGTCGACGTCGCTAAAAGGGCAGCATCGACCGTCCAAGTCGCAAAAAGGGCAGCACCGACCGTCCACGTCGCTAAAAGGGCAACAACGACCGTCCAAGTCGTAAAAAGGGAAGAACCGACCGTCCAAGTCGCAAAAAGGGCAGCATCGACCGTCCACGTCGTAAAAAGGGCAGTGCCAGCTTCCCAAAAGGTGGGAACCGAATCCAGTCGTCTCCACGTGAAAAAAGATCCATCAATTTCATGCACACGACCCACATATGTGGTGTGCATTTATTGATGGGGGGCAATTTGTTAGGGTAAAAATTTACACCGCGGTTGACCAAGTCAAAATCAAAGTCAACCCCAAACCAAGTGGGCCTAAGCCCAGATCCATTGGGCCCATGCCCGGGTCGAGCCCGAACATGAAGCGGCCGGCCTCCCCCCATGCCAAGATAAAAATTTTGTAATAACTAATTTTGTTGTATTTTTTTAGTTTATTTTATGGATAAATGTAAGAAAAATATGCATAAAGCCAAATTTTTGTAAAGCCCATTGCTTATGTGCAAAAAGAAATGGCACCTGAGCCATGGGATAGGCAAAATGCCATTTTGTGAAGCCCAAGGGGCTATGTGTAAAGTATATAGCCTATAAAAGCAAGGATAATGAAAATATCTCACAACTTTTTCTCTCTTCAAAAAAATTTTTAGATTTGAGATCTTTCCTCCTTCTTCGAGGTTCCAAAACCTTCTTCTTTATTTTGAATTAAATCAAGAGTTTTACTCTTCATTTAATAAAACTAAATAGTTTTTCACCACAAAACTCACAAAGGGGAATTTGGATCTGTCATTAGATCTCAAAAAGAAGAGATTTTTAGATCTCACATATCTTGATCTAGCCAACAGAGGAGGAAGAAGAAGAACCCATTTCCTCAACCAAAATATTTTTAGGAGTTTAACTCCACTCTAAAGCCTATTTCTAGGACTAAAAGCCCTTTTTTTCTCTCTAGCGCCTAGCGCTCGAGCGCAAAGCGCCCACGTGCCGACACGTGGCACGCTTGCGCCTAAGCGCACAGCACCTAAGCGCACAGCGCTCAAGGCACTGGCCCCACGCATCCCTTGGATGCCTTTTCCCCCTCCTTTTTTATATATATATGTACATATATATATATATATATATATATACACACACATATGCATACATATGTACACACACGCATACTCCACGACACTGCCCCTGTTGAAAAAAAATTTCTAACGAGGCGCTGCCCCGCACCCCGCAAGGGGGCTGCTAGCCCCCTTGACCCCCAGCCTGCTATCCGGATAGTGGGACCCCCGTAAAAACTCTGCGTGGCTCCTGATAAATCAAAACCCCTCCCTCCAAAACAAAACACACGTACACTGCACATTGAGTTCGCATGACCAGTTTAACCCGTTAATTGGAGGTTCCCTCGCCCCAAAGGTGAGGGGCAATTAACTGCAGCTTAGTCCGCGGCTGCCGGAGATTCGGATCCCCACAATCAATAAACCTCGGCCTACCCTAGGCAGGGGGAATCTGTAGTACGCCTGACAAGCACGCGCATATTCCCATCTCAATGGGGTGGCGAAAAACACCCTACAATGATATGATAGTTTACCTTTTAGTGACCAGTTAGGTTATGACTTGACCTCTTACATACATGTTTCATAGTGTTAATGCATCTAATTATTTATATATCTGTTTTTCTTGCACACCGGGTTTCACTATTTTCATATATTCATCATATCATACTATACACACACCTTATACGTTGTGTACTTGCTGGGATGTTCTGACATCCCTGAGATTTGCCATCTCAGGTTTAGAGACAGATTTTCTGGATGAGCAGGATCGCAGCGGCTACCAGGACATTACCGAAGATCAGTAACCTGTAGGTTTATTTCCTTTCTGTTAGTATTTAGTATGTGCGCCCTTGTGGGACATTAGGATTTATGTATCTCTTTTGGATCTTGTTTTATTTCGAATCTATTGTATCATATCTTTATTTGCATCAATTATCTAGTGGACCCATTTTCTAGTATTCTTTGTGGTTTCGTTGGAGCATGATTATCAGTATTAGTCCTTTCGGTATTGGATTTTATTTTTGACAGGTTAATCTAGACAGCCTTATGTGACTATGGAAGGATCTTTCCTTACCGTAGGTAGCACGGCTGGCCTTCGTCGCCTTCCGTATTCCGTATTTTTGAAAGCGGGGCGTGACAGTGTAACCTACGGGTCACAAGCGGCCTCCCTCTTCAAGATGCCCGCGGAGTAAATAACTCAAGCCACCACTGGGCTGTTCTTTGGGACCATGCTCCCACCCATGAACTTCAATGCCCTAATGCCGTTGCAGGAAGCTTCAAAGAAGTCGGTCTTCGATCGGCTTACAACTACCGCGGCCCCTCTCAACGGGTCGCCCAAATCTAATGCCTCAGTTTTTAACAGACTAGGCCAGAACGCCAACAAGCCCGTGATACCTGAAGCAGCCATCCCAAAGCGGATAGCCATCCCTGCTCAAGCGGACGAAATCATCAGAGTGGCTTCTTCTTCCAAGAGGTCAGTCTTCACAAGACTGGCCATTCCGACTCCTGCTCCAGGCGAAGTCCTCAAAGCTGCTTCCCCTGCTCGGAGGTCTATCTTTGACAGATTGGACATTGCTTCTCAATGGACATCGGTCTTTAAGAGGCTGACGCCGGCGACAACCCTTCGCCAAAACAGGAAGCTTGATGAAGTCACCCCTACAGCTGAGACGATCCTATCCACACGACATGCTCGCTGTCGTCACTGGCGCCGAGTAAGGAAGGCTGGAGGCAGCTCCCCTTCTGGACTAAATCTGCCAGCTCCCATGGTGGAAATCGATGTTGTTGTTCCAACTGGGAACAGTTTTGAACTGCTAAGGAGGCTGCGCAAAAACTCCCCGACTGCCGTGCTGAAGAGATCTCCTCCACCTGTGGAGAATGCTACAGAAAAGAAGCCAGAGCATCCCCCTCAGCGTCTGTCCTCCAAAATTTACAAATTCTGGCGTCAAGTCCAGGACTCGGTGATTGATCAAGATTACTCTTGCCGACAGAAAAAAGTGAAGGTTTAGCAAGAAGAGAATCGACCTTCCAGACCACAGAAGATGTCATCCGTCTGGGTGCCCGCTGCAACGGCTCCCTCAACGTCAACCACCCACAAGAGAAGGAGGCCGGAGAAAGCCCCTGTGACCGCGGCGAACCGCATGGACACTGAATCAAAATGCCCCAAGTCTGGGGGCATGGTAACACATACCGTTTATATGGCTTCCGGAAAAGAGGAAAGCCGTGCTTCTACGGGTCATCGACCGCTTACATGATCGATAACAAAGGCTCAGGAGCAACAGCAGCAAAAACTTCAAGAGATGCTGACTGCAATGGCCGCACTCACTGGGCCGAAAGAAAATCCAGAGACCTCAGAGCAGCGTCAGGAACATGAAACTGATGCTGAATTCCTCCGAAGAATGCTCGAGAGGAAAGAAAAAGAGGCCGCGGAATAGACGGCCAACATAAAACGAATGGCTCTTTTGTTTCAATATATGGCCGGGATGATGTTACAGCCGGAACCTCCAGCTGAAGACCCCCCGATTATATTGAAGATGACAGAGGGGAGACATCGAACCCTCCTCCGGCTCTTTTAGCAGCCAATGAGGAGACCATCTCCAAGGCCGCTCTGGATGATTACATCGCTCAGCAAATACGAGCTCATCATGCGAGCGAAACGGCCAGGCAGATCGTTAAGACTGGACGACCCTATCCGGGCTGGTATGACCAAATTAGGTACCCGCCGGGATATACGATCACTAAATTCCACGTATATAAGGGGATGGGAAATCCGCATCAGCACGTCGCTCAATCCAGGGCCCTGTGTGGCAACACTGGAGGCAACGACAAACTGTTGCTTCGCCAATTCGTTGGCAGCTTGTCTGAGACGGCATTCGAGTGGTATTCGGAACTCTCGAATGACTCCGTCAAGACATTTGCAGAAATGGAGTTGTTGTTCATGCAAAGATTCGCAAGCGCTAGCGAGCGTACTCCGATTACCGCACTAATTAATGCCAGGGTGAAGCTAGGCGAGACATGGGTCTAATATGCAATACGATGGCGGAATCTGTGGTCGAAATATGAGCAGCACATCGAAGAAGTGCCAGCAGTGGGCATGTTCGTGGGTACTCTTGATCCGCAGGCGACCATCTCCTAGTTCATGATCTTTTTCAAGCCCACCACCTTCCAAGCCCTGATTGACAAACTGGCTCAAATGGACCAGATGGGCCACAGGCCTTCCTCTTCGAAGCCGGAGCCGCGGAATGAAAAAGGGAAAGGGAAAGTGACCTTCGTCGCCAACGCTCAACAGAAGCCTAGTGGTCCAAAATTAACTGATCTCCTAGACGAGAGACGGCGATTTTATAATGAGAAAATGAAGCACCCTTACTCGTTTCCCCGGGAAAAAAACGAGGAGATTGTTTGAACTATCGGTGCGCAACAGGCTCATCAATCTGCCGAATTCGAAACGCCCATTGCAACCCGATGAGGCTAATAATCCTAATTATTGCCCCTATCATCAAGCGATAGGCCATCCAATTGAAGATTGCTTCATCTTTAAAGGCTGGATTGAAGATCAATATCAACAGGGCAATTCGCCCTGTCCGAGAATTGGAAAGTAAGCCCGCTGCAGCCATACACTCTTAAAAGGGGGGACACACCGGGGGCATCATGCTCTTTTATAGAAGAAGCTCCATGGGAGGTCGTTCTTTCAGCCAAGATGAAAAGAATGCTGAAGGATCTCCAAACATGCCAGGTAATCAGGTGGAAAAATCCACTAGAACCCGAGATCTTCAAGGGAATGCTGAAACCGTGCCCAACTCCAAAAATTGGTGGTGACAATCAAAGCGCTCACACCCAGCTGTCAAAGTCTTCAAAGAAGAAGAAGAAGAAGACCAAAAGGCCCGTGAAGTTTAGTGACGAGCACACGGACCTGCAAAAACATATCGATGCGCTGGAAGAATATAACCAGAAGGCGCGGACCCCAGTCACACTCCAAGAATTTCTCAGCCACGTCCTTGAGAACGGAGATGATGACAATGGAGAAGACTCATCGGATGAGCTTAAAGATTATATGGAAAGCTGCCATATGATCTCTTACTCGTCGATAAACGATGAAGAAGCTCCATACGCAGAGAAACTGGGGGCAGATCCTGAGCCGGAATTTCTAGGACCATCAGACGAAATGATTGATGCATTCTTGAATGAAGCTCTTCTTAAAAGCAAAGCTGATCGGGAGCGCGAGATGGCCATATTTGAAAAGGCCAAACGCCGGCGACTGGACGAAAGGGTTGAAACACACTCGCCAGATCAAAGTACATCCGCCGCAATTAAAAGCAGGTTCAAGACGAGGAAAAGGTTCGCCAAAGCCATATCGATGGGAATGAAGCTGCTACCCTCTGAAGGAAACACTCCTGATGAAGCGTATATACATCCTAGCTACTGCTTATATCATTAAAAGATTGCGCACCCCACCAAAAAGTGCAAAGCTTTTAAAAGCTGATGTCAAGGATATGTTGCTCACCGACAACATTTCAAGCGGATGAAACACAAAACTCGTCGGGAGTAAAGAAATACGACCGAGGAGCGTAAAAGAACTACCGGCAACTGTCACATGGTTGCCGCTGGGGGATCGCAAGTTCTCACCTTTGGGAGCGATTCTGAGGAAGAAATAGCTCTTGGCCCTCTCTTCAAAGAATCCACCTCGGGAAAAGAGGAAGAACTGAAGAGCTGCGAAAACATTCAGCTGCGCAAGCGCACAATACCTGAAAAGAATCTCGGACCTGCGAGCAAGGGATCGAATAAAAAGGATAAAGGGAAAGAAAAGATCCCTGAAGATATCGCTCTCGATGATCGATTCGTCGAAGAATTGGCAGCCAAGGACTCGCCCAAGGGAAGTAAGGTGGAGGGCACATTTGAGGAAGCTACCTTCGCAGCTAAGCATTCTCGATGCCCTTTTGTTATCAAAAGAAGCAAGAGATTCTCTGATCAAGACGTTGCAAGAGCCCGAACAGTTCCAAGCTTTCCTCGCCGAAGAAAATATGAAGGACGAGCTGGAAGAAGTGCATACAGCCGATATCACTTTTGGCGATGAAGATCTCCTCCTCGGGACGTGCGAGCATAACCGTCCCCTTTATGTCTCTGGAGACTGTCATGATATTAAGATAGGCAAGATCCTGGTTGACAATGGGTCCTCCGTCAAAATCCTCAATGTAAGAGTGTTGAAGGAAATCTGCATGAGCGTTCAGCACCTCGCTCATGATAAAATCACCATCTCCGGTTTTGACTCCCAGTCATCACAGACGCTCGGGTCTGTGATACTGACGCCGCGCTTTGGGCTGCTAGTCACTGACATCAAGTTTCACATCATTGACCCGAAGACCTGCTATAACGCTTTGCTCGGTCGGCCTTGGTTACACGAGTACAACATTATCCTTTCTACACAACATCAGTGTATGAAGTATTTTAAAGATGGTCTCGAGTATACCGTGACAGGGGAGTTGAACCCATTCTCCGTAAACGAATTCCGCAAATATGAGGATGCCAAGTACTTCCTGCTAGATTTCGAAGACACAGAAAGATGTCGCAAACCGGAGGACAAGAACAAAGCTATCACTACTATTCCGGTCTTTGGGAGTGATACCGAGGAGGACGAAGAGATAGTCAATTCCGGGCTACCACAATGCAACAAGCCGGGACCGTCCACCCCTACTCTGGCCTTCGGCAGCGACTCGGAAGATGAGGTCAATGCCGTATTTTCTGTTCGGCAATCAATACAAGCCTTCACTGGCGATGATCGGAGTTTGCAAATTGCCATGGTTCCGCAAAAGCATCACAAAGAGCTAGACGCGCTTGATACCTACAGTTTGGAAGAACTGCAGACATTCTACGTCCCTCCCAGACGAAGAGATGAAAATGCGAACCTCTTTTATCAATCCACGGAAACCAAAGTGGAGAAAGATGTCTGGCATGGTGCTGACTCGACACTTGATAGACTTCAGCCCATCCGATTGCCCAGATACTACATAGACGGATTAAAAAGACCGTTGAGGCGCCAAAGCGTACCCTTCAAACAGACTGCTCGACAAGCGCAGTTATACAACAGGATTTGGAACGTCCCCGGAACTCAACAAAAGTTACCCAATGGGAGAATGGAAACGATCGGGCTTGGATATGTTCAATCAAAGAAGCGGGAGCGATTCCGCGGCTGCTACGTCATACATGACTTTGATGAAGAAGGAGATGCTCTGTGGGAAGATGCTAACCCTGAACCAAAACGAGCTCCCGTCGTGAAAATGCTAAGCCCGTCGTTCGAAGAACAAATGGACAAGCTTATAAGGGAAGGGGGTCAAAAGGTTCGAGATGACCATAATCGCGAAATGGCCATCTACGAGAAAGCTAGGACGCGACGCCTCCTTCAGCAATCTGCGGAGAATGACTATACTCTTCGTCGCCAGCTGGTCATACAAAAGACTAGACGCAGAGGTAAAAATAAACTAAAGAACGGAAAAAACGTTCGACAGTGACAAAGCGGATCTAAGAAGCCACGTGATCGAGAATCGAGCTACCATGATTCGTCTCTTATAAAGAAGATGGGTCGAGCGTACTCTTTTCCCCAAGACAAGACACAGAAGATATTCGATCTTGTTATAAAATATTAGATGATGACACTTCCGGAGTCCAAGCATCCCGAACAAGCAGGCAAGGTCTCTTATCCAAACTATTTCTCCTATCACCGGGCAATAGGACATCCTCTCGAAGACTGCTTCACATTCAAAGACTGGGTAGAAGACCAGTATCAGCAAGGAAAGTTCGCTCTATCCAGCAGTTGGAGGGTGTAAGTCGATGTACTACACCCCACGACTTGCGGGGAGGCGGAAATATGAAAAACGATCTTGTTCTTTGCAATAACATCGACTAACCGCAAGAATCGTTGCTAAACAATAACTAACAAATGCATAGGAGTTATAAACTACTACGTGAAGTGATAATACCTAATGAACCGTGTCCTTCGTCTTTTCATTCTCCACCTCCTCTCCGGCCTTCTTTATGTAGTAGATGATCCACCCGAGAACTATACTTCAAGCTTCACCTCTAACTTGAGGTAACTAGGTTTCTTAAAGTGCTAATCTAAGTAACCTAGGTGATATAGAGTTGGATTATGGATTGATTAGTTTATTCTAATCCTTGATCTTAACACATGAGAGGGGAGGATTAGGGTTTGAAGAGAGAGAGCTTGAAGAAAGAGAATGTGAGCATAAGAATAAGAATGAGATAATGATCTCTCATGATATAAATGAAGCATTATCTTTTTCAAATAAATAAAATAAAGGATTTAACAACCATGCTTCATAAATACAAATGAGTGATTCATCTACATGAGTCATTAAGCATTTATGATGCATTAATGACAATGATGAATCACACAAATGAGTCACTAATCTCATTTAATGCATATGCCACCTAAACCCCCAAGTCACCATCCTTCTAGAAGCTTCTCGCGAAATTTCGAGAACGCCCCTCCTATCTGTGAAAACACGGAAAAACTTTAGACTGTATAAATCCAATATCCCGATACTAGAAACTGGCTTAAACCAAAGCCGGCTAGTAAAAACTGTCCGAAAGTCGTACGTGCGTAAACACACGTATGCGTCTAAACCCTTGTCGTAAAACCATACGACCTCTATATCGTTTCGCCTGGAGCAGGGAAACTCTCTGTATCAGACTTTAATGACTCGACTACTACGCTGGCAGTGGGTTTAACCATAGACCGCAAGCGGCACTAGCTGTACGCAACGGTCCCCAAGTAGATGTCGATAAGAAGGCCGATGAGGAAAACCATCCGAACTCCTACTGAGCCTGATGTGACAATCTCCATACAGTCCGGTCTGTTCGTCTAAGACTATCGCATATCGGGCCTAGGGGGTGGCAAGCGTCAGTCCCCTAATAGTGGTATAAGTCGTATCAGAGTGAAGCCCATTACACCCTGAGAATCTACTGGAACCTACCAACAAATCTCGCTTGCCCTGGCCAGGTACTTTGCGTAATGGCTCTCTGACACAGCGCGATATCAACTCCCAATACCGGGAGAGAAGAATCCTGTCTAACTGCCACTGCCTCCAAGTGCTCGGGACTGCACCCAACTGCTACCTGTTTTCACGACTCCTTTGAGCCGTGGTAGGATAGTAATCTAAGAACAGTGGGACATACTCGAGGCGAAGTAGCAGTGTCAAGTCTGCGGATTATGCTGTACTCATGTCACCTGGAAACTGTTAACTGACGACTGGTACAAAACCAACCTACAGTTCCCTGCGAGTCCTATCCGGTGTACCCGTAACCCAACGAGCATCTATATACTATCTCCAGTACTACGTACTGACGGCTGTGGGACAGACCATCTCCCCAACTGGGATGAGAGGCGTTCACACTAATCTACTCCAGAGTATCGATGCCCTGTCTCGATAATCCTACGACTAGGGACCTGAATAAGGATGCGCTTGTAGACTACCCAGCCCCCACTAGTGTGACTGCCATCACAACGCTGGTAGTCAAGCAGGATCCTAAGAGCTCTATCAATACGTATACTCACATATTAAGATAGAAAAACCAAGTAGCATACTACCATGTTTAGCAAGACTGTTATATATATGTGAATATCCCAATCTTCCATTAAGTAATATACAAACTAGTATGATACAATAATGGCCCCTAGGGCATATACACTAACAATCTCCTACTTGCACTAGGGCCATATACTGGCATATCGAAGACCGATGATCTCGAGTAGCCTCTCGAACTGAATCTGAGGTATGGCCTTCATGAATGGATCAGCAATGTTCTCTTCAGTAGCAACTCTCCGAACCTCGATCTCCCGACGATCAATGATCTCCCTGATCAGGTGATACCGCCTTAAGATGTGTCTGGACTTCTGATGGGACCTTGGTTCCTTCGCTAAAGCTATAGCTCCGTTGTTGTTGCAATACAAAGGTATTGGATCAACATTGGTAGGAACCACCTGAAGTTCTGTTAGGAACTTCTTCATCCAGACCGCTTCTTTTGCGGCATCGCAAGCAGCAATATACTCCGCTTCCATCGTCGAGTCAGCAACGGTGTCCTGCTTGGAACTCTTACAGCACACCACCCCTCCATTGAGGGTAAAGACATAACCCGACATGGACTTGGAATCGTCCTTATCACTCTGGAAGCCGGAATCAGCAAAGGCCTCTAACTTGAGATCTTTTCCGCCGTATACCAAGAACATCTCCTTAGTTCATCTCAGGTACTTGAGAATGTTCTTTACTGCTATCCAGTGATTCTCTCCTGGGTCTGACTGATACCGGCTTACCACGCTGAGTGCGTAAGCTACATCTGGTCTAGTACACAACATCACATACATTATAGAGCCTACCGCAGAAGCGTAGGGTATAATAGACATGCGTTCCCTTTCCAAATCAGTCTTGGGAGACATCTCTTTGGAGAGGGTGATTCCGTGACAAGCCGGTAGATTACCGTGCTTAGAATCTTCCATACTGAATCTTTTCAGTATAGTGTTGATATACTTGAACTGCGAAAGTCCCAACATCCTCTTGGATCTATCACGATAGATCCGGATCCCCAGAATGTAAGAGGCATTACCCAGGTCTTTCATGGAGAACCTGTGTGACAAGAATCCTTTGACAAATTGTAGCATAGAAATGTCATTTCCTATTAATAGAATGTCATCCACGTACAAGACGAGGAATACGACACTTCTGGCTACAACTTTACAATATATACATGGTTCATCTGGACTTTTGATAAATTCATATTCTTTGATTGTTTCATCAAAAAAGATGTTCCAACTCCTCAATGCTTGCTTTAGTCCATAAATGGACTTAAGCAACTTGCATACTTTACCGCTGCTCCTACTCTGATTGAAACCTTCTGGCTGATCCATATAGACGCACTCTTCTAAATTACCATTCAGAAAAGCCGTCTTTACGTCCATCTGCCAGATTTCATAATCATGGAAGGCAGCAATAGCAAGAAGGACCCGAATGGATTTGAGCATAGCCACTGGAGAAAAAGTTTCGTCATAGTCCAAACTGTAGGGTTCCTAGGCACTCTAAGGAGGTCTCACAAGGCATCAACCATGCCAAATTCAAATTTTACAAGTGCCGAGAAACCCTAATACGGATCGTTGACTAGAGTTTAGGCGAAACTAGAAGCTAGTTAACAACTTAACTAAAGGGTAAACGGAAATACAACCTTTGTAGATCCGGTCCTCCACCTCCATAGCTCCGCGATGAAGTCCCCTCGCTGCGATCATCGGATCCCGGGCTCTAGCGTCGGCTTCATCGGAGAAATGGGCGGGCTAGGTCATCGACTTCGATGCCGAAAATGATTTACGTCGAGGCAACACAAGATCAAGCTCCAACTTCACCAAGCCATGAAACTTGTGAATAAAACACCCTATACTACTTGGCAAGTGGTAGAGAATGAAGAAATAGGAAGTGGGTTCATTTTAGAATTGGATTTCTCACTCATTTCATCAAGTTGCCATTGATGGTTGCAAGCTTTCTTCTTCTTGAAGAAGAAGAAGAAGAAAAGAATTATGATAAGAATATTGGAAAATAGAAAATGAGGTGATTCTTATCATATCTCAACCATGGTCAAGTGTAGAGAATAAACTAGGGTTAAGTTGAATGGTTAGGTTAAAGGAAAGAAACAAAATGGTCAAGATTTCAAACCTTCATGAAGTTTCAACAAAAGAACAAAATTAGCCACCATCTTATTTCTTTCTCAAATAAATAAATAAATAAGCAAATAAAGAAAATGAAACCCTAACCATTAACTAACCATGGTTTAACACAAACATACACTCAAGTTAGCATGTATCATCAAACATGATACAAACTTGTGCACAAAAATATATCACATATACAATGTGCACAAACAAGTGAGAAAAACATCTTAAGTGAACCAATATTAGTTAATGTAAAGTAATATATCAAATATATAATTATACATTAAATCATTAAATCAACAGTTGATTTAACGATCCGGTCATATCGCATATGACCGACTAATATTCAATGTATCGGCTTATCGAATCAATCCTTGATTCGATAACTAGGTTATATCACATACAACCAATCGATACATTCATCGCGAGAATAGAATACGGTATCACATACACGCATTATTCTCGGTCTCACACATATCTCATATGGACTCCTATTTCGTTTCGCTTGTGCCAGGAAAGCTCTGTGTAGGACTCTAAAGACTCGTCAATACGCCAGCAGCAGGTGATGATCATATCAAACACCCACAAGCCGCAAGCGGTCTGCTAAACGTAGGGCCACCCGGGTATTGAGCGATCAGAATATCGACGAGCAAGCCCGCTCACACTCCTGTGAATCCAACCAGTATCACTTACCGTACAGTCCGGTCTGTTCGTCTGATATGTCGCATATCTTGCCTAGGGGTGGTAAACGTCAGACCCCAATAGCTCGATAAGTGATGTCTATATGAGGTCTATAACAGTTCGAGAAACTACTGGTAACACTTACCAGTAAATCTCAGCAACCCTCGCCAGGGATTTCCGGTTATAGCCAATCGAACACAGTGCAACATCAACTCCCTATACCGGGAAAGACGAATTCCCTCCTATCGCTCATTGCCTCCATGTGATTCGGGACTGTACCCAAAAACCACCGTTTTTCATGCCCTCTTGGACGTGGTAAGGTGGAAATCAAAGCACAGTGGGAATCACACAAGACTCTATGACGATCTCGGGTCTACAGACTAACCTGTACCAGTGTCACCAGAGAACTGCCATCTGACGTAAGGTATAATACCATCTGGGAGTTCTCGGCGAGTCCGTCCAGTGTACCCAGTCTCCACTGAGCACCCGTATATCATCTCTGATGTTAAACACCAATGGATATGGGATCATCCATCGCCCATCTGTATGGGTCGAGAAGGTATACGCTAGTCTACTCTGCTATACCGATGCCCTATCTCGATACACCCACGACTAGGGACCTTGAAGGATGTACTTATGGACTACCATATCCCCACTAGTATGATCCGTATCATAGTCCAGGTAGTCAAGTACACATCCTAAGGGCTTTACCAACATGTAACAGAGAGACAATCAGTATACACGTTAAGATAAAGAGCAACCAGATAGCATACTATCATGTCAAGCAAGAAAGTCCTCCCTATATATGTCCAAGCATCCACTACAATATACATCCTATGTATAGTAATGGCCTCTAGGGCATACATATAACTAACAATCTCCCACTTGCACTAGGGCCATCTGATAGCAGTGGTTGTAATATCTCATACTCAACCATCCCATAAAAGTCTCTCTCTGGGAAAAGGCCTTTGTGAGTGGATCCGCCGTGTTGTCCTCTGAGTCTGTTCTCCTAACCTCGATCACCCTTGAGATCAACCATCTCCATGATCTGGTGATACTGCCTTAGAATATGTCTGGGTCACTGATGGGACCGGCGTTCCTTGGTATAAGCCACAACTCCATTGTCTCAAAATGGTAGGAACGTAGTTCATCTCATGAACCAATATACACCCAAACGGCCTCTTTGGTAGCATCTTAAGTAGCGATGTATCCTGTCTTTATCGTCTAGTTAGCCACGGTATCTAGCTTGGAACTCTTTCAACATACCGTCCCTCCACTTAGGGTAAAGACAATGCCTGTGACTGACTTTCAGTCGTCCTTATCACTCTGCAACCTTTCCAGTGATTCTCCCCAGAATCGATTGATACTATCTCACTTCAACTAGTGAGAGTCCTAACATCCATTTAGATCTATCTCATAGATCCAAAACCCAGGATTTAGGAGGTATCACTTTGATCCTATATGGAGAATCCTCGTGATAAGCGGAGATTGACTGAGCATAGCATAGGAAACTCCTTCCCTATCATGAGTATGTCATCCACGTACTCTACGAGGATCGTCACCATACTCCCTACTACCTTTTTGTTTATACAAGGTTCATCTACCATTTTGATGACGTCAAACTCTTTGACTACTTCATCAAAACAGACGTTCCAACTCCGCGATGCCTGCTTTATCCTATAAAGCATCTTGTATACATTTCCGCTGCTCCCAATGTCTACGAAGCTCTCTAGCTGTGTACTTACAGACGCTCTATTCTAAAACATCATTTTAGAAAAGCAGTCATGACACCAAACCGCCAGATATTGTAGTCATGGTATGTAGCCGTGGCAAGTAGGATCCGGATGGACTTAAGCATAGCCACTGGAAAAGGTTTCATCATTATCCACGCCTGGTCGATGACGAAAACCTTTAACAATTCTAGCTTTGAAAGTCTCAACTTTTCCATCTACACCAAGTAATCTTCTCAAGATATACTTGCTCCTGATGGGGATTTAACCCTTCAGATATAGCAACCAAAGTCCATACTTTGCTGGTGTACAAGGATTCCATCTCAGATCGCTAAGTATCCAGCCATTCTTACAGAGTCCCTACTCTCGATGGCCTGCTCGAAACTAGTTGGTCATCATCTCATGATGCAATCCTCGCTCCCACTGTCATAGAGAAACCGAAGTATCTCTCAGGTGGGTGAGGAATCCTACTAGATCGGCGGAGAGGCTGAGGTTCGTTGGTAACCATTGAATCCTTTGGTTTTATCAAATCATCTGCTGTAGTTTGTATAGCTGGAACCTTTCCAGTTCTACATTACAGACCTTTCCTCGAGCATGTCCGGATTTTGCTTTTAGACATAGGCCGGTCAACCCCAAATCTTAACTAGCTTAAGACATGGGTTATTCCCTTTCCATATCACATATGAAGTGGTAGGCAACTGATTTGATTTGAACCCTATTCAATAGGTATGCAGCTTCTCAAGTGCATAACTCCTAAAAGGAAATAGGTAACTCAGTAGTACTCATCATAGAGCACAACTTATCATATAGGGTGTGATTGCTCCGCCCCGATATACCATCGTGCTATGGTGTATACGGTGGAGTAATGCTGAGAGAGAATCTCATTCTGCTTTAGAATAGTCCAGGAATTCCGTGCTCAAGTATTCTCCTCCTTGATCACATCAAAGGACATAATACTTATACCCGTATTGGTTCTCTACTTCTAACTTATATTCTGTGAATATCTCAAAAGGTTCGGACTTGTGTTTCAAATGGAACATATGACTGAATTTTGAGAGATCATCAGAGAATGTAATGAAGTACAAAGAACCGGTCTTGGCATATGTAGACAGGCGACCTTACGTACATCAACATGTATCAATCCCAAAAGTTTACTAACTCTTTCTCTGTTTCCAGTAAACGGAGCTATGGTCATCTTATCTTTGTGACATGACTGGCAAGTTTCATAAGATGTAAATTCAAACTGATTTAAATATGCATCTTTATGTAACTTCAGCTAGTCGGGTCGCATTGATATGACCCAGTCTACAATACCTCAAGAAGAATTTGTTCATTTCTGAACTCTTCCACTTGTGTGTGTTCTATATACTAAGAACTGTAGTTTGATTTAGAACATCAATGCTTTTAGATAACGTGCCTGAACCGATCAACTTTTGATATAGGAATTGTTCAAAACATTATCCAACAATACAAAATTTTATCATTTCTTTACTAATAAAGAGACTGATATGATTTTGTATATCAGGTTCGGTATCTAATAACATTCGTTCAGAATCAATGTATTTGTAATACAGGGTGACAGTGACCAACAGACTTGGCTGCAACACTTGCCCCGTTTTCTGCCTCATGAAACTTATCACCCGTTCTCAGTCCTCTACCTTTCTTTAGCCCATGTAACAGATTACATATCTGTGATCCTGATCCGGTATCAAATACCCAGGACACAGAGGATACTGAGAAACAGTCCTTTGTACTGAACGCACCCGAAGGAGATGCATCTTATGCACTTTCTTCGTTTGGGCGGCAAGGGAATTCTGGTAATCCCCAATTTCCTGCTCTGTCTTATAACAATTATAAGTTGGAGCGGGATCAACGTTCCCCAGCTCAGTATAACAAGCGGGTTCGGTCAATATTCCGTATTATTATCTTGATTAAGGCGTGATATGGTCGCTACCTGGAGTGAGAGAGAAGAAAACACTCAGCGTGCGCTCTTGCAAGAATAGATTGGTTATTATTTTATCTAATTAGGATGGCTCCCACTATTTTTATCAAATCTTCCTTCAAACCCTAAAAGGAAAGACTAGCCGGGATTAATTACAAACTACAAGTTTGCTAATCTTTCAGCCAGGCCAGTGTCGGTACTTTAAGGGAGGTCCCCCGTGCTATCGCACGAACCTAATTAATGTAAACCTCGTTTTCCCAGAGGCGTAACCTCGTTAATACCTTTCTAGAAACCTACTTGATAGGCTAATTGTAATGTGTAAAACTCTCCCAGGAGTAACTCTTACTCGCAGTGGGTATAGGGATCCAACTATCTCATAGAAGGTATGCAATCTCATTGCAAATTTCAACACTTGAAATTCCCGATAATTTTGCCCCCAACGTGCTATGACCTTGACGAAAGCCAACAAACCATAGCCCGCTAGTCAAGTTCAACCCGTCATTTCTTGATTGAATTAAACCCACCCGCACGACCCTTGACAAAAGCCAACAAAGCCGCACGACTACCCTAATCCAATCGCATCTTATGAAGTAGATAAGCAGCATATAGCTACCGCACACTGCACCTTGATGAAAGCCAACAAATGCAGCACGAATACTATATACAACTCATCTGAAATGACGGAGGGCTACGACAGGTTTTTTGTGAAAACCTATTGCGTAATGAACGTGATATCGTTGTAGAATCAAATGATTTTAAAATGGAGTGTTTTTTAGGCTTTTCTAGTTTTGCTAAAGGAGTCACTCCCGGTGAAGGGATCGTCGGTCCTTTCCTCATCGAATGAGGTGCGGGATATATCATATATATCACTGTGCAAAGCAGAAACTATAGACGCAATCAAAAAGACAAACTGAGGGTTGTAGCATCTGCCAGTTATTGCTAAAGGAGTCACTCCCGGTGAAGGGATCTCGGTCCTTTTCTTATCGAATAAGGTGCAGGATATATCATATATACCGCTGTGCAAAGCAAGAACTGTAGCTACCTGTTTTATTTTTGAAATTCGATTCCACAACATCTTAGGTTTCTTTACTTTCATTAATTACATTAATGAAGTCCCATCATTTAAGTGCACCTAAACATCACAGATAAATACGACGTACACTTATGCCATCCGCATTCGCCTCGATGTCCCATCGTGCACCGTTAGGTTAGGTGACTAACGGCAGAGCGGGGCAGGGCTAGCGCGGATGTAAAACATAAGTAACGTCTATATAATATATCATATATACTATATAAAGTATCCATCACAGAACATATCACATGATCACATCACAGATATCGCAGCAGAAGAATCATATGAAATATTGGATATACTAGGACGTCCGTGTTTTCAATACGAGCCAGTATAAAACACGGATTCCACGGTCGCGATGAATAGCCAAACCCACACCCCTAGACCTCTACGAGAGCGGCAAGCAACCCTACCAATTCTAGAGTTAGGAGACCCGGACTCGACTCCTCGAGTTGGTCTCCCACTGGACTCCAGAACCCGGTTACTTGTGCCCTCCTCCTTGGGTCTATCCTAGTGCGGAAAAGTAAATAATATACAAAATGTGACATCTTACGCAACCTGGAAGTGCCCCAATAAAAGAATATTACATACAAGTTTTTACATGAATGAAAATGAAAAACACTCATCTCACATAAAAAAACCCCGGCTATTCAAACACGACGATCCAATATAACATATCCAGCAACACATAACAACACATGTCATCAACGTAAGTAAATATGCGCATCCTAATTGTCGTTGACATATAGCAACGAAACCGGCGATATCATATATTACACTTACGGTCACAGAAAAGAAAGTATAAAACTACAACAGTTGGAATCCGCAACCTCTTTAGACATCGCATGCCCAATCAAATGAACTACTTAGACATCGCATGCCTAACAATTATAAACCCCGCATTTTAGTCTCATTATCGAAAACTCTTTTCAATATCAAGTTGGGCAATTCAACAAGATTCCCGACATCCTGATCGAATGATCGTCGCAAAATTTAGTAGACGGCTGCACCCCCGACGGCGTCGACGAAGTGCACCAAGGCGGAACACCGCTGCCGCGAGCACCCGAACGGATGCTTTCGGCGACGGGGTTCTTCTATAGTCACTTGGTCGGGGCTATGGGGTGAGGTTGTCTATTATGTTTACCCGGCGAGTATCCGCGTACACTACGTGATTTCGACGGACTTTTGATCACATCAAAATTTCGTGGCAACCGATCAAGTGAGACTAAAGTGCTATGTTTATAACATTCATTCAGTTATCTCATAACTACTTGTGGATTCCAAATATTGTATCAAATTCCAGATAAATAGAAAATGTTAAACTTTCCGATCGAACAATCGAACACCCAAGTTTTCCCAAAACAGATCAACACATGATATAAGTTTAAAAACATTCAGTTCATGCCTCAGTACCAACGGTCCAGCCGTAGAAGGGTCAAGTCAACGCCTCACATGTGGCACGCCGTACTGCCCCAAACCCGAAGGTTCGAAGGGCAGTTCAAGACGGTCACATAATCGAGTTAAGTTTTGTTGTCTTCTAGAGGGACCATCGTGTTACTTGCACTACTTAGAACGTTATTAAACCACGGAAAGATCCAACACATGGAAATTTCCCGACAAGGGAAAAGATGGGTATTTATATCCGGTCGAATTTTTTAACATATTCTAAAAATATCCGGAAAGCCACATAGACAAAGTCTGATAATCCGATCGAATCATTGAAGCTCCAAAACACCCCAGAAAACTCAACTCTTGAGTTCAGATTAAAAAAAATACCAGAAAACTCAGCACCTCAAGAAACAAATTACTGTGCAAAATTGGAAGGCTGACGTCATCAGATGGCCGCGGAACCGCCGCAGAAGCCAGGCTTCTGCCGCGGTTCCGCCGCGGGTTAAACGTATCTTTTGGTAATTTTTGCACCGTAATTCTTAGAACTTCCTGCTAAATTTTTTAAGAATTTTAAATCTGGAAAAAAACCATTTTTTAAAAAATGCCCAGAGAGCATTTTGGATTAGGGTTTCGATGTTCCTTCGGATTTCAAACGTCGTCTACACTTCGCCTAAGGCTCTAGCTAGGCTCTGATACCACTGTAGGGTTCCTAGGCACTCTAAGAAGGTCTCACAAGGCATCAACCATACCAAATTCAAATTTTACAAGTGCCGAGAAACCCTAATACAGATCGTTGACTAGAGTTTAGGCGAAACTAGAAGCTAGTTAACTACTTAACTAAAGGGTAAACGGAAATACAACCTTTGTAGATCTGGTTCTCCACCTCCATAGCTCCGCGATGAAGTTCCCTCGCTGCGATCATCGGATCCCGGGCTCTAGAGTGGGCTTCATCGGAGAAATGGGCGGGCTAGGTCGTCGACTTCGATGCCGAAGATGATCTACGTCGAGGCAACACAAGATCAAGCTCCAACTTCACCAAGCCATGAAACTTGTGAAGAAAACACCCCATACTACTTGGCAAGTGGTAGAGAATGAAGAAATAGGAAGTGGGTTCACTTTAGAATTGGATTTCTCACTCATTTCATCAAGTTGCCATTGATGGTTGCATGCTTTCTTCTTCTTGAAGAAGAAGAAAAGAATTATGATAAGAATATTGGAAAATAGAAAATGAGGTGATTCTTATCATATCTCATCCATGGTCAAGTGTAGAGAATAAACTAGGGTTAAGTTGAATGGTTAGGTTAAAGGAAAGAAACAAAATGGTCAAGCTTTCAAACCTTCATGAAGTTTCAACAAAAGAACAAAATTAGCCACCATCTTATTTCTTTCTCAAATAAATAAATAAATAAGAAAATAAAGAAAATGAAACCCTAACCATTAACTAACCATGGTTTAATACAAACATACACTCAAGTTAGCATGTATCATCAAACATGATACAAACTTGTGCATAAAAATATATCACATATACAATGTGCACAAACAAGTGAGAAAAACATCTTAAGTGAACCAATATTAGTTAATGTAAAGTAATATATCAAATATATAATTATACATTAAATCATTAAATCAACAGTTGATTTAACGATCCGGTCATATCGCATATGACCGACTAATATTCAATGTATCGGCTTATCGAATCAATCCTTGATTCGATAACTAGGTTATATCACATACAACAAATCGATACATTCATCGTGAGAATAGAATACGGTATCACATACACGCATTATTCTCGGTCCCGCACATATCTCATATGCGCTCCTATTTCGTTTCGCTTGAGCCAGGAAACCTCTGTGTAGGACTCTAAAGACTCGTCAATACGACGGCAGCAGGTGATGATCATATCAAACACCCATAAGCCGCAAGCGGTCTGCTAAACGTAACGGCCACCCGGATATTGAGCGATCAGAAGATCGACGAGCAAGCCCGCTCACACTACTGTGAATCCAACCAGTAACACTTACCGTACAGTCCGGTCTGTTCGTCTGATATGTCGCATATCTTGTCTAGGGGTGGTAAACGTCAGACCCCAATAGCTCGATAAGTCGTGTCGAGATGAGGTCTATAACAGTTCGAGAAACTACTAGTAACACTTACCAGAAAATCTCAGAAACCCTGGCCAGGGATTTCCGGTTATAGCCAATCGAACACAGTGCAACATCAACTCCCTATTCCGGGAGAGACGAATTCCCTCCTATCGCTCATTGCCTCCATGTGATTCGAGACTGTACCCAAAAACCACCATTTTGCACGCCCTCTTGGACGTGGTAAGGTGGAAATCAAAGCACAGTGGGAATCACACAAGACTCTATGACGATCTCGGGTCTACAGACTAACCTGTACCAGTGTCACAAGAGAACTGCCATCTGACGTAAGGTATAATACCATCTGGGAGTTCTCGGCGAGTTCGTCCAGTGTACCCAGTCTTCACTGAGCACCCGTATATCATCTCTGATGTCAAACACCAATGGATATGGAATCATCCATCGCCCATCTATATGGGTCGAGAAGGTATACGCTAGTCTACTCTGGTATACCGATGCCCTGTCTCGATACACCCACGACTAGGGACCTTGAAGGATGTACTTATGGACTACCATTTCCCTACTAGTATGATCCGCATCATAGTCCAGGTAGTCAAGTACACATCCTAAGGGCTTTACCAACATGTAACAGAGAGATAATCAATGTACACGTTAAGGTAAAGAGTAACCAGATAGCATACTATCATGTCGAGCAAGAAAGTCCTCCCTATATATGTCCAAGCATCCACTACAATATACATCCTATGTATAGTAATGGCCTCTAGGGCATACATATAACTAACACAAACCAGGTTTTTAACGAAAACCCTTTGCAACAAGTCTAGCCTTATAGGTTTCCACCTGTCCATCTACACCAATCTTTTTCTTGAAGATCCATTTGCATCCTATGGGTTTTACCCCATCTGGAGCAAAGTCCAAAGTCCATACTTTGTTGGTGTACATGGACTCCATTTCGGTCCGCATTGCATCTAGCCATCATACCGAGTTGCCGCTCTGGATGGCCTGCTGGAAGCTAGTAGGTTCATCGTCATCAATGATGCAATCCTCTCTATCTCCATCTATAAGAAAACCGTAGTATCTCTCAGGCGGATGAGACGGCCTACTACTCCTGCGGAGGGGTGCGGGAATGTCCTGTTCTTCTTGAACTACTGGTTCTACCAAACTATCAGTAGTAGTCTGTGGTTCTGGAATTTCTTCCAGTTCTATTTCGCTCCCACTTATTTCCTTTTCTAAAAACTGTTGTTCTAGAAAATGGGCATTACGAGAAACAAAAACCTTTTGTTCCTCTGCGTAATAGAAATAATATCCCTTGGAGTTCTTTGGATATCCCACAAACTTACACTGTACTGATTGTGCCCCGAGCTTGTCCACATACTGCTTTTTAACAAAAGCTGGACATCCCCATATCTTTATATGCTAAAGATGGGGTTTCTTCCCAGTCCACATCTGATATGGAGTGGTAGGCACAGTCTTGGTAGGAGCCCTATTCAGAAGATATGCTGCTGATTCTACCGCATAACCCCAGAAAGATCGCGGTAACTCAGCATTACTCATCATGGATCGTACCATATCCAATAGGGTTCGATTCCGTCTCTCCGATACACCGTTATGCTGTGGAGTGTATGGAGGAGTAAGCTGAGAGAGAATTCCTTTCTCTTTTAGGTAACCTAGGAACTCGGCGCTTAAGTATTTACCACCTCGATCAGATCTTAGTGTCTTGATACTTTTGCCGGTTTGGCTTTCTACTTCATTCTTATACTCCTGGAATTTTTCAAAAGCCTCGGATTTATGTTTCATCAGATAAATGAATCCGTACCTTGAATAATCATCCGTAAAAGTAATGAAATAGGAAAAACCACCTCTTGCATGAGTAGACATTGGACCACATACATCGCTGTGTATGAGTCCTAAGAGCTCGCTCGCTCTTACTCCATGTCCAGTGAATGGAGTCTAAGTCTTCTTTCCTTTGAGACATGATTCACAAGTGGCATAAGTTTGATATTCGAACGAGTCGAAATATCCTTCTCTATGTAACTTAGTTATCCTTGTCTCATTGATGTGACCTAGTCTACAATGCCATAAGAAAGCCTTATTTAAATCTGGAGACTTTCTTTTTAGTGTGTTCTGGACATTAGAAATCTGGAGTTGGTTTAAGACATATATACCGTTATTTAGTGTACCGGACCCAATCAAACCATGATTAAGGTGGATGTTAACAACATCACTTACAAACGTCAAATCAAAACCTTTATTTGATAACAAGGAAACTGATATGATATTACACGTTAAGCTAGGTACATAAAAACAGTTATGTAAAACCAAAATGTGTCCACTCGTCAATCCCAGGTGATAATCCCCGACGGACACAGCTTCCACGCTAGCTCCGTTAGCAACCTTTAGGGTCATATCACCTTCCTTCAGCACTCTACGGTTTCTCAGTGCCTGCAATGAATTGCATATATGATATCCTGATCCGGTATCCAATACCCAGGAAGTAGAGTTGATTGACAAACAATTCTCAATTACAAACACACCTGAAGTCGAAGCTACAGCTTGCTTCGGTCCCTGGTTCTTGGCGTTCCACGCCTTGCAATCCTTCTTCCAGTGCCCTTTCCTGTGACAATGGAAGCACTCATCCTGGACCACTACCGGCTGTAGGGTTCCTAGGCACTCTAAGGAGGTCTCACAAGGCATCAACCATGCCAATTTCAAAAATTTCCCGTGCCGAGAAACCCTAATGCGATCGTTGACTAGAGTTTAAGGCGAAAACGATAACTAGTTAACAACTTAACTAAGAGTGAACGAAAATACAACCTTTGTAGATCCGGTTCTCCACCTCCATATCTCCGCGTTGACGTCCCTCCGCTGCGATCATCGGATCCCGGACTCTAGCGATGGTATCGTCGAATAAATGATCGGGCTAGGTCGTCGACTTCGATGCCGAAGATGATCTACGTCGAGGCAACACAAGATCAAGCTCCAACTTCACCAAGTCATGAAACTTGTGAAGAAAACACCCTATACTACTTGGCAAGTGGTAGAGGATGAAGAAATAGGAAGTGGGGTCACTTTAGAATTGGATTTCTCACACTTTTTCTCATTTCACCATTGAAGCTAGCAAGCTTCTTTCTTCTTGAAGAAGAAGAAGAAGAAGATGATAATATGATAAGAATATGAATAAATTGAAATAAATTCATTCTTATCATTTTATCAACCATGGTTAAGTGTAGAGAATAAACCAAGGTTAGGTGAATGGTTAGGTTTAGCATGAAACAAAAATGGTAGACTTATTCAAAGCTTCATGAAGCTTCAACTACAAAACAAAGAAAGCCACCATTTCTCTTCTTGCCAAAGAAATAAATAAATAAATGAATAAATAAATAATAACCCTAACCATTTACTTAACCATGGTTTAAATCAAACATACACCCAAGTTTCCATGTATCATCAAACATGATACAATCTTGTGCACAAAAATATATCACATATACAATGTGCACAAACAAGTGAGAAAAGCATCTTAAGTGAACCAATATTAGTTAATGTAAAGTAATATATCAAATATATAATTATACATTAAATCATTAAATCAATACTTGATTTAACGATCCGGTCATATCGCATATAACCGACTAATATCAATAGTAACAACTTATCGAATCAACACTTGATCCGATACCCCGGCTATATCGCATTTAACCGATCAATGTCATAAATCGCGAGAACCAAATACGGTATAACATACTGGTAATATTCTCGGTCCCAGACATATCTCATATGCGCTCCTATTTCATTTCGCTTGAGCCAGGAAACCTTTGTGTAGGACTCTAAAGACTCGTCAATAAGCCGGCAGCAGGTGATGATCATATCAAACACCCACAAGCCGCAAGCGGTCTGCTAAACGTAACGGCCACCCGGGTATTGAGCAATCAGAAGATCGACAAGCAAGCCCGCTCACACTCCTGTGAATCCAACCAGTAACACTTACCGTACAGTTCGGTCTCGTCGTCTGATATGTCGCATATCTTGCCTAGGGGTGGTAAACGTCAGACCCCAATAGCTCGATAAGTCGTGTCGATATGTGGTCTATAACAGTTCGAGTAACTACTGGTAACACGTACCAGTAAATCTCAGCAACCCTGGCCAGGGATTTCCGGTTATAGCCAATCGAACACAGTGCAACATCAACTCCCTATACCGGGAGAGATGAATCCCCTCCTATCGCTCATTGCCTCCATGTGATTCGGGACTGTACCCAAAAACCACCATTTTGCACGCCCTCTTGGACATGGTAAGGTGCAAATCAAAGCACAGTGGGAATCACACAAGACTCTATGACGATCTCGGGTCTACAGACTAACCTATACCAGTGTCACCAGAGAACTGCCATCTGACGTAAGGTATAATACCATCCGGGAGTTCTCGGCGAGTCCGTCCAGTGTACCCAGTCTCCACTGAGCACCCGTATATCATCTCTGATGTCAAACACCAATGGATATGGGATCATCCATCGCCTATCTGTATGGGTCGAGAAGGTATTCGCTAGTCTACTCTGGTATATCGATGCCCCGTCTCGATACACCCACGACTAGGGACCTTGAAGGATGTACTTATGGACTACCATGTCCCCACTAGTATGATCTACATCATAGTCCCCACTAGTATGATCTACATCATAGTCGAGGTAGTCAAGTACACATCCTAAGGGCTTTACCAATATGTAACAGAGAGACAATCAGTATACACGTTAAGATAAAGAACAACCAGATAGCATACTATCATGTCGAGCAAGAAAGTACTCCCTATATATGTCCAAGTATCCACTACAATATACATCCTATGTATAGTAATGGCCTCTAGGGCATACATATAACTAACAATCTCCCACTTGCACTATGGACATCTGGTAGCAGTGGTTGTAGTATCTCATACTCAACCATCCCATAAAAGTCTCTCTCTGGGAATAGGCATTCGTGAGTGGATCCGCCGTGTTATCCTCTGAGTTTGCTCTCCTAATCTCGATCACCCTGGAGATCAACCATCTCCATGATCAGGTGATACTGCCTTAGAATATGTCTGGATCACTGATGGGATGGACGTTCTTTGGCATAAGCCACAACTCCATTGTCACACAATGGGGGGAACTAAGTTCATCTCATGAACTAATATACATCCAGACAGCCTCTTTGGTAGCATCTTAAGTAGCGATGTATCCAGCCTTTATCGTCTAGTATGCCACGGTATCTAGCTTGGAACTCTTCCAACATACCGTCCATTTACTCAGGGTAATGACAATGCCTGTGACTGACATTCAGTCGTCCTTATCACCCAGGAACCTTTCCAGTGATTCTCCCCAGGATCAATTGATACCATCTCACTACAACTAGTGAGAATCCTAGAATCCAATTACCTCTATCTCCTAGATGAAAACTCAGGATTTAGGAGGCATCACTTTGATCCTATATGGAGAATCCTTGTGATAAGCGGAGATTGACCGAGCGTAGCATAGGAAACTCCTTCCCTCTCAAGAGTATGTCATCCACGTACTCTACGAGGATCACCACCATACTCCCTACTTCCTTTTTGTATATACAAGGTTCATCTACCATTTTGATGATGTCAAACTCTTTGACTAACTCATCAAAACAGATGTTCTAACTCCGTGATGCCTGCTTTAATCTGTAAAGCATCTTGCACACGTTTTTGCTGCTCCCACTGTCTACGAGGCCCTCTGGCTGTGTACTTATAGACGCACTCTTCTAAAATATCATTTAGAAAAGCAGTCATGGCACCCAACCGCCAGATATCGTAGTCATGGTATGTAGCCGTGGAGAGTAGGATCTGGATGGACTTAAGCATAGCTACTTGAAAAGGTTTTACCATTATCCACGCCTGGTTGATGACGAAAACCTTTAACAAGTCTGCTTTGAAAGTCTCAACCTTTCCATGTACACCAAGTAATCTTCTCAAGATATACTTGCTCCTGATGGGGATTTAACCCTTCAGATACAGCAACCAAAGTCCATACATTGTTGGTGTATAAGGATTCCATCTCAGATCGCTAAGCATCCAGCCATTCTTACAGAGTCCCACTCCTGATGGCCAGCTCGAAACTAGTTGGGTCATCATCTCATGATGCAATCCTCGCTCCCACTGTCATCGAGAAACCGAAGTATCTCTCAGGCGGATGAGGAACCCTACCAGATCGGCGGAGAGGCTGAGGTTCGTTGGAATCTACTGAATCCTTTGGTTCTATCAAATCATCAGCTGCAGATTGTATAGCTGGAACATTTCCAGTTCTACATAACAGATCTTGCCTCGAGCTTGTCCGGATTTTGCTTTTAGACATAGGCCGGACAACCCCAAAACTTAACTGACTTAAGAGATGGGCTCTTCCCTTTTCATATCACATATGAAGTGGTAGGCAATTGATTTGATCGGAACCCTATTCAATAGGTATGCAACTTCATAAGTGCATAACACCCAAAAGGAAATAGGCAACTCAGTAGTACTCATCATAGAGCACACCATATCACATAGGGTTCTATTGCTCCGCCCCGATATACCATCGTGCTATGGTGTATACGGAGGAGTAATGCTGAGAGAGAATCTTATTCTCCTTTAGAATAGTCCAGGATTTCCGTGCTCAAGTATTCTCCTCCTTGATTACATTTAAGGATATAATACTTATACCCGTATTTTGGTTCTCTACTCCTAAATCATATTCTGTGAATATCTCAAAAGGTTCGAACTTGTATTTCAACAGGAACATATGTCTGAATCTCGAGAGATCATCAGAGAATTTAATGAAGTATAAAGAACCAGTCCTGGCATGTGTAGACAGGGGACCTTACCTACATCATCATGTAGCAGCCCCAAGAGTTTATTAAATCTTTCTCTGTTTCCAATAAATAGAGCTATGGTCATCTTATCTTGGTGACATGACTGGCAAGTTTCACAAGATGTAAATTCAAACTGATTTAAATATGCATCTAAATGTAACTTCAGCCAGTCGGGTCGCATTGATATGACCTAGTCTACAATGCCTCAAGAAGGAATCGTTCATTTCTGAACTCTTCCTCTTGTGTGTGTTCTGTATACAAGGAACTGTAGTTTGATTTAGAACGTTAATGCTTTTAGATAACGTGCCTGAACCGATCAACTTTTGAAATAGGAAATGTTCAAAACATTTTCCAACAATACAAAATTATATCCTTTCTTTACTAATAAAGAGACTGATATGATTTTGTATATCAGGTTCGGTATCTAATAGCATTTGTTCAGAATCAATGTATTGGTAATACAGGGTGACAGTGACCAACAGACTTGGCTGCAACACTTGCCCCGTTTTCTGTCTCATGAAACTTATCACCCGTTCTCAGTTCTCTGCCTTTCTGTAGCCCTATGTAACAGATTACATATCTGGGATCCTGATCAGGTATCAGAGGATACTGAGAAACAGTTCTGTATAATGAACACACCCGAAGGAGATGCATCATATGCACTTTCTTCGTTTGGGCGGCATAGGAATTCTGGTATTCCCCTATTTCCTGCTCTGTCTCATAACAATTATAAGTAGGAGCGGGACCAACGTTTCCCAGCTCAGTATAACAAGAGGGTTCGGTCAATACATCCATATTATTATCTTGATTAAGGCGTGATATGGTCGCTACCTGGAGAGAGAGAGATGAAAACACTCAGCGTGCGCTCTTGTAAGATCAGATTGGTTATAATTTTATCTAATCAGGATGACTCCCACTGTTTTTATCAAATCTTCTTTCAAACCTTAAAAGGAAAGACTAGCCGGGATTAATTACATACTACAAGTTTGCCAATCTTTCAGCCAGGCCAGTGTCGGTACTTTGAGGGAGGTCCCCCGTGCTTTCGCACGGACCTAATTACAATAAACCTCGTTTTCCCAGAGGCGTAACCCCATTGACACCTTTCTAGACACCTACTTGATCGGCTAATTGTAATGTGTAAAACTCTCCCAGGAGTAACAATTACTCGCAGCGGGTATCGGGATCCAACTATCTCATAGAAGGTATGCAATCTCATTGCAAATTTCAACACTTGAAATTCCCGATAAAATTTTGCCCCTAACCTCCTATGACCTTGACAAAGGCCAACAAACTATAGGATGCTAGTCAAGTTCAACCCGTCATTTCCTGATTGAATTAAACCCACCCGCACGACCCTTGACAAAGGCCAACAAGGTCGCACGACTACTCTAACCCAATCTGCATCATATGCATAAGCAGATAAGCACCAGTTAGCTACCGCACACTACGCCTTGACAAAGGCCAACAAACGCAGCACGAATACTAACTACTACTTATCTGAAATGACGGAGGGCTACGACAGGTTTTTCTGAAAACCTATTGCGTAATGAACTTGATATCGTTGTAGAATCAAATGATTTTAAAATGGCGTGTTTTTTAGGCTTTTCTAGTTTTGCTAAAGGGGTCACTCCCGGTGAAGTGATCGTCGGCCCTTTCCTCGTCGAATGAGGTGCGGGATATATCATATATATCACTGTGCAAAGCATAAACTATAGAAGCAATCAAAAGACAAACCGAGGGTAGTAACATCTGCCAGTTATTGCTAAAGGAGTCACTCCCGGTGAAGGGATCTCGGTCCTTTCCTTATCGAATAAGGTGCAGGATGTTCTACTAGGAACACCGCGATGCAAAACAAGAACTGTAGCTACCTGTTTTATTTTGAAATTCGATTCCACAACATCAATTAGGTTTATTTTCTTTCATTAATCATATTAATGAAGTCCCATCATTTAAGTACCTAAACATTACAGATAAATACGACGTACACTTATGCCATCCGCATTCGCCTCGATGTCCTCTCGTGCACGTTAGGTTAGGTAACTAACGCCAGAGCAGGGCAGGGCTAGCGCGGGTGTAAAACATAAGTAACGTATATATAATATATCATATATACTATATATTGTATCTATAACAGAACATTACATGATCACAACACAGATAACGCAGCAGAAAATATCATATGAAATATTGGATATACTAGGACGTCCGTGTTTTTAATACGAGCCAGTATAAAACACGGATTCCACGGTCGCGATGAATAGCCAAACCCACACCCCTAGACCCCTACGAGTGCGTCAAGCAACCCTACCAATTCTAGAGTTAGGAGACCCGGACTCGACTCCTCGAGTTGGTCTCCCACTGGACTCCAGAACCCGGTTACTTATGCCCTCCTCTTTGGGTCTATCCTAGTGCGGAAAAGTAAATAATATACAAAGGTGACATCTTCCGCAACCTGGTAGTGCCCCAATAAAAGAATATTACATACAAGTTTTTACATGAATGAAAATGAAAACCACTCATCTCACATAAAAAAAACCCCGGCTATTCAAACACGACGATCCAATATAACATATCCAGCAACACATAACATCACATGTCATTAACGTAAGTAAATGTGCGCATCCCAATTGTCGTTGACATATATCAACGAAACCGGCGATATCACACATTACACTTACGGTCGCAGAAAAGAAAGTGTAAAACTACAACAGTTGGAATCCGCAACCTACTTAGACATCGCATGCTTAACCATCTGAATTTCTTAGACATCGCATGCCTAACAATTATAAACCCCGCATTTTAGTCTCATTATCGAAAACTCTTTTCAATATCATGTCGGGCAATTCAACAGGATTCCCGACATTCTGATCGAATGCTCGTCGCAAAGTTTACTAGGCGGCCGCACCCCCAATGCCGTCGACGAAGTGCACCAAGGCGGAACACCGCTACCGCGAGCACCCGAACGGATGCTTTCGGCGACGGGGTTCTCCTACAGTCACTTGGTCAGGGCTATGGGGCGTGACTATCTATTAAGTTTTACCGGCGAGTATCCGCGTACGCTACAAGATTGCGACGGACTTTTGATCGCATCAAAATTCCGTGGCAACCGATCAAGTGAGACTAAAGTGCTATGTTTATAACATCCATTCAGTTATCTCATAACGACTTGTGAATTCCAATTATTGTATCACATTCCAGATAAATAGAAAATGTTAAACTTTCTGATCGAACAGTCAAACACCCAAGTTTTTCCGAAACAGCTCAACACATGAAATAAGTCTAAAAACATCCACTTCATGCCACAGTAGCGACGGTCCAGCCGTGAAGGGTCAAGCCAACGCCTCACATGTGGCACGCCGTACTGCCCCAAACCCTAAGGTTCAAAGGGAAGTTCAAGATGGTCACATAATCGAGTTAAGGTTTGTTGTCTTCTAGAGGGTCCATCGCGTTACTTGCACTACTTAGAACGTCTTTAAACTACGGAAAGATCCAACACTTGGAAATTTCCCGACAGGGGAAAAAGTGGGTATTTATATCCGGTCGAACTTTTCAACATTTTCTAAAATTATCCGGAAAAACACAGACGAAGTTAAACTTCCCGATCGAAACACGGAATCCCCAATACAACCCAGAAAACTCAACTGTTGAGTATACATTAAAATTACCCAGAAAACACAGGAGTCAATTATAAACATTACTGTGCAAAGTGTGGTCAAAGAATCAACAGTATGGCCGCGGAACCGCTGCGCCACATGGGGTACGGCCACGGTTCCGCGGCGGTTTGACGGAGTTAGGACTCCGTTTTGCACAGTAATTCATAAAAAACCCTGCTTAATTTTCTGCATATTTTTAATATTGAAAAATCCACATTTCCAAAAAAAGGACAGAGAGGGGTATGAATTAGGGTTTCGTGTTTCGTTCGGATTTCTAACATCGTCTACACTTCTCCTAAGGTTCTAGTTAGGCTCTGATACGACTGTAGGGTTCCTAGGCACTCTAAGGAGGTCTCACAAGGCATCAACCATGCCAATTTCAAAAATTTTTGGTGCCGAGAAACCCTAATGCGATCGTTGACTAGAGTTTAAGGCGAAAACGATAACTAGTTAACAATTTAACTAAGAGTGAACGAAAATACAACCTTTGTAAATCCGGTCCCCCGCCTCCATAGCTCCGCGTTGACGTCCCTCCACTGCGATCATCGGATCCCGGACTCTAGTGATGGTATCGTCGAAGAAATGATCGGGCTAGGTCGTCGACTTCGATGCCGAAGATGATCTACGTCGAGGCAACACAAGATCAAGCTCCAACTTCACCAAGTCATGAAACTTGTGAAGAAAACACCCTATACTACTTAGCAAGTGGTAGAGGATGAAGAAATAGGAAGTGGGGTCACTTTAGAATTGGATTTCTCAATCTTTTTCTCATTTCACCATTGAAGCTAGCAAGCTTCTTTCTTCTTGAAGAAGAAGAAGAAGATGATAATATGATAAGAATATGAATAAATGGAAATAAAGTCATTCTTATCATTTTATCAACCATGGTTAAGTGTAGAGAATGAACCAAGGTTAGGTGAATGGTTAGGTTTAGCATGAAACAAAAATGGTAGAATTATTCAAAGCTTCATGAAGCTTCAACTACAAAACAAAGCAAGCCACCATTTCTCTTCTTGCCAAAGAAATGAATAAATATATGAATAAATAAATAATAACCCTAACCATTTACTTAACCAAGGTTTAAATCAAACATACACCCAAGTTTGCATGTATCATCAAACATGATACAATCTTGTGCACAAAAATATATCACATATACAATGTGCACAAACAAGTGAGAAAAACATCTTAAGTGAACCAATATTAGTTAATGTAAAGTAATATATCAAATATATAATTATACATTAAATCATTATATCAATACTTGATTTAACGATCCGGTCATATCGCATATAACCGACTAAGAGTTTTCCTGGCTCAATAGTAACAACTTATCGAATCAACACTTGATCCGATAGCCCGGCTATATCGCATATAACCGATCAATGTCACAAATCGCGAGAACCAAATACGGTATCACATACTGGTATTATTCTCGGTCCCGCACATATCTCATATGCGCTCCTATTTCATTTAGCTTGAGCCAGGAAAACTCTGTGTAGGACTCTAAAGACTCGTCAATACGCCGGCAGCAGGTGATGATCATATCAAACACCCACAAGCCGCAAGCGGTCTGCTAAACGTAACGGCCACCCGGGTATTGAGCGATCAGAAGATCGACAAGCAAGCCCGCTCACACTCCTGTGAATCCAACCAGTAACACTTACCATACAGTCCGGTCTCGTCGTCTGATATGTCGCATATCTTGCCTAGGGGTGGTAAACGTCAGACCCCAATAGCACGATAAGTCGTGTCGATATGAGGTCTATAACAGTTCGAGAAACTATTGGTAACACTTACCAGTAAATCTCAGCAACCCTGGCCAGGGATTTCCGGTTATAGCCAATCGAACACAGTGCAACATCAACTCCCTATACCGGGAGAGACGAATCCCCTCCTATCGCTCATTGCTTCCATGTGATTCGGGACTGTACCCAAAAACCACCGTTTTGCACGCCCTCTTGGACGTGATAAGGTGGAAATCAAAGCACAGGGGAAATCACACAAGACTCTATGACGATCTCGGGTCTACAGACTAACCTGTACCAGTGTCACCAGAGAACTGCCATCTGACATAATTTATAATACCATCTGGGAGTTCTCGGCGAGTCCGTCCAGTGTACCCAGTCTCCACTGAGCACCCGTATATCATCTATGATGTCAAACACCAATGGATATGGGATCATCCATCGCCCATCTGTATGGGTCGAGAAGGTATACGCTAGTCTACTCTGGTATATCGATGCCCCGTCTCGATACACCCACGACTAAGGACCTTGAAGGATGTACTTATGGACTACCATGTCCCCACTAGTATGATCTACATCATAGTTCAGGTAGTCAAGTACACATCCTAAGGGCTTTACCAACATGTAACAGAGAGACAATCAGTATACACGTTAAGATAAAGAGCAACCAGATAGCATACTATCATGTCGAGCAAGAAAGTCCTCCCTATATATGTCCAAGCATCCACTACAATATACATCATATGTATAGTAATGGCCTCTAGGGCATACATATAACTAACACCGGCACCGCAATCATTTTCTTTCCCTTCCCTCCCACCTTACTAACACCTCCTCTAGGTTTGGTGGCGGCCTTCTTCTTCCTTCCTTTGGCCCTAGCCTTGGACCCGGAAGAAGAAGCACCGCTAACAAACATAGTGGGTGTTTCCCTTGCCTTCTGCAAAGTGCCCTCTGCACTCCTCAACATGTTAAGCAGTTCTGGAAGTTCAACTTCTTTTCTTTGAATGTTGAAATTAAGAATAAACTGGGTGTAGGTGGAAGGAAGGGACTTGAGAATAAGGTCTGTATAGAGCTCATTATCCAAAGTTGTCCCAAGGTCTGCGAGCTCTTCTATATAGCCTACCATCTTTAGGACATGTTCTCCTGCTGATGATCCGACGGCCAACCTCGCTCGAAACAAGTTCTTTGAGGTCTCGTATCTTTCTATACGAGATTGCTCTCCATAAAGTTCCTTTGTATGGAGAAATATGGCATCTAGTTCCATATCCTCGTGCCTCCTCTGATGTTCATTGATCATCGAGGCAAGCACGATGCACTTGGCCTTCGCGCAATCGAAATCCCAGGTTTTGCGGATTTCCTTATCCGCATTACTGGATTTGGGACCTGGGATAGTAGATGCCTTAGCGGTGAGGACGTACCCCAATTTGTCATAGGTCAAAGCCATTTTGACATTCCGTAGCCAATCTTTATAGTTTGGCCATGTTAGTATATTTTTCTCTAAAGTAACTTAAGTCCAGTCATTTTCAGGGTCGCTGCAAGTAGGAGAGAGAGAAGAAACACTTTAGCATGATGCTCTTGCAAGTTTATAGTGGTTTTTAGTTTAGCTAAACTGGATGGCTCCCACTGTTTCTCAAATCCTTCTTCAAACCATAAAAGAAGAATTAGCCAGGAATATTCTCACCGTACAATACTTGCTTAACCGTTCAGCCAGGCCAGTGTTGATACTTTGAGGGAGGTTTTCCAATGCTTTCGTGAAGTTCCTTAATTAAATAACCACTTTTCTCTAAGGGCGTAGCCTCGCTGACACCTTTCTTGACACCTACTTGGTTTATAGCATTGATCGTTAAGTGACGAATATCCAGATAAGTAGCATATACTCACAGTAGGATCGGGATCCAAATATCTTCGTATGATAATACTGAAGAAATCCTACCAGCACTCATCAAACTCCAAATGGTATGCACCTCTTTGCAAATTTCAGTTTCTTTAGAAATTCCCGATATACATTTTTGCCCCATGCTCTTATGACCTTGGCTTTGGTCAAAATGTCATAAGTCACATGTCAAGTTCTACCCGTCATTATCTTGTCAATTTGAACCCATTCGTACATACCCCTGACTTTGGTCAAATGATAATACGACTGTCCCAAACTACCTCATCTATCTATGCAACAAATGAATACCCAGCACCTACCAAACACCATGCCTTGACTTTGGCCAAAATGCATAGCTTGAATACTACTGAATACCCAAATGAAATGACGGAGGGCTACGAATGGTTTTGGCGAAACCGTGAACGTAGTGAACTTGATATAACCGAAGGAACCTGATAGCTTTTAAAAGGAGTGGTTAAAGCTCCGCAATTTAAAAAATATCCTCTGTTTTAAAATAACCGAGTGGTTTCTTTTAAATTGTTCCAATGATTAAACTTTTGGTTTATTTTCCTTGCATTAATAATAATGCGTCCCATCATTTAACCTATCATTGCAGAAAACAACGAAAATACAACGTCCTCTTATGCCATCCGCATTCGCCTCTGGGTCCCGTCATCACCCGTTAGGTTACTTAACTAACGGCAGAGCGGGGGATGGGCTAGCGTGGGTCTAAAACATAACTGACGTCTAAATAGCTATCATATATAGATATTGTACATTCGTCAGACGCAATAATAGGCATTCCAGATCTCAAATGAACATTATTGGATATACAAGCAATCCATGTTTTCTTTGAGCCTGCAACAAAAGACGGATTACACAGTTGTGATGAATAGCCATTACCCCACCCTAGACCCCTACGGGTACAGCAAACTACCCGCCAAGTACCCGAAGTGAAGCGGTCTCCCTCAACAAAGTGAGTAGGCCACTAAACACTTCAAAGTACCCGGTAGTTTGTGCACCCCACCTTGGGTCTGTCCTAGGAGCAAAAACTGTAAAATAAAATAATACAACGGTGGTTACAATCGCAACCTGGATGCGCCCCGCAAAATAATATTACAACATATTACAATTAAATTGAATGAATTAAAATAATAACCCATCACAAAACCCCGGCTAATCATCACAACAATCCAATACAGTTCATAATCACAAACAGTAAAATCCATTATAGAAATGTGCAACCCCCTGCCAACCAACATACTAGCAGTTAGGGGAGATTTACGAACACATTATACAATCACAGATATAATCAAATTAGCAAACATCGTATAATTTTGATCGAGCAAACATATCAGATTCTACTCCCAAAACTTCTCTGTGCACCTGAGACTTGAGCAGAAAATAAACATTCCAGAAAATACAACAATATCACAGAAGAGTTACTGGAGCAAACTGGGTTGAATCGGCCCCAACTCGGCCGCGGATCCGCGGCGGATTGGTGGGATCGGCCGTGGTTCCGCGGCTGTATGGCTGATTCAGGAATCCATTAATCTCCAGTGATCTTATATTTCTCTGTTAGTTATTCTGCAGCTCCCTGAAAAATTTTAAAGCCTGTTTTAAAATCGACAGAAACATGGTGATATCGATGTCTTTTTTGGTTCGTTTTGCGTTCAAAATTCATACGACTTTGCTAATGAGTTAATTATTGTTTAGCGAGGCTCTGATACCACTGTAAATCGATGTACTACAACCCACGACTTGCGGGAAGGCGGAAATATAAAAAACGATCTTGTTCTTTGCAATAACATCGACTAACCGCAAGAATCGTTGCTAAAAAATAACTAACAAATGCATAGGAGTTCTAAACTACTATGTGAAGTGATTATACCTAATGAACCGTGTCCTTCGTCTTTTCGTTCTCCACCTCCTCTCCGGCCTTCTCTATGTAGTAGATGATCCACCCGAGAGCTATACTTCAAGCTTCACCTCTAACTTGAGGTAACTAGGTTTCTTAAAGTGCTAATCTAAGTAACCTAGGTGATATAGAGTTGGATTAGGGTTTGAAGAGAGAGAGCTTGAGGAGAGAGAATGTGAGCATAAGAATGAGAATGAGATAATGATCTCTCGTGATATAAATGAAGTATTATCTTTTTCAAATAAATAAAATAAAGTATTTAACAACCATGATTCATAAATACAAATGAGTGATTCATCTACATGAGTTATTAAGCATTTATGATGCATTAATGACAATGATGAATCACACAAATAAGTCACTAATCTCATTTAATGCATATGCCACCTAAACCCCCAAGTCACCATCCTTCTAGAAGCTTCTCGCGAAATTACGAGAACGCCCCTCCTATCCGTGAAAACATGGAAAAACTTTAGACTGTATAAATCCAATATCCCTATACTAGAAACTGGCTTAAACCAAAGCCGGCTAGTAAAAACTGTCCGAAAGTCGTACGTGCGTAAACACATGTATGCGTCCGAACCCTTGTCGTAAAACCATACGACCTCTATATCGTTTCGCCTGGAGCAGGGAAACTCTCTGTGTGGGACTCTAATGACTCGACTACTAAGCTGGCAGTGGGTTTAACCACAGACCGCAAGCGGCACTAGCTGTACATAACGGTCCCCAGGTAGATGTCGATAAGAAGGCCGATGAGGAAACCCATCCGAACTCCTACTGAGCCTGATGTGACAATCTCCGTACAGTCCGGTCTGTTCGTCTAAGACTATCGCATATCGGGCCTAGGGGGCGGGAAGCGTCAGTCCCCTAATAGCGGTATAAGTCATGTCGGAGTGAAGCCCATTACACCCTGAGAAACTACTGGAACCTACCAGCAAATCTCGCTTGCCCTGGCCAGGGACTTTGCGTAATGGCTCTCTGACACAGCGCGATATCAACTCCCAATACCGGGAGAGACAAATCCTGTCTAACTGCCACTGCCTCCAAGTGCTCGGGACTGCACCCAACTTCTACCTGTTTGCACGACTCCTTTGAGCCGTGGTAGGGTAGTAATCTAAGAACGGTGGGACACACTCGAGGTGAAGTAGCAGTGTCAAGTCTGCGGACTATGCTGTACTCATGTCACCTGGGAACTGTTAACTGACGACTGGTATAAAACCAACCTACAGTTCCCTGTGAGTCCTGTCCGGTGTACCCGTAACCCAACGAGCACCTGTATACTATCTCCAGTACGACGTACTGACGGCTGTGGGACAGACCATCTCCCCAACTGGGATGAGAAGCGTACACACTAGTCTACTCCGGAGTATCGATGCCCTGTCTCGATTATCCAACGACTAGAGACCTGAATAAGGATGTGCTTGTAGACTACCCAGCCCCCACTAGTGTGACTGCCATCACAACGCTTGTAGTTAAGCAAGATCCTAAGAGCTCTATCAATACGTATACTCACATATTAAGATAGAAAAACCAAGTAGCATACTACCATGTTTAGCAAGACTGTTATATACATGTGAATATCCCAAGCTTCCATTAAGTAATATACAAACTAGTATGATACAATAATGGCCCCTGGGGCATATACACTAACAGAGGGTGACCCCGCCGCAGAAGCATGAACCGAAAGCCACGAGAGTAGAACCAGATCAACATCGGTCTTGGAAGCGATCTCGTACCTGTCATGTGATAATGCTGTCAGAGGAAGGAACATGCGAAGATATGACTGATCTCCCCTGGTGCTTCGAAAATGATGACGACGAGGTGATCTCCGAGTTTCCACCGGCGCCAAAAGAGCTGGAAGATGGGATACATACTACTGCAGATAACCTCAGAAAAATCTGCTTGCGAACGGCAAACGACCCACGGCGACGTTCGTTAGTGAACTGTTGTCTGAAGAAAAGGAGGCTACGCTTAAAAACGTGCTCATGCAGTATAAAGACTGCTTTGAATGGAACTATTCCGAGATGCCCGGATTGGATCCAGAAATAGCCGTCCACAAATTGGCGATATCTCCGGACGTCAAGCCGATCAAACAAACACCGAGAAGAATGCGGCTTGAGCTTGAGATGAGCATCAATGCCGAGGTCAAGAATCTAATCGACTCCGGCTTCATCCAAGAGGTTCAGTATTCTGACTGGATCGCCAACATCATCCCAGTAATGAAGAAAAATGGAACGGTGCGCATATGCGTGGACTTTCGGGATCTCAACAAAGCCTGCCCAAAGGACGACTTTCCAGTACCGGTCACCGAGCTAATGATAGATAATACGCCCACTCATGAAGTCTTCTCCTTCATGGACGGCTTGTCAGGATACAATCAGATAAAGATGCATCCCGAGGACCAGAAGTATACCGCTTTCCGGACCCCTTTGGGCATATTCTGCTACAAGGTGATGCCCTTCGGTCTAAAGAACGCCGGTGCCACCTATCAGAGGGCCATGACGAAGATCTTCGATGACCTCATACATGAAATCCTCGAATGCTATATCGATGACCTCGTAGTTAAAAGAAAATCATACGAGGAACATTTAGAGCATCTGAAGACCGTATTTCAGCACCTTCGGAAATACAACTTGAAGATGAACCCTCTCAAATATGCGTTCGGAGTTTCCTCGGGCAAATTCCTAGGATTCTTCGTCCGACACCGAGGTATCGAGATAGACCCGCCGAAGATCAAGGCGATCATGGAAATGCCTCCGCCAAGAACTCTCAAGCCGCTGCGGTCTCTCCAAGGAAAGCTCGCGTATATCCGGCGGTTCATAGCCAACCACTCCGGCAAATGCTGTCCTTACAATCATCTAATGAAGAAGGGAACCGCTTTCGTCTGGGATCGCAAATGCCAAAGCGTACTCGACGAAATCAAGCAATACCTGCATAATCCTCCGGTGCTGACCGCTCCAGTTAAAGGAAAACCTCTCATTCTGTATACAACTGCCCTCAAAGGTTCCTTAGGCGCATTATGGGCATAAGAAAATGACCAAGGGAAGGAGAGAGCCCTCTACTATTTGAGTCAAGTTCTCCTAGGGGCAGAAAGCAACTACTCCTCCATCAAAAAACACTGCCTGGCGTTAATCTTCGCGATAACGAAGTTAAGACACTATGCGCTGGCACATGAGGTCCATCTCATATCAAAAGTGGATCCTCTCAAATACTTGATGTCAAAAGCTATACTAACAGGACGACTCGCTAAATGGGCCCTGCTCTTGATGGAGTTCTCGATAACTTATCGTCCCCTCAAGGCAGTGAAAGGCCAGGCCATCGCCGACTTCCTCGTTGAGCATCCGATACCTGCGATTCTCCTTTGAACTGCGAATTTCCCGACGAACATGCTGTAGGGTTACTAGGCACACTCAATATGTTCCACAAGGCATCAACCATGCCAAATTCAAATTTTCTAGGTGCTGAACAACCCTTAGCAAGATCGTTAACTAGAAATTAGGCGAAAGTACAAGCTAGTAAACTGCTTTACCAATAAGTGAATGGAAATACAACCTTTGTAGATCCGCTCCAACATTTCTTTAGCTCCGTGTTGACGTCCCTCCACTGCGATCATCGGGATCCCTTACTCTAGCAATGGTTTCGTCGGAGAAATGATCGTGCTAGGTCATTGACTTCGAGGCCGAAGATGATCTACGTCGAGGCGACTCAAACTCAAGCTCCATCTTCACTAGGTCAAGAAACTTGTGAAGAAAACACCCTCTACTACATGGCAAGTGATAGAGGATGAAGAAATAGGAAGTGGGTTCACTTTGGATTTGGATTTCTCACTTGGAATCATCACATGGAAAAATCTAGCAAGGGTTTTCTTTCTTCATCAAGAAGAAGAAGAAGGAAAATGAAAAATGAATTAATTCCAAAAAGAAAATCAAGTGATGGTTATCATAATGCAACCATGGGTGAGGATAACTCATGTAGAGAATTAACTAGGGTTTAGGTAAATGGTTAGGGTTAAGGCAAAAGACAAAATGGCAATGACTTTCAAAGCTTCATGAAGCTTCATGGATCAAACAAAGAAAGCCACCATATTATATTTTGCCAAAATAAATAAAAACAATAAATAAGTAAATCAAACCCTAACCATTAACCTAATCAAGGTTTAAAGCATACACCCAAGTTTGCATGTATCATCAAACATGATACAATCAAGTGCACAAAAATATATCACATATACAATGTGCACATCAAGTGAGAAAATCATCTTAAGTGAACCAATACTAGTTAATGTAAAGTGATATATCAAATATAAAATTGTACACTAAATCATTATATCAACACTTGATTTAATGATCCGGTCATACTGCATATAACCGACTAATATCAAGTGTATCAATGTATCGAATCAACACTTGATTCGGTAACCCGGCTATATCACATATAACCGACCAATGATACAAATCGCGAGAATCGAATACAATATCACATACTGGTATTATTCTCGGTCCCGCACATATCTCATATGCGCTCCTATTTCGTTTCGCTTGAGCCAGGAAACCTCTGTGTAGGACTCTAAAGACTCGTCAATACGCCGGCAGCAGGTGATGATCATATCAAACACCCACAAGCCGCAAGCGGTCTGCTAAACATAACGGCCACCCGGGTATTGAGTGATCAGAAGATCAACGAGCAAGCCCGCTCACACTCCTGTGAATCCAACCAGTAACACTTACCGTACAGTCTGGTCTGTTCGTCTGATATGTCGCATATCTCGCCTAAGGGTGGTAAACGTCAGACCCCAATAGCTCGATAAGTCGTGTCGATATGAGGTCTATAACAGTTCGAGATACTACTGGTAACACTTACCAGTAAATCTCAGCAACCCTGGCCAGGGATTTCCGGTTATAGCCAATCGAACACAGCGCAACATCAACTCCCTATACCGAGAGAGACGAATCCCCTCCTATCGCTCATTGCCTCCATGTGATTCGGCGCTGTACCCAAAAACCACCATTTTGCACACCCTCTTGGACGTGGTAAGGTGGAAATCAAAGCACAATGGGAATCACACAAGACTCTATGACGATCTCGGGTCTACAGACTAACCTGTACCAGTGTCACCAGAGAACTGCCATCTGACGTAAGGTATAATACCATCTGGGAGTTCTCGGCGAGTCCGTCCAGTGTACCCAGTCTCCACTAAGCACCCGTATATCATCTCTGATGTCAAACACCAATGGATATGGGATCATCCATCACCCATCTGTATGGGTCGAGAAGGTATACGGTAGTCTACTCTGGTATATCGATGCCCCGTCTCGATACACCCACGACTAGGGACCTTGAAGGATGTACTTATGGACTACCATGTCCCCACTAGTATGATCCGCATCATAGTCCAGGTAGTCAAGTACACATCCTAAGGGCTTTACCAACATGTAACAGAGAGACAATCAGTATACACGTTAAGGTAAAGAGTAACCAGATAGCATACTATCATGTCGAGCAAGAAAGTCCTCCCTATATATGTCCCAGCATCCATTACAATATGCATCCTATGTACAGTAATGGCCTCTAGGGCATACATATAACTAACACATGCGTTTGACACGATCGACGGGGAGAGAAGAGAGAATGATACCCGGTGGGAACTCTACTTCGATGGATCATCTTCCATAAAGAAGCGCAAACAAAGCACCCCCATAATCAAATTAGGGGAAGGCATCATCTTCGTGACCCCATAAGGAGGGATAATGCGCCTTGCCTTCTCCTTAACAGAGACGAGGACGAACAATGAAGCCGAGTACGAAGCTTTGATAGCAGGACTTGAGATCGCTGTTGACATGGGAATCGAGAACCTTCTTATATACGGAGACTCCCAGCTAATCGTTAGTCAAGTAAATGGCGACTATCAAACGTGCAAGCTAGAACTAGTAAAGTTCGGCGAGAGGGTGCAGCAATTACTGACTCAAATTCCCTCCAACATGCTGGAAAGTATACCGCGTGCGGAAAATAGCAAAGCGGATACATTAGCCAAGCTCGCTAAAGAATTAGCCGACGAGAATCTCGATGACGTCAGGATCGTTGTACAAAACCGTCGGGTTCTTACACAGGCAGAAATATCTCCGGAGTCTTCCGAAGAAAAGGGAGCTACCGAGAAAACGACTCTACAAATAAAGGACCAGGAAAAGGCTAAGAATTGGAGAAAAGTCTTTATAGACTACTTCAAATCCCGCCGAACACCTGAAGATGCATCCTCGAGACATCGGCTCATGAAACGAGCTCTGTCTTTCGCCTTCGTCAATGACACTCTATATAAGAGATCATTTGATTCTCTGTGGCTAAGATGCCTGGGACCTGAAGAGGTAAAGAGAGTCGTCCAAGAAACTTACGACGGACTCTGCGGTTCTCACCAAGCCGGGCCGAAGATGAAACTGAAGATCAAAAGGATGGGCTACTATTGGCCTACGATGATCCAAGATTGTCTCGAATATGCGAAGCAGTACCACTCGTGCTAGATTCACGGGACTTTATCCACCAGCATCCAAATCCACTACATCCAACGGTGGCTAGCTGGCCATTCGAAATGTGGGGAACCGACATAATCGGCCCCATCAAACCGGTATCGTCCAGAGGACATCAATTCATTTTGGCGACAACTGATTACTTCTTCAAATGGGCAGAAGCAGTACCGTTGAGGGAAGTGAAGACGGAGAATATTCTCTATTTCTTCAAGACACACGTCATTTACCGGTTCGGCACTCCGTGACGGATTATCTCCGATAACGGGCCAGCCTACAGAAGCCATAAGATCAACCGCTTCGCACAGCAGCATAACATAGACTGGAGATACTCTTCGGTCTATAAGCCCCGAGCTAAAGGTCTAGCTGAGGATTTCAACAAGACCTTGACGAAGATCGTGAAAAAGACGGTGTCTCGAAATAAGAGGGACTGGCACGAGAGACTGCATGAAGCTCTTTGGGCATATCGAACTACGTTCAAAACGGCCACAAACACAACGCCGTTTGCATTGGTATTCGGCACGGAAGCAGTACTTCCCCTCGAGATAGAGTTACCCTCTCTACGAGTTGCATTTCATTACGAGCTAACGGACGAAGAGAATGCTCACATTCGGCTTGAGGAGCTCGACGCCCTTGATGAGACCCGTCTCATGGCACATCAAAATTTGGAGGCTCATAAAGCGAAGATGATGCCCCCATATGAAAGATTGACTAGGCCGAGAACATTCCGCCAAGGTGAACTCGTGCAAGTGATCAAAACACCTATGATCCCCAATCGTGCCAAACGGGGGAAATTCGAGCCGAACTATGAAGGCCCGTACATTATAGACAAAGTTTACCATGGTGGAGCCTATCTACTCATGGACATGCATGGTGAAAGACTTTTCAGCCAATAAATGGTCGCTTCTTAAAAAAATACTACGCCTGATGAGTCACGGCCTAGGTCAACGATAGATGACGACGACTATGTCCGCTCGCTACCTTCCTAAGCCCAAACTCTATAAGTAGTAGCCGGCTATGGACCGAAACGTCCTTAAACTAACGATGGACCACTATGTCCTAAAACTGGCGACGGACCGAAACGTCCTTAAACTAACAACGGACCGAAACGTCCTTAAACTAACGATGGACCAGTATGTCCTAAAACTAGCGACGGACCGAAACGTCCTTAAACTAACGATGGACCACTATGTCCTAAAACTAGCGACGGAATGAAACGTCCTTAAACTAACGATAGACCAATATGTCCTAAAATTGGATGTTGACCGAGACGTCGATAAACTACTATGGACCGCAGCATCCCAAGGCTGATACAAAAAAATATAAATAAAAAAATGGGTATGTCCATAAGCAAAATGGGCACGGATGAAAACCCGAAAGGGCTCCATGAGTAAAAACAGCAGGGCTACCGACGAGTTTTGTAAAAACCCGAAAAGGCGCAATCTCGTTAAAAGACAAATGCAAGGTCCTCTCGACTTTGTGAGGAGAAAATACATGCGTGAGATCCTTATGACTCATAAGGGACCAACATACTTAGTGATCCCCACGACTCCTAAGGAGAAATTACACTTATGAGATCCCCACGACTCGTAAGGAGAATTCCCCTTTGAGACCCTCACGGCTCATAGGATTCAAAAGCCTTAAGATACAGGGATCTAAACCTGTTCTTAAGCCATCACAACCTCCAGTATTGCCCTACAAGCGGTTCAATATCGACCCTCGTATACAATCCACGGGCGCGATTAAACGTTTCCCTGACAAAGTCCTACCCGCGACTTGGGATATGTTTACACAGTGGACGGCCTTTGTAAGCCCTCTCGACTTATAAGGAGAAAAAATTCTTGTAAGATCCATACGACTTATAAGAGAACACACGCTTAGGAATCCTCACGATTCCTAAGGAGAAAACGCACCTACGAGATCCTCACGACTCGTAGGGAGAAGTATCTTTATGAGACCCTTACGGCTCATGAAGTCAAAAGCCTTAGTCAACAGGATCCTAAACCTGCTCGCTAAGCCACCTTTGTTCAAACCAACAAAGGCAAATGATGATTCGCTCCTGGAAATATCCTAGTTGCAGCGATGTTGATGCCTAAATAGGTATCAAATCCCAAAACTCGCAGCGAAAAGTCAGCAAGCCATAAATGCATATGAAACAGCCGAAATGATGGGGCAACTTGCGAAAAAATCAGCAAGTAAAAATGTATGCATGCAAAATAGACGAAATGATTGGACAACTCGCAATAAAAAGCAGCGAGTAAATAAAACGAATAGCCGAAATTATTGGGCACCGCAAAAAATAGACGAAATGATTAGGCAATCGTGACTTTCGCGATATAAAAGCTGAAATGATAGAGCATCGCGGAAAGAAAAATATATAAAATAAATTTTTTTTCCCAATAGGTGAGATCACATCAATCCCTGTATACAATTCAGGGGCACAAATAAAGAGGGAACCATACCTTCCCCCAAGGCTCCATCCGAAAGAGAGCCAAATCTCGACGGTTCACAGAAAGCCTGGAGATCATCTCAACATTCGTCTCATTACAACAGACGCAACATCAGCAAATCGGAGCCGCGACAAAGCTCCCAGTTTCATCACTCGACGATGCACAGACAACCGAGAGTCAACCCTCCTGGTCCCATGGAACACGGCTAATGTCTATCCTGACCCCGTGGGAAGCATCCAGAGCAAATCCAGGTCCTTGCGGAACACGGCTAATGTCAATCCTGACCCTGTGGGAAACGTCCAGAGCAGATCCTGGTCCTTGCGGAACATGGCTAATGTCAATCCTGTCCCTGTGGGAAGCATCCAGAGTAAATCCTGGTTCTTGCGGAACACGGCTAATGTCAATCCTGACCCCGTGGGAAGCGTCCAGAGCGGATCCTGGTCCTTGCGGAACACGGCTAATGTCAATTCTGACCCCATGGGAAGCGTCCAGAGCGGATCCTGGTCCTTGCGGAACACGGCTAATGTCAATCCTGATCCCGTGGGATGCATCCGGAGCAAATCCTGGTCTAGTGGAACAAGGTTAATGTCAATCCTGACCCCGTGGAAAGCGTCCAGAGCGGATCCTGGTCCTTGCGGAACACGGCTAATGTCAATTCTAACCCCGTGAGAAGCATTCAGAGCGGATCCTGGTCCTTGCGGAACACGGCTAATGTCAATCCTGACCCCGTGGGAAGCGTCCAGAGCAAATCCTGGTCTACTGGAACACGGCTAATGTCAATCCTGATCCCGTGGGAAGCGTCCAGAGCGGATCCTGGTCCTTGCAAAACACGGCTAATGTCAATCTTGACCCCATGGGAAGCGTCCAGAGCAAATCCTGGCCTAGTGGAACACGGCTAATGTCAATCCTGACCCCGTGGGAAGCATCCAGAGCAAATCCTAGTCTAGTGGAACACAGCTAATGTCAATCCTGACCCCATGGGAAGCGTCCAGAGCGGATCCTGGTCCTTGCGGAACACGGCTAATGTCAATCCTGACCCATGGGAAGCATCTAGAGAAAATCCTGGTCTAGTGTAACACGGCTAATGTCAATCCTGACCCCGTGGAAAGCATCCAGAGCAAATCCTGGTCTAGTGGAACACGGCTAATGTCAATCCTGACCCCGTGGGAAGTGTCTAGAAAGGATCCTGGTCCTTACGCAACACGGCTAATGTCAATCCTGACCCTGTGGGAAGCATCCAGAGCAAATCCTGGTCTAGTGGAACACGACTAATGTCAATCCTGACCCCATGGGAAGCGTCCAGAGAAAATCCTGGCCTAGTAGAATACGGCTAATGTCAATCCTGACCCCATGTGAAACAGCCAGAGCGATCCTGGGTCCGTAGAACATGGCTAAAGTCAATCCTGACCCCGTGGGAAATGCCCAGAGCAGCCCCTGACTCCGTGAAATGCGGATAATGTCAACCCCATCAATCATTTACGGATCCTCTCGACTCGTAAGGAAGAAAACTCTCTTGTAAGATCCTTACGACTTATAAGGGAACACACACTTAGGAATCCTCACGATTCCTAAGGAGAAAATACACCTACGAGATCCTTTTGACTCGTAGGTTGAAAATTCTTTATTAGACCATCACGGCTCACAAAGTTGAAATGCCTTAGGCGACAGATCTGAACCTGCTTCCTAAGCCATCACTACCTCTCGAAGAGTTCAAGACGGAATGCTCTGTATCAACTACAGGCTACGTTTACTAAAGTAACATGCCGGCAATAAAGAAAAGAAAAGAAAGCAGGAGATAACACAAGATAGTACGAAAGAAATGTATCTTTTATTTTTAAATTCAATCGGGTACAAGATACATCATAAGAAAGAATAAAAATGGGTACAATTTTATTCAAAAGAAAAAAATTAATTACAAATGATAATTGGTACAAAAACAACTATTGGGAGGGAAGCGTTTTCAATAAACCAATCAATTGTTCGCGCACTCCCTTAAGCCCCTTTTCACGGTCAGCTGTCGCGGCCAACTCCGCTTCAACCTGAGCCCGTTGCTGCAGATAAAATGAAAGTTGCTCATCGACGACCCGCTGAGCTACCCCACGACTCTGCGCATCTCGCTTGATGAGGTCGAGCTTCTACTTTAGCGTTAGCCCATCAGAAATACATCGTAGAAGACCTTCAAAGATAGCTTTCAGTTGTATAGCATTTGCGTCAACCTGAGCATGCAGACGGGCAGCTTCGCTTGAAGTCTCTTCGCACTCTTTACGCTTTAAAGCCGCTTCTTGTTCAAGATGGCGGAGGTAGGGAGTGCTCTGCTTGACCCACGCGGCTCGTTGGGAGTTCACAGCCAAGACCTCGGGAACAGGACGTCCGAGCTCGAGCTCATGCACACAGGCCTTGATTTTCCTGCAGTGATTAACCCAAGACTCAACGATGCCCTCACTATGAAAATTCACGAGTGTCGCCAGCATGGGATTAACCTGGGCAGCGAAATCTGCAGCAAGGGCAGGGAACTCCGCGTCAAGCTCTTCAATGGATTCACTCAACATACGAAGGCTGGTCGCAGCGCCCTTAGAAGATGGACGTCTAGAAAATGGTCCAGCCAGCATTAATATACCAGATTCAAAGGGAGCAGGGACCGGTGCGACTGCTGCAAAATGAATTACGGTTAAAAGCTTACTCGCAAAATAAATCACATGAGTGATGAAGTATACTATACCGGCTACGGCAGGTGGCAAGGCCGGGAGTACTGGTGGCGCAACTATTCTTTCATCCCCTCCTTCAATCGGTAATGCTGCAGGAAAAACAAAGAAGAGTTAGCAATGACTTGGCTGCCCATAAGAGGAAAAAGAAGATACTAACTACAGACTGTACTCATCAACGCCACTAGATGAAGCAATCTCCGACTGGAAGGAGAAATGTGGGTGCAGCACCTAATACAGATGATCAAAAAGAACTCCTGCAAGGGTGTAATAATGAAATGTCAGTATATAAAGTATATCGCTTACAATGAAACCGATAAATCATAAACCCGTACCTTCCAGCATTTGAGAGGATACGGGAGAAGGCAAAGGGGCGGCCACCGTCAAAATAGTAACCGGCGATGCTTCCTTAGGTGGCACAACCTCAACGCTCGCCACATCTGCATTAGAAACGAGGGAAATACTGTCAGGAGAGATTGAAGGGGATTGCAGAATGAAAAGGAAAGCAATGACCCAAAATCTACCTGGTGAGTCGCCGGTCGAAACTGCGACAAGGGCGTCACTGGGTGCAGCGACTGCTTCATCCTCCTCCATTGGAATGGTTTCGCCGCCCGTAGCTTCATCCCTCGACTCTACAAGAGCCGTCGTGACACTCGCGATGCCAGGCAATGGCAAGGAACCGCAGGCAGAAAGAGCGGCAATTGGAGCAGACCCGGACTCCCGGGAAAGAGTAGCCGCTTCGGGCTCAGTGATTGCCATCATCTCACCCGCTACTTCCTCACCAGGACTTGGCCCTGCAGGGTAAGATACAAGAGAATCTGAAGATCAAATTCGGACAAAAGGACCTAATGTTACGTTATCTTGTGATGGCTTTTCAATTGCTTCTCGAGACGCGCGTACCGCCTATCTATGAGCGGTAGACAGGGCGGCCGGAGCACCCTCTGAAGAAGTAGGGACGGGGGAAGCTGCGCTTGAGCCTGCACCCGCGGCCAAGGCGGCGTTACGCTCCCTTGCTGCACGCATTTTGTGCTTCCTTTCTGTAGGGTTCCTAGGCACACTAATGAGGTCTCACAAGGCATAAACCATGCCAAATTCAAAAATTTCCGGTGCCGAGAAACCCTAATGCGATCGTTGGCTAGAGATAAAGGCGAAACTACAGCTAGTAAACAACTTTACTCTAAAGTGAAAGAGACTACAACCTTTGTAGATCCGGTCCTCCACTTCCTTGGCTCTATGATGAGGTCCCTCCACTGTACCCATCGGATCCAGGACTCTCGCGGTGGTTTCATCGAAGAAATGATCGGGTTAGGTCCTCGACTTCGATGCCGATGATAATCTACGTCGAGGCAACTCAATATCAAGCTCCAACTTCACCAAGTCATGAAACTTGTGAAGAAAACACCCTATACTACTTGGCAAGTGGTAGAGGATGAAGAAATAGGAAGTGGGTTCATATTAGAATTGGATTTCTCACTCTTTTACTCAAGGCACCATTGAAGCTAGAATGGTTTCTTCTTCTTGAAGAAGAAGAAGAAGAAGAAGAAAAATAATATGATAAGAATTATGAATAATAGAAAAATAAAATGATTCTTATCATATTAGCAACCATGGTTAAGTGTAGAGAATGAACTAGGGTTAGATGAATGGTTAGGTTAAGTAAAAGAAACAAAAATGGTCAAAGATTCTCAAAGCTTCAAGAAGCTTCAAGTGTAAAACAAAAAAGCCACCATTTTCTTTTCTTTTGCCAAAAAGAATAAATCAAATAAATGAGTAAATGAAACCCTAACCATTAACCTAATCATAGTTTAACGCATACACACAACCAAGTTTGCATGCATCATTAAACATGATACAAACTAGTGCACAAAACTATATCATATATATATAATGTGCACATCAAGTGAGAAAATCCATTTTAAAGTGAACCGATATTAGTTAATGTAAAGTGATATATCAAATATATAATTATACATTAAATCATTAAATCAACACTTCACTTAATGATCCGGTCATATCACATATAACCGACTAATATCAATAGTAACAACTTATCGAATCAACACTTGATCCAATAACCCGGCTATATCGCATATAACCGATCAATGTCACAATTCGCGAGAATCGAATACAGTATCACATACTGGTATCATTCTCGGTCCCGCACATATCTCATATGCGCTCCTATTTCGTTTCGCTTGAGCCAGGAAACCTCTGTGTAGGACTCTAAAGACTCGTTAATACGCCGGCAGCAGGTGATGATCATATCAAATACCCACAAGCCGCAAGCGGTCTGCTAAACGTAACGGCTACCCGGGTATTGAGCGATCAGAAGATCGACGAGCAATCCCGCTCACACTACTGTGAATCCAACCAGCAACACTTACCGTACAGTCCGGTCTGTTCGTCTGATATGTCGCATATCTCGCCTAGGGGTGGTAAACGTCAGACTCCAGTAGCTCGATAAGTCGTGTCCATATGAGGTCTATAACAGTTCGAGAAACTACTGGTAACACTTACCAGCAAATCTCAGCAACCCTGGCCAGGGATTTCCGGTTATAGCCAATCGAACACAGTGCAACATCAACTCCCTATACCGAGAGAGACGAATCCCCTCCTATCGCTCATTGCCTCCATGTGACTCGGGACTGTACCCAAAAACCACCGTTTTGTACGCCCTCTTGGACGTGGTAAGGTGGAAATCAAAGCACAGTGGGAATCACACAAGGCTCTATGACGATCTCGGGTCTACAGACTAACCTGTACCAGTGTCACCAGAGAACTGCCATCTGACGTAAGGTATAATACCATCTGGGAGTTCTCGACAAGTCCGTCCAGTGTACCCAGTCTCCACTAAGCACCCGTATATCATCTCTGATGTCAAACACCAATGGATATGGGATCATCCATCGCCCATCTGTATGGGTCGAGAAGGTATACGCTAGTCTACTATGGCATATCGATGCCCCATCTCGATACACCCACGACTAGGGACCTTGAAGGATGTACTTATGGACTACCATGTCCCCACTAGTATGATCCGCATCATAGTCCAGGTAGTCAAGTACACATCCTAAGGGCTTTACCAACATGTAACAGAGAGACAATCAGTGTACACGTTAAGGTAAAGAGCAACCAGATAGCATACTATCGTGTCGAGCAAGAAAGTCCTCCCTATATATGTCCAAGCATCCACTACAATAAACATCCGATGTATAGTAATGGCCTCTAGGGCATACATATAACTAACAATCTCCCACTTGCACTAGGGCCATCGGTAGTAGTGGTTGCAGTATCTCATACTCAACCATCCCATAATAGTCTCTCTCTGAGAAAAGGCCTTTGTGAGTGGATCCGCCGTGTTGTCCTCTGAGCCTACTCTTCTAACCTCGATCCTCTGGAGATCAACCATCTCCATGATCAGGTGACACTGCCTTAGAATATGTCTGGATCACTGATGGGACGGGCGTTCCCTGGCTTTAGCCACAACTCCATTGTTATACAATGGGAGGAACTAAGTTCATCTCATGAACAAGTATACATCCAGACTGCCTCTTTGGTCGCATCTTAAGTAGCGATGTATCCAGCCTTTATCGTCTAGTATGCCACGGTATTTAGCTTGGAACTCTTCCAACATACCGTCCCTTTACTTAGGGTAAAGACAATGCCTGTGACTGACATTCAGTCGTCCTTATCATCCTGGAACCTTTCCAGTGATTCTCCCCAGGATCAATTGATACTATCTCACTACAACTAGTGAGTATTCTAACATCCAATTAGATCTATCTCATAGATCCAAAACCCAGGATTTAGTAGGTATCATTTTAATCCTATATTGATAATCCTTGTGATAAACGGAGATTGACCGAGCGTAGTATAGGAAACTCCTTCCCTATCAAGAGTATGTCATCCACGTACTCTACGAGGATCAACATCATACTCCCTACTACCTTTTTCGTATATATAAGGTCCATCTACCATTTTGATGATGTCATACTCTTTGACTAATACATCAAAACAGACGTTCCAACTCCGCGATGCCTGCTTTAATCTGTAAAGCAACTTGCACACGTTTCCGCTGCTCCCACTGTTTACGAAGCCCTCTGGCTGTGTACTTATAAACGTTCTCTTCGAAATAATTATTTAGAAAAGCAGTCATGGCACCCAACCGCCAGATATCGTAGTTATGGTATGTAGCCGTGGAAAGTAGGATCTTGATGGACTTAAGCATAGCCACTGGAAAAAGGTTTCATCATTATCCACGCCTGGTCGATGACGAAAACCTTTAACAAGTCTAACTTTGAAAGTCTCAACTTTTCCATTTACACCAAGTAATCTTCTCAAGATATACTTGCTCCTGATGGGGATTTAACCCTTCATATATAGCAACCAAAGTCCATACTTTGTTGGTGTATAAGGATTCCATCTCAGATCGATAAACATCCAGCCATTCTTACAGAGTCTCACTCCTAATGGCCAGCTCGAAACTAGTTGGGTCATCATCTCATGATGCAATTCTCGCTCCCACTGTCATAGAGAAACCGAAGTATCTCTCAGGTGGGTGAGGAACCCTACTAGATCAGCGGAGAGGCTGAGTTTCGTTGGAAACTATTGAATCCTTTGGTTCTGTCAAATCATCAGCTGCAGTTTGTATAGCTGGAACATTTCCAGTTCTACATAACAGACCTTGCCTCGAGCTTGTCCGGATTTTTCTTTTAGACATAGGCCGGACAACCCCAATCTTAACTGACTTAAGATATGGGCTCTTCCCTTTCCATATCACATATGAAGTGGTAGGCAACTGATTTGATCGGAACCCTATTTTATATGTATGCAACTTCATAAGTGCATAACTCCCTAAAGGAAATAGGTAACTCAGTAGTACTCATCATAGAGCACACCATATCATATAGGGTGTTATTGCTCCGTCCTGATACACCGTTGTGCTGTGGTGTATTTAGAGGAGTAATACTGAGAGAGAATCTCGTTCTCCTTTAGAATAGTCCATGAATTCTATACATAAGTATTCTCCTCCCTGATCTTATCATAGGACATAATACTTATACCCGGTGTTTGGTTCTGTACTTCTAATTTATATTCTGCGAATATCTCAAAAGTTTCGGACTTGTGTTTCAACAGGAACATATGTCTGAATCTAAAGAGATCATCAGAGAATGTAATGAAGTACAAAGAACCGGTCTATGCATGTGTATTCAGGGGACCTTCATACATCTACATGTATCATCCCAAGAGTTCACTAACTCTTTCTCTGTTTCCAATAAACAGAGCTATGGTCATCTTATCTCTGTGACATGACTGGCAAGTTTCACAAGATGTAAATTCAAACTGATTTAAATATGCATCTATAATGTAACTTAAGCTAGTCGGGTCACATTGATATGACCTAGTCTACAATACCTCAAGAAGGATCCGTTCATTTCTGAACTATTCCTCTTGTGTGTGTTCTGTATACTAAGAATTGTAGTTTGATTTAGAACGTTAATGTTTTTAGATAACGTGCCTGAACCGATCAACTTTTGATTTAGGAAATGTTCAAAACATTATCCAACAATACAAAATTGTATCCTTCTTTAATAAATAAAGAGATTGATATGATTTTTTATATCAGGTTCGGTATCTAATAACATTTGTTCAGAATCAATATATTCAGGTAATACAGGGTGACAGTGACCAACAGACCTGGCTGCAACACTTGCACCGTTTTCTGCCTCATGAAACTTATCACCCGTTTGTTGGAGATAGTGCCCTCAGAGTCAATTATTGGATCACAGGCACGTGATTGCAATGATTGAGGGAGGACCTATCCCGGTAGGACAGTCTTACTCGTGATGATAGTATGCTATCTGGTTTACCTTTATCATCGTGTACTGCTTCAGGTGACCTTACAGGTCGCTATTACACGCTGATAGAGCCCCTAGGATTTTTGCTTGACTGCCAGCAATATGATGGCGATCATATACGTGAGAGCTGGTGGTTTATAAGCACATCCTTAAAAGGTCCCTAGTCGTGGGAGTTTCGAGACAGGGCATCGATTCTCCAGAGTAGACTAGTGTATACAGTCGAGACCCCGACGAGGGCGGTGGCCGGTCTCACAAGCCACTGGTGTCAGTTGGTTCACCTAAGATGTATACAGGTGCTCATTGGGTTATGAGTACACCGGACAGGACTCGCCGGGAACATGCTAGTTGGTCTTATACCTGACGTAAGATAGCAGTTCCCTGGTGACATGTGTACAGGTTAGTTCATCGACCTGAGATCGTCATTTGTCTCTTGTAAGTTCCCACTGTGCTTTGATTACTACCCTACCACGGCTCAAAGGAGTCGTGCAAACAGGTTTTAGTTGGGTACAGTCCCGAGCCACATGGAGGCAGTGAGCGGATCTGCAGGGGTTCGTCTCTCCCGGTATTGGGGGTGAGGTCGCGCTGTGTCTAGGAGAGCCATTACACAAAGCCCTCGGCCGATGCAGGAGATTTACTGGTAGGTATTCCAATAGTATCTCAGGGTGTTCTGGGCTACACTCCGACACGACTTGTACCGCTTTTGGGGGTCTGACTTTTACCAACCCCCTAGGCCCGACATGCGATGCTCATAGACGAACGGACCGGACTGTACGGATATTGTCACTGACAGGCTCAGTAGGTTGTCAGGATGAGTTCGCTCATCGACGTCCCTTTTGGTCAATAGCTGGTGGCCCGTCACGTATTGGCTTATACCTCTGACGTGCTAGTGGTTAAATCCACAGCCATAGTATTGACGAGTCTTTAGAGTCCACCACACTTTCAGTTACTCAAGCTTTCGGGCGAAACGCTGTAGAGGCCGTATGGAGATATGGCAGGGTTCGATCTGATACGTGCGGTATTGCACGGATTAGGATCGGACGGATATTACTAGCCGGCTTTGGTTTAAGCCGGATCCTAGTTTAGTACAGTGTAGATTTTGTCTCATTGCATTTGTATCGGGTCGGAATACAGATGCGGGTGTGTATGCACAGTATCGGGGTATTCCTGTAATTTATTACGGGACCAGTTTTCTGGAGTTGCCAGTTTGCATTCCGTTCCGGCCGGTTTTCCTTTGTTCATTCCCGGCCGGACTTTTCCGATGGAGGGTGTTATTTGCAAGTTTGCAAATAACATTTTGTGGAGGGGTTTCTTGCATATGGATTGATTATGATAGCATCTTTAGATACCATTCTTTTCCATCATCATTTCTTGCTTTATTAAGATTAGAAATGAGATGAAAAATGATATGACTTTGTGATCATGGTTTTTGGATGTGGCCACCTCTTGCTTTATCCTACACTCACCTCCCTTCATGAGTTTGTTTTTTTTTCCCTCCACCATTTCCTCATATCAAAAAGGGCCGGCCACTTTTAGGGAAAGAGAGAGAGAAGTTCTTTTTTGATGTATGGCAATTTGCTTCATTTCATTTTTCATTCTTAGCTTGCAAAAGTTTGAAAGCTCTCTCCATTGCTCATCCTTGATTCCTCCATCACCATGGCAACTACATAACCCCAAAGAGACAAGCATCATTCTACACTAGCCTACAGCAAATCTTGGACGCGTCGACTTGCCAGCTTCGCGCCCGAGTTGCCTCGGTATTGAGGTGGGAGCCCGTAAAAGATGCAGACGATGTGGTGCCCTTCCGGCAAGGATGCGACGACCGGAGTTTCCGCGGGAGATCGGGACGACGACGAGAAGACCGAAGGACACGGATCGCTCGGTATACTTCTCTACCCTTCTCTTGATAGCTAGCATTAGGTTAATAGTTACGATCCGGGTTTATTGTCCGCGGTAGCGCCAGTTTGAAAGTTAATAAAATTTTTGATTCCGCATTTTGGCCTCGGATAGACGGCCGGGGCGTTGCCGTTGCGCAACATGGTATCAGAGCCACACCATTAACCTAGTCTAGCTTGTTCTAGTGTGTTTTACTTATCCGATCGACCAAAATTCCAAAATCCGCGTTTTGCATGCATCAGTTTTCTGTCGATTTTTTCCGGGCTCGAAAATTTTTTCAGGTGATTGCAGAATGATGTACAGAGAATCCTAAGAACACTGGAAAAATTTGGTAACCCAATTCTCCCGTACGACCGCGGAACCGCGGCCTTAACCACTCTTTGGCCGCGGTTCCGCCGCAGGAAGTTGGGATCATTCCACCAATTTTTTGCAGTGGGCTTTTGGGCTTAAGACTGGGGTTTTGGAATATTAAAATTGGGCCCAGAATTTCTGTGAGTGCTACAGTATTACTTGGGGGCCCACTTGTTAATTTTTGATCGATTGGATATTTTAAACACATTATTTCACAGTATTTACATTATATCTGCGACCGTGAATGTCACTCGATCGGTAAATACTGTCTAACTGCTATAGCCCGGTTAGACGGATTTGCGAACGTGACTTTCACGTTGATGTTATGTGTTTGTGCTGTGATGTTGCGGATTGGTCGTGGGGAATAGCCTGGTTGCAGTGATAGTACAGTTTTGTTGTATTATGTACATTTGATATTTCGGGGTGAGCGTCCGACTTGTGGACTGCCGTCACTGCCTGTTTGTATTATTCTTTTGGGGCACGACCTGGTTGCGGTCGATGTACCCGGTGTATGTATATTTTAATTTCTGTACTAGGATTACCCCGCGGAGGGGTGCACGGATAGCCGGGTTCTAGATGGCAACGGGCCCGCATCTCATGGCATTGAGACGGAGGGGGCTTCACTCTAGGATTGGCGGGTTATTCGCCGCACTCGTAGGGGGTACAGGTTGACCCAGGAGGGGTGCCCAAGTTACCGGATTCCGTGAAGTGCTGGGTGGTCCATTCACGGTGCTGGAGGGGACTGCCTCGCTTCAGGTCTTGGAGGGTGACTTGCCGCGCCCGTAGGGGTCTAGGATTTCATTGCACAGGCTATCCACACGACCAGGGGAACGTTGGGTTTCATTAGCGGCTCTATGAAACCCGGGGATCCCAGATATCTGTATTTTTCTGTGATGCTGTACATTTCTGTGATGTTGCATTTTATCACGCCTTGAGCGAATATAATATATTGGTATATATATTAGTAGATGTTGTATATGTTTTACATCCGCGCTAGTCCAGTCCCCGCTCTGTCGTTAGTTAGCTAACCTAACGGGTAATGACGGGACCCAGTGGCGAATGCGGATGGCATATACGTACATCAGTATATTTTTGTTCTTTGTGGTGTGATCAATTGATGGGACTGCATTGATTCGGATCAATGCAAGATAAACAAACCTATTCTGATGTTGTTGGAACACTTTTTCAAAAAGCTGTTATTGCAAGGACGTTCACTTTTGTTTTGCATCGTGGTATTCATTTGGAATATCCTGCTCCTCAGTCGACGAGGCAAGGGCCGAGATCCCTTCACCGGGAGTGACCCCTTGGACAAAAGTTTGCGTCAGGGCATTAACTTCACTATAGCCGATTACTTTTGCTTTGCATCGTGGCATTCAGTTGGAATATCCTGCACCTCATTTTACGGGGAAAGAGCCGAGATCCCTTCATAGGGAGTGACCTCTTTAGTAAAGGTTTTCGTCACTATATTTTTATAAAAGGCTATGCAGTTCCTTCAATGATATCAAGTTCATTACGTTAAAGGTTTTTTGCCAAAAACCAGTCGTAGCCCTCCGTCATTTCCTATGGGTATTATTTAGTATTCGTGATGTGTTTGTTGACTCCGTCAAGACGTAGTGTACGGTAGCTAAGTGGTGCTTGTTTGTTGCATAAATGGGATTGGTTAGGACAGTCGTGCGGCCTTGTTGACTCCGTCAAGGGCACGTACGGGTGGGTTTAATGCAATCCAGATAATGACGGGTTGAACTTGACTAGGACTCTTTGATTTGTTGACTCCGTCAAGGTCACTTGAGTCCTAGGGGTAAAAACAAACATCGGGAGTTTCAAAAGAACTGAAACTTGCCAAACATGCGCATACCTTCTGGAGTGTGGTGACGTGAGTGGATTCCGTCACGTTATCATGCGATGATAGTTGGATCCCGATTCCTACTGATGAGTTGGTTTACTCCTCGGGTGACCCCGACTAATTCTTCTTTCAGGTTTGGAGGAGAATTTGAGGTACAGTGAGAGGTTTCCTGATTAGATAAAATGATAACCATTCTGATCTAGGTTAGAGTGCACGCTGAGTGTTTCTTTTCTCTCTCTCTTTGGCAGCGACCATTGACCCGACCCTAGACTATGACTCAGTGACCAAGTTGACCGAACCTTCTTAACACTGGCTTTTGGATTGTAAGAGTTGCAAACCTCATTGCCACTCCTACTTTTACCCTTTTCTCCAGGACACCCCGTATTACTACGAACATCCACTTCCATTGGACAAAACCATCGTATGGTTAGATACGAACTCGAAGGAATTTATTCGAGGATGGTTTCCGGTTCTGGAGAAAACGGATAGGACTATTCAGTTGTCTTTTCCTTTTACTTTCTCTCAGGTTGCGAGTACTCCTTGGTTTAGGAGATAGTACACCTATTACGCAAATTGGACAGTCTTCTTCCAAACCTTAGGCTGGTGCCGAACGGTGGGGAATGAAGAAAACCAATTAGCATAACGATGGTGTGCAGAAGGTATTAAGTTAAGACAAAGCAAGGGATTAGTAGGAGGGAAAAGTAAATTGCGACTGATATTCACGACCAAACCAAGTATTTCTTCGCCAATCCTAAATCACCTTTGTATTTCTCCAGGACACTCCGTATCACTACGAAGATCCACAGTTTATTGGATACTCCATCGTATGGTTATATACGAACTCGAAAGGAACTTGTTCCAGTTCGGGGATGGATTTTTGTTCAGGAGAAATAGGAATAAGGTTTATTCGGTTGTCTTTTATCTTCACCTTCTCTCGCATTGCGAGTGCTCCTAGGATTAGGACAGTACACCCTTTATTCTTATTGGATAGTCTTCTTCCAAACCATAGGCTGGTGCCGAACGGTAGGGAAGGAAGAAAACCATTTGGCCTAAAGGGGTGTACAGAAGGTAATGACTAAAGACATATAAAGGGATTTGGAGAGATGGCAAAGAGATATACGGTTACAGTTGTGAATCAGGATAATCGAAGAGGCATTACTAGGAATACCAGGATACCCCAACGAAACATTTCAATGTTTCAGTTTCACTGTGTACTGTTAAAGGAAAACTGATTTCCCGATTAGACACTTACTCCAGGGTATGTATTCACCAGGTATGATTCTCAAATCTGTATGGTTTTACAGATGATGAGTGGGAGTAAGTTATTGGGAATTGGGTGATCATCCTCATTATATCGGGATTCGTTGTAATCGGTGATATTTGAGGAAGTCACCTGGGTTGTTTGCCGGACGGCAAATATTTGGTTTTGAATATCCGTTGTTATGCACCAATTTCAAATCGATATATCTGTACGTCTATTTTCATAGAGTGAGATATACCTTTTTGAAATTATGTCTATGACATTTACCTATATCAGTGGATGGTTAGGTAAGGAGCATTAAGCATCGGTGTAATTCTTCATAACCAAAGGTACAGTTTTCAACCTACGACACACAGGGAATGAGTTATTAGACTCAAGGGACTTATACAGAGTATTGTATGTTGTCCAGGGTCCATCAGGACAGAGGGTTTGGTCCTCGTACTATATTCGGTTTACTTATGACTTCTCTAGTTTTAGACCCTGTGTTTCGTGGAAACACAGGGTCCGAATTTTGAGAAATTATAGGTATTTGAATAAAGTAGAGGACCAGATGTTGCAAGTATCGGGATTCTTCAAAGTGATCGGAGATGTAGATACTTGTGAAGGGTATTCAGTTGATAGTAATGATTAAGAGAACTTGCTTCTCTTTCAGGTTACTCATAATTGGAAGCATTCCTAAGTTGAGTAACGCTGATCGGCATCCTTCCATTTAATTGACATGCACTGGTGACAGCTGCATGATTTGAATCTGGTTCAATTAAATCAGTGCCTCTGTTTCTATGTTGGATATAGAACAGTTCATATCTTGACATTGTTAAGGTACGGGGAGTTGTCCGGCTTATGATTAATACCAGACACTGGATAACTCAAGGCACGTTTCTGTAATGGCTGTTTGTGGGTTGACCCAGGCTATGACGATGGTTGACTTTCTACCATCTGGAAGATCAATAGTGATATTGTTCTTGACTCGCCACAGTTTTAATAAAAATGGATTTTTTCAGAAAACAGTAGTGGGAGTATGGTAGAACTGGAAGTGATTCCAGAACCGCAAACGATTACTGAAGATTTGATAAGGAACTTTGTAACATTTTCAAAAATATAAAATATTAATTTTGGGAATTTTTATAATTTAATATTATTTTATTGATTATTTTAATATTAAATCTATAATTAAATGCAAATAAATAGGAAAAATTTGAGAAAAATTATGGAAAATTCGAAAATAGGGTAAATTAGTGAATTATGACATTTTTAAGCTTTTGTGATTAGTTTGACACTAATTTAGTGCTAATCGCGATTAAAATCGCTAATCGGGTTTTTTGGCAATTTTGTGCAAAACTTGCACATATCACTTTTTCTCACACTTGTGCATTTTCTTTCATGATATTTGGGTTTACTATTCTTGTGAGAAGGATTATGGTTTATTGAGAAAAGGAAAAAGAAAAAAAGAAAAGAAATGAGGGTAGGTGAGAGAGAGGGGGTGGACTTTTGACTTAGCATCCTTAGCCATTCTCCTTCATTCCTCATTTCTCTCCCTCTCCCTTTGCTTGCTGCTGCTGCTCCTTCCTCCCCCTTCCTCCACCTTCAATCCCTCTCTTCATCTCCAAAACAACCCCAAAATCTCATGTCCGTTTCATTAAAAATGTGCACGAGCCCGAGACCTTCAAGATGGATCAAGAAAGCATGGATTTTGGCCACTAGGGGCAACTCAAGAAAATTCTTGAGTTGCCAATTGAGGTAATTACTGAACCATTAGCTTAGTCTTAGCTTTAATTATACCCCTATGCAAGTTTAGAATCGAAATCGGGTGATTTGTGGATTTTAGGAAAAACTAGTAAGGGTTTGAGGAATTGTGAGTTGTGAGGGGATTTTAAGTTCAATGGAGACTATAAGAGCACCCTAGTACTAGAAACCCAGACCAATCCCACTGGAAAACTAAAAATACGGAATTACGGGACTTTCATGTCGGTTTTTGTGAACCTGGAACTTGCAGGAAAATCTGGAACACACTGTGACTTTTTCAGGTGAAATAAGCAACACCAGGGACCCAATTGAGACCATAGGAGGCCACCCTAACCAGACGGACCCCATTGGAGATAGGGGGGCCGGCGAGGCCGGTTTTTTCATGTATGTGGCCGGCCAAGTTGTGGTGGATTGCTTCGGGGTTGGTCCAGTAGCTCAAGTACACCCTGCATAGCACCCTAGAGTTGTTTATTTGCCCTGATTTGGCCTGAGACGAAATCTGGGATCGTTTTCTAGGGTTGCTGCTTTGAGTTTAGTTTTGGTTTTTGCGTATTTTGATTTGGTGATTTTGGTATTTGTGTGTTATCTCGATCGTGTGACGTTTGTACGTCTATATCGAGTGATTCCGGGTTGTTTTGCGAAGGCAAACCGTAGATTCTAACCTATAAGCCTTTTGGCGTATCGTGTTGGTTTTAGCGTATCGTATTGGATTTAGTGTGTGTCGTTTCAAGTGTTGGATTGGTTTTGATGCGATGCGATACGTGTGATATGTGTAGGTACACCGCGACGATCCGAGGCGATACGGAAGATGACGGTGACATCGACACCGACACGCAGGATTCAGGTGAGTAGATTATATCTACAGGGGGAAGTCGGGTGGATGGCGTATAGCACCCCCGCAGTCCGTAATTAGTACTATGTAGTATATTTATATGTGTGTTAGCTATAGTGTGATGGTTAGTTAGTGTAACATTTTCAAAAAATATAAAATATTAATTTTGGGAATTTTTATAATTTAATATTATTTTATTGATTATTTTAATATTAAATGCAAATAAATAGGAAAAATGTTAGAAAAATTATGGAAAATTCTAAAATAGGGTAAATTAGTGAATTATGACATTTTTAAGTTTTTGTGATTAGTTTGACACTAATTTAGTGCTAATCGCGATTAAAATCGCTAATCGGGTTTTTTGGCAATTTTGTGCAAAACTTGCACATACCACTTTTCTACACTTGTGCATTTTCTAGCCATGGTTTTCTTTTGGGATTACTATTGATGTGAGAAGGTTTGGATTTTAAAAGGAAAGGAAAAGAAAAGAAAATGTAATGATGAGGGTAGGTGAGAGAGAGAGGTGGGCTTTGACTTAGCATCCTTAGCCATACTCCTTCACTCCTCCTCATTTCTCTCCCTCCCCCATGGCTCCTGCTGCTGCTGCTTCCTTTCCCCCCTTCCTCCACCTTCAACCCCTTTCTTCATCTCAAAAACAACCCCAAAAGCTCATGTCCATTTCATTGAAATTGTGCAAAATCCCTAGATCTACACATGGAGCTAAAGAAGCAAGGATTTTGGCCACTAGGGGCAACTCAAGAAAATTATTGAGTTGCTAATGGAGGTAATTACTGAACCATTAGCTTAATTATAGCCTTTCCTATAAACCCATGTTAAGATTTAATCGATATAGTGTGATATTATGGACTTGGCGAAAACCTAGTTAGGGTTTGAGGGAAATTGGTGTTGTATTCTGAAATTGAGCTCAGTAGAGGTCTTACCAACACCCTAGTGTTTGAATTGGAACCCAAAACCTGAAGCTTGAACCACGGATTTTAGAAACCAATATCGGGAGAAAAACTGGAATCTGTCACTGTTAATTAGAATCTGCTAACACCCCGAGAAACCTAAAATAATATTGAGTGGAAATTGAGATGTAAAGGCACCATAGAGGCAACACCCAAAACCCTAGCTCCCCACTCCACCTTGAGGCCGGCAAAATCTCCATTCTGGCCGCAAATTGCGGCTAGACCAGTGAGGAATCGCCTCGTTTTCTGTGCATAGCCCCATTTCCTCTATTCTTGGCCCTGGGTACTTCTAGTTTTGACAGATTCTTTCTAGGGTGAAATCTGGAACACATTTCATGAGTTGCTGTTTTGAAAATTAGTTTCCGTATTCCGTATTTTCATTTCTGAAATGGTGGAATGTGTTTTGCCTCGACTATTTGTCGTTTATACGACGATATAGAGGATTTGTTGATGGTTTTGAAGGCGTGCCATAGATTCTCACCTATAGGCCCCCTTATCGTATCGTTTTGGATTTCATGCGCCGTTTTAGATTGGATTTGGTTTTAATGCGCATATACGATATTTGATGTGTAGGTACCCATGAAGACTTCGGGACGACAAGCAAATGCGTGGTGACGTCCGCAAATGATGATGCAAGGTGAGTAGATTATATCTACAGGGGGAAGTCGGGTGGATGGCGTATAGCACCCCCGCGGTCCGTAGATAGATTATTATGTAGTTATTGTGATATTAGGTGTATTATGGATAGTATAGGGTTAGAAGTGACTAGTGCAGTTCATAGTCGCGAACCCTAGGATAGAATTACACCTATACACACACCCTTGCTTATCACTTGTACTTGCACTGTGATTGATGATATGTGATGACCTTGGAGATGAGTCGATGGCGTGGGCTTGGTGCCCTGGGATCGGTGAGTTGATACGATTCATATGTGGGATATGACTTGTGCTTCTTGCGGGCTTGGGATATGTGTTTACCCCCGCATGCATACTTACTGATGGTATCGATTTGTACTAGACATAGAGTAGTACCCCCAGACTTTATGATCTGATGATGGTGATATCTGTTATGTGATGAGACAGTGAGAAGTTGACCCCTACCCAGCTATTGGGGATGACGTACGATGATTTACCGTACGCGCCGATATTGATGATAGATCCGCACTCATAACTCGAGGATATCTTATGATATGACATTGAGGCGAGATCACCGACTATATATCCTCATGTATATACCGACTCAGATTTAGGAGGTTTCCAAACCTACCCCTCCTGATACTCAGATGTAGTTGCATAGTAGATACTTCTCTGTGGTGTTGACTACTAGATTTCTGCATCTTCATGCTATTCGCATTGCTGGCATATGCTCATTGCTATATTATTATCATGCTGTTAGGACACCAGCACTATTATCGATGATGCGTATGTTCCACGTACACTATTTGCCGGCTCACACACTTCATCATCGATAATTGCCATGCCACTACACTGTAGTACTATTGGATTCATGAGATGATTCTTCCTTCGACATATGCACATTACTATTCCATGATGCATGATTTACGATATGATTACTGTTCTTTACATGTCGCATACATCATGGATTGACTGCATAGCACATCGCATTGGATTTAATTCCTGATGTTGGATTTTCATGTGATTTCTGACTTTGAGGACCGTGGGATTATTTAAGAAAAGATGCTCTTTTATGAAAAACCCGGTTCCCTTGATATGATATTTGGGGCATCGCACCGTGTTTTCTCGGTGCTAGAGGATGTACTGAGAGAGGGCTGACCCGGACTGACGGATGCCCGATGGATTGATATAGGGCTGACCCGGAATGACGGATGCCCGATGTACTGAGAGAGGGATGACCCGGACTGACGGATTCCCGATATATACTCTGAGAGAGGGCTGACCCGGACTGACGGATGCCCGATGGATTGATAGAGGGCTGACCCGGACTGACGGATGCCCGATGGATTGATAGAGGGCTGACCCGGACTGACGGATGCCCGATGGATTGAGAGAGGGATGACCCGTACTGACGGATTCCCGGTATATACTTTGAGAGAGGGCTGACCCGGATTGACGGAGCCCCATATGGATGAGGATTTATGTGTCGATGCTAGGCACGGGTTTTCATGATGTTTTTCCATGATATTGTTTATATCCTTATACTTGCATACATGATGCTTATCGTCAGTGGGTGACGAGTGGACGGGTTCCACATACTTACAGACTTGGTTCATATACAGACTGGATTTACACTGATCATACTTCATTTGTATATATAACAGGGTATGAGGGCACTGTTATATATACCCTTACACCAATATTAGTGGTATGGGACGCTAATATATGTGTATTGATATCATTGATATTTCATCATAGTTACTTCATGCAGACATACCTTACACTGCTGACATGTGATTACCTGAGTACCTGGCACTACATACATGTTTAGATGTTACCTTGCCACCCTATTACACTCAGATGTACTCTTATGGTTATATTATTGATCGTTGCCTTAGGTTTATGTCTTGCATTCGGTTTCTGCTTGTAGATGTTTCTATTCACGAATTAGCAACTCACCCCCGTTGTGCCACAGTTCTTGCAGGTTCTGCCGTACAGGTTCTTTGCGGCATTTCTGGCACACTTCTTTCTTGCGGGTGATTTGCTTTTGGTAGGTGGATTCTTTCGCATCAAGAATCACCATTGTATTTATTTATTTCATTGTATCTAGTATTTCCATCAACCAAAACTTGTATATTGTTTCAGACCTAGACTTAGTGATGTATTATTCGACCTTAGAGTCGCGCTTAGTAGTATTGTGGTTTTCTGTTGCTTTTGAGCTTTCTTTTTGATTTGCTCCTCGCCACTTGGCGATGCATATTACTGTTGCATGTGTGGTTGTGACCGTCTATTGACGAAGAGCTAGCTCCCGCTTGGGGATTCCTTTATCATTGCATATATATTGTTATTCTTGTTGTACCCCATTTGGGGCCAGTTTTACAAAAGAAACTCTGCCGAAATTTTTAGAAAAGACTTACTGTTTTTAAAACGCACCTTCGGCTTAGTTATTTAAAAACCTTGATTTCAAACATGTTTTCTTCACTTCTTTAAACCAGTTTCCTTACTTATTCTTAAAAATGGTTTTAGATTTCTGGGCTTTTGGCTTACTTGGATCAGATGGAGTCCTATAGACTTCATATGGTTCAAGGGCCAGTCACGTGCTCTTTCGGGTCATGACAAAGTTGGTATCAGAGCGCTAGGTTGACCTTGGTTCGAGTCTGAGTTTGACTATATGGAGCCTAGGGCGTTGTTTATATACGGAACTTAGGCTTGACCTTATGGAACTTAGACTTGGTCGAGGGGGTATTCGACCCGAACATTCGTCGTATTAGGATGACCCTTGGTTGATGGATTAGGTGACTAAAGTAGAGTGACGTACCGTTAGTATGTTCCACGGCATACTTACGACACGCCACTCCGCTTAAGGAACCTTAGGATGTACATTTTTTTTTGAGATCAGTGATTCTCTACATATCCAGGATTATACATCCATTTGAGATCCCCGATTTTATTAGTTTCATGATCATACTTTCATTGATACTGTTCCTTCCTATGGTCATGTATCCACTTTGGATCTGTTGTTCTCTTCCTTGCCATTGATGTGCTCTCCTTGATACTCGATTGAGGTTCCTGTCACCATGTTTGAGCGCAGTTTGGGCTGCTGCTAGGGTTACGGCCGGTGTGAGCTCGTTTGGTACGAGGGCCGACCATTGTGTTTTCTGGTGACATGGGGATGTCTCGAGTTAGTGTTGGTGATTGTGACCTCTAGTGGAGGCGAGTGCTTGGTCTTGCACCGGATGATCGGGCCATTGTTAGAGCTGCAGTTGAGAGAGGACTGTTGATGTACAGCATACCTCAGAGATTGTGATGTCGCCTACCGTGCAGACAGATGGACCAGCTGTGGCTGAGATTGACAGGATGTTGCTTTCGGAGCTTACGAGCTGAGATTGCCGGAGCTTTCGGGCAGATATGCGACAGACGATAGCTAGTCTAACCGATTTGAGAGACGAAGGTGATTCGTCCGATTTTGTGCCAGAGCGGGCCCAGTTGAGTTGAAGATTTCCAGTGTGGAGAGTCTTACTCAGATATAGAGCAGACCGATTCAGAGATGACCGCCAATGCGTTGCCTTTCCTGGAGGATTGAGGCGTTGTTCGGCGTACAGACATATGGGCCAGTTGCTGCTGCAAATGATGAGTTATCGCCCAGATGATTGGAGCTACTGCAGTATGAGCATGTTCATGGAGATATGATAGCGAGTCGCTAGTCACCGAGGATGAATGACTAGGACGTGTGGTGAGTTTGCTTACCCCGATGCGAGTCATCAGGTGGATCGATTCCAGATAGAGACGACTTCACGCAGGTTCGTTGAGAGTCGATTGAGGCGATCGAATGTCAGGAGCCATTTTCCAGGTTTAAAGTATACGGAAAGACATGCAGGTGATTCTATGGACCCTCTAGAAGAATGAAACCCTAACTCGCCTTAATGACCGTGTGAAAGCCTTTGAACCTTCGGGTTTGCGGCGGTTCCTCGGCGCCATTAGTGAGGCTTGGGTTTGCCCTTCTACGGCTGGACCACCGACGCTGCGGCATGTACTCGATACTATTAAACTGTACCCGAGATGTGAGCTCTTGGGGGATTATGAAGATCTGACGAGTCGATCGGATGGTTCGACATCTTTCGGATATCGTGATGGGATACTACTTGGGAGACTCCAGATGCGAGCATAGCCGTTGGAGCACAGTACATGCAGCCATGATGAGACGAGTCCGAATCAGTCGACATTGACGCAGAGTGAAGAAAAGAGTTCGCAAGATATTTCGACGAGATGACGTCCCACTCTGCTGACATCAGAGATGTGATACGCACCCCGAGGCGTGGTATATGGATATATCTTCCAGAAAGAAGCGCGATAAGTATGCAGCCGTTCCGGAATAAGCTTCAGCTTCAGCATTGGATGACGACTTCCGGGCAAATCGGCAGGATTGAGATTTGAGAAAGGAATCTCGGCAGGACCTTTCTGGAGTACGATACGCGAAGACCTAGACCAGGAGTGGTCGTTTTGCGCACACCCAGCAAGATAGAGTTCAGCCTTGTCGACGAGGTAGTTGACCAGGTTCGGATAAGGAACGTAACCAGATGCTTTGCGAATTGATCAAGGACGGACGAGTGACGAGTATTCCTCCGATGGTTGGGACGTGTTCCCGAGGACCAGTTCGGCCTGACATCTGCTACAGAGTGATGAAGCTACAGAATACGTGATTTTGAGTCCGTGTGAGAGACTTCAGATTGACCGTGGCCGAGAACAGTGCAGTGCATCGTAGCTTAGCATGACGCCATAGTGGAGGACGATAGAGACAGTTGGAACAAGAGGTTCGTGTGAGACACAGATGAGCTGTCATTGCTTCCCGTCGAGACTAGAGACCTGATTTGGTTACAGAGATGTTGGGAGGTGACTAGTTTCTGAGGAAATATTGTACTGAGGACACAGGTGTCTTTGAACGAGAAGAGGTTGTGCAGGAAGGCCAGCCTCTGTACAGATCGGCATAGGCATGCTTGGAAGAGACATTGAGCAGGATTCCTTCCAGGACATTGCTGCCATGATGATTGCACCCAGGATCAGATGTGTGACGTGCTTTCAGAGAGCCAGAGGCCGACGCCAGTGATATGCTGCCTTACGAGTGGTCGTGAGGATTGACCGAGAGGTGACCAGAGAAGTGCCAGAACGGAATCGTCCCCGTTAACACATCTGACAGGGCCGATGAGCCGATTGACTGTGAGATTGGTAACCCACAGAGAAGATAAGGACCCAGAGTCAGAGGACGCCAGACCGTGAGCAAGAGGCACGTAGATATCCTGCGCTGCTAGCAGTGGATGCGCCGACTCCTTCTCGACCTTGGAGGAGGAACTACCGACGACGGTATTTATGATTTGTGATTTTGTGATTCGATTATCACGTATCCGTCATTTTGGATTTCGGTATTTTGGGTGTTCTGTTTGCGTGATTTAGTTTTGATGACTGAGTTTCATGATATTGGTTTCATGCACCCACTGGATATTTATATATTTTGCCCAGAGTTATTACATTTGAGATATTGATTGAGATTTCATGCCTACCGTATGCAGTGATTTGATTTGCACTTCCAGCGTAGTTTTCATGCACCTTTAGTGTTTTGATATACGATTTTGGTGCACGCCAGATGCACTAAATCGGGATTCTTCGTGCATGTCACATGCACTTGATTTTTCTGTCAGGCACACACATTGCCTACGACAGATGTTTCGTGCACACCAGCTGCACCTAGATGTTGTTTTGTATACCTGTTTGACACATTTATGGATTTTGATTCCTTGCGCACCAGACGCATAGGATATTCTTATATATGCATTTTGGGAATTGATTTCTAGTAGAGCAGTACATTTTATGATATTCTCTCTGTATTGATATTTTCGGAGCCCCAACAAATTGGATTATTACTGAAATTGTTTTAGTATTGGGGGTTTAAATTTAAATTCGGGGACCGAATTTCTTTAAGGGGGGTAGATTGTAACATTTTCAAAAAATATAAAATATTAATTTTGGGAATTTTTATTATTTAATATTATTTTATTGATTATTTTAATATTAAATGCAAATAAATAGGAAAAATGTTAGAAAAATTATGAAAAATTATGGAAAATTATAAAATAGGGTAAATTAGTGAATTATGACATTTTTAAGTTTTTGTAATTAGTTTGACACTAATTTAGTGCTAATCGCGATTAAAATCGCTAATCGGGTTTTTTGGAAATTTTGTGCAAAACTTGCACATACCACTTTTCTACACTTGTGCATTTTCTAGCCATGGTTTTCTTTTGGGATTACTATTGATGTGAGAAGGTTTGGATTTTAAAAGGAAAGGAAAAGAAAAGAAAATGTAATGATGAGGGTAGGTGAGAGAGAGAGGTGGGCTTTGACTTAGCATCCTTAGCCATACTCCTTCACTCCTCCTCATTTCTCTCCCTCCCCCATGGCTCCTGCTGCTTCCTTTCCCCCCTTCCTCCACCTGCAACCCCTTTCTTCATCTCAAAAACAACCCCAAAAGCTCATGTCCATTTCATTGAAATTGTGCAAAATCCCTAGATCTACACATGGAGCTAAAGAAGCAAGGATTTTGGCCACTAGGGGCAACTCAAGAAAATTCTTGAGTTGCTAATGGAGGTAATTACTGAACCATTAGCTTAATTATAGCCTTTCCTATAAACCCATGTTAAGATTTAATCGATATTGTGTGATATTATGGACTTGGTGAAAACCTAGTTAGGGTTTGAGGGAAATTGGTGTTGTATTATGAAATTGAGATCAGTAGAGGTCTTACCAACACCCTAGTGTTTGAATTGGAACCCAAAACCTGAAGCTTGAACCAGAATACGGATTTTAGAAACCAATATCGGGAGAAAAACTGGAATCTGTCACTGTTAATTAGAATCTGCTAACACCCCGAGAAACCTAAAATAATATTGAGTGGAAATTGAGATGCGCAGGCACCATAGAGGCAACACCCAAAACCCTAGCTCCCCACTCCTTGAGGCCGCCAAAATCTCCATTCTGGCCGCAAATTGCGGCCAGACCAGTGAGGAATCGCCTCGTTTTCTGTGCATAGCCCCATTTCCTCTATTCTTGGCCCTGGGTACTTTTAGTTTTGACAGATTCTTTCTAGGGTGAAATCTGGAACACATTTCATGAGTTGCTGTTTTGGACTTTAGTTTCCGTATTCCGTATTTTCATTTCTGAAATGGTGGAATGTGTTTTGCCTCGACTATTTGTCGTTTATACGACGATATAGAGGATTTGTTGATGGTTTTGAAGGCATGACATAGGTTCTCACCTATAGGCCCCCTTATCGTATCGTTTTGGATTTCATGCGCCGTTTTAGATTGGATTTGGTTTTAATGCGCATATACGATATTTGATGTGTAGGTACCCATGAAGACTTCGGGACGACAAGCAAATGCGTGGTGACGTCCGCAAATGGTGATGCAAGGTGAGTAGATTATATCTACAGGGGGAAGTCGGGTGGATGGCGTATAGCACCCCCGCGGTCCGTAGATAGATTATTATGTAGTTATTGTGATATTAGGTGTATTATGGATAGTATAGGGTTAGAAGTGACTAGTGCAGTTCATAGTCGCGAACCCTAGGATAGAATTACACTTATACACACACCCTTGCTTATCACTTGTACTTGCACTGTGATTGATGATATGTGATGACCTTGGAGATGAGTCGATGGTGTGGGCTTGGTGCCCTGGGATCGGTGAGTTGATACGATTCATATGTGGGATATGACTTGTGCTTCTTGCCGGCTTGGGATATGTGTTTACCCCCGCATGCATACTTACTGATGGTATCGATTTGTACTAGACATAGAGTAGTACCCCCAGACTTTATGATCTGATGATGGTGATATCTGTTATATGATGAGACAGTGAGATGTTGACCCCTACCCAGCTATTGGGGATGCCGTACGATGATTTACCGTACGCGCCGATATTGATGATAGATCCGCACTCATAACTCGAGGATATCTTATGATATGACATTGAGGCGAGATCACCGACTATATATCCTCATGTATATACCGACTCAGATTTAGAAGGATTCCACACCTACCCCTCCTGATACTCAGATGTAGTTGCATAGTAGATACTTCTCTGTGGTGTTGACTACTAGATTTCTGCATCTTCATGCTATTCGCATTGCTGGCATATGCTCATTGCTATATTATAATCATGCTGTTAGGACACCAGCACCATTATCGATGATGCGTATGTTCCACGTACACTATTTACCGGCTCACATACTTCATCATCGATAATTGCCATGCCACTACACTGTAGTACTATTGCATTCATGAGATGATTCTTCCTTCGACATATGCACATTACTATTCCATGATGCATGATTTACGATATGATTACTGTTCTTTACATGTCGCATACATCATGGATTGACTGCATAGCACATCGCATTGGATTTACTTCCTGATGTTGGATTTTCATGTGATTTCTGACTTTGAGGACCGTGGGATTATTTAAGAAAAGATGCTCTTTTATGAAAAACCCGGTTCCCTTGATATGATATTTGGGGCATCGCCCCGTGTTTTCTCGGTGCTAGAGGATGTACTGAGAGAGGGCTGACCCGGACTGACGGATGCCCGATGGATTGATATAGGGCTGACCCGGAATGACGGATGCCCGATGTACTGAGAGAGGGATGACCCGGACTGACGGATTCCCGATATATACTCTGAGAGAGGGCTGACCCGGACTGACGGATGCCCGATGGATTGATAGAGGGCTGACCCGGACTGACGGATGCCCGATGGATTGATAGAGGGCTGACCCGGACTGACGGATGCCCGATGGATTGAGAGAGGGATGACCCGGACTGACGGATTCCCGGTATATACTTTGAAAGAGGGCTGACCCGGATTGACGGATCCCCATATGGATGAGGATTTACGTGTCGATGCTAGGCACGGGTTTTCATGATGTTTTTCCATGATATTGTTTATATCCTCATACTTGCATACATGATGCTTATCGTCAGTGGGTGACGAGTGGACGGGTTCCACATACATACAGACTTGGTTCATATACAGACTGGATTTACACTGATCATACTTCATTTGTATATATAACAGGGTATGAGGGCACTGTTATATATACCCTTACACCAATATTAGTGGTATGGGACGCTAATATATGTTTATTGATATCATTGATATTTCATCATAGTTACTTCATGCAGACATACCTTACACTGCTGACATGTGATTACCTGAGTACCTGGCACTACATACATGTTTAGATGTTACCTTGCCACCCTATTACACTCAGATGTACTCTTGTGGTTATATTATTGATCGTTGCCTTAGGTTTATGTCTTGCATTCGGTTTCTGCTTGTAGATGTTTCTATTCACGAGTTGGCAACTCACCCCCGTTGTGCCACAGTTCTTGCAGGTTCTGCCGTACAGGTTCTTTGCGGCATTTCTGGCACACTTCTTTCTTGCGGGTGATTTGCTTTTGGTAGGTGGATTCTTTCGCATCAAGAATCACCATTGTATTTATTTATTTCATTGTATCTAGTATTTCCAACAACCAAAACTTGTATATTGTTTCAGACCTAGACTTAGTGATGTATTATTCGACCTTAGAGTCGCGCTTAGTAGTATTGTGGTTTTTTGTTGCTTTTGAGCTTTCTTTTTGATTTGCTCCTCGCCACTTGGCGATGTATATTACTGTTGCATGTGTGGTTGTGACCGTCTATTGACGAAGAGCTAGCTCCCGCTTGGGGATGCCTTTATCATTGCATATATATTGTTATTCTTGTTGTACCCCATTCGGCGCCAGTTTTACAAAAGAAACTCTGCCGAAATTTTTAGAAAAGACTTACTGTTTTTAAAACGCACCTTCGGCTTAGTTATTTAAAAACCTTGATTTCAAACATGTTTTCTTCACTTCTTTAAACCAGTTTCCTTACTTATTCTTAAAAATGGTTTTAGATTTCTGGGCTTTTGGCTTACTTGGATCAGATGGAGTCCTATAGACTTCATATGGTTCAAGGGCCAGTCACGTGCTCTTTCGGGTCATGACAAAGTTGGTATCAGAGCGCTAGGTTGACCTTGGTTCGAGTCTGAGTTTGACTATATGGAGCCTACGGCGTTGTTTATATACGGAACTTAGGCTTGACCTTATGGAACTTAGACTTGGTCGAGGGGGTATTCGACCCGAACATTCGTCGTATTAGGATGACCCTTGGTTGATGGATTAGGTGACTAAAGTAGAGTGACGTACCGTTGGTATGTTCCGCGGCATACTTACGACACGCCACTCCGCTTAAGGAACTTTAGGATGTACATTTTTTTTTGAGATCAGTGATTCTCTTCATATCCAGGATTATACATCCATTTGAGATCCCCGATTTTATTAGTTTCATGATCATACCTTCATTGATACTGTTCCTTCCTATGGTCATGTATCCACTTTGGATCTGTTGTTCTCTTCCTTGCCATTGATGTGCTCTCCTTGATACTCGATTGAGGTTCCTGTCACCATGTTTGAGCGCAGTTTGGGCTGCTGCTAGGGTTACGGCCGGTGTGAGCTCGTTTGGTACGAGGGCCGACCATTGTGTTTTCTGGTGACATGGGGACGTCTCGAGTTAGTGTTGGTGATTGTGACCTCTAGTGGAGGCGAGTGCTTGGTCTTGCACCGGATGATCGGGCCATTGTTAGAGCTGCAGTTGAGAGAGGACTGTTGATGTACAGCATACCTCAGAGATTGTGATGTCGCCTACCGTGCAGACAGATGGACCAGCTGTGGCTGAGATTGACAGGATGTTGCCTTCGGAGCTTACGAGCTGAGATTGCCGGAGCTTTCGGGCAGATATGCGACAGACGATAGCTAGTCTAACCGATTTGAGAGACGAAGGTGATTCGTCCGATTTTGTGCCAGAGCGGGCCCAGTTGAGTTGAAGATTTCCAGTGTGGAGAGTCTTACTCAGATATAGAGCAGACCGATTCAGAGATGACCGCCAATGCGTTGCCTTTCCAGGAGGATTGAGGCGTTGTTCGGCGTACAGACATATGGGCCAGTTGCTGCTGCAAATGATGAGTTATCGCCCAGATGATTGGAGCTACTGCAGCATGAGCATGTTCTTGGAGATATGATAGCGAGTCGCTAGTCACCGAGGATGAATGACTAGGACGTGTGGTGAGTTTGCTTACCCCGATGCGAGTCATCAGGTGGATCGATTCCAGATAGAGAAGACTTCACGCAGGTTCGTTGAGAGTCGATTGAGGCGATCGAATGTCAGGAGCCATTTTCCAGGTTTAAAGTATACGGTAAGACATGCAGGTGATTCTATGGACCCTCCAGAAGAATGAAACCCTAACTCGCCTTAATGACCGTGTGAAAGCCTTTGAACCTTCGGGTTTGCGGCGGTTCCTCGGCGCCATTAGTGAGGCTTGGGTTTGCCCTTTTACGGCTGGACCACCGACGCTGCGGCATGTACTCGATACTATTAAATTGTACCCGAGATGTGAGCTCTTGGGGGATTATGAAGATCTGACGAGTCGATCGGATGGTTCGACATCTTTCGGATATAGTGATGGGATACTGCTTGGGAGACTCCAGATGCGAGCATAGCCGTTGGAGCACAGTACATGCAGCCATGATGAGACGAGTCCGAATCAGTCGACATTGACGCAGAGTGAAGAAAAGAGTTCGCAAGATATTTCGACGAGATGACGTCCCACTCCGCTGACATCAGAGATGTGATACGCACCCCGAGGCGTGGTATATGGATATATCTTCCAGAAAGAAGCGCGATAAGTATGCATCCGTTCCGGAATAAGCTTCAGCTTCAGCATTGGATGACGACTTCCGGGCAAATCGGCAGGATTGAGATTTGAGAAAGGAATCTCGGCAGGACCTTTCTGGAGTACGATACGAGAAGACCTAGACCAGGAGTGGTCGTTTTGCGCACACCCAGCAAGATAGAGTTCAGCCTTGTCGACGAGGTAGTTGACCAGGTTCGGATAAGGAACGTAACCAGATGCTTTGCGAATTGATCAAGGACGGACGAGTGACGAGTATTCCTCCGATGGTTGGGACGTGTTCCCGAGGACCAGTTCGGCCTGACATCTGCTACAGAGTGATGAAGCTATAGAATACGTGATTTTGAGTCCGTGTGAGAGACTTCAGATTGACCGTGGCCGAGAACAGTGCAGTGCATCGTAGCTTAGCATGACGCCATAGTGGACGACGATAGAGACAGTTGGAACAAGAGGTTCGTGTGAGACACTGATGAGCTGTCATTGCTTCCCGTCGAGACTAGAGACCTGATTTGGTTACAGAGATGTTGGGAGGTGACCAGTTTCTGAGGAAATATTGTGCTGAGGACACAGGTGTCTTTGAACGAGAAGAGGTTGTGCAGGAAGGCCAGCCTCTGTACAGATCGGCATAGGCATGCTTGGAAGAGACCTTGAGCAGGATTCCTTCCAGGACATTGCTGCCATGATGATTGCACCCAGGATCAGATGTGTGACGTGCTTTCAGAGAGCCAGAGGCCGACGCCAGTGATATGCTGCCTTACGAGTGGTCGTGAGGATTGACCGAGAGGTGACCAGAGAAGTGCCAGAACGGAATCGTCCCCGTTAACACATCTGACAGGGCCGATGAGCCGATTGACTGTGAGATTGGTAACCCACAGAGAAGATAAGGACCCAGAGTCAGAGGACGCCAGACCGTGAGCAAGAGGCACGTAGATATCCTGCGCTGCTAGCAGTGGATGCGCCGACTCCTTCTCGACCTTGGAGGAGGAACTACCGACGACGGTATTTATGATTTGTGATTTTGTGATTCGATTATCACGTATCCGTCATTTTGGATTTCGGTATTTTGGGTGTTCTGTTTGCGTGATTTAGTTTTGATGACTGAGTTTCATGATATTGGTTTCATGCACCCACTGGATATTTATATATTTTGCGCAGAGTTATTACATTTGAGATATTGATTGAGATTTCATGCCTACCGTATGCAGTGATTTGATTTGCACTTCCAGCGTAGTTTTCATGCACCTTTAGTGTTTTGATATACGATTTTGGTGCACGCCAGATGCACTAAATCGGGATTCTTCGTGCATGTCACATGCACTTGATTTTTCTGTCAGGCACACACATTGCCTACGACAGATGTTTCGTGCACACCAGCTGCACCTAGATGTTGTTTTGTATACCTATTTGACACATTTATGGATTTTGATTCCTTGCGTACCAGACGCATAGGATATTCTTATATATGCATTTTGGGGATTGATTTCTAGTAGAGCAGTACATTTTATGATATTCTCTCTGTATTGATATTTTCGGAGCCCCGACAAATTGGATTATTACTGAAATTGTTTTAGTATTGGGGGTTTAAATTTAAATTCAGGGACCGAATTTCTTTAAGGGGGGTAGATTGTAACATTTTCAAAAAATATAAAATATTAATTTTGGGAATTTTTATAATTTAATATTATTTTATTGATTATTTTAATATTAAATGCAAATAAATAGGAAAAATGTTAGAAAAATTATGAAAAATTATGGAAAATTCTAAAATAGGGTAAATTAGTGAATTATGACATTTTTAAGTTTTTGTGATTAGTTTGACACTAATTTAGTACTAATCGCGATTAAAATCGCTAATCGGGTTTTTTGGCAATTTTGTGCAAAACTTGCACATACCACTTTTCTACACTTGTGCATTTTCTAGCCATGGTTTTCTTTTGGGATTACTATTGATGTGAGAAGGTTTGGATTTTAAAAGGAAAGGAAAAGAAAAGAAAATGTAATGATGAGGGTAGGTGAGAGAGAGAGGTGGGCTTTGACTTAGCATCCTTAGCCATACTCCTTCACTCCTCCTCATTTCTCTCCCTCCCCCATGGCTCCTGCTGCTTCCTTTCCCCCCTTCCTCCACCTTCAACCCCTTTCTTCATCTCAAAAACAACCCCAAAAGCTCATGTCCCTTTCATTGAAATTGTGCAAAATCCCTAGATCTACACATGGAGCTAAAGAAGCAAGGATTTTGGCCACTAGGGGCAACTCAAGAAAATTCTTGAGTTGCTAATGGAGGTAATTACTGAACCATTAGCTTAATTATAGCCTTTCCTATAAACCCATGTTAAGATTTAATCGATATTGTGTGATATTATGGACTTGGTGAAAACCTAGTTAGGGTTTGAGGGAAATTGGTGTTGTATTTTGAAATTGAGATCAGTAGAGGTCTTACCAACACCCTAGTGTTTGAATTGGAACCCAAAACCTGAAGCTTGAACCAGAATACGGATTTTAGAAACCAATATCGGGAGAAAAACTGGAATCTGTCACTGTTAATTAGAATCTGCTAACACCCCGAGAAACCTAAAATAATATTGAGTGGAAATTGAGATGTGCAGGCACCATAGAGGCAACACCCAAAACCCTAGCTCCCCACTCCTTGAGGCCGCCAAAATCTCCATTCTGGCCGCAAATTGCGGCCAGACCAGTGAGGAATCGCCTCGTTTTCTGTGCATAGCCCCATTTCCTCTATTCTTGGCCCTGGGTACTTCTAGTTTTGACAGATTCTTTCTAGGGTGAAATCTGGAACACATTTCATGAGTTGCTGTTTTGGACTTTAGTTTCCGTATTCCGTATTTTCATTTCTGAAATGGTGGAATGTGTTTTGCCTCGACTATTTGTCGCTTATACGACGATATAGAGGATTTGTTGATGGTTTTGGAGGCGTGCCTTAGGTTCTCACCTATAGGCCACCTTATCGTATCGTTTTGGATTTCATGCGCCGTTTTAGATTGGATTTGGTTTTAATGCGCATATACGATATTTGATGTGTAGGTACCCATGAAGACTTCGGGACGACAAGCAAATGCGTGGTGACGTCCGCAAATGGTGATGTAAGGTGAGTAGATTATATCTACAGGGGGAAGTCGGGTGGATGGCGTATAGCACCCCCGCGGTCCGTAGATAGATTATTATGTAGTTATTGTGATATTAGGTGTATTATGGATAGTATAGGGTTAGAAGTGACTAGTGCAGTTCATAGTCGCGAACCCTAGGATAGAATTACACCTATACACACACCCTTGCTTATCACTTGTACTTGCACTGTGATTGATGATATGTGATGACCTTGGAGATGAGTCGATGGTGTGGGCTTGGTGCCCTGGGATCGGTGAGTTGATACGATTCATATGTGGGATATGACTTGTGCTTCTTGCGGGCTTGGGATATGTGTTTACCCCCGCATGCATACTTACTGATGGTATCTATTTGTACTAGACATAGAGTAGTACCCCCAGACTTTATGATCTGATGATGGTGATATCTGTTATGTGATGAGACAGTGAGATGTTGACCCCTACCCAGCTATTGGGGATGCCGTACGATGATTTACCGTACGCGCCGATATTGATGATAGATCCGCACTCATAACTCGAGGATATCTTATGATATGACACTGAGGCGAGATCACCGACTATATATCCTCATGTATATACCGACTCAGATTTAGGAGGTTTCCACACCTACCCCTCCTGATACTCAGATGTAGTTGCATAGTAGATACTTCTCTGTGGTGTTGACTACTAGATTTCTGCAACTTCATGCTATTCGCATTGCTGGCATATGCTCATTGCTATATTATTATCATGCTGTTAGGACACCAGCACCATTATCGATGATGCGTATGTTCCACGTACACTATTTACCGGCTCACACACTTCATCATCGATAATTGCCATGCCACTACACTGTAGTACTATTGCATTCATGAGATGATTCTTCCTTCGACATATGCACATTACTATTCCATGATGCATGATTTACGATATGATTACTGTTCTTTACATGTCGCATACATCATGGATTGACTGCATAGCACATCGCATTGGATTTACTTCCTGATGTTGGATTTTCATGTGATTTCTGACTTTGAGGACCGTGGGATTATTTAAGAAAAGATGCTCTTTTATGAAAAACCCGGTTCCCTTGATATGATATTTGGGGCATCGCCCCGTGTTTTCTCGGTGCTAGAGGATGTACTGAGAGAGGGCTGACCCGGACTGACGGATGCCCGATGGATTGATATAGGGCTGACCCGGAATGACGGATGCCCGATGTACTGAGAGAGGGATGACCCGGACTGACGGATTCCCGATATATACTCTGAGAGAGGGCTGACCCGGACTGATGGATGCCCGATGGATTGATAGAGGGCTGACCCGGACTGACGGATGCCCGATGGATTGATAGAGGGCTGACCCGGACTGACGGATGCCCGATGTTTTGAGAGAGGGATGACCCGGACTGACGGATTCCCGGTATATACTTTGAGAGAGGGCTGACCCGGATTGACGGATCCCCATATGGATGAGGATTTACGTGTCGATGCTAGGCACGGGTTTTCATGATGTTTTTCCATGATATTGTTTATATCCTCATACTTGCATACATGATGCTTATCGTCAGTGGGTGACGAGTGGACGGGTTCCACATACATACAGACTTGGTTCATATACAGACTGGATTTACACTGATCATACTTCATTTGTATATATAACAGGGTATGAGGGCACTGTTATATATACCCTTACACCAATATTAGTGGTATGGGACGCTAATATATGTGTATTGATATCATTGATATTTCATCATAGTTACTTCATGCAGACATACCTTACACTGCTGACATGTGATTACCTGAGTACCTGGCACTACATACATGTTTAGATGTTACCTTGCCACCCTATTACACTCAGATGTAATCTTGTGGTTATATTATTGATCGTTGCCTTAGGTTTATGTCTTGCATTCGGTTTCTGCTTGTAGATGTTTCTATTCACGAGTTGGCAACTCACCCCCGTTGTGCCACAGTTCTTGCAGGTTCTGCCGTACAGGTTCTTTGCGGCATTTCTGGCACACTTCTTTCTTGCGGGTGATTTGCTTTTGGTAGGTGGATTCTTTCGCATCAAGAATCACCATTGTATTTATTTATTTCATTGTATCTAGTATTTCCATCAACCAAAACTTGTATATTGTTTCAGACCTAGACTTAGTGATGTATTATTCGACCTTAGAGTCGCGCTTAGTAGTATTGTGGTTTTCTGTTGCTTTTGAGCTTTCTTTTTGATTTGCTCCTCGCCACTTGGCGTTGTATATTACTGTTGCATGTGTGGTTGTGACCGTCTATTGACGAAGAGCTAGCTCCCGCTTGGGGATGCCTTTATCATTGCATATATATTGTTATTCTTGTTGTACCCCATTCGGGGCCAGTTTTACAAAAGAAACTCTGCCGAAATTTTTAGAAAAGACTTACTGTTTTTAAAACGCACCTTCGGCTTAGTTATTTAAAAACCTTGATTTCAAACATGTTTTCTTCACTTCTTTAAACCAGTTTCCTTACTTATTCTTAAAAATGGTTTTAGATTTCTGGGCTTTTGGCTTACTTGGATCTGATGGAGTCCTATAGTCTTCATATGGTTCAAGGGCCAGTCACGTGCTCTTTCGGGTCGTGACAGTTAGGGGTAGAAATACCTAGCGTAGTTCCTAGTTGCAAACCATAGGATAGATTTGCACCCACACGCATACACTTGTGTGTTTCTTATACTTGCACTGTACTTGATGTTATGGGATGACTTTGGAGATGAGTCGATGATGTGGGCTTTGTGCCGCGAGATCGGTGATTTGATATGATTCGTATTTGGGATACGAAATGTGATTCTTGCGGGCTTGGGATATGTGTTTACCCCCGCATGCATACTTCATTGATGGTATCGATTTGTACTAGACATAGAGTAGTACCCCCAGACTATACGATCTGATGATGGTGATACCTGTTATGTGACGAGATAGTGAGATGTAGACCTGTACCCAGCTATTGGGATGCCGTACGACGATTTACCGTATGAGCTTTACATTGATGATAGATCCGCGCTCATGACTTGAGGATATCAGATAATATACCGTATCGTACGCGATACTATTGAGGCGGGATCACCGACTTATATATATATATATATCGACTCAGATGTTAGGCGGTTTCCTTACCTGTAGTTCAGCTTGTTAGTTCAGCCGTATAGTTAGTGTAGTTGTTAGAGTAGATTAGACTTCTTACCTATTTCAAAAACTAACGAATCGTGGGCATTTTTAAAGACAGCTCAAGGGAATCTACGGATATTTCAAAAACGACGTATCTTTTCATAAAAACACCGTAGCCCCTATTTTCAAAACCCCATGATTCGTGTTATTTCAAAAGGCACCAATTGTAGGACTTATGTTAGATTAATGCAGATTAGTTTTAGTTACGTCTAGTTTCAGCTCCCACTCCCTTTTTGTGGTTCGCTTTGCATCGCATTCTTATATTATGTTTCACACTCCATTTTTAATATCATGCTGATAGGACACCAGCACCATTACCGATGATGCGTATGTACCACGTACACTTACTCGCCGGCTCACACACCTCTTCATCGGTAATTGCCATGTCACGTACACCTTAGAAAATATATTACTGCTTGACATATCCTTTTAGCAAATAGTTTAGACATTGTAGTTATTACCTGCTACTTCATGCATATTGTTATTCATTGTTATGCCGCATTCATGGATTCTCATGCATATATTCACTATTTTGCATGCTATTGAAGTTTGGATTTGGATTTCTATGAGATTTTCTGGATTTGGAGGAAAACCGCAAAAACACAAATAAACATATTCTTTCTTTTAAAATAAAAGTGCGGTTTTCCCATGATGTATGAGTCGTCCACCATGAGTTTGCTGATGGATTTGGAAACCCGACTCGAGGAGACGGATGAACCGTTTCGGGTACATGATGGACCCGGTACGGTACCCCGGGGCAAGAGGAATGTGGTGATGACGTTGAGCCTGGCAGGGGAGTACTACCTACCGGTGATTTTACCCGACGCGTCGGATATCCGGAGGATACCGTCGTGGTCTTGAGATTTATGGTAGGGGCCGGTCTGGACTGACGGCGCCCTAGATATTGCGGTTGAGACTTGAGATATCGGGATATTGGGATTTCGTTTGTGCCGATGCTAGGCACAGTTTTATGCTGATTTCATTATGGTACCTCATTTTTAAAATACAAGGGAAATCTCACTAAATTATGAAAACAGTGCTTCATGTAAACGTTTTCTGTTTTCACGCATTCATATCTCATTCATATGCTGTATTGCTACCTGAGGCACTGACACAGACACATGAGATTGCACTCGGGTTAGATATTTACCCTAGCCTTGTTATAGGCTGCATGATTTTATTGAGGATTTTATATACTGATCGTATTGACCTAGGATTATGTCTTGCTTTCGGTTTCCGCTTGTAGATGTTTCTATTCACGAGTTGGCAACTCACCCCCGTTGTGCCACAGTTCTTGCAGGTTCTGCCGTACAGGTTCTATTGCGGCATTTCTGGCACACTACTTTCTTGCGGGTGATTTGCTTTTGGTAGGTGGATTCTTTCGCATCAAGAACCACCATTGTATTTATTTTATTTCATTGTATCTAGAATTTCCATCAACCAAAACTTGTATATTGTTTCAGACCTAGACTTAGTGATGTATTATTCGACCTTAGAGTCGCGCTTAGTAGTATTGCGGTTTTCTTGTTGCTTTTGAGCTTTCTTTGGATTTGACCCTCGCCACTTGGCGTTGTATATTATTGTTGCATGTGTGGTTGTGAACGTCGATTGACGAAGAGCTAGCTCCCGCTTGGGGATGCCTATATCATTGTACATATATATTGTTATCCTTGTTGTACCCCATTCGGGGCCAGTTTTATAAAAGAAACTCTGCCGAAATTTTTAGAAAAGACTGTACTGTTTTTAAAATGCATATTCGGCTTAGTTATTTAAAAACCTTGATTTCAAACATGTTTTTCTTCACTTCTTTAAACCAGTTTTCTTTACTTATTCTTAAAAATGGTTTTAGATTTCTGGGCTTTTGGCTTACTTGGATCAGATGGAGTCCTATAGACTTCATATGGTTCAAGGGCCAGTCACGTGCTTTTTCGGGACGTGACAAAGTTGGTATCAGAGCGCTAGGTTGACCTTGGTTCGAGTCTAAGTTTGACTATGTGGAGCCTAGGGCGTTTATATATATACGGAACTTAGGCTTGACCTTACGGAACTTAGACTTGGTCGAGGGGGTGTTAGACCCGAACTTTCGTCGCGTAGGATGACCCTTGGTTAATGGAATAGGTGACTAAAGTAGAGTGACGTACCGTTGGTATGTTCCGCGGCATACTTACGACACGCCACTCCGCTTAAGGAACCTTAGGATGTACATATTTTCGAGATCAGTGATTCTCCTTATATCCAGGATCATACATCCATTTGAGATTCCCGATTCTATTAGTTTCATGATCATACCTTCATTGATGCTGTTCTTTCCTATGATCATGTATCCTCTCTGGACCTGTTGTTCCCTTTCTTGCCATTGATATGCTCTCTTGATACTCGATTGAGGTTCCTGTCACCATGTTTGAGCGCAGTTTGGGCTGCTGCTAGGGTTACGGCCGGTGTGAGCTCGTTGGGTACGAGGGCCGACCATTGTGTTTTCTGGTGACATGGGAACGTCTCGAGTTAGTGTTGTGGATTGTGACCTCTAGTGGAGGCGAGTGCTTGGTCTTGCACCGGATGATCGGGCCATTGTTAGAGCTGCCAGTTGAGAGAGGACTGTTGATGTACAGCATACCTCAGAGATTGTGATGTCGCCTACCGTGCAGACAGATGGACCAGCTGTTGCTGAGATTGACAGGATGTTGCTCCGAAGCTTACGAGCTGAGATTGCCGTAGCTTTCAGACAGATATGAGACAGATGATAGCTAGTCTACCCGATTGAGAGACGAAGGTGATTCGTCCGATTTTGTGCCGGAGCGGACCCAGATGAGTGAAGATTTCCAGCGTCGAGAGTCTTACTCGGATCTAGAGCGGACCGACTCAGAGATGACCGCCTATGTATTGCCTTTCCTGGAGGATTGAGGCGCTGTTCCGCGTACAGGCGAATGAGCCAGTTGCTGCTGCAAATGACGAGATGTCGCCCAGATGGTTGGAGCTACTGCAGCGTGAGCATATACTTAGAGAGATAATAGCGAGTCGCTAGTCACCTGAGGATAAATGACTAAGACATGTGGTTCGTTCGTTTACCGATGCGAGGTCATCAGATAGATTGTTTCCAGCGAGAGACGACTTCACGCAGGTTCGTTGAGAGTCGATAGAGACGATCGAATGTCAGGAACCCATTTTCCAAGTTTAAAGTATACGGAAAGACATGCAGGTGATTCTATGGACCCTCTAGAAGAATGAAACCCTAACTCGACTTAATGACCGTATGAAAGCCTTTGAACCTTCGGGTTTGCGGCGGTTCCTCGGCGCCATTAGTGAGGCTTGGGTTTGCCCTTCTACGGCTGGACCACTGACGCTGTGGCATGTACTCGATACTATTAAACTGTACCCGAGATGTGAGCTCTTGGGGGATTATGAGGATCGGATGGTTCGACATCTTTCGGATATCGTGATGGGACACTGCTTGGGAGACTCCAGATGCGAGCATAGCCGTCGGAGCGCAGTTCGTGCAGCCATGATGAGACGAGTCCGAATCAGTCGACATTGACGCAGAGTGAAGAAAAGAGTTCGTACGAGATTTCGAAAAGATGACGTCCCACTCCGCTGACATTAGAGATGTGATACGCACCCAGAGGCATGGTATATGGATATATCTTCCAGAAAGAAGCGCGATAAGTATGTAGCCGTTCCGGAATAAGCTTTAGCTTCAGCTTTGGATGACGACTTCCGGGCAATTCGGCAGGATTGAGATTTGAGAAAGGAACCTCGACAGGACCCTTCTGGAAAACGATACGAGAAGACCTGGACCCAGGAGTGGTCGTATTGCGCACACCCAGCAGGACAGAGTTCGGCATTGTCGACGAGGTAATTGACCAGGTTCGGATAAAGGAACTTACCCAGATGCAGTGCGAATTGATCAAGGACGGACGAGTATTCAGTATTCCTCCGATGGTTAGGACGCGTTCCCGAGGACCTGTTCGGCCTGACATCTGCTACAGAATGATGAAGCTACAGAGTACGCGATTTCGAGTCCGTGCGACAGACTTCAGATTGGCCGTGGCCGAGAACAGTGCAGTGCATAGTAGCTTGGCGTGACGTCATATTGGACGACGATAGAGACAAGTGGAACCAGAGGTTCGAGCGAGACGCGGACGAGCTGTCATTACTTCCCATCGAGACTAGAGACCTGATTTGTTTACAGAGACGTTGGGATGTGACCAGTTTCTGAGAAAATATTGTGTTGAGGACACAGATGTCTCTCCGGTGTAGAGAGGTTATGTAAGAGAGCCAGCCTCCGTACAGATCAGCATAGGCATGATTGGAAGAGACCTTGAGCAGGATTCCTTCCAGGACATTGCTGCAATGATGTTTGCACCCAGGATCAGATGTGTGACGTGCTTTCAGAGAGCCAGAGGCCGACGCCAGTGATATGCTACCTTACGAGTGGTCGTGAGGATTGACCGAGAGGTGACCAGAGAAGTGCCAGAACGGAATCGTCCCCGTTAGCACACCTGACAGGGCCGATGAGCCGATTGACCGCGTGATAGGTAATCCGCAGAGAAGATAGGGACCCAAAGAGTCAGAGGACGCCAGACCGTGAGCAAGAGGCAAGTAGTTATCCTGCGCTGCTAGCAGTGGATACACCGACTCCTTCTCGACCTCGAAGGAAGAACTACCGACGACGGTATTTAAGATTTGTGATTTTGTGATTCGATTATCACGTATCCGTCATTTTGGATTTCGGTATTTTGGGCGTTCTGTTTGCATGATTTAGTTTTGATGACTGAGTTTCATGATATTGGTTTCATGCACCCACTGGATATTTATATATTTTGCGCAGAGTTTTTACATTTGGATATTGATTGAGATTTCATGCCTACCGTATGCAGTGATTTGATTTGCACTTCCAGCGTAGTTTTCATGCACCTTTAGTGTTTTGACATACGATTTTGGTGCACACCAGATGCACTAAATCGGGATTCTTCGTGCATGTCACATGCACCTGATTTTTCTGTCAGGCACACACGTTGCCTACGACAGATGTTCCGTGCACACCAGTTGCACGCATATGTTGTTTTGTACACCTGTTTGACACATATATGGATTTTGATTCCTTGCGCACCAGACGCATAGGATATTCTTATATATGCATTTTGAGGATTGATTTCTAGTAGAGCAGTACATTTTTATGATATTATCTATATGTTGATGTTTTCGTAGCCCCGACAAAATGGATTATTACTGAAATTGTTTTAGTATTGGGGGTTTAAATTTAAATTCGGGGACCGAATTTCTTTAAGGGGGGTAGATTGTAACATTTTCAAAAATATAAAATATTAATTTTGGGAATTCTTATAATTTAATATTATTTTATTGATTATTTTAATATTAAATCTATAATTAAATGCAAATAAATAGGAAAAATTTGAGAAAAATTATGGAAAATTCTAAAATAGGGTAAATTAGTGAATTATGACATTTTTAAGTTTTTGTGATTAGTTTGACACTAATTTAGTGCTAATCGCGATTAAAATCGCTAATCGGGGTTTTTGGCAATTTTGTGCAAAACTTGCACATATCACTTTTTCTCACACTTGTGCATTTTCTTTCATGATATTTGGGTTTACTATTCTTGTGAGAAGGATTATGGTTTATTGAGAAAAGGAAAAAGAAAAAAAGAAAAGAAATGAGGGTAGGTGAGAGAGAGAGGTGGACTTTTGACTTAGCATCCTTAGCCATTCTCCTTCATTCCTCATTTCTCTCCCTCTCCCTTTGCTTGCTGCTGCTGCCCCTTCCTCCCCCTTCCTCCACCTTCAATCCCTCTCTTCATCTCCAAAACAACCCCAAAACCTCATGTCCGTTTCATTAAAAATGTGCACGAGCCCGAGACCTTCAAGATGGATCAAGAAAGCATGGATTTTGGCCACTAGGGGCAACTCAAGAAAATTCTTGAGTTGCCAATTGAGGTAATTACTGAACCATTAGCTTAGTCTTAGCTTTAATTATACCCCTATGCAAGTTTAGAATCGAAATCGGGTGATTTGTGGATTTTAGGAAAAACTAGTAAGGGTTTGAGGAATTGTGAGTTGTGAGGGGATTTTAAGTTCAATGGAGACTATAAGAGCACCCTAGTACTAGAAACCCAGACCAATCCCACTGGAAAACTAAAAATACGGAATTACGGGACTTTCATTTCGGTTTTTGTGAACCTGGAACTTGCAGGAAAATCTGGAACACACTGGGACTTTTTCAGGTGAAATAAGCAATACCAGGGACCCAATTGAGACCATAGGAGGCCACCCTGACCAGACGGACCCCATTGGAGATAGGGGGGCCGGCGAGGCCAGTTTTTTCATGTATGTGGACAGCCAAGTTGTGGTGGATTGCTTCGGGGTTGGTCCAGTAGCTCAAGTACACCCTGCATGGCACCCTAGAGTTGTTTATTTGCCCTGATTTAGCCTGAGACGAAATCCGGGATCGTTTTCTAGGGTTGCTGCTTTGAGTTTAGTTTTGGTTTTTGCGTATTTTGATTTGGTGATTTTGGTATTTGTGTGTTATCTCGATCGTGTGACGTTTGTACGTCTATATCGAGTGATTCCGGGTTGTTTTGCGAAGGCTAACCGTAGCTTCTAACCTATAAGCCTTTTGGCGTATCGTGTTGGTTTTAGCGTATCGTATTGGATTTAGTGTGTGTCGTTTCAAGTGTTGGATTGGTTTTGATGCGATGCGATACGTGTGATATGTGTAGGTACACCGCGACGATCCGAGGCGATACGGAAGATGACGGTGACATCGACACCGACACGCAGGATTCAGGTGAGTAGATTATATCTACAGGGGGAAGTCGGGTGGATGGAGTATAGCACCCCCGCAGTCCGTAATTAGTACTATGTAGTATATTTATATGTGTGTTAGCTATAGTGTGATGGTTAGTTAGGGGTAGAAATACCTAGCGTAGTTCCTAGTTGCGAACCATAGGATAGATTTGCACCCACACGCATACACTTGTGTGTTTCTTATACTTGCACTGTACTTGATGTTATGGGATGACTTTGGAGATGAGTCGATGATGTGGGCTTTGTGCCGCGAGATCGGTGATTTGATATGATTCGTATTTGGGATACGAAATGTGATTCTTGCGGGCTTGGGATATGTGTTTACCCCCGCATGCATACTTCATTGATGGTATCGATTTGTACTAGACATAGAGTAGTACCCCCAGACTATACGATCTGATGATGGTGATACCTGTTATGTGACGAGATAGTGAGATGTTGACCTGTACCCAGCTATTGGGATGCCATACGACGATTTACCGTATGAGCTTTACATTGATGATAGATCCGCGCTCATGACTTGAGGATGTCAGATAATATACTGTATCGTACGCGATACTATTGAGGCGGGATCACCGACTTATATATATATATATCGACTCAGATGTTAGGCGGTTTCCTTACCTGTAGTTCAGCTTGTTAGTTCAGCCGTATAGTTAGTGTAGTTGTTAGAGTAGATTAGACTTCTTACCTATTTCAAAAACTAACGAATCATGGGTATTTTTAAAGACAGCTCAAGGGAATCTACGGATATTTCAAAAACGACGTATCTTTTCAAAAAAACACCGTAGCCCCTATTTTCAAAACTCCATGATTCGTGTTATTTCAAAAGGCACCAATTGTAGGACTTATGTTAGATTAATGCAGATTAGTTTTAGTTACGTCTAGTTTCAGCTCCTACTCCCTTTTTGTGGTTCGCTTTGCATCGCATTCTTATATTATGTTTCGCACTCCATTTTTAATATCATGCTGATAGGACACCAGCACCATTACCGATGATGCGTATGTACCACGTACACTTACTCGCCGGCTCACACACCTCTTCATCGGTAATTGCCATGTCACGTACACCTTAGAAAATATATTACTGCTTGACATATCCTTTTAGCAAATAGTTTAGACATTGTAGTTATTACCTGCTACTTCATGCATATTGTTATTCATTGTTATGCCGCATTCATGGATTCTCATGCATATATTCACTATTTTGCATGCTATTGAAGTTTGGATTTGGATTTCTATGAGATTTTCTGGATTTGGAGGAAAACCGCAAAAACACAAATAAACATATTCTTTCTTTTAAAATAAAAGTGCGGTTTTCCCATGATGTATGAGTCGTCCACCATGAGTTTGCTGATGGATTTGGAAACCCGACTCGAGGAGACGGATGAACCGTTTCGGGTACATGGTGGACCCGGTACGGTACCCCGGGGCAAGAGGAATGTGGTGATGACGTTGAGCCTGGCAGGGGAGTACTACCTACCGGTGATTTTACCCGACACGTCGGATATCCGGAGGATACCGTCGTGGTCTTGAGATTTATGGTAGGGGCCGGTCTGGACTGACGGCGCCTTAGATATTGCGGTTGAGACTTGAGATATCGGGATATTGGGATTTCGTTTGTGCCGATGCTAGGCACAGTTTTATGCTGATTTCATTATGGTACCTCATTTTTAAAATACAAGGGAAATCTCACTAAATTATGAAAACAGTGCTTCATGTAAACATTTTCTGTTTTCACCCATTCATATCTCATTCATATGCTGTATTGCTACCTGAGGCACTGACACAGACACATGAGATTGCACTCGGGTTAGATATTTACCCTAGCCTTGTTATAGGCTGCATGATTTTATTGAGGATTTTATATACTGATCGTATTGACCTAGGATTATGTCTTGCTTTCGGTTTCCGCTTGTAGATGTTTCTATTCACGAGTTGGCAACTCACCCTCGTTGTGCCACAGTTCTTGCAGGTTCTGCCGTACAGGTTCTATTGCGGCATTTCTGGCACACTACTTTCTTTCGGGTGATTTGCTTTTGGTAGGTGGATTCTTTCGCATCAAGAACCACCATTGTATTTATTTTATTTCATTGTATCTAGAATTTCCATTAACCAAAACTTGTATATTGTTTCTGACCTAGACTTAGTGATGTATTATTCGACCTTAGAGTCGCGCTTAGTAGTATTGCGGTTTTCTTGTTGCTTTTGAGCTTTCTTTGGATTTGACCCTCGCCACTTGGCGTTGTATATTATTGTTGCATGTGTGGTTGTGAACGTCGATTGACGAAGAGCTAGCTCCCGCTTGGGGATGCCTTTATCATTGTACATATATATTGTTATCCTTGTTGTACCCCATTCGGGGCCAGTTTTATAAAAGAAACTCTGCCGAAATTTTTAGAAAAGACTGTACTGTTTTTAAAATGCATATTCGGCTTAGTTATTTAAAAACCTTGATTTCAAACATGTTTTTCTTCACTTCTTTAAACCAGTTTTCTTTACTTATTCTTAAAAATGGTTTTAGATTTCTGGGCTTTTGGCTTACTTGGATCAAATGGAGTCCTATAGACTTCATATGGTTCAAGGGCCAGTCACGTGCTCTTTCGGGTCGTGACAAAGTTAAAGATTCAATCTGGTTTGACATTCCGTTAGCCACTCCGCAGATATGGTGGGTAACCTCAGGCACTCGAGAGGTACTTCGGTATGCTCAAGGACGGTGGCAGGGAGGTTCTTGTTTACCCTGACTTACCATTGCTGTTGTTCCAGACTGTGAAACCCGGCAGGAGGATGAGTATAGCGTCGTTCTAAACTAGCTTTAGAAGTGTACGTCTATATGACTCTGGCAGAGGGTTGTCGTAGTCAGTGGGAGCAGCGGAAGCATTGGTGGTCATCAGGCTTATGTCTATTTATAGACTAATGCAGTTACAGCGGAGATAGATCATCTATTTCTGATGTGACAGTCATAGGTTTGACTTCATAAGAATAGGGGATGGATCTGTTAAGAAGGTAGTAGGGTGTGATGTCCTGGTATTTGGATGACATACACAGAGTAGGAAGTGATATTCCTATACTACGATCGGTTATTCTTTGGTTGTCACACAGTGGTTTCTCCATATAGGACTTGGATATTATATCAGACATTCTGGTCACTAGATCTATGGTTTTAGATCTAGATTTGGGTGGTTTCCCAATCTGGGTACTTTGACAGCATTCTATGAGTATTTAGAATGGACGACTCCTGGCACGGTATTGTACCTACAGGTGATGGAGTCACCCTCTCTAAAGGTGTCTTATAGACTAAAGTAGAGAGGGATGTGCATGATTGGCAGATCACTTGCTTAGGCAATTGAGTCAATCATGAGATGTCATGTACTACACCAGATGTTGTTCTTGAAGTAGGTGCAATAAGTTGATATTAATCCAATCCTGGAGAAACAGTCGGAAGCAGTTTTAGAACATAAGTTGATGTTCTAGGGATGTGATAACGAGAGCCTCTTTTAAGAGACGGTTATCTTTCCAGGCTTCCAAGGTGACATGGATGGCAGAGTGGCTGTCAGAGTTATAGTTTCTCCTTCTGACGAGGGGCAGTATTTTGGACAGGTGGTCCAAGGCAATACTGAAGGAGGCATGGCGCTGGATACTGATTAAGTTCAGTTATCGATACAGTCTAAGAAATTTGGATTTGGAGTTCATTTATGAGCTAGGACCCATCAGATATCCAGACATACTCTAAGACAGGTATTGCTCATTTCGGGAGATGGCTTTCTCTGCGAACTTGAGATATAGAGAGACATAGAAATAAACATCACAGCGGATCCACTCACTGAGGCTATTCCTCGAACGCAATAGTTTCGTAAACGAGCTTTGTGAGACTGATTAGTAGAGGAGTTGGGTGTTCGGTACCACACGGGCTGTGAGTATGCGACATCGCAATAATTAGCCTTGAGTGCAAGTGGAAGATTGTTGGAGATAGTGCCCTCAGAGTCAATTATTGGATCACAGGCACGTGATTGCAATGATTGAGGGAGGACCTATCCCGGTAGGACAGTCTTACTCGTGATGATAGTATGCTATCTGGTTTACCTTTATCATCGTGTACTGCTTCAGGTGACCTTACAGGTCGCTATTACACGCTGATAGAGCCCCTAGGATTCTTGCTTGACTGCCAGCAGTATGATGGCGATCATATACGTGAGAGCTGGTGGTCTATAAGCACATCCTTAAAAGGTCCCTAGTCGTGGGAGTTTCGAGACAGGGCATCGATTCTCCAGAGTAGACTAGTGTATACAGTCGAGACCCCGACGAGGGGCGGTGGCCGGTCTCACAAGCCACTGGTGTCAGTTGGTTCACCTAAGATGTATACAGGTGCTCATTGGGTTATGAGTACACCGGACAGGACTCGCCGGGAACATGCTAGTTGGTCTTATAGCTGACGTCAGATAGCAGTTCCCTGGTGACATGTGTACAGGTTAGTTCATCGACCTGAGATCGTCATTTCTCTCGTGTGAGTTCCCACTGTGCTTTGATTACTACCCTACCACGGCTCAAAGGAGTCGTGCAAACTGGTTTTAGTTGGGTACAGTCCCGAGCCACATGGAGGAAGTGAGCGGATCTGCAGGGGTTCGTCTCTCCCGGTATTGGGGGTGAGGTCGCGCTGTGTCTAGGAGAGCCATTACACAAAGCCTTCGGCCGAGGCAGGAGATTTACTGGTAGGTATTCCAGTAGTATCTCAGGGTGTTCTGGGCTACACTCCGACACGACTTGTACCGCTTTTGGGGGTCTGACTTTTACCAACCCCCTAGGCCTGACATGCGATGCTCATAGACGAACGGACCAGACTGTACGGATATTGTCACTGACAGGCTCAGTAGGGTGTCAGGATGAGTTCTCTCATCGAAGTCCCTTTTGGTCAATAGCTGGTGGCCCGTCACGTATTGGCTTATACCTCTGACGTGCTAGTGGTTAAATCCACAGCCATAGTATTGACGAGTCTTTAGAGTCCACCACACTTTCAGTTACTCAAGCTTTCGGGCGAAACGCTGTAGAGGCCGTACGGAGATATGGCAGGGTTCGATCTGATACGTGCGGTATTGCACGGATCAGGATCGGACGGATATTACTAGCCGGCTTTGGTTTAAGCCGGATCCTAGTTTAGTACAGTGTAGATTTTGTCTCATTGCATTTGTATCCGGTTGGAATACAGATGCGGGTGTGTATGCACAGTATCGGGGTTTTCCTGTAATTTATTACGGGACCAGTTTTCTGGAGTTTCCAGTTTGCATTCCGTTCCGGCCGGTTTTCCTTTGTTCATTCCCGGCCGGACTTTTCCGATGGAGGGTGTTATTTGCAAGTTTGCAAATAACATTTTGTGGAGGGGTTTCTTGCATATGGATTGATTATGATAGCATCTTTAGATACCATTCTTTTCCATCATCATTTCTTGCTTTATTAAGATTAGAAATGAGATGAAAGATGATATGACTTTGTGATCATGGTTTTTGGATGTGGTCACCTCTTGCTTTATCCTACACTCACCTCCCTTCATGAGTTTGTTTTTTTTCCCTTCACCATTTCCTCATATCAAAAAGGGCCGGCCACTTTTAGGGAAAGAGAGAGAGAAGTTCATTTTTGATGTATGGCAATTTGCTTCATTTCATTTTTCATTCTTTGCTTGCAAAAGTTTGAAAGCTCTCTCCATTGCTCATCCTTGATTCCTCCATCACCATAGCAACTACATAACCCCAAAGAGACAAGCATCATTCTACACTAGCCTACAGCAAATCTTGGACGCGTCGACTTGCCAACTTCGCGCCCGAGTTGCCTCGGTATTGAGGTGGGAGCCCGTAAAAGATGCAGACGATGTGGTGCCCTTCCGACAAGGATGCGACGACCGGAGTTTCCGCGGGAGATCGGGACGACGACGAGAAGACCGAAGGACACAGATCGCTCGGTATACTTCTCTACCCTTCTCTTGATAGCTAGCATTAGGTTAATGGTTACGATCCGGGTTTATTGTCCGCGGTAGCGCCCGTTTGAAAGTTAAGAAAATTTTTGATTCCGCATTTTGGCCTCGGATAGACGGCCGGGGCGCTGCCGTTGCGCAACACCGTTCTCAGTTCTCTACCTTTCTGTAGCCCTATGTAACAAATTACATATCTGGGATCCTGATCCGGTATCAAATACCCAGGACGTAGAGGATATTGAGAAACAGTTCTGTGTAACGAACACACCCGAAGATGATGCATCATATGCACTTTCCTCATTTGGGTGGCCCGGGAAATCTGGTATTCCCCAATTTCATGCTCTGTCTTATAACAATTATAAGTTGGAGCTGGACCAACGTTCCCCAGCTCAGTATAACAAGCGGGTTCGGTCAATATTCCGTATTATTATCTTGATTAAGGCGTGATATGGTCGCTACCTGGAGTGAGAGAGAAGAAAACACTCAGCGTGCGCTCTTGCAAGAATAGATTGGTTATTATTTTATCTAATTAGGATGGCTCCCACCGTTTTTATCAAATCTTACTTCAAACCCTAAAAGGAAAGACTAGCCGGGATTAATTACACGCAACAAGTTCGCCAATCTTTCAGACAGGCCAGTGACGGTACTTTGAGGGAGGTTCCCCGTGCTTTCGCACGGACCTAATTACAGTAAACCTCGTTTTCCCACAGGTGTAACCCCGTTGACACCTTTCTAGACACCTACTTGATCGGCTAATTGTAATGTGTAAAACTCTCCCAGGAGTAACTCTTACTCGCAGCGGGTATCGGGATCCAACTATCTCATAGAAGGTATGCAATCTCATCGCAAATTTCAACACTTGAAATTCCCGAAAATATTTTGCCCCTAGCATCCTATGACCTTGACGAAAGCTAACAAACCATAGGGTACTAGTCAAGTTCAACCCGTCATTTCCTGATTGAATTAAACCCACCCGCACAACCCTTGACGAAAGCCAACAAAGCCGCACGACTACCCTAATCCAATCGCATCATATGCAGCAGATAAGCAGCATATAGCTACCGCACACTACACCTTGACGAAAGCCAACAAATGTAGCACGAATACTATATACAACTTATCTGAAATGACGGAGGGCTACGACAGGTTTTTCTGAAAACCTATTGCGTAATGAACTTGATATCGTTGTAGAATCAAATGATTTTAAAATGGAGTGTTATTTAGGCTTTTCTTGTTTTGCTAATGGGGTCACTCCCGGTGAAGGGATCGTCGGCCCTTTCCTCACGGAATGAGGTGCGGGATATATCATATATATCACTGTGCAAAGCAGAAACAATTGAAGCAATCAAAAACCAAACCGAGGGGTGTAGCATCTGCCAGTTATTGCTAAAGGAGTCACTCCTGGTGAAGGGATCTCGGTCCTTTCCCTATCGAATAAGGTGCAGGATGTTCTACAAGGAACACCGCGATGCAAAGCAAGAACTGTAGCTACCTGTTTTATTTTGAAATTCGATTCCACAACATCTTTAGGTTTCTTTTCTTTCATTTATCACATTAATGAAGTCCCATCATTTAAGTTACCTAAACATCACAGATAAATACGACGTACACTTATGCCATCCGCATTCGCCTCGATGTCCCCTCGTGCACCGTTAGGTTAGGTAACTAACAGCAGAGCGGGGCAGGGCTAGCACGGGTGTAAAACATAAGTAACGTCTGTATAATATATCATATATACTATATACAGTATTTATCACAGAACATATCAAATGATCACATCACAGATATCGCAGCAGAAGAAACATATGAAACATTGGATATACTAGGACGTCCATGTTTTCAATACGAGCCAGTATAAAACACGGATTCCACGGTCGCGATGAATAGCCAAACCCACACCCCTAGACCCCTACGAGAGCGGCAAGCAACCCTACAAATTCTAGAGTTAGGAGACCCGGACTCGACTCCTCGAGTTGGTCTCCCACTGGACTCCAGAACACGGTTACTTATGCTCCCCTCCTTGGGTCTATCCTAGTGCGGAAAAGTAAATAATATACAAACGGTGACATCTTCCGCAACCTGGAAGTGCCCCAATAAAAGAATATTACATACAAGTTTTTACATGAATGAAAAATGAAAAACACTCATCTGACATAAAAACCCCCGGCTATTCAAACACGACGATCCAATATAACATATCCAGCAACACATGTCATTAACGTAAGTAAATATGCGTATCCCAATTGTCGTTGACATATAGCAACGAAACCGGCGACATCACATATTACACTTACGGTCACAGAAAAGAAAGTGTAAAACTACAACAGTTGGAATCCGCAACCTGCATAGACATCGCATGCCTAAACCAATGAATTCCTTATACATCATATTCCTAACAATTATAAACCCCGCATTTTAGTCTCGTTATCGAAAACACTTTTCAATATCAAGTCGGGCAATTCAACAGGATTCCCGACATTCTGATCGATTGCTCGTCGCAAACTTCAGTAGACGGCCGCACCCCCGATACCGTCGACGAAGTGCACCAAGGCGGAACACCGCTGCCGCGAGCACCCGAACGGATGCTTTCGGCGACTGGGTTCTCCTACAGTCACTTGGTCGGGGCTAATGGGTGTAGCTGTCTATTAAGTTTATCCGGCGAGTATCCGCATACGCTACGCAATTGCGACGGACTTTTGATCGCATCAAAATTCCGTGGCAACCGATCAAGTGAGACTAAAGTGCTATGTTTATAACATTCATATCAGTTATCTCATAACTACTTGTGAATTACAAATATTGTATCACATTCCAGATAAATAGAAAATGTTAAACTTTCCGATCGAACAATCAAACATCCAAGTTTTCCCGAAACATATCAACACATGATATAAGTTTAAAAACATTCACTTCATGCCTCAGTACCAACGGTCCAGCCGTAGAAGGGTCAAGCCAACGCCTCACATGTGGCACGCCGTACTGCCCCAAACCCTAAGGTTCAAAGGGCAGTTCAAGATGGTCACATAACCGAGTTAAGGTTTGTTGTCTTCTAGAGGGTCCATCGCGTTACTTGCACTACTTAGAACGTTCTTAAACCACGGAAAAATCCAACACTTGGAAATTTTCCGGCAGGGGAAAATTGGGTATTTATATCCAGTCGAACTTTTTAACATATTCTAAATTATCCGGAGAAACATAAACGAAGTTAAATTATCCGATCGAATTTATGAGTCCCCAATAAAACCCTAGAAAACTCAACACTTGAGTGGAATTAAACAATTCCCATAAAAAATTGCCAAGAAAGGACCTAAAAATAAATATAAGAAATTTCAGGGACTAAGTCCAAATTTTGGCCGCGGAACCGCCGCAAAATCCCTGGTTTCGCCGCGGTTCCGCGGTCAAATTATTGACTTAGTGGACCGTACTTCACTGTAATTCTTAGTTTTTCCTGCTTGTTTTTCTGAGAATTTTTAATTCACAAAAGTTCACTGTTTTGAAAAATGTACAGAGAAGGGTTTTTTCGGGGTTTACGGGTTCGATCGGACTTCTAACTTCGTCTACACTTCGCCTAAAGCGCTTGCTAGGCTCTGATACCACTGTAGGGTTCCTAAGCACACTAATGAGGTCTCACAAGGCCTCAACCATGCCATTCAAAAATTTCCGGTGCCGAGAAACCCTAATGCGATCGTTGGCTAGAGATAAAGGCGAAACTACAACTAGTAAACAACTTTACTCTAAAGTGAAAGAGACTACAACCTTTGTAGATCCGGTCCTCTACTTCCTTGGCTCCGTGATGAGGTCCCCCCGCTGTACCCATCGGATCCCGGACTCTCGCGGTGGTTTCATCGAAGAAATGATCGGGCTAGGTCGTCGACTTTGATGCCAATGATGATCTACGTCGAGGCAACTCAAGATCAAGCTCCAACTTCACCAAGTCATGAAACTTGTGAAGAAAACACCCTATACTACTTGGAAAGTGGTAGAGGATGAAGAAATAGGAAGTGGGTTCATATTAGAATTGGATTTCTCACTCTTTTACTCAAGGCACCATTGAAGCTAGAATGGTTTCTTCTTCTTGAAGAAGAAGAAGAAGAAGAAAAAGAATATGATAAGAATTATGAATAATAGAAAAATAAAATGATTCTTATCATATTAGCAACCATGGTTAAGTGTAGAGAATGAACTAGGGTTAGATGAATGGTTATGTTAAGTAAAAGAAACAAAAATGGTCAAAGATTCTCAAAGCTTCAAGAAGCTTCAAGTGTAAAACAAAAATGCCACCATTTTCTTTTCTTTTGCCAAAAAGAATAAATCAAATAAATGAGTAAATAAAACCCTAACCATTAACCTAATCATAGTTTAAAGCATACACACAACCAAGTTTGCATGCATCATCAAACATGATACAAACTAGTGCACAAAACTATATCATATATATATAATGTGCACATCAAGTGAGAAAATCAATTTTAAAGTGAACCAATATTAGTTAATGTAAAGTGATATATCAAATATATAATTATACATTAAATCATTAAATCAACACTTGACTTAATGATCCGGTCATATCACATATAACCGACTAATATCAATAGTAACAACTTATCGAATCAACACTTGATCCGATAACCCGGCTATATCGCATATAACCGATCAATGTCACAAATTGAGAGAATCGAATACAGTATCACATACTGGTATCATTCTCGGTCCCGCACATATCTCATATGCGCTCCTATTTCGTTTCTCTTGAGCCAGGAAACCTCAGTGTAGGACTCTAAAGACTCGTCAATACGCCGGCAGCAGGTGATGATCATATCAAACACCCACAAGCCGCAAGCGGTCTGCTAAACGTAACGGCCACCCGGGTATTGAGGGATCAGAAGATCGACGAGCAAGCCCGCTCACACTCCTGTGAATCCAACCAGCAACACTTACCGTACAGTCCGGTCTGTTCGTCTGATATGTCGCATATCTCGCCTAGGGGTGGTAAACGTCAGACCCCAGTAGCTCGATAAGTCGTGTCGATATGAGGTCTATAACAGTTTGAGAAACTACTGATAACACTTACCAGCAAATCTAAGCAACCCTGGCCAGGGATTTCCGGTTATAGCCAATCGAACACAGCGCAACATCAACTCCCTATACCGGGAGAGACGAATCCCCCCCTATCGCTCGTTGCCTCCATGTGACTCGGGACTGTACCCAAAAACCACCGTTTTGCATGCCCTCTTGGACGTGGTAAGGTGGAAATCAAAGCACAGTGGGAATCACACAAGGCTCTATGACAATCTCGGGTCTACAGACTAACCTGTACCAGTGTCACCAGAGAACTGCCATCTGACGTAAGGTATAATACCACCTGGGAGTTCTCGGCGATTCCGTCCAGTGTACCAAGTCTCCACTGAGCACCCGTATATCATCTCTGATGTCAAACACCAATGGATATGGGATCATCCATCGCCCATCTGTATGGGTCGAGAAGGTATACGCTAGTGTACTATGGCATATCGATGCCCCGTCTCGATACACCCACGACTAGGGACCTTGAAGGATGTACTTATGGACTACCATGTCCCCCCTAGTATGATCCGCATCATAGTCTAGGTAGTCAAGTACAGATCCTAAAGGCTTTACCAACATGTAACAGAGAGACAATCAGTGTACACGTTAAGGTAAAGAGCAACCAGATAGCATACTATCGTGTCGAGCAAGAAATTCCTCCTTATATATGTCCAAGCATCCACTACAATATACATCCTATGTATAGTAATGTCCTCTAGGGCATATATATAACTAACACTTTCCGCCCGGGTCGTGAAAGCCGATCTTCTCAAGACCTCCATCAAGGGGACGTCATCGTCCGCGCCAAGAGTTACCTCTGGAGCCGTTATGGCATCCGTCATTGGTCGCTTAAGTAAAGCCTCTTTTGGCAGTGCTGAGGAGACCGGGACTTCGATAGTTGGCCCTGCAAGCATCTCCGCATCACCTTGCAGGATTGGCACTGTACAGGGAATGACCTGAGTTGAGGTAGTCCCTGCGATAAGATAAGAAAAAAGGGGTGTCAGATTATTCATAAGAAAGGCGAATGAAAGCACAATGAGCCGAAATATACCAACGCCCAGCGAACCGCGAATCCTCTCCTCCTCCTCAAAAGTCTTGAGGGAAGCCGCGAGAGCTTTTTCAGTGGAAATGCATGTTATAGATGAGGTGTTAGTCAAGGCATGATTTTAAAAAAAATATATACAGCAAAAAGATACGGTTGAAGTTTACTTGATTGTGCGAGGATGACCAGTCCCGCTTTGTGGGTTGCTAATCACTCAGAAGCTGCAATAGCAGCTTCGAGGTTGATATCATCCGGCGCTATGAATAGGCCTTCGTTGCTCCCGTACTCGCTCAGGCCCTCGCTATAAGGAGCATGAGGCTCCTGGCCGAGTACAACGTCTGCAGAAAGAATTGATTTCTTCTTCTTCTGCGAGCAAGCACTGGTCGCCGCTGGCACAAGCTTATGCTTGGTGGGCACCTTGGGATGAGTCCCGATATCTGAACCTACGCCAGACTTGGGAGACGCTATAGTCACCTCTTTCACAGGAGCACGGGGTAGCGGTAGCTCAGTTGCATCACTCGAGACCTCGACCGTAGCAACTTCTCTTAAGGGAGGACGGACAATGGTCTGTCGCTTCAGAGGAACATTTGGATTGCCTGCCGGAGCGGTGCCTTTGCGATCAAGAAGCAATCACTTCTCCTCTCTAATGACGGCACCCATCGAGTATTGATACCACGCTACATACACATTCAAGGCCTCAGGAACGCAGCTCGGTTCACTAATGAAAAATTTGGACCCTGTGTTTAGGCGCATAAAATGATGCAGTGCACTTCGCATTCTCTCTTCGGTAGCAGCAGGTTCTGCCAAAAAAACCTCAAGCGGAACGCCCTGATTATAGCTCAGCGTCTAGACGAAACGATGCGGGTTGTATCTCATGAATAACGCCACATCATTTTGCCTAAATACGAGAAAGCCCGGCCTGATGGAGTACAGATGAAGAATTTCCCGAGCTTTCAACATAGAGGCCCCGTCTTTAAAGATGTCCTGCAATGGTAGCACCGTCTTCGTGGATTCCTGGCCGACGGTCAAAATTTTATCAGTGAAGGACATACCGTCTCCAACCGTGCGTGGACGAAGGAGCAGACCCCTAGCTTCCCGCGGTGACGGATTTACGATGGATGCGTCGACTAGCCGCATTATCCTAGGGAACTTGCATCTGTCATAAAAGGAAGGTCTTCTGTGGATACCGAAGATCCCAAGCATGTGGAACTCAAGCCATGAGGTGAAATAACGCATTGAAAAGTTGGCAGGCTGCACCCTTGGCTCAGTAGTATCCGCTGGTATGCTGAGGCCGTGATACAGGTGGGCTAACCCAGCAATCCCAATAGCAACTTGTATCCAGGCAATCATTCGATGCGCTGGGTAGAAGACGGACGGTCTCATATAGCGAGGATGCATGGGAAGTGCGAACCGGCTTAACCACAAACCGAGGAACCCTAGAAAGAACGCTTCCTCATCAATGCTCGGAGCGGCAATTTCTGAAAAGGGGACGATCACGACGTTTGGAAGAAAGAAATCCTTTTGATCGGCTTCCGATATTGGCCGGCGATCCAAGACAAAGCCGAAAGGATCATCAAGTTTAGCAAACTTTTCACCTTGTCACGACAAAATTTCTGGCCGAAGAAAACGGGCAATGAAGTCCGCAAAGCTGATCCCCCGGCCTCCGGATTCGAGAAAAAAGGCTCTCATACATATTCAACACCCTTATCAGACTTAGGAACTGGTGTTGAATGGCGTTCTCTGGGGTAAAACCCATTACCCCTAGTTTGGTAGAAAAAATATACTCATCCGGAGGATGCAGCTCCTCGTAATGCTCTCCCCTATTGGGTAAACCAGAAATCTCGGCAAATTCCTCTAAGGAAATGGAGACTTCTCGATCTAATAAGAGGAAGATGTGGGTCGGAATGTTCCAATGCTCTAGAAACGCCTTGATCCACCATGTAGGAGGTGCAGAATACTGGAACAAGGAAGCGTAGATCGCAGGGTACATTCCGAGCTTCAGCAGCTGCGAATTCTTCGCCGATAAAATATATCGGGCCCACTGTAAGCATCCGGCCGGATGACGAGGAGTTAGTCCTATGTTGTATGGCTATCCCCAAGGGCGCGATTCACCCTGGCATATGCGCCGCTCTAAAGTGTCCAAAGCTACCGGCGGCTGCACGGGTATTGTGGCCATAGAAGGACCTTCTGAAGTCCAATTTACCCCCTCCATAGTATAATTGATCGGGGGTGCATCTGCATAAGGGATCGCAGAGATAGGCTCCGAGGGTGTCGCACAAGAAAAGCTCCGACGGCTTCTGATAATTTGATCATACTATCTACCCCATAGGTGGAGATTCTTGTGCTCCGGGTCATGGTCCTTGATCAGCGCAAGAACCTCTCGGTCTACGGGCGCTTCGGGAAATCCGCCTTCTGAGCGGACGAACGGGAAGGAAGCGTCGAAAGACATAGTACCTGCGCGGAAAAGAACAAATTTTCAGCCGCCAATGCTACAATTTAAGTCCTGTCACTAGGTACTTTAAATCGGTACCACACTGCAATGCAGTAAAAAGGGACTAAAGGGACCCACATAATCTAGATGACAGTTCATCATTAATAAAACAGTCTCATCATTTGATGAGACTATCATTAAATGAGGAAATCCTCAATTGATTCTCATTTAATGGGAATTCTTCGGGCTAAGGAGTAAATCTCCCCTTGAGAGCAGTGCTCTGTGACAGAGTGACATCTGTCAAACACTAATGATGAAAGAACAAAAATTCTTGAAGAGCTTTGCTCTGAAGAAACGATGGAATAACCATCAGAAAAATTTAAAATAATTTTTTTTTATAAAATTCCATGACCTTTAAGATCCATGAACAAACTCTTCAGAGTTCTTATGAAAGATTAATAAATCTATATGATTTGAAAAGAGCAAAACTCTGTTAATGGGTTAAGAAACCCTGAAATGGATCTCTTAAGATCTAAGATCTAACAAGAGCAAAGCTGTAACGCTTCGAAAATCGTTTAGGCAGTTTTTCGATAATCGGCAAAATAAACTGTCTTTTCCGTAAAAAGTCAAAATAAGTATTTTTCAATATAGGTCTAATTATACAAAATTTAGATAAGATATTGCTAAAATTTGGTCACTAAATTGTCACTTAAAAATTTCTAGCTATTTAAAAAAATTTCCTTAATTAATTATTTTTAATATTATTTTAAGCTTTTTAAAAATACATTAAATTAGTAATAAATACAAATTTAAATGGGTAAATTACACACTTAATAACCATTATAAACTAAAAATTAGTGTTAACAAAAATTTTATCAAAACTTACCAAGAATTGTGGTTTTATGGTCAAAAATGAATTAAAAATGGGGTTTTTGTGTAAAAAGTGATGTGATATGCATTAATTGACCTTAGATGATAAATTTTTGTGTAAAATTTTCCACACAACTCTTCCCTTCTCTCCCCCTCTTGCTCAGGTCGAGCTCATTCAGCAGGAAACCCCCATTTCCCCCTCTCTTTCTTGCTTCAAAAATCATGAAAAAATGCAAAAAAATCCACAAAATACACACTTTTCTTCACTAATTCTAACCTAAATCTTTTTCCACCACTTCTCAAACCCTAAATTGTTTAAAACAAGGAGAAAGAAGACATCTTTGGAGGCTAAGTGCAAGAGGTTCACCTCTTGTGAGGTATAAGTTCTAATCAAGTTGTTAAATTTGTAGTTTGTTTATGCTAAATTAGAAGTTTAAAGTGTTAATTTCATTATAATGGGTTGTCTTGAAAATTCTATAAAGGTTTGGAATTTCAATTAGGGTTTGAAGTTTTATAAGTGGGTTGTAAATTGTGTTGTGGCCATCTAGTAGCTTGAATTGGATGGTTGTGCGATATTGCGATCGCTAAGTCGTTAATCCGTGAGGTTTCCATCGGAATTTTTACACGAATGCTTACTAGGTTTTCTAAATTATTAGAAAGTGACTTAATTGTGTTATCGTGACAATATTATTAGCATATACTATGACTTTTAGGGTGTCCGAATGCGGTGTTTTGTCTAGTCGGGTTTTAGTTTTGGCGATTGCCCCGAAATGACGATTTTAGTTAAGGTTTTAGCGATTTTCATGTGTTTTCCGCGCACCGAGTGAACGTTGTGCCTAAATTATGAGCGTCAATCTTTTCATATTATGACTTGCGTTGTTTCATGAGATGTAATCTTATGTTGTGTGTTATGCAATTTTAGGATCGGTTGCGGAAACATCGGACGCGGCGCGTAAAGGCAAAGCGGTGGTTGGATTAGATTAGCAAGGGGTCCATGTGAGTGGATGTAAACATCTATGGGGAAATCGTCTGGATGGCGCGAGGCGCACCATAGTTAGGTTTACTTTATTACTTGCAACTATATGCCTAGTTAGTTAGTTAACCATCTCATTCATTGCATACCTTTATAGCTATTCGTCTGCTAGCATTGCATGGTTATCCATATACACATGTGTGATAGCACCTCTTAAAACACGTACACCATTACCATTGGATCATGTTGCACGCGCACTATTCATGTGAACACACACGCCATGGTAGTTGACATGTCACGAGCACTTTAGAACCTTCTTAGTTTGGTATCACCGCTTGCATCATACATGATACATTGAATTGCATAACATGTATATACCTCGCATTAGCATCATGCTTATATAGATTTCTAGCCACAAATCATATTGCATACCGTTAATACCATAAGCATTTATCATATACAACATGTTGGGTATTACGATTTTTCTTGAGGATTTCAGTATTGATGAGATTTCTGGATTTTGGGGAAAACCGCAGGAATTTAACAAAAGCTTATTATTATCATTTTAAAATAAAGTTGTGGTTTTCTCGTGATATATGTGTCGTCCACCATGAGTTTTCATGTTTTCTGTTGGATTTTGAGACCCGATTCAAGGAGTGAATGAACCGTCTCGGGTACATGGTGGTCCCGGTATGGTACCCCGGGGCAAGAAGATCGAGTTGTAAACGATGAGCCTGGCAGGGGAAGACTACCTACCGGTGATGTCTGGCGCGGCGGATATCCGGAGGATACCGACCGTTGTCGTGAGATTTGATGATATGGGCCGATCCGGACTGACGAAGCCCGATGTATTGAGACATTGATACAGTGAGACATTGAGAAAGAGATATTTCCATATTTGGTGTCGATACTTGACACGGTTTTCAGATGATTTCATGATGGTACATTAGCTATTGCATAGATATTCTTTTTCTAAGTTAAGAATGCAGAGCTTATAGTATTTTAAAATACTTAAAGATTTCATATTGATGTTGCATACATGTGCATACATACTAGTGGCATTACATTACATCTAGACATACATGTTGTGACGCATTTGCGTGCATTCTTACGATAGCCTTATTAGATGTTATTTTCTACTCACGAGCTGGCAACTCACCCCCGTTGTACCACAGTGTCTTGCAGGTCGGACCCGTCAGCCTTGTAGCCGCGGGCTTATCTTATTGTTGGCTTCTTTTGCTCAGACTCGCGACATTGCTCGTAGGTGGGTTGCGAGGACACTTTTATCTCTTTTTGTACTACCATTGTATCTAGTATTCTCCATCTACCACTTCTTATTTGTATATGGGACCTAGTGATGAGACTGAGAGATTTGTGTATATGTGGTTCCTTTGGGATCGAGCTCACTTGAGCCGACGTTGTATTTTTCTTATTTTCGCATTTCTTTATGCTTATTTATTTGATATTGCATATATATTGCGTATGGTTGTGATCCGCCTTGGGCGAAGAGCTAGCTCCCGCTTGGGGATGCCATTTGTTATTTCAGGTTTATATATATTGTTGTACCCATTTTGGGGGCTAGTATTTACAAAGGAGACTCTGCCGAAATTTTCGGAAATTTTTGATGTTTTTAAAAAGGGTTTGATGCAACTTAATTGATTTTAAAGTCGTTTTCATGAAAGGGTTCCTTCACACTTATTGTTTATGGTTTAGATTTTCTGGGCTTTGGCTGACCTAGGTTACGTTACGCTTTTAGACGTCTCGTAATCTAAGTGCCAGTCACGTTCCGTACCTTCGGGTCATAATAAAGTTTGTATCAGAGCATAGGTTTTACCTTTCTGAATGTAGGACGACCCATGGTAGATGGAGTAGGTGACTTAACAAGAGTAGCGTAGCATGGGTATGTTCCGCGGCATACTTACGATACGGTACTCCGCCTAAGTGACCTTAGGACATAATTCCTTGTATTTCCCCTCTTGATTCCACGCCTCTCTTGATCCAATTGCCATGTTCTTATCGCTCCTGTTTCTTATTCCAGCTTCCATGCCGCCAAAGACTAGGAGAGCTCAGCGAGCTGCCGCTCGGGATAAGCTTCGAGCGGGCTCGTCTGAGGCGAGGATCGAGCGGTATGATACGCCTACCCCTCAGGGTCAGATTGGTCCACCATCTCTAGACCGTATTGCCAGATTAGAGGCCGGTATGCAGGAGTTGCGACAGATGATGGGATCTTTAGTTGAGTCCAGTCGAGCATATAGATCCGAGGACGTTCTTTCCACCGCACAGACCATGATTGTACCTGCTGCACAGATGGTCACTCCTGCTACTACTGCAACTATCCCTGTTTCACTACAGGAGTTTATGAGATTGAGACCTCCAGCTTTTACCGGTATGGATGCGACCGAGGACCCACAGGAATTTCTTGGTAGGATGGCTAGGATTTGTCGTTCGTTGAGGTGTTCCGATGATAGATGGGTGGAGTTCACGAGTTTTCATCTGGAGGGCCTTGCCCAGACGTGGTACGATTCAGTAGAGAGAGGCCGAGCTGCAGGTCTACCTCCTATGACCTGGGACGAGTTTACAGCTGCATTTCTTGCCCTTTTTCTTCCGGAGAGTGTCCGAGATGCTCGAGCCTATAGTTTTGAGTCTTTGCGCAAGACTCCTGGGATGACAGTGTCCGAGTATGATATACAGTTTACTCAGTTGTCCCGGTATGCCCCGTACCTAGTAGACACGGAAGAAAAGAGGATAAAGAGGTTTGTGGGAGGACTTGATACACAGCTATTCCTTGCCATCGGCACCCAGCACTTTGATACATACACAGCCGCGTTGGATGTAACCTTACTTTTGGAGGAGCGCATTTCTGAGACTTCGGTCATTTGTGGGCTAAAGAGGATCCGTACTGATACACCAGCCCAGCGGCAGATGGGTAGACACCGTGAGAGATTCTTTCCGAGAGATGGTGGCGGTAGAGGATTGATTCGAGGTCAGTTATTTGGTTCATATCCGCAGACCCAGCAGTCGTTGCCAGGATGTTTTCGGTGCGAGAGTCAGTACTATCGTGTTAGAGACTATACCATAGGGCGCCAGGGCACGGCGACAGTGCCACATGTGACCTTACCACCTTCACCACCTCCTCAGAGAGCTCTACTTCCTACCCCTGATGATGCTCCACGCCAGCCAGATGCTCCTAGAGGTCCTGGGCGTGGCGGTCCGGTTCAGAGAGGACGAGGCGACAGAGGCAGAGGTAGAGGAAGAGGACAGCCAGCTATTAGTGGTGGACAGGCCCGAGTGTTCGCGTTGACTCCTCAGGATGCACAGGCATCCAATGCCGTTGTGACAGGTACTCTGCCTGTATGTTCTTTTGATGCACGGGTATCATTTGATCCAGGCTCCACACATTCCTATGTATCCACATACTTTGCACCGAGGCTGGGCTAAGAGTCTTCTTCATTAGATCAGCCGCTTGTCGTTATTACTCCGGTAGGAGAGTTGTTTGTTGCCCGTTTGGTGTACCGATTGTGTCCCGTTCGTATCGGGGAGAGAGATTCTTCAGTTTATTTGATTCTCCTCGATATGCTAGACTTCGACGTTCTTCTTGGTATGGACTGGCTAGCCACCTGTTATGCATCCGTGGATTGCCGTGAGAAGGCAGTCAGATTCAGTTTTCCTGGTGAGCCGGTTCTTGTTATTCAGGGAGATCGTAGCGATACCCTTCCCAGCTTGATTTCTTCTCTTCGCGCTGGTCAGCTCTTGAGGAAAGGGTGTCAGGGATTCTTAGCCTATGTTTGTGATACTAGCGCCACAGAGGTTCCGTTGGATCAGTTCCCTGTTGTGAGAGAGTTTCTTGATGTATTCCCTGAAGTGCTGCCTGGTCTGCCACCAGAGCGCGAGATTGAGTTCTGCATCGACTTGATCCCCGGCACGGGGCCTATCTCTATACCGCCTTATCGGATGGCCCCGACAGAGCTGAGGGAGCTAAAGGATTGGTTACAGAACTTGCTGGACAAAGGGCTTATCTGACCGAGTGTGTCACCTTGGGGTGCTCCCGTCCTGTTTGTTAAGAAGAAGGAGGGCAGTATGCATATATGCATTGATTATCGTCAGCTGAACCGGGTTACTATGCGGAACAGATATCCCCTACCCCGCATTGACGACTTATTCGATCAGCTCCAGGGTGCAGGGTTTTTCTCGAAGGTTGATTTACAGTCAGGTTATCACCAGTTGCGGGTTTGGAAGGAGAATATTCCGAAGACCGCTTTCCGTACTCGATATGGTCATTATGAGTTCTTAGTGATGTCGTTCGGGCTCACCAATGCCCCGGCAGCATTTATGGACTTGATGAACCGTGTATTCAGGCCGTATCTTGATCAGTTCATCATTGTTTTCATTGACGACATCTTGGTTTATTCTCGGAGCCAGGAGGAGCATGAGCAGCACTTGCGTATCACATTGCAGACTATGAGGGAGCATCAGTTGTTCACCAAATTTTCCAAGTGCACATTCTAGCTAGATGATTGATGATATTTTCCGTTGTGTGGTATTGAGAAAATTATGTAGAAATTACAACCAAAAATATTTTGACCGCAATCAATAACGGTGTCGGATGTAGCGCGTTAGTAAGTGCGGATCGTCCACAGGGAAAGTGTAATCGTTCGTTTTTCGAATTAGATGAGTCGAAACTTTAAGGAAAAGAAAAGAAAACAATTCATGATTTAAAATTGCATTTCAAGAAAGAGAAAATATCTAGATCTAAGAAAGCATTAAAATCAAGAAGTGGTAATTTGTGATGATTTCCAAACCAAATGTCAAGAATTGAAATGAGGCTCGTAGGAATCGATTGGATCTATAGATGTGATGAGATCTAAAGATTTCATGTTCTTATCTATTAACAAATTGATACTAGATCGATGGTGATTCGTCGAGGTTAAGGATCTTGCGAAGAAGCTAGGGTTTCCTCGTCTTATCCTTTATCCTTTCGATAAATCTCATTCAAATTCTAGCTTCTAGTCAATCAAATGATCAATTGTTGTTCCCTAGTTTCAAGTGAACACAATCAAGAAAGGATCATCTCAAAACTAGGTCATTAATCATTTGATTCACTAGAATTTACAATCGTTATAGGATTTAAGAATTGTAAAAAGATCTAAATCATCATCATTCTATTGATTGTCTCGACTCCTTTACGAGCGGAGTTTTACTCAAACATCACAACAAGAACAACAATCACAAATTGAGATCTAATCATGATGCAAGAATTAAAAGAAAGCAAGATTAAAGAATTTCACCTTTTATTTATATCAACAATTTCGTTACAATCACTCAAGAACTACAAGAGGAGGAACTCGATCGTCGATTTGGCTTCGGTCGTCTCCTTGAGTCGCGGATCGGCTTAGATCACTTGCTCGATTGAAGATCGGCTTGGCTCCTAAAAGGTTGAAGGCTTCTTGCTTGATTTGGTACTCGGGATCTTGAATTTGGAATTGGATTTAGAATTTGGGGCTACAAGATGTGTCACTCAACTTGTAGATGGGGGATGAAGAAGAATTAACCCTAGATCTAGGCTCTCTTTTATAGACCATCAAAACCTAGATCTAGGATTGAAATTTGAATTTTCCCTCAACAAGTTAGTTAGCACTAGATTTGAATTTCCCTCCAAAAGTTTGTTAAAGAGAAGCCTCTAGATGAAGTTTGTTAAGACGAGCCTTCTAGATGTGCCACGTGGAGAATCGGGAGTCTTCTAGAAGCTTGTGCAGTTATGAGAGACACGTGTAAGAAAATTGAGCTGATGAAGCTACCATAGCGCCGCGGTTCCGCGGCGCAAGCGCGCTCCCGCCGCGGAACCGCGGCGGTTCTGAAGCTTCGGAACATAGGATTTCTGGTACAGGCTTGGGCTGATTCTTAGGCCTTTATAAAATATATTAAATCTTATTTAGATTTCTGTATCACTGCCAGATCTCAGATCTTTGAGTTGACGTATCTTTTATCCGCACTTTGACAATTTTGGCCTGTCTCCTGGATTTTCCTGCACAATTTCTCAAGACAAGTGTTGCGCACTATAGGGATGATGCGATGCCATGAAATGCGGTCAATTTCCTTTATGGTGCCAGTTTTAGAGTCTAACACATGTAATCTGATATTTCAGGGATGTTTTGCAAATATGTGAAATATGATTACCGAACACTTCTAGATGAGTGCAAATGATAGGGAAATTGCCGTGTTAAAAATGCAGTATTTTCGACTGATCACTAGACAGTGTCGACTTCTTAGGTCATGTGGTGACGAGAGATGGTATTCGTGTGTACCCGAAGAAGATCGAGGCAGTGCAGCGTTGGCCCAGACCGGTATCAGTTACAGAGGTTCGCAGCTTTCTAGGTCTGGCCGGCTATTTACGACGTTTTGTCCAGGATTTCTCCCGTATTGCTGCACCGTTGACCGGGTTGACCCGGAAGGGGGTTCCTTTCGATTGGACCCAGGCATGTGAGGATAGCTTCCAGCAGTTGAAGACTCGTCTGACTACTGCACCGGTGTTATCATTGCCTTCAGGATCGGACGGTTTCGTGGTATATTGTGACGCTTCTCTAGTGGGGCAGGGCTGTGTATTGATGCAGCACGAAAGAGTTATCGTGTATGCTTCTCGACAGTTAAGGAAACACGAACAGAACTACCCCACTCATGATTTAGAGATGACTGCAGTGGTATTTGAACTTAAGATCTGGAGACATTACCTATACGGCGAGTCATGCCAGATATTCACTGACCACAAGAGCTTGAAGTATATTTTTCAGCAGCGAGATCTGAATCTGAGACAGCGTCGTTGGATGGAGTTGGTGAAAGATTATAACTGCGAGATTTTATACCATCTGGGCAAGGCGAATGTGGTGGCAGATGCTTTGAGTAGGAGGCCGAGAGGTAGCTTATCTTGTTTGAGCGCAGTACAGATGCAGTCGACGACGGATTGGCAGGTGTTATGTGAGAGCAGAGTGCAGTTCGAGTTTACTCCTACAGAGGGACAGCTGGCCCATTTCAGAGCACGGTCACAGTTACTTGACCGTATTCGCGAGGCACAGTCCAGTGATGCCCATATTTTAAAGATTATCGAGCAAATTCGGCAGGGCAGAGTTTCCGAGTTCTTGATCGATGATCAGGGGATACTTCGATTTGGGACTCGACTGTGCGTACCAGATTCTGAGGGACCGATGCGTGATATCCTTGAGGAGGCACATAGATCAGTGTACAGTGTACATCTATGTTCCACCAAGATGTACCGTGATTTGAGAGAGGTTTACTGGTGGGACGGGATGAAGAAGGATGTTACAGAATTTGTATCGAGATGCCTGACTTGTCAGCAAGTCAAGGCCGAGCACTAGAGGCCAGCCGACGAGTTATAGCCATTGCCCATCCCTGAGTGGAAGTGGGAACATGTCTCCATGGACTTCATTGTGGTCCTACCCAGGACCAGTCAAGGGTATGACTCTATTTGGGTGATTGTGGATCGACTGACGAAAGGGGCTCACTTCCTGCCAGTGAAGACCACATTTGGATTTCTCAGTACGCCCAGGTTTATATTAATGAGAGCGTGCGACTGCATGGCGTCCCGACTTGCATCGTGTCCAACCGGGGCACCCAGTTTACCAGCCGATTATGGTAGAAACTTCAAGAGGTTTTGGGCACCCGATTGAGTTTTAGCACAGCTTTTCATCCGCAGACTGACGGTCAGTCAGAGCGTACTATTCAAACTCTTGAGGACATGCTCAGAGCATGTGTTTTAGAGTTTGGTGGTAGCTGGGATCGTCATTTTCCCTTGATCGAGTTCTCCTACAATAATAGCTTCTAGGAGACGATTCAGATGGCGCCTTTCGAGGCTTTATATGGGAGGAGATGTCGATCGCCAGTATGTTGGACAGAGCTCAGGGAGGGCAGCATTTTTAGGGCCGCGGATCGTACAGGATCCGAAAAGATACAACTGATTCGGGACATGATGAGAGAGGCCTAGAGTAGGCAGAAGTCATATGCTAACAAGCGTCGTCGCCAACTCGAGTTCGCTGTTGGCGATCATGTTTTCCTGAGGGTCTCTCTGATGAAGCGTGTGATGAGATTTGGGCGGAAAGGGAAGCTTAGTCATAGATGTTAGTCAGGCAGCCACCACATCCAATGGGGTCACCGTGGCACCAACGGGTCCCTCAACAGCTACTTTTTACGCATGCCCCCTCGCGAGGACTACAACCCTCCGGAACACCTTCCGGTCTCGGGACACCCTGGGGGTAAGAGCCTATGCTTCGCCACACTGTCACACAGTGAGAACCCCCCATAGGTCGACATCCAATGCCTAGTAGCTCTGATACCAATGTTAGGTTTACCTAGCACCTCATGAAGGGTTTGGAAGTATCACATGTCTCAAAATCAAATTTTTAAGGTGCAAAGTGAACATACAAAGAATCGTCACTAGAAAATTAGGGTTTCTAAACAAACACAACATCACAAGTAGAAAAGGTTAGGGTTTTGAGAGTACAACCTTTGTAGCTCCCTACGCTAGACTCCTTAGCTACTTGAGGGTTGTAAAAGGTCCGCTTGAACTCTTCTAAGTCCACGATGATCCACCCGGAGTCCGATTTGTCCAAGCTTGCAACTTCACAAGATCAAGAGAAGAAAATGGAAGCTAACACTCTTCACAAGTGGGCAAGACTAGTGTAGAATGGTGTTGTGGTTGGTTTTCTCACTTTAAAATCCTAACTTGATTACTCTTTTGCTTACTTGAAAGAACTAGAGAGCAAGAGAGAAAGAAGGAAGAAGATGATGGCTTTCTAAGCTCAAGATAATGATAAGCTTAATATGAAAAATAGAAAATATAAGTATATATATTTTCTACTCTTCATCTTAAACCATGGTTACAAAATAAAGATATTATTGTACTTGAGTTAAAACAAAAAACAAAGATTAACTCATGGTTAAAAAGTGGGTGAACAAGGGTTGGTTCAAGGAAGAGTGTAGAAGATAACCATGGATTAACCTTTTTCTTTTTTTTTAACACAAATACAAATATATATCTATATATAATCATAAGGTGTGAGTCTTATATTGCCACCATCTTTTATATATACAACCATGATAGAATGATGTATGTATGTATGTGTGCATGCACATCCATATGTGCATGAACAAGAATGAATGCATACATGCATGCATACATCCAAAAAGACAAGAAAGGATTTCTAGTGAGAAAATAATGGTTAAATGATAAATCAACACTTGATTTAGCATCTCGGTCATATCACATACGACACGACCAAAAGCAAGCCGCCCGATTAATATACGGTATCTCATACGCACATTTTAACCGGGTCCATGCGCATATCGCATATGCGCACCACAACGTTTCGCCTGGACTAGGTAACTCCTTTGTGGGATTCTAGGACTCGTCAATACGCCGGCAGTGGGTGATGATCATATCAAGCACCCCCAAGCCGCAAGCGGTCAGCTAAACGTAACGGCCACCCGGGTATTGAGCGATCAGAAGAAAACAAGCGAACCTGCTACAACTCCCGTCGAGCCAACCAGCAACACTACCGTACATTCCGGTCTCTTCGTCAAATATGCTGCATATCGAGTCTAGGGATGGTAACGTCGACCCCCATAACTCAATAAGTCGTGCCGATGAATGGTCTATAACAGATCGAGAAACTACTGATAACACTTTTCAGTAAATCTCAACAGCCCTAGCCAGGAACTTACTGATATAGCCAATCGAGCACAGCACAGCATCAACTCCCAATACCGGGAGAGACGAAACCCCTCTCATCGCCATCGTGTGTCTCGGGACTGTACCCAACGGCCACCTGTTTGCACGACTCAATAGAGCCGTGGTAGGGTGGTAATCAAAGTACAGTGGAAGAACACACAAGACTCTATGACGATCTCGTGTCTACAGACTAACCTGCACCAGTGTCACCTGAGAACTGTTAGGTCCACGTTACCTCTCCCGGTACTTTCAGGGTTGCGGAAACGGTAAAACGAAAATTTTTCCGGACTAGGTAACATGGACCGTAAAAGCCGGATCTTTGCTAAACAACACACTAGCAACAACTACGATCTTTAGCTACTCGGTTAGGGGGTTATACCTAGTCTTGAACTCCTTCTCTTCTTGTTGTTCTCCTCCTTGCTTGCTCCTTGTGGTAGTTTGTATGGCTCCTCCTCGTCGTCTCCTCTTTGTCAAAGATAGATCCACCCGAGAGTTCGAACTTGAGCTCCTACCTCAACTTAGAGGTAACTAAGGTGCTTGGTTTGCCAAAACTAGAACCCTAGAAAGAGTAAAGAGTAGTTTTGGTGTATTATCTCAAAGAAAAATGGTTCTCAACTCATGAGAGGGATTTTCCTTGAACTAGAGGAAGAAGGAGAGCAATGGATGAGAGAGAAGGTGCAAGTGAGAATGAATCATTTTTCAACCATGCTCTCATATTTTAGAAAATGATAATAATAATAATAATAATTAACAATTTGTGATGGTGAGTTGATGAATGACCATTATCATTTCATTCATTAAATACTTTGTGCAAAAAATAAGAAGTATCTTTGAATACAAATGATGATGGTCAACAAGTCTACTTTGGTCAACCGGTCAACTAAAGTCAATAAGTCAACAAAAGTCAAGAATTCAACTCAACCATGGCAGAATAATTGTTAACTAATATTATTAATCATATTTCCTATTCTTATTAGGGTTTGGAAAAAGACAACAGTCAACAATGCATACACATCCGTACCAAAACCCTAATGAGAATCCTCTGCCTTTGTCTCAGTCAACTGTGCATACACACCCGCATCCGTGTTCCGAGGAAAACGAATACAATGAGATAAAACTAACCCCAAAACATATACTAGGATCTGGCTTAAACCAAAGCCCACTAGTAATAACTGCCCGATCACCAAACGTGCACAAGTGCGCGAGTGTGAACGAACCCTGTCGCAAAACCATGCGACCTCTACTCCGTTTTGCCTAAGGGCGAGAAACCCTCTGTGTGGGAATCTAAAGACTCGACACTATGCTGGCAGTGGGTTTAACCACAGAACGCAAGCGGCACTAGCTGTACGTAACGGTCCCCAGGTAGATGCCGATAAGAAGACTGATGAGGTGAACCCATCCGAACTCCTACTGAGCCTGTATATGACAATCTCCGTACAGTTCGGTCTGTTCGTCTAAGAGTATCACACGGTGGGCCTAGGGGGGTGGAAAAACGTCAGTCCCCTAATAGCGGTACAAGTCGTGTCGGAGTATAGCCCAAAACACCCTGAGAAACTACTGGTAACACTACCAGCAAATCTCGCTTGCCCTGGCCAGGGACGACTATGTGTAATGGCTCTCCTAGACACAGCGCGATATCAACCCCCAATACCGGGAGAGACGAATGCTGTCTAACCGTCACTGCCTCCGAGTGTTTCAGGACTGCACCCAACTACTACCTGTTTGCACGACTCAGTAGAGCCGTGGTAGGGTAGTAATCAAAGAACAGTGGGAACACACTCGAGGTGAAGTGACAGTGTCAAGTCAGCGGACTAAGCTATACTCATGTCACCTGGGAACTGTTAACTGACGATTGGTATAATACCAACCAACAGTTCCCAACGAGTCCTGTCCAGTGTACTCGTAACCTAACGAGCACCCGCATACTATCTCAAGTACGACGTACTGACGGCTGTGGGACAGACCGTCTCCCCTGCTGGGATGAGAAGCGCATACGCTAGTCTACTCCGGAGTATCGATGCCCTGTCTCGATAGTCCTACGACTAGGGACCTGTATAAGGATGTGCTTATGGATTACCCAGCCCCCACGAGTGTGATCGCCATCACAACGCCGGTAATCAAGCAAAGATCCTAAGGGCTCCACTAATGCGTATAGGTGATATACTGAATGAAACACATGTACACATTAAAGCAGAGACAAACCAAGTAGCATACTACTATTTTGAGCAAGATTGTCAATACAAGGTGAATATCCCAAGCTTCCATCAAGTAATATACATACTAGTATGATACAGTAATGGCCTCTAGGGTATATACACTAACAATCTCTCACTTACACTAAGGCCATGTACTGACGTATCGAAGACCTATCATCTCGATCAGCCGCTCGAACTGAGTCTGGGGTAAGGCCTTCGTGAATGGATCCGCCGTGTTGTCTTTCGTGTCCACTCTCCGTACATCGATCTCCTGGCGATCAATGATCTCCCTGATCAGGTGATACCGCCTTAAGATGTGTCTGGATTTCTGATGGGACCTTGGTTCCTTCGCTAAAGCTATAGCCCCATTGTTATCGCAATACAAAGGTATTGGGACAACAATGGATGGAACCACCTGAAGTTCACTAATGAACTTCTTTATCCAGACCGCCTCTTTTGCGGCATCGCTTGCAGCAATGTATTCAGCCTCCATCGTCGAGTCTGCGACGGTATCCTGTTTGGAACTCCTCCAACATACCGCCCCTCCGTTGAGGGTAAACACAATACCCGAGACAGACTTGCTGTCATCTTTGTCACTCTGGAAGCTTGAATCGGTAAAGGACTCGACCCTGAGGTCTCCATTACCGTAAACCAGGAACATCTCCTTAGTCCTTCTCAGGTACTTGAGAATGTTCTTCACTGCCGTCCAGTGGTCCTCACCTGGGTCTGACTGATACCGGCTCACCATGCTCAGCGCGTAAGCTACATCTGGTCTTATACATAGCATCGCATACATTATAGATCCTACCGCCGAAGCGTAGGGTATAGTGCTCATGCGAACCCTCTCCTCGTCAGTCTTAGGAGACATCTTCTTGGAGAGGGTAATTCCATGGAATGCGGGTATGTTACCGCGCTTGGAATCCTCCATACTAAATCTCTTTAGTACGGTCTCTATGTACCTGGACTGCGAAAGTCCCAGTAGTCTCTTGGATCTATCACTGTAGATCTTGATCCCCAGAATGTACGAGGCATCACCCGGTCCTTCATTGAGAACCGTTGTGACAAAAATAGCTTGACCGATTGTAGCATAGGAATATCATTTCCTATCAAAAGAATGTCGTCCACGTACAAAACTAGGAACACGACAGTTCGTCCTACAATCTTCTTATAGACACAAGGTTCATCTTCATTCTTGATGAAATCAAATTCCTTGATTGCTTCATCAAAATAGATGTTCCAGCTCCGCGATGCCTGCTTTAATCCATAAATGGATTTAAGCAACTTGCACACCTTTCCGCTGCTCCCACTGTCTATGAAACCTTCTGGCTGATCCATGTAAACGCACTCTTCCAAACAGCCGTTTAGAAAAGTCGTTTTAACGTCCATCTGCCAGATTTCATAGTCATGGAAGGCAGCAATGGCAAGTAGGATCCGAATGGATTTGAGCATAGCCACTGGAGAAAAAGTTTCGTCATAGTCCAAACCAGGTCTTTGACGAAAACCTTTTGCAACGAGTCTAGCCTTATAGGTTTCCACCTGCCCATCTACACCAAGTTTCCATTTGTAGATCCATTTGCATCCAACAGGTTTTACCCCAGGTGGAGCAATATCCAAGGTCCACACTTTATTGGCGTACATAGACTCCATTTCGGATTGCATTGCTTCCTGCCACTTATCAGAGTCCCTACTGATAATGGCCTGCCTGAAATTGGTAGGGTCATCTTCTTCCAAGATGCAATCCTCTCGATCCCCGTCAATGAGAAAACCGTAGTATCTCTCGGGTGGATGAGAAATCCTACCAGATCTGCGGAGTGGCTGAGGTTCGTTTGGGATTATTGAATTTTCTGGTTCTGCTAAATCCTCAGTTTGAGTTTGTGGATCAGATATTTCATCCAGTTCTACCGCACTCCCACTTATTTCTTTTGCAAGAAATTGCCACTCTAAAAAGGTAGCGCGACGAGCAACGAACACCTTCTGTTCCTCAGTGTGGTAGAACAAATATCCTAGAGAATTTCTAGGACATCCCACAAACTTGCACAAAACTGACCGTGCCTTAAGCTTGTCCGGATTTTGTACTTTTACATAGGCCGGACAACCCCATATCTTAATACGTTCAAGATACGGTTTTTTACCACTCCATATTTCATATGGAGTCATAGGCACAGATTTAGACGGAACCTGATTCAGTAAGTATGCCGCTGTTTCTAGCGCAAGTCCCCAGAATGAAAGAGGTAACTCAGCATTACTCATCATGGATCGAACCATATCCAATAGGGTACGATTCCTCCGCTCCGACACACCGTTGTGCTGTGGTGTATAAGGAGGAGTAAGCTGAGAGAGAATACCATTCTCTTTTAAGTAATCTCGGAATTCCGTGCTTAAGTACTCCCCTCCTCTATCAGACCGGAGGATCTTGATACTTTTGCCAGTCTGGTTCTCTACTTCGTTTCTGAATTCCTTGAATTTCTCAAAAGCTTCATATTTGTGTTTCATAAGATACACATATCCGAATCTAGAGAGATAGTCAGTGAATGTGATGAAGTACGAGAACCCACCCCTTGTATGTATAGACATTGGACCACATACATCACTGTGTATGAGTCCCAAGAGCTCTGCTGCCCTTTCTCCATGTCCGGTGAACGGAGATTTGGTCATCTTCCCTTTGAGAAAAGACTGACAAGTTTCATAAGATGAAAACTCGAACGCATTCAAGAGTCCATCTTTATGCAACTTACTCAGTCTTTTCTCTCCGATATGACCAAGTCTACAATGCCACAAGTAGGATTCATTTATATCTGAATTCTTCCTCTTGCGTGTGTTTTGTATATTGAGAACTGTATTCTGATTTAGAACGTAGATACCATTACACAGTGTACCTTCTGCAACCATTACCTTATGAATGTAGATTTTCATGATATTTCTATCAAGAACAAAGTTATATCCATCTTTATCGAGTAAAGAAACTGATATGATGTTGCAAACCATGGAAGGTACATAGTAGCAGTCGTTCAAAATCATAGTATTGCCATTTAGCAACACTAGGTGATATTTACCGACGGCTGCAGCATAAACTTGTACTCCGTTCGCTACTCTGAGCGACATATCACCAGGTATAACTTTCCTACTTTTTCTCAGTCCCTGTAATAAATTACAGATATGAGATCCTGATCCCGTATCAAGTACCCAGGAGGTAGGGCTGACCGTAAAGCAGTTCTCAATTACAAGAACACCTGAAGTAGATGCAAAACCATGCTTCTTCTTCAACTGGGTATCCTTGTAATCCATATAAACCTCTTTCCCTTGCTCATACTTATGACTGTTGTCGTAAGTTAGAGCTGAACCAACGTTCCCCAGCCCCGAATAAGAATTCGGATCGGTCAAGCGATACATTTTATTATCTTGATTAGGGCGTGAAATGGTTTCTACCTGGAGAGAGAGAAAAGAAACACTTAGCGTGCACTCTTGCAAGATTAGATTGGTTTATTAATTTATCTAATCAGGATGGCTCCTACCGTTTCCTCAAATTCTTCTTCAAACCCTAAAAGAAGAACTAGTCAGGATTAACCACACGTCACAATACTTGCTTAACCTTTCAGCCAGGCTAGTGTTGGTACTTCGAGGGAGGTTTTCCAATGCTTTCGTGAAGTTCCTTAATTAAGTAACCTCTTTTCCCTAGAGGCGTAGCCCCGCTAACACCGTTCTAGACACCTACTTGGTTTATAGCATTGATTGTTAAGTGAAATAATCTCCCGAGAGTAATCCAACTCATCAATGGGATCCGGATCCAACTATCATTGTGCGATGACCTAGATGGAATCCACTCTAGTCACCACACTCCAGAAGGTATGCTAAATATACAAGTTTCAGTTTCTTTAGAAACTCCCGATGTGGATTTTTGCCCCTAACGGTTTATGACCTTGACAATGCCAACATATCATTAACCGCTAGTCAAGTTCGGCCCGTCATTATCTTGATTAACTTAGACCCACCCGCATATCTCTTGACAATGCCAACATAGCTATGCGACTGTCCTAAATAATCCGGAAAAAAGAAAAAAACTGCAAACAAGCAATACTTAGCTACCGATCACTACGCCTTGACAATGCCAAAATACGCAGCTCGAATACTAAGTACTACTTGTAGGAAATGACGGAGGGCTACGGCTGGGTTTTTGGCGAAAACCCCGTTAACGTAATGAACTTGATATCGTTGAAGGAACCTGATAACCTTTTTGAAAATATAGTGGCGAAAACTTTTGGTAAAGAGGTCACTCCCTGTGATGGGATCTCGGCTCTTTCCTCGTCGAATGAGGTGCAGGATATTCTAAGCTGAATACCTCGATGCAAAGCAAGAATAATCGACTATAGTGAAGTTATTACCCTGACGCAAACTTTTTGTCCAAGGGGTCACTCCCGATGAAGGGATCTCGGCCCTTGCCTCGTCGACTGAGGTGCTGGGCATTCATAACTGAATACCTCTATGCAAAACAAAAGTGAATGTCATTGCAATAACAGCTTTTTGAAAATTGTTCCAACAACGTCTTTTATGTTTATTTTCTTGCATTAAATTAATGTGTCCCATCATTTAATCCTACCATTGCAGAAAACAACGAAAATATGACGTACGCTTATGCCATCCGCATTCTCTACGGGATCTCGTCATCACCCGTTAGGTTACTTAACTAACGACAGAGCGGGGGCTGGACTAGCGCGGATGCAAAACATAAGCAACGCCTAAATAGATATCATATGTAGATATATAAATTCATTCGTCAGATGCAATGATAGCCATTCCAGATCACAGATGAATACTTTGGATATACTAGGAATCTGCATTTCGTTCGAGCCTGCAACGAAAGACAGATTACACGGTCGCGATGAAAAGCCAAACCCCAGCCTAGACCCCTACGGGTGCGGCAAACTATCCGCCAAGTACCCGAAGCGAAGCAACCTCCCTCAACACCGTGAGTAGGCCACTCGGCACTTCGAGATACCCGGTAGTTTGTGCACCCCTCCTTGGGTCTATCCTAGGAGCAAAAACAGTAAAAAGAAATTATACAATGACGGCTACAACCCCGACCCGGTTGTGCGGCCATACAAATAATATTACATCAATTTACATATTACAAGAATTGAAAGAATAAGAAAACTCTCATCTCACAACCCTCGGCTATTCATCCGCGACAATCCAACGAATTCATATACACAAACCATCAACATTACAGATCACAGATATGTATAACCCTCACTAATTGACCTATAGCGATTAGCAGACGTTCAATACATATATCACATCACAGATACAACCCATTAGCCAAAATCTACAGAAAATCGACCAAAAAAATGGATTTTTAAGCCCCAAAAAAAAATTTGCTCTCTGGAAAATCTGGGCAGAAAAACCATATTCCAAAAATCCCAAAATACCCCTATAAGAACACTGCAGGAAACCGGACTCACAACCGAGTTAACTCGGCCGCGGTTCCGCGGCGCTTTAACCGAGTTAGTGGATCGAATTTCTCCAGTGTTCTATAAAAAGCCTGAACCGATTTTTAGTGAATGATTTATTATTTTTAGAGCAGAAATAAAAATCGGCAGAAACTTGATTTTTCCGGGGTGTTTTGCGGTATTTTGTCCGGTCGAAATTCTAGATACTTTGCTATCATGCTAGGGTGTGTTTAGTTAGGCTCTTATACCACTGTTAGGTCCACGTTACCTCTCCCGGTACTTTCGGGGTTGCGGAAACGGTAAAACGAAAATTTTTCTGGAGTAGGCAACATGGACCGTAAAAGCCGGATCTTTGCTAAACAACACACTAGCAACAACTACGAGCTTTAGCTACTCAGTTAGGGGGTAATACCTAGTCTTGAACTCCTTCTCTTCTTGTTGTTCTCCTCCTTGCTTGCTCCTTGTGGTAGTTTGTATGGCTCCTCCTCGTCGTCTCCTCTTTGTCAAAGATAGATCCACCCGAGGGTTCGAACTTGAGCTCCTACCTCATCCTAGAGGTAACTAAGGTGCTTGATTTGCCAAACCTAGAATCCTAGAAAGAGTAGAGAGTAGTTTTGGTGTATTATCTCAAAGGAAAATGGTTCTCAACTCAAGAGAGGGATTTTCCTTAAGCTAGAGGAAGAAGGAGAGCAATGGATGAGGGAGAAGATGCAAGTGAGAATGAATCATTTTTCTACCATGCTTTCATATTTTAGAAAATGATAATAATAATAATTAACAATTTATGATGGTGAGTTGATGAATGACCATTATCATTTCATTCATTAAATGCTTTGTGCAAAAAATAAGAAGCATCTTTGAAAACAAATGATGATGGTCAACAAGTCTACTTTGGTCAACCGGTCAACTAAAGTCAACAAGTCAACAAAAGTCCAGAATTCAACTCAACCATGGCACAATAATTGTTAACTAATATTATTAATCATATTTCCTATTCTCATTAGGGTTTGGAAAAAGGCAACAGTCAACTGTGCATACACACCCATACCAAAACCCTAATGAGAATCCTCTGCCTCTGTCTCAGTCAACTGTGCATACACACCCGCATCCGTGTTCCGAGGAACACGAATACAATGAGATAAAACTAACCCCAAAACATATACTAGGATCTGGCTTACACCAAAGCCCACTAGTAATAACTGCCCGGTCACCAAACGTGCACAAGTGCACGAGTGTGAACGAACCCTGTCGCAAAACCATGCGACCTCTACTCCGTTTTGCCCAAGGGCGAGAAACCCTCAGTGTGGGACTCTAAAGACTCGACACTACGCTGGCAGTGGGTTTAACTACAAACCGCAAGCGGCACTAGCTGTACGTAACGGTCCCCAGGTAGATGCCGATAAGAAGACTGATGAGGTAAACCCATCCGAACTCCTACTGAGCCTGTATGTGACAATCTCCGTACAGTCCGGTCTGTTCGTCTAAGAGTATCGCATGGCGGGCCTAGTGGGGTGGCAAAACATAAGTCCCCTAATAGCTGTACAACTCGTGTCGGAGTATAGCCCAAAACACCCTGAGAAACTACTGGTAACACTACCAGCAAATCTCGCTTGCCCTGGCCAGGGACGACTATGTGTAATGGCTCTCCTAGACACAGCGCGATATCAACCCCCAATACCGGGAGAGACGAATCCTGTCTAACCCTCACTGCCTCCGAGTGTTTCGGGACTACACCCAACTACTACCTGTTTGCATGACTCAGTAGAGCCGTAGTAGGGTAGTAATCAAAGAACAGTGGGAACACACTCGAGGCGAAGTGACAGTGTCAAGTCAGCGGACTAAGCTGTAATCATGTCACCTGGGAACTGTTAACTGACGATAGGTATAATACCAACCAACAGTTCCTAACGAGTCCTGTCCTGTGTACTCATAACCTAACGAGCACCCGCATACTATCTCAAGTACGACGTACTGACGGCTGTGGGACAGACCGTCTCCTCTGCTGGGATGAGAAGCGCATACGCTAGTCTACTCCGGAGTATCGATGCCCTGTCTCTATAGTCCTACGACTAGGGACCTGTATAAGGATGTGCTTGTGGATTACCCAGCCCCCACGAGTGTGATCGCCATGACAACGCCGGTAATCAAGCAAAGATCCTAAGGGCTCCACTAATGCGTATAGGTGATATACTGAAAGAAACACATGTACACATTAAAGCAGAGACAAACTAAGTAGCATACTACTATTTTGAGCAAGATTGTCAATACAAGGTGAATATCCCAAGCTTCCATCAAGTAATATACATACTAGTATGATACAATAATGGCCTCTAGGGCATATACACTAACATGAACTGCTATCCGACGATAGATATAATTCCATATAGGAGTTCTCGGCGAGTCCGTCCAGTGTACCCAGTCACCACTGAGCACCCGTATACGATCTCGATGTCAAACATCGATGAATGTGGGAACATCCATCGCCCATCATATGGGTCCGGTATCATATACGCTAGTCTACTCTGGTATATCGATGCCCCGTCTCGATACACCTACGACTAGGGACATTTCAGGATATGCTTATAAACTACAGATGTCCCACTAGTATGATCTCTATCATAATCACTGTAGTCAAGGCAATATCCTCAGGGCTTTATCAACATGTGTGAATGAGTAAAAGCATGATCAAATCAACATGTCAGATAAAGAAGAACCAGATAGCATACTATCATGTCGAGCAAGAATGTACACTAAATATATATATATATATATATATATAGACACACACACACACACACACATGTATAAATACATCCACTATCATATAATGGCCTCTTGGGCATGCATATATCCAACAATCTCCCACTTGCACTAAGACCAGTTATTGGCGTATCTCATACCCAACATCTCAAAAAGTCGCTCATGCTGCGGCTGAGGGAGGGCCTTGGTGAGTGGATCCGCGGCGTTATTCTTTGTGTCTACTCTCTTAATCTCGATCTCGCGGCGATCAACAATCTCCGAGATCAAATGAAAGCGCCTCAGGATGTGTCTGGATCGCTGATGGGACCTGGGCTCCTTGGCTAACGCCATAGCCCCATTATTATCACAATACAATAGTATTCGATCAATAATGGTTGGAACTACTCCTAGCTCCGAGACGAACTTCCTCATCCAGACGGCTTCCTTCGCGGCATCATTCGCAGTAATGTACTCAGCTTCCATCGTAGAGTCTGCAACGGTATCCTGTTTGGAACTCTTCCAACTTACCGCCCCTCCATTGAGGGTGAATACAAGCCCAGAGATAGATTTGTTATCGTCCTTATCGCTCTGGAAGCTCAAATCGGTAAAGGCCTCCATTTGGAGATCTCCATTACCATACACCAAGAACAATTCTTTAGTCCTTCGTATGTACTTATGAATGTTCTTCACAGCTATCCAGTGATTCTCCCCTGGGTTGGATTGATACCTGCTTACAACACTAAGTGCATAAGCTACATCTGGGCGTGTACATAACATCGCATACATTATAGATCCTACTGCCGAAGCATAGGGTATAATGCTCATGCGAGCTCTCTCTTCATCGGTCTTTGGGCAAGAGTCCTTGGAGAGAGTGACCCCATGGCAAGCGGGTAAGGCACCCCGCTTGGAGTCTTCCATACTAAACCTTTTTAGGATGGTGTTGATGTACCTGGTTTGGAACAATCCCAATAACCTTTTGGATCTATCCATATAGATCCTTATGCCCAGAATGTATGTGGCATCACCCAGGTCCTTCATGGAGAACCTTAGTGATAAGAAAGATTTGACCGACTGCAGCATAGGAATATCATTTCCTATCAGAAGAATGTCATCCACTTACAATACGAGGAATATGACGGCTCTCCCTACAGCCTTCTTATAAACACAAGGTTCATCTGGATTTTTGATGAAATCAAACTCTTTGATAACATCATCGAAACAGATGTTCCAACTCTGTGATGCCTGATTTAACCCATATATGGATTTAAGCAATCTACATGCTTTCCCGCTGCTCCCACTGTCAATGAAGCCCTCCGGCTGATCCATATAAACGCATTCTTCTAAATCTCCATTTAGAAATGCCGTTTTAACGTCCATCTGCCAGATTTCATAGTCGTAGTGAGCAGCAATAGCAAGTAGGATCCGAATGGATTTAAGCATGGCTACGGGCGAAAAAGTCTCGTCATAGTCCAATCCTGGTCTTTGACGAAAACCCTTCGCCACAAGTCTTGCCTTATAGGTCTCTACCTGCCCATCTACACCAATCTTTCTTTTAAAGATCCATTTGCACCCAATAGGTTTTACCCCAGGGGGTACAACGTCCAATGTCCATACTTTGTTGGTGTACATAGACTCTATTTCGGATCTCATGGCATCCAGCCACTTAAGTCCGTGGCGGCGCCCCGGCCGTCGATCCGACGCCGGAAACGCGGAAAGAAAAAACTTTGCAAACTATTAAACCGGCACCACCGCGCACTTTTCACCCGGATTGCGCCATTAACCTAGCTACTAGCAAACAAGAAAAGAGTAGAGAAGCTATACCAAGCGATCCGTGTCTTTCGGTCTTCGTCTCCACTCCAATCTCCCGCGGAATCTCCGTTCGTCAACTCCTCGTCGGAAAGGCACCACGTAGCCGGGTTCGTATACGGGCTCCCACCTCTGGACCGAGGCAACTCGGGCGCGAAGTTGGCTTGCCGACGCGTCCAAGGTTTGCTGTAGACTAGTGAAACTTGTCTCTTTGGGGTCAAGAAGTTGCCATGGATGATGTGGAGGTGAAGAAATCAACTATGGAAGTGAGCTTAGAATTTTGGTAGCATGAAGAATGAAATGAAACATTTTTCCCTCGCTCAAAATGAACCTCCCTCCCTTGAATTGTGGCCGGCCCCCTTCAAATGGGTGGAGGAAAAATGAATGATTAATTAAGAGAGGAAAAAGCAAGATAATGATAAGAAAAAGGTCACAACCAAATTCTAATCTCACATCCAACTCAATTCTTTCTCCATAAATGCAAGTAATGAGATTAGAAAAGAATCTCATGATTAAAGAAGGAACAAATGCAATAAAACCCTCCACAAAAAGTAATTTGCACAATTGCAAATTACCCCCTCCATCGAAAGTCCGGCCGTGAAGGAACAAAGAAAAACCGGCCGGAACGGAATGCAAACTGGCAACTTCAGAAAACTGATCCCGTAATAAATTACAGGAAAACCCCGCTACTGCAAATACATGCCCACATTTGTATTCCCACTGAACACAAATGCAAAGAGACAAAACTACACTATCTTATACTAGGATCCGGCTTAAGCCAAAGCCGGCTAGTAAAATCCGTTCGATCACGATCCGTGCAATACCGCACGTATCTGATCGAACCCTGCCATATCTCCATACGGCCTCTACAGCGTTTCGTCCGAAACCTGAGTAACTGTGTGTGGTGGACTCTAAAGACTGGTCAATACTATGGCTGTGGATTTAACCACTAGCACGTCAGAGGTATTAGCCATACGTGACGGGCCACCAGCTATTGACCAAAAGGGACGTCGATGAGCGAACTCATCCTGACACCCTACTGAGCTTATCAGTGACAATATCCGTACAGTCCGGTCCGTTCGTCTATGAGCATCGCATGGCGGGCCTAGGAGGTTGGTAAAAGTCAGACCCCCAAAAGCGGTACAAGTCGTGTCGGATGGTAGCCCAGAACACCCTGAGATACTACTGGAATACCTACCAGCAAATCTCCTGCCTTGGCCAAGGACTTTTCATGTTCTGTCTCTCCTAGACACAACACGACCTCACCCCGAATACCGGGAGAGACGAACCCGTGCAGATCCGCTCACTGCCTACATGTGGCTCGGGACTGTACCCAACTAAAACCTGTTTGCATGACTCCTTTGAGCCATGGTAGGGTAGTAATAAAAGCACAGTGGGAAGTCACACGAGACAAATGACGATCTCAGGTCGATGAACTAACCTGTACACATGTCACCACGGAACTGCTATCTGACGTCTGGTATAATCCCAACTAGCAGGTTCCCGGCGAGTCCTGTCCGGTGTATTCATAACCCAATGAGCACCTGTATACATCTTAGGTGAACCAACTGACACCAGTGGCTTGTGAGACCGGCCACCGCCCCTCGTCAGGGTCTCGACTGTATACACTAGTCTACTCTGGAGAATTGATGCCCTGTCTCGAAACTCCCATGACTAGGGACCTTTTAAGGATGTGCTTATAGACTCCATCTCTCACTTATATAATCGCCCTCATACTGCTGGTAGTCAAGCAAGAATCGTAGGGGCTCTATCAACGTGTAATAGCGACTCGTAAGGTCACCTAAAGCAGTACACGATGATAAAGATAAACCAGATAGCATACTATCATCTTGAGTAAGACTGTCCTACTGGGACAGGTCCTCCCGTTAATCTTTGCAATCACGTGCCTGTGATCCAATAATTGACTCTGAGGGCACTATCTCCAACAATCTCCCACTTGCACTCAAGTCCAATTATTGCGATGTCGCATACTCACAGCCCGTGTGATACCGAACACCCAACTCCTCTACTAGTCAGTCTCACAAAGTTCATTTGCGAAACTATTGCGTTCGAGGAATAGCCTCAGTGAGTGGATCCGCTCTGGTGTTTCTTTCTATGTCTCTCTATATCTCAAATTCACGGAGAAAGCCATCTCCCGAAATGAGCAATACCTGTCTTAGAATGTGTCTGGATTTCTGATGGGACCTAGCTCATAAATGAACTCCAAATCCAAACTTCTTAGACTGTATCGTCAACTGAACTTAATCAGTATCCTGCGCCATGCCTTCCCTCAGTATCCACCTGGACCACCTGTCCAAAATACTGCCCCTCGTCAGAGGGAAAACTATAACTCTGACAGCCACTCTGCCATCCAGGTCACCTTGGAAGCCTGGAATGATAGCCGTCTCTTAAAAGAGGCTGCCGTTATCATATCCGTAGAACATTCACTTATGTTATAAAACTGCTTCCGATTGTTTCTCCAGGATTGGATGAATATCAACTTATTGTACCTACTGCAAGAACAACATCTGGTGTGGTACTTTACATTTCATGATTGACTCAGTTGTCTAAGCATGTGATCTGCCAATCATGCACATCCCTCTCCCCTTTAGTCTGTAAGACACCTTTAGAGAGGGTGACTCCATCACCTGCAGGTACACTACCGTGCCAGAAGTCGTCCATTCTAAATACTCATAGAATGCTGTCTAAGTACCCAGATTGGGAAACCACCCAAATCTAGATCTAAAACCATAGATCTAGTAACCAGTATGTCTGATATAATGTCCAAGTCCGACGTGGAGAAACCACTGTGTGACGACCAAAGTATAACCGATCATAGTATAGGAATATTACTTCCTACTCTGTGTATGTCATCAAATACCAGGACATCACACCCTACTACCTTCTTAACAGATCCATCCCCTATTCTGATGGAGTCAAACCTATGACTGTCTCATCAGAAATAGATGATCTATCTCCGGTATATCAGCTTTAGTCTATGAATAGACATAAGCCTGATGTCCACCAATGCTTCTGCTGCTCCCACCGACTACGACAACCCTCTGGCAAAGTCATATAGGCGTACACTTCTAAAACTAGTTCAGAACGACGCTATACTCATCCTCCTGCCGGGTCTCACAGTCTGGAGCAACAGCAATGGTAAGCCTGGGTAAACAAGAACCTCCCTGTCACCGTCCTTGAGGCTACCGAAGTACCTCTCGAGTGCCTGAGGTTACCCACCATATCTGCGGAGTGGTTAATGGAATGTCAAACCAGATTGAATCTTTAGGTTCTTATCAAATCTTCAGTAATTGTTTGCGGTTCTGGAATCACTTCCAGTTCTACCATACTCCCACTACTGTTTTCTGAAAAAAAATCCATTTTTAATTAAAACTGTGGCAATTTTAGAACAATATCACTATTGATCTTCCATATGGTAGAATGTCAACCCTCGTCATAGCCCGGGTCAACCCACAAACAGCCATTATAGAAACGTGCCTTGAGTTATCCAGAGTCTGGTTTTAAGCATAAGCTGGACAACTCCCCGTACCTTAACAATATCAAGATATGAACTGTTCTATATCCAATATAGAAACAGAGGCACTGATTTAATTGAACCATATTCAAATCATGCAGCTGTCTCCAGTGCATGTCAACTAAATGGAAGGAGGCCGATCAGCGTTACTCAACTTAGGAGTACTTCCAATTATGAGTAACCTGAAAGAGAAGCAAGTTCTCTTAATCATTACTATCAACTGAATACCATATACAAGTATCTACATCTTCGATCACCTTGAAGAATCTCGATACTTGCAATACTTGGTTCTCTACTTTACTCATATACCTATAACTTCTCAAAACTTAAACCCTGTGTTTCTACGAAACACCTGTCTAAGAACCAGAGAAGTCATAAGTAAACAGAATATAGTACGAGGACCAACCCCTCTGTCCTAATGGACACTGGACAATATACAATACTCTGTACAAGTCCTCTGAGTCTAATAACTCATTCACTGTGTGTCGTAGGTTGAAAACTGTACTTATGGTTAAGAAGAATTACACCGCTGCTTAATGCTCCTTACCTAACCATCCACTGATATAGGTAAATGTCATGGACATAATTTCAAAAAGGTATGTCTCACTCTATAAAAATAGACGTACAGATATATCAATTTGAAATTGGTGCACAACAACGGATATTCAAAACCAAATATTTGCCGACCGGCAAACAGCCCAGGTGACTTCCTCAAATATCACCAATTACAGCGAATCCCGATATAATGAGGATGACCACCTAATTCCCAATAACTTACTCCCACTCATTATCTGTAAAACCATACAGATGTGAGAATCCAACCTGGTAAATACATACCCTGGAGCAAGTGTCTAATTGGGAAATCAGTTTTCTTTTAACAATACACAGTGAAACTGAAACATTGAAATGTTTCGATAGGGTATCCTGGTATTCCTAGTAATGCCTCTTCCATTATCCAGATTCACAACTGTAACCTTATAATTCTTTGCCACCTCTCCAAATCCCTTTATATGTCTTTAGTCATTACCTTCTGTACACCCCTTTAGGCCAAATGGTTTTCTTCCTTCCCTACCGTTCGGCACCAGCCTATGGTTTGGAAGAAGACTATCCAATAAGCATAATGGGTGTACTGTCCTAATCCTAGGAGCACTCGCAATGCGAGAGAAGGTGAGGATAAAAGACACCTGAATGAACCTTATTCCTATTTCTCCTGAACCAGGATCCATCCCCGAACTGGAACAAGTTCCTTTCGAGTTCGTATATAACCATACGATGGATTATCCAATAAACTGGGATCTTCGCAGTGATACGGAGTGTCCTGGAGAAAAACAAAGGTTATTTAGGATTGGCGAAGAAATACTTGGTTTGGTCGTGAATAGCAGTCGCAATTTATTTTGCCCTCTTACTAATCCCTTGCTTTGTCTTAACTTAATACCTTCTGTACACCGTTTAGGCTAATTGGTTTTCTTCATTCCCCACCGTTCGGCACCAGCCAAAGGTTTGGAAGAAGACTATCCAATTTGCGTAATAGGTGTACTATCTCCTAAACCAAGGAGTACCCGCAATCTGAGAGAGAAGGTAAAAGGAAAAGACAACTGAATAGTCCTATTCGTTTTCTCCAGAACCAGAAACCATCCTCGAATAAATTCCTTCGAGTTCGTATATAACCATACGATGGTTTTTTCCAATGGAAGTGGAAGTTCGTAGTAATACGGGGTGTCCTGGAGAAAAGGGTAAAAGTAGGAGTGGCAATGAGGTCTGCAACTTTGACAATCCAAAAACCAGTGTTAAGAAGGTTCGGTCAACTTGGTTACTGAGTCATAGTCTAGGGTCGGGTCAATGGTCGCTGCCAGAGAGAGAGAGAAAAGAAACACTCAGCGTGCACTCTAACCTAGATCAGAATGGTTATCACTTTATCTAATCTGGAAACCTCCCACTGTAACGTTAAATTCTTCCCCAAACCTGAAAGAAGAATTAGCCGGGATCACCCGATGAGTAAACCAACTCATCAGTGGGAATCGGGATCCAACTATCATCGCATGGTAACGAGACGGAATCCGCTCACTTCATCACACTCCAGAAGGTATGCGCATATCTGGCAAGTTTCAGTTTCTTTAGAAACTCCCGATGTGATTTTTTGCCCCATGCTCTTATGACCTTGGCGTGAGGTCAAAATATCATAAGTCACATGTCAAGTTTTACCCGTCATTGTCCAGGTTAATTTGAACCCACCCGTACATACCCTTGATGAAGGCCAAAATAGTAGTACGACTGTCCCAAACCAACGCATCTATCTATGCAACAGATAAATACCCGGCAGCTACCAATCACTATGCCTTGGCGTGAGGTCAAAATACATAGCTTGAATACTACCGAATATTTAACTGAAATGACGGAGGGCTACGAATTGTTTCTGGCGAAAACCTTTAACGTAATGAACTTGATATCGTTGAAGGAACTGATAGCTTTTATGAAAATATAGTGACGAAAACCTTTGCTAAAGAGGTCACTCCCGATGAAGGGATCTCGGCTCTTTCCCCGTAGAATGAGGTGCAGGATATTCCAATTGAATACCACGGTGCAAAGCAAAAGTAATCGGCTATAGTGAAGTTGTTGCCCTGACGCAAACTTTTGTCCAAGGGGTCACTCCCGGTGAAGGGATCTCGGCCCTTGCCTCATCGACTGAGGAGCAGGATATTCCAACTGAATACCACGATGCAAAACAAAAGAGAACGTCCTTGCAATAACAGATTTTTAAAAAGTGTTCCAACAACATCAGAATAGGTTTGTTTTCAACTTGCATTGATCCGAATCAACGCAGTCCCATCAATTGATCACACCACAAAGAACGAAAATAATATGACGTACGTATATGCCATCCGCATTCGCCACTGGGTCCCGTCATTACCCGTTAGGTTAGCTAACTAACGACAGAGCGGGGACTGGACTACCGCGGATGCAAAACATATACAACATCTACTAATATATATACCAATACATAATTTTCGCTCAAGGCGTGATAAAATGCAACATCACATAAATGTACAGCATCACAGAACAATACAGATATCTGGGATCCCCGGGTTTCACAGAGCCACTACAGAAACCCGACGTTCCCCTGGTCTTGTGGATAGCCTGTGCAATGAAATCCTAGACCCCTACGGGCGCGGCAAGTTAACCGCCAAAACCTGAAGTGAGGCAGCCCCCTTCAGCAATGTGAATGGACCACCCGGCACTTCACGGAATCCGGTAAGTTGGGCACCCCTCCTGGGTCAACCTGTACCCCCTACAAGTGCGGCGAATAGCCCGCCAATTCTAGAGTGAAGCCCCCTCCGTCTCAATGCGATGAGATGCGGGCTTCTTGCCCTCTAGAACCCGGTTATCCGTGCACCCCTCCTTGGGGTGATCCTAGTACAGAAAGTAAAATATACACACAACGGGTACATCGACCGCAACCTGGTCGTGCCCCAAAATAATAATACAAACAGGCAGTGACGGCAGTCCACATGTCAGACGCTCGCCCCGCATTATCAAATGTACATAATACAACAAAAAACTGTACTACCACTGCATCAAGGTTATCCCCCATGACCAATCCGCAACATCACAGCAATACACAGAACATCAACGTGAAAGTCACGTTCGCAAATCCGTCTAACCGGGCTATAGCAGTTAGACAGGATTTACCGATCAAGTGACATTCACGGTCGCAAATATAATGTAAATACTGTGAACTAACATGTTTAAACTTTTCGATCGATCAAAATTACCTAAGTGGGCCCCAAGCAGTACTGTAGGACTCACAGAAAATCTGGGCCCAAAAAGAATATCCCAAAACCCCTATTTCCTATTCAGAAGCCCACTGGAAAAATTTTGTGCAATGAAGACACTTTCCCACAGCGGAACTGCGGCCAAACCAGGGGTTTGGCCGCGTTTCCACGGTCGTACTAACGAATCACTGCTCCAAATTTTCCCAGAATTCCTATAATTGTCTACACATGTTTCTGAAACAACCTGAAAAATTTTTAGAGCTGAAAAAATTTCAACAGAGAACACATGCACTAGAAATACGGTTTTTGGGGATTTTTGTTCGATCGAGTTCTAAACATACTAGAGCAAGCTAGGCATGGTTAATGGCATGGCTCTGATACCAATGTAAGTCCATGGCGGCGCCCCGGCCGTTGATCCGACGCCGGAAACGCGGAAACAAAAAACTTTGCAAACTAGCAAACCGGCACCACCGCGCACTTTTCACCCTGATCGGGCCATTAACCTAGCTACTAGCAAACAAGAAAAGAGTAGAGAAGCTATACCAAGCGATCCGTGTCCTTCGGTCTTCGTTTCCACTCCAATCTCCCGCGGAATCTCCGTCCGTCAACTCCTCGTCGGAAAGGTACCACGTAGCCGGGTTCGTATACGGGCTCCCACCTCTGGACCGAGGCAACTCGGGAGCTAAGTTGGCTAGCCGACGCGTCCAAGGTTTGCTGTAGACTAGTGTAGAAACTTATCTCTTTAGGGTCAAGAAGTTGCCATGGATGATGTTGAGGTGAAGATATCAACTATGGAAGTGAGCTTAGGAATTTTTGTAGCATGAAGAATGAAATGAAACATTTTTCCCTCACTCAAAATGAACCTCCCTCCCTTGAATAGTGGCCGGCCCCCTTCAAATGGGTGGAGGAAAAATGAATGATTAATTAAGAGAGGAAAAAGTAAGATAATGATAAGAAAAAGGTCACAACCAAATTCTAATCTCACATCCAACTCAATCCTTTCTCCATAAATGCAAGTGATGAGATTAGAAAAGAATCTCATGATTAAAGAAGGAACAAATGCAATAAAACCCTCCACAAAAAGTAATTTGCACAATTGCAAATTACCCCCTCCATCGAAAGTCCGGCCGTGAAGGAACAAAGAAAAACCGGCCGGAACGGAATGCAAACTGGCAACTTCAGAAAACTGATCCCGTAATAAATTACAGGAAAACCCCTCTACTGCAAATACATGCCCCCATTTGTATTCACACTGAACACAAATGCAAAGAGACAAAACTACACTATCTTATAATAGGATCCGGCTTAAGCCAAAGCCGGCTAGTAAAATCCGTTCGATCACGATCCGTGCAATACCGCACGTATCTGATCGAACCCTACCATATCTCCATACGGCCTCTACAGCGTTTCGCCCGAAACCTGAGTAACTGTGTGTGGTGGACTCTAAAGACTGGTCAATACTATAGCTGTGGATTTAACCACTAGCACGTCAGAGGTATTAGCCATACGTGACGGGCCACCAGCTATTGACAAAAAGGGACGTCGATAAGCGAACTCATCCTGACACCCTACTGAGCCTGTCAGTGAAAATATCCGTACAGTCCGGTCCGTTCGTCTATGAGCATCGCATGGCGGGCCTAGGGGGTTGGTTAAAGTCAGACCCCTAAAAGCGGTACAAGTCATGTCGGAGTGTAGCCCAGAACACCCTGAGATACTACTGGAATACCTACCAGCAAATCTCCTGCCTTGGCCAAGGACTTTTCATGTTCTGGCTCTCCTAGACACAACGCGACCTCACCCCCAATACCGGGAGAGACGAACCCCTGCAGATCCGCTCTCTGCCTCTATGTGGCTCGGGACTGTACCCAACGAAAACCTGTTTGCACGACTCCTTTGAGCCGTGGTAGGGTAGTAATCAAAGCACAGTGGGAACTCACACGAGACAAATGACGATCTCAGGTCGATGAACTAACCTGTACACATGTCACCAGGGAACTGCTATCTGACGTCTGGTATAATCCCAACTAGCAGGTTCCCGGTGAGTCCTGTCCGGTGTACTCATAACCCAATGAGCACCTGTATACATCTTAGGTAAACCAACTGACACCAGTGGCTTGTGAGACCGGCCACCGCCCCTCGTCGGGGTCTCGACTGTATACACTAGTCTACTCTGGAGAATCGATGCCCTGTCTCGAAACTCCCACGACTAGGGACCTTTTAAGGTTGTGCTTATAGACTCCAGCTCTCACTTATATGATCGCCCTCATACTGCTGGTAGTCAAGCAAGTATCCTAGGGGCTCTATCAACGTGTAATAGCGACTCATAAGGTCACCTAAAGCAGTACACGATGATAAAGATAAACCAGATTGCATACTATCATCTTGAGTAAGACTGTCCGACTGGGAGAGGTCCTCCCCTCAATCATTGCAATCACGTGCCTGTGATCCAATAATTGACTCTGAGGGCACTATCTCCAACAGCCACTTCACAGAGTCACCACTCGTGATAGCTTGCTGAAAACTGGTAGGATCATCATACTCCATGATGCAGTCTTCTCTGTCACCATCAATGAGGAAACCGTAGTACCTCTCCTGTGGGCGAGAAGTCCTACCAGACCTACGGAGTGGCTGAGGTTCCTCAGTTTCTATTGCAACAGCCGGTTCAACCAAGTCGTCATTTGTAGTTTGTGTCTCTAGAACCTCTTCTAGATCCACCACATTGCCATCATCTTTATCTGTGAAAAACTCTTTTTTCCAAGAATGTGGCATGCTGAGAAACAAACACCTTTTGTTCCTCCTTGTGGTAGAATAGATATCCATAAGAGTTCCTTGGATATCCCACAAAGTTACACATGACCGACCGTGTCTCGAGTTTGTCCGGTTTCTGCTTTTTAACATAGGCCGGGCAACCCCAAATCTTAATTCTCTTAAGAGATGGTCTCTTCCCATGCCATATCTCATATGGCGTGGTAGACACGGTTTTGGTTGAAACCCTGTTTAGTAGAAACGCTGCAATATCCAATGCATGCCCCCAAAATGAGACAAGTGACTCAGCGTCACTCATCATGGACCGGACCATATCTAATAGGGTCCTATTCCGTCGTTCAGACACACCGTAGTGCTGTGGTGTGTAAGGAGGAGTGAGCTGAGAGAGAATCCCATTCTCTTTTAGGAAGTTTGCAAATTCTTCACTGAGGTACTCCCCACCTCGATCTGATCGAAGTATCTTGATACTCAAGCCTGTTTGTTTTTCTACTTCTTGTTTATATTCAGTGAATTTCTCGAAAGCTTCGGATTTGTGCTTTAATAAAAACACATGACCGAACCTAGAGAAATCGTCAGTGAAAGTAATGAAGTAAGAAAAACCGCCTCTAGCCTGTGTAGACATTGGCCCACATACATCACTATGTATGAGTCCTAGGAGCTCGATAGCTCTTTCTCCATGTCCGGTAAACGGAGTTTTGGTCATTTTACCCTTGATACAAGACTGGAAAGTCGCATAAGATTTATATTCAAAAGGGTTTAAATATCCATCTTTGTGTAACTTGTTTAGTCTTGTTTCGTTAATATGACCAAGTCTGCGGTGCCAAAGAAAAGCTTCATTTATTTCTGAAAGTTTTCTTTTATTAGTGTGTTGTATGCTGAAAACTGTGTGTTGATTTAGGACGTATATCCCGTTATTAAGTGTACCATACCCAACCAACATTTGATTCAGGTGAATGTTCATAACATTGTTCTGCAATACAAAATTATATCCTTCATTGTCTAACAAAGAAACAGATATTATATTACAAAGCATACTTGGTACAAAATAACATGAGTTCAAAACCAATATACACCCAGATGGCAACCCTAAGTGATACTCTCCCACTACGACTGTATGTACATTGGAACCATTTCCAACGCGGAGAGTATGGTCACCTGTCTTCAAAACCTTGCTATTTCTCAGCCCCTGCATAGAATTGCAAATGTGAGAACCTGAACCGGTATCTAATACCCAGGAAGCATTGTTTATTGAAAAACAGTTTTCTGTCACAAACACACCTGAAGAGGAAGCATCCCCATGCTTCTTCTTGAGATTCAAGTACTCCGTACAGTTGCGCTTCCAATGTCCTGTTTTGTGGCAATGAAAACATTCACCTTTCCCTGATTCTCCAGCTTTGGACTTTTCCTTCCCCTTAACCTTTTTAACTCCACCCTTAGGATTGGTGGGCTTCTTCTTTTTCTTTCCCTTGGCCTTAGCCTTTGGGCGAGAAGAGGAAGATTGTCCAACAGTCATAACGGGAGTTTTCGCTGATTTCAGTGTGCTTTCTGCACTACTTAACATATTAAGGAGTTCAGGTAGTTCCCTCTCCATGTTGTGCATGTTGAAGTTAACTATGAACTGAGCAAAGGTGGAGGGGAGGGACTGCAGAATAATATCCGTATATTGTTCATTGTCCATTGTCCATCCAAGGTCCTCAAGCTCTTCTATGAGAGCTATCATCTTCAGAACACGGTCTCCTACTGATGTGCCAGGGGCCATTCGCATCTGAAACAATTTCTTTGATGCTTCGTATCGTAATACGCGGGATTGCTCTCCATACAACTCCTTTGTATGGAGGAATATGGCTTGAATGTCCATATTCTCGTGCTGCTTTTGATGCGTGTTGTCCATCGATGCAAGCGCGAAGCATTTGGCCGTGGCACAATCAGCTTCCCATGTCTTGCTGACTTCTTTATCCGCAACTGAGGATTTTGGACCTGGGACGGGCGGGGCTGAAGCTGTGAGGACATATGATACTTTATCATAAGTCAAGGCTATTTTCAGATTCCTCAGCCAGCCTTTATAATTAGTCCCATTCAATTTATTTTTATCTAGTAGAAGCTTGAGTCCAGTCATTGGTATCTTCCATTAAGAGAGAGAAAAGAATACACTCAGCGAAAGCTCTTGCAAAGATCAGATTGGTTATTATCTTGTCTAATCGATGTCTCCCACTGCTTTAATCAAGTGTTTCTTTCAAACCTTAAAAAGAAAACTAGCCAGGATTAATTACAGTCTACAACTTCGCTAACCGTTCAGCCAGGCCAGTGTCGGTACTTGAGGGAGATTCCCCGTGCTTTCGCACGGACCTAATTAAAGTAAACCTCGTTTTCCCAGAGGCGTAGCCCCGTTAACACCTTTCTAGACACCTAATGAGTTAGCTAATTGTAAACTGCAAAACTCTCCTGGGAGCAACTATTGCACACAAAGGGATCGGGATCTAACCATCATATGGAAGGTATACAATCTCATTGCAAATTTCAACACTTGAAATTTCCGATATGATTTTTACCCCTAGTACTCATGACCTTGGCTATGGTCAACAAATCACAAGCACTAGTCAAGTTCAACCCTCCATTTCTTGATTAATCAGACCCGTTTACATGACCCTTGGCTAAGGTCAACAAAGTCATATGCCCGTCCTAATTAATCTGCATCATATGCATTGTAGGAAGACATCACTTAGCTACCGTACACTACGCCTTGGCTAAGGTCAACAAACGTAGCACGAATACTAAGTACTCTACTTCCTAAAATGACGAAGGGTTGCGGATGATTTTTAAGAAAATCTTTAACGCTTTGAACTTGATATCGTCATAAAATCAAATGGTTTTCAAAAGAAGTGGCTTACGCAGTTTTGAAATATAGCTTTTTCATAAAGAGCCGAGTGGTTTTCAAATCCGATTCTACAACATCTTTTTTTGGGTTTATTTTCTTTACATTAATCATATTAATGTAATCCCATCATTTAAGTCCTTAAGCCAATCACAGAAAAGAAACGAAAATACAACGTACGCTTATGCCATCCGCATTCGCCGTAATATTCCGTTATGCACCGTTAGGTTACTTAACTAACGGCATACCGGGACGGGACTAGCGCGGGTGTAAAACATAAGCAACGTCTACTATATATCTCATATATAATATATCATTCGTCTCAGATATCACAGAACACAGGCAGCAGAAACATAGATATAATGTGGGATATACTAGGACGTCCGTATTTAGTATTTAGCCAACAATAGAAAATACGGATTCCACAGTCGCGATGAATAGCCAAGCCCACACCCTTAGACCCCTACGAGAGCGGCAAGCGACCCTACCAATCCTGGAGTTTAGGAGACCCGTATTGGAGATAGTGCCCTCAGAGTCAATTATTGGATCACAGGCATGTGATTGCAATGATTGAGGGAGGACCTATCCCAGGAGGACAGTCTTACTCGAGATGATAGTATGCTATCTGGTTTATCTTTTTCATCGTGTACTGCTTTAGGTGACCTGACATGTCGCTATTACACGTTGATAGAGCCCCTAGGATTCTTGCTTGACCACCACCAGTATGAGGGCGATCATATAAGTGGGAGCTGGGGTCTATAAGCACATCCTTAAAAGGTCCCTAGTAGTGGGAGTTTCGAGACAGGGCATCAATACTACAGAGTAGACTAGTGTATACAGTCGAGACCCCGACGAGGGGCGGTGGCCGGTCTCATAAGCCACTGGTGTCAGTTGGTTCACCTAAGATGTATACAGGTGCTCATTGGGTTATGAGTACACCAGACAGGACTCGCCGGGAACATGCTAGTTGGTCTTATACCTGACGTCAGATAGCAGTTCCCTGGTGACATGTGTACAGATTAGTTCATCGACCTGGGGATCGTCATTTGTCTCGTGTGAGTTCCCACTGTACTTTGATTACTATCCTACCACGCTCAAAGGAAACGTGCAAACAGGTTTTAGTTGGGTACAGTCTCGAGCCACATGGAGGCAGTGAGCGGATCTTCAGGGGTTCGTCTCTCCCGGTATTGGGGGTGAGGTCGCGCTGTGTCTTGGAGAGCCATTACACGAAGCCCTCGGCCGAGGCAGGAGATTTACTGGTAGGTATTCCAGCAGTATCTCAGGGTGTTCTGGGCTACACACCGACACGACTTGTACCGCTTTTGGGGGTCTGACTTTTACCAACCCCCTAGGCTCGCCATGCGATGCTCATAGACGAACGGACCGGACTGTACGGATATTGTCACTGTCAGGCTCAGTAGGGTGTCAGGATGAGTTCACTCATCGACGTCCCTTTCGGTCAATAGCTGGTAGCCCGTCACGTATGGCTAATACCTCTGACGTGCTAGTAGTTAAATCCACAGCCATAGTATTGACGAGTCTTTAGAGTCCCCCACATTCAGTTACTCAAGTTTCGGGCGAAACTCTGTAGAGGCCGTATGGAGATATGGCAGCGTTCGATCAGATACGTTCGGTATTGCACGGATCAGGATCGGACTGTTAGTACTAGAGGCCGTATGGATATATGGCAGGGTTCGATCAGATACGTGCGGTATTGCACGGATCAGGATCGAACGGATATTACTAGCCGGCTTTGGTTTAAGCCGGATCCTAGTATAGTACGGTGTAGATTTTGTCTCATTGCATTTGTATTTCGGTCGGAATACAGATACGGGTGTGTATACACAGTATCGGGGTTTTCCTGTTATTTATTACGGGACCAGTTTTCTGGAGTTGCCACTTTGCTTTTCGTTTCGTCCATTTTCATTTGTATCCTTCATTGGCCGAAGATTGGTGGAGGAGGGCTTATTTTCATTTGTGCATATAAGCTTTTGTGGAGGGGGTCTTTGCATTTTGTTGTATCATGATGACTTAGCCTCCATTGACTTCTAGGATCATGATGGTTCATGATTGCTTTCCTTTTGTCATGGTGATGATGATGGATTATGATGGTGGAGTGTGGGTTTGTGTTTTTGATCATTTCCTTTCATGATATCATTTTTGACCTCTCTCTCACTTGGATTATTGGGTGGCTCCATTCATTTTTTATACACACTCACTCTTATTCTCTCCTCCCCCATTAGCATGGCCGGCCAAGCTCTAGGTGGTCTGTCCCAATTTTTGGTGTAGGGATTTACACTTATTTGGCTTGGCAAAAATCATATTAGCTCCTCCTCCAAAAGCTTGTATCAATTCCTCCACCATATGGCAATTCCTACAACCCCAAAATGAGACATGAGTTCCACACTACATTCTACAGTAAATCTTGGGCACGTCGACTTGCCAGCTTCGTGCCCGAGTTGCCTCGGTATAGAGGTGGGAGCCCGTAAAAGAAACAGGCGACGTGGTGCCCTTCCGTCGACGAAGTGGAGACCGGAGATTCCGCGGGAGATCGGGACGACGACGAGAAGACCGGAGGACACGGATCACTCGGTATATCTCTCTTCCCTTCTTGTAGTTAGCTAAGACTAGTTAATGGTACGATCCGGGTTTTAGTGCGCGGTGGTGCCGGTCAAGAAAAATTAAAGTTAGCCATCGCTTCCGCATTTGGCCTCGGGATGGAGGCCGGGGCGCCGCCATGCACTTACAGTGGTATCAGAGCCTCGCCATTAACATAGTCTTGCTTTGTCTAATGTGTTTTACACTTCCGATCGAACAAATGTTCCGAAAACCCAATAACACATACATCAATTTTCTGTCAATTTTTTTCTCGCTCGAAAATTTTTTCAGGTTGTAGAAAACTGATGTACTGGAAGTCCTAAGAATTCTGGAGAAATTCGAGACATTGATCTTTCAAGGAGAGCGCGGAACCGCGGCCAAACCCCACTTGGCGCCGCGGTTCCGCCGCAGTATGGAGGGATCAATGCGTCAAATTTTTCCAGTGGGCTTCTGGGGTGAAAATAGGGTTTTTGGAATATTAATTTTAGGCCCAGAATTTCTTGATGTGCTACAGTAGTACTTGGGGGCCCACTTGTTAAAATTTGATCGATCGGATATTTTAAAAACATTAGTTCACAGTATTTACATTATATCTGCGACCGTGAATGTCACTTGATCAGTAAATCCTGTCTAACTGCTATAGCCCGGTTAGACGGATTTACGAACGTGACTTTCACGTTGATGTTCTGTGTTATGCTGTGATGTTGCGGATCGGTCGTGGGGGATAGCCTGGATGCAATGCTAGTACAGTTGTGGTTGTATTATGTACATTTGATATTGCGGGGCGAGCGTCCGACAAGTGGACTGCCGTCACTGCCTGATTGTATTATTATTTTGGGGCACGACCAGGTTGCGGTCGATGTACCCGTTGTATGTATATTTTACTTTCTGTAATAGGATTACCCCAGGAGGGGTGCACGGATAGCCGGGTTCTAGAGGGCAACAAGCCCGCATCTCATGGCATTGAGACGGAGGGGGCTTCACTCTAGAATTGGCGGGCTATTCGCCGCACCCGTAGGGGGTACAGGTTGACCCAGGAGGGGTGCCCAAGTTACCGGATTCCGTGAAGTGCTGGGTGGTCCATTCACGGTGCTGAAGGGGGCTGCCTCACATCAGGTTTTGGCGGGTAACCTGCCGCGCCCGTAGGGGTCTAGGATTTCATTGCACAGGCTATCCACACGACCAGGGGAACGTCTGGTTTCAGTAGTGGCTCTGTGAAACCCGGGGATCCCAGATATCTGTATTGTTTTGTGATGCTGTACATTTCTGTGATGTTGCATTTTATCACGCCTTGAGAGAAAGTAATATATTGGTATATATATTAGTAGATGTTGTATATGTTTTGCATCCGCGCTAGTCCAGTCCCCGCTCTGTCGTTAGTTAGCTAACCTAACGGGTAATGACGGGACCCAGTGGCGAATGCGGATGGCATATACGTACATCAGTATATTTTCGTTCTTTGTGGTATGATCAATTGATGGGACTACGTTGATTCGGATCAATGCAAGTTAAAAACAAACCTATTCTGATGTTGTTGGAACACTTTTCAAAAAGCTGTTATTGCAAGGACGTTCTCTTTTGTTTTGCATCGTGATATTCAGTTGGAATATCTTGCTCCTCAGTCGACGAGGCAAGGGCCGAGATCCCTTCACCGGGAGTGACCACTTGGACAAAAAAGTTTGCGTCAGGGAAATGACTTCACCATAGCCGATTACTTTTGCTTTGTACCGTGGTATTCAGTTGGAATATCCTGCACCTCATTCTACGAGGAAAGAGCCGAGATCCCTTCACCGGGAGTGACCTCTTTAGCAATGGTTTTCGTCACTATATTTTTAAAAGCTATCCATTCCTTCGACGATATCAAGTTCATTACGTTAAAGGTTTTCGCCAGAAACCATTCGTAGCCCTCCGTCGTTTCATATGGATGGTCAATAGTATTCAAGCCGTGTATGTTGGCCAAAGTCAAGGCACAGTGATTGGTAGCTATTGGGGTATTCATATGCAGCATAGATAGATGCGTTGGTTTGGGGCAGTCGTACTACTATTTTGGCCAAAGTCAAGGGTATGTACGGGTGGACTCAAATTAACCTGGAGAACGACGGGTAGAAATTGACATGTGACTTATGATATGTTGGCCAAAGTCAAGGTCATAAGTGCATGGGGCAGAAATCATATCGGGAGTTTCAAAAGAACTGAAACTTGCCAGATATGCGCATACCTTCTGGAGTGTGACACCGTGAGCGGATTCCGTCACGTTATCAAGCGATGATAGTTGGATCCCGATTCCCACTGATGAGTTGGTTTACTCCTCGGGTGATCCCGACTAATTCTTCATTCAGGTTTGGAGGAGAATTTGACGGTACAGTGGGAGGTTTCCAGATTAGATAAATTGGTAACCATTCTGATCTAGGTTAGAGTGCACGCTGAGTGTTTCTTTTCTTTCTCTCTCTCTTTGGCAGCGACCATTGACCCGACCCTAAGACTATGACTCAGTGACCAAGTTGACTGAACCTTCTATAACACTGGCTTTTGGATTGTCAGAGTTGCAAACCTCATTGCCACTCCTACTTTTACCCTATTCTCCAGGACACCCCGTATTACTACGAACATCCACTTCCATTGGACAAAACCATCGTATGGTTAGATACGAACTCGAAGGAATTTATTCGAGGATGGTTTCCGGTTCTGGAGAAAACGGATAAGTTTATTCAGTTGTCTTTTCCTTTTACCTTCTCTCAGGTTGCGAGTACTCCTTGGTTTAGGAGATAGTACACCTATTACGCAAATTGGATAGTCTTCTTCCAAACCTTAGGCTGGTGCCGACCGGTAGGGAATGAAGAAAACCAGTTAGCCTAAACGGTGTACAGAAGGTATTGGGTTAAGACAAAAGTAAGGGATTAGAAGGAGGGCAAAGTAAGTTGCGACTGATATTCACGACCAAACCAAGTATCTCTTCGCAAATCCTAAATCACCTTTGTATTTCTCCAGAACACTCCGTATCACTACGAAGATCCACAGTTTATTGGATACTCCATCGTATGCTTATATACGAACTCGAAAGGAACTTGTTCCAGTTCGGGATGGATTCTGGTTCAGGAGAAATAGGAATAAGGTTTATTCGGTTGTCTTTTATCTTCACCTTCTCTCATTGCGAGTGCTCCTAGGATCAGGACAGCACACCCATTATGCTTATTGGATAGTCTTCTTCCAAACCATAGGCTGGTGCCGAACGGTAGGGAAGGAAGAAAACCATTTGGCCTAAAGGGGTGTGCAGAAGGTAATGACTAAAGACATATAAAGGGATTTGGAGAGGTGGTAAAGAATTATACAGTTACAGTCGTGAATCTGGAAGAGGCATTACTAGGAATACCAGGATACCCCATCGAAACATTTCAATGTTTCAGTTTCACTATGTAATGTTAAAAGAAAACTGATTTCCCGATTAGATACTTACTCCAGGGTATGTATTTACCAGGTATGATTCTCACATCTGAATGGTTTACAGATGATGAGTAGGAGTAAGTTATAAGGAATTGGGTGATCATCCTCATTATATCGGGATTCGTTGTAATCGGTGATATTTGAGGAAGTCATCTAGGTTGTTTGCCGGACGGCAAATATTTGGTTTTGAATATCCGCTGTTATGCACCAATTTCAAATTGATATATCTGTACGTCTATTTTCATAGAGTGAGATATACCTTTTTGAAATTATGTCTGTGACATTTACCAATATCAGTGGATGGTTAGGTAAGGAGCATTAAACAGCGGTGCAATTCTTCTTAACCATAAGTATAGTTTTCAACCTACGACACACAGTGAATGAGTTATCAGACTCAAGGGACTTATACAGAGTATTGTATGTTGTCCAGGGTCCATCTGGACAGAGGGGTTGGTCCTCGTACTATATTCGGTTTACTTATGACTTCTTTAGTTTTTAGACAGCTGTTTCGTGAAACACAGGGTCCGAATTTTGAGAAGTTATAGGTATTTGAATACAGTAGAGAACCAGGTATTGCAAGTATCGGGATTCTTCAAAGAGATCGAAGATGTAGATACTTGAGTATGGTATTCAGTTGATAGTAGTGATTAAGGGAACTTCCTTCTCTTTCAGGTTACTCATAATTGGAAGCATTCCTAAGTTGAGTAACGCTGATCGGCCTCCTTCCATTTAGTTGACATGCACTGGAGACAGCTGCATGATTTGAATCTGGTTCAATTAAATCAGTGCCTCTGGTTCTATATTGGATATATAACAGTTCATATCTTAACGATGTTAAGGTACGGGGAGTTGTCCGGCTTATGCTTAAATCCAGACTCTGGATAACTCAAGGCACGTTTCTGTAATGGCTGTTTGTGGGTTGACCCAGGCTATGACGCGGGTTGACTTTCTACCATCTGGAAGATCAATAGTGATATTGTTCTAGACTCGCCACAGTTTTAATAAAAATGGATTTTTTTCAGAAAACAGTAGTGGGAGTATGGTAGAACAGGAAGTGATTCCAGAACCACAAACAATTACTGAAGATTTGATAGGAACCTAAAAGATTCAATCCGGTTTGACATTCCATTGGCCACTCCGCAGATTTGGTGGGTAACCTCAGGCACCCGAGAGGTACTCCGATAGCCTCAAGGACGGTGGCAGGGAGGTTCTTGTTTACCCACACTTGCCATTGTTGTTGTTCCAGGCTGCGAGACCCGGCAGGAGGATGAGTATAGCGTCATTCTAAACTGGCTTTAGAAGTGTACGTCTATATGACTTTGCCAGAGGGTTGTCGTAGTCAGTGGGAGCAGCGGAAGCATTGGTGGAAAGGTAGCTTATGTCTATTTATAGAGTAAAGCAGATATAGCGGAGATAGATCATCAATTTCTGATGTGACAGTCATAGGTTTGACTTCGTCAGAATAAGGGATGGATCTATTGAGAAGGTAGTAGGGTGTGATGTCATGGTATTTGGATGACATACACAGAGTAGGAAAAGAAACTCCTATACTACGATCGGTTATACTTTGGTCGTCACACAGTGGTTTCTCCACATGGGACTTGGACATTATATCAGACATACTGGTTACTAGATCTATGGTTTTAGATCTAGATTTGGGTGGTTTCCCAATCAGGGTACTTAGACAGCATTCTAAGAGTATATAGAATGGACGACTCCTGGCACGGTAGTTTACCTGCAGGTGATGGAGTCACCCTCTCTAAAGGTGTCTTACAGACTAAAGGGAGAGGGATGTGCATGATTGGCAGATCACTTGCTCAGGCAATTGAGTCAATCATGAGATGTCAAGTACCACACCAGATGTTGTTCTTGCACTAGATGCAATAAGTTGACATTGATCCAATCCTGGAGAAACAGTCGGAAGTAGTTTTAGAACATAAGTGGATGTTCTAGGGATATGATAATGACAGCCTCATTCGGGAAACAGTTATCATTCCAGGATTCCAAGGTGACTTGGACGACAGGGAGATTGTCATAGTTATAGTTTTTCCTTCTGATGAGGGGCAGTATTTTGGACAGGTGGTCCAATGCAATACTGAGGGAGGCATGGCGCAGGATACTGATTGAGTTCAGTTGACGATACAGTCTAAGAAGTTTGGATTTGGAGTTCATTTATGAGCTAGGTCCCATCAGACATCCGACACATTCTAAGACAAGTATTGCTCATTTCGGGAGATAGCTTTCTCCGCGAGCTGGATATATAGAGAGACATAGAAAGAAACATCAAATCGGATCCACTCACTGAGGCTATTCCTCGAACGCAATAGTTTCGCAAACGAGCTTTGTGAGACTGACTAGTAGAGGAGTTGGGTGTTCGGTATCACACGGGCTGTGAGTATGCGACATCGCAATAATTAGCCTTGAGTGCAAGTGGGAGATTGTTGGAGATAGTGCCCTCAGAGTCAATTATTGGATCACATGCACGTGATTGCAATGATTGAGGGAGGACCTATCCCAGGAGGACAGTCTTACTCGAGATGATAATATGTTATCTGGATTATCTTTTTCATCGTGTACTGCTTTTGGTGACCTGACATATCGCTATTACACGTTGATAGAGCACCTAGGATTCTTGCTTGACCACCACCAGTATGAGGGCGATCATATAAGTAGGAGCTGGGGTCTATAAGCACATCCTTAAATGGTCCCTAGTCGTGGGAGTTTCGAGACAGGGCATCGATACTCCAGAGTAGACTAGTGTATACAGTCGAGACCCCGACGAGGGGCGGTGGCCGGTCTCACAAGCCACTGGTGTCAGTTGGTTCACCTAAGATGTATACAGGTGCTCATTGGGTTATGAGTACACCGGACAGGACTCTCTGGGAACATGCTAGTTGGTCTTATACCATACGTCAGATAGCAGTTCCCTGGTGACATGTGTACAGGTTAGTTCATCGACCTGGGGATCGTCGTTTGTCTCGTGTGAGCTCCCACTGTACTTTGATTACTACCCTACCACGCTCAAAGGAGACGTGCAAACAGGTTTTAGTTGGGTACATCCCCGAGCCACATGGAGGCAGTGAGCGGATCTTCAGGGGTTCGTCTCTCCAGGTATTGGGGGTGAGGTCGCGCTGTGTCTAGGAGAGCCATTACACGAAGCCCTCGGCCGAGGCAGGATATTTACAGGTAGGTATTCCAGCAGTATCTCAGGGTGTTCTGGGCTACACTCTGACACGACTTGTACCGCTTTTGGGGGTCTGACTTTTACCAACCCCCAAGGCCCGCCATGCGATGCTTATAGACGAACGGACTGGACTGTACGGATATTGTCACTGTCAGGCTCAGTAGGGTGTCAGGATGAGTTCACTCATCGACGTCCCTTTCGGTCAATAGCTGGTGGCCCGTCACGTATGGCTAATACCGCTGACGTGCTAGTGGTTAAATCCACAGCCATAGTATTGACGAGTCTTTAGACTCCCCCACATTCAGTTACTCAAGTTTCGGGCGAAACGCTGTAGAGGCCGTATGGAGATATGGCAGCGTTCGATCAGATACGTGCGGTATTGCACGGATCAGGATCGGACGCTTAGTACTAGAGGCCGTATGTATATATGGCAGGGTTCGATCAGATACATGCGGTATTGCACGGATCAGGATCGAACGGATATTACTAGCCGGCTTTGGTTTAAGCCGGATTCTAGTATAGTACAGTGTAGATTTTGTCTCATTGCATTTGTATTTCGGTCGGAATACAGATGCGGGTGTGTATACACAGTATCGGGGTTTTCCTATAATTTATTACGGGACCAGTTTTCTGGAGTTGCCAGTTTGCTTTTCGTTTCGGCCATTTTCATTTGTATCCTTCATTGGCCGAAGATTGGTGGAGGAGGGCTTATTTATATTTGTGCAAATAAGCTTTTGTAGAGGGGGTCTTAGCATTTTGTTGTATCATGATGACTTAGCCTCCATTGACTTCTAGGATCATGATGGTTCATGATTGCTTACCTTTTGTCATGGTGATGATGATGGATTATGATGGTGGAGTGTGGGTTTGTGTTTTTGATCATTTCCTTTCATGATATCATTTTTGACCTCTCTCTCACTTGGATTCTTGGGTGGCTCCATTCATTTTTGATACACACTAACTCTCATTCTCTCCTCCCCCATTAGCATGGCCGGCCAAGCTCTAGGTGGGCTGTCCCAATTTTTGGTGTAGGGATTTACACTAATTTGGCTTGGCAAAAATCATATTAGCTCCTCCTCCAAAAGCTTGTATCAATTCCTCCACCATATGGCAATTCCTACAACCCCAAAATGAGACATGAGTTCCACACTACATTCTACAGCAAATCTTGGGCACGTCGACTTGCCAGCTTCGTGCCCGAGTTGCCTCGGTATAGAGGTGGGAGCCCGTAAAAGAAACAGGCGACGTGGTGCCCTTCCGGCGACGAAGTGGAGACCGGAGATTCCGCGGAAGATCGGGACGACGATGAGAAGACCGGAGGACACGGATCACTCGGTATATCTCTCTTCCCATCTTGTAGTTAGCTAAGACTAGTTAATGGTACGATCCGGGTTTTAGTGCGCGGTGGTGCCGGTCAAGAAAAATTAAAGTTAGCCATCGCTTCCGCATTTGGCCTCGGGATGGAGGCCGGGGCGCCGCCGTGCACTTACAACCCGGTCTCGACTCCTCGAGATGGCCTTCCACTGAACCCCAGAACCCAGTCACTTGTGCTCCCCTCCTGGGTCCATCCTAATGCGGACAAGTAAATAATATACAACACTGGTGACATCAACCTCAACCCGGAAGTGCCCCAAATAAAAGAATATTACATTACATTTGAATTTTACATGAATGAAAAATAAAACTCTCATCTCACATAAAACCCCCGGCTATTCAATCGCGACAATCCTGCATATCATATCTCAGCAACACATAATATCATATATCATCAACGTAAGTAAGTATGCGTACCCCGATTGTCGTTGATGTATAGCAACGAAACCGGCGATAAGCGACATACTACATTTACGGTCACAGAAAAGAAAGTGTAAAACTACAATATTTGGAATCCACATTCTCTTTAGACATCGTAAATCCGAGATATCACATACCTCGCATTTCATGCCTAACTATTGAATTCCACATATTGTATCACATTCCAGATAAATAGACAGTATTAATGTTTTTGAACGAATGATCAAATACCCAAAATTCCCTAAAGCTCAACACTTGAGCGGAGTTCAAAAAACCGGTAATGTGTCAAAGTAGTAGCGGTCCAGCCGTAGAAGGGTCAAGCCAACGCCTCACATGTGGCCCGCCGTACTGCCTCAAACCCTAAGGTTCAAAAGGCAGTTCAAGACGGTCACATAATCGAGTTAAGGTTTGTTTTCTTCTAGAGGGTCCACCACAAAACTTGCACGTATTTCCGAAAGATTTAAACCCCGTGAAAAAGTGAGTAAATGATACTCATTCGAACAATTCAATACTTTCTAAGTTACCCGAAAAAGACACGAAATCAAAATTCCGATCGAATCACCAAATCCAAAACAATCTCCAGAACATACAGCACCAGATTCAAATTAAAAATACCTAAAAAAGTATACAAGCAGACTACATCATCACTGTACAAAAATGAGACAATGAACCATCTGTACGGCCGCGGAGCCGCGGCCTAAGCAAGCTTTGGCCGCGGTTCCGCGGTGGAAATCACTGTTCATGGCCTCGTTTTCTACAGTTGTTCTTAGATTTCCCTGTTGAATTTTTTAAGGATTTTTAATACTGAAAAATCACAGTTTCAAAAAAATGTTCAGAGAGTGTTCTAAAAATCCGTATTTTGGTTCGATCAGAGTTTTAACTTCGTAAAAGCGACGCCTGAAGATCTAGCTTGGCTCTGATACCAATGTTAGTCAGGCAGCCACCACATCCAATGGAGTCACCGTGGCACCAACGGGTCCCTCAGCAGCTACTTTTTACGCATGCCCCCTCGCGAGGACTACAACGCACCGGAACACCATCCGGTCTCGGGACACCCTAGGGGTAAGAGCTTATGCTTCGCCACACTGTCACACAGTGAGAACCCCCCATAGGTCGACATCCAATGCCTAGTAGCTCTGATACCAATGTTAGGTTTACCTAGCATCTCATGAAGGGTTTGGAAGCATCACATGTCTCAAAATCAAATTTTTAAGGTTCTAAGTGAACATACAAAGAATAGTCTTTAGAAAATTAGGGTTTCTAAACAAACACAACATCACAAGTAGAAAAGGTTAGGGTTTTGAGAGTACAACCTTTGTAGCTCCCTACGCTAGACTCCTTGGCTACTTGATGGTTGTAAAAGGTCCGCTTGAACTCTTCTAGGTCCACGATGATCCACCCGGAGTCCGCTTTGTCCAAGCTTGCAACTTCACAAGATCAAGAGAAGAAAATGGAAGCTAACACTCTTCACAAGTAGGTAAGACTAGTGTAGAATGGTGTTGTGGTTGGTTTTCCCACTTCAAAATCCTAACTTGATTACTCTTTTGCTTACTTGAAAGAACTAGAGAGCAAGAGAGAAAGGAGGAAGAAGATGATGGCTTTCTAAGCTCAAGATAATGATAAGCTTAATATGAAAAATATAAAATATAAGTACATATATTTTCTACTCTTCATCTTAAACCATGGTTACAAAATAAAGATATTATTGTACTTGAGTTAAAACACAAAAGGAAGATTAACTCATGGTTAAAAAGTGGGTGAACAAGGGGTAGTTCAAGGAAGAGTGTAGAAGATAACCATGGATTAACCTTTTTCTTTTTCTTTTTTTAACACAAATACAAATATATATCTATATATAATCATAAGGTGTGAGTCTTATATTGCCACCATCTTCTATATATACAACCATGATAGAATGATGTATGTATGTGTGCATGCACATCCATATGTGCATGAATAAGAATGAATGCATATCCAAAAAGACAAGAAAGGATTTCTAGTGAGAAAATAATGGTTAAATGATAAATCAACACTTGATTTAGCATACCGGTCATATCACATACGACCCGACCAAAAGTAAGCCGTCCGATTAATATACGGTATCTCATACACGCATTTTAACCGGGTCCATGCGCATATCGCATATGCGCACCATAACATTTCGCCTGGACTAGGTAACTCCTTTGTGGGACTCTAAGACTCATCAATACGCCGGCAGTGGGTGATGATCATATCAAGCACCCCCAAGCCGCAAGCGGTCAGCTAAACGTAACGGCCACCCGGGTATTTAGCGATCAGAAGAAAACAAGCGAACCTGCTACAGCACCCGTCGAGCCAACCGGCAACACTACCGTACAGTCCGGTCTCTTCGTCAAATATGCTGCATATCGAGTCTAGAGATAGTAACGTCGACCCCAATAACTCAATAAGTCATGCCGTTGAATGGTCTATAACAGATCGAGAAACTACTGATAACACTTATCAGTAAATCTCAACAGCCCTGGCCATGGACTTACTGATATAGCCAATCGAGCACTGCACAGCATCAACTCCCAATACCGGGAGAGACGAAACCCATCCTATCGCTCATCGCCTTCGTGTGTCTCGGGACTGTACCCAACGGCCACCTGTTTGCATGACTCAGTAGAGCCGTGGTAGGGTGGTAATCAAAGTACAGTGGGAGAACACACAAGACTCTATGACGATCTCGGGTCTACATACTAACCTGCACCAGTGTCACCTGAGAACTGCTATCCGACGATAGATATAATTCCATATAGGAGTTCTTGGCGAGTCCGTCCAGTATACCCAGTCACCACTGAGCACCCGTATACGATCTCGATGTCAAACATCGATGAATGTGGGAACATCCATCGCCCATCATATGGGTCCAGTATCATATACGCTAGTCTACTCTGGTATATCGACGCCCCGTCTCGATACACCTACGACTAGGGACATTTCAGGATATACTTATAAACTATAGATGTCCCACTAGTATGATCTCTATCATAATCACTATAGTCAAGCCAATATCCTCAGGGCTTTATCAACATGTGTGAATGAGTAAAAGCATGATCAAATCAACATGTCAAATAAAGAAGAACCACATAGCATACTATCATGTCGAGCAAGAATGTACACTGAATATATATATATATATATACATGTATAAATACATCCACTATCATATAATGGCCTCTAGGGCATACATATATCCAACACTAGAAATGTTGGTCCCTTCAAGATCCTAGAGCGTGTCAGTTCAGTGGCTTATCGGTTAGCTCTTACGCCCAGCTTCCCCGATGTTCACCCCGTATTCCATGTTTCGATACTCCGCAAGTACCTTCATGACCCTTCCAATACGATTCAGCACCAGGCGAACCAGCTAGAACACGATCTTTCTTTCACCGAGCAGCTGGTGGTCATTTTGGATCGGCAGGCGAAGAAATTGAGGTCGAAGGTTATACCGTCCGTCAAGGTTCTTTGGCGTGGCCCGAACAGCGAGGAGATCACCTAGGAGACTGAGGACGAGATGAGGAAGAAATATACCCATCTTTTTTAAGGTACACGTAGTTAAATTCTAAATTCGAGGACCGAATTTTTTTATGCGGGGAAGACTGTAACGCTTCGAAAAATCGTTTAGGTAGTTTTTCGATAATCGGCAAAATAAACAGTTTTTTCCGTAAAAAGTCAAAATAAGTATTTTTCAATATAGCTCTAATTATACAAAATTTAGATAAGATATTGCTAAAATTTGGTCACTAAATTGTCACTTAAAAATTTCTAGCTATTTAAAAAAATTTCCTTAATTAATTATTTTTAATATTATTTTAAGCTTTTAAAAATACATTAAATTAGTGATAAATACAAATTTAAATGGGTAAATTACACACTTAATAACCATTATAAACTAAAAATTAGTGTTAACAAAAATTTTATCCAAACTTACCAAGAATTGTGGTTTTATCGTCAAAAATGAATTAAAAATGGGGTTTTTGTGTAAAAAGTGATGTGATATGCATTAATTGACCTTAGATGATAACTTTTTGTGTAGAATTTTCCACACAACTCTTCCCTTCTCTCCCCCTCTTGCTCAGGTCGAGCTCATTCAGCAGGAAACCCCCATTTCCCCCTCTCTTTCTTGCTTCAAAAATCATGAAAAAATGCACAAAAATCCACAAAATACACACTTTTCTTCACTAATTCTAACCTAAATCCTTTTCCACCACTTCTAAAACCCTAAATTGTTTAAAACAAGGAGAAAGAAGACATCTTTGGAGGCTATGTGCAAGAGGTTCACCACTTGTGAGGTATAAGTTCTAATCAAGTTGTTAAATTTGTAGTTTGTTTATGCTAAATTAGAAGTTTAAAGTGTTAATTTCATTATAATGGGTTGTCTTGAAAATTCTAGTAAAGGTTTGGAATTTCAATTAGGGTTTGAAGTTTTATAAGTGGGTTGTAAATTGTGTTGTGGCCATCTAGTAGCTTTAATTGGATGGTTGTGCGATATTGCGATCGCTAAGTCGATAATCCGTGAGGTTTCCATCGGAATTTTTACGCGAATGCTTACTAGGTTTTCTAAATTATTAGAAAGTGACTTAATTGCGTTATCGTGACAATATTATTAGCATATACTACGACTTGTAGGGTGTGCGAATGCGGAATTTTGTCTAGTCGGGTTTTAGTTTTGGCGGTTGCCCCGAAACGACGATTTTAGTTAAGGTTTTAGCGATTTTCGTGTGTTTTCCGCTCACTAAGTGCACGTTGTGCCTAAATTATGAGCGTCGATCTTTTCATATCATGACTTGCGTTGTTTCATGAGGTGTAATCTTATGTTGTGTGTTATGCAATTTTAGGATCGGTTGCGGAAATATCGACCGCGGCGCGTAAAGGCAAAGCGGTGGTTGGATTAGATTAGCGAGGCGTCCAGGTGAGTAGATGTCAACATCTATGGGGAAATCGCCTGGATTGCGCGAGGCGCCCCATAGTTAGGTTTACTTTATTACTTGCAACTATATGCCTAGTTAGTTAGTTAACCATCTCATTCATTGCATACCTTTATAGCTATTCGTCTGCTAGTATTGCATGGTTATCCATATACACATGTATGATAGCAACTCTTAGGACACGTACACCATTACCATTGGCTCATGTGGCATGCGCACTATTCATGTGAACACACACGCCTTGGTAGTTGACATGTCACGAGCACTTTAGAACCTTCTTAGTTTGGTATCACCGCTTGCATCATACATGATACATTGAATTGCATAACATGTATATACCTCGCATTAGCATCATGCTTATATAGATTTCTAGCCACAAATCACATTACATACCGTTAATACCATAAGCATTTATCATATACAACATGTTGGGTATTACGATTTTTCTTGAGGATTTCAGTTTTGATGAGATTTCTGGATTTTGGGGAAAACCGCAGGAATTTAACAAAAGCTTATTATTATCATTTTAAAATAAAGTTGCGGTTTTCTCGTGATGTATGTGTCGTCCACCATGAGTTTTCATGTTTTCTGTTGGATTTCGAGACCCGATTCGAGTAGTGGATGAATCGTCTCGGGTACATGGTGGGCCCGGTATGGTACCCCGGGGCAAGAAGATCGAGTTGTAGACGATGAGCCTGGCAGGGGAAGACTACCTACCGGTGATGTCTGGCGCGGCGGATATCCGGAGGATACCGACCGTTGTCATGAGATTTGATGATATAGGCCGATCCGGACTGACGGAGCCCGATGTATTGAGACATTGATACAGTGAGACATTGAGACAGAGATATTTCCATATTTGGTGTCGATGCTTGACACGGTTTTTAGATGATTTCATGATGGTACTTTAGCTATTGCACATATATTCTTTTTCTAAGTTAAGAATGCAAAGCTTATAGTATTTTAAAACACTTAAAGATTTCATATTGATGTAGCATACATGTGCATACATACTAGTGGCATTACATGACATTTAGACATACATGTTGTGACGCATTTATGTGCATTCTTACGATAGCCTTATTAGATGTTATTTTCTACTCACGAGCTGGAAACTCACCCCCGTTGTGCCGCAGTGTCTTGCAGGTCGGACCCTTCAGCCTTGTAGCGGCGTGCATATCTTATTGTTGGCTTCTTTTGCTCAGACTCGCGACATTGCTCGTAGGTGGGTTGCGAGGACACTTTTATCTCTTTTTGTACTACCATTGTATCTAGTATTCTTCATCTACCACTTCTTATTTGTATATGCGACCTAGTGATGAGACTGAGAGATTTGTGTATATGTGGTTCCTTTGGGGTCGAGCTCACTTGAGCCGACGTTGTGTTTTCTTATTTTCGCATTTCTTTATGCTTATTTATTTGATATTGCATATATATTGCGTATGGTTGTGATCCGCCTTGGGCGAAGAGCTAGCTCCCGCTTGGGGATGCCATTTGTTATTACAGGTTTATATATATTGTTGTATCCATTTTGGGGGCTAGTATTTACAAAGGAGACTCTGCCGAAATTTTCGGAAATTTTTGATGTTTTTAAAAAGGGTTTAATGCAACTTAATTGATTTTAAATTCGTTTTCATGAAAGGGTTCCTTCACTCTTATTGTTTATGGTTTAGATTTTCTGGGCTTTGGCTGACCTAGGTTACGTTACGCCTTTAGACGTCTCGTAATCTAAGTGTCAATCACGTTCCGTACCTTCGGGTCATGACAAAAGCTCTGTTGAGAAACCCTACAAAAGTTTTCTTGAAAATCTATGATTCCAAGTGAGCAAAGCTCTGTTAATGAAACCCTAAAAGGGTATTTCTTTAGATCAAAGATCTATGAAGAGCAAAGCTCTGATAATGGGTGAAACCCTAGATTCTTAAATAATCCTTTAAAAGATTTGATCTTTACCTAAGTTTTGACAAAGTTCTGTCCTTAAAAGAAGTTCTTAAGACAAAGAGCTATGCTCTGCAAGAGAATAAAAATTCCCAGAAAGAAGAAGATGAACAGAAGTCATCTCAAGGGCCAAGGGTCCTATTTATAGGCACTGAGATACCGTTTCAACTTCTGAGTTGATCCAAGGGCGCAGATGCTGCCACCGATGCACTCACATGTGGGCCATATGAGCGCAACGGTGGGGGGGCATTTGTTTCTCCCAATCAGAGCAAAGCTCTGTTCCAAATTCAAATTTTGAAATGAAGCAACGTTTCATAGCAGCGCCAAGTGCGCTGCACCCTAAGCATCGCATCACGTGCAGAGCACGTGTGCGCTAGCGCTAAGAGCGCTGCACTTAAGCAGCGCACCACGTACAGAGCACGTGTGCGCTAGCGCTAAGAGCGCTGCACTTAAGCAGCGCACCACGTGCAGAGCACGGGTGCGCTAGCGCTAAGTACGCTGCACCCTAAGCAGCGCACCACGTGCAAAGCACGGGTGCGCTAGCGCCAGAACTGAAAGCTCCCCACCGTCAGATCAATGATCCAATAATAATGATAAATCATTAGTTAATTAGAATTAAATTCTGTTAAGGAAAGATTCCTCAAAATCTTCCCAAACAACAAGATTGTGCTCTGTAAATCAGAGCACCGTTGGATCAATGATCCAATGGTGATTAAAAATCGCCAAAATACAGAATAAATTCTGTATGGAAAAGATTTCCCAATCTAGTTAAAAACAAGAATATTTCCTTCTGTAAATCAGAAACTCTTGGATCAAAGATCCAACGGTGGGGAAATCCCCAAATCAATTGGAGAAAAGATCTCCTTAACTGATTCAACAAATCAGCTTGCCCTATATAAAGGCCCTTAGACTTCAAGTCTCAGAGAGACAGAAGCATAGAGAGGAACCTCCCCATAAGCTTTGAGAGATCTCAGAAAAAAGAGCCAAACTCTCAGAAAAAGAAGAGTTTCTTCAAGGTAAAAAATGAATAGATAGATGAAATCATCTCACAATTAAAAAGAAGAATTCACTTCTTTAAAGATCATAGATCTATAAAGACGAAGGTCTTTTACAAAGAGATCAAAAGATCTCATTATAAAACAAAAAGAAGAACATAATTCTTCTCACAGATCATAGATCTACAAGACAAATTGTCTTTTACAAAAAGAAATCATGAACATCTCATTATAAAAGGGGGAGAATAAATTAATTCTCTTAGGATCACAGATCCATAAAGGCAAAGCCTTTCATCAATACAAGAGATTAAAGCATCTGCTATAAAGTAAGAACTTTTGTTCTTAGGATCTTGAGACAAAGTCTCTTTTAAGGGAGAATTTATTTCCCATATCATAAAATTGATCAAATGCGCTTCTGCGCTCTTGGACTGGCGCTCAGCGCCAAGCGCACCACGTGTCACTCACGTGTGCGCCACTCAACAGTTAGCGCTTTGCGCTCATGGCTTGGCGCTCAGCGCCAAGCACACCACGTGCTCCTCACGTGTGCGCTGATAGAACATAAATTGTTCTTTAATAAGCCCCCGAGCTATTATAAATGCTCAGCATTCAACAAAAGACAGAAATACTGTCAGAATCCAAATCAATGCTCAGTATTGTTAAAAGGGCCAAGACCAAATAAAGGCTCAACAGCCCAAAATCAATTTTAAACATTTTAACCTGACAGGACTTAGCCCAAGTTGGCCATAAGTCCTCAATTCAGATTTAACTGAGCTCATGTGCTCATAAATCTTCTAACAGATCTTAGTCCCAAATTGGACTACAAATCTCTCAACCAAAATTGGTTCAAGGGTACATCTCTTCACTCCCTTGATATTTGTCGTTGTAATCCTTCAACGTCTTCAGAGAGGTGACGGGTCCCGATAACCAAACATTTCATGGACTGTGGGGTCCTTAAACTCATGGACTATGATGTCCTTAAACTTTATAGACTATGACGTCTTTAAACTATGGACTGTAGGGTCCTTAAGCCCATGGACCGTAATGTCCTTAAACTAACGTTGGACCACCATGTCCTTAAACTGGTAATCGACCGTAATGTACCTAAACTAAACAATATAGCCCAAATGCTCTTTTGTCGGATCTAAACGATCCCGTTAAGTTGATCTTAGTCTAAAATTAGATTAACGTATCCTTAACAAACGTTTAAGTTGATCTTAGTCTCAGATGAGACTAACGTATCCTTAAACCCAGCCCCCAAAACCCAAATCTAAGAAAAATACGGATTTGGACTAATCCAAGCCCTACGGGTGACAACATAAATTAGTCTCCATATACAATTCACGGGCAACCAAAAACAAAACAAATACACACGACACGAAGTGACCATCAGGAGAAGGAGAAAGTGGTTACCGCGATGCGGTAGCGTAATTAACTGCAGGGGTTTGCGCCTGTAGGGAAGAGCGTCCCTACAATCAAAAACCCCTCAAATGAGGGGGAATCTGATGAAGTCTGCTACATCGGCCGCATCCGTTTAAACCTTCGATACATGGTGTCATAAATCAACTTGGCATTTTCGGAGAGGTGGACGGATAGCACCAATTAGCATCTGCCCTGAATTCAGGCAAAGCGGACCCGCGCGGTCGCGTCTCCGTGTTCGGAGGGAAACACCTACTTCATCATACTCTACTATATTAGCCATTTAGTTTAGGGTGTTTGCTTCACTAATCTACCGTTAGTGAAGAGCTAGCAAAAGCTTGAGTCCTCTCGACGTAGATCATCTTCGGCCTCGAAGACATTGAGCAATCTTGTTCATTTCTTCATGTGGACCCTTACTAGAGTCGGGGTGTTCACTACTTGGAGCGAAGGGACGACTACACGGATGTTTAGAAGTGAAGGACTGGTCTACAAAGGTTGTATTCCTCATTCACTTTAGATGTAAAGTTGTTTGCATTGCTTATTGTTTAATTCTCTAGTTAAGATTCTAGGGTTAGGGTTATATAGAACGGCAAATTTTTGAAAACAGCATGGACAATGCCTCCCGAAACCTTCCCGCCGCGCTACGTAACCCTACACTTTTCAGTTCATATGCCACTGTTTAGGCATCGCTTTCTATTATTGTACTTTTCCTTTCAGTTTTATGTAAAGAAAGAATGTTAATAAAAGCTGTTGTTATTATTGCATCTCTTGTTATTCTTGTGTATTCATTTATATTATTTATTTACGCTTAACGTGTTTACTTCTGAGTACATACGTCGTGTGCCTCGTCACGTCTACTTCCCCATACACTGGGAAGCTCGGCGTGACAGGTATTCTCAAACCCAAGGATAGGGCCTAGGGGCAAGTAATCGCGGGCCCGAATCAAAAGTGTTAGTAACGGGACTTCAATCGTTATTGAAGTATTCCAAACCCATAGGTAATGCCCCATGGGCAAGGAAAAACAGGCCATCGTGATTGTAAATTGTGTTAGTATTCATGGATTCATGTACTGGGAGGACTCCTGAAATTTTGTTGGATTCACACTCAAACTACTCCAACACCCTGCGTTTTATAGGTTATAAACAATGTCACAAGTCTTGAATCGAAAACCATGAATACAAGAGAGAGTGCAAGTTCAAGTTTTTAAGTTGAGTTCATGTCACTTGCATGTATTCATGTCAAGATGTATTCATGTAAAAATGTATTCATGTCTAGTTTTCAAGTATTCGGGTGAAATTGTATTCATGGTTGTTCGACACGATTTATTACATTTTAATACAACTCATTTTCTATCATTTTATCAATAAACAATGCTATCTAATCTGTGTCTGCTCATTAGTACAGATTACAGGTACATAAGTAAAAACACTGGAAACGGTACACAACATGCACAAAAATGACGGTTTTTAGCCGGAACTGCAAACGGGGCAGAATACAGATCAGATTAAATGATTTTTCAACAAATAAAGAGTTGTGTACAAAAAGAACTTTTGTTTTGGTCCAACATGACTATATGTGAATAAGTTTGAATATGGACTTGATCAACTGCACAAGTTGGCAAACACCATCATGGTGTTTTACAAGTGGATGCACAAGTTGGCATGGCAATGAGTAGTTAAAAAAGTGTTGATGTGATATGAACCATTGCAACTTGATCAAGTACCTTCTCTGTTCATCACTCTAGAATTCACCCATGTGTGGATTACAACAAGTTGCAACTACTGAGAGATGATCAAGTGATCAGAATGCTACAGACCAAAGGTGGGCCCCAGTCTCTATGTTCTGGCCGCAGATTTATTCATTATGGCCGCAAATTGCGGCCATGTCATTGCCAAGTTGGTTCGTACAAATTTTGTGGGCCCCTGGTGGTTTTTTCAGTTCATTGGTATATGTAATTTCTGCTTCTTCATGTTCTATAAATAGCAGATCAGTTGTGAGGAGGGGGTACACATTACTTCACTACTTGTAATCACTTTGATAAAATTTTGTAGTTATTTTGATTAGATTGAGTTCTTTGCCTTCCTCTGGTATTGCAACTTCAATTTTTGAGCTTGCAAGATTAGATTTTGGTAGTTAAACTCATTTTTCTTGTACTTGGATACCATTTCAATAAAAGCTTCATTGAGTTCAAGTTGTAGTTCTTGTATCTTTTCTCTATTTCTTTTCTTGCATTCTCTTTTATATTTATTCATTTGTTTTCTTATTACATGATGTGTGAGTAGTTTTCCATTTAGGCAATGGTGAGGTAGGTTGATAAATGGCTTGCCTTCCAACTCCTCATTCTTGATTCTTAACATTTTTTGCACTTCTTTTCTTAATATATGCAATCTTATTGTGCTATTGCTTGATAGGATATGTTGTTTTGAATGGTTGCAAATCAACCTTTAACACATATCTTATTCCTTCTTTACAAATCATTTTTGTTGCATTAAGACTTGAAGTTGAAAGGAGTGTAAATTTTAGCTAAGTGTAATAAACTAGCTAGATAAAACATGTGGCAATACAATCATATGTTTTATACTTGCTAAACTTCACTTAGCTCATTTTATCCTCATTTCATCTAAAAACTTTAAATTTGTAGTTTCTTTTTGTACCTATGTTGATATCGTATCCTAAAACGATACTTTGTTATCGGTTTGGATACGGCATGCTTTTTAAGTCAATTAGAAACTAGAAATGGACATTAAATCAATATTGAGAGTTGGGGGTAACGCCGTATGTCAATTTACCAAAGCTTAGCTTAAGTTTTCCGTACATATCACTTTATCCTTACGTTGCTTTATTTGTATAAAAACGTGACAACTTCAACCTCAAAACCATTGTTTCTAACTCAAAAGAATGTCGTGATATCCACTCCCTGTGGATCGACCCGTACTTGACATCTTGCGTCAACGCACCATGCACTTGCGGTATTTTATAACTCGAGAATCACGTCGTGCACTACTTTTAATCAAAAAAGCCGACATATCCGATATTGACCGTATCCTTTTCAAAAGCACGACATTGTGAATCTCCAACAAGTTTTTGGCGCCGTTGCCGGGGAATGGCAACATCACGAAGTTTATTTTGAGTTATCTCTGTATATACTCTTAGGAAAAAAAAACAAAAAAATCTAAAAAAAACATCAAAAACAACACAAATAGTACGACTTTTGCTCTCTGTTTTTGATCTGCTATTGATATGAATGTTATTGAAATATTTTGCATATAAAAAGGGAACGCTAATAGAACTTAGAGAACGCACCAAGCAATTGGAGCCAGACCATCACAAGTTGGCCGCAAATTTAACCATTTTGGCATTTGCGGTCTGAATGTGACATTTTACCCCAATTCTTTTGTGTTTTCTCTATTGTTCTGTTATTGATCCATTGTTATATGCAAAATTTCATAATTATGTATTTACAGTACTTTGGCCATAAATATCGTATTGTGCACTAAATATCATATATTCCAACATTTTCATATTTCGACGGAATTACGAACTACGATCGTGCGGAGCTAGGAGCAAAATTCAAGAACAAGGCGTTAAGAAATTACAGTGCCAATGATCCGGATAGTTTGACCCATGCAAGCAAACATTCAAGCAATCACGGATCAACTCAACGGGGGTTTCTCAACCCAAGAATTTAAGGTGCGTACTTTTCTAAAAATACTTCCTCTCAAATCCGACGCTCCAATACTTTCGATTTTCTGTAGGATTTCTTTTGCAAACTCCGCAGCACAAGTGCCAAAGAAAACTAACCGTATTTTTTGCAGCACGCCGCTTATAACTTAAAAACGATTGATTAATGATTTGACCTTTTTATTGTTTGCACATTGAATTAATTTAATACGGATTTAAGAGCTAAGAACCCCAACAAGATACGGTAAGGGATTTCATCGCCCTTCTCCGTAGCCCATAACCCATAAAAAACGAGCATTTTTCACACCCCAATTAATATTAAAAGAAATTAGAGCTTCGGCCTCTAAGGACTTCATGCTCAATAGGGAAAAGTTGATTGTATTTCGAACACCGCCCATTATTATATTGTTCAAGAAGTGTCTAGAAAAGTGTGAAAGGCGCAACCGCCGAAAGAGAGAAGGTTATTCTAATTAAGAAACTTCACGAAAGCGTTGGACAACCTTCCTTCCTCTTTGCACTGACCTAGCTGTAAGTCGATGTACAACACCCCACGACTTAAGGGAAGGCGGAATTATGAAAAACGATCTTGTTTCTTGCTTAAACATCGACTAACCGCACGAATCGAAGCTAAACGATAACTAACATGAAACATAGAACTTCTATAATACTATGTTTAGGGATTATACCTAACGAATCGTGTCCTTCGTCTTTGCGAACTCCACCTCCTCCTCGGCCTTCTCGAAGTAGTAGACGATCCACCCGAGAGCTTTACTCCAAGCTTAGCCTCTAAACTTGAGGCAACTAACTTTCTTTAAGTGCTAATCAAAGAAGCTAGGTGATATAGAGTGAGGGTTATGGTTTAATTAGTCTAACTAATCCTTGTACTCCACACATGAGAGGGGAGGATTAGGGTTTGAAGAGGGAGAGCTTGAGGAGAGAGAAGATGAACATAATAATGAAGTGAGAATAATGAGTTATGATAATATATATCAAGCATTTCTTTTTATCAAGAAAAGAAAATAAATCAATTTAACAACCATGCTTGATAATATCTAGTGATGATTCATCTCCATGAGTCATTAAGCATTTATGATGCATTAATGACATGGATGAATCTTCCATATGACTCACTAATCACATTTATTGTATATGCCACCTAAACCCCCTTAGTCACCACCTTCTAGAAGCTTCTCGCGCAATTATGAGAACGCCCCTCCTTTCCGCAAAAATACGGAAAAACTTTAGACTGTATAAATCCAATAACCGGATACAAGTAACTGGCTTAAACCAAAGCCGACTGGTAAAAACTATCCGAAAGTCGTACGTGCGTAAACACACGTATGCGTCCGAACCCTTGTCGTAAAACCGTACGACCTCTATATCGTTTCGCCCGTAGTAGGGAAACTCTCTGTGTGGGACTCTAGAGACTCGACTACTACGCTGGCAGTGGGTTTAACCACAGACCGCAAGAGGCACTAGCTGTACGTAACGGTCCCTAGGTAGATGTCGATAAGAAGGCCGATGAGGAAACCCATCCGAACTCCTACTGAGTCTGATGTGACAATCTCCATACAGTCCGGTCCGTTCGTCCAAGACTATCGCATATCGGGCCTAGGGGGGCGGCAATCGTCAGTCCCCTAATAGCGGTATAAGTCGTGTCGGAGGGAAGCCCATTACACCCTGAGAAACTACTGGAACCTACCAGCAAATCTCGCTTGCCCAGGCCAGGGACTTTGCGTAATGGCTCTCTGACACAGCGCGATATCAACCCCCAATACCGGGAGAGACGAATCCTGTCTAACTGCCACTGCCTCCAAGTGCTCGGGACTGCACCCAACCGCTACCTGTTTGCACGACTCCTTTGAGCCGTGGTAGGGTAGCAATCTAAGAACAGTAGGACACACTCGAGGCGAAGTAACAGTGTCAAGTCTGCGGGCTATGCTGTACTCATGTCACCTGGAAACTGTTCACCGACGACTGGTATAAAACCAACCAACAGTTTCCTGTGAGTCCTGTCCGGTGTACCCGTAACCAAACGAGCACCTGTATACAATCTCCAGTACGACGTACTGACGGCTGTGGGACAGACCATCTCCCCAACTGGGATGAGAAGCGTACACACTAGTCTACTCCGGAGTATCGATGCCCTGTCTCGATAATCCAACGACTAGGGACCTGAATAAGGATGTGCTTGTAGACTACCCAGCCCCTACTAGTGTGACTGCCATCACAACGATGGTAGTCAAGCAAGATCCTGAAAGCTCTATCACTATGTATACTCACATATTAAGATAGAAAAACCAAGTAGCATACTACCATGTTTAGCAAGACTTTTATATACATGTGAATATCCCAAGCTTCCATTAAGTAATATACAAACTAGTATGATACAATAACGGCCCCTAGGGCATATACACTAACAATCTCCCACTTGCACTAGGGCCATGTACTGGCATATCGAAGAACGATGATCTCGAGTAGCCTCTCGAACTGAATCTGAGGTAGGGCCTTCGTGAATGGATCAGCAATGTTCTCTTCAGAAGCAACTCTCCGAACCTCGATCTCCTGACGATCAATGATCTCCCTGATCAGGTGATACCGCCTTAAGATGTGTCTGGACTTCTGATGGGACCTTGGTTCTTTCGCTAAAGCTATAGCTCCGTTGTTGTCACAATACAGAGGTATTGGATCTGTTAGTGTATATGCCCTAGAGGCCATTACTGTATCATACTAGTTTGTATATTACTTAATGAAAGCTTGAGATATTCACCTAGTATAAACAATCTTGCTCAATATAGTAGTATGCTACTTGGTTTGTTTCTACTTCAATGTGTACTTGTGTTTATTTCAGTATATCACTTATACGCATTAGTGGAGCCCTTAGGATCTTTGCTTGATTACCAGCGTTGTGATGGCAGTCACACTAGTGGGGACTGGGTAATCTATAAGCACATCCTTATACAGGTCCCTAGTCGCAGGACTGTCGAGACAGGGCATCGATACTCCGGAGTAGACTAGCGTATGCGCTTCTCATCCCAGTGTGGGAGATGGTCTGTCCCACAGCCATCAGTACGTCGTACTGGAGATAGTATACGGGTGCTCGTTGGGTTACGAGTACACTGGACAGGACTCGTCGGGAACTGACAGGTTGGTATTATACCTATCGTCATTTATCAGTTCCCAGGTGACATGAGTACAGCTTAGTCCGCTGACTTGACACTGACACTTCGCCTCGAGTGTGTTCCTACTGCACTTTGATCACTACCCTACCACGGCTCAAAGGAGTCGTGCAAACAGGTGGTGGTTGGGTGCAGTCCCGAAGCACTTGGAGGTAGTGACGGTTAGACAGGATTCGTCTCTCCCGGTATTGGTGGTTGACATCGCGCTGTGTCTAGGAGAGCCATTACATGAGTAGTCCCTGGCCAGGGCAAGCGAGATATACTGGTAGGCTTCCAGTGTTATCTTAGGGTGTTTTGGGCTTCACTTCGACACGACTTGTACCGCTATTAGGGGACTGACGTTTTACCGGCCCCTAGGCCCGACATGCGATGTATTAGACGAACAGACCGGACTGTACGGAGACTGTCACATTCAGACTCAGTAGGAGTTCAGATGGGGTTTCACCTCGTCAGCCTTCTTGTCGGCATCTACCAGGGGACCGTTACGCACAGTTAGTGCCGCTTGCGGTCTGTGGTTAAACCCACTGCCAGCGTAGTGTCGCGACTTTAGAGTCCCACACAGAGGGTATTCGCCTCTGGGCAAAACAGAGTAGAGGTCGCATGGTTTTGCGACAGGGTTCGTTCTCATCCGCGCACTTATGCACGTTTAGAGTCCGGACGGATATTACTAGTAGGCTCTGGTTTGAGCCAGATACTGGTATATGTTTTGGGGTTGCTTTTATCTCTCAGTATTCATGTTCCTCGGAACAAGAATGCAGATGTGTATGCACAGTTGTTTGAGGAGGAGGAAGAGGACTTTCATTAGGGTTTCGGAACGGGTACGTATGCACAGTTGACAGTCGTCTTTTTTCCAAACCCTAATGGATTTATGTTATATCAATTAATAATATTAATAAAATGAAATTGTGTCATGGTTGGATTTTGTTGACTAGTTGACCATGGTTGACTTGTTGACCATGGTTGAAGTTTTGACCATCATCATTACAAAAGAAAGATGCTTTTTGATTCTTGCAAAACCATTTAATGTTTGAAATGATAATGGTCATTCCAAAACCTTCCATCAACTATTTCATTTTCATTATTATTATTAATTTGATAATTCTTTTTCTTTTGTCATATGGTTGCAAGAAAGAAAAAGATAGCTCATTCTATCATTTAGATTCTCTCTCCTCACTTCATCTTCTTCTTCCTCTAGCAAAAGGAGAATCCTTCTCATGTGTTGAGAATCCCTCTCCTTGAAAGAAAAGCACCCCTTAGACACTCTCTACTCACTCTAGTATCAAAGGTTTAGCAAGCCGAAGATTCTAGTTCTCTCAAAGTTCAAGAAAGAGCCCAAAGGTTGAACCCTCAGGTGGATCCATCTTTGACGGAAGAAGGCAACGAGGAAGAACCATCAACCTCTACAAGTTTTCAAGAAGAAGGAGTTCAAGTTAGGTATAACCATCTTTCCGAGTAGCTAACTCTCTTTAGCTTGTATGCTAGTTTAGTTTAGAAAAGATCCCGACTTTGTTAGTCCATGTTGCCCCATGCGCTAAAAATTTGATTTTTATACCGTTTCCGCCTCCCCGTAAGAACCGGGGGTCGCAACGTGGACTTACAGTGGTATGAGAGCCTAACTAAACTTAAACTAGCATGGTAGTGATGTGTAACGAAGTTCGGAACCGAAAAATCCAAAAACCAAACTTTTCAAAAACCCTAGTTTCTGTTAAAAATTTTTCTGGTCAAAACAAAATTTGTTATACACCTAAATTCGGCTCAGGGTTTTGTGAGAACACCCAAGAAAAGCGATCCCCTGATTCCTTCAAACCGCCGCGGTTCCGAGGCAATAGGTATGCATTTGCCGCGGAACCGTCGCCGTTTAGGGTCCTCTCGTGATCGGGTTTTGTGCAGTGTTCATCTGGTAGGGTTTTGGGATTTTTAAGATATATTATATGTGCCCAGATTTTCCAGAATAGAAATTTATTTTTGGGGGCCTATAATTCCGTATTTTTTTCCGAACTTCACTACACTTGGACTATATTGGTTATATCTGTAATGTTTGTATGTATTGAACGTCGGCTAATCGCTATAAGTCGATTAGTCGGGGTTATACATCTCTGTGATCTGTGTTTGATATTGGAATGTGTATATGAATGTGTTGGACTGTCGCGGGTGAATAGCCGGGGTGGATGTGAGATGAGCTTTTGTTTTTCTTTCATTCATTTGTAATATGTAAATTGATGTAATATTATTATTTGTTTGGCCGCACAACCGGGTCGGGGTTGTAGCCGTCATTGTTTAATTCTTTTTACTGTTTTTGCTCCTAGGATAGACCCATGGAGGGGTGCACAAACTGCCGAGTACTTGGCGGGTAGTTTTCCGCACCCGTAGGGGTCTTGGGTAGGGTATTGGCTATTCACCGCGACCGTGTAATCCGCTTTTCGTTCCAGGCTCGAACGGATTGCGGATTCCTAGTATATCCAATGTATTCATCTGTGATCTGTAATGTCTATCATTGCTATATTTATAACTATTTAGGCGTTGCTTATGTTTTACAGCCGCGCTATTCCAGCCCCCGCTCTGTCGTTAGTTAAGTAACCTAACGGGTGATGACGGGGCCCCGTTGCGAATGCGAATGGCATAAGCGTACGTCATATTTTGGTTGTTTTCTACAATGGTAGGATTAAATGATGGGACGCATTAAAAGAACTAATGCAAGAATATCACGCATTAAAAGAACTAATGCAAGATAATAAACCAAGTTAAAATCGTTGGAACACTTTCGAAAAACCACTCGGTTCTTTTCAAAACTAACTTTTAAATGCGGAGCTTGAGCCACTCCTTCTAAAAGCTATCTCGTTCCATCGATTATATCAAGTTCACTACGTTCACGGTTTTACCAAAACCATTCGTAGCCCTCCGTCGTTTCGCATGAATAGGCAATAGAATTCAAGCTATGTATGTTGGCCAAAGTCTAGGCATAGTGATTGGTAGCTATTGGGTGTTCATGTGTAGCATAGATAGATGCGTTGGTTTGGGACAGTCGTACTGCCATTTTGGCCAAAGTCAAGGGTAGGTACGGGTGGATCCAAATTAACCTGGATAGTGACGGGTAGAACTTGACATGTGACTTATGATATTTTGGCCAAAGTCAAGGTCATAAAAGCATGGGGCAAAAATCCACATCGGGAGTTTCATAAGTACTGAAACTTGCTAGATTTGCATACCATTTGGAGTGTGGTGATTCTGGTAGGATTCCTTCAGTTTCGTCACGCGATGATATTTGGATCCCGATCCTACTGTGAGTATATGCTAGTCCTCGGGAAATTTCTCACTAAACGATCAATGCTATAAACCTAGTAGGTGCCTAGAAAGGTGTTAGCTGGGCTAGGCCCCCAGGGAAAAGAGGTTATTTAATTAAGGAACTTCGCGAAAGCGTTGGAAAACCTCCCTCGAAGTACCGACACTGGCCTGGCTGAACGGTTAAGCAAGTATTGTGCGGTGGGATTGATCCCGACTAATTCTTCCTTTATGGTTCGAGGAGGAATTTGAGAGACAGTGGGAGCCATCCTGTTTAGACAAATTAAAAACCACTCTAAACTTGCAAGAGCATCGTGCTAAAGTGTTTCTTCTCTCTCTCCTAATTGCAGCGACCATTCGACATGACTGGACTTAAGTTACTTCTAGATAAAAACATACTGACAGGGCCAAACTACAAAGATTGGCTCAGGAATGTCAAAATTGCAATCACTTACGACAAGCTGGTGTATCTTCTTACCACCAAAGCTCCCCCCGTCCCAGGTCCCACCTCCAGCGTCGCGGATAAGGAAATCCGTAAGACTTGGGAGATTGATTGCGCGAAGGCCAGGTGCCTCGTGCTTGCTTCTATGGACAACGAACATCAGAGGAGGCACAAGAATATGGATTTGGAATCCATATTTCTTCATACAAAAGAACTGTATGGAGAGCAGTCTCGTATCGCCAGATACGAAGTGTCGAAAAAGTTGTTTTCGGCAAAGTTGGCCGTCGGATCATCGGTAGCGGACCACGTGCTTAAGATGATTGGCTACATTGAGGAGCTCGCGGAACTTGGGACCACGTTGGAAAGTGAACTCTATACGGATTTAATTCTCCAGTCCCTTCCATCCACTTACGCCCAGTTTATACTGAACTTCAACTTACAAGAAAAGGAAGTTGAACTTTCAGAACTCCTCAATATGCTGAGGAGCGCAGAGGGCACCCTACAGAAAGGTAGGGAAACACCCGCTTTGTTTGTAGGAGGATCTTCTTCCTCTAAGTCCTAGGCAAAAGCCAAGGGAAAGAGGAAGAAAGCCCCCGCCAAACCAAGAGGCGGTGTTAGTAAAGTGGGTACGAAGGGAAAGGAAAAGGCAACAAAGATTGCGGGGAAGCTTGTGGGAAAGGAGGAATGCTTCTATTGTCATAAGAGTGGACACTGGAAGAAAGATTGCAGGGCTTGGAAGGCCAGGACACAGGAACTGAAACAGGTTACGGCTTCAGCTTCAGGTGTGTATGTTATTGAAAACTGTCTTTCTATAAACTCTACTTCCTGGGTATTGGATACCGGATCAGGATCTCATATCTGTAATTCTTTGCAGGCGTTGAGAAACCGTAGTTTTTTGAAGGCAGGTGACATGACCCTCAGAGTTGCGAACGGAGCTAGCATGGATGCTAAAGCCGTGGGGGACTATCACCTGGGAATGACAGATGGGCATGTTTAGGTTTTGCGTAATTGCTTTTTTGTACCCAACGCAACTTGTAATATCATTTCTGTATCTTTGGTTTCTAAAGAAGGTTATGAATTTGCGTTTGTAAGTAATGTTGTAAACATTCACATTAATCAAGTTCTGATTGGGTCAGGTACACTGAGCAATGGTATATACGTGTTAAACCAACCACAGATTTTCAATGTCCAGAATACACACAAAAGAAAGTCTCCAGATATTAATCAGGCTTTCTTATGGCATTGTAGACCGGGTCACATCAATGAGAGAAGGTTGACTAAGTTACATATAGAAGGATATTTGGATTCGTTCGAATATCAATCGTATGCCACTTGTCAATCCTGTCTCAAAGGAAAGATGAAAAAGACTCCGTTCACTGGACACGGAGTAAGAGCGAGCGAGCTCTTGGGACTCGTACACAGCGACGTGTGCGGTCCAATGTCTACACATACGCGAAGCGGTTACTCTTACTTCATTACTTTTATGGATGATTTCTCAAGGTACGGTTATGTCTTCTTAATGAAACATAAGTCCGAAGCCTTTGAAAAGTTCCAGGAATATAAGAATGAAGTAGAGAAATAGACCGGCAAAAGTATCAAGATTCTAAGATCGGATCGAGGAGGAGAATACTTAAGTGCCGAGTTCCTGAATTATTTAAAAGAGAACGGAATTCTCTCTCAGCTTACTCCTCCATACACTCCGCAACATAACGGTGTATCGGAGAGACGGAACCGAACCCTATTGGATATGGTACGGTCCATGATGAGTAACGCTGAGTTACCGCGATCATTCTGGGGGTATGCGCTAGAATCAGCTGCGTCCCTTTTGAACCGAGTTCCTACTAAGACTGTGCCTACCACACCATATGAGATGTGGTGTGGGAAGAGGCCCCATCTCAGTCACATTAAGACTTGGGGAAGTCCAGCTTTTGTTAAAAAGCAGCATGCGGACAAGCTCGAGGCACGCTCAGTACAGTGCAAGTTCGTGGGATATCCAAAGAACTCCAAGGGATATTTTTTCTACTGCGAAGAGGAACAAAAAGTTCTTGTTTCTTGTCATGCCCACTTTCTAGAACACCAGTTCTTAGAAAAAGAAATAAGTGGGAGCGCAGTAGAACTGGAAGAGATTCCAGAACCACAGACTATTACTGAAAGCTTAGTGGAACCAGAAGGTTCAAATGAACAGGACATTCCTACGCCGCTCCGCAGGAGTAGTAGGCAGTCTCATCCGCCCGAGAGATACTACGGTTTTCTCATAGACGGGGATAGAGAGGATTGCATCATAGATTATGATGAGCCTACTAGCTTCCAGCAGGCCGTTCAGAGCATTGACTCGGTAAAATGGCTGGATGCAATGCGGACCGAAATGGAGTCCATGTACACCAACAAAGTATGGACGTTGGACATTGCTCCAGAAGGGGTAAAACCCGTAGGATGCAAGTGGATCTTCAAAAGGAAGATTGGTGTAGATGGACAGGTTGAGACCTATAAAGCTAGACTTGTTGCAAAGGGTTTTCGTCAAAGACCTGGTTTGGACTATGACGAAACCTTTTCTCCAGTGGCTATGCTGAAATCCATTCGGATCCTTCTTGCCATTGCTGCCTTCCACGATTATGAGATTTGGCAAATGGACGTAAAAACCGCTTTTCTAAATGGAAATTTAGAGGAGTGTGTCTATATGGACCAGCCAGAGGGTTTCATTCAGAGTGGGAGCAGCGGAAAGGTGTGCAAGTTGCTTAAGTCCATCTATGGACTAAAGCAGGCATCGCGGAGTTGGAACATCTGCTTTGATGAGACGGTCAAGGAATTTGGCTTTATCAAAAATCCAGATGAACCATGCATCTATAGTAGATTTGTAGCGAGAACTGTAGTATTCCTCGTTTTATACGTGGATGACATTCTCTTAATAGGAAATGACATTCCTATGCTACAATCTGTCAAGGGGTTCTTGTCGCACAGGTTCTCCATGAAAGACCTGGGTGATGCCTCATACATCCTGGGGATCCGGATCCATCGTGATAGATCCAAGAGGATATTAGGACTTTCTCAGTCCAGGTACATCGACACCATAGTGAAGAGATTCAGTATGGAAGATTCCAAGCGCGGTAACCTACCGGCTTGTCACGGGATCACCCTCTCTAAAAAGATGTCTCCCAAGACTGATTTGGAGAGGGATCGCATGTCTATTATACCCTACGCTTCTGCGGTAGGCTCTATAATGTATGCGATGTTGTGTACCAGACCGGATGTAGCTTATGCACTGAGTGTAGTAAGCCGGTATCAGTCAAACCCTGGGGAGAAACACTGGATAGCGGTAAAGAACATTCTCAAGTACCTGAGAAGGACTAAGGAGATGTTCTTGGTGTATGGCGGAAAAGACCTCCAGATCGAGGCCTTTGCTGACTCCAGCTTCCAGAGTGACAAGGATGATTCCAAGTCCATGTCGGGTTTTGTCTTTACCCTCAATGGAGGGGCGGTGTGTTGGAAGAGTTCCAAACAGGAAACCGTTGCAGACTCGACGATGGAAGCGGAATACATCGCTGCATCTGATGCCGCAAAAGAAGCTGTCTGGATGAGGAAGTTCTTGAAAGAACTTCAGGTGGTTCCGTCCATTGTTGACCCAATACCTCTGTATTGCGACAACAACGGGGCTATAGCTTTAGCGACGGAACCCAGGTCCCATCAGAGATCCAGGCACATCTTGAGGCGGTATCACCTGATCAGGAAGATCGTGGATCGCAAGGAGATCGAGGTTCGGAGGGTTGCTTCAGAAGAAAACACTGCAGATCCATTCACCAAGGCACTGCCCCAGACTCAGTTCGAGCGTCTGATCGAGATGATAGGTCTTCGATACGCCAGTACATGGCCTTAGTGCAAGAGGGAGATTGTTAGTGTATATGCCCTAGAGGCCATTACTGTATCATACTAGTTTGTATATTACTTAATGAAAGCTTGGGATATTCACCTTGTATAAACAATCTTGCTCAATATAGTAGTATGCTACTTGGTTTGTTTCTACTTCAATGTGTACTTGTGTTTATTTCAGTATATCACTTATACGCATTAGTGGAGCCCTTAGGATCTTTGCTTGATTACCAGCGTTGTGATGGCAGTCACACTAGTGGGGGCTGGGTAATCTATAAGCACATCCTTATAGAGGTCCCTAGTCGCAGGACTGTCGAGACAGGGCATCGATACTCCGGAGTAGACTAGCGTATGCGCTTCTCATCCCAGTGTGGGAGATGGTCTGTCCCACAGTCATCAGTACGTCGTACTGGAGATAGTAAACGGGAGCTCGTTGGGTTACAAGTACACTGGACAAGACTCGTCGGGAACTGACAGGTTGGTATTATACCTATCGTCAGTTATCAGTTCCCAGGTGACATGAGTACTGCTTAGTCCGCTGACTTGACACTGACACTTCGCCTCGAGTGTGTTCCCACTGCACTTTGATCACTACCCTACCACGGCTCAAAGGAGTCGTGCAAACAGGTGGTGGTTGGGTGCAGTCCCGAAGCACTTGGAGGCAGTGACGGTTAGACAGGATTCGTCTCTCCCGGTATTGGGGGTTGATATCGCGCTGTGTCTAGGAGAGCCATTACACGAGTAGTCCCTGGCCAGGGCAAGCGAGATATACTGGTAGGCTTCCAGTGTTATCTCAGGGTGTTTTGGGCTTCACTCCGACACGACTTGTACCGCTATTAGGGGACTGACGTTTTACCGCCCCCTAGGCCCGACATGCGATGTATTAGACGAACAGACCGGACTGTACGGAGACTGTCACATTCAGACTCAGTAGGAGTTCAGATGGGGTTTCACCTTGTCAGCCTTCTTGTCGGCATCTACCTGGGGACCGTTACGCACGGCTAGTGCCGCTTGCGGTCTGTGGTTAAACCCACTGCCAGCGTAGTGTCGAGTCTTTAGAGTCCCACACAGAGGGTATTCGCCTCTGGGCAAAACAGAGTAGAGGTCGAATGGTTTTGCGACAGGGTTCGTTCTCATTCGCGCACTTGTGCACGTTTAGAGTCCGGACGGATATTACTAGTAGGCTCTGGTTTGAGCCAGATACTGGTATATGTTTTGGGGTTGCTTTTATCTCTCAGTATTCATATTCCTCGAAACAAGAATGCAGGTGTGTATGCACAGTTGTTTGAGGAGGAGGAAGAGGACTTTCATTAGGGTTTCGGAACGGGTGCGTATGCACAGTTGACAGTCGTCTTTTTTCCAAACCCTAATGGATTTATGTTATATCAATTAATAATATTAATAAAATGAAATTGTGTCATGGTTGGATTTTGTTGACTAGTTGACCATGGTTGACTTGTTGACCATGGTTGAAGTTTTGACAATCATCATTACAAAAGAAAGATGCTTTTTGATTCTTGCAAAACCATTTAATGTTTGAAATGATAATGGTCATTCCAAAACCTTCCATCAACTATTTCATTTTCATTATTATTATTAATTTGATAATTCTTTTTCTTTTGTCATATGGTTGCAAGAAAAAGATAGCTCATTCTATCATTTAGCTTCTCTCTCCTCACTTCATCTTCTTCTTCCTCTAGCAAAAGGAGAATCCTTCTCATGTGTTGAGAATCCCTCTCCTTGAAATAAAAGCACCCCTTAGACACTCTCTACTCACTCTAGGATCAAAGGTTTAGCAAGCCGAAGATTCTAGTTCTCTCAAAGTTCGAGAAAGAGCCCGAAAGTTGAACCCTCAGGTGGATCCATCTTTGACGGAAGAAGGCAACGAGGAAGAACCATCAACCTCTACAAGTTTTCAAGAAGAAGGAGTTCAAGTTAGGTATAACCATCTTTCCGAGTAGCTAACTCTCTTTAGCTTGTATGCTAGTTTAGTTTAGAAAAGATCCCGACTTTGTTAGTCCATGTTGCCCCATGCGCTAAAAATTTGATTTTTATACCGTTTCCGCCTCCCCATAAGAACCGGGGGTCGCAATATGGACTTACAGGATCAACTATGGTAGGAACCACCTGAAGTTCTGTTAGGAACTTCTTCATCCAGACTGCTTCTTTTGCGGCATCGCAAGAAGCTATATACTCCGCTTCCATCGTTGAGTCAGCAACGGTGTCCTGCTTGGAACTCTTCCCGCACACCGCCCCTCCATTGAGGGTAAAGACATAACCCGACATGGACTTGGAATCGTCCTTATCACTCTGGAAGCCGGAATCAGCAAAGGCCTCCAACCTGAGGTCTTTTCCGCCGTAAACCAAGAACATCTCCTTAGTCCTTCTCAGGTACTTGAGAATGTTCTTTACTGCTATCCAGTGTTTCTCCCCTGGGTCTGACTGATACCGGCTTACCACGCTCAGTGCGTAAGCTACATCTGGTCTGGGACACAACATCGCATACATTATAGAGCCTACCGCAGAAGCGTAGGGTATAATAGACATGCGTTCCCTTTCCAAATCAGTCTTGGGAGACATCTCTTTAGAGAGGGTGATTCCGTGACAAGCCGGTAAATTACCGCGCTTAGAATCCTCCATACTGAATCTTTTCAGTACAGTGTCGATATACCTGGACTGCGAAAGTCCCAACATCCTCTTGGATCTATCACGATAGATCCGGATCCCCAGAATGTAAGAGGCATCACCCAGGTCTTTCATGGAGAACCTGTGTGACAAGAATCCTTTGACAGATTGTAGCATAGGAATGTCATTTCCTATCAATAGAATGTCATCCACGTACAAGACGAGGAATACAACACTTCTGGCTACAACTTTACTATATATGCACGGTTCATCTGGATTTTTGACAAAGTCATATTCTTTGACTGTCTCATCAAAACAGATGTTCCAACTCCGCGATGCCTGCTTTAGTCCATAAATGGACTTAAGCAGCTTGCATACTTTCCCGCTGCTCCCACTCTGATTGAAACCCTCTGGCTGATCCATATAGATACACTCTTCTAAATTTCCATTCAGAAAAGCCGTCTTTACGTCCATCTGCCAGATTTCATAATCATGGAAGGCAGCAATAGCAAGAAGGACCCGAATGGATTTGAGCATAGCCACTGGAGAAAAAGTTTCGTCATAGTCCAAACCAGGTCTTTGACGAAAACCCTTTGCAACAAGTCTAGCCTTATAGGTTTCCACCTGTCCATCTACACCAATCTTTTTCTTGAAGATCCATTTGCATCCTATGGGTTTTACCCCATCTGGAGCAAAGTCCAAAGTCCATACTTTGTTGGTGTACATGGACTCTATTTCGGTCCGTATTGCATCTAGCCATCGTACCGAGTCGCCGCTCTGGATGGCCAGCTGGAAGTCAGTAGGTTCATCATCATCTATGATGCAATCCTCTCTATCCCCATCTATGAGAAAACCGTAGTATCTCTCAGGCGAATGAGACGGCCTACTACTCCTGCGGAGGGGTGCGGGAATGTCCTGTTCTTCTTGAACTTCCGGTTCTACAAAACTTTCAGTAGTAGTTTGTGGTTCTGGAATTTCTTCCAGTTCTGTTTCGCTCCCACTTATTTCCTTTTCTAAAAACTGATATTCTAGAAAATGGGCATTACGAGAAACAAACACCTTTTGTTCCTCTGCGTAATAGAATAGATACCCCTTGGAGTTCTTTGGATATCCCACAAACTTACACTTTACTGATCGTGCCTCGAGCTTGTCCACATGCTGCTTTTTAACAAAAGCTGGACATCCCCATATTTTCAGATACTGAAGATAGGGTTTCTTCCCATTCCACATCTGATATGGCGTGGTAGGCACAGTCTTGGTAGGAACCATGTTCAAAAGATATGCCGCTGATTCTAGCGCATAACCCCAGAAAGATCGCGGTAACTCAGCATTACTCATCATGGATCGTACCAAATCCAATAGGGTTCGATTCCGTCTCTCCGATACACCGTTATGCTGTGGAGTGTATGGAGGAGTAAGCTGAGAGAGAATTCCTTTCTCTTTTAGGTAACTTAGGAACTCGGCACTCAAGTATTAACCACCTCGATCAGATCTAAGTGTCTTGATACTTTTGCCGGTTTGGTTTTCTACTTCATTCTTATACTCTTGGAATTTCTCAAAAGCCTCGGATTTATGTTTCATCAGATAAATGAATCCGTATCTTGAGTAATCATCCGTGAAAGTAATGAAATAGGAAAAACCACCTGTTGCATGTGTAGACATTGGACCACATACATCGCTGTGTATGAGTCCTAAGAGCTCGCTCGCTCTTACTCCTTGTCCAGTGAATGGAGTCTTTGTCATCTTTCCTTTGAGACAAGATTGACAAGTGTCATAAGTTTGATATTCGAACGAGTCCAAATATCCTTCTCTATGCAACTTAGTCAACCTTCTCTCATTGATGTGACCCAGTCTACAATGCCATAAGAAAGCTTTATTTAAATCTGGAGACTTTCTTTTTAGTTTGTTCTGGACATTGAAAATTTGGAGTTGGTTTAAAACATATATACCGTTATTTAGTGTACCGGACCCAATCAAACCATGATTAAGGTGGATGTTAACAACATCTCTTACAAACGTGAAATCATAACCTTTATTTGATAACAAGGAAACTTATATGATATTACACGTTAAGCTTGGTACAAAAAAAACAGTTATGTAAAACCAAAATGTGTCCACTCGTCAATCCTAGGTGATAATCCCCGACGGACGCAGCTCCCACGCTAGCTCCGTTAGCAACTTTTAGGGTCATATCACCTTCCTTCAGCACTCTACGGTTACTCAGTGCCTGCAATGAATTGCAAATATGAGATCCTGATCCGGTATCCAATACCCAGGAAGTAGAGTTGATCGACAGACAATTCTCAATTACAAACACACCTGAAGTCGAATCCACAGCTTGCTTCGGTTCCTGGTTCTTGGCGTTCCACGCCCTGCAAACTTTCTTCCAGTGCCCTTTCCTGTGACAATGGAAGCACTCATCCTGGCCTACTACCGGTACTGCAAACTTTTTCTTTCCCTTTCCTCCCACCTTACTAACACCTCCTCTAGGTTTGGTGGCGGCCTTCTTCTTCCTTCCTTTGGCCCTAGCCTTGGACCCGGAAGAAGATGCACCGCTAACAAACATAGCGGGTGTTTCCCTTGCTTTCTGCAAGGTGCCCTCTGCACTCCTTAACATGTTCAGGAGTTCCGGAAGTTCAACTTCTTTTCTTTGAATGTTGAAGTTCAGGATAAACTGGGCATAGGTGGAAGGAAGGGACTGGAGAATAAGGTCTGTATAGAGCTCATTATCCAAAGTCGTCCCAAGGTCTGCGAGCTCTTCTATATAGCCGATCATCTTTAGGACATGTTCTCCTACCGATGACCCGACAGCCAACCTCGCTCGAAACAAGTTCTTTGAGGTCTCGTATCTTGCTATACGAGATTGCTCTCCATAAAGTTCCTTTGAATGGAGAAATATGGCGTCTAGTTCCATATCCTCGTGCCTCCTCTGATGTTCATTGTTCATCGAGGCAAGCACGATGCACTTGGCTTTCGCGCAATCTAAATCCCAGGTTTTGCGGATTTCCTTATCCGCATTGCTGGATTTGGGATCAGGGACAGCAGGTGCCGTAGCGGTGAGGACGTACCCCAATTTGTCATAGGTCAAAGCCATTTTGACATTCCGCAGCCAATCTTTATAGTTTGGCCCTGTCAGTATATTTTTCTCTAAAAGTAACTTAAGTCCAGTCATTTTCAGGGTCGCTGCTGTTAGTGTTTATGCCCTAGAAGGCCATTACTGTATCATACTAGTTTGTATATTACTTAATGGAAGCTTGGATATTCACATGTATATAACAGTATTGCTAAACATGGTAGTATGCTACTTGGTTTTTCTATCTTAATATGTGAGTATACGTATTGATAGAGCTCTTAGGATCTTGCTTGTCTACCAGCGTTGTGATGGCAGTCACACTAGTGTGGGCTGGGTAGTCTACAAGCACATCCTTATTCTGGTCCCTGGTCGTTGGATTATCGAGACAGAGCATCGATACTCCGGAGTAGACTGGTGTGTACGCTTCTCATCCCAGTTGGGGAGATGGTCTGTCCCACAGCCTTCAGTACGTCGTACTGGAGATAGTATACAGGTGCTCGTTAGGTTACGGGTACACCGGACAGGACTCACAGGGAACTGTTGGTTGGTTTTATACCAGTCGTCAGTGAATAGTTCCCAGGTGACATGAGTACAGCGTAGTCCGCAGACTTGACACTGCTACTTCGCCTCGAGTGTGTCCCACTGTTCTTAGATTGCTACCCTACCACGGCTCAAAGGAGTCGTGCAAACAGGTAGCAGTTGGGTGCAGTCCTGAGCACTTGGAGGCAGTGGCGGTTAGATAGGATTCGTCCCTCCCGGTATTGGGAGTAGATATCGTGCTGTGTCAGAGAGCCATTACGCAAAGTCCCTGGCCAGGGCAAGCGAGATTTGCTGGTAGGTTCCAGTAGTTTCTCAGGGTGTAATGGGCTTTCCTCCGACACGACTTATACCGCTATTAGGGGACTGACGCTTGCCGCCCCCTAGGCCCGATATGTGATAGTCTTGGACGAACGGACCGGACTGTATGGAGATTGTCACATCAGACTCAGTAGGAGTTCGGATGGGTTTCCTCATCGGCCTTCTTATCGACAACTACCTGGGGACCGTTACGTACAGCTAGTGCCGCTTGCGGTCTGTGGTTAAACCCACTGCCAGCGTAGTAGTCGAGTCTCTAGAGTCCCACACAAAGAGTTTCCTACTCCAGGCGAAACGATATAGAGGTCGTATGGTTTTACGACAAGGGTTCGGACACATACGTGCGTTTACGCGCGTACGACTTTCGGACAGTTTTTACCAGTCGGCTTTGGTTTAAGCCAGTTACTGGTATCCGGTTATTGGATTTTTACAGTCTAAAGTTTTTCCGTATTTTTGCGGATTGGAGGGGCGTTCTCGTAATTGTACGAGAAGCTTCTAGAAGATGTGACTAAGGAGGTTTAGATGGCATATACTTTGGATAAGATTTGTGAGTCATGAGAGTGATTCATCATTGTCATTATTGCACCATAAATGATTAATGACACATGCTTAATGAATCACCACTTAACATTTATGAAGCATGCTTATTCATTACATTTATTCATTTATTCTTTAATGAGAATGCTTCATAATATGTTATGATACTCACAATCTTATATCATTATTCATTCTCACATTCTCTCTCCTCAAGCTCTCATCTTCAAACCCTAATCCTTACACCTCATGAGTTGAGATCAAAGGATTAGAAAGACTAATCAATCCATAACCATCACTCTATTTCATTCTATCTTCTTTGATTAGCAATCCAAGAAGATTAGTTACCTCAAGTTAGAGGTTTAGTTTGGAGTTTTGCTCTCGGGTGGATCGTCTACTACCTAGAGAAGGTCGAGGAGAACAAGGAGATCGTAAAGACGAAGGATTGGTTTCATTAGGTATAATCCCTAAACACAATAGTTATGAAACTCTTTGTGTACGGTTATTTATAGTTTAGCTTCGATTCAAGCGGTTAGTCGATGTTCATTCACTAAACAAGTTCGTTTTTGAAAATTCCGTCTCCCCACAAGTACTGGGGTGTACTACATCGACTTACAGCTGCAATTTAGGAGAGAGAGAAGAAAACTCTTTAGCATGATGCTCTTGCAAGTTTAGAGTGGTTTTTAGTTTATCTAAACTGGGTGGCTCCCACTGTTTCTCGAATCCTTCCTCAAACCATAAAAGAAGAATTGGCCAGGACTATTCTCACTGTACAATTCTTGCTTAACCGTTCAGCCAGGCTAGTGTCGATACTTCGAGGGAGGTTTTCCAACGCTTTCGCGAACTTCCTTAATTAAAGAACCTCTTTTCTCTCGGGGCGTAACCCCGCTGACACTTTTCTTGACACCTACTTGGTTTATAGCATTGATCGTTAAGTGACGAATATCCTGATAAGTAGCATATACTCACAGTAGGATCGGGATCCAAATATCATCGTTTGATAATGTTGTAGGAATGCTACCAACATTCATCAAACTCAAAATGGTATGCATCTCTTTGCAAATTTCAGTTTCTTTAGAAATTCACGATATTTATTTTTGCCCCATGCTCTTATGACCTTGGCGTTGGTCAAAATATCATAAGTCACATGTCAAATTCTACCCTTCATTATCTTGTTAATTTGAACCCATCCGTACATATCCTTGACGTTGGCCAAAATGATCATACGACTGTCCCAAACTAACTCATCTATCTATGCAACAAATGAATATCCAGCAGCTACCAAACACTATGCCTTGGCGTTGGTCAAAATACATAGCTTGAATACTACTGAATACCCAGATGAAATGACGGAGGGCTACGAATGGTTTTGGCGAAACCGTGAACGTAGTGAACTTGATATAACCGGAGGAACCTGATAGCTTTTAAAAGGAGTGGTTAAAGCTCCGCATTTAAAAATATCTGTTTTTAAAATTAACCGAGTGGTTTCTTTTAAATTGTTCCAACGATTAAAACTTTGGTTTATTTTCTTTGCATTATAGATAATGCGTCCCATCATTAACCTATCATTGCAGAGAACAACGAAAATATGACGTCCTCTTATGCCATCCGCATTCGCCACTGGGTCCCGTCATTACCCGTTAGGTTACTTAACTAACGACAGAGCGGGGACAGGGCTAGCGCGGGTGTAAAACATAAGTGACGTCTAAAATAGCTATCATATATATAGATATTTTACATTCGTCTGACGCAATGATATTCATTCCAGATCACAGATGAACTTAATTGGATTTGCAAGCAATCCGTGTTTGTTTTGAGCCTGCAACAAAAGACGGATTACACAGTTGTGATGAATAGCCATTACCCCACCCAAGACCCCTACGGGTGCGGTAAACTACCCGCCCGGCAGTTTGTGCACCCCTCCTTGGGTCTGTCCTAGGAGCAAAAACAGTAAAATGAAATAATACAACGGTGGCTACAACCGCAACCTGGATGTGCCCCGCAAAATAATATTACAACAAATTACATTTACATCAAATGAATTAAATAATAACCCATCACATAACCCCGGCTATACATCACAACAGTCCAACACAGTTCATATGCACAAACAGATAAAATCCATTACAGAAATGTGCAACCCCCTGCCAACCGACATACTAGCAGTTAGGGGAGGTTTACGAACACATTATACAAACACAGATATAATCCAACAAGCAAATACTGTATAATTTCGATCGATTAAACACTTTTAATTTTGCTCCAATACTTCTCTGTAAATCTGAAACCAGAGCAAAAATTAAAAATTCCAGAAAATACCAAATATCCCAGAGAACCAACACAGGAAAATTGGGTTCCTGAATCGCCAACTCGGCGGCGGAATCGCGACGGATCGGTGGGATCCATCGCGGTTCCGCGTCGCTTTAGGCGATTCAGGGGCCCAATTTTCTTGGGTGTTCTTCTACTGTCTTTTCAAGCTTTCTGAACATCCCTGAAAAATTTTTGGACTTCATTTAAAAAACGACAGAAACTCATGATTTCGGGCTTTTCCGGTTTCGTTTTTTCCGTTCGAAATTCATACAAATTTGCAAGTAAGTTATTTATTGTTTAGCGAGGCTCTGATACCACTGTAAGTCGATGTACAACACCCCACGACTTGCGGGGAGGCGGAAATATGAAAAACGGTCTTGTTTCTTGCTTAAACATCGATTAACCGCACGAATCGAAGCTAAACGATAACTAACATGAAACATAGAAGTTCTATACTACTATGTTTAGGGATTATACCTAACGAATCGTGTCCTTCGTCTTTGCGAACTCCACCTCCTCCTCGGCCTTCTCGAAGTAGTAGACGATCCACCCGAGAGCTTTACTCCAAGCTTAGCCTCTAAACTTGAGGCAACTAACTTTCTTTAAGTGCTAATCAAAGAAGCTAGGTGATATAGAGTGAGGGTTATGGTTTAATTAGTCTAACTAATCCTTGTACTCAACACATAAGAGGGGAGGATTAGGGTTTGAAGAGGGAGAGCTTGAGAAGAGAGAAGATGAACATAATAATGAAGTGAGAATAATGAGTTATGATAATATATATCAAGCATTTCTTTTTATCAAGAACAGAAAATAAATCAATTTAACAACCATGCTTGATAATATCTAGTGATGATTCATCTCCATGAGTCATTAAGCATTTATGATGCATTAATGACATGGATGAATCATCCATATGACTCACTAATCACATTCATTGTATATGCCACCTAAACCCCCTTAGTCACCACCTTCTAGAAGCTTCTCGCGCAATTACGAGAACTCCCCTCCTTTCCGCAAAAATACGGAAAAACTTTAGACTGTATAAATCCAATAATCGGATACCAGTAACTGGCTTAAACCAAAGCCGACTGGTAAAAACTGTCCGAAAGTCGTACGTGCGTAAGCACACGTATGCGTCCGAACCCTTGTCGTAAAACCATACGACCTCTATATCGTTTCGCCCGGAGTAGGAAAACTCTCTGTGTGGGACTCTAGAGACTCGACTACTACGTTGGCAGTGGGTTTAACCACAGACCGCAAGCGGCACTAGCTGTACGTAACGGTCCCCAGGTAGATGTCGATAAGAAGGCCGATGAGGAAACCCATCCGAACTCCTACTGAGTCTGATGTGACAATCTCCATACAATCCGGTCCGTTCATCCAAGACTATCGCATATCGGGCCTAGGGGGGCGGCAAGCGTCAGTCCCCTAATAGCGGTATAAGTCGTGTCGGAGGGAAGCCCATTACACCCTAAGAAACTACTGGAACCTACCAGCAAATCTCGCTTGCCCTGGCCAGGGACTTTGCGTAATGGCTCTCTGACACAGCGCGATATCAACCCCCAATACCGGGAGAGACGAATCCTGTCTAACTGCCACTGCCTCCAAGTGCTCGGGACTGCACCCAACTGCTACCTGTTTGCACGACTCCTTTGAGCCGTGGTAGGGTAGCAATCTAAGAACAGTGGGACACACTCGAGGCGGAGTAACAGTGTCAAGTCTGCGGACTATGTTGTACTCATGTCACCTGGGAAATGTTCACTGACGACTGGTATAAAACCAACCAACAGTTCCCTATGAGTCCTGTCCGGTGTACCCGTAACCTAACGAGCACCTGTATACTATCTCCAGTACGACGTACTGACGGCTGTGGGACAGACCATCTCCCCAACTGGGATGAGAAGCATACACACTAGTCTACTCCGGAGTATCGATTCCCTGTCTCGATAATCCAACGACTAGGGACCTGAATAAGGATGTGCTTGTAGACTACCCAGCCCCCACTAGTGTGACTGCCATCACAACGCTGGTAGTCAAGCAAGATCCTAAGAGCTCTATCAATACGTATAGTCACATATTAAGATTGAAAAACCAAGTAGCATACTACCATGTTTAGCAAGACTGTTATATACATGTGAATATCCCAAGCTTCCATCAAGTAATATACAAACTAGTATGATACAATAATGGCCCCTAGGGCATATACACTAACACTAGCTTCTTGATCAATCTATCTTGGGCCCGTTTCGTGATACACTTTTACTCCACAAATCAAGTTTTTTTAGCAGGTCTAGTTGACCTAGGTGAACCCTTGATTGTTTACGTGTATGAAGTGTGTCATGATTGTGTTTTTGCGTTGCCTTTTTGTGTGATATTTCTCGTTTGTGAATATATATATATATATATATATATATATATATATATATATATATATATAAACACAAAAATTAGGATTTGTAAACAATACTTTCTTCCATTTTCTTAGTCTTTCTATAACCGCGTTCGGATAGTGCAAGTCAGCTTGGACTGGAGATTCAAAATCTCGATTAGTCCGGTTCGAGACTGTATCTTCCGACTCTTCTGTACCTTCGGATTCTTCGGAACCGTCCGAGACATTTTTACCTTTTGCTTTATCGGAGCCGTTCGATTCTACTCTTCGTTCACCTTCACCTTCTTCTTCTCCCACATCATCCACGATGACGGAACAAACAATCATGGCCCAGCAAGAAGCAGCATTGCAGGACCGATGCTACCCTCACCGTTCGTCCCTACCTTCGTTCATAGTATTGCCTACCATCGCGGCAAATAACTATGAAATCAAACCGCAATTCATATCGCTACTCCTAAAATTCCATGGACTCGAGTCCAAGGATGCTTAACTTCTAATCAGTGAATTTGAGGGAGTATGCGCAATGATGAAAATCCAAGGAGTGGGATAGGACGTTGTTAAGCTCAAATTCATTCCTTTTACGTTTAAAGACAATGCGAAGAGTTGGTTGAACAGTTTTCCAGCTCGATCGATTACGAAGTGGGACGACTTTGTGAAAGTATTTCTCAAGAAATTTTATCCTATTCACAAAACAGTGCGAATCCGAAATGAAATTCACAATTTCAAACAAAAAGAGGGTGAAATCTTTTGGAAATGCTTGGACAGATTCAAGGATATCTTAATCAAATGTCTCCACCACGGTTTAGAACAATGAAGGCTTTGTCAGATTGTCTACGAGGGTTTAGACTTCAGTTCACGCATGATGTTAGAACCCATGTGTCAATGCAAATTCCTAAATTATGGTGCTTAAAACGCATGGAACTTTTTAGAAGAACTGGCTGATAAAACCATTCGGTGGAAGAGAGTGAGTGAGAAACCGTCATCTGTGACTAGGGGCGGTGCACACAGAGTTGATACCTCTATAGCAGCCGAACCAAAAATCGCCGCTCTTGTGAATGGAAGCTTTAGAAGGAAAAAATTCACCGTTACCAGTCAACCAAGTTTCTCAAATTGTGTGTGCTAATTGTCAGCATCCTAAACACATAGCGGATGAATGTCCATTTCTCGTCGGGTCCCATGGACATAAAAACGTTAATGCGCTGTATCAGAACCAGCGTCCCAGGAACGACCCTTTCTCATAAACGTATAATTCTGGTTGGAAGAATCATCCCAATTTCTCTTGGAATCAGCAACCTTTTCAAAACAACAATTCAAACCCGCCTTTCCATCAGTTTCAAAATTTGAATTTTCAAAATCAGAAAATGGGATACTCCAACAACCAGCCCCAACAGCCGAATCAGCCCAACCCAACCTTAACATCCCCTGGGTTCGTCCAAGATAGCAAGAGGGTATCAACCATTGAAAAGGGATTGGAAGCTTTGATTAAAACCTCTGTGCAGACTATGTCTAGTCTGGCTACTTTCATGCAAACGTCTGGTCAATTGCATAGCGCTAGACACAAGCGATAGCCAGGCTGGAAATTCAAATCAGTCAACTCGAAGCTGCAGTAAATGAATGTGAAAAAGGAACATTCCCTTCCCAACCGGTGACAAATCTGAGAGAATAGAGAAACCAAAACGCTTATGTTGCTCAACAAAACAACATTGAGAATGCGAATGCCGTCACCGTAGATCATGACACACGATTCACAATAAGGTTGTCAACCTAACGACTCATCCAAACGTGCGGTTGTAAATTTACCAGCACATGTCTCATCACCTGTTCCTTCTTCCAATCCGTCTCCGTCTTCATCTTCTTTACGGTCATCTTTTCACCTTCACCTTCTTCTTCATCGTCAGCTGCATATCCTTCAAAACAACCAGATCTACTGCTGCAAATTCGTCCTATTGTTCCAGCTAGAACGCTCATACCTTCTACACCTCCTCCATCTACAACTTCTTCGAACCAAATGCTTGAGCCCAAGGCTCCCTATCCCAATAGGTTAAAATCAAAGAAGCCCTCTGCAAGTATAGAAAAGGTGTTATAGGTCTTCAAACGCTATGAAGTTAACATTCCGCTGTTGGATGTGGTCCAACAAGTCCCGGCGTATGCAAAATTACTGAAGGATTTGTGCACGCAGAAACGATGCACAAATATGCCCAAAACAGTCTTCTTGGCCGCCACTCTAAGCGATGTCTTGTCTAAATCCATTCCGGTAAAATATAAGGATCCTGGTTGTCCTACTATTTCTTGTAGTATCGTGGACAAGCAAATCAGTCGAACCTTGTTAGACTTAGGGGCAAGCGTGAACCTGCTCTCTTACTCAGTTTACGAACAACTGGGTTTAGGAGAATTGAAGCCGACCAAAGTGACTCTGCAACTGGCAGACCGATCCATGAAGATACCGAGGGGAGAGATCGATGGCATTCTGATTAAGGTCGGGGTATTCATATTCCCCGTAGATTTTATCGTATTGAAAACTGAACCCGTCGCCAATCTCAGCGGTCAGATTCCAATCATACTTGGGCGGCCTTTCCGAACCACGTCCAATGAGTTGATCAATTATCGTAATGGATCCATGAAACTCTCTTTTGCAAATATGACGATTGAGCTCAACATCTTCATGCTAGGAAACCACGCGAGTGAAAGACACGATGACACATATGAAGTCAACGCTGTACACGATATGTCTGAGGAGGAGATATTTGACTTCAAAAATGAGTGTCTTGAAGAAACTTTAGAAGAACTGTTTTCTGAGGAACTTATTTTGCTTGAGAAGCTAAGTTCTGAACAGGCTTCCTACGCACATTGGGGGTCCCAATTTGAACCACTTCATAATGACTTGACCTCAAAGTTCTTCCTGACCACCTCAAGTATGCATACATGGGCGATAACGAAACGCTTCCAGTTATAATCGCAATCGATCTTGCGCCTGAGCAAGAGTTGGCACTCATGAATGTTCTGAGAAAGAACATGGAAGCAATTGGTTGGTCGATGGCTGATATCAAAAGAATCGGCCTCGCTATCTGTCAGCACAGAATCCACATGACCGATGAATCTAAACCCTTCAAGGATCCTCAATGCCGACTTAACCCGGTTATGAAAGAAGCGGTGCGGAATGAAATGCTGAAGTGTCTTGACAACGGGATCATTTATCCCATATCTGATAGCAAATGGGTAAGCCCCATTCATGTTGTACCAAAACAATCGGGTATCACGGTGATCACGAATGAAGCGAACGAGCTGTAGGTCGATGCTGGACACCCCGCGGGTTCACAGGAAGGCGGAATTCACAAAAACGATTTTTAACTTGCAACATCGACTTAAACTCCAGGATATTTACGGAAATCCTAACTAGCAAAACTATAAAGAGGTTCTAAACTACTTGTGAAAGAGTTTTATACTTCTAGAGTACAAGTCTTTCGGGTCTTCTTCTCCTCTTCTAAAGCTCGTAGACAGTTTGTATCAAACTTGGTCGTCGGCCTCCTCGTGTCGAAGATGATCCACCCGAGAGTCTTTGGTTCTAGCTTCAACCTCAAGAATGAGGTAACTAAGATATCTAATTTGCTAATCTAGATAGCTTTGGAGATGTAGAATGTTAATCAGACTATTTTATCTCAAGAAACCCTAGGATTTACAACACATGTGAAGGTTATGGCTTAAGGAAGAAGGAGGAGAGAAAAAATGGAGAGAGAAAGAGCAAACACAAATGAGCTAGAGTGTAGAGGCAAGTGAAGAATGGCTAAGTCATTCACAATCATCAAGCATACAATATTTTCAATAGAAAATTAACAACCATGCTTGAATAGTAAAGTCAAATGCAATAAACAAGTGAATTAGCTATGCTTCAACCATGCCACAAATATCTCCATTTTCCACCTCATTAATCTATTTCCAAAAATAGATAAATGCAATAATGAGGTGTTCCTTTTTAGAAGCATCTCTTGTGAAATTATAAGAATGCCCTCACCGTATATACATACCCGTATTCGTACTTCAAAAAATACGAATACAATTCGATAATAATAATCCAATAATATAATACTAGAACCCGGTATAAAACAAAGCCCACTAGTATTATCCTTCCGAACAACATCCGTGTTGCCAGTATACTTATATGATCGGAACCCTGCACGTAAAACCATATGGCCTCTACATCGTTTCACCCGAACCAGGGAAACCCTCTTTATGGGACTCTAAAGACTCGACAGTACACTGGCAGTGGGTTTAACCATAAGTCCGTCAATAGCATCAGCTGTACGTAACGGCTACCCAGGCAGCTATCGAAAAGAAGGCCGACGAGCAAACTCATCCAAACCCCTACCGAGCCTGTCCGTGACAATCTCCGTGTAGTCCGTTTGTTCATCTGAGAGTATCGCATGCCGGGTCTAGGGGTGGAAAACTTCAGACCCCTAATAACCTAACAAGTCGTGCCAGTGTGGCTCAAGACCATCCGAGAATCTACTGGTCTAACTACCAGTAATTCTCAATCCGCTATGGCCAGGGACTTATGGTGTTGGCCAACCGATCACAGCACGACATCAACTTCCTATACCGGGAGAGATGAATCCCCAACAGTCGCTCACTGCCTCCATGTGGCTTAGGACTGAACCCAACTAAAACCTGTTTGCATGACTCAGTAGAGCCGTGGTAGGGTAGTAATCAAAGCACAGTGGGAACTCACACGAGATAAATGACGACCTCAGATCGACAGACTATCTGCACTAATGTCGTCAGAGAACTGGTATCTAACGCTAGGTATAATACCATCTACCCAGTTCTCGGCGAGTCCGTCTAGTGTACTCACCTCTAGTGAGCACCTGTATACAATCTTAGGTGCACCATACCAAAGAATGCGGGACCAATCCATCGCCCCTCGTCAGGGTCTAGATATGTATACACTAGTCTACGCTGAAGTATCGATGCCCAGTCTCGATACTCCCACGACTAGGGACATTTTAAGGATGTACTTATCGACTACCCAGCTCCCATAAGTTTGATTGCCATCACAACGTTGGTAGTCAAGCAAGGATCCTACGAGCTTTACCAACATGTATACAAGATATGAAATATTAAGTAAAACATATCACATGTTAAGATAAAGATAAACCAAATAGCATACTATCATATCGAGCAAGATTGTCCTGTACATACATATCGTTAGCATCCTATTCAATGAAGGCCTCTAGAGCATACATATCCAACACGAGCTAGTCCCATCCTGCACACAGACGGGTTGGAGGGCCTGTATTGATTATAGAAAGCTCAATGCAGCAACTCGGAAAGATCATTTTTCGCTGCTTTTCATTGATCAGATGCTTGAACGCCTAGCCGGCCATGCCTACTATTGTTTCCTTGATGGATATTCCGGTTACAATCAAATCCCGATCGATCCAGAGGATCAAGACAAGACGACTTTCACTTGTTATTTTGGTACATTCGCCTACCTTCGCATTCCTTTTGGGCTGTGCAATGCACCTGCAACATTTCAGCGGTGCATGATGAGCATATTTTCGGACATGGTAGAACGATTTTGGGAAGTGTTCATGGATGATTTTTCCGACATGGTAGAACGATATTTCTCATTTTCTGAGTGTTTGAAGTATCTTGAACTTGTAATGATACAATGCAAGGGAAAATATCTCACACTCAATTAGGAGAAGTGTCATTTCATAGTCAAACACGGCATTGTGTTAGGTCATATCATTTCTGAAAATGGCATCGAAGTCGACAAAGCAAAAATCGACGTCATTTCAACTCTCCCACCTCCACGGACTGTCCGTGACATTAGGGCATTCTTAGACTACGCCGGTTTTTACAAGCGTTTAATAAGGGATTTCAGTAATTGGCTAGACCCTTGACTTCTTTGCTGGCTAAGGATATTTCTTTTGAGTTCAATTCCGAGTGCCTTACTGCATTCAAACTTCTGAAATCGGAACTCACTTCCACTCCGATCCTAAGTGCACCAGACTGGAATGAACTTTTCGAGCTAATGTGCGATACTTCTGACTTTGCGATTGGCGCTGTCTTACGACAGTGATTTGAAAAGAAACCGCACGTTAATCACTACGCGAGCAAGACGTTGAATGACACACATCTGAATTACACCACCACCGAAAAGGAATTCTTAGCTGTCGTATACGCACTTGAAAACTTCCATCCATACTTGATCGAGACCCACGTCATGATTTATACTGATCATTCTGCACTTAGGCATCTCTTTGCAAAAAAGGATGCCAAAACCAGATCGATATGTTGGATTCTCCTTCTTCAAGAATTTGACTTGACCATCAAAGATAAGAAGGGAACCGATAATATTGTTGCCGATCATCTGTCTCGCTTAACAAATGCACCAATTGAGGAAATTCCAATCAATGAACAATTCCAAAATGAACAAGTTCTCTCCGTATCAGTTGAACCTTAGTTCACTGATATTATGAACTACCTTGTTACCGGAGAAACACCTTCTTTTTGGTTAAATCAGGACAAGTCAAAATTTCTCCACCAAGTCAAATTCTTCTATTGGGATGAACCATACCTGTTCAAATACTGTCCTGATCAGATCATTAGAAGATGCGTTTCCAGCTCTGAAACAAGAAGTGTTTTATCTTTCTATCATGACCAAGCTTGTAGGGGGCATTTTGGATCTAGAAAGACGGCTGAAAAAGTTTTGCAAAGCGGCTTTTACTGGCCGACGCTTTTCAAGGATGCTTTCGAATATTGCAAAACTTGTAGCCGATGTCAACACATGTGAAAAATTGGAAAATGAAATCCGATGCCCCTAAATTCCATTCTGATTGTAGAGATTTTTGATGTCTGGGGTATCGATTTCATGGGGCCATTCCCAAACTCTTTCGGGAATTTGTACATTTTGTTGGCTGTGGACTATGTGTCCAAATGGATGGAGGCGGTCCCTTGTCGAACCAACAATAACAATGTTGTCATAAAATTCTTACAAGAGAAAATTTTTTCTTGGTTCGACACACCTCGCACCATTATTAGCGATAATGGAATGCATTTTTGCAATCGATCTTTTGAATCGCTGATGAAGAAATACTCCATAAGACACAAATTGTCGACGCCCTACCATCCTCAAACTTGGGGCCAGGTTGAAGTCTCTAATTGACAGATTAAACAGATTCTGGAAAAGACTGCAAGCCACAACCTCAAGGATTGGTCGTTGAAGTTAAATGATGCGCTTTGAGCGTTTCGCACCGCCTTCAAAACAAATTTAGGTATGTTTCCATACCGACTCATTTTCGGCAAAGCGTGTCTTCTACCTGTTGAATTGGAACACCGTGCATTTTGGACAATTAAACAGCTCAATGACGACCTAGAAAAAGCCGGTGAGGCACGCAAACTTCAACTAAATGAACCCGACAAGATACACATGAAAGGTTTGCCTAGCACCCTATACTGAGTTTTGAAGCATCACATCTCTCAAAGTTTGGATTTTGATGGTGCTAAACAAGCATGCAAAGGAATCGATCCTAGAAAATTAGGGTTACAAAACTTAATGCTAATAAAATTAGGGTTTCGAGACTACAACCTTTGTAGCTCCCTTTTGTTGGACTCCTTGGTCTCTTGGGTGTTAGAAAAAGGTCCTTTTGAAGTCCTCTCACGTCCACGACGATCCACCCGGAGTTCCCCGTCCAAGCTCGCAACTTCGAGAATCGAAGAGAACACTCTAAACAAGTTGGCTAAACTTGTGTAGGATGATGTTGTGGTTAAGATTCTCACTTCAAAAACCTTTCTTTATGTGTATTTTATTCACTAGAAAAAACTAGAGAGCAAATGGTGAAGGAGGAAGAAGATGGCTTTTTTTTTTAACAAGTGTAGAATGAACCATGAAAAGAAAAATGAAATATATCTTTATATATTTTATTTCTTCTCACTATAAACCATGGTTAAATGATGGAGACATTATTGAACTTGAGTTTTAGAACACAAAGAGAAGGATAACTCAAGGTTAGAGGTAGGTGAGAATGGTTAGGTTTAAAGAAGAATGTAGAAGCAAGCAAGAATTATCCTTATCTTTTCTATTCTGTTTTAAACAATAAATCAAATAATAATCCATATATTCAACCATGGTGTGAGTCTTATATTACCATCTTATTCCATATATAAACAACCATGATAGATGGGTGTATGTATATATGTATGTATGCACATCCATATGTGCATGAAACTAGTAAGAAAGAAAGAAAGAAAAACATACATGCATGCACACATCCATCATCCAAGAAAAGGTTTTAAGTGAGAAAACTAATGGTTAAATGATAAATCAACACTTGATTTATCAATCCGGCCATATCACATATGACCCCACCAAAAGCAAGCCGCCCGATCAATGTACGGTATCATATAAGCGCATTTTAATCGGGTCCATGCGCATATCGCATACGCGCACCACAACGTTTCGCCTGGACTAGGTAACTCCTGTGTGGGACTCTAAGACTCGTCAATACGCCGGCAGAGGGTGATGATCATATCAAGTACCCCCAAGCCGCAAGCGGTCAGCTAAACGTAACGGCCACCCGGGTATTGAGCGATCAGAAGAAAACAAGCGAACCTGCTACAACTCCCGTCGAGCCAACCGACAACACTACCGTACAGTCCGGTCTCTTCGTCAGATATGCTGCATATCGAGCCTAGGGATGGTCACGTCGACCCCAATAACTCAATAAGTCATGCCGGTGAATGGTCTATAACAGATCGAGAAACTACTGATAACACTTATCAGCAAATCTCAGCAGCCCTGGCCAGGGACTTACTGATATAACCAGTCGGGCACAGCACAGCATTAACTCCCAATACCGGGAGAGAAGAAACCCCTCCAATCGCTCATTGCCTTCGTGTGTCTCGGGACTGTACCCAACGGCCACCTGTTTGCACGACTCGGTAGAGCCGTGGTAGGGTGGCAATCAAAGTACAGTGGGAGAACACACAAGACTCTATGACGATCTCGGGTCTACAGACTAACCTGTACCAGTGTCACCTGAGAACTGCTATCCGACGATAGATATAATTCCATATAGGAGTTCTCGGTGAGTCTGTCCAGTGTACCCAGTCACCACTGAGCACCCGTATATGTTCTTGATGTCAAACATCGATGAATGTGGGAACATCCATCGCCCATCGTATGGGTCTAGTATCGTATACGCTAGTCTACTCTGGTATATCAATGCCCCGTCTTGATATACCTGCGACTAGGGACTTTTCAGGATATGCTTATAGACTACAGATGTCCCACTAGTATGATCTCCATCATAATCAGAGTAGTCAAGCCGATATCCTCAGGGCTTTATCAGCATGTATGAATGAATAAAAGCATGATCAAAACAACATGTTAGATAAAGAAGAACCAGATAGCATACTATCATGTCGAGCAAGAATGCATACTGAATATATATATACATATATAGATACATCCACTATCATATAATGGCCTCTAGGGCATACATATATCCAACAATCTCCCACTTGCACTAAGGCCAGTTATTGGCGTATCTCATACCCAACATCTCAAAAAGTCGCTCATGTTGCGGCTGAGGGAGGGCCTTGGTGAAAGGATCCGCGGCGTTATTCTTTGTGTCTACCCTCCTAATCTCGATCTCGCGGCGATCTACAATCTCCCGGATCAAATGAAAACGCCTCAGGATGTGTCTGGACCACTGATGGGATCTGGGCTCCTTGGCTAATGCCATAGCCCCATTATTGTCACAATACAAAGGTATTGGATCAATAATGGTTGGAACTACTCCTAGCTCCGAGACGAACTTCTTCATCCAGACGGCTTCCTTGGCGGCATCATTTGCAGCAATGTACTCAGCTTCCATCGTAGAGTCTGCAACGGTATCTTGTTTGGAACTCTTCCAACTCACCGCCCCTCCATTGAGGGTAAATACAAACCCATAGACAGATTTGCTGTCGTCCTTATCGCTCTGGAAGCTCGAATCGGTAAAGGCCTCCATTTGGAGATCTCCATTACCATACACCAAGAACAATTCTTTAGTCCTTCGTAAGTACTTAAGAATGTTCTTCACAGCTGTCCAGTGATTCTCCCCTGGGTTAGATTGATACCTGCTTACAACACTAAGTGCATAAGCTACATCTGGGCGTGTACATAACATCGCATACATTATAGATCCTACTACCGAAGCATAGGGTATAACACTCATGCGAGCTCTCTCTTCATCGGTCTTTGGACAAGAATCCTTGGAGAGAGTGACCCCATGGCAAGCGGGTAAGGCACCCCGCTTGGAGTCTTCCATACTAAACCTTTTTAGGATGGTGTCAATGTACCTGGTTTGGGACAATCCCAATAACCTTTTGGATCTATCCCTATAGATCCTTATGCCCAGAATGTACGTGGCATCACCCAGGTCCTTCATGGAGAACCTCGTTGATAAGAAAGATTTGACCGACTGTAGCATAGGAATATCATTTCCTATCAGAAGAATGTCGTCCACGTACAATACGAGGAATGTGACAGCTCTCCCTACAGCCTTCTTATAAACACAAGGTTCATCTGGATTTTTGATAAAATCAAACTCTTTGATAACATCATCGAAACAGATGTTCCAACTCCGTGATGCCTGCTTTAACCCATATATGGATTTAAGCAATTTACATGCTTTCCCGCTGCTCCAACTGTCAATGAAGCCCTCTGGCTGATCCATATAAACGCATTCTTCTAAATTTCCATTTAGAAATGCGGTTTTAACGTCCATCTGCCAGATTTCATAGTCGTAGTGAGCAGCAATAGCAAGTAGGATCCGAATGGATTTAAGCATGGCTACAGGAGAAAAAGTCTCGTCATAATCCAAACCTGGTCTTTGACGAAAGACTTTCGCCACAAGTCTTGCCTTATAGGTCTCCACCTGCCCATCTACACCAATCTTTCTTTTAAAGATCCATTTGCACCCCATAGGTTTTACCCCAGGGGGTACAACGTCTAAAGTCCATACTTTGTTGGTGTACATAGACTCCATTTCGGATCTCATGGCATCCAGCCACTTCACAGAGTCTCTACTCGTGATAGCTTGCTGAAAACTGGTAGGATCATCATCATCCATGATACAGTCTTCTCTGTCACCATCAATGAGGAAACCGTAGTACCTCTCCGGTGGGTGAGAAGTCCTACCAGACCTACGGAGTGGCCGAGGTTCTTCAGTTTCTGTTGTAACAGTCGGTTCAACCAAATCGTCATTTGTAGTTTGTGTCTCCAGAACCTCTTCTAGATCCACCACCTTGCCATCATCTTTATCTGTGAAAAACTCTTTTTCCAAGAATGTGGCATACTGAGAAACAAACACCTTTTGTTCCTCTTTGTGGTAGAACAGATATCCATAAGAATTCTTTGGATATCCCACAAAGTTACACATGACTGACCGTGTCTCAAGTTTGTCCGGATTCTGCTTTTTAACATAGGCCGGGCAACCCCAAATCTTAATTCTCTTAAGAGATGGTCTCTTCCCATGCCATATCTCATATGTCGTGGTAGACACGGCTTTGGTTGGAACCCTGTTTAGCATAAACGCTGCAGTCTCCAATGCATGCCCCCAAAACGAGACTGATAACTCAGCGTCACTCATCATGGACCGGACCATATCTAATAGGGTCCTATTCCGTCGTTCTGACACACCGTTGTGCTGTGGTGTGTAAGGAGGAGTGAGCTGAGAGAGAATCCCATTCTCTTTTAGGAAGTTTGCAAATTCTGTACTGAGATACTCACCACCTCGATCTGATCGAAGCATCTTGATGCTCAAGCCGGTTTGTTTTTCTACTTCTTGTTTATATTCAATGAATTTCTCGAAAGCTTCGGACTTGTGCTTTAATAAAAATACATGACCGAATCTTGAGAAATCGTCAGTGAATGTAATGAAGTATGAAAAACCGCCTCTAGCCTGTGTAGACATTGGCCCGCATACATCACTATGTATGAGGCCTAGGAGCTGAGTAGCTCTTTCTCCGTGTCCGGTAAACGGAGTTTTGGTCATTTTACACTTGATACAAGACTGGAAAGTCGCATAAGATTTATATTCAAAAGAGTTTAAATATCCATCTTTGTGTAACTTGTTTAGTCTTGTTTCGTTAATATGACCAAGTCTACAGTGCCAAAGAAAAGCTTCATTTACTTCTGAAAGTTTTCTTTTGTTAGTGTGTTGTATACTGAAAACTGTGTGTTGATTTAGGACATATATTCCGTTATTATGCGTACCATACCCAACCAACATTTGATTTAGGTGAATGTTCATAACATTGTTCTACAATACAAAATTATATCCTTCATTGTCGAACAAAGAAACAGATATTATATTACATAGCATACTTGGTACAAAATAACATGGATTCAAAACCAAAATACATCCTGATGGCAACCCCAAGTGATACTCTCCCACTGCGACTGTATGTACATTGGAACCATTTCCAACGCGGAGAGTATGGTCACCTGTCTTCAAAACCTTGCTATTTCGCAGCCCCTGCATAGAATTGCAAATGTGAGAACATGAACCTGTATCCAATACCCAGGAAGCAGAGTTTATTGAAAAACAGTTTTCTGTCACAAACGCACCTGAAGCAGAAGCATCACCATGCTTCTTCTTGAGATTTAAGTACTCCGTGCAGTTGCGCTTCCAATGTCCTGTCTTGTGGCAATGAAAACATTCTCCCTTCCCCGAGTTTCCAGCCTTGGACTTTCCCTTTCCCTTCACCTTTTTAACTCCACCTTTAGGATTGGTGGGCTTCTTCTTTTTCTTTCCCTTGGCCTTAGCTTTCGGGCGAGAAGAAGAAGACTGTCCAATAGTCATAACGGGAGTTCTTGCTGACTTCATAGTGCTCTCTGCACTCCTTAACATATTAAGGAGTTCAGGGAGTTCTTTCTCCATGCCATGCATGTTGAAGTTCACTATGAACTGAGCAAAGGTGGAGGGAAGGGACTGCAGAATAATATCTATATATTGTTCATTGTCCATCGTCCATCCAAGGTCCTCAAGCTCTTCTATAAGAGCTATCATCTTCAGAACATGGTCTCCTACTGGTGTGCCAGGGGCCATTCGCATCTGAAACAATTTCTTTGATGCTTCGTATCGTAATACGCGGGATTGCTCTCTATACAACTCCTTTGTATGGAGCAATATACCATGAATGTCTATATCCTCGTGCTGCTTCTGATGTGTGTTATCCATCGATGCAAGCGCGAGGCATTTTGCCGTGGCACAGTCAGCGTCCCATGTCTTGCGGACTTCAATATCCGCAACTGAGGATTTTGGACCTGGGGCGGGCGGGGCTGAAGCCGTGAGGACATATGATACTTTATCATAAGTCAAGGCAATTTTCAAATTCCTCAGCCAGTCTTTATAGTTGGTCCCATTCAGTTTGTTTTTATCTAGTAGAAGCTTAAGTCCAGTCATGGGTATCTGCCATTAAGAGAAAGAGAAAAGAATACACTCAGCGAAAGATCTTGCATAGATCATATTGGTTATTATCTTGTCTAATCGATGTTTCCCACTGCTTTTATCGAGTTTTTCTTTCAAACCTTTAAAAAGAAAAACTAGCCAGGATTAATTACAGTCTACAACTTCGCTAACAGTTCAGCCAGGCCAGTGTCGGTACTTTGAGGGAGGTTCCCCGTGCTTTCGCACGGACCTAATTAGAGTAAACCTCGTTTTCCCAGAGGCGGAGCCCCATTAACACCTTTCTAGACACCTAATGAGTTAGCTAATTGTAAACTGTAAAACTCTCCTAGGAGCAACTATTGCCCACAGTGGGATCGGGATCCAACCATCACATGGAAGGTATGTAATCTCATTGCAAATTTCAACTATTGAAATTCCCGATGTGGTTTTTACCCCTAGCACTTATGACCTTAACTATGGTCAACAAATCGTAAGTACCAGTCAAGTTCTACCCGTCATTTCTTGATTAGTTAGACCCACTCATATGACCCTTAACTAAGGTCAACAAAGTCATAAGAATGTGCTAATTAATCTGCATCACATGCAATGTAGGTGTAGGGTTCCTAGGCACTCTAGTGAGGTTTCACAAGGCATCAACCATGCCAATTTCAAAAATACGGGGTGCCGAGAAACCCTAATACGGATCGTTGGCTAGATTTCTAGGCGAAAACTAAACTAGTTAACATTTAACTACAAGAATACGGATATACAACCTTTGTAGATCCGGTGCTCCACCTCCACGGCTCCGCAATGAAGTCCTCTCCGCTGTCCTCATGCAATCCCGGGCTCTAGCGTCGGCTTCATCGGAGAATGGACGGGCTAGGTCATCGACGACGTGCCGAAGATGATCTACGTCGAGGCATCGCTAGATCAAGCTCCACCTTCACCAAGCCATGAAAACTTGTGAAAGAAACACACTCTACTACTTGGCAAGAGGTAGAGGATGAAGAAATAGGAAGTGGGTAGACTTTAGAATTGAATTTCTCACTCATTTGCTCAATTCACCATTGATGAAGAAAGCTTTCTTCTTTGAAGATGAAGAAGAAGAAGAAGATGAAATTGTTATGATAAGTTAATTAGAAAATAGAAATTAAAAGAATACTTATCATAATCAACCATGGTTAAGTGTAGAGACTAAACTCAAGTTAAGTGAATGGTTAGGTTAGGTATGAAGACAAAAATGGTGACTAAGTCAAAGCTTCATGAAGTTTCAACATAAATCCAAATTAGCCACCATTTTCCTTTTGCCAAAAATGAATAAATAAACAAATAAATGAATAAGTAAAAACCCTAATCATCCACTTAACCATAGTTTAATACTTTACACTTAACCAAAAAGCATGTATCATCAAACATGATACAATCATGTCCACAAAATCATATCGCATATGCAATGCGCACACCCGAGTGAGAATATCCATTTAAAGTGAACCGATACTAGTTAATGCAAAGTAATATATCAAATATATAATTATACATTAAATCATTAAATCAACACTTGATTTAACGATCCGGTCATATCACATATAACCGACTAGTATCCAATGTATCGGTTTATCGAATCAATCCTTGATTCGATAACTAGGTTATATCGCATACAACCACTCGATACATTCATCGCGAGAATAGAATACGGTATCACATACACGTATTATTCTCGGTCCCGCACATATCTCATATGCGCTCCTATTTCGTTTCGCTTGAGCCAGGAAACCTCTGTGTAGGACTCTAAAGACTCGTCAATACGCCGGCAGCAGGTGATGATCATATCAAACACCCACAAGCCGCAAGCGGTCTGCTAAACGTAACGGCCACCCGGGTATTGAGCGATCAGAAGATCGACGAACAAGCCCGCTCACACTCCAGTGAATCCAACCAGTAACACTACCGTACAGTCCGGTCTGATCCTTTGATATGTCGCATATCTCGCCTAGGGGTGGTAAACGTCAGACCCCAATAGCTCGATAAGTCGTGTCGATATGAGGTCTATAACAATTCGAGAAACTACTGGTAACACTTACCAGTAAATCTCAGCAACCCTGGCCAGGGATTTCCGGTTATAGCCAATCGAACACAGCGCAACATCAACTCCCTATACCGGGAGAGACGAATCCCCTCCTATCGCTCATTGCCTCCATGTGACTCGGGACTGTACCCAAAAACCACCGTTTTGCAAGCCCTCTTGGATGTGGTAAGGTGGAAATCAAAGCACAGTGGGAACCACACAAGACTCTATGACGATCTCGGGTCAACAGACTACTCTGTACCAGTGTCACCTATGAACTGCCATCTGACGTGAGGTATAATACCATCTGGGAGTTCTCGGCGAGTCCGTCCAGTGTACCCAGTCTCTACTGAGCACCCGTATATCATCTCTGATGTCAAACACCGATGGATATGGGATCATCCATCGCCCATCTATATGGGTCGAGAAGGTACACGCTAGTCTACTCTGGTATATTGATGCCCCATCTCGATACACCCACGACTAAGGACTTTGAAGGATGTACTTATGGACTACCATGTCCCCACTAGTATGATCCGCATCATAGTCCAGGTAGTCAAGTACACATCCTAAGGGCTTTACCAACATGTAATAGAGAGACAATCAACGTACACGTTAAGGTAAAGATCAACCAGATATCATACTATCATGTCGAGCAAGAAAGTCCTCCCTATATACGTCCCAGCATCCACTACAATATACATCCAATGTACAGTAATGGCCTCTAGGGCATACATATAACTAACAATCTCCCACTTGCACTAGGGCCATCTGTAGCAGTGGTTGTAGTATCTCATACTCAACCATCCCATAAAAGTCTCTCTCTGGGAATAGGCCTTCGTGAATGGATCCACCGTGTTAACCTCTGGGTCTGCTCTCCCAACCTCGATCATCCTGGAGATCAACTATCTCCATGATCAGGCGATACTGCCTTAGAATAAGTCTGGATCACTGATGGGACCGGCGTTCCTTGGCATAAGCCACAACTCCATTGTCTCACAATGGTAGGAATGTAGTTCATCTCATGAATTAATATACACCCAAACATCCTCTTTGGTAGCATCTCAAGTAGCGATGTATCCAGCCTTAATCGTCTAGTATGTCACGGTATCTAGCTTGGAACTCTTCCAACATACCGTCCCTTTACTGAGGGTAAAGACAATGCCAGCGACTGACATTCAGTCGTCTTTATCACCCTGGAACCTTTCCAGTGACTTTCCCCAGAATCGTTTGATATCATCTCACTACAACTAGTGAGAATCCTAACATCCAATTAAATCCATCTCATAGATCCAAAATTCAGGATTTAGGAGGTATCATTTTGATCCTATGTGGAGAATCATTGTGATAAACGGAGATTGATCGAGCGTAGCATAAGAAACTCCTTTCTTATCAAGAGTATGTCATCCACGTACTCTACGAGGATCACCACCATACTCCCTACTACCTTTTTGTTTATACAGGTTCATCTACCATTTTGATGATGTCAAACTTTTTGACTATCTATCAAAACAGATGTTCCAACTCCGCGATGCCTGTTTTATCCTATAAAGCATCTTGCACACGTTTCCGCTGCTCCCACTGTCTACGAGGCCCTCTGGCTGTGTACTTATAGACGTTCCCTTCTAAATCATCATTTAGAAAAGCAGTCAAGACACCCAACCACCAGATATCGTAGTCATGGTATGTAGCCGTGGCAAGTAGGATCTGGATGGACTTAAGCATAGGTACTGGAAAAGGTTTCATCATTATCCACGCCTGGTCAATGACGAAAACCTTTAACAAGTCTAGCTTTCCAAGTCTCAACCTGTAAGTGCACGTCGGCGCCCCGGCCGTCAATCCGACGGCCAAACGCGGAAACGGTGATAAACTTTAATTTTGCGGACTTAGCAAACCGGCACCACCGCGCACTAAACCCCAGATCGTGCCATTAAACTAGTCTAAGCTAACAAGAGGATGGGTTAGAGATATACCGACTGATCCGAGTCCTCCGGTCTTCATCTCCACTCCGATCTCCACGCGGGATCTCCGGTCGTCGCCTTCTCGCCGGAAGGGCACCACGTCGCCTGCATCTTTTACGGGCTCCCGCCTCTATACCGAGGCAACTCGGGCATAAAGCCGGCAACTCGACATGCTCAAGACATGCTGTAGAATGTGTAGTGTAGTGTCTCACTTGGGTTTTGGTTGCCTTGATGGAGGAATGAAGAACTTTGGAGAGGGTTTCTCCATTTGTTGCATGAATGAATAATGTGAGATAGATGAAAATGAGAACAACCAAACTCTCTCATTTTTCTCTCCTCTCTCCTTGGAAAAGTGGCCGGCCTGCACAAATTGGAAATGGTGGAGGGACAAAAACCAATCCATGAAGGGAGGTGAGTGTAGGATAAATTGAAGGGGTGACCATATCCAAAGACAAGAAAACATCAACCATGCTTACACCTTAATCACATCAAATCTCATTAATGCAAAAGCATGGATGAAAGATATCATAATCAACACAATAGCAAGAAACCCCCTCCACAAAAGTTATTTGCACAATTGCAAAACCCCCTCCATCGGAAAAGTCCGGCCGGGAAAGAACAAAGGAAAACCGGCCTGAACGGAAAGCAAACTGGCAACTCCAGAAAACTGGTCCCGTAATAAATTACCGGAAAACCCCCATACTGTGCATACACACCCGCATCTGTATTCCGACCGGATACAAATGCAATGAGACAAAATCTACACTGTACTAAACTAGGATCCGGCTTAAACCAAAGCCGGCTAGTAATATCCGTCCGATCCTGATCCGTGCAATACCGCACGTATCCGATCGAACCCTGCCATATCTCCATACGGCCTCTACAGCTTTTCGCCCGAAAGCTTGAGTAACTAAAAGTGTGGTGGACTCTAAAGACTCGTCAATACTATGGTTGTGGATTTAACCACTAGCACGTCAGAGGTATAAGCCAATACGTAACGGGCCACCAGCTATTGACAAAAAGGGACGTCGATGAGCGAACTCATCCTGACACCCTACTGAGCCTGTCAGTGACAATATCCGTACAGTCCGGTCCGTTCATCTATGAGCATCGCATGTCGGGCCTAGGGGTTGGTAAAAGTCAGACCCCCAAAAGCGGTACAAGTCGTGTCGGAGTGTAGCCCAGAACACCCTGAGATACTACTGGAATACCTACCAGTAAATCTCCTGCCTTGGCCAAGGTCTTCGTGTAATGGCTCTCCTAGACACAGCGCGACCTCACCCCCAATACCGGGAGAGACGAACCCCTGAAGATCTGCTCACTGCCTCCATGTGGCTCGGGACTGTACCCAACTAAAACCTGTTTGCACGACTCCTTTGAGCCGTGGTAGGGTAGTAATCAAAGTACAGTGGGAACTCACACGAGACAAATAATGATCCCCAGGTCGATGAACTAACCTGTACACATGTCACCTGGGAACTGCTATCTGACGTCAGGTATAAGACCAACTAGCATGTTCCCGGCGAGTCCTGTCCGGTGTACTCATAACCCAATGAGCACCTGTATACATCTTAGGTGATCCAACTGACACCAGTGGCTTGTGAGACCGGCCACCGCCCCTCGTCGGGGTCTCGACTGTATACACTAGTCTACTCTGGAGAATCGATGCCCTGTCTCGAAACTCCCACGACTAGGGACCTTTTAAGGATGTGCTTATAGACTCCAGCTCTCACTTATATGATCGCCCTCATACTGCTGGCAGTCAAGCAAGAATCCTAGGGGCTCTATCAACGTGTAATAGCGACCTGTCAGGTCACCTAAAACAGTACACGATGATAAAGGTAAACCAGATAGCATACTATCATCTCGAGTAAGACTGTCCTACCGGGATAGGTCCTCCCTCAATCATTGCAATCACGTGCCTGTGATCCAATAATTGACTCTGAGGGCACTATCTCCAACAATCTCCCACTTGCACTCAAGGCTAATTATTGCGATGTCGCATACTCACAGCCCGTGTGATACCGAACACCCAACTCCTCTACTAGTCAGTCTCACAAAACTCGTTTGTGAAACTATTGCGTTCGAGGAATAGCATCAGTGAGTGGATCCGCCTGGATGTTTCTTTCTATGTCTCTCTCTATATCTGAAGTTCGCGGAGAAAGCCATCTCCCGAAATGAGCAATACCTGTCTTAGAATGTCTGGATGTCTGATGGGACCTAGCTCATAAGTGAACTTCAAATCCAAAATTCTTAGACTGTATCGTCAACTGAATCTAATCAGTATCCTGCGCCATGCCTCCCTCAGTATTGCCTTGGACCACCTGTCCAAAATACTGCCCCTCGTCAGAAGGAAAAAACTAAAACTCTGACAACCTCCTTGTCGTCCATGTCTCCTTGGAAGCCTTGAATGATAACTGTTTCCCGAATGGGGCTTTCGTTATCATATCCCTAGAACAGCCACTTAAGTTCTAAAACTGCTTCCGACTGTTCCTCCAGGATTGGATCAATATCAACTTATTGCATCTAGTGCAAGAACAACATTTGGTGTGGTACTTGACATCTCATGATTGACTCAATTGCCTAAGCAAGTGACCTGCCAATCATGCGTATCCCTCTCCCCTTTAGTCTGTAAGACACCTTTAGAGAGGGTGACTCCATTACCTGCAGGTACACTACCGTGCCAGGAGTCGTCCATTCTAAATACTCTTAGAATGCTGTCAAAGTACCCTGATTGGGAAACCACCCAAATCTAGATCTAAAACTATAGATCTAGTAACCAGTATGTCTGATATAATGTCCAATTCCCATATGGAGAAAACACTGTGTGACGACCAAAGTATAACCGATCGTAGTACAGGAATATCACTTCCTACTACCTTCTCAACAAATCCATCCCCTATTCTGATGACGTCAAATCTATGACTGTCACATCAGAAATAGATGATCTATCTCCGCTATATCTGCTTTAGTCTATAAATAGACATAAGCCTGATGTCCACCAATGCTTCCGCTGCTCCCACTGACTACGACAACCCTCTGGCAGAGTCATATAGACGTGCACTTCTAAAGCTAGTTTAGAACGACGCTATACTCATCCTCCCACCGGGTCTCACAGCCTGGAACAACAACAATGGCAAGTGTGGGTAAACAAGAACCTCCCTGCCACCGTCCTTGAGGCTACCGGAGTACCTCTCGGGTGCCTGAGGTTACCCACCTTATCTGCGGAGTGGCCAATGGAATGTCAAATCAGATTGAATCTTTAGGTTCATTATCAAATCTTCAGTAATCGTTTGCGGTTCTGGAATCACTTCCAGTTCTACCATACTCCCACTGCTGTTTTTGAAAAAATCCTTTTTTAATAAAACTGTGGCGAGTCTTGAACAATATTTCTATTGATCTGTCAGATGGTAGAAAATCAACCCTCGTCATAGCCTGGGTCAACCCACAAACAGCCATTACAAAAACGTGCCTTGAGTTGTCCAGTGTCTGGTTTTAATCATAAGCCGGACAACTCCCCGTACCTTAACAACGTTAAGATATGAACTGTTCTATATCCAATATAGAACCAGAGGCACTGATTTAATTGAACCAGATTCAAATATTGCAACTATCTCCAGTGCATGTCAACTAAATGGAAGGAGGCCGATCAGCGTTACTCAACTTAGGGATGCTTCCAATTATGAGTAACCAGAAAGAGAAGTAATTACTATCAACTGAATACCATACACAAGTATCTACATCTTCGATCACTTTGAAGAATCCCGATACTTGCTATACCTGGTTCTCTACTCTATTCAAATACCTATAACTCCTCAAAACTCAGACCCTGTGTTTCTACGAAACACATGTCTAAGAACTAGAGAAGTTAAAAGTAAACAGAATATAGTATGAGGACCAACCCCTCTGTCCTAATGGACACTGGACAACATACAATACTATGTATAAGTCGGCTGAGTCTAACAACTCTTTCACTGTGCGTCGTAGGTTGAAAACTGTACTTGTGGTTAAGAAGAATTACACCGCTGTTTAATGCTCCTTACCTAACCATCCACTGATATAGGTAAATGTCATCGACATAATAACAAAAGGTATATCTCACTCTATGAAAATAGACGTACAGATATATCAATTTGAAATTGGTGCACCACAGCGGATATTCAAAACCAAATATTTGCCGACCGGCAAACAGCCCAGATGATCTCCTTAAATATCACCGATTACAACGAATCCTGATATAATGAGGATGATCACCCAATTCCCAATAACTTACTCCCACTCATCATCTGTAAAACCATACAGATGTGAGAATCAAACCTGGTAAATACATTCCCTGGAGCAAGTGTCTAATCGGGAAATCAGTTTTCTTTTAACAGTACACAGTGAAACTGAAACATTGAAATGTTTCGGTGGGGTATCCCGGTATTCTTAGTAATGCCTCTTCCATTATCCAGATTCACAACTATAACCGTATAATTCTTTGCCACCTCTGCAAATCCCTTTATATGTCTTTAGTCATTACCTTCTGCACACCCCTTAGGCCAAATGGTTTTCTCCCTTCCCTACCGTTCGGCACCAGCCTATGGTTTGGAAGAAGACTATCCAATAAGCATAATGGGTGTACTGTCCTAGTCCTAGGAGCACTCGCAATGCGAGAGAAGGTGAAGATAAAAGACAACCGAATAAACCTTATTCCTATTTCTCCTAGACCGGAATCCATCCCCGAACTGGAACAAGTTCCTTTCGAGTTCGTATATAACCATACGATGGAGTATCCAATAAACTGTGGATCTTCGTAGTGATACGGAGTGTCCTGGAGAAATACAAAGGTGATTTAGGATTGGCGAAGAAATACTTGGTTTGGTCGTGAATATCAGTCGCAATTTACTTTGCCCTCTTACTAATCCCTTGCTTTGTCTGAACTTAATACCTCCTGTACACCGTTTAGGCTAACTGGTTTTCTTCATTCCCTACCGGTCGGCACCAGCCTATGGTTTGGAAGAAGACTATCCAATTTGCGTAATAGGTGTACTACTCCTAAACCAAGGAGTACTCGCAATGCGAGAGAAGGTGAAAAGAAAAGACAACTGAATAGTCCTATCCGTTTTCTCCAGAACCGGAAACCATCCTCGAATTCCTTCGAGTTCGTATCTAACCATACGATGGTTTTGTCCAATGGAAGTGGACGTTCGTAGCAATACGGGGTGTCCTGGAGAAAAGAGTAAAAGTAGGAGTGGCAATGAGGTTAGCGACTCTGACAATCCAAAAGTCAGTGTTAAGAAGGTTCGGTCAACTTGGTCACTGAGTCATAGTCATAGGGTCGGGTCAATGGTCGCTGCCAGAGAGAGAGAGAAAAGAAACACTCAGCGTGCACTCTATCCTAGATCAGAATGGTTACCAATTTATCTAATCTGGAAACCTCCCACTGTACCTCAAATTCTCCTCCAAACCTGAAAGAAGAATTAGTCGGGGTCACCCGAGGAGTAAACCAACTCATCAGTGGGAATCGGGATCCAACTCTCATCGCATGATAACGTGACGGAATCCGCTCACGGTATCATACTCCAGAAGGTATGCGCATATCTGGCAAGTTTCAGTTCTTTTGAAACTCCCGATGTGATTTTTACCCCATGCTCTTATGACCTTGACTTTGGCCAACAAATCATAAGTCACATGTCAAGTTCTGCCCGTCATTCTCCAGGTTAATTTGAGCCCACCCGTACAAGCCCTTGACTTTGGCCAACAAGGCTATACGACTGCCCCAAACCAACGCATCTATCTATGCTGCATATGAATAACCAACAGCTACCAAACACTGTGCCTTGACTTTGGCTAACAAACACAGCTTGAATACTATTGACTACCCATATGAAACGACGGAGGGCTACGAATGGTTTCTGGCGAAAACCTTTAACGTAATGAACTTGATATCGTTGAAGGAACGGATAGCTTTTTAGAAAATATAGTGACGAAAACCTTTACTAAAGAGGTCACTCCCGGTGAAGGGATCTCGGCTCTTTCCCCGTAGAATGGGGTGCAGGATATTCCAACTGAATACCACGGTGCAAAGCAAAAGTAATCGGCTATAGTGAAGTTAATGCCCTGACGCAAACTTCTGTCCAAGGGGTCACTCCCGGTGAAGGGATCTCGGCCCTTGCCTCGTCGACTGAGGAGCAGGGTATTCCAAATGAATACCACGATGCAAAACAAAAGTGAACGTCCTTGCAATAACAGCTTTTTGAAAAGTGTTCTAACAACATCATAATAGGTTTGTTTATCTTGCATTGATCCGAATCAACGCAGTCCCATCAATTGATCACACCACAAAGAACGAAAATATACTCACGTACGTATATGCCATCCGCATTCGCCACTGGGTCCCGTCATCACCCGTTAGGTTAGCTAACTAACGGCAGAGCGGGGACTGGACTAGCACGGATGAAAAACATATACAACATCTACTAATATATATACCAATATATTATATTCGCTCAAGGCGTGATAAGAAATGCAACATCATAGAAATGTACAGCATCACAGAACAATACAGATATCTGGGATCCTCGGGTTTCACAGAGCCACTACTGAAACCCGACGTTCCCCTGGTCGTGTGGATAGCCTGTGCAATGAAATCCTAGACCCCTACGGGCGCGGCAAGTCACCCGCCAAAACCTGAAGCGAGGCAGCCCCCTTCAGCGCCGTGAATGGACCACCCAGCACTCCACGGAATCCGGCAACTTGGGCACCCCTCCTGGGTCAACCTGTACCCCCTACGAGTGCGGCGAATAGCCCGCCAATTCTTGAGTGAAGCCCCCTCCGTCCCAATGCCATGAGATGCGGGCTTGTTGCCTTCCAGAACCCGGCTATCCGTGCACTCCTCCGCGGGGTAATCCTAGTACAGAAAATAAAATATACATACACCGGGTACATCGACCGCAACCAGGTCGTGCCCCAAAAGAATAATACAATCAGGCAGTGACGGCAGTCCACATGTCGGACGCTCGCCCCGCAATATCAAATGTACATAATACAACAGCACTGTACTAGCATTGCATCCAGGCTATCCCCCACGACCGATCCGCAACAACACATCATAAACACAGAACATCAACGTGAAAGTCACGTTCGCAAATCCGTCTAACCGGGCTATAGCAGTTAGACCGGATTTACCGATCGAGTGACATTCACGGTCGCAGATATAATGTAAATACTGTGAAAAATGTGTTTAAAATTTTCCGATTGATCAAAAATAAACTAGTGGGCCCTAAACCAATACTGCAGCAGTTACAGAAATTATGAGCCCAATTTTAATGTCCCAAAAACCCTATTTTCACAACAGAAGCCCAATGGAAAAAACTAGCCCACTGATCCCTTCAATCGGTCGCGGAACCGCGGCTCCATGTAGGGTTATGCCGTGGTTCCGCGCTTCGATGAAGGGAACAGTGTATCGTATTTTTCCAGTGGCCTTAATTCTTCTAGTAAAGTACTTTTATACAACCTGAAAAATTTTTAAAGACCAAAAAATTTCAACAGAAAACTGTCGGGACAAAATACGGGTTTTTGGACATTTCGATCGATCGGAACTGAAAAACACATTACACAAAGCTAGACTATGTTAATGGCGAGGCTCTGATACCACTGTAAGTGCACGGCGGCGCCCCGGCCGTCAATCCGACGGCCAAACGCGGAAACGGTGATAAACTTTAATTTTGCGGACTTAGCAAACCGGCACCACCGCGCACTAAACCCCGAATCTTGCCATTAAACTAGTCTAAGCTAACAAGAGGATGGGTTAGAGATATACCGACTGATCCGAGTCCTCCGGTCTTCATCTCCACTCCGATCTCCACGCGGGATCTCCGGTCGTCGCCTCCTCGCAGGAAGGGCACCACGTCGCCTGCATCTTTTACGGGCTCCCGCCTCTATACCGAGGCAACTCGGGCATGAAGCCGGCAACTCGACATGCTCAAGACATGCTGTAGAATGTGTAGTGTAGTGTCTCACTTGGGTTTTGGTTGCCTTGATAGAGGAATGAAGAACTTTGGAGAGGGTTTCTCCATTTGTTGCATGAATGAATAATGTGAGATAGATGAAAATGAGAACAACCAAACTCTCTCATTTTTCTCTCCTCTCTCCTTGGAAAAGTGGCCGGCCTGCACAAATTAGAAATGGTGGAGGGACAAAAACCAATCCATGAAGGGAGGTGAGTGTAGGATAAAGTGAAGGGGTGACCATATCCAAAGACAAGAAAACATCAACCATGCTTACACCTTAATCACATCAAATCTCATTAATGCAAAAGCATGGATGAAAGATATCATAATCAACACAATAGCAAGAAACCCCCTCCACAAAAGTTATTTGCACAATTGCAAAACCCCCTCCATCGGAAAAGTCCGGCCGGGAAAGAACAAAGGAAAACCGGCCTGAACGGAAAGCAAACTGGCAACTCCAGAAAACTGGTCCCGTAATAAATTACCGAAAAACCCCCAAACTGTGCATACACACCCGCATCTGTATTCCGACCGGATACAAATGCAATGAGACAAAATCTACACTGTACTAAACTAGGATCCGGCTTAAACCAAAGCCAGCTAGTAATATCCGTCCGATCCTGATCCGTGCAATACCGCACGTATCCGATCGAACCCTACCATATCTCCATACGGCCTCTACAGCTTTTCGCCCGAAAGCTTGAGTAACTGAAAGTGTGGTGGACTCTAAAGACTCGTCAATACTATGGTTGTGGATTTAACCACTAGCACGTCAGAGGTATAAGCCAATACGTAACGGGCCACCAGCTATTGACAAAAAGGGACGTCGATGAGCGAACTCATCCTGACACCCTACTGAGCCTGTCAGTGACAATATCCGTACAGTCCGGTCCGTTCGTCTATGAGCATCGCATGTCGGGCCTAGGGGGTTGGTAAAAGTCAGACCCCCAAAAGCGGTACAAGTCGTGTCGGAGTGTAGCCCAGAACACCCTGAGATACTACTGGAATACCTACCAGTAAATCTCCTGCCTTGGCCAAGGTCTTCGTGTAATGGCTCTCCTAGACACAGAGCGACCTCACCCCCAATACCGGGAGAGACGAACCCCTGAAGATCCGCTCACTGCCTCCATGTGGCTCGGGACTGTACCCAACTAAAACCTGTTTGCACGACTCCTTTGAGCCGTGGTAGGGTAGTAATCAAAGTACAGTGGGAACTCACAAGAGACAAATGACGATCCCCAGGTCGATGAACTAACCTGTACACATGTCACCTAGGAACTGCTATCTGACGTCAGGTATAAGACCAACTAGCATGTTCCCGGCGAGTCCTGTCCGGTGTACTCATAACCCAATGAGCACCTGTATACATCTTAGGCGATCCAACTGACACCAGTGGCTTGTGAGACCGGCCACCGCCCCTCGTCGGGGTCTCGACTGTATACACTAGTCTACTCTGGAGAATCGATGCCCTGTCTCGAAACTCCCACGACTAGGGACCTTTTAAGGATGTGCTTATAGACTCCAGCTCTCACTTATATGATCGCCCTCATACTGCTGGCAGTCAAGAAAGAATCCTAGGGGCTCTATCAACGTGTAATAGCGACCTGTCAGGTCACCTAAAACAGTACACGATGATAAAGGTAAACCAGATAGCATACTATCATCTCGAGTAAGACTGTCCTACCGGGATAGGTCCTCCCTCAATCATTGCAATCACGTGCCTGTGATCCAATAATTGACTCTGAGGGCACTATCTTCAACACAACCTTTCCATTTACACCAAGTAAACTTCTCAAGATATACTTGCTCCTGATGGGGATTTAACCCTTCAGATATAGCTACCAAAGTCCATACTTTGTTGGTGTATAAGGATTCCATCTCAGATCGCTAAGCATCCAGCCATTCTTACAGAGTCTTACTCTTGATGGCCAGCTCGAAACTAGTTGGGTCATCATCTCATGATGCAATCCTCGCTCCCACTGTCATAGAGAAACCGAAGTAACTCTCAGGTGGGTGAGGAACCCTACTAGATCATCGGAGAGGCTGAGGTTCGTTGGTATCTACTGAATCCTTTGGTTGTACCAAATCATCTGCTGTATTTTGTATAGCTGGAACCTTTCCAGTTCTACATTACAGACCTTGCCTCGAGCTTGTCCGGATTTTTCTTTTAGACATAGGCCGGACAACCCCAAATCTTAACTAACTTAAGATATGGGCTCTTCCCTTTCCATATCATATATGAAGTGGTAGGCAACTGATTTGATTTGAACCCTATTCAATAGGTATGCAGCTTCATAAGTGCATAACCCCCAAAAGGAAATAGGTAACTCAGAAGTACTTATCATAGAGCACACCTTATCATATAGGGTGCGACTGCTCCGCCCCGAAATACCATCGTGCAATGGTGTATATGGAGGAGTAATGCTGAGAGAGAATCTCATTCTCCTTATGAATAGTCCAGAATTTCCGTGCTCAAGTATTCTCCTCGTCGATCACATCAAAGGACATAATACTTATACCCGTATTTTGGTTCTCTACTTCTCGCTTATATTCTGTGAATATCTCAAAAGGTTCGGACTCATGTTTTAACAGGAACATATGACTGAATCTTGAGAGATTATCAGAGAATATAATGAAGTATAAAGAATCAGTCCTGGCATGTGTAGACAGGAGACCTTACATACATCATCATGTAACAGTCCCAAGAGTTCATTAACTCTTTCTCTGTTTACAATAAACAGAGCTATGGTCATCTTATCTTTATGACATGACTGGCGAGTTTCACAAGATGTAAATTCAAACTGCTTTAAATATGCATCTAAATGTAACTTCAGCTAGTCGGGTCGCATTGATATGACCTAGTCTACAATGCCTCAAGAAGGATTCGTTCATTTCTGAACTCTTCCTCTTGTGTGTGTTCTGTATACTAAGAACTGTAGTTTGATTCAGAACATTAATGCTTTTAGATAACGTGCCTGAACCGATCAACTTTTGATATAGGAAATGTTCAAAACATTATCCAACAATACAAAATTATATCCTTTCTTTACTAATAAAGAAATTGATATGATTTTGTATATCAGGTTCGGTATCTAATAACATTCGTTCAGAATCAATGTATTACTATACAGGGTGACAGTGACCAACAGACTTGGCTGCAACTCTTGCCCCGTTTTCTGCCTCATGAAACTTATCACCTGTTCTCAGTTTTTCTACCCTTTTGTAGCCCTATGTAACAGATTACATATCTGGGATCCTGATCCGGTATCATATACCCAGGATGCGGAGGATACTGAGAAACAGTTCTTTGTAATGAACACACCCGAAGATGATGCATCAGCATGCACTCTCTTCGTTTGGGCGGCACGGGAATTCTGGTAATCCCCAATTTCCTGCTCTGTCTTATAACAATTATAAGTTGGAGCGGGACCAACGTTCCCCAGCTCAGTATAACAAGCGGGTTCGGTCATATATCCGTATTATTATCTTGATTAAGGCGTGATATGGTCGCTACCTGGAGAGAGAGAGAAGAAAACACTCAGCGTGCGCTCTTTATAGAATAGATTGGTTTTTATTTTATCTAATCAGGATGGCTCCCACTGCTTTTAATCAAATCTTCCTTCAAACCCTAAAAGGAAAGACTAGCCGGGATTAATTACACACTACAAGTTCGCCAATCTTTCAGCCAGGCCAGTGTCGGTACTTTGAGGGAGGTGCCCCGTGCTTTCGCACGGACCTAATTAATGTAAACCTCGTTTTCCCAGAGGCATAACCTCGTTAACACCTTTCTAGACACCTACTTGATCGGCTAATTGTAATGTGTAAAACTCTCCCAGGAGTAACAATTACTCGCAGCGGGTATCGGGATCCAACTATCTCATAGAAGGTATGCAATCTCATTGCAAATTTCAACACTTGAAATTCCCGATAATATTTTGCCTCGAACGATCTATGACCTTGACAAGGTCAACAAACCATAGACCGCAAGTCAAGTTCAACCCGTCATTTCTTGATTGAATCAAACCAACCCGCACGACCCTTGACAAGGTCAACAAGGCCGCACGACTATCCTAACCCAATCTGCATCATATGCATAAGCAGATAAATACTGGTTAGCTACCGCACACTGCGCCTTGACAAGGTCAACAAACGCAGCACGAATACTAAACAGGATTTATCTGAAATGACGGAGGGCTACGACAGGTTTTTCTGAAAACCTATTGCGTAATGAACTTGATATCGTTGTAGGATCGAATGAATTTTGAAATGGAGTGTTTTTTAGGCTTTTCTAGTTTTGCTAAAGGAGTCACTCCCGATGAAGGGATCGTCGGTCCTTTCCTCGTCGAATGAGGTGCGGGATATATCATATATATCACTGTGCAAAGCAAAAACACTTAAAAGCAATCAAAATACAAACCGAGTGTGTAGCATCTGCCAGTTATTGCTAAAGGAGTCACTCCCGGTGAAGGGATCTCGGTCCTTTCCTTATCGAATAAGGTGCAGGATATATCATATATACCGCTGTGCAAAGCAAGAACTGTAGCTACCTGTTTTATTTTGAAATTCGATTCTACAACATGTTAGGTTTCTTTTATTTCATTAATCACATTAATGAAGTCCCATCATTTAAGTACCTAAACATCACAAATAAATACGACGTACACTTATGCCATCCGCATTCGCCTCGATGTCCCCTCGTGCACCGTTAGGTTAGGTAACTAACGGCAGAGCGGGGCAGGGCTAGCGCGGGTGTAAAACATAAGTAACGCCTATATAATATATCATATATACTATATACTGTATCTATCACAGAACATCACATGATCACATCACAGATATCGCAGCAGAAGAAACATATGAAATATTGGATATACTAGGATGTCCGTGTTTTCAATACGAGCCTGTATAAAACACGGATTCCACGGTCACGATGAATAGCCAAACCCACACCCCAAGACCCCTACGAGAGCGGCAAGCAACCCTACAAATTCTAGAGTTAGGAGACCCGGACTCGACTCCTCGAGTTGGTCTCCCACTGAACTCCAGAACCCGGTTACTTGTGCCCTCCTCCTTGGGTCTATCCTAGTGCGGAAATGTAAATAATATACAAACGGTGACTACTTCCGCAACCTGGAAGCGCCCCAATAAAAGAATATTACATACAAGTTTTTACATGAATTAAAATGAAAAACACTCATCTCACATAAAAACCCCCGGCTATTCAAACACGACGATCCAATATAACATATCCAGCAACACATAACATCACATGTCATCAACGTAAGTAAATATGCGCATCCCAATTATCGTTGACATATAGCAACGAAACCGGCGATATCACATATTACACTTACGGTCACAGAAAAGAAAGTGTAAAACTACAACAGTTGGAATCCGCAACCACCTCAGACATCGCATGCCTGACCAAATGAATTACTTAGACATCGCATGCCTAACAATATAAACCCCGCATTTTATTCTCATTATCGAAAACACTTTTCAATATCAAGTCGGGCAATTCAACAAGATTCCCAAAAAACTGATCGAATGCTCGTCGCAAACTTCAGTAGACAGTCGCACCCCCGATACCGTCGACGAAGTGCACCAAGGCGGAACACCGCTGTCGCGAGCACCCGAACGGATGCTTTCGGCGACGGGGTTCTCCTACAGTCACTTGGTCGGGGCTATGGGGTGTAGCTGTCTATTAAGTTTGTTGGAGATAGTGCCCTCATAGTCAATTATTGGATCGCAGGTACGTGATTGCAATGATTGCGGAGGACCTATCCCGGTAGGACAGTCTTACTCGAAATGATAGTATGCTATCTGGTTTGACTTTATCAGTCGTGTACATGATCAGGTTGTTGGAGATAGTGCCCTCAGAGTCAATTATTGGATCACAGGCACGTGATTGCAATGATTGAGGGAGGACCTGTCCCAGTAGGACAGTCTTACTCGAGATGATAGTATGCTATCTGGTTTACCTTTATCATCGTGTACTGCTTTAGGTGACCTGACACGTCGCTATTACACGTTGATAGAGCCCCTAGGATTCTTGCTTGACCACCAGCAGTATGAGGGCGATCATATAAGTGGGAGCTGGGGGTCTACAAGCATATCCTTAAAAGGTCCCTAGTCGTGGGAGTTTCGAGACCGGGCATCGATACTCCATTAGTAGACTAGTGTATACAGTCGAGACCCCGACGAGGGGCGGTGGCCGGTCTCACAAGCCACTGGTGTCAGTTGGATCACCAAAGATGTATACAGGTGCTCATTGGGTTATGAGTACACCGGACAGGACTCGCCGGGAACATGCTGTTAGTGTATATGCCCTAGAGGCCATTACTGTATCATACTAGTTTGTATATTACTTAATGGAAGCTTGGGATATTCACAGTTGTATATACAATCTTGCTCGAAATGGTAGTATGCTACTTGGTTTGTCTCTGCTTTAATATGTGCATGTGTTTCTTTTAGCATATTGCAGGTATACATATTAGTAGAGCCCTTAGGATCTTTGCTTGATTACCAGCGTTGTGATGGCGCTCGCACTCGTGGGAGCTGGGTAATCTATAAGCACATCCTTATACTGGTCCCTGGTCGTTGGACTATCGAGACAGGGCATCGATACTCCAGAGTAGACTAGCGTATGCGCTTCTCATCCCAGTGTGGGAGACGGTCTGTCCCACAGCCGTTAGTACGTCGTACTTGGGATAGTATGCGGGTGCTCGTTAGGTTACGAGTACACTGGACAGGACTCGTCGGGAACTGTTGGTTGGTAATATACCTATCGTCAGTTATCAGTTCCCAGGTGACATGAGTACAGCTTAGTCCGCTGACTTGACACTGTCACTTCGCCTCGAGTGTGTTCCCACTGCACTTTGATTACTACCCTACCACGGCTCAGAGGAGTCGTGCAAACAGGTAGTTTTTGGGTGCAGTCCCGAAGCACTTGGAGGCAGTGACGGTTAGACAGGATTCGTCTCTCCTGGTATTGGGGGTTGACATCGCGCTGTGTCCAGGAGAGCCATTACACGAGTAGTCCCTGGCCAGGGCAAGCGAGATATACTGGTAGGTTTCCAGTGTTATCTCAGGGTGTTCTGGGCTACACTCCGACACGACTTGTACCGCTATTAGGGGACTGACGTTCACCGCCCCCCTAGGCCCGCCATGCGATGTATCAGACGAACAGACCGGACTGTACGGAGATTGTCACATACAGGCTCAGTAGGAGTGCAGATGGGGTTCACCTCGTCAGTCTTCTTATCGACATCTACCTGGGGACCGTTACGTACAGCTAGTGCCGCTTGCGGTCTATGGTTAAACCCACTGCCAGCGTAGTGTCGAGTCTTTAGAGTCCCACACAGAGAGCTATTCGCCTTTAGGCAAAACGAGTAGAGGTCGCATGGTTTTGCGACAGGGTTCGTTCGCATCCGCGCACTTGTGCACGGTTGCTGTCCGGACAGTTTATACTAGCGGGCTTTGGTTTAAGCCGGATCCTAGTATATGATTTGAGATTGGTTTTTCTCATTGTTTTCGTGTTCCTCGGATCACGAATGCGGGTGCGTATGCACGGTTGCTTGAGATTGAGGGAGAGGACCTTGTTTAGGGTTAATGACTATTGTCATTTTATTAACCCTATTGTTTTTGTGTGTGTTATTGTTAATTAATAATTAGCTTAATTATTGTGCATGGTTGTTGTTGTTGACACTTTGACTTTGTTGACTTGTTGACCAAGTTGACAATTTGACCATGATCATTTCATTTGGAAGATGCTCTTTGATTCTTGCAAATTGCATTAATAATGAAATGATAATGGTCACCTCATGATTTACCATGACAATTTTCAAGCTAATTATACAATTAAAATAACTCACACATATTAGTGAGAATGGCTCACTAATTTATCATTCTATCATATCTTTTCTCTCTCTTGCTCATCCTCTCCCTCAAGCTCTCTCCCTCTCATGTGTTGAGAAACAAAGAGCTTGAGAAAAACCTTCACTTGATCTTCTCTACTCACTTCTAGGGTTCAAGTCTTAGCATTTCTTGCACTCTAGTTACTCCTAGCTTGGAGTTGAAGCTAAAGGTGGTGGCTTTCAAGTGGATCGTTCTTTGACGGAAGGAGACTAGCAAGGTGAGGCCTTTCTACCGTTCCGACGAGCAAGGAGAGAAGGACTAAAGACCAAAGGTATAACCTTTCCATCACTTAGCTACTTTGTAGTTAGGGTTAGCTAGTTTTAGTTTAGCAAAGATCCTCACAAGCTTGGTCCATGTTGCCTAAGTCATTAAAAATCCGTTTTTTATTATGTTTTCCGCCTCCCCGCAAGTACCGGGGTGGGCAACGTGGACTTACAGTGGTATCAGAGCCTAACTAAACTCAAACTAGCTAGGTAGTGAAGTGTAACGAAGTTTCGAAACCGAAAAATCCAAAAACCGAACTTTGAAAAACCCTAGTTTCTGTTGAAATTTTTTCTGCTCAAAATAGAAAACTTTATATTTGTAAATTCATCTCAGGGTTTTTTAAAAACACCCATGAAAAACGAGACAGAGAGTCATCCAAACCGCCGCGCTTCCGCCGCACGAGGTAGGCTCGTGCCGCGGAAGCGCCGCGGTTTGATGCCCTCTCTGCATCGATTTTCGTGCAGTGTCTTACTGTGTTGTTTTTGGGATTTTTAGGATATATAATATATGCCCAGATTTTCCAGAACTAAAATTTGCTTTTGTGGGCCTATAAATCCGTATTTTTTCGAAACTTCACTACGCTTTAACTACATCGGTTATATCTGTAATGCTTGCATGTATTGAACGTCGGCTAATCGCTATAAGACGATTAGTCGGGGTTATACATGATCTGTGATTGTTGTTGGTTTGTGGATATGAATGGATTGGATTGTCGCGGGTGAATAGCCGGGTTGGATGTGAGATGAGCGTTGTTTTTCTTTCATTCATTTGTAACATGTAAATTGATGTAATAATATTCTTTGTATGGCCGCACAACCGGGTCGGGGTTGTAGCCGTCATTGTATAATTCTTTTTACTGTTTTTGCTCCTAGGATAGACCCATGGAGGGGTGCACAAACTACCGGGTGTCTCGAAGCGCCGAGTGGCCTACTCACGGTGGTGAGGGAGGTTGCTTCGCTTCGGGTGCTTGGCGGGTAGTTTGCCGCACCCGTAGGGGTCTTGGGGGGGTATTGGCTATTCACCGCGACCGTGTAATCCGCTTTGCGTTGCAGGCTCGAACGCATTGCGGATTCCTAGTATATCCAATGTATTCATCTGTGATCTGTAATGTCTATCATTGCTGTATATATATATATATATAACTATTTAGGCGTTGCTTATGTTTTACAGCCGCGCTAGCCCAGCCCCCGCTCTGTCGTTAGTTAAGTAACCTAACGGGTGATGACGGGGCCCCGTGGCGAATGCGAATGGCATAAGCGTACGTCATATTTTGGTTGTTTTCTGCAATGGTAGGATTAAATGATGGGACGCATTAAAAGAACTAATGCAAGAAATAAACCAAGTAAAAGTCGATTGGAACACTTTGAAAACCACTCGGTTCTTTTCAAAACTAAACTTTTAAACGCGGAGCTTGAACCACTCCTTTTAAAAGCTATCTCGTTCCATCGATTATATCAAGTTCACTACGTTCACGGTTTCGCCAAAACCATCCGTAGCCCTCCATCATTTCGGTTAAATATTCGGTAGTATTCAAGCTATGTATTTTGACCTCACGCCAAGGCATAGTGATTGGTAGCTACCGGATATTTATCCGTTGCATAGATAGAATGCGTTGATTTGAGACAGTCGTGCTGCCGTTTTGGCCTACGTCAAGGGTAGGTACGGGTGGGTTCAAATTAACCAGGATAATGATGGGAAGAACTTGACATGTGACTTATGACATTTTGACCTCACGCCAAGGTCATAAGAGCATGGGGCAAAAATCCACATCGGGAGTTTCATAAGTACTGAAACTTGCTAGATTTGCATACCATTTGGAGTGTGGTGATTCTGGTAGGATTCCTTCAGTTTCGTCACGCGATGATATTTGGATCCCGATCCTACTGTGAGTATATGCTACTCCCCGGGAAAACTCTCACTTAACGATCAATGCTATAAACCTAGTAGGTGCCTAGAAAGGTGTTAGCGGGGCTACGCCCACAGGGAAAAGAGGTTACTTAATTAAGGAACTTCGCGAAAGCGTTGGAAAACCTCCCTCGAAGTACCGACACTGGCCTGGCTGAACGGTTAAGCAAGTATTGTACGGTGAGAATGATCCCGGCTAATCCTTTTCTTTACGGTTTGAGAAGGGATTCGAGAGACAGTGGGAGCCATCCAGTTTAGACAAACTAAAAACCACTCTAAACTTGCAAGAGCATCATGCTAAAGTGTTTCTTTTCTCTCTCCTAATTGCAGCGACCATTCAACATGACCGGACTTAAGTTACTATTAGATAAAAACATATTGACAGGGCCAAACTACAAAGATTGGCTCAGGAATGTCAAGATGGCTATCACTTATGACAAGCTGGGGTATATACTTACCACCAAAGCTCCCCCTGTCCCAGGTCCCACCTCCAGCGTCGCGGATGTAGAAATCCGTAAGACATGGGAGATAGATTGCGCGAGGGCCAGATGCCTCGTACTAGCCTCGATGGACAACGAACATCAGAGGAGGCACGAGAATATGGACCTAGAGTCCATATTTCTCCATACAAAAGAACTGTATGGAGAGCAGTCTCGTATCGCAAGATACGAAGTGTCGAAGAAGCTCTTTTCGGCAAGGTTGGCCGTCGGATCATCGGTAGCGGACCACGTGCTTAAGATGATCGGCTACATAGAGGAGCTCGCGGACCTAGGGACCACGTTGGAGAATGAACTCTATACCGATTTGATTCTCCAGTCCCTTCCTTCCACTTACGCCCAGTTCATTCTTAACTTCAACATGCAAGGAAAGGAGGTTGAACTTGCCGAGCTTCTGAACATGTTGAGGACTGCTGAGGGCACCCTACAGAAGGGTAGGGAGACATCCACTTTGTTTGTAGGAGGATCTTCCTCTTCTAGGTCCAGGGCGAAAGCCAAGGGCAAGAAGAAGAAAGCCCCCGCCAAACCAAGAGGCGGTGTCGGTAAAGTGGATACGAAGGGAAAGGGTAAAGCAACAAAGGTAGCGGGGAAGATGGTAGGGAAGGAAGAATGCTTCTATTGTCACAAAAGTGGCCACTGGAAACAAGATTGCAAGGCTTGGAAAGCCAGAACACAGGATTTGAAGCGAGTTGCAGCTTCAGCTTCAGGTGTGTATGTTATTGAAAACTGTCTATCAATAAACTCTACATCCTGGGTATTGGATACCGGATCAGGATCTCATATCTGTAATTCTTTGCAGGCGTTGAGAAAGCGTAGAGTTTTGAAGGCAGGTGACATGACCCTCAGAGTTGCGAACGGTGCTAGCATGGATGCAGAGGCCGTGGGGGACTATCACCTGGGATTATCTGATGGACACTTTTTGGTTTTGCGTAGTTGTTATTATGTACCAAATGCAACCTGTAACATCATTTCTGTATCTTTATTATCTAAAGAAGGTTATGATTTGCATTTGTAAGTAATGTAGTGAACATTCACCTTAATCAAGTTTTGATTGGGTCAGGTACATTGAACAACGGTATTTACGTTTTAAACCAACCGCAGGTTTTCAATATCCAGAATACACACAAAAGAAAGTCTCCAGAAATTAATAAAACTTTCTTATGGCATTGTAGACTGGGTCACATCAATGAGAGAAGATTGACTAAGTTACATACTGAAGGATATTTGGATCCGTTCGAATATCAATCGTATGCAACTTGTCAATCCTGTCTCAAAGGAAAGATGACAAAGGCTCCGTTTTCTGGACACGGAGAAAGAGCGAGCGAGCTCTTGGGACTCGTACACAGCGACGTGTGCGGTCCAATGTCTACACATGCGCGAAGCGGTTTTTCTTACTTCATTACTTTTACGGATGATTTCTCAAGATTCGGACACATCTTCTTATTGAAGCATAAATCCGAAGCTTTTGATAAGTTCCAGGAATATAAGAATGAAGTAGAAAAACAAACCGGCAAAAGTATCAAGATCCTAAGATCGGATCGAGGAGGAGAATACTTAAGTGCCGAATTCCTGAATTACTTAAAAGAGAATGGAATTCTCTCTCAGCTTACTCCTCCATACACTCCGCAACATAACGGTGTATCGGAGAGACGGAACCGAACCCTATTGGATATGGTACGGTCCATGATGAGTAACGCTGAGTTACCGCAATCGTTCTGGGGGTATGCGCTAGAAACAGCGGCATATCTTTTGAACCGTGTTCCCACTAAGACTGTGCCTACCACACCATATGAGTTATGGAGTGGGAAGAAACCCTATCTTCAATACTTGAAGATTTGGGGATGTCCAGCTTATGTCAAAAAGCAGCATACGGACAAGCTCGAGGCACGCTCAGTACTGTGCAAGTTTGTGGGATACCCAAAGAACTCCAGGGGGTATCTTTTCTATTACGCAGAGGAACAAAAAGTCCTTGTTTCTCGTAATGCCCATTTTCTGGAACATCAGTTTTTAGAAAAAGAAATAAGTGGGAGCGCAATAGAACTGGAAGAAATTCCAGAACCACAAACTATTACTGAAAGCTTAGAGGAACCAGAAGGTTCGAAAGAACAGGACATTCCTATGCCACTCCGCAGGAGTAGTAGGCAGTCTCATCCGCCCGAAAGGTACTACGGTTTTCTCATTGACGGGGATAGAGAGGACTGCATCCTAGATTGTGATGAGCCTACTAGCTTCCAGCAAGCCATTCAGAGCGTCGACTCGGTAAAATGGCTGGATGCAATGCGGACCGAGATGGAGTCCATGTACACCAACAAAGTATGGACGTTGGACATTGCTCCAGACGGGGTAAAACCCGTAGGATGCAAGTGGATCTTCAAAAGGAAGATTGGTGTAGATGGACAGGTTGAGACCTATAAAGCTAGACTGGTAGCAAAGGGTTTTCGTCAGCGACCTGGTTTGGACTATGACGAGACCTTTTCTCCAGTAGCTATGCTGAAATCCATTCGGATCCTTCTTGCCATCGCTGCTTTCCACGATTATGAGATTTGGCAGATGGACGTAAAGACAGCTTTTCTAAATGGTCATTTAGAGGAGTGTGTCTATATGGACCAGCCAGAGGGTTTCATTCAGGGTGGGAGCAGCGGAAAGGTGTGCAAGTTGCTCAAGTCCATTTATGGACTCAAGCAGGCATCGCGGAGTTGGAACATCTGTTTTGATGAGACGGTCAAAGAATTTGGCTTTATCAAAAATCCAGATGAACCATGCATCTATTGTAGATTTGTAGCGAGAACTGTAGTATTCCTCGTTTTATACGTGGATGACATTCTCTTAATAGGAAATGACATTCCTATGCTACAATCTGTCAAGGGGTTCTTGTCACACAGGTTCTCCATGAAAGACCTGGGTGATGCCTCTTACATTCTGGGTATCCGGATCTACCGTGACAGATCCAAGAGGATATTAGGACTCTCGCAGTCCAGGTACATCGACACCATACTGAAGAGATTCAGTATGGAAGATTCCAAGCGCGGTAATCTACCGGCTTGTCACGGGATCACTCTCTCCAAAGAGATGTCTCCCAAGACTGATTTGGAGAGGGATCGCATGTCTATTATACCCTACGCTTCTGCGGTAGGCTCTATAATGTATGCGATGTTGTGTACCAGACCGGATGTGGCTTATGCACTGAGTGTGGTAAGCAGGTATCAGTCAAACCCAGGGGAGAAACATTGGATAGCAGTAAAGAACATTCTCAAGTACCTGAGAAGGACTAAGGAGATGTTCTTGGTGTATGGCGGAAAAGACCTACAGATTGAGGCCTTTGCTGACTCCAGCTTCCAGAGTGACAAGGATGATTCCAAGTCCATGTCGGGTTTTGTCTTTACCCTCAATGGAGGGGCGGTGTGTTGGAAGAGCTCCAAACAGGAAACCGTTGCTGACTCGACTATGGAAGCGGAATACATCGCTGCATCTGATGCCGCAAAAGAAGCTGTCTGGATGAGGAAGTTCTTGAAAGAACTTCAGGTGGTTCCGTCCATTGTTGACCCAATACCTCTGTATTGCGACAACAACGGGGCTATAGCTTTAGCGAAGGAACCCAGGTCCCATCAGAAATCCAGACACATCTTAAGGCGGTATCACCTGATCAGGGAGATCGTAGATCGCCAGGAGATCGAGGTCCGGAGAGTTGCATCAGAGGATAACACAGCAGATCCATTCACCAAGGCCTTGCCCCAGACTCAGTTCGAGCGGCTGATCGAGATGATAGGTCTTCGATACGCCAGTACATGGCCTTAGTGCAAGTGGGAGATTGTTAGTGTATATGCCCTAGAGGCCATTACTGTATCATACTAGTTTGTATATTACTTAATGGAAGCTTGGGATATTCACAGTTGTATATACAATCTTGCTCGAAATGGTAGTATGCTACTTGGTTTGTCTCTGCTTTAATATGTGCATGTGTTTCTTTTAGCATATTGCAGGTATACATATTAGTAGAGCCCTTAGGATCTTTGCTTGATTACCAGCGTTGTGATGGCGCTCGCACTCGTGGGAGCTGGGTAATCTATAAGCACATCCTTATACTGGTCCCTGGTCGTTGGACTATCGAGACAGGGCATCGATACTCCAGAGTAGACTAGCGTATGCGCTTCTCATCCCAGTGTGGGAGACGGTCTGTCCCACAGCCGTTAGTACGTCGTACTTGGGATAGTATGCGGGTGCTCGTTAGGTTACGAGTACACTGGACAGGACTCGTCGGGAACTGTTGGTTGGTAATATACCTATCGTCAGTTATCAGTTCCCAGGTGACATGAGTACAGCTTAGTCCGCTGACTTGACACTGTCACTTCGCCTCGAGTGTGTTCCCACTGCACTTTGATTACTACCCTACCACGGCTCAGAGGAGTCGTGCAAACAGGTAGTTTTTGGGTGCAGTCCCGAAGCACTTGGAGGCAGTGACGGTTAGACAGGATTCGTCTCTCCCGGTATTGGGGGTTGACATCGCGCTGTGTCCAGGAGAGCCATTACACGAGTAGTCCCTGGCCAGGGCAAGCGAGATATACTGGTAGGTTTCCAGTGTTATCTCAGGGTGTTCTGGGCTACACTCCGACACGACTTGTACCGCTATTAGGGGACTGACGTTCACCGCCCCCCTAGGCCCGCCATGCGATGTATCAGACGAACAGACCGGACTGTACGGAGATTGTCACATACAGGCTCAGTAGGAGTGCAGATGGGGTTCACCTCGTCAGTCTTCTTATCGACATCTACCTGGGGACCGTTACGTACAGCTAGTGCCGCTTGCGGTCTGTGGTTAAACCCACTGCCAGCGTAGTGTCGAGTCTTTAGAGTCCCACACAGAGAGCTATTCGCCTTTAGGCAAAACGAGTAGAGGTCGCATGGTTTTGCGACAGGGTTCGTTCGCATCCGCGCACTTGTGCACGGTTGCTGTCCGGACAGTTTATACTAGCGGGCTTTGGTTTAAGCCGGATCCTAGTATATGATTTGAGATTGGTTTTTCTCATTGTGTTCGTGTTCCTCGGATCACGAATGCGGGTGCGTATGCACGGTTGCTTGAGATTGAGGGAGAGGACCTTGTTTAGGGTTAATGACTATTGTCATTTTATTAACCCTATTGTTTTTGTGTGTGTTATTGTTAATTAATAATTAGCTTAATTATTGTGCATGGTTGTTGTTGTTGACACTTTGACTTTGTTGACTTGTTGACCAAGTTGACAATTTGACCATGATCATTTCATTTGGAAGATGCTCTTTGATTCTTGCAAATTGCATTAATAATGAAATGATAATGGTCACCTCATGATTTACCATGACAATTTTCAAGCTAATTATACAATTAAAATAACTCACACATATTAGTGAGAATGGCTCACTAATTTATCATTCTATCATATCTTTTCTCTCTCTTGCTCATCCTCTCCCTCAAGCTCTCTCCCTCTCATGTGTTGAGAAACAAAGAGCTTGAGAAAAACCTTCACTTGATCTTCTCTACTCACTTCTAGGGTTCAAGTCTTAGCATTTCGTGCACTCTAGTTACTCCTAGCTTGGAGTTGAAGCTAAAGGTGGTGGCTTTCAAGTGGATCGTTCTTTGACGGAAGGAGACTAGCAAGGTGAGGCCTTTCTACCGTTCCGACGAGCAAGGAGAGAAGGACTAAAGACCAAAGGTATAACCTTTCCATCACTTAGCTACTTTGTAGTTAGGGTTAGCTAGTTTTAGTTTAGCAAAGATCCTCACAAGCTTGGTCCATGTTGCCTAAGTCATTAAAAATCCGTTTTTTATTATGTTTTCCGCCTCCCCGCAAGTACCGGGGTGGGCAACGTGGACTTACACATGCTAGTTGGTCATATACCAGACGTCAGATGGCAGTTCCCTGGTGACATGTGTGCTGGTTAGTTCATCGACCTGGGGATCGTCATTTGTCTCGTGTGAGTTCCCACTGTACTTTGATTACTACCCTACCACGGCTCAAAGGAGTCGTGCAAACAGGTTTTAGTTGGGTACAGTCCCGAGCCACATGGAGGCAGTGAGCGTATCTTCAGAGGTTCGTCTCTCCCGGTATTGGGGGTGAGGTCGTGCTGTGTCTAGGAGTGCCATTACACAAAGTCCTTGGCCAAGGCAAGGAGATTTACTGGTAGGTATTCCAGTAGTATCTCAGGGTGTTCTGGGCTACACTCCGACACGACTTGTACCGCTTTTGGGGGTCTGACTTTTACCAACCCTTTAGGCCCGCCATGCGATGCTCATAGACGAACGGACCGGACTGTACGGATATTGTCACTGACAGGCTCAGTAGGGTGTCAGGATGAGTTCGCTCATCGACGTCCCTTTTAGTCAATAGCTGGTGGCCTGTCACGTATTGGCTTATACCTCTGATGTGCTAGTGGTTAAATCCACAGCCATAGTATTGACGAGTCTTTAGAGTCCACCACACTTTCAGTTACTCAAGTTTCGGGCGAAACGCTGTAGAGGCCGTATGGAGATATGGCACGGTCCGATCAGATACGTGCGGTATTGCACGGATCAGGATCGGACGGTTTGTACTAGTGGCCGTATGGTTATATGGCAGGGTTCGATCAGATACGTGCGGTATTGTACGGATCAGGATCGGACGGATATTACTAGCCAGCTTTGGTTTAAGCCGGATCCTAGTATAGTACAGTGTAGATTTTGTCTTTTTGCATTTGTATCCGGACGGAATACAAATGCGGGTGTGTATGCACAGTATCGGGGTTTTCCTGTAATTTATTACGGGACCAGTTTTCCGGAGTTGCCAGTTCGCATTCCGTTCCGGCCGGTTTTTCTTTGTTCTTTCCCGGCCGGACTTTTCCGATGGAGGGTGTTATTTGCAAGTTTGCAAATAACACTTGGTGGGGGGTTTTATTGCATAAGGTGTGATATGATAAGCATCTTTGCTTTTCATGTATTTATGAGATTAGGATGGATTTGAGGTTGATGTAAAGTTTAGTGATGATTATGTTTGGATGTGGTCACCCTCCTCCTTTTACTACACTCACCTCCCTCTTGCTTCATATTGTTATCCTCCACCATTTCTAAATGAGTGAGATTATTATCATGGTTGAGAAAAGAAAGAGAGAAGAAGAAAAGAGAAGAGAGGAAGAAAAATGAGAGTGATTCATTTTTGTGCATATCATTCTTCATCTCATTCCATTGCTAGAAAATTGAAAGCACCAATTTTCTATACACCATTCCTCCATCTATGGCAACCAACCCCAAAGTGAGACATACACTCTACACTATATTCCTACAGCAAATCTTGGACGCGTCGATTCGCCAGCTTCGCGCCCGAGTTGCCTCGGTATTGAGGTGGGAGCCCGTAAAAGTACCCGGCTTTGTGGTGCCCTTTCCGACAAGGAGGAGACGACCGGAGATCCCGCGAGGAGATCGGAGTTTTGATGAAGACCGGAGGACTCGGATCAGTCGGTACATCTCTTCTCTTTCTTGTTAGTAGCTTAGACTTGTTAATGGTCACGATCCGGGGTTTAGTGCGCGGTGGTGCCGGTTTGCTAAGTCCGCAAAAATTAAAGTTTATCACCGTTTCCGCGTTTGGCCGTCGGATTGACGGCCGGGGCGCCGCCGTGCACTTAGAGTGGTATCAGAGCCTCGCCATTAACATAGTCTAGCTTGGTGTAATGTGTTTTTCTGTTTCGATCGATCGAATGTTCCAAAACTGCATTTTAGTTCGAATCTGTTTCTGTTGAAAATTTTTGGTCTCGAAAAATTTTTCAGGTTGTAAATTATTAATTTACTGGAAAATCTAAGAGTTCTGTAAAAATTTGACGAAGTAACGCCACAGTGGGAGCGCGGAAGCGCCGCGAAAACCCCATTCCCGCGGCCCTTCCGCCGCGCACTATTCACATCACTTCACAAATTTTTTTCAGAGGCCTTCTGGGCTTAAAATATGGGTTTTGGAATATTAAAATTGGGCCCAGGATTTCTGTGAGTGCTACAGTTTTGATTGAAAGCCCACTTGTTAATTTTTTGATCGATCGGATATTTTAAACACATTTTTCACAGTATTTACATTATATCTGCGACCGTGAATGTCACTCGATCGGTAAATCCTGTCTAACTGCTATAGCCCGGTTAGACGGATTTGCGAATGTGACTTTCACGTTGATGTTCTATGTTTATGCTGTGATGTTGCGGATCGGTCGTGGGGATAGCCTGGATGCAATGCTAGTACAGTGTTGTTGTATTATGTACATTTGATATTGCGGGGCGAGCGTCCGACATGTGGACTGCCGTCACTGCCTGATTGTATTATTCTTTTGGGGAACGACCTGGTTGCGGTCGATGTACCCGGTATATGTATTGTTTACTTTCTGTACTAGGATTACCCCGCGGTGGGGTGCACGGATAGCCGGGTTCTGGAGGGCAACAAGCCCGCATCTCATGGCATTGGGACGGAGGGGGCTTCACTCTAGGATTGGCGGGCTATTCGCCGCACTCGTAGGGAGTACAGGTTGACCCAGGAGGGGTGCCCAAGTTGCCGGATTCCGTGGAGTGCTGGGAGGTCCATTCACGGTGCTGAAGGGGGCTGCCTTGCTTCAGGTTTTGGCGGGTGACTTGCCGCGCCCGTAGGGGTCTAGGATTTCATTGCACAGGCTATCCACACGACCAGGGGAACGTCGGGTTTCAGTAGTGGCTCTGTGAAACCCGGGGATCCCAGATATCTGTATTGTTCTGTGATGCTGTACATTTCTGTGATGTTGCATTTTTATTCACGCCTTGAGCGAAATATAATATATTGGTATATATATTAGTAGATGTTGTATATGTTTTTCACCCGCGCTAGTCCAGTCCCCGCTCTGCCGTTAGTAAGCTAACCTAACGGGTGATGACGGGACCCAGTGGCGAATGCGGATGGCATATACGTACGTCAGTATATTTTCGTTCTTTGTGGTGTGATCAATGATGGGACTGCATTGATTCGGATCAATGCAAGTTAAACAAACCTATTCTGATGTTGTTGGAACACTTTTCAAAAAGCTGTTATTGCAAGGACGTTCACTTCTGTTTTGCATCGTGGTATTCATTTGGAATATCCTGCTCCTCAGTCGACGAGGCAAGGGCCGAGATCCCTTCACTGGGAGTGACCCCTTGGACAGAAGTTTGCGTCAGGGCATTAACTTCACTATAGCCGATTACTTTTGCTTTGCACCGTGGTATTCAGTTAGAATATCCTGCACCCCATTCTACGGGGAAAGAGCCGAGATCCCTTCACCGGGAGTGACCTCTTTAGTAAAGGTTTTCGTCACTATATTTTCTAAAAAGCTATCCGTTCCTTCAACGATATCAAGTTCATTACGTTAAAGGTTTTCGCCAGAAACCATTCGTAGCCCTCCGTCATTTCAGTTAAATATTCGGTAGTATTCAAGCTATGTATTTTGACCTCACGCTAAGGCATAGTGATTGGTAGCTGCCGGGTATTTATCTGTTGCATAGATAGATGCGTTGGTTTGGGACAGTCGTACTACTATTTTGGCCTACGTCAAGGGTATGTACGGGTGGATTCAAATTAACCTGGATAATGACGGGTAGAACTTGACATGTGACTTATGATATTTTGACCTCACGCCAAGGTCATAAGAGCATGGGGCAGAAATCACATCGGTAGTTTCAAAAGAACTGAAACTTGCCAGATATGCGCATACCTTCTGGAGTGTGATACCGTGAGCGGATTCCGTCACGTTGTCATGCGATGAGAGTTGGATCCCGATTCCCACTGATGAGTTGGTATACTCCTCGGGTGACCCCGACTAATTCTTCTTTCAGGTTTGGAGGAGAATTTGAGGTACAGTGGGAGGTTTCCAGATTAGATAAATTGGTAACCATTCTGATCTAGGTTAGAGTGCACGCTGAGTGTTTCTTCTCTCTCTCTCTGGCAGCGACCATTGACCCGACCCTAGACTATGACTCAGTGACCAAGTTGACCGAACCTACTTAACACTGGCTTTTGGATTGTCCGAGTTGCAGACCTCATTGCCACTCCTACTTTTACCCTTTTCTCCAGGACACCCCGTATTACTACGAACGTCCACTTCCATTGGACAAAACCATCGTATGGTTATATACGAACTCGAAGGAATTTATTCGAGGATGGTTTCCGGTTCTGGAGAAAACGGATAGGACTATTCAGTTGTCTTTTCTTTTCACCTTCTCTCATGGTTGCGAGCACTCCTTAGTTTAGGAGTAGTACACCTATTACACAAATTGGATAGTCTTCTTCCAAACCATAGGCTGGTGCCGACCGGTAGGGAATGAAGAAAACCAGTTAGCCTAAACGGTGTACAGAAGGTATTAAGTTTAGACAAAGCAAGGGATTAGTAAGAAAGCAAAGTAAATTGCGACTGAAATTCACGACCAAACCAAGTATTTCTTCGCCAATCCCAAATCACCTTTGTATTTATCCAGGACACTCCGTATCACTATGAAGATCCCAGTTTATTAGATAATCCATCGTATGGTTATATACGAACTCGAAAGGAACTTGTTCCAGTTCGGGGATGGATCCTGGTTCAGGAGAAATAGGAATAAAGTACATTCAGGTGTCTTTTATCTTCACCTTCTCTCGCGTTACGAGTGCTCCTGGGATTAGGACAGTACACCCTTTATGCTTATTGGCTAGTCTTATTCCAAACCATAGGCTGGTGCCGAACGGTAGGGAAGGAAGAAAACCATTTGGCCTAAAGGGGTGTACAGAAGGTAATGACTAAAGACAGATAAAGGGATTTGGAGAAGTGGCAAAGAATTATACGGTTATAGTTGTGAATTTGGATAATGGAAGAGGCATTACTAGGAATACCAGGATACCCCATCGAAACATTTCAATGTTTCAGGTTCACTGTGTACTGTTAAAAGAAAACTGATTTCCCAATCAGACACTTGCTCCAGGGTATGTATTTACCAGGTTGGATTCTCACATCTGTATGGTTTTACAGATGATGAGTGGGAGTAAGTTGTTGGGAATTGGGTGATCATCCTCATTATATCGGGATTCGTTGTAATCAGTGATATTTGAGGAAATCACCTGGGTTATTTGCCGGTCGGCAAATATTTGGTTTTGAATATCCGTTGTTGTGCACCAATTTCAAATTGATATATCTGTACGTCTATTTTTATAGAGTGAGACATATCTTTTTGAAATTATGTCTATGACATTTACCTATACCAGTGGATGGTTAGGTAAGGAGCATTGAACAACGGTGTGATTCTTCTTAACCAAAAGTACAGTTTTCAACCTACGACACACAGTGAATGAGTCATTCGACTCAGGGGACTTATACAGAGTATTGTATATTGTCCAGTGTCCATGAGGACAGAGGGGTTGGTCCTCGTACTGTATTCTGTTTACTTATGACTTCTCTAGTTCTTAGACATGTGTTTCGTAGAAACACAGGGTCTAAGTTTTGAGGAGTTATAGGTATAAGAATAAAGTAGAGAACCATGTGTTGCAAGTATCGGGATTCTTCAAAGTGATCGAAGATGTAGATACTTGTACATGGTATTCAGTTGATAGTAATGGTTAAGAGAACTTGCTTCTCTTTCAGGTTACTCATAATTGGAGGCGTTCCTAAGTTGAGTAACGCTGATCGGCCTCCTTCCATTTAGTTGACATGCACTGGAGACAGCTGCATGATTTGAATCTGGTTCAATTAAATCAGTGCCTCTGTTTCTTGGATATAGAACAGTTCATATCTTGACATTGTTAAGATACGGGGAGTTGTCCGGCTTATGCTTAAAACCAGACTCTGGACAACTCAAGGCACGTTTCAGTAATGGCTGTTTGTGGGTTGACCCGGGCTATGACGAGGGTTGACTTTCTACCATCTGGAAGATCAATAGTGATATTGTTCTTGACTCGCCACAGATTTAATTAAAAATGGATTTTTTCAGAAAACAGTAGTGGGAGTATGGTAGAACTGGAAGCGATTCCAGAACCACAAACGATTACTGAAGATTTGATAGGAACCTAAAGATTCAATCTGGTTTGACATTCCATCGGCCACTCTGCAGATAAGGTGGGTAACCACAGGCACTCGAGAGGTACTTCGTTATGCTCAAGGACGGTGGCAGGGAGGTTCTTGTTTACCCACACTTGCCATTGCTGTTGTTCCAGGCTGCGAGACCCGGCAGGAGGATGAGTATAGCGTCGTTCTAAACTGGCTTTAGAAGTGCACGTTTATATGACTCTGCCAGAGGGTTGTCGTAGTCAGTGGGAGCAGCGGAAGCATTGGTGGACATCAGGCTTATGTCTATTTATAGACTAAAGCAGATATAGCAGAGATAGATCATCTATTTCTGACGTGACAGTCATAGGTTTGACTTCATCAGAATAGGGGATGGATCTGCTAAGAAGGTAGTAGGGTGTGATGTCCTGGTTTTTGATGACATACACAGAGTAGGAAGTAATATTCCTATACTACGATCGGTTATACTTTGGTCGTCACAATCGGAAGCAGTTTTAGAACATAAGTTGTTGTTCTAGGGAATTGATAACGGCAGCCTCCTTTAGGAGACGGTTATCATTCCAGGCTTCCAAGGTGACCTGGATGGCAGACTGGCTGTCAGAGTTATAGTTTTCCCTCTGACGAGGGGAAGTATTTTGGACAGGTTGTCCAGGTGGATACTGAGGGAAGGCATAGCGCAAGATACTGATTAAGTTCAGTTGACAATATAGTCTAAGAAGTTTGGATTTGGAGTTCACTTATGAGCTAGGTCCCATCAGACATCCAGACATTCTAAGACAGGTATTGCTCATTTCGGGAGATGGCTTTCTCCGCGAACTTGAGATACAGAGAGACATAGAAAGAAACATCGAAGCGGATCCACTCACTGAGGCTATTCCTCGAACGCAATAGTTTCGGAAACGAGCTTTGTGAGACTGACTGGTAGAGGAGTTGGGTGTTCGGTATCACACGGGCTGTGAGTATGCGACATCGCAATAATTAGCCTTGAGTGCAAGTGGGAGATTGTTGGAGATAGTGCCCTCAGAGTCAATTATTGGATCACAGGCACGTGATTGCAATGATTTAGGGAGGACCTGTCCCAGTAGGACAGTCTTACTCGAGATGATAGTATGCTATCTGGTTTACCTTTATCATCGTGTACTGCTTTAGGTGACCTGACACGTCGCTATTACACGTTGATAGAGCCCCTAGGATTCTTGCTTGACCACCAGCAGTATGAGGGCGATCATATAAGTGGGAGCTGGGGGTCTACAAGCATATCCTTAAAAGGTCCCTAGTCGTGGGAGTTTCGAGACCGGGCATCGATACTCCATTAGTAGACTAGTGTATACAGTCGAGACCCCGACGAGGGGCGGTGGCCGGTCTCACAAGCCACTGGTGTCAGTTGGATCACCTAAGATGTATACAGGTGCTCATTGGGTTATGAGTACACCGGACAGGACTCGCCGGGAACATGCTAGTTGGTCATATACCAGACGTCAGATGGCAGTTCCCTGGTGACATGTGTGCAGGTTAGTTCATCGACCTGGGGATCGTCATTTGTCTCGTGTGAGTTCCCACTGTACTTTGATTACTACCCTACCACGGCTCAAAGGAGTCGTGCAAACAGGTTTTAGTTGGGTACAGTCCTGAGCCACATGGAGGCAGTGAGCGTATCTTCAGGGGTTCGTCTCTCCCGGTATTGGGGGTGAGGTCGTGCTGTGTCTAGGAGAGCCATTACACAAAGTCCTTGGCCAAGGCAAGGAGATTTACTGGTAGGTATTCCAGTAGTATCTCAGGGTGTTCTGGGCTACACTCCGACACGACTTGTACCGCTTTTGGGGGTCTGACTTTTACCAACCCTCTAGGCCCGCCATGCGATGCTCATAGACGAACGGACCGAACTGTACGGATATTGTCACTGACAGGCTCAGTAGAGTGTCAGGATGAGTTCGCTCATCGACGTCCCTTTTAGTCAATAGCTGGTGGCCCGTCACGTATTGGCTTATACCTCTGACGTGCTAGTGGTTAAATCCACAGCCATAGTATTGACGAGTCTTTAGAGTCCACCACACTTTCAGTTACTCAAGTTTCGGGCGAAACGCTGTAGAGGCCGTATGGAGATATGGCACGGTCCGATCAAATACGTGCGGTATTGCACGGATCAGGATCGGACGGTTTGTACTAGTGGCCGTATGGTTATATGGCAGGGTTCGATCAGATACGTGCGGTATTGTACGGATCAGGATCGGACGGATATTACTAGCCAGCTTTGGTTTAAGCCGGATCCTAGTATAGTACAGTGTAGATTTTGTCTTTTTGCATTTGTATCCGGACGGAATACAAATGCGGGTGTGTATGCACAGTATCGGGGTTTTCCTGTAATTTATTACGGGACCAGTTTTCTGGAGTTGCCAGTTCGCATTCAGTTCCGGCCGGTTTTTCTTTGTTCTTTCCCGGCCGGACTTTTCCGATGGAGGGTGTTATTTGCAAGTTTGCAAATAACACTTGGTGGGGGGTTTTATTGCATAAGGTGTGATATGATAAGCATCTTTGCTTTTCATGTATTTATGAGATTAGGATGGATTTGAGGTTGATGTAAAGTTTAGTGATGATTATGTTTGGATGTGGTCACCCTCCTCCTTTTACTACACTCACCTCCCTCTTGCTTCATATTGTTATCGTCCACCATTTCTAAATGAGTGAGATTATTATCATGGTTGAGAAAAGAAAGAGAGAAGAAGAAAAGAGAAGAGAGGAAGAAAAATGAGAGTGATTCATTTTTGTGCATATCATTCTTCATCTCATTCCATTGCTAGAAAATTGAAAGCACCAATTTTCTATACACCATTCCTCCATCTATGTCAACCAACCCCAAAGTGAGACATACACTCTACACTATATTCCTACAGCAAATCTTGGACGCGTCGATTCGCCAGCTTCGCGCCCGAGTTGCCTCGGTATTGAGGTGGGAGCCCGTAAAAGTACCCGGCTTTGTGGTGCCCTTTCCGACGAGGAGGAGACGACCAGAGATCCCGCGAGGAGATCGGAGTTTTGATGAAGACCGGAGGACTCGGATCAGTCGGTACATCTCTTCTCTTTCTTGTTAGTAGCTTAGACTTGTTAATGGTCACGATCCGGGGTTTAGTGCGCGGTGGTGCCGGTTTGCTAAGTCCGCAAAAATTAAAGTTTATCACCGTTTCCGCGTTTGGCCGTCGGATTGACGGCCGGGGCGCCGCCGTGCACTTAGACAGGTGACTGATTGCATGTTACACTTTGATAGAGCCCTTAGGATCTTGCTTTACTACCAACAGTATGAGGGCGATCATATACGTGAGAGTTGGGTAGTTTATATGCATATCCTTAATTGTGGTCCCTAGTCGTGGGAGTTTCGAGACAGGGCATAGATACTCCGGAGTAGACTAGTGTGTACAGTCGAGACCCCGACGAGGGGCGGTGGCCGGTCTCACAAGCCACTGGTGTCAGTTGGATCACCTAAAATGTATACAGGTGCTCATTGGGTTATGAGTACACCGGACAGGACTCGCCGGGAATCTGCTAGTTAGTACTATACCTATCGTCAGATAGCAGTTCCCTGGTGACATGTGTACAGGTTAGTTCATCGACCTGTTGTCGTCATTTGTCTCGTGTGAGTTCCCACTGTGCTTTGATTTCTACCCTACCACGGCTCAAAGGAGTCGTGCAAACAGGTAGCTTTTGGATACAGTCCCGAGCCATATGGAGGCACGTGAGCGGATCGGCAGGGGATTCGTCTCTCCCGGTATTGGGGGCGAGATCGTGCTGTGTCTAGGAGAGCCATTACGCAAAGCCCTCGGCCGAGGCAGGAGATTTACTGGTAGGTATTCCAGTAGTATCTCAGGGCATTCTGGGCTACACTCCGACACGACTTATACTGCTAATGGGGGTCTGACGTTACTAGCCCCCTAGGCGGATATGCGATACTCATTGACGAACGGACCGGACTGTATATACATTGTCACTGTTAGGCTCAGTAGGGTTTTCGGAGGAGTTCGCTCATCGGTCTCCCTTGAGTTCGCTCCTCAGCCACCCTTGAGGTCAGTCCATGGGCAGCCGTTACGCATAGCTAGTGCCGCTGACGGTTTGTGGTTAAACCCACTGCCAGGGTGCTGACGAGTCATTAGAATTCCCCACAGACAGTTTCCCAAGTTCGGGCGAAACGTTGTAGAGGCCGTATAGTTTTATGGTTGGGTTCGGAAAATGCACGTGCGTTTACGCACGTGTTATTTTTCGGGCAGATGATACTGGTCGGCTTTGGTTTAAGCCGGATCCGAGTATTATATTGAGTAGGTATAATATCTTTGTCTCAGTTGCATTTGTATTCGGTCGTAATACAAATGCGGGTATATTTATACAGTTTCGGGGTTGTCCTGAAATTCGTTTCAGGATCACTGTTGGAAGTTGCCAGTTTCTAGTTTTCTATCAGCCGTCTTTTAACATTCGGTTAAAAACGGATTTGTCTTTTCTTGAGATGAGTGTGGATTCTTCTAGAATGTTCTAGATGAGGTGACTAGGATTAAATGGTGTTAAGTTTTCATTGGTTGCATTTAATGGTTCATTAATGCTTGATGAGGTGTTTTAGTGATTCATCCTTTATCATTAAAGCTTCTTGTTTTCTTTAAGATATTTTTAAAGTGAGAAGGTTTCTCTTATGGTCACCCCCCTCTCCTACGGTCACCTCCCTCTTGCTATATATGGCTTGCCCTCTCTCTCTCCTCATTCTCACTCTCACTTGATGTTTCATTTCGGTTAGAAAAGATTATGATAGCATTTGGGGTGTATGGAATTTTACAGTTCATTTCATTCCATCACCCGATTTCCACGGCAACTTCATTAACCGATCGTCCACGGATTTGGACGAAGTGAGACAAAGTCATCTACTCATTCTCTACATCAATCTTGGTCGTCTCTTTTAGCAAACTTGACGATCGAGTTGCCTCGAATCAGAGGCGGGAGCCCGTTTAAAGAACCGATCATATGGTGCCACCTCGACGAGGAGATCGGCGATCGACGAGATCGGAGCAGCCGCAACGGAGCGTGGGATGATGGTTGAAGAACGAAGGACTCGGATCGTTCGGTATAACCATTCTACACTCTTTACAGTTTGTTAGTTTAGCAATAATGGCAGATCCGGGTTAAAGTATACGATAGCGCCAGTTTAAAAGTTTTTGTTCCGCATTTGGCGTCTGTAGACGGCCGGGGCGCTAGCGTAGACTTACAGTGGTATCAGAGCCTTACCATTTTGCTATACTAACTTGTGCTAACGCGTTTAAAACATCGATCCGACCGGAAAACTAAAAACTGCAAAATCCATGCCCGACAGTTTCTGTTAATTTTAAACGGTGTCAAAATTGATTTCTGTATATCTTAAAAATCAGTGCAGGGTTTTCTAAGACATCTGAGAAAAAATGGTCACGTGATCCCACTAAAGCGCCGCGCTTCCGCGGTCAAACCTAGGGTTTGACCGCGGAACCGCCGCGCTTTAGAGGGAACAGTGCACCAGGTTTTCTCAGTTGGCTTTATTTGGGATTTTGTGATTTTTGGTATATATCATTTTCGCCCAGGTTTTGTTACTGTTCACCAGTAAGCCGTGGGGCCCACTTTTTGATATTTGGTTTTTGGTCGATCGTAATTTAAACACGTTAGTTTACAGTGCTTACATTATATCTCCGACCGGGAATGTCATTTGATCGGTAAACCGCGTCTGATTGCTATAGTTCTTTTAGACGGGTTTGCGAACGTGACATTCGCGTTGATGTTATGTGTTGTGCTGTGATGTTGCGGATTTGTCGTGGTGGATAGCAGTGTGCAATGGTAGTACAGTTTGAGTTTATTTGTACATTTGATATTGCGGGGCGAGCGTCCAACTTGTGGACTGCCGTCACTGCCTGTTGTATTATATTCTTTTGGGGCACGACCAGGATGCGGTCGATGTACCTATTGTACTATTTTTCATTACTGTACTAGGTTTTGCCCCGAGACGGAGTGCACGGATAGCCGGGTTCGGGAAAGCAATGGGTCCGCATCTAATGGCTTTGAGAGGCAGAGGGGCCCCACTTCAGAATTGGCAGACTATTCGCCGCACTCATAGGGGGTACAGGTTGACCCAAGGAGGGGTGCTCAATTTACCGGATTCCGTGAAGTGCCGGGTGTTCCATTCACTATGCTGTGGGGACTGCCTCGCTTCAGGTTTTAGCGGGTAACTTGCCGCACCCGTAGGGGTCTAGGTTTCATTGCACAGGCTATCCACACGACAGGGGAACGTCGAGTTTCAGCAGCGGCTCTGTGAAACTCGGGGATCCGAGATTATCTGTATTGTTCTGTGATGCTTATTACTTTTCTGTAATGTTGCATACTATCACGCCTGGAGCGATTATTGTATATTGGTTTATATACTATTAGATGTTGTATATGTTTTACACCCGCGCTAGTCCAGTCCCCGCTCTGTCGTTAGTTAAGTAACCTAACGGGTGATGACGGGACCCAGTGACGAATGCGGATGGCATATACGTACATTTTATTTTCGTTCTTTTCTGGTGTGATTATTGATGGGACTGCGTTGATTCTGATCAACGCAAAGTAAAACAAACCTGTTTACAGTTGTTGGAACAATTTAAAAAGTGTTATTGCAAAGACGTTTCCTTTTGTTATGCATAGCGGTATTCAGTGGAATATCCTGCACCTCATTCGACGGGGCAAGGGCTGATATCCCTTCACCGGGACTGACCCCTTGGGCAGAAGTTTGCGTCAGCGTAATAACTTCACTATAGTCGATTACAAGTTGCTTTGCATAGCGGTATTCAGTGGAATATCCTGCACCTCATTCCACGAGGAAAGAGCCGAGATCCCTTTACCGGGAGTGACCTCTTTAGCAAAAAGTTTTTCACCACTATATTTTAAAAAAGCTATCAGGTTCCTTCAGCGATATCAAGTTCACTACGCTAAAGGTTTTTTCGCCAAAAACCAGCCGTAGCCCTCCGTCACTTCTTTTGGGTATTCAGTAGTATTCAAGCTATGCATTTTAGCTAAAGTTAAGGCATAGTGTTTGGTAGCTGCTGGGTATTCAATTGTTGCATAGATAGATGAGTTAGTTTGGGACAGTCGTTCTGCCGATTGGCCAAAGTCAGGGGCATGTGCGGGTGGGTTCAAATTGACAAGATAGTGATGGGTGGAACTTGGCATGTGACTTATGACATTTTGACCAAAGCCAAGGTTATAAGAGCATGGGGCAAAAACTATATCAGGAGTTTCTAAAGAAACTGAAACTTGCCGAGTATGCGCATACCTTCTGGAGTATGAGTAACGTGGATGCATTCCATCACGTTATCATGCGATGAGAGTTGGATCCTGATTCCCACTGATGAGTTGGTTTACTCTTCGGGTGATCCCGATTGATTCTTCTTTAGGTTTGGAGGAGAATTTGACAGGACAGTGGGAGGTTTCCGGATTAGATAAAATGATGACCATTCTGATCTAGGATAGAGTGCACGCAGAGTGTTTCTTTTCTCTCTCTCTCTTTGGCAGCGACCTTTGACCGACCCTAGACTATGACTCAGTGACCAGGTTGACCGAACCTTCTTAAAATACTGGCTTTTGGATTGTCTAAGTTGTATAAGTCATTGCCACTCCTTCTTTTACCCTTTGAATTTCTCAGAACACCCGTATTACTACGGATATCCACTTCCATTGGATAGATCCATCGTATGGTTATATACGAACTCGAAGGGACTTCTTTGAAGATGGATCCAGGTTCAGGAGAAATAGAATTGGTTTATTCAGTTGTCTTTTATTATCACCTTCTCTCAGGTTGCGAGAGCTCCTTGGTTTAGGAGAGTACACCTATTACGCCTATTGGATAGTCTTATTCCAAACCATAGGCTGGTGCCGAAAGGTAGGGAATGAAGAAAACCAATTAGCCTAAGTAGGGTGTGCAGAAGGTAATATGTAAAGACAAAATAAAGGGATTAGAAAGAGGGCAAAGTAAATTGCGACTGATATCATTCACGACCAAAACCGCGTACTTCATCGCCGCTCCTATTTCACCTTTAAAAGAATAAGGTATTATTCAATTGTCTTTTATCGTCACCTTCTCTCGAGATGCGAGTACTCCTTGGAATAGGAGGGTACACCTATTATGCTTACTGGATAGTCTTCTTCCAAACCATAGGCTGGTGCCGAACGGTAGGGAAGGAAGAAAACCAGTTAGCCTAACGATGGTGTACAGAAGGTAACGACTAAAGAAAAATAAAGGGATTTGGAGAGATGGCAATAAAATATACGGTTGAAGTCATGAATTGGATTATGGAAGAGGCATTGCTATGAATACCAGGATACCCTTACGAAACATTTTCATGTTTCAGTGCATTGTTAAAGAAAAACTGTTTTCCCGATTAGACACTTACTCCAAGGGTATGTATTTACCAGGTTTCATTCTCATATCTGTATGGTTTTACAGATGATGAGTGGGAGTAAGATATTGGGAATTAGGTGATCATCCTCATTATATCGGAATTCGTTGCAATTGGTGATATTTGAGGAAATCGCCAGGGTACAGTTTTCTACCTACGACGCACAGGTTTTGAGTTGTTTAACTCCGCGGACTTATACAGAGTATTGTATGTTGTCCAAGTGTCCATCAGGACAGAGGGGTAGGTCCTCGTACTATGTTCTGTTTACTTATAACTTCTCTAGTATTTAGACAAGTGTTTCGTAGAAATACAAGGTCTAAGTTTTGAGAAGTTATGGGTATAAGAATAAAGTAGAGAACCAGGTATCACAAGTATCGGGATTCTTCAAAGAGATCGAAGATGTAGATTCTTGTGAATGGTATTCAGATGATAGTGATGGTTTTGAGAAACGTATTTCTCTTACAGGTTACTCATAATTGGATGGATTCCTAAGTTGAGTAATGCTGATTAGCCTCTTTCCATTAAGTTGATATGCACTGGAGACAGATGCATGGATTTGAATATGGTTCCAAATTAAATTAGTGCCAAAGTTTCTGTATTGGATATAGAATAGTTCGTACCTTAAAAGAAATTAAGGTACGGGGAGTTGTCCAGCTTATGATTAAAACCAGACACTGGATAACTCAGGGCACGTTTCTGTAATGGCTGTTTGTGGGTTGACCCTGGCTATGACGAGGGTTGATATTCTACCATTTAGAAGATCAATAGTGATATTGTTCTTGACTCGCCACAGTTTTAGTAAAAATGGATCTTTTTCAGAAAACAGTAGTGGGAGTATGGTAGAACTGGAAGTGATTCCAGAACCGCAAACGATTACGGAAAAATTTAATAGGACCTATACATTCAATCTGGTTTGACATTCCAATAGCCACTCCGCAGGTATGGTAGGTAACCTCAGACACCCGAGAGGTACTTCGGTAGCCTCAAGGACGGTGACAGGGAGGTTCTTATCTACCCAGACTTGACACTACTGTTGTTCCAGGATATGAGACCCGGTAGGAGGGTTTTCGTAGTCAGTGGGAGCAACGGAAGCATGGTGGGCAAGTAGCTTAAGTCTATTTATAGACTTGAGCAGTTATAGCGGAGATAGATCATCTAATTTTGATATGACAGTCATGGGTTTGACTTCAATCAGAATAGGGGATGGATCAGTTAAGAAGGTAATAGGGTGTGATGTCATGGTATCTGGATGACATACACAGAGTAGGAAGTAAAATTCCTATACTACGATCGGTTGGACTGTGGTCGTCGCACAGTTGTTTCTCCAGACAGGATATGGATATAATATTTGACATTCTGGTTTCTGGATCTATGGCTTTAGATCTGGATTTGGGTAGTTTCCCAATGTGTGTACTTTGACAGATATTCTAATGGTTTTTAGAATAGTTGACTCCTAGCATGGTAGTGTACCTGCAGGTGATGGAGTCACCCTCTCTAAAGGTGTCGTATAGACTAAAGGGGAGAGGGATGTGCATGATTGGCAGATCACTTGCTTAGGCAATTGAGTCAATCATGTGATGTCAAGTACCACACCAAATGTTGGTTTTGCACTAGATGCAAGAAGTTTGTATTAATCCAATCCTGGAGAAACATAAGGAAGCAGTTTTAGAACATTAGTACATGTTCTACGGATTTGATAACGGCAGCCTCTTTCGGGAGACGGTTATCATTCCAGGCTTCAAAGGTGACATGGATGACAGAGTGATTGTCAGAGTTTTAGTTTTCCCTCTGACGAGGGACAGTATTATGGACAGGTGGTCCAATAGGATACTGTGGGAAGCAAGGTGCCCGATACTGATTAGGTTCAGTGGTCGATTCAGTCTAAGAAGTTTGGATATGGAGTTCATTTATGAACTAAGGTTCCATCAGATATCCAGACATATTCTAAGACAGGTACTACTCAATTCGGGAGATGGCTTTCTCCGCGAACTTGAGATTAAGAGAGATACAGAAAGAAACTTCTAGGCGGATCCACTCACCGAGGCTATTTCTCGAACACAATAGTTTTACAAACGGGCTTTGTGAAACTGATTAGTAGAGGAGTTGGATGTTCGGTTTCACACGGGCTGTGAGTAGTCGACATCGCAATATTAGCCTTGAGTGCAAGTGGGAGATTGTTGGAGATAGTGCCCTCATAGTCAATTATTGGATCGCAGGTACGTGATTGCAATGATTGCAGAGGACCTATCCCGGTAGGACAGTCTTACTCGAAATGATAGTATGCTATCTGGTTTGACTTTATCAGTCGTGTACATGATCAGGTGACTGATTGCATGTTACACTTTGATAGAGCCCTTAGGATCTTGCTTTACTACCAACAGTATGAGGGCGATCATATACGTGAGAGTTGGGTAGTTTATATGCATATCCTTAATTGTGGTCCCTAGTCATGGGAGTTTCGAGACAGGGCATCGATACTCCGGAGTAGACTAGTGTGTACAGTCGAGACCCCGACGAGGGGCGGTGGCCGGTCTCACAAGCCACTGGTGTCAGTTGGATCACCTAAGATGTATACAGGTGCTCATTGGGTTATGAGTACATCGGACAGGACTTGCCGGGAATCTGCTAGTTAGTACTATACCTATCGTCAGATAGCAGTTCCCTGGTGACATGTGTACAGGTTAGTTCATCGACCTGTGGTCGTCATTTGTCTCGTGTGAGTTCCCACTGTGCTTTGATTTCTACCCTACCACGGCTCAAAGGAGTCGTGCAAACAGGTAGCTTTTGGGTACAGTCCCGAGCCATATGGAGGCACGTGAGCGGATCGGCAGGGGATTCGTCTCTCCCGGTATTGGGGGCGAGATCGTGCTGTGTCTAGGAGAGCCATTACGCAAAGCCCTCGGCCGAGGCAGGAGATTTACTGGTAGGTATTCCAGTAGTATCTCAGGGCGTTCTGGGCTACACTCCGACACGACTTATACTGCTAATGGTGGTCTGACGTTACTAGCCCCCTAGGAGGATATGCGATACTCATTGACGAACGGACCGGACTATATATACATTGTCACTGTTTGGCTCAGTAGGGTTTTCGGAGGAGTTCGCTCATCGGTCTCCCTTGAGTTCGCTCCTCAGCCACCCTTGAGGTCAGTCCATGGGCAGCCGTTACGCATAGGTAGTGCCGCTGACGGTTTGTGGTTAAACCCACTGCCAGGGTGCTGACGAGTCATTAGAGTTCCCCACAGACAGTTTCCCAAGTTCGGGCGAAACGTTGTAGAGGCCGTATAGTTTTATGGCTGGGTTCGGAAAATGCACGTGCGTTTACGCACGTGTTATTTTTCGGGCAGATGATACTGGTCGGCTTTGGTTTAAGCCGGATCCGAGTATTATATTGAGTAGGTATAATATCTTTGTCTCAGTTGCATTTGTATTCGGTCGTAATACAAATGCGGGTATATTTATACAGTTTCGGGGTTGTCCTGAAATTCGTTTCAAGATCACTGTTGGAAGTTGCCAGTTTCCAGTTTTCTATCAGCCGTCTTTTAACATTCGGTTAAAGACGGATTTGTCTTTTCTTGAGATGAGTGTGGATTCTTCTAGAAGGTTCTAGATGAGGTGACTAGGATTAAATGGTGTTAAGTTTTCATTGGTTGCATTTAATGGTTCATTAATGCTTGATGAGGTGTTTAAGTGATTCATCCTTTATCATTAAAGCTTCTTGTTTTCTTTAAGATATTTTTAAAGTGAGAAGGTTTCTCTTATGGTCACCCCCCTCTCCTACGGTCACCTCCCTCTTGCTATATATGGCTTGCCCTCTCTCTCTCCTCATTCTCACTCTCACTTGATGTTTCATTTCGGTTAGAAAAGATTATGATAGCATTTGGGGTGTATGGAATTTTACAGTTCATTTCATTCCATCACCCGATTTCCACAGCAACCTCATTAACCGATCGTCCACGGATTTGGACGAAGTGAGACAAAGTCATCTACTCATTCTCTACATCAATCTTGGTCGTCTCTTTTAGCAAACTTGACGATCGAGTTGCCTCGAGTCAGAGGCGGGAGCCCGTTTAAAGAACCGATCATGTGGTGCCACCTCGACGAGGAGATCGGCGATCGACAAGATCGGAGCAGCCGCAACGGAGCGTGGGATGATGGTTGAAGAACGAAGGACTCGGATCGTTCGGTATAACCATTCTACACTCTTTACAGTTTGTTAGTTTAGCAATAATGGCAGATCCGGGTTAAAGTATACGATAGCGCCAGTTTAAAAGTTTTTGTTCCGCATTTGGCGTCTGTAGACGGCCGGGGCGCTAGCGTAGACTTACAAAGTTTACCCGGCGAGTATCCGCGTACGCTACGTGATTGCGACGGACTTTTGATCACATCAAAATCCCGTGGCAACCGATCAAGTGAGACTAAACTACTATGTTTATAACATTCATTCAGTTATCTCATAACTTATTGTAAATTCTAATTATTGTATCACATTCCGGATAAATAGAAAATGTCAAACTTTCCGATCGAACAATCGAACACCCAAGTTTTCCCGATACAGATCAACACATGAAACAAGTCTTAAAACATTCAGTTCGTGCCTCAGTACCAACGGTCCAGCCATAGAAGGGTCAAGCCAACGCCTCACATGTGGCACGCCGTACTACCCCAAACCCGAAGGTTCAAAGGGCAGTTCAAGACGGTCACATAATCGAGTTAAGGTTTGTTGTTTTCTAGAGGGTCCATTGCGTTACTTGCACTACTTAGAACGTCGTTAAACTACGGAAAGATCCAACACTTGGAAATTTCCCGACAGGGGAAAAATTGGGTATTTATATCCGGTCGAACTTTTTAACATATTCTAAGATTTATCCGGAAAGCCACACAGACAAAATTTGATACTCCGATCGAAACACCGAATCCCCGAAACAATCCCAGAAAATTCAACTCTTGAATAATATTTAAAAATACCCAGAAACTCCAGCATAATATAATAGAAGTTACTGTGCAATCAATTGAGGATGACGTCATCAAAGTGCGGCGGAACCGCCGCAGAAGCCAGGCTTCTGCCGCGCTTCCGCCGCGGTTTGTACTGTTCATGGAAAAAAAATTGAACCGTAATTCTTATAATTCCCTGCTGATTTTTTAAAGTATTTTTAATCTTGAAAAAACCCAGTTTTTAGAAAACGTACAGAGAGCAAGTTTGTGATCGGGTTTCGGGTTCGTTCGGACTTCAAACTCCGTCTAGACTTCGCCTAAGGCTCTAGCTAGTCTCTGATACCACTGTAGGGTTCCTAGGCACTCTAGTGAGGTCTCACAAGGCATCAACCATGCCAATTTCAATAATACGGGGTGCCGAGAAACCCTAATACGGATCGTTGGCTAGATTTCTAGGCGAAAACTAAACTAGTTAACACTTAACTACAAGAATACGGATATACAACCTTTGTAGATCCGGTGCTCCACCTCCACGGCTCCGCAATGAAGTCCTCTCCGCTGTCCTCATGCAATCCCGGGCTCTAGCGTCGGCTTCATCGGAGAATGGACGGGCTAGGTCATCGACGACGTGCCGAAGATGATCTACGTCGAAGCATCGCTAGATCAAGCTCCACCTTCACCATGCCATGAAAACTTGTGAAGGAAACACACTCTACTACTTGGCAAGAGGTAGAGGATGAAGAAATAGGAAGTGGGTGGACTTTAGAATTGGATTTCTCACTCATTTGCTCAATTCACCATTGATGAAGAAAGCTTTCTTCTTTGAAGATGAAGAAGAAGAAGAAGATGAAATTGTTATGATAAGTTAATTTGAAAATCGAAATTAAAAGAATACTTATCATAATCAACCATGGTTAAGTATAGAGACTAAACTCAAGTTAAGTGAATGGTTAGGTTAGGTATGAAGACAAAAATGGTGACTAAGTCAAAGCTTCATGAAGCTTCAACATAAATCCAAATTAGCCACCATTTTCCTTTTGCCAAAAATGAATAAATAAACAAATAAATGAATAAGTAAAAACCCTAATCATCCACTTAACCATAGGTTAATACTTTACACTTAACCAAAAAGCATGTATCATCAAACATGATACAATCATGTGCACAAAATCATATCGCATATGCAATGCGCACACCCGAGTGAGAATATCCATTTAAAGTGAACCGATACTAGTTAATGCAAAGTAATATATCAAATATATAATTATACATTAAATCATTAAATCAACATTTGATTTAACGATCCGGTCATATCACATATAACCGACTAATATCCAATGTATCGGTTTATCGAATCAATCCTTGATTCGATAACTAGGTTATATCGCATACAACCACTCGATACATTCATCGCGAGAATAGAATACGGTATCACATACACGTATTATTCTCGGTCCCGCACATATCTCATATGCGCTCCTATTTCATTTCGCTTGAGCCAGGAAACCTCTGTGTAGGACTCTAAAGACTCGTCAATACGCCGGCAGCAGGTGATGATCATATCAAACACCCACAAGCCGCAAGCGGTCTGCTAAACGTAACGGCCACCCGGGTATTGAGCGATCAGAAGATCGACGAGCAAGCCCGCTCACACTCCAGTGAATCCAACCAGTAACACTACCGTACAGTCCGGTCTGATCGTCTGATATGTCGCATATCTCGCCTAGTGGTGGTAAACGTCAGACCCCAATAGCTCGATAAGTCGTGTCGATATGAGGTCTTTAACAATTCGAGAAACTACTGGTAACACTTACCAGTAAATCTCAGCAACCCTGGCCAGGGATTTCCGGTTATAGCCAATCGAACACAGCGCAACATCAACTCCCTATACCGGGAGAGACGAATCCCCTCCTATCGCTCATTGCCTCCATGTGACTCGGGACTGTACCCAAAAAACACCGTTTTGCACGCCCTCTTGGACGTGGTAAGGTGGAAATCAAAGCACAGTGGGAACCACACAAGACTCTATGACGATCTCGGGTCAACAGACTACTCTGTACCAGTGTCACCTGAGAACTGCCATCTGACGTGAGGTATAATACCATCTGGGAGTTCTCGGCGAGTCAGTCCAGTGTACCCAGTCTCTACTGAGCACCCGTATATCATCTCTGATGTCAAACACCGATGGATATGGGATCATCCATCGCCCATCTATATGGGTCGAGAAGGTACACGCTAGTCTACTCTGGTATATCGATGCCCCATCTCGATACACCCACGACTAGGGACTTTGAAGGATGTACTTATGGACTACCATGTCCCCACTAGTATGATCCACATCATAGTCCAGGTAGTCAAGTACACATCCTAAGGGCTTTACCAATATGTAACAGAGAGACAATCAACGTACACGTTAAGGTAAAGATCAACCAGATAGCATACTATCATGTCGAGCAAGAAAGTCCTCCCTATATACGTCCCAGCATCCACTACAATATACATCCAATGTATAGTAATGGCCTCTAGGGCATACATATAACTAACAGTAGGAAGACATCACTTAGCTACCGTACACTACGCCTTAACTATAGTCAACAAACGTAGCACGAATACTAAGTACTCTACTTCCTAAAATGACGGAGGGTTGCGGATGATTTTTAAGAAAATCTTTAACGCTTTGAACTTGATATCGTTGTAGAATCAAATGGTTTTCAAAAGGAGTGGCTTAAGCTCCGCAGTTTTGAAATATAGCTTTTTCATAAATAGCCGAGTGGTTTTCAAATCCGATTCTACAACATCTTTTTAGGTTTATTTTCTTTACATTAATCACATTAATGTAATCCCATCATTTAAGTCCTTAAGCCAATCACAGAAAAGAAACGAAAATAACACGTACGCTTATGCCATCCGCATTCGCCGCAATGTTCCGTTATGCACCGTTAGGTTACTTAACTAACGGCATACCGGGACGGGACTAGCGCGGGTGTAAAACATAAGCAACGTCTACTATATATCATATATATAATATGTCATTCGTCTCAGATATCACAGAACACAGGCAGCAGAAACATAGATATAACGTGGGATATACTAGGACGTCCGTATTTAGTATTTAGCCAGAATAGAAAATACGGATTCCACAGTCGCGATGAATAGCCAAGCCCACACCCTGGACCCCTACGAGAGCGGAAAGTGACCCTACCAATTTTGGAGTTTAGGAGACCCGGTCTCGACTCCTCGAGATGGCCTCCCACTGAACCCCAGAACCCGGTCACATGTGCTCCCCTCTTTGGGTCCATCCTAATGCGGAAAAGTAAATAATATACAACACTGGTGACACAACCTCAACCCGGAAGTTCCCCAAACAAAAGAATATTACATTACATTTGAATTTACATGAATGAAAATATAAAACTCTCATCTCACATAAAAGCCCCCGGCTATTCAATCGCGACAATCCTGCATATCATATCTCAGCAACACATAATATCTCATATCATCAACGTAAGTAAGTATGCATACACCGATTGTCGTCGACGTATAGCAACGACAATCGGTAAATACATACTACACTTACGGTCACAGAAAAGAAAGTGTAAAACTGCAATATCTGGAATCCACATTCTCTTTAGGCATCGTAAATGCGAAGTATCACATACCTCGTATTTCATGTCTTATAATATGAATTCAACACATTGAATCTCATTCAGATAATTAGACGGTATTAAAGTTTTCGAACGAATGATCAAATACCCAAAATTCCCTAAAGCTCAACACTTGAGCGGAGTTCAAAAACCCGGAGTGTGACACAGTGGTAGCGGTCCAGCCGTAGATGGGTCAAGCCAACGCCTCACATGTAGCACGCCGTACTGCCCCAAACCCTAAGGTTCAAAAGGCAGTTCAAGACGGTCACATAATCGAGTTAAGGTTTGTTGTCTACTAGAGGGTCCACCATAAACAAACTTGCACGTATTTCCGAAAGATTTTAAACCCCGTGAAAAGTGAGCAAATGATACTCGTTCAAACACTTCAATACATTCTAATTTATCCGGAAAAGAAACGAAATGAAAATTCCGATCGAATCGTCGAGTCCAAAATCATCTCCAGAATTTTCAACAGTATATTCAGATTAAACATACTCAAAACAATGTACAAGCAGTTTAAGGAGTTACTGTGCAAAAACGAAGCCATGAAGCCACTATATGGCCGCGGAGCCGCGGCTTAAGCCAAGCTTTGCCGCGGTTCCATGGCGGTTTGTTCAGATCATGGCTTCGTGTTTTACAGTAATTCTTATCTTTTCCTGCTATATTTTTTAAGTAATTTTAATTCTGAAAATAACCAGATTTTAAAAAATGTCCAGAGAGCATTCTAAAAGGCCGTATTTCGGTTCGATCGGAGTTTTAATTTCGTAAAAAGGTCGCCTAATGTTCTAGGTCGGCTCTGATACCAATGAAAGGTTTGCCTAGCACCCTATACTGAGTTTTGAAGCATCACATGTCTCAAAGTTTGGATTTTGATGGTGCTAAACAAGCATGCAAAGGAATCGATCCTAGAAAATTAGGGTTACAAAAATTAATGCTAATAAAATTAGGGTTTCGAGACTACAACCTTTGTAGATCCCTTATGTTGGACTCCTTGGCCTCTTGGGTGTTGGAAGAAGGTCCTCTTGAAATCCTCTCACGTCCACGACGATCCACCGGGAGTTCCCCGTCCAAGCTCGCAACTTCGAGAATCGAAGAGAACACTCTAAACAAGTTGGCTAAACTTGTGTAGAATGATGTTGTGGTTAAGATTCTCACTTCAAAAACCTTTCTTTATGTGTATTTTATTCACTAGAAAAAACTAGAGAGCAAATGGTGAAGGAGGAAGAAGATGGCTTTTTATTTTAACAAGTGTAGAATGAACCATGAAAAAAAAAATGAAATATATCTTTATATATTTCATTTCTTCTCACTATAAACCATGGTTAAATGATGGAGACATTATTTAACTTGAGTTTTAGAACACAAAGAGAAGGATAACTCAAGGTTAGAGGTAGGTGAGAATGGTTAGGTTTAAAGAAGAATGTAGAAGCAAGCAAGAATTATCCTTATCTTTTCTATTTTGTTTTAAACAATAAATCAAATAATAATCCATATATTCAACCATGGTGTGAGTCTTATATTGCCATCTTATTCCATATATAAACAACCATGATAGATGGGTGTATGTATGTATGTATGTATGTATGCACATCCATATGTGCATGAAACTAGTAAGAAAGAAAGAAAGAAAAAAATACATGCATGCACACATCCATCATCCAAGAAAAGGTTTTAAGTGAGAAAACTAATGGTTAAATGATAAATCAACACTTGATTTATCAATCCGGCCATATCACATATGACCCCACCAAAAGCAAGCCGCCCGATCAATGTACGGTATCATATACGCGCATTTTAATCGGGTCCATGCGCATATCGCATACGCGCACCACAACGTTTCGCCTGGACTAGGTAACTCCTGTGTGGGACTCTAAGACTCGTCAATACGCCGGCAGAGGGTGATGATCATATCAAGTACCCCCAAGCCGCAAGCGGTCGGCTAAACGTAACGGCCACCCGGGTATTGAGCGATCAGAAGAAAACAAGCGAACCTGCTACAACTCCCGTCGAACCAACCGGCAACACTACCGTACAGTCCGGTCTCTTCGTCAGATATGCTGCATATCGAGCCTAGGGATGGTCACGTCGACCCCAATAACTCAATAAGTCGTGCCGGTGAATGGTCTATAACAGATCGAGAAACTACTGATAACACTTATCAGCAAATATCAGCAGCCCTGGCCAGGGACTTACTGATATAACCAGTCGGGCACAGCACAGCATCAACTCCCAATACCGGGAAAGACGAAACCCCTCCTATCGCTCATTTCCTTCGTGTGTCTCGGGACTGTACCCAACGGGCACCTGTTTGCACGACTCGGTAGAGCCGTGGTAGTGTGGCAATCAAAGTACAGTGGGAGAACACACAAGACTCTATGACGATCTCGGGTCTACAGACTAACCTGTACCAGTGTCACCTGAGAACTGCTATCCGACGACAGATATAATTCCATATAGGAGTTCTCGGTGAGTCCGTCCAGTGTACCCAGTCACCACTGAGCACCCGTATATGATCTTGATGTCAAACATCGATGAATGTGGGAACATCCATCGCCCATCGTATGGGTCTAGTATCGTATACGCTAGTCTACTCTGGTATATCAATGCCCCGTCTTGATATACCTGCGACTAGGGACTTTCCAGGATATGCTTATAGACTACAGATGTCCCACTAGTATGATCTCCATCATAATCAGAGTAGTCAAGCCGATATCCTCATGGCTTTATCAGCATGTATGAATGAATAAAAGCATGATCAAAACAACATGTCAGATAAAGAAGAACCAGATAGCATACTATCATGTCGAGCAAGAATGCATACTGAATATATATATATACATGTATAGATACATCCACTATCATATAATGGCCTCTAGGGCATACATATATCCAACGACACAATGATGCGTATGAGAACGCCAAACTCTACAAGGAAAATACGAAAGTCTTTCACAACAGTGCGATTCTCCGAAAAACTTTCATGGTGGGCCAAAATATTCTACTATACGATTCCAGACTTCATCTATTTCCAGGGAAATTGAAGTCACGATGGACTGGTCCATTTCTTGTGCGCACCATTTTTCCACATGGTGCAGTCAACATCGAAGATCCGCACTCCGGCAATATCTTCAAGATCAATGGCCAACGTCTGAAGCCATTCTCAGAACTGCCTACGGAAACAGAGGAGCTCATGTTTTTGTATGAGCCAAGTTATCTCGATTAAATCACATCCCCACATCTTGTATATACAAATTTTGCCTCTTTTGAATCTTTTTGTAATTATTTGTTTTTTTAAATTTCTTTTTGGGGGGGTTTATTTGAAAACTACCATTAAAAGCATCCTCAAACCCAACTCGAGACCCCATATCAGTTTTTCCCCAAACCTCACAACTCTCTCTTTCTTCCCAACCTTCTCTCCCAAGATCCACCCCCAACTCATCTTCCCTGCCGTCGAAAAATCATCAGGGCCGCAAATTGCGGCCAGACCAGCTCCTCCTTCGACGATTTTTTTCCACTGTAAGATCATCTTCTTCTTTGCCCTAATTTATATGCAAAATATGTCAGAAATAAATATAGTGGCTTTCAAGTGTGAAAAGAATTTTTTGGAAATGTTCTCCGATGAAACTTACGGGGAGTATTTTTACGATGAAATTCGTCAAAGGGGTGGGATTTCCTGATCTATAACAGTGATGATCTCTTTGCAATAAGAGAATTAGTTAAGGATTTCTATAAGGCTTTGAGAAATGGTGAACTCGGGACAGGATATGTTGAGTTTTTCTTTCGAGGAAGATGCAGAATTTTTCAACCAGAAACAATCTCGAGGGTAACCAACATTCCGTTCAGGCCTGGAAATCAACAGGCACGCGAGTTGGTTGTTTATCGATCTATATTGGGGGAGTTTGTAGAATTGAAGGATAAGGGGTTAAACCTCGCGCAGATGTATCGGAACGTACTTGTGGTTTGCCGATGGGAAAAACGCAACATCAGGGGTAAAAGCTGTGTTTCTTCTTTCCCGGCTGGAGTAGGGCACATCATTCATTGTTTAATGGAAAAAGATCACCACTTTGTGTCGTGACACGATTGTTTAGCACAATCATGGAGGGGGTGGCTCAGAAGAAACTCCCACTGCCAGTCCTAGTGACCCTCATTTCCAAGTACTACATGGCGAGAGAAGAGTTCGATGGATATGCGGCCTCTTATGCCCATTGGCCAGTTGAGACAGAGCGGATTTCACAGGGATATACAGGCCGCCATTACGAACAAAAGAATTTGACAAGGGAGGACCCGAGCGAGCATCCCGGTCCAGAGAATTCTACGGAGGCACTCCGTCATGAGCATGAAGCAGATGATGAGAAGGACTTGCAGCGCTTGACATTTAGAAGCATCCGCCACATCCTGAAGAAGCAACAAAAAGTGCAGGAACAATTAGACAGAATCGAGACGGCTCAACAATAAGCACAGGAAGAAGCAAGCGACGGTAGGAAGAGAAAAGGGAAATCAAGAAGGCAATGAGGACATTGCCTAGTTCAAGTTTGGGGGTAATGGGATGCGTTGGTTTGTGTATATAGCATGTAGTTGCATTTGCACGTTTCCTGTATTTTCGCACTTTCATTCCTATATTTTTTCCTTTATTTTCATGTAGTTTGCATTGCATGTTTGCTTCTGTACTGTATTTTGCTTATTGTACTCAAAAAAATTTGAAAAAAAATTTTGTGTTAAAATTTTCCTTTTTGTATATACAACAATCCAAAAACCATAAAAATAAAAAAAAATCCAAAAAACATAAAAACTTTGTCGTCAAGTTAGCTAGTAGGAAAACCTAGTTTCGATATATCGACGGTTCGTGTTTGATGAGTATGAAATAACTAGATCCTATTTTAGAAATTGAAGACCTAAAACGATAACCCTTCTTTGAATTCAACTGTAGATTAAATACGTCTTTTCACATCACCATACACGTGTCGTAAGTTTTGAGAAACGAGAGAACGGGTTTTTGATATGTCAGCAAAACTTTTAAAAATCGATAAACCTCTTTAGGATTAACAAGTTGTTTGGAAATAAGTAATATCAAGAATAGTTCATAAAGTAAGGTGAAGATGAAAGGGTATTATTGAAGCTATAATAGAGACCAAGTCTGAAAAATAACCCATCTTGATCCTTGAGTGATTACACACCCATATCTATACGAAACACGTATTTCGGTCTATAAAAGAGTAATAAAAAGAAAAATTAATTGTATCTTCGTTTGCAATTCTTTGAGATTTTCACGTATAAAATGAGTCTTTTTGTTTTAGGGCCTAGGTGACTTGGGCAATTAAGTTCGCCGGGGTGTTTTCACACATAATGTCCTAAAACCAATCACCGGTAGGTAGTAGTCCCTCTGCCAGGCTCACCGTCTACTGCACAGCGATCTGTTCTCGTCCCGGGGTACCATACCGGGTCCACCATGTACCCGCAATCGGCCTCATCCAGCTCCTCGAATCGGGTTTCATATGTCACACGTCTCAGAACCGAGAATACGCATGGTAGACGCACTGAAATATCATATCAAGAGAAACCGGATTTTTAAAACAGTACATAATTTCTTTGAAATAGCCATGGTTCTCAAATCCAGAAATCTCATGAAAACAGCATATCTCAATGTGTAAAATCATAAAGCATGATGTATGTGACATATAATAGAAATGTAAGCATATCCGTATATCATGCAACATAGAACAGAGATATGACATATTAAGGGAAAACCGCTCTTTTAAATGATTCGATTTTTTTTTAAAAATATATCCTGCGGTTCCTAATTTCTCCAAAGTCAAATACAACATCGTATAAAGGTGCATATGCAACAATAGTACGTAAATTATGCAAGGAGTCATATCATAATGCAGCAATATTACTGTGTAGTGACATAGCAATTATCTATGATGTTGTGTGTGAGCCGGCAAATCTGTTACGTGTAACATACGCATCATCGGTAATGGTGTAAGTGTACTAGCACAGGTATAAGCAATGCAATGCGAATAACATGAATGAAGCATAAAATAAATCACATGTAAATGTTGACAGGTATACGTATCTACCATGTCCGAGTCGGTGAATCTATCGATCGGCATCTAGCCACACAACATCACGTACGAAAAAGATCAGCGTATGACGGAATTAAACCAATTGGGATCCTATCAACCTATAAGACAATAAGGGTACGGCCTAATATCACGTACGGCCTATCATCCATAATTCACAATATTCTATACACACACACACACACACCTATGTCCCAGGTCACATCCATAACGATCTCATATCATGGGACCGACAAGGTATCAATCATCTCAATCGACTCGCATCCGTATACCAAGATATCATCAGATCATCATATTCGTCTTATACTCTTTTCATCGCATTTATATCTCACATCAAGTCGAGTTTAAATAAACATTCTATCTCTACTATAAGTATAAGTATATAATCTAACATACACACCCGAACCATACAATCTGATTTTTAAAGAAGCGAATCGTAGTTTTGAAAATAGGGGTTACGGTGTTTTTAAAAAAAAGATATCATTTGAAATTCCGTAACGTCCCTCAAGGTATCTGTTTAAAAGATGCATACGATTCTTCAGTTTAGAAATATGTATGGTTCAGATAACACATCCACGTCGACTATCTAGTCCTATAGTATCCTAAACGGTAATATCGTCAAACATCATCCTCAAATCCCGTCATCACATATTAGCCGCATTATATCACTTCTAACTATCCTTAGTTTCTAATATGGTTTTACTAACTATCATTTAACTCTAACCCTAGTTTCCAAATCTAGGTTTCCTTAACCATATCTTATAAATCAGTTTCTATCAAAAATTTGCGGGGGTGCTATACGCTATCCACCCGACTTCCTCGGTAGATATAGATCTACTCACATTGATCCTCTCTTGCTGGAGTCGATGACGCCACGCTCTCCTCATCGTCTCGAATCCCACGCGGGGTACCTACAACCAAAACACAATCGCAAATGCGTATAAAAATCAAGGCAGAAAACCAAAACGGCACACGTTTCGCTCATAGGTTAAAACCTATAGCCTCGCATGCAAAACCAACCAATAACCCTAGTCGTTGGCGTTCGAACGCCACACGATGGAATACAATGACAAATACCAAAACTTAAATTCAAAAATATCGCGAAATACAAGGCAGCAACTCAAGAAAATGGTCCCAGATTTTACCCTAGGTCAAATTAGTCAATTCTGCACATATGAAGGGTCTGTTTTACTGAAGATAAGGCCACAGAACAAATACGAACAATTTTCCTCACACCATGGCCGCAATTTGCGGCCAAGAACAATAAATTTGTGACCAAACTTGAAGGGTAGGGGCTCTGGTCTTGGGTGAAGGTTCCAGGTTGCCTGCACGTGTCACTGTGTTCGCTAAATAATTTTCCAGGTCTCTAAGTCATAGCAGTTCTCAATTTACCATCACAAAGTCTCCAAAATACGACATCGGGGTTTCTAAATTTGGTATTGGGGTTTAATTCTCTGGTTCCAGTCCAATATACCATCACCAAAGTGGGTTTAAGGTACTACTACTCTCAATTACACTTCACAACCCAAGAATTCCTCAAACCCTAACTTGGAATTTTCTAACCTCACTAAACATCACAATATCACTTCTAAACTTGCATTAAACCAAAAGTGAATGAAATACTATGATAAAGGTGCTGAAATTACCTCATTTGAGCAATCCAAGAAAAACCCTAGCTCTTCAATGTTGTCAATATCCCACTTTTCTTGGTCCAATGTGTAGAGGAGAAGGAGGTGGTCAATTTTAATGAAAGGGGTTTAGGGTTTTGATGAAATTTTTGAGATGATATCTTGGGGTGAAGGTGGAGGGAAGTGAGGAGGAAGAAGAAGAAAATGATGGGGGAGGTGAAAATGAGGCAGCCCCTCTCTCTCTCCTCACTTATTCTAACCCTCTCTCTCAATATTTACCCTTATGCCATTTCTCTTTTTTTTTCTTTTCTCTTTTTAAAAACCAAAGCATATAATACCCATAACATAACACAAATGCAACATGTAACCAAATGTAATATGATATGGTGCACTAGCCATGGAAAACTGTAGAAACACGGATTTGGCTTAATTGCGATTAGCAGTGCACCAATCGGGTTTTTATCCAAACTGCATATAATAAATTTTAAAAATGCCAAATCCTTTATATATATTATTAAATGAATAAATCATTTTAATTTCCAATTATTTGTTGATTATTGCTATATATTTATACCCTTTTTCGAAAACCCCAATTTCGCAAATCGGGCAGTTTTCGGGAAATATATTATTTTAATATTAAATTCCAAAAATAATATTTTATATTTTTTGAAATGTTACAATCTTCCCCTCTAAATAAATTCGGTCCCCGAATTTAAATTTAAACCCCCAAAATTTAAAACATTTTAATAATCAGCTCAAATCAACCGGGCTCCGAAATTATGGAAGATACAGAATAACACAGCGCATCAAGTGCGCATGAAAACGAGTACAAAACTCAAAAACCGAACTCTGTCAAGCGTCACACAAATTATCGGATTTTCACGCATATCCTCGGAGTTATCATGGAGATATAGATTGTCACGACCCGAAAGTATGGAACATGACCGGCACTTAAACTACGAACGTCTCGAGGCGTACGTAATCTAAGTAAACCGAAAACCCAGAAATCCAAACCAAGAAAAGTAGTAGAGTGCAGGAAAAACCAACTTAAAGCAAGTAATTTCAATAGCATAAGCCGAATTATGCGGTTTTTAAAACATCAAAAATTACTGAAAATTTCGGCAGAGTCTCCTTTATAAATACTGGCCCCCAAACGGGATACAACATGAATAGTATACGAAATCAAGAAAAAGGCATCCCCAAGCGGGAGCTAGCTCTTCGTCAATCGACGGTCACAACCACACAAGCAATATAATATACAACGCCAACGACGAGGATCAAAACTCAAAAGGAAACCCAAAACCACCAGAAATATAACGAGCGACTCTACGGTCGAAAGAATAAAAAACACTGGTCTCTATCTCAATAAATACATGTTTGGTTGATGGAATTTACTAGATACAACGGAATAATATTATACAAGGTAATATGATGGGTACGATACAAGAAAAACCCACCTACTAGCAAGTCACCCGAATGAAACTGAGCCCGCAAAGCCGTAATGAAACCTGTACGGCAAACCTGCAAGAAACTAGGGCACAACGGGGGTGAGTTGCCAACTCGTGAATAGAAAAACATCTACGCACAGAAATCGCATAAATAACGCATCCTAGGTCAATGATCATAATATATCCTCAAAAATGTATATAACATGCAGCCTATAACAATAGCTAGGGTAAATATCTAACCTGAGTGTAAACTCATATGCCCGTGTCAGTTCCTCAGGTAGCAATATATCATATGATTGAGGTATGTATGCATGAAAACAGAATACATGTAAATGAAGAAACTTTTTTCATAAATTAGTGAGATTTCCTTCGTATTTTTAAATTGAGGTATCATAAATGAAATCAGTATCAACAGTGTCTAGTATCGACACAAAACATAAATCTCACTGTCTCGAAATATCAATGTCTCAATCTCAATATCTAGGGCGCCGTCAGTCCAGACCGGCCCCTACCATCCATCTCAAGACCACGACGGTATCCTCCGGATATCCGACGCTTCGGGTAATATCACCGGTAGGTAGTGCTCCCCAGCCAGGCTCAACGTCAACACCACATTCCTCTTGCCCCGGGGTACCATACCGGGCCCACCATGTACCCGAAACGGTTCCTCCACTCCTCGAATCGGGTCTCGAAATCCATCAGCAAACTCATGGTGGACGACTCATCCATCATGGGAAAACCGCACTTTTTATTTTAAAAGGGAGAAAAGGTTTATTTATGTTTTTTCGGTTTTCCTCCAAATCCAAGAAATCTCATGAAATCCGAATCCAAGTCATCAATAGCATGTAAACAGTGAATATAGGCATGAGAATCCATGAATGCGACACAACAGTGAATAATAACATGCATGAAGTAGTAGGCAATAACTACAATGTCTAACCAGCCCATAAGGAAAGTACACTAATATCATGTCTAAACTATTAGCTAACAACCTATGTCAAATGAAATAGTATTTTCTAAAGTGTTCGTGACATGTCAATTACCGATGAAGATGTGTGTGAGCCGGCAAGTAAGTGTACGTGGTACATACGCGTCATCGGTAATGGTGCTGGTGTCCTAACAGCATGATATTAATAATGCAATAAGAAATTATAATATAAGTTTGCGATGCAGAGCGAACAGTAAAAATGAGCGGGAGCTGAATACTAGACGCAACTATAACTAATCTGTAATAATCTAATATAAGTCCTACAAATGGTGCCATTTGAAATAACACGAACCGCGGGGTTTTGAAAATAGGGCTACGGTGGTTTTTAAGAAAGGATACGTCTTTTGAAATATCCGTAGATCCCTTGACCTGTCTTTTAAAATACCCACGATCCGCTAGTTTTGAAATAGGAAGGAGTCTAATCTAATCTAACAACTACACTAAACTATACGGCTGAACTAACAAGCTGAACTAGAGGTAAGGAAACCGCCTATCATCTGAGTCGATACATATACATACCTGTATATATACAGTCGGTGATCCCGTCTCAATAATATCATATCCATAACCAGACATCCTAAGTCAAGAGTGCAGATCAATCATCAAAATATAGCTCGTACGTAAATCCGTCGTACGGCATCCCCAAATCTGGGTACGGGTCAATATCACATTCATCATACCATTCACCTGGTATCCTCTTTATCAAATATCATGATCGGGGTACTGATCTATGTCTAGTACAATACTGATACCGCCTAAGTATGCATGGACGTGTGTGAAACACTACGTCAAGGACCCGCTACAACGTCATGTCGTATCTCAAATACGAATTCTGCCATGCCACCGAAGTCACAACCTCAATACAAATCTCATCGACTCATCTCAAACCCAAGCCTCAAATTCGTATGTGAACCCATAGTCTCATACCCATGTGAACACATAACTATATATCCCGTATAAGCATAAATGAAAGAAGAAAGTATGCAAGTATGGGTTGGTGTGTGCATGTGTAGTGCGACCACTACTCTAGGGTTTCGGGACACTAAATCATCCAAGAACACCAAATATCCATATTATCATCAATATACTGAAACAATATATATATATATGTGTGTGTGTGCATACGTATTCGTATACATCACCACGAACTGCGGGGGTGCTATACGCCATCCACCCGACTTCTCCCCGTAGATATAAATCTACTCACCTGGTCCTCGCCCGCCGGTGCCGACGTCGCCACGCGCTTGCTTGTCGTCTCGAAGTCCACATGGGGTTACCTACATATCATAACGCACCATATCGCATTAAAACTAAATTCGAAATCGAAACGGCATACGAAAATCAAATCGGCACGCGTATCACGCATAGGTCCAAACCTATCGCCTACGCATGCAAGAATAGTCAAACCAACCCTCGATGTCGATATACAAACGTCAAACAATCGAGAAAAATCCAATCACACTCATTTGCACATTCAAGAACACTAATTTTAATCTAAACTAGGTTAAAACTCACAAAAACCCCAATTTCACTTAAAAAGTCATTTTTCCGAAAATCTAGCAAGCACAATTCACCGTTTTTGTACAAAACATGACGTTTAAATGAATGTAGCAGCCAATATACTTATTAAATATCTTAAATAAGTCATATAAACAATTCCCGGAATTTAATCTCATTAAATTCCAAAAACCCTAATATTCTAGTTTACAAAATACCTAAAATTTAACAATTTCAAAGCAAAAATGCACAAACTACAATCTAGCTTAAATTTGCATGATCTAAAGCATTAAACCACACTTAATAAAGTTGATGAAGTCATGAAAAACCTAAACACATTTTTAATTCCAAGTATTTAACCAATTTCAAAAACCTAGTAAGCAAATTAGCAAATTAGCAAATTAACACAATTTTTAAACTAACCATTAGCACAAGCTACTAATCTTGTATTAACATGACAAAAAGCCTAAATATAACACACAACCATACACCAATTTTATAAAACCCTAACTTGCATTCAAATTCCTAACTTGAATTCCAAAACTTGCAACTTAAGCCTAATTAACACTTAAGTAGTTTAGCTTTAAGAATTTGTAACAAATTAAGCAAAAATGTTTTAGAATTATACCCAAAAACCATTTGAAGATCCACAAGCATCCATGGCCTCCCAAAATGCTCTCTTTTCAGAAAGATCCATGCTATACGGGCTAGGCTAAAATGGGTAGGAGTCGGATTTGGGTTTTGGGATTTTTTTTGATGGATTTGAGGCAATTTTTGATGAAGTTTGAAGAGAAAAGAGAAGGGAAATGGGGGGGCTGCTGCTGCTGTAGGAGGGGGGTCGGCTGGAATGGGAGTGGGAGAGGAGAGAGAGGGAGGTAGAGAAAGTGGAGGGAGAAGTCAAAGTCAATTCAAGGTCAAAGGTCCACCTCATTTCTCCATTTTCTTTTCTTTTCTGTCATTTCCTTTCCTTTGAAATTCAAGTCGGGAAAAGATGGTGGCTGCTGAATTCAGCCAAGGGGAGAAGTGAATGGGGGTGTGTGGGTGTGGGTACGGGTGTGGGGTGATGAAAAATCATAAATACAATACCCCAAACATCCATTTACGCTAAAAAAAAGCCTTTTTTCTTCAATAATTTCTAAACCGTTTTGGCAAATAATTCCGTTCCAAAAAACACATGATAAAATTTTATTTAATGTTTTATGTTGCACAAAATTTGTTTCAACTCATTCCAATTTGTAATTTTCCTTAATTAAATGTATTAGTGACGGCTTAAAATAATAATAAAATAATATTTTTTTTCAGAAAATTTGAAATTTCAACAGCGGCTCAATAAACACCAAATAATAGCAATTACATAGCTAGAATATGTATATTTAATTTTTATCTCCCGTTTAGGCCGTGTCACACCACTCGTTCTTTTGATAAGATATTTGTATTTTGACTTTTTACAGAAAACCCCCTTATTTTACAGATTTTTTTCGAAATTTCACCGAAACGATTTTCAAAACGTTACATAGATCTTGAAATCAATTATACACTAGTCAAATACTATAATACATATATAGTACGCATACTTGAAAAATCTCCAAAAACTGAATGACACATGCAAAATCCTTTCTAAATCGCCGTGTGATGCGTAACTCACGGCATAAGTGATGGACACTCATTTGTAAAATAATAATATATATCCATATATGTTTTGCTAATTATACGTTCCGTCGTTTCAAAATATCCCAAAAGGTTTTCCTTTAAAAACGTTTGTGTCTCTCACGAACACGTAGGAAATCGCGAGACTATAGCCCCTTTTGAAAACCTCTTGGTAATCTTTTAATGCATGCAATGTACTCAGGTACTGTCCTCAGATCAGTCTTGTTTGGCCACTAAATAATATGGTGCCTATCATGAAAACAAGGTGCTCAAAAGAAAAATCAGCCTCAAAAGACGTATCCAACAATCACATGCGTCTGGTGCGCACGAAAAACAAATCCAAATACAAGTGCCACAATATGCACAAAAGCCAAAACTAAGTGCAACGGATGTGCATGAAAGCATCTGTCCAGTGCAACGGGTGTGCATGACAACATCATCTAGTGCATCTAGAGTGCATCCGGTGCAACTAACATGCACGAATGAAAAATCCCAAATTAAGTGCATAAAATGCGCGAAATACAAGTACGGTGCAACCAATGCACGAAAATCACATTAATAACTCAAATGCGTATAAGAAAGACACCGAGTGTACCAAGGTGTATAAATCAAAAACGTGTGCAATTATGAGCACAAATCTGTATCAATGCACTACAAGCACATGTGAGCTATACCGAGTGCTAAAATCACATCATCCGTATGAAATCAACGAAATCATAAACACATGCTACGAAGGTACAAAATCGACATCGAACGCAAAAGGTATGCACAAATCGCAAATCAACACAACGGTGTACAAAATATACATCCCGCGCAATAACTATGCCCAAAAATGTAAATACCCAGTAGGTGCAGTCATGGTGAACGAAAATCAATATCATGAAACTCATCATCAAAACTCAAATCCAAGGGATATAAGCATGATACTCAGATCACAAACGTAAATCGCAATAAATGACATTGAGGTACACCTCCTACAATGTCGAAGAATAAATCGGTGCGCCTAAAACCAGCAGAACAAGAACATCCGCGTGCCTCCTGCTCACGGTATGGCATCCTCTTTCTCTGGGTACATATTTTCTCTGCGGATTACCAATCTCGCAATCCATCGGCTCATCGGCCCGGTCAAATGTGCTAACAGGCACGATTCCGTTCTGGCACTTCTCTGGTCATCTCGCGGTCAATTCTCTTGACCACTCATAAAGCAGCACGTCATTGGCGTCGGCCTCTGGTCCTCTGAATACACAGGACACAACTGATCCTGGGTGCAAATCTCATTGCAGCCGTGTCCTGGAAGGAATCCTGCTCATGGTCTCTTCCGATCTCGCCTATGCCGAACTATACGGAGGCTAGTATTCTTACATAATCTCTTCTCGTTTTCTAGACATCTGCGTACTTAGCACAACATTTTCTCAGGAACTGGCCGTATCCCAACGCCTTTGTATACTTATCAGATCTCTAATCTCGACGGGGAGTAACAATCAGCTCGTCAGCGTCTCGCACGAACCTCTGGCTCCACTTGTCTGTATCATCATCCACTTGACGTCACGCCATGGTATCTGCGTACTGCAATTGTCTCAGCTACAGTCAATCCGGAGTCTCTCACACGGACTCAAAATCACGAACTCGGTATCTTCATCACTCTGTAGAAGATCTCTAGCCGAACACGTCCTTGGGAACTCGTCCCCACCATCGGAGGAATACTCAATACTCGTCCGTTCTCGATCAGCTCACAACGCATCTGGGTGAGGTCTTCTATCCGAAACAGGTCAGCTTACTGGTTTCTTATCACATGATATCTGAACGACGTCAAACTTTTCGATCGAGTCATCGAAGTCCCATAATTTTCCGAAAGCTCAACACCTGAGCGCAGTCTAAAAATATCTGGTACATACCTAGTACCTCTGGACCAGCCGTAGAAGGGCAAACCTAAGTCTCACTGATAGCACCGCTAAACTGCTGCAAACCCTAAGGTTCAAAGCGGTTCCATGGTCATCATGTCGAGTTAGGGTTTCATTGTTTTAGAGGGTCCACAGAATCACTTGCATGTTCCTCCGAACACTTTAAACTTGTGAAAAATGGGTTTCTGACACTCGCTCGAACTTTTTAACTTCGCCTAGGCGACATTGGAATACCCTTCATCCGCACGCTAAACAATGCCTCAATCCTCCAGGAAAGGCGATATATCAACGGTCATCTCTGGATCGGTCTGCTCTAGATCTGACTCAACTGGGCCTGCGTCGGCGTATCAATCTGACGAATCACCTCCATCTCTCAACTCGGGATAGACTAGCTATCATCTGTCGCATCTTTGCCTGAAAGCTCCGGCGATCTCAGTTAATAAGCTCTGGAAGCGACATCCTATCAATCTCAGCAACAGCGGGGTCATCTGTCTGCACGGTAGACGACATCATAATCTCCAAAGTAGGCCGTACATCAACAGTCCTCTTACAACTGGTAGCCTCTGTCGATGGCCCGATCATCCGGTGCAACGCCAAACACTCGCCTCAAATAAGATGTCATGACGCAAACGCTAACTCGAGACGTTCCCGTGTCACCAGAAAACACGATGGTCAGTTCACGTCCAAGACGAGCTCACCCTGACCACATCACGAGCAGCAGCTCAATCTACGCTCAAAACATGGTGACAGAAACCTCAATCGAGTATTCGAAGAAAGCAGATCAACGGCATGAAATGAAACGACAGATCCAACATGAATACATGATCATGAGAAGGAACAGCATCAATGAGAGTATGATCATGGAAACAGATAGAATCGAGGATCTCAAATGGATGTATAATCAAGGGTACGAAGAGAATCATAGATCTCAAAATATGTACATCCTAAGATTTCTTATGTGGAGTATCGTATCGTAAATATGCCGCAGAACATACGTACGGTACATCACTCTACTCAAGCTACCTACTCCATCAATCACGGTCAGCCTATGAAACGAAAGTTCGGGTCTAATACCCCCCTCCCGTTCAAGTTTAAGTTCCGTAAGGTCAAGCCTAGGTTCCGAAATACATACCCGCCCTAAACTCCGCATAGTCAAACATAGACTCGAACCAAGGTTAAACCTAGCGCTCTGATACCATCTTTGTCCTGACCCGAAATAGTAGCTCGTGACCAGCACTTGAATCACGCAACATCTAAACGCGTAACGGAATTCAAGTAAGCTGAAATCCAGAAATCTAAACCCTTTAAAGAAAATAAACGAGGTGAAGTTTTGAAATAATGGTATAATGAAATCAAGTTTTCTAAAATGCATGGAAAAGAAACATGAAAAATGCAAGTAAAATTTGTAGGGTTCCTAGGCACACCAATGAGGTTCTACAACTGATCAACCATGCCAAATTCAAAAATTTCCATGTGCCAAAGAACCCTAATATAGATCGTTAACTAGAGGATAGGTGAAAACTAAATAAGTTAACAACTTAACTACAAGTGAAAGTGACTACAACCTTTGTAGATCCGGTCCTCCACCTCCAAAGCTCCGTGATGACGTCCCTTCGCTACGATCATCGGAATCCCGAACTCTAGCGTCGGTTTCATCGGAGAAATGATCGGGCTAGGTCGTTGACATCGATGCCGAAGATGATCTACGTCATGGCAACTCAAACTCAAGATCCATCTTCACTAGGTCATGAAACTTGTGAAGATAACACACTCTACTACATGGCAAGTGGCAGTGGATGAAGAAATAGGAAGTGGGTTCACTTTGGATTTGGATTTCTCACTTGATTTCATCACTTAGAATTTTCAAGCAAGCTTTTCTTTTCTTCATGAAGAAGAAGAAGATGAAAGAAAAAGAATAATGAATTATCTCAAAAAGAAAATCAAGTGATGTCTATCATAATGCAACCATGGGTGAGATAAACACATGTAGAGAATAAACTAGGGTTAGGTGTAATGGTTAGGTTAAGGAAAAAACAAAATGGTTGATAATACTAAGAAGCTTCATGAAGCTTAAAGAAAAAAACAAAGTTAGCCACCATTTCATTTTTGCCAAAAGTAAATAAATAAAATAAATAAATTAATTAAAACCTAACCATTAACCTAAAGATGGTTTAAAGCAAACACACACCCAAGTTTGCATGTATCATCAAACATGATACAAACTAGTGCACAAAACTATATCATATATACAAGATGCACATCAAGTGAGAAAATCCATCTTAAGTGAACAAATACTAGTTAATGTAAAGTAATATATCTTATATATAATTATACATTAAATCATTAAATCAACACTTGATTTAATGATCCGGTCATACTGCATATAACCGACTAATATCAAGTGTATCAATATATTGAATCAACATTTGATTCGGTAACCCGGCTATATCTCATATAACCGTCCGATGATACAAATCGCGAGAATGGAATTCAGTATCACATACTGATATTATTCTCGGTCCCGCACATATCTCATATGCGCTCCTATTTCGTTTCGCTTGAGCCAGGAAACCTCTGTGTAAGACTCTAAAGACTCGTCAATACGCCGGCAGCATGTGATGATCAAATCAAACACCCATAAGCCGCAAGCGGTCTGCTAAACATAACGGCCACCCGAGTATTGAGCGATCAGAAGATCAACGAGCAAGCCCGCTCACACTCCTGTGAATCCAACCAGCAACACTTACCGTACAGTCCGGTCTGTTCGTCTGATATGTCGCATATCTCGCCTAGGGGTGGTAAACGTCAGACCCCAGTAGCTTGATAAGTCATGCCGATGTAAGGTCCATAACAAGTGTGAAACAACCGATAACTCTTACCAGTATATCACTGCAACCCTGGCCAGGGATTTCCAGTTATGGCCAGTCGAGCATAGCGCAACATCAACCCCCAATACCGGGAGAGACGAATCCCCTCCTATCGCTCATTGCCTCCATGTGAATCGGGATTGTACCCAAAAACCACCTGTTTGCACGACTCAGTAGAGCCGTGGTAGGGTGGAAATCAAAGCACAGTGGGAGACACACAAGACTCTATGACGATCTCGGGTCAACAGACTAAGCTGTACCAGTATCACCAGAGAACTGCCATCTGACGTGAGGTATAATACCATCTGGGAGTTCTCGGCGAGTCCGTTCAGTGTACCCAGTCACTACTGAGCACCCGCATACCATCTCTGATGTCAAACACCAATGGATATGAGACCATCCATCGCCCATCACATGGGTCGAGAAGATATACGCTAGTCTACTCTGGAATATTGATGCCCCGTCTCGATATTCCCACGACTAGGAACATTGAAGGATGTACTCATGGACTACCCAGGCCCTACTAGTATGATCTACATCATAGTCCTCGAAGTCGAGTACACATCTTAAGTGCTTTATCAACTTGTAACAGAGAGACAGAAAGTATACATGTTAATATAAAGAGCAACCACATAGCGTACTATCATGTCGAGCAAGAAAGTGTTGGGTTAGCATAGCACCTGATGAAGGGTTTGGAAGCATCACATTAACCAAAGATTGAATTTTTAGGGTGCTAAGTTAACGAACTTAGAATCGTTCCTAGAAAAATTAGGGTTTCAAAATTTTCACATCATCTCATGAAAGAAAAGCTAGGGTTTAGAGAGTACAACCTTTGTAGCTCCCTACGCTAGACTCCTCGGCTACTTGGGGTTTGGAAAAGCTCCGCTTGAACTCCTCTAGGTCACCGATGATCCACCCGGAGTCCGCTTTGTCCAAGCTTGCAACTTCACCCGATCAAGAGATCGAAATGAAGCTAACACTCCAAACAAGTGGGCTAGACTTGTGTAGAATGGTGTTGTGGTTCTCTTTCTCACTTAAAAATCCTAACTTGATGAGTATTATGCTCACTTGAAAAATCTAGAGAGCAATATGAGAGAGGAAGAAGAAGATGATGGCAATTTGAGAAGAAGATAAGTTCAACCCTAAGAAAGAAAATAGAAAATATATCAATATATAATTTTTATCTCTCATCTCAAACCATGGTTGAATCATTATTGTACTTGAGTTAAAAACTAAAAGGAAGAGTAAACCATGGTTAAATGGTGGGTGAGAAAGATTAGGTCAAGAAGAGTGTAGAAACAATCCAAAACTAACCCTTTTTCTTTTTCCTTTTGTTTTTAGCTTAAATACAATAATATTCCAAATAAAAAACCCATGGTGTGAGTCTTATATTGCCACCATTTTCTTTGTATAAGCAACCATAATTGATGATGTATGTATGTATGTATGTATGTATGTATGTATGCACATCCATATGTGCATGAATCTATAAAGAAAGTATACATGCATGCATACATCCATCATACTCAAGAAAGGATTTCAAGTGAGAAGCTAACGGTTAAATGATAAATCAACACTTGATTTATCAATTCGGCCATATCACATATGACCCCTACCAAAAGCAAGCCGCCCGATCAATATACGGTATCCTATACGCGCATTTTAATCGGGTCCATGAGCATATCGCATACGCGCACCACAACGTTTCGCCTGGACTAGGAAACTCCTTTGTGGGACTCTGAGACTCGTCAATACGCCGGCAGTGGGTGATGATCATATCAAGCACCCCCAAGCCGCAAGCGGTCAGCTAAACGTAACGGCCACCCGGGTATTGAACGATCAGAAGAGAACAAGCGAACCTGCTACAACTCCCGTCGAGCCAACCGGCAACACTTCCCGTACAGTCCGGTCTCCTTGTCTGATATGTCGCATATCAAGTCTAGGGGTGGTAAACGTCAGACCCCAATAACCGATAAGTTGTGCCGATATGAGGCTCATAACGGGTCGAGAAACTACTGGTAACACTTACCGGTAAATCTCTAATCAGCCCTGGCCAGGGACTTCCCTGTTACGGCCAATCGAGCACAGTGCAACATCAACCCCCAATACTGGGAAAGACGAAACCCCTCCTATCGCTCATTGCCTCCATGTGACTCGGGACTGTACCCAAAAACCACACTTTTGCACGCCCTCATGGACGTGGTAAGGTGAAAATCAATGCACAGTGGGAATTACACAAGACTCTATGACGATCTCGGGTCTACAGACTAACCTGCACAAGTGTCACCTGAGAACTGCCATCTGACGCGAGGTATAATACCATCTGGGAGTTCTCGGCGAGTCCGTCCAGTGTACCCAGTATCCACTGAGCAGCCGTATACCATCTCTGATGTCATACACCAATGGATATGGGATCATCCATCACCCATCTCATGGGTCGAGAAGCATATACGCTAGTCTACACTGGTATATCGATGCCCCATCTCGATACACCTACGACTAGGGACCTTGAAGGATGTACTTATGGACTACCATGTCCCCACTAGTATGATCTGCATCATAGTCCAGGTAGTCAAGTACACATCCTAAGGGCTTTACCAACATGTAACTATAAGACAGTTTAAAGAGACTAGTATACATGTTAAGATAAAGAGCAACCAGATAGCATACTATCATATCGAGCAAGAAAGTCATCTCTATATATGTCCAAGCATCCAATATAATATACATCATCTGTACAATACTGGCCTCTAGGGCATACATACAACTAACAATCTCCCACTTGCACTTGGGCCAGCTGCTGTAGTATCGCATACCGAGTATCCCGAAGAGTCTCTCAAACTGTATCTGGGGAATAGCCTTCATGAGTGGATCCGCTGTGTTGTTCTTTGTGTCAACCTTCCTAACCTCGATCTCCCGGCGATCAACTATCTCCCGGATCAGGTGATACCGTCTCAGAATATGCCTGGATCGCTGATGGGACCTGGGTTCCTTGGCCAAAGCCAACGCTCCATTGTTATCGCAATACAAAGGTATTGGATGCTCAATGGATGGAACCACTCCAAGTTCAGTAATGAACTTCTTGATCCAGACAGCCTCTTTGGCAGCATCGTTGGCAGTGATGTATTCAGCTTCCATCGTCGAGTCTGCCACGGTTTCCTGCTTGGAACTCTTCCAGCTAACCGCCCCTCCATAAAGGGTAAAGACAAATCCTGACTGCGACTTAGAGTCGTCCTTATCACTCTGGAAGCTCGAGTCGGTAAAGGACTCCACTTGGAGTTCTCCGTTACCATACACCAAGAGCATCTCTTTAGTCCTTCGTAAGTACTTGAGAATGCTCTTCACAGCTGTCCAGTGACTCTCTCCGGGATCAGCTTGATACCTACTCACTACACTTAGTGAGTATGCTACATCGGGTCTGGTACATAGCATCGCGTACATGATAGAGCCTACAGCTGAAGCATAGGGTATCCCTTGCATGCGAGCTCTCTCCAAATTAGTCTTGGGAGACATTTCTTTGGAGAGAGTGACTCCAGAGATCGTGGGCACGCTTGGATTCTTCCATACTAAACCTCTTTAGTATGGTGTCAATGTACCTGGATTGGGACAATCCCAATATCTGTTTGGATCTATCTCTATAGATCCTAATTCCCAATATGTAGGAGGCATCACCAAGATCTATCATTGAGAATCTTTGTGATAAGAAGAGCTTGACCGATTGCAGCAAAGGAATGTCATTTCCTATCAAGAGTATGTCGTCCACGTACAATACGAGGAAGACAACCTTACTCTCTGCCACCTTCTTGTAGATACAAGGTTCATCTGGGTTTTTGACGAAATCAAACTTTTTGATAACGACGTCAAAGCAGATGTTCCAACTCCGCGATGCTTGCTTTAATCCATAAATGGATTTAAGCATCTTGCACACCTTCCCGCTGCTCCCACTATCTACGAAGCCCTCTGGCTGAGTCATGTACACATACTCTTCTAAATCACCGTTTAGAAAGGCGGTCTTAACATCCATTTGCCAGATTTCGTAATCATGATATGTAGCGATGGCAAGCATGATCCGGATGGATTTAAGCATAGCCACTGGAGAAAAGGTTTCGTCATAGTCCACACCTGGTCTTTGACGAAAACAATTTGCAAGTCTAGCTTTGAAAGTCTCCACTTTCCCATCTACACCAAGTTTTTTCTTGAAGATCCACTTGCTCCCAATGGGTTTTACCCCTTCAGGAGCAACTTCCAAAGTCCATACTTTGTTGGTGTACATGGATTCCATCTCGGACCGCATTGCATCCAGCCATTTCACTGAGTCCCTACTGGTGATGGTCTGCTCGAAACTAGTTTGGTCATCATCCTCCATGATGCAATCCTCGCTTCCACCGTCAATGAGAAAACCGTAGTATCTCTCAGGTGGACGAGAAACCCTACTAGATCGGCGGAGAGGCTAGGGTTCGTCAGGTACTACTGAATCCTTTGGTTCTACCAAGTCTTCTATTATAGTTTGTGTCGCTGGAACCTCTTCCAGTTCTACCTCAATGCCACTTGTTTGTTTCATAAGAAAACCCTTTTCTAAGAAAGTGGCATGTCGAGAAACAAACACTTTTTGTTCCTCGGAGTGGTAGAAGATATACCCTCGTAAATGTTTGGGATATCCAACAAACTTACATAGAATAGACCTTGCTTCGAGCTTGTCCGGATTTTGTGTTTTAACATAGGCCGGAAAACCCCATATCTGAATAAAATTAAGACATGGTCTCTTACCATTCCATATCTCATATGGAGTGGTAGGCACTGATTTGGTTGGAACTCTATTCAATAGGTATGCAGCTGTTTCCAGTGCATATCCCTAAAAGGAAATAGGTAACTCAGCTGCACTCATCATAGAGCGCACCATATCTAATAGGGTGCGATTTCTCCGCTCCGATACACCGTTGTGCTGTGGTGTATAAGGAGGAGTAAGCTGAGAGAGAATCCCATTCTCTTTTAGATAATCTCTGAATTCATTGCTTAAGTATTCTCCTCCTCGATCAGATCGAAGGATCTTAATACTTTTGCCCGTTTGGTTCTCTACTTCGTTTTTATATTCTCTGAATTTCTCAAAAGCTTCAGACTTGTGTTTCATTAGGAACACATATCCGAATCTTGAGAGATCGTCAGTTAATGTAATGAAGTAGGAAGAACCATCCCTGGCATGTGTAGACATGGGACCGCATACATCGCTATGCACCAGTCCCAAGAGTTCCGTAACTCTTTCTCCGTACCCCGTAAACGGAGTTTTGGTCATCTTGCCTTTGAGACATGAATGGAAAGTATCATAAGATGATAATTTGAACGAATTCAAATACCCATCTTTATGTAACTTAGTCAGTCGTGTCGCATTGATATGACCAAGTCTACAATGCCATAAGAAGGATTCGTTCATTTCTGAACTTTTCCTCTTGTTTGTGTTTTGTATATTGAGGACTGTATTTTGATTTAGAATGAATATGCCATTATGTAACGAGCCTGATGCAATCAACATTTGATTTCGGAATATGTTCATAACATTATCCTTTACTACAAAATTATATCCTTCTTTACTTAATAAAGAAACTGATATAATGTTGCACATCATGTTCGGTATATAATAGCACTCATTTAGAATCAGAGTATCACTACTTGGTAATACTAGGTGATATTCGCCAACTGCTTTGGCTGCAATACTTGCACCATTCCCTACTTGAACGGAATGATCACCTTTTCCCAGTTCTCTACCTTTCCGTAGCCCATGTAACTGTTTACATATGTGGGATCCTGATCCGATATCTAATACCCAGGACGTAGGGTGAACTGAAAAACAATTCTCAATGACAAACACACCCGAAGAAGGTGCATCAACATGCATGTTCTCCGTTTGGGCGGCGTGAGAATCCAGATATTCTCCTGTTTCCTGTTCAGTCTTATAACACTTATAAGATAGAACGGGTCCAACGTTCCCCTGCACAGTATAACATGCGGGTTCGGTCAATACATCCATATTATTATCTTGATTATGGCATGACATGGTCGCTACCTGGAGAGAGAGAGAAGAAAACACTTTAGCGTATGCTCTTGCAAGATCAGATTGGTTATTATCTTATCTAATCAGGATGGCTCCCACTGCTTTTTATCAAATCTTCCTTCAAACCCTAAAAGGAAAGATTAGCCGGGATTAATTACACCCTACAACTTCGCCGATCTTTCAGCCAGGCCAGTGTCGGTACTTTGAGGGAGGTTCCCCGTGCTTTCACACGGACCTAATTAAAGTAAACCTCGTTTTCCCAGAGGCGTAACCCCGTTGAGACCTTTCTAGACACCTACTTGATCGGCTAATTGTCCTGTGTAAAACTCTCCCAGGAGTAACAATTACTCACAGTGGGTATCGGGATCCAACTATCTCAAAGAAGGTATGCAATCTCAATGCAAATTTCAACACTTGAAATTCCCGATAATGCTTTTTCCCCTAGCGTCCCATGACCTTGACGGAGGCCAAACTACCCACAGGGAGCTAGTCAAGTTCAACCCGTCATTTCTTGATTGAATTAAACCCACCCATACGACCCTTGACGGAGGCCAAACTACACCGTACGAATACCCTAATCCAATCGCATCATATGCTAGCAGATAAGCACTAGTTAGCTAACATACACTGCGCCTTGACGGAGGCCAAACTACCGCAGCATGAATACTAAGTAGTACTTATCTGAAATGACGGATGGCTACGCAGGTTTTTTCAGAAAAACCATGAGCGTAATGAACTTGATATCGTTGCAGAATCTAGTGAATTTTGAAATGGAGTGATTTTGAGTCTTTTATTAGTTTTGCTAAAGAGGTCACTCCCGGTGAAGGGATCTCGGCTCTTTCCTCATCGAATAAGGTGCGGGATATATCATATATATCACTGTGCAAAGCAAAACTCCAAAAGCAGTCAAAAGTCAAACCGAGTGTTGTAGCATCTGCCAGTTTTGCTAAAGAGGTCACTCCCGGTGAAGGGATCTCGGCTCTTTCCCCATCGAATTAGGTGCAGGGTATATCGTATATACCACTATGCAAAGCAAAACTGTAGCTACCCTTTTTATTTAAAAATTTGATTCTACAACATCTATTAGGTTTCTTTTCTTTCATTAATCACATTAATGAAGTCCCATCATTTAAGTCACCTAAACATCACAGATAAATACGACGTACACTTATGCCATCCGCATTCGCCTCGATGTCCCCTCATGCACCGTTAGGTTAGGTAACTAACGGCAGGGCAGGACAGGGCTAGCGCGGGTGTAAAAAATAAGTAACGCCTATATAATATATCATATATACTATATAAAGTATCTATCACAGAACATATCTAATGATCACATCACAGATATCGCAGCAGAAACATAGATATAATGTGGGATATACTAGGACGTCCGTATTTAGTACTTAGCCAATAATAGAAAATACGGATTCCACAGTCGCGATGAATAGCCAAGCCCACACCCTGGACCCCTACGAGAGCGGCAAGCGACCCTACCAATTCTGGAGTTTAGGAGACCCGGTCTCGACTCCTCGAGATGGCCTCCCACTGAACCCCAGAACCCGGTCACCTGTGCTCCAATCCTTGGGTCCATCCTAATGCGGAAAAGTAAATAATATACAACACTGGTGGCATCGACCTCGACCCGGAAGCGCCCCAAATAAAAGAATATTACATTACATTTGAATTTACATGAATGAAAATATAAAACTCTCATCTCACATAAAACCCCCGGATATTCAATCGCGACAATCCTGCACATCATATCTCAGCAACACAAAATATCTCATATCATCAACGTAAGTAAGTATGCGTACCCTAATTGTCGTTGACGTATAGCAACGAAACCGGCGATATCGACATACTACACTTACGGTCACAGAAAAGAAAGTGTAAAACTGCAATATCTGGAATCCACATTCTCTTTAGACATCGTAAATGCAAAATATCACATACTTCGTATTTCATGTCCAACTACATGAATTCCACATATTGCATCTCATTCCAGATAATTAGACAGTATTGAAGTTTTCGAACGAACGATCAAATACCCAAGATTCCCTAAAGCTCAACACTTGAGCGGAGTTCAAAAACCTGGAGTGTGACACAATGGTAGCGGTCCAGCCGTAGAAGGGTCAAGCCAACGCCTCACATGTGGCACCTCGTACTGCCCCAAACCCTAAGGTTCAAAAGGCTGTTCAAGACGGTCACATAATAGAGTTAAGGTTTGTTGTCTTCTAGAGGGTCCACCACAAACAAACTTGCACGTATTTCCGAAAGCTTTTAAACCCCGTGAAAAGTGAGCAAATGATACTCGTTCAAACACTTCAATACTTTCTAATTTATCCGGAAAAGCCACGAAATGAAAATTCCGATCGAATCAACGAGTCCAAAACCATCTTCAGAATTTACAGAACTAAATTCAGATTAAAAATACTCCAAAACAATATACAAGTAGAGACATGAGTTACTGTAGAAAAACCAGGCCATGAATCAACAGAATGGCCGCGGAACCGCGGCCTAAGCAGGCTATTGCCGCGGTTCCGCGGTCATTTTAACTGTTCATGCTCTCGTTTTTTACAGTAATTCTTTCATTTACCTGCTGAAGTTTTTGCATATTTTTAATTCTGAAAATAACCAGATTTTAAAAAATGTCCAGAGAGCACTCAAAATCCGTATTTTCCGGTTCAATCAGAGTTTTAACTTCGTAAAATTGTCGCCTAATGTTCTAGGTCGGCTCTGATACCAATGTTAGGTTAGCCTAGCACCTCATGAAGGGTTTGGAAGCATCACATGAACCAAAGATTGAATTTTTAGGGTGCTAAGTTAACGAACATAGAATCGTTCCTAGAAAAATTAGGGTTTCAAAATTTTCACATCATCTCATGGAAGAAAAGCTAGGGTTTAGAGAGTACAACCTTTGTAGCTCCCTACGCTAGACTCCTCGGCTACTTGGGGTTTGGAAAAGCTCCGCTTGAACTCCTCTAGGTCACCGATGATCCACCCGGAGTCCGCTTTGTCCAAGCTTGCAACTTCACCCGACCAAGAGAACGAAATGAAGCTAACACTCCAAACAAGTGGGCTAGACTTGTGTAGAATGGTGTTGTGGTTCTCTTTCTCACTTCAAAATCCTAACTTGATGAGTATTATGCTCACTTGAAAAATCTAGAGAGCAATATGAGAGAGGAAGAAGAAGATGATGGCAATTTGAGAAGAAGATAAGTTCAACCCTTAGAAAGAAAATAGAAAATATATCAATATATAATTTTTATCTCTCATCTCAAACCATGGTTGAATCATTATTGTACTTGAGTTAAAAACTAAAAGGAAGAGTAAACCATGGTTAAATGGTGGGTGAGAAAGGTTAGGTCAAGAAGAGTGTAGAAACAATCCAAAACTAACCCTTTTCTTTTTCCTTTTGTTTTTATCTTAAATACAATAATATTCCAAATAAAAAACCCATGGTGTGAGTCTTATATTGCCACCATTTTCTTTGTATAAGCAACCATAATTGATGATGTATGTATGTATGTATGTATGTATGTATGCACATCCATATGTGCATGAATCTATAAAGAAAGTATACATGCATGCATACATCCATCATACTCAAGAAAGGATTTCAAGTGAGAAGCTAATGGTTAAATGATAAATCAAAACTTGATTTATCAATCCGGCCATATCACATATGACCCCTACCAAAAGCAAGCCGCCCGATCAATATATGGTATCCTATACGCGCATTTTAATCGGGTCCATGCGCATATCGCATACGTGCACCACAACGTTTCGCCTGGACTTGGAAACTCCTTTGTGGGACTCTGAGACTCGTCTATACGCCGGCAGTGGGTGATGATCATATCAAGCACCCCCAAGACGCAAGCGGTCAGCTAAACGTAACGGCCACCCGGGTATTGAACGATCAGAAGAGAACAAGCGAACCTGCTACAACTCCCGTCGAGCCAACCGGCAACACTTCTCGTACAGTCCGGTCTCCTCTTCTGATATGTCGCATATCAAGTCTAGGGGTGGTAAACGTCAGACCCCAATAACCGATAAGTCGTGCCGATGTGAGGCTCATAACGGGTCGAGAAACTACTGGTAACACTTACCGGTAAATCTCTAATCAGCCCTGGCCAGGGACTTCCCTGTTACGGCCAATCGAGCACAGTGCAACATCAACCCCCAATACCGGGAGAGACGAAACCCCTCCTATCGCTCATTGCCTCCATGTGACTCGAGACTGTACCCAAAAACCACCGTTTTGCACGCACTCATGGATGTGGTAACGTGGAAATCAAAGCACAGTGGGACTCACACAAGACTCTATGATGATCTCGGGTCTACAGACTAACCTGCACAAGTGTCTCCTGAGAACTGCCATCTGACGTGAGGTATAATACCATCTGGGAGTTCTCGGCGAGTCCGTCCAGTGTACCCAGTCTCCACTGAGCACCCGTATACCATCTCTGATGTCAAACACCAATGGATATGGGATCATCCATCGCCCATCTCATGGGTCGAGAAGCGTATACGCTAGTCTACACTGGTATATCGATGCCCCGTCTCGATACACCTACGACTAGGGACCTTAAAGGATGTACTTATGGACTACCATGTCCCCACTAGTATGATCTGCATAATAGTCCAGGTAGTCAAGTACACATCCTAAGGGCTTTACCAACATGTAACTATAAGACAGTTTAAAGAGACTAGTATACATGTTAAGATAAAGAGCAACCAGATAGCATACTATCATATCGAGCAAGAAAGTCATATCTATATATGTCCAAGCATCTAATATAATATACATCATCTGTACAATACTGGCCTCTAGGGCATACATACAACTAACAGAAAGTCCTACCTATATATGTCCCAGCATCCACTACAATATACATCCTATGTACAGTAATGTCCTCTGAAGCATACATATAACTAACAATCTCCCACTTGCACTAGGGCCATCTGTAGCAGTGGTTGTAGTATCTAATACTTAACCATCCCATATAAGTCTTTCTCTGGGAAAAAGCCTTTGTGAGTGGATCCACCGTGTTATCCTCTGAGTCTACTCTCCTAATCTCGATCACCCTGGAGATCAACTATCTCCATGATCAGGTGATGCTGCCTCAGAATATGTCTGGGTCACTGATGGGACCAGGGTTCCTGGGCCAAAGCCACACTTCCATTGTCACACAATAGTAGGAACCTAGTTCATCTCATGAACCAATATACACCCAAACTGCATCTTTGGTAGTATCTTTAGTAGCGATGTTACCAGCCTTTATCGTCTAGTTTGCCACGGTATCTCAGCTTGGAACTCTTCCAACATCCCGTATCTTTACTGAGGGTAAAGACAATGCCTGCGATTGACATTCAGTCGTCCTTATCACCCTGGAATCTTTCCAGTGATTCTCCCCAGGATCGGTTGATACCATCTCACTACAATTAGTGAATATCCTAACATCCATTAAGATCTATCTTATATATCCAAAACCCAGGATTTAGGAGGTATCACTTTGATCCTATTGGAGAATCCTTGTGATAAGAGGAGATTGACCGTGCGTAGCATAGGAAACTCTTTTCCTATCAAGAGTATGTCATCCACGTACTCTACGAGGATCACTACCATACTCCCTACTATTCATTTGTATATACAAGGTTCATCTACCATTTTGATGAAGTCAAACTCTTTGACTACCACATCAAAACAGATGTTCCAACTCCGCGATTCCTGCTTTATTCTGTAAAGCAACTTGCACACGTTTCCGCTGCTCCCACGGTTTACGAGGCCCTCTGGCTGTGTACTTATAGACGTTCTCTTCTAAATCATTATTTAGAAAAGAAGTCATGGCAACCAACCACCAGATATCGTAGTCATGGTATGTAGCAATGGCAAGTAGGATCTGGATGGACTTAAGCATAGTCCCTGGAAAAGGTTTCATCATTATCCACGCCTGGTCGATGACGAAAACCTTTAACAAGTCTAGCTTTGAAAGTCTCAACTTTTCCATCTACACCAAGTAATCTTCTCAAGATATACTTGCTCATGATGGGGATTTAACCCTTCAGATATAGCAACCAAAGTCCATAGTTTGTTGGTGTACATGTATTCCATCTCAGATCGCTAAGCATCCAGCCATTCTTACAGAGTCCCTACTCTCGATGACCAGCTCGAAACTAGTTGGGTCATCATCTCATGATGCAATCCTCGCTCCCACTGTCATCGAGAAACCGAAGTATCTCTCAGGCAGGTGAGGAACCCTACCAGATCGGCGGAGAGGCTGAGGTTCGTCGGGGACTATTGAATCCTTTGGTTCTGTCAAATCATCAGCTGCAGTTTTGTATAGCTGGAACCTTTCCAGTTCTACAAAACTGACCTTGCCTTGATCTTGTCCGTATTTTGCTTTCGACATAGGCCGGACAATTCCAAATCTTAACTAACTTAAGAGATAGGCTATTCCCATACCATATCTTATATGGAGTGGTAGGCACTGATTTGATTCGAACCCAATTCAATAGGTATGCAACTTCTCAAATTCATAACCCCAAAAAGGAAATAGGTAACTCACTAATACTCATCATAGAGCACTGCATATCGAATATGGTGCGATTGCTCCGCCCCGATACACCGTTGTGCTTTGGTATGTTCAGAGGAGTAATACGGAGAGAGAATCTCATTCTCTTTTAGAATAGTCCAGGAATTCTATGCACAAGTATTCTCCTCCCTGATCTTATCATAGGACATAATACTTATACCCGGTTTTTGGTTCTCTACTTCTAACTTATATTCTGTGAATATCTCAAAAGCTTCGGACTTATGTTTCAACAGGAACATATGGCTGAATCTTGAGAGATTATCAGAGAATGTAATGAAGTACAAAGAACCGGTCCTGGCATGTGTAGACAGAGGACCTTACATACATCATCATGTATCAGTCCCAAGAGTTCACTAACTCTTTCTCTGTTTCCAATAAACAGAGCTATGGTCATCTAATCTTTGTGACATGACTGGCAAGTTTCACAAGATGTAAATTCAAACTGATTTAAATATGCATCTAAATGTAACTTTAGCCAGTCGGGTCGCATTGATATGACCTCGTCTACAATACCTCAAGAAAGATTCGTTCATTTCTGAACTCTTCCTCTTGTGTGTGTTCTGTATACTAGGAACTGTAGTTTGATTTAGAATGTCAATGCTTTAGATAACGTGCCTGAACCGATCAACTTTTGAAATGTTCAAAACAATACAAAATTATATCCTTCTTTAATAAATAAAGAGATTGATATGATTTTGTATATCAGGTTCGGTATCTAATAGCATTTGTTCAGAATCAATGTATTTATAATACAGGGTGACAGTGACCAACAGACTTCGCTGCAACACTTGCACCGTTTTCTGTCTTATGAAACTTATCACCCGTTCTCAGTTCTCTACCTTTCTATAGCCCATGTAACAAATTACATATGCGGGATCCTGATCCGATATCAAATACCCAGGATGTAGAGGATACTGAGAAACAGTTCTTTATAATGAACACACCCGAAGGAAATGCATCATATGCACTTTCTTCGTTTGGGCGGCATGGGAATCCTGGTATTCCCCTATTTCCTGCTCGGTCTTATAACAATTATAAGTTGGAGCGGGACCAACGTTCCCCAGCTCAGTATAACAAGCGGGTTCAGTTAATACATCCATATTATTATCTTGATTAAGGCGTGATATGGTCTCTACCTGGAGAGAGAGAGAAGAAAACACTCTGCGTGCGCTCTTGCAAGATTAGATTGGTTATTTATTTTATCTAACCAGGATGGCTCCCACTGTTTTTATCAAATCTTCCTTCAAACCTTAAAAGGAAAGACTAGCCGGGATTAATTACACTCTACAAGTTCGCCAATCTTTCAGCCAGGCCAGTGCCGGTACTTTGAGGGAGGTTCCCCGTGCTTTCGCACGGACCTAATTAAAATAAACCTCGTTTTTCCAGGGGCGTAACCCCGTTGACACCTTTCTAGACACCTACTTGATCGGCTAATTGCAAAGTGCAAAACTCTCCCAGGAGTAACAATTACTCGCAGTGGGTATCGGGATCCAACTATCATATAGAAGGTATGCAATCTCATTGCAAATTTCAACACTTGAAACTCCCGATAAAGGTTTTTACCCTTAGCACCTATGACCTTGGCTAAGGTCAACAAATCATAAGCACTAGTCAAGTTCTACCCGACATTTCATGATTAATTAGACCCACCCACATGACCCTTGGCTAAGGTCAACAAAGCCACATGACTGTCCTAACTAATCGCATCATATGCGGTGTAGGAAGACATCACTTAGCTACCGTACACTACGCCTCGGCTATGGTCGACAAACGTAGCACGAATACTAAGTACTCTACTTCCTAAAATGACGGAGGGTTACAGATGGTTTTTAAGAAAACCTTTAACGCTTTGAACTTGATCTCGTTGCGGAATCAAATGGTTTTTAAATGGAGTGTTTTTTAGGCTTTTCTAGTTTTGCTAAAGGGGTCACTCCCGGTGAAGGGATCGTCGGCCCTTTCCTCATCGAATAAGGTGCAGGATATATCATATATATCGCTGTGCAAAGAAGAAACTATAGAAGCAATCAAAAGACAAACCGAGGGTTGTAGCATCTGCCAGTTATTGCTAACGGAGTCACTCCCGGTGAAGGGATCTCGGTCCTTTCCTTATCGAATAAGGTGCAGGATGTTCTACAAGGAACACCGCGATGCAAAGCAAGAACTGTAGCTACCAGGTTTTATTTTTTGAAATTCGATTCCACAACATCTTTTAGGTTTATTTTCTTTCATTAATCTCATTAATGAATGTCCCATCATTTAAGTCCACCTAAACATCACAGATAAATATAACGTACGCTTATGCCATCCGCATTCGCCTCAATGTCCCGTCTGCACCGTTAGGTTAGGTAACTAACGCCCGAGCGAGGCAGGGCTAGCGCGGGTGTAAAACATAAGCAACGTCTACATAATATATCATATATACTATATACAATATCTATCTGAACAAATTACATGATCACATCACAGATAACGCAGCAGAAAATATCATATGAAATATTGGATATACTAGGACGTCCGTGTTTTATTTTTAGCCTGAATAAAACACGGATTCCACTGTCGTGATGAATAGCCAATCCCACACCCCTAGACCCCTACGAGAACGGCAAGCAACTCTACCAATTCTAGGGTTAGGAGACCCGGACTCGACTCCTCGAGATGGTCTCCCACTGGACCCCAGAACACGGTTACTAGTGCTCCCCTCCTTGGGTCTATCCTAATGCGAAAAAGTAAATAATATACATCAACGGTGACATCTTCCGCAACCTGGAAGTGCACCAATAAAAGAATATTACATACAAGTTTTTACATGAATGAAAATGAAAAACTCTCATTTCACATAAAAAAACCCGGCTATTCAAACACGACGATACAATATAACATATCTAGCAACACATAACATCACATGTCATCAACGTAAGTAAATATGCGCATCCCAATTGTCGTTGACATATAGCAACGAAACTTGCGATATCATATATTATACTTACGGTCACAGAAAAGAAAGTGTAAAACTACAACAGTTGGAATCCGCAAACTCTTTAGACATCGCATGCCTAATCAAATAAATTCATTTGACATCGCATGCCTAACAATTATAAACCCCGCATTTTAGTCTCATTATCGAAAACTCTTTTCAATATCAAGTCGGGCAATTCAACAAGATTCCCGACATCCTGATCGAATGCTCGTCGCAAACTTTAGTAGACGGCCGCACCCCCGATGCTGTCGACGAAATGCACTAAGGAGGAACACCGCTACCGCGAGCACCCGAACGGATGCTTTCGGCGACGGGGTTCTCCTACAGTCACTTGGTCGGGGTTAAGGGGTGTAGCTGTCTATTAAGTTTATCCGGCGAGTATCCGCGTACGCTATGTGATTGCGACGGACTTTTGATCACATCACAATCCCGTGGCAACCGATCATTTGAGACTAAAGTGCTATGTTTATAAAATTCATATTAGCTATCTCATAACTACATGTGAATTCCAAATATTGTATCACATTCCAGATAAACAGAAAATGTTAAACTTTCCGATCGAACAATCAAACACCCAAGTTTTCCCGAAACATCTCAACACATGAAATAAGTTTAAAAACATTCACTTCATGCCACAGTACCAACGGTCCAGCCGTAGAAGGGTCAAGCCAACGCCTCACATGTGGCACGCCGTACTGCCCCAAATCCTAAGGTTCAAAGGGCGGTTCAAGACGGTCACATTATCGAGTTAAGGTTTGTTGTCTTCTAGAGGGTCCATCGCGTTACTTTCACTACTTAGAACGTTCTTAAACCACGGAAAAATCCAACATTTGGAAATTTCCCGACAGGGGAAAAAATTTTGTATTTATATCCGGTCGAACTTTTCAACATTTTCTAAAATTACCCGGAAAAACACATAGACAAAATTAGACAATCCGATCGAATCTACGAACTCCCAATACAACCCAGAAAACTCAACTCTTGAGTATAAAATAAAAATACCCATAAAAACCAGCAAGTACAGAACGATATTACTGTGCAAACTGAAATGAACAAGATGATAGTACGGCCGCGGAACCACAGCATGAGCCATGCTCATGCCGCGGTTCCGCGGTGCTCTCGAAGAATTAGGCGCACGTGTTGCACAGTAACTCATAGAAAACCCTGCTGAGTTTTCTGCATATTTTTAAATCACAAAATTCCACAGTTTTGAAAAAAGTACAGAGAAGGGTTTAATCGGGGGGTATCGGGTTCGATCGGACTTCTAGCTTCGTCTACACTTCGCGTAAAGCTCTAGCTAGGCTCTGATACTACTGTAGGGTTCCTAGGCACACCAATGAGGTTCTACAACTGATCAACCATACCAAATTCAAAAATTTCTATGTGCCAAAGAACCCTAATATAGATCGTTAACTAGAGGATGGGTGAAAACTAAACAAGTTAACAACTTAACTACAAGTAAAAGTGACTATAACCTTTGTAGATCCGGTCCTCCACCTCTAAAGCTCCGTGACGACGTCCTTTCGCTGCGATCATCGGAATCCCGGACTCTAGCATCGGTTTCATCAGAGAAATGGTCGGGCTAGGTCGTTGACTTCGATGCCGAAAATGATCTACGTCAAGGCAACTCAAACTCAAGCTCATTCTTCACTAGGTCATGAAACTTGTGAAGATAACACACTCTACTACATGGCAAGTGGTAGAGGATGAAGAAATAGGAAGTGGGTTCACTTTGGATTTGGATTTCTCACTTGATTTCATCACTTAGAATTTTCTAGCAAGCTTTTCTTTTCTTCATGAAGAAGAAGAAAAAGATGAAAGAAAAAGAATAATGAATTATCTCAAAAAGAAAATCAAGTGATGTCTATCATAATGCAACCATGGGTGAGATAAACTCATGTAGAGAATAAACTAGTGTTAGGTGTAATGGTTAGGTTAAGGAAAAAACAAAATGGTTGATAATGCTAAGAAGCTTCATGAAGCTTAAAGCAAAAAACAAAGTTAGCCACCATTTCATTTTTGCCAAAAGTAAATAAATAAAATAAAATAATAAATTAAAACCTAACCATTAACCTAAAGATGGTTTAAAGCAAACACACACCCAAGTTTGCATGTATCATCAAACATGATACAAACTAGTGCACAAAACTATATCATATATACAATGTGCACATCAAGTGAGAAAATCCATTTTAAGTGAACAAATACTAGTTAATGTAAAGTAATATATCTAATATATAATTATACATTAAATTATTAAATCAACACTTGATTTAATGATCCGGTCATACTGCATATAACCGACTAATATCAAGTGTATCAATATATCGAATCAACATTTGATTCGGTAACCCGGCTATATCTCATATAACCGTCCGATGATACAAATCGCGAGAATAGAATTCAATATCACATACTGATATTATTCTCGGTCCCGCACATATCTCATATGCTCTCCTATTTCGTTTCGCTTGAGCCAGGAAACCTCTGTGTAGGACTCTAAAGACTCGTCAATACGCCGGCAGCAGGTGATGATCAAATCAAACACCCACAAGACGCAAGCGGTCTGCTAAACGTAACGGCCACCCGGGTATTGAGCGATCAGAAGATCAACGAGCAAGCCCGCTCACACTCCTGTGAATCCAACCAGCAACACTTACCGTACAGTCCGGTCTGTTCATCTGATATGTCGCATATCTCGTCTAGGGGTGGTAAACGTCAGACCCCAGTAGCTTGATAAGTCATGCCGACGTAAGGTCCATAACAAGTGTGAAACAACTGATAACTCTTACCTGTATATCACATACATGATAAAATAAAGGCATCCCCAAGCGGGAGTTAGCTCTTCGCCAACCGACGGATCATAACCACGCAAGACAGTAAAAATATAATTATACGACGCCTAACGGCGAAGATCCCCACAAAGATAAAGATATAAGCAAGACATCAAAACCACAAGTAGCGGAAAACCCCTCGCTCTAAGTCTCGCAACCACAATCTCACTAAGTCTCATTACTTATACAATTTACTAATCTTGATTGATGGAGTTGACTAGATACAATGTGAAATATAAATAAAAGAGTGGGTACGATAAAAATGCCCCACCTACCAATGCAAAACACCCAAATGAAGTTATGTGCCAGCAATGCCGCTACGGATCCATACGGTCAACCTGCAAGGCATAACAGAGGTGAGTTGCCAACTCGTGAGTAGAAAAACATCTACAAGTAGAAATCGAATAAACAACGACTCCTAAGTCAACTATATCATAAAGGCAATACTATGATATCTAGGGTGACCGGGTCTGTATATGTGCCAACACTAATATCAATGTCCATCAGCATGTGGATATCATCCAACAATATAATCAAAGTCTGTAAATATTATAAAAGCATATGCATGGAAGTATGAGGATGTAAATCAACGTGTGTCCCTCGCGACACATAAAAATCATGGAACCTGAGTGTCCAATATCGACACTCGAAAACATCATGAAACCCATGTCTAGCATCGACACGTAAATCCTCATATCTCGGGCTCCGTCAGTCCGGATCGGCCCACGGGTTCCGTCTATGGAATCGGCCCTCGGCCCCGGCTGTACGGGTCAACCCATATCCATCTCTCGTCTCTGGTCAGTTTCCTCCGGATAACCGCCAGATCCAACCAATCACCGATAGGTAGTAGTCCCTCTGCCAGGCTCACCGTCTACTGCACAACGATCCGTTCTCGCCCTGGGGTACCATACCGGATCCACCATGTACCCGCAATCGGCCTCATCCAGCTTCTCGAATTGGGTTTCACATGTCACACGTCTCAGAACCGAGAATACGTATGGTGGACGTATTGAAATATCATATCAAGAGAAAACGGGTTTTTAAAACGGTACATACTTTATTTGAAATAGCCACGGTTCTCAAATCCAGAAATCTTAGGAAAACAGCATATCTCAATGCGTAAAATCATAAAGCATGATGTATGCGACATATAATAGAAATGTAAGCATATCTGTATATCATGCAACATAGAACAGAGATATGACATATTAAGGGAAAACCGCTCTTTTAAATGATTCCAGTTTTTTTTTAAAACATATCCCGCGGTTCCCAATTTCTCCAAAGTCAAATACAATATCGTATAAAGGTGCATATGCAACAATAGTAAGTAAATTATACAAGGAGTCATATCATAATGCAGCAATCCTACTGTGTAGTGACATGGAAATTAGACCCACCCACATGACCCTTGGCTAAGGTCAACAAAGCCACATGACTGTCCTAACTAATCATATCATATGCGGTGTAGGAAGACATCACTTAGCTACCGTACACTACGCCTCGGCTATGGTCGACAAACGTAGCACGAATACTAAGTACTCTACTTCCTAAAATGACGGAGGGTTGCGGATGGTTTTTAAGAAAACCTTTAACGCTTTGAACTTGATCTCGTTGCGGAATCAAATGGTTTTTAAATGGAGTGTTTTTTAGGCTTTTCTAGTTCTGCTAAAGGAGTCACCCCCGGTGAAGGGATCGTCGGCCCTTTCCTCATCGAATAAAGTGCAGGATATATCATATATACCGCTGTGCAAAGCAAAAACTATAGAAGCAATCAAAAGACAAACCGAGGGTTGTAGCATCTGCCAGTTATTGCTAAATGGGACACTCCCGGTGAAGGGATCTCGGCCCTTTCCTTATCGAATAAGGTGCAGGATGTTCTACAAGGAACACCGCGATGCAAAGCAAGAACTGTAGCTACCTGTTTTATTTTTGAAATTCGATTCCACAACATCTTTTAAGTTTATTTTCTTTCATTAATCTCATTAATGAATGTCCCATTATTTAAGTCCACCTAAACATCACAGATAAATATAACGTACGCTTATTCCATCCGCATTCGCCTCGATGTCCCGTCTGCACCGTTAGGTTAGGTAACTAACGCCAGAGCGAGGCAGGGCTAGCGCTGATGTAAAACATAAGCAACTTCTATATAATATACCATATATACTATATACAATATCTATCTGAACAAATCACATGATCACATTACAGATAACGCAGCAGAAAATATCATATGAAATATTGGATATACTAGGACGTCCGTGTTTTATTTTGAGCCTGAATAAAACACGGATTCCACGGTCTTGATGAATAGCCAATCCCACACCCCTAGACCCCTACGAGAGCGGCAAGCAACACTACCAATTCTAGGGTTAGGTGACCCGGACTCGACTCCTCGAGATGGTCTCCCACTGGACCCTAGAACCCGGTTACTTGTGCTCCCCTCCTTGGGTCTATCCTAATGCGGAAAAGTAAATAATATACAAAGGTGATATCTTCCGCAACCTGGAAGTGCCCCAATAAATGAATATTACATACAAGTTTTTACATGAATGAAAATGAAAAACTCTCATCTCACATAAAAACCCCCGGCTATTCAAACAGGACGATCCAATATAACATATCCAGCAACACATAACATCATATGTCATCAACGTAAGTAAATATGCGCATCCCAATTGTCGTTGACATATAGCAACGAAACCGGCGATATCACATATTACACTTACGGTCACAGAAAAAGAAAGTGTAAAACTACAACAGTTGGAATCCACAAACTCTTTAGACATCGCATGCCTAACCAAATGAATTCCTTAGACATCGCATGCCTAACAATTATAAACCCCGCATTTTAGTCTCATTATCGAAAACACTTTTCAATATCAAGTCGGGCAATTCAACAAGATCCCCGACATCCAGAATGAATGCTCGTCGCAAACTTTAGTGGACGGCCGCACCCCCGATACCGTCGACGAAGTGCACTAAGGCGGAACACCGCTGCCGCGAGCACCCGAACGGATGCTTTTTGGCGACGGGGTTCTCCTACAGTCACTTGGTCGGGGCTATGGGGTGTAGCTGTCTATTAAGTTTACCGGCGAGTATCCGCGTACGCTACGTGATTGCGACGGACTTTTGATCACATCAAAATTCCGTGGCAACCGATAAAGTGAGACTAAACTGCTAGATTTATAATATTCAAATCAGTTATCTCATAACTACTTGTGGATTCCAAATATTGTATCACATTACGGATAAATAAAAAATGTTAAACTTTCCGATCGAACAATCAAACACCCAAGTTTTCCCGAAACAGCTCAACACATGAAATAAGTTTAAGAACATTCACTTCATGCCACAGTACCAACGGTCCAGCCGTAGAAGGGTCAAGCCAACGCCTCACATGTGACACGCCGTACTGCCCCAAACCCTAAGGTTCAAAGGACAGTTCAAGACGGTCACATAATCGAGTTAAGGTTTGTTGTCTTCTAGAAGGACCATCGCGTTACTTGCACTACTTAGAACGTCATTAAACTACGGAAAAATCCAACAATTGGAAATTTCCCGGCAGGGGAAAAAGTGGGTATTTATATCCGGTCGAACTTTCTAACATATTCTAAAATAATCCGGAAAAACACATAGACAAAGTTAGACAATCCGATCAAATCTACGAACTCCCAAAACAACCCAGAAAACTCAACTCTTGAGTACAGATTAAAAATTCCCAGAGAACAGAGGAATAAAATAAAAAAATTACTGTGCAAAATTTGATAGAAGAAGCGACCGTACGGCCGCGGAACCGCCGCACGAGCCATGCTAGTGCCGCGGTTCGATTTAGGTGCACGTTTTGAACAGTAACTCCTAGAAAACCCTGCTTAATTTTCTGGATATTTTTAATTCACAAAAATCCACGATTTCAAAAAATGTACAGAGAAGGGTTTTGGATTAGGGTTTCGGGTTCGATCGGGTTTCTAACTTCGTCTACACATCGCCTAAGGCTCTAGTTAGGCTCTGATACCACTGTAGGGTTCCTAGGCACACCCATGAGTTTCCACAACTGATCAACCATGCCAAAATCAAATTTTTCCATGTGCCAAAGAACCCTATACTAGATCGTTAAATAGAGGTAAAGGCGAAACTACAACAAGTTAACAACTTAACCAATAAGTGAAAGCGACTACAACCTTTGTAGATCCGGTCCTCCACCTCTTTAGCTCCGTGATGATGTCCCTCCGCTGCAATCATCGGATCCCGGACTCTAGCGATGGTTTCTTCGGAGAAATGATCGGGCTAGGTCGTTGACTTCGATGTCGAAGATGATCTACGTCGAGGCAACTCAAACTCAAGCTCCATCTTCACTAGGTCATGAAACTTGTGAAGATAACACACTCTACTACATGGCAAGTGGTAGAGGATGAAGAAATAGAAAGTGGGTTCACTTTGGAATTGGATTTCTCACTTGGATTCATCACTTGGAAATTTTCAAGAGAGCTTTCTTCTCTTCATGAAGAAGAAGAAGAAGAAGAAAGAAAAAGAATTAATTTAAAAAGAAAATTCAAGTGATTCTTATCATAATGCAATCATGGGTGAGATAAACACATGTAGAGAATAAACTAGGGTTAGGTGTAATGGTTAGGTTAAGGAAAAAACAAAATGGTTGATAATGCTAAGAAGCTTCATGAAGCTTAAAGCAAAAAACAAAGTTAGCCACCATTTCATTTTTGCCAAAAGTAAATAAATAAAATAAATTAATTAATTAAAACCTAACCATTAACTTAAAGATGGTTTAAAGCATACACACACCCAAGTTTGCATGTATCATCAAACATGATACAAACTAGTGCACAAAACTATATCATATATACAATGTGCACATCAAGTGAGAAAATCCATCTTAAGTGAAAAAATACTAGTTAATATAAAGTAATATATCTAATATATAATTATACATTAAATCATTAAATCAACACTTGATTTAATGATCCGGTCATACTGCATATAACCGACTAATATCAAGTGTATCAATATATCGAATCAACATTTGATTCGGTAACCCGGCTATATCTCATATAACCGTCCGATGATACAAATCGCGAGAATGGAATTCAGTATCACATACTGATATTATACTCGGTCCTGCACGTATCTCATACGCGCTCCTATTTCGTTTCACTTGAGCTAGGAAACCTCTGTGTAGGACTCAAAAGACTCGTCAATACGCCGGCAGCAGGTGATGATCATATCAAGCACCCACAAGCCGCAAGCGGTCTGCTAAACGTAATGTCCACCCGGGTATTGAGCGATCAGAAGATCAACGAGCAAGCCCGCTCACACTCCTTTGAATCCAACCAGCAACACTTACCTTACAGTCCGGTCTGTTCGTCTGATATGTCGCATATCTCGCCTAGGGGTGGTAAACGTCAGACCCCAGTAGCTTGATAAGTCATGCCGACGTAAGGTCCATAACAAGCGTGAAACTACTGATAACTCTTACCAGCAAATCACTGCAACCCTGGCCAGGGATTTCCAATTATGGCCAGTCGAGCATAGCGCAACATCAACCCCCAATACCAGAAGAGACGAATCCCCTCCTATCACTCATTGCCTCCATGTGAATCGGGACTATACCTAAAAACCACCTGTTTTCATGACTCAGTAGAGCCGTGGTAGGGTGGAAATCAAAGCACAGTGGAATACAACAAGACTCTATGACGATCTCGGGTCAACAGACTAAGCTGCACCAGTGTCACCAGAGAACTGCCATCTGACGTGATGTATAATACCATCTGGGAGTTCTCGGCGAGTCTGTTCAGTGTACCCAGTCTCCACTGAGCACCCGCATACCATCTCTGATGTCAAACACCAATGGATATGGGATCACCCATCGCCCATCACATGGGTCGAGAAGATATACGCTAGTCTACTCTGGAATATCGATGCCCCGTCTCGATATTCCCACGACTAGGAACATTGAAGGATGTACTCATAGACTACCCAGGCCCCACTAGTATGATCTACATCATAGTCCTGGAAGTCGAGTACACGTCCTAAGGGCTTATCAACATGTAACAGAGAGACAGAATGTATACATGTTAAGATAAAGAGCAACCAGATAGCATACTATCATGTCGAGCAAGAAAGTCCTACCTATATATGTCCCAGCATCCACTACAATATACATCCAATGTACAGTAATGGCCTCTAGGGCATACATATAACTAACAGCAACTCAGGAAAATCGTCCCAGATTTTACCCTAAGTCAAATTTGTCAATTCCGCACATATGGATGGTCTGTTTTACTGGAGATAAGGCCACAGAACAAATACGAACACTTTTCCTCACACCCTGGCTGCAATTTGCGGCCACGACCAATAAATTTGCGGCCAAACTTGAAGGGTAGGGGCTCTGTTCTTGGGTGAAGGTTCCAGGTTGCATGCACGTGTCACTGTGTTCGCTAAATAATTTTCCAGGTCCTCGAGTCATAGCAGTTCTCAATTTACCATCATAAAGTCTCCAAAATACGACATCGGGGTTTCTAGATTTGGTATTGAGGTTTAAGTCTCTGGTTCCAGTCCAATATACCATCACCAAAGGGGGTTTAAGGTCACTACTACTCTCAATTACACTTCACAACACAAGAATTCTTCAAACCCTAACTTGGAATTTTCTAACCACACTAAACATCACAATATCACTTCTAAACTTGCATGAAAGCTAAAATGAATGAAATACTATGTTAAAGGTGATGAAATTACCTCATTTAGGCAACCCGAGAAAAACCCTAGCTCTTCAATGTTGTCAACATCCCACTTTTCTTGGTCCAATGTGTAGAGGAGAAGGAGGTGATCAATTTTAGTGAAAGAGGTTTAGGGTTTTGATGAAGTTTTTGAGATGATACCTTGGGGTGAAAGTGGAGGGAAGTGAGGAAGAAGAAGAAGAAGAAAATGATGGGGGAGGTGAAAATGAGGCAGCCCCTCTCTCTCTCTCTCCTCACTTATTCTAACCCTCTCTCTTAATATTTACCCTTATGCCATTTCTCTTTTCTTTTCTTTTCTCTTTTTAAAAACCAAAGCACATAATACACATAACATAATACAAATGCAACAACATATAACCAAATGTTACATAACATGGTGCACTAATCGGGTTTTTATCCAAACTGCATATAATAAATTATAAAAAATCCAAATCCTTTATATATATTATTAAATAAATAAATCATTTTAATTTCCAATTATTTCTTAATTATTGGTATATATTTATACCCTTTTTCGAAAACCCCAATTTCGCAAATCGGGAAGTTTTCGGGAAATATATTATTTTAATATTAAATTCCAAAAATAATATATTATATTTTCTGAAATGTTACAATGACCATATGTGAACAAGTGTAAACATGGACTTGACCAAGTGCACAAGTAGGCAAACACCGTCATGGTGTTTTGCAAGTGGGTGCACAAGTGGGAATGGCAATGAGTAGTTAAAAAAGTGTTGATGTGATATGAACCATTGCAACTTGATCAAGTGCCTTCTCTTTTCATCACTCTAGAATTCACTCATGTGTGAATTACAACAAGTTGCAACTACAAAGAGATGATCAAGTGATCAGAAGACTACAGACCAAAGGTGGGCCCCAGTCACTATGTTCTGGCCGCAGATTTATTCATTATGGCCGCATTGCCAAGTTGGTTCGTACAACTTTTGTGGGCCCATGGTGATTTTATCAGTTCATTGGTATATGCAACTTCTGTTTCTACAAGTTCTATAAATAGCAGATCGGTTTGTGAGGAGGAGGTACATATTACTTCACTACTTGTAATCACTTTGATAAAATTTTGTAGTTATTTTGATTAGGTTGAGTTCTTTGCCTTCCTCTGGTCTTGCAACTTCTATCTTTGAGTTTACAAGATTAGATTTTGGTAGTTGAACTCATTTTGCTTGTACTTGGATACTATTTCAATAAAAACTTCATTGAGTTCAAGTTGTGGTTCTTGTATCTTTTCTCTATTTCTTTTCTTACATTCTCTTTTACATTTATTCATTTGTGTTCTTATTACATGATGTATGAGTAGTTTTCCACTTAGGCTATGGTGAAGTAGGTTGATGAATGGCTTGCCTTCCAACTCCTCATTTTTGATTCTTAACATTTTTTGCACTTCTTTTCTTAATGTATGCAATCTTATTATACTATTGCTTGATAGGATAAGTTGTTTTGAATGATTACAAATCAACCTTTAACACATATCATATTCCTTCTTTACAAATAATTTTTTTTGCATTAAGACTTGAAGTTGAAAGGAGTGTAAAATTTATCTAAGTGTGGTAAACTAGTTAGATAGAACATGTAGCCATATAAGCATATGTTTTATACTTGCTAAACTTCACTTACCTCATTTTATCCTCATTTCATTTAAAAACTTTAAATTTGTAGTTTCTTTTTGTATCTATATTGATATCGTATCCCAAAACGATACTTTGTTATCGGTTTGGATGCGGCATGCTTTTTAAGTCAATTAGAAACTAAAAATGGATATTGAATCAAGATTGAGAGTTGGGGGTAATGCCATATGTCAATTTACCAAATCTTAGCTTAAGTTTTCCATACATATCACTTTATCCTTACATTGCTTCATTTGTATAAAAACGTGACAACTTCAACCTCAAAACCATTGTTTCTAACTCAAAAGAATGTCATGATATCCACTCCCAGTGGATCAACCCGTACTTTCCAGCTTGCGTCAACGCACCATGCACTTGCGGTATTTTATAACTCGAGAATCTCGTCATGCACTACTTTTAATAAAAAAAACTGACATATCCGATATTGACCATATCCTTTTCAAAAGCACCATATTGTGTATCTCCAACAATGGTTCAAGATCAAGTCAAGTAGGTAATAAGATATCCATATAAGTCATGTAGTTCCAGTAATAAAGATTATATAGCATGAGATGAGACATGTATGGCATATCAATGTAGACATATATCATGTTAAATTACATATCATGTGTTGATTCAGTTTGAATATCAGCATGGACGGCTCAAGATTGCTTGAGACGGATCATAAGTCATCTACAATCATGTTTTGAGTTTCAGGTTGAATGAGACAGCTCAAAATGTTCTTGAGACGGCTCGACACGAGATTGAGACGGCTCAATCAGAATTGAGACGACTCAATCAGATTTGAGACGACTCAATAATGTCTGGGATGATATGTTTTATTCTCTGTTTCCATGAGACGATTCACACTTAGGTTTAGCCGGCTCGACCATGTCTTAAAATGGCTCAAGTTCAAACTTGAGACGGCTCTCGCCATGTCAGAAGATAGGTATTCACTCTTTGGTTATATGAGACGACTCAGATTATGTTGAGCCGGTTCAAAATCTGTTTGTTCAGACGATCAGGTTTTGAAGTTTAAATCTTTAACCGTATACGTTGTAGTTTTGGTTAACATTCATTTCTAATAATTCATAATATGGTTTATGTATTTTTACAGCATATAAAGGGTGTCATTAACATAAGGAACAATGGGTGAGCATAGGTTCCACCATATTAACGGGGATATTAAAACTATCCATATATATTTACATATTTTAAAATCATAGTTCATTTGGGATGTCTACGAGACGTGAGCAACGATTTGTGGATGAGTAAAGACATGGGAAAAGAGAAAGATGAGATAAAAAGAGAGATCGAGAGAGGAAGTGGATGGGACTTACTCGCGTTGTAATTCAGTATAACAACTTAACCGCCAATTACAAGGGAAGGAAAACTTTGATCTAGAAACTACGACGCTTAGGAGGAGGAATCCTTGAATGGCCTTGAGAGACTTCTTTTAGAATTTCAGAGAAAAACTTAGGATTTTCTGGAAAACCAAAGGAATGAGAGGAAAGATAATTTTAATAGAATGAGGAATTAAAGAGAGTAAAAGCCATTAAAAGAGAATTAAATAAAGATCTCAAGAGTTTGGGGTTTTCCGACTTAATTGGGAGTTTTAAAGAAATGAAGGGTGATTTTAAAGAGGAAAGGAACGGTCATGAGACGAAGGAACTCAATGATTGGGTGTCTGGAACGTTTCTGCTTCGAACAAGGCATGAGCCGACTCAAGAATAGCTTGAGCTGTCTCATGCAGGCAGAAAATAAAACAGTGTTCCAGGCAAGGGTTGGGACAACTCAGTTTCTTTAAGCCGGCTCAAGAAGACAGAAAAAGATTAATCATTGGTAATGATCTATGAGCTGACTCACACTATTGTAAGCCGTCTCACAGTAAGTTTTCAAGAAATTAAATATATAATTCAATACTTGAAAAGAAACGGCGATATATTAATGACGATATTTACAAAAGAGTACACGAAACTTAGGGTCGTTACAAGTCCCGAAGAACCGCAAGTTATTCCTACCAAACTACCGGTCCATCATTTTTATTCACGAAGACCATGATTACAGCCAGCTACTTAATCAGCTCCACAGTCTGTAGATTCCGCACAAGCTCCACCATCTGACCTCGATCTTCCTATTGCGTTTCGAAAAGGTGCACGCTCTTGTATTCCTCATTCTATATCGAATTTTGTTTGCTACTTATAATTGTCATCCAGGTATCAGTTCTTTGTATCCTTCTTATCATTCATTTCCTTGCCTGATTCTTTACATGAAGTTTTGGGCCACCCTGGCTGGAAAAAACCAATGGAGAAAGAGATGGATGCTATGTATTAGAATGGTACGTAGTTTTGGTTCCTTTACCATCTGGTAAATCATCAGTTGGATGTTGGGTGTACACTATTAAATATCATCCTGACGAGACTATTGAGCGGCTGAAGGCTCGCCTTGTTGCTAAAGGCTATACATAGACATATGGAATTGATTATGCGGAGACGTTCTCTCCAGTATCGAAGCTTTCGTCTTTGCGCATTCTGATTTCTTTAGCAGCAAATTTGAATTGGCTCTTACATCAGTTGGATATCAAGAATGCATTTCTCCATGGTGACCTTGAAGAAGTATGTATGGACCAACCATCTGGTTTCATGGTTGAAGGGGAGACAGACAAATTATGTAGATTGCGAAAAGCTATATATGGGCTCAAGCAGTTTTCTCGAGCTTGGTTTGGTAGATTCAGTATCGTTGTGCAGGAGTTTGGTTTATATCAATGCAAGAGTGATTATACTGTTTTTACACGAGTTTTTGAAGGAAAGAGAATTATATTAATGGTGTACATTGATGATATTGTTATCAGTGGAGACGATGCTGACGGAATTGTTGTTCTTAAAAAATTTCTCCAACATCACTTCCATATAAAAGACTTAGGGTTATTGCAATATTTCTTAGGGATTGATGTTGAACGCTCCCTAAAGGGTATTTGCTTGTCTCAAAGGAAGTATGTCCTAGATATTTTAGAAGAGACTGGACTTTTGGGTATTAAGCCCATAGATACACCAATAGATTCTAATATGAAACTCTATGATGATCGAGAAGAATTATTAGAAGATACAGGAAGGTGTCGTCGATTGGTTGGGAAGCGTAATTATCTTACGATAACAAGATCAGACATTTCTTTTGCCGTTAGCGTGTCGAGCCAGCTTATGGATTCTCTGAGGGAGCCTTATTGGAGGGCAGTTATTCGTATTGTTCGCTATTTGAAGAATTCACCTGGTCAAGGGTTAATTTACCGCAATCATGGAGATGTTCAATAGTTGATGGGATTTTTTATGCTGATTGGTCAGGATCTTCTACTGATAGGAGGTCTACCACTAGTTGTTGTATCTTCCTCGGTGGTAATCTTGTATCGTGGAGAAGCAAGAAACAATCAGTTGTGACTAGATCAAGTGCGGAGGCTGAATACCATGCTATGACTTATACTACGTGTGAGTTAATTTGGATAACTAACCTATTAAGTGAGCTTGGATTTCAAATTCATTGTCCTATTCCTCTCTTCTGTGACAATCAAGCAGCAATCCTTATTTCGTCTAATCCTGTTTTTCATGAGAGAACCAAGCACATTGAAGTTGATTGCTATTTTATTCGAGAAAATAAGACGAATGGATTTCTTAACCCTCAATACATTGCAAGTAAAGATCAACCAGCTGATATTTTCACAAAAGCATTGGGAAAACAAGAATTGAATTTTTATGAAATAAGTTAGGTCTACATGATATGTATGCGCCAATTTGAGGAAGTGTTAAAGATAATGTATGATAAGGTAGTTGGGCTTTTGATATTAGATCTAAACACGTATCCGTAAACTTTAGTATAAATACATATGTATTCCTCCATGAATATGCTAATAAATGAATTCTATTTTTTCTCAAATTCCTTATTAAGACGAAAGCTGGGACAGTGTTATAAAAAGCGATCTAGGCGGTCGTTTAGACAGAAGCAGTGCGACCGATCCACTTTGGTCATAGGCGGTTTAATTAAGCAGCTTAACGCTTAATAAGCGCTTAAGTCGTCCATCCCGCTTAAGCGGGCGCCTAAGTGGACCCAGCCCACTAAATGGAGTAAAAATTAGTCTTTTTTGAAGTATCATGGATCGTGTTTGTTCTCTTTTCACCATACCTGACACAAATCCATACTTAATGAAATAAAAGTTAGTCAATTTTGTCCCCTTTTCTGAATAATTTTTGAATTATATAGCTCAAAATATTTTTTTTTCTGACTTTTACTGTTAAAACATCAATATGTTACGGGTTATCATGCTAAATTACAATATATTTATTTTTCTACTGCTGAAATTTCAATATGTTGCTATTTTATATACTGAAGTGTCAATATATTGCTGGAATTTCAATATGTATATATATTAAATCTAATTTTACCTAAAATTAAAAAACAGTCTATGCGGTGCTTAAACGGTGGTTAGACGCTAGGTAGTACCCCAAACGCTCAGCTCCGCCAAGCGTTTTTTACAAGTTTTAGCTGAGTTATTTCCAAATTGAAGTTATGGATGCAAATCTTGGAATCTCAGGGGTTTAGATTGAATAGGTCCAAGACAACATAAATGCAATGCAAATTTAGTAAACAGAGAAGACACGATCATAGTGGTATACCACTGGATGGGCAAGAGATATCACCGAGCGATCAGTTTAGATATCTATGTTTCATCATCCAAAAGAGTGGGGAGATAGAGAGCGGTATCAATAAGAGGATTCAAGCTGGTTGGTTGAAATGGAGGAGTGAAACGAATATTTTGTGCAATCGTAACTTACCATTAAGGTTGAATTTTTTTTAATTGAAGCATTATTTGGCATGTCTTATTATTTGGTACGGAATGTTCGATCTCCTAAGAAACATCATACGTAGAAAATACATGTAGCGGAGATGTGCATACTTCTTTGGATGTGTGGTAATACTAGAAAATATAAGGTGCGAAATGAGGATATTCGTGCAAAAGTTGGTGTAGCACCTATGGAGGAGAGGATGTGGGAAAACCGTCAAAGATGGTTTGGTCATGTGCGACGCAGACCTACAAAACCACCGGTTCAACGAAAAGATATTCTTGATTTAGGCCAAATCAAAAGAGTGAAAGGGAGACCGAAGAAAACATGGATTGAGGTGATACGAAAAGATATGGACACCAAAGGCCTTAATGCAAGTATATTGTTCGATAGGAGTGAATGGAATATAATAGAGATATCCCTTAACCCTTATCACAACTTCAAAGTTTTGGTGTGTTGGCAGGAACATTTAAGATGGTGTTAGAGCAACCCACGATCAAATCCCACCGGATGCACATCTAAATAAAAAATTAATTTGGGGGGGGGATAGGGGGGATACCACCGTGCAAAAGTCCAGAACAAAGGTTTCCCAGACATAGGGGCCCGCACCAATACTTCAAAGATATGGTGCAGTGGCAGCCGGCAAGGGCAGTTAAAATTATCGATTCTATAGCAATTTTTTTTACCATGCTATTTAAATATCTGAGTAAATATGTTATCAATCTCATATTTTTAGGTTCATGAAGATGGTCAATGGTCATTGAAGCATAAGCTAACTGGTCATTCAAAGCCTGTGGTGAAGCTTGCTTGGAGCCCTGATGACCAAAAGCTTCTCACATGTGGTGATGAAGGGGTTGTGAAGCGCTGGAATATTATATCTGGAAAATGCCTCTCTAAATTCGAAAAAGAAAACACGTGCATGATAACATGTGGCTGGCCTCTCAAATATACTGAAGAACCAATCATTTTTAGCTTTTCAACAGACAGGATCTTCTGCCGGTGGTTGCTTGATGGGACAGAATATGGCTAAGGAAGCTATTGCCTTTTGACCTTATTTGATGTGGTTCGAACCAAAAATGGTAGTAACATAGGAGTGATGGGCGGTATTATAGAAAATAAAATAGGAGTGATGGGCAAGGGTGTTATAGAGGAGGAGGGTGCTATTACTTCCACTGGTGAACCTTGTGAATGAATGAGATTCATTTGTGGAGCATTGAGGATGATCTCAAATTGGTTATGAGATACAAAGGCCATAGGTGCAGCAATGGTTTAGTTGTCAGGTCTTGTTTTGGAGGGTGCTGTTAGTTATATGTATGTCCTAGAGGCCATTACTATACATAGGATGTATTTTGTAGTGGATGCTTGGACATATATAGGGATGACTTTCTTGCTCGATATGATAGTATGCTATCTGGTTACTCTTTACCTTAACGTGTACACTGATTGTCTCTCTGTTACATGTTGGTAAAGCCCTTAGGATGTGTACTTGACTACCTGGACTATGATGCGGATCATACTGGTGGGGACATGGTAGTCCATAAGTAGATCCTTCAAAGTCCCTAGTCGTGGGTGTATCGAGACGGGGCATCGATATACCAGTGTAGACTAGCGTATACCTTCTCGTCCCATACAGATGGGCGATGGATGATCCCATATCCATTGGTGTTTGACATCAGAGATGATATACGGGTGCTCAGTAGAGACTGGGTACACTGGACGGACTCGCCGAGAACTCCCAGATGGTATTATACCTTACGTCAGATGGCAGTTATCTGGTGACACTGGTACAGGTTGGTCTGTAGACCCGAGATCGTCATAGAGACTTGTGTGATTCCCACTGTGCTTTGATTTCCATCATACCACGTCCAAGAGGGTGTGCAAAAATGTGGCTTTTGGGTATAGTCCCGAGTCGCATAGAGGCAATGAGCGATAGGAGGGGTTTCGTCTCTCCCGGTATAGGGAGTTGATGTTGCGCAGTGTTCGATTGGCTATAACAGGAAGTCCTTGGCCAAGGCTGCTTTAGGGATTTACTGGTAAGTGTTACCAGTAGTTTCTCAACCCGTTATGAGCCTCATATCGACACGACTTATCGAGTTATTGGGGTCTGACGTTTACCACCCCTAGACGAGATATGCGACATATCAGACGAACATACCGGACTGTACGGTAGTGTTACTCGTTGGATTCACTGGAGTGTGAGCGGGCTTGCTCGTTGATCTTCTGATCGCTCAATACCCGGGTGGCCGTTACGTTTAGCAGAACGCTTGCGGCTTGTGGGTGTTTGATATGATCATCATCTGCTGCCGGCGTATTGACGAGTCTTTAGAGTCCTACACAGGGGTTTCCTGGCTCAAGCGAAACGAAATAGGAGCGCGTATGAGATATGTGCGGGACCGAGAATAATACCAGTATGTGATACTGTATTCTATTCTCGCGATATGTGACATTGATCGGTTATATGCGATATAGTCGGGTTATCGGATCAAGTGTTGATTCGATAAGTTGTTACTATTGATATTGGTCGGTTATATGCGATATGACCGGATCGTTGAATCATGTGTTGATTTAATGATTTAATGTATAATTATATATTTGATATATTACTTTACATTAACTAGTATTGGTTCACTTAAGATTTGTTTTCTCACTTGAATGTGCACATTGTTTATATGTGATATATGCAAGTGTACATGTTTGTATCATGCTTGATGATACAAACAAGTTATGTGTATGAGATTTGAACCATATCAAGGTTAGATTAGGGTTTACTATTTTCCTAGCAAATAACAAAAGAATTGAGACTTTGGTCAAAGTTATCAAGCTTCATGAAGCTTGATAAACATTGACAAAGTCAATCCTTTTGTCATTTGTGTAGGATATTAGTTAACCCAACCCTTAACCTAATGGTGTAAATGCACGGCGGCGGCCCGGCCGTCAATCCGACGCCGGAATGCGGAAGCGGTGATTTACTTTAACTTTTCAAACCGGCACCACCGCGCACTATAAACCCGAATCGTACCATTAACTAGTCCTAGCTAACTACAAGATTGGGAAGAGAGATATATCGAGTGATCCGAGTCCTCCGGTCTTCTTGCCGTCGTCCCGATCTTCTGCGGAATGTCCAGTCTCCACCTCCTCGCCGGAAGGGCACCACGTCGCCGGCTTCTTTTACGGGCTCCCACCTCTAGACCGAGGCAACTCGGGCACGAAGCTGGTGAGTCGATGTGCCCAAGGTTTGCTGTTGGTTGTTTGTAGAACTCATATCTCATGTAGGGTTTGTATTGAGTTGCCTTTTGGTGGAGGGATGATACAAGCTAATGGAGATTGATCTTGTGGGATTTTTTACCAAAACAAAAGCACAAAAACCCCACACATGAAATTTTGGACAGCCCCTAAAGGCTTGGCCGGCCATGACCATAAATGGTGAGAGAGAGGAGAGAGTATATGTGGCCAGATGCAAAAGAGTGAGCCAAAAAACAAGAGAGAGAAAAGGTTATCATATGAAGAAATGATCACAAAGAAACTCCAACACTTATACTACCATCATCAACAACCATGATTGCTCACAAAGTCAAGCAATCATGAACCATGGAAAGTTAAGGGATGGTCCTCCATCATGAGACCATCATGATACAAAGTCTTGCAAAAAACACCCTCCACAAATGCTTATTTGCACAAATGCAAATAAGCCCTCCTCCACCAAACTTCGGCCAATGAAAGATACAAAGAAATATGGCCGAAACGGAAAGCAAACTGGCAACTCCAGAAAACTGGTCCCGTAATAAATTACAGGAAAACCCCAATACTGTGTATACACACCCGCATTTGTATTCCGACCGAATACAAATGCAATGAGACAAAATCTACACTGTACTATAATAGGATCCGACTTAAACCAAAGCCGGGTAGTATTATCCGTCCGATCATGATCCGTGCAATACCGCACGTATCTGATCGAACCCTGCCATATCTCCATACGGCCTCTACAGCGTTTCGCCCGAAACTTGAGTAACTGTATGTGTGGTGGACTCTAAAGACTCGTCAATACTATGGCTGTGGATTTTACCACTAGCACGTCAGAGGTATTAGCCATACGTGACGGGCCACCAGCTATTGACCAAAAGGGACGTCGATGAGCGAACTCATCCTGACACCCTACTGAGCCTGTCAGTGACAATATCCGTACAGTCCGGTCCGTTCGTCTATGCGCATCGCATGGCGGGCCTAGGGGCTTGGTAAAAGTCAGACCCCCAAAAGCGGTACAAGTCGTGTCGGAGTGTAGCCCAGAACACCCTGAGATACTTCTGGAATAACTACCAGTAAATCTCCTACCTCGGCCGAGGGCTTCGTGTAATGGCTCTCCTAGACACAGTGCAACCTCACCCCCAATACCGGGAGAGACGAACCCCTGAAGATCCACTCACTGCCTCCATGTCGCTCGGGACTGTACCTGATTGAATAGATTTCGGATGTGTGTAAATCGAATCAAATAGTAAAGAAATCACAACCAAAAATTATTTGACCGCAATCAACTACGGTGTCGGATGTAGTTAGTATGTGAGTGCGGATCGTCCACAGGGAAAGTGTAATCGTTCGTCTTTCGAATTAGATGAATTGAAACTTTAATGAAAAGAAAACAAACAATTCAAGATTTATAGTTGAAGTTCAAGAATTAGAAAAATCTAGATCTAATAACAAGAAAAGATAGAATCAAGAATTGATAGTTTGTTGATTTTTCCAAACCAAATCTCAAGAATCGAAATGAGGCTCGTAGGAATCGATCGGATCTATAGATGTGATGTAATCTTACAATTACGTATTCTTATCCTTCGATAAATTGATACTAGATCGATGATGATCGATGAGAATTAGGGATTTCTTGTGAAACTAGGGTTTCATCTTATCCCTTGTTCATTCGTCGATATCATTCACATTCTAGCCTCTAGTAAATTCAAGAAACGATCGTAGATCCCTAATTTCGAGCGATCACAATCAAGAAAGCATCGCTACGAAACTAGGTCATCGATTCTTGAACTTGCTAGGGTTTACAAAACTCGTAGGACTTAAAAATAGTATTAGAATTTGTTACATCATCATTCTACAATCGTCTCGACTCCTTAACGAGCGGAGTTTTACTCAAACATCACAACAAGAGCAACAATTACAAATTGAGATCTAATCATGATGCAAGAATTAAAAGAAAGCAAGATTAAAGAAATTCACCTTTTATTTATATCAACAATTTAGTTACATTCGCTCAAGAACTACAAGAGGAAGAACTTGATCGTCGACTTGGCTTCGCTTGTCTCCGTGGATCGCGGATCGGCTTGGATCACTTGCCCGATTGAAGATCGGCTCAGCTCCTAAAAGGTTGAAGGCTTCTCGCTTGATTTGGTACTCAAGATCTTGGATTTGGAGTGGAATTAGGGTTAGGGTTTCGCACAAGCCTTGTCACGAGACTTGTGGAAGAAGATGATGAAAGAGGGATTATTTAACTAATGATGAACAATGGTGAACTAATGGTGAACCCCCTCAACCCTTAGATCTAGGCTCTATTTATAGATAACTAACCCTAGATCTAGGATTTCAAATTCTAAGTTTCCCTCCTAAAGTTTGTTGAAGAAATTCAAATTTCCCTCCAAAAGTTAGTTAGGGGAGAAGCTTCTAGATGTGATTAGTTAGGAGGAGCTTCTAGAAGAGGATTAATTAGGAGCTTAATTAGGATTAGCCTTCCTTAATCTTCTTTGCTGATCTGGTAGTAGCTTCAGGAAAATTATGGAATTTGACATATCACATTGAACTGTGGTCCCTGAGAGAAGAATTCTGCTCTGAAAATAAGACGATGACGTGGCAGAAGCGCGGCGGATCCGCGGCGCAAGCCTGCTCCCGCCGCGCTTCCGCGGCTGCTTTGGGGAGTTGAAGCTTGGGCTCTCTGTGGTAGTCTTGGGCTGTTGTATTGGGCTTTATGTGATATATAGAACTTAATATCTCTTTTTTATTGCTACCAGATCTCAGATTGTTAAGTTGGCGTAACGTTGATCAGCTCTTTGGCTTTTCTTCCGTAATTCCTGCACAGACTCAAGACAAGTGTTGCGCAAATACAGAAATGATGCGATGCCATGAAATGCGGTTAATTTCCCTTAAAGTGTCGGTTTAAAAGTCTAATACATGCAATCTCATATTTTGTGACAGATTTGCTAATATGTAGAATATGAATGCCGAACACTTCTAAATGTATGCAAATGTTACGGAAATTGCCGGCTAAAATATACAATATTTTCGACTGATCAAATACCCCCAAACTTAATTTCGATCGTCTCGAGCGAATGTTTTATTAAAAAGAGAAGGAGAAAATAAAGAAAGAGAAAAAACTAACTAGCACACTTTCGTAGGCAACACGATTGCACTGAGCACGTGCAACAAGCCTTTAAACCTCTAGGTGTCCCTAGTAGGAGGAGTGTTGTCTCCTGAGGGTTTTCAGCGGATTACACCCACAAAATCCAATAATAAAAGAAAGATCATGAATATTACATTTAAAGAAAAGAATTGCAAAAGAAAGACTTTGAAAATTAGGGTTTCCAACTAAGCTAGCTTTTCGGTTGTCATGAGCCCTATTTTAATGGTCACGAAAAGATGTCAGAAATCACGTCCTCCCTCAATAAAACAACGTCTTATTCTTCATTCCTATCTTTCTTCCAAACATCGCTCATATCACCCTGCGTGTGTGTAAAGACATCCCTACACCCGGAGAATTCAATTCAAGCTATCATACTCTTACCCATCAGCCTCAGTACTTCTTGATAAACGAGATTGCTCACACACTTTTATGCGACCGTTAATACTTCTTGAGGTACTAACCGACCGATTACTAATGTGCTTGCATGCTTGGTGTATTTTCCTCATCTTGCACCACCTCAGGCATAGCAGTGACTCCCAGACCAGTTGACCTTGGGGCACTAGGTGAAGAAGCACCCTTTTGCTATATATTTTTATTGCCCTCGGTGATAACAAAACCAGTATCCATTTTTCTCACAACTTTAAAAAATTTTTTTTCCATACTTTTGGCTTTAAGACAAGAGCATTTCAAGGTATCCTCTACTATCCCAGGCTTTAAGATGTGTGTAAGTGCGAATAGCAGGGTAGCAACGTTCAAAATGTTTGGCTTCCAGAATAGAAACTATTTTTCAGACTTATTTTTATCCTCAGATTAGTGACGTCCTTCATCTTACTAACCCTTGGGACAACGGCTCATAACTACTTATTACTAGTTCGTATAAGAAAACTTCTAATTTTCTTAGTTTTCTTAAATTTTTCTAATCTCATGGATGTAATTTTTCACTATCTAAACTTTCATTATCTTATTTATGTACAAAAAATATTTTTAAAATTTTGAAAATTTTAAAATTTTTATAGGTTTTCAAAATAATGTTTTGTGCTTATGCAAATGATATGCAAATGATGCGAAAATAAGCACAAACCTCCCCCAAACTTGTTTTCAACAGTGTCCTCACTGTTGCCTTCTGCTAAATCTCGAAAAACCTGTAAGCTTGGGAGGAATTTATTAGTGGGGGAAAAATATTTAAGTGAAGATCCTCCCCCAAACTTATTTTTGGCTCAAATTTTTGTAAAAAATTTTCTTTTCAAGAGCCCGATTATAACCCCCCCCCCAAACTTGAGTTATGCAATGTTAATCTTTTAAAATCACAAGTGGGGGTCAAAAAAATCAGTGGTCGATGCCAAGCTTTGCAAAGACCGAATGTCAACACCAACCATTCAAAAATTTTATCAATGCAGTGCTCTGGTTGGTGGAAGAAGAAGTGGGGAAAGGTTAAGTGGTGGAGAGAGTGTGTATGCGTCTCATAATGGAGAGACGATACAGTGTTTGTGATAGATTACTCGCATTCTTTTTACAAGTCAAAAGAAGGGGTGGAGGTTCAATTTCATTGATTGGGAGATGATTCATCTCAACACCCGTGTCATTCAAAAATGCGAGTTTATCAGCGAAGATTTCCTCAATACCCCGATGAATAATGTCATCACAAAGTACGGGGTGATCTTCAGACTCTAAAAGCAGTTCATAATCGGTGTTAGTTGTTGACCCGGACATCTTGGTGGAAGAGTCCGTATGTGTATGATACATAGTTGGGTCAAACAATAACATATGAAAAGAGTCAAGATCAATATCAGGAGGATCATCAAATTCGCTGCTGTCGACATCAATTAAGTCGACAGAACATACCTGAGCAGTAGGTTCGGAGGGTACACTTCCCAACTTGTAAATGTTCAGCTCTATTGACCTATTCCCGAAAGATAGGGTCATAGAACCGTTACGACAGTTGATTATAGCATTGGAAGTGGCCAAAAAGGGGCGACCTAAAATCACCGGAATTTGATTCCGTGGGTTTGCTACAGGCTGTGTATCAATTACAATAAAATCTACCGGGAATATAAATTCTCCGATTTTTATTAACACATCCTCCAGTTCACCCCTAGGTTTGGTGATAGATCGGTCAGCCATCTGGAGAGTGCAATTGGTTGGCTTCAACTCTCCGATCCCTAATTGCTCATAGACTGAGTATGGAAGCAAGTTAACACTAACGCCAAGGTCTAGTAGAGCACGGTTAATGTGTTTTTCCCCAATAGAAACGGAAATAGTAGGATATCCAGGATCCTTACGTTTCCTTGGTAATTGTTAGGGGAAAGCCGTGTCTATTGTCTTTTCCATGAAAATCTTCTTGGGCACATGAGTCTTCCTCTTCCTAGTGCACAAGTTCTTAAGAGTTTTCACATAGGACGGAACTTGTAGGATGGCATCTAGGAGAGGGATGTTGGTGTTTACTTTCTTAAAAATGTTCATAATCTTCTCCATATGTGGACTCGGTGTGTTAGCCCTTAACTGATTAGGATAAGGTGCTTTAGCAATAAGCGCTGGGTCCATCATAGGAGAAGGAAGTGTGTGTGGAACCGATCCCGGAATAGAAGTGGGGATCGTCCGTGGAGGGGTAAAAGAGGTGGGCTGAAATGGCGAGCCTTTTGGGAAATGAAGAATAGGCTCGGAAGAAAATGGTAGGGTAGAAGAACTGGGGTTAGAAGTGTGTGTGTGAAGAAAGGTCTCAGCCGGGGTGTTATTGATTGATTTATCAGTATCATCAAACTCTTCCCCAAGGTGATGGTCAAGCACACTTCCAGATCTCAACGTGATCTCATCCACATGATGTGTATAGCCAGAATTAGGTAAAGGTTGAGCTGGAAGTTTCCCTTTCTCTCGTGCACTCATTTCCGCTTTTAGTTATGCAATTTGTTATTCCATCGATTTGATGTTCTCATTTTGAGAGATAATGATCTTCATTACATTCTCGACGGAAGATTGCAAACTTGTCGTCCCTTGGATGGATTGTTTCATGAAAGTATCCAAGGTTTGTGCTAGTGCAGAGATATTATCTGTACCGGTCATTTGCAAAGGACTGGACGGTGCAAAAGTGTTGGCCGGATTTTGAAAGTTTTGTACTTGGAAGGGGTGCTGACTCAAAAGAAGTTGTGGGTGCTGTTGTGGTGGAGGGGCCCCTTGGAAATTGTGTTGGGTTGGAACTGTGTTTTGAAATTGTGATTGGTTCCAAGCAAAATTTGGGTTATTCCTCCAACCCTGATCATATGTGGAGGAAGATGGATCGTTTCTAGGTCTTTGAAATGAGGCATTTGTATGCTCAGGACCTTGAAACGGACATTCTTCCGTCAAGTGAGACGGATCAGAACAACAACCACATACAGTTTTGGAGAGTGATATTTGACTTAGGGCGGCAGCTAAAAATTTGTTTTCCATATTCTCGAGTTTCTTATTGATAGCTGCAATGTCAGCTCTAACTTCTATGGAAATATCATTGCCATCCCTAGATGATTGACTCACACCCTCCCACTGTAAAGATTTTTCAGCGAAATCTTCTAGAAATTTCCAGGCTTCCCAATCATCTTTAGTCATAAAGTTGCCTTGACACATGGATTCAAGGGACTGTCTTGTGTAAGGAGTAATGCCCTCATAAATGATTCGGCAAAGTTCCCATCTTGGGATGCCGTGATGTGGACATTGGACTAACAGATCCTTGAAGCGGTCAAGACATTTTGAAAATGTTTCATTTGGAAGCTGGGTGAATTGATAGATTTCGCTACGGACTCGAGCTGTCTTTTGATGTGGGTAGAATTTCTTAAGGAATGCTTTGACGAATTCACCCCAATTTGAAATGGAATGTGCGGTAGTGTTATATAGCCACTTCTCGGCTACATCGCACAAAGTGAATGGAAGAAGACGAAGACGTAAAGCATCCACAGACAAATGTGAGGTACCCATCATTGCGCATACATTTTCAAATTTCGTGATAAACACGTATGCGTCTTCAGACTCGAGACCGTGAAATTTTGGTAGAAGGTTGATGTATTGGGGTTTTATTTGAAAATTTTCCCCGTTGGCTGGTGGTATGGAAAGACAGGTGGAAAGTGGGCTTCGTGTTGGATAGCATCTCTCTTGGAGAGAGATGCGAGGTGGATTCTGCGCACCAACGGACGGCGGCAGAGTAGTGGAAAAGAAGTTCGATGGAGGTGGATCCATCGAAGTGGGTGTGGTGGTGGGTAAAAGAAAGGTAAATGTAGAAATACCGACTTTAGGGTCGATGAGGGAAACACGGACTAACGGGCACTAGATTCCTGTTATCCAGCCTATCTTGCACTAAAAAGGGTTAGTACAAGTGGCAGCGTGAATTTATAATTAGGGGAATGATAAGAATGCGGTGTTTGCTTTGAAAAGTGGACGGATTTTGAAAATATGATGCAACAAAACAAATGCAACACACAAAACCCTAAAATCTAGGGGTCACCTAGGTCCGGCTCTAGACCGCTCCTAACTGCCAAAAAACAAGTCGCAGGATAAATCCTCCACTGCCTCTTTGTTCCCCTGTGGCCGGATAAGTGCCAGGTAAGTGGGAAGGTACTCCACTACGTAAGTAGTGGGCCTAATTAAAAACCACTAGCCTTAGACACACTCGCCTTAGGCACCACAAGATAACGCGGATAAGCAATGAATTACCCACGGCCTTCTCTTGTCCTAATTAAGCGCGACGGTCCTTAAAGTCATCTCTAGATATTTTTTTATTAATGAGGGTAAATGCGGATGCAAGTTTTGCGATTTTCGGGGCGTAGGAAGGGTAATGAAATCCCCACCTAATTTGGATTTGGTCGTGCCCCTTAAATTCCGTATTAATATGCAACAACCACAAGAATCAAAAACACGCACAAATTTTATTTTGCTTTGCGGCGCTGCGATTTATTTGCAAAGAAACCTGCACAAAATTATTATTGGAGCAGACAGAGGAGGAGATAAGACAGTTAGGGACTTACAGAGAAAATTTGATGCAGAGAGGAGATAAAACTGCGGCGGATCCGCCGCGGATGAGGGTATTTTGCCGTGCTTCCGCGCTTGGGTGGTAAGATCACTGCACCAAACTTCCTGACACTGTTCAACTTGAACTCTTAAGCTCTCTGGAAAATTCAGAAAATTTTTTCTCCAGCTCCAATGATTCCAGATTTTCTCGCAAAAAATCACAACACACGTATTAGGGTTTGTACGAGTTTAGATCTAAAATTTATGATGAAATAAATTGTTCAACTCAAATTTCAAAAATACGAACTATTAGCGCACTATCCCCGGCAACGGCGCCATTTGATTGAATAAATTTCGGATGTGTGTAAATCGAATCAAATAGTAAAGAAATCACAACCAAAAATTATTTGACCGCAATCAACTACGGTGTCGGATGTAGTTAGTATGTGAGTGCGGATCGTCCACAGGGAAAGTGTAATCGTTCGTCTTTCGAATTAGATGAATTGAAACTTTAATGAAAAGAAAACAAACAATTCAAGATTTATAGTTGAAGTTCAAGAATTAGAAAAATCTAGATCTAATAACAAGAAAAGATAGAATCAAGAATTGATAGTTTGTTGATTTTTCCAAACCAAATCTCAAGAATCGAAATGAGGCTCGTAGGAATCGATCGGATCTATAGATGTGATGTAATCTTACAATTACGTATTCTTATCCTTCGATAAATTGATACTAGATCGATGATGATCGATGAGAATTAGGGATTTCTTGTGAAACTAGGGTTTCATCTTATCCCTTGTTCATTCGTCGATATCATTCACATTCTAGCCTCTAGTAAATTCAAGAAACGATCGTAGATCCCTAATTTCGAGCGATCACAATCAAGAAAGCATCGCTACGAAACTAGGTCATCGATTCTTGAACTTGCTAGGGTTTACAAAACTCGTAGGACTTAAAAATAGTATTAGAATTTGTTACATCATCATTCTACAATCGTCTCGACTCCTTAACGAGCGGAGTTTTACTCAAACATCACAACAAGAGCAACAATTACAAATTGAGATCTAATCATGATGCAAGAATTAAAAGAAAGCAAGATTAAAGAAATTCACCTTTTATTTATATCAACAATTTAGTTACATTCGCTCAAGAACTACAAGAGGAAGAACTTGATCGTCGACTTGGCTTCGCTCGTCTCCGTGGATCGCGGATCGGCTTGGATCACTTACCCGATTGAAGATCGGCTCGGCTCCTAAAAGGTTGAAGGCTTCTCGCTTGATTTGGTACTCAAGATCTTGGATTTGGAGTGGAATTAGGGTTAGGGTTTCGCACAAGCCTTGTCACGAGACTTGTGAAAGAAGATGATGAAAGAGGGATTATTTAACTAATGATGAACAATGGTGAACTAATGGTGAACCCCCTCAACCCTTAGATCGAGGCTCTATTTATAGATAACTAACCCTAGATCTAGGATTTCAAATTCTAAGTTTCCCTCCTAAAGTTTGTTGAAGAAATTCAAATTTCCCTCCAAAAGTTAGTTAGGGGAGAAGCTTCTAGATGTGATTAGTTAGGAGGAGCTTCTAGAAGAGGATTAATTAGGAGCTTAATTAGGATTATCCTTCCTTAATCTTCTTTGCTCATCTGGTAGTAGCTTCTGGAAAATTATGGAATTTGACATATCACATTGAACTGTGGTCCCTGAGAGAAGAATTCTGCTCTGAAAATGAGACGATGACGTGGCAGAAGCGCGGCGGATCCGCGGCGCAAGCCTGCTCCCGCCGCGCTTCCGCGGCTGCTTTGGGGAGTTGAAGCTTGGGCTCTCTGTGGTAGTCTTGGGCTGTTGTATTGGGCTTTATGTGATATATAGAATTTAATATCTCCTTTTTTATTGCTACCAGATCTCAGATTGTTAAGTTGGCGTAACGTTGATCAGCTCTTTGGCTTTTCTTCCGTAATTCCTGCACAGACTCAAGACAAGTGTTGCGCAAATACAGAAATGATGCGATGCCATGAAATGCGGTTAATTTCCCTTAAAGTGTCGGTTTAAAAGTCTAATACATGCAATCTCATATTTTGTGACAGATTTGCTAATATGTAGAATATGAATGCCGAACACTTCTAAATGTATGCAAATGTTACGGAAATTGCCGGCTAAAATATACAATATTTTCGACTGATCAGTACCCAACTAAAACCTGTTTGCACGTCTCCTTTGAGCGTGGTAGGGTAGTAATCAAAGTACAGTGGGAACTCACACGAGACAAATGATGATCCCCAGGTCGATGAACTAACCTGTACACATGTCACCAGGGAACTGCTATCTGACGTCAGGTATAAGACCAACTAGCATGTTCCCGGCGAGTCCTGTCCGGTGTACTCATAACCCAATGAGCACCTGTATACATCTTAGGTGAACCAACTAACACCAGTAGCTTGTGAGACCGGCCACCGCCCCTCGTCGGGGTCTCGACTGTATACACTAGTCTACTCTGGAGTATCGATGCCCTTTCTCGAAACTCCCACGACTAGGGACCTTTTATGGATGTGCTTATAGACTGCCAGCTCTCACGTATATGATCGCCCTCATACTGCTGGCAGTCAAGCAAAAATCCTAGGGGCTCTATCAACGTGTAATAGCGACATGTCAGGTCACCTAAAGCAGTACACGATGATAAAGGTAAACCAGATAGCATACTATCATCTTGAGTAAGACTGTCCTACCGGGATAGGTCCTCCCTCAATCATTGCAATCACGTGCCTGTGATCCAATAATTGACTCTGATGGCACTATCTCCAACAATCTCCCACTTGCACTCAAGGCTAATTATTGCGATGTCGCATACTCACAGCCCGTGTGATACCGAACACCCAACTCCTCTACTAGTCAGTCTCACAAAGCCCATTTTTGAAACTATTGCGTTCGAGGAATAGCCTCAGTGAGTTGATCCGCTTTGATGTTTCTTTCTATGTCTCTCTATAACTCATGTTCGCGGAGAAAGCCATCTCCCGAAATGAGCAATACCTGTCTTAGAATGTGTCTGGATGTCTGATGGGACCAAGATCATAAATGAACTCCAAATCCAAACTTCTTAGACTGTATCGTCAACTGAACTTAATCAGTATCCTGCGCCATGCCTCCCTCAGTATTGCCTTGGACCACCTGTCCAAAATACTGCACCTCTTCAGAGGGAAAAACTATAACTCTGACAACCTCCTTGTCGTCCAGGTCACCTTGGAAGCCTGGAATGATAACTGTCTCCCGAATGAGGATGTCGTTATCATATCCCTAGAACATCCACTTATGTTCTAAAACTGCTTCCGACTGCTTCTCCAGGATTGGATCAATGTCAACTTGTTGCATCTAGTGCAAAAACAACATCTGGTGTGGTACTTGACATCTCATGATTGACTCAATTGCCTGAGCAAGTGATCTGCCAATCATGCACATCCCTCTCCCCTTTAGTCTGTAAGACACCTTTAGAGAAGGTGACTCCATCACCTGCAGGTACACCACCATGCCTGGAGTCGTCCATTCTAAATACTCTTAGAATGCTGTCTAAGTACCCTTAATTGGGAAACCACCCAAATCTAGATCTAAAGCCATAGATCTAGTAACCAGTATATCTGATATAGTGTCCAAGTCCCATGTAGAGAAACCACTGTGTGACGACCAAAGTGTAACCGATCTTAGTATAAGAGTTTCTTTTCCTACTCTGTGTATGTCATCCAAATACCATGACAACACACCCTACTGCCTTCTCAACAGATCCATCCCCTATTCAGATGAAGTCAAACCTATGACTGTCACATCAGAAATTGATGATCTATCTCCGCTATATCTGCTTTAGTCTATAAATAGACATAAGCCACTTGTCCACCATGCTTCCGCTGCTCTCACTGACCACGACAACCCTCTGGCAGAGTCATATAGACGTACACTTCTAAAGCCAGTTTAGAACGACGCTATACTCATCCTCCTGCCGGGTCTCACAGTCTGGAACAACAGCAATGGCAAGTCTGGGTAAACAAGAACTTCCCTGTCACCGTCCTTGAGGCTACCGGAGTACCTCTCGGGTGCCTGAAGTTACCCACTTTATCTGCGGAGTGGCTAATGGAATGTCAAACCAGATTGAATCTTTAGGTTCCTATCAGATCTTCAGTAATCGTTTGTGGTTCTGGAATCACTTCCAGTTCTACCATACTCCCACTACTGTTTTCTGAAAAAATCCATTTTTATTAAAACTGTGACGAGTCTAGAACAATATCACTATTGATCTTCTAGATGGTAGAAAGTCAACCCTCGTCATAGCCTGGGTCAACCCACAAACAACCATTACAGAAACGTGCCTTGAGTTGTCCAGTGTATGGTTTTAATCATAAGCCGGACAAATCCCCGTACCTTAACATCGTTAAGATATGAACTGTTCTATATCCAATATAGAACCAGAGGCACTGATTTAATTGAACCAGATTCAAATCATGCAGCTATCTCCAGTGCATGTCAACTAAATGGAAAGAGGCAGATCAGCGTTACTCAACTTAGGAATGCTTCCAATTATGAGTAACCTGAAAGAGAAGCAAGTTCTCTTAGTCATTACTATCAACTGAATACCATACACAAGTATCTACATCTTCGATCACTTTGAAGAATCCCGATACTTGCAATACCTGGTTCTCTACTTTATTCAAATACCTATAACTTCTCAAAATTCGGACCCTATGTTTCCACGAAACACCTGTCTAAAAACTAGAGAAGTCATAAGTAAACCGAATATAGTACGAGGACCAACCCCTCTGTCCTGATGGACCCTGGACAACATACAATACTCTGTATAAGTCCCTTGAGTCTGATAACTCATTCACTGTGTGTCGTAGGTTGAAAACTGTACTTATGGTTAAGAAGAATTACACCGCTGTTTAATGCTCCTTACCTAACCATCCACTGATATAGGTAAATGTCACAGACATAATTTCAAAAAGGTATATCTCACTCTATGAAAATAGACGTACAGATATATCAATTTGAAATTGGTGCACAACAATGGATATTCAAAACCAAATATTCGCCATCCGGCAAACAACCCAGGTAACTTCCTCAAATATCACCGATTACAACGAATCCCGATATAATGAGGATGATCACCCAATTCCCAATAACTTACTCCCACTCATCATCTGTAAAACCATACAGATGTGAGAATCATACCTGGTAAATACATATCCTGGAGCAAGTGTCTAATTGGGAAATCAGTTTTCCTTTAACAGTACACAGTCAAACTGAAACATTGAGATGTTTCGACGGAGTGTCTCGGTATTCCTCGTAATGCCTCTTCCACTATCCAGATTCACAACTGTAACCGTATAATCCTTTGCCACCTCTCCAAATCCCTTTATATGTCTTTAGTCGTTACCTTCTGCACACCTCTTTAGGCCAAATGGTTTTCTTCCTTCCCTACCGTTCGGCACCAGCCTAAGGTTTGGAAGAAGACTATCCAATAAGCATAATGGGTGTACTGTCCTAATCCTAGGAGCACTTGCAATGCGAGAGAATGTGACGATAAAAGACAACCGAATAAACCTTATTCCTATTTCTCCTGAACCAGAATCCATCCCCGAACTGGAACAAGTTCCTTTCGAGTTCGTATATAACCATACGATGGAGTATCCAATAAACTGTGGATCTTCGTAGTGATACGGAGTGTTCTGGAGAAATACAAAGGTGATTTAAGGATTGGCGAAGAAATACTTGGTTTGGTCGTGAATAGCAGTCGCAATTTACTTTGCCCTCTTACTAATCCCTTGTTATGTCTTTACTTAATACCTTCTGTACACCATCGTTATGCTAATTGGTTTTCTTCATTCCCCACCGTTCGGCACCAGCCTATGGTTTGGAAGAAGACTATCCAATTTGCGTAATAGGTGTACTATCTCCTAAACCAAGGAGTACTCGCAACCTGAGAAAAGGTAAAAGGAAAAGACAACTGAATAGTCCTATTCGTTTTCTCCAGAACCGGAAACCATCCTCGAATTCCTTCGAGTTCGTATATAACCATACGATGGTTTTGTCCAATAGAAGTGGACGTTCGTAGTAATACGGGGTGTCCTGGAGAAAAAGGTAAAAGTAGGAATGGCAATGAGGTTTGCAACTCTGACAATCCAAAAGCCAGTGTTAAGAAGGTTCGGTCATTTTGGTCACTGAGTCATAGTCTTAGGGTCGGGTCAATGGTCGCTGCCGAAGAGAGAGAGAAAAGAAACACTCAGCGTGCATTCTAACCTAGATCAGAATGGTTACCAATTTATCTAATCTGGAAACCTCCCACTGCCACCTCAAATTCTCCTCCAAACCTGAAAGTAGAATTAGTCGGGGTTACCCGAGGAGTAAACTAACTCATCAGTGGGAATCGGGATACAACTATCATCGCATGATAACGTGACGGAATCCGCTCACTTCATCACACTCCAGAAGGTATGCGCATATCTGGCAAGTTTCAGTTTGTTTAGAAACTCCCGATGTGATTTTTACCCCATGCTCTTATGACCTTGACTTTGGCCAACAAATCATAAGTCGCATGTCAAGTTCTACCCGTCATTCTCCAGGTTGATTTGAATCCACCCGTACCTACCCTTGACTTTGACCAACAAGGCAGTATGACTGTTCCAAACCAACGCATCTATCTATGCTGCATATGAATAACCAACAGCTACCAAACAATGTGCCTTGACTTTGGCCAACAAACACAGCTTGAATACTATTGACTACCCATATGAAATGACGGAGGGCTACGAATGGTTTCTGGCGAAAACCTTTAACGTAATGAACTTTATATCGTTGAAGGAGCGGATAGCTTTTAAAAATATAGTGGCGAAAACCTTTGCTTCCTACTTGACTTTTTTACTCCCGGTGAGGGGATCTCGGCTCTTTCCCCGTAGAATGAGGTGCAGGATATTCCAACTGAATACCACGGTGCAAGGTGTTAGTGTATATGCCCTAGAGGCCATTACTGTATCATACTAGTTTGTATATTACTTGATGGAAGCTTGGGATATTCACAGTTGTATATACAATCTTGCTCGAAATGGTAGTATGCTACTTGGTTTGTCTCTACTTTAATATGTGCATGTGTTTCTTTTAGCATATCGCTGATATACATATTAGTAGAGCCCTTAGGATCTTTGCTTGATTACCAGCGTTGTGATGGCGCTCACACTCGTGGGGGCTGGGTAATCCATAAGCACATCCTTATACAGGTCCCTAGTCGTTGGACTATCGAGACAGGGCGTCGATACTCTTGAGTAGACTAGCGTATGCGCTTCTCATCCCAGCGTAGGAGACGGTCTGTCCCACAGCCGTCAGTACGTCGTACTTGAGATAGTATGCGGGTGCTCGTTAGGTTACGAGTACACTGGACAGGACTCATCGGGAACTGTTGGTTGGTATTATACCTATAGTCAGTTATCAGTTCCCAGGTGACATGAGTACAGCTTAGTCCGCTGACTTGACACTGTCACTTCGCCTCGAGTGTGTTCCCACTGCACTTTGATTACTACCCTACCACGGCTCAAAGGAGTCGTGCAAACAGGTAGTTTTTGGGTGCAGTCCCGAAGCACTTGGAGGCAGTGACGGTTAGACAGGATTCGTCTCTCCCGGTATTGGAGGTTGACATCGCGCTGTGTCCAGGAGAGCCATTACACAAGTAGTCCCTGGCCAGGGCAAGCGAGATATACTGGTAGGTTTCCAGTGTTATCTCTGAGTGTTCTGGGCTACACTCCGACACGACTTGTACCGCTATTAGGGGACTGACGTTCACCGCCCCCTTGGCCCGCCATGCGATGTATCAGACGAACAGACCGGACTGTACGGAGACTGTCACATACAGGCTCAGTAGGAGTTCAGATGGGGTTACCTCGTCAGTCTTCTTATCGGCATCTACCTGGGGACCGTTACGTACAGCTAGTACCGCTTGCGGTCTGTGGTTAAACCCACTGCCAGTGTAGTGTCGAGTCTTTAGAGTCCCACACAGAGAGTTATTCGCCTTTAGGCAAAATGAGTAGAGGTCTCATGGTTTTGTGACAGGGTTCGTTCACATCCGCGCACTTGTGCACGTTTGCTATCCGGACAGCTTATACTAGCGGGATTTGGTTTAAGCCGGATCCTAGTATATGATTTGGGATTGGTTTTATCTCATTGTATTCGTGTTCCTCGGATCACGAATACGGGTGCGTATGCACAGTCGCTTGAGACAGAGGGAGAGGACTTTGATTAGGGTTAATGACCATTGTCATTTTATTAACCCTAATGCTTATGTGTGTATTATGGTTAATTGATATTAGTTTAATATAATTGTGCATGGTTATGGTTGTTGACCATTTGACATTCTTGTCTTGTTGACTTAGGTTGACACTTTGACCATCATCATTTCATTTGGAAGATGCTCTTTGATCCTTGCAATTTGCATTAAAAATGAAATGATAATGGTCATGTCTTGATTAAGCCATGACAATTATCTCACTAATTATCAATTCACAATAATTCACACATATATGTGAGAATGCTTCATATTTCTCTCATTCTATCACATACTTTCTCTCTCTTGCTCTTCTTCTTCCTCAAGCTCTCCCCTCTCATGTGTTGAGAAACACTTGAGCTTGAGAAAAACCATTCCATAGTAATCTCTACTCTCATCTAGGGTTCTAGGATTAGCACTTCTAGCACCCTAGTTACTTCTAGCTTGAAGTTGAAGCCAATGGTTGAGGCTTTCGGGTGGATCCTTCTTCGACGGGAGAAGACGACAAAGGTGATCCCTTTCTACTACTCCAAGGAGCAAGGATAGAAGGACATAAAGCCCTAGGTATAACCATTCTACCCTATAGCTAGTTTCTAGTTAGCTTTAGCTAGTTTTTGTTTAGCAAAGATCCTCCTTTGTCTAGTCCATGTTGCCTAGCATGATAAAAATCCGATTTTTATTCCGTTTTTCGCCTCCCCGCAAGCACCGGGGTGGGCAACGTGGACTTACAGTGGTATCAGAGCCTAACTAAACATAAACTAGCCAGGTAGTAAAGTGTATGGAAGTTCAATCGGAAAAATCGCAAAACCGAGTTTACAAAAACCCTAATTTTCTGTTAATATTTTTTCTGTTCAAAATAAAATAAATTGTACGTCAAAAATCATATCAGGGTTTTTTGAAGAAAGACAACAAAAACGATCCAGTGAATCGCTCAAAGCGCCGCGGTTCCGCGGCAATAGCAAGCTATTGCCGCGCAACCGCGGCCGTTTTGACTCGGTTCTGGGTCGAGTTTGGTGCAGTGTTCTTCTGGCATGGTTTTGGGATTTTTAAGATGGTTTATTTGTGCCCAGGTTTTCCAGAAAAGAAATTTGTTTTTGGGGGCCTATAAATCCGTATTTTTGATCGAACTTCACTATACTTTGACTAAAGGGTTATATTTGTGATGTTTATATGTATTGAACGTCGGCTAATCGCTATATGTCGATTAGTGGGGGTTATACATATCTGTGATCTGTGTTTGATGATGGTATGTGTATATGAATGCGTTGGATTGTCGCGGGTGAATAGCCGGGGTGGATGTGAGATGAGTGTTTCTTTTTCTTTCATTCATTGTAATATGTAAATTGATGTAATAATATTTGTTTGGCCGCACAACCGGGTCGAGGTTGTAGCTGTCATTGTATAATTCTTTTTACTGTTTTTGCTCCTAGGATAGACCCATGGAGGGGTGCACAAACTACCGGGTATCTCTAAGTGCCGAGTGGCCTACTCACGGTGTTGAGGGAGGTTGCTTCGCTTCGGGTACTTGGCGGGTAGTTTGCCGCACCCGTAGGGGTCTTGGGTGGGGTATTTGGCTAGTCACCGCGATCGTGTAATCCGCTTTTCGTTGCAGGCTCGAACGGATTGCGGGTTCTTAGTATATCCAATGTATTCATCTGTGATCTGTAATGTCTATCATTGCTATATATTTATATACTATAACTATTTAGGCGTTGCTTATATTTTACAGCCGCGCTAGCCCAGCCCCCGCTCTGTCGTTAGTTAAGTAACCTAACGGGTGATGACGGGGCCCCGTGGCGAATGCGAATGGCATAAGCGTACGTCATATTTTGGTTGTTTTCTGCAATGGTAGGATTAAATGATGGGACGCATTAAAAGAACTAATGCAAGAAAATAAACCAAGTAAAAGTCGATTGGAACACTTTGAAAACCACTCGGTTCTTTTCAAAACTAAACTTTTAAATGCGGAGCTTGAACCACTCCTTTTAAAAGCTATCTCGTTCCATCGATTATATCAAGTTCACTACGTTCACGGTTTCGCCAAAACCATTCGTAGCCCTCCGTCATTCCACATGAATGGTCAAAAGTATTCAAGCTATGTATTTTGGCCAAAGTCAAGGCATAGTGATTGGTAGCTATTGGGTATTCATGTGCAGATAGATAGATGCGTTGGTTTGGGACAGTCGTGCTGCCATTTTGGCCAAAGTCAAGGGTAGGTACGGATGGGTCCAAATTAACCAGGAGAATGACGGGTAGAACTTGACATGTGACTTATGATATTTTGGCCAAAGTCAAGGTCATAAGAGCATGGGGCAAAAATTCACATCGGGAGTTTCATAAGTACTGAAACTTGCTAGCGCTGCATACCATTTAGAGTGTGATGATTCTGGTAGGATTCCTTCGGTTTTATCACGCGATGATATTTGGATCCCGATCCTACTGTGAGTATATGCTACTCCTCGGGAAAACTCTCACTTAACGATCAATGCTATAAACCTAGTAGGTGTCTAGAAAGGTGTAAGAGGGGCTACGCCCCCAGGGAAAAGAGGTTCTTAAATTAAGGAACTTCGCGAAAGCGTTGGAAAACCTCCCTCGATGTACCGACACTGGCCTAGCTGAACGGTTAAGCAAGTATTGTACGGTGAGATTGATCCCGACTAATCCTTTCTTTACGGTTTGAGAAGGGATTCGAGAGACAGTGGGAGCCATCCTGTTTAGACAAACTAAAAACCACTCTAAACTTGCAAGAGCATCATGCTAAAGTGTTTCTTTTCTCTCTCCTAATTGCAGCGACCATTCAACATGACCGGACTTAAGTTATTACTAGATAAAAATATACTGACAGGGCCAAACTATAATGATTGGCTCAGGAATGTCAAGATGGCAATCACTTACGACAAGCTGGGGTATCTCCTTACCACCAAAGCTCCCCCTGTCCCAGGTCCCAAAACCAGTGTCGTAGATATGGAAATCTATAAGACCTAGGAAATAGATTGCGCGAAGGCCAAATGCCTCGTACTTGCCTCGATGGACAACGAACATCAGAGGAGGCACGAGAATATGGACCTAGAGTCCATATTTCTTCATACAAAAGAACTGTATGGAGAGCAGTCTCGTATCGCCAGATACGAAGTGTCGAAGAAGTTGTTTTCGACAAGGTTGGCCAGTCGGATCATCGGTAGCGGAACACGTGCTTAAGATGATTGGCTACATAGAGGAGCTCGCGGAACTTGGGACCACGTTGGAGAATGAGCTCTATACGGACTTGATTCTCCAGTCCCTTCCTTCCACTTACGCCCAGTTCATCCTGAACTTCAACTTACAGGAAAAGGAAGTTGAACTTTCAGAGCTCCTCAACATGCTGAGGAGTGCAGAGGGCACCCTACAGAAAGGTAGGGAGACATCCACTTTGTTTGTAGGAGGATCTTCCTCTTCTAGATCCAGGGCGAAAGCCAAGGGTAAGAAGAAGAAAGCCCCCGCCAAACCAAGAGGCGGTGTCAGTAAAGTGGATACGAAGGGAAAAGGAAAGGCAACAAAGGTAGCGGGAAAGCTGGTGGGGAAGGAAGAATGCTTCTACTGTCACAAAAGTGGTCACTGGAAACAGGATTGCAAGGCTTGGAAGGCCAGAACACAGGATTTGAAGCGAGTTGCGGCTTCAGCTTCAGGTGTGTATGTTATTGAAAACTGTCTATCAATAAACTCTACATCCTGGGTATTGGATACCGGATCAGGATCTCATATCTGTAATTCTTTGCAGGCGTTGAGAAAGCGTAGAGTTTTGAAGGCAGGTGACATGACCCTCAGAGTTGCAAACGGTGCTAGCATGGATGCTGAGGCCGTGGGGGACTATCACCTGGGATTGTCGGATGGACACTTTTTGGTTTTGCGTAGTTGTTATTATGTACCAAATGCAACCTGTAATATCATTTCTGTATCTTTATTATCTAATGAAGGTTATGAATTTGCATTTGTAAGTAATGTAGTGAACATTCACCTTAATCAAGTTTTGATTGGGTCGGGTACATTGAACAACGGTATATACGTATTAAACCAACCACATATTTTCAATGTCTATAATACACACAAAAGAAAGTCTCCAGAAATCAATAAAACTTTCTTATGGCATTGTAGACTGGGTCACATCAATGAGAGAAGGTTGACTAAGTTACATGCAGAAGGATATTTGGATCCGTTCGAATATCAATCATATGCAACTTGTCAATCCTGTCTCAAAGGAAAGATGACAAAGACTCCGTTCACTGGACACGGAGTAAGAGCGAGCAAGCTCTTGGGCCTCGTACACAGCGACGTGTGCGGTCCAATGTCTACACATGCACGAAGCGGTTATTCTTACTTCATTACTTTTACGGATGACTTTTCAAGGTACGGTTATGTCTTCTTAATGAAACATAAATCCGAGGCTTTTGAAAAATTCCAGGAATATAAGAATGAAGTAGAAAAACAAACACGCAAAAGTATCAAGGCACTGAGATCTGATTTAGGTGGTGAATACTTGAGTGCCGAGTTCCTGGGTTACTTAAAAGAGAATGGAATTCTCTCTCAGCTTACTCCTCCATACACTCCGCAACATAACGGTGTATCGGAGAGACGGAAATGTAACACCTTGAATTTCCGTTAGAATGTCTTTCGTGATAATTAGTAATTGTGCGTGTTATTATATGTGTTTATAGGATTATTAGTTATATTTAGTCGTGTTAGCAAATTGGGAAAATTTTCCTTTGTAGTATACACCTTGCACACTTAGCCATTTTTGTGACTTAGGGTTTTGGTAACATGTTAACCATTCTTTTGTGCATGGTTCTTTTTAATTCCCCACCATTTTAAATCATATCATAACGCCTTTTTATAATTTCAAATCCAATAAACAATGAAGCATGGTGTTAGGTAGAAAAAAAATTGACTTTTGACCTCTTTTCTTTTCCTCTTCTCTCTCTTTTCCCCATTCCAGAATTCTGCTGAAATTCCAGCAGCAAACCCCCATTTTTCTCCATATTCTCTTCTCTTTTCACTTCTCTTTAGTTCCTCATTCAAATCATACACAAAAACCACTCTTTTCCTTCACAAAACCTTAGGAAAAATGAGATTTTGAGGTGTTTGGAGGCACATCTGCATGCTTGAAGAGGGAGCTAGAACTTTTGGTGTCCTTAGGATCTTTTGAAGGTATATAACTCTTGTTTAAACACCCTTCTCCCATATCTTGTAGTAGTTTAGCTAGAAATCATATTTTGTGTGCATGTTTGGTGGTTTTGAGGGGATTTAGTGATGATAGGTTAAAGCTAGCTTTTTTATGGCTCAATTAGCTTGGTAATGAGTTGTTAGTGTGATTCTAGACTTGGGTTTGCTTCAGATTTTAGGAAAATACCATAAAGTTTCAATTTAGTGCAAAGTGGGTTTTTTTAACTGGAAATAGGGTTTTGTTGGATCTGCTGCTACCCGGGGCATTTCAGATTGAAATTGGAATTACTGTAGCATACACAGGGGGTATTGAGTGCACACACCAAACCTGGGAGCCCAATTCCCAAGTGAGGCCGCCGGAATAATCATTCTGGCCGCAATTTGCGGCCAGTGGGGGAGTTGGGAGTTAGGGTTTGGGTCACTGGAGTCTGCTGCTATGTGGAGTAATTTGGTATATCTATTTTTGCAAGATCAGTTCTGTATCAAAATCTGGAGTAGAATACCCTATTTCCCATAGTTTTTAATCTTTCACGACACACGTGATACGTGTGTATGGGTTTGGGGTTTCTGCGTATCGCGACGCGTCGGAGTGGCTTCAGGCGCGTAATCACACGTTTTAGCGTATCGCGCACACACGCGCTTGGTTGCGACACAGGTTTCTAGTTGGCTTTAAATGTCGTGTTTGTACGGTTTTGAGCTTATGAGTGATATGTTGTGAAATTATAGGATTCGCAGGCGAGTACGACGGGCGCCGCGAAGGAGGGGATCAAGTCATCGGCTATACCTAGCGAGAGACTACGGGGAGTAGATTTCATATCTATTGGGATATCGCCCGCATGGCGTTCTACGTCAGGGGCTGATAGGACCTTATAGCTACATTTACATACATTGACTGTGCATGGCCACTATTTACTGCATACTTCATTCCCTACTATATGGATATAAATTAGAATTGATAGAACACCGCACCATTACTAACGGTCCATGTTGCACGAGCACTATCCTGCATGTTACACACACCGTTAGTAATTGCCATGACACTCGCACTGTAGAATTACATCGGATCGTTATGTTGTAGTTCATCTATATGTGACTTGACATGATATTCATACTTGATGCATATATTACATCGGATCGTTATGTTGTAGTTCATCTATATGTGACTTGACATGATATTCATACTTGATGCATATATTACATCGGATCGTTATGTGGTAGCTCATCTTTATGTGACTTGACATGATATTCATACTTGATGCATATATTACATCGGATCGTTATGTTGTAGCTCATCTTTATGTGACTTGACATGATATTCATATTTGATGCACATATCATATCAGATCATTGACTTGCATATTGGTTTGGATTACATATGATTTCTGGATTTGGGGACCGTGGCTATTTCAAATATGTAATCATTTAAAAACCCGGTTCCCTTGATATGATATTTCTGTGCATCCACCATGTGTTTCCTCAGTGCTAGAGTGATATATGTGAACCCGAATCGAGGAGCTGGTTGAGGCCGATTACGGGTACATGGTGGACCAGGTATGGTACCTCGGGGCGAGAACGGTTTCGCTGTGTAGTAGACGGTGAGCCTGGCAGAGGGACTACTACCTACCGGTGATTGGTTGGACCTGACAGTTATCCGGAGGGTACTGATCAGAGTTGATAGATGGATGCGGGGTGATCCGTACTGCCGGGGCCGAGGGCCGATACCGCAGACGGAGCCCGTGGGCTGACCCGGACTGACGGGGCCTGATGAATGAGGATTTGCGTGTCGATGCTGGACATGAGTATTTATGATATTTGGGTGCCGATGTTGGGCACTGGGGATTCTCAGAGATGTACAGGATTTGAGGGCCGATGAGAGTGCCGGCGCCTGAGCTATTTGGGGGATCTGGGTGCATCGATGGACACCGATTATATATTCCGCGTTGACATTCCGCGTAGATATTATATTGCCCATGCTCAGCATTTATTATTGTACCTCATCCTGTAGTTACATTACCTGATAGAGCACTTGCATGATTATTGCACATACTGCTTATCACATATTGATATCATCTGTTGGCATATGATAGAGTAGCGCAGTACGTGCATGCTCGCGATTACCTTTATATGTTATCTCTATTCACGAGTTGGCAACTCACCCCCATTGTGCCACAGTGTTTGCAGGTTACCCTTCGGAGTAGTCACGGCAGGCTGCGTTTTGCATCTTTTGACACAGATTACCCCATAGTTGGTGTACTAGCTCTTTTACTGATAGGTGGGTTTTGCGCGGTATCTGTTATCTTTCAGTTATGTACATTATTGTATCTAGTAATCTCCATCTACCATGTATGTATTAACTTAGAGCCAGTGTGAGGACGGTGATGTATATTATTTGTATTCTGGTGTCGAGCTCGTTGTGAGCCGGCTGTACCTGCAGTTTATTCTATCTGTGATGTTCCCACTTGTGGATCTTGATCTTCGCTACGGCGTCGTATATTGTTATCTTGGTGATTGTTTACTTAGATTTCTTAACATGTTAGTAAGTGCTTTCATTTAAAATTTATAACACTCTATACTTTTATTGGTTTGATTTCTGGGTTTTCGGTTCACTTAGTCGCGTTACGCCTGTAGACGTTACGTGGTTAAGTGCCGGTCACGAGCCAAACTTTGGGTCGTGACAAAGTTGGTATCAGAGCGTAGGTTTTACCTTTCGGAGTGTAGGATGACCCTGCTATGATGGAGTAGGTAGCTGCAGTAGGGCAGCGTAGCGTGTGTATGTTCCGCGGCATACTCACGACACGGTACTCCGCCTACGCGATCTTAGGACTTATTGATTGAAATTCCCTCATGATTGTATACATCCTTGCGATTCGATTTCTGTATCCTCATCGAATCCTACCTTCTTTTCTGCCATTATGCCGCCCAAGACTATGAGGGTGCAGAGAGCGGCCGTGAGAGCAGAGGATCGAATTGATTCATCTGAGACGAGGACTAATCCGAGTAGTACTCCTGTTGTACAAGGACAGATTGTTCCCCCTACGACAGCTCAGATCGTTAGACTAGTGGTAGAGATGCAGGGCTTATGCCAGGCGATGAGCTCGTTGGTAGAGGTCGTTCGAGCGCAGCGACAGGTGGTTGTCACCCCTGTTACCCAGTTGTTCCTTGCGATCATCATGCAATATTCCGTCCCCTACATAGTACCGGTGGGGGCAGCCCCAGTTTACGGGACACGTCTTCCAGAGACCGTGAGAGTTCCAGAACAGTTGAGGAATCGTACTGGTGTACCAGCCCAGAGCAGAAGCTTAGGACGAGGACAGTTGTTTGGCTCTCATCCCCAGGGAGGACGGCAGCCAGCGCGTAGATGTTTACGATGTGGGAGCCTTCAACACCTCATCAGGCAGTGTTCTTTCACACCACGTCAGGGTCGTATTATGAGACGTCGTGGACGCGGAAGGTTCGCGCAGAGGGGTCAGGTTAGTAGAGGAGGAGTTCGGTCAGTCGCAGATGAAGGACATGCATAAGTTTTCGCTTCGACTCATCGGGACACGAGGGCGTCCAACGCGGAGATTTCAGGTACTCTTTCAGTATGTCCTTTGTTGCACACATATTATCTGATCCGGATCCTCGTACTCGTATGTATCCACACACCTTGTGCCGAGTTTGGGTAGAGAGTCCGGTTTGCTTGGTCAACCGCTTATTGTGACTACTCCTGTGGGAGAGTCGTTTGTCGCTAGTCACATGTTCCGATCCTGTACCGTCCATTTTGGCGAGAGAGAGTTGCCGGTCGATTTGACCCTTCTTGAGATATTGGACTTCGATGTTCTTTTGGTAATGGATTGGTTAGCCACGTGCTATGCTTCTGTTGACTGCCGCGAGAAGACAGTTAGATTCCGTTTTCCCGGCGAGTCGGTTGTTGTTGTGTTGGGGGACCGTGGTGCCACCCATAATAGTGTGATTTCTTCTTTTCGCGCTGGACAGCTTTTGCGGAAGGGATGTCAGGGATTTCTCGCCTATGTTTGCGATACTAGAGCTACAGAGATTCCGATGGATTAGGTTCCGGTTGTTAGCGAGTTCCCTGATGTGTACCCTAACGAGCTTCCTGGGCTACCGCCCGAGCGTGATATTTCTTTCTGTATTGATTTGGTTCCTGGCACGGGGCCTATTTTCGTGCTGCCTTATCGGGTGGCCCCGGCGGAACTTAGAGAATTGAAGGGTCAGTTGCAAGATGTGCTAGATAAGGGACTTATTCGACCCAGTGTTTCTCCATGGGGTGCTCCAGTCCTGTTGTCAAGAAGAAGGACGGCAGTATGCGTTTGTGTATCGACTACCGCCAGCTGAACAGGGTGACAGTGCGGAACAGGTACCCTTTGCCACGTATCGACGATTTGTTCGACCAGCTTCAGGGGGCAGGATACTTTTCGAGGATCGATTTGCGATCAGGCTACCAACAGCTGCGGGTTCGACAGGAGGACATTTCTAGGACAGCTTTCCGCACGCGCTATGGCCATTATGAGTTTTTGGTGATGTCGTTCGGACTCACCAACGCGTCAGCAGCATTCATGGACTTGATGAACCGCGTTTTCTGGCCGTATCTTGATCTGTTCATCATAGTGTTCATTGACGATATCTTGCTGTATTCTCGGAGCAGAGAGGAGCACGAGCAGCACCTGCGGATTTCATTGCAACCTTGAGGGAGCATCAGCTTTTCGCCAAATTTTCAAAGTGTGCTTTCTGGCTAGACAGCGTAGACTTCTTGGGGCACGTGATTACACGAGATGGTATATGTGTAGACCCAAGGAAGATCGAGGCAGTTCGGAGTTGGCCTAGACCCACGTCAGTGACGGAGGTTCGCAGCTTTCTAGGGCTGGCAGGCTGTACAGGCGATTCGTGCATGACTTCTCTCGCATTGCTACACCCTTGACCGGGTTGACCCGGAAGGGAGTTCGCTTCGATTTGACGGAGGAGTGTGAGCACAGTTTCCAGCAGCTACGGGCTCTACTGACTACGACACCAGTGCTATCATTTCCTTCAGGATCAGGCAGATTTGTGGTCTACCGTGATGCTTCACGAGTGGGGCTAGGGTGCGTTTTGATGCAGCATGACAGGGTGATCGCGTATGCTTCGTGGCAATTAAGGAAACATGAACAGAATTACCCCATTCATGATCTGGAGATGGCTGCAGTGGTCTTTGCACTTAAGATCTGGCGACGTTATCTGTATGGAGAGTCGTGCCAAATATTCACTGACCACAAAGGCTTAAAGCATATATTTCAGCAGCGAGACCTGAACCTTAGACAGCGCCGATGGATGGAGTTAGCGAAGGACTACGATTGTGAGATCTTGTATCCCCCGAGTAGGGCGAATGTAGTGGCGAATGCTTTAAGCAGGAGGCCCAGGGGTAGTCTATCTTGTTTGAGCACAGTGCAGAGGCAGTCGTCGGCAGATTGGTAGATCTTATGCGACAGCCGGGTACAGTTCGAGTTTATGCCGATCGGAGGACAGATTGCGCAGGTTCGTGCACGCCCACATTTGTTTGACCGTATACATGAGGCACAACACAGTGATGACTGCTGTTCTGTGATCGGGACACAGATGGGGCAGGGCAGATTTTCCGAGTTCGTGATCGATGATCAGGGGATATTACGATTTGGGACTAGACTGTGCGTACCAGATGCTGAGGGGTTGCGGCGCGAGATTCTTGAGGAGGCACATCGATCGGTATATATAGTGTTCATCCCGGTTCCACCAAGATGTACCATGACTTGAGAGGTGTTACTGGTGGGACGGAATGAAGAGAGACATCGCAGATTTTGTGTCGGGATGCCTGACTTGTCAGCAAGTCAAGGCTGAGCACCAGAGGCCCGCGGGAGAGCTACAGCCGTTACCCATTCCGGAAGGGAAATGGGAACAGATTTCTATGAATTTCATTGTGGATCTACCCAGGACTAGTCGAGGGTATGACTCCATCTTGGTGATCGTGGATCATTTGACGAAAGCGGCTCACTTCCTATCGGTGAAGACGGCTTGTGGGTTTGCTCAGTATGCCCAGATTTACATTGATGAGATTGTACGACTGCACGGAGTTCCGACATGTATCGTGTCCGATAGAGGCACCCAGTTTACCAGCCGGCTATGGCAGAGGCTTCAGGAGGCTTTGGGCATTCACTTGAGTTGCAGCACAGTATTCCATCCACAGACCAACGGACAGTCAGAGCGGACTATTCAGACTCTCGAGGACATGCTCAGAGCATGCGTATTAGACTTCGGAAGTAGCTGGGATCATCATTTGCCCTTAGTAGAGTTCTCCTACAACAACAGCTACCAGGAGACCATTCAGATGGCACCGTTTGAGGCTCTTTATGGGAGGAGATGCAGATCGCCCACCTATTGGACGGAGCTCAGTGATGAGCAGTATCTTAGGGCCGCAGATTGTGGAGGAGACGACCGCGGAGATCCAGTTGATTCGCGAAAGGATGAGAGCAGCCCAGAGTAGGCAGAGGTCTTATGCGGACCATCGTCGGCGCAGACTTGAGTTTTCTGTTGGTGATCATGTTTTCTTGAGGGTCTCCCCAATAAAAGGCGTGATGAGGTTTGGGAAGAAGAGAAGCTTAGTCCCAGTTATGTGGGCCCCTTCGAGATCCTCGAGCGTGTTGGTGCGGTTACATATCGATTAGCCCTTCCGCCCAGTTTTCCAGACGTGCACCCCGTATTTCATGTTTCGATGCTCCGCAGATATTTTCATGATCCTTGACATGCGATTCAGCACCCGACGATCCAGCTTGAGCGCGACCTTTCCTATGCAGAGCAGCCGGTGATGATCTTGGATCGACAAGTGAAGAAATTGAGGTCGAAAGAGATACCGTCTGTCAAGGTATTTTTGCGTGGCCAGAGCGGCGAGGAGGTGACTTGGGAGACCGAGAGCGAGATGAGGAAGAGGTATACCCATCTTTTTGAAGGTGCGTATAGTTAGATTTTAAATTCGGGGACCGAATTTCTTTAAAGGGGGTAAATTGTAACACCTTGAATTTCCGTTAGAATGTCTTTCGTGATAATTAGTAATTGTGCGTGTTATTATATGTGTTTATAGTATTATTATTTATATTTAGTCGTGTTAGCAAATTGGGAAAATTTTCCTTTGTAGTGTACACCTTGCACACTTAGCCATTTTTGTGACTTAGGGTTTTGGTAACATGTTAACCATTCTTTTGTGCATGGTTCTTTTTAATTCCCCACCATTTTAAATCATATCATAACCCCTTTTTATAATTTCAAATCCAATAAACAATGAAGCATGGTGTTAGGTAGAAAAAAATTGACTTTTGACCCTTTTTCTTTTCCTCTCCTCTCTCTTTTCCCCATTCCAGAATTCTGCTGAAATTCCAGCAGCAAACCCCCATTTTTCTCCAAATTCTCTTCTCTTTTCACTTCTCTTTAGTTCCTCATTCAAATCCTACACAAAAACCACTCTTTTCCTTCACAAAACCTTAGGAAAAATGAGATTTTAAGGTGTTTGGAGGCAAATCTGCATACTTGAAGAGGGAGCTGGAACTTTTTGTGTCCTCAGGGTCTTTTGTAGGTATATAACTCTTGTTTAAACACCCTTCTCCCATATCTTGTAGTAGTTTAGCTAGAAATCATATTTTGTGTGCATGTTTGGTGGTTTTGAGGGGATTTAGTGATGATAGGTTAAAGCTAGCTTTTTTATGGCTCAATTAGCTTGGTAATGAGTTGTTAGTGTGATTCTAGACTTGGGTTTACTTCATATTTTAGGAAAATACCATAAAGTTTCAATTTAGTGCAAAGTGGGTTTTTTTAACTGGAAATAGGGTTCTGTTGGATCTGCTGCTACCCGGGGCATTTCAGATTGAAATTGGAATTACTGTAGCATACACAGGGGGTATTGAGTGCACACACCAAACCTGGGAGCCCAATTCCCAAGTGAGGCCGCCGGAATAATCATTCTGGCCGCAATTTGCGGCCAGATGGGGGAGTTGGGAGTTGGGGTTTGGGTCACTGGAGTCTGCTGCTATGTGGAGTAATTTGGTATATCTATTTTTGCAAGATCAGTTCTGTATCAAAATCTGGAGTAGAATACCCTATTTCCCGTAGTTTTTAATCTTTCGCGACACGCGTGATACGTGTGTATGGGTTTGGGGTTTCTGTGTATCGCGACGCGTCAGAGTGGCTTCAAGCGCGTAATCACACGTTTTAGCGTATCGCGCACACGCGCGCTTGGTAGCGACACAGGTTTCTAGTTGGCTTTAAATGTCGTGTTTGTACGGTTTTGAGCTTATGAGTGATATGTTGTGAAATTATAGGATTCGCAGGCGTGTACGACGGGCGCCGCGAAGGAGGGGATCAAGTCGTCGTCTATACCTAGCGAGAGACTACGGTGAGTAGATTTCACATCTACGGGGATATCGCCCGCATGGCGTTCTACGTCAGGGCTGATAAGACCTTATAGCTACATTTACATACATTGACTGTGCATGGCCACTATTTACTGCATACTTCATTCCCTGCTATATGGATATAAACTAGAATTGATAGAACACCGCACCATTACTAACGGTCCATGTTGCACGAGCACTATCCTGCATGTTACACACACACCGTTAGTAATTGCCATGACACTCGCACTGTAGAATTCATCGGATCGTTATGTTGTAGTTCATCTATATGTGACTTGACATGATATTCATACTTGATGCATATATTACATCGGATCGTTATGTGGTAGCTCATCTTTATGTGACTTGACATGATATTCATACTTGATGCATATATTACATCGGATCGTTATGTTGTAGCTCATCTTTATGTGACTTGACATGATATTCATATTTGATGCACATATCATATCGGATCATTGACTTGCATATTGGTTTGGATTACATGTGATTTCTGGATTTGGGGACCGTGGCTATTTCAAATATGTAATCATTTAAAAACCCGGTTCCCTTGATATGATATTTCGGTGCGTCCACCATGTGTTTCCTCGGTGCTAGAGTGATATATGTGAACCCGAATCGAGGAGCTGGTTGAGGCCGATTACGGGTACATGGTAGACCCGGTATGGTACCCCGGGGCGAGAACGGTTTCGCTGTGTAGTAGACGGTAAGCCTGGCAGAGGGACTACTACCTACCGGTGATTGGTTGGACCTGAAAGTTATCCGGAGGGTACTGATCAGAGTCGGTAGATGGATGCGGGGTGATCCGTACTGCCGTGGCCGAGGGCCGATACCGTAGACGGAGCCCGTGGGCTGACCCTGACTGACGGGGCCCGATGGATGAGGATTTGCGTGTCGATGCTGGACACGAGTATTTATGATATTTGGGTGCCGATGTTGGGCACTCGGGATTCTCAGAGATGTACAGGATTTGAGGGCCGATGAGAGTGCCGGCGCCTGATCTATTTGGGGGATTTGTGTGCATCGATGGACACCGATTATATATTCCACGTTGACATTCCGTGTAGATATTATATTGTCCATGCTCAGCATTTATTATTGTACCTCATCCTGTAGTTACATTACCTGATAGAGCACTTGCATGATTATTGCACATACTGCTTATCACATATTGATATCATCTGTTGGCATATGATAGAGTAGCGCAGTACGTGCATGCTCGCGATTACCTTTATATGTTATCTCTATTCACGAGTTGGTAACTCACCCCCGTCGTGCCACAGTATTTGCAGGTTGCCCTTCGGAGTAGTCGCGGCAGGCTGCGTTTTGCATCTTTTGACACAGATACCCCCATAGTTGGTGTACGAGCTCTTTTACTGATAGGTGGGTTTTGCGCGGTATCTGTTATCTTTCAGTTATGTACATTATTATATCTAGTGATCTCCATCTACCATGTATGTATTGACTTAGAGCCAGTGTGAGGACGGTGATGTATATTATTTGTATTCTGGTGTCGAGCTCGTTGTGAGCCGGCTGTACCTGCAGTTTATTCTATCTGTGATGTTCCCACTTGTGGATCTTGATCTTCGCTACGGCGTCGTATATTGTTATCTTGGTGATTGTTTACTTTGATTTCTTAACATGTTAGTAAGTGCTTTCATTTAAAACTTATAACACTCTATACTTTTATTGGTTTGATTTCTGGGTTTTCGGTTCACTTAGTCGCGTTACGCCTGTAGACGTTACGTAGTTAAGTGCCGGTCACGGGCCAAACTTTGGGTCGTGATAGGAACCGAACCCTATTGGATATGGCACGGTCCATGATGAGTAACGCTGAGTTGCCGCGATCGTTCTGGGGATATGCGCTAGAATCAGCTGCATACCTTTTGAACCGAGTTCCAACTAAGACTGTGCCTACTACACCATATCAGATGTGGTGTGGGAAGAGACCTTATCTTAATCACATTAAGACATGGGGATGTCCAGCTTTTGTAAAAAAGCAGCATGCAGACAAGCTCGAGACACGCTCAGTACAGTACAAGTTTGTGGGATATCCAAAGAAATCCAAGGGATATTTCTTCTATTGCGAAGAGGAACAAAAGGTTTTTGCTTCTCGCCATGCCCACTTTCTAGAACACAAGTTCATAGAAAAAGAAATAAGTGGGAGCGCAATAGAACTGGAAGAAATTCCAGAACCACGAGCTATTACTGAAAGCTTGGTAGAACCAGAGGGTTCGAAAGATCAAGACATTCCCACGCCACTCCGCAGGAGTAGTAGGGAGTCTCATCCGCCCGAGAGATACTACGGTTTTCTCATTGACAGGAATAGAGAGGATTGCATCATAGATTGTGATGAGCCTACTAGCTTCCAGCAAGCCATTTAGAGCGTCGACTCGGTAAAATGGCTGGATGCAATGCGGACCGAAATGGAGTCCATGTACACCAACAAAGTATGGACGTTGGACATTGCTCCAGATGGGGTAAAACCCGTAGGATGCAAGTGGATCTTCAAAAGGAAGATTGGTGTAGATGGACAGGTTGAGACCTATAAAGCTAGACTGGTTGCAAAGGGTTTTCGTCAGCGACCTGGTTTGGACTATGACGAAACCTTTTCTCCAGTAGCTATGCTGAAATCCATTCGGATCCTTCTTGCCATTGCTGCCTTCCACGATTATGAGATTTGGCAGATGGACGTAAAGACCGCTTTTCTAAATGGACATTTAGAGGAGTGTGTCTATATGGAACAGCCAGAGGGTTTCATTCAGAGTGGGAGCAACGGAAAGGTGTGCAAGTTGCTTAAGTCCATTTATGGACTGAAGCGGGTATCGCGGAGTTGGAACATCTGTTTTAATGAGACGGTCAAGGAATTTGGCTTTATCAAAAATCCAGATGAACCATGCATCTATTGTAGATTTGTAGCGAGAACTGTAGTATTCCTCGTTTTATACGTGGATGACATTCTCTTAATAGGAAATGACATTCCTATGCTACAATCTGTCAGGGGTTCTTATCACACAGGTTCTCCATGAAAGACCTGGGTGATGCCTCATACATTCTGGGTATCCGGATCTACCGTGACAGATCCAAGAGGATATTAGGACTTTCACAGTCCAGGTACATCGACGCCATACTGAAGAGATTCAGTATGGAAGATTCCAAGCGCGGTAATCTACCGGCTTGTCACGGGATCACCCTCTCCAAAGAGATGTCTCCCAAGATTGATTTGGAGAGGGATCGCATGTCTATTATACCCTACGCTTCTACGGTAGGCTCTATAATGTATGTGATGTTGTGTACCAGACCGGATGTGGCTTATGCACTGAGTGTGGTAAGCAGGTATCAGTCAAACCCTGGGGAGAAACATTGGATAGCAGTAAAGAACATTCTCAAGTACCTGAGAAGGACTAAGGAGATGTTCTTGGTGTATGGCGGAAAAGACCTCCAGATTGAGGCCTTTGCTGACTCCAATTTCCAGAGTGACAAGGATGATTCCAAGTCCATGTCGGGTTTTGTCTTTACCCTCAATGGAGGGGCGGTGTGTTGGAAGAGCTCCAAACAGGAAACCGTTGCTGACTCGACTATGGAAGCGTAATACATCGCTGCATCTGATGCCGCAAAAGAAGCTGTCTGGATAAGGAAGTTCTTGAAAGAACTTCAGGTTGTTTCGTCCATTATTGACCCAATACCTCTGTATTGCGACAACAACGGGGCTATAGCTTTAGCGAAGGAACCCAGGTCCCATCAGAAATCCAGACACATCTTGAGGCGGTATCACCTGATAAGGGAGATCGTGGATCGCCAGGAGATCGAGGTTCGGAGGGTTGCTTCAGAAGATAACACTGCAGATCCATTCACTAAGGCCTTGCCCCAGACTCAGTTCAAGCGGCTGATCGAGATGATAGGTCTTCGATACGCCAGTACATGGCCTTAGTGCAAGTGGGAGATTGTTAGTGTATATGCCCTAGAGACCATTACTGTATCATACTAGTTTGTATATTACTTGATGGAAGCTTAGGATATTCAGAGTTGTATATACAATCTTGCTCGAAATGGTAGTATGCTACTTGGTTTGTCTCTTCTTTAATATGTGCATGTGTTTCTCTTAGCATATCGCTGATATACATATTAGAAGAGCCCTTAAGATCTTTGCTTGATTACCAGCGTTGTGATGGCGCTCACACTCGTGGGGGCTAGGTAATCCATAAGCACATCCTTATACAGGTCCCTAGTCGTTGGACTATCGAGACAGGGCATCGATACTCCGGAGTAGAATAGCGTATGCGCTTCTCATCCCAACGTAGGAGACGGTCTGTCCCACAGCCGTCAGTACGTCGTACTTGAGATAGTATGCGGGTGCTCGTTAGGTTACGAGTACACTGGACAGGACTCGTCGGGAACTGTTGGTTGGTATTATACCTATCGTCAGTTATCAGTTCCCAGGTGACATGAGTACAGCTTAGTCCGCTGACTTGACACTGTCACTTCGCCTCGAGTGTGTTCCCACTGCACTTTGATTACTACCCTACCACGGCTTAAAGGAGTCGTGCAAACAGGTAGTTTTTGGATGCAGTCCCGAAGCACTTGGAGGCAGTGACGGTTAGACAGGATTCGTCTCTCCCGGTATTGGGGGTTGACATCGCGCTGTGTCCAGGAGAGCCATTACACAAGTAGTCCCTGGCCAGGGCAAGCGAGATATACTGGTAGGTTTCCAGTGTTATCTCAGAGTGTTCTGGGCTACACTCTGACACGACTTGTACCGCTATTAGGGGACTGACGTTCACCGCCCCCCTAGGCCCGCCATGCGATGTATCAGACGAACAGACCGGACTGTATGGAGACTGTCACATACAGGCTCAGTAGGAGTTCAGATGGGGTTACCTCGTCAGTCTTCTTATCAGCATCTACCTGGGGACCGTTACGTACAGCTAGTGCCGCTTGCGGTCTGTGGTTAAACCCAGTGCCAGCGTAGTGTCGAGTCTTTAGAGTCCCACACAGAGAGCTATTCGCCTTTAGGCAAAATGAGTAGAGGTCGCATGGTTTTGCGACAGGGTTCGTTCACATCCGCGCACTTGTGCACGTTTGCTGTCCGGACAGCTTATACTAGCGGGCTTTGGTTTAAGCCGGATCCTAGTATATGATTTGGGATTGGTTTTATCTCATTGTATTCGTGTTCCTCGGATCACGAATACGGGTGCGTATGCACAGTTGCTTGAGACAGAGGGAGAGGACTTTGATTAGGGTTAATGACCATTGTAATTTTATTAACCCTAATGCTTATGTGTGTATTATGGTTAATTGATATTAGTTTAATATAATTGTGCATGGTTATGGTTGTTGACCATTTGACATTCTTGACTTGTTGACCTAGGTTGACACTTTGACCATCATCATTTCATTTGGAAGATGCTCTTTGATCCTTGCAATTTGCATTAAAAATGAAATGATAATGGTCATGTCTTGATTAAGCCATGACAATTATCTCACTAATTATCAATTCACAATAATTCACACATATATGTGAGAATGCTTCAAATTTCTCTCATTCTATCATATACTTTCTCTCTCTTGCTCTTCTTCTTCCTCAAGCTCTCCCCTCTCATGTGTTGAGAAACACTTGAGCTTGAGAAAAACCATTCCATAGTAATCTCTACTCTCATCTAGGGTTCTAGGATTAGCACTTCTAGCACCCTAGTTACTTCTAGCTTGAAGTTGAAGCCAAAGGTTGAGGCTTTCGGGTGGATCCTTCTTCGACGTTAGAAGACGACAAAGGTGATCCCTTTCTACTACTCCAAGGAGCAAGGAGAGAAGGACATAATGCCCTAGGTATAACCATCCTACCCTTTAGCTAGTTTCTAGTTAGCTTTAGCTAGTTTTTGTTTAGCAAAGATCCTCCTTTCTCTAGTCTATGTTGCCTAGCATGATAAAAATCCGATTTTTATTTCGTTTTCCGCCTCCCCGCAAGCACCGGGGTGGGCAACGTGGACTTACACAAAGCAAAGTAATTGGCTATAGTGAAGTTATTGCCCTGACGCAAACTTTTTGTCCAAGGGGTCACTCCCGGTGAAGGGATATCGGCCCTTGCCTCGTCGACTGAGGAGCATGATATTCCAACTGAATACCACGATGCAAAACAAAAGTAAACGTACTTGCAATAACAGCTTTTTTTTTGAAAAGTGTTCCAACAACATCAGATTTGGTTTGTTTTTAACTTGCATTGATCCGAATCAATGCAGTCCCATCAATTGATCACACCACAAAGAACGAAAATATACTGATATACGTATATGCCATCCGCATTCGCCACTGGGTCCCGTCATTACCTGTTAGGTTAGCTAACTAACGACAGAGCGGGGACTGGACTAGCGCGGATGCAAAACATAAACAACATCTACTAATATATATCAATATATAATTTTCGCTCAAGGCGTGATAAAATGCAACATCACAGAAATGTACAGCATCACAGAACAATACAGATATCTGGGATCCCCAGGTTTCACAGAGCCACTACTGAAACCCGACGTTCCCCTGGTCGTGTGGATAGCCTGTGCAATGAAATCCTAGACCCCTACGGGCGCGGCAAGTTACCCGCCAAAACCTGAAGCGAGGCAGCCCCCTTCAGCAATGTGAATGGACCACCCAGCACTTCACGGAATCCGGTAACTTGGGCACCCCTCCTGGGACAACCTGTACCCCCTACGAGTGCGGCGAATAGCCCGCCAATTCTAGAGTGAAGCCCCCTCCGTCTCAATGCCATGAGATGCGGGCCCGTTGCCTTCTAGAATCCGGCTATCCGTGCACCCCTCCGCGGGGTAATCCTAGTACAGAAAGTAAAATATACATACAACGGGTACATCGACAGCAACCTGGTCGTGCCCCAAAATAATAATACAAACAGGCAGTGACGGTAGTCGACATGTCGGACGCTCGCCCCGCAATATCAAATGTACATAATACAACAAAACTGTACTGCCACTGCAACCAGGCTATCCCCCACGACCAATCCGCAACATCACAGCATAACACAAAACATCAACGTGAATGTCACATTCGCAAATCCGTCTAACCGGGCTATAGTAGTTAGACAGGATTTACCGATCGAGTGACATTCACGGTCGCAGATATAATGTAAATACTGTGAACAAATGTGTTTAAAATATCCGATCGATCAAATTTACCAAGTGGGCCCCCAAGTATTACTGTAGCACATCAAGAAATTCCGGGCCCAAAAATAATATTCCAAAAACCCCATTTCACTGACATAAAGCTACTGTAGAAATTTGGCACGTTGATAACCTATTCTTGCCGCGGAACCGCGGCCTTAACAGGGGTTTGGCCGCGGTTCCGCGGTCCTTCTAGGGAATCACTGTGTCGAATTTTTACAGAATGCTTCTGATATCCTGCATGTACTTCTGCAACACACTGAAAAAATTACGGAGCCCAAAAAATTTTAACATAGAACTGATGCATGAGAAAACGCGGATTTTGGAATTTTGTTCGATCGAAAATGTAAACACATTAGACAAAGCTAGACTAGGTTAATGGCGAGGCTCTGATACCACTGTAAGTGCACGGCGGCGCCCCGGCCGTCAATCCGACGCCGGAATGCGGAAGCGGTGATTTACTTTAACTTTTCAAACCGGCACCACCGCGCACTATAAACCCGGATCGTGCCATTAACTAGTCCTAGCTAACTATAAGATGGGGAAGAGAGATATACCGAGTGATCCGAGTCCTCCGGTCTTCTCGCCGTCGTCCCGGTCATCTGCGGAATGTCCGGTCTCCACCTCCTCGCCGGAAGGGCACCACGTCGCCGGCTTCTTTTACGGGCTCCCACCTCTAGACCGAGGCTACTCGGACACGAAGCTGGCGAGTCGACGTGCCCAAGGCTTGCTGTAGGTTGTTTGTAGAATTCATATCTCATGTGGGGTTTGTATGGAGTTGCCTTTTGGTGGAGGGATGATACAAGCTAATGGAGATTGATCTTGTGGGATTTTTTACCAAAACAAAAGCACAAAAACCCCACACATGAAATTTTGGACAGCCCCTAAAGGCTTGGCCGGCCATGACCATAAATGGTGAGAGAGAGGAGAGAGTATATGTGGCCAAATTCAAAAGAGTGAGCCAAAAAACAAGAGAGAGAAAAGGTTATCATATGAAGAAATGATCACAAAGAAACTCCAACACTCATCCTACCATCATCAACAACCATGATTGCTCACAAAGTCAAGCAATCATGAACCATGGAAAGTCAAGGGATGGTCCTCCATCATGAGACCATCATGATACAAAGTCTTGCAAAAACCACCCTCCACAAATGCTTATTTGCACAAATGCAAATAAGCCCTCCTCCACCAAATTTCGGCCAATGAAAGATACAAAGAAATATGGCCGAAACGGAAAGCAAACTGGCAACACCAGAAAACTGGTCCCGTAATAAATTACAGGAAAACCCCGATACTGTGTATACACACCCCGCATTTGTATTCCGACCGAATACAAATGCAATGAGACAAAATCTACACTGTACTATACTGGGATCCGGCTTAAACCAAAGCCGGGTAGTATTATCCGTCCGATCATGATCCGTGCAATACCGCACGTATCTGATCGAACCCTATCATATCTCCATACGGCCTCTACAGCATTTCGCCCGAAACTTGAGTAACTGTATGTGTGGTGGACTCTAAAGACTCGTCAATACTATAGCTGTGGATTTAACCACTAGCACGTCAGAGGTATTAGCCATACGTGACGGGCCACCAGCTATTGACCAAAAGGGACGTCGATGAGCGAACTCATCCTGACACCCTACTGAGCCTGTCAGTGACAATATCCGTACAGTCCGGTCCGTTCTTCTATGAGCATCGCATGGCGGGCCTAGGAGGTTGGTAAAAGTCAGACCCCCAAAAGCAGTACAAGTCGTGTCGGAGTGTAGCCCAGAACACCCTGAGATACTACTGGAATACCTACCAGTAAATCTCCTGCCTCGGCCGAGGGCTTCGTGTAATGGCTCTCCTAGACACAGCGCGACATCACCCCCAATACCGGGAGAGACGAACCCCTGAAGATCCGCTCACTGCCTCCATATGGCTCGGGACTGTACCCAAGTAAAACCTGTTTGCACGTCTCCTTTGAGCGTAGTAGGGTAGTAATCAAAGTACAGTGGGAACTCACACGAGACAAATGACGATCCCCAGGTCGATGAACTAACCTGTACACATGTCACCAGGGAACTGCTATCTGACGTTATGTATAAGACCAACTAGCATGTTCCCGGCGAGACCTGTCCGGTGTACTCATAACCCAATGAGCACCTGTATACATCTTAGGTGAACCAACTGACACCAGTGGCTTGTGAGACCGGCTACCGCCCCTCGTCGGGGTCTCGACTGTATACACTAGTCTACTCTGGAGTATCGATACCCTGTCTCGAAACTCCCACGACTAGGGACCTTTTAAGGATGTGCTTATAGACTGCCAACTCTCACGTATATGATCGCCCTCATACTGCTGGCAATCAAGCAAGAATCCTAGGGGCTCTATCAACGTGTAATAGCGACATGTCAGGTCACCTAAATCAGTACACGATGATAAAGGTAAACCAGATAGCATACTATCATCTTGAGTAAGACTGTCCTACCGGGATAGGTCCTCCCTCAATCATTGCAATCACGTGCCTGTGATCCAATAATTGACTCTGAGGGCGCTATCTCCAACAAATGGTTTGGTTAATTCTCTACATGAGTTAAGTATGGGGGCTTAACTCAACCATGGTGCCATTATTTGTTGGATAAGTTTTCATTTGGAAATAATTCTTTTCTTCTTCTTCATCTTCATCAAGCTTGAAAAAAGCTTGCTAGCTCCAATGGCATCATGAGAAAAAGAGTGAGAAATCCAATTCTAAAGTGAACCCACTTCCTATTTCTTCATCCTCTACCACTTGCCATGTAGTATAGGGTGTTCTCTTCACAAAGTTTTCGACTGAGTGAAGGAATAGCTTGAGTTTGAGTCTCCCCGACGTAGATCATCTTCGGCCTCGATGTCAATGACCTAGCCCAATCATTTCTCCGACGAAACCATTTCTAGAGTCCGGGATCCGATGATCGCAGCGGAGGGACGTCAACACGGAGTTAAAGAAGTGGTGGACCGGATCTACAAAGGTTGTAATCCCTTTCACTTGGTAGCAAAGTCGTTTTCTTGCTTGCTTTTTGCCTTAACTTCTAGTTAACGATCTAGTTTAGGGTTTCTCGGCACCGGAAATTTTTTGTTTGGCATGGTTGATGCCTTGTGGAACCTCCTTAGTGTGCCTAGTAACCCTACAGTGGTATCAGAGACTAGCTAGAGCTTTAGGCGATGTGTAGACGAAGCTAGAAGTCCGATCGAACCCGATATCCCCCGATTTCAACCCTCTCTGTACAATTTTTCAAACTGTTGATTTTTGTCAATTAAAAATGCTCAGAAAATAGAGCAGGAAATTCTAAGAGTTACTGCAGAAAACGAAACCCTAATTCCACTGTAGCACCGCGGAACCGCGGCAATAGCCTCCTTTTGATGCGGTTCCGCGGCCGTTTGTACTGATTAAGGATTCGTTTTGATACAGTAATGCCCGTATCTGTTTCCTCTGTTCTCTGGGAAGTTTTAATCTGCACTCAAGAGTTGAGTTTTATGGGTTGTATTGGGGACTCAGTGTTTCGATCGGGAAGTTTAACTTCGTCTGTGTCTTTCCGGATAATTTTAGAAAATCTTGAAAAGTTCGACCGGATAAAAATACCCACTTTTTCCCCTGCCGGAAAATTTTCAAGTGTTGAATTTTTCCGTGGTTTAAAGACGTTCTAAGTAGTGCAAGTAACTCGATGGACCCTCTAGAAGACCACAAACCTTAACTCGATTATGTGACCGTCTTGAACTGCCCTTTGAACCTTCGGGTTTGTGGCAGTACGGCGTGCCACATGTGAGGCGTTGGCTTGACCCTTCTATGGCTGGACCGTTGGTACTGACGCATGAACTGGATGTTTTTAAACCTATTTCATGTGTTGAGCTGTTTCGGGAAAACTTGGGTGTTTGACTGTTCGATCGGAAAGTTTAATATTTTCTATTTATCTGGAATGTGATACAATAATTGGAATTCACAAGTAGTTATGAGATAACTGAATGAATGTTATAAATCTAGCGGTTTAGTCTCACTTGATCGGTTGCCACGGAATTTTGATGTGATCAAAAGTCCGTCGCAATCACGTAGCTTACGCGGATACTCGCCGGATAAACTTAATAGACAGCTACACCCCTTAGCCCCGACCAAGTCACTGTAGGAGAACCCCGTCGCCGAAAGCATCCGTCCGGGTGCTCGCGGTAGCGGTGTTCCGCCTTGGTGCACTTCGTCGACGGCATCGGGGGTGCGGCCATCTACTGAAGTTTGCGACGAGCATTCGATCAGAATATCGGGAATCTTGTTGAATTGCCCGACTGAATATTGAAAAGAGTTTTCGATAATGAGACTAAAATGCGGGGTTTATAATTGTTAGGCATGCGATGTCTAAGGAATTCATTTGATTAGGCATGCGATGTCTATGCAGGTTGCGGATTCCAAATGTTGTAGTTTTACACTTTCTTTTCTGTGACCGTAAGTGTAATATGTGATATCGCCGGTTTCTTTGCTATATGTCAACGATAATTGGGATACGCATGTTTACTTACGTTGATGACATGTGATGTTATGTGTTGTTGGATATGTTATATTGGATCGTCGTGTTTGAATAGCCGGGAGGTTTTTATGTGAGATGAGTGTTTTTCATTTTCATTCATGTAAAAACTTGTATGTAATATTCTTTTATTGGGGCACTTCCAGGTTGCGGAAGATATCACCTTTGTATATTATTTACTTTTCCGCACTAGGATAGACCCAAGGAGGGGAGCACAAGTAACCGGGTTCTGGAGTCCAGTGGGAGACCAACTCGAGGAGTCGAGTCCGGGTCTCCTAACTCTAGAATTGGTAGGGTTGCTTGCCGCACTCGTAGTGGTCTAGGGGTGTGGGTTTGGCTATTCATCACGACCGTGGAATCCGTGTTTTATACTGGCTCGTATTGAAAACACGGACGTCCTAGTATATCCAATGTTTCATATGATTCTTCTGCTGCGATATCTGTGATGTGATCATGTGATGTTCTATGATAGATACAGTATATAGTATATATGATATATTATATAGATGTTACTTATGTTTTACACCCGCGCTAGCCCTGCCCTGCTTTGCCGTTAGTTACCTAACCTAACGGTGCACGAGGGGACATCGAGGCGAATGCGGATGGCATAAGTGTACGTCGTATTTATCTGTGATGTTTAGGTGACTTAAATGATGGGACTTCATTAATATGATTAATGAAAGTAAAAGAAACCTAAAGATGTTGTAGAATCGAATTTCAAAAATAAAAAGGTAGCTACAGTTCTTGCTTTGTACAGCGGTATATGTGATATATCCTTCACCTTATTCGATGAGGAAAGGGCCGAGATCCCTTCACCGGGAGTGACCCCTTTAGCAATAACTGGCAGATGCTACACACTCGGTTTGTCTTTTGATTGCTTCTATAGTTTCTGCTTTGCACAGTGATATATATGATATATCCCGCACCTCATTCGACGAGGAAAGGGCCGACGATCCCTTCACCGGGAGTGACCCCTTTAGCAAAACTAGAAAAGCCTCAAAAACACTCTATTTTAAAATCATTTGATTCTACAACGATATCAAGTTCATTACGCAATAGGTTTTCAGAAAAACCTGTCGTAGCCCTCCGTCATTTCAGATAAGTCCTACTTAGTATTCGTGCTACATTTGTTGACCTCCGTCAAGGCGTAGTGTGCGGTAACTAACTAGTATTTATCTGCTTATGCATATGATGCAGATTGGATTAGGGTAGTCGTGCGACCTTGTTGACCTCCGTCAAGGGTCGTGACGGTGGGTTTAATTCAATCAAGAAATGACGGGTTGAACTTGACTAGTAGCCTATGGTTTGTTGACCTCCGTCATGGTCATAGGGTGCTAGGGGCAAAATTATCGGGAATTTCAAGTGTTGAAATTTGCAATGAGATTGCATACCTTCTATGAGATAGTTGGATCCCGATACCCGCTGCGAGTGATTGTTACTCCTGGGAGAGTTTTACACACTACAATTAGCCGATCAAGTAGGTGTCTAGAAAGGTGTTAACGAGGTTACGCCTCTGGGAAAATGAGCTTTACATTAATTAGGTTCGTGCGAAAGCACGGGGGACCTCCCTCAAAGTACCGACACTGGCCTGGCTGAAAGATTGGCGAACTTGTAGCGTGTAATTAATCCCGGCTAGTCTTTCCTTTTAGGGTTTGAAGGAAGATTTAATAAAAACAGTGGGAGCCATCCTGATTAGATAAAATAATAACCAATCTGATCTTGCAAGAGCATACGCTGAGTGTTTTCTTCTCTCTCTCTCCAGGTAGCGACCATATCACGCCTTAATCAAGGTAATAATACGGATATTTGACCAACCCGTTTGTTATACTGAGCTGGGGAACGTTGGTCTCGCTCCAACTTATAATTGTTATAAGACAGAGCAGGAAATAGGGGAATACCAAGATTCCCATGCCGCCCAAACGAAGAAAGTGCATATGATACATCTTCTTCGGGTGTGTTCGTTATAAAGAACTGTTTCTCTGTATCCTCTACGTCCTGGGTATTCGATACCGGATCAGGATCCTAGATATGTAATCTGTTACATAGGGCTACAGATAGGTAGAGAACTGAGAACGGATGATAAGTTTCATGAGGCAGAAAACGGGGCAAGTGTTGCAGCCAAGTCTGTTGGTCACTGTCACCCTGTATTACAAATACATTGATTCTGAACGAATGTTATTAGATACCGAACCTGATATACAAAATCATATCAGTCTCTTTATATGTAAAGAAATGATAAAATTTTGTATTGTTGGATAATGTTTTGAATATTTCCTATATCAAAAGTTGATCGGTTCAGGCACGTTACCTAAAAGTATTGATGTTCTAAATCAAACTACAGTTCTTAGTATACAGAACACACACAAGAGTAAGAGTTCAGAAATGAATGAATCCTTCTTTAGGTATTGTAGACTAGGTCATATCAATGCGACCCGACTGGCTGAAGTTACATTTAGATGCATATTTAAATCAGTTTGAATTTACATCTTATGAAACTTGCCAGTCATGTCACAGAGATAAGATGACCATAGCTCTGTTTATTAGAAACAGAGAAAGAGTTAGTGAACTCTTGGGATTGATACATGCTGATGTATGAAGGTCCCCTGTCTACACGTGCCAAGACCGGTTCTTTGTACTTCATTACATTCTCTGATAATCTCTCAAGATTCAGACATATGTTCCTATTGAAACACAAGTCCGAAATTTTTGAGATATTCATAGAATATAAGTTAGAAGTAGAGAACCAAAATACGGGTAAAAGTATTATGTCCTTTGATGTGATCAAGGAGGAGAATACTTGAGCACGGGATTCCTGGATTATTTTAAGAATGAGATTCTCTCTCAGCATTACTCCTCCGTATACACCACAACACCTCGGTATATCGGGGCGGAGCAATAACACCCTATGTGATATGGTGTGCTCTATGATGAGTACTACTGAATTTCCTATTTCCTTTTAGGGAGTTATGCACATATGAAGTTTCATACCTATTGAATAGGGTTCCGATCAAATCAAATGCCTACCATTTCATATAAGATATGGAATGGGAAGAGATCATCTCTTAAGTTAGTTAAGATTTGGGGTTGTCCGGCCTATGTCTAAAAAGGCAAAATCCGGACAAGCTCGAGGCAAAGTCAGATCTGTAGAAGTTTGTTGGATATCCCAAGCATACGCAAGGGAATATCTTCTACCTAACCGAGTAACAAAAGATGTTTTGTTTCTCAGCATGCCACCTTTGTGAAAGGGAATTTCTTATGAAGAAATTAGTGGACATGAGGTAGAACTGGAAAGAGTTCCAGCTATACAAACTGCAGCTGCTGATTTGGTAGAACCAAAGGATTCAATAGCAACCAACGAACCTCAGCCTCTTCGCCGATCTAGTAGGGTTCCTCACCCACCTGAGAGATACTTCGGTTTCTCTATGACAGTGGGAGCGAGGATTGCATCATGAGATGATGACCCAACTAGTTTCGGGCTGGCCATCAGGATTAGGACTCTGTAAGAATGGCTGGATGCTTATCGATCTGAGATGGAATCCTTATACACCAACAAAGTATGGACTTTGGTTGCTTTATCTAAAGGGTTAAATCCCCATCATGAGCAAGTATATCTTGAGAAGATTACTTGGTGTACATGGAAAAGTTGAGACTTTCAAATCTAGACTTGTTAAAAGTTTGCATCATTGACCACGTATGGATTATGATGAAACCTTTTCTAAGTAACTATGCTTAAGTCCATCCAGATCCTACTTGCCACGGCTACATACCATGACTACGATATCTGGCGGTTGGGTGTCATGACTGCTTTTCTAAATAATGATTTAGAAGACAGAGTCTATAAGTACATAGCCAGAGGGCTTTGTAGACAGTGGGAGCAGCGGAAACGTGGGCAACATGTTTTATGTGATAAAGCAGGCATCGCGGAGTTGGAACATCTGTTTTGATGAGATTAGTCAAAGAGTTTGACATCATCAAAATTGTAGATGAACCTTGTATATATAAAAAGGTAGTAGGGAGTATGGTGATGATCCTCGTAGAGTACGTGGATGACATACTCATGATAGGGAAGGAGTTTCCTATGCTACGTTCGGTCAATCTCCGCTTATCACACGGATTCTCCATATAGGATCAAAATGATACCTACTAAATCCTGGGTTTTGCTTCTATGAGAGATCTAATTGGATGTTAGGATAATCACTAGTTGTAGTGAGCTGGTATCAATCGATCCTGGGGAGAACACTGGAAAGGTTCCAGAGTGACAAAGATGACTGAATGTCAGTCACAGGCATTGTCTTTACCCTCAGTGGAGGGACGATATGTTGGAAGAGTTCCAAGCTAAATACCGTGACATACTAGACGATTAAAGGTAAGATACATCGTTACCAAAGATGCTACCAAAGAGGAAGTCTGGGTGTATTTTAGTTCATAAGATGAACTTCGTTCCTTCCATTGTGTGACAATGGAGTTATGGCTTATGCCAAGGAACGCCCGTCCCATCAGTGATCCAGACATATTCTAAGGCAGTATCACCTGATCATGGAGATGGTTGATCTCTAGGGGATCGAGGTTAGGAGAGTAGACTCAGAGGACAACACGGCGGATCTACTCACGAAAGGCCTTTTCCCAAAGAGAGACTTTTATGGGATGGTTGAGTATGAGATACTACAACCACTGCTATCAGATGGCCCTAGTGCAAGTGGGAGATTGTTAGTTATATGTATTCCCTATTGGCCATTACTATACATAGGATGTATATTGTAGTGGATGCTTGGACATATATAGGGATGACTTTCTTGCTCGATATGATAGTATGCTATCTGGTTACTCTTTACCTTAACGTGTACACTGATTGTCTCTCTGTTACATGTTGGTAAAGCCCTTAGGATGTGTACTTGACTACCTGGACTATGATGCGGATCATACTAGTGGAGACATGGTAGTCCATAAGTACATCCTTCAAAGTCCCTAGTCATGGGTGTATCGAGACGGGGCATCGATATATCAGTGTAGACTAGCGTATACCTTCTCGACCCATACAGATGGGCGATGGATGATCCCATATCCGTTGGTGTTTGACATCAGAGATGATATACGGGTGCTCAGTAGAGACTGGGTACACTGGACGGACTCGCCGAGAACTCCCAGATGGTATTATACCTTACGTCAGATGGCAGTTCTCTGGTGACACTGGTACAGGTTAGTCTGTAGACCCGAGATCGTCATAGAGTCTTGTGTGATTCCCACTGTGCTTTGATTTCCATCATACCACGTCCAAGAGGGCATGCAAAAAGGTGGCTTTTGGGTACAGTCTCGAGTCGCATAGAGGCAATGAGCGATAGGAGGGGTTTCGTCTCTCCCGGTATAGGGAGTTGATGTTGCGCAGTGTTCGATTGGCTATAATAGGAAGTCCTTGGCCAAGGCTGCTTTAGGGATTTACTGGTAAGTGTTACCAGTAGTTTCTCGACCCGTTATGAGCCTCATATCGACACGACTTATCCAGTTATTGGGGTCTGACGTTTACCACCCCTAGACGAGATATGCGACATATCAGACGAACAGACCGGACTGTACGGTAGTGTTACTCGTTGGATTCACTGGAGTGTGAGCGGGCTTGCTCGTTGATCTTCTAATCGCTCAATACCCGGGTGGCCGTTACGTTTAGCAGACCGCTTGCGGCTTGTGGGTGTTTGATATGATCATCACCTGCTGCCGGCGTATTGACGAGTCTTTAGAGTCCTACACAGGGGTTTCCTGGCTCAAGCGAAACGAAATAGGAGCGCATATGAGATATGTGCGGGACCGAGAATAATACCAGTATGTGATACTGTATTCTATTCTCGCGATATGTGACATTGATCGGTTATATGCGATATAGCCGGGTTATCGGATCAAGTGTTGAATCGATAAGTTGTTACTATTGATATTGGTCGGTTATATGTGATATGACCGGATCGTTGAATCAAGTGTTGATTTAATGATTTAATGTATAATTATATATTTGATATATTACTTTACATTAACTAGTATTGGTTCACTTAAGATTTGTTTTCTCATTTGAATGTGCACAATATTTATATGTGATATATGCAAGTGTACATGTTTGTATCATGCTTGATGATACAAACAAGTTGTGTGTATGAGATTTGAACCATATCAAGGTTAGATTAGGGTTTACTATTTTCCTAGTAAATAACAAAAGAATTGAGACTTTGGTCAAAGTTATCAAGCTTCTTGAAGCTTGATAAGCATTGACAAAGTCAATCCTTTTGTTATTTGTGTAGGATATTAGTTAACCCAACCCTTAACCTAATGGTTTGGTTAATTCTCTACATGAGTTAAGCATGAGGGCTTAACTCAACCATGGTGCCATTATTTGTTGGATAAGTTTTCATTTGGAAATAATTCTTTTCTTCTTCTTCATCTTCATCAAGCTTGAAAAAATCTTGCTAGCTCCAATGGCATCATAAGAAAAAGAGTGAGAAATCCAATTCTAAAGTGAACCCACTTCCTATTTCTTCATCCTCTACCACTTGCCATGTAGTATAGGGTGTTCTCTTCACAAAGTTTTCGACCGAGTGAAAGAATAGCTTGAGTTTGAGTCTCCCCGACGTAGATCATCTTCGGTCTCGAAGTCAATGACCTAGCCCGATCATTTCTCCGACGAAACCATTTCTAGAGTCCGGGATCCGATGATCGCAGCGGAGGGACGTCAACACGGAGCTAAAGAAGTGGTGGATCGGATCTACAAATGTTGTAATCCCTTTCACTTAGTAGCAAAGTCGTTTGCTTGCTTGCTTTTCGCCTTAATTTCTAGTTAACGATCTAGTTTAGGGTTTCTCGGCACCGGAAATTTTTTGTATGGCATTGTTGATACCTTGTGGAACCTCCTTAGTGTGCCTAGTAATCCTACAGGTGCGGGCAGGCATCCATCGCTGGTGGAAGCCAAGGCTCCCAGGTATGATACTGCTGTAAAATGTTGGTCTTTTTCTAATTTTTATCTTTTCAGGAAAAGGGTTTCTTCCATTTAGACCCTTGTGTTTATGAGAAATAACATGTTCTCCTTGCCATTGTATATATTTCTACATAAGTTTTTTGTATGTATAGTGCTTTGTGAACATGTCATTCCATCAAATCAGTAGAAATGATATTTTAAGGAATTAAACATAGTTTACTATATCTTTTGCAACAGGCCAACATATCAAACATAAAACTCCTATATTATCCATATCATTATCATTTTAAAAGGCAATTCGATAGTACACATTATATGATTAAGTCTTACACTGATTTTGACAAGTATTACACCTGCTGATGATGAAGTGCATTATCTTAGTTTATCTTGTAACTCTTATGAAGTCCGATGCATACTGCACACCAACTCTTGCCCGGCATGAGCTGCGCATGTCATGTATGTGCCTGGGTATGTTGTATACGTGTTACATGCACGTCCTATATGTATTTCTATTATGATAACATCATCATGTCATGTTAATGTATAAAGATATGATTAATGTATACATCTAGTCGATGTTTCCTACTTTATTCATATATAGATTCAGTTGGTAATTCGATGTTCTTGAACTATGTTTTATTTCATTTTCAGTATCAATTTGTTACCTTTTTTTTATATGCACGTGTCTAATTTTCTGGTCACTCGCTAGCTATTACTTTGAACGCATTATGATACTTTTCACTTGGATGTCACATGTCCCGTAATTATTGCTATGAAATGTAGGGTATTCTAATTTAGAACTCTTCTGGAAAGCACTAAGCCAATCCTGTCGCCTCTCTGATATGTCGCATTACGTGTTCATGCTTCATAGTGATAAATCACGGACGAACATTATGTATATAATTTGTAAAATAGGTGTATATAATATTATAAAGCTATATATGGATGTAAAGCTTCTAAGTTTGTTGAATTCTATTATACAACTTCAAGAATGCTACCAACTGGGCTTAGCTCAGTTGGTACTAATTTCCTCTTCAATATAAGAGGTCGCAAGTTCCACGTCCGAAAGGGATTGTGATTTTTAAAAAAAAAACATGAATGCTGAATAAGGTTTTTGTCTTGTCAATTATTTGGATCTTAAAAAACTACAGGTCTTTTAATTTCTTTATATTGAATGCATGAAGCTTTGTTTGTCTGTTTATGTAGTGATATCATTTTAAATTGTAACTCGTCGGATGGACGTCGATCCTTCAAGTTCCCCACATGTTTGACAGCTTCCTTTTACCTTTTTCCTTAATTATTGTCATTACCGCTGATCATTGACATTTAGTCATGGCTGCTTCATTGTCAAAAAATAAATATATTTATCGAGCTCAATGATATACTCGTCTTAATTTCGTTCAGGTATATTTTCGTTCAGGTATATTGATGAAACTCGATATCGGTGATCTTTCAGATCATGACACGTGGCAGATGACGTGTCCCGAAGCTCATAAGAGAGTACCTACAGTTGCCGACCAGAGCACTCCTATACCCGTCCTACAAACAAACGCTGCTCACCTCCGAGCCCCATGCACAATTGGCCTTCTCGGCCTCTCAGCTCGTCTCCGGGCTACCGCACAACCAAGATATCTCGGCTCTCCCGCTCATCCGCGAGCTCTCCCGCCGAGGTCATCTTCCTCGGTCTCATCGACCGACCGACGACACCACTCACAGGCGCAACCTCCTCACTCCCGCGAATCTCAACATGCGTGAGATATCCGCCGCCCACATCCCGCGTTTCACGCTATCACGATCCCCCCATTAACGAGCCCGTCTCGCCATTAATGCGGATCCCGCTCATCACGCGGGCGTGAGGCCGGGAGCGTAACAGCCGGCGTTATTCTCTCACCTGCCTGCCTGCTGCCAACGCTATTTAAACCCCTCCTTCAGACGGTTCAAGTAGGTCTTTTTCTCTCCACTAAGTCGTTACTCTGCTCGGATTTCCTCTCTAACTTGACCGTCGGAGGATCATCAGTGGTACAACCACCTCGGGACTTCCTTGCAGGTAGCTCGGCCCAAACAACCTCAAACCCATTGAGATTCACACGCTTTAGGAGCCAGCCTCCAACTCCAATCTCATTCGTCCATCGTCGCTCCCAGAGGATCTACGGAAGGTAACATCTTGACGTGATCCGACATCCGTCAGCTGGCGCCGTCTGTGGGAACTCTTAATTCCACAAAAACAAAAAGTTCATCTTCCGATCCCAACCCAATGGTGAGCGGTCACCACGATGATCCAAGCACGAGCCGCCGCCTCCCCCACAACGGAGGCGCGGACGAATCTCCTCCTCCGAACACCATCATTGCCCTCACCGCTCTAATAGATCGACCCGCGTCCGTTGTGGACGTGCTCGTCCGTGTCTAAACGGCGGGACAAGCTCCCCAGGTCGCCGCTCCCCCACATCGAGACCGGGACCCCTGCAGAGGAAGATAAGACTCCGCTCGCGTCGGCACTGCCGACCACCGCCTCACTGCCTCCCACGGCCGCAGATCCCCTGAGCCGATACATTCTGCGACCCATTGGGCACCCACAGTTCAACACCGAGGTCCGTCACCAGAGCGCCTCGGCCCAAGATCCTTCGCGCACCTGTCCCTTCCGAGGAGATGTCAGTCAGCTCGTCTGTTACCAGGCATGACCGACCCCCCTCCCTCGATGGGGTTGTGCGGATGGGGCTCGTCATGGCAGCTCAAAGACTATCTCGTCCGGGGATCTAAGGAACCTCGTTGAAAGGAACCGGAGTTGCGGCCAAGCACAGGTTTCCAACAGCAGAGGCTAAAGGTCAGAATGTTCCGAATCGTCGGGATACCACGGCCGACTCGACGCCCTCGAGAAGAAGATCGAAGGTATGCATCGGGAAGGTCACCATTCAAGCGACGAGGCTAAGTTAGTCGCCGACTCGCTCACAAAACCCTTTACCGAGGAGTTTCTCGCCATCCGTGTCTCCTCCGGAACAAGTCCCCAAAGATCTCTCTCTTCGATGGTAAGTCCGACCCGAAGGACCATTTGGATGAATTCACCGCGGGGATAAGCTTCCAAGACAACTCTGATGCCACCCAATGCCGAGATTTCCTGGCCACTCTCATCCGCTCCGGACGAGACTGGTTCCGAGAACTCGCGCCACGCTCGATCTCAACTTTCGACGAGCTGGCCACCCAATTCCTCGGCTACTTCATCGGGAACAGGTGGCAGAAACGGACCGTCGACCATCTCTTCACAATCAAGAGTGGGGACAAAGAGACATTCAAAGCATACGTCATCCGCTTCTACAATGCCCTTCTCGAGGTCCCAGACCACCAGGACGAGAAGGTCATCACAGCGCTCAGGTCTGGTCTTAGGCATAAAGAGTGGTTACGCTCCTTTGCATTAGCACAACCCAAGACCATGGCTGAGGTGAAGGCCTGGACCGAACGTGAGGTCCAGCTGGAGTCCGAGGTGAACGCAAATCTCCCCGGGGCAGAGCAAACCAACCAAAAAAAAAGGGAGAGGGAAGAGAGAAGGAGACTCGAGCGGACAAAGCCCTACTCCCCGAAGTTTCAAGAGTACACCCCACTCAACGTCTCCCAGACTGTACTGCTAGAAGAGGCTAAGGGCGAGGGGTTCTTCAAGCTTCCCCCGATCTCGCGCATGGCCTCAAAGCGCACTCGGGGCCCCTACTGCAGATTCCACAGGTCGTAGGGCCACTCCACGGAGAGCTGCAAGTAGCTTCGAGACTACATCGAGGAGCTCATCCGTTCGGGACACCTCGCAGCGTACTTGCGAGACAAACGACAAGCTGACCGCGAGCAGGAGCAGCGTCCCCCTCCCAACGAGTTGACAATCGGGCAAATCATGGTCGTGTCAGTGGAGGGCATGTCAGATACCTACGAGGCTCAGCATCCTGCGCCTGAAGCGGAAGCCAATAGACATCCGAGGGGCTCAAATTTTGCAAATAAAAAGAACATCTACTAGAGTGTACTTCATTTTACTAAGGCAATGTAAATCTTTCTCGAGATCTTATTGTTTATATATTAAAGGAATCAATAAAACAATGCAAAAAGAAGGATCTTATTCATTCAAAAAAGTATTATGGGCTCCTCAGCCGTACATCGAAAAAGAAAAATTTACAGTAGCGGGGGAAGGGGGTGCAGAGAACATTGCTCGTGGTACTCCGAGGATGTCTCCACCAGCCGGGTATTCACGGCCTCAGACCTCTGCCCCCGATGCCGCCCACGAACGTCTACATCATGCCTCAATTGGTAGCATTCAAGAATGAGCGCCACCGAGCGGTCCCGTCGACCCGCGGAGATCAGGCCGAAGCGCTGCAGAAACCTTAACTTACCGACCGCCTAGTCCCTCAGCTGCTCGGATAAGGGGTTGTAGAGCCCCGGCGACGCCCTCCAGATGGAGTACATCAACAGCTGTAGCAGAGGGGAACGCCGAGGGAGCAGTCGGCCGAAATGATCCTCGATGCTGCCTATCACCAACTGCACCGTGTCCCTGGTGCAGTGCTGGTCGTAGAGGTAGACGTCCTCGAAGCTCAGGATGTCGGGGATGGTGAAAGGGAAGTCCTCCATTCTTATGTTTTGGGTATGAAAGATGGAGTGATCAACGCTCCCTCCGTTTTATAGCGAACGACCCCCCAAGAGTCCAACAGTCGCCCACCAACGACTGTACCGCCACGTGGCAGACACCTAGCTTTTCTCGGTAAAATCGAAACGACGCGGCTCCGGTACTTCGCCTCCCCCACGCGTTCATGAAACGTGTTACCCGCGTCTGCCCCTCTTCCCGATGCTCACATCGAGAAGGCGGGACAGAACCTCATAAATCAACCAGGCTGGGCTTGCTCAGCTATCCCTGGCTGGTAGCTCCCTACCGCACAATGCCAGGGATCAAAACCCTCGCCAAGAGGCACCGGGTAACAACCCTGCTCGGCCATCCTTAAGGATCAAAGCCCTCGCAAGAGGCAACCGGGCCCGCCCTTGCTCGGTTATCCCTGACTGGTAGCTCTCTACCCTACAACACCAGGGATCAAAGCCCTCGCCAAGAGGCACCGAGCAGCTTCAATGCTTGGTTCATCCTTAGCAGGCCTCATACGGCCCCTCCAGTACTAAGGACCAAAGCCCTCACTAAGAGGCAACCGAGCGGCTACCCCGCTCCGTTATCCCTAGCTGGAAGCTCCCTACCCCACAACGCCAGGGATCAAAGCCCTCGCCAAGAGGCATCGAGCAGCATCAATGCTCGGTCCATCCTTAGCAGGCCTCGTGCGGCCCCTCCAGTACTAAGGACCAAAGCCTTCACCAAGAGGCAGACGAACAGGCACCCCTCTCGGCAATCCCTGGCTGGTAGCTCCCTACCTCACAACGCCAGGGATCAAAGCCCTCACCAAGAAGCAGCCGAGCGGCTACCCTGCTTAGCTATCCCTGGTTGGTAGCTCCCTACCCCACAACGCCAGGGATCAAAGCTCTCGCCAAGAGGCACCGGGCAGCAACCCTGCTCAGTCATTCTTAAGGATCAAAGCCCTCGCCAAGAGGCACCGGACAGCAACCCTGCTCGTTCTGTCCTTAGTAGTCCTCTTACGGCCCCTCCCGCGCTAAGGATCAAAAGCCCTCACAAGAGGCAACCGGGCCCGCCCTTGCTCGGTTATCCCTGGCTGGTAGCTCCCTACCCCACAACGCCACGGATCAAAGCCCTCGCCAAGAGGCACCAAGCAGCAACCCTGCCCGGCCCATCCTTAAGGATCAAAGCCCGCGCCAAGAGGCAACCGGGCATGCCCTGGCTCGGTTATCCCTGACCGGTAGCTCCCTACCGCACAATGCTAGGGATTAAAGCACTCGCCAAGAGGCACCAGGCAGCAACCCTGCTCGACCCGTCCTTAGTAGGCCTCTTACAGCCCCTCCCGCGCTAAGGATCAAAAGCCACCGCAAGAGGCAACCGGGCCCGCCCATGCTCGGTTATCCCTGGCGGGTAGCTCCCAACCCCATAACGCCAGGGATCAAAGCCGTCGCCAAGAAGCACCGGGCAGCAACCCTGCCCGACCCGTCCTTAAGGATCAAAGCCCTCGCCAAAAGGCAACCGGGCCCGCCCTTGCTCGGTTATCCCTGGTCTGTAGCTCCCTACCCCACAACGTGTCACGGCCCGAAAGTACGGAACGTGACCGGCACTTAGATTACGAAACGTCTAGAGGCGCAACATAACCTAAGTAAGCCGAAGCCCAGAAATCTAAACCATATAAAAGAAGAAGAAGTAAAAGAAAACATGAAGAAAACAAGTTTAAAAGCATCAGCAAATTTTCCTAAAAATTTCGGCAGAGTCTCCTCTGTAAAAACTGGCCCCAAACGGATACAACAAGTATAATATACAAAAACAATAAAAAGCATCCCCAAACGGGAGCTAGCTCAACGCAAACAGGCAGAATCAACCACAACAGGCACAATAATATACAACGCCAAAGGGCGAGGCTCAAAACTCAAAAGAAAACAAATCCACCAAATCAGAATAATACATGCACGACTCTAAGGTCGAAATAAATAAATGGTCCAGTAACCTATCAAATAATACAAGTTTGGATGATGGAGCTTTCTAGATATAAATGAAATAATAAAAATACAACGGCGGTCTAGATACAAATGAACCAACCTACCGTGAAAATCACCCTGAAAGAAATCATGTGCCAGCAATCTGCCAAGGAACCCTGTACATCAACCTGTAATAAAATTTGGCACAACGGGGGTGAGTTGCCAACTCGTGAGTAGAAGACATCTACGAAAAGAAATCAAATGCACGACGCTATCCTAGGTCATAATGATACACTACTAAGTCCCAATCATCTAGTAATGGCAGGGTAATACTACGTTTAAATGAAAATACTCCGTTCTCGTGTGAGTGCCTCATATAATACTATATCATAAGAATGAGTATGCATGCACCATGAATGTAACATAACCAATCCTGAATCTAGATATATCTGTATAAGAAATCTTTAGATTTTACCATAGTAAAATGTGTAAAGAAATCTGAAATAGCAACAATGAAATCCATGGAAATCCGTGTCAAACATCGACACAAAACATGTAAATCTCATGTCTCAATACCTCATAATCTCAATGTCTCATAGTCTCAATATCTCGGGCTCCGTCAGTCCTGATCGGCCCATATCATCAAATTTCACGACAACGGTCGGTATCCTCCGGATATCCGCAGCGCCAGTCATCACCGGTAGGTAGCCTTCCCCTGCCAGGCTCATCGTCTACAACTCGATCTTCTTGCCCCAGGGTACCCTTCCGGGCCCACCATGTACCCGAGGCGGTTCATCCACTCCTCGAATCGGGTCTCGAAATCCAACAGAAAACATGAAATCTCATGGTGGACGACACATACATCACGAGAAAACTGCATCTTATGTTTTAAAAAGAGAGGAGGAGAGAGAGAGAGAAGTTTTTATATATTTTTACGGTTTTCTCCAAAATCCAGAAATCTCATAGAAAACCAAAATCCTAAAATCATGAGTAAGTATATGATAAGTGTCGGCATATGCCCATAATACTGCATGATAACATGGAAATATGAATGCATGAAATGTTTAAGTAATCAATGCCATGTCTATACTAACACCAGAGAGCAATCACGATATTACATCAATCTAGCTGTTAGCTGATTGCATCAATAAACGATAATATGATCTAAAGTGTACGTAACATAGCAATTACCGATGATGATGTGTGTGAGCCGGCAAATAAGTGTGTGTGGAATATGCGCATCATCGATAATGGTGCTAGTGTCCTAACAGGCAGAGTTTGATTCTGATTATAGAAACATATGTATGAACATGCAACATTATGATTACAGTATGAATGTAAAGACAGATGTGCAATAACCACTCATTTGATATACAAGTATAACTACACCTATATATCTTGAACCTAACTAGTGTCCATCTAACCTCCTAAAGAACTAAACCTAAGAACTAGTCGATAAGAAATAAGGGTACACCTAAAGTCTGAGTCCATGTCTCTAATAGTCGGCGATCCAGCCTCAATAGCGTCACGTACGTAGTACGATTTCCTCGAAACAAGAGTGCGGATCAATCATCACATCTATGCCTCGTACGGTAAAATCCATCGTACGACATCCCAATACCGGGGTACGGGTCAAGTATCACCTACGTGTCTCATCATTCGTATAATATCATCATCCACACATGTCATGATCAAGGTGCTATACTGTAATCGCATACATCAATCATATATCATTGTCAGCATAAATATACATCGTTAATTTATCCTCAGAAATGTCATGTCACATATATCATATCTTGATCAAGTCACATATGTCAAGTCGTGATTAAGTCACGCCTACAAGATATCGAAATCAAGTTACACCTTTATGATCTCGAAATCAAGTTACATATATATGATGTCGTAATCAAGTCACACATATAACATATCAGAATATCAATCACATGTTACGGTTCGGGTGCTATTTTAGAGTCCCATGTACCTCTATATCATCACCACCCTTTATTATCTATGTATACCTATTCATTATATCATTTTTTTAATGATCCGCTAACATCATAATACGACCGTATAGTCAAGAATTACGGCATCAAGCCCAGTTATACTGTTTCATTCCCGTGTATCATATCACATCATTGTATCCGATATACGTGTTATATATATATATATATATATATATATATATATACCTACACCTAGTCCTATATATATATATATATATATACACACATACACGTATACACCACGTCGAGTTTCAGTGTGCGTGTGTGTATCTACCTGAAACCTACGAATCTCTTCCAAGATATTCATCCTCTGGTATGGTCTTCCTAAATCAGTCTAGTCCAGCCTAGGATCATTACTAGGGTCCCACTTATTAAGAATTTAGGGTCACATCTGGCTTCCTAATATCAATAAGTACCGTTCCTATTCTACTTGCGGGGGTTCTAAACGCCATCCACCCGACTTCCCCCCGTAGATATACATCTACTCACCTGGTCCATGTCTTGCCGAAGACGGTGTCGCCATCCTCTTCTTCATCGCCCGCAGTCCACGTGAGGGGTACCTATACGCAAACATATATAGTATCGTAAACTAAATCATGGACAAAAGTCAAAATGACACACGGAACGCGCATAGGTTAAAACCTATGTCCCTTTCACGCCAAAGAACCAAATATCGCTCGATATCGGCGTACAAACTCCGATTAATCGAGATAAACATCAACAAACAACTCATAGTTTTAAAACTCATTACTTTTAATATAAAACATGATTTAATTCGTCGAAATCCTAAAATCCATCAAATCGCCCGATTTCGTAAAACCCGAAAATGCCAATTTACCGTTTTTCTTCAAAACTTGACATTTAAATGAAACCAGTGGTTATAAAACTCATTAAATAGCATAACTAGACTATACAACCCATTACTATATTTTTATTACACAAATTTGTATTAATACAAAATTCCTAGTTTGCAACCTTTATAAATTTTCAACATCTTACAAGCAATATTCCACAATTCCACAACTAACTTGATTTTGCATGAATTTATGTATTAAACTACAATTCATAATCATAATGATATAATGAAACCATAAATTATATTTTAAATCTCATTTATTTAAAAATTTCAAAAAACTAGTCAGCAAAAATAGCATTTTTTTAGTATTTTTCAATTATCAAAAGAAACTAGTGACCAAACTAAGTTTTTCATTCCTTAAACATGTCAATATCCTCATTTAAACAACAATCTAATGTTACAAACATTAATTGGAATTTATCTCTCCAATATATATAATACATAGAAATCTAGTTTGCAAAAAAATTGTTTAATTTAAACAATTTTGGATAACAATTTACAATATATCAACCATGCATGATTTTCCATTTCTAAAAGTGTTAAACAAGTTATTATAACCCTAATGAATTAATAAAACCCCAACTTGAATTTACAAACCCTAACTTGAATTTTAGAATTTGCAAATATATTTAATTTAATAAATCTAATTATGCTTAAAAGAAACATCTAATAAAAATAAATCAAAAGAAAAAGATTTATACCTCCACAACATAAAATCCAAACATGAAAATGAGCCTCCAAAATGAGTGCTTTCCATCTCCAAAATCCATGTAAAGAAGAGCAAAGAATAGAGGGTATGAATTTATTAGGATTTTGTGGATCTTTTTATGGAATTTTTGATGAATTTTTGATGATTTTGGAGGTAAATTGAATTTGGAAAAATGGGGGGGGGGGGGTGCCATGGGAAGTGAGGTCGGCCATTTTAGGGTGGGAAAAGAGAAAAAGAATGAAGAAAGAATTGTGTAGAAAGCTCTCTCATCATATCCCTCCTTTATGTCTTTTCATAACTTTATTAAATTTTCTTATATTTCTTTTCTAAACAACTCAAGAAAAAGCTAGAAACATGGTTAAAATTTGCAACTAAATTTTTCATGATAAACACTAAATTCTAATATGCAATGGTTCATTTTTACAAATTAAACCCCTTTCAAATTTGAAATTTACACTAATTTAGTGTATAAAAAAAGCTTATGTTAATATTCAAAATAATTAATTTAGGAAAAATATTTAATTAAACTAAAAATTTTTAAGTGACTAAATAAACACCATTTAATAGTAATATCATAATTAAAATAGATATTTTTAAATTTATAGTGAAAAATAATTATGGTTTTGTTTTACGAAAAATACGTTTACTTTACCGAAAATCATAAAATTCACTTAAACGATTTAATTTATTTAATTATTTATTTAATTATTTTTAAAATGTTACAATCTTCACCCCTTTAAGAAATTCGGTCCCCGAATTTAAATTAAAACTCTCCCTCCAAATACTAAAACATTTAGCAAAACACTCAAATCGTCGGGGCTCCGAAATCATCAATACATAACTAAAATCTACTCCGTCAAGCATAACGCAATCATCGGAGTTATGATAAAGATAAAATATCAAAACCCAATACGAAAACCGACATAATATATATCAAAACTATAACTTATATATATATAGTGTGCATCGTAGTAAAATCGCCTAAACATCTTAATAAAGAAACATACAAAAACCCCTCTTGAAAATCGCCGTGTGATGCACGTATCACGGCATAAGTAGCGGACGTTTATTTTAAAAAAATAGCTATATATATATATATATATATATATATATCTTTTATTTAACATACACGTCCTGCCTGGTTACTAAATCAATAGTAATGATTATAAAAACATACTGATCAAACTGAAATCAATCCTAATCACATCATAAAAATATCATGTACGTCTGGTGCGCACTGAAATCGAAACCAAATACAGATGCCACAAATTCACACAAAAACAAAACTGAGTGCAACAGGTGTGCACCAAAAACATCTGTCAAGTGCAACGGGCGTGCACGACTTTAATATCAGGTGCATCTAATTTGCACAAAACCCCGATTTAGTGTATCTGGTGTGCACAAAATCGCATCAAGTGCACCAAATGTGCGCAAGAATCTCAATCAGGTGCACATGGTGCATGAAAACATACACCGAATATCAAAATCGTAATCACAATACGAAAATGCATGAAAACTAGGTTGAAGCATATGTCAAAATCATGTGTAACCAATATGCACGAAATCAAATCAAAAATATCAAAATGTATAAAACCAAATCGAGTGTACTGGGTGTGTACTAAACAACATCAATACAACTGATATATGAAACACAAATAGAATGTAATGAAGGTATACATAAGAAATACCAATCGTAGAACAAAGTCCTCAAAATACCAAAATCCAATCAACAAAAATATGAAATTCAAATCACCAAATCACAATCGTAAACACTATCGACAATGTGCGTCTCTTTCCTCTGATGTCGATTGCTTCGAACTCGTCTCTTCGTAGCTGTGCTGACTGCGCTACCAACGGCAATACTCATATCTAGAGTCTCCCACGTAGTCGATCCCTTCACCTGATATCAGGACTACATTAAACTTTTCGATCGATCCATCAAAATCCCATAATTCCCCGAGAGCTCAACACTCAAGTACAGCTTAAAAATATCCGGTACATAGCCCAGCATCGATGGTCCAGCCGTAGAAGGGCAAACCCAAGCCTCACTAATAGCACCGCGGAACTGCCGTAAACCCTAAGATTCAAGGGTATTCTTGTGGTCATTATGTCGAGTTAGGGTTTCATTCTTCTAGAGGGTCCATCGAAATACCTGCATGTTCTTCCGAATACCTTAAACTTAGAAAAATGGTTTTCTGATAATCGTTCGAACCCTTTAACTTCGTCTGGACGGCATGTGAATACCCTTCGTCCGCACGCTAAGCAATGCTTCAATCCTCAAGAATAACCAATACCCTAATGGTTATCGCATTCGAGCCGCAGCTCCCTCTGCCCGTGCGCCCGTGGTAATAGAAACCACCCTCCGACATCGACGAAGATAGATCAAAGGAACGAATGAAATACGATGCAAACAAATGTACATCCTAAGGCTTCTTAAGCAGAGTAGCGTATCGTAAGTATGCCGCAGACCATACCCACGGTACGTTACTCTACCTAAATCGCCTACTCCATCAACCAAGGGTCACCTAGACTTATACAAGGTTAAACCTAGCGCTCTGATACCAACTTTGTCACGGCCCGAAAGTACGGAACGTGACCGGCACATAGATTACTAAACGTCTAGAGGCGCAACGTAACCTAAGTAAGCCGAAGCCCAGAAATCTAAACCATATAAAAGAAGAAGAAGTAAAAGAAAACATGAAGAAAACAAGTTTAAAAGCATCAGCAAATTTTCCCAAAAATTTCGGCAGAGTCTCCTCTGTAAAAACTGGCCCCAAACGGGTACAACAAGTATAATATACATAAACAATAAAAAGCATCCCCAAACGGGAGCTAGCTCAACACCAACAGACAGAAACAACCACAACAAGCACAATAATATACAACGCCAAAGGGCGAGGCTCAAAACTCAAAAGAAAACAAATCCACCAAATCAGAATAATACATGCGCGACTCTAAGGTCGAAATAAATAAATGGTCCAGTAACCTATCAAATAATACAAGTTTGGTTGATGGAGCTTTCTAGATATAAATGAAATAATAAAAATACAACGGCGGTCCAGATACAAATGAACCAACCTACCGTGCAAATCACCCGGAAAGAAATCATGTGCCAGCAATCTGCCAAGGAACCCTGTACATCAACCTGTAATAAAATTTGGCACAACGGGGGTGAGTTGCCAACTCGTGAGTAGAAGACATCTACGAAAATAAATCGAATGCACGACGCTATCCTAGGTCATAATGATACACTACTAAGTCCCAATCATCTAGTAATGGCAGGGTAATACTACGTGTAAATGAAAATACTCCGTGCTCGTGTCAGTGCCTCATATACTACTATATCATAAGAATGAGTATGCATGCACCATGAATGTAACATAACCAATCCTGAAATCTAGATATATCTGTATAAGAAATCTTTAGCTTTTACCATAGTAAAATGTGTATAGAAATCTGAAATAGCAATAATGAAATCCATGGAAATCCGTGTCAAACATCGACACAAAACATATAAATCTCAAGTCTCAATACTTCATAATCTCAATGTCTCATAGTCTCAATATCTCGGGCTCCGTCAGTCCTGATTGGCCCATATCATCAAATCTCACAACAACGGTCGGTATCCTCCGGATATTCGCCGCGCCAGACATCACCGGTAGGTAGCCTTCCCCTGCCAGGCTCAGCGTCTATAACTCGATCTTCTTGCCCCGGGGTACCATACCGGGCCCACCATGTACCCGAGGCGGTTCATCCACTCCTCGAATCGGGTCTCGAAATCCAACAGAAAACATGAAATCTCATGGTGGACGACACATACATCACGAGAAAACTGCATCTTATGTTTTAAAAAGAGAGGAGGAGAGAGAGAGAGAAGTTTTTATATATTTTTGCGGTTTTCTCCAAAATCCAGAAATCTCATAAAAAACCAAAATCCTAAAATCATGAGTAAGTATATGATAAGTGTCGGCATATGCCCATAATACTGCATGATAACATGGAAATATGAATGCATGAAATGTTTAAGTAATCAATGCCATGTCTATACTAACACCAGAGAGCAATCACGATATTACATCAATCTAGCTGTTAGCTGATTGCATCAATAAACGATAATATGATCTAAAGTTTACGTAACATAGCAATTACCGATGATGATGTGTGTGAGCCGGCAAATAAGTGTGTGTGGAATATGCGCATCATCGGTAATGGTGCTAGTGTCCTAACAGGCAGAGTTTGATTCCGATTATAGAAACATATGTATGAACATGCAACATTATGATTACAGTATGAATGTAAAGATAGATGTGCAATAACCACTCATTTGATATACAAGTATAACTACAACTATATGTCTCGAGCCTAACTAGTGTCCATCTAACCTCCTAAAGAACTAAACCTAAGAACTAGTCGATAAAAAATAAGGGTACACCTAAAGTCTGAGTCCATGTCTCTAATAGTCGGCGATCCAGACTCAATAGCGTCACGTACGTAGAACGATTTCCTCGAAACAAGAGTGCGGATCAATCATCACATCTATGCCTCGTACGGTAAAATCCATCGTACGACATCCCAATACCGGGGTACGGGTCAAGTATCATCTACGTGTCTCATCATTCGTATAATATCATCATCCACACATGTCATGATCAAGGTGCTATACTGTAATCGCATACATCAATCATATATTATTGTCAGCATAAATATACATCGGTAATTTATCCTCAGAAATGTCATGTCACATATATCATATCTTGATCAAGTCACATATGTCAAGTCGTGATTAAGTCACGCCTATAAGATATCGAAATCAAGTTACACCTTTATGATCTCGAAATCAAGTTACATCTATATGATGTCGTAATCAAGTCACACATATAACATATCAGAATATCAATCATATGTTACGGTTCGGGTGCTATTTTAGAGTCCCATGTACCTCTATATCATCACCACCCTTTATTATCTATGTATACCTATTCATTATATCATTTTTTTAATGATCCGCTAACATCATAATACGACCGTATAGTCAAGAATTACGGCATCAAGCCCAGCTATACTGTTTCATTCCCGTGTATCATATCACATCATTGTATCCCATATACGTGTTATATATATATACCTACACCTAGTCCTATATATATACACACACACACACACACACACACACACACATACACGTATACACCATGTCGAGTTTCAGTGTGCGCGTGTGTGTATCTACCTGAAACCTACGAATCTCTTCCAAGGTATTCATTCTCTGGTATGGTCTTCCTAAATCAGTCTAGTCCAGCCTAGGGTCATTACTAGGGTCCCACTTATTAAGAATCTAGGGTCACATCTGGCTTCCTAATATCAATAAGTATCGTTCCTATTCTTCGTGCGGGGGTGCTAAACGCCATCCACCCGACTTCCCCCCGTAGATATACATCTACTCACCTGGTCCATGTCTTGCCGAAGACGGTGTCGCCATCCTCTTCTTCATCGCCCGCAGTCCATGTGAGGGGTACCTATACGCAAACATATATAGTATCGTAAACTAAATCACGGACAAAAGTCAAAACGACACACGGAACGCGCATAGGTTAAAACCTATGTCCCGTTCACGCCAAAGAACCAAATATCGCTCGATATCGGCGTACAAACTCCGATTAATCGAGATAAACATCAACAAACAACTCATAGTTTTAAAACTCATTACTTTTAATATAAAACATGATTTAATTCGTCGAAACCCTAAAATCCATCAAATCGCCCGATTTCGTAAAACCCGAAAATGCCAATTTACCGTTTTTCTTCAAAACTTCACATTTAAATGAAACCAGTGGTCATAAAACTCATTAAATAGCATAACTAGACTATACAACCCATTACTATATTTTTATTACACAAATTTGTATTAATACAAAATTCCTAGTTTGCAACCTTTATAAATTTTCAACATCTTACAAGCAATATTCCACAATTCCACAACAAACTTGATTTTGCATGAATTAATGTATTAAACTACAATTCATAATCATAATGATATAATGAAACCATAAATTATATTTTAAATCTCATTTATTTAAGAATTTCAAAAAACTAGTTAGCAAAAATAGCATTTTTTTAGTATTTTTCAATTATCAAAAGAAACTAGTGACCAAACTAAGTTTTTCATTCCTTAAACATGTCAATATCCTCATTTAAAAAATAATCTAATGTTACAAACTTTAATTGGAATTTATCTCACCAATATATATAATATATAGAAATCTAGTTTGCAAAAAAAATATTTAATTTAAACAATTTTGGATAACAATTTACAATATATCAACCATGCATGATTTTCCATTTCTAAAAGTGTTAAACAAGGTATTATAACCCTAATGAATTAATAAAACCCCAACTTGAATTTACAAACCCTAACTTGAATTTTAGAATTTGCAAATAGAATTAATTTAATAAATCTAATTATGCTTAAAAGAAACATCTAATAAAAATAAATCAAAAGAAAAAGATTTATACCTCCACAACATAAAATCCAAACATGAAAATGAGCCTCCAAAATGAGTGCTTTCCATCTCCAAAATCCATGTAAAGAAGAGCAAAGAATAGAGGGTATGAATTTATTAGAATTTTGTGGATCTTTTTATGGAATTTTTGATGAATTTTTGATGATTTTGGAGGTAAATTGAATTTGGAAAAGGGGGGGGGGGGATTCCATGGGGAGTGAGGCCGGCCACTTTAGGGTGGGAAAAGAGAAAAAGAATGAAGAAAGAATTGTGTAGAAAGCTCTCTCATAATATCCCTCCTTTATGTCTTTTCATAACTTTATTAAATTTTCTTTTATTTCTTTTATAAACAACTCAAGAAAAATCTAGAAACATGTTTAAAATTTCAACTAAATTTTGTATGATAAACACTAAATTCTAATATGCAATGGTTCATTTTTACAAATTAAATCCCCTTCAAATTTGAAATTTACACTAATTTAGTGCATAAATAAAGTTTATGTTAATATTCAAAATAATTAATTTAGGAAAAATATTTAATTAAACTAAAAATTTATAAGTGACTAAATAAACACCATTTACTAGTAATATCATAATTGAAATAGGTATTTTTAAATTTATAGTGAAAAAAAATTACGGTTTTGTTTTACGAAAAATACGTTTACTTTACCGAAAATCATAAAATTCACTTAAACGATTTTATTTATTTAATTATTTATTTAATTATTTTTAAAACGTTACACATCGCTAGGGATCAAATCCCTCGCCAAGAGGCACCGGGCAGCAAACCTGCTCGGCCCGTCCTTAGTAGGCCTCTTACGTCCCCTGCGCTAAGGATCAAAAGCCCTCACAAGAGGCAACCGGGCCCGCCCTTGCTCGGTCATCCCTGGCCGGTAGCTCCCTACCCCGCAACGCCAGGGAGCTAAGCCCTCGCCATGAGGTGACCGAGAAGCTACCCTGCTTGGCCCATCCTTAGCATGCCTTTCCGTGCCTCCTACGACTAAGGAACAAAAGCCCTCACCAAGAGGCATCCGGTCTATCTACGTTTGAGCGATCTCCACCTCGACTTCGGGGCCACGGAGATACCGTCTTCCCACCGGTATTTCCACACTTGGCAAATGAACAAATTCAACTCGACGCGTAATCGCTAGACGAAGAACCGACATAACACGAAGGCAGTACTGTGCAAATACAAGTGTTTACCGACAAAGGAAAATACGCGCGCAAATACTACCACCAAAATGATTTATTCACAAAGTCAAAGCTTTTACAAGGGTATTGTGGGCTCCCCAGCCTTACAAAATGCCCGGAGGCCTACAAAATTCTCGATGCAACAAAAGAAGAGAAACAAGAAGACGAGGGGCTTCAGGCCTCAGGGCCAGGCGCAACCCCGGGGAGCTCAATTTCTACCATGACTCGGGCTGCGTCTGGAGGATCAGTGCCCATCACAGGAGCCTCGGCGTCGCCCTCGCCGGGAGTCCCTTCCCTGACAATACTCCCGAGGGCTCCCCCCTGCGCGTCGTCCCCGTGAGGGTATTCATTCCGGAGCTCTTCATCGGGGAACTCCGGAATCCGAAACTTAGCGGCGTCGAGGGCCTCGTGCCAAATGAAGGTAGTGGCTGCGGTTAGGTCGGTGTAAAAATGGTCCAACTTTTTATAGTTCTTCACCGCCTACGCCGCCCTGAGCTCGGCTCGCTTCGTCCCTTCTATCGCCTCCCCCAGCTCCTTCTGGAGTGTGCCCGCTGACTTCCTTAGGGTGCCGACGAGCACCTTGGAATCCTGAAGCTTGGCCTCGGCGGCCTGGGTGGCCTCGCGGTACCTGACGACCTCCTGCTTCCCGACCGCAACCTCCTGCTTCCAGGCCGCCATCTCGCCCTCTAGGGCGACGACCCTCGCCATCGCCGCCTCCAGCTCCAACTTTGAGCTCTCTTCCAGCGAGGAGAGCTCGCCCGCGGCTCGCATTACCGGGGCAATTTCCTCTTCCTCCATCTGGACGACGAGGGCGACGTGCTGGAGGACCTGAAGAAATTAGATGGGGGTCAGAAAGAAAAGGGGGGCACCAAATCTCACGAATGATGAGACGCCGAGTGAAAAATCGAAGTGTGATCACTAAACTGCACGGCCTCTTGGGCGATGGGCGCCATTTGCGTCTTGAGAGTCTCCCGAGGGACCTTACCTTCGGCCGACCTCTCCATGTCGGCCAGCAAGCTGTCAGTGACGGAGAGCACCTCAAAGCGGAGGTTCCCCTCGTCCACCAAGATCGGGGAGGCCGGGGTCCACGGAACCGTTCGGTGGAACCTCTTGAGAGGCGACGACGGGAGCCGGTCTCTATCTCCGAAGCCTGGGCCTCCTGTTCCCGAACCCGCTTTCGGCTCGGCGCCTGGCTGGGCTCCGGGGCATGGCCCATACTCGAATGTTGGGATAGGACGGCTGCCGGGGGAGCCGGGACCGACATCGGACGATAAGAGTTGGCACCTCCAGCCTTCGATCTCTTCTTCGGTCGGCGCATGGACTCTCGAAACTTGCTCTAGTCCATGGGTTCTGCACAAGACAAAGTACACTGGAGTCAGCAACACAAGTAGAAATGAAAATAAACACAAGTCTAACAGATCGCCTGCAAGCTCCTAACTTACCGACGAACTGGGCGGGGCAAAGGCCAGCCCAACTAAGGGCCCGCTCAGAATGCAGCATGTCGGCCCGGGGAATGGGCTCCCACTTCGCCACTTTCACAGCGTCAGGATCGTTGGACTGACTCTCCCGCCGGCACCTATCCCTAGACCACTGGATGGGCACGGGCCAGTCCTCACCCTCTGGCGGTCCAACAAAGAAAAACTTCTTCTTCCAATCGTGGATAGAAGAAGGCACGACGATGACTCCCGACCCGGCAACACTCCCCCGTTGTTTCCTGAAGGAGATGTAAACCCACCACGGGTCGCCAGCGCGAGTGCCGGGATGACGTTTTTAAATGAGAGATGAGGCAAGGGTGGACAACCTGAAAGGGATCAGCTGCAACTTCAAACGGACCAGGAACCCGAGGAGAATCCTCCAGGAGTTCAGCACTAGCTAGCCCGGGGCTAACCCGAAATGATTCAGTGCTCTAACAATTTCGGGGGAGAAGGGCAGGCGCATTCCGGCCCAAAAGGCTTCCAAATACAGGGCAATCTCCTTGCCCCGTACCTGATCTGCCCTCTTCCCTTCCCCGACCAAACACAACGTGTAGCCGGGAGGAATATGGAAACGAGTCAGAACGGTGGCATGCTCTTCCTCGTACCTCACCGTGGACGACACGCCAGGCGCATCCGCGACCTCTACTCTGGGAACCGCCCCCGTCAGGCGACCCTGGGAAGAGGATCTAACCCTAACTCCCTGGGAGGACTCCGATCCAGAAGAAAAAGAAGAATGAGAAGAGGAAGAATCCACAGAGGGCTCCCCAGACTCTACCCCAACTACATCTATAGACTCCTAAGAGGAAGACAACTAACCTGATGAAGAAGAGTCCTCGGAAGAGAAAACGCAGGAATTCCGACCTAAAGAGGAGATTGCCGAGCTAACAAGAACATAGACGAGGAAATTATGAAAAGGGATGGGTCCTCATGTGAACCCCACCTCTATTTATAACAGCTGGCGTAACACATCCAACGACGTCTGTATCTCCTGCCAAAACGACTCTTCGCACTCAAAGAACACCATCGCTCCGCCTATCATGCGCACATTGGCCGCACCACATCGGGCGCTGGGAGCCTGGGGCCCGTCGCATCAGCCAACCTGTGCCCGACATATGGGCAGTTGCTTCGGTGAACGTACGCACGATCCGGCGCTCTCTCTTTAATGCAAAGATCTCACCCCTGATTCGTTGGCGTCATCTAGAAAATACAACAGATTGCCCGAGAACACGCCCCGACGATATCTTCGAAAAGGAGCACACCTCGGGTGACCCAGCAGACCACTCTCGACCCGACCCGACCCGACAGTTGGTTAGGATGAGAGTAGGGGCTAATGATGATGCTAGATATCGGTGATCTCCCAGATCATGACACGTGGCAGATGACGTGTCCTGAAGCTCACAAGAGAGGACCTACACTGGCCGATCAGACCACTCCCATGCCCGTCCTACAAACAAACGCCGACTCACCTCCGAGCCCCCTACACAATTGGCCTCCTCGGCCTCTCAGTTCGTCTCCGGGCTACCACAGAACTAAGATAACTCGGTTCTCCCGCTCGTCCGCGAGCTATCCCGCCCGTCCGCGAGCTCTCCCGCCGAGGTCATCTTCCTCGGTCTCATCGACCGACCAACGACACCACTCACGGGCGCAACCGTCTCACTCCAGCGAATCTTTCTATACGCGAGATATCCGCCGGTCACATCCCACGTTCCACGCTATCACGATCCCCCCATTAACGAGTCCGTCTCGCCATTAATGCGGATCCCGCTCATCACGCGGGCGTGAGGCCGGGAGCGTAACGGCCAGCGTGATTCTCGCGCATGGCTGCCTGCTGCCACCGCTATTTAAACCCCTCCTTCAGACAGTTCAAGTAGGTCTTTTTCTCTCCACTAAGTCGTTACTCTGCTCGGATTTCTTCTCTAACTTGACCGTCGGAGGGTCCTTGGTGGTACAACCACCCCGGGACTTCCTTGCACGTAGCTCGGCCCAACCAACCTCAAACCCATTGAGATCCACACGCTTCAGGAGCCAGCCTCCAACTCCAATCTCAGCCGTCCATCGTCGCCTCGAGAGGATCTACGGAAGGTAACATCTTGACGTGATCCGACATTCGTCATATATATATGGCTCCGAATCACAGGAGAACTCATAACGACATTAGCAGGGCCTTTGGGTGCAGGGAATTCTGACGGTGCGAACTGCGTGAGCTGGCATCCAAAGAGTCACATACTTGCTTCGGACAGTGACGACAAGACAATTCGCATATGGGGTTTATAGCAGCATCCTCAACAACCACACCAATTGTAATGACGATACGGGAATTAATATACGAAATGACCGATCCAAACCAAATTTCTAGGAGCAATGGGACAGTAAATGACTCTTGAGGAAAATTAGTATGGCGTAGGGAAGCAACCTGTATCATTCCATTCTTTTGGACTTTGATTCAAACTGCATGAAGTTGTATAAACCTTCAAGCTATAGTTCATGGTATAGGGAATCTGATGAATGATTGTGCATCTTGTTATACTTAATACCCTACATGAAAATCCAACCCTAAATCTAACGCCTGCCCAAATCCGTTTGGTTTGCAGTATTATATATCCGAACCCTCAGGAACGTGTTTGGATGGGTTGAGGACGGCTATGTCGGGTTTTAATGGGTTTTGAGTTTTTTATGATGTCGATAGTTGTTATAACATTTCAGAAAAATAAATATTATTTTAAAAATTTAAATAATAAAATAATATATTTCGCGAAAACTATTCGATTTGCGAATTGGAGTTTTCGTAAAATGGTATAATTATATACCAATATTTGAAAAATAATTGGAGATTAAAATGATTTATTTATTAAAAAGGCATTTATTGGATTTAGGCATTTTTATAATTTATTATATATAAGCTTATGCTAAATTTGATTAGTGCACTATTAATCACTATTAAACCAAATCCGTATTTTTAAATATCTATGGCTAGTGCACCACGACATATTCCATTTTGTTACATGTTTGTTCATTTGCTTTTGGTTTTTTTTTTTATTTAGTTGAGAGAAGGAGAAAATAAAAGAAAGAGAGGATAATTGCTTGGGGGAGGGAAGGGGGGCAACATGATGGCATGGGCATGCCATGAGAGAGAATGAGAGACTATATAGATCCTACATTTTCCATTCCTCATTTGTTTTCTTCACTTCACCTTTTCTCCTCCGTCTTCATCTTTCTTCACCCTCCTCTACCTCATGAAAACATCTTCAAAACCTTATCAAAACATCACACCCTCTTCATAAAAAGTGATCACAACTTCTCTTCAAACCCCATGGATGTATCAAGTTTGGATTTTGAGCACTTTGGGTAATCCAAGAATTTTCTTGAGTTGCCAAATGAGCTATATTACTATCCTTTCGGTAAATTTTTAGTTTTCTTATGTCTCATAGTACTTTAGAGTTAAACCGATGAAGAATTGTGATTGAATTTCCAAGAAGAGGTTTAGGGATAATTTGATTATGAAAGTGTAATTGAGGTTTAGTAGTAACCACAAACCCTTTTTAATGCTAGAATCCTGGTCTGGACTTGAGCTAGAACCCCAAATACGAAAACTGAAATATTCCAATGTCGGTTTTGTGGAATTGTTGAGGACTAAATGGAATCTGGAGTTACCTGGGACCTTTGCAAGAAAAACAAACAATACCATTGATCTAATTAGACCACTAGAAGACCACCACACAAGAACGAGACCAAAACTCCAAGGTGGGGCCAGCGGAGACGGTTACTTTAGCATTCTGGCCGGCCAAATTATGAAGTTTAGTGTTGGGGTTTGTCCTGTAGCTCACACTTCTCATAACCTAGCTACTGTATTGTTAGTTTTGTCCCAATCTATCTGTGTAAGAATCTGGGAACTTTTTGAGTTGGGTTTGACGACGTTTTTCGATATTTGAAACTAGGATTTATGAAATTCTTGAGGAGATTTGGACGTTTGTATGTCAACGACGAGAGTTATTTAGTTGTTTTTGTCTGCGTATACTATAGGTTCTAATCTATAAGAGAATTGTATGCCGTATCGGTTTTCGAACTTGGTTTTAATGGCTTTACGATATGTGTTGATGTTAGTTATGTATATGCCCTAGAGGCCATTGTTGTACATATGATGTATATTATAATGGATGCTTGGATATATATAGAGAGGACTTTCTTGATCGTTATGATAGTATGCTATTTGGTTTCACTTTATCTTAACATGTTGACTTGTATTGGTTTACTGTCTTACTCTCACATATTGATAAAGCCCTTAGGATCTGTACTCGACTACTGGGACTATGATGAGATCATACTAGTGGGGCCACGGTAGTCGATGAGTACATCCTATAACTGTTCCTAGTCGAGGGTATGTCGAGACAGGGCATCGATACACCAGTGTAGACTAGCGTATACGCATCTTAACCCATATGATGGGCACTGGATGATCCCATATCCATCGGTGTTTGACATCAAGGATGGTGTATGGGTGCTCAGTGGAGACTGGGTACACTGGACGGACACGCCGAGAACTCCCAGATGGTGATATACCACACGTCAGATGGCAGTTCTCCGGTGACACTGGTACAGGGTAGTTTGTAGACCTGAGATTGTCATAGAGTCTTGTGTGATTCCCACCGTGCTTTGATTTCCACCTTACCACGTCCAAGAGAGTGTGCAAAACGGTGGTTTTTGGGTACAGTGCCGAATCACATGGAGGCAATGAGCGATAGACGGGGATTCGTCTCTCGCGGTATAGGGAGTAGATGTTGTGCTGTGTTCGATTGGTTATAACTGGAAGTCCCTGGCCAGGGCTAATATAGAGATTTACTGGTAAGTGTTATCAGTAGTTTCTCGACCTGTTATGAGCCTCACATCGACACGACTTATCGGTTATTTGGGTCTGACGTATACCACCCCTATACTTGATATGCGACATATCAGATGAAGAGACCGGACTGTACGGGAGTGTTACTGAATGGATTCACAGGAGAATGTACAGGCTAGCTTGTTGATCTTCTGATCGCTCAATACCTGGATGGCTGTTACATTTAGCTGACCGCTTGCAGCTTGTAGATGTTTGATATGATCATCACCTGCTACCGGCGTATTGACGATTCTTTAGAGTTCTACACAGATGTTTCTTGACTCAGGAAAAATGGAGTAGGGGCACATATGTGATATGTGCAGGACCGAGGATAATGCGATATGAGATACCATATTATATTCTCGCGATATTTAGATATGAGCCGGGTCATCGGATCAAGTGTTGATTCGATGAATCGGTTCATGATATATTAGTCGGTTATATTCGATATAGCCGGATTGTCGGATCAAGTGTTGATTCGATAATTTAATGTATAATAATATATATGATATATTGCATCACATTATCTAATATTGGCTCGCTTTATTATTTCATTTTCTCACGGATAATACATTGATATATATATGCGATATATATTAATTGTATTATTTTCTTTTGTTACAAATATATAATATATATGTGATATATATTATTGTAACATGATATGATTAATAATGAAACATGTTTAGTGGAGATTAAAGAAGGTTAGGGTTTGATTTGGGTTAGTTCCTTCTTGCACCTTCTAGAAGGATTTCTTTCGTCATAAGTTAGATATTATGGTTGATATTTTCTTATGACTCATTCTTTAACCAAACCAAACCCTAGCCCTAGTTAATTCTCTACAAGGGTTATCCTTGTCATCCTTGACCATGATTGTATTATTATTCATATATTCATTTCATTATTCATCACAAAAGGTTTAATTGATTTTTCATCTTCATCTTCAACATTGAGCTTTAAGAAAGCTTACTAGGTTTTCATTTTGTGATGATTTCATGTGAGAATTTGATATAAAAAGAAAGCATAAATAGTACCCCATCATCCTCATCTAATCTAGCCAATTAGATTAGGGTGTTCACCTTATGAGAGTGAAAGAGCTTGAGTTATAGCAATTTCGACGTAGATCATCGGAGAAAAGGAACACTACAAGTTAGCATGGATCGTTCGAGTCGTGGAGCCTCTCTTGAGTCCGGGAGATCATGAATCGCGGTGAAGGGACTTCTACTTGGAGCTTATGAAGCGAAGGAGCGGACTACAAAGGTTGTAATCCCTTACACTTAGTTGTAAAGTTGTTTACTTGCATGTTAAACCTTAATAATCTAGCAAAGATCCCGGCTTTGGGTTGTTCGGCACGTCTAAATTTTAAATCGGGCATATTTGATGCCTTATAGACCTTCATAAGAGTGCCTAGGAACCCTACAGTGGTATCAGAGTCTAGCTAGAGCATTAGGCGACGTGTATACGAAGTTAAAACTCCGATCGAACCCCGAAACGTCAAAACGACCCCCTCTCTGGACAAATTTTAAAAATGTGATTTTTTCTGTATTAAAAATACCTAAAAATCAGCAGGGAATTATAAGTATCACTGTGAAAAACGAGGAGCTAAACCGTACGGACCGCCGCGGAACCGCGGCCATACCTTGCTTAGGCCGCGGAACCGCGGTTGTATAGTTGGGTTTGTCTTGTCTTTTGGCACAGTAATGACCGTAGCTGCTAGTGTATATTTCTGGGTATTTTTAATCTGACTCAAGTGTTGAGAGTTCTGGGGATTATTTTGTATTTGTCGATTCGATCGGAAAATTTAATTTCGTTATGTTTTCCGGATATTTAGAAACTGTTAAAATGTTTGAACGGATATCATTAACTCATTTTTCCCGGCACGAAAAACTTTCAAGTGTTGAATTTTTCTTGGGTTTAAATCTTTCGGAAAAAACGTGCAAGTAACGCGGTGGTCCCTCTAGAAGAAAACAAACCTTAACTCGATTATGTGACCGTCTGAATCGCCTCTAAACCTTAGGGTTTGGGGCAGTACTGCGTGACACATGTGAGGCGTTGGCTTGACCCTTCTACGGCTGGACCATCGGTACTGTGACATATTCTGAGATTATTTGAACTCTGCTCAAGTGTTGAGCTATTTAGGAAATCTTTGGTATTTGATTATCCGATCGGAAAGTTTAATACTGTTTATTTATCTGGAATGTGATACAATATGTGGAATTCATATAGTTAGGCATGAAATGCGAAGTATGTGATATTTCTGATTTACGATGTCTAAAGTGATTGTGGATTCCAAATGTTGTAGTTTTACAATTTATTTTCTGTGACCGTAAGTGTATTATGTAGTTGTATTGCCGGTCTTCGTTGCTATACATCAACGACGATCGGTGTATGCATACTTACTTACGTTGATGATATGTGATATTATGTGTTGTTGTGATATGTTATATTGGATCGTCGTGTTCTGAATAGCCGGGGGTTTTAAGTGAGATGAGGGTTTTTATTTTCATTCATGTAAAATTCATTTGTATGTAATATTCTTTTATTGGGGCACTTCCGGGATGAGGTTGATGTCACCAGTGTATATTATTTACTTTTCCGCATTAGGTAGACCCAAGGGGGAGGCCATCTCCAGAAGTTGAGACCGGGTCTCTTAACCGTAGAATTGGCAGTGTTACTTGCCGCTCTCGTAGGGGTCTAGGGATGTGGGTTTGGCTATTCATCGCGACCGTGGAATCCGTGTTTTATACCAGCTCGTATTAAAAACACGGACATCCTAGTATATCCAATATTTCATATATGTTCTTCTGCTGCAATGTTCTGTGATGAGATCATATTACTGCCTGAGACGAATGCTTATACTATATATATGCTGATATATAAATATTACTGTTTTCGTTTCTTCTGTGATGCTTAGGAAGCAAAAGCTGATGGTATTTATTAATGAGATTAATAAAAAGAAAAGAAACCTAAAAGATGTTGTAGATCAAAACTTTATAAAAAGGGTAGCTACAGTTTTGCTTTGCATAGCGGTATATATGATATACCCTGCACCTTATTCGATGAGGAAAGAGCCGAGATCCCTTCACCGGAAGTGACCTCTTTAGCGAAACTGGCAGATGCTACAAACTCACGGTTTAGTTTTTGACAGCTTATATAGTTATTGCTTTGCACAGCGGTATATATGATATATCCTGCACCTTATTCGATGGGGAAAGAGCCGAGATCCCTTCACCGGGAGTGACCTCTTTAGCGAAACTAGAAAAGCCTCAAAAAACACTCCTTTTCAAAATTCACTTGATTCTACGACGATATCAAGTTCATTACGCTCAAGGTTTTCTGAAAAACCTGCGTAGCCCTCCGTTATTTCAGATAGAGACTAGTTAGTATTCGTGCTATGTTTGTTGACTATGTTAAGGCGTAGTGTGCGGTAGCTAATTAGTACTTATCTGTTAAAACATAAGATGTGATTGGATTAGGGTAGTTGTACGACATTGTTGACTATGTTAAGGGTCGTACAGGTGGGTTTAATTCAATCGGGAAATGACGGGTTGAACTTGGCTAGCAATTATGATTTGTTGACTATGTTAAGGTCATAAGTTGTTAGGGGCAAAATATTATCGGGAATTTCAAGTGTTGAAATTTGCAATGAGATTGCATACCTCCTATGAGATAGTTGGATCCCGATACCCACTGCGAGTAAGAGTTACTCCTGGGAGAGTTTTACACAAGGCAATTAGCCGATCAAGTAGGTGTCTAGAAAGGTGTTAACGGGGTTATGCTTCTGGGAAAACGAGGTTTACTTTAATTAGGTCCGTGCGAAAGCACGGGGAACCTCCCTCAAGTACCGACACTGATCTGGCTGAACGATTGACGAAATTGTAGGGTGTAATTAATCCCGGCTAATCTTACCTTTTAGGGTTTGCAGGAAGATTTGATAAAAACAGTAGGAGACATCCTGATTAGATAAGATAATAACCAATCTAATCTTGTAAGAGCATACGCTAAAGTGTTTTCTTCTCTCTCTCTCTCCAGGTAGTGACCATGTCAGACCATAATCAAGATAATAATATGGATGTATTTACTGAACCCGATTATTATACTGAGCAGGGGAACGTTGGTCCCGTTCTTTCTTATAAGAGTTCTAAGACTGAACAAGGATAGGAGAATATCTGGATTCTCACGCCGCCCAAACGGAGAACATGCATGTTGATACATCTTCTTCAGGTGTGTTAGTTATTGAGAACTGTTTCTCAGTTCACCCTACGTTCTGGGTATTAGATACCGGATCAGAATCCCATATATGTAAATTGTAACATGGGCTACAAAAAAGTAGAGAACTGGGAAAAGGTGATCATTCCGTTCAAGTAGGGAATGGTGCAAATATTGTAGCAAAAGCAGTTGGCGAATATCACCTTATATTACCAAGTGGTAATACGCTGATTTTGAATGAGTGCTATTATATACCGAACATGATGTGCAACATTATATCAGTTTCTTTATTAAGTAAGAAGGATATAATTTTGTAGTAAAGGATAATGTTATGAACATATTCCTAGATCAAAAGTTGATTGCATCAGGCTCGTTACATAATGGCATATTCATTCTCAATCAAAATACAATTCTCAATATACAAAAAACACACAAGAGGAAGAGTTCAGAAATGAATGAATCCTTCTTGTGGTGTTGTAGACTTGCTCATATTAATGCGACACGACTAGCTAAGTTACATAAAGTTGGATATTTGAATCCGTTCGAATTATCATCTTATGATACTTTCCATTCATGTCTCAAAGGTAAAATGACCAAAACTCCATTTAGTGGACATGGAGAAAGACTTACGGAACTCTTAGGACTGGTACATAGTGATGTATGCGGTCCTATGTCTACGCATGCCAGGAACGGTTCTTCCTACTTCATTATATTCACTGACGATCTCTCTAGATACAGACATGTGTTCCTGATGAAACACAAGTCTGAAGCTTTTGAGAAACTCAGAGAATATAAGCACAAAGTAGAGAACCAAATGGGTAAAAGTATTAAGATTCTTCGATCTGATCGAGGAGGTGAATACTTAAGCGATGAGTTCCTAGATTATCTAAAAGAGAATGAGATTCTCTCTCAGCATACTCCTCCTTATACACCACATCACAACGGTGTATCGGAACGGAGGAATCACACTGTTAGTGTATATGCCCTAGGGGCCATTATTGTATCATACTAGGTTGTATATTCCTTAATGGAAGCTTGGAATATTCACAGTTATTTATATACAGTATTGCTAAACTTGGAAGTATGCTACTTGGTTTTGTCTACTTTAATATGTGCATATGTTTCTTATAACGTATCACTTATACATATTAGTAGAGCCCATAGGATCTTTGCTTGATTACCAGCGTTGTGATGGCAGTTACACCAGTGGGGGCTGGGTAGTTTATAAGCAACATCCTTTACTTGTCCCTAGTCGTAGGATTATAGAGATAGGGCATCGATACTCCAGAGTAGACTAGTGTGTACGCTTCTCATCCCAGTTAGGGAGATGGTCTGTCCCACAGCCATCAGTACGTCGTACTGGAGATAGTATACAGGTCCTCGTTAGGTTACGGGTACACCGGACAGGACTCGCAGGAGAACTGACTGGATGGTATTATACCTAATGTCAGATAACAGTTCTCAGGCGACGTATATGCAGGTAGTCTATTGACTTAGGGTCTTCATTTGTCTCGTGTGAGTTCCCACTGTGCTTTGATTACTACCCTACCACGGCTTAAAGGAGTCGTGCAAATAGGTTTTAGTTGGGTACAGTCCCGAGCCACATGGAGGCAGTGAGGGACTGTTAGGGATTCGTCTCTCCCGGTATAGGGAGTTGATATCGCACTGTGATTGGTTGGTCATTACCATAAGTCCCTAGACAGGGCTGATGGAGAATTACTGGTAGACTGATCAGTAGATTCTCAAATGGTCATGAGCCATACCGGCACAACTTGTATGGTTATTAGGGGTCTGACGTTCTCCACCTCCCTAGACCGTACATGCGATACTCTTAGACGAACGGACCGGACTGCACGGATATTGTCACGGACAGGCTCAGTAGGAGTTCGGATGGTTTCCTCATCGGCCTTCTTATCGACATCTACCTGGGGACTGTTACGTACAGCTAGTGCCGCTTGCGGTCTGTGGTTAAACCCACTGCCAGCGTAGTGTCGAGTCTTTAGAGTCCCACACAGAGAGTTTTCCTGCTCCAGGCGAAACGATATAGAGGTCGTATGGTTTTACGACAAGGGTTCGGACGCATACGTGTTTAAACGCACGTACGACGTTCGGACAGTTTTTACTAGCCGGCTTTGGTTTAAACCAGATTCTAGTATCGGGTTACTAGATTTATACAGTCTAAAGTTTTTCCGTGTTTTCACGGATTGGAAGGGCGTTCTCATAATTTTCCGGGAATCTTCTAGAAGCATGGTGAGTTGGAGGCTAAGGTGGCATTTGCATTAATTGGATTAGTGAGTCATGTAGCGATTCATGCAATGAGTTAATGATTCATTTAATGATTTATATGACTCATATGATGAATCACTTAGTGTATTAATGAAACATGACGATAAAGCTTTATTTATTATTTACTTAATAATATCATATATTTCATATATACACAAATGATTTCATTCATCCAAAGTAATTCATATGATCACCTTCCCTCTCCTCAAGCTCATCCTCTCTTGAAACCCTAATCCTCCCCTCTCATGTATTGAGATCAAGGATTATATAGACTAATACATCCATAACCTCACTCAATATCCCCTAGATAGCTTAGATTAGCAATTTGAGCAATCTAGTTATCTCAAGTTAGAGATCAAGCTTGGACAAAGAGCTCTCGGGTGGATCGTCTTTGATTCGAGGAGGCCGTTGAGGTGCCGATGTTACAAGGAGCCTACGAGGAGTGGAGGACAGCGATGAAGACCCGAAGGACATGTAACGTGAGGTATAACTTCGAATCCGAGTAGTTAAACCTCTATTAGATTGCTAGTAACGGTTTAGATACGATTCATGCGCTCAAGTCCGTGTTACGAAGCTTTGATAATCGTTTTCCATATGTTCCGCCTCCCCGCAAGTTAGTGGGGTGCGTGACATGGACTTACACACACCCTATTTGATATGGTACGCTCGATGATGAGTACAGCTGAGTTACCTATTTCCTTTTGGGGGTATGCGCTGGAGACAGCAGCATACTTATTGAATCAAGTTCCAACTAAATCTGTACCTACCACACCATATGAGATATGGAGTGGGAAGAGACCATATTTTAAACGAGTTAAGATATGGGGTTGTCTGGCCTATGTCAAAAGGCAAAATCCGGACAAACTCGAGGCACGATCAGTTCTTTGCAAGTTTGTGGGATATCCTAAGAATTCCTAAGGATACTTTTTCTACCGCGCTGACGAACAAAAGGTGTTTGTTTCTCAATATGCCACCTTTTTAGAAAAGGAATTTCTTGCAAAAGAAATTAGTGGCAAAGAGGTAGAGCTGGAAGAGGTTCCAGCATCATAAACTGCCACTGAAGATTTAGTGGAACCAGAGTATTCAGTAAGACCCGACGAACCCCAGCCTCTCCGTCGATCTCGCAGGGTTTCTCATCCACCTGAGAGATACTACTGTTTTCTCATTGATGGTGGAAGCGAGGATTGCATCATGGAAGAACTAGTTTCGAGCAGGCCATCACGAGTGGTGACTCTGTGAAATGGCTGGATGCAATGCGATCTAAGATGGAATCCATGTACACCAACAAAGTATAGACTTTGGAAAATGCTCCTGAAGGGGTAAAACCCATTGGGAGCAAATGGATATTTAAAAAGAAATTTGGTGTAGATGGAAAAGTTGAGACTTTCAAAGCTAGACTTGTTGCAAAAGGTTTTCGTCAACGACCAGGTGTGGATTATGACGAAACCTTTTCTCCAGTGGCTATGCTTAAGTCCATCCGGATCTTACTTGCCATTGCTGCATACCATGACTACAAAATCTGGCAAATGGATGTTAAGACCACCTTTCTAAACAGTGATTTAGAAGAGTGCGTGTATATGACTCAGCCAGAGGGCTTCGTAGATAGTGGGAGCAGCGGAAAGGTGTGCAAGCTGCTTAAATCCATTTTTGGGTTAAAGCAAGTATCGCGGAGTTGGAACATCTGTTTTGATGTTGTAGTCAAAGAGTTTGACTTCATCAAAAATATAGATGAACCTTGTATTTATAAGAAGGTAGCAGAGAGTAAGGTTGTCTTCCTCGTATTGTACGTGGATGACATACTCTTGATAGGAAATGATATTCCTATGCTGCAATCAGTCAAGCTCTTCTTATCATAAAGATTCTCAATGAAAGATCTAGGTGATACCTCCTGCATATTGGGAATCATGATCTATAGAGATAGATCTAAACGAATACTGGGATTGTCCCAATCCAGGTACATTTACACCATACTAAAGAGGTTTAGTATGGAAGAATCCAAGCGTAGGAACCAACCCACGATCTCTGGACTCACTCTCTCCAAAAAGATGTCTCCCAAGACTGATTTGGAGAGAGCTCGCATGCAAGGGATAGCTTATGCTTCGGTAGTAGGCTCTATCATGTATGCGATGCTATGTACCAAACCCGATGTAGCATAGTCACTTAGTGTAGTGAGTCAGTATCAAGCAGATCCTGGAGAGAGTCACTGGACAGCTGTGAAGAACATTCTCAAGTACTTGCGAAGGACTAAAGAGATGTTCTTGGTGTATGGTAATGGAGAACTCCGGGTGGAGTCCTTTACCGATTCCAGCTTCCAAAATGATAAGGACGACTCTAAGTCGCACTCGGGATTTGTCTTTACCCTTAATGGAGGGGCGGTATGTTGGAAGAGTTCCAAATAGGATACCGTTGCAGACTCGACGATGGAGGCTGAATACATCGCTGCCAACGATACTGCCAAAGAGGCTGTCTGGATAAAGAAGTTCATTAGTGAACTTGGTGTGGTTCCATCCATTGAACATCCAATACCTCTGTATTGCGATAACAATGGAGCTGTGGCTTTAGCCAAGGAACCCAGGTCCCATCAAAAGTCCAGACATATTGTGAGGCGGTATCACCTGATCAGAGAGATAGTTGATCGCCGGGAGATCGAGGTCAGGAGAGTAGATACGAAGGAAAACACTGCGGATCCACTCACGAAGGCCATTCCCCAGATACAGTTTGAGAGATTATTCGGGATGCTAGGTATAAGATACTACAGCAGCCGGCCTTAGTGCAAGTGGAAGATTGTTAGTTATGTATATGCCCCAGAGGCCATTGTTGTACATATGATGTATATTATAATGGATGCTTGGATATATATAGAGAGGACTTTCTTGCTCTTCATGATAATAAGCTATTTGGTTTCACTTTGTTTTAACATGTTGACTTTTATTGGTTTACTGTCTTACTCTCACATGTTGATAAAGCCATTAGGATCTGTACTCGACTACTGGGACTATGATGAGATCATACCAGTGGGGCCACGGTAGTCGATGAGTATATCCTATAACTGTTCCTAATCGAGGGTGTGTCGAGACAGGGCATCGATACACCAGTGTAGATTAGCGTATACGCATCTTGACCCATATGATGGGCGATGGATGATCCCATATCCATTGGTGTTTGACATCAAGGATGGTATACGGGTGCTCAGTAGAGACTGGGCACACTGGACGAACTCGCCGAGAACTCCCAGATGGTGATATACCACACGTCAGATGGCAGTTCTCTAGTGACACTGGTACAGGGTAGTCTGTAGACCCAAGATCGTCATAGAGTCTTGTGCGATTCCCACTGTGCTTTGATTTCCACCTTACCACGTCCAAGAGGGCGTGCAAAATGGTGGCTTTTGGGTACAGTCCTAAATCACATGGAGGAAATGAGCGATAGGAGGCGATTCGTCTCTTCCGGTATAGGGAGTTGATGTTGTGCTGTGTTCGATTGGCTATAACTGGAAGTCCCTTGCCAGGGCTGATATAGAGATTTACTGGTAAGTGTTATTAGTAGTTTCTCGACCCGTTATGAGCCTCACATCGACACGACTTATCGGTTATTGGGGTCTGACGTATACCACCCCTAGACTTGATATGCGACATATCAGATGAAAAGACCGGACTGTACGGGAGTGTTACTGATTGGACTCACAGGAGAATGTACATGCTAGCTTGCTGATCTTCTGATCGCTCAAAACCTGGGTGGCTGTTACGTTTAGCTGACCGCTTGCAGCTTGTAGGTGTTTGATATGATCATCACCTGGTACCGGCGTATTGACGATTCTTTAGAGTCCTACACAGAGGTTTCTTGAATCAGGAAAAATGGAGTAGGGGCATATATGTGATATGTGCAGGACCGAGGATAATGCGCTATGAGATACCCTATTATATTCTCACGATATTTAGATATGAGCCGGGTCATCGGATCAAGTGTTGATTCGATGAATCGGTACATGATATATTAGTCGGTTATATTCGATATAGCCGGATTGTCGGATCAAGTGTTGATTCGATAATTTAATGTATAATAATATATATGATATATTGCATTAAATTATCTAATATTGGCTCGCTTTATTATTTCATTTTCTCATGGATAATACATTGATATATATATGCGATATATATTAATTGTATTATTTTCTTTTGTTACAAATATATAATATATATGTGATATATATTATTGTAACATGATATGATTAATAATGAAACATGTTTAGTGAAGATTAAACAAGGTTAGGGTTTGATTTGGGTTAGTTCCTTTTTGCACCTTCTAGAAGGATTTCTTTTGTCATAAGTTAGATATTATGGTTGATATTTTTTTATGACTCATTCTTTAACCAAACCAAACTCTAGCCCTAGTTAATTCTCTACAAGGGTTATCCTTGTCATCCTTGACCATGGTTGTATTATTATTCATATATTCATTTCATTATTCATCACAAAAGGCTTAATTGATTTTCCATCTTCATCTTGAACCTTGAGCTTTGAGAACGCTTACTAGGTTTTCATTTTGTGATGATTTCATGTGAGAATTTGATATAAAAAGAAAGCATAAATACTACTCCATCATCCTCATCTAATGTAGCCAATTAGATTATGGTGTTCACCTTATTAGAGCGAGAGAGCTTGAGTTATAGCAATTTCGACGTAGATCATCGGAGAAAAGGAACACTACAAGCTAGCATGGATCGTTCGAGTCGTGGAGCCTCTCTTGAGTCTGGGAGATCGTGGATCGTGGCGAATGGACTTCTACTCGGAGCTTATGAAGCGAAGGAGCGGACTACAAAGGTTGTAATCTGATTGATCTTGGTTCCTTGTGTGTAGGTTTAGAAAATGAATAGAATTCACAATCAAAGAATTATTTGACCGCAATCAATAACGGTGTCAAATGTAGCACGTTAGTAAGTGCAGATCGTCCACAGGGAAAGTGTAATCGTTCGTGTTTCGAATTAGATGAGTCGAAACTGTCAGTGTATATGCCCTAGAGGCCATTACTGTATCATACTAGTTTGTATATTACTTAATGGAAGCTTGGGATATTCACCTTGTATATACAATCTTGCTCAAAATAGCAGTATGCTACTTGGTTTGTTTCTACTTCAATGTGTACATATGTTTATTTTAGTATATCACCTATACACATTAGTGGAGCCCTTAGGAACTTTGCTTGATTACCAGCGTTGTGATGGCAGTTACACTAGTGGGGGCTGGGTAATCTATAAGCATATCTTTATGCAGGTCCCTAGTCGCAGGACTATCGAGACAAGGCATCGATACTCCGAAGTAGACTAGCGTATGCGCTTCTCATCCCAGTGTGGGAGATGGTCTGTCCCACAGCCATCAGTACGTCGTACTGGAGATAGTATGCGGGTGCTCGTTGGGTTACGAGTACACTGGACAGGACTCGTCGGGAACTGACTGGTTGGTATTATACCTATCGCCAGTTATCAGTTCCCAGGTGACATGAGTACAGCTTAGTCCGCTGACTTGACACTGTCACTTCGCCTCGAGTGTGTTCCCACTGTGCTTTGATTACTACCCTACCACGGCTCAAAGGAGTCGTGCAAACAAGTAATAGTTGGGTGCAGTCCCGAAGCATTTGGAGGCAGTGACGGTTAGACAGGATTCGTCTCTCCCGGTATTGGCGGTTGACATCGCGCTGTGTCTAAGAGAGCCATTACACGAGTAGTCCCTGGCCAGGGCAAGCGAGATATACTGGTAGGCTTCCAGTGTTATCTCAGGGTGTTTTGGGCTTTACTCCGACACGACTTGTACCGCTATTAGGGGACCGATGTTTACCGCCCCCCTAGGCCCGCCATGCGATGTATCAGATGAACAGACCGGACTGTACGGAGACAGTCACAGTCAGACTCAGTAGGAGTTCAGATGGGTTTCACCTCGTCAGTCTTCTTGTCGGCATCTACCTCGGGACCGTTACGCACAGCTAGTGCTGCTTACGTTCTGTGGTCAAACTCACTGCCAGCGTAGTGTCGAGTCTTTAGAGTCCCACACAGAAAGCTATTTCGCCTTTAGGCAAAAGAGTAGAGTTCGCATGGTTTTGCGACAGGTCACATGGTTTTGCGATAGGGTTCGGTCACATCCGTGCACTTGTGCACGTTTAGTGTCCGGACAGTTAACACTAGCGGGCTTTGGTTTAAGCCAGATCCTAGTGTACGTTCTGGGATTGATTTTATCTCGTATGTATTCGTGTTCCTCGGAACGCGGATGCGGGTGTGTATGCACAGTTGACGGAGAGACAGAGGCAGAGGATTCTCATTAGGGTTGTTGACTGTTGACCATTGACTTCTTGCTAAACCCTAATGAGAATATGATATATGATTAATAATATTATTAATTAAGTATTATGGTGACATGGTTGTTGAGGGGTTGACTTTGTTGACTTTGTTGACCGGTTGACTAGGTTGGACTAGTTGACCATCATGATGACAATGGCTATCATTTCATGGCAAATACTTTTTGCTTGCTTGTTCTCTTATGAAAAATGAGTGCATGAAATGATATGGCTATTGTAGCTTATACCATCACATAATACTTGATTGCTATATTTGGTTATGATGGCTTTTGGATTATGAGAGCCAAGAGAGAAAAGTTTTTCTCATTCTTTCATTTTCATTCTCTTTCTTGTTCTTGAGCTCTCATCCTCTTCCTCTTGCTCTCCCTCTCTTTGGTCTATGGTTCACTTGTCTCATGTGTTGAGAACCAAGAACCATAGAGAAAAATCCCAACACACTCTCCTCTACTCACTCTAGTTCACAAGGTTTAGCAAACCGAGTGAACTAGTTTCTTCAAAACTCGAAGAAGAAGCCAAAGGTAGAAGCTTTCGGGTGGATCGATCTTCGGCGCAAGGAGACGACGGGGTGAAGCCGATCCGGACAACCATCAAGTGTAGAAGACGAAGGAGTTCAAGAAAGAAAGGTATAACCCCCTAACCGAGTAGTTAACAACTCTTAGTTAGGTTGTTAGGTAGCTAAGTTTAACAAAGATCCGGTTTTGAGTCCATGTTACCGCCTCTAGAAAATCGTTTTTCACCAAATTCCGCAAGCCCGTAAGTACCGGGAGAGGTAGCATGGACTTACAGTGGTATCAGAGCCAGGTTAAACACTACCTAACATGTTAGCATAGTAACTAGAAATTCGATCGGAGAAAAAGTCGCGAAATACACCCCGATTTCAAACTTGCTGTCGATTTTCCAAGTGCTGTAAAAGTAATAAATCATGCTTCAAAAATCGACTCAGGGTTTTTATAGTATACTGTAGAAAAACGGTCCAGAGATCCCATCAAACCGCCGCGGAAACGCGGCAATAGCTTGCTATTGCCGCGGTTCCGCGGCCGATTAAGCTCCTCTGTGGATCGTCTTCATTGCAGTTTGTTCTATGGGGTATTTTGGGATTTTTGGTATATGTTTTTTCAGCCCAGATTTTCCAGAAAGAAAAATTTGTTTTTGGGGCTTTAAAAACCGTATTTTGATCAAGTTTCTAAAGACTTAAGCTGACGGGTTTATTTCCGTGATGTGATATTTGTATTGAACGTCTGCTAATCGCTATATGTCGATTAGTGGGAGTTATACAAATCTGTGATCTGTAATGTTATTGGTTTGTGTATATGAATTTATTGGATTGTTGAGGGTGAATAGCCGGGGGTTGTGAGACGAGAGTTTTCTTTTCTTTCAATTCATGTAAATTTGTAAATTGATGTAATAATTATTTATATGGCCACACAACCGGGTCGGTGTTGTAGCCGTCATTGTATAATTTCTTTTTACTGTTTTTGCTCCTAGGATAGACCCATGGAGGGGGTGCACAAACTACCGGGTATCCTGAAGTGCCGAGTGGCCTACTCACGGAGTTGAGGGAGGTTGCTTCGTTTCGGGTACTTGGCGGGTAGTTTGCCGTACCCGTAGGGGTCTTGGGTGGGGTATTGACTATTCACCGCGACCGTGTAATCTGCTTTTCGTTACAGGCTCGTACGAATTGCGGGTTCCTAGTATATCCAATGTGTTCATCTGTGATCTGAAATGGCTATCATTGCAATATATCTATATATGATATTATTTAGGCGTTGCTTATGTTTTACAGCCGCGCTAGCCCAGCCCCCGCTCTGTCGTTAGTTAAGTAATCTAACGGGTAATGACGGGGCCCCGTGGCGAATGCGAATGGCATAAGCGTACGTCATATTTTGGTTGTTTTCTGCAATGGTAGGATTAAATGATGGGACGCATTAAAAGAACTAATGCAAGAATATCACGCATTAAAAGAACTAATAAAAGAAAATAAACCAAGTAAAAGTCGTTGGAACACTTTCGAAAAACCACTCGGTTCTTTTCAAAACCAAATTTTAAAATGCGGAGTTTGAGCCACTCCTTTTAAAAGCTATCTCGTTCCATCGATTATATCAAGTTCACTACGTTCACGGTTTCGCCAAAACCATTCGTAGCCCTCCGTCGTTTCACATGAATAGTCAATAGTATTCAAGCTATGTATGTTAGCCAAAGTCAAGGCATAGTGATTGGTAACTATTGGGTATTCATGTGTAGCATAGATAGATGCGTTGGTTTGGGACAGTCGTACTGCCATTTTGGCCAAAGTCAAGGGTAGGTACGGGTGGGTCCAAATTAACCTGGAGAATGACGGGTAGAACTTGACATGTGACTTATGATATTTTGGCCAAAGTCAAGGTCATAAGAGCATGGGGAAAAAATCCACATCGGGAGTTTCAAAAGAACTGAAACTTGCTAGTGTTGCATACCATGTGGAGTGTGATGATTCTGGTAGGATTCCTTCAGTTTCGTCACGCGATGATATTTGGATCCCGATTTTACTGTGAGTATATGCTACTCCTCGGGAAATTTCTCACTTAACGATCAATGCAATAAACCTAGTAGGTGTCTAGAAAGGTGTTAGCGGGGCTACGCCCCCAGGGAAAAGATGTTCTTAAATTAAGGAACTTCGCGAAAGCGTTGGAAAACCTCACTCGAAGTACCGACACTAGCCTGGCTGAACGGTTAAGCAAGTATTGTACGGTGAGATTGATCCTGACTAATTCTTCCTTTTTGGTTTGAGGAGGGATTCGAGAAACAGTGGGAGTCATCCTGTTTAGACAAACTAAAAACCATTCTAAACTTGCAAGAGCATCATGCTGAGTGTTTCTTCTCTCTCTCTTAATTGCAGCGACCAATCGACATGACTGGACTTAAATTACTTCTAAATAAAAACATACTGACAGGGCCAAACTACAAAGATTGGCTCAGGAATGTCAAAATGGAAATCACTTACGACAAGCTGGGGTATCTTCTTACCACCAAAGCTCCCCCTGTCCCAGGTCCCACCTCCAGCGTCGCGGATAAGGAAATCCGTAAGACTTGGGAGATCGATTGCGCGAAGGCCAAATGCCTCGTGCTTGCCTCTATGGAGAACGAACATCAGAGGAGGCACGAGAATATGGACCTTGAATCCATATTTCTTCATACAAAAGAACTGTATGGAGAGTAGTCTCGTATCGCAAGATACGAAGTGTCGAAGAAGTTATTTTCGGCAAGGTTGGCCGTCGGATCATCGGTAGCGGAACACGTGCTTAAGATGATTGGCTACATAGAAGAGCTCGCGGACCTTGGGACCACGTTAGAGAATGAGCTCTATACGGATTTGATTCTCCAGTCCCTTCCTTCCACTTACGCCCAGTTTATCCTGAACTTCAACTTACAAGAAAAGGAAGTTGAACTTTCAGAACTCCTCAACATGCTGAGAAGCGCAGAGGGCACCCTACAGAAAGGTAGGGAAACATCCACTTTGTTTGTTGGAGGATCTTCCTCTTCTAGGTTCAAGGCGAAAGCCAAGGGAAAGAAGAAGAAAGCCCCCGCCAAACCAAGGGGCGGTGTTAGTAAAGTGGATACGAAGGGAAAAGAAAAAGCAAAAGCAACAAAGAAAGCGGGGCAGCTTGTGGATAAAGAAGAATGCTTCTATTGTCATAAGAAGGGACACTGGAAGAATGATTGCAGGGCTTGGAAGGCCAGAACACAGGATCTGAAGCAGGTTGCGGCTTCAGCTTTAGGTGTGCATGTTATTGAAAACTGTCTTTCAATAAACTCTACTTCCTTGGTATTGGATACCGGATCAGGATCTCATATCTGTAATTCTTTGCAGGCGTTGAGAAACCGTAGGTTTTTGAAGGCAGGTGACATGACCCTCAAAGTTGCAAACGGAGCTAGCATGGATGCTAAGGCCGTGGGGGACTATCACCTGGGAATGTCAGATGGACATGTTTTGGTTTTGCGTAATTGCTTTTTTGTACCCAACGCAACTTGTAATATCATTTTTGTATCTTTGACTTCTAAAGAAGGTTATGAATTTGCGTTTGTAAGCAATGTTGTAAACATTCACCTTAATCAAGTTCTGATTGGGTCAGGTACATTAAGCAATGGTATATACGTATTAAACCAACCACAGATTTTCAATGTCCAGAATACACACAAAAGAAAGTCTCCAGAAATCAATCAGACTTTCTTATGGCATTGTAGACTGGGTCACATCAATGAGAGAAGGTTGACGAAGTTACATACAGAAGGATATTTGAATCTGTTCGAATATCAATCGTATGCCACTTGTCAATCCTGTCTCAAAGGAAAGATGACAAAGACTCCGTTCACTGGACACGGAGTAAGAGTGAGCGAGCTCTTGGGACTCGTACACAGCGACGTGTGCGGTCCAATGTCTACACATGCGTGAAGCGGTTATTCTTACTTCATTACTTTTACGGATGACTTTTCAAGGTACGGTTATGTCTTCTTAATGAAACATAAGTCCGAAGCCTTTGGAAAATTCCAGGAATATAAGAATGAAGTAGAAAAACAAACCGGCAAAAGTATCAAGATTCTAAGATCGAATCGAGGTGGTGAATACTTGAGTGCCGAGTTCCTGGACTATTTAAAAGAGAACGGAATTCTCTCTCAGCTTTCTCCTCCATACACTCTGCAACATAACGGTGTATCGGAGAGACGAAACCGAACCCTATTGAATATGGTACGGTCCATGATGAGTAACGCTGAGTTACCGCGATCATTCTGGGGGTATGCGCTAGAATCAACTGCATACCTTTTGAACCGAGTTCCCACTAAGACTGTGCCTACTACACCATATGAGATGTGGTGTGGGAAGAGACCCTATCTTAATCACATTAAGACATGGAGAAGTCCAGCTTTTGTTAAAAAGCAGCATGCGGACAAGCTCGAGGCACGCTCAGTACAGTGCAAGTTTGTGGGATATCCAAAGAACTCCAAGGGATATTTCTTCTACTGCGAAGAGGAACAAAAGGTTTTTGTTTCTCGTCATGCCCACTTTCTAGAACACCAGTTCTTAGAAAAGGAAATTAGTGAGGGCGCTGTAGAATTGGAAGAAATTCCAGAACCACAGACTATTACTGAAAGCTTAGTGGAACCAGAGGGTTCAAAAGAACAGGACATTCCTACGCCGCTCCGCAGGAGTAGTAGGCAGTCTCATCCGCCCAAGAGATACTACGGTTTTCTCATAGACGGGGACAGAGAGGATTGCATCATAGATTATGATGAGCCTACTAGCTTCCAGCAGGCCGTTCAGAGCGTTGACTCGGAAAAATGGCTGGATGCAATGCGGACCGAAATGGAGTCCATGTACACCAACAAAGTATGGACGTTGGACGTTGCTCCAGACGGGGTAAAACCCGTAGGATGCAAGTGGATCTTCAAAAGGAAGATTGTTGTAGATGGACAGGTTGAGACCTATAAAGCTAGACTGGTTGCAAAGGGTTCTCGTCAAAGACCTGGTAGGGACTATGACGAGACCTTTTCTCCAGTAGCTATGCTGAAATCCATTCGGATCCTTCTTGCCATTGCTGCCTTCCACTATTATGAGATTTGGCAGATGGACGTAAAGACCGTTTTTCTAAATGGAAATTTAGAGGAGTGTGTCTATATGGACCAGCCAGAGGGTTTCATTCAGAGTGGGAGCAGCGGAAAGGTGTGCAAGTTGCTTAAGTCCATCTATGGACTAAAGCAGGCATCGCGGAGTTGGAACATATGCTTTGATGAAACGGTCAAGGAATTTGGCTTTATTAAAAATCCAGATGAACCATGCATCTATAGTAGATTTGTAGCGAGAACTGTAGTATTCCTCGTTTTATACGTGGATGACATTCTCTTAATAGGAAATTACATTCCTATGCTACAATCTGTCATGGCGTTCTTGTCACACAGGTTCTCCATGAAAGACCTGGGTGATGCATCATACATCCTGGGGATCCGGATCCATCGTGATAGATCCAAGAGGATATTAGGACTTTTGCAGTCCAGGTACATCGACACCATACTGAAAAGATTCAGTATGGAAGATTCCAAGCGCGGTAACTTACCGGCTTGTCACGGGATCACCCTGTCTAAAGAGATGTCTCCCAAGACTGATTTGGAGAGGGATCGCAAGTCTATTATACCCTACGCTTCTGCGGTAGGCTCTATAATGTATGCGATGTTGTGTACCAGACCGGATGTAGCTTATGCACTGAGTGTGGTAAGCCGGTATCAGTCAAACCCTGGGGAGAAACATTGGATAGCGGTAAAGAACATTCTCAAGTAACTGAGAAGGACTAAGGAGATGTTCTTGGTGTATGGCGAAAAAGACCTCCAGATCGAGGCCTTTGCTGACTCCATCTTCCAAAGTGAAAAGGATGATTCCAAGTCCATGTCGGGTTTTGTCTTTACCCTCAATGGAGGGGCGGTGTGTTGGAAGAGTTCCAAACAGGAAACCGTTGCAGACTCGACGATGGAAGCGGAATACATCGCTGCATCTGATGCCGCAAAAGAAGCTGTCTGGATGAGGAAGTTCTTGAAAGAACTTCAGGTGGTTCCGTCCATTGTTGATCCAATACCTCTATATTGCGACAACAACGGGGCTATAGCTTTAGCGAAGGAACCCAGGTCCCATCAGAGATCCAGACACATCTTGAGGCGGTATCACCTGATCAGGGAGATCGTGGATCGCCAAGAGATCGAGGTTCGGAGGGTTGCTTCAGAAGATAACACTGCAGATCCATTCACCAAGGCCTTTCCCCAGACTCAGTTCGAGCGGCTGATCGAGATGATAGGTCTTCGATACGCCAGTACATGGCCTTAGTGCAAGTGGGAGTTGTTAGTGTATATGCCCTAGAGGCCATTACTGTATCATACTAGTTTGTATATTACTTAATGGAAGCTTGGGATATTCACCTTGTATATACAATCTTGCTCAAAATAGTAGTATGCTACTTGGTTTGTTTCTACTTCAATATGTACATGTGTTTATTTTAGTATATCACCTATACACATTAGTGGAGCCCTTAGGATCTTTGCTTGATTACCAGCGTTGTGATGGCAGCCACACTAGTGGGGGCTGGGTAATCTATAAGCACATCCTTATGCAGGTCCCTAGTCGCAGGACTATCGAGACAGGGAATCGATACTCCGGAGTAGACTAGCGTATGCGCTTCTCATCCCAGTGTGGGAGATGGTCTGTCCCACAGCCATCAGTACGTCGTACTGGAGATAGTATGCGGGTGCTCGTTGGGTTACGAGTACACTGGACAGGACTCGTCGGGAACTGACTGGTTGGTATTATACCTATCGTCAGTTATCAGTTCCCAGGTGACATGAGTACAGCTTAGTCCGCTGACTTGACACTGTCACTTCGCCTCGAGTGTGTTCCCACTGTGCTTTGATTACTACCCTACCACGGCTCAAAGGAGTCGTGCAAACAGGTAATAGTTGGGTGCAGTCCCGAAGCATTTGGAGGCAATGACGTTTAGACAGGATTCGTCTCTCCCGGTATTGGGGGTTGACATCTCGCTGTGTCTAGGAGAGCCATTACACGAGTAGTCCCTGGCCAGGGCAAGCGAGATATACTGGTAGGCTTCCGGTGTTATCTCCGTGTGTTTTGGGCTTCACTCCGACACGACTTGTACCGCTATTAGGGGACTGACGTTTACCGCCCCCCTAGGCCCGCCATGCGATGTATCAGACGAACAGACCGGACTGTACGGAGACTGTCACAGTCAGACTCAGTAGGAGTTCAGATGGGTTTCACCTCGTCAGTCTTCTTGTCGGCATCTACCTGGGGACCGTTATGCACAGCTAGTGCCGCTTGCGGTCTATGGTTAAACCCACTGCCAGCGTAGTGTCGAATCTTTAGAGTCCCACACAGAAAGCTATTTCGCCTTTAGGTAAAAGAGTAGAGGTCGCATGGTTTTGCGACAGGTCGCATGGTTTTGCGACAGGGTTCGGTCACATCCGTGCACTTGTGCACGTTTAGTGTCCGGACAGTTAAAACTTGCTGGCTTTGGTTTAAGCCAGATCCTAGTGTACGTTCTGGGATTGATTTTATCTCGTATGTATGCGTGTTCCTCGGAACGCGGATGCGGCTGTGTATACACAGTTGACGGAGAGACAGAGGCAGAGGATTCTCATTAGGGTTGTTGACTGTTGACCATTGACTTCTTGCTAAACCCTAATGAGAATATGATATATGATTAACAATAATATTAATTAAGTATTATGGTGACATGGTTGTTGAGGGGTTGACTTTGTTGACTTGTTGACTTTGTTGACCAGTTGACTAGGTTGGACTAGTTGACCATCATGATGACAATGGCTATCATTTCATGGCAATGACTTTTTGCTTGCTTGTTCTCTTATGAAAAATGAGTGCACGAAATGATATGGCTATTGTAGCTTAAACCATCACATAATACTTGATTGCTATGTTTGGTTATGATGGCTTTTGGATTATGAGAGCCAAGAGAGAAAAGTTTTTCTCATTCTTTCATTTTCATTCTCTCTCTTGTTCTTGAGCTCTCATCCTCTTCCTCTTGCTCTCCCTCTCTTTGGTCTATGGATCACTTGTCTCATGTGTTGAGAACCAAGAACCATAGAGAAGAATCCCAACACACTCTCCTCTACTCACTCTAGTTCACAAGGTTTAGCAAACCGAGTGAACTAGTTTCTTCAAAGCTCGAAGAAGAAGCCAAAGGTAGAAGCTTTCGGGTGGATCGATCTTCGGTGCAAGGAGACGACGGGGTGAAGCCGATCCGGACAACCATCAAGTGTAGAAGACGAAGGAGTTCAAAAAAGAAAGGTATATCCCCCTAACCGAGTAGTTAACAACTCTTAGTTAGGTTGTTAGGTAGCTAAGTTTAACAAAGATCCGGTTTTGAGTCCATGTTACCGCCTCTAGAAAATCGTTTTTCACCAAATTCCGCAAGCCCGTAAGTACCGGGAGAGGTAGCATGGACTTACAGAAACTTTAAGGAAAAGAAAAGAAAACAATTCATGATTTGTAAAATTGCATTTCAAGAATTAGAAAAATCTAGACCTAAGAAAGCATTAAAATCAAGAAGTGATAATTTGTGATGATTTCCAAACCAACAATCAAGATTCGATGTGTAGCTCGTTGGAGTAGATCGGATCTATAGATGTGATGAGATCTAAAGATTTCATGTTCTTATCCATTAACTAATTGATACTAGATCGATGATGATTCATCGAGGTTAAGGATCTTGCGAAGAAGCTAGGGTTTCCTCGTCTTATCCTTTATCCTTTCGATGAATCTCATTCAAATTCTATCTTCTAGTTAATCAAATGACCAATCGTTGTTCCTTAGTTTTGAGTGAACACAATCAAGAAAGGATCATCCCGAAACAAGGTCATCGATCATTTGATTCACAAGAATTTACAATCGTTATAGGATTTAAGAATTGTAAAAGAATCTAAATCATCATCATTCTATTGATTGTCACAACTCCTATACGAGCAGAGTTTACTCAAACATCATAATAACAAACGCAATCACAAATTGAGATCGAATCATAATGTTTGAATCAAAAGATAAGCAAGATATAGAAATTTCACCTTTATTTATCGACAAATTTCGTTACAACTCTCTTGAATTTACAAAAGGAAGGAACTAGATCGTCGATTTCGGCTTCGCTCGGCCCCTTGAGTCGCGGATCTTCTTGGATCTCTTGCTTCGATGAAATCTGGCGTCGCTTTCTAAAGGTTGAAGGCTTCTTGCTTGAATGGTACTCGGGATCTTGATCTTGATCTTGATTTTGAATTGGAATTAGGGTTAGGGTTTGAGACACAAGTTGTGTCACTCAACTTGTGTTAGAAATGGAGGAGATTAGAGATTAGCCATTAACCCTAGATCTAGGCTCCCTTTTATAGACCATCCAAAACCTTAGATCTAGGATTCAAAATTTGAATTTCCCTCCAAAAGTTTGTTAAAGAGAGCCTTATAGAAATAGTTTGTTAAGCCGAGCCTTCTAGATGAGCCACGTGGTGAATCTGGAGTCTTCTGGAAGCTTGGCCGTTAGATGTAAGGCACGTGTCACGCCGCGGATCCGCGGCGTAAGTGTGCTCCTGCCGCGGATCCGCGGCGCTCTGTGGACCTTAGTGCTTGGGATTTCTGGTAAATGTTTGGGATGACACTTGGGCCTTTTCCTGATATGTTGAATTTAATATTTCCTTCTGGATTGCTACCAGCTCTCAAGTCTTTGAGTTGGCATAATTTTTGGTCAGCACTATGACAATTTTGGCCTTTCTTCTGGAATTTCCTGCATAGACTCCAAGACAAGAGTTGCGCTATACAAGAATGATGCGATGCCATGATAAACATACAAATTCCCTAAAAGTGCCGGTTTTAAAGTCTAACACATGCAATCTGGTATTTCAGAGATGTTTTGCTAATATGTGCAATATGAATACCGAACACTTCTAGATGAGTGCAAATGATAGGGAAATTGCCATTTTAACAATGCAGTATTTTCGACTGATCAAATTCCCCCAAACTTATTTTCGATCGTCTCGATCGAATTGTTTTATTAAAAAGAGAAGGCGAAAATAAAGAAAGAGAAAAACTAACTAGCACACTTTCGTAGGCAACACGATTGCACTGAGCACGTGCAACAAGCCTTTAAACCTCTAGGTGTCCCTAGTAGGAGGAGTGTTGTCTCCTGAGGGTTTTCAGCGGATTGCACCCACAAAATCCAATAATAAAAGGAAGATCATGAATATTACATTTAAAGAAAAGAATAGAAAAAGAAAAGCCTTGAAAATTAGGGTTTCCAACTAAGCTAGCTTTTAGGTTGTCATGAGCCCTATCTTAATGGTCATGAAAAGATGTCAGAAATCACGTCTTCTCTCAATAAAACATCGTCTTATTATTCATTCCTATCTTTCTTCCAAACATCGATCATATAACCTTGCGTGTGTGTAAAGGACATCCCTACACCCGGAGAATTCAATTCAAGCTATCATACTCTTGCCTATCAGCCTCAGTACTTTTTGATTAATGAATATTTAGATGTGCTCACACACTTTCATGCGACCGTTAATACTTCTTGAGGTACTAACCAACCGATTACTCATGTGCTTTCTTATTTGGTGTATTTTCCTCATCTTGCTCCACCTCAGGCATAGCAGTGACTCCCAGACCAGTTGGCCTTAGGGCACTGGGCGAAGAGGCACCCTCGCTATATATTTTTTATTGCCCTTGGCGATAACAAAACCAGTGTCCATTTTTCTCACCACTTTATATTTTCTTCATTTTTTTTATTTCCTTCATACTTCGGCTTTAAGACAAGAGCATTTCAAGGTGTCCTCTACTATCCCGGGCTTCAGGACGTGTGTAAGTGCGAATAGGAGGGTATCAACGTTCAAAATGTTTGGCTTCCATAATAGGAACTACTTTTCAGACTTATTTTTATCCTCAGATTAGTGACTTCCTTCATCTTACTAACCCTTGGGACAACGGCTCATAACTACTTATTACTAGTTCGTATAAGAAAAGTTCTAATTTTCTTAGTTTTCTTAAATTTTTCTAATCTTATGGATGTAATTTTTCACTATCTAATCCATTATTATTTTATTTATGTACAAAAATATTTTTATCTTTTTGAATTTTTTAAAAAATTTTATAGGTTTTCAAAAAAAATGTTTTGTGCTTATGCAAATGACATGGAAATGATGCGAAAATAAGCACAAACCTCCCCTAAACTTGTTTTATGTAAAAAATTTCTTTTCAAGAGCCAGAAAAAATGTACCTTCCCAAACTTGAGTTATGCAATGTTAATTTTTGAAAATCACATGAGGGGGTCAAAAATCAATGGTCGATGCCAAGCTTCGCAAAGACCAAACGTTAACACCAACCATTCAAAAATTTTATCAATGCAGTGCTCTGGTTGGTGGAAGAAGAAGTGGGAAAAGGGTAAGGGGTGGAATAGAATGTGTGTGCGTCTCATTTTGGAGAGACGATGCAGTGAATGTGATGGATTACTCGCATTCCTTTTACATTTCAGAAGAAGGGGTGGAGGTTCAGTTTCAATGTTTGGGAGACGATTCATCTCAACACCCGTGTTATTCAAAAATGCGAGTTCATCAGCGAAGATCTCCTCAAAAGTTTCATCAATACCTCGAAAAACAATGTCATCACAAAGTGCGGGGTGATCTTCAGACTCTAAAAGCGGTTCATAATCAGTGTTAGTTGTTGACCCGGACATCTCGGTGGAAGAGTCCGTATGTGTATGATACATAGTTGGGTCAAACAACAACATATGAAAAGAGTCTAGATCGGTATCAGGAGGATCATCAAATTCGCTGCTGTCGACATCCATTAAGTCGACAGAACAGACCTGAGCAGTAAGTTCGGAGGGTACACTTCCCAACTTGTAAATGTTTAGCTCAATTGACTTATTCCCGAAGGATATGGTCATAGAACCATTACGACAGTTGATGATAGCGTTGGAAGTGGCCAAAAAGGGGCGACCTAAAATCACCGGAATTTGATTCCGTGTGTTCGCTACAGGCTGTGTATCAATTACAATAAAGTCCACAGGGAATATAAATTCCCCGATTTTTATTAACACATCCTCCAGTTCACCCCTAGGTTTGGTGCTTGATCGGTCAGCTATCTGGAGAGTGCAATGGGTTGGCTTTAACTCTCCGATCCCTAACTGCTCATAGACTGAGAAAGGAAGCAGGTTAACACTTGCGCCAAGGTCTAGTAGAGCACGGTTAATGTGTTCTTCCCCAGTAGAAATGGAAATAGTAGGATATCCAGGATCCTTACGTTTCCTCGGTAATTGTTGGGGGAAAGCCGTGTCTACAGTCTTTGCCATGAAAATCTTCTTGGGCACTTGTTTCTTCCTCTTTCTAGTGCACAAGTTTTTAAGAACTTTCGCATACGCGGGGACTTGTTGGATAGCATCTAGAAGAGGGATGTTGATGTTAACCTGTTTAAACATCTCAGTGATCTTCTCCATTTGTGGACCCAGTGTGTTTCCCCTTAACCGATTTGGGTAAGGAGCTTGAGCAATAAGATCAAGGTCCAACATTGGAGAAGATCGTGTGGGTGGAAACGATCTAAGAATAGGAGTGGGGATCGTTTTCTGTGTGGTAGAAGAGGTGGGCTGAGGTGTCGAGCCATGGGGAAAACGGAGAATATGCTCGGAAGAAGGTGGTGGGGTAGAAAAACTGGGGTCAAAAATAGAAGTAGAAGTGGAAGGAAAGGTCTCAGCCGGGGTATCATCGATAGATTTTTCAGTGTCATCATTCTCTTCCCCAGCGTGATTGTCAAGAACTCTTTCAGATCTCAACGTGATTGCATTCACATGATGTGAATAGCCAGGATTGGGTAAAGGTTGAGTTGGAAGTTTCCCTTTCTCTCTTGCACTCATTTCAGCTTTTAATCGTGCAATTTCTTCTTCCATCGATTTAATAGTCTCACTTCGAGAAATGGAGTTTCTCTTTATATCATCGACGGAAGACTTTATTGTCAAAAGCAAATTCATGAATGAAGAGGATTCATCAGCACCGGTCAACTGCAAAGGATTAGACGGTGCAGGTGTGTTGACCGGGTTTTGGAAATTTTTTGCTTGAAAGGGGTGCTGACTCAATTGTGGTTGCTGTTGTGGTGGAGGGACCCTTTGGAAATTGTGTTGGTTTGGAACCTTATTTTGATTTTGTGATTGGTTCCAAGCAAAATTTGGGTGATTCCTCCAACCCTGATTATATGTGGAAGAAAATGGGTCGTTTCCAGGTCTTTGTTGGTAAGCAGAATTGATATGCTCATGACCTTGAAACGGAGAATTTATTGGACATTCTTCCGTCAAATGTGAAGGATCAGAATAGCAGCCACATACAGTTTTGGAGAGTGACATTTGATTTAGGGCGGCAGCTAAAAATTTGTTTTCCATAGCGTCGAATTTCTTGTGTAAAGCTGAAATTTCAGCTCTAACTCCTATGGAAACTTCCGATTGGTTAGTGCCAGCCCTAGACGATTGACTCACACCCTCCCACTATAAAGATTTTTCAGTGAAATCTTCTAGAAATTTCCAGGCTTCCCCATCATCTTTGGTCATAAAGTTGCCTTGACACATTAATTCAAGGATCTGTCTTGTGTTTGGATTAATGCCCTCATTAATGATTCGGCACAGATCCCACCTGGGGATTCCATGATGTGGACATTGAACTAACAGATCCTTAAAGCGTTCAAGACATTGTGAAAATGTTTCATTTGGAAGCTGGGTGAATTGATTTATTTCGCTGCGGACTCGAGCTATTTTATGATGTGGGTAGAATTTCTTAAGGAATGCTTTGACGAATTCTTCCCAGTTTGTAATGGAATGTGCGGTTGTGTTATACAGCCACTTCTCGGCTATATCGCACAAGGTGAATGGGAGAAGACGAAGACGCATAGCATCCACAGAAAGCTGTGAGGTACCCATCATAGCGCATACATTTTCAAATTTGGTGATAAAGATATATGCGTCTTCAGACTCGAGACCGTGAAATTTTGGTAGAAGGTTGATGTATTGGGGTTTAATCTGAAAATTGTCCCGGTTGGCTGGTGGAATGGAGAGACAGGTGGAAAGGGGACCTCGAATAGGATAACACCTCTCTTGGAGAGAGATGCGGGGTGGATTCTGCGCACCAACGGACGGCGGCAGATTAGTGGAAAAGAAGTTCGATGGAGTCGGATCCATCGATGTGCGTGTGGTGGTGGGTAAAGAAAGGGTAAATATAGAAATACCGACTTTAGGGTCGATCGAAGGGACGCGGACTAAACGGGCACTAGAATCCCGTGTCCAGCCTATCTTGCACTAAAAAGGGTTAGTACAAGTGGCAGCGTGATTTATAATTAGGGGAGAGAATGAATGTGGTTGGTGTTTGTTTTGAAAAATGGACGGATTTTTGAAAAAATGATGCGAGCACAACAAATGCAACAAGCAAAACCCTAATTCTATGGTCGCCTAGGTCAAAGCTCTAGACCGCTCCTAACTGCCAAAAGACAAGTCGCAGGATAAATCCTCCACTGCCTCTTTGTCTCTCCTGTGGCCAGGTAAGTGCCAGGTAAGTGGGAAGGTACTCCACTACGTAAGTAGTGGGCCTAATTAATAACCACTAGCCTTAGAAACACTTGCCTTAGACACCACAAAAGAAACGCTGATAAACAATGAATTACCCACGGCCTTCTCTTGTCCTAAGTGAGCGTGACGGTCCTTAGAGACATTTCTAGATCTTTTTTAGTTAATGAGGGTAAATGCGGATGCAAGTTTGTGATTTTTGGGGCTTAGGAAGGGTAATGAACTCCCCACCTAATCTGGATTTGGTCGTGCCCCTTAAATTCTGTATTATTTATGCAAACAACCAAGAATCAAAAACACGCACAATTTATTTTGCTTTTGCGGCGCTGCGATTTATTTGCAAAGAAACCTGCACAAAATTGTTATTTGCAGTAGACAGAGAAGGAGATAACAAAGTAATAGAGCACCTGAGAAATTTTGGAACAGTGAGCGTCCTGAACCGCCGCGGAAACGCGGTGGGAGTCAACAAATGCCGCGGAAATGCGGTAGGATGAAGAGATCACTGCAATAAAATTTTGAGTACTGTTCCTGTCCACCTCAAGAGCTCTCTGGAATGCTCTGAAATTTTTTTCTCAAGCTCCACAAATTCCAGATTTCCTCGCAACAAATCACAACGAATCGTTTAGGGTTTGCGCGAATTTTGATCTAAAAATATAGATGGAATAAAATTTTCAACTCAAATTTCAAAATACGAACAATTAGCGCACAATCCCCGGCAACGGCGCCATTTGATTGATCTTGGTTCCTTGTGTGTAGGTTTAGAAAATGAATAGAATTCACAATCAAAGAATTATTTGACCGCAATAAATAACGGTGTCGAATGTAGCGTGTTAGTAAGTGCGGATCGTCCATAGGGAAAGTGTAATCGTTCATGTTTCGAATTAGATGAGTCGAAACTTTAAGGAAAAGGAAAGAAAACAATTCATGATTTATAAAATTGCATTTCAAGAATTAGAAAAATCTAGATCTAAGAAAGCATTAAAATCAAGAAGTGATAATTTGTGATGATTTCCAAACCAACAATCAAGATTCGAAGTGTAGCACGTAGGAGTAGATCGGATCTATAGATGTGATGAGATCTAAAGATTTCATGTTCTTATCCATTAACTAATTGATACTAGATCGATGATGATTCATCGAGGTTAAGGATCTTGCGAAGAAGCTAGGGTTTTCTCGTCTTATCCTTTATCCTTGCGATGAATCTCATTCAAATTCTAGTTTCTAGTTAATCAAATGACCAATCATTGTTCCTTAGTTTTGAGTGAACACAATCAAGAAAGGATCATCCCGAAACTAGGTCATCGATCATTTGATTCACAAGAATTTACAATCGTTATAGGATTTAAGAATTGTAAAAGAATATAAATCATCATCATTCTATTGATTGTCACAACTCCTATACGAGCGGAGTTTACTCAAACATCATAATAACAAACGCAATCACAAATTGAGATCGAATCATAATGTTTGAATCAAAAGATAAGCAAGATATAGAAATTTCACCTTTATTTATCGACAAATTTCGTTACAACTCTCTTGAATTTACAAAAGGAAGGAACTAGATCGTCGATTTCGGCTTCGCTCGGCTCCTTGAGTCGCGGATCTTCTTGGATCTCTTGCTCCGATGAAATCCGGCGTCGCTTTCTAAAGGTTGAAGGCTTCTTGCTTGAATGGTACTCGGGATCTTAATCTTGATTTTGAATTGGAATTAGGGTTAGGGTTTGAGGCACAAGTTGTGTCACTCAACTTGTGTTAGAAATGGGGGAGATTAGAGATTAGCCATTAACCCTAGATCTAGGCTCTCTTTTATAGACCATCCAAAACCCTAGATCTAGGATTCAAAATTTGAATTTCCCTCCAAAAGTTTATTAAAGAGGGCCTTCTAGAAATAGTTTGTTAAGCCGAGCCTTCTTGATGAGCCACGTGGAGAATCTGGAATCTTCTGGAAGCTTGGCCGTTAGAGGTAAGGCACGTGAGAAAAATTGAGTCACTGATGACGTCATTACGTCGCGGATCCGCGGCGCAAGCGGGCTCCTGCCGCGGATCCGCAGCCCTCTGTGGGCCTTAGTGCTTGGGATTTCTGGTAAATGTTTGGGCTGACACTTGGGCCTTTTCCTGATATGTTGAATTTAATATTTCCTTCTGGATTCCTACCGGCTCTCAAGTCTGAGTTGGCGTAATTTTTGGTCAGCACTATGACAATTTTGGCCTTTCTTCTGGAATTTCCTGCATAGACTCCAAGACAAGAGTTGCGCTATACAAGAATGATGTGATACCATGATAAACATACAATTTCCCTAAAATTGCCGGTTTTAAAGTCTAACACATGCAATCTGGTATTTCAGAGATGTTTTGCTAATATGTGCAATATGAATACCGAACACTTCTAGATGAGTGCAAATGATAAGGAAATTGCCATGTTAACAATGCAGTATTTTCGACTGATCATAATCCCTCACACTTTGTTGTAAGGATGTTTACTTGCATGTTAAACCCTAATAATCTAGCAAAGATCCCGGCTTTGGGTTGTTCGGCACGTCTAAATTTTAAATCGGGCATGTTTGATGCCTTATAGACCTTCATAAGAGTGTCTTGGAACCCTACAGTTGATTTATAGGTACTTTCGCGTGGACTTCCGAGTAGACGAAGCACATTAACTTTGGCTAAGCGAGGAGTTTAGCATGTGAATAGATTTATATCTGCAGGGGAAGTCGGGTGGATGGCGTATAGCACCCCCACAACCATTGATATGGAAAATCGATATGTAAATTATAATTTGGAGAAAAGATATGCTACGAACTTACGGACATGGTTAAAGGTTTTAGTATGAGATGATTGGTAGTTGTATGTATGCCCTAGAGATCATTATTGTACATGTGATGTATATTATAATGGAGGCTTGGACATATATAGGGAGGACTTTCTTGCTCGACATAATAGTATGCTATCTGGTTACTCTTTATCTTAGCATGTACACTTACTGTCTCTCTTCTACATGTTGATAAAGCCCTTAGGATGTGTACTTGACTACAAGGATTTTGATGGAGATCATACTAGTGGGGCCAGGGTAGTCCGTAAGTACATCCTTTAATTGTTCAAAGTCGTGGGAGTATCGAAACGGGGCATCGATACTTCAGAGTAGACTAGTGTGTACGATTCTTGATCCTGTATGGGCAATGGTTGATCCCACAACCATTGGTATCTGACATTAGGGAATGTGCACAGGTGTTCAGTGGAGACTGGGTACACTGAACATGACTCGCCGAGAACTCCTAGATGGTATTATACCTCACGTCAGATAGCAGTTCTCTGGTGACACCGGTACAGGTTAATCTGTAGACCCGAGATCGTCATAGAGTCTTTTGTGATTCCCACTGTGCTCTGATTTCCACATTACCACGCTTAAGAGGCGTTGTGCAAAACGGTGGTTTTTGGGTACAGTCCCGAGTCACATGGAAGCAATGAGCGATAGGAGGGGATTTCGTCACTCCTGGTATTGGGGGTTGATGTTGCGCTGTGCTCGATTGGCTATAACAGGAAGTCCCTGGCCAGGGCTGATATTGAGATTTACTGGTAAGTGTTATCAGTAGTTTCTCGACCCGTTATGAGCCTCACATCGGCACGACTTATCAGGCTATTGGGGTCTGGCGATTACCACCCCCAGGCTAGATATGCGACATATCAGACGAAGAGACCGGACTGTACGGTAGTGTTACTTATTGGATTCGCAGGAGTACGAGCAGGCATGCTTGTTGATCTTCTGATCGCTAAATACCCGGGTGGCCGTTACGTCTAGCAGTACCGCTGACGGCTTGTGGGTAACTGATATGATCACCACCTACTGCCGGCGTATTGACGAGTCTTTAGAGTCCCACATAGATGTTTCCTGGCTCAAGCGAAACGAAGTAGGAGCACATATGTGATATGTGCGGGACCGAGATTAATACGTGTATATGATACCGTATTCTATTCTCGCGATATGTGATATCGGTCGGATATATGTGATATATCCGGGTTATCGAATCAAGTGTTGATTCGATAAGATGATACAAATGATATTAGTCGGTTATATGCGATGTAGCCGGATTATTAAATCAAGTGTTGATTTAATAATTTAATGTATAATTATATATTTGATATATTAATTTACATTAACTAATATTAGCTCACTTAAGAAATTCTTTATCTCACTTGTACACATTTAATATAGTGTGATATATATTATTGTGTCATGCTTGATGCTACATGCTACATGGGTGTATGAGACTCATACCATGCTTGATATAATATAGGGTTTGTTTATTTAAAGTAAATCAAAATTAAGTGGAAATTAGTCATGGTTGATGCTTGGTGGAAGCTTGTAGAACCCATTGGCTTAGTCCACTCATTTTGTTTTACATTAGATATTTATTAACCCAACTATTATCTTTAGCCATGGTTTAGTCTCTACATGAGTTAATATATGATACTAACTCACCCATGGTTGCTACTCTCACTCTCTCATGAGATTCATTACATTCTCTACACTTCATCTTCTTCCTCATCTCCGAGTGGTCTCTAGGTTTTAGGAGGTGAGGAAAACTAGCGAGATAAATATTCCTAAAGTGAGCAAAATTCCTACTTCATCATCCTCTACTAGACTAACCATTTAGTTTAGGGTGTTTGCATCACTAATTCCATATTAGTGAAGAGGTAGCTTGAGTTGGTGTCTCCTCGACATAGATCATCTTCGGCCTCAAAGACTTCAAACAAGCTTGTTCCTTTCATCTTGTGGAGCCTATCATGAGTCCAGGAGATCATGAGTCCGGGAGATCACTACATGGAGCGAAGGGACTACACGAAGCTATTGAAGTGAAGGACCGGTCTTTAAAGGTTGTATTCCCTTTCACTTATGTAAAGATGTTTACATTTCTTGCGTACGCCTATTGCTTTAGTCTAAAGATCTTGGTGTCGGGTTCCTTAGCTCGCTGTTTTTTTATAAAATGACATGGCCGATACCGTCCGGAACCCCTTGGGCGTGCTAGGGACCCCTACAGTGGTATCAGAGCCAAGGTAGAGCATTAGGCGTTGTCTAAGCGAAGTTAGAAGTCCGATCGAACCCCGAAAACCCAATTTTGGACCCCTCACTGGAAATTTTTCAAAATGTTGGAATTTTTCATGTTAAAAATATTTAGAAAATTAAGCAGGGGTTTCTATGGACCCACCTGAAGAACGACCCCCTAACTCGTCCTATTGACCGCGGAACCGCGGCCAAAACATGGTTTTGACGACGGTTCCGCGGAGCCAATAGAGAGGCAAGGAAAGGGCCTTCAGCTGTAAGTCCGTGGGTACTAGTACATAGCTCTGGGTATTTCTGACACTGCTCAAGTGTTGAGCTCTCTGGGAATTTTAGGAATTCGATGATTCAATCGAAATGTTTAACATCGCCTAGCTATCTGTGGAATGTGATACAATATTTGGAGGCTACAATAATCGGTTTTGTGAAAACCGGTTTGAATTTTATAAATCTAGCAAATTAAGTCTCATTTGATCGGTTGCCACGGATTTTGATGTGGATCACAAGTCCGTCGCAATCATGTAGTGTACGCGGATGCTCGCTGGGTAACATTATTAGATAGCCACGCCCCATAGCCCCGACCAAGTGACTGTAGGAGAACCCCATTTCCAAAAGCATCCGTCCGGATGCTTGCGGCCGTGGTGTTCCACCTAAGTGCACTTTGTCGACGGTATCGAGGGTGTGGCCGTCTACTAAAGTTTCCGACGAGCTTTCGATAAGGATTTTGGGAAACTTGTTGAATTGCCCGACTTGTTATTGAAAAGTGTTTTCATTAACGAGACTAAATTGCGGGGTTTATAATTGTTAGGTAGGAAATTCAGAATATGAGATATTCCGGGTTTATGATGTCTAAGGAATTCATTTAGTTAGGCATGAAATCCGAAGTATGAGATACCTTGGGTTTATGATGTCTAAGGATGTTGCGGATTCCAACTGTTGCGTTTTTCACTGTCTTTTCTGCGACCGTAAGTGTAATATATGGGGAATCGCCGGTTTCGTTGCTATACATCGACGACAATTGGGATATGCATATTTACTTACGTTGATGGCATATGATGTTATGTGTTGCTGTGATATGTTATATTGGATCGTCGTGTTTGAATAGCCGAGGGTTTTATGTGAGATGGGAGTTTTTCATTTTCATTCATGTAAAATTCGATGTATGTAATATTCTTTTATTGGGGCACTTCCGGGGTGAGGATGATGTCACCATTGCTATATATTATTTACTTTTCCGCATTAGGATAGAACCAAGGAGGGGAACACAAGTAACCGAGTTCTAGGGTCCAGTGGGAGATCATCTCGAGGAGTCGAGACCGAGTCTCCTAACCCTAGAATTGGTAGGGTTGCTTGCCGCTCTCGTACGGGTCTAGGGATGTGGGTTTGGCTATTCATCACGAACGTGGAATCCGTGTTTTTTACTGGCTTAATTTAAAACACGGAAAACCTAGTATATACAATATTTTATATGTTGTTTTCCGCTGCTGATATTCTGTGATGTGATCACTGTATATTTTGAGACAAATGGTATATTATATATGTGATATATAATAAACGTTGCTTATGTTTTACATCCCTGCTAGTCCCGCCCCGCTATGCCATTAGTTAAGTAACCTAACGGTACATAACGGGACACTGTGGCGAATGCGGATGGTATAAGCGTATGTTATATTTTCGTTTCTTTATCTGTGATGCTTAGGAAGCATAATTGATGGGACTTCATTAATGAGATTAATAAAAGAAAAGAAACCTAATGATGTTGTGGAATCGAATTTCAAAAAGGGTAGCTCTAGTTCTTTCTTTGCATAGTGGTATTCCTTGATGAATATCTAGCACCTTATTCGATAAGGAAAGAGCCGAGATCCCTTAACCAGGAGTGACCTCTTTAGCGAAACTAGCAGATGCTACAACCCACTTGGTTTTGTTTTTGATTGCTTTTTTAGTTCTTGCTTTGGATAGTGGTATTCCTTGATGAATATGCAACACCTTATTTAATAAGGAAAGAGCCGAGATCCCCACACCGGGAGTGACCTCTTTAGCGAAACTAGTAAAAGCCGCAAAAACACTCCTTTTCAAAATCATTCAATTCTACAATGATATCAAGTTCATTACGCAAAAGGTTTTCTTAAAAACCTGTCGTAGCCCTCCGTCATTTCAGATAAGTGATATTTAGTATTCGTGCTGCGTTTGTTGACCATAGCCAAGGCATAGTATGCGGTAGCTAATTAGTGCTTATCTGCAAGCATATGATGCGATTGGATTAGGGTAGTCGCACGACTTTGTTGACCATAGCCAAGGGTCGTATGGGTGGGTTTAATTCAATCATGAAATGACGGGTTGAACTTGGCTAGAACTTATGATTTGTTGACCATATCCAAGGTCATAAGCTGCTAGGGGAAAAATGTTATCGGGAATTTCAAGTGTTGAAATTTGCAATGATATTGCATACCTTCTAAGAGATAGTTGGATTCTGGTACCCGTGTTAGATATATGTATACCCTAGAGGCCATTATTTGATAGTGGATGTATATATATATATATATATATATATACATTCAGAGAACATTCTTGCTCGACATGATTGTATGCTATCTGGTTACTCTTTATCTTGACATGTTCACTTGATCATGCTTTTATTAATTTGATACATGTTGATAAAGCCCTGAGGATATTTGCTTGACTATTGTGATTATGATGCAGATCATACTAGTGGGACATGTATAGTTTTTAAGCATATCCTGAAATGTCCCTAGTCGTAGGTGTATCGAGATGAGGCATCGATATTCCAGAGTAGACTAGCGTATACGATTCTTAACCCATGTGATGGGCGATGGATGATTCCATATCATTGGAGTTTCACACCAAGATTGTATACGGGTGCTCAGTGGTGACTGGGTACACTGGACGGACTCGCCGAGAACTCCTATATGGTATTATATCTATCATCGGATAGCAGTTCTCAGGTGACACTGGTACAGGTTAGTCTGCAGACCCGAGATCATCATAGAATCTTGTGTGTTCTTTGATTTCCAAAAGCCATTGTACTTTGATTTCCACCCTACCACGGTTTACTGAGTCGTGCAAACAGGTGGCTTTTGGGTACAGTCCCGAGACACATGGAGGCAATGAGAGATAGGAGGGGTTTCATCTCTCCCGGTATTGGGGGTTGATGTTGTGTTGTGCTCGATTGGCTATATCAGCAAGTCCCTGGCAAGGGCTGATGAGATTTACTGATAAGTGTTATCAGTAGTTTCTCGATCTATTATAGGCCATATACTGGCATGATTTATTGAGTTAATGGGGTCGACGATACCATCCTTATACTCGATATGCAGCATATCTGATGAAAAGACCGGACTGTATGGTAAGTGTTACCGGTTGGCTCGACAGGAGTTTTGACAGGTTCGCTTGTTTTTCTTCTGCTCGCTCAATACCCGGGTGGCCGTTACGTTTAGCTGACCGCTTGCGGCTTGTAGGTGTTTGATATGATCACCACCTACTGCCGGCGTATTGACGAGTCTTAGAGTCCCATAAAAGGGTTACCTAGCTCAGGCGAAATGATGTGGGGGTGCATATGGTGATATGCGCGGGTGCTTGATTAAATGCGTGTATATGATACCGCATTATAATCTGGCGTTTTCTATTGGTCGGGTCGTATGTGATACGACCAGTTTATTAAATCAATTGTTGATTTAATATTAATGACCATTAGCCATTTTACTTATAACCTTTTCTTTAAATATTGTGTGCATGAATGTATGTATGTACATATGTTGATATGAATGTGCACATGCATGCATACATGTGTCATGGTGGATGATATATTGGAGATGGCTATACAAGACTCACATTGTAAAGATATTTATTTATTTTGATTATTGATTAAAGAATTAATCGGGATTAAATCATGTTTGGTCTTTCTACACACTTCTTGAGTCAACCATGACTTGAACCATGGTTTAATCTCTAAGCTAATTCTTTAACTCACTAACAAAATATCTAGATATTTTTAAACCATGATTTAGAGTGAGTTTGACTCTCTCATATATTGATTTATTCATTTTATTTTTGGCATAAGAAATATCTTAAGCTTTCTTAGCCATTTCCTCCTTCTTCCTCAAAAGCTTTCTACCTTTTACAAAGTGAGTGAAGGTGATAAAAAGAATTTTTTTTAAAGTGAGATCCAAACCCACATCACCAATCTACACTAGTCTAGCACACTAGTATAGGTTGTTTTCATCACTTCTACTTTATTCTACTAAAGCTAAGAGCTTGAGCCAAGGGACTCTGTGGTGGATCGCCGTGGACAACGAAGGACTCAAGCAGACCCGTACAAACACCAAGTTTATCCAAGGAGTCACAAAGGGGAGATCTACAAAGGTTGTATTTCTCATCTCTTAGTGTTAGACTCTCATTTAGTATGTGATACTTTGTTTTGTTACTCTAAATTTATAGGTTGATCCTAGGTTAGTTTGCTTAGCACCCAAAATTTTTTATTATAGCATGTTTGATGCAAGACAAACATTTGGTAAGGTGCTAGGGAAACCCAACAGTGGTATCAGAGCCAAACTAGAAACTTAGACGATATTAAATATATTACGAAACCGAAACAACTCCGAAAATTTTCAAATATGGAACCTTGAAATATGCTCTCTATTGTTTTTAAAACGGCTCAAAATTTTTTTTTAGTAACTGCAGAAGCTTGTGTGTGCTACACTGAGAACACCAGAGGAAAACGATGGGATTCTACTGGTTTTGAACTGGCCACCAACTCCAGAAATCCGTCCTGGCCGGCCCTCTCCCTCAGAATTGTCTCGTTTTGGTCTAGTGCTCTGGTCTGTAGATTTTGGGGTTTCGGGTGTTGTTTGTTTAGGCCAAAATTTCATGTGATGCTAATTTTACTTAGGGGCTTATTCAGAGTGTTTCGTAGTCGTATGTTTTAACATTGTATTGGTAACTTGGACGACGATTAACTGTTCGAACGAATATCACACACCACCTCATTATTCTCGCTGAAATTTTCCAAGTGTTGGAATTTTCCAAGTTAAGAATATTCGAATAATCATGCAAGTAATTCTATGGACCCTCTAGACGAACGTAACCCTAACTTGACATTATGACCATGGAACCGCGGCCAAACCTTAGGGTTTGTCGTAGTCCTATGGCGCCATAAGTGGGGCAAGGGTTGACCCTTCTACGGCTGGTCCATAGACACAGGTGGCACATTTTTTTGGATATTTTAACTTTGCTCAAGTGTTGAGCTCTCGGGATAATTTGTTGGAGTTTGTTAATTCGATCGAAGGGTTTAACATCGTCTAGTTGTATTTGATACCTATTTCTATGACCGTAAGTGTAGTATGTTGTGTATCACCGGTTTCGTTGCTATATGTCAACGACAATTGGGGTATGCATACTTGCTTACGTTGATGACATGTGATGTTATGTGTTGCTTTGACATGATGTATAGGATCGTCATGATTGAATGGCCTGGGGTTTTATATGAGATGAGAGTTTTCCTTTTCATTCATGTAAAATTCAATGTATATAATATTTTTTTATTTGGGCACATCCAGGTTGAGGATGATGTTACCTTTGATGTATATTATTTACTTTTCCGCATTAGGATAGACCCAAGGTGGGGAGCACAAGTGACCGGGTTCTAGAGTCCAGTGGGAGGCCATCTCGAGGAGTCGAGACCGGGTCTCCTAACTCTAGAATTGGTAGGGTCACTTGCCGCTCTCGTAGGGATCTAGGGTGTGGGATTGGCTATTCATCACGACTGTGGAATTCGTATTTTCTATCGTTGGCTAAATACAAAATACGGAACTCCTAGTATATCCTATATTTTCATATTTATGCTTTTGCTGTTGATATTCTGTGATGAGATCACTTTGTATGATGAGACGAATTGTATTATTATATATATGATATATAATAACCGTTGCTTATGTTTTACATCCGCGCTAGTCCCGTCCCGCTATGCCGTTAGTTAAGTAACCTAACGGTGCATAACGGGGCACCGTGGCGAATGCGAATGGCATAAACGTACGTTCTTTTTTCGTTTCTTTTCTATGATGGCTTAAGGACTTAAATGATGGGACTAAATTAATATGATTATTGTAAAGGAAAATAAACCTAAAACATGTTGAAGAATCGAATTTGAAACCCACTCGGCTTTTTACGAAAAGCTACATTTCAAAATTGCGGAGATTAAGCTACTCCTTTAGAAAACCATTTGATTCTACAACGATATCAAGTTCAAAGAATTAAAGGTTTTCTTAAAAACCATCCGCAGCCCTCCGTCATTTTAGGAAGTAGAGTACTTAGTATTTGTTCTGCGTATTTTGACTATAGTTAAGGCGTGGTGTACGGTAGTTAAGTAATGTCTTCCTACATAGCATATGATGCGATTATTTAGGGTTCATATAATTGTGTTGACTAAAGTTAAGGGTCATATGGGTGGGTCTAATTAATCAAGAAATTGTTAGGTCCACGTTACCTCTCCCGGTACTTTCGGGTTTGCGGAAACGGTAAATCAAAATTTTTCTAAACATTGTAACATGGACCGTAAAAGCCGGATCTTTGCTAAACAATATACTAGCATCCTAACATGAGATGTATCTACTCGGTTAGGGGTTATACCTCAACTTGAACTCCTTCTCTTCTTGTTGTTGTTCTTCTTTGATGTTCTTCTCTTCTTGTTGTTCTTCTCATTGCTTGCTCAATGGTTGATCCGGACTTCGGTCACCTCCGCGGCCTCCTTGAGTCGAAGACGATCCACCCGAGAGATGTACACCGAGCTCCACCTCAAGCCGAGGTAACTAGGGCAAGGAGATTGCTAATCTAGAAGCCCTAGGTTGTGTAGAGAATATGTATGGATGTGTTTGTCAAGTAGAATCCTTTTTCTCTCAACACATGAGATCAAAGGAGAAATCAAGAGGAGGAAGAAGAAGGAGATTTTCTAGCAACCATGGAGCTTCTCATTTCAAGAGAGAGAATGAGAAAAAAGCAAAATGAAAAGCTTAACCAAGAGAAAAGCTAACCATGGTTGCAATAATGCAAAAAACATTATGATTACTAATCACATCAAGATAAAGGTGATGGCTACAAATGACATGACCATTATCATAACAAAAGAAAAAGAAAACCAAAGAATACTTTAGATCTTCTAAGAAGATCCAAGTCAACTTTGGTCAAAAGGTCAACAAAGTCAAGATGGTCAAATGGTCAATGTAATTAGCCATAACAAAATTATCAATGAAAGGATTAGTAAATAATGTCCCCGGCTCATAATGGCTTTGACCAAACGAACTGTCGAAACCCTAATGAGTCGGCCTCAAAATGGTTTTGACCGAATCAACTGTCAAAACCCTAATGAGCCTGCCACATAGCGGTTTTGGCCGAACCAAGTGCCAAAACCCTAATGAGGCACCTCCTCCTTCATCGCTCCGGAAAACTGTGCATACACACCTGCATCCGTATTCCGTAGAATGTGGATGCGCAGAAGACAAAACAAATCCATCCGTGCAATACTAGGATCTGGCTTAAACCAAAGCCCACTAGTACTGCCTGCCCGAACATCATACGCACACAAGTGTACGTAAGTGATCGCAGCTCTGCCGTAAAAACCATACGGCCTCTACACATTTCGCTCAGTGCAGGGAAACTCTCTGTGTGGGACTCTAAAGACTCGACACTACGCTGGCAGTGGGTTTAACCACAGACCGCAAGAGGCACTAGCTGTACGTAACGGTCCCCAGGTAGATGTCGATAAGAAGGCCGATGAGGTAAACCCATCCGAACTCCTACTGAGTCTGTATGTGACAATCTCCGTACAGTCCGGTCTGTTCGTCTGATACATCGCATGTCGGGCCTAGGGGGGCGGCAAGCGTCAGACCCCTAATAGCGGTACAAGTCGTGTCGGAGTGAAGCCCAGAACACCCTGAGATAACACTGGAACCTACCAGTATATCTCGCTTGCCCTGGCCAGGGACTACTCGTGTAATGGCTCTCCTAGACACAGCGCGATGTCAACCCCCAATACCAGGAGAGACGAATCCTGTCTAACCGTCACTGCCTCCAAGTGCTTCGGGACTGCTCCCAACTACTACCTGTTTGGAAGACTCAGTAGAGCTGTGGTAGGATAGTAATCAAAGAACAGTGGGAACACACTCGAGGCGAAGTGACAGTGTCAAGTCAGCGGACTAAGCTGTACTCATGTCACCTGGGAACTGATAACTGACGATAGGTATAATACCAACCATCAGTTCCCGACGAGTCCTGTCCAGTGTACTCGTAACCTAACGAGCACCCGCATACTATCTCAAGTACGACGTACCGACGGCTGTGGGACAGACCGTCTCCCGTGCTGGGATGAGAAGCGCATACCCTAGTCTACTCCGGAGTATCGATGCCCTATCTCGGTACTCCCATGACTAGGGACGTGTATAAGGATGTGCTTGTAGATTACCCAGCCCCCACGAGTGTGATCGCCATCACAACGCCGGTAATCAAGCAAAGATCCTAAGGGCTCTACTAATGCGTATAGGTGATATAATAAATAAACATACATGTACACATTAAAGCAGAGACAAACCAAGTAGCATACTACTATATTGAGCAAGATTGTCTGTACAACTGTGAATATCCCAAGCTTCCATCAAGTAATATACATACTAGTATGATACAGTAATGGCCTCTAGGGCATATACACTAACAATCTCCCACTTGCACTAAGGCCATGTACTGGCGTATCGAAGACCTATCATCTCGATCAGCCGCTCGAACTGAGTCTGGGGTAAAGCCTTCGTGAATGGGTCCGCAGTGTTGTCTTTTGTGTCCACTCTCCGCACCTCGATCTCCTGTCGATCAATGATCTCCCTGATCAGGTGATACCGCCTTAAGATGTGCCTAGATTTCTGATGGGACCTTGGTTCCTTCGCTAAAGCTATAGCCCCATTGTTATCGCAATACAGAGGTATTGGGTCAACAATGGACGGAACCACCTGAAGTTCACTAATGAACTTCTTTATCCAGACCGCCTCTTTTGCGGCATCGCTTGCAGCAATGTATTCAGCCTCCATCGTCGAGTCTGCGAAGGTATCCTGCTTGGAACTCCTCCAACATACCGCCCCTCCGTTGAGGGTAAACACAAAACCCGAGACAGACTTGCTGTCATCTTTGTCACTCTGGAAGCTTGAATCGGTAAAGGACTCGACCCGGAGGTCTCCATTACCGTAAACCAGGAACATCTCCTTAGTCCTTCTCAGGTACTTGAGAATGTTCTTCACTGCTGTCCAGTGGTCCTCCCCTGGGTCTGACTGATACCGGCTTACCGCGCTCAATGCGTAAGCTACATCTGGTCTTGTACATAGCATCGCATACATTATAGATCCTACCGCCGAAGCGTAGGGTATAGTGCTCATGCGAACCCTCTCCTCGTCAGTCTTAGGAGACATCTTCTTGGAGAGGGTAATTCCGTGCAATGCAGGTATGTTACCGCGCTTGGAACCCTCCATACTAAATCTCTTTAGTACGGTCTCTATGTACCTGGACTGCGAAAGTCCCAATAGTCTCTTGGATCTATCTCTATAGATCTTGATCCCCAGAATGTATGAGGCATCACCCAGGTCCTTCATGGAGAACCTTTGTGACAAAAATAGCTTGACCGATTGTAGCATAGGAATATCATTTCCTATCAAAAGAATGTCGTCCACGTACAAGACTAGGAATACGACAATTCGTCCTACAATCTTCTTATATACACAGGGTTCATCTTCGTTCTTGATGAAATCAAATTCCTTGATTGCCTCATCAAAACAGATGTTCCAGCTCCGCGATGCCTGCTTTAATCCATAAATGGATTTAAGCAACTTGCACATCCTTCTGCTGCTCCCACTGTCTACGAAACCTTCTGGTTGATCCATGTAAACGCACTCTTCCAAACAACCGTTTAGGAAAGCCGTCTTAACATCCATCTGCCAGATTTCATATTCATGGAAGGCAGCAATGGCAAGTAGGATCCGAATGGATTTGAGCATAGCCACCGGAGAAAAAGTCTCGTCATAGTCCAAACCAGGTCTTTGACGAAAACCTTTTGCAACGAGTCTAGCTTTATTGGTTTCCACCTGCCCATCTATACCAAGTTTCCTTTTGTAGATCCATTTGCATCCAACGGGTTTTACCCCAGGTGGAGCAATATCCAAGGTCCACACTTTATTGGCGTACATGGACTCCATTTCGGATTGCATTGCTTCCTGCCACTTATCAGAGTCCCTACTGATAATGGCCTGCCTGAAACTGGTAGGGTCATCTTCTTCCAAAATGCAATCCTCTCGATCCCCGTCTATGAGAAAACCGTAGTATCTCTCGGGCGGATGAGAAATCCTACCAGATCTGCGGAGTGGCTGAGGTTCGTTTGGGGTCATTGAATCTAGCGGTTCCTCTAAATTTTCAGTTACATTTCGTGGTCGCTGAATTTCTTCCAGTTCTACCGAACTCCCACTAGCTTCTTTTGCAAGAAACACCCTTTCTAAGAAGGTAGCGTGGCGAGATACAAACACCTTCTGTTCCTCAGTGTGGTAGAACAGATATCCTAGTGAGTCTTTAGGATATCCCACAAATTTACAGAGAACTGACCGTGCCTCTAACTTGTCCGGTTTCTGTGTTTTCACATAGGCCGGACAACCCCATATCTTAAATCGCTTAAGATACGGATTTCTTCCATTCCATATTTCATATGGAGTCTTAGGCACTGATTTGGATGGAACATAGTTCAATAGGTACGCCGCTGTCTGAAGCGCATGTCCCCAAAATGAAAGAGGCAACTCAGCACTACTCATCATGGAGCGAACCATATCCAATAGGGTACGATTCCTCCGCTCCGAAACACCGTTGTGCTGTGGTGTATAAGGAGGAGTAAGCTGAGAGAGAATACCATTCTCTTTTAAGTAATCTAGGAATTCCGTGCTTAAGTACTCCCCTCCCTTGTCAGACCGGAGGATCTTGATACTTTTACCTGTCTGGTTCTCTACTTCGTTTCTAAATTCCTTGAATTTCTCAAAAGCTTCAGATTTGTGTTTCATCAGATACACATATCCGAACCTAGAGAGATCGTCAGTGAATGTGATGAAGTACGAGAACCCACCCCTTGCATGTGTAGACATCGGACCACACACATCACTGTGTATGAGTCCCAAGAGCTCTCTTGCTCTTTCTCCATGTCCGGTGAACGGAGATTTGGTCATCTTCCCTTTGAGACAAGACTGATAAGTTTCATAAGATGAAAACTTGAACGCATCCAAGAGTCCATCTTTATGCAACTTACTCAGTCTTTTCTCTCCGACATGACCAAGTCTACAATGCCACAAGTAGGATTCATTCGTATCTGAATTCTTCCTCTTGCGTGTGTTTTGTATATTGAGAACTGTATTCTGATTTAGAACGTAGATACCATTACACAGTGTACCCTCTGCAACCAGTACCTTATGAAGGTAAATGTTCATGATATTCTTTTCAAGAATAAAGTTATATCCATCTTTATCCAGTAATGAAACTGATATGATGTTGCAAACCATGGAGGGTACATAGTAGCAATCGTTCAAAATCATAGTCTTGCCATTTGGCAATACTAGGTGATATTCACCGACGGCTGCCGCATTAACTTGTGCTCCGTTCGCTACTCTGAGCGACATATCACCCGGTGCAACTTTCCTACTTTTTCTCAGTCCCTGCAATAAATTACAGATATGAGATCCTGATCCGGTATCAAGTACCCAGGAGGTAGGGCTGACCGTAAAACAGTTCTCAATTACAAGAACACCTGAAGTAGATGCAAAACCATGCTTCTTCTTCAACTGGGTATCCTGGAAATCCATACTTTCCTCTTTCCCATTCTCATACTCATGACTGTTGTCACAAGTTAGAGCTGAACCAACTTTCCCCAGTCCCGAATAAGAATTCGGATCGGTCAAGCGATACATTTTATTATCTTGATTAGGGCGTGAAAAGGTTGCTGCCTGGAGAGAGAGAAAAGAAACACTCAGCGTATGCTCTTGCAAGATTAGATTGGTTTATTAATTTATCTAACCAGGATGTCTCCCACTGTTTCCTCAAATTCTTCTTAAAACCTTTTTAAAAGAAGAACTAGCCGGGTTTTAATTCACGTCACAATACTTGCTTAACCTTTCAGCCAGGCTAGTGTCGGTACTTCGAGGGAGGTTTTCCAACGCTTTCGCGAAGTTCCTTAATTAAAGAACCTCTTTTCCCTGGGGGCGTAACCCCGCTAACACCTTTCTAGACACCTACTAGGTTTATAGCATTGATCGTTAAGTGAAATAATCTCTCGAGAGTAAACCAACTCATCAGTGGGATCGGGATCCAACTGTCATTGTGTGATAACCTAGATGGAATCCACTCTAGTCACCACACTCCAGAAGGTATGCTAAATCTGCAAGTTTCAGTTCTTTTGAAACTCCCGATGTGGTTTTTGCCCCTAGGACCCAAGTGATCTTGACGGAGTCAACAAATCAAAGAGTCCTAGTCAAGTTCAACCTGTCATTATCTGGATTGCATTAAACCCACCCGCATAACCCTTGACGGAGTCAACAAGGTTATACGACTGTCCTAATCAATCCCATATACCAATACAAACAAGCAACACTTAGCTACCGTACACCACGCCTTGACGGAGTCAACAAATGCAGCACGAATACTAAGTGTTACTTGTAAGAAATGACGGAGGGCTACGGCTGGGTTTTTGGTGAAAAACCCGTTAACGTAATGAACTTGATATCGTTGAAGGAACCTGGTAACCTTTTGAAAATATAGTGGCGAAAACTTTTGCTAAAGAGGTCACTCCCTGTGAAGGGATCTCGGCTCTTTCCTCGTCGAATGAGGTGCAGGATATTCCAAACTGAATACCTCGATGCAAAGCAAGAATAATCGACTATAGTGAAGTTATTACCCTGACGCAAACTTTTGTCCAAGGGGTCACTCCCGATGAAGGGATCTCGGCCCTTGCCTCGTCGACTGAGGTGCTGGGCATTCATAACCGAATACCTCGATGCAAAACAAAAATGAACGTCCTTGCAATAATAGCTTTTTGAAAAATTGTTCCAACAACGTCTTTTAGGTTTATTTTCTTGCATTAGTTCTTTTAATGCGTCCCATCATTTAAATCCTACCATTGCAGAAAACAACCAAAATATGACGTACGCTTATGCCATTCGCATTCGCCACGGGGCCCCGTCATCACCCGTTAGGTTACTTAACTAACGACAGAGCGGGGGCTGGGCTAGCGCGGCTGTAAAACATAAGCAACGCCTAAATAGTTATTATATATAACAGCAATGATAGCCAATCCAGATCACAGATGAACACTTTGGATATACTAGGAACCCGCGATTCGTTCGAGCCTGCAACGAAAAACGGATTACACGGTCCTGATGAATAGCCAAAACCCCACCCAAGACCCCAACGGGTGCGGCAAACTACCCGCCAAGTATCCGAAGCGAAGCAACCTCCCTCAATGCCATGAGTAGGCCACTCGGCACTTCGAGATACCCGGTAGTTTGTGCACCCCCTCCATGGGTCTATCCTAGGAGCAAAAACAGTAAAAAAATTATACAATGACGGCTACAACCCCGACCCGGTTGTGCGGCCAAACAAATAATATTACATCAATTTACAAATTTATTACATGAATGAAAGAAAAGAAACTCTCATCTCACATCCACCCCGGCTATTCATCCGCGACAATCCAACGAGTTCATATACACAAACCATCAACAACAATCACAGATCACAGATATGTATAACCCCGACTAATCGTCATATAGCGATTAGCCGACGTTCAATACATAAGAACATCACAGATATAACCTTTGTAGTCAAAGTATATTGAAGTTCGGAAAAAATACGGAATTATAGGCCCTCGAAAACAAATTTCTATTCTGGAAAATCTGGGCACATATAATATATCTGAAAAATCCTAAAACCATGTTAGAAACAAACTGCACCAAAAACGATGCAGTGACTCACCAAGTTGGCCACGGTTTCGCGGCAATAGCTTGCTATTGCCGCTGAAACGCGGCGCATTGGTGGAGTCACTGTCTCATTTTTGGTGGGTTTCTTATAAAAACCCTGAGATGATTTTTGGAATATAACAAATTTTGTTTTGACCAGAAAATATTTTAACAGAAACTCAGGTTTTTGTAACTTGGTTTTTTCGATTTTTCTGTTTCGAACTTCGATACACTTTACTACCAAGCTAGTTTATGTTTAGTTTGTCTCTGATACCACTGTTAGGTCCACGTTACCTCTCCCGGTACTTTCGGGGTTGCGGAAACGGTAAATCAAAATTTTTCTAAACTTTGTAACATGGACCGTAAAAGCCGGATCTTTGCTAAACAATATACTAGCATCCTAACATGAGATGTATCTACTCGGTTAGGGGTTATACCTCAACTTGAACTCCTTCTCTTCTTGTTGTTGTTCTTCTTTGATGTTCTTCTCTTCTTGTTGTTCTTCTCATTGCTTGCTCAATGGTTGATCCGGACTTCGGTCACCTCCGCGGCCTCCTTGAGTCGAAGACGATCCACCCGAGAGATGTACACCGAGCTCCACCTCAAGCCGAGGTAACTAGGGCAAGGAGATTGCTAATCTAGAAGCCCTAGGTTGTGTAGAGAATATGTATGGATGTGTTTGTCAAGTAGAATCCTTTTTCTCTCAACACATGAGATCAAAGGAGAAATCAAGAGGAGGAAGAAGAAGGAGATTTTCTAGCAACCATGGAGCTTCTCATTTCAAGAGAGAGAATGAGAAAAAAGCAAAATGAAAAGCTTAACCAAGAGAAAAGCTAACCATGGTTGCAATAATGCAAAAAACATTATGATTACTAATCACATCAAGATAAAGGTGATGGCTACAAATGACATGACCATTATCATAACAAAAGAAAAAGAAAACCAAAGAATACTTTAGATCTTCTAAGAAGATCCAAGTCAACTTTGGTCAAAAGGTCAACAAAGTCAAGATGGTCAAATGGTCAATGTAATTAGCCATAACAAAATTATCAATGAAAGGATTAGTAAATAATGTCCCCGGCTCATAATGGCTTTGACCAAACGAACTGTCGAAACCCTAATGAGTCGGCCTCAAAATGGTTTTGACCGAATCAACTGTCAAAACCCTAATGAGCCTGCCACATAGCGGTTTTGGCCGAACCAAGTGCCAAAACCCTAATGAGGCACCTCCTCCTTCATCGCTCCGGAAAACTGTGCAAACACACCTGCATCCGTATTCCGTAGAATGCGGATGCGCAGAAGACAAAACAAATCCATCCGTGCAATACTAGGATCTGGCTTAAACCAAAGCCCACTAGTACTGCCTGCCCGAACATCATACGCACACAAGTGTACGTAAGTGATCGCAGCCCTGCCGTAAAAACCATACGGCCTCTACACGTTTCGCTCAGTGCAGGGAAACTCTCTGTGTGGGACTCTAAAGACTCGACACTACGCTGGCAGTGGGTTTAACCACAGACCGCAAGCGGCACTAGCTGTACGTAACGGTCCCCAGGTAGATGTCGATAAGAAGGCCGATGAGGTAAACCCATCCGAACTCCTACTGAGTCTGTATGTGACAATCTCCGTACAGTCCGGTCTGTTCGTCTGATACATCGCATGTCGGGCCTAGGGGGCGGCAAGCGTCAGACCCCTAATAGCGGTACAAGTCGTGTCGGAGTGAAGCCCAGAACACCCTGAGATAACACTGGAACCTACCAGTATATCTCGCTTGCCCTGGCCAGGGACTACTCGTGTAATGGCTCTCCTAGACACAGCGCGATGTCAACCCCCAATACCGGGAGAGACGAATCCTGTCTAACCGTCACTGCCTCCAAGTGCTTCGGGACTGCTCCCAACTACTACCTGTTTGCACGACTCAGTAGAGCCGTGGTAGGATAGTAATCAAAGAACAGTGGGAACACACTCGAGGCGAAGTGACAGTGTCAAGTCAGCGGACTAAGCTGTACTCATGTCACCTGGGAACTGATAACTGACGATAGGTATAATACCAACCATCAGTTCCCGACGAGTCCTGTCCAGTGTACTCGTAACCTAACGAGCACCCGCATACTATCTCAGGTACGACGTACCGACGGCTATGGGACAGACCGTCTCCCATGCTGGGATGAGAAGCGCATACGCTAGTCTACTCCGGAGTATCGATGCCCTATCTCGGTACTCCCATGACTAGGGACGTGTATAAGGATGTGCTTGTAGATTACCCAGCCCCCACGTGTGTGATCGCCATCACAACGCCGGTAATCAAGCAAAGATCCTAAGGGCTCTACTAATGCGTATAGGTGATATAATAAATAAACACACATGTACACATTAAAGCATAGACAAACCAAGTAGCATACTACTATACTGAGTAAGATTGTCTATACAACTGTGAATATCCCAAGCTTCCATCAAGTAATATACATACTAGTATGATACAGTAATGGCCTCTAGGGCATATACACTAACAGAAATAACAGGTAGAACTTGATTAGCACTTATGATATGTTGACTATAGTTAAGGTCATGGGTACTAGGGGTAAAAACCATATTGGGAGTTTCAAGAGTTGAAATTTGCAATGAGATTGCATACCTTCCATATGATGGTTGGATCCCGATCCCTCTGTGAGAAAGAGTTGCTCCCAGGAGAGTTTTGCACTTTACAATTAGCTAACTCATTAGGTGTCTAGAAAGGTGTCTACGGGGCTACGCCTCTAGAAAAACGAGGTTTATTTTAATTAGGTCCGTGCGAAAGCACGGGGAACCTCCCTCAAAGTACCGACACTGGCCTGGCTGAACGGTAAGCGAAGTTGTAGAATGTAATTAATCCTGGATAGTTTTCTTTTCATGGTTTGAAGGAAAATTTGATAAAAGCAGTGGGAGACATTGATTAGATAAGATAATAACCAATCTGATCTTTGCAAGAGCTTTCGCTAAGTGTGTTCTTTTCTCTCTCCTAATGGAAGATACCTATAACTAGACTTAAGCTTCTTTTAGAGAAAAGTAAACTGAATGTGACCAATTATAAAGACTGGTTGAGGAACATTAATATTGCCCTAACTTATGATAAGGTATCATATGTCCTCACAGCTCCAGCCCCACCCATCCCAGGCCCTAAATCTTCAGCTGCGGATCGGGAGATCCACAAAACATGAGATATTGACTGTGCCACGGCCAAATGCCTTGCACTTGCATCGATGGACAAAACACATAAAAAGCAGCATGAGCAGATGGATGTTCAATCCATCTTTCTCCATACAAAAGATTTGTATGGGGAGCAATCTCGTGTCCTACGATATGAAGCATCGCGAAAGTTGTTTCAGATGTGGATGGCACCTGGCACACCAGTAGGTGACCACGTTTTGAAGATAAGCTCTTATAGAAGAGCTTGAGGACCTCGAATAGACAATGGAGAACGAACAATATGTTGATATTGTTCTACAGTCTTCCCCCTACCTTTGCTCAATTTGTAGTAAATTTCAACATGCACAAGTTACTAACTGAACTTCTCAATATGTTGAAAAGTGCATAGAGCACACTTAAGGCAGTGAAGACTCCCGCTTTGATTGCTGGGCCATCATCCTCTTCTCTCCCAAAAGCCAAAGCCAAGGGAAAGATGAAGAAGAAACCCACAAAACCTAGGGGTGGAGTCAAAAAGGCTATGGGGAAAGACAAGTCCACAGCTAGGGAATTGGGGGAAGGGGAGTGTTATTACTGCCACAAATCGGGACACTAGAAGAGCAGCTGTGTTGAGTACCTGGATCTCAAGAAGAAGAAGCATGGTGATGCTTCCGCTTCAGGTGTGTTTGTGACAAAAAACTGTTTTTCTATAAACTCTACATCCTGGGTATTAGATACCGGTTCAGATTCTCACATATGCATTTCCATGCAGGGGCAGAGAAATAGCAGAGTTTTAAAGATAGGTGACCATACTCTCAGGGTTGGAAATGGTTCCAATGTACATGCGGTTTCAGTGGGAGAGTGTCTGTTCATATCATAATATTGCATTATTATATTCCTCATTCTTATTCTTTTTATAAATAAACAGGTGCTTTTGACGCATGTCTGCTACATGTTACAGGTTACAGGTTCTTAGACAGAAAACAGTGAAAACGATGTAAAGACGATGAAAAAGTGGACTTTGACCAACAAATAGAAGACTCTTGATCAAGCCTACATCAAAGATAAAATTCACAAAGTACAAGGCAATGCAAGGTCCAAGATTACAAAGCGAACGGTTAAAAGTCCACCGCAATTATTCACTGGAGATCTGGAAGAAACATAGAAGCTATTTTAATAAAGAACCAAATAATAAGGAAGCCCAAAGATCCAAGGCCCAATACTTTCTTTAAAGAGACAGAGACATAAAATTTTACCAAAGCTTGAAGTCTACTTTGACTAGGTCTTCCTAAGGATATTTTGGTAAATGTAGACATGCAAATCAATTGTAACCTAGGGTTTCCTATTTTCTATAAATAGGAACTCTACTCATTGTAATTTCTTATGCCTCGTTTTAATAATAAATTTTATAATTCTTTTGGAGAGCATCGGTGTTTCTTTTCAATTCATGAATTCAGATCTGACAACCCTGCGTTGATGATTGGAGAGATGCATCTGTAAGTAGATTTAATTCCTTGCTCTAGTTTAGATTTCAATTCTTGCCCTAGGTAATTTTTATTCTCTGCCCTAGATAAATGTTCTTCAATTCCCTAATGAGTGAGTAGTTTCCTCGCTTGTTAGGGTTAGGAATGGGGAAGGATTTGAGAGACGAAGATCTCTCATCTCTTTTCTTTGCCAATCTTTTATGAAAATTAGAACTCCATGCATACCTTCTTATTCCGCTCCCTACGGCACTCTACCCTCGAGGTAACGGTGATTCCGTAGTCTAAAGGCCCGGATTTTAAGGTTTTCCATGGAGGTTAGGGTAAAGATTAAGAAAAGAAGGACAAGGATCTAGAGGAAGAATCAATCTTCCCAATCATCCTAATCCCCTTTGTTAAGATTTACCATAACACTAATATGATATCTTTAATTAAAGGCAATGGAAAGAGATGTAGATCTTTGTTTACCAAATTTTCCCTAAACCTAATCCTAGCAAGTTTCTAATCCTAGTATCATACAACTTCAATTTTTAGATTTAATAATCAATCCGAACACCCTTCGGAATTAACTCGTAAGCGCGACTAGGAAATTCACAACATCCCTGTGGACCGACCCGTACTCACCGGGTAGCTATCAAGCGACGCCGTTCTTGATTGCGGTTACAAATATTTTTGATCTATATTTTAGAAAGCGCAAACACGCTAAATCACACCAATCAAATGGCGCCGTTGCCGGGGATGGCGTAGAACTTTCCTTTTCGCGATTTCGGGTTAATCAAAATTAAAAAAAATCATAAAAATCTAAAAAATCTAAAAAATATAAAAATATATCATCTGTTATTTTTGGAAAGGGTACTTTGTTGTTTAAATTTTGCAGGATCTACAATCGAAAGACGGATCTGGAAATCTGCAGAAAGCGAAACAGAAAATAACAAATCAGAACAGAGGAAGATTTGAAGAACAGAAGGAAGGAAAAAAAAAAGCCGCGCGACCAAAGCGCGGCGGAACCGCCGCGCTACCCCCTTTACGGCCGCGGAACCGCCGCGCCCTGGTGAGATCATCAGGAAAAAAAGAAGAAGGCTAAAACGCGGTGTGTAAAAAAAAAAAAAATCTGTAAGTCTTCTGATCTCTCGTCTGAATCATTCGATATATCTTTTGTTAAATCTCCTGCAGGATTTCTTTGCACTTAAAAATCTTTCCCCTTCCAAATAACAAATTTTGTGCAGGATTCTTTGCGCGCGTTTAAAATAAAAATTGATTGTAAGTGATCTTTTCTGATTTGCATATCCTTAATCTTTTTTTCTAAATATATCTTTCCAAATTAAGGGCAAGAGAAAACAGAAGGAAAATTTTAATTAGAAAACTTGCAAATTTTGAAATTCACAAAAAAGATTTGATTGCAAGTGATTTACTGTTTTGAATATCTTTAATCGGACTTTAAGGGGCTTTTGACCAAATCAGATTGGATGGGGATTTCATCACCCTTCCCGGGACCCCAGAAATCACATAAGGCATTTGCATTGACCATATCTTAATTAAAAAATACTAGACTCAGCCCTAAGGACATCGAGCTCAATAGGAAAAGGACTAGTATAGGCATCGACCGTTTATCCTAACTGATTTTGCGGTGTCTAGGCTAGTGGTTTTTAATTAGGCCCACTGTCGTGGTGGTTCCTTCCCACTTACCTGGCCGCAATTGACGGTGAAGAGGCGGTTTGAGGTCCTATTTCTAGCCATTTGGAACAGTTAGGAGCTGTCTAGCTGACCTAGGTGACCCTAGATCTAGGACCGATTGTACATTTCTGGTTATTTGCATTTGTGTCTTAGCCCTTTATCGAAAATTTTTGCAAAACAAATAAAAAAGAATAATAAGAGGAATTTAAAAAAAAAAAAGGGACTTGCAACTTTTGTCGCTAAGAAATCCTTGCACCACCTACCTTCTTCATCTTCTCTTTCTTCTATCATGGGTACCCCACATAATAAATCACTTGCCGAACTTTGGTATCCCGAGCCTAATTTTGCGTCGTTCGACAATTTGTTCGATCAATTTAAAAACGATCCTTCCATGCCTAAAATATCTTTGAAAGATTAAATAGAGGCGTCTAGGAGAAACAATTCGACTTTTCAACCCACTTTGTGTCAACCAAGTCAATCTTTACCACCTCCATCTGTTGATACCACTTTTTCAAGTCCTTCTGTCACTCCTAAGCCGATGTCCATTTCTGAGCATATTGCTCAATCTCGCAGTCGATCTTTCACCCCTCTCCACTCATCCAGTTCTAGGGATCAACACGACTATTCACCTTTTTATCCATATGTTGACCCTACCCCTGCCCAACCACCCACTTCCTACCAGTCTTACCCGACTTTCCCACCGTCACTAGACCCTGTTTCTACACAGCCTTTTGGGAGTTTCACATATCCAAACAATTTCGAATCTTTTGCCGAAACCCCTTTACCACCAAAGTCTAGTTTGGAAGAGGCGTTGGAGGCGTATATCACAGCAACAAACAAAATGGTTAGGAATGTGGAAGCGTCCGTGGCCGCCCTTATGCAACCTGTTGAACCGGTAGCTAGTTTCCAACTAGCTCCAAATTTTCCAATGTATGAGGAGGCGGTTGGACAGAGAGAGAATGTGAGAGGATTTCCAAATCAAACCTACCCATACCCTATTGAATCCAACAACTCCAATTTTCAAACATGTGTCCAAAATGATGAGTTGTGTGATTTTGTAGTGCTTGATTTGCCAGATTGTGAGGAACCCCTTTCGAGTGAAACAGCACCTAATCCGTTTGACCTTTACACTTCCACTCTAGAACCTACATTGATAAACATCCATGCTTTTGAGGAGGTGTCTAAAGAAATTGACTTTCACTTGATTGAGGATATAGACGCCGGGAATATTTCGGATGATGAACCTGTCGATTTAATTGAAATTTTATGTTCAAATCATCATCCCGAGTTATTAAATGTTTCTCCCGAATCTCATATGCGTCTTGATTTTGATGATAATGGTATGGATGAGTTGAATATTGAGGAGAATTATGAGGATAATATTGAGGAGAGTAGTGAGGATCATATTTAGGTTGAACCATTTTTCTTTGATGTGTCGGATTTTCCAATTCATCCTCTTGAACCTTTACCTAAATCACCCTTCCTTTTTTCCATCGTTCCGACCACGCCTCATTTCACGCTTGACGACTGTGAGCTTGAAAACTTTTCCTTTGAATCTGACACAGTTCTCACAGCCGATGGCATTTACGAGTGTTTCACTTTTTCGGACGATGTTGAAGTTTCACCGCCCGAGTTTGAGTCCTTTGCATTTTCAGATGAGTTAGTTAATCCTTCAGACTCGGTTGCTTACAGTCGTTTCGAACCATTGATGGAATCTTTCCAGTTCGACACAGTTTACTACGGTAAGAATGATATTATCCCTAATTCACTTCCTTTCGTCCTTCCTATTGTTCCGACCGTGCAAGTGACCATGACGCTTTCATCTCAAATACCAAGTTCGGTGTACCCATGTTCTCTTGCGAATCTTGAGGGATTTGACCCTATTTCTCGACGAGTAGATAGGTTAGCGCAATCGCTCATAACATATCGGTCATCACATATTGCGCTAATTTATTCACTCAATTTACACCCTCAAGATCGTACTCCACTTCCTTCTTCTTTTCGCCATTCTTCTCCCCCACCGAGACCATATTCTACCATTCTTCTTTCCACACGGTCTCGCGTGTTTCTCAGTTTCTTGCACCAACTATACCATTTCCACGATAAGATTTTTGAATGGTTGGTGCTAACTTTTGGCTTGTGCAAGGCCAAGCTTAAGTTTAGGGGAATCTTTGTATATATGTATATATTTTTTGGTTTTCTTTTCTATAAAAAAAATAATAAAAAAAAATTCAAAACATTAAAAATATAAAAAAAATTATAAATAAATAAACAGGGGAGTATCGGTATTTTGACCATATTGGTTTAGCATGACAATGAGGACACTGTCAAGTTTAAGTTTGGGGGTATACTCGGTACGTCTTCTTCTTTCGCATTCATTTGTACATATTTTTGCATTTGCATATTTATTTGAAAAACCCATAAAAATTGAAAAATTTCAAAAATTATAAAAATTATTGTATTCAATTTTGGTTATAATTGACTTGAGTTTGACAAATAGGTTAACTAGCTAGGAACAACTAGATCTTTGACTTAGTAAATTAAAAACCCTAAAAATAACCTTCCTTAAAGTTTAACGGTAGAAAGTATATGTCTTGTAGTTTATTTAGAAATAGGCAAATTTTGGGTTCACTTCTTGGGCTAAGTCAAAATGAGGGAAGAGTATTGATGTACTTATTAGAGTATAAGTTTGAAAAATAGTTCCTAGCTTAAGTCTAGATTCTGAAAATGTATACCCTACAACTTGCACAATCACGCACCTTGAAACTTGGAATAGTAGAGGAGACCTTGAAATGCTCTTGTCTAAAGTCCTTAGTACGATGAAAATAAAAAAAAATGTGAATGAAGAATAAAAAAATGGACACTGGTTTTTGTGATTACTTAAGGCTGCAAAAAATAGAAAAATATTTAGCAAGGGTACCTTATTGAATGGTGTGATTTAGCGTGTTTGCGCTTTCAAAAATATAGATCAAAAATATTTGTAACCGCAATCAAGAACGGCGTCGCTTGATAGCTAGCCGGTGAGTACGGGTCGGTCCACAGGGATGTTGTGAATTTCCTAGTCGCGCTTACGAGTTAATTCCGAAGGGTGTTCGGATTGATTATTAAATCTAAAAATTGAAGTTGTATGATACTAGGATTAGAAACTTGCTAGGATTAGGTTTAGGGAAAATTTGGTAAACAAAGATCTACATCTCTTTCCATTGCCTTTAATTAAAGATATCATATTAGTGTTATGGTAAATCTTAACAAAGGGGATTAGGATGATTGGGAAGATTGATTCTTCCTCTAGATCCTTGTCCTTCCTTTCTTAATCTTTACCCTAACCTCCATGGAAAACCTTAAAATCCGGGCCTTTAGACTACGGAATCACCGTTACCTCGAGGGTAGAGTGTCGTAGGGAGCGGAATAAGAAGGTATGCATGGAGTTCTAATTTTCATAAAAGATTGGCAAAGAAAAGAGATGAGTGATCTTCGTCTCTCAAATCCTTCCCCATTCCTAACCCTAACAAGCGAGGAAACTACTCACTCATTAGGGAATTGAAGAACATTTATCTAGGGCAGAGAATAAAAATTACCTAGGGCAAGAATTGAAATCTAAACTAGAGTAAGGAATTAAATCTACTTCCAGATGCATCTCTCCAATCATTAACGCAGGGTTGTCAGATCTGAATTCATGAATTGAAAAGAAACACCGATGCTCTCCAAAAAATTCTAAAATTTATTATTAAAAGGAGGCATAAGAAATTACAATGAGTAGAGTTCCTATTTATAGAGAATAGGAAACCCTAGGTTACAATTGATTTGCATGTCTACATTTACCAAAATATCCTTAGGAAGACCTAGTCAAAGTAGACTTCAAGCTTTGGTAAAATTTTATGTCTCTGTCTCTTTAAAGAAAGTATTGGGCCTTGGATCTTTGGGCTTCCTTATTATTTGGTTCTTTATTAAAATAGCTTCTATGTTTCTTCCAGATCTCCAGTGAATAATTGCGGTGGACTTTTAACCGTTCGCTTTGTAATCTTGGACCTTGCATTGCCTTGTACTTTATGAATTTTATCTTTGATGTAGGCTTGATCAAGAGTCTTCTATTTGTTGGTCAAAGTCCACGTTTTCATCGTCTTTACATCGTTTTCACTGTTTTCTGTCTAAGAACCTGTAACCTGTAACATGTAGCAGACATGCGTCAAAAGCACCTGTTTATTTATAAAAAGAATAAGAATGAGGAATATAATAATGCAATATTATGGTGTGAACAAATACCCCCAAACTTATCTTTTGCTCGTCCTCGAGCAAACTTATTTTTATTCACTAATATCCTAACCGCACTTTCGCAGGGAAACGCGATTGCACTGAGCACGTGCAACAAGCCGTTAAACCTCTAGGTGTCCCTAGTAGGAGGAGTGTTGTCTCCTGAGGGTTTTCAGCGGATTACACCCACAAAATCCTATCAATTCTGCCCATTAACTTTTGTTCTCCAATTAGGTTTTCTAACAAGTAATTCTATTATCGTCGACTCATAAATTATCCATCCATATTCTTCACACTTCCTCATCATCTAACTTAAGATTATATATGTTCTGCAGACCTACTTAGCTTTCGGCATCTCTTAAGTTTTCCTTCTAGGGTTCCATCTCCACTTAGGAATTTTTATTAACTCTACTAAAGATACAAGTTCTATTCTTCATTCCTTTCTCTCATCTAAACTCCAATCACATATCCCCACGTGTGTGTAAATATCACCCCTACACTTGGAAATTCAAATCAAGCAATCATACTCTTGTCCGTTGTCCAAAGTACTTATTAGTAGGTGAATTTTTAATTGAATTTTGCTTACACATCCTTCATGCGACCGTTAATACTTCTTGAGGTACCAACAACCGACTACTAGATGTGTTAGCACTTTAAAGCGTACTTCCTAGTTTTGCAACACCCAAGGCTTTAGCAGTGACTCCCAAACCAGTTGGTCTAAGGCACTAGGTGATGAAGCACCCTCGCTAAATATTTTTCTATTTTTTCAGCCTTAAGTAATCACAAAAACCAGTGTCCATTTTTTTATTCTTCATTCACATTTTTTTTTATTTTCATCGTACTAAGGACTTTAGACAAGAGCATTTCAAGGTCTCCTCTACTATTCCAAGTTTCAAGGTGCGTGATTGTGCAAATTGTAGGGTATACGTTTTCAGAATCTATACTTAAGCTAGGAACTATTTTTCAAACTTATACTCTAATAAGAACATCAATACTCTTCCCTCATTGTGACTTAGCCCAAGAAGTGAACCCAAAATTTGCCTATTTCTAAATAAACTACAAGGCATATACTTTCTACCGTTAAACTTTAAGGAAGGTTATTTTTAGGGTTTTTAATTTACTAAGTTTAAGATCTAGTTGTTCCTAGCCAGTTAACCTATTTGTCAAACTCAAGTCAATTAGCCAAAATTGAATACAATGATTTTTATAATTTTTGAAATTTTTCAATTTTTATGGGTTTTCAAATAAGTATGCAAATGCAAAAATATGTACAAATGAATGCGAAGGAAGAAGACGTACCGAGCATACCCCCAAACTTGAACTTGACAGTGTCCTCACTATCATGCTAAACCAAGAGGGTCAAAATGCCGGCACTCCCCTGTTTATTTATTTATAATAATTTTTTTTTATATTTTTAATGTTTTGAAATTTTTTTTTATTTTTTTATAGAAAAGAAAACAAAAAAATATATACATATATACAAAGATTCCCCCAAACTTAAGCTTGGCCTTGCACAAGCCAAAAGTTAGCACCAACCATTCAAAAATCATATCGTGGAAATGGTATAGTTGGTGCAAGAAAATGAGAAGCACGCGAGACCGTGTGGAAAGAAGAATGGTAGAATATGGTCTCGGTGGGGGAGAAGAATGGCGAAAAGAAGAAGGAAGTGGAGTACGATCTTGAGGGTGTAAATTGAGTGAATAAATTAGCGCAATATGTGATGACCGATATGTTATAAGCGATTGCGCTAACCGATCTACTCGTCGAGAAATGGGATCAAATCCCTCATGATTCGCAAGAGAACATGGGTACGCCGAACTTGGTATAGGAGATGAAAGCGTAACGGTCATTTGTTCGGTCGGAACAATGGGACAGACGAAAGGAAGTGAATTAGGGATAGTATCATTCTTACTGTTGTAAACTTTGTCGAACTTGAAAGATTCCATCAATGGTCCAAAACGACTGTAAGCAACCGAGTCTGATGGCTCATCTGAAAATGTAAAGGACTCAAACTCGGGCGGTGAGTCATCAACATCGTCCGAAAAAGTGAAACACTCGTAAGTGTTATCATCTGTGAGATCTGTGTCAGATTCGAAGGAAAAGGTTTCAAGCACACAGTCTTCAAGCGGGGTCGGAACGATGGGAAGGAGGGAGGGTACTTGCGCTTTCTAAAAGATAAATCAAAAATATTTGTAACCGCAATCAAGAACGGCGTCGCTTTGCAGCTAGCCGGTGAGTACGGGTCAGTCCACAGGGATGTTGTGAATTTCCGATTCGTTCTTACGAGTTAATTCCGAAAGATGTTCGGATTAATTATTAAATCTAAAAATTGAAGTTGTATGATACTAGGATTAGAAACTTGCTAGGATTAGGTTTAGGGAAAATTTGTTAAACAAAGATCTACATCTCTTTCCATTGCCTTTAATTAAATATATCATATTAGTGTTATGGTAAATCTTAACAAAGGGGATTAGAATGATTGGGAAGATTGATTCTCCCTCTAGATTCTTGTCCTTCCTTTCTTAATTTTTACCCTAACCTCCATGGAAAACCTTAGAATCCGGGCCTTTAGACTATGGAATCACCGTTACCTCGAGTGTAGAGTGCCGTAGGGAGCGGAATAAGAAGGTATGCATGGAGTTCTAATTTTCATAAAAGATTGGCAAAGAAAAGAAATGAGAGATCTTCGTCTATCAAATCCTTCCCCATTCCTAACCCTAACAAGCGAGAAAACTACTCACTCATTAGGGAATTGAAGAACATTTATCTAGGGCAGAGAATAAAAATTACCTAGGGCAAGAATTGAAATCTAAACTAGAGCAAGGAATTAAATCTACTTACAGATGCATCTCTCCAATCATCAACGCAGGGTTGTCAGATCTGAATTCATGAATTTGAAAAGAAACACCGATGCTCTCCATAAAGAATTCTCAATTTATTATTAAAAGGAGGCATAAGAAATTACAATGAGTAGAGTTCCTATTTATAGAGAATAGGAAACCCTAGGTTACAATTGATTTGCATGTCTACATTTACCAAAATATCCTTAGGAAGACCTAGTCAAAGTAGACTTCAAGCTTTGGTAAAATTTTATGTCTCTGTCTCTTTAAAGAAAGTATTGGGCCTTGGATCTTTGGGCTTCCTTATTATTTGGTTCTTTATTAAAATAGCTTCTATGTTTCTTCCAGATCTCCAGTGAATAATTGCGGTGGACTTTTAACCGTTCGCTTTGTAATCTTGGACCTTGCATTGCCTTGTACTTTTTGAATTTTATCTTTGATGTAGGCTTGATCAAGAGTCTTCTGTTTGCTGGTCAAAGTCCACTTTTTCATCGTGTTTACATCGTTTTCACTGTTTTAGATCCACGAACCTGTAACCTGTAATATGTAGCAGACATGCGTCAAAAGCACCTGTTTATTTATAAAAAGAATAAGAATGAGGAATATAATAATGCAATATTATGATATGAAGCTTTCTACTTTTTACAAAATGGGTGAAGGAGATAAAAAGAAAAGATTTTTAAGTGAGATCCAAACCCTCATCACTAATCTACACTAGTATAGCCCACTAGTATAGGTTGTTTTCATCACTTCTACTTTGTTCTAGTGAAGAAAGGAGCTTGAGCCAAGGGACTCCGTGGTGGATCGTCGTGGACAACGAAGGACTCAAGCGGATCCGAACAAACACAAAATTGATCCAAGGAGTCACAAATGGGAGATCTACAAAGGTTGTATTTCTCATCCCTTAGTGTTAGACTCTCATCTAGTATGTGATACTTTGTTTTGTTACTTTAAATTTGTAGTTTGATCCTACGTTAGTTTGCTTAGCACCCCAAAATTTTTATTGTAGCATGTTTGATGCAAGACAAACCCTTGGTAAAGTGCTAGGGAAACCCAACAACCCGCTGCGAGTAATTGTTACTCCTGAGAGAGTTTTGCACTTTACAATTAGCTAACCTATTAGGTATCTAGAAAGGTGTTAACGAGATTATGCTTCTGGGAAAACGAGGTTTACTTTAATTAGGACCGTGCGAAAGCACGGGAAACCTCCTTCAATGTACCGACACCAGCCTGCTTGAACGGTTAGCGAACTTATAGGGTGTAATTAATCCCGGCTAGTCTTTCATTTTAGGGTTTGAAGGAAGATTTGAGAAAAATAGTGGGATCCATCCTGATTAGATAAAATAAATAACCAATCTGATCTTGCAAGAGCATACGCAGAGTGTTTTCTTCTTTCTCTCTCTTTCTCTCTCCCCTGGTAGCGACCGTAAAATGCCTTAATCAAGATAATAATATGGATGTATTAACCGAAGCTGCTTATTATACTGAGCTGGGGAACGTTGGTTCCACTCTATGTTATAATTGTTATAAGTTTGAGCAGGAAATAGGGTAATTCCAGGATTCTCATGCCACCTGATCGAAGAAAGATCATGTTGATGCATATTCTTCGGGTGTGTTCATTACCTAGAACTGTTTCTCAGTATACTCTACGTCCTTGGTATTTGATACTGGATCAGGATCTCACATATGTAATCTGTTACATGGTCTACAGAAAGGTAGAGAACCGAGAACAGGTGATAGTGTAACTGTTGCAGCTAAATCAGTTGGCAAATATCATCTTGTATTACCAAATGGTAATACATTAATTCTAAATGAATGTTATTACATACCGAACCTGATATACAACATTGCATCAGTTTCTTTATTAAGTTAAAGAAGGATATAATTTTATATTGCAGGATAATGTTGTGAACATTTACCTGAATCAAGAGTTTATTGGATCATGCACGTTATATAATGACATATACGTTCTAAATCGAACTACGGTTCTAAGTATAAAGAACACGCACAAGAAAGAAGAGTTCAGAAATGAACGAATCTTTCTTGTGGCATTGTAGATTCGGTCATATCAATGCGACACGACTAGCTAAGGTACAAAAGGATGAATATTTGAATCCGTTCGAATTTTCATCTTATGAAACTTTCCAGTCATGTCTCAAAGGTAAAATGACCAAAACTCCGTTTGCTGAAAAACGGAGATAGAGTTACCGAACTCTTGGGACTGATACATGGTGATGTATGCGGTCCAATGTCTACGCATGCCAGGGATGGTTCCTCATATTTTATTATATTCACTGAGGATCTCTCAAGATTCGGACATGTGTTCCTATTGAAACACAAGTATGAAGCTTTTGAGAAATTCAAAGAATATAAGCATGAAGTTGAGAACCAAACGGGAACAATTATTTAAGTCCTTCGATGTGATCAGGGAGTAGAATACATAAGCATGGAATTCTTGGATTATCTAAAAGAGAATGAGATTCTCTCTCAGCTTACTCCTCCGGATACACCACAGCACAACAGTGTAGCGAGGCGGAGGAATCGCACTCTATGAGATATGGTGCAGTACTGCTGGGTTGCCTATTTCCTTTTGAAGTTATGTGATTGAGAAGTTGTATACCTATTGAAAAGGGTTCCGACTAAATCAGAGCCTACCACTCCGTATGTGATATAGTGTGGGAAGAGACTATGTCTTAAGGATATTAAGATATGGGGTTGTCCGGCCTATGTTGAAAGGCAAAATCCGGACAAACTCGTGCAAGGTAAGTTGTGTAAGTTTGTTGGATATCCCAAGCATTCGCGAGGGAATATCTTCTACCGAACCGAGGAACAAAAGGTGTTTTATTTCTTAACATGCCACCTTTTCAGAAAAAAAGAATTTCTTCAAAAACAAATTTGTGGTAATGAGGTAGAACTGGAAAAGTTCCAGCTATACAAACTAACAACTAATGATTTGTGGAACCAAAGGATTCGATAGTCTCCGATGACACTCAGCCTCTCCGCGGATCTGGTAGGGTTTCTCACCCACTTGAGAGATACTACGGTTTTTTAAATGAATGTGGGAGCGAGGATTGCATCATGGTTGATGATGACCCAACTAGATTAAGGAAGGTCATCACGAGTGGGGACTCTGTGAAATGGCTGGATGTAGTACAATCTGGGATGGAATCCATATACACCAACAAAGTATACACTTTGGATGTTGCTCCTGAAGGGGTAAAACTCAACGGGAGCAAGTGGATCTTTAAGAAAGATACTTGGTGTACATGGAAAAGTTGAGATTTTCAAAGCTAGAGTTGTAGTAGAAGGTTTTCGTCATATAACCAGGTATGGATTATGATGAAACCTTTTCTCTAGAGGTGATGCTTAGGTCCATCTGTATTGAAGAAGGTATCGCGGAGTTGGAACATTTGTTTTAATGTAGCGGTCAAAGAGTTTGACTTCGTCAAAAGGATAAGATGAACCTTGTATATACAAGAAGGTTGTAGAGAGTAAGGTTGTCTTCCTCGTATTGTACGTAGATGACATACTCTTGATAGGAAATGAGTATCCTATGCTACACTTGGTCATGATCCTCTTATCACAAGGATTCTCTAGGGTATATCTAGGTAATTCCTCCTATATATTGGGGATTAGGATCTATAAAGATAGGTCTAAGCGGATGTTGGGAGTGTCCCAAATCCAGTTACATTAACACCATACTAAAGGGGTTTAGTATGGAAGATTCTAAGCGTAGTGGTTCGCCCACTTACTCAGGAATCACTCTCTCCAAAAAGATGTCTTTCAAGACTGATTTGGAGAGAGCTCGCGTGCAAGGGATACCCTATACTTCGGCAGCAAGCTCTATCATGTGTGCGATGTAATGTACCAGTCCAGATGTAGCTGACTCATTAGGTGTAGTGATCAAGAATCAATAGGTTCTTGGGAGAATCACTCGATAAATGTGAAGCACTAAAGAAGTGTTCTTGGTGTATGGTAACGATAAACTCCAGAAGGAGTCCTTTACCAATTCGAGCTTCCAGAAGTGATAAGGCTGGCTAAAAGTCGGTCTCGGGCTTTGTCTTTTACCTTCAGTGGAGGGACGGTATGTTGGAAGAGTTCCAAGCTATATACCATGGCAAACTAGACGATAAAGGCTATATGCATTGCTACCAAAGAGGTTGTCTGGATATATCTTGTTCATGAGATGAACATAGTTCCTACCATTGTGTTGACAATGGAGTTATGGCTTTGGCTGAGGAACCCCAGTCCCATTAGCGATCCAGACATATTCTGAAGTAGTATCACCTGATCAGGGAGATGGATGATCTCCAGGGGATCGAGGTTAAGAGAGTTGATGCGAAGGATAACATGGCGGATCCACTCACAAAGGCCTTTCCCTAGAGAGAGACCTTCAGGGGGCGTTGGGTATGAGATACTACAACAACCGGCCTTAGTGCAGGTGGGAGATTGTTAGTTGTATGTATACCCTAGAGGCCATTATTGTACATGTGATGTATATTATAATGGAGGCTTGGACATATATAGGGAGGACTTTCTTGCTCGACATGATAGTATACTATCTGGTTACTCTTTATCTTAACAAGTATACTTGTTGTCTCTCTTCTACATGTTGATAAAGCCCTTAGGATGTGTACTTGACTACCAGGATTATGATGGAGATCATACTTGTGGGGCCAGGGTAGTCCGTAAGTACATCCATTAATTGTTCCTAGTCGTGGGAGTATCGAGACGGGGCATCGATACTCCAGAGTAGACTAGTGTGTACGATTCTTGACCCTGCATGGGGCGATGGTTGATCCCACAACCACTGGTGTTTGACATAAGGGAATGTGCACATGTGCTCAGTGGAGACTGGGTACACTGAACAGGACTCACCGAAAACTCCTAGATGGTATTATATCTCACATCAGATAGCAGTTCTCTGGTGACACTGGTACAGGTTAGTCTGTAGACACGAGATCTTCATAGAGTCTTGTATGATTCCCACTGTGCTTTGATTTCCACCTTACCGCGCTCAAGAGGAGTTGAGTAAAACGGTGGTTTTTAGGTACAGTCCCGAGTCATATGGAAGCAATGAGCGATAAGAGGAGATTTTGTCTCTCCCGGTATTGGGGGTTGATGTTGCGATGTGCTCGATTGGCTATAACAGGAAATCCCTGGCCAGGGCTGATACTGAGATTTACTGGTAAGTGTTATCAGTAGTTTCTCGACCCATTATGAGCTTCACATCGGCATGACTTATCAGGCTATTGGGGTCTGACGATTACCACCCTCAGGCTAGATATGCGACATATTACACGAAGAGACTGGAATGTACGGTAGTGTTACTTATTGGATTGCAGGAGTATGAGCAGGCATGCTTGTTGATCTACTGATCGCTCAATACCCGGATGGCCGTTACGTCTAGCAGTACCGCAGATGGCTTATGGGTGACTGATATGATCACCAGCTACTGCCGGCGTATTGACGAGTCTTTAAAGTCCTACACAGAGGTTTTCTGGCTTAAGCGAAACGAAGTAGGATAACATATGTGATATATGCGGGGCCGAGATTAATACGTGTATGTGATACTGTATTCAATTCTAGCGATATATGATATCGGTCGGTTATATGTGATATAGCCGGGTTATCGAATCAAGTGTTGATTCGATAAGATGATACAAATGATATTAGTCGGTTATATGTGATGTATCCGGATTATTAAATCAAGTGTTGATTTAATAATTTAATGTATAATTATATATTTGATATATTAATTTACATTATCTAATATTTTCTCATTTAAGAAATTCTTTATCTCACTTGTACATATTTAATATATATGTGATATATATTATTGTGTCATGTATGATACTACATGCTACATGGGTGTGTGAGACTCATACCATGCTTGATATAATGTAGGGTTTGTTTATTTAATGTAAATCAAAATTAAGTGAAAATTAGTCATGGTTGATGCTTAGTGGAAGTTTGTAGAACCCATTGACTTAGTCCACTCATTTTGTTTTACATTAGATATTTATTAACCCAACCATTATCTTTAGCCATGGTTTAGTCTCTACATGAGTTAATATATGATACTAACTCACCCATGGTTTCTACTCTCACTCTCTCATGAGATTCATTTCATTCTCAACACTTCAACTTCTTCCTCATCTCCAAGAGCTCTCTAGGTTTTAGGAGGTGAGGAAAACTAGTGAGATAAATATTTCTAAAGTGAGAAAATTCCTACTTCATCATTGTTCCCCGCCGAAAGACGCGGCAGAGACGCGGCGAGCGTCTTTGCCTGAAATTCGGGGCAGATGCTAATTGGTGCTATCCGTCCACCTCTCCGAAGATGCCAAGTTGATTTATGGCACCATGTATCGGAGGTTTAAACGGATGCGTCCGATGTAGCAGACTTCATCAGATTCCCCCTCGTTTGAGAGGTTTTTGATTGTAGGGATGCTCTTCCCTGCAGGCGCAAGCCCCTGCAGTTAATTACGCTACTGCATCGCGGTAAAAACTTTCTTCTTCTCCAGATGGTCATTTCGTGTCGTGGGTGTTTGTTTTGTGTTCGGTTGCCCATGGATTGTATACAGAGACTAATTTGTGTTGTCGCTCGTAGGACGTGGATTAGTCCAAATCCGTATCTTTCTTAGATTTGGGTTTGGGGGGTGTGTGTTCAAGGTTACATTAGCCTTGTTTGAGGCTAAGATCAACTTAAACGTTTGTTAAGGACACGTTAGTCTAATTTAAGACTAAGATCGACTTAACGGGATCGTTTAGATCTAACAAAAGCGCATTTGGACTCTATTGTTTAGTTTAGAGACATTGCGGTCGATTACCAGTTTAAGGACATGGTGGTCCATCATAGTCCAGGGAATATATGGCTGTCGGGACCCATCACCTCTCTGAAGACGTTGAAGGATTACAACGAAAAATATCAGAGGAGTTCAGAGATGTACCCTTGAACCAATATTTGTTGGGAGATCTATAGTCCAATTTAGGACTAAAGTCTGTTTGAAGGTTTATGAGCATATGGGCTCAATTGAACATTTTATTGTTCTGGCTATCAAGCCTTTATTTGGGCTCGGCCCTTTTAATACTGCATAGCATTAGGCTCTGTAATTAAATGCATAGCATTTAAATTTGCCTGTTAGACTTTTGCTTGGGCTCTGCCCTTTTTAATAATGCATAGCATTTTTAGTGGTCTGACAGTGCGCCACGTGGCTTGTCAGGCGCTTTGCGTCAATTAAAGAGCGCACTGCGCTAGCGCATGCGAAAGTGACACGTGTCATGCTCTGCGCTAAGCGCAAGTCCGTTAGCGCACTGCGCTACGCTAGTGAACGACACGTGGCGCGCTCTGGTGCAGTGTGCCATTCCAAGAGCGCAGTGCGCTGTTTTAGAAGCGCAAAGCGCAGATTGTGCCAGTGAACGACACGTGGCGCGCTCTGGTGCAGTGAGCCAGACCAAGGAAAGCAATGGCGCATTTCAAAAGTGCAAGGCACTGTCATATAGCGCAGAGCGCATCTTGATCAAATTAAAATCAAAGAACAAGTTTTCTGTTCTCTAAAAAGAGGTTCTACCACAAGATTCAAGAACCAAAGTTCTTGTTCTCATCAAAAGGCTGTGCCTTTATATAGATCAAAAGATCTAAGAATGAAGTAAATTACTTCTTTTAATCTTTTATGATTAGATCTTTTTTGATCTTTTTCTTTTTTATTGAAGATCTCGATCTTGTTCTTAGATCTTTGATCTTTTTAGGAGATGATTCTTCTTTTGTGAGATGTTTTCATCTTTATTCTTCAAGAATTTAATTCTTTACCTTTAAAGAGGAAGAAGATGATCTTCTTTCTTCAAAGGCTTGCCTTTCCTTCTCTTTGAGTTTTTCTCAAAGTTTTTAGAGGGTTCTCTCTCTTCTGTATCTCTATATGTGTGAGACTTGGAGTCTAGGGGCCCTTATATAGGGCTAATTGATTTGTTAAGTTAGTTACAGAGATCTTTCTCTTATTAATCTGGGGATATTTCCCCACCGTTGGATCTTTGATCCTAAGGCCTCTGTTTTACAGAAGATAATCTTCTTATTTTAATAAGATTGGAAAGATCTTTCTAGAATTTTAATTCTAATTAATTGATAATTTATTATTTAAATTGCAGTACTGGCGCAATTGGCACTAGCGCGCCTGCGCTTGACACGTGTCGCGCAGCGCAGAGCGCAACGCAATCGAGCTAGCGCGCCTGTGTTTGATACGTGGCGCACAGCGTAGAGCATAGCACAACCGCGCTAGCGCGCCTGTGTTTGACACGTGGAGCGCAGCGCAACTACGCTAGCGCACCACTGTTTGACACGTGGCGCGCGGCACGCGGCGCAGAGTGCAAGTGATCTGAAGCGTTGCTCATTTATTTAAAATTTGAATTTTGAAACAGAGCCTTGCTCTGATTGGGGGTGTGCTGCCTTGGGCGCAGCGCTCCTTGCACTGGCGTGTCTGCTTTTGACACGTGGCGCGCAGTGCAAGGAATCTGAAGCGTTGCTTCAATTTTTAAACTTTGAAATTCAAACAGAGTTTTGCTCTGATTGGGGGAAACAAATGCCCCCCCACCGTTGCGCTTACGTGGCGCACATGTGAGTGCAGCGGTGGCAACATCTGAGCCATTGGATCGACTCAGAAATTGAGAAGGCGCTTCAGCGCCTATAAATAGGACCCTTGGTCCTCAGATAATTATTATCTTCCCAAGATATTTATTTTCAGAGCCTTGCTCTCATTTTCAAGAACTTCAAGAGTTAAACTCTAGAAAATTTTAGGTAAAAATTTAATTTAAATTAAATTAATTCTAATTAATAGAGCCTTGCTCTCATAGATCTTTTGATCTAAAGAAATCCCCTTTGGGGTTTCATAAACAGAGCTTTGCTCTCAAGAACCCATGGATCTAAAGAGATCTTGTTTCAGGGTTTCTTAACCCATGAACAGAGGTTTGCTCATTGACAATGTATAGATCTTTTGATCTTTTGATGAAGAACTCTGAAGATTTTTTTGCATAGATCTTCAAGATCCCAGAACTTTAATTCTTAGGAATTAATTTTTCTTTGAGGGATTTTTCCATCATTATTACAGAGCTAGGCTCTTTAAGAAATCTTATTCCCTTGTGACCAGAGTTTGACAAGTGTCACTCTGTGACAGAGCTTTGCTCTGAAAGGGAGATTTTCTCCTTGTCTCAAGGGATTTCTCATTTAATGAGAATATTCTTTGAGGATTTCCTCATTAATTGACAGTCTCATCCAATGATGAGGCTGTCTTATTAACTGATGCATTGTCATCTGGATTTTGTGGGTCCCCCTTTGGTCCCCTCTCCACTGCATTGCAGTGTGGTATAAGTTTTAAAGTACCAAGCGTCGGGATTTTAAAATTAAATTATGACACTGATAATTGAATTTCGCTTTTCCTTGCAGGCAACATGTCTTCTGACCATTCATTCTTATTTTTCCGCCCAGAGGGAGGATTCCCTGAGGCGCCGGTGGATCGGGAGGTTCTTAATCTCATTAAGGACTACGACCCAGAGTACAAGAACCTTCATCTGTAGGGTAGGTGGTTCAGAGAAATTATCAAAGGTCGCCGAAGCTTCTCTTGCGCGACGCCGTCAGATCCAATCTCGTCAATTTCGTACGCAGATATACCCCCGGTGAACTATGCCGTGGAGGTTGTAAATTGGAATTCGGAGGGTCTTCTTCAGCCTTCGATTGCTGCCATACCCGTGCAGTTGTCGGCAGCCGTGGATATTTTGGGGCGGCGCATATGCCAGGGTGAGTCGCACCCTTAGGGACAACCCTATAACATTGGATTGACCCCTCGTCATTCGGCCGGGTATTTGCAGTGGGCTAGGTACATTTTGTCAGCGAAGCAGGCGCATTTGCTGAAGATCGGTCTGTACCCCGCAGTTTACGCCTCGCTATTCGAATATCCTTCTCCTCCGACGTAGTGGGTTAAGGCATTCGTGGAACAATGGAACATTCCCACACATACCTTTCTTCTGACGGACAGGGAAGTCTCCATCCCCTTAGAAGAATTTGCTGAGATTTCCGGTCTGCCGGTGAGGGGGGAGCACTATGAGGAGCTGCTTCCTCCTGATGAATATGTCTTCACCAGTAAGCCGTTGGTGATGGACCTAACACCGGAGAATGCTATTCAGCACCAGTTTCCGAGTCCGGTAAAGGTGCTGAATATGTATGAAAGTCTCTACTTGGAATCGGGAGGCCGGAGAGTTAGTTTCGCAGACTTCATCGCCCGCTTTCTTTGACCGGAGATTCTATCACAGCGGGGCGAAAAATTTGCCAAGCTTGACGACCCCTTCGGCTTTGGCTTAGATCGTCGACTAGCACTGGAAGCCGATCAAAAATGTTTTTACCTTCCCGATGCTGCCATCATCCCCTTATCGGAAATCGCAGCTCCGGGCATCGACGAGGAGGCTTTCTTACTCGGGTTTCTTGGGCTATGGCTGTGCTGGTTCACGCTCCTCATGCACCCCCGCTACATGAGGCCATTCGTCTTCTACCCAGCGCATCGGATGGTGGCTGGCATATAATTGTCGATTGGAATTGCCGGGTTGGCCCACTTGTACCATGGTCTCAGTGTGGCGGCGGATGCAACCGAACCGGGGGTGCAACCCGCTAATTTCCCGATGCACTACTTCACTTCGTGGATGGAAATGAGCGTGCTAGGGGTATTTGGTATTCATAAGAGACCCTCGTTTTACGAGAAGTGCAGACTCCCGAGAGTTATGCGGCTGGTCGGCGCTTCTATCGTGAATCCGCCTCCGCAGGAGGCTAGGGGGTTGCTTCTTCCTCCGCGCACGGTCGGAGCAGGAATTTCTTTCACGGACAAGGTCATGACCATCGGCCCGGAGACCTCCAAGGCAGTGTTGGGGTTGCATGATAATTTCAAGGACGGGGCCTCCGTATTGAAAGCCCGGGAGATTCTTCATTTATACTCCATCCGGCCGGGCTTCCTGGTGTTCAGGCAGAATGATATGGCGCTTTTTATGAGGTACAACCCCCATCGATTCGCCCAAAAACTAAGCTATAACCAGGGGGTCCCACTGGAGGCGTTTTTAGAAGAGCCTGCGGCCACCAGGGAGGGAATACGGAGTCCACTGCACCACTTTATGCGGTTAAACACGGGCTCCCACTTCTTCATTAGCGAGCCAAGTTGCATTCCAAAGGCTCTCAACGTGTTCGGGGCTTGGTATCAGCACGCGATGGGTGCTGTTATCCGGGAAGATAAGCGGCTACTGCTTGACCGCAAGGGTGCGTCCCTCGCCAGCGATCGCAACGTCCCTCTAAGGCAAAGGACCCCTGTCCTTCCTCCACTAAGAGGAGATGCTGGAGATGAGCCTCCGCGTGTGCTAAGCCCCCCACGTGGATTGACCCGTGATCCTGTGGACATGCCTTCAGTTCCCCGTGCTCCCGCGGAGACGGTGAACGTGGTTTTGCCCGAATCCGGTGTGGGCTCGGACATCGGGACCCGCCGTCCCAAGGTGCCTACGAAGCGTAAGCTGATTTTGGGTGTGACCGGGGTTCGCGCGCAGAAGAGGAAGAAGAAGTCGGTCCTTTCTCTTGATGTCGTACTTGGCTTAGAGCCTCAGGCCCTTCTTACCGAAGGCCTAAGTGAGTATGGAACCAACGAGGGTTTCCTTGTAGCGCCAGAAGACACTGATCTGGCGGCCGCCATCGCAGCTTCTGAGCGATTGGCAAGGTGCGACGCGTGGTTGGCTAAACTCGCGCAATCAGGTAATCACTAGTTGTATTCTTCGTCATTTCATTGTACTTTTATCATTGTTTTTGACTAACGCTTTTCCTTTTTAAACAGGCATTTCTATCGAAGAAGCCATCGCTGCTTCTCTCAAAACTTTCGAGGAGGAGGAAAGGAAACGCGCTCTATCGGGCGTTGGTACGTCTCGGCTCATTGAGTCTTCATTCTCCTTTTTATGGCCAATCTAACCTTTTCCTTACCTTATTGCAGGGACCGCAAGACCTACTTCGCAAGCCGATGCGGGAATTCTCCCTGGGCCAGCTACCGAAGTCTCGGCCTCTTCGGGGTTGCCGCGAGAGGCCCTACTTTAAAAGCCGATGATGGATGCTTTGAAGGCTCTGGAGGCAACACTGAACGCGGACGATGACGCCTTGCTGAAAGAGGCTTCCAAAAGGTCTGTCGCAACGGCTAGGGAGGAAAAGAAACGCCTAAAGCGAGCAGCAAGAGAGCGTAGCGCTGCTTTGGCCGTGGGAGCGGGCTCAAGTGCCGTTACTCCTGCTGCTACTCTTTCAGAGGAGCTCCCGGTCACCTTGTCTACCACTCATAGACGGGCGGCGCGTGCAGCTCGAGAAGCCAACGGTAAATCCGTCTCAGGTAATGTGCTTTTGAGGCTTTGTTATCAAAGTTTTAAAACCATCGGTTCTTATATATCTTTTCCTGCGGGGCCGAGTCCTACTGAAGGAGCGGCGACAACCATTGAGCTATAGGGGACAGTGGAGAAGGTAGTAACTGAACCCGAGGCGACGGTAAGCGGTGCAGCCGTAGTTGCCGGGCCCGAGCTAGTGGCTGATGAGATAGTCACGACTACTATGCCTGAGACGGCCAACACCGTCGAGCGCGAGGTGGCTGCAGATGAGACGGCTGCTACAACCCAGCCTGAGGCAGCAGTGGATGAAGCGGCTGCGACCGACGAACCTATGGTAGCGGTGGATGAGACGGCTGCGACCGCTGAGCCCGAGGGGGTAGCGGGTGAGACGGGCACGATCACTGAGCACGAGACGGCCGCTTTTTCTCAAGATTCGGGCATCTCTCCGATCATCGCTCTCCCTGCTTACGGTCTTTTGTCGTCTCCTGGCCTCGCGAGCATGACGACGGCTCCTGTAGAATCGGGCGATGAGGCAACCAGAGGTGAAACCATGCCAATGGAGGAGGGAGACGCCACCATTTCGGCTGGCGACTCATCAGGTAAATTTTGGGTTACCGTCCCTTTTTTTATTCTGCAATCCTTCTTGAAAGGGATTATCTTGTTTCTAACGCAGGTGCAGTTAGTGCTGATGCTGCGTTACCCGAGGGAGCGCCGTAAGTTACCGCCCAGACGGTGGCCACCTCTCGACCCTCTTTCGTACCGTCGCAGATACTGGAAGGTATGGATTTTGTGACTTATCAGTTTCATCTTAAGGATGCATAATTTATGTACTGACGTTGTATTATTGCGTCTTTGTAGGAGTCCTTTTTGACCACCTGTACCAGGTGTTGCATCCCCACTTCTCCTTCCCGTCGGAGCTTGCTTCATCCAGTGGCGCTGGTGAATATAGTTTTCAATTAATGCTCTTTTTTTTTCCAATAATGAAATTATTTCTGATTCTTCCTTTCCCTGATTGCAGTGCTACAGATCGAAAGAGGAGATAAGAGATCAGTTGCGCCACCGGTCCTCCCGGCCATGCCACCTGGTGCAGCTGGTATAGTAGATTTCATTGTTCATGAATCTCTTATATTTCTAGATCCGTCATCTAATTGTGATTTGTTTTTGCAGCTATTGCTTCGACTCCGGTCCCTTTTGAGTCTCGCATTATGATGCCGGCAGGCCCATTCTCCAGACGTCTATCCTTAAAAGGTGCTACGATGAGTCTGAGTATGCTGAGCGGATGCGTCGAGGAGCTTAACGCAGAAGCTCCTACATCTGCCGCAGATTTCGCTTCCGAGGTTAATCCGATACTGGCGATGCTTGTAAACTTCAACAACGAAGGCATCGTCGAGTCTTGGGTTAATCACTGCAGGGAGATCGCGGCCTGGCTGCATCAGCTTGAACTTATGCGTCCGGCATCTGAGATTTTGGCCACGAGCACTCAACGGGTGGCATGGATTGAGAAAAGCACTTCTTACTTCCGCCATCTTGAACAAGAAGTGGCTTTAAAGCGGAGGGAATGCAAAGAAACTTCAAGCGATTCTGCTCGACTGCGTGCTGAGGTCGACGCGAACGCTGCCCGGGTGAAAGTTATCTTTGAGGGCCTTCTGCAAAGTATCCCTGATGGGTTAACATTGAAGCAGAAGATCGATGCCATTGATCGCGATGCCCAAGGTCATGAAGCAGCTCAGCGAGCCGTCGAAGAACAACTTTCATCATACTTGCAGCAGCGAGCCCAGGTGGAAGCAGAGTTGGCCGCGGCGGCCGACCATGACGAGAGGCTAAGGGGAGTGCGTGAGCAATTGATTGGCCTACTTAAGATTCTTCCCTCCCAATAGTTGCTTCTGCGTCTTTTGTAAATTTTGAATAAAATGTATTCATTCTTTTATTCTTTCATATGATGTATTTTGTACCCAACTGCTTACACGAATAAAAGGTACATTTCTTCCGCAATGTCTTGTGTCATCTTTCTGCTTTCTTCTTTCTTGCTGTGTTGCGTGCCATGCGGATTTAGCAAGTGCGATCCGTTCATGGTATATAACTGTCAATCTTATGACAAGCCCACTAATAGCTTAGATAGTGGTAGAGTGGCGATGACTCAGAAAACAGGGTTAGGATCTGTTACCTAAGACTTTTCAACTTTATGAGCCATGAGGGTCTCATAAAGAATTTTCTCCCTACGGGTCGAGAGGATCCCGTAGGTGTATTTTCTCCTTAGGAATCGTAAGGATTCCAACGTGCGTTTTCCCTTATAAGTCGAAAGGATCTTATAAGAGAATTTTCCCTCTTACGAGTCGAGAGGACCTGTAAGTGGTTGTTTCCCTCTTGTCGAGATTCGACTTTGGAGAGTGTGACCCGTGAATAGTATGCAAGTGTCCATTTCAGACCGACTTGCAGGGTCCCAGTGCTTAGGAAACAGTTTTTTTTAATCCCCGCCGCCTAAGGGTTTGCCTCACGAGTCGAGAAGAATCGAGCATTTCTCGCAAGAATATCCTAACGTCACGGTTAACCTCTGCTCTTTACGACAGAGGTCCGTTAGGGTCTTTGGTACTATGGTTTTGTCCGTCGTACCGTCGCGTTGGCTGATGTATTCCACGATGGGCAACCTTGCTGCTCGAGTAGCCTTGCGACTGTCATGTTTCTGATCCCTTCGGGGGCTGGACAAGACGTCTTCAAGCAATCTTCTTAGGCAGTTTGACCGTCAGAAGAGCAAGCGTTAGGAATTTTTCCATGCCGCTTTTTACTTGAGATTAGGCTCATTTTGAAGAGCCCCGATGAGTCATAAACATTTCGCGCTGGTGTGGGATGATCTCCGATGGTCTTTCAGGTTTTATATAAGTTACCGTCGAGACCCTGAAGCTAGGAATTTGGCCTTCGCTTCGTTTGCTTTTGGCGTGTCCGAAGCCTGTTGGAGGAAGGACGGTGTAGTGACGTCTCGTCTACTGTATCGAGACGAACGTCAAGGTGGTGACCACTTCGCGCTGGTGTGGGATGATCCCCGATAGTCTTTCAGGTTTTATATGAGTTACCGTCAAGACCCTGAAGCTAGGAATTTGGCCTTTGCTTCGTTTGCTTTGGCGTGTCCAAATCCTGTTGGAGGAAGGATGGTATAGTGACGTCTCGTCTACTGTATCGAGACGAACGTCGAGGTGGTGACCACTTCGCGCTGGTGTGGGATAATCCCCGATAGTCTTTCAGGTCTTATATGAGTTATCGTCAAGACCCTGAAGCTAAGAATATTGCCTTTGCTCCGTTTGCTTTGGCGTTGCATCTGCTGTATTGAGACAAACGTCGAGGTGGTGACCACTCCGTGCTGATGTGGGATGATCTCCGATAGTCTTCATGTTTTATATGAGTTATCGTCAAGACCTTGAAGCTAGGAATATTGCCTTTGCTTCATTTTCTTTGGCGTTGCGTCTGCTGTATCGAGACGAACGCTGAGGTGGATCTCGGATTTTGCCGTCACTCCGCTTTGTTTCGACCTTGGGGTCTTTTGTTGACGTTGCATCTACATCCTGCTGGACTGTAAAGGAACGCCGTTGTTGACATTGCGTCTGCTGTAACGAGACGAATGCTGAGGTGGAGCTGGGATTTTACCATCACTCCGCTTTGTTTTGACCGTGAGGTCTTTTGTTGACGTTGCATCTGCATCCTGCTGGATTGCAAAAGAACGCTGTTGTTCACATTACGTCTGCTGTAACGAGACGAATGCTGAGGTGGAGCTGGGATTTTTCCGTCACTCCGCTTTGTTTCGACCGTGAGGTCTTTTGTTGACGTTGCATCTGCATCCTGCCGGACTGCAAAGGAACGTCGCTGTTGACATTGCGTCTGCTGTAACGAGACGAATGCTGAGGTGGTCTCTAGGTTGTTTGTAAGCCGTCAAGACTTGGAACTAGGGACTTTGCCATGGTTCCGTTTAGTGATGCCGCTTCCATGCCTTGCTGTCATAAGGAGGAACGCTGTTGTTGGTCTTCTGGGATGCAGGAGTGACCGTTTAGACTTGGCTCTCTTTCTGATGGAGCCTGGTAGGATGATACGATCCTCTATTTGTTAGCACCCCTGGATTGTATACAGGGATCGATATGATTTCACCCGCAGGGCATAAATTTCACTTTTATTTTATCTTATTTCTTTCCGCGATGCTCTACCATTTCAGCTTTTATATCGTGAAGGTCGCGATTGCCCCATCATTTCGGCTATTTTTCGCGGTGACCAATCATTTCGGCTGTTTGTTTTATTATTTTTTTTATTCGCTGCTTTTTATTGCGAGTTGCCCAATCATTTCGGCTATTTCGTATGCATGCGTGGCTTGCTGTCTTTTCGCTGCAGGTTTTGGATTAGACACCGATTTTGGAATCAGCACCGCTACAACTGGGATATTGCCAGGAGCGAATCATCATTTTCCTCTGTCGATATCGAGCAAAGGTGGCTTAGCGAACAGGGTTAGGATCCTGTCGACTAAGGCTTTTGACTTCATGAGCCGTAAGGGTCTCACAAAGGTATTTCTCACTACAAGTCGTGAGGATCTCGTGGGTGTGTTTTCTCCTTAGGAATCGTGAGGACTCCTAAGTGCATGTTCTCCTGTAAGTCGTAAGGATCTTACAAAAGGGTTTTCTCCATATAAGTCGAGAAGACTTACAAGGGTTGTTCACTCTATGGACGCATCCCTAGTCACGGATGGGACTTTGCTACGGAAACGTTTATGCGCGTCCGTGGATTTTATACAAGGGTCGGTATTGAGCTGCTTGTAGGGCAATATCGGAGGTTGTGGGGGTTGCTTAAGAACAGGTTCAGGTCTCTGTAACTCAAGACTTTCAAATCTTATGAGCCGTGAGGGTCCCATAAGAGAGTTCTCCTTAGGAGTCGTGAGGATCTCGCAAGTGTAATTTCTCCTTAGGAATCGTGGGGATGCCTAAGTGTGTTGCTCCCTTGTGAGTCGTAAGGATCTCACGCAGGTGGTTTCTCCTTACAAGGTCGAGAGGACCTTGCAAGTGTCTTTTAACGAGGTTGCGCCCTTTCGGGTTTTCACAAACACTCGCCGGTAGCCCTGCTATTTTTACTCACGGAGACCTTTCGGGTTTTCATCCGTGCCCATTTTGCTTGTGGACATACCGTTTTCTTTCTTCTTCTTCTTTTTATTATTATTATTTTTTTATCAGCTTTGGGATGCTGCAATCCACCGTAGTTTATCGACGTCTCGGTCAACAGCTAGTTTTCGGACATAGTGGTCCGTTGTTAGTTTAAGGACGTTTCGGTCCGCTGTTAGTTTTAGGACGTTTCGGTCCGTCGTTGCTGTATTTGAGGCGGATTTTTAGTTTACGGACTTTTCGGTCCATGAGGCATTCCCTATGAATGAGCATGATGCCTCCGGCATTTCCATCTTTCTCGGAGCGTGTGGTTGTGGCGGGCTCACCTTCCAGTTTTCGGACAGCGCGAACTTGCCCTGTTGGTTTTGGTCTTCAACCCATTTTTTGAAGAAGTAGCAGTTTTCGATCGGGTGGCCAAATACTTGGTGGTAAGGGCAGTAATTAGAATTGTTGACATCATTCAGTAGTAGCTGGTGTTTCGGCTCCGGTAAATTGATAAGCCTGTTGCGTACTGCTAGTTCGAACAGCCTCCTTGTTTCATCCCGGGAAAATGAGTAAGGACGTTTCAACTTTTCATAGGGGGGTTGCCACCTGTTTCTTTGGCGAACAACCGATCTAGGGTCACTCGATTGTTGTTGAGCGTTGGCGATGAAGACGGGTCTAGGATTCTTTCCGGGTAGCGTGCGATTGCACTGCAGAATGTTCTCGCAACTTCCCAATTCTTTCGTTTTAGAGATGGATTCCGTGAAGAGAGGGCCGAGGGCTACTTTTTCGTCGGAGTCGCTCCCGAAGGTGTGAACTCGCGGTCCCTCGGGATCAACCCTATGACGATTGTCGGCAATTCTTATACGCTCATCTGTCGCACTTTTCTGTTGTCTACGAGCTTCACGTTTTGTCCTGTTGAAGTGTTGCCTGTGTGCGACATACCCTTGCCACCAACACTTAAAGGTGTTGCAATCTTCAGTAGGATGTGTGATCTTCTGATGATATAAGCAGAAGTTAGGATGTACGTCCGCTTCATCAAGATGTATACTACCAGAAGAATTTTCTCTGAAAGAGGGCAGCCTCAACCCCATCGATATGGCTTTGGCGAATCGTTTTGTTGTCTTGATCCTGCTTTCATTTGCGACGGATGTACTTTGATCTGGTAGGAGTGTTTTGACCCTTTTGTCCAGTCGCCGGCGTTTGGCCTTTTCAAGTATGGCCATCTCACGCTCCCGATCAGCTTTACTTTTCAGGAGAGCTTCGTTTAGGAATGCGCCGATCATTTCTCTGACGGCCCCAGAAGTTCCGATTCAGGTTCTGCCCACAGTTTCTTTATGCAAGGAACCTCTTCATTGTCTAGCGATGAATGAGAGATCACATGGCAACTTGGTACGTAATCTTCATATTCGTCCGACGATTCTTCTCCATCATCTCCGTCCTCAAGAACGTGGCTGAGGAACTCTTGGAGCATAATTGGAGTCCGCGCCTTCTGGTTATACTCTTCCAGCGCGTCAATATGCTTTTGTAGGTCCGTGATCTTGTCGCCAGGCTTCATGGGCTTCTTGGATTTCTTCTTCTTTTTCGAAGATTTCGACGGCTGGGTGTGAATGTTTTGGCTATCACCACCAATATTTGGAGTTGGGCGCGGCTTCAGCATCCCCTTGATAATCTCAGGTTCCAACGGGTTCTTCTATCTGATCGCCGGGCATGTCTGAAGATCATTCAGCATCCTTTTGATCTTGACCAAAAGAGCCACCTCCCATGGAGCTTCCTCAACAAAAGAGCACATTCCTCCCATGGAACCTCCCATGGTGGGTTCACCTTCCAGTTTTCGGATAACGCGAACTTGCCTTGTTGATACTGATCCTCGATCCATCCCTTAAAGACAAAGCAATCTTCGATTGGATGGCTTACCACTTGGTGGTAAGGGCAGTAATTAAGATCGTTGACATCGCCTGGCTACAACGGACGTTTTGGACTCGGCAGATTGATGAGCTTGTTGTGCATTGCCAGCTCGAACAGTCTTCTCGTTTTATCCTGGGGAAACGAGTAAGGACGTCCCAGTCTCTCCTCGAAGGATGGGCGTGGACGCATGTTTTTTTGGCGAACAACCGGCTTTACGTTGCTCGGCTGTTGTTGAGCGTTGGCGACGAAGGTTGCTTTACCTTTCCCTTTTTCATTTCGAGAGTCCGTTTTTGGAGGAGATGGCTTATGTCCCATCTGGTCCATTTGGGCCAACTTGTCAATCAAGTCCTGGAAAGTAGTTGGCTTGAAGAACATCATGAACTGGGAGATGGCCGCTTGAAGGTTAAGAGTGCCCATGAACATGCCCACTGCCGGCGCTTCTTCGATCCGCTGTTCGCATTTTGACCATAGATTCCGCCATCGGATAGCGTACTGGATCCACGTCTCGCCTGGCTTCACCTTGTCATTGATCAATGCCGTTATCGGGGTGCGTTCACTAGCACTCGCGAATCGCTGAGTGAATAACAACTCCATTTCTGTAAACGTTTTGATGGAGTCATCGGGAAGCTCCGAGTACCATTCAAAAGCTGTGTCTGCTAAACTACCGACGAGCTGGCGAAGTAGAAGTTTATCATCGCCTCCAGTATTGCCGCATAAGGCCCTGAATTGAGCGACATGCTGATGTGGATTCCCTGTCCCCTTGTACACATGGAATTTAGGGATCGTATATCTCGGCGGGTAACTGATTTGGTCATACCAGCCCGGATAGGGTCGTCCGGTTCTAACAATTTGCCCAGCCGCTTCATTCGCCTGATGAACTCGTATCTGCTGAGCTATATAGTTGTCTAGTACAGCTTTGGAAATGGTTTCCTCCTTGGCTGCTAAATGAGCCGGAGGAGGATTATATGCCTCCCCTCTATCGTCTTCAAGGATAATCGGAGGATCTTCAGTTGGAGGGTCCTGCTGTATCATCATACCCACCGTGTCTTAGAACAGAAGAGCCATTTGCTTTATATTAGCCACTTGTTCCGCAGCCTCCTTGTCCTTCTTCTCAAGCATTCTCTGAAGGAATTCAACATCAGTTTCCTGATCACGGCGCTGCTCCATGGATGTTTACGGGCTTTCTTTTGGCCCGGTGAGTGTGGCCATTTATGTCAGCATTTCCTGAAGCTTCTGTTGTTGCCGTTCCTAAGCTCTTGTTATTGATCGGGTGAGCGGTCGATGGCCCATCGAAGTGCGGCTTTCTTCTTTTCCGGAAGCCATGTAAACAATATGTACCACCATGCTCCCAGACTTAGGGCGTTTAGATTCAGTGTCTTTGCAATTTGCCAAAGACACATGGATCTTCTCCGACCTCCTTCTTTTGTGAGCGATCGAAGTTGAGGGGGCCGTTGTAGCGGGCACCCAAGTTGCTGTTGCTTTTTCTGCCTTGACAGAGTAGTCCTTCTCCTGCCGAACCTTCATCTTTTTCTGTCGGCGGAGATAATCTTGATCCATTACGGAGTCTTGGACTTGACGCCAGACCTTGTAAATTTTAGAGGATAGCATTGAGGGGGCTGCTCCAGCTTCACCTTTGGGGCATTATCCATAGGTGTAGGAGATCTTTTCAATACGGCAGTTGGCGAGTTTTTGCGCACCCTTCTTAGCGGTTCAAAGCTATTCCCGGTCGGAACAGCAGCATTTATTTCCACCATCGGGGCTGGCGGAGTTAGCCCAGAGGGGGAGGTGCCCCCAGCCTTCCTTACACGGCGCTAGTGACGACAGCGAGCATGTCGTGCAATTGGAATTGGTTTAGCCATAGGGGTGACCTCCTCATGCCCCTTGTGTTTGTCAGAATTCGCTGGTATCAGCTTTTTAAAGACCGACGTCCGTTGAATGGGGACGGCGAACCTATCAAAACCAGACTTCCGAGTAGGGGAAGCAACCTTGGTGATTTCACCTGGAACGGGAGGAGAAATAGTCAGTCTTGTGAAGACCGACCCTTTGGCAGGTGAAACCGCCTTGACGATTTTGGGAGCAGGGATGGCTATCCGCTTCGGGATAACGCCTTCTGGTATTGCAGGCTTCTTCATGGGCCTGTTGGAGCTCTAGCCTAGTCTGTTAAAAACCGAGGCAGTGGAGTTGGGTGACCCGTTAAGAGGGGCCGCAGTAGTAGCAAGCCGATCGAATACCGACTTCTTGGGAGCTTCTTGTGACAGTACAGGGGTGTTGAAGCTCATCGGTGGGAGTATGGTCCCGAAGAATAGTCCAGTGGTGGCTTGAGTTACCTACTCCACTGGCATCTTGAAAAGGGAGGCCGCTTGGGGGCCGTAAGTCACTCCTCCAGCAAGGACGGAGTGAGAGTTGCAGTTGCTGGTAGTGCAGTTTGAAGCCATTGATCTTCTGTTTTCTGCACGGAGCAAGACACCAAATCTAAGTCCCTCAAATCCACAGGCAACCATAGCAAACCATGATTCGTTCACGAAAACGACACACGAAGTGTGGAGTGGAAAGAGGAAGAGGTCCCACCGGGCATGCCAGAACCTGTTCCACGCCAAAATTAAGACGCGGCAGAGACGCGGCGGACGTCTTTGCCTGAAATTCGGGGCAGATGCTAATTGGTGCTATCCGTCCACCTCTCCGAAGATGCAAAGTTAATTTATGGCACCATGTATCAGAGGTTTAAACGGATGCGTCCGATGTAGCAGACTTTATCAGATTCCCCCTCGTTTGAGGGGTTTTTGATTGTAGGGACGCTCTTCCCTGCAGGCGCAAGCCCCTGCAGTTAATTACACTACTGCATCGCGGTAACAACTTTCTTCTTCTCAAGATGGTCACTTCGTGTCGTGGGTGTTTGTTTTGTATTCGGTTGCCCGTGGATTGTATACGGAGACTAATTTGTGTTGTCGCCCATAGGACGTGGATTAGTCCAAATCCGTATCTTTCTTAGATTTGGGTTTGGGGGGTGTGTGTTCAAGGATACGTTAGCCTTGTTTGAGGCTAATATCAACTTAAACGTTAGTCTAATTTAAGACTAAGATCGACTTAACGGGATCGTTTCGTTCCAACAAGAGAGCATTTGGACTCTATTGTTTAGTTTAGAGACATTGCGGTCGATTACCAGTTTAAGGACATGGTGGTCCATCATAGTCCGGAGAATATATGGCTGTCGAGACCCATCACCTCTCTGAAGACGTTGAAGGATTACAACGACAAATATCAGAGAAGTTCAGAGATGTACCCTTGAACCAATATTTGTTGGGAGATCTATAGTCCAATTTGGGACTAAAGTCTGTTTGAAGGTTTATAAGCATATGGGCTCAATTGAACATTTTATTGTTCTGGCTATTAAGCCTTTATTTGGGATCGGCCCTTTTAATAATGCATAGCATTGGGCTCTGTAATTAAATGCATAGCATTTAAATTTGGCCTGTTAGACTTTTTCTTGGGCTCTGCCCTTTTTAATAATGCATAGCATTTTTAGTGGTCTGACAGTGCGCCACGTGGCTTGTCAGGCGCTTTGCGCCAATTAAAGAGCGCAATGCGCTAGCGCATGCGAAAGCGACACGTGTCATGCTCTGCGCTAAGCGCAAGTCCGTTAGCGCACTGCGCTGCGCCAGTGCGCTGCGCTAGTGAACGACACGTGGCGCGCTCTTGTGGAGTGCGCCATTCCAAGAGCGCAGTGTGCTGGTTTAGAAGCGCAAAGAGCAGATTGTGCCAGTGAACGACACGTGGCGCGCTCTGGTGCAGTGCGCCAGACCAAGGAGCGCAAAGGCGCATTTCAAAAGTGCAAGGCACTGTCCAATAGCGCAGAGCACATCTTGATCAAATTAAAATCAAATAACAAGTTTTATGTTCTCTAAAAAGTGGTTCTATCTCAAGATTGAAGAACTAAAGTTCTTGTTCTCATCAAAAAGTTGTTCCTTTATATAGATCAAAAGATCTAAGAATAAAGTAAATTACTTCTTTTAATCTTTTATGATTAGATCTTTTTTGATCTTTTTCTTTTTTATTGAAGATCTCGATCTTGTTCTTCGATCTTTGATCTTCTTAGGAGATGATTCTTCTTTGTGAGATGTTTTCATCTCTATTCTTCAAGAATTTAATTCTTTACCTTTAAAGAGGAAGAAGATGACCTTCTTTCTTCAAAGGCTTGCCTTTCCTTCTCTTTGAGTTTTTCTCAGTGTTTTTAGAGGGTTCTCTCTCTTCTGTATCTCTATATGTGTGAGACTTGGAGTCAAGGGACCTTTATATTGGGCTAATTGATTTGTTAAGTTAGTTACAGAAATCTTTCTCTGATTGATCTGGGGATATTTCCCCACAGTTGGATTTTTGATCCTAAGGCCTCTGTTTTACAGAAGATAATCTTCTTATTTTAATACGATTGGAAAGATCTTTCTAGAATTTTAATTATAATTAATTGATAATTTATTATTTAAATTCCAGTGCTGGCGCAATTGGCGCTAGCGCACCTGCGCTTGACACGTGTCGCGCAGCGCAACTGCGCTAGCGCGCCTGTGCTTGAAATCTTTCTCTGATTGATCTGGGGATATTTCCCCACAGTTGGATCTTTGATCCTAAGGCCTCTGTCTTACAGAAGACAATCTTCTTATTTTAATACGATTGGAAAGATCTTTCTAGAATTTTAATTCTAATTAATTGATAATTTATTATTTAAATTCCAGTGCTGGCACAATTGGCGCTAGCGCAGAGCGCAGCGCAACTGCGCTAGCGCGCCTGTGTTTGACACGTGTCGCACAGCGCAAAGCGCAACTGCGCTAGCGCGTCTGTGTTTGACACATGTCGCGCAGCGCAGAGCGCAGCGCGTCTGTATTTGACACGTGGCGCACAGCGCAGAGCGCTGCGCAACTGCGCTAGCTCGCCTGTATTTGACACGTGGCGCGCAGCGCAGAGCGCAAGTGATCTGAAGCGTTACTTCATTTATTTAAAATTTGAATTTTGAAACAGAGCCTTGCTCTAATTGGGGGTGCGCAGCGCTCCTTGCGCTGCTTTGGGCGCAACGCTCCTTGCGCTGGTGTGTCTGCTTTTGACACGTGGCGCGCAGCGCAAGGAATCTGAAGCGTTGCTTCAATTTTTGAATTTTGAAATTCAAACAGAGCTTTGCTCTGATTGGGGGAAACAATCGTCCTTTACTAGACTAGCCATTTAGTTTAGGGTCTTTGCTTCATTAATTCCATATTAGTGAAGAGGTAGTTTGAGTTGGTGTCTCCTCGACGTGGATCATCTTCGGCCTCGAAGAATTCAAGCAAGCTTGTTCCTTTCATCTTGCGGAACCAATCATGAGTCCGGGAGAACACTACATGGAGCGAAGGGACTACTACACGGAGCTATTGAAGTGAAGGACCGGTCTACAAAGGTTGTATTCCTTTTCACTTATGTAAAGATGTTTACATTTCTTGCATACGCCTATTGCTTTAGTCTAAAGATCTTGGTGTCGGGTTCCTTAGCTCGCTGTTTTTTTTATTAAATGGCATGGCCGATGCCGTCCGGAACCCCTTGGGCGTGCTAGGGATCTGTATAATGATATTATAAAAGTTGACAGTAATGGATATGTTGGCTTGAGAATGTGAAGCAATATACATATTATATTCATATGCCAATAGATGTTGTAGGATCATACATACAAATGAGAATATGATATATATACATACAAGATGACTTGATGTTGGATATTGATATGATAAAAAGAGATAATGTTGAAGTAAGATGACTTGGCTTAATATGTCGATATACGGATGTGAGGCGATATGAGGATATAGATAATTTTGCCAAAACATGCTATGAGATTGATACAGATGTGACTTGAGATATATGTGTGCTTATATGTATATGAGAATAAAGAGTGATATGATGCACGTGACCTTAGATCTGTACCCTTGATTATGCTATCGTACGATGGATCATATCGTACGAATTATGATATATGATATTTGACCCGTACCATCGATTTTGAGGAGGTCGTACGACGGACTATACCGTACGAGGTGTAAATATGGTGATTGATCCATACTTTTGACTCGGGATTAGTTTATCCTTTTAGTCTTTTAATTACTTAGGTAGATATTAGAATAGGGTTCGAGTCATACCTACTTTCAAAACTAACAAATCGTGTACATTTTCAAAGGACAAACCGAGGGACGCTGCGGATTTCAAAAGGTATTTCTTTTCTTTAAAAAAACACTGTAATCCCTAATTTTCTAAAAATAATGATGCTTGTTAGGAATATGTATGCCCTAGAGGCCATTATTGTATGATATAGTGGATGCTTGGACATATATATAGAGAGGACTTTCTTGCTCGACATGATAGTATGTTATCTGGTTACTTTTATTTTAACATGTTGACTGGTATTCTTATGTTGTCTCTCTCTCACATGTTGATAAAACCCTTAGGATGTTAGCTTGACTGCCAGGATTATGATGCAAATCATACTACTTGGACATGGGCAGTCTACAAGCACAACCTTCAATTGTTCCTAATCGACAGAATATCGAGACAGGGTATCGATATTCCAGAGTAGACTAGTGTGTACGTTTCATGACCCTTAGAGGGCGATGGTTGATCCCATAACCATTGGTGTTTGATATCAAAGATTGTACACAGGTGCTCATTAGAGAATGGGTACACCGAACGGACTCGCCGAGAACTCCTAGTTGGTAGTATACCTATCGTTAGATAGAAGTTTTCTGGCGACACTGGTATAGGTTAGTCTGTAGACCCGAAATCGTCATAGAGTCTTGTGTGGCTCCCACTGTGCTTTGATTTCCTCCTTACCACGGCTTAAAGGAGTTGTGCAAACAGGTGGATTTTGGGTATAGTCCCGAGTCGTATGGAGGTAATGAGTGATAGAAGGGGTTTCGTCTCTCCCGGTATTGGGAGTTGATGTTGCGCTCTGCTCGATTGGCTATAACTGGAAGTCCCTGGCCAGGGCCGCTGAAAAGATTTACTGGTAAGAGTTATCAGTAGTTTCTCGAACGGTTATGAGCCAGACATTGACATGACTTATCACGTTACTGGGTCTGACGATTCCATCCCTAGACTTGATATGCGACATATCAGACGAAGAGACCGGACTATACGGTAAGTATTGCTTAGTGGATTCATGGGAGTTTGGACAAGCTAGCTTGTTGATCTTCTATTCGCTCAATACCTGGGTAGCCGTTACGTCCATATAGTACCGTTGACGGCTTGTAGATGACTGATGTGATCATCACCTACTGCTAGCATATTGACTAGTCTTTAGAGTCCCACAAAGATACTTCATGGTTCTAGCGAAACAAAGTAGGGCACATATGTTGATATGTGCATGGGCCTGATTAAATACGAGTATGAGATACCGTATTGTAATCTGGCTGTTATCTGGTATGTGTCAGGTTATATGTAATATAACCAGATTATCGAATCAAGTGTTGATTTGATAACGTGATATACAGATAAATTATTTTAGTCGGTTATATGTGATATAACCGGATTATTAAATCAAACGTTGATTTAATAATATGATATATATTTATATTTGATATAATTATATATTATCTAATATTATTTTCTCACTAAATATATATTTATGTATATGTATATATATATATCTGTGTGTGTGTGTGTGTGTGTGTGTGAATATTATAATGTGTCATGGTTGATAACACATATGACATCATTTTCTATTTTGTGAAAATAGCAATGATGAGGTGGAAAATGGAAGTCATATGAGATATTTTGAGTATGGGTGTAGTGTGTCACATTTCATTGTTTTTTACTCTTGACCAACTATTTAAGCATGGGTGCAATTTATTATTGCAAAAATTGTTCCATGCTTGAATGGGTGTAGTCTTGTGTTATACCATTCAACATTCATTCATTCTCTTACTTCATTCTTGAGTCGAAGAGATCATCTTCTCCAAGCTCTCTCCATTCTCATTATCTCCTCCTTCCACCACCTCAAAGCCATAATCCCTCACATGAGATATGAATCATATGGCATTGAACAAACCCTAGTGAGCTTAATCCCCTAATTCACCATCCTAGACTAGACAAGTAATTTGGTCTAGGGTGTTGCCTTCACTTATTGGATATAAGTGAAGAGGAAGCTTGAGCTATAGTCGCATCGGGTGGATCATCTTCGACTTGGGGAATCAAGGAGCTTGCTTGATCGATCTTCAAGTGGAGCTACGATGAGTCGTAGGGACTACAACCCGGAGCCTAAGAAGAGAAGGTCTTGATCTACTGGGTAGTAACTCTTTCCCTTCATTAGTTTTTGTGATATCATCATGCTTAAAAACCCTAAACTTCTAGTTAGATCTTAAATAGTGTTCATCAACGCCATGAAATTTTTTAAAATGGCATGCTTGATGCCCGTTTTTTCCCTACCGTGGTGATAGTGAACACCTTCATGGTATCAGAGCCAAACTAGAAACTTAGGGCAAGTCATTATAACGTTAAAGTGTTCGATAGAATTTTCAAAACCGGTTTGGGCATGTTTCTGCCGATTTTTTCAAAAGTTGAACTTTTCGTGATTAAAAATGTTGAGAAAAATGTGCAGGCTTTTTAATGGATCCCTAAGAAATTTTATCCCCTAACTCCCATAAAAGGCCGCGGAACCGCGGCAAAACTCCATGTTTGTCCGCGGATCCACCACACCTTTAAGGTGTTTTAGGGTTCTATTTTCTTCCGCTGCTCCAATTTAAGATTGTGCACTCTCTGGATATTTTTAATTAGACTAAAGTTGTTGAGCTCTCTGGATTTTGTGGGTGTTTGAGAAATCGATCGAAATATTTAGCATCGTATAGATGATGATGATATGTGATACAATATTTGGAATTCACAATAATTGGTTTTGTGAAAACTAGTTAGTATATTGTAAATCTAGCCGTTTAGTCTCATTTGATCGATTGTAATGGGGTTCGATTCGGATCAAAACTCCATCACAATTGCGTATAGTACGCGATCACTTACTCGGAAATCTTGTGGAATTATCCGGCAGTTTATTGAAAAGTGTTTTCAATTTGAGACTAAAATGCTAGGTTTATATGTTAGGCATGAAATTCGTAATATGAGATATTCCGGGTTTATGATGTCTATGGTATTTGCGGATTCTAAATATTGTAGTTTTTCATTTCTTTTCTGCGACCGTAAGTGTAATATGTGGGGTATCCCGATCTCGTTGCTATATGTCAACGACATTCGGGATACGCGTATTTACTTATGTTGATGATATGCGATATTATGTGTTGCCGTGATATGTTTTATTGGATCGTCATGATTGAATAGCGGGGGGGGGGGTTTATCTGAGATGAGAGTTTTTGTATTTTTATTCATGTAAAATATGTATGTAATATTCTTTTATTGGGGCACTTCCGGATTGAGGAAGATGTCACCACTGATGTATATTATTTACTTTTCCGCATTAGGATAGACCCAAGGCGGGGAGCACAAGTAACCGGGTTCTAGAGTCCGGTGGGAGACCAACTCAAGGAGTTGAGACCGGGTCTCCTAACTCTATAATTGTTAGGGTTACTTGTCGTTCTCGTAGGGGTTTAGGGATGTGGGATTGGCTATTCATCACAACCATGGAATCCGTGTTTTACATTATTGGTTTGATTTAAAACACGGACCTCCTGATATATAAAATATTTCATATGCTGCTTCTGCTGCTTGGTTCTGTGATGTTGATCATATAACTGCCTGAGACGAATGCTATTATTATATATATGATATATAATAAATGTTACTTATGTTTTGCACCCGCGCTAGTCCAGCCCCCGCTCTGCCGGTAGTTAAGTAACCTAACAATGCATGACGGGGCCCCGTGGCGAATGCGGATGGCATAAGCGTACGTTTTATTTACGTTTCATTTTTCTGTGATGTTTAGGGAAACATTAAATGATGGGATTTCGTTAATGAAAGAAAAAAAAACTAAAGATATTGTAGAATCAGTATTTTAAAAACAGGTAGCTCTAGTTCTTGCCTTCCATAATGGTATTCCTTGATGGATATCCAGCACCTCATTCGATGATGAAAGAGCCAAGTTCCCTTCACCGGGAGTGGTTGTAAGTGTTAGTTATATGTATGCCCTAGAGGCCATTATTGTACATAGGATGTATATTGTAGTGGATGCTGGGACATATATAGAGAGGACTTTCTTGCTCGACATGATAGTATGCTATCTGGTTACTCTTTACCTTAACTTGTATACTGATTGTCTCTCTGTTACATGTTGGTAAAGCCCTTAGGATGTGTACTTGACTACCTGGACTATGATACGGATCATACTAGTGGGGACATGGTAGTCCATAAGTACATCCTTCAAGGTCCCTGGTCGTGGGTGTATCGAGACGGGGCATCGATATACCAGAGTAGACTAGCGTATATCTTCTCGACCCATACAGATGGGCGATGGATGATCCCATATCCATTGGTGTTTGACATCAGAGATCATATACGGGTGCTCAGTGGAGACTAGGTACACTGGACGGACTCGCCGAGAACTCCCAGATGGTATTATACCTTACGTCAGATGGCAGTTCTCTGGTGACACTGGTACAAGTTAGTCTGTAGACCCAAGATCGTCATAGAGTCTTGTGTGATTCCCACTGTGCTTTGATTTCCACCTTACCACGTCCAAGAGGGCGTGCAAAACGGTGGCTTTTGGGTACAGTCCCGAATCACATGGAGGCAATGAGCGATAGGAGGGGATTCGTTTCTCCCGGTATAGGGAGTTGATGTTGCGCTGTGTTCGATTGGCTATAACCGGAAATCCCTGGCCAGGGTTGCTGAGATTTACTGGTAAGTGTTACCAGTAGTTTCTCGAACTGTTATAGACCTCATATCGACATGACTTATCGAGCTACTAGGGTCTGACGTTTACCACCCCTAGGCGAGATATGCGACATATCAGACGAACAGACCGGACTGTACGGTAAGTGTTACTGGTTGGATTCACAAGAGTGTGAGCAGGCTTGCTCGTCGATCTTCTGATCGCTCAATTCCCGGGTGGCCGTTACGTTTAGCCGACCGCTTGCGGCTTGTGGGTGTTTGATATGATCATCACCTGCTGCCGGCGTATTGACGAGTCTTTAGAGTCCTACATAGAGGTTTCCTGGCTCAAGCGAAACGAAATAGGAGCGCATATGAGATATGTGAGGGACCGAGAATAATGCGTGTATGTGATACCGTATTCCATTCTCGCAATGAATGTATTGATTGGTTGTATGCGATATAACCTAGTTATAGAATCAAGGATTGATTCGATAAGTCGATACATTGGATATTAGTCGGTCATATGGGATATGACCGGATCGTTAAATCAAGTGTTGATTTAATGATTTAATGTATAATTATATATATTTGATATATTACTTTATATTAACTAATATTGGTTCACTTAAGATGTTTTTCTCACTTGATTGTGCACATTGTATATGTGATATATTTTTGTGCACAAGTTTGTATCATGTTTGATGATACATGCAAAATTGGGTGTATGTTTGATTTTAAACCATGGTTAGTCAATGGTTAGGGTTTCATTTGCTTTATTTACTTATTCATTTATTTATTTATTCATTTGAGAAAGAAATAAAATGGTGGCAAACTTTGGATTTTCTTTGAAGCTTCTTGAAGCATTGAAAGACTTTGACCATTTTGTTTCTTTCCTTAACCCTAACCATTTACTTAACCCTAGTTTATTCTCTACATGTGTTTAGCTAACCCATGGTTGCAAGATAATAGATATCACTTCATTTTCTTTTTTGAAAAATGATTATTGATTTTTCTTCTTCTTCATCTTCTTCTTCAAGTGAAGAAAAGAAAAGCTTTTCTTGAAAATGCTAAGTGATGAATCCAAGTGAGAAATCCAAATCCAAAGTGAACCCACTTCCTATTTCTTCATCCTCTACCACTTGCCAAGTAGTATAGGGTGTTTTCTTCACAAGTTTCATGACTTGGTGAAGTTGGAGCTTGATATTGAGTTGCCTCGACGTAGATCATCTTCGGCATCGAAGTCGACGACCTAGCCCGATCATTTCTTCGACGAAACCATCGCTAGAGTCCGGGATCCGATGATCGCAGCGGAGGGACATCATCACGGAGCTAAGGAAGTGGAGGACCGGATCAACAAAGGTTATAGTCTCTTTCACTTAGTTAAGTTGTTAACTAGTTGCATGTTTCGCCTTAAAATCTAGTTAACGATCGCATTAGGGTTTCTGGGCACCTAGAAAAATTTGAATTTGGCATAGTTGATGCCTTGTGAGACCTCATTAGTGTTCCTAGGAACCCTACAGTGGTATCAGAGCCAAGATAGAGCCTTAGGCGATGCGTAGACGATGTTAGAAACCCGATCGAACCCGAAACCCTAATCCGAAACCCTTCTCTGTACATTTTTTAAAATCTGGGTTTTTTCCAAATTAAAAATATGCAGAAAAATCAGCAGGCCTTTTTATGGATTATTGTGAAGCACGTGCGCATGATTCGTCAAAAGCGCGGCGGAACCGCGGCATGAGCATGGCTCGTGTGGCGGTTCCGCGGCCATACAGTCAGATTGGTTTTTGGAATTTGCACAGTAATTCCTATCATTTTGTGCTGTATTTTCTGGGTATTTTTAACTTCTACTCAAGAGTTGAGTTTTCTGGGTTGTATTGGGGACTCGGTGCTTCGATCGGAAAGTTTAACTCCGTCTGTGTTTTTCCGGATAATTTTAGAAAATCTTGAAAAATTCGACTGGATATAAATACCCAATTGTTCCCCGGTTGGGAAATTTCCAAGTGTTTGATCTTTCCGTAGTTTAATGACGTTCTAAGTAGTGCAAGTAACGCGATGGTCCCTCTAGAAGAAAACAAAGCTTAACTCGATTATGTGACTGTCTTGAACTGCCCTTTGAACTTTACGGTTTGGGGCAGTACGGCGTGCCACATGTGAGGCGTTGGCTTGACCCTTCTACGGCTGGACCGTTGGTACTGAGGCATGAAGTGAATGTTTTTAAACTTATATCATGTGTTGATCTAGTTCGGGAAAACTTGGGTGTTTGATTATTCGATCGGAAAGTTTAACATTTTCTATTTATCTGGAATGTGATACAATATTTGGAATCCACAAGGAGTTATGAGATAACTGTTTTGAATGTTATAAACATAGCACTTTAGTCTCACTTGATCGGTTGCCACGGAATTTTGATGCGATCAAAAGTCCGTCGCAATCACGTAGCGTACGCGGATACTCTCCGGGTAAACTTAATAGACAGCTTCACCCCATAGCCCCGACCAAGTGACTGTAGGAGAACCCATCGTCGAAAGCATCCGTTCGGGTGCTCGCGGCAGCGGTGTTCCGCCTTGGTGCTATTCGTCGACGACATCGGGGGTGCGGCCGCCTACTAAAGTTTGCGACGAGCATTCGATCAAAATGGCGGGAATCTTGTTGAATTGCCCGACTTAATATTGAAAAGTGTTTTCGATAATGAGACTAAAATGCGGAGTTTATAACTGTTAGGCATGCGATGTCTAAGGAATTCATTTGATTAGGCAAGCGATGTCTAAAGAGGTTGAGGATTCCAACTGTTGTAGTTTTACACTTTCTTTTCTGTGACCGTAAGTGTAATATGTTATATCGCCGGTTTCGTTGCTATATGTCAACGACAATTGGGATACGCATGTTTACTTACGTTGATGACATGTGATGTTATGTGTTGCTGGATATGTTATATTGGATCGTCGTGTTTGAATAGCCGGGGTTTTTTTATGTGAGATGAGTGTTTTTCATTTTCATTCATGTAAAAACTTGTTTGTAATATTCTTTTATTGGGGCACTTCCAGGTTGCGGAAGATGTCACCTTTTGTATATTATTTACTTTTCCGCACTAGGCTAGACCCAAGGAGGGGAGCGCAAGTAACCGGGTTCTGGAGTCCAGTAGGAGACCAACTCGAGGAGTCGATTCCGGGTCTCCTAACTCTAGAATTGGTAAGGTTGCTTGCCGCTTTCGTAGGGGTCTAGGGGTGTGGGTTTGGCTATTCATCGCGACCGTGGAATCCGTATTTTATACTGGCTCGTATTGAAAACATGGACGTCCTAATATATCCAATGTTTCATATGATTCTTCTGCTGCGATATCTGTGATGTGATCATTTGATGTTCTTTGATAAATACTGTATATGGTATATATGATATATTATATAGGCGTTACTTATGTTTTACACCCGCGCTAGCCCTGCCCCGCTCTGTCGTTAGTTACCTAACCTAACGGTGCACGAGGGGACATTGAGGCGAACACGGATGGCATAAGTGTACGTCGTATTTATCTGTGATGTTTAGGTGACATAAATGATGGGACTTCATTAATATGATTAATGAAAGTAAAAGAAACCTAAAGATGTTGTAGAATAGAATTTCAAAATAAAACAGGTAGCTACAGTTCTTTCTTTGCATCACGGTGTTCCTTGTAGAACATCCTACACCTTATTCGATAAGGAAAGGGCCGAGATCCCTTCACCGGGAGTGACCCCTTTAGCAATAACTGGCAGATGCTACACACTCGGTTTGTCTTTTGATTGCTTCTATAGTTTCTGCTTTGCACAGTGATATATATGATATATCCCGCACCTCATTCGACGAGGAAAGGGCCGACGATCCCTTCACCGGGAGTGACCCCTTTAGCAAAACTAGAAAAGCCTAAAAAACACTCCATTTTAAAATTATTTGATTCTACAACGATATCAAGTTCATTACGCAATAGGTTTTCAGAAAAACCTGTCGTAGCCCTTCGTCATTTCAGATAAGTAGTAGTTAGTATTCGTGCTACGTTTGTTGGCCTGCGTCAAGGCGTAGTGTGCGGTAGCTAACTGGTATTTATCTGCTTATGCATATGATGCAGATTGGATTAGGGTAGTCGTGAGACTTTGTTGGCCTGCGTCAAGGGTCGTGCGGGTGGGTTTAATTCAATCAGGAAATGACGGGTTGAACTTGACTAGCGCACTATGGTTTGTTGGCCTGCGTCAAGGTCATAGGACGCTAGGGGCAAAATTATCGGGAATTTCAAGTGTTGAAATTTGCAATGAGATTGCATACCTTCTATGAGATAGTTGGATCCCGATACCCACTGCGAGTAACTGTTACTCCTGGGAGAGTTTTACACATTACAATTAGCCGATCAAGTAGGTGTCTAGAAAGGTGTCAACGGGGTTACGCCTCTGGGAAAACGAGATTTACTGTAATTAGGTCCGTGCGAAAGCACGGGGAACCTCCCTCAAAGTACCGACACTGGCCTGGCTGAAAGATTAGCGAACTTGTAGCGTGTAATTAATCCCGGCTAGTCTTTCCTTTTAGGGTTTGAAAGAAGATTTAATTAAAGCAGTGGGAGCCATCCTGATTAGATAAAATAATAACCAATCTGATCTTGTAAGAGCATACGCTGAGTGTTTTCTTCTCTCTCACTCCAGGTAGCGACCATATCACGCCTTAATCAAGATAATAAAACGGATATATTGACCGAACCCGCTTGTTATACTGAGCTGGGGAACGTTGGTCCCGCTCCAACTTATAATTGTTATAAGACAGAGCTGGAAATAGGGGAATACCAAGATTCCTATGCCGCCCAAACGAAGAAAGTGCATATGATGCATCTTCTTCGGGTGTGTTCGTTACAAAGAACTGTTTCTCTGTATCCTCTACGTCCTGGGTATTTGATACCGGATCAGGATCCTAAATATGTAATCTGTTACATAAGGCTACAGATAGGTAGAGAACTGAGAACGGGTGATAAGTTTCATGCGGCAGAAAACGGGGCAAGTGTTGCAGCCAAGTCTGTTGGTCACTGTCACCCTGTATTACAAATACATTGATTCTGAACGGATGTTATTAGATACCGAACCTGATATACAAAATCATATCAGTCTCTTTATAAGTAAAGAAATTATAAAATTTTGTATTGTTGGATAATGTTTTGAACATTTCCTATATCAAAAGTTGATCGGTTCAGGCACGTTATCTAAAAGCATTGATGTTCTAAATCAAACTACGGTTCTTAGTATATAGAACACACACAGAAGGAAGAGTTCAGAAATGAACGAATCCTTCTTGAGGCATTGTAAACTAGGTCAGACCAATGTGACCTGACTAGCTAAAGTTACATTTAGATGAATATTTAAATCAGTTTGAATTTACATCTTATGAAACTTTCCAGTCATGTCACAAAGATAAAATGACCATAGCTCTGTTTACTGGAAGCAGAGAAAGAGTTAGTGAACTCTTGGGATGATACATGTTGATGTATGTAGGTCCCCTGTCTACACATGCCAAAACCAGTTCTTTATACTTCATTACATTCTCTGATAATCTCTCAAGATTCAGATATATGTTCCTGTTGAAACACAAGTCCGAACTTTTTGAGATATTCACAGAATATAAGTTAGAAGTAGAGAACCAGAATACGGGTAAAGTATTATGTCCTATGATAAGATCAGGGAGGAGAATACTTGTGCATAGAATTCCTGGACTATTCTAAAGGAGAATGAGATTCTCTCTCAGTATTACTCCTCTGAATACACCACAGCACAACGGTGTATCAGGGCGGAGCAATAACACCCTATATGATATGGTGTGCTCTATGATGAGTACTACTGAGTTACCTATTTCCTTTAGGGAGTTATGCACTTATGAAGTTGCATACCTATTGAATAGGGTTCCGATCAAATCAGATGCCTACCATTTCATATATGATATGGAGAGGGAAGAGCTCATCTCTTAAGTCAGTTAAGATTTGGGGTTGTCCAGCCTATGTCTAAAAAGCAAAATCCGGACAAGCTCGAGGCAAGGTCTGTTATGTAGAACTGGAAATGTTCCAGCTATACAAACTGCAGCTGATGATTTGGTAGAACCGAAGGATTCAATAGTAACCAACGAACCTCAGCCTCTCCGCCGATCTAGTAGGGTTCCTCACCCACCTGAGAGTTGCTTCAGTTTATCTATGACAGTGGGAGCGAGGATTGCATCATGAGATGATGACCCAACTAGTTTCGAGCTGGCCATCAGGAGTGGGACACTGTAAGAATGGCTGGATGCTTAGCGATCTGAGATGGAATCCTTATACACCAACAAAGTATGGACTTTAGTTGCTTTATCTGAAGGGTTAAATCCCCATCAGGAGCAAGTATATCTTGAGAAGATTACTTGGTGTAGATGGAAAAGTTAAGACTTTCAAAGCTAGACTTGTTAAAGGTTTTCGTGATCAACCAGGCGTGGATAATGTTGAAACCTTTTCAAGTAGCTATGCTTAAGTCCATCCAGATCCTACTTGCCACGGCTACATACCATGACTACGATATCTGGCGTTTGGGTGTCATGACTGCTTTTCTAAAATGATGTTTTAGAAGAGAGCATCTGTAAGTACACAGCCAGAGGGCTTCATAGACAGTGGGAGCAGCGGAAACGTGTGCAAGATATTTTATGGGATAAAGCAGGCATCGCGGAGTTGGAACATCTGTTCTGATGAATTAGTCAAAGAGTTTGACATCATCAAAATGGTAGATGAACCTTGTATAAACAAAAAGGTAGTAGGGAGTATGGTGGTGATCCTCGTAGAGGACGTGGATGACATACTCTTGATAGGGAAGTAGTTTCCTATGCTACGGTCGGTCAATCTCCGCTTATCACAAGGATTCTCCACATAGGATCAAAGTGATACCTGCTAAATCCTAGTTTTTGGATCTATGAGATAGATCTAATTGGATGTTAGGACTCTCACTGGTTATAGTGAGATGGTATCAATCAATCCTGGGGACAATCACTGGAAGGGTTTCCAGGGTGATAAAGACGACTGAATGTCAGTCACAGGCATTGTCTTTACCCTCAGCGCAGGGACGGTATGTTGGAAGAGTTCCAAGCTAGATACCGTGACATACTAGACGATATAAAGGCAAGATACATCGTTACCAAAGATGCTACCAAAGAGGAAGTCTGGGTGTATATTAGTTCATGAGATGAACTTCGTTCCTCCCATTGTGTGACAATGGAGTTGTGGCTTATGCCAAGGAACGCCCATCCCATCAGTGATCCAGACATATTCTAAGATAGTGTCACCTGATCGAGGAGATGGTTGATCTCCAGGGGATCGAGGTTAGGAGAGTAGACCCAGAGGACAACATGGCGGATCCACTCACAAAGGCCTTTCCCAGAGAGAGACTTTTATGGGATGGTTGAGTATGAGATACTGCAACCACTGCTACAGATGGCCCTAGTGGAAGTGGGAGATTGTTAGTTATATGTATGCCCTAGAGGCCATTACTGTACATAGGATGTATATTGTAGTGGATGCTGGGACATATATAGGGTGGACTTTCTTGCTCGACAAGATAGTATGCTATCTGGTTACTCTTTACCTTAACGTTTATACTGATTGTCTCTCTGTTACATGTTGGTAAAGCCCTTAGGATGTGTACATGACTACCTGGACTATGATGCGGATCATACTGATGGGGACATGGTAGTCCATAAGTACATCCTTCAAGATCCCTAGTCGTGGGTGTATCGAGACGGGGCATCAATATACCAGAGTAGACCAGCGTATATCTTCTCGACCCATACAGATGGGCGATGGATGATCCCATATCCATTGGTGTTTAACATCATAGATCATATACGGGTGCTCAGTGGAGACTGGGTACACTGGACGGACTCGCCGAGAACTCCCAGATGGTATTATTGTCACGACCCGAAAGTACGGAACATGACCGGCACTTTGGCTACGAACGTCTCAAGGCGTACGTGCTTTGAGAAAGCCGAGCCCAGAAATCCAAACCAAGAAAAGTAGTGGAGTGAAGGAAAAACCATATGTAATCAACCAGCTTGCAGCATAATATACAATGCCTAAAGGCGAGGATCACCAGAAAAGGGAACTCAACAGCATGAAACCCAGAGAAATATAACGTGCGAATCTAAGGTCGAAAGAATGATCAATACTGGTCTTTATCTCAAATAAGTACATGTTTTGTTGATGGAACTTCTAGATACAACTGAAATATAACATACAAAGTATAATGATGGGTATGATACAAATAACCCACCTACTAGCAAGTCACCTGAAGAAGCTGTGCCCACAAAGCCGTAATGAAATCCGTACGGCAACACCTGCAAGAAACTGGGGCACAACGGGGGTGAGTTGCCAACTCGTGAATAGAAACATCTACGAACAGAAAATCGCATGTATGACGGAATCCTAGGTCATACGATCATAATATAATCCTCAAATATATAACCAGCATTCTATAACTATGACTAGGGTAACTATCTAACCCAAATGTAATCCCATGTACCCGTGTCATTGTCAGTGCCTCAGGTAGCAATGTATCATATGAATGCATGAAAAGTATGATCAATGTAATCAGGTCTGTATGTGATCAATGTCTGTATATAGGTGGATCCCGTCCACATATCACCCAATGAAAATAAGCATCATACATGTAAATATGAGGATATAGTCAAAATCATGAAAACACATCATGAAACCTGTGCCCAGCATCGGCACGAAACATAGCCTCAATCTCAATATCTCAATATCTCTGATAAGTCTCACTATCTAGGGCGCCGTCAATCCAGACCGACCCCTACCATCAATCTCAAGACTACGACGGTATCCTCCGGATATCCGACGTGTCGGGTAAAATCACCAGTCGGTAGTGCTCCCCTGCCAGGCTCAACGCCATCTCCTGCGATCTTCTTGCCCCGGGGTACCGCACCGGGCCCACCTTGTACCCGCAATCGGTCTTATCCGCCTTCTCGAATCTGGTTTCACATGTCGCTCTCAGCACCGAGAAAACACATGGTGGACGCACTGAAATATCATATCTGGGGTAACCGGGTTTTTACAACAATTACATAATCTCTTTGAAATACCTACGGTTCCCAAATCCAGAAATATCATAGAACAACATATCTCAATGCGCATAATAAGAAAACATGATGTATGTGACATAACAATGAAGTGCAAGTATAACAGTATATCATGCAACATGGAATAATTGTATGCACATACAAGGGTCATATTCTGCAGCAATAATACTACTGTGTAGTGACATGGCAATTACCGATGAAGATGTGTGTGAACTGGTAAGTAAGTGTACGTGGTACATACGCATCATCGGTAATGGTGCTGGTGTCCTAACAACATGATATCAACAATAGAATATGAATCACAATAAGTATACGATGCAGAGCAATAATAATAATGTGCGGGAGCTGTGTACCAACCACAATGATGGCTAAACTGCATCTAATGTCATAAGAGTCATATAGCTATACCACTATAGGGCAGAGCTAAAGCTAACAGTAGGTAAGGGAAACCGCCTAACCTCTGAGTCGATACATATATATACATATAGTCGGTGATCCCGCCTAGATAATATCCCATCCGATACCATATCTTTATAATAGGTTATTCCCAAGTCAAGAGTGCGGATCAAACATCAAATTATAGCTCGTACGTAAATCCGTCGTACGGCATCCCCAAATCTGGGTACGGGTCAATATCACATTTGTCATATCATTCATCTAGTATTCTTTATATCAAATATCATAATCTGGGTACTGACCAACGTCCAGTACAAAGCTAATATCATTACTATCATCATGATCTGACTACTGATCGACAGTCTCGTATAAATTGATATCATTATCATATATCGTCAATGTAAACCTAATCCGGCTTCCGATTGAAAGCCTCTAGCAAAACGATATCATCAGCACATATCATCTCAAGGAGTAAACAACACCCAAGGCGGCCTATCACAATTATCTTATCATAACATGTCATATCATATCCTATTTCGTATCATAATCACATGTCGATCCTTTAATATATATCACTATTCCTATGGCATCATTATTCTGAAATCCGCTAAAGCATCACGACGTATCTCAAATATGAATTCTACCATGTTCCCGAAAATCATAATCTCGGATCAATATCATCGACTCAATTCAAACCCAAGTATCATCCTCAAATCCATATGTGAACACCTAGTCCCATACCCATGTGAACACATAACTATATAGAATCCCATAACCACATATGAAATAAGGCTATATGCAAGTATGTAAGTGTGTATATGTCTGTGTAGTGCACCCACTACCTAGGGTTTCATAACCTTTATCAATCCAACACACCAATATCCATCTTAACATCAATAATTAATCCCAAACAACATATATTAAATGTAAGTGTGTATACGCATCCGTATACATCACGACGAATTGCGGGGGTGCTATACGCCATCCACCCGACTTCTCCCCGTAGATATAAATCTACTCACCTTTCATATGTGTGCCGGTGCCGATGTCGCCATTTGCATCTCCAACGCTTCGACGCCGCGTGGGGTACCTATAAGGATATCACACGCTAAAACACATGAAAACCATGTCGGAAACCAAAATGGTGCACGTTACGCCAATAGGTAAAAACCTACCACCTTGCGTGCAAACACAGCCAATATCCACTGTCGTTGAGGTCCAAACGCCACCCGACGGAAACAAAACATCGAATACTAAAACCCATGCTAAAACAAGTCGTAAATCATACGCCAACTCAAGAAAATCAACCCAGAATTTACCCTAACTGGAATCAGTCGAAACTAGACATACCAGGGGTCAAGTTTACATGAAATAGAGCCGTGCACGCAAAACGAGGGGGTTTCCTCCTGCTCTGGCCGCAAATTACGGACAGAAGGAGTATATTTGCGGCCTGGTATGGGTGTTGGGGGCTAGGGCTTTGGGTGATGGTTCCAGGGTGCCTGCACAGCCTACTGCCAAGTCAAATTTATTTTAGAAGGTCCGGGTTGATAGCAGTTTCCAGAAAGGCCCAAAAGTCGACAAAATCGCTAAATTACGCCAAGTATAACAAATCTGGTATTTTGTTGGAATCTGGGGAAATTCTGGGGTGAACTGGTCTCGAACACACCTAATAAGGTTATACTAACCATCACAACCATCTCTTGACCAAATCTCACTCAATTTTATCTAAACTAGCACTAATCCACTTAATAACACTAAGTTTCAGTTTTACGACCATAATCAAGCAAGAAAGGAGTTGGGTTGTGAGATAATACCTCAAAGGGCCATAGGATGAAGGAGAAGGGAAGAAGTAGGAGTGGGTTGGTGCTGCTGAACTCCTGCTTGTGGCTGATCTCTTTGTGTTGCTGCTGCTGCTTGTTTGGTTTCAGGCTGAAACTGCTGCTGTTGTTTGTTATATTTTTGTGTATGAGTGCTGTATCAGCAGCTAGAGAATGGTTTGATATATTTGTGGTGAAGTGTTGAAGTTTTTGATGTGGTGTGCAGCTGGTGTAGAGTAGCAAGTGGGGTGTTGATGGCTGATGTATTGATCCAGCTGAATTTAGGGGATGGGGTGGCTGCAGCTGCTGCTAAGTTGCTGATGTCTTGGGCAGCAGCTGATGGTGATTGATGTAGCTATTGTTGTTGGGTAAAAAGCTGATGCTATGGGGTTGTAGCTATTGCTGATGTTTGATATGGGCTGATGGGGTATATGGGGGCTGAAGTTGTGTGTTGATGGGGGGGCTAATGTAGCTGATGTTGCAGCTATTTTGGTGGCTGATGTGTAGTGTAGGGTGTTGATGCAGCTGATGCTGGTGTTTGCAAAGGTGTGATGTGTGAGAGTGAGTGATGTGAGGAAAGATGTGATAAATGAGAGGGAGTGGTATGAGTGAGAGGGGTGTGAAGAGCACAAAGGGTAATAAAAAATGATATGGATCATGGCACACCCTAGCCACCTCTCTCTCTCTCTCTCTTAACACATGTTAGCACCCACAAGCCATCATGGCTCACTCTCTCCCTACACAAGGTCAACTAACCCTAATCACCCTCAGACAAGGCCAAATCCCTTAGGTTAAAACTAATTAACCTAACCAAATGGTTCAACCCACCATGGTCATCTAAGCATGGTTCAACCCTAGGCTTAACCCTAGCTACCATGCACATGTGTGTGCAGCCCAGATAAAATTCCGATAAAATATCAATAAAACCAGATAAAATATTTAAAAGCCGCTTTGGTAAACCTTTTACCAAAAACCCCACATTAAACACAATTATCACTAAATAACATTTTTTTGAATTTCCATAATTTTTTGTCCAGAATTTTCCCAAAATAATATTATATTTTTCTGAAATGTTATAATTATACATTACGTCAGATGGCAGTTCTCTGGTGACACTGGTACAGGTTAGTCTGTAGACCCGAGATCGTCATAGAGTCTTGTGTGATTCCCACTGTGCTTTGATTTCCACCTTACCACGTCCAAGAGGGCGTGCAAAACGGTGGCTTTTGGGTACAGTCCCGAATCACATTGAGGCAATGAGCGATAGGAGGGGATTCGTCTCTCCCGGTATAGGGAGTTGATGTTGCGCTGTATTCGATTGGCTATAACCGGAAATCCCTGGCCAGGGTTGCTGAGATTTACTGGTAAGTGTTACCAGTAGTTTCTCGAACTGTTATAGAGCTCATATCGACACGACTTATCGAGCTACTGGGGTCTAACGTTTACCACCCCTAGGCGAGATATGCGACTTATCAGACGAACAGACCCGATTGTATGGTAAGTGTTACTGGTTGGATTCACAGGAGTGTGAGCGGGCTTGCTCGTCGATCTTCTGATCGCTCAATACCCGGTTGGCCGTTACATTTAGCAGACCGCTTGCGGCTTGTGGGTGTTTGATATGATCATCACCTGCTGCCGGCGTATTGACGAGTCTTTAGAGTCCTACACAGAGGTTCCCTGGCTCAAGCGAAACGAAATAGGAGTGCATATGAGATATGTGCGGGACCGAGAATAATGCGTGTATGTGATACCGTATTCCATTCTCGCGATGAATGTATCGATTGGTTGTATGCGATATAACCTAGTTATCGAATCAAGGATTGATTCGATAAGTCGATACATTGGATATTAGTCGGTCATATGCGATATGAGCGGATCGTTAAATCAAGTGTTGATTTAATGATTTAATGTATAATTATATATATTTGATATATTACTTTACATTAACTAATATTGGTTCACTTAAGATGTTTTTCTCACTTCATTGTGCACATTGTATATGTGATATATTTTTGTGCACAAGTTTGTATCATGTTTGATGATACATGCAAAATTGGGTGTATGTTTGATTTTAAACCATGGTTAGTCAATGGTTAGGGTTTCATTTGCTTTATTTACTTATTCATTTATTTATTTATTCATTTGAGAAAGAAATAAAATGGTGGCAAACTTTGGATTTTCTATGAAGCTTCTTGAAGCATTGAAAGACTTTGACCATTTTGTTTCTTTCTTTAACCCTAACCATTTACTTAATCCTAGTTTATTCTCTACATGTGTTTAGCTAACCCATGGTTGCAGGATAATAGATATCACTTCATTTTCTTTTTTGAAAAATGATTATTGATTTTTCTTCTTCATCATCTTCTTCTTCAAGTGAAGAAAAGAAAAGCTTTTCTTGAAAATGCTAAGTGATGAATCCAAGTGAGAAATCCAAATCCAAAGTGAACCCACTTCCTATTTCTTCATCCTCTACTACTTGCCAAGTAGTATAGGGTTTTTTCTTCACAAGTTTCATGACTTGGTGAAGTTGGAGCTTGATCTTGAGTTGCCTCGACGTAGATCATCTTCGGCATCGAAGTCGACGACCTAGCCCGATCATTTCTTCGACGAAACTATCACTAGAGTCCGCGATCCGATGATCGCAGCGGAGGGACATCATCACGGAGCTAAGGAAGTGGAGGACCGGATCTACAAAGGTTGTAGTCACTTTCACTTAGTTAAGTTGTTAACTAGTTGCATGTTTCGCCTTAAAATCTAGTTAACGATCGCATTAGGGTTTCTCGGCACCTAGAAAAATTTGAATTTGGCATGGTTGATGCTTTGTGAGACCTCATTAGTGTGCCTAGGAACCCTACAGTAAGTCTACGGTAGCGCCCCGGCCGTCTTTCAGAGGCTAATTGCGGAACAAAAACTTTTTTGAACTAGCGCTAATGCAAACTTAAATCCCGAATCGTTCCATTAACCGTAAACTAGTATACTGTAATAAGGGGTTTAGAGATTATACCGATCGACCTGTGTCCTTCGGTCTTTAAGCTCTGTCCCTAGCATGTTGCGGATGCACCAACGAAACTCTCTCTCCGATCTCACTCGATCTACGATCTCCTCCTCGCCGAATGTTGCGCCACATCATCGAATCTTTATACGGGATTCCGCCTCTAAACCGATGCAACTTTGCTAGCCGACATGTCCAAGGTTGAAGTAGAGTGAGTGTAGAACACTTTGTCTTGAGTTACCCAAGTGATTGGGTGATAGTTAATCGAAGTTGCCATTTGGAGAGAGGTGATGGAAATGAGATTGAGGAAATGAGCTAAGGATTTCTTTTCAAATCAAAATGAATCAATCTCAAAAAGAATGGGGGCTGCACAGAGAAGTGCTCGGCTAAGTGGGAATGGTGGGTGAGTGCAAGGAAATAGAATGGTAACCATAAGTAAAAAGATCTCACAAAAAATCCTAAGCCATCCAAAAAGTAATCAATGCTTCAATAATGCACAAAAGAGTCATGCACATCCTAGAAGCTTCACCAAGCTGCTGGAGAAATCCCCGCCACAAAAAAGCCCCCCATTTACAAATAGAACATTTGCAAATAAGCCCCTCTATGTAAAAATCAGCCAAAGAAAGATAAAAGATGTTTTGGCCGAAGAAAAGAATCAAACTGGCAACTTCAAAAAGCGATCCCGTAATAAATTACAGGATAACACCACAACTGTATATACATACCCACATGTGTATTCCAACCGAATACAAATGCAATGAGACAAAAATATTCCTACAAGATAATACTAGGATCCGGCTTAAACCAAAGCCCACTAGTATTATCCGTCCGAACCATGACACGTGCATAAGTGCATGTGGATGTTCGAACCCTGCCATAAAACTATACAGTCTCTACAATGTTTCGCCCGAACTGGGAAACTTTCTGTGGGGGACTCTACAGATCCGTCAATACTCTGGCTGTGGGTTTAACCACAAGTCGTCAGTGGTACTAGCTGTAACGGCTGCCCATGTACTGAGTGAAAGGGAGTTTGATGAGCGAACTCATCCTGGAACCCTACTGAGCCTATGTGTGACAATATCCGTACAGTCCGGTCCGTTCGTCTATGATATCGCATATCGGGCCTAGGGAGCTGGTAAACGTCTGTAACACCCTAGTTCATTTATACAAGTTCCATTTTGAGTATTTATTTATTTATGGCTATTTCTTGATTTATTGCTATTTGGGTGTGAATACTATAATTGGTATCTGTATTTGCATCCGACCCGACCCGCATGCTGGAAACCCGTCTTGATTCCTGTTTATGATTTATCCTGGCTAGTTTTGTGGATCCGTGCACTTTCATATTTTTTTTTATATATACCGCATACTTGCATTATATCTGGCATATGCATTTTTTAATATAATATTTAAAGTCAAATAAAATATTTTAACAATATCTAGCATGGCCTGCATGATACCCCTAACCCTGCCGTAGCATCCGCGCATCTTGTTCTCGTCCCGTTAAGTAAAATTGACTCGTTTGGATGGCTGCGTGCACATGCGTGCATCCGTTCTTGGGGGTATGCATTTTCATTACACGGATATCATATTTTGGTTTTGGTTAGCACGTATATTAACTGTATTTTCAAACCATAATTTTAGACCCGACCCGTGTATGTTTTGGACTACTTTTGTATTAGCCTGAAAACTCAAATATATATAATATAATATTCTTTATATATTTATAAACTATTTTATACGATTAAATAAACTAAAATATATATTTTTTATATATATTAATCCTAACAGTTACTTATTCTATTATATATATATTCTATTTATATTTTTTAAAAAGATTTTGATAATTGTTCTTAAATATCTCTCTCTCTCTTTTTCTTTACTTAAATATATTAATATTTTAATTATTATTATAACAGACAGCCTCTCCCTCTCACTCTTCATCTCCTTTAAATTTTTTTCTCTGGCCGCCTCACCTCCCGAGCCATAACGCACGCTCGAACCCACGTCGCGCTCGCCTCTCGCCACCTGTTCATACCATAATATTGCATTATTATATTCCCCATTCTTATGCATTTTACAAATAAACAGGTGCTTTTGACCCATGTCTGCTACATAGTATAGGTTACAGGTTCTAGGAGCAAAAACAGTGAAAAAGATAAAAGACGATGTAAAAGTGATACTACAATCAACAAATAGAAGGATCTTGATCAAGCTTACATAAAGATCAGTTCACAAAATACAAGGCATCGCAAGGTTCAAGAGTTCGACACAAATCAAATGGCGCCGTTGTCGAAGATGGCGTAAAAATTTCCTTTTTGTAATTTCGGGTTAATATAAAATAAAAAAACCATAAAAATTGATAAAAAATATAAAAATTTTATCATATTTTATTGTTTGAAGGGTTTCTTGTGCGAATCTTTGCAGGATCGACGGATCTAGAAAAATTCAGAGAGCGAAACCGAAATCAGGAGATCAGAATAGAGGGGGATTTTAACAACAGAACAGCAGCAAAAATCCATAGCCCTGAACCCTCCACCGCGCTGCCCTTCCACCGCCGTAACCCCCTTAGAATCGCAGAACCGCGGCCTTGCTGTGTCGTCAGCGCACGAAAATTCCTCTGTTTGTTTTCTCTTTCTTCCCTCTGCAACCTAAAATATATCTTTTGCCAAATCTTCTGCAGGAATCTTTGCGCTTAAAAATCTTCCCCCTTCCAATAATTGATTTTCTGCAGGATTCTTTACGCCGCGCTTAAAATAAAATTTGATTGAAAGTGATTTACTGCTTTGCATATTTTAATCGGACTTTAAGGGGCTTTTGACCAATTCAGATTGGGTGGGGATTTCATCACCCTTCCCAGGATCCCAGAAATCACATAAGGCATTTGCATTGACCATTCTTAATTAAAAAATACTAGACTCAGCCCTAAGGACGTCGCGCTCAATAGGACAGAGGACTAGTTGTAGGCATCGTCCGTTAATCCTAACTTGACTTTGTGGTGTCTAGGCAAGTGTGTCTAAGGCGAGTGGTTACTTAATTAGGGCCACTACTTGTAGTGGAGAGCCTCCCACTCACCTGGCACTTACCTGGTCGCAATTGGCGGTGAAGAGGCGGTTTGAGGTCCTATTTCTAGCCCTTTGGAACAGTTAGGAGCTGTATAGCTGACCTAGGTGACCCTAGATCTAGGCCTGATTGTGCATTTGTGGTCGATTGCATTTGTGTCAAAGTCTCTTATCAAAAATCTTTTTGCAATTTAACGGCTTGTTGCACGAGCTCAGTGCAATCGCGATTCCCTGTGAAAGTGAGGTTAGGTTTTTGTTGAGAATAAAACTAGGTTTGCTCGAGGACGAGCAAAAGATAAGTTTGGGGGTATTTGTTCATATCATAATATTGCATTATTATATTACTCATTCTTATGCATTTTACAAATAAACAGGTGCTTTTGACCCATGTCTGCTATATGGTACAGGTTACAGGTTCTTGGAGCAAAAACAGTGAAAAAAGATTAAAAAAACGATACAAAAGTGAGACTACAACCAACAAATAGAACGATCTTGATCAAGCCTACACAAAGTACAAAGGCAGCGCAAGGTCCAAGATTTCGAAGCAACGGTGAAAGTCCACTGCAATTGTTCACTGTGGAGATCTGGAAGAAACTTAGAAGCCAATTTGAGAAAAGTACTAAAGAAGTAGGAAGAACAAAAAGCCCAGAACCAGCATACAAAGTTTCAGCCACTGATCCTCTCATTGGGCCGTGGAACCGCGACCAAACCATGGCTGCGGCCGCGGTTCCGCGGCCGTGTCAAGCCCGTAGTGGCGCAAAATTTTACCATATTTCGAAGCGGCACTGAATAGTCTTCCTAGGGGTATTTTTGTAAAAGCACATATGCGGCAATTGTAAACCTAGGGTTTGCTATGTCCTATAAATAGAGTCCCAAATTCTTGTATTAGTTCATGCCTCTTTTCACCAATAAAAATTCAGATTTCTTTTGAAGTTTGGAGAGCATCAATTTGTAAGTAGGTTTATTTTCTGCCTTACTTCTTAGTTTTAATTTCTGTCCTAGGTAATTTCTATTCTTGCCCTAGTTTAATCTAATTTAGAATTTTTATTAATCTGCAGTAGATCTTTAATCTCTTAAATCAAACTCATAAAAATTATGTCTTTCGTAGATCCCTCAATGAGCGAGTAGTTTCCTCGCTTGTTAGGGTTAGGAATAGGGAAGGGTTTGAGAGATGAAGATCTCTCACCCCTTTCTTTGCCAATCACATGTTAATAATTAGGACTCCATGCATACTTTCATATTCCGCTCCCTACGGCACTCTACCCACGAGGTAACGGTGATACCGTAGTATAAAAGACCGGATATGAATGTTTTCCATGGAGGTTAGGGTAAGGATTAAGAAAGGACGGACAAGGATCTAGAGGAAGAAACATTGTTCTTCCCGATCATCCTAATCCCCTTTATTAATAATTACCATAACTCCTAAAAAGATATCTAATTTAGGACATTGAAAGAGGTGGAAATCTTTATTTACTAAACTTTACCTAAACCTAATCCTAGCAGGTTTCCTAATCCTAGTATAACTCAACTTAGTTTTTGTGATAAAAGATCAAACACCCTTTGGTATTAGCTCGTAAGAACATTTAAGAAATTAACACCATCCCTGTGGACCGACCCGTATTCACCGGCTAGCTACCAAGCGACGCCGTTCTTGATTGCAGTAACATATATTTTTGATCTATAAAATCCCTCTGAATCAAATGGCGCCATTGCCGGGGATCGAACCCCGGTCACCCGCCTGTTGAAGCGCCCCAAAGAGTCGCGCTCCAGGATCTCTTCTACCCAATCCGCACCGCCCTACCAACTTGTCTTTCACTCCCACCGGCAAATGGGGACAATTTCGAGATCAAACCCCACTTCATCAATATGCTACCAAAATTTCCCGGATTGGAATCCGAAGATCCCTATATCTTTATCAACAAATTCCAAAACGTTTGCGCTATGATGAAAACAACCCAATTATCTGACGATGCTATAAGGCTAAGGGTCATTCCTTTCACCTTATGTGACTTAGCCGAGAAGTGGCTATACAGCACAGTGTCACATTCAATTAAGAATTGGGAAGAGTTTGTGAAAGTTTTTCTTAAAAAGTTCTATCGTCATAACAAGACTGCTAGAATCCGTAATGAGATTATACAATTTTCCCAGCTTCCTTCCGAGCAATTTTGGAAGAGTTTTGAAAGATTCAAAGTCCTACTCGTTCAATGCCCTCACCATGGGATAGAAAATTGGCAACTTTGCCAAACATTATACGAGGGATTGAACCCGGCAACGAAGCAGTTGCTAGAAACCATTTGTCAAGGTCACTTTCTATCCAAATCTAGTGAGGAAGCGTGGCAGTTTCTCGAGGATCTTAGTGAACAAATAATTCAGTGGTAGAGCACCAAAACCACATCATCTTCTTCTATTGGTCAGTCTGGGGCAGGCATTCATCACTTAGATATGTTGATTGCTATGAAGGCCGAGATGGCCGCACTTACGAAAAAGCTAGAAGCAATTGAGACCAAAATCTCATCGCCTTCTCCTGCCCCTGTTGTGCCCCCACAAACTGTTTGTGCTTGTTGTTCGGATCCATCACATCTCACCGAATAGTGTCCTTACAATCCATTTACTCAAGGACATGATCAAGTCAATGCTGCCTTTCAGTAACGACAAAGAAATGATTCATACTCTTTGACATACAATCCGGGTTGGAAGAGTCACCCAAATTTCGCTTGGAACCAAAATCAACAATTCCAAGGAAACAACAATTTTCAAAGGCCTCCTCCTCCACAACAACAAGCACCCCCACAAACTCAATTTCAGCAACCTTTCCAACAGCAACCTTACCCTAATCAAGTGAACAATTTTATGCCCAACAACTCTTACCTGCCAAACAATTTTGTTCCACCTAATAATGACAAGGTTAACTCGCTCGAAAGAAGTCTAGATGCATTCCTAAAGCAATCTACACAATCCGCAACAAGGTTAGAGACTTCTATTCAATCTTTGGTGCAAAACAGTGCCTTACATGATCAAAGCATCAAATCTATTGAGGGACAAATTGCACAACTCAATGTTGCGTTGAAAGAGCGAGAAAAAAGAAAGCTTCTATCTCAACCATTGCCAAATCCCGGTCACGCACATGTTGCATATGAACAGCTAAATCATAATATAAATGCTGTGACCACGTTGAGATCCGGAAAATTGTTGCAAAATAATATGGGTATTAACCATGACACCCCTGCCGGTGGTCCTTCTTCATCTTCTTCACCTTCTTCTTCTTCTTCGTCATTAGAGCTTATTCTTCATCATTCACAAGGCTCTACTTCTTCTAGCTCGAACGGACCCACTTCTCACAACACGAACACATCTACACGCGGATCCGTTCCAACTCCACAATCTGATCCGTAAAAATTGGACTCAACAACTTTTCAAAATGTTCCTTTTCCAAACCGGTTGAGATCCAATAAACCAACTCCAAAACTGGAGAAGATTGTAGAGTTGTTCAAGCAGGTTAGCATAAATATCCCTCTATTGGACCCAATCCAACAAGTTCCTTCATATGCAAAAATCTTAAAGGACTTATGCACCAAGAAGAGGAAGTCACAAGTACCAAAGAAAGTTTTCGTGGCTAATGCTGTTAGCGATGCTCTTGTCCAATCTTTACCCCAAAAGTACAAGGACCCCGGTTGTCCTACTATTTCGATAACAATTGGGGACAAGAACATCAATAGAGCACTATTAGATCTTGGTGCTAGTGTCAATTTGCTACCTTATTCTGTGTACGAGCAATTAGGTGTTGGAGAGCTTAAGCCCACTCATTGTACTCTCCAAATGGCCGACCGATCCATCACCCATCCTAGGGGAGAGTTGGAGGATGTGTTAATTAGAGTAGGGGATTTCATTTTTCCCGTTGACTTTATTGTTATGGATAGACAACCTGTAGCTAACCCCCGGAGTCAAATTCCGGTGATACTTGGTCGACCATTCCTTGCGACTTCTAATCTAGTGATCAATTGTCATAACGGTTCAATGAATCTATCTTTTGGCAATATGACAATTGAACTCAACATTTTTAAGTTGGGAAATCAGCCTTCCGAGCCTAATTCTAGCGTACTTGATGTTTGCTCGATCAATGAGATCGCGGAGGAGGACTGTGAGTTCGAAAATTTTATGTTTGATCACAGCAGTGTTGACGCCACTAGTGCGTTCCTCTTAGAATCCGACACAGCTTTCACGGCGGACAACGATTATGAGTGTTTCACCTTGTAGACGATTTTGAAGACTCACCACCCGAGTTTGAGTCTTTTGCTTTTTCGGATGAGTTAGTTGAACCATCCGACTCGGTTGTGTACACTCGATTTGAACCTTTGATGGAATCCTTCGAGTTTGAAACAGTTACTCCATTGTTACCATCTATTGTTTCACCTCCTAAACTCGAACTAAAGCTTTTGCCGTCGCACCTAAAATATGCTTATCTAGGTGAGATTGAGACCCTACCCGTCATCAGATAGGCCTCTCTAGCTCTTGAGCAAGAGAAGGCCCTTTTAATGGTCTTACAAAATAATCGGCAAGCTTTTGGCTGGTCTATGGCGGACATCAAAGGGATTAGTCCCCTCATAGTTGAACATCATATACACTTAATGAATGATGCCAAGCCAGTAAGGGATCCACTAAGACGCCTCAACCCTATAATGAAAGAGGCTGTCAAGAAGGAGATTGTTAAATATCTTGATAGTGGTATCATTTACCCTATCTCGGATAGCCAATGGGTTAGCCCCATTCATGTTGTGACAAAGGAATCGGGCATCACGGTCATTACCAATGAGGCAAATGAGTTAATACCCACTCGCACCCAAACTGGGTGGGGAGTTTGCATCGACTTAGAAAACTCAATGCCGCGATAAGGAAAGACCACTTTCCTTTACCTTTCATTGACCAAATGCTAGAACGATTGGTTGGGCACGAGTTCTACTGCTTTTTAGATGGCTATTCCAGCTATAACCAAGTCCCCATAGACAAAGAGGATCAAGAAAAGACCACATTTACCTGTCCTTTTGGCACTTTTGCTTATCGTCGCATGCCCTTTGGGTTATGTAATGCACCCACTACATTTCAGCATTGAATGATGGGGATCTTTTGAGACATGGTTGAAAAGTTTTTGGAGATCTTTATGGATGATTTCTCCATTTTTGGTGACTCCTTCGACGAGTGTTTACAACATCATGACGCAGTTCTTACCCGCTGTAGAGATAAGAACCTAACTTTAAATTGGGAGAAGTGCCACTTTATGGTATGAGAAGGTATTGTTTTAGGACATGTCATCTCGCAAAACGGCATAGAGGCTGATAAAGCCAAAATTGAGGTCATTTCTAATCTTCCTCCTCCTAAATGCGTCAAAGACATCTGAGCTTTCCTTGGCCATGCCGGTTTTTATAGACGGTTCATCAAGGATTTTAGCAAGATTGCTAGACCTTTGACTCTCTTAGTGGCCAAGGACACAACATTTGATTTTGACTCAACTTGCAGGAAGCATTCGAGTTATTGAAACACTCTCTCATTTCTGCGCCCATTCTTTCATCTCCAGACTGGACGCATCCCTTCGAAATTATGTGCGACGCTTCAGATTTTGCCATTGGTGTTGTTCTTAGACAGCACATTAATAAGATGCCACACATGATTTATTATGCTAGCCATACATTAAATGAGGCCCAACTAAACTACACAACAACGAAAAAAGAGTTTTTAACAGTTGTGTTTGCACTTGAAAAATTTCGGCCTTATTTAATCGGCTCTCCAGTTATTGTGTATACGGACCATTCAGCTCTTCGCCACCTTTTTGCGAATAAGGATGCTAAATCGAGGTTAATATGTTGGATCCTCTTACTCCAAGAGTTCGACCTTATCATAAGGGACAAAAGAGGATGTGAAAACGTAGTGCCTGATCACTTTTCACGACTTCCTTCTTCGCCTACACTTGAACTTCAATCAAAGATGTTTTCCCGATGAGCAACTCTTAACCGTTTCTTGCGAACCATGGTTCGCTGATATCGTAAACTACTTAGCCACCGGCTTAATACCTAAAGATTGGTCGAAACAGGATAAACATCGCTTCTTGTCCCAAACAAAGCATTTTTACTAGGATGAACCTTATCTTTTTAAATACTGTTCTGACCAAATCATTCGTCGGTGTGTACCGGAAAACGAGTTTAAGAGTGTGCTGTCGTTTTGCCACGATCAAGCATGTGGTGGGTACTTTGGCCCAAAGAAGACAGCCGAGAAAATCTTGCAGTGTGGTTTCTATTGGCCATGACTCTTTAAGGATGCATATGAATACTGCAAGACATACTCCCGGTGCCAACACTTAGGCCAGATATCGCGGAGAAACGAAATGCCGCTCCAACCAATTTTGGTTGTGGATGTTTTTGATGTTTGGGGAATAGACTTCATGGGACCATTTCCTGATTCTTTTGGGAATATGTATATTCTTTTGGCTGTTGAATATGTGTCAAAATGGGTCGAGGCTGTGCCTAGCCGAACAAATGACAACAAGGATGTCGTTCGATTTCTTAAAGAACATATCTTTTCTCGGTTTGGGCACCCTCGAACGATTATAAGTGATAATGGTTCTCACTTTTGCAATAGGACTTTTGAGTCCTTAATGTGCAAATATTCTATTACCCACGAGCTGTCAACGCCATACCACCCCCAAACCTGTGGGCAAGCCGAGGTTTCAAATCGGTAAATCAAGCAAATCTTGGAGAAAACGGTTTCTAAGAACCATAAAGATTGGTCACTCAAACTGATCGATGCACTATGGGCTTTCCGTACTGCGTACAAGACCGATCTTGGTATGTCTCCATACCGGCTTGTTTACGGGAAGGCTTGCCACCTCCCAGTAGTGATTGAGCATAAGGCATTTTGGGCAATTAAAGAGTTGAATTTATCATTAGGAGATGTGGGCAGCAATCGAAAGCTGCAATTAAATGAACTAGAAGAGCTGCAGGATGAGGCTTATGATAATGCCGTAATTGTTAAAAACCGAACTAAGGTGTTCCATGATAAACACCTTCTGCGAAAAACATTTAAACCTGGTCAACAGGTTTTACTCTATGACACTCGGTTACATTATCACCCTGGCAAGCTCCGTTCTAGGTGGAAAGGGCCATTTGTAGTTCGCTCCGTTTATCCGCACGGTGCAGTCAATCTTGAAAATCCGGAGGACGGTACGTTATTCAAAGTAAATGGACATCGATTGAAACCGTTCCTCACAGCGGATCCATCGGAGGAGCTCCTGTTTTTGCAGGAGCCGATCTACACCGATTAAATCTCCTCCACTTTCACCCTCGAATTTCCAATCAATTTTTTTCCAAAACTATATTTCAAATAAGTTTGGGGGTGTGTATCATTTGTTAATATGATTATTAATAAGCAGGAAATTGCCGAAATTATCGACCCACTTGGTGCAGCCTGACAGTGAGGACACTGTCCAGTTTATGTTTGGGGGTATGCTCGGTAAGTTTTCTTCCTTCGTATTCATATGTATATTTGCATTTGCATCCTTATATAAAAATCGTAAAAATTGAAAAATTTGAAGAAAAAAAATTGAAAAAGAAAAACCCATAAAAATTGAAGATTTCAAAAAATTATAAAAATTAATGTATTCAATTTTGGCCGCATTTGACTTAAGTTTGACAAATAGGTTAACTGGCTAGGAACAACTAGATCTTAGACTTAGTAAATTAAAAACCATAAAATTAACCTTCCTTAAAGTTTAACGGTAGAAAATATATGTCTTTGTAGTTTATTTAGAAATAGGCAAATTTTGAGTTCACTTCTTGGGCTAAGTCAAAACAAAGGAAATGTATTGATATTTTTATTAGAGTATAAGTTTGAAAAATAGTTCATAGCTTAAGTCTAAATTCTGAAAATATATACCCTACAATTTGCACAATCACGCACCTTGAGACTTGGAATAGTAGAAGAGACCTTGAAATGCTCTTTTCTAAAGTCCTTAATACGATGAAAAATAAAAAGAAAAATACAAGTGTGAATAAAGAAAAAAAATGAACACTGGTTTTTATGATTACTTAAGAATGCAAAAATAGAAAAATATTTAGCGAGGGTGCTTCATAACCTAGTGCCTTAGACCAACTGGTTTGGGAGTCACTGCTAAAAAGCCTTAGGTGTTACAAGACTAGGAAGTACGCTTTAATGTGCAAACGCATTTTGTAATCGGTCGTTGGTACTTCAAGAAGTATTAACGGTCGCATGAAGGATGTGTAAGCAAAATTCATTTAAAAATTCACCAATTAAAAAGTACTTTGGACAACGGACAAGAGTATTATTGCTTGATTTGAATTTCCAAGTGTAGGGGTGATCTATACACACACATAGGGATATGTGATTGGAGTTTAGATAAGAGATAGGAGTGAAGAATAGAACTTGTATCTTTAGTAGAGTTGATAAAAATTCCTAAGTGGAGATGGAACCCTAGAAGGAAAACTTAAGAGATGCCAAAAGCTAAGCACGTCTGCAGAACATATATAATCTTAAGTTAAATGATGAGGTATTGTGAAGAATATGGGTGGATAATTTACGAGTCGACGATAATAGAATTCCTTGTTAGAAAACCTAATTGGAGAATAAAAGTCGAAAAGCCGAATTGATAGGATTTTGTGGGTAGTATTCGCTGAACACCCTCAGGAGACAACACTCCTCCTACTAGGGACACCTATAAGTTTAACGGCTTGTTGCACGAGCTCAGTGCAATCGCGTTTCCCTGCGAAAGTGGGGTTAGGTTTTTTTGTCGAGAATAAAACTAGTTTTGCTCGAGGACGAGCAAAAGATAAGTTTGAGGGTATTTGTTCATACCATAATATTGCATTATTATAGTCCCCATTCTTATGCATTTTACAAATAAACAGGTGCTTTTGATCCATGTCTGTTATATAGTACAGCTTACAGGTTCTAGGAGCAAAAACAGTGAAAAAGATAAAAGACGATGTAAAAGTGAGACTACAATCAACAAATAGAAGGATCTTGATCAAGCTTACATAAAGATCAGTTCACAAAACACAAGGCATCGCAAGGTTTAAGAGTTCGACACAAATCACGACCGCCGTTTACCTTGTCGACCTCGTCACCATCCCTATTTCCCCTCACTTCCTCACTCATCTCTTTTTCCCGAACCCAGAAACCGCGGCGAACCCACTGCACCCTCACCGCACCCGTCACCTTCGTCGTCGTCATCATGCCGGGGATCTCTCGACCTCATTCCACCTTCCTCACCTCCACCTTCTTCTCTTCCACTTACCTCTTCCCTTCATCCACCGACAACCATCTCAAGAAACCTGCACACCGGATTGCCCACTGCCCATCGCCGGAAAGCCCACCGTCGACGTCCCCCTCGCCTCGTATCTATCCCAGAGCACCAGAGAACCCAGAGAGCACACCTTCTTCTTTGTTCTTCTCTTTCAAATTCTTTTTCTCTTTTCTCTTTCTTGAGTTCTTGTTTTCCGGTTATCGCAGGAGCCGTGCCGCCGCCGCCGATCCAGACGAACCATACCATCACCACAGTACCACTACAATACCAAAATCATACCATCACCACTTCCATGTCACGACCGTGTCGCGGCTAGATCGTGTCCAGATCGCGACCAGAACATGCACCAGATCGTGTCCAGATCGCGACCAGACCACCACCAGACCATGCACCAGATCGTCTCCAGATCGCGACTAGACCACCACCAGACCATGCACCAGATGCGACCAGACCATGCACCGTACCCAGACCGTACCATGACCATGTCATCAATGTACTCGGACCGTGTCACGCCATGTGCCCATCTCCTGTGTTACGTCATGCCCGCTTTGTGCTCAGCCCATGGCACTTGTGTGACACCATCGCACCAGTCCCGTGTCACCGCAAGACCCAGCACCGTGTCGTGCCGTTTCGCACACCGTATCGTGTCGTGTTTCATCAGGCCACCTGCATATCTACCATTGTTCCTGAGGCAAGTTTATCTAGCTACATGCTATAATACTTATCTTGCATACATATGAATAAAAATATTACACGTCAATTGAATTCTACATCCATATTAAGTTTTACTGTTTTTCGGATACCCGTATGCATCCATATCATTTAATATTCATGTAGCTGCATCTACAGATCATATCAATTCATGTTATTATTGTAGTAACATCCTACATAATCTTGGAACTGTAAATGTAACCCCGATTGTTATTTGTGCATCCATACCATTAATTATATATCAATTTGCATGCCATGTCACATTGTTTCATATTATTGTTATATAACACCCCTGCTTGGTAATGTGCATCCTACATAGTCATGTTGTAACCCCTGATAAATATTTATGCATCCAAACTTTTATCGTGCATCCGTACTTGCTACAGTTTTATTATGAGCATCCGCTTGATACATGTGCACTACCTGTCATGACCTGATTTACCACTACTTGACTGGATACCTGATCATGTTACTAATGCCGATAATATTGACCTGTTGTCCCGACGGACATATCCTGTTGTCTGTATAGACAAACATGTACCTGCTTGATCCTGTGTTGGCATTAGCTCCGGATTATCAATACCTGACTTGAACACATATCCTTGGGGGTATGGGGAAATCAAAAGCATAACTGAAGTGTAGATTAAAAGAGTATTACTTGATCCGTGGTCCCGGGAGATAACGGGACAGAATCATTCATGATTCTTACTTGATCCGTGGTCCGGGGGGATAACGCGACATAGTCATTCATGACTCCCATTACTTGATCCGTGGTCCCGGGGGATAACGGGACATATTCTTTGAGTTACATGGAGGAGTACACTAATTGATTTCAAACAAACTTCAAAATAGATAACCCAGTAGCACAGTTTAGACTACTCACTGCACGTCACTTATACTGATACCTTCACTGTTATATATTTCTGTTGACTTGTTACTATTTATACTTCATGACTGCATGCCTTGTTACCTCCTGATTTTATTATTGTTTATATTATGACGCACTGACGTCTGGGTTTTGCATGGCCCAAATCCTTTATCTCTGTCATAGGCCGTTCAGGAGTATTTCAGTCAACATACAAAGCAGTGATGACCTGTTAGTATTTTTTTTAGTTTAGTTTTCTTTCAGCATTTTCATTCCTGATGTGAGCCCGTATTTTGGGACGTACTTTCTAGATGTTATTGTTATTTGGATCTTTTGCTTCCGCATATTATTTCTTGATTCGTTCATTCTGGCTCATGGACATGTACTAGATAGTTTATTTTATTTCTACTGTTCTTGATATCTATAGACAGCCGTAATGTGACCGTGGAGGGATGTTTCCTAGCCATAGGTAGCATGGTTGGCTCTGTCACTTGCCGATCTTAGCGCACTCTGGGAAGCAGGGCGTGACAACGTTTTTTTGGTATCAGAGCCATAGAATTTAGGTTAATCGGGTTTGATTCTTTTGTAGTTGGGTATTGGACCCAATACACGAGTCAGAAAACCGGTAATTAAGAACATGTCCTGCCACATTGTTATCGTGATTCTTGAATCATACCTTTTTCTTGGTCCTTATCTTGTCGATATGCAAACAACTTTGCATCTTGACTTGAAACTTTTGGTTCCCTATTGTTTCTCTCTAGGATTTGGGCGACTTGAACGAAGTTATGTGATTGTAACTATGAACTGCAACATGGTTACAATGCGGTACTCTATTTAAGTAACTTAGGGTCCTAGTCTTGATTCATTTCCTTGATTTATGGTCATGATATTACCTTCCTTCTCTCGGTTTCATTGCTTACCAGTTCATGTTTTATCGCAAGCTTGAATCCCGTTTACCATGCTTATCTTCTTCAGTATCTTGGCTTCAGATGAAGTTGTTTCCGGTATCCTACTTGTTCATGTTTTCCCCGCATTAGAATTATTCGATTCTAGTGCATCCTATTGTTATGATGTTGTCTTGGGAATGGACTTTCTCGGCACTTTCCACGCTCACATTGATTGCAGGGCAAAGAAAGTGATTTTCCAGATTCCCGGACATCCGGAGTTTGTTTTTGCTGGAGGTAGCAGTTCTGTCGGGCCAGTCGAGTTTAGGGCTAGGACGACAAACAATGTTCTTTCGACGATGGAAGTTGATAAGGAGGAAGCGCCAGCTGTAGTTCGAGAGTTCATGGACGTGTTCGAGGACATCTCGGGTTTACCGCCAAAGCGAGATGTGGAGTTCGCGATTGATCTTGTTCCTAATGCAGCGCCAATCTCAAAAGCGTACTATCCGATGGCACCAGTGGAGTTGGAAGAAGTCAAGAAGTAGGTTAACGTATTGCTTGAGAAGGGTTGGATTCACAGCAGCAATTCATCTTGGGGAGCTCCAGGTCTTCTAGTAAAGAAGAAAAGTGGCACAATGAGGATGTGCATCGATTATCGAGAATTAAACCGGGTGACTATTAAGAACAAGTACCCGATCCCTCGCATTGGCGAATTATTCGAGCAACTTAGTGGCACGAGGGTATTCTCGAAGCTGGATTTGCGATCCGGATACCATCAAGTTCGAGTTAAATTAGAGGATATTTGCAAGACTGCGTTCTGAACTCGATATGGACATTACGAGTATTTAGTGATGCCATTCGGAATCACGAATGCACCGGCAATATTTATGGACTTGATGATGTAGGGTTGCTAGGCACACTAACAAGGCTCTACAAGGCATCGACCATGTCCGTTTAAAAAAAAATTATCTGCCTAACAACCCTAAGCAAGATCGTATACTAGAGTTTAGGAGAATCAAATGGCAAGTAAACAACTTTACTCTAAAGGGAACACGAAATACAACCTTTGTAGATCGGTCCTCCATTTCATTTTCTCTTTGTTGAAGTCCCTTCACTGCGATCAAGGTTCTCTCGGGCTCTTGCATGGCTTCACGACGCGAAGGATGCGACCTTGCTTGAAGTCTCCGAGACCGAAGATGATCTACGTCGAGGGAATTCCGACTCAAGCTCCTACTTCACTAACTAGAGAATTAGTGAAGTAAACACCCTAAACTAAAGTGCTAGTCTAGCAGAGGATGGAGAAATAGAAAGTAGGTTCTCTTTAGAATTTTGTTTCTCACAATCTTTCTCACTTTGGATCAAACCCTAGTTTTCTTTTTCTCTTGTTCAAAATGAAGAAGAAGGTGAACAAAAGAAAGTGAAGAGGATAATGATCAAGTGTGTAGGATAACCATGGTGAGTGAGTATCATATACTAACCCTTGTAGAGTCATAACCATAGCTAATTGATTATGGTTGGGTTAAAAGGAATCTAAGGTAAAGACAAAACTAGTAGACTTTGTCAAAGCAAAGTAAGCTTCTACAAGCTTCATGCTCATTCCAAAACTCCACTAATTTTGTAATTATCTTAAATAATCATAACCCATCACAATACATAGAATGGTGTATGTCTCATACACACATGAATGTTGTATCATCAACCATGATACAATAAGATAACACATTTTAACATATATCATATATATGTTAAAGTAGTGTACATGTGAGAAAAACCCTAAAATGAACAAGTGTTAGTAAATGTAAATTAGTATATCTAATACACAATTATACACTTAATTATTAAATCAACACTTGACTTAATAATCCGGTCATATAACAAATAACCGGCTAACATCCATTGTATCAACTTATTGAATTAACACTTGATTCGATAACCCGGCTATATCATATATAACCGTCCAATACAAAAAAAGTCGCGAGAATAGAATACGGTATCACATACACGCATTATTCTCGGTCCCGCACATATTACATATGCGCTCCTATTTCGTTTTGCCTGAGCCAGTAAACCCTCTATGTAGGACTCTAAAGACTCGTCAATACGCCGGCAGTAGGTGATGATCACATCAAGCACCCACAAGCCGTCAGCGGTACTAGCTGGACGTAACGGCTACCCGGGTATTGAGCGATCAGAAGATCAGCAAGCAAGCCCGCTCCAACTCCTGTAAAAGCCTGCCGGTAACACTTCCCGTACAGTCCGGTCTCCTCGTCATATATGTCGCATATCAAGTCTAGGGGTGGTAAACGTCAGACCCCAATAACCGATAAGTCGTGCCGATGTGAGGCTCATAACAGGTCGAGAAACTACTGGTAACACTTACCAGTAAATCTCTAAATCACCCCAGCCAGGGACTTCCCTGTTGCGGCCAATCGAGCACAGCGCAACATCAACCCCCAATACCGGAAGAGACGAAACCCCTCCTATCGCTCATTGCCTCCATGTGACTCTGGACTGTACCCAAAAACCACCATTTTGGACACCCTCATGGACGTGGTAAGGTGGAAATCAAAGCACAGTGGGAATCACACAAGACTCTAAGGCGATCTCGGGTCTACAGACTAACCTGCACAAGTGACACCAGAGAACTACCATCTGACGTGGGGTATAATACCATCTGGGAGTTCTCGGCGAGTCCGTCCAGTGTACCCAGTCTCCACTGAGCACCCGTATACCATCTCTGATGTCAAACACCAATGGATATGGGATCATCCATCGCCTATCTCATGGGTCGAGAAGTGTATACACTAGTCTACTATGGTATATCGATGCCCCGTCTCGATACACCCATGACCAGGGACCTTGAAGGATGTACTTATGGACTACCATGTCCCCACTAGTAAGATCTGCATCATAGTCCAGGTAGTCAAGTACACATCCTAAGGGCTTTACCAACATGTAACTATAAGACAGTATAAAGAAATAAGTATACATGTTAAAGTAAAGTGCAACCAGATAGCATACTATCATATCGGGCAAGAAAGTCCTCTCTATATATGTCCAAGCATCCAATATAATATGCATCATCTGTACAATACTGGCCTCTAGGGCATACATACAACCAACAATCTCCCACTTGCACTATGGCTAGCTGCTGTAGTATCGCATAGCGAGCATCCCGAAGAGTCTCTCAAACTGTATCTGGGGAATGGCCTTCGTGAGTGGATCCATTGTGTTGTTCATCGTGTCAACCCTCCTGACCTCGATCTCCCGGCAATTAACTATCTCCCGGATCAGGTGATACCGCCTCAGAATATGCCTGGATCGCTGATGGGACCTGGGTTCCTTGGCCAAAGCCACCGCTCCATTGTTATCGCAATACAAAGGTAATGGATGCTCAATGGATGGAACCACTCCAAATTCAGTAATGAACTTCTTGATCCAGACAGCCTCTTTGGCAGCATCGTTGGCAGCGATGTATTCAACCTCCATCGTCGAGTCTGCCACGGTTTCCTGCTTGGAACTCTTCCAGCTAACCGCCCCTCCGTAAAGGGTAAAGACAAATCCCGACTGCGACTTAGAGTCGTCCTTATCACTCTGGAAGCTCGAATCGGTAAATGACTCAACTTGGAGTTCTCCGTTACCATACACCAAGAGCATCTTTTTAGTCCTTCGCAAGTACTTGAGAATGCTCTTTACAGCTGTCCAGTGACTCCCTCCAGGATCAGCTTGATACCTACTCACTACACTTAGTGAGTATGCTACATCGGGTCTGGTACATAGCATCGCGTACATGATAGAGCCTACAACCGAAGCATAGGGTATCCCTTGCATGCGAGCTCTCTCCAAATCAGTCTTGGGAGACATCTCTTTGGAGAGAGTGAGCCCTGAGATCGTGGGTAAAAACCCACGTTTGGACTCTTCCATACTAAACCTCTTTAGTATGGTGTCAATGTACCTGGATTGGGACAATCCCAATATCATTTTAGATCTATCTCTATAGATCCTAATTCCCAATATGCAGGAGGCATCACCTAGATCTTTCATTGAGAATCTTTGTGATAAGAAGAGCTTGACCGATTGCAGCATAGGAATGTCATTTCCTATCAAGAGTATGTCGTCCACGTACAATATGAGGGAGACAACCTTACTCTCTGCCACCTTCTTGTAGATACAAGGTTCATCTACGTTTTTGACGAAATCAAACTCTTTGATAACGACGTCAAAGCAGATGTCCCAACTCCGCGATACTTGCTTTAATCCATAAATGGATTTAAGCAGCTTGCACACCTTTCCGCTGCTCCCACTATCTATGAAGCCCTCTAGCTGAGTCATGTACACACACTCTTCTAAATCACCGTTTAGAAAGGCGTTCTTAACATCCATTTTCCATATTTCGTAGTCGTGATATGCAGCGATGGAAAGCATGATCCGGATGGATTTAAGCATAGCCACTGGAGAAAAAGTTTCTTCATAGTCCACACCTGGTCTTTGACGAAAACCCTTTGCAACAAGTCTAGCTTTGAAAGTCTCCAGTTTCCCATCTACACCAAGTTTTTTCTTGAAGATCCACTGGCTCCCAATGGGTTTTACCCCTTCAGGAGCAACTTCTAAAGTCCATATTTTGTTGGTTTACATGGATTCCATCTCGGACCGCATTGCATCCAGCCATTTCACTGAGTCCCTACTCGTGATTGCCTGATCGAAGCTAGTTGGGTCATCATCCTCCATGATGCAGTCCTCGCTCCCACCATTCATGAGAAAACCGTAGTATCTCTCAGGTGGGTGAGGAACCCTACTAGATCTGCGGAGTGGCTGGGGTTCATCGGGAACTACGGAATCCTCTGGTTCCACCAGATCTTCTGTTGCAGCTTTTGTAGCTGGAACCTCTTCCAGTTCTACCTCATGACCACTAATCTCTTTTGAAAGAAATTCCTTTTCTAAAAAGGTGGCATGCCGAGAAACAAACACTCTTTATTCCTCAGTGTGGTAGAAGATATACCCTTGTGAATTCTTGGGATATCCTATAAATTTGCATAGAACAGACCGTGCCTCGAGTTTGTTCGGATTTTGTCGTTTGACATAGGCTGGACAACCCCATATCTTAACATAGTTAAGACCTAGTCTCTTCCCTTTCCATATCTCATATGGAGTGGTAGGCACAGATTTGGTGGGGGCCATATTCAATAGATGTATGGCTGTCTCTAGCGCATACCCCCAGAAGGAAATAGGTAACTCAGCTGTGCTCATCATAGAGCGCACCATATCTAATAGGGTGCGGTTCCTCCTTTCCGATACACCGTTGTGCTGTGGTGTATATGGAGGAGTCAGCTGAGAGAGAATCCTATTCTCTTTTAGGAAGTCCAGGAATTCATTGCTCAAGTATTCACCTCCTCGATCAGATCGTAGGATTTTAATACTTATTCCGGTTTGGTTCTCGACTTCTTGTTTATATTCTCTAAATTTCTCAAAAGTTTAAGACTTGTGTCTTATCAAGAACACATGTCCGTATCTTGAGAGATCGTCAGTGAATGTAATGAAGTACGAAGAACCATCCCTGGCATGTGTAGACATGGGACAGCATACATCACTATGTACCAGTCCCAAGAGTTCCGTAACTCTTTCTCCGTGTCCCGTAAACGGAGTTTTGGTCATCTTGCCTTTGAGACATGACTGGCAAGTGTCATAAGATGAAAATTCGAACGGATTCAAATATCCATCCTTATGCAACTTAGCTAGTCGTGTCGCATTGATGTGACCCAGTCTACAATGCCACAAGAAGGATTCGTTCAGTTCTGAACTCTTCCTCTTGTGTGTGTTTGTTATGCTCAGAACTGTTGATTGATTTAGAACATAAATGCCATTGCACAACGTGCCTGATCCAACCAACTTTTGGTTCAGAAAAATGTTCATAACATTATCCTGTAATACAAAATTATATCCCTCTTTACTTAGTAAAGAAACCGATATAATGTTGCATATCAGGTTCGGCATGTAATAGCATTCGTTCAGAATCAATGTACTACCAGTTGGTAATACAAGGTGATAATCCCCGACGGTTTTAGCTGCAACAATTGCACCCTTTCCAACCCTTATTTCTATATCACCTTCTCCATGTTCTTTACCTTTCCTAAGCCCATGTAACTGATTACATATATGGGATCCTGACCCGGTATCTAATACCCAGGACGTAGAGCAAATGGAGAAACAGTTCTCCGTAATGAATACACTCGAAGAAAATGCATCAACATGTACTTTCTTCATTTGGGTAGCACAGGAATCCTGGTATTCCCTTATATCCTGTTCAGTCCTATAACTCTTATAAGAAAGAACGGAACCAACGTTCCCCAGCACAGTATAACATGCGGGTTCGGTCAATACATCCATATTATTATCTTGATTAAGGCATGAAATGGTCGCTACCTGGAGAGAGAGAGAGAAGAAAACACTTTAGCGTATGCTCTTGCAAGATCATATTGGTTATTATTTTATCTAATCAGGATGGCTCCTACTGTTTTTATCAAATCTTCTTTCAAACCCTAAAAGGAAAGACTAGCCGGGATTAATTACACCCTACAACTTCGCCGATCTTTCAGCCAGGCCAGTGTCAGTACTTTGAGGGAGGTTCCTCGTGCTATCGTACGGACCTAATTAAAGTAAACCTCATTTTCCCAGAGGCGTAACCCCGTTGACACCTTTCTAGACGCCTACTTGATCGGCTAATTGTCCTGTGTAAAACTCTCCCGGGAGTAATAATTACTCGCAGTGGGTATCGGGATCCAACTATCACATAGAAGGTATGCAATCTCATTGCAAATTTCAACACTTGAAATTTCCGATAATATTTTGCCCCTAACGTGCTATGACCTTGACGAAAGCCAACAAACCATAGCCCGCTAGTCAAGTTCAACCCGTACATTTCTTGACTGAATTAAACCCACCCGCACGACCCTTGACGAAAGCCAACAAAGCCGTACGACTACCCTAATCCAGTCGCATCATATGCAGCAGATAAGAAGCATATAGCTACCGCACACTACACCTTGACGAAAGCCAACAAATGTAGCATGAATATTATATACAACTTATCTGAAATGACGGAGGGCTACGACAGGTTTTTCTGAAAACCTATTGCATAATGAACTTGATATCGTTGTAGAATCTAGTGAATTTTTAAATGGAGTGATTTTGAGGCTTTTTTTAGTTTTGCTAAAGAGGTCACTCCGGGTGAAGGGATCTCGGCTCTTTCCTCATCGAATAAGGTGCATGATATATCATATATATCGCTATGCAAAGCAAAACTCCAAAAGCAGTCAAAAGTCAAACCGAGTATTGTAGCATCTGCCAGTTTTTCTAAAGAGGTCACTCCCAGTGAAGGGATCTCGGCTCTTTCCCTATCGAATAAGGTGCAGGATATATCAAATATACCGCTATGCAAAGCAAAACTGTAGCTACCCTTTTATGAAAAATTTGATTCTACAACATCTTTTAGGTTTCTTTTCTTTCATTAATCACATTAATGAAGTCCCATCATTTAAGTCACCTAAACATCACAGATAAATACGACGTACACTTATGCCATCCGCATTCGCCTCGATGTCCCCTCGTGCACCGTTAGGTTAGGTAACTAACGGCAGAGCGGGGCAGGGCTAGCGCGGGTGTAAAACATAAGTAACACCTATATAATATATCATATATACTATATATAGTATCTATCACAACATATCAAATGATCACATCACAGATATCGCAGCAGAAGAAACATATGAAACATTGGATATACTAGGACGTCCGTGTTTTATTTTGAGCCTCTATAAAACACGGATTCCACGGTCACGATGAATAGCCAAACCCACACCCCTAGACCCCTACGAGAGCGGCAAGCAACCCTACCAATTCTAGAGTTAGGAGACCCGGACTCGACTCCTCGAGTTGGTCTCCCACTGGACCCTAGAACCCGGTTACTTGTGCTCCCCTCCGTCGGTCTATCATAGTGCGGAAAAGTAAATAATATACAAATAGTGAGATCAACCTCAACCCGGAAGTGCCCCAATAAAAGAATATTACATACATTTAAATTTACATGAATGAAAATAAAAAATCTCATCTCATATAAAACCCCCGGCTATTCAAAACGCGACGATCTAATATAACATATCCAGCAACACATAACATCACATGTCATCAACGTAAGTAAGTATGCATACACCGATCGTCGTTGATGTATAGCAATGAAAACCGGCAATACCACTACATACTACACTTACGGTCACAGAAAAAAAGTGTAAAACTACAACATTTGGAATCCACAATCTCTTTAGACATCGTAAATCCGAAATATCACATATTTCGCATTTCATGCCCAATTTTATAAATTCCACATATTGTATCACATTCCAGATAAATAGACTGTATTAAACTTTCCGAACAGATCATCAAACACCCAAGATTTCCTAAATAGCTCAACACTTGAGCGGAGTTTAAAAAATTCCAGAATACGTCACAGTAGCAACGGTTTAGCCGTAGAAGGGTCAAGCCAACGCCTCACATGTGGCACGCCGTACTGCCCCAAACCCTAAGGTTCAAAGGGCAGTTCAAGACGGTCACATAATCGAGTTAAGGTTTGTTTTCTTCTAGATGGTCCATCACATCACATGCACGTTTTTCCGAAAGATTTAAACTCGGTAAAAATTCAACACTTGAATGTTTTTCGTGCCGGGAAAAATTGAGTTAATGATATCCGTTCGAACATTTTAATACTTACTAAATTATCCGGAATAACTTAACAAAATTAAATTCTCCGATCGAATCGACGATTTCAAAATAAACCCCAAAATACTCAACACTTGAGTCAGATTTAAACATACCCAGAAATATATAGGAATAGCTACGGGGGTTACAGCACAAAACACTGTTCACAATTCACCTATACAGCCGCGGAACCGCCGCTAGAAGTGGGTTGGGACCGCGGTTCCGCGGCACCTGTACGGATTTGGGGGCTCATATTTTGTGTTAACCCTTAGATTTTCCTGCTTATATTTTTAGGTAATTTTAATTCTGAAAATACACAGTTTTGAAAAAATGTACAAAGAGGGGGTAAACTTGGACGTATCGGGTTCGTTCGGAGTTTTAACTTCGTTAACACATCGTCTAATGCTCTAGCTAGGCTCTGATACCACTGTAGTGTTGCTAGGCACACTAACAAGGCTCTACAAGGCATCGACCATGTCCGTTTAAAAAAAATTTATGTGCCTAACAACCCTAAGCAAGATTGTATACTAGAGTTTAGGCGAATCAAATGGCAAGTAAACAACTTTACTCTAAAGGGAACACGAAATACAACCTTTGTAGATCAGTCCTCCACTTCATTTGCTGCTTGTTGAAGTCCCTTCACTGCGATCAAGGTTCTCCCGGGCTCTCGCATGGCTTCACGACGCGAAGGATGCGACCTTGCTTGAAGTCTCCGAGGCCGAAGATGATCTACGTCGAGGGAATTCCGACTCAAGCTCCTACTTCACTAACTAGAGAATTAGTGAAGTAAACACCCTAAACTAAAGTGCTAGTCTAATAGAGGATGGAGAAATAAGAAGTGGGTTCTCTTTAGAATTTTGTTTCTCACAATCTTTCTCACTTTGGATCAAATCCTAGTTTTCTTTTTCTCTTGTTCAAAATGAAGAAGAAGGTGAACAAAAGAAAGTAAAGAGGATAATGATCAAGTGTGTAGGGTAACCATGGTGAGTGAGTATCATATACTAACCCTTGTAGAGACATAACCATAGCTAATTGATTATGGTTGGGTTAAAAGGAATCTAAGGTAAAGACAAAGCTAGTAGACTTTGTCAAAGCAAAGTAAGCTTCTACAAGCTTTATGCTCATTCCAAAACTCCACTAATTTTGTAATTATCTTAAATAATCATAACCCATCATAATACATAGAATGGTGTATGTCTCATACACACATGAATGTTGTATCATCAACCATGATACATTAAGATAACACACTTTAACATATATCATATATATGTTAAAGTAGTGTACATGTGAGAAAAACCCTAAAGTGAACAAGTGTTAGTAAATGTAAATTAGTATACCTAATATATAATTATACACTTAATTATTAAATCAACACTTGACTTAATAATCCGGTCATATAACATATAACCGGCTAACATCCTTTGTATCGACTTATCAAATCAACACTTGATACGATAACCCGGCTATATCATATTGTCACGATTCGAAATTCGGCCCGTAACCGGTACAAACTACGTAACGTCTACAGGCGTACGCAACTTAAGTAAGCCGAAAACCCAGAAATCTAAACCACCCAAAACTGGATCAACGGAGAAAACACAGTTTAAAATATTTAGAAATCACAAGTAAAATCTCTAACTCTAGTTTTCTTTCTTGAAAATTTCGGCAGCACCTCCTTTGTAAAAACTAGCCCCGAAAATGGGTACAACACAGATAATATAAAAAGCATCCCAAATGGGAGCAAAAATCATGTCCAACGGCGGAGACAAATCACCACAACAAGTATATGACGCCAAAGCGAAGATATAACAAAGAAACAACTATAATAAGAAGTAAACTTTCCAATATAACAGGATTCTTCGAGCACGGCACCCAAAGTCACCAATATAATACAACACCGAATCCTCACAAGTCGTCTCTAAGTCATATACAACAGTGGTAGATGGAGAAAACTAGATCCAACAAAAAGATATACAATGTACAGACGGATAACCGCAAACCCACCTAAAAGCAAAGGCCTCACTGCCTAAAGTAGCGGTATCCGCAAAAGTAGTGATGATAAGATGCCCTGCCGCAACAATTCTGAGGGAAAGTCCTGCAAAACACTGTGGCACAATGGGTGTCACGACCCGAAAGAGCACGTGACTGGCCCTTGAAACATATGAAGCCTATAGGACTCCATCTGATCCAAGTAAGCCAAAAGCCCAGAAATCTAAAACCGTTTTGAAGAATAAGTAAGAAACTGGTTTAAAGAAGTGAAGAAATACAGGTTTGAAATCAAGGTTTTTAAATAACTAAGCCGAATGTGCATTTAAAAACAGTAAGTCTTTTCTAAAAATTCCGGCAGAGTTTCTTTTGTAAAACTGGCCCCGATTGGGGTATAACAAGGATAACAATATATGAAATGATAAAGACATCCCCAAGCGGGAGCTAGCTCTTCGTCAATCGACGGTCACAACCACACATGCAACAATAGTATACAACGCCAAGTGGCGAGGATCAAATCCAAAAGAGAGCTCAAAAGCAACAGTAAAACCACAATACTACTAAGCGCGACTCTAAGGTCGAATAATACATCACTAAGTCTAGGTCTGAAACAATATATAAGTTTTGGTTGATGGAAATACTAGAAACAATGAATAAATAAATACAATGGTGGTTCTTGATGCGAAAGAATCCACCTACCAAAGCAAATCACCCGCAAGAAGGAAGTGTGCCAGAAATGCCGCAATGAAACCTGTACGGCAGAACCTGCAAGAACTGTGGCACAACGGGGGTGAGTTGCCAACTCGTGAATAGAAACATCTGCAAGCAGAAACCGAATGCAAGACATAAACCTAAGTCAACGATCAATAATATAATCCACAAGAGTACATCTGAGTGTAATAGGGTGGCAAGGTCACATCTAATCATGTATGTAGTGCCAGGTACTCAGGTAATCACATGTCATCAGTGTAAGGTATGTCTGCATGAAATAACTATGATGAAATATCAATGATGTCAATACACATATATTAGCGTCCCATACCACTAATATTGGTGTAAGGGTATATATAACAGCGCCCTCATGCCCTGTTATATATACGAATAAAGTATGATCAATGTAAAATCAGTCTGTATATGATCCAAGTCTGTATGTAATCCATGTCTGTATGTATGTGGAACCCGTCCACTCGTCACCCACTGACGATAAGCATCAAGTATGCAAGTATGAGGATATAAACAATATCATGGAAAATCATCATGAAAACCCATGCCTAGCATCGACACGTAAATCCTCATCCCTATGGGGCTCCGTCTGCGGTATCGGCCCTCGGCCCCCGGCAGTACGAGTCAACCCATGTCCACCTCTGGGCTCCGTCTGCGGTATCGGCCCGTCGGCCCCGGCAGTACGCCCATCTCTCGGCTCCAGGCGGTATCCCCCGGATATCCGCCGAGCTCAAATACAATCACCGGTAGGTACTCGCCCGCCTCCAGGCTCAATCGGCATAACCCATCGATCATCTTGCCGAGGGGAACCATACCGGGCCCACCACGAACCCGCAAACGGTACATCACCTCCTCGAATCGGGTTTCAAGCACACGTCTCAGCACCGAGAAAACGCGTGGTGGACGCACCGAAATATCATATCACGAGGTACCGGGTTTTCATAAAAGTGCCTCTTTTCTTAAATAACCCCACGGTCCTCAAAAACCAGAAATCACATAAAAATCCAACATCAGGAAGTAAATCCAACGCGATGTGCTATGCAGTCAATCCATGACGTATGCGACATGTAAAGAACAGTAATCATATCGGAAATCATGCAACATGGAATAGTAATGTGCATATGTCGAAGGAAGAATCATCTCATGAATGCAATAGTACTACAGTGTAATGGCATGGCAATTATCGATGATGAAGTGTGTGAGCCGGCAAATAGTGTACGTGAAACATACGCATCATCGATAATGGTGCTGGTGTCCTAACAGCATGATAATAATATAACAATGAACATATGCCAGCAATGCGAATAGCAGGAAGATGCAGATATCTAGTAGTCAACACCACAGTGAAGTATCTACTATGCAAACTACATCTAAGTATCCGGTCAATCAGAAGGGGTAGGTGTGGAAACCACCTAAATCTGAGTCAATGTATATATATATATAGATATATAGTCGGTGATCCCGCCTCAATGTCATATCGTAAGATATCCTCTAGTTATGAGTGCGGATCTATCATCAATATTGGCTCGTACGGTACATCATCGTACGACATCCCCAAAAGCTGGGTACAGGTCAATATCTCACTATCTCGTCACATAACAGGTATCATCATCATCAGATCATATAGTCTGGAGGTACTACTCTATGTCTAGTACAAAACGATACCATCAGTAAGGAATGCATGCGGGGGTAAACACATATCCCATGCCCGCAAGAATCACAAGTCATATCCCACATATGAATCGTATCAAATCACCGATCCCAGGGCACCAAGCCCACATCATCGACTCATCTCCAAAGTCATCACATATCATCAATCAAAGTGCAAGTACAAGTGATAAGCAAGGGTGTGTGTATAGGTGTAATTCTATCCTAGGGTTCGCGACTATGAACTACACTAGTCACTTCTAACCCTATACTATCCATAATACACCTAATATCACAATAACTACATAATAATCTATCTACGGACTGCGGGGGTGCTATACGCCATCCACCCGACTTCCCCCTGTAGATATAATCTACTCACCTTGCATCACCATTCGCGGACGTCACCACGTATTTGCTCGTCGTCCGAGCTCTTCATGGGTACCTACACATCACGATATCGTATACAACAACAACAACAACAACTGAGCCTTTTATCCCAAGTATAAGGGGTAGGCTACATGAACCAACATGAGAATCACGCCGGGTCCAACACATGAATCCTCTGTCTCCACTCACTTCTATCGAACAATATACTTTCATTTAGTCCTTTGGCAACCATATCGTTTCGTATCACCTCCATCCATGTTTTCTTCGGTCTCCCTTTTGCTCTTTTGCCATTACCCATATCGAGAGTATCTATTCGTCGAACCGGTGCTTCCATAGGTCTGCGTCGCACATGACCAAACCATCTAAGCCGGTTTTCCCGCATCTTCTCCTCCACGGGTGCTACACCAACTTTTGCACGAATATCCTCATTTCGCACCTTGTCTTTTCTAGTGTTACCGCACATCCAACGAAGCATGCGCATCTCCGCTACGTGCATCTTCTGTGTATGATGCTTCTTAGGAGCCCAGCATTCTGTACCATATAATAAGGCAGGCCGAATAGCGCTCCGATAAAACTTCACTTTCAATTTTAACGGAAAGTTACGATCACACAAAATCCCTGTTGCACTCCTCCACTTCAACCAACCAGCTTGGATCCTTTGATTAACATCACTATCGATCTCCCCATTCCTTTGGATGATGGAACCTAGATATCTAAACTGATCGCTCGGTGATATCTCTTGACCTTCCAATGTTATACCAATATGGTTTTGATTTCTCTGGCTACTAAATTTGCAGTGCATATATGCTGTCTTGGACCTGCTCAATCTGAATCCCCGAGATTCCAATGTTTGTCTCCACAATTCCAATTTGGCATTAACCCCTGCTTTCGTCTCATTTACTAGAACAATATCATCAGCGAATAGCATACACCAAGGGACTTCATCTTGGATAGTTCTAGTAAGCTCATCCATCACGATGGTAAACAGGAAAGGACTTAATGCAGATCCTTGATGTAAACCAATAGTAATCGGAAAATCACTTGTTAAGCCACCGCAAGTTCTGACATTTGCCACTACTCCGTCGTACATATCCTTGATTATGTCAATATACTTGACGGGGACCCCCTTTTTCATCATTGTCCCCCATAATACCTCTCTAGGTACCTTGTCGTACGCTTTTTCTAAATCAATAAATATCATATGCAAATCTCTTCTCCTCTCTCGAAAGCGCTCGACAAGTTGACGAAGCAAATGAATCGCCTCTGTCGTCGATCGTCCAGGCATGAACCCAAATTGGTTCTCTGTTATCTTAATATCCTTCCTTAGCCTGTGTTCAATCACCCTCTCCCAAAGTTTCATGGTGTGACACATTAGTTTTATTCCACGGTAGTTTGAGCAACTTTGAATGTCACCCTTATTCTTGTAGATAGGTACAAGAATACTTTTCCTCCATTCATTTGGCATCTTTTTTGTCTGCCAAATCTTATTAAACAGATCTGCCAGCCATTTAACGCCTATTTCGCCTAGGCATCTCCAAATCTCGATAGGAATCCCGTCAGGACCAACCGCTTTTCTTAAACCCATTCTGTTCAAAGCTTCTTTAACCTCAGTAAGTCTTATTTTACGCATGAAATCACGATTTATATCTTGAGATTGAATGACAAGTCCATCCAAATTCTTAGTAAAGCTCTCATTGAACAATTTGTCAAAATAATCTCTCCATCTTTCCTTGATATCCTCATCTCGAACTAAAACCTTCTGATTTTCATTTTTGACACACTTCACCGCACATAAGTCTCTAGTCTTCCTTTCCCGCATTCGAGCAATCCGGTATATATCATTTGCAGCCTCTTTAGTGTCTAATTTCTCGTACACCTCCTTGTAGACCTTAGATTTAGCTTCCCGAACAGCTTTCTTAACTTCCTTTTTAGCCATTTTGTACTTCTCAAATCTCTCCACATCTCTACTTTTCTTCAAATCTTTATAAGAATCCCTTTTAATTTTAATAGCAGCTTTTACATCTTCATTCCACCATGATATGTCCTTAGATGGTGGAGCACCACCTCTCGACTCACCAAGTAGATCTCTAGCTACTTTCTTGATACAGCTAGCCATTTTGTTCCATGTTTTGTCTGGATCATCTTCCGACTGCCAATCCACTTCTTGTACTACACGATCTATAAAAGCCCTTTGATTACCTTCTTTCAATCGCCACCATTTAATTTTAGGCTCTACCTTACGTCTAATCTTCCTAGGTTCTCTTCTAAATCGAAAATCTAGAACTAAAAGTCTATGTTGAGTAGTTACACTCTCACCTGGCACTACTTTACAGTCGATACAACAACCTCTATCTATTCTTCTCGTCAGAAAAAAGTCTATTTGACTAGCATTTGATCCGCTCCTAAAAGTGATAAGGTGGGACTCTCTTTTCCTAAACCAGGTGTTTGCTAAGATCAAGTCATAAGATAAAGCGAAATCTAGAATCGAGTCACCTACTTCATTCCTTTGTCCGAAACCAAAACCTCCATGGATAGTATCAAACCCACTACGACTAGTACCTACATGTCCATTAAGATCACCACCAATAAATAACTTCTCTCCACTAGGTATACTTTGCACCACCTCGTCTAAATCCTCCCAGAATAGACGCTTACTAGCGTCATCAAGACCTATCTGTGGTGCATAAGCACTAATAACATTAAAGATCTCTCCACCTAGAATAAGCTTAACCAGTAAAATTCTATCACCTTTTCTCCTAATCTCAACTACATCCTCAAGCAACCGTCTATCTATGATTATACCTACCCCATTACGATTTTTATCTCTACCCGTATACCAAAGCTTATAACCCCAAGGCTCTATGACTCTACTCTTTTCACCTAGCCACTTAGTTTCTTGCAAACACATAATACCAACTCTCCTCCTAATCATCACCTCCACTAATTCTATTAGTCTACCCGTAAGGGAACCTATGTTCCAGGAGGCTAGACGGATCCTATGAAACCCTTGCTTATTTGTCACTACACCCGGGGTCCGATGTAGCGCGCCGTCTCTGGACGACGACCCTTGCTTATTTGTCACTACACCCGGGGTCCGATGTAGCGCGCCGTCTGTAGACGACGACCCTTGCTTATTTGTCACTACACCCGGGGTCCGATGTAGCGCGCCGTCTGAGGACGACGACCTTTGCTTATTTGTCACTACACCCGGGGTCCGATGTAGCGCGCCGCATCTGGACGACGACCAAGCCCTTGCATATTTAACACTACACCCGGGATCCGATGTAGCGCGTCGCTGAGTAGGGGACGCCCCAACGATATTCTTGTATTGGTTCATGTCATAGAATGTGACAAAGTTTTCCGTTGGCTGTCATAAGCCTACCACAACCCTCTCCCTTTCTCATCCGGACTTGGGACCGGCAACGGTGGGATTACATCACGATATCGTATATGCGCATTAAAATCACATCCAATCTAAAACGGCGCATGAAATCCAAAACGATACGATAAGGGGCCTATAGGTGAGAACCTATGGCACGCCTTCAAAATCATCAATAAATCCTCTATATCGTCGTATAAACGACAAATAGTCGAAGCAAAACACAATCCACAATTTCAGAATCAAAAATACGGAATACGGAAACACGAATCCAAAACAGCAACTTAGGATATATGTCCCAGATTTCATCTCAGGAAAAACTAGATCAAATCAACAAGTCCAGGGTACTAAGCAGGGTGTATATGAGGTATAGAAGCAACATGGGCACAAGACTCATCAGGGTGGCCGGCCACAACTCCCAAAAGCCCGGCCTCGCCGGCCCAATCATAGAGTTGGGTGCTCAATTTCCTAGGGTGGCCTCCTGGGTGTCTAATTAGGGTTATGGTATTACTACTTTTATCTGAAAATGTCCCAGTATATCCCAGATCCCTCAAAGGCACACTGAAAGTCACAAAACTGATATGGTCAAGTCCCTGAGTTCATGCTACAGCTCACGTATATGGTTCAGGTCAGGAATCACGTCACCAAGTTCAAGCAAAAACTCACCACAGCTCCCAGATTCCACTAACAGTAAGTATTCACAAATTCAATAGGACCAAACTACTCCAAATATCACCAGACAACTCCTACCAAGAAACCAAACCCTAACTTCCCTATTGGGCCGGCGTCGCCGGCCATGTCTTCATTGGCCGCCGGCCAAAGCAGGTGGGTAGGGTGTGGGGTTTTGGGTGGTCTATTAGGGTTACCTGCACAACATTCTAGCACTGCTTATTTTACCAGTATGGGCTCGGGGTCACAGCAGGTTATCCAAGTCTCAAAACAACACAAAAACACGACATCGAGCCGAAACTAAACTAAAGAAAGAGTTATACCTCACTTGATCCTCCATAGGCAGCACCAACTTCCCAAGTTCATCAAAATCCTACTTTGCTCGGTTCATCTTGTAGAGGATGAGTTGGGGACTAATATTTGTGAAAGGAGTTTAGGGTTTTGGGTATGTTTTAGAGATGAGGTGAGGGGATTTAAGATGGAGGAAGGGGGGTTAGGGCAGCAGCTCAAGAGCTCAAGAAGAGGGAGGAAAGAATGAGAGAAGAACAAGAGGGAATGGCTAAGGTTGTAAGGTCAATGGTCCACCTCTCTTTCTCACCTACCCTCATCATTACTTTTTCTTTTCTTTTCCTTTTCCTTTTTCCCTATTCTTTCTCACACCAATAGTGATCCCAAATGAAATCCATGGCTAGAAAAATACACAAGTGTAGGAAAAAGTGATATGTGCAAGTTTTGCACAAAATTGCCGAAAAACCCAATTAGCGATCTTAATCGCGATTAGCACCAAATTAGTGTCAAAATGATCACAACAACTTAAAAATGTCATAATTCCAATAAATAACCCATTTTAGAATTTTCCATAATTTTCCGTAATTTTTCTCCATTTATTTGCATTTAAAAATAGATTTAATATTAAAATAATCAATAAAATAATATTAAATTATAAAAATTCCCAAAATTAATATTTTATATTTTTGAAGATGTTACAATCTACCCCCCTTAAAGAAATTCGGTCCCCGAATTTAAATTTAAACCCCCAATACTAAAAACAATTTCAGTAATAATCCATTTGTCGGGGCTCCGAAAATATCAACACATAAAACATCACAGCGCAATGCATGCGCATGAAAAATGAGCAGATAACTCAAAAGCAAAACTCCGTCAAGCATCTCGCAATCATCGGAGTCGAGGTAAAAACACAATGTCAAATCCAATACAAAACCGATATGATATGGATCAATACTACACATGTAGACACCTAATCCATGCATGTAAGTAGCTGATGCAAAAGTATGCAAAAGTATATCCAGGTACCGTCCACTGACCAGTCCTGCTCAGCATGAAAGCAAAAATCCAACATCATAAAAGGTACTTCTCCAAAAGGAATAAATCCCAAAAATGCACATAACACAATCCTGTGCGTCTGGTTCGCACGGAAATCAAAAATCCATAAATATGTCAAACAGGTATACAGAACAACATCTAGGTGCATCTGGTGTGCACAAAACATCTGTCGTAGGCAACGTGTGTGCCTGACAGAAAGAATCAGGTGCATGTGACATGCACGAAGAATCCCGATTTAGTGCATCTGGCGTGCACCAAAATCGTATATCCAAAACACTAAGGGTGCATGAAAACCACGCTGGAAGTGCAAATCAAATCACTGCATGCTGTAGGCATGAAATCTCAATCAATATCTCAAATGTAATAACTCCGCACAAAATATATAAATATCCAGTGGGTGCATGAAATCAATATCATGAAACTCAGTCATCAAAACTAAATCATGCAAACAGAACGCCCAAAATACCGAAATCCAAAATGACGGATACGTGATAATCAAATCACAAAATCACAAATCATAAATACCGTCGTCGGTAGTTCCTCCTTCAAGGTCGAGAAGGAGTCGGTGCAATCCACTGCTAGCAGCGCAGGATATCTACCTGCCTCTTGCTCACGGTCTGGCGTCCTCTGCCTCTGGATTCTTATCTTCTCTGCGGATTACCTATCACGCGGTCAATCGGCTCATCGGCCCTGTCAGGGGTGCTAACGGGGACGATTCCGTTCTGGCACTTCTCTGGTCACCTCTCGGTCCATCCTCCCGACCACTCGTAGGGCAGCAAATCACTGACGTCAGCCTCTGGCTCTCTGAATGCACGTCACACATCTGATCCTGGGTGCAACCATCGTTGCAGCAATGTCCTGGAAGGAATCCTGCTCAAGGTCTCTTCCAATCATGCCTATGCCGATCTGTACGGAGGCTGGCTCTCCTGCACAACCTCTTCTCGCTCAAAAGATACCTGTGTCCTCAGAACAATATTTCTCAGAAACTGGTCACATCCCAACATCTCTATAAGCATATCAGGTCTCTAGTCTCGACGGGAAGCAATGATAGCTCGTCAGTGTCTCACACGAACCTCTTGTTCCAACTGTCTCCATCGTTGTCCACTATGACGTCATGCCAAGCTACTATGCACTGCACTGTTCTCGACCACGGTCAATCTGAAGTCTCACACACGGACTCGAAGTCGCGTAACCTGTAGCTTCATCATTCTGTAGCAGATGTCAGGCCGAACTGGTCCTCGGAAACACGCTCCAACCATCGGAGGAAAACTCATCACTCGTCCGTCCTTGATCAATTCGCAACGCATCTGGGTAAGTTCCTTTATCCGAACTTTGTCAACTACCTCGTCGACAATGCCGAACTCTGGCCTGCTGGGTGTGCGCAATGCTACCACTCCTGGTCTAGGTCTTCTCGTATCGTACTCCAGAAGGTCCTGTCAAGGTTTCTTTCACAAATCTCAATCCTGCCGAAATGCCCGGAAGTCGTCATCCAATGCTGAAGCTAAAGCTCATTCCGGAACGGCTGCATACTTATCGCGCTTCTTTCTGGAAGATATATCCATATACCACGCCTCGGGGTGCATATCACATCTCTAATATCAGCGGAGTGGGACGTCATCTCGTCGAAATATCTCGCGAACTCTTTTCTTCACTCTGCGTCAATGTCGACTGATTCGGACTCGTCTCATCATGGCTGCACGAACTGCGCTCCGACGGCTACGCTCGCATCTGGAGTCTCTCAAGCAGTGTCCCATCACGATATCCGAAAGATTTCGAACCATCCGATCGACTCATCAGATCCTCATAATCCCCCAAGAGCTCACATATCGGGTACAGTTTAATAGTATCGAGTACATGCCATAGCGTCGGTGGTCCAGCCGTAGAAGGGCAAACCCAAGCCTCACTAATGGCGCCGCGGAACCGCCGTAAACCCTAAGGTTCAAAGGCTGTCACACGGTCATTAAGTCGAGTTAGGGTTTCATTCTTCTAGAGGGTCCATAGAATCACCTGCATGTCTTTCCGTATACTTTAAACTTGGAAAATAGGCTCCTGACATTCGATCGTCTCAATCGACTCTCAACGAACCTGCGTGAAGTCGTCTCTATCTGGAATCGATCCACCTGATGACTCGCATCGGGGTAAGCAAACTCACCACACGTCTTAGTCATTCATCCTCGGTGACTAGCGACTCGCTGTCATAACTCCAAGAACATGCTCATGCTGCAGTAGCTCCAATCATCTGGGCGATATCTCATCATTTGCAGCAGCAACTGGCTCATACGCCTGTACGCCGAACAACGCCTCAATCCTCCAGGAAAGGCAATACATAAGCGGTCATTTCTGAGTCGGTCTGCTCTAGATCTGAGTAAGACTCTCCACACTGGAAATTTTCAACTCAACTGGGCCCGCTCTGGCGCAAAATCGGACGAATCACCTTCGTCTCTCAAATCGGGTAGACTAGCTATCATCTGTCGCATATCTGCCCGAAAGCTCCGGCAATCTCAGCTCGTAAGCTTCGGAAGCAACATCCTGTCAATCTCAGCAACAGCTGGTCTATCTGTCTGCACGATAGGCGACATCACAATCTCTGAGGTATGCTGTACATCAACTGTCCTCTCTCAACTGGCAGCTCTAACAATGGCCCGATCATCCGGTGCAAGACCAAGCACTCGCCTCCATTAGAGATCACAATCACCAACACTAACTCGAGACGTTCCCATGTCACCAGAAAACACAATGGTCGGCCCTCGTACCAGACGAGCTCACACCGGCCGTAACCCTAGCAGCAGCCCAAACTGCGCTCGAACATGGCGACAGGAACCTCAATCAAGTATCGAAGAGAGCATAACAATGGCAAGAAAGGAAACAACAGATCCAAAGTGGATACATGATCATAGAAAGGAACAGCATCAATGAAGGTATGATCATGAAACTAACAGAATCGGGGATCTCAAATGGATGTATAATCCTGGATATGAAGAGAATCACTGATCTCAAAAGTATGTACATCCTAAGGTTCCTTAAGCGGAGTGGCGTGTCGTAAGTATGCCGTGGAACATACCAACGGTACGTCACTCTACTTTAGTCACCTAATCCATCAACCAAGGGTCATCCTAAAACGACGAAAGTTCGGGTTTACACCCCCTCGACCAAGTCTAAGTTCCGTAAGGTCAAGCCTAAGTTCCGTATATAAACAACTCCCTAGGCTCCACATAGTCAAACTTAAACTCGAACCAAGGTCAACCTAGTGCTCTGATACCAACTTTGTCACGACCCGAAAGAGCACGTGACTGGCCCTTGAAACATATGAAGCCTATAGGACTCTATCTGATCCAAGTAAGCCAAAAGCCCAGAAATCTAAAACCGTTTTGAAGAATAAGTAAGAAACTGGTTTAAAGAAGTGAAGAAATACAGGTTTGAAATCAAGGTTTTTAAATAACTAAGCCGAATGTGCATTTAAAAACAGTAAGTCTTTTCTAAAAATTCCGGCAGAGTTTCTTTTGTAAAACTGGCCCCGAATGGGGTATAACAAGGATAACAATATATGAAATGATAAAGACATCCCCAAGCGGGAGCTAGCTCTTCGTCAATCGACGGTCACAACCACACATGCAACAATAGTATACAACGCCAAGTGGCGAGGATCAAATTCAAAAGAGAGCTCAAAAGCAACAGTAAAACCACAATACTACTAAGCGCGACTCTAAGGTCGAATAATACATCACTAAGTCTAGGTCTGAAACAATATACAAGTTTTGGTTGATGGAAATACTAGATACAATGAATAAATAAATACAATGGTGGTTCTTGATGCGAAAGAATCCACCTACCAAAGCAAATCACCCGCAAGAAGGAAGTGTGCCAGAAATGCCGCAATGAAACCTGTACGGCAGAACCTGTAAGAACTGTGGCACAACGGGGGTGAGTTGCCAACTAGTGAATAGAAACATCCACAAGCAGAAACCGAATGCAAGACATAAACCTAAGTCAACGATCAATAATATAATCCACAAGAGTACATCTGAGTGTAATAGGGTGGCAAGGTCACATCTAATCATGTATGTAGTGCCAGGTACTCAGGTAATCACATGTCATCAGTGTAAGGTATGTCTGCATGAAATAACTATGATGAAATATCAATGATGTCAATACACATATATTAGCGTCCCATACCACTAATATTGGTGTAAGGGTATATATAACAGTGCCCTCATGCCCTGTTATATATACGAATAAAGTATGATCAATGTAAAATCAGTCTGTATATGATCCAAGTCTGTATGTAATCCATGTCTGTATGTATGTGGAACCCGTCCACTCGTCACCCACTGACGATAAGCATCAAGTATGCAAGTATGAGGATATAAACAATATCATGGAAAATCATCATGAAATCCCGTGCCTAGCATCGACACGTAAATCCTCATCCCTATGGGGCTCCGTCTGCGGTATCGGCCCTCGGCCCCCGGCAGTACGAGTCAACCCATGTCCACCTCTGGGCTCCGTCTGCGGTATCGGCCCGTCGGCCCCGGCAGTACACCCATCTCTCGGCTCCAGGCGGTATCCCCCGGATATCCGCCGAGCTCAAATACAATCACCGGTAGGTACTCGCCCGCCTCCAGGCTCAATCGGCATAACCCATCGATCATCTTGCCGAGGGGAACCATACCGGGCCCACCACGAACCCGCAAACGGTACATCACCTCCTCGAATCGGGTTTCAAGCACACGTCTCAGCACCGAGAAAACGCGTGGTGGACGCACCGAAATATCATATCACGAGGTACCGGGTTTTCATAAAAGTGCCTCTTTTCTTAAATAACCCCACGGTCCTCAAAAACCAGAAATCACATAAAAATCCAACATCAGGAAGTAAATCCAACGCGATGTGCTATGCAGTCAATCCATGACGTATGCGACATGTAAAGAACAGTAATCATATCGGAAATCATGCAACATGGAATAGTAATGTGCATATGTCGAAGGAAGAATCATCTCATGAATGCAATAGTACTACAGTGTAGTGGCATGGCAATTATCGATGATGAAGTGTGTGAGCCGGCAAATAGTGTACGTGAAACATACGCATCATCGATAATGGTGCTGGTGTCCTAACAGCATGATAATAATATAACAATGAACATATGCCAGCAATGCGAATAGCAGGAAGATGCAGATATCTAGTAGTCAACACCACAGTGAAGTATCTACTATGCAAACTACATCTAAGTATCCGGTCAATCAGAAGGGGTAGGTGTGGAAACCACCTAAATCTGAGTCAATGTATATATATATATAGATATATAGTCGGTGATCCCGCCTCAATGTCATATCGTAAGATATCCTCTAGTTATGAGTGCGGATCTATCATCAATATTGGCTCGTACGGTACATCATCGTACGGCATCCCCAAAAGCTGGGTACAGGTCAATATCTCACTATCTCGTCACATAACAGGTATCATCATCATCAGATCATATAGTCTAGAGGTACTACTCTATGTCTAGTACAAAACGATACCATCAGTAAGGAATGCATGCGGGGGTAAACACATATCCCATGCCCGCAAGAATCACAAGTCATATCCCACATATGAATCGTATCAAATCACCGATCCCAGGGCACCAAGCCCACATCATCGACTCATCTCCAAAGTCATCACATATCATCAATCAAAGTGCAAGTACAAGTGATAAGCAAGGGTATGTGTATAGGTGTAATTCTATCCTAGGGTTCGCGACTATGAACTACACTAGTCACTTCTAACCCTATACTATCCATAATACACCTAATATCACAATAACTACATAATAATCTATCTACGGACTGCGGGGGTGCTATACGCCATCCACCCGACTTCCCCCTGTAGATATAATCTACTCACCTTGCATCACTATTCGCGGACGTCACCACGTATTTGCTCGTCGTCCGAGCTCTTCATGGGTACCTACACATCACGATATCGTATATGCGCATTAAAATCACATCCAATCTAAAACGGCGCATGAAATCCAAAACGATACGATAAGGGGCCTATAGGTGAGAACCTATGGCACGCCTTTAAAATCATCAATAAATCCTCTATATCGTCGTATAAACGACAAATAGTCGAAGCAAAACACAATCCAAAATTTCAGAATCAAAAATACGGAATACGGAAACACGAATCCAAAACAGCAACTTAGGATATATGTCCCAGATTTCATCTCAGGCAAAACTAGATCAAATCAACAAGTCCAGGGTACTAAGCAGGGTGTATATGAGGTATAGAAGCAACATGGGCACAAGACTCATCAGGGTGGCCGGCCACAACTCCCAAAAGCCCGGCCTCGCCGGCCCAATCATGGAGTTGGGTGCTCAATTTCCTAGGGTGGCCTCCTGGGTGTATAATTAGGGTTATGGTATTACTACTTTTATCTGAAAATGTCCCAGTATATCCCAGATCCCTCAAAGGCACACTGAAAGTCACAAAACTGATATGGTCAAGTCCCTGAGTTCATGCTACAGCTCACGTATATGGTTCAGGTCAGGAATCACGTCACCAAGTTCAAGCAAAAACTCACCACAGCTCCCAGATTCCACTAACAGTAAGTATTCACAAATTCAATAGGACCAAACTACTCCAAATATCACCAGACAACTCCTACCAAGAAACCAAACCCTAACTTCCATATTGGGCCGGCGTCGCCGGCCATGTCTTCATTGGCCGCCGGCCAAAGCAGGTGGGTAGGGTGTGGGGTTTTGGGTGGTCTATTAGGGTTACCTGCACAACATTCTAGCACTGCTTATTTTACCAGTATGGGCTCGGGGTCACAGCAGGTTATCCAAGTCTCAAAACAACACAAAAACACGACATCGAGCCGAAACTAAACTAAAGAAAGAGTTATACCTCACTTGATCCTCCATAGGCAGCACCAACTTCCCAAGTACATCAAAATCCTACTTTGCTCGGTTCATCTTGTAGAGGATGAGTTGGGGACTAATATTTGTGAAAAGAGTTTAGGGTTTTGGGTATGTTTTAGAGATGAGGTGAGGGGATTTAAGATGGAGGAAGGGGGGTTAGGGCAGCAACTCAAGAGCTCAAGAAGAGGGAGGAAAGAATGAGAGAAGAACAAGAGGGAATGGCTAAGGTTGTAAGGTCAATGGTCCACCTCTCTTTCTCACCTACCCTCATCATTACTTTTTCTTTTCTTTTCCTTTTCCTTTTTCCCTATTCTTTCTCACACCAATAGTGATCCCAAATGAAATCCATGGCTAGAAAAATACACAAGTGTAGGAAAAAGTGATATGTGCAAGTTTTGCACAAAATTGCCGAAAAACCCAATTAGCGATCTTAATCGCGATTAGCACCAAATTAGTGTCAAAATGATCACAACAACTTAAAAATTTCATAATTCCAATAAATAACCCATTTTAGAATTTTCCATAATTTTCCGTAATTTTTCTCCATTTATTTGCATTTAAAAATAGATTTAATATTAAAATAATCAATAACATAATATTAAATTATAAAAATTCCCAAAATTAATATTTTATATTTTTGAAGATGTTACAATGGGGGTGAGTTGCCAACTCGTGAATAGTAATTAACATCATATTGTAGTCGCAGGTATGCACGAACAGTGATCTATCTATCACATGTAATCCGATAGCATAAGTATGATAAATGAATATGCAACAATCATGTAAAGGTACATCAGCAGGGTACTACAACTACATGAAGCAATGCATATCAATAATAATCCTGAGTGTGGGATGATACGATAAAATCTCATGCAAAATCATCAGCATGGAAAAACACCAGTGTCCCTCACTGACACATCAAATCCTAAATCCTCAGGCACTGCATCCTCAGATCGGCCCTCACATCCCGTAAGTATCATGGAACCTGAATGTCTATCATCGACACCCGAAACATCATGAAAACATATACCTGTAAGTATATATATAAGGATATCAACCATGTATGTCCACCGACGATACGTAAAAATCATGGAAAAACCTGAGTGTCTAACACCGACACTCGAAATATCCATAAAACCCGTGTCTAACATCGACACATAAATCCTTATAACTCAGGCGCTGTCACCATGACTGGCCCTGACGATATGTCATACCTCACTCCGGTCGGTATCCCCATGATAACCGCCGAGTCCAAATACAATCACCGGTAGGTAGTGGTCCCACCGCCTGGCTTATCGTCTACACCACGAAATCACCACTCGCCCTGGGGTACCATACCGGGTCCACCATGTACCCGCAGACGGTGCCTCCCACTCCTCGAATCGGGTATCACAAGCCAAATCTCAGAACCGAGAAATCATATGGTGGACGCACTTAAATATCATACCAAGAGGAACCGGGTTTTCAAACAATATATAGTTTCTTGAAAATATCCCCACGGTCCTCAAATCCATAATCACATGAAATCCATATCTCAATGCGTAAAATCCATGTAAAACTGATATATGCACATAAAACACCAATATGAGCATATAAAGGGAAAACCGCTCTTTAAATGAATCCAGCTTTTTAGAATATATCTTGCGGTTCCCAAAACCTCCGAAAAATAAATGCAATATCATATAAGGTGTACATGTAATTGTAGCAAGGTTTAAGTATCTATATGTAAGCAAGTATGTATGATGCATGTCATAAGTGTCAAGATCAACAACTCAATATCATATATCAAAGCAATACCACTTGGGGTACATACAACTATTGCTAAAATATGCGGGTGTACATGTCAATATGAGTTCCTGATATACATGTAGCTATAGTAAGGTATACGTGAAATGGAATAAGGGTTACTACCTCAATTATTCCTGCCCAATGCAATGTCACGTATGTAAGTCTCAACAATATCTCATATGCACAATGGGATAAGGGCTACTACCACACCATCCCTAACCACTACTGTATCACGTATGTAGGTGGTTGTGTGTGTCTTGGCAATTATTGAAGTTGTGGGTGTAGTATACAATTTAGTGCTCGTGCCACATGAATCGTCAGTAATGTGTTATATCTAAAAGTACGAGTCAGGTACAGCAGATAATACTATGCAATGACATTCATATGAAATTAACTAATGTGCAATTACTATGCAGCTAATATATCATATTCGCCCCGACGCATAACGCCATACGGGCGATTTCCCCGTAGATGTTAAATCTACTCACATGTGGTCTCCAGCTATGAGAATCCGACCACCTGCTTTCCCTTTCGCAGCGTCTGAAGTCCCCGCTTGCGACGCTATATTTTCACAAACACAAGAAATAGTGCAAACATCTCAGAATCGATCAAAATAACGCAAAACTACGTATTTAAAAACGCACCAACACACTAAACTAACTCGCGAGTGCACGTCTAGTGGCTAACACGCGCAACGATACCTCAATACCACTGAGTACCACAGCAGCACAAACCCACGACTCGTGTCGCAACACGTATCACGCGGACTCAAAACACTAGATTATAGGTAATCGATCCCAGATTTTGCATACTGAATTTACTAAGTAAATAAACAGTACCAAACACCCCAAGAAAACAGCAGACACCAACCCACAGAAGGCCCACCCTAAATCTCACCTACTCAGCCGGCGTCGCCGGATCGCTCCTTAGGGATCGCCGGCCCTGACCGGTGGGGTGGCCTCCATCTCTCAGGTGGTGTCTCAGGTCCACTGGTACATCTCTCTAAATTTGTTTGTTCACTCGCTAAAATTCCCAGAACACAGCAGATATAGAAACTCTAAAATGACACTAAAAACCCGATATCGCCTCAATCGATATAAAAAGTGTTCTACGCATCAACCAACGAGCAAAACAACAAGAAAACTCTAATTTAACAGTAAAGGGGTTATACCTAACAATTTTGCTCACAAGCTCCTAGCTTCCCTAGCTCCAAATGATCCAAGGAGCAAGAACAAGGATTTTGTGCAAACTTTGTGATATGTTTTGAATTTTGGAGAATTTGTGAGTTTAGATTGATAAAATATGAAAGGGAAATGAGCAAGGGCAGTGGAGGGAGAGGGAATCTCGGCCATGTGAGGTGGGTGAGGAATTTCCTAGCAATTACCTATCATTAATGCAATTAATTGCATTCTACACACATACACACACTTGCATGCATCTACACATATTCTTTTCTTTTCTTTTCTTTCTTTTCAATCTCAACTTAAATCCTAGTCCACACTTTAATTCTAGGTAAAGTGAGAAGGGTTTTGATTTAACTCAAATTAATTTAAAGAAAATATCGCTAGTGAAATTTTCCCAAAATTTGAATACCGCATTAAAATAATATTAAAATTGGGAAAAATTCAAATTGGACCAAAACGTCCCATATACCCCCAAAGCTTGCGCACTAGCTTTATTTTAGCTAAAGTAGGTGCTGGCAAGTCAATATGGTCGTTCGTTCACAGTCGGGTTAAAACGGAAAATACCGACAAACTTACCCTAAAACGGAAAAATTCGCATAACGATTTCTAAAACGTTACAATCTCCCCCCTTATAGAAATTCGGTCCCCAAATTAAAATTTCATACTAAGCGTACCTTCAAAAAGATGAGGGAATTTCTTCCGTATCTCGCTCTCGACCTCCCAAGTGATCTCCTCACCAGTAGGGCTACGCCATAGAACCTTCACAGAAGGCAAGACCCTGGACCGAAATTTCTTCACCTGCCGATCCAAAATAACTACCGGCTGCTCGGTGAACGAAAGATCGTGCTCAAGCTGAACGGTCTCGTGCTAAATCATATGATAAGGATCATGAAGGTATCTACGAAGCATCGACACATGAAAAACGGGGTGAACATCCGGAAAACTAGGTGGGAGCGCTAAACGATAAGCAATAGAACCCACTCGCTCAAGGATCTCGAAAGGACTTACAAATCTGGGACTGAGCTTCCCTCTCTTCCCAAATCTCATAACACCCTTCATCGGAGAAATCCTCAGGAATACATGATCCCCCTCTGCGAACTCAAGTCTGCGACGACGACAGTCGGCATAAGACTTCTGCCTGCACTGGGCGGCTCTCATCCTATCCTGAATCAGCTGGATCTTCTCCGTAGTCTCCTGAACGAGCTGGGGTCCCAAAACCAAACTCTCACTAAGCTCGGTCCAACAGATTGGCGATCGACACTTCCTACCATATAAGGCCTCAAAAGGTGCCATCTGAATAGTCTCCTGAAAGCTGTTGTTATAGGAGAACTCAATCAACGGCAAGTGACGATCCCAACTGCCCCCAAAATCAAGCACACATGCATGGAGCATATCCTTCAGAGTCTGAATAGTCCGCTCCGTCTGACCATCGGTTTGCGGATAAAAAGCATTGCTAAAACTTAACCGGGTACCCAAAGCTTCCTGAAGCTTCTGCAATAGACGGCTAGTAAACTGGGTACCTCTGTCGGATACTATGCATATGGGAACACCGTGCAAACGCACAATCTCATCTATATAAAGCTGAGCGTACCGAGCATAACCGAAAGTGGTCTTCACTGGAAGGAAGTGAGCCGCTTTCGTCAACCGGTCTACAATAACCCAAATGGAGTCATACCCTCTACTGGTCCTGGGAAGACCTATAATGAAGTCCATGGAAATCTTCTCCCATTTCCACTCCAGAATAGGTAAAGGCTGCAACTCTCCAGCCGGTCCCTGATGCTCAGCCTTGACTTGCTGACAAGTCGGGCACCTCGAAATGAAGTCCGAAATATCGCGTTTCATCCCTTCCCACAAGTAGATGCCTCTCAAGTCACGGTACATCTTGGTGGAATCTGGATGAACGCTAAAGGCTGACTGATGTGCCTGCTCTAGGATCTCGCGTCTCAACCCATCAGCATCTGGTACACACAAGCGAGTCCCGCATCGTAACACACCCTGGTCATCAATCATGAACTCCGAAACCGTACCCTGTCGAACAAGCTCAAGAATCTCAGACAAACGGGCATCACTGGGTTGCGCCTCACGGATACGATCAAACAGTAGTGGACGGGTGCGGACATGAGCAAACTGTCCCCCAGTGGAGGTGAACTCGAACTGCACTCTACAATCATACAAGAGCTGCCAATCTGCAGAAGACTGACGCTGAACTGTGCTCAACTGGGACAAGCTACCCACGGGCCTACGACTCAAAGCATCAGCTACCACATTCGCCCTGCCCGGGTGATAAAGGATCTCACAATCATAATCCTTCACTAGCTCCATCCATCGGCGCTGTCTCAGGTTCAGATCTCGCTGCTGGAAGATATACTTCAAACTCTTGTGATCCGTGAAAATCTGACATGACTCTACGTACAAGTAGTGTCTTCAAATCTTCAACGCAAAGATTGCCGCTGGCATCTCAAGATCGTGAGTGGGGTAATTCTGCTCGTGCTTCTTCAGCTGCCTAGAAGCATATGCAATCACCCTATCATGCTGCATCAAAACACAGCCGAGCCCCACTCGAGAAGCATCACAATACACAACGTAGCCGCCCGATCCAGAAGGTAAAGAAAGAACTGGTGCTGTCGTCAACCGAGTCTTCAACTGCTGAAAACTCTGCTCGCATGCATCAGTCCAGAGAAAAGGAATTCCCTTCCGGGTCAGTCCAGTCAGCGGTGCAGCGATACTCGAAAAATCCTGCACAAAACGGCGATAATAACCAGCTATGCCCAAAAGGCTGCGGACCTCAGTCACCGATACAGGTCTGGGCCAAAGCTGTACAGCCTCGATCTTCCTCGGGTCCACCAGAATACCATCACCAGTCACCACATGACCCAGGAAGTCAACTCTATCAAGCCAAAATGCGCACTTTAATAATTTAGCATACAGCTGGCGCTCTCTCAATAACTACAAAGTAATCCTCAAGTGCTGCTCATGCTCCTCACGACTCCTAGAGTAGACCAGTATGTCATCAATAAACACTATAATGAACTGGTCGAGGAACGACCTGAAAATCCGGTTCATGAGATCCATGAATGCTACTGGCGCATTGGTGAGTCCGAACGACATCACCAAAAACTCATAATACCCATAGCGCGTACGAAAAGCAGTCTTCGGAATTTCATCATTCCGAACCCGCAACTGATGATAACCCGAACGCAAATCAATCTTCGAAAAATGTTTCGCACCCTGGAGCTGATCAAATAAATCGTCAATGCAGGGTAAAGGATACCTTTTCCGCACCGTAACTCGGTTCAACTGACGATAATCCACACATAGCCTCAAACTGCCGTCCTTCTTCTTGACGAACAGAACAGGAGCTCCCCACGGAGAAACACTCGGACACATAAGTCCCAAATCAAGCAACTCTTGCAATTGATCTTTAAGCTCTCTAAGCTCTGCCGGAGCCATCCGATAAGGCTGTATAGAAATAGGCTCCGTGCCAGGAATTAGATCAATACAAAACTCAATATCGCGCTCTGGAGGCAACCCAGGTAACTCATCGGGAAAGACATCGGGAAACTCTCGCATGGTAGAAACCTGGTCCAACGACTCCACTGTGGCTCCAGTATCATGAATGAACGGCAAGAATCCCCGACATCCCCTCCTCAAAAGCCGACTAGCGCAAAGAACAGAAATCAAACTGTGAGGGGCGGCTCTACGGTCCCCCTGCACAACAAACACTGACTCACCGGGAAAACAAAATCTAACTGTCTTCTCGCGGCAGTCCACGGACGCATAGCAAGTAGCTAGCCAATCCATGCCCAGCAGAACGTCGAAGTCCAACATCTCAAGATTGATCAAGTCGACGGACAGATCTCTGTCACCAAAATGGACAACACAAGATCGGAACACATAACGCGCAACAGACGACTCTCCCACAGGAGTAGTCACGACCAGCGGCTGATCCAGCAAACACGACTTTCGGCTAACCTTGGCACGAAATGCGTGGAAATATACGAATGCGTAGATCCTGGATCAAAAAGAACATGCGCAACATAAGAACATACAGAAAGGGTACCTGAAACCACAGCATTGAACGCCTGAGCGTCCTGGTGAGTCAAGGAAAAAACCCTAGACTGTCCTCTACCGGCTACTGGCTGTCCTCTGCCTCCGCCACCTCGACCTCTCGGTACAAAACCCCCGCGACCACGACCTCTCTGAACAGGAGTCTGACGCGGCGCAACTACAAGAATAAGAGGCAACGCTCTCTGAGGCGGAGAAGGTGGTAAGGTAACCTGCGGTACTGCTGGCCCTCACTGACGCATCACGGTACAATCCCGAACAAGATGATGTAAACTGCCACAACCGATGCATCCATAAGACGGTCGCTGGCCCTCCTGGGAATAAGAACTGAATAACTGGCCACGTCCCACATCTCTGCTACTCCCCGAGTCTGAAGGAACTCTGCCTCTGCGGACAAACCTCGATCTCCGTGCTGGTACATCCGTACGAGTCCTCTTCGGTCTTGGAACAACCGATGACTCAGCTAGGCGCTCCTCCACCAATAGAGCTGCATCGACAGCTGCCGCATACATGTCGCAATGCTGAATGCTGATGGCTAGGAACAACTGGGTAAGCAGGCCTCGAACAAACCTCTTCACCCTCATTTCCTCAGTCGCCACCAGGTACGGAGCATACACCGACAGCTCAGTAAACAATACGTCATACTCCGACACCGTCATCCCCGGCGTCTGACGTAAAGACTCAAATCTGCGCGCTCGCGCATCCCTGACGCTCGGTGGAAGAAAACGGGCAAGAAACGACGTCACAAACTCAGCCCAGGTCATAGGAGCAAGACCAGCGGCTCTGCCCCTCTCCAACGACTCACACCACTTCTGGGCCATACCCTCCAGTCGAAAACTCGCAAACTCTACCCATATCTCGTCGGAACATCGGAGTGAGTGACAAATCCTAGCCATCTGGTCGATGAACGACTGCGGATCCTCAGTAACATCTGTGCCAGTAAACACCGGAGGCCTCAGCCTCATGAAATCTGTCAGCGACATAGCAATAACCTCCGGAGCTGCAACTGCGACTACCAGAACTGTAGGTACCATCGTGGTCCCCGTAGCGGGTGGAACAACTGCCTTCCCCTGCGCTCGGATGGTCTCTACCAAAGTCCCCACTATCTGGCGCAGATCCTGCATACCAGCTCCAATCATAGAAATGTGCTCCGGTACAACAGGCGTACTGCCCTGGTCAGTCCTCGCCTCAGACGAGTCAACCCTGACCTCGGCCCTCGCGGCCGCTCTCTGTGCCCTCGTAGTCTTCGGCGGCATATAGGCTGGAAATTGAAACAAGATTCGATAAGGAAACGAAAATTGAATCACAAAGATGTATATCAATCAAGGAGGAATATCAATCAATAAGTCCTAAAGTCACTTAGGCGAAGTACCGTGTCGTAAGTATGCCGCGGAACATACACACGCTACGTCACTCTGCTTTAGCTACCTACTCCATCATACCAAGGTCATCCTAGACTCCGAAAGGTAAAACCTAACGCTCTGATACCAACTTTGTCACGACCCGAAATTCGGCCCGTAACCAGTACTTAAACTACGTAATGTCTACAGGCATACGGAACTTAAGTAAGCCGAAAACCCAGAAATCTAAACCACCCAAAATTAGATCAACGGAGAAAACACAGTTTAAAACATTTAGAAATCACAAGAAAAATCTCTAACTCTAGTTTTCTTTCTTGAAAATTTCAGCAGCACCTCCTTTGTAAAAACTAGCCCCGAAAATGGGTACAACACAGATAATATAAAAAGCATTCCAAACGGGAGCAAAAATCACGCCCAACGGCAGAGACACATCACCACAACAAGTATACGACGCCAAAGCGAAGAAATAACAAAGAAACAACTATAATATGAAGTAAACTTTCCAACATAACCGGCTTCTACGAGCACGGCACCCAAAGTCACCAATATAATACAACACCGAATCCTCACAAGTCGTCTCTAAGTCATATACAATAGTGGTAGATGGAGAATCCTAGATCCAACAAAAAGATATACAATGTACAAACGGATAACCGCAAACCCACCTAAAAGCAAAGGCCTCACTGCCTAAAGTAGCGGTATCCGCAAAAGTAGTGATGATAAGATGCCCTGCCGCAACAATTCTGAGGGAAAGTCCTGCAAAACACTGTGGCACAACGGGGGTGAGTTTCCAACTCGTGAATAGTAATTAACATCATACTGTAATCGCAGGTATGCACGAACAGTGATCTATCGATCACATGTAATCCGATAGCATAAGTATGATAAATGAATATGCAACAATCATGTAAAGGTACATCAGCAGGGTACTACAACTACATGAAGCAATGCATATCAATAATAATCCTGAGTGTGTGGGGGATGATACGATAAAATCTCATGCAAAATCATCAGCATGGAAAAACACCAGTGTCCCTCACTGACACATCAAATCCAAAATCCTCAGGCACAGCATCCTCAGATCGGCCCTTACAAACCGTAAGTCTCATGGAACCTGAATGTCTATCATCGACACCCGAAATATCATGAAAACATATACCTGTAAGTATATATATAAGGATATCAACCACGTATGTCCACCGACGATACGTAAAAATCACGGAAAAACCTGAGTGTCTACACCGACACTCGAAATATACATAAAACCCGTGTCTAACATCTACATGTAAATCCTCATAACTCAGGTGCTGTCACCATGACTGGCCCTGACGATATGTCATACCTCACTCCGGTCGGTATCCCCATGATAACCGCCGAGTCCAAATACAATCACCGGTAGGTAGTGGTCCCACCGCCAGGCTTATCGTCTACACCACGAAATCACCACTCGCCCCGGGGTACCATACCGGGTCCACCATGTACCCGCAGACGGTGCCTCCTTCTCCTCGAATCGGGTATCACAAGCCAAATCTCAAAACCGAGAAATCATATGGTGGACGCACTGAAATATAATATCAAGAGGAACCGGGTTTTCAAACAATATATAGTTTCTTGAAAATATCCCCACGGTCCTCAAATCCATAATCACATGAAATCCATATCTCAATGCGTAAAATCCATGTAAAACTGATATATGCACATAAAACACCAATATATGCATATAAAGGGAAAACTGCTCTTTAAATGAATCCAGCTTTTTAGAATATATCTTGCGGTTCCCAAAACCTCCGAAAAACAAATGCAACATCATATAAGGTGTACATGTAATTGTAGAAAGGTTTAAGTATCTACATGTAAGCAAGTATGTATGATGCATTTCATAAGTGTCAAGATCAACAACTCAATATCATATATCAAGGCAATACCACTTGGGGTATATACAACTATAGCTAAAATATGCGGGTGTACATGTCAATATGAGTGCCTGATATACATGTAGCTATAGTAAGGTATACGTGAAATGGAATAAGGGTTACTACCTCAATTATTCTTGCCCAATGCAATGTCACGTATGTAAGTCTCAACAATATCTCGTATGCACAATGGGATAAGGGCTACTACCACACTATCCCTAACCACTACCGAATCACGTATGTAGGTGGTTGTGTGTGTCATGGTAATTACTGACGATGTGGGTGTAGTATACAATTTAGTGCTCGTGCCACATGAATCGTCAGTAATGTGTTATATCTAAAGGTACGAGTCAAGTACAGCAGATAATACTATGCAATGACATTCATATGAAATTAACTAATGTGTAATTACTATGCAGCTAATATATCATATTCGCCCCGACGCATAACGCCATACGGGGGATTTCCCCGTAGATGTTAAATCTACTCGCATGTGGTCTCTAGCTATGAGAATCCGACCACCTGCTTCCCCTTGTTCGCAGCGTCTGAAGTCCCCGCTTGCGACGCTATATTTTCACAAAAACAATAAATAGTGTAAACATCTCAGAATCGATCAAAATAACGCAAAACTACGTATTTAAAAACGTACCAACACACTAAACTAACTCGCGAGTGCACGTCTAGTGGCTAACACGCGCAACGATACCTCAATACCACTGAGTACCACAGCAGCACAAACCCACGACTCGTGTCGCAACACGTATCACACGGACTCAATACCCTAGATTATAGGTAATCGATCCCTGATTTTGCATACTAAATTTACTAAGTAAATAAACAGTACCAAACACCCCAAGACAACAGCAGACAATAACCCATAGAAGACCCACCCCAAATCTCACCAACTCAGCCGGCGTCGCCGGACCGCTCCTTAGGGTTCGCCGGCCCCGACCGGTGGGGTGGCCTCCATCTCTCAGGTGGTGTCTCAGGTCCACTGGTACATCTCTCTAAATTTGTTTGTTCACTCGCTAAAATTCCCAGAACACAGCAGATATAGAAATTCTAAAAAGATACTAAAAACCCGATATCGCCTCAATCGTTATAAAAAGCGTTCTACGCATCAACCAACGAGCAAAACAACAAGAAAACTCTAATTTAACAGTAAAGGGGTTATACCTAACAATTTTGCTCACAAGATCCTAGCTTTCCCTAGCTCCAAGTGATCCAAGGAGCAAGAACAAGGATTTTGTGCAAACTTTGTGATATGTTTTGAATTTTGGAGAATTTGTGAGTTTAGATTGATAAAATATGAAAGGGAAATGAGCAAGGGCAGTGGAGGGAGAGGGAATCTCGGGCATGTGAGGTGGGTGAGGAATTTCCTAGCAATTACCAATCATTAATGCAATTAATTGCATTCTACATACATACACACACATGCATGCATCTACACATATTCTTTTCTTTTCTTTTCTTTTCTTTTCAATCTCAACTTAAATCCTAGTCCACACTTTAATTTTAGGTAAAGTGAGAAGGGTTTTGATTTAACTCAACTTAATTTAAAGAAAAGATCGCTAGTGAAATTTTCCCAAAATTTGAATACCGCATTAAAATAATATTAAAATTGGGAAAAATTCAAATTGGACCAAAATGTCCCATGTACCCCCAAAGCTTGCGCACTAGCTTTATTTTAGCTAAATTAGGTGCTGGCAAGTCAATATGGTCATTCGTTCATAGTCGGGTTAAAACGGAAAATACCGACAAACATACCCTAAAAAAGACAAATTCGCATAACGATTTCTAAAACGTTACACATATATAACCGTCCGATACAAAAAAGTCACGAGAATAGAATACGGTATCACATACACGCATTATTCTCGGTCTCGCACATATCACATATGCGCTCCTATTTCGTTTTTCCTGAGCCAGTAAAACCTCTATGTAGGACTCTAAAGACTCGTCAATACGCTGGCAGTAGGTGATGATCACATCAAGCACCCACAAGCCGTAAGCGGTACTAGCTGGACATAACGGCTACCTGGGTATTGAGCGATCAGAAGATCAGCAAGCAAGCCCGCTCCAACTCCTGTAAAAGCCTGCCGGTAACACTTCCCATACAGTCCGGTCTCCTCGTCTGATATGTCGCATATCAAGTCTAGGGGTGGTAAACGTCAGACCCCAATAACCGATAAGTCGTGCCGATGTAAGGCTCATAACGGGTCGAGAAACTACTGGTAACACTTACCAGTAAATGTTAGTTATATGTATGCCCTAGAGGCCATTACTGTACATACAATGTATATTGTAATCGATGCTTGGACATATATAGGGAGGACTTTCTTGCTCGACATGATAGTATGTTATCTGGTTGTACTTTATCTTAACATGTACTCTGATTGTCTTTATGTTACATGTTGATAAAGACCTTAGGATATGTACTCGACTACTGGGACTATGATGAGATCATACTAGTGGGACCACGGTGGTCGACGAGTACATCCTATAACTGTTCCTAGTCGAGGGTATATCGAGACAGGGCATCGATGCACCAGAGTAGACTACCCATTTGATGGGCGATGGATGATCCTATATCCATCGGTGTTTGACATCAAGGATGGTGTACGGGTGCTCAGTAGAGACTGGGTACACTGGACGGACCCGCCGAGAACTCCCAGATGGTATTATACCTCACGTCAGATGGCAGTTCTCCGGTGACACTGGTACAGAGTAGTCTGTTGACCCGAGATCGTCATAGAGTCTTGTGTGATTCCCACTGTACTTTGATTTCCATCATACCACGTCCAAGAGGGCGTGCAAAAAGGTGGCTTTTGGGTACAGTCCCGAATCACATGGAGGCAATGAGCGATAGGAGGGTATTCGTTTCTCCCGGTATAGGGAGTTGATGTTGTGCTGTTCGATTGGCTATAACCGGAAATCCCTGGCCAGGTGATTGTAAAAGAATTTCTCGTTGTGTAAATCAATTCAAATGATCCCCGGCAACGGCGCCATTTGATTGTAAAAGAATTTCTCGTTGTGTAAATCAATTCAAATGATCCCCGGCAACGGCGCCATTTGATTGAATGAAATTCTTGATGTGTAGTATGAAAATTGCAAAGAAATCACAACCAAAAATTATTTGACCGCAATCAACTACGGTGTCGGATGTAGATTGTAAGTTAGTGCGGATCGTCCACAGGGACAGTGTAATCGTTCGTCTTTTGAATTAGATGAGTCGAAACTTTAATGAAAAGAAAACAAAACAATTCATGATTTAAAGAATTGAAGTTCAAGAATTAGAAAAATCTTGATCTAATAACAAGAAAAAGATAGAATCAAAAATTGATAGTTTGTTGATTTTTCCAAACCAAATATCAAGAATCGAAATGAGGCTCGTAGGAATTGTAACACCCGAGCCCAATAATACTATTTATATTACTAGTTGAGGGTTGTGGTTTGCTCATTTCCAATTTTCCTGATTTTCTGGTGTTTATTGCTAAATTTCAGCCGGTTAAGTCATTTTAGCACATAACAAATTTTAACTCCGAAAATGAAATTTAAGATGTCCATGTTAGCCTACTCGTCGCCACTAGTCGCGTGGTAGTGTCTGCGTGTCGAGATTCCGTTCTGTTTGGCTAAACGAGCAAGTTTGGGCGACTACGCGCCCGTGCAAGTGTCCGACTTGGGGGCATGCATTTTAATCATTAAACACCTCTTTTCAAAATTTGGAACCCGCTTAAAATCCTATAATTTGAATTTGGAACATTTGGGCGCAACCCGGGCGCGATTTGGAAATGTTTCATTTTGCGCCAAAAAGGGCCCGTTTCAATTTAATATATATAAAACTAAAATATACCTACGAATATATTCCTAACAGTTATTTTCCTCAAATCCTTAACCAAATATTTTCTCTTTAACCGCCCAGCCAATCACGAGCTCACAATCGAGCTCGTGGGACCCGCCTCGTTTTCCCCATCTCTCTCTCTCTCTCCTATCCCTCTCTCTCTTCTTATACTAATACCCATGCATGCAGCCGCCTCAACCATCTTCCTCCCCACCACGAGAACCCAACAAACCCTAACCCTAGCCTCATACTCGCGCAGCCACCATCGCCACTGCGACCTCGCCGTCACCGCCAGCAACGCCTCCTCGACCGTCGCGCCTTCCTTCTCCCGTTTCCCGACGACTCCCGCGCCTGCACCCAACGCAAACCTCGCCTCAACCATCGCAGACCTCGCCGTCGACGCCACCCCTCGTCGTCGACGACTCCCGCGACTCCCTCTCACCCTCCTCGTCCCGACCTCGTCGTCGCTGCCCTCCTTCCCCGCCGGAACACCAACACGAGCCCTAACCCCTCGCCTAACCTCCGCTGTTCGCCGGAGAAGCGCGCCGGAGACCTCGTCGACGCCACCTCCGACCACCTACTTCTTCCCCTCGACCACCAGAACCGACCCCCTCTCCTCCAGCTCGCCGCAGCACCCTATCCCGCGCACCCCGAAGCCTTCAACCCTCGCTGCAGCCGCTGCCGTCGCTTCGCCGGCGTTCCAGCGCCGTCGAGCTCGCCGGGGTCACCTGGTATACCTCTCTGTAAGTGTCCCCTTTCCTTCCTTTGTGCAAATCATTCCCCTTGCTGGTCGTAGTCGCTTGTATCCTATCGTTTTGCTAACTTCGCTCCCTTTTGTCGTTGCCGGAACCCGACCGTGCCGTCTTGGCGAGCCCGACGCTCCAGCGAAGCCCCCTGGTCCGTGTGATCCCGTTGACCTCTGTTGGTCCTCGATCCGTGGCCCGTGCTTTCATATCGCGTTTCTGCCGACATCGCATCCGTATTCCAGTTTGCAGACCGTCGAGGCAAGTATCTGAATACTTGCTTGAACATGCTAGCGTGCAAGATCTAGTCTTGCCACGCAATTTAATTCACACTATTTAATCCCGTAACTTAATGATGGTAATGGATATCATATTATTGCAGTTATCTTAACCTGGAATCGTTACAACAGTTCCTAGTAATTAATTAACCCACATCACTCCATGCTTTAACTAAATAAAACGACTGAATCATATCTGCTTGAACTGTTAAACTATTCTTGAGACAATTATTATACTTAGTATAATTTCATGTAGTTCCTTAATTTATAATTGTGAATATTGCTTTACCTTGTGGCTTTTGCACCCTAAAGATGATTGAACCTGTTAATAAGAGAATACAAACATCACTGTAGTTATATGGAATATTGTGATTAATTACTGTTTCCTGCTGTTATTCATAATTGATTGTATACCTGTTGTGAGCAATTACCCGATTGCACGACATATTGACCTGACCCTGCTACACCTGACATATACATACATACCGACTCATCCTGTTGTACCATGACATTACTTGTCTCACGATTTCATGCCTAATGCCGACAAACCTAACCATTCCTGCTGTCGATCCAGACAGACCTACCTTTACTTGACTTTGTGTTGGCATTAGCCCTTGACTACTGAATACCTGACTGACATACATAGTTTGGGGGTATGGGGAAATCAAAGGTGAAACCGACTTGTAACTCAACAGTTCGATACATTGTTCTGATCAGTCTTACGGGCTTGGCCAGCTCCGGAGTGTTGTTACTGACATCACTCGTCCATCCTACTACCTTTTACTGCTTAGCGGCACGTCTCGGATTCAGCCCCGAGGATCATGACCGTGGTCCCGGGCACGCACGGGATACTATTGAGTTACATCGACGATTCATCAATTGGTTTCAAAGACTATAGAGTAGAAAACCTGATAGGACAGTTTAGTCACCGTTGCACATTACCCTGCTTGTTACTTCTTATTACTGCTTTATTCCTGTTCATGCTTGCATTGTTTATTACCATGTTTATACTGTATGCTTGATATCATGACGCGCTGACGTCTGGGTTTTGCATGGCCCAGATTCCGTACCACTGTCTACGACCGAGCAGGAGTACTTCAGCCAGCAGGCTGAACTGTGAGTTCCTTAGAGTTTAGTTTATTTATGTCATTTCATTTCCAGATGTGAGCCCTCATTATGGGACATACTGTTTATTCATTGTATTGGATCATTAGCTTCCGCACTTATTGTTTATTGATTCTTGTTATTATGGATTTGGACATGTATTTAGTTTATTTTATCTTGTTCTTAATATCCTTACAACCGTAATGTGACTGTGGATGGATACTTCCTACCCACAGGTAGCATGGTTGGCTATGTCACGTGCCCAAATCTTGCGTACTCTGGGAAGCGGGGCGTGACATGGTTTTATGGTATCAGAGCCATAGGTTAATTGGGTTGATTCTTTGTAGTTGGGTATCGCACCCGATACACGAATCAGAATACCCGTGATTAGGAAACATGTCCTGCCACTTTGACCGTTTTACCATCCTTGAATCATTCTTCCGGATCATGTCGGCATGCAAACTTACTTTGCATTGTCAAACTTGAAAACCGAACTTCTTGTTATCTCTAGGACTTAGGCGACTTGGTTGGAGTTAAGTAATTGCGGCTATGATACCGCGGCATAGCTACAATGCTGCACTCTATTTAAGTATCTTGGAGTTCTAGCCTTGATCTATACTCGAAAACTATCATCATGCTAATGTTGGGTACTTTGATTTCCAGGAATATGGCCGGTCAGAATTCGGAGATGGACCCACGGCGTGCGGTCCTAGCCGCCAGGCAAAGAGTGATAAGGGGATTGCTGGAGAAACTAAAGGAACAAATCGAGCTGGAACCAGCATTTGCACGGGACCCCACGTCCGTACGTAGAAGTATTCCGGTGAACAGGCGCAGCGTAGCACCAATGAAGAAAACAAGTGTGAGTGATCGGAAGAGGAGCATGATCTGTAGATACTGCCATAAACCCGGACATGTGCGAAAGAAGTGTCGTATGAGGCTGGGACTCTGTTTTAGATGTGGAGCGGCAGATCACACCGTTGATGCTTGTCCGTCGAAGCCTCGCACAAAGGATGATACACAGAAGCCTCCGCAGGGACCGTTCCAAGGACAGGAACCGCTTACTCAAGAACCACAGCAGGCTCGAGCATTCGTGTTGACAACGGAAGAAGCTAAGGCATCGGGAGAAGTGGTTTCAGGTAATTTACTCGTTCATGGTTTTCCCGCTTTGGCATTACTTAATTTCGGAGCATCCCATTGTTTATGTCATCCAAATTTATAACTACACACTCGATCACTTGCACGACCCTATCTAGTTTCTGGGACATACACACTGGGAATGGGAAAATCATAGCTAGTAAGGATGGTAGAAATTGTACAGTTGTTGTTTGCGGACGGGAGCTTTTTGCAGATTTCTTGGTGATAGATACGGGCAGTTATGAGGTTGTCTTGGGAATGGATTTTCTTGGCACTTTCCACGCACACATTGATTGTAGGGCAAAGAAAGTAATTTTCCAGATTCCCGGACACTCTGAGTTTATTTTCATTGGAGGAAGCAGTTCTGTCGGGCCAGTCGAGTTTAGGGCTAGGCCGACGAACAATGTTCTTGCGGCTATAGTAGTGGAGAGTAATGAAGAGCCGGCAATTGTCCGCGACTTTATGGATGTGTTTGAAGATATTTCGGGCTTACCGCCGAAGCGAGAAGTGGAGTTTGCGATTGACCTTATTCCTGGTGCAGTGCCAGTACTAAAATCTTATCCGATGGCACCGGTGGAATTGGAAGAAGTTAAGAAACAAGTGGGTGAATTACTCGAGAAGGGATGAATTCGAAGCAGCAACTCACCGTGGGGATCTCCAGTTCTCTTAGTAAAGAAGAAGGATGGCACAAGAAGGATGTGCATTGATTATCGAGAATTGAACCGGGTGACTGTTAAGAATAAGTACCCGATCCCTCGCATTGGAGAATTCTTTGAGCAGCTTAGTGGCGCGAGGGTATTCTCGAAACTGGATTTGCGATCCGGATATCATTGGGTCCTACAGATGTGGAGACAGGAGAAGCTTTTTGCGAAGATGAGTAAGTGCGAATTCTGGCTGGAAGAAGTGAAGTTTCTGGGGCATGTCGTGTCGGGCGATGGAATCGCCGTTGATCCCGAAACGATTGCAGCAGTTCGAGATTGGCCTATTCCAAGGAATGTAGCTGAGATAAGAAGTTCCTTGGTGTAGCCGGATACTACAGAAGATTTGTGGAGAACTTCGCTCGTTTAGCTGAGCCGTTAACCAAGCTTATGCGTAAGGAGGTACCGTTTGTTTGGACGGAGGGATGTGCATTGGCCTTCGAGACTTTGAAGCAGAAGTTGATAACCGCCCCGATCCTGACCGTACCGGATAATTCAGGAGGGCTGGTGATTCACCGCGACGCATCTGGAAAGGGATTGGGATGTGTTTTAATGCAGAATGGGAAAGTCGTCGCTTACGCATCGAGACAGCTGAAGACTCATGAGAAGAACTATCCGACTCACGACCTGGAGCTTGCAGCCGTGATCTTCGCCCTGAAGATTTGGAGACACTACCTTCTGGGCGAGAGAGTTGAAGTCTTTACGGATCACAAGAGTTTGAAATATGTGTTCACTCAGAAGGAGTTGAACATGAGGCAACGCAGATGGTTGGAGCTGATGGCCGACTACGACCTTGATTTTAAGTACCATCCGGGAAAGGTTAACGTCGTGCCAGATGCGCTAAGTCGGTTACCAGCAATTCAGTTATTGACTGCACAGAGAGAGATGATTGAGGAGTTTCGGAGATTTGACTTGGAGGTTGTACTACCGCGTGCTACAGGACAGTTGATGCAGTTGCAAGTACGATCGTCCTTAGTTGAGAAGATTAAAGTGGCGCAATCGCAGGATCCTAGACTGCAAAAGTTCCGAGAGCAGGTTGAAGCCGGACTGCGAACCGATTTACTGATCCATGAAGATGGTTCGTTGAGATATGGGAGCCGTGTGTGTGTGCCAAAAGGAGATGTGCGTGAAGAGCTTATGAAGGAGGCACACAGTTCAGCTTACTCTGTACATCCAGGAGGGACGAAGATGTACCGAGATATTCGACAGCATTTCTGGTGGGAAGGTATGAAATGGGAAATTGCTCGCTTCGTGGCTAAGTGTTTGGTGTGTCAGCAAGTCAAGGCTGAACACCAAAGGGTTGCTGGTTTGTTGCAACCACTTCCGATTCCTCAATGGAAGTGGGAACATATAACCATGGATTTCGTGACGGCTTTACCGCGGAGTCCAAAGGGCAACAATGCTGTATGGGTGATTGTCGATCGGTTGACCAAGGCAGCTCACTTTATTCCTTTTCGGGTTGGTCAATCGACAGAGACTTTGGCAGAGCGGTACATGTAGGAGATTGTCAGATTGCGTGGAGTACCGGTAAGCATCGTGTCCGATCGGGACACTCGGTTCTTGTCGCACTTTTAGAGGAGCTTACAAGAAAGTTTGGGGACTCGATTGAAGTTCAGCACAGCCTATCATCCTCAAACTGATGGACAATCGGAGAGAACGATCCAGACCCTTGAAGATATGTTGAGGGCTTTCATGTTGGACTTCAAAGGTTCTTGGGAAGATCATCTACACCTGGTGGAGTTTTCGTACAACAACAGCTTCCAAGCAACTATTCAGATGGCCCGTTTGAAGCACTGTATGGTCGTAAGTGCCGTTCGCCGGTTTGTTGGGATGATGTTGGTGGACGAAGGTTACTAGGACCAGATTTGGTGGTACAGACAGTCGAGAAGGTGAATACAATCAGGAAGCATATGAGGGCAGCTCAAGACAGACAGAAGAGTTGGGCCTACACGTCAAGAAGACCTCTAGAGTTCGCCGTGGGTGATTTGGTATTCCTGAAGATATCACCGACTAGAGGGGTGATTCGCTTTGGAAGTCGGGGAAAGCTTAGTCCCCGATTCGTTGGACCCTTCGAGATATTGGAGCGTGTTGGAGAGGTATCGTACCGGTTGGCGTTACCACCGTCATTAGCAGGAGTTCATGATGTGTTTCATGTGTCTCAACTACGGAGGTATGTTCGTGATGAGACTCATGTCTTGGATCATTCGGAGTTGACTGTACGAGAGGACCTGACTTTTGAGGAGCGACCAGTTGAAATCAAGGATCGAAGAGAAAAGGTTCTTAAGAACAAGGTTATCCCTCTTGTGCTAGTTTCTTGGGGTAACCGATCGCATGAAGAATCCACTTGGGAGCGAGAAGACGAGATCCGACAGAAATTCCCTCACCTTTTCCAGTAGTTAGCTATCTTGTATTCTTGGAATTTCGAGGACGAAATTCTTTTGTAGTTGGGAATGATGTAACACCCGAGCCCAATAATACTATTTATATTACTAGTTGAGGGTTGTGATTTGCTCATTTCCAATTTTCCTGATTTTCTGGTGTTTATTGCTAAATTTCACCCGGTTAAGTCATTTTGGCACATAACAAATTTTAACTCCGAAAATGAAATTTAAGATGTCCATGTTAGCCTACTCGTCGCCACTAGTCGCGTGGTAGCGTCCGCATGTCGAGATTCCGTTCCGTTTGGCTAAACGGGCAAGTTTGGGCGACTACGCGCGCGTGCAAGTGTCCGACTTGGGGGCATGCATTTTAATCATTAAACACCTCTTTTCAAAATTTGGAACCCGCTTAAAATCCTATAATTTGAATTTGGAACATTTGGGAGCAACCCGGGCGCGATTTGGAAATGTTTCATTTCACGCCAAAAAGGGCCCGTTTCAATTTAATATATATAAAACTAAAATATACCTACGAATATATTCCTAACGGTTATTTTCCTCAAATCCTTAACCAAATATTTTCTCTTTAACCGCCCAGCCAATCACGAGCTCACAATCGAGCTCGTGGGACCCGCCTCATTTTCCCCATCTCTCTCTCTCTCCTATCCCTCTCTCTCTTCTTATATTAATACCCATGCATGCAGCCGCCTCAACCATCTTCCTCCCCACCACGAGAACCCAACAAACCCTAACCCTAGCCTCGTACTCGCGCAGCCACCATCGCCACTGCGACCTCGCCGTCACCGCCAGCAACGCCTCCTCGACCGCCGCGCCTTCCTCCTCCCGTTTCCCGACGACTCCCGCGCCTGCACCCAACGCAGACCTTGCCTCCACCATCGCAGACCTCGCCGTCGACGCCACCCCTCGTCGTCGACGACTCCCGCGACTCCCTCTCACCCTCCTCGTCCCCACCTCGTCGTCGCTGCCCTCCTTCCCCGCTGGAACACCAACACGAGCCCTAACCCCTCGCCTAACCTCCGCTGTTCGCCGGAGAAGCGCGCCGGCGACCTCGTCGACGCCACCTCCGACCACCTACTTCTTCCCCTCGACCACCAGAGCCGACCCCCTCTCCTCCAGCTCGCCGCAGCACCCTATCCCGCGCACCCCGAAGCCTTCAACCCTCGCTGCAGCCGCTGCCGTCGCTTCGCCGGCGTTCCAGCGCCGTCGAGCTCGCCGGGGTCACCTAGTATACCTCTCTGTAAGTGTCCCCTTTCCTTCCTTTGTGCAAATCATTCCCCTTGCTGGTCGTAGTCGCTTGTATCCTATCGTTTTGCTAACTTCGCTCCCTTTTGTCGTTGCCGGAACCCGACCGTGCCGTCTTGGCGAGCCCGACGCTCCAGCGAAGCCCCCTGGTCCGTGTGATCCCGTTGACCTCTGTTGGGACTCGATCCGTGGCCCGTGCTTTCATATCGCGTTTCTGCCGACATCGCATCCGTATTCCAGTTTGCAGACCGTCGAGGCAAGTATCTGAATACTTGCTTGAACATGCTAGCGTGCGAGATCTAGTCTTGCCACGCAATTTAATTCACACTATTTAATCCCGTAACTTAATGATGGTAATGGATATCATATTATTGCAGTTATCTTAACCTGGAATCGTTACAACAGTTCCTAGTAATTAATTAACCCACATCACTCCATGCTTTAACTAAATAAAACGACTGAATCATATCTGCTTGAACTGTTAAACTATTCTTGAGACAATTATTATACTTAGTATAATTTCATGTAGTTCCTTAATTTATAATTGTGAATATTGCTTTACCTTGTGGCTTTTGCACCCTAAAGATGATTGAACCTGTTAATAAGAGAATACAAACATCACTGTAGTTATATGGAATATTGTGATTAATTACTGTTTCCTGCTGTTATTCATAATTGATTGTATACCTGTTGTGACCAATTACCCGATTGCACGACATATTGACCTGACCCTGCTACACCTGACATATACATACATACCGACTCATCCTGTTGTACCATGACATTACTTGTCTCACGATTTCATGCCTAATGCCGACAAACCTAACCATTCCTGCTGTCGATCCAGACAGACCTACCTTTACTTGACTTTATGTTGGCATTAGCCCTTGACTACTGAATACCTGACTGACATACATAGTTTGGGGGTATGGGGAAATCAAAGGTGAAACCGACTTGTAACTCAACAGTTCGATACATTGTTCTGATCAGTCTTACGGGCTTGGCCAGCTCCGGAGTGTTGTTGCTGACATCACTCGTCCATCCTACTACCTTTTACTGCTTAGCGGCACGTCTCGGATTCAGCCCCGAGGATCATGACCATGGTCCCGGGCATGCACGGGATACTATTGAGTTACATCGACGATTCATCAATTGGTTTCAAAGACTATAGAGTAGAAAACCTGATAGGACAGTTTAGTCACCGTTGCACATTACCCTGCTTGTTACTTCTTATTACTGCTTTATTCCTGTTCATGCTTGCATTGTTTATTACCATGTTTATATTGTATGCTTGATATCATGACGCGCTGACGTCTGGGTTTTGCATGGCCCAGATTCCGTACCACTGTCTACTACCGAGCAGGAGTACTTCAGCCAGCAGGCTGAACTGTGAGTTCCTTAGAGTTTAGTTTATTTATGTCATTTCATTTCCAGATGTGAGCCCGCATTATGGGACATACTGTTTATTCATTGTATTGGATCATTAGCTTCCGCACTTATTGTTTATTGATTCTTGTTATTATGGATTTGGACATGTATTTAGTTTATTTTATCTTGTTCTTGATATCCTTACAACCGTAATGTGACTGTGGATGGATACTTCCTACCCACAGGTAGCATGGTTGGCTATGTCACGTGCCCAAATCTTGCGTACTCTGGGAAGCGGGGCGTGACAGGAATCGATCGGATCTATAGATGTGATATAATCTTACAATTACGTATTCTTATCCTTCGATGAATTGATACTAGATCGATGATGATCGACAAGAATTAGGGATTTCTAGTGAAACTAGGGTTTCATCTTATCCCTTGTTCTTTCGTCGATATCATTCACATTCTAGCCTCTAGTAAATTCAAGAAACGATCGTAGATCCCTAATTTCAAGCGATCACAATCAAGAAAGTATCGCAACGAAACTAGGTCATCGATGCTTGAACTTGCTAGGGTTTACAAAACTCGTAGGACTCAAGAATCGTTTAAAGATTTGTTACATCATCATTCTATTGATCGTCTCGACTCCTTAACGAGCGGAGTTTATTCAAACATCACAACAAGGACTATAATTACAAATTGAGATCTAATCATGATGCAAGAATTAAAAAAAAGAAAGATTAAAGAATTTCACCTTTTATTTATATCAACAATTTCATTACATTCGCTCAAGAACTACAAGAGGAAGAACTCGATCGTCGATTTGGCTTCGCTTGGCTCCGTGAGTCGCGGATCGGCTTGGATCACTTGCTCGGTTAGAGATCGGCTCCGCTCCTAAAAGGTTGAAGGGTTTCTTGCTTGATTAGTACTCAAGATCTTGAATTTGGAGTGGAATTAAGGTTAGGGTTTCGCACAAGCCTTGTCACTAGACTTGTGGAAGAAGATGATGAAGAAAGAGATTTAGGAATGGGAGATTAACCTCAACCCTTAGATCTAAGCTTCTATTTATAGACATCCCAACCCTAGATCTAGGATTTCAAATTCTAAGTTTCCCTCGAAAAGTTTGTTGAGGAAATTTGAATTTCCCTCCAAAAGTTTGTTGAGGAAATTTGAATTTCCTTCCAAAAGTTAGTTAGAGGAGAACCTTCTAGATGTGATTAGTTAGGAGGAAGATTCTAGAAATAGTTTGTTAGGAGATTAATTAGGATTAGCTTTGCTTAATGATTTTTGCTGATCTGGCAGTAGCTTCGAGATCCTTCTGGAATTTGACATATATAAAAGGAATGTGGGACCAGAGCTGAGAATTTTGCACTAAAAATGAAGCGATGACGTGGCAGAAGCGCCGCGGAACCGCGGCGCAAGCCGGCTCCCGCCGCGGTTCCGCGGCTCTTTAGGGGCTTCATGGCTTGGGATTTCTGGTGCTTCTTTGGGCTGAAATATGGGCCTTTATAGGATATGTTGAATTGTATTTTCCCTTTTGGATTGCTACCAGATCTCACACCTTTGAGTTGGCATAATGTTTGATCAGCAAAATGATAATTTTGGCTTTTCTTCAGGATTTTCCTGCACAATTTCTCAAGACAAGTGTTGCGAAATATAGGGATGATGCGATGCCATGAAATGCAGTCAATTTCCCTTAAAGTGCCGGTTTTAAAGTCTAACACATGCAATCTGATATTTAACGACTGATTTGCTAATATGTGAAATATGAATACCGAACACTTCTAAATGAGTGCAAAAGATAAGGAAATTGCCCTGTTAAAAATACATTATTTTCGACTGATCAAATTCCCCCAAACTTATTTTCGATCGTCTCGAGCGAATTGTTTTATTAAAAAGAGAAGGAGAAAATAAAGAAATAAAAAAACTAACTAGCACACTTTCGTAGGCAACACGATTACACTGAGCACGTGCAACATGCCTTTAAACCTCTAGGTGTCTCTAGTAGGAGGAGTGTTGTCTCCTGAGGGTTTTCAGCGGATTGCACCCACAAAATCCAGTAATAAAAGGAAGATCATGAATATTACATTTAAAGAAAAGAATTGTAAAAGAAAGACTTTGAAAATTCTGGTTTCCAACTAAGCTAGCTTTTCGGTTGTCATGAGCCCTATCTTAATGGTCATGAAAAGATGTCAGAAATCACGTCCTCCCTCAATAAAACATCGTCTTATTTTTCATTCCTATCTTTCATCCAAACATCGATCATATCTCCCTGTGTGTGTGTAAAGACATCCCTACACCCGGAGAATTCAATTCAAGCTATCATACTCTTACCCATCAGCCTCTGTACTTTTTAATTAATGAATATTTAGATGAGATTGCTCACACACTTTCATGCGACCGTTAATACTTCTTGAGGTACTAACCGACCGATTACTCATGTGCTTACTTATTTGGTGTATTTTTCTCGTCTTGCACCACCTCAGGCATAGCAGTGACTCCCAGACCAGTTGGCCTTAGGGCACTAGGTGAAAAGGCACCCTCGCTATAAATTTTTTTATTGCCCTCGGTGATAACAAAACCAGTGTCCATTTTTCTCACCATTTTATTTTTTCTTCATTTTTCTTTATTTCTTTCATACTTTTGACTTTAAGACAAGAGCATTTCAAGGTATCCTCTACTATCCTAGGCTTTAAGACGTGTGTAAGTGCGAATAGCAGGGTATCAACGTTCAAAATGTTTGTCTTTCAGAATAGAAACTATTTTTCAGACTTAGTTTTATCCTCAGATTAGTGACGTCCTTCATCTTACTAACCCTTGGGACAACGGCTCATAACTACTTATTACTAGTTCGTATAAGGAAACTTCTAATTTTCTTGGTTTTCTAGAATTTTTCTAATCTCATGGATGTAATTTTTCACTATCTAAACTTTTATTATCTTATTTATGTACAAAAAATATTTTTATTTTCTTGAAATTTTTTTAAATTTTTATGGTTTTCAAAAAATGTTTTGTGCTTATGTAATGTATGATGCAAATGATGCGAAAATAAGCACAAACCTCCCCTAAACTTGTTTTCAACAGTGTCCTCACTGTTGCCATCTGCTAAATCTCGAAAAACCTGTAAGCTTGGGAGGAATTTATTAGTGGGGGCAAAATATTTAAGTGAAGAACCACCCCCAAACTTATTTTTGGCTCATCATTTTGTAAAAATTTTCTTTTCAGGAGCCAGAAAATATACTCCCCCCAAACTTGAGTTATGCAATGTTAATCTTTTGAAAATCACATGAGGGGGTCAAGAATCATTGGTCGATACCAAGCTTTGCAAATACTGAAAGTTAACACCAACCATTCAAAAATTTTATCAATGCAGTGCTCTGGTTGGTGGAAGAAAAAATGGGGAAAGGTTAAGTGGTGGAATAGAATGTGTGTGCGTCTCGTTTTGGAGAGACGATGCAGTGTATGTGATGGATTACTCGCATTCTTTTTACAGTTCAAAAGAAGGGGTGGAGGTTCAATTTCATTGATTGGGAGATGATTCATCTCAACACCCATGTTATTCAAAAATGCGAGTTCATCAGCGAAGATCTCCTCAAAAGTTCCATCTATACCCTGATGAATAATGTCATCACAAAGCGCGGGGTGATCTTCAGACTCTAAAAATAGTTCATAATCAGTGTTAATTGTTGACCCGGACATCTCGGTGGAAGAGTCCGTATGTGTATGATACATAGTTGGGTCAAACAACAACATATGAAAAGAGTCAAGATCAGTATCAAGAGGATCATCAAATTCGCTGCTGTCGACATCCATTAAGTCGACAGAACATACCTGAGCAATAGGTTCGGAGGGTACACTTCCCAACTTGTAAATGTTCAGCTCTATTGACCTATTCCTGAAGGATAGGATCATAGAACAGTTACGACAGTTGATAATAGCATTGGAAGTGGCCAAAAAGGGGACGACCTAAAATCACCGGAATTTGATTCCGTGGGTTCGCTACAGGCTGTGTATCAATTGCAATAAAGTCCACAGGGAATATGAATTCTTCGATTTTTATTAACACATCCTCCAGTTCACCCCTAGGTTTGGTGATAGATCGGTCAGCCATCTGGAGAGTTATGCTCGAAGGTTTCAACTCTCCGATACCTAGTTGCTCGTAAACCGAATATGGAAGCAAGTTAACACTAGCGCCAAGGTCTAGTAGAGCACGGTTAATGTGTTTTTCCCCAATAGAAATGGAAATAGTAGGATATCCAGGATCCTTACGTTTCCTTAGTAATTGTTGGGGGAAAGCCGTATCTACTGTTTTTGCCATGAATATCTTCTTGGGCACTTGAGTCTTCCTCTTCCTAGTGCACAAGTTCTTAAGAGTTTTCGCATATGACGGAACTTGTTGGATAGCATATAGAAGAGGGATGTTGATGTTAACTTGCTTAAAAATGTCCATGATCTTCTCCATATGTGGACTCAGTGTGTTTGCCCTTAACCGATTAGGGTAAGGTGCTTTAGCAATAAGCGCTGGGTCCATCATAGGAGAAGGAAATGGGTGTGGAACCGATCCCAGAATAGAAGTGGGGATCGTCCGTGGAGGAGTAAAAGAGGTGGGCTGAAGTGGCGAGCCTTTTGGGAAACGAAGAATAGGCTCGTGAGAAGGCGGTGGGGTAGAAGAACTGGGGTCAGAATTAGAAGTGTGTGTGTGAGGAAGGGTCTCATCCGGGATCTTATTGATTGATTTTTCAGTATCATCAAACTCTTCGCCAACATGATTGTCAAGCACTCTTCCAGATCTCAACGTGATTGCATCCACATGATGTGAATATCCGGGATTGGGTAAGGGTTGAGCTGGAAGTTTCCCTTTCTCTCTTGCACTCATTTCGGCTTTTAGTTGTGTAATTTGTTCTTCCATCGATTTGATATTCTCATTTTGAAAGATAATGATCTTCATCACATTCTCGACGGAAGATTGCAAACTTGCCATCCCTTGGATGGATTGTTTCATGAAAATATCCAAGGTTTGTGCTAGTGCAGAGGTGTTATCAGTACCGGTCAATTGCAAAGGTTTTCATGTGGTGCAAAAGTGATGGCCGGATTTTGGAAGTTTTGTGATTGGAAGGGGTGCTGACTCAATTGAAGTGGTGGATGCTGTTGTGGTGGAGGGACCCTTTGGAAATTATTTTGGGTTGGAACCGTGTTTTGAGATTGTGATTGGTTCCAAGCAAAGTTAGGGTGATTCCTCTAACCCTGATCATATGTGGAGGAAGATGGATCATTTCTAGGTCTTTGAAATGCGGCATTGGTATGCTCATGACCTTGAAACGGACATTCTTCCGTCAAGTGAGACGGATCAGAACAGCATCCACATACATTTTTGGAGAGTGATATTTGATTTAGGGTGGCGGCTAAAAATTTGTTTTCCATAGTCTCGAGTTTCTTGTGTATAGCTGCAATGTCAGCTCTAACTCCTATGGAAATATCATTGCCATCCCTAGACGATTGACTCACACCCTCCCACTGTAAAGATTTTTCAGCGAAATTTTTTAGAAAATTCCAGGCTTCCCCATCATCTTTATTCATGAAGTTGCCTTGACACATGTATTCAAGGGTCTGTCTTGTGTTAGGATTAATGCCCTCATAAATGATTCGCCACAGTTCCCATCTCGGGATGCCGTGATGTGGACATTGGACTAACAGATCCTTGAAACGTTCAAGACATTTTGAAAATGTTCATTTGGAAGCTGGGTGAATTGATAGATTTCTCTACGGACTCGAGCTGTTTTGTGATGTGGGTAAAATTTCTTAAGGAATGCTTTGACGAAGTCTTCCCAATTTGAAATGGAATGTGCGGTAGTGTTATATTGCCACTTCTCGGCTAAATCGCACAAAGTAAATGGGAGAAGACGAAGACGTAAAGCATCCACAGACAACTGTGAGGTACCCATCATTGCGCATACATTTTCAAATTTCGTGATAAACACGTATGCGTCTTCAGACTCGAGACCGTGAAATTTTGGTAGAAGGTTGATGTATTGGGGTTTTATTTGAAAATTTTCCTCGTTGGCTGGTGGAATGGAAAGACAGGTGGAAAGGGGGCCTCGTGTAGGGTAGCACCTCTCTTGGAGAGAGATGCGAGGTGGATTCTGCGCACCAACGGCCGGCGGCAGGGTAGTGGAAAAGAAGTTCGATGGAGACGGATCCATCGATGTGGTTGTGGTGGTGGGTAAAAGAAAGGGTAAATGTAGAAATACCGACTTTTGGGTCGATGAGGAAACGCGGACTAAACAGGCACTAGAATCCTGTTGTCCAGCCTATCTTGCACTAAAAAGGGTTAGTACAAGTGGCAGCGTGATTTATAATTAGGGGAGAGAATGAATGTGATTGGTGTTTGTTCTGAAAAAGATACGGATTTTTGAAAAAATGATGCAACACAACAAATGCAACACACAAAACCCAAATACTAGGGTCACCTAGGTCAAATCTTTAGACCGCTCCTTACTGCCAAAAGACAAGTCGCAGGATAGAATCCTCCACTTCCTCTTTGTCCCCCTGCGGCCAGGTAAGTGCCAGGTAAGTGGGAAGGTACTCCACTACGTAAGTAGTGGGACTAATTAATAACCACTAGCCTTCGACACACTTGCCTTAGACACCACAAGAAAACGCGGATAAGCAATGAATTACCCATGGCCTTCTTCTGTCCTAAGTGAGCGCGTTGGTCCTTAGAGTCATCTCTAGATATCTTTTAATTAATGAAGGTAATGCGGATGCAAGTTTGTGATTTTCGGGGCTTAGGAAGGGTAATGAACTCCCCACCTAATCTGAATTTGGTCGTGCCCCTTAATTTCCTTATTAATTATGCAAACAACCAAGAAACAAAAACACGCACAATTTTAATTTGCTTTTTGCGGCGCTGCGATTATTTGCAAAGAAACCTGCAGAAATTTATTAGTTGGAGCAGAGAAAGGAGGAGATAAGAAAGTTAGAAGATACCTGAAAAATTTTGGTGGAATGATGACGTCATCACGCGGCGGATCCGCCGCAAATGAGCGCTAATGCCGCGGAATCGCGGTCCCTTGAAGTGATCACTGCACTGAAATTTTTGGTAGTGTTTCTAATTGTCTCCTGATCTCTCTGGAATATTCAGAAAAAATTTTCCACGGCTCCACAAATTCCAGAATTTCTCGCAATCAAATCACAACAACACGTATTAGTGTTTGCGTGAATTTTGATCTAAAAATTATAATGGAATAAATTTTTCAACTCAAATTTCAAAATACGAACAATTAGCGTACTATCCCCGGCAACGGCGCCATTTGATTGAATTTGGTTTCGGATTGTGTAAATCAATTCAAATGATCTCCGGCAACGGCGCCATTTGATTGTAAAAGAATTTCTCGTTGTGTAAATCAATTCAAATGATCCCCGGCAACGACGCCATTTGATTGAATGAAATTCTTGATGTGTAGTATGAAAATTGTAAAGAAATCACAACCAAAAATTATTTGACCGCAATCAACTACTGTGTCGGATGTAGATTGTAAGTGAGTGCGGATCGTCCACAGGGACAGTGTAATCGTTCGTCTTTTGAATTAGATGAGTCGAAACTTTAATGAAAAGAAAACAAAACAATTCATGATTTAAAGAATTGAAGTTCAAGAATTAGAAAAATCTTGATCTAATAACAAGAAAAAGATAGAATCAAGAATTGATAGTTTGCTGATTTTTCCAAACTAAATATCAAGAATCGAAATGAGGCTCGTAGGAATCGATCGGATCTAAAGATGTGATATAATCTTACAATTACGTATTCTTATCATTCGATGAATTGATACTAGATCGATGATGATCGACAAGAATTAGGGATTTCTAGTGAAACTAGGGTTTCATTTTATCCCTTGTTCTTTCGTCGATATCATTCACATTCTAGCCTCTAGTAAATTCAAGAAACGATCGTAGATCCCTAATTTCGAGCGATCACAATCAAGTTTGGAGGGAAATTCAAATTTCCTCAACAAAAGTTAGTTAGAGGAGAAGCTTCTAGATGTGATTAGTTCGGAGGGAGCTTCTAGAAATAGTTTGTTAGAAGCTTAATTAGGATTAGCTTTGCTTAATGATTTTTGCTGATCTGGTAGTAGCTTCGAGATCCTTCTGGAATTTGACATATATAAAAGGAATGTGGGACCAGAGCTGAGAATTTTGCACTAAAAATGAAGCGATGACGTGGCAGAAGCGCCGCGGAACCGCGGCGCAAGCCGGCTCCCACCGCGGTTCCACGGCTCTTTAGGGGCTTCATGGCTTGGGATTTCTGGTGCTTCTTTGGGCTGAAATATGGGCCTTTATAGGATATGTTGAATTGTATTTTCCCCTTTGGATTGCTACCAGATCTCACACCTTTGAGTTGGCGTAATGTTTGATCAGCAAAATGACAATTTTGGCTTTTCTTCCGGATTTTCCTGCATAATTTCTCAAGACAAGTGTTGCAAAATATAGGGATGATGTGATGCTATGAAATGCAGTCAATTTCCCTCAAAGTGCCGGCTTTAATGTCTAACACATGCAATATGATATTTAACGATTGATTTGCTAATATGTGAAATATGAATACCGAACACTTCTAAATGAGTGCAAAAGATAGGGAAATTGCCGTGTTAAAAATACATTATTTTCGACTGATCACCAGGGTTGCTGAGATATACTGGTAAGTGTTATCAGTAGTTTCTCAAACTGTTATAGACCTCATATCGACACGACTTATCGAGCTACTGGGGTCTGACATTTACCACCCCTAGGCGAGATATGCGACATATCAGACGACGAGACCGGACTGTATGGGAGTGATACTGTTTGGATTCACAGGAGAATGTACATGCTTGCTTGTTGATCTTCTGAGCGCTCAATACCTGGGTAGCTGTTACGTTTAGCTGACCGCTTGCAGCTTGTGGGTGTTTGATATGATCATCACCTACTGCCGGCGTATTGACGATTCTTTAGAGTCCTACACAGAGGTTTCTTGACTCAGGAAAAACGGAGTAGGGGCACGTATGTGATATGTGCGGGACCGAGGATAATGCGCTATGAGATACCGTATTCTATTCTCGCGATATTTGATATCAGCCGGGTCATCGGATCAAGTGTTGATTCGATGAATCGGTACGGATAAATATTAGTCGGTTATATGCGATATAGCCGGATTGTCGGATCAAGTGTTGATTCGATAATTTAATGTATAATAATATATATGATATATTAAATTACATTAACTAATATTATCTCACTAAAAGATTCTTTTTCTCACTCGGGTAAAACATTGATATATATGCGATATATGTTAATTGTATTATTTTATTTTGTTACAATAAATATTATATATGTGATATATAATATTGTAACATGATATGGTTATTAATACAACATGTTTAGTGGAGATTAAATATGGTTAGGGTTTGATTAGGGTTAATCATTTCTAGAAGTTTCTAGAAGGTTTTCCTTTTTGTTTTGGAAAAGATATTTTGCAAGATATTTCTTTAACTCAACCCTAAACCCTAACCCTAGTTAATTCTCTACAATGGTTACTTGAACCATGGTTGCATTTCTAACCTTATCAAAGTCTATCATTATTCATCATCTTCTTCCTTCTTCTTCTTTTGAGCAAAAAGCTTTCTAGCTTTTTGCTTTGTGATGAAAATGAGTGAGAATGAGAAAAAAAATGAGAGCAAAAATCATACTTCATCATCCTCATCTACCCTTGCCATTTAGATGAGGGTGTTCACATCATTTTATGAGTGTTAGCTTATGTTATTGAAACTTCAAGGTATATCATCTTTGTATCGAAGATCGGAAGAAAGACTGCATCTTTCTCTTCATGGAACCTCTCGAGAGTCCGGAACACTATGATCGCAGTTAAGGAACCTAAACACGGAGCTTAAGAAGTGAAGGATCGGATCTACAAAGGTTGTAATCCCTCTCACTTAGTGTTAAACTGTTTAACATACTTGTTTTCGCCTAAGCCCTAGTTTAAAGATCCGGCTTCCGGTTGTTCGGCACGGCTAAAATTTTAATCGGGTATGGTTGATGCCTCATAGACCCTTGTGGCAGTGCCTAGCAACCCTACAGTGGTATCAGTGCCAACCTAGATCTTTAGGCGAAGTCTAGACGAAGTTTAATGTCCGATCGAACCCGGAAAACCCGATAAAACCCCTTCTCTGGAAATTTTTCAAAAATGTGATTTTTGTGAATTAAAAATGCTCAGAAATATAAGAAAGGAAATATAGAAATTACTGTGAAGTACGGACCCTTGATTCGATCACGTGACCGCGGAACCACGGCCAAACCAAGCACGTGGCCGCGGATCCGCGGTGGAACAGTGCCGTTGGGGCCAGCAACTTCACAGTAATAATTCTGGGTTCTTTTTCAGTCTTCTGGGAATTTCTAATTTACTCAAAGTTTTCTAGGTTGTATTGGGGACTCGTTGTTACGATCGGATATTATAACTTCGTTTAGTTTTGTCCGGATAATTTTTAGAAACTGTTAAAAAGTTCGAACGGATATCAATAACTCACTTTTTCCCCTGTCGGAAATTTTTTCAAAAGTTGGATTTTTCCTCGAGTTTAAGAATGTTCTAAGTCGTGCAAGTAACGCGGTGGACCCTCTAGATGACAACAGACCTTAACTCGATTATGTGACCGTCTTGAACTGCCTTTTGAACCTTAGGGTTTGGGGCAGTACGGCGTGCCACATGTAAGGCGTTGGCTTGACCCTTCTACGGCTGGACCATTAGTACTGTGGCATGTGATGGATGTTTTTAAACTGATTTCAAGTGTTGAGATATATTGGGGAAATCTTGGGTGTTTGATTATTCGATCGGAAAGTTTAACATTGTCTGTTTATCTGGATTGTGATACAATATTTGGAATCCACAAGAAGTTATGAGATAACTAATTTGAATATTATAAACATAGCGGTTTAGTCTCAAATGATCGGTTGCCACGGGATTTTGATGTGATCAAAAGTACGTCGCAATCACGTAGCGTACGCGGATACTCGCCGGGTTAGCTTAACAGACAGCCATGCCCCATAGCCCCGACCAAGTGACTTTAGGAGAACCCCGTCGCCAAAAGCATCCGTTCGGGTGCTCGCGGCAGCGGTGTTCCGCCTTAGTGCACTTCGTCGACGGCATCCGGGGGTGCGGCCGTCTACTAAAGTTTGCGACGAGCATTCGATCAGGATGTCGGGAATCTTGTTGAATTGCCCGACTTGATATTGAAAAGAGTTTTCGATAATGAGACTAAAATGCGGGTTTATAATTGTTAGGCATGCGATGTCTAAGGAATTCATTTGGTTAGGCATTTGATGTCTAAAAAGGTTGCGGATTTCAACTGTTGTAGTTTTACACTTTCTTTTCTGTGACCGTAAGCGTAGTATGTGGTGTATCGCCGGCTTCGTTGCTATACATCAACGACAATCGGGATACGCATACTTGCTTACGTTGATGATATGAGATATTATGTGTTGCTGTGATATGTTATATTGGATCGTCGTGTTTGAATAGCCGGGGGTTTTTATGTGAGATGAGAGTTTTTCTTTTTCATTAATGTAAAATTCATTTGTATGTAATATTCTTTTATTGGGGCACTTCCAGGTTGTGGAAGATGTCACCGTTGTATATTATTTACTTTTCCGCATTAGGTAGACCCAAGGAGGGGAGCACAAGTAACCGGGTTCTAGGGTCCAGTGGGAGACCATCTCGAGGAGTCGAGACCGGGTCTCCTAACCCTAGAATTGGCAGTGTTTCTTGCCGCTCTCGTAGGGGTCTAGGGATGTGGGTTTGGTTATTCATCGCGACCGTGGAATCCGTGTTTTATACAGGCTCGTATTGAAAACACGGACGTCCTAGTATATCCAATATTTCATATATGTTCTTCTGCTGCAATGTTCTGTGATGAGATCATATTACTGCCTGAGATGAATGTTTATATTATATATATGAGATATATGTTATATTGCAGATTTCGTTTTCAAATGTGATGCTTGTGAAGCATAATTAAAAATGGGACTTCATTAATGCGGTTAATGAAATAAAAGAAACCTAAGATGTTGTAAAAACTTGTTTAAAAACTGATAGCTCTAGTTCTTGCTTTGCATAGCGGTGTTCCTTGTAGAACATCTAGCACCTTATTCGATAAGGAAAGAGCCGAGATCCCTTCACCGGGAGTGACCTCTTTAGTGAAACTAGAAGATGCTACAAACTCGGTTTGTCTTCTGATTGCTTCTATAGTTCTGGCTTTGCATAGTGATATTTGTGAAATATCCTGCACCTTATTCGATGAGGAAAGGGCCGACGATCCCTTCACCGGGAGTGACCCCTTTAGAAAAACTAGAAAAGCCTAAAAACACTCCATTTAAAAATCACTCGATTCTACAATGATATCAAGTTCATTACGCAAAAGGTTTTCTTAAAAACATGTCGTAGCCCTCCGTCATTTCAGATAAGTATTGGTTAGTATTCGTGCTACGTTTGTTGACCTTAGCCAAGGCGTAGTGTGCGGTAGCTGTTTAGTGCTTATCTGTATAAGCATATGATGCGATTGAGTTAGGGTAGTCGTGCGACTTTGTTGACCTTAGCCAAGGGTCGTGCGACTTTGTTGACCTTAGCCAAGGGTCGTGCGGGTGGGTTTAATTCAATCGGGAAATGACGGGTTGAACTTGGCTAGCACTTATTATTTGTTGACCTTAGCCAAGGTCATAAGCTGCTAGGGGTAAAATATTATTGGGAATTTCAAGTATTGAAATTTGCAATGAGATTGCATACCTTCTATGAGATGGTTGGATCCCGATACCCGCTGCGAGTAAGAGTTACTTTTGGGAGAGTTTTACACATTACAATTAGCCGATCAAGTAGGTGTCTAGAAAGGTGTTAACGGGGTTACGCCTCTGGGAAAACGAGTTTACATTAATTAGGTTTGTGCGAAAGCACGGGGGACCTCCCTCAAAGTACCGACACTGGCCTGGCTGAATGATTGGAAAACTTGTAGCGTGTAATTAATCCCGGCTAGTCTTTCCTTTTAGGGTTTGAAGGAAGATTTGATTAAAACAGTGGGAGACATCCTGATTAGATATATTAGATAACCAATCTAATCTTGCAAGAGCATACGCTGAGTGTTTTCTTCTCTCTCTCTCCAGGTAGAGACTATATCACTCCTTAATCAAGATAATAAAACGGATGTATTGACCGAACCCGCTTGTTATACTGAGCTGGGGAACGTTGGTCCCGCTCCAACTTATAACTGTTATAAGACAGAGCAGGAAATTGGGGAATACAAGAATTCCCGTGCCGCCCAAACGAAGAAAGTGCATGCTGATGCATCATCTTCGGGTGTGTTCATTACATAGAATTGTTTCTCAGTATCCTTTACATCCTGGGTATGAGATACCGAATCAGGATCCTGCATATGTAATCCGTTACATGGGCTACAGATAGGTAGAGAACTGAGAACGGGTGATAAGTTTCATGAGATAGAAACAGTGCAAGTGTTGCAGCCAAGTCTGTTGGTCACTATCACCATGTATTACCAGAATACATTGATTCTAAACGAATGTTATTAGATACCGAACCTGATGTACAACATCATATCAGTCTCTTTATTAGTAAAGAAGGGATATAATTTTGTATTGTTGGATAATGTTTTGATCATTTCCTATATCAAGGGTTGATCGGTTCAGGCACGTTATCTAAAAGCATAGACGTTCTAAATCAAACCACAGTTCTTAGTATACAGAACACACACAAGAGGAAGAGTTCAGAAATGAACGAATCCTTCTTGAGGCATTGTAGACTAGGTCATATCAATGCGACCCGACTAGCTGAAGTTACATATAGATGCATATTTAAATTAGTTTGAATTTACATCTTATGAAACTTGTCGGTCATGTCACAAAGATACGATGACCATAGCTCTGTTTATTGGAAACAAAGAAAGAGTTAGTGAACTCTTGGGATTGATACATGCCGATGTGTCACGACCCGAAAGAGCACGTGACTGGCCCTTGAACCATATGAAGTCTATAGGACTCCATCTGATCGAAGTAAGCCAAAAGCCCAGAAATCTAAAACCATTTTTAAGAATAAGTAAGGAAACTGGTTTAAAGAAGTGAAGAAAACATGTTTGAAATCAAGGTTTTTAAATAACTAAGCCGAAGGTGCGTTTTAAAAACAGTAAGTCTTTTCTAAAAATTTCGGCAGAGTTTCTTTTGTAAAACTGGCCCCGAATGGGGTACAACAAGAATAACAATATATATGCAATGATAAAGGCATCCCCAAGCGGGAGCTAGCTCTTCGTCAATAGACGGTCAGAACCCCACATGCAACAGTAATATATAACGCCAAGTGGCGAGGAGCAAATCAAAAAGAAAGCTCAAAAGCAACAGAAAACCACAATACTACTAAGCGCGACTCTAAGGTCGAATAATACATCACTAAGTCTAGGTCTGAAACAATATACAAGTTTTGGTTGATGGAAATACTAGATACAATGAAATAAATAAATACAATGGTGATTCTTGATGCGAAAGAATCCACCTACCAAAAGAAAATCACCCGCAAGAAAGAAGTGTGCCAGAAATGCCGCAAAGAACCTGTACGGCAGAACCTGCAAGAACTGTGGCACAACGGGGGTGAGTTGCCAACTCGTGAATAGAAACATCTACAAGCAGAAACCGAATGCAATTCATAAACCTAAGGCAACGATCAATAATATAACCACAAGAGTACATCTGAGTGTAATAGGGTGGCAAGGTAACATCTAAACATGTATGTAGTGCCAGGTACTCAGGTAATCACATGTCAGCAGTGTAAGGTATGTCTGCATGAAGTAACTATGATGAAATATCAATGATATCAATACACATATATTAGCGTCCCATACCACTAATATTGGTGTAAGGATATATATAACAGTGCCCTCATACCCTGTTATATATACAAATGAAGTATGATCAGTGTAAATCCAGTCTGTATATGAACCAAGTCTGTATGTATGTGGAACCCGTCCACTCGTCACCCACTGACGATAAGCATCATGTATGCAAGTATGAGGATATAAACAATATCATGGAAAAACATCATGAAAACCCGTTCCTAGCATCGACACGTAAATCCTCATCCATATGGGGCTCCGTCAATCCGGGTCAGCCCTCTCTCAAAGTATATACCGGGAATCCGTCAGTCCGGGTCATCCCTCTCTCAATCCATCGGGCATCCGTCAGTCCGGGTCAGCCCTCTATCAATCCATCGGGCATCCGTCAGTCCGGGTCAGCCCTCTATCAATCCATCGGGCATCCGTCAATCCGGGTCAGCCCTCTCTCAGAGTATATATCGAGAATCCGTCAGTCCGGGTCATCCCTCTCTCAGTACATCGGGCATCCGTCATTCCGGGTCAGCCCTATATCAATCCATCGGGCATCCGTCAGTCCGGGTCAGCCCTCTCTCAGTACATCCTCTAGCACCGAGAAAACACGGGGCGATGCCCCAAATATCATATCAAGGGAACCGGGTTTTTCATAAAAGAGTATCTTTTCTTAAAAAATCCCACGGTCCTCAAAGTCAGAAATCACATGAAAAACCAACATCAGGAAGTAAATCCAATGCGATGTGCTATGCAGTCAATCCATGATGTATGCGACATGTAAAGAACAGTAATCATATCGTAAATCATGCATCATGGAATAGTAATGTGCATATGTCGAAGGAAGAATCATCTCATGAATGCAATAGTACTACAGTGTAGTGGCATGGCAATTATCGATGATAAAGTGTGTGAGCCGGCAAATAGTGTATGTGGAACATACGCATCATCGATAATGGTGCTGGTGTCCTAACAGCATGATAATAATATAGCAATGAGCATATGCCAGCAATGCGAATAGCATGAAGATGCAGAAATCTAGTAGTCAACACCACAGAGAAGTATCTACTATGCAACTACATCTGAGTATCAGGAGGGGTAGGTGTGGAAACCTCCTAAATCTGAGTCGGTATATACATGAGGATATATAGTCGGTGATCTCGCCTCAATGTCATATCATAAGATATCCTCGAGTTATGAGTGCGGATCTATCATCAATATCGGCGCGTACGGTAAATCATCGTACGGCATCCCCAATAGCTGGGTAGGGGTCAACATCTCACTGTCTCATCACATAACAGATATCACCATCATCAGATCATAAAGTCTGGGGGTACTACTCTATGTCTAGTACAAATCGATACCATCAGTAAGTATGCATGCGGGGGTAAACACATATCCCAAGCCCGCAAGAAGCACAAGTCATATCCCACATATGAATCGTATCAACTCACCGATCCCAGGGCACCAAGCCCACACCATCGACTCATCTCCAAGGTCATCGCATATCATCAATCACAGTGCAAGTACAAGTGATAAGCAAGGGTGTGTGTATAGGTGTAATTTTATCCTAGGGTTCGCGACTATGAACTGCACTAGTCACTTCTAACCCTATACTATCCATAATACACCTAATATCACAATAACTACATAATAATCTATCTACGGACCACGGGGGTGCTATACGCCATCCACCCGACTTCCCCCTGTAGATATAATCTACTCACCTTGCATCACCATTTGCGGACGTCACCACGCATTTGCTTGTCGTCCCGAAGTCTTCATGGGTACCTACACATCAAATATCGTATATGCGCATTAAAACCAAATCCAATCTAAAACGGCGCATGAAATCCAAAACGATATGATAAGGGGGCCTATAGGTGAGAACCTATGGCACGCCTTCAAAACCATCAACAAATCCTCTATATCGTCCTATAAACGACAAATAGTCGAAGCAAAACACATTCCACCATTTCAGAAATGAAAATACGGAATACGGAAACTAAAGTCCAAAACAGCAACTCATGAAATGTGTTCCAGATTTCACCCTAGAAAGAATCTGTCAAAACTAGAAGTACCCAAGGCCAAGAATAGAGGAAATGGGGCTATGCACAGAAAACGAGGTGATTCCTCACTGGTCTGGCCGCAATTTGCGGCCAGAATGGAGATTTTGGCGGCCTCAAGGTGGAGTGGGGAGCTAGGGTTTTGGGTGTTGCCTCTATGGTGCCTGCACATCTCAATTTCCACTCAATATTATTTTAGGTTTCTCGGGGTGTTAGCAGATTCTAATTAACAGTGACAGATTCCAGTTTTTCTCCCGATATTGGTTTCTAAAATCCGTATTCTGGTTCAAGCTTCAGGTTTTGGGTTCCAATTCAAACACTTGTGTGTTGGTAAGACCTCTACTGAGCTCAATTTCATAATACAACACCAATTTCCCTCAAACCCTAACTAGGTTTTCACCAAGTCCATAATATCACACAATATCGATTAAATCTTAACATGGGTTTATAGGAAAGGCTATAATTAAGCTAATGGTTCAGTAATTACCTCCATTAGCAACTCAAGAATTTTCTTGAGTTGCCCCTAGTTGCCAAAATCCTTGCTTCTTTAGCTCTATGTGTAGATCTAGGGATTTTGCACAATTTCGATGAAATGGACATGAGCTTTTGGGGTTGTTTTTGAGATGAAGAAAGGGGTTGAAGGTGGAGGAAGGGGGGGGGGGAAAGGAAGCAGCAGCAGCAGGAGCCATGGGGGAGGGAGAGAAATGAGGAGGAGTGAAGGAGTATGGCTAAGGATGCTAAGTCAAAGCCCACCTCTCTCTCTCACCTACCCTCATCATTACATTTTCTTTTCTTTTCCTTTCCTTTTAAAATCCAAACCTTCTCACATCAATAGTAATCCCAAAAGAAAACCATGGGTAGAAAATGCACAAGTGTAGAAAAGTGGTATGTGCAAGTTTTGCACAAAATTGCCAAAAAACCCAATTAGCGATTTTAATCGCGATTAGCACTAAATTAGTGTCAAACTAATCACAAAAACTTAAAAATGTCATAATTCACTAATTTACCCTATTTTAGAATTTTCCATAATTTTTCATAATTTTTCTAACATTTTTCCTATTTATTTGCATTTAATATTAAAATAATCAATAAAATAATATTAAATTATAAAAATTCCCAAAATTAATATTTTATATTTTTTTAAAATGTTACAATCTACCCCCCTTAAAGAAATTCGGTCCCCGAATTTAAATTTAAACCCCCAATACTAAAACAATTTCAGTAATAATCCAATTTGTCGGGGCTCCGAAAATATCAATACAGAGAGAATATCATAAAATGTACTGCTCTACTAGAAATCAATCCCCAAAATGCATATATAAGAATATCCTATGCGTCTGGTGCGTAAGGAATCAAAATCCATAAATGTGTCAAACAGGTATACAAAACAACATCTAGGTGCAGCTGGTGTGCACGAAACATCTGTCGTAGGCAACGTGTATGCCTGACAGAAAAATCAAGTGCATGTGACATGCACGAAGAATCACGATTTAGTGCATCTGGCGTGCACCAAAATCGTATATCAAAACACTAAAGGTGCATGAAAACTACGCTGGAAGTGCAAATCAAATCACTGCATACGGTAGGCATGAAATCTCAATCAATATCTCAAATGTAATAACTCTGCGCAAAATATATAAATATCCAGTGGGTGCATGAAACCAATATCATGAAACTCAGTCATCAAAACTAAATCACGCAAATAGAACACCCAAAATACCGAAATCCAAAATGACGGATACGTGATAATCAAATCACAAAATCACAAATCATAAATACCGTCGTCGGTAGTTCCTCCTCCAAGGTCGAGAAGGAGTCGGCGCATCCACTGCTAGCAGCGCAGGATATCTACGTGCCTCTTGCTCATGGTCTGGCGTCCTCTGACTCTGGGTCCTTATCTTCTCTGTGGGTTACCAATCTCTCAGTCAATCGGCTCATCGGCCCTGTCAGATGTGTTAACGGGGACGATTCCGTTCTGGCACTTCTCTGGTCACCTCTCGGTCAATCCTCACGACCACTCGTAAGGCAGCAAATCACTGGCGTCGGCCTCTGGCTCTCTGAAAGCACGTCACACATCTGATCCTGGGTGCAATCATCATGGCAGCAATGTCCTGGAAGGAATCCTGCTCAAGGTCTCTTCCAAGCATGCCTATGCCGATCTGTACAGAGGCTGGCCTTCCTGCACAACCTCTTCTCGCTCAAAGACACCTGTGTCCTCAGCATAATATTTCCTCAGAAACTGGTCACCTCCCAACGTCTCTGTAAGCAAATCAGGTCTCTAGTCTCGACGGGAAGCAATGACAGCTCATCAGTGTCTCACACGAACCTCTTGGTCCAACTGTCTCTATCGTCGTCCACTATGGCGCCATGCTAAGCTACGATGCACTGCACTGTTCTCGGCCACGGTCAATCTCAAGTCTCTCACACGGACTCGAAATCGCGTATTCTGTAGCTTCATCACTCTGTAGCAGATGTCAGGCCGAACTGGTCCTCGGGAACACGTCCCAACCATCGGAGGAATACTCGTCACTCGTCCGTCCTTGATCAATTCGCAAAGCATCTGGTTACGTTCCTTATCCGAACCTGGTCAACTACCTCGTCGACAAGGCTGAACTCTATCTTGTTGGGTGTGCGCAAAACGACCACTCCTGGTCTAGGTCTTCTCGTATCGTACTCCAGAAAGGTCCTGCCGAGATTCCTTTCTCAAATCTCAATCATGCCGATTTGCCCGGAAGTCGTCATCCAATGCTGAAGCTGAAGCTTATTCCAGAACGGCTGCATACTTATCGCGCTTCTTTCTGGAAGATATATCCATATACCACGCCTCGGGGTGCGTATCACATCTCTGATGTCAGCGGAGTGGGACGTCATCTCGTCGAAATATCTTGCGAACTCTTTTCTTCACTCTGCGTCAATGTCGACTGATTCGGACTCGTCTCATCATGGCTGTATGTACTGTGCTCCAACGGCTATGCTCGCATCTGGAGTCTCCCAAGCAGTATCCCATCACGATATCCGAAAGATGTCGAACCATCCGATCGACTCGTCAGATCTTCATAATCCCCCAAGAGCTCACATCTCGGGTACAGTTTAATAGTATCGAGTACATGCCGCAGCGTCAGTGGTCCAGCCGTAGAAGGGCAAACCCAAGCCTCACTAATGGCGCCGAGGAACCGCCGCAAACCCGAAGGTTCAAAGGCTTTCACACGGTCATTAAGTCGAGTTAGGGTTTCATTCTTCTAGAGGGTCCATAGAATCACCTGCATGTCTTTCCGTATACTTTAAACCTGGAAAATGGCTCCTGACATTCGATCGCCTCAATCGACTCTCAACGAACCTGCGTGAAGTCGTCTCTATCTGGAATCGATCCACCTGATGACTCGCATCGGGGTAAGCAAACTCACCACACGTCCTAGTCATTCATCCTCGGTGACTAGCGACTCGCTATCATATCTCCAAGAACATGCTTATGCTGCAGTAGCTCCAATCATCTGGGCGATAACTCATCATTTGCAGCAACAACTGGCCCATATGTCTGTACGCCGAACAACGCCTCAATCCTCCAGGAAAGGCAACGCATTGGCGGTCATCTCTGAATCGGTCTGCTCTATATCTGAGTAAGACTCTCCACACTGGAAATCTTCAACTCAACTGGGCCCGCTCTGGCGCAAAATCGGACGAATCACCTTCGTCTCTCAAATCGGTTAGACTAGCTATCGTCTGTCGCATATCTGCCCGAAAGCTCCGGCAATCTCAGCTCGTAAGCTCCGAAGGCAACATCCTGTCAATCTCAGCCACAGCCGGTCCATCTGTCTGCACGGTAGGTGACATCACAATCTCTGAGGTATGTTGTACATCAACAGTCCTCTCTCAACTGCAGCTCTAACAATGGCCCGATCATCCGGTGCAAGACCAAGCACTCGCCTCCACTAGAGGTCACAATCACCAACACTAACTCGAGACGTCCCCATGTCACCAGAAAACACAATGGTCGGACCTCGTACCAAACGAGCTCACACCGGCCGTAACCCTAGAAGCAGCCCAAACTGCGCTCAAACATGGTGACAGGAACCTCAATCGAGTATCAAGGAGAGCACATCAATGGCAAGGAAGAGAACAACAGATCCAAAGTGGATACATGACCATAGGAAGGAACAGTATCAATGAAGGTATGATCATGAAACTAATAAAATAGGGGATCTCAAATGGATGTATAATCCTGGATATGAAGAGAATCATTGATCTAAAAAAAAAATGTACATCCTAAGGTTCCTTAAGCGGAGTGGCGTGTCGTAAGTATGCCGCGGAACATACCAACGGTATGTCACTCTACTTTAGTCACCTAATCCATCAACCAAGGGTCATCCTAATACGACGAATGTTCGGGTCGAATACCCCCTCGACCAAGTCTAAGTTCCATAAGATCAAGCCTAAGTTCCGTATATAAACAACGCCCTAGGCTCCACATAGTCAAACTCAGACTCGAACCAAGGTCAACCTAGCGCTCTGATACCAACTTTGTCACGACCCGAAAGAGCACGTGACTGGCCCTTGAACCATATGAAGTCTATAGGACTCCATCTGATCGAAGTAAGCCAAAAGCCTAGAAATCTAAAACCATTTTTAAGAATAAGTAAGGAAACTGGTTTAAAGAAGTGAAGAAAACATGTTTGAAATCAAGGTTTTTAAATAACTAAGCCGAAGGTGCGTTTTAAAAACAGTAAGTCTTTTCTAAAAATTTCGGCAGAGTTTCTTTTGTAAAACTGGCCCCGAATGGGGTACAACAAGAATAACAAAATATATGCAATGATAAAGGCATCCCCAAGCGGGAGCTAGCTCTTCGTCAATAGACGGTCACAACCACACATGCAACAGTAATATACAACGCCAAGTGGCGAGGAGCAAATCAAAAAGAAAGCTCAAAAGCAACAGAAAACCACAATACTACTAAGCGCGACTCTAAGGTCGAATAATACATCACTAAGTCTAGGTCTGAAACAGTATACAAGTTTTAGTTGATGGAAATACTAGATACAATGAAATAAATAAATACAATGGTGATTCTTGATGCGAAAGAATCCACCTACCAAAAGCAAATCACCCGCAAGAAAGAAGTGTGCCAGAAATGCCGCAAAGAACCTGTACGGCAGAACCTGCAAGAACTGTGGCACAACGGGGGTGAGTTGCCAACTCGTGAATAGAAACATCTACAAGCAGAAACCAAATGCAAGACATAAACCAAAGGCAACGATCAATAATATAACCACAAGAGTACATCTGAGTGTAATAGGGTGGTAAGGTAACATCTAAACATGTATGTAGTGCCAGGTACTCAGGTAATCACATGTCAGCAGTGTAAGGTATGTCTGCATGAAGTAACTATGATGAAATATCAATGATATCAATACACATATATTAGCGTCCCATACCACTAATATTGGTGTAAGGGTATATATAACAGTGCCCTCATACCCTGTTATATATACAAATGAAGTATGATTAGTGTAAATCCAGTCTGTATATGAACCAAGTCTGTATGTATGTGGAACCCGTCCACTCGTCACCCACTGACGATAAGCATCATGTATGCAAGTATGAGGATATAAACAATATCATGGAAAAACATCATGAAAACCCGTGCCTAGCATCGACACGTAAATCCTCATCCATATGGGGCTCCGTCAATCCGGGTCAGCCCTCTCTCAAAGTATATACCGGGAATCCGTCAGTCCGGGTCATCCCTCTCTCAATCCATCGGGTATCCGTCAGTCCGGGTCAGCCCTCTATCAATCCATCGGGCATCCGTTAGTCCGGGTCAGCCCTCTATCAATCCATCGGGCATCCGTCAGTCCGGGTCAGCCCTCTCTCAGAGTATATATCGGGAATCCGTCAGTCCGGGTCATCCCTCTCTCAGTACATCGGGCATCCGTCATTCCGGGTCATCCCTATATCAATCAATCGGGCATCCGTCAGTCCGGGTCAGCCCTCTCTCAGTACATCCTCTAGCACCGAGAAAACACGGGGCGATGCCCCAAATATCATATCAAGGGAACCGGGTTTTTCATAAAAGAGCATCTTTTCTTAAATAATCCCACGGTCCTCAAAGTCAGAAATCACATGAAAATCCAACATCAGGAAGTAAATCCAATGCGATGTGCTATGCAGTCAATCCATGATGTATGCGACATGTAAAGAACAGTAATCATATCGTAAATCATGCATCATGGAATAGTAATGTGCATATGTCGAAGGAAGAATCATCTCATGAATGCAATAGTACTACAGTGTAGTGGCATGGCAATTATCGATGATGAAGTGTGTGAGCCGGCAAATAGTGTACGTGGAACATACGCATCATCGATAATGGTGCTGGTGTCCTAACATCATGATAATAATATAGCAATGAGCATATGCCAGCAATGCGAATAGTATGAAGATGTAGAAATCTAGTAGTCAACACCACAGAGAAGTATCTACTATGCAACTACATCTGAGTATCAGGAGGGGTAGGTGTGGAAACCTCCTAAATCTGAGTCGGTATATACATGAGGATATATAGTCGGTGATCTCGCCTCAATGTCATATCATAAGATATCCTCGAGTTATGAGTGCGGATCTATCATCAATATCGGCGCGTACGGTAAATCATCGTACGGCATCCCCAATAGCTGGGTAGGGGTCAACATCTCACTGTCTCATCACATAACAGATATCACCATCATCAGATCATAAAGTCTGGGGGTACTACTCTATGTCTAGTACAAATCGATACCATCAGTAAGTATGCATGCGGGGGTAAACACATATCCCAAGCCCGCAAGAAGCACAAGTCATATCCCACATATGAATCGTATCAACTCATCGATCCCAGGGCACCAAGCCCACACCATCGACTCATCTCCAAGGTCATTACATATCATCAATCACAGTGCAAGTACAAGTGATAAGCAAGGGTGTGTGTATAGGTGTAATTCTATCCTAGGGTTCGCGACTATGAACTGCACTAGTCACTTCTAACCCTATACTATCCATAATACACCTAATATCATAATAACTACATAATAATCTATCTACGGACCGCGGGGGTGCTATACGCCATCCACCCGACTTCCCCCTGTAGATATAATCTACTCACCTTGCATCACCATTTGCGGACGTCACCACGCATTTGCTTGTCGTCCCGAAGTCTTCTTGGGTACCTACACATCAAATATCGTATATGCGCATTAAAACCAAATCCAATCTAAAACGGCGCATGAAATCCAAAACGATACGATAAGGGGGCCTATAGGTGAGAACCTATGGCACACCTTCAAAACCATCAACAAATCCTCTATATCGTCGTATTAACGACAAATAGTCGAGGCAAAACACATTCCACCATTTCAGAAATGAAAATACGGAAACTAAAGTCCAAAACAGCAACTCATGAAATGTGTTCCAGATTTCACCCTAGAAAGAATCTGTCAAAACTAGAAGTACCCAGGGCCAAGAATAGAGGAAATGGGGCTATGCACAGAAAACGAGGCGATTCCTTACTGGTCTGGCCGCAATTTGCGGCCAGAATGGAGATTTTGGCGGCCTCAAGGTGGAGTGGGGAGCTAGGGTTTTGGGTGTTGCCTCTATGGTGCCTGCACATCTCAATTTCCACTCAATATTATTTTAGGTTTCTCGGGGTGTTAGCAGATTCTAATTAACAGTGACAGATTCCAGTTTTTCTCCCGATATTGGTTTCTAAAATCCGTATTCTGGTTCAAGCTTCAGGTTTTGGGTTTCAATTCAAACACTAGGGTGTTGGTAAGACCTCTACTGAGCTCAATTTCATAATACAACACCAATTTCCCTCAAACCCTAACTAGGTTTTCACCAAGTCCATAATATCACACAATATCGATTAAATCTTAACATGGGTTTATAGGAAAGGCTATAATTAAGCTAATGGTTCAGTAATTACCTCCATTAGCAACTCAAGAATTTTCTTGAGTTGCCCCTAGTGGCCAAAATCCTTGCTTCTTTAGCTCCATGTGTAGATCTAGGGATTTTGCACAATTTCAATGAAATGGACATGAGCTTTTGGGGTTGTTTTTGAGATGAAGAAAGGGGTTGAAGGTGGAGGAAGGGGGGGGGGGGAAAGGAAGCAGCAGCAGCAGGAGCCATGGGGGAGGGAGAGAAATGAGGAGGAGTGAAGGAGTAGGCTAAGGATGCTAAGTCAAAGCCCACCTCTCTCTTACCTACCCTCATCATTACATTTTCTTTTCTTTTCCTTTCCTTTTAAAATCCAAACCTTCTCACATAAATAGTAATCCCAAAAGAAAACCATGGCTAGAAAATGCACAAGTGTAGAAAAGTGGTATGTGCAAGTTTTGCACAAAATTGCCAAAAAACCCGATTAGCGATTTTAATCGCGATTAGCACTAAATTAGTGTCAAACTAATCACAAAAACTTAAAAATGTCATAATTCACTAATTTACCCTATTTTAGAATTTTCCATAATTTTTCATAATTTTTCTAACATTTTTCCTATTTATTTGCATTTAATATTAAAATAATCAATAAAATAATATTAAATTATAAAAATTCCCAAAATTAATATTTTATATTTTTTGAAAATGTTACACGATGTATGAAGGTCCCCTGTCTACACATGCCAAGGCCGGTTCTTTGTACTTCATTACATTCTCTGATAATCTCTCAAGATTCAGACATATGTTCCTGTTGAAACATAAGTCCGAAGCTTTTGAGATGTTCACAGAATATAAGTTAGAAGTAGAGAACCAAAATACGAGTATAAGTATTATGTCCTTTGATGAGATCAAGGAGGAGAATACTTCAGCACGGAATTCCTGGACTGTTGTAAAGGAGAAAGAGATTCTCTCTAAGCATTACTCCTCCGTATACACCACAGTACGTCGGTGTATCGGGGCGGAGCAATAGCACCCTATATGATATGGTGTGCTCTATGATGAGTACTACTGAGTTTCCTATTTCCTTTTGGGAGTTATGCACTTGAGAAGCTGCATACCTATTGAATAGGGTTCAAATCAAATCAGTTGCCTACCACTTCATATGTGATATGGAAAGGGAAGAGCCCATATCTTAAGTTTGTTAAGATTTGGGGTTGTCCGGACTATGTCTAAAAGCAAAATCCGGACAAGCTCGAGGCAAGGTCTGTTATGTAGAACTGGAAATGTTCCAGCTATACAAACTGCAGCTGATGATTTGGTAGAACCAAAGGATTCAATAGTTTCCAACGAACCTCAGCCTCTCTGCCGATCTAGTAGGGTTCCTCACCCACCTGAGAGATACTTCAGTTTGTCTATGACAGTGGGAGCGAGGATTGCATCATGAGATGATGACCCAACTAGTTTCGAGCTGGCCATCAGGAGTGGGACTCTGTAAGAATGGCTGGATGCGTATCGATCTGAGATGGAATCCTTATACACCAACAATGTATGGACTTTGGTTGCTCTATCTGAAGGGTTAAATCCCCATCAGGAGAGAGTATATCTTGAGAAGATTACTTGGTGTACATGGAAAAGTTGAGACTTTCAAAGCTATGCTTAAGTCCATCCAGATCTTACTTGCCACGGCTACATACCATGACTACGATATCTGGTAGTTGGGTGTCATGACTGCTTTTCTAAATGATGTTTTAGAAGAGAACGTCTATAAGTACACAGGCAGAGGGCTTCGTAGACAGTGGGAGCAGCGGAAACGTGTACAAGATGTTTTATATGATAAAACAGGCATCGCGGAGTTGGAACATCTGTTTTGATGTGGTAGTCAAAGAGTTTGACTTCATCAAAATGGTAGATGAACCATGTATATACAAAAAGGTAGTAGGGAGTATGGTGGTGATCCTCGTAGAGTACGTGGATGACATACTCTTGATAGGGAAGGAGTTTCCTTTGCTACGCTCGGTCAATCTCCGCTTATCACAAGGATTATCCATATAGAATCAAGGTGATACCTCATAAATCCTAGGTTTTGGATCTATGAGATAGATCTAATTGGATGTTAGGATTCTCACTAATTGTAGTGAGATGGTATCAATCGATTCTTGGGAGAATCACTGGAAAGGTTCCAGGGTGATAAGGACGACTGAATGTCAGTCGCAGGCATTGTCTTTACCCTCAGTGGAGAGACGGTATGTTGGAAGAGTTCCAAGCTAGATACCGTGACTTACTAGATGATTAAAGGAAAGATACATCGTTACCAAGGATTCTACCAAAGAGGCAGTATGGATACATATAATTTCATGAGATGAACTTCGTTCCTACCATTGTATGACAATGGAGTTGTGGCTTTAGCCATGGAACCCCCGTCCCATAAGAAATCCAGATATAATTCTTAGGCAGTATCACATGATCATGGAGATGGTTGATCTCCAGGGAGATCAAGGTTAGGAGAGTAAACACAGAGTACAACAGCGCGGATCCACTCACAAAGGCCTTTTTCCCAGTAAAGACTTTTATGGGATGGTTGAGGATGAGATACTTCAACCGCAGCTAATTGTTGGGTATGCGATACCACAACAGATGGCCCTAGTGCAAGTGGGAGATTGTTAGTTATATGTATGCCCTAGAGGCCATTACTGTACATACGATGTATATTGTAATGGATGCTTGGACATATATAGGGAGGACTTTTTTGCTCGACATGATAGTATGCTATCTGGTTGTACTTTATCTTAACATGTACTCTGACTGTCTCTATGTTACATGTTGATAAAGCCCTTAGGATATATACTCGACTACTGGGACTATGATGAGATCATACTAGTGGGGCTACGGTAGTCGACGAGTACATCCTATAACTGTTCCTAGTCGAGGGTGTATCGAGACAGGGCATCGATGCACCAGAGTAAACTAGCGTATACGCATCTTGACCCATATGATGGGCGATGGATGATCCCATATCCATCGGTGTTTGACATCAAGGATGGTGTACGGGTGCTCAGTAGAGACTGGGTACACTGGACGGACTCGCCGAGAACTCCCAGATGGTATTATTCCTCACGTTAGATGGCAGTTCTCCGGTGACACTGGTACAGAGTAGTCTGTTGACCCGAGATCGTCATAGAGTCTTGTGTGATTCCCACTGTGCTTCGATTTCCATCATACCACATCCAAGAGGGCGTACAAAAAGGTGGCTTTTGAGTACAGTCCCGAATCATATAGAGGCAATGAGCGATAGGAGGGGATTCGTCTCTCCCGGTATAGGGAGTTGATGTTTTGCTGTTCGATTGGCTATAACCGGAAATCCCTGGCCAGGGTTGCTGAGATATACTGGTAAGTGTTATCAGTAGTTTCTCGAACTGTTATAGACCTCATATCGACATGACTTATCGAGCAACTGGGGTCTGACGTTTACCACCCCAAGGCGAGATATGCGACATATCAGACGACGAGACCGGACTGTACGGGAGTGTTACTGTTTGGATTCACAGGAGAATGTACAGGCTTGCTTGTTGATTTTCTGAGCGCTCAATACCTGGGTAGCTGTTACGTTTAGCTGACCGCTTGCATCTTGTGGGTGTTTGATATGATCATCACCTACTGTCGGCGTATTGACGATTCTTTAGAGTCCTACACAGAGGTTTCTTGACTCAGGCAAAACGGAGTAGGGGCACATATGTGATATGTGCGGGACCGAGGATAATGCGGTATGAGATACCGTATTCTATTCTCGCGATATTTGATATCAGCCGGGTCATCGGATCAAGTGTTGATTCGATGAATCGGTACGGATAAATATTAGTCGGTTATATGCGATATAGCCGGATTGTCGAATCAAGTGTTGATTCGATAATTTAATGTATAATAATATATATGATATATTAAATTACATTAACTAATATTAGCTCACTAAAAGATTCTTTTTCTCACTCGGGTAATACATTGATATATATGCGATATATGTTAATTGTATTATTTCATTTTGTTACAATAAATATTATATATGTGATATATAATATTGTAACATGATATGGTTATTAATGCAACATGTTTAGTGGAGATTAAACATGGTTAGGGTTTGATTAGGGTTAATCATTTCAAGAAGTTTCTAGAAGGTTTTCCTTTTTGTTTTGGAAAAGATATTTTGCAAGATATTTCTTTAACTCAACCCTAAACCCTAACCCTAGTTAATTCTCTACAATGGTTACTTGAACCATGGTAGCATTTCTAACCTTATCAAAGTCTATCATTATTCATCATCTTCTTCCTTCTTTTTCTTTTGAGCAAAAAGTTTTCTAGCCTTTTGCTTTGTGATGAAAATGAGTGAGAATGAGAAAATAAAAGAGAGCAAAAATACTACTTCATCATCCTCATCTACCCTTGCCATTTAGATGAGGGTGTTCACATCATTTTATGAGTGTTAGCTTGTGTTATTGAAACTTCAAGGTAGATCATCTTTGTATCGAAGATCGGAAGCAAGACTGCATCTTTCTCTTCGTGGAACCTCCCGAGAGTCCGGAACACGATGATCGCAGCGCAGGGACCTCAACACGGAGCTTAAGAAGTGAAGGACCGGATCTAAAAAGGTTGTAATCCCTCTCACTTAGTGTTAAACTGTTTAACTTACTTGTTTTCGCCTAAACCCTAGTTTAAATATCCGGCTTCGGGTGGTTCGGCACGTCTAAAATTTTAATCGGGCATGGTTGATGCCTCTTAGACCCTTGTGGCATTGCCTAGCAACCCTACAGTAAATCTCTAAATCAGCCCTGGCCAGGGACTTCCCTGTTACGGCCAATCGAGCACAGCGCAACATCAACCCCCAATACCGGGAGAGAAGAAACCCCTCCTATCGCTCATTGCCTCCATGTGGCTCGGGACTGTATCCCAAAACCACCGTTTTGCATGCCCTCATGGACGTGGTAAGGTGGAAATCAAAGCACAGTGGGAATCACACAAGACTCTATGACTATCTCGGGTCTACAGACTAACCTGCACAAGTGTCACCAGAGAACTGCCATCTAACGTGAGGTATAATACCATCCGGGAGTTCTCGGCGAGTCCGCCCAGTGTACCCAGTCTCCACTGAGCACCCGTATACCATCTCTGATGTTAAACACCAATGGATATGGGATCATCCATCGCCCATCTCATGGGTCGAGAAGTGTATACACTAGTCTACTTTGGTATATCGATGCCCCGTCTCGATACACCCACGACTAAGGACCTTGAAGGATGTACTTATGGACTACCATGTCCCCACTAGTATGATTTGCATCATAGTCCAGGTAGTCAAGTACACATCCTAAGGGCTTTACCAACATGTAACTATAAGACAGTATAAAGAGACAAGTATACATGTTAAAGTAAAGTGCAACCAGATAGCATACTATCATATCGAGCAAGAAAGTCCTCTCTATATATGTCCAAGCATCCAATATAATATACATCATCTGTACAATACTGGCCTCTAGGGCATACATACAAGAAACAGATGAACCGAATCTTTTCACCGTTCTTGAACCAGTTTATAGTGGTGTTCATCGATGATATTCTGGTCTACTCGAGGAGCCTAGAAGAGCATACAGAACACTTAAAGATCGCACTGCAGACAATGAGGTAAGAAAGATTATATGCAAAGATGAGCAAGTGCGAGTTTTGGCTTGGAGAAGTGAAGTTTTGGGGCATGTCGTATCCGGAGATGGAATCGCCATTGAACCTGAGAGTATTGCAGCAGTTCAAGATTGGCTAATTCCGAATAATGTAGCGGAGATCAGAAGTTTTCTTGGACTTGCAGGATACTACAGAAGATTCGTGGAGAATTTTGCTCGATTGGCTAAGCTTTTAACCAAGCTTACGCGGAAGGAGGTACCGTTCGTATGGACGGATAGTTGTGCGTCAGTTTTTGAGGCGTTGAAGCAAAGATTGATAACCGCTCCTATTTTTACCGTACCAGACGGTTCCGGAGGATTGGTGATTCACAGCGACGCATCTGGGAAAGGTTTGGGATGTGTTCTTATGCAGTATGGGAAGGTTATAGCTTACGCATCAAGACAATTCAAGACCCATCAGAAGAATTACCCAACTCATGATTTGGAACTGGCAGCAGTGATTTTTCGCCTTGAAGATTTGGAGACACTACTTATTGGACGAAAAGGGTCGAAGTACTCACCGATCATAAAAGCCTAAAGTACGGACGGAGAAAGAGCTTAACATGAGGCAGCATAGATGGTTGGAGCTGATGGCTAACTATGATCTTGATCTCAAGTGCAATCCGGAGAAAGTTAATGTAGTGCCGGATGTGCTTAGTCGGTTGCCAGCAAGTCGGATGTTGACTTCACAAAAGGAGCTTATCGAAGACTTTCGGAGATTTGAGTTGGAGATCGTGCTACCGCAATCTTTGGGACAATTGTTGTAGCTGCAAGTACAGTCGTCGTTGATCGAGAGTATTAAAGCAACACAGTCACAGGATCTAAGATTGCAGAAGTTTCGAGAACAGGTTGAAGCGGGACTTCGAACAGACTTGTTGATTCATGAAGATGGTTCGTTGCGATATGGTAGCCGTTTGTGTGTGCCGAGAGGAGACATTCGTGAAGAAGTTATGGAAGAGGCACACGGTTCCGCATATTCCGTACATCCAGGAGGCACGAAGATGTACCATGATCTAAGACAGCATTTCTGGTGGGATGGTATGAAAAGGGAGATTGCTCGTTTTGTAGCGAAGTGCTTGGCGTGTCAGCAAGTTAAGGCTGAACATCAAAGGGCAGCTAGTTTATTGCAACCACTTCCGATTCCTCAGTGGAAGTGGGAACATATAATCATGGATTTCGTGATAGCTTTACCGCGGAGTCCAAAGGGTAACAATGCAGTTTGGGTGATTGTTGATCGATTGACTAAGGCAGCTCATTTCATACCATTTCGAGTTGGTCAGTTGACGGAAGCGTTAGCAGAACGGTACATGCAGGAGATTATGAGATTGCATGGAGTAACTGTGAGCATCGTTTCCGATCGTGTTACCCGATTCTTATCACACTTCTGAAGGAGTTTACAGGAAATTTTGGGGACGTGATTGAAGTTTAGCACCGCTTATCATCCCCAGATAGATGGCCAGTCGGAGAGAACGATCCAAACTCTTGAAGACATGTTGAGAGCTTGCATGTTAGACTTCATGGGAGGATCATCTAAACTTGGTGGAGTTTTCTTACAATAACAGCTTCCAGGCGACTATTCAGATGGCTCCATTCAAAGCATTGTATGGTCGCAAATGTCGCTCACCTGTTTGTTGGGACGATGTTGGATAACGAAGATTGTTAGGACCAGATTTGATTGTGCAAACAGTAGAGAACGTTAATACTATCCGGAATCACATGAAGGCGGCACAAGATCGACAGAAGTGTTGGGGTGATACATCGAGAAGACCTTTAGAGTTCGCTGTTGGTGATATTGTATTCTTGAAGATATCACCGACTAGAGGAGTGATTCGTTTTGGGAATCAAGGCATGCTTAGTCCTCGATTCGTAGGGCCTTTCGAGATTTTGGAGCATGTTGGAGAAGTGGCTTATCGATTGGCCTTACCACCACCTTTAGCGAATGTTCATGACATGTTTCATTTATCTCAACTCCGTAAGTATGTTCGAGATGAGACACACGTGTTAGATTATTCGGAGCTGACTGTAAGGGAGGATTTGATCTTTGAGGAACGACCGATGTCGATTGTTGATCGAAGAGAAAAGGTCCTTAAGAACAAGGTTTTCCCCCTCGTACTTGTTCTTTTAGGGGAATCGCTCGTACGGAGAATCGACTTGGGAATGAGAAGACGAGATTCGACAGAAGTTTCCACACCTCTTCTCGTAGATTCGTGTTTGTTTCCTTTTCTTGTTCCGGGAATTTTGAGGACGAAATTTTTTTTGTAGTTGGGTATAATGTAACACCCTAGTTCATTTATACCAGTTCCATTTTGAGTATTTCTTTATTTATGGCTATTTCTTGATTTATTGTTGTTTGGGTGTGAATACTATAATTGGTATCTGTATTTGCATCCGACCCGACCCGCATGCTGCAAACCCGTCTTGATTCCTGTTTATGATTTATCCTGGCTAGTTTTGTGGATCCGTGCCCTTTCATATTTTTTTAATATATACTGCATACTGGCATTATATCTGACATCTGCATTTTTTAATATAACATTTAAAGTCAAATAAAATATTTTAAAAATATCTAGCATGGCCCGCATGATACCCCTAACCCTGTCGTAGCATCCACGCATCTTGTTCTCGTCCCGTTCAGTAAAATGGACTCGTTTGGATGGCTACGTGCACATGCGTGCATCCGTTCTTGGGGGTATGCATTTTCATTACACGGATATCATATTTTGGTTTTGGTTAGTGCATATATTAACCGTATTTTCAAACCATAATTTTAGACCCGACCCGGACATGATTTGGACTACTTTTGTATTAGCGTGAAAACTCAAGTATATATAATATAATATTCTTTATATATTTATAAACTATTTTATACGTTAAATAAAGTAAAATATGTATATTTTTTATGTATATTAATCCTAACAGTTATTGTTATATATATATTCTATTTATATTCTTTAAAAATATTTTGATAACTGTTCTTAAATTTCTCTCTCTCTCTCTTTATTTACTTAAATATATTAATATATTAATTATTATTATAACACACAGCCTCTCTCTCTCACTCTTCATCTCCTTTAAATTTCTTTCTTTGGCCACCTCACCTCCCAAGCCCTAACACACGCTCGAACCCACGTCGTGCTCGCCTCTTGCCACCGCCGTTTACCTCATCGACCTCGTCACCATCCCCATCACCCATCACCTCCTCACTCATCTCTTTTTCCCGAACCCAGAAACTGCGGCGAACCCACTGCACCCTCACCGCACCCATCACCTTCGTCGTCGTCGTCATCACGCCGGCGATCTCTCGTCCTCATTCCACCTTCCTCACCTCCACCTTCTTCTCTTCCACTTACCTCTTCCCTTCATCCTCCGACAACCAACTCAAGAAACCTGCTCACCGGATTGCCCACTGCCTATCGCCAGAAAGCCCACCGTCGACGTCCCCCTAGCCTCGTATCTGTCCCAGAGCACCAGAAAACCCAGAGAGTACACCTTCTTCTTTGTTCTTCTTCTTCTCCTTCAAATTCTTCTTCTCTTTTCTCTTTCTTGAATTCTTGTTTTCCGGTCATCGCCGGAGCCGTGCCGCCGCCGACGATCTGGATGAACCATACCATCACCACAGTACCACTACAATACCAAAATCTTACCATCACCACTTCCATGTCACGACCGTGTCGCGGCCAGATCATGTCCAGATCGCGACCAGATCGTGCACCAGAGCATGTCCAGATCGCGACCAGACCGCGCACCAGATCGCGACCAGACCATGCACCAGACCGTGCACCAGATCATATTCAGATCGTGACTAGACCACCACCTGACCATGCACCAGATCGTCTCCAGATCGCGACCAGACCACCACCAGACCATGCACTGGATCGCGACCAGACCATGCACCGTACCCAGACCGTGCCATGACCGTGTCATCACCGTACTCGGACTATGTCACGCCATGTGCCCTGCCCCTGTGCTACGTCATGCCCGCTTTGTACTCAGCCCATGCCACTTGTGTGACACCATCGCACCAGTCCCGTGTCACCGCAAGACCCAGCACAGTGTCATGCCGTTTCACACACCGTATCGTGTCGTGTTGCACCAGACCGCCTGCATATCGACCATTGTTTCTGAGGCAAGTTTATCTTGCTACATGCTATAATACTTATCTTGCATACATATGAATAAAAATATTACATGTCAATTGAATTGTACATCCATATTAAGTTTAACTGTTTTTCGGATACCCGTATGCATCCATATCATTTAATATTCATGTAGCTGCATCTACAGATCATATCAATTCATGTTATTATTGTAGTAACATCCTACATAATCTTGCAACTGTAAATGTAACCCCGATTGATATTTATGCATCCATACCATTAATTATATATCAATTTGCATGCCATGTCACATTGTTTCATATTATTGTTATATAACACCCCTGCTTGATAATGTGCATCCTACATAGTCATGATGTAACCACTGATAAATATTTGTGCATCCATGCTTTTATCGTGCATCCGTACTTGCTACAGTTTTATTATGAGCATCAGCTTAATACATGTGCACTACCTGTCATGACCTGATTTACCACTTCTTGACTTGATACCTGATCATGTTACTAATGCCGACAATCCTGACCTGTTGTCCCGACAGACATATCCTGTTGTCTGTATAGACAAACCTGTACCTGCTTGATCCTGTGTTGGCATTAGCTCCGGATTATCAATAGCCGACTTGAACATATAACCTTAGAGGTATGGGAAAATCAAAAGCGTAATTGAAATGTAGCTTAAAAGAGTATTACTTGATCCGTGTTCCTGGGGGATAACGGGACAGAATCATTCGTGATTCTTACCTGATCCGTGGTCCCGGGGGATAACGGGACAGAGTCATTCATGACTCCCATTACTTGATCCGTGGTCCCGGGCGATAACGTGACATATTCTTTGAGTTACATGGAGGAGTACACTAATTGATTTCAAACAAACTTTAGAATAGATAACCCAGTAGCATAGTTTAGACTACTCACTGCACGTCACTTATACTGATACACTTCACCGTTATATATTACTGTTGACTTGTTACTATTTATAATTCATGCCTGCATGCCTTGTTACCTCCTGATTTTATTATTGTTGATATTATGACGCATTGACGTCTGGGTTTTGCATGGCCCATATCCTTTATCTCTTTCACAGGTCATTCAGGAGTATTTCAGTCAACAGGCCAAGCAGTGAGGACCTGTTAGTATTTTTTTTAGTTTAGTTTTCTTTCAGCATTTTCATTCCTGATGTGGGCCCGTATTTTGGGATGTACTTTCCAGATGTTATTGTTATTTGGATCTTTTGCTTCCGCATATTATTTCATGATTTGTTCATTCTTGCATATGGACATGTACTAGATAGTTTATTTTATTTCTACTGTACTTGATATCTATAGACAGCCATAATATGACTGTGGAGGATGTTTCCTAGCCATAGTTAGCATGGTTGGCTCTGTCACGTGCCGATCTTAGCGCACTCTGGGAAGCGGCGCGTGACAACGTCAGACCCCCAAAAGCGGTATAAGTCGTGTCGGAGTGTGGCCCAGAACACCCTGAGATACTACTGGAATACCTACCAGTAAATCTCTCTTGCCATGGCCATGGACTTCGTGCAATGTCTCTCCTAAACACAGCGCGATCTCACCTCTAACGTTGGGAGAGACGAATCCCCTGCCGATCCGCTCACTGCCTCCATGTGGCTCGGGACTGCACCAAACTAAAACCTATTTGTACGACTCCTTTGAGCCGTGGTAGGGTAATAATCAAACCACAGTGGGAACTCACATGAGACAAATGACGATCTCAGGTCGATAGACTAACCTGTACACATGTCACCTGGGAATTGCTATTTGACGACGGGTTTTAAAAACCAGCTAGCATATTCCCGGCGAGTCCTGTCCGGTGTACCCATAACCCAATGAGCACCTGTATACATCTTAAGTGAATTAACTAACAACAATGGCTTGTGAGACCGGACATCGCCCATCGTCGGGGTCTTGACTGTATACACTAGTCTACTCCTGAGTATCGATTCCCTATCTCGAAACTCCCGCGACTAGGGACCACTTTTAAGGATGTGCTTATAGACTACCCTACTCTTACGTATATGATTGCCATCATACTGTTAGTAGTCAAGCAAGAATCCTATGGGCTCTATCAACGTGTAATAGTGATATATATCATGTCACCTAAATCAGTACACGATGATAAAGATAAACCCGATAGCATACTATCATCTCGAGTAAGACTGTCCTACCGGTATAGGTCATCCCTCAATCATTGGAATCACGTGCTTGCGATCCAATAATTGACTTTGAGGGCACTATATTCAACAATCTCCCACTTGCACTTAAGGCTAATTATTGCGATGTCGCATACTCACAGCCCGTGTGATACCGAACACCCAACTCCTCGACTAATCAGTGTCACAAAGCTCGTTTATAAAACTATTATGTTCGAAAAACAGCCTCAGTGAGTGGATCCGCTCAGATGTTTCTTTCTATGTCTTTCTACTTCTCATGTTCGCGGAGAAAGCCATCTCCCGAAAAGAGCAATACCTGTCTTAGAATATGTCTTGATATCTGATGGGACCTAGTTCATGAATGAACTCCAAATCAAAACTTCTTAGACTGTATCGTCAACTGAACTTAATCAGTATCCTGCGCCATGCCTCCCTCAGTATCCGCTTGGAGCACCTGTCCAAAATATTGCCCCTAGTCGGAGGGAAAACTAAAACTCTGACAGTCACTCTGTCATCCGGGTCACCTTGGAAGACTGGAATGATAACTGTCTCCCGAAAGAGGCTATCGTTGTCATATCCCTAGAACATTCACTTATGTTCTAAAACTGCCTCCGAACGTTCCTCCAAGATTGGATCAATATCAACTTATTGCATCTAGTGCAAAAACAACATCTGGTGTGGTACTTAACATCACATGATCAACTCAATTGCCTAAGCAAGTGATCTGCCAATCATGCATATCCCTCTCCCCTTTAGTCTCTAAGATACCTTTAGAGAGGGTGACTCCATCACCTGCTGGTACACCACCATACCAGGAGTCGTCCATTCTAAATACCTTTAGAATGAAGTCTAAGTACCCAGATTGGGAAGCTACCCAAATCTAGATCTAAAAATATAGATCTAGTAACCAGAATTTCTGATATAATACCCATATCCTATGTGGAGAAAACATTGTATGACAACAACAGTATAACCGATCGTAGTATAAGAATTTTACTTCCTACTCTGTGTATGTCATCCAAATACAAGGACATCACACCCTACTACCTTCTTAACAGATCCATCCCCTATTCTGATGAAGTCAAAGCCCATGACTGTCACATCAAAAATAGATGATCTATCTCCGCTATATCTTCTTTTGTCTATAAATAGACACAAGCTACTTGTCCACTATGCTTCCGCTGCTCTCACTGACTACGAACTGGCAGAATAATATACACGTGCACTTCTAAAACTAGTTTGAACGACGCTATACTTATCCTCCTGTCGGGTCTCATAGTCTGGAACAGCAGTAATGGCAAGTTTGGGTAAACAAGAACCTCCCTGTCACCGTCCTTAAGGCTACCGGAGTACCTCTCGGGTACCTGAGGTTACCTACCATATCAGCGGAGTGGCTAATGGAATGTCAAACCTGATTGAATGTTTAGGTCCTATTCTATTTTCTATAATCGTTTTAGGTTCTGGAATCTCTTCCAGTTCTACCATACTTCCACTATTGTTTTCTGAAAAAATCCATTTTACTAAAACTATGGCGAGTCAAGAACAATATCACCATTGATCTTCCAGATGGTAGAAAATCAACTCTCGTCAAAACCCGGGTTAACCCACAAACTGCCATTACAAAAACGTGTCTTGAGTTATCCAGAGTCTGGTTTTAAGCATAAGCCGGACAACTCCCCGTACCTTAACATTGTTAAGATATGAACCATTCTATATACAGTATAGAAACAGAGGCACTGATTTAATTGGAACCAGATTCAATTCATGCAGCTGTCTCCAGTGCATGTCAACTAAATGGAGAGAGCCCGATGAACATTACTCGACTTAGGAGTGCATCCAATTATGAGTAACCTGAGAGAGAAACAAGTTCTCTAAAACATTACTTTCAACTGAATACTATACACAAGTATCTACAGCTTCGATCACCTTGAAGAATCCCGATACTTGCTACACTTGGTTCTCTATTTTATTTTTACACCTATAACTTCTCAAAACTTAGACCTTGTATTTTTACGAAACATTTGTCTAAAACTAGAGAAGTCACAAGTAAACAGAATATAGTACGAGGACCTACCCCTTTGTTCTAATGGACACTGGACAGCATACAATACTTTGTATAAGTCCCTTAAGTTTAATAACTCAAACCCTGTGGGTCGTAGGTAGAAAACTGTACCCAGGCGATTTCCTCAAATATCACCAATTGCAACGAATTCCGATATAATGAGTATGATCACCTAATTCCCAATAACTTACTCCCACTCATCATATGTAAAACAATACAGATGTGAAAATCATACCTGGTAAATACATACCCTGAAGCAAGGACTAATTGGGAAATCAGTTTTCTATTAACAATACATAGCGAAACTGAAACATTAATATGGTTCGAAGGGGTTTCCGGGCATTCATAGTAATGCCTCTTCCATTATCCAGATTCATGACTATAACCGTATATTTCTTTGCCATCTCTCCAAATCCCTTTATTTGTCTTTAGTCGTTACCTTCTGTACACCATCGTTAGGCTTAATGGTTTTCTTCCTTCCCTACCGTTCGGCACCAGCCTATGGTTTGGAAAAAGACTATCCAATAAGTATAATAGGTGTACTCTCCTAATCTTAGGAGTACTCGCAACCTGAGAGAAGATGATAATAAAAGACAACTGAATAAACCTTATTCTATTTCTCCTGAACCAGAATCCATCCCCAAACTGGAACGTGATCCATCGAGTTCGTATATAACCATACGATGGATTATCCAAATAACTGTGGATCTTCGTAGTGATACGGGGTGTTATGGAGAAATACAAAGGTGAAGTAGGAGGGGCGATGAAATACTTGGTTTGGTCGTGAATAGCAGTCGCAATTTACTTTTCCCTCTTTCCAATCCCTCCATATATCTTTACTTATTACCTTCTGTACACCACCGTTAGGCTAATCAATTTTCTTTATTCCCTACCTTTCGGAACCTGCCTATGGTTTGGAAGAAGACTATCCAATAAGCGTAATATGTGTACCCTCTCCTAATCCTGGGAGGCCTCACAACCTGAAAGAAGGTAAAAGAAAAGACAACTGATTAGTCCTATTCAATCTCTCCAGAACCAGAATCCATTCTCGAATCTGGAACAAGTTCCTTCGAGTTCGTATATAATCATACGATGGATTTATCCAATGGAAGTGGACGTTCGTAGTAATACGAGGTGTTCTGGAGAAATGCAAAGGGTAAAAGAAGGAATGGCAATGATGTATGCAACTCAGACAATCCAAAAGCCTGTGTTTTAAGAAAGTTCGGTTAACTTGGTTAGTAAGTCATAGTCTAGGGTCGGGTCATGGTCTCAGCCAAAGAGAGAGAGAGAAAAGAAACACTCTGCGTGCACTCTAACCTAGATCAGAATGGTTCTCACTTTATCTAATCAGGAAACCTCCCACTGTCTCCTCAAATTCTCCTCCAAACCTGAAAGAAGAATTAGTCGGGATCACCCGAGGAGTAAACCAACTCATCAGTGGGAATCGGGATCCAACTATCATCACATGATAACGTGATGGAATCCACTCACGTTATCACACTCCAGAAGGTATGCGCATGCCTGGTAAGTTTCGGTTTCTTAAGAATTTCCCGATGTGATTTTTACCCCATGCTCTTATGACCTTGACGAAGGCCAACATATCATAAGTCACATGTCAAGTTCTACCCATCATTATCCATGTTAATTTGAACCCACCAGTACATACCCTTGATGAAGGCCAAAATGGAAGTACGACTGTTCCAAACCAACGCATCTATCTATGCAACAGAAAAGTAACAAATAGCTACCATACACTATGCCTTGACGAAGGCCAACATACATAGCATGAATACTGAGTGCTACCCGTCTGAAATGACGGAGGGCTACCAATGGTTTTTGGCGAAAAACCTTTAACATAATGAACTTGATATCGTTGAAGGAACCGGATAGCTTTTATAAAAATATAGTGGCGAAAACCTTGCTAAAGAGGTCACTCCCGGTGAAGAGATCTCGGCTCTTTCCTCGTAGAATGAGGTGCAGGATATTTCAACTGAATACCGAGATGCAAAGCAAAAATTAATCGACTATAGTGAAGTTATTACCCCGATGTAAACCTCTGCCCAATGGGTCACTCCCGATGAAGGGATCTCGACCCTTGTCTCGTCGAATGAGGTGCTGGATATTCACAACAGAATAGCACTGTGCAAAACAAATGAAAGCGTCCTTGCAATAACAGCTTTTTTCAAAAATGTTCCAACAACATCTATATAGGTCTGATTTCTTTGCATTGATCTAAATCAATGCAGTCCCATCAATTAATCACACCAATAAAGAACGAAAATAAAATGTACGTATATGCCATCCGTATTTGCCACTGGGTCCCGTCATCACCCGTTAGGTTACGTAACTACCGACAGAGCGGGGACTGGACTAGCGCGGGTGTAAAACATATACAACATCTACTAGTGTATGTGTGTGTGTGTGTATACAATAATCTCTCCAGGCGTGATAAAATTCAACATCACAGAAAAGTAATAAGCATCACAGAACAATGCAGATAAGATGGGATCCCGGGTTTTGTACAGCCGCAAATGAAACCCGACGTTCCCCTGGTCGTGTGGATGGCCTGTGCAATGATAACCTAGACCCCTATGAGTGCAGCAAGTTACCCGCCAAAACCAGAAGCGAGGCAGCCCCCTTCAGCAAAGTGAATGGACCACCCAGCTTCCACGGAATCCGGTAACTTGATCACCCCCCAAGGTCAAGCTATACCCCCTACGAGTGCGGCGAATAGCCCGCCAATTCTAGAGTGAAGCCCCCTCCGTCTCAAAGCCATGAGATGCGGGCCCGTTGCCCTCTAGAACCCGGCTATCCGTACACTCCACCGCGGGGTAATCCTAGTACAGAAAAGAAAAATATGTACAATGGGTACATCGACATCAACCAGGTCGTGCCCCAAAAGAATAATATACAAATAGGCAGTGACGGCAGTCCATATGTCGGACGTTTGCCCTGCAATATCAAATGTACAAATATATTCAAACAGAACAACCATTGCACGCAAGCTATCCACCACGACAAATCCGCAACATCACAGCACAACACAGAACATCAACGTGAATGTCACGTTCGCAAATCCGTCTAAAAGAGCTATAGCAATTAGACAAGATTTACCGATCGAATGACATTCAAGGTCGCAGATAGTAATGTAATGCACTATAAACTAACATATTTAAAATCTCGATCGACAAAATTTCCTTAAGCGGGCCCCAAGTACAAATCCAGCACTCAAAATAATCTGGGCCAAAACTAAATTTTCCAGAAACCACAATTCCAAGAGAAAGACCACCAGAAGAAAAATGAAGCTCTGAGCACATATTCCCGCCGCGGATCCACGGTAAACAGGCCAGTTATGCCGCGGTTCCGCAGCGTAATGATTGGATCGCGGGTTCAAATTTCTACAGGGGTCTTAGAAAAGCCTGCATGATTTTCTGAAACACCTAAAATAATTTTTCGACGGCTTTTAAAATTCGGCAGAAACTCAGAAAATGAAAATGTGGTTTCGGAAATTTTGATCAATTTATGTTTTAAATATGTTTGAACAAGCTAGTAAAGGTTAATGGTTTGGCTCTGATACCATGTAAGTCTACGGTAGCGTCCCGGCCCTCTTTCAGAGACCAAACGCGGAACAAAAACTTTTTCTAACTGGCTCTAATGAAAACTTAAATCCCAGATCGTTCCATTAACCGTAAACTAGTATACTGTAATAGGGGGTTTAGAGATTATACCGATCGATCCGTGTCCTTCGGTCTTTAAGCACTGTCCCTAGCATGTTTCGGATGCACCGCTCTCCGATCTTGCTCGATCTACGATCTCCTCCTCGCCGAAAGTTACGCCACATCATCGAATCTTTATACGGGCTCCCGCCTCTAAACTGAGACAACTCGGACATGAAGTTTTCTAGCCGACATGTCCAAGGTTGAAGTAGAGTGAGTGTAGAACACTTTGTCTCGAGTCACCCAAGCGATTGGGTGAGGGTTAATCGAAGTTGCCATTTGGAGAGAGGTGATAGAAATGAGCTAAAGATTTCTTTTCAAATCAAAATGAATCAATCTCAAAAAGAATGGGGGCTGCACAGAGAAGTGCTCGGCCAAGTAGGAATGGTGGGTGAGTGCAAGGAAATAGAATGGTAACCATAAGCAAAAAGATCTCACAAAAAATCCTAAGCCATCAAAAAACCAATCAATGCTTCAATAATGCACAAAAGAGTCATGCACATCCAAGAAGCTTCACCAAGCTGCTGGAGAAACCCCCGCCACAGAAAAGCCCCCCATTTACAAATAGCACATTTGCAAATAAGCCCCTCTATGCAAAAATCAGCCAAAGAAAGATAAAAGATGTTTTGGCCGAAGAAAAGAATAAAACTGGCAACATCAAAAAGTGATCCCGTAATAAATTACAGGATAACCCCGCAACTGTATATACATACCCGCATTTGTATTCCGACCGAATACAAATCCAATGAGAAAAAAATATTCCTACAAGATAATACTAGGATCCGGCTTAAACTAAAGCCAACTAGTATTATGCGTCCGAACCATGACACGTGCACAATGCACGTGTATGTTCGAACCCTGCCATAAAACCCTACGGCCTCTACAACGTTTCGCCCGAACTGGGAAACTTTCTGTGGGGGACTCTAAAGACCCGTCAATACTCTGGCAGTGGGTTTAACCACAAGTCGTCAGTTGTACTAACTGTACGTAACGGATGCCCTTGTACTGAGTGAAAGGGAGTTCGATGAGCGAACTCATCCTGGAACCCTACTGAGCCTATGTGTGACAATATCCGTATAGTCCGGTCCGTTCGTCTATGAGTATCGCATATCGGGCCTAGGGAGCTGGTAAACGTCAGACCCCCAAAAGCGGTATAAGTCGTGTCGGAGTGTAGCCCAGAACACCCTGAGATACTATTGGAATACCTACCAGTAAATGTCTCTTGCAATGGCCATGGACTTCATGTAATGGCTTTCCTAAACACAACGCGATCTCACCCCCAACGTTGGGAGAGACGAATCCCCTGCCAATCCGCTCACTGCCTCCATGTGGCTCGGGACTGTACCCAACTAAAACCTGTTTGCACGACTCCTTTGAGCCATGGTAGGGTAATAATCAAAGCACAGTGGGAACTCACACGAAACAAATGACGATCTCAGGTCGATAGACTAACCTGTACACATGTCACCTGGGAATTGCTATCTGACGATGGGTTTCAAAAACCAGCTAGCATATTCCCGGTGAGTCCTGTCCGGTGTACCCATAACCCAATGAGCACATGTATACATCTTAGGTGAACCAACTAACACCAATGGCTTGTGAGACCGGCCATCGCCCATCGTCGGGGGTCTCGACTGTACACACTAGTCTACTCCAGAGTATCGATGCCTTATCTCGAAACTCCCACGACTAGGGACCACTTTTAAGGATGTACTTATAGACTATCCTACTCTCACGTATATGATCGCCATGATACTGTTGGTAGTCAGGCAAGAATCCTATGGGCTCTATCAACGTGTAATAGTGATATATATCATGTCACCTAAATTAGTACACGATGATAAATATAAACCAGATAGCATACTATCATCTTGAGTAAGACTGTCCTACCGGTATAGGTCCTCCCTCAATCATTGCAATCACGTGCCTGCGATCCAATAATTGACTTTGAGGGCACTATATCCAACAGTGGCCACTTTAGCGAAACTAGTAAAGGCTACAACCCATTCGGTTTATTATTTTGATAGCTTCTGTAGTTCTTTCTTTGCATAATGGTATTCTTTGATGGATATCCAGCACCTCATTCGATGAAGAAAGAGTCGAGATCCCTTCACTGGGAGTGACCTCTTTAGCAAAAGCTAGCAGATGGTATTGGGTTTGTTTTTGAAAAATACTCGATTTTTAAAGCGGACCTTAAACCACCCCTTTTTCAAATCACTTGATTTTACAACGATATCAAGTTCATTACGCTAAAGGTTTTCTTAAAAACCAACATAGCCCTCCGTCATTTCAGATAAGTACTATTTAGTATTCATGCTGCGTTTGTTGACCTCCGTCAAGGTGTAGTGTGCAGTAGCTGATTAGTGCTTACCTGCAGCATATGATGTGATTGGATTAGAGTAGTCGTACGGCCTTGTTGGCCTCCATCAAGGGTTGTGCGGGTGGGTTTAATTCAATCAAGAAATGAACGGGTTGAACTTGACTAGAGGCCTACGGTTTGTTGACCTCCGTCAAGGCCATAGGAAGCTAGGGGTAAAAACAATATTGGGAATTTCAAGTGTTGAAATTTGCAATGAGATTGCATACCTTCTATGTGATTGTTGGATCCCGATACCCACTGCGATTAAGAGTTACTCCTGGAAGAGTTTGCAGTTTACAACTAGCTAATCCAGTAGGTGTCTAGAAAGGTGTCAACGAGGTTATGCCTCTAGGGAAACAAAGTTTATTTTAATTAGGTCCATGCGAAAGTACGGGGAACCTCCCTCGGAGTACCGACACTGGCCTGGCTGACCGGTTTGTGAACTTGTAGAATGTAATTAATCCCGGCTAATCTTACCTTTTAAGGTTTCAAGGAAGATTCGATAAAAAAAGTGGGAGACATCCTGATTAGATAAGATAATAACCAATCTAATCTTGCAAGAGTGCACGCTAACGTGTTTCCTTCTCTTTCTCCAGGTAGCGAACAATGACACGCCTTAATCAAGATAATAATATTGATGTATTGACCAAACACGCCTTTTATACAAGGCTGGGTAACATTGGTCCCGCTCTATCTTATGAGTGTCATAAGTCTGAGCAAGGAATAGGGATATACCTGGATTCCTTTGTCACCCGAATGAAGAAGGAGCATGTTGATGCATCTTCTTCAGGTGTGTTCATTACCGAGAATTGTTTCTCACTTTGCTCTACGTCCTAGGTATTGGATACCGGACCAGGATCCCGCGTATGTAATTTGTTACATGGGCTAAAGAGAGGTAGAGAACTGGGAAAGGGTAATATGTCTCTAAAAGTAGGGAACGGAGCAATTGTTGCAGTTAAAGCAGTTGGCGAATATCACCTTATGTTATCAACTGGTAATACGTTGATTCTGAACGACTGTTATTACGTACCAAAGATGATGTGCAATATTATATCAGTTTCTTTGCTAACTAAAGAAGGATATAATTTCATATTAGTGGATAATGTTATGAACTTTTTCCAAAATCAAGTGTTGATTGGGTTTGATACGTTATGTAACGGTATATACGTTCTAAATCAAACCACAGTTCAAAGCATATAGAACACCAACAAGAGGAAAAGTTCAGAAATGAACGAATCCTACTTGTGGCACTGTAGACTAGGTCATATCAATGCGACAATGCTAGCCAAGTTGCATAAAGATGAATATTTGAATCCGTTCAAGTTTTCATCTTATGAAACTTGCCAGTCATGTCTCAAAGGAAAGATGACCAAAAGTCCGTTTACTGGACACGATGAAAGAGCTACTGAACTCTTAGGACTGATACATAGTGATGTATGCGGTCCTATGTCTACACAAGCCAGAAATGGTTTCTCGTACTTCATTACATTCACCGATGATCTCTCAAGGTTCGGACATGTGCTCTAATTGAAACACAAGTCTAAAGCTTTTGAGAAATTCAAGGAATATAAGTGCGAAGTGGAAAACCAAATGGGTAGAAGTATTAAAATCCTTCGATCTGATCGGGGAGGAGAATACTTGAGCACGGAATTTTTAGACTATCTAAAAGAGAATGGGATTCTCTCTCAGCTTACTCCTCCGTATACACCACAGTACAATGGTGTGTCGGAGAGGAGGAATCACACCCTATTGGATATGGTGCTCCCTATGATGAGTGTTGCTGAGTTACCGATTTTCTTTTAGGGTTATGCACTTGAGACACCTACATACCTATTAAATAGGGCTCCAACCAAATCAGTACCTACCACTCCATATGAGATATGGGAGGGGAAGAGACCATGTCTTAATTACATTAAGATATGGGGTTTTCTGGCTTATGCCAAAAAGCAAAATCCAGACAAGCTCGAGGCAAGGTCAGTTCTGTGCAAGTTTGTAGAATATCCCAAACATTCGCGAGGGCATATCTTCTACCACACTGAGGAACAAAAAATGTTTGTTCCTCAATATGCCACCTTTTTATAAAAGGAATTTCTTGTGAAAGAAATTAGTGGTAAAGAGGTAGAACTGGAAGAAGTTCCAGCTGAACAAACTACAACTGAAAATTTGGTTGAACCGGAGGATCCAATAGTACCCAATGAACCCCAACCACTTCGCAGATATAGTAAGGTTCCTAATCTACCTGGGAGATACTATGGTTTTCTCGTAGACTGTGGGAGCGAGGATTGCATCATGGAAGATGATGACCCAACTAGTTTTGAGCAAGCCATCACAAGTGGAGACTCTGTAAAATGGCTGGATGCTATGCGATCTGAGATGGAATCCATGTACACCAACAAAATGTGGACTTTGGAAGATGCTCCTGAAGGGGTAAAACCCATAGGGAGTAAGTGGATCTTTTAGAAGAAAATTGGTGTAGATGGAAATGTTGAGACCTTCAAAACTAGACTTGTAGCAAAAGGTTTTCGTCAACGAACAGGTGTCGACTATGATGAAACATTTTCTCCTGTCGCTATGCTTAAGTCCATCAGGATCCTACTTGCCATTGCTGCATACCATGACTACGAAATCTGGCAGATGGACGTCAAGAACGCTTTTCTAAATGGTGATTTAGAAGAGAGCGTGTACATGACACAGCCAGAGGGCTTCGTAGACAGTGGGAGCAGCGGAAAGGTGTGCAAGCTGCTTAAATCCATTTACGGATTAAAGCAGGCATCGCGGAGCTGGAACATCTATTTTGATGAAGCGGTCAAAGAGTTTGACTTCATCAAAAATGTAGATGAACCATGTATATACAAGAAGGTTGTGGAGAGTAAGGAGGTCTTCCTCATATTGTACGTGGATAACATACTCTTGATAGGAAACGATGTTACTATGCTACACTCGGTCAAGCTCTTCTTTTTACAAAAGTTCTCCATGAAAGACTTATGTGATGCCTCCTACATCCTGGGGATAAAGATCTATAGAGATAGATCTAAGAGGATAATGGGATTGTCCCAATTCAGGTACATTGACACCATACTAAAGAGGTTTAGTATGGAAGATTCCAAGTGTGGTAATTTACCCGCTTGCTCAGGAATCACTCTTTCCAAAGAGATGTCTCCCAAAACTTATTTGGAGAGGGTTCGCATACAAGTGATACCCTATGCTTCGGCAGTCGGATCAATCATGTATGTGATATTATGTACGAGACCGTATGTAGCTTACCCACTAGGTGTAGTGAGCATGTATCAATCAGATCTTGGAGAAAAGCACCGGACAGATGTGAAGAACATTCTTAAGTACTTGAGAAGGACTAAGGAAATGTTCTTGGTGTATGGTAACGGTGAACTCCAGGTGGAGTTCTTTACCGATTCGAGCTTCCAGAGTGATAAGGATGACAGTAAGTCAGTCTCGGGTTTTATCTTTACCATCAACGGAGGGGCGGTATGTTGGAAGAGTTCCAAGCAAGATACCGTAGCAGACTCGACGATGGAGGCGGAATACATCGCTGCCAATGATTCTTCCAAAGAGGTTGTCTGGAAGAAGAAGTTCATCACTGAACTTGGTGCGGTTCCATCCATTGATCATCCAATACCAGTGTATTATGATAACAATGGAGTTGTGGCTTTGGCCAAGGAACCCAGGTCTCATCAGAGATCCAAACATATTCTTAGGCAGTATCACCTGATCAGGGAGATAGTAGATTGCCGGGAGATCGAGGTCAGAAAAGTTGATACGAAAGATAACACTGCGGATCCACTCACGAAATCCCTCCCCCAGATGCAATTTGAGAGACTGTTTGGGATGTTGGGTATGAGATAATACAACAACTGGCCTTAGTGCAAGTGGGAGATTGTTAGGAATATGTATGTCCTAGAGACCATTATTGTATGATATAGTGGATGCTTGGTCATATATATATAGGACTTTCTTACTCGACATGATAGTATGATATCTGGTTACCTTTATCTCAACATGTTGGCTGGTATTCTAATGTTGTCTCTCTCTCACATGTGAATAAAGTCCTTAGGATGTTAGCTTGACTACCAGGATTATGATGCAAACATACTATTGGGACCTGGGCAGTCTACAAGCACATCCTTTAATTGTTCCTAGTCGATGGAATATCGAGACAGGACATCGATATTCTAGAGTAGACTAGTGAGTAGGTTTCTTCATCCTTAGAGGGCGATGGTTGATCCCATAACCATTGGTGTTTGACATCAAAGATTATACATATGTGCTCATTACAAAATGGGAACACTGAATGGACTCGTCGTGAACTCTTAGTTGGTAGTATACCTATCGTCAGATAGCAGTGTTAGTGTATATGCCCTAGGGCCATTATTGTATCATACTAGCTTGTATATTACTTAATGGAAGCTTGGGATATTCACAGTTATATTAACAGTCTTGCTAAACATGGTAGTATGCTACTTGGTTTATATCTATCTTAATATGTGTGTACGTATTGATAGAGCCCTTAGGATCTTGCTTGACTACCAGCGTTGTGATGGCACTCACACTAGAGGGGGCTGGGTAGTCTACAAGCACATCCTTTTTTTTTTCAGGTCCCTAGTCGTAGGATTATCGAGACAGGGCATCGATACTCAGGAGTAGACTAGTGTGTATGCTTCTCATCCCAGTCAGGGAGATGGTCTGTCCTACAGCCATCAGTACGTCATACTAGAGATAGTATATAGGTGCTCGTTGGGTTACGGGTACATCGGACAGGACTCGCAGGGAACTGTTGGATGGTATTATACCCGTCGTCAGTTAACAGTTCCCAGGTAACATGAGTACAACATAGTCCGCAGACATGACACTGCTGCTTCACCTCGAGTGTGTTCCCACTGTTCTTAGATTGCTACCCTACCACGGCTCAAAGGAGTCGTGCAAACAGGTAGCAGTTGGGTGCAGTCCCGAAGCACTTGGAGGCAGTGGCGGTTAGACAGGATTCGTCTCTCCCGGTATTAGTAGTTGATATCGCGCTGTGTCTGGAGAGCCATTACGCAATGTCCCTGGCCAGGGCAAGCGAGATTTACTGGTAGGTTTTCGAGTAGCTTCTCAAGGTGTAATGGGCTTCACTCCGATATGACTTATACTGCTTTTAGGGGACTGACGCTTGCCGCCCCCTAGGCCCGATATGCGATAGTCCTAGACAAATAGACCAGACTGTATGGAGATTGTCACAGTAGGCTCAGTAGGAGTTCGAATGGGTTTCCTTATCGGCCTTCTTATCGACATCTACCTGGAGACCGTTACGTACAGCTAGTGCCTCTTGCGGTCTGTAGTTAAACCCACTGCCAACATAGTAGTCAATTCTTTAGAGTCCCACACAGAGAGTTTCCCTGCTTCGGGCGTAACGATATAGAGGTCGTATGGTTTTATGACAGGGTTCGGACACGCACGTGTTTTTACGCACGTACGATGTTCGGACAGTTTATACTAGCAGGCTTTGGTTTAAGCCAGATTCTAGTATTGGATTATTGGATTTATACAGTCTCAGTATTTTCGTGTTTTCACGGATAGGAGGGGCGTTCTCGTAAATTGTCGAGAAGCTTCTAGAAGGTTGATGACAAGGAGAGCATAGGTGTTATACGCATTAAATGGTTTTGTGACTCATGGAGATGATTCATCAAGAGAGTTAATGATGCATTAAATATTTTTAATGACTCACTTGATGAATCATTTTGTATTAAATGAAGCATGAAGATATTTGTGCAAAGAGATTTTTGTGCAAAATATATTATGTTTCATATATATACACAAATGAGTTAATTCCATTTCATAATTATTATCACATTCTCTCTCCTCAAGCTCTCTCTCTCTTCAAACCCTAACCCTAACCTCTCATGTATTGAGGTCAAGGGTTAGCAAGACTCAATGATCCCTAATCCTATTGTATATCTTCTAGGTTGCTTTGATTAGCACTCTTAGTTACCTAGTTACCTCAAGTTAGAGGTCAAGCTTGGACAAGTAGCTCTCGGGTGGATCTTCTATCACAAAGAGGAGGCCGGTGAGGAGGTGGTCAACGAGAACAAGAAGGACTTGAATCATTAGGTATAATCTTCTTTCATAATAGCTAATCCCTCCTATGTTAATTTTTAGTTAGGATTTAGCAAAGATCCGTAAATTAGTCGATGTTAGTTTTAACAAAATGATTGTTTTTCCTATTCCGCCTCCCCACAGCATGTGGGGTGCCTAACGTCGACTTACAGTGGTATCAGAGCCTCGCTAAACTATAACTAACTTGTTAGCAAAGTCGTTAGAAATTCGATCGCAAAACGAACCGGAAAATACGACGTTTTCACATAGTTTCTGTCGATTTTTAAATGGGGTCTAAAAATTTTTCAGGGACCCTTAAAATTTCATGCAGGGAATTATAAGGTTACTGGAGAAATTTGGGTTCCTGACTCGGCCAAACCGCCGCGGAACCGCGGCCGATCCAGGCGATCCGCCGCGGATCCGCGGCCAAGTTGAAGCCGAGTCGCCCCAAATTTGCCCAGTAACGCTTCTGTGTTAATTTTGTATTTTTTGGGATGTTCTGTTTCTGCTCAGGTTTCAGGTGCACAGTGAAGTATTTGGAGTAGAATCATTTCAGTTTGCTTGATCGAAATTCTACGATGTTTGGCTATTTTGATTATATTTGTGATTTGTTTAATGTGTTTGTAAAACTCTCCTAACTGCTAGAATGTCGGTTAGCAGGGGGTTGCATATTTCTGTAATGGTTTTTACTGTTTATGAATATGGACTTTTTGGATTGTCGTGAATGGATAGCCGGGGATGTGAGACGAGTGTTTCTTTCATTCAAATGTAATTTGTAAATTGTTGTAATATTCTTTTGCGGGGCACATCCAGGTTGCGGTTGTAGCCACTGTTGTATTATTTCATTTACTGATTTTTGCTCCTAGGATAGACACAAGGTGGGGTGCACAAACTGCCGGGTAGTTTGAAGTGTTTAGTGGCCTACTCATGTTGTTGAGGGAGACCGCTTTACTTCGGGTACTTTGCGGGTAGTTTGCCGTACCCGTAGGGGCCTAGGATAGGGTTTTGGCTATTCATCGCGACTGTGTAATCCGTCTTTCTTTGCAGGCTCAAAAGAAATGCTGATTCGTAGAAAATCCAATATGTTCATCTCTGATCTGGAATGCCTATTATTGCGTCTGACGAATGTACAATATCTATATATGATAGATATTAGACGTCACTTATGTTTTACACTCGCGCTAGCCCAGCCCCCGCTCTGTCGTTAGTTAAGTAACCTAACGGGTGATGACGGGGCCCAGTGGCGAATGCGGATGGCATAAGAGGACGTTGTATTTTCGTTGTTTTCTGCAATGATAGGTTAATTGATGGGACGCATTATATTAATGCAAATGAAATAAACCAAAGTTTAATCGTTGAAACAGTTTAAAAGAACCACTCGGTTATTTTTAAAACAGAGGATATTTTTTTAATTGCGGAGCTTTAACCACTCCTTTTAAAAGCTATCAGGTTCCTTCGGTCATATAAAGTTCACTACGTTCACGGTTTCGCCAAAACCATTCGTAGCCCTCCGTCATTTCATTTGGGTATTCAGTAGTATTCAATCTATGTATTTTGACCAACGCCAAGGCATAGTGTTTGGTAGCTGCTGGGTATTCATTTGTTGCATAGATAGATGAGTTAGTTTGGGACAGTCATATTATCATTTGACCAACGTGAAGGGTATGTATGGATGGGTTCAAATTAACAAGATAATGATGTGTAGAACTTGACATGTGACTTATGACATTTTGACCAACGCCAAGGTCATAAGAGCATGGGGCAAAAATTTATATCGGGAATTTCTAAAGAAACTGAAATTTGCAAAGAGATGAATACCATTTGGAGTGTGATAATTTTGATAGGATTCCTTCAGCTTTATCACACAATGATATTTGGATCCCGATCCTACTGTGAGTATCCGCTACTCATCAAGAGATTCGTCACTTAACGATCAATGCTATAAACCAAGTAGGTGCCGAGAAAGGTATCAGCGGGGTTACGCCCCCAGAGAAAAGAGGTTATTTAATTAAGGAACTTCGCGAAAGCATCGTAAAACCTTCCTCGAAGTATCGACACTGGCCTGGCTGAACGGTTAAGCAAGTATTATACGGTGAGAATAGTCCTGGCTAGTGCTTCCTTTTTTGTTTGAGGAGGGATTCGAGAAACAGTGGGAGCCATCCAGTTTAGATAAACTAAAAACCACTCTAAACTTGTAAGAGCATCATGCTAAAGTGTTCCCTCTCTCTCTCAATTGCAGCGACCCAGAACATGACAGGCCTTCAGTTACTATTAGAGAAAAATATATTGACAGGGCAAAACTATAAAGATTGGCTGCGGAATGTCAAAATTGCTTTGACTTATGACAAATTGGAGTATGTCCTTACTACTAAGGCACCTGCTGTCTCTGGTCTAAAATCCAGTAATGCGGATAAGGAAATCCGCAAGACCTGGGAGTTAGATTGCGCAAAGGCCAAATGCATCGTGCTTGCCTCTATGAATAATGAACATCAGAGGAGGCATGAGGATATGGATCTTGAATCCATATTTCTCAATACAAAGGATCTGTATGGAAAGCAATCTCGTATAGCTAGATACGAGACCTCGAAGAACTTGTTTCAGTCGAGGCTGGCTGTCAGATCATCTGTAGGAGAATATGTCCTAAAAATGATTAGCTATATAGAAGAGCTCGCGGACCTCGGGTCGACATTGGAGAACGAGCTCTATACAGACTTGATTCTTTAGTCCCTTCCTTCCACCTACGCCACTTTAATCTGAATTTCAACATTCAAAGAAAAGAAGTTGAACTTCCAGAACTCCTTAACATGTTGAGGAGTGTAGAAGGAACCTTGCAGAAGCCAAGGGAAACACCCGCTATGTTTGTTCGCGGTGCTTCTTCTTCCGGGTCCAAGGCTTGGGCCAAAGGAAGGAAGAAGAAGGCCGCTACCAAACCAAGAGGAGATGTTGGTAAGGTGGGAGCTAAGGGAAAGACAAAGGTTGCGGTGCCAGTAGTGGCAAAGGAAGAGTGCTTCCACTTTCGTAGGAAAGGGCACTGGAAGAAAGATTGCAAAGATTGGAATGCCAAGAACCAAGAACCGAAGCAAGCTGTGGCTTCGACTTCAGGTGTGTTTGTAATTGAAAATTGTCTGTCAATAAACTCTACTTCCTGGGTATTGGATACCAGATCAGGATCTCATATATGCAATTCATTGCAGGCACTGAGAAACCGTAGAGTGCTGAAGGTTTGTGATATGACCCTCCAGGTTGATAACGGTGCTAGCGTGGAAGCTGTGTCCGTAGGGGATTATCACCTTGGATTGACGAGTGGACATATTTTGGTTTTGCATAACTGTTTTTGTGTACCCAGTTTAACGTGTAATATCATATCGGTTTCGTTGTTATCAAAAGAAGGTTATGATTTCACGTTTGTAAGCGATGTTGTTAACATCCACCTTAATCATGGTTTGATTGGGTCCGGTATAATAGATAACGATATACATGTATTAAACCAATTACAGATTTTTAATGTCCAGAACACACTAAAAAGAAATTCTCCAGATATAAATAAGGTTTTCTTATGGCATTGTAGACTAAGTCACATCAATGAAACAAGGTTAACTAAGTTACATAGAGAAGGATATTTGGATCCGCTCGAATATCAATCTTATGCCATTTTTCAATCATGTCTCAAAGGAAAGATGACAAAGACTCAATTCACTGGACATGGAGTAAGAGCGAGCGAGCTCTTAGGACTCATACACAGTGATGTATATGGTCCAATGTCTACACATGCAAGAGGTGGTTTTTCCTATTTCATTACCTTTACGGATGATTACTCTAGGTACGGATTCATTTTCTTGATGAAACATAAATCCGAGGCTTTTGAGAAATTCCAAGAATATAAGAATGAAGTAGAAAACCAAACTGGCAAAAGTATCAAGACACTGAGATCTGATCGAGGTGGTGAATACTTAAGTGTCGAGTTCCTAGGTTACCTAGAAGAGAAAGGAATTCTCTCTCAGCTTACTCATCCATACACTCCACAGCACAACGGTGTATCGGAGAGACGGAATCGAACCCTATTGGATATGGTACGTTCCATGATGAGTAATGCTGAGTTACCGCGATCTTTCTGTGGTTATGCGCTAGAATCAGCTGCATATCTTTTGAACAGGACTCCTACCAAGACTGTGCCTACCACACCATATCAAATGTGCAGTGGGAAGAAACCCTATCTTCAGTATCTGAAGATATGGGGATGTCCAGCTTTTATTAAAAAGTAGCATGCGGACAAACTCGAGGCACAATCAGTACAAAGTTTGAAACCTTGACTCAAGCGCTGGGAGAAATGGCTCACCGTACCCAGTGTAAGTTTGTGGGATATCCAATGAACTCCAAGGGGTATTTCTTCTATAACGCAGAGGAACAAAAGGTTTTTGTTTCTCGTAATGCCCATTATCTGGAACAGCTGATTTTAGAAAAGGAAACAAGTGGGAGCGCAATAGAACTGGAAGAAATTCCAAAACCACAAACCACTACTGAAAGTTTGGTAGAACCAGTAGTTCAAGAAGAACAGGACATTCCCGCACCCCTCCGCTGGAAAAGAAGGCCGTCTCATCCTCCTGAGAGATACTATGGTTTTCTCATAGATGGGGATAGAGAGGATTGCATCATTGATGATGATGAACCTACTCGCTTCCAGCAGGCCATCCAGAGCGGCGACTCGGTACGATGGCTGGATGCAATGCGGACCGAAATGGAGTCCATGTACATGAACAAAGTATGGACTTTGGACTTTACTCCAGGTGGGGTAAAACCCATATGATGCAAATGGATCTTTAAGAAAAAGATTGGTGTAGATGGACATGTGAAAACCTATAAGGCTAGACTTGTTGCAAAGGGTTTTCGTCAAAGACCTGGTTGGACTATGACGAAACTTTTTCTCCAGTGGCTATGCTAAAATCCATTCGGATCCTTCTTGCCATTGCTGCCTTCCATGATTATGAGATCTGGCAGATGGACGTAAAGACGGATATTCTAAATGGTAATTTAGAAGAGTGCGTCTATATGGATCAGCCGAAGGCTTCAATCATAGTGGGAGCAGCGGGAAAGTGTGTAAGTTGCTTAAGTCCATTTGTGGAGTGAAGCAAGCATCGCGGAGTTGAAACATCTATTTTGATGAAACGATCAAATAATATGACTTTATCAAAAATCCAGATGAACCATGTATATATAGTAAAATTGTAGCACGAACTGTCGTATTCCTCGTCTTGTACGTGGATGACATTCTATTGATAGGAAATGACATTCCTATGCTACAATCTGTCAAAGGATTCTTGTCACACAGGTTCTCCATGAAAGACCCGGGTGATGCCTCTTAAATTCTGGGGATCCGGATCTATCGTGATAGATCCAAGGGGATTTTGGGACTTTCGCCGTCCAGGTATATCAACATTATACTGAAAAGATTCTATATGGAAGATTCTAAGCACGGTAATTTACCGGCTTGTCACGGAATCACCCTATCCAAAAAGATGTCTCCCAAGACTGATTTGGAAAGGGATCGCATGCCTATTATACCCTACGCTTCTGCGGTAGGCTCTATAATGTATGCGATGTTGTGCACCAGACCAGATATAGCTTACGCACTGAGCGTGGTAAGCCGGTATCAATCAGACCCAGGGGAGAAGCATTGGATAGCAGTAAAGAACATTCTCAAGTACGTGAGAAGGACTAAGGAGATGTTCTTGGTTTACGGCGGAAAAGACCTCAAGATCGAGGCCTTTACTGATTCCAGCTTCCAGAGTGACAAGGATGACTCCAAGTGCATGTCAGGTTACGTCTTTACCCTCAATGGAGGGGCGGTGTTCTGGAAGAGTTCCAAGCAGGACACCGTTGCTGACTCGACGATGGAAGCGGAGTATATCGCTGCTTGCGATGCCGCAAAAGAAGTGGTCTGGATGAAGAAGTTCCTAACAGAACTTCAGGTGGTTCCTACCATTGTTGATCCAATACCGCTGTATTGCGACAACAATGGAGCTATAGCTTTAGCAAAGGAACCCAGGTCCCATCAGAAGTCCAGACACATCTTAAGGCGGTATCACCTGATCAGGGAGATTATAGATCGCCAGGAGATCGAGGTCCGGAGAGTTTCTACAGAGGAGAACACTGTTGATCCATTCACAAAGGTCTTACGTCAGATTCAGTTCGAGAGGCTACTTGAGATGATCGGTCTTCGATACGCCAGTACATGGCCATAGTGAAAGTGGGAGATTGTTAGTGTATATGCCCTAGGGTCCATTATTGTATCATACTAGCTTGTATATTACTTAATGGAAGCTTGGGATATTCACAATTATATTAACAGTCTTGCTAAACATGGTAGGATGCTACTTGGTTTATATCTATCTTAATATGTGTGTACGTATTGATAGAGCCCTTAGGATCTTGCTTGACAACCAGCGTTGTGATGGCAGTCACACTAGTGGGGGCTGGGTAATCTATAAGCACATCCTTTTTTTTCAGGTCCATAGTCATAGGATTATCGAGACAGGGCATCGATACTCCGGAGTAGACTAGTGTGTACGCTTCTCATCCCAGTTGGGGAGATGGTCTGTCCCACAGCCATTAGTACGTCGTACTGGAGATAGTATACATGTGCTCGTTGGGTTACGGGTACACTGGACAGGACTCGCAGGGAACTGTTGGTTTGTATTATACCCGTCGTCAGTTAACAGTTCCCAGGTGACATGAGTAGAGCATAGTCCGCAGACTTGACACAGCTGCTTCTCCTCGAGTGTGTTCCCACTGTTCTTAGATTGCAACCCTACCACGGCACAAAAGAGTCATGCAAACAGGTAGCAGTTGGGTGCAGTCCCGAAGCACTTGGAGGCAGTGGCGGTTAGACAGGATTCGTCTCTTCCGGTATTGGGAGTTGATATCGTACTGTGTCTGGAGAGCCATTACGCAAAGTCACTGGCCAGGGCAAGCGAGATTTACTAGTAGGTTTTTCAGTAGCTTCTCAAGGTGTAATGGGCTTCGCTCCGACACGACTTATAGCGCTTTTGGGGGACTGACGCTTGCCGCCCCCTAGGCCTGATATACGACAGTCCTAGACGAACAGAACAGACTGTACGGAGATTGTTACAGCAGGATCAGTAGGAGTTCGGATGGGTTTCCTCATCGGCCTTCTTATCGACATCTACCTGGGGACCGTTACGTACAGCTAGTGCTGCTTGCGGTCTGTGGTTAAACCCAGTTCCAGCGTAGTAGTCGAGTCTTTAGAGTCCCACACAGAGAGTTTCCCTACTTCGGGCAAAACGATATAGAGGTCGTATGGTTTTACGACAGGGTTCGGACACGCATGTGTTTTTACGCACGTACGATGTTCGGACAGTTTATACTAGCAGTCTTTGGTTTAATCCAGATTTTAGTATTGGATTATTGGATTTATACAGTCTCAGTATTTCCGTGTTTTCACGGATAGGAGGGGCGTTCTCGTAAATTGTCGAGAAGCTTCTAGAAGGTTGATGCCAAGGAGACCATAGGTGTTATACGCATTAAATGGTTTTGTGACTCATGAAGATGATTCATCAAGAGAGTTAATGATGCATTAAATATTTTTAATGACTCACTTGATGACTCATTATGTATTAAATGAATCATGAAGATATTTGTGCAAAGAGATTTTTGTGCAAAATATATTATGCTTCATATATATACACAAATGAGTTAATTCCATTTCATAATTATTATCACATTCTCTCTCTCTTCAAACCCTAACCCTAACCTCTCATGTATTGAGATCAAGGGTTAGCAAGACTCAAAGATCCCTAATCCTATTCTATATCTTCTAGGTTGCTTTGATTAGCACTCTTAGTTACCTAGTTACCTCAAGTTAGAGGTCAAGCTTGGACAAGTAGCTCTCGGGTGGATCTTCTATCACAAAGAGGAGGCCGACGAGGGGTGGTCAACGAGAACAAGAAGGACTTGATTCATTAGGTATAATCTTCTTTCATAGTAGCTAATCCCTCCTATGTTATTTGTTAGTTAGGGTTTGGCAAAGATCCGTAAGTTAGTCGATGTTAGTTTTAACAAAATGATTGTTTTTCCTATTACGCCTCCCCACATCATGTGTTGTTTCTAACATTGACTTACAAGAAGTTCTCTAGTGACACTGGTAAAGGTTGGTCTGTAGATCCAAGATCGTCATAGAGTCTTGTGTGGCTCCCACTGTGCTTTGATTTCATCCCTACTACGGATCAAAGGAGTCATGCATACAGGTGGATTTTGGGTACAGTCACGAATCCCATGGAGGCAATGAACGATAGGAGGGGTTTCGTCTCTCCCGGTATTGGGAGTTGATGTTGCGCTGTGCTCGATTGGTCATAACTGGAAGTCCCTGGCCAGGGTTACTGAAAAGATTTACTGGTAAGAGTTATCAGTAGTTTCTCGAACGGTTATGAGCCAGACATCGGCATGACTCATCACGTTACTGGGGTCTGACGATTCTACCCCTAGACATGATATGCGACATATCAGACGAAGAGACCGGACTGTACGGTAAGTGTTGCTTAGTGGCTTCATGGGAGTTTGGACAAGTAGCTTGTTGATCTTATATTCTCTCAATACCTGGATAGCCGTTACGTCCAGCTAGTACCGCTGACGGCTTGTAGGTGACTAATGTGATTAGCACCTACTGCTAGCGTATTGACGAGTCTTTAGAGTCCCACAAAGATGCTTCATGGTTCAAGCGAAATGAAGTAGGGCACATATGTTGATATATGTGTGGACCTGATTAAATACGAGTATGAGATACTGTAACATTTCAAGAAAATAAAATATTATTTTTGGGAATTTTCATAATTTAATATTAATTTTTAATGAATATTTTAATAGTCGGTATATTTAAATACCGATAAATGTGGAAAATTTTGGGAAAAACTTATGGAAATTCTAAAATAGGTTATTTTATGGAAATATGCCATTTTACCATTTTTATGATGAATTATATGCTATGATGGTGTTAATCGCGATTAAAAATCGCTAACTGGTTTTTTGGCTTTTGTGCAAATTGTGCACCATAACATTTCTACACTTGTTTCATGTTTTGGTCATGGTAGCCTAGGGTTGGACCATGTTAAGATGACCATGGTGGGTTAAACCATTTGTTTAGGCTAATTGGGTTAATTAAGGGTTTTAGCTTGGTTAAGGGTGATTAGGGTTAGAGTTGACCTTGAGAGAGAGAGAGAGAGGTGGCTAGGGTGTGCCATGATCCCTCTCATTTCATAATTCCTTGTATTCCTTCGATTTCCCCCTCTCACATCTTCTAACTCTCTCACACACTCACTAATACATCAACAAAAGAGAACAACCCAACACTTCAGCCAACACCTACACACCCTACATCAGCAACAGCAGCTGATGAAACAGCTTCAGCCCCAATGTCAAACTTCAGCCACAAAACTACTGCAACAGCAGCCCATTACATCAACAGCAGCTGCAGCCACCAGTCCCTAGCACCATAGCCCAAAACCTACACCCCCATATCAACACATCAGCCCCTGAATTCGGCTGAAACAAGCCATCAGCCCCAATCTTGCATCAGCACACTCCAGCAGCAGCTACATCAGGTCCCTTCACCCACACATCAGCCCCCTAGCTGCTGCTACAAGCTGTAACATCAACCCCAATTCATTCAACATGAGCAGCTACATCAGCCCCCCCCTTATTAACACATTTTCAACCACTAGAACAGCAGCTACAGCAGCTACATCAGCACAAATTCAGCCCCATTTTCTGCCAACATATCAGCCACAACACCCCACAACAATAGCCACAATATCATAAGCCACAGCCCAACACTTTTACTGCTGCAACACACATAGAAAAAACAAGAGAAAAAGGAAAATTTCAAGCAGCAGCAGCAGCCCAAACTAAACCAACAGCAACAGCAGCAACACATAGAGAACAGCCACAAGCAGGAGCTCAGCAGCAGAAACCCACCCTTCCACTTCATCCCCCTTCCTTTCTCCTTCATCCTAGGACACTCTTGAGGTATAATCTCACAACCCCACTCCCTTCTTGTCAAGTTCTAGTTGTTTAGCAGAAATTTAGTGTTTATATGGTGATTAGTGCTAGTTTAGGCAAAATTGAGTGAAACTTGACCAAGTGTTGGTTTTGATTGTTAGTATAGCCTTACTAGGTGTGGTTAAGACCAGTTTAATCAACATTTGTTCCAGATTTCACCCATATACCAGAGTTGTTCGAATTGGTGTAAATTAGGGTTTTTTTTTCGATTTTGTGACCTTTCTGAGATCTGCTTTCACCCCGGGAACCCCAAGGTAAAATTGACTTGGCAGTAAGGTATGCAGGTAGATAGAAACCAACACCCAAAACCCTAAATCCAACCTCATTTCCCCGGCCGCAGATATATTCCTTCTGGCCGCAATTTGCAGCCAGAGCAGGAGGGAATCACCTCGTTTTGCGTACACGACCCTATTTCATGTAAACTTGAAACCCTGTATGTCTAGTTTTGTCTGGTTCCAGTTAGGGTAGAATCTGGGATGATTTTCCTATGTTGGCGCATGATTTACGACTTGTTTTCGTATGGATTTTTGATATTCAATGATTCGTTTCTATCGGGTGTCGTTTGGACGTCAACGACAGCGGATATTGGCTGTGTTTGCATGCGAGGCCGTAGGTTTTTACCTATGGGCGTAGCGTGCCCCATTTTGGTTTCCGGCATGATTTTCATGTGTTTTAGCGTGTGATATCCTTGTAGGTATCCCACGTGGCGTCGAAGCATTAGAGATGCAAATGGAGACATCGGCATCGACACACATAACACAAGGTGAGTATATTTATATCTACAGGGAGAAGTCGGGTGGATGGCGTATAGCACCCCCGCAGTCCGTGGTGATGTATACGGATGAGTATACACACCTATAATTATTATATGTTGTTTGGGAAATTATTGATGTTTAGGATAGATAATTGGTGGACTTGGATGATTTAGTGTCGCGAGAACCCTAGGTAGTGGGTGCACTACACATATATATTCACACATACATACTTGCATACATCCTTACTTCATATATGCATAGACGGGATCCTATATAGATATGTGTTCACATGGGTATGGGACTATGTGTTCACATACGGGTTTTAGGATGATACTTGGGATTGAGATGAGTCGATGAGTTTGATCCGAGATTACGATATCGGTGAGATGGTAAAATTCAAATTTGAGATACGTCGTGTTGCTTTAGCGGATTTCGGAATAATGATGCCATAGGAATAGTGATATTTATATGAAATGATCGACATGTAATTATGACGCGAGATGTGATATGATGTGATATAATAGTGACAAGATAATTATGATAGGCCGCCTTGGGCGATGTACACTCCTTGTGATGATATGTGATGATGATATCGATTTATTCGAGACTGTCGATCAGTAGTCAGATCACGACTATAGTGATGTTGTCAGCATTGTGCTAGACGTAGGTCAGTACCCAAATCATTAATAGTTGATACAGAGAATACTCGATGAATGATATGATGAATGTGATGTTGACCCGTACCCAGATTTGGGGATGCCGTACGACGGATTCACGTACGAGCTATATTTTGATGTTTGATCCGCCTACTTGACTTGGGAATAACCGATTATAGAGATATGGTATCGGATGTGATATGATCGAGGCGGGATAACCGACTATATATGTATATATGTATGTATCGACTCGGAGGTTAGGCGGTTTACCATACCTGCAGTTAGCCTATTAGCTCAGCCTTATAGTTGGTGTAGCTATATGACTCTTGTGACATTAGATGCAGTTTAGCTACCTTGGTGTTTAGCATTCAGCTCCCGCATATTATTGCTGTTACTCTGCATCGCATACTTATTGTGATTCATATTCTATTATTGATATCATGCTGTTAGGACACCAACACCATTACCGATGATGCGTATGTTCCACATACACTTACTTGTCAGCACACACATCTTCATCGGTAATTGCCATGTCACTACACAGTAATATTATTGCATCAGGATTTGACCCTTGTATGTGCATACTATTATTCCATGTTGCATAATATACTGTTATACTGCATTTCATTTATATGTCACATACATCATGCTTCCTGATTATACGCATTGAGATATGTTGTTTCTATGATATTTCTGGATTTGGGAACCGTGGATATTTCAAAGAGATTATGTAAACATTTTAAAAACCCGGTTACCCTTGATGTGATATTTCAGTGCGTCCACCATGTGTTTTCTCGGTGCTGAGAGCGACATGTGAAACCCGATTCGAGGAGGCGGATGAGACCAATTGCGGGTACATGGTGGACCCGGTGCGGTACCCCGGGGCAAGAAGATCGCAGGAGTTGGCGTTGAGCCTGGCAGGGGAGCACTACCGACCGGTGATTTTACCCGACACGTCGGATATCCGGAGGATACCGTCGTAGTCATGAAATGGATGTTAGGGGCCGATCCGGACTGACGGCGCCCTGGAAATTATGATTGAGACATTGAGATTTGAGATATTGAGGTACAAAGATTATGATACAGAGATATCGAGATATTGAGATTTATGTTTGTGCCGATGCTAGGCACTGTTTTATGCTGATTCCATTATGATACCTCATTTTAAAAATACAGAAAACTCATTAATTTACGAAAGCAGTTTTCTTCAGTACATGCATTTTGTTTCATGCATTCATACATCATTCATATGATATTTTGCCACCTGATGCACTGACACGGGCACATGGGATTACACTTGGGTTAGATATTTACCTAGTCTTGTTATAGATTGCTAGTTATATATTTAAGGATTATATTATGATCGTATGACCTAGGATTGCGTCATACATGCGATTTTCTGTTCGTTGATCTTTTTCTACTCACGAGTTGGCAACTCACCCCCGTTGTGCCCCAGTTTCTTGCAGGTGTTGCCGTACGGTTTCATTATGGCTTTGCGGGCACAGTTTCTTTCAGGTGACTTGCTAGTATGTGGGTTATTTGTGTCGTACCCACCATTATACATTGTATATTATATTTCAGTTGTATCTAGAAGTTCCATCAACCAAACATGTACTTATTTGAGATAGAGACCAGTGATGTTTATTCTTTCGACCTTAGAGTCGCACGTTATATTCTGTGGATTTCTTATTGTTGGAGTTTTCTTTCTGTTGTGATCCTCGCCTTTAGTCGTTGTATACTATATTGTTAGCTGGTTGGTTCATTGTGGTTTTCCTATACTCTACTTCTTTTCCTGGTTTGGATTTCTGGGCTCGGCTTACTTAGAGTACGTACGCCTCGAGACGTTCGTAGTCTAGGTGCCGGTCATGTTCTGTATTTTCGGGACGTGACAAAGTTGGTATCGGAACATTAGGTTTTACCTTCGGAGCGTAGGATGACCCTTGGTTGATGGAATAGGTGACTAAAGTAGAGTGACGTACCGTTGGTATGTTCCGCGGCATATTTACGACACGCCACTCCACTTAAGAAGTCTTAGGATGTACATTTCTTTGTTCAGTATCATATTCATTCCTGATCTAGCCTCATCGGTACCAGTTATGGATTTGCTGCCACGATTACGGGCAGGGACAACTACGGCTAGAGTTGCGGTCAGCACAAGCTCGTCACGAACGAGGACTGACCAGGGCATGATTCCGGTGACACACGCTTGTAGAGATGTGTCTTTTGATTGGGTTCTTTGCGCCACGAGCGTTGGATGGATCGCTGTATGAGATTACTCGGACGTGCAGATCAGCATCAGAGGATTGAGCCACTGACAGAGGCCAGCCAGATTTTGATGACCGTTGATGTATGGCTTATTGATGATGACTGAGGCACTGTTCAGCGTGCAAATGAGTGAGCCAGTTATTGCTGCGAATGACGAGATATCGCCCCAGATATTGGAGCAGTTGCAGTACAAGATTGTACTAAGAGATTATAGAAGGTCGCTAGTCACCAAGGATGAATGACTAGGATGTGCGGATCGTTCGCTTACCGATGCGAGGACATCAGATAGATTGATTCCAGCTAGAGATGACCTCACGCGGAGACGTTGAGAGTCGACAGAGACGATTGAATGTCAGAAACCTATTATTCCAAGTTTAAAGTACTCGGAAAGACATGCAGACAATTCTATGGTCCCTCTAGAAGAATGAAACCCTAACTCGACTTAATGACCGAGTGAAAGCCTTTGAACCTTAGGGTTTGCGGCAGTTCTGCGGCGCCATTAGTGAGGCTTGGGTTTGCCCTTCTACGGCTGGACCATCGATGCTGTGGTATGTACTCGATACTATTATACTGTACCCAAGATGTTGAGCTCTTGGGGGATTATGAGGTTTTGACAAATCGATCGGATGGCTCGACTTAATTCGGATGCAAGGTGGTGAGATGCACTTCTCGGAAGACTCGTGATACGAGGATAGCCGTTGGAGCTCAGTCCATGTAGCCACGACGAGACGAGTCCGAAGCAGTTGACATTAGAAAAAAAGTGGAGTAAGAGATTCGTGCGAGGTCTTGACGAAACGACGTTCCACTCCGCCAACACCAGAGATGTGATGCGCATGCCGAGGCAGAGTACTGGATATACCTTCCAGAAGGAGTCGCGATGAGTATGCAGCCGTTTCGAAGCAAGAAGCAGATATGGTAAAGGACGATGACTTCCGGACAGTTGGCAGAGATGAGACTTGGAAGAGACCTTGAGCAGGATTCCTTCCAGGACACTGCTGCTATGATAATTGCACCCAGGATCGGATGTGTCACGTGCATTCAGAAAGCCATAGGCCGGCACCAGTGACATGCTGCTTTACAAGTGGTCGCGATAATTGACCGAGAAATGACCAGATAAGTGCCAGAACGGAATCGACCCCGTCAGCACACCTGACAGGGCCGATGAGCCGATGGATCGTGAGATTGATAACCTACAGGGAAGACGAGGACTTTTCTGGAATGAATTACGAGAAGACTTGGACCCAGGAGTGGTCATGATACGCACACCAGTAGGCCAGAGCTCAGGATCGTCAACGAGATATGCTATGAGTAATCACGACAGTTGGCCAGAGATTCTTGGAGGATGTGCTTGAGCGGAACTATTCCACCATACTTGATATCGTTTTCGTGCCTTGGTTTCAGACGTTTGTGACTTTATGGGGTTTAGACATTGAGTTGATTTTGTGCGTAGGCACGCACACGATTGGTTTTTGTGCTCGATATTTGTTTTGTGCACTTTATGCACCTGATTGGATTTTGCGCGTGTTTAGCACTTGATATTGGGTTTTCATGATTTCGTGTATGATGGATGCACCGGATTTGGACATTTAGCGCATGTTGGGCGGCTGTTGTGGGATGCGATTTGGTGCACACCAGATGCACTAAATCGGGATTTTCATGCATGTCAGATGCACCTGATTTTCTTGTCAGGCACACATGTTGCCTATGACTGATGTTGTGTGCACACCCGTTGCACCTTGAAGTCGTTTTTGTGCACCTTCTCGGCACATGTATGGATTTTGATTTCCGTGCGCACCGGACGCACAGGGTTTTCATATGTATATTTGGGACTGATTTCTTATGGAGCAGTACATTTTTGGTGTTGATGTGATTTGTTTTCATACTAAGCAGGACTAGTCAGAGGACAGTGCCAGGATATATTTTGCATGCATTGATAGATTTCAAAGGGATTTCCAAAAGCGAGCTATAGTCTCATTATTTACATACGTGTCCGATATGACACGAACCTTTAAAACGAGGCAACCCTTCTAAATAGTGTTCAAACGGTGGATCGTGCATACTAAACAAAAGATATATACATATATGGCTATTTTCTTATAAAGACTCCCGCCACTGTGCAGTATTATGCACATTGGTCATCGACTTTAAAGAATTTTGGCATGCATTTCCTTCATATATTTACATGTACGGAGTTGGTATTTACATGTATAGTTCCGATTTATAACATATCAGTTTTGCTTTGGATTTGGCATTCGTGTTTCCACCTCGACTCCGATGATTGCGAGATGCTTGACGGAGTTTTGTTTTCGAGTTATCTGCTCGTCACTTATGCGCATATATTGCGCTATTATGCGTTTTAGGTATTGATGATTTCGGAGCCCCGTGGACTTGGACATTTTATTGAAATGTTTTAGAATTTGAGGGTTTAAATTTAAATTCGGGGACCGAATTTCTTTAAGGTGGGAAGACTATAACATTTCAAGAAAATAAAATATTATTTTTGGGAATTTTCATAATTTAATATTAATTTTTAATGAATATTTTAATAGTCGGTATAATTAAATACCGATAAACGGGGAAAATTTTGGGAAAAACTTATGGAAATTCTAAAATAGGTTATTTTGTGGAAATATGCCATTTTACCGTTTTTATGATGAATTATATGCTATGTTGGTATTAATCGCGATTAAAAATCGATAATTGGGTTTTTGGCTTTTCTGCAAATTGTGCACCATAACATTTCTACACTTGTTTCATGTTTTGGTCATGGTAGCCTAGGGTTGGACCATGTTTAGATGACCATGGTGGGTTGAACCATTTGATTAGGTTAATTGGGTTAATAAAGGGTTTTAGCTTGGTTAAGGGTGATTAGGGTTAGAGTTGACCTTGAGAGAGAGAGAGGTGGCTAGGGTGTGCCATAATCCCTCTCATTTCATAATTCCTTGTATTCCTTCGATTTCCCCCCTCTCACATCTTCTAACTCTCTCTCACACTCACTAATACATCAACAAAAGAGAAAAACCCAACACTTCAGCAAACACCTACACACCCTACATCAGCAACAGCAGCTGATGAAACAGCTTCAGCCCCAATGTCAAACTTCAGCCACAAAACTACTGCAACAGCAGCCCATTACATTAACAGCAGCTGCAGCCACCAGCCCCTAGCACCATATCCCAAAACCTACACCCCCATATCAACACATCAGCCTCTGAATTCAGCTGAAACAAGCCATCAGACCCCAATCTTGCATCAGCACACTCCAGCAGCAGCTACATCAGGTCCCTTCACCCACACATCAGCCCCCTAGCTGCTGCTACAAGCTGTAACATCAGCCCCAATTCAATCAACATGAGCAGCTACATCAGCCACCCCTATCAACACATTTTCAGCCACCAGAACAGCAGCTACAGCAGCTACATCAGCACAAATTCAGCCCCATTTTCTGCCAACATATCAGCCATAACACCCCACAACAATAGCCACAATATCATAAGCCACAGCCCAACATTTCTGCTGCTGCAACACACATAGAAAAACAAGAGAAAAAGGAAAATTTCAAGCAGCAGCAGCAGCCCAAACTAAACCAACAGCAACAGCAGCAACACATGGAGAACAGCCACAAGCAGGAGCTCAGCAGCAGCAACCCACCCTTCCACTTCATCCTCCTTCCTTTCTCCTTCATCCTAGGACACTCTTGAGGTATAATCTCACAACCCCACTCCCTTCTTGTCAAGTTCTGGTTGTTTAGCAGAAATTTAGTGTTTATATGGTGATTAGTGCTAGTTTAGGCAAAATTGAGTGAAACTTGACCAAGTGTTGGTTTTAATTGTTAGTATAGCCTTACAAGGTGTGGTTAAGACCAGTTTAACCAACATTTGTTCTAGATTTCACCCATATACCAGAGTTGTTCGACTTGGTGTAAATTAGCGTTTTTGTCGATTTTGTGACCATTCTGAGATCTGCTTTCGCCCCGGGAACCCGAAGGTAAAATTGACTTGGCAGTGAGGTATGCAGGTAGATAGAAACCAACACCCAAAACCCTAGACCCAACCTCATTCCCCGGCCACAGATATATTCCTTCTGGCCGCAATTTGCGGCCAGAGTAAGAGGGAATCGCCTCGTTTTGCGTGCACGACCCTATTTCATGTAAACTTGACCCCCTGTATGTCTAGTTTTGTCTGGTTCCAGTTAGGGTAGAATCTAGGATGATTTTCCTATGTTGGCACATGATTTACGACTTGTTTTCATATGGATTTTTGATATTCGATGATTCGTTTCTGTCGGGTGGCGTTTGGACATCAACGACAGCGGATATTGGCTGTGTTTGCATGCGAGGCCGTAGGTTTTTACCTATGGGCGTAGCGTGCCCCATTTTAGTTTCCGACAAGATTTTCATGTGTTTTAGCGTGTGATATCCTTGTAGGTACCCCATGTGGCGTCGAAGCGTTGGAGATGCAAATGGCGACATCGGCACCGGCACACAAAACATAAGGTGGATAGATTTATATCTACGGGGAGAAATCGGGTGGATGGCGTATAGCACCACCGCAGTCCGTGGTGATGTATACGGATGCGTATACACACCTATAATTATTATATGTTGTTTGGGAAATTATTGATGTTTAGGATGGATAATTGGTGGACTTGGATGATTTAGTGTCGCGAGAACCTTAGGTAGTGGGTGCACTACACATACATATTCACACATACATACTTGAATACATCCTTACTTCATATATGCATAGACGGGATCCTATATAGATATGTGTTCACATGGGTATGGGACTATGTGTTCACATACGGGTTTGAGGATGATACTTGGGATTGAGATGAGTCGATGAGTTTGATCCGAGATTATGATATCGGTGAGACGGTAAAATTCATATTTGAGATACGTCGTGTTGCTTTAGCGGATTTCGGAATAATGATGCCATAGGAATAGTGATATTTATATGAAATGATCGACATGTAATTATTGTTGGAGATAGTGCCCTCAAAGTCAATTATTGGATCACAGGCACGAGATTGTAATGATTGAGGGAGGACCTATCCCGGTAGGACAGTCTTACTCAAGATGATAGTATGCTATCTGGTTTATCTTTATCATCGTGTACTGCTTTAGGTGACCTGACAGGTCACTATTGCACGTTGGTAGAGCCCCTAGGATTCTTGCTTGACTGCCAGCAGTATGAGGGCGATCATATACGTGAGAGCTGGTGGTCTATAAGCACATCCTTAAAAGGTCCCTAGTCGTGGGAGTTTCGAGACAGGCCATCGATTCTCCAGAGTAGACTAGTGTATACAGTCGAGACCCCGACGAGGGGCGGTGGCCGGTCTCACAAACCACTGGTGTCAGTTGGTTCACCTAAGATGTATACAGGTGCTCATTGGGTTATGAGTACACCGGACAGGACTCGCCGGGAAAATGCTAGTTGGTCTTATACCTGACGTCAGATAGCAGTTCCCTGGTGACATGTGTACAGGTTAGTTCATCGACCTGGGGATCGTCATTTGTCTCGTGTGAGTTCCCACTGTACTTTGATTACTACCCTACCACGCTCAAAGGAGACGTGCAATTAGATTTTAGTTGGGTACAGTCCCGAGCCACATGGAGGCAGTGAGCGGATCTTTGGGGGTTCATCTCTCCCGGTATTGGGGGTGAGGTCGCGCTGTGTCTAGGAGAGCCATTACACGAAGCCCTCGACCGAGGCAGGAGATTTACTGGTAGGTATTCCAGTAGTATCTCAGAGTGTTCTGGGCTACACTCCGACACGACTTGTACCGCTTTTGGGGGTCTGACTTTTACCAACCCCCTAGGCCCGCCATGCGATGCTCATAGACGAACGGACCGGACTGTACGGATATTGTCACTGATAGGCTCAGTAGGGTGTCAGGATGAGTTCACTCATCGATGTCCCTTTTGGTCAATACCTGGTAGCCCGTTACGTATTGGCTTATACCTCTGACGTGCTAGTGGTTAAATCCACAGCCAAGGTGTTGACGAGTCTTTAGAGTCCCCCGCATTCAGTTACTCAAGTTTCGGGCGAAACGCTATAGAGGCCGTATGGAGATATGGCACGGTTCGATCAGATACGTGCGGTATTGCACGGATCAAGATCGGACAGTTTGTACTACAGACCGTATGGATATATGGCAGGGTTCGATCAGATACGTGCGGTATTGCACGGATCAGGATCGAACGGATATTACTAGCCGGTTTTGGTTTAAGCCGGATCCTAGTATAGTACAGTGTAGATTTTGTCTCATTGCGTTTGTATTTCGGTTGGAATACAAATGCGGGTGTGTATACACAGTATCGGGGTTTTCCTGTAATTTATTACGGGACCAGTTTTCTAGAGTTGCCAGTTTGCTTTTTGTTTCGGCCATTTTCATTTGTATCTTTCAATGGCCGAAGATTGGTGGAGGAGGGCTTATTTGCATTTGTGCAAATTAGCTTTTGTGGAGGGTGGTCTTTGCATATTCTTGTGTCATGATGGTTGCACCATCCTTTGACCATTTGACTTCTTCTTCTATCACGATGGCTTGACCTTTGAAGCAATCATGGTTGTTGATTGGTTGGTGGAGTGAGGGTTTGCTTTGTGATCATTGTTTGTTATTATCACCCTTTCTCTCTCTTGCTTGATTGGTTGGCTCACTCTCTCACAACTACACTCCCTCTCTCATTCTCTCCATTCCATATGCATGGCCGGCTAAGTGATGAAGGGGGGCTGCCCATTTTGTTTTAGTGTGGGTTTTTGTTTTTTGAAAAATTCCCACAAGTTCCATCTCCAAACTACATATGATTCCTCCACCAAAATGGCAACCTCCACTACACCAAAATGAGACACAAGTTCTACACACATTCTACAGCAAACTTTGGGCACGTCGACTCGCCAGCTTCGTGCCCGAGTTGCCTCGGTATAGAGGTGGAAGCCCGTAAAAGAAGCAGGCGATGTAGTGCCCTTCCGGCGACGAGGTGGAGACCGGAGACTCCGCGGGAGATCGGAACGACGACGAGAAGACCGGAGGACACGGATCACTCGGTATATCTCTCTTTCCCATCTAGTAGTTAGCTAGGACTAGTTTAATGGCACGATCCGGGTTTTAGTGCGGTGGTGCCGGTTCAAGAAAAATTAAAGTTAACCATCGCTTCCGCATTTGGCCTCGGGATGGAGGCCAGGGCGCCGCCGTGCACTTACAGTGGTATCAGAGCCCCGCCATTAACATAGTCTAGCTTTGTCTAATGTGTTTTACACTTCCGATCGAACAAATGTTCCGAAAACCCAATAACACATGCATCAGTTTTCTGTTGATTTTTTTCTGGCTCGAAATTTTTTTCGGGTTGTAGAAAATTGATGTACTAGAAGTCCTAAGAATTCTGGGAAAATTCGAGAGATTGATCTTTCAGGGAGAGCGCGGAACCGCGGACAAACCCCACTTGGTGCCGCGGTTCCGCCGCCGTATGGAGGGATCAATGCGTCGAATTTTTCCAGTAGGCTTCTGGGGTGAAATTAGGGTTTCTGGAATATTAATTTTGGGCCCAGAATTTCTTGATGTGCTACAGTATTGCTTGGGGGCCCACTTGGTAAAATTTGATCGATCGGATATTTTAAACACATTATTTCATAGTATTTACATTATATCTGCGACCGTGAATGTCACTTGATCGGTAAATCCAGTCTAACTGCTATAGCCCGGTTAGACGGATTTGTGAACGTGATTTTCACTTTGATGTTCTGTGTTATGCTGTGATGTTGCGGATCGGTCGTGGGGGATAGCCTGGATGCAATGCTAGTACAGTTGTGGTTGTATTATGTACATTTGATATTGCGGGGCGAGCGTCCGACATGTGGACTGCCGTCACTGCCTGATTGTATTATTATTTTGGGGCACGACCAGGTTGCGGTCGATGTACCCGTTGTATGTACTAGGATTACCCCAAGGAGGGGTGCACGGATAGCCGGATTCTAGAGGGAAACAAGCCCGCATCTCATGGCATTGAGACGGAGGGGGCTTCACTCTGGAATTGGCGGGCTATTCGCCGCACTCGTAGGGGGTACAGGTTGACCCAGGAGGGGTGCCCAAGTTACCGGATTCCGTGAAGTGCTGGGTGGTCCATTCACGGTACTGAAGGGGGCTGCCTCGCTTCAAGTTTTGGCGGGTGACTTGCCGCGCCCGTAGGGGTCTAGGATTTCATTGCACAGGTTATCCACACGACCAGGGGAACGTCGGGTTTCAGTAGTGGCTCTGTGAAACCCGGGGATCCCAGATATCTGTATTGTTCTGTGATGCTGTACATTTCTGTGATGTTGCATTTTATCACGCCTTGAGCGAAATATAATATATTGGTATATATATTAGTAGATGTTGTATATGTTTTACATCCGCGCTAGTCCAGTCCCCGCTCTGTCGTTAGTTAGCTAACCTAACGGGTAATGACGGGACCCAGTGGCGAATGTGGATGGCATATACGTACATCAGTATATTTTCGTTCTTTGTGGTGTGATCAATTGATGGGACTGCGTTGATTCGGATCAATGCGAGTTAAAAACAAACCTAATCTGATTTTGTTGGAACACTTTTGAAAAAGCTGTTATTGCAAGGACGTTCTCTTTTGTTTTGAATCGTGGTATTCAGTTGGAATATCCTGCTCCTCAGTCGACGAGGCAAGGGCCGAGATCCCTTCACCGGGAGTGACCCCTTGGACAGAAGTTTGCGTTAGGGCATTGACTTCATTATAGCCGATTACTTTTGCTTTGCACCATGGTATTCAGTTGGAATATCCTGCACCTCATTCTACGGGGAAAGAGCCGAGATCCCTTCACCGGGAGTGACCTCTTTAGCAAAGATTTTCGTCACTATATTTTTAAAAGCTATCCGTTCCTTCAGCGATATCAAGTTCATTATGTTAAAGGTTTTCGCCAGAAACCATTCGTAGCCCTCTGTCGTTTCATATGGGTAGTCAATAGTATTCAAGCTGTGTTTGTTGGCCAAAGTCAAGGCACAGTGTTTGGTAGCTGTTGGTTATTCATATGCAGCATAGATAGATGCGTTGGTTTGGGACAGTCGTACTGCCATTTTGGCCAAAGTCAAGGGTATGTACGGGTGGGTTCAAATTAACCTGGAGAATGACGGGTAGAACTTGACATGTGACTTATGATATGTTGGCCAAAGTCAAGGTCATAAGAGCATGGGGTAAAAATCCACATCGGGAGTTTCAAAAGAACTGAAACTTGCCAGATATGCGCATACCTTCTGGAGTGTGATGACGTGAGCGGATTCCGTCACGTTATCATGCGATGATAGTTGGATCCTGATTCCTACTGATGAGTTGGTATACTCCTCGGGTAATCCCGACTAATTCTTCTTACAGGTTTGGAGGAGAATTTGACGGTACAGTGGGAGGTTTCCAGATTAGATAAATTGGTAACCATTCTGATCTAGGTTAGAGTGCACGCTGAGTGTTTCTTTTCTCTCTCTCTTTGGCAGCGACCATTGACCCGACCCTAAGACTATGACTCAGTGACCAAGTTGACCGAACCTTTTTAACACTGGCTTTTGGATTGTCAGAGTTGCAAACCTCATTGCCACTCCTACTTTTACCCCTTTTCTCCAGGACACCCCGTATTACTACGAACGTCCACTTCCATTGGACAAAACCATCGTATGGTTAGATACGAACTCGAAGGAATTTATTCGAGGATGGTTTCCAGTTCTGGAGAAAACGGATAGGACTATTCAGTTGTCTTTTCCTTTTACCTTCTCTCAGGTTGCGAGTACTCCTTGGTTTAGGAGTAGTACACCAATTACGTAAATTGGATAGTCTTCTTCCAAACCTTATGCTGGTGCCGAACGGTGGGGAATAAAGAAAACCAATTAGCATAACGATGGTGTGCAGAAGGTATTGAGTTAAGACAAAGCAAGGGATTAGTAAGAGGGCAATGTAAATTGCGACTGCTATTCACGACCAAACCAAGTATTTCTTCGTTAATCCTAAATCACCTTTGTATTTCTCCAGGACACTCCGTATCACTACGAAGATCCACAGTTTATTGGATACTCCATCGTATGGTTATATACGAACTCGAAAGGAACTTGTTCCATCTCGGGGATGGATTCTGGTTCAGGAGAAATAGGAATAAGGTTTATTCGGTTGTCTTTTATCTTCACCTTCTCTCATTGCGAGTGCTCCTAGGATTAGGGCAGTACACCCATTATGTTTCTTGGATAGTCTTCTTCCAAACCATAGGCTGGTGCCGAACGGTAGGGAAGGAAGAAAACCATTTGGCCTAAAGGGGTGTGCAGAAGGTAATGACTAAAGACATATAAAGGGATTTGGAGAGGTGGCAAAGAATTATACGGTTACAGTCGTGAATCTGGAAGAGGCATTACTAGGAATACCGGGATACCCCATCGAAACATTTCAATGTTTCAGTTTTACTGTGTACTGTTAAAAGAAAACTGATTTCCCAGTTAGACACTTGCTCCAGGGTATGTATTTACCAGGTATGATTCTCACATCTGTATGGTTTTACAGATGATGAGTGGGAGTAAGTTATTGGGAATTGGGTGATCATCCTCATTATATCGGGATTTGTTGTAATCGGTGATATTTGAGGAAGTCACCTGGACTGTTTGCCAGTCGGCAAGTATTTGGTTTTGAATATCCGCTGTTATGCACCAATTTCAAATCGATACATCTGTACGTCTATTTTTATAGAGTGAGATATATCTTTTTGAAATTATGTCAGTGACACTTACCTATATCATTAGATGGTTAGGTAAGGAGCATTAAACAGCGGTGTAATTCTTCTTAACCATAAGTACAGTTTTCAACCTACGACACACAGTGAGTGAGTTATCAGACTCAGGGGACTTATACAGAGTATTGTATGTTGTCCAGGGTCCATCAGGACAGAGGGGTTGGTCCTCGTACTATATTCGGTTTAGTTATGACTTCTCTAGTTTTTAGACAGGTGTTTCGTGGAAACACAGGGTCCGAATTTTGAGAAGTTATAGGTATTTGAATAAAGTAGAGAACCGGGTATCGCAAGTATCGGGATTCTTCAAAGTGATTGAAGATGTAGATACTTGTGTAAGGTATTCAGTTGATAGTAATGACTAAGAGAACTTGCTTCTCTTTCAGGTTACTCATAATTGGAAGCATTCCTAAGTTGAGTAACGCTGATCGGCCTCTTTCCATTTAGTTAACATGCACTGGAGATAGCTGCATGATTTGAATCTAGTTCAATTAAATCAGTGCCTCTGGTTCTATATTGGATATAGAACAGTTCATATCTTAACGATGTTAAGGTACGGGGAGTTGTCCGGTTTATGCTTAAAACCAGACTCTGGATAACTCAAGGCACGTTTCTGTAATGGTTGTTTGTGGGTTGACCCAGGCTATGACGAGGGTTGACTTTCTACCATCTGGAAAATCAATAGCGATATTGTTCTAGACTCGCCACAGTTTTATTAAAAATGGATTTTTTCAGAAAAACAGTAGTGGGAGTATGGTAGAACTGGAAGTGATTCCAGAACCACAAACAATTACTGAAGATTTCATAGGAACCTAAAGATTCAATCTGGTTTGACATTCCATTGGCCACTCCACAGATTAGGTGGGTAACCTCAGGCACCCGAGAGGTACTCCGGTAGCCTCAAGGACGGTGACAGGGAGGTTCTTGTTTACCCACACTTACCATTGCTGTTGTTCCAGGCTGCGAGACCCGGCGGGTGGATGAGTATAGCGTCGTTCTAAACTGGCTTTAGAAGTGTACATCTATATGACCCTGCCAGAGGGTTGTCGTAGTCAGTGGGAGCAGCGGAAGCATTGGTGGACAGGTAGCTTATGTCTATTTATAGACTAAAGCAGATATAGCGGAGATAGATCATCTATTTCTGACGTGACAGTCATAGGTTTGACTTCATCAGAATAGGGGATAGATCTATTGAGAAGGTAGTAGGGTGTGATGTCCTGGTATTTGGATGACATACACAGAGTAGGAAGTGATATTCCTATACTACAATCGGTTATACTTTGGTCGTCACACAGTAGTTTCTCCACATGGGACTTGGACATTATATCAGACATACTGGTTACTAGATCTATGGTTTTAGATCTAGATTTGGGTGGTTTCCCAGTCTGGGTACTTAGACAGCATTCTAAGAGTATTTAGAATGGACGACTCCTGGCACGGTAGTGTACCTGCGGGTGATGGAGTCACCCTCTCTAAAGGTGTCTTACAGACTAAAGGGGAGAGGGATGTGCATGATTGGCAGATCACTTGCTCAGGCAATTGAGTCAATCATGAGATGTCAAGTACCACACCAGATGTTGTTCTTGCACTAGATGCAATAAGTTGACATTGATCCTATCCTAGAGAAACAGTCGGAAAAAGTTTTAGAACATAAGTGAATGTTCTAGGGATATGATAACGACAGCCTCATTCGGGAGACAGTTATCATTCCAGGCTTCCAAGGTGACATGGACGACAAGGAGGTTGTCAGAGTTATAGTTTTTCCTTCTGACGAGGGACAGTATTTTGGACAGGTGGTCCAAGGCAATACTGAGGGAGCCATGGCGCAGGATACTGATTAAGTTCAGTTAACGATACAGTCTAAGAAGTTTGGATTTGGAGTTCATTTATGAGCTAGGTCCCATCAGACATCCAGACACATTCTAAGACAGGTATTGCTCATTTCGGGAGATGGCTTTCTCCGCGAACTTGAGATATAGAGAGACATAGAAAGAGACATCAAGGCGGATCCACTCACTAAGGCTATTCCTCGAACGCAATAGTTTCGCAAGCAAGTTTGTGAGACTGACTAGTAGAGGAGTTGGGTGTTCGGTATCACACGTGCTGTGAGTATGCGGCATCGCAATAATTAGCCTTGAGTGCAAGTAGGAGATTGTTGGAGATAGTGCCCTCAGAGTCAATTATTGGATCACAAGCACGTGATTGCAATGATTGAGGGAGGACCTATCCCGGTAGGACAGTCTTACTCAAGATGATAGTATGCTATCTGGTTTATCTTTATCATCGTGTACTACTTTAGGTGACCTGACAGGTCACTATTGCACGTTGGTAGAGCCCCGAGGATTCCTGCTTGACTGCCAGCAGTATGAGGGCGATCATATACGTGAGAGCTGGTGGTCTATAAGCACATCCTTAAAAGGTCCCTAGTCGTGGGAGTTTCGAGACAGGGCATCGATTCTCCAGAGTAGACTAGTGTATACAGTCGAGACCCCGAAGAGGGGCGGTGGCCAGTCTCACAAACCACTGGTGTCAGTTGGTTCACCTAAGATGTATACAGGTGCTCATTGGGTTATGAGTACACCGGACAGGACTCGCCGGGAACATGCTAGTTGGTCTTATACCTGACGTCAGATAGCAGTTCCCTGGTGACATGTGTACAGGTAAGTTCATCGACCTGGGGATCGTCATTTGTCTCGTTTGAGTTCCCACTGTACTTTGATTACTACCCTACCACGCTCAAAGGAGACGTGCAAACAGGTTTTAGTTGGGTACAGTCCCGAGCCACATGGAGGCAGTGAGCGGATCTTCGGGGGTTCGTCTCTCCCGGTATTAGGGGTGAGGTCGCGCTGTGTCTAGGAGAGCTATTACACGAAGCCCTCGGCCGAGGCAGGAGATTTACTGGTAGGTATTCCAGTAGTATCTCAGGGTGTTCTGGGCTACACTCCGACATGACTTGTACCGCTTTTGGGAGTCTGACTTTTACCAACCTCCTAGGCCCGCCATGCGATGCTTATAGACGAACGGACCGGACTGTACGGATATTGTCACTGACAGGCTCAGTAGGGTGTCAGGATGAGTTCGCTCATCGATGTCCCTTTTGGTCAATACCTGGTAGCCCGTTACGTATTGGCTTATACCTCTGACGTGCTAGTGGTTAAATCCACAGCCAAGGTGTTGACGAGTCTTTAGAGTCCCCCACATTCAGTTACTAAAGTTTCGGGCGAAACGCTATAGAGGCCGTATGGAGATATGGCACGGTTCGATCAGATACGTGCCGTATTGCACGGATCAGGATCGGACAGTTTGTACTACAGAACCTATGGATATATGGCAGGGTTCGATCAGATACGTGCGGTATTGCACGGATCAGGATCGAACGGATATTACTAGCCGGCTTTGGTTTAAGCCGGATCCTAGTATAGTACAGTGTAGATTTTGTCTCATTGCGTTTGTATTTCGGTCGGAATACAAATACGGGTGTGTATACACAGTATCGGGGTTTTCCTGTAATTTATTACGGGACCAGTCTTCTGGAGTTGCCAGTTTGCTTTTCGTTTCGGCCATTTTCATTTGTATCTTTCAATGGCCGAAGATTGGTGGAGGAGGTCTTATTTGCATTTATGCAAATAAGCTTTTGTGGAGGGTGGTCTTTGCATATTCTTGTGTCATGATGGTTGCACTATCCTTTGACCATTTGACTTCTTCTTCTATCATGATGGCTTGACCTTTGAAGCAATCATGGTTGTTGATTGGTTGGTGGAGTGAGGGTTTGCTTTGTGATCATTGTTTGTTATCATCGCCCTTTCTCTCTCTTGCTTGATTGGTTGGCTCACTCTCTCACAACTACACTCCCTCTCTCATTCTCTTCTTTCCATATGCATGGCCAGCCAAGTGATGAAGGGGGGCTGCCCATTTTGTTTTAGTGTGGGTTTTTGTTCATTTGGTTTTTGAAAAATTCCCACAAGTTCCATCTCCAAACTACATATGATTCCACCACCAAAATAGCAACCTCCACTACTCCAAAATGAGACACAAGTTCTACACACATTCTACAGCAAACCTTGGGCACGTCGACTCGCCAGCTTCGTGCCCGAGTTGCCTCGGTATAGAGGTGGGAGCCCGTAAAAGAAGCAGGCGACGTGGTGCCCTTCCGGCGATGAGGTGGAGACCGGAGACTCCGCAGGAGATCGGGACGACGACGAGAAGACCGGAGGACACGGATCACTCGGTATATCTCTCTTTCCCATCTAGTAGTTAGCTAGGACTAGTTTAATGGCACGATCCGAGTTTTAGTGCGCGGTGGTGCCGGTTCAAGAAAAATTAAAGTTAACCATCGCTTCCGCATTTGGCCTCGGGATGGAGGCCAGGGCGCCGCCGTGCACTTACAATTATGATGCGAGATGTGATATGATATGATATAATAGTGACAAGATAATTATGATAGGCCGCCTTGGGCGATGTACACTCCTTGTGATGATATGTGATGATGATATCGATTTATACGAGACTGTCGATCAGTAGTCAGATCACGACTATAGTGATGATGTCAGCATTGTGCTAGATGTAGGTCAGTACCCAGATCATTAATAGTTGATACAGAGAATACTCGATGAATGATATGACGAATGTGATGTTGACCCGTACCCAGATTTGGGGATGCCGTACGAAGGATTTACGTACGAGCTATATTTTGATATTTGATCCGCCTACTTGACTAGGGAATAACCGATTATAGAGATATGGTATCGGATGTGATATGATCGAGGCGGGATCACCGACTATATATGTATATATGTATGTATCGACTCGGAGGTTAGGCGGTTTACCATACCTGCAGTTAGCCTATTAGCTCAGCCTTATAGTTGGTGTAGCTATATGACACTTATGACATTAGATGCAGTTTAGCTATCTTGGTGTTTAGCATTCAGCTCCCGCATATTATTGTTGTTACTCTGCATCGCATACTTATTGTGATTCATATTCTATTATTGATATCATGCTGTTAGGACACCCGCACCATTACCGATGATGCGTATGTTCCACATACACTTACTTGTCAGCACACACATCTTCATCGGTAATTGCCATATCATTACACAGTAGTATTATTGCATCAGGATTTGACCCTTGTATGTGCATACTATTATTCCATGTTGCATAATATACTATTATACTGCATTTCATTTATATGTCACATACATCATGCTTCCTGATTTTACGCATTGAGATATGTTGTTTCTATGATATTTCTGGATTTGGGAACCGTGGATATTTCAAAGAGATTATGTAAACGTTTTAAAAACCCGGTTACCCTTGATGTGATATTTCAGTGCGTCCACCATGTGTTTTCTCGGTGTTGAGAGCGATATGTGAAACCTGATTCGAGGAGGCGGATGAGACCGATTGCGGGTACATGGTAGACCCGGTGCGGTACCCCGGGGCAATAAGATCGCAGGAGATGGTGTTGAGCCTGGCAGGGGAGCACTACCGACCGGTGATTTTATCCGACACGTCGGATATCCGAAGGATACCGTCGTAGTCAAGAGATGGATGTTAGGGGCCGATCTGGACTGACGGCGCCCTGGATATTATGATTAAGACATTGAGATTATGATACAGAGATATCGAGATATTGAGATTTATGTTTGTGCCGATGCTAGGCACTGTTTTATGCTGATTCCATTATGATAGCTCATTTTAAAAATACAGAAATCTCATTAATTTACGAAAGCAGTTTTCTTCAGTACATGCTTTCTGTTTCATGCCTTCATGCATCATTCATATGATATTTTGCCACCTGATGCACTGACACGGACACATGGGATTACACTTGGGTTAGATATTTACCCTAGTCTTGTTATAGATTGCTAGTTATATATTTGAGGATTATATTATGATCGTATGACCTAGGATTGCGTCATACATGCGATTTTCTGTTCGTAGATCTTTTTCTACTCACGAGTTGGCAACTCACCACCGTTGTGCCCCAGTTTCTTATAGGTGTTGCCGTACGGGTTTCATTACGGCTTTGCGGGCACAGTTTCTTTCAGGTGACTTGTTAGTAGGTGGGTTATTTGTTTCGTACCCACCATTATACATTGTATATTATATTTCAGTTGTATCTAGAAGTTCCATCAACCAAACATGTACTTATTTGAGATAGAGACTACTGATGTTTATTCTTTCGACCTTAGAGTCGCACGTTATATTCTGTGGATTTCTTATTGTTGGAGTTTTCTTTCTGTTGTGATCCTCGCCTTTAGGCGTTGTATACTATATTGTTAGCTGGTTGGTTCATTGTGGTTTTCCTATACTCTACTTCATTTCCTGGTTTGGATTTCTGGGCTCGGCTTACTTAGAGTACGTACGCCTCGAGACGTTCGTAGTCTAGGTGCCGGTCATGTTCCGTACTTTCGGGACGTGACAGATACCGTATTGTAATCTGGGAATTATCTGATATGTGTCTGGTTATATATGATATAACCAGATTATCGAATCAAGTGTTAATTTGATAACGTGATATACAGATAAATGATATTATTCAATTTTATATGATATAACCGGATTATTAAATCAAGCGTTGATTTATAATATGATATATATTTATATTTGATATAATTATATATTATCTAATATTATTTGGTCACTAAATATATATTTATGTATATGTATGTATGTGTGTGTGTGTGTGATATATATATATATATATATATATATATATATATATATATATATATGAATATTATATTGTGTCATGGTTGATGACACATATGACATCATTTTCTATTTTGTGGAAATAGAAATCATGAGGTGGAAAATGGAAGACATATGAGATATTTTGAGTATGGGTGTAGTATGGCATATTTCATTGTTTTTTACTCTTGACCAACTATTCAAGCATGGGTGCAATTTATTATTGCAAAAATATTTCCATGCTTGAATGGGGGTAGTCTTGTGTTATGCCATTCAACACTCATTCATTCTCTTGCTTCATTCTTGAGTTGAAGAGCTCATCTTCTTCAAGCTCTCTCCATTCTCACTATCTCCTCCTTCCACCACCTTAAAGCCATAATCTCTCAAATGAGATGTGAATCATATGGCTTTGAATAAACCTTAGTGAGCTTAATCCCCTAGTTCACCATCCTAGACTAGACTAGCGATTTGGTCTAGGGTGTTGCCTTCACTTATTGGATATAAGTGAAAAGGAAGCTTGAGCTATAGTAGCATCGGGTGGATCATCTTTGACTTGGGGGATCATGGAGCTAGCTCGATCGATCTTCAAGTGGAGCTACGAGGAGTCGTAGAGACTACAACCCGGAGCCTAAGAAGAGAAGGACTTGATCTACTGGGTAGTAACTCTTTCCCTTCTTTAGTTTTTGTGATATCATCATGCTTAAAAAGCCTAAACTTCTAGTTAGATCTTTGATAGCGTTCATCACCGCCATGAAATTTTTTTAAATGGCATGCTCGATACCCATTTTTACCCTACCGTGGTGATGGTGAACACCTTCAGTGCTATTTTAGATACGATAATTGTATGGCTCGTATATCGAGATATATCTTAGCTTGTTGTGTTACTATTTACCTTTTTGCTATGTTCATTTTATTCTCATTGCATTATATATATATATATATTCTTGTGCTTCCATTATTTGTTATGATATCGTCTGCTAGTATACCCACACAATTATCGATGATGCGCACGTTACACTTGCACAGATTTTTCGGCCCATACACATTCATCATCGGTAATTGCCATGCCACTTGCACAGTAGAACTGCTATAAGAAGATATTATTCATTTTTCAGTACTATCATATGACACGCTTGAATGATATACTTGATATGCTCATATTATTGTCCTATGTTTGTATACATCGCACTTTATCGTTATATACATTGAGATGATGTTTTCATGAGATTTCTGGATTTGAGAACCGTGATTATAGTTCAAAGGAAATTATGAATAGTTATAAAAAAAACATCTGTCACGACCCAAGTTTGGATGTGACCGGCACTTAGATTGTATCATATCTAAAGATATGCACAAGTCCAAGTAAGCCGAAAACCAAGATCAAATACCTTATTTCGGAATTATTTATGAAAATTTAGTTTTAAAGTAAAAGTCTCAATTTATGAAGTTAATTCATTAAGCAAATAATAAAGGTTAAGTTTGGTTGCATTCCTAGTTGGAATCAACGATATCAAAAAGAACATGAATATACACATAATGAACATCACTGAATCTCATAAGGAAGAACTATAATACCGATCAACAGATCACAACTGTACATATATATATCCCATCTCTCACTTCTAAATCAAAATACAGATCTGATGGAGTCTTTCTAGATACAAAATACAAAACTCAAAGAGGAAGGTTACTACACATGTAACCTACCAATCAAAAGATGGAATACGACTGCAAAAGTGATCCTGCTTTGCAGCTACCCGTCCACTCTATCCCTGCAAGGAACTGTGGCACAACGGGGATGAGTTGCCAACTCAGTGAATACGACAAACATATAACGGCGAATAAAGTAAATATGCCGATTTATACTTAATATCAACAATGATGAACATGATGCATACTAACATGTAGAATCATAAATCTGTAATGTTCCATATATAAATCCAAAACTGAAATCTCATCAATTGTTTTCCAAATATGATTCATTTTCTTCCCGTGTCCATCATCGACACAAATCTTCGGTATTTCATCAGGCATCATTCCCCGAATGATCCTGTCAATCCATAACACCGGTCGGTATATCCCAGATATCCGCCGTGTTTACCACTGACTCCGGTATCGGGTATCCTCGCTAGGCTCACCGCCTACACTGCGGACCCTGCCCCTCGGCCCCGACCGGGTCCACCATGATCCGGCTGTATAGCTACCCCACCCAGCTCGGATATACGTAATAAATTCCGCAACCGTATAGCTACCCCACCCGGTTCGGAATAAAACCAAATCAAAAAAACGACATTCATGGTGGACTTGTCACAATCATCATAAAAATCCTGGATTTAGGTAATAGTATTTAAAACTCAAAACCATAAATCCTCAATTCTGCATTTACTTCATATATAACACCAAAATACGCATAAAATAACAGGATGTCAATGATGCAATCTACCATTATATTAGATATGTGAAATACGATATAATCCATGTTAACAAGTATGATGTTTAAGTGTATGTGACATGGCAATATCGACGAGGTGTGTGTAGCATATAAGAAGTGCACGTGGCATGACTCGTCGATAATTGTGAAGTGTTCTAACAACTAAGCAATTTACAAGTATTGTAATGAATGCAATTATGACATTTAAGCATGATGATGTAAATATCAAGTTAAGTAAAACCATGGGCGAAACACGCCATCTTTACCAAATTCCCCGGTAGATGTTTAGTCTACTCACCGGAAAAGTCGAATCTACTCCGGAATCGCTAATCCTTTCCCTTTCCTCGCGGCTTCCGTACTTCTCGTATCCGCGTCTAAATATACCAATTTAACGTATATAAGCAAACGGCTATTCCGATATAACGGAAATAGAAAACACGCTATCCCTCTTATATGTTACCTATTATCTGATTATCAAGTTATAAAACACTTAATCTTGCTGGATTTTAGCCTAAATCTGTACTGGTTCAGAAATTAAAACGCGACATGATTTAGTCGTGTCGTATTTAGTGTTTTACTATTCCTTTTTCCGATATATCATTCCAGATTTTATCTACTGTAAAACTAAGTTAAATCAACAGTGCCAAATTAACCTAAATTGCATACTGTAAACTACCCAAAAATCCAAACCCACAAAGCTTCCAACATGGCCGGCGACGCCGGCCAAATTCCTTCTGTCGCCGGCCCAAAACCGGCCCCCTGTTGTCGTTCTCTTGTGGTTTGTTCTAGTTGATTCCTACATCATTTTAGCTCTGTTGAATTTATTTAATTATGCTCCAGATTAAAGCAGATTCTAACAGACTCTAAATTAACTAAAATACAATATATATGACTTGATTAGAACTACTCTAATTAAGCTACAGAACCTAATTAACCTACTATGATTAAGAATTTACCCTCCAATTAGTTGTAGGAATGACCCTCCTTGATCAATCAACTCCTCTTAGCTTGATGATGAACTATCTCCAAGAACAAGCTCCTCTTTCATCTTCTTCCTCTTGTTCTTCTTGTTCTTTCTTTCTCTCTTAATTTTTCCTTTCCTTTTGATTTTCTTTTCAGTTTTAATTAGGTTTCAGAACTGAAATTTAGTTATATATGTGAGGAGAAAGGGATAGGGTTAAGGAGGTGGTGTCAAGAGTTGAAGGGTGTAGGTTTCATGCAAGAAGGAGGTGTAAAGAATTTGCAATCATGCAAGCATGAGGTGTTTTGATTTATCTACATAATTTCCCTTTTAATTTCATTACAATTCTGAACTAAATTTAACTTTTCCAACACTTTCAATTAAAACCTTAACTATCTTATATTTGCATAAACCTAAACTTTACAATTTAACCCCTCACAACTAGACTTATTATAAAACACCTATTTTGTTAAAATGAAGCTAAAAATATCATTAAAACCCTTATAACTTATTTATATTACATTCAAAAATTCTAATTTAATTTGTATTACATATAACTTATAAAGATTGACATATTTGATTTTAACCATTTTGTGATTTATCAACTTATTCTTAATTTAATTAATTTTATTTATTTCTAACTTTTCCTAAATGTTACAATATTCCCCCCTTAAGAAAATTCGGTCCCCGAATTTAAAATAATTACTAGACATACCTATGAAAAGATGTGGAAATTTCTTCCGCATCGCGTCCTCCGTCTCCCAAGTAATCTCCTCGCGATCCTTTCCTTGCCAGAGAACCTTTACAGATGGCAGTATCCTTGATCGTAGTTGCTTTGCCTGCCTGTCCAGAATAGCGACTGGCTGCACTGTATAGGATAGATCTGGCTCAAGCTGTAGAGTCTGATGCTGGATCGCATGAGATGGATCGTGAAGATATCTGCGAAGCATCGAAATGTGGAACACTGGATGTATGTCGGGAAAACCAGGTGGAAGTGCTAACCGATAAGCCACAGCGCCCACTCTCTCTAAAATCTCGTATGGTCCAACATATCTGGGGCTGAGCTTCCCTTTCTTCCTGAAGCGCATCACACCCTTCATTGGAGATACTCGAAGGAACACATGATCTCCCACATCAAACTCGAGTTTGCGTCGTCTTCGATCTGCATATGACTTCTGTCTGCTTTGAGCCGCTTTCATTCTATCTTGTATCAATTGAATCTTCTCTGTAGTTTCCTGTACTATCTGCGGTCCCAAAATACAACTCTCACTAAGTTCCGTCCAGCAACCAGGTGATCGACATTTCCTTCCATACAAAGCTTCAAAGGGTGCCATCTGGATCGTCTCTTGAAAACTGTTGTTATACGAGAATTCCACCAAAGGTAGGTGACAATCCCAACTACCACCGAAATCTAGGCTACAAGCCCGAAGCATATCCTCTAGTATCTGAATGGTCCGCTCCGACTGACCGTCTGTCTGTGGGTGGAAAGCTGTACTGAAATTCAGTCGTGTACCAAGAGCGTCCTGAAGTTTCTGCCATAGCCTTCTTGTGAACTGGGTACCTCGATCTGATACTATGCATGTCGGCACTCCATGTAGACGTACAATCTCATCGATGTAAATCTGTGCATACTGAGCAAATCCATATGTCGTCTTCACTGGAAGAAAATGAGCGGCTTTTGTCAATCTATCAACAATCACCCAAATAGAATCATACCCTCTGCTAGTCCTGGGTAGACCCACCACAAAATCCATGAAAATCTGTTCCTATTTCCACTCTGGAATGGGTAAGGGTTGCAGCTCTCCGGCTGGCCTCTGGTGTTCTGCTTTGACTTGCTGACAAGTCAAGCATCGTAAAACATACTCGGTAACATCTTTTTTCATTCCTTCCCACCAATAATTATCTTTTAAATCACGATACATTTTTGTGGAACCAGGATGAATACTGTATACTGATCTGTGGGCATCCTCCAAAATCCCACGCCTCAATCCGTCAGAATCTGGCACACAGAGACGAGTCCTAAAACGTAATACTCCATGATCATCAATCACGAACTCCGTCTCCTTGCCCTGCTTAACATGATCCATAATCTCTATCATGCGAGTATCTGTAGGCTGCGCATCTCGAATACGATCCAATAGCTGAGGTCTGGTGCGAACATGTGCTAACTGACCTCCTCCAGGCCTCCGACTCAAGGCATCTGCTACAACATTTGCTTTGCCTGGGTGGTACAAAATCTCACAGTCGTAATCTTTCACCAGTTCCATCCATCTACGCTGCCTGAGGTTTAGATCTTTCTGCTGAAAAATATACTTTAAACTTTTATGATCTGTGAAGATTTGACACGTTTCTCCATACAAGTAATGTCTCCAAATCTTCAATGCGAATACTACAGCAGCCATCTCTAGATCATGAGTGGGATAGTTTTGTTCATGCCTCTTTAACTATCGAGAAGCATATGCTATAACTTTGCCGTGTTGCATCAACACACAGCCTAAGCCCACTCTAGAAGCATCACAATACACGACAAAACCCCCCGAACCGGAAGGTAAGGATAATACCGGTGCAGTCGTCAAACGCGTCTTCAACTGTTGGAAACTCTGCTCACACGCATCTGTCCACTGAAATGGAACTTCCTTCCTAGTCAATCCTGTCAAAGGTGCCGCTATCCGTAAGAAATCCTGTACGAAGCGTCTGTAATAACCTGCCAGACCTAAGAAACTCCGAACCTCCGTAACTGACATAGGCCTGGGCCAGTGTTGTACCGCTTCAATCTTCTTTGGGTCTACACATATACCTTCTCTCGTAACTATGTGACCCAAGAAATCCACACTATCGAGCCAAAAAGCACACTTAGAAAATTTTGCATACAGCTGATGCTCCTTCAAGGTCTGCAAAGTGATACGTAAATGCTGCTCGTGCTCCGTCTGGCTCCGAGAATATACAAGAATATCATCTATGAATACTATAATAAACCGATCAATAAATGGTCTAAAGATACGGTTCATCATATCCATAAAAGCTGCTGGAGCATTGGTGAGTCCGAACGACATCACCAGAAATTCATAATGCCCATATCTCGTACGAAACGCCGTCTTCGGAATATCGTCCTTCCGAACCCTCAACTGATGATATCCTGACCTCAAGTCAATCTTTGAGAAGAATCCTGCTCCTTGCAACTGATCGAACAAGTCATTTATTCGTGGTAATGGATACCTGTTTCGCACAGTGACGCGATTCAGCTGTCGGTAGTCGATGCACATTCTCATACTACCGTCCTTCTTCTTTACAAATAACACAGGAGCTCCCCACGGTGAAACACTGGGACGAACAAGTCCTCTATCTAACAACTCTTGCAACTGGCCTTTGAGTTCTTTCAATTCCGTCGGTGCCATTCGATAGGGTGGTATAGAAATAGGCCCTGCACCCGGAATCAAGTCGATACAAAACTCAATATCTCGATCAGGTGGCAATCCTGGTAATTCAGCTGGGAATACCTCAGGAAATTCTCGTACGATCGGGATTTGGTCTAATGGAACTTCAGCGACCCCTATGTCCTGAATGAAAGCCAAGAACCCATGACAACCCTTCTTCAAGAGCCTTCTCGCACCAAAAGCAGAAATCATGTTGACAGGGGTTAACTTGTAATCCCCCTGCACAACAAATACCGGTTCACCAGGAAAACAAAACCTAACCGCTTTTCCTCTGCAATCTACATAAGCATGACAAGCGGCTAACCAGTCCATCCCAAGAAGTACGTCAAAATCCAACATATCTAGGAGAATCAGATCAACAAGCGAATCTCTATTACCAATACGCACCGAACACGATCTGAATACATGCCGAGCTATAAAGGAATCTCCAACTGGAGTAATCACTACCAATGGTAACTCTAATAATGACGACTCCTTCCCCAATAAAAGTGCGAATCGTGAAGATACATAAGAGTGTGTAGAACCGGGATCAAATAAGACATGTGCCTCTAATGAGCATACTGTAAGAGTACCTGTCACGACTGCATTTGATGCCTGGGCATCCTGTGGAGTCAGCGCAAAAACCCGTGCCTGGCCCCTGCCCGCATCCTGTCGTCCTCTACCTCGATCTCCTCTACCTCTCTGAGCACGTCCTGCATAGCCTCGACCTCGTGGTGCAACTGCCTGGCGTGTAGCGCCAACTGGGGGAGGAAGTAAAGCCATCGGTGTAGGAGGTAGAAGGGGTAAAGCAGCCTGTGGAGCAACGATCCCGCCCTGAGATCTACAATCTCGCGCAAAGTGTCCGGGAAGTCCACAACTATAACAGGTAGATGGTGGTCTCTGATCACCAGGATAAGAACTGAACATCTGGCCCTGTGTCCAACCTCGTCCAACACTGTGGCCTGGAGTATATCTGCCTGGATATGACCCTCTACCTCTGCCAAACTGTCTATTTGTCGTCACTACTGGTCTACTCCTCTTTGGCTCTGGAACGACTCCTGACTCGCTCAAACGCTCCTCTACTCGTATCGCCGCATCCATGGCCTGTGCATATGTATTAAAAATGCTGGGAGCCTATCGCCAGATACAACTGTGTGTCCAAACTCCTTAGGAACCTTTTCACCCGAAGCTCCTCTGTAGGTTCTAAGTATGGGGCATATCGCGACAGCTGGGTGAATCGTAAGTCATAATCTGCTACTGACATACTTGCTGAATTCCTCAACGCTTCGAAACTGCTAGCTCTAGCTTCCCTCACACTCTGGAGAAGAAATCTGGCAAGAAAGACTGTAGAGAACTCGGTCCACGTCATCGGAGGAAGATTCGTAGCTCGCCCTCTCTCCATTGACTCACACCACTCCTGTGCAAGTCCCTCCAAACGAAAGCTAGTCAGCTCAACTGACCTCGCATCAGAACATCGCAATGATCTGCCGATCCTCGCCATTCTATCAAGGAACGACTGAGGATCTTCCGCCACTTCGGTCCCTGTAAATACCGGGGGTCTCAATCTCATAAACTCTGCAAGTGATACCTCCATCACTCTCGTATCTTCTGGCGCTACCGTCTGTGTAGGCTGTACCTCGGACTCTGCTACGGTCGGTGCTGGATCTGATCTCAATGCTCGAGTGGTCTCAGCTAACTGTCCTACCACTCGCTGTAATCCCAACATACCCTCCTCAATCCTAGTCAAGCGATCTGGAGGAGGAGGATCAACATGCTCCTGCACCTCCTGCACGTCCGGTGTACCAGTCGTCGTCACAGGAGGACTCGCCCTAGCTGCATTTCCGGCCGCGGCTCGTCTAGCCCGCGTAGCCATAGCAACGGAACAAGAAACGAGAGTTGATAAGGTGTGGGAACAGAAGCAATCAATACGGAGAATCAACGGAAGAATAGATCAAGATAAACATCCTAAGGTTAGTTAGGCTGAATACGATAACGTAAATATGCCGCGGAACATACGTACGGTACTGCATTCGTCCTAATTCACCTACTCCATCAAACCAAAGGTCATCCTAACTCTCAGACTTACATCAATCTATTGAAATCTCTTACTGAATTCCGTAAGGTTACTCCTAAGCTCTGATACCAACTTTGTCACGACCCAAGTTTGGATGTGACCGGCACTTAGATTGTATCATATCTAAAGATATGCACAAGTCCAAGTAAGCCGAAAACCAAGATCAAATACCTTATTTCGGAATTATTTATGAAAATTTAGTTTTAAAGTAAAAGTCTCAATTTGTGAAGTTAATTCATTAAGCAAATAATAAAGGTTAAGTTTGGTTGCATTCCTAGTTGGAATCAACGATATCAAAAAGAACATGAATATACACATAATGAACATCACTGAATCTCATAAGAAAGAACTATAATACCGATCAACAGATCACAACTGTACATATATATATCCCATCTCTCACTTCTAAGTCAAAATACAGGTCTGATGGAGTCTTTCTAGATACAAAATACAAAACTCAAAGAGGAAGGTTACTACGCATGTAACCTACCAATCAAAAGATGGAATACGACTGCAAAAGTGATCCTGCTTTGCAGCTACCCGTCCACTCTATCCCTGCAAGGAACTGTGGCACAACGGGGATGAGTTTCCAACTCAGTGAATACGACAAACATATAACGGCGAATAAATTAAATATGCCGATTTATACTTAATATCAACAATGATGAACATGATGCATACTAACATGTAGAATCATAAATCTGTAATGTTCCATATATAAATCCAAAACTGAAATCTCATCAATTGTTTTCCAAATATGATTCATTTTCTTCCCGTGTCCATCATCGACACAAATCTTCGGTATTTCATCAGGCATCATTCCCCGAATGATCCTGTCAATCCATAACACCGATCGGTATATCCCAGATATCCGCCGTGTTTACCACTGACTCCGGTATCGGGTATCCTCGCTAGGCTCACCGCCTACACTGCGGCCCCTGCCCCTCGGCCCCGACCGGGTCCACCATGATCCGGCTGTATAGCTACCCCACCCAGCTCGGATATACATAATAAATTCCGCAACCGTATAGCTACCCCACCCGGTTCGGAATAAAACCAAATCAAAAAAACGACATTCATGGTGGACTTGTCACAATCATCATAAAAATCCTGGATTTAGGTAATAGTATTTAAAACTCAAAACCATAAATCCTCAATTCTGCATTTACTTCATATATAACACCAAAATACGCATAAAATAACAGGATGTCAATGATGCAATCTACCATTATATTAGATATGTGAAATACGATATAATCCATGTTAACAAGTATGATGTTTAAGTGTATGTGACATGGCAATATCGACGAGGTGTGTGTAGCATATAAGAAGTGCACGTGGCATGACTCGTCGATAATTGTGAAGTGTTCTAACAACTAAGCAATTTACAAGTATTGTAATGAATGCAATTATGACATTTAAGCATGATGATGTAAATATCAAGTTAAGTAAAACCATGGGCGAAACACGCCATCTTTACCAAATTCCCCGGTAGATGTTTAGTCTACTCACCGGAAAAGTCGAATCTACTCCGGAATCGCTAATCCTTTCCCTTTCCTCGCGGCTTCCGTACTTCTCGTATCCGCGTCTAAATATACCAATTTAACGTATATAAGCAAACGGCTATTCCGATATAACGGAAATAGAAAACACGCTATCCCTCTTATATGTTACCTATTATCTGATTATCAAGTTATAAAACACTTAATCTTGCTGGATTTTAGCCTAAATCTGTACTGGTTCAGAAATTAAAACGCGACATGATTTAGTCGTGTCGTATTTAGTGTTTTACTATTCCTTTTTCCGATATATCATTCCAGATTTTATCTACTGTAAAACTAAGTTAAATCAACAGTGACAAATTAACCTAAATTGCATACTGTAAACTACCCAAAAACCCAAACCCACAAAGCTTCCAACATGGCCGGCGACGCCGGCCAAATTCCTTCTGTCGCCGGCCCAAAACCGGCCCCCTGTTGTCGTTCTCTTGTGGTTTGTTCTAGTTGATTTCTACATCATTTTAGCTTTGTTGAATTTATTTAATTATGCTCCAGATTAAAGCAGATTCTAACAGACTCTAAATTAACTAAAATACAATATATGTGACTTGATTAGAACTACTCTAATTAAGCTACAGAACCTAATTAACCTACTATGATTAAGAATTTACCCTCCAATTAGTTGTAGGAATGACCCTCCTTGATCAATCAACTCCTCTTAGCTTGATGATGAACTATCTCCAAGAACAAGCTCCTCTTTCATCTTCTTCCTCTTGTTCTTCTTGTTCTTTCTTTCTCTCTTAATTTTTCCTTTCCTTTTGATTTTCTTTTCAGTTTTAATTAGGTTTCAGAACTGAAATTTAGTTATATATGTGAGAGGAGAAAGGGATAGGGTTAAGGAGGTGGTGTCAAGAGTTGAAGGGTGTAGGTTTCATGCAAGAAGGAGGTGTAAAGAATTTGCAATCATGCAAGCATGAGGTGTTTTGATTTATCTACATAATTTCCCTTTTAATTTCATTACAATTCTGAACTAAATTTAACTTTTCCAACACTTTCAATTAAAACCTTAACTATCTTATATTTGCATAAACCTAAACTTTACAATTTAACCCCTCACAACTAGACTTATTATAAAACACCTATTTTGTTAAAATGAAGCTAAAAATATCATTAAAACCCTTATAACTTATTTATATTACATTCAAAAATTCTAATTTAATTTGTATTACATATAACTTATAAAGATTGACATATTTGATTTTAACCATTTTGTGATTTATCAACTTATTCTTAATTTAATTAATTTTATTTATTTCTAACTTTTCCTAAATGTTACAACATCGTTTCTTGTGATATGATTTTGATGCGTCCATCATTAGTTTTCTTGGTTCTGATTTTGTTTTCGAGACCCGATTCGAGAAGTTGGATGAACCGTTTGCGGGTGTTGGAGATAGTGCCCTTAGAGTTAATTATTGGATCACAGGCACGTGATTGCAATGATTAAGTGAGGACCTATACCGTTAGAAAATTCTTACTCAAGATGATAGTATGCTATCTGGTTTATCTTTATCATCGTGTACTGCATTAGGTGACCTTACAGGTCACTTTTACGCGTTGATAGAGCCCTTAGGATTCTTGCTTGACAGCCAGCAGTATGATGGCGATCATATAGATGAGAGATGGTAGTCTATAAGCACATCCTTAAAAGGTCTCTAGTCGTGGGAGTTTCGAGACAGGGCATCGATACTCCAGAGTAGATTAATGTATACAGTAGAGACCCTGATGAGGGGCGGTGGCCGGTCTCACAAGCCACTGGTGTCAGTTGGTTCACCTAAGATGCATACAGGTGCTCATTGGGTTATGAGTATACCGGACAGGGCTCGCCGGGAATATGCTAGTTGGTCTTATACCAGACGTCAGATAGCAGTTCCCTGGTGACATGTGTACAGGTCAGTTCATCGACCTAAGATCGTCATTTGTCTAGTGTGAGTTCCCACTGTACTTTGATTACTACCCTACCATGCTCAAGGGAGACGAGCAAACAGGTTTTAGTTGGGTACAGTCCCGAGCCACATGGAGGCAGTGAGCGGATCTACAGGGGTTCGTCTCTCCCGGTATTGGGGGTGAGGTCGCGCTGTGTCTAGGAGAGCCATTATACGAAGTCCTTGGCCATGGAAGGAGATTTACTCGTAGGTATTGCAGTAGTATCTCAGGGTGTTCTGGGCTACACTCCGACACGACTTGTTCCGCTTTTGGAGGTCTGACTTTTACCAACCCCCTAGGCCCGTCATGCGATGCTCATAGACGAACGGACCGGACTGTACGGATATTGTCACTGACAGGCTCAGTAGGGTGTCAGGATGAGTTTGCTCATCGACGTCCCTTTTGGTCAATACCTGGTAGTCCGTTACGTATGGCTAATACCTCTGACGTGATAGTGGTTAAATCCACAACCAAAATAGTGACGAGTCTTTAGAGTCCTCCACAGACCGTTTCTCAAGTTTCGGGCGAAACGCTGTAGAGGCCGTAGGGAGATATGGCAGGGTTCGATCATATACGTGCGGTATTGCACGGATCATGATCGGACGGATAATACTAGCGGGCTTTGGTTTAAACAAGATCCTAGTATTGTACAGTGTAGATTTTATCTCATTGCATTTGTATTCGGTCGGAATACAAATGCGGGTATGTATATACAGTCGCGAGGTTTTCCTGTAATTTATTACGGGATCGGTTTTTTGAAGTTGCCAGTTTGCTTTCCGTTTGGCCATTTTCCTTTGTATCTTTCTTTGGCTGGAAATTGGTGGAGATGGGGTTATTTGCAAGCATGCAAATTTGAATAGTGGAGGGTGTTATTTGCAAGTAGTAGCTTCATGATGGTTCAACCATCATTTGATTCTTGGTTCATCATGGCTTGACTTTTGGGGATATGATGGGTTGAGTGATGAGGAGGAGTGTGGACTTTGTTGTAATGATATTCCTTCATCATGATCACCTTTCTCTCTCTCTCTCTTGTATTATGGCTTCCCCCCTTTGACCTCTCTTTCTCTCTCTCATTTTTATGATGTTGGGGGCCGGCCATTTGAGGGAAGGGGCTGTCCAAAAATTTGAGTAGAGAAATTGATCTCTTTGGCTTGCCCAAAAATTCTCTTGTTCATCTAAAAAGCTTACTACTCTTCCTCCACATCAATATGGCAACTTCCTTAACCCTATTGAGACAAAAGAGTTCTACACTATCCTACAGCATTCTTGGACACGTCGACTCGCCAACTTCGTGCCCGAGTTGCCACGGTCCAGAGGTGGGAGACCGTAAAAGAACCCGGCGATGTGGTGCCATTCCGACGAGGAGATGAAGACCGGAGATTCCGCGGGGAGATCGGGATGACGACGAGAAGACCGAAGGACACGGATCGCTCGGTATATCTCTCTACCCCTTCTCTAGTTAGCTAGGAGTAGGTTAATGGCCCAATCCGAGTTCAAAGTCTGCGGTAGTGCCGGTTCTAGTTTATAGAAAAGTTTTTGATTCCGCATTTTGGCCTCATTCAGACGGCCGGGGCGCTGCCGTGGTCCGACATGGTATCAGAGCCAGGCTATTAACCTAATCTAGCTTGCTCTAGCGTGTTTAAAACTTCGATCGAACAAATTTCCAAAAACCCTAATTTCAATTTGACAGTTTCTGTCGATTTTCAGTTGTGCTCGAAAAATTATTTGGTACATTGCATAAATATGTGCAGGCAATTTTATGAAAAATGAGAAAATTTAGCATGCTGATTTTACTGTAGCGCGGCGGATCCGCCGCCAAAACCACGTTTTGGTCGCGGATCCGCTGCCGTTCTATTGCCTCAGTATACCAAATTTCTTCAGTAAGTCTCTGACTTGGAATTGGGGTTTATGGTATGTTCAGTTTGGGCCCAGATTTTTCTGAGTACTGGGTATTATGCTTGGGGCCCACTTTAAGAAATTTAGTAGATCGAAAATTTTAAACATGTTAGTTCACAGTATTTACATTATATCTGCAACCGTGAATGTCACTTGATCGGTAAATCCTGTCTAACTGCTATAGCCCTTTTAGACGGATTTGCGAACGTGACATTCACGTTCATGTTCTGTGTTATGCTGTGATGTTGAGGATTGTCGTGGTGGATAGCCTGGATGCAATGTTAGTACAGTTTGGTTGTATATGTACATTTGATATTGCGGGGCGAGCGTCCGACATGTGAACTGCCGTCACTGCCTGTTTGTATATTATTCTCTTGGGGCACGACCGGGCTGAGGTCGATGCACCCGTTGTATGTATAATTTATTTTCTGTACTAGGATTACCCCGCGGAGGATGTTCATATCAGATTTTTGCATTTTCATACCGCCCAATTTTTATCACATTGCATATCGGTAGATACTCTTAAGCCGTGTTTGCTAGTCAATTGCAGGATACAGGTTCTCGGTTCTAAAACGGTGAAATTCATGGAAAACACGACAAAATCCGGGTTCCTGCCAACCACAGATAAAACACGGTCTCCGCTCTTCATCCGTATGTTGCCAGATACCAGTTTAGGAAGACAAAATGTCAAATCAATGTCATTCTCATGCACAAGGCTCAATGGTAGCACAAGATCCAAGAGAACTACGCGGAGCTCAAGGCAATCATGACAAAAACATCCACAAAAAGTCCACCTTTCCTCAACAGAAATTCTGGAAGAAATGTGAAAGTATTTTCAGAAAATACATATACCAGACAAGAGGGGACAGAAGACCAGGGAAGTACACAGAAGCCGACACCCCAACTCCATCATAGGGCCACGGATCCGCGGCCAAAGGAGGGTCTAGGCCGCGGATCCGCGTCCGTATTGGCGCCAAGTCTGCAGAGCTTTGGGGGGTGTTTTGGTCTTTTTGTTTGGGTTCTGGTGGTTGCCCTAGGTTTTCATTTTTTGGCCTATAAATAGCCCAGAACTTTGTGAAGGAAAGGGTCCATTCTTGTATTTTCATTTTGCTAAGTTTAGTGTGTTTCTTCTTCCTCTTCTCACCTCTTCTCTATTGAAACTTGTAGTGAGCTTATGAGTGAAGAGTGATGAATAAAGAAGAACCATTTATTATCATGCTTGTCTCTTTATCTTGTTAATTGTTGTAATTTTAATTTGTTAAGTAGTTGTTGTTATTTTCTTGTTGTTTCTTTCTTCTCTCTTTTTCTTTATCCTTAATTCGACAATGATGCTTACGCTCGATCCTCGCCAAGGTGAGGTCGCAAATAGCTAGTCGTATTCTTCTAATCTCCTTCTTTCTATCTTCCTCTTTTGTTTTGTTTTATTTTTCCGTATCATGATGTGTGAGTAGTTCATACTTGTTAGGGTAGGATAAGGGAAGTTTGAGAGAAGGAAATCTCACTCACTCTTTCCTTGCCCAACAGCTTAATTCGACTCCCGTTAATTAAACCACAATCCGCTCCTTACGGCACCCTATCCTACATGATAGCGGTGATTCCGTAGTGAGACCGGTTGTGGTTGAATTAACCGGAGGTTATGGCTAAGAGCCAAGAACGGACGGACAAGCACCAAAAGGAAGAACTTATGAGTTGGAAAGCCTAGCTTATACTCGCAAGTTCCTTCCTAGTCGTGCTAATCCCCGTTGTTGCCGATTACCGTAACACCGATATTAAGAGGGGCAACGAAAGATGTGGAGACTCCTAACTCAAACTAACCTAATCCTAACCCTAACAAGCTCTCTTTAAATATCAACTCAACACTTAGATAACCACAACAAAATCTGAAAAACCGGACTTAACTCGTTAAAGCACATAGAAAAAGACTCCCATCTCCCTGCGGACGACCCGTACTCAACCGTCTAGCTACAAGAGAAACCGTCTTGATTGCGGTATTTAAACTAAAACTTGAACACGCACATATTCTAACAATCAAATGGCGCCGTTGCCGGGGAGACGGTAGTTTATTTCCTTGTGTAATTTCGGGTTAATTTGTAAGTATAAATATAACCAAAAAAACAAAAAAATATATATATACTTTGTAAAAAAACCATCTTGTTGTTTTTTGATTAGCTATTGTGCAAGTGTGCAGGAAAATACGAAGTTCAAGATCGACGCCAAAGACGTCGGATAATACGGAGTTCAAGTATAGTGCCAAAGACGTGGGAAGATAGACCCACATTTTGCGGCTACACCGCGAAGGACAAAACGAAGCATCCGGTCTACTGAAAAATCTGGAGCAGTTACAGTGAGTAGATAAAAATTTAGTACATCCAGACAAGAAGAGGAGTCCCAGACCAGCACCTACACCAAACCTGAAGTCCCAAACCCCTGTTACTGCCGCGGATCCGCGGCATAAGGAAGCTTAGGCCGCGGAACCGCGGCCACTTGGTGGCCTCATGCTTCCAAAATCTCTCTGTAAGTTTCTCTTGTTCTCCCCACTCCTCTGAACTCCACTGAATTGTGTTTTCTGCAGCCTTCTTTGCGCAAATTCTTCTCTCCCTTCCAATAAACTGTTCTTGTGCAGGATTCTTTGCACCGCAAAAATAAAAAAATTGTTTGCAGTTGATTTGTTACTGCTTTGCATTTCTTTAATACGGACTAAAGGGGCTTGAAACCAATCCAGATTGGGTGGGGATTTCATCACCCTTCCCAGGACCCCAAAAATCACTAAAGCATATGCATTGTTCATTGTAAATTAAAAAATACTAGACTTCAGCCCTAAGGACTTCGCGCTCATTAGGACAGAGGACTAGTTACAGGCATCGGCCGTTTATCCTATCTGACTTTTGCGGTGCCTAGGCAAGTGTGACGAAGGCAAGTGGTTATTTAATTAAGGAACTTCGCGAAAGCGTTGGACAACCTCCCACTTACCTGGCACTTATCTGGCCGCATTAGACGGAGAAGAGGCGGTTTGAGGTCCTTTTTCTAGCCCTCTGGAACAGTTAGGAGCAGGTCTAGTAGACCTAGGCGACCGTAGATCTAGGTGAGATTGTGCATATCTTGGTTGTGATTACTTAAGCCGTATATCCGTACATATATTTGTAAAAATCTTTCTAAAGAAAAAAAAGAAAAAATCAAAAACTTTTATAAAAACTTGCCCTTTTGTCGCCAATTCCATTTTTCACTCACCACCCATCGCCTTTCTCCTTTGACGTTTTCTTACCCTCACCTTCTCCGCTTTGACTATACTAAACTCGTTTAGTGTATGTCCGCTTGGACTCGGGACACTAGCGCCCGTCTAGTCCGCGTTACGTTAGTCTCTACCGACTACGCGATCGACTCAGAAGTCGATACTCCGTCCACTCCTCTTTCATCCCTTCCTTTGCCAGCCAACTCCGACGTTGACCGGAATTCTGTTCATACATATTCACCTTCACCTTCACCTTCACCAATCTCTTCTTCCGCGATGTCAGGATTTAATCCGAACATCTCTTTGACCACCGCTGGATTGGCTCCACCTCCTACGGAGACCAATCTCCCACCACCTCCGCCTGTTGTAGCGCCACAGCGAATCGCGCTCCAGGATCGTTTCTATCCCACCCGTTCTGCACTTCCCACCTGCCTTTCTCTTCCTCCGGCCAATGGGGACAACTTTGAAATTAAGCCCCATTTCATCAACATGCTTCCACGTTTTCATGGGCTTGAATCTGAAGATGCCTATATCTTCATCAATAAATTTCAAAACGTCTGTGCCATGATGAAAACCACCCAGCTGTCGGACGATTCTATACGTCTACGGGTCATCCCGTTCACTCTATGCGATCTCGCTGAAAAATGGCTGTATAGCACCGCTTCCCACTCAATCACCAGCTGGGACGAGTTTGTTAAAGCATTTCTAAAAAAATTCTATCCAAATCATAAAACCGCAAGGATTCGAAATGAAATCAACCAATTCTCACAGCTTCCTTCTGAACCCTTCTGGAAGTGCTTTGACCGGTACAAAGACCTTCTTGTTCAGTGTCCTCACCACGGTATAGAGAAATGGCAGCTCTGCCAAACCTTATACGAGGGCCTGAACCCAGCAAAGAAGCAGTTGTTGGAAACCATCTGTCAGGGCCACTTCCTATCGAAATCTGACGAGGAAGCTTGGCAGTTCTTTGACGACCTTGCGGAGCAAACGATACAGTGGGAGAGCACCAGACCGACTTCTTCTACCTCCACTTCTACGGGTCAGTCTAGGGTAGGAATCCACCAACTTGACGTCTTTATTGCGATGAAAGCTGAAATGGCTGCTATAACAAGAAAGCTTGAAGCGATAGAAAGCAAATTCTCTGCTCCTGCTCCTGCCCCTGTTCTCCCCCTTCGTACCATCTGCGCTTGTTGTTCCGATCCTTCTCACTTGACCGAAGAGTGTCCTTACAATCCACCATCGCAAGGACAGGATCAGGTTAATGCATTCCAGCAAAGACCGAGGACTGATCCATATTCTTCCACCTACAATCCCGGTTGGAGGAACCGCCCCAATTTCGCCTGGAATCAGAATCAGAATCAATTCCAGGGCAACAATTTCCAAAGGGCCCCTCCGCCGCAACAACAAGCGCAACAACAAAATCAGTATCAGCAGCCCTTCCAACCCCAACCTTTTCAAAATCAGACGAACAACTTTGCACCGAACAATTCTTTTCCAGCAAACAACTTTGTTCCGTCAAACAACGATAAGGTTTCCTCGCTCGAACGAAGTCTGAAGGCGTTCGTTAAACAATCGACTCAGTCTACCGCCAACATCCAGTCTTCCATTCAGTCCTTAGTGCATCACACTGCCGCTCACGGGCAAAGCATCAAAACCATCGAGGCCCAGATTGCACAGCTGAATGCGGCCTTAAGCGAGCGAGAGAAGGGGAAGCTCCCGTCCCAGCCACTCCCAAATCCCGGTCACCCACATAATGCACATGTTGCTCTTGAGCAACAGAACCATAATGTGAGTGCCGTGACCACACTGAGATCGGGAAGGATGCTGCAAAACAACATTGGCAAACGGATCAACGATGACACCCCGGCCGCCGCTTCTTCTTCTTTTTCTTCTTCGTCTTCTGAGCCTATTCTCCGTTCTTCACAAGGCTCCCCTTCCTCTTCTTCTGCTCTAAACGGACCCACTTCTCACTCCACGAAAACACCTATTCTGGGATCCGTTCCAACTCCACAATCTCCTCCTCCAGCATTAGACTCAACCAATTTTCAAAATGTTCCATTTCCAAACCGGTTGAAGTCTAATAAACAAAATCCTCAAATGGAAAGGAGTTATTCAAGAAAGTTAACATTAACATTCCTCTTTTAGATGCTGTCCAACAAGTCCCGTCCTACGCAAAAATCTTAAAGGACTTGTGCACGAAAAAGAGGAAGTCTCAGGTACCCAAGAAAGTTTTCTTGGCTAGTGCTGTGAGTGATGCTCTTACCCAATCTTTACCACAAAAACGGAAGGACCCTGGCTGTCCTACGATTTCTTTTACTATTGGGGATAAGAATATCAACCGCGCACTATTAGATCTTGGTGCCAGTGTTAACCTGCTTCCGTATTCAGTATACGAGCAATTAGGCGTCGGAGAGCTGAAACCCACACACTGCACTCTCCAAATGGCTGACCGATCGATCACCCATCCTAGGGGTGAGCTAGAGGATGTGTTAATAAAAGTCGGGGACTTCATATTCCCCATTGACTTCATTGTCTTAGATACACAGCCTGTAGCTAACCCCCGGAATCAAATTCCGGTGATACTCGGTCGCCCATTTCTCGCAACATCAAATGCTGTGATCAATTGTCGCAATGGTTCGATGAACCTCTCTTTTGGAAACATGACGATTGAACTCAACATTTTTTGGTTGGGGAATTAGCCCGCCGAACCTAATGCTCATATACTGGACATCTGCTCGATCCAGGAGATCAACCCAGAAGAGTGTGAATTCGAGGAGTTTCTATTTGATCACGATAATCTTGACGCCACTAGTGCGTTTCTCTTCGAACCTGCTGCTGTTTCTGCGCCCGACAACGACTACGAGTGTTTCATGTTTTCGAACGATCTTAGCCGTGCACAACACGAGTTTGAATCCTTCGACTTTCCGGATGAGTTACCTGAACCATCCAACTCGGTTGCCTACACTCGCTTTGAACCTTTGCTGGAGTCCTTTGAGTTCGAGACCTTTGCACCAGTCTTGCCTTCCATCGTTTCACCTCCAACGCTCGAACTCAAGCCTTTGCCATCTCACCTTAAGTACGCTTACTTAGGTGAGAACGAGACCCTTCCTGTCATCATTTCGGCTTCTCTAGCTCCAGAGCAAGAGAAAGCCCTTCTCGCGGTCTTGTACAGCAACAGGCAAGCTCTTGGCTGGTCTATGGTGGACATCAAGGGGATTAGTCCCCTTATCGTTGAGCATCACATTCATCTGATGGATGATGCCAAACCAGCCCAGGATCCACAAAGACGTCTTAATCCAGTCATGAAGGAGGCTGTGAAGAAGGAGATCGTCAAATGTTTAGATAGTGGTATCATTTACCCTATCTCTGATAGCCAGTGGGTTAGCCCCATTCATGTTGTCCCCAAGAAGTCAGGCATCACGGTCATAACCAACGAGGCGAACGAGTTAATCCCTACTCGCACCCAAACTGGGTGGCGAGTTTGCATTGATTACAGAAAACTCAACGCCGCAACGCGGAAAGACCACTTTCCGCTACCTTTTATTGACCAGATGCTTGAACGATTGGCCGGACACGAGTACTACTGCTTTCTTGATGGCTACACCGGCTACAATCAGATTCCCATCGCCGAAAAAGACCAGGACAAAACCACATTCACTTGTCCTTTCGGCATGTTTGCATATCGTCGCATGCCCTTTGGGTTATGCAATGCGCCCGCTACCTTCCAGCGGTGTATGATGGGAATCTTCTCAGACATGGTGGAAAAATTTCTGGAGATTTTCATGGATGATTTCTCCATCTTCGGCGATTCCTTCGACGAGTGTTTGCTGCATCTTGACGCTGTCCTTACCCGATGTAAGGACAAGAATCTCACTTTGAACAGGGAGAAATGCCACTTCATGGTGCGCGAAGGTATTGTCTTAGGACATATCATCTCGCAAAATGGCATAGAGGTTGACAAAGCAAAGATTGAGGTCATTTCCAATCTGCCTTCTCCCCGATGCGTCAGAGATATCCGAGCCTTCCTTGGCCATGCCGGTTTTTATAGACGGTTCATCAAGGACTTTAGCAAGATTTCTAGGCCCTTGACTCTTTTGCTGGCCAAGGATACACCTTTCGACTTCAACTCGAGCTGTGTGACTGCATTCGAGTCACTGAAACGCTCACTCACTTCTGCTCCCGTTCTTTCTTCACTTGACTGGACGCACCCATTTGAGATTATGTGCGATGCATCCGACTCTGCCATTGGTGCTGTCCTTGGACAACACATCAACAAGATGCCGCACGTAATCTACTATGCGAGCCGAACCCTGAACGACGCCCAACTCAACTATACAACAACTGAGAAGGAATTCTTAGCTGTTGTATTCTCTTTAGAAAAGTTCAGGCCCTACCTCATCGGCTCTCCAGTCATTGTCTACACTGACCATTCAGCTCTGCGCCATCTTTTTTGCGAAGAATGATGCAAAATCTCGGTTAATACGTTGGATCCTCTTGCTTCAAGAGTTTGACCTTGTCATTAAGGACAAAAGAGGATGTGAAAACGTAGTTGCCGACCATCTCTCACGACTTCCTTCTTCGCCTTCGCTTCCAATTCCAATTAACGACGTTTTCCCGGATGAACAACTCTTGACAGTATCTTGCGAACCCTGGTTCGCAGATATTGTGAACTATTTGGCCACGGGATTACTACCGACCGAATGGTCAAGTCAGGACAGACTTCGCTTCTTATCCCAAGTAAAACACTTTTACTGGGATGAACCCTACTTGTTCAAGTACTGTCCCGACCAGATTATTCGTCGGTGTGTCCCTGATGAGGAATTCAAGAGTGTGCTGTCATTTTGCCACGATCAAGCGTGTGGCGGGCATTTTGGGCCCAGAAAGACAGCTGAGAAGATCTTGTAATGTGGTTTCTACTGGCCACAACTTTTCAAAGATGCTCACGACTATTGCAAGACTTGCTCCCGGTGCCAACACATGGGCCGGATATCCTGGAGGAACGAGATGCCGCTCCAACCGATCTTGGTTGTGGAGATTTTCGATGTTTGGGGGATAGATTTCATGGGGCCTTTTCCCAGCTCTTTCGGGAACTTGTACATCCTTCTAGCTGTTGATTACGTCTCTAAATGGGTCGAGGCTGTGCCCAGCCGGACTAACGACAACAAGTTTTTCGTTAGGTTCCTTAAAGAAAACATTTTCTCCCGGTTTGGGCACCCCCGAGCGATCATTAGTGACAATGGAAGTCATTTCTGCAACAAAACCTTCGAGGCCTTGATGCGGAAATACTCCATAACTCATAAGCTTTCTACGCCCTACCACCCCCAAACCTGCGGGCAGGCCGAAGTTTCAAATCAGCAAATCAAGCAGATACTGGAGAAGACGGTTTCCAAGAACCGTAAGGATTGGTCGCTGAAACTCACTGATGCCCTTTGGGCATTTAGAACCGCTTATAAGACCGACCTTGGCATGTCTCCCTATCGGCTTGTGTACGGAAAAGCCTGCCACCTTCCTGTCGAAATAGAGCATCGCGCATTTTGGACGATAAAGGAACTGAATCTGTCTCTTGAGGATGCGGGCAGCCATCGGAAGTTGCAGTTGAACGAACTGAGCGAGCTTAGGGACGAGGCTTACGATAACGCGGTTGTCGTTAAGAATCGAACGAAGGTGTTTCACAATAAACACCTTTTGCGCAAAACCTTCATACCTGGTCAACAGGTACTGCTTTACGACACCCGACTTCACTTCCATCCTGGAAAGCTCAGATCTCGCTGGAAAGGGCCGTATTTTGTGCGGAATGTGTATCCGCAGGGCGCTGTGGATTTGGAGAATCCAAAGGACGGTTCACTTTTCAAAGTAAACGGACACCGATGCAAACCGTACCTTAGCGCCGAACCAACAGAGGAGCTCCTGTTTTTACAGGAGCCGGTTTACCCTGAATGATCTTCCTCTGCCTACCTCCAAACTTCGGTTATCCAGCCAAGAACAGTGGACACTGTTCCAAATAAGTTTGGGGGTATGTACAAACCATTTTGTTTATATTTGTGTATATTCTTTTTCTTTTCTTTAAAAACAAAAACAAATAAAAAATTTTGTATCGCTAACCGACAATTTTGACCCTTCAAATGATCTCTTCATGCAATGACAGTGAGGACACTGTCCAGTTTAAGTTTGGGGGTACACTCGGTACGCATTTCTTACCTTCGCATTCATATGTATATTTTGCATCTGCATACTAAATCCATAAAATCCATAAAAATATGAAAATTTTCTAAAAAATATAAAAACCTTTTTGTCAAGTTAGCTTGTGGAAGAACTTTGATTCAACATTTCGATGGTTTTTGTTTGAAAAAATAGGAATAACTAAATCTTATGTTTAGATTTTGAAAACCTGAAAGATAACTCTCCTTTGAAGTTAACTATAGCTGATATAAGTCTTTACATCACACTACACGTGTCGTGAATTTTGGGAATTAGATGACAAGTCTTTCATGTTTAAACTTTTAAACAGATAAATGATTTTCTGAGGATCAAATAGGTTTGTTCTGAAATAAGTAATGTCAAGAATAGTTTATGAAGTAAAGCGAATATGAAGAAATGTTATTGATGCCGTAATTGGAGCTAAGTCTGAAAAATAACCCATCTGAAACTTGATTGGAATGATTACACACCAAACCCACTAAACACGTCTTTTATCCAAAAAAATAATTGAACTGCCGGTTATATCTCCGTTCGTATTAAATCATCTGATTTTCACGCCAAACTGTCTTTTGTTTTTGGACCTAGGTAACTTGAGTAATTAAGTCCGCTGGGGTGTTTCTACACCTAATGCAATAAAACCAACTGGTTTGGGTGCATTGGCCCAAAGCTCGCTAAGAAGCCTAGAAAGTCCAGGTTAAAACAAAGTCAAGCAAGTGTTCTCTCCGAGTTAAAATTCCTAACGGTTCTTTGTTTGAGAATAATCTTGATAAAAGACAGGCTTTTATAAAAAAATTTAACGGAGATATGAAGGTTTTATTCTATGATAAAAACTATTGAACGTTCACAGAGGTGTGTATGAAATGAAAACAAGAAAAAGGTGGAGTGAAAAATACGACTTAGTTTCCTGTTAAGGAAGATAGAAATTCTAAAGTTGAAACCTTACTGGAAAACGAAACTTGAAAAATGCTTAACTCTTTATAAAACTTATGTGATCCTTTTAAAATTGTTATCTGGGCTTTATTGTGTGACATGATGACTTTAATCGATCCTTCTGGAACTTAACGACACTATACGCACTGCACGTAAAGACATATAAAATCTGTAGTTAAATAAGAAGCGATGTGTGAAAAATAAAGGTTCGATAGTCTAGACTTAGGATTATAGAATTATTATTTTCTTAAACAAAACTTTAGGGTTTGAATCTTAGTTATTTTGCAAAACCAACTTGACCGGATTTTGTGGGTAGTATCCGCTGAAAACCCTCAGGAGACAACACTCCTCCTATTAGGGACACCTAGAGGTTTAACGGCTTGTTGCACATGCTCAGTGCAATCGCGTTCCCTGCGAAAGTGAGGTTAGGAAATTTTGTGTGAATAAATGGGCTTTGCTCGGGACGAGCAAATGATAAGTTTGGGGGTATTTGTTCATATCAGATTTTTGCATTTTCATACCGCCCAATTTTTATCACATTGCATATCGGTAGATACTCTTGAGCCGTGTTTGCTAGTCAATTGCAGGATACAGGTTCTCGGTTCTAAAACGGTGAAAATCATGGAAAACACGACAAAATCCGGGTTCCTGCCAACCACAGATAAAACACGGTCTCCGCTCTTCATCCGTATATTGCCAGATACCAGTTTAGGAAGACAAAATGTCAAATCAATGTCATTCTCATGCACAAGGCTCAATGGTAGCACAAGATCCAAGAGATCTACGCGGAGCTCAAGGAAATCATGACAAAAACATCCACAAAAAGTCCACCTTTCCTCAACAGAAATTCTGGAAGAAATGTGAAAGTATTTTCAGAAAATACATATACCAGACAAGAGGGGACAGAAGACCAGGGAAGTACACAGAAGCCGACACCCCAACTCCATCATAGGCCCGCGGATCCGCGGCCAAAGGAGGGTCTAGGCCGTGGATCCGCGTCCGTATTGGCGCCAAGTCTGCAGAGCTTTGGGGGGTGTTTTGGTCTTTTTGTTTGGGTTCTGGTGGTTGCCCTAGGTTTTCATTTTTTGGCCTATAAATAGCCCAGAACTTTGTGAAGGAAAGGGTCCATTCTTGTATTTTCATTTTGCTAAGTTTAGTGTGTTTCTTCTTCCTCTTCTCACCTCTTCTCCATTGAAACTTGTAGTGAGCTTATGAGTGAAGAGTGATGAACAAAGAAGAACCATTTATTATCATGCTTGTCTCTTTATCTTGTTAATTGTTGTAATTTTAATTTGTTAAGTAGTTGTTGTTATTTTCTTGTTGTTTCTTTCTTCTCTCTTTTTCTTTATCCTTAATTTGACAATGTTGCTTACGCTCGATCCTCGCCAAGGTGAGGTCGCAAATAGCTAGTCGTATTCTTCTAATCTCCTTCTTTCTATCTTCCTCTTTTGTTTTGTTTTATTTTTCCGTATCATGATGTGTGAGTAGTTCATACTTGTTAGGGTAGAATAAGGGAAGTTTGAGAGAAGGAAATCTCTCTCACTCTTTCCTTGCCCAACAGCTTAATTCGACTCCCGTTAATTAAACCACAATTCGCTCCTTACGGCACCCTATCCTACATGATAGCGGTGATTCCGTAGTGAGACCGGTTGTGGTTGAATTAACCGGAGATTATGGCTAAGAGCCAAGAACGGACGGACAAGCACCAAAAGGAAGAACTTATGCGTTGGAAAGCCTAGCTTATACTCGCAAGTTCCTTCCTAGTCGTGCTAATCCCCGTTGTTGCTGATTACCGTAACACCGATATTAAGAGGGGCAACGAAAGATGTGGAGACTCCTAACTCAAACTAACCTAATCCTAACCCTAACAAGCTCTCTTTAAATATCAACTCAACACTTAGATAACCACAACAAAATCTGAAAAACCGGACTTAACTCGTTAAATCACATAGAAAAAGACTCTTATCTCCCTGCGGACGACCCGTACTCAACCGGCTAGCTACAAGCGAAACCGTCTTGATTGCGGTATTTAAACTAAAACTTGAACACGCACATATTCTAACAATCAGAGGGGTGCACGGATAGCCGGGTTCTAGAGGGCAACGGGCCCGCATCTCATGGCATTGAGACGGAGGGGGCTTTACTCTAGATTGGCGGGCTATTCGCCGCACTCGTAAGGGGTACAGGTTGGCCCAGGAGGGGTGCCCAAGTTACCGGATTTCGTGAAGTGCTGGGTGGTCCATTCACATTACTGAAGGGGGCTGCCTCGCTTCAGGTTTTGGCGGGTAACTTGCCGCGCCCGTAGGGGTCTAGGATTTCATTGCACAGGCTATCCACACGACCAGGGGAACGTCGGGTTTCAGTAGCGGCTCTTTAAAACCCGGGGATCCCAGATATCTGTATTGTTCTGTGATGCTTATTACATTTCTGTGATGTTGCATTTTATCATGCCTTGAGCGAATATTATATATTGATATATATACTAGTAGATGGTGTATATGTTTTGCATCCGCGCTAGTCCAGTCCCCGCTCTATCGTTAGTTAAGTAACCTAACGGATGATGACGGGACCCCATGGCGAATGCGGATGGCATATACGTACATCATTATTTTCGTTATTTATTGGTGTGATCAATTGATGGGACTGCATTGATTCAGATCAATGCAAGCTAAACAAACCTATTCTGATGTTGTTGGAACAATTTTAAAAAAAGTTGTTATTGTAAGGACGTTCTTTTTTGTTTTGCACAGTGGTATTCGGTTATGAATATCCAGCACCTCAGTCCACGAGGCAAGGGCCGAGATCCCTTCACCGGGAGTGACCCCTTTGGACAGAAGTTTGCGTAAGGGCAATGACTTCGCTATAGTCGATTACTTTTACTTTGCATCATGGTATTCAGTTGGAATATCCTGCACCTCATTCTACGAGGAAAGAGCCGAGATCCCTTCACCGGGAGTGACCACTTTAGCAAAGGTTTTCGCCACTATATTTTTATAAAAAGCTATCCGGTTCCTTCAACGATATCAAGTTCATTACGTTAAAGGTTTTTCGACAAAAACCATTCGTAGCCCTCCGTCATTTCAGAAAGGTAGCACTTAGTATTCATGCTATGTATGTTGGCCTTCGTCAAGGCATAGTGTATGGTAGCTATTTGTTACTTTTCTGCAGCATAGATAGATGGATTGGTTTGGGACAGTCGTACTGCCTTGTTGGCAAAAGTCAAGGGTATGTACGTGTGGGTTCAAATTAACCTGGATAATGACGGGTAGAACTTTACACGTGACTTATGATATGTTGGCCTTCGTCAAGGTCATAAGAGCATGGGGCAAAAATCATATCGGGAGTTTCTAAAGAAACTGAAACTTGCCAGATATGCGCATACCTTCTGGAGTGTGATAATGTGAGTGGATTCCATCACGTTATCATGCGATGATAGTTGGATCCCGATTCCCACTGATCAGTTGGTTTACTCCTCGGGTGATCCCGACTAATTCTTCTTTTAGGTTTGGAGGAGAATTTGACGGTACAGTGGGAGGTTTACTGATTAGATAAATTGGTAACCATTCTGATCTAGGTTAGAGTGCACGCTGAGTGTTTCTTTTCTCTCTCTCTTTGGCAGCGACCATGACCCGACCCTTGACTATGACTCAGTGACCAAGTGGACCGAACCTTCTTAAACACTGGCTTTTGGATTGTCAGAGTTGCATACCTCATTGCCACTCCTACTTTTACCCTTTTCTCCATGACACCCCGTATTACTACGAACGTCCACTTCCATTGGATAAAACCATCGTATGGTTATATATGAACTCGAAAGAATTTATTCGAGGATGGTTTCCGGTTCTGGAGAAAACGAATAGGACTATTCAGTTGTCTTTTCCTTTTACCTTCTCTCAGGTTACGAGTGCTCCTTGGATTAGGGGATGGTACACCCGTTACGCAAATTGGATAGCCTTCTTCAAAACAATAGGCAGGTGCCGACCGGTAGGGAATGAAGAAAACAAATTATCCTAACGATGGTGTACAGAAGGTATTATGTTAAGACAAATAAAGGGATTAGTAAGAGGGCAAAGTAAATTGCGACTGCTATTCACGACCGAACCAAGTATCTCCCACTTCACCTTTGTATTTCTCCAGGACACTCAGTATCACTACGAAGATCCACAGTTTATTAGATATTCCATCGTATGGTTATTTACGAACTCGAAAGGAACTTGTTCCATTTCGGGGATGGATTCTGGTTCAGGAGAAATAGGAATAAGGTTTTATTCAGTTGTCTTTTATTTTTCTCTCGCATTGCGAGTGCTCCTACGATTAGGACAGTACACCCATTATGCTTATTGGATATTCTTCTTCCAAACCATAGGCTGGTGCCGAACGGTAGGGAAGGAAGAAAACCATTTAGCCTAAGAGGGTGTACAGAAGGTAATAACTAAAGACATATGAAGGGATTGGGAGAGATGGCAAAGAAATATACGGTTACAGTTGTGAATCTGGATAATGGAAGAGGCATTACTAGGAATATCCGGATACCCCTACGAAACATTTACATGTTTCAGTTTCACTGTGTACTGTTAAAAGAAAACTGATTTCCCAATTAGACACTTGCTCCAGGGTATGTATTTACCAGGTTTGATTCTCACATCTGTATGGTTTTACAGATGATGAGTGGGAGTAAGTTATTGTGAATTAGGTGATCATTCTCATTACATCGGAATTCGTTGTAATTGGTGATATTTGAGAAAATCGCCTGGGCTGTTTGCCGGACGGCAAAATATGGTTTTGAATATCCGATGTTATGCACCAATTTCAAATTGATATATCTGTACGTCTATTTTTATAGAGTGAGATATACCTTTTTCAAATTATGTCTATGACATTTACCTATATCAGTGGATGGTTAGGAAAGGAGCATTAAACAGCGGTGTAATTCTTCTTAACCATAAATACAGTTTTCAACCAACGACGCACAGGGTTTGAGTTGTTAGACTCAAGGGAATTATACAGAGTATTGTATGTTGTCCAGTGTCCATTAAGATAGAGGGATTGGTCCTCGTACTATATTCGGTTTACTTATGACTTCTCTAATTTTAGACAAGTGTTTCGTAGAAACATAAGGTCCGAAGTTTTGAGAAGTTATAGGTATATGAATAAAGTGTAAGTCCACGTTGCTCACCCCGGTTCTTACGGGGAGGCGGAAACGGCGAAGAACAATTTTTGGCGCAAAGGCAACATGGACTAAAACACGGATCTTTGCTAAACTATGAACAAGCAAAATAATAGAGGTGTTATCTACTATGCCATAGAAGTTATACCTCATGATACCGGTCCTGCTCATCCATCCAAGCTCGTCCATCCAAGCTCGGGTGGATTGTCTTCATTCCGCTGTCCCGCTCGTCCATCCAAGCTCCAAGGATCGATCTGGATCTTAGTCACCTCCGCGGTCTTCTTGAGTCGAAGACGATCCACCCGAGAGTTGTACACCGAGCTCCACCTCGAGCCGAGGCAACTAGGGCAACAAGATCGCTAGTCTTGAAGTCCTAGGTTATGTAGAGGAGGTTGATGGAAGTGTTTGTCTATGTGGATTCTTTTTCTCTCAACACATGAGATCAAAAGAAAATTTCAAGAGGAGGAAGATGAAGGAGAACAAGCAACCATGGAGCTCTTTCTTTCTTCTCACTTGCAAGAGAGAGAATAAGAATCAAGAAATGAAAAATTGTGAACTAAAGAAAATGAACCATGGTTGCAATAATACTAAAAATCATCATTACTAATCCTATCATGATAAAGTTGATGGCTACATTGAATTGACCATTTTCATAATCAAAAAGAAAAAGAAAACCAAAGAAGAGTGTAGACCTATCATGAAGGTCAAGGTCAACTTTGGTCAATGGGTCAACAAAGTCAAGAGTGGTCAAGGTGGTGAAATGGTAAAAGCAATTAGCCATCACAAAATTATCACTGAAAAGATTAATAAGTAATGTCCACGGCTCATAATGGTTTTGACCGAACGAATTGCCAAAACCCTAATGAGTCCGCCTCAAAATGGTTTTGACCGAATCAACTGTCAAAACCCTAATGAGCCTGCCACATAACGGTTTTGGCCGAACCAACTGCTAAAACCCTAATGTGGCACCTCCACCTTCTTCGCTCCTCAAAACTGTGCATACACACCCGCATCCGCATTCCGTAGAATGCGAATGCACTGAAGACAAAAAAAATCCATTCGTTCAATACTAGGATCCGGCTTAAACCAAAGCCCACTAGTATTGCCTGCCCGAACATCATACGCACACAAGTGCACGTAAGTGATCGCAGCCCTGCAGTAAAACCATACGGCCTCTACACGTTTCTCTCAGTGCAGGGAAACTCTCTGTGTGGGACTCTAAAGACTTGACACTATGCTGGCAGTGGGTTTAACCAGAGACCGCAAGCGGCACTAGCTGTACGTAACGGTCCCCAGGTAGATGTCGATAAGAAGGCCGATGAGGTAAACCCATCCGAACTCCTACCGAGCCTGTATGTGACAATCTCCGTACAGTCCGGTCTGTTCGTCTGATACATCGCATGGCGGGCCTAGGGGATGGTGAACGTCAGTCCCCTAATAGCGGTATAAGTCGTGTCGAAGTGTACCCCAGAACACCCAGAGATAACACTGGAAACCTACCAGTATATCTCGCTTGCCCTGGCCAGGGACTACTCGTGTAATGGATCTCCTAAACACAGCGTGATGTCAACCCCCAATACCGGGAGAGACGAATCCTGTCTAATCGTCACTGCATCCAAGTGCTTCGGGACAGCACCCAACTACTACCTGTTTGCACGACTCTTTTGAGCCGTGGTAGGGTAGTAATCTAAGTACAGTGGGAACACACTCGAGGCGAAGTGACAGTGTCAAGTCACCGGACTAAGCTGTACTCATGTCACCTGGGAACTGATAACTGACGATAGGTATAAAACCAACCAACAGTTCCTGACGAGTCCTGTCCAGTGTACTCGTAACCTAACGAGCACCCGCATACTATCTCCAGTACGACGTACTGATGGCTGTGGGACAGACCATCTCCCCTGCTGGGATGAGAAGTGCATACGCTAGTCTACTCCAGAGTATCGATGCCCTGTCTCGATAGTCCTACGACTAGAGACCTGTATGAGGATGTGCTTGTGGATTACCCAGCCCCCACGAGTGTGACTGCCATCACAATGCTGGTAATCAAGCAAAGATCATAAGGGCTCTACTAATGCGTATAGGTGATAAACTAAAAGAAACACATGTACACATTAAAGCAGAGACAAACCAAGTAGCATACTACCATTTTGAGCAACCTTCCATAAAGTAATATACAAACTAGTATGATACAGTAATGGCCTCTAGGGCATATACACTAACAATCTCCCACTTGCACTAAGGCCATGCACTGGCGTATCGAAGACCTATCATCTCGATCAGCCGCTCGAACTGAGTCTGGGGTAGGGCCTTCGTGAGTGGATCTGCAGTGTTATTCTCCGAATCTACTCTTTTCACCTCGATCTCCCGGCGATCTACGATCTCCCTGATCAGGTGGTACCGTCTCAAAATGTGCCTGGACTTCTGATGGGACCTGGGTTCCTTCGCTAAAGCTATAGCGCCGTTATTTTCGCAATACAGCGGTATTGGATCAACAATGGTAGGAACCACCTGAAGCTCCGTGAGGAACTTCTTCATTCAGACAGCTTCTTTTGCGGCATCGCAAGCAGCTATGTACTCCTCTTCCATAGTTGAGTTAGCAACGGTCTTCTGCTTGGAACTCTTCCAGCAAACTGCCCCTCCATTGAGGGTAAAGACATAACCCGACATGGACTTGGAGTCATCCTTGTCACTCTGGAAGCTGGAGTCAGCAAAGGCCTCGATCTGGAGGTCTTTTCCGCCATACACCAAGAACATCTCCTTAGTCCTTCTCAGGTACTTGAGAATGTTCTTTACCGCTATCCAGTGTTTCTCCCCTAGGTCCGACTGATACCGGCTTACAACGCTCAATGCGTATGCTACATCTGGTCTGGTACATAACATCGCATACATTATAGAGCCTACCGCAGAAGCGTAGGGTATAATAGACATGCGATCCCTTTCCAAATCAGTCTTGGGAGACATCTCTTTGGAAAGGATGATCCCGTGACAAGCCGGTAAATTACCGCGCTTGGAATCTTCCATACTGAATCTTTTGAGTATGGTGTCAATGTATCTGGACTGTGAATGTCCCAACATCCTCTTAGATCTATCACGATAGATCTGGATCCCCAGAATGTAGTTGGCATCACCCAGGTCCTTCATGGAGAACCTCTGCGATAAAAATCCTTTGACTGACTGTAGCATAGGAATATCATTTCCTATTAGGAGAATGTCATCCACGTACAAGACGATGAATACCACAGTTCTCCCTACAATCTTACTGTAAATGCATGGTTCATCTGGGTTTTTGATAAAGTCGAATTCTTTGACAGTATCATCAAAGCAGATGTTCCAACTCCGTGATGCCTGCTTCAGTCCATAGATGGACTTGAGCAACTTGCACACTTTACCGCTGCTCCCACTCTGAATGAATCCCTCCGGCTGATCCATATAGACGCACTCTTCTAAATTTCCATTTAGAAAAGTCGTCTTTACGTCCATCTGCCAGATTTCATAATCGTGGAAGGCAGCAATGGCAAGAAGGATCCGAATGGATTTAAGCATAGCCCTTGGAGAAAAGGTCTCGTCATAGTCCAAACCAGGTCTTTGACGAAAACCCTTTGCTAAAAGTCTAGCTTTATAGGTTTCAACCTGGCCATCTACACCATTCTTCTTCCTGAAGATCCATTTGCAGCCTACGGGTTTTACCCCTTCTGGAGCAAAGTCCAAAGTCCAAACTTTGTTGGTGTATATGGACTCCATCTCGGCCCGCATTGCATCCAGCCATTTTACCGAGTCACCGCTCTGAATGGCTTGCTGGAAGCTAGTAGGCTCACCATAATCCATAGTGCAATCCTCTCTATCCCCGTGTATGAGAAAACCGTAGTATCTCTCGGGCGGATGAGACTGCCTACTACTCCTGCGGAGTGGCGCTGGAATGTCCGGTTCTCCTAAACCTTCTGGTTCTACCAAGGTTTCAGTAATAGTTCGTGGTTCTGGAATTTCTTCCAGCTCTATTGCGCTCCCACCTATCTGATTTTCTAAAAATTCAGTTTCCAAGAAGTGGGCATGCTGAGAAACAAAACCTTTTGTTCCTCTGCGGAATAGAAAAGATACCCCCTGGAGTTCTTTGGGTATCCCACAAACTTACACAGTACTGAGCGTGCCTCGAGCTTGTCCGCATGCTGCTTCTTTACAAAAGCTGGACATCCTCATGTCTTAAGATACTTAAGACAGGGTTTCTTCCCACTCCACATCTGATATGGGATGGTAGGCAAAGTCTTGGATGGAACCTTGTTCAAGAGATATGCTGCTGTTTCCAATGCATAACCCCAGAAAGATCGCGGCAACTCAGCCTTACTCATCATGGAACGAATCATATCCAATAGGGTTCGATTCCGCCTTTCCGATACACCGTTGTGTTGTGGTGTGTATGGAGGAGTAATCTGAGAGAGAATCCCATTCTCTTTCAAGTAGCCCAGAAACTCGACACTCAAGTATTCACCACCTCGATCAGATCTCAGTGTTTTTATACTTTTGCCTGTTTTTTTTTCAACTTCATTCTTGTATTCCCGAAATTTCTTAAAGGCCTCGGATTTATGCTTCATCAGGAAGACATGTCCATACCTAGAGAAATCATCTGTGAAAGTAATGAAGTATGAATAACCACTTCACGCATGTGTAGACATTGGACCACACATGTCACTGTGTATGAGTCCCAAGAGCTCGCTTGCTCTTTCTCCGTGTCCAGTGAACGGAGTCTTTGTCATCTTTCCCATGAAACAAGATTCACAAGTGGCATAAGACTGATACTTGAACGGATTCAAGTATCTCTCTTTATGTAACTTTGTTAACCGTGTCTCATTAATGTGACCCAGTCTACAATGCCATAAGAAAGCCTGATTTGTTTCCGGAGACTTTCTTTTAAGTGTGTTCTGGACACTGAAAACCTGAGCTTGATTTAACACGTATATTCCGTTTTGTAATGTACCTGACCCAATTAGAACTTGATTTATGTGGATGTGGACCACATCGCTTACAAAAGTAAAACCATATCCTTCCTTAGAAAGTAAGGATACAGATATGATATTACAAGTCGCACCTGGTACAAAAAACAGTCGCGTAGAATCAATATCTGCCCAGTTGTCAGTCCAAGATGATATTCCCCTACGGATTCAGCGTATATGCTCATTCCGTTAGCAACTCTGAGAGTCATATCACCTTTCCTGATAACCCTACGGTTTCTTAGAGCCTGTAACGAATTACAGATGTGAGATCCTGATCCGGTATCCAATACCCAGGAAGTAGGGTTAACTGACATACAGTTCTCTATTACAAACACACCCGAAACCGAAGCCACAACATGCTTCGAAATATGGCTACTGGCTATACTAGCCCTGCAATCCTTCTGCCAATGTTCATTCCCATAACAATAGGAACGTCCCACTTTTACTACATCCAGCCCCAAAACATCTGCCCTTCCCTTTCCTTCTACTTCCCTTGTTTCCTTCAGGGTAGAAGGTAGAGATTGCAAAATCAAGTCAGCACCTGACTCGTTCTTCAACGTGGTCTTCAGGTCCGTGAGCTCAAAATAGCTGGTCTCTGTAAGGACGTTGCCCCCTGCAGATGACCCGATAGCCAACCTCGCTTGAAGCAATTCGTTCGAGGTCTTATATCTTGCGATACGAGATTACTCTCCATATAAATCTTTGTTATGGAGGAAGATAGAAACTAAGTCCATCTTCTCGTGCTGTCTCTGGTATACACCGTCAACTGAGGCTAACACGAGGCACTTGGCTTTCGTACATTCCTTTTCCGATGTCCTACGGATATCAATATCCATGACAGGGGAAACTGGACCTGAGACGGCAGGGGTTGGATTAGTTAAGAGGTGTCACAACTTGTCATGGGCAATGGACATCTGGACAGACCTTTGCCAGTCATAACAGTCAGATTCAGTCATTTTATTATCTAGATGTAACCTAGGTGTGGTCACTGGGTCGCTGCAATTAAGAGAGAGAGAAGAAAACACTCAGCATGATGCTCTTGCAAGTTTAGATTGGTTTTTAATTTATGTAAACAGGATGGCTCCCACTGTCTCTCGAATCCATCCTCAAACCATAAAGGAAGAATTAGTCAGGATCAATCTCATCGTACAATACTTGCTTAACCATTCAGCCAGGCTAGTGTCGGTACTTTGAGGGAGGTTTTTCAACGCTTTCGCGAAGTTCCTTAATTAAGTAACCTCTTTTCCCTGTGGGCGTAGCCCCGCTAACACCTTTCTAGACACCTACTTGGTTTATAGCATTGATCGTTAAGTGAGAAAGTTCCCGAGGAGTAGCATATACTCATAGTAGGATCGGGATACAAATATCATCGCGTGACAAAACTGAAGGAATCCTACCAGAATCATCACACTCCAAATGGTATACAGCGCTAGCAAGTTTCAATTCTTTTGAAACTCCCGATGTGGATTTTTGCCCCATGCTCTTATGACCTTGACGAAGGTCAACAAATCATAAGTCACATGTCAAGTTCTACCCGTCATTGTCCAGGTTAATTTAAACCCACCCGTATATACCCTTGACGATGGTCAACAAGGTAACACAACTGTCCCAAACCAACACATCTATCTATGCTACATATGAACACCCAACAGCTACCAATCACTATTCCTTGACGAAGGTCAACAAACATAACTTGAATACTATTGAATATTCATACGAAATAACGGAGGGCTACGAATGGTTTTGGCGAAACCGTGAACGTAGTGAACTTGATATAATCGATGGAACGAGATAGCTTTTAAAAGGAGTGGTTCAAGCTCTGCGTTTAAAAACAGGTTTTTGAAAAGAACCGAGTGGTTTTGAAAGTGTTCCAACGACTTTTACTTGGTTTATTTTCTTGCATTAATTTAATGCGTCCCATCATTTAATCCTACCATTGCAGAAAACAACAAAAATATGGCGTACGTTTATTCCATCTGTATTCGCCACGGGGCCCCATCATCACCCGTTAGGTTACTTAACTAACGACAGAGCGGGGCTGGACTAGCGCGGATGCAAAACATAAGCAACACCTAAATAGATATCATATATAGATATATAGCAATGATAGCCATTCCAGATCACAGATGAACACTTTGGATATACTAAGAATCCACGATTCGTTCAAGCCTACAACGAAAAGCGGATTACACGGTCGTGATGAATAGCCAAACCCCACCCTAGACCCCTACGGGTGCGGCAAAATACCCGCCAAGTACCCGAAGCGAAGCAACATCCCTCAACGACGTGAGTAGGCCACTCGGCACTTCGAGATACTCGGTAGTTTGTGCACCCCACCTTGGGTCTATCCTAGGAGCAAAAACAGTAAAAGAAATTATACAATGGCGGCTACAACCTCATCCCGGATGTGCGGCCATAAAATAATATTACATCAATTACAAATTTTACAATGAATGAAAGAAAAAGAAACTCTCATCTCACATCCACCCCGGCTATTCATCCTCGACAATCCAACGAGTTCATATACACAAACAATCAACATTACAGATCACAGATATGTATAACCCCCACTAATCGACGTATAGCGATTAGCAGACGTTCAATACATATATCACAGCACAGATAATATCAATTAGCCAAAGTCTACGGAATATCGATCAAAATATGGATTTGTAACCACCCCAAAAATCAATTTGTTCTCTGGAAAATCTGGGTAGAAACAACATGTACTAAAAATCCCAAAAAAGCCAAATAAAAACACTGCACAAAACCCGGTCCACGACCGAGTCAAATCGGCCGCGGATCCGCGGCAAGAAGCATGTTCTTGCCGCGGAACCGCGGCGCTTTGATCGATTCAGTAGACCGTTTTGTGCTGTGTTTTTACAAAACCCTGAGCCGATTTTTCATGTATGTTAAATCATTTTTAGAGCAGTATAAAAAAACAGAAGAAACATGGTTTTTCCGCACGTGTTTTGCGACTTTTTTCCGATCGATATTCTAAATACTTTGCTAACTTGCTAGTTTATGTTTAGCTAGGCTCTGATACCACTGTAAGTCCACGTTACTCACCCCGGTTCTTACGGGGAGGCAGAAACGGCGAAAACAATTTTTGGCGCAAAGGCAACATGGACTAAAACATGGATCTTTGCTAAACTATGAACTAGCAAACTACTAGAGGTGTTATCTACTATGCCATAGAAGTTATACCTCATGATACCGGTCCTTCGGGTCTTCATTCCGCTATCCCGCTCGTCCATCCAAGCACCGAGGATCGATCCAGATCTTAGTCACCTCCGCGGCCTTCTTGAGTCGAAGACGATCCACCCGAGTGTTGTACACCGAGCTCTACCTCGAGCAGAGGCAACTAGGGCAACAAGATCGCTAGTCTTGAAGTCCTAGGTTATGTAGAGGAGGTTGATGGAAGTGTTTGTCTATGTGGATTCTTTTTCTCTCAACACATGAGATCAAAAGAAAATTTCAAGAGGAGGAAGATGAAGGAGAACAAGCAACCATGGAGCTTTTTCTTTCTTCTCACTTGCAAGAGAGAGAATGAGAATCAAGAAATGAAAAATTGTGAACTAAAGAAAATGAACCATGGTTGCAATAATACTAAAAATCATCATTACTAATCCTATTGTGATAAAGTTGATGGCTACATTGAATTGACCATTTTCATAATCAAAAAGAAAAAGAAAACCAAAGAAGAGTGTAGACCTCTCATGAAGGTAAATGTCAACTTTGGTCAACGGGTCAACAAAGTCAAGAGTGGTCAAATGGTCAAAGCAATTAGCCATCACAAAATTATCACTGAATAGATTAGTAAGTAATGTCCGCGGCTCATAATGGTTTTGACCGAACGAATTGCCAAAACCCTAATGAGTCCGCCACAAAATGGTTTAGACTGAATCAACTGTCAAAACCCTAATAAGCCTGCCACATAACGGTTTTGGCCGAACCAACTGCCAAAACCCTAATGTGGCACCTCCTCCTTCTTCGCTCCTCAAAACTGTGCATACACACCCGCATCCGCATTCCGTAGAATGTGAATGCACAGAAGACAAAACAAATCCATTCGTGCAATACTAGGATCCGGCTTAAACCAAAGCCCACTAGTATTGCCTGCCCGAACTTCATACGCATACAAGTGCACGCAAGTGATCGCAGCCCTGCCGTAAAACCATACGGCCTCTACACGTTCCGCTCAGTGCAGTGAAACTCTCTGTGTGGAACTCTAAAGACTCGACACTACGTTGGCAGTGGGTTTAACCACAGACCGCAAGCGGCAATAGCAGTACGTAACGGTCCCCAGGTAGATGTCGATAAGAAGGACGATGAGGTAAACCCATCTGAACTCTTACTGAACCTGTATGTGACAATCTCTGTACAGTTCGGTCTGTTCGTCTGATACATCGCTTGGCGGGCCTAGGGGGTGGTGAACGTCAGTCCCCTAATAGCGGTACAAGTCATGTCGGAGTGTAGCCCAGAATACCCTGAGATAACACTGGAAACCTATCAGTATATCTCGCTTTCCCTGGCCAGGGACTACTCGTGTAATAGCTCTCCTAGACACAGCGCGATGTCAACCCCCAATAACGGGAGAGACGAATCCTGTCTAACCGTCACTGGCTCCAAGTGCTTCGGGACTGCACCCAACTACTACCTGTTTGTACCACTCTTTTAAGCCATGGTAGGGTAGTAATCTAAGTACAGTGGGAACACACTCGAGGCGAAGTGACAGCGTTAAGTCAGCGGACTAAGCTGTACTCATGTCACCTGGGAACTGATAACTGACGATAGGTATAATACCAACCAACAGTTCTCGACGAGTCATGTCCAGTGTACACGTAACCTAACGAGCACCCGCATACTATCTCCAGTACTACGTACTGATGGCTGTGGGACGGACCATCTCCCCTGCTGGGATGAGAAGCGCATACGCTAGTCTACTCCGGAGTATCGATGCCCTATCTCGATAGTCCTACGTCTAGGGACCTGTATAAGGATGTGCTTGTGGATTACCCAGCCCCCACGAGTATGACTGCCATCATAACGCTGGTAATCAAGCAAAGATCCTAAGGACTCTACTAATGCCTATAGGTGATATACTAAAAGAAACACATGTACAAATTAAAGCAGAGACAAACCAAGTAGCATACTACCATTTTGAGCAAGATTTTCTATACAACTGTGAATATCCTAAGCTTCCATCAAGTAATATACAAACTAATTTGATACAGTAATGGCCTCTAGGGCATATACACTAACATAAAGTAGTGAACCAGGTATTGCAAGTATCAGGATTCTTCAAGGTGATCGAAGATGTAGATACTTGTGTATGGTATTCAGTTGATAGTAATGGATATTGAGAGAACTTGTTTCTCTTTCAGGTTACTCATATCTGGATAGGATTCTTAAGTTGAGTAACGCTGATCGGCCTCCTTCCATTTAGTTGACATGCACTGGAGACAGCTGCATGATTTGAATCTGGTTCAATTAAATCAATGCCTCTGTTTCTGTATTGGATATATAACAATTCATATCTTGGCATTATTAAGGTACGGGGAGTTGTCCGGCTTATGCTTAAAACCAGACTCTGGATAACTCAAGGCACGTTTCCGTAATGGCTGTTTGTGGGTTGACCCGGGCAATGACGATGGTTGACTTTCTACCATCTGGAAGATCAATAGTGATATTGTTCTTGGCTCGCCACAGTTTTAACAAAAATGAAATTTTTCAGAAAACAGTAGTGGGAGTATGGTAGAACTGGAATTGAATCTAGAACCGCAAACGATTATGAAAAATTTGATGAAGAACCTAAAGATTCAATCTGATTTGACATTCCGTTCGCCACTCCGCAGATATGGTGGTTAACCTCAGGCACCTGAGAGGTACTCAGGTAGCCTCAAGGACGGTGACAAGGAGGTTCTTGTTTACCCAGACTTGCCATTGCTGTTGTTCCAGACTGTGAGACCCGGCAGGAGGATGAGTATAGCGTCGTTCTAAACTGGCTTTAGAAGTGTACGTCTATATGACTCTACCAGAGGGTTGTCGTAGTCAGTGGGAGCAGCGGAAGCATTGGTGGATAAGTAGCTTATGTCTATGGGCTAAAGCGGATATAGCGAAGATAGATCATCTATTTCTGATGTGACAGTCACAGGTTTGACTTCATCAGAATAGGGGATGGATCCGTTGAGAAGGTAGTAGGGTGTGATGTCCTGGTATTTGGATGACATACACAGAGTAGGAAGTGAAGTTCCTATACTACGATCGGTTATACTTTGGTTGTCACACAATAGTTTCTTCATATGGGACTTGGATAATATATCAAGACATTCTAGTTACTGGATCTATGGTTTTAGATCTAGATTTGGGTAGTTTCCCAATCTGGGTATTTAGACAGCATTCTAAAGGTGTTTTAGAATGGACGACTCCTGGCACGGTAGTATACCTGCAGGTGATGGAGTCACCCTCTCTAAAGGTGTCTCACAGACTAAAGGGGAGAGGGATGTGCATGATTGGAAGATCACTTGCCTAGGCAATTGAGTCGATCATGAGATGTCAAGTACCACACCAGATGTTGTTTTTGCAGTAGATGGAATAAGTTGATATTGATCCAATCCTGGAGAAACATTCGGAAGCAGTTTTAGAACATAAGTGGATGTTCTAGGTATATGATAACGACAGCCTCATTCGGGAGACAGTTATCATTCCAGGATTCCAAAGTGACCTGCATGACAGAATGACTGTCAGAGTTATAGTTTTCCCTTTGACGAGGGGCAGTGTTTTGGACAGGTGATCTAAGCGGACAATGAGGGAGGCATTACGCAGGATACTGATTAAATTCAGTTGACGATACAGTCTAAGAAGTTTGGATTTAGAGTTCATTTATGAGCTAAGTCCCATCAGACATCCAGAAATATTCTAAGACGGGTATTGCTCATTTCGGGAGATGGGTTTCTCCGCAAACTTGAGATTAAGAGAGACATAGAAAGAAACATTAGGGCGGATCCACTCACTGAGGCTATTCCTCGAACGCATTAGTTTCGCAAACGGGTTTTGTGAGACTGATTAGTAGAGGAGTTGGGTGTTCGATATCACACGTGCTGAGAGTATGCGACATCACAATAATTAGCCTTGAGTGCAAGTGGGAGATTGTTGGAGATAGTGCCCTCAGAGTCAATTATTGGATCACAGGCACGTGATTACAATGATTGAGGGAGGACCTATACCGTTAGAACAGTCTTACTCAAGATGATAGTATGCTATTTGGTTTATCTTCATCATCGTGTACTGCTTTAGGTGACCTTACAGGTCACTATTGCGTGTTGATAGAGCCCTTAGGATTCTGGCTTGATAGCCAGCAGTATGATGGCGATCATATACGTGGGAGCTGGTAGTCTATAAGCACATCCTTAAAAGGTCTCTAGTAGTGGGAGTTTCGAGACAGGGCATCGATACTCCATAGTAGACTAGTGTATACAGTCGAGACCCCGACGAGGGGCGGTGGCCGGTCTCACAAGCCACTGGTGTCAGTTGGTTCACCTAAGATGTATACAGGTGCTCATTGGGTTATGAGTGCACCAGACAGGACGGGAACATGGTAGTTGGTCTTATACCAGACATCAGATAGCAGTTCCCTGGTGACATGTGTACAGGTTAGTTCATCGACCTGAGATCGTCATTTGTCTCGTGTGAGTTCCCACTGTACTTTGATTACTACCCTTCCACGCTCAAAGGAGACGTGCAAACAGGTTTTAGTTGGGTACAGACCCGAGCCACATGGAGGCAGAGAGCGGATCTGCAGGGGTTCGTCTCTCCCGGTATTGGGGATGAGGTCGCACTGTGTCTAGGAGAGCCATTACACGAAGTCCTTGGCCAAGGCAGGAGATTTACTGGTAGGTATTCCAGTAGTATCTCAGGGTGTTCTGGGATACACTCCGACACGACTTGTACCGCTTTTGGGGGTCTGATTTTTACCAACCCCCTAGGCCCGCCATGCGATGCTCATAGACGAACGGACCGAACTGTACGGATATTGTCATTGACAGGCTCAGTACGGTGTCAGGATGAGTTCGCTCATCGACGTCCCTTTTGGTCAATACCTGGTAGCCCGTTACGTATGTCTAATGCCTCTGACTTGCTAGTGGTTAAATCCATAACCAAAATATTGACGAGTCTTTAGAGTCCCCCACAGACTGTTTCTCAAGTTTCGGACGAAACACTGTAGAGGCCGTATGGAGATATGGCAGGGTTCAATCATATACGTATGGTATTGCACGGATCATGATCGGACGGATAATACTAGCGGGCTTTGGTTTAAGCCGGATCCTAGTATTGTACAGTGTAGATTTTGTCTCATTGCATTTGTATTCGGTCGAAATACAAATGCGGGTATGTATATACAGTCGCGGGGTTTTCCTGTAATTTATTACGGGATCGGTTTTTTGAAGTTGCCAGTTTGCTTTCCGTTTCGGCTATTTTCCTTTGTATCTTTCTTTGGCTGGAAATTGGTGGAGAGGGGGTTATTTGCAAGCATGCAAATTTGAATAGTGGAGGGTGTTATATGCATGTAGTAGCTTCATGATGGTTCAACCATCATTTGATTCTTGGTTCATCATGGCTTGAATTTTTGGGGATATGATGGGTTGAGTGATGAGGAGGAGTGTGGACTTTGTTGTAATGATATTCGTTCATCATGATCACCTTTCTCTCTCTCTCATGTATTATGGCTTCTCCCCCCCCCTTGACCTCTCTCTCTCTCTCATTTTTTTGATGTTGGGGGCCGGCCAGTTGAGGGAAGGGGCTGTCCAAAAATTTGAGTACAGAAATTGATCTCTCTGGCTTGCCCAAAAATTCTCTAGTTCATCTAAAAAGCTTACTACTCTTCCTCCACATCAATATGGAAACATCCTTAACCCTATTGAGACAAAAGAGTTCTACACTATTCTACAGCATTCTTGGACACGTCGACTCGCCAACTTCGTGCCCAAGTTGCCTCGGTCCAGAGGTGGGAGCCCGTAGAAGAACCCGGCGATGTGGTGTTAGCTATATGTATGCCCTAGAGGCCATTACTGTACATAGGATGTATATTGTAGTGGATGCTGGGACATATATAGGGAGGACTTTCTTGCTCGACATGATAGTATACTATCTGGTTGCTCTTTATCTTAACGTGTGCACTGATTGTCTCTCTGTTATATATTGGTAAAGCCTTTAGGATGTATACTTGACTACCTGGACTATGATGCGGATCATACTAGTGGGGACATGGTGTTAGTTATATGTATGCCCTAGAGGCCATTACTATACATAGGATTTATATTGTAGTGGATGCTTGGATATATATAGGGATGACTTTCTTGCTCGATATGATAGTATGCTATCTGGTTACTCTTTACCTTAACGTTTACACTGATTGTCTCTCTGTTACATGTTGGTAAAGCCCTTAGGATGTGTACTTGACTACCTGGACTATGATGCGGATCATACTAGTGGGGACATGGTAGTCCATAAGTACATCCTTCAAGGTCCCTAGTCGTGGGTGTATCGAGACGGGGCATCGATATACCAGAGTAGACTAGCGTATACCTTCTCGACCCATACAGATGGGCGATGGATGATCCCATATCCATTGGTGTTTGACATCAGAGATGATATACGGGTGCTCAGTAAAGACTGGGTACACTGGACGGACTCGCCGAGAACTCCCAGATGGTATTATACCTTACGTCAGATGGCAGTTCTCTGGTGACACTGGTACAGGTTAGTCTGTAGACCCGAGATCGTCATAGAGTCTTGTGTGATTCCCACTGTGCTTTGATTTCCATCATACCACGTCCAAGAGGGCGTGCAAAAAGGTGGCTTTTGGGTACAGTCCTGAATCACATGGAGGCAATGAGCGATAGGTGGGGTTTCGTCTCTCCCGGTATAGGGAGTTGATATTGCGCAGTGCTCGATTGGCTATAACAGGAAGTCCTTGGCCAAGGCTGCTTTAGAGATTTACTGGTAAGTGTTACCGGTAGTTTCTCGACCCGTTATGAGCCTCATATCGACGCGACTTATCGAGTTATTGGGGTCTGACGTTTACCACCCGTAGACGAGATATGCGACATATCAGACGAACAGACTGGACTGTACGGTAGTTTTACTCGTTGGATTCACAGGAGTGTGAGCAGGCTTGCTCGTTGATCTTCTGATCGCTCAATACCCGGGTGGCCGTTACGTTTAGCAGACCGCTTGCGGCTTGTGGGTGTTTGATATGATCATCACCTGCTGTCGGCGTATTGACGAGTCTTTAGAGTCCTACACAGGGGTTTCCTGGCTCAAGCGAAACGAAATAGGAGCGCATATGAGATATGTGAGGGACCGAGAATAATACCAGTATGTGATACTATATTCTATTCTCGCGATTTGTGACATTGATCGGTTATATGCGATATAGCTGGGTTATCGGATCAAGTGTTGATTCGATAAGTTGTTACTATTGATATTAGTCGGTTATATGCGATATGACCGGATCGTTAAATCAAGTGTTGATTTAATGATTTAATGTATAATTATATATTTGATATATTACTTTACATTAACTAGTATTGGATCACTTAAGATTTGTTTTCTCACTTGAAGTGTACATTGTTTATATGTGATATATGCAAGTGTACATGTTTGTATCATGCTTGATGATACAAACAAGTTGTGTGTATGTGATACATACCAAGATTAGGGTAAAGATTAGGGTTATCGTTTCATCTTAAGATTTAACAAAAGGGATTAACTTAGTCAAAGTTATCAAGCTTGAAGAAGCTTGCAGAAGCTTTGACAAAATCCACTCTTTTGTCATTTCTTTTGATATTCTGTAACCTAACCTTTAACCTAATGGTTTGGTTAAATTTCTACATGAGTTAAGCACGAGGGCTTAACTCAACCATGGTGCCATTATTCATTTGGATAAGTTTTCATAATTGATATGATTCTTTCTTCTTCTTCATCTTCATCAAGCTTGAAAAAGTTTGCTAGCTCCAATGGCATCATGAGAAAAAGAGTGAGAAATCCAATTCCAAAGTGAACCCACTTCCTATTTCTTCATCCTCTACTACTTGCCATGTAGTATAGGGTGTTCTCTTCATAAATTTTTCGACCGAGTGAAGGAATAGCTTGAGTTTGAGTCTCCCCGACGTAGATCATCTTCGTCCTCGAAGTCAATGACCTAGCCCGATCATTTCTCCGACGAAACCATTTCTAGAGTCCGGGATCCGATGATCGCAGTGGAGGGACATCAACACGGAGCTAAAGAAGTGGTGGACCGGATCTACAAAGGTTGTAATCCCTTTCACTTAGTAGCAAAGTCGTTTGCTTGCTTGCTTTTCGCCTTAACTTCTAGTTAACGATCTTCATTAGGGTTTCTCGGCACCGAAAAAATTTTGTTTGGCATGGTTGATGCCTTATGGAACCTCTTGAGTGTGCCTAGGAACCCTACACATGGTAGTCCATAAGTACATCCTTCAAGGTCCCTAGTCGTGGGTGTATCGAGACGGGGCATCGATATACCAGAGTAGACTAGCGTATACCTTCTCGACCCATATAGATGGGCGATGGATGATCCCATATACATTGGTGTTTGACATCAGAGATGATATACGGGTGCTCAGTGGAGACTGGGTACACTGGACGGACTCGCCAAGAACTCCTAGATGGTATTATACCTTACGTCAGATGGAAGTTCTCTGGTGACACTGGTACCGGTTAATCTGTAGACCCGAGATCGTCATAGAGTCTTGTGTGATTCCCACAGTGCTTTGATTTCCACCTTACCACGTCCAAGAGGGAATGAAAAACGGTGGTTTTTGGGTACAGTCCCGAATCACATGGAGGCAATGAGCGATAGGAGGGGATTCATCTCTCCGGGTTTAGGGAGTTGATGTTGTGCTGTGTTCGATTGGCTATAACCGGAAATCCCTGGCCAGGGATGCTGAGATTTACTGGTAAGTGTTACCAGTAGTTTCTCGAACTATTATAGACCTCATATCGACACGACTTATCGAGCTACGGGGGTCGGACGTTTACCACCCCTAGGCAAGATATGCGACATATGAGACGAACAGACCGGACTGTACGGTAAGTGTTACTGGTTGGATTCACAGGAGTGTGATCGGGCTTGCTCGTTGATCTTCTGATCGCTCAATAACTGGGTGGTCGTTACGTTTAGCAGACCGCTTGCGGCTTGTGGGTGTTTGATATGATCATCACCTACTGCCGGCGTATTGACGAGTCTTTAGAGTCCTACACAGAGGTTTCCTGGCTCAAGCGAAACGAAATAGGAGCGCATATGAGATATGGGCGGGACCGAGAATAATACCAGTATGTGATACTTTATTCTATTCTCACGATATGTATCATTGGACGGTTATATGAGATATAGCCGGGTTACCGAATCAAGTGTTGATTCGATACATTGATACACTTGATATTAGTCGGTTATATGCTGTATGACCGGATCATTAAATCAAGTGTTGATTTAATGATTTAATGTATAATTATATATTTGATATATTACTTTACATTAAGTAGTATTTGTTCACTTAAGATTGATTTTCTCACTTGATTGTGCACATTGTATATATGATATATGTTTGTGCACTAGTTTGTATCATGTTTGATGATACATGCAAACTTGGGTGTGTTTTCTTTAAACCATAGTTTAGGTTAATGGTTAAGGTTTTATTTACTTATTTCATTTATTTAATTTTGGCAAAAATAAAATGGTGGCTTGCTTTGTTTTATTCTTGAAGCTTCATGAAGCTTTGAAAGCTTCAACCATTTTGTTTTTTCCTTAACCTAACCATTACACCTAAACCATAGTTTATTCTCTACATGAGTTAACTTCACCCATGGTTGCTATATGATAGAATTCACTAGAATTTTCTTTTTAAGATAATTCATTTTTCTTTTCTTTTTCATCATCTTCATCAAGTGAAGAAGAAAGCTTTCTTGAAAATTTCTAAGTGATGAAATCAAGTGAGAAATCCAAATCCAAAGTGAACCAACTTCCTATTTCTTCTGTAACACTTTGAAAATTTCTGTTTGATTGTTTGGTGATAATTTTAGCCGTGCATACTTAGACTTTTCTTGTAACTTGTTAACCATTCTTATGCATGGTTGCAAACTCTTTTTCCCCACCATTTAATCTTTTCAAAAAAAAAAACCCAATTATAAATCAAATTCCAAATAAAACAAGGAGGCATGGAGGGTAGGTGAAGGGTGGACTTTCTTGACCATTTCCCTCTCTTCTCTCTCTCTCTTCCTCATTCTGATTTCCTGCAAGTCTCCAGCAGAAAACCCTCCCCTTTCTTCATCTTTTCTTTCCCTTTTCTTTACCCTTGATCCCCAAACAAAACCCTACCCAAATTTATACCTTTTTCCATCATAAAACCATGAAAGATTGGGGGTTTTGATGTGTTTTGAAACAAATCTGCTAAAGCTGAGTGTGAAGCTGAAACTTTGGTGTTTTTAGGATCTTTTAGAAGGTATAATTCTTGACTTAACCTCCTTTTCATTAACTTGTTGCATTTTTATCTCTAAAGATCTCATTTTGTGCATGTTTTGTGATATTAGAGGATATTAGTGAGGTATATGTTAGAGTGGAATTTTGTTGGCTTGGTTAACTCTTTTAAGTGTTTTTAGAGCTACTTTAAACCAAGAGTTCAATCAGTTTGCACTAAAATAACCTTTAGTACCTAATTAGTGTTTTAATGACTTTTTAAGTGTGATTTTAGGATACGGTGATCTGCTTTTACTGCAAGTGTTTTCTGATATTGTAAACAACTGCAGAATGGTGTGCAGGGTTTTTGGGGTGTGTGAGTGAGGTTCGAGCCCATACCACCGGGATTTGGCCGGCGACATTCCTTGTCGGCCCGGCGACGCCGGCCTCCCCTCCCCTGATTGTGTTGGGTTTTGTGCAAGATGGTTTCTGTGGGTGTTTTTCAGTGTTTGGTCTTATTTAAATTATGGGATTTCTTCCAGTTAAAAATCTGGGAGCTGTTTCCCTTAGGTTGGAGTGTGTGTTTAGTGCGACATGCAACGCTTCTTTTGGTCTGGTGCGTGCGACGCATCGTAGCGCGTCGGGGTGGTTCTTGGTTCAGCACACACACACGTTTTAGCGTATCGTGCGCGCGCGATTGGTTTGCGACACGGATTTCTAGCTGAACCGTATTGTCGTGTTCTTGTGATTTGAGCTTATGTGTGATCTGTGTTGTGTGATTCTAGGTTCGCAGGCCAGTGAGACGGACGCTGGGAGGAAGGGCAAGCAAGTGGTTGGATACACTTAGCGCGAGACACGGTGAGTAGATTTCACATCTACGGGGATATCGCCCGCATGGCCTTATGCGTCAGGGCTGTTAGGAACTTATTGATATATATTGCATATACCATACCATGGATTGCCATCGCATATTGCATTCCCTGCTATATATAAATATTGTGTAGAACTGATAGAACACCGCACTATTACTAACGGTTTATGTTGCACGGGCACTATTTTGCATGCTACCCACACCCCGTTAGTAATTGCCATGCCACACTCACTGTAGAACTGCCATGATTATACTGTTGTATATTGCCGTAGTTCATCTTACATGTGATTGATTATGATTTCCTGGAAATTGGGAGCCGCATGACATCTTTAAAAACGGAAACTATTTTAAAAAGCGGCTTTCCCTTATACACCTGCCATGGATTGATTACATTGTACCTCGCATTGGATTTATTTATTAGTGATGGATTTTCATGTGAATTTCTGGTTTTGAGGACCGTGGAATTATTTAAGGAAAGATGTGCTATTTTGAAAAACCCGGTACCTCGTGATATGATATTTTGGTGCGTCCACCACGCGTTTTCTCGGTGCTGAGACGTGTGCTTGAAACCCGATTCGAGGAGTGATGATCCGTTTGCGGGTTCGTGGTGGGCCCGGTATGGTTCCCCTCGGCGAGATGATCGACGGGTGTTGCCGATTGAGCCTGGAGGCGGGCGAGTACCTACCGGTGATTGGTTGGACCTGGCAGTTGTCCGGAGGATACTGACCAGTGTCGAGTGATGGATGCGGGACGACCCGTACTGCCGGGGCCGAGGGCCGATACCGCAGACGGACCCCGTGGGCCGATCCGGACTGACGGAGCCCGATATACGAGGATTTGCGTGTCGATGCTGGACACGAGTATTTTATGATATTTTGGGTGCCGATGTTGGGCACTCGTGATTTCTCAGAGATATACAGGATTTGAGGGCCGATGGGTGTGCCGACGCCTGCGTGTATTTGGGATTTGGGTGCAGTCGGAGGCACCGATTATTGCTTTCCATGTTGACATAGTCCATATAGATGTTATTTATCCCATACTCAGTATTGACTGCTATACATCTCATCCTGTAGCATTTACCTGTTAGAGTACATGCATTACTATTGCATCCTCTGTTGACATGCATTGATATTATCTGCTAGTATCAGTAGAGCCATGCTATATGTGCATGCTCGCGATTACCTTTATATGTTATCTCTATTCACGAGTTGGCAACTCACCCCCGTTGTGCCACAGTATTTGCAGGTTGCCCTTGGGAGTAGTCGCGGCTGGCTGCTTTTCGCATCTTTTGGCACAGATACCCTTTTGAGGCGAGATAGCCTTTTGCTGTTAGGTGGGTTTTGTACGGTATCTGTTATCTTCAGTTGTATATTAATGTATCTAGTATTCTCCATCTACCTTTCTGTATGGACTTAGAGACAGTTGTGAGGACGATATGTATGATTTTATATTCTGGTGTCGAGCTCGCATGTGAGCCGACTTTATTTTATGCAGTCTTACCTTTTGTGATATTGTCTTTACTTTATTGGGTACTCTTCGCTACGGCGTCGTATATCATATTGTGATGCTTTATTCATTTTACTTGTCATTTCTGTTATACCTTTCTTTTACCCGATTCGCGGGGCAAAAGTTTTAAAAAGGAAATGTTACCAAAATTATAAAAGTTTTAACTCTTGAACTTAAATGGGTTTTTTACTAAATTAATAAGATGTTTTACGAAATGATTTAAATCACTCTATATTTATTGGTTTGATTTCTGGGTTCGGTTTACTTAGCCGCGTTACGCCTGTAGACGTTGCGTGGTTAAGTGCCGGTCACGAGTCGAAACTCTCGGGTCGTGACAAAGTTGGTATCAGAGCGTAGGTTTTACCTTCGGAGTGTAGGATGACCCTGGTATGATGGAGTAGGTAGCTGCAGCAGGGTAGCGTAGCGTGTGTATGTTCCGCGGCATACTCACGACACGGTACTCCGGCTACGCGACCTTAGGACTTGTTGATTTGATCACTCCTTATATTCTTGCGATTCGATTTCCGTGTTCTTATCGAATCCTAATTTTCTTTCAGCCATTATGCCGCCTAAGACTACGAGGGCACAGAGAGCGGCCGCGAGGGCCGAGATTCGAGTTGACTCGTCCGAGACGAGGACTGATCCAGGCAGCACGCCGGTTGTACCCGAACAGGTTGTTCCTGCCATGACAGATCAGATCGCCACGCTAGGGGCTGGTATGCAGGAGATGCGCCAGACGGTGGGATCTAGCATGCAGGAGATGCGCCAGATGATAGGATCGCTAGTTGAGATGCTTCGAGCCCAGCGACCAGAGGTAGCTCCACCTGTTCCAGAGACCGCGATGGTACCTACCGCACAGCCAGTTGCCCCTGCAGCCACGGAGGTGATTACAGTATTGCTATCAGAGTTCATGAGGCTGAGGCCTCCAGTATTCACAGGCACTGATACAGCCGAGGACCCACAGTCTTTCATAGACAGGATGGCCAGGATATGCCGTTCCCTCAGATGCGCGGATGCGAGATGGGTTGAGTTCACGAGCTTTCGCCTAGAAGGTCTTGCGCAGAAGTGGTGTGACTCAGTGGAGAAGGGCAGAGCAGCAGGTCTTCCTCCTATGACCTGGACGGAGTTGGTGACTATATTTCTAGCCCGTTTCCTTCCCTAGAGTGTTAGGGATGCCCGAGCACGCAGATTTGAGTCCTTGCGCCAGACACCAGGGATGACAGTGGCAGAGTATGACGTGCTGTTTACAGAGTTGGCAGTCTATGCCCCATATTTAGTGGCTACCGAGGAGTTGCGAGTCAGGAGATTTGTTCGAGGCTTGCTTACACCATTGTTCCTGGCGATCAGCGCACAGCATTACGAGACCTATGCAGCAGCTGTAGACGCAGCCCTAGTGGTCGTGGAGCACCTTGCCGAGACTTCGGTAGTTCCAGAGCCGAAGAGAGTTCGTACTGGTATTTCCGCACGGACACAGACACTCGGACGCCGCGACAGGTATCGTTCGGGTACGGGGGGTAGCAGAGATTCGGGACGGAGCCAGATGTTTAGTTCATATCCGCGAGAAAGTCAGCAGTCACCGCGGGGTTGCTTCAGATGTGGCAGCCTACTTCACCTCGTTCGAGATTGTCCAGAGACACACCGGAGGGAGGCAGCGGCACCGCATGTTACCTTACCACCTTCACCACCCCAAAAGGAGTTGCCCGTTGTACCTACCGTTGCTCCGCACCAGACTCATGCACAGCGAGGTCGTGGGCGTGGGGGAGTTGCACAGAGGGGGCGAGGTGGCCGAGGCAGAGGGCGGCCAGTTGCAGGTGGTGGACAGGCGAGGGTTTTCGCTTTGACACATCAGGACGCGCAGGCGTCCAATGCAGTGGTTTCAGGTATCCTTCCTGTATGTTCAGTTGACGCACATGTACTGTTCGATCCCGGATCCACACACTCGTACGTATCCACACACTTTGTGCCGAGTCTGGGTAGAGCGTCCGGCCTGCTTGATCAGCCGCTTATGGTGACTACTCCTGTGGGAGAGTCGTTTGTTGCTAGGCATGTGTTCTGATCCTGTATCTTCTGTATTGGCGGGAGAGAGTTGCCTGTCGACTTGATCCTTCTGGAGATGTTGGACTTCGACGTTCTTCTGGGCATGGATTGGTTAGCCACGTGCTATGCTTCTATGGACTACCGTGAGAAGACAGTTAGATTCTGCTTTCCCGGTGAGTCGGTTTTTGTTGTGTTGGGGGACCGTGGCGCCGCCCCTCATAGTGTGATTTCTTCTTTTCGCGCTGGACAGCTTTTGAGGAAGGGATGTCGGGGATTTCTCGCCTATGTTTGCGATGCTCGCGCTACACAGGTTCCATTGGATCAGGTTCCGGTTGTTAGCGAGTTTCCTGATGTGTTCCCTGACGAGCTTCCAGGGTTGCCACCCGAGCGCGACATTTCTTTCTGTATTGATTTGGTTCCTAGCTCGGGGCCTATTTCCATACCGCCTTATCGGATGGCCCCGGCGGAACTTCGAGAGCTGAAGGGTCAGTTGCAGGATTTGCTGGACAAGGGACTTATTCGACCCAGTGTTTCTCCTTGGGGTGCTCCAGTCCTGTTCGTGAAGAAGAAGGATGGCAGTTTGCGTCTGTGTATCGACTACCGCCAGCTGAACAGGGTGACAGTGCGGAACAGGTATCCTTTGCCGCGTATCGATGATTTGTTCGACCAGCTTCAGGGGGCAGGGTACTTTTCGAGGATCGATTTACGATCGGGCTATCATCAGCTGCGGGTTCGACAGGGGGACATTCCCCGGACAGCCTTCCGTACGCGCTACGGCCATTACGAGTTTTTGGTGATGTCGTTCGGACTCACCAATGCGCCAGCAGCCTTCATGGACTTGATGAACCGTATTTTCCGGCCTTACTTGGATCTGTTCATTATAGTCTTCATCGACGATATCTTGGTGTATTCCCGGAGTAGTGACGAGCACGAGCAGCACCTGCGGGTTACATTGCAGACCTTGAGGGAGAACCATCTTTATGCGAAATTCTCCAAGTATGCTTTTTGGCTGGACAGTGTAGACTTCTTGGGACACGTGATTTCACGAGACGGTATATGTGTAGACCCGAGGAAGATCGAGGCCGTTCAGCGTTGGCCCAGGCCCACATCGGTGACAGAGATTCGCAGCTTTTTGGGGTTGGCCGGTTACTACAGGCGTTTTGTGCAGGACTTCTCCCGTATTGCTACACCGTTGACCGGGTTGACCCGGAAGGGAGTTCCCTTCGATTGGACGGAGGAGTGCGAGCACAGTTTTTAGCAGTTACGGACTCGGCTGACGACGGCACCGGTGTTATCTTTACCTTCCGGACCGGGCGGATTTGTGGTCTTTTGTGATGCTTCTCGAGTGGGGCTGGGATGCGTTTTGATGCAGCACGACAGGGTGATCGCGTATGCTTCGCGATAATTGAAGAGACATGAACAAAACTACCCCACTCACGATTTGGAGATGGCAGCAGTGGTCTTCGCACTTAAGATCTGGCGACATTACCTATACGGCGAGTCGTGCCAGATATTCACGGATCACAAGAGTCTAAAATACATATTCCAGCAGCGGGACCTGAACTTTCGGCAGCGTCGATGGATGGAGTTAGTAAAGGATTATGACTGCGAGATCTTATATCACCCGGGCAAGGCAAATGTGGTGGCGGATGCTTTGAGCAGGAGGCCCGGGAGTAGCTTATCTTATTTGAGCACAGTACAGGAGCAGTCATCCGCAGATTGGCAGATATTATGCGACAGCCGGATACAGTTCGAGTTCACACCGATTGGAGGACAGATAGCGCATGTCCGTGCACGCCCACAGTTGATCGATCGTATACTTGAGGCACAGCTCAGTGATGACCGATGTTCAGAGATCATGGCACAGATGGGATAGGGCAGATTTTCTGAGTTCGTAATTGTAACACTTTGAAATTTTCGATTTATGGTGTTGGTGATAATTAGAAGTCGTGCATGTTTTTATGTTTGTGTGTGCGTAGGATTTATAGTTGTTATTGGTAGTGTTTGCATATTGGGATAGGTCTTGTGCTTGTGTACACCTTGCATACTTAGACTTTTCTTGCAACTTGTTAACCCTTCATATGCATGGTTGCAAACTCTTTTCCCACCATTTAATCTTTTCTAAAACCCATTATATAATTCAAAGTCCAAATAAAACAAGGAAGCATGGAGGGTAGGTAAAGGGTGGACTTTCTTGACCATTTCCCTCTCTTCTCTCTCTCTCTTCCTCATTCTGAATTCCTGCAACTCTCCAGCAGAAAACCCTCCCCATTCTTCATCATTTCTTTCCCTTTTCTTTACCCTTGATTCCCAAACAAAACCCTACCCAAATTTACACCTTTTTCCATCTCAAAACTATGAAAGATTGGGGGTTTTGGTGTGTTTTCAAGCAAATCTGCTAAAGCTGAGTGTGAAGCTGAAACTTTGGTGTTTCTTAAGGTATTTCGAAGGTAATAACTTACCCCTAGCATCCCCTTGTTCGTAACTTAATGAATTTCTAGCAAAAGATCTCATTTTGTGCATGTTTTGTGATATTAGAGGATATTAGTGAAGTATATGTTAGAGTGGGATTTTGTTGGCTAGGTTAACTCTTTTAAGTGGTATTAGAGCTATTTTAACTAGGGTTTGTCTCAGATTTCAGAAAACTACCATAAAGTTCTTTTTGGGCAAAATGTGTGTTTTTAACTAGAAAATAAGGCTCTGTAGGATCTGCTGTTACCCGAGACTTTTCAGTAGAAATCTAGATGATACTGCAGCATGTATGGGGAGTATGGAGTGCACCAACCAAACCTGGGGACCCAATTCCCAAGTATGGCCGCCAAAAATGGCATTCTGGCCGCAAATTGCGGCCAGATTGGGGAGATTTGGGTTGGGGTTTGGGGTATGGGTCTCTGCTTGTATGTGGGTTATTTTGGTATGTTTAGTTTTTCAATATATTTCCTGTATCAAAATCTGGGGTAGAATACCTATTTTCCCGTATTTTCAACCTTTCGCGACACGCGTGATGCGTGTGTGTGGGTTTTGGGTTTCTGTGTATCGCGACGCGTCGGAGTGATTTCAGACGCGTAACCACACGTTTTAGCGTATCGCTCACACGTGCGCTTGGTTCGCGACACGAGTTACTTGTTCGGCTTTAATGTCGCGTTTGTGTGATTTCGAGCTTACATATGATATATTGTGTAATTCTAGGTTCGCAGACGAGTACGGCGGACGCAGTGAAGAAAGGGAAGCAGGTTGTTGGCTACACCTAGCGAGAGACTACGGTGAGTAGATTTCACATCTACGGGGATATCGCCCGCACGGCGTTCTACGTCAGGGCAGATAGGACCTTATAGTGTTCCTTATATATATATTGCATGTTCATGGTTACTAGCTAGTGCATTGCATTCTAGTTCATCCACTGTGACATGACCATATATTCATACTTGCTGCCTATATCACATTGATTCATTGCATTCTAGTTCATCTATTTGTGACATGACCATATATTCATACTTGATGCCTATATCACATTGATTCATTGAATTCTAGTTCATCTATTGTGACATGACCATATATTCATACTTGATGCCTATATCACATTGATTCATTGCATTCTAGTTCATCTATTGTGACATGACCATATATTCATACTTGATGCCTATATCACATCGGATCATTGTATTGTAGCTCATCTAATTGTGACATGACTTGATATTCATACCTGCTACACATATCACATCGGATCATTGCATTGTAGCACATTATATGTGACATGATTTGATATTCATACCTGATGCATATGTCACATCGGATTATTATCTTGTAACTTATCTATATGTAACTTGACTGGATATTTACATTTGACGCACATATCATATCGGATCATGGACTTGTATTTGTTTGGATTATATGTGATTTCTGGATTTGGGAACCGTGGCTATTTCAAATATGTAATCATTTAAAAACCCGGTTCCCTTGATATGATATTTCGGTGCGTCCACCATGTGTTTTCTCGGTGCTAGAGTGATATATGGAAACCCGAATCGAGGAGGCGGTTGAGGCCGATTACGAGTACATGGTGGACCCGGTATGGTACCCCGGGGCGAGAACGGTTTCGCTGTGCAGTAGACGGTGAGCCTGGCAGAGGGACCACTACCTACCGGTGATTGGTTGGACCTGACAGTTATCCGGAGTATACTGATCAGAGTCTATAGATGGATGTGGGTGATCCGTACTGCCGGGGCCGGGGGCCGATACCGCAGACGGAGCCCGTGGGCTGACCCGGACTGACGGGGCCCGATGGATGAGGATTTGCGTGTCGATGCTGGACACGAGTATTTATGATATTTGGGTGCCGATGTTGGGCACTCGGGACTCTCAGAGGTGTACAGGATTCGAGGGCCGATGAGGGTGCCGGCGCCTGAGCTATTTGGGTGATCTGGGTGCGTTTGGGTGATCTGGGTGCATTGATGGACACCGATATACATATATCCCACGTTGACATTCCGTGTAGATACTATATTTCCCCTGCTCAGCATTTATTATTTGTACCTTATCCTGTAGTTACATTACCTGATAAAGCATTTGTACCTCATCCGGTAGATGCATTACCTGATAGAGCATTTGTACCTCATCCAGTAGTACAGTACCTGATAGAGAACTTGCATGATTATTGCACATACTGCTTATCACATATTGATATCATCTTTTGGCATATGATAGAGTAGCGTAGTACGTGCATGCTCGCGATTACCTTTGTATGTTATCTCTATTCACGAGTTGGCAACTCACCCCCGTTGTGCCACAGTGTTGCAGGTTGCCCTTCGGAGTAGTCGCGGCAGGCTGCGGTTGCATCTTTTGACACAGATACCCCCATAGTTGGTGTACTAGCTCTTTTGCTGATAGGTGGGTTTTGTGCGGTATCTGTTTAGCTTTCTATATGTACATTGTTATATCTAGTACTCTCCATCTACCATGTATGTATTTGACTTAGAGACAGTGTGAGGACGATGTTGTACCTTATTTGTATTCTGGTGTCGTGCTCGTTGTGAGCCGACTTTTCTTATGCAGTTTTATTCTATCTGTGTTGTTCCCACTTATGGATCTTGAGATTCGCTACGGCGTCGTATATCGATATCTTGGAAATTGTTTACTTAGATTTCTTATCATGTTAGTTGTTGCTTTTATTTAATTCTTATCACACTCTATACTTTCACTGGTTTGTTTTCTGGGTTTCCGGTTCCCTTAGTCACGTCACGCCTGTAGACGTTACGTGGTTAAGTGCCGGTCACGGGCCAAACTTTGGGTCGTGACAAAGTTGGTATCAAAGCGTAGGTTTTACCTTTCGGAGTGTAGGATGACCCTGGTATGATGGAGTAGGTAGCTGCGGCAGGGTAGCGTAGCGTGTGTATGTTCCGCGGCATACTCACGACACGGTACTCTGCCTACGCGACCTTAGGACTTGTTGATATAATTTCCTTCTTGATTTTATACATTCTCGCAATTCGATTTCCGTATCCTTATCGAATCCTGTTATTCCTTTCAGCCAATATGCCGCCAAAGACTACGAGGGCGCAGAGAGCGGCCGCGAGGGCCGAGATTCGAGTTGACTCGTTCGAGACGAGGACTGATCCGGGCAGTGTACCCGTTGTACCTGAGCAGACTGTTCCTCCTTTGACAGATCAGATCGCCACGCTAGGGGCTGGTGTGCAGGAAATGCGCCAGACGGTGGGATCTAGCATGCAGGAGATGCGCGAGATGATAGGATCACTAGTTGAGACACTTCAAGCACAGCGACCAGAGGTAGCTCCACCTGTTCCAGCGACCGCGATGGTACCTTCCACACAGCCAGTTGCCCCTGCAGCCACGGAGGTGATTACGGTATCGCTATCAGAATTCATGAGGCTAAAACCTCCAGTTTTCACAGGCACCGATGTAGCCGAGGATCCACAGTCTTTCATTGATAAGATGGCGCGGATATGCCGTTCACTTAGATGCGCAGATTCGAGATGGGTTTAGTTCGCGAGCTTTCGCCTGGAAGGTCTTGCGCAGAAATGGTGTGACTCAGTGGAGAAGGGCAGAGCAGCAGGTCTTCCTCCTATGACCTGGACGGAGTTCGTGACCCTATTTCTAGCCCGTTTCCTTCCCCAGAGTGTTAGGGATGCCCGAGCACGCAGATTTGAGTCCTTGCGCCAGACGCCAGGGATGACAGTGGCAGAGTATGACATGCTGTTTACTGAGTTGGCAGTCTATGCCCCATATTTAGTGGCTACCGAGGAGTTGCGAGTCAAGAGATTTGTTCGAGGCTTGCTTACACCATTGTTCCTCGCGATCAGCGCACAGCACTACGAGACCTATGCAGCAGCTGTAGACGCAGCCCTAGTGGTCGAGGAGCACCTTGCTGAGACTTCGGTAGTTCCAGGGCCGAAGAGAGTTCGTGCAGATACGTCCGTACAGAGACGGCCATTCCAGCGTCGTGACAGGCACCTTGCAGGTGGCAGAGATTCGAGACGAGGCCGATTGTTTAGCTCCTATTCCCAGGAGGGCCAGAGACCGTCATCAGGATGTTACCGTTGCGGGAGTTCTTATCATCGTGTGAGAGATTGTCCCGAGGTACCCCGGAGTGGGGCGGCAGCACCGCTTGTTACATTACCACCTTCACCACCCCGGACGGCGTTGCCGATAGTACCTACTGTTACTCCGCATCAGACGCCTCCACAGAGAGGTCGTGGTCGCGGAGGATTCGTTCATAGAGGACGAGGTGGCCGGGGTAGAGGACGGCCAGCAGCCGGCAGGGGACAGTTAGTTGCAGGTGGAGGACAGGCACGAGTTTTTGCTTTGACGCATCAGGACGCGCAGGCGTCCAATGCGGTGGTCTCAGGTATCCTTTCTGTATGTTCGGTTGATGCACACGTACTATTCGATCCTGGATCCACGCACTCGTACGTATCCACACACTTTGTGCCGAGTTTGGGTAGAGAGTCCGGTTTGCTTGGCCAGCCGCTTGTTGTGACTACTCCTGTGGGAGAGTCGTTTGTTGCTAGGCACGTGTTCCGATCCTGTACCGTCCGTATTGGCGAGAGAGAGTTGCCGGTCGACTTGATCCTTCTTGAGATGTTGGACTTCGACGTTCTGTTGGGCATGGATTGGTTAGCCACGTGCTATGCTTCTGTTGACTGCCGCGAGAAGACAGTTCGATTTTGTTTTCCCGGCGAGTCGGTTGTTGTTGTGTTGGGGGACCGTAGTGCCACCCCTCACTGTGTGCTTTCTTCTGTTCGCGCTGGACAGCTTTTGCGGAAGGGATGTCAGGGATTTCTCGAATGCGGGAAAGGAAGACCAGGGACTTATGTGCGGTGAAGTGTGTCAAAAATGAAAATCAGAAGGTTTTAGTTCGAGATGAGGATATCAAGGAAAGATGGAGAGATTATTTTGACAAATTGTTCAATGAGAGCTTTACTAAGAATTTTGATGGACTTGTCATTCAATCTCAAGATATAAATCGTGATTTCATGCGTAAAATAAGACATACTGAGGTTAAAGAAGCTTTGAACAGAATGGGTTTAAGAAAAGCGGTTGGTCCTATCGAGATTTGGAGATGCTTAGGTGAAATAGGCATTAAATGGCTGACAGATCTGTTTAATAAGATTTGGCAGACAAAAAAGATGCCAAATGAATGGAGGAAAAGTATCCTTGTACCTATCTACAAGAATAAGGGTGACATTCAAAGTTGCTCAAACTACCGTGGAATAAAACTAATATGTCACACCATGAAACTTTGGGAGAGGGTGATTGAACACAGGCTAAAGAAGGATATTAAGATAACAGAGAACCAATTTGGGTTCATGCCTGGACGATCGACGACGGAGGCGATTCATTTGCTTCGTCAACTTGTCGAGCGCTTTCGAGAGAGGAGAAGAGATTTGCATATGATATTTATTGATTTAGAAAAAGCGTACGACAAGGTACCTAGAGAGGTATTATGGGGGACAATGATGAAAAAGGGGGACCCCGTCAAGTATATTGACATAATCAAGGATATGTACGACGGAGTAGTGGCAAATGTCAGAACTTGCGGTGGCTTAACAAGTGATTTTCCGATTACTATTGGTTTACATCAAGGATCTGCATTAAGTCCTTTCCTGTTTACCATCGTGATGGATGAGCTTACTAGAACTATCCAAGATGAAGTCCCTTGGTGCATGCTATTCGCTGATGATATTGTTCTAGTAAATGAGACGAAAGCAGGGGTTAATGCCAAATTGGAATTATGGAGACAAACATTGGAATCTCGGGGATTCAGATTGAGCAGGTCCAAGACAGCATATATGCACTGCAAATTTAGTAGCCAGAGAAATCAAAACCATATTGGTATAACATTGGAAGGGCAAGAGATATCACCGAGCGACCAGTTTAGATATCTAGGTTCCATCATCTAAAGGAATGGGGAGATCGATAGTGATGTTAATCAAAGGATCCAAGCTGGTTGGTTGAAATGGAGGAGTGCAACAGGGATTTTGTGTGATCGTAACTTTCCGTTAAAATTGAAAGGGAAGTTTTATCGGAGCGCTATTCGGCCTGCCTTATTATATGGTACAGAATGCTGGGCTCCTAAGAAGCATCATACACAGAAGATGCACATAGCGGAGATGCGCATGCTTCGTTGGATGTGCGGTAACACTAGAAAAGACAAGGTACGAAATGAGGATATTCGTGCAAAAGTTGGTGTAGCACCCGTGGAGGAGAAGATGCGGGAAAACCGGCTTAGATGGTTTGGTTATGTGCGACACAGACCTATGGAAGCACCGGTTCGACGAATAGATACTCTCGATATGGGTAATGGCAAAAGGGCAAAAGGGAGACCGAAGAAAACATGGATAGAGGTGATACGAAATGATATGGTTGCCAAAGGACTCAATGAAAGTATATTGTTCGATACAAGTGAGTGGAGACAGAGGATTCATGTGTTGGACCCGGCGTGATTCTCATGTTGGTTCATGTAGCCTACCCCTTATGCTTGGGATAAAAGGCTCAGTTGTTGTTGTATGTCAGGGATTTCTCGCATATGTTTGCGATACTAGAGCTACAAAGGTTCCTCTGGATCAGGTTCCGGTGGTTAGCGAGTTCCCTAATGTGTTCCCTGACGAGCTTCCTGGGCTACCGCCCGAGCGTGATATTTCTTTCTGCATTGATTTGGTTCCTGGCACGGGGCCTATTTCAGTACCGCCTTATCGGATGGCCCCGGCGGAACTTAGAGAGTTGAAGGGTCAGTTGCAGGACTTGCTGGATAAGGGACTTATTCGACCCAGTGTTTCTCCTTGGGGTGCTCCAGTCCTGTTCGTCAAGAAGAAGGACGGCAGCATGCGTTTGTGTATTGACTACCGCCAGCTGAACAAGGTGACAGTGCGGAATCGATATCCTTTGCCACGCATCGACGATTTGTTCGACCAGCTTCAGGGGGCAGGATACTTTTCGAGGATCGATTTGCGATCAGGCTACCATCAGCTGCGGGTTCGGCAGGAGGACATTCCTAGGACAGCTTTCCGCACACGTTACGGCCATTATGAGTTTTTGGTGATGTCGTTCGGACTCACCAACGCACCAGCAGTATTTATGGACATGATGAACCGTATTTTCCGGCCGTATCTTGATCGGTTCATTATAGTGTTTATTGACGATATCTTGGTGTATTCTCGGAGTAGAGAGGAGCACGAGCAGCACCTGCGGATTTCACTGCAGACCTTGAGGGAGCATCAGCTTTTCGCCAAATTCTCCAAGTGTGCCTTCTGGCTAGACAGCGTAGAATTCTTGGGGCACGTGATTACACGAGATGGTATATGTGTCGACCCGAGAAAGATTGAGGCAGTTCGGAGTTGGCCTAGACCCACGTCAGTGACGGAGGTTCGCAGCTTTCTAGGGCTGGCAGGTTATTATAGGCGATTTGTGCAGGACTTCTCTCGCATTGCTACACCGTTGACCGGGTTGACCCGGAAGGGAGTTCACTTCGATTGGACGGAGGAGTATGAGCACAGTTTCCAGCGGTTACGAGCTCTACTGACTGCGACACCAGTGCTATCTTTGCCTTCAGGATCAGGCGGATTTGCGGTCTACTGCGATGCTTCACGAGTGGGGCTGGGATGCGTTTTGATGCAGCATGACAGGGTGATTGCGTATGCTTCACGGCAACTAAAGAAACATGAACAGAATTACCCTACTCATGACTTGGAGATGGCTGCAGTGGTCTTCGCACTCAAGATCTGGCGACATTATCTGTATGGGGAGTCGTGCCAGATATTCACCGACCACAAGAGCTTAAAGTACATATTTCAGCAGCGAGACCTGAACCTTAGACAGCGCCGATGGATGGAGTTAGTAAAGGACTACGATTGTGAGATCTTGTATCACCCGGGCAAGGCAAATGTAGTGGCAGATGCGTTGAGCAGGAGGCCCGGGGGTAGTCTAGCTTGTGTGGGCGCAGTGCAGAGGCAGTCATCGGCAGATTGGCAGATCTTATGCGACAGTCGGGTACAGTTTGAGTTTACGCCGATCGGGGGACAGATGGCGCATGTTCGTGCACGCCCACAGTTGCTTGACCGTATATACGAGGCACAGCACAGTGATGACCGCTGTTCAGAGATCAGGACACAGATGGGACAGGGCAGATTTTCCGAGTTCGTGATCGACGATCAGGGGATACTACGATTTGGAGCTAGACTGTGCGTACCAGATGCTGAGGGATTACGGCGCGAGATTCTTGAGGATGGACATCGATCGGTATTTAGTGTTCATCCCGGTTCCACCAAGATGTACCACGATCTGAGAGATGTTTACTGGTGGGACGGTATGAAGAGGGATATTGCAGATTTTGTGTCGAGATGCCTGACTTGTCAGCAAGTCAAGGCTGAGCACCAGAGGCCCGCGGGAGAGCTACAGCCATTACCCATTCCGGAGTGGAAATGGGAACAGATATCTATGGACTTCATTGTGGGTCTACCCAGGACTAGTCGGGGGTATGACTCCATCTGGGTGATCGTGGATCGTTTGACGAAAGCGGCTCACTTCCTACCGGTGAAGACGACTTTCGGATTTACTCAGTATGCCCAGGTCTACATTGATCAGATTGTGCGACTGCACGGAATTCCGACATGCATCGTGTCCGATAGAGGCACCCAGTTTACCAGCCGGCTATGGCAGAGGCTTCAGGAGGCTTTGGGCACTCGCTTGAGTTTCAGCACAGCATTTCATCCGCAGACCGACGGACAGTCAGAGCGGACTATTCAGACTCTCGAGGACATGCTCAGAGCATGCGTATTAGACTTCGGAGGTAGCTGGGATCATCATTTGCCCTTAATGGAGTTCTCCTACAACAACAGCTACCAGGAGACCGTTCAGATGGCACCGTTTGAGGCTCTTTATGGGAGGAAATGCAGGTCGCCTACTTGTTGGACAGAGCTCAGTGAGAGCAGTATTTTAGGGCCACAGATCGTTGAAGAGACGACAGCGAAGATCCAGTTGATTCGCGATAGGATGAAAGCAGCCCAGAGTAGGCAGAAATCTTATGCGAACCGTCGTCGACGCAGACTTGAGTTTTCTGTAGGTGATCATGTTTTCTTGAGGGTCTCCCCAATGAAGGGCGTAATGAGGTTTGGAAGGAAGGGGAAGCTTAGTCCCAGATACGTAGGCCCCTTCGAGATCCTTGAGCGTATTGGTGCAGTTGCGTATCGATTAGCCCTTCCGCCCATTTTTCCAGACGTGCACCCCGTATTTCACGTTTCGATGCTCCGCCGATATCTTCATGATCCTTCGCATGCGATTCAGCACCCGACGATCCAGCTTGAGCGCGATCTTTCCTATGCAGAGCAGCCAGTGATGATCTTAGATCGACAAGTGAAGAAATTGAGGTCGAAAGAGATACCGTCCGTCAAGGTACTTTGGCGTGGCCAGAGCAGGGAGGAGGTCACTTGGGAGACCGAGAGCGAGATGAGGAAGAGGTATCCCCATCTTTTTGAAGGTGCGTATGGTTAAATTTTTGAAATTCGGGGACCGAATTTCTTTAAGGGGGGTAGATTATAACACTTTGAAATTTTCGATTTATGGTGTTGGTGATAATTAGAAGTCGTGCATGTTTTTATGTTTGTGTGTGCGTAGGATTTATAGTTGTTATTGGTAGTGTTTGCATATTGGGATAGGTCTTGTGCTTGTGTACACCTTGCATACTTAGACTTTTCTTGCAACTTGTTAACCCTTCATATGCATGGTTGCAAACTCTTTTCCCACCATTTAATCTTTTCTAAAACCCATTATATAATTCAAAGTCCAAATAAAACAAGGAAGCATGGAGGGTAGGTAAAGGGTGGACTTTCTTGACCATTTCCCTCTCTTCTCTCTCTCTCTTCCTCATTCTGAATTCCTGCAACTCTCCAGCAGAAAACCCTCCCCATTCTTCATCATTTCTTTCCCTTTTCTTTACCCTTGATTCCCAAACAAAACCCTACCCAAATTTACACCTTTTTCCATCTCAAAACTATGAAAGATTGGGGGTTTTGGTGTGTTTTCAAGCAAATCTGCTAAAGCTGAGTGTGAAGCTGAAACTTTGGTGTTTCTTAAGGTATTTCGAAGGTAATAACTTACCCCTAGCATCCCCTTGTTCGTAACTTAATGAATTTCTAGCAAAAGATCTCATTTTGTGCATGTTTTGTGATATTAGAGGATATTAGTGAAGTATATGTTAGAGTGGGATTTTGTTGGCTAGGTTAACTCTTTTAAGTGGTATTAGAGCTATTTTAACTAGGGTTTGTCTCAGATTTCAGAAAACTACCATAAAGTTCTTTTTGGGCAAAATGTGTGTTTTTAACTAGAAAATAAGGCTCTGTAGGATCTGCTGTTACCCGAGACTTTTCAGTAGAAATCTAGATGATACTGCAGCATGTATGGGGAGTATAGAGTGCACCAACCAAACCTGGGGACCCAATTCCCAATTCTGGCCGCCAAAAATGGCATTCTGGCCGCAAATTGCGGCCAGATTGGGGAGATTTGGGTTGGGGTTTGGGGTATGGGTCTCTGCTTGTATGTGGGTTATTTTGGTATGTTTAGTTTTTCAATATATTTCCTGTATCAAAATCTGGGGTAGAATACCTATTTTCCCGTATTTTCAACCTTTCGCGACACGCGTGATGCGTGTGTGTGGGTTTTGGGTTTCTGTGTATCGTGACGCGTCGGAGTGATTTCAGACGCGTAACCACACGTTTTAGCGTATCGCGCACACGCGCGCTTGGTTCGCGACACGAGTTACTTGTTCGGATTTAATGTCGCGTTTGTGTGATTTCGAGCTTACATATGATATATTGTGTAATTCTAGGTTCGCAGGCGAGTACGGCGGACGCAGTGAAGAAAAGGAAGCAGGTTGTTGGCTACACCTAGCGAGAGACTACGGTGAGTAGATTTCACATCTACGGGGATATCGCCCGCACGGCGTTCTACGTCAGGGCAGATAGGACCTTATAGTGTTCCTTATATATATATTGCATGTTCATGGTTACTAGCTAGTGCATTGCATTCTAGTTCATCCATTGTGACATGACCGTATATTCATACTTGATGCCTATATCACATTGATTCATTGCATTCTAGTTCATCTATTTGTGACATGACCATATATTCATACTCGATGCCTATATCACATTGATTCATTGCATTCTAGTTCATCTATTGTGACATGACCATATATTCATACTTGATGCCTATATCACATTGATTCATTGCATTCTAGTTCATCTATTGTGACATGACCATATATTCAAACTTGATGCCTATATCACATCGGATCATTGTATTGTAGCTCATCTAATTGTGACATGACTTGATATTCATACCTGCTACACATATCACATCGGATCATTGCATTATAGCACATTATATGTGACATGATTTGATATTCATACCTGATGCATATGTCACATCGGATTATTATCTTGTAACTTATCTATATGTAACTTGACTGGATATTTACATTTGACGCACATATCATATCGGATCATGGACTTGTATTTGTTTGGATTATATGTGATTTCTGGATTTGGGAACCGTGGCTATTTCAAATATGTAATCATTTAAAAACCCGGTTCCCTTGATATGATATTTCGGTGCGTCCACCATGTGTTTTCTCGGTGCTAGAGTGATATATGGAAACCCGAATCGAGGAGGCGGTTGAGGCTGATTACGGGTACATGGTGGACCCGGTATGGTACCCCGGGGCGAGAACGGTTTCGCTGTGCAGTAGACGGTGAGCCTGGCAGAGGGACCACTACCTACCGGTGATTGGTTGGACCTGACAGTTATCCGGAGTATACTGATCAGAGTCTATAGATGGATGTGGGTGATCCGTACTGCCGGGGCCGGGGGCCGGGGGCCGATACCGCAGACGGAGCCCGTGGGCTGACCCGGACTGACGGGGCCCGATGGATGAGGTTTTGCGTGTCGATGCTGGACACGAGTATTTATGATATTTAGGTGCCGATGTTGGGCACTCGGGACTCTCAGAGGTGTACAGGATTCGAGGGCCGATGAGGGTGCCGGCGCCTGAGCTATTTGGGGGATCTGGGTGCATTGATGGACACCGATATACATATATCCCACGTTGACATTCCGTGTAGATACTATATTTCCCCTGCTCAGCATTTATTATTTGTACCTTATCCTGTAGTTACATTACCTGATAAAGCATTTGTACCTCATCCGGTAGATGCATTACCTGATAGAGAATTTGTACCTCATCCAGTTGTACAGTACCTGATAGAGAACTTGCATGATTATTGCACATACTGCTTATCACATATTGATATCATCTTTTGGCATATGATAGAGTAGCGTAGTACGTGCATGCTCGCGATTACCTTTATATGTTATCTCTATCCAGGAGTTGGCAACTCACCCCCGTTGTGCCACAGTGTTGCAGGTTGCCCTTCGGAGTAGTCGCGGCAGGCTGCGGTTGCATCTTTTGACACAGATACCCCCATAGTTGGTGTACTAGCTCTTTTGCTGATAGGTAGGTTTTGTGCGGTATCTGTTTAGCTTTCTATATGTACATTGTTATATCTAGTACTCTCCATCTACTATGTATGTATTTGACTTAGAGACAGTGTGAGGACGATGTTGTACCTTATTTGTATTCTGGTGTCGTGCTCGTTGTGAGCCGACTTTTCTTATGCAGTTTTATTCTATCTGTGTTGTTCCCACTTGTGGATCTTGAGCTTCGCTACGGCGTCGTATATCGATATCTTGGAAATTGTTTACTTAGATTTCTTATCATGTTAGTTGGTACTTTTATTTAATTCTTATCACACTCTATACTTTCACTGGTTTGTTTTCTGGGTTTCCGGTTCCCTTAGTCACGTCACGCCTGTAGACGTTACGTGGTTAAGTGCCGGTCACGGGCCAAACTTTGGGTCGTGACAGTGATCGATGGTCAGGGGATACTACGGTTTGGAGTCAGACTGTGCGTACCAGATGCTGAGGGACTGAGGCGCGAGATTCTTGAGGAGGCACATCGATCGGTGTACAGCGTCCATCCCGGTTCCACTAAGATGTATCATGATATGAGAGATGTTTATTGGTGGGACGGAATGAAGAGGGACATCGCAGATTTTGTGTCGAGATGCCTGACTTGTCAGCAAGTCAAGGCTGAGCACCAGAGGCCCGCAGGAGAGCTACAGCCGTTACCCATTCCGGAGTGGAAATGGGAACAGATTTCGATGCATTTCGTGGTGGGTCTACCCAGGACTAGTTGGGGGTATGACTCCATCTGGGTGATCGTGGATCGTTTGACGAAAGCGGCTCACTTCTTACCGGTGAAGACGACTTTTGGATTTACTCAGTATGCCCAGATCTACATTGACGAGATAGTGCGACTACACGGAGTCCCGACATGTATTGTGTCCGACAGAGGCACCCAGTTTACCAGTAGACTATGGCAGAGGCTTCAGGAGGCTTTGGGCACTCGCTTGAGTTTCAGCACGGCTTTTCATCCGCAGACCGACGGACAGTCAGAGCGGACCATCCAGACTCTCGAGGACTTGCTCAGAGCCTGTGTACTAGATTTCGGAGGTAGCTGGGATCATCATTTGCCCTTGGTAGAATTCTCCTACAATAACAGCTACCAGGAGACCATTCAGATGGCACCATTTGAGGCTCTTTATGGGAGGAGATGAAGGTCGCCTACTTGTTGGACCGAGCTCAGTGAGAGCAGTATCTTAGGGCCACAGATCGTTGAGGAGACGACCGCGAAGATCCAGTTGATTCGCGATAGGATGAGAGCAGCCCAGAGTAGGCAGAGATCTTATGCGGACCGTCGGCGACACAGACTTGAATTTTCTGTTGGTGATCATGTTTTCTTGAGGGTCTCCCCAATGAAAGGTGTGATGAGGTTTGGGAGAATGGGGAAGCTTAGCCCCAGGTACGTGGGCCCCTTCGAGATCCTCGAGCGTGTCGGTGCAGTGGCTTACCGTTTAGCCCTTCCGCCCAGCTTTCCAGATGTGCATCCCGTATTCCATGTCTCGATGCTCCGCCGATATCTTCATGATCCTTCGCATGCGATTCAGCACCCGACGATCCAGCTTGAGCGTGACCTTTCCTATGCAGAACAGCCGGTGATGATTTTGGATCGACAAGTGAAGAGGTTGAGATCGAAGGACATTCCTTCTGTTAAGGTACTTTGGCGAGGTCAGAACCGTGAAGAGGTCACTTGGGAGACCGAAAGCGAGATGATGAAGACGTATCCCCATCTTTTTGAAGGTACGTGGTTAGAATTTTAAATTCGGGGACCGAATTTCTTTAAGGGGGGTAGATTGTAACACTTTGAAAATTTCTGTTTGATTGTTTGGTGATAATTGTAGCCGTGCATACTTAGACTTTTCTTGTAACTTGTTAACCATTCTTATGCATGGTTGCAAACTCTTTTTCCCCACCATTTAATCTTTTCAAAAAAAAAACCCAATTATAATTCAAAGTCCAAATAAAACAAGGAGGCATGGAGGGTAGGTGAAGGGTGGACTTTCTTGACCATTTCCCTCTCTTCTCTCTCTCTCTTCCTCATTCTGATTTCCTGCAAGTCTCCAGCAGAAAACCCTCCCCTTTCCTCATCTTTTCTTTCCCTTTTCTTTACCCTTGATCCCCAAACAAAACCCTACCCAAATTTATACCTTTTTCCATCATAAAACCATGAAAGATTGGGGGTTTTGATGTGTTTTGAAGCAAATCTGCTAAAGCTGAGTGTGAAGCTGAAACTTTGGTGTTTTTAGGATCTTTTAGAAGGTATAATTCTTGACTTAACCTCCTTTTCATTAACTTGTTGCATTTTTATCTCTAAAGATCTCATTTTGTGCATGTTTTGTGATATTAGAGGATATTAGTGAGGTATATGTTAGAGTGGAATTTTGTTGGCTTGGTTAACTCTTTTAAGTGTTTTTAGAGCTACTTTAAACCAAGAGTTCAATCAGTTTGCACTAAAATACCCTTTAGTACCTAATTAGTGTTTTAATGACTTTTTAAGTGTGATTTTAGGATACGGTGATCTGCTTTTACTGCAAGTGTTTTCTGATGTTGTAATCAACTGCAGAATGGTGTGCAGGGTTTTTGGGGTATGTGAGTGAGGTTAGAGCCCATACCACCGGGGTTTGGCCGGCGACATTCCTTGTCGGCCCGGCGATGCCGGCCTCCCCTCCCCTGATTGTGTTGGGTTTTGTGCAGGATGGTTTCTGTGGGTGTTTTTCAGTGTTTGGTCTTATTTAAATTATGGGATTTCTTCCAGCTAAAAATCTGGGAGCTGTTTCCCTTAGGTTGGAGTGTGTGTTTAGTGCGACATGCACGCTTCTTTTGGTCTGGTGCGTGCTACGCATCGTAGCGCGTCGGGGTGGTTCTTGGTTCAGCACACACACACGTTTTAGCGTATCGCGCACACGCGCGATTGGTTTGCGACACGGATTTCTAGCTGAACCGTATTGTCGCGTTCTTGTGATTTGAGCTTATGTGTGATCTGTGTTGTGTGATTCTAGGTTCGCAGGCCAGTGAGACGGACGCTGCGAAGAAGGGCAAGCAAGTGGTTTGATACACTTAGCGCGAGACACGGTGAGTAGATTTCACATCTACGGGGATATCGCCCGCATGGCGTTATGCGTCAGGGCTGTTAGGAACTTATTGATATATATTGCATATACCATACCATGGATTGCCATCGCATATTGCATTCCCTGCTATATATAAATATTGTGTAGAACTGATAGAACACCGCACTATTACTAACGGTTTATGTTGCACGGGCACTATTTTGCATGCTACCCACACCCCGTTAGTAATTGCCATGCCACACTCACTGTAGAACTGCCATGATTATACTGTTGTATATTGCCGTAGTTCATCTTACATGTGATTGATTATGATTTCCTGGAAATTGGGAGCCGCATGACATCTTTAAAAATGGAAACTATTTTAAAAAGCGGCTTTCCCTTATACACCTGCCAAGGATTGATTACATTGTACCTCGCATTGGATTTATTTATTAGTGATGGATTTTCAGGTGAATTTCTGGTTTTGAGGACCGTGGAATTATTTAAGGAAAGATGTGCTATTTTGAAAAACCCGGTACCTCGTGATATGATATTTTGGTGCGTCCACCACGCGTTTTCTCGTTGCTGAAACATGTGCTTGAAACCCGATTCGAGGAGTGATGATCCGTTTGCGGGTTCGTGGTGGGCCCGGTATGGTTCCCCTCGGCGGGATGATCGACGGGTGTTGCCGATTGAGCCTGGAGGCGGGCGAGTACCTACCGGTGATTGGTTGGACCTGGCAGTTGTCCGGAGGATACTGACCAGAGTCGAGTGATGGATGCGGGACGACCCGTACTGCCGGGGCCGAGGGCCGATACTACAGACGGACCCCGTGGGCCGATACGGGCTGACGGAGCCCGATATACGAGGATTTGCGTGTCGATGCTGGACACGAGTATTTTATGATATTTTGGGTGCCGATGTTGGGCACTCGTGATTTCTCAGAGATATACAGGATTTGAGGGCCGATGGGTGTGCCTGCGCCTGAGTGTATTTAGGATTTGGATGCAGTCGGAGGCACCGATTATTGCTTTCTATGTTGACATAGTCCATATAGATGTTATTTATCCCATACTCAGTATTGACTGCTATACATCTCATCCTGTAGCATTTACCTGTTAGAGTACATGCATTACTATTGCATCCTATGTTGACATGCATTGATATTATCTGCTAGTATCAGTAGAGCCACGCTATATGTGCATGCTCGCGATTACCTTTATATGTTATCTCTATTCACGAGTTGGCAACTCACCCCCGTTGTGCCACAGTATTTGCAGGTTGCCCTTGGGAGTAGTCGCGGCTGGCTGCTTTTCGCATATTTTGGCACAGATACCCTTTTGAGGCGAGATAGCCTTTTGCTGTTAGGTGGGTTTTGTACGGTATCTGTTATCTTCAGTTGTATATTGATGTATCTAGTATTCTCCATCTACCTTTCTGTATGGACTTAGAGACAGTTGTGAGGACGATATGTATGATTTTATATTCTGGTGTCGAGCTCGCATGTGAGCCGACTTTATTTTATGCAGTCTTACCTTTTGTGATATTTTCTTTACTTTATTGGGTACTCTTCGCTACGGCGTCGTATATCATATTGTGATGCTTTATTCATTTTACTTGTCATTTCTGTTATACCTTGCTTTTACCCGATTCGCGGGCAAATGTTTTAAAAAGGAAATGTTACCAAAATTATAAAAGTTTTAACTCTTCAACTTAAATGGGTTTTTTACTAAATTAATAAGATATTTTTAAGAAATGATTTAAATCACTCTATATTTATTGGTTTGATTTCTGGGTTCGGCTTACTTAGCCGCGTTACGCCTGTAGACGTTGCGTGGTTAAGTGCCGGTCACGAGTCGAAACTCTCGGGTCGTGACATCTTCATCCTCTACCACTTGCCATATTGTATAGGGTGTTTTCTTCACAAGTTTCATGACTTAGTGAAGATAGAGCTTGAGTTTGAGTTGCCTCGACGTAGATCATCTTCGACACCGAAGTCAACGACCTAGCCCGATCATTTCTCCAAAGAAACCATCGCTAGAGTTCGGGATCCCGATGATCGCAGCGGAGGGACGTCATCACGGAGCTAAAGAAGTGGAGTACCGGATCTTCAAAGGTTGTAATCACTTTCACTTTGTAGCAAAGTCGTTTGCTAGCTTATAGTTTCGCCTATCCTCTAGTAATCGATCTAGTTTAGGGTTTCTCGGCACCTAAAATTTGAATTGGACATGTTTGATGCCTTGTTGAACCTCTTGAGTGTGCCTAGTAACCCTACAGTGGTATCAGAGCTACTAGGCATTGGATGTCGACCTATGGGGGGTTCTCACTGAGTGACAGTGTGGCGAAGCATTGGCTCTTACCCCAAGGGTGTCCCAAGACCGGAAGGTGTTCCGGCTGGTTGTAGTCCTCGCGAGGGGGCATGCGTAAAAAGTAGCTGCTGAGGGACCCGTTGGTGCCACGGTGACCCCATTAGATGGGGTGGCTGCCTGACTAACAGTGGTATCAGAGCCTAGCTAGAGCTTTAGGCGATGTGTAGACGATATTAGAAATCCGATCGAACCCCGAAACCCTAATTCAAACCCTTCTCTGTACATTTTCTGAAAATGTGGATTTTTCCAAATTAAAAATACTCAGAAAATTCAGCAGGGTTTTCTAGGAATTACTGTGAAACACGTGGGCCCAACTCTATCAATCCGGCCGTACCCTAGGTCGCGCGGCGGTTCCGCGGCAACCCTGTAGCTTCTTTGTCCATGGTTTGCACAGTAATGTCCTATACTGATTACTGTGTTTTCTGGGTAATTTTAATTTATACTCAAGAGTTGAGTTTTTGGGGTTGTATTGGGAGTTCGTTGTTTCGATCGAAACTTTAACTGCGTCTATGTGCTTTTCCGGATAATTTAGAATATGTTGAAAAGTTCGATCGGATATAAATACCCATTTTTTCCCCTGCCGGGAAATTTCCAATTCTTGGGTTTTTCCGTAGTTTAATAACGTTCTAAGTAGTGCAAGTAACGCGATGGACCCTCTACAAGACAACAAAGCTTAACTCGATTATGTGACCGTCTTGAACTGCCCTTTGAACCTTAGGGTTTGGGGCAGTACGGCGTGCCACATGTGAGGCGTTGGCTTGACACTTCTACTGCTGGACCGTTGGTACTGTGACATGAAATGGATGTTTTTGAACTTATTTCATTTGTTGAGCTATTTCAGGAAAACTTTGGTGTTTGAATGTTCGATCAGAAAGTTTAACATTTTCTATTTATCTGGAATGTGATACAATATTTGGAATCCACAAGTAGTTATGAGATAACTGATTTGAATGTTATAAACATTGCACTTTAGTCTCATTTGATCGGTTGCCATGGAATTTTGATTTGATCAAAAGTCCGTCGCAATCACGTAGCGTACGCGGATACTCGCCGGTAAACATAATAGACAGCCACGCCCCATAGCCCCGACCAAGTGACTGTAGGAGAACCCCGTAGCCAAAAGCATCCGTTCGGATGCTCGCGGCAGCGGTGTTCCGCCTTAGTGCACTTCGTCGATGGCATCCGGGGGTGCGGCCGTCTACCAAAGTTTGCGACGAGCATTCGATCAAAATATCGGGAATCTTGTTGAATTGCCCGACTTGATATTGAAAAGAGTTTTCGATAAAGAGACTAAAATGTGGGGTTTATAAATGTTAGGCATTGGATGTCTAAGGAATTCATTTGGTTAGGCATATGATGTCGAAGGAGGTTGCGGATTCCAACTGTTGTAGTTTTACACTTTCTTTTCTGTGACCGTAAGTGTAATATGTGATATCGCCGGTTTTGTTGCTATATGTCAACGACATTTGGGATGGGCATATTTACTTACGTTGATGACATGTGATGTTATGAGTTGCTGGATATGTTATATTGGATCGTCGTGTTTGTAGGGTGTTTTTCGTCACCCCATTGAGATGGGAATACGCGCGCGCTTGTCAGGCGTACTACAGATTCCCCCTGCCTAGGGTAGGCCGGGGTTTAAAGATTGTGGGGATCCGAATCTCCGGCAGCCGCGGACTAAGCTGCCGTTAATTACCCCTCGCCTTTGGGGCGAGGGAACCTCTGATTAACGGGTTAAAATAGTCATGCGAACTCAATTTGCAGTGTACGTGTGTTGTGTTTTGAAAGGGGGGTTGGATATATCGGGAGCCACGCAGAGTTTTTACGGGGCGCTAGCGGCCCCCTTGCGGGGTGCGGGGCAGCGCCCCGTTAGAAAGTTTTTTCTAACAGGGACAGTGTCGCGGAGTATGTGTGTGTGTAAATATGTATACAAATGTGTGTGTATATATATATATATGTATGTATATATATATAAAAGAAAGAGGGGGAAAAGGCATCCAAAGGATGCGTGGGGGCAGCACTTTGGGCGCTGTGCGCCTAGGTGCTGTGCGCTCAGGCGCTAGAGTGCCACGTGTCGGCACATGGGCGCTCTGCGCTTGAGTGCAAGTACGCCACGTGTCGGCACCGGGGCGACTTGCGCCTGAGCGCTTGCGCTTGAGCGCAAGCGCGCCACGTGTCGGCACCGGGGCGACTTGCGCTCGAGCGCTGGCGCTGGAGCGCAAGCGCGCCAGGTGTCGGCACCGGGACGACTTGCGCTCGAGCGCTTTCGCTTGAGCGCAAGAGCGCCACGTGTCGACACCGGGACGACTTGCGCTCGAGCGCTTGCGTTTGAGCGCAAGCGCGCCACGTGTCGGCACGGGGGCGACTTGCGCTCCAGCTCTTGCGCTGGAGCGCAAGCGCTCCACGTGTCGGCACCGGGGCGACTTGCGCTCGAGCGCTTGCGCTAGAGCGCAAGCTCGCCACGTGTCGACACCGGGGCGACTTACGCTCGAGCGCTTGCGCTGGAGCGCAAGCGCGCCACGTGTCGGCACGCAGGCGCTCTGCGCGTGAGCGCCGGCGAGAAAAGGAGGCTTTTAGCCTAAGAAACAGAAGCTATGCTTCAAAAAGGAAATATTTGTTGTTTTATATATATGGAGTTAAACTCCTAGGATGTTTTGAAGCTGATGAAGGGGGTTCTTCTTCTTCCTCCTGTTGTTTGGCCGGATCTTGAAGATCAAGAAGTAGGAGATTTTAAAAATCACTCCTTTTTAAGATCTGATGGAAGATCTGAGTTCCCCTTTGTGGGTTTTGTGGTGGAAAACTACTTAGTTTTGGAAAAGAAAGAGTAAAACTCTTGATTTAATTCAAGGAAATGAGAAGGTTTAGAACCTTGGAGAAGGAGCTGGAGGCACAAAGAACCCTAGTTTTGGGGGATTGAAAAGTGTTACTTTATTCATCATTATTTTGCCTTATATTGGCTTACATATTTACATATAGCCCTTTGGGCTTTACAAAAATGTCATTTTTGCCTATCCCATGGCTCATATGCCATTTCATTTTTGCACATAAGCCATGGGCTTACAAAAATTTGGCTTTATGCCCATTTTGCATACTTTCATGTATAAAAATTTACATGAAAATTATTTATTACTTGATCTATATTTTAGCATGGAGGAGGCTGGCCGCGGGCTCAACTTGGGCATGGGCCCGCTTGACCCGGGCTTGGGCCCACCTGGCTTGGGGTTGACCTTGACTTTGACTCGGTCAACGGGGGTGTAAATTTTACCCCAACAAAGTGCCCCCATCAATAAATGCACACCGCACATTTGAGTTGTGTGCATGAAATTGATGGATCTTGAAGCTGAACTTCGAGGTGGAACATCATTCCGGAGGCGAATCATCATCCCGAGGAGCATGATTCCCGAGGATCGAAGTATCATTCCGAAGCGCGGAGCTTAATTCCAGGGTCGGAGCATCATTCCGATTTGCGGAGCATAATTCCAGAGTTCGGAGCATCATTCCGAAGGGCGGAGCTTGATTCCAGAGTTCGGAGAATCTTCCCGAAGAGCGGAGCATAATTCCAGGATTCGGAGCATCATTCCGAAGGGCGGAGCATAATTCCAGAGTTCGGAGCATCTTTCCGAAGAGCGGAGCATAATTCCAGGATTCGGAGCATCATTCCGAAGGGCGGAGCATAATTCCAGAGTTCGGAGCATCTTTCCGAAGAGCGGAGCATAATTCCAAGGATCGGAGCATCATTCCAATGAGCGGAGCATCATTCCAATTTGCGGAGCATAATTCCAAGGATCGGATCATCATTCCGATGAGCGGAGCATGATTCCAGGGATCGGAGCATCATTCCGATGAGCGGAGCATCATTCCAGGATTCGGAGCATCATTCCGAAGAGCGGAGCATGATTCCAGGGGTTCGGAGAATCATTCCGAAGAGCAGCATACATTCTGACCGAAGCATGATTTCGATGCAGAGGTAGATTCCTAGGCGAAGTATAATTCCGATAAGGAAGGCAAATATTCCGAGGCGAAGCATTGATTTCGACATGGGGTATACTCTGAGACGGAGCATGATTCCGGCGCAGAGCTTGTTGGCTGACTTGATCCCGAGACGGAGCATAATTCCAACGAGGAGGTCGTTGGTTGATTCCGAGCCGACGCATAATTCCGACAGGGAAGGCAGATACACCGAGGCGAAGCATCATTTCGACACGGGGTAAATTCTGGGACAGAGCATGATTCCGCCGTAGAGGTTGTTGGTTTGATTTGATTTGGGTTGACATCAGCATCGCTACACTGGAATATGGTACCGAGAGCGAATCATCATTTGTCATGAGAGGATTTGGGAATTGGTTTTTTTTTGTTTGGCATCAGCATCGCTACACTGGAATATGGTACCAGGAGCGAATCATCATTTGCGTTTGCTTATTAGGAAACGATGGCTTAGGAGACAGGTTTTAGGTCCCTATCACCTAAGACTTTTCAATTTTGTGAGCCGTAAGGGTCTCACAAAGCATTTTCTCCCTACGGGACGTAAGGATCCCGCAAGTGTATTTTCTCCTTGGGAGTCGTAGGGACTCCCAAGTGTGTTGCTCCTTTGTGAGTCAAAAGAATCTCACGCGGGAATTTTCTCCTCACAAAGTCGAGAGGACCTTGTGAGTGTATTTCATCTCTTTCTCATGAGTTTGCGCCCTTTCGGGTTTTCACAAACTCGCCGACAGTCCTGCTGTTTTTACTTACGGAGCCCTTTCGAGCTTTCATCCGTGCCCATTTTGCTTGTGGACATACCTTTTTTTTATTTTATTATTTTTGGAGAGATTGGGATTGTTTTACGCCCGTGGATTGTATACGGTTTTGCAGGATGTATGATCCAGACCGTAGGGCCAAAAAAATTTCGGGACTTTGTTGGCGTCTGCATCACTGCACTGGAATATGGTACCAGGAGCGACTCATCATTCGCCATTGGGGCATGGGATTAGAATTTGGTTGGCGTCTGCATCGCTGCACTGGAATATGGTACCAGGAGCGACTCATCATTCGCCATTGGGATTTGAATTTGGAATTTGGTTGGCGTCTGCATCGCTGCACTGGAATATGGTACCAGGAGCGACTCATCATTCGCCATTTGGGGATTGAGGAGAGATGGCTTAGGAGACAGGTTTGGATCCCTATCACCTAAGGCTTTTCAATTTTGTGAGCCGTAAGGGTCTGACAAAGCATTTTCTCCCTACGGGTCGTAAGGATCCCGTAGGTGTATTTTCTCCTTAGGAGTCGTGAGGACTCCTAAGTGTGTTTTTCCTTCGTGAGTCGTAAGGATCCCACAAAGGTTTGTTCTCCTCATGTATCGTGAGGACACATGAGTGGGTCTTCTCAATGGAGCATAATTCCACAGGCGGAGACCAGCCGCGTAACTGGTGATTGCGGTGGGGCATGAGGGTGATGAGAATTATTTGAGCCCGTGGATTGTATACGGTAGTCAATTTGGGGACTAACCGTAGGGCTGGAAGAATTTTGGGAAATTGGATTTTGGTTGGCGTCTGCATCGCTGCACTGGAATATGGTACCAGGAGCGACTCATCATTCGCCGTTTTTTTTGTTTTTGCATTTTTTTGTTTTACCGCGATTGCTCTATCATTTCAGCTTTTCTTATCGCGAAGGTCGCGATTGCCCCATCATTTCGGCTTTTCTTTATTTTCCTTTTATTTACACATTTTTTTTATTTACATTTTTTTTACATTCCCAGTTTAACGACTTAGAGGTCGACTGTTCCCAGTTTAATGACGTGGTGGTCGATTGTTTTCAGAGAGAGGTGGATATCTGAGAGAATCCGTTTTGCGAAGAACTTCAGTCTCCGTTTGTATGAAATTGGCGGTCGCATCTTGACTGTTTACTAACACACCTTTGGACAGTTCTATCTCTCCTACCTTATATTGCTTTTCGACCCAATCTTTGAAGACGAAGCTGTCCTCTATGGCATGACCTATCACTCTGTGATAGGGGCAGTATTTGGGGTCGTCGGTCCTATTCGCTTCCTGCGGTCTTTTTGACTCTGGCAGTTGTAGACCGTTCTTCAGGGCGTCTTTGAATATTTTACGGATTTTTTCCCTTCTGAAGGAATAGACCTTATCCAGCTTCTCTTTCAGTGGAGATTCTCCTCCCTCTCCGAACATTGGCTTCCGAGGCTGGTTGGCGCTAGGTCCGCTCATCCCTTTCTTATTTCGGTTAGCCGAAGTGTTGAAAGATTCAGAATCATCAGAGTTTCCGACTTTGCGATTATCGTCCTTCCGGTTTCTCCAGGACTTATTGTTATTTTGAGAATCCGAGGAGGACTCCTGTTTTGAGCGATCCAGCATCTGGACTTTCCTGGTCAGCTCTTGGAATGTTTTGAGACCCGCGGTGCATAAAAACGGGGCCATCCAATTGTTGAGATTTCCGACGAGGAGACTGACAGATTGGTCCTGCTCTATCGGCGGTTCGCATTTGACGGAGTGATTGCGCCATCGGGTTATAAAATCCGTGCTGCTTTCGTCACTCTTGGGCTTGGTCCTTACAAGCTCGGCAGTGGTAATCTTATCGCTGACGCTCATGAACCTCTGCCGAAACAGAGACTCCATTTGGACAAAAGTTGTGACGGAGCCATCCGGTATGCTCGCGTACCAGTCGAAAGCAACATCGGTCAAGCTATTAACGAACTGGCGGAGGAGAAGCACATCATTGCCCCCAGTATTCCCGCATGAGGCTTTGACGTGGGCGATATGCTGATTCGCATTTCCCGTCCCATCGAATCTTCCGAAATTTGGGATGACATAGCCGCTAGGAAATTCTACCAGATCATACTGAGCAGGATATGGTCTCCCACTATTGCTGATATCTTTTTGCGCTTCGGCTTCGGCCACCAATGTTTTGACTTTGCTGGCAGCCAAATCCATGATTTGATCTTGAGTTAGCGGGCTACTGTCATCGGTAGCCAAGGCATTTCCCGAGATAGGATGCGACTGGTTTTCATGTAGTTCGCCCACTTTTGGATTTGAGGGAACAGGCGTCGGCTGCTTTGGGACACCATTTCCCGGTTCACGAGCAGAGCCCTCCGCTTGATTGGGCGGCTGAGAGGCAAGTCGGGCCGTGAGCTGCATCACGACATTCGTCAAGTCATCGATTTTGGAGTAGAGTTTGTCCATCTCCTTGTCTTTGTTTCTGAGCTGCTTTCGGAGCTCCTGAAGCAGCTCTTGTTCCGCGGTCCTGGGGCGGAAAGTCGGCTCTTCTTCGCTTTCCGAGCCCGACTCCTCATGGACCGAAGGGTCTTTCCTCCTATCATCCTCATCAAGAGGGTTTTCATCACCCAGCAGAGGCGGCTGTTCTTGGGAAGCGGCCACCACATTCAAGCCAGATTGGGTTTGAGATGTGGTAGCCCCGTCCTTGCTCTTGCTGCGCGTGCCAACCGTGTATACAGTGTGGACCACATACCCAGCCATTTCCTCATCTTCGGCGGGGTAACCCTGTTCTTCGAACCTCATGAGGTTCAGCCTGGCAGGAGCCCTAGCCCTTTTGTTGGCTCTATATCTGAGCCTTTTCTCCCTGAGCTTCTCGATTTTGAAAGCTTGGCGGGTATCTGCTACCCGGGAAGCCATTGTGAGTTGATCAGCGGGGAGCTTAGAGAAGACACCCGATCAAGCATTTGTCAGGGGCACCGCTGGAGCTTGCTCGGGACGCGTTGTAGCTTTGTTGGTGTTGATGGACTTGCCCCCAGCTGGGGCCAAGGAAAGTCGTTCAGATACCGACTTGCGTTTGGGTTGGGGCGCCCTTGAGATCACCACATTTGGTCTCCTGCCTTTCGAGACCGGTTTGGCTGCCACCGGGGCTTGAGGAGCTGGGATGGCGCCAACTGGCATGAACATAATAGAGCCGAATGGTAGCAGCGGCTCCTCCCATTGTCGCCCGAGACTGGCCGGAAGGACCGTCCTAGAGTCTATCCTCATCGTGTAGGAGACGGGAGCTGAGTTCATCATCGAAGACATCATCGGAAGGTGATTGCTTGAAAATCTGCATGAAAAAGCATTATTTTTAGTATAAATACAGGTATGTATATTGATTGAGTTCGCATGAACGCTTGACCCGAAATATGGGAGGAGAGATTTGTCCCACCGGGCGTGCCAGAATCTGTAGGGTGTTTTTCGTCAACCCATTGAGATGGGAATACGCGCGCGCTTGTCAGGCGTACTACAGATTCCCCCTGCCTAGGGTAGGCCGGGGTTTAAAGATTGTGGGGATCCGAATCTTCGGCAGCCGCGGACTAAGCTGCCGTTAATTACCCCTCGCCTTTGGGGCGAGGGAACCTCCGATTAACGGGTTAAAATAGTCATGCGAACTCAATGTGCAGTGTACGTGTGTTGTGTTTTGAAAGGGGGGTTGGATATATCGGGAGTCACGCAGAGTTTTTACGGGGGTCCCGCTACCCGGATAGCGGGCTGGGGGTCAAGGGGTCTAGCGGCCCCCTTGCGGGGTGCGGGGCAGCGCCCCGTTAGAAAGTTTTTTCTAACAGGGACAGTGTCACGGAGTATGTGTGTGTGTAAATATGTATACAAATGTGTATATATATATATGTATGTATATATATTTAAAAGAAAGAGGGGGAAAAGGCATCCAAAGGATGCGTGGGGGAAGCACTTTGGGCGCTGTGCGCCTAGGTGCTGTGCGCTCAGGCGCTAGAGTGCCACGTGTCGGCACATGGGCGCTCTGCGCTTGAGCGCAAGTACGCCACGTGTCGGCACCGGGGCGACTTGCGCCTGAGCGCTTGTGCTTGAGCGCAAGCGCGCCACGTGTCGGCACCGGGGCGACTTGCGCTCGAGCGCTTGCGCTGGAGAGCAAGCGCGCCACGTGTCGGCACCGGGACGACTTGCGCTTGAGCGCTTGCGCTAAAACGCAAGCGCGCCACGTGTCGGCACCGGGGCGACTTGCGCTCGAGTGCTTGCGCTTGAGCGCAAGCGCGCCACGTGTCGGCACGGGGGCGACTTGCGCTCCAGCTCTTGCGCTGGAGCGCAAGCGCTCCACGTGTCGGCACCGGGGCAACTTACGCTCGAGCGCTTGCGCTAGAGCGCAAGCGCGCCACGTGTCGGCACTGGGGCGACTTGCGCTCGAGCGCTTGCGCTTGAGCGCAAGCGCGCCACGTGTCGGCACGTGGGCGCTCTGCGCTTCAGCGCCGGCGAGAAAAGGAGGCTTTTACCATAAGAAACAGAAGATATGCTTCAAAAAGGAAATATTTGTTGTTTTATATATATGGAGTTAAACTCCTAGGATGTTTTGAAGCTGATGAAGGGGGTTCTTCTTCCTCCTGTTGTTTGGCCGGATCTTGAAGATCAAGAAGTAGGAGATTTTAAAAATCACTCCTTTTTAAGATCTGATGGAAGATCTGAGTTCCCCTTTGTGGGTTTTGTGGTGGAAAACTACTTAATTTTGGAAAAGAAAGAGTAAAACTCTTGATTTAATTCAAGGAAATGAGAAGGTTTAGAACCTTGGAGAAGGAGCAGGAGGCACAAAGAACCCTAGTTTTGGGGGAATGAAAAGTGTTACTTTATTCATCATTATTTTGCCTTATATAGGCTTACATATTTACATATAGCCCGTTGGGCTTTACAAAAATGGCATTTTTTCCTATCCCATGGCTCATGTGCCATTTCATTTTTGCACATAAGCCATGGGCTTACAAAAATTTGGCTTTATGCCCATTTTGCATACATTCATGTATAAAAAATTACATGAAAATTATTTATTACATGATCTATATTTTAGCATGGAGGAGGCTGGCCGCGGGCTCGACTTGGGCATGGGCCCGCTTGACCTGGGCTTGGGGTTGACCTTGACTTTGACTCGGTCAACGGGGGTGTAAATTTTACCCCAACAGTGTTTGAATAGCCGGGGTGTTTTTATGTGAGATGAGTGTTTTTCATTATCATTCATCTAAAAACTTGTATGTAATATTCTTTTATTGGGGCACTTCCAGGTTGCGGTAGATGTCACCGTTGATGTATATTATTTACTTTTCCGCACTAGGATAGTCCTAAGGAGGAGGGCACAAGTAACCGGGTTCTGAAGTCCAGTGGGAGACCAACTCGAGGAGTCGAGTCCGGGTCTCCTAACTCTAGAATTGGTAGGGTTGCTTGCCGCTCTCGTAGGGGTCTAGGGGTGTGGGCTTGGCTATTCATCGCGACCGTGGAATCCGTGTTTTATACTGGCTCGTATTAAAAACACGGACATCCTAGTATATCCAATATTTCATATGTTTCTTCTGCTGCGTTATCTGTGATGTGATCATGTGATATGTTCAGATAGATATTGTATATAGTATATATGATATATTATATAGACGTTACTTATGTTTTACACCCGCGCTAGCCCTGCCCCGCTCTGCCGTTAGTTACCTAACCTGACGCTGCACGAGGGGACATCGAGGCGAATGCGGATGGCATAAGTGTACGTCGTATTTATCTGTGATCTTTAGGTAACATAAATGATGGGACTTCATTAATATGATTAATGAAAGAAAAGAAACCTAAAAGATGTTGTGGAATCGAATTTTCAAAAACTGATAGCTACAGTTCTTGCTTTGCATCGCGGTGTTCCTTGTAGAACATCCTGCACCTTATTCGATGAGGAAAGGGCCGAGATCCCTTCACCGGGAGTGACCCCTTTAGCAATAACTGGCAGATGCTACAACCCTCGGTTTGTCTTTTGATTGCTTCTATAGTTTTTGCTTTTCACAGCGGTATATATGATATATCCTGCACCTTATACGATGAGGAAAGGGCCGACGATCCCTTCACCGGGAGTGACCCCTTTAGCAAAACTAGAAAAGCTTCAAAAACACTCCATTTAAAATTCATTCGATTCTACAACAATATCAAGTTCATTACGCAAAGGATTTTCATAAAAACCTGTCGTAGCCCTCCGTCATTTCAGATAAGTACTAGTTAGTATTCATGCTGCGGTAGTTTGGCCTCCGTCAAGGCGTAGTGTACGGTAGCTAACTAATGCTTATCTGTTAGCATACGATGCGATTGGATTAGGGTATTCGTACGGCGTTGTTTGGCCTCCGTCAAAGGTCGTGCGGGTGGGTTTAATTCAATCAGGAAATGACGGGTTGAACTTGACTAGCGGACTATGGGTAGTTTGGCCTCCGTCAAGGTCATAGGACGCTAGGAGCAAAATTATCGGGAATTTCAAGTGTTGAAATTTGCAATGAGATTGCATAACTTTTATGAGATAGTTGGATCCCGATACCCGCTGCGAGTAATTGTTACTCCTGGGAGAGTTTTACACATTACAATTAGCCGATCAAGTAGGTGTCTAGAAAGGTGTTAACGGGGTTACGCCTCTGGGAAAACGAGTTTTACTCTAATTAGGTCCGTGCGAAAGCACGGGGAACCTCCCTCAAAGTACCGACACTGGCCTGGCTGAAAGATTGGCAAACTTGTAGCGTATAATTAATCCTGGCTAGTCTTTACTTTTAGGGTTTGAAGGAAGATTTGATAAAAACAGTAGGAGCCATCCTGATTAGATAAAATAATAACCAATCTGATCTTGCAAGAGCATACGCTGAGTGTTTTCTTCTCTCTCTCTCCAGGTAGCGATCATATCACGCCTTAATCAAGATAATAATATAGATGTATTGACTGAACCCTCTTGTTATACTGAGCTGGGGAACGTTGGTCCCGCTCCAACTTATAATTGTTATAAGACCGAGCAGGAAATAGGGGAATACCAGGATTCCCATGCCACCCAAACGAAGAAAGTGCATATGATGCATCTCCTTCGGGTGTGTTCATTACAAAGAACTGTTTCTCTGTATCCTCTACGTCCTGGGTATTTGATACTGGATCAGGATCACAGATATGTAATCTGTTACATAGGGCTATAGAAAGATGGAGAACTGAGAACGGGTGATAAGTTTCATGTGACAGAAAAACAGTGCATGTGTTGCAGCCAAATCTGTTGGTCACTATCACCCTGTATTCCAAATACATTGATTCTGAACGAATGTTATTAGATACAGAACCTGATATACAAAATCATATCAGTCTCTTTATTAGTAAAGAAATGATAAAATTTTGTATTGTTGGATAATGTTTTGAACATTTCCTATATCAAAAGTTGATCGGTTCAGGCACGTTATCTAAAAGCATTGATGTTCTAAATCAAACTACAGTTCTTAGTATACGGAACACACACAAGAGGAAGAGTTCAGATATGAACGAATCCTTCTTGAGATATTGTAGACTAGGTCATATCAATGCGACCCGACTGGCTGAAGTTACATTTAGATGCATATTTAAATCAGTTTGAATTTACATCTTGTGAAACTTGCCGGTCATGTCACAAAGATAAGATGACCATAGCTCCGTTTACTGGAAACAGAGAAAGAGTTAGTGATCTCTTGGGACTGTTACATGGTGATGTATGTAAGGTCCCCTGTCTACATATGCCAGGACCGTCTCTTTATACTTCATTACATTCTCTGATGATCTCTCAAGATTCAGTCATATGTTCCTGTTGAAACATAAGTCTGAACCTTTTGAGATATTCACAGAATATAAGTTAGAAGTAGAGAACCAAAATACGGTTATAAGTATTATGTCCTATGATGAGATCAGGGAGGAGAATACTTGTGCATGGAATTCTTGGACTATTCTAAAGGAGAATGAGATTCTCTCTCAGTGTTACTCCTCTGAATACACCACAGCATAACGGTGTATCGGGACGGAGCAATCACACCCTATACGATATGGTGTGCTCTATGATGAGTACTACTGAGTTTCCTATTTCCTTTTGGGGGTTATGCACTTAAGAAGCTGCATACCTATTGAATAGGGTTCAAATCAAATCAGTTGCCTACCACTTCATATGTGATATAGAAAGGGAAGAGCCTATATCTTAAGTTTGTTAAGATTTGGGGTTGTCCGGCCTATGTCTAAAAAGAAAAATCCGGACAAGATCGAGGCAAGGTCAGTTTTGTAGAACTGGAAAGGTTCCAGCTATACAAACTACAGCTGATGATTTGACTGAACCAAAGGATTCAATAGTCCTCGACGAACCTTAGCCTCTCCACCGATCTGGTAGGGTTCCTCATCCACCTTAGAGATACTTCGGTTTCTCGATGACAGTCGGAGCGAAAAATGCATCATGAGATGATGACCCAACTAGTTTCGAGCAGGCCATCGAGAGTAGGGACTCTGTAAGAATGGCTGGATGCTTAGCGATCTGAGATGGAATCCATATACACCAACAAAGTATGGACTTTGGCTGCTATATCTAAAGGGTTAAATCCCCATCAGGAGCAAGTATATCTTGAGAAGATTACTTGGTGTAGATGGAAAAGTTGAGACTTTCAAAGCTAGACTTGTTAAAGGTTTGCGTTATTGACCAGGCGTGGATAATGATGAAAACTTTTCCAGTAGCTAGGCTTAAGCCCATCCGGATCCTACTTGCCATTGCTACATACCATGACTACGATATCTGGTGGTTGGGTGCCATGACTGCTTTTCTAAATAATGATTTAGAAGAGAGCGTCTATAAGTACACAGCCAGAGGACTTCGTAGACAGTGGGAGCAGGGGACACGTGTGCAAGAAGTTTTATGTTGATAAAGAAGGCATCGCGGAGTTGGAACGTCTGTTTTGATGTGGTAGTCAAAGAGTTTGACTTCATCAAAATGGTAGATGAACCTTGTATATTCAAAAAGGTAGTAGGGAGTATGGTGGTGATCCTCGTAGAGTACGTGGATGACATACTCTTGATAGGGAAGGAGTTTTCTATGCTACGATCGGTCAATCTCCGCTTATCACAAGGATTCTCCATATAGGATTAAAATGATACCTCCTAAATCCTGGGTTTTTGGATCTATGAGATAGATCTAATTGGATGTTAGGATACTCACTAGTTGTAGTGAGATGGTATCAATCGATCCTGGGGAGAATCACTGGAAAGATTCCAGGGTGGTAAGGACGACTGAATGTCAGTCACATGCATTGTCTTTACCCTTAGTAAAGGGACAGTATGTTGGAAGAGTTCCAAGCTAGATCCCGTGGCTTACTAGACGATAAAGGCGGGATACATCGCTACTTAAGATGCTACCAAAGAGGCTGTCTGGGTGTATATTAGTTCATGAGATGAACTTAGTTCCTCCCATTGTGCGACAATGGAGTTGTGGCTTTGGCCCAGGAACCTCGGTCCCATCTGTGACCCAGACGTATTCTGAGGCAACATCATCTGATCATGGAGATAGTTGATCTCCAGGGTGATCGAGGTAAGGAGAGTAGACTCAGATGACAACACGGCGGATCCACTCACAAAGGCCTTTTCCCAGAAAGATACTTTTATAGGATGGTTGAGTATGAGATACTACAACCACTGCTACAGATGGCCCTAGTGCAAGTGGGAGATTGTTAGTTATATGTACGTCCTAGAGGCCATTACTGTATATAGGATGTATATTGTAGTGGATGCTGGGACATATATAGGGAGGACTTTCTTGCTCGACATGATAGTATGCTATCTGGTTGCTCTTTATCTTAACGTGTACACTGATTGTCTCTCTGTTACATGTTGGTAAAGCCCTTAGGATGTATACTTTACTACCTGGACTATGATGCGGATCATACTAGTGGGGACATGGTAGTCCATAAGCACATCCTTCAAGGTCCCTAGTCGTGGGTGTATCGAGATGGGGCATCGATATACCAGAGTAGACTAGCATATACCTTCTCGACCCATATAGATGGGCGATGGATGATCCCATATCCATTGGTGTTTGACATCAGAGATGATATACGAGTGCTCAGTGGAGACTGGGTACACTGGACGGACTCGCCGAGAACTCCCAGATGGTATTATACCTTACGGCAGATGGCAGTTCTCTGGTGACACTGGTACAGGTTAGTCTGTAGACCCGAGATCGTCATAGAGTCTTGTGTGATTCCCACTGTGCTTTGATTTCCACCTTACCACGTCCAAGAGGGCGTGCAAAACGGTGGTTTTTGGGTACAGTCCCGAATCACATGGAGGCAATGAGCGATAGGAGGGGATTCGTCTCTCCCGGTATAGGGAGTTGATGTTGTGCTGTGTTCGATTGGCTATAACCGGAAATCCCTGGCCAGGGTTGCTGAGATTTACTGGTAAGTGTTACCAGTAGTTTCTCGAACTTTTATAGTCCTCATATCGACACGACTTATCGAGCAACTGGGGTCTGACGTTTACCACCCCTAGGCAAGATATGCGACATATCAGACGAAAAGACCGGACTGTACGGTAAGTGTTACTGGTTGGATTCACAGGAGTGTGAGCGGGCTTGGTCGTTGATCTTCTCACGCTCAATACCCGGGTGGCCGTTACGTTTGGCAGACCGCTTGCGGCTTGTGGGTGTTTGATATGATCATCACTTACTGCCGGCGTATTGACGAGTCTTTAGAGTCCTACACAGAGGTTTCCTGGCTCAAGAGAAACGAAATAGGAGCGCATATGAGATATGGGAGGGACCGAGAATAATACCAGTATGTGATACTTTATTCTATTCTCGCGATATGTATCATTGGACGGTTATATGAGATATAGCCGGGTTACCGAATCAAGTGTTGATTCGATACATTGATACACTTGATATTAGTCGGTTATATGCTGTATGACCGGATCATTAAATCAAGTGTTGATTTAATGATTTAATGTATAATTATATATTTGATATATTACTTTACATTAACTAGTATTTGTTCACTTAAGATTGATTTTCTCACTTGATTGTGCACATTGTATATATGATATATGTTTGTGCACTAGTTTGTATCATGTTTGATGATACAAGCAAACTTGGGTGTGTTTGCTTTAAACCATAGTTTAGGTTAATGGTTTAGGTTTTATTTACTTATTTCATTTATTTAATTTTGGCAAAAATAAAATGGTGGCTTGCTTTGTTTTATTCATGAAACTTTGAAAGCTTCAACTATTTTGTTTTTTCCTTAACCTAACCATTACACCTAAACCCTAGTTTATTCTCTACATGAGTTAACTTCACCCATGGTTGCTATATGACGGAATTCACTTGAATTTTCTTTTTAAGATAATTCATTTTTCTTTTCTTCTTCGTCATCTTCTTCAAGTGAAGAAGAAAGCTTTCTTGAAAATTTCTAAGTGATGAAATCAAGTGAGAAATCCAAATCCAAAGTGAACCCACTTCCTATTTCTTCATCCTCTACCACTTGCCATGTTGTATAGGGTGTTTTCTTCACAAGTTTCATGACTTAGTGAAGATAGAGCTTGAGTTTGAGTTGCCTCGACGTAGATCATCTTCGGCACTGAAGTCAACGACCTAGCCCGATCATTTCTCCGACGAAACCATCGCTAGAGTTCGGGATCCTGATGATCGCAGCGGAGGGACGTCATCACGGAGCTATAGAAGTGGAGTACAGGATCTACAAAGGTTGTAATCCCTTTCACTTTGTAGCAAAGTCGTTTGCTAGCTTATAGTTTCGCCTATCCTCTAGTAATCGATCTAGTTTAGGGTTTCTCGGCACCTAAAAATTTGAATTGGACATGTTTGATGCCTTGTTGAACCTCTTGAGTGTGCCTAGTAACCCTACATGTGGTGTCCTTCCGACGAGGAGATGAAGACCGAAGATTCCGCTGGGAGATCGGGATGACAACGAGAAGACCGAAGGACACGGATCGCTCGGTATATCTCTCTACCCCTTTTCTAGTTAGCAAGAAGTAGGTTAATGGCCTGATCCGGGTTCAAAGTCCACGGTAGCACCGGTTCTAGTTTATAGAAAAGTTTTTGATTCCGCATTTTGGCCTCGTTCAGACGGCTGGGGCGCTGCCGTGGTCCTACAGCGGGTACATGGTAGATCCGGTAAGGTACCCCGGGGTAAGAAGCTCGAAATGTAGACGATGAGCGTAGCAGGGGGAGCACTACCTACCGGTGATGATTTGGACTCAGCGGTTATCCGCAGGATACCGACCGGAGTCGTGAGATGGATATGAGGTCCAATCAGAGGATGCGGCTCCTAAGATATGAGGATTTACGTGTCGATGCTGGACACAGGTTTCATGATGTTTCGAGTGTCGCTGTAGAACATTCAGGTTCCATGATTTGATGTGTCATTGATGGACACACGTTGGTTGATTTTCCTCATACATACAGGCATATGATTTCAAACGTTTGATTTTTACATGTTGTCATTGGCATCGATTATATTATTGTTATGTATGCATACATGGACACCCTAGATATCATAGTATTACCTTCTTGTTACAGTATGACCTACGAGTCCCTGTTTATTCGATTTCTACCTGCTGATGTTTTCTACTCACGAGTTGGCAATTCACCCCGTTGTGCCACAGTTTTCTTGCAAGTTTGATTGCTTGGATCAGTAGTGGTATCGCTGGCACACAGTTTCATTCAGGGTGTTTGCTATGGTAGGTGGGACACATTAGATCGTGCTCACTCTTATATTTATTATTTCTATTGTATCTAGTCAAACTTCATCAATCAGAAACTAGACTTTGTATATTGGTAGATTTAGACAAACTTGTATTTGCGAGACTTAGAGCGATGGGTATATGTTCATTTATTTTGGATTGTTGATGTCTTTCTTTATTTATTCTTTCTGAGTTGATCTTCGCCGTTGGGCGTCGTATATATTGCTTACTTGCGTAGTTGTGATTCCGCAAATTGGCGAAGAGCTAGCTCCCGCTTGGGGATGCCAATATATATTGCTTGTATGTAGTTTTGGATAAAAATATACAAGGTAGGTGATGCCCAAATTTTTAAAGACGAAAAATGTTTTCAACCATAGTATAATCCACTTGCATTTTCATGTATCACTGTCTATACATTTAAAGAAAAACTTGATTTCATTATACCTTTATTTCAAAGCTGCACCTCCACTATTTCTCTCAAAAAGATTTAGATTTCTGGGTTTTGGCTTACTTGAATAAAGTGGGGTCCTATAGAATTCACATGATTCAAGTGCCAGCCAGGTGCCTTTTCCTGGTCGTGACAAAGTTGGTATCAGAGCATTAGGTTTGACCTTGGTTCGAGTCTAGGTTTAACTATGCGGCGTCTGTAAGTCCACGGTAGCGCTCCGGCCGTCTAACAGACGACAAATGCAGAACAAAAACTTTTTACGAACTGGCGCTATCGTTTAATGTAACCCGGATCTGCCATTAAAGCTAAACTAACAAAATGCAAAGGGGGTAGAAACGTTATACCGAATGATCCGAGTCCTTCGGTCTTCGACCATCATCCCACGCTTGTTGCGGCTGATCCGATCTCCTGAATTTCCAATCTTCTCGTCCAGGTGACACCATATCGACGGATCTTTAAACGGGCTCCTGCCTCTGAACCGAGGCAACTCGATCGTCAAGTTTGCTAAAAGAGACTACCAAGATGAAGTAGAGAATGAGTAGAACACTTTGTCTCATTACGTCCAAGGCTATGGAAGAACGGTTAATGAAGTTGCCTTTTGGATCGGGTGATGGAATGAAAAATGAGCTATGAAATTTCCATACACCTTAAACTTTGTAATCTTTTTCCAAAAATCAAAAATCCCTCACCCACAATGAAGTGGTCGGCTAATATAAAGGAGAGGAGGGAGGTGAGTGTAGAAGTATCAAGTGGTGACATTAAGCATTCATCCTTATCATAACCATTAAAGAAAGAATGAATCATCAAAAGACATTAAGTGTAAAAGCATGAATCATGAAGCCTTGTCATCAACTCATTAATGCAATAGAATGAGTCACTAACCTAGTCACAAATCATGAAGCTTCCACACATAATGACTCACCCAAAGAAGAAAAGAAAAATCCGCATTTAACCGAATGTTAAATATGTTAGTGTATATGCCCTGGGGGCCATTATTGTATCATACTAGTTTGTATATTACTTAATGGAAGCTTGGGATATTCACATGTATATAACAGTCTTGCTAAACATAGTAGTATGCTACTTGGTTTTTCTATCTTAATATGTGAGTATACGTATTGATAAAGCTCTTAGGATCTTGCTTGACTACCAGCGTTGTGATGGAAGTCACACTAGTGGGGGCTGGATAGTCTACAAGCACATCCTTATTCAGGTCCCTAGACGTTGGATTATCGAGACAGGGCATCGATACTCCGGAGTAGACTAGTGTGTACGCTTCTCATCCCAGTTGGGGAGATGGTCTGTCCCACAGCCGTCAGTACGTCGTACTGGAGATAGTATGCAGGTGCTCGTTAGGTTACGGGTACACCGGACAGGACTCACAGGGAACTGTTGGTTGGTTTTATACCAGTCGTCAGTGAACAGTTCCCAGGTGACATGAGTACAGCATAGTCCGCAGACTTGACACTGCTACTTCGCCTCGAGTGTGTCCCACTGTTCTTAGATTGCTACCCTACCACGGCTCAAAGGAGTCGTGCAAACAGGTAGCAGTTGGGTGCAGTCCCGAGCACTTGGAGGCAGTGGCGGTTAGACAGGATTCGTCTCTCCCGGTATTGGGGGTTGATATCACGCTGTGTCAGAGAGCCATTACGCAAAGTCCCTGGCAAGGGCAAGCGAGATTTACTGGTAGGTTCCAGTAGTTTCTCAGGGTGTAATGGGCTTCGCTCCGACACGACTTATACCGCTATTAGGGGACTGACGCTTGCCGCCCCCCTAGGCCCGATATGCGATATTCTTAGAGGAACAGACCGGACTGTACGGTGATTGTCACATCAGACTCAGTAGGAGTTCGGATGGGTTTCCTCATCGGCCTTCTTATCGACATCTACCTGGGGACCGTTACGTACAGCTAGTGCCGCTTGCGGTCTATGGTTAAACCCACTGCCAGCGTAGTAGTAGAGTCTCTAGAGTCCCACGCAGAGAGTTTCCCTACTCCAGGCGAAACGATATAGAGGTCGTATGGTTTTACGACAAGGGTTCGGACACATACGTGTGTTTACGCACGTACGACTTTCGGACAGTTTTTACTAGTCAGCTTTGGTTTAAGCCAGTTACTAGTATCCGGTTATTGGATTTATACAGTCTAAAGTTTTTCCGTGTTTTCACGGATAGGAGGGGCGTTCTCGTAATTGCGCGAGAAGCTTCTAGAAGATGGTGACTAAGGAGGTTTAGGTGGCATATACATTAAATGATATTAGTGAGTCACATGGATGATTCATCCATGTCATTAATGCTTCATAATTGCTTAATGACTCATGGAGATGAATCACCATTAGATATTTATCAAGCATAGTTGTAAATCATTATCTTTTCTTTTCTTTATAAAAATAAAATGCTTGATATATATTATGATATGTCTTTTTCTCATTTCATTATTATGTTCATCTTCTCTCTCCTCAAACTCTCTCTTTTCAAACCCTAATCCACCCCTCTCATGTGTTGAGTACAAGGATTAGTTAGACTACTTAATCCATAACCATACTCTATTTCATCTAGGTACTTTGATTAGCACTTAAAGATACCTAGTTGCCTCATGTTTAGAGGCAAAGCTTGGAGTTTAGCTCTCGTGGTGGATCGTCTACTACTTGGAGAAGGCCGAGGAGGAGGTGGAGTTCGTAAAGACGAAGGACACGGTTCTTGAGGTATAATCCCTTAACATAGTAGTTGTTAACTTCTATGTTTGATGTTAGTTATCGTTTAGCTTCGATTCTTGTGGTTAGTCGATGTTTAGCATAAAACAAGATTGTTTTTCATATTTCCGCCTCCCCGCTGGTCGTGGGGTGTTGTACATCGACTTACAGTGGTATCAGAGCCTCGCTAAACAATAATTAACTCACTTGCAAAATTGTATGAATTTCGAACGGAAAAAAACAAAACCGGAAAACCCCGATATCATGTGTTTCTGTCGATTTTTAAATGAGGTCCAAAAATTTTTCAGGGATCTTCAGAAAGCCCTATATGATAGTATTAGAACACCCAAGAAAACTGGGCTCATGAATCGGCTAAAGCGCCTCGGAACCGCGGCGAGTCCCCCCGATCCGCCGCGATTCCGCCGCCGAGTTGCCGATTCACCAGCCCAATTTTCCTGTGTTGGTTCTCTGTGATATTTGGTATTTTCTGGAATTTTTTAATTTTTGCTCAGGTTTCAGATTTACAGAGAAGTATTGGAGAAAAATTAAATGTGTTTAATCGATCGAAATTATACGGTATTTGCTTGTTGGATTATATCTGTGTTTGTATAATGTGTTCGTAAACCTCCCCTAACTGCTAGTATGTCGGTTGGCAGGGGGTTGCACATTTCTGTAATGGATTTTATCTGTTTGTGTATATGAACTGTGTTGGACTGTTGTGATGTATAGCCGGGGTTATGTGATGGGTTATTATTTAATTCATTTGATGTAAATGTAATTTGTTGTAATATTATTTTGCGGGGCACATCCAGGTTGCGGTTGTAGCCACCGTTGTATTATTTCATTTTACTGTTTATGCTCCTAGGACAGACCTAAGGTGGGGTGCACAAACTGCTGGGCGGGTAGTTTGTCGTACCCGTTGGGGTCTTGGGTGGGATAATGGCTATTCATCACAACTGTGTAATCCGTCTTTTGTTGCAGGCTCAAAACAAACACGGATTGCTTGTAAATCCAATAAAGTTCATCTGTGATCTGGAATGCCTATTATTGCGTCAGACGAATGTACAATATCTATATATGATAGCTATTTAGACGTCACTTATGTTTTACACCCGCGCTAGCCCAGCCCCCGCTCTGTCGTTAGTTAAGTAACCTAACGGGTGATGACGGGACCCCGTGGTGAATGCGGATGGCATAAGAGGACGTTGTATTTTCGTTGTTTTTTGCAATGATAGGTTAATGATGGGACGCATTATTTATAATGCAAAGAAAATAAACCAAAAGTTTAATCGTTGGAACAATTTAAAAGAAACTACTCGGTTAATTTTAAAAACAGATATTTTTAAATGCGGAGCTTTAACCACTCCTTTTAAAAGCTATCAGGTTCATTCGGTTATATCAAGTTCACTACGTTCACGGTTTCGCCAAAACCATTCGTAGCCCTCCGTCATTTCATTTGGGTATTCAGTAGTATTCAAGCTATGCATTTTGGCCAAAGTCAAGGCATAGTGTTTGGTAGCTGCTGGGTTTTCATTTGTTGCATAAGATAGATGAGTTGGTTTGGGACAGTCGTATTATCATTTGACCAAAGTCAGGGGTATATACGGATGGGTTCAAATTGACAAGATAATGACGGGTAGAACTTGACATGTGACTTATGACATTTTGACCAAAGCCAAGGTCATAAGAGCATGGGGCAAAAACTTATATCGGGAATTTCTAAAGAAACTGAAATTTGCAAAGAGATGCATACCATTTGGAGTTTGATGAATGTTGGTAGTATTCCTTCAACATTATCATACGATGATATTTGGATCTCGATCCTACTGTGAGTATATGCTACTTATCAGGATATTCGTCACTTAACGATCAATGCTATAAACCAAGTAGGTGTCAAGAAAAGTGTCAGCGGGGTTACGCCCCCAAAGAAAAGAGGTTCTTTAATTAAGGAACTTCGCGAAAGCGTTGGAAAACCTCCCTCGAAGTATCGACACTAGCCTGGCTGAACGGTTAAGCAAGAATTGTACAGTGAGAATAGTCCTGGCTAATTCTTCTTTTATGGTTTGAGGAAGGATTCGAGAAACAGTGGGAGCCATCCAGTTTAGATAAACTAAAAACCACTCTAAACTTGCAAGAGCATCATGCTAAAGAGTTTTCTTCTCTCTCTCCTAATTGCAGCGACCCTGAAAATGACTGGACTTAAGTTACTTTTAGATAAAAATATACTGACAGGGCCAAACTATAAAGATTGGCTGCGGAATGTCAAAATGGTTTTGACCTATGACAAATTGGGGTACGTCCTCACCGCTACGGCACCTGCTGTCCCTGGTCCCAAATCCAGTAATGCGGATAAGGAAATCCGCAAAACCTGGGATTTCGATTGCGCGAAATCCAAGTGCATCGTGCTTGCCTCGATGAACAATGAACATCAGAGGAGGCACGAGGATATGGAACTAGATGCCATATTTCTCCATACAAAGGAACTTTATGGAGAGCAATCTCGTATAGCAAGATACGAGTTCTCTAAGAACTTGTTTCGAGCGAGGTTGGCTGTCGGGTCATCGGTAGGAGAACATGTCCTAAAGATGATCGGCTATATAGAAGAGCTCGCAGACCTTGGGACGACTTTGGATAATGAGCTCTATACAGACCTTATTCTCCAGTCCCTTCCTTCCACCTACGCCCAGTTTATCCTAAACTTCAACATTCAAAGAAAAGAAGTTGAACTTCCGGAACTCCTGAACATGTTAAGGAGTGCAGAGGGCACCTTACAGAAGGCAAGGGAAACACCCGCTATGTTTGTTGGCGGTGCATCTTCTTCCGGGTCCAAGGCTAGGGCCAAAGGAAGGAAGAAGAAGGCCGCCCCCAGACCTAGAGGAGGTGTTAGTAAGGTGGGAGGGAAGGGAAAGAAAAAGTTTGCGGTACCGGTAGTGGGCCAGGATGAGTGCTTCCATTGTCACAGGAAATGGCACTAGAAGAAGGATTGCAAGGCGTGAAACGCCAAGAACCAGGAACCGAAGCAAGCTGTGGCTTCGACTTCAGGAGTGTTTGTAATTGAGAATTGTCTGTCGATAAACTCTACTTCCTGGGTATTGGATACCGGATCAGGATCTCATATTTGCAATTCATTGCAGGCACTGAGAAACCGTATAGTGCTGAAGGAAGGTGATATGACCCTAAAGGTTGCTAACGGAGCTAGCGTGGGAGCTGCGTCCGTCGGGGATTATCACCTAGGATTGACGAGTGGACACATTTTGGTTTTACATAACTGTTTTTTTGTACCAAGCTTAACGTGTAATATCATATCAGTTTCCTTGTTATCAAATAAAGGTTATGATTTCACGTTTGTAAGAGATGTTGTTAACATCCACCTTAATCATGGTTTGATTGGGTCCGGTACACTAAATAACGGTATATATGTTTTAAACCAACTCCAAATTTTCAATGTCCAGAACACACTAAAAAGAAAGTCTCCAGATTTAAATAAAGCTTTCTTATGGCATTGTAGACTGGGTCACATCAATGAGAGAAGGTTGACTAAGTTGCATAGAGAAGGATATTTGGACTCGTTCGAATATCAAACTTATGACACTTGTCAATCTTGTCTCAAAGGAAAGATGACAAAGACTCCATTTACTGGACAAGGAGTAAGAGCGAGCGAGCTCTTAGGACTCATATACAGCGATGTATGTGGTCCAATGTCTACGCATGCAAGAGGTGGTTTTTCCTATTTTATTACTTTCACGGATGATTACTCAAGATACGGATTCATTTATCTGATGAAACATAAATCCGAGGCTTTTGAGAAATTCCAAGAGTATAAGAATGAAGTAGAAAACCAAACCGGCAAAAGTATCAAGACACTTAGATCTGATCGAGGTGGTGAATACTTGAGTGCCGAGTTCCTAGGTTACCTAAAAGAGAAAGGAATTCTCTCTCAGCTTACTCCTCCATACACTCCACAGCATAACGGTGTATCGGAGAGACGGAATCGAACCCTATTGGATATGGTTCGATCCATGATGAGTAATGCTGAGTTACCGCGATCTTTTTGGGGTTATGCGCTAGAATCAGCAGCATATCTTCTGAACAGGGCTCCTACCAAGACTGTGCCTACCACTCCATATCAGATATGGACTGGGAAGAAACCCCATCTTCAGCATATGAAGATTTGGGGATGTCCAGCTTTTGTTAAAAAGCAGCATGTGGACAAGCTCGAGGCACGATCAGTAAAATGTAAGTTTGTGGGATATCCAAAGAACTCCAAGGGATATTATTTCTATTACACAGATGAACAAAAGGTTTTTGTTTCTCGTAATGCCCATTTTCTAGAACATCAGTTTTTAGAAAAGGAAATAAGTGGGAGCGAAATAGAACTGGAAGAAATTCCAGAAGCACAAGCTGCTACTGAAAGTTTGGTAGAACCGGAAGTTCAAGAAGAACAGAACATTCCCGCACCCCTCCGCAGGTTTAGTAGGCCGTCTCATCCGCCTGAGAGATACTACGGTTTTCTCATAGATGGGGATAGAGAGGATTGCATCATAGATGATGATGAACCTACTGACTTCCAGCAGGCCATCTAGAGCGGCGACTCGGTACTATGGCTAGATGCAATGCGCACCGAAATGGAGTCCATGTACACCAACAAAGTATGGACTTTGGACTTTGCTTCAGATGGGGTAAAACCCATAGGATGCAAATGGATCTTCAAGAAAAAGATTCGTGTAGATGGACAGGTGGAAACCTATAAGGCTAGACTTGTTGCAAAGGGTTTTCGTCAAAGACCTGGTTTGGACTATGACGAAACTTTTTCTCCAGTGGCTATGCTCAAATCCATTCGCCTTCTTGCTATTGCTGCCTTCCATGATTATGAAATCTGGTAGATGGACGTAAAGACAGCTTTTCTGAATGGAAATTTAGAAGAGTGCGTCTATATGGATCAGCCAGAGGGTTTCAATCAGAGTGGGAGCAGCGGGAAAGTATGCAAGCTGCTTAAGTCCATTTATGGACTAAAGCAGGCATCGCGGAGTTGGAACATCTGTTTTGATGAGACAGTCAAAGAATATGACTTTATCCAAAATCCAGATGAACCGTGCATATATAGTAAAGTTGTAGCCAGAAGTGTCATATTCCTCATCTTGTACGTGGATGACATTCTATTAATAGGAAATGACATTCCTATGCTACAATCTGTCAAAGGATTCTTGTCACACAGGTTCTCCATGAAAAACCTGGGTGATGCCTCTTACATTCTGGGGATCCGGATCTATCGTGATAGATCCAAGAGGATGTTGGGACTTTCGCAGTCCAGGTATATCGACACTGTACTGAAAAGATTCAGTATAGAAGATTCTAAGCGCGGTAATCTACCGGCTTGTCACGGAATCACCCTCTCCAAATAGATGTCTCCCAAGACTGATTTGGAAAGGGAACGCATGTCTATTATACCCTACGCTTCTGCGGTAGGCTCTATAATGTATGCGATGTTGTGCACCAGACCCGATGTAGCTTACGCACTGAGCGTGGTAAGCCGGTATCAGTCAGACCCATGGGAGAAGCACTGGATAGCATTAAAGAACATTCTCAAGTACCTGAGAAGGACTAAGGAGATATTCTTGGTTTACGGCGGAAAAGACCTCAGGTTGGAGGCCTTTGCTGATTCCGGCTTCCAGAGTGATAAGGACGATTCCAAGTCCATGTCGGGTTATGTCTTTACCCTCAATGGAGGGGCGGTGTGCTGGAAGAGCTCCAAGCAGGACACCGTTGCTGACTCAACGATGGAAGCGGAGTATATAGCTGCTTGCGATGCCGCAAAAGAAGCAGTCTGGATGAAGAAGTTCCTAACAGAACTTCAGGTGGTTCCTACTGATTAGTCGAAAATATTGCATATTTGAGCCGGCAATTTCCTCATCATTTGCATTCATATAGAAGTGTTCGGCATTCATATTCTACATATTAGCAAATCTATCACAGATTATCAGATTACATGTATTAGACCTTAAAACCGGCATTTCTAGGGAAATTGACTGCATTGCATGGCATCGCAATATTTCTATATGTCGAAACCCGTGTTTTGTAGTCTGTGCAGGAAACTAGAAGCATGCTCGAATCAACGCTGCTCAAACGATACGCCAACTCACTAACTTCTGATCTGGTATCAATTCAAAGGAGCAATCACAAATCAATATATCAGAAGAAGCCCTAAAATACAGAACAAGGCCACACCAGAAGACCTAAAGCCCAAGCTCATCAAAGAGCCGCGGATCCGCGGCAATGGCTTGCTTGTGCCGCGGATCCGCGGTGGAACCAGTGATTTACCTCCTCAATTTTGGTGCACAATGCTTCATTCAGGGCCCACTATTCAGAAATGTATCTCAAATTCCAGAAGACTCCAGGGGTTTCTGCCAGATCAGCAAACTAGGGTTTCCAAGCCTAATTAAACCTAGCTTAAACCCTAAGCTAGCTCCTAACAAACTACCTTCTAGAAGACTCAACAAACTTTTGGAGGGAACTACCATTTCAAACCTAAACCTAGGGTTTGGGAAGTCTATAAATAGAAGCCTAGACCTAGGGTGAGATATCAAGGTGGAGATAGATAGAATCAAACCATTACTTGTGTGATTTTAGTTCATTTTTTTAGCCAATCTCCTTCTTCATCTCCTTCCTCCACATGTCTAGTGAGAGGGCTTGTGGGAAACCCTAACCCTAATTCCAATTAAAATCAAGATCCCGAGTACCCATTAAGCAAGAATCCCTACAACCTTTATGAGCGAAGCCGATCTTCAACGGAGCAAGCGATCCGAGCCGATCCACGACTCACGAAGCCGAGCGACGACCGATCAACAATTTAGATTCTTCCTCTTGTAGTTCTTGAAGTGAATGTAATCAAAATTGTTGAGATAAATAAAGGTGATATTCTTTTATCTTGTTTTCTTTAAATTATGCATCATGATATCTTTAATGTAATCATAAATATTTTCTGTGTGGTGATGTGTGAATAAAACTCCGCTCGTCGAGGAGTCGAGACGGTCAATAGAATGATGATGTAACATAGCTTTAATCGATTCTTGAGTCCTACGTGTTTTGAAAACCCTAGCAAGTTCAAGAAACGACGACCCATTTTGTTTCGATGCTTTCTTGATTGATATCGTTCGAAATTGGGGAGTTACGATCGTTTCTTGAATTTAGTAGAGGCTAGAAAAGGAATGATATCGACAAAAGAACAAGGGTTAAAAGATGAAACCCTAGTTTCATCAAGAAAGCCCTAACTCTCGTCGATTATCATCGATCTAGTATCAATCCTTCGAAGGACAAGAACACGAAATCTTGAGATTACATCACGTCTATAGATCCGATCGATTCCTATGAGCCTCTTTTAGATTCTTGACTGTTGATTAGAAATATCATCGATACACCGATTCTTGATTGTTTATCATTTTCGTGATTCTTGAATAGAATAGTGACACTCGAAAATCAAAATTCTTGAATCATGTTTTCGTTTATCTTAGCTTAACTTTTCAATTCAAGCAGATCATAATACAAACGAATCGTGCAATCCCTGTGGACGATCCGCACTCATTCATGAACTACAATTGACACCGTAGTTTTATTGCGGTCAAATAATTCTTTGATTGTGATTCTATACATTTTCTAATTACCGACACAAAGAAACTCATTCGCTTTGTTCGACTTATACACAAACGAGAATTTTACATCAATCGAATGGCGCCGTTGCCGGGGATTACGCGCTAATTCGTTGCATATTATAGTTTTGAATTGAAAGATTTATTTCATTGTGATTTTTGAGATCAAAATTCGTGCAAACCCTAAACAATTTGTTGTGTTTCATTGCGAGGAAATCTGGAGCTGTTTGGCAATTGAGAAAATTTTTTGGAAAATACCAGAGAGCTGAGGGAGTTCACAGAAGCTCCCTTAAGAAGTTTGGTCCAGTGTTCCCACAATTGAAGCGTGGAAGTGCAGCAAAAGGAGGGAATCGCGGCGGTTCCGCGGCCCCTTTGAGGGTTCTCTGTGAAATTTTTCATTCAGGTGATTTCTTGTCTTCTCCTCTCTCCTCTTTTTAGCTCCAACTAATACTTTGCTGCAGGATTCTTTGCAAAGAATAGCTGCTCGCAAATTGTAAATTAAATTTGTGCGTGATTTTGTTTCTTGGTTGTTTTGAATTCTAAATACGGATATTAAGGGGCGTGGCCAAATCCAAATTAGGTGGGGATTTCATTACCGTTCCTAGGCCGCGAAAACCACCAAACTTGCATCCGCATTGACCCATATTAACTAAAAGAAATCTAGAGATGACTGTAAGGACTGTCGCGCTCAATTAGAACAGAAGAAGGCCGTGGGTAATTCATTGCTTATCCGCGTTTTCCTGTGGTGCCTAAGGCGAGTGTGTCTAAGGCTAGTGGTTATTAATTAGGCCTACCACTTACGTAGTGGAGTACCTTCCCACTTATCTGGCACTTATCCGGCCATAGGGGGACAAAGAGGCAGTGGAGGATTCTATCCCGCGACTTGTCTTTTGGCAGTTAGGAGCGGTCTAGAGCCGGACCTAGGTGACCACTAGATTCTAGGGTTTGTGTGCTGCATTTGTTGTGTCGCATCAGTTTTCAAAAATCCGTCCCTTTTTCAAAAGCAAACACCGCATTCATTTACCCCTAACTATAAAGCCAACGCTGCCACTTGTACTAACCTTTTTTAGTACAAGATAGGCTGGAAACAGGTTTCTAGTGCCCGTTTAGTCCGCGTACCCTTTATCGACTCCGAAGTCGATATTTCTCCATTTACCTTTTCTTTACCTACTACCACACCCACACTGATGGATCCACCTCCATCAAATTTCTTTAACCCTAATCTGCCGCCGTCCGTTGGTGCGCAGAATCCACCCCGCATCTCTCTCCAGGAGAGATGCTACCCTATTCGAGGTCCTCTTTCGACCTGCTTATCCACACCACCAGCCAATGGGGATAGCTTTGAAATTAAGCCCCAGTATATCAATCTTTTACCCAAATTCCACGGACTCGAGACTGAGGACGCTTACGTTTTCATTACCAAATTCGAAAACGTATGCGCAATGATGGGTACGTCACAACTTTCAGTGGATGCTATGCGTCTGCGACTTCTTCCATTTACATTGTGCGATATAGCCGAGAAGTGGCTATATAACACTACCGCACACTCTATTACAAATTGGGAAGAATTCGTCGCTGCATTCCTTAAGAAATTTTACCCAATACAAAAGACAGCTCGAATCCGTAGCGAACTGAATCAATTTGCCCAGCTCCCTGCTGAACCATTCTCTAAATGCTTTGAACGTTTCAAGGATCTATTGGTTCAATGTCCTCATCACGGCATCCCTAGATGGGAGCTTTGCCGAATCATATATGAGGGCAGTAACCCTAACACTAAACAGAGCCTTGAAAACATGTGTCAAGGTACCTTCATGACCAAGGATGATGGGGAAGCTTGGCGATATTTAGAAGAGTTCGCTGAAAAGTCTTTATAGTGGGAAAGTCCATCATTTAGGAGTGGCAACAACCAATCAGATGTTTCCATAGGAGTTAGAGCTGACATTTCAGCTATACAAAAGAAACTCGAGACTATGGAAAACAAATTTTTAGCTGCCTCCCTTAATCAAATGTCACTTTCCAAAACTGTATGTGGCTGCTGTTCTGATCCGTCTCACTTGACGGAAGAATGTCTGTTTCAAGGTTGTGAGCATACCAATGCCACATTTCAAAGACCGAGAAACGATCCTTTTTCTTCCACATATAATCAGGGTTGGAGGAATCACCCTAATTTTGATTGGAACCAATCACAATCACAAAACACGGTTCCAAACCAAAACAATTTTCAAAGGGTCCCTCCACCACAACAGCACCCACAACTTCAATTAAGTCAGCACCCCTTTCAAGCACATAATTTTCAAAATCCAGTCAACACACCTGCACTGTCTAGTCCTTTACAGTTGACCGGAACTGATGAATCCTCTTCTTTTGCACAATACATGAATTTGGTCTTAACAAATATCATGCAAGTTTCGGCTGAAATGAAGTCTTCTGTCGATAAAATTGAGAAAAACTTTGCGTCCCAAAACGAGAGTATTAAATCGATGGAAGAAGAAATTGCACGATTAAAAGCCGAAATGAGTGCAAGAGAGAAAGGGAAACTTCCAGCTCAACCCTTACCCAATCCTGGTTATTCACATCATGTGAATGGAATCACCACGTTGAGATCTGGAAGAGTGCTTGACAATCATGTTGGGGAAGAAGTTGATGATACTGAAAATCATATCAACACCCCGGATGACACCTTTCCTCACACACACACTTCTAGTTCTGATCCCAGTTCTTCTACCCCACCACCCTCTTCCGAGCCTATTCTTCATTTCCCAAAAGGCTCGCCACTACAGCCCACCTCTTTTACTCCTCAACGGACGATTCCCACTTCTATTCTGGGATCGGTTCCACACACACTTCCTTCTCCTATGATGGACCCAGAGCTTATTGCTAAAGCACCTTATCCTAATCGGTTAAGGGCTAACACACCAAGTCCACATATGGAGAAGATCACTGAGATGTTTAAACAGGTTAACATAAATATCCCTCTTCTAGATGCTATCCAACAAGTCCCTGCATATGCGAAAGTTCTTAAAGACTTTTGCACTAGAAAGAGGAAGAAACAAATGCCCAAGAAGATATTCATGGCAAAAACAGTAGACACAGCTTTCCCCCAGCAATTACCGAGGAAACGTAAGGATCCTGGATATCCAACGATTTCCATCTCTATTGGGGAGAAACACATTAACCGTGCTCTACTAGATCTTGGGGCAAGTGTTAACCTGCTTCCTTTCTCAGTTTATGAACAGTTAGGGATCGGAGAGTAGAAACCATCTCCTTGCACTCTCCAGATGGCTGACCGATCAATCACCAAACCTAGGGGTGAACTAGAGGATGTGTTAATAAAAATCGGGGAATTTATCTTCCCTGTAGACTTTATTGTAATTGATACACAGCCTGTAGCGAACTCACGGAATCAAATTCCGGTGATTTTAGGTCGCCCCTTTTTAGCCACTTCCAATGCTATAATCAACTGTCGTAATGGTTCTATGACCCTATCCTTCAGGAAAAGGACAATTGAGATGAACATTTACAAGTTGGGAAGTGTACCCTCCGAACCTACTGCTCAGGTCTGTTCTGTCGACTTAATGGAGGTCGACAGCAGCGAATTTAATGATCCTCCTGATACCGATCTTGACTCTTTTCATACATTATTGTCTGACCCAACTATGTATCATACACATACGGACTCTTCCACCAAGATGTCCGGGTCAACAACTAACACCGATTATGAACTGCTTTTACAGTCTGATGATCACCCCGCACTTTGTGATGACATTATTCTTCGGGGTATAGATGAAACGTTTGAGGAGATTTTCGCTGATGAACTCGCATTTCTGAATAACACGGGTGTTGAGATGAACCATGCCCCAATCACTGAAATTGAACCTCCACCCCTTCTTCAGAACTGTAAAAAGAATGCGAGTAATCCATCACTTTCACTGCATCGTCTTTCCAAAATGAGACGCACACATATTCTATTCCACCACTTACCCTTTCCTCACTTCTTCTTCCACCAACCAGAGCACTGCATTGATAAAATTTTTGAATGGTTGGTGTTAACCTTCGGTCTTTGCAAAGCTTGGCATCGACCACTAATTTTTAACCCCCACTTGTGATTTTCAAAGATTAACATTGCATAAGTTTGGGGGGGTACAATTTTTCTGGCTCCTGAAAAGAAAAGTTTTACAAAATGATGAGCCAAAAATAAGTTTCAGGGAGGTTCTTCACTTAAATATTTTTCCCCAACTAATAAATTCCTCCCAAGCTTACAGGTTTTTCAAGATTTAGCGGAAGGCAACAGTGAGGACACTGTTGAAAACAAGTTTGGTGGAGGTTTGTGCTTATTTTCGCATCATTTGCATATCACTTTGCTTAAGCACAAAACATTTTTTTTGAAAACCATAAAAATTTAAAAAATTTCAAAATATAAAAATATTTTTTGTATATAAATAAGATAATGAAAGTTTAGATAGTGAACAATTACATCCATGAGATTGGAAAAATTTAAGAAAACTAAGAAAATTAGAAGTTTTCTTATACGAACTAGTAATAAGTAGTTATGAGCCGTTGTCCGAAGGGTTAGTAAGATGAAAGACGTCACTAATCTGAGGATAAAAATAAGTCTGAAAAATAGTTTCTATTCTGGAAACCAAATATTTTGAACGTTGATACCCTGTTATTCGCACTTACACACGTCTTAAAGCCTGGGATAGTAGAGGATACCTTGAAATGCTCTTGTCTTAAAGCCAAAAGTATGAAGGAAATAAAAAAAATGAATAAAATATAAAGTGGTGAGAAAAATGGACACTGGTTTTGTTATTACCGAAGGCAATAAAAAATGTATAGCGAGGGCGCCTCTTCACCTAGTACCCTAAGGCCAACTGGTCTGGGAGTCACTGCTATGTCTGAGGTGGTGCAAGACGAGGAAAATACACCAAGTAAGCAAGCACATGAGTAATCGGTCGGTTAGTACCTCAAGAAGTATTAACGGTCGCATGAAAGTGTGTGAGCAATCTCATCTAAATATTCATTAATTAAAAATTACTGAGGCTGATGGGCAAGAGTATGATAGCTTGAATTGAATTCTCCGGGTGTAGGGATGTCTTTACACACACGCAGGGTGATATGATCGATTTTTTGGATGAAAGATAGGAATGAAGAATAAGACGATGTTTTATTGAGGGAGGACGTGATTTCTGACATCTTTTCATGACCATTAAGATAGGGCTCATGACAACCGAAAAGCTAGCTTAGTTGGAAACCCTAATTATCAAAGTCTTTCTTTTACAATTCTTGTCTTTAAATGTAATATTTATGATCTTTCTTTTATTATTGGATTTTGTGGGTGCAATCCGCTGAAAACCCTCAGGAGACAACACTCCTCCTACTAGGGACACCTAGAGGTTTAAAGGCTTGTTGCACGTGCTCAGTGCAATCGTGTTGCCTACGAAAGTGTGCTAGTTAGTTTTTTCTCTTTCTTTATTTTCTCCTTCTCTTTTTAATAAAACAGTTCGCTCGAGACGATCGAAATTAAGTTTGGGGGTATTTGATTAGTCGAAAATATTGTATATTTTAGCCGGCAGTTTCCTCATCATTTGCACTCATTTAGAAGTGTACGGCATTCATATTTTACATATTAGAAAAACTGTCGCAAAATATCAGATTACATGTATTAGACTCTTAAACCGACACTATAAAGGAAATTGACTGCATTTCATGGCATCGCATCTTCGCTATATTGTGCAACACTTGTTTTGAGATCTGTGCAGGGAAATCCAAAAGAAAGGCCAAAATGTACATGGAACCGATCAAAATTACGCCAACTCAAAAGATGCAGATCTGGTAGCAATACAGAGGGAATTATAATATTCAAGATATCCTAAAAAGCTCCACAAGTCAGCCTAAGCCTGTACCAGAGAGCCCAAGGCCCAAGCCCCATAAAGCGCCGCGGATCCGCGGCAGGAGCCTGGTTGCACCGCGGATCCACGGTGGGTCCAAGGATTCAGCCTCCCAAATTTGCACCAAAACTCCTACATCAGTGGCTACAGTTCAGAAATGTACTCCTAGTTCCAGAAGATTCCAGATTTTTCTGCCAGATCAGCAAACCCTTGTTTCTACACTAAACTAAACTTTGTAATCTAGAACCTTCTTCTTAAACCCTAGCTTAAACCCTAAGCTAAGCCTAACAAACTCCTTCTAGAAACCTTTCAACAAACTTTTGGAGGGAATTTTAGTTTCAAACCTAGATCTAGGGTTTGGATGTTCTATAAATAAGACCCTAGGCTCACTTATTATTCAATCTTGGAAAAATCCCATTAGAAAACCAATTCTAGTTCATTTGAGAGCCATTCTTTCTCTCTCTTCATCTTCTTCTTCCACAAGTCTAGTGAGAGGACTTGTGTGAAACCCTAACCCTAATTCCAACTCAAGAAGCCAAGATCCCGAGTACCCATCAAGCAAGAAGCCTTGCAACCTTTTATGAGCCGAGCCGATCTTCAACAGAGCAAGTGGTCCAAACGATCCGCGACTCACGGAGCCGAGCGACGCCAAATCGACAATTTCGTTCTTCCTCTTGTAGTTCTTGAGCGACTGTAATCAAATTGTTGATATAAATAAAAGGTGAAATTCTTTTATCTTGTTTTCTTTTAATTCTTGCATCATGATTAGATCTCAATCTATAATTGTTGTTCTTGTTGTGATGTTTGAGTAAAACTCCGCTCGTCGAGGAGTCGAGACGATCAATAGAATGAGGATGTAATATATCTTAAATTGATTCTTGATTCCTACAAGTTTTGTAAACCCTAGCAAGTTCAAGAACCGACAACCATTTCGTTACGATGCTTTCTTGAATGATATCGCTCGAAATTGGGGAGTTACGGTCGTTTCTTGAAATTGCTAGAGGCTAGAATGTGAATGATATCGACGAAAGAACAAGGGTGAAATGATGAAACCCTAGTTTCACGAAGAAGACCTAACTCTCGTCGATCATCATCGATCTAGTATCAATCCTTCGAAGGACAAGAACACGAAATCTTTAGATTACATCACGTCTATAGATCCGATCGATTCCTACGAGCCTCATTTAGATTCTTGACTTTTTGTTTGGAAATATTATCGAAACCCAATTCTTGATTGTTTATCAGTTTCTTGATTCTTGATTAAACATCGTGACACCTGAATCAATTGATAAATTCTCGAATCATGTTTTCTTTTCTTTTCAATTAACTTTTCAATTCAAACGAAGCAAATATAAAAACGAATCGCACAATCCCTGTGGACGATCCGCACTCACTTACAAACTACATCCGACACCGTAGTTGATTGCGGTCAAATAATTCTTTGATTGTGATTCTATACATTTTCTAATTACCGACACAAAGAAACTCATTAGCTTTGTTCGATTTACACAAACGAGAATTTTACATCAATCACCTACCATAGTTGATCCAATACCTCTGTATTGCGACAACAACGGAGCTATAGCTTTAGCAAAGGAACCAAGGTCCCATCAGATGTCCAGACACATCTTAAGGCGGTATCACCTGATCAGGGGGATCATTGATCGTCAGGAGATCGAGGTTCGGAGAGTTGCTTCTGAAGAGAACATTATTGATCCATTCACAAAGGCCCTACCTCAGATTCAGTTCGAGAGGCTACTCGAGATCATCGGTCTTCGATATGCCAGTACATGGCCCTAGTGCAAGTGGGAGATTGTTAGTGTATATGCCCTAGGGGCCATTATTGTATCATACTAGTTTGTATATTACTTAATGGAAGCTTGGGATATTCACATGTATATAACAGTCTTGCTAAACATGGTAGTATGCTACTTGGTTTTTCTATCTTAATATGTGAGTATACGTATTGATAGAGATCTTAGGATCTTGCTTGACTGCCAGCGTTGTGATGGCAGTCACACTAGTGGGGGCTGGATAGTCTAAAAGTACATCCTTATTCAGGTCCCTAGTCGTTGGATTATCGAGACAGGGCATCGATACTCCGGAGTAGACTAGTGTGTACGCTTCTCATCCCAGTTGGGGAGATGGTCTGCCCCACAGCCGTCAGTACGTCGTACTGGAGATAGTATGCTGGTGCTCGTTAGGTTACGGGTACACCGGACAGGACTCACAGGGAACTGTTGGTTGGTTTTATACCAGTCGTCCGTGAACAGTTCCCAGGTGACATGAGTACAGCATAGTCCGCAGACTTGACACTGCTACTTCGCCTCGAGTGTGTCCCACTGTTCTTAGATTGCTACCCTACCATGGCTCAAAGGAGTCGTGCAAACAGGTAGCAGTTGGGTGCAGTCCCGAGCACTTGGAGGCAGTTGCGGTTAGACAGGATTCGTCTCTCCCGGTATTGGGGGTTGATATCGCGCTGTGTCAGAGAGCCATTACGCAAAGTCCCTGGCCAGGGCAAGCGAGATTTGCCGGTAGGTTCCAGTAGTTTCTCAGGGTGTAATGGGCTTCGCTCCGACATGACTTATACCACTATTAGGGGACTGACGCTTGCCGCCCCCCTAGGCCCGATATGCGATAGTCTTAGACGAACAGACCGGACTGTACGGAGATTGTCACATCAGACTCAGTAGGAGTTCGGATGGGTTTCCTCATCGGCCTTCTTATCGACATCTACATGGGGACCGTTACGTACATGTAGTGCCGCTTGCGGTCTGTGGTTAAACCCACTGCCAGCGTAGTAGTCGAGTCTCTAGAGTCCCACGCAGAGAGTTTCCCTACTCCAGGCGAAACGATATAGAGGTCGTATGGTTTTACGACAAGGGTTCGGACGCATACGTGTGTTTACGCACGTACGACTTTCGGTCAGTTTTTACTAGTCGGCTTTGGTTTAAGCCAGTTACTAGTATCCGGTTATTGGATTTATACAGTCTAAAGTTTTTTCGTGTTTTCACGGATAGGAGGGGCGTTCTCGTAATTGCGCGAGAAGCTTCTAGAAGATGGTGACTAAGGAGGTTTAGGTAGCATATACATTAAATGAGATTAGTGAGTCACATGGATGATTCATCCATGTCATTAATGCTTCATAATTGCTTAATGACTCATGGAGATGAATCACCATTAGATATTTATCAAGCATGGTTGTAAATCATTATCTTTTCTTTTCTTGATAAAAATAAAATGCTTGATATATATTATGATAACTCTTTTTCTCATTTCATTATTTTGTTCATCTTCTCTCTCCTCAAGCTCTCTCTCTTCAAACCCTAATCCTCCCCTCTCATGTGTTGAGTATAAGGATTAGTTAGACTACTTAATCCATAACCATACTCTATTTCATCTAGGTACTTTGATTAGAACTTAAAGATACCTAGTTGCCTCAAGTTTAGAGGCAAAGCTTGGAGTTTAGCTCTCGTGGTGGATCGTCTACTACTTGGAGAAGGCCGAGGAGGAGGTGGAGTTCGTAAAGACGAAGGACACGGTTTTTGAGGTATAATCCCTTAACATAGTAGTTGTTAACTTCTATGTTTGATGTTAGTTATCGTTTAACTTCGATTCATGCGGTTAGTCGATGTTTAGCATAAAACAAGATTGTTTTTCATATTTCTGCCTCCCCGCTAGTCGTGGGGTGTTGTACATCGACTTACAAAATACGGCTGAAAGAAAACTGGAAACTGGAAACTTCCAAAAATGATCCTGAAATGAATTTCAGGATAACCCAGTATCAGTATAAACATACCCGCATTTGTATTACGACCGAATACAAATGCAACAGAGACAAAGATATTATATCTACACAGTATAATACTGATTTCCGGCTTAAACCAAAGCCTACCAGTATTATCTGCCCGAAAACTGACACGTGCAAAAACGCACGTGCATTTTCCGAACCTTGCCATAAACCCATACGGCCTCTACAACGTTTCGCCCGAACTTGGGAAAGTGTCTGTGGGAGACTCTAATGACTCATCAACACACTGGCACTGGGTATAACCCGTAGCACGTCAGAGGTGCTAGCTGTACGTAACGGTTTGCCTATGTATTGATTGGAAGGGAAGATGACGAGCGAACTCATCCATAAACTCTACTGAGCCTGATAGTGACAATGTATATACAGTCCGGTCCGTTCGTCTAAAGAGTATCGCATATCGAGGCTAAGGGGGTGGATAAAGTGAGACCCCTAATAACGTGATAAATCGTGTCGGCATGAAGCCCATCACCACCTGAGAAACTACTGATCCAAATCAGTAATTCTCCACTACCTCGGCCGAGGATTCCTAGTGATGGCCACCCGTGCACTGCGCGACATCAACCCTAAATACCGAGAGAGACGAATCCCCGACGATCCGCTCACTTGCCTCCTGTGGCGCCACGGCAGCGCCCCGGCCTCCTACTCGAGGCCAAAATGCGGAATCAAAATTTTTTCTTAACTTTAACCGGTACTACCACGGGCAATATACCCAGATCCTGACCATTAACCTAATCCTAGCAAACAAGAGAAGGGAAGAGAGCTATACCAAACAATCTGTGTCCTTCGGTCTTCGTCTCCACTCCGATCTCCCGCGGAATCTCCGTCCGTCATGTCCTCGTCGGAAAGGGCACCACGTAGCCGAGTTCTTTTACGGGCTCCCACCTCTGGACCGAGGCAACTCGGGCGCGAAGTTGGCTAGCCGACGCGTCCAAGCGTACTGTAGGTTGTAATATAGAAAGCATGTCTCGATGCGGGTATGAAGTTGCCTTGATGGTGTGGAGGAATCAAAAGAACTTTGGGAGAAGAATGGTGTATATTTTTCAAGCATGAAAAAAAAGATGTAGATTTCCCCCACACTCAAAAAGAACCTCTCCCCTCTCTCCTCAAATTGTGGCCGGCCCCCTTTGGAAAATATGGTGGAGAAAAATCAAGAAGGGAGGTGATGGTAGGAAAAGAGAAGGGGTGATCACAAGCAAAGAGTGATGATCACAAAGTCATCTCAATTTCAAATCCTTTCTCATCTCAAAAAGCAAAAGAAAAGACTAATAAAGAATCTCATCATGAAGCCACACATTTACAAAGGACCCCCTCCACAAAAACTAATTTGCACAATTGCAAATTAGTCACTCCAACGGAAAAGTCCGGCCTCGAAACAACAAAGGAAAACCGGCCGGAACGGAATACAAACTGGCAACTTCAAAAAACTGATCCCGTAATAAATTACAGGAAAACCCCGCTACTGCATATACATGCCCGCATTTGTATTCCCACAGAATACAAACGCAAAGAGACAAAATCTACAATGTCTAATACTAGGATCCGGATTAAGCCAAAGCTGGCTAGTAAAAACCGTCCGATCACGATCCGTGCAATACCGCACGTATCTGATCGAACCCTGCCATATCTCCATACGGCCTCTACAGCGTTTTGCCCGAAACTTGAGTAACTGTGTGTGGTGGACTCTAAAGACTCGTCAATACTATGGCTGTGGATTTAACCATTAGCACGTCAGAGGTATTAGCCATACGTGACGGGCTACCAGCTATTGACCAAAAGGGACGTCGATGAGCGAACTCATCCTGACACCCTACTGAGCCTGTCAGTGACAATATCCGTACAGTCCGGTCCGTTCGTCTATGAGTATCGCATGGCGGGACTAGGGGGTTGGTAAAAGTCAGACCCCCAAAAGCGGTACAAGTCGTGTCGGAGTGTATCCCAGAACACCCTGAGACACTACTGGAATACCTACCAGTAAATCTCCTGCCTCGGCTGAGGGCTTTGTGTAATGGCTCTCCTGGACACAGCGCGACCTCACCCCTAATACCGGGAGAGACGAACCCCTGCAGATCCGCTCACTGCCTCCCTGTGGCTCGGGACTGTACCCAACTAAAACCTGTTTGCACGACTCCTTTGAGCCGTGGTAGGGTAGTAATCAAAGTACAGTGGGAACTCACACGAGACAAATGACGATCTCAGGTCGATGAACTAACCTGTACACATGTCAACAGGGAATTGCTATCTGACGTCTGGTATAATCCCAACTAGCAGGTTCCCGGCGAGTCCTGTCCGGTGTACTCATAACCCAATGAGCACCTGTATACATGTTAGGTGAACCAACTGACACCAGTGGCTTGTAAGACCAGCCACCACCCTCCGTCGGGGTCTCGACTATATACACTAGTCTACTAATGGAGTATCGATGCCCAGTCTCGAAACTCCCACGACTAGGGACCTTTTAAGGATATGCTTATAGACCCCAGCTCCCAAGTATATGATCGCCCTCATACTGCTGGTAGTCAAGCAAGAATCCTAGGGTCTCTATCAACGTGCAATAGTGATCAGTAATGTCACCTCAAGCAGTGCACGATGATAAAGATAAACTAGATAGCATATTATCATCTTGAGTAAGACTGTCCTACCGGGATAGGTCCTCCTTCAATCATTGCAATTACGTGCCTGCGATCCAATAATTGACTCTGAGGGCACTCTCTCCAACAATCTCCCACTTGCACTCAAGGCTAATTATTGCGATGTCGCATACTCACAGCCCGTGTAATACCGAACACCCAACTCCTCTACTAGTCAGTCTCACAAAGCTCGTTTGCGAAACTATTGCGTTCGAGGAATAGCCTCAGTGAGTGGATCCGCTGTGATGTTTCTTTCTATGTCTCTCTTTGTCTCATGTTCGCGAAGAAAACCATCTCCCGAAATGAGCAATACCTGTCTTGGAATGTCTGGATGTCTGATGGGACCTAGTTCATAAATGAACTCCAAATCCAAACTTCTTCGACTGAATCGTCAACTGAACTTAATCAGTATCCTGCGCCATGCCTTCCCTCAGTATCCACCTGGACTACCTGTCCATAATACTGCCCCTCGCCAGAGGGAAAACTATAACTCTGACAGTCACTCTGTCATCTAGGTCACCTTGGAAGCCTGGAATGATAACCGTCTCCTAAAGGAGGCTGCGTTATCAAATACCTAGAACATCCACTTATGTTCTAAAACTGCTTCCGATTGTTTCTCCAGGATTGGATGAATATCAACTTATTACGCCTACTGCAAGAACAACATCTGGTGTGGTACTTGACATCTCATGATCAACTCAATTGCCTAAGCAAGTGATCTGCCAATCATGCGTATCCCTCTCCCCTTTAGTCTGTAAGACACCTTTAGAGAGGGTGACCCCATCACCTGCAGGTATACTACCATGCCAGGAGTCGTCCATTCTAAATACCCTTAGAATGCGGTCAAAGTACCCAGATTGGGAAACCACCCAAATTTAGATCTAAAATCATAGATCTAGTAACCAGAATGTCTGATATAATATCCAAGTCCTGTGTGGAGAAACCACTGTGTGACGACCAAAGTATAACCGATCGTAGTATAGGAATTTCACTTCCTACTCTGTGTATGTCATCAAAAACCAGGACATCACACCCTACTACCTTCTTAACAGATCCATCCCCTATTCTGATGAAGTCAAACCTATGACTATCACATCAGAAATAGATGATCTATCTCCGCTATATCTGCTCTAGTTTATAAATAGACATAAGCCTGATGTCCACCAATGCTTCCGCTGCTCCCACTGACTACGACAACCCTCTGGCAGAGTCATATAGACGTACACTTCTAAAGATAGTTTAGAACGACGCTATACTCATCCTCCTGCCGGGTCTCACAGTCTAGAACAACAGCAATGGCAAGTCTGGGCAAACAAGAACCTCCCTGCCACCGTCCTTGAGCATACCGAAGTAGCTCTCGAGTGCCTGAGGTTACCCACCATATCTGCGGAGTGGCTAATAGAATGTCAAACCAGATTGAATCTTTAGGTTCTTATCAAATCTTCAGTAATCGTTTGCGGTTCTGAAATCACTTCCAGTTCTACCATACTCCCACTACTGTTTTCTGGAAAAAAAATTCCATTTTTATTAAGACTGTGGCGAGTCAAGAACAATATCACTATTGATCTTCCAGATGGTAGAATATCAACCCTCGTCATAGCCTGGGTCAACCCACAAACAGCCAATACAGAAACGTGCCTTGAGTTATCCAGAGTCTGGTTTTAAGCATAAGCCGGACAACTCCCCGTACCTTAACAATGTCAAGATATGAACTGTTCTATATCCAATATAGAAACAGAGGCACTGATTTAATTGAACCAGATTCAAATCATGCAGCTGTCTCCAGTGCATGTCAAGTAAATGGAGAGAGGCCGATCAGCGTACTCAACTTAGGAGTGCTTCCAATTATGAGTAACCTGAAAGAGAAGCAAGTTCTCTTAATCATTACTATCAACTGAATACCATACACAAGTATCTACATCTTCGATCACCTTGAAGAATCCCGATACTTGCAATACCTGGTTCTCTACTTTATTCATATACCTATAACTTCTCAAAACTTCGACCTTGTATTTTTACGAAACACCTGTCTAAGAACTAGAGAAGTTATAAGTAAACCGAATATAGTACGAGGACCAACCCCTCTGTCCTAATGGACACTGGACAACATACAATACTCTGTACAAGTCCCCTGAGTCTAAATAACTCATTCACTGTGTGTCGTAGGTTGAAAACTGTACTTATGGTTAAGAAGAATTACACCGCTGTTCAATACTCCTTACCTAACCATCCACTGGTATAGGTAAATGTCATAGACATAATTTCAAAAAGGTATATCTCACTCTATAAAAATAGACATACAGATATATCAATTTGAAGTTGGTGCACAACACGGATCTTCAAAACCAAATATTTGCCGACCGGCAAACAGCCCAGGTGACTTCCTCAAATATCACCAATTACAACGAATCCCTATATAATGAGGATGGTCACCTAATTCCTAATAACTTACTCCCACTCATCATCTGTAAAACCATACAGATGTGAGAATCATACCTGGTAAATACATACCCTGGAGCAAGTGTCTAATTGGGAAATCAGTTTTCTTTTAACAGTACACAGTGAAACTGAAACATCGAAATATTTCGATGGGGTATCCCGGTATTCCTAGTAATGCCACTTCCATTATCCATATTCATAATTGTAACCGTATATTTCTTTGCCATCTCTCTAAATCCCTTTATATGTCTTTATTCATTACCTTCTGCACACCCCTTTAGGCCAAATGGTTTTTTTCCTTCCCTACCGTTCGGCACCAGCCTATCGTTTGGAAGAAGACTATCCAATAAGCATAATGAGTGTACTGTCCTAATCCTAGGAGCACTCGCAATGCGAGAGAAGTTGAAGATAAAAGACAACCGAATGAACTTAATTCCTATTTCTCCTGAACCAGGATCCATCCCCGAAATGGAACAAGTTCCTTTCGAGTTCGTATATAACCATACGATGGATTATCCAATAAACTTGGGATCTTCGTAGTGATACGGAGTGTCCTGGAGAAATACAATGGTGATTTAGGATTGGCGAAGAAATACTTGGTTTGGTCGTGAATAACAGTCGCAATTTACTTTGCCCTCTTACTAATCCCTTTCTTTGTCTTAACTTAATACCTTCTGTACACCGTTGTTATGCTAATTGGTTTTCTTCATTCCCTACCGGTCGGCACCAACCTAAGGTTTGGAAGAAGACTATCCAATTTGCGTAATAGGTGTACTATCTCCTAAACCAAGGAGTACTCGCAACCTGAGAGAAGGTAAAAGGAAAAGACAACTGAAAAGTCTTATTCGTTTTCTCCAGAACCGGAAACCATCCTCGAATTCCTTCGAGTTCGTATATAACCATACGATGGTTTTGTCCAATGGAAGTGGACGTTTGTAGTAATACGGGGTGTCCTGGAGAAAAGGGTAAAAGTAGGAGTGGCAATGAGGTTTGCAACTCTGACAATCCAAAAGCCAGTGTTAAGAGGGTTCGGTCAACTTGGTCACTGAGTCATAGTCTAAGGTCGGGTCAATAGTCGCTGCCAAAGAGAGAGAGAAAAGAAACACTCAGCGTGCACTCTAACCTAGATCAGAATGGTTATCACTTTATCTAATCAGGAAACCTCCCACTGTAACCTCAAATTCTTCTCCAAACCCGAAAGAAGAATTAGTCGGGATCACCCGAGGAGTAAACCAACTCATCAGTGGGAATCAGGATCCAACTATCATCGCATGATAACATGATGGAATCCACTCACGTCACCACACTCCAGAAGGTATGCGCATGCCTGGCAAGTTTCAGTTTCTTTAGAAACTCCCGATGTGATTTTTACCCCTAGGACCCAAGTGACCTTGACACAGTCAACAAATCAAAGAGTCCTAGTCAAGTTCAACCCGTCATTATCCTGGATTGCATTAAACCCATCCGTACAAGCCCTTGGAACAGTCAACAAGGCCCCACGACTGTCCTAACCAATCCCATTAATATGCTACAAACAAACACTAGTTAGCTACCGCACACTACGTCTTGACACAGTCAACAAACGCAGCATGAATACTAAGTAATACTTGTAGGAAATGACGGAGGGCTACGTCTAGTTTTTGGCGAAAAACTTTTAACGTAATGAACTTGATATCGTTGAAGGAACTGCATATTTTTTTTTAAAAAATATAGTAACGAAAACCTTTGCTAAAGAGGTCACTCCCGGTGAAGGGATCTCGGCTCCTTCCCCGTAGAATGAGGTGCAGGATATTCCAACTGAATACCACGATGCAAAGCAAAAGTAATCGGCTATAGTGAAGTTATTACCCTGACGCAAACTTCTGTCCAAGGGGTCACTCCCTGTGAAGGGATCTCGGCCCTTGCCTCGTCGACTGAGGAGCAGGATATTCCAACTGAATACCACGATGCAAAACAAAAGAGAACGTCCTTGCAATAACAGCTTTTTGAAAAATTGTTCCAACAACATCAAAATAGGTTTGTTTATCTTTCATTGATCCGAATCAATGCAGTCCCATCAATGATCACACCAATAGAGAACGAAAATAATGATGTACGTATATCCCATCCGCATTCGCCACTGGGTCCCGTCATGACCCGTTAGGTTACTTAACTAACGACAGAGCGGGGACTGGACTAGCGCGGATGCAAAACATATACAACATCTACTAGTATATATATATCAATATATAAAATTTCGCTCAAGGCGTGATAAAATGCAACATCACAGAAATGTACAGCATCACAGAACAATACAGATATCTGGGATCCCCGGGTTTCATAGAGCCGCTGCTGAAACCCGACGTTCCCGTGGTCGTGTGGATAGCCTGTGCAATGAAATCCTAGACCCCTACGGGCGCGGCAAGTTACCCGCCAAAACCTGAAGCGAGGCAGCCCCCTTCAGCAACGTGAATGGACCACCTAGCACTTCACGGAATCCGGTAACTTGGGCACCCCTCCTGGGTCAACATATACCCCTACGAGTGCTGCGAATAGCCCGCCAATTCTAGAGTAAAGCCCCCTCCGTCTCAATGCCATGAGATGCGGGCCCGTTACCCTCTAGAACCCGGCTATCCGTGCACCCCTCCGCGGGGTAATCCTAGTACAGAAAATAAAATATACATACAACGGGTAAATCGACCTCAACCTGGTCGTGCCCCAAAAGAATAATACAAACAGGCAGTGACGGAAGTCCACATGTCGGACACTCGCCCCACAATATCAAATGTACATAATACAGCAAAAACAGTACTAGCATTGCAACCAGGCTATCCCCCACGACCGATACGCAACAACACAGCAATACACAGAACATCAACGTGAATGTCACGTTCGCAAATCCGTCTAACCGGGCTATAGCAGTTAGGCAGGATTTACCGATCGAGTGACATTCACGGTCGCAGATATAATGTAAATACTGTGAACTAATGTGTTTAAAATATCCGATCGATCAAATTTTACCAAGTGGGCCCCAAGCATTACTGTAGCACATAAAGAAATTCTGGGCCCAAAACGAATATACCAAAACCCCTATTTTCAGCCCAAAATCCCACTGCAAAAAATTGGTGAAGTGAAGACTCAATACTGCGGCGGAACCGCGGCCAAATAGGGGTTATGGCTGCGGTTCCGCGGTCGTATGGAGGGATCACACTACCAAATTTTCACAGTGTTCTTATAATTCCATGTACATCATTCTGCAACAACCTGAAAAATTTTTGGAGCTAAAAAAATTTCGACAGAAAACACATGGAATGAAAATGCGGTTTTGGGATAAATGTTGGATCGAAGTTTTAAACACACTAGACCAAGCTAGACTAGGTTAATGGCCTGGCTCTGATAACATGTTGCGCCACGGCAGCGCCCCGGCCTCCTACTCGAGGCCAAAATGCGGAATCAAAATTTTTTCTAAACTTTAACCGGCGCTACCGCGGACAATATACCCGGATCGTGACCATTAACCTAATCCTAGCAAACAAGAGAAGGGAAGAGAGCTATACCAAACGATCCGTGTCCTTCGGTCTTCGTCTCCACTCCGATCTCCTGCGGAATCTCCGTCCGTCACGTCCTCGTCGGAAAGGGCTCCACGTAGACGAGTTCTTTTACGGGCTCCCACCTCTGGACCGAGGCAACTCGGGCGCGAAGTTGGCTAGCCGACGAGTCCAAGGGTACTGTAGGTTGTAGTGTAGAAAGCATGTCTCGATGCGGGTATGAAGTTTCCTTGATGGTGTGGAGGAATCAAAAGAACTTTGGGAGAAGAATGGTGTATATTTTTCAAGCATGAAAAAAAAGATGTAGATTTCCCCACACTCAAAAAGAACCTCTCCCCTCTCTCCTCAAATTGTGGCCGGCCCCCTTTGGAAAATATGGTGGAGAAAAATCAAGAAGGGAGGTGATGGTAGGAAAAGAGAAGGGGTGACCACAAGAAAAGAGTGATGATCACAAAGTCATCTCAATTTCAAATCCTTTCTCATCTCTAAAAGCAAAAGAAATGATAAATAATGAATCTCATCATGAAGCCACACATTTACAAAGGACCCCTCCCCACAAAAACTAATTTGCACAATTGCAAATTAGTCCCTCCAACGGAAAAGTCCGGCCGCGAAGCAACAAAGGAAAACCGGCCGGAACGGAATACAAACTGGAAACTTCAGAAAACTGATCCCGTAATAAATTACAGGAAAACCGCGCTACTGCATATACATGCCCGCATTTGTATTCCCACTGAATACAAACGCAAAGAGACAAAATCTACACTGTCTAATACTAGGATCCGGCTTAAGCCAAAGCTGGCTAGTAAAAACCGTCCGATCACGATCCGTGCAATACCGCACGTATTTGATCGAACCCTGCCATATCTCCATTCGGCCTCTACAGCGTTTCGCCCGAAACTTGAGTAACTGTGTGTTGTGGACTCTAAAGACTCGTCAATACTATGGCTGTGGATTTAACCACTAGCACGTCAGAGGTATTAGCCATACGTGACGGGCTACCAGCTATTGACCAAAAGGGACGTCGATGAGCGAACTCATCCTGACACCCTACTGAGCCTGTCAGTGACAATATCCGTACAGTCCGGTCCGTTCGTCTATGAGTATCGCATGGCGGGCCTAGGGGTTTTGTAAAATTCAGACCCCCAAAAGCGGTACAAGTCATGTCGGAGTGTAGCCCAGAACACCCTGAGATACTACTGGAATACCTACCAGTAAATCTCCTGCCTCGGCCGAGGGCTCTGTGTAATGGCTCTCCTAGACACAGCGCGACCTCACCCCCAATACCGGAAGAGACGAACCCCTGCAGATCCGCTCACTGCCTCCATGTGGCTCAGGACTGTACCCAACTAAAACCTGTTTGCACGACTCCTTTGAGCCGTGGTAGGGTAGTAATCAAAGTACAGTGGGAACTCATACGAGACAAATGACTATCTCAGGTCGATGAACTAACCTGTACACATGTCACCAGGGAACTGCTATCTGACGTCTGGTATAATCCCAACTAGCAGTTTCCCGGCGAGTCCTGTCCGGCGTACTCATAACCCAATGAGCACTTGTATACATCTTAGGTGAACCAACTGACACCAGTGGCTTGTGAGACTGGCCACCGCCCCTCGTCGGGGTCTCGACTGTATACACTAGTCTACTAATGGAGTATCGATGCCCAGTCTCGAAACTCCCACGACTAGGGACCTTTTAAGGATGTGCTTATAGACCCCAGCTCCCACGTATATGATCGCCCTCAAACTGCTGGTAGTCAAGCAAGAATCCTAGGGGATCTATCAACGTGCAATAGTGATCAGTAATGTCACCTAAAGCAGTGCACGATGATAAAGATAAACCAGATAGCATACTATCATCTTGAGTAAGACTGTCCTACCGGGATAGGTCCTCCCTCAATCATTGTAATCACGTGCCTGCGATCCAATAATTGACTCTGAGGGCACTACCTCCAACACCTCCAATGTGGCTCGGGACTGTACCCAACTAAAACCTGTTTGCACAACTCCTTTGAGCATAGTAGGGTAGTAATCTAAGCACCGTGGGAACTCACACGAGACAAATGACGATCTCAGGTCGATGAACTAACCTGTACACATGTCACCAGGGAATTTCTATCTGACGATATGTATAAAACCAACTAGCAGGTTCCCGGCGAGTCCTGTCCGGTGTACTCATAACTCAATGAGCACCTGTATACATCTTAGGTGAACAAACTGACAACAATGGCTTATGAGACCGGCCATCGCCCCTCGTCGGGGTCTCGACTGTATACACTAGTCTACTCTGGAGTATCGATACCCTGTCTCGAAACTCCCACGACTAGGGACACTTTAAGGATGTGCTTACAGACCCCAGCTCCCACGTATATGATCGCCATCATACTGCTGGTAGTCAAGCAAGAATCCTATGGGCTCTATCAATATGCAATAGCGAACTAAAGCATATTTACGATGATAAAGACAAACCAGATAGCATACTATCATCTCGAGCAAGACTGTCATATCGGTATAGGTCCTGCCTCAATCATTGCAATCACGTACCTGCGATCCAATAATTGACTTTGAGGGCACTATCTCCAACAATCTCCCACTTGCACTCAAGGCTAATTATTGCGATGTCGCATACTCACAGCCCGTGTGATACCGAACATCCAACTCCTCTACTAATCAGTTTCACAAAGCTAGTTTGTAAACTCTTGTGTTCGAGAAATAGCCTCAGTGAGTGGATCCGCCTTGATGTTTCTTTCTATGTCTCTCTCAATCTCAAGTTCGCGGAGAAAGCCATCTCCCGAATTGAGTAATACCTGTCTTAGAATATGTCTGGATATCTGATGGGACCTAGTTCATAAATGAACTCCAAATCCAAACTTCTTAGACTGTATCGATAACTGAACCTAATCAGTATCCAGCACCATGCTCCCATAGTATCCTCTTGGACCACCTGTCCATAATACTGTCCCTCGTCAGAGGAAAAAGTATAACTCTGACAATCACTCTGTCATACATGTCACCTTGGAAGCCTGGAATGATAACCGTCTCCCGATGGAGGCTGCCATCATCAAATCTGTAGAACAAGCACTTATGTTCTAAAACTGCTCCCTTCTGTTTCTCCAGGATTGGATTAATATAAAATTATCGCATCCAGTGCATAAACAACATCTGGTGTGGTACTTGACATCTCATGATCGACTCAATTGCCTAAGCAAGTTATCTGCCAATCATGTACATCCCTCTCTCCTTTAGTCTGTAAGACACCTTTAGAGAGGGTGACTCCATCACCTGCAGGTACACCACCATGCCAGGAGTCATCTATTCTAAAAACTATTAGAATACTGTCAAAATACCCACATTGGGAAACTACCCAAATCTAATACCATAAATCTAGTTACCAGAATGTCAGATATTATATCCATATCCCTTGTGGAGAAACAACTGTGTAAAGACTAAAGTACAACCGACCGTAGTACAGGAATTTTACTTCCTACTCTGTGTATGTCATCAAAATACCAGGACATCACACCCTACTACCTTCTCAACATATCTATCCACTATTCTGATGAAGTCAAAACCATGACTGTCTCATAAAAATTAGATGATCTATCTCCGCTATATCTGCTGAAGTCTATAAATAGACATAAGCTACTTGTCCACTATACTTCTACTGCTCACACTGACTACGATAACCCTCTGGCAGAATAATATCTACGAACACTTCTAAAGCTAGTTTAGAACGACGTTATACTTATCCTCTTGCCGGGTTTCATAGTCTGGAACAACAGTACTGTCAAGTCTGGGTAAATAAGAACCTCCTTGTCACCGTCCTTGAGGCTACCTGAGTACCTCTCGGGTGTCTGAGGTTACCCACCATATCTGCGGAGTGGCTATTGGAATGTCAAAACTGATTGAATATATAGGTCCTATTAAATTTTCCGTAATCGTTTGCGGTTCTGGAATCACTTCCAGTTCTACCATACTCCCACTACTGTTTTCTGAAAAAATCCATTTTACTAAAACAGTGGAGAGTCTAGAACAATATCACTATTGATCTTCCAAATGGTAGAAATGTTAACCCTCGTCAAAGCCAGAGTCAACCCACAAACAGCCATTACAGAAACGTGCCTTGAGTTATCTAGTGTCTGGTTTTAGGCATAAGCTGGACAACTCCCCTTACCTTAACATAGTTAAGATATGAACCATTCTATATATAATATAGAAATAGAGACACTAATTTAATTGGAACCAGATTCTAATCATGCAGCTGTCTCCAGTGCATAACAACTTAATGGAGAAAGGCTAACCAGCATTACTCAACTTAGGAATCCATCCAATTATGAGTAACCTGAAAGAGAAACAAGTTTTCCAAAACCATTACTATCATCTGAATACCAATCACAAGAATCTACATCTTCGATCTTTTCGAAGAATCCTGATACTTGCGACATCTGGTTCTCTACTTTATTTTTATACCCATAACTTCTCAAAACTTAGACATTGTATTTCTACGAAACACTTGTCTAAAAACTAGAGAAGTCATAAGTAAATAGAACATAGTACGAGGACCAACCACTTTGTCCTGACGGACACTGGACAACATAAAATACTCTGTATAAGTCCGCTGAGTTTGAATAACTCATAACCTGTGCATCTTAGGTTGAAAACTTTACCTAGGCGATTTCCTCAAATATCTTCAATTACAACGAATTTTTATATAATGAGGATAATTACCTAATTCCCAATAACTTACTCCCACTCATCATCTGTAAAACTATACAGATATGAGAATGAAACCTGGTAAATACATACCCTGGAGTAAGTATCTAATCGGGAAATCAGTTTTCCTTTAATAATGCACTGAAACATGTAAATGTTTCGTAGGGATATCCTGGTATTCCTAGTAATGCCTCTTCCATAATCTAATTCATGACTATAACCGTATATTTCTTTGCCATAACTCCAAATCTCTTTAATTGTCTTTATTCATTTCCTTCTGTACACCCCTTTAGGCTAAGTGGTTTTCTGCCTTCCCTACCGTTCGGCACCAGCCTATGGTTTGGAAGAAAACTATCCAGTAAGCATAATAGGTGTACCCTCCTCAACCTAGGAGTACTCGTATCTTGAGAGAAGGTGATGATAAAAGACAACTGAATAATACCTTATTCTATTTCTCCCGAACTGGGGAAAAAGCAAAGGTGAAATAGGAGTAGCAATGAAGTACGCAGTTTGGTCGTGAATTATAACAGTCGCAATTTACTTTGCCCTCTTTCTAATCTTTTTTATTTTGTCTTTAGTTATTAACTTCTGCACACCTTACTTAGGCTAATTGGTTTTCTTCATTCCCTACCTTTCGGCACCTGCCTATGGTTTGGAAGAAGACTATCCAATAAGCGTAATAGGTGTACTCTCCTAAACTAAAGAGCCCTCGCAACCTGAGAGAAGGTGATAATAAAAGACAACTGAATAAACCAATTCTATTTCTCCTGAACCTGGATCCATCCTCGAAGAAGTCCCTTCGAGTTCGTATATAACCATACGATGGATCTATCCAATGGAAGTGGATGTCCGTAGTAATACGGGGTGTTCTGAGAAATACAAAGGGTAAAAGAAAGAGCGGCAATGACTTATGCAACTTGGATAATCTAAAAGCTAGTATTTTTATGAAAGTTCGGTCAACTTGGTCACTGAGTCATAGTCTATGGTCGGTCAAAGGTCGCTGCCAAAGAGAGAGAGAGAAAAGAAACACTCAGCGTGCACTCTAACCTAGATCAGAATGGTTATCAATTTATCTAATCAGGAAACCTCCTACTGTAATCTCAAATTCTCCTCCAAACCTGAAAGAAGAATTAGTCGGGATCACCCGATTAGTAAACCAACTCATCAGTGAGAATCAGGATCCAACTATCATTGCATGATAACTTGATGGAAGCCACTCAAGTTATCACACTCCAGAAGGTATGCGCATGCCTGGCAAGTTTGCTTTATGTTTGAAACTCCCGATGTGATTTTTGCCCCATGCTCTTATGACCTTGACGAAAGCCAACAAATCATAAGTCACATGTCAAGTTCTGCCCGTCATTGTCCAGGTTAATTTGAACCCACCTGTACATACCCTTGACGAAAGCCAACAAGGTAATACGACTGTCCCAAACCAACACATCTATCTATGCTACAAATGAATACCCCAGCAGCTACCAAGCACTATGCCTTGACGAAAGCCAACAAACATAGCTTGAATACTACTGACGATCCATAAGATACGACGGAGGGCTACGGCTGGTTTTCGGCGAAAAACCTTTAACGTAATGAACTTGATCTCGTTGAAGGAAACTGATAGCTTTTTATAAAAATATAGTGGCGAAAACCTTTTGCTAAAGAGGTCACTCCCGGTGAAGGGATCTTGGCCCTTTTCTCGTGGAATGAGGTGCACGATATTCCAACTGAATACCGCGATGCAAAGCAACTTGTAATCGACTATATTGAAGTTATTACCCTGACGTAAACTTCTTCCCAAGGGGTCACTCCCGGTGAAGGAATCTCGGCCCTTGCCTCATCGAATGAGGTGCGGGATATTCTAACTGAATATCACTATGCAAAACAAAAAGAAACATCTTTGTAATAACACCTTTTAAAATTTGTTCCAACAACATCAAATATAGGTTTGTTTTATCTTGCATTGATAAGAATCAACGCAATCCCATCAATCAATCACCCCAGAAAAGAACGAAAATATAATGTACGTATATGTCATCCGCATTCGCCACTGGGTCCCGTCATCACCCGTTAGGTTACTTAACTAACGACAGAGCGGGGGCTGGACTAGCGTGGTTGTAAAACATATACAACATCTAATAGTATATATACCAAGATACAATAATCGCTCCAGGCGTAATAATATGCAACATTACAGAAAAGTAATAAGCATCACAGAACAATAGAGATAATCTGGGATCCCCGGGTTTCACAGAGCCGCTGCTAAAACCTGACGTTCCCCTAGTCATGTGGATAGCCTGTGCAATGAAACCTAGACCCCTATGGGTGCGGCAAGTTATCCGCCAAAACATGAAGCGAGGTAGTCCCCCACAGCATAGTGAATGGAACACCCGGCACTTCACGGAATTCGGTAAATTGAGCACCCCTCCTTGGGTCAACCTGTACCCCCTACGAGTGCGGTGAACAGTCTGCCAATTCTATAGTGAGGTCCCTTTGCCTCTCAAAGCCATGAGATACGGACCAGTTGCTCTCCAGAACTCGGCTATCCGTGCACTCCTTCGCGGGATAAACCTAGTATATAAATAAAAATATGTACAACGGGTACATCGACATCGATCCGGTCGTTCCCCAAAAGAATATTATACAAACAGGCAGTGACGGCAGTCCACATGTTGGACGCTCGCCCCGCAATATCAAATGTACAAATAAATTCAAACTGCACTATCATTGCACCCTGCTATCCACCACGACATATCCGCAACATCACAACACAACACAGAACATCAACGCGAATGTCACGTTCGCAAACCCTTCTAAAAGAACTATAACAATCAGACGCGGTTTACTGATCAAATGATATTCCCGGTCGGAGATATAATGTAAATACTGCATACTAACATGTTTAAAATTTCTATCGATAAAATTTCCCGAAGTGGGCCCCACAAACTTCTGCTGTACAGTAACAAAATATGGGCCCAAACGAAATATTTCAGAAGCCACAATTTCCCAAGAAGAACTCACTGTAGAAATTTGGAGTACCAATCTCACAAAACTGTGGCGGATCCGCGGCCAAACCCTTGTTTAGGCCGCGGATCCGCGGCGTTTCTGTGGAATTGGGCCACCAAATTTCACCAGTTTTCTAATAAAAGCCTGCTCTGTTTTCTGGTATGTTCAAAATAATTTTTGGGCCATTTTAAAAATCGACAGAAACTTTGAACATGGAAATTGTAGTTTTTGAAAATCGGTTCGATCGATGTTTTAAACATGTTAGCACAAGTTAGTATAGCTTAATGATGAGGCTCTGATACCACTGTAAGTCCACGGTAGCGCCCCGGCCGTCTAACAGACGCCAAATGCGGAACAAAAACTTTTTACGAACTGGCGCTATCGTTTACTGTAACCCGGATCTGCCATTAAAGCTAAACTAACAAAATGCAAAGGGGGTAGAAACGTTATACCGAATGATCCGAGTCCTTCGGTCTTCAACCATCATCCCACGCTTGTTGCGGCTGATCCGATCTCCTGAATTTCCAATCTTCTCGTCCAGGTGGCACCACGTCGACGGATCTTTAAACGGGCTCCCGCCTCTGAACCGAGGCAACTCGATCGTCAAGTTTGCTAAAAGAGACTACCAAGATGAAGTAGAGAATGAGTATAACACTTTGTCTCGTTACGTCCAAGGCTATGGACGAACGGTTAATGAAGTTGCCTTTTGGATCGGGTGATGGAATGAAAAATGAGCTATGAAATTTCCTTACACCTTAAACTTTGTAATCTTTTTCCAAAAATCAAAAATCCCTCACCCACAATGAAGTGGCCGGCTAATATAAAGGAGAGGAGGGAGGTGAGTGTAGGAGTATCAAGTGGTGACATTAAGCATTCATCCTTATCATAACCATTAAAGAAAGAATGAATCATCAAAAGACATTAAGTGTAAAAGCATGAATCATGAAGCCTTGTCATCAACTCTTTAATGCAATAGAATGAGTCACTAACCTAGTCACAAATCATGAAGCTTCCACACACAATGACTCACCCAAAGAAGAAAAGATAAATCCGCATTTAACCGAATGTTAAATACAGCTGATAGAAAACTGGAAACTGGCAACTTCCAAAAGTGATCCTGAAACGAATTTCAGGATAACCCCGTATCAGTATAAACATACCCGCATTTGTATTACGACCGAATACAAATGCAACTGAGACAAAGATATTATATCTACACAGTATAATACTGGGTTCTGGCTTAAACCAAAGCCTACCAGTATTATCTGCCGGAAAACTGACACGTGCGAAAACGCACATGCATTTTCCGAACATTGCCATAAACCCATACGGCCTCTACAACGTTTCGCCGGAACTTGGGAAAGTGTCTGTTGGGGACTCTAATGACTCATCAACACACTGGCACTGGGTATAACCCCTAGCACGTCAGAGGTACTAGCTGTACGTAACGGTTTGCCTATGTATTGATAGGAAGGGAAGCTGACGAGCGAACTCATCCATAAACCCTTCTGAGCCTGATAGGGACAATGTATATACAGTCCGGTCCATTCGTCTAAAGAGTATCGCATATCGAGTCTAGAGGGGTGGATAAAGTCAGACCCCTAATAACGCGATAAATCGTGTCGGCATGAAGCCCATCACCTCGGCCGAGGATTCCTAGTGATGGCCACCCATGAACTGCGCGACATCAACCCCCAATACCGGGAGAGACGAATCCCCGACGATCCGCTCACTTGCCTCCAATGTGGCACGGGACTGTACCCAACTAAAACCTGTTTGCACAACTCCTTTGAGCGTGGTAGAGTAGTAATCTAAGCACAGTGGGAACTCACACGAGACAAATGACGATCTCAGGTCGATGAACTAACTTGTACACATGTCACTAGGGAATTGCTATCTGACGATATGTATAATACCAACTAGGAGGTTCCCGGCGAGTCCTGTCCGGTGTACTCATAACTCAATGAGCACCTATATACATCTTTGGTGAACAAACTGACACCAATGGCTTGTGAGACCGGCCATCGTCCCTCGTCGGGGTCTCGACTGTATACACTAGTCTACTCTGGAGTATCGATGCCCTGTCTCGAAACTCCTACGACTAGGGACACTTTAAGGATGTGCTTACAGACCCCAGCTCCCACATATATGATCGCCATCATACTGCTGGTAGTCAAGCAAGAATCCTATGGGCTCTATCAATATGCAATAGCGAACTAAAGCATATTTACGATGATAAAGACAAACCAGATAGCATACTATCTTCTCGAGCAAGACTGTAATATCGATATAGGTCCCGCCTCAATCATTGCAATCACGTACCTGCGATCCAATAATTGATTTTGAGGGCACTATCTTCAACAGAGTCTAGGGTGTATATATATTTTGGAACCTAGGCTTGACCTTACAGAACTTAGACTTGGCTGGGGGGTATTAGACCCGAACTTTCGTTGTGTAAGTTGACCTTAATTGATGGAGTAGGTGACTTAAGTAGAGTGATGTACTGTGTGTATGTTCCGCGGCATACTTACGATACGCTACTTCTCTTAAGTAGCCTTAGGATATACATTTCTTATGCACTATATTTCTATTCGTTTCTTGATTTATTTTCATCGATACCTGCTTAAGGTTCCTATCACCATGGCTTGAGCGCGGATAAAGCTGCTGCTAGAGATGCAGTCAGAGCGAGCTTGTCATGGACAAGCGCTGACCATGATGTTTTCTGGTGATATAGGGACATAGCGGTATTGTGTTTGTGTAGGGTTACTAGGCACACTCATGAGGTTCCACAAGGCATCAACCATGCCAAATTAAAAAAATTCATGTGCCGAGAAACCCTAAACTAGATCGTTAACTAGAGGTAAAGGCGAAACTACAACTAGTTAACAACTTAACTAATAAATGAATGGAAATACAACCTTTATAGATCCGGTCCTCCACCTCCAAAGCTCCGTGACTACGTCCTTTCGCTGCGATCACCGGAATCCCGGACTCTAGCGATGGTTTCGTCGGAGAAATGAGCGGGCTAGGTCGTTGACTTCGATGCCGAAGATGATCTACGTCGAGGCAACTCTAACTCAGGCTCCATCTTCACTTGGTCATGAAACTTGTGAAGATAACACACTCTACTACATGGCAAGTGGTAGAGGATGAAGAAATAGGAAGTTGGTTCACTTTGGATTTGGATTTCTCACTTGATTTCATCACTTAGAATTTTCTAGCAAGCTTTTTCTTTCTTCATGAAGAAGATGAAGAAGAAGAAAAGAAAAATGAATTAATTAATTAGAAAATTCAAGTGATTCTTATCATAATGCAACCATGGGTGAGTTAACTTGTGTAGAGAATAAACTAGGGTTTAGGTGTAATGGTTAGGTTAAGGCAAAAAACAAAATGGCAAAGACTTTCAAAGCTTCATGAAGCTTCATGAATAAAAAAAACCAAGCCTCCACTTTAATCTTGCCAAAATGAATAATGAAAATAAATAAAACAAATTAAAACCTAACCATTAACCTAAAGATGGTTTAAAGCAAACATACACCCAAGTTTGCATGCATCAACGAACATGATACAATCAAGTGCACAAATATATATCATATATACAATGTGCACATTCTAGTGAGAAAATAATCTTAAGTGAACCAATACTAGTTAATGTAAAGTAATATATCAAATATATAATTATACATTAAATCATTAAATGAACACTTGATTTAATGATCCGGTCATTCTGTATATAACCGACTAATATCAAGTGTATCAATGTGTCGAATCAACACTTGATTCGGTAATCCGGCTATATCTCATATAACCGTCCAATGATACATATCACGAGAATAGAATACAGTATCACATACTGGTATTATTCTCGGTCCCGCACATATCTCATATGCGCTCCTATTTCGTTTCGCTTGAGCCAGGAAACCTCTGTGTAGGACTCTAAAGACTCGTCAATACGCCGGCAGCAGGTGATGATCATATCAAACACCCACAAGCCACAAGCGGTCTGCTAAACGTAATGGCCACCTGGGTATTGAGCGATCAGAAGATCAACGAGCAATCCCTCTCACACTCCCGTGAATCCAACCAGCAACACTTACCGTACAGTCCGGTCTCGTCGTCTGATATGTCGCATATCTCGCCTAGGGGTGGTAAACGTCAGACCCCAATAGCTCAATAAGTCGTTTCGATATAAGGTCTATAACAGTTCGAGAAACTACTGGTAACACTTACCAATAAATCTCAGCAACCCTGGCCAGGGATTTCCGGTTATAGCCAATCGAACACAGCGCAACATCAACTCCCTTTACCGGGAGAGACGAATCCCCTCATATCGCTCATTGCATCCATGTGATTCGGGACTGTACCCAAAAACAACCATTTTGCATGCCCTCTTGGACGTGGTAAGGTGGAAATCAAAGCACAGTGGGAATCACACAAGACTCTATGACGATCTCGGGTCTACAGACTAACCTGTACCTGTGTCACCAGAGAACCGCCATCTGACGTAAGGTATAATATCAACTGGGAGTTCTCGGCGAGTCCGTCCAGTGTTCCCAGTCTCCACTGAGCACCCATATATCATCTCTGATGTCAAACACCAATGGATATGGGATCATCCATTGCCCATCTGTATGGGTCGAGAGGGTATATGCTAGTCTACTCTGGTATATCGATGCCCCGTCTCGATACACCCACGACTAGGGACCTTGAAGGATGTACTTATAGACTACCATGTCCCCACTAAAATGATCCGCATCATAGTCCAGGTAGTCAAGTACACATCCTAAGGGCTTTACCAACATGTAACAGAGAGACAATCAGTGTACACGTTAAGATAAAGAGCAACCAGACGGCATACTCTCATGTCGAGCAAGAAAGTCCTCCCTATATATGTCCCAGCATCCACTACAATATACATCCTATGTATAGTAATGGCTTCTAGGGCATACATATAACTAACAATCTCCCACTTGCACTAGGGCCATCTGTAGCAGTGGTTGCAGTATCTCATACTCAACCATCCAATAATCGTCTCTCTCTGGGAAAAGGCCTTTGTGAGTGGATCCGCCGTGTTGTCCTCTGAGTCTGCTCTCCTAACCTCGATCCCCTGGAGATCAACCATCTCCATGATCAGGTGACACTGCCTTAGAATATGTCTGGATCATTGATGGGATGGGCGTTCCTAGGCATAAGCCACAACTCCATGGTCACACAATGGGAGGAACGAAGTTCATCTCATGAACTAATATACATCCAGACTGCCTCCTTGGTAGCATCTTAAGTAGCGATGTATCCAACCTTTATCGTCTAGTATGCCACGGTATCTAGCTTGGAACTCTTCCAACATACCGTCCCTTTATTAAGGGTAAAGATAATGCCTGTGACTGACATTCAGTCGTCCTTATCACCCTGGAAACTTTCCAGTGATTCTCCCCAGGATCGATTGATACCATCTCACTACATCTAGTGAGAATCCTAACATCCATTTAGATCCATCTCATAGATCCAAAACCCAGGATTTAGGAGGTATCATCTTGATCCTATATGGAGAATCCTTGTGATAAGCGGAGATTGACCGAGCGTAGCATAGGAAACTCCTTCCCTGTCAAGAGTATATCATCCACGTACTCTACGAGGATCACCACCATACTCTCTACTACCTTTTTGTATATAGTAGGTTCATCTACCATTTTGATGAAGTCAAACTCTTTGACTACCACATCAAAACAGATGTTCCAACTCCGCGATGCCTGCTTTATCACATAAAACATCTTGCTCACGTTTCCGCTGCTCCCACTGTCTACGAAGCTCTCTAGCTGTGTACTTATAGACGCTCTTTTCTAAAAAAATCATTTAGAAAAGCAGTCATGACACCCAACCGCCAGATATCATAGTCATGGTATGTAGCCGTGGCAAGTAGGATCTGGATGGACTTAAGCTTAGCTCCTTAGAAAAGGTTTCATCATAATCCATACCTGGTCAATGATGCAAACCTTTAACAAGTCTAGCTTTGAAAATCTCAACTTTTCCTTGTGCACCAAGTAATCTTCTCAAGATATACTTGCTCCTGATGGGGATTTAACCCTTCAAATAAAGCAACCAAAGTCCATACTTTGTTGGTGTATAAGGATTCCATCTCAGATCGCTAAGCATCCAGCCATTCTTATAGAGTCCCACTCCTGATGGCCAGTTCGAATCTAGTTGGGTCATTATCTCATGATGCAATCCTCGCTCCCACTGTCATAGAGAAACAGAAGTATCTCTCAGGTGGGTGAGGAACCCTACTAGATCGGCGGAGAGGCTGAGCTTCGTTGGTAACTATTGAATCCTTTGGTTCTTCCAAATCATCAGCTGCAGTTTGTATAGCTGGAACATTTCCAGTTCTACATAACAGATCTTTCCTCGAGGTTGTCCGAATTTTGCTTTTTATACATAGGCTGGACAACCCCAAATCTTAACTAACTTAAGATATGGGCTCTTCCCTTTCCATATCACATATGAAGTGGTAGGCAACTGATTTGATTTGAACCCTATTCAATAGGTATGCAGCTTCTCAAGTGCATAACTCCCTAAAGAAAATAGGTAACTCAGTAGTACTCATCATAGAGCACACCATATCATATAGGGTGTGACTGCCCCGTCCCGATACACCGACATGCTATGGTGTATTCGGAGGAGTAATGCTGAGAGAGAATCTCATTCTCCTTTAGAAAAGTCCAAGAATTCCGTGCTCAAGTATTCTCCTTCTTGATCACATCAAAGGAAATAATACTTATACCCGTTTTGGTTCTCTACTTCTAACTTATATTCTGTGAATATCTCAAAAGGTTCGGACTTGTGTTTCAACAGAAACATATGTCTGAATCTAAAGAGATCATCAGAGAATGTAATGAAGTACAAAGAACCGGTCTTGGCATGTGTAGACAGGGGACCTTCATACATCAACATGTATCATCCCAAGAGTACACTAACTCTTTCTCTGCTTCGAATAAACAGAGCTGTGGTCATCTAATCTTTGGGACACGACTGGCAAATTTCACAAGATGTAAATTCAAACTAATTTAAATATACATCTAAATGTAACTTCAGCTAGTCGGGTCGCATTGATATGACCTAGTCTACAATGCCTCAAGAAGGATCCGTTCATTTCTGAACTCTTCCTCTTGTGTGTGTTCCGTATACTAAGAACTGTAATTTGATTTAGAACATCAATGTTTTTAGATAACGTGCCTGAACCGATCAACTTTTGATATAGGAAATGTTCAAAACATTATCGAACAATACAAAATTTTATCATTTCTTTACTAATAAAGAGACTGATATGATTTTGTATATCAGGTTCGGTATCTAATAACATTCGTTCAGAATCAATGTACTTGTCATACAGGGTGACAGTGACCAACAGACTTGGCTGCAACACTTGCACCGTTTTCTTTCTCATGAAACTTATCACCTGTTCTTTACCTACCTGTAGCCCATGTAACAGATTACATATGCGGGATCCTGATCCTGTATCACATACCCAGGACGTAAAGGATACTGAGAAACAGTTCTATGTAACGAACACACCCGAAGATGATGCATCATATGCACTTTCTTTGTTTGGGCGGCACGGGAAATCTGGTATTCCCCAATTTCCTGCTCTGTCTTATAACAATTATAAGTTGGAGCGGGACCAACGTTCCCCAGCTCAGTATAACAAGCGGGTTCGGTCAATACATCCATATTACTATCTTGATTAACGCATGATATGGTCGCTACCTGGAGAGAGAGAGAAGAAAACACTCTGCGTGCCCTCTTGAAAAATTAGATTGGTTATATATTTTATCTAATCAGGATGGCTCCCACTGTTTTTATCAAATCTTCCTTCAAACCCTAAAAGGAAAGACTAGTCGGATTAATTACACGCTACAAGTTCGCCAATCTTTCAGCCAGGCCAGTGTCGGTACTTTGAGGGAGGTTCCCCGTGCTTTCGCACGGACCTAATTAAAGTAAACCTCGTTTTCCTATAGGCGTAACCCCGTTGACACCTTTCTAGACACCTACTTGATCGGCTAATTGTAATGTGTAAAACTTTCCCAGGAGTAACAATTACTCACAGCGGGTATCGGGATCCAACTATTTCATAGAAGGTATGCAATCTCATTGCAAATTTCAACACTTGAAATTCCCGATAATTTTGCCCCTAGTGTCCTATGACCTTGACGCAGGCCAACAAACCATAGTGCGCTAGTCAAGTTCAACCCGTCATTTCCTGATTGAATTAAACCCACCCGCACGACCCTTGACGCAGGCCAACAAAGTCGCAGGACTACCCTAATCCAATCTGCATCATATGCATAAACAGATGAATACTAGTTAGCTACCGCACACTACGCCTTGACGCAGGCCAACAAACGTAGCACGAATACTAACTACTACTTATCTGAAATGACGGAGGGCTACGACAGGTTTTTCTGAAACCTATTGCGTAATGAACTTGATATCGTTGTAGAATCAAATGATTTTAAAATGGAGTGTTTTTTTGGCTTTTCTAGTTTTGCTAAAGGGGTCACTCCCGGTGAAGGGATCGTCGGCCCTTTCCTCATCGAATAAGGTGCAGGATATATCATATATACCGCTGTGCAAAGCAAAAACTATAGAAGCAATCAAAAGACAAACCGAGGGGTGTAGCATCTGCCAGTTATTGCTAAAGGGGTCACTCCCGTTGAAGGGATCTCGGCCCTTTCCTTATCGAATAAGGTGCAGGATGTTCTACAAGGAACTCCGCGATGCAAAGCAAGAACTATAGCTACCTCTTTTTGAAAATTCGATTCCACAACATCTTTTAGGTTTCTTTTCTTTCATTAATCATATTAATGAAGTCGCATCATTTAAGTTACCTAAACATCACAGATAAATACGACATACACTTATGCCATCCGCATTCACCTCGATGTCCCCCCGTGCACCGTTAGGTTAGGTAACTAACGGCAGAGCAGGGCAGGGCTAGCGCGGGTGTAAAACATAAGTAACGTCTATATAATATATCATATATATTATATACAGTATTTATCACAGAACATCAAATGATTACATCACAGATATCACAACAGAACAATCATATGAAACATTGGATATACTAGGACGTCCGTGTTTTCAATACGAGCCAGTATAAAACACGGATTCCACGGTCATGATGAATAGCCAATCCCACACCCCTAGACCCCTACGAGAGCGGAAAGCAACCCTACCAATCCTAGAGTCAGGAGACCCGGACTCGACTCCTCTAGTTGGTCTCCCACTGGACTCCAGAACCCGGTTACTTGTGCCCTCTTCCTTGGGTCTATCCTAGTGCGGAAAAGTAAATAATATACAAATGGTGACATCATCCGCAACCTGGAAGTGCCCCAATAAAAGAATATTACATACAAGTTTTTACATGAATGAAAATGAAAAACACTCATCTCACAGAAAACCCCCCGGATATTCAAACACGACGATCCAATATAACATATCCAGCAACACATAACATCACATGTCATCAACGTAAGTAAATATGCGCATCCCAATTTTCGTTGACATATAGCAACGAAACCGGCAATATCATATATTACACTTACGGTCGCAGAAAAGAAAGTGTAAAACTACAACAGTTGGAATCCGCAACCTCTTTAGACATCGCATGCCTAACCATCTTAATTCCTTAGACATCACATGCCTAACATTTATAAACCCCGCATTTTAGTCTCATTATCGAAAACACTTTTCAATATCTAGTCGGGCAATTCAACAAGATTCCCGACAAGCTGATCGAATGCTCGTCGCAAACTTTAGTAGACGGCCGCATCCCCAGATGCCGTCGACGAAGTGCACTAAGGCGGAACACCGTTGCCGCGAGCACCCGAACGGATGCTTTTGGCGACGGGGTTCTCCTACAGTCACTTGGTCGGGGCTATGGGGCATGGCTGTCTATTAAGTTTACCCGGCGAGTATCCGCGTACGCTACGTGATTGCGACGGACTTTTGATCACATCAAAATTCTGTGGCAACCGATCAAGTGAGACTAAAGTGCTATGTTTATAACATCCAAATCAGTTATCTCATAACTACTTGTGGATTCCAAATATTGTATCACATTCCAGATAAATAGAAAATGTTAAACTTTCCGATCGAACAATCAAACACCCAAGTTTTCCCAAATAGCTCAACGCTTGAAATAAGTTTAAAAAACATCCATTTCATGCCACAGTACTAACGGTCCAGCCGTAGAAGGGTAAAGCCAACGCCTCACATGTGGCATGCCGTACTGCCCCAAACCCTAAGGTTCAAAGGGCAGTTCAAGATGGTCATATAATCTAGTTAAGGTTTGTTGTCTTCTAGAGGGTCCATCGCGTTACTTGCACTACTCAGAACGTCCTTAAACCACGGAAAGATCCAATACCTGGAAATTTCCCGGTAGGGTAAAAAGTGGGTATTTATATCCGGTCGAACTTTTTAACATGTTCTAAAATTACCCGGAAAAACACATAGACGAAATTAGACTTCCCGATCGAAACACCGAGTCCCCAATACAACCCAGAAAACTCAACTCTTGAGTGAAAATTAAAAATTCCCAGAAAAGTCAGGAAACTAAATAGGACATTACTGTGCAAAATTTTATGAAAGAGGCGGCCGTACGGCCGCGGAACCGCCGCACGAGCCATGCTCGTGCCGCGGTTCCGCGGCGACTTGATCGATTTAGAAGCTCGTTTTGCATAGTAACTGATTTGTATGTCAAAAACTATCTATTACCGCAATCAAGAACGGTGTCGCTTGAAGCTAGCCGGTGAGTACGGGTCGGTCCACAGGGATGTTGTGAATCTCCTAATCGCGCTAACGAGTTAATTCTGAAGGGTGTTCGGATTAATTATTAAATCTAAAAACCTAATTATTCTATCTACGATTATCTAGATCTATTCTTGCTAGGGTTAGGTTTAGGGATGGTTTGGAAATGCAAGTAAATCTCAACGCTTTCTATACCCGAATGAAGATCTATGAGGAGTTAAGGTAATTATCAATAAAGGGGATTAGATCCATTCGGGAAGGTGTTCCTTCCTCTAGGTTCTTGTCCTTCCTTTAGAGATCCTTACCCTAACCTCCATGGAAAACGTACACAACTGGGCTTTTACACTACGGTGTCACAGCTACTTCGAGGGATAGGGTGCCGTAGGGCGCGGTGTGTGCGTGTATGCATGGAGTCCTATTGAAAATATATGATGGGTAAGAAAGGGATGAGAGATCTCATCTCTCAAAAGCCTTCCCCAAAGCTAACTCTAAACAATTTCCTAGGGCAAGAAATTAAATCTACCTAGGGCAAAGAATTGAAATCTAAACTAGGGCAAGGAAATAAATCTACTTACAGATGCATTTCTCCAATCATCAACGCAGGGTTGTCAGATCTGAATTTCTGAATTGAAGAGAGGCACCGATGCTCTCCATAAAGAATTTCTGAATTTATTATTAAAAGGAGGCATAAGAAATTACAATAATTAGAGTTCCTATTTATAGAGAATAGGAAACCCTAGGTTACATTTTGATCCGTACATCTGCATTTACAAAAATACCCCTTAGGAAGACTATTCAGAGCCGCCTTCACATTATGGTAAAATTTTCACCAAGTACGGACACTAGATGGCCGCGGAACCGTGGCGGGAGTAGGGGTTGGGCCGCGGTTCCGCGGCCCAATATGAGGCTTGAATGCTGAAAATTTCCGGTCTTGCTCTGGGCTTCCTGGGCTTCCATATTCTTTGGTTCTTTTATCAAAATAGCTTCTACGTTGGTTCCAGATCTCCAGTGAACAATTGTAGTGAACTTTTAACCGTTCGGTTTGTAATCTTGGATCTTGTGCTGCCTTTATACTGTGTAAAATGATCTTTTGTGTAGGCCTTATCAAGGTCCTTCTATTTGTTGGTAAAAGTCCACTTTTGCATCGTCTTTTCATCGTTTTCACTGTTTTCTATCCAAGAACCTGTAACCTGTAACATGTAGCAGACATGGGTCAAAAGCACCTGTTTTCATTGTAAAATGCATAAGAATGGGGAACATAAAATACAATATTATGGTGTGAACAAATACCCCCAAATTTATCTTTTGCTCGTCCTCGGGCAAACTTATTTTTTTATTCTCGATAAAAATCTAACCTAGCCGCACTTTCGCAAGGAAACGCGATTGCACTGAGCACGTGCAACAAGCCGTTAAACCTCTAGGTGTCCCTAGTAGGAGGATTGTTGTCTCCTGAGGGTTTTCAGCGGATTACACCCACAAAATCCTAGCAACTTGGCTTTTCGACTTTTGTTCTCCAATTAAGTTTTCCAACACGGAATTCTATTATCGTCGACTCATAAATTATCTACCCATATTCTTCACACTTCCTCATCATCTAACTTAAGATTATATATGTTCTATAGACTTGCTTTGCTTTCGGCATCTCTTAAGTTTTCCTTCTAGGGTTCCATCTCCACTTAGGAATTTTTATCAATTCTACTAAAGATACAAGTTCTATTCTTCACTCCTTTCTCTCATCTAAATCCCAATCACATACCCCTACGTGTGTGTATAAGTCACCCCTACACTTGGAAATTCAAATCAAGCTATCATACCCTTGTCCGTTGTCCAAAGCACGTCGTAATTGGTGAATTTTTAATTAAATTTCGCTTACACATTCTTCATGCGACCGTTAATACTTCTTGAGGTACCAACAACCGATTACAAGATGTGTTTGCACATTAAAGCGTAATTCCGAGTCTTGCAACACCCAAGGCTTTAGCAGTGACTCCCAAACCAGTTGGTCTAAGGCACTAGGTGATGAAGCACCCTCGCTAAATATTTTTCTATTTTTTGCAGCCTTAAGTAATCACAAAAACCAGTGTCCATTTTTTTTTATTCTTTATTCACACTTTTTTTTCTTTTATTTTCTTCGTACTAAGGACTTTAGACAAGAGCATTTCAAGGTCTCTTCTACTATTCCAAGTTTCAAGGTGCGTGATTGTGCAAATTATAGGGTATACGTTTTCAGAATCTAGACTTAAGCTAGGAACTATTTTTCAAACTTATACTCTAATAAAAGCATCAATACTTTTCCTTTGTTTCAACTTAGCCCAAGAAGTGAACCCAAAATTTGCCTATTTCTAAATAAACTACAAAAACATATACTTTCTACCGTTAAATTTTAAGGAAGGTTATTTTTAGGGTTTTTAATTCACTAAGTCTAAGATCTAGTTGTTCCTAACCAGTAAACCTATTTGTCAAACTCAAGTCAATTAGCCAAAATTGAATACAATAATTTTTATAATTTTTTCAATTTTTTCAATTTTTATGGTTTTTAAAATAAGTATGCCAATGCAAAAATATGTACAAATGAATGCGAAGGAAGAAGACGTACCGAGCATACCCCCAATCTTAAACTTGACAGTGTCCTCAATGTCATGTTGCACCAAGAGGGTCAAAATACCGGCACTCCCCTGTTTATTTATTTATAATTTTTTATATATTTTTTTAATTTTTTGAAATTTTTTTTATATTTTTTTATAGAAAAAGAAAACAAAAAATATATATACATATATACAACAAAGTTCCCCCCAAACTTAAGCTTGGCCTTACACAAGCCAAAGGTTAGCACCAACCATTCAAAAATCTTATTGTGGTAATGGTATAGTTGGTGCAAGAATGGGGTGTAGAGGAAAGAAATGAGAAACACGCGAGACCGTGTGGAAAGAAGAATGGTAGAATATGGTTTCGGTGGGGGAGAAGAAGGGCGGAAAGGAGAAAGAAGGGCCGCGCGATCTTGAGGGTGTAAATCGAGTGAATAAATTAGCGCAATTTGTGATGACCGGTGTGTTAAAAGCGATTGCGCTAACCTATCAACCCGTCGAGACATGGGGTCAAATCCCTCAAGATTCGCAAGAAAACATGGGTACGCCGAACTTGGTATAGGAGATGAAAGCATAACGGTCACTTGTACGGTCGGAACAATAGGAAGGACGAAAGGAAGTGAATTAGGGATAGTATCATTCTCACCGTAGTAAACTGTCTCGATCTTGAAAGATTCCATTAATGGTTCGAAACTACTGTAAGCAACCGAGTCTGATGGTTCAACAAAATTATCTGAAAATGTAAAGGATTCAAACTCGGGCGGTGAGTCATCAACATCGTCCAAAAAAGTGAAACACTCGCACGTGTTATCAGCTGTGAGAACTGTGTCAGATTCAAAAGAAAATTTTTCAAGATCACAGTCTTCAAGCGTGGTCGGGACGATGGAAAGGAGGGAGGGTGATATAACAGTCAAAGGTTCAGGAGGCTGAATTGGAAAATCCGACACATCAAACAAAAATGGTTCAACCTCAATAATATCCTCAATACTCTCCTCAATACTATCCTTATAATTCTCCTCAAGATTCAACTCATCCATGCTATTATCATTAAAATCATGACGCATATGAGGTTCGGGAGTAACATCTAATGACTCGGGATGATGAGTTGAACATAAAATTTCAATCAAATCGACAGGTTCATCATCCGAAATATTCCCGGCGTCTATATCCTCAATCAAGTGAAAATCAATTTCTTTAGACACCTCATCAAAAGCATGGATATGTATCAATTTAGGTTCTAGAGTGGAGGTGTAAAGGTCGAAAGGATTAAATGTGGTTTCACTCGAAAGGGTTCTTCACAATTTGGCAAATCAAGCACTACAAAATCACACAACTCATTTTTATTTTCAACAGGTGAACTATTTAGGGCAATCGATGGAAAACAGGAGTTGTGGGCTTTAATTGGGTAAGGGTAGGTTTGATTTGAAAATCCTCTCTCATTCTCACTCTGTCCAACCGCCTCCTTATACATTAAAAATTTTGAGCTAGCGGGAAACTAGCTACCGCTTCACTAGGTTGCATAAGGGCGGCTAAGGACGCTTCCACATTCCTAGTCATTTTATTTGTTGATGTAATGTACGCTTCCAACGACTCTTCCAAACTAGACTTAGGTGGTGAGGAGGTTTCGGTAAAAGATTCAAAATGATGTGGATATGCAAAACTACCAACAGGCTGTGTAGAAACAGTGTCTAAGGAAGGTGGGAAGGTCGGGTATGACATGTAGGAAGTGGGTGGTTGGGCAGGGGTAGGGTCAACATGTGGATAAAAAGGTGAATAATCGTGCGGATCCCTAAAACTAGATGAGTGGAGAGGGGTGAAAGATCGACTGCGAGATTGAGCAATATGCTCAGCAATGGACATCGGCCTAGGTGTGACAGAAGGACTTGAAGAAGTGGTATCAACATATATAGGTAGTAAAGGTTGACTTGGTTGACACAAAATGGGTTGAAAAGTCAAACTGTTTCTCCTAGACGCCTCTATTTGATCTTTCAAAGATTTTTTAGGCAAGGAAGGATCGTCTTTAAATTGACCGAACAAATTGACGTACGACGCAAAATTAGATTCGGGATACCAAAATTCGGCTAATGATTTATTATGTGGGGTATCATTGTTGTAAGAAAGGGTCAAAGGAAAGAAGGTTTGTGGTGGTGCAAGGATCTATTTGCGGCCAAATATTTTGCAAGTTTCTATAAAAAAATTGTCCTTTTTATTTTTATTCTTTTTCTCTTTATTTAGAAAAATTTTGTTGCAAAAAGATTTTAGAGAAAAGATATGCAACAGCAAAATATTACTTGCAATCAATTTTATTTCAAGCGGGGCCTAAAAATCCTGCATAAGATCGTTATTTGGAAGGGAATATATTTTTAAAGTGCACAAAATCCTGCAGGCATATTTCAGAAAATATATTGAATTTTTTGCAGAGGAGAGCGACAGAAAACTTACAGTGCAAATTTCGTGCAGAGAGGACTCCAGAAGGGTGCGTTTCCGCGGTCAAAGAGGGCCTACCTCGGCGGTTCCGCGGTGAAGAAGTGGGCTCGGGTCCCCAGATTTTTTTCTGCGCGACAACTCGACAAGACGGCCGTGTTTCCGTGGCCTAAGGTGGGTTTTGGTTCTCCAGAAAAATTTCACTGTTCGGTTATTTAAAATCGCTTCTGTTCCGATGTTTAATTTCCTGTTTTGCTTTCTGGAAATTTCCAGATCCGAATTTGTATATCCTGCAAAATTCAAACGACAAAGTATCCCTTCCAAAAATAACAGATTATATATATTTTTATATTTTTGTGATTTTTCAGATCTTTATGATTTTTTTTTTAGATTAACCCGAAATTGCAAAAAGGAAAGTTCTACGCCATCCCCGGCAACGGCGCCATTTGATTTGTATGTCAAAAATTATCTTTTACCGCAATCAAGAACGGCGTTGCTTTAAGCTAGTCGGTGAGTTCTGGTCGGTCCACAGGGATGTTGTGAATCTCCTAATCGCGGTAACGAGTTAATTCCGAAGGGTGTTCGGATTAATTATTAAATCTAAAAACCTAATTATTCTATCTACGATTATCTAGATCTATTCTTGCTAGGGTTAGGTTTAGGGATGGTTTGGAAATGCAAGTAAATCTCAACGCTTTCTATACCTGAATGAAGATCTATGAGGAGTTATGGTAATTATCAATAAAGGGGATTAGATCCATTCGGGAAGGTGTTCCTTCCTCTAGGTTCTTGTCCTTCCTTTAGAGATCCTTACCCTAACCTCCATGGAAAACGCGCACAACCGGGATTTTACACTACGGTGTCACCGCTACCTCGAGGGATAGGGTGCCGTAGGGCGCGGTGTGTGCATGTATGCATGGAGTCCTATTGAAAATATATGATGGGTAAGAAAGGGATGAGAGATCTCATCTCTCAAAAGCCTTCCCCAAAGCTAACTCTAAACAATTTCCTAGGGCAAGAAATTAAATCTACCTAGGGCAAAGAATTGAAATCTAAACTAGGGCAAGGAAATAAATCTACTTACAGATGCATTTCTCCAATCATCAACGCAGGGTTGTCAGATCTGAATTTCTGAATTGAAGAGAGGCACCGATGCTCTCCATAAAGAATTTCTGAATTTATTATTAAAAGGAGGCATAGGGAGGCATAAGAAATTACAATGATTAGAGTTCCTATTTATAGAGAATAGGAAACCCTAGGTTACATTTTGATCCGCACATTTGCATTTACAAAAATACCCCTTAGGAAGACTATTCAGAGCCGCCTTCACATTATGGTAAAATTTTCACCAAGTACGGACACTAGATGGCCGCGGAACCGCGGCGGGAGTAGGGGTAGGGCCGCGGTTCCGCGGCCCAATAAGAGGCTTGAATGCTGAAAACTTCTGGTCTTGCTCTGGGCTTCCTGGGCTTCCATATTCTTTGGTTCTTTTATCAAAATGGCTTCTACGTTGGTTCCAGATCTCCAGTGAACAATTGCAGTGAACTTTTAACCGTTCGCTTTGTAATCTTGGACCTTGCGCTGCCTTTATACTGTGTAAAATGATCTTTTGTGTAGGCCTTATCAAGGTCCTTCTATTTGTTGGTCAAAGTCCACTTTTGCATCGTCTTTTCATCGTTTTCACTGTTTTCTGTCCAAGAACCTGTAACCTGTAACTTGTAGCAGACATGGGTCAAAAGCACTTGTTTTCATTGTAAAATGCATAAGAATGGGGAATATAAAATACAATATTATGGTGTGAACAGTAACTCCTAGAAAACCCTGCTTATTTTTCTGCATATATTTAATTCACAAAATTCCCAGTTTTGAAAAATTGTATAGAGAAGGGTTTTGGATTAGGGTTTCGGGTTCGATCGGACTTCTAACATCGTCTACACTTCGCCTAAAACTCTAGCTAGGCTCTGATACCACTGTAGGATTACTAGGCATACTCATGAGGTTCCACAAGGCATCAACCATGCCAAATTCAAAAAATTCATGTGCCGAGAAACCCTAAACTAGATCGTTAACTAGAGGTAAAGGCGAAACTACAACTAGTTAACAACTTAACTAATAAGTGAATGGAAATACAACCTTTGTAGATCCGGTCCTCTGCCTCCAAAGCTCCGTGACGACGTCCCTTCGCTGCGATCACCGGAATCCCGGACTCTAGCGATGGTTTCGTCGGAGAAATGAGCGGGCTAGGTCGTTGACTTCGATGCCGAAGATGATCTACGTCGAGTCAACTCTAACTCAAGCTCCATCTTCACTTGGTCATGAAACTTGTGAAGATAACACACTCTACTACATGGTAAGTGGTAGAGGATAAAGAAATAGGAAGTGGGTTCACTTTGGATTTGGATTTCTCACTTGATTTCATCACTTAGAATTTTCTAGCAAGCTTTTTCTTTCTTCATGAAGAAGATGAAGATGAAGAAAAGAAAAATGAATTAATTAATTAGAAAATTCAAGTGATTCTTATCATAATGTAACCATGGGTGAGTTAACTTGTGTAGAGAATAAACTAGGGTTTAGGTGTAATGGTTAGGTTAAGGTAAAAAACAAAATGGCAAAGACTTTCAAACCTTCATGAAGCTTCATGAATAAAACAAACCAAGCCTCCACTTTATTCTTGCCAAAATGAATAAAGAAAATAAATAAAACAAATTAAAACCTAACCATTAACCTAAAGATGGTTTAAAGCAAACATATACCCAAGTTTGCATGTATCATCAAACATGATACAATCAAGTGCACAAATATATATCATATATACAATGTGCACATTCTAGTGAGAAAATAATCTTAAGTGAACCAATACTAGTTAATGTAAAGTAATATATCAAATATATAATTATACATTAAATCATTAAATCAACACTTGATTTAATGATCCGGTCATACTGCATATAACCGACTAATATCAAGTGTATCAATGTATCGAATCAACACTTGATTCGGTAACCCGACTATATCTCATATAACCGTCCAATGATAATATCGCGAGAATAGAATACGGTATCACATACTGGTATTATTCTCGGTCCCGCACATATCTCATATGCGCTCCTATTTTGTTTTGCTTGAGCCAGGATGTAACGATCTAGAAATCGTTTTGTGTTTGTCTCTGTTTTTGGGTGAAATTCGTCGGTATTTTCAGTTTTATACCGATTGTGATCAAACGGCCATATCGATTTGCCAGCACCTAGTTTTGAGAAAATAAAGCTTGTGCGCACACTTTGAGAGTATATGGGATGTTTTGGTGCAATTTGAATTTTTCCCATTTTTAATGTTATTTTAATCCGGTTTGCACTTTTCTGGAAATCTTTTCTTTACAACTTTTCTTAAAATTCTCTAAGTTAATCTAAACCCTCATCATTGTAGAATGTGTGGACAAGGATTAAAGGGAAAAAGAAAAGAAAAGAATTGAAAAGAAAAGAAAAGAAGATGCATGAATGTGTTGACCAAGGGTTTGAATGCATTAAATGTTAGGAATTACCTAGGAAATTGCCTCTCTCTCTCCTCTCTCTCTCTTGGCCGAGCACCCCTCTCCCTCTACTGCACTTAGCCAATTCCCTTCTCATTTCTTTCATAATTCCTTCATAAATACTCAAATCCTTCACAAGTTTTCATAAAAATTACATCTTTGTGCATGTTTTCTCTTGTTCTTGACTTGGAGCATGCAAAGCTTGGATCTTGTTGTTCTTTCAGTTAGGTAATGATCCTTATCTCTTCTTTAGTTAGTTTTTGTGCTTTGTTGATTGATAAATTCTGTTTAGAATGTTTAATTAGGTTTTGATACGAAATATCGTATTTTGGTGTCGGATTGTGGTTTCTAGAACCTGCTGTGATCTGGGTTGTTTACTCAGAAAATAAACATAGTGAGTGTGTTGTACTAGAGGACCTGGAGCACCACCAGAGAGACGGACCCCAGACCACCGGCCTGGGCCGGCGACGGCAAGAGGAGGGGCCGGCGACGCCGTCCAACCTAAAGAGTTAGGGTTTGGGTCTTGGACTGTAGGTGTCTGCTAGGGTTTGGGTTCCTCTGGTCTTGTTGAAATTGTTTAGTTTTCACAGTAGGAAAATCTGGGATCAAATGTGCAGTTTCTAGTGTTTCGTGTTCGTGCGATACGTGTTACGACATGCGTCGTGCCGTTTTCGTGGTTTCGCGCTTAAGTTGTTTTCGTCGTGTCGCTACTCTCGTTAGCCACGATACGAACACTTAAGAGGTGGTTGTGTGTTGTTGTGTCGGTTAGTTATAGCTAGTTCGTATTTCGTAGCTATTATTGATATATGTATATTGTTGTTGTTTATATGTTGCAGGTTCGCAGACGAGGACTACGGACACTGCCACAGGGGGATTCAGGTGGTAGACTTCTTCTAGCTTGGAGTGTGGGTGAGTAGATTTAACATCTACAGGGGAATCGCCCGCATGGCGTTATGCGTCTGGGCTAGAAACCTTTACCTTTGTCGCATATTCTATATCATGTTTAGAATTGCGCATATACCTTACTGCTTAGTGATAGTTGTGTTTGGAGTAGTATCCTTAGGACACTGCACTATTATTGACGGCTCAGATTGCGAGAGCACTGATTGGATGCCACACACACCGTCAATAATTGCCATGTCATACACAGACCATATTTTAGAAATGATATTGTATGGTTAGGAACATTGTGACTTTGATACATATTTCTTATCGTTATATTTAGACTTGACATGCTAGTTCCTGTTTACCTATAGTATGTTGTACCATTAGTGCTAGGTACATATACACCTAGGGACATAGATACAGGTGTACATGCTTTTCATACTTCACCTATACCTGATAGGTATATTACATCATCACATAGATACATTTGTACTTGCATTCCATACTTTGTTTATACCTGATAGGTATATCACTTCAGCATACAGGTAGGTGTACTTGTATTTCATACTTATACCTGATAGGCATATCACATCACCATATAGGTAGATACCTATATTTCTGCTATACCGTTCATGTATTCATTTATTATCTGGTGAATGCTATGCTTTTCCTTTATACGCTTTCATTACAGTTTCATATTGCGTATAGTTTATTCATGGATTATCGCATTGTTATATGGATTTTTCATGATGTTTTCTGGATTTGGGAACCGTGGTAGTTCATGAAATTATGCATACATTGAAACACCCGGTTTCCTTGAGATGATATTATAGCATCCACCATGAGATTTATCGGTGCAGATATATATATCCTATGCGAGGAGGCGTCGAGAGCCGCATGAGGATACATGGTGGGGCCCGGAGGTACCCCGAAGCAAGAATGTTGTCGGAGTGAGCCGATGTCGCATTGAGGCGATGAGGCCTAGGGGAGCCATACTTTCCGGTGACATTACCAGAGACTCGGCGGATATCAGGGGGATACCGTTGGGAGTCATGTGCGTATCGATACGTCGAGAGGCGAGGGGCAGAGCGAGGCACTCGAGCTCTCGTGATAGCGTATGATACGTACTTATCAGTTTTTCTGTGTCGATGCTTGACACATTGGTTTCATGATATTTCTAAATACTCTTTGTATATATAACAGGAGATTTAGCCGCTGTTATATATTCCTTTACACCAATATTAGTGGAATGGGACGCTAATATATGTGTATTGCCCTCATCATATTTATATATGTCATTATATTTAGGATGTTAGAACTGTGCTGGAGATTTGACTTGAGACTCATGAGATTCATTGGGATTGGATGATGATATCGTACACACTAGAGATGTGAGATCCACTTAGTGTTGTACATATGATATATGTGAGATAGACTGATATTGTACAGACGAGATATGTGGGATTCACTAGCTGTTGTACATGAGATATAGGTGAGATATACCTGATATTGTACAGACGAGATATGTGGGATCCACTAGCTGTTGTACATGAGACATATGTGAGATATACCAGATGTTGTACATACGAGAGATGTGAGATTCACTTGTGTTGTACATTTGATATATGGGAGATATACTGTTATTGTACATACTAGAGATGGGAGATCCACTTACTGTTGTACATTTGATATGATAGATATACTGATGTTGTACATTTGATATGATAGATATACTGATGTTGTACATACTAGATGTGTGAGATTTACTTGATGTTGTACATTCGATACTTAGGTGAGATACATTTGATATTGTGTAGTTGAGGAGATATGACACTTAGATGATATGAGAGCGGATTTGAGGATTGATTGAGGATTGGGATTTTGATTTGTCATTGCTGGATTTTGATCCTACCACGATGTCAGGATTCCGTGGAAATGACATATTTCACTCCATACCTCATCTTTATATACTTGTGCACTGTTTCATGTATTAGGAGTACCTGTGAGAGTACCTTCATGAGAGTTGCACATTTACTTTCTCATATCCCCAGAGCATGATTATTGTATACTGTTGTCACATCATTATTGCTTGATATATTGGTGGTACTTGTGAGTGTACTTTCCATTATTTCGTACTCATGACCATTATATTTGAAATGTCATATATTAGATTCATGCTGTACGTTCATTCTCGCGATTACCTGCATATGTTATTTACTATTCACGAGTTGGCAACTCACCCCCGTTGTGCCACAGGTTTTGCTGGAGTTTCCCCAAAGTAGTCAAGGCAAGCTATTCAGCTTTTCAGCTTCACACTCATCTATCATCTTTTGGGTTGCGGATACCACTTTGCCTGTTAGTGTGCAGTTTTGCCCAGGTGGGTTTTTGTGGTTATCTCAGTGTATTGTATATTCGTTGTATATTGTACTCTCCATCTATTACCAGTTTGTTGTGACTTAGAGACTTGGTGAGGACGATTTGTATATATTGTGGATTTGTGGATTTTATACAATTTCCTTTCTTTTGTCTCTTATTTCTTCGCTACGGCGTCGTATATCTGTTGTGGTGTTGTTTTCCGCCGTTGGGCGTGGATTTTGCTCCCGTTTGGGATGCTTTACTTTATATTCATGTTGTACCCTTTTTAGGGGCTGGTTTTATAAAGGAGGTGCTGCCAAAATTTTAAAGGAAAATGTGGACTGTTTTAAAGAATTTGGGTTGTGATTTCAAACGTTTCAAAAATTTTATATTATCTTTTCCGTATTTTTATGGTTTAGATTTCTGGGTTTTGGCTTTCTTTTACTGCGTTACGTCTGGAGGCGTTGCGTAGTATTAGGGCCATCATGTACCATTTTTGGGTCGTGACACAGGAAACCTCTGTGTAGGACTATAAAGACTCGTCAATACGCCGACAGCAGGTGATGATCATATCAAACACCCACAAGCCGCAAGCAGTCTGCTAAACGTAACGGCCTCCCGGGTATTGAGCGATCAGAAGATCAACGAGCAAGCCCGCTCACACTCTGTGAATCCAACCAGCAACACTTACCGTACAGTCCGTTCTCGTCGTCTGATATGTCGCATATCTCGCCTAGGAGTGGTAAACATCAGACCCCAATAGCTCGATAAGTCATGTCGATATGAGGTCTATAACAGTTCGAGAAACTACTGGTAACACTTACCAATAAATCTCAGCAACCCTGGCCAGGGATTTCCGGTTATAGCCAATCGAACTCAACGCAACATCAACTCCCTATACCAGGAGAGACGAATCCCCTCCTATCGCTCATTGCCTCCATGTGAATCGGGACTGTACCCAAAAACCACCGTTTTGCATGCCCTCTTGGACGTGGTAAGGTGGAAATCAAAGCACAGTGGGAATCACACAAGACTCTATGACGATCTCGGGTCTACAGACTAACCTGTACCAGTGTCACCAGAGAACTGCCATCTGACGTAAGGTATAAAACCAACTGGGAGTTCTCGGCGAGTTCGTCCAGTGTACCCAGTCTCCACTGAGCACCCGTATATCATCTCTGATGTCCAACACCAATGGATATGGGATCATCCATTTCCCATCTGTATGGGTCGAGAGGGTATACGCTAGTCTATTCTGGTATATCGATGCCCCGTCTCGATACACCCACGACTAGGGACCTTGAAGGATGTACTTATGGACTACCATGTCCCCACTAGTATGATCCGCATCATAGTCCAGGTAGTCAAGTACACATCCTAAGGGCTTTACCAACATGTAACAGAGAGACAATCAGTGTACACGTTAAGATAAAGAGCAACCAGATAGCATACTATCATGTCGAGCAAGAAAGTCCTCCCTATATATGTCCCAGCATCCACTACAATATACATCCTATGTACAGTAATGGCCTCTAGGGCATACATATAACTAACAGTTTGTGTTGAGATCTCTCGTTTGAGGTGAATGTTCAGATCTGTACTGGATGATCGGGCTATTGATAGAGGCTGCCAGATTGAGAGGACTGTTGATATACAGCCTACCCCAGAGGCCACGATGCTGTCTACCGTGCAGACAGATGACCCAGCTGATGGAGGGCGTGATATCCTTCAGATATTGTCCTCCGTCGATCTGTCACGAGCGTTGTTGAACGGTTGAAATTTGAGATGAAGGTTGTCTCTTTGAGCGCGTGGATCTCAATTGGTTGGTTTTGAGGTGGAAGCCAAGCTATCTGCAAAAAAGTCCCGGGATGGGTGACCACCGTAGGACCCTCCGACAATCAAGTTAGCCAAGGAATTTGAGCAGAGTACTGGCTTATTGGATTAAAATTGCATTACCTGAGTTGTCTGAGAGAGGGGTTTATATAGTGGTCGCACGGAGCGAGCAGGCGCGAGATCTTCGCCTTCAGTTATGCCCCTGACATTACGCTTGTGTGAAAGAAGGGATCCCTTCATTAATGACGAGATACGCTTATTAATAGGGGATGCGCCAGCATGGGACGCGACATGTGGGGTGGCTGATATCTCGCTTCGGCGAGATACGTGGAGCCGTTACGGAAGCGCTAAGGCCCCATGCCCTCGTATGACCGGGAGAGCTGGGGAGGCTTAGCATGGCATGAAGCTTAGAGAAGAGCCGGGAGGCCGAGGAAGCTCAGCTCTATAATAGCTTGGAGATGAGCACAGGAGGATGGGTGCCAATTCGGTGGCTAGGGTGCTCTTGGGTAAGAGGTAGAGTGTAAGCTCGGGGATGAACTGAGGAAGGTCGTCAATACCCCATACTGATTTTATCTCGGTAGCCCCAGGAGTCTAATGAGCTGTCGCGGGTGACACGTAATTCGCCATGTTGTCACGACCCAAATGTGGCACATGATCGGCACTTAAATCACGTGACATCTAAAGTGAAGGGTTACGGCAGCGCCCCGGCCATCGAAACGCGGCCAAAATGCGGAACAAAAATTTCTAAACTAGCGCTACCATTACCCGATTTACGGATCGACTTTAAACCCTAATCTAGCAATCTAAACTAAGAGTTAGAATCATTATACCGAGTTGATCCGTGTCCTTCGGTCTTCATTCCAAGCTCCTAGCGGCTCCTTGATGTAGTTTGGTTGCCGGTCTTCCTCCATCTCCGATGATCCACCCGAGAGATGTAACTCCGACTCTAGCTCCATAACATCATGCAAATAGAGCAACTATGGTCTCTAGGAAGCTACCCTAGAGTGCCTAGGATGTAGTGTGTAGTTATTGTAAGTGTTATCAATCTCAAAACTTGAAGGTGGAAGCAAAACATGAAAAGCTAGAGGAGAGTGAAGCACAAATGGTGAAGGAGCTCAAGCTCGCTCAACTGAAGGAAAAAGGAAGCATGCAAAAAAATGAGCTCCCTTGGAGAGAGAAAAATGAGCAAGCTAGGTTTTGTCAATCATTATTTTGCAATTTAAAATAGCTCCCAAACTTGAATAGTGAGCACAAATGAATTAACAATTCATTTGTGTTCACTATTCAAGCATGGTTATCACCATACTCTCCTCATTTTCATTTCCACCTCATTTACCATTTTCTAAAAAACGGTCAAAACAAAAATGAGGTGCACCTTCTAGAATGTTATCCGGTAAAAAATACGGATTGCATTCTACTGTAAATATATCTGCATTCATACCGAAATACGAATACCCAAAGAGATAGAATAACACAAAGAATATAAAACTAGAATATACGTACCGAAATACATATACGTAAATTATTAAATCAATACTTGATTTAATAATCCGGCTCAAAACCTGAGCCGGCTAATATTATCAACTGACCAAGCGAAAGTCCGAGTACAATGTATATCAATCAATCGGAACCCTGCACGTATCCAATACAGCTACTACATTATTTCGCCAGAACCAGGGAAACCCTCTGTGTGGGACGCTAAAGACTTGTCAATATGCCGGCAGTGGGTTTAACCACAAGCATGTCAGCGGCACTAGTTGTACGTAACGGCTACCCAGGTATTGAGCGAAAGGGAGGCCGACGAGCAAACTCATCCTGAACCCCTACTGAGCCTGACAGTGACAATATCCATACAGTCCGGTCTGTTCCTCTAAGAGTATCGCATATCGAGTTTAGGGGGTGGATAAAGTCAAACCCCTAACAACGCGATATTTAGTGTCGGCATGATACACATCACCACCTAAGAATATATCGATCCTGGATCGGTAATTCTCGTTCACCATGGCCATGGATTTCTGGTGATGGTCACCCGTGCACAATGTGACATCAACCCCCAATACCGGGAGAGACGAATCCCCGACGATCCGATCACTGCATCCATGTGGCTCGGGACTGTACCCAACTAAAACCTGTTTGCACGACTCTTTTGAGCCGTGGTAGGGTAGTAATCAAAGCACAGTAGGAACTCACACGAGATAAATGACGATCTCAGGTCGACAGACTAACCTGTACACATGTCACCTGCGAACTGCTATTTGACAATAGGTATAATACCAACTAGCAGGTTCCCGGCGAGTCCGTCCAGTGTACTCATAACCCAATGAGCACCTGCATACTATCTTAGGTGAACAAACTAACACCAATGGCTTGTGAGACCTGGCCACCGCCCCTCGTCGGGGTCTCAATCAGTATACACTAGTCTACACTGGAGTATCGATGCCCGGTCTCGATACTCTTATGACTAGGGACATTTAAGGATGTGCTTATTGTTAGTGTTTATGCCCTAGAAGGCCATTACTGTATCATACTAGCTTGTATATTACTTAATGGAAGCTTGGGATATTCACATGTATATAACAGTCTTGCTAAACATGGTAGTATGCTACTTGGTTTTTCTATCTTAATATGTGAGTGTACGTATTGATAGAGCTCTTAGGATCTTGCTTGTTTACCAGCGTTGTGATGGCAGTCACACTAGTGGGGGCTGGGTAGTCTACAAGCACATCCTTATTCAGGTCCCTGGTCGTTGGATTATCGAGACAGAGCATCGATACTCCGGAGTAGACTGGTGTGTACGCTTCTCATCCCAGTTGGGGAGATGGTTTGTCCCACAGCCGTCAGTACTTCGTACTGGAGATAGTATACAGGTGCTCGTTAGGTTACGGGTACACCGGACATGACTCACAGGGGACTGTTGGTTGGTTTGATACCAGTCGTCAGTGAACAGTTCCCAGGTGACATGAGTACAGCGTAGTCCGCAGACTTGACACTGCTACTTCGCCTCGAGTGTGTCCCACTGTTCTTAGATTGCTACCCTACCACGGCTCAAAGGAGTCGTGCAAACAGGTAGCAGTTGGGTGCAGTCCCGAGCACTTCGAGGCAGTGGCGGTTAGACAGGATTCGTCCCTCTTGGTATTGGGAGTAGATATCGTGCTGTGTCAGAGAGCCATTATGCAAAGTCCCTGGCTAGGGCAAGCGAGATTTGCTGGTAGGTTCCAGTAGTTTCTCAGGGTGTAATGGGCTTCCCTCCGACACGACTTATACCGCTATTAGGGGACTGACGCTTGCCGCCCCCTAGGCCCGATATGTGATAGTCTTGGACGAACGGACCGGACTGTATGGAGATTGTCACATCAGACTCAGTAGGAGTTCGGATGGGTTTTCTCATCGGCCTTCTTATCGACAACTACCTGGGGACGGTTACGTACAGCTAGTGCCGCTTGCGGTCTGTGGTTAAACCCACTGCCAGCGTAGTAGTCGAGTCTCTAGAGTCCCACACAGAGAGTTTCCTACTCCAGGCGAAACGATATAGAGGTTGCATGGTTTTGCGACAAAGGGTTCGGACGCATACGTGCGTTTACGCGCGTACGACTTTCGGACAGTTTTTACCAGTCGGCTTTGGTTTAAGCCAGTTACTGGTATTCGGTTATTGGATTTATACAGTCTAAAGTTTTTCCGTATTTTTACGGATCGGAGGGGCGTTCTCGTAATTACTCGAGAAGCTTCTAGAAGTGGTGACTAAGGAGGTTTAGGTGTCATTTGCATTAAATGAGTTTAGTGAGTCATGAGGGTGATTCATGCATATCATTAATGCATGATAAATGCTTAATGAGTCATGGTTATGAATCACCACTAGATATTTATGAAACTTCATTATTCATCATTTAGTTTTTCTTTTATGGATGAATATTAAAGGTTCATATATATTATGATAGATTTACTATTCTCATAATATTATTTTTTCTCACCTTCTCTCTCCTCAAGCTCTCATCTTCAAACCCTAATCCTTACACCTCATGAGTTGAGATCAAAGGATTAGTTAGACTAAACAATCCATAACCATCACTCTATCTCATCCTAACTTCTTTGATTAGCAATCCAAGAAGGTTAGTTGCCTCAAGTTTAGAGGTTTAGCTTGGAGTTTTGCTCTCGGGTGGATCGTCTACTACCTAGAGAAGGTCGAGGAGAACAAAGGAGGGCAAAAAGACGAAGGACTGTTTCCATTAGGTATAATCCCTTAACACTATAGTTTAGTATAGCTATGTGTTTGGTTATTATTTGTTTAGCTTCGATTCAAGCGGTTAGTCGATGTTTGTTCTTTAAACTTGATCGTTTTTGAAAATTCCGCCTCCCCATAAGTACTGGGGTGTACTACATCGACTTACAGTGGTATCAGAGCCTCGCTAAACAATAAATAACTTGATTGCAAATTTGTACGAATTTCGAACGGAAAAACGAAGCCGAAAAACCCTAATTCTGTCAAGTTTCTGTCGAAGTTAAAATGAAGTCCAAAAATTTTTCTGCAGTGTTCAGAGAGCTTGACATGACACCAGTAGAACACCCAAGAAAAACAGTCGCCTAAATCGTCTAACGCGCCGCGGAACCGCGGCCTCAGCCTACTGAGTCGCCGCGGTTCCGCCGCCGAGTTGGCGAGTTAGGAGCCGAGTTTTCTTCTGTAGCTTCTCTGTGATATTTGGGGTTTTCTGGAATATTTAATATTTGCTCAGGTTACTGTTTAACAGAGCAGATTTTGGAGCAATATTGATGTTGTTTAGTCGATCGAAATTGTACAGTATTTGCGTATTGGATTATATCTGTGATTGTTTAATGTGTTCGTAAACCTCCCCTAACTGCTAGTATGTCGGTTGGCAGGGGGTTGCACATTTCTGAAATGGTTATATCTGTTTGTGCATATAAACTGTATTGGACTGTTGTGGTGTATAGCCGGGGTTAGCAATGGGGTATTGTTTAATTCATTTGTTGTAAATGTAATTTGTTGTAATATTATTTTTGCGGGGCACTTCCAGGTTGCGGTCGTACCCACCGTTGTATTATTTCATTTTACTGTTTTTTGCTCCTAGGACTGACCCAAGGTGGGGTACACAGACTACCGGGTGGGAAGTTTGCCGTACCCGTAGGGGTCGAGGGTGGGGTAACGGCTATTCATCACAACTGTGTAATCTGTCTTTTCTTGCAGGCTCAAAAGAAATACAGATTGCTTGCAAATCCAATATTGTTTATCTGTGTTCTGGAATGAATATCATTGCGTCAGACGAATGCAAAATATCTATATTTATGATAGCTATTTAGACGCCACTTATGTTTTACACCCGCGCTAGCCCAGCCCCCGCTCTGTCGTTAGTTAAGTAACCTAACGGGTGATGACGGGACCCCGTGGCGAATGCGGATGGCATAAGAGGACGTTGTATTTTCGTTGTTTTCTGCAATGATAGGTTAATGATGGGACGCATTATCTATAATGCAAAGTAAAACAAACCAAAGTTTTAATCGTTGGAACAATTTAAAAGAAACCACTCGGTTATTTTTAAAACAGATATTTTTAAATGCGGAGATTTAACCACTCCTTTTAAAAGCTATCAGGTTCCTTTGGTTATATCAAGTTCACTACGTTCACGGTTTTGCCAAAACCAGTCGTAGCCCTCCGTCATTTCATTTGGGTATTCAGTAGTATTCAAGCTATGCAGTTTTGGCCAACGTCATGGCATAGTGTTTGGTAGCTGCTGGGTATTCATTTGTTGCATAGATAGATGAGTTGATTTGGGACAGTCGTATTATCATTTGGCCAACGTCAGGGATATATACGGATGGGTTCAAATTAACAAGATAATGATGGGTAGAACTTGACATGTGACTTATGACATTTTGACCAACGCCAAGGTCATAAGAGCATGGGGCAAAAATCCATATCGGGAATTTCTAAAGAAACTGAAATTTGCAAAGAGATGCATACCATTTTGAGTTTGATGAATGTTGGCAGCATTCCTACAACATTATCAGACGATGATATTTGGATCCCGATCCTACTGTGAGTATTTGATACTTATCAGGATATTCGTCACTTAACGATCAATGCTATAAACCTAGTAGGTGTCCAGAAAAGTGTCAGCGGGGTTACGCCCCCAGAGAAAAGAGGTTATTTAATTAAGGAACTTCGCGAAAGCGTTGGAAAACCTCCCTCGAAGTATCGACACCGGCCTGGCTGAACGGTTAAGCAAGTATTGTATGGTGAGAATAGTCTTGGCTAATTCTTCTTTTATGGTTTGAGGAAGGATTCGAGAAACAGTTGGTGTAAGTCTACGCTAGCGCCCCGGCAGTCTACAGACGCCAAAATGCGGAACAAAAACTTTTAAACTGGCGCTATCGTATACTTTAACCCGGATCTGCCATTATTGCTAAACTAACAAACTGTAAAGAGTGTAGGAATGTTATACCGAACGATCCGAGTCCTTCGTTCTTCAACCATCATCCCACGCTCCGTTGCGGCTGCTCCGATCTCGTCGATCTCCGATGTCCTCGTCGAAGTGGCACCACATGATCGGTTCTTTAAACGGGCTCCCGCCTCTGACTCGAGGCAACTCGATCGTCAAGTTTGCTAAAAGAGACGACCAAGAATGATGTAGAGAATGAGTAGATGACTTTGTCTCACTTCGTCCAAATCCGTGGACGATCGGTTAATGAAGTTGCCGTGGAAATCGGGTGATGGAATGAAATGAACTGTAAAATTCCATACACCCCGAATGCTATCATAATCTTTTCTAACCGAAATGAAACATCAAGTGAGAGTGTGTGTGAGAGAGAGGAGGCTTATCATATATATAGAATGACGAGGGTGAGTGTAGGAGCTTCAAGTGGTGACCATATCCCTTCATACTTATCTTAACCTAACAACAAAGCATGAATCACTAGATATCATTAAAAGCAAACCAATCATATTAAACCTAGTCATGCTTTATCATTAATGAACCATTAATGACACAAGTGAGTCACTAGCCACTTCATCACTTCTAGAAGCTTCTAGAATGATGACTCACTCATATCAGAAGAAAAGATAAATCCGTCTTTAACCGAATGTTAAAAGACGGCTGATAGAAAACTGGAAACTGGCAACTTCCAAAAGTGATCCTGAAACGAATTTCAGGAATAACCCCGAAACTGTATAAATATACCCGCATTTGTATTACGACCGAATACAAATGCAACTGAGACAAAGATATTATACCTACTCAATATAATACTCGGATCCGGCTTAAACCAAAGCCGACCAGTATCATCTGTCCGAAAATCGACACGTGCGTAAACGCACGTGCATTTTCCGAACCCTGCCATAAAACTATATGGCCTCTACAACGTTTCGCCCGAACTTGGGAAACTGTCTGTGGGGGACTCTAATGACTCGTCAGCACCCTGGCAGTTGGTTTAACCACAAACCGTCAGCGGCACTAGCTATGCGTAACGGCTGCCCATGGACTGACCTCAAGGGTGGCCGAGGAGCGAACTCAAGGGAGACCGATGAGCGAACTCCTCCGAAAACCCTACTGAGCCTAACAGTGACAATGTATATACAGTCCGGTCCGTTCGTCAATGAGTATCGCATATCCGCCTAGGGGACTAGTAACGTCAGACCCCCATTAGCAGTATAAGTCGTGTCGGAGTGTAGCCCAGAACGCCCTGAGATACTACTGGAATACCTACCAGTAAATCTCCTGCCTCGGCCGAGGGCTTTGCGTAATGGCTCTCCTAGACACAGCACGATCTCGCCCCCAATACCGGGAGAGACGAAACCCCTGCCGATCCGCTCACGTGCCTCCATATGGCTCGGGACTGTACCCAAAAGCTACCTGTTTGCACGACTCCTTTGAGCCGTGGTAGGGTAGAAATCAAAGCACAGTGGGAACTCACACGAGACAAATGACGACCTCAGGTCGATGAACTAACCTGTACACATGTCACCAGGGAACTGCTATCTGACGGTAGATATAATACTAACTAGCAGATTCCCGGCGAGTCCTGTCCGGTGTACTCATAACCCAATGAGCACCTGTATACATCTTAGGTGATCCAACTGACACCAGTGGCTTGTGAGACCGGCCACCGCCCCTCGTCGGGGTCTCGACTGTACACACTAGTCTACTCCGGAGTATCGATGCCCTGTCTCGAAACTCCCACGACTAGGGACCACAATTAAGGATATGCATATAAACTACCCAACTCTAACGTATATGATCGCCATCATACTGTTGGTAGTAAATCAAGATCCTAAGGGCTCTATCAAAGTGTAACATGCAATCAGTCACCTGAACATGTACACGACTGATAAAGGCAAACCAGATAGCATACTATCATCTCGAGTATGACTGTTCTACCGGGATAGGTCCTCCGCAATCATTGCAATCACGTACCTGCGATCCAATAATTGACTATGAGGGCACTATCTCCAACAATCTCCCACTTGCACTCAAGGCTAATATTGCGATGTCGACTACTCACAGCCCGCGTGAAACCGAACATCCAACTCCTCTACTAATCAGTTTCACAAAGCCCGTTTGTAAAACTATTGTGTTCGAGAAATAGCCTCGGTGAGTGGATCCGCCTAGAAGTTTCTTTCTGTATCTCTCTTAATCTCAAGTTCGCGGAGAAAACCATCTCCCGAATTGAGTAATACCTGTCTTAGAACATGTCTGGATATCTGATGGGACCTTAGTTCATAAATGAACTCCATATCCAAACTTCTTAGACTGAATCGATCACTGAACCTAATCAGTATCGGGCACCATGCCACCCACAGTATCCTCTTGGACCACCTGTCCATTATACTTTCCCTCTTCGTCAGAGAGAAAAACTATAACTCTGACAATCACTCTGTCATCCATGTCACCTTTGAAGCTTGGAATGATAACCGTCTCCCGAAGGAGGCTGCCGTCATCAAATCCGTAGAACATGTACTTATGTTCTAAAACTGCTTCCTTATGTTTCTCCAGGATTGGATTAATACAAACTCATTGCAACTAGTGCAAAACCAACATTTGGTGTGGTACTTGACATTTCATGATTCACTCAGTTGCCTAAGCAAGTGATCTGCCAATCATGCACATCCCTCTCTCCTTTAGTCTGTACGACACCTTTAGAGAGGGTGACTCCATCACCTGCAGGTACACCACCATGCTAGGAGTCAACTATTCCAAAAACCATTAGAATATCTGTCAAAGTACCCACATTGGGAAACTACCCAAATCCAGATCTAAAACCATAGATCTAGAAACCAGAATGTCAAATATTATATCCATATCCTGTCTGGAGAAACAACTGTGTGACGATCACAGTACAACCGATCGTAGTATAGGAATTTTACTTCCTACTTTATGTATGTCATCCTAATACCATGACATCACACCCTACTACCTTCTTAATTGATCCATCCCCTATTCTGATTGAAGTCAAACCCATGACTGTCACATCAAAATTAGATGATCTATCTCCGCTATAACTGCTCTAGTCTATAAATAGACATAAGCTACTTGCCCACCATGCTTCCGTTGCTCCCACTGATTTTGACAACCCTCCTACCGGGTCTCATATCCTGGAACAACAGTAGTGTCAAGTCTGGGTAGATAAGAACCTCCCTGTCACCGTCTCTGAGGCTACCGAAGTACCTCTCGGGCGTCTGAGGTTACCTACCATACCTGCGGAGTGGCTATTGGAATGTCAAACCTGATTGAATGTATAGGTCCTATTAAATTTTCCGTAATCGTTCGCGGTTCTGGAATCACTTCCAGTTCTACCATACTCCCACTACTGTTTTCTGAAAAAGATCCATTTTTACTAAAACTGTGGCGAGTCAAGAACAATATCACTATTGATCTTCCAAATGGTAGAATATCAACCCTCGTCATAGCCAGGGTCAACCCACAAATAGCCATTACAGAATCGTGCCCTGAGTTATCCAGAGTCTGGTTTTAAGCATGAGCTGGACAACTCCCCATACCTTAATTTCTTTTAAGGTACGATCCATTCTATATCTAATACAGAAACTTTGGCACTTATTTAATTGGAACCAAGATTCAATCCATGCAGCTGTCTCCAGTGCATATCAACTTAATGGAAAGAGGCTAATCAGCATTACTCAACTTAGGAATCTATCCAATTATGAGTAACCTGAAAGAGAAACACGTTTCTCAAAACCATCACTATCATTTGAATACCAATCACAAGAATCTACATCTTCGATCTCTTTGAAGAATCCCGATACTTGTGATACTTCGTTCTCTACTTTATTCTTATACCCACAACTTCTCAAAACTTAGACCTTGTATTTCTACGAAACACTTGTCTAAATACTAGAGAAGTTATAAGTAAACAGAACATAGTACGAGGACCTACCCCTTTGTCCTGATGGACACTTGGACAACATACAATACACTGTATAAGTCCGCTGAGTTAAACAACTCAAAACCTGTGCGCGTAGGTAGAAAACTGTACCCTGGCGATTTCCTCAAATATCACCAATTGCAACGAATTCCGATATAATGAGGATGATCACCTAATTCCCAATATCTTACTCCCACTCATCATCTGTAAAACCATACAGATATGAGAATGAAACCTGGTAAATACATACCCTTGGAGTAAGTGTCTAATCGGGAAAACAGTTTTTCTTTAACAATGCACTAAAACATGAAAATGTTTCGTAGGGGTATCCTGGTATTCATAGCAATGCCTCTTCCATAATCCAATTCATGACTTCAACCGTATATTTTATTGCCATCTCTCCAAATCCCTTTATTTGTCTTTAGTCGTTACCTTCTGTACACCATCGTTAGGCTAACTGGTTTTCTTCCTTCCCTACCGTTCGGCACCAGCCTATGGTTTGGAAGAAGACTATCCAGTAAGCATAATAGGTGTACCCTCCTAAACCAAGGAGTACTCGCAACTGAGAGAAGGTGACGATAAAAGACAACTGAATAATACCTTATTCTTTTTAAAGGTGAAATAGGAGCGGCGATGAAGTACGCAGTTTTGGTCGTGAATGATATCAGTCGCAATTTAATTTGCCCTCTTTCTAATCCCTTTATTTTGTCTTTACATATTACCTTCTTCACACCTTACTTAGGCTAATTGGTTTTCTTCATTCCCTACCTTTCGGCACCAGCCTATGGTTTGGAATAAGACTATCCAATAGGCGTAATAGGTGTACTCTCCTAAACCAAGGAGCTCTCGCAACCTGAGAGAAGGTGATAAAAGACAACTGAATAAACCAATTCTATTTCTCCTGAACCTGGATCCATCCTCGAAGAAGTCCCTTCGAGTTCGTATATAACCATACGATGGATCTATCCAATGGAAGTGGATATCCGTAGTAATACGGGTGTTCTGAGAAATGCAAAGGGTAAAAGAAAGAGTGGCAATGACTTATGAAACTCATACAATCCAAAAGCCAGTATTTTAAGAAGGTTCGGTCAACCTGGTCACTGAGTCATAGTCTAGGGTCGGTCAAAGGTCGCTGCCAAAGAGAGAGAGAGAAAAGAAACACTCTGCGTGCACTCTAACCTAGATCAGAATGGTCATCACTTTATCTAATCCGGAAACCTCCCACTGTCCTGTCAAATTCTCCTCCAAACCTAAAGAAGAATCAATCAGGATCACCCGAAGAGTAAACCAACTCATCAGTGGGAATCAGGATCCAACTCTCATCGCATGATAACGTGATGGAATGCATCTACGTTACTCATACTCCAGAAGGTATGCGCATACTCGGCAAGTTTCAGTTTCTTTAGAAACTCCTGATATAGTTTTTGCCCCATGCTCTTATAACCTTGGCTTTGGTCAAAATGTCATAAGTCACATGCCAAGTTCTACCCATCACTATCTTGTCAATTTGAACCCACCCGCACATGCCCCTGACTTTGGCCAATCGGCAGAACGACTGTCCCAAACTAACTCATCTATCTATGCAACAATTGAATACCCAGCAGCTACCAAACACTATGCCTTAACTTTGGCTAAAATGCATAGCTTGAATACTACTGAATACCCAAAAGAAGTGACGGAGGGCTACGGCTGGTTTTTGGCGAAAAAACCTTTAGCGTAGTGAACTTGATATCGCTGAAGGAACCTGATAGCTTTTTAAAATATAGTGGCGAAAACCTTTTGCTAAAGAGGTCACTCCCGGTAAAGGGATCTCGGCTCTTTCCTCGTGGAATGAGGTGCAGGATATTCCACTGAATACCGCTATGCAAAGCAACTTGTAATCGACTATAGTGAAGTTATTACCCTGACGCAAACTTCTGCCCAAGGGGTCAGTCCCGGTGAAGGGATATCAGCCCTTGCCCCGTCGAATGAGGTGCAGGATATTCCACTGAATACCGCTATGCATAACAAAAGGAAACGTCTTTGCAACAACACTTTTTTAAATTTGTTCCAACAACTGAAAACAGGTTTGTTTAACTTTGCAATGATCAGAATCAACGCAGTCCCATCAATCAATCACACCAGAAAAGAACGAAAATAAAATGTACGTATATGCCATCCGCATTCGTCTCTGGGTCCCGTCATCACCCGTTAGGTTACTTAACTAACGACAGAGCGGGGACTGGACTAGCGCGGGTGTAAAACATATACAACATCTAATAGTATATAAACCAATATACATAATCGCTCCAGGCGTGATAATATGCAACATTACAGAAAAGTAATAAGCATCACAGAACAATACAGATATCTGGGATCCCCGAGTTTCACAGAGCCACTGCTGAAACTCGACGTTCCCCTGTCGTGTGGATAGCCTGTGCAATGAAACCTAGACCCCTACGGGTGCGGCAAGTTACCCGCCAAAACCTGAAGCGAGGCAGTCCCCCACAGCATAGTGAATGGAACACCCGGCACTTCACGGAATCCGGTAAATTGAGCACCCCTCCTTGGGTCAACCTGTACCCCCTATGAGTGCGGCGAATAGTCTGCCAATTCTGAAGTGGGGCCCCTCTGCCTCTCAAAGCCATGAGATGCGAACCCGTTGCTTTCCCGAACCCGGCTATCCGTGCACTCCGTCGCGGGGTAAAACCTAGTACAGTAATGAAAAATAGTACAATAGGTACATCGACCGCAACCTGGTCGTGTCCCAAAAGAATATTATACAACAGGCAGTGACGGCAGTCCACATGTTGGACGCTCGCCCCGCAATATCAAATGTACAAATAAACTCAAACTGTACTACCATTGCACACTGCTATCCACCACGACAAATCCGCAACATCACAGCACAACACAGAACATCAACGCGAATGTCACGTTCGCAAACCCGTCTAAAAGAACTATAGCAATCAGACGCGGTTTACCGATCAAATGAAATTCCCGGTCGGAGATATAATGTAAGCACTGTAAACTAACGTGTTTAAATTTCGATCGACCAAAGACCAAATTTCAAAAAGTGGGCCCCACTGCTTACTGGTGAACAGTAACAAAATCTGGGCCAAAACTTTATATTCCAAAAACCCCAAAATCAATCAAAGAACCTACTGTCCAAATTTGGGAGCACGTGCTCCCCACGTGGCCGCGGTTGCGCGGCCAAACCATGGGTTTGGCCGCCCTTCCGCGGCGGCTTGGAGGGATCACGACCCCAAATTTGGTCGTGGTTCTTAGAATTCCCTGCACGGATTTTTAAGACATCCAGAAATAAATTTTGAGACCGTTTAAAATTAACAGAAACTGTCGGGCTTGAATTTTGTGATTTTTGCAATTTTCGATTTCCGGTCGGATCGATGTTTTAAACGCGTTAGCACAAGTTAGTATAGCAAAATGGTGAGGCTCTGATACCACTGTAAGTCTACGCTAGCGCCCCGGCAGTCTACAGACGCCAAAATGCGGAACAAAAACTTTTAAACTGGCGCTATCGTATACTTTAACCCGGATCTGCCATTATTGCTAAACTAACAAACTGTAAAGAGTGTAGGAATGTTATACCGAACGATCCGAGTCCTTCGTTCTTCAACCATCATCCCACGCTCCGTTGCGGCTGCTCCGATCTCGTCGATCTCCGATGTCCTCGTCGAAGTGGCACCACATGATCGGTTCTTTAAACGGGCTCCCGCCTCTGACTCGAGGCAACTCGATCGTCAAGTTTGCTAAAAGAGACGACCAAGAATGATGTAGAGAATGAGTAGATGACTTTGTCTCACTTCGTCCAAATCCGTGGACGATCGGTTAATGAAGTTGCCGTGGAAATCGGGTGATGGAATGAAATGAACTGTAAAATTCCATACACCCCGAATGCTATCATAATCTTTTCTAACCGAAATGAAACATCAAGTGAGAGTGTGTGTGAGAGAGAGGAGGCTTATCATATATATAGAATGAGGAGGGTGAGTGTAGGAGCTTCAAGTGGTGACCATATCCCTTCATACTTATCTTAACCTAACAACAAAGCATGAATCACTAGATATCATTAAAAGCAAACCAATCATATTAAACCTAGTCATGCTTTATCATTAATGAACCATTAATGACTCAAGTGAGTCACTAGCCACTTCATCACTTCTAGAAGCTTCTAGAATGATGACTCACTCATATCTGAAGAAAAGATAAATCCGTCTTTAACCGAATGTTAAAAGACGGCTGATAGAAAACTGGAAACTGGCAACTTCCAAAAGTGATCCTGAAACGAATTTCAGGACAACCCCGAAACTGTATAAATATACCCGCATTTGTATTACGACCGAATACAAATGCAACTGAGACAAAGATATTGTACCTACTCAATATAATACTCGGATCCGGCTTAAACCAAAGCCGACCAGTATCATCTGTCCGAAAATCGACACGTGCGTAAACGCACGTGCATTTTCCGAACCCTGCCATAAAACCATACGGCCTCTACAACGTTTCGCCCGAACTTGGGAAACTGTCTGTGGGGGACTCTAATGACTCGTCAGCACCCTGGCAGTGGGTTTAACCACAAACCGTCAGCGGCACTAGCTATGCGTAACGGCTGCCTATGGACTGACCTCAAGGGTGGCCGAGGAGCGAACTCAAGGGAGACCGATGAGCGAACTCCTCCGAAAACCCTACTGAGCCTAACAGTGACAATGTATATACAGTCCGGTCCGTTCGTCAATGAGTATCGCATATCCGCCTAGGGGGCTAGTAACGTCAGACCCCCATTAGCAGTATAAGTCGTGTCGGAGTGTAGCCCAGAACGCCCTGAGATACTACTGGAATACCTACCAGTAAATCTCCTGCCTCGGCCGAGGGCTTTGCGTAATGGCTCTCCTAGACACAGCACGATCTCGCCCCCAATACCGGGAGAGACGAAACCCCTGCCGATCCGCTCACGTGCCTCCATATGGCTCGGGACTGTACCCAAAAGCTACCTGTTTGCACGACTCCTTTGAGCCGTGGTAGGGTAGAAATCAAAGCACAGTGGGAACTCACACGAGACAAATGACGACCTCAGGTCGATGAACTAACCTGTACACATGTCACCAGGGAACTGCTATCTGACGGTAGATATAATACTAACTAGCAGATTCCCGGCGAGTCCTGTCCGGTGTACTCATAACCCAATGAGCACCTGTATACATCTTAGGTGATCCAACTGACACCAGTGGCTTGTGAGACCGGCCACCGCCCCTCGTCGGGGTCTCGACTGTACACACTAGTCTACTCCGGAGTATCGATGCCCTGTCTCGAAACTCCCACGACTAGGGACCACAATTAAGGATATGCATATAAACTACCCAACTCTCACGTATATGATCGCCATCATACTGTTGGTAGTAAAGCAAGATCCTAAGGGCTCTATCAAAGTGTAACATGCAATCAGTCACCTGAACATGTACACGACTGATAAAGGCAAACCAGATAGCATACTATCATCTCGAGTAAGACTGTCCTACCGGGATAGGTCCTCCGCAATCATTGCAATCACGTACCTGCGATCCAATAATTGACTATGAGGGCACTATCTCCAACAGTGGGAGCCATCCAGTTTAGATAAATTAAAAACCACTCTTAACTTGCAAGAGCATCATGCTAAAGAGTTTTCTTCTCTCTCTCCTAATTGCAGCGACCCTGAAAATGACTGGACTTAAGTTACTTTTAGAGAAAAATATACTGATGGGGCCAAACTATAAAGATTGGCTGCGGAATGTCAAAATGTCTTTGACCTATGACAAACTGGGGTACGTCCTCACCGCTACGGCACCTGCTGTCCCTGGTCCCAAATCCAGCAATGCGGATAAGGAAATCCGCAAAACCTGGGATTTAGATTGCGCGAGAGCCAAGCGCATCGTGCTTGCCTCGATGAACAATGAACATCAGAGGAGGCACGAGGATATGTCCCTAGATGGCATATTTCTCCATACAAAGGAACTTTATGGAGAGCAATCTCGTATAGCAAGATACGAGACCTCTAAGAAATTGTTTCGAGCGAGGTTGGCTGTCGGGTCATCGGTAGGTGAGCATGTCCTACAGATGATTGGCTACATAGAAGAGCTCGCAGACCTTAGGACGACTTTGGATAATGAGCTCTATACAGACCTTGTTCTCCAGTCCCTTCCTCCCACCTACGCCCAGTTTATCCTCAACTTCAATCTTCAAGGAAAAGAAGTTGAACTTGCGGAACTCCTGAACATGTTAAGGAGTGCGGAGGGCACCTTGCAGAAGGCAAAGGAAACACCCGCTATGTTTGTTGGCGGTTCATCTTCTTCCGGGTCCAAGGCTAGGGCCAAAGGAAGGAAGAAGAAGGCCGCACCCAGACCTAGAGGAGGTGTTAGTAAGGTGGGAGGGAAGGGAAAGAAAAAGAAAGCAGTACCGATAGTTGGCCAGGATGAGTGCTTCCATTGTCACAGGAAAGGGCACTGGAAGAAGGATTGCAAGGCGTGGAACGCCAAGAACCAGGAACCGAAGCAAGCTGTGGCTTCGACTTCAGGTGTGTTTGTAATTGAGAATTGTCTGTCGATCAACTCTACTTCCTGGGTATTGGATACCGGATCAGGATCTCATATTTGCAATTCATTGCAGGCACTGAGAAACCGTAGAGTGCTGAAGGAAGGTGATATGATCCTCAGGGTTGCTAACTGAGCTAGCGTGGGAGCTGCGTCCGTCGGGGATTATCACCTAGGATTGACGAGTGGACACATTTTGGTTTTACATAACTGTTATTTTGTACCCAGCTTAACGTGTAATATCATATCAGTTTCCTTGTTATCAAATAAAGGTTATGATTTCACGTTTGTAAGAGATGTTGTCAACATCCACCTTAATCATGGTTTGATTGGGTCCGGTACTCTAAATAACGGCATATATGTTTTAAACCAACTCCAAATTTTCAATGTCCAGAACACACTAAAAAGAAAGTCTCCAGATTTGAATAAAGCTTTCTTATGGCATTGTAGACTGGGTCACATCAATGAGAGAAGGTTGACTAAGTTGTATAGAGAAGGATATTTGGACACGTTCGAATATCAAACTTATGACACTTGTCAATCTTGTCTCAAAGGAAAGATGACAAAGACTCCATTTGCTGGACAAGGAGTAAGAGCGAGCGAGCTCTTAGGACTCATACACAGTGATGTATGTGGTCCAATGTCTACACATGCGAGAGGTGGTTATTCCTACTTCATTACTTTTACAGATGATTTCTCTAGGTATGGATATGTTTTCTTAATGAAACATAAATCAGAGGCCTTTGAGAAATTCCTGGAATACAAGAGTGAAGCGGAAAACCAAACAGGCAAAAGTATTAAGACACTGAGATCTGATCGAGGTGGAGAATACTTAAGTGCCGAGTTCCTAGGTTACCTAAAAGAGAAAGGAATTCTCTCTCAGCTTACTCCTCCATACACTCCACAGCACAACGGTGTATCGGAGAGACGGAATCGAACCCTATTGGATATGGTACGATCCATGATGAGTAATGCTGAGTTACCGCGATCTTTCTGGGGATATGCGCTAGAATCAGCGGCATATATTTTGAACAGAGTTCCAACCAAAACTGTGCCTACCACACCATATCAGATGTGGAGTGGGAAGAAACCCTATCTTCAGTATATAAGGATTTGGGGATGTCCAGCTTTTGTCAAAAAGCAGTTTGTGGACAAGCTCGAGGCACGATCAGTAAAATGTATGCTTGTAGGATATCCAAAGAACTCCAAGGGATATTGCTTCTATTACGCAGAGGAACAAAAGGTTTTTGTTTCTCGTAATGCCCATTTTCTAGAACAACAAGGTTTAGAAAAGGATACAAATGGGAGCGAAATAGAACTGGAAGAAATTCCAGAACCACAAGCTGCTACTGAAAGTTTGGTAGAACCAGAGGTTCAAGAAGAACAGAACATTCCCGCACCCCTCCGCAGGAGTAGTAGGCCGTCTCATCCGCCTGAGAGATACTACGGTTTTCTCATAGACGGGGATAGAGAGGATTGCATCATAGATGATGATGAACCTACTGACTTCCAGCAGGCCATCCAGAGCGGCGACTCGGTACGATGGCTAGATGCAATGCGGACCGAAATGGAGTCCATGTACACCAACAAAGTATGGACTTTGGACTTTGCTCCAGATGGGGTAAAACCCATAGGATGCAAATGGATCTTCAAGAAAAAGATTGGTGTAGATGGACAGGTGGAAACCTATAAGGCTAGACTTGTTGCAAAGGGTTTTCGTCAAAGACCTGGTTTGGACTATGACGAAACTTTTTCTCCAGTGGCTATGCTCAAATCCATTCGGGTCCTTCTTGCTATTGCTGCCTTCCATGATTATGAAATCTGGCAGATGGACGTAAAGACGGCTTTTCTGAATGGAAATTTAGAAGAGAGCGTCTATATGGATCAGCCAGAGGGTTTCAATCAGAGTGGGAGCAGCGGGAAAGTATGCAAGCTGCTTAAGTCTATTTATGGACTAAAGCAGGCATCGCGGAGTTGGAACATCTGTTTTGATGAGACAGTCAAAGAATATGACTTTATCAAAAATCCAGATGAACCGTGCATATATAGTAAAGTTGTGGCCAGAAGTGTCGTATTCCTCGTCTTGTTCGTGGATGCCATTCTATTGATAGGAAATGACATTCCTATGCTACAATCTGTCAAAGGATTCTTGTCACACAGGTTCTCCATGAAAGACCTGGGTGATGCCTCTTACATTCTGGGGATCCGGATCTATCGTGATAGATCCAAGAGGATGTTGGGACTTTCGCAGTCCAGGTATATCGACACTGTACTGAAAAGATTCAGTATGGAAGATTCTAAGCGCGGTAATCTACCGGCTTGTCACGGAATCACCCTCTCCAAAGAGATGTCTCCCAAGACTGATTTGGAAAGGGAACGCATGTCTATTATACCCTACGCTTCTGCGGTAGGCTCTATAATCTATGCGATGTTGTCTACCAGACCAGATGTAGCTTACGCACTGAGCGTGGTAAGCCGGTATCAGTCAGACCCAGGGGAGAAACACTGGATAGCAGTAAAGAACATTCTCAAGTACCTGAGAAGGACTAAGGAGATGTTCTTGGTTTACGGCGGAAAAGACCTCAGGTTGGAGGCCTTTGCTGATTCCGGCTTCCAGAGTGATAAGGACGATTCCAAGTCCATGTCGGGTTATGTCTTTACCCTCAATGGAGGGGCGGTGTGCTGGAAGAGCTCCAAGCAGGACACCGTTGCTGACTCAACGATGGAAGCGGAGTATATAGCTGCTTGCGATGCCGCAAAAGAAGCAGTCTGGATGAAAAAGTTCCTAACAGAACTTCAGGTTGTTCCTACCATAGTTGATCCAATACCTCTGTATTGCGACAACAACGGAGCTATAGCTTTAGCGAAGGAACCAAGGTCCTATCAGAAGTCCAGACACATCTTGAGGCGGTATCACCTGATCAGGGAGATCATTGATCGTCAGGAGATCGAGGTTCGGAGAGTTGCTTCAGAAGAGAACATTGCTGATCCATTCACGAAGACCCTTCCTCAGATTCAGTTCGAGAGGCTGCTCGAGATCATTGGTCTACGATATGCCAGTACATGGCCTTAGTGCAAGTGGGAGATTGTTAGTGTTTATGCTCTAGAAGGCTATTACTGTATCATACTAGCTTGTATATTACTTAATGGAAGCTTGGGATATTCACATGTATATAACAGTCTTGCTAAACATGGTAGTATGCTACTTGGTTTTTCTATCTTAATATGTGAGTGTACGTATTGATAGAGCTCTTAGGATCTTGCTTGTCCACCAGCGTTGTGATGGCAGTCACACTAGTGGGGGCTGAGTAGTCTACAAGCACATCCTTATTCAGGTCCCTGGTCGTTGGATTATCGAGACAGAGCATCGATACTCCGGAGTAGACTGGTGTGTACGCTTCTCATCCCAGTTGGGGAGATGGTCTGTCCCACAGCCGTCAGTACGTCGTACTGGAGATAGTATACAGGTGCTCGTTAGGTTACGGGTACACCGGACAGGACTCACAGGGGACTGTTGGTTGGTTTGATACCAGTCGTCAGTGAACAGTTCCCAGGTGACATGAGTACAGCGTAGTCCGCAGACTTGACACTGCTACTTCGCCTCGAGTGTGTCCTACTGTTCTTAGATTGCTACCCTACCACGGCTCAAAGGAGTCGTGCAAACAGGTAGCAGTTGGGTGCAGTCCCGAGCACTTGGAGGCAGTGGCGGTTAGACAGGATTCGTCCCTCCCGGTATTGGGAGTAGATATCGTGCTGTGTCAGAGAGCCATTACGCAAAGTCCCTGGCCAAGGCAAGCGAGATTTGCTGGTAGGTTCCAGTAGTTTCTCAGGGTGTAATGGGCTTCCCTCCGACACGACTTATACCGCTATTAGGGGACTGACGCTTGCCGCCCCCCTAGGCCCGATATGCGATAGTCTTGGATGAACGGACCGGACTGTATGGAGATTGTCACATCAGACTCAGTAGGAGTTCGGATGGGTTTTCTCATCGGCCTTCTTATCGACAACTACCTGGGGACCGTTACGTACAGCTAGTGCCGCTTGCGGTCTGTGGTTAAACCCACTGCCAGCGTAGTAGTCGAGTCTCTAGAGTCCCACACAGAGAGTTTCCTACTCCAGGCGAAACGATATAGAGGTTGCATGGTTTTGCGACAAAGGGGTTCGGACGCATACGTGCGTTTACGCGCGTACGACTTTCGGACAGTTTTTACCAGTCGGCTTTGGTTTAAGCCAGTTACTGGTATCCGGTTATTGGATTTATACAGTCTAAAGTTTTTCTGTATTTTTACGGATCAGAGGGACGTTCTCGTAATTACTCGAGAAGCTTCTAGAAGTGGTGACTAAGGAGATTTAGGTGTCATTTGCATTAAATGAGTTTAGTGAGTCATGAGAGTGATTCATGCATATCATTAATGCATGATAAATGCTTAATGAGTCATGGTTATGAATCACCACTAGATATTTATGAAACTTCATTATTCACCATTTAGTTTTTCTTTTATGGATGAATATTAAAGGTTCATATATATTATGATAGATTTACTATTCTCATAATATTATTTTTTCTCACCTTCTCTCTCCTCAAGCTCTCATCTTCAAACCCTAATCCTTACACCTCATGAGTTGAGATCAAAGGATTAGTTAGACTAAACAATCCATAACCATCACTCTATCTCATCCTAACTTCTTTGATTAGCAATCCAAGAAGGTTAGTTGCCTCAAGTTTAGAGGTTTAGCTTGGAGTTTTGCTCTCGGGTGGATCGTCTACTACCTAGAGAAGGTCGAGGAGACAAAGGAGGACACAAAGACGAAGGACCGTTTTCATTAGGTATAATCCCCTTAATACTATAGTTTAGTATAGCTATGTGTTTGGTTATTATTTGTTTAGCTTCGATTCAAGCGGTTAGTCGATATTTGTTCTTTAAACTTGATCGTTTTGAAATTCCGCCTCCCCATAAGTACTGGGGTGTACTACATCGACTTACACTTATAGACCCCAGCTCCCACATATATGATCGCCATCATAATGCTGGCAGTCAAGCAAGAATCATATGGGCTCTATCAACATGTACATGATGATAAAGACAAACCAGATAGTATTCTATCATCTTGAGTAAGACTGTTTTATCGGTATAGGTCCTACCTCAATCATCATAATCATAAGTCCGCGACTATGATAATTCCCTTGAAGGCACTACAGCCAACAATCTCCCAGTTGCACTAAGGCCAATTATTGTGATGTCTCATACTCACAGCCTGTGTGATACCGAACAACCCAACTTCTCTACTAATCAGTTTCGCAAAGCCCATTTGCGAAATTGATTATGTTCGAGAAAATAACCTCAGTGAGTGGATCCGCTCCAATGTTTCTTTCTGTATCTCTCTATATCTCAACTTCGCGGAGAAAGCTACCTCCCGAAATGAGCAATACTTGTCTTAGAATTTGTCTGAATATCTGATGGGACCCAGTTCAAAAAAGAACTCCAATTCCAGCAAACTTCCTAGACTGTATCGTCCACTGAATTTAATCAGTATTCTGAGCCATGCCTTTCCCCAGTATCCTCTTGGACCACCTGTCCAACATACTATCCTCAAAAGAGGGAAAAAATATATAACTCTGACAGTCACTCTGTCATCCAGGTCACCTTGGAAGCCTGAAATTATAACCGTCTCCTGAAAGAGGCTGCCGTAATCATTTCCCTACAACATTCACTTATGTTCAATAACCGCCTCCCAATGTCTCTCCAGGATTGATTAATATATCTGCATATTGCATCTAGTGCAAAAGCAATATCTAGTGTGGTACTTGACATTTCATGATTAACTCAATTGCCTAAGCAAGTGATATGCTAATCATGCAGACCCCTCTCTCCTTTAGTCTGTAAGACACCTTCAGAGAGGGTGACTCCATCACCTGCAGGTACACATCCAAGCCAGAAGTCGTCCATTTAATGTCAAAGTACCCAGATTAGGATACTTCCAAAATCTAGATCTAAAACTATAGATCTAGTAACCAGAAAACCCTGATATTATTTCCATATCCTATGTGGAGAAACTACTTTGTGACAACCAAAGTATAACCGATCGTAGTATAGGAATATCTCTTCCTATCAAGTGCATGTCATCCAAAATACCACGACATCACACCCTACTACCTTCTTACCAGATCCATCCCCTATTCTGATGAGGTCAAGACCTATGACCGTCACATCAAAAATAGATGATCTATTTCTGCTATACCTGATTTAGTCTATAAATAAACATAAGCTACTTGCCTACTATGCTTCCGTTGCTCCCACTGACTACAATAACTCTCTGGCAGAGTCTTATACACGTGCACTTCTAAAGCTAGTTTAGAACGACGCTATACACATCCTCCTGCCGGGTCTTATAGTCTAGAACAGCAGCAATGGCAAGTCTGGGTAAACAAGAACCTCCCTGTCACCGTCTCTGAGAAAACCGAAGTACCTCTTGGGTGCCTGAGGTTACCCACCATATCTGCAGAGTGGCTAATGGAATGTCGAAACTAATTGAATCCTTAGGTTCTATTAAATCTTCAGTGATCGTTTGTGGTTCTGGAATCATTTCCAGTTCTACCATACTCCCACTTCTGTTTTCTGAAAAAATCCATTTTACTAAAACTATGGCGAGTCAAGAACAATATAAATATTGATCTTCCTGATGGTAGAAAGTTAACCCTCGTCAAAGCCCGGGATAACCCATAAACAGCCATTACTGAAACGCGCCTCGAGTTTATCCGGATTCTATTTTTAAGCATCAGCCGGACAACTCCCTATACCTTAACATCGTTAAGATATAAATTGATTCTATATAAATACAATATAGAAACAAAAGCGCTAATTTGATTAGAACCGGATTCAAATCATGCAGCTGTCTCCAGTGCAAATGGAAAAAGATCAATCAGCGTTACTCATCTAGGAGTGCATCCATATATGAGTAACCCGAAAGAGAAGCAAGTTCTCAAAACCATTACTATCAACGGAATACCAAACACAAGTATCTACATCTTTGACTTCATCGAAGAATCCTAATACTTTCAACAAATGGTTCTCTACTTTATTCTTATACCTATAACTTCTCAATATCTGGACCTTGCATTTCAACAAAATACTTGTCCAGAACTGGAGAAGTCACAAATAAACAGAATATAGTACGAGTGCCAACCCCATTGTCCTAATGGACACTGGACAACATACAATACTTTGTATAAGTCCCCTGAGTTCAGTAACTCAAACGCTTTGCGTCGTAGGTTGAAAAATTGTACTATGGTTAAGAAGAATTACACCACTGTTAAATGCACCTTACCTAATCATCAATTGGTATAGGTAAATGTCACAGACAAAATATCAAAAATTTATATCTCACTTTATAAAATAAACGTACAGATATATCAGTTTGAAATTGGTGCATAACAACGGATATTCAAAACCAAATATTTGTCATCCGGCTAAATCCAAATGCTTTCCTCAAATATCACCAATTACTACGAATTCCGATATAATGAGGATCTAATCACCCAATTCCCAATATCTTACTCCCACTCACCATCTGTAATAATATACAGATGTGAGAAACTGATCTAGTAAATACATACCCTGGAGTTAGATTCCAACTGGGAAAACAGTTATCAATTAACATCGCACAGAGAAACTGAAACATGAAAATGTTTCGAAGAGATAACCGGGTATTCCTAGTAACGCCTCTTCCACTATCCTGATTTATGAAAGTAACCAAATACTTACCTGCCCTCACTCCAATCCCTTTATTATGTCTTTACTTATTACCTTCTGTACCCCTTCTTTAGGGTAATTGGTTTTCTTTCTTTCCTTCCCTTCGGCACCAGCCTAGGGTTTGGAAGAAGACTATCCAATTAGCGTAATAGGTGTACTCTCTTAATCCTAGGAGCCCTCGCAACCTGAGAGAAGGTAATGGGAAAAGACATCTGAATAATCCCATTCTATTTCTCCAGAACCAGAATCCATCCTCGAAGAAGTTCGTTCGAGTTCGTATGAACTATACAATGGATTTATCCAATGGAAGTGGATGTTCGTAGTGATACGAGGTGTTCTGGAGAAAAGCAAAGGTGATGTAGGAGTGGCAGGGGTATACACGGTCTTTGTCGTGAATGATGGTGGTCGCAATTTCCTTTGCCATTATTCTAATCCCTTTATATGTCTTTACTTATTACCTTCTGTACACCACACTTAAGCTTAATTGGTTTTCTTCCTTCCCTACCGTTCGACACCTGCCTATGATTTGGAAAAAGACTATCCAATAAGCTCAATAGGTGTACCCTCTCCTAATCCTAGGAGCCCTCACAATCTGAGAGAAGGTAAAGCGAAAAGACAACCGAATAATCCTATTCAATCTCTCCAGAACCAGAATCCATCCTTGAAAAAAATTCCTTCAAGTTCGTATGTAACTATATGTCACGACCCGAAAGTACGGAACATGACCGGCACTTAGACTACGAACGTCTCAAGGCGTACGTATGCTAAGTAAGCCGAAACCCAGAAATCCAAACCAAGAAAAGTAGTAGAGAGTAGGAAGAACCATATCAAATCAACCTGTATGCAACATAATATACAACGCCTAAAGGCGAGGATCACAACAGAAATGAAGCTCAACTAGCAAGAAACCCAAGGAAATATAATGCGCAACTCTAATGTCGAAATAATACACATCACAGGTCTCTATCTCAAATAAGTACATGTTTGGTTGATGGAACTTCTAGATACAACTGAATATAATATACAATGTATAATGATGGGTATGATGCAAATAACCCACCTCCTAGCAAGTCACCTGAAAGAAGCTGTGCCCGCAAAGCCGTAAGGAATCCTGTACGGCAAACCTGCAAGAAACTGGGGCACAACGGGGGTGAGTTGCCAACTCGTGAGTAGAAAAAGATCTACGAACAGAAAATCGCATGTATGACGCAATCCTGGGTCATACGATCAATATATATAAACCTCAAATGAATAAGTCTGAAGCATGCTAAGGTGGCAATGAAACATCTATACATATATGTAGTACCAAGTGCTCGTGTCAGTGCCACAGGTAATAAAATGTCATAAATAAGAGGTATATCTGCATGGAGTAATATGATGAAGTATCAAATGGATATCAATACACATATATTGGCTTCCCATTCCACTAATATTTGTGTAAGGGTATATATAACAGCGCTCTCATACCCTGTTATATATACAAATAAAGTATGATCAATGTAATCAAGGTCTGTATGTAATCAAAGTTTGTATAAACGTGGATCCCGTCCACTCGTCACCCAATGACAATAAGCATCATGCACGTAAATATCATAAGTATATGCATGGAAGTACGAGGATATAATCAAAATCACGGAACCGGAGTGCCCAGCATTGACACTCAAAAACATCATGAAAACTGTGCCCAGCATCGGCACGTAAATCCTCATATATCGGGCACCTGTCAGTCCAGGTCAGCCCACGGGCTTCGTCTGCGGTATCGGCCCTCGGCCCCGGCAGTACGAGTCGTCCCGTATCCATCTCTCGACTCTGGTCAGTATCCTCCGAATAACCGCCAGGTCCAACCAATCACCGGTAGGTAGTAGTCCCCCTGCCAGGCTCACCGTCTACTACACAGCGATCCGTTCTCGCCCCGGGGTACCGTACCGGGTCCACCATGTACCCGTATTCGGCCTCATCTGCCTCCTCTAATAGGGTTCCACATGTCACTCTAGCACCGAGAAAACACATGGTGGACACACTGAAATATCATATCAAGGGTAACCGGGTTTTTTTAAAACAATCACATATTTTCTTTTGAAATATCCACGGTTCCCAAATCCAGAAATATCATGGAAACAATGTATCTCAATGCGTATAATCGATTGCATGATATAGGCGATATGTGAAAGAAATGCAAGCACATCTGTCTATCATGCAACCTGGAATGGTAATATGCACATTTTGAGGGAGTCCGCTCTTTTAAAATGAATCAGTTTTGAAGAGTATCTTGCGGTTCCCAAAAATTATAAATATCATCTATGTATGTGCAAACATGTATGTGTACAAGCATGAGTATGTGCACAAATATAAGTGTACAATGAGTATGCCGTGCAAGGATCGTATCCTGAATGCAACAGTACTACAGTGTAGTGACATGGCAATTATCGATGATGAAGTGTGTGAGCCGGCAAGAAAGTGTACGTGGAACATACGCATCATCGATAATGGTGCTGGTGTCCTAAAAGCATGATGGTAATATAGAAATAGCACATGAAATGAAATGTGAATAGCAATGAACATGCGGAATCGAATAAACCAACGCAACTATGAAAAGTCTACATCAATATGTATATGTCATGAAATTGTGCCATTTGAAATAAGATAGATCGGGGTTTTTAGTAAAATAAGAGCTACGGGTTTTTTTTTTTGAAAGATAAGTCCTTTGAAAATATGCGTAGAATCCCTTTACTTGTTTTTAAGATATTCGCGATTCGTAAGTTTTTGAAATAGGTATGACTCGGGTCTAGCCTAACATCTACTATACTAACTACTGATCCAACTATCAAGTCAATCGGGAGGGGTATGGAAACCACCTAAATCTGAGTCGATATATATATTTAAATATAATATAATAGTCGGTGATCCCGCCTCAATAGTATCGCGTACGATACCGTATATCATCTGACGTCCTCGAGTCATGAGTGCGGATCAATCATCAAAATACAGCTCGTACGGTAAGTCGTCGTACGGCATCCCAATAGCTGGGTACGGGTCAATATCTCGTTGATCACACTAGTTATCTGATATCCTCTTTCATCAAGATCATCATCCAGGGTACTGACCTACGTCTAGTACAACTCTAATATCATCAATCCAATCATGATCTGGCTGCTGACCTATAGCCTCAAATAACTGATAGCAATATCATATATCGTCATAGAGAAGGGTACACCACTCAATGCGACCCACTATAAATATCTAACCTGGCATATCTCATATCACGACCACATGTCAATTATTCAAAGTATATCACTCTGATATGTATCGTCGTCTAAAGATCCGCTATATTATCAGGGCGTATCTCAAATATGAGTCCTACCATATCACCGATATCATAACCTCAGAACATACCTCATCGACTCATCTCTAATGTCCTCCAGTATCCTCATCGTCACCGTGTAAACCTAGCAAATTCGCATATGTGTGCGTGTGGGTGTAAACCTATTCTAGGTTCGCGACTAGATACCACACTAGTTACTTTTAACTCTATCCTATGCATATTCCACCTAACACATCCTAAACAACTAAGTCACACCTAAGCTAGCATATATCAGTAAATATGACCTATATGTTATACTAGACATCGGACTGCGGGGGTGCTATACGCCATCCACCCGACTTCTCCCCGTAGATATAAATCTACTCACCTTGTTTATATGTGTGCCGGTGCCGATGTCGCCATTTGCATCTCCAACGCCTCGACGCCACGTGGGGTACCTACAAGGATATCACACGCTAAAACTCATGAAAACCATGTCGGAAACAAAAATGGTGCACGCTGCGCCCATAGGTAAAAACCTGTGGCCTCGCGTGAAAACACAGCCAATAACTACTGTCGTTTGACGTCCAAACGCCACCCGACAGATACGAATCATCGAATATCAAAATCCATACGAAAACGAGTCGTAAATCATACGCCAACTCACGAAATTCAACCCAGATTTTACCCTAACAGGAAACAGTCAAAACTGGACACAACGGGGGTCAATTTTACATGAAAAAGGGCTGTGCACGCAAAACGAGGCAGTTTTACCCTGCTCTGGCCGCAAATTGCGGCCAGGGGGATTAAATTTGCGGCCAGGACTTTGAGATGGTGGCTAGGGCTTTGGGTAGTGGTTCCAGGGTGCCTGCACAGCTCACTGCCAAGTCAATTTTACTCTAGGAGGTCCCGGGTGAAAGCAAGTCTCAGAAAGCTCACAAAATCGACGAAAACGCTAATTTACACCAAGTCGAACAACTCTGGTAACTAACTAGAGATCTGGGGTTTTCTGGGTTAAACTAGTCTCAAATACACCTAATAAGGTTACCCTGTCAATCGAAACCATCTCTTTGCCAAACCTCACTCAATTTCACTAAAACTAGCACTAGATCATGGATATAATAGCAAATTATCAGCTAGACACTATAACTTGCAAGATAGGAATTTGGTTATGAGATTATACCTCAAGGGAGTCCTGGAATGAAGGAGAAGAGAGGATGAAGGAAGGAGGAGGGGTGCTAAGGTGCCCTGTAGCATTTCAAGTTGCTGCTCTGGCTGAAAATGCAAAGCTGCTGCTGCTGTAGCTATTTGTTGCTGTTGCGTTGGCTGCTGCTGCTGCTTGGAATTGTTTTATGGCATGAAGTTGCAGCAGCAGGAGTTTGTGGCTATGGGAGGGTATATTGTTGTGGGGTGGAGTATGAAGGGGTGTGGGGTGGTCTTGAATGGATTAGTTCAGCTGATGCAGAATTGGGGTTGAAGTTGTGTTTGAAGTGTGCTGAGCTGATGTTTTTCGTGGCTGAAACTGATGTTTTGTTGAAGGGTTGCTGCTGATGTATGGTTCCAGCATAAGGATGAGTTGATATGGGGGCTAATGGGGTGATAAAGGGGGCTGAAGTGATGAAAAGGGGGCTGAAGTGATGAAAAGGGGGCTGAAGTGATGAAAAGGGGGCTGAAGTTGATGTATCAGCTGCTGTTGCAGCAAATGATGATGTTGCTGATGCTGATGTAATGGGCTGCTGTTGCAGCAGTTTGGTTGCTGAAGTTGAAGCATTTGGGGGCTGTTGTAGGGGCTGATGGGGTGTATCAGCTGATGGGAGGATGTAGGTATTGGCTAAGGGGTTAGGGGCTGGTAGGTGTGCTGATGTTTAGATGGGGCTGAGGCTGATGATATATGGGCTGTAGTTGTTTTGAAGTGGTGTAATGTATGAGAGTGAGAGGTAGTATGGAATAACACAAGGGATAATGAAGGTTGAGAGGGATCATGCACACTCTAGCCACCTCTCTCTCACTCTTGAACCATTTTAGCACCCTCAAGCCATTCATGGCTCACACTCTCCTACACAAGTCAACCTAACCCTAATCATCCTTAACCAAGCTAAAACCCTTAAGTAACCCCACTAACCTAACCAATTGGTTCAAACAACCATGGTCATCTCAACATGGTTCAACCCTAAGCCATCAAGAGTCTAAAACATGAAACAAGTGTAACAAGTGTAGAAATGTTATGTGCACCTTTTTGCACAAAAAAAAAACCAAAAATCCAATTAGCGATTTTTAATCGCGGTTAACACCAAAATATCATATAATCCATCCTAAAAACTGTAAAATGGCATATTTCCACAAAATAACCTATTTTATAATTTCCATAATTTTCTCCAGAATTTTCACCATTTATCGGTATTTAATTATACCGGCTATTAAAATATTCATTAAAAATTAATATTAAATTATGAAAATTCCCAAAAATAATATTTTATTTTTTTGAAATGTTACACTATACGATGGATTTATCCAATGGAAGTGGATGTTCGTAATAATACGGGGTGTTCTGGAGAAATGCAAAGGTGATACAGAAGTGGCAATAATGTATGCGACACCGTGATATTCCAAAAGCCAAAGAGTTTTAAGAAGGTTCGGTCAACTTGGTTTCATGAGTTTTAGTCAAAGGTCGGGTCATAGTCGCAGCCAGAGAGAGAGAGAAGAAACACTCAGCGTGCACTCTAACCTAGATCAGAATGGTTAATCATTTTATCTAATCTGGATGGCTCCCACTGTTTCCTCGAATTCTCCTCCAAACCCAAAAGGAGAATTAGTCGGAATCAACCGAGGAGTAATCCTACTCATTAGTGGGAATCAGGATCCAACTATCATCGCATGATAACTTGATGGAAGCCACTCAAGTTACCATACTTCAGAAGGTATGCGCAAGCCTGGCAAGTTTCCTGTATGTTTGAAACTCCCGATACGATTTTTACCCCAAGCGGTTTATGACCTTGACTTTGGCCAACAAATCATAACCCACAAGTCAAGTTCTACCCGTCATTATCTTGATTGATTTAGACCCACCTGCACACACCCTTGACTTTGGCCAACAAAGTGGTACGACTGTCCTAAACCAATGCATATCCATGCAACGGACAAGCAACACACAGCTACCGCACACGATGCCTTGACTTTGGTCAACAAACACCGTACAAATATTATGCGCTACTTATCCGAAACAACGGAGGGCTACAGCTGGTTTTTGGAAAAAAAACCTTTAACGTAATGAACTTGATATCGTTGAAGGAATCCAAGTGGTTTTATAAATATATAGTGGCGAAAACATTGCTAAAGAGGTCACTCCCGGTGAAGAGATCTTGGCTCTTTCCCCGTCGAAAGGGGTGCAGGATATCCCAAAATGAATACCACGATGCAAAGAAAAAGCAATCGACTATAGTGAAGTTATTACGTTGACGCAAACTTTTACACAAGGGGTCACTCCCGATGAAGGGATCTCGGCCCTTGCCTCGTCGAATGAGGTGCAGGATATTCCCAATCGAATACCACGATGCAAAGCAAAAGAGAACATCTGTAATGTCAGTTTTTAAAAACTTGGTCCCAAAAACATGATATATAGGTTTGTTTTATCCTTGCATTGATAAGAATCAATGCAGTCCCATCAATTAATCACACCAGAAAAGAATGAAAATAAAATGTACGTATATGTCATCCGCATTCGCCACTGGGTCCCGTCATCACCCGTTAGGTTACTTAACTAACGACAGAGCGGGGACTGGGCTAGCGCGGGTGCAAAACATATACAACATCTACTTGTATAAATATAAATATATAACAATCGTCCCAGGCATGATATAAAGCAACATCACAGAAACAACACAGAATGGTGGATAATCTGGAGCCCCGGGTTTTACTTGAGCCGCAAGTGAGACCCGACGTTCCCTGTCGTTTGGATAGCCTGTGCAATAAAACCTAGACCCCTATGAGCGCTGCAAGTTACCCACAAAACCAAAAGCGAGGCAGTCCCCCTTCAGCAACGTGAATGGGCCACCCAGCATTTCACGGAATCCAGTAACTTGAGCACCCCTTCTGGGTCAACCTATACCCCCTACGAGTGCGGCGAATAGCCCGCCAATTCTAGAGTAAGGTCCCCCCGTCCTAACGCCATGAGATGCGGACCCATTGCCCTCTAGAACCCGGCTATTCGTGCACTCCACCGCGGGGTAATCCTAGTACAGAAAAGAAAATAACATACAAGGGTGATATCGACCAAAACCCGGTCGTGCCCCAAAAGAATAATATACAAACTGGCAGTGACGGCAGTCCACATGTCGGATGCTCGCCCCGCAATATCAAATGCACAAATGAAATTAAACTATACTAACATTGCACCATAGCTATCCACCACGACGATCCAACCAACATCACAGCACAACACAGAACATCAACGTGAATGTCATGTTCGTAAACTCGTTTAAACGAACATATAGCAGTTAGACGGGTTTACCGATCAAATGACATTCACGGTCGCATATATAAATGTATGTACTGTGTAAATGTTTAAACAGTGTCAAAAACATCGACTTTGAAACGCCCCGAATAGCCCCCAAACAACAGATAACATAATATCAAAAATGGGCTAAACAAATAATACCACTGCACCAAGTTTCCAGAGACCAAACCACACCCAAAACACGAACCCCAAATACCCTACCCAGGCCGGCCTCCTCGGAATTTTGATGATTGTGCTCGGCCAAAATCCGGCGAGGTGGGCTCGTGTAACGTTTCTGAAATCATTATGCGAATTTTTCCGTTTTAGGCTAAAATAGTCGGTATTTTCTGTTTTAACCAGATTGTGATCAAACTTCCCTATAGACTGGTTTGCAACTAGTTTTGCTAGAATGATGCTAGTTTGCGGGTTTTGTGGGTCACTTGGATGTTTTGGTTCACTTTGATATTTTCCCTAAATAAAGTATTATTTTAAGTTGTTAATTATGCACTTATTTAGTGGTAATTACAATTTTGGCTTGGGTTAATTATTTCTAATGTGAATCTATGCTAATCTAATCACTAGATTAAGCTCAATCCATTCTTGCAAAAATATCTAGATATTTGTAATTTAAATTGAAATTTTAAAAGAGAGAAAAGGTGGCAAAAAGGTCTTAAGTGCATTTATTAGCATTTATTGCTATTTGTAGCTAGAATTTTCCTTCATTTTCACAAAACCCCCTCCATCTTACCTCATGGTCGAGCCTCCCCTTAGTTCTGCCTATTCCTTTGCCTTGCTCCATTTCATCATTTCCAAGCTCACAAAATCATCAAAAATCCACAAATATTCACACAAACTCATAAATAAATCATAACCCATTATTCCTCAAGCCTAAACTAGCTTGGATCTTCACTAAAGTGATTATTTTGGATGCAAAAATTTGGAGTTTGTTGCTAAAATTGTGATCTTGTAAAGGAATAAGATTCTAACCCTAATCCTTAATTGTTGTTTAAATTCTTAAAGCTTTCTTATTTAGATGTTTAATATAGCTTCACGTTCATGTTTAGAATATTCATGATAATTATTATGAAAATCAAGTTAGGGTTTTGATTTGTTAAAGTGGTTAATCATGAAGTGTAAACTTGAAAAACTTAATCAATTTGTGAGGATGATATTTGTTAAATTCCTAAGTTGTCTAATTGAGATAATTAGCAAACTAGGTTTTACTAAAACATATTTTGGGTGAGATTAAAATTATGGAATTGATTTGGATCACTAAGTTAAGCTACTTTGTGTTGTGGGAAATTGCTAGAATTGTTAAATTTCTAGCTTTGTGTTAAAATGAGCTAAAATGATATAAACTGCTTACGAGGTTTTTGGTAAAAATTAGACATGGGTTTTAATGGACGTGGTGATGATGTATATATTATTATCTACGATAATTATATGTGTTGTAAATGAGTATTGGTGCGAATGGATTTTTGGCGTGGCAGTTTTCATGTATAACGACCCTAGTGAGGGTTTTGGCTATGTTATCCGGTATTCGGATTTCTTGGTTTTGCGACTGGATATTGTTTTGGGTCGTTGGACGTTTGTACGTCAACGACGATGGTTGTTTGGTTGTTTTGCAAGCGTAGGCTATAGGTTCTAACCTATGAGCGCACCGCGTGCCGTATTTGGATTTCGGAATTTGATGTTAATAGCATTGCGATTTCATATTGATTGTAGGTACCTTCACATGGATTCCGTGACGACGAAGCGCATCGACTACGGCTAAGCAAGGAGTTTAGCAAGAGAGTAGATTTATATCTACGGGCGAAGTCGGGTGGATGGCGTATAGCACCCCCGCAACCATTGATGTGGAATATCGTTTGATTATGTTATCCTGATAAATGATATGTGACGGACATGATTGTAGGATTTACAAACGATAATATGATAGAAGTTGATGATAATGGACATATTGACATATGAGAATATGGGATGATAAGTGAATCATGATGGCTACAAATTTAAAGAGAACAAGTGTGACGTTTATATAATGTGATTGCGAGATATTAATGTGATGAATGAGTATACGATGTGATATGATGACTTAGTGTGATATGTCATTTTATGGATTCGAGTCGATAAGAGATTGTTGATACCTTTGTAGGTCCCCTGATACGAGATTGACATGGATGTGACCTGAGAGATAGGTATATATATATGGATAATGTTTTCCATATCGAGTGATATGCCGTACGAGACTTGGATCCGTACTCCCGATGTTGTATAGGTTGATAGAATCCCTATTTGTTTAATGCCGTCGTACGATGGATTACCGTACGCGATGAGTTTACTTGTTGATTTATCCATACCCTTGATTAAAGGATGTCGTACGATGGATTATACCGTACGTGATGTTGTGAGGCTGGTGGCCGATTGATAGATTCACCGACTCAGATATATTGTAAACCCGTATACCTTATAGCATTTAGTTGACGATGTGCCTTATGCTACGTTCATGTTATTCTCATTGCATTACATATACATGTGCTAGTACACCTACATAATTATCGATGATTTGTATGTTGCACATACATAGATTGCCGGCTCACACACTTCATCATCGATAATTGCTATGTCACTATACAGTAGAATTGCTACCTCATGCTATGATCTAATTGCTATGTTCATTTCACTGTTCCACGTTGCATGAGATATAAGGACATGCTTACATCCTGTTATATGTTGCATACATTGGTACAGCTACATGCACATCATGCATACATACTAACATGTACACCCACATATCTTGCTATAACTGCTTATACCCCTAAGTTGTATTGTATGGACAGGTGATATTGAGACGTTGCTTAATGTGCTATTGTGCTTATGAGATGCATCATACATACCTGCTTACAAGTAGATACACTTATCTTTCTATAGTTACATGTACACATCATATGATGCTGCACTTGATTTCGGAGGATTTGGGAACCGCATGATATATTTTAAAACTGGATTCATTTAAAAGAGCGGTTTTCCCTTAATATGATCATATTACTGTTTTATATTGCATATATCAGTTTTTCATGGATTTTTGCACTAAGATATGGATTTCATGTGATTTATGGATTTGAGAACCATGGGGGTATTTCAAGAAAACTATATATTGTTTGAAAACCCGGTTTCTCTTGATATGATATTTTAGTGCGTCCACCATGAGATTTCTCGGTTCTGAGATTTGTGATATATACCCGATGCGAGCAGTGAGTGGGCCGTATGCGGGTACATGGTGGAGCCCAGTACGGTTCCCCTCGGGAAGATGATCGCAGATGATAGGCGATGAGCCTGGAAGGCGGGCAAGTACCTACCGGTGATAGTATTTGGACTCGGCGGTTATCGTGGGGATACCGACCAGAGTGATGTACGACATGTCATCAGGGCCAGTCATGAGGACGGAGCCTGAGATATAAGGATTTACATGTCGATGTTAGATACGGGTTTCATGATGTTTTGAGTGTCGGTATTATACACTCAGGTTTCCATGATTTTGTTGTTTCGCGAGGGACATACGTTAATTTATATCCTCATATTTACCTCCATATGCCTTTACGATATTTACATGCAGGAGTTTTTGTGTCAGTGGTTGACACGTGGACGAGATCCACTACATACATGCATTGATTATATTGTTGGACGACATCCACCTGCATACATGCATTGATTATATTGTTGGATGATATCCACTTGCTGATAGGCATTATTATGTGTTGGCACTTATGCAAATACGGTCACCCTAGATATCATAGTATTATCTTTATGATATAGTTGACCTAGGAATCGTTTTTTATTTCGATTTATACCTGGTGATGTTTTTCTATTCATGAGTTGGTAACTCACCCCCGTTGTGCCTCAGTTCTTACAGGTTTGTCCGCATGGATCGATTGCGGCATCGTTGGCACACAGCTGCTTTCGGGTGACTTTCTTTTGGTAGGTGGTACATATTGGATCGTGCCCCTCTTGGATTTGTTATTCATATTGTATCTAGTCACTCCATCAATTCAGAAACTAGTTATTGTATATGTTGCAGACTTAGAAGACTTGTAGTTGCGAGACTTGAGCGATGGGTTTTATATTCGCTTTTGGGGTTGATGTCTTGCTTTACTTTATTTTCCTTATGTGGATCTTCGCCGTTGGGCGTCATATACTTGTTATTTATACTTGTGGTGGTTGTTTCCGCCGTTGGGCGTGATTTGCTCCCGTTTGGGGATGCTTTATATTTTTCTTTGTTGTGCCCGTTTTCGAGGTTAGTTTTTACAAAGAAGGTGCTGCCCAAATTTCTCAAAAGACAAAACATGATTTATTGTATCTTTATTTCTTAAAATGGTTTAGATTTCTGGGTTTCAGCTTACTTGAATTACGTTACGCCTGTAGACGTCGCGTGATTTAAGTGCTGGTCGTGAGCTAATATTTTGGGTCGTGACAAAATTGGTATCAGAGCGCTATGTTAAACCTTGGTTCGAGTCTAGGTTTGACTATGTGGGATCTAGAGCGTATATATTTTGGAACCTAAGCTTGACCTTACGGAACTTAGGCTTGAACAAGGGGGTGTTAGACACGAACTTTCGTTACATAGGCTGACCCTGATTGATGGAGTAGGTAGCTTGAGTAGAGTGGCGTACCGTACGTATGTTCCACGGCATATTTACGATATGATACTCCACTTAAGAAACCTTAGGATGTACATATCTTGAGACTGGTGATTCTTTTTTTTTTCCTTGATTATACATCCATTTGAGATCCTTGATTCTATTCATTTACATGATCATACCCTCACTGATTCCGTTCCTCCATATGATCATATATTCATTCTGGATCTATTTTCGTCGATACTTGATTGAGGTTCCTGTCACTATAGTTTGAGCGCAGTTTGATATGCTGCTAGTAATGCGGTCAGGGCGAGCTCGTCGTGGACGAAGACTGACCATCGTGTTTTCTGGTGACATAGGAACGTATCGATGTAGTGTGGTGTTGTGACCTCTCGTTTGAGGGCGAGTGTGCGGTTATGTACCGGATGATCGGGCCATTGTTAGAGGCTGCCTGCTGTGAGAGGACTGTTGATGTACAGGATACCTCAGAGATTTTGAAGTCATCGACCATGCAGACAGAAGACCCAACTGTTGCTGAGATTGATGTGATGTCGCTTCCAGAGCTTACGAGCTGAGATCGCTGGAGCTTCCAGGTAGAGATGTGACAGATGATAGCTAGTCTATCTTGGGATTGAGTTGAGAGACGAAAGTGATCCTTCGGATTTGATGCACCGACGCAGGCCCAGTTGAGTTGAAGATTTCCAATGTGGAGAGTCTTACTCAGGTCTAGAGTAGACCGATCCAGAGATGTATCGTCTATCCTTGAGAATTGAGGCAATTGTTTAGCATGCGGACGGAGAATGTTCACATGTCATCTAGGCGGAGTTGAACGAATGTCAGAAAACCCATTTTTTCCAAGTTTAAGGTATTCGGAAGAACATGCAAGTGATTCTGTGGACCCTCTAGAAGAATGAAACCCTAACTCGACGTGATGACCATGGAACCGCTTTTGAATCTTAGGGTTTGCGGCAGTTTAGCGGTGCCATCAGTGAGGTTTGGGTTTGCCTTTCTACGGCCGGTCCATAGGTACTGTGGCATATACCGAATATTATTAAACCGTGCTCAAGTGTTGAGCACTCGGGAAACTTTGGGACTTTTGATGACTCGATCGAAAAGTTTAAAGCCGTCTGGATATCCTGTTCGAAACCCACGGTGACGTGCTTTTTGGAAAATAAGGTCAATATCGGATATGTCGGTTTTTGTCGGAAAAATAGTGCATGACGTGAGTATCGAGTGTTAAAAATACCGCAAGTGCACGGTGCGTTTGTAGCGAGCCGGCAAGTACGGGTCGAACCACAAGGAGTGGATATCACGACATCATTTTGAGTTATGGATCAAAAGCTTGAAGATGGTGTTTTGTCACGTTTTAGTGTGATACCTAAAAGAAACAAGATTTGGGATATAAAAACTTAAGCTAATGGTTCAGTAAGATTGAATTATGACTTTTACCCCCAACTCTCCCTTTTTGATTCAAGATTTATTTCTTTTTAGTTTCCATTAGAATACCGAAAGCATATCGTATTTATCCGAAAAATGTATCGGGATGAAATATGATATCAAGGGTAGAAAAACAGAAACTAACAAGAATGAAATTGATAATGGAGTGGATATGGAATTAGTTAAGTGAATTAGCAAGTATAGAATATATGCACGAATGCTATATATCCTATCTAGCTAGTTGCGACACATAACTTGATTCCGTATTCATGCCCACTTCAAATCGTAACAAAGCAAAGATGAAATGTAAAGAAAGGATAAGATATATGTTTAAAGGTTGATTTAAAACGATATATCCCATCAAGCAAAACATAATAAACTTGCTATGTTAAGAAAAGAAGTGAAAAAGTGCAAGAATCAAAAAGGGAGGGGTTTGAAGTAAAGTCGTTTCACATCCTACCTTACCATCGCTCAAGAATGACTACTCACACATTATCATATCCATACATAACTGAATAATGAGAAATAGTGACATAATTAAGAAAAAGAGATACGAGGTCAAACTTGAGAATAGAGATTTATTGCAACACTTCAAAATGCATGTAATGAGTTCAAATACTAAAATCTACTCTTGCAAGCTCAAAATTAGAGGTTGCAAGACCAGAGGATAGCAAAGAACTCAACTGAATTCCAAAAACAAGAATTTTAACAAAGGACACAAATATATCACAAATATCAGAATTTCTTCTCTCAAAATTAAATTATTTACTACTTCTCAGATCTGCTATATATAGGCAATTCAAATTACAAAAATAGAACCACTGGTGGACCAAATGCACCATGAGGGGCCCATGAAAAGAAAACGAGCCACTTTGGTAGTGATCAGGCCGCAAATTGCGGCCTTATTGGCAAAATATGCGGCCGGCTTCTGGAGTGTGGGGCCCACCTTGTTGCACTAGTCTTCTGGTTAGTTGAGTGTCTCCCATTAATTACAATTTTGTCTATTTCTCACATGGGTGGATTCTGTAGTGATGAACAGAGAGCATCTCCTGTTAAAGTCCATGTTTATACTTGGTTTCACCATTATTCTGTTGCAACCTTGCTCTGTATTCTGTCCGTCGGCAGTTATGGTGAAAAACCGTCGTTTTTGTTCATGTTGTGTACTAGCTCCCGTGTTTTTGCCTGTGTACCTGTGTTCTGTACTATTGAGCAGAAAGAGATTAATAGCACTGTTTATTGATAAAAATGATAGGAATTTAGTGGTATTAAAATGTAATAAATCGTGTCGATCAAATACCCCCAAACTTATCTTTTGCTCGTCCCGAGCAAAACCATTTATTCACAAAAGAGAATCCTCACAGCACTTTCGCAGAGAACGCGATTGCACTGAGCGCGTGCAACAAGCCGTTAAACCTCTAGGTGTCCCTAGTAGGAGGAGTGTTGTCTCCTGAGGGTTTTCAGCGGATTACACCCACAAAATCCAGTCAAGTTAGTTTTGCAAGAAAATAGTTGATCCAAACCTAAAGTTAAAGTCTCAAAGCTAGAATTTCCATCACTCAAGTTAGAAACATTAAACCCTATCTTTCACTCCTCGCAATTTGTTTAATAAGCTGATAGGCGTCTCTTCGTGTTAGTGCGTTGGTGTCGTCGTGTTTTTAAGAATTTGATCATGTCAAAAGTTTCAGACCAAGGTAAACATACAAAGGATCATACAAGTTTGAAAAGAGTTATGATTTTCTCAAGTTTTTATTCTCCAGTTAGGCTTCAAGTCAGAATATATATCAGTTTTAACCGAATACCATAGTCGTATTGTTCACGCCTATCTTTTACCTGTTTTAGTTCATACACACCCTCTAATATTGTACAAAACGTCTTAATAACACAAGTATTCATATCTCCGTGAAATATTGTTTTACTAGAAAATTTGTCACCGCCAAGATTATACTCCCACTAAGAACCATAAGGACTTTTAACTTGGAGAGGACACTTGCTTGGCTTGTTTTATCAGGTGATTGGAAACTTAGCGAGCTTTGGGTCAATAACTCCCAAATCAGATGATTTTAGGGTATTAGGTGTTGAGACACCCCAAGGACTTAATTACCCAAGTCACCAAAACCACAAAACAAAAAGACTCATTTTACATTAGTACGACGGAGATATAGCCATTTTTTTTATGACGTTTACATGTGATAAGGTGTGTAACTACTTCACCAGGTTCCAGATGGGTTATTTTTCGGACTTGTAGCTTCTATCAAAACTTCTATAAAATTCTTCATATCTACTTCCTTGTATGAATTATTCTTGATATTACTTAACTCAGCCAAACCTATTTGATCTTAAGGATGTTTTAACACTTAAGAGTTTTTACAGACATGTCAGACATTAATTTGAAAAAAAACGACACCTGTAAGTGATATAAAAGACGTGTATCAGCTAAGATTAAACACACAGGCGGGTTATTTTTCAGGTCGTCAATCTCAATTCTTGAATTAGTTATTTCTATTTTCTCAATTTAACCATTAGATTTTGAATCACCATCCCCTGCTAGCAAGCCTGACAAATTTTTTTTTATATTTTATATTTTTCAATTTTTTTTTTCAATGTAGTAAAAAAAACATTTTTATACAATGCAGTACAAAAGCAGATATGAAATGCAACTATATGCAAAAGAAAAAAAAATACAATAAGTAAATGCTGAAATGCAGGAAATATGCAAATGCAGTCTATATGCTACCTCCCCTGATGTTCAGCTCCACCCCAAACTTGAGCCAGACAATGTCCTCATTGTCGCTTTGCTTTTCCTTTCCCTTTCCTGCTTCCGCTGGCCTCATTTTGCAATTCCTGTTGAGTAGCTTCAATCCTGTCAAGCTGCTCCTGCATCTTTTGTTGTTTCTTGAGTATATGGCGAATACTCCTAAATGTCAGGCGCTGCAGATCCTTCTCGTTATCTGGCTCTGGCTCATTCAAGAGTGCCTCCGTCGAGCTCTCCGGACCTGGATGTTCGCTTGGGTCCTTCCTTGACCAGACTTTTTGCTCGTAGTGGCTGCCGGTATAACCATGTGAAATTCGCTCTATTTCGACCGGCCAGTTTGTGTAAACAGTCGCGTATCCTTCAAACTCAATAATATCAATATAGTACTTTGCGAGCTGGGTGACTAGTACTGGCAAAAGAAGTTTGTTTTGCGTCACCCCTTCCATGATTGTGTTGTGTAATTTTCTTACAACACAGAAATACTGTTCCCTTTCCATTAAACAATGCGCAATATGACCCACCCCAGCCGGGAAGGAAGAAACACGGCTCTTTCCCCTGATGTTTCGATTTGCCCATCGGCAAACCGCAAGAACGTTTCGGTACATCTGTGCTGGATTCAACCCTTTATCTTTCAATTCCACGAAGTCCCCCATCAATGATCTATAAGCCGCCGGTTCTTGCGGTTCTTGATTCCCCGGTCTCATGGGGATACCTGTTACCCTAGAGATGGTCTTGGCCTGAAAGATCCTACGTCGTCCTTGGAAAAAGAATTCTATGAAATTCTCTTCATGTTTGCCATTTCTTAATGCCTCATAAAAATCTTCGACCAATTCTCTCACAGCAAATAAATTATTTCCTTTGTAAACCAGATATTCCCACCCTCTTTGACAGATTTCATTGTAGAAATACTGTCCATAAGTTGCATCGGAGAAAATCTCGAATAAATTTTTCTCACAATCGAAAGCTACCATTGTAGATCTGAAATTCTAGATGGAAATTAAACCAGAGGAGATGAAATCTTACAGAGAGAGAAGAAGATCGGGGCTGTTGGGTCTGATCAGGCCGCAATTGGCGGCTTCCTGGGGATTTTTGGCGGCCGGAGTTGTGGATCTGGGGCTGCGTCTTAGATATTGGGTTGCTGATGAAGAGAGGGGTTTGGGGTTCTGTCAATTTCAGAAATGAAGTCTCGGGTTGGGGTTTGGAGGGTTATAAAGGGTTATTTACAAAAACACCCCTTTACAAAAAGAATGAGCAAAAGAAAACTTAAAACTACAAAAGAAAACGTATATACAAGAGAACATGGGGGTGTTTTAATCGATGTAACTCGGCTCATGCAAAAATATGAGCTCCCCTGTTTCCGCGGGCAATTCTAAGAATGGTTTTAGCCGTTGGCCATTAACTTTGAATATGCTGCCTGTTTGCTGATTTTCAATTTCGACAGCACCGTGCGGAAAAACGGTGCGCACAAGAAATGGACCTGTCCATCGTGATTTCAATTTCCCGGGGAACAGATGAAGTCGGGAGTCGTAGACCAGAACCTTTTGCCCTTCGGTGAATGTTTTTCTGATAATCGCTTTGTCATGAAAGACTTTCGTCTTTTCTTTGTACAGTTTGGCATTCTCATACGCATCGTTGCGTATTTCATCAAGTTCATTTAATTGAAGTTTACGCTCTTCGCCGGCTTTTTCCAAATCGATATTGAGCTGTTTGATTGCCCAGAAAGCACGGTGTTCCAATTCAACAGGCAAGTGACATGCCTTTCCAAAGATGAGTCGGTATGGGGACATACCTAGGTTCGTTTTGAAGGCGGTGCGGAATGCCCAGAGCGCGTCACTTAACTTCAACGACCAATCCTTGCGGTTATTGTTGACAGTTTTTTCCAAAATTTGTTTAATTTGTCTGTTGGAAATTTCAACCTGACCGCAAGTTTGAGGATGGTAGGGTGTTGACAATTTTTGGCTGATGGAATACTTTTTCATTAGTGATTCAAAAGATCTGTTGCAGAAATGCGTTCCATTATTACTAATGATGGTGCGAGGCGTACCGAACCGGGAAAAAATGTTCTCTTTCAAGAATTTCACGACAACCTTGTTGTCGTTGGTTCGACAAGGGATGGCCTCCACCCACTTGGACACATAGTCCACAGCCAGCAAAATGTACACATTCCCGAAAGAGTTTGGAAATGGTCCCATGAAATCAATGCCCTAGACATCAAAAATTTCTACAATCAGAATGGACTATAGGGGCATTTGATTCCTTTTTCCAATCTTGCCCATGTGTTGACATCGGTTGCAGGTTTTGCAATATTCGAAAGCATCCTTAAAAAGAGTCGGCTAGTAGAAGCCGCTCTGCAAAACCTTTTCCGCTGTTTTTCTGGGTCCGAAATGGCCCCCGCAAGCTTGATCATGGCAGAAGGACAAAACACTTCTTGTCTCAGAATTAGAGATGCACCGTCTAATGATCTGATCAGGACAGTATTTAAACAGGTATGGTTCATCCCAGTAGAAGAATTTGACCTGGGAGAGAAATTTATACTTGTCCTGATTTGACCAAAAAGATGGTGTTTCTCCGGTGACTAGAAAGTTCACGATATCAGCAAACCATGGTTCGCTTGATACGGAGAGAAGTTGTTCATCCGGAAAGTGCTCATTGATTGGAATTTCCTCATTTGGTGCATTTGGTATGCGAGACAGATGATCGGCTACAACATTGTCGGTCCCCTTCTTATCCTTGATGGTTAGGTCAAATTCCTGAAGAAGGAGGATCCAACGTATCAATCTGGCCTTGGCATCCTTTTTTGCAAAGAGGTGCTTAAGCGCAGAATGATCAGTGTAAATAGTGATGTGGGTTCCGATCAAGTAAGGACGGAATTTCTCAAGTGCGAACACAACAGCTAAGAGTTCCTTTTCAGTCGTGGTGTAATTTAGCTGTGCGTCATTCAACGTCCTGCTCGCATAATGGATAACATGCGGCTTCTTTTCAAATCGCTGTCCTAAGACAGCTCCTATCGCAAAGTCAGAAGCGTCGCACATCAGTTCAAAAGGTTCACTCCAGTCTGGTGCGCTTAAAATCGGAGCGGAAGTGAGTTCCGATTTTAAAAGCTTGAACGCGTGAAGGCACTCAGAGTTGAAGTCAAAGGGTGTTTCTTTTGCCAGCAAAGAAGTCAAGGGTCTAGCCAGTTTGCTAAAATCCTTGATGAAACGCCTGTAAAACCCGGCGTGGCCTAAGAATGCCCTAATATCACGGACAGTTCGTGGAGGTGGGAGGCTTGAGATAACGTCGATTTTTGCTTTATCGACTTCGATTACTTTCTCAGAAATGATATGGCCTAACACGATGCCGTGTTTGACCATAAAATGACACTTCTCCCAGTTGAGTGTGAGGTGCTTTTCTCTACATCGTAGCATTACTAGCTCTAGATGCCTCAAACACTCAGAAAATGAATCTCCAAAGACGGAGAAATCATCCATGAAAACCTCTAAAAATCGCTCTACCATATCAGAGAATATGCTCACCATGCACCGCTGAAATGTCGCGGGTGCATTGCACAGCCCAAAGGGCATGCGGCGGTAGGCGAAGGTACCAAAAGGACAAGTGAAGGTTGTTTTGTCTTGATCCTCTGGATCAATCGGGATCTGATTATAGCCGGAATACCCATCTAAGAAGCAATAGTAGGCATGTCCGGCTAGGCGTTCAAGCATTTGATCAATGAAGGGCAGCGGGAAATGGTCCTTGCGAGTTGCTGCGTTGAGCTTTCTGTAATCAATACAGACTCTCCACCCTGTTTGTGTACGGGTTGGGATGAGCTCATTTGCTTCATTCGTGACAACGGTGAGTCCCGATTTCTTTGGTACTACGTGAATGGGGCTTACCCATTTGCTATCAGATATGGGATAGATGATCCCATTGTCCAGACACTTCAGCATTTCATTCCTTGCCGCTTCTTTCATTACCGGGTTAAGCCGGCGTTGAGGATCTTTGAAGGGTTTGGAATCATCAGTCATATGGATTCTGTGCTGGCAGATAGCAGGGCCGATTCCTTTGATATCAGCCATTGACCACCCAATCGCTTCCATGTTCTTTCTCAGAACATCCATGAGGGCCGACTTTTGCTCAGGCGCAAGGTCGGTTGCAATTATTACTGGAAGAGTTTTATCATTTCCCAAGTACGCATACTTGAGGTGGTCAGGAAGAACTTTGAGGTCGAGTTTCGGTGGCTCCTCCACAGATGGTCGCACTTCAGGGGCTGGTTCGTTGCGAAGAGGTTCAAATTGGGGCCCCCAATGTGCGTAGGATGCCTGTTCAGGATTTAGCTTGTCAAGGAAAAGAAGCTCCTCAGAAAATAGTTCTTCAAAAGTTTCGTCCAGACACTCGTTTTTGAAGTCAAATGTCCCATCCTCAGACATATCGTATACAGCGTTGACTTCAAAAGTGTCATCGTGTTTCTCGCTCGCTTGGTTTCCTAGCGTGAAGATGTTGAGGTCTACTGTCATGTTCCCAAAAGAAAGTTTCATGGACCCATTAAGACAGTTTATCAACGCGTTGGATGTGGCTAGGAAAGGTCGTCCCAGTATGACTGGAATTTGTCCGCTGGGATTGGTGACGGGCTCAGTCTCCAACACAATGAAGTCTACGGGGAATATGAATTCCCCGACCTTGATTAGAACATCATCAATTTCTCCCCTCGGTACTTTTGTCGAACGATCTGCCAGTTGCAGAGTCACTCTGGTCGGCTTGAGCTCTCCCAATCCCAGTTGTTTGTAAACTGAGTAAGGAAGGAGGTTCACACTTGCCCCTAAGTCTAACAAGGCTCGGTTAATTTGTTTGTCCCCAATGGTGCAAGAAATAGTAGGACAACCTGGGTCCTTATATTTCACAGGAATAGACTTGGACAAAACATCGCTCAGAGTGGCAGCCAAGAAGACGGTTTTGGGGACATTTGTGCGTCGTTTTTGGGTGCACAAGTCCTTCAGAAATTTTGCGTATGCCGGAACTTGTTGGACAACGTCCAACAAAGGAATGTTGACCTCACAGCGTTTAAAAACTTCCAACACCTTTTCCATGTTTGCAGAAGGCTTCTTTGATTTTAACCTATTAGGATAGGGAGCCTTAGGTCCAAACACTGAGTTTGGCAAAGCTGCAGATGGAATAGGTGCAGAAGACGGGAATGTTCTTGCTGGATCATCAATGTGGTCGTGTGGAGAATTCTCATGTTGGTTTGAAGGATGTGCAGCAGATGACGAGGAAGATGAAGAAGGAGAAGGTGATGAAGATGAAGACGGATCACAAAGAGGAGCTGGAGATGAACTAAGCGCTGGCAAACTGACAGCCGCACGCTTGGATGATTCGCTGGGATTGACAACCTTGTTGTCAATAGTTCGTCCTGATCTGAGGACGGTGACGGCGTTCGCATTCTCAATATTGTTCGTCTGAAAAATATGAGCGTTGTTGTTTCTCTGTTCTCTTGGGTTTATCATGGGTTGAGAGGGAAATGTTCCCTTCTCACGTTCATTAACTGCTGCAGCCAGTTGACTGATTTGGATTTCTAATCTGGCTATCGCTTGAGTGTTAGCGCTATGCAACTGACCGGATGTTTGCATAAAAGTAGCCAGACTAGATGAAGTCTGCGCAGAAGTTTTAATCAAAGCTTCCAACCCTTTTTCAATGGATGTTACCCTCTTGTCGTCTTGGGCGAACCCAGGGGGTGTGAAGGTTGGGTTGAGCTGATTCGGCTGTTGGGGCTGCTGGGGCTGGTTAGTTGAATATCCCAATTTTTGGTTTTGAAAATTTGAATTTTGAAATTGTTGGAAAGGCGGGTTTGAATTGTTGTTTTGAAAAGGAGCCTGATTCCAAGCAAAATTGGGATGATTCTTCCAACCAGGGTTATATGTAGGTACAAAAGGGTCGTTCCTGGGGCGCTGGTTCTGATACAGCGCATTAACGTTTTCAGGTCCCTGGGACCCAACGAGAAAAGGACATTCTTCCGATATGTGGCTAGGATGCTGACAGTTAGCGCACAAAGTTGGAGAAATTTGATTGACTGGTAGCGGTGAATTTTTCCCTTCTAAAGCTTCCATTCGCCGTACAAGAGCGGCGATTTTGGCTTCGGCAGCTATAGAGGTGTCAACTATGTGTGCACCACTCCTAGTCACGGATGGTTTCTCACTCACACTCTCCCACTGGATGGTTTTGTCAGCCAGTTCTTCCAAAAAGTTCCATGCGTCCTTAGCACCATAGCTCAGGAATTTGCACTGACACATGGATTCTAGCATCATACGTGAACTGGAATCTAACCCCTCATAGACAATCTGACATAACCTCCACTGTTCTAACCCGTGATGGGGACATTTGATTAAGATGTCTTTGAATCTTTCTAAGCATTTCCAAAAAATTTCACCCTCTTTTTGTTTAAAATTGTGGAGTTCGTTGCGAATTCGCACGGTTTTATGAATAGGGTAAAATTTTTTAAGAAAAACTTTCACAAAGTCATCCCATGTCGTGATCGATCTAGCTGGTAAACTGTTTAACCAGCTTTTCGCATTATCCTTAAGCGCAAAGGGAATGAATTTGAGCTTAACGACATCCTCCCCCACTCCTTGGATCTTCATCATTGCACATACTCCTTCAAATTCACTGATTAACAGGTATGCATCCTCGGACTCGAGTCCGTGGAATTTTGGGAGTAGTGGTATGAACTGTGGTTTGATTTCATAGTTGTTTGCCGCAATGGTGGGCAGTACTATGCATGAAGGAAGGGATGATCGGTGTGGATAACATCTGTCCTGTAATGCCGCTTCCTGTTGCTCAACGATTGTTTGCTCCGTCATTGTTGGTGGTGTAGGAGAAGAAAGTGAAGGTGAAGAATCGGACGGCTCCGATGAGGCAGAAGGTAAGGTCTCAGAGGATTCCGAGGAATCAGAAGGTGAAGAAGAATCGGAAGATATAGGCACAAACCGGACTAATCGAGATTGTGAATCTCTAGTCCAAGCTGACATGCACTATTCGGGAGTTGTAGGGAAACGACTGAGATAGAGAAGAGAAAAAAAATGTTTTTTTTTTATTTTTATTCTTTTAAACCAAAAATTTACAACCACAAATATCACACACAAGGTATAACAAGATCACAAACAAGACACACTGCACACACCTAATCAGTCTAGGGTCACCTAGGTCAACTAGACCTGCTAAAAAAAAACTTGCTTTTTGAAGAAAAAATGTACTGCGAAACGGGCCCAAGATAGACTGATCGAGAAGCCAGGTAAGTGCAGAGAGGAAGGGAGGTTTTCCCTCGCTTTCGCGAGGTTCCTTAATTAGAGTAACCTTCTCTCTTTCGGCGGTTGCGCCTTTCACACTTTCCTAGACACTTCAGGAACAATGTACCGATCGGCGGTGTTCGAAATACACTTAACTTACCCTAATGAGCGCGAAGTCCTTAGAGGCTGAAAGTCTAATTTCTTTTAAAGTTAATGAGGGTGTGAAAATGCTCGTTCTTTGTGGTTTGTGGGCTACGGAGAAGGGTGATGAAATCCCTTACCGTATCTTGTTGGGGTTCTTTGCCCTTAAGTCCGTATTAAATTCATGCAATGCGCAAACAATAAAAGTTGTTCAAATCATCAATCAATCGTTTTTTATGTTATAAGCGGTGCGCTGCAAAAAATATGGTTAGTTTCTTTTGGCAGTTGTGCTTGGCACTTGTGCAGCGGAGTTTGCGAAAGAAATCCTGCACAAAATTGAAGTATTGGAGCGTCGGGTTTGAGGAGAAGGGTGATGAAAAATACGTACCTTGATTTTATGAAGTTAGAAACTTCCGTTGGCTTGATCCGTGATCACTTGAGCGTTCGCTTGTACGGGTCGATTTACCCGGATCTTTGGCACTGTTAACCTCGTAACGCCTTTCTCCAGAATTCCATTCTCAGCTCCGCACAATCGTAGTTCGTATTTCAGTTGCAATCTGGAATTTGAGAAACATACGATATTTAGTGCATAATACGATATTTATGGCCAAATTTCTGTAGATATATAATTAAATAATTCTAAATATAGAAATGGACTAAAAACAGAAATTTAGAGATGTAACAGAAAATTTGGGGCAAAACATCAGGTTCAGGCCGCAATTTGCGGCCGTTTAGAGCATTTTGGCGGCCAACTCTTGGTGTTAGTGCTCCATCTTTTTTTGTGTGCTCTTTATTTCTGTTATTAAACCTTTTATATATCTAGAATAATTTTATCACAATTATATATACAGCAGAAAAGAAAACACAGAGAGCAACGAGTCGGATATTTGCGGTGTTTTGTTTTTTTTGTGTTTTTTTTTTCTTTTAATGTTTTATACAAAGTATATACAGAGATAACTCAAAATAATCTTCGTGGTGTTGCCACTCCCCGGCAACGGCGCCAAAAACTTGTTCGAAACCCACGGTGACGTGCTTTTTGGAAAATAAGGTCAATATCGGATATGTCGGTTTTTGTCGGAAAAATAGTGCACGACGTGAGTATCGAGTGTTAAAAATACCGCAAGTGCACGGTGCGTTTGTAGCGAGCCGGCAAGTACGGGTCGAACCACAAGGAGTGGATATCACGACATCATTTTGAGTTATGGATCAAAAGCTTGAAGATGGTGTTTTGTCACGTTTTAGTGTGATACCTAAAAGAAACAAGATTTGGGATATAAAAACTTAAGCTAATGGTTCAGTAAGATTGAATTATGACTTTTACCCCCAACTCTCCCTTTTTGATTCAAGATTTATTTCTTTTTAGTTTCCATTAGAATACCGAAAGCATACCGTATTTATCCGAAAAATGTATCGGGATGAAATATGATATCAAGGGTAGAAAAACAGAAACTAACAAGAATGAAATTGATAATGGAGTGGATATGGAATTAGTTAAGTGAAGTAGCAAGTATAGAATATATGCACGAATGCTATATATCCTATCTAGCTAGTTGCGACACATAACTTGATTCCGTATTCACGCCCACTTCAAATCGTAACAAAGCAAAGATGAAATGTAAAGAAAGGATAAGATATATGTTTAAAGGTTGATTTAAAACGATATATCCCATCAAGCAAAACATAATAAACTTGCTATGTTAAGAAAAGAAGTGAAAAAGTGCAAGAATCAAAAAGGGAGGGGTTTGAAGTAAAGTCGTTTCACATCCTACCTTACCATCGCTCAAGAATGACTACTCACACATTATCATATCCATACACAACTGAATAATGAGAAATAGTGACATAATTAAGAAAAAGAGATACAAGGTCAAACTTGAGAATAGAGATTTATTGCAACACTTCAAAATGCATGTAATGAGTTCAAATACTAAAATCTACTCTTGCAAGCTCAAAATTAGAGGTTGCAAGACCAGAGGATAGCAAAGAACTCAACTGAATTCCAAAAACAAGAATTTTAACAAAGGACACAAATATATCACAAATATCAGAATTTCTTCTCTCAAAATTAAATTTTTTACTACTTCTCAGATCTGCTATATATAGGCAATTCAAATTACAAAAATAGAACCACAGGTGGACCAAATGCACCATGAGGGGCCCATGAAAAGAAAACGAGCCACTTTGGTAGTGATCAGGCCGCAAATTGCGGCCTTATTGGCAAAATATGCGGCCGGCTTCTGGAGTGTGGGGCCCACCTTGTTGCACTAGTCTTCTGGTTAGTTGAGTGTCTCCCATTAATTACAATTTTGTCTATTTCTCACATGGGTGGATTCTGTAGTGATGAACAGAGAGCATCTCCTGTTAAAGTCCATGTTTATACTTGGTTTCACCATTATTCTGTTGCAACCTTGCTCTGTATTCTGTCCGTCGGCAGTTATGGTGAAAAACCGTCGTTTTTGTTCATGTTGTGTACTAGCTCCCGTGTTTTTGCCTGTGTACCTGTGTTCTGTACTATTGAGCAGAAAGAGATTAATAGCAATGTTTATTGATAAAAATGATAGGAATTTAGTGGTATTAAAATGTAATAAATCGTGTCGATCATATCCTGTGATAGGAGATCAGCAACAAGACCAGCTTCGGATAGAGGACCTCACCAAGATACGTTGTGAGTGGATCGAGAACGGATGAGTATCGAGTATTCCTCCGATGGTTGGGATGAGTTCCCGAGGATGCGTTCAGCTAGATATCTTCTATAGTGTGATGAAGATACTGAGTGCGTGATTTTGAGCCCGTGCGAGAAATTCCGGATTGATTGTCGCCGAGAACCATTGTAGGACGCAGATAGCATGACATGATGTCGAAGTGGACGATAATAAAGACGAGTGGAACAAGAGGTTCGTGCGTGATGCTGATGAGCTGTTGTTACTCCCTGTCGAGATTTGAGATCTGATATGTATGCAGAGGCGTTGGGATACGGCCAGTTCCCGAGGAAAAGTTGTGCTGAGAACGCAGATGTTCAGAAAACGAGAAGAGATTTATAAGTGTACTAGCCTCCGTACAGTTCGGTATAGACGAGATCGGAAGAGACCTTGAGCCATTTCCTTCCAGGACACTGCTGCGATGAGATTGCACTGAGGATCAGTTGTGTCACGTATATTCGGAGGGCCAGAGGCCGACGACAGTGACGTGCTGCTTTATGAGTGATCATACTAATTGGCCGAGAGATGACCTGATGAGTGCCAGAGCGGAATCGTTTCCGTTAGCATACCTGACCGGGCAGATGAGCCGATAGAGTGCGAGATTGGTAAGCTACAGAGAAATAAGGACCCAGATACAGAAGATGTCAGACCGTGAGCAGGAAGCAAGCGGATGTCCTTGCTCTACCAGTTTAGGCGCACCGACATTTTTCGACATTGTAGGAGGTGTACCTCAATGTCATTTGTTGCGATTTGCATTGTGATCCGAGTATCAGGCTTATATCGCTTGGATTTGAGTTTTGATGATTGAGTTTTAGGACATGGTTTTCGTGCACCATGGCTGCACCTACTGGGTATTTACATTTTTGTGCATAGTTATTGCACTTGAGATATATATTTTATACACCGATGTGTTGATGTCGATTTTGTGCCTTAGCTGCACATGTTTATGATTTCCTGGATTTCCTACAGTGGTTATGATATTTCGTGCAGTGGATGCACATGATTTGATATTTCATGCACTAGATGCATAGGATTTGATATTTCGTGCACTAGATGCACAGGATTTGATATTTCGTGCAGTGGATGCATAAGATTTGATAATTCGTGCAGTGGATGCACATGATTTATATTTCGTGGACTGGATGCACCGGATTCGTATTCCGTGCATTGGTTGCACTAAGTTTATACTCCGTGCATTTGTTGCACCCGATTTATGTCATTGAGCATTCGTTTACCAGATTTGTGTTTTCGTACGCGTGTGTACTTGATGTTCGTTTTCGTGCATGTGGGATGCACTTGATTTCGATTTCGTTCGTGCATGACGGATGCACTTGATTAGGACTTTCGTGCACGTCGGACACATGATATGATTTTTTTTGCACACCTGATGCACTCGATTGGGATTTTCGTTCATGCATTACAGTTGCACTGGAGTGAGATTTTCGTTCACTATAGATGCACTAGATGTTGTTGTCGTGCAGGCCTGCTGCACTGGACAGATACTTTCGTGGACACCTGTTGCACTTAGTTGTGCTTTCGTGCATATTGGCACTTGCATTTGGTTTTGATTCCCGTACAGACCAGACGTACGTGATTGTTGGATACGCCTTTTGAGGCTGATTTACTTTTGAGCACTTTGTTTTCATGATGAGACCCTATACTTCGTAGAACCTAACAAGACTGATCCGAGGACGGTACCTGAGTACTTTGCATGCATAAAAAGTTTACCAAGAGCTTTTCAAAAAGGAGCTATAGTCTCGCTATTTCTTACGTGTTTGCGCGTGACACGAACGTTTACAAAAGAAAACCTTTTGGGATATTTCAAAAAGGCGGAACGTATATTTTGAGCAAAACTTATATGAAAGTATATTATTACTTTACAAATGAGCGTCTGCCACTTGTGCCGTGAGTTACGCATTACGCAGCAATTCAGAAAAGATTTTGCATATGTTTTATTCGGTATTAAGAGATTTTTTCAAGGATGAGTACTATATATGTATTTTAGTATTTGACTAGTGGATATGGGATTTCGGTAGTGGATTTTGAGATCTGTATCTCCATTATAACTCCGATGATATGCGTGCGAGTCCGATGATTTGCGTGACGCTTGACGGAGTTCGGTTTTGAGTTTCAATCACGGCTTCAGGCGTATGCGACGCGCTATGTTATTTCTGTTGCTTCCGTGATTTCAGATCCCTGTTGTTTTAGTTGGAGTTTGAAATGTTTTAGTTTTGGGGGTTTAAATTTAAATTCGGGGACCGAATTTCTTTAGGGGGGAAGATTGTAACGTTTCTAAAATTGTTATCCGAATTTTTCCGTTTTGGGCAAAATAGTCGGTATTTTCCGTTTTAACCCGATTGTAATCAAACTTCTGTATAGACTTGTTTACAACTAGTTTTGTTAGAATGATGCTAGTTTGCGGGTTTTGTGGGTCACTTGGATGTTTTGGTTCACTTTGATATTTTTCCTAATTAAAGTATTATTTTAAGTTGTTAATTATGCACTTAATTAGTGGTAATTATAATTTTGTCTTGGGTTAATTACTTCTAATGTGAATCTATGCTAATCTAATCACTAGATTAAGCTCAATCCATTCTTGCCAAAATATCTAGATATTTATAATTTAAATTGAAATTTTAAAAGAGAGAAAAGGTGGCAAAAAGGACTTAAGTGTATTTATTAGCATTTATTGCTATTTGTAGCTAGAATTTTCCTTCGTTTTCACAAAAAACCCTCCATCTTATCTCATGGCCGAGCCTCCCCTTAGTTCTGCCCATTCTTTTTCCTTGCTCCATTTCATCATTTCCAAGCTCACAAAATCATCAGAAATCCACAAATATTTACACAAACTCATAAATAAATCATAACCCATTATTCCTCAAGCCTAAACTAGCTTGGATCTTCACTAAAGTGATCATTTTGGATGCAAAAATTTAGAGTTTGATGCTAAAATTGTGGTCTTGTAAAGGTATAAAATCCTCACCTAATCCTTAATTGTTGTTTAAATTCTTAAAGCTTGCTTATTTAGATGTTTAATATAGCTTCAAGTTCATATTTAGAATATTCATGATAATTATTATGAAAATCAAGTTAGGCTTTTGATTTGTTAAAGTGGTTAATCATGAAGTGTAAACTTGGAAAACTTAATCAATTTGTGAGAAGGATATTTGTTAAATTCCTAGTTTGTCTAATTAAGATAATTAGCAAACTAGATTTTACTAAAACATGTTTTGGGTGAGATTAAAATTATGGAATTGATTTGGATCACTAAGTTAAGCTACTTTGTGTTGTTGGAAATTGCTAGAATTGTAAAATTTCTAGCTTTGTGTTAAAATGAGCTAAAATGATATAAACTACTTACTAGGTTTTTGGTAAAAATTAGACGTGGGTTTTAATGGACATGGTGAAGATGTATATATTATTATCTACGATAATTATATGTGTTGTAAATGAGTATTGGTGCGATTGGATTTTTGGCATGGAAATTTTCATGTACAGCGACCCTAGTGAGGGTTTTGGCTATGTTTTCCGGTATTCGGATTTCTTGGTTTTGCGACTGGATATTGTTTTGGGTCGTTGGACGTTTGTACGTCAATGACGAGGGTTGTTTGGTTGTTTTGAAGGCGTAGGCTATAGGTTCTAACATATGAGCGCACCGCGTGCCGTATTTGGATTTCGAAATTTGATGTTAATAGCATTGCTACTTCATATTGATTGTTGGTACCTTCGCGTGGATTCCGTGACGAAGAAACGCATCGACTACGGTTAAGCGAAGAGTTTAGCAGGTGAGTAGATTTATATCTACGGGGGAAGTCAGGTGGATGGCGTATAGCACCCTCGCAACCATTGATGTGGAATACCGTTCGATTATGTTATCCTGATAAACGATATGCGACGGACATGATTGTAGGATTTACAAACGATAAGATGATAGAAGTTGATGTTAATGGACATATTGACATATGAGAATATAGGATGATAAGTGAATCATGATGGCTACAAATTTAAAGAGAACAAGTGTGACGTTTATATAATTTGATTCCGAGATATTAATGTGATGAACGAGTATACGATGTGATATGATGACTTGGTGTGATATGTCATTTTATGGATTCGAGTCGATAAGAGATTATTGATACCTTTGTAGGTCTCCTGATACGAGATTGACATGGATGTGACTTGAGAGATAGGTATATATATATATGGATAATGTTTTGCATATTGAGTGATATGCCGTACGAGACTTAGATCCGTACCCTCGATGTTGTATAGGTTGATAGAATCCCTATTTGTTTAATGCCGTCGTACGATGGATTACTGTACATGATGAGTTTTACTTGTTGATATATCCATACCCTTGATTAGAGGATGCCGTACGATGGATTATACCGTACGTGATGTTGTGAGGCTGGAGACCGATTGATAGATTCACCGACTCGGATATATTGTAGACCCGTATACCTTATAGCATTTAATTGATGATATACCTTATTCTACGTTCATGTTATTCTCATTGCATTATATATACCTATGCCGGTAAACCTACACCATTATCGATGATGTGTATGTTGCACATACACAGATTGCCGGCTCACACATTTCATCATCGATAATTGCTATGTCACTACACAGTAAAATTGCTACCTCATGCTATGATCTAATTGCTATGTTTATATCATTGTTCCACATTTCATGAGATATACGGACATGCTTACATCCTGTTATATGTTTCATACCTTGCTACAGCTACATGCACATCATTCATACATACTGACATGTACACCCACATATCTTGCTATAGCTGCATATACCCCTAAGTGGTATTGTATTGACAGGTGATATTGAGACGTTGCTTAATGTGCTATTGTGCTTATGAGATGCACCATACATACCTGCTTACATGTAGATACACTTATCTTTCTATAGTTACATATACACCTTATATGATGATGCACTTGATTTCGGAGGATTTGGGAACCGCATGATATATTTTAAAACTGGATTCATTTAAAAGAGTGGTTTTCCCTTAATATGCTCATATTACTGTTTTATGTTGCATATATCAGTTTTTTATGGATTTTCGCATAGAGATATGGATTTCATGTGATTTATGGATTTGAGAACCGTGGGGGTATTTTAAAAAAACTATGTATTGTTTGAAAACCCGATTTCTCTTGATATGATATTTCAGTGCGTCCACCATGAGATTTCTCGGTTCTGAGATTTGTGATATATACCCGATGCGAGGAGTGAGTGGGCCGTGTGCTGGTACATGGTGGAGCCCGGTACGGTTCCCCTCGGCTAGATGATCGTGGATGATAGACGATGGGCCGGGAAGGCGGGCAAGTACCTACCGGTGATAGTATTTGGACTCGGGGGTTATCGTGGGGATACCGACAGGAGTGATGTACGACATATCATCAGGGCCAGTCGTGGGGACGACGCCTGAGATATGAGAATTTACGTGTCGATGTTAGACATGGGTTTCATAATGTTTCGAGTGTCGGTGTTATACACTCAGGTTTCCATGATTTTGTTGTGCCATGAGGGACACACGTTGATTTAAATCCTCATATTTACCTGCATATGATTTTACGATATTTACATGCATGAGTTTTGTGTCAGTGGTTGACATGTGGACGTGATTTACTGCATACATGCATTGATTATATTGTTGGACAACATCCACCTGCATACATGCATTGATTATATTGTTGGACGATATCCACTTGCTGATAGGCATTTATTATGTGTTGGTATTTATGCAGATACGGTCACCCTAGATATCATAGTATTACCTTCATGATATAGTTGACCTAGGAATCGTTGTTTATTTCGATTTATACCTGGTGATGCTTTTATATTCTTGAGTTGGCAACTCACCCCCGTTGTGCCTCAGTTCTTGCAGGTTTGCCTGCATGGATCAGTTGCGGCATCGTTGGCATACAGCTACTTTCGGGTGACTTGCTTTTGGTAGGTGGTACATGTTGGATCGTGCCCCTCTTGATTTTGTTATTCATATTGTATCTAGTCACTCCATCAATTCAGAAACTAGTTATTGTATATGTTGCAGACTTAGAAGACTTGTAGTTGCGAGACTTGAGCGATGCGTTTTATGTTCGCTTTTGGGGTTGATGTCTTGCTTTACTTAATTTTCCTTGTGTGTTCGCCGTTGGGCGTCGTATACTTGTTATTTATACTTGTGGTGGTTGTCTCAACCGTTGGGCGTGATTTACTCCTGTTTGGGGATGTTTTATATTTTTCTTTGTTGTACCCGTTTTCTGGGTTAGTTTTTACAAAGAAGGTGCTGCCTAAATTTCTCAAAAGACAAAACATGATTTATTGTATCTTTATTTCTTAAAAAGATTTAGATTTCTGGGTTTCAACTTACTTGAATTATGTTACGCCTGTAGACGTCGCGTGATTTAAGTGCTGGTCGCGAGCCAATATTTTGGGTCGTGATAGCTCGTGTTTGGGGTGTGTTCTTCTGGTCATGTCAGGAGTCTTCTGCAATTGTTTGGAAGATTTTTTGAAGACTTTGAAAATCGACAGAGAATGAAAACTGCAGTGCACTGTTATCGTGTTGTTTCGATTTCGATGCACTAACATTGTCTAAACAAGCTAGCTAAGGGTTTAAAAGGTGGCTTTGATACCATGAAGGGTTACGGCAGCGCCCCGGCCATCGAAACGCGGCCAGAATGTGGAACAAAATTTCTAAACTGGCGCTACCGTTACCCGATTTACGGATCGACCTTAAACCCTAATCTAGCAATCTAAACTAAGAGTTAGAATCATTATACCGAGTTGATCTGTGTCCTTCAGTCTTCATTCCAAGCTCCTAGCGGCTCCTTGATGTGGTTTGGTTGCCGGTCTTCCTCCATCTCCAATGATCCACCCGAAGGATGTAACTCCGGCTCTAACTCCACAACATGATGCAAATGGAGAAACTATGGTCTCTAGGATGCTGTCCTAGAGAGCCTAGGATGTAGTGTGTAGTTATTCAAAGTGTTATCTATCTCAAAACTTGAAGGTGGAAGAAAAACATGAAAAGCTAGAGGAGAGTGAAGCAAAAATGGTGAAGGAGCTCAAGCTTGCTCAAGTGAAGGAAAAATGAAGCATGCAAAAAAATGAGCTCTCTTGGAGAGAGAAAAATGAGCAAGCTAGGTTTTGTCAATCATTATTTTGCAATTTAAAATAGCTCCCATACTTGAATAGTGAGCACAAATGAATTAACAATTCATTTGTGTTCACTATTCAAGCATGGTCATCACCATACTCTCCTCATTTTCATTTCCACCTCATTTACCGTTTTCTAAAAAATGGTCAAAAAAAAAATGAGGTAGCACCTTCTAGAATGTTATCCGGTAAAAAATACGGATTACATTTTACTGTAAATATATCTGCATTCGTACCGAAATACGAATACCCAAAGAGATAGAATAACACAAAGAATATAATACTAGAATATACTTAAATTATTAAATCAATACCTGATTTAATAATCCGGCTCAAAACCCGAGCCGGCTAGTATTATCACATGACCAAACGAAAGTCCGAGTACACTGTACATCAATCGATCGGAACCCTGCACGTATCCAATACGGCTACTACATCATTTCGGCAAAACCAGGGAAACCCTCTGTGTGGGACTCTAAAGACTCATCAATACGCTGGCAGTGGGTTTACCATAAGCACGTCAGCGGCACTAGCTGTACGTAACGGCTACCCAGGTATTGAGCGAAAGGGAAGCCGACGAGCAAACTCATCCTGAACCCCTACTGAGCCTGATAGTGACAATATCCGTACAGTCCGGTATGTTCGTCTAAGAGTATCGCATATCCAGTCTAGGGGGTGGATAAACTCAGACCCCTAACAACGCGATATTTAGTGTCGGCATGATACCCATCACCACCTGAGAATCTATCGATCCTCGATTGGTAATTCTCGTTCCCCATAGCAATGGATTTCTGGTGATGGTCACCCATGCACAGCGCGATATCAACCCCCAATACCGGGAGAGACGAATCCCCGACGATCCGATCACTGTCTCCATGTGGCTCGGGACTGTACCCAACTAAAACCTGTTTGCAAGACTCCTTTGAGCCGTGGTAAGGTAGTTATCAAAGCACAGTGGGAACTCACACGAGACAAATAACGATCTTAGGTCGACAGAATAACCTGTACACATGTCACCTGGGAACCGCTATTGACAATAGGTATAATACCAACTAGCAGGTTCCCGGTGAGTCCGTCCAGTGTACTCATAACCAAATGAGCACCTGCATACTATCTTAGGTGAACAAACTAACACCAATGGCTTGTAAGACCTTGCCACCGCCCCTCGTCGGGGTCTCAATCAGTATACACTAGTCTACACTAGAGTATCGATGCCCGGTCTCACAAGCCAAATGCGTTGTGAGTTGATCGAGAAAGGACGAATGAAGTGTATACCTCCGATGATTATGACGAGTTCCCAAGGACGTGTTCGGCTAGATATCTTCCATAGAGTGGTGAGAATACCCGAATTCGTAATTTCAAGTCCGTATGAGAGATTCCGGATTGACTGTAGCCGAGAAAGAATTGCTGTACTTAGCCAGCAATTTATAACGTCGAAGTGGACGATAATGAAAATGGATGGAACAAGAGGTTCATGCGGGATGTTAACGAGCTGTTGTTACTCCCCGTTGATACTAGAGGATTGATATGTATGTAGAGGTGTTGGATATGGCCAAATTTCATAGGAAAGCTATGCTGGGGACGTAGCTGTCTGGGAATAAGAAAAAGGATTAAGTAAAGAATGCCAACCTCCATATAGTTCGGCTTAGCTGAGATCGGAAGAGACCTTGAGTAGGTTCTTCCAGGATGCCATAGCGATAAAAATTTGCACCCAGGATCAGTTGTATCACGCGTAGTCAGAGGGCTAGATGCCACCATCAGTAACGTGACATTTTGCGAGTGGTCATGTTAATTGGCCAAGAGATGATCAGAGGAGTCCCAGAGTGGAACTTTTCCATTAGTACACCTGATTAGGCCGATAAGCAGAAGAATTGTGAGATTGGTAGTCCACAAAGAAAACGAGGACCCTGAGCCAAAGGAGGCCAGTCCGTGAGCAGGGGGTATGCAGATGTTCTTGCTCGGCCAGTTTTGGGCGCATCGGTATTTTTCAACATTGAAGGAGGTGTACCTCAATGCCATTTATTGTGATTTGCGTTTTGTGATCCGAGTATCACACTTTTATCGCTTGGATTTGAGTTTCAATGATTGAGTTTCATGATATTGTTTTCGTGCACCTACTGGATATTTACATTTGTGCACGGTATTGCTCTTAATTTATGTTTTATACACCGTTACATTGGTTTATGATTTGTGCATATATGTTGCACTTGATATCGATTTTGTGTCATTGTAACGGCTTAGATTTCGGTTAGTGTTAGTTTAGACGTTAATGCGGGTTTACTGTAAAAAGTTTACCAATTCGGGTTCCTCACATTTTATAAAATTTAATTAATAAATTTATTATTATTTGTTATGGCATGCACGCACGTGTGCACGTTAATGTGAGGTTTGTTTTGTGATATTCTTGTTCTTAGCCACCATGACACTTAACCATTTATCTAATTCTTTACTTTATCCTAATCTTTTCATTAATCCAACCCTTAACCCTAATCCTAGATATTTTGTGAGAAGAGAGAAGATATTCTTTTGGAGTGAGGAGCTGGCTTGATGAGGTGTGTGTGAAAGCATTAATGGAGAATTAATGCTAATGGTGCACTTACCTCTCACCCTACACTCACCTCCCTCTCTCTTTATCATTCACACTCTCTCATTTCTCTATCTCTTTTCATTTCCCTCATTCCTCTCTCATTTAAACTGAACACTCTCATTTTCCATCACAAAAACATATGAAATCCATCACAAATATTCACAAATCTCACAAAAAATCACATCTTTCACCACCTTTTGCCTCTTGGATGCCTTGGAGCTTGCAAAGCTTGGATCTTTGAGTTCTTTTGGTTAGGTAATGATCTATTGCTGTTATTTATGTGTTTATTGTGTAGCCTAGCTCGTTAGTTCAGTTTAGATAGATTTTTGTATCTTTTCGTGTAAATATCGTATTTTTAGTGCCTATATGTGACATATGTGATCTGCTGTGACCCGGAGTGTTTGCTAGAAAACCAAACAAAGTAGTTGTGTTGTACCTAAGACCCTGAGGCTTCGCCTCAAGTACGAGACACCCTGCTCGGACCTCGGCCGGCGACACGAAGGCTATTTCCGGTAATGTCGGATTTGTGGTGGAGTTGGTGTGTGGGTTTTTGAGGGTAGCTCTATGCTTTGGTTTTGGTGTGTTTGGTCTTGTTTAGTTGTTGAGTTTTCTTTGTATAAAAAATCTGAGATCACCTAAGTAGTTTCTTTCGTTTCGTCTAAGCGCGATACGTTATATGACATGGATCGTGCACTTTGTGTGGTTTTGCTCTTGAGTTGTTTCCGTCGTATCGCTATGCACGTTAGCCACAATACGGACACTTGAGAGTAAGTTTTGTGTTGTTGCGTCAGTTAAACGTAGTTTGTACGTATTTTGGGTTTATTAATAATATATACTTGTTTTATCGTTTTATTATTTTAGGCTCGTAGGCGTGGACTTCGGATGCTGCGACGAAAGGAAAACAGGTGGTTGGCTTCACTTAGCCAGGAGCGTTGGTGAGTAGATTTAACAACTACAGGGGAACCGCCCGCATGGCGTTATGCGTCTGGGCTAGAGATGACTTGACTTGTCGCATATTCTATTTCATATATAGAGTTGCGCATACACTTTATTGCTTAGATATTGTTGTGCTTGGACTAGTACCCTTAGGACACTGCACCATTATTGACGGCTCATGTTGCACGAGCACTGATTGTATGCCATACACCTTCAATAATTGCCATGTCACGCACAATACACTTATAGATATGATATTGTTTGGTTAGGGATATTGAGACATTGATTCATATTTCTTTATGCATATGATATATAGCATACATGTATACCTACATGCTTACACATATCCCTTGACATGCTTACATGCTAGATACCAGATACCTATACGGTATTGTACCATTAGCGATAGGTACATACACCCATAATATCATAGCTACATGTATACCTTGCTATACCTTTATGTTTACACATATATCTAGCTTTAGCTACATGTTTACCTTTATTTGATGATATTTAGAATTGGAAAAATTAGGAACCGCATGATATTTTTATAAACTTGTTGCAGTTAAATAACGGCTTTTCCTTTATATGCTCGCATTTCAGTTTTTAAGTTGCGTATATTACAATCATGGACTTTCACATTGTGATATGGATTTTTCATGATATTTTCTGGATTTGAGGACCGTGGTAGTTTCATGAAATTATGCATTATTTGAAAAACTCGGTTCCTCTTGATATGATATTTCAGCATCCACCATGAGATTTATCGGTTCTGATATATATACTCTATGCGAGGAGCGTCGTGGGCTGTATGAGGGTACATGGTGGGGCCCAGAGGTAACCCGGGGCAAGAGTCGATGTAACATGCCCATAAGCCTGGCAGGGAAACCATACCATCTGGTGACATTACCAATGACTCGGCGGTTATCGTGGGGATACCGACGGGAGTCATGTGCGTATGGATACGTCGAGAGGCGAGGGTTAGAGCTAGGCACTCGAGCTTTCGGTATAGCGTATGATACGTACCTATCAGGGTTCAAGTCATGGTGACAACATGATTGGTAGGGATTCTGCGTGTTCAAGTATAGTTAATTACCGCAATCAAGACGGTTTCGCTTGTAGCTAGCCGGTTGAGTACGGATCGTCCGCAGGGAGATGGGAATCTTTTTCTATGTGCTTTAACGAGTTAAGTCCAGTTTTCCAGATTTTGTTGTGATTAATTAAGTGTTAAAATGATATGTAAAGAGAGCTTGTTAGGGTTAGGATTAGGTTAGTTTGAGTTAGGAGTCGCTCACCTCTTTCGTTGCCACTCTTAATATCAGTGTTACGGTAATCGGCAACAACGGGGATTAGCACGACTAGAAAGGAACTTGCGAGTATAAGCTAGGCTTTCCAACGCATAAGTTCTTTCTTTTGGTAACCTCCGGTTAATTCAACCACAACCGGTCTCACTACGGAATCACCGCTATCATGTAGGATAGGGTGCCGTAAGGAGCGGATTGTGGTTCAATTAACGGGAGTCGATTTTAAGATGTTGGGCAAGGAAAGAGTGAGAGAGATTTCCTTCTCTCAAACTTCCCTTATCCTACCCTAACAAGTATGAAACTACTCACACATCATAATGTAAAGAAAACAAAACAAAAGAGGAAGATAGAAAGAAGGAGATTAGAAGATAACAACTAGCTATTTGCGATCTCACCTTGGCAAGGATCAAGCGTAAGCATCATGGTTGTTTTAATGATAAAGGAAAAGAGAAAAGAAAGAAACAACAAGAAATAACAACAACTAAGTTAACAAATTAAAATTACAAGCAATTATAAAAGAACAAGACAAGCATGATAAGTAAAAGGATCTTCTTTATTCATCATTCTTCACTCACAAAAGCTCACTACAAGATTTTTAATGGAGAAGAGATGAGAAGAGGAAGAAGAAACAAGTATTCTAATCCTAGAAAAAATACAAGATTATGCACCCTTTCCTTCACAAGGTTCTGGGGTATTTATAGGCTGGAAAATGAAAACCTAGGGCAACATTCAGAACAAATATAAAAAGACAAAAACACCCCTGGAAAATCTTCATCTGCGGCGCCAGTACAGGCGCGGATCCGCGGCCTAGACCCCCTATTGGCCGCGGATCCGCCGCACTATAGTGGAGTCAGGGCGTGGGCTTTCCTGTACGGCCCTGGTCTGCTGTCCCCTTTTGTCTGGTACATGTATTTTCTGATAATATTTCCACATTTCTTTCAGAATTCTAGTGGATCAAAAGGTGATTGGACATGGATCTTTTGTCATGATTTTCTTGAGCTCCGCGTAGATTTCTTGGACTTGGTGTTGCCATTGTGCTTTGTGCATGAAGGTGACAATTGATTTGTCATTTTGTCTCCTAAACTGGTGTGTGGCAACAGACGGATAAAGAGCGGAGACCCGTGTTTTATCTGTGGTTGGCAGGAACCCGGATTTTGTCGTGTTTTTCCATGGATTTCACCGTTTAGAGCCGAGAACCTGTATCCTGCAATTGACTAGCAAACACGGCTCAAGAGTACCTACCGATATGCAATGTGATAAAAATTGGGCGGTATGAAAATGCAAAAATCTGATATGAACAAATACCCCCAAACTTATCATTTGCTCGTCCCGAGCAAAGCCAATTTATTCACTAAAAATTTCCTAACCTCACTTTCGCAGGGAACGCGATTGCACTGAGCATGTGCAACAAGCCGTTAAACCTCTAGGTGTCCCTAGTAGGAGGAGTGTTGTCTCCTGAGGGTTTTCAGCGGATACTACCCATAAAATCCGGTCAAGCTAGTTTTGTAAAATAACTAAGATTCAAACCCTAAAGTTTTGTTTCAGAAAATAACAATTCTATGATCCTAAGTCTAGACTATCGAACCTTTATTTTTCACACCTCGCTTTTTATTTAACTACAGATTTTATATGTCTTTACGTGCAGTGCAAATAGTGTCGTTAAGTTCCAGAAGGATCGATTAAAGTCATCATGTCGCACAATAAAGCCCAGATAACGATTTTAAAAGGATCACATAAGTTTTATAAAGAGTTAAGCATTTTTCAAGTTTCGTTTTCCAGTAAAGTTTCAACTTCAGAATTTCTATCTTCCCTAACAGGAAACTAGGTCTTATTCTTCACTCCACATTTTTCTTGTTTTCATTTCATACACACCTCTGTGAACGTGCAATAGTCTTTATCATAGAGTAAAACCTTCATATCTCCACTAAATTTTTTATAAAAGCCTGTCTTTTATCAAGATTATTCTCACACAAAGAACCGTTAGGTATTTTAACTCGGAGGGAACACTTGCTTGATTTTGTTTTAATCTGGACTTTCTAGGCTTCTTAGCGAGCTTTGGGCCAATGCTCCCAAACCAGTTGGTTTTAGGGCATTAGGTGTAGAAACACCCCAGCGGACTTAATTACTCAAGTTACCTAGGTCCAAAAACAAAAGACAGTTTGGCGTGAAAATCAGATGATTTAATACGAACGGAGATATAACCGGCAGTTCAGTTATTTTTTTGGATAAAAGACGTGTTTAGTGGGTTTGGTGTGTAATCATTCCAATCAAGTTCCAGATGGGTTATTTTTCAGACTTAGTTCCAATTAAGGCATCAATAACATTCCTTCATATTTACTCACTTCATAAACTATTCTTGATATTACTTATTTCAGAACAAACCTATTTGATCCTCAGAAAATCATTTATCTGTTTAAAAGTTTTTAAACATAAAAGACTTGTCATCTAATTTCCAAAAACTCACGACACGTGGAGTGTGATGAAAAGACGTATATTAGCTATAGTTAACTTCAAAGGAGAGTTATATTTCAGGGTTTCAAAATCTAAACATAAGATTTAGTTATTCTTATTTTATCAAACAAAACCGTCGAAATGTTGAATCAGAGTCCTCCCACTAGCTAACTTGACAGAAAAGTTTTTATGTTTTTAGAAAATTTTCAGATTTTTATGGATTTTATGGATTTTAATATGCAGATGCAAAATATACATATGAATGCGAAGGTAAGAAATGCGTACCGAGCGTACCCCCAAACTTAAACTGGACAGTGTCCTCACTGTTATTGCATGAAGAGATCAGTTGAAGGGTCAAAATTGTCGGTTAGCGATACACAATTTTTTATTTTTTTTGGTTTTTAAAGAAAAGAAAGAGAAAAAGAATATACACAAATATATAAAAAATGGTTTATACATACCCCCAAACTTATTTGGAACAGTGTCTACTGTTCTTGGCTGGATAACCGAAGTTTGGAGGTAGGCAGAGGAAGATCAGGCAGGGTAAACCGGCTCCTGTAAGAACAGGAGCTCCTCTGTTGGATCGGCGCTAAGGTACGGTTTGAGTCGGTATCCATTCACTTTGAAAAATGAACCGTCCTTCGGATTTTCCAAATCCACAGCGCCCTGCGGATATACATTCCGCACAAAATACGGCCCCTTCTAGCGAGATCTGAGCTTTCCTGGATGGAAGTGAAGTCGGGTGTCGTAAAGCAGTACCTGCTGACCAGGTACGAAGGTTTTGCGCAAAAGGTGTTTATCATGAAACACCTTCGTTCGATTCTTAACGACAAACGCGTTATCGTAAGCCTCATCCCTACGCTCGCTCAATTCATTCAACTGCAGTTTCCGATGGCTGCCCGCATCTTCGAGAGACAGATTCAGCTCCTTTATCGCCCAAAATGCGCGATGCTCTATTTTGACAGGTAGGTGGCAGGCTTTTCCGTATACAAGCCGATAGGGAGACATACCAAGGTCGGTCTTATAAGCGGTTCGAAATGCCCAAAGGGCATCAGTGAGTTTCAGCGACCAATCCTTACGGTTCTTGGAAACCGTCTTCTCCAGTATCTGTTTGATTTGCCGATTTGAAACTTCGGCCTGCCCGCAGGTTTGGGGGTGGTAGGGCGTGGATAGCTTATGATTAATGGAGTATTTCCGCATCAAGGCCTCGAAAGTCTTGTTGCAGAAATGACTTCCATTGTCGCTAATGATCGCTCGGGGGTGCCCAAACCGGGAGAAAATGTTTTCTTTAAGGAACCTAACGACAACCTTGTTGTTATTAGTCCGGCTGGGCACAGCCTCGACCCATTTAGAGACGTAATCAACAGCGAGGAGGATGTACAAGTTCCCAAAAGAGCTGGGAAACGGCCCCATGAAATCTATCCCCCAAACATCGAAAATCTCCACAACCAAGATTGGTTGGAGCGGCATCTCGTTCCTCCGGGATATCCGGCCAATGTGTTGGCACCGGGAGCAAGTCTTGCAATAGTCATGAGCGTCTTTGAACAGTTGTGGCCAGTAGAAACCACATTGCAAGATCTTCTCAGCTGTCTTTCTGGGACCAAAATGCCCGCCACACGCTTGATCGTGGCAAAACGACAGCACACTCTTGAATTCCTCGTCAGGGACACACCGACGAATAATCTGGTCGGGACAGTACTTGAACAAATAGCGTTCGTCCCAGTAAAAGTGTTTTACTTGGGATAAGAAACGAAGTCTGTCCTGACTTGACCATTCAGTCGGTAGTAATCCCGTGGCCAAATAGTTCACAATATCTGCGAACCAGGGTTCGCAAGATACTGTCAAGAGCTGTTCATCCGGGAAAACGTCGTTGATCGGAATTGGAAGCGAAGGCGAAGAAGGAAGTCGTGAGAGATGGTCGGCAACTACGTTTTCACATCCTCGTTTGTCCTTAATGACAAGGTCAAACTCCTGAAGCAAGAGGATCCAACGGATTAACCGAGATTTTGCATCTTTCTTCGCAATAAGATGGCGCAGAGCAGAATGATCAGTGTAGACAATGACTGGAGAGCCGATGAGGTAGGGCCTGAACTTTTCTAAAGAAAATACAACAGCTAAGAATTCTTTCTCAGTTGTTGTATAATTGAGTTGGGCGTCGTTCAGGGTTCGGCTCGCATAATAGATTACGTGCGACATCTTGTTGATGTGTTGTCCAAGGACAGCACCAATGGCAAAGTCGGATGCATCGCACATAATCTCAAATGGGTGCGTCCAGTCAGGTGAAGAAAGAACGGGAGCAGAAGTGAGTGAGCGTTTCAATGACTCAAATGCAGTCACACAGCTCGAGTTGAAGTCGAATGGCGTATCCTTGGCTAGCAAAAGAGTCAAGGGCCTAGCAATCTTGCTAAAGTCCTTAATGAACCGTCTATAAAAACCGGCATGGCCAAGGAAGGCTCGGATATCTCTGACGCATCGGGGAGGAGGAAGATTGGAAATGACCTCAATCTTTGCTTTGTCAACCTCTATGCCATTTTGCGAGATGATATGTTCTAAGACAATACCTTCGCGCACCATGAAGTGGCACTTCTCCCAATTCAAAGTGAGATTCTTGTCCTTACATCGGGTAAGGACAGCGTCAAGATGCAGCAAACACTCGTTGAAGGAATCGCCGAAGATGGAGAAATCATCCATGAAAATCTCCAGAAATTTTTCCACCATGTCTGAGAAGATTCCCATCATACACCGCTGGAAGGTAGCGGGCGCATTGCATAACCCAAAGGGCATGCGACGATATGCAAACGTGCCGAAAGGACAAGTGAATGTGGTCTTGTCCTGGTCTTTTTCGGCGATGGGAATCTGATTATAGCCAGAGTAGCCATCAAGAAAGCAGTAGTACTCGTGTCCGGCCAATCGTTCAAGCATTTGGTCAATGAAAGGTAGCGGAAAGTGGTCCTTCCGCGTTGCGGCGTTGAGTTTTTTGTAATCAATGCATACTCGCCACCCAGTTTGGGTGCGAGTAGGGATTAACTCGTTCACCTCGTTAGTGATGACCGTTATACCTGATTTCTTGGGGACAACGTGGATGGGGCTAACCCACTGGCTATCAGAGATAGGGTAAATGATACCACTATCTAGACATTTTACGATCTCCTTCTTCACAGCCTCTTTCATGACTGGATTGAGACGTCTCTGTGGATCCCGGGCTGGTTTGGCTTCATCCATCAGATGAATGTCATGCTCAACGATCAGGGGACTAATCCCCTTAATGTCCGCCATGGACCAGCCAAAAGCTTGCCTGTTGTTGTGCAAGACCGCGAGAAGGGCTTTCTCTTGCTCTGGAGCTAGAGAAGCCGAAATGATGACAGGAAGGGTCTCGTTTTCACCTAAGTAAGCATACTTAAGGTGAGACGGCAAAGGCTTGAGTTCGAGCGATGGAGGTGAAACGATTGAAGGCAAGATTGGTGCAGAGGTCTCGAACTCAAAGGACTCCAGCAAAGGTTCAAAACGAGTGTAGGCGACCGAGTTGGATGGTTCAGGTAACTCATCCGGAAATTCGAAAGATTCAAACTCGGGTTGTGCGCGGCTAAGATCGTTCGAAAATGTGAAACACTCGTAGTCGTTGTCGGGCGCAGAAACAGCAGCAGGTTCGAGGAGGAACGCACTAGTGGCATCAAGATTATCGTGTTCGAACAGAAACTCCTCGAATTCACACTCTTCAGGGGTGATCTCCTGGATCGAGCAGACGTCCAGAATATGAGCATTAGGTTCGGCGGGCTGATTCCCCAACCTAAAAATGTTGAGTTCAATCGTCATGTTTCCAAAAGAGAGGTTCATCGAACCACTGCGACAATTGATCACAGCATTTGAGGTTGCAAGAAATGGGCGACTGAGTATCACCGGAATTTGATTCCGGGGGTTAGCTACAGGCTGTGTGTCTAATACAATGAAGTCAACGCGGAATATGAAGTCCCCGACTTTTATTAACACATCCTCTAGCTCACCCCTAGGATGGGTGATCGATCGGTCGGCCATTTGGAGAGTGCAATGTGTGGGTTTCAGCTCTCCGACGCCTAATTGCTCGTATACTGAGTACGGAAGCAGGTTAACACTGGCACCAAGATCTAATAGTGCGCGGTTGATGTTCTTATCCCCAATAGTAATAGAAATCGTAGGACAGCCAGGATCCTTCCGTTTTTGTGGTAAAGATTGGGTAAGAGCATCACTCACAGCACTGGCCAAGAAAACTTTCTTGGGTACCTGAGACTTCCTCTTTTTCGTGCACAAGTCCTTTAAGATTTTCGCGTAGGACGGGACTTGTTGGACAGCATCTAAAAGAGGAATGTTAATGTTAACCTGCTTAAATAACTCCAGAATCTTCTCCATTTGAGGATTTTGTTTATTAGACCTCAACCGGTTTGGAAATGGAACATTTTTAAAATTGGTTGAGTCTAATGCTGGAGGAGGAGTTTGTGGAGTTAGAACGGATCCCAGAATAGGTGTTTTCATGGAGTGAGAAGTGGGTCCATTCGGAGCAGAAGAAGTGGAAGGAGAGCCTGTTGAGGAGCGGAGAATAGGCTCAGAAGACGAAGAAGCAGGAGAAGAAGAAGAAGTAGAAGAAGAAGAAGCGGCCGGGATGTCATCGTTGATCCGTGTGCCAATGTTGTTTTGCAGCATCCTTCCCGATATCAATGTGGTCACGGCACTCACATTATGATTCTGTTGTTCAAGAGCAACATGTACATTATGTGGGTGACCGGGATTTGGGAGTGGCTGGGACGGGAGCTTCCCCTTTTCTCGCTCGCTTAAGGCCGCATTCAGCTGTGCAATCTGGGCCTCGATGGTCTTGATGCTTTGCCCGTGAGCGGCAGTGTGTTGCACTAAGGACTGAATGAAAGACTGGATGTTGGCGGTGGACTGAGTTGATTGTTTAACGAACGCCTCCAGACTTCGTTCGAGCGAGGAAACCATATCGTTGTTTGACGGAACAAAGTTGTTTGGTGGAAAAGAATTGTTGGGTGCAAAGTTGTTCGTCTGATTTTGGAAAGGTTGGGGTTGGAAGGGCTGCTGATACTGAGTTTGTTGTTGCGCTTGTTGCTGCGGCGGAGGGGCCCTTTGGAAATTGTTGCCTTGGAATTGATTCTGATTCTGATTCCAGGCAAAATTGGGGTGGTTCCTCCAACCGAGATTGTAGGTGGAAGAGTATGGATCATTCCTCGATCTTTGCTGGAATGCAGCATTAACCTGATCCTGTCCTTGCGATGGTGGATTGTAAGGACACTCTTCGGTCAAGTGAGAAGGATCGGAACAACAAGCGCAAATGGTATGAAGGGGGAGAACAGGGGCAGGAGCAGGAGAAGAAAATCTGCTCTCTATCGCTTCAAGCTTTCTTGTTATTGCAGCCATTTCAGCTTTCATCGCAATAGAGACATCAAGTTGGTGAATTCCTACCCTAGACTGACCGGTATAAGTGGAGGTAGAAGAAGAAGAAGTCGGTCTGGTCCTCTCCTATTATAGCGTTTGCTCCGCAAGGTCGTCAAAAAACTGCCACGCTTCCTCGTCAGATTTCGATAGGAAGTGCCCCGGACAGATGGTTTCCAACAACTGCTTCGTTGCTGGGTTCAGGCCCTCGTATATGGTCTGGCAAAGTTGCCATTTCTCTATACCGTGGTGAGGACACTGAACAAGAAGGTCTTTGTACCGGTCAAAGCACTTCCAGAAGGGTTCAGAAGGAAGCTGAGAGAATTGGTTGATTTCATTGCGGATCCTTGCGGTCTTATGATTCGGATAGAATTTTTTTAGAAACGCTTTAACATACTCGTCCCAACTGGTTATGGAATGGGAAGCGGTGCTATACAGCCATTTTTCAGCAAGATCGCATAAAGTGAACGGAATGACCCGTAGACGTATAGCATCGTCCGACAGTTGGGTAGTTTTCATCATGGCATAGACGTTTTGAAATTTATTGATGAAGATATAGGCATCTTCAGATTCAAGCCCATGAAATCGTGGAAGCTTGTTGATGAAGTGGGGCTTAATTTCAAAGTTATCCCCATTGGCCGGTAGAAGAGAAAGGCAGGTGGGAAGTGCAGAACGGGTGGGATAGAAACGATCCTGGAGCGCGATTCGCTGCGACGCTACAACAGGCGGTGGCGGTAGGTTATTGGTCTCCGTAGGAGGTGGAGCCAATCCAGGGGTAGTCAAAGAGATGTTCGGATTAAATCCCGACATCGCGGAAGAAGAGGTTGGTGATGGTGAAGGTGAAGATGTATGAACAGAATTCCGGTCAACGTCGGAGTTGGCCGGTAAAGGGAGGGGTGAAAGAGGAGTGGACGGAGTTTCGACGTCTGAGTCGATCGCGTAGTCGGTAGCGACTAACGTAACGCGGACTAGACGGGCGCTAGTGTCTCGAGTCCAAGCGGACATACACTAAACGAGTTTAGTATAGTCAAAGCGGAGAAGGTGAGGGTAAGAAAACATCAATGGAGAAATACGATGGGTGCTGGGTGAAAAATGGGTTTGGCGACAAAGGGCAAGTTTTTATAAAAGTTTTTGATTTTTTCCTTTTTTTTAGAAAGATCTTTACAGAAATATGTACGGACTTACGGCTTTAAGCAATCACAAATAAGATATGCACAATCTCACCTAGATCTAGGGTCACCTAGGTCTACTAGACCTGCTCCTAACTGTTCCAGAGGGCTAGAAAAAGGACCTCAAACCGCCTCTTCTCCGTCTAATGCGGCCAGATAAGTGCCAGGTAAGTGGGAGGTTATCCAACGCTTTCGCGAAGTTCCTTAATTAAATAACCACTTGCCTTCGTCACACTTGCCTAGGCACCGCAAAAGTCAGATAGGATAAACGGCCGATGCCTGTAACTAGTCCTTTGTCCTATTGAGCGCGAAGTCTTTAGGGCTGGGTCTAGTATTTTTTAATTTTTAACAACGGTCAATGCATATGCTTTTTGTGATTTTTGGGGTCCTGGGAAGGGTGATGAAATCCCCACCCAATCTGAATTGGTTTCAATCCCCTTAAGTCCGTATTAATGAATGCAAAGCGATAACAAATCAACTGCAAACAATTTTTATTTTTAGCGCGGCGCAAAGAATCCTGCACAAGAACAGTTTATTGGAAGGGGGAAGAGAGTTTGCGCAAAGAATGCTGCAGAAAACACAATTTATTGGAGTCCAGAGGAGTGGGGAGAAAGCAAGAAAGACTTACAGAGATTTTGAGTCGACGAGGCCACCAAGTTGCCGCGGTTCCGCGGCCTAAGCCCTCGTATACCGCGGTTCCGCGGCAAGAACTGGGAGTTGGGCTTCTGGATTTCTGGTGTGAGCTCCTGTGTTTGTCCTCTGCTTGTCTGGATTTTATGAATTTTTATTTTCTCACTGTACCTGCTCCAGATCTTGACAGTAGACCGTTTGTTCTGTTTTGATCCGTCGCGGTGTAGCCGCGAAATGTGGGTCTATCTTCCTACGTCTTTGGCACTGAACTCGAACTTCGTATTATCCTGCACACTTGCACAAAAACTAATCAAAAATAACAAGATGATTTTTTACAAAGTATATTTTTTTTTCCGGTTATATTCACAAGTTAACCCGAAATTACACAAAGAAATAAACTACCGTCTCCCCGGCAACGGCGCCATTTGATTGGTAGGGATTCTGCGTGTTCAAGTTTAGTTAATTACCGCAATCAAGACGGTTTCGCTTGTAGCTAGCCGGTTGAGTACGGGTCGTCCGCAGGGAGATGGGAATCTTTATCCATGTGCTTTAACGAGTTAAGTCCAGTTTTCCAGATTTTGTTGTGATTAATTAAGTGTTAAAATGATATGTAAAGAGAGCTTGTTAGGGTTAGGATTAGGTTAGTTTGAGTTAGGAGTCGCTCACCTCTTTCGTTGCCACTCTTAATATCGGTGTTACGGTAATCGGCAACAACGGGGATTAGCACGACTAGGAAAGAACTTGCGAGTATAAGCTAGGCTTTCCAACGCATAAGTTCTTCCTTTTGGTGCTTGTCCGTCCGTTCTTGGCTCTTATCCATAACCTCCGGTTAATTCAACCACAACCGGTCTCACTACGGAATCACCGCTATCATGTAGGATAGGGTGCCGTAAGGATAGGATAGGGTGCCGTTAACGGGAGTCGATCTTAAGATGTTGGGCAAGGAAAGAGTGAGAGGGATTTCCTTCTCTCAAATTTCCCTTATCCTACCCTAACAAGTATGAAACTACTCACACATCATAATGTAAAGAAAACAAAACAAAAGAGGAAGATAGAAAGAAGGAGATTAGAAGATAGCAACTAGCTATTTGCGACCTCACCTTGGCAAGGATCAAGCGTAAGCATCATGGTTGTTTTAATGATAAAGGAAAAGAGAAAAGAAAGAAACAACAAGAAATAACAACAACTAAGTTAACAAATTAAAATTACAAGCAATTATAAAAGAACAAGACAAGCATGATAAGTAAAAGGATCTTCTTTATTCATCATTCTTCACTCACAAAAGCTCACTACAAGATTTTTAATGGAGAAGAGTTGAGAAGAGAAAGAAGAAACAAGTATTCTAATCCTATAAAAAATACAAGATTATGCACCCTTTCCTTCACAAGGTTCTGGGGTATTTATAGGCTGGAAAATGAAAACCTATGGCAACATTCAGAACAAATATAAAAAGACAAAAACACCCCTGGAAAATCTTCATCTGCGGCGCCAGTACAGGCGCGGATCCGCGGCCTAGACCCCCTATTGGCCGCGGATCCGCCGCACTATAGTGGAGTCAGGGCGTGGGCTTTCCTGTACGGCCCTGGTCTGCTGTCCCCTTTTGTCTGGTACATGTATTTTCTGATAATATTTCCACATTTCTTCCAGAATTCTAGTGGATCAAAAGGTGATTGGACATGGATCTTTTTTCATGATTTTCTTGAGCTCCGCGTAGATTTCTTGGACTTGGTGTTGCCATTGTGCTTTGTGCATGAAGGTGACAATTGATTTGTCATTTTGTCTCCTAAACTGGTGTGTGGCAGCAGACGCATAAAGAGTGGAGACCCGTGTTTTATCTGTGGTTGGCAGGAACCCGGATTTTGTCGTGTTTTTCCATGGATTTCACCGTTTAGAGCCGAGAACCTGTATCCTGCAATTGATTAGCAAACACGGCTCAAGAGTACCTACCGATATGCAATGTGATAAAAATTGGGCGGTATGAAAATGCAAAAATCTGATATGAACACAACACCTGATAGATCACCATTTCTGTGTCGATGCTTGACACATTGTTTTCATGATATTTTACTCCTAAGTATATATAACAGTGGAATGGGACGTTGTTATATATATATATATATATATATATATATATATATATATATATATATATTAGTGGAATGGGACGCTAATATATATGTATACATATCAATTTATATACATCATCATATTTATTCATGCAAATATACCTAGGATATAAGAGATTCACTTGATATTGGATTCATCATATATGAGATTTACTTGATGTTGTACGTTCAGGATTTGTGAGACTTATATGATATGAGAGCCAATTTGGGGCTTGATTTGAGGAATTGGGATTTGGATTGTCTTGATGGACTTTGGCCCTACCATGATGTCAGGATTCCTTGGAAATGACATGTTTCACCCCATACTCCACATTTATTTTATATGAATTGTTTCATGTGTTAATTGTACCTGCTAGAGTACCTTTCATGAATGTTGCATATATACATTTTTGTAGGGATCCAGGCACACTTATGAGGTTCCACAAGGCATCAACCATGCAAAATCAAATTTTTATATGTGCCGAAGAACCCTATGCAAGATCGTTTACTAGAGGTAAGGCGAAAGCAAGAAAGTAAACTACTTTAACTACAAGTGAAAGGGATTACAACCTTTGTAGATCCGGTTCTCCACTTCTAAAGCTCCGTATTGATATCCCTTCGCTGCGATCATCGGGATCCCGGGATCTAGCGGTAGTTTCTTCGGAGAAATGAGCGGGCTAGGTCGTTAACTTCGATGCCAAGATGATCTACGTCGAGGAGACTCAAACTCAAGCTCTATCTTCACTTGGTCATGAACCTTGTGAAAAGAACACACTCTACTATTTGGTAAGTGGTAGAGGATGAAGAAATAGGAAGTAGGTTAACTTTGGATGTGGATTTCTCACTCTTTTTCTTCACTTGAAATTTTTCTAGAAAGGTTTTTCTTCTTCATGAAGAAGATGAAGAAGAAAAGAAAAGAATGAATTATTGAAAAAGAATAAATCAAGTGAAGTCTTTCATGATGCAACCATGGGTGAGCTAACCAATGTAGAGACTAAACCATAGTTAATTGTAATGGTTTGGTCAATGAATATCTTAATCAAGACAAAATGGATGGACTTTGTCAAAGTTGCTACAAGCTTCAAGAAGCTTCAAACCATGACAAAAGGATCCACCATTTTGAATAATTAAGATAAACAAAAACCTAAATTACAATTAACATGGTGTATGTCACACACCCACCCATGTTTGCATGCATCATCAATCATGATACAAACTAGTGCACAAACATATATCATATATACAACTTGTGCACATCAAGTGAGAAAATCAATCTTAAGTGAACAAATACTAGTGTTGGAGATAGTGCCCTCAGAGTCAATTATTGGATCACAGGCACGTGATTGCAATGATTGAGGGAGGACCTATCCCAGTAGGACAGTCTTACTCAAGATGATAGTATGCTATCTGGTTTACCTTTATCATCGTGTACTGCTTTAGGTGACCTGACAGGTCGCTATTATACGTTGATAGAGCCCCTAGGATTCTTGCTTGATTGCCAGCAGTATGAGGGCGATCATATACGTGAGAGCTGGTAGTCTATAAGCACATCCTTAAAAGGTCCCTAGTCGTGGGAGTTTGGAGACAGGGCATCGATATTCCAGAGTAGACTAGTGTATACAGTCGAGACCCCGAGGAGGGGCGGTGGCCGGTATCACAAGCCACTGGTGTCAGTTGGTTCACCTAAGATGTATACAGGTGCTCATTGGGTTATGAGTACACCGGACAGGACTCGCCGGGAACATGCTAGTTGGTCTTATACCTGACGTCAGATAGCAGTTCCCTGGTGACATGTATACAGGTTAGTTCATCGACCTGAGGATCGTCATTTGTCTCGTGTGAGTTCCCACTGTACTTTGATTACTACCCTACCACGCTAAAAGGAGACGTGCAAACAGGTTTTAGTTGGGTACAGTCCCGAGCCACATAGAGGCAGTGAGCGGATCTTCGGGGGTTCGTCTCTCCCGGTATTGGGGGTGAGGTCGCGCTGTGTCTAGGAGAGCCAGAACATGAAAAGTCCTTGGCCAAGGCAGGAGATTTACTGGTAGGTATTCCAGTAGTATCTCAGGGTGTTCTGTGCTGATCTCTGACACGACTTGTACCGCTTTTGGGGGTCTGACTTTTACCAACCCCCTAGGCCCGCCATGCGATGCTCATAGACGAACGGACCGGACTGTACGGATATTGTCACTGACAGGTTCAATAGGGTGTCAGGATGAGTTCGCTCATCGACGTCCCTTTCGGTCAATAGCTGGTGGCCTGTCACGTATGGCTAATACCTCTAACGTGCTAGTGGTTAAATCCACAGCCATAGTATTGACGAGTCTTTAAAGTCCCCCACATTCAGTTGCTCAAGTTTTCGGGCGAAAAGTTGTAGAGGCCGTATGGAGATATGGCAGGGTTCGATCAGATACGTGCAGTATTGCACGGATCAGGATCGGACGGTTAGTACTAGAGGCCGTATGGATATATGGCAGGGTTCGATCAGATACGTGCGGTATTGCACGGATCAGGATCGAACGGATATTACTAGCCGGTTTTGGTTTAAGACGGATCCTAGTATAGTACAGTGTAGATTTTGTCTCATTGCATTTGTATTTCGGTCGGAATACAAATGCGGGTGTATATGCACAGTAGCGGGGTTTTCCTGTAATTTATTACGGGATCAGTTTTTGGAGTTGCCAGTTTGCTTTCCGTTTCGGCCATATTTCTTTGTATCTTTCATTGGCCGAAGTTTGGTGGAGGAGGGCTTATTTGCATTTGTGCAAACAAGCATTTGTGGAGGGTGTTCTTTGCATTTTCTTGTGTCATGATGGTTGCACCATCATTTGACTTGCTCATTTCATGATGGTGCATCATTGCATGACTTTTGGTTGTTATGATGATAGATGGAGTGTGAGGTTGGTTTTGTGATCATTGTTGATTATCACCTTTTTTTCTTATTCTCTTGCATTTTTCTTATGGCTTATCTCTTGGGATTACACCTTTCCCTCATTCACTCACTCTCTTCACCTCATAGGGGCTGGCCATGATAGGAAGGGGCTGCCCAATATTTGTGTAGGGATTTTTGATTCTATTGTGCTTGCAAAAATCCCCCATTTCATCTCCAAAATATTAACAACTCATTCCTCCACCAAAGGCAACATCCACTACCCCAAAATGAGACATGAGTTCTACACACATTCTACAGCAAATCTTGGGCACGTCGACTCGCCAACTTCGTGCACGAGTTGCCTCGGTATAGAGGTGGGAGCCCGTAAAAGAAGCAGGAGACGTGGTGCCTTTCCGGCGAGGAGGTGGAGACCGGACACTCCGCGGGAGATCGGGGCGACGATGAGAAGACCGGAGGACACGGATCACTCGGTATATCTCTCTTCCCCCATCTTATTGTTAGCTAGGACTAGTTTAATTGCACGATCCGGGTTTATAGTGCGCGGTGGTGCCGGTTTGAAAAGTTAAAGTAAATCATCGCTTCCGCATTCCGGCGTCGGATTGACGGCCGGGGTGCCGCCGTGCACTTACAACTAGTTAATGTAAAGTAATATATCAAATATATAATTATACATTAAATCATTAAATCAATACTTGATTTAATGATCCGGTCATAATAAATATAACCGACTAATATCAAGTGTATCAATATATCGAATCAACATTTGATTCGGTAACCCGGCTATATTTCATATAACCGTCCGATGATACAAATCGCGAAAATAGAATTCAGTATCACATACTGGTATTATTCTCGTCGCACACATATCTCATATGCGCTCCTATTTCATTTCGCTTGAGCCAGGAAACCTCTGTGTAGGACTCTAAAGACTCGTCAATACGCCGGCAGTAGGTGATGATCATATCAATCACCCACAAGCTGCAAGCAGTCTGCTAAACGTAACGGCCACCCGGTTATTGAGCGATCAGAAGATCAACGAGCAAGCCTGCTCAAACTCCTGCGAATCCAACCAGTAAAACTTACCACACAGTCCGGTCTGTTCGTCTGACATGTCACATATCTCGCCTAGGGGTGGTAAACGTCATACCCCAGTAGCTTGATAATTCATGCCGACGTAAGGTCCATAACAAGCGTGAAACTACTGATAACTCTTACCAGTAAATCACTACAACCCTGGCCAGGGATTTCCAGTCATGTCCAGTCGAGCATAGCGCAACATCAACCCCCAATACCGGGAGAGACGAATCCCCTCTTATCGCTCATTGCCTCCATGTGAATCGGGACTGTACCCAAAAACAGCATGTTTGCACGACTCAGTAGAGCCGTGGTAGGGTGGAAATCAAAGCATAGTGAAATACACACAAGACTCTATGACGATCTCGGGTCAACAGACTAAGCTGTACCAGTGTCACCAGAGAACTGCCATCTGACGTGAGGTATAATACCATCTGGGAGTTCTCGGCGAGTCCGTTCAGTGTACCCAGTCTCCACTGAGCACCCGCATACCATCTCTGATGTCAAACACCAATGGATATGGGATCATCCATCATCCATCATATAAGTCGAGAAGATATACGCTAGTCTACTCTGGAATATCGATGCCCCGTCTCGATATTCCCACGACTAGGAACATTGAAGGATGTACTCATGGACTACCCAGGCCCCACTAGTATGATCTGCATCATAGTCCTAGAAGTCGAGCACATATCCTAAAGGCTTTATCAACATGTAATAGAGAGACAACAAGTATACATGTTAAGATTAAGAGCAACCAGATAGCGTACTATCATGTCGAGCAAGAAAGTCCTACCTATATATGTCCCAACATCCAGTACAATATACATCTCATGTACAGTAATGGCCTCTAGGGCATACATATAACTAACAATCTCCCACTTGCACTAAGGCAATCTGTAGCAGTGGTTGCAGTATCTAATACTCTACCATCCCATAAAAGTCTCTCTGTGGGAAAAGGCCTTTGTGAGTGGATCCGCCGTGTTGTCCTCTGAGTCTACTCTCCTAACCTCGATCACCCTGGAGATCAACTATCTCCATGATCAGGTGATGCTGCCTAAGAATATGTCTGGGTCACTAATGGGTCCGGGGTTCCTGGAAAAAAACCACACTTCCATCGTCACACAATGGTAGGAACCTAGTTCATCTCATGAACCATTATACACCCAAACTGTCTCTTTGGTAGTATCTTTGATAGCGATGTCACCAGCCTTTATCGTCTAGTTTGCCACGGTATCTAGCTTGGAACTCTTCCAACATACCATCCCTCTACTAAGGGTAAAGACAATGCCTGTGACTGGCATTCAGTCATGCTTATCAGCCTGGGACTTTCCCAATGATTTTCCCTAGGATCGATTGATACTATCTTACTAAACCTATTGAGAACCCAAACATCCATTTAGATCTATCTCATAGATCCAAATCCCAGGATTTAGGAGGTATCACCTTTAGCCTATTGGATAATCCTTGTGATAAGAGGAGATTGACCGTGTGTAGTATAGGAAACTCTTTTTCTATCAAGAGTATGTTGTCCACGTACAATACGAGGAACACCACCATACTCCCTACCACCTTTTTGTATATACAAGGTTCATCTACCATTTTGATGAAGTCAAACTCTTTGACTACCACATCAAAACAGATGTTCCAACTTCGTTATGCCTGCTTTATCCTGTAAAGCAACTTGCACACGTTTCCGCTGCTCCCACGGTTTATGAAGCCCTCTGGCTATATTCTTATAGACGTTCTCTTCTAAATCATTATTTAGAATAGCAGTCATGACACCCAACCACCAGATATCGTAGTCATGGTATGCAGCAATGGCAAGTAGGATCCGAATGGACTTAAGCATAGTCACTTGAAAAGGTTTCACCATTATCCAAGCCTGGTCGATAACGAAAAACTTTAGCAAGTCTAGCTTTGAAAGTCTCAACTTTTCCATCTACACCAAGTAATCTTCTCAAGATATACTTTCTCCTGATGAGGATTTAACCATTCAGATATAGCAACCAAAGTCCATACTTTGTTAGTGTACATGGATTCCATCTCTGGTCGCTAAGCATCCAGCCATTCTTACAAAGTCCCTACTCTTGATGGCCTGCTCGAAACTAGTTGGGTCATCATCTCATGATGCATTCTTCGCTCCCACTGTCATCGAGAAACCGAAGTATCTCTCAGGCGGATAAGGAACCCTACCAGATCGACGTAGAGGCCGAGGTTTGACTATTGAATCCTTTGGTTCTGTCAAATCATCAGCTGCAGTTTTGTATAGCTGGAACCTTTCCAGTTCTACAGAATTGACCATGCCTCGATCTTGTCTGGATTTTGCTTTTGACATAGGCCGGACAATCCCAAATCTTTATTTACTTAGATAGGCTCTTCCCATACCATATCTTATATGGAGTGGTAGGCACTGATTTGATTCGAACCCAATTCAATAGGTATGCAGCTTCTCAAGTGCATAACCCCCTAAAAGAAACAGGTAACTCAGTAATACTCATCATAGAGCACACCATATCTAATATGGTGTGATTGCTCCGCCCCGATACACCGTTGTGCTGTGGTGTATGCGGAGGAGTAATGCTGAGAGAGAATCTGATTGTCCTTTAGAATAGTCCAGGAATTCCGTGCACAAGTATTCTTCTCCTTGATCTCATCAAAGGACATAATACTTATATCCGTATTTTGGTTCTCTACTTCTAACTTATATTCTGTGAATATCTCAAAAGCTTCAGACTTATGTTTCAACAGGAACATATGGCTGAATCTTGAAAGATCATCAGAGAATGTAATAAAGTACAAAGAACCAGTCTTGACATGTGTAGACAAGGGACCTTCATACATCAACATGTATCAATCCCAAGAGTTTACTAACTCTTTCTCTGTTTCGAATAAACAGAGCTATGGTCATCTTATCTTCGGGACATGACTGACAAGTTTCACAAGATGTAAATTCAAACTGATTTAAATATGCATCTAAAATGTAACTTAAGCTAGTCGGGTCACATTGATATGACCTAGTCTACAATACCTCAAGAAGGAATCGTTCATATCTGAACTCTTCCTCTTGTGTGTGTTCTGTATACTAGGAACTGTAGTTTGATTTAGAACGTCAATGTTTTTAGATAACGTGCCTGAACCGATCAACTCTTGATATAGGAAATGTTCAAAACATTATCCAACAATACAAAATTTTATTATTTCTTTACTAATAAAGAGACTGATATGATTTTGTATATCAAGTTCGGTATCTAATAACATTCGTTAAGAATCAATGTACTGGTAATACAGGGTGACAGTGACCAACAGACTTGGCTGCAACACTTGCATTGTTTTCTGTCTCATGAAACTTATCATCCGTTCTCAGTTCTCTATCTTTTGTAGCCCATGTAACAAATTACATATGCGGGATCCTGATCCGGTATCAAGTACCCAGGACGTAGAGGATACTGAGAAACAGTTCTTTATAATGAACACACCCGAAGGAGATGCATCACATGCACTTTCTTCGTTTGGGCGGCATGCGAATCACGGTATTCTCCTATTTCCTGCTCTGTCTTATAACAATTATAAGTTGGAGCTGGACCAACGTTCCCCAGCACAGTATAACAAGCGGGTTCGGTCAATACATCCATATTATTATCTTGATTAAGGCGTGATATGGTCGCTACCTGGAGAGAGAGAGAAGAAAATACTCTGCGTGCGCTCTTGCAAGATTAGATTGGTTATTTAGTTTATCTAATCGGGTGTTTTTATCAAATCTTCCTTCAAACCCTAAAAGAAAAGACTAGCCGGGATTAATTACACTCTACAAGTTCGCCAATCTTTCAGCCAGGCCAGTGTCGGTACTTTGAGGGAGGTTCCCCGTGCTTTCGCACGGACCTAATTAAAATAAAGCTCGTTTTCCCAGGGGCGTAACCCCGTTGACACCTTTCTAGACACCTACTTGATCGGCTAATTGCAAAGTGCAAAACTCTCCCAGGAGTAATAATTACTCGCAGTGGGTATCGGGATCCAACTATCATATAGAAGGTATGCAATCTCATTGCAAATTTCAACACTTGAAACTCCCGATGAAGGTTTTTACCCCTAGCACTTATGACCTTGGCTATGGTCAACAAATCATAAGCACTAGTCAAGTTCTACCCGTCATTTCGTGATTAATTAGACCCACCCACATGACCCTTGGCTAAGGTCAACAAAGTCGCAATACTGTCCTAACTAATCGCATCATATGCTGTGTCGGAAGACATCACTTAGCTACCGTATACTGTGCCTTGACTATGGTCAACAAACACAGCACGAATACTAAGTACTTTACTTCCCAAAATGACAGAGGGTTGCGGATGGTTTTTAAGAAAACCTTTAACGCTTTGAACTTGATCTCGTTGCGGAATCAAATGGTTTTTAAATGGAGTTTTTTTGAGGCTTTTCTAGTTTTGCTAAAGGGATCACTCCCGGTGAAGGGATCATCGGCCCTTTCCTCATCGAATAAGGTGCAGGATATATCATATATACCGCTGTGCAAAGCAAAAACTATAGAAGCAATCAAAAGAAAAACCGAGGGTTGTATCATCTACCAGTTATTGCTAAAGGGGTCACTCCTAGTGAAGGGATCTCGGCCCTTTCCTTATCGAATAAGGTGCAGGATGTTCTATAAGGAACACCGCGATGCAAAGCAAGAACTGTAGCTACCTGTTTTTGAAAAATTCGATTTCACAACATCTTTTAGGTTTATTTTCTTTCATTAATCACATTAATGAAGTCCCATCGTTTAAGTCCACCTAAACATCACAGATAAATATAACGTACGCTTATGCCATCCGCATTCGCCTCGATGTCCCGTCTGCACCGTTAGGTTAGGTAACTAACGGCAAAACAAGGCAGGGCTAGCGCGGGTGTAAAACATAAGCAACGTCTATATAATATATCATATATACTATATACAATATCTATCTGAACATATCACATGATCACATCACAGATAACGCAGCAGAAAATATCATATAAAATATTGGATATATTAGGACGTCCGTGTTTTATTTTGAGCCTGTAAAAAACACGAATTCCACGGTCATGATGAATAGCCAATCCCACACCCCTAGACCCCTACGAGAGCGGCAAGCAACCCTACCAATTCTAGAGTTAGGAGACCCGGACTCGACTCCTCGAGATGGTCTCCCACTGGACCCTAGAACCCGGTTACTTGTGCTCCCCTCCTTGGGTATATCCTAATGCGGAAAAGTAAATAATATACAATGGTGACATCATCCTCAACCCGGAAGTGCCCCAATAAAAGAATATTACATACAAGTTCTTACATGAATGAAAAGGAAAAACACTCATCTCACATAAAAAAAACCCGGCCATTCAAACACGACGATCCAATATAACATATCCAGCAACACACAACATCACATGTCATCAACGTAAGTAAGTATGCATACACCGATTGTCGTCGACGTATAGCAAAGAAAACCGGTGATACAACTACATACTACACTTACGGTCACAGAAAAGAAAGTGTAAAACTACAACAGTTGGAATCCGCAACCCCTTTAGACATCGCCTGCCTAACCAAATGAATTACTTAGACATCGCATGCCTAACAATTATAAACCCCGCATTTTAGTCTCATTATCAAAAACTCTTTTCAATATCAAGTCGTTCAATTCAACAAGATTCCCGACATCCTGATCGAATGCTCGTCGCAAACTTTAGTAGACGGCTGCATCTCTAATGCCGTCGACGAAGTGCACTAAGGCAGAATACCGCTGCCGCGACCACCCGAACGGATGCTTTCGGCGACGGGGTTCTCTTATAGTCACTTGGTCGGGGCTTTGGGGCGTGGCTGTCTATTAAGTTTACCCGGCGAGTATTCGCGTACGCTACGTGATTGCGACGGACTTTTGATTACATCAAAATTCCGTGGCAACCCATCAAATGAGACTAAACTGCTATGTTTATAACATTCAAGTTTGTTATCTCATAACTACTTGTGGATTCCAAATATTGTTTCACATTCCAGATACTTAGACAATGTTAAACTTTCCGATCGAATGATCAGACACCCAAGTTTTCACAAATGGTTCTCAACATTTGAGGGGAGTTTAAAAACATCAATTTCATGCCACAGTACCAACGGTCCAGCCGTAGAAGGGTCAAGCCAACGCCTCACATATGGCACGCCGTACTGCCCCAAACCCTAAGGTTCAAAGGGCAGTTCAAGACGGTCACATAATCGAGTTAAGGTTTGTTGTCTTCTAGAGGGTCCATCGCGTTACTTGCACTACTTAGAACGTTCTTAAACTACGGAAAAATCCAACGCTTGGAAATTTCCCGGCAGGGGAAAAAGTGAGTTATTTATATCCGGTCGAACTTTTTAACACGTTCTAAATTACCCGGAAAGACTAAACAAAGATATAATATCCGATCGAATCAACGAGTCCCCAATACAACCCTAGAAAACTCAACACTTGAGTGGAATAAAAAAATTACCAGAAAAAAAATGACAAGAAAGGACCTACGAATAAATATGTGAAGTTCCAGGGACTAATTCAAAATTTTGGCGGCGGAACCGCCGCCAAACCCTTGTTTTGGCCGCGGTTATGCGGTCAAAGTTTTGAGTTACAGGTCCGTACTTCACAGTAATTCTTAGTTTTTCCTGCTTAATTTTCTGAGCATTTTTAATTCATAAAAAATCACATTTTTAAAAATGGTCCAGAGAGGGTTCCGTATCGGGGTTTCGGCGTTCGATCGGATTTTAAATTTCGCCTAGACTTCGCCTAAAACTCTAGCTAGGCTCTGATACCACTATAGGGATCCTAGGCATACTCATGAGGTTCCACAAGGCATCAACCATGCCAAAATCAAATTTTTATATGTGCCGAAGAACCCTATGCAAGATCGTTTACTAGAGGTAAGGCGAAAGCAAGCAAGTAAACTACATTAACTACAAGTGAAAGGGATTACAACCTTTGTAGATCCGGTCCTCCACTTCTGAAGCTCCGTGTTGACGTCCCTTCACTGCGATCATCGGGATCCCGGACTCTAGCGGTGGTTTCTTCAGAGAAATGAGCGGGCTAGGTCGTTGACTTCGATGCCGAAGATGATCTACATCGAGGAGACTCAAACTCAAGCTCCATCTTCACTTGGTCATGAACCTTATGAAGAGAACACACTCTACTATATGGAAAGTGGTAAAGGATGAAGAAATAGGAAGTGGGTTCACTTTGGATTTGGATTTCTCACTCTTTTTCTTCACTTGAAATTTTTCTTGAAAGGTTTTTCTTCTTCATGAAGAAGATGAAGAAGAAAAGAAAAGAATGAATTATTGAAATAGAATAAATCAAGTGAAGTCTTTTATGATGCAACCATGGGTGAGCTAACCAATGTAGAGACTAAAAAATAGTTAATTGTAATGGTTTGGCCAATGAATATCTTAATCAAGACAAAATGGATGAACTTTGTCAAAGTTGCTACAAGCTTCAAGAAGCTTCAAACCATGACAAAATGATCCACCATTTTGAATAATTAAGATAAACAAAAACCTAAACTACAATTAACATGGTGTATGTCACACACCCACCCATGTTTGCATGTATCATCAATCATGATATAAACTAGTGCACAAACATATATCATATATACAACTTGTACACATCAAGTGAGAAAATCAATCTTAAGTGAACAAATACTAGTTAATGTAAAGTAATATATCAAATATATGATTATACATTAAATCATTAAATCAATACTTGATTTAATGATCCGGTCATAATAAATATAACCAACTAATATCAAGTTTATCAATATATCGAATCTACATTTGATTCGGTAACCCGGCTATATCTCATTAACCGTCCAATGATACAAATCGCGAGAATAGAATTCAGAATCACATACTGGTATTATTCTCGGTCCCGCATATATCTCATATGCGCTCCTATTTCGTTTTGCTTGAGCCAGGAAACCTCTGTGTAGGACTCTAAAGACTCGTCAATACGCCGGCAGTAGGTGATGATCATATCAATCACCCACAAGACGCAAGCGGTCTGCTAAACGTAACGGCCACCCGGGTATTGAGCGATCAGAAGATCAATGAGCAAGCCTGCTCATACTCCTGCGAATCCAACCAGTAACACTTACCGCACAGTCCGGTCTGTTCGTCTGATATGTCGCATATCTCTCCTAGGGGTGGTAAACGTCAGACCCCAGTAGCTTAATAAGTCATGCCGACGTAAGGTCCATAACAAGCGTGAAACTACTGATAACTCTTACCAGTAAATCACTACAACCCTGGCCAGGGATTTCCAGTTATGGCCAGTCGAGCATAGCGTAACATCAACCCCCAATACCGGGAGAGACGAACCCCCTCCTATCGCTCATTGCCTCCATATGAATCGGGACTGTACCCAAAAACCACCTGTTTGCATGACTCAGTAGAGCCGTGGTAGGGTGGAAATAAAAGCATAGTGGGATACACACAAGACTCTATGACGATCTCGGGTCAACAGACTAAGCTGTACCAGTGTCACCAGAGAACTGCCATCTGACGTGAAGTATAATACCATCTGGGAGTTCTCGGCGAGTCTGTTCAGTGTACCCAGTCTCCATTGAGCACCCGCATACCATCTCTGATGTCAAACACCAATGGATATAGGATCATCCATCGCCCATCATATGGGTCGAGAAGATATACGCTAGTCTACTCTGGATTATCGATGCCCCGTCTCGATATTCTCATAACTATGAACATTGAAGGATGTACTCATGGACTACCCAGGCCCCACTAGTATGATCTGCATCATAGTCCTGGATGTCGAGCACATATTCTAAGAGCTTTATCAACATGTAATAGAGAGACGGCAAATATACATGTTAAGATTAAGAGCAACCAGATAGCGTATTATCATGTCGAGCAAGAAAGTCCTACCTATATATGTCCCAACATCCACTACAATATACATCTCATGTACAGTAATGGCCTCTAGGGCATACATATAAATAACAATTTTCATATCATTATTGCATGATTATTGCATACCGATTGTCATATTATTGCTTCATGTATTTGTAGTACCCGTTAGTATACCTTTCATGACTATTGCATTCATATGACCTGTTACTGTTTTTAACCTACATATGTTAGATTCGCGCTGTACGTGCATACTTGCGATTACCTGCATATGTTATTTACTATTCACGAGTTGGCAACTCACCCCCGTTGTACCACAGTTTGTTTTGCAGGTTGTTTCCCCAGAGTAGTCGAGGCAGGCTATTCATCTATCTTATCATCTTTTCCTGCGGATACCGCTTCAGCTCATAGTGTGCAGTTTTTCTTAGGTGGGTTTGTGGTTATCCGTTTTGTTCATTATATATTCCTTGTATCCTGTACTCTCCATCTACTAGTTTCATGTTGACTTAGAGACTTGATGTGAGGACGATATTGTATGTTATATTGAGACTTGGATGTCTTTTATGCAGTTTTACTTCTATAGTCTTTTATTTCTTTGCTACGGCGCCGTATATCTGTTGTGGTGGTTGTTTTCCGCCTTTGGGCGTGTTTTTGCTCCCGTTTTGGAATGCTTTACATATATTTATGTTGTACCCATTTTCGGGGCTGGTTTTTCTACAAAGGAAGTGCTGCCAAAATTTTAAAGGAAATAAAGTTGGACTTTTAAAGAATTTGGGTTGAGATTTCAAATTTTTTAAAACTTCTATTAATTCTTACTAATTTTGATGGTTTAGATTGCTGGATTTTCGCTTACTTAAATTGCGTAGTGTAAGGGCCATCACGTGCCAATTTCGGGTCGTGACAGCCTTGGCTCACATGTTTATGATTTCGTGGATTTCTATACTGTCGATTTGATTTCGTGCATGATGTATGCACTTGACTTGATTTATGCACTCGGTATAGCTCACATGTGCTTGCAGTGCATTGATACGTATTTTATGCACACAGCTGCACACGTTCATGATTTTATACACCTTGGCACGTTCGGTATTGTTTTTGCGTGTATTTAAGATATTGATGAGATTTTGGGCACCTAGTGCACCTGAGATTATGTTTTCGTGCATTTGTTGCACTAGATTATGTTTTCGTGCACCGTTGCACTTGATGTTCATTTTCATACGCTTTACTGCATTAGATGTTTTTGTGCGGACCTGACGCACTTGATTTGGATTTTCGCGGATATTGGGCGCATCGTATGAGATTTTGTGCATACCGGATGCACTTTATTAAGCTTTTTATTCGTGCATGTTAGTTACACCGGGTTGAGATTTTCGTGCACTCTAGATGCACTTGATATTGTTGTTATGCAAACATGTTGCACTTGACAGATGTTTTCGTGCACACCCGCTGCACTTACTTTTTGCTTTTGTGCACATCCGTGACACATGTATTTGGATTTGATTTCCGTGCGCACCAGACGCACGTGATGTTGGTACGCCTTTGTGGCTGATTTTACTCATGAACATCATATTTTTCATGATTAGGCACTATATTGTATAGTAGCCAGGCAGGACTGATCTAAAAACAGTACCTGAGTACTTTAGTATGCATAAAAAGGTTACCAAGATGTTTTCAAAAAGGATCTATAGTCTCGCTATTTCTTACGTGTCCGTAAGTGACACAAAATTTTACAAAGGAAAACCTTTTAGGATATTTCAAAAAGGCCGGACGTATATTTTAAGTAAAACATATACGAACGTACATTTACTACTTTACAAATGAGCGTCCGCAACTTGTGCCGAAAGTTACGTATCGCACGGCGATTCGGAAAAGATTTTGCATATGTTTTACTCAGTTTTTAGAGGATTTTATAAGGATGCATGCTATATACATATTATGATTTTGACTATAGTATATTTGGATTTCAGTAGTAGATTTCGAGATTTGCATCTCCATTATAACTCCAGTGATTGCGTGATAATTGATGGAATTCGATTTTGAGTTTTGCATTTATTTTCATATGCACTCGATGCGCTGTGATATTTCCGTATATTCCGTGATTTCGGAGCCCCGTGATTTAAACTGATTATTGAAATATTATAGTATTTGGGGGTTTAAATTTAAATTCGGGGACCGAATTTATTTAGGGGAGAAGATTGTAACATTTCACAAAAATAAAATATTATTTTTAGAATTTAAATAATAAAATAATATATTTCGCGGAAACTATTCGATTTGCGAATTGGGGTTTTCGTAAAACGGTATAATTATATACCAATATTTGGAAAATAATTAGAGATTAAAATGATTTATTTATTAAAAAGGTATTTATTTGATTTGGGCATTTTTATAATTTATTATATGCAAGTTTATGCTAAACTTGATTAGTGCACTACTAATAACGATTAAGCAAAATCCGTATTTTTAAATATCAATGGCTAGTGCACCATGACAAGTTGCATTTTGTTACATGTTTGTTCATTTGCATTTGGTTTTTTTTTTATTTAGTTGAGAGAAAGAAAAATGAGAAAAGACAAGAAGGAGGATAATTGATGAGAGGGGGGACAACATGATGGCATGGGCATGCCATCAGAGAGAATGAGAGAGTGTGTATGGCTCCTACAGTTGCCATTCCTCATTTGTTTTCTTCATTTCACCTTTTCACCTCCATCTTCATATTTCTTTATCTCCTCCTTCACCTTTCTCTACCTCATGAAAACATCTCCAAAACCTTGCCAAAACCTCACACCCTCTTCACTAAAAATGATCACAACCTCTCTACAAACCCGATGGATGCATCATGTTTGGATTTTGAGCACTTTGGGCAACCCAAGAATTTTCTTGAGTTGCCAAATGAACTATATTTCCATCCCTTTAGTTATGTTTTTAGTTCTCCTATGTCCTATAGTAGTTTAGAGTTAAACCGATGAAGAATTGTGATGTTTGAATTTCCAAGAAGAAGTTTAGGGATAATTTGATTCTGAAAGTGTGATTGAGGTTTAGTAGTAACCACAAACCCTTTTAATGCTAAAATTCTGGTCTGTACTTGAGCTAGAACCCCAAATACGAAAAATGAAATATTCCATTGTCGGTTTTGTGGAATTCTTGAGGACTGAACGGAATCTGGAGCTACCCGGGACCTTTGCAAGAAAAACAAACAATACCATTGACCTAGTTAGACCACTAGAAAACCACCACACAAGAATGAGACCAAAACTCCAAGATGGGGCCGGCGGGGACGGTTACTGTAGCATTCTGGCCGGCCAAATTATGAAGTTTAGTGTTGGGGTTTGTCCTGTAGCTCACACTCCTCATAACCTAGCTACTGTATTGTTAGTTTTGTCCCAATCTATCTGTGCAAGAATCTGGAAGCTTTTTGAGTTGGGTTTGACGACGTTTTCCGATATTTGAAACTTAGATTTATGAAATTCTTGATGAGATTTGGTCGTTGGACGTTTGTACGTCAACGACGAGGGTTATTTGGTTGTTTTTGTATGCGTAAGTTATAGTTTCTAATCTATAAACGAATTGTGTGCCGTATCGGTTTTCGAACTTGGTTTTAATGGCTTTACGATATGTGTTGATTTGTAGGTACCTTCGCATGGACTTCTGAGAAGACGAAGCACATAAACTTTGGCTAAGCGAGAAGTTTAGCAGGTGGGTAAAATTATATCTGCGGGAGATGTCGGATGGATGGCGTATAGCACCCCCGCAACCATTGATATGGAAAATCGATATGTAAATTATAATTTGGAGAAAAGATATGCTACGAACTTACGGACATGATTAAAGGTTTTAGTATGAGATGATATGATAAAAGTTGACACTAATGGATATGTTGGCTTGAGAATGTGAGGCAATGTACATATTATATTCATAAGCCAATAGATGGTGTAGGATCATACATACAAATGAGAATATGATATATAAACATACAAGATGACTTGATGTGGGATATTGATATGATGAAAAGAGATTATGATGAAGTAAGATGACTTGGTTTAATATGTCGATATACGGATGTGAGGCGATATGAGGATATAGATAATTTTGCCAAGACATGATATGAGATTGATACATATGTGACTTGAGATATATGTGTGCATATATGTATATGAGAATAAAGAGTGATATGATGCACGTGACCTTAGATCCGTACCCTTTATTATGATATCGTACGATGGATCATATCGTACGAATTATGATATATGATATTTGACCCGTTCCTTCGATTTTGAGGTGACCGTATGATGAACTATACCTTACGAGGTGTATATATGGTGATTGATCCGTACTTTTGACTCGAGATTATTTTAGCCTTTTAGTCTTTTAATTACTTAAGTAGATGTTAGAATAGGGTTCGAGTCATACCTATTTTCAAAACTAACGAATCGTGTACATTTTCAAAGGACAAAACCGAGAGACGCTCGGATTTCAAAAGGTATTTATTTTTTTAAAAAAACGCAGTAGTCCCTACTTTTCTAAAAATAAAAATTCGTGCTATTTTAGATACGATAATTGTATGGCTCGTATATCGAGATATATCTTAGCTTATTGCGTTAATATTTACCTTTCTGCTGCGTTCATTTTACTCTCATTGCATTATATATATGTGTGTGTGTGCGCGCGCGCGCGCGCTTCCATTTTTTGTTATGATATCGTTTGCTAGTACACCTCCACAATTATCGATGATGCACACGTTACACTTACACAGATTTACTGGCTCACACACATTCATTATCGGTAATTGCCATGCCACTTGCACATTAGAACTGCTATACCAAGATATTATTCATTTTTTAGTACTATCATATTACACGCTTGCATGATATGCTTGATATGCTCATATTACTCTTTTATATTTGCATACATCGTACTTTATGGTTATATGCATTGAGATGTTGTTTTCATGAGATTTCTGGATTTGAGAATCACAGTTATATTTCAAAGAAAATTATGAATTGTTTTTAAAAAATACGGTTTCTCATGATGTGATTTCGAGGCGTCTACCATGAGTTTTCTCGGTTATGAGCTTGTTTTCGAGACCCGATTCGAGGAGTTGGATGAACTGTTTGCGGGTATATGGTGGAGCCGGTAAGGTACCCCGGGGCAAGAAGCTCGAGAAGTAGACGATGAGCCTGGCAGGGGGAATACTACCTACCGGTGATAGTTTAGACCAGGCGGTTATCCGGAGGATACCGACCGGAGTCGTGAGATGGATATGAGGGCCGATCGGAGGATGCGGCGCCTGAGATATGAGGATTTACGTGTCGATACTGGACACGGGTTTCATGATATCGAGTGTCGTTGTTGGACACTCAGGTTCTATGAATTGATGTGTCGTTGATGGACACACGTTGGTTGATTTTCCTCATACATACAGGAACATGATTTCAGGCATTTGATTTTTACATGTTATCATTGGCATCGATTATATTGTTGTTATGTATGCATACATGGACACCCTAAATATCATAGTATTACCTTCATGTTACAGTATGACTTACGAGTCGCTGTTTATTCGATTTATACCTGCTGATATTTTCTACTCACGAGTTGGAAACTCACCCCTGTTGTGCTACAGTTTTCTTGCAGGTTTGACCGCTTGGATCAGTAGTGGTATCGCTGGCATACAGTTTCATTCAGGGTGTTTGCTATGGTTGGTGGGATACATTGGATCGTACTCACTCTTGTATTTATTATTTCTATTGTATCTAGTCAAACTCCATCAATCAAAAACTAGACTTTGTATAATGGTAGATTAAGAAAGACATATATTTGCGAGAGTTAGAGCGATGGATGTATGTTCACTTCTTTTGGGTTGTTGATGTCCTGCTTTATTTATTCTTTCTGTGTTGATTTTCGCCGTTGGGCGTCGTGTATATTGCTTACTTGCTTAGTTGTGATTTCACCAATTGGCGAAGTGCTAGCTTCCGCTTAGGGATGCCTATATATATTGCATGTATGTTGGATCAAAATATATGTAGCACCCTAGTTTGGATGCAGTGTTTCTAGAGTATCGAGATATATTTTTATATAAGAAACTTTTACTCTAATTTTAAAATTTTACTTTATAGTCGGTTGCCAGTATAATTATTTTGGCTTTTCCGTATATCTTTTGATATGAAAATCCTCAGTTTTTAGATAATACGGTTGGCAGAAATATTTCTTTGCCTAACTTCTTTTGTTGTTGGTATGAAAACAGGGAAAATCAATACCAAATCTCTATAAACACCCACACAAATAAATATACATATTTAACTATATACAACAAAATAATCCTCTTTCTCAAAAAAAAAAATATATATATATATATACACCCTCTCTTTCAATCACGCCTCTCTCTCCCCTCTGCTCTTCAAATCTCCCCTCTCGACGCTGCCTTCATCACCATCGCCACCATCACCGCGCAACACCCGACGACCCTCGTCTCCTTCTCCTTCCTCCTTCGCCCTCATCCTCGCAACTACCGCCACCGACGCCCTCACCCCATCATCGAGCTCCACCTCGAATCGACTGTGACCTCATCTCACCCCATCGCCATTGCCCTTATCTTCTTCACACCACGATCCTCATCACCACCACAATCCCGAGTCACCATCATCCTCCCAGCCACCTGTGCTAACCCTCATCATCGGACCCTTCTCCCTCGTTGGAAATCTCCCCCTCTCGACGACCTCATCACCCAGATCTCCCCCGTCCTCATCATCGCTTCCCCTGTAGCACCACCACAGCTGCACCCCCTCATCGCCTACACCCTCATCTCACCCTGATGATCACCACTATGACATCCACTGCAACCATCTTTAACCCGAGAACCCAAACCCAACTCCATCACCTCGTCGTAACCACTGCAGCAATCTCCAGCCACGTCGCTCCCCTTCGTCGATCGTCACAACGCAGTGAACCACCCTATAGTCCCGCCTTCAAGCTTGGAATTTTTGCATGGTATCATCGTGGTTTTTCTGTCTCGGGGGCAAGTATTCTTGCTTTACTTTTGGTCAATGTACATCGGCATTCCTTCGTGTGTATATGTGTATATATATATATATATATATTTTCCTGCCCTGTTCGAATAAATGAGAAATGTATTAGTACTTATTTTTTGTTATATCGTCCAAAAATATATAGAGAGAGACAAACTTTTATGTAGAAAGTAAGAAAATTAGCAAGTGATTTTAAAATGAGATTTATTTTAACTACAAATAAAGTTCGAAAGTCGTTAACCTATCTCACATTTATATATTTCTAGCTAGATTGTGATTAGTACCCATATTAAGGTTAACGGTAAAGATAACAATTGTGACTCATACCAGCTTGTACATCACCTTCATGCAGTTACTATTACCAGATAACTATTACATTTGATAAGATATGACTATTCAATACTCTAGTCTTTATGAACGAGATCGCTGATTTAGATGCTGAACTACATGACATGACAAACTACTATTTACCAGTTTCATTTCTATACAATTACCATATCACATATTCCAGTCTTTTCAGCATTCTTAATTATTGATCTAGTCATTACTATATTAGCTATAAATAGACAGGTGTTAGGGTAGTTTGAGTATGCGTTCGTACAACAGGATCTCAGAAGTCCCATGCCGGCAGCTCGTACCGGGCTATATCGGTCGCATGTTATTACAGCTCGTACTGGGCTATATTGGTCGCATGTTATTATAGCTCGTACCGAGCTATATCGGTCATATGTTATTACAGCTTATACCGGGCTATATCGGTCGCATGTTCATTCCACAGTTGGGCCCGTGTTTCCTAGCCCCTGGGGAACTACTCTTGGGTTAGGAATACTCCTGCAGAGGTTGACGCACATACTCGAACTCACGATAGGATAGATTACCTTTTAGTGACTATTGAGGTTATGACTTGACCTCTTTACATGTTTGTTTCATAGGAGTAATGTATCTATTTATATATATTTGTTTTTACTTGCGCACACGGGCTTCACAACATTCATATATTCATGATATCATATCATACACCCACCTTATACGTTGAGTACTTGTTGAATTGTTCTGACATCCCTAAGATTTGCCATCTCAGGTTTAGAGACAGATTTCAAGGCCGAGCAGGATCGCGGCGTCTATGAGGACTTTGCCGAAGATCAGTAATCCGTAGGTTTATTTTCTTTCGGTTAGTATTTAGCATGTGTGCCCTTATAGGACATTAAGACTCATGTATCTTTCCAGACTTTGTTTTCTTTTCGAACATATTGTACTCGGTATTTATTTGCACCAATTATCTAGTGAACCCATTTTTAGTATTCCTTGTGGCTTCGTTGCAGCATGATTATCTGTATTATCCCTTTTGGTATTGGATTTTATTTTTGACAGGTTAAGCTAGACAACCTTATGTGACTATGGAAGGATCTTTCCTTACCGTAGGTAGCACAGCTGGCCTTCGTTGCTATCCATATTCCGTATTCCGTATTTTAGGAAGCGGAACGTGACAAGGTCTTTTTGGTATCAGAGCCAGGGTGATATTGAAGTTAGCCTTGGTTCTACTGACCTTTAGGGTTAGAATCACATGTCTAGGTTTTCCTCAGTTTTTCATGTTGCATATTCTTTTGACTCTGATTGTAGGATTCGGACGACTTACATAGAGTTACGATATTGTGCCCATATACCGCGGTATGGATACAATACGGTATTCTGTATGAGTAACTTATTGTTCTACCCTTAATTCATATCCATTGATTTGATTATCTATTCTTCGCTCAATTGTTTTAATACTCTAAATTTGAATCTTATTTTGCTGCTAATCCTCGTTGCTCGTTGTGACTTCAAAATCATGGCGGAAGAGAATTTGCGGGTATATGGAAGGCGTGACAACAATGTTGCACTACTTGGAGTTATACATGGTATGTTACAGAGACAACAATAGCAAACCGAATTACTACAGGAAGGCCTACTTGCTTCTCAGCAGACCGCTACTGCAGTCTTGAACAAGGTGGCTGAGGTTCGTGAAGGTAGACGTCCGGGCAGCGTCGCCGATTTCAGAAGACTACAGCCGGCAGTTTTCATTGGCTCGGATGGTCCACTTGATGCTGAGCAGTGGATTGTCGACATGGAGAATTTGCTGTCAGCTGTCCAAGTTCCTGAAGAGGACAGAGTAGATATAGTCAAGATTCAGCTGCAAGATGTAGCTAGAATTAATGGCTCGCAGAGGAGAACGGGTTCGTATGGACTGATTTCTCTATGGCTTTTCTTGAGAAATTCTTTCCTATGTCGGCCAGGATCGAAATGGAGCAGCAGTTTATCAGTATTCGTCAGAGAGATCGCACAGTGGACGAAGCAGCGGCCGAGTTTATCCGACTCAGTCGCTTCGCTCCTCCGATGGTAGCTCAGGAGGAGGATAGCGCCAGGAAATTTTTTACAGTGCCTCACTCTAGAAATACAAGAGAAACTAGCTTCACATGATCTGGGGAATTATTCTGAGGTATTAAATGAGCCCGCAAAATTGAGACAGTGATGGATAAGAGAAAGAAACTTCAGGGTGGAGGACTCAAACGGCCGGTGAATCAAATTTCAGGAAGGATTCCAGTTAGACAGTATGGACGAGTTCAGATGAAACGTAACGCAACCCCACCACAAAGAGAAACTCCGGTTTATGGATACTGTCAGATACCGGGACACTTTGAGAGAAATTGCCGCCAGACCAAGGGTCTATGTCTTATTTGTGGTGCTAGTGACCATCAGATTAGGAGTTGTCCTAGGAGAGTAGAGCGCAACCAATCTTAGAAAGGACTTACCCCTCAGAAGCAACTTTTTGATCTGAGGCGAGGCAACACGGGTCGTGGACAGGGGCGAGCCTTTACCCTGACAGCTGAGCAGGCGGAGGCATCAGAGGATGTCGTTTCAGGTACCATTCTAGTTTGTTTTGTTCCTACCAGAGCAGTTTTCGATTCCGGGGCTTCACATTGTTTTATGTCTTTGGCTTTTTCCACAACACATTCTATTGCATACGAAACACTAACTCGAGGTTGGGACATTCACACTGAAAATGGAGTAATTGCCACCAACCTAGATTGCAAGCTTTGTCTGGTAGTGATTTGCGGCAGGGAACTTTTCGCAGATTTCCTGCAGATTGGGACCGTTAGTTATGATGTTGTCTTAGGAAAGGATTGGTTGGTCACCTTTCACGCACATATTGATTGTCGGGCCAAAACCATAATCTTTCGCATTCCTAACAACACAGAGTTCGTGTTTACTGGGGAGAGAAAATCTCTGGGACCCATAAAGTTTAGAGCAAAACCGACGGGCAGCGTACTAGCGTCAATGGAGATTAATAAGAGTTCGGCATCGGTCGTAGTTTGGGAATTGTCACGACCCGAAAGTACGGAACGTGACCGGCACTTAGATTACGAAGTGTCTAGAGGCTCAACGTAACCTAAGTAAGCCGAAGCCCAGAAATCTAAACCATAAAAAGAAGAAGTAAAGGAAAACATGTAGAAAACAAGTTTAAAAGCAACATCCAATTTTTTCAAAAATTTCGGCAGAGTCTCCTTTGTAAAAACTGGCCCCAAACGGGTACAAACAAGAATAATATATATACAAACAATAAAAAGCATCCCCAAACGGGAGCGAGCTCTACGCCAAAAGGCAGAAACAACCATATCAATGCACAATAGTATACAACGCCAAAGGGCGAGGCTCAAAACTCAAAAGAAAACAAAACCACCAGATATCATAATAATACAAGCGCGACTCTAAGGTCGAAATAAACAACTGATCCAGTAACCTATAAAGTAATACAAGTTTGGTTAATAGAGTTTTCTAGAGACAAATGAAATAATAAAAGTACAATGGCGGTCCAGATACAAGTGAACCAACCTACCGTGCAAATCACCTTGAATGAAAATATGTGCCAGCAAGCTGCCAGGAAAACTTGTACATCGAACCTGTAATAAAATTTGGCACAACGGGGGTGAGTTGCCAACTCGTGAGTAGAAGATATCTACGAAAAGAAATCGAATGCACGACGCTATCCTAGGTCATAATAATATACTAATATACTACAAGTCATCAAATAAAGGCAGAATAATAAGCTACGTGTAAGTGCAAATGCTCCGTGCTCGTGTCAGTGCCTCATATAGTACTATGTCATGAGAACGAGTATGCATGCACCATGAATGTAAAATAACTGTTCATTTGATAAAACTGCACATTTGTATTACATTTTTCCTACCATTTTCATATTAAAAAAGGACTTTATTATGATATATTATACATATGAGGGTTTATGTGTAAAAACACCATTTTCCATGTGTTAATATATTTTAATTAGTATTTGGTAGAAAAATGTATGCAAATAAATTCATTGACCAAATCCTAGTAGAACTAAGTCTACTAAATATTATTTGAGATTATTGTGCAGAATTTTCCAAGTTGTTATGCAGAATTTAGCAAGAAAATCAAGTTCTTGAAGAAGACTTGCCTAATTAAGAATTAAAACTTGGAGACCAAGTATGGAAGCAACCGAGAGAAGATTTCTGAATTCTGAAGGTGCCTAGGATTGCCACATGTCCCAAAGACCAAGCCCCAGAAAAATGATGGAGGGATGAGATCAAATGGCCGCGGATCCGCGGCCATACCCCCTTTGGCCGCGGATCCGCGGCAATCTAGAGGGATCATTTGCTAAGATTTTGTGGCTTAAATCTCTGCTATATTTTACCAACTTTTGAACCTAAAGATTCTGGCTTTGCACAATAAAAGGGCACCGAGAGCCTCTTGGAAAAGTTATCAAGCCGACGCGATCACGAAGCCCCAGACGCTCACGCATCCAGGCTGATCATGAACTGTTCGTCTACCTCCTTGGAAGAGATCGAGAAGCACCTAGTTTTGTAATCATTTTCTAAGGAATAAAGTGTAGATTGTTCAAGTTGATTAATAAAGGTAGTTATTTTATTTAATTCTTTTGCATTTTACATTATGTTTTACCTCAATTTCTTTCCATCTTCTTCTCCCAACATGCGCTAGTAATTCTCCGCTTGTTAGGGTTCGTAGGATTAGGGTAGGCTAATGGACGATGAACATCCCTAAACCCTTTTTAAGTCCTATAAAGTTTAGGAACTTTATCAAAACAATCATTAACATCCTAATCGGGCGTGCTAGCAATTCTTTGCTAGTTTCGACCGCGATTAGAGATTAGATTAATGATTGTTTTGGTATGGCTAGATATGAACGGAGTTCCATGTCGAGATAAGGGTTAAGAGTGGGATTCCTTTTCCCTCCAAAAACCCTAATCTACTCGCATCACCGTCGTTCTAGTTCTAAATCTATTAATGGATAAAAAGGGTAACTTTTAATTAATCGTCTATAACTACTAAATCCTAACGAACCCTACAAGCCCTCTTATTATATTTATTACATCTTTAAAATAATCTAGATATATATTTTACATTCTTGTTTAACGTAGATCTAGAAACTTTTCACAAAATTCTTATTTCCTCATCTCTTTTTCAACACATCTAAAGTAAGAGTAAAAGGTTCCACGTTTTCCTGAGGACGACCCGTACTCATCTCGGTCTAGCTACGCGCGACACCGTTATTGATTGCGGTTAAACTACAAACACACCTTTTCGTATCAATCAAATGGCGCCGTTGCCGGGGATACGTGCGTAATTTTTTATTTTTATTATTTGTGTTGAATTCTTAGACGAGTCATATCATTATAAACAAAAAACTGCAAATTGCATATTTAACGATTTGTGTGTGAATTTTTGCAAGGAGATTTGGAGTCACAAAATTAAGGAGAACAGGAAACAGAGACATTTTTAGAGATCCAGAGGAGCACAGAAGGCTATATAAAAAATTTCATCAACTGTTCCTTCTGCCACGCGGCGGAACCGCGGCATAAAGGCACTTCCTGCGGCGGAAACGCGGCAGTTTAGAGGGATCAAGTCCACAGAATTCTCTGGTATCTTTCTTAACTCCTTCTCTCTCTCCTCAAATCCAATAAAATCTATTTTCTGCAGGATTCTTTGCAAAATTGCGTCGCTCAAAAATCTTTTTGCAAAAGTTTTGTGATTGGTTTTGTTTTGCATATCTAATACGGACTTTAAGGGGCAAAGACCAAATCAAGATTAGGTGGGGATTTCATCACCCTTCCTAAGCCACACAAATCACAAACTGAGCATATAGATCAACCCTTCATTAATTTAAAAAATATCTAGACCAGACTCTAAGGACTGTCGCGCTCAATAAGGACATAGGAAGGTCGTGGGTAATCTATCATTTATCCGCATTACTTTTGTAGTGCCTAGGCAAGTGTGACAAAGGATAGTGGTTTTTAATTAGGCCTACGACGTGGTTCCTTCCCACTTACCTGGCACTTACCTGGCTGGCTACAAGGGTAGTACGGAGGCGGTAGAGGATTGATCCTGCAGCTTGTCCTTTGAAAGTCTAGGAGCGGTCTAGAGACTGGACCTAGGCGACCTTAGTTCTAGGGTTGCTTGTGCATCTTAGGGGTGATTTGTCTTGAGTCCCACTTTTTCAAAAACAAGCCAATTTTAAATCACACACACGCTGCCACTTGCACTAAACCCGCTTAGTGCATGCTTGGCTGGACACGGGATCCTAGTGCCCGTCTTGTCCGTGTTCCTGCTATCGACGCCGAAGTCGGTACTTCTTCATCTTCTTTTTCCCCACCACACACGACCGAGATGGACGGCACTCCATCAAATTATAACACCACGTTGCCACCGCCCGATGGTGCGCAGAATCCACCGCGCATTTCTTTCCAAGAGAGATGCTATCCTATACGTGGTCCTCTTCCCACTTGTCTATCTCTTCCACCACCTAACGGGGATAATTTTGAAATTAAACCTCACTACATCAATCTGCTGCCCAAATTTCACGGGCTTGAGTCGGAAGACGCGTACGTTTTCATCACCAAATTCGAAAACGTATGCGCAATGATGGGTACTTCACAATTGACTTTAGATGCTATGCGCTTACGTCTTCTCCCATTCACACTGTGCGACTTTGCAGAAAAATGGCTTTACAATACTGCCGCACACTCTATCACTAATTGGGATGAATTTGTCATAGCATTTCTTAAGAAGTTTTACCCAAACCATAAGACTGCCCATGTTAGGAGCGAGATCAACCAGTTTACCCAGCTTCCCAATGAACCATTTTGGAAGTGCTTTGAACGTTTCAAAGATCTGCTTGTCCAATGTCCTCATCATGGAATCAATAGATGGGATTTATGTCGGATTATATATGAGGGCATTAATCCAGCGACAAAGCAGATGCTTGAAACAAATTGTCAATGCAATTTCATGTCTAAATACGACGGTGAAGCTTGGAAATATCTGGAAGACCTTGCTAAACACACGTTGCAGTGGGAAAGCGTAAGACCACCTTCAACTAAGGGAGGTATTCACCAGCTCGATGTTTCTATCGTAGTAAAAACCGAAATGGCAGCAATGCAGAAGAAACTCGATGCTATTGAAAGCAAGTTCTCATCATTCTCCCTAAATCAGGTCACGCTTCTTAAGACCGTCTGTGGTTGCTGTTCGGATCCTTCACACTTAACGGAAGAATGTCCTATGAATGCATCGTTTCAAGCTAATGCTGCTTTTCAGCAGCGACCTAGAAACGACCCTTATTCTTCCACGTACAATCAAGGATGGAGGAATTATCCTAACTTTGCTTGGAATCAAAACCAACAAAGCAATTATCAAAGACCTCCTCCACAGCAACCACAACCACAGAATCAGCCCCCCTTTCAGTCACAGCATTTCCAAAATCCGGCTAACATTTTTACACCACAAGTGGCCGGTACTGACAACTCCCTTGCACAAACTTTGGATATATTCATGAAACAATCCATGCAAATTTCGGCTGAGATGAGGTCTTCTATTGATACCATAACGAAAAACCCCGCCTCCCAAGGTGAGAGTATTAAATCATTAGAAAACCAAATCGTACAGTTAAACGCCGCAATGAGTGCGAGAGAGAAAGGAAAAATCCCATCTCAACCCCTACCGAATCCTAGCCATTCACAAAGTCATAATGTGAATGCCGTTACTACGTTGAGATCGGGGAGAGAGCTGAATAACCGTGTGGGTGAGCAGTTTGATGTTAGTGACACATTTGATACCCCATCTTCTTCTTCTTCCCCTAATTCGTCTAGTCTTCCACCGTCATCCGAGCCTATTCTCCGTTTTCCCCAAGGCTCGAACATTTCGCCAAATCTATCTAAGTCGATTCCCACTCCAATTTCGGGATTGAATCTGTCGCCACAGTCTCCTCCACAAACGTTGGACCCAAAACTTATTGATCGGGCTCCATTTCCAAACCGATTAAGGGCCAACAGACCTAACCCGCAAATGGAGAAGATTGTGGAAATGTTTAAGCAAGTTAGCGTGAATATTCCTCTCCTAGATGCTATTCAACAAGTCCCATCTTATGCAAGAATCCTTAAAGACTTATGCACTAGGAAGAGAAAAACTCAAGTGCCTAAAAAGGTTTTCATGACGAGTAATGTTAGCACAGCTTTTACCCAACAAATACCAAAGAAACGTAAGGACCCCGGCTGTCCTACAATCTCTATTTCTATTGGGGGTAAAAATATTAATCGTGCTTTACTCGATCTAGGCGCTAGCGTCAACTTGCTTCCTTATTCAGTTTACGAGCAGTTAGGAATTGGAGAGTTAAAACCCGCCCATTGTACTCTCCAGATAGCAGACCGATCTATCACCAAACCTCGGGGCGAACTAGAGGATGTGTTAATTAAAGACGGGGAATTCATATTTCCCGTGGACTTTATTGTTTTAGATACACAACCTGTGGCAAACCCACGCAATCAAATCCCGGTGATACTTGGTCGACCCTTCCTAGCAACTTCTAACGCTGTAATTAATTGTCGTAACGGTTCTATGAACTTATCCTTCAGGAAAATGACAATTGAGCTTAATATTTACAAGCTAGGAACTCAGCCATCTGAACCTTCTGCTCATTTGCTGGATGTTTGTTCCATCCACGAGATAGCTTCCGAAAGCTGCATGGATGAGGAGCTTTGCTTTGATGTTCTCGATAACACTAATGAGACCTCGTTTGATCTTGCACCACTTCACAGTGAGGATATGTTGAATGAGTCCGACCTTGAGATTGAACCCGTTGACTCGTTGCAAAAGTCAGCAGCACTTTCCGAGTCAATATCTTATGCAAGTTTTGAACCTCTTAAGGAGTCCGAATATCATTCCGTTACCCCTCCTTCTATTGTCTCTCCGCCAATTCTTGATCTCAAACCGCTACCTTCTCATCTTAAATATGCATATTTAGGAGAGAATGAGACATTGCCAGTAATTATATCCGCTTCTTTAGCCGTAGAGCAAGGAATACACTTTTGGCAGTGTTGAGATCGAATCGGCAAGCATTTGGTTGGACAATGGCCGACATCAAAGGGATTAGTCCCTTAATTGTTGAACATCACATACATCTGATGGATGAAGCCAAACCAACCCGAGACCCACAAAGACGGTTAAATCCCGTTATGAAGGAGGCGGTAAAGAAAGAAATCGTTAAGTGCCTTGATAGTGGAATAATCTACCCCATATCTGATAGCCAATGGGTAAGTCCAATTCATGTGGTCCCTAAAAAGTCTGGCATCACGGTCATCACTAATGAGGCTAATGAGTTAATCCAAACACGCACCCAAACTGGGTGGCGCGTATGTATTGATTACAGGAAACTCAATGCCGCGACGAGGAAAGATCACTTTCCTCTACCTTTCATGGACCAGATGTTGGAACGATTAGCGGGACACGATTACTACTGTTTCTTGGACGGATACTCTGGCTACAATCAGATCCCCATCACCGAAAAGGATCAAGATAAAACCACTTTTACTTGTCCTTTCGGAACTTTTGCTTATAGACGCATGCCCTTTGGGTTATGCAACGCTCCCGCAACATTTCAGCGGTGCATAATAGGGATATTTTCAGATATGGTGGAAAATTTTCTAGAAATTTTTATGGACGATTTCTCCATTTTTGGGGACTTCTTTGAGGACTGCCTTCATAATCTTGACGCTGTTCTTACCCGCTGTAAGGATAAGAACTTGACTTTGAATTGGGAAAAATGCCATTTTATGGTCCAAGAAGGTATTGTACTTAGACATATAATTTCACGAAAAGGCATTGAGTTTGAAAGAGCTAAAATAGATGTCATTCAAAACCTCCCCTGTCCCAACTGCGTCAAAGATATACGATCCTTCCTTGGTCATGCAGGATTTTATAGGAGATTTATTAAGGACTTTAGCAAAATTGCTAGACCCTTAACCCTTCTATTGGCCAAGGACACTACATTTCACTTCGATTCGGATTGTGAGGCTGCTTTTGAATCGCTTAAAGAATCACTCACTACAGCCCCCATTTTATCGTCTCCGGATTGGAACCACCCGTTCGAGCTTATGTGTGACGCATCAGATTTTCCTATTGGTGCTGTCTTGGGACATCATATTGATAAGATGCCACATGTAATTTACTATGCAAGTAGGACCTTGAATGATGCACAAATAAATTACATAACTACCGAGAAAAAACCCTTGGCAGTTGTATTTGCATTAGAGAAATTCAGGCCCTACTTGATTGGCTCGCCTATTGTGGCTTACACAGATCACTCCGCCCTACGACATCTTTTAACGAAGAAGGATGCAAAGGCCAGGCTAATACGTTGGATCCTATTGTTACAAGAATTTGATCTTGTTATCAAAGACAAGAGTGGATGTGAAAACGTTGTAGCCGACCATCTTTCACACATCACTTCTTCGCCAACTGTGACCGTGCCGATAAATGACTCATTCCCTGACGAACAGCTCTTGAATGTATCCTACGAACCTTGGTTCATGGATATTGTGAACTATCTTGCTACGGGACTTATTCCTAGTGATTGGTCGAAACAAGACAAACTTTGATTTCTATCCCAAGTAAAATATTTTTATTGGGACGAACCTTATCTATTCAAGTATTGTTCCGATCAAATCATTCGCAGGTGTGTCCCTAACGATGAGTTCAAGAGCGTGTTATCATTTTGTCACGATCAGGCATGCGGCGGTCACTTTGGACCTCGAAAAACGGCGGAGAAAGTTTTGCAATGTGGATTTTATTGGCCAACATTATTTAAAGATGCATTTGAACATTGCAAAACTTGTCCGCGATGTCAGCATTTGGGTCGGATTTCACGAAGGAACGAGATGCCGCTCCAACCTATATTGGTTGTGGAAATATTTGATGTTTGAGGTATTGATTTTATGGGCCCTTTTCCCAACTCCTTTGGGAATCTAAATATCTTGTTAGCGGTTGATTATGTCTCGAAGTGGGTGGAAGCTATACCGTGTCGCACTAATGACAACAAAGTTGTCATTAAGTTCCTTAAAGAAAATATCTTTTCGCGATTCGGGCACCCTCGCGCTATCATTAGCGACAACGGGACACATTTCTGCAATAGGTCTTTCGAGGCCTTTATGCGGAAATATTCACTCACTCACAAGCTTTCTACACCCTATCATCCCGAAACAAGCGGGCAGGCTGAGATCTCAAATAGGCAAATCAAACAGATATTGGAGAAGACAGTTTCGAAAAACCGTAAAGATTGGTCAACCAAATTGACGGATGCTCTTTGGGCATTCCGCACCGCTTATAAGACCGATCTTGGTATGTCTCCATCCCATTTTGTGTTTGGGAAAGCATGCCACCTTCCTGTCGAGATCGAACATAAGGCAATGTGGGCTATTAAAGAGCTTAATTTTGATCTTGATCATGCAGGAAACTATCGAAATCTGCAATTGAATGAGCTAAGCGAACTCCGCGATGAAGCTTACGATAATGCGGTGATACTAAAGAACAGGACTAAAATGTTCCACGATAAAAATCTTTCTAGAAAAACTTTCACATCGGGGCAACAAGTCCTTCTTTACGATTCCCGTCTCCATCTTCATCTGGGTAAGCTTAAATCTCATTGGAAAGGACCTTTTGTGGTGCGGTATGTACACCCGCACGGGGCAGTTGAAATCGAAAATTTGAAAAACGGTTCAATTTTTAAAGTAAATGGGCATAGATTAAAACCGTATTTTTTTGCTGACCCCGCGGAGGAGCTCCTGTTTTTACCGGAGCCGCTTTATCAAAACTAAATTTCCTCCGCCTCACCTCCATGTTTTTGTAACATTTTCTCATTTTAAGAATGGAGGTGAGTAAAAATGAATTTGATTGAATATCTGTGCGTGTCAAAGAATAAGTTTGGGGGAATTTTTCATTTAACTATTATTTTACCCCTTGTATCTCTCCCTTAGTATACAGTTCCATGTTCCCAAAAGGCTACATCAGAGAGGACACTGCTGAAAACAGGTTTGGGGGGGGAGGTTTGTATTCACTGAATTATCTTTGACACTGGGCTTTAAAAAATTTTTTTTTAACAAAAGAGTAGAAAGTGAAAAATTACATCCAAAAGATAGGAATAATTTAAGAAAACCAAGAAAATTAGAAGTTTTCTTAAACGAACTAGTAATAAGTAGTTATAAGTTGTTGTCCCAAGGGTCAGTAAAATGAAAGAAGTCACTAACCTGAGGATAAAAATAAGTCTGAAAAATAGCTTCTATTCTGAAAGCCGAACATTTGAATGTTGATACCCTACTATATGCACTTACACACATCTTGAAACTCGGGATAGTAGAGGATACCTTGAAATGCTCTTGTCTAAAAGCCAAAGTATGAAGGAAATAAAAGAAAATGAAGAAAATATAAAAATGGTGAAAAGAAAAAAATGAACACTGGTTTTGTATCGCTAAGGCAGCAATAAAAAAATATAGCGAGGGTGCCTCTTCACCTAGTGCCCTAAGGCCAACTGGTCTGTGAGTCACTGCTAAGCCTTAGGTGGTGCAAGACGAGGAAAATATTATCACCTAATCAGCAAGCACATGAGTAATCGGTTGGTTAGTACTTCAAGAAGTATTAACGGTCGCATGAAAGTGTGTGAGCAACCCTAAATATTTACCAAATTAAAAAGTACTAAGGTAGATGGACAAGAGTATGATAGCTTGAATTGAATTCTCCGAGTGTAGGGATGTTCTTTATACACACGTAGGGATATATTATCAATGTTTGGATGAAAGGTAGGAATGAAAAATAAAGGCGATGTTTTATTGAGGGATGATGTGATTTCTAACATTTTTTCATGACTATTAAGATAAGGCTCATGACAACTGAAAAGCTAGTGTAGTTGGAAACTCTTATTTTCAAAGTCTTTCTTTTATGGTTCTTATCTTTATATGTAAATTTCACCATCTCTTTTTTGTTATTTGATTTTGTGGGTGTAATCCGCTGAAAACCCTCAGGAGACAACACTCCGCCTACAAGGGGAACCTAGAGGTTTAACGGCTTGTTGCACGTGCTCAGTGCAATCATGTCTGCCTATGAAAGTGTGCTTAGTTTTCTCCTTTCTTTTTCTCCTATTGAATAAACTAGTTTGCTCGGGACGATCAAAGATAAGTTTGGGGTTATTTGTCAGTTGATAAAACTGCACATTTGTATTACATTTTTCCTACCATTTTCATATTAAAAAAGGACTTTATTATGATATATTATACATATGAGGGTTTATGTGTAAAGACACCATTTTCCATGTGTTAATATATTTTAATTAGTATTTGGTAGAAAAATGTATGCAAATAAATTCATTGACCAAATCCTAGTAGAACTAAGTCTACTAAATATTATTTGAGATTATTGTGCAGAATTTTCCAAGTTGTTATGCAGAATTTAGCAAGCAAATCAAGTTGTTGAAGAAGACTTGCCTAATTAAGAATTAAAACTTGGAGACCAAGTCTGGAAGCAACCGAGAGAAGATTTCTGAATTCTGAAGGTGCCTAGGATTGCCACATGTCCCAAAGACCAAGCCCCAGAAAAATGATGGAGGGATGAGATCAAATGGCCGCGGATCCGCGGCCATACCCCCCCCTTTGGCCGCGGATCCGCGACAATCTAGAGGGATCATTTGCTAAGATTTTGTGGCTTAAATCTCTGCTATATTTTACCAACTTTTGAACGTAAAGATTCTGGCTTTGCACTATAAAAGGGCACCGAGAGCCTCTTGGAAAAGTTATCAAGCCGACGCGATCACGAAGCCCCAGACGCTCACGCATCCAGGCTGATCATCAACTGTTCGTCTACCTTCTTGGAAGAGATCGAGAAGCAACTAGTTTTGTAATCATTTTCTAAGGAATAAAGTGTAGATTGTTCAAGTTGATTAATAAAGGTAGTTATTTTATTTAATTCTTTTGCATTTTACATTATGTTTTCACTCAATTTCTTTCCATCTTCTTCTCCCAACATGCGCGAGTTATTCTCCGCTTGTTAGGGTTCATAGGATTAGGGTAGGCTAATGGATGATGAACATCCCTAAACCCTTTTTAAGTCCTATAAAGTTTAGGAACTTTATCAAAACAATAATTAACATCCTAATCGGGCGCCCTAGCAATTCTTTGCTAGTTCCGACCGCGATTAGAGGTTAGATTAATGATTGTTTTGGTAAAGGCTAGATATGAACGGAGTTCCGTGTCGAGATAAGGGTTAAGAGTGGGATTCCTTTTCCTTCCAGAAACCCTAATCTACACGCATCACCGTCGTTCTAGTTCTAAATCTATTAATGGATAAAAAGGGTAACTTTTAATTAATCTCTATAACTACTAAATCCTAACGAACCCTACAAGCCCTCTTATTATATTAATTACATCTTTAAAATAATCTAGATCTATATTTTACATTCTTGTTTAACGTAGATCTAGAATTTTTCACAAAATTCTTATTTCCTCATCTCTTTTTCAACACATCTAAAGTAAGAGTAAAAGGTTCCACGTTTCCCTGAGGACGACCCGTACTCATCTCGGTCTAGCTACGCGCGGCCCCATTATTGATTGCGGTTAAACTACAAACACACCTTTTCGTATCAATCAATAACCAATCCTGAAATCTAGATATATCTGTATAAGAAATCTTTAGCTTTTATCATGGTAAAATGTGTATAGAAATCTGAAATATCAACGATGAAATTCATGGAAATCCGTGTCAAGCATCGACACAAAACATGTAAATCTCAAGTCTCAATACCTCATTAAAACCACAATCTAGTGATACAAACTTTAATTGGAATTTTATCTCACCAATATATACAATATATAGAAATCTAGTTTGCAAAATGGATTAATTTAAACAATTTTGGATAAACAATTTACAATATATCATCCATACAAGATTTTACACTTCTAAAAATGTTAAACTAGTTATTATAACCCTACTTAATTAATAAAAACCATAACTTAATTTTATAAATCCTAACTTGAATTTTAAAACTTGTAGATAGAAATTATTTATTAAATCTAATTATGCTTAAATGAAACATTTAATAACAATAAATCAAAAGAAGAAGATTTATACCTCCACAACATGAAATCCAAACATGAAAATAAGCCTCCAAAATGAATTCTTTCCATCTCCAAAATCCATGTAAAGATGAGCAAAGAATAGAGGGTAGGAATTTATTAGGATTTTGTGGATTTTTTATTGAATTTTTGATGAATTTTGATGAATTTTAATGCAAAAATGATGGGGGGGAAATTTTGGGGCTGCCCATGGAGGTGAGGCCGGCCATGAGGTGAGGAAAAGAGAGGAGAGTGAGAAAAGGTGAAGAAAAGTATAGAAGGTTTCACAAAAATATCACACAATTAAGTCTTTTCATGAATTTATTTAAAAATTCTTTATTTTCTTCACTCCATTTGACCTAGAATGGTCTAGAACCATTGTAAAATTTTGAAAATAAATTTTGCATGAAACACACTTGATTCTAAGATGCAATGGTTCATTTTTGCAAATTTAACCCATTCAAATTTGTAATTTACACTAATTTAGTGTAAAAATAAAGCTTATGTTAATATTTAAAATAATTAATTTAAGAAAAATATTTAATTAAACTAAAAATTTTTAAGTGGATAAATAAACACCATTTACTAGTAATAACATAATTAAAATAGGTATTTTTAAATTTATAGTGAAAATTAATTACGGTTTAGTTTTATGAAAACTACGTTTTACTTTACCGAAAATTATAAAATTCACTTAAACGATTTTATTTATTTAATTAATTATTTAATTATTTTTAAAATGTTACAATATTCCCCCCTTTAAGAAATTCGGTTCCCAAATTTAAATTAAAACTCCCCCCAATTACTAAAACATTCAGCCAAAACACTCAAATCGTCGGGGCTCCGAAATCATCAATACATAACTAAAATCAACTCCGTCAAGCATAACACAATCATCGGAGTTATGGAGAAAATAAAATACCATAACCCAATATAAAAACCAACATAATATACATCAAAACTACAACTTATATATTGTGCGCATCATAGTAAAATCGTCCAAACATCTGGATAAAGAAGCATGCAAGAACCCCTTTTGAAAATCGCCGTGTGATGCACGTGCCACGGCATAAGTAGCGGACGTTTATTTTAAAAAAAATAGCTATATATATATATATAGATATCTTTTATTTAACATACACATCCCGCCTGGTTACCAAATCAATAGTAATGATTATAAAAACATACTGATCAAACTGAAATCAATCCCAATCACATCATAAAAATATCATGTGTGTCCGGTGCACACTGAAATTGAAACCAAATACAGATGCCACGAATTCACACAAAAACAAAACTGAGTGCAACAGGTGTGCACCAAAATCATCTGTCAAGTGCAACGGGCGTGCACAACTCTAATATCAGGTGCATCTAATCTACACAAAACCACGATTTAGTGCATCTGGTGTGCACAAATCGTATCAGGTGCACCGAATGTGCGAAAGAATCTCAATCAGGTGCACATGGTGCACGAAAACATACACCGAATATCAAAATCGAAATCACAGTACGAAAATGCATGAAAACAAGGTCGAAGCATATGTCAAAATCATGTGTAACCCATATGCACAAAATCAAATCAAAATCTCAAAATGTGTAAAACCAAATCGAGTGTACTGGGTATGTACAAAACAACATCAATACAACTGATATATGAAGCATGAATAGAATGTAATGAATGCACACATAAGAAATACCAATCGTAGAACAAAATCCTCAAAATACCAAAAAAAAAATCCAATCAACGGAAATATGAAATTCAAATCACCAAATCACAATCGTAAACACTATCGTCAATGTGCGCCTCTTTCCCCCTTTCCTCTGGTGTCGACTGCTTCGAACTTATCTCTTCATAGGTGTGCTGATTGCACTACCAACGGCAATACTCATATCTAAAGTCTCCCACGTAGTCGATCCCTTCACATGATATCCGGACTACATTAAACTTTTCGATCGATCCATCAAAATCCCATAATTCCACGAGTGCTGAACACTCAAGTACAGTTTAAAAATATCCGGTACATACCCCAGCATCGATGGTCCAGCCGTAGAAGGGCTAACCCAAGCCTCACTAATGGCACCGCGGAACTGCCGTAAACCCTAAGGTTCAAGGGCGTTCTCGTGGTCATTATGTCGAGTTAGGGTTTCATTCTTCTAGAGGGTCCATAGAAATACCTGCATGTTCTTCTGAATACCTTAAACTTGGAAAAATGGGTTTCTGACAATCGTTCGAATCCTTTAAATTCATCTGGACGGCATGTGAATACCCTTCGTCCGCACGCTAAACAATGCTTCAATCCTCAAGAATAACCAATACCCTTATGGTTATCACATTCGAGCCGCAGCTCCCTCTACCCGTGCGTCCGTGGTAACAGAAACCACCCTCCGATATCGACGAAGATAGATCAAAAGAACGAATGAAATGCGGTGCAAACAAATGTACATCCTAAGGCTACTTAAGAAGAGTAGCATATCGTAAGTATGCCACGGATCATACCCACGGTACGTCACTCTACCTAAGTCGCCTACTCCATCAACCAAGGGTCACCCTAGACATATACAAGGTTAAACCTAGCGCTCTGATACCAACTTTGTCACGACCCGAAAGTACGGAACGTGACCGGCACTTAGATTACGAAGCGTCTAGAGGCGCAACGTAACCTAAGTAAGCCGAAGCCCGGAAATCTAAACCATAAAAAGAAGAAGAAGTAAAGGAAAACATGCAGAAAACAAGTTTAAAAGCAACATCCAATTTTATCAGATGTTTCGGCAAAGTCTCCTTTGTAAAAATTGGCCCCAAACGGGTACAAACAAGAATAATATATATACAAACAATAAAAAGCATCCCCAAACGGGAGCTAGCTCTACGCCAAAAGGCGGAAACAACCACATCAATGCACAATAGTATACAACGCCAAAGGGCGAGGCTCAAAACTCAAAAGAAAACAAAACCACCGAATATCATAATAATACAAGCGCGACTCTAAGGTCGAAATAAACAACTGATCCAGTAACCTATCAAGTAATACAAGTTTGGTTGATGGAGTTTTCTAGATACAAATGAAATAATAAAAGTACAATGGCGGTCCAGATACAAGTGAACCAACCTACCGTGCAAATCACCCTGAATGAAAAGATGTGCCAGCAAGCTGCCAGGAAAACCTGTACATCGAACCTGTAATAAAATTTGGCACAACGGGGGTGAGTTTCCAACTCGTGAGTAGAAGATATCTGCGAAAAGTGTAAGTCCATGCTACCTCTCCCGGTACTTACGGGCTTGCGGAATTTGATGAAAAACAATTTTCTAGAGTCGGTAACATGGACTCAAAACGGATCTTTGTTAAACTATCTACCTAACAACCTAACTAGGAGTTGTTAACTACTCGGTTAGGGGGTTATACCTTTCTTTCTTGAACTCCTTCGTCTTCGACTCTCGATGCTGTACGGATCGGCTTCACCCCGTCGTCTCCTTGCGCCGAAGATCGATCCACCCGAAAGCTTCCACCTTTGGCTTCTTCTTCGAACTTTGAAGAAACTAGTTCACTCGGTTTGCTAAACCTTATGAACTAGAGTGAGTAGAGGAGAGTGTGTTGGGATTTTTATATATGGTTCTTGCTTCTCAACACATGAGACAAGTGAACCATAGACTAGAGAGAGGGAGAGCAAGAGGAAGAGAGTGAGAGCTCAAGCCAAGAGAGAGAATGGAAATGAGAGAATGAGTAAGACTTTTCTCTCTTGGCTCTCATAATCCAAAGCCATCATAACAAATCATAGCAATCAAGTATTATGTGATGGTTTAAGTCAAAATAGCCATATCATTTCATGCACTCATTTTGCATAAGATAAACAAGCAAGCAAAAGTCTTTCCCATGAAATGATAGCTATTGTCATGATGATGGTCAACTAGTCCAACCTAGTCAACCGGTCAACAAAGTCAACAAGTGAACAAAGTCAACCCCTCAACAACCATGTCACTATAATACTTAATTAATATTATTGTTAATTATATTTCATATTCTCATCAGGGTTTAGCAAAAAGTCAATAGTCAACAGTCAACAACCCTAATGAGAATCATCTGCCTCTGTCTCTCTGTCAACTGTGCATACACACCCGTATCCGCGTTCCGAGGAACACGAATAGATACGAGATAAAACCAATCCCAAATCGTACACTAGGATCTGGCTTAAACCAAAGCCCGCTATTGTTAACTGTCAGGACACTAAACGTTCACAAGTGCACGGATGTGACCGAACCCTGTCGCAAAACCATGCGACCTGTCGCAAAACAATGCGATCTCTACTCTTTTGCCTAAAGGCGAATAGCTTTCTGTGTGGGACTCTAAAGACTCGACACTATGCTAGCAGTAGGTTTAATCACAGACCGCAAGCGGCACTAGCTGTGCGTAACGGTCCCCAGGTAGATGCCGACAAGAAGACTGACGAGGTGAAACCCATCTGAACTCCTACTGAGTCTGAATGTGATAGTCGCCGTACAGTCCGGTCTGTTCGTCTGATACATCGCATGGCGGGCCTAGGGGGCAGTAAACGTCAGTCCCCTAATAGCGGTACAAGTCGTGTCGGAGTGAAGCCCAGAACACCCTGAGATAACACTGGAAACCTACCAGTATATCTCGCTTGCCCTGGCCAGGGACAACTCGTGTAATGGCTCTCCTAGACACAGCGCGATGTCAACCCCCAATACCGGGAGAGACGAATCATGTCTAACCGTCACTGCCTCCAAGTGCTTCGGGACTGCACCCAACTACTACCTGTTTGCACGACTCCTTTGAGCCGTGGTAGGGTAGTAATCTAAGTACAGTGGGAACACACTTGAGGCGAAGTGACAGTGTCAAGTCAGCGGACTAAGCTGTACTCATGTCACCTGGGAACTGATAACTGACGATAGGTATAGTACCAACCAACAGTTCCCGACGAGTCCTATCCAGTGTACTCGTAACCCAACGAGCACCCGCATACTATCTCAAGTACGACGTACTGACGGCTGTGGGACAGACCGTCTCCTACACTGGGATGAGAAGCGCATACGCTAGTCTACTCCGGAGTATCGATGCCCTGTCTCGATAGTCCTGCGACTAGGGACCTGCATAAGGATGTGCTTGTGGATTACCCAGCCCCCACGAGTGTGACTGCCATCACAACGCTGGTAATCAATCAAATATTCTAAGGGCTCCACTATTGTGTATAAGTGATATACTAAAATAAACACATGTACATATTAAAGTAGAAACAAACCAAGTAGCATACTACTATTTTGAGCAAGATTGTATATACAACTGTGAATATCCCAAGCTTCCATTAAGTAATATACAAACTAGTATGATACAGTAATGGCCTCTAGTGCATATACACTAACAATCTCCCACTTTCACTAAGGCCATGTACTGGCGTATCAAAGACCTATCATCTCGATCAGCCGCTCGAACTGAGTCTAGGGCAAGGCCTTGGTGAACGGATCTGCAGTGTTATCTTCTGAAGCAACCCTCCGAACCTCGATCTCCTGGCGATCCACGATCTCCCTGATGAGGTGATACCGCCTTAAAATGTGTCTGGATTTCTGATGGGACCTGGGTTCCTTCGCTAAACCTATAGGTCCGTTGTTGTCGCAATACAGAGGTATTGGATCAACAATCGACGGAACCATATGAAGTTCTTTCAAGAACTTCCTCATCCAGACGGCTTCTTTTGCGGCATCAGATGCAGCGGTGTATTCCGCTTCCATAGTCGAGTCAGCAACGGTTTCCTGTTTGGAACTCTTCCAACACACCTCCCCTCCATTGAGAGTAATGACAAAACCCGACATGGACTTGGAATCATCCTTGTCACTTTGGAAGCTGGAGTCAGCAAAGGCCTCGATCTGGAGGACTTTTCCGCCATACACCAAGAACATCTCCTTAGTCCTTCTCAGGTACTTGAGAATGTTCTTTACCGCTATCCAGTGTTTCTCCCCAGGGTTTGACTGATACCGGCTTACTACACTCAGTGCATAAGCTACATCCGGTCTGGTACACAACATCGCATACATTATAGAGCCTACCGCGGAAGCGTAGGGTATAATAGACATGCGATCCCTTTCCAAATCAGTCTTGGGAGACATCTCTTTGGAGAGGGTGATCCCGTGACAAGCCGGTAGATTACCGTGCTTGGAATCTTCCATACTGAATCTTTTCAGTATGGTGTCGATGTACCTGGACTGTGAAAGTCCTAATATCCTCTTGGATCTATCACGATGGATCCGGATCCCCAGGATGTATGAGGCATCACCCAGGTCTTTCATGGAGAACCTGTGTGACAAGAACCCCTTGACAGATTGTAGCATAGGAATGTCATTTCCTATTAAGAGAATGTCATCCATGTATAAAACTAGGAATACTACAGTTCTCGCTACAAATCTACTATAGATGCATGGTTCATCTGGATTTTTGATAAAGCCAAATTCTTTGACCGTCTCATCAAAGCAGATGTTCCAACTCCGCGATGCCTGCTTTAGTCCATAGATGGACTTAAGCAACTTGCACACCTTTCTGTTGCTCCCACTCTGAATGAAACCCTCTGGCTGGTCCATATAGACACACTCCTCTAAATTTCCATTTAGAAAAGCGGTCTTTACGTCCATCTGCCAAATCTCATAATCGTGGAAAGCAGCAATGGCAAGAAGGATCCGAATGGATTTCAGCGTAGCCACTGGAGAAAAGGTTTCGTCATAGTCCAAACCAGGTCTTTGACGAAAACCCTTTGCAACAAGTCTAGCCTTATAGGTCTCAACCTGTCCATCTACACCAATCTTCCTTTTGAAGATCCACTTGCTTCCTACGAGTTTTACCCCATCTGGAGCAATGTCCAACGTCCATACTTTGTTGGTGTACATGGACTCCATTTCGGTCCGCATTGCATCCAGCCATTTTACCGAGTCAACGCTCTGAATGGCTTGCTGGAAGCTAGTAGGCTCATCACTATCAATGATGAAATCCTCTCTATCCCCGTCTATGAGAAAACCGTAGTATCTCTCGGGCGGATGAGACTATCTACTACTCCTGCGGAGCGGCGTAGGAATTTCATGTTCTTTTGAACCTTCTGGTTCTACTAAGCTTTCAGTAATAGTCTGTGGTTCTGGAATTTCTTCCAGTTCTATTTCGCTCCCACTTGTTTCCTTTTCTAAGAACTGGTGTTCCAGAAAATGGGCATTACGAGAAACAATGATCTTTTGTTCCTCTGCGTAATAGAAGAGATACCTCCTGGAGTTCTTTGGGTATCCCACAAACTTGCACAGTACTAAGCGTACCTCGAGTTTGTCCGCATGCTGCTTTTTGACAAAAGCCGGACATCCCCAGATCTTGAGATATTAAAGATAGGGTTTCTTCCCACTCCATATCTCATATGGTGTGGTAGGCACAGTCTTAGTCGGAACTCGGTTCAAAAGGTATGCAGTTGATTCTAGCGCATACCCCCAGAATGATCGCGGTAACTCAGCGTTACTCATCATGGACCGTACCATATCCAATAGGGTTCGGTTCCGTCTCTCCGATACACCGTTATGTTGCGGAGTGTATGGAGGAGTAAGCTGAGAGAGAATTCCATTCTCTTTTAACTAATCCAGGAACTCTGCACTCAAGTATTCACCACCTCGATCAGATCTCAGTGTCTTGATACTTTTGCCGGTTTGTTTTTTTCTACTTCATTCTTATATTCCTGGAACTTTCCAAAGGCTTCGGATTTATGTTTCATTAAGAAGACATAACCGAACCTTGAAAAGTCATTCGTAAAAGTAATGAAGTAAGAATAACCGCTTCGCGTATGTGTAGACATTGGACCGCACACGTGGCTGTGTACGAGTCCCAAGAGCTCGCTCGCTCTTACTCCGTGTCCAGTGAACGGAGTCTTTGTCATCTTTCCTTTGAGACAGGATTGACAAGTGGCATACGATTGATATTCGAACGGATTCAAATATCCTTCTGTATGTAACTTCGTCAACCTTCTCTGATTGATGTGACCCAGACTACAATGCCATAAGAAAGTCTGATTTATTTCCGGAGACTTTCTTTTGTGTGTATTCTGGACATTGAAAATCTGTGGCTGGTTTAATACGTATATACCATTGCTTAATGTACCTAACCCAATCAGAACTTGATTAAGGTGATTGTTTACAACATTACTTACAAATGCAAATTCATAACCTTCTTTAGATAATAAAGATACAGAAATGATATAACAAGTTACATTGGGTACAAAATAGCAATTACGCAAAACCAAAACATGTCCATCTAACAACCCCAAGTGATAGTCCCCCACGGACTCAGCATCCATGCTAGCTCCGTTTGCAACTCTGAGGGTTATGTCACCTACTTTCAAAAACCTATGCTTTCTCAACGCCTGCAAAGAATTACAGATATGAGATCCTGATCCGGTATCCAATACCTAGGACGTAGAGTTTTTTGATAGACAGTTTTCAATAACATACACACCTGAAGCTGAAGCCGCAACCTGCTTCAGATCCTGTGTTCTGGCTTTCCAAGCCCTGCAATCTTTCTTCCAGTGTCCACTCTTATGACAATAGAATCATTCTTCCTTATCCACGAGCATCCCTACTTTCTTTGTTGCTTTTGCCTTTCCCTTCGTATCCACTTTACTAACACCGCCCCTTGGTTTGGCGGGGGCTTTCTTCTTCTTTCCCTTGGCTTTCGCCTTGGACCTAGAAGAGGAAGATCCTCCTACAAACAAAGTGGATGTTTCCCTACCTTTCTGTAGGGTGCCCTCTGCACTCCTCAGCATGTTGAGGAGTTCTGAAAGTTCAACTTCCTTTTCTTGCAAGTTGAAGTTCAGGATAAACTGGGCGTAAGTGGAAGGAAGGGACTGGAGAATCAAGTCCGTATAGAGCTCATTCTCCTACGTGGTCCCAAGGTCCGCGAGCTCCTCTATGTAGCCAATCATCTTAAGCACGTGTTCCGCTACCGATGATCCGACGGCCAACCTTGCCGAAAATAGCTTCTTCGACACTTCGTATCTTGCGATACGAGATTGCTCTCCATACAGTTCTTTTTTATGGAGAAATATGGATTCGAGGTCCATATTCTCGTGCCTCCTCTGATGTTCGTTGTCCATAGAGGCAAGCATGAGGCATTTGGCCTTCGCGCAATCGATCTACCAAGTCTTACGGATTTCCTTATCCGCGACGCTGGAGGTGGGACCTGGGAAAAAGGGAGCTTTGGTGGTAAGAAGATACCCCAGCTTGTCGTAAGTGATTGCCATTTTGACATTCCTGAGACAATCTTTGTAGTTTGGCCCTGTCAGTATGTTTTTATCTAGAAGTAACTTAAGTCCAGTCATGTCGATTGGTCGCTGTAATTAGGAGAGAGAGAAGAAACACTCAGCATGATGCTCTTGCAAGTTTAGAGTGGTTTTTAGTTTGTCTAAACAGGATGGCTCTCAATGTCTCTCGAATCCCTCTTCAAACCAAAAAGGAAGAATTAGTCAGGATCAATCTCACCATACAATTCTTGCTTAACCGTTCGGCCAGGCTGGTGTCGGTACTTCGAGGGAGGTTTTCCAACGCTTTCGCGAAGTTCCTTAATTAAATAACCTCTTTTCCCTGTGGGCGTAGCCCCGCTAACACCTTTCTAGACACCTACTTGGTTTATAGCATTGATCGTTAAGTGAGAAATTTCTCGAGGAGTAGCATATACTCACAGTAGGATCGGGATCCAAATATCATCGCATGACAAAACTGAAGGAATCCTCCCAGAATCATCACACTCCAAATGGTATGCAGCGCTTGCAAGTTTCAGTACTTTTGAAACTCCCGATGTGGATTTTTGCCCCATGCTCTTATGACCTTGGCGTGAGGTCAAAATGTCATAAGTCACATGTCAAGTTCTACCCATCATTATCTAGGTTAATTTGAACCCACCCGTACCTACCCTTGACGTAGGCTAAATTGGCAGTACGACTGTCTCAAACCAACGCATTCTATCTATGCAACAGATAAATATCCGGCAGCTACCAATCACTATGCCTTGGCGTGAGGTCAAAATACATAGAGTGAATACTACCGAATATTTAACTGAAATGATGGAGGGCTATGGATGGTTTTGGCAAAACCGTGAACGTAGTGAACTTGATATAATCGATGGAACGAGATAGCTTTTAAAAGGAGTGGCTCAAGCTCCGCATTTAAAAGTTGGTTTTGAAAAGAACCGAGTGGTTTTTCGAAAGTGTTCCAACGACTTTTACTTGGTTTATTTTCTTGCATTAGTTCTTTTAATGCATATTTTTCTTGCATTAGTTCTTTTAATGCGTCCCATCATTTAATCCTACCATTGCAGAAAACAACCAAAATATGATGTACGCTTATGCCATTCGCATTCGCCATGGGGTCCCGTCATTACCCGTTAGGTTACTTAACTAACGACAGAGCGGGGGCTGGGCTAGCGCGGCTGAAAAACATAAGCAACGCCTAAGTAATATCATATATAGATATATTGCAATGATAGCCATTTCAGATCACAGATGAACACATTGGATATATTAGGAACCCGCAATTCGTACGAGCCTGTAATGAAAAGCAGATTACATGGTCGCGGTGAATAGCCAATACCCTACCCAAGACCACTACGGGTGCGGCAAACTACCCGCCAAGTACCCGAAGCGAAGCAACCTCACTCAACATCGTGAGTAGGCCACTCGGCACTTCGGGATACCCGGTAGTTTGTGCACCCCTTCCATGGGTCTATCCTAGGAGCAAAAACAGTAAAAAGAAATTATACAATGACGGCTACAACCACGACCCGGTTGTGCGGCCATACAAATAATTATTACATCAATTTACAAATTTACATGAATTGAAAGAAAAGAAAACTCTCGTCTCACAACCCCCGGCTATTCACCCGCGACAATCCAATGAATTCATATACACAAACCAATAACATTACAGATCACAGATTTGTATAACCCCCACTAATCGACATATAGCGATTAGCAGACATTCAATACAAATATCACATCACAGATATAAACCCGTTAGCATTAGTCTTTAGAAACTCGATCAAAACACGGTTTTTAAAGCCCCAAAAACAAATTTTTCTTTCTGGAAAATCTGGGCTGAAAAAACATATACCAAAAATCCCAAAATACCCCATAGAACAAACTGCAGTGAAGACGATCCAGAGAGGAGCTAAATCGGCCGCGGAACCGCGGCAATAGCAAGCTATTGCCACGTTTCCGTGGCAGTTTGATGGGTTCTCTGGACCGTTTTTCTACAGAAGACTATAAAAACCCTGAGTCGATTTTTAAAGCATGATTTATTATTTTTACAGCACTTTAAAAATTGACAGCAAGTTTGATATCGGGGTGTATTTCGCGACTTTTTCTCCGATCGAATTTCTAGTTACTATGCTAACGTGTTATGTAGTGTTTAACTAGGCTCTGATACCACTGTAAGTCCATGCTATCTCTCCCGGTACTTATGGGCTTGCGGAATTTGATGAAAAACAATTTTCTAGAGGCGGTAACATGGACTCAAAACGGATCTTTGTTAAACTATCTACCTAACAACCTAACTAGGAGTTGTTAACTACTCGGTTAGGGGGTTATACCTTTCTTTCTTGAACTCCTTCGTCTTCAACTCTCGATGGTGTACGGATCGGCTTCACCCCGTCGTCTCCTTGCGCCGAAGATCGATCCACCCGAAAGCTTCCACCTTTGGCATCTTCTTCGAACTTTGAAGAAATTAGTTCACTCGGTTTGCTAAACCTTGTGAACTAGAGTGAGTAGAGGAGAGCATGTTGGGATTTTTCTCTATGGTTCTTGCTTCTCAACACATGAGACAAGTGAACCATAGACTAGAGAGAGGGAGAGCAAGAGGAAGAGAGTGAGAGCTCAAGCCAAGAGAGAGAATGGAAATGAGAGAATGAGTAAGACTTTTCTCTCTTGGCTCTCATAATCCAAAGCCATCATAACAAATCATAGCAATCAAGTATTATGTGATGGTTTAAGTCAAAATAGCCATATCATTTCATGCACTCATTTTGCACAAGATAAACAAGCAAGCAAAAGTCTTTGCCATGAAATGATAGCTATTGTCATGATGATGGTCAACTAATCTAACCTAGTCAACCGGTCAACAAGTCAACAAGTCAACAAAGTCAACCCCTCAACAACCATGTCACTATAATACTTAATTAATATTATTGTTAATTATATTTCATATTCTCATTAGGGTTTAGCAAAAAGTCAATAGTCAACAGTCAACAGTCAACAACCCTAATGAGAATACTCTGCCTCTGTCTCTCTGTCAACTGTGCATACACACCCGTATCCGCGTTCCGAGGAACACGAATACATACGAGATAAAACCAATCCCAAATCATACACTAGGATCTGGCTTGAACCAAAGCCTGCTAGTGTTAACTGTCAGGACACTAAACGTGCACAAGTGCACGGATGTGACCGAGCCCTGTCGCAAAACCATGTGACCTGTCGCAAAACCATGAGATCTCTACTCTTTTGCCTAAAGGCGAATAGCTTTCTATGTGGGACTCTAAAGACTCGACACTACGCTGGCAGTGGGTTTAACCACAGACCGCAAGCGGCACTAGCTGTGCGTAACGGTCCCCAGGTAGATGCCGACAAGAAGACTGACGAGGTGAAACCCATCTGAACTCCTACAGAGTCTGAATGTGACAGTCGCCGTACAGTCCGGTCTGTTCGTCTGATACATCGCATGGCGGGCCTAGGGGGCGGTAAACGTCAGTCCCCTAATAGCGGTACAAGTCATGTCGGAGTGAAGCCCAGAACACCCTGAGATAACACTGGAAACCTACCAGTATATCTCGCTTTCCCTGGCCAGGGACTACTCGTGTAATGGCTCTCCTAGACACAGCGCGTTGTCAACCCCCAATACCGGGAGAAACGAATCCTGTCTAACCGTCACTGTCTCCAAGTGCTTCGGGACTGCACCCAACTACTACCTGTTTGCACGACTCCTTTGAGCCGTGGTAGGGTAGTAATCTAAGTACAGTGGGAACACACTTGAGGCGAAGTGACAGTGTCAAGTCAGCGGACTAAGCTGTACTCATGTCACCTGGGAACTGATAACTGACGATAGGTATAGTACCAACCAACAGTTCCCGACGAGTCCTATCCAGTGTACTCGTAACCCAACGAGCACCCGCATACTATCTCAAGTACGACGTACTGACGGCTGTGGGACAGACCGTCTCCCACACTGGGATGAGAAGCGCATACGCTAGTCTACTCCGGAGTATCGATGCCCTGTCTCGATAGTCCTGCGACTAGGGACCTGTATAAGGATGTGCTTGTGGATTACCCAGCCCCCACGAGTGTGACTGCCATCACAACGCTGGTAATCAAGCAAAGATCCTAAGGGCTCCACTAATGTGTATAGGTGATATAGTAAAATAAACACATGTACACATTGAAGTAGAAACAAACCAAGTAGCATACTACTATTTTGAACAAGATTGTATATACAACTGTGAATATCCCATGCTTTCATTAAGTAATATACAAACTAGTATGATACAGTAATGGCCTCTAGGGCATATACACTAACAAAAAGAAATCGAATGCACGACGCTTTCCTAGGTCATAATAATATACTAATATACTATTAGTCATCAAGTAAAGGCAGAATAATAAGCTACGTGCAAGTGCAAATGCTCCGTACTCGTGTCAGTGCCTCATATAGTACTATGTCATGAGAACGAGTATGCATGCACCATGAATATAAAATAACCAATCCTGAAATCTAGATATATCTGTATAAGAAATCTTTAGCTTTTATCATGGTAAAATGTGTATAGAAATCTGAAATATCAACGCTGAAATCCATAGAAATCCGTGTCAAGCATCGACACAAAACATGTAAATCTCAAATCTCAATACCTCATTAAAACCATAATCTAGTGTTACAAACATTAATTGGAGTTTTATCTCACCAATATATAGAATATATAGAAATCTAGTTTGCAAAATGGATTAATTTAAACAATTTTGGATAAACAATTTACAATATATCATCCATACAAGATTTTCCACTTCTAAAAATGTTAAACTAGTTATTATAACCCTACTTAATTAATAAAAATCATAACTTAATTTTATAAATCCTAACTTGAATTTTAAAACTTGTAGATAGAAATTATTTATTAAATCTAATTATGCTTAAATGAAACATCTAATAACAATAAATCAAAAGAAGAAGATTTATACCTCCACAACATGAAATCCAAACATGAAAATAAGCCTCCAAAATGAATGCTTTCCATCTCCAAAATCCATGTAAAGATGAGCAAAGAATAGAGGGTAGGAATTTATTAGGATTTTGTGGATTTTTTATTGAATTTTTGATGAATTTTGGTGATTTTTAATGCAAAAATTATGGGGGGGAAATTTTGGGGCTGCCCATGGAGGTGAGGCCGGCCATGAGTTGAGGAAAAGAGAGGAGAGTGAGAAAAGGTGAAGAAAAGTGTAGAAGGTTTCACAAAAATATCACACAATTAAGTCTTTTCATGAATTTATTTAAAAATTCTTTATTTTCTTCACTCCATTTGACCTAGAATGGTCTAGAACCATTGTATAATTTTGAAAATAAATTTTGCATGAAACACACTTGATTCTAAGATGCAATGGTTCATTTTTGCAAATTTAACCCATTCAAATTTGTAATTTACACTAATTTAGTGTAAAAATAAAGCTTATGTTAATATTTAAAATAATTAATTTAAGAAAAATATTTAATTAAACTAAAAATTTATAAGTGGCTAAATAAACACCATTTACTAGTAATAACATAATTAAAATAGGTATTTTTAAATTTATAGTGAAAAATAATTACGGTTTAGTTTTATGAAAACTACGTTTTACTTTACCGAAAATTATAAAATTCACTTAAACGATTTTATTTATTTAATTATTTTTAAAATGTTACAGGAATTCTTGGATGTCTTTCCTGAGGACTTTCCTAGCTTACCCCCGCCTTGTGTTTTGGAGGTTTTAATAGAATTATTATCAGGAACGGCACTGATTTCTGAGGAACCCTACAGGATGGCACCAGTTGAATTAGCAGAATTGAAAAAGAAAATAGGAGACCTCCCTAGCATGGGTTTTATTCACCTAAGTACTTCTCCGTGGGGTGCTCCAATTTTACTAGTAAAGAAGAAGGACGGCTCGTTACGCATGTGCATTGACTACCGAGAGTTGAACAGGGTTACGATTAAACACAAGTACCCTATACCTCGGATCGATGACTTGATTGATCAATTATGTTGTCACGACCCGAAATAGGACGTGACTGGCACTTGAATCTTATGAAGCCTATAGGACCCCATCTAATTCAAGTAAGCCAAATCCCAGAAATCTAAAACCATTTTTAAGTTTAAAAAATGATGGAAATAGTTTTAAGAAGTGAAGAAAACAAGTTTTAAAAACAAGGTTTTTAAATAAGTAAGCCGAATATGCATTTTTAAAATCTATAGTTTTTTTTGAAAATTTCGGCAGAGTTTCCTTTGTAAATACTGGGCCCCGAACGGGGTACAACAAGAATAATATATATGCAATGATAAAAGGCATCCCCAAGCGGGAGCTAGCTCTTTGTCAATCGACGGTCACAACCACGCAAGCAGTAAAATATACAACGCAAAGGGCGAGGATAAAAACTCAAAGGAAAACTCAAAATCAGCATAAAATCCATAATACTACAACGCGTGACTCTAAGGTCGAAATAATACACAACTGGTTTTCTAAGTCTGAAACAATATACAAGTTTAGTTAATGGAATTTCTAGATACAACTGAATAGTACATGTACAATGGTGGTTCTGATGCAAAAGAACCCACCTACCAAAGCAAATCACCCATAAAGGAAGCAGTGTGCCAGAAAGCCGCAATGGAACCTGTACGGCAAAACCTGCAAGAAACTGTGGCACAACGGGGGTGAGTTGCCAACTCGTGAATAGAAAACATCACAGAGCAGAAATCGTATGTATGACACAATCCTAGGTCAATACGATCAGATATATATATAAATCTCAAATGAATAAGTATGAAGCATGATAAGGTAGCAATGTAACATCTATACATGAGTGTAGTGCCAGGTGCTCGTGCCAGTGCCTCAGGTAATAACAATCATAAATATGAGGTATGATCAATGTCGACTATATCATGAGGTCTATGAATATGTGGATATCATCCAACTAAGTGATCAATGTCATCATGTATGTGGATCTTGTCCAACTATGTGATCAATATCATCAATATCATCTATATTTATGTGGATCTCGTCCACGTGTCACCCAATGACAATAAGCATCATGCATGTAAATATCATAAAGCATATGCATGGAAGTATGAGGATGTAAATCAACATGTGTCGCTCGCGACATATCAAATCATGGAACCGGAGTGTCAAGCATCGACACTCGAAAACATCATGAAACCTGTGCCTAGCATCGGCACGTAAATCCTCATATATATATATATATATATATATATATATATATATATATATATATATATATATATATATATATATATATAGGGCTCCGTCAGTCTGGATCGGCCCGTCTCATCTCTCAGCTCCGGTCGGTATCCCCCAGATATCCGCCGAGCTCATAAAAAATCACTGGTAGGTAGTACTCCCCTGCTAGGCTTACCGTCTAACATATACGACTCTTCTTGCCCCGGGATACCTCACTGGGTCCACCATGTACCCGCAGACGGTGCCTACCACTCCTCGAATCGGGTTTCACATGCCACTCTCAGAACCGAGAAAACACATAGTGGACGCACTGAAATATCATATCAAGGGTAACCGGGTTTTTAAAGCAATACATACTCTCTTTTAAAATACCCACGTTTCCCAAATCCAGAAATATCATGGAAACAACACATCTCAATGCGTATAATCAGAAAGTATGATGTATGCGACATATAAAAGAAATGTAAGCATATCAGTATATCATGCAACATGGAATAGTAATATGCACATATTAGGGGAAACCGCTCTTTTAAAATGAATCAGTTTTAAAGAGTATCTTGCGGTCCACAAATCTCCAAATCAAGAGAGAATCATCTATGTATGTGCAAATGAGTATGTGTACAAGTATGGGTGTACACCATGTATGTACACAAGTATGAATGTACAATAGGTATGTGCGCAAGTATGAGTGTACAATATATAAGTACACGAGTATGAATGTACAATAGGTATGTGCATAAGTATGAGTGTACAATATGTAAGTACACGAGTATGAATGTAAAATAGGTATGTGCACAAGTATGAGTTTACAATATGTAAGTACACGAGTATGAATGTACAATAGGTATGTGCACAAGTATGAGTGTACAATATGTAAGTACACGAATATGAATGTACAATAGGTATGTGTACAAGTATGGGTGTACAATATGTAAGTACACGAATATGAATGTACAATAGGTATGTGCACAAGTATGGGTGTACAATATGTAGGTACACGAGTATGAATGTACAATAGGTATGTGCACAAGTATGGGTGTACAATATGTCAAATAGGTATGTGCACAAGTATGGGTGTACAATATGTAAGTACACGAGTATGAATGTACAATAGGTATGTGCACAAGTATGGGTGTAAAATATGTAGGTACACGAGTATGAATGTACAATAGGTATGTGCACAAGTATGAGTGTACAATATGTAAGTACACGAGTATGCCATGCGAGTGTCATATCCTGAATGCAACAGTACTACAGTGTAGTGACATGGCAATTATCGATGATGATGTGTGTGAGCCGGCAAGCAGGTGTACGTAGAACATATGCATCATCGATAATGGTGCTGGTGTCCTAACAACATGGTTTTGATATAACAATAAACATATTTAACATGCAATGCGATGCAAACAGTAAGAATATGTTGCAAATGAATGATAAGCACAACAGTGCAGAATCTACATCAATGCATCTATGTCATACTTGTTTTTCCATTTGAAAGAAGACGAATCGGGGTTTTTAGGAAAAATAAGGGCTACGGTGATTTTAAGAAAAGATGCGTCTTTTGAAAATATCCGTAGAATCTCTTTGCCTGTCTTTAAAAACTCCCGATTCTCTAGTTTTTGAAATAGGTATGACATCGGCCTAGCCTACATCTACTAGCACAACTACAGCCCTAACTAACAAGTCAATCAGGAGGGGTATGGAAACCACCTAAATCTGAGTCGATATATATATAAATATATAATAGTCGATGATCTCGCCTCAAAGGTACCGCGTACGATACAATATCATATGACATCCTCGAGTCATGAGTGCGGATCTTATCATCAATATAAAGCTCGTACGGTAAATCGTCATACGGCATCCCAAAAGCTGGTACGGGTCAATATCACATTCATCTCATCAATTATCTGGTATCCTTATCATTATATCACATGATCTGGGGTACTGATCTAAGTCTAGTACAAATCGATACCATCTATGTAAATATATGTGCGTGTATGAACACACGCCCAAAGGCCTGCTAAAATCGCATGTCGTATACCAAATACGAACCACATCATATCACCGATCTCATGGCACTATGCCCAATATCAACGACTCATCTCCAAATATCATCCGCTATCCTCATCATCCAGGTATAGGTATAACAAGCAAGCATGTGGGTGTAAACCTATTCTAGGGTTCGCAACTAGGAAACTACACTAGTTTACTTCTAAACCCTAATCTATCCATAATACACCTAATCACATCTAGGATATCCATAACACACTTAACGCTATCATACGTATATATATAATATATATATATAGTATACCAAGTATCAAACTGCGGGGGTGGTATACGCCATCCACCCGACTTCCCTCGTAGATATAATATACTCACCTTGCATCCTGCGTGTCGGTGTCGACGTCGCCTTCATCTTCTTCATCGTATGAAGCCCTCGTGAAGGTACCTACAAGATAACACAATCGCAAACGCACCTTAAAATCACATCGAGAAAACCAAATGACGTGCTAAGGCCTATAGGTTAGAACCTATGGACAACGCTTTCAAAACCATCAAACAATCCTCGATATCGTCGTACAAACGTCAAGTGATAGAGGTAAAACAAAATACTAGAATTCCAGAATTCAAAATACGCAAAAACGAAACCCGAATCAAAACAACAACTTAGGAAAAAGGTTCCAGATTCTATCCTAGCTCAAATTGGTCAATTTTGCATATGCCAGGGGTCTAGTTTACATGAAATAAAACTGCAGAACCAACAGGAGTCAAAATTGTGTGACCCAGGCCGCAATTTGCGGCCATACAGATTAAATCGGTGGCCTGAATTGGGAGATAGGGGCTGGGGTTTTTGTGATAGCTTCCTAGGAGCCTGCATGTATCACTGTCCAAGCAAAAATATTTTCAGAGTCTCGGGGTGATAGCAGATTTCATTTAACCCTCACAGATTCCATAATTTCCCGATATCGACTTTTTCTAAATCCGTATTCCGGGTTTCTAGTCTTTTTTTAGGCCTGAATTCTAGCACTAGGGGGTTTGTGTGGTCTCTACTGAGCTTAATTTCACATTACAACCCAAAGTTTCCCTAAACCCTAACTAGGATTTTCCTAAGTATACAAAACCACTCGATATCGGTTCTATTCTAACATGGGGGTAAAAGTAATGCAAATACTAAGCTAAAGGTTCATGAATTACCTTATTTGGCAACTCAAGAAAATTCTTGAGTTGCCCCAAGTGGCCAAAATCCTTGCTTTCTTGGTCCAATGTGCTTCTCTTGAGCTTGTGCATCTTTTTTGTGAAATGGGGTTTGGGTTTTGAGTTGATTTCCATGAAGTTTGTGTCTTGAAGATGGAGGAGGAGGGGGAGGTGCAGCAACATCAACAACAAGGGGAGAGAGAGGAGAGAAATGGGAGGAAGAAATGATGAGGGAATGGCATCATGACTAGAGTTGACCCTCACCCACTCTTTCTCTGTCTAACCCACACCTCTTTCTTTAATCTTTTCCTTTTCTTTTCTTTTCTTTTCCAACAATCAACAACCATGCTATAACATGAAGGAAAGCCATGGAAAAATATGTAACAAGTGTAAAATGATATGGTGCATGTATTGCACAAAACAAGCTTAAACACGATTAGCGATTTTTAATCGCGATTAGCACTAAATTAGCATATAATTAATCATAAAAAACTTAAAATTTGCATAATTTACATAAAACATGCTCTTTTAGTAATTTCTATAATTTTTATAAATTTTTCCCCAATTTATCGGTATTTAAATATACCGCCTTATTAAAATATTCAATATTTATTATTAAATTATAAAAGTTCACCAAAAATAATATTTTATTTTTTTGAAATGTTACATATGTGGTGCTCGAGTGTTCTCTAAGTTGGATCTTCGATCGGGGTACCATCAAGTTCGTGTTCAAGCGGGGGATGTATGCAAGACAGCCTTTAGAACTCGATACGGTCACTATGAATTCTTAGTAATGTCATTCGGTGTTACTAATGCCCCAGCCATGTTCATGGATTTAATGAACCGAGTTTTCTCACAGTACCTTGGTCAGTTTGTCGTAGTTTTCATCGACAACATTCTTGTGTACTCTAAAAGCAAGGAGGAGTATGCCGAGCATCTGAGGATTGTTAGTGTATATGCCCTAGGGGCCATTATTGTATCATACTAGCTTATATATTACTCAATGGAAGCTTGGGATATTCACAGTTATATTAACGGTCTTGCTAAACATGGTAGTATGCTACTTGGTTTATATCTATCTTTATATGTGTATATGTTAGCATATCACGAATACATATTGATAGAACCCTTAGGATCTTGCTTGACTACCAGCGTTGTGATGGTAGTCACACTAGTGGGGGCTGGGTAGTCTACAAGCACATTTATTTTCAGGTCCCTAGTCGTAGGATTATCGATACAGGGCATCAATACTCCGGAGTAGACTAGTGTGTACGCTTCTCATCCCAGTTAGGGAGATGGTCTGTTCCACAGCCATCAGTACATTATACTGGAGATAGTATAGAGGTGCCGTTGGGTTACGGGTACACCGGACAGGGCTCGCAGGGAACTGTTGGTTGGTATTATATCCGTCATCAGTTAACAGTTCCCAGGTGACATGAGTACAGCATAGTCCGCAGACTTGACACTGCTGCTTTATCTCGAGTGTGTTCCCACTGTTCTTAGATTGCTACCCTACCACAGCTCAAAGGAGTCATGCAAACAGGTAGCAGTTGGGTGCAGTCCCGAAGCACTTGGAGGCAATGGCGGTTAGATAGGATTCGTCTCTCCCGGTATTGGGAGTTGATATCGCGCTGTGTTTGGAGAGCCATTACGCAAAGTCCCTGGCTAGGACAAACGAGATTTACCGGTAGGATTTCCAGTAGCTTTTCAAGGTGTAAAGTGCTTCACTCCGACACGACTTATACCGCTTTTAGGGGACTGACGCTTCCCGCCCCCTTAGGACCGATATACGATAGTCCTAGACGAACAGACCGGACTGTAGGGAGATTGTCACATGAGGCTCAGTAAGAGTTCGGATAGGTTTCCTCATCGGCCTTCTTATTGACATCTACCTGGGGACCGTTACGTACAGCTAGTACCGCTTGCAGCCTTTGGTTAAACCCACTGCCAGCGTAAATGTCGAGTCTTTAGAGTCCCACACAGAAAGTTTCCCTGCTTCAGGAAAAACGATATAGAGGTCGTATGGTTTTATGACAGGGTTCGGACGCATATGTGTATTTATGCACGTACGATGTTCGGACAGTTTTTACTAGCGGGCTTTAGTTTAAGCCAGGTTCTGGTATTGGATTACTGGATTTATTCAGTCTCAGTATTTCCGTGTTTTCACGGATGGGAGGGGCATTCTCGTAATTAGTCGAGAAGCTTCTAGAAGATTGATGAGTTGCAGGCTTAAGTGGAATTTGCATTAAATTGATTAGTGGCTCATGGTGTGATTCATCAAATGAGTTAATGAAGCATTTATTACTTAATGACTCATGAGATGATTCACCCAAAGAGAGTTATGAAGCATGGCTGATATTATTATTATGTTATTCATTTTAATAATTATTATGCTTCATATATTCTAAAATGAGAAATAATTCATTATCATTCTCACTCACACCTTCTCTCTCCTTAAGCTCTCTCTTCAAAGAACTAACGCTAACCTCTCATGTGTTGAGATCCAAGGGTTAGCAAGACTAATAAATCCCTAATTCTTTTCTATATCCTCTAGGTTGCTTTGATTAGCACTCATTGTCACCTACTTACGTCAAGTGAGAGGTTAAAGCTTGGAGAAGTAGCTCTCGGGTGGATCTTCTATCACATCGAGGAGGTCGACGAGGAGGTGATCAACAAGAACAAGAAGGACTTGATTCACTTGGTATAATCATCTATCATAGTAGCTAATCACTTCTATATAGTTGTTAGTTAGGATTTGGCAAAGTTCCATAAAGTTAGTCGATGTTAGTTTAAACAAAATGATTGTTTTACCTCTTCCACCTCCCCGCATCATGTGGGGTGTCTAACGTCGACTTACAGTGGTATCAGAGCCTCGCTAAACCATAACTAACTTGTTAGCAAAGTCGTTAGAAATTTGATCACAAAACGAACCCGAAAAACATCATTTTCACCAAGTTTCTGCTGATTTTTAAACGGGGTCTAAAAATTTTTCAGGGACCCTTAAAAATACAAGCAGGGAATTTTAAGAATTGTGAAGAAATTTAGGATTGTGACTCGACCATAGCACCGCGGAACCGCTGCCGATACAAGCGATCTGCCGCGGATCCGCGGCCGAGTTGACTCCGAGTCAACCCAAATTTGCTCAGTCATTCTTCTGTGTTGATATTGTGTTTTCTGGGATGATTTGTTTCTGCTCAGGTTTTTTGTGCACAGAGAATATTTGGAGTAGATTCATTTGTGTTTGCTTGATCGAAATTCTAAGATATTTGGCTAACTTGATTATATCTGTGATGTGTTTAATGTGTTCGTAAACCTCCCCGAACTGCTAGTATGTCGGTTAGCAGGGGGTTGCACATTTCTGTAATGGTTTTTACTAGTTTGTGAATGTAGACTTGTTGGATTGTCGTGAATGGCTAGCCGAGGATGTGAGACGAGTGTTTCTTTCATTCAAATGTAATTTGTAAATTGTTGTAATATTCTTTTGCGGGGCACAAACTACCGGGTACTTTGAAGTGTTTAGTGGCCTACTCACGTTGTTGAGGGAGGCCGCTTCACTTCGGGTACTTGGCGGGTGATTTGCCGTATCTGTAGGGGTCTAGGGTGGGGTTTTGGCTATTCATCGCGACTGTGTAATCCGTCTTTCTTTGCAGGCTCTAAAGGAATGCGGTTTCGTTGAAAATCCAATATGTTCATCTGTGATCTGGAATACCTATTATTGCGTCTGACGAATGTACAATATCTATATATGATAGCTATTAGGCGTCACTTATATTTTGCACCCGCGCTAGCCCAGCCCCCGCTCTGTCCTTAGTTAAGTAACCTAACGGGTGAATGACGGGGCCCAGTGGCGAATGTGGATAGCATAGGAGGACGTTGTATTTTCATTGTTTTCTGCAATGATAGGTTAAATGATGGGACGCATTATATTAATGCAAAGAAAATAAACCAAAGTTGAATCGTTGGAACAGTTTAAAAGAAACCACTCGGTTATTTTTAAAACAGAAGATATTTTTAATTGCGGAGCTTAAACCACTCCTTTTAAAAGCTATCAGGTTCCTTCGATCATATCAAGTTCACTACGTTCACGGTTTTGCCAAAACCATTCGTAGCCCTCCGTCATTTCATTTGGGTATTCAGTAGTATTCAAGCTATGTATTTTGACCAACACCAAGGCATACTGTTTAGTAGCTGCTGGGTATTCATTTGTTGCATAGATAGATGAGTTGGTTTGGGACAGTCGTACTATCATTTGGCCAACGACAGGGGTATGTACGAGTGGGTTTAAATTAACAAGATAATGATGGGTAGAACTTGACATGTGACTTATGACATTTTGACCAACGCCAAGGTCATAAGAGCATGGGGCAGAAATTTATATCAGGAATTTCTAAAGAAACTGAAATTTGCAAAGAGTTGCATACCATTTGGAGTGTGATAATTTTGGTAGGATTCCTTCAGCTTTATCACACGATGATATTTGGATCCCGATCCTACTGTGAGTATCCTCTACTCCTCAGGAGATTCGTCACTTAACGATCAATGCTATAAACCAAGTAGGTGTCGAGAAAGGTGTCAGCGGGGCTAAGCCCCTAGAGAAAAGAGGTTATTTAATTAAGGAACTTCATGAAAGCGTCGTAAAACCTCCCTCGAAGTACCGACACCGGCCTGGCTGAACGGTTAAGCAAGAATTGTACGGTGAGAATAGTCCTGACTAGTTCTTCCTTTTTGGTTTAAAGAGGGATTCGAGAAACAGTGGAAGCCATCCTGTTTAGATAAACTAAAAACCACTCTAAACTTGCAAGAGCATCATGCTAAAGTGTTCCCTCTCTCTCTCAATTGCAGCGACCCAGAACATGACAGGCCTTAAGTTACTATTAGATAAAAATATTTTGACAGGGCCAAACTATAAAGACTGGTTTCGGAATGTCAAGATGGAAATAACTTATGACAAATTGGGATATGTCCTTACTACTAAGGCACCTGCTGTCCTTGGTCCAGAATCCAGTGTTTCGGATAAGGAAATCCGCATGACCTGTGAGATTGACTGCGCGAAGGCCAAATGCATCGTGCTTGCCTCTATGAATAATGAACATCATAGGAGGCACAAGAATATGGATCTTGAATCCATAGTTCTCCACACCAAGGAACTGTATGGAGAGCAATCTCGTATAGCTAGATACGAGACGTCGAAGAATTGTTTCAGTCGAGGCTGGCCGTCGGATCATCTGTAGGAGAACATGTATTAAATATAATTGGCTATATAGAAAAGCTCGCGGACCTCGGGACGACTTTAGAGAACGAGCTATATACAGACTTGGTTCTTCAGTCCCTTCCTTCCACCTACGCCCAGTTTATTCTGAATTTCAACATTCAAGGAAAAGAAGTTGAACTTCCAGAACTCCTTAACATGTTGAGGAGCGCAGAGGGCACCTTGCAGAAAGCAAGGGAAACACCCACTATGTTTGTTCGCGGTGCTTCCTCTTCCGGGTCCAAGGCAAGGGCCAAAGGAAGGAAGAAGAAGGTCGCTACCAAACCAAGAGGTGGTGTTGGTAAGGTGGGAGTTAAGGGAAAAGCAAAGGTTGCAGTGCTAGTAGTGGCAAAGGAAGAGTGCTTCCACTATCATAGGAAAGGCCATTGGAAGAAAGATTGCAAAGCTTGGATTGCCAAGAACTAGGAACCGAAGCAAGCCGTGGGTTCGACTTCAGGTGTGTTTGTAATTGAAAATTGTTTGTCAATCAACTCTACTTCCTGGCTATTGGATACCGGATCAGGATCTCATATATGCAATTCATTGCAGGCACTGAGAAACCGTAGAGTGCTGAAGGTTGGTGATATGATCCTCAAGGTTGCTAACGGAGCTAGCGTGGGTGCTGTGTCTGTAGGGGATTATCACCTTGGATTGACGAGTGGACATATTTTGGTTTTACATAACTGTTTTTGTATACCCAGTTTAACGTGTAATATCATATCAGTATTGTTGTTATCAAAAGAAGGTTATGATTTCACGTTTGTAAGCGATGTTGTTAACATCCACCTTAATCATGGTTTGATTGGGTCCGGTACACTAGATAACGGTATATATGTATTAAACCAATTACAGATTTTCAATGTCCAGAACACACTAAAAAGAAAGTCTCCAGATATAAATCAGGCTTTCTTATGGCATTGTAGATTAGGTCACATCAATGAGACAAGGTTAACTAAGTTACATAGAGAAGGATATTTGGATCCGTTCGAATATCAATCTTATGCCACTTGTCAATCATGTCTCAAAAGAAAGATGGCAAAGACTCCATTCACTGGACATGGAGTAAGAGCGAGCGAGCTCTTAGGATTCATACACAGTGATGTATGTGGTCCAATGTCTACACATGCAAGAGGTGGTTTTTCATATTTCATTACTTTTACGGAGATTACTCTAGGTATGGATTCATTTTCTTAATGAAACATAAATCCGAGGCCTTTGAGAAATTCCAAGAATATAAGAATGAAGTAGAAAACCAAATCGGCAAAAGTATCAAGACACTGAGATCTGATCGAGGTGGTGAATACTTAAGTACCGAGTTCCTGGGTTACCTAAAAGAGAAAGGAATTCTCTCTCAGCTTACTCCTCCATACACTCCACAGCATAACGGTGTATCGGAAAGATGGAACCGAACCCTATTAGATATGGTACGTTCCATGATGAATAATGCCGAGTTACCGCGATCTTTCTGGGGTTATGCACTAGAATCAGCTGCATATCTTTTGAACAGGGTTCCTACCAAGACTGTGCCTACCACGCCATATCAGATGTAGAGTAGGAAGAAACCCTATCTTCAGTATCTGAAGATATGGGGATGTCCAGCTTTTGTTAAAAAGCAGCATGAGGGCAAACTCGAGGCACGATCAGTACAGTGTAAGTTTGTGGGATATCCAAAGAACTCCAAGGGGTATTATTTCTATTACGCAGAGGAACAAAAGGTTTTTGTTTCTTGTAATGCCCATTTTCTAGAACAGCAGTTTTAGAAAAGGAAACAAGTGGGAGCGAAATAGAACTGGAAGAAATTCCAGAATCACAAACTACTACTGAAAGTTTGGTAGAACCAGAAGTTCAAGAAAAACGAGACATTCCCGCACCCCTCCGCAGGAGTAGTAGGCCGTCTCATCCGCCTGAGAGATACTACTGTTTTCTCATAGATGGGGATAGAGAGGTTTGTGTCATTGATAATGATGAATCTACTAGCTTCCAGCAGGCCATCCAGAGCGGCGACTCAGTAAGATGGCTGGATGCAATGCAGACCGAGATGGAGTCCATGTACACCAACAAAGTATGGACTTTGGAATTCGCTCCAGATGAGGTAAAACCCATAGGATGCAAGTGGATCTTCAAGAAAAAGATTGGTGTAGATGGACAGGTGGAAACCTATAAGGCTAGACTTGTTGCAAAGGGTTTTCGTCAAAAACCTGGTTTGGACTATGACGAAACTTTTTCTCCAGTGGCTATGCTCAAATCCATTCAGATCCTTCTTGCCATTGCTTCCTTCCATGATTATGAGATCTGGCAGATTGACGTAAAGACGGATTTTCTAAATGGTAATTTAGAAGAGTGCGTCTATATGGATCAGCCAGAAGGTTTTAATCAGAGTGGGAGGAGCGAGAAAGTGTGCAAGTTGCTTTACTCCATTTATGGACTTAAGCAGGCATCACGCAGTTGGAACATCTGTTTTGATGAAACGGTCAAAGAATATGACTTTATCAAAAATCCAGATGAACCATGTATATATAGTTAAATTGTAGCACGAACTGTCGTATTCCTCGTCTTGTACGTGGATAGCATTCTCTTGATAGGAAATGACATTCCTATGCTACAATCTGTCAAAGGATTCTTGTCACACAGGTTCTCTATGAATGACCTGGGTGATGCTTCTTACATACTGGGGATCCAGACCTATCGTGATGGTTCTAAGAGTATGTTGGGACTTTCGCAGTCCTGGTTTATTAACACTATACTGAAAAGATTCAGTATGGAAGATTCTAAGCGCGGTAGTTTACCGGCTTGTCACGAAATCACCCTATCCAAAGAGATATCTCCCAAGACTGATTTGGAAAGGGATCGCATGTCAGTTATACCCTACGCTTCTGCGGTAGGCTCTATAATGTATGCGATATTATGCACCAGACCAGATGTAGCTTATGCACTGAGTGTGGTAAGCCGGTATCAGTCAGACCCAGGGGAGAAGCACTAGATAGCAGTAAAGAACATTCTCAAGTACCTGAGAAGGACAAAGGATTTGTTCTTGGTTTACGGTGGAAAAGACCTCAAGATCGAGGCCTTTGCTGATTCCAGCCTCTAGAGTGACAAGGATGACTCCAAGTCCATGTCAGATTATGTCTTTACCCTCAATGGAGTGGCGGTGTGCTGGAAGAGTTCCAAGAAGGACACCGTTGCTGACTCGATGATGGAAGTGGAGTATATAGCTACTTGCGATGCCGCAAAAGAATCAGTCTGAATGAAGAAGTTCCTAACAGAACTTCAGGTGGTTCCATCCATTGTTGATCTAATACCTCTGTATTGTGACAACAACAGGGTTATAGCTTTAGCGAAGGAACCCAGGTCCCATCAGATGTCCAGACACATCTTAAGGCGGTATCACCTGATCAGGGAGATCATAGATCGCCAGGAGATCGAGGTCCGGAGAGTTGCTACAGAGGAGAACACTGCAGATCCATTCGCTAAGGCCTTACCTCAGATTCAGTTCGAGAGGCTACTCGAGATGATAGGTCTTCGATACGCCAGTACATAGCCTTAGTGCAAGTGGGAGATTGTTAGTGTATATGCCCTAGGGGACATTATTGTATCATACTAGCTTGTATATTATTTAATGGAAGCTTGGGATATTCACAGTTATATTAACAGTCTTGCTAAACATGGTAGTAAGCTACTTGGTTTATATCTATCTTAATATGTGTATATGTAAGCATATCGCGAATATATATTGATAGAGCCCTTAAGATATTGCTTGACTACCAGCGTTGTGATGGCAGTCACACTAGTGGGGGCTGGGTAGTCTACAAGCACATCCTTTTTCAGGTCTTTAGTCGTAGGATTATCGAGACAGGGCATCGATACTCCGGAGTAGACTAGTGTGTACGCTTCTCATCCCAGTTGGGAAGATGGTCTATCCCACAGCCATCAGTACGTTGTACTGGAGATAGTATACAGGTGCTCGTTGGGTTACGGGTACACCGGACAGAACTTGCAGGGAACCGTTGGTTGGTATTATACACGTCGTCAGTTAACAGTTCCCAGGTGACATGAGTACAGCACAGTCCGCAGACTTGACACTGCTTCTTCGTCTCGAGTGTGTTCCTACTGTTCGTAGATTGCTACCCTACCATGGCTCAAAAGAGTCGTGCAAATAGGTAGCAGTTTGGTGCAGTCCTGAAGCACTTGGAGGCAGTGGCGGTTAGATAGGATTCGTCTCTCCCGGTATTGCGAGTTGATATCGTGCTGTGTTTGGAGAGCCATTACGCAAAGTCCCTAGCTAGGGCAAACGAGATTTACTGGTAGGATTTCCAGTAGCTTCTCAAGGTGTAATGGGCTTCACTCCGACACGACTTATACCGCTATTAGGGAACTGACGCTTGCCTCCCCTAGGCCCGATATGCGATAGTCCTAGACGAACAGACCGGACTGTACGGAGATTGTCACATCAGGCTCGGTAGGAGTTCGGATGGGTTTCCTAATCGGCCTTCTTATCGACATCTACCTAGGGACCATTACGTACAGCTAGTACCGCTTGCGGCCTGTGGTTAAACCCACTGCCAGCGTAAATGTCGAGTCTTTAGAGTCCCACACAAAGAGTTTCCCTGCTTCAGGCGAAACGATATAGAGGTCATATGGTTTTACGACAGAGTTCGGACACATACGTGTATTTATACACGTACAATGTTTGGACAGTTTTTACTAGCGGGCTTTAGTTTAAGCCTGGTTCTGGTATTGGATTTATACAGTCTCAGTACTTCCGTGTTTTCACGGATGGGAGGGGCATTCTCGTAATTACTCGAGAAGCTTCTAGAAGATTGATTAGTTGGAGGCTTAGGTGGAATTTGCATTAAATGGATTAGTGACTCATGATGTAATTCATCAAATAAGTTAATGAAGCATTTATTACTTAATAACTCATGAGATGATTCACCCAAAGAGTGTTAATGAAGCATGGTTGATATTATTATTATTTTATTCATTTTAATAATTATCATACTTCATATATTCTAAAATGAGACATAATTCATTATCATTCTCACTCACACCTTCTCTCTCCTCAAGCTCTCTCTCTTCAAAGAACTAACCCTAACCTCTTATGTGTTGAGATACAAGGGTTAGCAAGACTAATAGATCCCTAATTCTCTTCTATATCCTCTAGGTTTCTTTGATTAGCACTCATGGCCACCTAGTTACCTCAAGTGAGAGGTTAAAACTTGGAGAAGTAGCTCTCGGGTGGATCTTCTATCACATCGAGGAGGCCGATGAGGAGGTGATCAACGAGAACAAGAAGGACTTGATTCATTAGGTATAATCATCTATCATAATAGCTAATCACTTCTATATATTTGTTAGTTAGGGTTTAGCAAAGATCCGTAAAGTTAGTCGATATTAGTTTAAACAAAATGATTGTTTTACCTATTTTGCCTGCCCGCATCATGTGGGGTGTCTAACGTCGACTTATAAGGATCGTGTTGTAGATACTGAGATAGGAAAAGTTATACGCTAAGCTTAGTAAATGCGAATTTTAGCTTGAAAAAGTTCAATTTTTGGGCCACATCGTTTCTGAAGACGGTATCTCAGTAGACCCGGTGAAGAGTGAAGTAGTGAAAGATTGGACGGCACCAAAGTCAGTAGCAGAGATTAGAAATTTCTTGGGACTCACAGGCTACTACCACATATTTGTTAAAGATTTTGTACGAGCGGCTGAGCTGTTGACAAGACTTACTCGGAAGGGAGTACCATTCGTATGGTCAGAAAAGTGCAACCGAACGTTCGAGTTATTGAAGAAGAAACTCATAACTGCACTCATATTAACCGTACCAGATGGGACAGGAAGACTGGTGATTCATAGTGACGCTTCCGGCAAAAGCCTAGGATGTGTCTTGATGTACTGTGGGAGTGTTGTCGCTTATGCCTTACGTCAATTGAGTACGCACGAGAAAAATTACCCAACCCACGATTTAGAGTTGGCCGCAGTGATCTTTGCTCTGAAGATTTGAAGGCATTATGTTTTGGGAGAACGAGTGGAAGTTTATATGGACCACAAGAGCTTGAAGTATGTATTAATGCAAAAGGAGGTAAATATGAGACGGTGCAGGTTGTTGGAGTTCATGGCTGATTATAATATTGATTTGCAATATCACTCCGGGAAAGTAAATATGGTACCGGATGCTCTCAGTCGGAGACCAACAGCGATGTGGTTAACTGGCTAGAAGGAACTCCTTGATGAGTTTCGGAGACTCAATTTAGAAGTGGTAGAACAAGGGACACATGGACAGTATTAGCAATTACAAGTGCAGTCTTCGTTAGTAAATCGTATTAAAGCTGCACAGGCTGGGGATCCACAATTGCAGAAGTTCCACGGGCTAGTAGAGGCCGGATTGAGAACAGATCTATTGATACATGAAGATAGCTCCTTAAGATTCGGCAGTCGACTATGTGTGCCTAAGGGCGAGGTTCGAAAGGAAGTATTGAAAGAAGCACATAGTTCAGCCTATTCAGTGCACTTCGGTGGCACCAAGACGTATAGGGATGTTAAACAACACTTTTGGTGGAATGGCATGAAGAGGAAGATTGCCCGCTATGTGTCAAAATGCTTAGTGTGCCAGCAGGTGAAGGCCGAACATCAGCGTGTGGCTGGTCTTTTGCAACCACTTTCCACTCCCCGGTGGAAGTGGGAATACATCACTATGGACTTCGTGACGGCTTTACCGTGAAGTCCTATCGGCAATAACATCATTTGGGCCATCGTCGACCATCTCACAAAGGCGGCCCATTTTCTACCCTTCCGAGTGGGACAATCGACGGAGACATTAGCAGAAAAATATATGCAAGATATCGTAAGGCTACATAGGGTGCCTATCAGTATAGTATCAGACCAGGATACATGATTCTTTTCACATTTCTGGAGAAGCATATAAGAGAGTTTGGGCACTCGTCTCAATTACAGTACGGCTTACCATCTCCAGACTGACGGACAGTTTGAACATATGATACAGATTTTAGAATACGTGTTGAGAGCATGTATGCTAGATATCAAGGGATCATGGGAGGATCACCTACACTTGGTGGAATTCGCGTATAATAACAGCTACCAGGCGAGTATTCAGATGGCCCCGTTCGAGGCACTTTACGGGCGCAAGTGTCGTTCCCCACTTTGCTAGGATGATGTGGGTGAGCGAAGATTACTAAGACCGGAGCTTATAACTTAAACCGTTGAGAAGGTCCAGTTGATCAGGAACCGTATCAAGGAAACACAAGATCGTCAGAAGAGTTAGGCGGATATTAGTCGAAGACCTCTTGAGTTTGGTGTAAGAGATCATGCCTTCTTTAAGATTTCACCGTCTTGAGGAGTGATTAGATTCAGCAGTCATGGAAAACCTAGTCCCCGATTTATCGGACCATTCAATATTGTGGAACGTGTTGGAGTAGTGGCATACATATTGGATTTACCACCCTCTTTGGCTGGCGTGCACGATGTATTCCATGTATCACAGTTGCATCGGTACGTTCACGATGACAGCCATGTTCTCGATCACTCTGAATTAACATTGAGCACTGATCTCTCATATGAAGAGCAACCTACAGCCATTGTCGACCGTAAAGAGAAGGTATTGAGAAACAAGATCATCCCTTTAGTTCTTATATCTTGGGGCGGACGTTCACGCGGGGAATCCACTTGGGAGCGTAAGGACGAGATTCGTCAAAAGTACCCATACCTATTTTCTTAATCTTGTAGTCGTCCTTCCAATTTCGAGGACGAAATTTTTTGTAAGGTGGGTAAGATGTAACACCCTAGTTTGGATGAACTGTTTTTAGAGTATTGGGATATATTTTTATATAAGAAACTTTTGCTATAATTTTAAAATTTTACTTTATAGTCGGTTGCCAGTATAATTATTTTGGATTTTCCGTATATCTTTTGATATGAAAATCCTCAGTTTTTAGATAATACGGTTGGCAGAAATATTTCTTTGCCTAACTTCTTTTGCTGTTGGCATGAGAACAGGGAATATCAATACCAAATCTCTAAAAACACCTACACAAATAAATTTACATTTTTAACCATATACAAAAAAATAATCCTCTCTCTCTCTCTCTTATATATATTAATATATATCCCCCCCTCTCTCTCATGCCTCTCTCCCTCTCTCTCCCCCTTCTGCTCCATAAATCTCCCCTCTCGACGCCGCCTTCATCACCGTCGCAACCATCACCGCGCAACCCTCGACTCCCGCTCCTCACCCGATGACCCACGTCTCCTTCTCCTTCCTCCTTCACCCTCATACTCACAACCACCGCTACCAACGCCCTCACCCTATCATCGAGCTCCACCTCGAATTGACCGCAACCTCATCTCACCCCATCGCCACCGCCTTTGTCTTCTTCACATCATGATCCCCATCATCACCACAATCCCGAGCCACCATCATCGTCCCAGCCACCTACGCTAACCCTCACCGTCGAACCCTTCTCCCTCGCTGGAAATCTCCACCTCTCGACAACCCCATCACCCAGATCTCCCTCGTCCTCATCATTGCTTCCCATGTAGCACCACCATGGCTGCACCCCCTCATCGCCTACACCCTCATCTCACCCCGACGATCACCACCGCGACATCCCCTGCAACCATCTTTCACCCGAGAACCCAAACCCAACTCCATCACCTCGTCGTAACCACTGCAGCAACCTCCTGCCACATCGCTCATCTTCGTCGATCTTCACATCGCAGCGAACCACCCCATAGTCACACCTTCAAACTTAGAATTTTTGTGTGGTATCGTCGTGGTTATTCTGTCTAGGAGGTAATTATTCTTGCTTTACTTTTAGTCGATGTACATCAGCATTCCTTCGTGTGTATATGTATATACATAGTTTTCCTGCCCTGTTAGAATAAAAGAGAAATGTGTTAGTACTTATTTTTCATTATATCATCCATACACACACACACACACACACACACATATGTATAGACAAACTTTTATACAGCAAGTAAGAAAATTAGAAAGTGATTTTAAAATATGATTTATTTTAACTATAAATAAAGTTCGAAAGTTGTCAACCTATCTCACATTTATATATTTCTAGCCAGATTGTGATTAGTATACCCATATTAAGGTTAACGGTAAAGATAACAATTGTGACTCATACCAGCTTGTACATCGCCTTCATACAGTTACTATTACCAGATAACTATTACATATGACAAGTCATAACTATTTAATACTCTAGTATTTATGAACGAGATCGCTGATTAGGCTGCTGAACTACATGACATGACACACTACTATTTACCAGTTTCATTTCTATGCAATTACCATATCACAAGTTCCAGTCTTTTCAGCATTCTTAATTATTGATCTAGTCATTACCATAGTAGCTCTAGATACGCGAGTGTTGGGGTAGTTTGAGTGTGCGTTCGTACAACAGGATCTCAGGAGTTCCATGCCGGCAGCTCGTACCGGGCTATATCGATCGCATGTTATTACAGCTCGTACCGAGCTATATCGGTCGCATGTTAATACAGCTCGTACCGGGCTATATCGGTCGCATGTTATTACAGCTCGTACCGGGATATATCGGTTGCATGTTCATTCGACAGTTGGGCCCATGTTTCCTATCCTATGGGGCTCTACTCTTGGATTAGGTATACTCCTGCAGAGGTTAACGCACACACTCGAACTCACGATAGGATAGATTACTTTTTTGTGACCAGTTAGGTTATGACTTGACCTCTTTACATGTTTGTTTTATAGGAGTAATGTATCTATTTATATATATTTGTTTTTATTTGCGCACACGGGCTTCACTACATTCATATATTCATGATATCATACCATACACCCACCTTATATGTAGAAAACCTGTTGGGATGTTCTAACATCCCTGAGACTTTCCATCTCTGGTTTAGAGATAGATTTCTAGACCGAGTAGGATCGCGGAGGCTATCAGGATTTTGCCGAAAATCAGTAATCCGTAGGTTTATTTCCTTTCAGTCAGTATTTAGCTTGTGCACCCTTATGGGATATTAGGACACATGTATCTTTCCAGACTTTGTTTTCTTTTCGAACCTATTGTATTGGGTATTTATTTGCATCAATTATCTAGTGGACCCATTTTTAGTATTCCTTGTGGTTTCGTTGCAGCATTATTATTTGTATTATCCTTTTTGGTATTAGATTTTATTTTTGACAGGTTAAAATAGACAGCCTTATGTGATTATGGAAGGATCTTTCCTTACCGTAGGTAGCACAGCTGGACTTCGTTGCTCTCCGTATTGCGTAGTTTGGGAAGCAGGACGTGACAATATACAAGGGAGGTGCTGCCCAAATTTTTAAAGACAAAAAATGTTTTCAACCATAGTATAATCCACTTGCATTTTCATGTATCTGAAGTGTTCCCTATCACGGCAACAAGGTTTCGGGAGGCATCGTCCATTCCAAATTCAAAAATTTGCTGTTCTAGCTAACCCTAACCCAAGAATCGTATACTAGAAATCCGACGGAATAAAAATGCAAACACTTTGCAACTAAAAGAGAATAAGAAATACAACCTTTGTAGACCGGTCCTTCACTTCATTAGCTCCGTGTAGTCGTCCCTTCGCTGTGATCATGAAGTCCCGGACTCTAGAGAGGCTCCCATGAAGAAATGAACATGCTTGCATCGAAGTCTTCGAGGCCGAAAATGATCTACGTCGAGGAGACACTAACCCAAGCTATCTCTTCACTAATTATGAAATTAGTGAAGCAAACACCCTATACTAAATGGCAAGTAGTATAGGAAGATGAAATAGGAATTTTTCTCACTTTAGAAATGATTTTCTTACACTAATTCTTCACATAGGAAAAACCTAGCAAGCTTTTTTCCTTTTGTTGAAGAAGAAGAAGAATGAACTCATGAGAGAGTGAGAACCATTGGTGAGTTAGTGTCATACACTAACCCTTGTAGAGGCATAACCATAGCTAAGGAATAATGGTTGGGTTTACAAAATATTTTTAGTAAAACAAAACTATTGGACTTGTCAATGCACAAGCAAGCTTCTTGCCATGACAAAAGCCACCAATTTTTATTTACTTAAGAAATTAAAAACCCTAGGATTAAACCAAGCATGGTTGAGTCTCATACACCCATGTAGTTTGTATCATCTACCATGACACAAAAACTTGTACACTTATACATATCATATATATACTCATGCACAAAATCAAGTGAGAAAAGAAATCATAAGTGAATTAATATTGGTTAATGTAATTTAATATATCAAATATATAATTATACATTAAATCATTAAATCAACACTTGATTTAATAATCCGGTTATATGATATATAACCGACTAATATCAAATGTAACAGCTTATCGAATCAACACTTGATTCGATAACCCGGTTATATCACATATAACCGACCGATGTTACAAATCACGAGAATAGAATACGGTATCTCATATCGTATTAATCTCGGTCCCGCACATATCACATATGTGCTCCTACTCCGTTTCGCTTGAACCAGGAAACCCCTGTGTAGGACTCTAAAGACTCGTCAATACGCCGGCAGTAGGTGATGATCATATCAAACACCCACAAGCCGCAAGCGATCTGCTAAACATAACGGCTATCCGGGTATTGAGTGATCAGAAGATCAACAAGCATGCCTGCTCATACTCCTGCGAATCCAATCAGTAACACTACCGTACAGTCTGGTCTCTTCGTCTGATATGTCGCATATCTCGTCTAGGGGTAGTAATAGTCAGACCCCAGTAACTCGATAAGTCATGCCGATATGAGGCTCATAATGGGTCAAGAAACTACTGATAACACTTACCAGTATATCTCTAAAGAAGCCCTGGCCAGAGACTTCCTGTTATAGCCAATCGAGTACAGCGCAACATCAACTCCCAATACCGGGAGAGACGAAACCCCTCATATCGCTCATTGCCTCCATGTGATTCGGGATTGTACCCAAAAGCCACCGTTTTGCACGTTCTCTTGAACGTGTAAGGTGGAAATCAAAGCACAGTGGGAATCACACAAGACTCTATGACGATCTCGGGTCTACAGACTAACCTGTACCAATGTCACCAGAGAACTGCCATCCGACGTGAGGTATAATATCATCTGGGAGTTCTCGGCGAGTCCATCCAGTGTACCCAGTCTCCACTGAGCACCCGTATACTGTCTCCGATGTCAAACACCAATGGATATGGGATCATCCATCGCCCATCTACATGGGTCGAGAAGCTATATGCTAGTCTATTCTGGTATATCGATGCCCTGTCTCGATACACCTACGACTAGGAACATTTGAAGGATGAACTTATCGACTACTCTGTCCCCACTAGTATGATCTGCATCATAATCCTAGTAGTCAAGTACTCATCCTAAGGGCTTTATCAATATGTAACGCAGAGACAATCAGTGTACATGTTAAAATAAAGAGCAACCAGATAGCATAACTATCATGTCGAGAAAGAAAGTCCTCCATATATATGTCCAAGAATCCACTACAAAATACATCGTATGTACGGTAATGGCCTCTAAGCCATACATATAACTAACAATCTCCCACTTGCACTAGGGCCATCTGTTGTAATATCCAATACCCAACATTCAGCAGTGGTTGAAGTATCTCATACTCAACCATCCCATAAAAGTCTCTCCTGGGAACAGGCCTTCGTGAGTGGATCCACGGTGTTGTCCTCTGTAGTTTACTCTCCGAACCTCGATCTCCCTGGAGATCATCCATCTCCATGATCAGGTGATACTGCCTAAGAATATGTCTGGATCTCTGATGGGATGAGGGTTCTTAGGCATAAGCCACAACTCCATTGTCACACAATGGTAGGAACGAAGTTCATCTCATGAACTATTGTACATCCAGACTGCCTCTTTGGTAGCATCCTTGGTAGCAATGTATCCAGCCTTTATCGTCTAGTTTGTCATGGTATCTAGCTTGGAACCCTTCCAACATATCGTCCCTCCACTGAGGGTAAAGACAATGCTTGTGACTGACATTCAGTCGACCTTACCACCCTGGAAGCTATTCAGTGATTCTCCCCAGGATCGATTGATACCATCTCACAACACCTTGTGAGAATCCTAACATCCATTTTGATCTATCTCATAGATCCAAAAGCCAGAATTTAGGAGGTATCGCCTTGATCCTATATGGAGAATCCTTGTGATAAAAGGAGATTGACCGAGTGTAGCATAGGAAACTCCTTTCCTATCAAGAGTATGTCATCCATGTACAATACGAGGATCACCACCATACTCCCTACTACCCTTTTTGTATATACAAGGTTCATCTACCATTTTGATGAAGTCAAACGCTTTGACTACCATATCAAAACAGATGTTCCAACTCCACGATGCTTGCTTTAAATCATAAAGCAACTTGCACACGTTTCCGCTGCTCCCACTGTCTACGAAGCCCTCTGGCTGTGTACTTATAGACGCTCTCTTCTAAATCACCATTTAGAAAAGCAGTCATGACACCCAACCGCCAGATAACGTATTCATGGTATGTAGCAATGGCAAGTAGGATCCGGATGGACTTAAGCATAGACACTAGAAAAGGTTTCATCATTATCCATACATGGTCGATGACGAGAACCTTTTGCAACAAGCCTTAGCTTTGAAAGTCTCAACTTTTCCATGAACACCAAGTAATCTTCTCAAGATATACTTGCTTCTGATGGGGATTTAACCCTTCAGATATAGCAACAAAAGTCCACACTTTGTTGGTATATATGGATTCCATCTTAGATCGATTAGCATCCAGCCATTCTCACAGAGTCCCCACTCCTGATGGCCTGCTCGAAACTAGTTGGGTCATCATCTCATGATGCAATCCTCGCTCCCACTGTCATAGAGAAAACCGAAGTATCTCTCAGGAAGATGAGGAACCCTACCAGATCGACGGAGAGGCTGAGGTTCGTCGGGAACTATTGAATCCTACGGTTCTACCAAATCATCAGCTATAGTTTGTATAGCTAGAACTCCTTCCAGTTCTATCTCATGACCACTAATTTCTTCACAAGAAAATCCCTTTCCAAAAAGGTTGCATGCTGAGAAAAAAACACCTTTTGCTACTCAGTATGGTAGAAGATATTCCCTTGTGAATGTTTGGGATATCCAACAAACTTCCACAGAACTGACCTTGCCTCGAGTTTGTCCGGATTTTGCTTTTAGACATATACCATATCGCATATGGAGTGGTAGACACCTGATTTGGTTGGAACCCAATTCAATAGGCATGCAGCTTCTCAAGTGCATAACCCCCAAAAGGAAATAGGCAACTCAGTGGTACTCATTATAGAGCACACCATATTACATAGGGTGTGATTGCTCCGTCCCGATTGTCATGCCCCGCTTCCCAAAATACGGAATACGAGGGGTAGACAAGGCCAGCCATGCTCCTACGGTCAAGGAAATGTCCTGCCGTAGTCACACTTCGGCTTCTAGTTTTTCATGGTAAACAGTAAATGATGCGCAGGTAATGAGAAATGCAGTAACTGAAAGAAACAATGTAAAGAACTGACCTGAGGGGAAACAAATGAATATAACTCTGGATAGCTAATCAAGATGTCCGTGATGTAAGTCTAGTCCTGGTCCTGGCTAAATCTTCTCCTCACACTGAGCATGCATACTCAGGTCGTCAGAGCGACACAATAGCATTATAATATATAAATTCATGTGACAATTCTAACAGTGATAATAGATAACAGTAGATCAATGGCAGTATGGGTATGAACATGCAGTAATCAATGCAGCGGAATAGTAAAAGCAGTAGAATGATATGCCACGTATGTCAACACAGTAAGTATGTATATCGATGCTATCATCCCTATTAGTCTCTAAGTCTCACTGTACAGGTCACTAAACCTATCGTCAGTCCAAGTGTGAGAGTCAACCACTCGCGAGTGTCCTCCACCTAAGGGTAGAACCCAAGGGCAAGGGACCACGGGCCCAACATGTATATCACGGTAATAATCACATACCCTGTAAATCTCCATATATCTCCCTAAATATATAAGCCGGCATGGGACTCCCGAGATTCTGTTGAACTCACACTTAAACTACCCCACACCCCGTGGTCTACATCAAACGCTAACCATAACCCTAAATACCAATCGGTCTATGACAAGTCTGCGCGAGAACTGGAAGCAGGACCTCCATCAAGCACATCCCGACTAATACCTAAGATAAATGGCAGTGTCTGGTGCCTTATCTGTGACACCCGTGCAAGAGCTTTCATAAGTGTCCCATACCACTTATAGTCACACATACACGTGTCCCACAGACGTCGACAATGCAATATAATAATAAGGTTCACTGATTGTGTACAAGTACGTATCACTTTCACTTATTCACTGATACACGAACACTAACGTACTTGCCACAATCATCACTAAAACCTAACACTGGGTAAATGCACGTTATCACTATGTTATCAAATGCAATGACATGTATATGATATGATGCGTGAACAGTATGTAAAGCATGATTAAGGTGTCGTAAAATAGTATTCTATCAGTTGCACGATTTATCATGAATCGTACGGTTATAATTTAGTGAAACAATGAACATGTAATAATTAGTATGTTCAGTTATCTATCCATCGAATTTAGTTTCATGCCAATCAGGTTCCAGGATCACTAATTATAGCCCTTTCATTTTAAGCGTTCACGGCTGGAAATCCGGTTTTAGAATCAGAAGTCCGTTTCGTAACACATTTTAATCCCAATTGGGATCAGATTTTAGCGATGCTACAGTTAGATGAAATCTAGGGTTTTCAGTAAGGTTTTCAACGCAATAGACGGATCTTAAATCTCATCTGTACGTCAGGAGTTATACACTGTTTAACATTAATATGTCATCTCAGAATCTGTTCTGGACTGTTATACGTCCACATCTATTAAATTACAGATTAATTAACAAACGATAACGAAATAGGATGAAACCACTTGCGTTGTCTAGATAAAAGCTTCACCTATAATAAAAAGTGGAGTTCCGCAATCTACGAGTTAAGGAAACAGGGTGGTGTTCATTACGGGACAGTAAACAACAACTGGAGTAGCTCTGGACTGCAGTCCAGAGTCGCACTCCGATCCAATTATTGACACATTTTGAGTACAGAAATATTTGGAAACTAGCATAAAGTTAAAGTTCGTCGAGTCGGATTCGATTTAAGCCCTCGAACGCATCATTCCAGTGTGTATACAATTTATGTCGATTTTAACGGTTTTCAGGTACAATAATATTCCAGTTTCACGAGTAAACTTGGGGGTAGTCGTTTTAGTCATTAACGGTCATATTTTCCAACGAAATTCACACAATAGATTCATAGCCATATGGGCCAGATTATACAATTGAATTCCACCAATTTAAATGATGATTTCCATTAAGAACATCCATCGAACAGTTGCGACGTAATATTTAACAGAAAAGTAAAACATGGGGTATACACGATTGTAATTTGTAATTATCATAAAGTAGCATGTAGCAAGTAGAGAACTTGCCTGGAAATGCGTCGACAATAATACTGCAGTGGTATCAGCACGATCGCGCCACGAACGCAGCACCGGCTCAGTCCTTTGGAATCCGACAATTTCACTCGATCTAGCTGCTATTCGTGCCCTCCTTTTCTTCACTGCTTCACGCTGTTCCTTGATTTGATGTGAGGGAGGGTGAGACGCTGATAAAGGGAGAGAAATTTAGAGAGAGAGGAAGAAAGAATTAGAGAGAGGGGGGAGAATTAGAAAGAGAGAGATAGAATTAGAGAAATTGAGAGAGAGAGAGGGAATTAGAGAGAAAGAACATGGGTGAGATGAGAGAGAGGGAATAGAATGAATGAGAATTAAGTGGTGATTAATAGGATTTTAAAAGGGATTAATGGGGGAAATTAATTGGGATTAAAGAGGCATTAACTTGGTGGTTTAATAGGAATTTATAGAGGAGATTTGTGTTTGGATTTGAAGAGATTTAAAAGAAATGAGATGGGATAATTGTTATTTTAATGGGCTGGGGAGGGAAAATGGGCTCGGGCCAAGGGATAAGATAGTAGGGAAATGAAAGGGGCCGGGCTTGGGATTTTAAGTGAATGTGAAAAGGATTAGAGGAGTCTGCCGGCTTTGGGCTTGGGAAAAGTAACGGCTGGGCTAAAAATGAACAAGAAAGGGGATAATAAAAGAGGAAGGGAATGAGGGTTTGGGTTTTATTGATAGAAGCAAATGGGGTTTAGAAGAAATAAATTTATAAATAAAATAAATAAAATTATAAATAAAATAAATAATTTATAATTAAGAATAAATAGAATTCTAAAGTAACAGAATACAAATTTGGTATAAAAGGGGCTGGGTATTTCATCATACCACCCTTACAAAAATTTCGTCCTCGAAATTTAAAATAAACGATAAATAATACAAACATAGGCGAAAGCTATTATATTGCAACTAACACATAAAGTTTTACTTGAAATAGGCGGATGAAGAAATTTGAAGGTTTATATATGTAAGAACATCATAGAAAAATATAGGTTTAAATAAGTATAAGACAAGAACAACTACAAAGGCAACCTATGAGAATAGCAATAACAACTATAATGAACAATGATATTCGAGGCGTACTCGATAAAATCGAAACTCAAATATATGCACATATACGTATATCAAAAGTAGCACATCAGAAATAGTAAATATAAGACACCCAACTCGAAAAATAAAGTAACGACAATAAAATAGTGAAAGATTTGTCGGTAGGTTAAAACATTTTAGGACTATATATCGATCAAATAGTTTTAAAATAACTTAGAAAACTCATTTCGTGAAAATAAGAAACATGGAATAAAAATATGCGCGGTGTAAGGTTGCGCTACTGAAAATGAGAATAATAATAGTGTACTTAAAATACATAAAACGGAGTAATCAATAACACGTACTCTTTGATAAATACAAAGTAATGAAAACTAAATTTTCGAATAACAGTGTCCCTAAATATAGTTAGGGTAACAGGAAAAACACAAAGAGGTATAGGGCTAGCTAGGGTAACGATTACAATGGAAGGTGGCTCATTCAGAAGGTCGGAGTATGGCGGCTTTAGGCTGAGGATCAAGGGGATTGGGATCGGGTCAGCACAGGAAGTAAGGGTGAGCAACAAAAGACTACAAGGGGAAAGTATGGGGAGGATAACGGTCGGTACATCCCAAGAATCAATAATTTGAAGGGTTAGCGAACTCGGAAGTTTCACAAGAAATGTTCTCCTCCCAGAAGGATCTCAAAGGGGGCACAGACGAGGGATGAAGGGTGGATCTCTAGAAGATCGGGTGTGGTACTGGTTAATCTCAGTGAGTGTTAAAACAATGTAAGGAGTAGGAGTGGACAGATCTCAGTAGGAATAATAATTGTATAGAAGAAATATCAAACATCAAGGGAACTAAGAAGATCGATGGATTAGCGAACTCAACAATTTATTTCATTTCAAAAGATTTTAAACAAAGCATTCTCAAAGACGAAAAGTGGCCCTAAACTATACACAGTTTTATTTGGCCAAAAAAGACAATATCTAAAAGAAATCCCGTCAGTCGCGGTTGTGGAGATTCAGCAGGTTGCGGAAGGCTCGCGCGCTCAGGTAGGGACGTCCATTTCCATAGCCCCTCGTGGGGGCCGCCATTAGGAGTTCTTCCACAGCAGGCTCTTGTCCATCTGGTTCTTCTTCCTCGGCTGGATCTTCTTCATCAAGATCTGATTCCATGGGATTCTCTTCTATGGGATTTTCCTCCGCTGGATTTCCTTCTATCGGGTCTTCCTCGGGATCTTCCTCTATCGGGTTCTCTTCAGGATCTTCTTCCTCTTCGTCGGGATCGCCTATTATGTTAAACTCTGGGACGGCTGCTCCTTCGTGCTCTGAATCGTTGTTTTCGAAATTGATCTGGGAACCGTTGATCTCATCGTCAGAATTCATCGGCGTGTGGTCTAAGGAAACGCATGACTGTGCATCCTCATCTAGATGCGGCGCTGCTCCAGGGTGGGCCATGGCCTGAAAAGAAAGAGTCATGATTAGACAGTGGAATACATCATGAAAATAGCTCAGTGTACGAAGTATAGGAAAATGTGCGGTGGCAGGAACTGAAAGATCAGGATTAAAATGCCGTGATAATGAATAGTATAAATAAGGGGAAAACAAGAGAATGATTCAAATATTACGATTCAAAGTTTTTATTTCATTCAACTAAAAGTTCGACGGATACAAGATTTCAAACGGAAAGAAATATTTATAAGAGGGTGATAACATTATTACTGAAATTAGAAAACATGAAAATTCTTCTTTGATTGCTCGACTGCTACATCCTCGTCACGCGAATTGAATCCTGTGTTGGGTCCGCTTTATCCTCGAAGCGCGAACTATGCAATAATCGTCACTCGGCAGAAGTGGGGAGTGTGGACGAATCTCCTCCCTGTAGCTCTTTCCTTTTTGGGCAACCGTTGATAAGATGTCTGCTGGACCCGCAAATCAGATATTTCTCTTGGGCGCGGCGACAATCCCTCTGAAGATGTCCTGGCCTCTTACAGTACCCACAACATGGGGTCTTCTGCTGCTTCTGTCGCGGGGAAACAAATTGGTGCTTCATCATCTTCTCTTTTCCTCGTCTAACGGGGATCCCTTTATGATTAGAGACTCCCGCTGGTGCCTGATTCACCTGCCTTCTCAGTCCTTCAGCTAACAAGTCGTTCGTTCGCTCCTGGGCTTCCTTCAGACCTTGCAATACACTCAGGATCTCAACGGTCTGATTTTGGGGAGTGGAGATAAAGGAAGAGTTGCTGGAAGACATGATCCTGAAACAATAATTTTGAGGATGATATAAGGCACAAGCTATAAGGATATAATATGGATTGGACAAAGATTCAAGAATATCAGATGTGATGAAATTTATTACAAGCGGAAAATCAACTGTGTGACTCCAAGTCACTTAAACAGAGTATGGTAGTGTAATCGTGATGTAGTTCATAATTACAACCAAGAAACTTTGCCAAGTCACCTGAAACTCTAGTGAATGGATAGCAGAACACTCAATGTGAGTATGGATTAAGAATATCAAGTTTACAATCTAGACCGATTGTCAAGCTATACGCGGAAAACTGCAATCCCAATCGAAGCAAAACCTGGGCTCTGATACCAAGTAAACCATGTCACGCCCCGCTTCCCAAAATACGGAATACGAGGGGTAGACAAGGCCAGCCATGCTCCTACGGTCAAGGAAATGTCCTGCCGTAGTCACACTTCGGCTTCTATTTTTTCATGGTAAACCGTAAATGATGCGCAGGTAATGAGAAATGCAGTAACTGAAAGAAACAATGTAAAGAACTGACCTGAGGGGAAACAAACGAATATAACTCTGGATAGCTAATCAAGATGTCCGTGATGTAAGTCTAGTCATGGTCCAGGCTAAATCTTCTCCTCACACTGAGCATGCATACTCAGGTCGTCAGAGCGACACAATAGCAATATAATATATAAATTCATGTCACAATTCTAACAGTGATAATAGATAAAAGTAGATCAATGGCAGTATGGGTATGAGCATGCAGTAATCAATGCAGCGGAACAGTAAAAGCAGTAGAATGATATGCCACGTATGTCAACACAGTAAGTATGTATATCGATGCTATCATCCCTATCAGTCTCTAAGTCTCACTGTACAGGTCACTAAACCTATCGTCAGTCCAAGTGTGAGAGTCAACCACTCGCGAGTGTCCTCCACCCAAGGGTAGAACCCAAGGGCAAGGGACCACGGGCCCGACATGTATATCACGGTAATAATCACATACCCTGTAAATCTCCATATATCTCCATAAATATATAAGCCGGCATGGGACTCCCGAGATTCTGTTGAACTCTCACTTAAACTACCCCACACCCCGTGGTCTACATCAAACGCTAACCATAACCCTAAATACCAATCGGTCTATGACAAGTCTGCGCGAGAACTGGAAGCATGACCTCCATCAAGCACATCCCGACTAATACCTAAGATAAATGGCAGTGTCTGGTGTCTTATCTGTGACACCCGTGCAAGAGCTTCCATAAGTGTCCCATACCACTTATAGTCACACGTACACGTGTCCCACAGACGTTGACAATGCAATATAATAATAAGGTTCACTGATTGTGTACAAGTACGTATCACTTTCACTTATTCACAGATACACGAACACTAACGTACTTGCCACAATCATCACTAAAACCTAACACTGGGTAAATGTACGTTATCACTATGTTATCAAATGCAGTGACATGTATATGATATGATGCGTGAACAGTATGTAAAGCATGATTAAGGTGTCATAAAATAGTATTCTATCAGTTGCACGATTTATCTTGAATCGTACGGTTATAATTTAGTGAAATAGTGAACAGGTAATAATTAGTATGTTCAGTTATCTATCCATCGAATTTAGTTTCATGCCAATCAGGTTCCAGGATCACTAATTATAGCCCTTTCATTTTAAGCGTTCACGGTTGGAAATCCGGTTTCAGAATCAGAAGTCCGTTTCGCAACGCATTTTAATCCCAATTGGGATCAGATTTTAGCGACGCTACAGTCAGATGAAATCTAGGGTTTCAGCAAGGTTTTCAACGCAACAGACGGATCTTCAATCGCATCTGTACGTCAGAAGTTATACACTGTTTAACATTAATATGTCATCTCAGAATCTGTTCTGGACTGTTATACGTCCACATCTATTAAATTACAGATTAATTAACAAACGATAACGAAATAGGATGAAACCACTTGCGTTGTCTAGATAACAACTTCACCTATAATAAACAGCGGAGTTCCGCAATCTATGAGTTAAGGAAACAGGGAGGTGTTCATTACGGGACAGTAAACAACAACTGGAGTAGCTCTGGACTGCAGTCCAGAGTCGCACTCCGATCCAATTATTGACACATTTTGAGTATAGAAATATTTGGAAACTAGCATAGGGTTAAATTTCGTCGAGTCGGCTTCGATTTAAGCCCTCGAACGCATCATTCCAGTGTGTATACAATTTATGGAGATTTTAACGGTTTTCAGGTACAATAATATTCCAGTTTCACGAGTAAACTTGGGGGTAGTCGTTTTAGTCGTTAACGGTCATATTTTCCAACGAAATTCACACACTAGATTCATAGCCATACGGGCCAGATTATACAATTGAATTCCGCCAATTTAAATGATGATTTCCATTGAGAACATGCATCGAACAGTTGCGACGTAATATTTAACAGAAAAGTAAAACATGGGGTATACACGATTGTAATTTGCAATTATCATAAAGTAGCATGTAGCAAGTAGAGAACTTGCCTGGAAATGTGTCGACAATAATACTGCAGTGGTATCAGCACGATCGCGCCACGAACGCAGCACCGGCTCAGTCCTTTGGAATCCGACAATTTCACTCGATCTAGCTGCTCTTCGTGCCCTCCTTTTCTTCACTGCTTCACGCTGTTCCTTGATTTGATGTGAGGGAGGGTGAGACGCTGATAAAGGGAGAAAAATTTAGAGAGAGATGAAGAGAGAATTAGAGAGAGGGGGGAGAATTAGAAAGAGAGAGAGAGAATTAGAGAAATTGAGAGAGAGAGAGAGGGAATTAGAGACAAAGAACATGGGTGAGTTGAGAGAGAGGGAATAGAATGAATGAGAATTAAGTGGTGATTAATAACATTTTAAAAGGGATTAATGGGGGAAATTAATTGGGATTAAAGAGGCATTAACTTGGTGGTTTAATAGGAATTTATAGAGGAGATTTGGTTTGGATTTGAAGGGATTTAAAAGAAATGAGATGGGATAATTGTTATTTTAATGGGCTGGGGAGGGAAAATGGGCTCGGGCCAAGGGATAAGATAGTAGGGAAAAGAAAGGGGCCGGGCTTGGGATTTTAAGTGAATGAGAAAAGGATTAGAGGAGTGGACCGGCTTTGGGCTTGGGAAAAGTAACGGCTGGGCTAAAAATGAACAAGAAAGGGGATAATAAAAGAGGAAGGGAATGAGGGTTTGGGTTTTATTGATAGAAGAAAATGGGGTTTAGAAGAAATAAATTTATAAATAAAATAAATAAAATTATAAATAAAATAAATAATTTATAATTAAGAATAAATAGAATTCTAAAGTAACAGAATACAAATTTGTTATAAAAGGGGCTGGGTATTACACCGATGCACCAACGTGCTGTGGTGTATTCGGAGGAGTAATGCTGAGAGAGAATCTCATTCTCCTTTAGAATAGTCCAGGAATTCCGTGCTCAAGTATTCTCCTCCCTGATCTCATCAAAAGATATAATACTTATATCCATTATGGTTCTCTACTTCTGACGTATATTCTTTGAATTTCTCAAAGGGTTCAGACTTGTGTTTCAACAGGAACATATGTCCGAATCTTGAGAGATCATCGGTGAATGTAATGAAGTACAATGAATCAGTCCTGGCATGTGTAGACAGGGGACCTACATACATCATCATGTATCAATCCCAAGAGTTCAGTAACTCTTTCTCTGTTCCCAGTAAACGGAGCTATGGTCATCTTATCTTTGTGACATGACTGGCATGTTTCACAATATGCAAATTCAAACTGATTTAAATATGCATCTTTATGTAACTTCAGCTAGTCGGGTCGCATTGATATGATCTAGTCTACAATCCCTCAAGAAGGATTCGTTCGTATCTAAACTCTTCCTCTATTGTGTGTTTTGTACGTTAAGAACTGTGGTTTGATTTAAAACGTATATGCTTTTAGATAACGTGCCTGAACCGATCAACTCTTGATATAGAAAATGTTCAAAACATTATCCAACAATAAAAAATTATATCCTTATTTACTAAATAAAGAGACTGATATGATGCTGTATATCAGGTTCGGTATCTAATAACATTCGTTCAGAATCAATGTATTTGGTAATACAGGGTGATAACTGCCAACATCTTGGCTGCAACAATTGCATCATTTCTAACTCTTAAATCCCATCACCAATTCTCAGCTCTCTACCTATCTGTAGCCTATGTAACATATTACATATGTGGGAACCTGATCCGGTATCTCATACCCAGGACGTAAAGGGTACTGAGAAACAGTTCTCAGTAATGAACACACCTGAAGAAAATGCATCATCATGTACTTTCTTGGTTTTGGGCGGCACGGGAATCCTGTTAATCCCCTATTTCCTGCTCGGTCTTATAACAATTATAAGTTGGAGCGGGACCAACGTTCCCCAGCTCTGTATAACAAGCGGGTTCGGTCAATACATTCGTATTATTATCTTGATTAAGGCGTGACATGGTCGCTACCTGGAGAGAGAGAGAAGAAAAAACTCAGCGTATGCTCTTTCAAGATTAGATTGGTTATTAATTTATCTAATCAGGATGGATCCCACTGTTTTAGTCAAATCTTCCTTCAAACCCGAAAAGGAAAAACTAACCGGGATTAATTACACCCTACAAGTTCGCCAATCTTTCAGTCAGGCCAGTGTCGGTACTTTGAGAGAGGTTCCCCGTGCTTTCGCACAGACCTAATTAAAATAAACCTCATTTTCCTAGGGGCATAACCCCATTAATACCTTTCTAGACACCTACTTGATCGGCTAATTGTAATGTGTAAAACTCTTCCCGGAGTAACTCTTACTCGCAGTGGGTATCGGGATCCAACTATCTCATAGGAGGTATGCAATCTTATTTGTAAATTTCAACACTTGAAATTCCCGATAATATTTTGCCCCTAGCATCCTATGACCTTGACGCAGGCCAACAAACCATAGTCCGCTAGTCAAGTTCAACCCGTACATTTCCAGATTGAATTAAACCCACCCGCACGACCCTTGATGCAGGCCAACAAAGTCGCACGACTACCTTAACTCAATCGCATCATATGCTTTAGCAGATAAGCATAAATAGCTACCGCACACTACGCCTTGACGCAGGCCAACAAACGTAGCTCGAATACTATGAAGTACTTATCTGAAATGACGGAGGGCTACGACAGGTTTTTAAGAAAACCCTTTGCGTAATGAACTTGATATCATCGTAGAATCGAGTGATTTTGAAAAGGAGTGTTTTTGAGGCTTTTACTAGTTTTGCTAAAGAGGTCACTCCCGGTGAAGGGATCTCGGCTCTTTCCTTATCGAATAAGGTACAGGATATTTCACAAATACCACTATGCAAAACAAAAACTATAAAAGCAATCAAAAGACAAACCAAGTTTGTAGCATCTGCTAGTTTCGCTAAAGAGATCACTCCCGGTGAAGGGATCTCGGCTCTTTCCTTATCCAATAAGGTGCTGGATATTCTACAAGGAATACCGCAATGCAAAGCAAGAACTAGAGCTACCAGTTTTCGAGACAAGTTTCTACAACATCTTTAGGTTTCTATTATTTCATTAATCTCATTAATGAAGTCCCATCATTTTAAGTTACCTAAACATCACAGATAAATACAACGTACGCTTATGCCATCCGCAATCGCCTAGATGTCCCCTCATGCACCGTTAAGTTAGGTAACTAACGGCAGAGCGGGGCGGGGCTAGCGCGGGTGTAAAACATAAGCAACGTCTATATAACATATCACATATACTATATCCAGTATCTATCTCAACATATACAGTGATCAGATCACAGATAAATCGCAGCAGAACACAACATATGAAATATTGGATATACTAGGATTTCCGGGTTTTATTTTAAGCCTGTATAAAACACGGATTCCACGGTCGTGATGAATAGCGAAACCCACATCCTTAGACCCCTACGAGAGCGGCAAGCAACCCTACCAATTCTAAAGTTAGGAGACCCGGTCTCAACTCCTCGAGATGGTCTCCTACTGGACCCTAGAACCCGGTTACTTTTGCTCCCCGTCTTGGGTCTATCCTAATGCGGAAAAGTAAATAATATACAATGGTGACATCATCCTCAACCCGGAAGTGCCCCAATAAAAGAATATTACATACAATGAATTTTACATGAATGAAAATTAAAAACTCTCATCTCATATAAAACCCCCGGCTATTCAAACACGACGATCCAATATAACATATCCCAGCAACACATAACATCACATGTCATCAACGTAAGTAAATATGCGTATCCCAATTTTCGTTGACATATAGCAACGAAACCGGCGATACACAACATATTATACTTACGGTCGCAGAAAAGAAAGTGAAAAACTACAACAGTTGGAATCCGCAACCACCGTAGACATCACATGCCTAACCAAATGAATTCCTTAGACATGACATGCCTAACAATTATAAACCCCGCATTTTAGTCTCGATATTGAAAACACTTTACAATAACAAGTCGGTCAATTCAACAAGATTCCCGATATCCAGATCGAATGCTCGTAGGAAACTTTAGTAGACGGTCGCACCCCCCGATGCCGTCGACGAAGTGCACTAAGGCGGAACACCGCTGCCGCGAGCACCCGAATGGATGCTTTTGGCGACGGGGTTCTCCTACAGTCACTTGGTTAGGGCTATAGGGTATGGCTATCTAATAATGTTACCTGGCGAGTATCCGCGTACGCTACGTGATTGCGACGGACTTTTGATCACATCAAAATCTCGTGGCAACCGATCAAATGAGTCTAAACTGCCAGATTTATAAAATTCAAATTAGTTATCTCATAACTACTTTTGTGGATTCCAAATATTGTATCCCATCACATAATATCCGGACGACGTTAAACTTTTCGATCGATTCAACAAAGTCCCATAATTTTCCGACAGCTCAACACTTGAGCACAGATCAATAATACCCAGAATATGCCACAGTAGCTATGCACCAGCCGTAGAAGGGCAAACCCAAGTCTCACTAATGTCGCCACAGAACTGCGGCAAACCCTTGGGTATGATCGCGGTTCCGCGATCCAAAAATTCAAGTTAGGGTTTCATTCTTCTAGAGGGTTCATAGAATTACTTGCATGTTTTTCCGAATACGTTAAACTTGGAAAAATGGGTTTTTGACATTCGATCGAACTTTTTAACTTCGTCTAGACAACATGCGAATAACCCGACACAAAGTTAAAACTACGAATACGAAACACTTCGAATTGCTTATAGTGTAAGATTACATCACATTCAAAATTAGCAAAAACAAACAACACCTGAAACACCAAAACCCAGTCACTGGAACACAGTGAAAATTTCAAGCACTTCTAACAAAAAGTGGCTGGCTCCTACCCTAGTGATCTCCGCCAAAATCTAAGCATACCCACAGAAATTTTAACTGTGTTCATGATATATCTCATATAACATTCTGTACTTGATTAAAAAAATTTTGACAACCTTTTAAACTCGACAGAAACTACATTTTGGCGTTTCAAATTTCGGAGTATTTCGGTTACGTAATCTTAATAAAAACAGTCTAAATTTCCAGCATGGCTCTAATACCACTGCAGGGTTCCCTAGCACGGCAGCAAGGTTTTAGGAGGTATCGTCCATGCCAAATTCAAAAATTTGTCGTTCTAGCTAACCCTAACCCTAGAATCGTATACTAGAAATCCGACGGAATAAAAATGCAAACACTTTGCAACTAAAAGTGAACAAGGAATACAACCTTTGTAGACCGGTTCTTCACTTCATTAGCTCCGTGTAGTCTTCCCTTCACTGCGATCATGAAGTCCCAGACTCTAGAGAGGCTTCCATGAAGAAATGAACATGCTTGCATCGAAGTCTTCGAGGCCGAAGATGATTTACGTCGAGGAGACACTATCCCAATCTATCTCTTCACTAATTGTGAAATTAGTGAAGCAAACACCCTATACTAAATGGAAAGTAGCAGAGTATGATGAATTAGGAATTTTTCTCACTTTAGAATTGATTTTCTCACACTAATTCTTCACATAGGAAAAACCTAGCAAGTTTTTTTCCTTTTGTTGAAGAAGAAGAAGAATGAACTCATGAGAGAGTGAGAACCATGGGTGAGTTAGTATCATACACTAACCATTATAGAGACATAACCATGGCTAAGGAATAATGGTTGGGTTTACAAAATATCTTTAGTAAAACAAAACTAGTGGACTTGTCAATGCACAAGCAAGCTTCTCCAAGCTTCTTGCCATGAAAAAAGCCACAAATTTTTATTTACTTAAGAAATTAAAAACCCTAGGATTAAACAAAGCATGGCTGAGTCTCATACACCTATGTAGTTTGTATCATCTACCATGACACCAAAACTTGTAAACTTATATATATCACATATATACTCATGCACAAAATCAAGTGAGAAAAGAAATCATAACTGAATTAATATTAGTTAATGTAATTTAATATATCAAATATATAATTATACATTAAATCATTAAATCAACACTTGATTAAATAATCCGTTTATATGATATATAACCGACTAATATCAAATGTAACAACTTATCGAATCAACACTTGATTCGATAACCCGGTTATATCACATATAACCGACCGATGTTACAAATCGCGAGAATAGAATATGGTATCTCATATCGTATTAATCTCGGTCCCGCACATATCACATATGTGCTCCTACTCCATTTCGCTTGAGCCAGGAAACCCCTGTATAGGACTCTAAAGACTCGCCAATACGCCGGCAGTAGGTAATGATCATATCAAACACCCACAAGTCGCAAGTAGTCTGCTAAACGTAACGGCAACCCGGGTATTGAGCGATCAGAAGATCAACAAGCAAGCATGCTCATGCTCCGGCGAATCCAATCAGTAACACTATCGTACAGTCCGGTCTCTTCGTCTGATATGTCGCATATCTCGTCTAGGGGTGGTAAACGTCAGACCCTAGTAAATCGATAAGTCGTGTCGATATGAGGCTCATAACGGGTCAAGAAACTACTGATAACACTTACCAGTATATCTCTGAAGCAGCCCTGGCCAGGGACTTCCTGTTATAGCCAATCGAGCATAGTGCAACATCAACTCTCAATACCGGGAGAGACGAAACCCCTCCTATCGCTCATTGCCTCCATGTGATTCGGGACTGTACCTAAAAGCCACCGTTTTGCATGTTCTCCTTAACGTTGTAAGGAGGAAATCAAAGCACAGTGGGAATCACACAAGACTCTCTGACGATCTCGGGTCTACAGACTAACCTGTACCAGTGTCACCAAAGAACTGCCATCTGACGTGAGGTATAATACCATCTGGGAGTTCTCGGCGAGTCCTTCCAGTGTACCCAGTCTCCACTGAGTACCCGTATACCATCTGTGATGTCAAACACCAATGGATATGGGATCATCCATCACCCATCTACATGAGTCGAGAAGCTATACGCTAGTCTACTCTAGTATATCGATGCCCTGTCTCGATACACCTATGACTAGGAACATTTGAAGGATGTACTTATCGACTACTATGTCCCCACTTTTATGATCTGCATCATAATCCTGGTAGTCAAGTACTCATCCTAAGGGCTTTATCAACATGTAACATAGAGACAATCAGTGTACATGTTAAGATAAAGAGCAACCAGATAGATACTATCATGTCGAGCAAGAAAGTCCTCCATATATATGTCCAAGTATCCACTACAATATACATCGTATGTACAGTAATGGCCTCTAGGACATATATATAACTAACAGTATCACTGTCTATGCATTTAAAGAAAAACTTGATTTCATTATACCTTTATTTCAAAATTGCACCTCCACTATTTTAATCAAAAAGGATTAGATTTCTGGGCTTTGACTTACTTGAATAAGGTGGGGTCCTATAGGCTTCACATAATTCAAGTGACAGCCACGTGCCTTTTTCGGGTCGTGACAGTTGTTTTGTAACCTTTGTTCGATATAATTATGACTGGAATCAACCCGACAGGTTTCTCATCAAGTTTTGTGTATAACACTTTATGAAAGTTTTCACTCCACCATCACAGCCAATTATTAAGAAAATTATTAAGATTTAATTAATTAAATTAATTAAAAGGGTAAAATAGTCATTTTACATTTACACTTGATAACGTTAGCATTGGTTGGTTTTGACCGTTACTGATGATGCTCACAAATGGGAGCTCCCCGGATCTTGACACGTGGCAGATGACGTGTCCCGATGCACACGGAAAGAGGGCAAGGACTATACATTGGAGGCGTCCCCCGGGCTATCGTCCCGCTGCCTGGACCCTACCTCCGAGGATTCCCTAAACAGTCCTGTGATCGCCAAGTAAATGACTATTGGCTCCCCGCCGAGCCTTCCTACATGCTGAACTTCTTGGCCTTTCGCCTCCGTGCTATCCCTGAGCCAAACCAACTCGGCCTCCCACCCTCTTTGAGGATTCTCGCCGAGCTAGGCTTCCTCGGTGCTATCGAGCGATCCAGAACGCAGATCACAGGCGTCTCCGCCACGGCTCCGCGAATCTCGCCAGACGCGAGATATCCGCCGCCCCACGAACCCGCGTTCCATGCCGTCGCATTCCCTCATTAACGAGCGTATCCCATTATTAATGGGGGATCCTTCCATTCTTTCAGGCGTAACACCAGGGGCATAACAGCCGATGAGAATCTCGTGCCCGCTAGCCCATTGCTGGCCCTATATAAACCCCTCTCTCAGACGACTTAGGTAAGGAAATTCTTACCCAATAGGCCGCTACTCTGCCCAAATACCTCGACTAACTTGATCGTCAGAGGGTCAACAGTGGTACAACCACCCCGGGACTTCTTTGCAAGTAGCTCGGCATTACACCAAATCAAGCCCATTGAGATCCACACGCTTCAGGAGGCAATCCTCAAACCCAATCTTAGCCTTTCTCCAACGTTGTCGGCAGATTGACGGAAGACAACAATTGAAGGAGATCGAGAGCTCCATCAGTTGGCGCCATCTGTGAGAAACGAGAAAATTCCACCCATCGAAAGTTGATCTTCTGATCTCGAACTGATGGCAAGTGATCATCGCGATGATCCCAGCACAAGCCGCTGTCCTCCCTCTTCCCCCCTCATAATGGAGGCACAGACAGATCCTCTCCTCCCCCTAACGTCGTTCACGCCCTATCTGCACGGATCGACAGGCTTGTATCCATCGTGGATGCCCTTTTCCGTGTTCAAACAGCAGGACAAGCCCCCCAGGTCGTTGTTCCCCCACCTCGGGACCGTGACCTCCGCAGAGGGGGAGATGACACTGCCCATGCTGGCACGACAGAACACCGTCTCGCTATCTCCACCGGCCAGCGGTCCCCCACGGCGACCAATTCAATGACCCGCTGGACGCCTTACAGCTCTACGCCGGGGTCATGCGAAAGAGCACCCCGCCCTGAGGCCCGTCGCGCCCCTCCCGAGGAGGTGTCAGTCAACTCGCCTGCTCCCAAGCATGGCCGACACCCTCTCCCTCGACGGGGTCGTGCGAATGGCGCTCACCGTGATAACTCACGAACAAGCTCGCCAGGGGACCTGAGAAATCTCATAAAAACGAACCGGAATCACAACCAGGCGCAAGCCGCCAGCGGAAGAGGACATAACTCCGAGTACGCTGAATCCTCAGGGTACCACGACCGTCTCGACGCCCTCGAAAATAAAATTGAGGGTATACATCTGGAGAGTCGTCCTTCGAGCGAGGGGGCCAGGTATGCCGTTGACTCACTTACGAAGCCCTTCACTGAAGAACTGCTCGCTATCCACATCTCCTCCAGAAACAAGCCTCCAAAGATGGCCCTCTTCGATGGAAAGTCCGACCCGAAAGACTACCTAAACGCGTTCATGGTGGGGATGAGCTTCCAGGAAAACTCTGACGCCACCCAATGCCGAGCGTTCCCTGCCACTCTCATCCGCGCCAGATAAGATTGGTTCCGAGGACTCACGCCACGCTCCATCTTTACCTTCGATGAGCTAGCCGCCAAGTTCCTCGGGCATTTCGTCGGGAACAGACGGCAGAAGCGGACCGTCGATTACCTCTTCACTATAAATAGCGGGGACAAGGAATCCTTCAAAGGATACGTCGCTCTCTTCTACAACGCTCTTCTTGATGTTCTAGAGCACCGGGACGAGACTATCATCACGGCCCTTAGATCGGGTCTTAGGCATAAGGAGTGACTCCGCTCCTTTGCATTAGCGCAACCTAAGACCATGGCAGAGGTCAAAGCCTGGACCGAGCGAGAAGTCCAGCTCGAGTCCGTGGTAAATGCGAACCTGCCCCGGAGCGACCAGGCCAATCAAAAGAAGATGGGTAGAGAAGAGAAGAAGAAGGTTGACCGGCCAAAGCTATACTCTCCGAAGTTCCAGGAGTATACTCCACTCAACATCTCCCAGACTGAGCTATTGGAGGAGACAAAGGGTGAGCGATTTTTCAAGCTCTCTTCGGTCACCAGTAGAGCAGCCAAACAGACATGAGGCCCTTATTGCGCCTTCCACAGGTCACAGGGACACCCCACTGAGAACTGCAAATAACTCCGCGACTACATCGAGGAGTTGATTCACTCGGGGCACCTAGCAAAGTACTTGCGGGAAAAGCAACAAGCAGACCGGGACCGAGAGAACCATCCCCCTCCCGGCGAGTTGACAATCGGCCAAATCATGGTCATATCTACGGGGAGTGCGCCTAGAGCCAGCGAGCTTCGACGCCTCCTGCCGGTCGAGGGGACTAGCAGCCAGCCCCGGAAGAAAAGAAAAGTAGCCGAACCCATCACCTTCACCGACGAGGACCTCCATGGAATATCCTTAGCTCATAATGATCCCCTGGTGATTACAGCATGGGTCCACCGCTATGAGGTTCAAAGGATGCTGGTCGACTCGGGAAGCTCGGCAGACATCCTTTTCTACGACTGTTTTTTACGTATGGGGCTCGGCCCGGCAGACTTGAGGCCAACCGCCCACATTCTGTCGGGGTTTACTAAACACTCCATCCCGGTAGAAGGAGTGGTCACCCTTCTACTTAACATCGGGGAGGTAGGCTGCACGCGAACCGTACCAGTGGGGTTCATCGTCACTAGAATTCTATTGACCTACAATATCCTCCTGGGACGCCAGACGCTAAATTCCCTTTGGGACCGGATCTCGACCTACCACCGCGCGATCAAGTTTCCACTCGACCAAGGGGGAATAGGCCGGGCCTACGGGAACCAGCAAACCGCAAAGATTTGCTTCACAGCGACAACTACGCCCGAGGAACGAAGCGACGACCTTGAAAGCGCGGGTGATTTCCAGGGGTCCTTGGATACTCGGGATGAACAAAAAGAAATCTGAAGGACCCCGGTAGAGCCACTAACAGAGGTCCCCCTCGTCGAAGGGGACAATGAACGAACCGTCCAAATCGGGTCACTCTTAACGGGGGCCTGGCGCGACGACTTGATCCACTTCCTCAGAGGAAACTCGGACGTGTTCGCTTGGGCGCCCGCCGATATGCCCAGGATCGACCCAAAAGTAATTTCACATAAGCTCAGGGTTGACCCGACGGTCTGACCTGTCAGGAAGAAGAAACGAAGCTTCGCTCCGATCAAGAAAAAGGCGATCGAGGATGAAGTTGACAGATTGCTTACAGCCAACTTCATTTGAAATGTGGCATACTCAGAATGGCTGGAGAATGTGGTAATAGTTAAAAAGGCAAGCGGGAAGTGGAACATGTGTGTCGACTTCACAGATCTCAACAAGGCCTACCCAAAAGACAACTATCCCCTCCCTCGGATAGATCAGCTCATCGACAGCTCAGCAGGCTACGAATTACTCAGCTTCATGTATGCTTTCTCCGGCTACAAGCAGATCCGTATGAACCCGGCAGACGAAGAGCTCACCGCATTCATAATAGACCGGGGGGTATACTGCTATAATGTGACACCCTTCGGCCTTAAAAACGCCGGGGCTACATTCCAACGCTTAGTCAACAGAATCTTCAAACCACAGATCGAGAGAAACATAGGGGTTTACGTCGACGACATGCTCGTTAAGTTGACTTCTTCAGATGAGCACGCCACAAATACAAAATGAAGCTGAATCCCGCCAAGTGCGCGTTCAGGGTCACTAGTGGGATGTTCCTCGGGTTCATGGTTACCCACCGAAGATTCGAGGCTAACCCAGAGAAAATCAGCGCCATCCACAACATGGCCGCGCCAAAGACCAACGTCAAAATCATGCGGCTCATGGGGAGAGTAGCCTCTCTAATTCTCTTCATGTCAAGGTCCGGAGAAAAGTGCATCCCATTCTTCAAAGCCCTGAGAAAGATCCTAAGGTTCAAATGGTCGGAGGACTGTCAGATCGCTTTCGATCAATTGAAAATGCACCTGGCGACTCCCCCACTACTCACTCGGCCAATTGAAGGAGACGATCTATCACTATATCTAGCGGTGTCCAATCAGGCTGCAAACTCAGTGCTCGTCCGAGAAGTCGAAGGAGTCCAGAAGCCGGTCTACTACGTAAGCCACGTATTTAAGGACGCGGAAACAAGGTACCCGGCCATAGAAAAGATTGTCTTGACGCTTATCATGGCCTTAAGGAAACTACGGCACAACTTCCAGGCACACACCATCCCTGTCCTCACTGAGCGTCCCTTAGGGGTTATTCTCGCCTCCCCTGAGTCATCTGGTCGCTTGGAGGAATGGAGGTGGGAGTTATCTCAATTTGACATCAAGTACCGCTGTAACATTTCAGAAAAATAAGATATTATTTTTGAGAAGTTAAATAATTAAAACAATAAGTATTATGAATATTTTAATGTGTGGAAATTAGTTTTAATGTTGTGGTATGATTATATACCAATAGATTGGAAAAATATTGGAAAATTTCCTTGAACGTTGATTTTAAAGAAATTATGAGATTTAGATATTTTATGAATTATTATATAAAATTTATTATATACAAGTTTAATTCTAAACTTGATTAATGTTCACCAATCATGCATTAAGCTTGATTATGCTTGTGACATGCACCATGTCATGTTACACATTTGTTACATTTAAATGATATGCACTATGGTTTCTTGTATGCTTTTAAAGAAATGATTTTGGCTTTTGGAAATAATAAGAGAGATGAAAAAGAAAAGAAAGAAATAAATAAAGAATTGTGGCATGGTGAGGGGTATGGACAAGATAGAGAAGAGAGAGAGAGAGAGGTGTGGGGTCTTCATTGACCTTGGTCATTTTCCTCCTTCATTTTTCCTTCACCATTTCTCCTCTCTTCCTCCTTCATGGATGCCCTCTTTCCCCCACCTTCTCTTCCTCCACTCAATTCCATTAAAACCACATCAAAACCTTGCACCCTCTTCACAAAAAATGTGCACAAGCTCACTACAAGTATGAGGAACCAAGAAAGTTTGGATTTTGAGTACTTGGGGCAAATCAAGAATTTTCTTGAGTTGCCAAATGAGGTAATTCTTTCACCATTAGAGCAATAATCCATTTCCTTTAGCATCCATATTAGTTTAGAAGTGTGTAAGGGCGGTTTAGTGAGGTTTGAAAATTCCAAGATGAGGTTTTGAGGAATTCTTGAGTTGTGATGATGAATGTAAGTGTATTAGTGACTACGAACCCCCTTTGGTGTTAAAACTTAGACCAAACTAGAGCTAGAACCCTAAACTTGGTCTTTAGAAAATCCAAATGTCGGTTTTGTGTTTAATTGGTGGCCTACAAAGAATCTGGAGCAATCCGAGACCTTTTCAGGAAAAACAAGCAACCCTATTGACCTAGAATTAACACTAGGAGACCACCCTGAGAATACGAGACCATTTCACCATAGGAAAACCGAGCTCACCGGTTTTGGGGGTGTTCTCGCCGGGTCAATTAAGGGTATTGTTGTCTAGGTTGGTTCTGTAGCTCATATACCACTGTATTGCTTGTTTATCCCTATTTCACCTGAACCAAAGTCTAGGACCAATTTTCTAGGTTGTTGTAACCCTTTGAGTTTTCGTTTAGGTAGTTTTTCGATAATCGGTAAAATAAACAGTATTTTCCGTAAAATGTCAAAATAATTATTTTTCAATATATGCCTAATTATACAAAATTTAGATAAGATATTGCTAGAAATTGGTCACTAAATTGTCACTTAAAAATTTCTAGTCATTTAAAAAAATTTCCTTAATTAATTATTTTTAATATTATTTTAAGCTTTTAAATATACATTAAATTAGTGATAAATACAAATTTAAATGGGTAAATTACACACTTAGGAACCATTATAAACTAAAATCTAGTGTTAACAAAAAAATTTATCAAGACTTTCCAAGTCTTGTAGTTCTATGGTTTAAAATTAAATCAAAATGAAGTAAAATGGGGTTTTTTTTTGTAAAAATGATGTGATGGACATTAAATGAGCTTGAGAAAGACTTTTTGTGTAGAAATTTCTACACAAATCCCTCACAACTCCCCCTTCCTAGCTCTGGCCGAGCACAACAACAGGTCTCCCCAATTTTCCCCTCTCTTTTTTTTCCCTTCAAATTCCATCAAAATTCAAGAAAAATTCACGATTTCTTCACAAAATTCAAACCTAATCCCTATTCTACCTCTTCCCAAACCCAAATTGGTTTAAAACAAGGAGAAAGGAGGCATCTTTAGAGGTCAAGTGCAAGCTAGGGTTCACAACTTGTAAGGTATAATTCTAATCTAATCTTTAATTTGTAGTTTGAATATGCTAATTTAGAAATTTAAGTGTGAAATTTGGTTATAAATTCTTGTTTAGGAAATTCTAGAAAAGGGTTGCTTTTGCAATTATTGTTTAAGCATTGTTAATAGATTAAATTAGGTGTAGTGGTTATCTAGTGGGTTAGTTTGGATGTTTGTGTTAGATTGTGATCGCTATATCGTTAATTCGCGATGTTTGCATCGAAATTGATATGTTAATGCTTAATAGGTTTTCCATAAATTTAGGAAGTGATTTAATTGCGATATCTTGACGATATTATTGGCATCTCCTAAGACATTTAGGGTGTACGAATGCGGAGTTTGGTTTAATCGGGTTTTAGTTTTGACGGTTGCCCCGAAACGACGATTTTAGTTAAGGCTTAGTGATTTTCGTGTGCTTTCCGCGCACCGAGTGCACGTTGTGCCTAACTTGTGAGCGTCGATCTTTTCATATTGTGACTTGCGTCATTTCATGATGTGTAATCTTATGTTGTGTGTTATGCAATTTTAGGATCGGTTGCGGAAACATCGGACGCGGCGCGCAAAGGCAAAGCGGTGGTTGGATCAGATTAGCGAGGCGTCCGGGTGAGTAGATGTATAAATCTATGGGGAAATCGTCTGGATGGCGCGAGGTGCCCCATAGTTAGTATCACTTTATTACTTGCACACTATATGCATAGTTAGTTAGTTAACCATCTCATTCGTACGTACATCTTTCTAGTTGTTCGGCTGCTGGCATTGCATGATTATCTATATACCTATTTATGATATCACCTCTTAGGACACGTACACCATTACCATTGGCTTATGTTGAACATGCACTATTCATGTGAACACACATGCCTTTGGAAATTGTCATGCCACGAGCAATGTAGAACCTTCTTAGTTCAGTATCAACACTTGCATTATACATGATACTTTGAATTGCATAGCATGTATATATACCTCACTTCATCGTCATGCTTATATCGATTCCTAGCCATAAATCACATTGCATACCTTTGACATTATAAGCATTTATCATATACAACATGTTGGGTATTATGATTTTCTTGAGGAATTCAGTATTGATGAGATTTCTGGATTTTGGGGAAAACAGCAAGAATTTAACAAAAGCTTATTATTATCATTTTTTAAAAATAAAGTTGCGGTTTTCTCGTGATGTATGTGTCGTCCACCATGAGTTTTTATGTTTTCTGTTGGATTTCGAGACCCGATTCGAGGAGTGGATGGAACGTCTCGGGTACATGGTGGGCCCGGTATGGTACCCCGGGGCAAGAAGATCGAGTTGTAGACGATGAGCCTGGCAAGGGAAGACTACCTACCGGTGATGTCTGGCGCGGTGGATATCCGGAGGATACCGACCGTTGTCGTGAGATTTGATGATATGGGCCGATCCGGACTGACAGAGTCCGATGTATTGAGATATTGACATAGTGAGACATTGAAACAGATATACTTCCATATTTGGTGTCGATGCTTGACACAGTTTTCAAATGATTTCATTGATGGTACCTTAGCTACTGTACAGATTTTTTTTTAAGTTAAGAATGCAGAGATTATCGTATTTAAACACCTAAAGATTTCGTATTGATTTTGCATCCATGTGCATACATATTAGTAGCATCGCATCATACTTAGATATGCATATTGTGACGCATTGCATGCATTCTTACGATACCTGTCACGACCCAAAGTTTGGCCCATGACCGGCACTTAACCACGTAGCGTCTACAGGCGTAACGCGACTAAGTGAACCGAAAACCCAGAAATCAAACCAGTAAAAGTATAGAGTGTTATAAGTTTTAAATGAAAACACTTACTAACATGATAAGAAATCTAAGTAAACGATCACCAAGATAACAATATACGACGTCGTAGCGAAGATCAAGATCCACAAGTGGGAACATCACAGATAGAATAAACTGCAAGTACAGTCGGCTCACAACGAGCTCGACACCAGAATACCAATAAAATACATCATCGTCCTCACACTGTCTCTAACTCAAATACATACATGGTAGATGGAGAATACTAGATACAACAATTACATAACTGAAAGATAAACAGATACCGCATAAAACCCACCTATCAGCAAAAGAGCTAGTACACCAACTATGGGGGTATCTGTGACAAAAGATGCAAAACGCAGCCTGCCGCGACTACTCCGAAGGGCAACCTGCAAACACTGTGGCACAACGGGGGTGAGTTGCCAACTCGTGAATAGAGATAACATATAAAGGTAATCGCGAGCATGCGCGTACTGCGCTACTCTATCATATGCCAATAGATGATATCAATGTGTGATAAGCAGTATGTGCAATAATCATGCAAGTGCTCTATCAGGTAATATAACTACAGGATGAGGTACAATAATAAATGCTGAGCATGGGCAATATAACATCTACACGGAATGTCAACGTGGAATATATAATCGGTGTCCATCAATGCACCCAGATCCCCCACATAGCTCAGGCGCCGGCACTCTCATCGGCCCTCAAATCCTGTAAATCTTTGAGAATCCCGAGTGCCCAACATCGGCACCAAATATCATAAATACTCGTGTCCAGCATCGACACGCAAATCCTCATCCATCGGGCCCCGTCATTCCGGGTCAGCCCACGGGCTCCGTCTGCGGTATCTGCCCTCGGCCCTGGCAGTACGGATCACCCCGCATCCATCTATCGACTCTGATCAGTATCCTCTGGATAACTGTCAGGTCCAACCAATCACCGGTAGGTAGCAGTCCCTCTGCCAGGCTCACCTTCTACTACACAGCGAAACCGTTCTCACCCCTGGGTACCATACCGGGTCCACTATGTACCCGTAATCGGCCTCAACCAGCTCCTCGATTCGGGTTCACATATATCACTCTAGCACCGAGGAAACACATGGTGGACGCACCGAAATATCATATCAAAAGAACCGGGTTTTTAAATGATTACTTATTTGAAATAGCCACGGTTCCCAAATCCAGAAATCACAAGTAATCCAAACCAATATGCAAGTGTAGCGTCTTGAAAAGTCGTTTTGGTGTTTTCCCGAAAATCGGTGAAAATTTGGTATATTTCCGTAAATCGTCTTTTTTGTTATTTTGCAGTTTAGGACTAATTATACCTAATTTGGATAGGTAATTGCTAGTTTTTAGTAGCAAATGAGTTACTTATGAAATTCTGGTCGTTTAAAAATTTTCCCTAATTTTTCAATTTTTAATATTATTTTAAGCCGGTAAGAAAATACATTAAATTAGCGATAAATACAAATTTAAATGGGCTAAATTTAAGCTTTAAAATCATGTTAATTAAAATCTAGTTGTAACATAAATTTTTAGTATTTTATTTTAAGTTTTAACTAATTTTTATTATAGAAAACGAAATTTATTGAATTTAAGCTTAAACTTGCAATTTTGGACTTGTAGGGGGTCTTTTTGCATAAAATTTCATTTGTAAAACCCCATTCACCCTTCCCTCACCCTTAGGCCGGCCCACTTCAGCAGCAAGGAATAAAATTCCTTGCCTCTTTTGAGTTTTAGTCATGTGTGGAAATGAGGTTTGTTTTTAAAAGGATTTTGATTATTTTAATTAGGTATGGGTCTTTAGTGATGGGTATGGTTTGACCTTGACTTTTCCTACACCCCACACCATTCCCCTCTCCCTTGTGCGGGCCGAGAGCAGCCCCCCCACCCTTCCATTATTTTTCCTTTTCTTTTCTCTCATTTTCTTCAAGAAAATTCCATCAAAATTCAACAAAATCAACAAATTTCTTCACAATTTCAAAGCAAAACCCTATTTCCTCTCTTTTCAAACCTAAATGGGTTCAAATCTTGGAGAAAGATGGCATCTTTGGAGGCATCTTGTTCTTGCTAGATCTCTAGTGCGAGGTATAATTTCTAATCTAAGGTTAATTTGTAGTTAAAGTGTGCTAATTAGGACTTGCATGTTGTGTTAGTGTGAAAATTATAGCTAAATCCTAATCTAGTTTTTTCTAGTTCATGGTTTGAAATTAAATTAGGGTTTAGAACACCATTATGAGATTAATTAAGTTATTTTGTTATCTAGTTATTATACAAACCTAATTTAAGAGATTACTTTGCTTAAGTGGGCATCGATATGTGTTAATTTATGTTGTTCAAGTATGAAATTGGATTTAATTGATGGTTATGAAAATCAAGAAAGGGTTGTTCATGGAAAAATATGATTTGAAGCATTGTAATGTGTTATAATTAAAGTGATTGTGGTTAACTAGTTATGCGGTTACATGTTATGCTAGGTTGTAATCATTTTTGTCGCAAAACGGCGATGTTGCGCCGATTTGTGGAATGTTGGTGCTTGCTTGTCTTACTAAATTTTTGTGGTGATGTATGTGCGACATCTTGATGTTATATTTTGGCATATCCTATGACTTTTAGGATGTGTGAGTGCGGATTTTTGAGTGGACAGGTTTTAGCTTTGCCGGGCGACCAAATCGACGTTTTAGTTAGTTTTTGCGATTTTCGCGTGTGTTCCGCGCACCTTGTGCACGTTGTACCTAGCTTGTGAACGTTAGTATTTTCGTTTGGGTTTTGCGTCGTTCTTGGTATGTAACCTTATGTTTGGTATTGATGTAAATTCCAGGTTCGGTCGCGGAGACGTCAGACGCGGCACGAAAGGGGAAAGCGGTGATTGGACGTGACTAGCTAGGGATTCCGGTGAGTAGATGTAACATCTACGGGGGACTATCGTTGGATGGAGCAAGTCGCCCGATAGTTTTAGTAGCTTAAAAAGATTCTTAGTAATGTTAGTAATTAGGGGTGTAATACTTGTATGATTATTTGCTACATTCATGCCTTATATTGACATACATATGTGAACCATTTTATAGGACACCTGCACCATTGCCAGGGTTTTTATATGCAGCACGAGCACTATTCATGCTTACACACACACCCTGGTAATTGCCATGCCACCACACTAGATAACCTATAATTTGAAACCTTTTACTATAATTGATACTTAAACTTGTGCTATTGCCTTTAATTCCTAAAAAATGAAATCGTAGGATTGCTATTCATGTGCATGTACCTCATCATATTATTTGTTCATGCCTAGTCTATTAATCACACATCGCAATTTGATTATTGATACCATATGCATTCATTATCATTGACATATGCGCTTATGATGATTTCTTGAGATTTTATGATATTTCTGGATTTCGGGGGAAAGCCGCAAAATTTCTAAACTTATTATATTTTTAAAATATGTAAATTGCGGTTTTCTAGTGATGTAAGGATCGTCCACCATGAGTTTGCTGTGGTTTTCGAGACCCGTTTCGAGGAGTTGGATGAACCGTCTCGGGTACATGGTGGGCCCCGTAAGGTACCCCGGGGAAAGAAGCTCGTGTTGCTGACGATGAGCCTGACAGGGGACGGATTACCTACCGGTGACTGTTTGGGACGGCGGATATCCAGAGGATACCGACCGTGGCCACGAGATGATGAGATATTGATATTGAGATGGGTCAGCCGGATGGCTGAGGCCAGAGATATTATGACATGGATATATGAGATTTGTGATAATTTTGAGGTGTCGTTGCTGGACACAGGTTCTTGTTGATTCTATTGTTATTGTGCTGGTATTTCAAAAGAGATTCTTAAAGGAAAAACATGATTTCTTATACTTACACATTCAGATCACGAGTTGATTCATATTGCATTCATACCTGCTAGTATATTCATATTGCATACATACCTGCTTTTATGTCCTCCAATACCTGTATTATAGATGCTAGGATGCTTGTGTGCATACTTGCGATAGCCTCTATAGATGTTATTTATTACTCACGAGTTGGAAACTCACCCCCGTTGTGCCACAGCCTTTTGCAGGTCCGCTCCGTCAGTACAGTAGCGGCGGGCGCACTTGCTTCTTTTGCCTCTTTTGCCTGGACTCGAGGTTTTGCTCTTAGGTGGGTTGTATCATTATTTTTGTACCACCTTGTATATTCTTTGTATCTAGTGTACTCCATCTACGGTATCTACCAGTATTGTTGTATATTGACTTAGAGATGAGACTGTGAGATTTGTGGACTTTTTATGCTGTATTTTGGGGTCGAGCTCACTTGAGTCGAAATGCTGTTTTTCTCATGCTTCTTTATGATTATTTTGCATGTTGTTGTTTTATATTGCGTGGGATTTGTGACCGCCTTGTGGCGAAGAGCTAGCTCCCGCTTGGGGATGCCTTATTTGTTGGATTCATATATATTCTTGTTGTACCCATTTTGGGGGCCAGTATTTACAAAGGAGACTCTGCCGAAATTTTCGGAAAAATTGATATTGTTTTTAAAAAGGCTTGATGTGACTCATTTGATAAACTCGCTTTCAATTGATTGGTTTTCCTTCATTCTTTTGCTTATTTGGTTTTGGTTTCTGGTCTTTGGCTTACTTATTTTACGGATGTCTTGAGGCGTTTCGTAACTTATGTGCCAGTCACGTTCCGTACCCCGCGGGTCGTGACAAAGTTGGTATCAGAGCGATAGGTTTTACCTTTTTTAGTGTAGGATGACCCTTGGTAGATGGAGTAAGTGACTTAAGTAGGGTAACGTAGCGTGTGTATGTCCGCGGCATACTTGCGATACGGTACTCCGCCTAAGTGACTTTAGGATATACTTGCTTGGAATTCCTTCTTCAATTCCGTGTATCCTATGATTCTATTGCACTGTTCTTATTATCCTTTTTTCTGTACCAGCCACTATGCCGCCGAAGGCTACGAGGGCACAGCGGGCTGCCGCCCGAGATGAGATTCGAGCTGGCTCGTCCGAGACTAGGACTGAGCAGGGTGGTATGCCTACGCCGCAGGGACAGACCGATCCACCTTCCCCAGGCCGTATGGATAGGCTCGAGACTGGTATGGAGGAGTTGCGACAGATGATGGGGGGCATGCAGGAGCTACGTCAGATGGTAGGATCCCTAGTTGCAGCCAGTCGTACACCGAGGCCGGATGACGTACCTACTACATCACAGACGACCATGATACCTGCTCCTACTACTACCACCGTGGCCATTCCGGTTTCGCTACAGGATTTCATGAGGCTGAGACCTCCAGTATTCACCGGCACCGAGGCAGCGGAGGACCCACAGACGTTCCTTGACAGTTTAGCCAGGATCTGCCGTTCGCTGAGATGTTCGGATGATCGATGGGTAGAGCTTGCGAGTTTCCGACTAGAGGGTCTTGCGCAGACATGGTGGGAGTCAGTCTTGAGAGGTTGAGCTGCAGGTCTACCGCCTATGACTTGGGCCGAGTTTACAGCGGTCTTTCTAGCTCGTTTCCTCCCAGAGAGCGTTCGTGACGCCAGAGCTCGTAGCTTCGAGGCCTTAGTCAAGACACCTGGGATGACGGTGTCTGAGTATGACATCCAGTTTACACAGTTATCCCGATATGCTCCGTATTGGGTGGATACCGAAGAGAAGATGGTGAAGAGGTTCGTACAGGGACTTGATGCCCAGCTATATCTTGCCATTGGCGCCCAGCACTACGACACTTATTCAGCTGCTATGGATACGGCATTACGGATGGAGGCACGTATATCACAGACTTCGGTCGTTTCTTGGCCGAAGAGGATTCGCACCGATGTACCGTCTCAGAGGCAGCGCGCCAGATTCTTTCCGAGAGATAGGCCTGGCAGAGGATTTGGACGGGGACAGTTATATGGTTCTTATCCCCAGGGACAGCAGCCGTCGCCAGGGTGTTTTGGGTGCGGGAGTCCGCACCATCTTGTCAGAGACCGTCCGGCGAGACGACAGGGAGCAGCGACAGTTCCGCATGTGACCCTACCACCATCACCACCCCCTCCTCAGAGAGCCCTACTTCCTACCACCGGCGATGCTCCACGCCAGTTAGGTGCACCCAGAGGCCGTGGACGCGGCGGTCCTGTTCAGAGAGGACGAGGAGGCAGAGGCCGAGGTCGAGGTCAGCCAGCTATCGGTGGAGGACAGGCCCGAGTATTTGCTTTGACACCGCAGGATGCGCAGGCATCCAATGCCGTTGTGACAGGTACCTTGCCAGTTTGCTCTTTCGACGCACGGGTATTATTTGACCCAGGTTCCACACATTCGTACGTCTCTACACACTTTGCACCGATGTTGGGCCGTGAGTCGTCGTCGTTAGATCATCCGCTTGTTGTTGTTACTCCGGTAGGCGAGTCGTTTATCGCTCGTTTTGTATTTCGATTGTGTTCCATTCGTATCGGGGAGAGGGATTCATCGGTTGATTTGATTCTCCTCGATATGTTGGACTTTGATGTGCTTCTGGGCATGGATTGGCTAGGCACTTGTTATGCTTCGGTGGACTGCCGTGAGAAGGCAGTCATATTTAGCTTTCCGGGAGAGCCAGTCCTTGTTATTCAGGGAGACCGCAGCGTCACCCTTCCCAGCTTGATTTCGTCTCTTCGCGCTGGTCAGCTCTTGCGGAAGGGATGGCAGGGATTCTTAGCGTTTATTTGTGATACTCGAGCTGCAGAGGTTCCGTTGGACCAGGTCCCGGTTGTTCGTGAGTTCCCTGATGTTTTCCCTGATGAGCTACCTGGGCTACCCCCTGAGCGCGATGTTGAGTTCTGCATTGATTTGATTCCCGGTTCGGGGCCTATTTCTATACCGCCTTATCGGATGGCCCCGGCAGAGCTTCGAGAGTTGAAGGATCAGTTGCATGATTTGTTAGATAAGGGGCTTATTCGACCTAGTGTTTCTCCGTGGGGTGCTCCGGTCCTGTTTGTCAAGAAGAAGGATGGAAGTTTGCGCTTATGTATCGACTACCGTCAGCTGAACAAAGTTACCGTTCGGAACAGATATCCGTTGCCACGCATTGATGATTTGTTCGACCAGCTTCAAGGTGCAGGGTATTTTTCGAGGATCGACTTGCGATCAGGATACCATCAGCTGTGAGTTCGACAGGAGGATATACCGAGGACAGCTTTCCGCACGCGCTACGGCCACTACGTGTTTTTGGTGATGTCGTTCGGACTCACCAACGCCCCAGCAACATTCATGGATTTGATGAACCGTACATTCAGGCCGTACCTTGACTTGTTCATCATCGTGTTTATCGACGATATCTTGGTGTACTCCCGGAGCAGAGAGGAGCACGAGCAGCACTTGCAGATTACGTTACAGACTCTGAGGGAGCACCAGCTGTTCGCAAAGTTCTCCAAGTGTGCATTTTGGCTGGACAACGTCGGATTCTTGGGTCACGTGGTTACGAGAGACGGCATATGTGTGGACCCGAAGAAGATTGAGGCTATTCAGCAGTGGCCCCGACCTACATCAGTTACTGTGATCCGTAGTTTCCTAGGCCTGGCGGGCTACTACAGGTGTTTTCTTCAGGACTTCTCCCGTATAGCTGCACCTTTGACCGGTTTGACCCGGAAGGGAGTTCCTTTCGTTTGGACAGAGGAGTGCAAGCGCAGTTTTCAGCAGCTATGGACTTGTTTGACTATGGCGCCGGTATTATCTTTGCTTTCGGGATCAGGTGGATTTGTGGTCTACTGTGATGCTTCGCGAGTGGGGTTAGGATGCGTATTGATGCAGCATGGCCGGGTGATCGCTTATGCTTCTCGGCAGTTGAAGATGCATGAACAGAACTACCCCACTCACGATTTGGAGATGGCTGCAGTGTTCTTTGCACTGAAGATTTGGCGACATTACCTATATGGCGAGTCGTGCCAAATATTCACAGACCACAAGAGCTTAAAATACATATTTCAGCAGCGAGACCTGAACCTCAGACAGCATCGTTGGATAGAGTTGGTGAAAGACTACGACTGTGAGATCTTATATCACCCAGGCAAGGCAAATATGGTGGCAGATGCTTTGAGCAGGAGGCCCGGGGGTAGTCTATCCTATTTGCGCGCAGTGCAGAGGCAGTTGTCAGCAGATTGGCAGATGTTATGAGACAGCCGAGTTGAGTTCGAGTTCACTCAGACAGGGGGACAGCTCGCGCATGTTCGTGCATGCCCACAGTTGCTTGACCGTATATATGAGGCACAGCGCAGTGACGACCGTTGCTTAGAGATCATGGCACAGATGGGACAGGGCAGATTTTCCGAGTTCGTGATTGACGATCAGGGGATTTTACGCTATGGATCTAGACTGTGCGTACCAAATGCTGATGGATTGCGGCGCGACATTCTTGAGGAGGCACACCGATCAGTGTATAGTGTCCACCCCGGTTCCACCAAGATGTACCATGATATGAGAGAGACCTACTGGTGGGACGGGATGAAGAGGGACATTGCGGAGTTTGTATCGAGATGCCTGACTTGTCAGCAAGTCAAAGCCGAGCACCAGAGGCCCGCAGGAGAGCTACAGCCGTTACCCATTCCGGAGTGGAAATGGGAGCAGATTTCGATGGATTTCGTTGTGGGTCTACCCAGGACCAGTCGAGGGTATGACTCCATCTGGGTGATCGTTGATCGATTGACGAAAGCGGCTCACTTCCTGCCAGTGAAGACGACTTTCAGCTTCGCTCAGTATGCCCAGCTTTACATCGACGAGATCGTACGGTTGCATGGCGTACCGACTTGTATCGTGTCAGATCGAGGCACCCAGTTCACCGGCCGACTTTGGCAGAGACTTCAGGAGGCTTTAGGCACTCGTTTGAGCTTCAGCACAGCGTTTCATCCGCAGACCGACGGACAGTCAGAGCGGACCATTCAGACTCTCAAGGACATGCTCAGAGCGTGCGTTTTAGACTTCGGCGGTAGCTGGGATCGTCATTTACCTCTAGTGGAGTTCTCCTACAACAACAACTTCCAGGATACTATTCAGATGGCACCTTTCGAGGCATTGTATGGGAGGAGATGCAGATCGCCCGTCTGTTGGACAGAGCTCAGCGAGAGCAGTATTTTGGGGCCGCAGCTTGTTGAGGAGATGACAGCGAAGATACAGTTGATCCGAGACCGGATGAGAGCGGCTCAGAGCAGGCAGAAATCGTATGCGGACAGGCGCCGTCACAGATTAGAGTTCGCAGTGGGCGACCATGTTTTTTTGAGAGTCTCTCCGATGAAGGGCGTGATGCGTTTTGGGCGAAAGGGGATGCTTAGCCCTAGATTCGTAGGTCCCTTCGAGATCCTCGAGCGTGTCGGCGCTGTTGCTTATCGTTTGGCCCTTCCACCCAACTTTCCCGATGTTCATGCCGTCTTCCATGTTTCGATGCTCCGCGAGTACCTTCACGACCCTTCGCATGCGATTCAGCACCCGACAGTCCAGCTAGAGCGCGACCTTTCTTTTGCAGAGCAGCCGGTGGCCATCCTGGATCTGCAGGTGAAGAAGTTGAGATCGAAAGTTATACCGACCGTCAAGGTCCTTTGGCGTGGCCAGAGCAGCGAGGAGGTCACCTGGGAGACTGAGGGCGAGATGAGGAAGAAATATCCCCATCTCTTTGAAGGTACGCGTAGCTATATTTTTAAATTCGGGGACCGAATTTCTTTAAGGGGGGAAGATTGTAGGGCCTTGAAAAGTCGTTTTGGTGTTTTCCCGAAAATCGGTGAAAATTTGGTATTTTTCCGTAAATCGTCTTTTTTGTTATTTTGCAGTTTAGGACTAATTATACCTAATTTGGATAGGTAATTGCTAGTTTTTAGTAGCAAATGAGTTACTTATGAAATTCTGGTCGTTTAAAAATTTTCCCTAATTTTTCAATTATTAATATTATTTTAAGCCGGTAAGAAAATACATTAAATTAGCGATAAATACAAATTTAAATGGGCTAAATTTAAGCTTTAAAATCATGTTAATTAAAATCTAGTTGTAACATAAATTTTTAGTATTTTATTTTAAGTTTTAACTAATTTTTATTATAGAAAACGAAATTTATTGAATTTAAGTTTAAACTTGCAATTTTGGACTTGTAGGGGGCCTTTTTGCATAAATTTCTTTTGTAAAACCCTATTCACCCTTCCCTCACCCCTAGGCCGGCCCACTTCAGCAGCAAGGAATAAAATTCCTTGCCTCTTTTGAGTTTTAGTCATGTGTGGAAATGAGGTTTGGTTTTAAAAGGATTTTGATTATTTTAATTAGGTATGGGTCTTTAGTGATGGGTATGGTTTGACCATGACATTTCCCACACCCCACACCATTCCCCTCTCCCTTGTGCTGGCCGAGAGCAGCCCCCCCTTCCATTATTTTTCCTTCTCTTTTCTCTCATTTTCTTCAAGAAAATTCCATCAAAATTCAACAAAATCAACAAATTTCTTCACAATTTCAAAGCAAAACCCTATTTCCTCTCTTTTCAAACCTAAATGGGTTCAAATCTTGGAGAAAGATGGCATCTTTGGAGGCATCTTGTTCTTGCTAGATCTCTAGTGTGAAGTATAATTTCTAATCTAAGGTTAATTTGTAGTTAAAGTGTGCTAATTAGGACTTGCATGTTGTGTTAGTGTGAAAATTATAGCTAAATCCTAATCTAGTTTTTTCTAGTTCATGGTTTGAAATTAAATTAGGGTTTAGAACACCATTATGAGATTAATTAAGTTATTTTGTTATCTAGTTATTATACAAACTTAATTTAAGAGATTACTTTGCTTAAGTGGGCATCGATATGTGTTAATTTATGTTGTTCAAGTATGAAATTGGATTTAATTGATGGTTATGAAAATCAAGAAAGGGTTGTTCATGGAAAAATATGATTTGAACCATTGTAATGTGTTATAATTAAAGTGATTGTGGTTAACTAGTTATGCGGTTACATGTTATGCTAGGTTGTAATCATTTTTGTCGCAAAACGGCGATGTTGCGCCGATTTGTGGAATGTTGGTGCTTGCTTGTCTTACTAAATTTTTGTGGTGATGTATGTGCGACATCTTGATGTTATATTTTGGCATATCCTATGACTTTTAGGATGTGTGAGTGCGGATTTTTGAGTGGACAGGTTTTAGCTTTGCCGGGCGACCAAATCGACGTTTTAGTTAGTTTTTGCGATTTTCGCGTGTGTTCCGCGCACCTTGTGCACGTTGTACCTAGCTTGTGAACGTTAGTATTTTCGTTTGTGTTTTGCGTCGTTCTTGGTATGTAACCTTATGTTTGGTATTGATGTAAATTCCAGGTTCGGTCGCGGAGACGTCAGACGCGGCACGAAAGGGGAAAGCGGTGATTGGACGTGACTAGCTAGGGATTCCGGTGAGTAGATGTAACATCTACGGGGGACTATCGTTGGATGGCGCAAGTCGCCCGATAGTTTTAGTAGCTTAAAAAGATTCTTAGTAATGTTAGTAATTAGGGGTGTAATACTTGTATGATTATTTGCTACATTCATGCCTTATATTGACATACATATGCGAACCCATTCTATAGGACACCTGCACCATTGCCAGGGTTTTTATATGCAGCACGAGCACTATTCATGCTTACACACACACCCTGGTAATTGCCATGCCACCACACTAGATAACCTATAATTTGAAACCTTTTACTATAATTGATACTTAAACTTGTGCTATTGCCTTTAATTCCTAAAAAATAAAATCGTAGGATTGCTATTCATGTGCATATACCTCATCATATTATTTGTTCATGCCTAGTCTATTAATCACACATCGCAATTTGATTATTGATACCATATGCATTCATTATCATTGACATATGCGCTAATAATGATTTCTTGAGATTTTATGATATTTCTGGATTTCGGGGGAAAGCCGCAAAATTTCTAAACTTATTATATTTTTAAAATATGTAAATTGCGGTTTTCTAGTGATGTAAGGGTCGTCCACCATGAGTTTTCTGTGGTTTTCGAGACCCGTTTCGAGGGGTTGGATGAACCGTCTCGGGTACATGGTGGGCCCGGTAAGGTACCCCAGGGCAAGAAGCTCGTGTTGCTGATGATGAGCCTGGCAGGGGACGGATTACCTACCGGTGACTGTTTGGGACGGCGGATATCCAGAGGATACCGACCGTGGCCGCGAGATGATGAGATATTGATATTGAGATGGGTCAGCCGGATGGCTGATGCCAGAGATACTATGACATGGATATATGAGATTTGTGATAGTTTTGAGGTGTCGTTGCTGGACACAGGTTCTTGTTGATTCTTTTGGTATTGTGCTGGTATTTCAAAAGAGATTCTTAAAGGAAAAACATGATTTCTTATACTTACACATTCAGATCACGAGTTGATTCATATTGCATTCATACCTGCTAGTATATTCATATTGCATACATACCTGCTTTTATGTCCTGCCATACCTGTATTATAGATGCTAGGATGCTTGTGTGCATACTTGCGATAGCCTCTATAGATGTTATTTATTACTCACGAGTTGGCAACTCACCCCCGTTGTGCCACAGCCTTTTGCAGGTCCGCTCCGTCAGTACAGTAGCGGCGGGCGCACTTGCTTCTTTTGCCACTTTTGCCTGGACTCGAGGTTTTGCTCTTAGGTGGTTTATATCATTATTTTTGTACCACCTTGTATATTCTTTGTATCTAGTGTACTCCATCTACGGTATCTACCAGTATTGTTGTATATTGACTTAGAGATGAGACTGTGAGATTTGTGGACTTTTTATGCTGTATTTTGGGGTCGAGCTCACTTGAGTCGACATGCTGTTTTTCTCATGCTTCTTTATGATTATTTTGCATGTTGTTGTTTTATATTGCGTGGGATTTGTGACCGCCTTGTGGCGAAGAGCTAGCTCCCGCTTGGGGATGCCTTATTTGTTGGATTCATATATATTCTTGTTGTACCCATTTTGGGGGCCAGTATTTACAAAGGAGACTCTGCCGAAATTTTCGGAAAAATTGATATTGTTTTTAAAAAGGCTTGATGTGACTCATTTGATAAACTCTCTTTCAATTGATTGGTTTTCCTTCATTCTTTTGCTTATTTGGTTTTGGTTTCTGGGCTTTGGCTTACTTATTTTACGGATATCTTGAGACGTTTCGTAACTTAAGTGCCAGTCACGTTCCGTACTCTACGGGTCGTGACAGCAAGTAAATGATCCGATATGATATGTGCATCAAGTATGAATATCATGTCAAGTCACATAAAGATGAGCTACAACATAACGATCCGATGTAATATATGCATCAAGTATGAATACCATGTCAAGTCACATAAAGATGAGCTACAACATAACGATCCGATGTAATATATGCATCAAGTATGAATATCATGTCAAGTCACATAAAGATGAGCTACAACATAACGATCAGATGGAAATTCTACAGTGTGAGTGTCAAGGCAATTACTAACGGTGTGTGTGTAACATGCAGGATAGTGCTCGTACAACATGGACCGTTAGTAATGGTGCGGTTTTCTATCAATTCTAGTTTATATCCATGTAGCAGGGAATGCAGTATGCATTAAATAGTAGCCATGCACAGTCAATGTATGTAAATGTTGCTATAAGGTCCTATCAGCCCTGACGTAGAACGCCATGCGGGCGATATCCCCGTAGATGTTAAATCTACTCACCGTAGTCTCTCGCTAGGTATAGCCAACAACTTGTTTCCCCTTCTGCACGGCGTCCGCCGTACTCGCCTGCGAACCTAGAATTACACAATATATCATACATAAGCTTGAAGTCACACAAACACGACATTAAGGCCGAACTAGTAACTCGTGTCGTGAACCAAGCGCGCATGTGCGCGATACGCTAGAACGTATGATTACGTGCCTGAAGCCACTCCGACGCGTCGCGATACGCAAAAACCCAAAACCCATACATACGTATCACGCGTGTCGCGAAAGATTGAAAATACGGGAAAAAGGGTATTCCACTCCAGATTTTGATACAGAAATGATATTGTAAAACTATATATACCAAAATAACCCAAATAGTAGCAGACTCCAGTGGCCCAAACCCCAAATCCCAACTCACCCATCTGGCCGCAAATTGTGGCGGGAATGAATATTCCGGCGGCCTCGGTAAGGGGGTAGGCTCCCAGGTTTGGTGTGTGCACTCAATACCCCCCATACATGCTACAGTAATATCTAGTTTTGTTCTGGGGCATCTCGGGTAGTAGCAGATCCTATAGAGCCTAAAATCAAGTTAAAATCCACACTTTTGCACTAAAATGGAACTTTATGGTATTTCTGTGCAAACTGAAACAAACCTGGCCTAAAATAGTTCTAATAACACCTAATAGAGCTAACCAAACTAACAAAACCCTAATCTAACATGTGAATCACAAATATCCTTTAATATCACTAAAAATGCACAAAAATGAGATTTTTACTAAAGAATACTACAAGTTTAAGGAAAAGGAGTGCTAACATGAGTTAATACCTTCTAAGAACCTTGTAAAACACCAAAAGTCTCAGCTTTTCCCTCAAGTGTGCAGATTTGCCTTTGAACACCTCAAAAACCTCACTTTTCCATGATTTCGTGAAGAAAATGAGTTGATATGTTTAGGGTTTTGTGTAAGGATCAAAGGGAAATGAAAAAGGAGAAGAAAAGATGGAGGAAGAGGGGGTTTCTCTGCTGGAAGACTGCAGAATTCTAAAGGGGGGAGAAGAGAAGAGAGAGAGAGAGGAAGAAAATGGTCTAAAGGTCAAACTTCTCCTAACCACCATTCCTCATTGTTTATTAGGATTTGAAATTATAAAAAGTGGTTATGATATGATTTAAAATGGTGGGGTTAAGTTAGCAACCATGCAACAAAAGAATAGTTAACATGCTACCAAAACCCTAAGTCACAAAAATGGCTAAGTGTGCAAGTGTAAACTACAAAGGAAAATCTTCCAATTTGCTAATCACGACTAAATAACTAATAATCCTATGAACACATATATAATAACACGTACAATTACTAATTATCACGAAAAAAATATTCTAACGGAAATTCAAAGTGTTACAATCTACCCCCCTTAAAGAAATTTGGTCCTCGAATTTAAAAAATCTAACTATACGCACCTTCAAAAAGATGGGGATACCTCTTCCTCATCTCACTCTCGGTCTCCCAAGTGTCTTCCTCGCCTCTCTGGCCATGCCAAAGTACCTTGACGGATGGTATCTCTTTCGACCTCAATTTCTTCACTTGTTGATCCAAGATCATCACCGGCTGCTCTGCATAGGAAAGGTCGCGCTCAAGCTGGATCGTCGGGTGCTGAATCGCATGCGAAGGATCATGAAGATATCTGCGGAGCATCGAAACGTGAAATACGGGATGCACATCTGGAAAACTAGGCGGAAGGGCTAATCGATACGCAACCGCACCAACACGCTCGAGGATCTCGAAGGGGCCCACATATCTGGGACTAAGCTTCCCCTTCTTCCCAAACCTCATCACGCCTTTCATTGGGGAGACCCTCATGAAAACATGATCACCAACAGAAAACTCAAGTCTGCGCCGACGACGGTCCGCATAAGACCTCTGCCTACTCTGGGCTGCTCTCATCCTATCGCGAATCAACTGGATCTTCGCGGTCGTCTCCTCTACAATCTGCGGCCTTAAGATACTGCTCTCACTGAGCTCCGTCCAACAGGTGGGCGATCTGCATCTCCTCCCATAAAGAGCCTCAAACGGTGCCATCTGAATGGTCTCCTGGTAGCTGTTGTTGTAGGAGAACTCTACTAAGGGCAAATGATGATCCCAGCTACCTCCGAAGTCTAATACGCATGCTCTGAGCATGTCCTCGAGAGTCTGAATAGTCCGCTCTGACTGTCCGTCGGTCTGCGGATGGAATGCTGTGCTGAAACTCAAGCGAGTGCCCAAAGCCTCCTGAAGCCTCTGCCATAGTCGAATGGTAAACTGGGTGCCTCTATCGGACATGATACATGTCGGAACTCCATGCAGTCGTACAATCTCATCAATGTAAATCTGGGCATACTGAGCAAACCCGAAAGTCGTCTTCACCGGTAGGAAGTGAGCCGCTTTCGTCAAACGATCCACGATCACCCAGATGGAGCCATACCCTCGACTAGTCCTGGGTAGACCCACAATGAAGTCCATAGAGATCTGTTCCCATTTCCACTCCGGAATAGGTAACGGCTGTAGCTCTCCCGCGGGCCTCTGGTGCTCAGCCTTGACTTGCTGACAAGTCAGGCATTTCGACACAAAATCTGCAATGTCCCTCTTCATACCGTCCCACCAGTAAACATCTCTCATATCATGGTACATCTTGGTGGAACCGGGATGAACACTATATACCGACCGATGTGCCTCCTCAAGAATCTCGCGCCGCAATCCCTCAGCATCCGATACGCACAGTCTAGTCCTAAATCGTAATATCCCCTGATCATCGATCACGAACTCGGAAAATCTGCCCTGTTCCATCTGTGTCCTGATCTCTGAACAGCGGTCATCACTGTGCTGTGCCTCATGTATGCGGTCAAGCAACTGTGGGCGTGCACGAACATGCACAATCTGTCCTCCGATCGGCGTAAACTCGAACTGTACCCGGCTGTCACATAAGATCTGCCAATCTGCCGACGACTGCCTCTGCACTGCGCTCAAACAAGATAGACTACCCCCGGGCCTCCTGCTCAAAGCATCTGCCACTACATTCGCCCTGCCCGGGTGATACAAGATCTCACAATCGTAGTCCTTCACTAATTCCATCCATCGGCGCTGTCTAAGGTTCAGGTCTCACTGCTGAAATATATACTTTAAGCTCTTGTGGTCAGTGAATATCTGGCACGACTCTCCATACAGATAATGTCGCCAGATCTTGAGTGTAAAGACAACTGCAGCCATCGCCAGATCATGAGTAGGGTAATTCTGTTCATGTTTCTTTAATTGCCGCGAAGTATACGCGATCACCCTGTCATGCTGCATCAAAACGCACCCTAGCCCCACTCGTGAAGCGTCACAGTAGACCATAAATCCGCCTGATCCTGAAGGCAACGATAGCACTGGTGTCGTAGTCAGTAGAGCCCGTAGCTGCTGGAAACTGTGCTCACACTCCTCCGTCCAATCGAAGCAAACTCCTTTCCGGGTCAACCCGGTCAAAGGTGTAGCAATGCGAGAGAAGTCCTGCACAAATCGCCTGTAATAGCCTGCCAGCCCTAGAAAGCTGCGAACCTCCGTCACTGACGTGGGTCTAGGCCAACTCCGAACTGCCTCGATCTTCCTCAGGTCGACACATATACCATCTCGTGTAATCGCGTGCCCCAAGAAGTCTACGCTGTCTAGACAGAAAGCACACTTGGAGAATTTGGCGAAAAGCTGATGCTCCCTCAAGGTCTGCAGTGTAATCCACAGGTGCTGCTCGTGCTCCTCTCTACTCCGAGAATACACCAAGATATCGTCAATGAACACTATGATGAACAGATCAAGATACGGCCGGAAAATGCGGTTCATCAAGTCCATGAATGCTGCTGGCGCGTTGGTGAGTCCGAACGACATCACTAAAAACTCATAATGGCCGTAACGTGTGCGGAAGGCTGTCCTAGGAATGTCCTCCTGTTGAACCCGCAGCTGATGGTAGCCCGATCGCAAATCGATCCTCGAAAAGTATCCTGCCCCCTGAAGCTGGTCGAACAAATCGTCGATGCGTGGCAAAGGATACCTGTTCCGCACTGTCACCCTGTTGAGCTGGCGGTAGTTGATACACAAACGCATACTGCCGTCCTTCTTCTTGACAAACAGGACTGGAGCACCCCAAGGAGAAACACTGGGTCGAATAAGTCCTTTATCCAGCAAGTCCTGCAACTGACCCTTCAATTCTCTGAGTTCCGCCGGGGCCATCCGATAAGGCAGTACAGAAATAGGCCCCGTGCCAGGAACCAAGTCAATACAGAAAGAAATATCACGCTCGGGCGGTAGCCCAGGAAGCTCGTCAGGGAACACATCAGGGAACTCGCTAACAACCGGAACCTGATCCACCGGAACCTCTGTGGCTCTAGTATCGCAAACATAGGCGAGAAATCCCTGACATCCCTTCCTCAAAAGCTGTCCAGCGCGAAAAGAAGAAATCACACTGTGAGGGGTAACACCACGGTCCCCCAACACAACAACAACCGACTCGCCGGGAAAACAAAATCGAACCGTCTTCTCACGGCAGTCAACAGAAGTATAGCACGTGGCTAACCAATCCATACCCAAGAGGACGTCGAAGTCCAACATCTCAAGAAGGATCAAATCAACAGGCAGCTCTCTCTCGCCAATACGGACGGTACAGGATAGGAACACGTGCCTAGCAACAAACGACTCTCCCACAGGAGTAGTCACAACAAGCGGCTGGTCAAGCAAACCGGACTCTCTACCCAAACTCGGCACAAAGTGTGTGGATACGTATGAGTGCGTGGATCCGGGATTGAATAACACGTGTGCATCAACCGAACATACAGGAAGGATACCTGAGACCACCGCATTGGACGCCTGCGCGTCCTGATGCGTCAAAGCAAAAACTCACGCCTGTCCTCCACCTGCAACTAACTGTCCCCTGCCGGCCGCTGGCTACCCTCTGCCTCGGTCACCTCGTCCCCTATGAACAAATCCTCCACGACCACGACCTCTCTGTGCATGCGTCTGACGCGGAGTAACAGTAGGTACTATCGGCAATGCCGTCTGGGGTGGTGAAGGTGGTAACGTAACATGCGGTGCTGCCGCCTCACTCCGGGGTACCTCCGGAAAATCTCGCACACGATGGTAAGAGCTCCCGCAACGGTAACATCTCGATGATGGTCGCTGACCCTCCTGGGGATAGGAGCTAAACAATCGGCCTTGCCTCAAATCTCTGCTACCTGCAAGGTGCCTGTCATGACGCCGGAAAGGCCGTCTTTGCACTGACGTATCTGCACGAACTCTCTTCGGCTCTGGAACTGCCGAAGTCTCAGCAAGGTGCTCCTCAACCAATAAGGCTGCATCTACACCTGCTGCATAGGTCTCGTAGTGCTGCGCGCTAATCGCAAGGAACAGTAGTGTGAGCAAGCCTCGGACAAATCTCTTAACTCGCAACTCCTCAGTAGCCACTAGGTATGGAGCGTAAAGTGATAGCTCGGTGAACAGCACATCGTACTCTGCCACTGACATCTCTGGAGTCTGGCGTAAGGACTCGAACCTGCGTGCTCTAGCATCTCTGACACTCAGGGGAAGAAAGCGGGCAAGGAATAGCGCCACGAACTCTGTCCAGGTCATAGGAGGAAGACCTGCTGCTCTACCCTTCTCGACTGATTCGCACCATTTCTGCGCAAGACCTTCCAGGCGAAAGCTCGCGAACTCAACCCATCTCGCATCTGCGCATCTAAGTGAACGACATATCCGCGCCATCCTATCAATGAAAGACTGTGGGTCCTCGGCCACATCGGTGCCTGTGAAGACCGGAGGCTTCAGCCTTATAAACTCTGACAGCGATACTGTAATAACCTCCGTAGTAGCAGGTGCAACTGCCTGAACTGTGGGTACTACCGCGGTCTCTGCAAAGGGTGGAACTACCTCTGGTCGCTGCGCTCGAAGTGTCGCAACTAGAGATCCCATCATCTGGCGCATCTCCGGCATACTGGATCCTATCGTCTGGCGTATCTCCTGCACACCAGCCCCTAACATAGCAATCTGATCTATCACGGCAGGAACAGCCTGCTCGGGCACAACCGGTGTACTACCCGGATCAGTCCTCGTCTCGGACGAGTCAACTCGAATCTCGGCCCTCGCGGCCGCTCTCTGTGCCCTCGTAGTCTTTGGCGGCATAATGGCTGAAAGGAACAATAGGATTCGATAAGGATACGGAAATCGAATCGCAAGAATGCATAGACTCAAGAAGGAATTTAAATCAACAAGTCCTAAGGTCGCGTAGGCGGAGTACCGTGTCGTGAGTATGCCGCGGAACATACACACGCTACGCGACCCTGCTGCAGCTACCTACTCCATCATACCAGGGTCATTCTACACTCCGAAAGGTAAAACCTACGCTCTGATACCAACTTTGTCATGACCCAAAGTTTGGCCCGTGACCGGCACTTAACCACGTAACGTCTACAGGCGTAACGCGACTAAGTGAACCGAAAACCCAGAAATCAAACCAGTAAAAGTATAGAGTGTTATAAGTTTAAAATGAAAACACTTACTAACATGATAAGAAATCTAAGTAAACGATCACCAAGATAACAATATACGACGCCGTAGCGAAGATCAAGATCCACAAGTGGGAACATCACAGATAGAATAAACTGCAAGTACAGTCGGCTCACAACGAGCTCGACACCAGAATACCAATAAAATACATCATCATCCTCACACTGTCTCTAAGTCAAATACATACATGGTAGATAGAGAATACTAGATACAACAATATACATAACTGAAAGATAAACAGATACCGCACAAAACCCACCTATCAGCAAAAGAGCTAGTACACCAACTATGGGGGTATCTGTGACGAAAGATGCAAAACGCAGCCTGCCGCGACTACTCCGAAGGGAAACCTGCAAACACTGTGGCACAACGGGGGTGAGTTGTCAACTCATGAATAGAGATAACATATAAAGGTAATCGCGAGCATGCACGTACTGCGCTACTCTATCATATGCCAACAGATGATATCAATATGTGATAAGCAGTATATGCAATAATCATGCAAGTGCTCTATCAGGTAATGTAACTACAGGATGAGGTACAATAATAAATGCTGAGCATGGACAATATAATATCTACACGGAATGTCAACGTGGAATATATAATCGGTGTCCATCGATGCACCCAGATCCCCCAAATAGATCAGGCGCCGGCACTCTCATCGGCCCTCAAATCCTGTAAATCTTTGAGAATCCCGAGTGCCCAACATCGGCACCCAAATATCATAAATACTCATGTCCAGCATCGACACGCAAATCCTCATCCATCGGGCCCCGTCAGTCCGGGTCAGCCAACGGGCTCCGTCTGCGGTATCGGCCCTCGGCCCCGGCAGTACGGATCACCCCGCATCCATCTATCGACTCTGATCAGTATCCTCCGGATAACTGTCAGGTCCAACCAATCACCGGTAGGTAGTAGTCCCTTTGCCAGGCTCATCGTCTACTACACAGCGAAACCGTTCTCGCCCCGGGGTACCATACCGGGTCCACTATGTACCCGTAATCGGCCTTAACCAGCTCCTCGATTCGGGTTCACATATATCACTCTAGCACCGAGGAAACACATAGTGGACGCACCGAAATATCATATCAAGGGAACCGGGTTTTTAAATGATTACATATTTGAAATAGCCACGGTTCCCAAATCCAAAAATCACAAGTAATCCAAACCAATATGCAAGTCAATGATCCGATATGATATGTGCATCAAGTATGAATATCATGTCAAGTCACATAAAGATGAGCTACAACATAACGATCCGATGTAATATATGCATCAAGTATGAATATCATGTCAAGTCATATAAAGATGAGCTACAACATAACGATCCGATATAATATATGCATCAAGTATGAATATCATGTCAAGTCACATAAAGATGACCTACAACATAACGATCCGATGGAAATTCTACAGTGTGAGTGTCATGGCAATTACTAACGGTGTGTGTGTAACATGCAGGATAGTGCTCGTGCAACATGGACCGTTAGTAATGGTGTGGTGTTCTATCAATTCTAGTTTATATCCATATAGCAGGGAATGCAGTATGCATTAAATAGTAGCCATGCACAGTCAATGTATGTAAATGTAGCTATAAGGTCCTATCAGCCCTGACGTAGAACGCCATGCGGGCGATATCCCCGTAGATGTTAAATCTACTCACCGTAGTCTCTCGCTAGGTATAGCCAACAACTTGTTTCCCCTTCTGCACGGCGTCCGCCGTACTCGCCTGCGAACCTAGAATTACACAATATATCATACATAAGCTTGAAGTCACACAAACACGACATTAAGGCCGAACTAGTAACTCGTGTCGTGAACCAAGCGCGCGTGTGCGCGATACGCTAAAACGTGTGATTACGCGCTTGAAGCCACTCCGACGCGTCGCGATACGCAGAAACCCAAAACCCATACAAACGTATCACGCGTGTCGCGAAAGATTGAAAATACGGGAAAAAGGGTATTCCACTCCAGATTTTGATACAGAAATGATATTGTAAAACTATATATACCAAAATAACCCAAATAGTAGCAGACTCCAGTGGCCCAAACCCCAAATCCCAACTCACCCATCTGGCCGCAAATTGCGGCCAGAATGAATATTCCGGCGGCCTCGGTAAGGGGGTGGGCTCCCAGGTTTGGTGTGTGCACTCAATCCCCCCATACATGCTACAGTAATATCTAGTTTTGTTCTGGGGCATCTCGGGTAGTAGCAGATCCTACAGAGCCTAAAATCAAGTTAAAATCCACACTTTTGCACTAAAATGGAACTTTATGGTATTTCTGTGCAAACTGAAACAAACTTGGCCTAAAATAGTTCTAATAACACCTAATAGAGCTAACCAAACTAACAAAACCCTAATCTAACATGTGAATCACAAATATCCTTTAATATCACTAAAAATGCACAAAAATGAGATTTTTACTAAAGAATACTACAAGTTTAAGGAAAAGGAGTGCTAACATGAGTTAATACCTTCTAAGAACCTTGTAAAACACCAAAAGTCTCAGCTTTTCCCTCAGGTGTGCAGATTTGCCTTTGAACACCTCAAAAACCTCACTTTTCCATGATTTCGTGAAGAAAATGAGTTGATATGTATAGGGTTTTGTGTAAGGATCAAAGGGAAATGAAAAAGGAGAAGAAAAGATGGAGGAAGAGGGGGTTTCTCTGCTGGAAGGCTGCAGAATTCTGAAAGGGGAAGAAGAGAAGAGAGAGAGAGGAAGAAAATGGTCTAATGGTCAAACTTCACCTAACCACCATGCCTCATTGTTTATTAGGATTTGAAATTATAAAAAGGGGTTATGATATGATTTAAAATGGTGGGGATAAGTTAGCAACCATGCAACAAAAGAATGGTTAACATGCTACCAAAACCCTAAGTCACAAAAATGGCTAAGTGTGCAAGTGTACACTACAAAGGAAAATCTTCCAATTTGCTAATCATGACTAAATAACTAATAATCCTATGAACACATATATAATAACACGTACAATTACTAATTATCACGAAAAAAACATTCTAACGGAAATTCAAAGTGTTACAATACCCTTATTAGATGTTACTTGCTACTCACGAGCTGGCAATTCACCCCCGTTGTGCCACAGTGTCTTGTAGGTCGGACCCGTTAGCTTTGCAGCGGCGGGCGTATCTTTTCTTTGGCTTCTTTGTTCAGACTTGCGACATTGCTCGTAGGTGGGTTGCGAGGACACCTTATCTCTTTTTGTACAATCATTGTATCTAGTATTCTCCATCTACCACTTCTTATTTGTATATGCGACCTAGTGATGAGACTGAGAGATTTATGTATATGTGGTTTCTCTGGGGTCGAGCTCACTTGAGCCGACGTTTTGTTTTTCTTATTTTTTTTTACATTTCTTTATGCTTATTTGCTTGATATTGCATATATATTGCATGTGGTTGTGATCCGCCTTGGGCGAAGAGCTAGCTCCCTCTTGGGGATGTCATTATTTCATTACAGGTTTATATATCTTGTTGTACCCATTTTGGGGGCTAGTATTTACAAAGGAGGCTCTGCCGAAATTTTCGGAAAATTTTGATGTTTCTAAAAAGAGGTTAATGCAACTTAATTGATTTTAAAGTCATTTTCATGAAAGGTTTTCCTTCACTCTTGTTGAATTGGTTTAGATTTTCTGGGTTTTGGCTGACTTAGGTTACGTTACGCCTTTAGACGTCTCATAATTTAAGTTCCAGTCACGTTCCGTACCTTCGGGTCGTGACAGTTGCTGTTTAATGTTTTTTGGGTTTTAATGACTTAAGTTTTGATATTTGTGTTTTGTATCGGTCACTTGACGTTTGTACGTCGATATCGGGTGTTTTTTATCTCTTTTGCATGAGTAGACCATAGGTTTTAACCTATGTATGATTCGTATGCCGTTTTGGTTTTCGTGCGCGATTTCTGTTTACGAAACTATATGTTATATGTGTAGGCACCCTCACGTAGACTTCAGATAACGAGGAGCATGGCGACATCGAATTCGGCAAGCAAGGATCAAGGTGAGTTGATATATATCTACGGGAGAAGTCGGGTGGATGGCGTATAATACCCCCGCAATTTCGTAAGATATTACGCGTTATGATATATTTATACATATGTGTTTTATGAGATGTGTATATGATTGATCATCTTCGTGTCGTGTTTTGAAAAGTGTAAAAGATCACAACTAAAGAAATTTATACCGCAATCAATAACGGTGTCTATTGTAGTTTTGTTAGCGAAAACAGATCATCCACTGAGATTGTGTGAATTTGTTTGAATTTGTTTTAGTTGAGTTGAAAAGAAAAGATAAAAGAAAATGATTCAAGATTTGTGAGGTTTAGTTTCAAGAAACATAAAGAAACTAGATCTGGAATCAAGAAAGATCAAGAAAATGTCCAAACAAATTGAATTATCAAGATTTGTAAAGTAGCTTGTAAGAATCGATCAAATAAGTAGTGATCATGAAAACTAAAGATTACAAAATCTTATCGATTGAGGATTTGTTGCTAGATCGATGGAAATCAACGAAGATTAGGGATCTATTGAAGAAACTAGAGTTTCTCCTTCACCATCCCTTGCATTTTCATTGATTATCATTCAAATTCTGGCCTCTAGTCAAGAAAATCACCGATCGTTGATCTCTAATTTTGGAGCGTAAACATTCAAGAAAGCGATCTCACTCAAAATTAGGTCTTCAATGATTTTATTTCCTAGAGTTAATGAACCTCATAAGACTTAAGAATCATTCAAGAATTTCATCATCATCATCCACCTATTCTCTCGATTTTGCTACAAGCGGAGATTTCACTCACACATCATGAAAAATGAAAGAATCAAGAATCGATAAATTTTCATAATGCAAGAATGTAAAGAAAGCAAGATTTATAATATTTCACCTTTATTAATCGGTGATTAGGTACACATTCACTCAATTCGAGATTACAAGATTTGAGGAGGTAACTAGATCCGCCGAAATTAGCTTCGCATCGATCTTCTTGAGTCGTGGAACGGTTGCGATCACTTGGTCGGATGATGATCGGCGTTGCTTCAAAGGATCTTCATTTGCTTGCTTGATTCGCTTCTCGATGAATCTTGATTTGGCTTTGGATTTGAATTTGGGCTAGGGTTTTGATTACAAGTTGTGTCACTCAACTTGTGTTTGGAATTATTGAACAACTAATCAACAACCTTTTTAATGAAGCCATAAGTCCCTTTTTATAATTTTCCCTTTTATTTTCTCCTAGACGCTAGGTTGTTATGGAGCTTGCATAGGAAGCTAGGTAGTTGTAGAGAAGTTTCCAGATTAAGGTAGTTATCTAGCTTGCATGAGAAGCTTGGCTGTTGGAGGGAAGCTTCTGGAGATTTCTAGGGACTTTGAAGCGTCTTGAAGAAGTTTGGCCGTTAAAAGAGAGCCTCTGCAAAAGTTCCAACCGCCGACGAGTCGAATCGGCCGCGGATCCGCGGCGGATCGGCCTGACTCGGCCGCGGATCCGCGGCCATTTAAGGAGATCTCTGTGTGAATTTCTCTATCTTGTTTGATGTTGGCTTTAGGGTTGTTTTCTGATGTCTGGAATCTTATAATTATCTCTTGTTTGCTTCCAGATCTCAAGTCTTTGACTTGCTGTATTAATCGGTGCTTTTTAGCAGTTCCAATTCTTTGACCTGAAGAATTTCTGCACAAAATCTTGAGACAAGTGTTGAGATATACAAAAATCATGCGTGTAGTAATAAACACTCAATTTCCCTCTAGAATGTCGGTTATAATATATAACACATGTTATTTGATATTTTGCAGAAGAATTGCTAATATGTGCTATATTTATACCCAACACCCCTAGATGATTAGAAAGAGTAGGGAAATTGATGTGTTAAGAATGCAATATTTTCGACTGATCAAATTCCCCCAAACATAATTTTGATCGTCTCGAGCAAACATCTTTTATTCTTATTTAAGAGAAGGAGAAAATATAAGAAAAACTAACTAGCACACTTTCGTAGGCAAACACGATCGCACTGACCACGTGCAACAAGCCTTTAAACCTCTAGGTGTCCCTAGTAGGAGCAGTGTTGTCTCCTGAGGGTTTTCAGCGGATTGCACCCACAAAATCCTATAATAAAAGGAAGACTGTGAAAGTTACATATAAAGATAAGAATTGTAAAAGAAAGAGTTTGAAAATTAGAGTTTCCAACTACACTAGCTTTTCAGTTGTCATGAGACCTATCTTAATAGTCATGAAAAAATGTTAGAAATCACATCATCCCTCAATAAAACATCGTCTTTATTTTTCATTCCTACCTTTCTTCCAAACACCGATCATATACCCCTACGTGTGTGTAAAGGATGTCCCTACACTCGGAGAATTCAATTCAAGCTATCATACTCTTGTCCATCTACCTCAGTACATTTTAAACGGTGAATATTTCGATGGATTTGCTCACACATTTTTCATGCGACTTTTAATAATTCTTGAGGTACTAACCGACCGATTACTCATGTGCTTGCTTATTAGGCGTATTTAGAATTTTCCTCGTCTTGCAACACCTAAGGCTTAGCAGTGACTCCCAAACCAGTTGGTCTAAGGCACTAGGTGATTAAGCACCCTTGCTATATCTTTTTATTGCTGCCTTGGTGTTTACAAAACCAGTGTTCATTTCTCTATACCATTTTAACTCTTATTCTTCATTTTTTTCGTACTTTGGCTTTTAGACAAGAGCATTTCAAGGTATCCTCTACTATCCCGAGTTTCAAGACGTGTGTAAGTGCGTATAGTAGGGTATCAACATTCAAATGTTTGGCTTCCAGAATAGGAACTATTTTTCAGACTTATTTTTATCCTCGTATTAGTGACTTCTTTCATCTTACTAACTCTTGGGACAACGGCTCATAACTATTTATTACTAGTTCATTTAAGAAAACTTCTAACTTTCTAGGTTTTCTTAAAATTTTCTAATCTTTTAAATGTAATTTTTCAATTTCTAATCTTTTGTGATAAAATTAAATATTAAATATTTTTTTTAAGTTTTGTGCTTATGCAAAGTATATGCAAAAATGATGCGTGAATAAGCACAAACCTCCCCCAAACCTGTTTACAACAGTGTCCTCACTGTTGCCATCTGTTAAATTTTCAGAAACCTGTAGACTTGGGAGGAAATTTATTAACGGGGGCAATAATATATGGATGTGAAAATCTCCCCAAAACTTATTCTTTTCACTCACCTCCATTCTAAAGATGATACAATATTTTTTCAAAACATGGAGGTGAGACGGAGGAATTTTAGTCAAGATAAAACGGCTTCTGCAAAAACAGGAGCTCCTCCGTGGGGTCAGTGGAAAAATACGGTTTTAATCTATGTCCATTTACTTTGAAAATTATACCGTTTTCAATATTTTCAACCTCAACTGCCCCGTGCGGGTATACATACCGCACAACAAATGGTCCTTTCCACCGAGATTTTAGCTTACCCGCATGAAGATGGAGACGTGAATCATAAAGAAGGACTTATTGACCAGGTGTAAAAGTTTTTCTCAAAATATTTTTATCGTGAAATACCTTAGTCCGGTTCTTTACAATTACAGTATTATCATAAGCTTCATCGCGGAGTTCGCTTAGCTCGTTTAATTGCAGCTTCCGAAAGGTGCAGGCTTGATTTAAGTTAAAGTTTAGTTCTTTAATAGCCCACATTGCTTTGTGCTCAATCTCGACCGGAAGGTGACAAGCCTTTCCAAACACTAGTCTGTAAGGAGACATACCTAGATCGGTTTTATATGCAGTACGGAATGCCCAAAGAGCATCTGACAATTTAGTCAACCAATCTTTTCGATTTTTAGAAACAGTTTAATCCAAAATTTGTTTGATTTGTCTATTTGAAACCTCAGCTTGCCCACTTGTTTAGGATGATAGGGTGTAGAAATTTTGTGGTTGATTGCATATTTCCGCATCAAAGTCTTGAAAGACCGATTACAGAAATGTGTCCTGTTATCGCTAATGATAGCGCGAGGGTGTCCAAATCGCGAAAAGATATTTTCCTTTAAGAACTTAATGACAACCTTTCTGTCATTAGTGCGACAAGGAATAGCTTCCACCCATTTCGAGACGTAATCAACCGTAAGAAATATGTACAGATTCCCAAAGGAGTTGGGAAAAGGACCCATAAAATCAATACCCCAAACGTCAAAAATTTCAACAACTAAGATGGGTTGAAGTGGCATCTCATTTCTTCGAGAAATCCTACCCGTGTGTTGACACTGTGGACATGTTTTGCAATGATAGAATGCATGTTTGAACAAAGTCGGCCAATAAAAACCGCATTGCAAAACCTTCTCCGCCGTCTTTCGAGGACCAAAGTGACCTCCACATGCCTGATCATGACAAAAAGATAGAACACTCTTGAATTCATCATTAGGGACACATCGGAGAATGATCTGGTCAGGACAATACTTAAATAGATACGGTTCATCCCAGTAAAAATGTTTTACTTGGGATAGAAATTGATATTTGTCCTGTTTCGACCATTCACGGGGAATAAGTCCCGTAGCAAGATAATTCACAATATCCCCAAACTAAGGTTCAGTGGATACTTTCAAGAGTTGTTAGTCTGGAAAAGAATCATTGATAGGCAGGGTCACAGGTGAAGAAGAGATGCGCGAAGATGGTCAGCTACTACGTTTTCACATCTTTTCTTATCTTTAATAACAAGATCAAATTCTTTTAATAGAAGGATTGTAACATTTCAGAAAATATAAAATGTTATTTTTGAAATTTAATATTAAAATAATATTTTTCCCAAAAACTGCCCGATTTGCGAAATTGGGGTTTTCGAAAAAGGGTATAAATATATACCAATAATTATGAAATAATTGAAAATTAAAATGATTTATTCATTTAATAATATATTTAAAGGATTTTTCATTTTTAAAATTTTTATATGCAGTTTCGATAAAAACCCGATTAGTGCACTGCTAATCGCGATTAAGCCAAATCCGTGTTTCTACAGCTTTTCATGGCTAGTGCACCATGTCATGTTGCATTTTGGTTACATGTTGTTTTCTTGTGTTGTTTCGGGTATTTTATGGATTGGTTTTAAAAGAAATGATAAAAAGAAAAGAGTTTAAAAGAGAAAGGGTAAAAAGGTAATATTGTGAGAGAGGGGGTTAGAATAAGAGAGGAGAGAGAGGGGGGCTGCCATCTTTAGTTCACCCCCATTATTTACTTCATCTTCTCCTCATCTCCTTCAACCTCACTTCCCTTCACCATCAACCCCAAGATCCACCTCAAAAACTCCATCAAAACCCTAAACCCCTTTCATTTAAATCGATCACCTCCTCCTCCTCTACACATTGGACCAAGAAAAGTGAGATTTTGACAACCTTGAGGAGCTAGGGTTTTTCTTAGGTTGCCCAAGTGAGATAATTTCAACACCCTTAGCATAGTATTTTATTCACTTTAGCTTTCATGCAAGTTTAGAGGTGGTATTGTGATGTTTAGTGAGGTTAGAAAATCCCAAGAGAAGGGCTTGGGAAATTGGTGATGTGGTGGCTGTCAATAAGACTTTTAAGATGATTCATGACCTGGACCAGAGCTGAAAAACCCAAAACACGGATTTATAAACCCCGATATCAGATAAATGTGTGAATTGTGAAGGTATTTTGGAATCTGGAGTAACCCGGGGCACTAGAAATAATTTAGCGAATACTGGGAGTCGTGCAGGCACCTAGGAAGCTACCACTGAGACCCGAGCCCCTAACCCAAAGACCAGGCGGCAGATATAATCATTCTGGCCGCAAATTGAGGCCAGAGTAGGGTAGATTTGGTTCATTTTGGTTTCAGGGCTTTATCTTCAGTAAATTAGACCCCCTGTATATGCAGAATTGACCAATTTGGCCTAGGGTAAAATCTGGGAGCACTTTGGTGTGTTTTAGGCTATGTTTTCCGTATTTTGAAATGCTAATTCTTGACATTTGTATTTGTATTTGGTTGTTTAATGTTCGTACATCAACAATAAGGGTTGTTTGGTCGATTTTGTACGCGTAAGCTATAGGTTCTAACCTAGGAGCAATGCGTGTGCCGTTTTGGTTTGCGCCTTGATTTTAATACGTATTGCGATTGTTTATTATTGTAGGTACCTTCGTGTGGATTTCGAGGCAATGGAGCGTGGCGTCATCGATTTCGGCAAGCGAAGACCAAGTGAGTGGATCTATATCTACGGGAGAAGTCGGTGTAAGTGCACGGCAGCGCCCCGGCCGTCATTCCGCGGGCAAAATGCGGAAACGAAACTTTTCAGAAAATTGTAAACCTGCACTACCGTGCACTATAAAACCCGGATCGGGCCATTAACCTAATCCTAGCAAACTAGAGAAAGGTAGAAAGCTATACCGAGCGATCCATGTCCTTCGGTCTTCGGCCTCCACTCCGATCTCCTCGCGGAATCTCCGGTCTTCATCTCCTCGTCGGAACGGGCACCACATCGCCGGGTTCTATTACGGGCTCCCACCTCTGGGCCGAGGCAATTCGGGCACGTAGTTGGCGAGTCGACGTGTCCAAAAATACTGTAGATGAAGTGTAGAAAACTTTGTCTCATTGGGGTTGAGAAGTTGCCATGATGGAGTTGGAGAATAATGAACTTTGGAGATATGGAATTTTTGTGGCAAGTAGAGAAATGAGATGAAGAAATTTCCCACACAAAATGAACCTCTCCCACTCTCACATGAATGTGGCCGGCCTCTCTCATGGTGGAGGGAAAAAAGGAATGATAATGCAAGAGAGAAATGAGAGTGATATCAAAGAAAAAGATCACATCAATTTCAAATCCCATCCTTTCATAATCAAATCAACTCCTTTCTCATTAATATAAACCATGATGAGAAAAATGGAATCAAATGTGCTAGAATACTCATGAAGCCCCCATTTACAAATAAACCCCTCCACAATTGCTAATTTGCACATTTGCAAATTAGCCCCTCGATCAGAAAAATCCGTCCGTGATAGAACAAAGGAAAACTGGCCGAAACGGAATGCAAACTGGCAACTTCAAAAAACTGATCCCGTAATAAATTACAGGAAAACCCCGCGACTGTATATACATACCCGCATTTGTATTCCGACCGAATACAAATGCAACGAGACAAAATCTGCACTGTACAATACTAGGATCCGGCTTAAACCAAAGCTCGTTAGTATTATCCGTCCGATCATGATCCGTGCAATACCGCACGTATATGATCGAACCCTGCCATATCTCCATACGGCCTCTACAGCGTTTCGCCCGAAACTTGAGAAACTATCTGTGGCGGACTCTAAAAACTTGTCAATACTTTGGCTGTGGATTTAACCACTAGCATGTCAGAAGTATTAGCCATACGTAATGGGCTACCAGGTATTGACCAAAAAGGACGTCTGTGAGCGAACTCATCCTGACACCCTACTGAGCCTGTCAGTGACAATATCTTTACATTCCGGTCCGTTCGTCTATGAGCATCGCATGGCTGGCCTAGGGGGTTAGTAAAAGTCAGACCCCCAATAGCGGTACAAGTCGTGTCGGAGTGTAGCCCAGAACAACCTGAGATATTACTGGAATACCTACCAGTAAATCTCCTGCCTTGGCCAAGGACTTCCTGTAATGGCCCTCCTAGACACAGCGCGACCTCACCCCCAATACCTGGAGAGATGAACCCCTGTAGATCAGCTCACTGCCTCCATATGGCTCGGGACTGTACCCAACTAAAACCTTCTTGCACGACTCCTTTGAGCGTAGTAGGGTAGTAATCAAAGCACAGTAGGAACTCACACGAGACAAATGACGATCTCAGGTCGATGAACTAACCTGTACACATGTCACCAGGGAACTGCTATCTGACATCAGGTATAATTCCAACTAGCATTTTCCCGGCGAGTCCTGTCCGGTGTACTCACAACCCAATGAGCACTTGTATACATCTTAGGTGAATCAACTGACACCAGTGGCTTGTGAGACCGGCCACCGCCCCTCGTCGGGGTCTCGACTGTATACACTAGTCTACTCTGGAGTATCGATGCCCTGTCTCGAAACTCCCACGACTAGGGACCTTTTAAAGATGTGCTTATAGACCCCAATTCCTACGTATATGATCGCCCTCATACTGCTGGTAGTCAAGCAAGAATCCTAGGGGCTCTATCAACGTGCAATAGTGATCAGTAATGTCACCTAAAGCAGTACACGATGATAAAGATAAACCAGATAGTATACTATCATCTTGAGTAAGACTGTCCTACCGGTATAAGTCCTCCCTCAATCATTGCAATCACGTGCCTGTGATCCAATAATTGACTCTGAGGGCACTATCTCCAACAATCTCCCACTTGCACTCAAGGCTAATTATTGCGATGTCGCATACTCACGGCCCGTGTGATACAGAACACCCAACTCCTCTACTAATCAATCTCACAAAGCCCGTTTGCGAAACTATTGCGTTTGAAGAATAGTCTCAGTGAGTAGATCCGATCTGATGTTTCTTTCTATGTCTCTCTTTATCTCAAGTTCGCGGAGAAAGCCATCTCCCGAAATGAGCAATACCTGTCTTAGAATATGTTTGGATGTCTAATGGGACCTAGTTCAGAAATGAACTGCAAATCCAAACTTCTTAGACTGTATCGTCAACTGAACTTAATCAGTATCCTGCACCATGCCTCCCTCAGTATCCGCCTGGACCACCTGTCCAAAATACTACCATTCATCAGAGAGAAAACTATAACTCTGATAGTCACTCTGTCATCCAGGTCACCTTGGAAGCCGGGAATGATAACTGTCTCCCGAATGAGGCTGTCGTTATCATATCGCTAGAACATCCACTTATGTTCTAAAACTGCTTCCGAATGTTTCTCCAGGATTGGATCAATATCAACTTATTGCACCTTCTGTAAAAACAACATCTGGTGTGGTATTTGACATCTCATGATTGACTCAATTGCCTAAGCAAGTGATCTGCCAATCATGCACATCCCTCTCCCATTTAGTCTGTAAGACTCTTTTAGAGAGGGTGACTCCATCACCTGCAGGTATACTACCGTGCCAGGAGTCGTCCATTCTAAAACACTTTTAGAATGCTGTCTAAGTACCCAGATTGGGAAACTACCCAAATCTAGATCTAAAACCATAGATCCAGTAACCGGAATGTCTGATATAATATCTAAGTCCCATGTGGAGAAACTACTGTGTGACAACCAAAGTATAACCGACCGTAGTATAGAAATTTCACTTCCTACTCTGTGTATGTCATCCAAATACCAGGACATCACACCGTACTACCTTCTTAACAGATCCATCCCCTATTCTGATGAAGTCAAACCTATGACTGTCACATCAGAAATAGATGATCTATCTCCGCTATATCTGCTTTAGTCTATAAATAGACATAAGGCACTTGTCCACTATACTTCCGCTGCTCCCACTGACTACGATAACTCTTTGGAAGAATAATATACACGTGCACTTCCAAAGCTAGTTTAGAAAGACGCTATACTTATCCTCCTGCCGGGTCTCACAGTCTGGAACAACAGCAATGGAAAGTCTGGGTAAACAAGAACCTCCCTGTCACCGTCCTTGAGGCTACCGGAGTACCTCTCGGGTGCCTGAGGTTACCCACCATATTTGCGGAGTGGCCAATGGAATGTCAAACCAGATTGAATATTTAGGTTCTTATCAAATCTTCAGTAATCGTTTGCGGTTCTGGAATCACTTCCAGTTCTACCATACTCCCACTACTGTTTTCTGAAAAATTCCATTTTATTAAAACTGTGGCGAGTCAAGAACAATATCACTATTGATCTTCCAGATGGTAGAAAATCAACCCTCGTCATAGCCTGGGTCAACCCACAATCAGCCATTACCGAAACGTGCCTTAAGTTGTCTAGTGTCTGGTTTTAAGCATAAGCTGGGCAACTCCCCGTACCCTGACAACGTTAAGATACGAACTGTTCTATATCCAATACAGAAACAGAGGCACTGATTTAATTGAACCAGATTCAAATCATGCAGCTGTCTCTAGTGCATGTCAACTGAATGGAGAGAGGCTGATCAGCATTACTCAACTTAGGAGTACTTCCAATTATGAGTAAACTGAAAGAGAAGCAAGTTCTCTTAATCATTACTATCAACTGAATACCATACACAAGTATCTACATCGTCGATCACCTTGAAGAATCCTGATACTTACGACATCTTGTTCTCTACTTTATTCATATACCTATAACTTCTCAAAATTCGGACCTTGCGTTTCTGCGAAACACTTGTCTGAAAACTAGAGAAGTCATAAGTAAACCGAATATAGTACGAGTACTAACCCCTGTGTCCTAATGGACACTGGACAACATACAATACTCTATATAAGTCCCTTGAGTCTAATAACCCATTCCCTGTGTGTTGTAGGTTAAAAACTGTAGTTATAGTTAAGAAGAATTACACCGCTGTTTAATGCTCCTAACCTAACCATCCACTGATATAGGTAAATGTCATGGACATAATTTCAAAAAAGGTATATCTCACTCTATAAAAATAGACGTATAGATATATCAATTTGAAATTGGTTCATAACAGCAGATATTCAAAACCAAATATTTGCCGTCCGGCAAACAACCCAGGTGATTTCCTCAAATATCACCAATTACAACGAATTCCGATATAATGAGGATGATCACCTAATTCCCAATAACTTACTCCCACTCATCATCTGTAAAACCATACAGATGTGAGAATCAAACCTGGTAAATACATACCCTGGAACAAGTGTCTAATTGGGAAATCAGTTTTCTTTTAACAGCACACAGTGAAACTGAAACATGTAAATGTCTCGAAGGGGTATTCGGGTATTCCTAGTAATGCCTCTTCCATCATCCAGATTCACAACTATAACCGTATATTCCTTTGCCATCTCTCCAAATCCCTTTATATGTCTTTAGTCATTACCTTCTGTACACCCTCCTAGGCTAAATGGTTTTCTTCCTTCCCTACCTTTCGGCACCAGCCTATGGTTTGGAAGAAGACTATCCAATAAGCATAATGGGTGTACTGTCCTAATCCTAGGAGCACTCGCAATGCGAGAGAATATAAAGATAAAAGACAACTGAATAAACCTTATTCCTATTTCTCCTGAACCAGAATCCAACCCCGAACTGGAATAAGTTCCTTTCGAGTTCGTATATAACCATACGATGGAGTATCTAATAAACTGTAGATCTTCGTAGTGACACGGAGTGTTCTGTAGAAATACAAAGGTGATGTAGAATTGGCGAAGAAATAATTGGTTTGGTCGTGAATAGCAGTCGAAATTTACTTTGCCCTCTTACTATTCCCTTTATATGTCTTAACTTAATACCTTTTGTGCACCATCGTTACGCTAATTGGTTTTCTTCATTCCCTACCGGTCGGCACCTGCCTATGGTTTGGAAGAAGACTATCCAATTTGCGTAATAGGTGTACTGTCCTAATCCAAGGAGCACTCGCAACCTGAGAGAAGGTAAAAGGAAAAGACAACTGAATAGTCCTATTTGTTTTCTCCAGAACCAGAAACCATCCTCGAATAAATTCCTTCGAGTTCGTATATAACCATACGATGGTTTTATCCAATGGAAGTGGATGTTCGTAGTAATACGGGGTGTCCTGGAGAAAAGGGTAAAAGTAGAAGTGGCAATGAGGTTTGCAACTCTGACAATCCAAAAGCCAGTGTTTAAGAAGGTTCGGTTAATTTTGGTCGCTGAGTCATAGTCAAGGGTCGGGTCATGGTCGCTGCCAAAGAGAGAGAGAAAAGAAACACTCATCGTGCACTCTAACCTAAATCAGAATGGTTATCAATTTATCTAATCAGGAAACCTCCCACTGTACCGTCCAATTCTCCTCCAAACCTGAAAGGAGAATTAGTCGGGATCACCCGAGGAGTAAACAAACTCATCAGTGGGAATCGGGATCCAACTATCATCGCATGATAACGTGATGGAATCCACTCACGTTATCACACTCCAGATGGTATGCGCATATCTGGAAAGTTTCAGTTTCTTTAGAAACTCCCGATATGATTTTTGCCCCATGCTCTTATGACCTTGACGAAGGACAACATATCATAAGTCGCATGTCAAGTTCTACCCGTCATTATCCAGGTTAATTTGAACCCACCTGTACATACCCTTGACGAAGTCCAAAATAGTAGTACGACTGTCCCAAACCAACGCATCTATCTATGCTGCAGAAAAGTAACAAATAGCTACCATACACTATGCCTTGACGAAGGCGTTGAACATAGCATGAATACTATATGCTACCTTTTTGAAATGACGGAAGGCTACGAATGATTTTTGGCGAAAAACCTTTAACGTAATGAACATGATATCGTTGAAGGAACCAGATAGATTTCTATAAAAAATATAGTGGCGAAAACCTTTGCTAAAGAGGTCACTCCCGGTGAAGGGATCTCGGCTCTTTCCCCGTAGAATGAGGTGCAGGATATTCCAACTGAATACTATGATGCAAAGCAAAAGTAATCGACTATAGTGAAGTTATTGCCCTGACGTAAACTTCTATCCAAGGGGTCACTCCCGGTGAAGGGATCTCGGCCCTTGCCTCGTCGACTGAGGTGCTGGATATTCATAACCGAATACCACTGTGCAAAACAAAAGAGAACCTCCTTTCAATAAAAGTTTTTTGAAAAAAATGTTCCAACAACATCAGAATAGGTTTGTTTAGCTTGCATTGATCCGAATCAACGCAGCCCCATCAATTGATCACACCAATAAAGAACGAAAATATGATGTACGTATATGCCATCCGCATTCGCCACTGGGTCCCGTCATCACCCGTTAGGTTACTTAACTAACGACAGAGCGGGGACTAGACTAGCACGAATGCAAAACATATACAACATCTACTAGTATATATATCAATATATAATATTCGCTCAAGGCGTGATAAAATGCAACATCACAGAAATGTAATAAGCATCATAGATTAATACAGATATCTGGGATCCCCGAGTTTCACAGACCCGCTACTGAAACCCGACGTTCCCCTGGTTGTGTGGATAGCCTGTGCAATGAAATCCTAGACCCCTACGGGCGCGACAAGTTACCCGCCAAAACCTGAAGCGAGGCAGCCCCGTTCAGCAACGTGAATGGACCACCCAGCACTTCACGAAATCCGGTAACTTGGGCACCCATCCTTGGGTCAACCTATACCCCCTACGAGTGCGGCGAATATCCCGCCAATTCTAGAGTGAAGCCCCCTCCGTCTCAACGCCATGAGATGCGGGCCCATTGCCCTCTAGAACTCGGCTATCCGTGCACCCCTCCGCGGGGTAATCATAGTACAGAAAGTAAAATATACAACGGGTACATCGACCTCAGCCCGGTCGTGCCCCAAAAGAATAATATACAAACAGGCAGTGACGGCAGTCCACATGTCGGACGCTCGCCCCGCAATATCAAATGTACATAAATAACCAAACTGAACTAACATTGCATCCAGGCTATCCCCACGATAAATCCGCAATATCACAGCACAACACAGAACATCAACGTGAATGTCACGTTCGCAAATCCATCTAAAAGAACTATAGCAATTAGACAGGATTTACCAATCAAATGACATTCACGGTCGCAGATATAATGTAAATACTGTGAACTAACATGTTTAAAATTTTCGATCGATTAAATTTCCCGAAGTGGGCCCCAAGCACTACTGTAGCACTTAAAATAAATCTGGGCCCAAAAAGAATATACCAGAAACCCTATTTCCATGTCAGAAACCCACTGTAGAAATTTGGTGCAGTAAGGCCACAATTTGGCGGCGGTTCCGCGGCCAAAACGTGGTTTTGGCCGCTGATCCGCCGTACTACAGTAACTTCAGCCGACCAAATCTTCACAGAATGCATAAAAAACCCAGCACGTATTTTTACAATGTACCAAATAATTTTTAGAGCACCGTAAAAATTCGACAGAAACATTACATGGAAACGCGGTTTTTGGAAAATCCATTCGATCGAACTTTTAAACACGTTAGAGCAAGCTAGACTAGGTTAATAGCGTGGCTCTGATACCAATGTAAGTGCACGGCAGCGCCCCAGTCGTCATTCCGAGGCCAAAATGCGAAAACGAAACTTTTCAAAAACTTGTAAACCGGCACTACCGTGCACTATAAAACCCGGATCGGGCCATTAACCTAATCCTAGCAAACTAGAGAAAGGTAGAAAGCTATACCGAGCGATCCGTGTCCTTCGGTCTTCGGCCTCCACTCCGATCTCCTCGCGGAATCTCCGGTCTTCATCTCCTCGTCGGAACGGGCACCACATCTTCGGGTTCTATTACGGGCTCCCACCTCTGGACCGAGGCAACTCGGGCACGAAGTTGGCGAGTCGACATGTCCAAGAATACTGTAGATGAAGTGTAGAAAGCTTTGTCTCATTGGGGTTGAGAAGTTGCCATGATGGAGTTGGAGAATAATGAACTTTGGAGATATGGAATTTTTGTGGCAAGTAGAGAAATGAGATGAAGAAATTTCCCACACAAAATGAACCTCTCCCACTCTCACATGAATGTGGCCGGCCTCTCTCATGGTGGAGGGAAAAATGGAATGATAATGCAAGAGAGAAATGAGAGTGATATCAAAGAAAAAGATCACATCAATTTCAAATCCCATCCTTTCATAATCAAATCAACTCCTTTCTCATTAATATAAAACATGATGAGAAAAATGGAATCAAATGTGCTAGAATACTCATGAAGCCCCCATTTAAAAATAAACCCCTCCACAATTGCTAATTTGCACATTTGCAAATTAGCCCCTCCATCAGAAAAATCTGGCCGTGAAGGAACAAAGGAAAACTCGCCGAAATGGAATGCAAACTGGCAACTTCAAAAAACTGATCCCGTCATAAATTACAGGAAAACCCCGCGACTGTATATACATACCGGCATTTGTATTCCGACCGAATACAAATGCAATGAGACAAAATCTACACTGTACAATACTAGGATCCGGCTTAAACCAAAGCCCGTTAGTATTATCCGTCCGATCATGATCCATGCAATACCGCACGTATATGATCGAACCCTGCCATATCTCCATACGGCCTCTACAGCGTTTCACCCGAAACTTGAGAAACTGTCTGTGGGGGACTCTAAAAACTCGTCAATACTTTGGCTGTGGATTTAACCACTAGCACGTCAGAGGTATTAGCCATACGTAACGGGCTACCAGGTATTGACTAAAAGGGACGTCTGTGAGCGAACTCTTCCTGACACCCTACTGAGCCTGTCAGTGACAATATCCGTACAGTCCGGTCCGTTCGTCTATGAGCATCGCATAGCGGGCCTAGGGGGTTGGTAAAAGTCAGACCCCCAATAGCGGTACAAGTCGTGTCGGGGTGTAGCCCAGAACACCCTGAGATATTACTGGAATACCTACCAGTAAATTTCCTGCCTTGGCCAAGGACTTCGTGTAATGGCTCTCCTAGACACAGCGTGACCTCACCCCCAATACTTGGAGAGACGAACCCTTGCAGATCTGCTCACTGCCTCCATGTAGCTCGGGACTGTACCCAACTAAAACCTGTTTGCACGACTCCTTTGAGCGTGATAGGGTAGTAATCAAAGCACAGTGGGAACTCACACGAGAAAAATGACGATCTCAGGTCGATGAACTAAACTGTACACATGTCACCAGGGAACTGCTATCTGACATCAGGTATAATTCCAACTAGCATGTTCCCGGCGAGTCATGTCCGGTGTACTCATAACCCAATGAGCACCTGTATACATCTTAGGTGAACCAACTGACACCAGTGGCTTGTAAGATCGGCCACCGCCCCTCGTCGGGGTCTCGACTGTATACACTAGTCTACTCTGAAGTATCGATGCCCTGTCTCGAAACTTCCACGACTAGGGACCTTTTAAGGATGTGCTTATAGACCCCAGCTCCCACGTATATGATCGCCCTCATACTGCTGGTAATCAAGCAAGAATCCTAGGGGCTCTATCAACGTGCAATAGTGATCAGTAATGTCACCTAAAGCAGTACACGATGATAAAGATAAACCAGATAGCATACTATCATCTTGAGTAAGACTGTCCTACCGGTATAGGTCCTCCCTCAATCATTGCAATCACGCGCCTGTGATCTAATAATTGACTCTGAGGGCACTATCTCCAACAGTCGGGTGGATGGCGTATAGCACCCCCGCAAAGTTTTGTTGGAAACTGATTTATAGAATATGGTTAAGGAAACCTAAATTAGGAAACTAGGGTTAGAATGAAGATAGCTATGAAACCATATTAGAAACTACAGGATAGTTAAAAGTGATATGTTACGACTATCATAGGACGACGGAAATTAAGGATGACGTTTAGCGATACTGCCGTTTAGGGTACTGTAGGACTAGAAAATCGATGTAGATGCGTCATCCGAACCATACATTTTTCTAAATCGAAGAATCGTATGTATCTTTTAATATATACCTTGAGGGATGTTGCGGATTTTCAAATGATATCATTTCCTTAAAACACCGTAACCCCTATTTTCAAAACTACGATTTGCTTCTTTTAAAAATATGCTTGTATGGTTCGGGTGTGTATGTTAGATTAGATATAGAGATAGAATGTTTATGTAAACTCGACTTGATGTGAGATATAAATGCGATGAAAGAATATGAGACGGATATGATAATATGTTGATATGATGATATTGTTAGGCCGGATGCCGATTGATTGATTGACCGACTCGATCAAGTTAGATATGTATACCCGTCAACATTTGCATATGATTTACCTTATGCTGCATTCATGTTATTCGCATCGCATTACTTATACTTGTGTTAGTATACCTGCACCATTATCGATGATGTGTATGTTACGCGTACACTGATTGTAGGCTCAGACACTTCATCATCGATAATTGCCATGTCACTACACAGTAGGATTGCTGCATCATGATATGACCCTTCGCATAACCTGCTTGCGTATATACATATTGTACCTACATAGAGGACTGGTTTTTATTGGGAGATTGGGAACCGCAGGATATATTTTAAAAACTGGAATCATTTTAAAAGGGTGGTTTTCCCTTAATATGTCATATCACTGTTCCATGTTGCATGATACACAGATATGCTCGCATTTTTCTTATATGTCGCATACATCATGCTCTATTATTTTACGCACTGAGATATGCTATTTTCATGAGATTTCTGGATTAGAGAACTGTGGACATTTCAAAAGAGATTATGTGTTATTTTAAAAAACCCGGTTTCTCTTGATATGATATTTCAGTGCGTCCACCATGTGTTTTCTCGGTTCTGAGAGCAACATGTGAAACCCGATTCGAGGAGGCGGATGAGGCTGATTGCGGGTATATGGTGGATCCGGTATGGTACCCCGGGGCGAGAACGGATCGCTGCGCAGTAGACGGTGAGCCTGGCAGAGGGACTACTACCTACCGGTGATAGTATTTGGGCTCAGCGGATATCCGAAGGATATCGACCGGAGTCGAGAGATGACAGGGGCCGATCCGGACTGACGGAGCCCGTAGGCTGATTCGGACTGACGGAGCCCGATATATGAGGATTTACGTGCCGATGCTGGGCACGGTTTTCATGATGTTTTCTAGTGTCGATGCTAGGCACTCAGGTTCCATGATTTTGATGTTTCGTGAGGGACACCGTTGATATATATCCTCAAACTTTCATGCACACTCTATTATGATATTTACGTGCATACAGACATTGATTTTATGGGTGGACGAGATCCACGTGCATACAGACATTAATTATATGGGTGGACGAGATCCACATGCATACATGCATTGATTATTACCGTTGGACGTTGTCCGCATGCATATAGGTATTGACTACCTTGTTGGCACATATACAGACCCGGTCACCCTAGATATCATAGTATTACCTTTATGATATAGTTGACCTAGAAGTCGTTGTTTATTCGATTTCTATCTGTTGATATTTTTCTACTCACGAGTTGGCAACTCACCCCCGTTGTGCCACAATTCTTGCAGGTTGACCGCTTGGATCAGTAGCGGCTTCGCTGGCACACAGTTGCATTCGGGTGTTCTGCATTGGTAGGTGGGACATTTGTATCGTACTCACTTATATCTATATTTCATGTTGTATCTAGTTAACTCCATCAATCAAAAATTTATGAATTTTATAAGTAATGAGACTTGGTGGGATTGTGGTTGCGAGACTTAGAGCGAGGGGTTTTCCACTACTTGTGGTTTATATGTCTTGCATTTCTTTATCTTTTGTGGTGAACTTCGTCGTTTGGCGTCGTATACTTATTTATACTATATTGCATGGTTGTGATCCTCCGTTTGGCGAACAGCTAGCTCCCGCATGGGGATGCTTTTATCTTTATTATGTATTTGTGGTTTTGGATCAAAATATACAAAGGAGGTGCTGCCCAAATTTTTAAAAGACGAAATATGTTTTCAAACTAAGTAAATTTCACTTGCATCATTCATGTTCCTTTTCTATGCATTAAGAAAACTTGATTACATTATACCTTTATTTTTCTTAAAAGGTTTAGATTTCTGGGTTTCAGCTTACTTGAATTCCGTTACGCCTTTAGATGTTGCGTGATTCAAGTGCTAGTCACGAGCTAATATTTCAGGTCATGACAAAGTTGGTATTAGAGCGCTAGGTTTAACCTTTGTTCGAGTCTACGTTTGACTATGCGGAGTCTAGGGCCGGTATGTATTTCGGAACCTTGGCTTGACCTTATGGAACTTAGACTTGAACGGGGGGGTATTAGACCCGAACTTTCGTTTCATAGGCTGACCCTGATTGATGGAGTAGGTAGCTTGAGTAGAGTGACGTATCGTACGTATGTTCCACGGCATATTTACGATACGATACTCCACATAAGAAACCTTAGGATGTACATATTTTGAGATCGGTTATTCTCTTCGTATCCATGATTATACATCCATTTGAGAGCCTCGATTCTATTAGTTTCGTGATCATACTTTCATTGATGTTGTTCCTTCTTATGATCATGTATCCATTATGGATCTGACGTTTCCTTTCTTGCTGTTGATCTGCTCTCTTCGATACTCGATTGAGGTTCCTGTCACCATTGTTTGAGCGCAGATTGAGCTGCTGCTAGTATTGCGGTCAGGGCGAGCTCGTCATGGACGAGGACTGACCATCGTGTTTTCTGGTGACACGGGAACGTCTCGAGTTAGTATTTATATTATGACCTCTCGGGTGAGGCGAGTGTTTGGTTTTGCACCGGATGATCAGGCCATCGATAGAACCGCGAGTTGCGAGAGGACCGTTGATGTACAACATACCTCAGAGATTTTAATGTCGCCTACCGTGCAGACAGATGACGTGGCTGTTGCTGAGATTGATGGAATGTCGCTTCCAGAGCTTATGAGCTGAGATCGCCAGAGCTTCCAGGCAGAAATACGACAGATGATAGCTAGTCTACCCCGATTTGAGAGACGAAGGTGATTCGGCAGATTGATGCACCGACGCAGGCCCAGTTGAGTTGAAGATTTCCAGCGTGGAGAGTCTTACTCAGATCTAGAGCAGACCGATCCAGAGATGACCGCCGATATATCGCCTTTCCTGGAGGATTGAGGCATTGTTAAGCATGCGGGCGAAGAATATTCACATGTTGTATAGGCGAAGCTAAAAAGTTTGAACGAGTGTCAGAAACCCATTTTCCCAAGTTTAAAGTGTTCGGAGGAACGTGCAGGTAATTATGTGGACCCTCTAGAAGAATGAAACCCTAACTCGACATGATGACCATGGAACCGCTATGAACCTTAGGGTTTGTAGCAGTCTAGCGGTGCCATCAGTGAGGCTTGGGTTTGCCCTTCTACAGCCGTTCCAGAGGTGCTGTGTGTTAGTTATATGTATGCCCTAGCGGCCATTACTGTACATTGGATGTATATTGTAGTGGATGCTGGGACATATATAGGGATGACTTTCTTGCTCGACATGATAGTATGCTATCTGGTTGCTCTTTACCTTAACATGTACACAGATTGTCTCTCTATTACATGTTGGTAAAGCCCTTAGGATGTGTACTTGACTACCTGGACTATGATGCGGATCATACTAGTGGGGACATGGTAGTCCATAAGTACATCCTTCAAAGTCCCTAGTCGTGGGTGTATCGAGACGGGGCATCGATATACCAGAGTAGACTAGCGTGTACCTTCTCGACCCATACAGATGGGCGATGGATGATCCCATATCCATTGGTGTTTGACATCAGAGGAGATATATGGGTGCTCAGTAGAGACTGGGTACACTGGACGGACTCGTCGAGAACTCCCAGATGGTATTATACCTTACGTCAGATGGCAGTTCTCTGGTGACACTGGTACAGAGTAGTCTGTTGACCCGAGATCGTCATAGAGTCTTGTGTGATTCCCACTGTGCTTTGATTTCCATCTTACCACGTCCAAGAGGGCGTGCAAAACGGTATTTTTTGGGTACAGTCCCGAGTCATATGGAGGCAATGAGCGATAGGAGGGGATTCGTCTCTCCCGGTATAGGGAGTTGATGTTGCACTGTGTTCAATTGGCTATAATAGGAAGTCCCTGGCCAGGGCTGATCAGAGAATTGCTGGTAAGTGTTACCAGTAGTTTCTCGACCCGTTATGAGCCTCATATCGACACGACTTATCGAGCTATTGGGGTCTGACGTTTACCACCCCTAGGCAAGATATGCGACATATCAGACGAACAGACCGGACTATACGGTAGTGTTACTGGTTGGATTCACTGGAGTGTGAGCGGGCTTGCTCGTCGATCTTCTGATCGCTCAATACCCGGGTGGCCGTTACGTTTAGCAGACCGCTTGCGGCTTGTGGGTGTTTGATATGATCATCACCTGCTGCCGGCGTATTGTCGAGTCTTTAGAGTCCTATACAGAGGTTTCCTGGCTCAAGCGAAACGAAATAGGAGCGCATATGAGATATGTGCGGGACCGAGAATAATAACAGTATGTGATACTGTATTCGATTCTCGCGATTTATAACATTGATCGGTTATATGCGTTATAGCCGGGTTATCGGATCAAGTGTTGATTCGATAAGTTGTTACTATTGATATTAGTCGGTTATATGTGATATGACCGGATCGTTAAATCAAGTGTTGATTTAATGATTTAATGTATAATTATATATATTTGATATATTACTTTGCATTAACTAGTATTGGTTCACTTTAAATGGATTTTCTCACTTGGATTGTGCACATTGTATATGTGATATACTTTTGTACACAAGATTGTATCATGTTTGATGATGCATGCTAACATGGGTTTGTGTAAAGACTAAACCATGGTTATATGAATGGTTAGGGTTTTGTTTTCTTTTTGATTTATCTTATTTAGATATTCATTTTGAAAATGATAAGCATAAAAGGAAAATGGTGGCTTTGTTTGTTTTCTAGTTGAAGCTTCTTGAACATTTGACCAAAGTGACCATTTTGTCTCATGCTTAACCCTAACCACTCCATTTAACCCTAGTCTATTCTTTACACCTAACCAAGGTTAGGATATGATAAGTATTCATATTATTATTCATTTTAAAGAATACTTATGATTTCTTCTTCTTCTTCAATGAAGAAACCTTCACTTCATCAATGGTGATTGATGAAAATGAGTGAGAAATCCAATTCTAAAGTCTATCCACTTCCTATTTCTTCATCCTCTACCTCTTGCCAAGTAGTAGAGTGTGTTTTCTTTACAAGTTTTTGGACTTGGTGAAGTTGGAGCTTGATCTAGCGATGCCTCGACGTACATCATCTTCGGCATCGTCGTCGATGACCTAGCCCGTCCATTCTCCGATGAAGCCGACGCTAGAGCCCGGGGTTCGACTTGGACAGCGAGGAGACTTCATTGCGGAGCTATGGAGGTGGAGCACCGGATCTACAAAGGTTGTATTTCCGTTTACTTATAGTTTAGTTGTAAACTAGCTCGCTTTATCGCCTAAACATCTAGCCAACGATCTAGTCTAGGGTTTCTCGGCACCGTATTTTTAGAAAATGGCATGGTTGATGCCTTGTGAGACCTCTTGAGAGTGCCTAGGAACCCTACAGTGGTATCAAAGCCTAGCTAGAGCCTTAGGCGATGCGTAGACGGAATTGGAAGTCCGATCGGACCGAAACCCAAACCCTAATTTGCTCTCTGGACTTTTTCCAATAATTGGGTTTTTTCCAGATTAAAAATATGCAGAAAATTCAGCAGGAAATTCTAAGAATTATGATGCAAAAATTACCTAATGATCTTTCTAAAGTGCGGCGGAACCGCGGCATTAGCGTGCTAATACGGCTGTTCCGCGGCCCTTTTGTCTTATCTCCCATTGAATTTTGCACAGTAATTCCTATTTGGCAGTGCTGGTTTTCCTGGGAATTTTTAATCTGAAATAAAGAGTTGAGTATTTTGGGTTGTATTGGGAGTTCGTACATTCGATCGGATTGTCAAACTTTGTCTATGTGTTTTTCCGGATATTTTAGAATATGTTAAAAAGTTCGACCGGATATAAATACCCAACTTTTCCCCTGCCGGAAAATTTCCAAGTGTTGGATTTTTCCGTGGTTTAAAGACGTTCTAAGTAGTGCAAGTAACGCGATGGTCTCTCTAGAAGATAACAAACCTTAACTCGATTATGTGACCGTCTTGAACTGCCCTTTGAACCTTAGGGTTTGGGGCAGTACGGCGTGCCACATGTGAGGCGTTGGCTTGACCCTTCTACGGCTGGACCGTTGGTACTGAGGCATGAACTGAATGTTTTTAGATTTATTTCATGTGTTGAGCTGTTTCGGGAAAACTTAGGTGTTCGAATGTTCGATCGGAAAGTTTAACATTTTCTATTTATCTGGAATGGGATACAACAATTGGAATTCACAAGCAGTTATGAGATAACTGAATGAATGTTATAAACATAGCACTTTAGTCTCACTTGATCGGTTGCCACGGAATTTTGATGTGATCAAAAGTCCGTCGCAATCACGTAGTGTACGCGGATACTCGCCGGGTAAACTTAATAGACAGCCTCACTCCATAGCCCCGACCAAGTGACTGTAGGAGAACCCCGTCGCCGAAAGCATCCGTTCGGGTGCTCACGGTAGCGGTGTTCCGCCTTGGTGCACTTCGTCGACGGCATCGGGGGAGCGGCCGCCTACTAAAGTTTGCGACGAGCATTCGATCAGGATGTCGGCAATCTTGTTTAATTGCCCGACTTGATATTGAAAAGAGTTTTCGATAATGAGACTAAAATGTGGGGTTTATAATTGTTAGGCATGCGATGTCTAAGTATTTCATTTGATTAGGCATATGATGTCTAAAGAGGTTGCGGATTCCAACTGTTGTAGTTTTATACTTTCTTTTCTGTGACCGTAAGTGTAATATGTGATATCGCCGGTTTCGTTGCTATATGTCATCTGTAAGTTCACGGCGGCGCCCCGGCCGTCAACCCGACGGCCGAACGCGGAAACGGTGGTAAACTTAAAATTTTGCGGACTTTGCAAAACGGCACCACCGCGCACTAAACCCCGGATCGTGCCATTAAACTTATTCTAGCAACTAAAGAGAATGGGTTAGAGATATACCGACGATCCAAGTCCTCCGGTCTTCATCTCCACTCCGATCTCCTCGCGGGATCTCCGTCCGTCTCCTCCTCGTCGGAAAGGGCACCACGAAACCGGGTACTTTTACGGGCTCCCACCTCGATACTGAGGCAACTCGAGCATGAAGCCGGCAACTCGACATGCTCAAGATTTGCTGTAGGAATATAGTGTAGAATCATAGTCTCTCTTTTGGGGTTTGGTTGCCATTTGTGGATGATGGAGGAATGGTGTATAGAAAATTGGTGCTTTCAATTTTCTAGCAATGGAATGAGATGAAGAATGATATGCACAAAAATGAATCACTCTCATTTTTCTTCCTCTCTTTTCTTTTCTTCTTCTCTCTTTCTTTTTCTTAACCATGAAAACCTTCTTGCATCAAGTGAGAAGAATGAATGATGGTGGAGGAATATGAATATGAAGGGAGGTGATGGTAGTAAAAGGTGGAGGGTAACCATATCCAAAACATAATCATGATCACAAATCAAATCCATTTCAAATCCTCTCTTATCACCATAAGTGCATGAAAAGCAAAGATGCTTATCATATCAAACCTTATGCAATAAAACCCTCCACAAAAGTAATTTGCAAAACTGCAAATTACCCCCTCCATCAGAAAAGTCCGGCCGGGAAAGAACAAAGGAAAACCGGCCGGAACGGAAAGCAAACTGGCAACTCCAGAAAACTGGTCCCGTAATAAATTACAGGAAAACCCCCATACTGTGCATACACACCCGCATCTGTATTCCGACCGGATACAGATGCAACGAGACAGAATCTACACTGTACTATACTAGGATCCGGCTTAAACCAAAGCCGGCTAGTAATATCCGTCCGATCCTGATTCGTGCAATACCGCACGTATCTGATCGAACGCTGCCATATAACTATACGGCCACTAGTACAAACCGTCCGATCCTGATCCGTGCAATACCGCACGTATCTGATCGGACCCTGCCATATCTCCATACGGCCTCTACAGCGTTTCGCCCGAAAGCTTGAGTAACTGGAAGTGTGGTGGACTCTAAAGACTCGTCAATACTATGGCTGTGGATTTAACCACTAGCACGTCAGAGGTATAAGCCAATACGTGACGGGCCACCAGCTATTGACCAAAAGGGACGTCGATGAGGAAGCTCACCCCGACACCCAACTGAGCCTGTCAGTGACAATATCCGTACAGTCCGGTCCGTTCGTCTATGAGTATCGCATGGCGGGCCTAGGGGGTTGGTAAAAGTCAGACCCCTAAAAGCGGTACAAGTCGTGTCGGAGTGTAGCCCAGAACACCCTGAGATACTACTGGAATACCTACCAGTAAATCTCCTGCCTTGGCCAAGGTCTTTGTGTAATGGCTCTCCTAGACACAGCGCGACCTCACCCCCAATACCGGGAGAGACGAAACCCCCGAAGATCCGCTCACTGCCTCCATGTGGCTCGGGACTGTACCCAACTAAAACCTGTTTGCACGACTCCTTTGAGCCGTGGTAGGGTAGTAATCAAAGTACAGTGGGAACTCACACGAGACAAATGACGATCCCCAGGTCGATGAACTAACCTGTACACATGTCACCTGGGAACTGCTATCTGACGTCAGGTATAAGACCAACTAGCATGTTCCCGGCGAGTCCTGTCCGGTGTACTCATAACCCAATGAGCACCTGTATACATCTTAGGTGAACCTACTGACACCAGTGGCTTGTGAGACCGGACACCGCCCCTCGTCGGGGTCTCGACTGTATACACTAGTCTACTCTGGAGAATCGATGCCCTGTCTCGAAACTCCCACGACTAGGGACCTTTTAAGGATGTGCTTATAGACTCCAGCTCTCACTTATATGATCGCCCTCATACTGCTGGCAGTCAAGCAAGAATCCTAGGGGCTCTATCAACGTGCAATAGCGACATGTCAGGTCACCTAAAGCAGTACACGATGATAAAGGTAAACCAGATAGCATACTATCATCTTGAGTAAGACTGTTCTACCGGGATAGGTCCTCCCTCAATCATTGCAATCACGTGCCTGCGATCCAATAATTGACTCTGAGGGCACTATCTCCAACAATCTCCCACTTGCACTCAAGGCTAATTATTGCGATGTCGCATACTCACAGCCCGTGTGATACCGAACACCCAACTCCTCTACTAGTCAGTCTCACAAATCCCGTTTGTGAAACTATTGCGGTCGAGGAATAGCCTCAGTGAGTGGATCCGCCTAGAAGTTTCTTTCTATGTCTCTCTATATCTCAAGTTCGCGGAGAAAGCCATCTCCCGAAATGAGCAATACCTGTCTTAGAATGTATCTGGATGTCTGATGGGACATAGCTCATAAATGAACTCCAAATCCAAACTTCTTAGACTGTATCGTCAACTGAACTTAATCAGTATCCTGCGCCATGCTACCCTCAGTATTGCCTTGGATCACCTGTCCAAAATACTGCCCCTCGTCAGAGGGAAAAACTATAACTCTGACAACCTCCTTGTCGTCCAGGTCACCTTGGAAGCCTGGAATGATAACCGTCTCCTAAAAGAGGCAGCCGTTATCATATCCCTAGAACAGCCACTTATGTTCTAAAACTGCTTCCGACTGTTTCTCCAGAATTGGATCAATATCAACTTATTGCATCTAGTGCAAGAACAACATCTGGTGTGGTACTTGACATCTCATGATTGACTCAATTGCCTAAGCAAGTGATCTGCCAATCATGCACATTCCTCTCTACTTTAGTCTAAAAGACACCTTTAGAGAGGGCGACTCCATTACTTGCAGGTACACTACCGTGCCAGGAGTCGTCCATTCTAAATACTCATAGAATGCTGTCAAGGTACCCAGATTAGGAAACCACCCAAATCTAGATCTAAAACCATAGATCTAGTAACCAGTATGTCTGATATAATGTCCAAGTCCTTTGTGGAGAAACCACTGTGTGACGACCAAAGTATAACCGATCGTAGTAAAGGAATATCACTTCTTACTACCTTCTCAACAGATCCATCCACTATTCTGATGACGTCAAACCTATGACTGTCACATCAGAAACAGATGATCTATCTCCGCTACATCTGCTTTAGTCTATAAATAGACATAAGCCTGATGTCCACCAATGCTTCCGCTGCTCCCACTGACTACGACAACCCTCTGGCAGAGTCATATACACGTACACTTCTGAAGCTAGTTCAGAACGACGCTATACTCATCCTCCTGCCGGGTCTCGCAGCCTGGAACAACAGCAATGGCAAGTGTGGGTAAACAAGAACTTCCCTGTCACCGTCCTTGAGGCTACCGGAGTACCTCTCGGGTGCCTGAAGTTACCCACCTTATCTGCGGAGTGGCCAATGGAATGTCAAATCAGATTGAATCTTTAGGTTCCTTATCAAATCTTCAGTAATCGTTTGCGGTTCTGGAATCACTTCCAGTTCTACCATACTCCCACTGCTGTTTTTGAAAAAATCCATTTTTAACAAAACTGTGGCGAGTCTTGAACAATATTTCTATTGATCTCCCAGATGGTAGAAAATCAACCCTCGTCATAGCCTGGGTCAACCCACAAACAGTCATTACAGAAACGTGCCTATGAGTTATCCAGAGTCTGGTTTTAAGCATAAGCCGGACAACTCCCCGTACCTTAACATCGTTAAGATATGAACTGTTCTATATCCAATATAGAACCAGAGGCACTGATTTAATTGAACCAGATTCAAATCATGCAGCTGTCTCCAGTGCATGTCAACAGAATGGAAGGAGGTCGATCAGCGTTACTCAACTTAGGAATACTTCCAATCATGAGTAACCTGAAAGAGAAGCAATTTCTCTTTATCATTACTATTAACTGAATACCATACACAAGTATCTACATCTTCGATCACTTTGAAGAATCCCGATACTTGCTATACCTGGTTCTCTACTCTATTCAAATACCTATAACTCCTCAAAACTTAGACCCTGTGTTTCTACGAAATACATGTCTAAGAACTAGAGAAGTCAAAAGTGAATAGAATATAGTATGAGGACCAACCCCTCTGTCCTAATGGACACTGGACAACATACAATACTCTGTATAAGTCCGCTGAGTCTAACAACTATTTCACTGTGTGTTGTAGGTTGAAAACTGTACTAATGGTTAAGAAGAATTACACCGCTGTTCAATGCTCCTTACCTAACCATCCACTGATATAGGTAAATGTCGTAGACATAATATCAAAAGGTATATCTCACTCTATGAAAATAGACGTACAGATATATCAATTTGAAATTGGTGCACAACAGCGGATATTCAAAACCAAATATTTGCCGACCGGCAAACAACCCAGATGATCTCCTCAAATATCACCGATTACAACGAATCCCGATATAATGAGGATGATCACCTAACTCCCAATAACTTACTCCCACTCATCATCTGTAAAACCATACAGATGTGAGAATCATACCTGGTAAATACATACCCTGGAGTAAGTGTCTAATCGGGAAATCAGTTTTCTTTTAATAGTACACAGCTGAACTGAAACATTAAAATGTTTCGATGGGGTATCCCGGTATTCTTAATAATGCCTCTTCCATTATCCAGATTCACAATTATAACCGTATAATTCTTTGCCACTTCTCCAAATCCCTTCATATGTCTTTAGTCATTACCTTCTGCACACCCCTTTAGGCCAATTGGTTTTCTTCCTTCCCTACCGTTCGGCACCAGCCTATGGTTTGGAAGAAGACTATCCAAAAAGCATAAAGGGTGTACTGTCCTAATCCTAGGAGCACTCGCAACGCGAGAGAAGGTGAAGATAAAAGACACCTGAATGTACTTTATTCCTATTTCTCCTGAACCAGGATCCATCCCCGAACTGGAACAAGTTCCTTTCGAGTTCGTATATAACCATACGATGGATTATCCAATAAAATGGGATCTTCGTAGTGATACGGAGTGTCCTGGAGAAATACAAAGGTGATTTAAGATTGGCGAAGAAATACTTGGTTTGGTCGTGAATAGCAGTCGCAATTTACTTTGCCCTCTTACTAATCCCTTGCTTTGTCTGAACTTAATACCTTCTGTACACTGTTTAGGCTAACTGGTTTTCTTCATTTCCTACCGGTCGGCACCAGCCTATGGTTTGGAAGAAGACTATCCAATTTGCATAATAGGTGTACTACTCCTAAACTAAGGAGTACTCGCAACCTGAGAGAGGGTGAAAAGAAAAGACAACTGAATAGTCCTATCCGTTTTCTCCAGAACCGGAAACCATCCTCGAATAAATCCCTTCGAGTTCGTATCTAACCATACGATGGTTTTGTCCAATGGAAGTGGACGTTCGTAGTAATACGGGGTGTCCTGGAGAAAAGGGTAAAAGTAGGAGTGGCAATGAGGTTCGCAACTCTGACAATCCAAAAGCCAGTGTTAAGAAGGTTCGGTCAACTTGGTCACTGAGTCAAAGTCTTAGGGTCGGGTCAATGGTCGCTGCCAAAGAGAGAGAGAAAAGAAACACTCAGCGTGCACTCTAACCTAGATCAGAATGGTTACCAATTTATCTAATCTGGAATCCTCCCACTATACCTCAAATTCTCCTCCAAACCTGAAAGAAGAATTAGTCGGGGTCACCCGAGGAGTATACTAACTCATCAGTGGGAATCGGGATCCAACTCTCATCGCATGACAACGTGACGGAATCCGCTCACGGTATCACACTCCAGAAGGTATGCGCATATCTGGCAAGTTTCAGTACTTTTGAAACTCCCGATGTGATTTCTGCCCCATGCTCTTATGACCTTGACTTTGGCCAACATATCATAAGTCACATGTCAAGTTCTACCCGTCATTCTCCAGGTTAATTTGAATCCACCCGTACATACCCTTGACTTTGGCCAAAATGGCAGTACGACTGTCCCAAACCAACGCATCTATCTATGCTGCATATGAATACCCCAATAGCTACCAATCACTGTGCCTTGACTTTGGCCAACATACACAGCTTGAATACTATTGACCACCCATATGAAACGACGGAGGGCTACGAATGGTTTCTGGCGAAAACCTTTAACGTAAAGAACTTGATATCGTCGAAGGAACGGATAGCTTTTAAAAATATAGTGACGAAAACCGTTGCTAAAGAGGTCACTCCCGGTGAAGGGATCTCGGCTCTTTCCCCGTAGAATGGGGTGCAGGATATTCCAAATGAATACCACGGTGCAAAGCAAAAGTAATCGGCTATAGTGAAGTCATTGCCCTGACGCAAACTTTTTGTCCAAGGGGTCACTCCCGGTGAAGGGATCTCGGCCCTTGCCTCGTCGACTGAGGAGCAGGATATTCTAACTGAATACCACAATGCAAAACAAAAGTGAACGTCCTTGCAATAACAGCTTTTTTGAAAAGTGTTCCAACAACATCAGATTAGGTTTGTTTTTAACTTGCATTGATCCGAATCAATGCAGTCCCATCAATTGATCACACCACAAAGAACGAAAATATACTGATGTACGTATATGCCATCCGCATTCGCCACTGGGTCCCGTCATTACCCGTTAGGTTAGCTTACTAACGACAGAGCGGGGACTGGACTAGCGCGGATGAAAAACATATACAACATCTACTAATATATATACCAATATATTATATTTCGCTCAAGGCGTGAAAAGAAATGCAACATCACAGAAATGAACAGCATCACAGAACAATACAGATATCTGGGATCCTCGGGTTTCACAGAGCCACTACTGAAACCCGACGTTCCCCTGGTCGTGTGGATAGCCTGTGCAATGAAATCCTAGACCCCTACGGGCGCGGCAAGTTACCCGCCAAAACCTGAAGCGAGGCAGCCCCCTTCATCGCCGTGAATGGACCACCCAGCACTTCACGGAATCCGGTAACTTGGGCACCCCTCCTGGGTCAACCTGTACCCCCTACGAGTGCGGCGAATAGCCCGCCAATCCCAGAGTGAAGCCCCCTCCGTCTCAATGCCATGAGATGCGGGCTTGTTGCCCTCTAGAACCCGGCTATCCGTGCACCCCACCGTGGGGTAATCCTAGTACAGAAAGTAAAATATACATACAACGGGTACATCGACCGCAACCAGGTCGTGCCCCAAAAAGAATAATACAAACAGGCAGTGACGGCAGTCCACATGTCGGACGCTCGCCCCGCAATATCAAAAGTACATAATACCACCACAACTGTACTAGCATTGCATCCAGGCTATCCCCACGACCGATCCGCAACATCACAGCATAAACATAGAACATCAACGTGAAAGTCACGTTCGCAAATCCGTCTAACCGGGCTATAGCAGTTAGACCGGATTTACCGATCGAGTGACATTCACGGTCGCAGATATAATGTAAATACTGTGAAATAATGTGTTTGAAATATCCGATCGATCAAAAATTAACAAGTGGGCCCTCAAACAAAACTGTAGCACTCACAGAAACCCTGGGCCCAATTTTAATATTCCAAAACCCATATTTTAAGCCCAGAAGGCCTCTGAAAAAATTTGGTGATGTGACATGAATAGTGCGCGGCGGAAGGGCCGCACGAGGTGGGGTTTCACGGCGGATCCGCGCTCCAACTGTGGAGTTACATCGTCAAATTTTTACAGAACCCTTAGATTTCCCAGTACATCAATATTTTACAACCAGAAAAATTTTTCGAGACCAAAAATTTTCAACAGAAACTGATTCGAACTAAAATGCAGTTTTGGAACATTCGATCGATCGAAACAGAAAAACACATTACACCAAGCTAGACTATGTTAATGGCGAGGCTCTGATACCACTGTAAGTTCACGGCGGCGCCCCGGCCGTCAACCCGACGGCCGAACGCGGAAACGGTGGTAAACTTAAAATTTTGCGGACTTTGCAAAACGGCACCACCGCGCACTAAACCCCGGATCGTGCCATTAAACTTATTCTAGCAACTAAAGAGAATGGGTTAGAGATATACCGACGATCCAAGTCCTCCGGTCTTCATCTCCACTCCGATCTCCTCGCGGGATCTCCGTCCGTCTCCTCCTCGTCGGAAAGGGCACCACGAAGCCGGGTACTTTTACGGGCTCCCACCTCGATACTGAGGCAACTCGAGCATGAAGCCGGCAACTCGACATGCTCAAGATTTGCTGTAGGAATATAGTGTAGAATCATAGTCTCTCTTTTGGGGTTTGGTTGCCATTTGTGGATGATGGAGGAATGGTGTATAGAAAATTGGTGCTTTCAATTTTCTAGCAATGGAATGAGATGAAGAATGATATGCACAAAAATGAATCACTCTCATTTTTCTTCCTCTCTTTTCTTTTCTTCTTCTCTCTTTCTTTTTCTTAACCATGAAAACCTTCTTGCATCAAGTGAGAAGAATGAATGATGGTGGAGGAATATGAATATGAAGGGAGGTGATGGTAGTAAAAGGTGGAGGGTAACCATATCCAAAACATAATCATGATCACAAATCAAATCCATTTCAAATCCTCTCTTATCACCATAAGTGCATGAAAAGCAAAGATGCTTATCATATCAAACCTTATGCAATAAAACCCTCCACAAAAGTAATTTGCAAAACTGCAAATTACCCCCTCCATCAGAAAAGTCCGGCCGGGAAAGAACAAAGGAAAACCGGCCGGAACGGAAAGCAAACTGGCAACTCCAGAAAACTGGTCCCGTAATAAATTACAGGAAAACCCCCATACTGTGCATACACACCCGCATCTGTATTCCGACCGGATACAGATGCAACGAGACAGAATCTACACTGTACTATACTAGGATCCGGCTTAAACCAAAGCCGGCTAGTAATATCCGTCCGATCCTGATTCGTGCAATACCGCACGTATCTGATCGAACGCTGCCATATAACTATACGGCCACTAGTACAAACCGTCCGATCCTGATCCGTGCAATACCGCACGTATCTGATCGGACCCTGCCATATCTCCATACGGCCTCTACAGCGTTTCGCCCGAAAGCTTGAGTAACTGGAAGTGTGGTGGACTCTAAAGACTCGTCAATAATATGGCTGTGGATTTAACCACTAGCACGTCAGAGGTATAAGCCAATACGTGACGGGCCACCAGCTATTGACCAAAAGGGACGTCGATGAGGAAGCTCACCCCGACACCCAACTGAGCCTGTCAGTGACAATATCCGTACAGTCCGGTCCGTTCGTCTATGAGTATCGCATGGCGGGCCTAGGGGGTTGGTAAAAGTCAGACCCCCAAAAGCGGTACAAGTCGTGTCGGAGTGTAGCCCAGAACACCCTGAGATACTACTGGAATACCTACCAGTAAATCTCCTGCCTTGGCCAAGGTCTTTGTGTAATGGCTCTCCTAGACACAGCGCGACCTCACCCCCAATACCGGGAGAGACGAAACCCCCGAAGATCCGCTCACTGCCTCCATGTGGCTCGGGACTGTACCCAACTAAAACCTGTTTGCACGACTCCTTTGAGCCGTGGTAGGGTAGTAATCAAAGTACAGTGGGAACTCACACGAGACAAATGACGATCCCCAGGTCGATGAACTAACCTGTACACATGTCACCTGGGAACTGCTATCTGACGTCAGGTATAAGACCAACTAGCATGTTCCCGGCGAGTCATGTCCGGTGTACTCATAACCCAATGAGCACCTGTATACATCTTAGGTGAACCTACTGACACCAGTGGCTTGTGAGACCGGCCACCGCCCCTCGTCGGGGTCTCGACTGTATACACTAGTCTACTCTGGAGAATCGATGCCCTGTCTCGAAACTCCCACGACTAGGGACCTTTTAAGGATGTGCTTATAGACTCCAGCTCTCACTTATATGATCGCCCTCATACTGCTGGCAGTCAAGCAAGAATCCTAGGGGCTCTATCAACGTGCAATAGCGACATGTCAGGTCACCTAAAGCAGTACACGATGATAAAGGTAAACCAGATAGCATACTATCATCTTGAGTAAGACTGTTCTACCGGGATAGGTCCTCCCTCAATCATTGCAATCACGTGCCTGTGATCCAATAATTGACTCTGAGGGCACTATCTCCAACATCATCGACAATTGGGATGCGCATATTTACTTACGTTGATGACATATGATGTTATGTGTTGCTGGATATGTTATATTGGATCGTCGTGTTTGAATAGCCGGGGGTTTTTATGTGAGATGAGTGTTTTTCATTTTCATTCATGTAAAAACTTGTATGTAATATTCTTTTATTTGGGGCACTTCTAGGTTGCGGAAGATGTCACCCGTTGTATATTATTTACTTTTCCACACTAGGATAGACCCAAGGAGGGGAGCACAATTGACCGGGTTCTAGGGTCCAGTGGGAGACCAACTCGAGGAGTCGAGTCCGGGTCTCCTAACCCTAGAATTGGTAGGGTTGCTTGCCGCTCTCGTAGGGGTCTAGGGGTGTGGGTTTGGCTATTCATCGCGACCGTGGAATCCGTGTTTTATACTAGCTCGTATTGAAAACACGGACGTCCTAGTATATCCAATATTTCATATGATTCTTCTGCTGCGATATCTGTGATGTGATCATGTGATGTTCTGTGATAGATACAGTATATAGTATATATGATATATTATATAGACGTTACTTATGTTTTACACCCGCGCTAGCCCTGCCCTGCTCTGCCGTTAGTTACCTAACCTAACGGAGCACGAGGGGACATCGAGGCGAATGCGTATGGCATAAGTGTACGTCGTATTTATCTGTGATGTTTAGGTAATTAAATGATGGGACTTCATTAATGTGATTAATGAAAGAGAAGAAACCTAAGATGTTGTGGAATCGAATTTCAAAATAAAACAGGTAGCTACAGTTCTTGCTTTGCACAGCGGTATATGTGATATATCCTGCACCTTATTCGATGAGGAAAGGACCGAGATCCCTTCACCGGGAGTGACTCCTTTAGCAATAACTGGCAAATGCTACACACTCGGTTTGTCTTTTGATGTTTTTAAGAGTTTTTGCTTTGCACAGTGATATATATGATATATCCCGCACCTCATTCGACGAGGAAAGGACCGACGATCCCTTCACCGGGAGTGACTCCTTTAGCAAAACTAGAAAAGCCTCAAAAGCACTCCATTTTAAAATCATTTGATTCTACAACGATATCAAGTTCATTACGCAATAGGTTTTCAGAAAAACCTGTCGTAGCCCTCCGTCATTTCAGATAAGTCCTATTTAGTATTCGTGCTACGTTTGTTGACCTCCGTCAAGGCGTAGTGTGCGGTAACTAACTAGTATTTATCTGCTTATGCATATGATGCAGATTGGATTAGGATAGTCGTGCGGCCTTGTTGACCTCCGTCGAGGGTCGTGCGGATGGGTTTAATTCGATCAAGAAATGACGGGTTGAACTTGACTAGTAGCCTATGGTTTGTTGGCCTCCGTCAAGGTTATAGGGTGCTAGGGGCAAAATATTATCGGGAATTTCAAGTGTTGAAATTTGCAATGAGATTTCATACCTTCGATGAGATAGTTGGATCCCGATACCCGCCGCGAGTAATTGTTCTCCTGAGAGAGTTTTACATATTACAATTAGCCGATCAAGTAGGTGTCTAGAAAGGTGTTAACGAGGTTACGCCTCTGGGAAAACGAGGTTTACATTAATTAGGTTCGTGCGATAGCACGGGGGACCTCCCTCAAAGTACCGACACTGGCCTGGCTGAAAGATTGGCGAACTTGTAGTGTGTAATTAATCCCGGCTAGTCTTTCCTTTTAGGGTTTGAAGGAAGATTTGATAAAAAGCAGTGGGAGCCATCCTGATTAGATAAAATAAAACCAATCTATTCTTGCAAGAGCGCACGCTGAGTGTTTTCTTCTCTCTCTCTCCTGGTAGCGACCATTTCACGCCTTAAATCAAGATAATAATACGGATTATTGACCGAACCCGCTTGTTATACTGAGCTGGGGAACGTTGGTCCCGCTCCAACTTATAATTGTTATAAGATAGAGCAGGAAATTGGGGATTACCAGAATTCCCGTGCCGCCCAAACGAAGAGAGTGCATGCTGATGCATCATCTTCGGGTGTGTTCATTACAAAGAACTGTTTCTCAGTATCCTCCGCATCCAGGGTATATGATACCGGATCAGGATCCCAGATATGTAATCTATCACATAGGGCTACAAAAAGGTAGAAAAACTGAGAACGGGTGATAAGTTTCATGAGACAGAAAACGGGGCAAGTGTTGCAGCCAAGTCTGTTGGTCACTGTCACCCTGTATTACCAGAATACATTGATTCTGAACAAATGCTATTAGATACCGAACCTGATATACAAAATCATATCAGTCTCTTTATTAGAAAAGAAATGATAAAATTTTGTATTGTTGGATAATGTTTTGAACATTTCCTATATCAAAAGTTGATCGGTTCAGGCACGTTATCTAAAAGTATTGACGTTCTAAATCAAACTACAGTTCTTAGTATACTGAACACACACAAGAGGAAGAGTTCAGAAATGGACAAATCCTTCTTGAGGTATTGTAGACTAGGTCATATCAATGCGACCCGACTAGCTTGAGTTACATATAGATGCATATTTAAATCAGTTTGAATTTACATCTTGTGAAACTCGCCAGTCATGTCACAAAGATAAGATGACCATAGCTCTGTATATTAGAAACAGAGAAAGAGTTAGTGAACTCTTGGGATGATACATGTTGATGTATGTAGGTCTCCTGTCTACACATACCAAGACCGGTTCTTTGTACTTCGTTACATTCTCTGATGATCTCTCAAGATTCAGTCATATGTTCCTGTTGAAACATGAGTCCGAACCTTTTGAGATATTCACAGAATATAAGTTAGAAGTAGAGAACCTAAATACGGGTATAAGTATTATGTCCTTTGATGAGATCAAGGAGGAGAATACTTGAGCATGGAAATCCTGGTCTATTCTAAAGGAGAATGAGATTCTCTCTCAGCATTACTCCTCCGGATACACCATAGCACGATGGTATATCGGGGCGGAGCAATCACACCCTATTTGATATGGTGTGCTCTATGATGAGTACTACTGAGTTACCTATTTCCTTTTGGGAGTTATGCACTTGAGAAGCTGCATACCTATTGAAAAGGGTTCAAATCAAATCAGTTGCCTACCACTTCATATTTGATATGATATGGGAAGAGTCCATGTCTTAAGATAGTTAAGATTTGGGGTTGTCCGGCCTATGTCTAAAAGCAAAATCCGGACAAGCTCGAGACAACGTCTGTTATGTAGAACTGGAATGGTTCCAGCTATACAAACTACAGCAGATGATTTGATAGAACCAAAGGATTCAATAGATTCCAACGAACCTCAGGCTCTCCGCCGATCTAGTAGGGTTCCTCACCCACCTGAGAGTTACTTAGGTTTCTCTATGACAGTGGGAGCGAGGATTGCATCATGAGATGATGACCCAACTAATTTCGAGCTGGCCATCAGGAGTAAGACTCTGTAAGAATGGCTGGATGCTTACCAATCTGAGATGGAATCCATGTACACCAGCAAAGTATGGACTTTGGCTGCTATATCTAAAGGGTTAAATCCCTATCAGGAGCAAGTATATCTTGAGAAGATTACTTGGTGTAGATGGAAAAGTTGAGACTTTCAAAGCTAGACTTGTTAAAGGTTTTCGTCATTGACCAAGCGTGGATAATGATGAAACCTTTTCCAGTACCTATGCTTAAGTCCATCCAGATACTACTTGCCACGGCTACATACCATGACTACAATATCTGGCGGTTAGGTGTTATGACTGCTTTTCTAAATACTGATTTAGAAGAGTGCGTCTATAAGTACACAGCCAGAGGGCCTCGTAGACAGTGGGAGCAGCGGAAATGTGTGCAAGATGCTTTGTAGGATAAAGCAGGCATCGCGGAGTTGGAACATCTGTTTTGATGGATTAGTCAAGGAAGTTGACATCATCAAAATGGTAGATGAACCTTGTATATACAAAAAGGTAGTAAGGAGTATGGTGGTGATTCTCGTAGAGTACGTGGATGACATACTCATGATAGGGAAGGAGTTTCCTATGCTACGCTCGGTCAATCTCCGCTTATCACAAGGATTCTCCAGATAGGATCAATGTGATACCTCCTCCATCCTGAGTTTTCATCTATGAGATAGATGTTATTTGGGTGTTAGTATACTCACTAGTTGTAGTGAGATGGTATCAATCAATCCTGGGGAGAATCACTGGAAGGGTTCCAGGGTGATAAAGACGACTGAATGTCAGTCGCAGGCATTGTCTTTACCCTCAGTAAAGGGACGGTATGTTGGAAGAGTTCCAAGCTAGATACCGTGGCATACTAGACGATAAAGGCTGGATACATCGCTACTTAAGATGCTACCAAAGAGGCTGTTTGGATGTATATTAGTTCATGAGATGAACTTAGTTCCTACCATTGTGTGACAATGGAGTTGTGGCTTATGCCAGGAACCCACGTCCCATCAGTGATCCAGACATATTCTAAGGCAGTATCACTTGATCATGGAGATGGTTGATCTCTAAGGGATCGAGGTTAGGAGAGTAGACTCAGAGGACAACACGGCGGATCCACTCACGAAGGCCTATTCCCAGAGAGAGACTTTTATGGGATGGTTGAGTATGAGATACTACAACCACTGCTACAGATGGCCCTAGTGCAAGTAGGAGATTGTTAGTTATATGTATGCCCTAGAGGCCATTACTGTACATTGGATGTATATTGTAGTGGATGCTGGGACATATATAGGGAGGACTTTCTTGCTCGACATGATAGTATGCTATCTGGTTGCTCTTTACCTTAACGTGTACACAGATTGTCTCTCTATTACATGTTGGTAAAGCCCTTAGGATGTGTACTTGACTACCTGGACTATGATGCGGATCATACTAGTGGGGACATGGTAGTCCATAAGTACATCCTTCAAAGTCCCTAGTCGTGGGTGTATCGAGACGGGGCATCGATATACCAGAGTAGACTAGCGTGTACCTTCTCGACCCATACAGATAAGCGATGGATGATCCCATATCCATTGGTGTTTGACATCAGAGGAGATATACGGGTGCTCAGTAGAGACTGGGTACACTGGACGGACTCTCCGAGAACTCCCAGATGGTATTATACCTTACGTCAGATGGCAGTTCTCTGGTGACACTGGTACAGAGTAGTCTGTTGACCCGAGATCGTCATAGAGTCTTGTGTGATTCCCACTGTGCTTTGATTTCCATCTTACCACGTCCAAGAGGGCGTGCAAAACGGTGGTTTTTGGGTACAGTCCCGAGTCATATGGAGGCAATGAGCGATAGGAGGGGATTCGTCTCTCCCGGTATAGGAAGTTGATGTTGCACTGTGTTCGATTGGCTATAACAGGAAGTCCCTGGCCAGGGCTGATCAGAGAATTGCTGGTAAGTGTTACCAGTAGTTTCTCGACCCGTTATGAGCCTCATATCGATACGACTTATCGAGCTATTGGGGTCTGACGTTTACCACCCCTAGACAAGATATGCGACATATCAGACGAATAGACCGGACTGTACGGTAGTGTTACTGGTTGGATTCACTGGAGTGTGAGCGGGCTTGCTCGTCGATCTTCTGATCGCTCAATACCCGGGTGGCCGTTACGTTTAGTAGACCGCTTGCGGCTTGTGGGTGTTTGATATGATCATCACCTGCTGCCGGCGTATTGACGAGTCTTTAGAGTCCTACACAGAGGTTTCCTGGCTCAAGCGAAACGAAATAGGAGCGCATATGAGATATGTGCGGGACCGAGAATAATAACAGTATGTGATACTGTATTCGATTCTCGCGATTTGTAACATTGATCGGTTATATGCGTTATAGCCGGGTTATCGAATCAAGTGTTGATTCGATAAGTTGTTACTATTGATATTAGTCGGTTATATGTGATATGACCGGATCGTTAAATCAAGTGTTGATTTAATGATTTAATGTATAATTATATATATTTGATATATTACTTTGCATTAACTAGTATTGGTTCACTTTAAATGGATTTTCTCACTTGGATTGTGCACATTGTATATGTGATATACTTTTGTACACAAGATTGTATCATGTTTGATGATGCATGCTAACTTGGGTTTGTGTAAAGACTAAACCATGGTTATATGAATGGTTAGGGTTTTGTTTTCTTTTTGATTTATCTTATTTAGATATTCATTTTGAAAATGATAAGCATAAAAGGAAAATGGTGGCTTTGTTTGTTTTCTAGTAGAAGCTTCTTGAACATTTGACCAAAGTGACCATTTTGTCTCATGCTTAACCCTAACCACTCCATTTAACCCTAGTCTATTCTCTACACCTAACCAAGGTTAGGATATGATAAGTATTCATATTATTATTCATTTTAAAGAATACTTATGATATTCTTTCTTCTTCTTCTTCATCTTCTTCAATGAAGAAACCTTCACTTCATCAATGGTGATTGATGAAAATGAGTGAGAAATCCAATTCTAAAGTCTACCCACTTCCTATTTCTTCATCCTCTACATCTTGCCAAGTAGTAGAGTGTGTTTTCTTCACAAGTTTTTGGACATGGTGAAGTTGGAGCTTGATCTAGCGATGCCTCGACGTAGATCATCTTCGGCATCGTCGTCGATGACCTAGCCCGTCCATTCTCCGATGAAGCCGACGCTAGAGCCCGGGGTTCAACTTGGACATCGAGGAGACTTCATTGCGGAGCTATGGAGGTGGAGCACCGGATCTACAAAGGTTGTATTTCCGTTTACTTATAGTTTAGTTGTAAACTAGCTCGCTTTATCGCCTAAACATCTAGCCAACGATCTAGTCTAGGGTTTCTCAGCACCGTATTTTTAGAAAATGGCATGGTTGATGCCTTGTGAGACCTCTTGAGAGTTCCTAGGAACCCTACACTGTGGTATGTACCAAATATTTTTTAGACTGCGCTCAAGTGTTGAGCCTTCGGGAAATTTTGGGACCTCGATGACTCGATCGAAAAGTTTGACGTCGTCCAGATATCATGTGATAAAAGATTAGTAAGCCGACCAGCTTCGGACAGAGGACCTCACCCTGATGTGTTGTGAGTTGATCGAGGACGGACGAGTATTGAGTATTCCTCCGATGGTTGGGACGAGTTCCCGAGGACGTGTTCAGCCAGATATCTTCTACAGAGTGATGAAGTTCAGAGTTCGCAATTTCGAGTCCATGCGAGAGACTTCGGATTGACCGTGGCCGAGAACAGTTGCAGTGAGAGGATAGCATGGCGTGACGTCAAGGTGGACGATGATACAGGAGAGTGGAACCAGAAGTTCGTGCGAGACGCTGACGAGCTGTTATTACTCCCCGTCGAGATCGGAGACCTGATATGCTTACAGAGGCGTTGGGATACGGCCAATTTCCGAGGAAACGTTGTGCTGAAATGCAGATGTCCAGAAAATGAGAAGAGATTATGTAAGAGTACCAGCCTCCGTACAGTTCGGCATAGGCAAGATCGGAAGAGACCTTGAGCAGGATTCCTTCCAGGACACTGCTGCAATGAGATTTTCACTCTGGATCAGATGTGTCATGTTTATTCAAAGAGCCAAAGGCCGACGCCACTGACGTGCTGCCGTACGAGTGGTCGTGATGATTGACCGGGAGATGACCAGAGGAGTGCCAGAATGGAATCGTCCCCGTTAGTACACCTGACAGGACCGATTAGCCGATGGATTGCGAGATTGGTAATCCGCAGAGAAAGGGAAGACCCAGAGACAGAAGACGCCAGACCGTGAGCAGGAGGCAAGCGGATGTTCTTGTTCTGCCGGTTTTTAGGCGCACCGATTTATTTTTTCGACATTGTAGGAGGTGTACCTCGATGTCCTTTGTTGCAATTTGCGTTTTGATTTGAGTATCACGCTTATATCGCTTGGATTTGAGTTTTGATGACGAGTTTCCTGATATTGATTTCGTGCACCATGGCTGCACCTACTGAGTATTTACATTTTTGCACATGGTTATCGCACCTTATATATATTTTATACACCGTTGTGTTGATTTGCGATTTGTGCATATCTATTACACTTGAGATTCGGTTTTGTGCCTTGGCCGCACATGTTTATGATTTCTTGGATTTCATGCGGATGAGGTGATTTTTGCACTCGGTATAGCTTATATGTGCTTGCAGTGCATTGATATGTATTTTGTGCACGCAGTTGCACACGATTTTGATTTATACACCTTAGTGTACTCGGTGTTGCTTTTATACATTTGAGTTATTGATTGTATTTCGTGCATTTGATGCACCAGATGTTATTTTCGTGCATAATAGGTGCACCGGATATTGTTGTTATACACACCGTTGCAGTGGACAGATGCTTTTGTGCACACCGTTGCACTTAGTTTTGCTTAGTGCGTATTGTGGCACCTGTATTTGGATTTGATTTCCATGCGCACCAGACGCATGTGATTATTGGATACACCTTTTGAGGCTGATTTTGCTTTTGAGCACTTTGTTTTTCTGTGGGGCACTATATTGTGTAGTGGCCAAACAGGACTGATCTGAGGACAGTACCTGAGTACTTTGCATGCATTAAAAGTTTACCAAAAAGTTTTTAAAAGGAGCTATAGCCTCGTCATTTCATACGTGTCCGTGAGCGACACGAACGTTTATAAAGGAAAACCTTTTGGGATATTTTGAAAACGACGGAACGTGTATTTAGGAAAACATATATGGACGTATATTATAATTTTAAAAAAAAATGAACGTCCTTCACTTATGCCGTGAGTTACGCATTCACGCAGCGATTTAGAAAAGATTTTGCATGTATTTTATTCAGATTTTAGAGTTTTCAAGGATGCGTACTATACATGTATTATAGTATTTGACTAGTGTATATTGGATTTCAGTAGTGGATTTCGAGATCTGTATCTCTATTGTAACTCTGAGGATATGCGTGCGAATCCAATGATTTGCGTGACGCTTGACAGAGTTCGATTTTGAGCTTTGTACTCGTTTTCATGCGCATTTGATGCACTGTGTTATTTCTGCGTTTTCCATGATTTCGGAGCCCCGTTGTTTTGTACAGATTATTGAAATGCTTTAGATTTTAGGGGTTTAAATTTAAATTCGGGGACCGAATTTATTTAAGGGGGAAGATTGTAACATTTCAGAAATTATAAAATATTATTTTTGGAATTTAATATTAAAATAATATTTTTCCCGAAAACTGCTCGATTTGCGAAATTGGGGTTTTCAAAAAAGGGTATAAATATATACCAATAATTATGAAATAATTGAAAATTAAAATGATTTATTCATTTAATAATATATTTAAAGGATTTGGCATTTTTAAAATTTTTATATGCAGTTTCGATAAAAACCCGATTAGTGCACTGCTAATCGCGATTAAGCCAAATCCGTGTTTCTACAGCTTTTCATGGCTAGTGCACCATGTCATGTTGCATTTTGGTTACATGTTGTTTTCTTGTGTTGTTTCGGGTATTTTATGGTTTGGTTTTAAAATAAATGATAAAAAGAAAAGAGTTTAAAATAGAAGGGTAAAAGGGTAATATTGTGAGAGAGAGGGTTAGAATAAGTGAGGAGAGAGAGAGGGCTGCCATCTATAGTTCACCCCCATTATTTACTTCATCTTCTCCTCATCTCCTTTAACCTCACTTCACTCCACCATCAACCACAAGATCCACCTCAAAAACTCCAACAAAACCCTAAACCCCATTCATTAAAATCGATCACCTCCTCCTCCTCTACACATTGGACCAAGAAAAGTGAGATTTTGACAACCTTGAGGAGCTAGGGTTTTTCTTGGGTTGCCCAAGTGAGGTAATTTCATCACCCTTAGAATAGTATTTCATTCACTTTAGCTTTCATGCAAGTTTAGAGGTGGTATTGTGATGTTTAGTGAGCATATAAAATCCTAAGAGAAGGGTTTGGGAAATTGGTGATGTGGTGGCTGTCAATAAGACTTTTGAGATGATTCATGACCTGGAAAAGAGCTTAGAAACCCAAAACATGGATTTATAAACCCCGATATCGGATAAATGTGTGAATTGTGAGGTTATTTTGGAATCTGGAGTAACCCGGGGCACTGGAAATAATTTAGCGAATACTGGGAGTCGTGCAGGCACCTAGGAAGCTACCACTGATACCCGAGCCCCTAACCCAAAGACCAGGCCGCAGATTTAATCATTTTGGCCGCAAATTACGGCCAGAGTAAAGTGGATTTGGTTCATTTTTGTTCCAGGTCTTTATCTTCAGTAAATTAGACCCCCTGTATATGCAGAATTGACCAATTTAGCCTAGGGTAAAATCTGGGAGCACTTTGGTGTGTTTTAGGCTATGTTTTCCGTATTTTGAAATGCTAATTATTGACATTTGTATTTGTATTTGGTTGTTGGATGTTCGTACATCAACAACAAGGGTTGTTTAGTCGATTTTGTACGCGTAAGCTATAGGTTCTAACCTAGGAGCAATGCGTGTGCCGTTTTGGTTTGCGCCTTGATTTTAATACATATTGCGATTGTTTATTATTGTAGGTACCTTCGCGTGGATTCTGAGGCGACGGAGCGTAGCGTCATCGATTTCGTCAAGCGAAGACCAGGTGAGTGGATCTATATCTACGTGGGAAGTCGGGTGGATTGCGTATAGCACCCCCGCAAAGTTCTGTTGGAAACTGATTTATAGAATATGGTTAAGGAAACCTGGATTAGGAAACTAGGGTTAGAATGAAGATAGCTATGAAACCATATTAGAAACTAGAGGATAGTTAAAAGTGATATGTTACGACTATCATAGGACGACGGAAATTGAGGATGACGTTTAGCGATACTACCGTTTAGAGTACTGTAGGACTAGATAGTCGATGTAAATGCGTCATCCCGAACCATACCATTTTCTAAACCGAAGAATCGTATGTATCTTTTAATATATAGCTTGAGGGATGTTACGGATTTTCAAATGATATCTTTTCCTTAAAACATCGTAACCCCTATTTTCAAAACTACGATTTGCTTCTTTTAAAAATCTGCTTGTATGGTTCGGGTGTGTATGATAGATTAGATACTTATGCTTATAGTAGAGATAGAATGTTTTTGTAAACTCGACTTGATGAGATATAAATGCGATGAAAGAATATGAGACGGATATGATAATATGTTGATATGATGATATGTTGGTATACAGATGCGAGCCGATCGAGATGATTTATACCTTACCGGTCCCCTGATATGAGACTATTGCAGATGTGACCTGGCACATAGGTATATAGAGATATTTATATATAGAGAATGTTGTGAATCATGGATGATAGGCCGTACGTGATATTAGGCTGTACCCTCATTTGTTGTATAGGATGTTAGGATCCCTATTAGCTTAATGCCGCCGTACGATAATTTTCCGTGCGTGATGTGTTTGACTTGATGATTGATCCATACCCTTGACTAGAGGTTGTCGTACGATGGATTATACCGTACGCGATATTGTTAGGCCGGATGCCGATTGATTGATTCACCGACTCGATCATGTTAGATACGTATACCCGTCAGCATTTGCATATGATATACCTTATGCTGCATTCATGTTATTCGCATCGCATTACTTATACTTATGCTAGTACACCAGCACCATTATCGATGATGCGTATGTTACACGTACACTGATTGTAGGCTCACACACTTCATCATCGATAATTGCCATGTTATTACTCAGTAGGATTGCTGCATCATGATATGACCCTTCGCATAACCTGCTTGCGTATATACACCGATACATCCATATTTGCGCACATACACATTGTATGTCCATATTAGTGCACACATACATTGGTAAATCTATACTTGCGCATATACATATTGTACCTACATAGAGGACTGGTTTGTATTGGGAGATTGGGAACCGCAGGATATATTTTAAAAACTGGAATCATTTTAAAAGGGCGGTTTTCCCTTAATATGTCATATCACTGTTCCATGTTGCATGATACACGGATATGCTCGCATTTTTCTTATATGTCGCACACATCATGCTCTATTATTTTACGCACTGAGATATGCTGTTTTCATGAGATTTCTGGATTTGAGAACCGTGGACATTTCAAAAGAGATTATGTGTTATTTTAAAAAACCTGGTTTCTCTTGATATGATATTTCAGTGCGTCCACCATGTGTTTTCTCGGTTCTGAGAGCGACATGTGAAACCCGATTTGAGGAGGCGGATGAGGTCGATTGCTGGTACATGGTGGACCCGGTATGGTACCCCGGGGCGAGAACGGATTGCTGTGCAGTAGACGGTGAGCCTGACAGAGGGACTACTACCTACTGGTGATAGTATTTGGGCTCGGCGGATATCCGGAGGATACCGACCGGAGTCAAGAGATGACTGGGGCCGATCCGGACTGACGGGGCCCGTGGGCCGATCCGGAATGACGGAGCCCGATATATGAGGATTTACGTGCCGATACTGGGCACGGTTTTCATGATGTTTTCGAGTGTCGATGCTAGGCACTCAGGTTCCATGATTTTGATGTGTCGTGAGGGACACCGTTGATATATATCCTCATACTTTCATGCACACTCTGTTATGATATTTACATTCATACAGACATTGATTTTATGGGTGGACGAGATCCACGTACATACAGACATTGATTATATGGGTGGACGAGATCCACATGCATACATGCATTGATTATTACTGTTGGACGTTATCCGCATGCTTATAGGTATTGACTACCTTGTTGGCACATATACAGACCCGGTCACTCCAGATATCATAGTATTACATTTATGATATAGTTGACCTAAGAGTCGTTGTTTATTCGATTTCTATATATTGATATTTTCTACTCACGAGTTGGCAACTCACCCCCGTTGTGCCACAGTTCTTGCAGGTTGACCGCTTGGATCAGTAACGGCTTTGCTGGCACACAGTTGCATTCGGGTGTTTTGCATTGGTAAGTGGGACATTTGTATCGTACCCACTCTTGTATTTATATTTCATGTTGTCTCTAGTTAACTCCATCAATCAAAAATTTATGAATTGTATAAGTAATGAGACTTAGTGGGATTGTGGTTGCGAGACTTAGAGCGAGGGGTTTTCCACTACTTGTGGTTAATATGTCTTGCTTTTCTTTATCTTTTGTGGTGAACTTCGCCGTTGGGCGTCACATACTTATTTATACTATATTGCGTGGTTATGATCCGCCGTATGGCGAATGTTGGATATATGTATGCCCTAGAGGCCATTATATGATAGTGGATGTATCTGTACATGTATATATATATTCAGTGTTCATTCTTGCTCGACATGATAGTATACTATCAGGTTCTTCTTTATCTGACATGTTGATTTGATCATGCTTTTATTCATTCATACATGCTGATAAAGCCCTGAGGATATCGGCTTGACTACTGTGATTATGATGGAGATCATACTAGTGGGACATCTGTAGTTTATAAGCATATCCTGGAATGTCCCTAGTCGTAGGTATATCGAGACGGGGCATTGATATACCAGAGTAGACTAGCGTATATGATACTAGACCCATACGATGGGCGATGAATGTTCTCACATTCATCGATGTTTGACATCGAGATCATATACGGGTGCTTAGTGGTGACTGGGTACACTGGACGGACTCACCGAGAACTCTTATATGGAATTATATCTATCGTCGGATAGCAGTTCTCATATGACACTGGTGCAGCTTAGTCTGTAGACCCGAGATCGTCATAGAGTCTTGTGTGCTCTCCTACTGTACTTTGATTACCACCATACCATGGCTCTACTGAGTCGTGCAAACAGGTGGCTGTTGGGTACAGTCCCGAGACACACGAAGGCGATGAGCGATAGGAGGGGTTTCATCTCTCCCGGTATTGGGAGTTGATGCTGTTCTGTGCTCGACTGGTTATATCAATAAGTCCCTGGCCAGGGCTGCTGAGATTTACTGATAAGTGTTATCAGTAGTTTCTCGATCTGTTATAGACCATTCACCGGCACGACTTATTGAGTTATTTGGGTCGACGTGACCATCCTTAGGCTCGATATGCAGCATATCTGACGAAGAGACCGGACTGTACGGCAGTGTTGCCGGTTGGCTCGACGGGAGTTGTAGCAGGTTCGCTTGTTTTCTTTTGATCGCTCAATACCCGGGTGGCCGTTACGTTTAGCTGACCGCTTGTGGCTTGGCGTGCTTGATATGATCATCACCCACTGCCGGCGTATTGACGAGTCTTAGAGTCCCACAATGGAGTTACCTAGTCCAGGCGAAACGTTGTGGTGCGCGTATGCGATATGCGCATGGACCCGGTTAAAATGCGCGTATAAGATACCGTATATTAATCGGGCGGCTTGCTTTTGGTTGGGTCGTATGTGATATGGACGGATTGATAAATCAAGTGTTGATTTATAATTTAACCATTAGTTTCTCACTAGAAATCCTTTCTTGTATTTTTTGGATGTATGCATGCATGTATGCATTCTTTCTTGATTCATGCACATATGGATGTGCATGCACACATACATACATGCATCATCCTTCATGGTTGTATATACATAGAAAATGGTGGCAATATAAGAATCACACCATGGTTTTATATATATGTATTATTATTGCATTTGTTTTAAAACAAAAAGAAAAAGAAAAGGATAATTCATGGTTTGTTTCTACACTCTTCTTTGACTTAACCATGCTCACCTACTTTTAACCGTGGATTAACTTTCCTTTTATGTTTTAACTCAAATTCAATAATATCTTTATCATTTAACCATGGTTTGAGATGAGGAGTGGAAAATATATATACATATATTTTCTATTTTCTTTCACAAGAGATTATCTTTTACTTTTGTTCAAAAAAGGCCATCATCTTCTTCCTCCTTCTTTTGCTCTCTAGATTTCTCTAGTGAGCAAATTACTCACCAAGTTAGGATTTTGAAGTGAGAAAAGCCACCACAACATCATTCTACACAAGTCTTGCCCACTTGTTTAGAGTGTTAGCTTCATTCTCTTCTCTTGATCAAGTGAAGTTGCAAGCTTGGACAAAGGAGTTTCGGGTGGATCGTCGTGGACGTTAGAAGAACTCAATCTAACCGTTTTCCAACTCTCAAGTGGACAAGGAGTCTAGCATAGGGAGCTACAAAGGTTGTACTCTCAAAACCCTAGCCTTTGTTACTTGTGGTGTGGTTTAAAGTTATGAAACCCTAATTTTCTAGGATTGATTCTTTGTGTGTTCACTTAGCACTCTAAAAATTTAATCTTTGAGACATGTGATGCTTCCAAACCTCTCATAGGGTGCTAGGTAAACTTAACATTAGTATCAGAGCCGACCTAGAACATTAGGCGACACTTTAGCGAAGTAAAAACTCCGATCGAACCGAAATACGGTTTTTTAGAACCCTCTATGGACAATTTTTGAAACTGTGGTTTTTCCAGAATTAAAAATACTTAAAAAATACAGCAGGAAAATCTAAGAAACACTGTGGAATACGAAGCCATGAGCCGTACAAGCCGCCGCGGAACCGCGGCCAATCTTTGCTTGGGCCGCAGCTCCACGGCCGTACAGAGGCTTCATGGCTTCTTATTTACACAGTAATTCCTATACATGCTTGTATATTGTTTTAGGTATGTTTAATCTGATTCATGTGCTGAATGTTCTGGGGATGGTTTTGAGTTCAATGATTCGATCGGAATTTTGATTTCGTGTCTTTTCCGGGTAAGTTAGAAAGTATTGAATTGTTTGAATGAGTATCATTTGCTCACTTTTCATGGGGTTTAAATCTTCCGGAAATACGTGCAAGTTTTGTGGTGGACCCTCTAGAAGACAACAAACCTTAACTCGATTATGTGACCGTCTGGAACTGCCCTTTGAACCTTAGGGTTTGGGGCAGTACGGCGTGCCACATGTGAGGCGTTGGCTTGACCCTTCTACGGCTGGACCGCTACTACTGTGACACACTCCGGATTTTTGAACTCCGCTCATGTGTTGAGCTTTAGGGAATTTTGGATATTTGATCATTCGTTCTAAAACTTTAATACTGTCTATTTATCTGGAATGTGATGCAATGTGTGAAATTCATATTACTAGACATGAAATACGAAGTATGTGATATTTCGCATTTACGATGTCTAAAGAGAATGTGGATTCCGGATATTGCAGTTTTACACTTTCTTTTCTTTGACCGTAAGTGTAGTATGTAGTGGTATTGCCGATTGTCGTTGCTATACATCGACGGCAATCGGTGTATGCATACTTACTTACGTTAATGAAATGAGATATTATGTGTTGCTGAGATATGATGTGCAGGATTGTCGCGATTGAATAGCCGGGGGGTTTTATGTGAGATGAGAGTTTTATATTTTCATTCATGTTAATTCAATGTAATGTAATATTCTTTTATTTAGGGCACTTCCGGGTTGAGGTTGATGCCACCAGTGTTGTATATTATTTGTTTTTCCGCATTAGGATGGACCCAAGGAGGGGAGCACAGGTGACCGGGTTCTGGGGTTCAGTGGAAGACCATCTCGAGGAGTCGAGACCGGGTCTCCTAAACACCAGAATTGGTAGGGTCACTTGCCGCTCTCGTAGGGTCCAGGGTGTAGGCTTGGCTATTCATCGTGACTGTGGAATCCGTATTTTCTATTGCTGGCTAAATACTAAATACGGACGTCCTAGTATATCCCACATTATATCTATGTTTCTGCTGCCTGTGTTCTGTGATATCTGAGACGAATGATATATTATATATATGATATATAGTAGACGTTGCTTATGTTTTACACCCGCGCTAGTCCCGTCCCGGTATGCCGTTAGTTAAGTAACCTAACGGTGCATAACGGAACATTGCGGCGAATGCGGATGGCATAAGCGTACGTGTTATTTTCGTTTCTTTTCTGTGATTGGCTTAAGGACTTAAATGATGGGACTACATTAATATGATTAATGTAAAGAAAATAAACCAAAAAAGATGTTGTAGAATCGGATTTGAAAACCACTCGGCTCTTTATGAAAAAGCTACATTCCAAAACAGCGGAGCTTAAGCCACTCCTTTTGAAAACTATTTGATTCTACAATGATATCAAGTTCAAAGCGTTAAAGATTTTCTTAAAAATCATCCGCAACCCTCCGTCATTTTAGGAAGTAGAGTACTTAGTATTCGTGCTACGTTTGTTGACTATAGTTAAGGCGTAGTGTACGGTAGCTAAGTGATGTCTTCCTACATTACATATGATGCAGATTAATTAGGACATTCATGTGACTTTGTTGACCTTAGTTAAGGGTCATGTGAGTGGGTCTAATTAATCAAGAAATGACGGGTAGAACTTGACTGGTACTTATGATTTGTTGACCTTAGTTAAGGTCATAAGTACTGGGGGTAAAAACCAGATCGGGAATTTCAATAGTTGAAATTTGCAATGAGATTGCATACCTTCCATGTGATGGTTGGATCCCGATCCCACTGTGGGCAATAGTTGCTCCTAGGAGAGCTTTACAGTTTACAATTAGCTAACTCATTAGGTGTCTAGAAAGGTGTCAACGGGCTACGCCTCTGGGAAAACGAGGTTTACTTTAATTAGGTCCGTACAAAAGCACGGGGAACCTCCCTCAAGTACCGACACTGGCCTAGCTGAACGGTTAGCGAAGTTGTAGACTGTAATTAATCCTGGCTTGTTTTTCTTTTTAAAGTTTGAAAGAAAAACTCGATTAAAGCAGTAGGAAACATCGATTAGACAATATAATAACCAATGTGATCTTTGCAAGATCTTTTCGCTGAGTGTATTCTTTTCTCTCTCTTAATGGCAGATACCAATGACTGGACCCAAGTTTTTATTAGATAAAAACAAACTGAATGGGACCAATTATAAAGACTGGCTGAGGAATCTGAAAATTGTCTTGACTTATGATAAAGTATCATATGTCCTCACGGCTTCAGCCCCGCCCGTCCCAGGTCCAAAATCCTCAGTTGCGGACAAAGAAGTCCGCAAGACATGGGAAGCTGACTGTGCCACGGCCAAATTCCTCGCGCTTGTATCGATGGACAACACACATCAAAAGCAGCACGAGAATATGGACATTCATGACATATTCCTCCATACAAAGGAGTTGTATGGAGAGCAATCCCGCGTATTACGATACGAAGCATCAAAGAAATTATTTCAGATGCGAATGGCCCCTGGCACATCAGTAGGAGACCATGTTCTGAAGATGATAGCTCTTATAGAAGAGCTTGAGGACCTTGGATGGACGATGGACAATGAACAATATACAGATATTATTCTGCAGTCCCTCCCCTCCACCTTTGCTCAATTCATAGTTAACTTCAACATGCGCAACATGGAGAAGGAACTACCTGAACTCCTTAATATGTTAAGGAGTGCAGAGAGCACACTGAAATCAGTAAAAACTCCCGTTATGACTATTGGGCAATCTTCTTCTTCTCGCCCAAAGGCTAAGGCCAAGGGAAAGAAAAAGAAGAAGCCCACCAATCCTAAGGGTGGAGTTACGAAGGTTAAGGGGAAGGAAAAGTCCAAAGCTGGAGAATCGGGGAAAGGTGAATGTTTTCATTGCCACAAGACAGGACATTGGAAGTGCAACTGTAGGAGTACTTAAATTTCAAGAAGAAGCATGGGGATGCTTCCGCTTCAGGTGCGTTTGTGACAGAAAACTGTTTTTCAATAAACTCTGCTTCCTGGGTATTGGATACCGGTTCAGGTTCTCACATTTGCAATTCTATGCATGGGCTGAGAAATAGCAAAGTTTTGAAGACAGGTGACCATACTCTCCGCGTTGGAAATGGTTCCAATGTACATACAGTCGCAGTGGGAGAGTATCACTTGGGGTTGCCATCTGGATGTATATTGGTTTTGAACCCATGTTATTTTGTACCAAGTATGCTTTGTAATATAATATCCATTTCTTTGTTAGACAATGAAGGATATAATTTTGTATTGCAGAACAATGTTATGAACATTCACCTGAATCAAATGTTGGTTGGGTATGGTACGCTTAATAACGGGATATATGTCCTAAATCAACACACAGTTTTCAGTATACAACACACTAATAAAAGAAAACTTTCAGAATTAAATGAAGCTTTTCTTTGGCACTGTAGACTTGGTCATATTAACGAAACAAGACTAAACAAGTTACACAAAGATGGATATTTAAACTCTTTTGAATATAAATCTTATGCGACTTGCCAGTCTTCTATCAAGGGTAAAATTACCAAAACTCCGTTTACCGGACACGGAGAAAGAGCTACTGAGCTCCTAGGCCTCATACATAGTGATGTATGCGGGCCAATGTCTACACAGGCTAGAGGCGGTTTTTCATACTTCATTACGTTCACTGACGATTTCTCAAGATTCGTTCATGTATTTTTATTAAAGCACAAGTCCGAAGCTTTTGAGAAATTCATTGAATATAAACAAGAAGTAGAAAAACAAACCGGTTTGAGTATCAAGATGCTTCGATCAGATCGAGGTGGTGAGTATCTCAGTACAGAATTTGCAAACTTCCTATAAGAGAATGGGATTCTCTCTCAGCTCACTCCTCCTTACACACCACAGCACAACGGTGTGTCAGAACGACGGAATCGGACCCTATTAGATATGGTCCGTTCCATGATGAGTGATGCTGAGTTACCCGTCTCATTTTGGGGGCATGCATTGAAGACTGCAGCGTTTCTACTAAACAGGGTTCCAACCAAAACCGTGTCTACCACGCCATATGAGATATGGCATGGGAAGAGACCATCTCTTAAGAGAATTAAGATTTGGGGTTGCCCGGCCTATGTTAAAAAGCAGAATCCGGACAAACTCGAGACACGGTCAGTCATGTGTAACTTTGTGGGATATCCAAAGAATTCTTATGGATATCTATTCTACCACAAAGAGGAACAAAAAGTGTTTGTTTATCAGTATGCCACATTCTTGGAAAAAGAGTTTTTCACAGAAAAAAATGATGGCAAGGTGGTGGATCTAGAAGAGGTTCTAGAGACACAAACTACAAATGACGATTTGGTTGAACCGGCTGTTGCAATAGAAACTGAGGAACCACGGCCACTCCATAGGTCTGGTAGGACTTCTCGCCCACCGGAGAGGTACTACGGTTTCCTTATTGATGGTGACGGAGAAGACTGCATCATGGATGATGATGATCCTACCAATTTTCAGCAAGCTATCACGAGTGGAGACTCTGTGAAGTGGCTGGATGCCATGAGATCCAAAATGGAGTCTATGTACACCAACAAAGTATGGACTTTGGACGTTGTACCCCCTGGGGTAAAAACCTGTGGGGTGCAAATGGATCTTTAAAAGAAAGATTGGTGTAGATGGGCAGGTGGAGACCTATAAGGCAAGACTTGTGGCGAAGGGTTTTCGTCAAAGACCAGGTTTGGACTATGACGAGAATTTTTCTCCCGTAGCCATGCTTAAATCCATTCGGATCCTACTTGCTATAGCTGCTCACTACGACTATGAAATCTGGCAGATGGACGTTAAAACGGCATTTCTAAATGGAAATTTAGAAGAATGCATTTATATGGATCAGCCAGAGGGCTTCATTGACAGTGGGAGCAGCGGGAAAGCATGTAAATTGTTTAAATCCATATATGGGTTAAAGCAGGCATCACGGAGTTGGAACATATGTTTCGATGATGTCATCAAAGAGTTTGATTTCATCAAAAATCCAGATGAACCTTGTGTTTATAAGAAGGCTGTAGGGAGAGCTATCACATTCCTCGTATTGTACGTGGACGACATTCTTCTGATAGGAAATGATATTCCTATGCTACAGTCGGTCAAATGTTTCTTATCACTAAGGTTCTCCATGAAGGACTTGGGTGATGCCACATACATTCTGGGCATAAGGATCTATAGGGATAGATCCAAGAGGTTATTAGGACTGTCCCGAACCAGGTACATTAACACCATCCTAAAAAGGTTTAGCATGGAAGACTCCAAGCGGGGTGCCTTACCCGCTTTCCATGGGGTCACTCTCTCCAAGGACTCTTGCCCAAAGACCGGTGAAGAGAGAGCTCGCATGAGCGTTATACCCTATGCTTCGGCAGTAGGATCTATAATGTATGCGATGTTATGTACACGCCCAGATGTAGCTTATCCACTTAGTGTAGTAAGCAGGTATCAATCCAACCCAGGGGAGAATCACTGGACAGCTGTGAAGAACATTCTTAAGTACTTACGAAGGACTAAAGAATTGTTCTTGGTGTATGGTAATGGAGATCTCCAAATGGAGGCTTTTACCGATTCGAGCTTCCAGAGCGATAAGGACGACAACAAATCTATCTCTGGGTTTGTATTTACCCTCAATGGAGGGGCGGTAAGTTGGAAGAGTTCCAAACAGGATACTGTTGCAGACTCTACGATGGAGGTTGAGTACATTGCTACAAATGATGCCACCAAGGAAGCCGTCTGGATGAAGAAGTTCGTCTCGGAGCTAGGAGTAGTTCCAACCATTATTGATCCAATACCATTGTATTGTGATAATAATGGGGCTATGGCGTTAGCCAAAGAGCCCAGGTCCCATTAGCGGTCCAGACACATCCTGAGGCATTTTCATTTGATCCAGGAGATTGTAGATCGCCGCGAGATCGAGATTAGGAGAGTAGACACAAAGAATAACGCCGCGGATCCATTCACCAAGGCTCTCCCTCAGCCGCAACATGAGTGACTCTTTGAGATGTTGGGTATGAGATACGCCAATAACTGGCCTTAGTGCAAGTAGGAGATTGTTGGATATATGTATGCCCTAGAGGCCATTATATGATAGTGGATATATCTGTACATGTATATATATTTTCAGTATACATTCTTGCTCGACATGATAGTATGCTATCTGGTTCTTCTTTATCTGATATGTTGATTTGATCATGCTTTTATTCATTCATACATGCTGATAAAGCCCTGAGGATATCGGCTTGACTACTGTGATTATGATGGAGATCATACTAGTGAGACATCTGTAGTTTATAAGCATATCCTGGAATGTCCCTAGTCGTAGGTATATCGAGACGGGGCATTGATATACCAGAATAGACTAGCGTATATGATACTAGACCCATACGATGGGCAATGAATGTTCCCACATTCATCGATGTTTGACATCGAGATCATATACGGGTGCTCAGTGGTGACTGGGTACACTGGACGGACTCACCGAGAACTCCTATATGGAATTATATCTATCGTCGGATAGCAGTTCTCAGGTGACACTGGTGCAGGTTAGTCTGTAGACCCGAGATCGTCATAGAGTCTTGTGTGCTCTCCCACTGTACTTTGATTACCACCCTACCACGGCTCTACCGAGTCGCGCAAACAGGTGGCCGTTGGGTACAGTCCCGAGACACACGAAGGCGATGAGCGATAGGAGGGGTTTCGTCTCTCCCGGTATTGGGAGTTGATGCTGTGCTGTGCTCGACTGGTTATATCAGTAAGTCCCTATCCAGGGCTGCTGAGATTTACTGATAAGTGTTATCAGTAGTTTCTCGATCTGTTATAGACCATTCACCGGCACGACTTATTGAGTTATTGGGGTCGACGTGACCATCCCTAGGCTCTATATGCAGCATATCTGACGAAGAGACCAGACTGTACGGTAGTGTTGCCGGTTGGCTCGACGGGAGTTGTAGCAGGTTCGCTTGTTTTCTTCTGATCGCTTAATACCCGGGTGGCCGTTACGTTTAGCTGACCGCTTACGGCTTGGGGTGCTTGATATGATCATCACCCACTGCCGGTGTATTGACGAGTCTTAGAGTCCCACAATGGAGTTACATGTCCAGGCGAAACGTTATGGTGCGCGTATGCGATATGCGCATGGACCCGGTTAAAATGCGCGTATAAGATACCGTATATTAATCGGACGGCTTGCTTTTGGTTGGGTCGTATGTGATATGGCCGGATTGATAAATCAAGTGTTGATTTATCATTTAACCATTAGTTTCTCACTAGAAATCCTTTCTTGTATTTTTTGGATGTATGCATGCATATATGCATTCTTTCTTGATTCATGCACATATGGATGTGCATGCACACATACATACATGCATCATCCTTCATGGTTGTATATACATAGAAAATGGTGGCAATATAAGACTCACACCATGGTTTTATATATATGTATTATTATTGCATTTGTTTTAAAACAAAAAGAAAAAGAAAAGGATAATTCATGGTTTATTTCTACACTCTTCTTTGACCTAACCATACTCACCTACATTTAACCGTGGATTAACTTTCCTTTTATGTTTTAACTCAAATTCAATAATATCTTTATCATTTAACCATGGTTTGAGATGGGAAGTGGAAAATATATATACATATATTTTCTATTTTCTTTCACAAGAGATTAAGGCCATCATCTTCTTCCTCCTTCTTCTTTTGCTCTCTAGATTTCTCTAGTGACCAAATTACTGACCAAGTTAGGATTTTGAAGTGAGAAAATCCACCACAACATCATTCTATACAAGTCTTGCCCACTTGTTTGGAGTGTTAGCTTCATTCTCTTCTCTTGATCAAGTGAAGTTGCAAGCTTGGACAAAGGAGATTCGGGTGGATCGTCGTGGACGTTAGAAGACCTCAAGCTAACCGTTTTCCAACTCTCAAGTGGCCAAGGAGTCTAGTATAGGGAGCTAAAAAGGTTGTACTCTAAAAACCCTAACCTTTGTTACTTGTGGTGTGGTTTAAAGTTATGAAACCCTAATTTTCTAGTATTGATTCTTTGTGTGTTCACTTAGCACTCTAAAAATTTAATCTTTGAGACATGTGATGCTTCCAATCCTCTCATAGGGTGCTAGGTAAACCTAACAGCGAACAGCTAGCTCCCGCTTAGGGATGCCTTTATCTTTATTATGTATTTGTGGTTTTAGATCAAAATATACAAAGGAGGTGCTGCCCAAATTTTTAAAAGACGAAATATGTTTTCAAACTAAGTAAATTTCACTTGCATCATTCATGTTCCTTTTCTTTTCATTAAGAAAACTTGATTTCATTATACCTTTATTTTTCTTAAAAGGTTTAGATTTCTGGGTTTCAGCTTACTTGAATTCCGTTACGCCTTTAGACGTTGCGTGATTCAAGTGCTGGTCACGAGCTAATATTTTGGGTCGTGGCAAGGATCCAACGTATTAGCCTATCTTTAGCATCCTTCTTCGCCAAAAGATGTTTCAAGAGGGAGTGGTCAGTGTACACAACAATTGGTGAGCCAATCAAGTAAGGCCTGAATTTTTCTAATGCAAATACAACCGCCAAAAGTTCTTTTTCGGTAGTTGTATAGTTAATTTAAGTATCATTCAGAGTCTTACTTGCATTCACGTGTGGTGTCTTTTCAATGTGTTGTCCTAACAATGCACCAACGGCAAAATCTGATGCATCACACATAAGCTCAAACGGGTGGTTCCAATCTGGAGATGATAGAACGGGGGCTGTAGTGAGAGAGTTTTAAGTGAGTCAAATGCAGCCTCACAATCCGAGTCAAAGTGGATGGTTGTGTCTGTAGGGTTCCTATCGACGACAGCAAGGTTTCGGGAGTCATCGTCCATGCCATTTTTAAATTTTTGCCGTTAAAAGGAACTCTAAACTAGAATCGTTAGCTAGAAATATAATACGGAAATACTTATAAACCATTTACAACTAAGTGAAAACGAAATACAATCTTTGTAGATTGGTCCTTCACTTCTAAAGCTCCTTGTTGTAGACCGTTCACTGCGATCGTGGTTCTCCCGGACTCTTGCATGGCTTCACGAGGCGAAATGAGCGACCTTGCTTGAAGTCTTCGAGGCCGAAGATGATCTACGTCGAGGGGATGCCAACTCAAGCTACTACTTCACTAACTTCAGAATTAGTGAAGCAAACACCCTATACTAAAGTGAAAACTAGTAGAGGATGAGGAAATAAGAAGTGGGCTCACTTTAGAATTTCTTTTCTCACAATATTTCACTCTCTTTTGAAAACCCTAGCAAGCTTTTCTTTTGTTTAAGGAAGAAGAAGATGAACAAATGAAAATGAGAATAAATTATCAAGTGAGAAAAAGAACCATGGTGAGTGAGTATCATATACTAACTCATGTAGAGACATAACCATGGCTAAGTGTGATGGTTAGGTTACTAAATATCTAAGGTAAAAACAAAGTGAGTGGACTTTGTCAAAGCAAACCCTAGCTTCTACAAGCTTCATGCTTATGACAAAACCACCATTAATTTTGTAATTACCTTAAATAATAAAACCCCACTATCACAATTAGAATGGTGTATGTCTTACACACCCATGAATGATGTATCAACAACCATGATACAAAAATCAAAACACAAATTAATATATATCACATATATATTAAGTTATGCACAAGTGAGAAAAAAAAATGCTTATGTCAACCAATGTTAGTTAATGTAAATTAGTATATCACATATACAATTATACACTAAATTATTAAATCAACATTTTGTTGGAGATAGTGCCCTCATAGTCAATTATTGGATCGCAGGTACGTGATTGCAATGATTGCGGAGGACCTATCCCGGTAGGACAGTCTTACTCGAGATGATAGTATGCTATCTGGTTTGCCTTTATCAGTAGTGTACATGTTCAGGTAACTGATTGCATGTTACACTTTGATAGAGCCCTTAGGATCTTGCTTTACTACCAACAGTATGATGGCGATCATATACGTGAGAGTTGGGTAGTTTATATGCATATCCTTAATTGTGGTCCCTAGTCGTGGGAGTTTCGAGACAGGGCATCGATACTCCGGAGTAGACTAGTGTGTACAGTCGAGACCCCGAGGAGGGGCGGTGGCCGGTCTCACAAGCCACTGGTGTCAGTAGGATCACCTAAGATGTATACAGGTGCTCATTGGGTTATGAGTACACCGGACAGGACTCGCCAGGAATCTGCTAGTTAGTATTATATCTACCGTCAGATAGCAGTTCCCTGGTGACATGTGTACAGGTTAGTTCATCGACCTGAGGTCGTCATTTGTCTCGTGTGAGTTCCCACTGTGCTTTGATTTCTACCCTACCACGGCTCAAAGGAGTCGTGCAAACAGGTAGCTTTTGGGTACAGTCCCGAGCCATATGGAGGCACGTGAGCGGATCGGCAGGGGATTCGTCTCTCCCGGTATTGGGGGCGAGGTCGTGCTGTGTCTAGGAGAGCCATTACACTAAGTCCATGGCCATGGCAGGAGATTTACTGGTAGGTACTCCAGTAGTATCTCAGGGTGTTATTGGGCTTCACTCCGACACGACTTATACTGCTATTGGGGGTCTGACGTTACTAGCCCCCTAGGCGGATATGCGATACTCATTGACGAACGGACCGGACTGTATATACATTGTCACTGTTAGGCTCAGTAGGGTTTTCGGAGGAGTTCGCTCATCGGTCTCCCTTGAGTTCGCTCCTCGGCCACCCTTGAGGTCAGTCCATGGGCAGCCGTTACGCATAGCTAGTGCCGCTGACGGTTTGTGGTTAAACCCACTGCCACGGTACTGACGAGTCATTAGAGTCCCCCACAGACAGTTTCCCAAGTTCGGGCGAAACGTTATAGAGGCCGTATGGTTTTATGGCAGGGTTCGGAAAATGCACGTGCGTTTACGCACGTGTCAGTTTTCGGGCAGATGATACTGGTCAGCTTTGGTTTAAGCCAGATCCGAGTATTATATTGAGTAGGTATAATATCTTTGTCTCAGTTGCATTTGTATTCGGTCGTAATACAAATGCGGGTATATTTATACAGTTTCGGGGTTATCCTGAAAGTCGTTTCAGGATCACTTTTGGAAGTTGCCAGTTTCCAGTTTTCTATCAGCCGTCTTTTAACATTCGGTTAAAGACGGATTTATCTTTTCTTCTGTTGAGGTGAGTCAGTGTTCTAGAAGATTCTAGATGAGGTGACTAGGATTATTTGGTGTTATGTTTTCATTGGTTGAAAATAAAGCATGATGAGGTGTATTTGTGAGTCATGCTTTAGGTTTAATGATTCTTGTTTTGGTTAAGATATTTCTTCTTGATCTTTTAAGTGAGAAGCTTTCTTGTGGTCACCCCCCTCTCCTACGGTCACCTCCCTCTTGCTATATATGGTCGGCCCTCTCTCTCCTCACTTCACTTGATGTTTCATTTCGGTTAGAAAAGATTATGATAGTATTCGAGGTGTATGGAATTTTACAGTTCATTTCATTCCATCACCCGATTTCCACGGCAACTTCATTAACCGATCGTCCACGGATTTGGACGAAGTGAGACAAAGTCATCTACTCATTCTCTACATCATTCTTGGTCGTCTCTTTTAGCAAACTTGACGATCGAGTTGCCTCGAGTCAGATGCGGGAGCCCGTTTAAAGAACCGATCATGTGGTGCCACCTCGACGAGGAGATCGGAGATCGACGAGATCGGAGCATCCGCAACGGAGCGTGGGATGATGGTTGAAGAACGAAGCACTCGGATCGTTCGGTACAATCTTCCTACACTCTTTACAGTTTGTTAGTTTAGCAATAATGGCAGATCCGGGTTAAAGTATACGATAGCGCCAGTTTAAAAGTTTTTGTTCCGCATTTGGCGTCTGTAGACTGCCGGGGCGCTAGCGTAGACTTACACATTTGACTTAATAATCTGGATATATCACATATAACCGACTAACATCCAATATATCGTCTTATCGAATCAACCCTTGATTCGATAACCCGGGTATATCACATATAACCGACCGATACAAAAGACGCGAGAATAGAATACCGTATCACATACTCGCATTATTCTCGATCCCGCACATATCACATATGTGCCCCCTTTCATTTTTCCCGAGCCAGTAAAACCTCTATGTAGGACTCTAAAGACTCGTCAATACGCCGGCAGTAGGTGATGATCACATCAAGCACCCACAAGCCGTCAGCGGTACTACCTGGATGTAACGGCTACCCGGGTATTGAGCGATCAGAAGATCGGCAAGCAAGCCCGCTCCAACTCCTGTAAAAGCCTGACGGTAACACTTGTCGTACAGTCCGGTCTCCTCGCTGATATGTCGCATATCAAGTCTAGGGGCGGTAAACATCAGACCCCAATAACCGATAAGTCATGCCGATGTGAGGCTCATAACTGGTCGAGAAACTACAGGTAAACACTTACCAGTAAATCTCTAAAACAGCCCTGGCCAGGGACTTCCCTGTTATGGCCAATCGAGCACAGCGCAACATCAACCCCCAATACCGGGAGAGACGAAACCCCTCCTATCGCTCATTTCCTCCATGTGACTTGGGACTGTACCCAAAAACCACCGTTTTGCATGCCCTCTTGGACGTGGTAAGGTGGAAATCAAAGCATAGTGGGAATCACACAAGACTCTATGACGATCTCGGGTCTACAGACTAACCTAGTGTCACCAGAGAACTGCCATCTGACGTGAGGTATAATACCATCTGGGAGTTCTCGGAAAGTTCGTCCAGTGTACCCAGTCTCCACTGAGCACCCGTATACCATCTCTGATGTCAAACGCCAATGGATATGGGATCATCCATCGCCCATCTCATGGGTCGAGAGGCGTATACGCTAGTCTACTCTGGTATATCGATACCCTGTCTCGATACACCCACGACTCGGAACATTAAAGGATGAACTTATGGACTACCATGGCCCCACTAGTATGATCTGCATCATAGTCCTGATAGTCAAGTACACATCCTAAGGGCTTTACCAACATGTAACCATAAGACAGTATCAAGAGACAAGTATACATGTTAAGATAAAGAGCAACCAGATAGGATACTATCATATCGAGTAAGAAAGTCCTCTCTATATATGTCCAAGCATCTAATATAATATACATCATATGTACAATACTGGCCTCTAGGGCATATATACAACTAACAATCTCCCACTTGCACTAGGGCCAGCTGCTGTAGTATCGCATATCGAGCATCCCGAAGAGTCTCTCGAACTGTAACTGGGGAATAGCCTTCGTGAGTGGATCCGCTGTGTTATTCTTTGTGTCAACTCTCCTGACATCGATCTCCCAGAGATCAACTATCTTCTGGATCAGGTGATACCGCCTTAGAATATACCTGGATTGCTGATGGGATCTGGGTTCCTTGGCCAAAGCCACCGCTCCATTGTTATCACAATACAAAGGTATTGGATTCTTAATGGATGGAACCACTCCAAGTTCAGTTATGAACTTCTTGATCCAGACAGCCTCTTTGGCAGCATCATTGGCAGCGATGTATTCAGCCTCCATCGTCGAGTCTGCCACGGTTTCCTGCTTGGAACTCTTCCAGCATACCGCTCCTCCGTAGAGGGTAAAGATAAATCCCGAGTGCAACTTAGAGTCGTCCTTATCACTCTGGAAGATCGAATAGGACTCCACTTGGAGTTCTCCGTTACCATACACCAAGAGCATCTCTTTAGTCCTTCGTAAGTACTTGAGAATTCTCTTCACAGCTGTCCAGTGACTCTCTCCAGGATCTGCTTGATACCTACTCACTACACTTAGTGAGTGTGCTACATCGGGTCTGGTACATAGCATCGCGTACATGATAGAGCCTACAGTCGAAGCATAGGGTATCCCTTGCATGCGAGCTCTCTCCAAATCAGTCTTGGGAGACATCTTTTTGGAGAGAATGAGCCCAGAGATGGTGGGTAAAAACCCACTCTTGGATTCTTCCATACTAAACCGCTTTAGTATGGTGTCAATGTATCTGGATTAGGACAATCCCAGTATCCGTTTAGATCTATCTCTATAGATCTTAATCCTCAAGATGTAGGAGGCATCCCCTAGATCTTTCATTGAGAATCTTTGTGATAAGAAGAGCGTGACCAATTGCTGCATAGGAATGTCATTTCCTATCAAGAGTATGTCGTTCACGTACAATACGAGGAAGAAAACCTTACTCTCTTCCACCATCTTGTATATACAAGGTTCATCTACGTTTTGACGAAATCAAACTCTTTGATAACGACATCAAAGCAGATGTTCCAACTCCGCGATGCTTGCTTTAACCCGTAGATGGATTTAAGCAGCTTGCACACCTTTCCGCTGCTCCCACTGTCTACGAAGCCCTCTGGCTGAGTCATGTACACGCACTCTTCCAAATCACCATTTAGAAAGGCGATCTTAACATCCATTTGCCAGATTTCGTAGTCATGATATGCAGCGATGGCAAGCATGATCCGGATGGATTTAAGCATAGCCACTGGAGAAAAGGTTTCGTCATAATCGACACCTGGTCATTGACGAAAACCCTTTGCAACAAGTCAAGCTTTGAAAGTCTCCACTTTCCCATCTACACCAAGTTTTTTCTTGAAGATCCAATTGCTCCCAATGGGTTTTACCCCTTCAGGAGCATTTTCTAAAGTCCATACTTTGTTGGTGTACATGGATTCCATCTCGGACCGCATTGCATCCAGCCATTTCACTGAGTCACCACTCGTGATGGCCTGCTCGAAGCTAGTTGGGTCATCATCCTCCATGATGCAATCCTCGCTTCCACCATCCATGAGAAAACCGTAGTATCTCTCAGGTGGGTGAGGAACCCTACTAGATCGGTGGAGAGGCTGAAGTTCGTTTGGTACTACCGAATCCTCTGGTTCCACTAAATCTTCAGTTGCAGTTTGTGTATCTGGAACCTCTTCCAGTTCTATCACTTTGCCACTAATTTCTTTTACAAGAAATTCCTTTTCTAAAAAGGTGGCATGTTGAGCAACAAACACTTTTTGTTCCTCACTGTGGTAGAAAAAATATCCATATGAGTTCTTTGGATATCCCACAAACTTACAAAGAACTGACCGTGCCTCGAGTTTGTCTGGATTTTGTCTTTTGACATAGGCCGGACAACCCCATATCTTAACTCGTTTAAGATATGGTCTCTTCCCACTCCATATCTCATAAGGTGTGGTAGGTACAGATTTAGATGGAACTTGATTCAATAGGTATGCCGCTGTCTCCAGGGCATACCCCTAGAAGGAAATAGGTAACTCAGCTGTGCTCATCATAGAGCGCACCATATCTAATAGGGTGCGGTTCCTCCGTTCCGATACACCGTTGTGCTGTGGTGTATATGGAGGAGTTAGCTGGGAGAGAATCCCATTCTCTTTTAGGAAGTCCAGGAATTCAATGCTCAAGTATTCACCTCCTCGATCAGATCGAAGGATTTTAATGCTTTTCCCGGTTTGGTTTTCGACTTCTTGTTTATATTCCCTAAATTTCTCAAATGCTTCTGATTTGTGTTTCATAAGGAACACATATCCGAATCTAAAGAGATCGTCAGAAAATGTAATGAAGTACGCAGAACCATTCCTGGCATGTGTAGACATGGGACCGCATACATCACTATGTACCAGTCCTAAGAGTTTCGTAACTCTTTCTCCGTGTCCCGTAAACGGAGTTTTGGTCATCTTGCCTTTGAGACATGACCGGAAAGTGTCATAAGATGAAGATTCGAAAGAATTCAAATATCCATCCTTATGCAACTTAGCTAGCCTTGTCGCATTTATATGACCAAGTCTACAATGCAACAAGAAGGATTCGTTCATTTCTGAACTCTTCCTCTTGTGTGTGTTTGTTATGCTCAGAACTGTTGATTGATTTAGAACATAAATGCCATTGCACAACGTGCCTTATCCAACCAACTTTTGGTTTAGGAAAATGTTCATAACATTATCCTGTAATACAAAATTATATCCTTCTTTACTCAACAAAGAAACCGACATAATGTTGCATATCAGGTTCTGCATGTAATAGCATTCGTTCAGAATCAATGTATTACCAGTTTGTAATACAAGGTGATATTCTCCGACGGTTTTTGCTGCAACAATTGCACCATTTCCAACCCTTATGTCTTTATCACCTTCTCCAAGTTCACTACCTTTTCTCAGCCCATGTAACTGATTACATATGTAGGATCCTGACCCGGTATCTAATACTCAGGACGTAGAGCAAATGGAGAAACAGTTCTCTGTAACGAACACACCCGAATAAAATGCATCAACATGTACTTTCTTCATTCGGGTGGCATGGGAATCCTGGTATTCCCCTATATCCTGTTCAGTCTTATAACTTTTATAAGAAAAAACGGAACCAATGTTCCCCAGCACAGTATAACATGCGGGTTCGGTCAATACATCCATATTATTATCTTGATTAAGGCATGATATGGTCGCTGCCTGGAGAGAGAGAGAGAAGAAAACACTTTAGTGTATGCTCTTGCAAGATCATATTGGTTATTATTTTATCTAATCAGGATGGCTCCCACTGTTTTTGTCAAATCTTCCTTCAAACCCTAAAAGGAAAGACTAGCCGGGATTAATTACACCCTACAATTTTGCCAATCTTTCAGCCAGGCCAGTGTCGGTACTTTGAGGGAGGTTCCCCGTGCTTTCGCACGGATCTAATTAAAATAAACCTCGTTTTCCCAGAGGCATAACCCCGTTGACACCTTTCTAGACACCTACTTGATTGGCTAATTGTCATGTGTAAAACTCTCCCAGGAGTAACAATTACTCGCAGTGGGTATCAGGATCCAACTATCTCATAGAAGGTATGCAATCTCATTGCAAATTTCAACACTTGAAATTCCCAATAATATTTTGCCCCAAACGATCTATGACCTTGACAAGATCAACAAACCATAGACCGCAAGTCAAGTTCAACCCGTCATTTCTTGATTGAATTAAACCCACCTGCACGACCCTTGACAAGGTCAACAAGGCCGCACGACTACCTAATTCCAATCTGCATCATATGTATAAGGAGATAAATACTAGTCAGCTGCCACACACTACGCCTTGAGAAGGTCAACAGACGCAGCACGAATACTAAGTAGGACTTATCTGAAATGACAGAGGGCTACAATAGGTTTTTCTGAAAACCTATTGCGTAATGAACTTGATATCGTTGTAGAATCGAGTGAATTTTGAAAAGGAGTGTTTTTGAGACATTCACTAGTTTTGCTAAAGAGGTCACTCCCGGTGAAGGGATCTCGGCTCTTTCCTTATGGAATAAGATGCAGGATATATCATATATATCACTATGCAAAGCGAAAACTCCAAAATCAATCAAAAGACAAACCGAATGTTGTAGCATCTGCCAGTTTTGCTAAAGAGGTCACTCCCGGTGAAGGGATCTCGGCTCATTCCTCATCGAATAAGGTGCAGGATATATCATATATATCGCTATGCAAAGCAAAACTGTAGCTGCCCTTTTTGAAAATTTGATTCTACAACATCTTTTCGGTTTCTTTTCTTTCATTAATCATATTAATGAAGACCCATCATTTAAGTCACCTAAACATCACGGATAAATACAACGTACGCTTATGCCATCCACATTCGCATCGATGTCCCCTCGTGCACTGTTAAGTTAGGTAACTAACGGCAGAGCGGGGCAGTGCTAGCGTGGGTGTAAAACATAAGCAATGTCTATATAATATATCATATATACTATATACAGTATCTATCTCAACATATCAAATGATCACATCACAGATATCGCAGCAGAAGAAACATATGAAATATTGGATATACTAGGAGGTCCGTGTTTTATTTTGAGCCTCTGTAAAACACGGATTCCACGGTCTCGATGAATAGCCAAACCCACAACCCTAGACCCCTATGAAAGAGGCAAGCAACCCTACCAATTCTAGATTTAGGAGATCCGGACTCGACTCCTCGAGTTGGTCTCCTACTGGACTCTAGAACCCGGTTACTTGTGCTCTCCTCATTGGGTCTATGCTAGTGCGGAAAAGTAAATAATATACATATGGTGACATCAACCTCAACCCGGAAGTGCCCCAATAAAAGAATATTACATACATTTAATTTTACATGAATGAAAAATAAAAACTCTCATCTCACATAAAAACCCCGGCTATTCAAAACGCGACGATCCAATATAACATATCCAGCAGTACATAACATCACATGTCATCACAACACAGAAAAACTAGACGATGTTAAACATTCCAATCGAATCATCGAACACCCAAGATTACCCAGAAAGCTCAACAATTGAGCGTAGTTTAAAGTAATTCAGCACACGCCACAACACCAATGAACCAGCCGTAGAAGGGCCAAACCAACGCCTCACATGTGGCACCGCTGAACCACCACAAACCCGAGGGTTCAGTGGCGGTTCTGACGATCACATAATCAAGTTAAGGTTTTGTTCTTCTAGAGGGTCCATCGAATAACTTGCATGATCTTTGAAAGCTTTTTAACTACGGGAAAAATCCAACACTTGGAAATTTTCCCGGCAAGGGTTAAAGTGGGTATTTGACATCCGATTGAACTTTTTAACAACGTCTAAAGTTACCCGAAAATAGTTAAAATTACGACTATAAAACACTCCGAGTTGTCATTATATTAAATTAACATCACATGACAATTTAACAAAAATAAACAACACCTGAAGCACCAAAACCCATGTAACAGAACACTGGAAAAATTTGGAGGGAGGCTCGGATTGGACCGGTATGGGGGGGTCTCGCCGGCCCAAAAGTAACCAAATGACACCAAATTTCAGCAGTGTTCATGTTATCACATATATATGACTCTGTACATGTTTAAAAAAATTTTAGGGCTCGTTTTAAAATCGACAGAAACATGGAATTTAGGGTTTCAAGTTCGGAATTTGTTTCGTGTTCGTAATCTAACATTATCCGTATAATTTCCTAGCTAGGCTCTGATACCACTGTAGGGTTCCTATCGACGGCAGCAAGGTTTCGGGAGGCATCGTCCATGCCATTTTTAAATTTTTTCCGTTAAAAGGAACTCTAAACTAGAATCGTTAGCTAGAAATATAATACGGAAACACTTGTAAACCATTTACAACTAAGTGAAAATGAAATACAACCTTTGTAAATCGGTCCTTCACTTCAAAAGCTCCTTGTTGTAGTCCCTTCGCTGCGATCGTGGTTCTCCCGGACTCTTATATGGCATCACGAGGCGAAATGAGCGACCTTTCTTGAAGTCTTCGAGACCGAAGATGATCTACGTCGAGGGGATGCCAACTCAAGCTATTACTTCACTAACTTAAGAATTAGTGAAGCAAACACCCCATACTAAAGTGCTAATCTAGAAGAGGATGAGGAAATAGGAAGTGGGCTCACTTTAGAATTTCTTTTCTCACAATATTTCACTCTCTTCTGAAAACCCTAGCAAGCTTTTCTTTTGCTCAAGGAAGAAGAAGATGAACAAATGAAAATGAGAATAAATTATCAAGTGAGAGAGTGAACCATGGTGAGTGAGTATCATATACTAACTCATGTAGAGACATAACCAAGGCTAAGTGTGATGGTTAGGTTACTAAATATCTAAGGTAAAAACAAAGTGAGTGGACTTTGTCAAAGCAAACCCTAGCTTCTACAAGCTTCATGCTTGTGACAAAACCTCCACTAATTTTTTAATTACCTTAAATAATAAAACTCCACTATCACAATTAGAATGGTGTATGTCTTACACGCCCATGAATGATGTATCAACAACCATGATACAAAAATCAAAACACAAATTAATATATATCACATATATATTAAGTTGTGCATAAGTGAGAAAAACAAATGCTTAAGTCAACCAATGTTAGTTAATGTAAATTAGTATATCACATATACAATTATACACTAAATTATTAAATCAACATTTGATTTAATAATCCGGATATATCACATATAACCGACTAACATCCAATGTATCGTCTTATCGAATCAACCCTTGATTCGATAACCCGGCTATATCACATATAACCGACCGATACAAAAGACGCGAGAATAGAATACGGTATCACATACTCGCATTATTCTCGGTCCCGCACATATCATATATGAGCCCCCATTTCATTTTGCATGATCCAGTAAAACCTTTATGTAGGACTCTAAAGACTCGTCAATACGCCGGCTGTAGGTGATGATCACATCAAGCACCCACAAGCCGTCAGCGGTACTAGCTGGACGTAACGGCTATCCGGGTATTGAGCGATCAGAAGATCGGCAAGCAAGCCCGCTCCAACTCCTGTAAAAGCCTGACGGTAACACTTGCCGTCCAGTCCGGTCTCCCCGTCTCATATATCGCATATCAAGTCTAGGTGTGGTAAACGTCAAACCCCAATAACTGATAAGTCATGCCGATGTGAGGCTCATAACTGGTCGAGAAACTACTGGTAACACTTACTAGTAAATCTCTAAAACAGCCCTCACCAGGGACTTCCATGTTATGGCCAATCGAGCACAGCGCAACATCAACCCCCAATATCGGGAGAGACAAAACCCCTCCTATCGCTCATTGCCTCCATGTGACTCGGGAATGTAACCAAAAACCACCGTTTTGCATGCCCTCTTGGACGTGGTAAGGTAGAAATCAAAGAACAGTGGGAATCACATAAGACTCTATGACGATCTCGGGTTTACAGACTAACCTGTACAAGTGTCACCAGAGAACTGCCATCTAACGTGAGGTATAATACCATCTGGGAGTTCTCGGCGAGTCCGTCCAGTGTACCCAGTCTCCACTGAGCACCCATATACCATCTTTGATATCAAACACCAATGGATATGGGATCATCCATCGCCTATTTCATGGGTCGAGAGGCGTATACGCTAGTCTACTCTGGTATATCGATGCCCTGTCTCGATACACCCACGACTAGGAACATTAAAGGATAAACTTATGGACTACCTTAGCCCCACTAGTATGATCTACATCATAGTCCTGGTAGTCAAGTACACATCCTAAGGGCTTTACCAACATGTAACCATAAGACAGTATCAAGAGACAAGTATACATGTTAAGATAAAGAGCAACCTGATATCATACTATCATATCGAGTAAGAAAGTCCTCTCTATATATGTCCAAGCATCCAATATAATATACATCATATATACAATACTGGCCTCTAGGGCATACATTCAACTAACAGTGTCCTTGGCCAAGAGAAGAGTTAGGAGTCTAGCAATTTTGCTAAAATCCTTAATGAATCTCCGATAAAAGCCCGCATGGCCAAGAAAAGCTCATATATCTTTGACGCATTTGGGATGAGGAAGGTTATGAATGATATTAATTTTAGCTCTGTCAACCACAATGCCTTTCCGTGAAATCATATGTCCAAGCACAATTCCCTCTTGGACCATGAAATGTCATTTTTCCCAATTCAAGATTAAGTTCTTCTCCTTACAACGAGTAAGAACTGTGTCAAGATGAGATAGGCAGTCAGCAAAAGAATCTCTCAATATCGAGAAATCGTCCATGAAAATCTCCAGAAAATTCTCGACCATGTCTGAGAATATCCCCATCATACACCGTTGAAATGTAGCGGGAGCATTGCATAACCCAAAGGGCATGCGAATGTAAGCAAAGGTACCACAAGGACAAGTAAATGTGGTTTTGTATTGATCCTTTTTGGCAATAGGGACCTGGTTATAGCCAGAGTATCCTTCCATAAAGCAATAATATTCACATCCAGCTAAGCGTTCCAGCATCTGGTCAATAAAAGGTAGAGGAAAGTGGTATTTGCTCGTTGCGGCATTGAGTTTTCTATAATCAATACATACACGCCACCCTGTTTGAGCACGTGTTTGGGCTAACTCATTAGCCTCATTTGTTATGACTGTGATGCCGGATTTCTTAGGGACTTCATGAATTGGACTTACCGATTGGCTATCAGAGATTGGGTAAATGATACCACTGTCAAGGCATTTGACGATTTCTTTTTTTACCGCCTCCTTCATGACGGGGTTTAACCATCTCTGTAGTTCTCGGGTTGGTTTGGCTTCATCCATCAGGTGTATATGATGTTCAACGATCAAGGGACTAATCCCTTTGATGTCAGCCATAGTCCAACCAAAAGACTGCCTATTAGATCTCAGTACCGTCAAAAGCGCATTCTCTTGCTCTGAGACTAGAGAAGCTGATATGATCACAGGTAAAGATTCATTCTCACCTAAATATGCATATTTAAGATAAGAAGGTAATAATGTGAGATCTAACACTGGCGGAGAAACTCTAGAAGGTAGGGTCAGCGAATGATATTCAGATTCACGAAGAAGCTCGTAGCCCACAAAGGATACAGACTCGGAAAGTGAAGAGTCAAGAGTGTCAGACTCAGGAGTGGAAAGAGTGTCCTCACTAAGATGTGTAAGATCAAACATTGATGTGCTAATGTCGTCGAGATTATCAAAGCAAAGTTCATCAACTTCGCAACTTTCGGGAGCTATCTCGTGGACAGAACAGACATCAAGTATGTGAGAGGGTTCAGACGGCTGATTTCCAATTTTATAGATGTTCGGTTCAATTATCATTTTTCCAAAAGATAGGTTCATAGAACCGTTTCGACAGTTAATGACAGCATTGGAAGTGGCAAGGAATGGTCGACCCAGAATCACCGGAATTTGGTTCCGTGGGTTTGCTACAGGTTGTGTATCGAGAACAATAAAGTCCACAGGGAATATGAATTCCCCGACTTTTATCAACAAATCCTCCAGTTCACCCCTAGGTTTGGTGATTGATTAGTCTGCCATTTGGAGAATGCAATGAGCTGGTTTTAACTCTCCAATCCCTAACTGCTCATAAACAGAATATGGAAGCAGGTTAACAATTGCACCAAGGTTAAGTAGAGCACGGTTGATGTTTTTACCCCCAATAGAAATCGAGATTGTAGGACAGCCAGGGTCCTTACGTTTCTTTGGTAACTGTGGGGTAAAAGCAGTGCTAACATTATTAGTCATGAAAACCTTTTTGGGCACTTGAGTCTTCCTCTTCCTAGTGCACAAGTCCTTGAGAATTTTCGCATAAGCGGGGACTTGTTGTATAGCATCTAGAAGAGAGATGTTGATGTTAACCTGTTTAAAAATTTTCAAAATCTTCTCCATATGTGGACTCGATTTGTTTCACCTTAACCGATTCGGATAAGAAGCTTTAACAATCATAGCTGGGTCCAACATTAGAAAAGGAGGTGTGTGGAAGTGATCCCAGAATAGGAGTGGGGATCGTCTTTGGTGGACTAGAAGAGATATGCTGAGGGTTCGAGCCTTGAGGAAAACGAAGAATAGGCTCGCAAGAAGGTGGTGGGGTAGACGAACAAGGGACAGAAGTGGAAGTGGATGTGGAAGGAAAAGTGGATGTGTAAACTGGGGTGTTATTGATTAATTCATCATGATTATCAATCTCTTCACCGACTTGATTATTCAGCATTGTTCCAGATCTCAACGTTGTAATGGCATTCACATTGTAATGTTGTGAATGCCCAGGATTCGGTAGGGGTTGAGACGGAAGTTTCCATTTCTCTCTAGCACTCATTTCGGCTTTTAATTGAGAAATTTGTGCTTCCATCGATTTAATACTCTCACTTTGGGAGTCAGAGTTTTTCTGGATTTTATCGAGGGAAGACTTAAATTCAGCCGACATTTGAATGGACTGTTTCATAAACATTTCAAAAGTCCATTCAAGTGAAGAGAAATTATCAGTACTGGTCAACTGCAAGGGATTATACGGTGCAGGTGTGTTGACCGGATTTTGAAAGTTTTGTGATTGGTAGGGGTGCTAACTTATTTGAAGTGGTTGTTGTTGTGGTGGAGGGCCCCTTTGGAAATTATTTTTGTTTGGAACCGTGTTTTGAGTTTGTTGTTGGTTCCAAGAAAAGTTAGGGTGATTCCTCCAACCTTGATTATAAGTGGAAGAATACGGATTGTTTCTAGGTCTTTGTTGGAAAGAAGCATTGGTATGCTCTTGACCTTGAAACGGAGAATTTAAAGGACATTCTTCCGTAAGATGAGATAGATCAGAACAACATCCACAGACAGTTTTGGAGAGTGACATCTGATTTAGGGAGGCTGTTAAAAATTTATGTTCCATAGCTTCGAGTTTCTTTTGCATTGCTGCCATTTCATCTCTAACTCCTATGGAGACATCAAGTTGATGAATGCCACCCCTAGACGATGGATGGTTTACACTCTCCCACTGTAAAGTTCTTTCAGCGAAATCTTCTAAAAATCTCCAGGCTTCACCATCATCTTTATTCATGAAGGTACCTTGACACATGGATTCAAGGGTCTGTTTTGCTGTAGGATTAATGCCCTTATATATGATTCTGCACAGATCCCATATAGGGATTCAATGATGAGGATATTGAACTAACAGATCCCTGAAGCGTTCAAAATACTTCGAGAATGGTTCATTTGGAAGCTGGGTAAATTGATTTATTTCGCTACGGACTCAAGCTGTCTTATGATTGGGATAAAATTTCTTTAGGAAAGCCGTTATGAATTCTCCCCAGTTCGAAATAGAATGTGCGGCTGTGTTATAAAGCCACTTCTCGGCTATATCGCACAAAGTGAATGGGAGAAGACGTAATCTCATAGTATCCACAGAAAGCTGTGAAGTACCCATCATAGCGCATACATTTTCAAATTTGGTAATAAAGACGTATGCGTCTTCAGACTCGAGACCGTGATATTTTGGTAGAAGATTGATGTAATGAGGTTTTATTTCAAAATTGTCCCCATTGGCTGGTGGAATGGTAAGACAGCTAAGGACCTCGCATAGGGTAACATCTCTCTTGGAGAGAGATGCGGGGCGGATTCTACGCACCTGCGGACGGTGGCAGAGTGGTGTTAAAGAAGTTCGATGGAGAACCATCCATCGAAGTGGGTGTGGTAGTGGGTGAAGAAAAAGTAGATGTAGAAATACCGACTTCGGAGTTGATAGGAGAAACGCGGACAAGACGGGCACTAGAATCCCGTGTCCAGCCGAGTATGCACTAAATGGTTTAGTACAAGTGGCAGCGTTGTAATAATTAGGGGGAAATTTTGGATTGGTGTTTATTTTGAAAAATTACGGATTTTTGAAAAATTCACACAAACAATGCACAAGCAACCCTAAATCTAGTGGTCACCTAGGTCAAGTCTCTAGACCGCTCCTAGACTTCCAGAAGACAAGTCGCAAGATAGATCCTCTACTGCCTCATTATCCCTTCTGTAGCTAGGTAAGTGGGAGGTTCTTCACTACGTAAGTAGTGGGCCTAATTAAGGAACCACTTGCCTTAGACACGCTTGCCTTAGACACCACAAAAGAAACGCGGATAAACAGTAAATTACCCACAACCTCCTTCTGACCTAAATGAGCATGACGGTCCTTAGAGTCATGTATAGATATTTTTTAGTTAATGAAGGTGATGTGAATGCTAGTTTTGTGATTTTTGGGGCTTAGGAAGGGTAATACAATCCCCACCTAATCTGAATTTGGTCTTTTGCCCCTTAATTTCCGTGTTAAAATATGCAAACAACCAAGATCAAACACGCAACAAATTTTCTTTTTGCGGCGCTGCAGAATTTTGGCAAAGAAACCTGCAGAAATTGGTTAATGGAACAGAGCAGGGAAGAGATAAGAAAGACAGAGATGGACCTAAAAATTTTGGTGTATTGAAGCCCTAAACAAGCCGCGGAACCGCCGTGAGAAGCCTCCTTTTGCCGCAGATGCGCGGTCTTCTGACGAGATTCCTGCACAAAAATTTCCACAGAGACTCATGTTCCTTCACTGAACTCTCTGATATGATCTGAAAATTTTTCCCTTCGCTCCAGAGATTCCAGATTCCCTTGCAAATAATCACAACAAATCGTTAAGTACTTGATGCGATTTTGATCTAAAAATTCTGATGTAATAATAAAAATTTTCAGCTCATATTGAAAAAATGAATAAATTAGCACACGATCCTCGGCAACGGCGCCATTTGATTGATCATCTTCATGTCGTGTTTTGAAAAGTGTAAAAGATCACAACCAAAGAAATTTATACCGCAATCAATAACGGTGTCTATTGTAGTTTCGTTAGCGAGAGCGGATCGTCCACTGAGATTGTGTGAATTTGTTTGAATTTGTTTTAGTTGAGTTGAAAAGAATAGATAAAAGAAAATAATTCAAGATTTGTGAGGTTTAGTTTCAAGAAACATAAAGAAATTAGATCTAGAATAAAAAATCAATAAAGATCAAGAAAATGTCCAAAGCAATTGAATTGTCAAGATTTGTAAAAATTTTCAACTCAAATTGCAAAAACGAACAAATTAGCACACGATCCCCGGCAACGGCGCCATTTGATTGATCATCTTCGTGTCGTGTTTTGAAAAGTGTAAAAGATCACAACCAAAGAAATTTATACCGCAATCAATAACGGTGTCTATTGTAGTTTCATTATCAAGAGCGGATCGTCCACTGAGATTGTGTGAATTTGTTTGAATTTGTTTTAGTTGAGTTGAAAAGAAAATGATTCAAGATTTGTGAGGTTTAGTTTCAAGAAACATAAAGAAATTAGATCTAGAATCAATAAAGATCAAGAAAATGTCCAAACCAATTGAATTATCAAGATTTGTAAAATTTTTCAACTCAAATTGCAAAAACGAACAAATTAGCACACGATCAAATAAGTAGTGATCATGAAAACTAAAGATTACGAAATCTTATCTATTGAGGATTTGTTGCTAGATCGATAACAATCAACAAAGATTAGGGATCTATTGAAAAAACTAGGGTTTCTCCTTCACCATCCCTTGTCTTTTCATTGATTATGATTCAAATTCTAGCCTCTAGTCAAGAAAATCATCGATCGTTGATCTCTAATTTTGGAGCGAAAACATTCAAGAAAGCGATCTCGCTCAAAATTAGGTCTTCGATGATTTTATTTCCTAGAGTTAACGAACCTCATAAGACTTAAGAATCGTTCAAGAATTGCATCATCATCATCCACCTATTCTCTCAATTTTTCCACAAGCGGAACTTTCACTCACACATCATGAAAAATGAAAGAATCAAGAATCGATAAATTTTCATAATGCCAGAATGTAAAGAAAGCAAGATTTATAATTTTTCACCTTTATTAATCGATGATTAGGTACACATTCACTCAATTCGAGATTACAAGATTTGAGGAGGTAACTAGATCCGCCGAAATTAGCTTCGCATCGATCTTCTTGAGTCGTGTTTTGAAAAGTGTAAAAGATCACAACCAAAGAAATTTATACCACTTTCCTCTTTATCCTTTCAAGTCTTTAGACCGCTCCTAGACTTCCAGAAGAAAAGTCGCAAGATAGATCCTCTACTGGCTCTTTATCCCTTCTGTGGCCAGGTAAGTGCCAGGTAAGTGGGAGGTTCTCGACTACGTAAGTAGTGGGCCTAATTAAGTAACCACTTACCTTAGACACTCTTGCCTTAGACACCACAAAAGAAATGCGGATAAACAGTAGATTACCCACGACCTTCTTTTGTCCTGAATGAGCGCGACGGTCCTTACAGTCAAGTCTACATGTTTTTTAGTTAATGAGGGTGATGCAGATGCTTGTTTTATGATTTTTGGGGCTTAGGAAGAGTAAAATCCCTACCTAATCTGAATTTGGTCTTTTTCCCCTTAATTTCCATATTAAAATATGCAAACAACCAATATCAAACCCGCAAAAAAATTTCTTTTTGCGGCGCTGCGAATTTTTGCAAAGAAACCTGCAGAAATTGGTTAATGGAACAGAGAAGGGAAGAGATAAGAAAGACAGAGATGGACCTAAAAATTTTGGTGCACTGAAGCCCTAAAATAGCCGCGGAACCGCCGCGAGAAGCCTCCTTTTGCCGTGGATGCGCGGTCTTCTGACGAGATTCCTGCACAAAAATTTCCACAGAGACTCCTGTTCCTTCACTGAACTCTCTGATATGATCTGAAAATTTTTCCCTTCTCTCCAGAGATTCTAGATTCCCTTGCAAATAATCACAACAAATCATTAAGCACTTAATGCGATTTTGATCTAAAAATTCTAATGTAATAATAAAAATTTTCAACTCAAATTGTAAAAACGAACAAATTAGCACACGATCTCCGGCAACAGCGCCATTTGATTGATCATATTCATGTCGTGTTTTGAAAAGTATAAAAGATCACAACCAAAGAAATTTATACCGCAATCAATAACGGTGTCTATTGTACTTTTGTTAGCGAGAGCGGATCGTCCACTGAGATTGTATGAATTTGTTTGAATTTTTTTTAGTTGAGTTGAAAAGAAAAGATAAAAGAAAATGATTCAAGATTTATGAGGTTTAGTTTCAAGAAATATAAAAAAATTAGATCTAGAATCAAAAATCAATAAAGATCAAGAAAATGTCCAAACCAATTGAATTATCAAGATTTGTAAAAATTTTCAACTCAAATTGCAAAAACGAACAAATTAGCACACGATCCCTGGCAACGGCGCCATTTGATTGATCATCTTCGTGTCATGTTTTGAAAAGTGTAAAAGATCACAACCAAAGAAATTTATACCGCAATCAATAACGGTGTCTATTGTAGTTTCGTTAGCGAGAGCGGATCGTCCACTGAGATTGTGTGAATTTGTTTGAATTTGTTTTAGTTGAGTTGAAAAAAAAAGATAAAAGAAAATGATTCAAGATTTGTGAGGTTTAGTTTCATGAAACATAAAGAAATTATATCTAGAATCAAGAATCAATAAAGATCAAGAAAATGTCCAAATCAATTGAATTATCAAGATTTGTAAAGTAGCTTGTAGGAATCGATCAAATATGTAGTGATCATGAAAACTAAAGATTATGAAATCTTATCTATTGAGGATTTGTTGCTAGATTTGATGACAATCAACGAAGATTAGGGATCTATTGAACAAACTAGGGTTTTTCCTTTACCATCCCTTGTCTTTTCATTGATTATCATTCAAATTCTAGCCTCTAGACAAGAAAATCACCGATCGTTGATCTCTAATTTTGGAGCGAAAATATTCAAGAAAGCGATCTCGCTCAAAATTAGGTCTTCGATGATTTTATTTCCTAGAGTTAACGAACCTCATAAGACTTAAGAATCGTTCAAGAATTTTATAATCATAATCCACCTATTCTCTCGATTTTACTACAAGCGGAGATTTCACTCACACATCATGAAAAATGAAAGAATCAAGAATCGATAAATTTTCATAATGCAAGAATGTAAAGAAAGCAAGATTTATAATTTTTCTCCTTTATTAATCGATGATTAGGTACGAATTCATACCGAGGAGGTGATCGCAAGTGATCGCAACCGTTCCACGACTCAAGTGATCGCAACCGCCGAAAATGTCCAAAGCAATTCGAGATTACAAGATTTGAGGAGGTAACTAGATCCGCCGAAATTAGCTTCGTATCGATCTTCTTAAGTCGTGGAACGGTTGCGATCACTTGCTCGGATGATGATCGGCGTTGCTTCAAAGTATCTTCATTTGCTTGCTTGATTCACTTCTCGATGAATCTTGATTTGGCTTTGGATTTGAATTTGGGCTAGGGTTTTGATTACAAGTTGTGTCACTCAACTTGTGTTTGGAATTATTGAACAACTAATCAACAACTTTTGTAATGAAGCCATAGGTCCCCTTTTATAATTTTTCCTTTATCTTCTCCTAGAAACTAGGTTGTTATGGAGCTTGCATAGGAAGTTAGGTAGCTGTAGAGAAGTTTCTAGATTAAGGTAGTTATCTAGCTTGCATGAGAAACTTGGCTGTTAGAGGGAAGCTTCTGGAGATTTCTAGGGACTTTGAAGCATCTTGAAGAAGTTTGGCCGTTAAAAGAGAGCCTCTGCAAAAGTTCCAACCGCCGACGAGTCGAATCGGCCGCGGATCCGCGGTGGATCGGCCTGACTCGGCCGCGGATCCGAGGCCATTTGAGGAGATCTCTGTGTGAATTTCTCTATCTTGTTTAATGGTGGCTTTAGGGTTGTTTTCTGATGTCTGGAATCTTATAATTATCTCTTGTTTGCTGCCAGATCTCAAGTTTTTGACTTGCTGTATTTATTAGTGCTTTTTAGCAGTTCCAATTCTTTGACCTGAAGAATTTCTACACAAAATCTTGAGACAAGTGTTGAGATATATAAAAATCATGTGTATAGTAATAAACACTCAATTTCCCTCTAGAATGTCAGTTATAATGTATAACACATGTTATTTGATATTTTGCAGACGAATTGCTAATATGTGCTATATTTATACCCAACACCCCTAGATGATTAGAAAGAGTAGGGAAATTGATGTGTTAAGAATGCAATATTTTCGACTGATCAGTATACTTAGCAAGAAATGCTTTAGATGACTTTGGGTTGGATTTAGTGTAGTATGACGAAGGCGTTTTTAGTTTAGTTTCTATAGTCGCGAAACCCTAGAGTATAGGTCGATACACACACACATGCACACATATGATATGTTTTTGGTGTATATGGTTATATGTATATATATGTGTGTATGTGTGGATGTGTTAATATATATATATATATATATATATATATATATATATATATATATATATATACGTATACAAGGGTGATAAGGATGGTATATGGTATTTGGAGATGAGTCGATGTGATCGGGCATGATGTCGTGAGATCGGTTATGTGATTTGGGTCGTAATATGAGATACGACATGATATATTATAGTGGGTCGTTGGGCGATGTGTTTTCATACACACGTGGATATATGTTGGATGGTATTGGAGTGTACTTGATTTTAGATCAGTACACCTAGTTCATGATATTATGATAATGATACCATATGAATGATGAGATAAATGTATTTTTTGACCCGTACCCCGATTTTGGGATGCAGTACGATGGATTTTACCGTACGAAGTATAAATATGATGATTGGTCCGCACTCTTGATTGAGCATGTCGTATTATATATTGTTTCTTACGTGACGCTATTGAGGCGGGATCGCCGACTTCTAGATATATCGACTTAGACTTAGCTGGATTTCCTTACCCTTTTGATTAGTCTCTTAGTTTAGTCCTGTAGTTTATCAGGTAGATGTTAGACTGGGCTCGAGTCATACTTATTTTCAAAGCTAACGATTCATGAGTATTTTAAAGACAGGCCGAGAGGTACTACGGATATTTCAAAGGTCGTACCTTTTCTTAAAAAACATCATAGCCCCTATTTTCTAAAAATCACGATTCGTGCCATTTCAAATGCCTAAATTGTATGACTCGTACTTATAAATGTATATTCTTATACGTTGCGTTTACTATTCATTTTCCGTATATTCTTGCTGTTCGCATCGCATTGCATGCTTAATTGTGTTTTCATTAGTTATTATGAACTCATGCTGTCAGGACACCAGCACCATTACCGATGATGCGTATGCTCCACGTACACCTGCTCGCCGGCTCACACACATCATCATCGGTAATTTTAATGTCACGTACACATTAGAAAACACTATTTCAGTGGTATAAATTGCTAGCTGATAGTTTCGACATAGTACTAGTGCGCTTGCTTTCATATGTTAGCTTAGACATTGCATTTATTACTGTGATATTTCATGCATGTGTATATTCATTTGTCATGGAATATTATGGGGCTTATTGCCGGTATTCACTGTTTATTGACTTTTGATTATGGGATTCTGATTTTCCATGAGATTTCTGGATTTGGAGATACCGCAAGGATTTTATAAACTCATTATCATTTCTAAAAATATAAATTGCGGTTTTCTCGTGATATGATGTGGGATATGTCCAACATGAGTTTTCTCGGCTCTTGAGCGATATTATACACCCGATTCGAGGAGGAGGATGAACCGTCTGCGGGTGCATGGTTGACCCGGTGCGGTATCCTGGGGAAAGATGGTCGCAGATGATGGCATTGAGCCTGGCATGGGAGCACTACCGACCGGTTATTTGTGACGCGGCGGATACCCGGAGGATACCGACGAGTCTTGAGATTTGATGATATGGGCCAGTCCGGATTGCCGGAGCCCGGGGCCAGTCCGGATTGCCGGAGCCCGAGATATTGAGATTTGATGTTATGGGCCAGTACGGATTGCCGGAGCCCGAGATATTGAGATATTGGGATATTGGGATTTATATTTTTTGTTGATGCCTGACACGGATTCTCTGTTGATTTCATTGATGATACTTCGATTTTTATACAGAAATCTCACTAAGATAAGAAAACAGTTTTCTCATTTAGATGTATTCTGTTTTCACGCATTCATACATCATATATGTGATATGTTACTACCTGAGGCACTGACACGAGCACTTGGTATTTCACTTATGTATAGATGATTACCTTTGCCTTTAGTAAATGTTTCAGGTTATATTTTTAGGATATTATTGTATGACCTATGATAAAGTCATACATGTGATTTCTATTCGGTGATATTTTCTACTCACGAGTTGGTAACTCACCCGCGTTGTGCCACATTTTCTTACAGGTTTTGCCGTACAGGTTTCGTTGCGGTTTGCTGGCACACTGTTTCCTTCCAGGTGATCGCTTTAGTAGGTGGGTTCACTTGTATCGTGACCACCGTCGTATTTTATTTATAACAGTTGTATCTAGTAAACTCTATCAACCAGACTTGTATTAATTTATAGACTTAGAAGACCAGTATGTATATTCTTTCGGCCTTAGAGTCGCGCGCTGTATTATTATAGTTTTTCTCTGGTTTTCTTGATAATGATGGTTTTCTTTCTGAGTTTTGATCCTCGCCCTTCGGCATTGTATATTATATTGCTTGCGTGGTTGTTTCTGCCGATTGGCAAGGAGCTAGCTCCAGCTTGGGGATGCCTTTATTCATTATGTATATTATTCATATTTGTACCCTTTTGGGGCCAGTATTTACAAAGGAAACTCTGCTGAAATTTTCGGAAAGGACTTGATGTTTAAAAATGCCTTCTACGGCTTATTTTGTTAAAACGCTTGCTTAAAAACTAAGTTTTCCTTCACTTCTTCTTTTAAATGGTTTAGATTTCTGGGATTTTGGCTTACTTGAATTAGATGGGGTCCTACAGACTTCATATGATTCAAGAGCCAGTAGCGTGCCATTTCGGGTCGTGACAAAGTTGGTATCAAAGCGCTAGGTTTAACCTTGGTTCGAGTCTATGTTTGACTATGCGGAGTCTAGAGCATATATATATATATATATATATATATATATATATATATATAGATATATTCGGAACCTAAACTTGACCTTACGGAACTTAGACTTGGTCGAGGGGGTATTAGACCCGAACTTTCGTCGCATAGGTTGAGCTTGGTTGATAGAGTAGGTGACTTAAGTAGATTGATGTACCATGTGTATGTTCCGCAGCATACTTACGATACGCTATCCCGGTTAAGAAGCCTTAGGATGTACATTTTCTTTTGCATTGTATTTCTATTCATTCCTATGATCTATCCTCATCGGTATCGGTTTGTAGTTTCTGTTACCACGGTTGCACGGGCAGAGAGAGCTGCGGCTAGAGTTGCGGTCAGCATGAGCTCGTCTTGGATGAGGACTGACCAGGGTGTAATTCCAGTGACACACAATTTGCATAGATGTTTCATTTTATTGTGTTTTTCGCGCCAAGAGCATTTTGATGGGTTGTTTTTACTAAAATTTCTCGAACGTGCAGATCAACATCAGAGGATTGGGCCACTGCTAGGGGCCGGCTAGAATGTGATGACCATTAATGTATCGTCTATTCTTGAGGATTGAGGCACTGTTCAGCGTGCGGACGAATGAGCCAGCTGTTGCTATGACTGACAAGATATCGTCCCAGATGTTTGAAGCTATTGCAGCACGAGTTGTACTTAGAGATGTGATAGAAGATCGCTAGTCACCCATGGATGAATGACTATGACATGTAGTTCGTTTCCATACCCCGATGCAAGGTCATCAGATTGATTTATTTCAGCTAGAGAAGACTTCACACAGGCACAGTGAGAGTCGATAGAAACGAACGAATGTTAGAAACCCATTTTTCCAAGTTTAAGGTATTCGGAAAAACATGCAAGTAATTATGTGAACCCTCTAGAAGAATGAAACCCTAACTCGACATAATGACCATGGAACCTCTTTTCAACCATAGGGTTTGCGGCAGTTCCGCGGTGCCATTAATGAGGCTTGGGTTTGCCCTTTTACGGCTGGTCCATAGGTACTGTGGCATGTACTGGGTATTATTAAACTGTGCTCAAGTGTTGAGCTCTCGGGGAATTATGGGACTTTGATGAATCGATCGAAAAGTTCGACGTCGTCCGGATATCATGTGATGGGATACATTACTTGGGAGAATCTAGATATGAGTATAGCCGTTTGTAGCGCAGTCCATACAGCTACGAAGAGACGAGTCTGAATCAGTCAACATTAGAGAAAAGTGGAGTAAGAGGTTCGTACGAGATTTTGATGAGATGGCGTTCCACTCCATTGACATCAGAGATGTGATATGCATGCAGAGGCGTCGAATATGGATATATCTTTTAGAAGAAGTCATGATGAGTTTGCAGCTGTTCCGGAACAAGAAATAGATTTATTAAAGGGTGATAACTTCCGGACAGTTCGGCAGAAACGAGATTTGGGAGAGACCGCGACAGAATCTTTCTGGAGTACTACACGAGAAGATTTGGACCCAGGACCGGTCGTATTATGCACACCCAGTAGTCCAGAGTTCGGCATCATCGACGAGACATGTTGTGAGTGACCATGATAGTTGGCCAGAGATCTTTAGAGGATGTGCCAGAGCAGAACTGTTTCCGTCATCGTTCCATATTGGGCCGTTGAGCCGAGGAGTTATATAACTGGCAATTCGCAGTGAGAGACGAGAGCCTAAGGGCACAAAGCGCCAGACCATGAAAAGGAGGCAAGTAGATATCTTGCTCTGCTACTTTTGGATGCACCGACACCTTCTCGACTTTGAAGGAAGGACATATCAACGACAATGTTTATGAGTTGTGATTTGGTGATTCGAATATCACGTATCCGTCATTTTGTATTTCGGTAATTTGGGCGATTTATTTGCATGATTGAGTTTTCGTTCACCACAGTTGCACTCGGTTTCGATTTGATATCATTCGAGATATTTGATTTTGATTTCATGCCTATGGATGTATGTGATTTGACTTGTGCCTTCGGTGTAGTTTCATGCACTTTTATTACTTTGATTCGATTTTATGCACGCTGATGCATGTAGTTGTGAGATTATATAACACGGTATACCTGATTTGGGTTGAGATATGTTGTATACCGTCGATTTCGATTGCGATATTCGATATTTGTTTTCGTGCACCTTGTACACTTGAGTTGGATTTTTGCGCATACTTGGCGCGTTTGATGCGATTTTGGCGCACACTAGATGCACTAAATCGGGATTCTTCATGGATATCAGATGCACCTGATATTGCTGTCAGGCACACTCGTTGCCCCTGACAGGTGTTTTCATGCACACTCGTTGCATTTAGATTTTGTTTCTGTGCACATGTATGGCACATTCATTGATTTCGATTTCTGTGCGCACCATACGCACAAGGCATTCTTATACGCATTTTGGGATTAGTTTCTTTTGGAGCAGTATGTTTTATGATATTTACTATTTGGTATAGTAACTGAACAGGTCTAGTCAGAGGACAATACTCGAACATGTATTTGCATGCATCGATAGTTACCGAAGGGATTTCCAAAAAAGAGCTATAGTCTTAATATTTTTCCTATGTGTCCGAGATGACACGAAACAGTTTACAAAGGAAACCCTTCTAAATTATTTTCAAAAACTGCGGGACATGTATGTTAAATAAAAGATATATATATATATATATATATATATATATATATATATAATTATTTTCTCACAATAAACGCCCGCTACTTGTGCCGTGATACGCGCATCGCACAGTGACTTGAAAAAGGTTTGGCATGCATCCCTTTCAGATGTTTTAACAAGTTTACCTCGATGCATACTATGTACATATTTTAGTCTTGAGTAGATCATGTTGGTTTTCGTATTGGACCTTGACATTGGTATCTTCCCCATGACTCCGATGATTGCGTGATGCTTGATGGAGTTTTGATTTTGAGTATTTACTCGTTTTTCATGCGTATGCATTACGCTACGATATATTTTATGTATGTATGATTTCGGAGCCCCGACGACTTGATCATTTTGCTGAAATGTTTTAGAAATTGGGGAGTTTAAATTTAAATTCGAGGACATAATTTATTTAAGGGGGAAGACTGTAACATTTCAGAAAAATAAGATATTATTTTTGAGAAGTTAAATAATTAAAATAATAAATATTATGAATATTTTAATGTGTGGAAATTAGTTTTAATGTTATGGTATGATTATATACCAATAGATTGGAAAAATATTGGAAAATTTCCTTGAACGTTGATTTTAAAGAAATTGTGAAATTTAGACATTTTATGAATTATTATATAAAATTTATTATATACAAGTTTAATTCTAAACTTGATTGATGTTCACCAATCATGCATTAAGCTTGATTATACTTGTGACATGCACCATGTCATGTTACAAATTTGTTACATTTAAATGATATGCACCATAGTTTCTTTTATACTTTTAAAGAAATGATTTTGGCTTTTGGAAATAAAAAGAGAAATGAAAAAGAAAAGAAATAAATAAAGAATTGTGGCATGGTGAGTGGTATGGGCAAGAGAGAGAAGAGAGAGAGAGAGGTGAGGGGTCTTCATCGACCTTGGTCATTTTCCTCCTTCAATTTTCCTTCACCATTTCTCCCCTCTTCCTCCTTCATGGCTGCCTTCTTTCCCCCACCTCCTCTGCCTCCACTCAACACTATTAAAACCACATCAAAACCTTACATGCTCTTCACAAAAAATCTGCACAAGCTCACTACAAGCATGGGAAACCAAGAAAGTTTGGATTTTGAGCACATGGGGCAACTCAAGAATTTTCTTGAGTTGCCAAATGAGGTAATTCTTTCACCATTAGAGCAATAATCAATTTCCTTTAGCATCCATATTAGTTTAGGAGTGTGTAAGTGCGGTTTAGTGAGGTTTGAAAATTCCAAGATGAGGTTTTGAGGAATTCTTGAGTTGTGATGATGCATGTGAGTGTATTAGTGACTACAAACCCCCTTTGGTGTTAAAACTTAGACCAAACTAGAGCTAGAACCGCAAACTTGGACTTTAGATATCCAAATGTCGGTTTTGTGTTTAATTGGTGGCCTACAGGGAATTTGGAGCAATCCGAGACCTTTTAAGGAAAAACTAGCAACCCTATTGACCTAGAATTAACACTAGGAGACCACCATGAGAATACGAGACCGTTTCACCATAGGAAAACCGAGCTCACCGGTTTTAAGGGTCTTCTCGCTGGGTCAATTAAGAGTAATGGTGTCTAGGTTGGCTCTGTAGCTCATATACCCCCTATACTACACCACTGTATTGCTTGTTTATCCCTATTTCACCTGAACCAAAATCTGGGACCAGTTTTCTAGGTTGTTGTTTTATGTTTTGTGGGTTTTAATGACTTCATTTTTGATATTTGTGTTTTGTATCAGTCACTTAAGGTTTGTACGTCGATATCGGGTGTTGTTTGGCTCTTTTGCATGAGTAGACCATAGGTTTTAACCTATGTGTGATTCGTGTGTCGTTTTGGTTTTCGTGCACGATTTATGTTTACGATACTATGTGTTATATGTGTATGCACTCTCGAGTGGACTTCGGATAACAAGGAGAAGCATGGCGACATCGACTTCGGCAAACAAGGATCATGGTGAGTAAATATATATCTATGGGGGAAGTCGGGTGGATGGTGTATAGCACCCCCGCAATTTCGTAGGATATTACGCGTTATGATATATTTATACATATGTGTTTTATGAGATGTGTATACTTAACAAGAAATGCTTTAGATGACTTTGGGTTGGATTTAGTGTAGTATGACGAAGGCGTTTTTAGTTTAGTTTCTAAAGTCGCGAAACCCTAAAGTATAGGTCGATACATACACACATGCACACACATGATATGTTTTTGATGTATATGGTTATATGTATATGTGTGTGTGTGGATGTGTTAATATATATATATATATATATATATACACACACACACACACACACGAGTGATGAGGATAGTATATGGTACTTGGAGATGAGTTGATGTGATCGGGCATAATGCTGTGAGATCGGTTATGTGATTTGGGTCGTAATATGAGATACGACATGATATATTATAGTGGGTCGTTGGGCGATGTGTTTTCATACACACGTGGATATATGTTGGATGGTATTAAAGTGTACTTGATTTTAGTTCAGTACCCCTACTTCATGATATTATGATAATGATACCATATGAATGATGAGATAAACGTGATATTTGACCCGTACCCCGATTTTGGGATGCCGTACGATGAATTTTACCGTACGAAGTATAAATATGATGATTGATCCGCACTCTTGATTGAGGATGTCGTATTATATATTGTATCATACGTGACGCTACTGAGGCGGGATCGCCGACTACTAGATATATCGACTCAGACTTAGCTGGATTTCCTTACCCTTTCAATTAGTCTCTTAGTTTAGTCCTGTAGTTTATCAGATAGATGTTAGACTGGGCTCGAGTCATACTTATTTTCAAAGCTAACGAATCGTGAGTATTTTAAAGACAGGCCGAGGGGTGCTACGGATATTTCAAAGGTCGTACATTTTCTTAAAAAACATCGTAGCCCCTATTTTCTAAAAACCACGATTCGTGACATTTCAAATGCCTAAATTGTATGACTCGTACTTAAAAATGTATATTCTTATATGTTGTGTTTACTATTCATTTTCCATATATTCTTGTTGTTCGCATCACATTGTATGCTTAATTGTGTTTTCATTAGTTATTATGAACCCATGATGTCTGGACACCAGCACCATTACCGATGATGCATATGCTCCACGTACACCTGCTCGCCGGCTCACACACATCATCATCGGTAATTTTCATGTCCCGTACAAATTAGAAAACACTACTTCAGTGGTATAAATTGCTAGCTGATAGTTTCGACATAGTACTAGTGCGCTTGCTTTCATATGTTAGCTTAGACATTGCATTTATTACTGTGATATTTCATGCATGTGTATATTCATTTGTCATGGAATATTATGGGGCTTATTGCCAGTATTCACTGTTTATTGACTTTTGATTATGGGATTCTTATTTTCCATGAGATTTCTGGATTTGGAGATACCGCAAGGATTTTATAAACTCATTATCATTTCTAAAAATAGAAATTGCGGTTTTCCAGTGATATGATGTGAGATATGTCCACCATGAGTTTTCTTGGCTCTTGAGCGATATCATACACCCGATTCGAGGAGGAGGATGAACCGTCTGCGGGTGCATGGTGGACCCGGTGCAGTATCCCGGGACAAGATGGTCGCAGATGATGGCGTTGAGGCTGGCAGGGGAGCACTACCAACAGGTTATTTATGACGCGGCAGATATCCAGAGGATATCGGCGTAGTCTTGAGATTTGATAATATGGGCAAGTCCGGATTGCCGGAGCCCGGGATATTGGGATTTATATTTTTTGTCGATGCTTGAAACGGATTCTCTATTGATTTCATTGATGATACTTCGATTTTTATACAGAAATCTCACTGAGATAAGAAAACAGTTATCCCATTTAGATGTATTCTATTTTCATGCATTCATACATTATATATGTGATATTTTACTACCTGAGGCACTGACACGAGCACATGGTATTTCACTTATGTATAGATGATTACCTTTGCCTTTAATAGATGTTTCAGGTTATATTTTGAGGATATTATTGTATGACCTATGATAGAGTCATACATGCGATTTCTGCTCGGTGATATTTTCTACTCACGAGTTGGAAACTCACCCCCGTTGTACCACAGTTTCTTGCGGGTTTTGCCGTATAGGTTTCGTTGCGGTTTGCTGGCACACTGTTTCCTTCCGGATGATCGCTTTGGTAGGTGGGTTCACTTGCATCGTGACCACCATCGTATTTTATTTATATTCAGTTGTATCTAGTAAACTCCATCAACCAGACTTGTATTAATTTATAGACTTAGAAGACTAGTATGTATATTCTTTCGGCCTTAGAGTCGCGCGCTGTATTATTATAGTTTTTCTCTGGTTTTCTTGATGATGATGGTTTTCTTTCTGAGTTTTGATCCTCGCCCTTCGGCGTTGTATATTATATTGCTTGTGTAGTTGTTTCCGCCGATTGGCGAAGAGCTAGATCCCGCTTGGGGATGCCTTTATTCATTATGTATATTATTCATGTTTGTACCTGTTTGGGGCCAGATTTACAAAGGAAACTCTGCCGAAATTTTTGGAAAGGACTTTGTTTAAAAATGCTTACTACGGCTTATTTTGTTAAAACGCTTGCCTAAAAACTAAGTTTTCCTTCACTTCTTCTTTTAAATGGTTTAGATTTCTGGGATTTTGGCTTACTTGAATTAGATGGGGTCCTATAGACTTCATATGACTCAAGTTCCAATCGCGTGCCATTTCGGGTCGTGACAACCGCCCAAGGCAGGCTATTAAGGCACAAGTCCTGGCCGACTTTATTGTCGAATACACTATCCCCAACAAGGAGGCAGTGTCGGCGCCAGCCCCCGGGTCTCAACCCTCGATCGAGGAGAAGCCTGACTCCATCCCCGATTGGGTCCTTTAAGTCGATAGATCGTCTACTGAGGATGGGAGCGGTGCCAGCCTCATCATTCGAGGACCGAACGAGGCAGAGATGGAGTATTCTTTGAAGCTCGGATTCAAAGCCTCAAACAACTCCACGGAGTATGAGGCCTTGCTATCTGGACTATGAATCACCTCCTGAGTGGGGCTGAAGATGATCCAAATCCGCAGTGACTCCGCCCAGGTCGTAGGCCAGGTGACTGACCGTTTCGAGGCATGAGAGCCTCTGATGGTGAAATATTTAGCCGAGGTAAGAGGACTATGAAAAGACTTCGACGAAGTTTAAGTGGAGCAGATCCCCGGCACCTAAACGCCCAGGCCGACACTCTGAGCAAGCTAGCTTCCTCCTATACGGCCAACAACAAGAGAAATATCCTCTTTGAGATCTTGCCATGGCCCAGCGTGGAAGACAGAGTGACAACACATCAAGTTTCCGCTTCCCGGGAAGAAGACCGCGATTGGAGGAAGCCTCTCTTAGATTTTCTGAAGGAGGGTACGCTCCCAGAAGATCGAAGGGAAGCATGCCGCCTCCGAGCCAAAGCCCGCCATTTCGTTTGGAGCAGTGGAAACGTCTGCAAGAAATCCTTCACTCAACCTCTGCTTCGGTGCGTCGACCCCCACAAGGCTGACTACGTCCTCAGTAAGGTTCACGAAGGGGTCGGCGGAGGACATCAAGAGGCCCGCACCTTAGTCCAGAAGACGCTACTCCAAGGATACTATTGGCCGACCATCCATCAGGACGCTCAGAAGCTCATCAGAAGATGCAAGAGCTGCCAACTTTATGGCAGCATATCCCGTCTTCCGGCTACCGAGCTAACGGCCCTGACCTTCCCATGGCCGTTTGCCCAGTGGGGCCGTTTGCCCAGCGGAAACTTGATGTTTAAAAATGCTTACTACGGCTTATTTTGTTAAAACGCTTGCCTAAAAACTAAGTTTTCCTTCACTTCTTCTTTTAAATGGTTTAGATTTCTGGGATTTTGGCTTACTTGAATTAGATGGGGTCCTATAGACTTCATATGATTCAAGTTCCAATCGCGTGCTATTTCGGGTCGTGACAACCGCCCAAGGCAGGCTATTAAGGCACAAGTCCTGGCCGACTTTATTGTCGAATACACTATCCCCAACAAGGAGGCAGTGTCGGCGCCAGCCCCCGGGTCTCAACCCTCGATCGAGGAGAGGCCTGACTCCGTCCCCGATTGGGTCCTTTAAGTCGATGGATCGTCTACTGAGGATGGGAGCGGTGCCGGCCTCATCATTCGAGGACCGAACGAGGCAGAGATGGAGTATTCTTTGAAGCTCGGATTCAAAGCCTCAAACAACTCCACGGAGTATGAGGCCTTGCTATCTGGACTATGAATCACCTCCTGAGTGGGGCTGAAGATGATCCGAATCCGCAGTGACTCCGCCCAGGTCGTAGGCCAGGTGACTGACCGTTTCGAGGCATGAGAGCCTCTGATGGTGAAATATTTAGCCGAGGTAAGAGGACTATGAAAAGACTTCGATGAAGTTTAAGTAGAGCAGATCCCCGGCACCTAAACGCCCAGGCCGACATTCTGAGCAAGCTAGCTTCCTCCTATACGGCCAACAACAAGAGAAATATCCTCTTTGAGATCTTGCCACGGCCCAGCATGGAAGACAGAGCGACAACACATCAAGTTTCCGCTTCCCGGGAAGAAGACCGCGATTGGAGGAAGCCTCTCTTAGATTTTCTGAAGGAGGGTACGCTCCCAGAAGATCGAAGGGAAGCATGCCGCCTCCGAGCCAAAGCCCGCCATTTCGTTTGGAGCAGTGGAAACGTCTGTAAGAAATCCTTCACTCAACCTCTGCTTCGGTGCGTCGACCCCCACAAGGCTGACTACGTCCTCAGTGAGGTTCACGAAGGGGTCGGCGGAGGACATCAAAAGGCCCGCACCTTAGTCCAGAAGACGCTACTCCAAGGATACTATTGGCCGACCATCCATCAGGACGCTCAGAAGCTCATCAGAAGATGCAAGAGCTGCCAACTTTACGGCAGCATATCCCGTCTTCCGGCTACCGAGCTAACGACCCTGACCTCCCCATGGCCGTTTGCCCAGTGGGGGATGGACATGGTAGGCCAACTCTCTACTGGTACGGGCGGACACAAATACATCCTCGTCAAGGTGGACTGCTTGACAAAGTGGATCGAGGCCGTCCCCATCAGAAAACGGACGCCACCACGACCATCAAATTCCTGCAGAATAATATAATATCCCGGTTCGGGATCCCGAGGTGTATCGTTACCGACCATGGGACGAACTTCGAAAATGACAAAGTCAAGGGATTCTACAGTGAATACCACGTACTCATGAAGTTCGTTGTGGTCGCGCATCCTCAATGCAACGGGCAGGCTGAGGTCGCTAACTGGGATGTAATCCGAGGTCTTCGAACTCGTCTGGAAGGAAGGTAAGGCAGTTGGGTCGATGAACTACCCCGGGTTTTATGGGCTCTGCGCACATCGAAGAAGACCCACACCGGAGAAACCCCCTTCAGCCTCTGCTACGGCACCGAGGCAATGGTCCCAACAAGGATCGGACCGCCTAGTTACAGAGTCGAGCACTTAGACAACGAGGCTAATACCTTGGCGCTCCGAACTAATTTGGACATTTTGCTGGAGAAGCGGGACCGGGCGCAGATCAAAGCCGCCGCTTACCAACAGCAAACCGCTCTCTACTATAACGCACGAGTCAAGCATCGCACCTTTAAGACTGGGGATCTGGTCTTAAAGCGAAATGAGTTCGTAGACCAAAGCAAGTTGCATAAGTTTTCACTAAAGTGGGACGTCCCATTCCTCGTCTCCGAAGTATTGCCCGGCGGGGCCTATCGCTTGCAAGACGCGGCGGGTCGCAAATTTCCACGACCTTACAACGTCGAGAAGCTCAAGTTGTACAAGTGAATTTGAGAATTGTATCTATGAATATATGTTTCTTCTTTGCCAAAGCGATGTAAATTTTTCTAAGTCCTTTGAATTAGAAGAAACTCCTCCTATGTGTTTCCCTCTTCCTCGGTTCAAAGGTCACAGGTTTCGTGAAAATACTCAAACGCACCAAGAAGAAAAAAAGGAAACAATAGTACGTCGCAAAAAGAGAATTTTATTTATCAAAGGTATTGTGGTCTCCTCAGCCTTACACAAAAATTAAAATTACAACAGAGGGGGTACGGGATCGAGAAAGCACTGCTGGTGGTACTCCGTGGAGATCTCCGCCAGCTGAGCCCTGGCCTCTTTAGCCACGGAAGCACCGGGCCTCCCATCCGCCGGGCAGAGGGCTGCGATCTGCCTCTTTTGGAAACACTCCAAACTAAGGGCCGCTGATCGGTCGTGCCTGTTCTTCGAGATGAGGCCAAGGACATAGAGCGTACGCATCTTGTCGAGCACCTCATCCTGCAGCTCCTCAAAGAGGGGGTTGTACATCCCCGGGGACCAACTCCAAATTGCATACATTAGCAATTGGAGGAGGGACGACTGACAAGGAAGTAAGCGATCAAAATGATCCTTGATGCGCTGGACTACACCCCGGTAAGTCTCCTTGGAGAAGGACTGGTCGTACAAATAGACGTCATCGGGAGTGGCAATCTCTTCAATCGTGTAGATGTGCCCGACCATCTCAAAAAAGCAACGCGGAAAGAAACTCATCTCCTACTCTATTTAAAGCCTCAACGGAATCCCCAAGGGCTGAAAATTGCGCGCGCATGGGCGCGAATCCTGGGATTTTCTCAACCCTTCCAATACCGAACCGCCACGTGGGGGGCATCCCGTGTCTCTCGGCCAACCAAAGTCGGAACAACGCGGATCTTAGAACGACTCACCTCGCCTATGCGTTCCTTCCACGTGCCGCCCGCGACGGTCACTCTTCCAGATTTTCCGCGCCGGTGGGGATCGGACGACACCTCGCAAAACGGAGCATCTTCCCTGCCCGGTCCATCCTTAGCGGCTAGCTCCTATCCATCTACGCTAAGGATCAAAGCCCTCATCAAGAGGCTACCGAGAAGCTTCCCTGCCCGGTCCATCCTTAGCGGGTAGCTCCTGCCCATTTACACTAAGGAGCAAAGCCCTCATCTAGAGGCCACCGAGAAGCTTCCCTGCCCGGTCCATCCTTAGTGGTCAGCTCCTACCTATCTACACTAAAGAGCAAAGCCTTCATCAAGAGGCCACCGAGCAGCTTCCCTGCCCGGTCTATCCTTAGCGGGTAGCTCCTGCCCATTTACGCTAAGGATCAAAGCCCTCATCAAGAGGACACCGAGCAGCTTCCCTGCTCGGTCCATCCTTAGCGGGTAGCTCCTGCCTATCTACGCTAAGGATCAGACCTCTCATCAAGAGGCCACCGAACAGCTTCCTAATGATCTAAAGTCCTCAACCTCGATAAACGCCGACCAATCCAAACTACGCTCTTGCCTAACTTATTCTAAGAGAAGTGGTCGCCGGTCCAACTCGAGGGAATGGGCAAATCTATATCTATCTACTCGAGGGAGCCAACCGATGCACCTTAAGTGAACGATTATCACCTCGACTTTGGGACATAAGTACATCGGCCTTTGTACACTTGAAAAATAATTGGATTTCACTCGATGCACGATCGCCAACTAAAGGACCGGTCACCGACCTACGGTCTGACTCGTCGGGCGAGGAAAACGCTAACAGGCTCATACAAGAAAACATTGCCACGCAAAAAATTTACAAAACGACTTTATTCACAACTTGGGAGTATTTACAAAGGTATTATAGGCTCCTCAGCCATACAAAATTGCCCGAAGGCTTACAAGATTCCAAAACAAAAAAAAAAGAGAGAAGAAGGCAGAAAGGCTCAGGCCTCGGGACCGAGGAGGACCTCGATCTGCTCCACGCCAGCATCGGTAACTGGGGTGGTGGCTTTAGGGTCGGCACCCCCACCAGGAGCTTCAGCACTCGGAGCCGGAGTGATCGCCTTATCCCCAGCACTCCCACCGGGAGCTTCTCCCCTGGCGGCACTTCCGGCGGCATCCTCCTATGTCTCATCCTTGAGGGGGTACTCGAGCTGGAGCCCGCCGTTGGCAAACTCCGGCATCAACGCCTTGACGTCATTGAAAGCCTGATGCCAGACAATGGCCGAGGCATCAGCAAGGTCGATGAGAATTGTTCCGACATCTTGTACCTCTCCATCGCCTTTGCGGCCCGGAGGTCGGCGAACTTCATCCTTTCCTTCGCCGCCTCGTTTTCCCTCATAAGGGTGTCCCGCGTCTTCTTCATCATGGCGTTGAGCACCTTGGCCTCCTCCAACTTAGCCTCGACGGCCTTGTTGGACTCCTTCAAAATTCAGATGGACTCCTTGCATTTGGAGTTCACCCCCACCTCGGCGACCACCCGATTTTCGAGGGAGGCGATCCTCTCCCTCGCCTGACGTAGCTCGCGGCACAGGCCCTCCTCCCATGAGGAAGACTCACCCGCCATCTGCATCGCCGGGGCAATTTCCTCGTGCTCCATGTTGGCGATGAGGGCACAATGCTGGAGGACCTGAGGAAGAAAAAAGAAGGGGTTAAAAAGTATCTGATCCGACGAAAAATGCTTAACAAAAACCTAAACGGAAGGCGGATACTGACTTGTACAGCCTCCTGAGCAATGGCGGCGACTTAGGCCTTGAGGGTCCCCCGTGGAATTTTGCCCCCGGCCGATTGTTTCATCTCCGACAGTAAGCTATCGGTGACAGAAAGCCCCGAGGCACCTCGAAACAAACGTCCCCTCCTGCACAAAGATTGGGGAGGACGTCGATCGAGGTACCGTCCTCTTGTACCTCTTGAGGGGGACCTTAGGGGGGTCAGCCTCATCCTCCACCTCCAAAGCCCGGGGCTACGGCTCCCGAGCATGCTTACGGCTCTCCCCGCGGCCGGTCTCCGAAGCACGGGGCATGGTGGAACGCCTTGCCGATGCGGCCGCCGGTGGGGTCGGGCTCAGAGCGAGGCGGGACGAGCCGGCGCCCCCGGCCTTCTTTCCCTTCTTCTTGGCCATGGCAGCCAGGAATTTGGATCGGTCCATCGGTTCTGTAGAAAAGGAAAATACACAAATGGAGTTAGTGACACCAGAAAGAATAGAAGAAAAATATGCAAGTCTAGACAGGTCACCTAGGCTCCTAACTTACCCATGAATTGAGTGGGGCTGAGCCCGGCCTAACTGAGGGCCTGCTCGGAAAGCAAAACATCAGCCCGTTGGATAGGCTCCCACGCCGACACCGCCCTCGCTTCGGGAAAGGACGATCGCTTCACCCGCGGGCAGTCGGCCATGTGCCACTGTACAGGCACAGGCCAATCCTCACCCTTGGGTGGCCGGACAAATATGAACTTCTCCTTCCATTCATGGATGGAAGAAGGAACTACTACGAACACCCGACTCGGCCGCCCCTCCCCTATGTTTTCTAAAGGAAACGTACACCCAGCTCGGCTCGTCCTTACGGGTGCCAGGATGATTTTTATAGCAAAGGGAGGAAAGGAGAAAGGTCAAGCTGAAGGGGATTTCTTCGAGTCTCAACCGGACCAGGAACCCGAGAAGAATCCTCCATGAGTTCGGCACTAGCTGGCCCAGACCTAGTTGAAAACAACGCAGTGTCCCACATACCTCGGGGGAGAAGGGCAAACACAATCCAGCCCAAAAGGCATCCAGGTGCAAGGCGGTCTCCTTACCCTGCACCCGATCCGCCCTCTCTCCCTCCCTAGCCAAATGAAGCGAATAGCTAGGGGGGATGTGGAAGCGAGCCCGGATCGTGGTGAGCTCGTCCACATTCCTCGGGAGGGAGGGCGCATCGTGAGCATTCCTGATGCGCGCTTTGGAGACCAATCATGTCGCCCGACTACGGGCAGCACGGGTAACCCTAACCCTACGGGGGAATCCGACTCGGATGGGGGAGAGGAAGAAGCAGCGAAAGACTCCCTAGACTCTACCCTAACTATCTCAACAAACTCCTCAGGGGAAGACATCTAACCTGAGTCAAAGAAAGAGTCCTCCGAGAAAAGAGCGCGAGAGATCCGACTTAAAGGAAAGTGCGCCGAGCTAACTCTCACAGCAATAGAGAAATGATGGCGAAGTGTAGACCCTGGGGGGATCCCGCCTCTATTTATAGCGTATTGGCAAACGCATCCGACTGCTCAGATCATTTCCCGCCAAAACAACGCTTCGCGCTCGACGACCGTCGACGTTCCACGTGTCGAACGACCATTGAACGCGCTCCATCGAACGCAGAGGACGGTGGCGACACGTCACGTCAGCCAACCGTCGTCGGACACGTGGCCTGGTGCCTTAATGAACGTACGATAGAATCGGCGCTCCCTCATTAATGCACGATCTCCTCTCTGATCCGCTGACGTCATCCAAGGATACGCCTAACCGCCTCGGGAATCCGCGTCGACGAGGTCTTCAACTACGAACTGAGCCCGAGTGACCGATCGGACCACTCTTGACCTGACCCATGAATAGGTCAGGACGAGAGTAGGGGGCTAATGATGATGCTCATAAGTGGGAGCTCCCCGGATCGTGACACGTGGCAGATGACGTGTCCCGATGCACATGGAAAGAGGGCAAGGACCACACATTGGAGGCGTCCCCCGGACTATCGTCCCGATTCCTGGAACTGACCTCCAAGGATTCCCTAAACAGTCATGTGATCGCCAAGTAAACGACCATTGGCTCCCCGCAGAGCCAACCTACATGCCGAGATTCTCGGCCCTTCGCCTCCGAGCTATCCCTAAGTCGAACTAGCTCGGCCTCCCACCCACTTTTAGGCCTCTCGCCGAGCTAGGCTTTCTCGGTTCTATCGAGCGATCCAGTACGCAGATCACAGGTGTCTCCGCCACGGCTCTGCGAATCTCGCCAGACGCGAGATATCTGCCGCCCCACGATCCCACGTTCTACGCCGTCACATTCCCCCATTAACGAGCATATCTCATCATTAATGGGGGATCCCGCCATTCTTGCAGACGTAACGCCATGGGCATAACGGCCGGCGAGAATCTCGCGTCCGCTAGCCCATGGCTGCCGCTATATAAACCCCTCTCTCAGACGGCTTAGGTAAGGAAATTCTTACCGAATAAGCCGCTACTCTGTCCAAATATCTCGACTAACTTGATCGTCGGAGGGTCCACGGTGGTACAACCACCCTAGAACTTCTTTGCAGGTAGCTCGGCTTCATACCAAATCAAGCCCATTGAGATCCACATGCTTCAGGAGGCAATCCTCAAACCCAATCTCAGCCCTTCACCAACGTTGTCGGCAGATTGACGGAAGACGATAATTGAAGGAGATGGAGGGCTCCATCACTTACCCATGGTAGTTTCTCGTAATGCAGAGAGTTTTTGAAAGCATGTTGCAAAATAGTAAAAGTTTATTATAGCCTTTTGGATTTTAGCCTTTTTGTCACCATAATTTGAGCAGATATAATATCCAGTTCTATCAATGCATTTTCTTCAATTAACCAACTTCTCAAGAGAATTAGAATGGACTAAAGAAAAAGGTATAATACAAACATGATGCGAACCTGTTTGGCTGGAGTAAACCGCGGTTTGGCCATATTGGTTTCAACCCTCCCTCGCCCAAACCCAGCATGAAAGAACTATGAACAAAGGGAAAAAGAAACCGTTCAAAAGGCTTAGATCGGGTTTCCTAAGCCAAAATAGCACTTAAAATGCATGTGGGGTTCGGGTTAAACCCGATCAGACTTGCACCCATATTTGAAACATTAGTTTTATCCCAACGGTTAGGAGGAGGATACCACGGTCCTTGTTTTAAATAAGAGTGTAAATGCCATAATTTGCAATTGGGTTTGGAGTAAAAAGAGAAGATAGAAAATTTTAAAATATATAAAAAATTAACAATAAAAATTGATTCCGGACCTGCCGTATTAGAAGAACGAAGGATTTGATCTGCGAAACACCACTGCAGTCCTCCATTCTACCAACTGAACAAAGGTCGGATTTATATTATAATTGATGATCTAATTATAAGAATGGTTTTGTTTTATATCTCACCTCCAAAATTTCAATATTTCCAAATTTCACCTCCAAAATCTAGCATTCCAAATTTTATTGTTCAAATTGCACCCCCAAAAATATTAAGTTGTCCAAATTTAACCCTCAAAAACATTAAATTATCCAAATTTCACCGTTAAAACCATTAAGTTGTCCAAATTTCACCCCAAAACCATTAAGTTATCATAATTAAAAATTCATTTTATGAAAAAAATTCTTAATTTTCTTCATTTTGCAGTTAACTCTTCCTCCAAGATCATTGAGCTTAGCCTATTATACCATAACCGCAAAATACTTGAATTAAACCACCACTTGCATAGGAGTAAGTCTAACCCATATTATTACTTCAAGTTGTCGTAATTGTTGTGCCAAAGTCACAAAAGAGCTTGATTTTATCTATTAAAATGACAAATATTGGATAAAGACGAAATGTCCTAAATTTCGCTCTCAAGAAAATTCCTAATTTTTAAATTGTGAGAAATCTAAAACTCTAGTCCCTATTTAACATAAGAAAGAAGAAGAGGAACATTTGGGAAGAAATTTGGACAACTTAATGGTTCTGGGGTGAAATTTGGAAATAATAGATTTTGAAGGTGAAATTTAGACAACTTAATAGTTTTGAGGGTGAAATTTGGAAATACTAGATTTTGGGAATGAAATTTGGATAACTTAATAGCTTTGGGATGAAATTTGGAAATACTAGATTTTTGGAGGTACAATTTGAAAATATTGAAATTTTGGGGGTGAGATATAAAAAAAACCTTATAATAATAATATATCATCTTTGTCCTTTTCCTAAGACTACTCCATAATTGTTGAGAATTTGGAGGAATTTGGAGAATGTCAACCCGTCATTTAGGGTCAGATAAGCCTTTTTATTGCCATAATTTTCTAAACCGAGAATTAAACACTTATTAGAAGAGGGTTAACGTCGACTCAATAACTAGTCCAAAAATTAAGTAAATATTTTCAGGAGCTTTGCCTCATAGCTGTCCCCATTCGTATTGGAAATGCTATACATGTCATATGTACATTGCTTTTTTAAGATTTTGAGCGATCTAGACGTTATATTGTCACGTCCCGCTTCCCAAAATACGGAATACGAGGGGTGACTAGGTCAGTCATACTCCTACGGTCAGAGAATAATCCCGCCATAGGCTTCTAGCATTACATGGTAGTCAGAAAACAGTATTAGAGTAAAGGAAAATCACAGTTCAAAACTTTATTACATGGCAATAAAATAATTCAATATACATTTATTTTGCACAAAAGAAAAAAACTGACCAACGAAATACAGAATGCTTAAAAACAAAAGAAATGGTGTTGATGACGCAGTGCAGACCTCCGTAATCTCGAATTGCGGGTCTTGCTCCTGGGCTGGATTCACTTCGTCCTCTGAGCATGCACACTTAGATCGTCAGGGCGACACATATAACAATATATATATATATATATATATATATATATATATATATATATGATGGGTACAATGCTATTAAACATTAAAGGTGCAACAGAATACTGAGCATGCGAATAATGAATATCATTTGAACATGAACAATGTGGTATAATTATCATGTCAGTAAACTAGGCAATATGTATGTCATTACTTATCAATCACTAAGTCAATGAAATCAATTAATGGAAAGGATATTTGTGTTTAACAAGGGTCTCATGCATGCCCGAGATTACGGTCCACTGTTGCCCGGGACATAACCCTGCAGCCGTGCCGCTAGGTTCACGACCTAATGTGTGTGTGTGTAATAGTGAATGATCATCCTCTAAATCAATGTATCTCGCTAAATACGAGTTCAATTCCATCTTGATTTCCCCATTCCTCAAGTTAAAGTATGAATTCAGGTATTAGATAGGTTGTGAACAAATACATATCGCTTTCACTTTCAATCACGTTTCCACTTATCAATATCACTTTTGTATTTGCCACAACCCAATCACTAATATTTATATATCGACAAAGCAAAACAGTCGCTAGGTCTCAATGTAAATAATCACTATGCAGCAGGTATAAAGCAAGTATAAAAATAGGAAAAAATGCACTGAACAGATATTCACTATATTATGACAGCAAACGGCATATAACTTGAAAATTTTACTATAAATCACATGCATAGAATCAACCAAAACAATATAAGAGACATACAAAGTACACTTGATTATCTAAGCAGTAAAATTAATTTCATGTCAATAGCATTTCAGGTTAGGGACTTATTTTCATTTTTAATTAGAGATCGATTGCTAGAATCCAAGTTTCAGAACTGGAAGTCCAACTTCGCGCGCAGTTTACTAGTGATTATGTTTACATTTAAGTGTCGCCCCCATGGATGAAATCTAGCTCTATCTGTTAGGTTTCCAACGCATCAAGAGGATTAATAATAGCATTTCTGTATTAGAAGTTATGTTCTGTTTAATGTGAAGGTGTAAGAAACGTCACTGCAAAAATTGCAGAACACGTCGACATTCTACATTACAAACTAAATATCAAATAACTGTGAAACTAAATGAGACGAGATACATATGTTAGCTAACTAAATTATCTACGTGTCCATATAGGACTCCGTGCATTTTCATTTGTAGGTATTTACAGGTATTCAAATTCAGGTATCCTTGTGGAATGCTGCCCCAGACTGCAGTCCAGTGCCGCATTCCCAGCCAATTCTCGGTACATTAATCTATCAACATCAAAAAATAAACTATGTACGGTTTTAGATTATCGAGTCAACTTCGATATTAGCCATGGAACATTACATTCCAAACTGTATTGAATTTACAAGGATTTTAACAAGATAACATGTGCGGTAAAATTTCAGATTTAGTGTCGCCTTTAGGGGGCGACTTTACATGATTATAAACATAATATTTTGCATCCAAATTTCAACATGATATTCGTAAACAGTAAAGAAATCTAACTATCACAAGTTCCACCATAATAAGATAAGTTTTGGTCTAGGAATTTGTGTTGAGCACTTAACTAGTGTATGGTTATTAAACGAGGGGTCCGCTTAATCTAATCAATTAAAACAATAGTTATTCCATATTCTTGTTCTGACCACTGTACGCGTTATTGATGGGTTATAGGTTCACAACGTGGTTATTATGACGATGTAGATATATATGCAAGAATATTATTACGAATAAAACCTATCGATCCATTTAAAATAATACTAGCATGTAAAGAAAGTGATCGGGTTTTCACTTACCTAGCGATGGCTCGATAGTTGGGATGTCGATGACGACTGGTAGTAGCACAGCAATGTGGCATAGAGTAGTGGCACGATCACGAAAGCGACAACAGCATCTACGACCATGGCGTGGAGACGGCACTGCACGATACACGCGCGACTAGCACAGCTCGAGTGAGGACTTGGAGAGGCTCGGCACTGTAGAGGTGAGCACGGGCACTGTGACACGGCAGTGGGGACAGCGGAGCTCCGGGATGGTGCAGGCGGCGAACCGGCGGCGTTAAGAGGGTGACGAGGAGTAGTGGGTAGTAGGCTTGGGTACAGTGGGTGTTGGGGGAGGAGCTTGGTTGTTTAGAGGAGCACGTCAGCGTCAAGATGATGGTGGCGAGGAGGTGACTGCGGCAGTGCAGTGGTGGTTGCCGAGGTGGTCGCACTCGGATGCGATGGAATTTGGTATGCAGGGGCGGTGCTGGAGTTTGGGTCTTGTGATGATTGGTCGTTGGAGGTGAGGCAATAGCGATGACTAGGGGCGTTCGTAGGTGAAAAGGGGGGAGAAGGAAGTGTGGCTAGTGATGGGTTCGTGGTGGTGGTCGACGATGAGGAGATCGGGGCTCGTTGTCGATGGAGTAGTTGGAGGGTGTTTAGAGGAGAGGGCTTGAAGGGGACGAAGAGAATGATGACGAGGGAGAAGGAGAGAAACAGAAAAGAAGGGGAAGGGCTCGGTCGAGACATTGCTGAGGCGAGGACATGGGGGAGCGAGTCTCGCGGCGAGGACGAGAGAAGATGAGCCGTTAGAGGGAGGAGATTTGGTGGAGGGGATCACGGGGAGTTCGTTGTTGACGGGGCACAGATCTTATAGAGGTGGGCGCGATCGTCACGGCCGCGAGAAGAGGGAAGATGTTAGAAGCAAAATGGCGGGAAAATAAAGAAGACGAAGAAGAAGAAGCGTGGGGAGTCGGGTCGGGTCGGGTACGGGGTAGGTTTAGGATTTTGTTTTGAGTTTAGGTTTAGGTAAATAAAATAGAATAATAAAATATATATATATATATGAAAAATAGGAATAAAAATCTGGAAAAATATACGGAAAATTATATATACTGGAGCTGGGGGTTTACATCATATCCTCCTTGCAAAAATTTCATCCTCGAAATTAAAGAATGAAAACAACGGAACAATAACACTACACAAACAGGTGCGGAAAACGTGAACGGATGTCCTCCTCGCATTCCCGGGTAGACTCCCCTGGAGAATGACCACCCTCAGAAACTCGAACCAAGAGAATGACTTTGTTCTTTAGCACTTTTTCCCGACGATCGAAAATGGTGGTAGGCTGCTCCTCATAAGACAGATCGGTGCCCAAAGTTAACTCTAAATGATCCAAGATATGGCCCCATCCCGAACATAGCGCCTCAACTGAGAAACATGAAAATTATTGTGCACACCAGCTAGCGATGAAGGCAAGGCATGCCGATAAGCCACCTCTCCTACTCGCTCTAGCACCTCAAAAGGTCTGATGAATTGGGGACTGAGTTTCCCATGACTACCAAACCTGATCACTCCCCGAGTGGGGGATATCTTCAGAAACACGTGGTCACCAATAACAAACTCCAATGACCTTCTGCCGGCATCTACCCAACTCTTCTGTCGGTCCTTAGCCGCCTTGATCCGCTGCCTGATCGTTTGAACTTTGCTCACAGTCTGCACTATCAGCTCAGGGCCAAACAACCTTTGTCACCCATGTCATCCCAAAAAAGAGGGGATCGACACTTCCATCCATACAGAGCCCCGAATGGTGCCATCTGGATGCTAGCTTGGTAGCTTTTGTTATATGAAAATTGTACTAGATGGAGGTGATTCTCCTAAGAGCCCTGAAAGTCAAGCATGCAAGCCCTCAGCATATCCTCGAGCATCTGGATAGTACGCTCGGATTGCCCGTCCATCTGTAAAAGATAGGTCATGCTGAAATTAAGACGCGTGCTCAAACTCTCATGCAGGTTCTTCTAGAAATGGGAAATGAACCTGGTGTCTCAATCAGACAAGATACTAACGGGCACACCATGCAGTCTCACAATCTCATGCATATACTTCTCCACAAGCGACTCTGTCGATTGTTCGACTCGGAAAGGTATCAAATGTGCTGCCTTCGTGAAACGATCAACAATCACCCAGACAGCATTGTTTCCCTTGGGCTTCAGGGTAGTGCTGTCACGAAATCCATGGTGATGTGTTCCCATTTCAACTCTGGCACTGGAAGCGGTTGCAACAACCCAGCGAGTCTCTGATGCTCATCTTTAACTTGTTGGCATACCAGACACTTGGAGACAAAGCGAGCAATCTCCCTCTTCATCCTGTTCCACCAGAAGTGCTGCCTCAGGTCTCTGTACATTTTGGTGCCACCTGGGTGCACCGAGTAAGCAGAACAGTATGCCTCAGCTTGAACTTCATCTCGAATACCCCCTTTTGGAACACACAGCCGACTGCCAAATCTCAGAGAGCCATCTTCGTGAATCTGCAAATTCATCCTCAAACCAGCCTCATCTAACCCTCTGAACTTCTGCAACTGAGGGTCTCCAGCCTGTGCAGCTTTGATGCGATCTATAAACGATGATTGAACTTGCAACTACCAGAGATGTCTGAGCACACCCGGAGTAACTACCTCCAACTCGAGTCTCTGAAAGTCATCGAGAATCCCCTTCTGACAAGTCAGCAACGCAGCTGACGGCCTGCAACTAAAAGCATCAGGAACGACGTTCACCTTCCCCGGATGATACTGCAGATCAATATCGTAGTATGCCATCAACTCCAACCATCTGCGTTGTCTCATATTCAGCTCCTTCTGAATGAACACGTATTTCAAACTTTTATGATCAGTGTACACTTCCACTCTTTCGCCTAACAAGTAATGCCTCCATATTTTCAAAGCGAACACAACGGCCACTAACTCAACGTCATACATGGGGTAGTTCTTCTCGTGAGTTCTCAGCTGACGAGAGGCGTCAGCCACCACTCGACCATGCCGAATCAATACGCAACCTAAACCTTTTCCCGACGCATCACTATGAACAACCAAGCCACCCGAGTTTTCTGGCACAGTCAGGATTGGGAGCATGGTCAACATCAGTTTCAACAGCTCGAACGCCTGGGTGCATTCCTCCGACCAAACATACAGCACCTCCTTCCATGTGAGCTTCGTCAAGGGTTCCGCTACTCTGGAGAAATCTTGGACAAACCGTCGAAAATACCCAGCCAATCCCAAGAAGCTTCTTATCTCAGCAACTGATTTTGGCGTCGGCCAGTCTTTGATAGATTCGATCTTCGTCGGATCCACTGAAATGCCGTCACTCAAAACGACATGCCCCAGAAATTACACCTTATCGAGCCAAAACTCGCACTTGCTTAGCTTAGCATAGAGCTTCTCTTCCCGCAGAACCTGCAATACAATTCGTAGATGCTCGGCATGCTCTTCTCGACTCCTCGAATAGACTAGAATGTCGTCGATGAATACAACGACAAATTGATCCAAGTACTTCGAGAAAACCCGGTCCATCAAGTCTATAAATATGGCTAGTGCATTGGTAACACCGAACGACATCACAAGAAACTCATAATGTCCATACCAGGTTCGAAAACACATCTTTCGTACATCCTCTGCCTTGACCCTGATTTGGTGATACCCTGACCAAAGATCTAGTTTAGAAAATAACCGGGCACTACCAAGCTGGTCAAACAAGTCGTCAATGTGGGGAATGGGATACTTATTCTTCACGATCACTCGGTTCAACTTCCGGTAGTCGATGCACATGCGTAAAGAACCGTTTCTCTTCTTAACCAGTAACACAGGAGCGCCCCACGGGGAAACACTTAGAAAAATAAATCCCTTGTCCAAAAGATCTTCTACATGCTTCTTTAATTCTGCCAACTCCACCGGTGCCATTCTATACGGTGCCTTCGAGATGGGTGATGTACCCAGAATCAAGCAATTGAGAATCCCAAGACGCGGGGAGGTGGTAGACCTAGTAAATCTTCAGGGAACACATTAAGAAAATCCTGAAGGTCTCTAGGGCTGGACTCTCATCGATCTCCATAGCCGTCAATGTTGGCTATAGTGCCCTTAAGTCAATTATTATCATTGTAGGCACGCGATTGAGATGATTGAGGGAGCACCTATACGGATAGAACAGTATTACTCAAAATGATAGTATGCTATCCAGTTTGTCTTTATCATCATATACATGCTTTATGTGGTATTACAGGTCACTATTACATATTGATAGAGCCCATAAGATTCTTGCTTGACTGCCAGCATTATGATGGCGATCATATACGTAGGAGCTGGGTGGTCTATAAGCACATTCTTAAATGTCCCTAGTCGTGGGAATATCAAAACTGGGCATCGATACTCCATAGTAGACTAGTGTGTACTTATCGAGACCCCGACGAGGGGCGGTGGCCAGGTCTCACAGGCCATTTGTGTCAGTTTGTTCACCTAAGATAGTATACAGGTGCTTATCGGGTTATGAGTATAGTGGACGGACTCACCGGGAACATGCTAGTTGGTATTATACCTATTGTCAGATAGCAGTTGCTAGGTGACATGTGTACAGGTTAGTCTGTCAACCTGAGATCGTCATTTGTCTCGTGTGAGTTCCCATTGTGCTTTGATTACTACACTACCACGGCTCAAAGGAGTCGTGTAAACTTTGGGTACAGTCCCGAGCCACATGGAGGCAGTGAGCAGATCGTCAGAGATTTGTCTCTCCCAGTATTAAAGGTTGATGTCGCGTTGTGCATGGGTGGCCATCACCAGAAATCCTTAGCCAAGATAGTCGAGAATTGCTGATCTAGGATCAGTAGTTTCTCAGTTGGTGATGGGTTTCATACCAACCCGAAATGTCGCGTTATTAGGGGTCTGACTTTATCCACCCCCTAGACACGATATGTGATACTCTTAGACGAACGGACCAGACCGTACGGAGATTGTCACAGACAGGCTCAGTAGGGGTTCAGATGAGTTTGCTTGTCGGCCTTTCTTTCGCTCAATACCTGGGTAGCCGTTACGTACAACTAGTACCGCTGACGTGCTTGTGGTTAAACCTCATGTCAGCGTATTGACGAGTCTTTAGAGTCCCATACAGAGAGTTTCTCTGCTTCGGGCAAAACGATGTAGATGCCGTATAGTTTTACGGCAAAGTTCGATCATATATGTGCACTTGTGCACGTATCATGATTCGGACGGTTTATACTAGTGGCTTTGGTTTAAGACGGATTCTAGTATTTTATTGTTGGATTATTTTCGTCTCTTTGTATTCGTATTTTTCAGAATACGGATACGGGTATATATATACGGATGAGGGGTATTCTTGTAATTAATTACAATATAGTTTTTAGAAGATACCACCTCATTTAGTTTTAACCATTTAGGATTAAATGGTTAATGAGGTGGAGGATGATTTGTTGTGGCATTTATTCAAGCATGGCTTTTGTAGTGACTCATGCTATGACTCATGGGCACTATTCTAGCATGCTTGATATTTGTTTGTGTTGTAAGATATTTGTGAGGCTTGAGATATATTTTATACTTCACCTATTGCTCTCAACATTTAGCCATTTTTTTTCTTGAGTTGGTTTTCTTCGCACTCTCGTCCTCTCATGGCTTCTTCTTCTATCTCCACCCTATTAGTCTCATGTGTTGAGAAACCAAGGGTGTTTAGAGAGAAATCAATCCATCATAAAACTCTACATCTTCTAGGCTATCTAGTTTAGCGAACTAAGTACCCTAGTTACCTCGGTTATGGAGGAAGACTGGCGACCAAGCTTAATCATGGTGACCACTAGGAGCTTGGGAAGGTGGTTAAAGAAGGACACGGATCATTCGGTATAACCATTCCAAACTCTTTTACTTGTTTTGCTAGATTAGGGTTAATGGTATATCTGTAGCATCGGGTTGTGTTAGCGCCGGTTTTATAAAATTTGTGTTCCGCAATCGGCCACAGTGATGGCTAGGGCAATGGCATAACCCAACATGGTATCAGAGCCAACCCATAAACCCTTAGCTAGCAGTTTAAACGATGTTTAAAGTATCAAAACCGAAACAACTCCGAAACAATACCCCGTATATTCCAGTTTTTGTCGATTTTGAATTGGTCTTCAAAAATTATTTAAACAATTGAAGAAGACTATCCTTAAGACTACTAGAACACAACAAAATTCGAGGCCCAAATTCCTACACTTGGCCAGCGAGATCGGAAGAATCCCCGGCGCCGCCGGTTTTGTTGAGGAATTGGGACTTGATCTTTTGGGTGTGTTCTGGTCTCTGGAATATTGGTTATTTGGTATTGTTTGTTTTTTCCCATATTGCATTTTATGTTATCTATGGTTTGGGGGCAATACGAGGTATTTCGAAGTCACTATTTTTAACACTGTTTAAAAGTTTTCAGTACATGCATTATTATCTGCGACCGTGAATGTCATTAGAGCTGTACAACTCGTCTAATTGCTATAGTTCTTTTAGACGGGTTTACGAATATGACATTCACGTTGATATTCTGTGTTGTGCTGTGGTTGTGGTTATATCATCGTGGTGGATAAAAAGTGGTGCAATGTTGGTACAGTTTAGATTCATTTGTACATTTGATATTGCGGGGTGAGCTTCCGACATGTGTACTGTCATCTCTGCCAGTTTGTATATTATTTGTTTGGGGCACGACCGGGTTGAGATCGATGTCACCCTTGTACATATATTTTCTTTTCTGTACTAGGATTACCCTGCGGTGGAGTGCACGGATAGCCGGGTTCTAGAGGGCAACGGGCTTGCATCTCATGGCGTTAAGACGGAGGGAGCTTTACTCTAGAATTGGCGGGCTATTCGCCACACTCGTAGGGGGTATAGTTTTACTCACGGAGGGGCGCCCAAGTTACTGGATTCTGTGAAGTGCTGGGTGGCCCATTCACTTTATTGATTGGGGCTGCCTTACTTCTGGGATTGGCTGTAACTTGCCGCGCTCGTAGAGGTCCAGGTCTTCATTGCACAGGCTATCCACACGACAGGGAACGTCAGGACTTATTTGTGGCTCAAATAAAACCCAAGGCTCCAGGTTTAACCACCACTCTGTGTTTCTTGCCGAAATTCTGTGATGTTACTTTATATCATGTCTGGAACGAATGTTATATATATTTATATATATATACTAGTAGATGTTGTATATGTTTTGCACCCGCGCTAGTCCAGTCCCCACTTTGCCGTTAGTTAAGTAACCTAACGGGTGATGACGAGACCCAATGGCGAATGCGGATGGCATATATGTACATTTTATTTTCGTTCCTTTATCTGGTGTGATATGTTCATATGATGGGGCTGCGTTGATTATTATCAACGCAAGGATAAAATAAACCTATATAATGTTGTTGGAACCAAGTTTTTGGAAACAAACATTACAGGCATTTTCTTTTGCTTTGCATCGTGGTATTCGATTGGGAATATTGTGCACCTCATTCGATGAGGAAAGAGCCAAGATCCCTTCACCGGGAGTGGCCTCTTTAGCAAAAGTTTGCACCACTATTTATTTGTAAAACCACTTGGATTCCCTCAACGATATCAAGTTCAATACGTTAAAGGTTTTTTGCCAAAAACTAGCCGTAGCCCTCCGTCATTTCAGACGGGTAGCGCCAAGTATTCATGCTATGTTTGTTGGCCTTCGTCAAGGCATAGTGTATAGTAGCTATGTGTTACTTTTCTGTTGCATGGATATGCATTAATCTAAGACAGTCGTACAGCCTTGTTGGCCTGCGTCAAGAGCGAGTACGGGTGGGTTTAGATTAATCAGGACAATGATGGGTAAAACTTGACTTGCGACTTATGATTTGTTAGCCTTTGTCAAGGTCATAAGACGCTTGGGGTAAAAATCACATTGGGGGTTTCAAACATACAGGAAACTTGCCAGGCATGCGCATACCTTCTGGAGTGTGGTGTTTTGAGTGGCTTCCATCAAGTTATCATGCGATGATAGTTGGATCCCGATTCCCGCTGATGAGTAGGCATTACTTCTCGGGTGATTTTAGATGATCCCGACTAATTCTCCTTTTGGGATTAGAAGGAGAATTCACGAAAACAATGGGAGCCATACTGATTAGATAAAGTGATTAACCATTCTGATATAAGTTAGAGTGTACGTTGACTGTTTCATCTCTCTCTCTCTTTGGCAGCCCCCATGTCCCGACCCTAGATTAGAACTCATGAACCAAGTTGACTGAACCTTCTTAAAAAACTTTTTGCTATTGAATTTTCATATGACTATTCTGTTATCTTTTCTCTTTACCTTCTCTCAGGTTGCGAGGGCTCCTAGGATTAGGAGAGTACACCTATTACGCTTATTGGATAATCTTCTTCCAAACCTGAGGCTGGTGCCGAAGGGTAAGGAAGGAAGAAAACCAACTAGCCTAAGTGTGGTGTACAGAAAATAACAAGTAAAGACATATAAAAGGATTAGAAAGAGGGCAAAGGAAATTGCTACCGCCATCATTTATGACGAAATCGCGTATATCATTCCCACTCCTACTTCACCTTTGCATTTCTCTGGAACACTTATAAGTCCACGTTACCCACCTCGGTGCTTACAGGGAGGCGGAATAGGTAAAAAACGATTTTTAACACAAGGTAACATGGACTAGAACTAGAGGATCTTTGCTAAACAAAAACTAACAAACTAACTACAAGTTTAGCTACTCGGTTAGAAGATTATACCTAGGTCTTGAACTCCTTCTCTTCTTGTTATGGTTCTCCTTCTTGCTTGCTCCTTGGAGTGGTGTAGACGGCTCCTCCTCGTCGTCTTCTCTTTGCCGAAGAAAGATCCACCCGAAGGCCTCTACCTTGAGCTCCTACCTCAACCAAGAGGTAACTAAAGAGCTTGGCATGCTAAACTTAGAACCCTAGAAAGAGTGGAGAGAAGTTTTGAGGGTTTTATCTCACAAGCTCATGGTTCTCAACACATGAGAGATGAGAGCTTTGAGAGGAAGAGGGAGAGCTCAAAAACATGAGAGAGAAAGAGCAAGAGAGAATGAGGATCTTTTTACAACCATACTCTCATATGAGAGAATTATGAAATAATAATAATAATTAAAGAAATTGTGATGGTTCATTTGGAATGACCATTATCATTTCACATTAAATGAAATTTGTAAGAATCAAGAAGCATCTTTCATATGAAATGATGATGGTCAAAATGTCAACAAATGTCAACCGGTCAACCAAAGTCAAAAGGTCAACAAAAGACAAATGGTCAACCTAACCATGGCACAATTATTCTTAATTAATATCATTAATCATATCTCTCATTCTCATTAGGGTTAGGAAAAAGTCAACGGTCAACAACCCTAATGAGAATCATCTGCCTCTGTCAACTGTGCATACACACCCGCATCCGTGTTCCGAGGAACACGAATACAATGAGACAAAACGAATCCCAAAACAAATATTAGGATCTAGCTTAAACCAAAGCCCACTAGTAATAACTGCCCGGACACCAAACGTGCACAAGTGCGCGGATGTGAACGAACCCCGTCGCAAAACCATACGACCTCTACTCTGTTTTGCCCAAAGGCGAATAACCCTATGTGTGGGACTCTAAAGACTCGACACTACGCTGGCAGTAGGTTTAACCACAGGCCGCAAGCGGTACTAGCTGTACGTAACGGTCCCCAAGTAGATGCCGATAAGAAGACAGATGAGGTGAACTCATCCGAACTCCTACTGAGCCTGAATGTGACAATATCCGTACAGTCCGGTCTCTTCGTCTGAGAGTATCACATGGCAGGCCTAGGGGGCGGTGTAGGGTTACTAGGCACACTAACGAGGCTCTACAAGGCATCGACCATGCCAAAATTAAATTTTTATGTGCCGAATAACACTAAGCAAGATCGTTAACTAGAGTTTAGGCGAAACTAATGGCATGTAAACAACTTTACACTAAAGGGAATGTGATATACAACCTTTATAGATCGCTCCTCCACTTCTTTAGCTCCTTGATGAAATCCCTTCGCTGCGATCGTGGTTCTTCCGGACCCATGCATGGCTTCACGAGGCGAAAGGTGCAACCTTGCTTGAAGTCTCCGAGGCCGAAGATGATCTACGTCGAGGGAGTTCCGACTCAAGCTCCTACTTCACTAACTAGAGAATTAGTGAAGTAAACACCCTAAACTAAAGTGCTAGTCTAGTAGAGGATGGAGAAATAGGAAGTGGGCTCTCTTTAGAATTTTGTATCTCACTTTGGATCAAACCCTAGTTTCCTTTTTTTTCACAATGAAGAAGAAGAACAAAAGAAAGAAGAAAAGATAATGATCAAGTGAGTAGTGTAACCATGGTGAGTGAGTATCATATACTAACCTTTGTAGAGACTTAACCCTAGGCTAATGGTTATGGTTGAGTTAATAAAAATCTATAGTAAAAACAAAATCAAGTTGGATTAGTCAATCCATCCACAAGCTTCTACAAGCTTCATGTATTTACAAATCCTCCACTCGATTTTGCAATTACTTTAAATATTAAAAACCCAAAATAAATATTAGCATAGTGTAAGTCTCATACACCCATGGATTGTGTATCATCAACCATGATACAATATGATAACACATTTTAAACATATATCATATATGTGTTAAAGTAGTGTACAAGTGAGAAAAGCCCTAAAGTGAACAAGTGTTAGCAAATGTAAATTAGTATATCTAATATACAATTATACACTTAATTATTAAATCAACACTTGACTTAATAATCCGGTCATATTTCATATAACCGGCTAACATCCATCGTATCGACTTATCGAATCAATACTTGATTCGATAACCCGGTCATATCATATATAACCGACCGATACAAAAAGTCGCGAGAATAGAATACGGTATCACATACTCGCATTTATTCTCGGTCTCGCACATACCACATACGTGCTCCTATTTCATTTTGCCTGAGCCAGTAAAACCTCTATGTAGGACTCTAAAGACTCGTCAATACGCCGGCAGTAGGTGATGATCACATCAAGCACCCACAAGCCGTCAGCGGTACTAGATGGACGTAACGGCTACCCGGGTATTGAGCGATCAGAAGATCAGTAAGCAAGCCCGCTCCAACTCCTGTAAAAGCCTGCCGGTAACACTTCCCGTACAGTCCGGTCTACTCGTCTGATATGTCGCATATCAAGTTTAGGGGTGGTAAACGTCAGACCCCAATAACCGATAAGTCTTGCCGATGTGAGGCTCATATCGGGTCGAGAAACTACTGGTAACACTTACCAGTAAATCTTTAATCAGCCCTGGCCAGGGACTTCCCTGTTACAGCCAATCGAGCACAGCGCAACATCAACCCCCAATACCGGGAGAGACAAAACCCCTCCTATCGCTCATTGCCTCCATGTGACTCGAGACTGTACCCAAAAACCACCGTTTTGCACGCCCTCATGGACATGGTAAGTTGGAAATCAAAGCACAGTGGGAATCACACAAGACTCTATGACGATCTCGGGTCTACAGACTAACCTGCACAAGTGTCACCAGAGAACTGCCATCTGATGTAAGGTATAATACCATCTGGGAGTTCTCGGCAAGTCCGTCCAGTGTACCCAGTCTCCACTGAGCACCCGCATACCATCTCTGATGTCAAACACCAATGGATATGGGATCATCCATCGCCCATCTCATGGGTCGAGAAGCGTATACGCTAGTCTACTCTGGTATATCGATGCCCTGTCTCGATACACCCTCGACTAGGGACCTTGAAGGATGTACTTATGGACTACCATATCCCCACTAGTATGATCCGCATCATAGTCCAGGTAGTCAAGTACACATCCTAAGGGCTTTATCAACATGTAGCCATCAGACAGTATAAAGAGACAAGTATACAAGTTAAGATAAAGAGCAACCAAATAGCATACTATCATATCGAGCAAGAAAGTCCTCTCTATATATGTCCAAGCATCCAATATAATATACATCATCTGTACAATACTGGCCTCTAGGGCATACATACAACTAACAATCTCCCACTTGCACTAGGGCCAGCTGCTGTAGTATCGCATACCGAGCATCCCGAAGAGTCTCTCAAACTGTATCTGGGGAATGGCCTTCGTGAGTGGATCCGCTGTGTTATTCTTCGTGTCAACCCTCCTGACCTCGATCTCCCGGCAATCAACTATCTCCCGGATCAGGTGATACCGCCTTAGAATATGCCTGGATCGCTGATGGGACCTGGGTTCCTTGGCCAAAGCTACTGCTCCATTGTTATCGCAATACAAAGGTATTGGATGCACAATGGATGGAACCACTCCAAGTTCAGTAATGAACTTCTTGATCCAGACAGCCTCTTTGGCAGCATCGTTGGCAGCGATGTATTCAGCCTCCATCGTCGAGTCTGCCACGGTTTCCTGCTTGGAACTCTTCCAGCTAACCGCCCCTCCGTAAAGGGTAAAGACAAATCCCGACTGCGACTTAGAGTCGTCCTTATCACTCTGGAAGCTCGAATCGGTAAAGGACTCCACTTGGAGTTCTCCGTTACCATACACCAAGAGCATCTCTTTAGTCCTTCGTAAGTACTTGAGAATGCTCTTCACAGCTGTCTAGTGACTCTCTCCAGGATCAGCTTGATACCTACTCACTATACTTAGTGAGTATGCTACATCGGGTCTGGTACATAGCATCGCGTACATGATAGAGCCTACAGCCGAAGCATAGGGTATCCCTTGCATGCGAGCTCTCTCCAAATCAGTCTTGGGAGACATCTCTTTGGAGAGAGTGAGCCCTGAGATTGTGGGTAAAAACCCACGTTTGGACTCTTCCATACTAAACCTCTTTAGTATGGTGTCAATGTACCTGGACTGGGACAATTCCAATATCCTTTTAGATCTATCTCTATAGATCCTAATCCCCAATATGCAGGAGGCATCACCAAGATCTTTCATTGAGAATCTTTGTGATAAGAAGAGCTTGACCGATTGCAGCATAGGAATGTCATTTCCTATCAAGAGTATGTCGTCCACGTACAATACGAGGAAGACAACCTTACTCTCTGCCACCTTCTTGTAGATACAAGGTTTATCTACATTTTTTACGAAATCAAACTCTTTGATAACGACGTCAAAGCAGATGTTCCAACTCCGTGACACTTGCTTTAATCCATAAATGGATTTAAGCAGCTTGCACACCTTCCCGCTGCTCCCACTATCTACGAAGCCCTCTGGCGGAGTCATGGACATGCACTCTTCTAAATCACCGTTTCGAAAGGCGGTCTTAACATCCATTTGCCAGATTTTGTAGTCATGATATGCAGCGATGGCAAGCATGATCCTGATGGATATAAGCATAGCCACTGGAGAAAAGGTTTCGTCATAGTCCACGGTCTTTAACGAAAACCCTTTGCAACAAGTCTAGCTTTGAAAGTCTCCACTTTCCCATCTACACCAAGTTTTTTCTTGAAGATCCACTTACTCCCAATGGGTTTTACCCCTTCAGGAGCAACTTCCAAAGTCCATACTTTGTTGGTGTACATGGATTCCATCTCGGACCGCATTGCATCCAGCCATTTCACTGAGTCTCCACTCGTGATAGCCTGCTCGAAACTAGTTGGGCCATCATCCTCCATCATGCAATCCTCGCTCCCACCGTCAATGAGAAAACCGTAGTATCTCTCAGGTGGACGAGAAACCCTACTAGATCGGCGGAGAGGCTGGGGTTCGCCGGGTACTACTGAATCCTCTGGTTCCACTAAATCATCAGTTGTAGTTTGTGGTGCTGGAACTTCTTCCAGCTCTACCTCTTTGCCACTAATTTCTTTCCCAAGAAATTCCTTTTCCAAAAAGGTGGCATGTTGAGTAACAAATACTTTTTGTTCCTCGGCGTGGTAGAAAAAATATCCTTGAGAATTCTTTGGATATCCCACAAACTTGCAAAGAACTGATCGTGCCTCGAGTTTGTCCGGATTTTGCCTTTTGACATAGGCCGGACAACCCCATATCTTAATTCGTTTAAAATATGGTCTCTTCCCACTCCATATCTCATATGGTGTGGTAGGTACAGATTTAGACGGAACCAGATTCAATAGGTATATGGCTGTCTCAAGCGCATACCCCCAAAAGGAAATAGGTAACTCAACATCGCTCATCATTGAGCGCACCATATCTAATAGGGTGCGATTCCTTCGTTCCGATACACCGTTGTACTGTGGTGTATAAGGAGGAGTAAGCTAAGAGAGAATCCCATTCTCTTTTAGATAATCTAAGAATTCAATGCTTAAGTATTCACCTCCTCGATCAGATCGAAGAATCTTAATACTTTTGCCCGTTTGGTTCTCTACTTCATGCTTATATTCTCTGAATTTCTCAAAAGCTTCAGACTTGTGTTTCAATAGGAACACATGCCCGTATCTAGAGAGATCGTCAGTGAATGTAATGAAGTAGGAAGAACCGTTCCTGGCGTGTGTAGACATAGGACCGCATACATCACTATGTACCAGTCCTAAGAGTTCAGTAACTCTTTCTCCGTGTCCACTAAACGGAGTTTTGGTCATTTTTCCTTTGAGACATAAATGGCAAGTGTCATAAGATGATAATTCGAATGAATTCAAATATCCATTCTTATGTAACTTAGCTAGCCGTGTCTCATTGATATGGCCAAGTCTACAGTGCCACAAGAAGGATTCGTTCATTTCTGAGCTTTTCCTCTTGTGTGTGTTTTGTATATTGAGGACTGTATTTTGATTGAGAATAAATATGCCATTATGTAACGAGCCTGATGCAATCAACTTTTGATCTAGGAATATGTTCATAACATTATCCTTTACTACAAAATTATATCCTTCTTTACTTAATAAAGAAACTGATATAATGTTGCACATCATGTTCGGTATATAATAGCACTCATTCAGAATTAGTGTTTCACCACTTGGAAATACTAGGTGATATTTGTCAACTGCTTTGGCTGCAACATTTGCCCCATTCCCTACTTGAACGGAATGATCACCTTTTCCCAGTTCTCTACCTTTACGTAGCCCATGTAACATTTAACATATGTGGGATCCTGATCCGGTATCTAATACCCAGGACGTAGGGTGAACTGAGAAACAATTCTCAATAATTAACACACCTGAAGAAGATGCATCAACATGCATGTTCTTTTGGGCGGCTTGTGAATCCATAAATTCTCCTATTCCCTGTTCAGTCTTATAACTCTTATAAGAAAGAACGGGTCCAACATTCCCCTGCTCAGTAGAGTAAGCGTGTTCAGTCAATACATCCATATTATTATCTTGATTAAGGCATGATATGGTCACTACCTGGAGAGAGAGAGAAGAAAACACTTTAGCGTATGCTCTTGCAAGATCAGATTGGTTATTTATCTTATCTAATCAGGATGGCTCCCACTGTTTTTATCAAATCTTCCTTCAAACCCTAAAAGGAAAGACTAGCCGGGATTAATTACACCCTACAACTTCGCCGATCTTTCAGCCAAGCCAGTGTTGGTACTTTGAGGGAGGTTCCCCGTACTTTCGCACAGACCTAATTAAAGTAAACCTCGTTTTCCCAGAGGCGTAACCCCGTTGACACCTTTCTAGACACCTACTTGATCGGTTAATTGTCCTGTGTAAAACTCTCCCAGGAGTAACAATTACTCGCAGTGGGTATCGGGATCCAACTATCTCATAGAAGGTATGCAATCTCATTGCAAATTTCAACACTTGAAATTACCGATAAAATTTTGCCCCTAGCGGTCTATGACCTTGACTAAGTCAACAAACCATAAATCGCAAGTCAAGTTCAACCCATACATTTCTCGATTGAATTAAACCCACCCGTACGACCCGTGACTGAGTCAACAAGGCCGTGCGAATACCCTAATCCAATCACATCTCATGTTTTAGCAGATAAACACTATTTAGCTACCGTACACTACGCCTTTACTAAGTCAACAAACATAGCACGAATACTAAATAATATCTATCTCAAATGACGGAGGGCTACGCAGGTTTTTCAGAAAACCATAAGCGTAATGAACTTGATATCGTTGTAGAATTGAATGAATTTTAAAATGGAGTGATTTTGAAGCTTTTATTAGTTTTGCTAAAGAGGTCACTCCCGGTGAAGGGATCTCGGCTCTTTCCTCATCGAATAAGGTGCAGGACATATCATATATATCACTATGCAAAGCAAAACTCCAAAAGCTCTCAAAAGTCAAACCGAGTGTTGTAGCATCTGCCAGTTTTGCTAAAGAGGTCACTCCCGGTGAAGGGATCTCTGCTCTTTCCTCATCGAATAAGGTGCAGGGTATATCATATATACCGCTATGCAAAGCAAAACTGTAGCTACCCCTTTTTATAAAATTTTGATTCTACAACATCTTTTAGGTTTCTTTTCTTTTATTAATCACATTAATGAAGTCCCATCATTTAAGTCACCTAAACATCATAGATAAATACGACGTACACTTATGCCATCCGCATTCGCCTCGATGTCTCCTCATGCACCGTTAGGTTAGGTAACTAACGGCAGAGCAGGGCAGGACTAGCGCGGGTGTAAAACATAAGTAACGCCTATATAATATATCATATATACTATATACAGTATTTATCACAGAACATCAAATGATCACATCACAGATATCGCGGCAGAAGAAATATATGAAACATTGGATATACTAGGACGTCCGTGTTTTATTTTGAGCCTCTATAAAACACGGATTTCACGGTCGCGACGAATAGCTAAACCCACACCCCTATACCCCTACGAGAGCGGCAAGCAACCCTACCAATTCTGGAGTTAGGAGACCCGGACTCGACTCCTCGAGTTGGTCTCCCACTGGACTCCAGAACCCGGTTACTTGTGCTCTCCTCCTTGGGTCTATCTTAGTGCGGAAAAGTAAATAATATACAAAAGGTGACATCAACCTTGACCCGGAAGTTCCCCAATAAAATAATATTACATACAATTAAATTTTACATGAATGAAAATGAAAAACACTCATCTCACATAAAAAACCCGGCTATTTAAAACGCGACGATCCAATATAACATATCCAGCAACACATAACATCACATGTCATCAACGTAAGTAAGTATGCATACACCGATCGTCATTGACATATAGCAACGAAAATCGGCAATACCACTACATACTATACTTACGGTCAAAGAAAAGAAAGTATAAAACTACAACATTTGGAATCCACAATCTCTTTAGACATCGTAAATCCGAAATATCATATATTTCGCATTTCATGCCTAACCTGTGTGAATTCCACATATTGTATCACATTCCAGATAAATAGACAGTATTAAACTTTCTGAACAGATTATCAAACACTCAAGATTTCCTAAATAGCTCAGCCCTTGAGCGGAGTTCAAAAATTCCAGAATATGTCACAGTAGCAACGGTCCAGCCGTCGAAGGGTCAAGCCAACGCCTCACATGTGGCACGCCTACTCCCCCAAACCCTAAGGTTCAAAGGGCAGTTCAAGACGGTCACATAATCGAGTTAAGGTTTGTTGTCTTCTAGAGGGTCCGTCACATTTCTTGCACGTTTTTCCGAAATAATTAAACCCGAGAAAAATTCAACACTTGAAACTTTTTCGTGCCGAGAAAAATTGAGTTAGTGATATCCGTTCGAACATTTTAATACCTACTAAATTATCCGGAACAACAATAACGAATTTAAAATTCCCGATCAAATCGAGGATTACAAAATAAACCCCAGATTACTCAACATTTGAGTTAAAATAAAAATACCCAGAAAATACTAATAACAGAAATAGAAATAACAGTGCAAAAATGAGCACATAACTCCACTATACTGCCGCGGTTCCGCAGCCCAAGCGCTGTACGGCCGCGGTTCCGCGGCAGTTTGAACGTATTACGTGTTCGTTTTTCACCACATTTCTTAGAAAAGCCAGCTGAATTTTTTAGGTATTTTTAATTTGGAAAAAACCCAGTTTTTAAAAATTGTACAGAGAGGGGTCGATTTTGACGTTGTCGGGTTCGATCGGGGTTTTAAGTTCGTTAACACATCACCTAATGCTCTAGCTAGGCTCTGATACCACTGTAGGGTTACTAGGCACACTAACGAGGCTATACAAGGCATCGACCATGCCAAAATTAAATTTTTATGTGCCGAATAACACTAAGCAAGATCGTTAACTAGAGTTTAGGCGAAACTAATAGCATGTAAACAACTTTACACTAAAGGGAATGTGATATACAACCTTTGTAGATCGCTCCTCCACTTCTTTAGCTCCTTGATGAAGTCCCTTCGCTGCGATCGTGGTTCTTCCGGACCCTTGCATGGCTTCACGAGGCGAAAGGTGCAACCTTACTTGAAGTCTCCGATGCCGAAGATGATCTACGTCGAGGGAGTTCCAACTCAAGCTCCTACTTCACTAACTAGAGAATTAGTGAAGTAAACACCCTAAACTAAAGTTCTAGTCTAGTAGAGGATGGAGAAATAGGAAGTGGGCTCTCTTTAGAATTTTGTTTCTCACTTTGGATCAAACCCTAGTTTCCTTTTTTTTTTCTTTTGACAATAAAGAAGAAGAACAAAAGAAAGAAGAAAAGATAATGATCAAGTGAGTAGTGTAACCATGGTGAGTGAGTATCAGATACTAACCTTTGTAGAGACTTAACCCTAGGCTAATTGTTATGGTTGAGTTAATAAAAATCTATAGTAAAAACAAAATCAAGTTGGATTAGTCAATCCATCTGTAGGGTTCCTAGGCACACCCATGAGGTCTCACAACAGATCAAACATGCCCAATTCAAATTTTTTTCGTGTGCCTACAAACCCTAATACGGATCGTTAACTAGAGGTATAGGCGAAACAAGCAAGTAAACGACTTTATTGCTAAAGGAAAGTGACTACAACCTTTGTAGATCCGGTCCTCCACCTCTATATCTCCGTGTTGACGTCTCTCCGCTGTACCCATCGGAATCCAAGACTCTCACGGTGGTTTCATCGGAGAAAAGATCGGACTAGGTCGCCGACTTCAATGCCGAAGATGATCTACGTTGAGGCAACTCAAGATCAAGCTCCAACTTCACCAAGTCATGAAACTTATGAAGAAAACACCCTATACTACTTGGCAAGTGGTAGAGGATGAAGAAATAGGAAGTGGGTTCACTTTAGAATTGGATTTCTCACTCTTTTTCTCATTTCACCATTGAAGCTAGCAAGTTTTTTGAAGCTTGATGAAGATGAAAGAATAAAAAGGATTAAGTTAAAAAGAAAATCTCATTCATTCTTATCATAATGCAACCTTGGTTAAGTGTAGAGAATGAACTAGGGTTAGTTGAATGGGTAGGTTTAGGAGATGAAGATAAAATGGTCACTTAGTCAAAGATGCATGAAGCATCAAGAAAGTTCTAGTATAAAAGCAACCATTTTGTTTTTCCTTTTTCTTTTAACTAAAATAAATAGATAAATAAATAAAGCAATGGAAACCCTAACCATTAACTAAACATAGTGTATAGCATACACACACCCAAGGTTGCATGTATCATCAAACATGATACAAACAAGTGTACAAAAATATACCACATATACAATGTGCACTTCAAGTGAGAAAATCCATTTAAAGTGAACAATATTAGTCAATTTAAAGTAATATATCTAATATATATAATTATACATTAAATCATTAAATCAATACTTGATTTAACGATCCGGTCATATCGCATATAACCGACTAATATCAATAGTAACAACTTATCGAATCAACACTTGATCCGATAACCCGGCTATATCGCATATAACCGATCAATGTCACAAATCGCGAGAATCAAATACAGTATCACATACTGGTATTATTCTCAGTCCCGCACATATCTCATATGCGCTCCTATTTCATTTCGCTTGAGCCAGGAAACCTCTGTGTAGGACTCTAAAGACTCGTCAATACGCCGGCAGCAGGTGATGATCATATCAAACACCCACAAACCACAAGCGGTCTGCTAAACGTAATGGCTACCCAGGTATTGAGCGATCAGAAGATCGATGAGCAAGCCCGCTCACACTCCTGTGAATCCAACCAGTAACACTTACCGTACAGTCCGGTCTGTTCGTCTGATATGTCGCATATCTCACCTAGGGGTGGTAAACGTCAGACCTCAATAGCTTGATAAGTCATGCTGACGTGAGGTCCATAACATATGTGAAACTACTGATAACACTTACCAGTAGATCACTGCAACCCTAGCCAGGGATTTCCAGTTATGGCCAGTCGAGCATAGCGCAACATCAACCCCCAATACCGGAAGAGACGAATCCCCTCCTATCGCTCATTGCCTCCATGTGAATCGGGACTGTACCCAAAAACCACCTGTTTGCATGACTCAGTAGAGCCGTGGTAGGGTGTAAATCAAAGCACAGTGGGAGACACACAAGACTCTATGACGATCTCGGGTCAACAGACTAAGCTGTACCAGTGTCACCAGAGAACTGCCATCTGACGTGAGGTATAATACCATCTGGGAGTTCTCGGCGAGTCCGTTCAGTGTACCCAGTCTCCACTGAGCACCCGCATACCATCTCTGATGTCAAACACCAATGGATATGGGATCATCCATCGCCCATCACATGGGTCGAGAAGATATACGCTAGTCTACTCTGGAATATCGATGCCCCGTCTCGATATTCCCACGACTAGGAACATTGAAGGATGTACTCATGGACTACCCAAGCCCCACTAGTACGATCTACATCATACTCCTGGAAGTCGAGTACACATCCTAAGGGTTTTATCAACATGTAAAGAGAGACAAAGTATACATGTTAAGATAAAGAGCAACCAGATAGCGTACTATCATGTCGAGCAAGAAAGTCCGACCTATATATGTCCCAGCATCCACTACAGTATACATCCAATGTACAGTAATGGCCTCTAGGGCATACATATAACTAACAATCTCCCACTTGCACTAGGGCCATCTGTAGCAGTGGTTGCAGTATCTAATACTCAACCATCCCATAAAATTCTCTTTTTTGGAAAAGGCCTTTGTGAGTGGATCCGCCGTGTTGTCCTCTGAGTCTACTCTCCTAACCTCGATCACCCTAGAGATCATCTATCTCCATGATCAGGTGATACTGCCTCAGAATACGTCTGGATCACTGATGGGACGGACGTTCCTTGGCATAAGCCACAACTCCATTGTCACACAATGGGAGGAACTGAGTTCATCTCATGAACAAATATACACCCAGACAGCCTCTTTGGTAGCATCTTAAGTAGCGATGTATCCAGCCTCAATCGTCTAGCATGCCACGGTATCTAGCTTGGAACTCTTCCAACATACCGTCCTTTTACTAAGGGAAAAGACAATGCCTGCGACTGACATTCAGTCGTCCTTATCACCCTGGAACCTTTCCAGTGATTCACCTTTATCCTATTTGGAGAATCCTTGTGATAAGAGGAGATTGACCGTGCGTAGCATAAGAAACTCTTTTCCTATCAAGAGTATGTTGTCCACGTACAATACGAGGATGACCACCTTACTCCCTAGTACCTTTTTGTATATACAAGGTTCATCTACCATTTTGATGAAGTCAAACACTTTGACTATCACATCAAAACAGACGTTCCAACTCCGCGATGCCTGCTTTATTATGTAAAGCAACTTGCACATGTTTCCGCTGTTCCCACTGTTTACGAAGCCCTCTGGCTGTGTTCTTATTAGCGTTCTCTTCTAAATCATTATTTAGAAAAGTAGTCATGGCACCCAACCACCAGATGTCGTAGTCATGGTATGTAGCAATGGCAAGTAGGATCTGGATGGACTTAAGCATAGTCCCTGGAAAAGGTTTCATCATTATCCACGCCTGGTCGATGACGAAAACCTTTAACAAGTCTAGCTTTGAAAGTCTCAACTTTTCCATCTACACCAAGTAATCTTCTCAAGATATACTTGCTCCTGATGGGGATTTAACCCTTCAGATATAACAGCCAAAGTCCATACTTTGCTGGTGTGCATGGATTCCATCTCAGATCGCTAAGCATCCAGCCATTCTTACAGAGTCCCTACTCTCGATGGCCTGCTCGAAACTAGTTGAGTCATCATCTCATGATGCATTCCTCGCTCCCACTGTCATTGAGAAACCGAAGTATCTCTCAAGCGGATGAGAAACCTTACCAGATCGGCGGAGAGGCTGAGGTTCGTCGGGAACTATTGAATCCTTTGGTTCTGTCAAATTATCAGCTACAGTTTTGTATAGCTGGAACCTTTCCAGTTCTACAGAACTGACCTTGCCTCGATCTTGTCCGGATTTTGCTTTAGACATAGGCCGGACAATCCCAAATCTTAACTTACTTAAGAGATAGGCTCTTCCCATACCATATCTTATATAGAGTGGTAGGCACTGATTTGATTCGAACTTAATTCAATAGGTATGCAGCTTCTTAAGTGCATAACCCCCAAAAGAGAATAGGTAACTCGGTAGTACTCATCATAGAGCAAACTATATCCAATATGGTGCGATTGCTCCGCCCTGATACACCGTTGTGCTGTGGTGTATTCGGAGGAGTAACACTGAGAGAGAATCTCATTCTCTTTTAGAATAGTACAGGAATGCCATGCACAAGTATTCTCCTCCCTGATCTTATCATAGGATATAATACTTATACCCGTATTTTTGGTTCTCTACTTCTAACTTATATTCTATGAATATCTCAAAAGCTTCGGACCTATGTTTCAACAGGAACATATGACTAAATCTTGAGAGACTATCAGAGAATGTAACGAAGTACAAAGAACCGGTCCTGGCATGTGTAGACAGGGGACCTTACATACATCATCATGTATCAGTCCCAAGAGTTTACTAACTCTTTCTCTGTCTCCAATAAACAGAGATATGGTAATCTTATCTTTGTGACATGACTGGTAAGTTTCACAAGATGTAAATTCAAACTGATTTAAATATGCATCTAAAATGTAACTTCAGCCAGTCGGGTCGCATTGATATGACCTAGTCTACAATGCCTCAAGAAGGATTCGTTCATTTCTGAACTCTTCCTCTTGTGTGTGTTCTGTATACTAGGAACTGTAGTTTGATTTAGAACGTTAATACTTTTAGATAACGTGCCTGAACCGATCAACTTTTGATATAGGAAATGTTCAAAACATTATCCAACAATACAAAATTTTATCATTTCTTTAATAAATAAAGAGATTGATATGATTTTGTATATCAGGTTCAGTATCTAATAGCATTTGTTCAGAATCAATGTATTTATAATATAGGGTGACAGTGACCAACAGACTTGGCTGCAACACTTGCCCCTTTTTCTGTCTCATGAAACTTATCACCCGTTCTCAGTTTTTCTACCTTTCTGTAGCCCTATGTAACAGATTACATATCTGGGATCCTGATCCGGTATCAAATACCCAGGATGCAGAGGATACTGAGAAACAGTTCTTTGTAATGAACACACCCGAAGGAGATGCATCATATGCACTTTCTTCGTTTGGGCTGCATAGGAATTCAGGTATTCCCCTATTTCCTGCTCTGTCTTATAACAATTATAAGTTGGAGAGGGACCAACGTTCCCCAGCTCAGTATAACAAGCGGGTTCGGTCAATACATCCATATTATTATCTTGATTAAGGCGTGATATGGTCGCTACCTGGAGAGAGAGAGAGAAGAAAACACTCTGCGTGCGTTCTTGCAAGATTAGATTGGTTATATATATTATCTAATCAGGATGGCTCCCACTGTTTTTATCAAATCTTCTTTCAAACCTTAAAAGGAAAGACTAGCCGGGATTAATTACACTCTACAAGTTCGCCAATCTTTCAGCCAGGCCAGTGTCGGTACTTTGAGAGAGGTTCCCCGTGTTTTCGCACGGACCTAATTACAGTAAACCTCGTTTTCCCAGAGGCGTAACCCCGTTGACACCTTTCTAGACACCTACTTGATCGGCTAATTGTAAAGTGCAAAACTCTCCCAGGAGTAACAATTACTCGCAGTGGGTATCGGGATCCAACTATCATATAGAAGGTATGCAATCTCATTGCAAGTTTCAACACTTGAAACTCCCGATAATAGTTTTTACCCCTAGCACTTATGACCTTAACTATGGTCAACAAATCATAAGCACTAGTCAAGTTCTACCCGTCATTTCGTGATTAATTAAACCCACCCACATGACCCTTAACTAATGTCAACAAAGTCACGCGACTGTCCTAACTAATCGCATCATATGCGGTGTAGGAAGACATCACTTAGCTACCGTACATTGTGCCTTGACTATGGTCAACAAACACAGCACGAATACTAAATACTCTACTTCCTAAAATGACGGAGGGTTACGGATGGTTTTTATGAAAACCTTTAACGCTTTGAACTTGATCTCGTTGCGGAATCAAATGGTTTTTAAATGGAATGTTTTTGAAGCTTTTCCAGTTTTGCTAAAGGGGTCACTCCGGGTGAAGGGATCGTCGGCCCTTTCCTCGTCGAATGAGGTGCGGGATATATCATATATATCACTGTGCAAAGAAGAAACTATAGAAGCAATCAAAAGGCAAACCGAGTGTGTAGCATCTACCAGTTATTGCTAAAGGAGTCACTCCCGGTGAAGGGATCTCGGTCCTTTCCTCATCGAATAAGGTGCAGGATGTTCTACAATGAACACCGCGATGCAAAGCAAGAACTGTAGCTACCTATTTTTATTTTGAAATTCGATTCCACAACATCAATTAAGTTTATTTTCTTTCATTAATCTCATTAATGAATATCCCATCATTTAAGTCCACCTAAACATCACAGATAAATATAACGTACGCTTATGCCATCCGCATTCGCCTCGATGTCCCGTCTGCACCGTTAGGTTAGGTAACTAACGCCAGAGCGAGGCAGGGCTAGCGCGGGTGTAAAACATAAGCAACGTCTATATAATATATCATATATACTATATATAATATCTATCTGAACATATCACATGATCACATCACAGATAACGTAGCAGAAAGTATCATATGAAATATTGGATATACTAGGACGCCCGTGTTTTCAATACGAGCCAGTATAAAACACGGATTCCACGGTCGTGATGAATAGCCAATCCCACATCCCTAGACCCCTACGAGAGCGGCAAGCAACCCTACCAATTCTAGGGTTAGGAGACCCGGACTCGACTCCTCGAGATGGTCTCCCACTGGACCCTAGAACCCGGTTACTTATGCTCCCCTCCTTGGGTCTATCCTAATGCGGAAAAGTAAATAATATACATCATCGGTGACATCTTCCGCAACCTGGAAGTGCCCCAATAAAAGAATATTACATACAAGTTTTTACATGAATGAAAATCAAAAACACTCATCTCACATAAAAAAAACCCAGGCTATTCGAACACGAAGATCCAATATAACATATCCAGCAACACATAACATCACATGTCATCAACGTAAGTAAGTATGCATACACCGATTGTCGTCGACGTATAGCAACGACAATCGGCAATACCACTACATACTACACTTACGGTCACAGAAAAGAAATTGTAAAACTACAACAGTTGGAATCCGCAAGCTCTTTAGACATCACATGCCTAATCAAATGAAATATTTAGACATCGCATGCCTAACAATTATAAACCCCGCATTTTAGTCTCATTATCGAAAACTCTTTTCAATATCAAGTCGGGCGATTCAACAGGATTCCCGACATTCTGATTGAATGCTCGTCGCAAACTTTAGTAGGCGGCCGCACCCCTGATACCGTCGACGAAGTGCACCAAGGCGGAACACCGCTGCTGCGAGCACCCAAACGGATGCTTTCGGCGACGGGGTTCTCCTACAGTCACTTGGTCGAGGCTATGGGGTGAAGCTGTCTATTATGTTTACCCGGCGAGTATCCGCGTACACTACGTGATTGCGACGGACTTTTGATCGCATCAAAATTCCGTGGCAACCGATCAAGTGAGACTAAATTGCTATGTTTATAACATTCATTCAGTTATCTCATAACTACTTGTGAATTCCAAATGTTGTATCACATTCCAGATAAGATAGAAAATGTTAAACTTTCCGATCGAACAATCAAACACCCAAGTTTTCCCGAAACAGCTCAACACATGAAATAAGTTCAAAAACATTCACTTCATGCCTCAGTACCAACGGTCCAGCCGTAGAAGGGTTAAGCCAACGCCTCACATGTGGCACGCCGTACTGCCCCAAACCCTAAGGTTCAAAGGGCAGTTCAAGACGGTCACATAATCGAGTTAAGGTTTGTTGTCTTCTAGAGGGACCATCGTGTTACTTGCACTACTTGGAACGTCATTAAACTATGGAAAAATCCAACAATTGGAAATTTCCCGGCCGGGGAAAAGTGGGTATTTATATCCGGTCGAACTTTTTAACATATTCTAAAATTACCCGGAAAAACACACAGACAAAGTTTGATAATCCGATCGAATTTACGAACTCCCAATACAACCCAGAAAACTCAACTCTTGAGTGATATTTAAAAATTCCCAGAAAATACAGCACCAAAATATAGGAATTACTGTGCAAAAATTAATGGACAATGCGATCGTACGGCCGCGGAACCGCCGCAAGAGCCAGGCTTCTGCCGCGGTTCCGCGGCGGTTTAGATGATTTAGGAGCTTGTTTTGCACTATAATTCTTAAAACTTCCTGTTGAATTTTTTAAGAATTTTTAATCTGGAAAAAACCAAGTTTTGAAAAAATGTACAGAGAGGGGTCATGGATTAGGGTTTCGGGTTCGATCGGGTTTCTAACTCCGTCTACGCATCGCCTAAGGCTCTAGCTAGGCTCTGATACCACTGTAGGGTTTCTAGGCACACCCATGAGGTCTCACAACAGATTAAACATGCCCAATTCAAATTTTTTTGTGTGCCTACAAACCCTAATACGGATCTTTAACTATAGGTATAGGCGAAACAAGCAAGTAAACGACTTTATTGCTAAAGGAAAGTGACTACAACCTTTGTAGATCTGGTCCTCCACCTCCATAGCTCCGTGTTGACGTCTCTCCGCTGTACCCATCGGAATCCAAGACTCTCACGGTGGTTTCATCGGAGAAAAGATCGGGCTAGGTCACCGACTTCAATGTCGAAGATGATCTACGTCGAGGCAACTCAAGATCAAGCTCCAACTTCACCAAGTCATGAAACTTGTGATGAAAACACCCTATACTACTTGGCAAGTGGTAGAGGATGAAGAAATAGGAAGTGGGTTCACTTTAGAATTGGATTTCTCACTCTTTTTCTCATTTCACCATTGAAGCTAGCAAGCTTTTTAAAGCATGATGAAGATGATGAAGATGAAAGAATAAAAAGGATTAAGTTAAAAAGAAAATCCCATTCATTCTTATCATAATGCAACCTTGATTAAGTGTAGAGAATGAACTAGGGTTAGTTGAATGGGTAGGTTTAGGAGATGAAGACAAAATGGTCACTTACTCAAAGATGCATGAAGCAACAAGAAAGTTCTAGTATAAAAGCAACCATTTTGTTTTTCCTTTTTCTTTTAACTAAAATAAATAGATAAATAAATAAAGCAATGGAAACCCTAACCATTAACTAAACATAGTGTATAGCATACACACACCCAAGGTTGAATGTATCATCAAACATGATACAAACAAGTGTACAAAAATATATCACATATACAATGTGCACTTCAAGTGAGAAAATCCATTTAAAGTGAACAATATTAGTCAATGTAAAGTAATATATATAATATATATAATTATACATTAAATCATTAAATCAACACTTGATTTAACGATCCGGTCATATCGCATATAACCGACTAATATCAATAGTAACAACTTATCGAATCAACACTTGATCCGATAACCCGGCTATATCGCATATAACCGATCAATGTCATAAATCGCGAGAATCGAATACAGTATCACATACTGGTATTATTCTCGGTCCTGCACATATCTCATATGCGCTCCTATTTCATTTCGCTTGAGCCAGGAAACCTCTGTGTAGGACTCTAAAGACTCGTCAATACGCCGGCAGCAGGTGATGATCATATCAAACACCCACAAGCCGCAAGCGGTCTGCTAAACGTAACGTCCACCCGGGTATTGAGTGATCAGAAGATCGACGAGCAAGCCCGCTCACACTCCTGTGAATCCAACCAGTAACACTTACCGTACAGTCCGGTCTGTTCGTATGATATGTCGCATATCTCGCCTAGGGGTGGTAAACGTCAGACCCCAATAGCTTGATAAGTCATGCTGACGTGAGGTCCATAGCATGTGTGAAACTACTGATAACACTTACCAGTAGATCACTGCAGCCCTGGCCAGGGATTTCCAGTTATGGCCAGTCGAGCATAGCGCAACATCAACCTCCAATACTGGGAGAGACGAATCCCCTCCTATCGCTCATTGCCTCCATGTGAATCCCGACTATACCCAAAAACCACCTGTTTGCACGACTCAGTAGAGCTGTAGTAGGGTGGAAATCAAAGCATAGTGGGAGACACATAAGACTCTATGACGATCTCGGGTCAACAGACTAAGTTGTACAAGTGTCACGAGAGAACTGCCATCTGACGTGAGTTATAATACCATCTGGGAGTTCTCGGCGAGTCCGTTCAGTGCACCCAGTCTCAACTGAGCACCTGCATACCATCTCTGATGTCAAACACCAATGGATATGGGATCATCCATCGCCCATCACATGGGTCGAGAAGATATACGCCAGTCTACTCTGGAATATCGATGCCCCGTCTCGATATTCCCACGACTAGGAACATTGAAGGATATACTCATGGACTACCCAGGCCCCACTAGTACGATCTACATCATAGTCCTGGAAGTCGAGTACACATCCTAAGGGCTTTATCAACATGTAACAGAGAGACAAAGTATACATGTTAAGATAAAGAGCAACCAGATAGCGTACTATCATGTCGAGCAAGAAATTCCTACCTATATATGTCCCAGCATCCACTACAGTATACATCCAATGTACAGTAATGGCCTCTTGGGCATACATATAACTAACACCATTCACAACCTTCTACAAGCTTCATGTATTTACAAATCCTCCACTTGATTTTGCAATTACTTTAAATATTAAAAATCCAAAATAAACATTAGCATAGTATGAGTCTCATACACCCATGGATTGTGTATCATCAACCATGATACAATATGATAACACATTTTAAACATATATCATATATATGTTAAAGTGGTGTACAGGTGAGAAAAACCCTAAAGTGAACAAGTGTTAGCAAATGTAAATTAGTATATCTAATATACAATTATACACTTAATTATTAAATCAACACTTGACTTAATAATCTGGTCATATTTCATATAACCGGCTAACATCCATCTGATCGACTTATCGAATCAACACTTGATTCGATAACTCGGTCATATCATATATAACCGACCGATACAAAAAGTCGCGAGAATAGAATACGGTATCACATACTCGCATTTATTCTCGGTCTCGCACATATCACATACGTGTTCCTATTTCATTTTGCCTGAGCCAGTAAAACCTCTATGTAGGACTCTAAAGACTCGTCAATACGCCGGCAGTAGGTGATGATCACATCAAGCACCCACAAGCCGTCAGTGGTACTAGCTGGACGTAATGGCTACCCGGGTATTGAGCGATCAGAAGATCAGCAAGCAAGCCCGCTCCAACTCCTGTAAAAGCCTGCCGGTAACACTTCCCGTACAGTCCGGTCTCCTTGTCTGATATGTCGCATATCCAGTTTAGGGGTGGTAAACGTCAGACCCCAATAACCGATAAGTCGTGCCGATGTGAGGCTCATAACGGGTCGAGAAACTACTGGTAACACTTACCAGTAAATCTCTAATCAGCTCTGGCCAGGGACTTCCCTGTTACGGCCAATCGAGCACAGCGCAACATCAACCCCCAATACCGGGAGAGACGAAACCCCTCCTATCGCTCATTGCCTCCATTTGACTTGGGACTGTACCCAAAAACCACCGTTTTGCACGCCCTCATAGACGTGGTAAGGTGGAAATCAAAGCACAGTAGGAATCACACAAGACTCTATGACGATCTCGGGTCTACAGACTAACCTGCACAAGTGTCACCAGAGAACTGCCATCTGACGTAAGGTATAATACCATCTGGGAGTTCTCGGCGAGTCCGTCCAGTGTACCCAGTCTCCACTGAGCACCCGCATACCATCTCTGATGTCAAACACCAATGGATATGGGATCATCCATCGCCCATCTCATGGGTCGAGAAGCGTATACGCTAGTCTACTCTGCTATATCGATGCCCTGTCTAGATACACCCTCGACTAGGGACCTTGAAGGATGTACTTATGGACTACCATGTCCCCACTAGTATGATCTGCATCATAGTCCAGGTAGTCAAGTACACATCCTAAGGGCTTTATCAACATGTAGCCATCAGACAGTATAAAGAGACAAGTATACATGTTAAGATAAAGAGCAACCAGATAGCATACTATCATATCGAGCAAGAAAGTCCTCTATATATATGTCCAAGCATCCAATATAATATACATCATCTATACAATACTGGCCTTTAGGGCATACATACAACTAACAGGCGGTAAACGTCAGTCCCCTAATAGCGGTACAAGTCGTATCGGAGTGTCGCCCAGAACACCCTGAGATAACACTAGAAACGCTACAAGTATATCTCGCTTGCCCTGGCCAGGGACTTTGTGTAATGGCTCTCCTAGACACAGCTCGATATCAACCCCCAATACCGGGAGAGACGAATCATGTCTGACCGTCACCGCCTCCAAGTGCTTCGGGACTGCATCCAACTGCTACCTATTTGCACGACTCATTTGATCCATTGTAGGGTAGCAATCTAAGAACAGTGGGAACACACTCGAGGCGAAGTGACAGTGTCAAGTCAGTGGACTAAGCTGTACTCATGTCACCCGGGAACTGATAACTGACGATAGGCATAGTACCAACCAACAGTTCCCAGCGAGTCATGTCCAGTGTACTTGTAACCTAGCGAGCACTTGCATACTATCTCCAGTATGACGTACTGATGGCTGTGGGACAGACCATCTCCCCTCCTGGGATGAGAAGAGTATACACTAGCCTACTCTGGAGTATCGATGCACTGTCTCGATAATCCTACGACTAGGGACCTGTATAAGGATATGCTTGTAGATTACCCAGCCCCCACTAGTGTGACTGACATCACAATACTGGTAATCAAGCAAAGATCCTAAGGGCTCCATTAATGTGTATAGGCGATATGCTAAAAGAAACACATGCACACATTAAAGTAGAAACAAACCAAGTAGCATACTACCATTTTGACCAAGATTGTCTATACAACTGTGAATATCCTAAGCTCCTATTAAGTAATATACAAACTAGTATGATACAGTAATGGCCTCTAGGGCATATACAGTAACAATCTCCCACATGCACTAAGGCTATGTACTGGCGTATCGAAGACCTATCATCTCGATCAGACGCTCGATCTGAGTCTGGGGTATGGCCTTCGTGAATGGATCTGCAGTGTTATCTTCTGTAGCAACCCTCCGAACCTCGATCTCCCGGCGATCCACGATCTCCCTGATCAGGTGATACCGCCTCAAGATGTGTCTGGACTTCTGATGGGACCTGGGTTCCTTTGCTAAAACTATAGCCCCGTTGTTGTCACAATACAGAAGTATTGGATCAACAATGGACGGAACCTCCTGAAGTTCTGTCAAGAACTTCCTCATCCAGACAGCTTCTTTTGCGGCATCAGATGCTGCGATATATTCCGCTTCCATCGTCGAGTTGGCAACGGTTTCCTGTTTGAAACTCTTCCAACACGCCGCCTCACCATTGAGGGTAAAGACATAACCCGACATGGATTTGGAGTCATCCTTGTCACTCTGGAAGCTGGAGTCAGCAAAGGCATCTATCTGGAGGTCTTTTCCGTCGTAAACCAAAAACATATCATTAGTCCTTCTCAGGTACTTCAGAATGTTCTTTACCGCTATCTGGTGCTTCTCCCTAGGGTTTGACTGATACCGGCTTACCACACTCAGTGCATAAGCTACATCTGGTCTGGTACACAACATCGCATACATTATAGAGCCTACCGCAGAGGCGTAGGGTATAATAGACATGCGATCCCTTTCCAAATCAATCTTGGGAGACATCTCTTTGGAAAGGGTGAACCCGTGACAAGCCGGTAAATTACCGTGCTTGGAATCTTCCATACTGAATCTTTTCAGTATGGTGTCGATGTACCTGGACTGTGAAAGTCCTAATATCCTCTTGGACCTATCACGATGGATCCGGATCCCCAGAATGTAAGAGGCATCACCCGGGTCTTTCATGGAAAACCTGTGTGATAAGAACCCTTTGACAGATTGTAGCATAGGAATGTCATTTCCTATCAAGAGAATGTCATCCACGTATAAAACGAGGAATACGACAGTTCGTTCTACAATTTTACTATAAATGCATGGTTCATCTGGATTTTTGATAAAGCTACATTCTTTGACCGTCTCATCAAAACAGATGTTCCAACTCCGCGATGCCTGCTTCAGTCCATAAATGGAATTAAGCAACTTGCACACCTTCCCGCTTCTCCCACTCTGAATGAAACCCTCTGGCCGGTCCATATAGACACACTCCTCTAAATTTCCATTTAGAAAAGCGGTCTTTACGTCCATCTGCCAAATCTCATAATCGTGGAAGGCAGCAATGGCAAGAAGGATCCAAATGGATTTGAGCATAGCCACTGGAGAAAAGGTTTCGTCATAGTCCAAACCAGGTCTTTGACGAAAACCCTTTGCAACAAGTCTAGCCTTATAGGTCTCAACCTATCCATCTACACCAATCTTCCTTTTGAAAACCCATTTGCAGCCTATGGGTTTTACCCCTTCTGAAGCAACGTCCAAAGTCCATACTTTGTTGGTGTACATAGACTCCAGTTCGGTCCGCATTGCATCCAGCCATTTTCCAAGTCAGTGCTCTGAATAACCTGCTGGAAGCTACTCGGCTCATCATTATCAATGATGTAATCCTCTCTATCCCCGTCTAAGAGAAAACCGTAGTATCTCTCGGGCGGATGAGACTGCCTACTACTCCTGCGGAGTAGCACAGGAATGTCCTGTTCTTTCGAACCTTCTGGTTCCACTAAGCTTTCAGTAATAGCTTGTGGTTCTGGAATTTCTTCCAGTTCTATTGCGCTCGCACTTATCTGATTTTCCAAAAATTCAGTTTCCAAGAAGCAGGCATGACGAGAAACAACAACTTTTTGTTCCTCTGCGTAATAGAAGAAATATCCATTGGAGTTCTTTGGATATCCTACAAACTTGCACTGTACTGAGCGTGCCTCGAGTTTGTCCGCATGCTGCTTTTTGATAAAAGCTGGACATCCCCATGTCTTAATGTGTTTAAGATAGGGTTTCTTCCCGCTCCACATCTAATATGGCGTGGTAGGCACTGTCTTAGTTGGAACTCGGTTCAAAAGATATGCAGCTGATTCTAGTGCATATCCCCAGAATGATCACGGCAACTCAGCGTTACTCATCATGGAACGTATCATATCCAATAGGGTTCGGTTCCGTCTATCCGATACACCATTATATTGTAGGATGTATGGAGGAGTAAGTTGAGAGAGAATTCCATTCCCTTTTAGGTAACCCAGGAACTCGGCACTCAAGTATTCACCACCTCGATCAGATCTCAGTGTCTTGATACTTTTGCCTGTTTATTTTTGTAACGTTTCAAAATAATAAAATATTATTTTTGGGAAATTTTATAATTTAATATTATTTTATTGAATATTTTAATATTTTGGCATAATTAAATACAAATAAATGGAGAAAAATTATGGAAAATTATGAAAAATTCTAAAATGGGGTATTTATTGGAATTATGCCATTTTTAAGTGTTTGTGATCAATTATATGCTAATTTAGCGCTAATCGCGATTATAAATCGCTAATCGGATTTTTAGCAATTTTGTGCAAAGCATGCACATATCTTTTTCTATACTTGTGTTGCATTTTTCTTGCATTGGTTTTTCTTTGGGGTTACTATTCTTGTGAGAAAGGAATTTGAAGAGAAAGGAAAATGGAAAAGGAATAAAATATGAGGTTTGGTGAGAGAGAGAGGTATGGTCTTCTTTTGACCCAAAGACTTAGCCATTTCCTTTGATTCCAACACTCATTTCCCTCATCTCTCCCTCTCCATTCTCAGCTGAGGTACTGCCCTCTTCCTCCTCCCCTCTTCAACTCCCCAAATCATCACAAAAACAACACCAAAACCCTACCCCCATTTCATTAATTGTGTGCACAAGCTCAAGATCAACACATCGGACAAAGAAAGCAAGGATTTTGGCCACTAGGGGCAACTCAAGAAAATTCTTGAGTTGCCAAATAAGGTAATTTCTGGATCATTAGATTAGTTTTTGCATTACTTATACCCCTATGTTAAAATTGAATCGATATCGGGTGGTGTTGTGGACTTAAAGGAAACCTAGTTAGGGTTTGAGGAAATTGTGAGTTGTAGTGTGAAATTGAGCTTAGTGGAGGCTGCACAAACACCCTTGTGATGGAATTGAGACCCAAACCTGAGATTTGAAACCCGGAATACGGATTTAGAAAATCGATATCGGAGATATTATGAAATCTGTGAAGGTTTTAAGAATCTGCTATCACCCCGAGACTCCAAAAATAAAATTGAGCTGACAGTGAGTCGTGCAGGCACCTAGGAAGCTACCACCAAGACCCGAGCCCCCAATTCAAACCCATGGCCGCAGATTTAATCATTCTGGCCGCAATTTGCGGCCAGAGTAGGGTAGAATTGTTCCAGATTTGGTTCATGGCTTCTTTTGCACTAAAATAGACCCCTCCTATATGCAGTTTTGGCCAATTATCACCTGGGGGAAATCTGGGAGCATTTTTGTGTGTTTTAGGCGATGTTTTCCGTATTTTAAAATGCACTTTATTGATATTTGGATTTTTATTTGGTTGTCGGGTGTTCGTACATCGACAACAGGGATTGTATGATTGATTTGCACGTTTAGGCCATAGGTTCCAACCTATGAGCACACTGTGCGCTGTTTCGGTTTTCTGCCTCGATGTTAATACGTATTGCGACTGTTTATTATTCTAGGTACCCTCGCAAGGATTCCGAGGCGAAGGAGCATGGCGTCATCGATTTCGGCAAGCGAAGACCAGGTGAGTAGATTTATATCTACGGGGAGAAGTCGGGTGGATGGCGTATAGCACCCCCGCAGTCCATGGTGATGTATACGAATATGTATACACACATATATTTATTATGTGTTGTTAGGTTTATTGATGGTAATAATGGAATTATTGATGATAAGGATGTATTGGTTTAGTATAGTACGAAACCCTAGAGTAGCGGTTGCACCCACACATACACGCACACATATACTTGCATCCATTCTTTCATTTATCTGTGCGCATACGGAGGTGTGTATAACTACACATGGGTATGGAACTATGTGTTCATATACGGGATTTGAGGATGATACGTGGGATTAAGATGAGTCGATGAGATTTGATTTGAGGCCGTGAGATCGGCGACATGACAGAGTTCGTATTTGAGATGTGAGATGGTGGTAGTGATATCTGTTATACGATGAGATAATGTGTATATATTGACTCAGATTTAGGTAGTTTTCATACCCCTCCTGATTGACTTGATTGTGGGTCCGTAGTTCGCATAGTAGGCGTTAGACTAGACCCGAGTCATACCTATTTCAAAACCAAATGAATCGGGAATATTTTAAAGATAGGCAAAAGGGATTCTACGGATATTTTCAAACGACACATCTTTTCTTAAAATACCGTAGCCCTTATTTTACCAAAAACCCTGATTCGTCTTATTTCAAAAGGCAAGGCAGCAGGATATATTTATTGAGATATAGTCTTTACTGTTGCGCTGATTATTCGATTCCGCATATTCATGCCGTTTGCATTGCATTGCTTGTGTTATTGATATATTACAATCATGCTGCTAGGACACCAGCACCATTATCGATGATGCGTATGTTCCACGTACACTTGTTGCCGACTCACACACTTCATCATCGATAATTGCCATGTCACTACACTGTAGTACTGTTGCATTCAGGATATGACTCTTGCATGACAGACTGATATGCTTACATTTCTTTTATATGTCACATACATCATGCTTTCTGATTATACGCATTGAGAGTTGCTATTTCCATGATATTTCTGGATTTGGGAACCGTGGGTATTTCAAAAGAGAATATGTCATTTCTTTAAAAACCCGGTTACCCTTGATATGATATTTCAGTGCGTCAACCATGTGTTTTCTCGGTGCTGAGAGCGACATGTGAAACCCGATTCGAGGAGTGGACGAGCCGATTACGGGTACATGGTGGACCCGGTATGGTTCCCCTCGGCAAGATGATCGATGGACTTTGCCGATTGAGCCTGGAGGCGGGCGAGTACCTACCGGTGATTGGTTGGACCTGGCGGTCATCCGGAGGATACCGACCAGAGTAGATAGATGGATTTGGGCGTACTGCTGGGGCCGAGGGCCGATTCCGTAGACGGAGCCCGATATATGAGGATTTACGTGCTGATGCTGGGCACAGTTTTCATGATGTTTTCGAGTGTCGATGCTGGACACTCCGGTTCCATGATTTTACGTGTCGCGAGGGACACGGATGGTTTATATCCTCATATTTCCATGCATATGCTGATGATATTTACATGCATGATGGTTATTGTCATTGGGTGACGAGTGGATGAGATCCACGTACATGCAGAGACATTGATCATACCTCATATTTATGATATGCTATTACCTGAGATACATGCACGAGCACTTGGCACTACACTGATGTATAGAGGTTACATTGCCAGTTTAGCATGTTTCAGACTTATTCATATTGAGGTTTTTATATATCTGATCGTATTGACCTAGGATGGGTCATACATTCGATCTCTGCTTGTAGATATTTTTTTCTATTCACGAGTTGGCAACTCACCCCCGTTGTGCCACAGTTCTTGCAGGTTTTTGCCGTACAGATTCCATAGCGGCATTTCTGGCACACTGCTTCCATATGGGTGACTTGCTTGGGTAGGTGGGTTCTCTTGTATCAGAACCGCCATTGTTCATGTATTATTCATTGTATCTAGAAATTCCATCAACCAAAACTTGTATATTGTTTCAGACCTAGAGACAGTGTGTATTATTTCGACCTTAGAGTCGCGCTTGTAGTATTATGGTTTTCTGGCTGTTCAGAGTTTCTTTTTGGGTTTTGATCCTCGCCCTTTGGCGTTGTATATTATATTTCTTGCGTGGTTGTGACCGTCGATTGACAAAGAGCTAGCTCCCACTTGGGGATGCCTTTTATCATTTCATATATATTATTCTTGCTGTACCCCGTTTGGGGCCAGTTTTTACAAAGGAAACTCTGCCGAAATTTTCAGAAAAGGCTACACATTTTTAAAATGCATTTCGGCTTAGTTATTTAGAAACTTGATTTCCAAAACATGATTTCTTTACTTCTTAAAACCAGTTTTCCTTATTTACTCCTTAAAATGGTTTTAGATTTCTGGGATTTTGGCTTACTTGGGTCAGATGGGGTCATATAGACTTCATATGGTTCAAGGGCCAGTCAAGTAATCTTTCGGGTCGTGACAGTTTTTTTACTTCATTCTTGTATTCCTAGAATTTTTCAAAGGCCTCGGATTTATGCTTCATCAAGAAGACATGTCCATACCTCGAAAAATCATCCGTAAAAGTAATGAAGTAAGAATAACCACTTCGCGCATGTGTGGACATTGGACCACATACATCGCTGTGTACGAGTCCCAAGAGCTCGCTTTCTCTTACTCCGTGTCCAGTAAACGGAGTCTTTGTCATCTTTCCTTTGAGACATGATTGACAAGTTGCATATGATTGATATTCGAACGGATCCAAATATCCTTCTTTATGTAACTTAGTTAACCTTGTCTCATTGATATGACCCAGTCAACAATACCATAAGAAAGCATGATTTATTTCTGGAGACTTTCTTTTGTGTGTATTCTGGATATTGAAAATTTGTGGTTGGTTTAATACGTATATACCGTTGCTTAATGTACCCGACCCAATCAGAACATGATTAAGGTGAATATTTACAACATTGCTTACAAATGCAAAATCATAACCTTCTTTAGACATTAAAGATACAGATATGATATTACAAGTCGAACTGGGTACAAAATAACAGTCACGCAAAACCAAAACATGTCCATCTGACAATCCCAAGTGATAGTCCCCCACGGACTCAGCACCCATGCTAGCTCCATTTGCAACTCTGAGGGTCATATCACCTGCCTTCAAAACCCTACAATTTCTCAGTTCCTGCAAAGAATTACATATATGAGATCCTGATCCGGTATCCAATACCCAGGAAGTAAAGTTTATTGATAGACAGTTTTCAATAACATACACACCTGAAGCCGAAGCCACAACTTGCTTCGGGTCCTGGTTCTTGGCCTTCCAAGCCCTACAATCTTTCTTCCAGTATCCTTTCTTATGACAATAAAAGCACTCTTCCTTCCCCACAAGCTGTCCCGCAACCTTTGCTACCTTTTCCTTTCTCTTGGCTTCCACTTTACTAACACCGCCCCTTGGTTTGGTAGGGCCTTCTTCTTCTTTCCTTTGGCTTTCGCCTTGGACCTAGAAGAGGAAGCTCCTCCAACAAACAAAGCGGGTGTTTCCCTGATTTTCTATAGGGTGCCTTCTGCACTTCTCAACATGTTGAGGAGTTCCGGAAGTTCAACTTCTTTTCCTTGCATGTTGAAGTTCAGGATAAACTGGGCATAAGTGGAAGGAAGGGACTGGAGAATCAAGTCAGTGTAGTGCTCGTTCTCTAACGTGGTCCCTAGGTCCGCGAGCTCTTCAATGTAGCTAATCATCTTAAGCATGTGTTCCGCTACAAATGATCCGACGGCCAATCTCGCCGAAAACAACTTTTTCGAGACTTCGTATCTGGCGATACGGGATTGCTCTCCATATAGTTCCTTAGTATGGAGAAATATGGATTCAAGGTCCATATTCTCGTGCCTCCTCTGATGTTCATTATCCATAGAGGCAAGCACGAGGCACTTGGCCTTCACGCTGTCAATCTCCCAGGTCTTACGGATTTCCTTATCCGCGACGCTGGATTGAGGACCTGGGACAGGGGGAGCTTTGGTGATTAGGAGATACCCCAACTTGTCATAAGTGATTACCATTTTAACATTCCTGAGCCAATCTTTGTAATTTGGCCCTGTCAGTATATTTTTATCTAGTAGTAACTTAAGGCCGGTCATGATGTTTGGTCGCTGCAATCAGGAGAGAGAGAAGAAACACTTTAGCATGATGCTCTTGCAAGTTTAGAGTGGTTTTTAGTTTGTCTAAACAGGATGGCTCCCATTGTTTCTCGAATCCTTCCTCAAACCAAAAAAAAAGAATTAGTCGGGATCAATCTCACCGTACAATACTTGCTTAACCGTTCAGCCAGGCCAGTGTTGGTACTTCGAGAGAGGTTTTACGACGCTTTCGCAAAGTTCCTTAATTAAATAACCTCTTTTCCCTGTGGGCGTAGCCCCACTAACACCTTTCTAGACACCTACTTGGTTTATAGCATTGATCGTTAAGTGATAAAGTTTTCCGAGGAGTAGCATATACTCACAGTAGGATCGGGATCCAAATATCATCATGTGATAAAGTTGAAGGAATCCTACCAAAATCATCACACTCCAAATGGTATGCAGCACTAGCAAGTTTCAGTTTCTTTAGAAACTCCCGATGTGGACTTTTACCCTATACTCTTATGACCTTGACTTTGGCCAACAAATCATAAGTCATATGTCAAGTACTACCCGTCATTTTCCAGGTTAATTTGAACCCACCCGTACCTACCCTTGACTTTGGCCAATAAGGAAGTACGACTGTCCCAAACCAACGCATCTATCTATGCTACATTTGAATATCTAATAGCTACCAATCACTATGCCTTGACTTTGGCCAACAAATACAGCTTGAATACTATTGACTATCCATATGAAATGACGGAGGGCTACGAATGGTTTTGGCGAAACTGTGAACGTAGTGAACTTGATATAATCGAAGGAACGTGATAGCTTCTAAAAGGAGTAGTTTAAACTCCGAGTTTTTAAAAGTTTTCTGTTTCGAAAAGAAACCGAGTGGTTTTGAAATTGTTCCAACGATTTAACTTTGGTTTATCTTCTTGCATTAATTTAATGTGTCCTATCAATTAATCCTACCATTACAGAAAACAACGAAAATATGAGTACGCTTATGCCATCCGCATTCGCCACGGGGCCCGTCATCACCCGTTAGGTTACTTAACTAATGACAGAGCGGGGGCTGGACTAGCACGGATGCAAAACATAAGCAACGCCTACTAGATATCATATATAGATATATACATTCGTCAGATGCAATGATAGCTATTCCAGATCACAGATGAACACATTGGATATGCTAGGAATCCGCATTTCGTTCGAGCCTGCAATGAAAGACGGATTACACGGTCGCGATGAATAGCCAAACCCCACCCTAGACCCCTACGGGTGCGGCAAACTACCCGCCAAGTACCCGAAGTGAAGCAACCTCCCTCAACAACGTGAGTAGGCCACTTGGCACTTCAAAGTACCCGGTAGTTTGTGCACCCCACCTTGGGTCTATCCTAGGAGCAAAAACAGTAAAATAAATAATATACAATGGCGGCTACAACCTCATCCCGGATGTGCGGCCATAAAAATAATATTACATCAATTTACATATTACATCAAATGAAAGATAAAGAAACCCTCATCTCATAAAACCCCGGCTATTCATCCGCGACAATCCAACAAGTTCATATACACAATCCAACAACATTACAGATCACAGATATGCACAACCCCCACTAATCGACGTATAGCGATTAGTCGACGTTCAGTGCATATATCACATTACAGATATAACCATTTAGCAAAAGTTTGTAGAACTTCGATCAAAATACCAATTTGCAACTACCCCAAACACAACATTGTTCTCTGGATAATCTAGGCAGAAACAAGATATCTAAAAAATCACAAAACAACAAACTGAACAAACTGCAAGAAATCTGAATCGCGGCCGAGTCAACTCGGCCGCGGATCCGCGGCGAAACGCTTGGTTTCGCCGCGCTTCCGCGGCGCTTTGACCGAGTCATGTGCTCGTTTTTCCTCGTTGTTTCTAAAATACCCTGCACGGATTTTTAAAGTATGTGGAAATATTTTTACGGCTGTTTTAAAAATCGGCAGAAAGTATGAGTTTTTGACATGTTTCGCGATTTTTTTCTGGATCGAAGTTCTAAACACATTGCTAGCATGCTAGTTGTTGTTTATCTAGGCTCTGATACCACTGTAAGTCCATGTTACCTACCCCGGTGCTTACGGGAAGGCGGAATAGGTAAAAAATGATTTTTAACACAAGGTAACATGGACTAGAACTAGAGGATCTTTGCTAAACAAAAACTAACAAACTAACTACAAGTTTAGCTACTCGGTTAGAAGGTTATACCTAGGTCTTGAACTCCTTCTCTTCTTGTTGTGGTTCTCCTTCTTGCTTGCTCCTTGGAGTGGTGTAGACGGCTCCTCCTCCTCATCTTCTCTTTGCCGAAGAAAGATCCACCCGAAGGCCTCTACCTTGAGTTCCTACCTCAACCAAGAGGTAACTAAAGTTCTTGGCTTGCTAAAGCTAGAACCCTAGAAAGAGTAGAGAGAAGTTTTGAGGGTTTTATCTCACAAGCTCATGGTTATCAAAACATGAGAGATGAGAGCTTTGAGAGGAAGAGGGAGAGCTCAAAAACATGAGAGAGAAAGAGCAAGGGAGAATGAGGATCTTTTTACAACCATACTCTCATATGAGAGAATTATGAAATAATAATAATAATTAAAGAAATTGTGATGGTTCATTTGGAATGACCATTATCATTTCACATTAAATGAAATTTACAAGAATCAAGAAGCATCTTTCATATGAAATGATGATGGTCAAAATGTCAACAAAAGTCAACCGGTCAACCAAAGTCAAAAAGTCAACAAAAGTCAAATGGTCAACCTAACCATGGCACAATTATCCTTAAATAATATCATTAATCATATCTCACATTCTCATTAGGGTTAGGAAAAAGTCAACGGTCAACAACCCTAATGAGAATCCTCTGTCTCTGTCAACTGTGCATACACACCCGCATCCGTGTTCCGAGGAACACGAATACAATGAGACAAAACCAATCCCAAAACAAATACTAGGACCTGGCTTAAACCAAAGCCCACTAGTAATAACTTCCCGGACACCAAACGTGCACAAGTGCGCGGATGTGAACGAACCCCGTCGCAAAACCATGCGACCTCTACTCTGTTTTGCCCAAAGGAGAATAACCCTCTGTATGGGACTCTAAAGACTCGACACTACGCTGGCAGTGGGTTTAACCACAGGCCGCAAGAGGTACTAGCTGTATGTAACGGTCCCCAGGTAGATGCCGATAAGCAGACTGATAAGGTGAACCCATCCGAACTCCTACTGAGCCTGAATGTGACAATCTCCATACAGTCCGGTCTGTTCGTCTGAGAGTATCGCATGGCGGGCTTAGGGGGCGGTAAACGTTAGTCCTTTAATAGCAGTACAAGTCATGTCAGAGTGTAGCCTAGAACACCCTGAGATAACACTGGAAACGCTACCAGTATATCTCGCTTGCCCTGGCCAGAGACTTTGTGTAATGCCTCTCCTAGACACAGCGCGATATCAACCCCCAATACCGGGAGAGACGAATCCTGTCTAACCGTCACCGCCTCTAACTGCTTCGGGACTGCACCCAACTGCTACCTGTTTGCACGACTCATTTGAGCCGTGGTAGGGTAGCAATTTTAGAACAGTAGAACACACTCGAGGCGAAGTGACAGTGTCAAGTCGGCGGACTAAGCTGTACTCATGTCACCCGGGAACTGATAACTGACGATAGGCATAGTACCAACCAACAGTTCCCAGCGAATCCTGTCCAGTGTACTCGTAACCTAACGAGCACATGCATACTATCTCCAGTATGACGTACTGTTGGCTGTAGGACAGACCATCTCCCCTCCTGGGATGAGAAGCATATACATTAGTCTACTCTGGAGTATCGATGCCCTGTCTCGATAATCCTACGACTAGAGACATGTATAAGGATGGGCTTGTAGATTACCCAGCCCCTACTAGTGTGACTGCCATCATAACGCTGGTAATCAAGCAAAGATCCTAAGGGCTCCATTAATGTGTATAGGCGGTATGCTAAAAGAAACACATGCACATATTAAAGTAGAAACAAACCAAGTAGCATACTACCATTTTGAGCAAGATTGTCTATACAAGCTCCCATTAAATAATATACAAACTAGTATGATACAGTAATGGCCGCTAGGGCATATACACTAACAACACTCTGTATCACTACGAAGATCTACATTACTTGGATATGCCATCGTATAGTTACATACGAACTCGAAGGAACTTAATCCAGTTCGAGAATGGTTTCTGGTTCTGAAGAAATTGAATTGGATTATTCAGGTTGTCTTTTCCCCTTTATCTTCTCTCTGGTTGAGTGAGCTCCTAGTATAATGAGGGTACACCTATTACGCTTATTAGATAGTCTTCTTCCAAACCATAGGCTGGTGCCGAAAGGTAGGGAAGGAAGAAAACCAATTAGCTTAAGTGCGGTGTACAGAAGGTTAGTAAAGACATATAAAGGGAATTGGATTGAGGACATGAAAATATACGGTTACAGTCATGAATCAGGATAGTGGAAGAAGCATTACTAGGAATAGCCGGATACCCTTTCGAAACAATTTTAATGTTTCAAGTTAGATATGCGGTGTTAATTGAAAACGGTTTTCCCAATTAGACTCTAACTCCAGGGTATGTATTTACCATATTTGATTCTCACATCTGTATTGTGTTACAGATGATGAGTGGGAGTAAGATATTGGGAATTGGGTGATTAGATCCTCAAACTATCGGAATTCTTTACAATTAGTGATATTTGAAGAAATCGCTTGGGTTTTTGCCAGACGGCAACTATTTAGTTTTAAATATCCGTTGTTATGCACCAATTTCAAACTGATATATCGGTACGTTTATTTATAAAGTGAGATATAACTTTTTGAAATTATATTTATGACATTTACCTATATCGGTTGATGATTAGGTAAGGAGCATTCAACAACGGTGTAATTCTTCTTAACCATAGTACAATTTTCAATCTACGACGCACATGGTTTGAGTTATTGAACTCGGGGGACTTATACAAAGTATTGTATGTTGTCCAGTGTCCATTAGGACAAAGGGGTTGGTACTCGTACTGTATTCTGTCTACTTGTAACTTCTCTATTTTTAGACAAATATTTCATTGAAATACAAGGTCCAGGTATTGAGAAGTTATAGGTATAATAATAAAGTAAAGAGCCATATGCGGGAAGTATCAGGATACTTTGAGGTGATCGAAGATGTAGATACTTGTGCAAGGTATTCCGTAGTAAGTAATGGTTTTGAGAACTAGCTTTTTTTTCAGGTTGCTCATAAGTGGATGCACTCCTAGATGAGTAATGCTGATTGGCATCCTTCCATTTGGTTGATATGCACGGGAAACGGCTGCATAATTTTTGAATCTGGTTCCAATTAAATTAGTGCCTCTAGTTTCTATAGTGGATATAGAATGGATCATTCCTTAACGATGTTAAGGTATATGGAGTTGTTCGGCTTATGCTTAAAACCAGAATCCGGATAAACTCAAGGCACGTTTCTGTAATGGCGGTTTGTGGGTTATCCCGGGCATTGACGAGGGTTAACATTCTACCATCAGGAAGATCGATAGTTATATTGTTCTTGACTCGCCACCAGTTTTAGTAAAATGGATTCTTTTCAGAAAACATTAGTGGGAGTATGGTAAAACTGGAAGTTATTCTAGAAGCACAAACAATTACTGAAAAATTTAGAAGGACCTAAAGATTCAATTGGATTCGACATTTCATTAGCCACTCCGCAGATTTGGTAGGTAAGCTCAGACACCCGAGAGGTACTTCGGTCTTCTCAAAGACGGTGACAGGGAAGGTCTTGTTTACCCAATATTGCCACTACTACTGTTCTAGACTATGAGATTCGGTAGGAGGATGAGTATAACGTCGTTCTAAATTAGATTTAGAAGTGCATGTTTCTATGACTCTGCCAGAGAATTGTTGTAGTTAGTAGGAGCAGCGAAAGCATGGTGGGCACGTAGCTTATATCTATTTATACACTAAAGCAGGTATAGCGGAGACAGATCATCTATTTTTGATATGACAGTCATAGAGTTTGACTTCATCAGAATAAGAGATGAATCTGGTAACGTTCTGGTATTTAGATTACATGTACTTAATAGAAAGTGATCTTCCTATACTATGATCGGTTATACTGTGGTTGTCACAAAGTTGTTTCTCCATAAAGGATATGGATAAAATATCAGGGATTCTGGTCACTAGATTTATAGTTTTAGATCTAGATTTGGGAAGTGTCCCAATTTGGGTACTTTGACATTATTCTAAAGGTGTTTTAGAATGGACGACTCCTGGCGAGGTGGTGTACCCGCAGGTGAGTCACCCTCTCTAAAAGATGTCTTACAGGCTGATGGGGAGAAGGATTTGCATGATTGGCATATCACTTGCTTAGGCAATTGAGTCAATCATGAAATGTCAAGTACCACACCAGATATTGATTTTGCACTAGCTGCAGTAAGTATATATATTAATCCAATCCTGAAGAAATGAAGGGAAGTAGTTTTGAACATAAGTGGATGTTTTTTGGAATATGGTAACAGCAGCCTCCTTTAGGAGACCGTTATCGTTTCAGGCTTCCAAGGTGACATGGATGACAGAGTGGATGACAGAGTTATAGCTTTCCTTATTTTGAAGGACAGTATGTTGGACAGGTGGTCAAAGCGGATACTGAGAAAGGTATGGCGCAGGATACTGATTAAATTCAGTGGATGATGCAGTCTAAGAAGTTTGTTGGACTTGAAGTTTATTTGTGAACTGGGTCACATCAGATATCCAGACAAATTCTAAGACAGATATCGCTTATTTTGGGAGATAGTCTTTCTCCACGAAGTTGAGATATAGAGAGATACAGAAAGAAACATAGAAGTGGATCCACTCACTGAGGCTATTTCTCGAATGCAATAGTTTCACAAACGAGCTTTGTGAGACTGATTAGTAGATAAGTTGGGTGATTGGTATCACACAGGCTGTGAGTATGCGACACCGTAATAATTAGCTTTAAGTGCAAGTGGGAGATTGTTAGCTATAGCGCCTTCAAGTCAATTATTGTCATCACAGGCACGTGATTGAGATGATTGAGGGAGGAACTATACGGATAGAACAGTCTTACTCAAGATGATAGTATGCTATCTGGTTTTCTTTATCATCATGTACATACTTTATGTGGTATTATAAATCACTATTACATATTGACAGAACTCAAAGGATTCTTTCTTGACTACCAGCATTATGATGGCGAACATATACGTGGGAGCTGGGTTGTCTATAAGCACATCCTTAAATGTCCTTAGTCGTGCGAGTATCGAGACTGGGCATCGATACTCTAGAGTAGACTAGTGTGTACTTATCGAGACCTTGACAAGCGCCGGTGGCCAGGTCTCATAAGCCATTGGTGTCAGATTGTTCACCTAAGATAGTATACAGGTGCTCATTGGGTTATGAGTACACTGGACGGAATCGCCGGGAACATGCTGGTTGGTATTATACCTATTGTCAGATAGCAGTTTTCAGGTGACATGTGTACAGGTTAGTATGTCGACCTAAGATTGTCATTGTCCCGTGTGAGTTCCCACTGTGCTTTGATTACTATCTTACCATGGCTCAAAGGAGTCGTGCATACAGATTTTAGTTGGGTACTGTCCCGAGCCATATGGAGGCAATGAGCGAATCGTCGGGGGTTCATCTTTTCCAGTATTAGGGGTTGATGTTACGTTGTACACGCATGGCCATCACAAGAAATCCTTGGCCAGGGTAGTCAAGAATTGCTGATCTAGGATCAGTAGTTTCTCAGTTGGTGATGGATTTCATACCGACACGAAATTTCGCGTTATTAGGGGTCTGACTTTATCCACCCCTAGACGATATGCGATACTCTTAGACGAACGGACCGGACTGTACGGAGATTGTCACGGACAGGCTCAGTAGGGGTTCAGATGAGTTTGCTCATCGGCCTTCCTTTCGCTCAATACCTAGGTAGCCGTTGCGTACAGCTAGTACCGCTGACGTGCTTGTGGTTAAATCCACTGCCAACGATTTGATGAGTCTTTTGAGTCCCACATAGAGGGTTTCCCAGCTTCAGGCAAAACGATGTAAAGGCCGTATAGTTTTATGGCAGATTTCGATCATATAAGTGCACTTGTGCACGTATCATGATTCGGACGGTTTATACTAGTGGTTTTGGTTTAAGCCAAATTCTTGTATTTGATTGTTGGATTATTTTTGTCTATTTGTATTCGTATTTTTCGAATTACGGATACGGGTATGTATATATGGATGAGGGGTATTCTTGTAATTTATTATAAGATAGTTTCTAGAAGATGCCACCTCATTTAGTTTTAACCATTTAGGATTAAATGGTTAATGAGGTGGAGGATGAGGTGTTGTGGCATTTATTCAAGCATGGCTTCTGTGGTGACTCATGCTATGACTCATGTAGTGACTCATGGACACTATTCTAGCATGCTTGATATTTGTTTGTTTTGTGAGATATTTGTGAGACTTGAGATATTTGAGTTGGTTTTCTTCACACTCTCATCCTCTCACGGTTTCTTCTTCTACCTCTACCCTATGAGTCTCATGTGTTAAGAAACCAAGGGTGTTTAGAGACAAATCAATCTATCATAAGACTCTACATCTTCTAGGCTATCTAGTTTAGCGAACTAGGTACCCTAATTACCTCGGCTATGAGGTTGAAACTCGATTCATAGACTCTAAGGTGGATCATTGATTGAATTAATTTTCTTGATTGGATGTGAAAAGTATCAATTCAAATAGTCCCCTATTTCGGTGCCATTTGATTGATCGTAAAATGCGAGACTGAGTAAGTAAATCGAATCGATAAGAGTCTCTTTGTGTCGGTAATTAGAAAATTGAATAAAGTTCACAATCAAAAAATTATATTTGACCGCAATCGACTACGGTGTCAGTTGTAGATCGTAAACGAGTGCGGATCGTCCACAGGGATTGTGCGATTCGTTTTTATATTTGCTTTGTTTGAATTGAAAAGTTAATCAAAAAGAAAAGAAAACATGATTCAAGAATTTATCGATTGATTCAGGTGTCACGAGTTTATTCAAGAATCAAGAAGATGATAAACAATCGAGAATCATGGTTTCGATGATATTTCCAACCAAAATGTCAAGAATCTAAATGAGACTCGTAGGAATCGATCGAATCTATAGACGTGATGTAATTTCAAGATTTCGTGTTCTTGTCCTTCGAAGGATTGATACTAGATCGATGATGATCGACGAGAGTTAGGGCTTTCTTGATGAAACTAGGGTTTCATCATTTAAACCTTGTTCTTTCGTTGATATCATTCACACTCTAGCCTCTAGCAATTTCAAGAAACGATCATACTCCCCAATCTCGAGCGATATCAATCAAGAAAGCATCGCAACGAATTGGGTTGTCGATTCTTGAACTTGTTAGGGTTTACAAAACTCGTAGGATTCAAGAATCGATTTAAGATATATTACATCATCATTCTATTGATCGTCTCGACTCCTCGACGAGCGGAGTATTACTCAAACATCACAACAAGAATTACAACTAGAAATTTAGATTGAATCATGATGCAAGAATTTAAAGAAAACAAGATAAAAGAATATCACCTTTTATTTATATCAACAATTTGATTACAGTCGCTCAAGAACTACAAGAGGAAGAATTAAATTGTCGACTTGGTTTCGCTCGTCTCCGTGAGTCACGGATCGGCTTGGACCACTTGCTCTGTTGAAGAACGGCTCGGCTCCTAAAAGGTTGCAAGGCTTCTTGCTTGATGGGTACTCGGGATCTTGGCTTTTGATTGGAATTAGGGTTAGGGTTTCACACAAGTCCTCTCACTAGACTTGTGGAAGAAGAAGATGAAGAAAGAGATAGAATGGCTCTAAAATGAACTAATGGAGGGAATTTTCCATGATCATTTACAAGTGAGCCTAGGGTCTTATTTATAGAGCACCCAAACCCTAAGCCTTTGTGAAGTTCCCTCCAAAAGTTTGTTGAAAGACTTCTAGAAAGAGTTTGTTAGGCTTAGCTTAGGGTTTAAGCTAGAGTTTAGGGAGAAGTTTCTAGAATGATAGGCTAGTTTAGTGTTGATCCCAAAGCTTGCTGATCTGGCAGAAGTCTCTGAAGTCTTCTGGAATTTGAAGTATATGAGCTGAATGTGGGCCCTGAGTGAAGCATTGTGCACTAAAGATTTAAGGCTGACGTGGCAAGACGGCCGCGGAACCGCGGCGCAAGCAGGATCTGGCCGCGGTTCCGCGGCCATGTTGGAAGCTTGTGGCTTGGTTCTTCTGGTGTGGTCTTTGGTTGATACTTGGGCCTTTCTTTGATATGTTGATTTTTGTTTTGCCTTTTGGATTGGTACCAGAAATGAAATCATTGAGTTGGCGTAATGTTTGATTGGTACCATGTAAATTTTGGCCTTTCTTTTGGATTTTTCCTGCACAGATCTCAAAACAAGTGTTGCGCAAATGTAGGGATGATGCGATGCCATGAAATGCGGTCAATTTCCTTTATAGTGTCGGTTTTAGAGTCTAATATATGCAATCTGATATTTTGCGACAGTTTTGCTAATATGTGAAATATGAATGCCGAACACTTCTATATGAGTGCAAATGATGAGGAAATTGCCGGCTAAAATATGCAATATTTTCGACTAATCAAATTCCCCCAAACTTAATTTCGATCGTCTCGAGCAAACTGTTTTATTAAAAAGAGAAGGAGAAAATAAAGAAAGAGAAAAAAACTAACTAGCACACTTTCGTAGGCAACACGATTGCACTGAGCACGTGCAACAAGCCTTTAAACCTCTAGGTGTCCCTAGTAGGAGTGTTGTCTCCTGAGGGTTTTCAGCGGATTGCACCCACAAAATCCAATAATAAAAGAAAGATCATGAATATTACATTTAAAGAAAAGAATTATAAAAGAAAAACTTTGAAAATTAGGGTTTCCAACTAAGCTAGCTTTTCGGTTGTCATGAGCCCTATCTTAATAGTCATGAAAAGATGTCAGAAATCACGTCCTCCCTCAATAAAACATCATCTTATTCTTCATTCATATCTTTCTTCCAAACATCGATCATATCACCCTGCGTGTGTGTAAAGACATCCCTACACCCAGAGAATTCAATTCAAACTATCATACTCTTGCCCATCAGCCTCAGTACTTTTTAATTAATGAATATTTAGACGAATTTGCTCACACACTTTCATGCGACCGTTAATACTTCTTGAGGTACTAACTGACCGATTACTCCTGTGCTTGCTTACTTGGTGTATTTTCCTCGTCTTGCACCACCTCAGGCATAGCAGTGACTCCCAGACCAGTTGGCCTTAGGGCACTAGGTGAAAAGGCACCCTCGCTATACATTTTTTTATTGCCCTTGGTGATAACAAAACCAGTGTCCATTTTCTCACCACTTTATATTTTTTATTCACTATTTTTTTTCCTTCATACATCGGCTTTAAGACAAGAGCATTTCAAGGTATCCTCTACTATCCCAGGCTTTAAGACGTGTGTAAGTGCGAATAGCAGGGTAGGAACGTTCAAAATGTTTGGCTTCCAGAATAGAAACTATTTTTCAGACTTATTTTTATCCTCAGATTAGTGACGTCCTTCATCTTACTAACCCTTGGGACAACGGCTCATAACTACTTATTACTAGTTCGTATAAGAAAACTTCTAATTTTCTTAGTTTTCTTAAATTTTTCTAATCTCATGGATGTAATTGTTCACTATCTAAACTTTTATTATCTTATTTATATACAAAAAAGTGTAAATATTAAAATTATTTTTATACTTGAAATTTTTTTTTAATTTTTATGGGTTTTGAAAATTTTTAAATTTTTATAGATTTTTTTTTTAAAAGAAATGTTTTGTGCTTATGCAAATGATATGCAAATGATGCAAAAAATAAGCACAAACCTCCCCCAAACTTGTTTTCAACAGTGTCCTCACTGTTGCCAAACGCTATACCTACAAAACCTGTAAGTCTGGGAGGAATTATTAGTGGGGACAAAATATATAAGTGAAGAACTTCCCCCAAACTTACTCTTTTTACTCACCTCCATTCAAAAGATGATGCAGTGATATACAGGATATGAAGGTGAGACGGAGGAATTTTAATCCAAATAAACTGGCTCTTGTAAGAACAAGAGCTCCTCCGTGGGGTCAGTGGAAAAATACGGCTTTAGTCTATGTCCATTCACTTTGAAAAATATGCCGTTTTTAACATTTTCTACTTCTACTGCCCCGTGCGGGTATACAGACCGCACAACAAAAGGTCACTTCCATCGAGATCGGAGCTTGCCCGCGTGAAGGTGTAATCGTGAATCATAAAGAAGGACTTGTTGACCAGGTGAAAATGTTTTCCTCAAAATGTTTTTATCGTGAAAAACCTTAGTCCTATTCTTTGTGATCACAGCGTTATCATAAGCTTCATCGCGGAGTTCGCTTAGCTCATTAAGTTGCAGCTTCCGAAAGTTGCAAGCAAGGTTTAGATCTAAATTTATTTCTTTAATAGCCCACAATGCTTTATGTTCTATCTCGACGGGTAAATGACATACTTTTCCAAACACTATCCTATATGGAGACATCCCTAGGTCAGTTTTATATGCAATTCGGAATGCCCAAAGAGCATCCGTCAGTTTGGTCAACCAGTCTTTTCTATTCTTAGCAACAGTCTTCTCCAGGATAAGTTTGATTTGTCTGTTTGAGATTTCAGCCTGCCCGCTTGTTTGGGGATGATAGGGTGTAGAAAGTCGGTGGTTGATTGAGTATTTCCGCATCAGAGTCTCGAAAGATCTGTTGCAGAAATGTGTCCCATTATCGCTAATGATAGCGCGTGGGTGTACAAATCGCGAAAAGATATTCTCTTTCAAGAACTTAATGACAACTTTCTTGTCATTAGTGCGACATGGAATGGCTTCAACCCACTTTGAGACATAATCAACCGCCAGCAGTATGTACAAATTTCCAAAGGAGTTGGGAAAAGGACCCATAAAATCTATGCCCCAAACATCGAATATTTCAACAACCATGATGGGTTGCTGAGGCATTTCATTCCTCTGGGAGATTCTACCCGTATACTGACATTGTGTACAGGTTTTGCAATGGTCAAATGCGTCCTTGAATAAGGTCGGCCAATAAAATCCACATTGCAAAACCTTCTCCGCTGTCTTTTTAGGACCAAAGTGACCCCCACAGGCCTGATCATGACAAAAAGAAAGAACACTCTTGAACTCTTCATTCGGGACACATCGGCGAATGATCTGATCAGGACAATATTTAAACAAATAGGGCTCGTCCCAGTAAAAGTGTTTTACTTGGGATAGAAAACGGTATTTGTCCTGTTTTGACCAATCGCTGGGTATTAGTCCCGTGGCATGATGGTTCACAATATCTCTGAACCATGGTTCATTGGATACGCTCAAGAGTTGCTCGTCAGGAAACAAGTCATTGATCGGCAGGGTCACAGGGGAAGAAGAGATGCGTGAAAGATAGTCAGCTACTACGTTTTCACATCCTTTCTTATCTTTGATAACAAGATCGAATTCTTGTAATAGTAGGATCCAACGTATTAGTCGACCTTTTGCATCTTTCTTCGCCAGAAGATGTTTTAAAGCGGAATGGTCAGTATACACAACTATAGGTGAGCCAATTAAGTAAGGCCTGAATTTTTCTAATGCAAATACAACCGCTAAAAGTTCTTTTTCTGTGGTTGTATAATTGATTTGCGCATCATTCAGAGTCTTACTTGCATAGTATATCACGTGTGGCATCTTTTCGATGTGCTGTCCTAAGACTGCACCTACTGCAAAATCAGATGCGTCACACATCAGCTCAAAGGGGTAGTCCCAGTTTGGTGATGATAAAACGGGGGCTGAAGTGAGTGAGTGTTTAAGTGAGTCGAAAGCTGTCTCGTAGTCCGAGTCAAAATGGAAGGTCGTATCCTTGGCCAGGAGAAGAGTTTGTAGGGTGTTTTTCGTCACCCTATTGAGATGGTAATACGCGCACGCTTGTCAGGCGCATTACAGATTCCCCCTGCCCTAAGGTAGGCTAGGTTTTAATGATCGTGGGGATCCGAATCTCCGGCAACCGCGGACTAAGCTGCCGTTAATTACCCCTCGCCTTTGGAGCGAGGGAACCTCCGATTGACGAGTTAAACTGGTCATGCGAACTCAATGTGCAGTGTACGTGTGTTTTGTTTTGGAAGGGGGGTTTAAATATATCGGGAGCCACGCAGAGTTTTTAAGGGGGTCCCGCTACCCGGATAGCGGGCTGGGGGTCAAGGGGGCTAGCAGCCCCCTTGCGGGGTGCGGGGCAGCGCCCCGTTAGAAAATTTTTTCTAACAGGGACAGTGTCGTGGAGTATGTGTATGTGTACATTTGTATACATATGTATATATATAAAAAGGAGGAAAAAGACATCCAAAGGATGCATGGGGCCAGCGCCTGGGCGCTTGAGCGCAAGCGCGCCACGTGTCGGCACGTGGGCGCTTTGCGCTCGAGCGCAGAGCGCTGGAGCGCAAGCGCGCCACGTGTCGGCATGCGGGCGCTTTGCGCTGGAGCGCAAGCGCGCCACGTGTCGGCACGTTGGCGCTTTGCGCTCGAGCGTAGAGCGCTGGAGCGCAAGCGCGCCACGTGTCGGCACGTGGGCGCTTTGCGCTCGAGCGCTAGCGCACCAGCGAGGAAAAGGGGGGGTTTTAGCCCCGGAAATTCTCTAAAGAGAAAATAGGGTGGAGTTAAACTCCTAAGATGCTTTGGGTTAAGGAAATGGGTCCTTCTTCTTCCTTTGCTGGCCGGATCTTAGAGATAAAGAGATGTGAGATTTAAAAATCTTTTCTTTTTGAGATCTGATGGCAGATCTGAGTTCCCCTTAATGGGTTTTGTGGTGGAAAACTATTTAGTTTTGAAAAAAGGAAGAGCAAAACTCTTGATTTAATTCAAAACAAAGAAGAAGGTTTTGGAACCTTGAAGAAGGAAGAAAGATCTCAGATCTGAAACTTTTTTGGAGAGAGAAAAGTTGTTGAGATATTTCATTATCTTTGCCTTTATAGGCTATACACTTTACACATAGCCCCTTGGGCTTCACAAAAAATGGCATTTTGCCCATCCCATGGCTCATGTGCCATTTCTTTTTGCACATAAGCCATGGGCTTTACAAAAATTTGGCTTTATGCCTATTTTTCTTACATTTATCCATAAAATAAAAGAAATACAACAAAATTATTTATTACAAAATTTTTTATCTTGGCATGGGGGAAGGCCGGCCGCTTCATGTTCTGGCTCGACCCGGGCATGGACCTACTGGATCTGGGCTTGGGCCCACTTGGCTTGGGGTTGACTTTGATTTTGACTTGGTCAACCGGGGTGTAAATTTTTACCCCAACAAATTGCCCCCCATCAATAAATGCACACCACATATGTGGTTCGGTGCATGAAATTGATGGATCTTCTTTCACGTGGAGGCGACTTGATTTGGTTCCCGCTTTTTGGGAAGCTGGCACTGCCCTTTTTACGACATGGACGGTCGTTGCTTGATATGTCTCCGAGACGGAGTGTCCGTGATAGACGTTTTCTCTGGACCGGAGTGATCTGGTTCCCGCTTTGTAGGAATCCTGCGCTGCCCTTTTTGCGACTTGGACGGTCGGTGCTGCCCTTTTTGCGACTTGGACGGTCGGTGCTACCCCTTTTAGCGACTTGGACGGTCGGTACTTGTCACGACCCGCAGGGTACGGAACGTGACTGGCACTTAAGTTTACGAAACGTCTAAAGACGTCCGTAAAATAAGTAAGCCAAAGCCTAGAAAACAAAACCAATTAAGCAAAAGAGTGAAGAAAACCCAATCAATTGAAAGCGAGTTTATCAAATAAGTCATGTAAAACCCTTTTTTAAAAACAATACCAATTTTTCCGAAAATTTCGGCAGAGTCTCCTTTGTAAATACTGGCCCCAAAAATGGGTACAACAAAATATATATGAATCCACCAAAATAGGGCATCCCCAAGCGGGAGCTAGCTCTTCGCCACAAGGCGGTCACAAATCCCACGCAATATAAAATGACAACAAGCAAAATAATCGTAATGAAGCATAAGAAAAAAACAGCATGTCGACTCAAGTGAGTTCGACCCCAAAATACAGCATAAAAGTCCACAAACCTCACAGTCTCATCTCTAAGTCAATATACAATAATACTGGTAGAAACAGTAGATGGAGTACACTAGATACAAAGAATATACAAGGTAGTACAAAAATAATAACATAACCCACCTATGAGCAAAAACCCTCGAGTCCAGGCAAAGGAGGCAAAAGAACAAGTGCGCCCGCCGCTACCGAACTGACGGAGCGGACCTGCAAAAGACTGTGGCACAACGGGGGTGAGCTGCCAACTCGTGAGTAATAAATAACACCTACAAAGGCTATCGTAGCATGCACACAAGCATCCTAGCATCTATAAAACAGGTATGACTGGATGCACTAGCAGGTGTGTATACAACATCAGTGTACGAATATGTATGCAACATGAATATCTGAGGTCTCAATAGGTATATATAAGAACATTTATCTCTTTTGTTTTTGAAACTCTTTTAGAATGCCAGCATAATACTCAAAGAATCGACGAGAACCGGTGTCCAGCAACGACACCCAAAAGCTGTCTCAAATCTCATAAATGTATCTCTGGCCTCAGCCGTCCGGCTGACCCATCTCAAATATCAATATCTCATCATCTAGCGGCCACGGTCGGTATCCTCTGGATATCCGCCGTCCCAAACAGTCACCGGTAGGTAATCCGTCCCCTGCCAGGCTCAACGTCAACACCACATTCCTCTTGCCCCGGGGTACCTTACCGGGCCCACCATGTACCTGTGCCGGTTCCTCCACTCCTCGACACGGATTTCCAAAACCACAGCAAACTCATGGTAGACGACACTTACATCACTAGAAAACCGCAATTTACATATTTTAAAAATATAATGAGTTTAGAAATTTTGCGGCTTTCCCCCGAAATCCAGCAATATCATAAAATCTCAAGAAATCCTCATAAGTGCATATATCAGTGATAATGAATGCATATGGTATCAATAATCAAGTTGCGATGTGTGATTAATGGATTAAGCATGAACAATTAATATGATGAAGTACATGCACATGAATAGCAATCCTACGGTTTCATTTTAAGGAACTAAAGGCAATAGCACAAGTTTAAGTATCAATTAGTAAAAGGTTTAAATTTAAAGGTTATCTAGTGTGGTGGCATGGCAATTACCAGGGTGTGTGTGTAAGCATGAATAGTGCTCGTGCTGCATATAAAAACCCTGGCAATGGTGCAGGTGTCCTATAAAATAGTTTCGTATAGGTATGTCAATATAATGCATGGATGCAGCAATTAGTCAAATAAGTATTTCACCCCTAATTACTAACATCACTAAGGGTCTTGTAAGTTACTAAAACTATCGGGCGGCTTGCGCCATCCAACGATAGTCCCCCGTAGATATTACATCTACTCACCGGAATCCCTGGCTAGCTGTGTCCAATCACCGCTTTCCCCTTTCGCGCCGTGTCCGACGTCTCCGCGACCGAACCTGGAATTTACATCAATACCAAACATAAGGTTACATAGCAAGAACGACGCAAAACCCCAACGAAACTACTAACGTTCACTAGCTAGGTACAACGTGCACAAAGTGCGCGGAACACACGCGAAAATCGCAAAAACTGCCAAAAACGCCGATTTGGTCGCCCGGCAAAACTAAAACCCGACTACTCAAAAATCCGCACACACGCATCCTAAACGTCATAGGGGATGCTAAAAACATCCCCAAGGTATCACAAACAATTCACCAAATAATTTTAATAAAAAATACTAGTAGGCACAAACTAGCAATTTTGGTGCAAATATCGAAAATTAGCGATACGGTCATCACAATCCAACCACACAACAAGCAATATACAAACACTATAATTACAACACATTAGCAAAGATTCAAAACCTATTTTCCATAAACAACCATTACTTGAATTATATAACCTAGCAATTCTTAAACCAAACTATATATGAAAATCTTAAATTAACACTAATTTATAACTCAATTAGCAAGTTAACCTTCTAGATTAAGTTAGCAAAACAACTAGATAACAAATTAGATTTAAACAACTAAATAATGGTTTCTAAACCTTAATTCAACTCATTTATCATGCATCACAACCCATTTCCATACACAAACCCCTTTCTTGAATTTCCTAAAACAACAATTTACAACCAAAATCACACTTTTAAAATTAACTAAATTAGTATAATTTGAAGACTACATAAACAAGGTAACCATATAGACTAGTTAATTAATAACTAGATTAACTACAAAACAATTTAATTAACTATCATGGCTTCAAAAACCCTAGTTTAATACAAACTATTCTTTTAAAAAAACAAGATTAGAAATTAGCTAACTTTTAACACTAATACCATACAATTAAAGGAATTTAGCAAAAAGAAAGTAACTTGATGAAAATTATACCTCAATTTGGGATCTAGCAAGAATAAATTTGCTCCAAATGATGGCCTCAAGCATCAAGATCCAAGCTAGGGAGGTGAAGGAAAAGAAGGATGAAGGATGGGTTTAATTTGTAAGCTTTAATTTGCAATTTTGATGAATTAAACTTGAAGAATTTTGAAGAAATGAGAAGAAAAGAGATGAAGAGGAGGGGTGTGCAGGTTTCGGCCAGAGGAGAGCATGGGGGAGGGGTGTGGGTGAGTGGGAAAGGTCAAGAGTCAACTCCCCAAAAGTCAATGTCCCATACCTAATCAAACTATAATTAAAATAAATTCATAAACAACCCCATTTTCAACACAAGAAAGAAACCAACATGAGGCCAGAAATTTCTGGACTTGCACAAGGTGGGGCTGTCCTAGGGCTGAGGGAAAAGAGAGAGGGATTTTACAAAAGAAATTTTATGCAAAAAGGCCCCCTACAAGTCAAAAATTGCAAGTTTTAGCTAAAAATTCAATAAATTTGTTTCCTATCATAAAAATTTGTTAAAAATCAAAATAAAATACTAAAAATTTATGTTTCAACTAGATTTTAATTATCCTAATTTTAAAGATTAAAATTAGCCCGGAAAAATTTGTATTTATCGCTAAATTAATGTATTTTCTTACCGGCTTAAAATAATATTAAAAAATGAAAAATTAGGGAAAATTTTTAAACGACCAGAATTTCATAATTAACTCATTAGCTACTAAAAACAAGCAATTACCTATCCATTTTAAGTATAATTAGCCCTAAACTGCAAAATAACGAGAAAGACGGTTTTCGGAAAAATACCGAATTTTCACCGATTTTCAGGAAAACACCAAAACGACTTTTCAAGACGCTACAGTACTGCCCTTTTTGCGACTTGGACTGTCGGTGCTGCCATTTTAGCGACTTGGACGGTCGGTTCTGCCTTTTTTGCGACGTGGACGGTCGGTGCTGCCATTTTAGCGACGTGGACAGTCGATGCTGCCCTTTTTGCGACTTTGACGGTCGATGCTGCCATTTTAGCGACTTGGACGGTCGGTTCTGCCTTTTTGCAACATGGACGGTCGGTGCTGCCATTTTAGCGACGTGGACTGTCGATGCTGCCCTTTTTGCGACTTGGACGGTCGATGCTGCCATTTTTGCGACTTGGACGGTCGGTGCTTGATTTGACTTGCTCTGCTTCTTGCAGTGTCAGGGGTAGACTTGACTTGCTCCGCTTCTTGCGGTGTCGAGATTGGATTCTGACTTGCTCCGCTTTTTGCGGTGTCGAAGTGAAAGTTGACTTGTTGATTTTGATTTAGGTTGACATCAGCATCGCTATACTGGAATATGGTACCAGGAGCGAATCATCATCTGTCATTCAGAGGATTTTGGGATTTTGGTTTTTGTTTGGCATCTGCATTGCTGCACTGGAATAATGCCAGGAGCAACTCATCATTTGCCCCGGGAGGATTTGGGATTTTTTTTTGGGACTTTGAATGTGGTCTCACCGGTAGGACTTGGGAGAGGTTGGGATTGTTTTACGCCCGTGGATTGTATACGGTTTTGCAGGATGTATGATCCAGACCGTAGGGCCGGAAAAATTTCGGGACTTTGTCGGAGTCTGCATCGCTGCACTGGAATATGGTACCAGGAGCGACTCATCATTCGCCGTTTGGGGACTTGGAATTTGGATCTTGTTTGGCATCAGCATTGCTGCACTGGAATAATGCCAGGAGCAACTCATCCTTTGCCTTGGGAGGACTTGGGATTTGGGTTTTTGGTCGGCATCAGCACCGCTAACACTGAAGCGAAATGCCAGGAGCGACTCATCATTTGCCGTTGCCCGTTGGGGAACGATGGCTTAGGAGACAGGTTTGGGTCCCTATCACATAAGGATTTTCAATTTTATGGGCCGTGAGGGTCCCATAAAAGCATTTTCTCCCTACGAGTCATAAGGATCCCGCAGGTGTATTTTCTCCTTAGGAATCTTAAGGATTCCTAAGTGTATTGCTCCTTTGTGAGTCGTAAGGATCTTACGCAGGGGTTTTCTCCTCACAAGGCCAAGAGGACTTTGCGAGTGTATTTCATCTATTTTCACGAGTTTGCGCCCTTTCGGGTTTTCACAGACTCGCCGGTAGTCCTGCTGTTTTTACTCACGGAGCCCTTTCGGGTTTTCATCCGTGCCCGTTTTGCTTGTGGACATACAATTTATTTCTTCTTTTTTCTTCTTTTTTTTTCTTTTTTTTTCTTTTTTTTTGCCGCTGGTGGGACTTTAAAAGTAGTCTCACCGGCAGGATTTGGAAGAAATAGGGGTCATTTACGCCCGTGGATTGTATACGGTTTTGCAGGATGTCTGATCCAGACCGTAGGGCTGATGTGCTCAATTCGCCTGCGACTTGGAGCATTCATGTGTAGTATTTCTTGAGATATCGGCCATTGATGGGTGGCATGGGCCTTTCTCCCTCGGCACTTATTAGTTGGTAGGATCCTCCGTCGAACACTTTCTCGATGATGTATGGTCCTTCCCAGTTCGGCTCGAATTTTCCCTTGCCATGTCGATTGGGGATGATCGGTCTTTTGAGGACCAACACCAATTCACCTTTCTTGAAAGCGCGGAGACGGGTTATCTTGTCATAGGCTCGTGACATTTGGGCTCGGTATAGCTCCAGATTTTGCTGCACCGCGAGCCTCTTTTCTTCGAGGCATCGAGTTCTTCAAGTCGAAGGAGCACGTTTTCCTCCTCTGTCAACTCATGTTGGACGGCCATTCTTAAGCTTGGAACTTCGACTTCGAGGGGGAGGACTGCCTCCACTCCGAAGAGCAATGAGTATGGAGTGGACTGAGTTGGAGTACGTTGCGTGGTAATTTTATGCCCACAATGCCTCGTGAAGCTTGAGATTCCAGTCTCTCTTGTTGGCTGAAGCATTTTTCCTCAGGAGCTTGCATAGAGTCTTATTGAAGGCTTCGGGTAGCCCATTGGCTCTTGGATTATAGATGGAGGAATATCTCCAGTCTATCTTGTGCTGAGCAGCGAACCTTGAGACATTGAAGCTCTTGAAAGAAGGCCCGTTGTCAGAAATGATTCTTCTTGGTGTACCGAAGCGGTATAGAATATTATGCTGGAAGAATGTCAGAATATCTCTTGTCTTGACTTCTTTTATCGGGACAGCTTCAGCCCATCTGGAGAAGTAATCAGTTGCAGCCAGTATGAACCGGTGGCCTTTGGATGACGGAGGATCAATTGGGCCAACGATGTCGGTGCCCCAGACTTCAAAGGGCCACGATGCCACCATAGGATGCAACGGATTGGAATGCTTGTGAATGAAATCACCATGGATTTGGCAGATCTGACATTTCTTTTCATGCACTCCGCAATCCCGTATCATGGTGGGCCAGTAATACCCAAGTTGTTTGATTTGAAGTCGCATCTTGGGGCCAGATTGGTGAGCACCGCAAACGCCCGAGTGAACATCTTTCATGACCTTTTGGGCTTCGGCCAATGACAGACACCTGAGCCATAGTTGGTCATATGACCTGCGGTATAGCGTATCATTTACAAACACGTATCGGAGAGCTCTTTTCTTCAGCTGAATCCTCGCAGATTTTTCTTCGGGCAGCTTGTCGTATCGGAGGTACTCTATGAAGGGTTCTCTCCAATCGGGCTCGTCTTGGATGATCGAAGCTTCTTCGGCAGGACTGCTCTTCTGTTCCGCGCTTTCCTCTTCTCGTAGAGAGACTGGGGGTAGAATTTGTCGGCTCCTGACTGTGATCAGAATTTCGTCCATGAGAGGATCAGCCAGCTCCTTGGCTAGGCGAGCGAGTATGTCGGCTTTTCCGTTCAACGCTCTAGGGACTCTCATTAGTTCAATATGAGTGAATCGTTTCATGAGTTCCACCACCCGACCTTTGTACCGAGCTAATTCGGGTTTGTATATCTTATAATCGCCGCTTACTTGGTTGACGACGAGCTGGGAGTCACCGTAAACTCTTAGCCGACGGATTTCCATTTCTATGGCGAGCTCCAAACCAGCTATCAGAGCTTCATACTCAGCTTCATTGTTTGTCCGAGGCTCGGTGAGAGCAAAAGAACGCCGTAGGGTTCCCATTGATGGTGTGATGAACACCAATCCTATCCCTGCTTTTATCTCCGGGACGCTTGATTTACTGGAGGTCCTTATTGACGAAGCTCCATCGAAATAGAGCTCCCAACATGGCTCATCTTCCTCGAGGTGCAGCACTTGTTCATCGGGTAACTCACAATTTAGCGGCGACCCGTCTGGTATGGGATGAGCAGCGAGAAAGTCTGCAAGAGCTTGCCCTTTTACTTCTTTCTGAGGAGTGTAAACTATGTCAAACTCAAGTAGCATAACAGCCCATCTTGCCATTCTGCCGGCTAGGCTCGCTCTGGTCATCAAGTGTTTGAGCGGGTCGACCTTGGAGATCAGCATAACCCGATGGGCGAGCAGATAGTGCCTCAGCTTCTTCACAGCAAATATCAGAGCCAGGCATTGCTTTTCGATTGGGGAGCAGTTGTGTTCCGCCCCGACTAGAGTTCGACTGAGGTAGTAGAGGGCATTTTCTTTTCCCTCCTCGTTATTCTGGACAAGGAGCGCACCGAGTGACTCGTCCAGCACGGCAGTGTATAGAATCAGTGGTTTATTTGGAATGGGAGCGGCCAGCACTGGAGGGTGCAACAAGTATTGTTTGATGCTTTCGAACGCTGCTTGACATTCGGCATCCCAAATAAAAGGAGCTCCTTTCTTCATGAGCTTTGAGAAGGGCCTACATCTCCCCAATAAATTTGAGATAAACCTCCGTATGTAAGCAAGCTTGCCTTGAAAAGATCTTAGCTGCGTCAGACTCTTCGGAGGGGGCATCTCCATGATGGCCTTTATCTTTGATGGGTCAACTTCGATCCCTCGATGTCGGACTATGAAGCCCAGGAATTTTCCCGATGACACGCCAAAAGCGCACTTCAGAGGATTCATCTTCAGATCGTATTCCCTCAGTCTGGTAAGAACGGTCCTGAGATCTTGGATATGATCGGCCTTGGCTTTAGTCTTGATGACCAGATCATCAACATAGCATTCGACGACTTTATGGATTAGGTCATCAAAGATATTAGTCATTGCCCTTTGATATGTAGCACCTGCGTTCTTCAGTCCGAATGGCATTACCTTGTAGCAATATATTCCGATCGGGGTTCGAAATGCTGTGTGCTTCTTATCCTCAAGCGACATCTTGATCTGATTATATCCAGACGAGCCATCCATAAAGGTGAACAGTTCGTAATTTGAGGTGTCATCGACCATCATTTTCATGACCGGTAGCGGGAAGTCGTCTTTAGGACATGCCTTGTTGAGGTCCCTGAAATCGACACAAACTCGGATATGCCCATTTTTCTTCTTCACTGGGACTATGCATGCGATCCAGTTTGCATATTTCTCTTCCCTGATGAAGCCAGCATCGATGAGTTTCTTGGTTTCCTCGATGACCTTTTCTTCCAACTCCCTTCTCATTCTTCGAGGAGCTTGTTTGACTGGCTTAGCATCAGGAGATATAGCCAGCTTATGCACGGCTACCTCAGGGGAAAGGCCGGGCATTTCTTTGTACGTCCACGCGAAGTAGTCGACGAACTCACGCAGCAGGGAAATTATCTGCTCTTTCATTTCCTCCGACAAGAGCGAGCTGATGTAGGTCGGCCTTGGATTATCGGGCGTTCCTAAGTCAATCTCGGTTAGCTCATCAAAGGTTGCTTGTCCGCCATCTTCGAGCTCTTGAGGAGCCTCTTCTGGCTCGGCTATCTCGTCATCATCATTTGATATTTCGCTGGCCTCACCAACATGGATCATGTAGCACGCTTTGGAACCAGGTTGAATGTAGCCTATGCCCCGTCTATCTGGAATTCGTCCATCGATGAGTGCTCGGACCTGGGGTGGATACCATAGCCCTTCGTAAAACTTTGCTTCGGACTCCGTTTGATATAACCGGCATCCGCACTTCTTAAAGTATTCCCGCATCTCGGGCGCATAGTATCTGGGATTGAGGACGGCTCTTATGACTCTCTCATAGGGAAGGCACACGACAGAAAGGTCGTCCAGGTGCACAACGGGGTTTGACCTGTAAAACAGGATGCCCTTCTGTCCATTTTTCCTCCCGGGCACGTAGAAACTTTTCAGCTGGTCCACGGTGGAGACCGATAATGCGTCGAGCTCTTTGCACATCCGTTCCGGCACCCTTGTGATGGCCAGGGACCCTTCTGCGACTTCGAAGGTCTCTCGTAGTTTCGCTTGCTGCATGGGGGGCCAATCTGCACAGCTGTTGCACGGCAGGTCCTCTTCTTCTGACTCTTCAGTGTCACTGCCAAGATGAGGGAGGACTTTGCTGCTAGATGGGCCTTCAGTAACAGATTCGTCCGTATCGCTGCCGAAATGAGGGCGAGTTTTACGGAAGGACGGGCTTCCAGCGTCGGACTCATTAGTGTCGCTGCCGAAATGCGGGCGCACTTGGGTATTTTTTCTTTTGAAAGTGACAGCCGACGCAGATTTGCTTTTGATTCTTGGGGCCGGTCTATCCTCAGTCAGTTGTGGCTTAGCATTTTGGTGGTTCATAAAGTACCGAGAATCTTCATATCGGACTTCATGCACACCGAACGGCTGGATGTCTCCGTCAATGCGTCTTTCTTCGCCATTTTTAGTATACTTCATGCATTGATGGAGAGTTGACGGAATGATGCCGTAATCGTGGAGCCACGGCCGCCCCAAGAGAATCTTATAAGACGTGTCGGCGTCGGTCACGTATATCTTAGCTTCAGTTTGCAGATCCCCGAATTTGATTGGCAAAGTTATAGACCCCAGAACTTGCTGGCAATTTTGGTTGAAGCCTTGAATGACAATCCTTTCCCTTGACAGGTGTCGGACGTCCATTGACAAACTCTTCAGAGTTCGCAAGTTCATGATGTTCACTGAGGACCCCGGATCAATCAATATGCGATTAATTCGATCTCCGTCGCTGTACCCGGTCACGTAAAGCGGCCGATTATGCTCAGTCGTTCCCAGTAGCAAGTCTTCATCCTTAAATGTAACTGCGGCGGCATTCAAAGCATGCTGGGCTTCTTTCATATTAATTTCCGCAAAGTGAGCCTGATACCGCTCGGGGTTTTGTAGAGCGTGAATGAGAACATCTCTAAGCTCCTTAGATAGGACCAAGGCGTCGTAGATGCTCAGGAGAGACGGAAGCTTCCGGAGATGTGCCAAGACATTATAGTCCACCGAGGAAGGACTTATGTTTTCATCAGCCGGTTCTCTGCCATCTTCTTCATTAGCGACTTGTTTTTCCTTCCCTCTTGGGGCGTTGCCCTGATTTTGCGGTAGAGCCCTGCCGCTTCTGAGCTGGATTTGATTGGCCTTTGTGGTGAGCTCCTCGTCCTCTTCAGGAAAACAGAGCTCATCCTCGGAGTCGCTGCCAAGATGGATGGCGTAGCAGGTCACTATTGGGATCTCTTCATTGGAGTCTTCTTCTAACTCCTCCAGAATTTCAGCCGCTTGTACAGGGAAGAACTCCTTCAATTGAATCAATGTTCTTTCCTTTTGTTCATATTCTTCGAGGGAATCGATATATTTTTGAATGGTCGATCTCCCTGCAGACTCTTTTGCTCACCGAGCTGCACTTTTCTTCTTCTTGAGCTTCTTAGATTTTGAGCCTGATGGAGCCGTATTGGAAGCTAGACTGGTAGGCTTCTTCTGCCCTTCCCATTCCGTCCTGGGTTCTTTTCGAAGTAGATTTATCATCTTCTTCGTCTTATTAGATATGTGCGTACTCCACGGAGGCCGCGATGAGTCAGTTTCTTTTGTCAGGGCAGCAGGTTCAGCTGTCTGCTCCCAAAAGGCTTCAACTTCTGTCTGTATAAAGTTGGCGGTTGCAACTTGATTGTTCACCAACACGCTTTTGGACAGCTCGATCTCTCCAGCCTTGTACTGCTTCTCGACCCAGTCTTTGAAGATGTAGCAATCCTCGATCGCATGGCTCACTACTCGGTGGTACGGGCAATATAGAGGATTTTCGGTCATTTTTGCTTCTTGGGGTCTTTTCGACTCCGGCAATTGTAGGCCGTTGTTCAAGGCATCTTTAAATATCTTGCGGACCTTGTCCCTTCTGAAAGAGTAAACCTTGTTCTTTTTCTCCTCTAAGGAAGGCCCATCTCCTCCCAGCAACGGCTTTCGAGACCGGTTGGTTTTGGATTCGCCCGCCCTCCGCTTTTCTTCATTGTCGGAGGCATTGAATACATTGGTACTGCTGGAACTCCCGCTTCTACGGTTGTCGTCCCGCTTGCTTTTCCAGGTTTTGTCTCTCTGAGAGTCCGGCGGGGACTCTTGCTTCGAGCGTTCCAGCATTTGGACTTTCTTGGTTAGCTCCTGAAATGTCTTGAGGCCCGCTGTACACAAGAATGGGACCATCCAATTGCTGAGGTTCCCAATGAGAAGGCTGACGGACTGGTCCTGCTCCAGCGGCGGTTCACACTTGACTGTGAGATTACGCCATCGGGCGATAAAGTCGGTGTTGCTTTCATTCTTCCCCGGCTTGGTCCTCACAAGGTTGGCAATGGAGATTTTATCACTGACACTCATGAACCTTTGACGAAACAGGGACTCCATTTGGGCAAAGGTAATGACGGACCCTTCCGGTATACTCGCATACCAGTCGAAGGCGACGCCGGTCAGGCTGTTGACAAACTGACGAAGAAGGAGCGCATCATTGCCCCCTGTATTCCCGCACGATGCTTTGAAGTGGGCGACGTACTGATTTGCATTCCCCGTTCCATCAAATCTTCCGAACTTAGGAATGACGTAGCCGCTTGGGAACTCAATCAGATCGTACCGCGCGGGGTATGGCCGCCCACTACTGCCGATTTCTTTCTGAGCTTCAGCTTCGGCCACCAATGTTTTAACCTTGCTGGTGACCAAATCCATTATCCGATCCTGTGTTAGCGGGATAGTGTTATCTGGGGCCAAGGCGTCCCCAGAAGCGGAGTGTTGCCGGCTTTCATGTGGCTCGACCAGTCTTGGACCCGAAGGAACAGGCATTGGCTGCCTCGGATTGTCATCACCCGGCTGATTAGTAGCGGCCTGTGCTTGATTGGGAGGCGCTCGAGCAATTTGAGCCGTAAGCTGCATCACCACGTTCGTTAAGTCGTCAATCTTCGAATAGAGCTTGGCCATCTCTTTATCTTTGCTCCTGAGCTGTTTTCGAAGCTCTTGAAGCAGCTCCTGCTCCGCAGTCCTGCGGCGGAAAGTCGACTCTTCCTCGCTGTCCGAGCTTGACTCTACATGGACCGAGGGGTTTATCTGCCTATCATCCTCATCGAGAGGGTTTTCTTCATCCAATGGGGGCGGCTGTTCTTGGGCGGCGGCAACCACATTCAGGCTAGATTGGGCTTGGGATGTGGTGGCCCCGTCCTTGCTTTTGCTGTGAAGGTTGTCGCTGGGACGCCCGCCCGGCATATAGACCGTATGGATGATATATCCGACCGTCTTTCTATCATTGGCGGCTGATTTCATGGATTGCTGTCTTGACCCCCTTGCTTCGGTAGCTGGTAGTCGATTGAAGGCGACTGGCCTAACCAGGTTCTTGAATGGTGCTTGCACTTCTTTTCTGGATTTGCCCCGCTGCTTTCATGGGGCACAGAGCGCCTGATAGACCCTTGAAGAGACAGTGTCATACTTTTTCTGTTGGGGCCGGGACACGTCTCTTTGTAGAACTGTTCGGACCGCTGTCTTCTTGATTCTGGCGGTCATGGCATTTTTCTGAACCCACTTCAGAGGCTCGAAGGAATTGCTGATTCTTACGTCCGACTCAGCCGTCGTCGCGGGGCAACCCTGCACTTGGAACTTCACATGATTCCATTTGGCCGAAGCCTTGGCCCTCTTGTTGGCTCGATACCTGAGCCGCTTCTGCCTTAACTTTTCCGTTCTAAGCACCTGGCAGACTTTGGCTCTTTGGAAAGACGCCGCAGACTGGGCGATGGAGGGCCTTGGAGATACGCTCGATTGTGCATTTGTTGGAGTCATCGCCTGAGCTCGTCCACAACATTTGATGCTGCCCTTTGTACCGAAGTTCTTGCCCCTCGCTGGAGCACCAGAGAATCGTTCAGATACCGTCTTAAGTTTCGGTTGTGGTGCCTTGGCGATCACGACATTCAGCCTTTTACCCCTTGAGACCGGCTTGGCCACCTGTTCCGCCGGGATCTCCGCCAGATGAGCGCTTCCGGCAGGGTAGATGATGACGGAGCCGAACTGGCGGGGCGGTTCCTCCCACTATCGACTGAAGCTTGCGGGGAGAACCACACGAGCGTTGATCTTGACCACGTACGGAATCGGGGTCACGTTGGAAGCTGAATTCGTCTGGGGAGACATTGTCGTCGAAGGTTGATTGCTGCACGGAAGAAAGAACATCATTTCAGTATAGGCAATCGATATGTATATTGATTGAGTTCGCATGAACGTTTAACCCGAAATATGGGAGGAGAGATTGGTCCCACCGGGCGTGCCAGAATCTGTAGGGTGTTTTTCGTCACCCCATTGAGATGGGAATACGCGCACGCTTGTCAGGCGCATTACAGATTCCCCGTGCCTAAGGTAGGCTGGGATTTAATGATCGTAGGGATCCGAATCTCCGGCAGCCGCGGACTAAGCTGCCGTTAATTACCCCTCGCCTTTGGAGCGAGGGAACCTCCGATTGACGGGTTAAACTGGTCATGCGAACTCAATGTGCAGTGTACGTGTGTTTTGTTTTGGAGGGGGGGTTTAAATATATCGGGAGCCACACAGGGACAGTGTCGTGGAGTATGTGTATGTGTACATTTGTATACATATGTAAATATATAAAAAGGGGGAAAAAGACATCCAAAGGATGCGTGGGGCCAGCGCTTGAGCGCAAGCACGCCACGTGTCGGCACGTGGGCGCTTTGCGCTCGAGCGCAGAGCGCTGGAGCGCAACGCGCCACGTGTCGGCGCGAGGGCGCTTTGCGCTCGAGCACAGAGCGCTGGAGCGCAACGCGCCACGTGTCGGCGCGAGGGCACTTTGCGCTCGAGCGTAGGGCGCTTTGCGCTCGAGCGCAGAGCGCTGGAGCGCAAGCGCGCCACGTGTCGGCATGCGGGCGCTTTGCGCTCGAGCGCAGAGCGCTGGAGCGCAAGCGCGCCACGTGTCGGCATGCGGGCGCTTTGCGCTCGAGCGCAGAGCGCTGGAGCGCAAGCGCGCCACGTGTCGGCACGCGGGCGCTTTGCGCTCGAGCGCAAGCGCGCTGGAGCGCAAGCGCGCCACGTGTCGGCACGCGGGCGCTTTGCGCTGGAGCGCAAGCGCGCCACATGTCGGCACGTTGGCGCTTTGCGCTCGAGCGCCGAGCGCTGGAGCGCAAGCGCGCCACGTGTCGACACGTGGGCGTTTTGCGCTCGAGCGCAGTGCGCTAGAGCGCAAGCGCGCCACGTGTCGGCACGTGGGCGCTTTGCGCTCGAGCGCTAGCGCACCAGCGAGGAAAAGGGGGGGTTTTAGCCCCGGAAATTCTCTAAAGAGAAAATAGGGTGGAGTTAAACTCCTAAGATGCTTTGGGTTAAGGAAATGGGTCATTCTTCTTCCTTTGCTAGCCGGATCATGGAGATAAAGAGATGTGAGATTTAAAAATCTTTTCTTTTTGAGATCTGATGGTAGATCTGAGTTCCCCTTAATGGGTTTTGTGGTGGAAAACTATTTAGTTTTGAAAAAAGGAAGAGTAAAACTCTTGATTTAATTCAAAACAAAGAAGAAGGTTTTGGAACCTTGAAGAAGGAAGAAAGATCTCAGATCTGAAACTTTTTTGGAGAGAGAAAAGTTGTTGAGATATTTCATTATCTTTGCCTTTATAGGCTATACACTTTACACATAGCCCCTTGGGCTTCACAAAAAATGGCATTTTGCCCATCCCATGGCTCATGTGCCATTTCTTTTTGCACATAAGCCATGGGCTTTACAAAAATTTGGCTTTATGCCTATTTTTCTTACATTTATCCATAAAATAAAATAAAAGAAATACAACAAAATTATTTATTACAAAATTTTTTATCTTGGCATGGGGGAAGGCCGGCCGCTTCATGTTTTGGCTCGACCCGGGCATGGGCCTACTGGATCTAGGCTTGGGCCCACTTGGCTTGGGGTTGACTTTGATTTTGACTTGGTCAACCGGGGTGTAAATTTTTACCCTAACAGAGTTAAAGGTCTAGCAATTTTGCTAAAGTCCTTAATGAATCTCCTATAAAAGCCCGCGTGGCCAAGGAAAGATCGAATATCTTTGATGCTTTTGGGATGAGGGAGGTTTTGAATGACATCTATCTTAGCTTTGTCAACCTCAATGCCTTTCTGTGAAATGACATGTCCAAGAACAATTCCTTCTTGGACCATAAAATGGCATTTTTCCCAGTTCAAGGTCAAGTTCTTCTCTTTGCAACGAGTAAGAACAGCGTCAAGATTCGCAAGGCAATCAGAAAAAGAGTCTCCAAAAATCGAGAAATCGTCCATAAAGATCTCCAGAAAATTCTCTACCATATCAGAGAATATCCCCATCATACACCGCTGAAAGGTAGCGGGAGCATTGCATAACCCAAAGGGCATGCGACTGTAAGCAAAAGTACCAAAAGGACAAGTAAAAGTGGTTTTATCTTGATCCTTTTTGGCGATGGGGACCTGATTATAGCCTGAGTATCCGTCCATAAAACAATAATACTCTCGTCCAGCTAAGCGTTCCAGCATTTGATGAATGAATGGTAGAGGAAAGTGGTCTTTCCTCGTGGCAGCGTTGAGTTTTCTATAATCGATACATACACGCCACCCAGTTTGGGCGCGTGTCTGAATCAACTCATTCGCCTCATTGGTTATAACAGTGATGCCGGATTTCTTAGGAACGACATGTATAGGACTCACCCATTGGCTATCGGAGATGGGATATATAATACTATTATCTAAGCATTTGACGATTTCTTTCATTACAGCTTCCTTCATGACGGGATTCAACCGTCTCTGTGGTTCTCGGGTTGGTCTGGCATCATCCATCACATGTATATGATGTTCAACTATCAAGGGACTAATCCCTTTGATGTCCGCCATACTCCAACCAAACACCTCTTTGTTAGATCTCAATACCGATAAAAGTGCATTCTCTTGCTCTAATGCTAGAGAAGCAGAAATTATAACCGGTAAAGACTCCTTCTCACCTAAATAAGCATATTTCAGATGAGACGATAAAATTTTGAGATCTAATTCAGGCGGAGAAATGATAGAAGGAGGGATCATTGAGTGATTTTTGGATTTACAAAGAAGCTCAGAACCTGTGAAAGATACAGACTCGGGTGGAGAAAAGTCAGGAGTGCAGGACTCAAGTGTAGAAAAAGTGTCCTCACTAAGATCTTGTGTGAAGTCAAACAGAGATGTGGTAATGTCATCGAGATCAGTAAAGCAAAGTTCCTCAGCTCCACAACTATCGGGAGCGATCTCATGGACAGAGCACACATCTAAAATATGAGCAGAGGGTTCTGATGGCTGACTTCCAACTTTGTAGGTATTTAGTTCAATGGTCATATTTCCAAATGATAAGTTCATTGAACCGTTTCTACAGTTTATAACAGCGTTGGAAGTGGCAAGGAAAGGACGACCCAGAATCACCGGAATTTGGCCCCGGGGGTTTGCTACAGGATGTGTGTCGAGCACAATGAAGTCTACAGGGAAAACAAATTCCCCGACCTTTATCAACACATCCTCTAATTCACCCCTTGGTTTGGTGATAGATCGGTCTGCCATCTGTACAGTGCAGTGAGCAGGTTTCAGCTCTCCAATCCCTAATTGCTCATAGACAGAATAAGGGAGTAGGTTAACACTTGCGCCAAGGTCTAAAAGAGCACGATTTATGTTTTTACCCCCAATAGAAATCGATATTGTAGGACATCCTGGGTCCTTTCGTTTCTTTGGTAGCTGGGGAATAAAAGCAGTGCTGATATTATTAGCCATAAAGACCTTCTTCGACACTTGGGTCTTCCTCTTCCTAGTGCACAAGTCCTTAAGAATTTTCGCATAAGCGGGGAATTGTTGAATTGCATTTAGGAGAGGGATATTGATGTTAGCCTGTTTGAACATTTCTATAATTTTCTCCATATGAGGACTCGTTCTATTACCCCTTAACCGATTCGGGTAAGAAGCTTTCGCAATAAGCTCAGGGTCCATCATAGGAGAAGGAAGAGGGGGTAGACGAGATCCCAAAAGAGGTGTGGGGACCGTCTGTGGAGAACTATAAGGGTTGGGAGAAGGTGTCGAGCCTAGTGGGAAATGGAGAATAGGCTCTCGAGAAGATGGTGTGGTAAAAGAAGAAGGATCAGAAGGAGAAGTGTGTGTGTGTGGAAAGGTCTCAGTCGAGATGTTGATATGATTTCCAGTATCATCAATACCTTCCCCGACATGATTGTTCAGCACTCTTCCCGATCTCAACGTTGTGATGGCATTTACATTGTAATGCCCAGGATTCTGTAGGGGTTGAGAGGGAAGTTTCCCTTTTTCTCTCACACTCATTTCGGCTTTAAGGCGTGCGATTTCAGCTTCCATCGATCTGATACTCTCAGCTTGAGACGCTGAGTTTTTCTTTATCTCGCTGACGGAAGATCTAACCTCAATCGAAACCTCTATGAAATTTGATAAAAGTGATTTCATGGTTTGAGTGAATTGAGAGAATTCGTCAGAACAGGTCGATTGCATAGGATTAGACTGTGCAGGATTGTTGACCTGATTTTGGAAATTTTGTGACTGGTAGGGGTGCTGAGTGAGTTGAAGGGGTTGCTGTTGTGGTGGAGGAAGAGCCCTTTGAAATTGATTCGTGTTTGGAACCGTGTTTTGAGATTGGTTTTGGTTCCAAGCGAAATTCGGGTGATTCCTCCAACCCTGATTGTACGTAGAAGAATATGGATCGTTTCGAGGTCTTTGAAATGCGGCATTAGAATGCTCGTGACCTTGAAACGCAGAGTTTAATGGACATTCTTCCGTTAAATGAGACAGATCAGAACAGCACCCACAAACAGTTTTGGGGAGCGACATTGGGTTTAGGGAGGCTGCAGAAAATTTGTGTTCCATAGCGTCGAGCTTCTTTTGCATTGCTGCCATCTCAGCTCGAACACCTATGGACACATCTATTTGGTTTACGCCACCCCTATTCAATGGTTGGGTTCCACTCTCCCAATGTAGTGATTTTTCAGCGAACTCTTCTAAATACTTCCAAGCTTCCCCATCATCCTTAGTCATAAATGTACATTGACACATGTTTTCAAGGCTCTGTTTAGTGCTTGGGTTAATGCCCTCATAAATGATTCGGCAAAGCTCCCATCTCGGGATGCCGTGATGAGGACACTGAACCAATAGATCCTTGAAACGTTCAAAGCATTTAGAGAATGGTTCAGTAGGGAGCTGGGAAAATTGATTCAGTTCGCTACGGATTCGAGCTGTCTTTTGGATTGGGTAAAATTTCTTAAGGAATGCAGCGACGAATTCTTCCCAATTCGTGATAGAATGTGCGGTAGTGTTATATAGCCACTTCTCGGCTATATCGCACAATGTAAATGGAAGAAGTCGTAGACGCATCGCATCCACTGAAAGTTGTGACGTACCCATCATTGCGCATACGTTTTCAAATTTGGTAATGAAAACGTAAGCGTCCTCAGTCTCGAGTCCGTGAAATTTGGGTAAAAGATTGATATACTGGGGTTTAATCTCAAAGTTATCCCCATTGGCTGGTGGTGTGGATAAGCAGGTCGAAAGAGGACCTCAAAGTGGATAGCACCTCTCCTGGAGAGAGATGCGGGGTGGATTCTGCGCACCAACGGACGGCGGCAGATTAGGGTTAAAGAAGTTTGATGGAGTCGGATCCATCGGTGTGAGTGTGGTAGTGGGTAAAGGAAAGGTAAATGGAGAAATATCGACTTCGGAGTCGATAAAGGGTACGCGGACTAAACGGGCACTAGAATCCCGTGTCCGGCCTATCTTGTACTAAAAAGGGTTAGTACAAGTGGCAGCGTTGACTTATAATTAGGGGTAATGAATAAATGCGGTGTTTGCTTTTAAAAAAGGGACGGATTTTTGAAAAAAAATAATGCGACACAACAAATGCAGGACACAAACCCTAGAATCTAATGGTCACCTAGGTCCGGCTCTAGACCGCTCCTAACTGCCAAAAGACAAGTCGCAGGATAGAATCCTCCACTGCCTCTTTGTCCTCCTGTGGCCAGGTAAGTGCCAGGTAAGTGGGAAGGTACTCCACTACGTAAGTAGTGGGCCTAATTAATAACCACTAGCCTTCGACACACTTTCCTAGGCACCACAAGAAAACGCGAATAAGCAATGAATTACCCACGGCCTTCTTCTGTCCTAATTGAGCGCGACGGTCCTTAGAGTCATCTCTAGATTTCTTTTAGTTAATGTGGTCAATGCGGATGCAAGTTTTGTGGTTTTCGGGGCCTAGGAAGGGTAATGAAATCCCCACCTAATTTGGATTTGGCCGTACCCCTTAATATCCGTATTTAGAATGCAAACAAACAAGAAACAAAATCACGCACAAATTTAATTTTGAAATTTGCGAGCTACGATTCTTTGCAAAGAATCCTGCACAAAATTGTCAGTTGGAGCTAAAAAGAGGAGAGAGGAGAAGGTAAGAAATCACCTGAGAGAAAAATTTTGCAGAGAACCCTCAAGGCCACCGCGGTTCTGCCGCAATAGGCTTCAAATGCCGCGCTTCCTCGGTCTCTTGATGAGATCACTGAACCAAAATTTTTCAGGGAGCTTCTGTAGACTCCCTCAGCTCTCTGGTATATTCCTAAAATTTTTCCAAATTTCCAGCAAGCTCCAGATCTCCTTGCAATGAAACACAACAAATTGTTTAGGGTTTGCACGAATTTTGATCTCAAAAATCACAATGAAATAAATCTTTCAATTCAAACTTTGATATAAAACGAATTAGCGCACGATCCCCGGCAACGGCGCCATTTTGGTTGAATTAATTTTCTTGATTGGATGTGAAAAGTATCAATTCAAATAGTCCCCTATTTCGGTGCCATTTGATTGATCGTAAAATGCGAGACTGAATAAGTAAATCAAATCGATAAGAGTCTCTTTGTGTCGGTAATTAGAAAATTGAATAAAGTTCACAATCAAAAAAATATATTTGACCGCAATCAACTACGGTCTCAGTTGTAGATCGTAAGCGAGTGCGGATCGTCCACAGGGATTGTGCGATTCGTTTTTATATTTGCTTTGTTTGAATTGAAAAGTTAATCAAAAAGAAAAGAAAACATGATTCAAGAATTTATCGATTGATTCAGGTGTCACGAGTTTATTCAAGAATCAAGAAGATGATAAACAATCGAGAATCAGGGTTTCGATGATATTTCCAACCAAAATGTCAAGAATCTAAATGAGGCTCGTAGGAATCGATCGGATCTATAGACGTGATGTAATTTCAAGATTTCGTGTTCTTGTCCTTCGAAGGATTGATACTAGATCGATGATGATCGACGAGAGTTAGGGCTTTCTTGATGAAACTAGGGTTTCATCATTTAACCCTTGTTCTTTCGTTGATATCATTCACACTCTAGCCTCTAGCAATTTCAAGAAACGATCGTACTCCCCAATCTCGAGCGATATCAATCAAGAAAGCATCGCAACGAATTGGGTTGTCGATTCTTGAACTTGCTAGGGTTTACAAAACTCGTAGGATTCAAGAATCGATTTAAGATATATTACATCATCATTCTATTGATCGTCTCGACTCCTCGCGGAGTATTACTCAAACATCACAACAAGAATTACAACTAGAAATTTAGATTGAATCATGATGCAAGAATTTAAAGAAAACAAGATAAAAGAATATCACCTTTTATTTATATCAACAATTTGATTACAGTCGCTCAAGAACTACAAGAGGAAGAATTAAATTGTCGACTTGGCTTCACTCGGCTCCGTGAGTCACGGATCGGCTTGGACCACTTGCTCTGTTGAAGAACGGCTCGGCTCCTAAAAGGTTGCAAGGCTTCTTGCTTGATGTGTACTCCGGATCTTGGCTTTTGATTGGAATTAGGGTTAGGGTTTCACACAAGTCCTCTCACTAGACTTGTGGAAGAAGAAGATGAAGAAAGAGATAGAATGGCTCTAAAATGAACTAATGGAGGGAATTTTCCATGATCATTTACAAGTGAGCCTAGGGTCTTATTTATAGAGCACCCAAACCCTAAGCCTTTGTGAAGTTCCCTCCAAAAGTTTGTTGAAAGACTTCTAGAAAGAGTTTGTTAGGCTTAGCTTAGGGTTTAAGCTAGAGTTTAGGGAGAAGTTTCTAGAATGATAGGCTAGTTTAGTGTTGATCCCAAAGCTTGCTGATCTGGCAGAAGTCTCTGGAGTCTTCTGGAATTTGAAGTATATGAGCTGAATGTGGGCCCTGAGTGAAGCATTGTGCACTAAAGATTTAAGGCTGACGTGGCAAGACGGCCGCGGAACCGCGGCGCAAGCAGGCTCTGGCCGCGGTTCCGCGGCCATGTTGGAAGCTTGTGGCTTGGTTCTTCTGGTATGGTCTTTGGTTGATACTTGGGCCTTTCTTTGATATGTTGATTTTTGTTTTGCCTTTTGGATTGGTACCAGAACTGAAATCATTAAGTTGGCGTAATGTTTGATCGGTACCATGTAAATTTTGGCCTTTCTTTTGGATTTTTTCTGCACAGATCTCAAAACAAGTGTTGCGCAAATGTAGGGATGATGCGATGCCATGAAATGCGGTCAATTTTCTTTATAGTATCGGTTTTAGAGTCTAATATATGCAATCTGATATTTTGCGACAGTTTTGCTAATATGTGAAATATGAATGCCGAACACTTCTATATGAGTGCAAATGATGAGGAAATTGCCGGCTAAAATATGCAATATTTTTGACTAATCAATCATCTTCGATGGAGGCAGACCGACGACCAAGCTTGATCATGGTGGCCTTGGAAATGTGGTTAAAGATCTGTAACGCTTCGAAAATCGTTTAGGCATTTTTTCGGTAATCGGCTAAATTATCAGCTTTTTCCGTAAAAAGTCAAAATAGGTATTTTTCATTATAAACCTAATTATACAAAATTTAGATAAGATATTACTATAAATTGGTCACTAAAATGTTACTTAAAATTTTCTAGTTAATTAAAAAAAATTCCTTAATTAATTATTTTTAATATTATTTTAAGCTTTTAAAAATACATTAAATTAGTGATAAATAAAAATTTAATTAGGTAAATTACACACTTAGGAAACATTATAAACTAAAATTTAGTGTTAATAAAATTTTATCAAGACTTTTCAAGATTTTTGTTCTATGGTTTAAAATTTTATTCAAAAATGGCTTAAAATGGGGGTTTTTGTGTAAAAATTGATGTGATAGTCATTAATTGAGCTAAGGAAAGGGTTTTTGTGTAGAATTTTCTACACCATTCACACACACACACCCTCCTCTAACCTCAGGTCGAATTGGCTGCTGCTCCCCTCCCCTTTTTCCCTCACTTTTCTTGCTTTAATTCTTGCAAAAATCAATAAAATCCATAAAAAAATACACACTTTTCCTTCTCAAATTCAAACCATAATCCTTGTCCACCTCTTTCCAACCCTAATTTGTTTTAAAACAAGGTGAAAGGAGGCATCTTTCAAGGTCAAGTGCAAGTTGGTGTTCACTTGGGAGGTATAAATCCTAAACTAGTTGTTAAATTTGTAGTTTAAATAAGCTAGATTAGTATTTTAAAGTGTTAATTTCATTATAATGGTTAGTTTTTGAAAATTCAAGAGAGGTGGAGATGCCCTAATAAGGGTTTGAAGTTCAATAAGTGTGTTTAGGTTAGTTTTGTGGCCATCTATTGTATTAGGTCGGATATTTGTTCGATGTTGCGATCGCGATATCGTTAATTCGCGATGTTTGCTTTGAAATCGGTATGCAAATTGCTTACTAGTTTTTCTAAAAATTTAGGAGGTGATCTAATTGTGTTATTTTGGCGATATAATTAGCATCATATACGACTATTAGTGTGCGCGAATGCGGGGTTTTGTCTAGTCGGGTTTTAGTTTTGACGATTGCCCCGAAACGGCGATTTTAGTTAAGGTTTTAGCGATTTTCGTGTATTTTCCGCGTACCGAGTGCACGTTGTGATTAATTCGAGAGCGCCGATCTTTTCATAGTGTGAGTTGCATCATTTCAGAAATCTGTAATCTTATATTGTGTGTTATGCAATTCTAGGATCAGTCGCGGAAACATCGGATGCGGCACGCAAAGGCAAGGCGGTGGTCGGATCGGATTAGCGGGGCTTTCAGGTGAGTAGATGTATTCATCTATGGGGGAATCGTCTGGATGGCGCGAGGTGCCCCCTAGTTAGAATTACCTTATTTCTTGCTACATATGCATTGTTAGTTAGCTAACCCCCCTCATTCACATTTCATACAATTATAGCTTTTCGTCTGCAAGATTTGCATAGGATATCCATATACACATGTGCGATATCACTTCGTAGGACACGTACACCATTACCATTGGCTCCTGTTGCATGCGAACTATTCATGTGACACGCACACCTTTGGTAATTGCCATGCCACGAGCACCATAGAACCTGTTTAGCCTAGTATCATCACTTGCATCATACATGATATATGAAATCGCATAGTATGTATATACCTCGCATCATCATCATACTTACATAGATTTCTAGACACAAATCACATCGCATACCTTGATATCATAGACATTTATCATATACAACATGTTGGGTATTATGATTTTCTTGAGGATTTCAGTATTGCTGCGATTTCTGGATATTGGGGAAAACCGCAAGAATTTAACAAAGGCTTATATTTATCATTTTTAAAACAAAGTTGCGGTTTTCTCGTGATGTATGTGTCTTCCACCATGAGTTTTCATGTTTTCTGTTGGATTTCGAGACCCGATTCGAGGAGTGGATGAACCATCTTGGGTACATGGTGGGCCCGGTATGGTACCCCGGGGCAAGAAGATCGAGTTGTAGACGATGAGCCTGGCAGGGGAAGACTACCTACCGGTGATGTCTGGCGCAGCGGATATCCGGAGGATACCGACCGTTGTCGTGAGATTTGATGATATGGGCCGATCCGGACTGACGGAGCCCGATGTATTGAGACATTGATACAGTGAGACATTGAGATAGATGTGTTTTCATATTTGGTGTCGATGCTTGACACGGGTTTCAGATGATTTCTTGATGGTATTTAACTATTATACAGTTATTCTTTTTCTAAAGTTAGGAATGCAGAATCATAGCATTTAAAACACTTAAAAATTTAGTATTGACATTGCATACATGTGCATGCATACTAGAGGTACTACATCACATCTGGATATACATGCTGTGACCCATTTGCGTGCATTCTTACGATTGCCTTACTAGATGTTATATTCTACTCACGAGCTGGCAACTCACCCCCGTTGTGCCACAGTGTCTTGCAGTCGGACTCATCAGCCTAGTAGCGGCAGTTTATCTTGTTAGTGACTTCTTTTGCTCAGACTCGCGACATTGTTCGTAGGTGGGTTGCGAGAGCCCTATTATCTCTTTTTGTACTATTTTTGTATCTAGTATTCTCCATCTACCACTTCTTATTTGTATATGCGACCTAGTGATGAGACTGAGAGATTTGTGTATTTGTGGTTTCTTTTGGGTCGAGCTCACTTGAGCCGGCGTTGTGTTTTCTTACATTTTGCATTTCTTTATGCTCTTTTCTGGATATTGCATATATATATATATTGCGTGGTTGTGATCTGCCTTGGGCGAAGAGCTAGCTCCCGCTTGGGGATGCCATTTTGTGATTACAGGTTATATATCTTATTGTACCCATTTTGGGGGATAGTATTTACAGAGGAGACTCTGCCGAAATTTTCGGAAATTTTTGATGTTTTTTTTTAAAAAGGGTTCGATACAACTTAATTGATTTTAAAAATCATTTTCATGAAAGGTTTCCTTCACTCTTTTTGGTTTCTTTTGGTTTAGATTTTCTGGGCTTTGGCTGACTTAGTTTACGTTACGCCTTTAGACGTCTCGTAACCTAAGTGCCAGTCATGTTCTGTACTTTCAGGTCATGACAAGATCGAAGGAAACGGATCATTCAGTATAACCATTCCAAACTCTTTTACTTGTTTTGCTAGATTAGGGTTAATGGTAGATCCGTAGCATCGGGTTTTGTTAGCGCCGGTTTTATAAAAAATTGTTCTGCAATCGGCCACGGATTGATGGCCATGGCGCTTGCATAACCCAACGGTCAACACTTTCGGCTTGGCTCTAAACTTGGCTGGCTCCAAAGACTCGATTCTACCTTCGAAAACAAACTCAGGGTGATTGGTAATGCGGAAAGTCACTTTCCTAGCTCGGCAATTGATGATCGCATGGAAGGTACTTATCCAATCCATCATGAGAATTGCGTCATAGCTGCCCGTCCCGATTAAAAGGAAATTCGCATAGAATTCCCTGCCGCATACTACCACCGGACATAACCTACACTCTTGATTGGACACAATAATTCCGTTACCCATATGTATCTCCCAACCCTTGGTCAATGGCTCGTGAGGTATAGAATGTGTGTCAACAAACCGCGTAGAAATAAAGCAATGCGAAGCACCCGAATAAAAAGAACTTTAGCTGGTATAGAATAAATAAAGAGGGTACCTTCAACTTCTTCTCCAAAATCCTCTGCCTGCTCAGCGGACAGGGTGAAATCCCGTCCCTGATTCCGACCGGTACCAATATGCCTCTGATCGAATAACCACTGCTGGGATACCCGAGGTGGACCCCTCTGAGTTGAAGTTTCATACGATGGTTGTTGTTCCTCAAACCTTCCCTGTAGCTCGGATCTTTGGGGACATCCGCTGACCCTGTGCTTGCTGGATCCGCAAAGCAGACACTGCCCCTTGGCTCTGCGACAATCTCTCTGCATGTGTCCCGGCCTCTGGAAATAACTGCAAAACAGGGCCCTCCGCTGCGGCTGCTGAGGTGAGTCTGCGTAACACCCGACCTATGAACTGGGATCGTACCACGGGGGGAAAGGTAGGTTGTGCTGGAACCACGTAGGGTTTCCTGTCCATCGATCCCTGGCCCTTGGCCTTCTCCAAATCTTTCTTACACTCGGGCAGCGTTCTATACCTGAGAGAAAGTCTGTAGATCAAGAGACGCAATAAGTTGTTGTAGTTCAATATCAAGCCCCTACTAAAACCGTATGGCCCTGACGGCTTCGATGGCTACCATGTACGGTGCGAAGCGACTCAGCCGGTTAAAATCTGCGGCGTAGACATCCACTGAGCGTCCATCTTGCTTCAACATGATGAATTTCTCCTCCATCTCGGCCTTGGCAATGACCGGAAAATAGTGATCCAGAAAGCACGTGGAGAACGTGTCCCATCCGATAGGTCTCTCTAGCCGGCTTTCCTCTACGGACCACCATGTGCGGGCCTCGTCCTCCAGCTGAATCTTCACCATGTTCACTCCTTCATCGTCAAGAACTCGAGCGGCCGTCAAAAGGTTTTCCACGTTGATGAGCCATTGCTTAGCCTCAAATGGATTTGCTGATCCCGTAAAAACCACTGGATAAAGCCTCCTAAATTCCGAAACGGTACCAACTCTAGCATGTATAGTCGGTACGAGTGCGCCCTCAAGGGTGGCGGGAACAGCCGTAGATCCCTCCAGGGCGGTAATTGTTGTTTCCTGTACCGCCCTCAATCCCTCGGTCAAAAGATCAGTCTTCCTCTCTTGAGCCCGGGCCAGGGTCGTCAGTGTGCTAAAGATCTTCTCGGTACGATTGTGGGAACCGGCACCTGAGGAATTGCCCGAAGAGTCCATATTTTTGAAAAAGATCAAAAGAAATTAGATTTAAACAAGGATTACACAATGATTCAACGAGGATCAAAAGGTGAAAAAGAAATGTAATAAGGCACACGTCAAGGGTGTAACTCAATCTAGGGATCTCTCGACGGAACTGTAATCTCATACAAAAACCTTGGTACTCTGATACCAACAAAACCATATCATGCCCTGCTTCCCAAAATACGAAATACGAGGGGTAAGTAGGCCAGCCATGATCCTACGGTCAGGGAATAATCCCGCCGTAGTCACACTTCGATTTCTATCATTACATGGTAGTCAGTAAACAGTACTAGAGTAAAGAAAAATCACAGTTCACAAATTTATTATATAGCAATAAAAGAATTCGATATACATTTATTTTGCACAAGGGAAAAAAACTAACCAACGAAATACAGGGTGCTTAAAGAAAAAGAAATGGCGCTGATGATGCGGTCTAGACGTCTGCAATCTCGAATGGCGGGTCCTGCTCCTGGACTGGATCCACTTCGTCCTCTGAGCATTGTTCACAGCATAATATTGCATTATTATATTCCACATTCTTATTCTTTTTATGAATAAACAGGTGCTTTTGATGCATGTCTGCTACATGTTACAGGTTACAGGTTCTTAGACAGAAAACAGTGAAAACGATATAAAGACGATGAAAAAGTGGACTTTGACCAACAAATAGAAGACTCTTGATCAAGCCTACATCAAAGATAAAGTTCACAATGTACAAGGCAACGCAAGGTCCAAAATTACAAAGTGAACGGTTAATAATCCATGGCAAATTGTTCACTGGAAATCTAGAACCAACCAAGAAGCCCAAATGGAAAAGAACATATAGAAACAGGAAGACAAAGTCACCAGAAGCTAGCACCAGAAAGTCCAGATCCCAAGTCCTCAAGTTGGCCGCGAAACCGCGGCCAAACCTTGGCTGCGGCCGCGGTTCCGCGGCCGTATGGTGCAGACATGAAAAATAATTTTTACCATATTTTTGGTACGGCGTTGACTAGTCAACCTAAGGCTATTTTTGTAAATTTAGACATGCGGATCAAAATGTAACCTAGGGTTTCTATTTCCTATAAATAGAACTCTAAAGCTTGTAATTTCTTTATGCCTCCTTTTAATAATAAATTCCAGAATTCTTTTTGGAGAGTATCGGTGTTTCTTTTCCACTCAGAAATTCAGATCTGACAAACCTGCATGGATGATTGGAGGGATGCATCTGTAAGTTGATTTAATTCCTCGCCCTAGTTTAGATTTCAATTCTTTGCCCTAGGTAGATTTAATTTCATGCCCTAGGAACTTCTTAAGGGTTTAGCTTTGGGGAAGGCTTTTGAGAGATGAGATCTCTCATCCCTTTCTTACCCACCAAATATTTACAATAGGACTCCATGCATACACGCACATACCGCGCTCTACGGCATCCTACCCCTCGAGGTAACGATGACACCGTAGTGTAAAGGCCTGGTTGCGCGGGTTTTCCATGGAGGTTAGGGTAAGGATCTCTAAAAGAAGGACAAGAACCTAGAGGAAGGAACACCTTCCCGAATGGATCTAATCCCCTTTATTGATAATTACCATAACTCCTCATAGATCTTCATTCAGGAACAGAAAGCGGTGAGATTTAATTGCTTTTCCAAACCATCCCTAAACCTAGCCCTAGCAAGAATATATCTAGATAATTGCCCTAGGTTAATTAGGTTTTTAGATTTAATAATTAATCCGAACACCCATCGGAATTAACTCGTTAGCACGATTAGGAGATTCACAAAATCCCTGTGGACCGACCCGTACTCACCGGCTAGCTTCATGCGACGCCGTTCTTGATTGCGGTTTAGAAATAGTTTTTGACATACGAATCAAATGACGCCGTTGCCGGGGATGGCGTAGAAATTTCCTTTTCGCAATTTCGGGTTAATCTTAAAATAAAAAAAATCATAAAAATCTGGAAAAAAAATCAAAAAAATATAAAGATATATAATTTGTTATTTCTGGAAGGGATACTTTGTTGTTTGAATTTTTGCAGGATATACAAATTCGGATCTGGAGATTTCCAGAAAGGAAAACAGGAAACAAAATATCGGAACAGAAGAGATTTTGAACAACAGAACAGTAAAAAAAATTTGGAGCAGTGAATCCCCCATCCCGCCGCGTTTCCGCGGCCAAAACCTACCTTAGGCCGCGGAACCGCGGCCATCTTGTCGAATCAGAACGTCAGAAATTTTTTGGGGATCCGCACCGGTAATTTGACCGCCTTTCCGCGGTGAAATCAATGTTAGGACCGCGGAAACGCGGCGTCTTGGGGCATTCAGTTCGTAAAAATGGCTCTGTAAGTTTCTCTGTTCCTCCTCTATAATTTTTGAAATATATTTTCTGAAAAATGCCTGCAGGATTTTGTGCACTTTAAAAATATATTCCCTTCCAAATAACGATCTTGTGCAGGATTTTTGCGCCCCGCTTAAATTAGAAATTAGATTGCAAGTAATATTTTGCTGTTGCATATCTTGTGTTGAAAATCTTTTTGCAACAAATTTTTCCTAATAAAGAGAAAAAGAATAAAACAAAAAGAATAAGGAAAATTTTGTAGAAACTTGCAAAGTTTTGTTTGCCGCAAATAAATCCTTGCACCACAAACTTTCTTTCCTTTTCCTTTCTTACAACATGGGTCCCTTAAATAATAAATCATTAGCCGAACTTTGTTATCCTGAACCTAATCTTGCGTCGTACGTTAATTTGTTCGGTCAATTTAAAGACGATCCTTCCTTGCCTAAAAATCTTTGAAAGATCAAATAGAGGCGTCTAGGAGAAACAGTTTGACTTTTCAACCCACTTTGTGTCAACCAAGTCAACATTTACCACCTACGTATGTTGACACCACTTTTTCAAGTCTTGCCGTAACTCCTAGACCGATGTCCATCGCTGAGCATATTGCTCAATCTCGCAGCCGATCTTTTACCCCTCTCCACTCATCTAGTTTTAGGGATCCGCACGATTATTCACCTTGTTATCCACATGTTGATCCTACCCATGCCCAACCACCCACTTCCTACCAGTCATACCCGACCTTCCCACCCTCACTAGACATTGTTTATACACATCCATTAGGGAGTTTCACATATCCAACTAATTTCGAATCTTTCACCGAAACCCTCTCACCACCCAAGTCTAGTTTAAAAGAGTCGTTGGAGGCTTATATCTTGGCAACAAACAAAATGACTAGGAATGTGGAAGCGTCCGTGGCCGCCCTTATGCAACCTAGTGAACCGGTAGCTAGTTTCCCGCTAGCTCAAAATTTTTTAATGTATAAGGAGGCGGTTGGACAGAGTGAGAATGAGAGAGGATTTTCAAATCAAACCTACCCGTACCCTATTGAAGCCCACAACTCCTGTTTTCCATCAATTGCCCTAAATAGTTCACTTGTTGAAAATAAAAATGAGTTGTGTGATTTTGTAGTGCTTGATTTGCCAAATTGTGAAGCACCCCTTTCGAATGAAACCACACTTAATCCTTTCGACCTTTACACCTCCACTCTAGAACCAGCATTGATAAACATCCATGCTTTTGAGGAGGTGTCTAAAGAAATTGATTTTCACTTGATTGAGGATATAGACGCCGGGAATATTTCGGATGATGAACCTATCGATTTAATAGAAATTTTATGTTCAAATCATCATCATGAGTTATTAAATGTTTCTCCCGAATCTCATATGCGTCTAGATTTTGATGATAACGGTATGGATGAGTTAAATATTGAGGATAGTATTGAGGAGAGTCTTGAGGATAATATTGAGGTTGAATCATTTTTGTTTGATGTGTCTGATTTTCCAATTCATCCTCCTAAACCTTTGACTGTTATATCACCTTCCCTCCTTCCTATCGTTCCGACCCCGCTTGAAGACTGTGAGCTTGAAAAATTTTCCTTTGAATCTAACACAGTTCTCACAGACGATAACACCTACGAGTGTATCACTTTTTCCGACGATGTTGATGACTCACCGTCCGAGTTTGAGTCCTTTACATTTTCAGATGGGTTAGTTGAACCATCAGACTCGGTTGATTACAGTAGTTTTGAACCATTAATGGAATCTTTCAAGTTCGAAACAGTTTACTACGGTGAGAAAGATATTATCCCTAATTCACTCCCTTTCGTCTTTCCCCTTGTTCCGACCGACCAAATGACCGTTGCGCTTTCATCTCCTATGCCAAGTTCGGCGTAGCCATGTTTTCTTGCGAATCTTGAGGGATTTAACCCTATTTCACGACGAGTTGATAGATTAGCGCAATCGCTTATAACACATTGGTCATCACAAATTGCGCTAATTTATTCACTCGATTTACACTCTCAAGATCGCGCGCTCCTTCTTTCTCCTTTCCGCCCTTCTTCTCCCCCACCGAGACCATATTCTACCATTCTTTTTTCCACACGGTCTCGCGTGTTTCTCATTTCTTTCCTCCACACCCCATTCTTGCACCAACTATACCATTACCATGATAAGATCTTTGAATGGTTGGTGCTAACCTTTGGCTTGTGTAAGGCCATGCTTAAGTTTGGGGGGAAAGTTGTTGTATATATGTATATATCTTTTTGTTTTCTTTTTCTATAAAAAATAAAATAAAAAAATTTCAAAACATTAAAAAAAATTAAATAAAAAAATTGTAAATAAATAAACAGGGGAGTGCCGACATTTTGACCCTCTTGGTTTAGTATGACAGTGAGGACACTGTCAAGTTCAAGTTTGGGGGTATGCTCGGTACGTCTTCTTCCTTCGCATTCATTTGTACATATTTTTGAATTTGCATACTTATTTGAAAACCCATAAAAATTGAAAATTTTCAAAAATTATAAAAATCATTGTATTCAATTTTGCCTAATTGACTTGAGTTTGACAACAGGTTAACTGGCTAGGAACAACTAGATCTTAGACTTAGTAAATTAAAAACCCTAAAAATAACCTTCCTTAAAATTTAACGGTAGAAAGTATATGCCTTGTAGTTTATTTAGAAATAGGAAAACTTTGGGTTGACTTCTTGGGCTAAGTCGAAACAAGGGAAGAGTATTGATGTTCTTATTAGAGTATAAGTTTGAAAAATAGTTCCTAGCTTAAGTCTAAATTCTGAAAATGTATACCCTACAATTTGCACAATCACGCACCTTGAAACTTGGAATAGTAGAAGTCTAAAGTCCTTAGTACAATGAAAATAAAAGAAAAAAAATGAAGAATAAAAAAAATGGACACTGGTTTTTGTGATTACTTAAGGCTGTAAAAATAGAAAAATATTTAGCGAGGGTGCTTCATCACCTAGTGCCTTAGACCAACTAGTTTGGGAGTCACTGCTAAAAGCCTTGGGTGTTGCAAGATTAGGAATTACGCTTTAATGTGCAAACACATCTTGTAATCGGTTGTTGGTACCTCAAGAAGTATTAACGGTCGCATGAAGGATGTGTAAGCAAAATTCAATTAAAAATTCACCTACTGATAAGTACTTTAGACAACGGACAAGGGCATAATTGCTTGATTTGAATTTCCAAGTGTAGGGGTGATCTATACACACACGTAGGGGTATGTGATTGGAATTTAGATAAGAGAGAGGAATGAAGAATAGAACTTGTATCTTTAGTAGAGTTGATAGAAATTCCTAAGTGGAGATGGAACTTTAGAAGGAAAACTTAAGAAATGCCGAAAGCTAGGTAACTCTATAGAACATATATAATCTTAAGTTAAATGATGAGGAAGCGTGAAAAATATGGGTGGATGATTTATGAGTCGAAGATAATAGAATTCCTTGTTAGAAAACCTAAATGAAGAACAAAAGTCAATGGGCCGAATTGATAGGATTTTGTGGGTGTAATCCGCTGAAAACCCTCAGGAGACAACACTCCTCCTACTAGGGACACCTAGAGGTTTAACGGCTTGTTGCACGTGCTCAGTGCAATCGCATTTCCCTGCGAAAGTGCGGTTAGGATTTTAGTGAATAAAAATTAAGTTTGCTCGAGGACGAGCAAAAGATAAGTTTGGGGGTATTTGTTCACACCATAATATTGCATTATTATATTCCTCATTCTTATTCTTTTTATAAATAAACAGGTGCTTTTGACGCATGTCTGCTACATGTTACAGGTTAAAGATTTTTAGACAGAAAACAGTGAAAACGATGTAAAGACGATGAAAAAGTGGACTTTGACCAACAAATAGAAGACTCTTGATCAAGCCTACATCAAAGATAAAGTTCACAATGTACAAGGCAACGCAAGGTCCAAAATTACAAAGCGAACGGTTAAAAATCCATGGCAAATTGTTCACTGGAAATCTGGAACCAACCTAGAAGCCCAAATGGAAAAAAAACATATAGAAACAGGAAGACAAAGTCACCAGAAGCCAGCACCAGAAAGTCCAGATCCCAAGTCCTCAAGTTGGCCACGGAACCGCGGCCAAACCTTGGCTGCGGCCGCGGTTCCGCGGCCGTATGGTGCAGACAGGAAAAATAATTTTTACCATATTTTTGGTACGGCGTTCACTAGTCAACCTAGGGATATTTTTGTAAATTTAGACATGCGGATCAAAATGTAACCTAGGGTTTCTATTTCCTATAAATAGAACTCTAAAGCTTGTAATTTCTTTATGCCTCTTTTTAATAATAAATTCCAGAATTCTTTTTGGAGAGCATCGGTGTTTCTTTTCCATTCAGAAATTCAGATCTGACAAACCTGCATGGATGATTGGAGGGATGCATCTGTAAGTAGATTTAATTCCTCGCCCTAGTTTAGATTTCAATTCTTTGCCCTAGGTAGATTTAATTTCATGCCCTAGGAACTTGTTAAGGGTTTAGCTTTGGGGAAGGCTTTTGAGAGATGAGATCTCTCATCCCTTACCCACCAAATATTTACAATAGGACTCCATGCATACACGCACATACCGCGCCCTACGGCATCCTACCCCTCGAGGTAACAATGACACCGTAGTGTAAAGGCCCAGTTGCGCGCGTTTTCCATGGAGGTTAGGGTAAGGATCTCTAAAGGAAGGACAAGAACCTAGAAGAAGGAACACCTTCCCAAATGGATCTAATCCCCTTTATTGATAATTACCATAACTCCTCATAGATCTTCATTCGGGTACAGAAAGCGGTGAGATTTAATTGCATTTCCAAACCATCCCTAAACCTAGCCCTAGCAAGAATAGATCTAGATAATTGCCCTAGGTTAATTAGGTTTTTAGATTTAATAATTAATCAGAACACCCATCGGAATTAACTCGTTAGCGCTATTAGGAGATTCACAAAATCCCTGTGGACCGACCCGTACTCGCCGGCTAGCTTCATGTGACGCCGTTCTTGATTGCTGTTTAGAAATAGTTTTTGACATACAAATCAAGCATGCACGCTTAGGTCGTCAGGACGACACATATAGCAATAAATATATATGATGGGTACAATGCTATTAAACATGAAAGGTGCAACAGAATACAGAGCATGCGAATAATGAACATCATTTGAACATGAACAGTGCGGTATAAGTATCATGTCAGTAAAATAGGCAATGTGTATATCACTACTTATCAGTCACTAAGCCAATGAAATCAATTGATGGAAAAGATACTCGTGTTTAACAAGGATCTCATACATGCCTGAAACTACAGTCTACTGTTTTCCAGGACATAACCCTGCAGCCATGCCGCTAGGACCACGACCTAATGTATGTATGTATGTATGTATGTATGTATGTGTGTGTGTGTGTATCACTAATAGCGAATGATCGTCCTCTAAATCACTGTACCTCGCTAAATACGAGTTCAATTCTACCTTAATTTCCCTACTCCCCATGTTATAGTATGAATTCAGGTATTAGATAAGTTATGAAAAAATACGTACCGCTTTCACTTTTAATCATGTTTCCACTTATCAATATCACTTTTGTATTTGCCCCAACCCAATCACTAACACTTAGAAATCGATAATGCAAAAAAGTCGCTAGATCTCAATGTAAACAATCACTATACAGCAGGTATAAAGTAAGCACAAAAATAAGCAAAAATACACTGAACAGATATTCACTATATTATGACAGCCAACGCCATATTACTTGAAAATTTTACCATAAATCACACGCATTGAATCAACCAAAACAATATAAGAGACGTACGAAGTACACTTTATTATCTAAGAAGTAAAATTAATTTCATGTCAATAGAATTTAGGTTAAGGACTTATCTTCATTTTAAATTAGCGATCGATTGCTGGAATCCCAGTTTCAGAACTGAAAGTCTAACTTCGCGCGCAGTTTACTAGTGATTATGTTTAGATTCAGGTGTTGCCCCAGTTGAATGAAATATAACTCTATCTGTTAGATTTCCAACACATCAAGAGGATTAAGAATAGAATTTATGTATTAGAGGTTATGTCCTGTTTAACGTGAAGGTGCATGAAAAACTGCAGAACACGTCGATATTCTAAATTACAAACTAAATATAAAACGACTGTGAAACTGAACAAGACTAGATCCATATGTTATCTAACGCGGACATATAGGACTCCGCCTATTTTTAGTTTTATGTAGGTATGTACAAGTATTCAAATTCAGGTATCCTCGTGGAATGCTGCTCGGGACTGCAGTCCAGTGTCGTGTTCCCAGCCAATTCTCGTTACAGTAATCTATCAACATTGAAAAATAAACTATGGATGGTTTTATATTATCGAGTCGGCTTCGATATGAGCTGTAGAACATTACATTCCAAACTGTATTGAATTTACAATGATTTTAACAAGGTAACATGCGCGGTAAAATTTCAGATTTAGTGTCGCCATTAGGGGGCGACTTTACATGATTATAAACATGATATTTTGCATCCAAATTTTAACACGATATTCGTAAATAGTAAAGGAATCTAACTATCGCAAGTTCCGCCATAATAAGATAAGTTTTGGTCTAGGAATTTGTGTCGAGCACTTAACTAGTGTACGGTTATTAAATAAGGGGTCCGCTTAATCTAATCAATTAAAACAATAGTTATTCCATGTTCACGTTCTGACCACTGTAGACGTTATCGATGGGTTATAGGTTCACAAAGCGGCTATTATGACGATATAGATATATATATGCAATAATATTATTACGAAAAAAACCTATCGATCCATTTAAAATAATAATAGCATGTAAACTAAGTGATCAGGTTTTCACTTGCCTAGCGATAGCTCAATAGTCGGGATGGCGACAACGAACGGTGGTAGCACAGCAACGCGGCACAAAGTAGCAGCACGATCACAACGGTGGCAACAGCGTCTATGACTACAGCTCGTGTAAATCCCTGGTTCCGAATAAAAGTTTTCCGTATTTTTTCCAATTTCCCTTGAATTTTTCTATTATATATATATATATATATATATATATATATATATATATATATATATATATATATACTTTTATTTTAATTATTACCTAAATTCTAAGCCTAATCCTAATTCTACTCGGCCCAAACCCATTCCCGACCTGACCCGACCCGCTTCCCCCTCTCCTTCTTCCTCACACCCTCTCTTTTTCCCGCCACAGATTCCCTCTCGCAATGGCTCCTCGTCCGCTTCTCACGCCCACTCCCGCTCCTCGCGCCCATCATCCCTACGACCCATGCTCATCCGAGACCTGCTCACTCCCCAACGGGCACTTCCTCCAACGGCTCTCGCCCACGACTCTGCTCTTCTCGCGCTCACTCGAGACCCGATCCCCGAAGACGACCGATCTTTCTGCCTTCTTTTCCCCCTCGCTTTCCTTCTTCCTTATTTTTCATTTTCTTACGTCCTCCAACTCAACCCCAATAACGCATCCTTTCCCCGACCAGCAACAACACCGAGCCATAACACCCTCGTCTGTGTTGGATATAGTGCCCTCAGAGTCAATTATTGGATCACAGGCACGTGATTGCAATGATTGAGGGAGGACCTATGCCGGTAGGACAGTCTTACTCGAGATGATAGTATGCTATCTGGTTTACCTTTATCATCGTGTACAGCTTCAGGTGACCTTACAGGTCACTATTACACGTTGATAGAGCCCTTAGGATTCTTGCTTGACTACCAGCAGTATGAGGGCGATCATATACGTGGGAGCTGGGGTCTATAAGCACATCCTTAAAACGTCCCTATTCGTGGGAGTTTCGAGACAGGGCATCGATTCTCCAGAGTAGACTAGTGTACACAGTCGAGACCCCGACGAGGGGCGGTGGCCGGTCTCACAAGCCACTGGTGTCAGTTGGTTCACCTAAGATGTATACAGGTGCTCATTGGGTTATGAGTACACCGGACAGGACTCACCGGGAACATGCTAGTTGGTCTTATACCTGACGTCAGATAGCAGTTCCCTGGTGACATGTGTACAGGTTAGTTTATCGACCTGAGATCGTCATTTGTCTCGTGTGAGTTCCCACTGTACTTTGATTACTACCCTACCACGCTCAAAGGAGACGTGCAAACAGGTTTTAGTTGGGTACAGTCCCGAGCCACATGGAGGCAGTGAGCGGATCTGCAGGGGTTCGTCTCTCCCGGTATTGGGGGTGAGGTCGCGCAGTGTCTAGGAGAGCCAGAACATGAAAAGTCCTTGGCCAAGGCAGGAGATTTACTGGTAGGTATTCCAGTAGTATCTCAGGGTGTTCTGGGCTACACTCCGACACGACTTGTACCGCTTTGGGGGTCTGACTTTTACCAACCCCCTAGGCCCGCCATGCGATGCTCATAGACGAACGGACCGGACTGTACGGATATTGTCACTGACAGGCTCAGTAGGGTGTCAGGATGAGTTCGCTCATCGACGTCCCTTTTGGTCAATAGCTGGTAGCCCGTTAGGTATGGACGGAGGAGTGTACTCGGGCTTTTGAGGTACTGAAGCAGAAATTGACCACGGCACCTATCCTTACAGTACCAGATAATTCAGGTGGGTTGGTGATACATAGCGTTGCCTCGGGGAAAGGCTTAGGCTGCGTCCTTATGCAGCACGATTGAGTAGTTTCTTATGCCTCACGACAACTGAAGAATCACGAGAGGAACTACCCAATGCACGACTTGGAGTTCGCCGCAGTGGTTTTCGCATTGAAGATCTAGAAACATTACTTGTTGTGCGAAAAGGTGGTGTTTCCCCCAATCAGAGCAAAGCTCTATTGAAATTCAAAATTCAAAATTTGGAAGCAACGCTTCAAATTCCGGGCGCAACGCGCCATGTGTCAGGCGCTGATACGTCAGCACAGCGCCCAAGGTAACGCACCCAATCAGAGCAAAGCTCTGTTAAAAAGTAAATGGAAGCAAAACTTCAGTTGCGCAAAGCGCTGCGCTGCGCGACACGTGTCAGCGCAGTCGCTTTTGCGCAAGCGCTGCACTGCGCGACACGTGTCAGCGCAGTTGCTCAAGCGCAGCGCTGCACGTGTCAGCGCAGGTGCGCAAGCGCAGCTGCGCTGCGCTGTGCGCGGCGCGACACGTGTCAGCGCAATTGCGCAAGCGCAGCTGCGCTGCGCTGTGCGCTGCGTGACACGTGTCACGCGCTGGGGCATTTGCGCCAAACAGAATGAAGATTTTAAAAAAATCTTTCTGTTCTTCTTAAAACAAGAAGATTTTCTTCTGTAAAACAGAAGCCCTTGGATCAAAGATCCAACGGTGGGGAAAATTCCCCAAATCACTCAGAGAAAGATCTCTTTAACAAATTTAACTAATTTATGGGCACTATAAAAAGGACCCTAGACCTCAATTAAAAGGCATCAACATTTTTTTTTTGAGAAATCAAGAACTTCAAACAGAGAGAACTCTGAAGAAATTTCAAGAAAAAGGTAAAAACCTTCATAGAATAGAAGAAATTTCTTCTAATAGATCATTGATCTAAGAACAAGATCAATGATCTTCACATAATAAACAGTGCTTTGCACTTTTTATGAACCACTGGTTCTCTAAAACAAGAAAAAACAAGAAATACTTGTTTTCTTTGATTCTAATTAGATCAAGAAATCAAACAGTGCTTTGCACTTTTTCATGAACCATTGGTTCTAAAAAAGATTCTCAAATTATAGAGCCTTGCACTTGCAAATTGCGCTGTTGCACTCCTGGATTGGTGCAAGCCGCCAGAGAGTGCCACGTGTCAGCATCTGAACCATCTGCGCTATGCGCTTTTGAAATAGAGCCTTGCTCTCTGGAATTGGCGCAACTCACCAGAGCGCGCCACGTGTCAGCAGCGCAAGCGCAGCGCATTGGCGCAGCGCACTACGCTTGCGTGACACGTGTCGTCACCACAAGCGCTTGCGCTCTCTGGTTGGCGCAAAGCGCCTGACAAATGCAATGCATTTCTTAAAGGGCCAAGCCCAAATAAAAAAAGACCTAGTAGGCCTAATTAAATTGCAGTGCAATAAAAAGGGCAGAGCCCAAACAAAATAGATGCTCTTCATCATTTATAAAAGGGCAAAACCCAAACAAAACAAAAATAATGCAGTGCATTATTTAAAAAGGGGCAAAGCCCTAGCACAGGCCTAATAGGCCAAAGACAAATAAAAATGTTGAACATTTAACTGGACTTAGCCCAGTCATGGCCAAAAGTCCTCAAATTAAATTGACTGAGCACGGCTGCTCCCTAAATCAATTTACATCCGGTTCGAGGGTACATCTCCGAACTCCTCTGACACCTATCATTGTAATCCTTCAACGACGTCAGAGAGGTGACGGGTCCCGACGACCACACATTCATATGGACTGCGGGGTCCTTAAACTCGTGGACCGAGACGTCCTTAAACTAATATTGGACCCCCATGTCCTAAAACTGGCAATGGACCGCAATGTCCTTAAACTACCTGTGGACCACTACGTCCCTAAACTGGAACAATAGAGCCTCCAAATGCTCTTTTGTCGGATCTAAACGATCCCGTTTAAGTTGATCTTAGCCTCAAATATGGCTAACGTATCCTTAAACCTTCAAACAGGCTTTAGTCCCAAATTGGACTATAGATCCCCCAATCAACTTTGGTTCAAGGGTACATCTCTGAACTCCTCTGACATCTGTCGTTGTAATCCTTCAACGTCGTCAGAGAGGTGATGGGTCTTGACGGCCATACATGCAATGGACCACCATGTCCCTAAACTGGAAATAGATCTAGACGATCCCGTTAAATTGATCTTAGTCTGGAAACTAGACTAACGTATCCTTAACAAACGTTTAAGTTGATCTTAGCCTCAAAAATGGCTAACGTATCCTTAAACCAAAATCCAAAACCCAAATCTAAGAAAATACGAATTTGGACTAATCCACGTCCTACAGGCGACGGCATTACTCAGTCTCCGTATACAATCCACGGACAACCACAAATAAAACAAACACATACGACACGAAGTGAAATTCTGGAGAAGGAGAAAGTGGCTACCGCGATGCGGTAGCGTAATTAACTGCAGGGGCTTGCGCCTGCAGGGAAGAGCGTCCCCACAATCAAAAACCCCTCTAGCGAGGGGGAATCTGACGAAGTCTGCTACATCGGTCGCATCCGTCTAAACCTCCGATACACGGTGCCATAAATCAACTTGGCATCTTCGAAGAGGTGGACGGATAAAACCATATAGCATCTGCCCCGAATCTCAGGCCAGATGTCCTCACGTCATCATCGCCGCCATTCGGAGGGGAACAGATTCTGGCACGCCTGGGACATCTTCCTCTTTCCACTCCACACTTCGTATGTCGTGTTCGCGAACAAATAGCGGTTTGTTGTGGTTGCCTGTGGATTCGAGGTACTAAGATTTGGTGTCTTGCTCCATGCAGAAAACAGAAGATCGATGGCTTTGAACTGCACCGCCTGCAGCTGCAACTCTCGCTCCGTCATTGCTGGAGGAGTGACTTATAGGCCCCAAGCAGCCTCCCTTTTCAAGATACCAGTGGAGCAAGTAACTCAAGCTACCACTGGATTATTCTTCGGGACCATGCTCCCACCAATGAGCTTCAATGCCCCAACGACGGTGCATGAATCCCCAAAGAAGTCGGTCTTTGATCGACTTACCACTGCCGCGACCCCTCTCAACGAGTCGCCTAACTCCACTGTCTCAGTTTTTAACGGACTAGACCAGAGCTCCAACGGGCCCATAAAGAAGCCTGCAATACCAGAAGGCGTTATCCCGAAGCGGATAGCCATCCCAACTCCCGTTCTCGGCGAAATCACCAAGGTTGCTTCCCTTACTCGGAAGTCTGCTTTTGATAGGTTGGTCGTCCCCATTCAACGGACGTCGGTCTTTAAAAAGATGGTACCAGTAGATTCTGACCGACGCAGGGGGTATGAGGAGGTTACCCCTATAGCTGAAACAACTCTATCAGCACGACATGCTCGACGTCGCCACTGGCACCGAGTGAGAAAGGCTGGGGGCAACTCCCCCGTGGATTTACCCCGCCAGCTCCAACGGTGGGGACCGATGCTGCTGTTCCAACCGGGAACTGCTTTAAATTGCTAAACATGGTGCGCAGAAACTCTCCTACTGCGGTGCTGAAGCGAACTCCTTCACCTGTGAAGAATATTCCAGAGAAGAAGCTAGAGCATCCCCCTCAACGGCTGTCCTCTAAAATTTACAAGGTCTGGCGACAGGTCCAGGAATCGGTGATTGATGAAAACTATCTCCACCGACAGAAAAAGATGAAGGTTCGGCAGAAGAAGGATTACTCCGTCATGCCACAAAAAGCAACAGCTACTTGGGTGCCCACTACAACGGCCCCCTCAACTCCAACCACTCAAAAGAAAAGGAGGTCGGAAAAAGCCCCTGTGAACATGTTTAAGCGTAAAAACGCTGAACACAAACACCCCAAGTCTGGGGGCATGGTGGTGCACACTGTTTATATGGCTGCCGGAAAGGAGGAAAGCCATGCTTCTACGGGCCACCGACCGCTCACCCGATCCGTGACGAAAGCCCAGGAGCAACAACAAAAACTTCAGGAAATGATGACTGCAATGGCTGTGCTTACCAAGCCAAAAGAAAGCTCGGAAGTATCATCAGAACAGCGGCACGAACAAGAAACCTACGCAGAGTCCTTGAGAAGAGGGATAAAGAAGCCGCAGAGCAAGAGGCTAACATAAAACAGATGGCGCTCCTCTTCCAAGATGCGGTAGGGATGATGTTACAGCCGGACCCTCCAGCTGAAGACCCTCCAATCATTGTTGAAGATGATGGAGGGGAGACATCTAATCCTCCGCCGGCTCTTTCAGCAGCCAAAGATGAAACCATTTCCAAGGCCGCGCTGGATAACTATATTGCTCAGTAAATACGGGTTCATCAAGCGAATGAAGCGGCTGGGCAAATTGTTAGAACCGGACGACCCTATCCAAGCTGGTATGACCAAATCAGTTACCCGCCGGGATATACGATCCCTAAGTTCCATGTATATAAAGGGACAGGGAATCCGCATCAGCATGTCGCTCAATTCAGGGCCTTATGCGGCAATACTGGAGGCGATGACAAATTGTTGCTTCGCCAATTCGTCGGTAGCTTAGCAGAAACAGCATTTGAATGGTATTCGGAGCTACCTAACGACTCTGTCAAAACATTTGCGGAGATGGAGCTGTTGTTTACACAAAGATTCGCGAGTGCTAGTGAACACACCCCGATAACAGCACTGATAAATGCTAGGATAAAGCCAGGCGAAACGTGGGTCCAATACGCAACGCGATGGCGGAACCTATGGTCAAAATCCGAACAACTCATAGAAGAAGCACCTGCAATAGGCATGTTCGTGGGCACTCTCGATCCGCAGGCGACCATCTCGCAATTCATGATGTTCTTCAGGCCGACCACCTTCCAGGCCTTGATCGACAAATTAGCTCAAATGGACCAGATGGGCCATGGGCCGTCTCCTCCAAAACCTGATTCTCGAAATGAGAAAGGAAAAGGGAAAGCGATCGTCGTCGCTAATGCTCAACGACAGCCGAGCAATTCAAAATCGGTCGTTCGCCAAAACAACGTGCGTCTGCGTCCATCCCTCGAGGAGAGACTAGGACGTCCTTACTCGTTTCCTCAAAATAAAACGAGAAGACTGTTCGAGCTGGCAGTGCGCAGCAGACTCATCAATCTGCCGAGTCCAAAGCGTCTGTCGCAGCTAGACGATCTTAATAATCCCAATTATTGCCCTTACCACCAAACGGTAAGTCACCCGATCGAGAATTGTTTCGTCTTTAAGGGATGGATCGAGGATCAGTACCTACAAGGAAAATTCGCGCTGTCTGAAAACTGGAAGGTAAACTCGCCACAGCCGCATACTCCAAAGAAAACGGATACAATGGGGGCAGCTTGTTCTTTCGTCGAGGATGAAAATGATGGAGAAAACTCATCAGATGAATCCGAAGACTACGTAGCGACTTGTCATGTGATTTCTCATTCACTGGCAGATGATGAAGAGGCTTCTTGCGCCAAGAAACCAATGGCGAACCCTAAGCCGGAGACTCTACAGCCATCAGACGAGTTGATCAATGTCTTCCTAAATGAAATTCGTCTGAAAGCAAAAGCCAATCAAGAGCGTGAAATGGCCATACTGGAAAGAGCCAAGGCATTCCCGTCAAATCAAAAGCCATCCACTGCGGGTAAAAACAAATTCAAGACGAGGAAAAGGTTCGCCAAAGCTCTATCAGTAGGAATGAAGCTACTGCCCTCTGAAGAAAATACTCTCGCTGAGGTAGAGATGCACCCTAACTTCTGTTTATATCATCAGAAGATCATACATCCTACCGAAGACTGCGAATCCTTTAACTGTTGGTGGCAAGGGTATATCGCTCAAAAGCAACACTTTGACAGGACAAAATGTGAAGCTCGTAGACGCCGAAAAAATGCGATAGATGAGCGCAAAAGAGCCGTCGACGATTGTCATATATCCGGCTCCAAGGGATCACAAATTATCACCTTTGGAAGCGACTCTGACGAAGAAGTTACCCCCAACCCTTCTCTCGGGGAATCTATTTCAAAAATAAAGGAATTGAGGAGCTGCGAGAACGTTCAGCCATGTAATCGCACGCTATTCGGAAAAAATCTCGGCCCCGTAAACAAAGGATCGAGCAAAGAGGATAAAGGAAAAGGGAAAATGACCCTCATCGCCAACACTCAACAACAATCGAGTGGCCCTAGACCGGTTGTTTGCCGAAACAACAAGCAGCAGCCCCTCCAGGAAAAGTTTAAACGTCCTTACTCGTTTCCGCAAGATAAAACAAGGGGACTGTTCGAGCTGGCAGTACGTGACAGACTCATCAATCTGCCGAGTCCAAAACGTCCGTTACGGCCAGGAGATGTTGACGCTCTCAATTATTGCCCTTACCACCAAACGGTAGGTCATCTGATCGAGGATTGCTACATCTTCAAGAACTGGGTTGAAGACCAATACCAACAGGGCAAGTTCGCGTTGTCCGAAAACTAGAAGGTGAACCCGCCACAACCGCACGCTCCGAGAAAGATGGATACGCTGGGGGCATCATGTTCAGTCATAGAGAAAGCCCCATAGACCGAAAACTAGATATTCGCCTCAAATACGGAGACAACGGACCGAAACGTCCTTAAACTAATAATGGACCGCAATGTCCTAAAACTTGCAAACGACCGAAACGTCTTTAAACTACTACCGCAGCATCCTTAGGCTGATGAGATAAAATATATATATATATATATAATAAAAAATAAAAAAAACGGTATGTCCGTAAGCAAAATGGGCACGGATGAAAACCCGAAAGGGCTCCGTGAGTAAAAACAGCAGGACTCCCGGTGAGTGTTTGTGAAAACCCGAAAGGGCGCAACCTCGTTAGAGGACACTTGCAGGGTCCTCTCGACCTTGTAAGGAGAAAACACCCACATGAGATCCTTACGACTCACAAGGGAGCAACACACTTAGGGATCCTCACGATTCCTAAGGAGAAATTACACTTGCGAGATCCTCACGACTCGTAAGGAGAACTCTCTTATGGGACCCTCACGGCTCATAAGACTTGAAAGCCTTAAGTTACAGAAACCTAAACCTGTGCTTAAGCAACCCCTACAATCTTCGATATTGCCCTACAAGTGGCTCAGCACTGATCCTTGTATACAATTCACGGGCGCGAATAAACATTTCCCTAACAAAGTCCCATCCGTGACTGGGGGTATGTGTATATGGTGAACAACCCTTATAAGTCCTCTCGGCTTATAAGGAGAAAACTCTTTTGTAAGATCCTTATGACTTACAGGGGAACATACACTTAGGAATCCTCACGATTCCTAAGGAGAAAACGCACCTGCGAGATCCTCACGACTCGTAGGGAGAAATACCTTTGTGAGACCCTTACGGCTCATGAAGTCAAAAGCCTTAGCCGACAGGACCCTAATCCTGTTCGCTAAGCCACATTTGTTCAACATCGATAGAGGCAAATGATGATTCACTCCTGGCAATATCCCAGTTGTAGCGGTGTTGATGCCGAAATCGGTGTCTAATTTCAGGTTTACGGTGAAAAAAAACCAGTAGGCCGCACATGCATATGAAATAGCCGAAATGATGGGGCAACTTGCAATAAAAAGCAGCAAGTAAAATGTATGTATGTGAAATAGCCGAAATGGTTGGGCAACTCGCAATAAAAAGTAGTGAGTGAAAATAAAATAAATAGCCGAAATGATTGGGCACCGCGAAAAATAGCCGAAATGATTGGGCAATCGCAACCTTCGCGATATAAAAGCTGAAATGATAGAGCATTGCGGAAATAAAACAATAAATATATATATATATATGATGAAATTTCTGCCCTACAGGTGAGATCATATCGATCCCTGTATACAATCCAGGAGCACAAACAAAGAGGGAACCATACCTTCCCAACAGGCTCCATCAGAAAGCAAAGACAAATCTCAACGGTTCATAGACAACCTAGAGACAATCTCGACATTTGTCGCAATATTGCAGACACAATGTCAACAAACGGAGCAAAAGGAAGATCCTTAGCTTCAGGGTCTTAAAGCCAACAAAAGACCTCGCGGTCGAAACAAAGCAAAGCGACGGAAAAATCCCAGCTTCATCTCAACAATCGTCTCGATACAGTAGACGAGATGTTAACAAAGGCGTTCCTTCGCAGTCCATTAAGATGCAGATACAACGCCAACAAAAGACCTCGTAGTCAAAACAAAGCGAAGCGATGGCAAAATCCCAGCTTCATCTCAACGATCGTCTCGATACAGCAGACGGGATGTCACCCTAGCGTTCTTCCCCCAACAGGGTTCGGACGCGACAATCAAACAAACGGTGCCACGGCAAAATCCCAGCTCCACCTTGACATTCGTCTCGATACAGCAGACGAGATGTCACCCCAGCGTTCTTCCTCCAGCAAGGTTCGGACGCGACAATCAAACAAACGGAGCCACAGCAAAATCCCAGCTCTACCTTGACATTCGTCTCGATACAGCAGACGAGATGTCACTCCAGCGTTCTTCCTCCAGCATGGTTCAGACGCGACAATCAAACAAACGGAGCCACAGCAAAATCCCAGCTCCACCACGACATTCGTCTCGATACAGCAAACGTGATGCCAGCAAAATGAAGCAAAAGGCCAAATTCCTAGCTTTAGGGTCTTGACGGCAACTCACATAAAACCTGAAAGACTATCGGAGATCATCCCACACCAGCACGGAGTGGTTATGACTCATTGGGGCTCGCCAAAATGAGCCTAACCTCAAGTAAAAAGCGGCATGGCAAATTCCTAACGCTTGCTCTTCCAACTGTCAAACTGCCTAGGAAGATTGCTTGAAGACGTCTTGTCCAGCCCCCGAAGGGATCAGAGACACGGCAGTCATAGGGCTACTCGAACAGCACGATTGCCTATCGAGGAATATATCAGCTTATGCGACGGTGCGATGGCCAAAACCCTAAGTACCACAAACCCTAACGGACTTCTGTCGTAAAGAGCAGTGGTTAAATGTGACGTTAGGATGTTTTTGTGAGAAACGCTCGATTCGTCTCGACTTGTGAAGAAATTAATGTCTTTGCGAGAAATTCTTGAGGCGGCTCGACTCGTGAGATAAAGCCTTAGGCAGTGGGCATAAAAGAAGCATGTTTCCTAAGCACTGGGACCCCACAAGTTGGCCGAAAAAGGTCTCTTGCATACCATCCACGGGTCTCACTCTCCAACGTCGAACTTCGACAAGGAGAGAAACAACCGCTTACAAGTCCTCTCGACTCGTAAGAAGGAAAATTCTCTTATAGGATCCTTACGACTTATAAGAGAAAACACACTTAGGAATCCTCACGATTCCTAAGGAGAAAGCCCACCTATGAGATCCTCTCGATCCGCAGGGAGAAAAGTCTCTATGAGACCCTCACGGCTCATAGAGTTGAAAAGTCTTAGGCGGCAGATCTGAACCTGCGGCCTAAGCCATCGCTATCCCATGAAGAAATCAAGATGTTTACTCTGTTACCTGCTAATTGTGACAACATGCTGATAATAAGAGAAGACAGAAAGCAAAAGAGTATACAAGACATTGCAGAGAAAAAAAATATATGTATCTTTATTTATTGACTTCAATCAAATACAGGGTGAATCGTATAAAAGAATAAAGAATGGATACATGTTATTCGAAGGAGGAAAAGAAAAAAAAATTTACAAGTACATGGATACAAGGAGGACTACTGGGAAGGGAGTGTCTTGCATAACTTTATCAATTGTTCATGCACTTCCTTCCACGACTTTTGCTGATCTGCTACCACCGCCATCTCTGCTTCCACCTGAGCCCTTTGCTGCAAGAGAGATGCGAGCTGCTCCCTGACGGCCTGCTGAGTGGCTTCGTGGCCTTGGGCATTATGCTCGGCAACGTCAAGTGCCCGCTTCAGTTTTAGCCCATTTGAGATACGCTCCAGAAGGCCCTCGAAGACGGCCTTTACCTCAGCGGCATTCGCCTCAACTTCAGCACGTAGGCGAGCAGTTTCGCTTGAGGACTCCTGGCACTCCTTCAGCCTCAAAGCTGCTTCTTGTTCCAAATGGCGGAAATGAGAAGTGCTTTGCAAAATCCATGTTCCCCGTTGAGTACTCACGGCCAAAACCTCGGGGGCAAGACGCATTGACTCCAACTGATGAAGGCGAGCCTCAATCTCTCGGCAGTGATTAACCCAAGATGCGACGATGCCCTGTACGGTTCCTAGGCACGATAATGAGGTCTCACAAGGCATCAACCATGCCAATTTCAAATTTTACAAGTGCCGAGAAACCCTAATACGGATTCGTTGACTAGAGTTTAGGCGAAAAGTGAAACTAGTTAACATTTTAACTAAAAGAAAGAGCCTACAACCTTTGTAGATCCGGTTCTCCACTTCCTTAGCTCCACGTAGACGTCCTCTCGCTGTCCATATCGGATCCCGGACTCTTGCATCGGCTCCATCGGAGAAATGGGCGGGCTAGGTCGTCGGCTTCGTTGCCGAAGATGATCTACGTCGAGGCAACACAAGATCAAGCTCCAACTTCACTAAGCAATGAAACTTGTGAAGAAAACACCCTATACTACTTGGCAAGAGGTAGAGGATGAAGAAATAGGAGGTGGGTTCACTTTAGAATTGGATTTCTCACTCTTTTACTCAAGATGCCATTAATGGAGTCAAGCTTTCTTCTTGAAGAAGAAGAAGAAGATGAAGATAGAATATGATAAGTCTCTTATTTTTTTAAAAAGAAACTAATATGAATACTTATCATATACTAACCATGGTCAAGTGTAGAGAGTAAACTAGGGTTAGGTGAATGGTTAGGTTAAGAGAAGAAAACAAAAATGGTCAAGGTTTCAACCCTTCATGAAGCTTCATGAAAGAAACAAGAAAAGCCACCATTTCCATTTTCTTTTCCAAAATAAATAATCAAAATAAATAAATGAATAAGTAAACAAAACCCTAACCATTCATATAACCATGGTTTAATCTTTACACATGCTCAAGTTAACATGTATCATCAAACATGATACAATCAAGTGCACACAAAAATATATCACATATACAATGTGCACATCAAGTGAGAAAATCCTTTTAAAGTGAACCAATACTAGTTAATGCAAAGTAATATATCAAATATATAATTATACATTAAATTATTAAATCAACACTTGATTCAATGATCTGGTCATGTCGCACATAACCGACTAGTATCCAATGTATCGACTTATCAAATCAATCTTCGATTCGATAACTAGGTTATATCGCATACAACCAATCGAAACATTCATCGCGAGAATGAAATACGGTATCACATACACGCATTATTCTCGGTCCCGCACATATCTCATATGCACCCCTATTTCGTTTCGCTTGAGCCAGGAAACCTCTGTGTAGGACTCTAAAGACTTGTCAATACGCCGGCAGCAGATGATGATCATATCAAGCACCCACAAGCCGCAAGCGGTCTGCTAAACGTAACGGCCACCCGGGTATTGAGCGATCAGAAGATCGACGAGCAAGCCCACTCACGCTCCTATGAATCCAACCAGTAACACTTACCGTACAGTCCGGTCTGTTCGTCTGATATGTCGCATATCAAGTCTAGGGGTGGTAAACGTCAGACCCCAATAACCGATAAGTCGTGCCGATGTGAGGCTCATAACGGGTCGAGAAACTACTGGTAACACTTACCAGCAAATCTCTGATCAGCCCTGGCCAGGGACTTCCCTGTTACGGCCAATCGAGCACAGCGCAACATCAACCCCCAATACCGGGAGAGACGAAACCCCTCCTATCGCTCATTGCCTCCATGTGACTTGGGACTGTGCCCAAAAACCCCTCCTATCGCTCATTGCCTCCATGTGACTCGGGACTGTGCCCAAAAACCACCATTTTGCACGCCCTCATGGACGTGGTAAGGTGGAGATCAAAGCACAGTGGGAATCACACAAGACTCTATGACGATCTCGGGTCTGCAGACTAACCTGCACAAGTGTCACCTGAGAACTGCCATCTGACGTGAGGTATAATACCATCAGGGAGTTCTCGGCGAGTCCGTCCAGTGTACCCAGTCTCCACTGAGCACCTGTATACCATCTCTGATGTCAAACACCAATGGATATGGGATCATCCATCGCCCATCTCATGGGTCGAGAAGCGTATACGCTAGTCTACACTGGTATATCGATGCCCCGTCTCGATACACCCACGACTAGGGACCTTGAAGGATGTACCTATGGACTACCATGTCCCCACTAGTATGATCTGCATTATAGTCCAGGTAGTCAAGTACACATCCTAAGGGCTTTACCAACATGTAACTATAAGACAGTTTAAAAAGACTAGTATACATGTTAAGATAAAGAGTAACCAGATATCATACTATCATATCGAGCAAGAAAGTCATCTCTATATATGTCCAAGCATCCAATATAATATACATCATCTGTACAATACTGGCCTCTAGAGCATACATACAACTAACATGCCCTCGTCATGGAAATTGGAAAATATCACCAGCATCGGGTTAACCATCGTAGCGAAGTCCGCAGCAGATGTAGGAGCCTCGATGTCGAGTTCCTCGATATAGTCGCTCAACATACGCAGACTATTCGCCGCACCTTTCGAGGATGGACGTCTCTGGGAAGGGCCTGCCAGCATTGTAATACGAGGCTCAAAAGGCGCCAAGACCGGAACGATAGCTGCAAAGACAAAATGAGATTAGATGATGATTCAATAAATATGGAAAAAGTCATTGATAAGATAGTTTACTATACCATTCGAAGCAGGTGGGAAGGCCGGAAGGGCCGGTGGTGTGGCCGATCTTTCTTCTCCCCCTTCAATTTGTAGCACTGCGGTCAGGACGAGAAAAAGTCAGAAATAATTTCATCGTCGAAAGACAAAGATATCAGTCGGGAACTATACTTACCAGCGCCACCAGAGGGAGAGATGAGTTCAGATGGGAAGGAGAAGTGTGGGAGCAACACTTGATATAGATGATCAAAGAGCACTCCTGAAAAGACATAGCAGTACGACTTTAGTACACAAATTATACGTCTGAATGATAAGATTAATAAATTGCAAACCCATACCTTCCAACATCTTCGATGGTATGAGAGAGGGTTGAGAGGTGACCACCGCCAAGGCAGTCGTTGAAGGCGCTCCCTCGAGCAGTGGGGCATCGGCGCTGGCTGCACCTGCGTTACGAAAAAGGCGAACTTGTCAAAAAGGATTGTAAAGTAAAGAAAAACAGCAACTTGGGATTTACCTGATGAGCTCCCGGCTGAAACGGAGGTGACTCCCTCCTCCATCGACATGAGGCCACCGCCCGTGGCCTCATCACCCGACTCGATGGGGACCGTCGTCGTGCTCGCGCGGCCAGGAGACGGCGGAAGATCGTAAGCGGGGAGGGCAATGATCGGAGCATTGCCGGACTCTTGGGAGAGAGCGGCTGACTCCTCCCCAAGAGTCATGCTCATCTCACCCGCTACTTCTTCGGTCTCCGAGATCTCTATCGGTTCATCCGCCGTCACCACAAGGTCGCCGGCCTCAAGCGCCTTGTCCACCACTACCCTGGGCTCAATTATGACGATCATTTCATCTGCCGCCACTTCAGGCTCGGCATCAATGACCTTCTCGGCTGCAGACCCCTCAACCTCCATCTCAGGCTCCGAAGCCTCAGCGACGTTGCCCACCGTCGGCTCGGGTTCGGCAGGTGCCGCCTCCTCGGTTTCCTTGGGTTCAACGGTCTCCGCTTCCCCCTCGGTCGGACTTGGCCCTGCAAAATAAAATATATAAGAACCGATAGCATCATAATTCTTACAACAAGATTCTGAAAGAAATATTACCTGAAGTGGATTTATCATTTGCGCTCCGAACTGTGCGCGCCACTTGTCTGCGAGCAGTTGATAGGGCGACAGGGGCCTCTTCGGAGGGAGTGTCAGCACGAAGGACGGTGCTTGGGCCCGCTCCCATGGCCAAAGCAGCCCTACGCGCTTTCGCCTCGCGCCTCAGCCACTTTCTTTCTTCCCGGGCTGTTGAGACAGACCTCACTAGGGCCTCTTTCAGTGAGGCATCCTCGTCCGTATACAGGGATGCCTCCAAATTCTTCAGGGCATCCCTCGTCGACCTGTCAAGCCGAGGCTCTCGCTGCAGCTCCGACGAAACTGGGACTTCGGTAGCAGGCCCGGAAAGAGTTTCCGCATCACCTGGCGGGACCGGCATTGTGGTTCCTATAAAAAAAAGAGGGGTTAGATCGACCATAACAAAAGAAGAATAAAGACTTGATGAATTGAAATGTACCAAGGCCTGAAAACGCTCTAAGTCGTTTTTCCTCTTGGAAGGTCTTAAGAGAAGCAGTAATGGCCTCCTCAGTGGCCATGCCTGTAGGAAGAAAAGAAGGGAAAAGCGTTAGTCAAAGGCAACAATAAAATATGATGCAATAAAAAATATACAACTGATGATTACCCGATTGGGCAAGCTTAGCTAGCCACGCGTCGTACATCGCCGATCGCTCTGATTCTACGATGGCGGCCGCCAAGTCCGTGTCATCTGGCGGCATGACTAATCCCTCGTTAGTCCCGTATTCACTCAGGCCCTCAAGAGCGTGAGTTTCCTGACCAAACATGACGTCTGCGGCAAAGAGCGACTTCTTTTTCTTCTGCCCACCAACCCTAGGTGCACGCAGGATCGATTTGCGCTTGGCAGGTATCTTTGGGCGGCGAGTTCCGATGTCCGCACCCACGCCAGACTCCGGCGAAGCAACACCACTGTCTCCACTGGAGCACAGGGCGCTGGAGGTGCATCCGCAATATCGAGGAGCGGCAATCCGTGCGGAGGACTTTGCGCACGTGGTCGCCCAACTCTTTCATCTTTCAATGGAGGCACTACCGGGGTCCTCGGCACCAGAGGAGCTTTGCGGTCGCTGCCAGGAGGTGCACCCTTACGATCGACCAACACTCGCCTCTCCTCCTTTATAACGGCTCCCGTGGAATGATTGTACCACTCCTTGTATACATTGAGGAGTCGTGGAGCGAAGGCCGGCGCACTGATAAAAAAATGAGAACCCGTGTTCAGGCGCATGAAGTGATGCAGCGTGTTCTTCATCCCTTCTTCGGTGGCAGCGGGTTCCAGCAGGAAAGCTTCCAAGGGGACCCCTTGATCGTAGCCCAGTTGTTGGGCGAAACGATGCGGGTTATATCTCATGAAAATTGCCGCACCGTTCTGCCTGAAGATTAGGAAGCCCGGTCTAATAGAATATAAGTGAAGGGTCTCCCGGGCCGTCAAAACTAAGGCCCCATCCTTAAAGGAGTCTTGTAATGGTCGCACCGCAGTGGTGGACTCCTTTCCAATGGTCAATACCTTGTCAACAAAGGACATCCTGGCTCCAACGGTGTGAGGGCGAAGGAGTAAACCCCTAGCATTCCGTGGTGATGGGGTCACAATTGACGCGCCGATCAGCTGTATAATGCAAGGGAAACCACACTTGTCGAAGAATGAGGGCCTTTTGTGCATGCCGAAGACACCCGCCGTGTGTAGCTCGAGCCACGATACAAAGTAGTGGATCGGGAAGACCACGTGCAGTACCCCAGGCTCATTTGCATCCGCTGCTCGACTAAGGCCATGATATAAGTGCGCCAAGCCGGCGATCCCAACGGCCACCTTTACCCCAATACTCATCCGATGGGCTGGGTAAAAAACAGAGGGCCGCATACGGTGAGAGCGCATTGGGATCGCAAACCAACTCAGCCACAAACCGAGAAATCCTAAGAAAAAGGTCTTCTCGTCCATCCCAGGGGCCGCAATTTCTGCAAAAGACATAGTCGGGAAGTCTGGAAGGAAAAAACCCTTTTGATCTATCTCCTTCTCCGGCAGGTTATCCACACCTAGACCGAAAGGGTCATCCAGAGTAGCGAACTTGGCAGCTTCTGATGAGAGGACGCTTGGGCGAAGGAACCGAGCGATGAAATCCTCAAAATTAACTCCTCGACTCCCATGTTCGATGAAAAGGGACTCATAGATGTTCAACACTTTAATCAAGCTTTGGAATTGGTGTTGAACAGCATTCTCCGGCGTGAGCCCCCTTACCACCGGCTTAGCACTGAAGACGTACTCGTCTGTCGGGAGCAACTCCTCATAGTGTTCCCCCATGACTGGTAAACCGGATACCTCCGTGAACTCCTCCAAAGAGATTGACACTTTCCGATCCATGGAAAGGAATGTGTGGGTAGGAATATTCCACTGCTCCAAGAAAGCCTTGAACCACCAGGTGGGGAGCGTGGGATACAGGAAGAGAGAGACGTAGACCGCGGTGTACAGTTCTAACCTTATCAACTACGACTTCTTCGTCGACAGGATATACCGGGCCCACGACAGATAGCCGATCGGGTGGCGGGGGATCAGACCAATGTTATATGATTGCCCCCAGGGTCGCGCCTCGCCCTGACAGATACGGCGTCCTAGGATATCCAAAACCTTAGGACGCTGGATCGGAATCGCATCCATAGCGGGATGAAGAAAGCCCTTCGAGGTCCAATCAACCATCTCCACGGCATACTGCACCGAGGGTGGGGTAGCATAGTGAATCGCCGTGATGGGTTCTGACGGCACTGCGCAGGTGAAGCTCCGTCGACCCATGATAATCTGATTATACCACGACCCCCAAAGGTGGAGACTCTTGCATTCCGGGTCGTGGTCCTTAATCATGGCTAGAACTTCACGGTCCAAGGGCGCTTCAGGAAACCCTTCCTCCGAGCGGGTGAACGGGAACGAGATATCGAGAGACATGGTCACTGCAAAGGAACAAGAAATAGCCGTTAGTGCTGCAATTCCAACGCTTGGCGTTTAAAAATTTTTAATTAACTGAATTTAAAAATTAATTAAATTAAAATTAATCACACCACACTGCAGTGCAGTGGGTAGGGGACCAAATGGGGACCCACAAAATCTGGATGAAAATGCCTCATTTAATAAAACAGCCTCATCATTGAATGAGACTTTCAGTTAAAGAAAAGATCCCCAAGAGAATATTCTCATCAGTGGGGAATCCCTAGAGACAAGGAGAAAATCTCCTCTTTCAGAGAAAAGCTCTGTCACAGAATGATACTTGTCAAATTCTGGTCTCAAAGGAATAAAATTCCTTAAAAGAGCATAGCTCTGTGGTAATAATAGAAAGATCCATCAAAAAAAATTTAACACTTAAAAGAATTAAAAAATTTTGAATCTTGAAAAATCCATGAAAACTTATAATAAGTTCTTCATTTTTTCAGATCTAAAAGATCTACACTTGATCCAAGAGCAAAGCTCTGTTCATGGGTTAGAACCCATGAACAAGATCTCTGTAGATCCATAAGTTTTTTAGAGCAAAGCTCTGTTTATGAAACCCCAATGGGGATTTCTTTAGATCAAAAGATCTGTGAGAGCAAACCTCTTTGGTTTAAGATTGGTTTGAATTAATTTAGTTTAATTTAGATTAATTTTTACCTAAAGTTTCTAACTTTGGAAATGAGCAAAGCTCTGAAGTTCTTAAGCAAGAGCAAAGCTCTGTTGAAATCAAAATCTTAAAGATGGTGAAGATTTTTTAAGGGCCATAGGTCCTATTTATAAGGCGCTTGCGCCCCTTCAGCTCACCTCTTGATCCAACAGTCAGGAGCTTGCCACCGCTGCACTCACGTGCGCGCCACGTGAGCGCAGCGGTGGGGGGGAATTTGTTTCCCCCAATCAGAGCAAAGCTCTGTTGAAATTCAAAATTCAAAATTTGGAAGCAACGCTTCAAATTCCAGGCACAACGCGCCACGTGTCAGGCGCTGATACGTCAGCGCAGCGCTCAAGGCAGCGCGCCCAATCAGAGCAAAGCTCTGTTAAAAAATAAATGGAAGCAAAGCTTCAGTCAACGCTTTGCGCGACACGTGTCAACGCAGTCGCTTTTGCGCAAGCGCTGCGCTGCGCGACACGTGTCAGCGCAGTTGCTCAAGCGCAGCTGCGCTGCGCTGTGCGCTGCGCGACACGTGTCAGCTGCACTGCGCTGTGCGCTGCGTGACACGTGTCACGCGGTGGGGCATTGCGCCAAACAGAATTAAGATTTTAAAGAAATCTTTCTGTTCTTGTTAAAACAAGAAGATTTTCTTCTGTAAAACAGAAGCTCTTGGATCAAAAGATCCAACGGTGGGGAAAATTCCCCAAATCACTCAGAGAAAGATCTCTTGAAGAAATTTAACTAATTTATGGGCACTATAAAAAGGACCCTAGACCTCAATTCAAAGGCATCAACATTTTTTTTTGTGAGAAATCAAGAACTTCAAACAGAGAGAACTCTGAAGAAATTTCAAGAAAAAGGTAAAAACCTTCATAGAATAGAAGAAATTTCTTCTAATAGATCATTGATCTAAGAACAAGATCAATAATCTTCACATAATAAACAGTGGTTTGCACTTTTTATGAACCACTGGTTCTCTAAAACAAGAAAAAACAAGAAATACCTGTTTTCTTTGATTCTAATTAGATCAAGAAATCAAACAGTGCTTTGCACTTTTTCATGAACCATTGGTTCTAAAGAAGATTCTCAAATTATAGTGCCTTGCACTTGCAAACTGCGCTGTTGCACTCCTGAATTGGCGCAAGCCGCCAGAGAGCGCCACGTGTCAGCATCTGAACCATCTGCGCTATGCGCTTTTGAAATAGAGCCTTGCTCTCTGGAATTGGCGCAACTCACCAGAGCGCGCCACGTGTCAGCAGCGCAAGCGCAGCGCATTGGCGCAGTGCACTACGCTTGTGTGACACGTATCGTCACCACAAGCGCTTGCGCTCTCTGGTTGGCGCAAAGTGTAGGGTTGCTAGGCACGCGCACAAGGGTCTACGAGGCATCAACCATGCCCGAATAAAAATTTAGCCGTGCCGAACAACCCGAATACGGAACTTTAAACTAGAGATTAGGCGATAACATGCATGCTAAACAATTTAACACTAAGTGAGAGGGATTACAACCTTTGTAGATCCGGTCCTTCACTTCATATGCTCCGTGTTGTGGTCCCTTCGCTGCGATCATCGGGATCCGGGCTCTCGAGAGGTTCCACGAAGAGAATGACGCAACCATTGCTTCCGATCTTCGATACTACGATGATCTACCTCGAAGTTTCTTTAACACAAGCTAACACTCATCAAATGATGTGAACACCCTCATCTAAATGGCAAGTGAAGATGAGGATGATGAAGTAGGAATTTTGCTCTATTTATTTATATTTTTCTCACATATTTCCATCACATAATCAAAGCTAGAAACCATTTCTAGTTTTTTTCATGGAAGAAGATGAAGGAGGAAGAAGAAGCTTGATCCATTTGTGATGAATAGGAAATAATAATATGATAGATAAAGCAACCATGGTTCACTTAACCTTTGTAGAGAATTGACTAGGGTTAGGGTTTTGGGTAAATAAAAGAATGAGTCATGAACAAATATCTTTCACAAAACAAAACAAATCCTTCTAGAAACTTCTAGAAAGATTAACCCTAATCCGAACCCTAATCAAGTTTAAACTCCACTAAACGAGTTGCATTAGTTATCATATCATGTTACAATATTATATATCACATATATAATATTTACCGTAACAAAAGAAAATAATACAATTAACATATATCGCATATATATCAATGTATTACCCTAGTGAGAAAAAGAATCTTTTAGTGAGCAAATATTAGTTAATGCAATTTAATATATCACATATATATTATTATACATTAAATTATCGAATCAACACTTGATCCGACAATCCGGCTATATCGCATATAACCGGCTAATATTTATCCGTACCGATTCATCGAATCAACACTTGATCCGACGACCCGGCTGATATCAAATATCGCGAGAATATAATACGGTATCACATATCGCATTATCCTCGGTCCCGCACATATCACATATGTGCTCCTACTCCGTTTTGCCTGAGTCAAGAAACCTCTGTGTAGGACTCTAAAGAATCGTCAATACGCCGGCAGTAGGTGATGATCATATCAAACACCCACAAGCTGCAAGCGGTCAGCTAAACGTAACAGCTACCCAGGTATTGAGCGCTCAGAAGATCAACAAGCAAGCCTGTACATTCTCCTGTGGATCCAAACAGTAACACTCCCGTACAGTCCGGTCTCGTCGTCTGATATGTCGCATATCTCGCCTAGGGGTGGTAAACGTCAGACCCCAGTAGCTTGATAAGTCGTGTCGATTTGAGGTCTATAACAGTTCGAGAAACTACCGATAACACTTACCAGTAAATCTCAGCAACCCTGGCCAGGGATTTCCGGTTATAGCCAATCGAACACAGCACAACATCAACTCCCTATACCGGGAGAGACGAATCCCCTCCTATCGCTCATTGCCTCCATGTGATTCGGGACTGTACCCAAAAGCCACCTTTTTGCACGCCCTCTTGGACGTGGTATGATGGAAATCAAAGCACAGTGGGAACCACACAAGACTCTATGACGATCTCGGGTCAACAGACTACTCTGTACCAGTGTCACCAGAGAACTGCCATCTGACGTATGGTATAATACCATCTGGGAGTTCTCGGCGAGTCCGTCCAGTGTACCCAGTCTCCACTGAGCACCCGTACACCATCCTTGATGTCAAACACCGATGGATATGGGATCATCCATCGCCCATCATATGGGTCAAGATGCGTATACGCTAGTCTACTCTGGTGCATCGATGCCCTGTCTCGATACACCCTCGACTAGGAACAGTTATAGGATGTACTCGCCGACTACCGTGGCCCCACTAGTATGATCTCATCATAGTCCCAGTAGTCGAGTACACATCCTAAGGGCTTTATCAACATGTAATATAGAGACAATCAGAGTACATGTTAAGATAAAGTACAACCAGATAGCATACTATCATGTCGAGCAAGAAAGTCCTCCCTATATATGTCCAAGCATCCATTACAATATACATCGTATGTACAGTAATGGCCTCTAGGGCATACATATAACTAGCAATCTCCCACTTGCACTAGGGCCATCTGTTATGGTATCGCATACCCAACATTTAGCTGTGGTTGAAGTATCTCATACTCAACCATCCCATAAAAGTCTCTACTGGGATAAAGGCCTTTGTGAGTGGATCCGCGTTGTTGTCCTCTGTGTCTACTCTCCTAACCTCGATCTCCCTGGAGATCAACCATCTCCATGATCAGGTGATACTGCCTAAGAATTATATCTGGATTTCTGATGGGACGGTAGTTCCTTGGCTAAAGCCACAACTCCATTGTCACACAATGGTAGGAACGAAGTTCATCTTATGAACTTATATACATCCAGATTGCCTCTTTGGTAGCATCCTTGGTAACGATGTATATTGCCTTTAATCGTCTAGTATGTCACGGTATCTAGCTTGGAACTCTTCCAACATACCGTCCCTCCACTGAGGGTAAAGACAATGCCTGCGACTGACATTCAGTCGTCCTTATCACTCTGGAACCTTTCCAGTGATTCTCCCCAGGATCGATTGATACCATCTCCCTACAACTAGTGAGTATCCTAACATCCAATTAGATCTATCTCATAGATCCAAAACCCAGGATTTAGGAGGTATCACTTTGATCCTATATGGAGAATCCTTGTGATAAGCGGAGATTGACCAAGCGTAGCATAGGAAACTCCTTCCCTATCAAGAGTATGTCATCCACGTACTCTACGAGGATCACCACCATACTCCCTACTACCTTTTTGTATATACAAGGTTGATCTACCATTTTGATGAAGTCAAACTCTTTGACTACCACATCAAAACAGATGTTCCAACTCCGCGATGCCTGTTTTATTATATAAAACATCTTGCATACGTTTCCGCTGCTCCCACTGTCTACGAAGCCCTCTGGCTGTGTACTTATAGACGCTCTTTTCTAAAACATCATTTAGAAAAGCAGTCATGACACCCAACCACCAGATATCGTAGTCATGGTATGTAGCCGTGGCAAGTAGGATCTGGATGGACTTAAGCATAGATGCTTAGAAAAGGTTTCAACATAATCCATACCTGGTCTATGATGCAAACCTTTAACAAGTCTAGCTTTGAAAGTCTCAACTTTTCCATGTACACCAAGTAATCTTCTCAAGATATACTTGCTCCTGATGGGGATTTAACCCTTCAGATAAAGCAACCAAAGTCCATACTTTGTTGGTGTATAAGGATTCCATCTCAGATCGATAAGCATCCAGCCATTCTTACAGAGTCGCACTCCTGATGGCCAGCCCGAAAACTAGTTGGGTCATCATCTCATGATGCAATCCTCGCTCCCACTGTCATAGAGAAACCGAAGTATCTCTCAGGTGGGTGAGGAACCCTACTATATCGGCGGAGAGGCTGAGGTTCGTTGGAAACTATTGAATCCTTTGGTTCTACCAAATCATTAACTGCAGTTTGTATAGCTGGAACCTTTCCAGTTCTACATAACAGACCTTACCTCGAGCTTGTCCGGATTTTGCTATCAGACATAGGCCGGACAACCCAAATCTTAACAAACTTAAGATATGGGCTCTTCCCATTCCGTATCACATATGAAGTGGTAGGTTACTGATTTGATTTGAACCTTATTCAATAGGTATGCAGCTTCTCAAGTGCATAACTCCCAAAAGGAAATAGGCAACTCAGTAGTACTCATCATAGAGCACACCATATCATATAGGGTGAGTTTGCTCCGCCCCGATATACCATCGTGCTATGGTGTATACGGAGGAGTAATGCTGAGAGAGAATCTCATTCTCTTTTAGAATAGTCCAGGAATTCCGTGCTCAAGTATTCTCCTCCTTGATCTCATCAAAGGACATAATACTTTTACCCATATTTTGGTTCTCTACTTCTAACTTATATTCTGTGAATATCTCAAAAGGTTCGGACTTGTGTTTCAACGGGAACATATGTCTGAATCTTAAAAGATTATCAGAGAATCTGATGAAGTACTAAGAATCAAACTTGGCATGTGTAGACAGGGGACTTTCATACATCAACATGTATCAATCCCAAAAGTTCACTAACTCTTTCTCTGTTTCCAATAAACAGAGCTGTGGTCATCTTATCTTTGTGACATGATTGGCAAGTTTCACAAGATGTAAATTCAAACAGATTTAAATATGCATCTAAATGTAACTTCAGCCAGTCGGGTCGCATTGATATGACCTAGTCTACAATGCCTCAAGAAGGATTCGTTCATTTCTGAACTCTTCCTCTTGTGTGTGTTCCGTATACTAAGAACTGTAGTTTGATTTAGAACATCAATGCTTTTAGATAACGTGCCTGAACCGATCAACTATTGATATAGGAAATGTTCAAAACATTATCCAACAATACAAAATTATATCCTTTCTTTACTAATAAAGAGACTGATATGATTTTGTATATCAGGTTCGGTATCGAATAACATTCGTTCAGAATCAATGTATTCTGGTAATACAGGGTGACAGTGACCAACAGACTTGGCTGCAACACTTGCACCGTTTTCTGCCTCATGAAACTTATCATCCGTTCTCAGTTCTCTACCTATCTGTAGCCCATGTAACAGATTACATATGCGGGATCCTGATCCGGTATCACATACCCAGGACGTAAAGGATACTGAGAAACAGTTCTGTGTAATGAACACACCCGAAGATGATGCATCAGCGTGCACTTTCTTCGTTTGGGCGGCACGGGAAATCTGATATTCCCCAATTTCCTGCTCTGTCTTATAACAATTATAAGTTGGAGCGGGACCAACGTTCCCCAGCTCAGTATAACAAGCGGGTTCGGTCAATATATCCGTTTTATTATCTGATTAAGGCGTGATATGGTCGCTATCTGGAGAGAGAGAGAAGAAAACACTCAGCGTATGCTCTTGCAAGATTAGATTGGTTATCTAATATATCTAATCAGGATGTCTCCCACTGTTTTAATCAAATCTTCCTTCAAACCCTAAAAGGAAAGACTAGCCGGGATTAATTACACGCTACAAGTTTGCCAATCTTTCAGCCAGGCCAGTGTCGGTACTTTGAGGGAGGTCCCCCGTGCTTTCGCACGAACCTAATTACAGTAAACCTCATTTTCCCAGAGGCGTAACCCCGTTAACACCTTTCTAGACACCTACTTGATCGGCTAATTGTAATGTGTAAAACTCTCCCAGGAGTAACTCTTACTCGCAGCGGGTATCGGGATCCAACTATCTCATAGAAGGTATGCAATCTCATTGCAAATTTCAACTCTTGAAATTCCCAATAATATTTTGCCCCTAACGTGCTATGACCTTGACGAAAGCCAACAAACCATAGCCCGCTAGTCAAGTTCAACCCGTACATTTCTTGATTGAATTAAACCCACCCGCACGACCCTTGACGAAAGCCAACAAAGCCGCACGACTACCCTAATCCAATCGCATCGTATGCTAGCAGATAAGGAGCATATAGCTACCGCACACTGCACCTTGACGAAAGCCAACAAATGCAGCACGAATACTATATACAACTTATCTGAAATGACGGAGAGCTACGACAGGTTTTTCAGAAAACCTATTGCGTAATGAACTTGATATCGTTGTAGAATCAAGTGATTTTAAATGGAGTGTTTTTGAGGCTTTTCTATTTTTTGCTAAAGGGGTCACTCCCGGTGAAGGGATCGTCGGCCCTTTCCTCATCGAATAAGGTGCAGGATATATCATATATACCACTATGCAAAGCAGAAACTATAGAAGCAATCAAAAGACAAACCGAGTTTGTAGCATCTGCCAGTTATCGCTAAAGGAGTCACTCCCGGTGAAGGGATCTCGGTCCTTTCCTTATCGAATAAGGTGCTGGATGTTCTACAAGGAACACCGCTATGCAAAGCAAGAACTGTAGCTACCAGTTTTTAAACAAGTTTCTACAACATCTTAGATTTCTTTTATTTCATTAATCTCATTAATGAAGTCCCATTTTAATTATGCTTCGTAAGCATCTCTTTTTGAAACGAAATCTGCAATATAACATATATCTCATATATATATAATATATAAACATTCGTCTCAGGCAGTAATATGATCTCATCACAGAACATTGCAGCAGAAGAAACATATATGAAATATTGGATATACTAGGACGTCCGTGTTTTCAATACGAGCCTGTATAAAACACGGATTCCACGGTCGCGATGAATAGCCAAACTCACATCCCTAGACCCCTACGAGAGCGGCAAGTAACACTGCCAATTCTAGGGTTAGGAGACCCGGTCTCGACTCCTCGAGATGGTCTCCCACTGGACCCTAGAACCCGGTTACTTGTGCTCCCCGCCTTGGGTCTACCTAATGCGGAAAAGTAAATAATATACAACGGTGACATCTTCCGCTACCTGGTAGTGTCCCTATAAAAGAATATTACATACAAATGAATTTTACATGAATGAAAAAGAAAAACTCTCATCTCACATAAAACCCCCGGCTATTCAAACGCGACGATCCAATACAACATATCACAGCAACACATAATATCTCATATCATCAACGTAAGCAAGTATGCGTATCCCGATTGTCGTTGATGTATAGCAACGAAGCCGGCGATACTCCACATACTACGCTTACGGTCACAGAAAAGAAAGTGTAAAACTACAACAGTTGGAATCCGCAACCTCTTTAGACATCGCATGCCTAACCAAATGAATTCCTTAGACATCGCATGCCTAACAATTATAAACCCCGCATTTTAGTCTCATTATCGAAAACTCTTTTCAATATCAAGTCGGGCAATTCAACAAGATTCCCGACGTCCTGATCGAATGCTCGTCGCAAACTTTAGTAGACGGCCGCACCCCCGATACCGTCGACGAAGTGCCCCAAGGCGGAACACCGCTACCGGGAGCATCCGAACGGATGCTTTCGGCGACGGGGTTCTCCTACAGTCACTTGGTCAGGGCTATGGAGTGAGGCTGTCTATTAAGTTTACCCGGCGAGTATCCGCGTACACTACGTGATTGCGACGGACTTTTGATCACATCAAAATTCTGTGGCAACCGATCAAGTGAGACTAAACTGCTATGTTTATAACATTCATTCAGTTATCACATAACTAATTGTGAATTCCAATTATTGTATCACATTCCAGATAAATAGAAAATGCTAAACTTTTCGATCGAACAATCGAACACCCAAGTTTTCCCGATACTACACAACACATGAAATAAGTCTAACAACATTCAGTTCGTGCCTCAGTAGCAACGGTCCAGCCGTAGAAGGGTCAAGCCAACGCCTCACATGTGGCACGCCGTACTGCCCCAAACCCGAAGGTTCAAAGGGCAGTTCTAGACGGTCACATAATCGAGTTAAGGTTTGTTGTCTTCTAGAGGGTCCATCGCGTTACTTGCACTACTTAGAACGTCGTTAAACTACGGAAAAATCCAACACTTGGAAATTTCCCGACAGGGGAAAAATTGGGTATTTATATCCGGTCGAACTTTTTAACATATTCTAAAAATTATCCGGAACGACACATAGACAAAGTTTGACAATCCGATCGAAAGTATGAACTCCCAATACAACCCAAAATACTCAACTCTTGATTTCAGATAAAAAATTCCCAGGAAAACCAGCACTGAAAAATAGGAGTTACTGTGCAAAATTGAGTGCCTAATAAGACAAAACGGCGGCGGAAGGGCCGCATTAGCACGCTAATGCCGCGGTTCCGCCGCACTTTTGAGGGATCATTTGGTAATTTTTGCACCGGAATTCTTAGATTTCCCTGCTGATTTTTCTACATATTTTTAATTTGCAAAAATCCACAAATTTGAAAAAAGTACAGAGAGCAATTTGGAGATCGGATTTCGGTTCGATCGGACTTCAAACTCCGTCTACGCATCGCCTAAGGCTCTAGCCTGGCTCTGATACCACTGTAGGGTTGCTAGGCACGCGCACAAGGGTCTACGAGGCATCAACCATGCCCGAATAAAAATTTAGCCGTGCCGAACAACCCGAATACGGAACTTTAAACTAGAGATTAGGCGATAACATGCATGCTAAACAATTTAACACTAAGTGAGAGGGATTACAACCTTTGTAGATCCGGTCCTTCACTTCATATGCTCCGTGTTGTGGTCCCTTCGCTGCGATCATCGGGATCCGGGCTCTCGAGAGGTTCCACGAAGAGAATGACGCAACCATTGCTTCCGATCTTCGATACTACGATGATCTACCTCGAAGTTTCTTTAACACAAGCTAACACTCATCAAATGATGTGAACACCCTCATCTAAATGGCAAGTGAAGATGAGGATGATGAAGTAGGAATTTTGCTCTATTTATTTATATTTTTCTCACATATTTCCATCACATAATCAAAGCTAGAAACCATTTCTAGTTTTTTTCATGGAAGAAGATGAAGGAGGAAGAAGAAGCTTGATCCATTTGTGATGAATAGGAAATAATAATATGATAGATAAAGCAACCATGGTTCACTTAACCTTTGTAGAGAATTGACTAGGGTTAGGGTTTTGGGTAAATAAAAGAATGAGTCATGAACAAATATCTTTCACAAAACAAAACAAATCCTTCTAGAAACTTCTAGAAAGATTAACCCTAATCCGAACCCTAATCAAGTTTAAACTCCACTAAACGAGTTGCATTAGTTATCATATCATGTTACAATATTATATATCACATATATAATATTTACCGTAACAAAAGAAAATAATACAATTAACATATATCGCATATATATCAATGTATTACCCTAGTGAGAAAAAGAATCTTTTAGTGAGCAAATATTAGTTAATGCAATTTAATATATCACATATATATTATTATACATTAAATTATCGAATCAACACTTGATCCGACAATCCGGCTATATCGCATATAACCGGCTAATATTTATCCGTACCGATTCATCGAATCAACACTTGATCCGACGACCCGGCTGATATCAAATATCGCGAGAATATAATACGGTATCACATATCGCATTATCCTCGGTCCCGCACATATCACATATGTGCTCCTACTCCGTTTTGCCTGAGTCAAGAAACCTCTGTGTAGGACTCTAAAGAATCGTCAATACGCCGGCAGTAGGTGATGATCATATCAAACACCCACAAGCTGCAAGCGGTCAGCTAAACGTAACAGCTACCCAGGTATTGAGCGCTCAGAAGATCAACAAGCAAGCCTGTACATTCTCCTGTGGATCCAAACAGTAACACTCCCGTACAGTCCGGTCTCGTCGTCTGATATGTCGCATATCTCGCCTAGGGGTGGTAAACGTCAGACCCCAGTAGCTTGATAAGTCGTGTCGATTTGAGGTCTATAACAGTTCGAGAAACTACCGATAACACTTACCAGTAAATCTCAGCAACCCTGGCCAGGGATTTCCGGTTATAGCCAATCGAACACAGCACAACATCAACTCCCTATACCGGGAGAGACGAATCCCCTCCTATCGCTCATTGCCTCCATGTGATTCGGGACTGTACCCAAAAGCCACCTTTTTGCACGCCCTCTTGGACGTGGTATGATGGAAATCAAAGCACAGTGGGAACCACACAAGACTCTATGACGATCTCGGGTCAACAGACTACTCTGTACCAGTGTCACCAGAGAACTGCCATCTGACGTATGGTATAATACCATCTGGGAGTTCTCGGCGAGTCCGTCCAGTGTACCCAGTCTCCACTGAGCACCCGTACACCATCCTTGATGTCAAACACCGATGGATATGGGATCATCCATCGCCCATCATATGGGTCAAGATGCGTATACGCTAGTCTACTCTGGTGCATCGATGCCCTGTCTCGATACACCCTCGACTAGGAACAGTTATAGGATGTACTCGCCGACTACCGTGGCCCCACTAGTATGATCTCATCATAGTCCCAGTAGTCGAGTACACATCCTAAGGGCTTTATCAACATGTAATATAGAGACAATCAGAGTACATGTTAAGATAAAGTACAACCAGATAGCATACTATCATGTCGAGCAAGAAAGTCCTCCCTATATATGTCCAAGCATCCATTACAATATACATCGTATGTACAGTAATGGCCTCTAGGGCATACATATAACTAACACAAAGCGCCTGACAAATGCAATGCATTTTCTAAAGGGCCAGGCCCAAATCAAAAAAGACCTAGTATGCCTAATTAAATTGCAGTGCAATAAAAAGGGCAGAGCCCAAACAAAATAGATGCTCTGCATCATTTATAAAAGGGCAAAACCCAAACAAAACAAAAATAATGCAGTGCATTATTTAAAAAGGGGCAAAGCCCTAACACAGGCCTAATAGGCCAAAGACAAATAAAAATGTTGAACATTCAACTGGACTTAGCCCAGTCATGGCCATAAGTCCTCAAATTAAATTGACTGAGCACGGCTGCTCCCTAAATCAATTTACATCCGGTTCGAGGGTGTTGGAGATAGTGCCCTCAGAGTCAATTATTGGATCACAGGCACGTGATTGCAATGATTGAGGGAGGACCTATCCCGGTAGGACAGTCTTACTCGAGATGATAGTTTGCTATCTGGTTTACCTTTATCATCGTGTACTGCTTTAGGTGACCTGACATGTCGCTATTGCACGTTGATAGAGCCCCTAGGATTCTTGCTTGACTGCCAGCAGTATGAGGGCGATCATATAAGTGAGAGCTGGAGTCTATAAGCACATCCTTAAAAGGTCCCTAGTCGTAGGAGTCTCGAGACAGGGCATCGATTCTCCAGAGTAGACTAGTGTATACAGTCGAGACCCCGACGAGGGGCGGTGGCCGGTCTCACAAGCCACTGGTGTCAGTTGGATCACCTAAGATGTATACAGGTGCTCATTGGGTTATGAGTACACCGGACAGGACTCGCCGGGAACATGCTAGTTGGTCTTATACCTGACGTCAGATAGCAGTTCCCTGGTGACATGTGTACAGGTTAGTTCATCGACCTGGGGATCGTCATTTGTCTCGTGTGAGTTCCCACTGTGCTTTGATTACTACCCTACCACGGCTCAAAGGAGTCGTGCAAACAGGTTTTAGTTGGGTACAGTCCCGAGCCACATGGAGGCAGTGAGCGGATCTTCGGGGGTTCGTCTCTCCCGGTATTGGGGGTGAGGTCGCGCTGTGTCTAGGAGAGCCATTACACGAAGTCCTTGGCCAAGGCAGGAGATTTACTGGTAGGTATTCCAGTAGTATCTCAGGGTGTTCTGGGCTACACTCCGACACGACTTGTACCGCTTTTGGGGGTCTGACTTTTACCAACCCCCTAAGCCCGACATGCGATGCTCATAGACGAACGGATCGGACTGTACGGATATTGTCACTGACAGGCTCAGTAGGGTGTCAGGATGAGTTCGCTCATCGACGTCCCTTTTAGTCAATAGCTGGTGGCCCGTCACGTATTGGCTTATACCTCTGACGTGCTAGTGGTTAAATCCACAGCCATAGTATTGACGAATCTTTAGAGTCCACCACACTTTCAGTTACTCAAGCTTTCGGGCGAAACGCTGTAGAGGCCGTATGGAGATATGGCAGGGTCCGATCAGATACGTGCGGTATTGCACGGATAAGGATCGGACGGTTTGTACTAATGGCCGTATGGTTATATGGCAGGGTTCGATCAGATACGTGCGGTATTGCACGGATCAGGATCGAACGGATTATACTAGCCGGCTTTGGCTTAAGCCGGTCCTAGTTTAGTACAGTGTAGATTTTGTCTCATTGCATTTGTATCCGGACGGAATACAGATGCGGGTGTGTATGCACAGTATGTGTTTTTTTTCTGTAATTTATTACGGGACCGGTTTTCTGGAGTTGCCAGTTTGCATTCCGTTCCGGCCGGTTTTCCTTTGTTCTTTCCCGGCCGGACTTTTCCGATGGAGGGGGTTATTTGCAATTGTGCAAATAACATGTTGTGGAGGGGGTTTCTTGCTATTGTGTTGATTATGATATCTTTCATCCATCACTTGCATTAATTATGATTTGAATGGGTATGGGTTGATTAAAGTGTGAAGTATGGTTCATGTTTGTTTGTGGTCACCTCTTGATTTCTCCTACACTTACCTCCCTTCATGATTTACTTTGCCCACCACCATTTCCTAGCTCATATATGGCCGGCCATCATTTTGAGGGAGAGAGAGAGTGGTTCATTTTGTGAGGAGATTTATTTGTTCATATCATTTTTCCATGCAAAATTGATAGCTTCATTTCCCTCCAAAGCTCAATCTTCATTCCTCCATCCAAAGGCAACAAACCCCAAAGAGACTAAGCACTACACTTCCTACAGCACATCTTGAGCATGTCGAGTTGCCGGCTTCATGCCCGAGTTGCCTCGGTATTGAGGCGGGAGCCCGTAAAAGATGCAGGCGACGTGGTGCCCTTCCGGCGAGGAGGCGACGACCGGAGATCCCGCGAGGAGATCGGAGTGGAGATGAAGACCGGAGGACTCGGATCAGTCGGTATATCTCTTCCCCTTCTTGTTAGTAGCTTAGACTAGTTAATGGTTACGATCCGGGGTTTAGTGCGCGGTGGTGCCGGTTTGCAAAGTCCGCAAAATTTAAGTTTTTCACCGCTTCCGCGTTTGGCCGTCGGATCGACGGCCGGGGCGCCGCCGTGCACTTACAGTGGTATCAGAGCCTCGCCATTAACTTCGTCTAGCTTCGTTTGATGTGTTTTGCGTTTCCGATCGACCAAAATTCCAAAATCTACATTTTACCTCACATCAGTTTTCTGTTAAGATTTTTTGGTGTCTAAAAATTTTTCAGGTGATCTCAGAATGATGTGCAGGGAATTCTAAGCATACTGGAAAAATTCGACGCGGTGACTCGATCAATGGAGCGCGGAACCGAGGCCAAAACCCCCCTTGGGCCGCGGTTCCGCCGCGCATTGATGTCCTCACTGAATCAAACTTTTCCAGTGGGCTTCTGGGCTTAAATTGGGGGTTTTGGAATATTAAATTTGGGCCCAGGTTTTCTGTGAATGCTACAGTTTTGATTGGGGGCCCACTTGTTAATTTTTGGTCAATCGGAAAATTTTAAACACATTTTCCACAGTATTTACATTATATCTGCGACCGTGAATGTCACTCGATCGGTAAATCCCGTCTAACTGCTATAGCCCGGTTAGACGGATTTGCGAACGTGACTTTCACGTTGATGTTCTATGTTTATGCTGTGATGTTGCGGATCGGTCGTGGGGGATAGCCTGGATGCAATGTTAGTACAGTGCTGTTGTATTATGTACATTTGATATTGCGGGGCGAGCGTCCGACATGTGGACTGCCGTCACTGCCTGATTGTATTATTCTTTTGGGGCACGACCTGGTTGCGGTCGATGTACCCGGTGTATGTATATTTTACTTTCTGTAATAGGCTTACCCCGCGGTGGGGTGCACGGATGGCCGGGTTCTAGAGGGCAACAAGCCCGCATCTCATGGCATTGAGACGGAGGGGGCTTCACTCTGGGATTGGCGGGCTATTCGCCACACTCGTAGGGGGTACAGGTTGACCCAGGAAGGGTGCCCAAGTTGCCGGATTCCGTGGAGTGCTGGGTGGTCCATTCACGGAGCTAAAGGAGGCTGCCTCGCTTCAGGTTTTGGCGGGTGACTTGCCGCGCCCGTAGGGGTCTAGGATTTCATTGCACAGGCTATCCACACGACCAGGGGAACGTCGGGTTTCAGTAGTGGCTCTGTGAAACCCGGGGATCCCAGATATCTGTATTGTTCTGTGATGCTGTACATTTCTGTGATGTTGCATTTCTATTCACGCCTTGAGCGAAATATAATATATTGGTATATATATTAGTAGATGTTGTATATGTTTTTCATCCGCGCTAGTCCAGTCCCCGCTCTGTCGTTAGTAAGCTAACCTAACGAGTAATGACGGGACCCAGTGGCGAATGCGGATGGCATATACGTACGTCAGTATATTTTCGTTCTTTGTAGTATGATCATTGATGGGACTGCGTTGATTCGGATCAATGCAAGTTAAAACAAACCTATTCTGATGTTGTTGGAACACTTTTCAAAAAGCTGTTATTGCAAGGACGTTTACTTTTGTTTTGCATCGTGGTATTCATTTGGAATATCCTGCTCCTCAGTCGACGAGGCAAGGGCCGAGATCCCTTCACCGGGAGTGACCCCTTGGACAGAAGTTTGCGTCAGGGCATTAACTTCACTATAGCCGATTACTTTTGCTTTGCACCGTGGTATTCAGTTGGAATATCCTGCACCCCATTCTACGGGGAAAGAGCCGAGATCTCTTCACCGGGAGTGACCTCTTTAGTAAAGGTTTTCGTCACTATATTTTCTAAAAAGCTATCCGTTCCTTCAACGATATCAAGTTCTTTACGTTAAAGGTTTTCGCCAGAAACCATTTGTAGCCCTCCGTCGTTTCATATGGGTAGTCAATAGTATTCAAGCTGTGTTTGTTGGCCAAAGTCAAGGCACAATGTTTGGTAGCTGTTGGTTATTCATATGCAGCATAGATAGATGCGTTGGTTTGGAACAGTCGTATAGCCTTGTTGGCCAAAGTCAAGGGCTTGTGCGGGTGGATTCGAATCAACCTGGAGAATGACGGGTAGAACTTGACATGTGACTTATGATTTGTTGGCCAAAGTCAAGGTCATAAGAGCATGGGGCAGAAATCTCATCGGGAGTTTCAAAAGTACTGAAACTTGTCAGATATGCGCATACCTTCTGGAGTGTGATACCGTGAGTGGATTCCGTCACGTTATCATGCGATGAGAGTTGGATCCCGATTCCCACTGATGAGTTGGTTTACTCCTCGGGTGACCCCGACTAATTCTTCTTTCAGGTTTGGAGAAGAATTTGAGGTACAGTGGGAGGTTTCCAGATTAGATAAATTGGTAACCATTCTGATCTAGGATAGAGTGCACGCTGAGTGTTTCTTTTCTCTCTCTCTCTGGCAGCGACCATTGACCCGACCCTAAGACTACGACTCAGTGACCAAGTTGACCGAACCTTCTTAACACTGGCTTTTGGATTGTCAGAGTTGCAGACCTCATTGCCACTCCTACTTTTACCCTTTTCTCCAGGACACCCCGTATTACTACGAACGTCCACTTCCATTGGACAAAACCATCGTATGGTTAGATACGAACTCGAAGGGATTCGAGGATGGTTTCCGGTTCTGGAGAAAATGGATAGGATTATTCAGTTGTCTTTTCCCTTTTACCTTTTCTCAAGTTGTGAGTACTCCTTGGTTTAGGAGATAGTACACCCATTACGCAAATTGGATAGTCTTCTTCCAAACCTTAGGCTGGTGCCGACCGGTAGGGAATGAAGAAAACCAGTTAGCCTAAACGGTGTACAGAAGGTATTAAGATTAAGACGAAGCAAGGGATTAGTAAGAGGGCAAAGTAAATTGCGACTGATATTCACGACCAAACCAAGTATTTCTTCGCCGATCCTAAATCACCTTTGTATTTCTCCAGGACACTCCGTATCACTACGAAGATCCACAGTTTATTTGGATGCTCCATCGTATGGTTATATAAGAACTCGAAAGGAACTTGCTCCAGTTCGGGGATGGATTCTGGTCCAGGAGAAATATGAATAAGGTTTATTCGGTTGTCTTTTATCTTCACCTTCTCTCGATTGCGAGTGCTCCTAGGATTAGGACAGTACACCCATTATGCTTATTGGATAGTCTTCTTCCAAACCATAGGCTGCTGCCGAACGGTAAGGAAGGAAGAAAACCATTTGGCCTAAGGGGTGTGCAGAAGGTAATGACTAAAGACATATAAAGGGATTTGGAGAGGTGGCAAAGAATTATACGGTTATAGTTGTGAATCTGGATAATGGAAGAGGCATTACTAGGAATACCAGGATACCCCATCGAAACATTTCAATGTTTCAAGTTCACTGTGTACTGTTAAAAGAAAACTGATTTCCCAATTAGACACTTGCTCCAGGGTATGTATTTACCAGGTATGATTCTCACATCTGTATGGTTTTACAGATGATGAGTGGGAGTAAGTTATTGGGAATTATGTGACTATCCTCATTATATCGGGATTCGTTGTAATCGGTGATATTTGAGGAAATCACCTGGGTTGTTTGCCGGTCGGCAAATATTTGGTTTTGAATATCCGCTGTTGTGCACCAATTTCAAATTGATATATCTGTACGTCTATTTTCATAGAGTGAGATATACCTTTTGATATTATGTCGATAACATTTACCTATATCAGTGGATGGTTAGGTAAGGAGCATTAAACAGCGATGTAATTCTTCTTAACCATAAGTACAGTTTTCAACCTACGACACACAGTGAAAGAGTTGTTAGACTCAGCGGACTTATACAGAGTATTGTATGTTGTCCAGTGTCCATTAGGACAGAGGGGTTGGTCCTCATACTATATTCTGTTTACTTTGAACTTCTCTAGTTCTTAGACATGTGTTTCGTAGAAACACAGAGTCTAAGTTTTGAGGAGTTATAGGTATTTGAATAAAGTAGAGAACCAGGTATTGCAAGTATCGGGATTCTTCAAAGTGATCGAAGATGTAGATACTTGTGTATGGTATTCAGATGATAGTAATGATTAAGAGAACTTGCTTCTCTTTCGGGTTACTCATAATTGGAAGCATTCCTAAGTTGAGTAACGCTGATCGGCCTCCTTCCATTTAGTTGACATGCACTGGAGACAGCTGCATGATTTGAATCTGGTTCAATTAAATCTGTGCCTCTGGTTCTATATTGGATATAGAACAGTTCATATCTTAACGATGTTAAGGTACGGGGAGTTGTCCGGCTTATGCTTAAAACCAGACACTGGACAACTCAGAGCACGTTTCTGTAATGGCAGTTTGTGGGTTGACCCAGGCTATGACGAGGGTTGACTTTCTACCATCTGGCAGATCAGTAGAAATATTGTTCTAGACTCGCCACAGTTTTATTAAAAATGGATTTTTTCAAAAACAGTAGTGGGAGTATGGTAGAACTGGAAGTGATTCCAGAACCGCAAACGATTACTGAAGATTTGATAAGGAACCTAAAGATTCAATCTGATTTGACATTCCATTGGCCACTCCGCAGATAAGGTGGGTAACTTCAGGCACCAGAGAGGTACTCCGGTAACCTCAAGGACGGTGACAGGGAAGTTCTTGTTTACCCACACTTGCCATTGCTGTTGTTCTAGGCTGCGAGACCCGGCAGGAGGATGAGTATAGCGTCGTTCTGAACTAGCTTCAGAAGTGTACGTGTATATGACTCTGCCAGAGGGTTGTCGTAGTCAGTGGGAGCAGCGGAAGCATTGGTGGACATCAGGCTTATGTCTATTTATAGACTAAAGCAGATGTAGCGGAGATAGATCATCTATTTCTGATGTGACAGTCATAGGTTTGACGTCATCAGAATAGGGGATGGATCTGTTAAGAAGGTAGTAGGAAGTGATATTCCTATACTACGATCGGTTATACTTTGGTCGTCACACAGTGGTTTCTCCACAAAGGACTTGGACATTATGTCAGACATACTGGTCACCGGATCTATGGTTTTAGATCTAGATTTGGGTGGTTTCCCAATCAGGGTACTTTGACAGCATTCTAAGAGTACTTAGAATGGACGACTCCTGGCACGGTAGTATACCTGCAGGTAATGGAGTCACCCTCTCTAAAGGTGTCTTATTGACTAAAGTAGAGAGGGATGTGCATGATTGGCAGATCACTTGCTTAGGCAATTGAGTCAATCATGAGATGTCAAGTACCACACCAGGTGTTGTTCTTGCACTAGATGCAATAAGTTGATATTGATCCAATCCTGGAGGAACAGTCGAAAGCAGTTTTAGAACATAAGTGGATGTTCTAAGGATATGATAACGACAGCCTCATTCGGGAGGCAGTTATCATTCCAGGCTTCCAAGGTGACATGGACGACAGGGTGATCGTCAGAGTTATAGTTTTCCTTCTGACGAGGGGCAGTATTTTGGACAGGTGGTCCAAGGCAATACTGAGGGTGGCATGGCGCAGGATACTGATTAAGTTCAGTTGACGATACAGTCTAAGAAGTTTGGATTTGGAGTTCATTTATGAGCTCGGTCCCATCAGACATCCAGACATTCTAAGACAGGTATTGCTCACTTCGGGAGATGGCTTTCTCCGCGAACTTGAGATATAGAGAGACATAGAAAGAAACATCTAGGCGGATCCACTCACTGAGGCTATTCCTCAAACGCAATAGTTTCGCAAACGGATTTTGTGAAACTGACTAGTAGGGGAGTTGGGTGTTCGGTATCACACGGGCTGTGAGTATGCGACATCGCAATAATTAGCCTTGAGTGCAAGTGGGAGATTGTTGGAGATAGTGCCCTCAGAGTCAATTATTGGATCACAGGCACGTGATTGCAATGATTGAGGGAGGACCTATCCCGGTAGGACAGTCTTACTCGAGATGATAGTTTGCTATCTGGTTTACCTTTATCATCGTGTACTGCTTTAGGTGACCTGACATGTCGCTATTGCACGTTGATAGAGCCCCTAGGATTCTTGCTTGACTGCCAGCAGTATGAGGGCGATCATATAAGTGAGAGCTGGAGTCTATAAGCACATCCTTAAAAGGTCCCTAGTCGTAGGAGTCTCGAGACAGGGCATCGATTCTCCAGAGTAGACTAGTGTATACAGTCGAGACCCCGACGAGGGGCGGTGGCCGGTCTCACAAGCCACTGGTGTCAGTTGGATCACCTAAGATGTATACAGGTGCTCATTGGGTTATGAGTACACCGGACAGGACTCGCCGGGAACATGCTAGTTGGTCTTATACCTGACGTCAGATAGCAGTTCCCTGGTGACATGTGTACAGGTTAGTTCATCGACCTGGGGATCGTCATTTGTCTCGTGTGAGTTCCCACTGTGCTTTGATTACTACCCTACCACGGCTCAAAGGAGTCGTGCAAACAGGTTTTAGTTGGGTACAGTCCCGAGCCACATGGAGGCAGTGAGCGGATCTTCGGGGGTTCGTCTCTCCCGGTATTGGGGGTGAGGTCGCGCTGTGTCTAGGAGAGCCATTACACGAAGTCCTTGGCCAAGGCAGGAGATTTACTGGTAGGTATTCCAGTAGTATCTCAGGGTGTTCTGGGCTACACTCTGACACGACTTGTACCGCTTTTGGGGGTCTGACTTTTACCAACCCCCTAAGCCCGACATGCGATGCTCATAGACGAACGGATCGGACTGTACGGATATTGTCACTGACAGGCTCAGTAGGGTGTCAGGATGAGTTCGCTCATCGACGTCCCTTTTAGTCAATAGCTGGTGGCCCGTCACGTATTGGCTTATACCTCTGACGTGCTAGTGGTTAAATCCACAGCCATAGTATTGACGAATCTTTAGAGTCCACCACACTTTCAGTTACTCAAGCTTTCCGGCGAAACGCTGTAGAGGCCGTATGGAGATATGGCAGGGTCCGATCAGATACGTGCGGTATTGCACGGATAAGGATCGGACGGTTTGTACTAATGGCCGTATGGTTATATGGCAGGGTTCGATCAGATACGTGCGGTATTGCACGGATCAGGATCGAACGGATTATACTAGCCGGCTTTGGCTTAAGCCGGTCCTAGTTTAGTACAGTGTAGATTTTGTCTCATTGCATTTGTATCCGGACGGAATACAGATGCGGGTGTGTATGCACAGTATGGGTTTTTTTCTGTAATTTATTACGGGACCAGTTTTCTGGAGTTGCCAGTTTGCATTCCGTTCCGGCCGGTTTTCCTTTGTTCTTTCCCGGCCGGACTTTTCCGATGGAGGGGGTTATTTGCAATTGTGCAAATAACATGTTGTGGAGGGGGTTTCTTGCTATTGTGTTGATTATGATATCTTTCATCCATCACTTGCATTAATTATGATTTGAATGGGTATGGGTTGATTAAAGTGTGAAGTATGGTTCATGTTTGTTTCAGGTCACCTCTTGATTTCTCCTACACTTACCTCCCTTCATGATTTACTTTGCCCACCACCATTTCCTAGCTCATATATGGCCGGCCATCATTTTGAGGGAGAGAGAGAGTGGTTCATTTTGTGAGGAGATTTATTTGTTCATATCATTTTTCCATGCAAAATTGATAGCTTCATTTCCCTCCAAAGCTCAATCTTCATTCCTCCATCCAAAGGCAACAAACTCCAAAGAGACTAAGCACTACACTTCCTACAGCACATCTTGAGCATGTCGAGTTGCCGGCTTCATGCCCGAGTTGCCTCGGTATTGAGGCGGGAGCCCGTAAAAGATGCAGGCGACGTGGTGCCCTTCCGGCGAGGAGGCGACGACCGGAGATCCCGCGAGGAGATCGGAGTGGAGATGAAGACCGGAGGACTCGGATCAGTCGGTATATCTCTTCCCCTTCTTGTTAGTAGCTTAGACTAGTTAATGGTTACAATCCGGGGTTTAGTGCGCGGTGGTGCCGGTTTGCAAAGTCCGCAAAATTTAAGTTTTTCACCGCTTCCGCGTTTGGCCGTCGGATCGACGGCCGGGGCGCCGCCGTGCACTTACAGAGGGTACATCTCCGAACTCCTCTGACACCTATCGTTGTAATCCTTCAATGACGTCAGAGAGACGACGGGTCCCGACGACCACACATTCATATGGACTGCGGGGTCCTTAAACTCGTGGACCGAGACGTCCTTAAACTAATATTGGACCCCCATGTCCCAAAACTGGCAATGGAACGCAATGTCCTTAAAATACCTATGGACCACTACGTCCCTAAACTGGAACAATAGTGCCTCCAAATGCTCTTTTTTCGGATCTAAACGATCCCGTTTAAGTTGATCTTAGCCTCAAATATGGCTAACGTATTCTTAAACCTTCAAACAGGCTTTAGTCCCAAATTGGACTATAGATCCCCCAATCAACTTTGGTTCAAGGGTACATCTCTGAACTCCTCTGACATCTGTCGTTGTAATCCTTCAACGTCGTCAGAGAGGTGATGGGTCCCGACGGCCATACATGCAATGGACCACCATGTCCCTAAACTGGAAATGGATCTAGACGATCCCGTTAAGTTGATCTTAGTCTGGAAACTAGACTAACGTATCTTTAACAAACGTTTAAGTTGATCTTAGCCTCAAAAATGGCTAACGTATCCTTAAACCAAAATCCAAAACCCAAATCTAAGAAAATACGGATTTGGACTAATCCACGTCCTACGGGCGACGGCATTACTCAGTCTCCGTATACAATCCACGGGCAACCACAAATAAAATAAACACACACGACACGAAGTGAAATTCTGGAGAAGGAGAAAGTGGCTACCGCGATGCGGTAGCGTAATTAACTGCAGGGGCTTGCGCCTGCAGGGAAGAGCGTCCCCACAATCAAAAACCCCTCTAGCAAGGGGGAATCTGACGAAGTCTGCTACATCGGCCGCATCCATCTAAACCTTCGATACACGGTGCCATAAATCAACTTGGCATCTTCGGAGAGGTGGACGGATAAAACCATATAGCATCTGCCCTGAATCTCAGGCCAGACGTCCTCACGTCGTCATCGCCGCCATTCGGAGGGGAACAGGTGGAAGTGTACATAGATCACAAGAGTCTGAAGTATGTGTTCACTCAGAGAGAACTGAATATGAGGCAGCGCCGATGGCTAGAATTAATGGTGGACTACGACTTGGACTTACAGTATCATCCGGGGAAGGTAAATGTTGTACCAGACACTCTCAGTCACAAGCCAGCAGTCATGATGTTGACCAGTCAGAAGAGCATCATTGAGGATTTTCAGAAGCTAGAACTAGAGGTTGTTACACCGAGTGCAATCAGGCAGTTCTGGCAGTTACAGGTGCAGTCTTCTCTTGTAGATCGCATTAAGGCTGCGCAGGCTGATGATCCTCGATTGAAAAAGTTCAGAGAGCAGGTGGAAGCCGGGCGGAAGACGGGCTTACTCATACATCGGGACGGTTCTCTAAGATTCGGTAGCAGACTTTACGTCCCCAAGGAAGATGTTCGAGAAGAGGTACTAGCTAAAGCTCATAGTTCGGCTTATTCTATACATCCGGGAGGCACAAAAATGTATCGAGATCTAAAGCAACACTTTTGGTGGAACAGAATGAAGCGGGAGATTGCACGGTTTGTATCCAGGTGTTTAGTATGCCAGCAAGTAAAGGCAGAACACCAGAGAACGACAGGACTGTTGCAACCGCTTCCAATATCCGAGTGGAAGTGGGAGCACATCACTATGGATTTTTTGACTGCCTTACCATGGAGTCCAAAGGGAAACAGTGCAGTCTGGGTTATCGTTGACCGTCTTCTGAAAGCTGCACATTTTATACCCTTTCGTGTGGGCCAGTCGACAGAGTCGCTAGCGGATAAATATATGCAAGAGGTAGTGCGACTTCACGGAGTCCCGGTCAGTATAGTGTCAGATCGAGACACCAGATTTGTTTCCAACTTTTGGAAGAGCTTACAGGAGAGTCTGGGTACACATCTCAAGTTCAACACAGCCTATCATCCACAGACGGACGGACAGTCCGAGCGTACCATTCAGACGCCCGAGGACATGTTGAGGGCTTGCATGTTAGACTTCCAGGTTCTTGGGAGGATCATCTTCATTTGGTGGAGTTTTCTTATAACAACAGTTTCCAAGCTAGCATCTAGATGGCTCCATTCGATGCACTCTACGGACGGAAATATCGATTCCCTGTTTGTTGGGATGACGTGGGAGAACGGAGATTACTAGGCCCCGAACTTATTGTTCAGACGGTAGATAAGGTCCAGAAGATCAGACAGCGCATTAAAACGGCTCAGGACCGACAGAAGAGTTGGGCGGATACCAGCAGGAGAGCGCTAGAATTTGAGGTCGGAGATCATGTGTTTTTGAATATTTCTCTTACCCACGGTGTTATCAAGTTTAGAGGTCGCGGGAAACTCAGTCCCCGATTCATCGGACCTTTTGAGGTGCTAGGGCGAGTGGGGACAGGTGGCCTATCGACTTGCCTTACCTCCATCGCTAGCTGATGTGCACAACACTTTTCATGTTTCTCAGTTGAGGCGCTATATTCGGGACGACAGCCATATTCAGGACCATTTAGAGTTAACACTGGGCACTGATCTGTCCTATGAGGAGCAGCCTACCACCATTCTCGATCGTCGGGAAAAGTACTGAAGAACAAAGTCATTCCCCTGGTTCGAGTTTCTTGGGTGGTCGTTCTCCCGGGGAGTGTACCTGAGAACGCGAGGAGGACATCCATGCACGTTTCCCGCATCTATTTGTATAGTGTGTTGTTCTGTTGTTTTCATTTTAATTTCGAGGACAAAATTTTTGTAAGGAGGGTGTGATGTAAATCCCTGGTTCAGAATAAAAATTTTCCGTGTTTTTCCCAATTTCCTTTGAATTTTTCTATTATATATATATATATATTCTTTTATTTTAATTATTACCTAAATTCTAATCCCAATCCTAATTTTATCCGGCCCAAACCCATGCCCGACCCGACCCGACCCGCTTCCCCCTCTCCTTCTTCCTCACTCCCTCTCTTTTTCCCGCCACAGATTCCCTCTCGCAACGGCTCCTCGCCTGCTTCTCACGCCCACGCCCGCTCCTCGCGCCCATCATCCCCACGACCCGCGCTCATCCGAGACCCGCTCACTCCCCAACGGGCACTTCCTCCAACGGCACTCGCCCACGACTCCGCTCTTCTCGCGCTCACTCGATACCCGATCCCCCACGACGACCGAGCGTTCTCCCTTCTTTTCCCCCTCGCTTTCCTTCTTCCTCGTTTTTCATTTTCTTACCTCCTCCAACTCAACCCCAATGACGCTTCCCTGCCCCGACCAGCACCAACACCGAGCCACAACACTCTCGCCTGCACAATCGCCTGAGCACCGCCGCGACCACCTCTCCAGCACCGCAACACCACCACCCTCCTCGACATCAAACCCACAACCTGAGCTCCCACTTCCTCCCAAACCAACTACAAACTCCACCTCAAACTGACCACCTTGTCACCACTATCACCGCCGGCCATCGTCTCTTACAACCGCCGCCGCCGAGCTCCCCAGCACACCACAACACCCTTCTCCATCGCCCCATCGACTCCACGACCTCCAAGCACCCAACTCCGAGCCATAGCACCCGAACCCAACACCCTCATCCCTACACCATAACCTGAGCTCCGAACCCCATCGCCTCCACGCCTCACCGACCATCTCCGAGCTCCCCCGTGACCTGCTCCCCCTCCCCAATCCACTAAATCTAAGCCCAGTACTGCCGAGCTCACTGCCGTCGCCGCCATATGAACTTTCCGAGTTCACTGTCGTAGTTGTCGTGTTCGTGCCGTGATCGTGCCCGTGTCGCGCCATACATTATCGTCGTCGCGATCGTCTGAGACAAGTGAACGCTAATCACTTTTTTATGCATGCTAAGTAATATTTTCAATTGGAAAAGAAATGAGCTTACATAATGCGAAGTATATGCCCATACACACACACACATATACATCGATAAAAATTATAATTCGATTATTTTAGCGAACCCTATTAGTTTGATTATATTGAATGGAACCCGACTAGGAATTTACTGACCCGTATTAACATCATTTACAATTTCACCGAATAACAACTAACTTGATCAATTAACCGAAACCGATGTTTTAACTGATAATCGTACATAACTTATGTGTTCGACGCAGTACATGAATGAAAACCCTATCTTAAATTACCGGAATTTATGATAGGCGAATTCCTTACTAATTGATGAACGTAGTGTAAGGATTTTCATTAAATGTATCGTGCTTATAATTCTGTAACATCGCCCCTAAAGACGACGCTAAAACTGAAGTTTTCCATGCAGGTTAACCCACTAAAATCATTGTAAAATTAAAGACTGGTTGGAACGAAACGTTCTATGGCTCATATCGAAGCCAACTCGATAATATAGACCCATATTTAGTTTATATTTCGATATCGATAGATTACGGCCATGAGAATTGACCGGGGATGCAACTCTGGACTGCAGTCCGGGGTAGCATTCTACGGGGGAACCCTGAATTTAAGCACCTGTACATACCTGTATAAAACTGAAAATGCACGAAGACTAATAGGGTCGCGTAGATAACTTAATTATCTAACATATGAATCTGGTCCCATGCATTTTCACCATCGTTTGATATTTAAATTATATTTTAAAGTGTCGCTGTGTTCTGCAGTTTCTACAGTAATATTCCTTACACCGTCACATTAAACTGAACATAATTTCTGATATAGAGGTGCGATTGATGCATTGGAAACTTAACTGACAGAACTAAATTTTATTCAACTAGGGAAATACCTGAATCTGAACATAATCACTGGTAAAATGCGCGCGAAGTTGGGCTTTCAGTTCTGAAACCGGAATTCCAGAAATCGATCGCTGCCTTACAATGATGATAATTCCCTAACCTGAACCCTGATCGACATGAAATAAATTTTACTGGTTAGATAATCAAGTGTACTTCGTACGCCTTTTATATTATTTTGGTCGATTGCATATGTGTGATTTATCGTAAATTTTGCAGGTTGTATGGCATTGGCCGTTATAGAATAGTGAATACATGTTCGGTGCATTTCTGTATATTTTCATGCTTGCTTTATACCTGCTTCTTAGTGATCATTCATATTGAAACCTAGCGACTGAATTGCATTGTCGATATAATAGTGTTAGTGATTGCGTTGTGGTAAGTACGACAGTGATATTGATAAGTGGAAAAGTGATTGAAAGTGACAGTGATACATATTTGTTCATAACCTATCTAATACCTGAGTGCATACTATAACCTGGGAAATGGGAAAATCAAGATGGAATTAAACTCGTATTTAGCGAGGGTACAGTGATTTAGAGGATGATCATTCTCTATCAGTGATATATAAACACACACACACACACACACACACACACACACACACACACACACACACATACATACTTTAGATCGTGGGCCTAACGGCACGGTTGACAGGGTTATGTCCTGGGTACAATGGACCGTAGTCACGGGCTTGCACGAGACCCTTTTTAAACACGAGCATCCTCTCCACCATTTGATTTTATTGACTTAGTGACCGATAAGTAGTGACATGCATATGGCCTAGTTTATTGACATGATACCTATATGGCACCATTCATATTCAGTTGATGTTTATTATACTCATATTCTGCAATTCATTGTACTCCTCATGTTTAATAATACTGCTCGCCCATTATATATGTTTATTTCTATATGTGTCGTCCTGACGACCTGAGTGTGCATGCTGTTAGTTATATGTATGCCCTAGAGGCCATTGCTGTACATACGATGTATATTGTAATGGATGCTTGGACATATATAGGGATGACTTTCTTGCTCGACATGATAGTATGCTATCTGGTTGTACTTTATCTTAACATGTACTCTGATTGTCTCTATATTACATGTTGATAAAGCCCTTAAGATATGTACTCGACTACTGGGACTATGATGAGATCATACTAGTGGGGCCACGGTAGTCGACGAGTACATCCTATAACTGTTCCTAGTCGAGGGTGTATCGAGACAGGGCATCGATACACCAGAGTAGACTAGCGTATACGCAACTTGACCCATATGATGGGCGATGGATGATCCCATATCCATCGGTGTTTGACATCAAGGATGGTGTACGGGTGCTCAGTGGAGACTGGGTACACTGGACGGACTCGCCGAGAACTCCCAGATGGTATTATACCTCACGTCAGATGGCAGTTCTCCGGTGACACTGGTACAGAGTAGTCTGTTGACCCGAGATCGTCATAGAGTATTGTGTAATTCCCACTGTGCTTTGATTTCCATCATACCACGTCCAAGAGGGCGTGCAAAAGGGTGGCTTTTGGGTACAGTCCCGAATCACATGGAGGCAATGAGCGATAGGAGGGGATTCGTCTCTCCCGGTATAGGGAGTTGATGTTGTGCTGTGTTCGATTGGCTATAACCGGAAATCCCTGGCCAGGGTTGCTGAGATTTACTGGTAAGTGTTATCAGTAGTTTATCGAACTGTTATAGACCTCATATCGACACGACTTATCAAGCTACTGGGGTCTGACGTTTACCACCCCTAGGCGAGATATGCGACATATCAGACGACGAGACCGGACTGTACGGGAGTGTTACTATTTGGATTCACAGAAGAGTGTACAGGCTTGCTTGTTGATCTTCTGAGCGCTCAATACCTGGGTGGCTGTTACGTTTAGCTGACCGCTTGCAGCTTGTGGGTGTTTGATATGATCATCACCTACTGCCGGCGTATTGACGATTCTTTAGAGTCCTACACAGAGGTTTCTTGGCCCAGGCAAAACGGAGTAGGAGCACATATGTGATATGTGCGGGACCGAGGATAATGCGATATGAGATACCGTATTCTATTCTCGCGATATTTGATATCAGCCGGATCATCGGATCAAGTGTTGATTCGATGAATCGGTACGGATAAATATTAGTCAGTTATATGCGATATAGCCGGATTGTCGGATGAAGGGTTGATTCGATAATTTAATGTATAATAATATATATGATATATTAAATTACATTATCTAATATTAGCTCACTAAAAGATTCTTTTTCTCACTCGGGTAATACATTGATATATATGCGATATATGTTAATTGTATTATTTTATTTGGTTACAATAAATATTATATATGTGATATATAATATTGTAACATGATATGATAACTAATGCAACATGTTTAGTAAAGATTAATCAAGATTAGGGTTTGATTTGGGTTAATGACTTCTAGTAGATTCTAGAAGGTTTTCTTTTTGTTTTGGAAAAGATATTTTCAAGTGACTCATTTCTTAACCTAACCCAAATCCTAGCCTTGGTTAATTCTCTACAATGGTTTAGACAACCATGGTTGCATTATTGATCATTATCTTATTTGCATTATTCATCACAAAAGGAATTCTATCATAATTCTATTATTCATCATCTTCTTCCTTCTTCTTTCTTCATGGAAAAAGCTTACTAGCTTTTTCCAAGTGATGAATAAATATGAGAAAAAGATAAATAAAGAGAGCAAAAATCCTACTTCATCATCATCATCTTCCCTTGCCATTTAGATGAAGGTGTTCACTGTTAGTAATATGTATGCCCTAAAGGCCACTATATGGATAGTGGAAACTTGGACATATTATCTATGGAGATAGATGAATTTCTTGCTCAACATGATAGTACGCTATCTGGTTTACTTTATCTGTACATGTAGATTTTGTTGGAGATAGTGCCCTCAAAGTCAATTATTGGATCACAGGCACGTGATTGCAATGATTGAGGGAGGACCTATCCCGGTAGGACAGTCTTACTCGAGATGATAGTTTGCTATCTGGTTTACCTTTATCATCGTGTACTGCTTTAGGTGACCTGACAGGTCGCTATTGCACGTTGATAAAGCCCCTAGGATTCTTGCTTGACTACCGGCAGTATGAGGGCGATCATATACGTGGGAGCTGGTAGTCTATAAGTACATCCTTAAAAGGTCCCTAGTCGTAGGAGTTTCGAGACAGGGCATCGATTCTCCAGAGTAGACTAGTGTATACAGTCGAGACCCCGACGAGGGGCGGTGGCCGGTCTCACAAGACACTGGTGTCAGTTGGTTCACCTAAGATGTATACAGGTGCTCATTGGGTTATGAGTACACCGGACAGGACTCGCCGGGAACATGCTAGTTGGTCTTATACCTGACGTCAGATAGCAGTTCCCTGGTGACATGTGTACAGGTTAGTTCATCGACCTGGGGATCGTCATTTGTCTCGTGTGAGTTCCCACTGTACTTTGATTACTACCCTACCATGGCTCAAAGGAGTCGTGCAAACAGGTTTTAGTTGGGTACAGTCCCGAGCCACATGGAGGCAGTGAGCGGATCTTCAGGGGTTCGTCTCTCCCGGTATTGGGGGTGAGGTCGCGCTGTGTCTAGGAGAGCCATTACACGAAGTCCTTGGCCAAGGCAGGAGATTTACTGGTAGGTATTCCAGTAGTATCTCAGGGTGTTCTGGGCTACACTCCGACACGACTTGTACCGCTTTTAGGGGTCTGACTTTTACCAACCCCCTAGGCCCGCCATGCGATGCTCATAGACGAACGGACCGGACTGTACGGATATTGTCACTGACAGGCTCAGTTGGGTGTCGGGGTGAGCTTCCTCATCGACGTCCCTTTTGCTCAATAGCTGGTAGCCCGTCACGTATTGGCTTATACCTCTGACGTGCTAGTGGTTAAATCCACAGCCATAGTATTGACGAGTCTTTAGAGTCCACCACACTTTCAGTTACTCAAGCTTTCGGGCGAAACGCTGTAGAGGCCGTATGGAGATATGGCAGGGTCGGATCAGATATGTGCGGTATTGCACGCATCAGGATCGGACGGTTTGTACTAGTGGCCGTATGGTTATATGGCAAGGTTCGATCAGATACGTGCGGTATTGCACGAATCAGGATCGAACGGATTTTACTTGCCGGCTTTGGTTTAAGCCGATCCTAGTATAGTACAGTGTAGATATTGTCTCTTTGCATTTGTATCCGGACGGAATACAGATGCGGGTGCGTATGCACAGTATCGGGGTTTTCCTGTAATTTATTACGGGACCAGTTTTCTGGAGTTGCCAGTTTGCATTCCGTTCCGGCCAGTTTTTCTTTGTTCTTTCCCGGCCGGACTTTTCCGATGGAGGGTGTTATTTGCAAGTTTGCAAATAACACTTTGTGGAGGACTTATTTGCATAAGGTTTGACATGATAAGCATCTTTGCTTTTCATGCATTTCTGTGATTAGATTAGATTTGATGAGATTAGGATGGATTTGAGGTTGATGTAAAGTTTAGTGATCATTATGTTTGGATGTGGTCACCCTCCTCCTTTTACTACCATAACCTCCCTTCATGCTTCATATCCTTGCTCCACCATTTTTTTCTAAGTATGATAGTTTTCATTAGAAAAGTGAGAAGAAGAAAAGAGAAGAAGAGAGAGCTTCATCTTTGAGAGAGGTTTTCATTCTTGATCTCATTCCATGCCAAGAAAAATGCAAGCACCATTTTTCTTATCCTTGTTTCCTCCATCATCCACAAATGGCAATAAACCCCAAAAGAGACTATGATTCTACACTACACATTCTACAGCATATCTTGAGCATGTCGAGTTGCCGGCTTCATGCGCGAGTTGCCTCGGTATTGAGGTGGGAGCCCGTAAAAGACGAAGGCGATGTGGTGCCCTTCCGGCGAGGAGGCGACGACCGGAGTTCCCGCGAGGAGATCGGAGTGGAGATGAAGACCGGAGGACTCGGATCAGTCGGTACATCTCTAACCTATCTTATTACTTTGCTAGATCTAGTTTAATGGCACGATCCGGGGTTTAGTGCGCGGTGGTGCCGGTTTGCTAAGTCCGCAAAATTAAAGTTTATCACCGTTTCCGCGTTTGGCCGTCGGATTGACGGCCGGGGCGCCGCCGTGCACTTACGGTGGTATCAGAGCCTCGCCATTAACATAGTCTAGCTTTGTGTAATGTGTTTATCAGTTCCGATCGATCGAAATGTCCAAAAACCCGTATTTTGTCACGACAGTTTTCTGTTGAAATTTTTTGGTCTCTAAAAATTTTTCAGGTTGTAAATTATTGATGTACTGGAAAATCTAAGACCTCTGTAAAATTTCGACGAAGTAACTCCACAGTGGGAGCGCGGAACCGCCGCGAAATCCTCCCTTCCGCCGCCCTTCCGCCGCGCACTGTAGGGTTTACTGCACCAATTTTTTACAGAGGCCTTCTGGGCTTAAAATATGGGTTTTGGAATGTTAAAGTTGGGCCAATTATTTCTGTGAGTGCTACAGTTTTCTTTGGGGCCCACTTGTTAATTGTTTGATCAATCGGAAAATTTTAAACACATTTTTCACAGTATTTACATTATATCTGCGACCGTGAATGTCACTTGATCGGTAAATCCAGTCTAACTGCTATAGCCCGGTTAGACGGATTTGCGAACGTGACTTTCACGTAGATGTTCTATGTATTTGCTGTGATGTTGCGGATCGGTCGTGGGGGATAGCCTGGATGCAATGCTAGTACAGTGCTGTTGTATTATGTACATTTGATATTGCAGGGCGAGCGTCCGACATGTGGACTGCCGTCACTGCCTGATTGTATTATTCTTTTGGGGCACGACCTGGTTGCGGTCGATGTACCCGGTGTATGTATATTTTACTTTCTGTACTAGGATTACCCCGCGGTGGGGTGCACGGATAGCCGGGTTCTGGAGGGCAACAAGCCCGCATCTCATGGCATTGAGACGGAGGGGGCTTCACTCTGGGATTGGCGGGCTATTCGCCGCACTCGTAGGGGGTACAGGTTGACCCAGGAGGGTTGCCCAAGTTGCCGGATTCCGTGGAGTGCTGGGTGGTCCATTCACGGAGCTGAAGGGGGCTGCCTCGCTTCAGGTTTTGGCGGGTAACTTGCCGCGCCCGTAGGGGTCTAGGATTTCATTGCACAGGCTATCCACACGACCAGGGGAACGTCGGGTTTCAGTAGTGGCTCTGTGAAACCCGGGGATCCCAGATATCTGTATTGTTCTGTGATGCTGTACATTTCTGTGATGTTGCATTTCTATTCACGCCTTGAGCGAAATATAATATATCGGTATATATATTAGTAGATGTTGTATATGTTTTTCATCCGCGCTAGTCCAGTCCCCGCTCTGTCGTTAGTAAGCTAACCTAACGAGTGACGACGGGACCCAGTGGCGAATGCGGATGGCATATACGTACGTCAGTATATTTTCGTTCTTTGTGGTGTGATCAATTGATGGGACTGCGTTGATTCGGATCAATGCAAGTTAAAACAAACCTATTCTGATGTTGTTGGAACACTTTTCAAAAAGCTGTTATTGCAAGGACGTTCACTTTTGTTTTGCATCGTGGTATTCATTTGGAATATCCTGCTCCTCAGTCGACGAGGCAAGGGCCGAGATCCCTTCACCGGGAGTGACCCCTTGGACAGAAGTTTGCGTTAGGGCATTAACTTCACTATAGCCGATTACTTTTGCTTTGCACCGTGGTATTCGGTTGGAATATCCTGCACCTCATTCTACGGGGAAAGAGCCGAGATCCCTTCACCGGGAGTGACCTCTTTAGTAAAGGTTTTCGTCACTATATTTTCTAAAAAGCCATCCGTTCCTTCAACGATATCAAATTCATTACGTTAAAGGTTTTCGCCAGAAACCATTCGTAGCCCTCCATTATTTCAGTTAAATATTCGGTAGTATTCATGCTATGTATTTTGACCTCACGCCAAGGCATAGTGTTTGGTAGCTGCCGGGTATTTATCTGCAGCATAGATAGATGCGTTGGTTTGGGACAGTCGTACTACTATTTTGGCCTACGTCAAGGGTATGTACGGGTGGGTTCAAATTAACCTGGAAAATGATGGGTAGAACTTGACATGTGACTTATGATATTTTGACCTCACGCCAAGGTCATAAGAGCATGGGGCAGAAATCACATCGGGAGTTTCAAAAGTACTGAAACTTGCCAGATATGCGCATACCCTCTGGAGTGTGATACCGTGAGCGGATTCCGTCACGTTGTCATGCGATGATAGTTGGATCCCGATTCCCACTGATGAGTTGGTTTACTCCTCGGGTGACCCCGACTAATTCTTCTTTCAGGTTTGGAGGAGAATTTGAGGTACAGTGGGAGGTTTCCTGATTAGAAAAAGTGATAACCATTCTGATCTAGGATAGAGTGCACGCTAAGTGTTTCTTTTCTCTCTCTCTCTTTGGCAGCGACCATTGACCCGACCCTAGACTATGACTCAGTGACCAAGTTGACCGAACCTTCTTAACACTGGCTTTTGGATTGTCAGAGTTGCAGACCTCATTGCCACTCCTACTTTTACCCGTTTTCTCCGGGACACCCCGTATTGCTACGAACGTCCACTTCCATTGGACAAAACCATCGTATGGTTAGATACGAACTCGAAGGAATTCGAGGATGGTTTTCGGTTCTGGAGAAAACGAATAGGATTATTCAGTTGTCTTTTCTTTTCACCCTCTCTCAGGTTGCGAGTACTCCTTGGTTTAGGAGTAGTACACCTATTACGCAAATTGGATAGTCTTCTTCCAAACCGTAGGCTGGTGCCGACCGGTAGGGAATGAAGAAAACTAATTAGCCTAAATGGTGTACAGAAGGTATTAAGATTAAGACAAAGCAAGGGATTAGTAAGAGGGCAAAGTAAATTGTGACTGCTATTCACGACCAAACCAAGTATTTCTTAGCCAATCCTAAATCACCTTTGTATTTCTCCAGGACACTCCGTATCACTACGAAGATCCCATTTTATTGGATAATCCATCGTATGGTTATATACGAACTCGAAAGGAACTCGTTCCAGTTCGGGGATGGATCCTGGTTCAGGAGAAATAGGAATAAAGTACATTCAGGTGTCTTTTATCTTCACCTTCTCTCGCGATGCGAGTGCTCCTAGGATTAGGACAGTACACCCTTTATGCTTTTTGGATAGTCTTCTTCCAAACCATAGGCTGGTGCCGAACGGTAGGGAAGGAAGAAAACCATTTGGCTTAAAGGGGTGTACAGAAGGTAATGACTAAAGACATATAAAGGGATTTGGAGAGGTGGCAAAGAATTATACGGTTATTGTTGTGAATCGGGATAATGGAAGAGGCATTATTAGGAATACCAAGATACCCCATCGAAACATTTCAATGTTTCAGTTCAACTGTGTACTGTTAATGGAAAACTGATTTCCCGATTAGACACTTACTCCAGGGTATGTATTTACCAGGTATGATTCTCACATCTGTATGGTTTTACAGATGATGAGTGGGAGTAAGTTATTGGGAATAGGGTAATCATCCTAATTATATCGGGATTCGTTGTAATCGGTGATATTTTGGGAGATCATCTGGGTTGTTTGCCGGTCGGCAAATATTTGGTTTTGAATATCCGCTGTTGTGCACCAATTTCAAATTGATATATCTGTACGTCTATTTTCATAGAGTGAGATATACCTTTTGATATTATGTCGATGACATTTACCTATATCAGTGGTTGGTTAGGTAAGGAGCATTGAACAGCGGTGTAATTCTTCTTAACCATAAGTACAGTTTTCAACCTACGACACACAGTGATTGAGTCGCAAGACTCAGGGGACTTATACAGAGTATTGTGTATTGTCCAGTGTCCACAAGGACAGAGGGGTTGGTCCTCGTACTGTATTCTGTTTACTTATGACTTCTCTAGTTCTTAGACAGGTGTTTCGTAGAAACACAGGGTCGAAGTTTTGAGAAGTTATAGGTATAAGAATAAAGTAGAGAACCAGGTGTTGCAAGTATCGGGATTCTTCAATGTGATCGAAGATGTAGATACTTGTACATGGTATTCAGTTGATAGTAATGGTTAAGAGAACTTGCTTCTCTTTCGGGTTACTCATAATTGGAAGCATTCCTAAGTTGAGTAACGCTGATCGGCCTCCCTCCATTTAGTTGACATGCACTGGAGACAGCTGCATGATTTGAATCTGGTTCAATTAAATCTGTGCCTCTGGTTCTATATTGGATATAGAACAGTTCATATCTTAACGTTGTTAAGGTACGGGGAGTTGTCCGGCTTATGATTAAAACCAGACTCTGGATAACTCAAGGCACGTTTCTGTAATGGCTGTTTGTGGGTTGACCCAGGCTATGACGAGGGTTGACTTTCTACCATCTAGCAGATCAATAGAAATATTGTTCTTCACTCGCCACAGTTTTATTAAAAATGGATTTTTTCAAAAACAACAGTGGGAGTATGGTAGAACTGGAAGTGATTCCAGAACCGCAAACGATTACTGAAGATTTGATAAGGAACCTAAAGATTCAATCTGATTTGACATTCCATTGGCCACTCCGCAGATAAGGTGGGTAACTTCAGGCACCCGAGAGGTACTTCGGTAGCCTCAAGGACGGTGACAGAGAAGTTCTTGTATACCCACACTTGCCATTGTTGTTGTTCCAGCTGCGAGACCCGGCAGGAGGATGAGTATAGCGTCGTTCTAAACTAACTTTAGAAGTGCACGTCTGTATGACTCTGCCAGAGGGTTGTCGTAGTCAGTGGGAGCAGCGGAAGCATTGGTGGACATCAGGCTTATGTCTATTTATAGACTAAAGCAGATGTAGCGGAGATTGATCATCTATTTCTGACGTGACAGTCATGGGTTTGACTTCATCAGAATAGGAGATGGATCTGTTGAGAAGGTAGTAGGGTGTGATATCCTGGTATATGGATGACATACACAAAGTAGGAAAAGAAACTCCTATACTACAATCGGTTATACTTTGGTCGTCACACAGTGGTTTCTCCACAAAGGACTTGGACATTATATCAGACATACTGGTTACTAGATCTATGGTCTTAGATCTAGATTTGGGTGGTTTCCCAATCAGGGTACTTTGACAGCATTCTAAGATTATTTAGAATGGACGACTCCTCGCACGGTAGTGTACCTGCAGGTGATGGAGTCACCCTCTCTAAAGGTGTCTTATAGACTAAAGTAGAGAGGGACGTGCATGATTGACAGATCACTCGCTTAGGCAATTGAGTCAATCATGAGATGTCAAGTACCACACCAGATGTTGTTCTTGCACTAGATGCAATAAGATGATATTGATCCAATCCTGGAGGAACAGTCGGATGCAGTTTTGGAACATAAGTGAATGTTCTAGGGATATGATAACGGCTGCCTCCTTTAGGAGACGGTTATCACTCCAGGCTTCCAAGGTGACATGGACGACAAGGAGGTTGTCAGAGTTATAGTTTTTCCCTCTGACGAGGGGCAGTATTTTGGACAGGTGGTCCAAGGCAATACTGAGGGTGGCATGGCGCAGGATACTGATTAAGTTCAGTTGACGATACAGTCTGAGAAGTTTGGATTTGGAGTTCATTTATGAGCTCGGTCCCATCAGACATCCAGACATTCTAAGACAGGTATTGCTCATTTCGGGAGATGGTTTTCTCCGCGAACTTGAGATTTAGAGAGACATAGAAAGAAACACCAGAGCGGATCGACTCACTGAGGCTATTCCTCGACCGCAATAGTTTCGCAAACGGATTTTGTGAAACTGACTAGTAGGGGAGTTGGGTGTTCGGTATCACACGGGCTGTGAGTATGCGACATCGCAATAATTAGCCTTGAGTGCAAGTGGGAGATTGTTGGAGATAGTGCCCTCAGAGTCAATTATTGGATCACAGGCACGTAATTGCAATGATTGAGGGAGGACCTATCCCGGTAGGACAGTCTTACTCGAGATGATAGTTTGCTATCTGGTTTACCTTTATCATCGTGTACTGCTTTAGGTGACCTGACAGGTCGCTATTGCACGTTGATAAAGCCCCTAGGATTCTTGCTTGACTACCGGCAGTATGAGGGCGATCATATACGTGGGAGCTGGTAGTCTATAAGCACATCCTTAAAAGGTCCCTAGTCGTAGGAGTTTCGAGACAGGGCATCGATTCTCCAAAGTAGACTAGTGTATACAGTCGAGACCCCGACGAGGGGCGGTGGCCGGTCTCACAAGCCACTGGTGTCAGTTGGTTCACCTAAGATGTATACAGGTGCTCATTGGGTTATGAGTACACCGGACAGGACTCGCCGGGAACATGCTAGTTGGTCTTATACCTGACGTCAGATAGCAGTTCCCTGGTGACATGTGTACAGGTTAGTTCATCGACCTGGGGATCGTCATTTGTCTCGTGTGAGTTCCCACTGTACTTTGATTACTACCCTACCACGGCTCAAAGGAGTCGTGCAAACAGGTTTTAGTTGGGTACAGTCCCGAGCCACATGGAGGCAGTGAGCGGATCTTCAGGGGTTCGTCTCTCCCGGTATTGGGGGTGAGGTCGCGCTGTGTCTAGGAGAGCCATTACACGAAGTCCTTGGCCAAGGCAGGAGATTTACTGGTAGGTATTCCAGTAGTATCTCAGGATGTTCTGGGCTACACTCCGACACGACTTGTACCGCTTTTGGGGGTCTGACTTTTACCAACCCCCTAGGCCCGCCATGCGATGCTCATAGACGAACGGACCGGACTGTACGGATATTGTCACTGACAGGCTCAGTTGGGTGTCGGGGTGAGCTTCCTCATCGACGTCCCTTTTGCTCAATAGCTGGTAGCCCGTCACGTATTGGCTTATACCTCTGACGTGCTAGTGGTTAAATCCACAGCCATAGTATTGACGAGTCTTTAGAGTCCACCACACTTTCAGTTACTCAAGCTTTCGGGCGAAACGCTGTAGAGGCCGTATGGAGATATGGCAGGGTCGGATCAGATACGTGCGGTATTGCACGCATCAGGATCGGACGGTTTGTACTAGTGGCCGTATGGTTATATGGCAAGGTTCGATCAGATACGTGCGGTATTGCACGAATCAGGATCGAACGGATTTTACTAGCCGGCTTTGGTTTAAGCCGATCCTAGTATAGTACAGTTTAGATATTGTCTCTTTGCATTTGTATCCGGACGGAATACAGATGCGGATGCGTATGCACAGTATCAGGGTTTTCCTGTAATTTATTACGGGACCAGTTTTCTGGAATTGCCAGTTTGCATTCCGTTCTGGCCGGTTTTTCTTTGTTCTTTCCCGGCCGGACTTTTCCGATGGAGGGTGTTATTTGCAAGTTTGCAAATAACACTTTGTGGAGGACTTATTTGCATAAGGTTTGACATGATAAGCATCTTTGCTTTTCATGCATTTATGTGAATAGATTAGATTTGATGAGATTAGAATGGATTTGAGGTTGATGTAAAGTTTAGTGATGATTATGTTTGGATGTGGTCACCCTCCTCCTTTTACTACCATAACCTCCCTCATGCTTCATATCCTTGCTCCACCATTTTTTTTCTAAGTATGATAGTTTTCATTAGAAAAGTGAGAAGAAGAAAAGAGAAGAAGAGAGAGCTTCATCTTTGAGAGAGGTTTTCATTCTTGATCTCATTTCATGCCAAGAAAAATGCAAGCACCATTTTTCTTATCCTTGTTTCCTCCATCATCCACAAATGGCAATAAACCCCAAAAGAGACTATGATTCTACACTACACATTCTACAGCATATCTTGAGCATGTCGAGTTGCCGGCTTCATGCGCGAGTTGCCTCGGTATTGAGGTGGGAGCCCGTAAAAGACGAAGGCGATGTGGTGCCCTTCCGGCGAGGAGGCGACGACCGGAGTTCCCGCGAGGAGATCGGAGTGGAGATGAAGACTGGAGGACTCGGATCAGTCGGTACATCTCTAACCTATCTTATTACTTTGCTAGATCTAGTTTAATGGCACGATCCGGGGTTTAGTGCGCGGTGGTGCCGGTTTGCTAAGTCCGCAAAATTAAAGTTTATCACCGTTTCCGCGTTTGGCCGTCGGATTGACGGCCGGGGCGCCGCCGTGCACTTACAGATTTAATCATTTACACATGTTGATAAAGCCCAAAGGATATTTGCTTGACTAATGTGATTATGATGCGGATCATACTAGTGGGGCACATGTAGTCTATAAGCATATCCTTGAACTGTTCCTAGTCGAGGGTGTATCGAGACAGGGCATCGATATTCCAGAGTAGACTAGAGTATACCATTCTTGTCCCATATGATGGGCGATGGATGATCCCATATCCATCTGGTGAGGAGACACCAAAGATTGTATGCGGGTGCTCAGTGGAGACTGGGTACACTGAACGGACTCACCGAGAACTCCTATGTGGTATTATATCTATCGTCGGATAGCAGTTCTCAAGGAACACTGGTACAGGTTAGTCTGTAGACCCGAGATCGTCATAGAGTCTTGTGTGACCTCCCACTATACTTTGATCTCCACCCTACCACGGCTCTACTGAGTCGTGCAAACGGTGGTCTTTGGGTACAGTCTCGAGGCGCATGGAGGCAATGAGCGATAGGAGGGGTTTCGTCTCTCCCGGTATTGGGGGTTGATGTTGTGCTATGCTCGATTGGCTATAACATGAAGTCTCTGGCCAGGGCTGCTGAGATTTACTGATAAGAGTTATCAGTAGTTTCTCAATCTGTTATGAGCCATACACCAGCATGACTTATTGAGTTACTGGGGTCGACGATACCATCCCTAGACTTGATATGCAGCATATCTGACGAAGAGACCGGACTGTACAGTAAGTGTTGCCAGTTTGCTCGACGGGAGTTTTTACAGCTTCGCTGGTTTTCTTCTGATCGTTTCAATACCCGGGTGGCCGTTATGTTTAGCTGATCTCTTGCGGCTTGTAGATGTTTGATATGATCATCATCTACTGCTGGCGTATTGACGAGTCTTAGAGTCCCACAATGAAGTTTCCTGGCTCAGGCAAAAAGATGTGGTGTGCATATGAGATATGCGCGGGACCCGATTAAATACGGTTATGTGATAACGTATATTTATCGGGCATTTTCTATTTGACGGATCGTATGAGATATGACCGATTTGGTAAATCAAGTGTTGATTTAACTAATTACATTTAGATTAATTTTTTAAGTAAATCCTTTTGTATGCATGCATGCATGCACATGATGATGTGCATGAACACATACATACATGCATAGTATCATGGTTGTTGATACAAGAATGGTGGCAATATAAGACTTATATTGAAGCTTTTAATTTGTATTTATCATTTTAAGTTAATGTAAAGAATATCCACTCATGCTCCTTTATTCCTTAGTGGGTAAGCTTTACTTAACTTAATGAAAAGAATTTCCACCCATGCTTAATTCTTTAGGAAAAGAATTTCCACTCACAATTATGGTGGTAATGGAATAATGGTGATTATTCCCTTCTTATCACTATAAATAGCTTCATATGTGATATGAAACAAGATGCACACAACAAGGGAAAAAATTGAGTGCAAGGGTGTGAAGAATACAAGTTATCATATGTGATATGATAGAAAGCTCAAGCCACCATTATCTTCTTCTTCCTCTCTTGATTTCTCTCTTGAGTGAAAGTTGACAAAAGAAAGGATTTCAATTGAAGAACATAAACCACATCATTATACTACACACATCTAGCCGATTTGTGTAGGGTGTTTACTCTACTTCGTTTGCGAAACAAGTAAGGTAAGGAGCTTTGGGCAAAGGGACTTCGGGTGGATCATCGTGGACAAGGAAGGCTTCCATCGATCCGTTACAAACTCTCATAGTGCCAAGGAGTCACCGAGGGAGATCTACAAAGGTTGTAATCTTTCCTCTTAGTGATAGTTTTACAATTGCATGTGATGCTTAGTTGTATAAATCCCTAAAACTTCTAGTTTCGATTCTTGTCGGGTTAACTTAGCACCTCTAAAATTTTGATTATGGCATGTGTGATGCTACCGAACCCTTGACGAGGTGCTAGGCCGGCCCAACAGTGGTATCAGAGCCAAGCTAGAGCTTTAGGCGATGCGTAGGCGATGTTAAACGTCCGATCGAACCACGAAACACCAATTTGGACCGCTCTCTGGAAATTTTTGAAAATTGGATTTTTCCAAATTAAAAGGTCTTAAAAAATTCAGCAGGCTATTTTAAAAATTACCATATAAAATTTTTTTAAAGATCTCTTCAAAGCGCCGCGGATGGGTGGCCAAAGCATGGCTTTTGCCGTGCATCCGCGGCCGTACAGTGGGGTCAGGAAAAAAGTTTTTATGCACAGGACCTGATTAATTCTGTACTTGCCTCTGATATATTTTAAACTCACTCAAGTGTTGAGTGTTCTGGAGATAAATTGTATTTGGTGATTCGATTGGAAAAGTTTAACTTCGTTCAGATTTTCAGATTTTTAGAACGTGTTGAAATGTTTGAACGAATATTAGAAACACATTTTTTCCCGTATTGGAAAAATTCCAAGTGTTGGATTTTTCCCTAGTTCGAAACTTTCGAAAAACATGCAAGCGTATTTGTGGACACTCTAGAAGAACATAACCTTAACTCGATTATGTGACCGTCAAAACTGTCACTGAACCTTAGGGTTTGTGGTGGTTTAGCGTTGCCACATGTGAGGCGTTGGTTTGGCCCTTCTACGGTTAATCCATAAGGGGCTGTGGCATGTTCTAGAAATTTTTGAACTCGGCTCAAGTGTTGTGCAGTTTGGGAAATCTTGGGTGTTTGTTTATTCGATCGAAAAGTTTAACATTGTCTATTTATCTGAAATGTGATACAATATGTGGAATTCATATAGTTAGGCATGAAATACGAAGTATGTGATATTTCGAATTTATGATGTCTAAGGTGATTGTGGATTCCAAATGTTGTAGTTTTTCATTTTATTTTCTGCGACCGTAAGTGTAGTATGTGGTGTATCGCCTTTTTCGTTGCAATACGTCAACGACAATCGGGATACGCATACTTACTTACGTTGATGATATGAGATATTATGTGTTGCTGAGATATGATGAGTAGGATTGTCGCGACTGAATAGCCGGGGGTTTTTATGTGAGATGAGAGTTTTATTTTTCATTCATGTATAAATCAATTGTATATTATTTACTTTTCCGCATTAGGATAGACCCAAGGAGGGGAGCACAAGTGACCGGGTTCTAGGGTTCAGTGGGAGGCCATCTCGAGGAGTCGAGACCGGGTCTCCTAAACTCTAGAATTGGCGGGATCACTTGCCGCTCTCGTAGGGGTCTAGGGGTGTGGGCTTGGCTATTCATCACGACCGTGGAATCCGTATTTTCTATTGTTGGCTCGATACAAAATACGGACATCCTAGATATCCTTTTATATGCTTCTGCTGTTGATATTCTGTAATGTGATTACTTAGTATCTGAGACGAATGGATTATTATTATATATATGATATATAATAAACGTTGCTTATATTTTACACCCGCGCTAGTCCTGCCCCGCTATGCCGTTAGTTAAGTAACCTAACGGTGCATAACGGGACACTGTGGCGAATGCGGATGGTATAAGTATACGTTCTATTCTGTGATGGCTTAGGAACTTAAATGATGGGATCACATTAATGAGATTAATGTAAAGAAAAGAAACCTAATGATGTTGCAGAATCGGATTTGAAACAAACTCGGCTTTTTATGAAAAATGCAAGTTTCAAGAAGATGCGGAGCTTAAGCCACTCCTTTTCTTAACCGTTTTGATTCTACAACGAGATCAAGTTCAAAGCGTTAAAGGTTTTCTTAAAAACCATCCGCAACCCTCCGTCATTTTAGGAAGTAGAGTACTTAGTATTCGTGCTGCGTATGTTGATTATAGTCAAGGCGTAGTGTACGGTAGCTAAGTGATGTCTTCCTACAAAGCATATGATGCGATTAGTTAGGACATTCATGTGATTATGTTGATCATAGTCAAGGGTCATATGGGTGGGTCTGATTAATCACGAAATGACGGGTAGAATTTGACTAGTACTTATGATATGTTGACCATAGCCAAGGTCATAAGTAACTAGGGGTAAAAACCATATCGGGAATTTCAAGAGTTGAAATTTGCAATGAGATTGCATACCATCTATGTGATAGTTGGATCTCGATCTCACTGTGAGTAAGTTTTACTTCCAGGAAAATTACTTCTGGCTAGTTTTCTTTTCAGGTTTTGAAAGAAAATTTGATAAAAGCAGTGGGAGACATTGATTAGATAAAATAATAACCAATCTAATTCTTTGAAAGAGCAATTCGCTAAGTGTATCCTTTTCTCTCTCCGAATGGCAGTTACAGATGTCAGGACTTAAGCTTCTACTTGAGAAAAATAAACTGACAGGACCAAATTATAAAGAATGGTTGAGGAACATAAACCTTGCACTTTCATATGATAAGGTATCATATGTTCTCAATACTGAAGCCTCACCCGTCCCAGGACCTGAATCATCTGTCGCGGATAGAGAGATCCGAAAAACTTGGGAGATTGACTGCAACACGGCCAAGTGCCTCGCGCTCGCTTCTATGGACAATGTCCATCAGAAGCAACACGAGAATATGGATGTGCAATCTATCTTTCTTCACACAAAGGAGTTGTATGAAGAGCAATCTCGTACTTTGAGATACGAGGCATCTAGAAAGTTGTTTCAGATGCGAATGGCCGCTGGTGCATCAGTTGGAGACCATGTTTTGAAGATGATTGGTCTTATTGAAGAACTTGAGGGACTGGGATGGACTATGGATAATGAGCAATATACGGATATTGTTCTACAGTCTCTCCCCCCTGCCTTTGCTCCGTTCACAGTAAATTTCAATATGAATGGTTTGGAGAAATCATTGCCTGAACTTCTCAATATGTTGAGAAGTGCAGAGAACACGTTGAAAACGGCAAGGACTCCTGCTCTGCTTGCTGGGCCATCTTCCTCTTCATTCCCAAAAGCTAAGGCCAAGGGAAAGAAAAAGAAGAAGTCCATCAAACAGAAAGGTGGAGTTAGAAAGGCGAAGGGGAAAGACAAAGTAGGGGCTATGGGAAGTGGAAAAGGAGAATGTTTTTACTGTAAAAAGTCAGGACATTGGAAACGCAACTGTGCTGAATATCTTGCTGATCTCAAGAAGAAGAAGCATGCTGATGCTTCCACTTCAGGTGTGTTTGTAACTGAAAACTGTTTTTCTTTAAACTCTGCATCCTGGGTATTGGATACCGGTTCTGGTTCTCACATCTGCAATTGTATGCAGGGATTGAGAAATAGTAGAGTTTTAAAAATTGGAGATCATACTCTGCGGATTGGAAATGGTTCCAATATACATGTTGTATCCGTGGGAGAGTATCATCTAGGGTTGCCTTCAGGAAGTATTTTGGTTTTGAACCCGTGTTATTTTGTACCAAGTATGCTGTGTAACATAATATCCGTTTCTTTGTTGGACAATGAAGGATATCATTTTATGTTGCAAAATAATGTTATGAACATTAACCTGAATCAAGAGTTGATTGGGTTTGGTACATTAAATAACGGTATTTACATCCTGAACCAACACACAGTTTTAAATATACAACATACTAGTAAAAGAAAGTTTTCAGATATAAATGAAGCTTTTCTTTGGCATTGTAGACTTGGTCATATTAACGAAACAAGACTAAACAAGCTACATAAAGATGGATATTTAAATCCGTTTGAATATAAATCTTATGCGACTTGCCAGTCTTGTATCAAAGGTAAAATGACCAAAACTCTGTTTAGTGGACACGGAGAGAGAGCTGGTGAACTCTTAAGTCTCATACATAGTGATGTATGCGGACCAATGTCTACACATGCAAGAGGTGGTTTTTCATACTTCATCACTTTTACTGATGATTTCTCAAGATTCGGACACGTGTTTTTGATAAAGCACAAATCTGAAGCTTTTGAGAAATTCAAGGAGTATAAACTTGAAGTAGAGAAGCAAACAGGCTTGAGCATCAAGAAACTTCGATCGGATCGAGGTGGAGAGTATTTAAGTACAGAGTTTCTAGACTTCTTAAAAGAGAATGGGATTCTCTCTCAGCTCACTCCTCCTTACACACCGCAGCACAATGGTGTGTCAGAACGGAGGAATCGTACCCTATTGGATATGGTACGATCCATGATGTGTGATGCTGAGTTACCGCTTTCCTTTTGGGGACATGCATTGGAGACAGCAATGTATCTATTGAACAGGGTGCCAACCAAGACCGTGTCTACCACTCCATATGAGATGTGGAATGGAAAGAGACCATCTCTTAAAAGGTTTAGGATTTGGGGTTATCCGGCTTTTGTTAAAAAGCAGAATCCAGACAAACTCGAGACACGATCGGTCATGTGTAAATTTGTGGGGTATCCAAAACATTCGTATGGATATCTATTCTACCACAAATAGGAACAAAAGGTGTTTGTTGCTCAGCATGCCACATTTTTGGAAAATGAGTTCTTTACGGAAAGTACTAATGGCAATGTGGTAGAACTAGAAGAGGTTCTAGAGACACAAATTACTCAGGAGGAATTGGTTGAAACTGATGTTGCAGTAGAACTTCAAGAACCTCAGCCGCTCAGGAGGTCTAGTAGAACTTCTCACCCACCAGAGAGATACTATGGGTTTCTCATAGATGGTGATAGAGAAGATTGCATCATGGATGATGATGACCCTACTAGTTTTCAGCAAGCTATCATGAGTGGTGACTCAGTGAAATGGCTGGAAGCAATGAGATCCGAAATGGAGTCAATGTACACCAACAAAGTATGGACTTTGGACGTTGCGCCTCCTGGGATAAAACCCGTTGGGTGCAAATGGATTTTTAAGAGAAAGATTGGTGTAGATGGACAGGTAGAGACCTATAAAGCAAGGCTTGTAGCGAAAGGTTTTCGTCAAAGACCAGGCTTGGACTATGATGAAACTTTCTCTCCGGTAGCAATGCTTAAATCCATTAGGATCCTACTTGCTATTGCTGCTCACTATGATTATGAAATCTGGCAGATGGACGTGAAAACTGCATTTCTAAATGGTGATTTAGAAGAATGCGTTTTTATGGATCAGCCAGAGGGCTTCATTGATAGTGGGAGCAGCGGGAAAGCATGTAGATTGCTTAAATCCATTTATGGATTAAAGCAGGCCTCAAGGAGCTGGAACATCTGCTTTGATGATACAATCAAAGAGTTTGATTTTGTCAGAAATGAAGATGAACCATGTATTTATAAGAAGATTGTAGGGAGTACTCTCACATTCCTCGTATTGTACGTTGATGACATTCTCCTGATAGGAAATGATGTTCCTATGCTACAATCGGTCAAACTATTCTTATCACAAAGGTTCTCCATGAAGGACCTGGGTGATGCCTCGCGCATTTTGGGCATTAGGATCTATAGAGATAGATCCAAGAGGTTATTGGGACTGTCCCAATCAAAGTACATAGACACCATTCTAAAGAGGTTTAGTATGGAAGATTCCAAGCGTGGTGCCTTGCCTGCTAGTCATGGAATCACTCTCTCTAAGGACTTCTGTCCGAAGACTGATGAAGAGAGAGCTCGCATGAGCATTATACCCTACGCTTCAGCCGTGGGATCTATAATGTATGCGATGTTGTGTACTTGCCCTGATGTAGCTTATGCACTGGCTGTAGTAAGCAGGTATCAATCCAACCCAGGGGAGAAACATTGGATAGCAGTGAAGAACATTCTTAAGTACTTGAGAAGAACTAAAGAATTGTTCTTGGTGTATGGTAATGGGGATCTCCAGATGGAGGCCTTTACCGATTCAAGCTTCCAAAGTGACAAGGATGACAGTAAATCAATCTCAGGGTTTGTATTTACCCTAAATGGAGGAGCGGTTAGTTGGAAGAGTTCCAAACAGGACACCGTTGCAGACTCCACGATGGAAGCTGAGTATATTGCTGCAAGTGATGCTGCTAAGGAAGCCGTCTGGATGAAGAAGTTCATTACGGAACTAGGAGTAGTTCCAACCATTGTTGATCCAATACCATTGTATTGCGATAATAATGGAGCTATAGCATTAGCTAAAGAACCAAGGTCCCATCAGAAATCTAGACACATCCTAAGGAGATATCATCTGATCCGGGAGATAGTAGATCGCCAGGAGATCGAGATTCGGAGAGTAGATACAAAGGATAACACAGCGGATCCATTCACCAAGGCACTTTCACAGCCTCAGCATGAGCGACTGTTTGAAATGTTGGGTAAGAGATACGCCAATAACTGGCCTTAGTGCAAGTGGGAGATTGTTAGTAATATGTATGCCCTAAAGGCCATTATATGGATAGTGGAAACTTGGACATATTATCTATGGAGATAGATGAATTTCTTGCTCAACATGATAGTACGCTATCTGGTTTACTTTATCTGTACATGTAGATTTAATCATTTACACATGTTGATAAAGCCCAAAGGATATTTGCTTGACTAATGTGATTATGATGCGGATCATACTAGTGGGGCACATGTAGTCTATAAGCATATCCTTGAACTGTTCCTAGTCGAGGGTGTATCGAGACAGGGCATCGATATTCCAGAGTAGACTAGAGTATACCATTCTTGTCCCATATGATGGGCGATGGATGATCCCATATCCATCTGGTGAGGAGACACCAAAGATTGTATACGGGTGCTCAGTGGAGACTGGGTACACTGAACGGACTCACCGAGAACTCCTATGTGGTATTATATCTATCGTCGGATAGCAGTTCTCAAGGAACACTGGTACAGGTTAGTCTGTAGACCCGAGATCGTCATAGAGTCTTGTGTGTCCTCCCACTATACTTTGATCTCCACCCTACCACGGCTCTACTGAGTCGTGCAAACAGGTGGTCTTTGGGTACAGTCTCGAGGCGCATGGAGGCAATGAGCGATAGGAGGGGTTTCGTCTCTCCCGGTATTGGGGGTTGATGTTGTGCTATGCTCGATTGGCTATAACATGAAGTCCCTGGCCAGGGCTGCTGAGATTTACTGATAAGAGTTATCAGTAGTTTCTCAATCTGTTATGAGCCATACACCAGCATGACTTATTGAGTTACTGGGGTCGACGATACCATCCCTAGACTTGATATGCAGCATATCTGACGAAGAGATCGGACTGTACGGTAAGTGTTGCCAGTTGGCTCGACGGGAGTTTTTACAGCTTCGCTGGTTTTCTTCTGATCGTTTCAATACCCGGGTGGCCGTTATGTTTAGCTGACCTCTTGCGGCTTGCAGATGTTTGATATGATCATCATCTACTGCTGGCGTATTGACGAGTCTTAGAGTCCCACAATGAAGTTTCCTGGCTCAGGCAAAAAGATGTGGTGTGCATATGAGATATGCGCGAGACCCGATTAAATACGGTTATGTGATAACGTATATTTATCGGGCATTTTCTATTTGACGGATCGTATGAGATATGACCGGTTTGGTAAATCAAGTGTTGATTTAACTGATTACATTTAGATTAATTCTTTAAGTAAATCCTTTTGTATGCATGCATGCATGCACATGATGATGTGCATGAACACATACATACATACATAGTATCATGGTTGTTGATACAAGAATGGTGGCAATATAAGACTTATATTGAAACTTTTAATTTGTATTTATCATTTTAAGTTAATGTAAAGAATATCCACCCATGCTCCTTTATTCCTTAGTGGATAAGCTTTACTTAACTTAATGAAAAGAATTTCCACCCATGCTTAATTCTTTAGGAAAAGAATTTCCACTTACAATTATGGTGGTAATGGAATAATGGTGATTATTCCCTTCTTATCACTATAAATAGCTTCATATGTGATATGAAACAAGATGCACACAACAAGGGAAAAAATTGAGTGCAAGGGTGTGAAGAATACAAGTTATCATATGTGATATGATAGAAAGCTCAAGCCACCATTATCTTCTTCTTCCTCTCTTGATTTCTCTCTTGAGTGAAAGTTGACAAAAGAAAGGATTTCAATTGAAGAACATAAACCACATCATCATACTACACACATCTAGCCGATTTGTGTAGGGTGTTTACTCTACTTCGTTTGCGAAACAAGTAAGGTAAGGAGCTTTGGGCAAAGGGACTTCGGGTGGATCATCGTGGACAAGGAAGGCTTCCATCGATCCGTTACAAACTCTCATAGTGCCAAGGAGTCACCGAGGGAGATCTACAAAGGTTGTAATCTTTCCTCTTAGTGATAGTTTTACAATTGCATGTGATGCTTAGTTGTATAAATCCCTAAAACTTCTAGTTTCGATTCTTGTCGGGTTAACTTAGCACCTCTAAAATTTTGATTATGGCATGTGTGATGCTACCGAACCCTTGACGAGGTGCTAGGCCGGCCCAACATTCACATCATTTCATGAGTGTTAGCTTGTGTTAACGAAACTTCAAGGTAGATCATCTTTGTATCGAAGATCGGAAGCAAGACTGCATCTTTCTCTTCGTGGAACCTCTCGAGAGTCCGGAACCCGATGATCGCAGCGAAGGGACCACAACACGGAGCTTATGAAGTGAAGGACCAGATCTACAAAGGTTGTAATCCCTCTCACTTAGTGTTAAAGTGTTTAACATGTTAGTTTTCGCCTAATCTCTAGTTTAAAGATCCGTATTCGGGTTGTTCGGCACGGCTAATTTTTAAATCGGGCATGGTTGATACCTCGTAGAACCTTGTGCGCGTGCATAGCAACCCTACAGTGGTATCAGAGCCAAGCTAGAGCTTTAGGCGAAGTCTAGTCGAAGTTTAAAGTCCGATCGAACGCCGAAACCCCGACACGGAACCCTCTCTGTACATTTTTCAAAAATGTGGTTTTTTCTGAATTAAAAATTCTCAGAAAATTAAGCAGGAAAAACTAAGAATTACTGTGAAGTACGGACCTCTAACTCGAAAATTTGACCGCGGAACCGCGGCGAAACCATGGGTTTTGCGGCGGTTCCGCGGCCAAAATTTGGACTTAGTCCCTGAAATTTCATGTAATTATTTTTATGCCCTTTATTGTTAATTTTGTCTGGGAATATTTTAATTCCACTCAAGTGTTGAGTTTTCAAGGGTTGTATTGGGGAATCGTTGATTCGATCGGATAATTTAACTTTTTTTAGTTTGTCCGGATAATTTTAGAAACTGTTAAAAAGTTCGAACGGATATCAATAACTCACTTTTTCCCCTGTCGGAAAATTTTTCAAAAGTTGGATTTTTCCTCGTGTTTAAGAACGTTCTAAGTCGTGCAAGTAACGCGGTGGACCCTCTAGAAGACAACAAACCTTAACTCGATTATGTGACCGTCTTGAACTGCTTCTGAACCTTAGGGTTTGTGGCAGTACGGCATGCCACATGTGAGGCGTTGGCTTGACCCTTCTACGGCTGGACCATTGGTGCTGTGGCATGTGATGGATGTTTTTAAACTGATTTCAAGTGTTGAGATATATTGGGGAAATCTTGGGTGTTTGATTATTCGATCGGAAAGTTTAACTTTGTCTATTTATCTGGAATGTGATACAATATTTGGAATCCACAGGTAGTTATGAGATAACTAATTTGAATATTATAAACATAGCAGTTTAGTCTCAAATGATCAGTTGCCACGGAATTTTGATGTGATCAAAAGTCCGTCGCAATCACGTAGCGTACGCGGATACTCGTCGGATAAACTTAATAGACAGCTACACCTCTTAGCCCCGACCAAGTGACTGTAGGAGAACCCCGTCGCCAAAAGCATCCGTTCGGGTGCTCGCGGCAGCGGTGTTCCGCCTTAGTGCACTTCGTCGACGGCATCAGGGGTGCGGCCGTCTACTAAAGTTTGCGACGAGCATTCGATCAGGATGTCGGGAATCTTGTTGAATTGCCCGACTTGATATTGAAAAGTGTTTTCGATAATGAGACTAAAATACGGGGCTTATAATTGTTAGGCATGCGATGTCTAAGGAATTCATTTGGTTAGGCATGCGATGTCTAAAGAGGTTGCGGATTCCAACTGTTGTAGTCTTACACTTTCTTTTCTGTGACCGTAAGCGTAGTATGTGGTGTATCGCCGGCTTCGTTGCTATACATCAACGACAATCGGGATACGCATACTTGCTTATGTTGATGATATGAGATATTATGTGTTGCTGTGATATGTTATATTGGATCATCGCGTTTTAAATAGCCGGGGGTTTTATGTGAGATGAGAGTTTTTCTTTTTCATTCATGTAAAATTCATTTGTATGTAATATTCTTTTATTGGGGCACTTCCAGGTTGCGGAAGATGTCACCGTTGTATATTATTTACTTTTCCGCATTAGGTAGACCCAAGGCGGGGAGCACAAGTAACCGGGTTCTAGGGTCCAGTGGGAGACCATCTCGAGGAGTCGAGACCGGGTCTCCTAACCCTAGAATTGGCAGTGTTGCTTGCCGCTCTCGTAGGGGTCTAGGGATGTGGGTTTGGCTATTCATCGCGACCGTGGAATCCGTGTTTTATACAGGCTCGTACTAAAACACGGACGTCCTAGTATATCCAATATTTCATATATGTTTCTTCTGCTGCAATGTTCTGTGATGAGATCATATTACTGCCTGTGACGAATGTTTATATTATATATATGAGATATATGTTATATTGCAGATTTCGTTTCAAATGTGATGCTTGTGAAGCATAATAAAATGGGACTTCATTAATAAGATTAATGAAACTAAAAGAAACCTAAGATGTTGTAGAAACTTGTTTTAAAAACTGGTAGCTCTAGTTCTTGCTTTGCATAGCGGTGTTCCTTGTAGAACATCCAGCACCTTATTCGATAAGGAAAGGACCGAGATCCCTTCACCGGGAGTGACTCCTTTAGCAATAACTGGCAGATGCTACAAACTCGGTTTGTCTTTTGATTGCTTCTATAGTTCTTGCTTTGCATAGTGGTATTTGTGAAATATCCTGCACCTTATTCGATGAGGAAAGGGCCGACGATCCCTTCACCGGGAGTGACCCCTTTAGCAAAACTAGAAAAGCCTCAAAAACACTCCATTTAAAAATCACTCGATTCTACGACGATATCAAGTTCATTACGCAAAGGGTTTTCATAAAAACCTGTCGTAGCCCTCCGTCATTTCAGATAAGTCCTACTTAGTATTCGTGCTACGTTTGTTGGCCTGCGTCAAGGCGTAGTGTGCGGTAGCTAACTAGTATTTATCTGTTTATGCATATGATGCAGATTGGATTAGGGTAGTCGTGCAACTTTGTTGGCCTGCGTCAAGGGTCGTGCGGGTGGGTTTAATTCAATCAAGAAATGACGGGTTGAACTTGACTAGCAGACTGTGCTTTGTTGGCCTGCATCAAGGTCATGGGACGCTAGGGGTAAAATATTATTGGGAATTTCAAGTGTTGAAATTTGCAATGAGATTGCATACCTTCTATGAGATAGTTGGATCCCGATACCCGCTGCGAGTAAGAGTTACTCCTGAGAGAGTTTTACACATTACAATTAGCCGATCAAGTAGGTGTCTAGAAAGGTGTTAACGGGGTTACGCCCCTGGGAAAATGAGGTTTACTTTAATTAGGTTCGTGCGAAAGCACGGGGGACCTCCCTCAAAGTACCGACATTGGCCTGGCTGAAAGATTGGCGAACTTGTAGCGTGTAATTAATCCCGGCTAGTCTTTCCTTTTAGGGTTTGAAGGAAGATTTGACTAAAACAGTGGGAGACATCCTGATTAGATATATTAGATAACCAATCTAATCTTGCAAGAGCATACGCTGAGTGTTTTCTTCTCTCTCTCTCTCCAGGTAGCGACCATATCACGCCTTAATCAAGATAATAATACGGATATATTGACTGAACCCGCTTGTTATACTGAGCTGGGGAACGTTGGTCCCGCTCCAACTTATAATTGTTATAAGACAGAGCAGGAAATTGGGGATTACCAGAATTCCCGTGCCGCCCAAACGAAGAAAGTGCATTCTGATGCATCTTCTTCGGGTGTGTTCATTACAGAGAACTGTTTCTCAGTATCCTTTACGTCCTGGGTATGTGATACCGGATCAGGATCCCGCATATGTAATCTGTTACATGGGCTACATAAAGGTAGAGAACTGAGAACGGGTGATAAGTTTCATGAGACAGAAAACGGTACAAGTGTTGCAGCCAAGTCTGTTGGTCACTATCACCCTGTATTACCTGAATACATTGATTCTGAACGAATGTTATTAGATACCGAACCTGATATACAACATCATATCAGTCTCTTTATTAGTAAAGAAGTGATATAATTTTGTATTGTTGGATAATGTTTTGAACATTTCCTATATCAAGAGTTGATCGGTTCAGGCACGTATCTAAAAGCATTGACGTTCTAAATCAAACTACAGTTCTTAGTTTACAGAACACACACGAGAGGAAGAGTTCAGAAATGAACGAATCCTTCTTGAGGCATTGTAGACTAGGTCATATCAATGCGACCCGGCTAGCTAAGTTACATTTAGATGCATATTTAAATCTGTTTGAATTTACATCTTGTGAAACTTGCCGGTCATGTCACAAAGATAAGATGACTATAGCTCTGTTTATTGGAAACAGAGAAAGAGTTAGTGAACTCTTGGGATTGATACATGCTGATGTATGAAAGTCTCCTGTCTACACATTCCAAGACTGGTTCTTTGTACTTCATTATATTCTCTGATGATCTCTTAAGATTCAGACATATGTTCCTGCTGAAACACAAGTCCGAACCTTTTGAGATATTCACAGAATATAAGTTAGAAGTAGAGAACCAAAATACGGGTATAAGTATTATGTCCTTTGATGAGATCAAGGAGGAGAATACTTGAGCACGGAATTCCTGGACTATTCTAAAGGAGAATGAAATTCTCTCTCAGCATTACTCCTTTGTATACACCATGGCACTATGGTATATCGGGGCGGAGCAATAACACCTTATGTGATATGGTGTGCTCTATGATGAGTACTACTGAGTTTCCTATTTCCTTTTGGGAGTTATGCACTTGAGAGCTGCATACTTATTGAATAGGGTTCAAATCAAATCAGTTACCTACCACTTCATATGTGATATGGAAAGGGAAGAGCCCATATCTTAAGTTGATTAAGATTTGGGGTTGTCCGGCCTATGTCTAAAAGCAAAATCCGGACAAGCTCGAGGCAAGGTTTGTTATGTAGAACTGGAAATGTTCCAGCTATACAAACTGCAGCTGATGATTTAGTAGAACCAAAGGATTCAATAGTAACCAACGAACCTCGGCCTCTCCGCCGATCTAGTACGGTTCCTCACCCACCTGAGAGATACTTCGGTTTCTCTATTACAGTGGGAGCGAGGATTGCATCATGGGATGATGACCCAACTAGTTTCGGGCTGGCCATCTGGAGTGGGACTCTGTAAGAATGGCAGGATGCTTAACGATCTGAGATGGAATCCTTATACACCAACAAAGTATGGACTTTAGTTGCTTTATCTGAAAGGTTAAATCCCCATCAGGAGCAAGTATATCTTGAGAATATTACTTGGTGTACATGGAAAAGTTTAGACTTTCAAAGCTAGACTTGTTAAAGGTTTGCATCGTAGACCAGTTGTGGCTTATGATGAAACCTTTTCTAAGGAGCTATGCTTAAGTCCATCCAGATCCTACTTGCCACGGCTACATACTATGACTACGATATCTGGTGGTTGGGTGTCATGACTGCTTTTCTAAATGATGATTTAGAAGATAGCGTCTATAAGTACACAGCTAGAGGGCTTCGTAGACAGTGAGAGCAACGGAAACGTGTGCAAGATGCTTTATAGGATAAAGCAGGCATCGCGGAGTTGGAACATCTGTTTTGATGTGGTAGTCAAAGAGTTTGACTTCATCAAAATGGTAGATGAACCTTGTATATACAAAAAGGTAGTAGGGAGTATGGTGGTGATCCTCGTAGAGTACGTGGATGACATACTCTTGATAGGGAAGGAGTTTCCTATGCTACGCTCGGTCAATCTCCGCTTATCACAACGATTCTCCATATAGGATCAAAGCGATACCTCCTAAATCCTGTGTTTTGGATCCATGAGATAGATCTAATTGGATGTTACGATACTCACTAGTTGTAGTGATATGGTATCAATCGATCCTGGGAAGAATCACTGGAAAGGTTCCAGGGTGATAAGAACGACTGAATGTCAGTCGCAGGAATTGTCTTTACCCTCAGTGGAGGGACGGTTGTTGGAAGAGTTCCAAGCTAGATACCATGACATACTAGACGATTAAAGGCAAGATACATCGTTACCAAAGATGCTACCAAAGAGGCAGTCTGGATATACATAAGTTCATAAGATGAACTTCGTTCCTACCATTGTGTGACAATGGAGTTGTGGCTTTAGCCAAGGAACTACCGTCCCATCAGAAATCCAGATATAATTCTTAGGCAGTATCACCTGATCATGGAGATGGTTGATCTCCAGGGAGATCGAGGTTAGGAGAGTAGACACAGAGGACAACAGCGCGGATCCACTCACAAAGGCCTTTTTTCCAGTAGAGACTTTTATGGGATGGTTGAGTATGAGATACTTCAACCGCAGCTAATTGTTGGGTATGTGATACCACAACATATGGCCCTAGTGCAAGTGGGAGATTGTTAGTTATATGTATACCCTAAAGGCCATTGCTGTACATACGATGTATATTGTAATGGATGCTTGGACATATATAGGGATGACTTTCTTGCTCGACATGATAGTATGCTATCTGGTTGTACTTTATCTTAACATGTACTCTGATTGTCTCTATATTACATGTTGATAAAGCCCTTAAGATATGTACTCGACTACTGGGACTATGATGAGATCATACTAGTGGGGCCACGGTAGTCGACGAGTACATCCTATAACTGTTCCTAGTCGAGGGTGTATCGAGACAGGGCATCGATACACCAGAGTAGACTAGCGTATACGCATCTTGACCCATATGATGGGCGATGGATGATCCCATATCCCTCGGTGTTTGACATCAAGGATGGTGTACGGGTGCTCAGTGGAGACTGGGTACACTGGACGGACTCGCCGAGAACTCCCAGATAGTATTATACCTCACGTCAGATGGCAGTTCTCCGGTGACACTGGTACAGAGTAGTCTGTTGACCCGAGATCGTCATAGAGTCTTGTGTGATTCCCACTGTGCTTTGATTTCCATCATACCACGTCCAAGAGGGCGTGCAAAAGGGTGGATTTTGGGTACAGTCCCGAATCACATGGAGGCAATGAGCGATAGGAGGGGATTCGTCTCTCCCGGTATAGGGAGTTGATGTTGTGCTGTGTTCGATTGGTTATAACCGGAAATCCCTGGCCAGGGTTGCTGAGATTTACTGGTAAGTGTTATCAGTAGTTTCTTGAACTGTTATAGACCTCATATCGACACGACTTATCAAGCTACTGGGGTCTGACGTTTACCACCCCTAGGCGAGATATGCGACATATCAAACGACGAGACCGGACTGTACGGGAGTGTTACTGTTTGGATTCACAGGAGAGTGTACAGGCTTGCTTGTTGATCTTCTGAGCGCTCAATACCTGGGTGGCTGTTACGTTTAGCTGACCGCTTGCAGCTTGTGGGTGTTTGATATGATCATCACCTACTGCCGGCGTATTGACGATTCTTTAGAGTCCTACACAGAGGTTTCTTGGCTCAGGCAAAACGGAGTAGGAGCACATATGTGATATGTGCGGGACCGAGGATAATGCGATATGAGATACCGTATTCTATTCTCGCGATATTTGATATCAGCCGGGTCATCGGATCAAGTGTTGATTCGATGAATCGGTACGGATAAATATTAGTCGGTTATATGCGATATAGCCGGATTGTCGGATGAAGGGTTGATTCGATAATTTAATGTATAATAATATATATGATATATTAAATTACATTATCTAATATTAGCTCACTAAAAGATTCTTTTTCTCACTCGGGTAATACATTGATATATATGCGATATATGTTAATTGTATTATTTTATTTGGTTACAATAAATATTATATATGTGATATATAATATTGTAACATGATATGATAACTAATGCAACATGTTTAGTAAACATTAATCAAGATTAGGGTTTGATTTGGGTTAATGACTTCTAGTAGATTCTAGAAGGTTTTCTTTTTGTTTTGGAAAAGATATTTTCAAGTGACTCATTTCTTAACCTAACCCAAATCCTAGCCTTGGTTAATTCTCTACAATGGTTTAGACAACCATGGTTGCATTATTGATCATTATCTTCTTTGCATTATTCATCACAAAAGAAATTCTATCATAATTCTATTATTCATCATCTTCTTCCTTCTTCTTTCTTCATGGAAAAAGCTTACTAGCTTTTTCCAAGTGATGAATAAATATGAGAAAAAGATAAATAAAGAGAGCAAAAATCCTACTTCATCATCATCATCTTCCCTTGCCATTTAGATGAAGGTGTTCACATCATTTCATGAGTGTTAGCTTGTGTTAACGAAACTTCAAGGTAGATCATCTTTGTATCGAAGATCGGAAGCAAGACTGCATCTTTCTCTTCGTGGAACCTCTCGAGAGTCCGGAACCCGATGATCGCAGCGAAGGGACCACAACACGGAGCTTATGAAGTGAAGGACCGGATCTACAAAGGTTGTAATCCCTCTCACTTAGTGTTAAAGTGTTTAGCATGTTAGTTTTCGCCTAATCTCTAGTTTAAAGATCCGTATTCGGGTTGTTCGGCACGGCTAATTTTTAAATCGGGCATGGTTGATGCCTCGTAGAACCTTGTGCGCGTGCATAGCAACCCTACACATTCTTAGAGGACGAAGTGGATCCAGCCCATGAGAAGGACCTGCCCTTCGAGATCGCGGAGATCTAAACTGATTCATCAGCGCCTTCTCTTTTGCTTTCTGCACTTTTTTGTTGGTTAGTTTACCTTTTATTCTGTAAAATAATTTTATCACGAATTCTTTTATTTGCAATGTAATAAAGTTGTGAACTGTGATTTTCCTTTACTCAAATAGTGTTTACTGACTACCATGTAATACTAGAAACCGAAGTGTGAGTACGGCAGGATTATTCCCTGACCGTAGGAGCATGGCTGGCCTAGTCACCCCTCGTATCCCGTATTTTGGGAAGCGGGGCGTGACAGCGTGGAGACGGCACAACACGATACACGCGCGACTAGCACGGGCTCCGGTGAGGACTTGGAGAGGCTCGGCACTGCAGAGGTGAGCACGGGCACTGTGACACGGCGGTGGGGGCAGCGAAGCTCCGGGCTGGTGCAGGCGGCGAAGTGGCGGCGTCGGGAGGGTGATGAGGAGCGGTGGGTAGTGGGCTTGGGTGCAGTGGGTGTTGGGGGAGGAGCTTGGTCGTTTAGAGGAGCATGTCGGCGTCAAGGCGATGGTGGCGAGGAGGTGACTGCGGCAGTGCTGTGGTGGTTGCCAAGGTGGTCGCACTCGGGTACGATGGAGTTTGGTATGCAGAGGTGGTGCGAGAGTTTGGTTCTTGCGATGGTTGGTCGATGGAGGTGAGGCAATGGCGATGGCTGGGGACGGTCGAAGGTGAAAAAAGGGGAGAAGGAAGTGTGGCTGGTGATGGGTTCGTGGTGGTGGTCGACGATGAGGAGATCGAGGCTCGTCGTCGATGAAGGAGTTGGCGGGTGTTTAGAGGAGAGGGCTTGAAGGGGATGAAGAGAATGACGACGAGGGAGGAGCGAGATGGAAATGAAGGGGAAGGGCTCGGTCGAGACGTGGGTGAGGCGAGAACATGGAGGAGCGAATCTTAGGACGAGAACGAGAGAGAGGAAGCCGTTGGAGGGAGGAGATTTGGTGGAGGGAATCACGAGGAGTTTGTTGGCGACGGGGCACGGATCTCGTGGAGGTAGGCACGGTCGTCACGGCCGCGAGAAGAGGGAAGACTTTAAAAGGAAATTAGCGGAAAAATAAAGAAGGCGAAGAAGAAGAAGAAGCATGGGGGAGTCGGGTCGGGTCGGGCATGGGTCGGGTACGGGGTAGGTTTAGGATTTTGTTTTGAGTTTAGGTAATTAAAATAGAATAATAAAATATATTTAAAAATGAAAAATAAGAATAAAAATATGGAAAAATATACAGAAAATTATATATGCGGGAAACAGGAGTTTACATATATGCACATTATTATGACTGCAACATCTTGCCTGCAATAAAAACTCTTGAAAGTATAATATGGTTAAGGTAAAAAAAAATTAAAATTGAATAAATTTATATGAAAATATATGCAAAAATTCTTAGTACAACAATTGATTGGAGACCACGAGCAAAAAATTCCACACTTCGAAAATTCAGGTACTACTTTCCTCTATGCCAAAAGCTTATTATGCTATACTTTCATTTTGCTCTACAAAACAAAAACACACAGGAACTTTGCACCCATCATAAAATGCAAAATCATTCATCAAAACCCCTACAGAATGAACTTTACCTTGGCATATTTGTACAATTTTGGGTAGCATAAACTTCAACAAAAAGAAGAAGAAGAAGAAGAAGAAAGAATCAATGTACCAGGTATACACTGCTATCCTATGCTATATTGTGTGTTTTTACAGTCATAATTCACTGCCCTGGAACGATCCTATCGTATTTTATCCCCGTATTGTCATAATTATTGCTGCTGTAATCCCCATATGCGAATCGTTCGGTCATCACTGGCCGAAGCAAGCATGTGCGGATTTGTCGGGTTCCAACTGACGCAATTTACAGAACCAGAATGCCCGGTTAACGAATATATGGGTTCACCTGTGCTTCGGAGCCATGTATACACCTGCTTTTTTTTTTTTTACAGGGGAAGCAAAAATATGAGTTATCAGCATACCATGCAGCTAAAAAATATTAATATTGTACAGTTATAGAAAATGTCGAAAATGTAACTAAGGAAATAGTTCAAGAAAAATGAATTATCATTTTTTTTTTGAGAAATAACATTATTTTCTTGGGTGACTTGAGTATTGGGTTGCAGAATGTAGAAAGTAAAGATTCAGTTAACTATAGTAGACACGGGATTTTGCATGATGTGTATTTTTAATTCCTTGTGCGATACATGATAAACTAAGATCAACCTACCTAAGTATAACCCTTGCCCATGTTCGGTGTTAGGTTTAATCATATTTATGTTCCTACTGTAATGGCCCTTGGAAATGGTAGTGAGATGGATAATAGAGTCCAGTTATATAATTGTATTTTGTATGCTGCAAAAATTATGTAAAAAGTTTCTGAGTTCCTTAGATTCATCATTCATTCAATTTTCATTCGAATTTAGTTAAGAGGAAGTGCATGCTTGCAAAATTCTCCACAAGCTGAAGTATGTTATTTCTCAAAAACATCAAGGTGTCAATTTTTTATTTGTTTTTTTTAAATACAATTTTTATACCTGGGAATCTTCGCTTCCACTGGCGATGAACTTCTCCTCGAACCCACCAAAACAAGACCTGATAACGAAACGACTGCGCTTGTGTCCGCAGTATATCATCTCCAATCTAGGCTCTTCCTCAATGCTCCACAAATGAATCTCCTGATTCACAAGGTTCACCAGCAAGAAATTCTCATCCCTTGACAACGAGAACGAAGTAATTGCATCCACCTCTGTAAGCCTCCAAGAAATACGGCCTCTCAATTCTATCACTTTATCTTCAACTTTGCCTATGAACCTTACATTGGTTCCATCGCTATCTGGAAAAAACACGTCAAGCATTAAACAGCTCAGATCAAGTGACAAGCAGTTGAAACACGTTCCACCAAGAGTCCACTGGCATATATTCTTGTTTGTTGCAACTGTGAAAACATAGGTCCCATGGAGAAAAAAGCCACAAGTTATCATGTGCATGTTGTCTTGTTCATATGTAGAGAGGCATTCCCCAGTTTTAACGTTCCATAGCTTGACAACCTCTTTGTCGCCGCATGTGAGAAGCATTTGGCTATTGGGACTCCATGTGAGCATTAGGATAGGCTTTGAATGACCCTCTAGTTTGCTTTTCAATGACAATTCCCCGTTTTCATGAACCTGCAAAATGAGATCATTTAAAACCTGCAAAATGAGATCATTTAGAAATGCGTATATTTGTATCAGGCCAAATTATGCGAAGCTACAATTAACTGCCGTTGTGTGATGGGATTTTTAATAGATACACATGGGTCTTTAAAGTAAGTGGGTTCCAACAATAAGACTCAAGCCTTGTTGAAATTTGGCCTATCTTATATCTTATACTCATGTATTTCTTTTATTGTTTCCAATGTGGGACTATCTTTAAAGTCCCATCATTTGGTTTTTTTACTTTCAACAAAACTAAAGTCTTACGGAGTATAGTGAATAAGAACAATGTTTAAACCAAAGCTTAAGGGAGTTTAGTGTAATGAAGATTTATGGTGGTTAGAGAAAAATAATGATAGTTAAGAGTAGTTCAGCATAATTTAGCCATTTGTAAGAAGGTTTATATAGCATCATAGAGAATAAAATGAAACCAATTGAGATAGTTTAGACATGTATAACTGAGGACAATAAACGTGCTAATAAGGGTAAGGGACAAATTTGTAGTTAATGGTGCATAGAGGGATAGAGACAGACCTATACAAACTTGAATGGAGATGGTCAAAACTATCCCAATTTGTAGTTAATGGTGCATAGAGGGATGGAGACAAATTTGTAGTTAATGGTGCATAGAGGGATGGAGACAGACCTATACAAACTTGAATGGAGACAAATTTGTAGTTAACGGTGCATAGAGGGTTGGAGACAGACCTATACAAACTTGAATGGAGACAAATTTGTAGTTAATGGTGCATAGTTTATTGCACTTGAAATATGAAATTATGATCCCCCCCCCCCCAACCAAATGAAGATATCAGATTTTTTTGTTCTTTTCTGACATTAATGCGATACAGAAAGAGCATCACTATTATATTTTAGGTTTACATTAATATAATAACCTGACATGATACTTTATGTATCAACAAGCGAAGTGAACCTATCACATTAAGTACAAAACGATTATAGCATTTCAAACTTATCAAATTAGAGAAGTGCGGTCAAATGATTAATTATACAAAATCGTCAAACTGTCCAAAGTCTAATTTGACTATATCACCTCCAAAATGTACTTTCTAGGGTCTTTCATGTTATCATAAAGATTCGTCAAATGACAATAGTAACCGAAATTTCTGTTGTTGGCTTATCACCAATATAATACAACAAAGTTCGAGAAAATAATTCCAGTGTAACTGAATCAGCAATGAATGCCAACTCATTACTTCATTTATAAGGTTGGGTTTCCATTATGACCTAATACTCATGCGATGAAATTATCTAGACAGAACTATGTATGTGTTTGAACCACTATAACGCAATAAAAACTTCAAAGAGGGGAGGGAAGGGGGTGATTTATTAGATGTAGTAAGTCTCCTAAATACGATTAGCATAGCCCTCTCCCAAGGCGTATGAATGCATGTCCCAGTGTTCTAACACAAATTTATTTATTTTTTCTTTTCTGTCGCAGACTAACAAAGAACCTCAGTATAATGCAATCTGTTCACTGCAACCAACCCAAGCCGGAATTCAGCTCTGATATATAATTTGTTCAACAGAAGTATAAGTACTAATTTTGAAAAAATAATCCCCTATGGAAACAAAAATATATTGACAATGGACTTTTTTGTTCCTGCAGTATACGCATCTTGAACAGAGGGGAAATTCTTGCCAGTTAAACAGGTCTAATTTAATATTTTCTTTGTTTTATATGACTTGAATCAAATTTAGACAAATCTGTGCATTACATATGAAACCTGAATTCAGCCATCAAAACAAGAATGATTCAAACGCAGACAGGTTTGATCCATCATTGTTCCCGAAAACAAAAGAATTATTTTCATTTCTCGGAAATCCTGGAAAAAGGTAAGGAAATCCAAACAAAATCAGGTGTATTTATGAACCTTTTTGTAAGAGTAATATGCCAACCCTGATATGCTAACAAAGATATGCTACTTGAAGGCATCCAAAATAAAAGGTTACCTCCCACACAATAGCAGTTTTATCACGGGAAGCCGATGCCAGATATTTCCCATTTCTTGAGAACTGCAGAAACCATACTTCATCCTTGTGTGCGTGTAATGTCTGCTCCATACAATGGACATAATAAATATAATGTCATTTTAAAGGTTGCTCATGAACAAACACCACAAGATCAAGATTGATGCAGCACTAGATTGATTGGATTGTATAAAACATAATTGTTTTATTTTAGGATTTTTTATGGAGCGTCTCTGATAGAGATTACCATAGTCTCTCAACTTTATCCCCATATCACTGCATCCAAGTCATAATGTATCGTGTCCTCGTATCCATATACAGAGACTAATTAGGGGCTATACATTATGGAAATTAATTTAATTCGACAACAGGTCACATAGTGGAGGCAAAATAAAGAGTTTAGATAGCTCATGACTGCACGCCTATAGTACTTTACCTTTCTATAAATGGTGCTTATAAGATAGGCTAAATTACATTGAAATTATCCTCAACTATCATCGTTTTTCACTAAACTACCTTAAAAATTGTTTTATCGCTGTAAGCTCGCCTAAAGTGCTACACTTAAGGATATTTTAGTAAACAATAAGGGGGTGTTAATCCCAGATAATTTTACAATCCAAAATTTGTAAATGAAATGACCGTCATTTTGATAAAATTCTTTTCCATTCAAAATGCTTATCATTTGATTTCAAAATCCATATGTAATTTAGGACAGCACATTTAATATTGAACGTTATCTGGTACTTAACTGACAGAGATTAGACGGGCGACGATCGATGGCGGAGGATGACCGGTGGCGGCGAAGGCGACCATCGGCTGGTGACGAGGATGGTCGGTCGGATCGGAGGTGGCGACGGGCGGCGGTGGTGATGGCGACGGTGAACGGGGACGGCGATTGGAGGCCGCGATCAGCGGAGGCGATGATGGCAAAAGGGGACGGCGATCGGAGGCGGCGGCGGTGGATAGCGGCGGCAAACGGGAACGGCGAACTGAGACGGCGGTTGGCGGCGGCGACGAGCGGCGGTCGGCGGCAAATGGGGACGTCGACTAGAGGCAGCAACAGGCTGCTGTGAACGGGGACGGCAACGTGCGGCGGTCGGTGGTGATGGAGACGGCGGCTGCCGGCCAACCCCAGTGGCGGGACGGTTGGCCAGCAACGGTGGTCGGCGATGGTGAGGGAGACGGTCGATCGGCGGCAGTCATCCGGCGGCGGGGACGGTCGGCCGGCGGCAGCGGCAGCGGCAGCTGGGACGACAGTCGAGGTCCGGTTAATGGTGGCGGCAGCCGGTGGTGACGATGCTTGGTGGGACGGTTTATTTAAATTTTGATTTATTATGTATAGTATGTCATTTAAGAAAACCTATGGGTACATGGTGATTTGAAATTGATTAGTTTTCTTATTTTTGTACTATAACTTGAATGACAAATTCTAAAATCCAAATTCTCGTATTCTAAAATGCTATTTTCGACTAACACTATTAAAAATTCCAATTTTAAATAAATCGGGACTAACATGAATTTTCAAATTTCGGAATTGTATTTTCAAATGACTTGGGACTAACACCCCTAAATTCTTTAGAACCAAAGCTTAAGGAAATTTACAGTATTAAAAATTACTAAGTAGTTGGTGAAAAACAGCGGTAGTTTAGTGAACTTAAGTGTAATTTAGCCTATATAATAATTACAATCAATTCAAATTATTGCACAGATGACAAACAAAAAGTGCCCCTGTGTTGCCAGTTGAATAAATCCTGTAGCTAAAATGGATGCTAGTGTTTTGCCTCATCAATTTACTGTAATATATAACATTAGTTTGTTTGCATGTGTGTGTATACTCAGAAAATGCTTATTACCTGTACTGTACATGTTGGTATCTGGCTTGTTGTGCAATAATGATCATTGTACAACGATATCACATCCGAAGAGTTGTGAAAAACACAAGAATTTGCTTGCATGCCAAGAGCCATTTCAACCAAATGCTCCAACCTCCTCTTAGGTACCATAATTTTTGTTGGAAGCAATTTCCTTAAGACCTCTTCAAGGTTTGCCTCTGAGCCTGCAGTCTCAAATTTATTGCCAGAAATAATGAAGATGGAAAGCTCATGCACGCGCATTTGACAAATACCAAGAGGAGTAATCTCATTTCTAAGTGTCATCAAAGCCTCAAAGTTACTACCCTTCTCAAGAAGTTCAAAGAATTTGTGCTCATATATTAGGAAAGAGGCAACCTTAAGGATGGCTGTGCCTTGGATAGGCAATCGACACAAGGTAGCCACACTTTGATCCCATTTCCGATCACGCAAATGTGCCACCAAACTCTTTGCCATAGGGGAAAACAACTCTATTCCTGATTCTTTCTCTAAAGCTTCGACACTTTTGTCATAACCAAGGGAGTATAAAGCTTCTGTAATAATCCTAACAAATTCTTCTTTCCAGATGGATTTTGTAGGGCCCACCGTATCTTCTGGAGTTTTTTTTCGCTTACTGGGGGGTTCGTCTTCTAAAGATCCCATGATGCCAGATAGAAAAATAAATGCTTCTGCATAATACAGTTCAAAGGAAGTAGGTCTGAAATCAACATCCCTGTTTCTTACTACAAAGCAACATAAGCATGATGCTTACAAGGAACTTGGCAACCAAACTTGCACTGAAAATTCTAACAAAGAAAGAGCAAAGAATGATGATCCCGTAAACGCAGCCAACAGTTGTTAGCAAAATGGCAGTGGCTACAAAATCAACATGTCAGATCGAAATCATATCTCAAATTACACAAATTACTTGAAATAGGTTCGCCCACCTAACTTGGTTTCCCGCATTTTAACCATGTGTCACATGTCATATACTACGAAATGAATAGTGTAAATCAACGAAAATGATAGTTTTTATAACATACTAAATTTGTATGTTGGAAAGAGGAGAATGGCAATAGATAAGATGCTATATACTGTTGGTGAAAAAGAATTATGGGTCGGTACTCCAAATACTTGGAAAAATTAAGTGAAGAAAGGAGGATATAGCTACAAAACGTCATCAAATGACGGTGAGGAAGAGACCACTCTTTTCAGACCATTTATTGGCTATTCATGTTATCAATATCAATATACCAAACACCATATAAATCATGGCTGAAAAAATCTTTAACCTAATTTTAAACAATTACATCCATGCAACAGCAACACAACTTTGCCTTCAGTAAACAGTGTGCGTAGTGAGGTGATCTGCTACTCCTTTCAAAGCATTTTACCAAGTCCTTTCTTCATGGAATGACATCAATGTTAATATTTGCAGCCAAAAACAAAGTCATTATCACAACAAAGATAAATACATTGGATAAAGGAAGGTCGATAACCATAACATACTTTTGATTTGGACTTTTTCGCTTATATTGTCCTCCAATGTGGATGTCATTCCCTATACCATAACCCTTTTCTTTTCTTTTCTTTTTTCTATTATTATTCCAAATCAATTTGGAAGGACAATGTGGCTTACACCCTTTAGAACAATTTGGAAGGCCACTCCATCAGTGGATGAGATTATGCAGCAATTTCCCGATACCAAATAAACCTTTCTTCCTAATTAGTTCAATACTAGCCCCCAATATATTGAGAGAATTTGTACTGTTAATTTGTCTCAGATGATGAGAGTTATCCCCCTAATTATTCAAAAAAAACAAGAAATGGAATCGACTAATACAAGATTGAATTAGATCAATCTCAAAGCTTTTTCCCCAACTTGGAGTCCTGATAAAGAAATGAATCGAATGATGATATTGTCGATTCTTCGCAACCTAGTATTCATCATTAGTCAATTCACATCCATTTTAGCTAAGATGACCAAAGAAATGACAACACCGACGAGAAATTTTAGAAGCCATTCTTCACAGATATGGGTAAATAATGCTAGCACCAGTCATTGCTAACAAATTCCAAGAAATCATGCCCTAAAAACACAATGCATAAAGAAATTGATGTTTAAATTCGAAAAAGATGCACACAATCATACACATACATACATTTTGAAGCGAAATTATCAATCATGTACGAAATCGACAGCAAGAATATGATCAACTGATGGAATGAAGAAAGCCCATTAGAGATTACAATGAAATGGATCAAAAAAATATTGAAAAAACTACAAAATTACCTGAAAATGGACGATTCTTTCTCTGCTCGCCAAAACTGATCACGACCCAGATGATAGAACAGCAGAAATCTATAGACCCAAGAGGCGATTTCTCTTCAAGAATCGACTGTTGCCTTGGAGCCCTTAAAACCCTAAAGATAAAAGGCTTTTGTAGCTGTTAAAACTCAAATCAATAATAAAAGGGAAGGATTGAGTTTGTTATTGTGCAATTTGGCTCTCGAGAGTGGGGGATTTATTCTGAGATGGCAATGCTAGAAGGGTGTTTTTAAACTATCTTTGATTTTTTTCCCTTTTTTAAGGGTAAATTGTCAAAAAGCCCCCGGCCCACTACAAACTTGTGTGAAAACCCTGGGCTTTTTTCTCTTGTTAAATCAAAACCCCAATATACCAGTTGCCTGTAATATCCAAGCAGTTAACGGAATACAACACTTCAATGAAATAAAGCCTAGTGGACTTTTTCATAAAGATTTTGAATAGTAGGCCCTTACCAATTATTTCGAAAATTATAGGGGTTTTTAGACAACTCTCGAGCGGGCCCAAGGGTTTTTTGATAATTTATTCTTTCTTTAATTGCTAGATACTCCTTTGGGCCATATTTGGCTAGGGTGCATGAAAACAGAGTTTATCTTTTAAGCGAAGGTGGAGAGAATGTAAACTCTTGTCTGCAAAAGCTTGCTTCCATTTTAAAAAATTAACTTTGATGAGTGTTTAAATTTGGAGTTTTCTAATTCAAAAATGTTGTTTTAAAGTTATTTATACTCCAAAGTGCATATTTTCTACAAAAAAATTTGGAGTCCATAAAGCTTTGATTGAATTGGAGTTTTGTAAACTCGGCTATTGCAACTTTGGAGTTTGTATATATAACCATAGTTTTCTAACCTTTAAAATCTATGCCAAATATTACCTAGGTAAACCCGTTGGAGTTTAGATAATTTTATGAAACTTTGCTTATTCAAACTCAACTCCACTCCTAGGGCCTTAAACTTTGGCTCAAGAAGAGCTTGTTTCCCCCCACTAAAATACTTTAATGTAGGATTTTTAAGGGAGCTTACTGTAATAAAAGAACTTTATGGCAAAATTTAGGGGAAACTATGATAGTTAAGGGTATTTTAGTGAGCACTAGACTTCCAAAATCTCTTTATTTATTCTGGATAAAGTATGTTTATTTCTTTTTTAATTTTATCTATTAATTCTATTTTTAAACCCTTCAAAATCCGACCCATCCATCGAAATCCGAAGCCCGCCCAAAATCATATATGAAGTTTCAGATACGCAGCACTCCCAATAATTTTATGAAGGTTTTGGGTTTAAAATTTAATTTTCGGGTTGAATATATAATTAATTGAAAACACGCCACGATCCAACCCAGATTCACCGCTAGACTCATATATATAATAGGTTGCAAGTAAATACGGAAAAATCTTCACTACAAAGGCTTATAGAGAAATTTCTCAACAAACCCCTTGCAAGTGTGCGAATCTCAAAGCCCATCCAAGAACTTGCAAGGGGCTTGCAGAGAAATTTTCTCTACAATTGTAGAGAAGTTTTTTTCCGGTAAATACTACATGCTTCAAGAATCTTTCCGTTAACTCAGCCATACCTTGTTGTTGATAAACCTTGAGTTGCTGGACCTTCTCTACTTTTGTATTGACAAGCAAATGGCCCAACTTTGAAGATATCACAATATGTCATTTATGCCTTCGAAATATCCTAAACATCTCAACTTTGAAGCTTTTATCAGTTACTCGGTTATTCAAAAAATTGTTTTTCTTCTGTTTAGATATCACAATAGTATTTAAAATAAACAAAACAAATAAATAAAATCAATGTACAATATGTGAAATGGGGATCCAAACCGGCGACATGCTTTGTGATGACGCTCGATATCGGCGATCTCCCGGATCGTGACACGTGGCGGATGACGTGTCCCAAAGCTCAGAAGAAAAGGGCCTACAGGAGCCGACCAGGCCACCCCTGTGCCCGACCCGCAAGCACAAGCTGGCTCTCCTTAGAACCCCATGTACAAATTGGCTTCCTCAGCTTCCCAACTCGCCTCCGAGCTATCACAGGACCAAGATGCTTCGGCTCTCCCGTTCGCCCCCGAGCTCTCCCGCCGAGGCCATTTTCCTCGGTCTCATCGACCGACCAACGGTGCCACTCGCAGACGTAACCGCCGCTCCGCGAATCTCGCCATGCGTGAGATCTCCATCGGCCACATCCCACGTTCCACGCCATTACGATCCCTATTAACAAGCATGTCTCGTCATTAATGGGAAAATCCGCTTATCATGCAAGCGTGACGTCGGGAGCGTAACTGTCACGCCCCGCTTCCCAAAATACGGAATACGAGGGGTTGACAAGGCCAGCCATGCTCCTACGGTCGAGGTAATGTCTCTCCGTAGTCACACTTCGGCTTCTACACTACTACAAATAAGGGTTGCCCCTACGGATTTATCCGTAGGGGCAACCCACTGCCCCTACGGATATATGCGTAGGGGCGAAAAATACCCCGTAGGTGCAAAGGCCGCAAGTGCAAGTTGAGGCCCGGAACTTGCCCCTACGGGTAAATTCTTACCCCTACGGATATATCTGTAGGTCTTGTTGCCCCTACGGATTACTCCGTAGGGCAATCAAATCATATATTTTTTATGGATTTTTTGAATTTATTATATGTACCTACGGATAGAACCGTAGGTCCTTGTGCTACCCCCTACGGATAACTCCGTAGGGGAGAGACAGTGGCCCCTACGGACATATCCGTAGGGGCACTCCTAACACCCTGCACTGAGATCGGGGGGGAAAATATCAGGTTTCCTGATAGTTTGCCCTTACGGATAACTCCATAGGGGCAACATATATACCTACGGCTTAATCCGTAGGTACATATTGTCTGTATTTTTTTTTAAAATGGGCTGCTAGATTTTTTCCCGCCCTGTGCACAATACTACATACATCAATCAAATCATATATTGCAGTATTCATAATCACATCTCACGCATATATATAATATACAAAAGAAACCCAAAAACTGAATATGATATAAATACAAACCAATATCAATATCGTTTCAAAATGTAGTACAATGTGCGATATAAATAAATACATGTTTCAAAAAATAAGAACCAAAAAGCTACCCTAGTTCGGTCCAGCTCCACCTCTGAATAACGTTAGAATAACGCGCGCCTGCTCCTTGGTCAATAAACTCTGCAATGCGTCGCGAGCGGGAGTCTGAGCGGCATGTGGAGCTGGCGATGTGGTCTGCGCAGCCGCCGTCGAGGTAGTCGCTTGCGGAGCCGCGGCTGCGGGAGCCTGAGTGGGCGGTGGAGCTACAGGAGCTGTCTGCGGAACCGCAGCCGATGTAGTGGCTTGCGGAGCCGTAGCCGAAGGAGATGCATGTGGAGGCTCGGCCGATCTACCCTGTCGCGTCTGGACATAACATGTGTAAGAAGCGTGTAAAAACTGTGTATTATTCGAATTCGTATCATTATTAAGTTATTTCGAAACCCTGTTTGGATATCTAGTTTGGAAAAGCGTTGTTTATTTTAATTACATATGTATGTATGATTAATCAAACTTAAGTCTAAAACCAAATAAGCTCAAGCTACGTACTAATTATGGATATGTTGATATGTATATAATATGAAATGATATTTTACTATAAAGTAGTATACATACCAGCATCTCTTTCAACTCCTGAACGGTGGCCCTCAAGCTATCCATTTCCTGATGGACATGCCGGTCACTGGAGACGGAGGAAGTAACCGCCGGGGTGGAGTCCAACCTCATATGGGCCCTGCTAGGGCCCAATCCCCGGCCTCTCTCCTAACCTCCGTGGTGCCCTCCGTGTGCGGCATCCAGAACTGGGGTCAGCAGCCTCGGATTGTTCTGTCCGGTAAAATCGATCCCCGAGGCCTGGGCCTGCTCAACCACCCGCTCCTACACCCACATTAAGCAATAAAGTATAAGTATAAAATTTAAACTTGAACCTTCCAAAACTAAAATTTCAAATTTGGGTAGAAAAAATATTAACACTTACGCAGTACTCCTGGGTAGCGACGTCGGGATATCGAAGCTCGCCCGTGGCGGGATCTGTCGAGGTGCCGTGGACGGCAAGATATGCGGACAGCACGCTCGGTGTACCACCTGACGCCACGGTCCGAGATGTCTGCAATATTAGAAAGTAACTCTTAATATTAGAAATATTAGAGAATAACTCTTAATATTGCAGAATATTAGAGAATAACTCTTAATTTACCGATAACTCCATGGCTCGAGTAATGTTCCTCGAGCCACCTGTGTAAGTGGGGCGACCCCTCTTCGCCGACTTCCTGTTCTCCGTATTCTGAGCGGCATGTTTCTGCACAACGCATTAACATTTAGTTTTCTAATTAAGAAACACAAAGAAATAAATTATATCATAAATAATGAATTAAATTTAAAATACATACCTGTTTGCGTTCGGAGTCGAAATAAGCGCACAATAGAGGCCATGTCTCTACGTCGACTCTCGCAAACGCCGGAGTAGATAGGAGGGCCGCTCTCTCTACCTCGGGGGTCGCCATCCACAGGGAGTAGCAGTCGGCCTTCAGCTCATTCCTGTTGTATCGGACCTTGGCCTGCATGTTCTTCATCAGGCCATTGTACAGAGCATGAAGGTCGAGCATCCTCCCCGGGTGATCAGGGTCGGCTACAGGCTGAAAATCGTAATCCAACTGAAAATACAAAAAAAAAACATTGTTATTAGATTGCAAGTGTTAACAATAAATATATTGGATAGATCAAATGAAAATATATATTAATACATACCCGAGCCTGATCAAAGAAGAGGGCGAATGAGCGCTGGTGCTGCTCGCCCCACTCAATGTGAAGTGGATAGTTCTTCACGATCCGGCTCTCGTCCCCCAAATACTGGCCGAACCTCTCGGCATGAGGACCGGTATAGCGATAGTCAAGAGTAAAAAATAGGGGGAATGCTGCCTCCCCCCTAGCTCTATCAGGCATCAGCCTATGGGACTGATTCGGGCCTCGAGTCCCCCTCTGGGGATGGAGAGGCCCTGCGTCTGCACGAAATATCAAGACAATCAATAATAAGACAAAGTTGTATTAAGAAATCAAGGTTAAACAAAAATTCAAGTGTGATATATACCTCCGGTGACTAGCGCACGAGCCTGGGCCCGAGCAGCAGCACGAGCGGGACGATAGTTCCTCCGGTGAGGAACAACCGGGGTCCCGGACCCGGACGCATCCCCTCCAACTATAAAATAAACATCGACGCTAAATTTCCATGAAGTTCATATTTATTCTATAGAGCATATGTAAAATGAATAAATATTTTAAATTTATTCATACTAACCTGCAGACGATGCGGAGGGTATGGAAGCGGCAGGAGTGGCCCCTATGGAAGGTGTGGACGCACCACCTATAATTAGACAATTAAAAATAGATTATATAAGTAATTGCAAAAAGAATGTGTAGATCAATAATATAACGTTCTAAATCAATATGCATGCACTATAGGATATATAAACATACCCGCAGGTGCGGTGGTGTCGCCACCTACAGCTAGACAATAATAAAAATTGCTAAGTAAGAGCAAAAGGAATGTGTGTATTTATGATATAGCATTCTAAATCAATATACATACACTATATGATATATAAACATACCTGGAGGAGCGGGGGTGGCCTCTGTCCCAGATGTGGACGCATCACCAACAACTAGACAATCAAACATTGACAATATAAGTAATTTTGACATAAACATGCATGAATATCTGTAATATTACATTCAAAATGGATATGCGTGCAGTATACCTGGAGGTGTGGCCAAATCAACACGGAAGGAGGCATCCGAAGGGGTCTCCGATCTGGGTGCAAGACCGGCCCTCTGAAGCTCCCTACGGAGCTCTCCGGGCGGCAGAACCGCTCTGCCTCTGCCTCTGCCGCGGCTGGAGTTCTTGCCGCCCCTCGCTGCTCCCGACATCGTCATCAAATCTAGATAAACGGTTCGTGGACGCATTAGACAATCATTAAAAGTATTGACTATATATGATCTAGAGCGTAAAATGTGAAGTAATAATATAACATTACCGATAACCTTTTTCGTTTCGTGGGCGCATCATACATATCTACTTGGATTTCATCGTCGATGTCATTTCTAACCCACGTAACTTCATGATCGGTCGAAGACAACCCGTCCTTCGAAACAGACGGTCGGAGCACTTTAAGCCTTCTCTCTTCTTCGTCCTCATCGCTGTCCTCGTATTCTGGGACATCGTAGACATCTCTAGGTTTCCATCGGCATACAACACTCTACCCCGGATGCTTCAAACACTGTGAGTAGTATACTTGGAACGCTTGGTTCGGAAAGATAAACGGATCGTCCTGACCGTAAAATCGAAGTGTGTTCATACTGGTCAATCCATATTCATCTTTCCAAGTCCCAAGACTGCTTCTCCACCTGTCCGTATCGGATCGCGGATCGTACCAAGTACACTGGAATATATAAAAGGGTTCTGATCGTCCGGGATAGTGGATGCCGAGTATACAATTTAAGTACCCATAGTAAATCACACCGTCCGATCCTACCGTCGCAATCCCACTATTCTGAGTGGTTCTAGATGTTTCTATGTCCTTAACTTCGAATTTGTATCCAAGGACACCAAATCCTTTGTAATATGCAACCTCCATACTAGGAAATTGAGCTAAACATCTTGAATCACTCTCAAATGATGCAGACAAGTTCGGATCGTGGATCTAACAAAACAAATTTTACGATAAATACATAACGATACAAGTTTAGATTAAAACTGATAGCAATAAAATATAATTCGAATAACTTACATGCTCTGTGACCCAATCACAAAAATTATCCTGATGGTATTTTTCCAAACGTTCTTCGTTCCAATCAGGATGCCCCTCACGTATCTCGTTAAAATGAGTTCTGTTTTCGAAAAATAATTGTGACATTAATATTATGTCATTTCATACACACACAAACACAGATATAACAATTAATCCAAAAGAACTTACTCTCTAATTTGTTCAAGACATGCGCAATTAAGCAAGATAAACCGGTATATCTTGTTGATAAACACAGTGTCTACCCTCTTATACTCGGCTTTACCATATGGCCCGTCTTGAATTCTTCGTGGTCGGTTAAGCCTTGTCTCAATGTTCTCGTCCAGATAGCGGGAACAAAATGTGGTTGCTTCATCAAGAAGATAACCTTGCATGATAGAACCCTCTGGTCGATTTTTATTGCGTATATACTTCTTAAGAGTGTAAAGGTACCTAATAAGAATATGTTGAATAAATAAACACGGGTATACAGGACAACAATAAATTTATAAATTGCGTGAAACGAAAAATTACACGTACCTCTCGACGGGATACATCCATCGATATTGTACCGGTCCGGCTAACTTCGCCTCAGTTGCAAGATGAACCGTCAAGTGTATTATGATATCGAAGAATGACGGTGGGAAAATACGCTCAAACTTGCAAAGTATCAACGCAATAGAATTTTCTAGTTTATCCAGCGTCGCAACCTCCAGTGTTTTAGCACACAACTCCCTGAAAAAACAACATAGGTTGTTAATTACTAGACCAACCGAGTCGGGGAGAGAAGTCCTGAGGGATAATGGAAGAAGGTGCTCCACGATAACATGGTGATCATGACTTTTCAGCCCATCGATCTTGTCCTTCACAATTTTTATTTTCTTGCTGAATGATCCTGAGAAACCTGTGGGGACTTTCAAATCATGCAACACCTGCAGGAATCTTTTCTTCTCCGGTTGTGACATATGATAAGCGGCATTGGGAAGTACAAACTTGCCCGGTTTACCCGCTACCGGTTTAGGGTGCAGTTCACTTCTTATTCCCCACTCTTGTAGATCCATCCGGGCATTCATGTTGTCTTTCGATTTCCCGTCTTTACACAGAAGCAAGTTAAGTATGTGCTCTGATACTCCCTTCTCTATATGCATGACGTCCAGACAATGACGCACTGAATTTGTAGACCAGTACGGAAGCTCGAAGAAAATGCTTAACTTGTTCCAATATTGTGGTTTGACCTGTTTCGTCGGATCCATCCCGAAGGTCACGTTATTGTAACCATCCCATTTAGCAGTCACGTCCTCTCCGGACAATGGGGATGGAGGCCCAAGAAGCTCCTGATGACCATCAAAGTGAACCGTGTCTAACCTATAAGGGTGGTCTGGAGGCAGAAAACGTCGATGTCCGCAATAACAAACCTTCCTGCTAAAATTCAAAAATTTTGATGTTGTGTGTTCATGGCAATGAGGACATGCTTTGTGACCATGTACGGACCAACCTGATAGCATTCCATACGCAGGAAAGTCATTAATTGTCCACATTAAAGCCGCACGCAGTATGAAGGTTGTATTTGTGTTTGAATCATATGTCTCTACACCATCAATGAACAAAGTTTTCAGCTCCTCGATCAGAGGTCGGAGATAGACGTCGATATTGTTCCCCGGTGAGTTTGGTCCGTCGATAAGAAGAGGCATCATAAAGTATGATTGGTCCATAGCCAACCAAGACGACAGATTATAAATTATCATTACAACGGGCCATGTACTGTGACTTCCAGCCATATAGTTGAATGGGCAGAAGCCATCGGTAGCCAGTCCGAGCCGGACATTGCGAGGATCGCTACTGAATATTGCGTGCCTCCTATCGAAATCCTTCCATGCCGGTGAATCTCTTGGATGGCTCATTTTTCCATTTTCGCTTGGAGGAGCACGGTGATGCCAAATCATTGCCTCGGCTGTTTTCTTGCACCTGAATAGCCTCTGTAGCCTCTGTGTTATGGGAAAGTATCGTGCTATCTTCACAGGTATATCAGGCTTCTTATCAGAATCTTTCGGCTTATACCTGGCCTCTCCGCATGTTGGACACTCTTTCAAATCTGAATTCTCTTTCCGGTACAACACGCAATTTTTAGGACATGCTTGAATCTTCTCGCACTTTAGACCCAAATCAGACATCATCTTCTGGGCTTCGTACCAGCTTTCGGGCACATTATTTCCCGGAGGCATAGAATCTTTCAAGAACGAAAGAAGCATTGTGAATGACTTGTTGCTCCATCCATTTAGGCACTTAATCTGGAAAAGTTGGACGAACCATGAGAGGGTGGAATACTTTGCATTCTCATAAATTGGTTTCCTAGCATCATTCATGAAATTTTCATATTTATCCGCACGCGGTCCTTGACCGGAAGGAATGTCATCTTCGGTACGAATAGATTCACCTAGGGCAGCCTCTACCATATCCTCCATTTCTTCTGATGGAAATAAATTTCCGTCTCCTGCCGTATTACCGAATTCTTCTTCTTCTCCTGCCGCATTATCGTGTTCTCCTTCTTCTTCTACCGCAGTACTGCATTCTTCTCCTTCCCCGTGATATTTCCAAGTTGAATAAAGTCTAGTAAACTCATGTTTTACAATATGAAGCTCTGCCAATTCTACCTTCTGCCAGTACTTATTACCACATCTATCGCACGGACAGAGAATCTTCTCTATTATGATCTTATTATGTGCGCGTGCAAATTCAAGGAAAGCAGCAACTCCTGCGACAAACTTAGGTTGCATACGTTGTTTCCAATCCACATACATCTAGTCCTTAACTCTGACGTACTCATGGGCCATGTTAGACTGAATAACATATAAATTGTAAGTTATGCTGACTATACTGAGAAATATAAGAACGGGATAGTTACTGACAAAGGAGAAAATCCGTGTATATGCTTTGTGTGTGCGTTTGTCGTTGAAAAGAATAAATTACCGCACGTATGTTAATCGATAGACGGGGACTAAGTGGCGCTTTTAGTTTCATATATGAGTATCGATAGGAATATGAAGGTTTCATATTATCATATATTGGTTTTAACCCGAACATCTCGAATCGCTCTCTAGTTATGCGTTTGTATGTATGTTTTCCGGCTGTCGGGGGTAGGCTTCTATCCCATTAAGAATGTATAGAGCGAACGCCCATCACTTGTGCTTTCAACCGTTTCGAGTAAATTTCGGCAGCACCTCCCCGCTGTTCTCCGAGTACACTGTAATAGAATAGATAATCATTTCAAAGCTGTGAAACAACGTTGAAATGAACATCTAATCTATCTTTGTACACGGAGAACCAGCGGAAAGGTACCGACGAAATATCTCGAAACGGATGAAAACACAAGTGAATGAAGGCGTTTGCTTTATACATTCTTAACTTGTCCACACGGGACAAATCTATGGGTTACCATACGATTGAATTTTCTCGTCGCGTAGACTATACGAAGGTTGTTAGTATCGAGCTATACTGTCCGATATTTAACAACATTCGTATAGTTCTAGGTCACGACGAGCATCGCACGTATGTTAACCGATAGACGGGGACTAAGTGGCGCTTTTAGTTTCATATACGAGTATCGATGGGAATATGAAGGTTTCATATTATCATCGAGTATCATATATTGGTTTTAACCCGAACATCTCGAATCGCTCTCTAATTATGCGTTTGTTGTGTATTCTTGTTGTATGTGTGTGTTCCGGCTGTCGGGGGTAGGCTTCTATCCCATTAAGAATGTATAGAGCGAACGTCCATCACTTGTGCTTTCAACCGTTTCGAGTAAATTTCGGCAGCACTTCCCCGCTGTTCTCCGAGTACACTGTAATAGAATAGATAATCATTTCAAAGCTGTGAAACAACGTTGAAATGAACATCTAATCTATCTTTGTACACGGAGAACCAGCGGAAAGGTACCGACAAAATATCTCGAAACGGATGAAAACACAAGTGAATGAAGGCGTTTGCTTTATACATTCTTAACTTGTCCACACGGGACAAATCTATGGGTTACCATACGATTGAATTTTCTCGTCGCGTAGACTATACGACGGTTGTTAGTATCGAGCTATACTGTCCGATATTTAACAACCTTCGTATAGTTCTAGGTCACGACGAGCATCGCACGTATGTTAACCGATAGACGGGGACTAAGTGGCGCTTTTAGTTTCATATACGAGTATCGATGGGAATATGAAGGTTTCATATTATCATCGAGTATCATATATTGGTTTTAACCCGAACATCTCGACTCGCTCTCTAATTATGCGTTTGTTGTGTATTCTTGTTGTATGTGTGTGTTCCGGCTGTCGGGGGTAGGCTTCTATCCCATTAAGAATGTATAGAGCGAACGCCCATCACTTGTGCTTTCAACCGTTTCGAGTAAATTTCGGCAGCACCTCCCCGCTGTTCTCCGAGTACACTGTAATAGAATAAATAATCATTTCAAAGCTGTGAAACAACGTTGAAATGAACATCTAATCTATCTTTGTACACGGAGAACCAGCGGAAAGGTACCGACGAAATATCTTGAAACGGATGAAAACACAAGTGAATGAAGGCGTTTGCTTTATACATTCTTAACTTGTCCACACGGGACAAATCTATGGGTTACCATACGATTGAATTTTCTCGTCGCGTAGACTATACGACGGTTGTTAGTATCGAGCTAAACTGTCCGATATTTAACAACCTTCGTATAGTTCTAGGTCACGACGAGCATCGCACGTATGTTAACCGATAGACGGGGACTAAGTGGCGCTTTTAGTTTCATATATGAGTATCGATGGGAATATGAAGGTTTCATATTATCATCGAGTATCATATATTGGTTTTAACCTGAATATCTTGAGTCGCTCTCTAATTATGCGTTTGTTGTGCATTCATGTTGTATGTGTAACATGATTTTAAACCATTGAGATCAAGATTGATAGAACTGATCATCCTACATTGCAATAGCATTCATCAACCAAAAACTATTATTGCAATGGTATTCATCTATAACAATCAACAATTAAAACTACAAATGTAGGATACTGATATCATAAAGCGTTATACGCAACATTGATAGAACTGATAAATAAAAAAACGAAACACAAACCGTATCAAGATTTAACAACTTTGATTATGTCATATACGCGGGCCGATATTTTCATATTAGCCAATAGGCAAAAATAGATTGCGGTCTGGATATGGCATATTGGCAGATGTTACCTATATGCATACATGCATGTTGTCTCCCCATTTTTTCATAAATCAAACCAACTACATACATCAAACTAGTCCATGCCACCAATCGGAAACTCCACTATGTCTTTGAATTATTATTTTTCCAAATAGCATTGAGCTCCTATTGACACTGTCCCATCCAACAAATTTGTTGTGCTTGCCTCGACCTTCATCTAGCTTTCATATGCCATACACATTAGATGAGTAATATAGTTATAAATTATGGTATTTTGTTGTCATCAATCCACCTAACCCTATCCCCAAGTTGCTCTATGAAAGCACATAGAACCATCCCCCCTAGTCAAGCATAGCTTTTTCTGTGCAATTGTTCTCATTCTTAATTTCTCACATTCATTACTCTCTCATTTTCTTGTCAACAAATTTGTTGTGCAATTGTTCTCATTCTTAATTTCTCACATTCATTACTCTTTCATTTTCTTGTTTTTTTCCAACTCCCCACCACTTAACCCCAACCCAGCCCCAGCCCCCAGCCCCAACCTAACCCTAACCCCAGCGCAGCCAGCTAAACCCCAACACCAACCCTAAGGCAAACCCTAACCCCAGCACCACCCCAGCAGCAGCCGAACCCCAACCCTAACCCTACCCCGACCCCGACCGCGACAGCGACCCCTGCCCAACCCCAACTCGCGCGCGCAACCCCAGACTCAGCCATGAACCCTAAGCCCAAAATAATCCAATTTTTTTTTAATTTACCTCGAGATTTACTCACCTGAACGGCTGCTGCTGGGGCTGGGGCGACGACCTGAACGGCGGTGGCGACGACCTGAACCGCGGTGGCGACGAGAACTGCGGTGGTGACGAGACCGGCGGTGGCGACGAGGAGAACGACGGTGGCAACGACGGCGTGGCGATTTAGGGATTTTTTTCGCGCGCGATCGAGAGAGAGAGAGAGAGAGAAAGCGAGCATAGGCGATCGATCTGGGGTTTTGTTAAATCGATATTTACTTGCCCCTACGGATATACCCGTAGGTCCTTTGTTTGCGGCTCCGTAGAGGCAAACACCAAATTAAGAATTAATATTTTTATTCTTGGACGTCTGTGCCCGTAGGGGCAACCTTTTAGCCCTACGGATTAATCCGTAGGGCCAAGTTAAATATGCCCCTACGGATTCCAATATCCGTAGGGGCAACCCCCTATTTTACTAGTGCTAGCTTTACGTGGTAATCAGTAAACGATGCATAGGTAATGAGAAATGCAGTAACTGAAACAAAACAAATACAAAGAACTAACCTGATGGAGATCAAAAGAGTATAGCTCCGGATAGCTGATCAAGATGTCCGCGATGTACGTCTGGTCCTGGTCTAAGCTAGACCCACTTCTCACTCTGAGCATGCATACTCAGGTCGTTAGAGCGACACGATAGCAATATATATATATATATATATATATATATATATATATATATAACTATGGGTACAAATAGTAACTCGTACATTAATAATGAATATGTAACGGTAAAACAAGAGAGTAAAGACATGAACATGAAGTAGCCGATGCGGGTATCTAAAAGAGTAGGTGAACATGAAAGCAGTAAAGTAGTATGTCCGGTGTGTTGATTCAGTAAGCAATGCATGTCAATGCCACTATCCCTATCAGTCTCTAAGTCTCACTGTACAGGTCACTAAGCCTATCGTCAGTCCAAGTGTGAGAGTCAACCACTCAGGAGTATCCCCCACCCAAGGGTAGGACCCAAGGGCAAGGGGCCACGGGCCCTAAAAACGCACGGTAATAATCATGTAATATCCCTGTAAATCTCCATATATGCCAGCATGGGACTCCCGAGATTCTGCTAAACTCACACTCAAACTACCCCACACCCCGTGGTCAACATCAAACGCCAACCATAACCTCAAATATCGGTCGGTCCATGACAAGTCTGCGCGAGAACTGGAGACAGGATCTCCATCAAGCATGTCTTGACTGATATCCAAGATCAATGGACAGTGTCTGGTGTCTTACCTGTGACACCCATACAAGTGCTTCCATAAGTGTCCCATACCACTTATAGTCACACTTATACGCGTCCCACAGACGTCGACAATGCAATACATCAATAGGGTCCACTGGTTGTGTACAAGTACGTGTCACTTTCACTTATCCATTCATACTTAAACACTAACGTACTTGCCACAATCAAACGCTAAAAGCTAACACTGGGTAATGCACATGATCACTAGGTTACCAATGCAATAACATATATGTAATGTGACGCGAATACGATAGTTCAGGCATGATTAGGATATCATAAGTCGATGTCCTACCACTTGCATAATTTTTTAATAAATCACACATGCAAAATTTAGCGAAACAATGAACAGGGGATAAGTAGTACGTTTGATTATCTATCCAGCAAATTTTATTTCACATCAATCGGGTTTCGGGATCACTAGATATGGCCATTTCATTTTAAGCGTTCACTGCTGGAAATCCGGTTTCAGAATCGGAAGTCCGTTTCGTAACGCATTTTAATCCCAGTTGGGATCAGAATTAGGCGACGCTACAGTTGAACTATATTTAGGATTTCCAGTCAGGTTTCTACCTCAATTGGAGGATCAGTATTTTATTACTCCCACAGAGAGTTATGTCCAGATTAAGTTTGGGGTGTAAAATCTACTTCTGCAGAATTCAGCAAGACATGTCGACAAGGTAAAATGGATTAAAAATATCAAACGGTTGAGGAAACCAGTGAGGCCAATCGATTAAGAAAGCTACTCCAATTTCCTACGTAACGGTATAGGATTCCGCACATTCTCTTACATGAGCAGTGACAAACAGAGCTTTAACAACAGGGGTTAACCTGGATTTCCATTCTGGACTGCAGTCCAGAATCATAATCCACCGCAGTTATCTCTATCATAATGTACTACAATTCAGTGGTCAACAATATTTTACAGTAGGTTAACCAGTTAGATTCATTATGAGCCGTCAAACGCTAAAATCCGGTTTATACACAATTTAATATAAATTTTATAGTTTGGGGTGTACGAAGGTTTTCAGGTTTCACGACAAACATTGGGGCGCCATTTTATGTGAGCAAACGATCTTATTTTGCAACCAAACTCTTAAGGGGTATTCACTATAATTCGGGCTATCCAAAGTCATCTAGAGCCGTCAATTTAATTGGGTTGGTAAATCATGGTTCACGTCGAACACTCACTTATAACAATTTACATGAAAAGTAAGTGTGGGAATTTTGGTAATTAGAAATGTAATACAAGAAATAGCATGAAGCAAGTATTAAACTTACCTGAAGACGTGTCGGCGATAGTCCGGCAGTAGCAATAGCACGATCGTGTCACGGGCGCAGCACAGGTTCAGCCTTTAGAATCAGATAGTTGTACTCAATCCAGTTAATCTCCGTACATTCATTCTCCGCACTGCTCCAGGTTGTTTCTTGCTTTGGTGTGAGGGAGGTAGAGGTGCTGATAGAGAGAGAGAGAGAGATCTTTAGAGAGACAGAGAGAGAGAGAGATTTAGAGAGAGAGAGAGAGCGATTTAGAGAGAGAGAGAAAGAAACAGAGAGAGGGAGAGAGAGAAACAGAGAGATAGAGAGAGAAACAGAGAGATAGAGAAAAGGAGAGAGAAGGAGGGGCTCGGCGGTGATGAGGAGGTGGTGCTCGGGTCGATGAGGAGGCTCAGGGCAGTGGGGAGCTCGTCGGCGTCAAGGTCGGTGATGGAGCTGGCAGTGGGTTGTGGGAGTTTGGTTTTCTGAGAGAGGAGGGGAGTGAGTTGGAGAGTGAGAGGGAGTGAGGAGTAAGAGACGAAGGGTTTGAGGGCTTGCGAGGGGTGCGCGGCTTGGGGGCACGGCGTGGAGACGTGGGCGCGAGGGGCGACGTGGGGGTGAAGAAGTGAGCAGGAAAAATTTGCAGCGAGGGAAGAAGATGAGGTTGCATCGTGGGCCGGGTCGGGTTTGGAGCGGGCGCGGGTAGGAAGCTTGGGCTGGGCCGGGGTAGGGGTTTTAAATGTTTTAATTAAATTTGAATTTTTCCCTGGGCTGGGAAGGGAAAAATGTTGGGCTGGGCCGAAGGAAAATGAAACAATAAAAAGAATAGAAAAATGGGCCGGCTGGGTTAGGAATTTAAGTTTAGTTAGAAAAAGTAGAGAGAGCGGGCTGGGGTTTAACGGTTTTGGGTTTGGTTTAAAAAGGGGAAATTTAATTACTAGGTTACATTTTGCTTCTGTTGGGCTGGTGAAGAAAAGGGAAAGAAAATGAGGAAATAGGGAATGGGAATTGGGTCGGGAAAAGAATGGGGAAAGAATTAGGGTGGTTGGGGCAAAAGAATAAAAGGAAGAGAATAGAAGGGTTTAGATAATTTTTGGGCTAGGTTTCTAAAACAAAGCAAAAATAATTTTAAATATAAATAATTAAATTTTGTAAGTAGCATTTTAATAAAAATACAGATATTAGTGCGCAAAAGAACTGGGTATTATATCATACTACCCTTACAAAAAATTTCTTCCTCGAAATTTAAAATAAACGATAAGTTACAAAAAGATAAGCGGAGAGCTACCACATCGAACACTAACCCATAATGATTCACTTAAAACAGGTGGATAAATTTTTTTGAAGGTCTATATATATGTATAAGAATAACACAACTAAAAGGATAGGTCTAGATAAGTATAAGGCAAAAAGAACTATGAGGGCAAACTATATATACAAGAGGATAAAAATAGCGATAACAAACAATAATATTCGAGGCGTGCTCGATAAAATTGAAATCCTAAATATATGTATACATATGTATATCGAACCGGCGCAGCTAAGATAATAGCATCAGACATAACCATCTATAATAGCAACCTATAAGTTTAACACCCGAGAAAACTAAAGTAACAATATTAAAATGGGAAGGATTTGTCGATAGGTTAAAACACCCTAGTATAATGTATCGATCAAAAAGAAAAATAAATCTTAGAAAATCTACATGGTGAAAATAAGAAACATAACATAGAATAATATGTGCAATATATGGTTGCGCTATTGAAAATAATGGGAAGATTAGTAGTGAAGTACTTGAAATGCATAAAACGGAGATAGTTAATAACACGCACTTTCGATAAATACAAGACAATGAAAACTAAATTTTCGAATAACGGTGTCCCTAAGTATAGATAGGGTAATAGGAAATGGCTCAAAGATGTATTGAGCTAGCCCGTGTAGGGATTAAGATGGAATATGGCTCACTCAAAAGGTCGGACTGTGACACTTTAAACTGAAGGTCAAAGAGGCCGGGGTCGGATCAGCACAGGGTGTAAGGGTGAACAGTAATTAACCTCAGGAGGGGAAGGGATGTATGGGAAGGAAAATGGTCGATACATCATGCGAATCAATCAAAAAAAATCCGAAGGGTTAGCTAACTCGGAAATTTCACTATCAATCTCTCCTCCAGAAGGGTCTCAAACAAGGCACATACGAAGGATGAAGGGTGGCCCATTCCAAAGATCGGGGTGCGGTACTTTTTAATCTCAGCGAGGGTCAAGACAGCCCAAGGTGCAGGGGTGGACAGTCAGGGATCTCAGGAGGAAATAACTGTATAGGGAAACAATCAAGCATCATGTGAACCAAAAAGATCAAAAGATTTGCAAAATCAGCAATTTATTTCGTTTCAGAAAAGTCCGAACAAGGCATCCACGGCGAAAAAGATAGCCCTAAACTATATACATATTTTTATTTGGCTAGAGGAGACAAAAGCTCAAACATGTCAGTCGCGGTCGTGGAGGTCCAGCAGGTTACGGTAAGTTCGCGCGCTCAGATAGGGGCGTCCATCCCCACATCGCCTCACAGGGATCGCCATCGGAGGTTCTTCTGCCGCGGGGTCTTGTTCTTCTGATCCTTCTGTCTCGACTGGAGCTTCTTCATCGAGGTCTGTTTCCATGTGATTCTCTCCTTCTGGATTCTCTTCCATAGGGTTTCCTTCCACTGGATTCTCCCCAAGGTTTTCCTCTTCTGGATTTTCTTCTATCGGGTCCTCCTCGGAATCTTCCTCTATTGGGTATTCTCTGAGGTCCTCTCCTTCGTCGTCTGAGTCGCTGATCATGTCAACTTCTGGGGCGGCGAATCCCTCGCTCTCGGAGTCGCTGTTCCCGAAAATAATCTGTGGGCCATTGATCTCGTCATCTGATCTTACCAGCGTGTAGTCCGAGAAAACGCACGACCGTGTGTCCTCAATCTAGGGGGCGGCGCTTCTCCAAAGTGGGCCATGACCTGAAAAGAGGGAGTCATGTTTAGGCAGTGGGACACATTAAGAAGATATCCAAGGATACGGTGGCACAGGGAGGATATGCTGGAGGCAAAGACGGAAAAATTAAAATGTAAAAATGCTGATGCAATGAATAGTATAAAGAAAGTGAGAAGCAAGAGGACGATACATATATCATAATTCAGAGTTTTATTTCATTCAGATAAAAGTTCGACGGATACACGATTCAAACGAAAAGAAATATTTACAAAAGAGTGACAACATCTTTATTGAAAGTAGAAAACGTGAAAGTTCTTCTTTGATTTCTGGACTGTTGCATCCCTGTCTCGCGAGTTGAATCCTGCGCGGGGTCCGCACTATCTTCAAAGCTCGAACTACGAAATAACCATCACATAGCAGGAGTGGGGAGTGTGGACGAACCTCCTCCTTGTAGCTCCTTCCTTTCAGGGCAACTATTGACAAAGTGTTCGCTGGATCTGCAGATCAGGCATTTCCTTTGGGCGCGGCGACAATCCCTCTGAAGATGTCCTGGCCTCTTGCAGTACCCACAACATTGGGTCTTCTGCTGCTTCTGTCGTGGGGGAACAAGTGGGCGCTTCATCTTTCCTTCTTTTCCTCGTCTAACAGGGATCCCTTTACGATTGGAGACTTCCATTGGTGCCTGATTCACCTGCCTTCTCAATCCTTCAGCTAACGGGTCGTTTGTTCGCTCCTGGGCTTCCTTCAGACTTTGCAGTACATTCAGAATCTCAACGGTCTGATTCTGGGAAGTGGAGATAGGGAAAAAGTTGTTGGAAGACATGATCCTGAAACAACAATTTTAGGACGGCATAAGATACGAGGGAAAAATCAGAACAAGATATAAAATTGACAAAGAAATAAGAATATCGGGTGAGGTGAAACTCAATCGAGCGGAAAACAATGCAGAACTCCAAGTTACCTAATAGAGTGCAGCATTGTAGCTATGCTGCAGTTCATAATTACAACCACGTAACTCTACTAAGTCACCCAAAACTCTAACGGATGAAGTCAAATTATGGCATGACGAATAATAAAGATTCAAGTCGGTTTTACGACAGGGTTCGGACATATACGTGTACTTGTGGACGTATGATGTTCGGACAGATTATACTAGCAGGCTTTAGTTTAAATCAGATTCTAGTATTGGATTATTGAATTTATGCAGTCTCAGTATCTCCGTGTTTTTCGTAAATACGGATGGGAGGGGCATTCTCGTAATTAGTCGAGAAGCTTCTAGAAGAAAGGTGACTCATTTAGATTTAATTCATTTATGAATTAAACTAAATGAGGTGGAGAGCTTATGTGTTATTTGCATTAAATGAATTAGTGACTCATGAGATGATTCATCCAAATGAGTTAATGAAGCATTAATTATTTTAATGACTCATGAGATGATTCATTCATATGTATTAAATGAAGCATGGTTGTAATTATCTCATATGATTTATTTGATAATTATTATGCTTCATAATATATAGAAATGAGTTATATTTTCATTTCATTCTCACATACACGCTCTCTCTCCTCAACCTCTCCTCTTCTTCAACCTAACCCTAATCCTCTCATGTGTTGAGATCCCAAGGGTTAGAAAGACTAATAGATCCTTAATCCACTTCTATATCTTCTAGATCACTTGGATTAGCAATCCTAACCACTTAGTTATCTCTTGGAGAAGGAACTCTCTAGTGGATCTTCTATCACATCGAGGAAGCCGATGAGGAGGTGAACAACAAGAACAATAAGGACTAGTATCTTGAGGTATAATCATCTATCTTAGTAGTTTAGAACTTCTAGATAGTTTGTTAGTTAGAGTTTAGCAAAGATCCGTAAAGTTAGTCGATGCTACCTTAAACAAAATGATTGTTTTACCTATTCCGCCTCCCCGCATCTTGTGGGGTGAGTAACGTTGACTTACATTGGTATCAGAGCCTAGCTAAACCATAACTAACATGTTAGAAAAGTCTTTAGAAATTCGATCGCAAAATAATCCCGAAAAAATGACGTTATCACTAAGTTTCTGCCGATTTTAAAATGGGGTCTAAAATTTTTTCAGGGACCCTTAAAAATACAAGCAGGGTTTTTTAAGAATTGTGAAGAAATTTAGGATCGTGACTCGTCCAAACCACCGCGGAACCGCGGCCGATCCAAGTTGTCCGCCGCGGATCCGCGGCTGTGTTGACACCGAGTCAACCCAAATTTTCTCAGTTATTCTTCTGTGTTGATGTTGTGTTTTCTGGGATGATTTGTTTCTGCTCAGGTTTTATGTGCACAGAGAATTGTTTGGAGTAGATTCATATGTATTGCTTGATCGATATTCTAAGAACTTTGGCTAACTGGATTATATATGTGTTGTGATTAATGTGTTCGTAAACCTCCCCTAACTGCTAGTATGTCGGTAAGCAGGGGGTTGCACATTTCTGTAATGGTTTTTACTGGTTTGTGAATGTGAACTTGTTGGATTGTCATGAATGAATAGCCGGGGTTGTGAGACGAGTGTTTCTTTCATTCAAATGTAAATTGTAAATTGTAATTTGTTGTAATATTCTTTTGCGGGGAACATCCGGGTTGAGGTTGTAGCCACCGTTATATTATTTCATTTACTGTTTTCTGCTCCTAGGATAGACCCAAGGTGGGGTGTACAAACTACCGGGTACTTTGAAGTGTTTAGTGGCCTACTCACGTCGTTGAGGGAGACCGCTTCACTTCGGATACTTGACGGGTAGTTTGCCGTACCCGTAGGGGTCTAGGGTGGCGTTTTGGCTATTCATCGTGACTGTGTAATCCGTCTTTCTTTGTAGGCTCAAAGGAAATGCGGATTCCTAGAAAATCCAATATGTTCATCTATGATCTGGAATGCCTATTATTGCGTCTGACGAATGTACAATATCTATATATGATATCTAGTAGGCGTTACTTATGTTTTGCATCCGCGCTAGCCCAGCCCCCGCTCTGTCGTTAGTTAAGTAACCTAACGGGTGAATGACGGGGCCCAGTGGCGAATGCGGATGGCATAAAAGGACGTTGTATTTTCGTTGTTTTCTGCAATGATAGGTTAATTGATGGGACGCATTATTTTAATGCAAAGAAAATAAACCAAAATTGAATCGTTGGAACAATTTAAAAGAAACCACTCGGTTATTTTAAAAACAGCAGATTTTTAATTGCGGAGCATAAACCACTCCTTTTAAAAGCTATCAGGTTCCTTCGATCATATCAAGTTCACTACGTTTACGGTTTCGCCAAAACCATTAGTAGCCCTTCGTCATTTCATTTGGGTATTTAGTAGTATTCAAGCTATGTATTTTGACCAATGCCAAGGCATAGTGTTTGGTAGCTGCTGGGTATTCATCTGTTGTATAGATAGATGAGTTGGTTTGGGACAGTCGTACTGCCATTTGGCCAACGTCAGGGGTATGTATGGGTGGGTTCAAATTAACAAGATAATGATGGGTAGAACTCGATATGTGACTTATGACATTTTAACCAACGCCAAGGTCATAAGAGCATGGGGTAGAAATCCATATCGGGAGTTTCTAAAGAAACTGAAACTTGCTAGAGATGCATACCATTTGGAGTGTGATAATTTTGGTAGGATTCCTTCAGCTTTATCACACAATGATATTTGGATCCCAATCCTACTGTGAGTATATGCTACTCATCAGGAGATTCTTTCACTTAACGATCAATGTTATAAACCAAGTAGGTGTCGAGAAAGGTGTCAGCGGGGCTACGCCCCAAGAGAAAAGAGGTTATTTAATTAAGGAACTTCGCGAAAGCGTTGTAAAGCCTCCCTCGAAGTACCGACACTTGCCTGGCTGAACGGTTAAGCAAGTATTGTACAGTAAGAATAGTCCTGACTAGTTCTTCTTTTATGGTTTGAGGAAGGATTCGAGAAACAGTGGGAGCCATCCTATTTAGATAAATTAAAAACCGCTCTAAACTTGCAAGAGTATCATGCTAAAGTGTTTCCTCTCTCTCTCCTAATTGCAGCGACCCAGAACATGACAGGCCTTAAGTTATTATTAGATAAAAATATTTTGACAAGACCAAACTATAAAGATTGGTTCCGGAATGTCAAGATGGCAATTACCTATGACAAATTGGGGTATGTCCTTACTACTAAGGCCCCTGCCGTCCCAGGTCCTGAATCCAGTGTCGCGGATAAGGAAATCCACAAGACCTGGGAGTTAGACTGCGCGAAGGCCAAGTGCATTGTGCTTGCCTCTATGAATAATGAACATCAGAGGAGGCACGAGAATATGGATCTAGAATCCATATTTCTACACACCAAGGAACTGTATGGAGAGCAATCTCGTATAGCTAGATACGAGACCTCGAAGAACTTGTTTCAGTTGAGGATGGCCGTCGGATCATCTGTAGGGGAACATGTCCTTAAGATAATTGGCTATATTGAAGACCTCGCGGACCTCGGGACAACATTAGAGAACAAGCTGTATAGAGACTTGATTCTCCAGTCCCTTCCTTCTACCTACGCCCAGTTTATCTTGAATTTCAACATTCAAGGTAAAGAAGTTGAACTTCCAGAACTCCTTAATATGTTGAGGAGTGCAGATGGCACCTTGCAGAAGGAAAGGGAAACACCCACTATGTTTGTTCGTGGTGCTTCCTCTTCCAGGTCCAAGGCAAGGGCCAAAGGAAGGAAGAAGAAAGCCACTACCAAACCGAGAGGTGGTGTTGGTAAGGTGGGAGACAAGGGAAAGGCAAAGATTGTGATACCAGTACTGGCAAAGGACGAGTGCTTCCACTGTCGTAGGAATGGCCATTGGAAGAAGGATTACAAAGCTTGGATTGCCAAGAACCAGGACACGAGGCAAGTTGTGGCTACGGCTTCAGGTGTGTTTGTAATTGAAAATTGTTTGTCAATCAACTCTACTTCCTGGGTATTGGATACCGGATCAGGATCTCATATATGCAATTCATTGCAGGCACTGAGAAACCGTAGAGTGCTGAAGGTTGGTGATATAACCCTCCAGGTTGCTAACGGAGCTAGCGTAAATGCTGTGTCCATAGGGGATTATCACCTTGTTGACGAGTGGATATATTTTGTTTTTGCGCAACTGTTTTTGTGTACCTAGTTTAACGTGTAATATCTTATCGGTATCGTTGTTATCAAAAGAAGGTTATGATTTCACGTTTGTAAGCGATGTTGTTAACATCCACCTTAATCATGGTTTGATTGGGTCCGGTACACTAGATAACGGTATATACGTGTTAAACCAATTACAAATTTTCAATGTCCAGAACACACTAAAAAGAAAGTCTCCAAATATAAATCAGGCTTTCTTATGGCATTGTAGACTAGGTCACATCAATGAGACAAGGTTAACTAAGTTACATAGAGAAGGATATTTGGATCCACTCGAATATCAATCTTATGCCACTAGTCAATCATGTCTCAAAAGAAAGATGACAAAGACTCCATTCAATGGACATGGAGTAAGAGCGAGCGAGCTCTTATGACTCATACACAGCGATGTATGTGGTCCAATGTCTACACATGCAAGAGACGGTTTTTCATATTTCATTACTTTTACGGATGATTACTCTAAGTATGGATTCATTTTCTTGATGAAACATAAATCCGAGGCCTTTGAGAAATTCCAAGAATATAAGAATGAAGTAGAAAACCAAACTGGCAAAAGTATCAAGACACTGAGATCTGATCGAGATGGAGAATACTTAAGTGCCGAGTTCCTGGGTTATCTAAAAGAGAAAGGAATTCTCTCTCAGCTTACTCCTCCATACACTCCACAACATAACGGTGTATCAGAGAGACGGAACCGAACCCTATTGGATATGGTACGTTCCATGATGAGTAATGCTGAGTTACCGCGATCTTTCTGGGGTTATGCACTAGAATCAGCTGCATATCTTTTGAACAGGGTTCCTACCAAGACTGTGCCCACCACACCATATCAGATGTGGAGTGGAAAGAAACCCTATCTTCAGTATCTGAAGATATGGGGATGTCCAGCTTTTGTTAAAAAGCAGCATGCAGACAAACTCGAGGCACGCTCAGTACAGTGTAAGTTTGTGGGATATCCAAAGAACTCCAAGGGGTATTTTTTCTATTACGCAGAGGAACAAAAGGTTTTTGTTTCTCGTAATGCCCATTTTCTAGAATTGCAGTTTTTAGAAAAGGAAACAAGTGGGAGCGCAATAGAACTGGAAGAAATTCCAGAACCACAAACTACTACTGAAAGTTTGGTAGAACTAGAAGTTCCAGAAGAACAGGACATTCCAGCACCCCTCCGCAGGAGTAGAAGGCCGTCTCATCCGCCTGAGAGATACTGCGGTTTTCTCATAGATGGGGATAGAGAGGATTGCGTCATTGATAATGATGAACCTACTGGCTTACAGCAGGCCATCCAGAGCAGCGACTTAGTAAGATGGTTGGATGCAATGCGGACCGAGATGGAGTCAATGTACACCAACAAAGTATGTACTTTGGACTTTGCTCTAGATAGGATAAAACCCATAGGATGCAAGTGGATCTTCAAGAAGAAGATTGGTGTAGATGGACAGGTGGAAACCTATAAGGCTAGACTTGTTGCAAAGGGTTTTCGTCAAAGACCTGGTTTGGACTATGACGAAACTTTTTCTCCTGTGGCTATGCTCAAATCCATTCGGATCCTTCTTGCCATTGCTGTATTCCATGATTATGAGATCTGGTAGATGGACGTAAAGACGGCTTTTCTAAATGGTAATTTAGAAGAGTGCGTCTATATGGATCAGCCAGAAGGTTTCAATCAGAGTGGGAACAGCAGGAAAGTGTGCAAGTTGCTTAAGTCCATTTATGGACTAAAGCAGGCATCGCGGAGTTGGAACATCTGTTTTGATGAAACGGTCAAAGAATATGACTTTATCAAAAATCCAGATGAACCATGTATATATAGTGAAATTGTAGCACGAACTGTCATATTCCTCGTCTTGTACCTAGATGACGTTCTCTTGATAGGAAATGACATTCCTATGCTACAATCTGTCAAAGGATTCTTGTCACACAGGTTCTCCATGAAAGACCTGGGTGATGCCTCTTACATTCTGGGGATCCGATCTATCGTGATAGATCTAAGAGAATGTTGGGACTTTCGCAGTCCAGGTATATCAACACTATACGGAAAAGATTCAGTATGGAAGATTCTAAGCGCGGTAATTTACCGGCTTGTTACGGAATCATCCTCTCCAAAGAGATGTCTCCCAAGACTGATTTGGAAAGGGATCGCATGTCAGTTATACCCTACGCTTCTGCGGTAGGCTCTATAATGTATGCGATGTTGTGCACCAGACCAGATGTAACTTACGCACTGAGTGTGGTAAGCCAGTATCTGTCAGACCCAGGGGAGAAGCACTGGATAGAAGTAAAGAACATTCTCAAGTACCCGAGAAGGACTAAGGATATGTTCTTGGTTTACGGCAGAAAAGACCTCAAGATCGAGTCTTTTGCTGACTCCAGCTTCCAGAGTGACAAGGATGACTCCAAGTCCATGTCAGGTTATTTCTTTACCCTCAATGGAGGGGCGGTGTTCTCGAAGAGTTCCAAGCAGGACACCGTTGCTGACTCGACGATGGAAGCGGAGTATATCGCTGCTTGCGATGCCGCAAAAGAAGCAGTCTGGATGAAGAAGTTCCTAACAGAATTTCAGGTGGTTCCTACCATTGTTAATCCAATACCGCTGTATTGTGACAACAACGGCGCTATAGCTTTAGCGAAGGAACTCAGGTCCCATCAGAAGTCCAGACACATCTTAAGGCGGTATCACCTGATCAGGGAGATCATAGATCGCCGGGAGATCGAGGTCCGGAGAGTTACTATAGAGGAGAACACTGCAGATCCATTCATAAAGGCCTTACCTCAGACACAGTTCGAGAGGCTATTTGAGATGATACTTCTTCGATACGCCAATATATGGCCCTAGTGCAAATGGGAAATTTTTAGCGTATATGCCCTAGAGGCCATTATTGTATCATACTAGCTTGTATATTACTTAATGGAAGCTTGGGATATTCACAGTTGTATTAACAGTCTTGCTCAACATAGTAGTATGCTACTTGGTTTATATCTATCTTAATAAGTGTATATGTTTCTTTTAGCATATCGCGAATACATATTGATAGAGCCTTTAGGATCTTGCTTGACTACCAGCGTTGTGATGGCAGTCACACTAGTGGGAGCTGGGTAGTCTACAAGCACATCCTTTTTCAGGTCCCTAGTTGTAGGATTATCAAGACAGGGTATCGATACTCCGGAGTAGACTAGTGTGTACGCTTCTCATCCCAGCAGGGGAGATGGTCTGTCCCACAGCCATTAGTACGTTGTACTGGAGATAGTATGCAGGTGCTCGTTGGGTTACGGGTACACCGGACATGACTCGCAGGGAACTGTTGGTTGGTATTATACCCGTCGTCAGTTAACAGTTCCCAGGTGACATGAGTACAGCATAGTCCGTTGACTTGAAACTGCTGCTTCGTCTCGAGTGTGTTCCCACTGTTCTTAGATTGCTACCCTACCACGGCTCAAAGGAGTCATGCAAACAGGTAGCAGTTGGGTGCATTCCTGAAGCACTTGGAGGCAGTGGCAGTTAGAAAGGATTCGTCTCTCCCGGTATTGGGAGTTGATATCACACTGAGTTTGGAGAGCCATTACGCAAAGTCCCTGGCCAGGGAAAACGAGATTTACTGGTAGGATTTCCAGTAGCTTCTCAAAGTGTAATGGGCTTCACTTCGACACGACTTATACCGCTTTTAGGGGACTGACGCTTGCCGCCCCCTAGGCCAGATATGCGATAGTCTTAGACGAACAGACCGGACTGTACGAAGATTGTCGCATCAGACTCAGTAGGAGTTCGGATGGGTTTCCTCATCAGCCTTCTTATCGACATCTACCTGGGGACCGTTACGTACAGCTAGTACCACTTGCGGCCTGTGGTTAAACCCACTGCCAGCGTAGTGTCGAGTCTTTAGAGTCCCACACAGAGAATTTCCCTACTTCAGGCAAAACGATATAGAGGTCGTATGGTTTTACGACAGGGTTCGGACATATACGTGTACTTGTGCACGTATGATGTTCGGACAGATTATACTAGCGGGCTTTAGTTTAAGCCATATTCTAGTATTGGATTATTGGATTTATGCAGTCTCAGTATCTCCGTGTTTTTCGTAAATATGGATGGGAGGGGCATTCTCGTAATTAGTCGAGAAGCTTCTAGAAGAAAGGTGACTCATTTAGATTTAATTCATTTATGAATTAAACTAAATGAGGTGGAGAGCTTATGTGTTATTTGCATTAAATGAATTAGTGACTCATGAGATGATTCATCCAAATGAGTTAATGAAGCATTAATTGTTTTAATGCCTCATGAGATGATTCATTCATATGTATTAAATGAAGCATGGTTGTAATTATCTCATATGATTTATTTGATAATTATTATGCATCATAATATATAGAAATGAGTTATATTTTCATTTCATTCTCACATACATTCTCTCTCTCCTCTTTTTCAACCTAACCCTAATCCTCTCATGTGTTAAGATCCCAAGGGTTAGAAAGACTAATAGATCCTTAATCCACTTCTATATCTTCTAGGTCACTTGGATTAGCAATCCTAGCCACTTAATTATCTCAAGTGAGAGGTTAAAGCTTGGAGAAGGAACTCTCGGGTGGATCTTCTATCACATCAAGGTGTTAGTTGTATGTATGCCCTAGAGGCCAGTATTGTACAGATGATGTATATTATATTGGATACTTGGACATATATAGAGAGGACTTTCTTGCTCGATATGATAGTATGCTATCTGGTTGCTCTTTACTTTAACATGTATACTTGTCTCTTTATACTGTCTTATCGTTACATGTTGGTAAAGCCTTTAGGATGTATACTTGACTACCTGGACTATGATGCGGATCATACTAGTGGGGACATGGTAGTCCATAAGTACATCCTTCAAGGTCCCTAGTCGTGGGTGTATCGAGACGGGGCATCGATATACTAGTGTAGACTAGCGTATACGCTTCTCGACCCATGAGATGGACAATGGATGATCCCATATCCATTGGTGTTTGACATCAGAGATGGTATACAGGTGCTCAGTGGAGACTGGGTACACTGGACGGACTCGCCGAGAACTCCCAGATGGTATTATACCTCACGTCAGATGGCAGTTCTCTGGTGACACTTGTGCAGGTTAGTCTGTAGACCCGAGATCGTCATAGAGTCTTGCGTGATTCCCACTGTGCTTTGATTTCCACCTTACCACGTCCATGAGGGCGTGCAAAACGGTGGTTTTTGGGTACAGTCCCGAATCACATGGAGGCAATGAGCGATAGGAGGGTGATTGAAATAATTTCTCGATTGGATGTAAAAGTCAAATAGTCCCCGGCAACGGCGCCATTTGATTGTTATAATTTCTGTGATTGTAATAAATCGAATCAAATAGTCCCCGGCAACGGCGCCATTTTGATTGAAATAATTTCTCGATTGGATGTAAAAGTCAAATAGTCTCCGGTAACGGATCCATTTGATTGAACTGTAAATTTCGGATGTGTCGTATCGAATCAAAAATTTAAATTGACCGCAATCAAACTACGGTGTCAGCTGTAGCTAATGAATGAGTGCGGATCGTCCACAGGGATCTCGAGATTCGTTTGTATTTTAATGTGTTTGAAATGAAATGTTTAAGCAACAATAAAAGAAAACATGATTCAAGAATGATTTGTATTCGTGTGTCACTATTCTCTACTAAAGAATCAAGAAACTATAAACAATCAAGAATCGGGTTTCAATGGTATTTTCCAAACACAATCAAGAATAATAGAGAGGCTCGTAGGAATCGATCGGATCTTTAGTTGTGTTGTAGTCTACAAGATCTCGTATTCTTGTCTTTCGAAGAATTGATACTAGATCAATGGTGATCGACGAGAGTTAGGGTTTTCTTGATGAAATTAAGGTTTCATGTCTTAACCCTTGTTCTTTCGAGGATACCATTTATATTCTAGCCTCTAGCAATTTCAAGAAGCGATCGGATTTCCCCAATCTCGAGCGATGTCGATCAAGAAAGCATCACTACGAAACTAGGTCATTGATTCTTGAACTTGCTAGGGTTTACAAAACTCGTAGGACTTAAAAATAGTATTACAATTTGTTACATCATCATTCTACAATCGTCTCGACTCCTTAACGAGCGGAGTTTTACTCGAACATCATAACAAGAGCAACAATTACAAATTGAGATCTAATCATGATGCAAGAATTAAAAGAAAGCAAGATTAATGAATTTCACCTTTTATTGATATCAACAATTTAGTTACATTCGCTCAAGAACTACAAGAGGAAGAACTTGATCGTCGACTTGGCTTCGCTCGTCTCCGTGGATCGCGGATCGGCTTGGATCACTTGCCCGATTGAAGATCGGCTCGGCTCCTAAAAGGTTGAAGACTTCTCGCTTGATTTGGTACTCAAGATCTTGGATTTAGAGTGGGATTAGGGTTAGGGTTTCGCACAAGCCTTGTCACGAGACTTGTGGAAGAAGATGATGAAAGAGGGAATTATTTTTAACTAATGGTGATTAAAGAACTATCTAATGATGAACCACCAATGATCAACCACAAACCCTTAGATTTAGGCTCCTATTTATAGATAACTAACCCTAGATCTAGGATTTCAAATTCTAAGTTTCCCTCCAAAAGTTTGTTGAGGGAATTCAAATTTCCCTCCAAAAGTTAGTTAGGGGAGAAGGTTCTAGATGAGGATTAGTTAGGAGGAGCTTCTAGAAGAGGATTAATTAGGAGCTTAATTTAGGATTAGCCTTCTTAATCTTCATTTCTGATCTGTAGTAGCTTCGAGAGAATTCTGGTATTTAAAGTATCATAAAGCACTGTGGGCCCAGAGATAAGAATTTTGCCCAAAAAGTTGACTGCTGACGTGGCAGAACCGCGGCGCTTCCGCCGCAGATAAGGGGTAAATGCCGCGTAAGGGCGGCTGCTTTGGGGCTTTAGAGCTTGGACTTTCTGGAGATTGTTGGGCCTGCGTTGTGGGCCTTTGTTTGATATATATATTTGTATAATTCCTTCTGCATTGATACCAGATCTGAAATGATTGAATTGGCTTAATGTTTGATCAGCTTCTTTTGATTTTCTTCCGTATTTTCCTGCACAGACTCAAGACAAGTGTTGCGCAAATACAGAAATGATGCGATGCCATGAAATGCGGTTAATTTCCCTTAAAGTGTCGGTTTAAAAGTCTACTACATGAAATCTTATATTTTGTGACAGATTTGTTAATATGTAGAATATGAATGCCGAACACTTCTAAGTGTATGCAAATGTTAAGGAAATTGCCGGGTAAAATATACAATATTTTCGACTGATCAAATACCCCCAAACTTAATTTCGATCATCTCGAGCGAATGTTTTATTAAAAAGAGAAGGAGAAAATAAAGAAAGAGAAAAAACTAACTAGCACACTTTCGTAGGCAACACGATTGCACGTGCAACAAGCCTTTAAACCTCTAGGTGTCCCTAGTAGGAGGAGTGTTGTCTCCTGAGGGTTTTCAGCGGATTGCACCCACAAAATCCAATAATAAAAGCAAGATCATGAATATTACATTTAAAGAAAAGAATTGTAAAAGAAAGACTTTGAAAATTAGGGTTTCCAACTAAGCTAGCTTTTCGGTTGTCATGAGCCCTATCTTAATGGTCATGAAAAGATGTCAGAAATCACGTCCTCCCTCAATAAAACATCGTCTTATTCTTCATTCCTATCTTTATTCCAAACATCGATCATATCACCCTGCGTGTGTGTAAAGACATCCCTACATCCGGAGAATTCAATTCAAGCTATCATACTCTTGCCCATCAGCCTCAGTACTTCTTGACAAACGAGATTGCTTACACACTTTCATGCGACCGTTAATACTTCTTGAGGTACTAACCGACCGATTACTAATGTGCTTGCATGCTTGGTGTATTTTCCTCATCTTGCACCACCTCAGGCATAGCAGTGACTCCCAGACCAGTTGGCCTTGGGGCACTAGGTGAAAAAGCACCCTTTTGCTATATATTTTTCTTGCCCTTGGTGATAACAAAACCAGTATCCATTTTTCTCACCACTTTAAAACATATTTTTCTTTTCATACTTTTGGCTTTAAGACAAGAGCATTTCAAGGTATTCTCTACTATCCCAGGCTTTAAGATGTGTGTAAGTGCGAATAGCAGGGTAGCAACGTTCAAAATGTTTGGCTTCCAGAATAGAAACTATTTTTCAGACTTATTTTTATCCTCAGATTAGTGACGTCCTTCATCTTACTAACCCTTGGAACAACGGCTCATAACTACTTATTACTAGTTCGTATAAGAAAACTTCTAATTTTCTTAGTTTTCTTAAATTTTTCTAATCTCATGGATGTAATTTTTCACTATCTAAACTTTTATTATCTTATTTATGTACAAAAATATTTTTATAGTTTTGAAATTTTTTAAATTTTTATGGTTTTTTTCAAAAAATGTTTTGTGCTTATGCAAATGATATGCAAATGATGCGAAAATAAGCACAAACCTCCCCCAAACTTGTTTTCAACAGTGTCCTCACTGTTGCCTTCCGCTAAATCTCAAAAAACCTGTAAGCTTGGGAGGAATTTATTAGTGGGGGCAAAATATTTAAGTGAAGACCCTCCCCCAAACTTATTTTTGGCTCATAATTTTGTAAAAATTTTAATTTTTAGGAGCCAGAAAAAATGTACCCCCCAAACTTGAGTTATGCAATGTTAATCTTTTAAAATCACAAGTGGGGGTCAAAAATCAGTGGTCGATGCCAAGCTTTGCAAAGACCAAATGTTAACACCAATCATTCAAAAATTATATCAATGCAGTGCTCGGGTTGGTGGAAGAAAAAGTGGGGAAAGGTTAAGTGGTGGAAGAGAATGTGTGTGCGTCTCATATTGGAGAGACGATGCAGTGTATGTGATGGATTACTCGCATTCTTTTTACAAGTCAAAAGAAGGGGTGGAGGTTCAATTTCAATGATTGGGAGATGATTCATCTCAACACCCGTGTCATTCAAAAATGCGAGTTCATCAGCGAAGATCTCCTCAAAAGTTCCATTAATACCCCGATGAATAATGTCATCACAAAGTGCGGGGTGATCTTCAGACTCTAAGAACAGTTCATAATCAGTGTTAATTGTTGACCCGGACAACTTAGTGGAAGAGTCCATATGTGTATAATACATAATTGGGTCAAACAATAACATATGAAAAGAGTCAAGATCAGTATAAAGAGGATCATCAAATTCGCTGCTGTCGACATCCATTAAGTCGACAGAACAGACCTGAGCAGTAGGTTCGGAGGGTACACTTCCCAACTTGTAAATGTTCAGCTCTATTGACCTATTCCCGAAAGATAGGGTCATAGAACCATTACGACAGTTGATTATTGCATTGGAAGTGGCCAAAAAGGGGCGACCTAAAATCACCGGAATTTGATTCCGTGGGTTCGCTACAGGTTGTGTATCAATTACAATAAAATCTACCGGGAATATAAATTCTCCGATTTTTATTAACACATCCTCCAGTTCACCCCTAGGTTTGGTGATTGATCGGTCAGCCATCTGGAGAGTGCAATTGGTTGGCTTCAACTCTCCGATCCCTAATTGCTCATAAACTGAGTAAGGAAGCAAGTTAACACTAGCGCCAAGATCTAATAGAGCACGGTTAATGTGTTTTTCCCCAATAGAAACGGAAATAGTAGGATATCCAGGATCCTTACGTTTCCTCGGTAATTGTTGGGGGAAAGCCGTGTCTATTGTTTTTTCCATGAAAATCTTCTTAGGCACTGGATTCTTCCTCTTCCTAGTGCACAAGTTCTTAAGAGTTTTAGCATAAGAAGGAACTTGTTGGATGGCATCTAGGAGAGGGATGTTGGTGTTTACTTGCTTAAAAATGTTCATAATCTTCTCCATATGTGGACTCGGTGTGTTAGCCCTTAACCGATTAGGATAAGGTGCTTTAGCAATAAGCGTTGGGTCCATCATAGGAGAAGGAAGTGGGTGTGGAACAGATCCCGGAATAGAAGTGGGGATCGTCCGTGGAGGGGTAAAAGAGGTGGGCTGTAATGGCGAGCCTTTTGGGAAATGGAGAATAGGCTCGGAAGAATGGTAGGGTAGAAGAACTGGGGTAAGAAGTGTGTGTGTGTGGAAAGGTCTCAGCCGGGGTGTTATTGAATGATTTATCAGTATCATCAAACTCTTCCCCAACATGAGTGTCAAACACTCTTCCAGATCTCAATGTGATTGCATCCACATCATGTGAATAGCTAAGATTAGGTAAAGGTTGAGCTGGAAGTTTCCCTTTCTCTCGTGCACTCATTTCGGCTTTTAGTTGTGCAATTTGTTCTTCCATCGATTTGATGTTCTCATTTTGAGAGATAATGATCTTCATTACATTCTCGACGGAAGATTGCAAACTTGCCGTACCTTGGATGGATTGTTTCATGAAAGTATCCAAGGTTTGTGCTAGTGCAGAGATATTATCTGTACCGGTCAATTGCAAAGGACTAGATGGTGCAAAAGTGTTGGCCGGATTTTGGAAATTTTGTGCTTGGAAGGGGTGCTGACTCAATTGAAGTGGTGGTTGCTGTTGTGGTGAAGGGATCCCTTGGAAATTGTTTTGGGTTGGAACCGTGTTTTGAAATTGTGATTGGTTCCAAGCAAAGTTAGGGTTATTCCTCCAACCCTGATCATATATGGAGGAAGATGGATCGTTTCTAGGTCTTTGAAATGAGGCATTGGTAAGCTCATGACCTTGAAATGGACATTCTTCCGTCAAGTGAGACGGATCAGAACAACAACCACATACAGTTTTGGAGAGTGACATTTGATTTAGGGTGGCGGCTAAAAATATATTTTCCATATTCTCGAGTTTCTTATTGATAGCTGCAATGTCAGCTCTAACTTCTATGGAAATATCATTGCCATCCCTAGATGATTGACTCACACCCTCCCACTGTAAAGATTTTTCAGCGAAATCTTCTAGAAATTTCCAGGCTTCCCTATCATCTTTGGTCATAAAATTGCCTTGACACATGGATTCAAGGGTCTCTCTTGTGTAAGGAGTAATGCCCTCATAAATGATTCGGCACAATTCCCATCTCGGGATACCGTGATGTGGACATTGGACTAACAGATCCTTGAAGCGGTCAAGACATTTTGAAAATGTTTCATTTGGAAGCTGGGTGAATTGATAGATTTCGCTACGGACTCGAGCTGTTTTGTGATGTGGGTAGAATTTCTTAAGGAATGCTTTAACGAATTCATCCCAATTTGAAATGGAATGTGCGGTAGTGTTATATAGCCACTTCTCGGCTAAATCGCACAAGGTAAATGGGAGAAGACGAAGACGTAAAGCATCCACAGAAAGCTGTGAAGTACCCATCATTGCGCATACATTTTCAAATTTCGTGATAAACACGTATGTGTCTTCAGACTCGAGACCGTGAAATTTTGGTAGAAGGTTGATGTATTGGGGTTTTATTTGAAAATTTTCCCCGTTGGCTGGTGGTGTGGAAAGACAGGTGGAAAGTGGGCCTCGTGTAGGATAACATCTCTCTTGGAGAGAGATGCGAGGTGGATTCTGCGCACCAACGGACGGCGGCAGAGTAGTGGAAAAGAAGTTCGATGGAGGTGGATCCATCGATGTGGGTGTGGTGGTGGGTGAAAGAAAGGAAAGTGTAGAAATACCGACTTTTGGGTCGATGAGGGAAACACGGACTTAACGGGCACTAGACACCCGTGTCCAGCCTATCTTGCACTAAAAAGGGTTAGTACAAGTGGCAGCGTGAATTTATAATTAGGGGAAACGATATGAATGTGGTGTTTGTTTTAAAAAATGATACGGATTTTTTGAAAAAAATGATGCAACAAAACAAGTGCAACACACAAAACCCTAAAATCTAGTGGTCACCTAGGTCAAACTCTAGACCGCTCCTAACTGTCAAAAGACAAGTCGCAGGATAAATCCTCCACTGCCTCTTTGTCCCCCTGTGGCCGGATAAGTGCCAGGTAAGTGGGAAGGAACCACCACTACAGTGGGCCTAATTAATAACCACTAGCCTTAGACACACTCGCCTTAGGCACCACAGAAAAACGCAGATAAACAATGAATTACCCACGGCCTTCACTTGTCCTAATTGAGCGCGACGGTCCTTAGAGTCATCTCTAGATTTCTTTTAATTAATGAGGGTCAAATGCGGATGCAAGTTTTGCGATTTTCGGGGCCTAGGAAGGGTAATGAAATCCCCACCTAATTTGAATTTGGTCGTGCCCCTTAAATTTCCGTATTAATATGCAACAACCACAAGAATCAAAAACACGCACAAATTTATTTTGCTTTGCGGCGCTGCGATTTATTTGCAAAGAATTCTGCACAAAATATTAGTTGGAGCAGACAGAGGAAGAGATAAGAAAGTGAGGGGCTTACAGACAAAAATTAATGCAGAGAGGAGATTAATCCGCGGCGGATCCGCCGCGGATTAGGGTATCTTGCCGCGCTTCCGCGCTCAGGTATTGAGAACAGTGCACAAATTTTCAATAGTTGCTTTCTGTTGCTATTTCCAGCTCTCTGGTATGTTCAGAAAAAAATTTCTCCAGCTCCAATGATTCCAGATTTTCTCGCAACAAATCACAACACACGTATTAGTGTTTGCACGAATTTAGATCACTAAATTTAGATGGAATAAAATTTTCAACTCAAATTTCAAAATACGAACTATTAGCGCACTATCCCCGGCAACGGCGCCATTTTGATTGAAATAATTTCTCGATTGGATGTAAAAGTCAAATAGTCCCCGGCAACGGCGCCATTTGATTGTTATAATTTCTGTGATTGTAATAAATCGAATCAAATAGTCCCTGGCAACTGCGCCATTTGATTGAAAAGAATTCTCGATGTGTAGTATGGAATTGTAAAGAAATCACAACCAAAAATTATTTGACCGCAATCAACTACGGTGTCGGATTGTAGTTAGTATGTGAGTGCGGATCGTCCACAGGGAAAGTGTAATCGTTCGTCTTTTGAATTAGATGAGTTGAATCTTTAAAGAAACAAAACAAAACAAACAATTCAAGATTTGTATTTGAAGTTTAAGAAAGAGAAAAAACTAGATCTAAGAAAGCATTAAAAGATAGAATCAAGAATTGATCGTTTGTTGATTTTTCCAAACCAAATCTCAAGAATCGAAATGAGGCTCGTAGGAATCGATCGGATCTATAGATGTGATGTAATCTTAGAATTACGTATTCTTATCCTTCGATGAATTGATACTAGATCGATGATAATCGATGAGAATTAGGGATTTCTTGTGAAACTAGGGTTTCATCTTATCCCTTGTTCTTTCGTCGATGTCATTCACATTCTAGCCTCTAGTAAATTCAAGAAACGATCGTAGATCCCTAATTTCGAGCGATCACAATCAAGAAAGCATCACTACGAAACTAGGTCATTGATTCTTGAACTTGCTAGGGTTTACAAAACTCGTAGGACTTAAAAATAGTATTACAATTTGTTACATCATCATTCTACAATCGTCTCGACTCCTTAACGAGCGGAGTTTTACTCGAACATCATAACAAGAGCAACAATTACAAATTGAGATCTAATCATGATGCAAGAATTAAAAGAATGCAAGATTAATGAATTTCACCTTTTATTGATATCAACAATTTAGTTACATTCGCTCAAGAACTACAAGAGGAAGAACTTGATCGTCGACTTGGCTTCGCTCGTCTCCGTGGATCGCGGATCGGCTTGGATCACTTGCCCGATTGAAGATCGGCTCGGCTCCTAAAAGGTTGAAGACTTCTCGCTTGATTTGGTACTCAAGATCTTGGATTTAGAGTGGGATTAGGGTTAGGGTTTCGCACAAGCCTTGTCACGAGACTTGTGGAAGAAGATGATGAAAGAGGGAATTATTTTTAACTAATGGTGATTAAAGAACTATCTAATGATGAACCACCAATGATCAACCACAAACCCTTAGATTTAGGCTCCTATTTATAGATAACTAACCCTAGATCTAGGATTTCAAATTCTAAGTTTCCCTCCAAAAGTTTGTTGAGGGAATTCAAATTTCCCTCCAAAAGTTAGTTAGGGGAGAAGGTTCTAGATGAGGATTAGTTAGGAGGAGCTTCTAGAAGAGGATTAATTAGGAGCTTAATTTAGGATTAGCCTTCTTAATCTTCATTTCTGATCTGTAGTAGCTTCGAGAGAATTCTGGTATTTAAAGTATCATAAAGCACTGTGGGCCCAGAGATAAGAATTTTGCCCAAAAAGTTGACTGCTGACGTGGCAGAACCGCGGCGCTTCCGCCGCAGATAAGGGGTAAATGCCGCGTAAGGGCGGCTGCTTTGGGGCTTTAGAGCTTGGACTTTCTGGAGATTGTTGGGCCTGCGTTGTGGGCCTTTGTTTGATATATATATTTGTATAATTCCTTCTGCATTGATACCAGATCTGAAATGATTGAATTGGCTTAATGTTTGATCAGCTTCTTTTGATTTTCTTCCGTATTTTCCTGCACAGACTCAAGACAAGTATTGCGCAAATACAGAAATGATGCGATGCCATGAAATGCGGTTAATTTCCCTTAAAGTGTCGGTTTAAAAGTCTACTACATGAAATCTTATATTTTGTGACAGATTTGTTAATATGTAGAATATGAATGCCGAACACTTCTAAGTGTATGCAAATGTTAAGGAAATTGCCGGCTAAAATATACAATATTTTCGACTGATCAGGAGGCAAGGGGTTTCGTCTCTCCCGGTATTGGGGGTTGATGTTGCGCTGTGCTCGATTGGCCGTAACAGGGAAGTCCCTGGCCAGGGCTGATTAGAGATTTACTGGTAAGTGTTACCAGTAGTTTCTCGACCCGTTATGAGCCTCATATCGGCACGACTTATCGGTTATTGGGGTCTGACGTTTACCACCCCTAGACTTGATATGCGACATATCAGACGAGGAGACCGGACTGTACGGGAAGTGTTACCGGCAGGATTTTACAGGAGTTGGAGCGGGCTTGCTTGCTGATCTTCTGATCGCTCAATACCCGGGTAGCCGTTACGTCCAGCTAGTACCGCTGACGGCTTGTGGGTGCTTGATGTGATCATCACCTACTGCCGGCGTATTGACGAGTCTTTAGAGTCCTACATAGAGGTTTTACTGGCTCAGGCAAAATGAAATAGGAGCGCATATGTGATATGTGCAGGACCGAGAATAATGCGTGTATGTGATACTGTATTCTATTCTCGCGACTTTTTGTATCGGTCGGTTATATATAGGATATAGCCGGGTTATCGAATCAAGTGTTGATTCGATAAGGCGATACATTGGATGTTAGCCGGTTATATGTGATATGACCGGATTATTAAGTCAAGTGTTGATTTAATAATTAAGTGTATAATTGTATATTAGATACACTAATTTACACTTGCTAACACTTGTTCACTTAGGGTTTTTTCTCACATGCACACTACTTTAACATATATATGATATATGTTAAAATGTGTTATCATATTGTATCATGGTTGATGATACAACATTCATGTGTGTATGAGACATACACCATCCTATTTGTTATGATTGGGTTTAATGTTTAAAAGTAATTACAAAATTAGTGGAAAATTAGAAAATGCATGAAGCTTGTGGAAGCTTGTGGATGCATTGACTAAAGTCCACTAGATTTGTTTTTACTTTGGACTTTAACCTAACAATCACACACTTAGCTATGGTTATGGCTCTACAAGGGTTAGTATATGATACTCACTCACCATGGTTAGCATACTCACTTAATCATTATCCTCATTTTTCTTTTCTTTTGTTCATCATCTTCTTCTTCATTGAGCAAGAGAAAAGGCTTGCTAGGGTTTTGAAAAAAGTGAGATAGATTGTGAGAAACAAAAATCCAAAGAGAACCCACTTCCTATTTCTCCATCCTCTACTAGACTAGCACTTTAGTATAGGGTGTTTCCTTTACTAATTCTCAAATTAGTGAAGTAGTAGCTTGAGTCGGATTTCCCTCGACGTAGATCATCTTCGGCCTCGGAGACTTCAAGCAAGGTCGCACCTTTCGCCTCGTGAAGCCATGCAAGGGTCCGGGAGAACCACGATCGCAGCGAAGGGACTTCATAAAGGAGCTAAAGAAGCGAATGACCGATCTACAAAGGTTGTATTTTGAATCCCTTTAGAGTAAAGCTGTTTACTTGCTTATTTATTCGTCTAATCTCTAGTATACGATCTAGCTTAAGGTTGTTCGGCACATAAAAATTAAATTTTGGCATGGTCGATGCCTTGTAGAGCCTTGTTAATGTGCCTAGTAACCCAACACGAGGAAGCCGACGAGGAGGTGAACAACAAGAACAAGAAGGTCTGGTATCTTGAGGTATAATCATCTATCATAGTAGTTTAGCACTTCTAGAGAGTTTGTTAGTTAGAATTTAGCAAAGATCCGTAAAGTTAGTCGATGTTACCTTAAACAAAATGATTGTTTTACATATTCCGCCTCCCCGCATCTTGTCGGGTGAGTAACGTCGACTTACAAAGACAAGCATCCCCATCGATCCCTGAAGATCAGAGAAGCCCTAAGAGCTTTATTATTTAAAGATTGAGTAGTTTTCTTTTTAAAGAACTTTAAAAAATGGGGTCTTGTTAAAGGGAAAAACCTTTAGTGTGGATTTAACATCCAAATTTCTACAAGAAGTTCCTCCAGCCGTTCAAGATTCCCACCTGAAAAAAAAAGGGAAATCTTTGTTGACAGAGTTAAACTCTGGAAAATTTTTGAATCAAAGAACTAAGCTCTGGGAAAGAGAATTAAATTCTCAGAGGAAAAACAAGTAAGGAAGAAGATGAAAAAAGTGGAGGCGCTTCTGAAGGGACTTTTGCATTTATAGGATGTGATGGGGAACGGTTCATCTCCCCTATTCCCTAGACAGATCCAATGGTCACAAAGGTGACAGCGTTGCACTCACGTGAGAACAACGTTGTGGGGGCATTTGTTCCCTGATAAAATATCAGGAAATTCCCCAATGGGGTATCACGTGCTCACATGTGACCAAGGGTCACGTGCTGACACGTGATGTGTTCCTGGAACTCTGTTGTAATAGAATTAAATTATAACCAAGCAGGCAATTAGTGGAGTCACGTTCCACCACGTAATAGGCCTTTGAAACCCACCAAAAGGGATTAAAAAATATAATAAGACGCTAAGGAAAGACCCCAATGGGGTATCACGTGCTCACACGTGACCAAGGGTCACGTGCTGACACGTGATGATTCCTTAGCTCTGTTAAAAGACCGAATTAAATTCTGAATAAAATGTTTAATCAAGAGGGCCACGTGCCAACACGTGACAGGCCCCTTAATTCTTTAATTGATAGAATTAAATTCTATTGCAATGATGAAACATTGGGATCACGTACCAACACGTGATGTGCTTTAAAAGCCTTCTGAGCTAAAAGAATTAAATTCTAATTAAGGGAAATCAAAGACCCTAACTGGGAAAATATTTCCTTAAATCTTTCCAAACAAAAAATGGTGCTCTGTAAAATAGAGCACCGTTGGATTAAAAATCCAATGGTGATTAAAAAATCACCAATTTATAGAAAGATTTCATACAAGGAAAGATTTCCCTGAAATTCACCAAGAATAACAAACAGAATATCTTCTGAATTAAAAATCCAATGGTGAATAAAATTCACTAAGTGATCTAAAATATTATGTTAGTTGCAAAAATAATCAGAATCTTTCAATGAAAAATTCACTAAACAAATTGATTCTTTTCATTCTCCTATAAATAGGAGCCAAGAAGTGGAGAGAAGGGAGGATTTTTTTTGATCTTGGAATTTTGATTTTCTGGAGAAAAACAACAACAGAGAGAAAAAAGTGAGGAGAATTTAATTCTCAAGAGAGAAAAGAAGTTCTTTTCAGAGAAAAGAAACCCTAGGTGAGAAAGGGGAGAGAGATCTAAACTCCATAAAACTAAAAGAGAATTTAATTCTCAATCTAAGAGTTTAACTCTTCTGAAAAAGAACTTAGTTCTTCTTCTGGTTGAAGATATGCAGAAGCAGATCTCCCCACAAGTTGAGAATTTAATTCTCATCGGGGAGATTCTGCCATGCAGATCCAAAACTTAGAGTGAGAATTGAGTTTAAGGAATTTAATTCCCCCAAATACATAGGAATTTAATTCCTCCAAATAAAAATAGGGTTTAACTCTATATAAGAATTTAATTCTCCCAAATTCACAGGAATTTAATTCCTTCCAAATAAATCTAGGGTTTAACCCTATATGAGAATTTAATTCTCCCAAATTCATAGGAATTTAATTCCTCCAAAACAGAACTAGGGTTTAGCCCTGTATGAGAATTTAATTCTTCCACATACATAGGAATTATTCCTCTAAAACAGAATTAGGGTTTAACCCTACAGAGGATTTAACTCTTAAAACAAGAGACTTAAAGCTCTCCATGCACGTAAAGAACTTGGTCACGTGGTAACATGTGACCCCCATTCTCAATGAGCAGAAAAAAGCGAACAAGACTAGGTCACGTGCCCCCACGTGACCCTTTAATGGACTGCTCAAAATAAGAAGGAATTAACCCAGAGGCAATGTCTCACGTGCTCCCACATGACTTTCGAAACAAAGAGAACAAAAGCAAAGGAAGAATCAATTTTGGGTGCCCTCACGTGTCCCCACATGACCCCTAATAAACGCTTTAATAATCAATGCATGGGTACCCATCACGTGCCCACACGTGATGGCCTGAAGACCAAAAGTGTTCAACACTTATCTGAATATTCTGAGAACAAAGTAAAGGAGGTCTGGCCCCACCTTTAGGTGCCCTCACGTGCCCCCACGCGAACCCTTCTTTTCTAGTGTTTAACACTATTTTGAGCATTATGTCTCCAGTGTTTAACTGTTTTAAATACATCACGTGAGGACACGTGACCGCCAGATGTCCTCTAGTGTTTAACACTATTTTAAAACCAGCTTGGCCCTAAATTGGCTAAGTTTTCCAGAGGCAAATCTCCCCTTTAAATGAACCTTAAAATCCAGAGCTACAATGTTTAATGCTCAGCCAAAGACAAAAATGTTATCAGAGCCCTCAAACTCTTGTTTAGCATTACTAAATAATGAGGGGCTGAACCCAGGCAAATGTTCAATAGCCCAATAAAGGGCCAACATTTCAAACTTAAATGGACTTAGCCCAAATTGGCCATAAGTCCTCAATTCAGATTTAACTGAGCCAATGTGCTCATAATCTAATTAATTGATCTTAGTTCCAAATTGAACTATAGATTTTCTAATCAACTTTGGTTCAAGGATACATCTCTTCACTCCTTTGATATTTGTCGTTGTAATCCTTCAACGTCTTCAGAGAGGTGATGGATCCCGACAACCACACATTTCATAGACTATGACGTCTTTAAACTGGACTATGGGGTTCTTAAAACCCATAGACTATGATGTCCTAAACCTTGGACCGTAATGTCCTTAAACTAACAATGGACCGCAAAGTCCCTAAACTAAACAATAGAGCCTGAATGCTCTCTTGTCGGATCTAAATGATCCCGTTAAGTTGATCTTAGCCTAAAAATTAGATTAATGTATCCTTAACAAACGTTTAAGTTGATCTTAGTCTCAAATGAGACTAACGTATCCTTAAACCCAACCCCCAAACCCAAATCTAAGAAAATACGGATTTGGACTAATCCACGCCCTACGGGCGACAACATAGATTAGTCTCCGCATACAATCCACGGGCAACCAAAAACAAAACAAACACACACGACACGAAGTGACCATCTGAAGAAGGAGAAAGTTGTTACCGCGATGCGGTAGCGTAATTAATCACAGGGGCCTGCACCTGCAGGGAAGAGCGTCCCCACAATCAAAACCCCCTCAAATGAGTGGGAATCTGACGAAGTCTGCTACATCGGCCTCATCCATTTAAACCTTCGATACATGGTGTCATAAATCAACTTGGCATCTTCGGAGAGGTGGACGGATAGCACCAATTAGCATCTGCCCCGAAATTCAGGCAAGACGGACCTACGCGAGGTCGCGTCTCCGATTTTCGGCGGGGAACACGTTGTTGCTGCTCGGGGCCTCTTGGCGAGGGCTTTGATCCTTAGCGCGGGTTGGGCCGTGAGAGGTCTGCTAGGGGCGAACCGAGCAGGGTTAATGCCCGGCTGCCTCTTGGCGAGGGCTTAGATCCCTGGAGTCATAGGGTAGTGAACTACCAGCCAGGGATAGCCAAGCAGGGTAGCCACTCGGCTGCCTCTTGGTGAGGGCTTCGATCCCTGGCATCGTGGGGTGGTGAAATACCAGCTAGGGATAACCGAGAAAGGTAGCCGCTTGGTTGCTTCTTGGCAAGGGCTTCGATTCTTAGCGCGGGAGGGGCCATGAGAGGCCTGCTAAGGACAGGCCAAACATGGTTGCTGCCCGGTGCCTCTAGGTGAGGGCTTTGATCCTTGGCATCGTGGGGTAGTGAATGACCAGCCAGGGATAACCGAGCAAGGGCGAGCCCGGTTGCCTCTTGGTGAGGGCTTCAATCCTTAGCGTGGGAGGGGCCATAAGAAGCCTGCTAAGGATGGACCGAGCAGGGTTGTTGCCCGGTTACCTCTTGGCGAGGGCTTGGATCCTTAAGGATGGGCCTGGCAGGGTTGCTGCCCGGTGCCTTGATTGTGTGATTTAGCGTGCTTGCGCTTTCTAAAAGATAGATCAAAAATATTTGTAACCGCAATCAAGAACGGCGTCGCATGAAGCTAGCCGGTGAGTACGGGTCGGTCCACAGAGATTTTGTGAATCTCCTAGTCGCGCTTACGAGTTAATTCCGAAGGGTGTTCGGATTGATTATTAAATCTAAAAATCTAATTAACCTAGGGCAATTATCTAGATCTATTCTTGCTAGGGCTAGGTTTAGGGATGGTTTGGAAATGTAATTAAATCTCACCGCTTTCAATACCCGAATGAAGATCTATGAGGAGTTATGGTAATTATCAATAAAGTGGATTAGATCCGTTCGGGAAGGTGTTCCTTCCTCTAGGTTCTTGTCCTTCCTTTAGAGATCCTTACCCTAACCTCCATGGAAAACATCACACCCGGGCCTTTATACTACGGTATCACCGCTACCTCGAGGGATAGAGTGCCGTAGGGAGCGGTATGTGCATGTATGCATGGAGTCCTATTGTAAATATTTAGTGGGTAAGAAAAGGATGAGAGATCTCATCTCTCAAAATCCTTCCCCAAAGCTAACTCTAAACAAGTTCCTAGGGCATGAAATTAAATCTACCTAGGGCAAGGAATTTAAATCTACACTAGGGCAAGAAATTAAATTACTTACAGATGCATCCCTCCAATCGTCCATGCAGGGTTGTCAGATCTGAATTTCAGAATGGAGAAGAAACACCGATGCTCTCCAAAAGATTTCTAAATTTTATTCATTAAAGGGAGGCATAAGAAATTACAATGAGTAGAGTTCCTATTTATAGAGAATAGGAAACCCTAGGTTACAATTGATTTGCATGTCTATAATTACAAAAATAGCCCTAGGTTGACTAGTCAAAGCCGCCACCAAATTATGGTAAACTTTTTATCTCCTGAAAGCCCTAGATGGCCGCGGAACCGCGGCATAGGTGGGGGTTGGGCCGCGGTTCCGCGGCCCAATAGTTGGATCAAATGCTGAAATTTTCAGGTATTGTTTTGGGCTTTCTGGGATTTAATATTCTTTGGTTCTTTCTGCACTTGGGCTTCTTCATTGGTTCCAGATCTTCAGTGAACAATTTTGCAATGGCTTTTTAACCGTTTGCCTTAATATTCTGGATCTTGCGTTGCCTTATTGATTGTGAACTGTTCTTTGTCTAGGCTTGATTAAGATCCTCCTATTTGTTGGTCAAAGTCCACTTTTGCATCGTCTTTTCAGCGTTTTCACTGTTTTCAACTCTTAAAACAAGAGACTTAAAGCTCTCCATGCACGTAAAGAACTTGGTCACGTGGTAACATGTGACCCCCATTCTCAATGAGCAGAAAAAAGCGAACAAGACTAGGTCACGTGCCCCCACGTGACCCTTTAATGGACTGCTCAAAATAAGAAGGAATTAACCCAGAGGCAATGCCTCACGTGCTCCCACATGACTTTCGAAACAAAGAGAACAAAGGCAAAGGAACAATCAATTTTGGGCGCCCTCACGTGTCCCCACATGACCCCTAATAAACGCTTTAATAATCAATGCATGGGTACCCATCACGTGCCCACACGTGATGGCCTGAAGACCAAAAGTGTTCAACACTTATCTGAATATTCTGAGAACAAAGTAAAGGAGGTCTGGCCCCACCTTTAGGTGCCCTCACGTGCCCCCACGCGAACCCTTCTTTTCTAGTGTTTAACACTATTTTGAGCATTATGTCTCCAGTGTTTAACTGTTTTAAATACATCACGTGAGGACACGTGACCGCCAGATGTCCTCTAGTGTTTAACACTATTTTAAAACCAGCTTGGCCCTAAATTGGCTAAGTTTTCCAGAGGCAAATCTCCCCTTTAAATGAACCTTAAAATCCAGAGCTACAATGTTTAATGCTCAGCCAAAGACAAAAATGTTATCAGAGCCCTCAAACTCTTGTTTAGCATTACTAAATAATGAGGGGCTGAACCCAGGCAAATGTTCAATAGCCCAATAAAGGGCCAACATTTCAAACTTAAATGGACTTAGCCCAAATTGGCCATAAGTCCTCAATTCAGATTTAACTGAGCCAATGTGCTCATAATCTAATTAATTGATCTTAGTTCCAAATTGAACTATAGATTTTCTAATCAACTTTGGTTCAAGGATACATCTCTTCACTCCTTTGATATTTGTCGTTGTAATCCTTCAACGTCTTCAGAGAGGTGATGGATCCCGACAACCACACATTTCATAGACTATGACGTCTTTAAACTGGACTATGGGGTTCTTAAAACCCATAGACTATGATGTCCTAAACCTTGGACCGTAATGTCCTTAAACTAACAATGGACCGCAAAGTCCCTAAACTAAACAATAGAGCCTGAATGCTCTCTTGTCGGATCTAAATGATCCCGTTAAGTTGATCTTAGCCTAAAAATTAGATTAATGTATCCTTAACAAACGTTTAAGTTGATCTTAGTCTCAAATGAGACTAACGTATCCTTAAACCCAACCCCCAAACCCAAATCTAAGAAAATACGGATTTGGACTAATCCACGCCCTACGGGCGACAACATAGATTAGTCTCCGCATACAATCTACGGGCAACCAAAAACAAAACAAACACACACGACACGAAGTGACCATCTGAAGAAGGAGAAAGTTGTTACCGCGATGCGGTAGCGTAATTAATCACAGGGGCCTGCACCTGCAGGGAAGAGCGTCCCCACAATCAAAACCCCCTCAAATGAGTGGGAATCTGACGAAGTCTGCTACATCGGCCTCATCCATTTAAACCTTCGATACATGGTGTCATAAATCAACTTGGCATCTTCGGAGAGGTGGACGGATAGCACCAATTAGCATCTGCCCCGAAATTCAGGCAAGACGGACCTACGCGAGGTCGCGTCTCCGATTTTCGGCGGGGAACACGTTGTTGCTGCTCGGGGCCTCTTGGCGAGGGCTTTGATCCTTAGCGCGGGTTGGGCCGTGAGAGGTCTGCTAGGGGCGAACCGAGCAGGGTTAATGCCCGGCTGCCTCTTGGCGAGGGCTTAGATCCCTGGAGTCATAGGGTAGTGAACTACCAGCCAGGGATAGCCAAGCAGGGTAGCCACTCGGCTGCCTCTTGGTGAGGGCTTCGATCCCTGGCATCGTGGGGTGGTGAAATACCAGCTAGGGATAACCGAGAAAGGTAGCCGCTTGGTTGCTTCTTGGCAAGGGCTTCGATTCTTAGCGCGGGAGGGGCCATGAGAGGCCTGCTAAGGACAGGCCAAACATGGTTGCTGCCCGGTGCCTCTAGGTGAGGGCTTTGATCCTTGGCATCGTGGGGTAGTGAATGACCAGCCAGGGATAACCGAGCAAGGGCGAGCCCGGTTGCCTCTTGGTGAGGGCTTCAATCCTTAGCGTGGGAGGGGCCATAAGAAGCCTGCTAAGGATGGACCGAGCAGGGTTGTTGCCCGGTTACCTCTTGGCGAGGGCTTGGATCCTTAAGGATGGGCCTGGCAGGGTTGCTGCCCGGTGCCTTGATTGTGTGATTTAGCGTGCTTGCGCTTTCTAAAAGATAGATCAAAAATATTTGTAACCGCAATCAAGAACGGCGTCGCATGAAGCTAGCCGGTGAGTACGGGTCGGTCCACAGGGATTTTGTGAATCTCCTAGTCGCGCTTACGAGTTAATTCCGAAGGGTGTTCGGATTGATTATTAAATCTAAAAATCTAATTAACCTAGGGCAATTATCTAGATCTATTCTTGCTAGGGCTAGGTTTAGGGATGGTTTGGAAATGTAATTAAATCTCACCGCTTTCAATACCCGAATGAAGATCTATGAGGAGTTATGGTAATTATCAATAAAGTGGATTAGATCCGTTCGGGAAGGTGTTCCTTCCTCTAGGTTCTTGTCCTTCCTTTAGAGATCCTTACCCTAACCTCCATGGAAAACATCACACCCGGGCCTTTATACTACGGTATCACCGCTATCTCGAGGGATAGAGTGCCGTAGGGAGCGGTATGTGCATGTATGCATGGAGTCCTATTGTAAATATTTAGTGGGTAAGAAAAGGATGAGAGATCTCATCTCTCAAAATCCTTCCCCAAAGCTAACTCTAAACAAGTTCCTAGGGCATGAAATTAAATCTACCTAGGGCAAGGAATTTAAATCTACACTAGGGCAAGAAATTAAATTACTTACAGATGCATCCCTCCAATCGTCCATGCAGGGTTGTCAGATCTGAATTTCAGAATGGAGAAGAAACACCGATGCTCTCCAAAAGATTTCTAAATTTTATTCATTAAAGGGAGGCATAAGAAATTACAATGAGTAGAGTTCCTATTTATAGAGAATAGGAAACCCTAGGTTACAATTGATTTGCATGTCTATAATTACAAAAATAGCCCTAGGTTGACTAGTCAAAGCCGCCACCAAATTATGGTAAACTTTTTATCTCCTGAAAGCCCTAGATGGCCGCGGAACCGCGGCATAGGTGGGGGTTGGGCCGCGGTTCCGCGGCCCAATAGTTGGATCAAATGCTGAAATTTTCAGGTATTGTTTTGGGCTTTCTGGGATTTAATATTCTTTGGTTCTTTCTGCACTTGGGCTTCTTCATTGGTTCCAGATCTTCAGTGAACAATTTTGCAATGGCTTTTTAACCGTTTGCCTTAATATTCTGGATCTTGCGTTGCCTTATTGATTGTGAACTGTTCTTTGTCTAGGCTTGATTAAGATCCTCCTATTTGTTGGTCAAAGTCCACTTTTGCATCGTCTTTTCAGCGTTTTCACTGTTTTCAACTCTTAAAACAAGAGACTTAAAGCTCTCCATGCACGTAAAGAACTTGGTCACGTGGTAACATGTGACCCCCATTCTCAATGAGCAGAAAAAAGCGAACAAGACTAGGTCACGTGCCCCCACGTGACCCTTTAATGGACTGCTCAAAATAAGAAGGAATTAACCCAGAGGCAATGCCTCACGTGCTCCCACATGACTTTCGAAACAAAGAGAACAAAGGCAAAGGAAGAATCAATTTTGGGCGCCCTCACGTGTCCCCACATGACCCCTAATAAACGCTTTAATAATCAATGCATGGGTATCCATCACGTGCCCACACGTGATGGCCTGAAGACCAAAAGTGTTTTACACTTATCTGAATATTCTGAGAACAAAGTAAAGGAGGTCTGGCCCCACCTTTAGGTGCCCTCACGTGCCCCCACGCGAACCCTTCTTTTTTAGTGTTTAACACTATTTTGAGCATTATGTCTCCAGTGTTTAACTGTTTTAAATACATCACGTGAGGACACGTGACCGCCAGATGTCCTCTAGTGTTTAACACTATTTTAAAACCAGCTTGGCCCTAAATTGGCTAAGTTTTCCAGAGGCAAATCTCCCCTTTAAATGAACCTTAAAATCCAGAGCTACAATGTTTAATGCTCAGCCAAAGACAAAAATGTTATCAGAGCCCTCAAACTCTTGTTTAGCATTACTAAATAATGAGGGGCTGAACCCAGGCAAATGTTCAATAGCCCAATAAAGGGCCAACATTTCAAACTTAAATGGACTTAGCCCAAATTGGCCATAAGTCCTCAATTCAGATTTAACTGAGCCAATGTGCTCATAATCTAATTAATTGATCTTAGTTCCAAATTGAACTATAGATTTTCTAATCAACTTTGGTTCAAGGATATATCTCTTCACTCCTTTGATATTTGTCGTTGTAATCCTTCAACGTCTTCAGAGAGGTGATGGATCCCGACAACCACACATTTCATAGACTATGACGTCTTTAAACTGGACTATGGGGTTCTTAAAACCCATAGACTATGATGTCCTAAACCTTGGACCGTAATGTCCTTAAACTAACAATGGACCGCAAAGTCCCTAAACTAAACAATAGAGCCTGAATGCTCTCTTGTCGGATCTAAATGATCCCGTTAAGTTGATCTTAGCCTAAAAATTAGATTAATGTATCCTTAACAAACGTTTAAGTTGATCTTAGTCTCAAATGAGACTAACGTATCCTTAAACCCAACCCCCAAACCCAAATCTAAGAAAATACGGATTTGGACTAATCCACGCCCTACGGGCGACAACATAGATTAGTCTCCGCATACAATCCACGGGCAACCAAAAACAAAACAAACACACACGACACGAAGTGACCATCTGAAGAAGGAGAAAGTTGTTACCGCGATGCGGTAGCGTAATTAATCACAGGGGCCTGCACCTGCAGGGAAGAGCGTCCCCACAATCAAAACCCCCTCAAATGAGTGGGAATCTGATGAAGTCTGCTACATCGGCCTCATCCATTTAAACCTTCGATACATGGTGTCATAAATCAACTTGGCATCTTCGGAGAGGTGGACGGATAGCACCAATTAGCATCTGCCCCGAAATTCAGGCAAGACGGACCTACGCGAGGTCGCGTCTCCGATTTTCGGCGGGGAACACGTTGTTGCTGCTCGGGGCCTCTTGGCGAGGGCTTTGATCCTTAGCGCGGGTTGGGCCGTGAGAGGTCTGCTAGGGGCGAACCGAGCAGGGTTAATGCCCGGCTGCCTCTTAGCGAGGGCTTAGATCCCTGGAGTCATAGGGTAGTGAACTACCAGCCAGGGATAGCCAAGCAGGGTAGCCACTCGGCTGCCTCTTGGTGAGGGCTTCGATCCCTGGCATCGTGGGGTAGTGAAATACCAGCTAGGGATAACCGAGAAAGGTAGCCGCTTGGTTGCTTCTTGGCAAGGGCTTCGATTCTTAGCGCGGGAGGGGCCATGAGAGGCCTGCTAAGGACAGGCCAAACATGGTTGCTGCCCGGTGCCTCTTGGTGAGGGCTTTGATCCTTGGCATCGTGGGGTAGTGAATGACCAGCCAGGGATAACCGAGCAAGGGCGAGCCCGGTTGCCTCTTGGTGAGGGCTTCAATCCTTAGCGTGGGAGGGGCCATAAGAAGCCTGCTAAGGATGGACCGAGCAGGGTTGTTGCCCGCTTACCTCTTGGCGAGGGCTTGGATCCTTAAGGATGGGCCTGGCAGGGTTGCTGCCCGGTGCCTTGATTGTGTGATTTAGCGTGCTTGCGCTTTCTAAAAGATAGATCAAAAATATTTGTAACCGCAATCAAGAACGGCGTCGCATGAAGCTAGCCGGTGAGTACGGGTCGGTCCACAGGGATTTTGTGAATCTCCTAGTCGCGCTTACGAGTTAATTCCGAAGGGTGTTCGGATTGATTATTAAATCTAAAAATCTAATTAACCTAGGGCAATTATCTAGATCTATTCTTGCTAGGGCTAGGTTTAGGGATGGTTTGGAAATGTAATTAAATCTCACCGCTTTCAATACCCGAATGAAGATCTATGAGGAGTTATGGTAATTATCAATAAAGTGGATTAGATCCGTTCGGGAAGGTGTTCCTTCCTCTAGGTTCTTGTCCTTCCTTTAGAGATCCTTACCCTAACCTCCATGGAAAACATCACACCCGGGCCTTTATACTACGGTATCACCGCTACCTCGAGGGATAGAGTGCCGTAGGGAGCGGTATGTGCATGTATGCATGGAGTCCTATTGTAAATATTTAGTGGGTAAGAAAAGGATGAGAGATCTCATCTCTCAAAATCCTTCCCCAAAGCTAACTCTAAACAAGTTCCTAGGGCATGAAATTAAATCTACCTAGGGCAAGGAATTTAAATCTACACTAGGGCAAGAAATTAAATTACTTACAGATGCATCCCTCCAATCGTCCATGCAGGGTTGTCAGATCTGAATTTCAGAATGGAGAAGAAACACCGATGCTCTCCAAAAGATTTCTAAATTTTATTCATTAAAGGGAGGCATAAGAAATTACAATGAGTAGAGTTCCTATTTATAGAGAATAGGAAACCCTAGGTTACAATTGATTTGCATGTCTATAATTACAAAAATAGCCCTAGGTTGACTAGTCAAAGCCGCCACCAAATTATGGTAAACTTTTTATCTCCTGAAAGCCCTAGATGGCCGCGGAACCGCGGCATAGGTGGGGGTTGGGCCGCGGTTCCGCGGCCCAATAGTTGGATCAAATGCTGAAATTTTCAGGTATTGTTTTGGGCTTTCTGGGATTTAATATTCTTTGGTTCTTTCTTCACTTGGGCTTCTTCATTGGTTCCAGATCTTCAGTGAACAATTTTGCAATGGCTTTTTAACCGTTTGCCTTAATATTCTGGATCTTGCGTTGCCTTATTGATTGTGAACTGTTCTTTGTCTAGGCTTGATTAAGATCCTCCTATTTGTTGGTCAAAGTCCACTTTTGCATCGTCTTTTCAGCGTTTTCACTGTTTTCTGTCCAAGAACCTGTAACCTGTAACATGCAGCAGACATGCGTCAAAAGCACCTGTTTATTTATAAAAAGACTAAGAATGGGGAATATAATAATGCAATATTATGGTGTGAACATGCCTCTTAGCGAGGACTTTGATCCTTAGCGCGGGAGGGGCCATAAGAGGTCTTCTAAGGACGGGTCGAGCAGGGTTATTGTCCGGTGCCTCTTGGCGAGGGCTTTGATCCTTAGCGTGGGAGGGACCGTAAGAGGCCTGCTAAGGATGGACCGAGCAGGGTAGCTGCCCTGTGCCTATTGGCGAGGGCTTGGATCCTTAAGGACGGGCCGAGCAGGGTTATTGTCCGTAGCCTCTTGGCGAGGGCTTCGATCCCTGGGGTTACGGGGTAGGGAACTACCAGCCAGGGATAACCAAGCAAGGGTGGGCCCGGTTGCCTCTTGGTGAGGGCTTCGATCCCTGACGTTGCGGGGTAGGGAACTACCAGCCAGGGATAACCGAGCAAGGGCGGGCCCGGTTGCCTCTTGGTGAGGGCTTCGATCCTTAGCGCGGGAGGGGCCGCAAAAGGCCTGCTAAGGATGGACTGAGCAGGGTTGCTGCCCGGTTGCTGCCCGGTTGCCTCTTGGTGAGGGCTTCGATCCCTGGCGTTGAGGAGCAAGGAGCTACCAGCTAGGGATAACCGAGCAAGGGCGGGCCTGGTTGCTTCTTAGTGAGGGCTTCGATCCCTGGCGTTGCGGGGTAGGGAACTACCAGCCAGGGATAACCGAGCAAGGGCAAGCCCGGTTGCCTCTTGGTGAGGGTTTCGATCCCTGGCGTTGCGGGGTAGGGAACTACCATCCCGGGATTGCCGAGCAGGGTAGCTGCTCGGTCGATTTGTGAGGTTCTGTCCGACCTTCTCGGTGTGGGTATGGGGAATAGGGACAGTCGCAGGCGACACGTGCGGAGCGGCGTCGTTTCGATTTCGCCGAGAAAGGCTCGATGTCTGCCGCGTGGCGGTACAGTTGTGGGTGAAATGAGCTACTGTTGGACTCGTGGGGCATTGTGGGCTATAAAACGGAGAAAGCATTGGTCACTCTTTCCTTCGCATCCAAAATGTAAGAATGGAGGACTTCCTTTTTACTATCCCCGACATCGTGAATTTCGAGGACATGTACCTCTACGATCAGTACTGCACCGAGGACACGGTGCAGTTAGTCATAGGCTGCATTGAGGATCATTTCGGCCGATTTCTTCTCCGGCGCTCCCCCTGCTCCAGCTGTTGATGTACTCCATCTGGAGGGCGTCGCTGGGGCTCTACAACCCCTTTTCCGAACAGCTGAGGGATGAGGCGGTTGGTAAGCTAAGGTCTTTGCGGCGCTTCGGCCTGATCTCCGCGGGTCGGCAGGATCGCTCGATGGCGCTCATCCTTGAGTGCTAACAATTGCGGCACGATGCCGGCATTCACGGGCAGCATCAGAGGCAGAGGTCTGAAGCCGCGAGGGCTCAACTGGAGGAAATATCCTCGGAGTACCATGAGCAATGTTCTGTGCACCCCCTTCCCCCGTTATTGTAATTTTTCTTTTTCGATGTACGGCTGAGACGCCTATAGTACCCTTTGAATAAACAAACTCTTCTTTTTGCAATGTTTTGTTGATCCCTTCTTATTATATAAACAGAAAGATCTTGAGAAAAGTTTACATTGCCTTAGTAAAAGAAGTACACGCTAGTAGATGTTCTTTTTATTAGTATGATTTGAGCTTCTTGGCGGTGTAAGGCCGTCAAAAACGATCGGCTCGGTTTCCCTGGTCTTCATCCTCGAATGGCTTTTGGCCTCCACGACCGGTGCGGGGTGTCGTGCCTCGTAGGTACTAGATGTACCCCTCGCCGACATGACCATAATTTGGCCGATTGTCAACTCGCCGGGAAGGGGACGCTGCTTCTGCCCGCGGTCATCTTGCCGCTTGTTGCACAAGTACGTTGCCAGGTGTCCCGAACGGATGAGCTCCTCGATGTAGTCTCGGAGCTGTTTACAGCTTTCTGTGGAGTGGCCTTGCGACCTGTGGAAACCGTAGTAGGGGCCCCGGGTGCGCTTTGCCTCCATGCACGAGATCGGGGGGAGCTTGAAGAACCCCTCGCCCTTAGCCTCCTCAAGCAGTACCGTCTGGGAGACGTTGAGCGGGGTGTATTCCTGAAACTTCGGGGAGTAGGGTTTTGACCGCTCAAGTCTCTTTCTCTCTTCCCTCGCCCTTTTCTTTTGTCCAGTTTGCTCTGCCCTGGGAAGATTCGCGTTCACCTCGGACTCGAGCTGGATCTCACGTTCGGTCCAGGCCTTTACCTCGGCCATGGTCTTAGGTTGCGCTAATGCAAAGGAGCGTAACCACTCCTTATGCCTAAGACCGGACCTAAGTGTTGTAATGACCGTCTCGTCCCGATGTAACCTCGAGAAGGGCATTGTAGAAGCGGGTGACGTACCATTCGAATGTTTTTTTTGTCCTGGCTCTTGATTGTGAAGAGATGGTCGACGGTCCGTTTCTGCCGTCTGTTCCCGATGAAGTGGCCAAGGAATTGGAAGGCCAGCTCGTCGAAGGTTGAGTTCGAGCGTGGCGCGAGTCCTCGGAACCAGTCTCGTCCAGAGCGGATGAGAGTGGCCGGGAAGGCTCGGCATTGGGCGGCGTCCGAGTTGTCTTGGAAGCTCATTCCTGCGGTGAATGCATCCAAATGGTCCTTCGGGTCAGACATACTGTCGAAGAGAGATACTTTCGGGGGCTTGTTCCAGGAGGAGACATGGACGACGAGCAGCTCCTCGGTGAAAGGTTTTGTGAGCGAGTCGACGGCGTACTTAGCCCCGTCGCTCGCATGATGACCCTCCTGATGCATACCTTCGATCTTCTTCTCGAGGGCGTCGAGTCGGCCGTGGTATCCTGACGATTCGGCACATTCTGACCTCTGGCCTCTGCTGTTGGAGACCTGTATCTGGCCGCGGCCCTGGTTCCTTTCGATGAGGTTCCTTAGGTCCCGTGGCGAGGTAGTCTTTGAGCTGCTGTGACGAGTCCCGTCCACGTGACCCCGTCGAGGGAGGGAATGTCGGTCATGCCTGGGTGCAGGCGAGCTGACAGGCATCTCCTCGGGAGGGACAGGGGAGCGAAGGGGCTCGGGGTGAGGCGCTCTGGCGATAGACCTCGGTGTTGAACTGTAGGGCGTCCAGCGGGACATAGAATATGTTGGCCCAGGAGATCTGCGGCTGTGGGAGGCAGTGAGGTGGTGGTCGGCCGTGCCGACTCGAGCAGAGTCTTCTCTCTCTCTGTATGGGTCCCGATCTCGAGGTGGGGGAGCGGCGACCTGGGGAGCTTGCCCTGCCGTTTGGACACGGACGAGCGCATCCACGACGGATGCGAGTCGATCTATCCAGGCAGCTAGGGCGTTGATGGCGTTCGGGGGAGGAGATTCGTCCGCGCCTCCGTTGTGGGGGAGGCGACGGCTAGTGCTTGGATCGTCGTGGTGATCGCTTGCCATTGAGTTGAGATCGGAAGGTGAACTTTGTTCAGTGGAGTCAATCCTTTCCCACAGACGGCGCCAGCTGACGGATGTCGGATCTCGTCAAGATGTTACCTTCAGTAGATCTGCTGCGAGCGACGATGGACGGCTGAGATTGAGTTGGGGGTTGCCTCCTGAAGCGTATAGATCTCAATTTGTTTGAGGTGGTTGAGCCCGAGCTACCTGCAAGGAAGTCCCGGGGTGGTTGTACCACCGAGGACCCTCCGATGATCAAGTTAGACCGGATATTTGAGCAGAGTAACGGCCTAGTGAGGAGAAAATAACTTACTTGAGTCGTCTGAAAGAGGGGTTTATATAGCGACAGCAATGGGCGGGCAGGCGTGAGAATCACGCCGGCCGTTACGCTCCCGGTGTCACGCCCGCGTGATAGGCGGGATCCCGCATTAACGACGAGACATGCTCGTTAATGGGGGATCGTGATGGCGTGGAACGCAGGACGTGGCTGGCGGATATCTCGCGCATAGCGAGATTCGCGAAGGTGAGACGGCTGGGCCTGCGATTGGTGCCGTTGGTCAGTCAATGAGACCGAAGAAGATGAGCTCGGCGAAAGGCTCGGGGACGAGCGGGAGGTCGATGTATCTTGGTTCTGCGGTAGCCCGGATACGAGCTGAGAGGGCTGAGGAGTCCAATTGTGCAGGGGGCTCGGAGGTGAGCCAACGGTTGTTTGTAAGGCGGGCACAGGAAAGGTGTGGACGGTCGCAGAAGGTCGGCTATGTCCATGGGTCGCAGACCCGGGATACTTTACCGACGTACGGTTCCTGGTCCTTTCTCGCTAGCTTCAGGACACGTCATCTGCCACGTGACACGATCTGGGAGATCACTGATATCGAGCATTATCACTTTCCAATGTGAGAGGTCACAGATTTGATTCCCGAAAGGGATTGATTTACAATATATATATATATATATATATATATATATATATATATGAGAATAATGGAGGAAAGATGCCATAAGAAGGAATTTCCTCCTATGGCGTCGAAAAAATACATCCTCACTCATTTTTTCCGCCGATCGGCACCCACAATCTCATCGTTATCATCGAAGATGTACTCCAAATTTCATATGATTGTACAACTTTTTCACCGTTGATTTAGTGGGTTCAAAATGAACGGTCAAAAATTTGTAGAATCACACCAAATTTAGTGTACCCACGTCTTAGATGATAACGATGAAGATGGTGGGTGCCGATCGTCGGAAAAAATAAGTCGGAAAAAATAAGGAAGGGTGTATTTTTTCGACGCCATAGGAGGAAATTCCTTCCTGCCTCTTTCCTCCATTAACCTCTCTCTCTCTCTCTCTATATATATATATATATATGAACAACTCCGAAAAGGATCGAATGAGCTCTGGTTTATTTTTAACGGCAAAGTCCGAGAATAGAGAAGAATTTTTGCAAACTCTCGCAATTAACGGACGACCGTTCCAAATAGGTAGAATGTAGAAGAGCTAGGAGCAAGTAGATCGATATAGAACGAGACGAGCTCTCGATACAAGGATGCGAGCTCGGATCAGTCAATTCAGGCGTATACATGAGGGCTGGGGATTTACACCCGGAGTGCACATTAGCAAAGCGTATAATTTGTCTATTACCTTGATTTTTTTTGCTTGGGAGCTCAAAGTCACGGGCTCACGGGTTCTCGGATGCACATGATCTCAACCCGTTAACAAACAAAACCCATATATGTACCCACTTCTTGTGGCCCCCCATCCAAGGGCTCCATTGTAGAAAGATCCAAAAGTTTAAATGAAAAAATCAAAGAAGGGTAAAAAAGAAAAAAAGAAAAAGTTCTTCTCATAATCTGTGTGCAACACTTTATTCTTCCAATGATTGAGAGAGAGAGAAGGCATGGTTCAATAATATTCATTTTATTCCCATAATATTCAATTGTAAATGCATATTCAAATTGCATATGACTTCTCTTCATGAATCTTTCATCTAGCTAGCACTAATGTTGCATCAGGATTGGATACGGAACGGATATGAACATTACTATATCCGTATTTGTTCTTAGTGACGGATACGATATAATTTTGTAATAAAAAGTTATATCTATATTCGACAAAATCGAATATGGATCTGAAACGAATATTAGAAAGACGGATATGGATACGATATGTGTATAATAAAAATTTAAGATAAAACAAATATGAATGCGGTGGGCTAATGTGTATGCAATTAATACATTTCATTGAAAACTAATTTTTCATTGAAAACTAATTTAACAACCTAAAATATTTGATAGAAATAAATATGCATGTAAATGAATATTATATGAATTAATACATATGTTAATAAATACATATTAACATATTCTGTATATGCTTAGAAAAAAAAATGAGTTAAAATTAGTATTAGTAACTAAAAAAATATATTTAAAATGATATATTTTTATGTATTTTTCTACAGATATTCGTATCCATATCCGAATTCATATATCCGAATACCCGTATCTATATTCAGATAATTTTTTGTTATTCGTATCCGTGTCCGAAAAATATTTTAATATATATTCATATCCGACGGATCTAAAAATCTATATCCGTATTCGGAAAATATCGGAATTTGAATCCGGTTCGATCAGGATGCGATCCTATCTTGCACACATAATCCATCAACTGATGTGCACATCTCTTAAATTAGTCAACTAATAAAAGAGCAAATTTGATATGAAGCTCACAGCTCACTTATATTATAGGCATTTAATTTGCTGTTTTGTAAGGTGGATAGGAAGAAGATCACTAATAAGAAACTCATCTGGTATGTTTCTAATTTAAAAATAAACTTCGTAAAGTGTTCGTTTATTTACCTAGTTAGAATTGTGTGTAAAGGAGACATGCTTGTAGCTTGCTTGAATATTTATATTTCTTGGCTTGCCTCTAGCAAGGAAAAACCTTTTTAAAAAAAGGAATTGGTTGCTGGATAAAATTTCAAAAATTTCAAAAAGGCTTTCAAATTAGAAGAGGAAACTTTTATCGGTTGGAGGAAAACAAATTCTGACAAATTCGGTGATTTTGGGAATGCCTTTGTACGATATGTCTTTTTATAGACTTCCAAAATGGGCAATAGAAAAAATTGGCACCACTAGAAAAAAGCGCATTTGAGGACCGTATCTTTAGGATGTTGGTAAATTGGAGTAGTGTCATGCCCCGCTTCCCAAGATACGTAAACTACGACACGTGATAGAGCCAACCATACTACCTGTGGATAGAAATCATCCCTCCACAGTCACATTACGGCTGTCTATAAGATATCAAGAACAGAAAATATATAATATATCTAGTACACGTCCATTTGCCATAGTAAACAGAGTCAAGAAAATGCATAAGCGGAAACGAATCAAGCTCCAATAAACAACATCTGAAAACACGTCCTAATATGGGCTCACATCAAAAGAAATAAAACCGCGGAAATAAATAAACTAAGAGTCTAAAACTAAATAGCTCGCTCCTCATTACTCGACTTGATTGCTAAAATATTCTTGATCTGCATGCAATAAAGGTAGAGAAATTCGGCCATGCAAAACTCAGACGTCAGTGCGTCATAAATATCAAGAAACAGTAACGACCAGGATAGAATAATATAAGTAACCATGAATATAAATGAATAACACGTATATGAAACAGTGAGGTATGTGTATGTATGGGTGTGTGATCTAAAATCTGTGCTTCTAGATTATCTATTCTAAAAATCTTTGAAATCAATTTAATGGAATCGTCGATATAGCTCAATAGTATCCCATGCAATCCCGGGACCACGATCAAGACTCTCGAGCTGAATCTGAGACGTGCCACTAGGCTGTAAACATGTAACATATACAGACAAATGATGTCAGCAGCAGCATCCCGGAGCTGGCCAAGCTCGTAAAGACTGATCAGTATAAGCATCGAACTATTGAGTCACAAATCAGGTTTCATTATTGATTTCCCCTTACTCTCCAGGTTGTGTTTTCAAGTCAGGTATTTATGATATGAATCTAATGCCAACACAGGATCAAGCAAGTACAGGTTTTGTCTATGCAAACAATAAGTCACGCCCGTCATGACAACAAGTCAGGATTGTCGTCATTAGTAACAAGATCAAGTAGTGTGTCGTGCACATGTTATGTGATGCATATTAATCAAATAAATGCCAAATGTGAAACTGTAATTGATATCGGAACACGGTAACCAAAACTGATACCAGGATGCATATGTATCCATCCGTAATAACCATTATACGTTCACTACCAAGTATGATGAAAACTAGATAGCATATTGTACTAATATAGTAGTATAATGATATCATAATGTTCCGGCATGTAACTAGATATGCTATTATCAGTACGGATATCAACGGATAACGTAAAACGGTAAATCGGTAATAGTTGCTTAATAATAAAACACATGTACTATTTTTACTTATATAGATATTGATATAATATAACATAACATATTGTAAGTTAAACTTGCCTGATCGGATCTCACGGATGCTACTCCGACGTCGGAATAACGTCGCGATACAACTCACGCGTGCAGGACTAGACCTGGCTGATCAATGACGTGACGTGACGATTAGGTTGGACGACGACGGTGATTGGATCGTCTGGATCGTCGGTGATGCGTGTGACTCCGACTAGACGATCAAGAAAAATCAAGAAAAAGAAGAAATAAAGAAAGGAAGAAGAGAAATGGGGGGTGACTACTTGGTTGGGTTTCTGAGGATAGAGGACAGAAGAAAAGACGACGACGACGGGCTGCCGTCGATGAAGAGGGAGCTGCGTCGGCCGTGGTTTCTTGGGTTGCTGTTGGGGTCGGGAAGACGATGAGGGCCGATGGTGGTGGTGGTTTGTGGTTTCAGTGAGAGGAGAGGAATGTGAGGCAGTGAAGAGGGTGACGGTGAGGTCTCCGGTGAGGGATTGGGTCGTGGGAGGTTGCTGCAGGGGGTCATGGGTTACGGAGATGGGTGTGCAGGGTGCTCAGGGATGGAGAGGGAAAGGAAACGAGGTGAAGGGTAGGATGGAGATGATGGAGACGAAGAGGCTAACAGCGATGAGGTCGGGCTTTCTAGCAGGAGGCATCGGGGTTGTTGGGTTGCAGGGTTGGGTGTTGGTGGTGGCAGGGTTCTCGGGGATAGAGGAGGAAGTGCAGGTGGTGGAGGTTGTGATGAGGTCGTGGGGAGGTCGGTGGCGAAGGCGAAGGAGCGGGCTAAGATTTGGGTTCAAGTTCTCGCGGTGAGGAAATGAAAGGAGAGAGGAAGGAGAAAGGTGAGGGAGTTTTATATTAGGTTTAATATAATAATATATATATTAGCGGGGGGAGAGAGAGTGCGCTAGAGGAGAGAGAGGGACAGAGTGTACGGAGAGAGAGAAAATATTAGTTAATATATTATATATATTATATAAACTGTATATATAACAATTATGTTATAAAATATTTTAATATATATTAGGTTTAGACAGCTGATATCAAAATACTCTGAATATTACCCGGTTCTTTCTAAAAATCTAGTTTTAAAATATGGAGAATATACGTATAAGTTAAAACCATAATACGATGCTCGGTCGGTAAAATTGCATGCCCCTAAGTACGGATATACGTAAATATACGTAGGGATCCAAACGGGTCTGTTTTAACAATCTAGACATGAACACGATGTATGGATGCACACATATGTATGAGGTATGATAACAAGCATATTAAAATATATTATTTGGTTATAATTTATATTATTCAAAAGATATGCGGATAAATATATTATATAAGTGTGTATCGAATCTAGATATGCACGGATGCTCTGCACTAGCAAATATATGACGTAATCTTGAACCATAATGGGTTTCAAGCATATTGGTCGGGTCGGATGCTAACCACAGTTACCAAATACACTATCCGCACCCCAAAACAATAATAATCAAGAAAACTGTCGCAAGATCTGAACTGCCTCAAATAAAATATCGTATAAATGCACTATGGTGTTACATTATACCCAACTACAAAATAATTTCTTCCTCGAAATTCCCGGAACAAGAAAAGACAAGAAAACACGAATCTAAGAAAAAACGTGTGGAAACTTCTGTCAGATATCTTCTTTACGTTCCCAAGTTGATTCTTTGTGCGAACGATTCCCCTATGAAATAAATACTAGAGGGATAACTTTGTTTTTGAGGACTTTGTCTCGTCGATCCACAATCGCCATAGGTCGTTCTTTATATGTTAATTCCTTCCTTACTGTCAGCCCCGAGTGATCTAGGACATGCGTCTCATCTCGAACATACTTGCGGCGTTGAGATACATGAAATATGTCGTGAACACTCGCCAAGGATGGTGGTAAAGCTAATCGATAAACTACCCCTCCAATACGCTCGATAATACCGAAAGGCCCCACGAATCGAGAAATAAGATTGCCTCGACTACCAAAATGGATCACTCTTCTGGTCGGTAATATCTTCAGAAATACAAGATCACCAACTGCGAACTCCAGAGGTTTTTGTCCTGTATCGGCCCAACTTTTCTGTCAATCTTGTGCCGCCTTCATATGATTTCGGATCATGTTGACTTTCTCTACTGTTTGCACAATAAGATCTGGTCCCAATAATTTTATTTCTCCAACATCGTCCCAACAGACGGACGAGCGACACTTACGACCATATAATGCTTCGAATGGAGCCATATGTATAGTCGCCTGAAAACTGTTATTATAAGAAAACTCCACCAAGTGCAAATGATCCTCCCATGAACCTTTGAAGTCTAACATGCATGCTCTCAACATATTTTCAAGAGTTTGGATCGTCCTTTCAGACTGACCATCTGTCTGAGGATGATAGGCGGTGCTAAATTTCAAGCGAGTCCCCAAACTTTCCTGTAGACTCCTCCAAAAGTGCGATAGAAAACGAGTATCACGATCCGAAACGATGCTCACGGGTACTCCATGCAATCTTGCAATCTCCTGCATGTACCGTTCTGCTAAAGCCTCCATTGACTGACCAACTCGAAATGATATGAAATGAGCTGTCTTAGTCAATCGATCAACAATTACCCAAACTGCATTATTGCCCTTTGGACTCCGTGGTAATGCTGTCACGAAATCCATGGTTATATGTTCCCACTTCCATTGAGGAATCGGAAGTGCTTGCAACAAACCAGCTACCCTTTGATATTCAGCCTAGACTTGCTGACTCATCAAGCACTTTGATACGTAGCGAACAATCTCCCTTTTCATGCCTTCCTATTAGAAATGTTGTCGTAGATCTCGGTACATCTTTGTGCCTCCCGGATGTACGGAATATGCAGAACTATGAGCCTCCCTTATGACTTCTTCACGAAAATTTTCTTTCGGCACACATAAACGACTACCATATCATAACGAACCATGTTCATGAATTAACAAGTCCGTTCGAAGTCCTGCTTCAACTTGTCCTCGAAACTTCTGCAATCTTGGATTGTGCGACTGCGCTGCTTTAATATTATCGATCAAGGATGACTGTACTTGCAACTTCATTAACTGTCCCGAAGAATGCGGTAGTACAATCTCCAATTCAAATCTCTGAAAATCAGCTATAATCTTCTTCTGTGCAATCAACATCCATATTGCTGGCAACCGACTGAGAGCATCCGGCACTACATTAACTTTCCCCAGATGGTATTTTAGATCAAGATCATTTACAGCTATCAGCTCCAACCATCTACGCTATCTCATATTGAGCTCTTTCTGTGTGAACACATACTTTAGGCTCTTGTGATCGGTAAATACTTTTACCATTTCGCCCAATAAGTAGTGTATCCAAATCTTCAAAGCAAAAATTACAGCTGCTAGCTCCAAATCGTGAGTTAGGTAGTTCTTTTCATGAGTCTTCAATTGTCTTGACGCATAGGGTATAACATTTCCATGCTTCATTAGAACACATCCCAAACCTTTCCTAGATGCGTCGCTGTGAATAACCAACCCTCTGGAACTATCTGGCACTGTCAAGATAGGAGCGGTGGTCAATCTTTGTTTCAATGCTTCAAAAACCGACACACATTTCTCCGTCCATACGAATGATATCTCCTTTCGTGTTAGCTTGGTCAATGGTTCTGCTATTCGAGCGAAGTTCTCCACCAACTTTCTATAATATCCGGTTAGCCCAAGAAAACTTCTGATCTCCCCTATGTTCTTTGGAATTGGCCAATCATGAACTGCTGCAATCTTTTCAGGGTCAACGGCAATTCCATCTTCGAATACAACATGACCCAAGAACTTCACTTATTCGAGCCAAAACTCGCACTTGCTCATTTTAGCATATAACCTTTCTTGTCTCAACGTTTGCAGAGCGATCTTAAAGTGTTCTGCATGCTATTCTTTGCTCCTTGAATAGATCAGAATATCATCAATAAACACTAGTACGAACTGGTCCAGATACGGTAAAAAAATTCGGTTCATCAAGTCCATAAATTTTGCCGGTGCGTTCGTAACTCCAAATGGCATCACTAAGTACTCATAATGCCCATATCGAGTTCGGAACGTGTAGGGTTCTTAGGCACAACCACAAGGTTTCACAAGGCATCAAACATGCTATATTTAAAAATTTAGTGTGCTAAACAACCCTAACCAAGGATCTAACTAGAGTTTTAGGAGCAAAACTAGAAAGTAAACAAATATTACACTAAGTGAATGAGGAATACAACCTTTGTAGACTGGCCCTTCACTTATAAAGCTCCTTGTAGTAGTCCCTTCGCTGCGATCATGGAACTCTCGGACTCTTGCATGGCTTCTCAAGGTGAAAGGAACGATCTTGCTTGAAGTCTTCGAGGCCGAAGATGATCTACGTCGAGAAAACACTGACTCAACCTTCTACTTCACTAATGAGAGATTAGTAAAGCTAACACCCTATACTAAAGTGCTAATTTAGTAGAGGATGATGAAGTAGGAAGTGGGCTCACTTTAGTTTTATTTTTCTCACAATATTTTCTCACTTTGCAAAAATCTAGTGAGCTTTTTCTTAAGGTTGAAGAAGATGAAGCAAAGAAAAATGAGAATGAACTAATGAAATGAGAGAATCAACCATGGGTGAGTTTCTATCATATAGCTAACTCATGTAGAGATATAACCATGGCTAAATTATAATGGTTAGGTTAATAAATATCTTAAGTAAAACAAAATTAGTGGACCAAGTCAATGCATCCACAAGCTTCTACAAGCTTCATGCATGCGACCATTTATCCACTAATTTGGATTTACTTTAAATAATTAAACCCCACATTATAATTAGAATGGTGTAAGTCTCATACACCCATGTAGTGTGTATCAACAACCATGACACAAAAATAACACAATTAATATATATCACATATATATTAAGTGTGCACATGTGAGAAAAATAAATTCTTAAGTGAGCTAATATTAGTTAATGTAAAATAGTATATCAAATATACAATTATACACTAAATTATCAAATCAACACTTGATTTAATAATCCGGTTATATCATATATAACCGATTAATATTAAATATACCAACTTATCGAATCAACACTTGATTCGATAACCAGACTATATCACATATAACCTACCGATACAAATATCGCGAGAATAGAATACGGTATCACATACTCATATCATTCTCACTCCCGCACACATCACATATGTGCTCCTACTTCATTTTGCCTGAGCCAGTAAAACCTCTATGTAGGACTCTAAAGACTCGTCAATATGCCGGTAGTAGGTGATGATCACATCAAACACCCACAAGCCGTCAGCGATACTAGCTGGACGTAACGGCTACCCGGATATTGAGCGATCAGAAGATCAACAAGCAAGCCCGCTCTAGCTCCTATAAAGCCTGTAACACTACCGTACAGTCCGGTCTCTTTGTCTAAGATGTCACATATCAAGTCTAGGGGTGGTAAACGTCAGACCCCAATAACTCGATAAGTCATGCCGATACGAGGCTCATAACGGGTCGAGAAACTACTGGTAACACTTACCAATAAATCTCTAAATCATCCCTGGCCAGGGACTTCCCTGTTATGGCCAATCGAGCACAGCACAACATCTACCCCCAATACCGGGAGAGATAAAATCCCCTCCTATCGCTCATTGCCTCCATGTGACTCGGGACTGTACCCAAAAACCACCGTTTTGCATGTCCTCTTGAACGTGGTAAGGTAGAAATCAAAGCACAGTGGGAATCACACAAGACTTTATGACGATCTAGGGTCGACAGACTAACCTGTACCAGTATCACCAGAGAACTGCCATCTGACGTGAGGTATAATACCATCTGGGAGTTCTCGGCGAGTCCGTCCAGTGTACCCAGTCTCTACTGAGCACCCGTATATCATCTCTGATGTCAAACACCAATGGATATGGGATCATCCTGTAAGTACACGGTAGCGCCCCGGCCGTCTAACAAACGCCAATTGCGGAACAAAAACTTTTTGACTGGCGCTATCGCATACTATAACCTGGATCTGCCATTAAAGCTAAACTAACAAACTACAAAGTTGGTAGAAATGTTATACCGAACGATCCGAGTCCTTCGGTCTTCAATCATCATCCCACGCTTTGTTGCGGCTGCTCCGATCTCCTGAATCTCCAGTCTTCTTGTCCAGGTGGCACCACGTCGACGGATCTTTAAACGGGCTCCCGCCTCTGAACCGAGGCAACTCGATCATCAAGTTTGCTAAAAGAGATGACCAAGATGATGTAGAGAATGGGTAGAACACTTTGTCTCGTTACGTACAAAGCTATGGACGAACGGTTAATGAAGTTGCCGTTTGGATCGGGTGAAAATGAGAAATAGAGTATACTAATTTCCATGAACCAAATACTAGCATCCTTTTTTAAGTCAACCACCACTCCCTCACATGAGAGGGGCCGGCCACTTATAGGAAGAGGGAGGTGAGTGTAGGAGGGGAGATGTTGGAGATAGTGCCCTCATAGTCAATTATTGGATCGCAGGTACGTGATTGCAATGATTGCGGAGGACCTATCCCGGTAGCACAGTCTTACTCGAGATGATAGTATGCTATCTGGTTTGCCTTCATCAGTCGTGTACATGTTCAGGTGACTGATTGAATGTTACACTTTGATAGAGCCCTTAGGATCTTGCTTTACTACCAACAGTATGATGGCAATCATATAAGTGAGAGTTGGGTAGTTTATATGCATATCCTTAATTGTGGTCCCTAGTCGTGGGAGTTTCGAGACAGGGCATCGATACTCCGGAGTAGACTAGTGTGTACAGTCGAGACCCCGACGAGGGGCGGTGGCCGGTCTCACAAGCCACTGGTGTCAGTTGGATCACCTAAGATGTATACAGGTGCTCATTGGGTTATGAGTACACCGGACAGGACTCGCCGGGAATCTGCTAGTTAGTATTATATCTACCGTCAGATAGCAGTTCCCTGGTGACATGTGTACAGGTTAGTTCATCGACCTGAGGTCGTCATTTGTCTCGTGTGAGTTCCCACTGTGCTTTGATTTCTACCCTACCACGGCTCAAAGGAGTCGTGCAAACAGGTAGTTTTTGGGTACAGTCCCGAGCCATATGGAGGCACGTGAGCGGATCGGCAGGGGATTCGTCTCTCCCGGTATTGGGGGCGAGGTCGTGCTGTGTCTAGGAGAGCCATTACACAAAGTCCATGGCCATGGCAGGAGATTTACTGGTAGGTACTCCAGTAGTATCTCAGGGTGTTATTGGGCTTCACTCCGACACGACTTATACTGCTATTGGGGGTCTGACGTTGCTAGCCCCCTAGGCAGATATGCGATACTCATTGACGAACGGACCGGACTGTATATACATTGTCACTGTCAGGCTCAGTAGGGTTTTCGGAGGAGTTCTCTCATCGGTCTCCCTTGAGTTCGCTCCTCGGCCACCCTTGAGGTCAGTCCATGGGCAGCCGTTACGCATTGCTAGTGCCGTTGACGGTTTGTGGTTAAACCCACTGCCAGGGTGCTGACGAGTCATTAGAGTCCCCCACAGACAGTTTCCCAAGTTCGGGCGAAACGTTGTAGAGGCCGTATGGTTTTATGGCAGGGTTCGGAAAATGCACGTGCGTTTACGCACGTGTCAGTTTTCGGGCTGATGATACTGGTCGGCTTTGGTTTAAGCCGGATCCGAGTATTATATTGAGTAGGTATAATATCTTTGTCTCAGTTGCATTTGTATTCGGTCGTAATACAAATGCGGGTATATTTATACAGATTCGGGGTTGTCCTGAAATTCGTTTCAGGATCACTTTTGGAAGTTGCCAGTTTCCAGTTTTCTATCAGCCGTCTTTTAACATTCGGTTAAAGACGGATTTATCTTTTCTTGAGATGAGTGTGGATTCTTCTAGAAGTTTCTAGATGAGGTGACTAGGATTAATTGGTGTTGGATTTTCATTGGTTGCTTTAATGGTTCAATTAATGCATAATGACTCATGCTTTGTAATTAAGGCTTTTTGTTTTCCTTAAGATATTTTGTTCATAATATCTTATGCTTGTGGTCACCTCCCTCCTCCTACGGTCACCTCCCTCCATCATATAAAGAGGCCGGCCCCTCTCTCTCTCTCATGGTTGTTGATTTCATCGGTTAGAAAAGATATGATAGTTTTGGGGTGTATGGAATTCACAGTTCATTTCATTCCATCACCCGATTTCCACGGCAACTTCATTAACCGATCGTCCACGGATTTGGACGAAGTGAGACAAAGTCATCTACTCATTCTCTACATCAATCTTGGTCGTCTCTTTTAGCAAACTTGACGATCGAGTTGCCTCGAGTCAGAGGCGGGAGCCCGTTTAAAGAACCGATCATGTGGTGCCACCTCGACAAGGATTTCGGAGATCGACGAGATCGGAGCAGCCGCAACGGAGCGTGGGATGATGGTTGAAGAATGAAGGACTCGGATCGTTCGGTATAACCATTCTACACTCTTTACAGTTTGTTAGTTTAGCAATAATGGCAGATCCGGGTTAAAGTATACGATAGCGCCAAGTTTAAAAGTTTTTGTTCCGCATTTGGCGTCTGTAGACGGCCGGGGCGGTAGCGTAGACTTACAGGAGAAGGTGACCATTAGCACAGAAAGAAAGGCATGGGTCAAAGATAACACCTTGCATAAACTTTAATGAACTAATGAATCATTAACCTAGTCATCATCCTTCATTTAATGCACTAATGAGTCACTAGCCACCTCATCATCCTAGTCACCATCAAGAAGCTTCCACACACATGACTCACCCTATGACTCACCCAAGTGACGAAAAGATAAATCCGTATTAAACCGAATGTTTAATACGGCTGATATAAAACTGGAAACTGGCAACATCCAAAAGCGATCCCGAAACAAATTTCAGGATAACCCCGTAACAGTATAAATATACCCGCATTTATATTACGACCGAATACAAATGCAACTGAGACAAAGATATTATATCTACACAGTATAATACTCGGATCCGGCATAAACCAAAGCCTACCAGTATTATCTGCCCGAAATATGACACGTGCGTAAACGCACGTGCATTTTCCGAACCCTGCCATAAAACCATACGGCCTCTACAACGTTTCGCCCGAACTTGGGAAACTTTCTTTGGGGGACTCTAATGACTCATCAACACACTGGCACTGGGTATAACCACTAGCACGTCAGAGGTACGAGCTGTACGTAACAGTTTCCTATGTATTGATTGGAAGGGAAGCTGACAAGCTAACTCATCCAGAAACCCTACTGAGCCTAACAGTGACAATATACATACAGTCCGGTCCGTTCGTCTATGAGTATGGCATATCGGGCCTAGGGGTCTGGTATCGTCAGACCCCCAATAGCGGTATAAGTCATGTCAGAGTGTAGCCCAGAACACCCTGAGATACTACTGGAGTTCCTACCAGTAAATCTCCTACCTCAGCCGAGGGTTTTGTGTAATGGCTCTCCTAGACACAGCGCGATCTCACCCCCAATACCGGGAGAGACGAAACCCCTGCCGATCCGCTCACTTGCCTCTATGTGGCTCGGGACTGTACCCAAAAAAGAACTGTTTGCACGACTCCTTTGAGCCGTGGTAGGGTAGAAATCAAAGCACAGTGGGAACTCACACGAGACAAATGACGACCTCAGGTCGATGAACTAACCTGTACACATGTCACCTGGGAACTGCTATCTGACGATATGTATAATACCAACTAGCATGTTCCCGACGAGTCCTGTCCGGTATACTCATAACCCAATGAGTACATGTATACATCTTAGGTGAACCAACTGACACCAGTGGCTTGTGAGACCGGCCATCGTCCCTCGTCGGGGTCTCGACTGTATACACTAGTCTACTCTGGAGTATCGATGCCCTGTCTCGAAACTCCCACGACTAGGGACACTTTAAGGATGTGCTTATAGACCCCAGCTCCCACGTATATGATCGCCATCATACTGCTGGCAGTCAAGCAAGAATCCTATAGGCTCTATCAACATGCAATAGTGAACTAAAGCATGTTTATGATTATAAAGACAAACCAGATAGAATACTATCATCTCGAGAAAGACTGTCATATCGGTATAGGTCCTCCCTCAATCATTGCAATCACGTACCTGCGATCCAATAATTGAATTTGAGGGCACTATATCCAACAATCTCCCACTTGTACTTAAGGCTAATTATTGCGATGTCGCATACTCACAGCCCGTGTGATACCGAATATCCAACTCCTCTACTAATCAGTTTCACAAAGCTAGTTTGTAAAACTCTTGTGTTCGAGAAATAGCCTCAGTGAGTGGATCCGCCCTGATGTTTCTTTCTATGTCTCTCTTAATCTCAAGTTCGCGGAGAACGCCATCTCCCGAATCGAGTAATACCTGTCTTAGAATATGTCTGGATATCTGATGGGACCTAGTTCATAAATGAACTCCAGATCCAAACTTCTTAGACTGTATCGATAACTGAACCTAATCAGTATCCAGCACCAAGTCTCCCACAGTATCCTCTTGGACCACCTGTCCATAATACCGTCCCTCGTCAGAGGGAAAACTATAACTCTGACAGTCACTCTGTCATACATGTCACCCCTGAAGCCTGTATTGGAGATAGTGCTCTCAGAGTCAATTATTGGATCACATGCACATGATTACAATGATTGAGGGAGGACCTATACCGGTAGGACAGTCTTACTCAAGATGATAGTATGCTATCTGGTTTATCTTTATCATCGTGTACTGTTTTAGGTGACCTTACAAGTCGCTATTACACGTTGATAGAGCCCCTAGGATTCTTGCTTGACTGCCAGCAGTATGAGGGCGATCATATATGTGGGAGCTGGTAGTCTATAAGCACATCCTTAAAAGGTCCCTAGTCGTGGGAGTTTCGAGACAGGGCATCAATACTCCAGAGTAGACTAGTGTATACAGTCGAGACCCCGACGAGGGGCGGTGGCCGGTCTCACAAGCCACTGGTGTCAGTTGGTTCACCTAAGATGTATACAGGTGCTCATTGGGTTATGAGTGCACCGGACAGGACTCGCCGGGAACCTGCTAGTTGGGATTATACCAGACGTCAGATAGCAGTTCCCTGGTGACATGTGTACAGGTTAGTTCATCGACCTGAGATCGTCATTTGTCTCGTGTGAGTTCCCACTGTGCTTTGATTACTACCCTACCACGCTCAAAGGAGACGTGCAAACAGGTTTTAGTTAGGTACAGTCCCGAGCCACATGGAGGCAGTGAGCGGATCTGCAGGGGTTCGTCTCTTCCGGTATTAGGGGTGAGTTCGCGCTGTGTCTAGGAGAGCCAGTACATGAAAGTCCTTGGCCAAGGCAGGAGATTTACTGGTAGGTATTCCAGTAGTATCTCAGGGTGTTCTGGGCTACTCTCCGACACGACTTGTACCGCTTTTGGGGGTCTGACTTTTACCAACCCCCTAGGCCCGCCATACGATGCTCATAGACGAACGGACCGGACTGTACGGATATTGTCACCGACAGGCTCAGTAGGGTGTCAGGATGAGTTCGCTCATCGACGTCCCTTTTGGTCAATACCTGGTAGCCCGTCACGTATTGGCTAATACCTCTGACGTGCTAGTGGTTAAATCCACAGCCAAAGTATTGACGAGTCTTTAGAGTCCCCCACAGACCAGTTTCTCAAGTTTCGGGCGAAACGCTGTAGAGGCCGTATGGAGATATGGCAGGGTTCGATCAGATACGTGCGGTATTGCACGGATCATGATCGGACGGATAATACTAGCGGGCTTTGGTTTAAGCCGGATCCTAGTATAGTACAGTGTAGATTTTGTCTCATTGCATTTGTATTTCGGTCGGAATACAAATACGGGTATGTATATACATTCGCGGGGTTTTCCTGTAATTTATTACGGGATCAGTTTTCTGAAGTTTCCAGTTTGTTTTCCGTTTCGGCCATTTTCCTTTGTTTCCTTTCTTTGGCTGAAAATTGGTGGAGGGGGTTATTTGCAATTGTGCAATTAACAATTGAGGAGACTTTTGCATCATGATGGTTTCATGATGGTTGCACCATCCCTTGACCTTCTTGAGTTCATGATGGCTTGACTTTTGATGATGGTTGTATGAGTGTTGGACTTGGTTTTGTAATCATGGTTGATCATGATAACCCTTTCTCTCTCTTGCATTTCTTTTTGACTCACTCATTTTGATCCATACACTCCCACTCTCATTTTCTTCTCTCCATTGATTCATGGCCGACCAAGGGAAGAGGGGGGGCTGTCCAAATATTTGGGGTGGGGTTTTTCATCTTTTTGGCTTGCTAAAAAACCCTTTAGCTCATCTCCAAAAGTTCACATCTCATTCATTCACCATTATGGCAACTTCCACAACTCCAAAGGGACATAGAGTTCTATAGTTAACCTACAGCATCCTTGGGCACGTCGGCTCGCCAACTTCGTGCCCCAGTTGCTTCGGTCGAGAGGTAGGAGCCCGTAAAAGAACCCGGCAATGTGGTGCCCGTTTCAACGAGGATGCGACGACCGGAGATTCCGCGAGGAGATCGGAGTGGAGGCGAAGACCGAAGGACACGGATCGCTCGGTATATCTTTCTACCCGATCTTTAGTTAGCTAGAATTAGCTTAATGGCCCGATCCGGGATTTTTGGGCGCGGTGGTGCCGGTTTAAAAGTTAAAGTAAATTATCGTTTCCGCATTATGGCCTCGGATTGACGGCCGGGGCGCCGCCGTGCACTTACAGCCTGGAACGATAACCGTCTCCCGAAGGAGGCTGCCGTCATCAAATCCGTATTACATTCACTTATGTTCTAAAACTGCTTCTTTATGTTTCTCCAGGATTGGATTAATATTAACTTATCGCATCTAGTGCAAAAACAACATCTGGTGTGGTACTTGATATTTCACGATTGACTCAATTGCCTAAGCAAGTGATCTGCCAATCATGTACGTCCCTCTCCTCTTTAGTCTGTAAGACACCTTTAGAGAGGGTGGCTCCATCATCTGCAGGTACACCACCATGCTAGGAGTCATCTATTCTAAAATACTATTAGAATACTGTCAAAGTACCCACATTGGGAAGCTACCCAAATCCAGATCTAAAACCATAGATCTAGTTACCAGAATGTCAGATATTATATCCATGTCCTTTGTGGAGAAACAACTGTGTGACAACCATAGTATAACCGATTGTAGTATAGGAATTTTACTTCCTACTCTGTGTATGTCATCCAAATACTAGGACATCACACCCTACTACCTCCTTAACAGATCCATCCTCTATTCTGATGAAGTCAAACCCATGACTGTCACATCAAAAATAGATGATCTTGTCTCCGCTATATCTTCTCAAGCCTATAAATAGAAATAAGCTTCTAGCCCACTATGCTTCCGCTGCTCCCACTGACTATGACAACCCTCTGGCAGAATAATATATACGTACACTTCTAAAGCTAGTTTAGAACGACGCTATACTTATCCTCCTGCCGGGTCTCATAGCCTGGAACAATAGTAGTGTCAAGTCTGGGTAAACAAGAACCTCCCTGTCACCGTCCTTGAGGCTACCGGAGTACCTCTCGGGTGTCTGAGGTTACCCACCATATCTGCGGAGTGATTAATGGAATGTCAAACCTGATTGAATATATAGGTCCTATTAAATTTTCCGTAATCGTTTGCGGTTCTGGAATCACTTCCAGTTCTACCATACTCCCACTACTGTTTTCTGAAAAAATCCATTTTACTAAAACTGTGGTGAGTCAAGAACAATATCACTATTGATCTTCTATATGACAGAAAATCAACCCTCGTCAAAGCCAGGTCAATCCACAAACTGTCATTACAGAAACGTGCCTTGAGTTATCCAGTGTCTGGTTTTAAGTATAAGATGGAAAACTCCCCGTACCTTAACATCGTTAAGATATGAACCATTTTATATCCAATATAGAAACATTTGGCACTTATTTAATTGGAACCAGATTCTAATCATGCAACTGTCTCCAGTGCATATCAACTCAATGGAGAAAGGCTAATCAACATTACTCAACTTAGGAATACATCCAATTATGAGTAACCTGAAAGAGAAACAAGTTTCTCAAAACCATTAATATCATCTGAATACCAATCACAAGAATCTACATCTTCTATCTCTTTGAAGAATCCCGATACTTTTGACACCTGATTCTCTACTTTATTCTTATACCCATAATTTCTCAAAACTTAGACATTGTATTTCTACGAAACACTTTTCTAAAAACTAGAGAAGTTACAAGTAAACAGAACAGAGTACGAGGACCAATCCCTTTGTCCTTATGGATACTGGACAACATACAATACTTTGTATAAGTCCGCTGAGTTGAATAACTCAAAACCTGTGCATCGTAGGTTGAAAACTGTACTTATGGTTAAGAACTATTCCGTTGTTCAATGCTCCTTACCCAATCGTCAACTTATAAAGGTAAATGTCACAGACATAATTTCAAAAAGTTATATCTCACATTATAAAAATAAACGTACAGATATATCATTTTAAAATTGGTGCACAACAACGGATACTCAAAACCAAATACATGTCGTCCGGCAAAAACTCAGGCGATTTCCTCAAATATCACCAATTACAACGAATTCCAATATAATGAGGATGATCACCTTTATTCCCAATAACCTACTCCCACTCATCATCTGTAAAACCATACATATGTGAGAATCATACCTGGTAAATACATACCTTAGAGTAAGTATCTAATCGGGAAATCAGTTTTCTTTTAACAATGCACTGAAACATGAAAATGTTTCGTAGGGGTATCCTGGTATTCCTCGTAATGCCTCTTCCATAATCCAATTCATGACTATAACCGTATATTTCTTTGCCATCTCTCCAAATCTCTTTATTTTTTTTTAGTCGTTACCTTCTGTACACCTTCGTTAGGCTAAATGGTTTTCTTCCTTCCCTACCGTTCGACACCAGCCTATGGTTTGGAAGAAGACTTTCCAGTAAGCATAATAGGTGTACCCTCCTAAACCAAGGAGTACTCGCAACTTGAGAGAAGGAGATGATAAAAGACAACTGAATAATACATTATTCTATTTCTCCCGAACTGGGGAAAAAAGCAACGGTGAAATAGGAGTGGCGATGAATTACGCGGTTTGGTCGTGAATGATAACAGTCGCAATTTACTTTCTCCTCTTTCTAATCCCTTTATTTTGTCTTTAGTTATTACCTTCTGTACGCCCCTACTTAGGCTAATTGGTTTTCTTCATTCCCTACCTTTCGGCACCAGCCTATGGTTTGGAATAAGACTATCCAATAAGCGTAATAGGTGTACTCTCCTAAACTAAGGAGCCCTCGCAACCTGAGAGAAGGTGATAATAAAAGACAACTGAATAAACCAATTCTATTTCTCCTGAACCTGGATCCATCCTCGAAGAAGTCCCTTCGAGTTCGTATATAACCATACGATGGATCTATCCAATGGAAGTGGATATCCGTAGTAATACGGGGTGTTCTATGAAATGCAAAGGGTAAAAGAAGGAGCGGCAATGACTTATGCAACTTTAGACAATCCAAAAGCCAGTATTTTAAGAAGGTTCGGTCAACTTGGTCACTGAGTCATAGTCTAGGGTCGGTCAAAGGTCGCTGCCAAAGAGAGAGAGAGAAAAGAAACACTCTGCGTGCACTCTAACCTAGATCAGAATGGTTATCACTTTATCTAATCAGGAAACCTCCCACTGTACCGTCAAATTCTCCTCCAAACCTGAAAGAAGAATCAATCGGGATCACCCGAAGAGTAAACCAACTCATCAGTGGGAATCGGGATCCAACTCTCATCGCATGATAACGTGAAGGAATCCACTCATGTTTTCACACTCCAGAAGGTATGCGCATACTTGGCAAGTTTCAGTTTCTTTAGAAACTCCCGATGTGATTTTTACCTCAAGCTCTTATGACCTTGACTTTAGTCAACAAATCATAAGTCACATGTCAAGTTATACCCGTCATTATCCAGGTTGATTTGAACCCACCCGTACCTACCCCTGACTTTAGTTAACAAGGCAGTACGACTGTCCCAAACCAACGCGTCTATCTATGCAACAGATGAATACCCAGCAGCTACCAAACACTATGCCTTGACTTTAGTCAACAAACATAGCTTGAATATTACTGACCATCCATAAGAAATGACGGAGGGCTACGGCTGGTTTTTGGCGAAAAACCTTTAACGTAATGAACTTGATCTCGTTGAAGGAACCTGATAGCTTTTTATAAAGATATAGTGGCGAAAACTTTTTTCTAAAGAGGCCATTCCCGGTGAAGGGATCTCGGCTCTTTCCCTGTGGAATGAGGTGCAGGATATTCTATCTGAATACCGCGATGCAAAGCAACTTGTAATCGACTATAGTGAAGTTATAACCCTGACACAAACTTCTGCCCAAGGGGTCACTCCCGGTGAAGGGATCTCGGCCCTTGCCTCGTCGAATGAGGTGCAGGATATTCTAACTGAATATCCCTGTGCAAAACAAAAGGAAACGTCTTTGTAATAACACTTTTTAAAACTGTTCCAACAACATCAAATATAGGTTTGTTTTATCCTTGCATTGATCAGAATCAACACAGTCCCATCATTTAATCACACCAGAAAAGAACGAAAAATAAAATGTACGTATATGCCATCCGCATTCGCCACTGGGTCCCGTCATTACCCGTTAGGTTACTTAACTAACGACAGAGCGGGGACTGGACTAGCGCGGGTGTAAAACATATACAACATCTAATAGTATATATACCAATATACAGTTATCGCTCCAGGCGTGATAATATGCAACATTACAGAAAAGTAATAAGCATCACAGAACAATACAGATAATCTGGGATCCCCGGGTTTCACAGAGCCGCTACTGAAACCCGACGTTCCCCTGGTCGTGTGGATAGCCTGTGCAATGAAACCTAGACCCCTACGGGTGCGGCAAGTTACCCGCCAAAACCTGAAGAGAGACAGCCCCCTACAGCACAGTGAATGGATCACCCGGCACTTCACGGAATCCGGTAACTTGAGCACCCTTCCTTGGGTCAACCTGTACCCCCTACGAGTGCGGCGAATAGTCTGCCAATTCTAGAGTGAGGCCCCTCTGCCTCTCAAAGCCATGAGATACGGACCCGTTTCCCTCCAGAACCCGGCAATCCGTGCATTCCGTCGCGGGGTAAACCTAGTACAGAAATAAAAATATGTACAACGGGTACATCGACCTCAGCCCGGTCGTGCCCCAAAAAGAATATTATACAAACAGGCAGTGACGGCAGTCCACATGTTGGACGCTCGCCCCGCAATATCAAATGTACAAATAAATTCAAATAGCACTACCATTGCACACTGCTATCCACCACGACATATCCGCAACATCACAGCACAACACAAAACATCAACGTGAATGTCACGTTCGAAAATCCGTCTAAAAGGACTATAGCAATTAGACGCAATTTACCGCTCGAATGACATTCACGGTCGGAGATATAATGTAAATACTGCATACTAACAAGTTTAAAATTTCGATCGACAAAACTTCCCGAAGTGGGCCCCACGTACATCTGCTGTATAGTAACAAAATATGGGTCCAAAAGAAATATTCCAAAAGCCACAATTTGCCATGTAGAACATACTGTAGAATTTTGGCTCACTGTTCCCACAAAAGAGCGGCGGATCAGCGGCCAAACCCTGGTTTGGGCCGCGGATCCACGACCGTTCTGTGGGATCACGTGACCAAATTTCACCAGTTTTCTTAGAATAGCCTGCACAATTTTCTGTGATGTGTAAAATAATTTTTATACCCTTTTAAAAATCGACAGAAACTTTTGTGCAGAAAATTGCGATTTTTGAAAATCCGTTCGATCGATATTTTAAACACGTCAGCACAAGTTAGTAAAGCTTAATTTTGAGGCTCTGATACCACTGTAAGTACACGATAGCGTCCCGGTCGTCTAACAGATGCCAATTGCGGAACAAAAACTTTTTGACTGGCGCTATCGCATACTATAACCCGGATCTGCCATTAAAGCTAAACTAACAAACTACAAAGTGGGTAGAAATGTTATACCGAACGATTCGATTCCTTCGGTCTTCAACCATCATGCCATGCTTTGTTGCGGCTGCTCCGATCTCCTGAATCTCCAGTCTTCTCGTCCAGGTGGCACCACGTCGACGGATCTTTAAACGGGCTCCCGCCTCTGAACCGAGGCAACTCGATCATCAAGTTTGCTAAAAGAGATGACTAAGATGATGTAGAGAATGAGTAGAACACTTTGTCTCGTTACGTCCAAAGCTATGGACGAACGGTTAATGAAGTTGCCTTTTGGATCGGGTGAAAATGAGAAATAGAGTATACTAATTTCCATGAACCAAATACTTGCATCCTTTTTTAAATCAACCACCACTCCCTCACATGAGAGGGGCCGGCCACTTATAAGAAGAGGGAGATGAGTGTAGGAGGGGAGAGGGTGGCCATTAGCACAAAAAGAAAGGCATGAGTCAAAGATAACACCTTGCATAAACTTTATTGAACTAATGAATCATTAACCTAGTCATCATCCTTCATTTAATGCACTAATGAGTCACTAGCCACCTTATCATCCTAGTCACCATCAAGAAGCTTCCACACACATGACTCACCCTATGACTCACCCATGTGACGGAAAGATAAATCCGTATTAAACCGAATGTTTAATACGGCTGATAGAAAACTGGAAACTGGCAACTTCCAAAAGCGATCCCGAAACGAATTTCAGGATAACCCCGTAACAGTATAAACATACCCGCATTTGTATTACGACCGAATACAAATGCAACTGAGACAAAAATATTATATCTACACAGTATAATACTCGGATCCGGCTTAAACCAAAGCCTACCAGTATTATCTGCCCGAAATATGACACGTGCGTAAACGCACGTGCATTTTCCGAACCTTGCCATAAAACCATACGGCCTCTACAACGTTTCGCCCGAACTTGGGAAACTGTCTGTGGGGGACTCTAATGACTCATCAACACACTGGCACTGGGTATAACCACTAGCACGTCAGAGGTACGAGCTGTACGTAACGGTTGCCTATGTATTGATTGGAAGGGAAGCTGACGAGCTAACTCATCCAGAAACCCTACTGAGCCTAACAGTGACAATATACATACAGTCCGGTCCGTTCGTCTATGAGTATCGCATATCGGGCCTAGGGGGCTGGTAACGTCAGACCCCCAATAGCGGTATAAGTCGTGTCAGAGTGTAGCCCAGAACACCCTGAGATACTACTGGAGTACCTACCAGTAATTCTCCTACCTCGGCCGAGGGTTTTGTGTAATGGCTCTCCTAGACACAGCGCGATCTCACCCCCAATACCGGGAGAGACGAAACCCCTGCCGATCCACTCACTTACCTCCATGTGGCTCGGGACTGTACCAAAAAAGACCTGTTTGCATGACTCCTTTGAGCCGTGTTAGGGTAGAAATCAAAGCACAGTGGGAACTCACACGAGACAAATGACGACCTCAGGTCGATGAACTAACCTGTACACATGTCACCTGGGAATTTCTATCTGACGATATGTATAATACCAACTAGCATGTTCTCGGCGAGTCATGTCCGGTGTACTCATAACCCAATGAGCACCTGTATACATCTTAGGTGAACCAACTGACACCAGTGGCTTGTGAGACCGGCCACCGCCCCTCGTCGGGGTCTCGACTGTATACAGTACTCTACTCTGGAGTATCGATGCCCTGTCTCGAAACTCCCACGACTAGGGACCCTTTAAGGATGTGCTTATAGACCCCAGCTCCCGCGTATATGATCGCCATCATACTGCTGGCAGTCAAGCAAGAATCCTATGGGCTCTATCAACATGCAATAGTGAACTAAAGCATGTATATGATGATAAAGACAAACCAGATAGCATACTATCATCTCGAGCAAGACTGTCATATCGGTATAGGTCATCCCTCAATCATTGCAATCACGTACCTGCGATCCAATAATTGACTTTGAGGGCACTATATCCAACACATCGATCGCCCATCTGCATGGGTCGAGAAGCTATACGCTAGTCTACTCTGGTATATCGATGCCCCGTCTCGATATACCCACGACTAGGGACATTAAAGGATGTACTTACCGACTACCTTTGTCCTACTAGTATGATCCGCATCATAATTCAGGTAGTCAAGTACACATCCTAAGGGCTTTTTCAACATGTAATAGAGAGACAATCAGCGTACATGTTAAGATAAAGAGTAACCAAATAGCATACTATCATGTCGAGCAAGAAAGTCCTCCCTATATATGTCCATGCATCCACTACAATATACATCTCATGTACAGTAATGGCCTTTAGGGCATACATATAACTAACAATCTCCCACTTGCACTAGGGCCATCAAATAGCAGTGGTTGTAGTATCTCATACTCAACCATCCCATAAAAGTCCCTCTCTGGGAAAAGGCCTTTGTGAGTGGATCCACCGTGTTGTCCTCTAAGTCTACTCTCCTAACCTCGATCCCCTGGAGATCAACCATCTCCATGATCAGGTGATACTGCCTTAGAATATGTCTGGATCACTGATGGGACGGGGGTTCATGTTAGTTATGTATATGCCCTAGAGGCCATTGTTGTACATATGATGTATATTATAATGGATGCTTGGATATATACAGAGAGGACTTTCTTGCTCGTCATGATAGTATGCTATTTGGTTTCACTTTATCTTAACATGTTGACTTGTATTGGTTTACTGTCTTTCTCTCACATGTTTATAAAGCCCTTAGGATCTGTACTCGACTACTGGGATTATGATGAGATCATACTAGTGGGGTCACGGTAGTCGATGAGTGCATCCAATAAATGTTCCTAGTCGAGGGTATATCGAGACTGGGCATCGATACACCAGAGTAGACTAGCGTATACGCATCTTGACCCATATGATGGGCGATGGATGATCCCATATCCATCGGTGTTTGAAATCAAGGATGGTGTACGGGTGCTCAGTGGAGACTGGGTACACTGGACGGACTCGCCGAGAACTCCCAGATGGTGATATACCACACGTCAGATGGCAGTTCTCCGGTGACACTGGTACAGGGTAGTCTGTAGACCCGAGATCGTCATAGAGTCTTGTATGATTCCCACTGTGCTTTGATTTCCACCTTACCACGTCCAAGAGGCGTGCAAAACGGTGGCTTTTAGGTACAGTCCCGAATCACATGGAGGCAATGAGCGATAGGAGGGGATTCGTCTCTCCCGGTATAGGGAGTTGATGTTGTGCTGTGTTCGATAAGCTATAACTGGAAGTCCCTGGCCAGGGCTGATATAGAGATATACTGGTAAGTGTTACCAGTAGTTTCTCGACCTGTTATGAGCCTCACATCGACACGACTTATCGGTTACTGGGGTCTGACGTATACCACCCCTAGACTTGATATGCGACATATCAGACGAACAGACCGGACTGTACGGGAGTGTTACTGATTGGATTCACAGGAGAACGGATAGGCTAGCTTGTTGATCTTCTGATCGCTCAATACCTGGTTGGCTGTTACGTTTAGCTGACCGCTTGCTGCTTGTGGGTGTTTGATATGATCATCACCTGCTACCGGCGTATTGACGATTCTTTGGAGTCCTACACAGAGGTTTCTTGGCTCAGGCAAAACGGAGTAGAGGCACATATGTGATATGTGCAGGACCGAAGATAATGCGATATGAGATACCGTATTATATTCTCGCGATATTTAGATATGAACCGGGACATCGGATCAAGTGTTGATTCGATGAATCGGTACATGATATATTAGTCGGTTATATTCGATATAGCCGGATCGTCGGATCAAGTGTTGATTCGATGATTTAGTGTATAATGATATATATGATATATCGTATTACATTATCTAATATTGGCTCGCTTTATTATTTCATTTTCTCACCGGATTAATACATTGATATATATGCGATATATGTTAATTGTATTATTTTCTTTTGTTGCAAATATATAATATATATGTGATATATATTATTGTGACATGATATGATTTATTATGAAACATGTTTAAGGATGATAAAAAGGGATTAGGGTTTGATTAGGGTTAGCTCCTTCTTGTTCATTCTAGAAGGATTCTCTTTTGTCTTGGTTAAGATATTATGGTAGATACTTATCCATGACTCATCCTTGACCTAACCAAACCCTAGCTCTAGTTTATTCTCTACAAAGGTTTAGCCTCTCATCCTTGACCATGGTTCAATAATCAATCATATACTCTTATCTACTATTCATCACAAAAGGATCATTCTCATTATTCTTCATCTTCTTCTCTCTTGAGTTTGAGAGAGAGTTCACTTGTGATTTCTTTTGTGATGAGTTCTTATGAGAAAATGATATAAAAAGAAAGCATAAATACTACTCCATCATCCTCATCTAATCTAGCCCATTAGATTAGGGTGTTCACCTTATTAGAGTGAGACAACTTGAGCTATTGCAACTTCGACGTAGATCATCGGAGAAAAGGAATACGACAAGCTATCATGGATCGTTCGAGTCATGGAGCCTCTCTTGAGTCCGGGAGATCATGGATCGCAGTGAAGGGACTTCTACTCGGAGCTTGTGAAGCGAAGGATCGGACTACAAAGGTTGTAATCCCTCACACTTAGTATTAAAGATGTTATCTTGCATGTTAAACCTTAATAATCTAGCAAAGATCCCGTTTTTGGGTTGTTCGGCACATTTAAAATTTTATTCGGGCATGTTTGATGCTTTATGAACCTTCACAAGAGTGCCTAGGAACCCTACAGTTCATAGGCCTAAGCCACAACTCCATTGTCACACAATGGTAGGAACAAAGCTCATCTCATGAACTAATATAAACCCAGACTTCCTCTTTGGTAGCGATGTATCCGGCCTTTATCGTCTAGTTTGCCACGGTATCTAGCTTGGAACTCTTCCAGCATACCGTCCCTCCACTGAGGGTAAAGACAATGCCTGTGACTAACATTCATTCGAATTTATCACCCTGGAAGCTATCCAGTGATTCTCCTCAGGATCGATTGATACCATCTCACTACACTTAGTAAGAATCCTAATATCCACTTAGATCTATCTCATATATCCAAAACCCAGGATTTAGGAGGTATCACCTTGATCCTATATGGAGAATCAATATGATAAGAGGAGATTGACCGAGTGTAGCATACGAAACTCCTTTCCTATCAAGAGTATGTCATCCACGTACAATACGAGGATAGCCACCTTACTCCCTACTACCTTTTTGTATATACAGGGTTCATCAACCATTTTGATGAAGTCAAACGCTTTGACTACCACATCAAAACAGATGTTCCAACTCCACGATGCCTACTTTAACCTGTAAAGCAACTTGCACACGTTTTCGCTGCTCCAACTGTCTACGAAGCCCTCTGACTATGTACTTATAGACGCTCTCTTCTAAATCATTATTTAGAAAACCAGTCATGACACCCAACCGTCAGATATCGTAGTCATGGTATGTAGCAATGGCAAGTAGGATCCGGATGGACTTAAGCATAGGCACTGGAGAAAAGGTTTCATCATAATCCACACCTGGTCAATGACGAGTACCTTTTACAACAAGTATAGCTTTGAAAGTATCAACTTTTCCATCTACACTAAGTAATCTTCTCAAGATATACTTGCTCCTGATGGGGATTTAACCCTTCAGATAGAGCAACCAAAGTCCATACTTTGTTGGTGTACTATAGATTCCATCTCAGATCACATAGCATCCATCCATTCTTACAAAGTCGCTACTCTTGATGGCCTACTCGAAACTTAGTTGGGTCATCATCTCATGATGCAATCCTCGCTCCCACTGTCATTGAGAAAACCTAAGTATCTCTCAGGTCGGTGAGGAACCCTACCAGATCGGCGAAGGGGCTGAGGTTCGATGGCGAGTGCCTGATCGAATTGATCAGGTCGTGTAAGAACAAGGTTCAAATCTCTCGTCAAAGATTCACTAGGAAAAGAACTCGTTGTTGAATCTTCCGGTTCTACCAAATCATCAGCTGCGTTTGTATAGTTGGAACTCCTTCCAGTTCTACCTCATGACCACAAATTTCATTCCAAAATAAATTCCTTTTCTAAAAGGGTGGCATGTCAAGAAACAAAACACATTTTGTTCCTCGGTGCGGTAGAAGATATTCCCTTGCGAATGCTTAGGATATCCAACAAACTTCCACAGAACTGACCTTGCCTCGAGCTTATCCGGATTTTGCTTTTCGACATAGACTGGACAACCCCAAATCTTAACTTACTTAATGTTTGAAACCCACGGTGATGTGCTTTTGAAAAATATGGTCAATACCGGATATGTAGGTTTTGTCGGTGAAAATAGTGCACGACGTGAGTTATCGAGTTTAAAAATACCGCAAGTGCACGGTGCGTTGAAGCAAGCCGGTAAGCACGGGTCGAACCACAAGGAGTGGATATCACGACATCAAATTTGAGTTATGGATCAATAGGTTGGAAAATGGTGTTTTGTCATGTTTTAGTATAATACTTAAAAGAAGCAAAGATTTGGAATACGAAAACTTAGGCTAAGGTTCAGTAAGAGTAAAATACGACATTTACCCCCAACTCTCCATTTTGATTCAAGATTCATTCCTTTTAGTTTCCATTTGAATAGCGAAAGTATGCCGTATTTATCCGAAAACATGTATCGTGATAAAATACGATATCAAGGTTAAGAAAAACGGAAACTAAAAAGAATGAGATAGAGAATGGGGTGAATATGGAATTAGTTAAGTGAAGTAGCAAGTATAGAATATATGCAAGAATGTTATATATCCTATCTAGCTAGTTGCGACACGTAACGTAATTCCGTATTCACGCCTACTTCAAATCGTAACATAGCAACGATAAAATGTAAAGAAGGAATAAGATATATCTTAAAGGTTGATTTGCAACCATTCAAAACGATATATCCTATCAAGCAAAACATAATAAACTTGCAATATTAAGAAAAAGAAGTGAAAAAGTGCAAGAATCAAAAGGGAGGGGTTGGAAGTAAAGTCATTCCACAATCTACCTCACTGTAGCCCAAGAACAACTACTCACACATCATTATAGAAATAACACAACTGAATAATGAAAAGATATGACAAAATAGAAAAGAGATAAAAGAATCAAACTTGAATGTATTGAAAATTTATTGTAATGGTTCAAAATACAAGTAAATGAGTTCAACTACCAAAATCTAATCTTGCAAGCTCAAAAAGAGAAGTTGCAAGACCAGAGGAAGGCAAAGAACTCAACTCAATCCCAAGAGCTACAATAATTTTAACACAAGAGTTTACAAGTATGCAAAAAGCTCTCCCTTGGTCTCATGTCTTGATCTGCTATTTATATAGAAATCCAAAGCAAAAGTTGCAGGTGACAATAGACTAACATGACCACCAGGGATCCACACAAAGAAAACGAGCCAATTTGCCACTATCTTGGCCGCAATTTGCGGCCAAATTGAATATATTTGCGGCCAACTTGAAGAGTCTGGGGCCCACCATTCTGCCATAGTCTTCTGGTATCATGAGTATCTCATGATATTTGCAATTTATTTTAATTACCACATGTGTGAAATCTGGAGCTAAATCACAGAGAAGGGATGAAGTGGGTGAGTGTGTGTTCACACTTCAAATCATATGTCAATCACTTGTTTACCACTTGCACCACTCATCATTATTTTGCCAAAGCAGATCCCAAGGTTCATGCATCTTCACAAATGTTCACACATGTATGTGTTGGACCATTTCATAAAAAAAACTTTATACACACACATATTTGTTGCAAACTCTTTTCAAATCTTGATCTGTATAATGTCCTGTTTGCAGATCCAGCAAAAAATCCATCTTCTTGTGCATGTTGTGTACAAAAATCCATGTTTCCGTCTGCGTACCTGTACTCTGTATAAATGAGCAGACATGGATTAAATAGCACTGTTTATTGACAAAATGATATAAAATGGACGGTATTAAAATGTAACAAATCGTGCCGAACAAATACCCCCAAACTTATCTTTTGCTCGTCCCGAGCAAAACAAAAATTCCTATTCTCAATTTCACAGGGGACGCGATTGCACTGAGCACGTGAAACAAGCCGTTAAACCTCTAGGTGTCCCTAGTAGGAGGAGTGTTGTCTCCTGAGGGTTTTCAGTGAATTGCACCCACAAAATCCAGTCAAGTTAGTTTCGCAAGAAAACAGTTGATTCAAATCTTAAGATCAAGCATCAATGCTAGAAATTCTATTATCCAAGTTAGAAAACGTCCAACCCTATTTTTCACTCCTCACTGATTATTTAACATAAGCCAAATGCCTCTTTACATGATTTGTGTGGATTGTGTCCATAAGTTTCTAAGAACTAGATTAGTGTCATCATGTCAAAAATGCGGACCAGGATAGACTTCTAAAAGATCATACGAGTTTGAAAAAACTTTAGATTTTCTCAAGTTTTACTCTCCAGTTAGGTTTCAAGTCAGAATATATCAATTTTAACAGAGAACCATAAGTCTTATTTTTCACTCCTACCTTTCACCTCATTTTGTTCATACACACCTTTCAATATCGTGCAAAACGTCTTAATAAATACAAATTTTCATATCTCCGCGAAAAAACTGTTTTACTAGAAAATTCATCACCGCCAAGATTATTCTCCCACAAAGAACCATAAGGACTTTTAACTCGGAGAGGACACATGCTTAGCTTGTTTTATCTGGCGATTGGAAACTTAGCGAGCTTTGGGTCAATGACTCCCAAACCAGATGGTTTTAGGGCATTATGTGTGGAGACACCCTAATGACTTAATTACCTAAGTTACCAAGGCCACAAAACAAAAGACTCATTTTATTTTAAATTTTAAGCACTTTAGTAAAACGGAGATATAGCCAGCTTTTTCTTTTAAAACAAAAGACGTTACATGTGATAAGGTGTGTAATTACTCCACAAGGTTCTAGATGGGTTATTTTTCGGACTTATAGCTTCTGTTAAAGTCTCTATAAAATTTCATCATATCCACTTCACTGTATGCATTATTCTTGATATTACTTAACTCAGCCAAATCTTTTTGATCCTAAGAATGTTTATCAAATTTAAAATTTTTTTACAGACATGTCATACATTCATTAAATTCTCAAAAACATACGACGCGTGTAAGTGATATAAAAGATGTGTATCAGCTAAGGTTAAACACACAGGCGGGTTATTTTTCAGGTTGTCAATCTCATAACAAGAATTTAGTTATTTCTACCTTATCAATTGAACCGTCAGACTTTGAATCAACATTCCCCTGCTAACTAACATGACAAAGTTTTTATAATTTTCAGGAATTCTTTCAACTTTTATAAATTTTTCAATTTTTCAATACAATGCAGTACAAAAGCAGATATGAAATGCAACTATATGCAAAAAAAAAAGAAAAATACAATAAGTAAATGCTGAAATACAGGAAATATGCAAATGCAAACTATATGCTATCACCCCAAACTTGAAACTTGCATTGTCCTCAATGCCTTCTGGCTTTTCCTTTGCCCTTCTTGCTGCCGCTAGCGTCGTCATGCGCTGCCTGCTGAGCCGCCTCAATCATGTCCAGTTGCTCCTACATTTTCTCTTGTTCCTTGAGCATGTGGTGAACACTCCTAGACGTCAGGCGATGCAGGTCTTTCTCGTTGTCCGGTTCGGGCTCATTTAAAAGTGCCTCCGTCGAGCTTTCGGGATCCGGATGTTCGCTTGGGTCCTCCCTTGTCCAGTTTTTCTGCTCATAGTGGGCGCCGGTGTATCCTTGTGAAATTCTCTCTATTTCGACCGGCCAATTTGCATATACAGTCGGATACCCATCAAACTCGATTCTCTCCATGTAGTACTTGGCAAGGAGGGTCACTGGCACCGGCAGCGGGGTTTTTCTGGGCTACCCTCTCCATGATTGTGTTGAAAAATTGTGTTACAACACAGAAATGCTGCTCTTTTTCCATTAAGCAGTGCACAATATGTCCAACACCAGCCGGAAAGGAAGAAACACAGCTTTTTCCCTTGATGTTGCGGTTTGCCCATTGGCAGACCGCAAGCACGTTTCTGTACATCTGGGCGGGGTTTAGCCCCTTATCTTTTAATTCCACAAAATCCCCCAACAATGATCTGTAAACCGCCAATTCTCGCGGTTGTTGATTTCCTGGTCGCATGGAGATATTTTTAACCCTAGAAATGGTTTAGGGCTGAAAAATCCTACGTCGCCCCTGGAAGAAAAATTCTACGAACCCCGATTCCGATTGACCATGTCTTAATGCTTCGTAAAAATCTTCTACTAATTTCCTCACAGCAAAAAGATCATCGCCATTGTAAATTAAAAAGTCCCACCCCCTTTGACATATTTCACCGTAGAAATACCGTCCGTAAGTTGTGTCGGAGAAAATCTCAAAGAAGTTCTTCTCACAATCAAAAACCACCATTTCAGATCTGAAATTTTGCGCAGAAATTGAACAAGAAGAGAAGAAATCTTACAGAGGAGAAAGGGGATCGGGGCTGTTGGAGCGGGGCAGGCCGTAAATTGCGACCTGATAGAATTTTCCGGTGGCCTGACGGTGGAGTTGGGGGCTGAGGTTGGGTGCTAGGATTTGGAATGAGGAGAGAAGTGATAGGTTTTGGGAAAAACTGAAGAGAAGGCTCGGGTTGGGTTGGGGCAGAATATAAAGGGTCATTTGCAAAAACAACCCCTTATAAAAAGAAATAGTAAAAGAAAACCAATAATTACAAAAAGCTCCAAAAAGAGTATATACAGGAAAATATGAGGGGATGTGTTTTAATCGATGTAACGTGGCTCATGTAAAAACATGAGCTCCCCCGTTTCCGCAGGCAATTCTAAAAATGGTTTGAGCCGTTGGCCATTGACTTTGAACGTATTGCCCGATTGCTAATCTTCAATTTCGACAGCACCGTGCGGAAAGACGGTGCGCACAAAAAATGGACCTGTCCAGCGTGATTTCAACTTCCCAGGAAACAAATAAAGTCGGGAGTCATAGAGCAGAACCTTTTGCCCCACGGTGAACGTTTTCTGGAGAATTGCCTTGTCGTGAAAGACTTTCGTCTTTTCTTTGTACATTTTGGCATTCTCATACACATCATTGCGTATCTCGTCAAGTTCGTTCAGTTGAAGTTTTCGCGCTTCCCCGGCCTTTTCTAAGTTGATATTGAGCTGTTTGATTGCCCAATAAGCGCGGTGCTCTAATTCGACAGGCAAATGACACGCTTTCCCAAAGACGAGTCGGTATGGGTCTTAGTTATATGTATGCCTTAGAGGCCATTACTGTACATTGGATGTATATTGTAGTGGATGCTGGGACATATATAGGGAGGACTTTCTTGCTCGACATGATAGTATGCTATCTGGTTACTCTTTACCTTAACGTGTATACTGATTGTCTCTCTGTTACATTTTGGTGAAGCCCTTAGGATGTGTACTTGACTACCTGGACTATGATGCGGATCATACTAGTAGGGACATGGTAGTCCATAAGTACATCCTTCAAAGTCCCTAGTCGTGGGTATATCGAGACGGGGCATCGATATACCAGAGTAGACTAGCGTATACCTTCTCGACCCATACAGATGGGCGATGGATGATCCCATATCCATTGGTGTTTGACATCAGAGATCATATACGGGTGCTCAGTGGAGACTGGGTACACTGGACGGACTCGTCGAGAACTCCTAGATGGTATTATACCTTACGTCAGATGGCAGTTCTCTGGTGACACTGGTACAGAGTAGTCTGTTGATCCGAGATCGTCATATAGTCTTGTGTGGTTCCCACTGTGCTTTGATTTCCACCTTACCACGTCCAAGAGGGCGTGCAAAACGGTGGTTTTTGGGTACAGTCCCGAATCATATGGAGGCAATGAGCGATAGGAGGGGATTCGTCTCTCCCGGTATAGGGAGTTGATGTTGCGCTGTGTTCGATTGGCTATAACCGGAAATCCCTGGCCAGGGTTGCTGAGATTTACTGGTAAGTGTTACCTGTAGTTTCTCGAACTGTTATAGACCTCATATCGACACGACTTATCGAGCTATTGGGGTCTGACGTTTACCACCCCTAGGCGAGATATGCGACATATCAGACGACGAGACCGGACTGTACGGTAAGTGTTACTGGTTGGATTCACAGGAGTATGAGAGGGCTTGCTCGTCGATCTTCTGATCGCTCAATACCCGGGTGGCCGTTACGTTTAGCAGACCGCTTGCGGCTTGTGGGTGTTTGATATGATCATCACCTGCTGCCGGCGTATTGACGAGTCTTTAGAGTCCTACACAGAGATTTCCTGGCTCAAGCGAAACGAAATAGGAGCGCATATGAGATATGTGCCGGACCGAGAATAATGCGAGTATGTGATACCGTATTTCATTCTCGCGATGAATGTATCGAATGGTTGTATGCGATATAACCTAGTTATCGATACATTGTATACTAGTCGGTTGTGTGCGACATGACCGGATCATTGAATCAAGTGTTGATTTAATGATTTAATGCATAATTATATATTTGATATATTACTTTGCATTAACTACTATTGGTTCACTTTAAATGGATTTTCTCACTTGAAGTTCACAAGTTGTATATGTGATATACTTTTTGCACTTGATTGTATCATGTTTGATGATACATGCTTACTTGAGTTTGTGTAAAGATTAAACCATGGTTGTATATTGGTTAGGGTTTTTATTTTCTTATTCATTTATTTATTTATTTTATTTTGGAAATGAAAAAGGGAAAAATGGTGGCTTTCTTTGGATGCATGTTGAAGCTTCATGAAGCTTTGATTAAGTCACCATTTTTGTCTTCATGCTTAACCCTAACCATTGACCTAACCCTAGTTTATTCTCTACACTTGACCATGGTTGGATTATGATAAGTATTCATTTTATTTTCTTTTTCAAATATACTTATCATAACATTTTTCATCATCTTCTTCTTCTTCTTCAAGAAGAAACCTTGCTCCATCAATGGCAACTTGAGCAAATGAGTGAGAAATCCAATTCTAAAGTGAACCCACTTCCTATTTCTTCATCCTCTACCACTTGCCAAGTAGTATAGGGTGTTTTCTTCACAAGTTTCATGACTTGGTGAAGTAGGAGCTTGATCTTGTGATGCCTCGACGTAGATCATCTTCGGCACGAAGTCGACGACCTTGCCCGCCCATTTCTCCGATGAAGCCGACGCTAGAGCCCGGGATTCCATTTGGACAGCGAGGAGACTTCATTGCGGAGCTATGGAGGTGGAGGACCGGATCTACAAAGCTTGTATTTCCGTTCTTTTAGTTATATTGTTAACTAGTTGCATCTTTCGCCTAAATTTCTAGTTAACGATCCGTATTAGGGTTTCTTGGCACCCGTAGAATTTGAAATTGGCATGGTTGATGCCTTGCGAGACCTCATTAATGTGCCTAGGAACCCTACAATAGGGACATACCAAGATTTTTTTTGAAAGCAGTGCGAAATGCCCACAACGCGTCATTTAACTTCAATGACCAATCTTTGTGGTTATGGCTGACAGTCTTTTCCAAAATCTATTTAATTTGTCTATTTAAGACTTCAACCTGGCCGCAAGTTTGAAGATGATAGGGCGTTGACAACTTGTGGCTGATGGAGTACTTCTTCATTAGTGATTCAAAAGATCGGTTGCAGAAATGTGTTCCATTATCACTAATGATGGTGCGAGGTGTACCGAACCGAGAAAAAATGTTTTCTTTCAAGAATTTTATGACAACCTTGTTGTCGTTGGTTCGACAAGGGATAGCCTCCACCCATTTGGACACATAGTCCACATCCAGCAATATGTACAAATTCCCGAAAGAGTTTGGGAATGGCCCCATGAAATCAATGCCACAGAAGTCGAAAATTTCTACAATCAGAATGGATTGTAGGGGCATCTAATTTCTCCTTCCAATTTCCCCATGTGCTGGCAGCGGCTACAGGTCTTACAATATTCAAAAGCATCTTTGAAAAGCGTCGGCCAGTAGAAGCCGCTTTGCAAAACCTTTTCAGCCGTCTTTCTGGGTCCAAAATGGCCCCCACAAGCATGGTCATGGCAGAAGGACAGAACACTTCTTGTCTTAGAGTTGGAGATGCACCGCCTAATAATCTGATCAGGACAGTATTTGAACAAGTATAGTTCATCCGAGTAAAAGAATTTGACCTGGGAAAGAAATTTAGACCTGTCCTGATTCGACCAAAAAGATGGTGTTTCTCCAGTGGCTAAAAAGTTCATGATATCAGCGAACCAGCGTTCGATTGATACGGAGAGAAGTTGTTCGTCAGGGAACTGTTCATTTATTGGAATTTCCTCGATTGGTGCATTTGGAAAGTGAGACAAATGATCGGCCACAACATTGTCGGTTCTCTTCTTATCTTTGATTGTTAAGTCAAATTCCTAGAGAAGGAGAATCCAACGTATCAGTCTGGCCTTGGCATCCTTTTTTGCAAAGAGGTGCTTCAGCACAGAATGATCAGTATAAATCGTGACATGGGTCCCGATCAAGTAAGGACGGAATTTTTCGAGAGCGTACACAACAGCTAAGAATTCTTTTTCCGTGGTGGTGTAATTTAGCTGTGCGTCATTCAACGTCCTGCTCGCGTAATGGATAACATGCGGCTTCCTTTCAAATCGCTGTCCTAAGACAACACCTATCGTAAAGTCATAAGCGTCGCACATTAGCTCAAAGGGTTCGCTCCAGTCTGGTGCACTTAAAATCGGAGCAGAAGTGAGTTCCGACTTTATAAGCTTGAACACATGAAGGCACTCAGAGTTGAAATCAAAGGATGTTTCTTTGGCCAGCAAAGAAGTCAAGGGTCTAGCCAGTTTGCTAAAATCCTTGATGAAGCGCCTGTAAAACCCGGCGTGTCCTAAGAATGCCCTAATGTCACGGACAGTCTGTGGAGGTGGGAGGCTTGAAATGACGTCGATTTTTGCCTTATAGACTTCAATACCTTTTTCAGAAATGATATGACCAACACGATGCCGTGTTTGACCATAAAATGACACTTCTCTACATCATAGCATTACTAGCTCCAGATGCCTCAAACACTCAGAGAATGAATCTCCAAAGACGGAGAAATCATCCATGAAAACCTCTAAAAATCGCTCTACCATATCAGAGAAGATGCTTATTATACACCGCTGAAATGTTGCGGGTGCATTGCATAGCCCAAAGGGCATGCGGCGGTAGGCGAAGGTACCAAAAGGACAAGTGAATGTTGTTTTGTCCTGATCCTCTGGATCAATCGGGATCTGATTATAGCCAGAATACCCATCTAAGAGCGTGTCCGGCTAGGCGTTCAAGCATTTGATCAATGAAGGGCAGCGAGAAATGATCCTTGTGAGTTGCTGCGTTGAGCTTTCTGTAATCAATACAGACTCTCCATCCTGTTTGTGTGCGGTTAGGGTTAGCTCATTTGCTTCATTCGTGACAACTGTGAGTCCCGATTTCTTTGGTACCACGTGAATGGGGCTTACCTATTAGCTATCAGATATGGGATAGATGATACCATTGTCCAGGAACTTTAGCATTTCATTCCTTACCGCTTCTTTCATTACCGGGTTAAGCCGGCGTTGAGGATCCTTGAAGGGTCTGGAATCATCAGTCATATGGATTCTGTGCTGGCAGATAGCAGGGCTGATTCCATTGATATCAGCCATTGACCACCCAATCTCTTCCATGTTCTTTCTCAGAACGTCCATGAGGGCCAACTCTTGGTCAGGCGCAAGGTCGGTTTCAATTATTACTGGAAGCGTTTCATTATTTCCCAAGTACGCATACTTGAGGTGATCGGGAAGAACTTTGAGGTCAAGTTTTGGTGGCTCCTCCACAGATGGTCACACTTCAGGGGCTGGTTCATTACGAAGTGGTTCAAATTGGGGCCCCCAATGTGCGTAGGACGTCTGTTCAGGACATAGCTTCTCAAGGAAAAGAAGATCCTCAGAAAACAGTTCTTCAAACGTTTCTTCAAGACACTCATTGTTGAAGTCAAATGTCCCCTCCTCAAACATATCGTATACAGGGTTGACTTCAAAAGTGTCATCATATTTCTCGCTCGCTTGGTTTTCTAACGTGAAAATGTTGAGGTCGACTGTCATGTTCCCACATGAGAGTTTTATGGACCCATTATGACAGTTTATCAATGCGTTGGATGTGGCTAGGAAAGGCCATCCCAGAATGACTAGAATTTGACCACTGGGGTTGGTGACGGGCTCAGTCTCCAATACAATGAAATCTACGGGGAATATGAATTCCCCGACCTTGATTAGAACATCATCAATTTCTCCCCTCGGTACTTTCGTAGATCGATCTGCCAGTTGCAGAGTCACTCTAGTCGGCTTGAGCTCTCCTAATCCCAGTTGTTTGTAAACTGAGTAGGGGAGGAGGTTTACGCTTGCCCCTAAGTCTAGCAAGGCATAGTTGATTTGTTTGTCCCCAATAGTGCAAGAAATAGTTGGACAGTCTGGGTCCTTGTATTTCACCGGAATGGACTTAGACAAGACATCGCTCAGAGTGGCGGCCAAGAAAACAGTTTTGGGCACATTTTTGCGTCGTTTTTGCGTGCACAAGTCCTTTAGAAATTTCCTATACGCCGGAACTTGTTGGACCACGTCCAACAAAGGAATGTTGACTTCACAGCGTTTAAAAACTTCTAACACATTTTCCATATTTGCAGAAGGCTTCTTTGATTTCAACCTATTAGGATAGGGAGCCTTGGGTCCGAACACTAAGTTTGGAGAAGCTGCAGATGGAATAGGTGTAGAAGACGGGAATGTTCTCGCTGGACAGTCAGGGTGGTCATGCGGCGAATTCTCAAGTTGCTTTGAAGGACGTGCAGCAGACGACGAAGAAGAAGCAGAAGGAGAAGAAGAAAAAGAAGGTGATGAAGATGACGACGGATCACAATGAGGAGCAGAAGATGAACTACATGCTGTTAAATCGACAACCGCACGCTTGGATGAGTCGCTGGGGTTGACAACCTTGTTGTCAAACGTTCGTCCTGATCTGAGTATGGTGACGGCGTTCGCATTCTCAATGTTGTTCGTCTGAACAATATGAGCGTTGTTGTTTCTCTGCTCTCTTGGGTTCATCACGGGTTGAGAGGGAAATGTTCTTTTCTCACGTTCATTAATTGCTGCTGCCAGTTGACTGATTTGGATTTCTAATCTGGCTATCGCTTGAGTGTTTGAGCTATGCAATTTACCGGATGTTTGCATAAAAGTATCCAAACTAGATGAAGTATGCGCATAAGTTTTAATCAAAGCTTCCAACCCTTTTTCAATGGATGTCACCCTCTTGTCGTCTTGGGCGAACCCAGGGGGTGCAAAGGTTGGGTTGTGCTGATTCGGCTGTTGGGGTTGCTGGGGCCGGTTGGTTGAGTATCCCAATTTTTGGTTTTGAAAATTTGAATTTTGAAATTGTTGAAAAGACGGGTTTGAATTGTTGTTTTGAAAAGGGGCCTGATTCCAAGCAAAATTGGGATGATTCTTCCACTAGGGTTGTACGTCGGTGCAAAGGGTTCGTTCTTGGGATGCTGGTTTTGATACAGTGCATTAACGTTTTCAGGTCCCTGGGACCCAACGAGAAACGGACATTCTTCCGTTATGTGACTAGGATGCTGACAGTTAGCGCACAAAGTTGGAGAAATATGATTGACTGGTAGCGGTGAATTTTTGCCCTCTAAAGCTTCCATTCGCCATACAAGAGTGGCGATTTTGGTTTCGGCAGCTATAGAGGTGTCAACTATGTGTACACCGCTCCTAGTCACAGATGGTTTCTCACTCACACTCTCCTACTGGATGGTTTTGTCAGCCAGTTCTTCCAAAAAGATCCATTCGTCCTTAGCACCATAGCTTAGGAATTTACACTGACACATGGATTCTAACATCATGCACGAACTGGAATCTAACCCTTTATGGACAATCTGACATAACCTCCACTGTTCTAACCCGTGATGGGGACATTTGATTAAGATGTCTATAAATCTTTCTAAGAATTTCCAAAAATTTTCACCCTCTTTTTTTTAAAAATTGTGGAGTTCATTGTGAATTCGCACGATTTTATGAATAGGGTAAAAAAATTTAAGAAAAACCTTCACAAAGTCATCCCATGTCGTGATTGATCTAGCTGGTAAACTGTATAACCATCTTTTTGCATTATCTTTAAGCACAAAGGGAATGAATTTGAGCTTAACGACATCCTCTCCCACTCCGTGAATCTTCATCATCGCAGATACTCCTTCAAATTCACTGATTAACAGGTAAGTATCTTCGAACTCGAGTCCGTGGAATTTGGGGAGTAGTGATATGAATTGTGGTTTGATCTCATAGTTATTTCCCACAATGGTGGGCAACACTATGCATGAAGGAAAGGATGATCGGTGTGGGTAACATCTGTCCTGTAATGCCGCCTCCTGTTGCTCAACAATTGTTTGCTCCGTCATTGTTGGTGGGGTAGGAGAAGAAAGTGAAGGTGTAGAATCGGACGGCTCCGATGAGGCAGAAGGTAAGAAGGTCTCGGATGGTTCCGAGGAATCAGAAGGTGTAGAAGAGTCAGAAGATACAGGCACAAACCGGACTAATCGAGATTGTGAATCTCTAGTCCAAACTGACATGCACTATCCGGAAGTGGTCGGAAAGACTGAGAAAATGGGAAAAAAACGTTTTTCAACCAAAATATTCACAACCACAAATATCACATAAAAAGGTACAACAAGACCACAAACAAGACACATTTCACACACCTAAACAGTCTAGGGTCACCTAGGTCAACTAGATCTGCTCAAAAAACTTGCTTTTTGAAGTAAAAATGTACTGCGAAACGGGCCCAAGATAGACTGATCGAGAATCCAGGTAAGTGCAGAGAGGAAGGGAGATTTTCCCTCGCTTTCGCGAGGTTTCTTAATTAGAATAACTTTCTCTCTTTCGGCGGTTGCGCCTTTCACACTTTCCTAGACACTTCTTGAACAATGTACCGATGGGCGGTGTTCGAAATACACTCAACATACCTTAGTGAGCGCGAAGTCCTTAGAGGATGAAAATTTAATTTCTTTTAAAGTTAATGAGGGTGTGACAATGCTCGTTCTTTGTGGTTTGTGGGCCACGGAGAAGGGTGATGAAATCCCTTACCGTATCTTGTTGGGGTTCTTTGCCCTTAAGTCCGTATTAAATTTATGCAATGCGCAACCAATAAAAATTATTCAAATCATCAATCAATCGTTTTTTATGTTATAAGCGGTGCGCTACAAAAAATAAGGTTATTTTCTTTTGGCACTTGTGCAGCGGAGTTGCGAAAGAAATCCTGCACAAAATTGACGTATTGGAGCGTCGGGTTTGAGGAGAAGGGGTTAGGAAAAATGCGTACCTTGAATTTTTGAGTTTAGAAACTCCCGTTGACTTGATCCGTGATCGCTTGAGTGTTCGCTTGTACGGGTCGATCTACCTGAATCTTTGGCACCGTTAACTTCTTAACGCCTTTCTCCAGAATTCTGTTCTTAGCTCCGCACGATCGTAGTTCATATTTCCGTTGCAATCTGGAATTTGAGAAAATATACGATATTTAGTGCACAATACGATATTTATGGCCAAAGTTCTGTAGATATATAATTATAAAATTTTGCATATAAAAATGGACTAATAACAGAAAAGTAGAGAAGTAACAGAAAAATTGGGGCATAATGCTAGGGTTAGGCCGCAAATTGCGGCCAATATGGTTAAATTTGCGGCCAGATCCTGGTGTTATTGCTCCAATTTCTTTGTGTCTTCTTCTATTTCTGTTATTGTACCCTTTCTTTATGCAAAACAATTTTAGAACAATAATATCAACTGCAGAACAGAAAACACAGAGAGCAAAGGTCGGATATTTGAGGTGTTTTTGGCGTTTTTATTTTGTTTGTTTTATATAAAGTATATACAGAGATAACTCAAAATAATCTTCGTGGTGTTTCCACTCCCCGGCAACGGCGCCAAAAACTTGTTCGAAACCCATGGTGACGTGCTTTTGACGAATATGTTCAATATCGGATATGTAGGTTTTGTCGGTGAAAATAGTGCACGACGTGAGTTATCGAGTTTAAAAATACCGCAAGTGCACGGTGCGTTGAAACAAGCCGGCAAGCACGGGTCGAACCACAAGAAGTGAATATCACGACATCAAATTGAGTTATGGATTAATAGGTTGGAAAATGGTGTTTTGTCACGTTTTAGTATAATACTTAAAAGAAGCAAAGATTTGGAATACGAAAACTTAGGCTAAGGTTCAGTAAGAGTAAAATACGACATTTACCCCAAACTCTCCATTTTGATTCAAGATTCATTCCTTTTAGTTTCCATTTGAATAGCGAAAGTATGCCGTATTTATCCGAAAACATGTATCATGATAAAATACGATATCAAGGTTAAGAAAAACGGAAACTAAAAAGAATGAGATAGAGAATGGGGTGAATATGGAATTAGTTAAGTGAAGTAGCAAGTATAGAATATATGCAAGAATGTTATATATCCTATCTAGCTAGTTGCGACACGTAACGTAATTCCGTATTCACGCCTACTTCAAATCGTAACATAGCAATGATAAAATGTAAAGAAGGAATAGGATATATCTTAAAGGTTGATTTGCAACCATTCAAAACGATATATCCTATCAAGCAAAACATAATAAACTTGCAATATTAAGAAAAATAAGTGAAAAAGTGCAAGAATCAAAAGGGAGGGGTTGGAAGTAAAGTCATTCCACAACCTACCTCACCATAGCCCAAGAACAACTACTAAGACATCATTATAGAAATAACACAACTGAATAATGAAAAGATATGACAAAATAGAAAAGAGATACAAGAATCAAACTTGAATGTAATGAAGATTTATTGCAATGGTTCAAAATACATGTAAATGAGTTCAACTACCAAAATCTAATCTTGCAAGCTCAAAAAGAGAAGTTGCAAGACCAGAGGAAGGCAAAGAACTCAACTCAATCCCAAGAGCTACAATAATTTTAACACAAGAGTGTACAAGTATGGAAAAAGTTCTCCCTTGGCCTCATGTCTTGATCTGCTATTTATAGAGAAATCCAAAGTAAAAGTTGCAGGTGACAATAGACTAACATGACCACCAGGGACCCACACAAAGAAAACGAGCCAATTTGCCACCATCTTGGCCGCAATTTGCGGCCAAATTGAATATATTTGCGGCCAACTTGAAGAGTTTGGGGCCCACCTTGCTGCCATAGTCTTCTGGTATCATGGGTATCTCATGATATTTGCAATTTATTTTAATTATCACATGTGTGAAATCTGGAGCTAAATCACAGAGAAGGGATGAAGTGGGTGAGTGTATGTTCACACTTCAAATCAAATGTCAATCACTTGTTTATCACTTGCACCACTCATCATTATTTTGCCAAAGCAGCTCCCAAGGTTCATGCATCTTCACAAATGTTCACACATGTATGTGTTGGACCATTTCACAAAAAAAAACTTTGTACACACACATATTTGTTGCAAACTCTTTTCAAATCTTGATATGTATAATGTCCTGTTTGTAGATCCAGCAAAAAATCCGTCTTCTTGTGCATGTTGAGTACAAAAATCCATGTTTCCGTCTGTGTACCTGTACTCTGTATAAATGAGCAGACATGGATTAAATAGCACTGTTTATTGAAAAAATGATATAAAATGGGCGGTATTAAAATGTAACAAATCGTGCCGAATACTTAAGACATGGCTCTTCCCATACCATATCTCATATGGAGTGGTAGGCACGAGATTTGGTTGGAACCCAATTCGATAGGTATGCAGCTTCTCATGTGCACAACTTCCAAAAAGAAATAGGTAACTCAGTAGTACTCATCATAGAGCGCACCATATCTAATAGGGTGCGATTGCTCCACCCCGATACACCGACATGCTGTGGTGTATACGGAGGAGTAATGCTGAGAGAGAATCTCATTCTTCTTTTGAATAGTCCAGGAATTCCGTGCTCAAGTATTCTCCTCCCTGATCACATCAAAGGACAAAATACTTATACCCGTTTTGGTTCTCTACTTCGAATTTATATTCTATGAATTTCTCAAAAGGTTCAGTCTTGTGTTTCAACAGGAACATATGTCTGAATCTTGAGAGATCATCAGTGAATGTAATGAAGTACAAAGAACCAGTCCTGGCATGTGTAGACAGGGGACCTACATACATCATCATGTATCAATCCCAAGAGTTCACTAACTCTTTCTCTGTTTCCAGTAAACGGAGCTATGGTCATTTTATCTTTGTGACATGACTGGCAAGTTTCACAAGATGTAAATTCAAACTGATTTAAATATGCATCTTAATGTAACTTATCTAGTTGTGTCGCATTGATATGACCTAATCTATAATGCCTCAAGAAGGATTCGTTCATTTCTGAACTTTTCCTCTTGTGTGTGTTTTGTACATTGAGAATTGTGGTTTGATTTAGAACGTAAATGCTTTTAGATAACGTGCCTGAACCGATCAACTCTTGATATAGGAAATGTTCAAAACATTATCCAACAATACAAAATTATATCCTTCTTTAGTAAATAAAGAGACTGATATAATGTTGCATATCAGGTTCGATATCTAATAACATTCGTTCAGAATCAATGTATTTGGTAATACAGGGTGATAGCTGCCAACACTTTGGCTGCAACAATTGCACCGTTTCCAACCCTTGAAACTTTATCACCCATTCTTAGTTCTCTACCTATCTGTAGCCCATTTAATAGATTACATATATGGGATCCTGATCTGGTATCTCATACCCAGGACGTAGAGGATATTGAGAAACAGTTCTCGGTAATGAACACACCCGAAGAAGATACATCAACATGCACTTTCTTCGTTTGGGCGGCATGGGAATCCTGGTAATCCCCTATTTCCTGCTCGGTCTTATAACAATTATAAGTTTGGAGCGGGACCAACGTTCCTCAGCACAGTATAACAAGCGGGTTCGGTCAATACATCCATATTATTATCTTGATTAAAACGTGACATGGTCGCTACCTGGAGAGAGAGAGAAGAAAACACTTAGCGTATGCTCTTACTAGATTAGATTGGTTATTATTTTATATAATCAGGATGGCTCCCACTATTTTTATCAAATCTTCCTTCAAATCCTAAAAGGAAAGACTAGCCGGGATTAATTACACCCTATAAGTTCGCCAATCTTTCAGGCAGGCCAGTGCCGGTACTTTGAGGGAGGTTCCCCGTGCTTTCGCACGGAACTAATTAAAATAAACCTCGTTTTCCCAGGGGCGTAGCCCCGTTGACACCTTTCTAGACACCTACTTAATCGTCTAATTGTAAAGTGCAAAACTCTCCCAGGAGTAGCTCTTATTCACAGTGGGTATCGGGATCCAACTATCTCATAAAAGGTATGCAATCTCATTGCAAATTTCAACACTTGAAATGCACGATAATTTTGCCCCAAGCGATCTATGACCTTGACAAGGTCAATAAACCATAGACCGCAAGTCAAGTTCAACCTGTCATTTCTTGATTGAATTAAACCTATCCGCACGACCCTTGATAAGGTCAACAAGGTCGTACGACTGCCCTAATCCAATCGCATCATATGCTAGCAGATAAGCACTAATCTGCTACCGCACACTACGCCTTGACAAGGTCAACAAATGCAGCACGAATACTAAATACAACTTATTTGAAATGACGGAGGGCTACGGCAGGTTTTTAAGAAAACCTTTTGCGTAATGAACTTGATATCGTTGTAGAATCGAGTGATTTTTGAAAAGGAGTGTTTTTGAGGCTTTTACTAGTTTTGCTAAAGAGGCCACTCCCGGTGAAGCGATCTCGGCTCTTTCCTTATCGAATAAGGTGCGGAATATTTCACAAATACCACTATGCAAAGCAAAAACTATAAAAGCAATCAAAAGACAAACCAAGTTTGTAGCATCTGCTAGTTATTGCTAAAGAGGTCACTCCCGGTGAAGAGATCTCGGCTCTTTTCTTATCGAATAAGCTGTTGGATATTCTACAAGGAATACCGCTATGCAAAGCAATAACTAGAGCTACCTGTTTTTGAAAATTCGATTCCACAACATTTTTAGGTTTCTTTTCTTTCATTAATCTCATTAATGAAGTCCCATCATTTAAGTTACCTAAGCATCACAGATAAATACAATGTATGCTTATGCCATCCGCATTCGCCTCGATGTCCCGTCAAGCACCGTTAGGTTAGGTAACTAACGGCAAAGTGGGGCAGAGCTAGCGCGGGTGTAAAACATAAGCAACGTCTATATAATATATCATATATACTATATACAGTATCTATCTCATCATATCAAGTGATCACATTACAGAATATCGCAGCAGAAATCAATATATGAAATATTGGATATACTAGGATTTCCGGGTTTTATATTAAGCCTGTATAAAACACGGATTCCACGGTCATGATGAATAGCCAAACCCACATCCCTAGACCCCTACGAGAGTGGAAAGCAACCATACCAATTCTGTTAGTTATATGTATGCCCTAGAGGCCATTGTTGTACATATGATGTATATTATAGTGGATGCTTGGATATATATAGAGAGGACTTTCTTGCTCGATATGATAGTATGCTGTCTGGTTTCACTTTATCTAAACATGTTAACGAATACTGTTTTGTGATCACGTGTTGATAAAGCCCTTGGGATATGTACTTGACCACTAGGACTATGATGAGATCATACTAGTGGGAAAAGGATAGTCAACGAGTACATCCTATAACAGTTCCTAGTCGAGGGTGTATCGAGACAGGGCATCGATACTCCAGAATAGACTAGCGTATACGCATCCTGACCCATATGATGGGCGATGGATGATCCCATATCCATTGGTGTTGGACATCAAAGATGGTGTACGGGTGCTCAGTGGAGACTTGGTACACTGAACGGACTCGCCGAGAACTCCTGGATGGTATTATACCTATCGTCAGATAGCAGTTCTCCGGTGACACTGGTACAGGTTAGTCTGTAGACCCGAGATCGTCATAGAGTCTTGTGTGATTCCCACTGTGCTTTGATTTCCACCTTACCACATCCAAGAGGGCGTGTAAAACGGTGGCTTTTGGGTACAATCCCGAATCACATGGAGGCAATGAGCGATAGGAGGGGTTTCGTCTCTCCCGGTATAGGAAGTTGATGTTGTGCTGTGTTCGATTGGCTATAACTGGAAGTACCTGGCCAAGGCTGATATGGAGATTTACTGGTAAGAGTTATCAGTAGTTTCTCGACCCGTTATGAGGCTTACATCGACACGACTTATCGGTTACTGGGGTCTGACGTTTACCACCCCTAGACTAGATATGCAACATATCAGACGAAGAGATCGAACTGCACGATAGTGTTTACTGATTGGATTTGCAGGAGAATGTACAGGCTTGCTTGTTGATCTTCTGATTGCTCAATACACGGGTGGCTGTTACGTTTAGCTGACCGCTTGCAGCTTGTGGGTGTTTGATATGATCATCACCCATTGCCGGCGTATTGACGATTCTTTAGAGTCCTACACAGAGGTTTCCTGGCTCAGGAAAAACGGGGTAGGAGCACATATGTGATATGTGCGGGACCGAGAATAATACGACATGAGATACCGTATTCTATTCTCGCGATATATGATATCGGCTGGGTATATGTGATATAGCCCGGTCATCGGATCAAGTGTTGATTCGATGAATCGGTACATGTTATATTAGTCGGTTATATGCTATATAGCCGGATTGTCGGATCAAGTGTTGATTCGATAATTTAATGTATAATTATATATGTGATATATTGTTGGAGATAGTGCCCTCATAGTCAATTATTGGATCGCAGGTACGTGATTGCAATGATTGCGGAGGACCTATCCCGGTAGGACAGTTTTACTAGAGATGATAGTATGCTATCTGGTTTGCCTTTATCAGTCGTGTACATGTTCAGGTGACTGATTGCATGTTACACTTTGATAGAGCCCTTAGGATCTTGCTTTACTACCAACAGTATGATGGCGATCATATACGTGAGAGTTGGGTAGTTTATATGCATATCCTTAATTGTGGTCCCTAGTCGTGGGAGTTTCGAGACAGGGCATCTATACTCCGGAGTAGACTAGTGTGTACAGTCGAGACCCTGACGAGGGGCGGTGGCCGGTCTCACAAGCCACTGGTGTCAGTTGGATCACCTAAGATGTATACAGGTGCTCATTGGGTTATGAGTACACCGGACAGGACTCGCCGGGAATCTGCTAGTTAGTACTATACCTATCGTCAGATAGCAGTTCCCTGGTGACATGTGTACATGTTAGTTCATCGACCTGAGGTCGTCATTTGTCTCGTATGAGTTCCCACTGTGCTTTGATTTCTACCCTACCACGGCTCAAAGGAGTCGTGCAAACAGGTAGCTTTTGGGTACAGTCCCGAGCCATATGGAGGCACGTGAGCGGATCGGCAGGGGATTCGTCTCTCCCGGTATTGGGGGCGAGATCGTGCTGTGTCTAGGAGAGCCATTACACAAAGCCCACGGCCGTGGCAGGAGATTTACTGGTAGGTACTCCAGTAGTATCTTAGGGTGTTATTGGGCTTCACTCCGACACGACTTATACTGCTATTGGGGGTCTGACGTTACTAGCCCCCTAGACGGATATGCGATACTCATTGACGAACGGACCGGACTGTATATACATTGTCACTGTTAGGCTCAGTAGGGTTTTCGGAGGAGTTCGCTCATCGGTCTCCCTTGAGTTCGCTCCTCGGCCACCCTTGAGGTCAGTCCATGGGCAGCCGTTACGCATTGCTAGTGCCGCTGACGGTTTGTGGTTAAACCCACTGCCAGGGTGCTGACGAGTCATTAGAGTCCCCCACAGACAGTTTCCCAAGTTCGGGAGAAACGTTGTAGAGGCCGTATGGTTTTATGGCAGGGTTCGGAAAATGCACGTGCGTTTACGCACGTGTCAGTTTTCGGGCAGATGATACTGGTCGGCTTTGGTTTAAGCCGGATCCGAGTATTATATTGAGTAGGTATAATATCTTTGTCTCAGTTGCATTTGTATTCGGTCGTAATACAAATGCGGGTATATTTATACAGTTTCGAGGTTATCCTGAAAGTTGTTTCAGGATCACTTTTGGAAGTTGCCAGTTTCCGGTTTTCTATCAGCCGTCTTTTAACATTCGGTTAAAGACGGATTTATCTTTTATTCAGATATGAGTGAGTCATCATTCTAGAAGCTTCTAGAAGTGATGATGAGGCATATGACTCATTAGTGCATTAATGGTTTCATTAAAGGCATGATGAGGTGTTATTAGTGAGTCATTGTTTTCTTTAATGCTTCTTGTTTTGCTTAAGATATTTTGAGTGAGAAGCTTCATACCTTATGGTCACCACTTGCTCCTACGGTCACCTCCCTCTTCTATATTAGTGCACACCCCTCTCTCTCCTCATACTCTCTCTCACTTGATAGTTTTTCATGGTTGGAAAAAAGATTATGATAGATTTGGGGTGTATGGAATCCACAGCTCATTTCATTCCATCACCCAATTCCCTCGGCAACTTCATTAACCGATCGTCCACGGATTTGGACGAAGTGAGACAAAGTCATCTACTCATTCTCTACATCATTCTTGGTCATCTCTTTTAGCAAACTTGACGATCGAGTTGCCTCGAGTCAGAGGCGGGAGCCCGTTTAAAGAACCGATCATGTGGTGCCACCTCGACGAGGACATCGGAGGTCGACGAGATCGGAGCAGCCGCAACGGAGCGTGGGATGATGGTTGAAGAACGAAGGACTCGGATCGTTCGGTATAACCATTCTACACTCTTTACAGTTTGTTAGTTTAGCAATAATGGCAGATCCGGGTTAAAGCATACGATAGCGCCAGTTTAAAAGTTTTGTTCCGCATTTTGGCGTCTGTAGACGGCCGGGGCGCTAGCGTAGACTTACAGTGGTATCAGAGCCTAACCATTTTGCTATACTAACTTGTGCTAACGTGTTCAAAACATCGATCGAACCGAAACTCAAAAACGACAAAATCCTAAATTGACAGTTTCTGTTGTTTTTAAACGGTCTCAAAATTTATTTCTGGATGTCTTAAAAATCAGAGCAGGGTTTTCTAAGAACTACGACGAAATTTGGGGTAGTGATCCCTCCAAGCCGCCGCGGAAGGGCGGCCAAACCCATGGTTTGGCCGCGCAACCGCGGCCACGTGGGGAGCACGTGCTCCCAAATTTTGTCAGTGTGTTCAGTGTTGGATTTTGTGGTTTTTGGTATATATAGTTTTGGCCCAGATTTTGTTACTGTTCACCAGTAAGCAGTGGGGCCCACTTTTTGAAATTTGGTCTTTGGTCGATCGTAATTTAAACACGTTAGTTTACAGTGCTTACATTATATCTCCGACCGGGAATGTCATTTGATCGGTAAACCGCGTCTGATTGCTATAGTTCTTTTGGACGGATTTGCGAACGTGACATTCGCGTTGATGTTCTGTGTTGTGCTGTGATGTTGCGGATTTGTCGTGGTGGATAGCAGTGTGCAATGGTAGTACAGTTTGAGTTTATTTGTATATTTGATATTGCGGGGCGAGCGTCCAACTTGTGGACAGCCGTCACTGCCTGTTGTATAATATTCTTTTGGGGCACGACCAGGTTGCGGTCGATGTACCTATTGTACTATTTTTCATTACTGTACTAGGTTTTTCCCCGCGACGGAGTGCACGGATAGCCGGGTTCTGGAGAGCAACGGGTCCGCATTTCATGGCTTTGAGAGGCAGAGGGTCCCCACTCTAGAATTGGCAGACTATTCGCCGCACTCGTAGGGGGTACAGGTTGACCCAAGGAGGGGTGCCCAAGCTTACCGGATTCCGTGGAGTGCTGGGTGGTCCATTCACTATGCTGTAGGGGGCTGCCTCGCTTCAGGTCTTGGCGGGTAACTTGCCGCACCCGTAGGGGTCTAGGTTTCATTGCACAGGCTATCCACACGACAGGGGAACGTCGAGTTTCAGCAGCGGCTCTGTGAAACTCGGGGATCCCAGATATCTGTATTGTTCTGTGATGCTTATTACTTTTCTGTAATGTTGCATACTATCACGCCTGGAGCGATTATGTATATTGGTTTATATACTATTAGATGTTGTATATGTTTTACACCCGCGCTAGTCCAGCCCCCGCTCTGTCGTTAGTTAAGTAACCTAACGAGTGATGACGGGACCCAGTGACGAATGCGGATGGCATATACGTACATTTTATTTTCGTTCTTTTCTGGTGTGATGAATGATGGGACTGCGTTGATTCTGATCAATGCAAAGTTAAAACAAACCTGTTTGAGTTGTTGGAACAATTTTAAAAAGGTGTTATTGCAAAGACGTTTTCTTTTGTTATGCATAGCGGTATTCGGTGTGAATATCCAGCACCTCATTCGACGAGGCAAGGGCTGATATCCCTTCACCGGGAAAGACCCCTTGGACAGAATTTTGCGTCAGGGTAATAACTTCACTATAGTCGATTACATGTTGCTTTGCATAGCGGTATTCAGTGGAATATCCTGCACCTCATTCCACGAGGAAAGAGCCGAGATCCCTTCACCGGGAATGACCTCTTTAACAAAAGGTTTTCGCCACTATATTTTTTATAAAAAGCTATCAGGTTCCTTCAGCGATATCAAGTTCACTACGTTAATGGTTTTTCGCCAAAAACCAGTCGTAGCCCTCCGTCGTTTCTTATGGATGGTCAGTAGTATTCAAGCTATGTTTGTTGGCTTTCGTCAAGGCATAGTGTTTGGTAGCTGCTGGGTATTCATTTGTTGATAGATAGATGAGTTGGTTTGGGACAGTCGTATTACCTTGTTGGCTTTCGTCAAGGGTATGTACGGGTGGATTCAAATTAACAAGATAATGACGGGCAGAACTTGACATGTGACTTATGATTTGTTGACTTTCGCCAAGGTCATAAGAGCATGAGGCAAGAAAATGATATCGGGAGTTTCTAAAGAAACTGAAACTTGCCAAATATGCGCATACCTTCTGGAGTATGAATAACGTGGATGCATTCCATCACGTTAACATGCGATGAGAGTTGGATCCCGATTCCCACTGATGAGTTGGTTTACTCTTCGGGTGATCCCGATTGATTCTTCTTTAGGTTTGGAGGAGAATTTGACAGGACAGTGGGAGGTTTCCGGATTAGATAAAATGATGACCATTCTGATCTAGGTTAGAGTGCACGCAGAGTGTTTCTTTTCTCTCTCTCTCTTTGGCAGCGACCTTTGACCGACCCTAGACTATGACTCAGTGACCAAGTTGACCGAACCTTCTTAAAATACTGGCTTTTGGATTGTCTGAGTTGCATAAGTCATTGCCACTCCTTCTTTTACCCTTTGAATTTCTCAGAACACCCGTATTACTACGGATATCCACTTCCATTGGATAGATCCATCGTATGGTTATATACGAACTCGAAGGGACTTCTTCGGGGATGGATCCAGGTTCAGGAGAAATAGAATTGGTTTATTCAGTTGTCTTTTATTATCACCTTCTCTCAGGTTGCGAGAGCTCCTTGGTTTAGGAGAGTACACCTATTACGCCTATTGGATAGTCTTATTCCAAACCATAGGCTGGTGCCGAAAGGTAGGGAATGAAGAAAACCAATTAGCCTAAGTAGGGTGTGCAGAAGGTAATATGTAAAGACAAAATAAAGGGATTAGAAAGAGGGCAAAGTAAATTGCGACTGATATCATTCACGACCAAAACCGCATACTTCATCGCCGCTCCTATTTCACCTTTAAAAAAATAAGGCATTATTCAGTTGTCTTTTATCGTCACCTTCTCTCGAGATGCGAGTACTCCTTAGTTTAGGAGGGTACACCTATTATGCTTACTGGATAGTCTTCTTCCAAACCATAGGCTGGTGCCGAACGGTAGGGAAGGAAGAAAACCATTTAGCATAACGATGGTGTACAGAAGGTAACGACTAAAGACAAATAAAGGGATTTGGAGAGATGGCAATAAAATATACGGTTGAAGTCATGAATTGGATTATGGAAGAGGCATTGCTATGAATACCAGGATACCCCTACGAAACATTTCCATGTTTCAGTGCATTGTTAAAGAAAAACTGTTTTCCCGATTAGACACTTACTCCAAGGGTATGTATTTACCAGGTTTCATTCTCATATCTGTATGGTTTTACAGATGATGAGTGGGAGTAAGATATTGGGAATTAGGTGATCGTCCTCATTATATCGGAATTCGTTGTAATTGGTGATAGTTGAGGAAATCACCAGGGTACAGTTTTCTACCTACGACGCATAGGTTTTGAGTTGTTTAACTCAGCGGACTTATACAGAGTATTGTATGTTGTCCAGTGTCCATCAGGACAAAGGGGTAGGTCCTCGTACCATGTTCTGTTTACTTATAACTTCTCTAGTATTTAGACAAGTGTTTCGTAGAAATACAAGGTCTAAGTTTTGAGAAGTTGTGGGTATAAGAATAAAGTGGAGAACCAGGTGTCACAAGTATCGGGATTCTTCAAAAAGATCGAAGATGTAGATTCTTGTGATTGGTATTCAGATGATAGTGATGGTTTTGAGAAACGAGTTTCTCTTTCAGGTTACTCATAATTGGATGGATTCCTAAGTTGAGTAATGCTGATTAGCCTCTTTCCATTAAGTTGATATGCACTGGAGACAGCTGCATGATTTGAATATGGTTCCGATTAAATAAGTGCCAAAGTTTCTGTATTGGATATAGAAAGGATCGTACCTTAAAAGAAATTAAGGTACGGGGAGTTGTCCAGCTTATGATTAAAACCAGACACTGGATAACTCAGGGCACGTTTCTGTAATGGCTGTTTGTGGGTTGACCCTGGCTATGACGAGGGTTGATATTCTACCATTAAGAAGATCAATAGTGATATTGTTCTTGACTCGCCACAGTTTTAGTAAAAATGGATCTTTTTCAGAAAACAGTAGTGGGAGTATGGTAGAACTGGAAGTGATTCCAGAACCACGAACGATTACGGAAAATTTAATAGGACCTAAATATTCAATCAGGTTTGACATTCCAATAGCCACTCCGCAGATATGGTAGGTAACCTCAGACACCCGAGAGGTACTTCGGTAGGCTCAAGGACGGTGACAGGGAGGTTCTTATCTACCAAGACTTGACACTACTGTTGTTCCAGGATATGAGACCCGGTAGGAGGGTTGTCGTAGTCAGTGGGAGCAGCGGAAGCATAGTGGGCAAGATGCTTATATCTATTTATAGACTTGAGCAGTTATAGCGGAGATAGATCATCTAATTTTGATGTGACAGTCATGGGTTTGACTTCAATCAGAATAAGGGATGGATCAGTTAAGAAGGTAGTAGGGTGTGATGTCATGGTATTTGGATGACATACACAGAGTAGGAAATAAAAATTCCTATACTACGATCGATTGTACTGTGGTCGTCACACAGTTGTTTCTCCAGACAGGATATGGATATAATATTTGACATTCTGGTTTCTAGATCTATGGTTTTAGATCTGGATTTGGGTAATTTCCCAATGTGGGTACTTTGACAGATATTCTAATGGTTTTTGGAATAGTTGACTCCTAGCATGGTAGTGTACCTGCAGGTGATGGAGTCACCCTCTCTAAAGGTGTCGTATAGACTAAAGGGGAGAGGGATGTGCATGATTGGCAGATCACTTGCTTAGGCAATTGAGTCAATCATGAGATGTCAAGTACCGCACCAAATGTTGTTTTTGCACTAGATGCAATAAGTTTGTATTAATCCAATCCTAGAGAAACATAAGGAAGCAGTTTTAGAACATTAGTACATGTTCTACGGATTTGATAACGGCAGCCTCTTTCGGGAGACGGTTATCATTCCAGGCTTCAAAGGTGACATGGATGACAGAGTGATTGTCAGAGTTTTAGTTTTCCTTCTGACGAAGGACAGTATTATGGACAGGTGGTCCAAGAGGATACTGTGGGAAGCAAGGTGCCCGATACTGATTAGGTTCAGTGATCGATTCAGTCTAAGAAGTTTGGATATGGAGTTCATTTATGAACAAAGGTCCCATCAGATATCCAGACATATTCTAAGACAGGTACTACTCGATTCGGGAGATGGCTTTCTCCGCGAACTTGAGATTTAGAGAGATATTGAAAGATACTTCTAGGCGGATCCACTCACCGAGGCTATTTCTCGAACACAATAGTTTTACAAACGGGCTTTGTGGAACTGATTAGTAGAGGAGTTGGATGTTCGGTTTCACACGGGCTGTGAGTAGTCGACATCGCAATATTAGCCTTGAGTGCAAGTGGGAGATTGTTGGAGATAGTGCCCTCATAGTCAATTATTGGATCGCAGGTACGTGATTGCAATGATTGCGGAGGACCTATCCCGGTAGGACAGTCTTACTCGAGATGATAGTATGCTATCTGGTTTGCCTTTATCAGTCGTGTACATGTTCAGGTGACTGATTGCATGTTACACTTTGATAGAGCCCTTAGGATCTTGCTTTACTACCAACAGTATGATGGCGATCATATACGTGAGAGTTGGGTAGTTTATATGCATATCCTTAATTGTGGTCCCTAGTCGTGGGAGTTTCGAGACAGGGCATTGATACTCCGGAGTAGACTAGTGTGTACAGTCGAGACCCCGACGAGGGGCGGTGGCCGGTCTCACAAGCCACTGGTGTCAGTTGGATCACCTAAGATGTATACAGGTGCTCATTGGATTATGAGTACACCGGACAGGACTCGCCGGGAATCTGCTAGTTAGTACTATACCTATCGTCAGATAGCAGTTCCCTGGTGACATGTGTACAGGTTAGTTCATCGACCTGAGGTCGTCATTTGTCTCGTATGAGTTCCCACTGTGCTTTGATTTCTACCCTACCACGGCTCAAAGGAGTCGTGCAAACAGGTAGCTTTTGGGTACAGTCCCGAGCCATATGGAGGCACGTGAGCGGATCGGCAGGGGATTCGTCTCTCCCGGTATTGGGGGCGAGATCGTGCTGTGTCTAGGAGAGCCATTACACAAAGCCCACGGCCGTGGCAGGAGATTTACTGGTAGGTACTCCAGTAGTATCTCAGGGTGTTATTGGGCTTCACTCCGACACGACTTATACTGCTATTGGGGGTCTGACGTTACTAGCCCCTTAGGCGGATATGCGATACTCATTGACGAACGGACCGGACTGTATATACATTGTCACTGTTAGGCTCAGTAGGGTTTTCGGAGGAGTTCGCTCATCGGTCTCCCTTGAGTTCGCTCCTCGGCCACCCTTGAGGTCAGTCCATGGGCAGCCGTTACGCATTGCTAGTGCCGCTGACGGTTTGTGGTTAAACCCACTGCCAGGGTGCTGACGAGTCATTAGAGTCCCCCACAGACAGTTTCCCAAGTTCGGGCGAAACGTTGTAGAGGCCGTATGGTTTTATGGCAGGGTTCGGAAAATGCACGTGCGTTTACGCACGTGTCAGTTTTCGGGCAGATGATACTGGTCGGCTTTGGTTTAAGCCGGATCCGAGTATTATATTGAGTAGGTATAATATCTTTGTCTTAGTTGCATTTGTATTCGGTCGTAATACAAATGCGGGTATATTTATACAGTTTCGGGGTTATCCTGAAAGTTGTTTCAGGATCACTTTTGGAAGTTGCCAGTTTCCGGTTTTCTATCAGCCGTGTTTTAACATTCGGTTAAAGACGGATTTATCTTTTCTTCAGATATGAGTGAGTCATCATTCTAAAAGCTTCTAGAAGTGATGATGAGGCATATGACTCATTAGTGCATTAATGGTTTCATTAAAGGCATGATGAGGTGTTATTAGTGAGTCATTGTTTTCTTTAATGCTTCTTGTTTTGCTTAAGATATTTTGAGTGAGAAGCTTCATACCTTATGGTCACCACTTGCTCCTACGGTCACCTCCCTCTTCTATATTAGTGCACACCCCTCTCTCTCCTCATACTCTCTCTCACTTGATAGTTTTTCATGGTTGGAAAAAAGATTATGATAGATTTGGGGTGTATGGAATCCACAGCTCATTTCATTCCATCACCCAATTCCCTCGGCAACTTCATTAACCGATCGTCCACGGATTTGGACGAAGTGAGACAAAGTCATCTACTCATTCTCTACATCATTCTTGGTCGTCTCTTTTAGCAAACTTGACGATCGAGTTGCCTCGAGTCAGAGGCGGGAGCCCGTTTAAAGAACCGATCATGTGGTGCCACCTCGATGAGGACATCGGAGATCGACGAGATCGGAGCAGCCGCAACGGAGCGTGGGATGATGGTTGAAGAACGAAGGACTCGGATCGTTCGGTATAACCATTCTACACTCTTTACAGTTTGTTAGTTTAGCAATAATGGCAGATCCGGGTTAAAGCATACGATAGCGCCAGTTTAAAAGTTTTGTTCCGCATTTTGGCGTCTGTAGACGGCCGGGGCGCTAGCGTAGACTTACATATATTACATTACGTTAACTAATATAAGCTCGCTTTATTGATTCATTTTCTCACCGGGTAATACATTGATATATATGCGATATATGTTAATTGTATTATTTTCTTTTGTTACAAAAATATATTATATATGTGATATATAATATTGTAACAAGTTAGGGTTACAAATGCAACATGATTTATGGAGATTAAACAAGTTAGGGTTTGATTTGGGCTAGCATTTGGGTTAGCTTTTTCATGAAGCTTCATGAAGCTTTCTTTTGTTTTTAGCTAAGATATTTTTTGTAGATATTTTTTAACCCAACCCAAACCTTTAACTCTAGTTCATTCTCTACATGAGTTAAAGCCTTGGTATTATTATCTCATGGTTGTCATTTGTAATCATAACAATATTCATTATTCATCACAAAATCTTTCTTCTTCTTCTTCCTCCTTGAAAAAGGTTTCTAGCTTTTTGTGAAGTAAGGATTTAAAGTGAGAAATTAAAAACAAAAGAGTGTAAAATTCCTACTTCGTCACACTCATTTATTCTAGCCACTTAGATTAGGGTGTTCACTTCACTAATACTTGATTAGATAAGTGAGAGCTTGAGTTTGAGATTCTTCAAGGTAGATCATCTTCGAAAAGGAAGATTTCAAAAGGACTTGTGGAGCCTCTCTTGAGTCCGGGAGATCATGGATCGCGGCAAAAGGACTACTACTCAGAACTTATGAAGCGATGGAACAGACTACAAAGATTGTAATCTCTCTGTCTTAGATGTAAAATAGTTTACATGCATAGTTAACCCTAATTCTCTAGTTAAGATCTTGGTTAGGGTTTGTTTAGCACCCCAAAATTTTCAATATGGTATGTGTGATGCCTTCCTAAACCTTGCTAAGGTGCTATGCTAACCTTTTAGTGGTATCAGAGCCAAGCTAGAGCATTAGGCGTTGTCTAGACGAAATTAGAAGTCCGATCGAACCCCGAAACACCGAGAATTGACCCCCTGCTGGAAATTTTTTCAAAAGTTAAAATTTTTCATATTAAAAATACTCAGAAAATCATGCAGGGAATTTTATGGACCCATCTGAAGAAAGGATCCCTAACTCGCTACAGTGACCGCGTAACCCCGGCCAAAACAGGGTTTTGGCGGCGGTTCCGCGGCGCCACTGTGGAGGCTTGGGACGGGCACTTCAGCGACGGTCCATAGGTGCTGGGGCATGCTACTGGGAATTTTTATTTTCTTCTCAAGTGTTGAGCTTACTGGGGTATTTTGAGAATTCGTTGTGTCTGTCGAATTATCTAGTTTCGCCTAGTTATATGTGCTGTTTATGTGTTGCTGTGATATGTTATATTGGATCGTTGTGTATTGAATAGCCGGGGGTTTTATGTGAGATGAGAGTTTTCTTTTTCATTCATGTAAAATTCATTTGTATGTAATATTATTTTAATGGGACACTTCCGGGTTGAGGATGATGTCACCATTGTATATTATTTACTTTTCCGCATTAGGATAGACCCAAATCGGATAGCACAAGTAACCGGGTTCTAGGGTCCAGTGGGAGGCCATCTCGAGGAGTCGAGACCGGGTCTCCTAACCCTAGAATTGGCAGGGTTACTTGTCGCTCTCGTAGGGGTCTAGGGATGTGGGTTTGGCTATTCATCGCGACCGTGGAATCCGTGTTTTATTCAGGCTCAAAATAAAACACGGATGTCCTAGTATATCCAATATTTCATATGTTGACTTCTGCAGCAATGTTCTGTGATGAGATCATATTACTGCCTGAGACGAATGCTTACACTATATGTTGATATATAAATATTGCTGCTTTCGTTTCTTCTGTGATGCTTAGGAAGCTTAAATGATGGGTTTTATTAATGAGATTAATAAAAGAAAAGAAACCTAAAAGATATTGTAGAATCAAATTTTTCAAAAAAGGGTAGCTACAATTTTTGCTTTGCACAGCGGTATTCCTTGAAGAATATCCAGCACCTTATTCGATAAGTAAAGAGCCAAGATCCCTTCACCGGGAGTGACCTCTTTAGCAAAACTGACAGATGCTACAAATTCACGGTTTAGTTTTTTATTACTTCTATAGTTCTTGCTTTGCACAGCGGTAGTTATGAAATATCCTGCACCTTATTCGATAAGGAAAGAGCCGAGATCCCTTCACCGGGAGTGACCTCTTTAGCAAAACTAGAAAAGCCTAAAAAACACTCCTTTTCAAAATCACTTGTTTCTACAACGATATCAAGTTCATTACGCAAAAGGTTTTTATAAAAACCTGTCGTAACCCTCCGTCATTTCAGATAAATAATATTTAGTATTCGTGCTACGTTTGTTGACTTAGTCAAGGCGTAGTGTACGGTAGCTAAATAGTGTTTATCTGCTAAAGCCTGATATGCGATTGGATTAGGGTAGTCGTACGACCTTGTTGACTTAGTCAAGGGTCGTACGGGTGGGTTTAATTCAATCGGGAAATGTACGGGTTGAATTTGACTTGTGATTTATTGTTTGTTGACTTAGTCAAGGTCATAAATCGCTAGGGGTAAAATAATTATCGGGAATTTCAAGTGTTGAAATTTGCAATGAGATTGCATGCCTTCTATGAGATAGATGGATCCTAATACCCACTGTGAGTAAGAGTTACTCTTGGGAGAATTTTACACAGAACAATTAGCCGATCAAGTAGGTGTCTAGAAAGGTGTTAACGGGGTTATGCCTCTGGGAAAACGAGGTTTATTTTAATTAGGTCCGTGCGAAAGCACGGGGAATCTCCCTCAAAGTACCAACACTGATCTGGCTGAAAGATTGGCGAACTTGTAAGGTGTAATTCATCTCGGCTAATCTTACTTTTTAGAGTTTGAAGGAAGGTTTGATTAAAACAGTAGGAGCCATCCTGATTAGATAAGATAATAACCAATCTAATCTTGCAAGAGCGCACGCTAAAGTGTTTTCTTCTCTCTCTCCAGGTAGCGACCATGTCAGGCTTTAATCAAGATAATAATATGGATGTATTGACCGAACCCGCTTGTTATATTAAGCAGGGGAACGTTGGTTCCATTCTTTCTTATAATTGTTATAAGACTGAACAGGAAATAGGGGAATACCAGAATTCACACGCCGCCCAAACGAAGAATAAACATGTTGATGTATCTTCTTCGGATGTGTTAGTTACCGAGAACTGTTTCTCAGTTCATTCTACGTCCTGGGCATTAGATACCGGATCAGGATCCCACATATGCAATATATTGCATGGGCTAAAGAAAGGTAGAGAACCGGGAATGGGTGATCATTCCGTAAGAGTAGGGAATGGTGCAAATGTTGCAGCCAAAGCAGTTGGCAAATATCACCTTGTATTACCAAGAGGTAATACATTGATTCTGAACGAATGCTATTATATACCGAACATGATATGCAACATTATATCAGTTTCTTTATTAAGTAAAGAAGGATATAATTTTTTAATACAAGATAATGTTATGAACATCTTCCTAAATCAAAAGTTGATTGGATCAGGCTCGTTAAATAATAGCATATACGTTCTAAATCAAAACACGGTTCTTAATATACAGAACACACACAAGAGGAAAACTTCAGAAATGAATGAATTCTTCTTGTGGCATTGTAGACTTGGTCATATCAATGCGACACGACTTGCTAAGTTGTATAAAGATGGTTATTTAAATACGTTCGAATTATCATTTTATGAAACTTGCCATTCATGTCTCAAAGGCAAAATGACCAAAACTCCGTTTAGTGGACACGGAGAAAGAGTTACGGAACTCTTGGAACTAATACATAGTGATATATGCGGTCCCATGTCTACACATGCCAGGAATGGTTCTTCGTACTTCATTACATTCACTGACGATCTCTCAAGATACGGACATGTGTTCATGTTGAAACACAAGTCTGAAACTTTTGAGAAATTCAGGGAATATAAACACGAAGTCGAGAACCAAACGGGTAAAAGTATTAAAATCCTTCGATCTGATCGAGGAGGAGAATACTTGAGTAATGAGTTCTTGGACTATCTAAAAGAGAATAAGATTCTCTCTCAGCTTACTCCTCCTTATACACCACAGCACAACGGTGTATCGGAACGGAGGAATCGCACCCTATTAGATATAGTGCGCTCTATGATGAGCACTGCTGAGTTGCCTATTTCCTTTTAGGGGTATGCGCTTGAGATAGCCATATACCTATTGAATCTAGTTCCATCTAAATCTGTACCCACCACACAATATGAGATATGGAGTGGGAAGAGACCATATTTTAAACGAGTTAAGATATGGGTTGTCCGGCCTATGTCTAAAGGCAAAATCCGGACAAGCTCGAGGCATGATCAGTTCTTTGCAAATTTGTAGGATATCCAAAGAATTCTCAAGGATATTTTTCCTACCACGCTGAGGAATAAAAGGTGTTTGTTGCTCAACATGCCACCTTTTTAGAAAAGGAATTTCTTGTAAAAGAAATTAGTGGCAAAGAGGTAGAGCTGGAAGAAGTTCCAATAACACAAACTGCAACTGAAGATTTAGTGGAACCGGAAGATTTAGTAGTTCCCGACAAACCTCAGCCGCTCCGCCGATCTAGTAGGGTTCCCCATCCATCTGAGAGATACTAAGGTTTTCTCATCGATGGTGGGAGCGAGGATTGCATCATGGAAGATGATGACCCGACTAGTTTCGAGCAGGCCATCACGAGTGGTGACTCTGTGAAATGGCTGGATGCAATGCGATCTGAGTTGGAATCCATGTACACCAACAAAGTATGAACTTTGGAAATTGCTCCTGAAGGGTAAAACCCATTGGGAGCAAATGGATCTTTAAGAAGAAACTTTGTGTAGATGGAAAGGCTGAGACTTTCAAATCTAGACTTGTTGCAAAGGGTTTTTGTCAACGGCCAGGTGTGGATTATGACGAAACCTTTTCTCCAGTGGCTATGCTTAAGTCCATCCGGATCTTACTTGCCATTGCAGCATACCATGACTATGAAATCTGTCAAATGGATGTTAAGACCGCCTTTCTGAATGGTGATTTGGAAGAGTTCGTGTACATGACTCACCAAAGGGCTTCGTAGACAGTGGGAGCAGCGGAAAGGTATGCAAGCTGCTTAAATCCATCTATGGGTTAAAGAAGGCATCGCGGAGTTGGAACATCTGTTTTGATGTTGTAGTCAAAATGTTTGACTTCATCAAAAACATAGATGAACCTTGTATATACAAGAAGGTGGCAGAGAGTAAGGTTGTCTTCCACGTATTATACGTGGATGACATACTCTTGATAGGAAACGATGTTCATATGCTGCACTCGGTCAAGCTCTTCTTATCACATAGATTCTCAATGAAAGATCTAGGTGATGCCTCCTGCATTTTGGGGATTAAGATCTATAGAGATAGATCTAGACGGATACTGGGATTGTCCCAATCCAGGTACATTAACACCATACTAAAGAGGTTTAGTATGGAAGAATCCAAGCGTGGGAACTTACCCACGATCTCTGGACTCACTCTCTCCAAAGAGATGTCTCCCAAGACTGATTTGGAAAGAGCTCGCATGCAAGGGATACCCTATGCTTCGGCAGCAGGTTCTATCATGTACACGATGATATGTACCAGACCCGATGTAGCATACTCACTAAGTATAGTGAGTAGGTATCAAGCAGATCCTGGAGAGAATCATTGGACAGCTGTGAAGAACCTTCTCAAGTACTTGAGAAGGACTAAAGAGATGTTCTTGGTGTATGGTAATGAAGAACTCCAGGTAGAGTCCTTTACCGATTCGAGCTTCCAAAGTGATAAGGACGACTCTAAGTCGCACTCGGGATTTGTCTTTACCCTAAATAGAGGGGCGGTTTGTTGGAAGAGTTCCAAACAGGAAACCGTGGCAGACTCGACGATGGAGGCTTAATACATCGCTGCCAACGATGCTGCCAAAGAGGCTGTCTGGATAAAGAAGTTCATCACTGAACTTGGTGAAGTTCCGTCCATTGAGTATCCAATACCTCTGTATTGTGATAACAATGGAGCTGTGGCTTTGGCCAAGGAACCCAGGTCCTATCAGAAGTCCAGACATATTCTGAGGCGGTATCACCTGATCCGGGAGATAGTTGATCGCCGGGAGATCGAGGTCAGGAGAGTTGATACGAAGGACAACACTGCGGATCCACTCACAAAGGCCATTCCTCAGATACAATTTGAGAGACTCTTCGGGATGTTGGGTATGAGATACTACAACAGCTGGCCTTAGTGCAGGTGGGAGATTGTTAGTTATATGTATGCCCTAGAGGCCATTGTTGTACATATGATGTATATTAAGTGGATGCTTGGATATATATAGAGAGGAATTTCTTGCTCGATATGATAGTATGCTGTCTGGTTTCACTTTATCTAAACATGTTAACGAATACTGTTTTGTGATCACGTGTTGATAAAGCCCTTGGGATATGTACTTGACTACTAGGACTATGATGAGATCATACTAGTGGGGCCAGGGAAGTCAACGAGTACATCCTATAACAGTTCCTAGTCGAGGGTGTATGGAGACAGGGCATCGATACTCCAGAGTAGACTAGCGTATACGCATCTTGACCCATATGATGGGCGATGGATGATCCCATATCCATTGGTGTTGGACATCAAAGATGGTGTACGGGTGCTCAGTGGAGAAGGGGTACACTGAACGGACTCACCGAGAACTCCTGATTGGTATTATGTAATTCTATGGTAGCGTCCCGGCCGTCTTTCAGACGCCAAAATGCGGAACAAAAACTTTTATAACTGGCGCTATCGCATACTATAACCCGGATCCGCCATTAACGCTAAACTAACAATCTACAAAGAGGGAAGAAAGGTTATACCAAACGATCCGAGTCCTTCGTTCTTTAACCATCATCCCACGCTCCGTTGCGGCTGCTCCGATCTCGTCGATCTCCGATTTCCTCGTCCAGGTGGCACCACGTCATCGGATCTTTAAACGGGCTCCCGCTTCTGACTCGAGGCAACTCGGTCGTCAAGTTTGCTAAAAGAGACGACCAAGATTGATGTAGAGAATGAGTGGAATACTTTGTCTCGCTTCGTCCAAAGCCATGGACGAACGGTTAATGAAGTTGCCATTTGAGTCGGGTGATGGAATAATATGAACTATGAAATTTCCATACACCGAAAACTATCATCTTTTTCAAACAACAACCATTTCTTTTTTCTACCAAGTGAGTGAGAGAGGGAGTGAGGGGCCGGCCATATATGAAGAGGTGGGGGGTGAGTGTAGGAGCAAGGGGGGTGACCACAAGCAAAGCTTTCTCACAAAAGATCTTAGCAAGAACAAGAATCATTAAAGCAAAATGGTGACACACAAATACGCCTAGTATGAACACATTAATGAAATAATGAGTCACCTTAACAAGTCACCTTCCAAGAAGCTTCCTCTCATGACTCACCTCATGACTCACCCAAAAGAAGAAACGATAAATCCGCATTTAACCGAATGTTAAATACGGCTGATAGAAAACTGGAAACTGGCAACTTCCAAAAGTGATCCTGAAACGAATTTCAGGATAACCCCGTAACTGTATAAATATACCCGCATTTGTATTACGACCGAATACAAATGCAATTGAGACAAAGATATTATATCTACTCTATATAATACATAGATCCGGCTTAAACCAAAGCCCACCAGTATTATCTGCCTGAAATATGACACGTGCGTAAACGCACGTGCATTTTCCGAACCCTGCCATAAAACCATACAGCCTCTACAACGTTTCGCCCGAACTTGGGAAACTATCTGTGGGGGACTCTAATGACTCGTCAGTACCCTGGCAGTGGGTTTAACCACAAGCCGTCAGCGGCACTAGCTGTGCGTAACGGCTGCCCATGTACTGACCTCAAGGAAGGCCGATGAGCGAACTCATCCGAAAACTCTACTGAGCCTAACAGTGACAATGTATATACAGTCAGGTCCGGTCGTCTATGAGTATCGCATATCCGGCCTAGGGGGCTAGTAACGTCAGACCCCTAATAGCTGTATAAGTCGTGTCGGAGATAAGCCCTGAACACCCTGAGATACTACTGGAGTACCTACCAGTAAATCGCACCTGCCTTGGCCAAGGACTTGGTGTAATGGCTTTCCTAGACACAGCGATGTTCCCCTTCGAACGGCGGCCTGGACTCGGGCGTCCGTGCCTGAGGTTCGGGGCAGATGCTAATTGGTGTTATCCGTCTACCTCTCCGAAGATGCCAAGTTGATCCATGGCACCGTGCATCGGAGGCTTAGACGGATGCGGCCGATGTAGCAGACTTCATCAGATTCCCCCTCGTGGAGGGGTTTTTGATTGTGGAGACGCTTTTCCCTGCAGGCGCAAGCCCCTGCAGTTAATTACGCTACCGCATCGCGGTAACAACTTTCTCCTTCTCCAGCTGGTCACTTCGTGTCGTGGGTGTTTGTTTCATGTTTTATTTCCCGTGGATTGTTTACGGAGACTGAGTTGTTTCGTCGCCCGTAGGGCGTGGACTAGTCCAAATCCGTGTTTATCTTAGATTTGGGTTTGGGGGTTTGGTTTGAGGATACGTCAGCCATACTTGAGGCTAAGATCAACTCAAACGTTTGTTAAGGATACGTTAGTCTAATGTTGAGATTAAGATCAACTTAACGGGATCATTTAGATCCGATAAGGGAGTATTTTAGGCTCCATTGTTCCAGTTTAGGGACATAGTGGTCCATCGTATATGTGGCCCTCGGGACCCGTCACCTCTCTGACGACGTTGAAGGATTACAACGACGGATGTCAGAGGAGTTCAGAGATGTACCCTCGAGCCAGAGTTTATTTGGGGGATTCATAGTCCAGTCTGTTTGAAGGTTTAAGGATACGTTATCCATCTTTGAGGCTAAGATCAACTTAAACGGGACCGTTTAGATCCGACAAAAGAGCATGCGGGGCTCTATTGTTCTAGTTTAAGGACATTGCGGTCCATGGGTAGTTTAAGGACATTGTGGTCCATTGTTAGTTTTAAGACATCTCGGTCAAGGTTAAGGGCGTCGTAGTCCATGGGTTTAAGGACTCCACAGTCCGGTATGTGCTCTGGATGCTTCACACGGGTTCACTGCCGTGCTTGGCGAGGACCAGGCTCCGCTTTGGGCGTTTTCCGCGGGGTCAAAGAGTGATGTTATCCACGTTCCACGTAACCAGGAATTTTGCACTAGATGCTTCACACGGGTTCACTGCCGTGCTCGGCGAGGACTAGGCTCCGCTCTGGGCGTTTTTCGCGGGGTCAAAGAGTGACGTTATCCGCGTTCCACGTGACCAGTAATTTTGCATTAGACATGGGTTTAAGGACCCCACAGTCTATATCGATGTGTGGTCATCGGGACCCGTCACCTCTTTGAAGACATTGAGGGATTACAATGCCAAGTATCAAAGGAGTGAAGAGATGTACCTTAGAACCGGAATGGATTAAATAGTCCTTAGCCCAATTTGGGATCAAGACCCATTAATTGTATCATGAGCCCATTGGCCCAGTTAATCACAAATTGAAGACTTATGGCCATCTTGGGCTAAGTCCAATCAGGAGAGGCTTTGCCTCCATCCACTTGGCCAATTGGGCCAAAGCCTAGTGTTAAACACTACAGGGCAATCAGTGTTGAACACTGGGAATGAGATTGACAAATTAGTGTTTAGCACTAAAGATAATTGGTGTCAAACACCAGCAACAGGGCTTTCAAATTAGTGTTAAACACTAAAACAGATCAGTATCAAGCATCGGCAATAGAGCTCTCAAATTAGTGTTAAACACTAAGGTAGTCAGTGTTGAACACTGCAAATAAAGTTCTTTGATTGGTGTTGAACACTAAGGCCCAATAGTGTTTCAATACTGGATTCGAGAGTTCCAATTTAGTGTTAAACACTAAGGCAAAAGGGGTCACGTGGCAACACGTGAGAGCGCCCTCTCTCCATTCATTCTGCTGAGATTATCGCATCTTTCAGAGCATCACGTGCCATCACGTGACGGGCATTCATATGCTTATGTGTTAGAGCTTCTGTCAAGGGTCACGTGGGTCACGTGGGGGACTGCCTCAAAGGGCTTTCTGTAGATCTTTTGGGGGGGTCACGTGGTGGCACGTGACCCTGCCTTCATGTATGTTGTTTAGAGGCTCTGTTAATCTTTTTTCAGGAATTAAATTCCTCGAGCTTTAAATTTCAGAGGAATTAAATTCCTACTTCCTTTTGAAGACTTATATTCTGGAGTAGAGTTGAACTTTGAATCTTCTGTAGGAATTAAATTCCTCATATATGTGAAGAACTGAATAGGGTTAAACCCTAATAAAAGCTTTTTAAGGAATTAAACTTCCATTCCCTGTTAAATTATGATTAAGGGAATTAAATTCCCGTTATTTCAACAGAACTAAGTTCTTAATTAGGGTTAAACCCTGTCTTTCTCTGTTCTGAAGGAATTAAATTCCCATGACACAGGGTCAAGCCCTAATTTTATTTTAAAGGAATTAAATTCCTATAGTTCTGTGAGAATTAAATTCCCGTGCTTTCATTCCCTCTCTATGTTTTGGATCTGCATGGCAGGATCTCAACCCATTGAGAATTAAATTCTCAACCTAAAGGGGAGATGTGCACTTTGCAGATCCTCTATCAAATAGAGAAGAAATGTGTTCTTCTGTTTTATATTATCAGAGTTAAACTCTGTTGAGAATTAAATTCTCTTTCTTTCAAACAGCCTTCCCTTTCTTACCTAGGGTTTTCTTTTGCAGAAGCTCCAAATTCCTCAAAATATCAAGGCTCCCTCCTTATTTTCTCCCTCTGCGTATCTCCCTTTTTTTTGTCTCCTGGCTCCTATTTATAGGAGAAGCAGCCGAATCAATTAGTTTTTGATGAATCTTCATTAAGAGATTTGATTTGCATCCATCATTCGTTTCTGACCTTTGGATTATTAGGTGAATTTTATTCACCATTGGATTTCAAGTCCCGGGATTCTCCTTTGTTATTTCGGTTAGATTTAAAGGGGAAATCTTTCCAAACTCAAGATTTTCCCATAGATAGATGATATTTAATCATCTCTGAATCTTTAATTCGATCGGTTCCAGATAGTCACTTTCCTTTGGAAAGATTTGAATCTCCTTCAGCATTTAATTCTGTTGACAAAATGGGCTTTGAAAGCCGGTCACGTGTAACCACGTGACCCATGGTCACGTGCGGGCACGTGACCCCCTTGTAACGAGCCCTTTTCTTCTTTTGCACTCTGCCTTCTTCTGCTGCTTAGCCGTCACGTGCCACCACGTGACCCCTGGTCACGTGTGAGCACGTGACCCTCGTCTGGAGCCTTTTCTTTGGTTTAATCAGGGAACCGGTGTGCCTTTGACGCTTGCATTTAAATGTCACATGTCTACACGTGACCCTGGTTACGTGGGAGCACGTGACTCTTTCTGAAGTCCCCTTTCTTCAGTGTAGTCAGAAAACTGAACTTGCCTTGATGATGCGTTTAGGTGTCACGTGCCAACACGTGACTGCTGGTCACGTGTAAGCACGTGACCCTCTTCTGAAGCTTTTCCCAGAAGTTTTCCTGATTTTAAATCAGGAAACAAATGCCCCCACAGCGTTGTTCTCACGTGTCTGCACGTGAGTGCAACGCTGTCACCTCTTGTGACCGTTGGATTCTTCTAGGGATCTGGGGAGATGAAACGTTTCCATTGCCTTCTATAAATACCTCTGTCTCTTCATAGGAGCCTTCACTTTGCTCATCTTCTTCTTCTGAGAACTTCTTCCTTGAGAATTTAATTCTCGCTTTCAGAGCTTAGTTCTCTGTCTTGAAACAATCTTCAGAGTTTAACTCTGTTCGAAAAGAATCCTTTTTCTCAAGTAATGTTCTTGGACAACGATGGACCTTCACATTTCTCTGGATTTTAAATCCAAAACAAGGGTTTTTACCGTTTTTCCTTCATATTTTCCATAAGAACATGAAACCGCTTAACCTTCAAACTGTAGATCTCTTAAGGTTTAGATGATCTTTGGGGAGATGATGATGGCGTTTCAACCCCATGGAATTTAATTCCATCAAAAATGTTTCCGGGAATTTAATTCCCTTTTCTCAGAAAGGAATTTAATTCCAATGAAGGACTTGATTTCTTCACGCGGAGGCTTCCTGTGGTCTCTTGGCCCTAGGTTGTTCTTCTGCAATTAATGTAATGGGGGTTTTGTAATGATGTCTTCTGTGGGAATTTAATTCCTTTGATTTTGCTGGATTCATTGTAGAGCCCGAGACAGCTTAGTTGGGGGGGGGGAATGTGCATGGTCATCATTCTTTATTAAATGAGGATATTCCCTTTGTTTTATTGTAACGATTCGGCCTCATTATTAATGAGCCGTCATCCGGATTCTGTGGGGCCCATATGTTTTGTAGCTAATGACCCCAGAAAACTCTGCTGTTGCTTTCTTTAACTAGTCTTCATGTTTATGCATGAATATACGTTGCTGACTTTTCTTCTAACGGTCTTCCTTTATTGGATTTCAGGTGCGATGGCTTCTGTTCCGCGCTTTCCCTTTTCTCGCTCAGAGGCTGCTTTTCCTCAGTCGCCGTCTGATGAGGAAGCGATGGCGATGATTCGGGCCCATGACCCGAACTGCACCAACCTTCTTCAATGGGGACCTTGGTACAATCAGATTATTCAGGGTCGCCGGAGCTTTCTTTGCGCGGTGCCGACGGAGCCCACTTTCCTATTTTTACCGATGGATCCTCCAAGGACAGCTTTTGCTGTGGAAATGCCCAATTGGACTCCAACGGGGAGGCTGGAGCCTTCGACGACCGGCATTCCGAACCATCCGATCCCGGCCATAGACATCTTGGGACGACGTATCTGCCAGGGTGAGGCCCACCCGTGGGGGCAAATTTATAAGATAGGGCTCACTCCTAGGCACCCTACGGGCTACCTTCTCTGGGCTCGCTACATCCTTTCTGCCCATCGGGCGCGGTTGCAGAAAGTCGGGCTTTATCAGGCCATATACGCGTCACTATTCCATTACAAGTCCCCGCATGTCTGGTGGGTCAAGGCGTTTTTGAACCAGTGGAATCTTCCCACTAATACTTTCATTCTGGGAGATCGCGAGGTTTCGATTTCTCTGGCCGAATTTTATGATATCTCGGGGTTGCCGATAAGGGGTAATCTGTATGAGGAGTTGTTGCCTCCTGACGAGTACGTTTTTGAGCCCGAGCCCGCCCCAGTTGACGGCCTGTCTGCTGAGAATGCTGTTCGCCACAAGCGCCCCAGTTTAATTAAGGCCCTAGGCATCTTCGACCGATTATTCACCGAGTCCGAGGAGCAGGGTGTCACTTTCAAGAGCTTCATTGCTCATTTCCTTTGTGAGGACGCCTTATCGAAGACAGCCCCGAAGTTTGCCAACATTGGGGACCCCTTTGGGTTCGGTCCGAAGAGGTTGCCGACCAACGAATCAGATTTACCTCAGTATTACATCCCTATTATATCGCCGATATCCTTTGAATCCATTGCTGTCCCAGGCATGGATGAGGAGACGTTCTTTGTGGGGTTTGTTAGTGTCTGGCTTAGTTGGTTTGTTATCCCCATGCATCGCCGCTTCATGAGAGTCTCGGTCGTCTACCCGGCTCATCGTATTGCTGAGGGGATGCTGTTGGCCATCGGCATCCCGGCCTTGGCGCACCTCTATAACGGATTGGGTACCGCAGCTAATACCTCTGCGCCTGGCTTGGACGTAGTGAACTTTTCGCTTCATTATTTCACGTCGTGGATCGAAATGCATGTGCTGGGGTCTTTTGCTATGCATCAGAGGCTCGCCTTTTACGACGCTTATCCCTTCCCGCGACTTATGCGACTGGTGGGTGCTTCTGCTGCCGAGCCAACTCAATTTGGGGCTATTCGGGTGCTGATTTCTCCTCATGCCACCGCTGGCGGGTTGGTTTTTAATGATCGGGTTTTGTCTACTCCTTCGGGTCCCGTTCAACAACTCTGGGACCAGTCGAAAGACAACGCGCCTTCTCTGAAGCCCCGGGAGGCCACGCATTTGTATACAATTAGACCGGGCTACTTGGTGTTTCGCCAGGACAGTGCGGCTCTTTTTATGCGGTACAATCCGCATCGATTTGCCCGGCAGCTTGGATACGACCAGGGTGTTCCTTTTGAGGCTTTTATAGTCGCCCCGATCCCTTCGCTTGATGCTGTTCGCGATGCCGCTCATCATTTCATGAGGCTGAACACCGGCTCTCATTTCATGGTCCCTGAAGCCGAGTACATGCCCCGATGCGTAGGTGCATTTACGGGCTGATATCTTCATCGGATCACCCCAATTATTGCTGAAGAAAGAAGGGTTCTTCTTGGTCACGACGCCCCTCCTCAGGTTTCGGGAGCTAAGCTGCGACCGAGGGTTCCAGTCCGCTTCCCTTTGAGGGAGATTGGCGCCGCCCTCATTCCCGGGGAGTCAGGGGTCGACCTTACTCCGACAGCTGGTATGCCCTTGGGTTCCCGATCGCGGGGTAGACGGGCCCCAGTAGTAGCACCTCTGCCAGTGGCGGCACCGCCCCCCATGGCGTCGACAATGGCGATGTCGTCCTCGGTTGTAGCACCGAGCGAGAGTAATAGGGATGAGGGTGCTGAGGGCGATGTGGGCCAGCGCCGCCCTAAGGCTTCGCGAGGGAGGAAGCGGTCGTCCTCAGCGACCGGCTCCGGGTCTAAACGGCGGAGGAAAGCGGCTACCACGCCGCTTGATTCTATGGTGGAGTCTGAGCCTATCCTTGAAGACGAACCATTGGCCTTGCAAGAGTCAAACGCTGGACTTCTCTTCCCGAGTTCGGCTGATGAGGAGGCTGCACAGTTGGCTGAGGCCATACGGCGTTCAAAAGACGCGTCCCATAACGCTAAGGTTCCGAAGAAGTCTTATCCCGCTGTAATTTTTTACGAAGACCCTTCGTGGATTCGGCGACGATTTATCGGCCCTTTGAAGGAATGGGGGGAAAGGGCTTTGAAGCAGGCCGCTTCAGAAGACGCAGCTGATGCAATTTCTTTATGGACCGGCGGTCATGAGTCTACCCTTGAACCTCGGCGAGCTTACCTCCTTGAGAAGGAGAAGCGACTTGAAGAAGCCATATTGAGGGCTTCTTTGCGTATATGTATGTTGTGATTATTCTGTAATCTTTTCGATTATTTATGCCCGTGCATATGTATCATTATTCTTCTTTGAATCGTGCAGAACCTTCGACGTTGGGGGAGCTCCCTATCGGCCCATTAAAGCTAAAGCCCGCCGAAATTCTTGATGAAGCCTTGTTGGATGTGGAGGGGGCTGATGAGGCTGCTCCTCTCATGATAGAACCTCCAGCGGCGGTTCTTGATCAGGGAGTGCTTGCCCCTTTGGGGGAGGTTCCCTTGGAGGCCGCCACCCCAATGACTCTTACTGAGGTCGGCCCAAGGGCTGGAAGCGAGGTAGTCGGGACTACTCTCCCTTTGTTGGAGCCTGAGGTCACGGCGGAGACCGTTGAAGCCGCTATCCCCCCGGCTCAGAATGGGAGGAGTGTTGAAGGTATCCCTCTGCGTTTTAATCTAGCAACCCCTTCATAGTCTGAACTCTTTTATCTTTCCCAGAATTGCGCAGCTTGGCGGCCACGATCGCGGATCTGTCGCCTCGCCAGTCATTTCAGCGTTTATTGGAGATGGCAGCTCCGCAGGCGATCTCCCCTCAGCGTATTGTCCTTTCCTCTGGGCAAGGTTAGTGTCATTCTCCATTTTTTACCATAGCATTGTTACTATTTTTCGAAATGACGTTGATGTCTCTTATAGTTTTAGAAGCCGACGATGAGGTTGAGGTCGTCGAAGGGCCAGGGGAACCTTCAGCTCCTACTTGCATGACTGTCGGTGAGTGACATTTTATTATAGTCCCGTTCATTCTGCGTTTAAAAGTTTTACTAACATTCGCCAAATTTGAACAGCCCTGCCAGTCTCCATGGCTTTGGAATCACGCATTGTGATGCCGTCCGGCCCCTATGCTTTGCGGGCTTCAGAACGCTTGGCCCAATTGAGCCTTGTCTCCCTATCTTCTTTCGTCGAGGAGCTCCGTGCTGGTAGTGCGACTACAGCCGAAGCGTTTGCTGCTGAAGCTAACGGCTCCCTTCCTTTTCTCGCCACCTATCACCGCGAGGAGGTGGTGCGGGTCTGGGTGGAGTTCTGTAGGAAGGTGGAGGCTTGTTTGTACGCTCTCGAGTGTTCTCGCCTTTCCTCAGAGGCCGTGGCTGCAAAGGCAGAGTTACGGGGGCTGATAGCACGGTGCGCAGCGAACATGACGTCATGTGAGAAGAGGCTTGGTCGCAAGTTCTCGGAGAGGGAGCTAGCCTCCAAGGCGTTGGGCGAGCTTCAAGCCAATCTCACAGCCAAGGCCAACAAAGCGTATGAGCTCTGGCGGGTGCTTCAGGAGTCCATTAAAGAGGTGGTGGCTCTCGACAAAGCTGCCACGTTCACTCGTGAGAGGGTCGAGGCTCATAAGGCCACCGAGAAAGAGCTCGAAGCTCGGCTCGCTTCGTATCAGGCTCAGCAAGCTCAGGCGGAGGCTCGTCTTCTGGAGATCTTGCGTCGTGAAGCCGTGGCTCAGCAACAGAATGATGAGCTGGTAAAATTATTGCACCACCCGCCGGCTTGAGGACTTGTATCTTTTTTTCCTTTTTTGTACATACTCATGGATGAGAGTATCCTTTCTTTTTTGTTTCTTTCATAAATTGTACTTTGTATCCATTTTGGTTTATGAATAAAAGATACAATTTTCCTCTCAATGGTGTGTCCCCTTTTTTATTGAATGTATTCTGCGGATATTCTACCTTGATCTCCTCGCCGGACAGCGATGGCTCAGGATTCAAGGTTAAGATCTGCTTCCTAAGACTTTTGCATCTTATGAGCCCCGAGGGTCTCATAAAGAGTTTTTTTCCCTATCGGTCGAGCGGATCCCATAGGTGTAAGTTCTTCTTAGAAATTGTGAGGACTTTAAGCGGGTTTTCCCTTGAGAGTCGTAAGGATCTCACAAGGGAATTTTTTCTTCCTTACAGATCGTGAGGACTTGCAAGTGCTGGATGTGGTCGCCCTTATCCGTGTTTCACGGGGTCAGAGGCTGCTCTGGGTATCGTAGTTTAAAGACGTCGCGGTCAAGGTTAAAGACCTCATAGTACGTGGATTTAGGGACTCCACCGTCCGCTGTTAGTTTTAAGACATCACGGTCAAGGTTAAGGACCTCATAGTCCGTGGATTTAGGGACCCCACAGTCCGGTGTTTGGTTGCAGGGACCCATCACCTCTTTGAAGACGTTGAGGAATTACAACGCCAGGTATCAAAGGAGTGAAGAGATGTACCCTTAAACCAAGGCAGAATCCGTAGGGAATCGGGGGGGTTGATCGTTAGTTTTAAGACATCATGGTCGAGGTTAAGGACGTCATAGTCTGTGGATTTTAAGGACTCCACAGTCCGGTATTTGCTTTGGATGCTTCACACGGGTTCACTGCCGTGCTTGGCGAGGACCAGGCTCCACTTTGGATGCTTCACACGGGTTCACTGCCGTGCTCTGCGAGGACCAGGATCCGCTCTGGACGTTTTCCACGGGGTCAAAGAGTGACATTATCCGCGTTCCACGTAACCAGGAATTTTGCACTAGATGCTTCACACGGGTTCACTGCCGTGCTCGGCGAGGACTAGGCTCCGCTTTGGATGCTTCACACGGGTTCACTGCCGTGCTCTGCGAGGACCAGGATCCGCTCTGGACGTTTTCCACGGGGTCAAAGAGTGACGTTATCCGCGTTCCACGTAACCAGGAATTTTGCACTAGATGCTTCACACGGGTTCACTGCCGTGCTCGGCGACGACTAGGCTCCGCTCTGGATGCTTCACACGGGTTCACTGCCGTGCTCTGCGAGGACCAAGATCCGCTCTGGACGTTTTCCACGGGGTCAAAGAGTGACATTATCCGCGTTCCACGTAACCAGGAATTTTGCACTAGATGCTTCACACGGGTTCACTGCCGTGTTAGGCGAGGACTAGGCTCCGCTCTGGATGCTTCATACGGGTTCACTGCCGTGCTCTGCGATGACCAGGATCCGCTCTGGACGTTTTCCACGGGGTCAAAGAGTGACATTATCCGCGTTCCACGTAACCAGGAATTTTGCACTAGATGCTTCACACGGGTTCACTGCCGTGCTCGGCGAGGACTAGGCTCCGCTCTGGATGCTTCACACGGGTTCACTGCCGTGCTCTGTGAGGACCAGGATCCGCTCTGGACATTTTCCACGGGGTCAAAGAGTGACGTTATCCGTGTTCCACGTAACCAGGAATTTTGCACTAGATGCTTCACACGGGTTCACTGCCGTGCTTAGCGAGGACTAGGCTCCGCTCTGGATGCTTCACACGGGTTCACTGCCGTGCTCTGCGAGGACCAGGATCCGCTCTGGACATTTTCCACGGGGTCAAAGAGTGACGTTATCCGCGTTCCACGTAACCAGGAATTTTGCACTAGATGCTTCGCACGGGTTCACTGCCGTGCTCGGCGAGGACTAGGCTCCGCTCTAGATGCTTCACACGGGTTCACTGCCGTGCTCTGCGAGGACCAGGATCTGCTCTGGACGTTTTCCACGGGGTCAAAGAGTGACGTTATCCGCGTTCCACGTAACCAGGAATTTTGCTGATTGTATCCGCATTTCACGGAATGGAGGTTTGACTCTTGGTGATATGTATATCACCGAGCCATGGAACTGGGGGTTGCCGCTGTTCCGTTTCGCTTGATGTTGTGTCTGCTGCGTCGAGATGATCTCCAGGCTATCCGTGAACCGTCGAGATTTGGCTTCCTCTCATGATGAAACCTGGGGGAGGAGTATGATCCCTTTTTGTTTGCGCCCCTGCATTGTATACAGGGATAGATGTAACATCACCTGTAGGGCGAGGATTTCACTTTTATTTTATTTCTTTTTCCGTGATGCTCTATCATTTCAGCTTTTATATCGCGAAGGTCGCGATTGTCCCATCATTTCGGCTATTTTTCATGCCTTCATTTTTTACTTGCCGTTTTTTATTGCAAGTTGCCCCATCATTTCGGCTATTTCGTAGGCATGTGTGGCTTGCTAGCTTTTTTGCCGCAAGCTTGGATTTTAGGCACCGATTTCGGCATCAGCACCGCTACAACTGGAATATTGCCAGGAGCGAATCATCATTTGCCTCTGTCGATGTTGAACAAAGGTGGCTTGGCAAACAGGGTTAAGGGTCCTGTCGACCAAGGCTTTTGACTTCATGAGCCGTAAGGGTCTCACAAAAGTATTTCTCCCCACAGGTCGTGAGGATCTTGTAGGTGTATTTTCTCCCTAGGGATCGTGAGGATTCCTAAGTGTATGTTCCTCTGCAAGTCGTAAGGATCCTACAAGAGGGCTTTCTCCTTATGGGTCGAGAGGACCTACAAGGGTTGGACATATCCCTAGTCACGGGTGGGACTTTGCTGGGGAAATGTTCATTCGTGCCCGTGGATTGTATACAAGGGTCAGTATTGAGCCTCTTGTAGGGAAATATCGAAAGTTGTGGGGGATCTGCTTAAGAACAGGTTTAGGTTTCTGTAACTTAAGGCTTTCAAATCTCATGAGCCGTGAGGGTCCCATAAGAGAATTCTCCTTACGAGTCGTGAGGATCTCGCAAGTGTATTTTCTCCTTAGAAATCGTGGGGATCCCTAAGTGTGTTGCTCCTTTGTGAGTCGTAAGGATCTCACGCGGGTGGTTTCTCCTTACAAGGTCGAGAGGACCCTACAAGTGTCTTTTAACGAGGTTGCGCCCTTTCGGGTTTTCACAAACACTCGCCGGTAGTCCTGCTGTTTTTACCCACGGAGCCCTTTCGGGTTTTCATCCGTGCCCATTTTGCTTATGGACATACCGTTTTTTTTATTCACTTTCTCTCTTTTTTTTTATCTCGTCTGCCTAAGGATGCTGCGGTAGTAGTTTAGGGACGTTTCGGTCCGTCGTTAGTTTAAGGACGTTTCGGTCCGTCGTTAGTTTAAGGACGTTTCGGTCCATCGATAGTTTAAGGACGTTTCGGTCATTCGTTAGTTTAGGGACGTTTCGGTCCATCGTTAGTTTAAGGACATTTCGGTCCATTGTTAGTTTAGGGACGTTTCGGTCCGTTGTTAGTTTAGGGACGTTTCGGTCTATTGTTATGGGAAGGCCGGCTGCTGATTGTAAAGTCTTAGCCTAGGAAGATAGCGAGCGGACATAGTCGTCGTCATCTATCATTGACCCAGGCTGTGGCTCATTAAGCATAGTATTTCTTTAAGAAGCGGCCGTTTATTGGCCTGAAAGGCCTTTCACCGTGCATGTCCATGAGTAGATAGGCTCCACCCTGGTAGACCTTGTCTATGATGTAAGGGCCTTCTTAGTTTGGCTCAAATTTCCCCCGCTTGGCACGATTGGGGATCATAGGTCTTTTGACCACTAGTACGAGTTCGCCTTGGTGGAATGTCCTCGGCCTGGTCAATCTTTCGTATGAGCGCGTCATCTTTGCTTTGTAGGCTTTTAGATGTTGTTGCGCTATGAGCCGGGTTTCGTCGAGGGCATCAAGCTCCTCAAGCCGAAGGTGAGCATTTTCTTCGTCCGTCAGCTCGTGGTGGACTGCCACTCGCAGAGAAGGTAACTCTATCTCGAGGGGGAGTACTGCTTCCGTCCCAAATACCAACGCGTACGGCGTTGTGTTCGTGGCCGTCTTGAATGTAGTTCGATAAGCCCAAAGGGCCTCTTGCAGCCTCTCGTGCCAGTCTCTCTTATTTCGGGAAACGGTCTTTTTTATGATCTTCATCAAGGTCTTATTGAAGGCCTCGGCCAGACCGTTAGCTCGTGGGTTGTAAACTGAAGAATATCTCCAGTCTATATTGTGTTGCTGCGCGAAGCGGCTAATCTTATGGCTTCTGTAGGCTGGCCCGTTATCGGAGATAATCCGCCGTGGGGTTCCGAACCGATAGATGACGTGCGTCTTGAAGAAATGGAGGATGTTCTCCGTCTTCACTTCCCTCAGTGGTATTGCTTCTGCCCATTTGGAAAAGTAATCAGTTGTCGCCAGGATAAAATGATGTCCCCGGGATGATGCTGGCTCGATGGGGCCGACTATGTCAGTCCCCCACATTTCGAATGGCCAACTAGCCATCGTTGGATGTAATGGATTTGGATGTTGGTGGATAAAGTCTCCATGGATCTGGCACGAGTGGCATTGCTTCGCATACTCGAGGCAGTCCTGGCTCATCGTGGGCCAGTAGTAACCCATCCGTTTAATTTTCAGCTTCATCTTTGGGCCTGCTTGGTGAGAACCGCAAAGTCCGTCGTGGACTTCCTGAATGACTCTTTCCGCTTCGTCAGGTCCTAAGCATCTTAGCCATAGAGAATCAAACGATCTCTTGTATAGAGTATCGTTGACGAAAGCGAAAGATAGAGCTCGTTTCATGAGCTGATGTCTTGAGGATGCTTCTTTGGGCATTCGGTGGGACTTAAAGTAGCTTATGAAGACTTCCCTCCAGTCCTCAGCCTCCTCACGGTCTTTTATTTGTAGGGTCGCCTGCTCAGTCGCTGCCTTTTCTTTATATAATTCCGGAGGTATTTCTGCCTGGGCAAGCACTCGACGGCTTTGTACCACGATTCTTACATCATCGAGGTTTTCGTCCGCCAGTTCTTTAGCAAGTTTGGCTAACGCGTCTGCTTTGCTGTTTTCCGCGCGCGGTATATTCTCCAAAGTATAGGAGGGAATTTGGGTCAATAGTTGTTGCACCTTTTCGCCGTACTTTACCAACTCCGGTTTGCACGTTTGGTAATCACCATTTACTTGACTAACAACCAGTTGAGAATCCCCGTATATAAGGAGGTCTTCAATTCTCAGGTCAATGGCGATTTTGAGGCCTGCTATCAGAGCTTCGTATTCAGCTTCATTGTTTGTCCTCTGCTCTGTTAAGGAGAAGGCGAAGCGCATTATCCCTCCTTGTGGAGTTGCAAAGATGAGGCCTATCCCCGATTTGATCATTGGGATACCTTGTTTCTGTTTCTTTATGGAGGACGCTCCATCGAAATAGAGTTCCCACCGGGTGCTACCGCCGCCAGTCGCATCAAATGCATGCTCGTCCGGCAAAGCACAGTTCAGAGGAGAATCGGCCGTTATCGGGTGCTCAGCGAGGAAATCGGCAATGGCCTGGCCTTTCACTGCCTTGAGAAATTGATACGTTACCGAGAACTCCATCAAGAGTAGGGCCCATTTAGCGAGTCGTCCCGTCAATATGGCTTTTGACATCAAGTATTTAAGGGGATCCACCTTTGAAATGAGACGGACTTCATGCGCCAACGCATAGTGCCTGAGCTTTGTTATCGCGAAGATTAACGCCAAGCAATGTTTTTCAATGGGAGAGTAGTTGCTTTCTGCCCCCAGTAGAACTCGACTTAAGTAGTAGAGTGCCCTCTCTTTCCCCTGATCGTTCTCTTGTGCCCATAATGCGCCCAAGGAACCTTCGAGGGCGGTCGTATAAAGAATGAGGGGTTTTCCCTTGACCGGCGCAGCCAACACCGGAGGGTTCTGCAGGTACTGCTTGATCTCGACTAGTGCACCTTGGCATTTGTGATCCCAAGCGAACGGAGTTCCCTTTTTCATCAGGTGGATGTAAGGACGGCATTTGCCGGAAAGATTGGCGATAAATCGCCGGATGTATGCGAGCTTCCCTTGGAGAGACCGCAACTGTTTGAGGGTTCTTGGCGGAGGCATTTCCATGATCGCTTTAATCTTTGATGGATCTATTTCGATACCTCGGTGTCGAACGATGAATCCCAGGAATTTGCCCGAGGAGACTCCAAACGCGCATTTGAGGGGATTCATTTTCAAATTATATTGCCGAAGGCGTTGAAATACAGTCTCCAGATGGTTTAAATGCTCTTCGTATGACATGCTCTTTACTACGAGGTCATCGATATAGCACTCGACGATTTCATGTATGAGGTCGTCGAAGATCTTTGTCATGGCCCTTTGATAGGTAGCGCCAGCGTTCTTTAGACCAAAAGGCATAACCCTGTAGCAGAATATACCCAAAGGGGTCCGGAAAGCGGTGTGCTTCTGGTCTTCGGGATGCATCTTTATCTGATTGTATCCTGACGAACCGTCCATAAAGGAGAAAACCTCGTGAGTGGACGTGTTATCTATCATTAGCTCGGTTACTGGTACTGGGAAATCGTCCTTTGGACAGGCTTTATTGAGATCCCTGAAATCCACGCATATGCGTACCGTCCCATTCTTCTTCATTACCGCGACGATATTGGCGATCCAGTCGGGATATTGGACTTCTTGGATAAATCCAGAATCGATCAGTTTCTTGACTTCGGCGTTGATGCTCATCTCAAGTTCGAGTCGCATCCTCCTTGGTGCCTGCTTGACCGGCTTGATATCTGGGGATATTGCTAATTTATGCACAGCAATCTCCGGATCTAATCCTGGCATCTCGGAATAGTTCCACGCGAAGCAGCCTTTATGTCGTAGAAGCACGTTCTTTAACGCAGCCACCCTTTCTTCAGATAGCAGCTCGCTGACAAATGTCGGTCGCGGGTCATCTGCTGATCCCAATTCAATCTTCTTGAGGTTATCTGCAGTAGTATGTATACCATCTTCCAGTTCTTTCGGAGCTGGCGGAAATTCTGAGATCACCTCATCATCGCTATTCTCAAAGCACCGGGGAAGACAATCTATGTTCTCGGGCTCTTCTTTTAATATCGTAATCGTATAACAGGTGCGAATCCGCTCCCAGGACTGAGGTGGGTCCGGTTCTGCTCTTGTAGCTTTGGGTTCGTGCTTTTGTGGCGGCGTTACCCTCTATCCGTTGGATAAAGCGAACCTGCCCTCTTGGTATTGGTCCTCGACCCAGTTCTTGAAGGTGAAGCAGTCTTCGGTAGGATGTCCCATGGCTTGGTGATAAGAGCAATAGCTCAGATGAGAAGCCTTGTTAGCTTGCTCAGGATGTCTAGACCTTGGAAGCGCGATCATTTGATGTTTTATAGCGAGCTTGAGTAATCTCTCCGTCTTGTCTCGGGGGAAGGAGTACGCTCGACTCATCTTCTTCATGAGGGACAAATCCGAGCCGTGCAATACCCGATCACGTAACCCTCTAATCCTGCGTCGTTGTTGTCGGCTCCTCTTTCCACTTCTTGACTTATTTCCGTCTCCGCATCGGGCCTTTCGTATGACGGGTTGACAAGGATGAACATCTTTGTCTTTTGCAGCCTGTTGAAATAGACGTTGCGTCCTGGCCTTCTCGTAGATGGCTGATCAGTCGAAAATATTGTATATTTTAGCCGGCAATTTCCTTAACATTTGCATACATTTAGAAGTGTTCGGCATTCATATTCTACATATTAGCAAATCTGTCCCAAAATATGAGATTGCATGAACTAGATTTTTTAACCGACACTTTAAAGGAAATTAACCACATTTCATGGCATCGCATCATTTCTGTATTTGTGCAACACTTGTCTTGAGTATGTGCAGGAAATACGGAAGAAAAACCAAAGAGCTGATCAAAAGTACGCCAACTCAAAGCCCTGAGATCTGGTAGTAATTCAGAAGGAATTATACAAATTTATATGTCAAACAAAGGCCCATACAATGGCCCAAGACTACCACAGAGAGCACAAGCCCCAAGGCTCCAAGAGCGCCGCGCTTCCGCGGCAGTAGATGGCTTAAGCCGCGGAAACGCGGCGGTTCTGCCACGTCAGCCGTCCAAGTTTGGGCACAATTCCTTTCTCTGGTCCCACAGTCCATTCTGACACCTCAAAGTCCAGAACTATCTCGAAGCTACTGCCAGATCAGAAAAGAAGATTAAGGAAGGCTAATCCTAATTAAGCTCCTAATTAATCCTCTTCTAGAAGCTCCTCCTAACTAATTACATCTAGAAGCTTCTCCCCTAACTAACTTTTGGAGGGAAATTTGAATTTCTCAACAAACTTTAGGAGGGAAAGTTAGAATTTGAAATCCTAGATCTAGAGTTAGTTATCTATAAATAGGAACCTAGACCTAGGGTTAAAGGGAAATCAATCTTTAATCAAAAATCAATAACCATTGGTTCATTCTACACCATCTTCTTCCACAAGTCTCGTGACAAGGCTTGTGCGAAACCCTAACCCTAATTCCACTCTAAATCCAAGATCTTGAGTACCAAATCAAGCAAGAAGTCTTCAACCTTTTAGGAGCCGAGCCGATCTTCAATCGGGCAAGTGATCCAAGCCGATCCGCGATCCACGGAGACGAGCGAAGCCAAGTCGACGATCAAGTTCTTCCTCTTGTAGTTCTTGAGCGAATGTAACTAAATTGTTGATATCAATAAAAGGTGAATTTCGTTAATCTTGCTTTCTTTTAATTCTTGCATCATGATTAGATCTCAATTTGTAATTGTTGCTCTTGTTGTGATGTTCGAGTAAAACTCCGCTCGTTAAGGAGTCGAGACGATTGTAGAATGATGATGTAACAAATTCTAATACGATTTTTAAGTCCTACGAGTGTTGTAAACCCTAGCAAGTTCAAGAATCGATGACCTAGTTTCGTAGCGATGCTTTCTTGATTGTGATCGCTCGAAATTAGGGATCTACGATTGTTTCTTGAATTTACTAGAGGCTAGAATGTGAATGACATCGACGAAAGAACAAGGGATAAGATGAAACCCTAGTTTCACAAGAAATCCCTAATTCTCATCGATAATCATCGATCTAGTATCAATTCATCGAAGGATAAGAATACGTAATTGTAAGATTACATCACATCTATAGATCCGATCGATTCCTACGAGCCTCATTTCGATTCTTGAGATTTGGTTTGGAAAAATCAACAAACGATCAATTCTTGATTCTATCTTTTAATGCTTTCTTAGATCTAGTTTTTTCTAATTCTTGAACTTCAACTATAAATCTTGAATTGTTTTGTTTTCTTTCTTTAAAGTTTCAATTCATCTAATTCGAAAGACGAACGATTGCACTTTCCCTGTGGACGATCCGCACTCACATACTAACTACAATCCGACACCGTAGTTGATTGCGGTCAAATAATTTTTGGTTGTGATTTATTTACAATTCCATACTACACATCGAGAATTTATACAATCAATGGCCATTTCGCGGTTGTGGTCTTCCCGAACTTTCTGACCCATTTTCCTGATAGGCTTGCCCATTCGTTCTTCAAACGACGGATTCGGTGCTTCAATCGCGGGGTCTAGTTTTGATGAGGAGTTGGCATCTCCTGACAGGGCGTCCTCTTCTTCATCAAAGGTATATATAGCGTAGCTGCCATGAGCCCGTTCCCGTTTTCCTGTTCTCATGTATCCAAGCCCGAGTGTTTCCATTTTCCCGTTGGGCAATTTGCGTTGAGTCCCAGGGACATCCCAAATCTTGTTGTAGAACCGAGCCTGCCGAATTCAATAGCTTCTTTAATCCCTTTGTATAGTATCTGGGCAGACGGATGGGTTGGAGCCTGTCAAGTGTAGCATCCACGCCATGCCAGATCTCTTTCTCTATTCTCGACTCTGAGGATCGGTAGAATAGGATCACCTTCTCACCCCTTCGCCTGGGAGGGACGTAAAACGTTTGCAGGTCCTGCATACTGTGAGTTTGAAACGTGTCGAGATCCTTGTAGTGTTCTCGCGGTACCATGGTGATTTGCAAACTATGGTCATCGCCAAAGGGTGCTTGTATTGACAGCCGGTTGGAGAACACGGCATTAACCTCATCTTCCGAGTCACTTCCGAAGACTAACATGGGGGCGGACGCTCCCGGGTTGTTGCGTTGAGATGGCCCTGCATAAACTATCTCTTCCTCTTCTTCGGTATCGCTCCCGAAAACAGGGATGGTGGCAGTGGTTTTGTTCTCCGGATTGCGACCCCTTTCTGTATCCTCGAAATCTGGCAAAAAGTACTTCGCATCTTCGTATTTGCGGACTTCGTTTACGGAAAATGGGTTCAACTCACCTGTTACAGTATACTCGAAACCATCCTTAAAGTACTTCATACACTGATGTTGCGTAGAAGGGATGATGTTGTACTCGTGTAGCCAAGGACAACCGAGCAAGGCGTTGTAGCAGGTCTTGGCGTCGATGACATGGAATTTGATGTCTGTGACAAGAAGTCCGAAGCGTAATGTCAGTATCACCGATCCTAGAGTCCGTGACGATTGCGAATCAAAACCGGAGATAGTAATTTTGTCACGAGCGAGGTGTTGCACACTCATGCAGATTTCCTTTAATACCCGAACATTAAGGAGATTGATGGAGGATCCATTATCCACCAGGATCTTGCCTATCTTGATATCATGGCAGTATCCGGAGACATATAGGGGGCGGTTGTGGTCGCACGTCCCGAGAAGGAGGTCTTCGTCACCGAAAGTGATGTCGGCCGCATGCACTTCCTCCAGTTCATCCTTCATCTTTTCGGTGGCGAGGAAGGCTTGGAATTGCTCAGGTTCTTGTAACGCCTTAATTAGTGAGTCTCGCGCTTCTTTTGATAATAGGAGGGCGTCGAGAATGCTAAGCTCAGAAGGTAGCTTCCTTAGGTGCGCGAGGATGTTAAAGTCCACTTTACTCCTCCTAGGAGGGTCTTTGGCAGCCAGTTCTTTCATGACTTGGTCATCTAAAGTGATATCTTCAGTGACCTTTTCCTTTCTCTTATCTTTTCTACTTACGGGCCCGAGATTCTTTTCTGGGAGTGTGTGATTGGGCAGCTGGATATTCTCGCAGGCCTCCGATTTCTCCTCTTTCCCTAAAACGGACTCTTTAAAGAGAGGGCCCAGAGCCATTTCTTCATCAGAGTCGCTCCCAAAGATGAGAACTTGTGACCCCCCGGCGTTAACCATGTAACAGTTGCCAGTAGTTCTGTTGTGCCCTTCGACAGTACTTCTTCGCTCCCGACGGCTCTTGCGTTTCATGCGCTTAAAATGTTGCCGACGAGTAACATATCCTTGCCACCATATTTTAAAGGCGTCGCACTCCTCCGTGGGGTGTGAGATTCTCCGATGATATGCTCAATAATTAGGGTGCCTCTCCGCCCCATCGTGTGTGTTTCCTTCAGAGGGTGGTAGCTTCATTCCTATTGACATGGCTTTGGCAAACCTTTTCCTCGTATTGAATATCTTCTTGTCTACTTCGGATGCCTTTCGCTCTGGTAGGGGTAGTTCAACTCTTCCGTTCAGTCGCCTGCATTTGGTTCCTTTCGACGTCGCCATCTCACGCTCCTGATCCGCTTTACTTTTTAGACGAATTTCGTCTAGAAAAGCATTGATCACTTCATTTGTCAGCCACGCACGTTCTGGTTCAGGCTCTGTCTCCAGTTTCTTAGTGCCAGGAGTTTTCTCATCATCGGTAAACGAGTGGGAGATTACGTTACAACTCGCCACATACTCTTCGGATTCATCCGATGAGCTCTCTTCATCATCTCCCTCTTGAAAGATGTGGTTGAGGAACTCTTGTAGTATGACAGGAGTTCGCGCCTTTTGATTGTATTCTTCCAGCGCGTCGATTTGCTTTTGCAATTTCGTGTGCTCGTTTCCAAGCTTCGCGGGCTTCTTGGATTTCTTCTTCTTTTTCTTCGAAGATTTTGACGGCTGGGCGTGAGTATTTTGGCCCTCATTGCGAGTCTTCGCGGTTGGGCGGTGCTTCACCATCCCTTCGATAATTTGAGGTTCAAGAGGGTCCTTCCATTCGATCGCAGGGCACGCATGAAGGTCTCTCAGCATTCTTTTGGTTTTAGTTGATAGCATGACCTCCCATGGAGCTTCTTCAATAAAGGAGCAGGTTGCCCCCGGTGTATCTGCTTTTTTAGGAGTATGCGGTTGTGGTGGGTTCACTTCCACTTTTCGGATAATATAAACTTCCCCTGGAGGTATTGATCTTCAATCCATCCTTTGAAGATGAAGCAATCTTCAATCGGATGACTTACCGTTTGATGGTAAGAGCAATAGTTAGGGTTATTCACCTCGGTGGGTTGCGGCGGTCGCCTTGGATTTGGTAGGTTTATAAGTCTGTTACGTATTGCTAGCTCGAATAACCGTTTCGTCTTGTCTCGTGGGAAAGAGTAGGGACGTTTCATCTTCTCATTATAATACCGGCGTCTTTCTTCCAGTTGATCTGCCGTTTTCGGGGCGTTAGGTTGCTGTTGGGCATTCGCGACGAAGGTTGCCCTTCCTTTACCCTTGTCATTCCGCGGTTCCGTCTTCGGGGGAGGTGGTCTATGACCCATCTGGTCCATCTGAGCCAACTTGTCGATTAAAGCCTGGAATATGGTTGGCTTAAAGAACATCATAAACTGGGAGATAGTTGCGTGGGGGTCTAGGGTTCCCATGAACATGCCCACTGCGGGTGCTTCCTCAATGCGCTGTTCGCATCTCGACCACAAATTCCGCCAGCGTATAGCATACTGGACCCAGGTTTCGCCTGGTTTTACCCTGGCGTTAATCAATGCAGTTATTGGAGTGCGTTCGCTGGCACTTGCGAATCGCTGAGTGAATAACAGCTCCATTTCAGCGAACGTTTTGATAGAATCGTTCGGGAGTTCCGAATACCATTCGAACGCTGTTTCTGATAAGCTACCCATGAACTGGCGGAGCAACAGTTTATCATCACCGCCGGTGTTACCGCAGAGGGCCCGGAACTGGGCGACATGTTGATGGGGATTGTCGGTCCCCTTGTACACGTGGAATTTTGGTATCGTATAGCCTTGCGATTATTTGATTTGGTCGTACTAGCTCGGATATGGCCGCCCCATTTTTACGACTTGACCAGCTGCCTCAGTCGCATGATGAACCCGGATTTGCTGGGCTATGTAGTCAACCAAGTCAACCTTAGAGATTGCCTCCTCCTTGGCCGTTGAGGGGGCTGGTGGTTGATTTGACGTTTCTCCTCGATCGTCTTCAAGAACGATCGGGGGATCCTCGGCGGGTAAGTCCTGCTGGATCATCATTCCTATCATATCTTGGAAGAGAAGGCCCATACGTTGTATGTTGGCTGCTTGTTCAGCAGCCTCTTTGTCCTTTTTCTCCAGTATTCGGCGAAGGAATTCAGCGTCGGTTTCTTCCTCCTGGCGTGCATCCGAGGACGTTTCTGGGCTTTCTTTTGGCCCGGTAAGTGCGGCCATAGCATTCATCATTTCCTGAAGCTTTTGTTGCTGCTCCTGGGCTTTCGTCACGGATCGGGTAAGTGGTCGGTGGCCTGTAGAAGTGCGGCTTTCCTCCTTTCCAGAGGCCATGTAAACAGTGTGCACCACCATGCCTCCAGACTTAGGGCGTCTGGGCTCAGTGCTTTTAGCCGTCGTTGCACGCTGGGGGGTCTTCTCTGGCCTCCTCCTTTTATGAGCCATGGGGGTTGAGGGGGCCGTTGAGGTGGGCGTCCAGACAGCCTTTTGGGGTTTAGCCTGGTGACCAGCTTCCTGTTGGATTTTCAGCTTCTTGTGCTGGCGGGAGGAGTTTGGATCGATGATCGAGTCTCGGGCCTGTCGCCAAACCTTATAGATTTTGGAAGACAGCCATTGAGGGGATCGGGGCTGTTCTGATTCTATTTCCACAACCTTTTTTAGTGGGGGAGGGGACTTTTTTAACACCGCAGTAGGAGAATTCCTCCGCACCTTATTTAGCATCTCGAAGCTGTTCCCAGTTGGAACAGCAGCATTAACTTCTGCCATCGGGGCTGATGGAGTTAGCCCGGAGGGGGAGTTGCCCCCAGCCTTCCTTACTCGGAGCCAATGGCGACGTCGAGCGTGTCGAGCGGACGGCGTTGGGTCAGCGGTAAGAATGGTTTCGTCTTGCCCCCTGTGTGGGTGGGGGGTCGCTGTTGGTGTTAGCCTATCAAAGACCGACGTCCTTTGGATAGCAGGAGCGGGAGATGAAGCCGTTAATCTTGTAAAGACCGACTTTTTGGCCAGGGAAGCCGCCTTGGCGATTTCGGGGGCAGGAGCGGCCACTTTCTTAGAAGCAGCCTCCTCTGAGATTGTAGGCCCTATGATGAGTTCGCAGGATTTCTGGCCCAATCTAGAGAAGACCGAGGCGTTGACGTTGGGCGACTCGTTGAGAGGAGCCGCGGCAGGGGTAAGACGATCAAAGACCGACTTCTTGAGAGCTTCCTTTGTCAGTACCGGCGCTTCGAAGCTTGATGATGGGAGTATAGTCCCAAAGAACAATCCGGTAGTGGCTTGAGTCACCTGGTCCACCGGCATTGTGAACAACGAAGCAGCTTGGGGGGTCCATAGGCTATACCTCCTGGAGAGGTAAAGCGTTGGTCGCAATTGCAGTCTGAGCAGTTGGAGGATTTCGCAGAAGTAGAAGCCATCGATCCTTTGCTTTCTGCAATAAGCAAGACGCCAATTCTTAGTATCTTGAAACCCAAGGGCAGCCATTAGCGAACCGCGATTGGTTCGCGAATCACGACACACGAAGTGTGGAGTGGAAAGTGGAAAAGGTCCCACCGGGCGTGCCAGAATCTGTTCCCCTCCGAACGGCGGCCTGGACTCGGGCGTCCATGCCTGAGGTTCGGGGCAGATGCTAATTGGTGTTATCCGTCTACCTCTCCGAAGATGCCAAGTTTATCCATGGCACCGTGCATCGGAGGCTTAGACGGATACGGCCGATGTAGCAGACTTCATCAGATTCCCCCTCGTGGAGGGGTTTTTGATTGTGGGGACGCTTTTCCCTGCAGGCGCAAGCCCCTGCAGTTAATTACGCTACCGCATCGCGGTAACAACTTTCTCCTTCTCCAGCTGGTCACTTCGTGTCGTGGGTGTTTGTTACATGTTTTATTGCCCGTGGATTGTTTACGGAGACTGAGTTGTGTCGTCGCCCGTAGGGCGTGGACTAGTCCAAATCCGTGTTTATCTTAGATTTGGGTTTGGGGGTTTGGTTTGAGGATACGTCAGCCATACTTGAGGCTAAGATCAACTCAAACGTTTGTTAAGGATACGCTAGTCTAATGTTGAGACTAAGATCAACTTAACGGGATCATTTAGATCCGACAAGGGAGTATTTTAGGCTCCATTGTTCCAGTTTAGGGACATAGTGGTCCATTGTATATGTGGCCGTCGGGACCCGTCACCTCTCTGACGACGTTGAAGGATTACAACGACGGATGTTAGAGGAGTTCAGAGATGTACCCTCGAGCCAGAGTTAATTTGGGGGATTCATAGTCCAGTCTGTTTGAAGGTTTAAGGATACGTTAGCCATCTTTGAGGCTAAGATCAACTTAAACGGGACCGTTTAGATCCGACAAAAGAGCATGCGGGGCTCTATTGTTCTAGTTTAAGGACATTGCGGTCCATGGGTAGTTTAAGGACATTGCGGTCCATGGGTAGTTTAAGGACATTGCGGTCCATGGGTAGTTTTAAGACATCTCGGTCAAGGTTAAGGACGTCGTAGTCCATGGGTTTAAGGACTCCACAGTCCGGTATGTGCTCTGGATGCTTCACACGGGTTCACTGCCGTGCTTGGCGAGGACCAGGCTCCGCTCTGGGCGTTTTCCGCGGGGTCAAAGAGTGACGTTATCCACGTTCCACGTAACCAGGAATTTTGCAATAGATGCTTCACACGGGTTCACTGCCGTGCTCGGCGAGGACTAGGCTCCGCTCTGGGCGTTTTCCACGGGGTCAAAGAGTGACGTTATCCGCGTTCCACGTGACCAGGAATTTTGCATTAGACATGGGTTTAAGGACCCCACAGTCCATATCGATGTGTGGTCGTCGGGACCCGTCACCTCTTTGAAGACATTGAGGGATTACAATGCCAAGTATCAAAGGAGTGAAGAGATGTACCTTAGAACCGGAATGGATTAAATAGTCCTTAGCCCAATTTGGGATCAAGACCCATTAATTGTATCATGAGCCCATTGGCCCAGTTAATCACAAATTGAGGACTTATGGCCATCTTGGGCTAAGTCCAATCAGGAGAGGCTTTGCCTCCATCCACTTGGCCAATTGGGCCAAAGCCTAGTGTTAAACACTACAGGGCAATCAGTGTTGAACACTGGGAATGAGATTGACAAATTAGTGTTTAGCACTAAAGATAATTGGTGTCAAACACCAGCAACAGGGCTTTCAAATTAGTGTTAAACACTAAAACAGATCAGTATCAAGCATCGGCAACAGAGCTCTCAAATTAGTGTTAAACACTAAGGTAGTCAGTGTTGAACACTGCAAATAAAGTTCTTTGATTGGTGTTGAACACTAAGGCCCAACAGTGTTTCAATACTGGATTCGAGAGTTCCAATTTAGTGTTAAACACTAAGGAAAAAGGGGTCACGTGGCAACACGTGAGAGCGTCCTCTCTCCATTAATTCTGCTGAGATTATCGCATCTTTCAGAGCATCACGTGCCATCACGTGACGGGCATTCATATACTTATGTGTTAGAGCTTCTGTCAAGGGTCACGTGGGTCACGTGGGGGACTGCCTCAAAGGGCTTTCTGTAGATCTTTTGGGGGGGTCACTTCGTGGCACGTGACCCTGCCTTCATGTATGTTGTTTAGAGGCTCTGTTAATCTTTTTTCAGGAATTAAATTCCTCGAGCTTTAAATTTCAGAGGAATTAAATTCCTACTTCCGTTTGAAGACTTATATTCTGGAGTAGAGTTGAACTTTGAATCTTCTGTAGGAATTAAATTCCTCGTATATGTGAAGAACTGAATAGGGTTAAACCCTAATAAAAGCTTTTTAAGGAATTAAACTTCCATTCCCTGTTAAATTATGATTAAGGGAATTAAATTCCCGTTGTTTCAACAGAACTAAGTTCTTAATTAGGGTTAAACCCTGTCTTTCTCTGTTCTGAAGGAATTAAATTCCCATGACACAGGGTCAAGCCCTAATTTTATTTTAAAGGAATTAAATTCCTATAGTTCTGTGAGAATTAAATTCCCGTGCTTCCATTCCCTCTCTATGTTTTGGATCTGCATGGCAGGATCTCAACCCATTGAGAATTAAATTCTCAACCTAAAGGGGAGATGTGCACTTTGCAGATCCTCTATCAAATAGAGAAGAAATGTGTTCTTCTGTTTTATATTATCAGAGTTAAACTCTGTTGAGAATTAAATTCTCTTTCTTTCAAACAGCCTTCCCTTTCTTACCTAGGGTTTTCTTTTGCAGAAGCTCCAAATTCCTCAAAATATCAAGGCTCCCTCCTTATTCTCTCCCTCTGCGTATCTCCCTTTTTTTGTCTCCTGGCTCCTATTTATAGGAGAAGCAGCCGAATCAATTAGTTTTTGATGAATCTTCATTAAGAGATTTGATTTGCATCCATCATTCATTTCTGACCTTTGGATTATTAGGTGAATTTTATTCACCATTGGATTTCAAGTCCCGGGATTCTCCTTTGTTATTTCGGTTAGATTTAAAGGGGAAATCTTTCCAAACTCGAGATTTTCCTATAGATAGATGATATTTAATCATCTCTGAATCTTTAATTCGATCGGTTCCAGATAGTCACTTTCCTTTGGAAAGATTTGAATCTCCTTCAGCATTTAATTCTGTTGACAAAATGGGCTTTGAAAGCCGGTCACGTGTAACCACGTGACCCATGGTCACGTGCGGGCACGTGACCCCCTTGTAACGAGCCCTTTTCTTCTTTTGCACTCTGCCTTCTTCTGCTGCTTAGCCGTCACGTGCCACCACGTGACCCCTGGTCACGTGTGAGCACGTGACCCTCGTCTGGAGCCTTTTCTTTGGTTTAATCAGGGAACCGGTGTACCTTTGACGCTTGCATTTAAATGTCACATGTCTACACGTGACCCTGGTCACGTGGGAGCACGTGACTCTTTCTGAAGTCCCCTTTCTTCAGTGTAGTCAGAAAACTGAACTTGCCTTGATGATGCGTTTAGGTGTCACGTGCCAACACGTGACTGCTGGTCACGTGTAAGCACGTGACCCTCTTCTGAAGCTTTTCCCAGAAGTTTTCCTGATTTTAAATCAGGAAACAAGCGCAACCTCCACCCCAATACCGGGAGAGACGAATCCCCTGCCGATCCGCTCACGTGCCTCCATGTGGCTCGGGACTGTACCCAAAAACTACCTGTTTGCACGACTCCTTTGAGCCGTGGTAGGGTAGAAATCAAAGCACAGTGGGAACTCACACGAGACAAATTATGACCTCAGGTCGATGAACTAACCTGTACACATGTCACCAGGGAACTGCTATCTGACGATATGTATAATACCAACTAGCAGGTTCTCGGCGAGTCCTGTCCGGTGTACTCATAACCCAATGAGCACCTGTATACATCTTAGGTGATCCAACTGACACCAGTGGCTTGTGAGACCGGCCACCGCCCCTCGTCGGGGTCTCGACTGTATACACTAGTCTACTCCGGAGTATCGATGCCCTGTCTCGAAACTCCCACGACTAGGGACCACTATTAAGGATATGCTTATAGACAACCCAACTCTCACGTATATGATCGCCCTCATACTGTTGGTAGTCAAGCAAGATCCTAAGGGCTTTATCAAAGTGTAATCGTGATCAGTCACCTGAACCTATACACGACTGATAAAGGCAAACCAGATAGCATACTATCATCTCGAGTAAGACTGTCCTACCGGTATAGGTCCTCCCCAATCATTGCAATCACGTACCTGCGATCCAATAATTGACTTTGAGGGCACTATATCCAACATATTATACCTATCGTCAGATAGCAGTTCTCCGGTGTCACTGGTACAGATTAGTCTGTAGACCCTAAATCGTCATAGAGTCTCGTGTGATTCCTACTGTGCTTTGATTTCCACCTTACCACGTCCAAGAGGGCGTGCCAAACGGTGGCTTTTAGGTACAGTTCTGAATCACATGGAGGTAATGAGCGATAGAAGGGGTTTCGTCTCTCCCGGTATAGGGAGTTGATGTTGTGCTGTGTTCGATTGGCTATAACTGGAAGTCCCTGGCCAGGGCTGATATGGAGATTTACTGGTAAGAGTTATCAGTAGTTTCTCGACCCGTTATGAGCCTTACATCGACACGACTTATCGGTTACTGGGGTCTGACGTTTACCACCCCTAGACTAGATATGCAACATATCAGACAATGAGATCGGACTGTACGGTAGTGTTTACTGATTGGATTTGCTGGAGAATGTACAGGCTTGCTTGTTGATCTTCTGATTGCTCAATACACGGGTGGCTGTTATGTTTAGCTGACCGCTTGCAGCTTGTGGGTGTTTGATATGATCATCACCCACTGCCGGCGTATTGACGATTCTTTAGATTCCTACACAGAGGTTTCCTGGCTCAGGAAAAACGGAGTAGGAGCACATATGTGATATGTGTGGGACCGAGAATAATATGCTATGAGATACCGTATTCTATTCTCGCGATATATGATATCGGCCGGGTATATGTGATATAGCCGGGTCATCGGATCAAGTGTTGATTCGATGAATCGGTACATGTTATATTAGTCGGTTATATGCTATATAGCCGGATTGTCGGATCAAGTGTTGATTCGATAATTTAATGTATAATTATATATGTGATATATTACATTATGTTAACTAATATAAGCTCGCTTTATTGATTCATTTTCTCACCGGGTAATACATTGATATATATACGATATATGTTAATTGTATTATTTTCTTTTGTTACAAAAATATATTATATATGTGATATATAATATTATAACAGGTTAGGGTTACAAATGCAACATGATTTATGGAGATTAAACAAGTTAAGGTTTGATTTGGGTTAGCATTTGAGTTAGCTTTTTCATGAAGCTTTCTTTTGTTTTTAGCTAGGATATTTTGTGTAGTTATTTTTTAACCCAACCCAAACCCTTAACTCTAGTTCATTCTCTACATGAGTTAAAGCCTTGATATTATTAACTCATGGTTGTCATTTGTAACCATAACAATATTCATTATTCATCACAAAAGCTTTCTTCTTCTTCTTCCTCCTTGAAAAAGGTTTTTAGCTTTTTGTGAAGTAATGATTTAAAGTGAGAAATTAAAAACAAAAGAGTGTAAAATTCCTACTTCATCACACTCATCTATTCTAGCCACTTAGATTAGAGTGTTCACTTCACTAATACTTGATTAGAGAAGTGAGAGCTTGAGTTTGAGATTCTTCAAGGTAGATCATCTTCGAAAAGGAAGACTTCAAACAAGAACGGATCATTCGACTTGTGGAGCCTCTCTTGAGTCCGGGAGATCATGGATCACGGCAAAAGGACTACTACTCGGAGATTATGAAGCGAAGGAACGGACTACAAATGTTGTAATCCCTTTCTCTTAGATGTAAAATATTTTACATGCATAGTTAACCCTAATTCTCTAGTTAAGATCTTAGTTAGGGTTTGTTTAGCACCCCAAAATTTTCAATATGGCATGTGTGATGCCTTCCTAAACCTTTCTAAGGTGCTATGATAACCCTTCAAATTCTAGAGTTAGGAGACCCAGACTCGACGCCTCGAGATGGTCTCACACTGGACTCTAGAACCCGGTTACTTGTGCTCCCCTCCTTGGGTCTATCCTAATGCGGAAAAGTAAATAATATACATCAACGGTGACATCTTCCTCAACTGGAAGTGCCCCAATAAAAGAATATTACATACAAGTTTTTACATGAATGAAAATGAAAAACTCCCATCTCGCTTAAAAAACCCTGGCTATTCAAACACGACGGTCCAATATAACATATCCCAACAACACATAACATCACATGTCATCAACGTAAGTAAATATGCATATCCCAATTGTTGTTTACATATAGCAACGAAACTGGCGATACACCACATATTACACTTACGGTCGCAGAAAAGAAAGTGAAAAACTACAACAATTGGGATCCGCAACCACCTTGGACATCATAAACCCAATGTATCACATACTTTGGATTTCATGCCCAACCAAATGAATTCCTTAGACATCACATGCCTAACAATTATAAACCCTGCATTTTAGTCTCAATATTGAAAACACTTTCCAATAATAGGTCGGGCAATTCAACAAGATTCCCGACATCCTGATCGAATGTGTTAGTGTATATGCCCTAGAGGCCATTACTGTATCATACTGGATTGTATATTACTTGATGGAAGCTTGGGATATTCACCTTGTATTGACATTCTTGCTCAAAATGGTAGTATACTACTTGGTTTGTTTCCGCTTTAATGTGTACATGTGTTTCTTTTAGCATATCGACTTTGCACATTAGTGGAGCCCTTAGGATCTTTGCTTGATTACCAGCGTTGTGATGGCAGTCACACTCGTGGGGGCTGGGTAATCCATAAGCACATCCTTATGCAGGTCCCTAGTCGCAGGACTATCGAGACATGGCATCGATACTCCGGAGTAGACTAGCGTATGCGCTTCTTATCCCAGCTTGGGAAACTGTCTATCCCACAGCCGTCAGTACGTCGTACTTGAGATAGTATTCGGGTGCTCGTTAGGTTACGAGTACACTGGACAGGACTCGTCAGGAACTGTTCGTTGGTATTATATCTATCGTCAGTTATCAGTTCCCAGGTGACATGAGTACAGTTTAGTCCGTTGACTTGACACTGTCACTTCGCCTCGAGTGTGTTCCCACAGTACTTTGATTACTACCTTACCACGGCTCAAAGGAGTCGTGCAAACAGGTAGTTTTTGGGTGCAGTCCCGAAGCACTTGAAGGCAGTGACGGTTAGACAGGATTCGTCTCTCCCGGTATTGGGGGTTGATATCGCGCTGTGTCTAGGAGAGCCATTACACAAAGTCCCTGGCAAGGGCAAGCGAGATAGACTGGTAGGTTTCCAGTATTATCTCAGGTGTTCTGGGCTACACTCCGACACGACTTGTACCGCTAGTAGGGGACTGACGTTTACCGCCCCCCTAGGCCCTCCATGCGATGTTCTTAGACGAACAGACCGGACTGTACGGAGACTGTCACATACAGGCTCAGTAGGAGTTCAGATGGGTTTACCTCGTCAGTCTTCTTATCGGCATCTACCTGGGGGCCGTTACGCATAGCTAGTGCCGCTTGCGGTCTGTGGTTAAACCCACTGCCAGCGTAGTGTCGAGTCTTTAGAGTCCCACACAGAGGGTTATTCGCCTTTGGGCAAAACAGAGTAGAGGTCACATGGTTTTGCGACAGGGTTTGTTCACATCTTCGCACTTGTGCACGTTTGGCATCCGGACAGACATTACTAGCGGGCTCTGGTTTGAGCCAGATCCTAGTATATATTTTGGGATTAGTTTTGTCTCATATTATTCATGTTTCTCGGAACACGAATGCGGGTGTGTATGTACAGTTGATTGAGGCGGAGGAAGAGGATTTTCATTAGGGTTTTGGAACGGGTGCGTATGCACTGTTGACAGTCATCTTTTTCCAAACCCTAATGAATTTGTGATATATCAATTAATAATATTAATTAAATGAAATTGTGTCATGGTTGGGTTTGTTGACTTGTTGACCAAGGTTGACTAGTTGACCATGGTTGAAACTTTGACCATCATCATTACACATCAAAGATGCTCTTTGATCTTTGCAAAAACCATTTAATGTGAAATGATAATTGTCTCATCAAACCAACCATCAACTTTTTCATTTGATTAAAATTATTAATTTGATTAATTCACTTATATTGTTATGGTTGTAAAACTATTCTCATTCTATCATAACCATTCTCTCTCTTCCTTTCATCTTCCTCCTCCTCTAGTTCAAGGAGAATCATTCTCATGAGTTGAGAAACCTTTCCTTGGAGATAAAACACCCAAAGCCACTCTCTACTCATCCTAAGGTTGAAGGTCTATCAAGCCGGACACTTTAGTTCTCTCAAGATCGAGAAAGGAGCTCAAGGTAGAAACCCTCAGGTGGATCCATCTTCGACAAGAGAAGGCAACGAGGAAAGCACCATCCGACCACTACAAAGAGTCCAAGAAGAAGGAGTTTGAGTTGAGGTATAACCCCTAACCGAGTAGATAACTCTTTTGTTAGTTGCTAGTGTGTAGTTTAGCCAAGACCCGTTTTCGTAGTCCATGTTACCTAAACCCTAAAAATCGTTTTTCATCGTTTCCGCAAACCCGTAAGAACCGGGAGAGGTAACGTGGACTTACAGTGCTATCAGAGCCAAACTAAACACACCCTAGCATGTTAGCAAAGTATCTAGAATTTCGACCGGACAAAAAACCGCGAAACACCCCGGAAAATCCTAGTTTCTGCCGATTTTTATTTCTACTCCAAAAATAATAAATCAAGTCTTAAAAATCGGCTCAGGCTTTTTTATGAACAGGCAAGAAAAACGATCCAGCGAACCGACCGACTCACCGCGGTTCCACGGAAGAAGTTTGCTTCTGCCGCGGATCTAAGGCCGAGTTAACTCGGCCGTGGATCGTTTCTCCTGCAGTTTGCTTCTGGTGATATTTTGTGATTTTTGAGATGGTTTGTTTCTGCCCAGAATTTCCAGAGAACAAGTTTGTTTTTGGGGTGGTTACAAATCCGTATTTTGGTCGATTTTCCGTAGACTTTGGCTAATGGGTTGTATATGTAATGTTATATATGTATTGAACGTCTGCTAATCGCTATACATCGATTAGTGGGGGTTATACATATCTATGATCTGTAATGTTGTTGGTTTGTGTATATGAATTCGTTGGATTGTCACGGATGAATAGCCGGGGGTTGTGAGATGAGAGTTTTTCCTTTTATCTTTCAATTCATGTAATATGTAAATTGATGTAGTATTATTTGTATGGACGCACAACCGGGTCGGGGTTGTAGCCATCATTGTATAATTTCTTTTTACTGTTTTTGCTCCTAGGATAGACCCAAGGTGGGGTGCACAAACTACCGGGTATCTCGAAGTGCCGAGTGGCCTACTCACGAGTTGAGGGAGGTTGATTCGCTTCGGGTACTTGGCGGGTAGTTTGCCCCACCCGTAGGGGTCTAGGGTGGGGTTTGGCTATTCATCGCAACCGTGTAATCCGCTCTTCGTTACAGGCTCGTACGAAATGAGGATTCCTAGTATATCCAATGTGTTCATCTGTGATCTGGAATGGCTATCATTGCATGTGACGAATGTTTATATATATCTATATGATATTTATTTAGGCGTTGCTTATGTTTTGGATCCGCGCTAGTCCAGCCCCCGCTCTGTCGTTAGTTAAGTAACCTAACGGGTGATGACGGGATCCCGTGGAGAATGCGGATGGCATAAGCGTACGTCATATTTTCGTTGTTTTCTGCAATGGTAGGATTAAATGATGGGACGCATTGGAATTAATGCAAGAAAAAAATAAACCAAGTAAAAGTCGTTGGAACACTTTGAAAACCACTCGGTTCTTTTCAAAGCCAAACTTTTAAATGCGGAGATTGAACCACTCCTTTTGAAAGCTATCTCGTTCCATCGATTATATCAAGTTCACTACGTTCACGGTTTCGCCAAAACCATTCGTAGCCCTCCGTCGTTTCACATGAATGGTCAATAAGTATTCAAGCTATGTTTGTTGGCCAAAGTCAAGGCATAATGATTGGTAGCTATTGGGTATTCATGTGCAGCATAGATAGATGTGTTGGTTTGGGGCCGTCGTTCTACCTTGTTGGCCAAAGTCAAGGGTATGTGCGGGTGGGCTCAAATTAACCTGGAGAATGACGGGTAGAACTTGACATGTGACTTATGATTTGTTGGTCAAAGTCAAGGTCATAAGAGCATGGGGCAAAAATCCACATCGGGAGTTTCAAAAGAACTGAAACTTGCTAGCACTGCATACCATTTGGAGTGTGATGATTCTGGTAGGATTCCTTCAGTTTTGTCATGCGATGATATTTGGATCCCGATCCTACTGTGAGTATATGCTACTCCTCCGGAACTTTATCACTTAACGATCAATGCTATAAACCAAGAAGGTGTCTAGAAAGGTGTTAGCGGGGCTACGCCCACAAGGAAAAGTGGTTATTTAATTAAGGAACTTCGCGAAAGCGTTGGAAAACCTCCCTCGAAGTACCGACACTGGCCTGGCTGAACGGTTAAGCAAGTATTGTACGGTGAGATTGATCCCGACTTGTTCTTCCTTTATGGTTTGAGGAGGGATTCGAGAGACAGTGGGAGCCATTCTGTTTAGACAAATTAAAAACCACTCTAAACTTGCAAGAGCATCATGCTAAAGTGTTTCTTCTCTCTCTCCTAATTGCAGCGACCAAACATCATGACTGGACTTAAGTTACTACTAGATAAAAACATACTGACAGGGCCAAACTACAAAGATTGGATCAGGAATGTCAAAATGGCAATCACTTATGACAAGTTGGGGTATCTTCTTACCACCAAAGCTCCCCCTGTCCCTGGTCCCAAAACCAGCGTCGCGGATAGGGAAATCCGTAAGACCTGGGAAATCGACTGCGCGAAGTCCAAGTGCCTCGTGCTTGCCTCTATGGACAACGAACATCAGAGGAGGCACGAGAATATAGACCTCGAATCCATATTTCTCCATACAAAAGAACTGTTGGAGAGTAATCTCGTATCGCCAGATACGAAGTGTCGAAGAAGTTGTTTTCGGCAAGATTGGCCGTCGGATCATCGGTAGCGGAACACGTGCTTAAGATGATTGGCTACATAGAGGAGCTCGCGGACCTTGGGACCACATTGGAGAATGAGCTCTATACGAACTTGATTCTTCAGTCCCTTCCTTCCACTTACGCCCAGTTCATTCTGAATTTCAACTTGCAAGAAAAGGAAGTTGAACTTTCAGAGCTCCTCAACATGCTGAGGAGTGCAGATGGCACCCTACAGAAAGGTAGGGAAACATCCACCTTGTTTGTAGGAGGATCTTCCTCTTCTAGGTCTAAGGCGAAAGCCAAGGGAAAGAAGAAGAAAACCCCTGCCAAACCAAGGGGCGGTGTTACTAAGATGGATACGAAGGGAAAGGCAAAAGCAACAAAGGTAGCGGGGAAGCTTGTGTAAGTCGATGTACTACACCCCAATACTTGTGGGGAGGCGGAATTTTCAAAAACGAACTTGTTTAGTGAACGAACATCGACTAACCGCTTAAATCGAAGCTAAACGATAACTAACCAAACACATAGTTGTTCTAAACTACTATGCTTAGGGATTATACCTTTCGAACCAAGTCCTTCGGCTTTACGATCTCCTCGTCCTCCTCGGCCTTCTCGATGTAGTAGATGATCCACCCGAGAGCAAAACTCCAAGCTTAGCCTCTAAACTTGAGGCAACTAACCTTCTTGGATTGCTAATCAAAGAAGATAGAGTGAGATAGAGTGAGGGTTATGGATTGTTTAGTCTAACTAATCCTTGTTCTCAACACATGAGGGGTGAGGATTAGGGTTTGAAGAGAGAGAGCTTGAGGAGAGAGAATGTGAATATAATTATCAAGTGAGAATAGTAAGTTATCATAATATATATGAAACTTTAAAATTCATCAATAAAAGAAAACAAATGATGAATAATCAAGTTTCACAAATATCTAATGGTGATTCATAACCATGACTCATTAAGCATTTATCATGCATTAATGATATGTATGAATCACTCTCATGACTCACTAAACCCATTTAATGCATATGACACCTAAACCTCCTTAGTCAACATCTTCTAGAAGCTATTTGCGTAATTACGAGAACGCCCCTCCGATCCGCAAAAATACGGAAAAACTTTAGACTGTATAAATCCAATAACCGGATACCAGTAACTGGCTTAAACCAAAGCCGACTGGTAAAAACTGTCCAAACGATGTAAGTGTGTAAACACACATACGCGTCCGAACCCTTTGTCGTAATACCATACGACCTCTATATCGTTTCGCCTGGAGTAGGAAACTCTCTGTGTGGGACTCTAGAGACTCGACTACTACGCTGGCAGTGGGTTTAACCACAGACCGCAAGCGGCACTAGCTGTACGTAACGGTCCCCAGGTAGTTGTCGATAAGAAGGCCGATGAGGAAACCCATCTGAACTCCTACTGAGCCTGCTGTGACAATCTCCATACAGTCCGGTCCGTTCGTCCAAGACTATCGCATATCGTGCATAGGGGGCGGCAAGCGTCAGTCCCCTAATAGCGGTATAAGTCGTGTCGGAGGGAAGCCCATTACACCCTGAGAAACTACTGGAACCTACCAGCAAATTTCGCTTGCCCTGGCCAGGGACTTTGCGTAATGGCTCTCTGACACAGCGCGATATCAACTCCCAATACCGGGAGAGACGAATCCTGTCTAACCGCCACTGCCTCCAAGTGCTCGGGACTGCACCCAACTGCTACCTGTTTCCACGACTCCTTTGAGCCGTGGTAGGGTAGCAATCTAAGAACAATGGGACACACTCGAGGCGAAGTAGCAGTGTCAAGTCTGCGGACTATGCTGTACTCATGTCACCTGGGAACTGTTCACTGACGACTGGTATAAAACCAACCAACAGTTCCCTGTGAGTCCTGTCCGGTGTACCCGTAACCCAACGAGCACCTGTATACTATCTCCAGTACGACGTACTGACGGCTGTGGGACAGACCATCTCCCCATCTGGGATGAGAAGCGTACACACTAGTCTACTCCGGAGTATCGATGCTCTGTCTCGATAATCCAACGACCAGGGACCTGAATAAGGATGTGCTTGTAGACTACCCAGCCCCCACTAGTGTGACTGCCATCACAACGCTGGTAGTCAAGCAAGATCCTAAGAGCTCTATCAATACGTACACTCACATATTAAGATAGAAAAACCAAGTAGCATACTACCATGTTTAGCAAGACTGTTATATACATGTGAATATCCCAAGCTTCCATTAAGTAATATACAAACTAGTATGATACAGTAATGGCCTTCTAGGGCATAAACACTAACAATCTCCCACTTGCACTAGGGCCATGTACTGGCATATCGAAGACCGATGATCTCGAGTAGCCTCTCGAACTGAATCTGAGGTAGGGCCTTAGTGAATGGATCAGCAATGTTATCTTCTGTATTTACTCTCTTTACCTCGATCTCCCGGCGATCTACGATCTCCCTGATCAGGTGATACCGCCTTAAGATGTGTCTGGACTTCTGATAGGACCTGGGTTCCTTCGCTAAAGCTATAGCGCCGTTGTTGTCGCAATACAGAGGTATTGGACCAACACTGGTAGGAACCACCTGAAGTTCTGTGAGGAACTTCTTCATCCAGACAGCTTCTTTTGCGGCATCGCAAGCAGCTATGTACTCCGCTTCCATCGTTGAGTCAGCAACGGTGTCCTGCTTGGAACTCTTCCAACAGACCGCCCCTCCATTGAGGGTAAAGACATAACCCGACATGGATTTGGAGTCATCCTTGTCACTCTGGAAGCCGGAATCAGCATAGGCCTAAACCAAGAACATCTCCTTAGTTCTTCTTAGGTACTTGAGAATGTTCTTTACTGCTATCCAGTGATTCTCCCCTGGGTTTGCCTGATACCGGCTTACAACGCTCAATGCGTATGCTACATCTGGTCTGGTACATAACATCGCATACATTATAGAGCCTACCGTAGAAGCGTAGGGTATAATCGACATGCGTTCCCTTTCCAAATCAGTCTTGGGAGACATCTCTTTGGAGAGGGTGATTCCGTGACAAGCCGGTAGGTTACCGCTCTTTGAATCTTCCATACTGAATCTTTTCAATATGGTGTCTATGTACCTGGACTGTGAAAGTCCCAACATCCTCTTTGATCTATCACGATAGATCTGGATCCCCAGAATGTAGGTGGCATCACCCAGGTCCTTCATGGAGAATTTCTGTGACAAGAATCTTTTGACTGACTGTAGCATAGGAATATCATTTTCTATTAGGAGAATGTCATCCACGTACAAGACGAGGAATACAACAACTCTCCCTACAATCTTACTGTATATGCATGGTTCATCTGGATTTTTGATAAAGTCGAATTCTTTGACAGTATCATCAAAACAGATGTTCCAACTCCGCGATGCCTGCTTTAGTCCATAAATGGATTTAAGCAGCTTGCATACTTTACCGCTGCTCCCACTCTGAATGAATCCCTCTGGCTGATCCATATAGACGCACTCTTCTAAATTTCCATTCAGAAAAGCCGTCTTTACGTCCATCTGCCAGATTTCATAATCATGGAAGGCAGCAATAGCAAGAAGGACCCGAATGGATTTCAGCATAGCCACTGGAGAAAAGGTTTCGTCATAGTCCAAACCAGGTCTTTGACGGAAACCCTTTGCAACAAGTCTAGCCTTATAGGTTTCAACCTATCCATCTACACCAATCTTCTTTCTGAAGATCCACTTGCATCCTACGGGTTTCACCCCATCTGGAGCAGTGTCCAAAGTCCATACTTTGTTAGTGTACATGGACTCTATTTCGGTCCGCATTGCATCCAGCCATTTTACCGAGTCACCGCTCTGAATGGCTTGCTGGAAGCTAGTAGGGTCGTCATTATCAATGACGCAATCTTCTCTATCCCCGTCTATGAGAAAACCTTAGTATCTCTCGGGCGGATGAGACTGCCTACTACTTCTGCGGATATGCGCTGGTATGTCCCTTTCTTCTGAAACTTCTTGTTCCACCAAATTTTCAGTAACAGCTTGTGGTTCTGGAATTTCTTCCAGTTCTACTGCGCTCCCACTCTTCTGATTTTCTAAAAATTCAGTTTCTAAGAAGCGGGCATGACGAGAAACAAAAACCTTTTGTTCCTCTGCATAGTAGAAGCAATATCCCATTGAATTCTTTGGATATCCCACAAACTTATACTCTACTGAGCGTGCCTCGAGCTTGTCCGGATGCTGCTTTTTTACAAAAGCTGGACATCCCCATGTCTTCAGGTACTGAAGATAGGGTTTCTTCCCACTCCACATCTGATATGGCGTGGTAGGCACAGTCTTGGTTGGAACCTTGTTCAAAAGATATGCCACTGATTCTAGCGCATAACCCCAGAATGATCGCGGTAACTCAGCCTTACTCATCATGGAACGAACCATATCTAATAGGGTTCGATTCCTTCTTTCCGATACACCATTGTGTTGTGGTGTGTATGGAGGAGTAAGCTGAGAGAGAATTCCTTTCTCTTTTAAGTAACCCAAGAACTCGGCACTTAAGTATTCACCACCTCGATCAGATCTCAGTGTCTTAATACTTTTGCCTGTTTGGTTTTCCACTTCATTCTTGTATTCTTGAAATTTCTCAAAGGCCTCGGATTTATGCTTCATCAAGAAGATATGTCCATACCTAGAGAAATCATCCGTAAAAGTAATGAAGTAGGAATAACCACCTCGCGCATGTGTAGACATTGGACCGCACACGTCACTGTGTACGAGTCCTAAGAGCTCGCTCGCTCTTACTCCGTGTCCAGAAAACGGAGTCTTTGTCATCTTTCCCATGAGACAAGATTCACAAGTGGCATAAGATTGATATTCGAACGGATTCAAATATCCTTCTCTATGTAACTTCGTTAACCGTGTTTCATTGATGTGACCTAGTCTACAATGCCATAAGAAAGCCTGATTCACTTCTGGAGACTTTCTTTTAAGTGTGTTCTGGAAATTGAAAACCTGAGCTTGATTTAATACGTATATACCGTCATCTAATGTACCGGACCCAATCAGAACTTGATTTAGGTGGATGTGAACTACATCGCTTACGAATGTAAAGTCATATCCCTCTCTTGAAAGTGAGGACACTGATATGATATTACAAGTCAAACTAGGTACATACAGACAGTTACGTAGAATCAATATCTTCCCACTTGTCAAACCTAGGCGATATTCTCCCACGGATTCAGCGTCCACGCTCATTCCGTTTGCAACTCTGAGAGACAAATCACCTATCCTTATAACTTTACGGTTTCTCAAAGCATGTAACGAATTACAGATATAAGATCCTGCTCCGGTATCAAGTACCCAGGAAGTAGAGTTAATTGACAAACAGTTCTCAATTACAAACACACTTGAGGCTGAAGCCACAACATGCTTCGTATCTTGGCTACTGGCTTCCAAAGCCCTGCAATCCTTCTGCCAATGTCCATTCCCACAACAATAGGAATGTCCCTCCTTACCTTTACTAAGTCCCGAAACTTTTTCTCTTCCCTTTCCTCCTACTTTGCTGACACCGTATATCGGCTTTGTAGAGGTCTTCTTTTTTTCACCCTTTGCTTTTGCCTTGGATGAAGAAGAAGAAGGTCCCCTATTAAGCAGAACTTGTGTCTCCCTGGTTTCTTTCAGGGTGAAAGTAGAGGGTAGGGACTGTGGAAATAAGTCAGTATATGACCTGTTTCCCAACGTGGTCTCCAGGTCCTTGAGCTCATCAATACAGCTAGTCATCGTAAGGACGTCGTCCCTTACAGATGACCCGTCAGCCGACCACGCTTGAATAAATTCGTTCGAGGCCTCATATCCTGCGATATGAGATTGCTCTCCATATAAATCTTTGTTATGGAGAAAGATGGAAACAGAGTCCATCTTCTCGTGCTGCTTCTGGTATATACCATCAACTGAAGCCAACACGAGGCACTTGGCTTTCGCTTTATTCTTTTTCTTTGTCTGACGGATATCCATATCCGCGACGGTGGAAACTGGACCTGGGACGGTGGGATCTTGAGTAGTAATAGGGTGGTCCAGCTTGTCATAGGCAATGGTCATCTGGACAGACCTTTGCCAGTCATATAAGTTAGATTCAGTCAACTTGTTATCTAGATGTAACCTAGTCATGGTCACAAGGTCGCTGCAATGAGAGAGAGAGAAGAAAACACTTTAGCATGATGCTCTTGCAAGTTTAGATTGGTTTTTAATTTATCTAAACTGGATGGCTCCCACTGTTTTTCGAATCCTTCCTCAAACCATAAAAGAAGAATTAGCCAGGACTATTCTCACTGTACAATACTTGCTTAACCGTTCAGCCAGGCCAGTGTCGATACTTCGAGGGAGGTTTTCCAACGCTTTCGCGAAGTTCCTTAATTAAATAACCTCTTTTCTCTGGGGGGCGTAACCCCGCTGACACCTTTCTGGACACCTACTTGGTTTATAGCATTGATCGTTAAGTGACGAATATCCTGATAAGTAGCATATACTCACAGTAGGATCGGGATCCAAATATCATCGTCTGATAATGTTGTAGGAATGCTACCAACATTCATCAAACTCAAAATGGTATGTATCTCTTTGCAAATTTCAGTTTCTTTAGAAATTCCCGATATTCATTTTTGCCCCATGCTCTTATGACCTTGGCGTTGGTCAAAATATCATAAGTCACATGTCAAGTTCTACCCATCATTATCTTGTTAATTTGAACCCATCCGTACATATCCTTGACGTTGGCCAAAATAATCATACGACTGTCCCAAACTAACTCATCTATCTATGCAACAAATGAATATCCAGCAGCTACCAAACACTATGCCTTGGCGTTGGTCTAAATACATAGCTTGAATACTAATGAATACCCAGATGAAATGACGGAGGGCTACGAATGGTTTTGGCGAAACCGTGAACGTAGTGAACATGATATAACCGAAGGAACCTGATAGCTTTTAAAAGGAGTGGTTAAGGCTCCGCATTTAAAAATATCTGTTTTTAAAATTAACCGAGTGGTTTCTTTTAAATTGTTCCAACGATTAAAACTTTGGTTTATTTTCTTTGCATTATAGATAATGCGTCCCATAATTAACCTATCATTGCAGAAAACAACGAAAATACAACGTCCTCTTATGCCATCCGCATTCGCCACGGGGTCCCGTCATTACCCGTTAGGTTACTTAACTAACGACAGAGCGGGGGCTGGGCTAGCGCGGGTGTAAAACATAAGTGACCTCTAAATAGCTATCATATATATAGATATTTTACATTCGTCTGACGCAATGATATTCATTCCAGATCACAGATGAACTTAATTGGATTTGCAAGCAATCCGTGTTTGTTTTGAGCCTGCAACAAAATACGGATTACACAGTTGTGATGAATAGCCATTACCCCTCCCACGACCCCTACGGGTGCGGCAAACTACCCTCCCGGCAGTTTGTGCACCCCACCTTGGGTCTGTCCTAGGAGCAAAAACAGTAAAATGAAATAATACAACGGTGGCTACAACCGCAACCTGGAAGTGCCCCGCAAAATAATATTACAACAAATTACATTTACATCAAATGAATTAAATGATAACCCATCACATAACCCCGGCTATACATCACAACAGTCCAACACAGTTCATATGCACAAACAGATAAAATCCATTTCAGAAATGTGCAACCCCCTGCCAACTGACATACTAGCAGTTAGGGGAGGTTTACGAACACATTATACAATCACAGATATAATCCAACAAGAAAATACTGTATAATTTCGATCGATTAAACACTTTTAATTTTGCTCCAATACTTCTCTGTAAAACTGAAACCTGAGCAAAAATAAAATATTCCAGAAAATCCCAAATCACACAGAGAAGCAACACAGGGAATTTGGGTTCCTGACTCGGCAACTCGGCGGCGGAAGCGCGGCGGATCGGTGGGATCCGCCGCGGTTCCGCGGCTCGGTAGACGATTCAGGACCCCAAATTTCTTGGGTGTTCTTCTGGTGTCAATTTAAGCTTTCTGAACTTCCCTGAAAAATTTTTGGACTTCATTTAAAAATCGACAGAAACTGATATTTTCGGGCTTTTCCGGTTTCGTTTTTTCCGTTCGAAATTCATACAAATTTGCAAGTAAGTTATTTATTGTTTAGCGAGGCTCTGATACCACTGTAAGACGATGTACTACACCCCAATACTTGTGGGGAGGCGGAATTTTCAAAAACGAACTTGTTTAGTGAACGAACATCGACTAAACGCTTAAATCGAAGCTAAACGATAACTAACCAAACACATAGTTGTTCTAAACTACTATGCTTAGGGATTATACCTTTCGAACCAAGTCCTTCGGCTTTACGATCTCCTCGTCCTCCTCGGCCTTCTCGATGTAGTAGATGATCCACCCGAGAGCAAAACTCCAAGCTTAGCCTCTAAACTTGAGGCAACTAACCTTCTTGGATTGCTAATCAAAGAAGATAGAGTGAGATAGAGTGAGGGTTATGGATTGTTTAGTCTAACTAATCCTTGTTCTCAACACATGAGGTGTGAGGATTAGGGTTTGAAGAGAGAGAGCTTGAGGAGAGAGAATGTGAATATAATTATCAAGTGAGAATAGTAAGTTATCATAATATATATGAAACTTTAAAATTCATCAATAAAAGAAAACAAATGATGAATAATCAAGTTTCACAAATATCTAATGGTGATTCATAACCATGACTCATTAAGCATTTATCATGCATTAATGATATGTATGAATCACTCTCATGACTCACTAAACCCATTTAATGCATATGACACCTAAACCTCCTTAGTCACCATCTTCTAGGAGCTATTTGCGTAATTACGAGAACGCCCCTCCGATCCGCAAAAATACGGAAAAACTTTAGACTGTATAAATCCAATAACCGGATACCAGTAACTGGCTTAAACCAAAGCCGACTGGTAAAAACTGTCCAAACGATGTAAGTGTGTAAACACACATACGCGTCCGAACCCTTTGTCGTAATACCATACGACCTCTATATCGTTTCGCCTGGAGTAGGAAACTCTCTGTGTGGGACTCTAGAGACTCGACTACTACGCTGGCAGTGGGTTTAACCACAGACCGCAAGCGGCACTAGCTGTACGTAACGGTCCCCAGGTAGTTGTCGATAAGAAGGCCGATGAGGAAACCCATCTGAACTCCTACTGAGCCTGCTGTGACAATCTCCATACAGTCCGGTCCGTTCGTCCAAGACTATCGCATATCGTGCCTAGGGGGCGGCAAGCGTCAGTCCCCTAATAGCGGTATAAGTCGTGTCGGAGGGAAGCCCATTACACCCTGAGAAACTACTGGATCCTACCAGCAAATCTCGCTTGCCCTGGCCAGGGACTTTGCGTAATGGCTCTCTGACACAGCGCGATATCAACTCCCAATACCGGGAGAGACGAATCCTGTCTAACCGCCACTGCCTCCAAGTGCTCGGGACTGCACCCAACTGCTACCTGTTTGCATGACTCCTTTGAGCCGTGGTAGGGTAGCAATCTAAGAACAGTGGGACACACTCGAGGCGAAGTAGCAGTGTCAAGTCTGCGGACTATGCTGTACTCATGTCACCTGGGAACTGTTCACCGACGACTGGTATAAAACCAACCAACAGTTCCCTGTGAGTCCTGTCCGGTGTACCCGTAACCCAACGAGCACCTGTATACTATCTCCAGTACGACGTACTGATGGCTGTGGGACAGACCATCTCCCCATCTGGGATGAGAAGCGTACACACTAGTCTACTCCGGAGTATCGATGCTCTGTCTCGATAATCCAACGACCAGGGACCTGAATAAGGATGTGCTTGTAGACTACCCAGCCCCCACTAGTGTGACTGCCATCACAACGCTGGTAGTAAAGCAAGATCCTAAGAGCTCTATCAATACGTACACTCACATATTAAGATAGAAAAACCAAGTAGCATACTACCATGTTTAGCAAGACTGTTATATACATGTGAATATCCCAAGCTTCCATTAAGTAATATACAAACTAGTATGATATAATAATGGCCTTCTAGGGCATAAACACTAACAGCTTGTGGATAAGGAAGAATGCTTTTACTGTCACAAGAGTGGACAGTGGAAGAAAGATTGCAGGGCTTGGAAAGCCAGAACACAGGATCTGAAGCAGGTTGCGACTTCAGCTTCAGGTGTGTATGTTATTAAAAACTGTCTATCAATAAACTCTACGTCCTGGGTATTGGATACTGGATCAGGATCTCATATCTGTAATTCTTTGCAGGCGTTGAGAAAGCGTAGGTTTTTGAAAGCAGGTGACATGACCCTCAAAGTTGCAAATGGAGCTAGCATGGATGCTGAGGCCGTGGGGGACTATCACCTGGGAATGTCAGATGGACATGTTTTGGTTTTACGTAATTGCTTTTTTGTACCCAACGCAACTTGTAATATCATTTCTGTATCTTTGATTTCTAAAGAAGGTTAAGAATTTGTGTTTGTAAGTAATGTTGTAAACATTCACCTTAATCAAGTTCTGATTGGGTCAGGTACATTAAGCAATGGTATATACGTATTAAACCAACCACAGATTTTCAATGTCCAGAATACACACAAAAGAAAGTCTCCGGAAATAAATCATACTTTCTTATGGCATTGTAGACTGGGTCACATCAATGAGAGAAGGTTGACGAAGTTACATACAGAAGGATATTTGGATCCGTTCGAATATCAATCGTATGCCACTTGTCAATCCTGTCTCAAAGGAAAGATAATAAAGACTCCGTTCACTGGACACGGAGTGAGAGCGAGCGAGCTCTTAGGACTCGTACATAGCGACGTGTGCGGTCCAATGTCTACGCAAGCACGAAGCGGTTATTCTTGCTTCATTACTTTTACGGATGACTTTTCAAGGTACGGTTATGTCTTCTTAATGAAACATAAATCCGAAGCCTTTGGAAAATTCCAGGAATATAAGAATGAAGTAGAAAAACAAACAGGCAAAAGTATCAAAACACTGAGATCTGATCGAGGTGGTGAATACTTAAGTGCCGAGTTCCTGGATTACTTAAAAGAGAATGGAATTCTCTCTCAGCTTACTCCTCCATACACCCCGCAACATAACGATGTATCGGAGAGACGGAACCGAACCCTATTAGATATGGTACGGTCCCTGATGAGTAACGCTGAGTTACCACGATCATTCTAGGGATATGCACTAGAATCAGCTGCATACCTTTTGAACCGAGTTCCAACTAAGACTGTGCCTACTACACCATATCAGATGTGGTGTGGGAAGAGACCCTATCTTAATCACATTAAGACATGGGGATGTCCAGCTTTTGTCAAAAAGCAGCATTCGGACAAGCTCAAGGCACGCTTAGTACAGTGCAAGTTTGTGGGATATCCAAAGAACTCCAAGAGATATTTCTTCTATTGCGAAGAGGAACAAAAGGTTTTTGTTTCTCGTCATGCCTACTTCTTGGAAACTGAGTTTTTGGAAAATCAGATAAGTGGGAGAGCATTAGAACTGGAAGAAATTCTAGAACCACGAGCTATTACTGAAAGCTTAGTAGAACCAGAGGGTTCGAAAGATCAGGACATTCCAACGCCGCTCCGCAGAATTAGTAGGCAGTCTCATCCGCCCGAGAGATACTACGGTTTTCTCATAGACGGGGATAGAGAGGATTGCATCATTGATAGTGATGAGCCGACTAGCTTCCAGCAAGCCATTCAGAGCGTTGACTCGGTAAAATGGCTGGATGCAATGCGGACCGAAATGGAGTCCATGTACACCAACAAAGTATGGACGTTGGACATTGCTCCAGATGGGGTAAAACCCGTAGGATGCAAGTAGATCTTCAAAAGGAAGATTGGTGTAGATGGACAGGTTGAGACCTATAAAGCTAGACCTGTTGCAAAGGGTTTCCGTCAAAGACCTGGCTTGGACTATGACGAAACCTTTTCTCCAGTGGCTATGCTGAAATCCATTCGGATCCTTCTTGCCATTGCTGCCTTCCACGATTATAAGATCTGGCAAATGGACGTAAAGACCGCTTTTCTAAATGTAAATTTAGAGGAGTGTGTCTATATGGACCAGCCAGAGGGTTTCATTCAGAGTGGGAGCAGCGGAAAGGTGTGCAAGTTGCTTAAGTCCATCTATAGACTAAAGCAGGCATCGCGGAGTTGGAACATCTGTTTTGATGAGACGGTCAAAGAATCTGGCTTTATTAAAAATCCAGATGAACCATGCATCTATAGTAGATTTGTAGCGAGAACTGTAGTATTCCTCATTTTATACGTGGATGACATTCTCTTAATAGGAAATGACATTCCTATGCGACAATCTGTCAAAGGGTTCTTGTCACACAGGTTCTCCATGAAAGACCTGGGTGATGCCTCTTACATTCTGGGGATCCGGATTTATCGTGACAGATCCAAGAGGATATTAGGACTCTCACAGTCCAGGTACATCGACACCATACTGAAAAGATTCAGTATGGAAGATTCCAAGCACGGTAATCTACCGGCTTGTCACGGGATCACCCTCTCCAAAGAGATGTCTCCCAAGACTGATTTGGAAAGGGATCGCATGTCTATTATACCCTACGCTTTTGCGGTAGGCTCTATAATGTATGCGATGTTGTGTACCAGACCAGATGTAGCTTATGCACTAAGTGTGGTAAACCGGTATCAGTCAAACCCTGGGGAGAAACACTGGATAGCAGTAAAGAACATTCTCAAGTACCTGAGAAGGACTAAGGAGATGTTCTTGGTGTATGGCGGAAAAGACCTCCAGATCGAGGCCTTTGCTGACTCCAGCTTCCAGAGTGACAAGGATGATTCCAAGTCCATGCCGGGTTATGTCTTTACCCTCTATGGAGGGGCGGTGTGTTGGAAGAGTTCCAAACAGGAAACCGTTGCTGACTCGACGATGGAAGCGGAATATATCGCTGCTGCAGATGCCGCAAAGGAAGCTGTCTGGATGAAGAAGTTCCTCACGGAGCTTCAGGTGGTTCCTACCATTGTTGATCCAATACCGTTGTATTGTGACAACAACGGAGCTATAGCTTTAGCGAAGGAACCCAGGTCCCATCAGAAGTCCAGGCACATCTTGAGGCGGTATCACCTGATCAGGGTGATCGTGGGTCGCCAGGAGATCGAGGTTCGGAGAGTTGCTACGGAAGATAACACTGCTGATCCATTCACGAAGACCTTACCCCAGACTCAGTTCGAGCGGCTGATCGAGATGATAGGTCTTCGATACGCCAGTACATGGCCTTAGTGCAAGTGGAAGATTGTTAGTGTATATGCCCTAGAGGCCATTACTGTATCATACTGGATTGTATATTACTTGATGGAAGCTTGGGATATTCACCTTGTATTGACATTCTTGCTCAAAATGGTAGTATGCTACTTGGTTTGTTTCCGCTTTAATGTGTACATATGTTTCTTTTAGCATATCGACTTTGCACATTAGTGGAGCCCTTAGGATCTTTGCTTGATTACCAGCGTTGTGATGGCAGTCACACTCGTGGGGGCTGGGTAATCCATAAGCACATCCTTATGCAGGTCCCTAGTCGCAGGACTATCGAGACAGGGCATCGATACTCCGGAGTAGACTAGCGTATGCGCTTCTTATCCCAGCTTGGGAGACGGTCTGTCCAACAGCCGTCAATACGTCGTACTTGAGATAGTATGCGGGTGCTCGTTAGGTTATGAGTACACTGGACAGGACTCGTCGGGAACTGTTGGTTGGTATTATACCTATCGTCAGTTATCAGTTCCCAGGTGACATGAGTACAGCTTAGTCCGTTGACTTGACACTGTCACTTCGCCTCGAGTGTGTTCCCACTGTACTTTGATTACTACCCAACCACGGCTCAAAGGAGTTGTGCAAACAGGTGGTTTTTGGGTGCAGTCCCGAAGCACTTGGAGGCAGTGACGGTTAGACAGGATTCGTTTCTCCCGGTATTGGGGGTTGATATTGCGCTGTGTCTAGGAGAGCCATTACACAAAGTCCCTGGCCAGGGCAAGCGAGATAGACTGGTAGGTTTCCAGTGTTATCTTAGGTGTTCTGGGCTACACTCCGACACGACTTGTACCGCTAGTAGGGGACTGACATTTACCGCCCCCTAGACCCGCCATGCGATGTTCTTAGACGAACAGACCGGACTGTACGGAGACTGTCATATACAGGCTCAGTAGGAGTTCAGATGGGTTTACCTCGTCAGTCTTCTTATCGGCATCTACCTGGGGGCCGTTACGTACAGCTAGTGCCGCTTGCGGTCTGTAGTTAAACCCACTGCCAGTATAGTGTCGAGTCTTTAGAGTCCCAACAGAGGGTTATTCGCCTTTGGGCAAAACAGAGTAGAGGTCGCATGGTTTTGCGACAGGGTTCGTTCACATCCGCGCACTTGTGCACGTTTGGCGTCCAGACAGACATTACTAGCGGGCTCTGGTTTGAGCCAGATCCTAGTATATGTTTTGGGGTTAGTTTTATCTCATAGTATTCATGTTCCTCGGAACACGAATGCGGGTGTGTATGCACAGTTGATTGAGGCGGAGGAAGAGGATTTTCATTAGGGTTTTGGAACGGGTGCGTATGCACTGTTGACAGTCGTCTTTTTCCAAACCCTAATGAATTTGTGATATATCAATTAATAATATTAATTAAATGAAATTGTGTCATGGTTGGTTTGTTGACTTGTTGACCAAGGTTGACTAGTTGACCATGGTTGAAACTTTGACCATCATCATTACACATCAAAGATGCTCTTTGATCTTTGCAAAAACCATTTAATGTGAAATGATAATTGTCTCATCAAACCAACCATCAACTTTTTCATTTAATTAAAATTATTAATTTGATTAATTTACTTATATTGTTATGGTTGTAAAACTATTCTCATTCTATCATAACCATTCTCTCTCTTCCTTTCATCTTCCTCCTCCTCTAGTTCAAGGAGAATCATTCTTATGAGTTGAGAAACCTTTCCTTGGAGATAAAACACCCAAAGCCACTCTCTACTCATCCTAAGGTTGAAGGTATAGCAAGCCGGACACTTTAGTTCTCTCAAGATCGAGAAAGGAGCTCAAGGTAGAAACCCTCAGGTGGATCCATCTTCGACAAGAGAAGGCAACGAGGAAAGCACCATCCGACCACTACAAAGAGTCCAAGAAGAAGGAGTTCAAGTTGATGTATAACCCCTAACCGAGTAGATAACTCTCTTGTTAGTTGCTAGTGTGTAGTTTAGCCAAGATCCGTTTTCGTAGTCCATGTTACCTAAATCCGAAAAATCATTTTTCATCGTTTCCGCAAGCCTGTAAGAACCGGGAGAGGTAACGTGGACTTACAGAATGCTCGTCGGAAACTTTAGTAGACAGCCGCACCCCCCGATACTGTCGACGAAGTGCACTTAGGCGGAACACCGCGGCCACGAGCACCCGAACGGATAATTTTGGCAATGGTGTTCTCTTACAGTCACTTGGTCGGGGCTATGGGGCGTGGCTATCTAGTAAGGTTACCCGGCGAGTATCCGCGTACACTACGTAATTGCGACGGACTTTTGAACCACATCAAAATTCCATGGCAACCGATGAATTGAGACTAAATTACTAGATTTATAAAATTCAAACTAGTTATCATATAACTAATTATGTGGATTCTAAATATTGTATTACAATCACAGATAGCTAGACAATGTTAAACGTTTCGATCGAATCAACGAATTCTCAAATTCTCCCAGAGAGCTCAACACCTGAGTAGTGTTAGAAATACCCAGAAACATACCCCAGTACACATGGACCAGCAGCTGAATGGCCGTCCTAAGCCTCCATAGTGGCGCCGCGGAACCGCCGCCAAAAGCATGTTTTGGCCGCGGTTCCGCGGTCATTAAAGCGAGTTAGGGACTAGTTCTTCAGGTGGGTCCATATAATTACCTGCATGATTTTCTGAGAATTTTTAACATGGAAAAATCCAACTTTTTGGAAAATTTCCAGAGAGGGGGCAATATCGGGTTTTCGGAGTTCGTTCGAACTTCTAACTTCGCCTAGACAACTCCTAATGCTCTAGTAAGGCTCTGATACCATTGTAGGGTTCTAAGGCACAACCATAAGGTTTCACAAGGTATCAAACATGCTATATTTAAAAATCTAGTGTGCCAAACAACCCTAACCAAGGATCTAACTAGAGTTTTAGGAGCAAAACTAGAAAGTAAACAAACATTACATTAAGTGAATGAGGAATACAATCTTTGTAGACTGGTCCTTCACTTCTAAAGCTCCGTGTAGTAGTCTCTTCGGTGCGATCATGGAACTCCCGGACTCTTGCATGGAATCTCAAGGTGAAAGAAACGATCTTGCTTAAAGTCTTCAAGGCCGAAGATGATCTACGTCGAGGAGACACTGACTCAAGCTTCTACTTCACTAATGAGAGATTAGTGAAGCTAACACCCTATACTAAAGTACTAATCTAGTAGAGGATGATGAAGTAGGAAGTGGGCTCACTTTAGTTTTATTTTTCTCACAATATTTTCTCACTTTCTAAAAAGCTAGTGAGCTTTTTCTCAAGGTTGAAGAAGATGAAGCAAAGAAAAATGAGAATGAACTAATGAGGTGAGAGAATCAACCATGAGTGAGTTTCTATCATATAGCTAACTCATGTAGAGACATAACCATGGCTAAATTATAATGGTTAGGTTAATAAATATCTTAAGTAAAACAAAATTAGTGGACCAAGTCAATGCATCCATAAGCTTCTACAAGCTTCATGCATGTGTGTAATAACCGGGTCCTATAATACACTCCGTATTTTAATAAAACTTTGTTCTAATATTTTCCTATTTTTCCATATTTTTTTCCGCATCTTAAATAAATATTTTACCTATTTCTTCTATTTAAAATTTCCTTCTTCCTTCTCTTTAAATCTCAAATTCTATTTTAAACTAAATCCAAACATTTTTTATCTTAAATATTCAAACAGAAAATTCCACATTAATTGAAAGATGTTACCGTGCTATGATTACACTCTCTCTCCTCATATTTATCTTCATTAATAGCTCTTAATTTAGTTTTAATTCTTATTGAATTTTATTAAATGTCTTTAATGGTTAATTGGATGTTTTAAAAAAAAAACCCATCAACTCCTCATAATTTCCCCCCCGGTTCTCTTTCCTCTCTCCCACGTACACACTCTCTCTCTCCTCCCGCACTCTCTCTCCCTCTTCTTTTCCCGCACGCGAGCTCAAACCCACGCCGTGCCCTCGCCTGCCTCGCCGTCGCTCGCGTCCACCGCCGCCGATCTCGTCGTCGTCTCCTCCACCCTCGACCGTCACCCTCGTCTCCCTCTCCGACAACACCACCTCTCTTTTCTACCGCCTCAACCCCTGCAACCCACATCCGTGATGAGAACCCACGCCTCACCGTCGACCTCTCCTACATCCCCGACTCCTCCTCGATCACCTTCCCTTTCTCCTCCTCTACCCCACGACGAGATCACTACAACCCGACGAACTCGCAGAACCCAGCCTCTGCATTCTTCATCGTCGTTGCCTCGTCGTCGTCATCACCGTCGACCTCGTCGTCCTCCCCTCGCCCGCATCCTCCTCGAATCACCTCTCTCCTCCTCCTCCCAACACTACGACCGCCATCACCCCACACCACAGAACGCTGATCCCTGCACACTCGAACCCAAAACCCCGACCTCGCTATCTTCTTCCATCGTCGCCGACGACCTCGTCGTCGCCTCCACGCCCTAACCACCGTCGACTCCTCCTCTCTCCTCACCTAAACCCATCACCCTCTTTCTCTCCCCTTAACCCTGGCCGAACCCACCGACCACCACCCTCACAGCACCACCGACCATCGTCGCTGACGAGCCGCCAATTCCTCCTCCATCGCCTGCAACCTCCACCTGCACAATCGCCAACACTGAGCCTCACCTTCATCCTCTCCTCTCCAAGCCAAGCCGAGCCCCATACTTCAAGTCAAACATGTAAGTCTACGGTAGCGCCCCGGCCGTCTGTCCGAGGCCAAAATGCGGAAACAAAAACTTTTTCAAACTAGAAACCGGCGCTATCCTATGCTTAAAACCTGGATCGAACCATTAACCTACAACTAGAAACTAGAGAAAGGGTTGGAAAGCTATACCGATCGATCCGTGTCCTTCGGTCTTTGGCCACCATCCCAAGCTCTTCGCGGCATCTCCAGTCTCGATCTCCTCGTTGGAAAGGGCACCACATCTTCGAGTCTTTTTACGGGCTCCCGCTTCATCCGAAGCAACACGGGCACGAAGTTCGCTAGCCGACGTGTCCAAGGCGAAGTAGAGAATGTTTGTGACAGCTTTGTCTCTTGCATCCATTGCATGGATGGAGGTTAGAGATGATGCCATTAATGGATGTTGTGAGCTAGAGGAAGAAGAAGAGGAGGAAGAAGAAGAAGTCCCCTTTTCTTTTTCTTATGTCTTGTGATGATAATGAGAGTGAGAGAGTGTTAGAATGAAAAATACAAGAGCTAGCAACCATATCATGGCAGCCCCTCTCTCTCTTCTTATCATATCAAGACTCAAATCCATCACAAACTGTGACATGTGCACATAAAAAGAGACCATGAGTCACTAATGAAGTCCATGTCACATTAAATGCACAAAATGATGATTTCTAGCTCATAATTTCCATTTGTAAACATTAACCCAAATGTTTACAATAATAAAAAGATACGGCAACATCTAAACTAAACTCGTAATGGATCACAAGGATACCCCTCACCTGTATATACATACCTGCATCCGCATTTCGACCGAATGCGAATGCGATGAGACTAAAGTAATCCAACAAATCTAATACTAGGATCCGGCTTAAACCAAAGCCCACCAGTACGATCCGTCCGATCATGATCCGTGCATTACTGCACGTATATGATCGAACCCTGCCATATATCATACGGCCTCTACAACGTTTCTCCCAAAACTTGAAAACTGTCTGTGGGGGACTCTAAAGACTCGTCAATACTTTGGCTGTGGATTTAACCACTAGCACGTCAGAGGTACTAGCCGTACGTAATGGGATACCAGGTGTTGACCAAAAAGGAGGTCGATGAGCAAGCTCATCCTGACACCCTACTGAGCCTATCAGTGATAATATCTGTACAGTCCGGTCCGTTCGTCTATGAGCATCGCATGGCGGGCCTAGGGGATTGGTAAAAGTCAGACCCCCAAAAGCGGTACAAGTCGTGTCGGAGTGTAACCCAGAACACCCTGAGATACTACTAGAATAGCTACCAGTAAATCTCTTGCCTTGGCCAAGGACTTCATGTAATGGCTCTCCTAGACACAGCGCGATCTCACCCCCAATACCGGGAGAGACGAAACCCCTGCCGATCCGCTCACTGCCTCCATGTGGTTCGGGACTGTACCCAACTAAAACCTGTTTGCACGACTCCTTTGAGCCATGGTAGGGTAGTAATCAAAGCACAGTGGGAACTCACATGAGACAAATGACGATCTCAGGTCGATGAACTAACCTATACACATGTCACCAGGGAACTTCTATCTGACGTCAGGTATAATACCAAATAGCATGTTCCCGGCGAGTCCTGTCCGGTGTACTCATAACCCAATGAGCACATGTATACATCTTAGATGAACCAACTGACACCAATGGCTTGTGAGACCGGCCACCTCCCCTCGTGTAGCGTCTTGAAAAGTCGTTTTGGTGTTTTCCTGAAATTCGGTGAAAATTCGGTATTTTTCCGAAAACCGTCTTTCTCGATATTTTGCAGTTTAGGGCTAATTATACCTTAAATGAATAGGTAATTACTTGTTTTTAGTAGCTAATGAGTTAATTATGAAATTTTGGTCATTTAAAATTTTTTCCCTATTTTCAATTTTTTAATATTATTTTAAGCCGGTAAGAAAATACATTAAATAAGCGATAAATACAAATTTTTCCGGGCTAATTTTAATCTCTAAAATTATGATAATTATAATCTAGTGATAACATGAATTTTTAGTAATTTATTTTGATTTTTAACAAATTTTTATGTTATGAAACGAATTTATTGAATTTTGAGCTAAAACTTGCAATTTTTGAGTTGTAGGGGGCCTTTTTGCATAAAATTTCTTTTGTAAAACCCCTCTATCTTTTCCCTCAGCCCTAGAACAGCCCAAACCTTGGCCAAGACCAGAAATTTCTGGCCTCTCTTTTCCTTGGTTGCTTCTTGAGTTGTTTTGTTAGTTTATGGATTTAATTTTAATTATAATGAATAAGTTATGATACATTTGACTTTGGAACTTGACCCTTGACTTTCCCACTCACCCCCACACCCTCCCCCATACCTCATTCTGGCCGAACCTGCACACCCTCTTCTTCCTCTCTTTTCTTTTCTTTTTTCTTCAATTTCTTCAAGAAAATACATCAAAATCCATGATTTAATTCCAAAAATCCAAACAAAATCCTTATGCTATCATTATCCTTAGCCATTCTTGCTTGAATCTTGGGGCTAGGAAGCCATTCTTTGGAGCAAATTTTCTTGCTTGATCCATAGATCAAGAGGTATAATTTCTATCATGTTAAATTCTTTTGTTTAAGTTCTTATGTTAGATGGTTTAGTGTTAATTTAGTGTAGTTTAATCTAGTTTCTTAGGTTTTGCTTGAAAAATTTTAGCTAGGGTTTGAAGTCATAATACTTAATTAGATTGTTTTATAGTTAATCTAGTGGTTAATTAACTAATCCATATAGTTATCTTGTTGATGTAGTCTTTAATTATGCTAATTTGGTTAAATTTAGAAGTGTGAAATTGCTTTTTAGGATTTTCAAGAGAGGGTTGGTGTATGGAATTGGTTTGTGAAGCTTGATTAGTGAGTGGATTAAGTTTTAGAAAGCATTATTTAATTGATTAAACCTAATTTGCTATCTAGTGTTTTGCTAACATTAATCTAAGTGGTTAACTTGCTTCTTAGGCTAAAATCTAGTGTTAAATTAAAGTTTTTCATATATAGTTTGGTTTATGTTTGCTAACTACAAAAATCAAGAGAAGGTTTTGTTTATGGAAATTAGGTTTTTTAAGCATAGTTGATGGTTTAAAATTAGTGTATTGGCTAGCTATTTGGTTAGTTTGGATGTTGGTGTTAGGTGGTGTTGACTTTGTCGCTAAATTGTCGATGTTTGCATCAAATTGCAATTTCTAGCTTACTAGGTTATAAATTCAAGAATTGGTGGTTATGGAAAATAGGATTGGAAGCATGGCTATTGTGTTGTAATTAGTATTTGTAGATTGCTTGTAGTGTGCTTGGGTAATTATGCCTTATTGTAGTCGTTTTGTCGCAAATCGGCGATTGTTGCACCGATTTTTGGAATGTATATGCTTACTAGATTTGTATATAAATTATGTGATGGATTATTTTCGACATCTTGATGATTGTAATGGCTTGTCCCACGACTTTTAGGATACGTGAGTGCAGATTTTTGGGTAGTCGGGGTTTAGTTTTGCCGGGTGACCCAAATCGGCGTTTTTGGCAGTTTTTGCGATTTTCGCGTGTGTTCCGCGCACTTTGTGCACGTTGTACGTAGCTAGCGAACTTTAGTTGTTTCGTTGGGGTTTTGCGTCGTTCTTGATATGTAACCTTATATTCGGTATTGATGTAAATTCCAGGTTCGGTCGCGGAGACGTCAGACGCGGCGCGAAAGGGAAAGGCGGTGATTGGACACAGCTAGCCAGGGATCCCGGTGAGTAGATTTAACATCTACGGGGGACGATCGTTTGGATGGCGCAAGTCGCCCGATAGATTTAGTAAACTGGAAAATAGTAAATTGGATAATCACTTGTGACATTAGAATAATAATACTGGCATGATAATTGCTGTAATTAGATCAATATGTTATACCCATATACGCAAAATCAATTGTAGGACACATGCACCATTACCAGGTCTTTATATGCAGCACGAGCACAATTCATGTTTACACACACACCCTGGTAATTGCCATGCCACCACACTAGATAACTTTTAAATTGAAACCTTTTACTAATTGATACTTAAACTGGTACTATTGCCTTTAATTCCTTAAAAATGAAACCGTAGTATTGCTATTCATGTGCATGTACTTCATCATATTAATTGTTCATGCTTAATACATTAATCACACATCGCAACTTGATTATTGATATCATACGCATTCATTATCATTGATATATGCACTTATGAGGATTTCTTGGGATTTGATGATATTGCTGGATTTCGGGGGAAAGCCGCAAAATTTCTAAACTTATTATATATTTTTAAAACATGTAAATTGCGGTTTTCTAGTGATGTAAGTGTCGTCCACCATGAGTTTGCTGTGGTTTTTGGAGACCCGTTCGAGGAGTTGGATGAACCGTTTCGGGTACATGGTGGGCCCGGTAGGGTACCCCGGGGCAAGAAGCTCGTGGTGTTGACGATGAGCCTGGCAGGGGACGGATTACCTACCGGTGACTTCATTGGGCAAAGCGGATATCCAGAGGATACCGACCGGGGCCGCGAGAGGATGATATATTGATACTGAGATGGGTCAGCCGGATGGCTGAGGCCAGAGACACTATGACATGGATTTATGAGATTTGAGACAGCTTTTGGGTGTCGTTGCTGGACACCGATTTTCGTCGATTCATTGACATTTTGCTGGCATTCTAAAAGAGTTTCAAAAAAAAAAAGAGATAAAATATTTCTTATATATACATATTGAGACCTCAGATATTCATGTTGCATACATATTCGTACACTGATGTTGTATACACACCTGCTAGTGCATCCAGTCATACCTGTATTATAGATGCTAGGATGCTTGTGTGCATGCATACGATAGCCTTTGTAAATGTTATTTATTACTCACGAGTTGCCAACTCACCCCCGTTGTGCCACAGTCTTTTGCAGGTCCGCTCCGTCAGTTCAGTAGCGGCGGGCGCACTTGTTCTTTTGCCTCTTTTGCCTGAGCTCGAGATTTGCTCATAGGTGGGTTCTGTTATTATTTTGTACCACCTTGTATATTCTTTGTATCTAGTGTACTCCATCTACTGTTTCCACCAGATTATTGTATATTGACCTAGAGATGAGACAGTGAGGTTTGTGGATTTTATGCTGTATTTTGGGGTCGAGCTCACTTGAGCCGACATGCTACTTTTTTCATGCTCCCTTATGATTATTATGCTTGTTGTCATTTACATTGCGTGGGATTTATGACCGCCTTATGGCGAAGAGCTAGCTCCCGCTTGGGGATGCCCTATTTTGTTGGATTCATGTATATATTTTGTTGTACCCATTTTTGGGGGCCAGTATTTACAAAGGAGACTCTGCCGAAATTTTCGGGAAAAATTGGTATTGTTTTTAAAAAGTGTTTTACATGACTTATTTGATAACTCGCTTTCAATTGATTGGGTTTTCTTCACTCTTTTGCTTCATTGGTTTTGTTTTCTGGGCTTTGGCTTACTTATTTTACGGACGCCTTTAGACGTTTCGTAAACTTAAGTGCCAGTCACGTTCCGTACCCTGCGGGTCGTGACAAAGTTGGTATCAGAGCGATAGGTTTATCTTTGTGAGTGTAGGATGACCCTTGGTAGATGGAGTAAGTGACTTAAGCAGGGTAACGTAGCGTGCGTATGTCCGCGGCATACTTACGATACGGTACTCCGCCTAAGTGACTTTAGGATACTTGCTTGGAAATTTCCTTCTTCAATTCCGTGTATCCTATGATCCTATTGCACTGTCCTTACTATCCGTTTTCCTGTAACAACCACTATGCCGCCGAAGGCTACGAGGGCACAGAGGGCTGCCGCCAGAGACGAGATTCGAGCTGGCTCGTCCGAGACTAGGACTGAGCAGGGTGGTATGCCTACGCCGCAGGGACAGACCGATCCACCTTCCCCAGGCCGTATGGATAGGCTCGAGACCGGTATGGAGGAGTTGCGACAGATGATGGGAGGCATGCAGGAGCTGCGTCAGATGGTAGGATCCCTAGTTGCAGCCAGTCGTACACCGAGGCCGGATGACGTACCTACTACATCACAGACGACCATGATACCTGCTCCTACTACTACCACCGTGGCCATTCCGGTTTCACTACAGGATTTCATAAGGCTGAGACCTCCAGTATTCACCGGCACCGAGGCAGCGGAGGACCCACAGACGTTCCTTGACAGTTTAGCCAGGATCTGCCGTTCGCTGAGATGTTCGGATGATCGATGGGTAGAGCTTGCGAGTTTCCGACTAGAGGGTCTCGCGCAGACATGGTGGGAGTCAGTCTTGAGAGGTCGAGCTGCAGATCTACCGCCTATGACTTGGGCCGAGTTTACAGCGGTCTTTCTAGCCCGTTTCCTTCCAGAGAGCGTTCGTGACGCCAGAGCTCGTAGCTTCGAGGCCTTAGTCAAGACACCTGGGATGACAGTGTCTGAGTATGACATCCAGTTTACACAGTTATCCCGATATGCTCAGTATTTGGTGGATACCGAGGAGAAGATGGTGAAGAGGTTCGTACAGGGACTTGATTCCCAGCTATATCTTGCCATTGGCGCCCAGCACTACGACACTTATTCAACGGCTATGGATACGGCATTGCGGATGGAGGCACGCATATCGCGGACTTCGGCCGTTTCTGGGCCGAAGAGGATGCGCACCGAGGTACCGCCTCAGAGGCAGCGCGCCAGATTCTTTCCGAGAGATAGGCCTGGCAGAGGATTTGGGCGGGGACAGTTATATGGTTCTTATCCCCAGGGGCAGCAGCCGTCGCCAGGATGTTTTGGGTGCGGGAGTTTGCACCATCTTGTCAGAGACTGTCCGGCGAGACGACAGGGAGCACCGACAGTTCCGCATGTGACCCTACCACCATCACCACCCCCTCCTCAGAGAGCCCTACTTCCTACCCCAGGCGATGCTCCACGCCAGTTAGGTGCACCGAGAGGCCGTGGACACGGCGGTCCTGTTCAGAGAGGACGAGGAGGCAGAGGCCGAGGTCGAGGTCAGCCCGCTATCGGTGGAGGACAGGCCTGAGTTTTGCCTTGACACCGCAGGATGCGCAGGCATCCAATGCCGTTGTGACAGGTACCTTGCCAGTTTGCTCTTTCGACGCACGGGTATTATTCGACCCAGGTTCCACACATTCGTACGTATCTACACACTTTGCACCGATGTTGGGCCGTGAATCGTCGTCGTTAGATCAGCCGCTTGTTGTTAGTACTCCGGTAGGCGAGTCGTTTGTCGCTCGGTTTGTTTTTCGTTTGTGTTCCGTTCGTATCGGGGAGAGGGATTCATCAGTTGATTTGATACTCCTCGATATGTTGGACTTTGATGTGCTTCTGGGCATGGATTGGCTAGCCACTTGTTATGCTTCGGTGGACTGCCGTGAGAAGGCAGTCAGATTTAGCTTTCCGGGAGAGCCAGTCCTTGTTATTCGGGGAGACCGTAGTGTCACCCTTCCCAGCTTAATTTCGTCTCTTCGCGCTGGTCAGCTCTTGCGGAAGGGATGTCAGGGATTCTTAGCGTCTATTTATGATACTCGAGCTGCAGATGTTCCGTTGGACCGGGTCCCGGTAATTTGTGAGTTCCCTGATGTTTTCCCTGGTGAGCTGCCTGGGCTACCGCCTGAGCGCGATGTTGAGTTCTGCATTGATTTGATTCCCGGTTCGGGGCCTATTTCTATACCGCCTTATCGGATGGCCCCGGCAGAGCTTCGAGAGCTGAAGGATCAGTTGTAGGATTTGTTAGATAAGGGGCTTATTCGACCGAGTGTTTCTCCGTGGGGTGCTCCGGTCCTGTTTGTCAAGAAGAAGGATGGAAGTTTGCGCTTATGTATCGACTACCGCCAGCTGAACAAAGTTACTGTTCGGAACAGATATCCGTTGCCGCGCATTGATGATTTGTTCGACCAGCTTCAGGGTGCGGGGTATTTTTCGAGGATCGACTTGCGATCAGGATACCATCAGCTGCGAGTTCGACAGGAGGATATACCGAGGACAGCTTTCCGTACACGCTATGGCCACTACGAGTTTTTGGTGATGTCGTTCGGACTCACCAACGCCCCAGCAGCATTTATGGATTTGATGAACCGTACATTCAGGCCGTATCTTGACTCGTTCATCATCGTGTTTATCGACGATATCTTGGTGTACTCCCGGAGCAGAGAGGAGCACGAGCAGCACTTGCGGATTACGTTACAGACTCTGAGGGAGGATCAGCTGTTCGCGAAGTTCTCCAAGTGTGCGTTCTGGCTAGACAGCGTCGGATTCTTGGGTCACGTGGTTACGAGAGACGGCATTTGTGTGGACCCGAAGAAGATTGAGGCTGTTCAGCAGTGGCCCCGACCTACATCGGTTACTGAGATCCGTAGTTTTCTAGGCTTGGCGGGCTACTACATGCGTTTTGTTCAGGACTTCTCCCGTATAGCTGCACCGTTGACCAGTTTGACCCGGAAGGGAGTTCCTTTCGTCTGGACAGAGGAGTGCAAGCGCAGTTTTCAGCAGCTGCGGACATGTTTGACTACGGCGCCGGTATTATCTTTGCCTTCGGGATCAGGCGGATTTGTTGTCTACTGTGATGCTTCGCGAGTGGGATTAGGATGCGTTTTGATGCAGCATGGCCGGGTGATCGCTTATGCTTCTCGGCAGTTGAAGAAGCATGAACAGAACTACCCCACTCATGATTTGGAGATAGCTGCAGTGGTCTTTGCACTGAAGGTTTGGCGACATTACCTTTACGGCGAGTCATGTCAGATATTCACCGATCACAAGAGCTTAAAGTACATATTTCAGCAGCGAGACCTGAACCTCAGACAGCGTCGTTGGATGGAGTTGGTGAAAGACTACGACTGCGAGATCTTATATCACCCCGGCAAGGCGAATGTGGTGGCGGATGCGTTGAGTAGGAGGCCCGGGGGTAGTCTATCCTTTTTGCGCGCAGTGCAGAGGCAGTCGTCAGCAGATTTGCAGATGTTATGCGACAGCCGAGTTGAGTTCGAGTTCACTCAGACAGGGGGACAGCTCGTGCATGTTCGTGCACGCCCACAGTTGCTTGACCGTATATATGAGGCACAGCGCAGTGACGACCGTTGCTCAGAGATCATGGCACAGATGGGACAGGGCAGATTTTCCGAGTTCATGGTCGACGATCAGGGGATTTTACGATATGGATCTAGACTGTGCGTACCAGATGCTGATGGATTGCGGCGCGACATTCTTGAGGAGGCACACCGGTCAGTGTATAGTGTCCACCCCGGTTCCACCAAGATGTACCATGATATGAGAGAGACCTACTAGTGGGACGGGATGAAGAGGGACATTGCGAAGTTCGTTTCGAGATGCCTGACTTGTCAGCAAGTCAAGGCCGAGCACCAGAGGCCCGCAGGAGAGCTACAGCCGTAACCCATTCCAGAGTGGAAATGAGAGCAGATTTCGATGGATTTCGTTGTGGGTCTACCCAGGACCAGTCGAGGGTACGACTCCATCTGGGTGATCGTGGATAGATTGACGAAAGCGGCTCACTTCCTTCCAGTGAAGACGACTTTCAGCTTCGCTCAGTATGCTCAGCTCTATATTGACGAGATCGTGCGACTACATGGCGTACCGACTTGTATCGTGTCAGATCGAAGCACTCAGTTCACCAGCCGACTTTGGCAGAGACTTCAGGAGGCTTTGGGCACTCGTTTGAGCTTCAGCACAGCGTTTCATCCGCAGACAGACGGACAGTCAGAGCGGACCATTCAGACTCTCGAGGACATGCTCAGAGCGTGCGTTTTAGACTTTGGTGGTAGCTGGGATCGTCATTTACCTCTAGTGGATTTCTCCTACAACAACAGCTTCCAGGATACTATTCAGATGGCACCTTTCGAGGCATTGTATGGGAGGAGATGTAGATCGCCCGTTTGTTGGACAGAGCTCAGCGAGAGCAGCATTTTGGGGCCGCAGCTTGTTGAGGAGACGACAGCGAAGATACAGTTGATCGCAGACCGGATGAGAGCGGCTCAGAGCAGGCAGAAATCGTATGCTGACAGGCGCCGTCGCAGATTAGAGTTCGCAGTTGGCGACCATGTTTTTCTGAGGGTCTCTCCGATGAAGGGCGTGATGCGTTTTGGGCGAAAGGGGAAGCTTAGCCCTAGATTCGTAGGTCCCTTCGAGATCCTCGAGCGTGTTGGCGCTGTTGCTTATCGTTTGGCTCTTCCTCCCAGCTTTCCCGATGTTCACCCTGTTAGTGTTTATGCCCTAGAAGGCCATTACTGTATCATACTAGCTTGTATATTACTTAATGGAAGCTTGGGATATTCACATGTATATAACAGTCTTGCTAAACATGGTAGTATGCTACTTGGTTTTTCTATCTTAATATGTGAGTGTACGTATTGATAGAGCTCTTAGGATCTTGCTTGTCTACCAGCGTTGTGATGGCAGTCACACTAGTGGGGGCTGGGTAGTCTACAAGCACATCCTTATTCAGGTCCCTGGTCGTTGGATTATCGAGACAGAGCATCGATACTCCGGAGTAGACTGGTGTGTACGCTTCTCATCCCAGTTGGGGAGATGGTCTGTCCCACAGCCGTCAGTACGTCGTACTGGAGATAGTATACAGGTGCTCGTTAGGTTACGGGTACACCGGACAGGACTCACAGGGAACTGTTGGTTGGTTTGATACCAGTCGTCAGTGAACAGTTCCCAGGTGACATGAGTACAGCGTAGTCCGCAGACTTGACACTGCTACTTCGCCTCGAGTGTGTCCCACTGTTCTTAGATTGCTACCCTACCAAAGCTCAAAGGAGTCGTGCAAACAGGTGGCAGTTGGGTGCAGTCCCGAGCACTTGGAGGCAGTGGCGGTTAGACAGGATTCGTCCCTCCCGGTATTGGGAGTAGATATCGTGCTGTGTCAGAGAGCCATTACGCAAAGTCCCTGGCCATGGCAAGCGAGATTTGCTGGTAGGTTCCAGCAGTTTCTCAGGGTGTAATGGGCTTCACTCCGACACGACTTATACCGCTATTAGGGGACTGACGCTTGCCGCCCCCCTAGGCCCGATATGCGATAGTCTTGGACGAACGGACCGGACTGTATGGAGATTGTCACATCAGACTCAGTAGGAGTTCGGATGGGTTTTTCTCATCGGCCTTCTTATCGACAACTACCTGGGGACCGTTACGTACAGCTAGTGCCGCTTGCGGTCTGTGGTTAAACCCATTGCCAGCGTAGTAGTCGAGTCTCTAGAGTCCCACACAGAGAGTTTCCTACTCCAGGCGAAACGATATAGAGGTTGCATGGTTTTGCGACAAAGGGTTCGGACGCATACGTGCGTTTACGCGCGTACGACTTTCGGACAGTTTTTACCAGTCGACTTTGGTTTAAGCCAGTTACTGGTATCCGGTTATTGGATTTATACAGTCTAAAGTTTTTCCGTATTTTTACGGATCGGAGGGGCGTTCTCGTAATTACTCGAGAAGCTTCTAGAAGATGTGACTAAGGAGGTTTCTTTTGGATAAGAAAGTGAGTCATGGTGGTGATTCATTCATTTCATTAATGCACATTTATTGCTTAATGACTCATGCTAATGAATCACCACTAGATATTTTATGAAGCATGCTTATTCATTTCCATTATTCATTATTGTTAAAAAGAAATGCTTCATAATATATTATGATACACTCTCTCTCCTCTCATTATCTTATCTCACATTCTCTCTCCTCAAGCTCTCATCTTCAAACCCTAATCCTTAATCCTCATGTGTTGAGATCAAAGGATTAGTTAGACTAAACAATCCATAACCTTCACTCTATATCATCCTTTCATCTTTGATTAGCAATCAAAGTTGATTAGTTACCTCAAGTTAGAGGTTTAGCTTGGTGTTTTGCTCTCGGGTGGATCGTCTACTACCTAGAGAAGGTCGAGGAGAACAAAGGAGGACACAAAGAAGAAGGACCGGTTTCATTAGGTATAATCCCTAATCACTTGTGAAAAGAAACTCATTGAATACGGTTATTTATAGTTTAGCTTCGATTCAAGCGGTTAGTCGATGTTCGTTGTTTAAACTTGATAAGTTTTGAAAATTCCGCCTCCCCACAAGTACTGGGGTGAAGTACATCGACTTACAGTGGTATCAGAGCCTCGCTAAACACTAAATAACTTAATCGCAAATTTGTACGAATTTCGAACGGAAAAACGAAACCGGAAAACCCTAAAAAATACTAGTTTCTGTCGAATTTAAAACGATGTCAGAAAATTTTTCAGGTGTGTTCAGAGAGCTAGAAAGGAGTCCAGGAGAACACCCAAGAAATTCGAGCCCATGAATCGGCAACTCGGCCGCGAAAGCGCGGCGGATCGGTGGGATCCGCCGCCCTTCCGCGGCGCTTTGGCCGAGTCATGGACTCGTCTTTCTTTTGTGGGTCCCCTGTGACATTTGGGGTTTTCTGGAATATTTAATTATTGCTCAGGTTACTGTTTAACAGAGCAGATTTTGGAGCAATATTGATGTTGTTTATTCGATCGAATTGTACAGTATTTGCGTATTGGATTATATCTGTGATTGTTTAATGTGTTCGAAAACCTCCCCCAACTGCTAGTATGTCGGTTGGCAGGGGGTTGCACATTTCTGAAATGGTTATATCTGTTTGTGCATATAAACTGTATTGGACTGTTGTGGTGTATAGCCGGGGTTAGCAATGGGTTATTGATTAATTCATTTGTTGTAAATGTAATTTGTTGTAATATTATTTTTGCGGGGCACTTCCAGGTTGCGGTCGTAGCCACCGTTGTATTATTTCATTTTACTGTTTTTGCTCCTAGGACTGACCCAAGGTGGGGTACACAGACTGCCGGGTGGGTAGTTTGCCGTACCCGTAGGGGTCGAGGGTGGGGTAACGGCTATTCATCACAACTGTGTAATCTGTCTTTTCTTGCAGGCTCAAAAGAAATACAGATTGCTTGCAAATCCAATATTGTTTATCTGTGTTCTGGAATGAATATCATTGCGTCAGACGAATGTAAAATATCTATATTTATTATAGCTATTTAGACGTCACTTATGTTTTACACCCGCGCTAGCCCAGCCCCTGCTCTGTCGTTAGTTAAGTAACCTAACGGGTGATGACGGGACCCCGTAGCGAATGCGGATGGCATAAGAGGACGTTATATTTTCGTTGTTTTCTGCAATGATAGGTTAATGATGGGACGCATTATCTATAATGCAAAGTAAAACAAACCAAAGTTTAAATCGTTGGAACAATTTAAAAGAAACCACTCGGTTATTTTTAAAAACAGATATTTTTTAAATGCGGAGATTTAACCACTCCTTTTAAAAGCTATCAGGTTCCTTCGGTTATATCAAGTTCACTACGTTCACGGTTTCGCCAAAACCAGTCGTAGCCCTCCGTCATTTCTTATGGATGGTCAGTAGTATTCAAGCTATGCTTGTTGGCATACGTCAAGGCATAGTGTTTGGTAGCTGCTGGGGTATTCATTTGTTGCATAGATAGATGTGTTGGTTTGGGACAGTCGCATTACCTTGTTGGCATACGTCAAGGGTATATACGGGTGGGTTCAAATTAACAAGATAATGATGGGCAGAACTTGACATGTGACTTATGATTTGTTGGCATACGTCAAGGTCATAAGAGCATGGGGCAAAAACTTATATCGGGAATTTCTAAAGAAACTGAAATTTGCAAAGAGATGCATACCATTTGGAGTTTGATGAATGTTGGTAGGATTCCTTCAACATTATCATACGATGATATTTGGATCCCGATCCTACTGTGAGTATATGCTACTTATCAGGATATTCGTCGCTTAACGATCAATGCTATAAACCTAGTAGGTGTCCAGAAAAGTGTCAGCGGGGTGACGCCCCCAGAGAAAAGAGGTTATTTAATTAAGGAACTTCGCGAAAGCGTTGGAAAACCTCCCTCGAAGTATCGACACCGGCCTGGCTGAACGGTTAAGCAAGTATTGTACGGTGAGAATAGTCTTGGCTAATTCTTCTTTTATGGTTTGAGGAAGGATTCGAGAAACAGTGGGAGCCATCCAGTTTAGATAAACTAAAAAACCACTCTAAACTTGCAAGAGCATCATGCTAAAGAGTTTTCTTCTCTCTCTCCTAATTGCAGCGACCCTGAAAATGACTGGACTTAAGTTACTTTTAGAGAAAAATATACTGACGGGGCCAAACTATAAAGATTGGCTGCGGAATGTCAAGATGGCTTTGACCTATGACAAACTGGGGTACGTCCTCACCGCTACAGCACCTGCTGTCCTTGGTCCCAAATCCAGCAATGCGGATAAGGAAATCCGCAAAACCTGGGATTTAGATTGCGCGAGAGCCAAGTGCATCGTGCTTGCCTCGATGAACAATGAACATCAGAGGAGGCACGAGGATATGTCCCTAGATGGCATATTTCTCCATACAAAGGAACTTTATGGAGAGCAATCTCGTATAGCAAGATACGAGACCTCTAAGAAACTGTTTCGAGCGAGGTTGGCTGTCGGGTCATCGGTAGGTGAACATGTCCTACAGATGATCGGCTATATTGAAGAGCTCGCGGACCTTGGGACGACTTTGGATAATGAGCTCTATACAGACCTTGTTCTCCAGTCCCTTCCTCCCACCTACGCCCAGTTTATCCTCAACTTCAATCTTCAAGGAAAAGAAGTTGAACTTGCGGAACTCCTGAACATGTTAAGGAGTGCAGAGGGCACCTTGCAGAAGGCAAGGGAAACACCCGCTATGTTTGTTGGCGGTTCATCTTCTTCCGGGTCCAAGGCTAGGGCCAAAGGAAGGAAGAAGAAGGCCGCACCCAGACCTAGAGGAGGTGTTAGTAAGGTGGGAAAGAAGGGAAAGAAAAAGTTTACAGCACCGGTAGTTGGCCTGGATGAGTGCTTCCATTGTCACAGGAAAGGGCATTGGAAGAAGGATTGCAAGGCGTGGAACGCCAAGAACCAGGAACCGAAGCAAGCTGTGGCTTCGACTTCAGGTGTGTTTGTAATTGAGAATTGTCTGTCAATCAACTCTACTTCCTGGGTATTGGATACCGGATCAGGATCTCATATTTGCAATTCTTTGCAGGCACTGAGAAACCGTAGAGTGCTGAAGGAAGGTGATATGATCCTCAGGGTTGCTAACGGAGCTAGCGTGGGAGCTGCGTCCGTCGGGGATTATCACCTAGGATTGACGAGTGGACACATTTTGGTTTTACATAACTGTTATTTTGTACCCAGCTTAACGTGTAATATCATATCAGTTTCCTTGTTATCAAATAAAGGTTATGATTTCACGTTTGTAAGAGATGTTGTCAACATCCACCTTAATCATGGTTTGATTGGGTCCGGTACTCTAAATAACGGCATATATGTGTTAAACCAACTCCAAATTTTCAATGTCCAGAACACACTAAAAAGAAAGTCTCCAGATTTAAATAAAGGTTTCTTATGGCATTGTAGACTGGGTCACATCAATGAGAGAAGGTTGACTAAGTTGCATAGAGAAGGATATTTGGACACGTTCGAATATCAAACTTATGACACTTGTCAATCTTGTCTCAAAGGAAAGATGACAAAGACTCCATTCACTGGACAAGGAGTAAGAGCGAGCGAGCTCTTAGGACTCATACACAGTGATGTATGCGGTCCAATGTCTACACATGCAAGAGGTGGTTTTTCCTATTTCATTACTTTCACGGATGATTTCTCTAGGTTTGGACATGTCTTCTTAATGAAGCATAAATCCGAAGCCTTTGAGAAATTCCTGGAATACAAGAGTGAAGAGGAAAACCAAACAGGCAAAAGTATTAAGACACTGAGATCTGATCGAGGTGGAGAATACTTAAGTGCCGAGTTCCTAGGTTACCTAAAAGAGAAAGGAATTCTCTCTCAGCTTACTCCTCCATACACTCCAAAGCACAACGGTGTATCGGAGAGACGGAATCGAACCCTATTGGATATGGTACGATCCATGATGAGTAATGCTGAGTTACCGCGATCTTTCTGGGGGTATGCGCTAGAATCAGCGATACATCTTTTGAACAGAGTTCCAACCAAAACTGTGCCTACCACACCATATCAGATGTGGAGTGGGAAGAAACCCTATCCTCAGTACCTGAAGACGTGGGGATGTCCAGCTTTTGTAAAAAAGCAGCATCCGGACAAGCTCGAGGCACGCTCGGTAGAGTGTAAGTTTGTGGGATATCCAAAGAACTCTACAGGATATTGCTTCTATTACGCAGAGGAACAAAAGGTTTTTGTTTCTCGTCATGCCCGCTTCTTAGAAACTGAATTTTTGGAAAATCAGAAGAGTGGGAGCGAAATAGAACTGGAAGAAATTCCAGAACCACAAGCTACTACTGAAAGTTTGGTAGAACCAGAGGTTCAAGAAGAACAGAACATTCCCGCACCCCTCCGCAGGAGTAGTAGGCCGTCTCATCCGCCTGAGAGATACTACGGTTTTCTCATTGACGGGGATAGAGAGGATTGCATCATAGATGATGATGAACCTACTGACTTCCAGCAGGCCATCCAGAGCGGCGACTCGGTACGATGGCTAGATGCAATGCGGACCGAGATGGAGTCCATGTACACCAACAAAGTATGGACTTTGGACTTTGCTCCAGATGGGGTAAAACCCATAGGATGCAAATGGATCTTCAAGAAAAAGATTGGTGTAGACGGACAGGTGGAAACCTATAAGGCTAGACTTGTTGCAAAGGGTTTTCGTCAAAGACCTGGTTTGGACTATGACGAAACTTTTTCTCCAGTGGCTATGCTCAAATCCATTCGGGTCCTTCTTGCTATTGCTGCCTTCCATGATTATGAAATCTGGCAGATGGACGTAAAGACGGCTTTTCTAAATGGAAATTTAGAAGAGAGCGTCTATATGGATCAGCCAGAGGGTTTCAATCAGAGTGGGAGCAGCGGGAAAGTGTGCAAGCTGCTTAAGTCTATTTATGGACTAAAGCAGGCATCGCGGAGTTGGAACATCTGTTTTGATGAGACAGTCAAAGAATATGACTTTATCAAAAATCCAGATGAACCGTGCATATATAGTAAAGTTGTGGCCAGAAGTGTCGTATTCCTCGTCTTATACGTGGATGACATTCTATTGATAGGAAATGACATTCCTATGCTACAATCTGTCAAAGGATTCTTGTCACACAGGTTCTCCATGAAAGACCTGGGTGATGCCTCTTACATTCTGGGGATCCGGATCTATCGTGATAGATCCAAGAGGATGTTGGGACTTTCACAGTCCAGGTATATCGACTCTGTACTGAAAAGATTCAGTATGGAAGATTCTAAGCGCGGTAATCTACCGGCTTGTCACGGAATCACCCTCTCCAAAGAGATGTCTCCCAAGACTGATTTGGAAAGGGAACGCATGTCTATTATACCCTACGCTTCTGCGGTAGGCTCTATAATGTATGCGATGTTGTGTACCAGACCAGATGTAGCTTATGCACTGAGCGTGGTAAGCCGGTATCAGTCAGAACCAGGGGAGAAACACTAGATAGCAGTAAAGAACATTCTCAAGTACCTGAGGAGGACTAAGGAGATGTTCTTGGTTTACGGCGGAAAAGACCTCAGGTTGGAGGCCTTTGCTGATTCCGGCTTCCAGAGTGATAAGGACGATTCCAAGTCCATGTCGGGTTATGTCTTTACCCTCAATGGAGGGGCGGTGTGCTGGAAGAGCTCCAAGCAAGACACCGTTGCTGACTCGACGATGGAAGCGGAGTATATAGCTACTTGCGATGCCGCAAAAGAAGCAGTCTGGATGAAGAAGTTCCTAACAGAACTTCAGGTGGTTCCTACCATAGTTGATCCAATACCTCTGTATTGCGACAACAACGAAGCTATAGCTTTAGCGAAGGAACCAAGGTCCCATCAGAAGTCCAGACACATCTTGAGGCGGTATCACCTGATTAGGGAGATCATTGATCGTCAGGAGATCGAGGTTCGGAGAGTTGCTTCAGAAGAGAACATTGCTGATCCATTCACGAAGGCCCTTCCTCAGATTCAGTTCGAGAGGCTGCTCGAGATCATTGGTCTACGATATGCCAGTACATGGCCCTAGTGCAAGTGGGAGATTGTTAATGTTTATGCCCTAGAAGGCCATTACTGTATCATACTAGCTTGTATATTACTTAATGGAAGCTTGGGATATTCACATGTATATAACAGTCTTGCTAAACATGGTAGTATGCTACTTGGTTTTTCTATCTTAATATGTGAGTGTACGTATTGATAGAGCTCTTAGGATCTTGCTTGTCTACCAGCGTTGTGATGGCAGTCACACTAGTGGGGGCTGGGTAGTCTACAAGCACATCCTTATTCAGGTCCCTGGTCGTTGGATTATCGAGACAGAGCATCGATACTCCGGAGTAGACTGGTGTGTACGCTTCTCATCCCAGTTGGGGAGATGGTCTGTCCCACAGCCGTCAGTACGTCGTACTGGAGATAGTATACAGGTGCTCGTTAGGTTACGGGTACACCGGACAGGACTCACAGGGAACTGTTGGTTGGTTTGATACCAGTCGTCAGTGAACAGTTCCCAGGTGACATGAGTACAGCGTAGTCCGCAGACTTGACACTGCTACTTCGCCTCGAGTGTGTCCCACTGTTCTTAGATTGCTACCCTACCACAGCTCAAAGGAGTCGTGCAAACAGGTGGCAGTTGGGTGCAGTCCCGAGCACTTGGAGGCAGTGGCGGTTAGACAGGATTCGTCCCTCCCGGTATTGGGAGTAGATATCGTGCTGTGTCAGAGAGCCATTACGCAAAGTCCCTGGCCAGGGCAAGCGAGATTTGCTGGTAGGTTCCAGCAGTTTCTCAGGGTGTAATGGGCTTCACTCCGACACGACTTATACCGCTATTAGGGGACTGACGCTTGCCGCCCCCCTAGGCCCGATATGCGATAGTCTTGGACGAACGGACCGGACTGTATGGAGATTGTCACATCAGACTCAGTAGGAGTTCGGATGGGTTTTTCTCATCGGCCTTCTTATCGACAACTACCTGGGGACCGTTACGTACAGCTAGTGCCGCTTGCGGTCTGTGGTTAAACCCACTGCCAGCGTAGTAGTCGAGTCTTATGAGTCCCACACAGAGAGTTTCCTACTCCAGGCGAAACGATATAGAGGTTGCATGGTTTTGCGACAAAGGGTTCGGACGCATACGTGCGTTTACGCGCGTACGACTTTCGGACAGTTTTTACCAGTCGGCTTTGGTTTAAGCCAGTTACTGGTATCCGGTTATTGGATTTATACAGTCTAAAGTTTTTCCGTATTTTTACGGATCGGAGGGGCGTTCTCGTAATTACTCGAGAAGCTTCTAGAAGATGTGACTAAGGAGGTTTCTTTTGGATAAGAAAGTGAGTCATGGTGGTGATTCATTCATTTCATTAATGCACATTTATTGCTTAATGACTCATGCTAATGAATCACCACTAGATATTTTATGAAGCATGCTTATTCATTTCCATTATTCATTATTGTTAAAAAGAAATGCTTCATAATATATTATGATACACTCTCTCTCCTCTCATTATCTTATCTCACATTCTCTCTCCTCAAGCTCTCATCTTCAAACCCTAATCCTTAATCCTCATGTGTTGAGATCAAAGGATTAGTTAGACTAAACAATCCATAACCTTCACTCTATATCATCCTTTCATCTTTGATTAGCAATCAAAGTTGATTAGTTACCTCAAGTTAGAGGTTTAGCTTGGTGTTTTGCTCTCGGGTGGATCGTCTACTACCTAGAGAAGGTCGAGGAGAACAAAGGAGGACACAAAGAAGAAGGACCGGTTTCATTAGGTATAATCCCTAATCACTTGTGAAAAGAAACTCATTGAATACGGTTATTTATAGTTTAGCTTCGATTCAAGCGGTTAGTCGATGTTCGTTGTTTAAACTTGATAAGTTTTGAAAATTCCGCCTCCCCACAAGTACTGGGGTGAAGTACATCGACTTACACACCCCGTCTTCCATGTTTCGATGCTCCGCAAGTACCTTCACGACCCTTCGCATGCGATTCAGCACCCAACAGTCCAGCTAGAGCGCGACCTTTCTTTTGCAGAGCAGCCGGTGGCCATCTTGGATCGGCAGGTGAAGAAGTTGAGGTCGAAGGTTATACCAACCGTCAAGGTCCTTTGGCGTAGCCCAAGCAGCGAGGAGGTTACCTGGGAGACCGAGGGCGAGATGAGGAAGAAATATCCCCATCTCTTCGAAGGTACGCGTAGCTATATTTTTAAATTCGGGGACCGAATTTCTTTAAGGGGGGAAGATTGTAGCGTCTTGAAAAGTCGTTTTGGTGTTTTCCTGAAATTCGGTGAAAATTCGGTATTTTTCCGAAAACCGTCTTTCTCGATATTTTGCAGTTTAGGGCTAATTATACCTTAAATGAATAGGTAATTACTTGTTTTTAGTAGCTAATGAGTTAATTATGAAATTTTGGTCATTTAAAAATTTTTCCCTATTTTTCAATTTTTTAATATTATTTTAAGCCGGTAAGAAAATACATTAAATAAGCGATAAATACAAATTTTTCAAGCTAATTTTAATCTCTAAAATTATTACAATTATAATCTAGTGATAACATGAATTTTTAGTAATTTATTTTGATTTTTAACAAATTTTTATGTTATGAAACGAATTTATTGAATTTTGAGCTAAAACTTGCAATTTTTGAGTTGTAGGGGGCCTTTTTGCATAAAATTTCTTTTGTAAAACCCCTCTATCTTTTCCCTCAGCCCTAGAACAGCCCAAACCTTGGCCAAGACCAGAAATTTCTGGCCTCTCTTTTCCTTGGTTGCTTCTTGAGTTGTTTTGTTAGTTTATGGATTTAATTTTAATTATAATGAATAAGTTATGATACATTTGACTTTGGAACTTGACCCTTGACTTTCCCACTCACCCCCACACCCTCCCCCATACCTCATTCTGGCCGAACCTGCACACCCTCTTCTTCCTCTCTTTTCTTTTCTTTTTTCTTCAATTTCTTCAAGAAAATACATCAAAATCCATGATTTAATTCCAAAAATCCAAACAAAATCCTTATGCTATCATTATCCTTAGCCATTCTTGCTTGAATCTTGGAGCTAGGAAGCCATTCTTTGGAGCAAATTTTCTTGCTTGATCCATAGATCAAGAGGTATAATTTCTATCATGTTAAATTCTTTTGTTTAAGTTCTTATGTTAGATGGTTTAGTGTTAATTTAGTGTAGTTTAATCTAGTTTCTTAGGTTTTGCTTGAAAAATTTTAGCTAGGGTTTGAAGTCATAATACTTAATTAGATTGTTTTATAGTTAATCTAGTGGTTAATTAACTAATCCATATAGTTATCTTGTTGATGTAGTCTTTAATTATGCTAATTTGGTTAAATTTAGAAGTGTGAAATTGCTTTTTAGGATTTTCAAGAGAGGGTTGGTGTATGGAATTGGTTTGTGAAGCTTGATTAGTGAGTGGATTAAGTTTTAGAAAGCATTATTTAATTGATTAAACCTAATTTGCTATCTAGTGTTTTGCTAACCTTAATCTAAGTGGTTAACTTGCTTCTTAGGCTAAAATCTAGTGTTAAATTAAAGTTTTTCATATATAGTTTGGTTTATGTTTGCTAACTACAAAAATCAAGAGAAGGTTTTGTTTATGGAAATTAGGTTTTTTAAGCATAGTTGATGGTTTAAAATTAGTGTATTGGCTAGCTATTTGGTTAGTTTGGATGTTGGTGTTGGGTGGTGTTGACTTTGTCGCTAAATTGTCGATGTTTGCATCAAATTGCAATTTCTAGCTTACTAGGTTATAAATTCAAGAATTGGTGGTTATGGAAAATAGGATTGGAAGCATGGCTATTGTGTTGTAATTAGTATTTGTAGATTGCTTGTAGTGTGCTTGGGTAATTATGCCTTATTGTAGTCGTTTTGTCGCAAATCGGCGATTGTTGCACCGATTTTTGGAATGTATATGCTTACTAGATTTGTATATAAATTATGTGATGGATTATTTTCGACATCTTGATGATTGTAATGGCTTGTCCCACGACTTTTAGGATACGTGAGTGCAGATTTTTGGGTAGTCGGGGTTTAGTTTTGCCGGGTGACCCAAATCGGCGTTTTTGGCAGTTTTTGCGATTTTCGCGTGTGTTCCGCGCACTTTGTGCATGTTGTACCTAGCTAGCGAACTTTAGTTGTTTCGTTGGGGTTTTGCGTCGTTCTTGATATGTAACCTTATATTCGGTATTGATGTAAATTCCAGGTTCGGTCGCGGAGACGTCAGACGCGGCGCGAAAGGGAAAGGCGGTGATTGGACACAGCTAGCCAGGGATCCCGGTGAGTAGATTTAACATCTACGGGGGACGATCGTTTGGATGGCGCAAGTTGCCCGATAGATTTAGTAAACTGGAAAATAGTAAATTGGATAATCACTTGTGACATTAGAATAATAATACTGGCATGATAATTGCTGCAATTAGATCAATATGTTATACCCATATACGCAAACTCAATTGTAGGACACATGCACCATTACCAGGTCTTTATATGCAGCACGAGCACAATTCATGTTTACACACACACCCTGGTAATTGCCATGCCACCACACTAGATAACTTTTAAATTGAAACATTTTACTAATTGATACTTAAACTGGTACTATTGCCTTTAATTCCTTAAAAATGAAACTGTAGTATTGCTATTCATGTGCATGTACTTCATCTTATTAATTGTTCTTGCTTAATACATTAATCACACATCGCAACTTGATTATTGATATCATACGCATTCATTATCATTGATATATGCACTTATGAGGATTTCTTGGGATTTGATGATATTGCTGGATTTCGGGGGAAAGCCGCAAAATTTCTAAACTTATTATATATTTTTAAAACATGTAAATTGCGGTTTTCTAGTGATGTAAGTGTCGTCCACCATGAGTTTGCTGTGGTTTTTGGAGACCCGTTTCGAGGAGTTGGATGAACCGTTTCGGGTACATGGTGGGCCCGGTAGGGTACCCCGGGGCAAGAAGCTCGTGGTGTTGACGATGAGCCTGGCAGGGGACGGATTACCTACCGGTGACTTCATTGGGCACGGCGGATATCCAGAGGATACCGACCGGGGCCGCGAGAGGATGATATATTGATACTGAGATGGGTCAGCCGGATGGCTGAGGCCAGAGACACTATGACATGGATTTATGAGATTTGAGACAGCTTTTGGGTGTCGTTGCTGGACACCGATTTTCGTCGATTCATTGACATTATGCTGGCATTCTAAAAGAGTTTCAAAAACAAAAAGAGATAAAATATTTCTTATATATACATATTGAGACCTCAGATATTCATGTTGCATACATATTCGTACACTGATGTTGTATACACTCCTGCTAGTGCATCCAGTCATACCTGTATTATAGATGCTAGGATGCTTGTGTGCATGCATACGATAGCCTTTGTAAATGTTATTTATTACTCACGAGTTGGCAACTCACCCCCGTTGTGCCACAGTCTTTTGCAGGTCCGCTCCGTCAGTTCAGTAGCGGCGGGCGCACTTGTTCTTTTGCCTCTTTTGCCTGAGCTCGAGATTTGCTCATAGGTGGGTTATGTTATTATTTTGTACCACCTTGTATATTCTTTGTATCTAGTGTACTCCATCTACTGTTTCCACCAGATTATTGTATATTGACCTAGAGATGAGACAGTGAGGTTTGTGGATTTTATGCTGTATTTTGGGGTCGAGCTCACTTGAGCCGATATGCTACTTTTTTCATGCTCCCTTATGATTATTATGCTTGTTGTCATTTACATTGTGTGGGATTTGTGACCGCCTTATGGCGAAGAGCTAGCTCCCGCTTGGGGATGCCCTATTTTGTTGGATTCATGTATATATTTTGTTGTACCCATTTTTGGGGGCCAGTATTTACAAAGGAGACTCTGCCGAAATTTTCGGGAAAAATTGGTATTGTTTTTAAAAAGTGTTTTACATGACTTATTTGATAACTCGCTTTCAATTGATTGGGTTTTCTTCACTCTTTTGCTTCATTGGTTTTGTTTTCTGGGCTTTGGCTTACTTATTTTACGGACGCCTTTAGACGTTTCGTAAACTTAAGTGCCAGTCACGTTCCGTACCCTGCGGGTCGTGACACCTCGGCGGGGACTCGACTGTATGGAGTATCGATGCCCAGTCTCGAAACTCCCACGACTAGGGACCACTTTAAGGATGTGCTTATAGACCCCAACTCCCACGTATATGATCGCCATCATACTGCTTGCAGTCAAGCAAGAATCCTAAGGGCTCTATCAACGTGTAATAGCGACCTGTAAGGTCACCTAAAGCAGTACACGATGATAAAGACAAACCATGGCAGCATACTATTCTCTATCAACGTGTAATAGTGAACAACAATGTCACCTAAAACATGTACACGATGATAAAGACAAACCAGATAGTATACAATCCTCTCGAGTAAGACTGTCCTACCGGCATAGGTCCTCCCTCAATCATTGCAATCACGTGCCTGTGATCCAATAATTGACTCTGAGGGCACTATATCCAACATTCTCCCACTTGCACTCAAGGCTAATTATTGCAATGTCCCATACTCACAGCCCGTGTGATACCGAACACCCAACTCCTCTACTAATCAGTTTCACAAATCCCGTTTGCGAAACTATTGTGTTCGAGGAATAGCCTCAGTGAGTGGATCCATCCTAATGTTTCTTTCTATGTCTCTCTATATCTCAAGTTCGCAGAGAAAGCCATCTCCCGAAATGAGCAATACCTGTCTTAGAATATGTCTGGATATCTGATGGGACCTAGTTCATAAATGAACTCCAAATCCAAACTTCTTAGACTGTATCGTCAACTGAACTTAATCAGTATCCTGCGCCATGCCTCCCTCAGTATTCGCTTGGACCTCCTGTCCAAACTACTGCCCCTTGTCAGAGGGAAAACTATAACTCTGACAGTCACTCTGTCATTCAGGTCACCTTGGAAGCCTGGAATGATAACCGTCTCCTGAATGAGGCTATCGTTATCATATCCCTAGAACATCCACTTATGTTCTAAAACTGCTTCCAAATGTTTCTTCATTATTTGATTAATATCAACTTATTGCATCTAATGCAAAAACAACGTCTGGTGTGGTACTTGACATCTCATGATTGACTCAATTGCCTAAGCAAGTGATCTGCTAATCATGCACATCCCTCTCCCCTTTAGTCTGTAAGACACCTTTAGAGAGGGTGACTCCATCACCTGCAGGTACACCACCATGCCAGGAGTCATCCATTCTAAATACCTTTTAGAATGCTGTCTAAGTACCCTGATTGGGACACTTCCCAAATCTAGATCTAAAACCATAGATCTAGTAACCAGAATGTCTGATATAATATCCAATTCCCATGTGGAGAAACCACTGTGTGACAACCAAAGTATAATCGATCGTAGTATAGGAATTTCACTTCCTACTCTATGTATGTCATCCAAATACCAGGACATCACACCCTACTACCTTCTTAACAGATCCATCCTCTATTCTGATGAAGTCAAACCTATGACTGTCACATCAGAAATAGATGATCTATCTCCGCTATATCTGCTTTAGTCCATAAATAGACATAAGCTACTTATCCACTATGCTTCTGCTGCTCCCACTGACTACGACAACCCTCTGGCAGAGTCATATACACGTACACTTCTAAAGCTGGTTTAGAACGACGCTATACTCATCCTCCTTCCGGGTCTCACAGTCTGGAACAACAGCAATGGAAAGTCTGGGTAAACAAGAACCTCCCTGACACCGTCCTAGAGGCTACCAGAGTACCTCTCGAGTGCCTGAGGTTACCCACCATATCTGCGGAGTGGCCAATGGAATATCAATCCAGATTGAATCTTTAGGTTCTTATCAAACTTTCAGTAATTGTTTGCGGTTGTGGAATCATTTCCAGTTCTACCATACTCCCACTACTGTTTTTCTGGAAAAAAATCCATTTTTACTAAAACTGTGGCGAGTCAAGAACAATATCACTATTGATCTTCCAGATGGTAGAAAGTCAACCCTCGTCATAGCCCGGGTCAACCCACAAACTGCCATTACAGAAACGCGCCTTGAGTTATCCAGAGTCTGGTTTTAAGCATAAGCCGGACAACTCCCCGTACCTTAACATTGTTAAGATATGAACTATTCTATATCCAATATAGAAACAGAGGCACTGATTTAATTGGAACCAGATTCAAATCATGCAGCTGTTTCCAGTGCATGTCAACTAAATGGAGAGAGGTCGATCAGCATTACTCAACTTAGGAATACATCCAGATATGAGTAACCTGAAAGAGAAGCAAGTTCTCATAATCATTACTATCAACTGAATACCATACACAAGTATCTACATCTTCGATCACCTTGAAGAATCCTGATACTTACAACACTTGGTTCTCTACTTTATTCTTAGACCTATAACTTCTCAAAACTTAGACCTTGCATTTGTACGAAACACATGTCTAAGATCTAGAGAAGTCACAAGTGAACATAATATACTACGAGTACCAACCCCTCTGTCCTCATGGACACTGGACAACATACAATACTCTGTATAAGTCCCCTAAGTCTAATAACTCATTCCCTGTGTGTCGTAGGTTGAAAACTGTACTCATGGTTAAGAAGAATTACACCGCTGTTTAATGCTCCTTACCTAATCATCCACTGATATAGGTAAATATCATAGACATAACTCATTCCCTGTGTGTTGTAGGTTGAAAACTGTACTTATGGTTAAGAAGAATTACACCGCTGTTTAATGCTCCTTACCTAATCATCCACTGATATAGGTAAATATCATAGACATAATTTCAAAAAGTTATATCTCACTTTATAAAAATAAATATACAGATATATCAATTTGAAATTTGTGCATAACAACGGATATTCAAAACCAAATATTTATCGTCCGGCAAACAACCCAGGTGATTTCCTCAAATATCACCAATTACAACGAATCCCGATATAATGAAGATGATCACCCAATTCCCAATAATTTACTCCCACTCATCATCTGTAAAACCATACAGATGTGAGAATCAAACCTGGCAAATACATACCCTGGAGCAAGGGCTAATTGGGAAATCGGTTTTCTTTTAACAATACACAGTGAAACTGAAACATATAGATGTTTCGAAGGGGTATCCGGGTATTCTTAGTAATGCCTCTTCCATTATCAGATTCACAACTGTAACCGTATATTTCTTTGTCATCTCTCCAAATCCCTTTATATGTCTTTAGTCATTACATTCTGTACACCCCTTTAGGCCAAATGGTTTTCTTCCTTCCCTACCATTCGGCACCAGCCTATGGTTTGGAAGAAGACTATCCAATAAGCATAATGGGTGTACTCTCCTAATCCTAGGAGTACTTGTAACCTGAGAGAAGGTGAAGATAAAAGACAACTGAATAAAACCTTATTCCTATTTCTCCTGAGCCAGAATCTATCCCCGAACTGGAACAAGTTCCTTCGAGTTCGTATATAACCATACGGTGGAGTATCCAAATAACTGTGGATCTTCGTAGTGATACGGAGTGTCCTGGAGAAATACAAAGGTGAAGTAGGATTGGCGAAGAAATACTTGGTTTGGTCGTGAATAGCAATCGCAATTTACTTTGCCCTCTTACCAATCCCTTTGTTTGTCTTTACTTAATACCTTCTGTACACCTTTTAGGCTCAATGGTTTTCTTCCTTCCCTACCGTTTGGCACCTGCCTATAGTTTGGATGAAGACTATCCAATTAGCGTAATAGGTGTACCGTCCTAATCCAAGGAGCACTCGCAACCTGAGAAAAGATAAAAGGAAAAGACAACCGAATAGTCCTATTCATTTTCTCCGGAACCGGAAACCATCCTCGAATCTAGAACAAGGTCCTTCGATTTCGTATATAATCATACGATGGTTTTATCCAATGGAAGTGGACGTTCGTAGTAATACGGGGTATTCTGGAGAAAAGGGTAAAAGTAGGAGTGGAAATGAGGTGTGCGACTCAGAAAATCCAAAAGCCAGTGTTTTAAGAAGGTTCGGTTAACTTGGTCACTGAGTTATAGTCTAGGGTCGGGTCATGGTCGCTGCCAAAGAGAGAGAGAAAAGAAACACTCTGCGTGCACTCTAACCTAGATCAGAATGGTTATCAATTTATCTAATCAGGAAACCTCCCACTGTATCGTCAAATTCTCCTCCAAACCTGAAAGAAGAATTAGTCAGGATCACCCGAGGAGTAAACCAACTCATCAGTGGGAATCGGATCCAACTATCATCGCATGATAATGTGATGGAATCCACTCACATTATCACACTCCAGAAGGTATGCGCATGCCTGGCAAGTTTCAGTTTCTTTAGAAACTCCCGATGTGATGTTTTTACCCCTAGGACCCAAGTGACCTTGACAATGCCAACATATCAAAGAGTCCTAGTCAAGTTCAACCCGTCATTATCTTGATTGCGTTAAACCCACCCGTACGAGTCCTTGACAATGCCAACATAACCGTACGACTGTCCTAACCAATCCACATATCCATGCGGCAGAAAAGCATAACAGAGCTACCGAACACTACGCCTCGGCAATGCACGACATACGTAGCACGAATACTAAGCAATACTAATCTGAAATGACGGAGGGCTACGGCAGGTTTTTGGCGAAAAACCTTTAGCGTAATGAACTTGATATCGTTGAAGGAACTGGATAACTTTTTATAAATATAGTGGCGAAAACCTTTGCTAAAGAGGTCACTCCCGGTGAAGAGATCTCGGATCTTTTCCCGTAGAATGAGGTGCAGGATATTCCAACTGAATACCACGATGCAATGCAAAAAGTAATCGACTATAGTGAAGTTATTACCCTGACGCAAACTTCTGTCCAAGGGGTCACTCCCGGTGAAGGGATCTCGGCCCTTGCCTCGTCGACTGAGGTGCTGGATATTCATAACCGAATACCACTGTGCAAAACAAAAGAGAACGTCCTTGCAATAACAGCTTTTTGAAAAATGTTTCAACAATATCAAAATAGGTTTGTTTAGCTTGCATTGATCCGAATCAATGCAGTCCCATCAATTAATCACACCACAAAAGAACGAAAATATGATGTACGTATATGCCATCCGCATTCGCCACTGGGTCCCGTCATCACCCGTTAGGTTACTTAACTAACGACAGAGCGGGGACTGGACTAGCGCGGGTGTAAAATATATACAATATCTAGTAGTATATATATCAATATATAATAATCGCTCCAGGCGTGATAAATGCAACATCACAGAAAGTAATAAGCATTACAAAACAATACAGATAATCTGGGATCCCCGGGTTTCATAGAGCCGCTACTGAAACCCGACGGTCCCCTGGTTGTGTGGATAGCTTGTGCAATGAGATCCTAGACCCCTACGGGCGCGACAAGTTACCCGCCAAAACCTGAAGAGAGGCAGCCCCCTTCAACAAAGTGAATGGACCACCCAGCACTTCACGGAATCCGGTAACTTGAGCACCCCTCCTTGGGTCAACCTGTACCCCCTACGAGTGCGGCGAATAGCCCGCCAATTTTAGAGTGAAGCCCCCTCCGTCTCAAAGCCATGAGATGCGGGCCCGTTGCCCTCTAGAACCCGAATATCCGTGCACCCCACCGCGGGGTAATCCTAGTACAGAAATTAAAAATATATACAACGGGTACATCGACCTCAGCCCGGTCGTGCCCCAAAAGAATAATATACAAACAGGCAGTGACGGCAGTCCACATGTCAGATGCTCGCCCCGCAATATCAAATGTACAAATACAATCAAACTGTACTACCATTACAACCAGGCTATCCACCACGACAAATCCGCAACATCACAGCACAACACAGAACATCAACGTGAATGTCACGTTCGCAAATCCGTCTAAAAAGGCTATAGAAAATAAACAAGATTTACCGATCAAATGACATTCACGGTCGCAGATATGATGTAAATACTGTGAATAAACATGTTTAAAATTTTCGATCGACAAAATTCCCGAAGTGGGCCCCAAGTACAATTCCCAGTACTCAAAATAATCTGGGCCAAAACAAAAAATACCAGAAACCCCATTTCCAAGTTAGAGACCACCTGAAGAAATTTGGTGCGATGAAGTCCCGGAATGGCAGCGGCACCGCGGCCAAAAGGAGGGTAAAGCCGCGGTTCCGCTGTGATCCTGTTGGATCGTCCTACCAAATTTCTACAATGCTCCTAAAAAACCCTGCCTTATTTTCTGACATACCCAAAAAAAATTTTAGAGCACAAAAAAAATTCGACAGAAACTTGATGACTTGTAATCACGGTTTCGGAATTTTCGTTCGATCGAAGTTCTAAACACGTTAGAGCAAGCTAGTAAAGGTTAATGGCATAGCTCTGATACCATGTAAGTCTATGGTAGCGCCCCGGCCGTCTGTCCGAGACCAAAATGCGGAAACGAAAAGTTTTTCAAACTAGAAACCGGCGCTATCGTATGCTTAAAACCCGGATCGAACCATTAACCTACAACTAGCAACTAAAGAAAGGGTTGGAAAGCTATACCGATCAATCCGTGTCCTTCGGTCTTTGGCCACCATCCCAAGCTCTTCGCGGCATCTCCGGTCTCGGTCTCCTCGTCGGAAAGGGCACCACATCTTCGAGTCTTTTTACGGGCTCCCGCTTCATCCGAAGTAACTCGGGCACGAAGTTCGCTAGCCGACGTGCCTAAGGCGAAGTAGAGAATGTTTGTGACAACTTTGTCTCTTGCATCCATTGTATGGATGGAGGTTAGAGATGATGCCATTAATGGAGGTTGTGAGCAAGAGGAAGAAGAAGAATAGGAAGAAGAAGAAGTCCCCTTTTCTTTTTCTTATGTCTTGTGATGATAATGAGAGTGAGAGAGTGTTAGAGTGAAAAATACAAGAGCTAGCAACCATATCATGGCAGCCCCTCTCTCTCTTCTTATCATATCAAGACTCAAATCCATCACAAAATGTGACATGTGCACATAAAAAGAGACCTTGAGTCACTAATGAAGTCCATGTCACATTAAATGCACAAAATGATGATTTCTAGCTCATAATTTCCATTTGTAAACATTAACCCAAATGTTTACAACAATAAAAAGATACGACAACATCTAAAGTAAACTCGTGACGGATCACAAGGATACCCCTCACCTGTATATACATACGCATTCCGACCGAATGCGAATACGATGAGACTAAAATGATCCAACAAATCTAATACTAGGATCCGGCTTTAACCAAAGCCCACCGGTATGATCCGTCCGATCATGATCCGTGCATTACTGCACGTATATGATCGAACCCTGACATATATCATACGGCCTCTACAACGTTTCGCCCGAAACTTGAAAACTGTCTGTGGGGGACTCTAAAGACTCGTCAATACTTTGGCAGTGAATTTAACCACTAGCACGTCAGAGGTACTAGCCGTACGTAACGAGCTACCAGGTGTTGACCAAAAGGGAGGTCGATGAGCAAGCTCATCCTGACACCCTACTGAGCCTGTCAGTGACAATATCCGTACAGTCCGGTCCGTTCGTCTATGAGCATCGCATGGCGGGCCTAGGGGGTTGGTAAAAGTCAGACCCCTAAAAGCGGTACAAGTCGTGTCGGAGTGTAGCCCAGAACAACCTGAGATACTACTGGAATAGCTACCAGTAAATCTCCTGCCTTGGCCAAGGACTTCGTGTAATGGCTCTCCTAGACACAGCGCGATATCACCCCCAATACCGGGAGAGACGAAACCCCTGCCGATCAGCTCGCTGTCTCCATATGGCTCGGGACTGTACCGAACTAAAACCTGTTTGCACGACTTCTTTGAGCCATGGTAGGGTAGTAATCAAAGCACAGTGGGAACTTACACGAGACAAATGACGATCTCAGGTCGACGAACTAACCTGTAGACATGTCACCAGGGAACTACTATCTGACGTCAGGTATAATACCATCTACCATGTTCCCGGCGAGTCATGTCCGGTGTACTCATAACCCAATGAGCACCTGTATACATCTTAGGTGAACCAACTGACACCAATGGCTTGTGAGACCGGCCACCGCCCTTCGTCGGGACCTCGACTATATACAGTCTACTTATGGAGTATCGATGCCCAGTCTCGAAACTCCCACGACTATGGACCACTTTAAGGATGTGCTTATAGACCCCATCTCCCACGTATATGATCGCCATCATACTGCTGGCAGTCAAGCAAGAATCCTGTTTACCCCAATCAGAGCAAAGCTCTGTTCAAATTCCGAGGCGGGAGATGAAGCAACGCTTCATCTTCCCCCAATCAGAGCAAAGCTCTGCTTTGAAAATTTAAAATTTAATAAATGAAGAAACGCTTCAGATTATTTGCGCTGCGCAATACGCCACGTGTCAGGCGCAGACGCATCAGCGCAGCGCCCAAGGCAGCGCACCCAATCAGAGCAAAGCTCTGTTTTAAACAAAATTAATTGAAGCAACGCTTCAACTGCGCAAGCACTGCGCAAGCACTGCGCTGCGCGACACGTGTCAGCGCAGTTGCGCTGGCGCAGATGCGCTGCGCTTTACGCTGCGCGACACGTGTCAGCGCAGATGCGCTGCGCTGTGCGCTGCGCGACACGTGTCAGCGCAGATGCGCTAGCGTAGTTGCGCCGCGCTGTGCGCTGCGCGAAACGTGTCACGCGCTGGGGCATTTGCGCCAAACAGAATTAAGATTTTAAAGAAATCTTTCTGTTCTTGTTAAAACAAGAAGATTTTCTTCTGTAAAACAGAAGCCCTTGGATCAAAGATCCAACGGTGGGGAAAATTCCCCAAATCACTCAGAGAGAGATCTCTTTACCAAATTTAACTAATTTATGAGCACAATAAAAAGGACCCCAGGCCTCAATTCAAAGGTATCAACATCTTTCTAAAAAAAAAGAGAGAAGAGAACTCTTGAGAACTCCTCAAGAACAACAGAAGGTAAAAACCTTTGAAAGAAGAGAAAATTCTCTTATGAACAGATCAGTGATCTAAAAACAAGATCATTGATCTTTAAACATAACTAAATAAAATGAATAAATAAAATAAAAATAGTGCTTTGCACTTTTTCATGAACCTTTGGTTCTTTAAGATAAGAAAAAACTTATCTTTTCCTTTGATCTAAATTAGATCAAGAAATCTAACAGTGCTTTGCACTTCTGTTCTTGAATCTAAAAGATTCTCAAATTAATAGTGCTTTGCACTTATAAATCTGCACTGTTGCGCTCTTAGGCTGGCGCAAGCCACCGTAGAGCGCCACGTGTCAGCGCCTAAACCATTTGCGCTATGCGCTTTTGAATAGAGCTTCGCTCTCTGAAATTGGCGCAAGCCACCAGAGTGCGCCACGTGTCAGCAGCGCAAGCGTAGCGCACTAGCGCAGCGCACTGCGCTGCATGACACGTGTCATCACCACGAGTGCTTGCGCTCTCTGATTGGCACAAAGCGCCTAACAAATGCAAGGCATTTCTTAAAGGGCCAGGCCCAAATCAAAAAAGGCCAAGCAGGCCAAAATAAATTGCAAAGCAATAAAAGGACAGAGCCCAAATAAAATTGATGCTCTGCATCATTTATAAAGGGCAGAGCCCAAAACAAATTGATGCTCTGCATCCTTTCTGGGCAAAGCCCAGATAAAAATAAGAAGAAATGCAATGCAAAGAACAAATAAAAATGATGAGTATTTTCCAACTGGACTTAGCCCAATCATGGCTGTAAGTCCTCAAATTAAATTGACTGAGCACGGCTGCTCCCTAAATCAATTTATATCTGGTTCGAGGGTACATCTCCGAACTCCTCTGACACCTGTCGTCGTAATCCTTCAACGACGTTAGAGAGGTGACGGGTCCCAACGACCACACACTATATGGACTGCGGGGTCCTTAAACTCGTGGACCGAAACATCCTTAAAACTAATATTGGACCGAGACGTCCTTTAAACTAATATTGGACCGAAACGTCCCTAAACTAATGTCGGACCGAAACGTCCTTAAACTAATGATGGACCGAAACGTCCCTAAACTAATGTCAGACCGAAACGTCCTTAAACTAAAGTCGGACCGAAACGTCCTTAAACTAATGATGGACCACCACGTCCCTAAACTTGAACATAGACCACCACGTCCCTAAACTGGCGATAGACCACCACGTCCCTAAACTGGAACATGGACCCCTACGTCCTTAAACTGGAACAATAGAGCCCCCAAATGCTCTTTTGTCGGATCCAAACGATCCCGTTAAGTTGATCTTAGTCTCAAATCAGACTAACGTATCCTTAACAAACGTTTAAGTCGATCTTAGCCTAAATACGGCTAACATATCCTTAAACCAAAACACCAAACCCAAATCTAAGTAAATACGGATTTGGACTAATCCACGTCCTACGGGCGACGGCATTACTCAGTCTCCGTATACAATCCACGGGAAACCACAAACAAAACAAACACCCACGACGCGAAGTGAAATTCTGGAGAAAGAGAAAGTTGTTACCGCGATGCGGTAGCGTAATTAACTGCAGGGGCTTGCGCCTGCAGGGAAGAGCGTCCCCATAATCAAAAACCCCTCAAGCGAGGGGGAATCTGACGAAGTCTGCTACATCGGCCGCATCCGTCTAAACCTCCGATATACGGTGCCATAAATCAACTTGGCATCTTCGGAGAGGTGGACGGATAAAACCAAATAGCATCTGCCCCGAATCTCAGCGTCAGGACATCGCAGTCTTGTGCGCCGCCATTCGGAGGGGAACAGATTCTGGCACGCCCGGTGGGACCTTTTCCTCTTTCCACTCCACACTTCGTGTGTCGTGTTCGCGAACGAATCGCGGTTTGCTATGGTTGCCTGTGGATTTGAGGTACTAAGATTTGGTGTCTTGCTCCGTGCAGAGAACTGAAGATCAATGGCTTCAAACTGCACTACCTGCAACTGCAACTCTCGCTCCGTCCCTGCTAGAGGAGTGACTTATGGGCCCCAAGCGGCCTCTCTTTTCAGGATGCTAGTGGAGCAAGTAACTCAAGCCACCACTGGACTATTCTTCGGGACCATGCTCCCACCGCCGAGCTTCAATGCAACAATGACGTTGCAAGAAGCCCCAAAGAAGCCGGTCTTTGATCGACTTACCACTTCCGTGAACCCTCTCAACGGGTCTCCTAGTTTCAATACCTCAGTTTTCAACGGACTGGGCCAGAACGTCCACAAACCTGCGATACCCGAAGCTGCCATCCCAAAGCGGATAGCCATCCCGACTCAAACGGACGAAATCATTGGAAAGGCTCCTCCTTCCGAGAAGTCAGTTTTTACAAGGCTGGCCATTCCGGTCGCTGCCCTAGGCGAGGTCCTCAAAGCTGCTTCCCCTACCCAGAGCAGGGGGCATTAAGAAGCTTATCCAACAACGGAGGTGACTCCATCCGCAAGACACGCTCGACGTCGCCACTGGCGTCGAGTAAGAAAGGCTGGGGGCGACCCCCCCTCTGGATTTACGCTACCAGCTCCGATGGTGGGGATCGATGCTGCCGTTCCAACCGGGAACAGCTTTGAATTACTGAATACGGTACGCAGAAACTCTCCTACTGCGATGTTGAAACGAACTCCTTCACCTGTGGAGAATACTCCAGAGAAGAAGCTAGAGCAGCCCCCTCAACGGCTGTCCTCTAAAATTTACAAAGTCTGGCGACAGGTCCAAGAGTCGGTGATTGATAAAAACTATGTCCGCTGGTCGCACGCTTTTCGCGTGTCGGATGTTCAAAGTTCTAAAGTATAACCGCGATCAGGACGGTGTCGCTATGAAGCTAGCCGGTTGAGCACGGGTCGATCCACAGGGAGATGGTTGTATGTCCGTTCGAGTTTTAGACGAGTCAATAAAGAATTTGTATGTGTTTGTTCAAACTAACCTTTGTGTTTTATATGCAAGTATGAAGTTGTTAAGAAAAAGATAAGAAATTGTAAGCTAAAGAAATCCGTACTCAAAACCTTTGAGCCGAGTCTTGACCAATTGAAGCTAGAGCAATCGGCAACAACGTGGATTAGGGGATTTAAGCACGGTATTCGTGGAATCCGGCTTATTTACCCTTGTCCTTCCGTTCTTGTCTCGTGCTTTCACCACCGGCCAAACCGAACGCAACCGGTCGCGGTTAGGAATCACCGTTACCTTGGTAGGGTAGGGTGCCTAACGGAGCGCTTGCGTAACGTTTAGGCGGAGTTCAATGGAAAATAACGGGAAAAGGAAATGAGCAAAGAAACATTAACTTACAATACCGTATTTGTTCTTAACAACGATAATTACAATCATTCACAAAAACAAACCAAAAAGAGAAAACAAAAAGAACAAAGAAAAGAAAAGATTACAAGTAAGTAAGGGCATGGAATTTAAAGTGCAAGAAAGTAAAGCATGAATGTAAAGCAAGTAATAAAAAGCAAGAAAGAAATAAGCAAGAAAATAATTACAAGAACACTAGAACTCAAGACAAGCATGGGATCAATAGCCAACCCTTAAACTTGCAAGCTCAATCAAGAGATTGCAAGATCAAGAGAAGGGTAAAGAACTCATGTGAAATGAAGCACTAATTCCATAAGAAGATACAACCCTTGAAATCAATAACAAACCCTTAAACTTTCAAGCTCAATGAAGAGGTTGAAAGATCAAGAGAAAGCAAGGATCTCAAGGGGAAGTTAAACAAAAGAGAATGTTACAAAAACCCTCATCTTCATTGATCTTCCACTCAAAAAGCTCTCACTACAATTTTCATAGAGAAAAGAATGAAGAAGAAGAAGAAGAAGACTAAATTACACTAAATCCTACAAAAGAGGCATAAGAAGTTAACACCAAAAGCTTGGCAAGTTCTGGGGTATTTATAGGAAGGGAACTGGAAACCTAGGGCAAGAATCTGCCCCTACAAGAAAAGACCAACATGCCCCTGAAAAACGACAATGAGAGGAGACTAAATGGCCGCGGTTCCGTGGCCTAAGCGCGCTTATGCCGAGGAACCGCGGCCGTTTAGAGGAGTTAGGGCATGAAATTTGGTGGTTTCCCCTAGTTTTTAGTACTCTTCAGTGTGGTATATAACTTTTTCTCAGAAACTTTTCCCATTTCTTCCAGAATTTCAGTAGATCAAATGGTGATGTGTTGTGGATCTTTTGCCAAGATTTCCTCGAGCTCCGCGTAGATATGTTGGATCTTGTGTTGACATTGAGCTTTGTGCACTAAAATGACATCGATTTGCCATTTTGTCCCTTAAACTGGTGTGTGGGAACATACGGATAGAGAGCGGAGACCCGTGTTTTATCTGTTGTTGGCAGTAATCCGGAATTTGACGTACTTTTCTATGAATTTCACTGTCTAGAGCTGAGAACCAGTATCCTGTAAATATGTAGCAAACACTGATTAAAAGCACCTGCCTATAACCAAACGAGCGTAAGAATGGGCGGTATAAAATGTAATATTCTGGTATGAACAAATACCCCCAAACTTAACTTTTGCTCGTCCCGAGCAAAACCAATTATTCACAAAAAAGTCCTAACCCCACTTTCGCAGGGAACGCGATTGCACTGAGCACGTGCAACAAGCCGTTAAACCCCTAGGTGTCCCTAGTAAGAGGAGTGTTGTCTCTTGATGGTTTTCAGCGGATTACACCCATAAAATCCCGTCAAGCTAGTGTCATAAGTTAACATTGATTCTACTCCTACAGTTTAGTATTTACGTTAGAAATTCTATCATCCTAAGTTAGAAATATCCAACCCTTATTTTTCACACCTCCTGTCTATTTAACCTTGGAACTCCTGAGTTTTCCTTCTAAAGTGCGGCCTCAAATCAGGGATTTTTATCAACTTTACAGAAAACACAAGTCTTATTCTTTATTTCTATCTTTTATCCAAACATCGATTGTATACCCCTACGTGTGTGTGTATTTGCTCCCCTACACTCAAGAATTCAATTCAAGCTATAATACCCTTGCCCTAATACCTAATACTACTTCTTTTCATTAAAGATGGACGGATTTGCTCACACACCTTTCATGCGACTATTAATGCTTCTTGAGGCACTAACGACCGATTACTGAATGTGTGAACTTTAAAGCGTAAATAGCAGTTTCCAGGTCTTGACTTTATTCTATTTTTTCTTTTTCTTTTTCTTTTTCTTTTTTCTTTTTCAAGACCGGATATATTTTTCAATATGCACTTTTGGTGTTTAGCTTTAAATACCGTTTTTTCTTTCATACTAGGCTTTCAGGCAAGAGTATTTCTAGGTATCCTCTACTATCCTAAGTTTCAAGGTGCGTGTAAGTGCAGTTTGTAGGGTATGTACTTTCTAAATTTGAACTCAAGAAAAGAAACTATTTTTCAGACTTTTCCTCCAGTAAAGCTTCAATACTTTCCCTTCATCTTGACTTAACTCAAGAACTGAACTCAACGTATACTTACCAAAGTTAGACAGAATGAGGGTTATTTTTAGGGTTTTCAATTTCTAAGCCTAGAATTTAGTTATTTCTAATATATCGACCAAACTTTCGGAATAAAGATCTAAGTTACCCTATTAGATAACTTGACGACAAAGTTTTTATATTTTTGGAAAAAATTTCGATTTTTGTGGGTTTTTAATAAGGTATGCAAATGCAAAATATACAAATGAATGCGAAGGAAGAAAGCTTACCGAGCACACCCCCAAACTTAAACTTGACAGTGCCCTCACTGTCAGGCTATACCAAGAGGGTCAAAATTGCCGGCGCTCCCTAAAAAAAAATTATATACAACAAAGAAAACAAAACAAAAAATATATACACAAAAAGGGTTCCCCCCAAACTTAAGTGAAACAGTGTTTCCACTGTTAAGCGATGAAGTTCAGGATTAGGGGGGAAAGAACAGTGTCAAGCTATACAAGGCCTTACACAGGCCAAAAGTTAACACCAACCATTCAAAAATTCTATCTCTGTAATATGCGGGTTGGTGAAAGAAGGTGAAGAGGAAAGAAATGGAGAATACGCGAGGCCGTATGGAGATAGAAGCGGGATACGGTCTCGGTATATCAGAAGAAGAAGAATGGCGGAAGGGAGAAAGAAGTGGAATACGAACTTGAGGGTGGAAATGGAGTGAATAGATTAGCACAATTTGTGATGACTGATGTGTAAGAAGAGTTTGTGCTAATCTATTAACCCATCGAGAAATGGGGTCAAATCCCTCAAGATTCGTGAGAAACCATGGGTACGCCGAACCTAGTAAACCGGACATAAGGAATGAAAGTGATATGGTTTCTTTCCAGGTCGGAACGATGGAAAGGGTGGGGGGAAGTGATTGAGGAAGGGTATCGGTTAAGGGTTCGGGAGGGTGCACCCAGTCAATGAAAGGAATAGGATGAATTGGAAAATCCGACTCATCAATTAAAGCTGTTTCATCCTCAGTACTATCGTCAATATTCTCCTCAAAAGTTATCTCATCCATGCATTTATCATCAATATCCAGACGCATATGGGGTTCGGGAAAAACATTTAATGACTCGGGATGATGAATTGGAGAGAAAAACTCAGCCAAATCTGCGGGTTCATCATCCAAAATATTCCCAGCGTCAATATCATCAATCAAGTGAAAGTCAATTTTCTCAAATACCTCATCAAGAGCATAGATTTCAATCGATTCTGGTTCTAAGATGGAGGTGTAGAGGTCAAAAGGATTGAGTGTGGTTTCACTTGGCAAGGTCCCTTCACAATCGGGTAAATCAAACACTGCAAAGTCACACAACTCATCAAACATTCTATCTTCAATTGATAATTCAGTTGGGACACTTGATAGCCTTTCAACACAGGAGTTGTGGGATTCAATTTGAAACCGGTAGGTTTGATTTGGAAGGGGGTACAGCTCACTCTCTCCACTCAAATTCTCAATCTGTCCAACCGCCTCATCATACATTGGAAAATTAGGAGCTAGTTGGAAACTAGCTACCGGGTCAGTAGGTTGTATGAGGGTGGCCATGGACGCATTCAAATCCATCATCTGTTGGCATGACGCTACCCTAAAGTCTTCCAACGACTGTTCCAGACTAGACATGGGTTGTGACGGGGTTTCAGTAAAAGATTCAAAGTTGTTTGGATACTGAAAACTCCTAACCGGCGGTTCAGAAACAATGTCTAGGGAAGGTGCAAGAGTCGGGTAGGACTGGTAGGAATTGAATGGCTGGACTATGGTAGGATCAACACTCGGATACGAAGGTGAATGGAATTGTTGATCCCAAGAATTTGAAGTGGTGAAAGGAGTGAAAGATCGGTTATGAGATTGTTCAATATGTTCAGCGATGGACAAAGGACGACTTGCAAAAGGGGTATCAACATAAGCGGGTGCTGGAGGTTGAAAAGGTTGATACAAAGTGGAATGTGGAGTGCAAGTGTTTGTCCTAGACGCTTCTATCCGATCTTTCAAAGAGATTTTGGGCATGGAGGGATCGTTCGACGTTCGGCCAAAGCAAGAACCGTAAGAAGTAATGTCTGGTTGTGGGTACCAAAGTTCGGCAAGAGTTTTTCTAGGTGGACTACCCATGATATGAAAAGAACAAAGAAAGAAAGGAAGAGAAAAGGAGGGGAAAAAGAATGTGATTTTTTTTCTTTTTCTTTTTAGATATTAACAAAAGAATGAAATATACACACAAAAAGAATCTGGACAAAAACAATCACGACACAAAAATACCACACACCTAATCGTTCTAGGGTTCACCTAGGTCAACTAGACCTGCTCCAGAACTTGATTGTCGAAGTAAAACTGTGTCGAGAAACGGGCTTAATATACACTGATCACGAGGCCAGGTAAGTGCAGAGATAAGGGGAGGTTTTCCAACGTTTTCGCGAAGTTCCTTAATTAAATAACCCTTTCTCTTTTGGCGGTTTCGCCGTTAACACTTTCCTAGAAACCCCGTAAATAATGTACCGTTAAGCGAGGTTCTAAACACGGTTAACTTCTTCTAATGAGCGCGAAGTCCTTAAGGCTTAAAGTCTAATTTCTTTTAAAATTTGTGCGGGTAAACGTTATGCTCAAGTTCGTGATTTGAGGGCCACGGAAAAGGTGATGAAATCCTTTACCGTATGTTGTGGGGTTCGCTTGCCCTTAAGTCCGTATTAATTGATGCAATGCGCAATTCAATAAAAAATTATTCAAAGAATCAAACAATCGTTTTTTATATTAAGCACGGCACTGCAACAAATACGGGTTAGTCAATTTTTTGCGTTTGCTAGCGAACTTGCAAAGAATCCTGCAAAGAATAGTATATTGGATCCGTCGGATTTGATACGTACCGTTAAGTTTTTGGGTTAGGAAACCCCTGTTGAATCAAATCCGGTAATCTTGAAAAGTTCGCTTGCGCGGGTCAAACTACCCGGATCTCTCTGTGGATCGACCCGTGCTCAACCGGCTAGCTGCATAGCGACACCGTCCTGATCGCGGTTATACTTTAGAACTTTGAACATCCGACACGCGAAAAGCGTGCGACCAAATGGAAACAACGTGGATTAGGGGATTTAAGCACGCTATTCGTGGATTCCGGCTTATTTACCCTTGTCCTTCCGTTCTTGTCTCTTGCTTTCGCCTCCGGCCAAACCGAACGCAACCGGTCGCGGTTAGGAATCACCGTTACCTTGGTAGGGTAGGGTGCCTAACGGAGCGCTTGCGTAACGTTTGGGCGGAGTTCAATGGAAAATAACGGGAAAAGGAAATGAGCAAAGAAACATTAACTTACAATACCGTATTTGTTCTTAACAACGATAATTACAATCATTCACAAAAACGAACCAAAAAGAGAGAACAAAAAGAACAAAGAAAAGAAAAGATTACAAGTAAGTAAGGGCATGGAATTTAAAGTGCAAGAAAGTAAAGCATGAATGTAAAGCAAGTAATAAAAAGCAAGAAAGAAATAAGCAAGAAAATAATTACAAGAACACTAGAACTCAAGACAAGCATGGGATCAATAGCCAACCCTTAAACTTGCAAGCTCAATCAAGAGGTTGCAAGATCAAGAGAAGGGTAAAGAACTCATGTGAAATGAAGCACTAATTCCATAAGAAGATACAACCCTTGAAATCAATAACAAACCCTTAAACTTTCAAGCTCAATGAAGAGGTTGAAAGATCAAGAGAAAGTAAGGATCTCAAGGGGAAGTTAAACAAAAGAGAATGTTACAAAAACCCTCATCTTCATTGATCTTCCACTCAAAAAGCTCTCACTATAATTTTCATGGAGAAAAGAATGAAGAAGAAGAAGAAGAAGACTAAACTACACTAAATCCTACAAAAGAGGCATAAGAAGTTAACACCAAAAGCTTGGCAAGTTCTGGGGTATTTATAGGAAGGGAACTGAAAACCTAGGGCAAGAATCTGCCCCTACAAGAAAAGACCAACATGCCCCTGAAAAACGACAACGAGAGGAGACTAAATGGCCGCGGTTCCGCGGCCTAAGCGCGCTTATGCCGAGGAACCGCGGCCGTTTAGAGGAGTTAGGCCATGAAATTTGGTGGTTTTCCCTAGTTTTTAGTACTCTTCAGTGTGGTATATGACTTTTTCTCAGAAACTTTTCCCATTTCTTCCAGAATTTCAGTAGATCAAAAGGTGATGTGATGTGGATCTTTTGCCAAGATTTCCTCGAGCTCCGCGTAGATATATTGGATCTTGTGTTGACATTGAGCTTTGTGCATTAAAATGACATCGATTTGCCATTTTGTCCCTTAAACTGATGTGTGGCAACATACGGATAGAGAGCGGAGACCCGTGTTTTATCTGTTGTTGGCAGTAATCCGGAATTTGACGTACTTTTCTATGAATTTCACTGTCTAGAGCTGAGAACCAGTATCCTGTAAATATGTAGCAAACACTGATTAAAAGCACCTGCCTATAACCAAACGAGCGTAAGAATGGGCGGTATAAAATGCAATATTCTGGTATGAACATCCGCCGACAGAAAAAGATGAAGGTGCTGCAGGAGAAGGATTATTCTGTCAAGCCACAAAAAGCAAAAGCTACTGGGGTGCCCACTACAACGGCCCCCTCAACTCCAATCACTCAAAAAAGGAGGACACAAAAAGCCCCTGTGTCTTTGGCAAATCGCAAAGATACCGAACACAAACGCCCCAAGTCTGGGGGCATGGTGGTGCACACCATTTATATGGCTTCCGGAAAGGAGGAAAGCCGTGCTTCGACCGGTCACCGACCACTCACCCGATCTGTGACGAAAGCCCAGGAGCAGCAACAGAAGCTTCAGGAAATGATGACTGTGATGGCTGCACTTACCGAACCGAAAGAAAGCTCGAAAGTATCACCAGAGCAGCGTCACGAACAAGAAACTGATGCTGACTTCTTACGTAGAATCCTCGAAAAGAAGGACAGAGAAGTCGCAGAGCAAGCGGCTAACATAAGACAAATGGCACTCCTCTTCCAAGACATGGTAGGGATGATGTTACAGCCGGACCGTCCAGCTGAAGACCCTTCAGTCATTGTCGGAAATGACGGAGGGGAAACATCTGATCCTCCTCCGGCTCTTTCAGCAGCCAAGGAAGAAACCATTTCCAAAGCCGTGCTTGATGACTATATAGCTCAGCAAATCCGGGTTCATCAGGAAAATGAAGCGGCTGGGCAAATTGCTAGAACCGGACGACCGTATCCGAGCTGGTACGATCAAATCAGTTACCCGCCGGGATATACGGTCCCTAAATTCCACGTATATAAAGGGACAGGGAATCCGCATCAGCATGTCGCTCAATTCAGGGCCTTATGCGGCAATACTGGAGGCGATGACAAATTGTTGTTACGTCAATTCGTCGGAAGCTTAGCAGAAACAGCCTTTGAATGGTATTCAGAGCTACCTAACGACTCTGTCAAAACATTTGCAGAGATGGAGCTGCTGTTTACACAAAGATTCGCGAGTGCTAGTGAACGCACCCCGGTTACAGCACTGATAAATGCCAGGATAAGGCCGGGCGAAACGTGGGTCCAATACGCAACACGATGGCGAAACCTATGGTCAAAATGCGAACAACGCATAGAAGAGGCACCTGCAGTAGGCATGTTTGTGGGCACTCTCGATCCGCAGGCGACCATCTCGCAATTCATGATGTTCTTCAGGCCGACCACCTTCCAGGCCTTGATCGACAAATTAGCCCAAATGGACCAGGTGGGCCATGGACCATCTCCTCCAAAACCAGATTCCCGAAATGAGAAAGGAAAAGGGAGAGCGATCGTCGTCGCCAATGCTCAGCAACAGTCGAACAACTCAAAGCCGGTCGTTCGCCAAAACAGCGTGCGCCCACGCCCATCCCTCGAAGAGAGGCTAGGACGTCCTTACTCGTTTCCTCAGAATAAAACGAGAAGACTGTTCGAGCTGGCAGTACGCAACAGACTCATCAATCTGCCGAATCCAAAACGTCCGTTGCAACCAGGCGATCTTAATAATCCCGATTACTGCCCTTATCACCAAACGGTAAGTCACCCGATTGAGGATTGTTTTGTCTTTAAGGGATGGATTGAGGATCAATACCTACAAGGCAAGTTCGCGCTGTCTAAAAGCTGGAAGGTGAACCCACCACAACCGCACTCTCCAAAGAAGACGGACACGCCGGAGGCTGCTTGTTCTTTAGTCAAGGATGAAAACGATTGAGAAAACTCATCAGATGAATCTGAGGACTACGTGGTGACTTGTCATGTGATTTCTCACTCACTGGCAGACGTTGAAGAGGCTCCTTGCGCTGAGAAACCAATAGCGAATCCTGAGCCGGAGATCCTACAGCCATCAGACGAGTTGATCGATGCCTTCCTAAATGAAATTCGTCTGAAAGCAAAAGCCAATCAAGAGCATGAAATGGCCATACTGGAAAGAGCCAAAGCATTCCCGTCAAATCAAAAGCCATACACTGCGGGTAAAAACAAATAAAAGACGAGGAAAAGGTTCGCCAAAGCTCTATCAGTAGGAATGAAGCTACCGCCCTCTGAAGAAAATACTCTCGCTAAGATAGAGATGCACCCTAACTTCTGTTTATATCATCAGAAGATCATACATCCTACCGAAGACTGCGAATCCTTTAACTGTTGGTGGCAAGGGTATGTCGCTCAAAAGCAACACTTCGACAAGACAAAATGTGAAGCTTGTAGACGTCAAAAAAATGTGATAGATGAGCGCAAAAGAGCCGCCGCCGATTGTCATATAGCCGATTCTAAGGTATTGCAAATTATCACCTTTGGAAGCGACTTTGAAGAAGAAGCTACCCCCAACCCTTCCCTCGGGGAATCTATTTCAAAAATGAAGGAATTGAGGAGCTGCGAGAACGTTCAGCCATGCAATCGCACGCTACTCGGAAAAAATCCCGGCCCCGCAAACAACGGAGCGAACAAAAGGGATAAAGGAAAAGGAAAAACGGCCTTCGTCGCCAGCGCTCAATAACAATTAAGTGACCCTAGACCGGTTGCTCGCCAAAGCAACAAGCGGCAACCCCTCCAGGAAAAGTTGAAACGTCCTTACTCGTTTCCGCAAGATAAAACAAGGGGACTGTTCGAGCTGGCAATGTGCGACAGACTCATCAATCTGCCGAGTCCAAAATGTCCGTTGCGGCTAGGCGATGTTAATAATCCTAATTATTGCCCTTACCATCAAACGGTAGGTCATCTGATCGAGGATTGCTACGTCTTCAAGAACTGGGTTGAAGACCAATACCAACAGGGCAAGTTCGCGTTGTCCGAAAATTGGAAGGTGAACCCGCCACAACCGCATGCTCCGAGAAAGATGGATACGCCGGGGGAATCATGGTCAGTCATAGAGAAAGCCCCATAGACCGAAAAGTCAGTAAACTAGAGCTTCGCCTCAAAGACGGCGATGACGGACCGAGATGTCCTTAAACTAATGATGGACCGCAATGTCCTAAAACTTGCAAATGACCGAAATGTCTTTAAACTACTACCTCAGCATCCTTAGGCTGACGAGATGAATAAAAAAAATATAAAGAATAAAAAAAAAGAGATAAAAAAAATGGTATGTCCATAAGCAAAACGGGCACGGATGAAAACCCGAAAGGGCTCCGTGAGTAAAAACAGCAAGACTACCGGTGAGTGTTCATGAAAACCCGAAAGGGCGCGACCTCGTAAAAAAAAGAATATAAAAAAAAGAGACGGTATATCCATAAGCGAAACGGGCACGGATGAAAACCCGAAAGGGCTCCGTGAGTAAAAACAGCAGGGCTACCGGCGAGTGTTTGTGAAAACCCGAAAGGGCACAACCTCGTTAAAAGACACTTATAAGGTCCCCTCGACCTTGTAAGGAGAAACCACCCGCGTGAGGTCCTTACGACTCACAAGGGAGCAGCACACTTAGGGATCCCCACGATTCCTAAGGAGAAAATACACTTGCGAGATCCTCACGACTCGTAAGGAGAACTCTCTTATGGGACCCTCACGGCTCATAGGATTTGAAAGTCTTAAGTTACAGAAACTTGAACCTGTGCTTAAGCAATCCCCACAATTTCCGATACTGCCCTACAAGTCGCTCAATACTGACCCTTGAATACAATCCACGGGCGCGAATAACAATTTCCCTAACCAAGTCTCATCCGTGACTGGGGATATGTTCGCATGACGAACAAACCTTATAAGTCCTCTCGACTTACAAGGAGAAAACCCTCTTATAGGATCCTTACGACTTACAGAGGACCATACACTTAGGAATCCTCACGAGTCCTAAGGAGAAAATACACCTACAAGATCCTCACGACTTTTAGGGAGAAATAACTTCGTGAAACCCTTACGGCTCATGAAGTCAAAAGCCTTAGCTGACAGGACCCTAACCCTGGTCGCTAAGCCACCTTTGTTCGACATTGACAGAGGCAGGTGATGATTCGCTCCTAGTAATATCCCAGTTGTAGCGGTGCTGATGCCGAAATTGGTCTACAGCAAAAAGCCAGTAGGCCGCACATGCATACGAAATAGCCGAAATGATGGGGCAACTTGCAATAAAAAGCAGCAAGTAAAAATGTATGCATACAAAATAGCCGAAATGATGGGGCAACTCGCAATAAAAAGCAGCGAGTAAAAATAAAAATAAATAGCCGAAATGATGGGGCAACTCGCGATAAAAAGCAGCGAGTAAAAATAAAAATAAATAGCCGAAATGATTGGGCAACTCGCAATAAAAAGCAGCGAGTAAAAATAAAATAAATAGCCGAAATGATTGGGCAACTCAGAATAAAAAAAACAGCGAGTAAAAATAAAATGAATAGCCGAAATGATTGGGCACCGCGAAAAATAACCGAAATGATTGGGCAATCGCGACCTTCGCGATATAAAAGCTGAAATTCATGCCCTACAGACGATAGCACAGCAATCCCTGTATACAATCCAGGGGCTCAAATAAAGAGGGAACCATACCTTCCAGATAGGCTCCGCCAAAAAGGGAAGCCAAGTCTCGACAGTTCAGCAACAACCTAGAGACAGCCGTGACATTCGCCTCAATACAGCAGATGAGATGTCACCCCAGCGTTCTTCCTCCAGCGGGATTCGGACGCGACAATCAAACAAACGGAGCCACGGAAAAATTCCAGCTCCACCTCGACGTTCGTTTCGATACAGCAGACGAGTTGTCACCCCAGCGTTCTTCCTCCGGCGGGATTCGGACGTGACAAAGAAAACGAAGCGAAGGCCAAATTCCTAGCTTCAAGGTCTTAATGGAAACTCACATAAAACCTGAAAGACCATCGGAGATCATCTCACACCAGCACAGAGTGGTCACCACCTCGACGTTCGTCTCGATACGGCAGACGAAATGGCAACCCCGGCGTTCTTCCTCCAACAGGATTTGGACACACCAAAGCAAACGAAGCGAAGGCCACATTCCTAGCTTCAACGTCTTTACGATAACTCACATAAAACCGAAAAGACAATCGGAGATCATCTCGCACCAGCACAGAGTGGTCACCACCTCGACGTCCGTCTCGATACAGTAGACGAGATGTCACCCTAACGTTCGTCTCGACACTTCAGACGCAACGTCATCAAACGAATGGAGCCACGGCAAAATCCCTAGTTCCAAACCTCGGAGGTTCACCAGCAACCTAGAGAAAACCTCGACGTCCGTCTCGATACAGCAGACAAGATGTCACCCCAACGTTCGTCTCGACACAGCAGACGCAACGTCATCAAACAAACAGAGCTACGGCAAAATCCCTAGTTCCCACCGCAACATTCGTCTCGATACAGCAGACGCAATGCCAGCAAACGAAGCAAAGGCCAAATTCCTAGCTTCAGGGTCTTGACGGCAACTCACATAAAGCCCGAAAGACTATCGGAGATCATCCCCACACCAGCGCGGAGTGGTTATGACTCATCGGGGCTCGCCAAAATGTGCCTAACCTCAAGTAAAAAGCGGCATGGCAAATTCCTAACGCTTGTTCTTCTGACGGTCAAACTGCCTAGGAAGATTGCTTGAAGACGTCTTGTCCAGCCCCCGAAGGGATCAGAGACACGGCAGTCGCAGGGCTACTCGAACAGCACGATTGCCTATCGAGGACTATATCAGCTTATGCGACGGTACGATGGCCAAAACCCTAAGTACCACCAACCTTAACGGGCTTCTGTCGTAAAGAGCAGAGGTTAAATGCGACGTTAAGATGTTCTTGCGAGAAACGTTCGATTCGTCTCGACTTGTGAAGAAATTGTTGAGGCGGCTCGACTCGTGGGATAAAGCCTTAGGCAGTAGGCATAAAAGAAGCCTATTTCCTAAGCACTGGGACCCCGCAAGCTGGCCCAAAACGGTCTCTTGCGTACCATCCACGGGTCTCACTCTCCAACGTCGAATTTTGACGAGGAGGGAAACAACCGCTTACGGGTCCTCTCGACTCGTAAGAGGGAAAAATTCTCTTATAGGATCCTTACGACTTATAAGAGAAAATCACACTTAGGAATCCTCACGATTCCTAAGGAGAAAAACCCACCTACGAGATCCTCTCGATCCGTAGGGAGAAAAATCTCTACGAGACCCTCACGGCTCATAGAGTTGAAAAGTCTTAGGCAGCAGATCTGAACCTGCGGCCTAAGCCATCGCTATCCCTTGGAGAAATCTAGATGCTTACTCTGTTATCTATCGACCTTGCTTATTAATACAGCATACCGAGAATAAAAGAAAGAAGAAAGCGACGGAAAGAGCATCCGATTTACATTTGATCAAGCGTTCAAGACACATTCATTCATGCATGGGCAAAAAGACTCAGGACAAAAGATATATAATAAAGACAAGCTGGGATAAAAAAAATTTATTAATATTGCCCGAAGTTCTTACAGTCATAAAAAACAATAAACGAAAGTTACAATGGAATAACTTCAGATCCAGGGCATGGATTGAGGAATTCAAAAGCGACCCTATCTATGACTTTCCAAGCCTCGCGGACCATCCTAGTGTGCTTTCTTTCGCGAGCACAAGCATCAGGGTCCCCCCTGATGTCTTCCACCCTCTGATAAGCAGCGAGTATGGCAGACTGTTGAAAGACCTCGTGCAAGAGATCGATAAGACTGTCTCGCCGTCTCTTTGAGATAAAGTTCAACAGGTACACCGAGTGCACCTTATCCTCAGCGGCATCCAGCGTCCGAAGCGGCACACCAGAACAGAACAGGGGAAGCGCTTCCCAGATGGCTCCCACGATAAGCTTAAGAAGGGAGGAACGCCGGGGAAGCAGAGGACCGTTGTACGCGTCGAAGCGGCTCATGATTTCAGCACACTCCGCGTTTGTGAACTCTCGATTTTGAGAGCTGCCAAGTCGTCGTATGTCCTCGTAAGAGATGATCTCGTTAAGAGCATACATATGGGCGTCCATTGTTCCTGTGGAAGAAGATCAGCAAAATTAGCAGACCGACTGATTAGGCGAATTCTTGTTAAAAAATGAGCACAAAGAGTTAAACTCCTCGAGAACAATGCTCTACGAATAGGGGTGACGCCTATCAGATGCCATAATAATGGAAATTTGAAGAAGTCCCCCAAGAACTCTGAGATCATTATTATTAAAAGATGATATAATCCTTTAAATACAAAACTCCATTTTTAATTTTCATTATTCGTACTCAAACTCTTAAGAGTTCATCTCATTTTTAGATCAAAGAGATCTATGTCTTGACAAAGATGCAAGGTTCTGTTCATGGGTCAAGAAACCCTGAAACAGATTCTTGAAAGCAAGGCTCTATTGGTGAAACCCCAGAAGGGTTTTCTTTAGATCAAAGATCTATGAGAGCAAAGATCTATTAATTGAAATTAATTTAATTCAAGGTTAATTTGTACCTATAAAGTTTCTTTTGAGGAAAATTTAACTCTGAGAGTTCCTAAAGGCAAGAGCAAAGCTCTGGAGTTTTGAAAGTAAAAATCTTAAGGAAGATAAGCAGCTGTGGAGGACCAAAGGTCCTATTTATAGGCATCAAGTGCCTCTTCGACTTCCAAAAGTTGTCACGGCGGTTGGAATTCCGCCACCGTTGCGCTCACGTTTGGGGCCACGTAAGCGCAACGGTGGTGGGGCATTTGTTTACCCCAATCAGAGCAAAGCTCTGTTCAAATTCCGAGGCGGGAGATGAAGCAACGCTTCATCTTCCCCCAATCAGAGCAAAGCTCTGTTTTGAAAATTTAAAATTTAATAAATGAAGCAACGCTTCAGATTATTTGCGCTGCGCAACACGCCACGTGTCAGGCGTAGACGCATCAGCGCAGCGCCCAAGGCAGCGCACCCAATCAGAGCAAAGCTCTGTTTTAAACAAAATTAATTGAAGCAACGCCTCAACTGCGCAAGCACTGTGCTGCGCGACACGTGTCAGCGCAGTTGCGCAGCGCTTTGCGCTGCGCGACACGTGTCAGCGCAGATGCGCTCGCGCAGTTGCGCGGCGTTGTGCGCTGCGCGACACGTGTCAGAGCAGATGCGCTAGCGCAGTTGCGCCGCGCTGTGCGCTGCGCGACACGTGTCACGCGCTGGGGCATTTGCGCCAAACAGAATTAAGATTTTAAAGAAATCTTTCTGTTCTTGTTAAAACAAGAAGATTTTCTTCTGTAAAACAGAAGCCCTTGAATCAAAAATCCAACGGTGGGGAAAATTTCCCAAATCACTCAGAGAGAGATCTCTTTAACAAATTTAACTAATTTATGAGCACTATAAAAAGGACCCAGGCCTCAATTCAAAGGCATCAACATCTTTCTAAAAAAAAAATAGAGAAGAGAACTCTTGAGAACTCCTCAAAAACAACAGAAGATAAAAACCTTTGAAAGAAGAGAAAATTCTCTTATGAACAGATCAGTGATCTAAAAACAAGATCATTGATCTTTAAACATAACAAAATAAAATGAATAAATAAAATAAAAATAGTGCTTTGCACTTTTTCATGAACCTTTGGTTCTTTAAGATAAGAAAAAACTTATCTTTTCCTTTGATCTAAATTAGATCAAGAAATCTAACAGTGCTTTGCACTTCTATTCTTGAATCTAAAAGATTCTCAAATTAATAGTGCTTTGCACTTATAAATCTGCACTGTTGCGCTCTTGGACTGGCGCAAGCCACCGGAGAGCGCCACGTGTCAGCGCCTAAACCATTTGCGCTATGCGCTTTTGAATAGAGCTTCGCTCTCTGAAATTGGCGCAAGCCACCAGAGTGCGCCACGTGTCAGCAGCGCAAGCGTAGCGCACTAGCGCAGCGCACTGCGCTGCATGACACGTATCATCACCACGAGCGCTTGCGCTCTCTGATTGGCACAAAGCGCCTAACAAATGCAAGGCATTTCTTAAAGGGCCAGGCCCAAATCAAAAAGACCAAGCAGGCCAAAATAAATTGCAAAGCAATAAAAGGGCAGAGCCCAAATAAAATTGATGCTCTGCATCATTTATAAAGGGCAGAGCCCAAAACAAATTGATGCTCTGCATCCTTTCTGGGCAAAGCCCAGATAAAAATAAGAAGAAATGCAATGCAAAGAACAAATAAAAATGATGAGTATTTTCCAACTGGACTTAGCCCAATCATGGCTGTAAGTCCTCAAATTAAATTGACTGAGCACGGCTGCTCCCTAAATCAATTTATATCTGGTTCGAGGGTACATCTCCGAACTCCTCTGACACCTGTCGTTGTAATCCTTCAACGACGTCAGAGAGGTGACGGGTCCCAACGACCACACACTATATGGACTGCGGGGTCCTTAAACTCGTGGAACGAGACGTCCTTAAAACTAATATTGGACCGAGACGTCCTTTAAACTAATATTGGACCGAAACGTCCCTAAACTAATGTTGGACCGAAACGTCCTTAAACTAAAGTCGGACCGAAACGTCCTTAAACTAATGATGGACCGAAACGTCCCTAAATTAATGTTGGACCGAAATGTCCTTAAACTAAATTCGGACCGAAACGTCCTTAAACTAATGATGGTCCACCACGTCCCTAAACATGAACATAGACCATCACGTCCCTAAACTGGCGATAGACCACGACGTCCCTAAACTGGAACATGGACCCCTACGTCCATAAACTGGAACAATAGAGCCCCCAAATGCTCTTTTGTCGGATCCAAACGATCCCGTTAAGTTGATCTTAGTCTCAAATCAGACTAACGTATCCTTAACAAACGTTTAAGTCGATCTTAGCCTAAATATGGCTAACGTATCCTTAAACCAAAACACCAAACCCAAATCTAAGTAAATACGGATTTGGACTAATCCACGTCCTACGGGCGACGGCATTACTCAGTCTCCGTATACAATCCATGGGCAACCACAAACAAAACAAACACCCATGACGCGAAGTGAAATTCTGGAGAAGGAGAAAGTTGTTACCGCGATGCGGTAGCGTAATTAACTGCAGGGGCTTGCGCCTGCAGGGAAGAGCGTCCCCACAATCAAAAACCCCTCAAGCGAGGGGTAATCTGACGAAGTCTGCTACATCGGCCGCATCCTTCTAAACCTCCGATACGCGGTGCCATAAATCAACTTGTCATCGTCGGAGAGGTAGACGGATAAAACCAAATAGCATCTGCCCCGAATCTCATCGTCAGGACATCGCAGTCTTATGCGTCGCCATTTGGAGGGGAACAGATTCTAAGGGCTCTATCAACGTGTAATAGTGACCTGTAAGGTCACCTAAAGCAGTACACGATGATAAAGACAAACCTTGGCAGCATACTATTCTCTATCAACGGGTAATAGTGAACAACAATGTCACCTAAAATATGTACACGATAATAAAAACAAACCAGATAGTATACAATCCTCTCGAGTAAGACTGTCCTACCGGCATAGGTCCTCCCTCAATCATTGCAATCACGTGCCTATGATCCAATAATTGACTCTGAGGGCACTATATCCAACAAAACAGCCCCGGCATTTCATCGAACACCTGCAATCTTCGGAAACTCCTCTATTCCAGCCGCCGTCATCGCCGTCCAAGCCATCTCCACCATCATTGTGTCCATTGTTGTCGTCGACGCAGCGGCCGTCGCAACACCTGCGCACGTCCGTCGCACCCACCGAACCATCAAGTCCAAGAATCAAGCTCCACCGAGGCCAACCCTTGTCGTGCTTGCGTCGTGATCGCGCCTTTACCGCTGTCGTAGCCGTAGTCCACCATTGTGCCGCGTCGCTGCCTTATCACCTTCGATACGTCGTCAGGCAAGTTTTACATACTTGCTTCATGCTATTATACAATCATTCGATTACGATTCAATATTATTATAAGTATTCAATGCTAAATTTAAATTGAAAAAACATCTTTAAATGGTAGAACTTGTGATTGTTAAACCCGTTTACTATTCACAGTGGTTCTGTGGAAATTTGGCTACAAATAAATATCGTTTCACCTATAAAATATTACCCCCGATAATCATTGCGAAATCAGAATTTTCCTGAACATGCCAGACCATTAAATTCATATTAAATCTTTTACAAATCGAATTTCAGTGTTCCATGGCTTTTATCGAAGATAACTGATTAACCTACAGTAATTTATTATTGATCTATGAATTTTAACAAGTTATGATAGAGAAAACGGAGGAGAATAACGATTCTGGACTGCAGTCCAGAGCAGTTTTCCCAGTTAACCCCTGTTTTTAAATCACTGTATATCCTTATTCAAATGCGAGAATGTACGGAACCCTATATCGTTACGTATAAAATTGAGTTATCTTTCTTACCTCACTAGTTTCATTGGATTCCTGTTCTGTATGATATTTATAACACGTTTTATAATGTCGACATGTCTAGCTGAATTCTGCAGTGACAGATTTTACCCATCAACCTTAACCTGACCATAACACCCTGTTGATGTAGGATATTACTGATCCGCCAATTGCGTTGGAAACCTAACTGATAACCCTAAATATTGTTCATCTATAGTGTCGCCTAATTATGATCCCAACTAGGAGTAAAACGTGTTACGAAACGGACTTCCAGTTCTGAAACCGGATTTCCAGCAGGGAACACTTAAATTGAAATGGCCATAATTAGTAAACCTGAAACCCGATTGACGCGGAACCAATTGTGATGGATAGATAATTAAACATACTGCTTACCCCTTTTACATTGTTTCGCTTAATTCTGCATGTGTGATTTATAGTGAATTTTTCAAGTGGTAGGATACTGGCTGATGAGATTTTATTCATATCATAATCATTGCATTCTCATCATATCATGTAGAGGTCACATACATTGGTAACTTAGTGATCGTGTACATTACCCAGTGTTAGATATTAGTGTTTTGATTGTGGCAAGTACGTAGTGTTAAAGTGTGATTGAATGATGAAAGTGACACGTACTTATACACAATCAGCGAACCCGGTTGATTTATTGCATTGTCGACATCTATGGAACAAATGTGAGTGTAACTATAATTGGTATGGGACGATTATGGAAGAACTCATATTAGTGTCATAGGTAAGGCACCAAATACTGTCCATTTATCTTGGGTACCAGTTGAGACATGCTTGATGGAGATCCTGTCTCCAGTTCTCGCGTAGACTTATCATGGACCGACTAGTATTTGAGTTTATAGCTGGTGTTTGATATAGACTACGGGGTGTGGGATAGTTTAAGTGTGAGTTCAACGAAATCTCGGGAGTCCTATTGCCGGCATATGCAGCGATTCTGGGAGTCATATGGGTAATATTACTGATTATTAGCGAGCGACTCGGGCCCGTGTTTTCTTGCCCCTGCTGCCCTACCCTTGGGTGGGGGATACTCACGAGCGGTTGACTCTCACACTTGGACTGACGATAGGTTTAGCGACCTGGACAGTGAGACTTAGAGACTGATAGGTTTAGTGACATGCATTGATTACTGACCCGATACACCTGCCTTACTGTTTACCCGCTTTACCGTTTACTTGTTCCTTCATGCTCATATCATCATTTCATGCTTGCTGTTTCATATTCATCATTATTACACATGTTACATATGTATTTATATTTATTGCTATTGTGTCGCTCTGACGACCTGAGTATGCATGCTCAGAGGGAGAAGTGGATTTAACTTAGACCAGGACCTGAAGTACCTCGAGGACATTCCGGATATCTAGATCAGCGACTCAGAGCTATACTTCCTTGATCTCTATCTGGTTAGTTTTTGTATTTGTTTTAATTTAGTGACTGCATTTCTCATTACCTGGGCATTGATTACTGATTACCACGTAAAGCTAGAAGCCGAAGTGTGACTACGGCAGGATGTTTCCTCGACCGTAGGAGCATGGCTGGCCTTATTTACCCCTCGTATTCAGTATTTTGGGAAGCAGGGCGTGACATGGTTTTATTGGTATCAGAGCCAGGTTTTGCTACGATTGGGATTGCAGTTTCCATGTAGGGCTTGACAATCCAAGCCATTTTTTGGTCTAGATTGTAACTTGTTATTCTTGATCTTGATTCACATAGTGAGTTCTGCTACATATTTTGATCCATCCGCTAGAGTTTTGGGTGACTTAGTAGATTTATGTGATTGTAATTATGAATTGTAGCATAGTTACAAGGCAGCACTCTGCTTGAGTGACTTGGAGTTCTACATTTGAGTTCGACTCATTTGAGTTTCACCTCACCCGATATTCTTGTTTCGTTGTCCATTCTATATCCTATTCTGATTGGTATTCCTTGTACCTTATATAATCCTCAAATTTGTTGTTTCAGGACCATGGCTTCCAATGACTCTTCTTCCAACTCCACTCCCCAGAATCAGACCGTCAAGATTTTGAGTGTACTGCAAGGCTTGAAGGAAGCCCAGGAGCGAACGAACGATCTCTTAGCTGAAAGACTAAGAAGGAAAATGGCTTAAGCACCAGCATGAGGCCCCAATCGTAGGGAAATCGCTGATAAACGAAAAGGTGGCGTGCAAATGAAGCGCTCATTTGTTACTAAGCAACCGAAGCAGCGGAGAACCCAACGTTGTGGTTATTGCAAGAAACCAGGTCACTTTCAGAGGGACTGTCGCCAGGCCAAAGGGCAGTGCTTGATTTGTGGATCCGGCGAACATCTGGTCAATGGTTGCCCTAGAAGGAAAGAGCTGCAAGGTGGAGTTTCGACAACGCCCTCCAAATCTGATTGGGCGACTTGGTTGTTTTCGTACTTAAATTTCGAGGACGGCACGGACCCAGTACAAGATTCAGACCTGCCCTACGAGACTGCAGAGATTTTGATGTCGACGCAAAGTTATCACTTTTCCCGCTTTCAATAAAGACATTGTCACTCCATTTTAGTAGTTGTTTCCTTTCATTTAAATCTTGTATCTGTTGAACTTCTTAGTTTGAATGCAATAAAGTTGTGAATTGTGACTGCCTACTTTTGTTTGACTTACTATATTTAGACCTTAATCTTAGTCGACATTATGGTTCATCACCGCACCCCGGACTCTCTTTCGATTAGCTTGTATCTCGCCGCATACCCCTGTCTGAAATTGTCAATCCTATACTCCTTGTTAACTTATGGATCTCCCTGATTTTTGAATCCGAATTCATCCTTCTATCCTTGTGTAATCCTGGGCAATCCAATTCCTCCTCACTTTTCTCCCATTCGGGTGCCTGCTCATGGAGTCGATCTTCAATATATATACTTTAAACCATTCTCCGAATAGTTTATTGCACCTTACCATTGTTATTCTTCCGTTGATATAATTATAATCAGTACGTTCACTATTTTAAAATTTTAGAGTTTAGCATATTTATAATAAGAAAGATTTCCATTATGTGTTAATAAGTATTTTCAGTTACTTTCCCGAAATTCTTTACTATTTCTAAGTGTTAGAATCGTTTTGATTTACATTATATATTTTATTGTCTAGTGAATTTTCCATACTAATGCTTTTGTTGTTTTCGTTGCTATCTCGCTTATTCTTCGTTTTATTTTTCGACACTTTCACCTCTCTCCTCCTCCTCCCAACACCACGACTGCCATCACCCCACACCACAGAATGCTGATCCCTGCACACTCAAACCCACAGCCTCGACCTCGCCATCTTCTTTCATCGTTGTCGACGACCTCGTCATCGCCTCCACACCCTAACCACCGTCGACTCCTCCTATCTCCTCACCTAAACCCATCGCCCACTTTCTTTCCCCTCAACCCCGGCCGAACCCACCGACCACCACCCTCACTGCACCACCGGCCATCATCGCTGACAAGCCGCCAGTTCCTCCTCCATCGCCTGCAACCTCCACCTGAACCATCGCCAACATTGAGCCTCGCCTTCATCCTCTCCTCTCCAAGCCAAGCCTAGCCCCAAGCTTTAAGCCAAACAGCCCCGGCATTTCATCGAACACCTGCAATCTTCGGAAACTCCGCTATTCCAGCCGCCGTTGTTGGGGTCAAAATTTGCACCCCGGTTGACCAAGTCAAAGTCAAGGTCAACCCCAAGCCAGGTAGGCCCAAGCCAGGTCAAGCGGGCCCATGCCCAAGTCGAGCCCGCGGCCAGCCTACCCATGCCAACATAGAAATCATGTAATAAATAATTTTGATGTAATGTTTTTATACATGAATGGGCATAAAGCCAAATTTTTGTAAAGCCCATGGCTTATGTGCAAAAAGAAATGGCACATGAGCCATGCGATGGGCAAAATGCCATTTTGTAAAGCCCAAGGGGCTATATGTAAATATGTAAGCCTATATAAGGCAACAAGATGATGAATAAAGGATAGACTTTTCATTCCCCCCAAAAAATCTAAGGCATGTGCCTCTTTCTCCTTCCTCAAGGTTCTAAGAACCTTCTTCTCTTTTTGAATTAAATCAAGAGTTTTACTCTTCCTTTTATAAAACTAAATAGTTTTTCACCACAAAACCCATAAAGGGGAACTCAGATCTGCCATCAGATCTTAAAAAGAAGAGATTTTTAAAATCTCACATTTCTTGATCTTCAAGATCCGGCCAACGGAGGAGGAAGAAGTAGACCCATCTCCAGAGACCCCACTTTAGGGAAGAACTAGGGCTCAAGGGGAGAAGCCCTTCATCAGCTTCAAAACATCCTAGGAGTTTAACTCCCCATATATATATATATATATATATATATATATATATATATGAATTTAACTCCTCATATACACACACACACACACACACAGAGAGAGAATAATAAGTGCTCCTTTTTCTGGGAGTACAACTTCCATTGTAGGGACCAAGTCCCTTTTTGCGCCCGAGCGCCCACGTGCTGACACATGGAGCGCTCAGGGCGCTAGCGCCCGAGCGCCCACGTGCTGACATGTGGGGCGCTAGCGCTCTTGCGCTCAAAGCACTAGCGCCCGAGTGCCCATGTGCTGACACGTGGAGCGCTAGCACTCTTGCGCTCAAAGCGCTAGCGCCCGAGCGCCCACGTGCTGACATGTGGGGCGCTAGCGCTCAAAGCGCTAGCGCCCTTGCGCTCACAGCGCTAGCACCCAAAGCGCTGGCTCTTTTCCCCATGCATCCTCTGGATGCCCTTTCCTTTTCTTTTTTTTTTTTTATATATATGTATACATACATATACACACACACACTCCACAAAGCTGTCCCTCCCAAAAAAATTTGGGCCGGGGCGCTGCCCCGCACCCCGCAAGGGGGCTGCTAGCCCCCTCGACCCCCAGCCCTCTATCCGGGTAGCGGGACCCCTGTAAAAACTGTAAGTCCACGGTAGCGCCCCGGCCGTCTAACAGACGCCAAATGCGGAACAAAAACTTTTTACAACTGGCGCTATCGCGTACTATAATCCGGATCTGCCATTAAAGCTAAACTAACAAACTACAAAATGGGTAGAAATGTTATACCGAACGATCCGAGTCCTTAGGTCTTCAACCATCATCCCACGCTTTGTAGTGGATGCTTCGATCTCCTGAATCTCCAGTCTCGTCGTCCAGGTGGCACCACGTCGACGGATCTTTAAACGGGATCCCGCCTCTGAACCGAGGCAACTCGGTCGTCAAGTTTGCTAAAAGAGACGACCAAGATGATGTAGAGAATGAGTAGAACACTTTGTCTCGTTACGTCCAAAGCTATGGACGGACGGTTAATGAAGTTGCCTTTTGATAATGTGATGGAATGAAATAAGCTATGAAATTTCCATACACCAAAACTATCATAATCTTTTTTCATGCAACTATATTGATTCAAGAAGAGGGGCCGGCCAATATATGGAGCAAGGGAGGTGAGTGTGGGAGCTAGGAGGCGACCACAAGAATAAATGAGATGAATGATTCACCTTAACACCTTGCAACATACATTAATTGCAAATGAAGAGTCATTAACCTAGTCATCACAAACATTTAATGAACATTAAATGCAACCATGAGTCACTAATCCTAGTCATCATCTAGAAACTTCTAGAAGCACGACTCACCCTCATGACTCACCCAAGTGACGAAAAGATAAATCCGTATTTAACCGAATGTTAAATACGGGCGATAGAAAACTAGAAACTGGCAACTTCCAAAAGTGATCCCGAAACGAATTTCAGGATAACCCCGTAACAGTATAAACATACCCGCATTTATATTACGACTGAATACAAATGCAACTGAGGCAAAGATATTATATCTACACAGTATAATACTAGGTCCGGCTTAAACCAAAGCCCACCAGTATTATCTACCCGAAATATGACACGTGCGTAAACGCACGTGCATTTTCCGAACCCTGCCATAAAACCATACGGCCTCTACAACGTTTCGCCCGAACTTGGGAAACAGTCTGTGGGGGACTCTAATGACTCATCAACACACTGGCACTGGGTATAACCACTAGCACGTCAGAGGTACAAGCTGTACGTAACGGTTGCCTATGTATTGATTGGAAGGGAAACTGACGAGCGAACTCATCCATAAACCCTACTGAGCCTGACAGTGACAATATCCGTACAGTCCGGTCCGTTCGTCTAAAGAGTATCGCATATCGAGTCTAGGGGGTGGATAAAGTCAGACCCCTAATAACGCGATAAATCGTGTCGGCATGAAGCCCATCACCATCTGAGAAACTACTGATCCAAATCAGTAATTCTCCATTACCCCGGCCGAGGATTTCTAGTGATGGCCACCCGTGCACTGTACGACACCAACCCCCAATACTGGGAGAGATGAATCCCCGACGATCCGCTCACTGCCTCCATGTGGCTCGGGACTGTACCCAAAAAATACCTGTTTGCACGTCTCCTTTGAGCGTGGTAGGGTAGAAATCAAAGCACAGTGGGAACTCACACGAGACAAATGACGATCTCAGGTCGACAAACTAACCTGTACACATGTCACCAGGGAACTGCTATCTGACGATATGTATAATACCAACTAGCATGTTCCCGGCGAGTCCTGTCCGGTGTACTCATAACCCAATGAGCACCTGTATACATCTTAGGTGAACCAACTGACACCAATGGCTTGTGAGACCGGCCATTGCCCCTCGTCGGGGTCTCGACTGTATACACTAGTCTACTCTGAAGTATCGATACCCTGTCTCGAAACTCCCACGACTAGGGACATTTTAAGGATGTGCTTATAGACCCCAGCTCCCACGTATATGATCACCATCATACTGCTGGCTGTCAAGCAGAATCCTATGGGCTCTATCATCATGCAATAGTGAACTAAAGCATGTATACGATGATAAAGACAAACCAGATAGCATACTATCATCTCGAGCAAGACTGTCATATCGGTATAGGTCCTACCTCAATCATTGCAATCACGTACCTGCGATCCAATAATTGACTTTGAGGGCACTATCTCCAACAATCTCCCACTTGCACTTAAGGCTAATTATTGCGATGTCGTATACTCACAGCCCGTGTGATACCGGACATCCAACTCCTCTACTAATCAGTTTCACAAAGCTAGTTTGTAAAACTCTTGTGTTCGAGAAATAGCCTCAGTGAGTGGATCCGCCCTGATGTTTCTTTCAATGTCTCTCTTAATCTCAAGTTCGCGGAGAAAGCTATCTCCCGAATTGAGTAATACCTGTCTTAGAATATGTCTGGATATTTGATGGGACCTAGTTCATAAATGAACTCCAAATCCAAACTTCTTAGACTGTATCGATAACTGAACCTAATCAGTATCCAGTACCATGCCTCCCACAGTATCCACTTGGACCAACTATCCATAATACTGTCCCTCGCCAGAGGGAAAACTATAACTCTGACAATCACTCTGTCATCCATGTCACCTTTGAAGCCTGGAATGATAACCATCTCCCGAAGGAGGCTGCCGTCATCAAATCCGTAGAACAAGCACTTATGTTCTAAAACTGCTTCCTTATGTTTCTTCAGGATTGGATTAATATAAACGTATCGCATCAAGTGCAAAAACAACATCTGGTGTAGTACTTGACATCTCATGATTGACTCAATTGCCTAAGCAAGTGATCTGCCAATCATGCACATCCCTCTCTCCTTAGACTGTATGTGGATGCAGTTCTGATCCTTCTCACTTGACGGAAGAATGTCCATTTCAAGATCATGAGCATACCAATGCCGTATTTCAAAGACCTAGAAACGATCCTTATTCTTCCACATATAATCAGGGTTGGAGGAATCATCCTAACTTTGCTTGGAACCAACAACAAAATCAAAACACGGTTCTAACCCAAAACAATTTACAAAGAGTCCCTCCACCACAACAGCAGCCACAATTGAGTCAGCACCCCTTCCAAGCACAAAACTTCTAAAATCCGGTCAACACACCTGCACCTTCTAATCCTTTGCAGTTGACCGGGACTGATGAATCATCTTCATTCGTAAACTTGCTTCTAACAAATCTCATGCAAGTATCGGCTGAAATAAAGACTTCTGTCGATGATATAAAGAAAAACTCAGTGTCCCAAGCTGAGAGTATTAAATCGATGGAAGCAGAAATTGCACGACTAAAAGCCGAAATGAGTGCAATAGAGAAAAGGAAACTTCCAGCTCAACCTTTACCAAATCCTGGCTATTCACATCATGTGAATGCAATCACGTTGAGATCTAGAAGAGTGCTTGACAATCACGTTGGGGAAGAGTTCGATGATACTGATAAATCTATCATTAACACCCCGGCTGAGACCTTTCCTTCCACTTCTACTTCTAATTCTGACCCTAGTTCTTCTACCCCACCACCTTCTTGCGAGCCTATTCTTCGTTTCCCACAAGGCTCGCCACCTCAGTCCACCTCTTCTAGCTCTCCACGGACGATCCCCACTTCTATTTTGGGATCAGGTCCACACACACTTCCTTCTCCTATGATGGACCCAGCGCTTATTGCTAAAGCACCTTATCCTAATCGGTTAAGGGCTAACAAATCAAGTCCACATATGGAGAAGATTATGGACATGTTTAAGCAAGTTAACATCAACATCCCTCTTCTAGATGCTATCCAACAAGTCCCCGCTTATGCGAAAACTCTTAAGGACTTGTGCACTAGAAAGAGGAAGACTCAAGTGCCAATGAAGATATTCATGGCAAAAACAGTAGACACAGCTTCCCCCAACAAGTACCGAGGAAACGTAAGGACCCTGGCTGTCCTACTATTTCCATTTCTATCGGGGAGAAACACATCAACCGTGCTCTACTCGACCGTGGCGCAAGTGTTAACCTGCTTCCTTTCTCAGTCTATGAGCAGTTAGGGATCGGAGAGTTGAAACCAGCCCATTGCACTCTCCAGATGGCTGACCGATCAATCACCAAACCTAGGGGTGAACTGGAGGATGTGTTAATAAAAATCGGGGAATTTGTATTCCCTGTGGACTTTATTGTACTTGATACACAGCCTGTAGCGAACCCACGGAATCAAATTCCGGTGATTTTTGGTCGCCCCTTTTTGGCTACTTCCAACGCTATAATCAACTGTCGTAATGGCTCTATGACCCTATCCTTCGGGTATAGGTCAATTGAGCTGAACATTTACAAGTTGGGAAGTGTACCCTCCGAACCTACTGCTCAGGTCTGTTCTGTCGACTTAATGGATGTCGACAGCAGCGAATTTGATGATCCTCATGATACCGATCTAGACTCTTTTCATACGTTGTTGTTTGACCCAACTATGTATCATACACATACGGAATCTTCCACCGAGTTGTCCGGGTCAACAACTAACACTGATTATGAACCGTTTTTGGAGTCTGAAGATCACCCCGCACTTTGTGATGACATTATTCTTCGGGGTATTGATGGAACTGTTGAGGAGATCTTCACTGATGAATCGCATTTTTGAATGATACGGGTGTTGAGATGAATCATCTCCCAATCAATGAAATTGAACCTCCACCCTTTCTTCTGGACTGTAAAAAGAATGCGAGTAATCCATCACATTCACTGCATCGTCTCTCCAAAATAAGACGCACACACATTCTATTCCACCACTTACCTTTTCCCCACTTCTTCTTCCACCAACCAGAGCACTACATTGATAAAAAATTTGAATGGTTGGTGTTGATATTCGGTCTTTGCAAAGCTTGGTATCGACCAATGATTCTTGACCCCCTCATGTGATTTTCAAAGCTTAACATGGTTTAACTCAAGTTTGGGGGGTATATTTTCTGGCTCTTGAAAAGAAAATTTTTACACAAAATGATGAGCCTAAAATAAGTTTGGGGGAGGATCTTCACTTAAATATTTTGCCCCCATTTATAAATTTTCTCCCAGGCTTACAGGTTTTTTTCGAGATCTAGCGGATGGCAACAGTGAGGACGCTGTTGAAAACAAGTTTGGGGGAGGTTTGTGCTTATTTTCGTATCATTTGCATCATACTTTGCTTAAGCACAAAACATTTTTGAAAACCTATAAAAATTTAAAAAATTTCGAAAAATAAAATTTTTTGTACATAAATAAGATAATAAAAGATTAGATAGTGAAAAATTACATCCAAAAGATTAGAAAAATTTAAGAAAACCAAGAAAATTAGAAGTTTTCTTAATCGAACTAGTAATAAGTAGTTATGAGCCGTTGTCCCAAGGGTTAGTAAGATGAAAGAAGTCACTAATCGGCGGATAAAAATAAGTCTGAAAAATAGTTCCTATTCTGGAAGCCAAACATTTTGAACGTTGATACCCTGCTATTTGCTCTTACACACGTCTTGAAACTCGGGATAGTAGAGGATACCTTGAAATGCTCTTGTCTAAAAGCCGATGTATGAAGGAAATTAAAGAAAAATGAATAAAATATAAAATGGTGAGAAAAATGGACACTGGTTTTGTTATCGCCAAGGCAGCAATAAAAAAATATAGCAAAGGTGCCTCTTCACCTAGTGCCCTAAGGCCAACTGGTCTGGGAGTCACTGCTAAGCCTTAGGTGGTACAAGACGAGGAAAAACACCAAATAAGCAAGCACATGTGTAATCGGTCGGTTAGTACCTCAAGAATTATTAACGGTCGCATGAAAGTGTGTGAGCAATTTCATCTAAATATTCATTAATTAAAAAGTACTGAGGCTGATGGACAAGAGTATGATAACTTGAATTGAATTCTCCGAGTGTAGGGATGTTCTTTACACACACGTAGGGTTATATGATCAATGTTTGGAAGAAAGATAGGAACGAAGAATAAGACGATGTTTTATTGAGGGAGGACGTGATTTCTGACATCTTTTCATGACTATTAAGATAGGGCTCATGACAACCGAAAAGCTAGCTTAGTTGGAAACCCTAATTTTCAAAGCTTTTCTTTTACAATTCTTATCTTTAAATGTAATATTCATGATCTTCCTTTTATTATTGTATTTTGTGGGTTCAATCCGCTGAAAACCCTTAGGAGACAACACTCTTCCTACTAGGGACACCTAGAGTTTTAAAGGCTTGTTGCACGTGCTCAGTGCAATCGTGTTGCCTACGAAAGTGTGCTAGTTAGTTTTTCTCTTTCTTTATTTTCTCCTTCTCTTTTTAATAAAATAATTCGCTCAAGACGACCGAAAATAAGTTTGGGGGAATTTGATCAGTCGAAAATAATGTATTTTTAACACGTCAATTTCCCTATCAATTGCATTCATCTAGAGCTGTTCGGCATTCATATAGCACATATTAGAAAAACAGTCGTAAAATACCAGATTGCATGTGATATACTTTAAAACAGGCACTTTAAGGGAAATTGACTGTTTATCATGGCATCGCATCATTCTTGTGTAGCGCAACACTTGTTTCGAAGTCTGTGCAGGAAATTCCAGGAGAAAGGCCAAATTGTCAAAGTGCTGATCAAAATTACGCCAAGTCTAAGATGTTTGATCTGGTATTAATACAGAGAGAATTACACAATTCAAGATATCAGATAAATACCCCAAAGTCAGCCCAAAGCACCAGAAGAAAACTTTCACAGTACCTCCCTCACGTGACCGCGGATCCGCGGCCGGAGCAGGCACGTGCCGCGGATCCGCGGCAATATGATGACGTCAGCAGCTCAATTTTTCCCCTTGTGCTTATATTCAGTGGCTAAGCTTCCAGAACACTCCAGATTGTCTACGTGGCTTCATCTAGAAGGCTCGGCCTAACAAACCATTTCTAGAAGCATCCCTCCAACTAACTTCTTCTAGAAGCCTCTCTAGCTAACAAACTTTTGGAGGGAAATTCAAATTTTGAATCCTAGATCTAGGGTTACAAGGTCTATAAAAAGGAGCCTAGATCTAGGGTAAATGGCTAATCTCTAATCTACACCATTTCTAATACAAGTTGTGTGACACGACTTGTAAACCCTAAATCCAAAATCCAAAGCCAAATTCAAGATCCCGAGTACCATTCAAGCGAGAAGCCTTCAACCTTTTAGGAGCGGAGCCGATCTTCAATCGAGCAAGTGATCCAAGCCGATCCGCGACTCAAGGAGACGAGCGAAGCCAAATCGACGATCGAGTTCTTCCTCTTGTAGTTCTTGAGCGATTTGTAACGGAATTGTTGATAAATAAAAGGTGAAATTCTTTAATCTTGCTTTCTTTAAATTCTTGCATCATGATTCAATATCAATTTGTGATTATGGTTCTTGTTGTGATGTTTGAGTAAAACTCCGCTCGTAAAGGAGTCGAGGCGATCAATATAATGATGATGTAATAAATCTTAAAATGATTCTTAAGTCCTACGAGTTTGTAAACTCTTGTAAATTGAAGAATCGACGACCTAGTTTCTGTAGGGTGTTTTTCGTCACCCCATTGAGATGGGAATACACGCGCGCTTGTCAGGAGTACTACAGATTCCCCCTGCCTAGGGTAGGCCGGGGTTTAATGATTGTGGGGATCCGAATCTCCGGCAGCCGCGAACTAAGCTGCCGTTAATTACCCCTCGCTTTTGGAGCGAGGGAACCTCCGATTAACGGGTTAAACTGGTCATGCGAACTCAATGTGCGGTGTACGTGTGTTTTGTTTTGAAAAGGGGTGTTTGGGATATATCGGGAGCCACGCAGAGTTTTTACGGGGGTCCCGCTACCCGGATAGCGGGCAAGGGGTCAAGGGGGCTAGCAGCCCCCTTACGGGGTGCGGGGCAGCACCCCGTTAGAAATTTTTTCTAACAGGGACAGTGTAATGGAGTATGTGTATGTGTACATTTGTATACATATGTATATATATACATGTATATATAAATAAAGGGGAAAAAGACATCCAAAGGATGCATGGGGCTAGCGCCTAGGCGCTTGAGCGCAAGCGCGCCACGTGTCGGCACGTGGGCGCTTTGCGCTCGAGCGCAGAGTGCTGGAGCGCAACGCGCCACGTGTCGGCACGTGGGCGCTTTGCGCTCGGACGCTGGGCGCTTGAGCGCAAGCGCGCCACGTGTCGGCACGGGGGCGACTTGCGCTCGAGCGCTTGCGCTGGAGCGCAAGCGCGCCACGTGTCGGCACCGGGGTGAATTGCGCTCGAGCGCTTGCGCTTGAGCGCAAGAGCTCCACGTGTCGGCATGAGGGCAACTTGCGCTCGAGCTCTTGCGCTGGAGCGCAAGCGCACCACGTGTCGGCACCGGGGTGACTTGTGCTCGGGCGGTTGCGCTTGAGCGCAAGAGCGCCACGTGTCGGCATGAGGGCGACTTGCGCTCGAGCGCTTGCGCTTGAGCGCAAGCGCACCATGTGTCGGCACGTGGGCGCTCTGCGCTTAGCGCCGGCGAGAAAAAGAGGCTTTTAGCCTGAAAAAATTTCTCAGAAGAGAAATCAGAGTGGAGTTGGACTCCTGAGTGTGTTTTTCTTCTTTTTTGGGGGGGGTTTAGTGAAAGATGTTCTTCCTCTTCCTCCTCTGTTAGCTGGATCTTGAAGATCAAGAGCTGTGGGAATTTTTAAAAATCTCTTCTTTTTGAGATCTAATGGAAGATCTGAGTTCCCCTTTGTGGGTTTTGTGGTGGAAGACTATTTAGTTTTGAAAAAGGAAGAGTAAAACTCTTTGATTTAATTCAAAAGAAAGAAGAAGGTTTTGGAACCTTGAAGGAGGAAGAAAAGATCTCAGATCTCAAACCTTTTTTTTTGGAGAGAGAAAAAGTTGTTGGGAAATTTCATTATCCTTGCCTTTATAGGCCATACATTTTACACATAGCCCATTGGGCTTCACAAAACGGCATTTTGCCTATCCCATGGCTCATGTGCCATTTCTTTTTGCACATAAGCCATGGGCTTTACAAAAATTTGGCTTTATGCCTATTTTTTCTTACATTTATCATAAAATAAAATAAAAGAAATACAACAAAATTATTTATTACAAAAATTATTATCTTGGCATGGGGGGAGGACAGCCGCTTCATGTTCGGGCTCGACCCGGGCATGGGCCCACTGGATCTGGGCTTGGGCCCACTTGGCTTGGGGTTGACTTTGATTTTGACTTGGTCAACCGGGGTGTAAATTTTTACCCCAACAAATTGCCCCCCATCAATAAATGCACACCACATATGTGGGTCGTGTGCATGAAATTGATGGATCTTCTTTCACGTGGAGGCGACTTGATTTGGTTCCCGCTTTTTGGGAAGCTGGCACTACTCTTTTTACGACATGGACGGTCGTTGCTTAACATGTCTCCGAGACGGTGTGTCCATGATAAACGTTTTCCCTGGCCTGGAGTGATCTGGTTCCCGCTTTGTAGGAATCCTGCACTGCCCTTTTTGCGACTTGGACGGTCGATGCTGCCATTTTAGCGACTTGGACGGTCGAAGTTGCCATTTTAGCGACTTGGACGGTCGATGCTGCCATTTTAGCGACGTGGACGGTCGGTTCTGCCCTTTTTGCGACATGGATGGTCGGTGCTGCCATTTTAGCGACTTGGACGGTCGGTTCTGCCCTTTTTGCGACATGGACGGTCGATGCTGCCATTTTAGCGACTTGGACGGTCGGTTCTGCCCTTTTTACGACATGGACGGTCGGTGCTGCCATTTTAGCGACGTGGACGGTCGGTTCTGCCATTTTAGCGACGTGGACGGTCGACGCTGCCATTTTAGCGACTTGGACTGTCGGTTCTGCCATTTTAGCGACGTGGACGGTCGATGCTGCCATTTTAGCGACGTGGACGGTCGATGCTGCCCTTTTTGTGACTTGGACGGTCGATGCTGCCATTTTAGCGACGTGGACGGTCGATGCTGCCCTTTTTGCGACTTGGACGGTCGGTGCTACCCTTTTAGTGACGTGGACGGTCGTTGCTGCCCTTTTTGCGACTTGGACGGTCGGTGCTTGATTTGACTTGCTCTGCTTCTTGCAGTGTCAGGGGTAGACTTGACTTGCTTCGCTTCTTACGGTGTCGAGATTGGATTCTGACTCGCTCCGCTTTCTGCGGTGTCGGAGTGGAAGTTGACTTGTTGATTTTGATTTGGGTTGACATCAGCATCGCTATACTGGAATATGGTACCAGGAGCGAATCATCATCTGTCATTGAGAGGATTTTGGGATTTTGGTTTTTGTTTGGCATCTGCATTGCTGCACTGGAATAATGCCAGGAGCAACTCATCATTTGCCCCGAGAGAATTTGAGAATTGATGGCTTAGGAGGCAGGTTTAGATCCCTATCACCTAAGACTTTTCAATTTTATGGGCCGTGAGGGCCCATAAAAGCATTTTCTCCCTACGAGTCGAAAGGATCTCGTAGGTGTATTTTCTCCATAGGAGTCGTGGGGACTCCTAAGTGTGTTTCTCCTTTGTGAGTCGTACGGATCTCACGCGGGAATTTTCTCCTCTCAAAGTCAAGAGGACTTTGAGAGTGCATTTCATCTTCCTTTTCACGAGTTTGCGCCCTTTCAGGTTTTCACAAACTCGTCGGCAGTCCTGCTGTTTTTACTCACGGGGCCCTTTCGGGTTTTCCTCCGTGCCCTATTTTGCTTGTGGGCATACCCCCTTTTTTTATTATTTTTTTCTTATTCTTTTTATCTTTTTTTTTGGGAGAGATCGGGATTGTTTTACGCCCGTGGATTGTATACGGTTTTGCAGGATGTATGATCCAGACCGTAGGGCCGGAAAAATTTCAGGGCTTTGTTGGCGTCTGCATCGTTGCACTGGAATGTGGTACCAGGAGCGACTCATCATTCGCCGTTTGGGGTATGGGATTTGGAATTTGGTTGGCGTCTGCATCGCTACACTGGAATATGATACCGGGAGCAATTCATCATTCGCCGTTTAGGGTATGGGATTTGGAATTTGGTTGGCGTCTGCATCGCTACACTGGAATATGATACCAGGAGCGACTCATCATTCGCCGTTTGGGGACTTGGAATTTGGATCTTGTTTGGCATCAGCATTGCAGTACTGGAATAATGCCAGGAGCAACTCATCATTTGCCTTGGGAGGACTTGGGATTTGGGTTTTTGGTCGGCATCAGCACCGCTAACACTGAAGCGAAATGCCAGGAGCGACTCATCATTTGCCGTTGCCCGTTGGGGAACGATGGCTTAGGAGATAGGTTTGGGTCCCTACCACCTAAGGCTTTTCAATTTTATGGGCCGTGAGGGTCCCATAAAAGCATTTTCTCCCTACGAGTCGTAAGGATCCCGCAGGTGTATTTTCTCCTTAGGAATCGTGAGGATTCCGAAGTGTGTTGCTCCTTTGTGAGTCGTAAGGATCTCATGCAGGGGTTTTCTCCTCACAAGGTCAAGAGGACTTTGTGAGTGTATTTCATCTCTTTTCACGAGTTTGCGCCCTTTCGGGTTTTCACAGACTCGCCGGTAGTCCTGCCGTTTTTACTCACGGAGCCCTTCCGGATTTTCATCCGTGCCCATTTTTCTTATGGACATACCGTTTATTTCTTCTTCTTCTTTTTTTCCTCCTTTTTTTTTCTTTTTTTTTTGCCGCTGGTAGGACTTTAAAGTAGTCTCACCGGCAGGATTTGGGAGAAATAGGGGTCATTTGCGCCCGTGGATTGTATACGGTTTTGCAGGATGTCTGATCCAGACCGTAGGGCTGATGTGCTCAATTCGCCTGCGACTTGGAGCATTCATGTGTAGTATTTCTTGAGATATCGTCCATTGATGGGTGGCATGGGCCTTTCTCCCTCTGCACTTATTAGTTGGTAGGATCCTCCGTCGAACACTTTCTCGATGACGTATGGTCCTTCCCAGTTTGGCTCGAATTTTCCCTTGGCATGTCGATTGGGGATGATCGGTCTTTTGAGGACCAACACCAATTCACCTTTCTTGAAAGCGCGGAGACGAGTTATCTTGTCATAGGCCCGTGACATTTGAGCTCGGTATAGCTCCAGATTTTGCTGCACCGCGAGCCTCTTTTCTTCGAGGGCGTCGAGTTCTTCAAGTCGAAGGAGCACGTTTTCCTCTTCTGTCAACTCATGCTGAACGGCCATTCTTAAGCTTGGAACTTCGACTTCGAGGGGGAGGACCGCCTCCACTCTGAAGAGCAATGAGTATGGAGTGGACTGAGTTGGAGTACGGTGCGTGGTACGATGTGCCCACAATGCCTCGTGAAGCTTGAGATTCCAGTCTCTCTTGTTGGCTGAAGCATTTTTCCTCAGAAGCTTGCATAGAGTCTTATTGAAGGCTTCGGCTAGCCCATTGGCTCTTGGATTATAGATGGAGGAATATCTCCAGTCTATCTTGTGCTGAGTAGCGAACCTTAAGACATTGATGCTCTTGAAAGAAGGCCCGTTGTCAGAAATGATTCTTCTTGGTGTACCGAAGCGGTATAGAATATTATGCTGGAAGAATGTCAGAATATATTTTGTCTCGACTTATTTTAGCGGGACAGCTTCAGCCCACCTGGAGAAGTAGTCTGTCGCGGCCAGTATGAACCGGTGGCCTTTAGATGACGGAGGATCAATTGGGCCGACAATGTCGGTGCCCCAAACTTCGAAGGGCCACGACGCCACTGTAGGATGCAATGGGTTGGGATGCTTGTGAATAAAATCACCGTGAATTTGGAAGATATAACATTTCTTTGCATGCTCTCCGCAATCCCGTATCATGGTGGGCCAGTAATACCCAAGCCGTTTGATTTGAAGTTGCATCTTGGGGCCAGATTGGTGAGCACCGCAAACGCCCGAGTGGACATCTTTCATGACCTTTTGGGCTTCGGCCAATGACAGACACCTGAGCCAGAGTTGGTCATATGACCTGCGGTATAACGTGTCATTTACAAACACGTATCGGAGAGCTCTTTTCTTCAGCTGAATCCTCCCAGATTTTTCTTCGGGCAGCTTGTCGTATCGGAGGTACTCTATGAAGGGCTCTCTCCAATCGGGCTCGTCTTGGATGATCGAAGCTTCTTCCACAGGACTGCTCTTCTGTTCCGCCCTTTCCTCTTCTCGTAGAGAGACTGGGGGTAGAATTTGCCGGCTCTTGACTGTGATTAGAATTTCGTCCATGTCAGGATCAGCCAGCTCCTTGGCCAAGCGAGCGAGTACATCAGCCTTTCCGTTCAACGCTCTAGGGACTCTCGTTAGTTCAATATGAGTGAACCGTTTCATGAGTTCCACCACTCGACCTCTGTACCGAGCTAACTCGGGTTTGTATATCTTATAGTCGCCGCTTACTTGGTTGAAGACAAGCTGGGAGTCACCGTAAACTCGTAGCCGACGGATTTCCATTTCTATGGCGAGCTCCAAACTAGCTATCAGAGCTTCATACTCAGCTTCATTGTTTGTCCGAGGCTCGGTGAGAGCAAAAGAACGCCGTAGGGTTCCCATTGATGGTGCGATGAACACCAATCCTATCCCTGCTTTTATCTCCGGGACGCTTGATTTACTGGAGGTCCTTATTGACGAGGCTCCATCGAAGTAGAGCTCCCAACATGGCTCATCTTCCTCGAGGTGCAACACTTGTTCATCGGGTAACTCACAATTTAGCGGCGACCCTTCTGGTATGGGATGAGCGGCGAGAAAGTCTGCAATAGCTTGCCCTTTTACTGCTTTCTGAGGGGTATAAACTATGTCAAACTCAAGTAGTATGATAGCCCATCTTGCCATTCTGCCGGCTAGGCTTGCTTTGGTCATCAAATGTTTGAGCGGGTCGACCTTGGAGATCAGCATAACCCGATGAGCAAGCAAATAGTGCCTCAGCTTCTTCACAGCAAATATTAGAGCCAGGCATTGCTTTTCGATTGGGGAGTAGTTGTGTTCCGCCCCGACTAGAGTTCGACTGAGGTGGTAGAGGGCATTTTCTTTTCCCTCCTCGTTATTCTGGGCAAGGAGCGCACCGAGTGACTCGTCCAGCGCGGCAGTGTAGAGAATCAGCGGTTTATTTGGAATGGGAGCGGCCAGCACTGGAGGGTGCAACAAGTATTGTTTGATGCTTTCGAACGCTACTTGACATTCGACATCCCAAATAAAAGGAGCTCCTTTCTTCATGAGCTTTGAGAAGGGCCTACATCTTCCCGATAAATTTGAGATAAACCTCCGTATATAAGCAAGCTTGCCTTGGAAAGATCTTAGCTGCGTCAGACTCTTCGGAGGGGGCATCTCCATGATGGCCTTTATCTTTGATGGGTCAACTTCGATCCCTCGATGTCGGACTATGAAGCCCAGGAATTTTCCCGATGACACGCCAAAAGCGCACTTCAGAGGATTCATCTTCAGATCGTATTCCCTCAGTCTGGTGAGAACGGTCCTGAGATCTTGGATATGATCGGCCTTGGCTTTAGTCTTGACGACCAGATCATCAACATAGAATTCGACGACTTTATGGATTAGGTCATCAAAGATATTAGTCATTGCCCTTTGATATGTAGCACCTGCGTTCTTCAGTCCGAATGGCATTACCTTGTAGCAATATATTCCGATCGGGGTTCGAAATGCTGTGTGCTTCTCATCCTCAGGCGACATCTTGATCTGATTATATCCAGACGAGCCATCCATAAAGGTGAACAGTTCGTAATTTGAGGTGTCATCGACCATCATCTCCATGAACGGTAGCGGGAAGTCGTCTTTAGGACATACCTTGTTGAGGTCCCTGAAATCGACACAAACTCGGATCTGCCCATTTTTCTTCTTCACTGGGACTATGCATGCGATCCAGTCTGCATATTTCTCTTCCCTGATGAAGCCGGCATCGATGAGTTTCTTGGTTTCCTCGATGACCTTTTCTTCCAACTCCCTTCTCATTCTTCGAGGAGCTTGTTTGACTGGCTTAACATCAGGAGATATAGCCTGCTTATGCACGGCTACCTCAGGGGAAAGGCCAGGCATTTCTTTGTACGTCCACGCGAAGCAGTCGACGAACTCACGCAGCAGGGCAATTATCTGCTCTTTCATTTCCTCCGACAAGAGTGAGCTGATGTAGGTCGGCCTTGGATTATCGGGCGTTCCTAAGTCAATCTCGGTTAGCTCATCAAAGGTTGCTTGTCCGCCATCTTCGAGCTCTTGAGGAGCTTCTTCTGGCTCGGCTATCTCGTCATCATTATTCGATCTTTCGTTGGCCTCACCAACATGGATCATGTAGCACGCTTTGGAATCAGGTTGAATGTAGCCTATGCCCCGTCTATCTGGAATTCGTCCATCGATGAGTGCTCGGACCTGGGGGGGATACCATAGCCCTTCGTAAAACTTTGCTTCGGACTCCGTTTGATATAACCGGCATCCGCACTTCTTAAAGTATTCCCGCATCTCGGACGCATAGTATCTAGGATTGAGGACGGCTCTTATGCCTCTCTCATAGGGAAGGCACACGACAGAAAGGTCGTTCGGGTGCACAACGGGGTTTGACCTGTAAAACAGGATGCCCTTCTGTCCATTTTTCCTCCTGGGCACGTAGAAAGTTTTCAGCTGGTCCACGGTAGAGACTGACAATGCGTCGAGCTCTTTGCACATCCATTCCGGCACCCTTGTGATGGCCAGGGACCCTTCTGCGACTTCGAAGGTCTCTCGTAGTTTCGTTTGCTGCATGGGGGGCCGATCTGCACAGCTGTTGCACGGCAGGTCCTCTTCTTCTGACTCTTCAGTGTCACTGCCAAGATGAGGGCGGACTTTGCTGCTAGATGGGCCTTCAGTAACAGATTCGTCCGTATCGCTGCCGAAATGAGGGCGAGTTTTGCGGAAGGACGGGCTTCCAGCGTCGGACTCATCAGTGTCGCTGCCGAAATGCGGGCGCACTTGGGTATTTTTGCTTTTGAAAGCGTTATCCGGCGCAGATTTGCTTTTGAGTCTTGGGGCCGTTCTATACTCAGTCAGTTGTAGCTTAACATTTTGGTGGTTCGAAAAGTACCGAGAATCTTCATATCGGACTTCATGCACACCGAACGGCTGGATGTCTCCGTCAATGCGTCTTTCTTCGCCATTTTTAGTATACTTCATGCATTGATGGAGAGTTGACGGAATGATGCCGTAATCGTGGAGCCATGGCCTCCCCAAGAGAATCTTATAAGATGTGTCGGCGTCGATCACGTATATCTTTGCTTCAGTTTGCAGATCCCCAAATTTGATTGGCAAAGCTATAGACCCCAGAACTTGCTGGCAATTTTGGTTGAAGCCTTGAATGACAATCCTTTCCCTTGACAGGTGTCAGACGTCCATTGACAAACTCTTCAAAGTTCGCAAGTTCATGATGTTCACTGAGGACCCCGGATCAATCAATATACGATTAATTCGATCTCCGTCGCTGTACCCGGTCACGTAAAGCGGCCGATTATGCTCAGCCGTTCCCAGTAGCAAGTCTTCATCCTTAAATGTGACTGCGGCGGCATGCAAAGCGTGCTGGGCTTCTTTCATATTAATTTCCGCAAAGTGAGCCTGATACCGCTCGGGGTTTTGTAGAGCGTGAATGAGAACGTCTCTAAGCTCCTTAGATAGGACCAAGGCGTCGTAGATGCTCAGGGGAGATGGAAGCTTCCGGAGATGTGCCAAGACATTATAGTCCTCCGAGGAAGGACTTATGTTTTCATCGGCCGGTTCTCTGCCATCTTCTTCATTAGCGACTTGTTTTTCCTTCCCTTTTGGGACGTTGCCCTGATTTTGCGGTAGAGCCCTGCCGCTTCTGAGCTGGATTTGATTGGCCTTTGTGGTGAGCTCCTCGTCCTCTTCCGGAAAACAGAGATCATCCTCGGAGTCGCTGCCAAGATGGATGGCGTAGCAGGTCACTACTGGGATCTCTTCATTGGAGTCTTCTTCTAACTCCTCCAGAATTTCAGCCGCTTGTACAGGGAAGAACTCCTTCAATTGAATCAATGTTCTTTCCTTTTGTTCATATTCTTCGAGGGAATCGATATATTTTTGAATGGTCGATCTCCCTGCAGACTCTTTTTCGCGCCGAGCTGCACTTTTCTTCTTCTTGAGCTTCTTGGATTTTGAGCCTGATGGAACCGCATTGGCAGCTGGACTGGTAGGCTTCTTCTGTCCTTCCCATTCTATCCTGGGCTCTTTCTGAAGTAGCTTTAGCATCTTCTTCGTCTTATTAGATATGTGCGTACTCCACGGAGGCCGCGATGAGTCAGTTTCTTTTTTCAGGGCAGCAGGTTCAGCTGTCTGCTCCCAGAAGGCTTCAACTTCTGTCTGTATAAAGTTGGCGGTTGCAACTTGATTGTTCACCAACACGCTTTTGGACAGCTCGATCTCTCCAGCCTTGTACTGCTTCTCAACCCAGTCTTTTAAGATATAGCAATCCTCGATCGCATGGCTCACTACTCGGTGGTACGGGCAATACAGAGGATTGTCGGTCATTTTTGCTTCTTGGGGTCTTTTCGACTCCGGCAATTGTAGGCCATTGTTCAAGGCATCTTTAAATATCTTGCGGACCTTGTCCCTTCTGAAAGAGTAAACCTTGTTCTTTTTCTCCTCTAGGGAAGGCCCATCTCCTCCCAGCAATGGCTTTCGAGACCGGTTGGCTTTGGATTCGCCCGCCCTTCGCTTTTCTTCATTGTCGGAGGCATTGAAGACATTGGTACTGCTGGAACTCCCGCTTCTACGGTTGTCCTCCCGCTTGCTTTTCCAAGTTTTGTCTCTCTGAGAATCCGGCGGGGACTCTTGCTTCGAGCGTTCCAGCATTTGGACTTTCTTGGTTAGCTCCTGAAATGTCTTGAGGCCCGCCGTACACAAGAATGGGACCATCCAATTGCTGAGGTTTCCAACGAGAAGGCTGACGGACTGGTCCTGCTCCAGCGGTGGTTCGCACTTGACTGTGAGATTACGCCATCGGGCGATAAAGTCGGTGTTGCTTTCATTCTTCCCCGGCTTGGTCCTCACAAGGTCGGCAATGGAGATTTTATCACTGACACTCATGAACCTTTGCCGGAACAGAGACTCCATTTGGGCAAAGGTAATGACGGACCCGTCTGGTTTGCTCGCGTACCAGTCGAAAGCGACACCGGTCAGGCTGTTGACAAACTGACGAAGAAGGAGCGCGTCATTGCCCCCTGTATTTCCGCACGATGCTTTGAAGTGGGCGACGTGCTGGTTTGCATTCCCTGTTCCATCAAATCTTCCGAACTTAGGAATGACGTAGCCGCTTGGGAACTCAATCAGATCGTACTGCGCGGGATATAGCCGGCCACTACTGCCGATTTCTTTCTGAGCTTCAGCTTCGGCCACCAATGTTTTAACCTTGCTGGTGACCAAATCCATTATCCGATCCTGTGTTAGCGGGATGGTGCTATCTGGGGCCAAGGCGTCCCCAGAAGCGGAATGTGGCCGGCTTTCATTCGGCTCGACCAGTCTTGGTCCCAAAGGAACAGGCATTGGCTGCCTCAGATTGTCATCACCCGGCTGATTAGTAGAGGCTTGTGTCTGATTGGGAGGCGCTCGAGCAATTTGAGCCGTAAGCTGCATCACCACATTCGTTAAGTCGTCAATCTTCGAATAGAGCTTGGCCATCTCTTTATCTTTGCTCCTGAGCTGTTTTCGAAGCTCTTGAAGCAGCTCCTGCTCCGCAGTCCTGGGGCGGAATGTCGGCTCTTCCTCGCTGTCTGAGCTTGACTCTACATGGACCGAGGGGTCTATCTGCCTATCATCCTCATCGAGAGGGTTTTCTTCATCCAGCGGGGGCGGCTGTTCTTGGGCGGCGGCAACCACATTCAGGCTAGATTGGGCTTGGGATGTGGTGGCCCCGTCCTTGCTTTTGCTGCGAAGGTTGTCGCTGGGGCGCCCGCCCGCCATGTAGACCGTATGGATGATATATCCGGCCGTCTTTCTATCATTGGCGGCTGATTTCACGGATCGCTGTCTGGACCCCCTTGCTTCGGTAGCGGGTAGTCGATTGAAGGCGGCTGGCCTAACCAGGTTCTTGAATGGTGCTGGCGCTTCTCTTCTGAATTTGCCCCGCTGCTTTCGTGCGGCACAGAGCGCCTGATAGACCCTTGAAGAGACAGTGTCATACTTTTTCAGTTGGGGCCGGGACACGTCTCTTTGTGGCACTGTTCGGACCGCTGTCTTCTTGATTCTAGCAGTCATGGCGTTTTTCTGAACCCACTTCAGAGGCTCGAAGGAATTGCTGATTCTTACGTCCTACTCAGCGGTCGTCGCGGGGCAACCCTGCACTTGGAACTTCACACGATTCCATTTGGCCGAAGCCTTGGCCCTTTTGTTGGCTCGATACCTGAGCCGCTTCTGCCTTAACTTTTCTGTTCTAAGCACCTGGCGGACTTCGGCTCTTTGGGAAGACGCCGCAGACCGATTGATGGAGGGCCTTGGAAATACGCCCGATTGTGCATTTGTTGGAGTCATCGCCTGAGCTCGTACGCAACATTTAATGTTGCCCTTCGCATCGGAAGTCTTGCCCCCAGCTAGAGCGCCAGGGACTCATTCAGACACCATCTTAAGTTTCGGTTGTGGTGCCTTGGCGATCACGACATTCGGCCTCTTACCCCTTGAGACCGGCTTGGCCACCTGTTCTGCCGGGATCTCTGCCAGATGAGCGCTTCCGGCAGGGTAGATGATGACAGAGCCAAACTGGCGGGGCGGTTCCTCCAATTGTCGACTGAGGCTTGCGGGGAGAACCACACGAGCGTTGATCTTGACCACGTACGGAATCGGGGTCACGTTGGATGCTGAATTCGTCTGGGGAGACATTGTCGTCGAAGGTTGATTGCTGCACGGAAAAAAGAACATCATTTCAGTATAGGCAATCGATATGTATATTGATTGAGTTCGCATGAACGTTTAACCCGAAATATGGGAGGAGAGATTGGTCCCACCGGGCGTGCCAGAGGCTGTAGGGTGTTTTTCGTCACCCCATTGAGATGGGAATACGCGCGCGCTTGTCAGGCGTACTACAGATTCCCCCTGCCTAGGGTAGGCCGGGGTTTAATGATTGTGGGGATCCGAATCTCCGGCAGCCGCGAACTAAGCTGCCGTTAATTACACCTCGCTTTTGGAGTGAGGGAACCTCCGATTAACGGGTTAAACTGGTCATGCGAACTCAATGTGCGGTGTACGTGTGTTTTGTTTTGAAAAGGGGGTTTGGGATATATCGGGAGCCACGCAGAGTTCTTACGGGGGTCCCGCTACCCGGATAGCGGGCTGGGGGTCAAGGGGGCTAGCAGCCCCCTTGCGGGGTGCGGGGCAGCGCCCCGTTAGAAATTTTTTCTAACAGGGACAGTGTAGTGGAGTATGTGTATGTGTACATTTGTATACATATGTATATATATACATGTATATATATAAATAAAGGGGAAAAAGACATCCAAAGGATGTGTGGGGCCAGCGCCTAGGCGCTTGAGCGCAAGCGCGCCACGTGTCGGCACGTGGGCGCTTTGCGCTCGAGCGCAGAGTGCTGGAGCGCAACGCGCCACGTGTCGGTACATGGGCGCTTTGCGCTCGGACGCTGGGCGCTTGAGCGCAAGCGCGCCACGTGTCGGCACGTGGGCGACTTGCGCTCGAGCGCTTGCGCTTGAGCGCAAGAGCACCACGTGTCGGCACGGGGGCGGCTTGCGCTCGAGCGCTTGCGCTCGAGCGCTTGCGCTCGAGCGCAAGCGCGCCACGTGTCGGCACCGGGGTGACTTGCGCTCGAGCGCTTGCGCTTGAGCGCAAGAGCGCCACGTGTCGGCACGAGGGCAACTTGCGCTCGAGCGCTTGTGCTCGAGCGCTTGCGCACCACGTGTCGGCACCGGGGTGACTTGTGCTCGGGCGCTTGCGCTTGAGCGCCACGTATCGGCATGAGGGCGACTTGCGCTCGAGCGCTTGCGCTTGAGCGCAAGGGCGCCACGTGTCGGCACATGGGCGCTTTGCGCTCGAGCGCGAGCGCTTGAGCGCAAGTGCGCCACGTGTCAGCACATGGGCGCTCTGCACTTAGCGCCGGCGAGAAAAAGAGGCTTTTAGCCTGAAAAAATTTCTCAGAAGAGAAATCAGAGAGGAGTTGGACTCCTGAGTGTGTTTTTCTTCTTTTTTTGGGGGGGGTTTAGTGAAAGATGTTCTTCTTCTTCCTCCTCTGTTAGCTGGAACTTGAAGATCAAGAGCTGTGGGATTTTTTAAAAATCTCTTCTTTTTGAGATCTAATGGAAGATCTGAGTTCCCCTTTGTGGGTTTTGTGGTGGAAGACTATTTAGTTTTGAAAAAGGAAGAGTAAAACTCTTGATTTAATTCAAAAGAAAGAAGAAGGTTTTGGAACCTTGAAGGAGGAAGAAAAGATCACAGATCTCAAACCTTTTTTTTTGGAGAGAGAAAAAGTTGTTGGGATATTTCATTATCCTTGCCTTTATAGGCCTTACATTTTACACATAGCCCCTTGGGCTTCACAAAATGGCATTTTGCCTATCCCATGGCTCATGTGCCATTTCTTTTTGCACATAAGCCATGGGTTTTACAAAAATTTGGCTTTATGCCTATTTTTTCTTACATTTATCCCAAAATAAAATAAAAGAAATACAACAAAATTATTTATTACAAAAATTTTTATCTTGGCATGGGGGGAGGCCGGCCGCTTCATGTTCGGGCTCGACCCGGCCATGGGCCCACTGGATCTGGGCTTGGGCCCACTTGGCTTGGGGTTGACTTTGATTTTGACTTGGTCAACCGGGGTGTAAATTTTTACCCCAACAGTTTCGTTGCGATGCTTTCTTGATTGTGATCGCTCGAAATTAGGGATCCACGATCGATTCTTGAATTTACTAGAGCCTAGAATGTGAATGATATCGACGAAGGAACAAGGGATAGAAGATGAAACCCTAGTTTCACAAGAAATCCCTAATTCTCGTCGATCATCATCGATCTAGTATCAATTCATCGATGGATAAGAATACGTAATCGCTAGATTTCATCACATCTAAAGATCCGATCGATTCCTACGAGCCTCACTTCGATTCTTGATATTTGATTTGGAAATCATCACATCTCAATTCTTGATTTTAATGTTTTCTTAGATCTAGATTTTTCTAATTCTTCAAATTCAATTTACAAATCATGAATTGTTCTTTCTTTTCTTTTCTTTAAATTTTTGATTCATCTAATTCGAAATACGAACGGTTACACTTTCCCTGTGGACGATCCTCACTTACTAACGCGCTACAAATCGACACTGTTATTGATTGCGGTCAAAATATTTTTGGTTGTGATTTCTATACAATTTTCTATAAACCGACACAACGAGAAATTCGTATCAATCAAATGGCGCCGTTGCCGGGGATAGTGCGCTAATTGTTCATATTTTGAAATTTGAGTTGAAAAGTTTATTTCATCTATATTTTTAGATCTAAATTCGCACAAACCCTAAACGTGTTGTTGTGATTTATTGCGAGGAAATCTGGAATCATTGGAGCTGTGGAAAAAATTTTCTGATCATTCCAGAGAGCCTAGAAGGTGATCAGAAACAGAGCCTCAAAATTTTGTGCAGTGATCTGTTATTTCCACCGAGTTTCCGCGGCATTAGTGCGCTCCCGCGGCGGAACCGCGGCGCTACAGTAAAAAAAATCTCAGGTGACTCCTCTGCTTTCTTATCTCCTCCTAAATCTGTAAGTCCACGGTTGCGTCCCGGCCGTCTAACAGACGCCAAATGCGGAACAAAAACTTTTTACAACTGGCGCTATCGCGTACTGTAACCCGGTTCTGCCATTAAAGCTAAACTAACAAACTACAAAGTGGGTAGAAATGTTATACCGAACGATCTGAGTCCTTCGGTCTTCAACCATCATCCTACGCTTTGTTGCGGCTGCTTCGATCTTCTGAATCTCCAGTCTTCTCGTCCAGGTGGCACCACGTCGACGGATCTTTAAACGGGCTCCCGCCTCTGAACCGAGGCAACTCGATCATCAAGTTTGCTAAAAGAGATGACCAAGATTGATGTAGAGAATGAGTAGAACACTTTGTCTCGTTACGTCCAAAGTTATGGACGAACGGTTAATGAAGTTGCCTTTTGGAATCGGGTGAAATGAGAAATGAGGCTATCTAATTTCCATGAGTCCAAAACAATATCAATCTTTTTTTCAAGCAACCATGATCCCACACCAAGGGGTGGCCGGCCACTATATAAGGAGGTGGGGGTGAGTGTAGGACAGGGGGAGGTGACCATAAGCACAATACTTATCATAACACCTTGTATGAACACAATTAATGCAAACCAATGATAATAAACCTAGTCATCACAACATTAATTGAACACTTAATGCATCAATGACTCACAAGCTTAGTCATCATCCTAGTCACCTTCTAGAAGCTTCCACACTCAACTCAAGGAAAGATAAATCCGCATTTAACCGAATGTTAAATACGGCTGATAGAAAACTGGAAACTGGCAACTTCCAAAAGTGATCCTGAAACGAATTTCAGGATAACCCCGTAATGGTATAAACATACCCGCATTTGTATTACGACCGAATACAAATGCATCTGAGACAAAGATATTATATCTACACGGTATAATACTGGGTTCCGGCTTAAACCAAAGCCTACCAGTATTATCTGTCCGAAAAATGACACGTGCGAAAACGCACGTGCATTTTCCGAACCCTGCCATATAACCATACGGCCTCTACAACGTTTCGCCCGAACTTGGGAAAGTGTCTGTGGGGGACTCTAATGACTCATCAATACACTGGCACTAGGTATAACCACTAGCACGTCAGAGGTACAAGCTGTACGTAACGGTTTGCCTATGTATTGATTGGAAAGGAAGCTGACGAGCGAACTCATCCATAAACCCTACTGAGCCTAACAGTGACAATATACATACAGCCCGGTCTGTTCGTCTATGAGTATCGCATATCTGCCTAGGGTTTGGTAACGTCAGACCCCCAATAGCAGTATAAGTCATGTCAGAAAGTGGCCCAGAATACCCTGAGATACTACTGGAGTACCTACCAGTAAATCTCCTGCCTCGGCCGAGAGCTTTGTGTAATGGCTCTCCTAGACACAGCGCGATCTCACCCCCAATATCGGGAGAGACGAAACCCCTGCCGATCCGCTCACTTGCCTCCATGTGGCTCGGGACTGTACCCAAAATAGACCTGTTTGCACGACTCCTTTGAGCCGTGGTAGGGTAGAAATCAAAGCACAGTGGGAACTCACATGAGACAAATGACGACCTCAGGTCGATGAACTAATCTGTACACATGTCACCAGGGAACTGCTATCTGACGATATGTATAATACCAACTAGCATGTTCCCCGCGAGTCCTGTCCAGTGTACTCATAACCTAATGAGCACCTGTATACATCTTAGGTGATCCTACTGACACCAATGGCTTGTGAGACCGGCCATCGCCCCTCGTCGGGGTCTCGACTGTATACACTAGTCTACTCTGGAGTATCGATGCCCTGTCTCGAAACTCCCACGACTAGGGACACTTTAAGGATGTGCTTACAGACCCCAGCTCCCACATATATGATCGCCATCATACTGCTAGTAGTCAAGCAAGAATCCTATGGGCTCTATCATCATGCAATAGAGAACTAAAACATGTCTACGATGATAAAAACAAACCAGATAGCATACTATCATCTCGAGCAGGACTGTTATATCAGTATAGGTCCTGCCTCAATCATTGCAATCACGTACCTGCGATCCAATAATTGATTTTGAGGGCGCTATCTCCAACAAAATCTGCTCCAATTAACAATTTGCTGCAGGTTTCTTTGCAAAATTCGCAGCACCGCAAAAAGCAATAAAAATTGTGCGTGTTTTTTATTTTTGGCTGTTTGCATATTAATACGGAAATTAAGGGGCAAAGACCAAATCCAGATTCGGTGGGGAGTTCATTACCCTTCCTAATCCCCGAAAATCACAAACTTGCATCCGCATTTACCCTCATTAACTAAAAAATATCTAGAGATGACTCTAAGGACCGTCGCGCTCACTTAGGACAAGAGAAGGCCGTGGGTAATTCATTGCTTCTCCACGTTTCTTTTGTGGTGTCTAAGACAAGTATGTCGAAGGCTAGTGGTTACTTAATTAGGCCCACTACTTACGTAGTGGAGAACCTCCCACTTACCTGGCACTTACCTGGCCACAGGAGAGACAAAGAGGCAGTGGAGGATCTATCCTGCGACTTATCTTTTGGCAGTTAGGAGCGGTCTAGAGCTTTGACCTAGGTAACCACTAGATTTTAGGGTTTTTCTTGTTGCATTTGTTGTGATCGCATCATTTTTTCAAAAAATCCGTATATTTTCAAAACAAACACCGCATTCATCATTTCCCCTAATTATAAGTCACGCTGCCACTTGTACTAACCCTTTTTAGTGCAAGATAGGCTGGACACGGGATTCTTGTGCCCGTTTAGTCCGCGTTCCCCTGATCGACCCAAAAGTCGGTATTTCTACATTTACCTCTTCTTTACCTACCACCACACCCATTTCGATGGACGATTCTCCATCGAACTTCTTTACCACTACTCTGCCGTCGTCCGTTGGTGCGCAGAATCCACCGCGCATCTCTCTCCAAGAGAGGTGCTATCCTACACGAGGTCCCCTTTCCACCTGTCTTTCCATTCCACCAGCCAACGGGGAAAATTTTGAAATTAAACCCCAATACATCAACCTTCTACCAAAATTTCACGGTCTCGTGTCTGAAGACGCATATGCCTTTATCACCAAATTTGAAAATGTATGCGCAATGATGGGTACTTCACAGCTTTCTGTGGATGCTATGCGTCTTCGTCTTCTCCCATTCACCTAGTGCGATATAGCCGAGAAGTGGCTGTATAACACTACCGCACATTCCATTTCAAATTGGGAAGAATTCGTCAAAGCATTCCTTAAGAAATTCTACCCACATCATAAAACAGCTCGAGTCCGTAGCGAAATAAATCAATTCACCCAGCTTCCAAATGAACCATTTTCAAAATGTCTTGAACGTTTCAAGGATCTGTTAGTCCAATGTCCACATCACGGAATCCCTGGATGGGATCTGTGCAGAATCATATGTGCGGGCATTAATCCTAACACAAGACAGATCCTTGAATGTATGTGTCAAGGCAATTTTATGACCAAAGATGATAGGGAAGCCTGGAAATTCTTAGAAGATTTCGCTGAAAAATCTTTACAGTAGGAGGGTGTGAGTCAATCGTCTAGGGATGGCAATGATATTTCCATAGGAGTTAGAGCTGAAATTTCAGATTTACACAAGAAATTCGACGCTATGGAAAACAAATTTTTAGCTGCCGCCCTAAATCAAATGTCACTCTCCAAAACTGTATGTGGATGCTGTTCTGATCCTTCTCACTTGACGGAAGAATGTCCGTTTCAAGGTCATGAGCATACCAATGCCGCATTTCAAAGACCTAGAAACGATCCTTATTCTTCCACATATAATCAGGGTTGGAGGAATCATCCTAACTTTGCTTGGAACCAACAACAAAATCAAAACACGGTTCCAACCCAAAACAATTTCCAAAGGGTCCCTCCACCACAACAGCAGCCACAATTGAGTCAACACCCCTTCCAAGCACAAAACTTCCAAAATCCGGTTAACACACTTGCACCGTCTAATCCTTTGCAGTTGACCGGACTGATGAATCCTCTTCATTCATAAACTTGCTTCTAACAAATCTCATGTAAGTATCGGCTGAAATAAAGACTGTAAGTGCACGGCGGCGCCCCGGCCGGCAATCCGACGGCCAAATGCGGAAACGGTGATAAACTTTAATTTTGCGAACTTAGCAAACCGGCACCACCGCGCACTAAACCCCGGATCGGGCCATTAAACTAGATCTAGCTAACTACAAGATGGGAAGAGATATACCGACTGATCCGAGTCCTCCGGTCTTCTCGTCATCGTCCCGATCTCCCGCGGAAACTCCGGTCGTCGCCTCCTCGCCGGAAGGGCACCACATCGCATGTATCTTTTACGGGCTCCTGCCTCTATACCGAGGCAACTCGGGCGCGAAGTTGGCTAGCCGACGCGTCCAAGACTTGCTATAGATTAGTGTAGTGACCATGTCTCTTTGGGGTTTAAGAGGTTGCCATGTTGGAGGAATTTTGCACAAGAATTTTTCCATGGATGGATGCTAAGAGAAAAGAGCATGCAATCTCAAAATTGAGCTCGGCCAGCAAACTAAAAATGAGCTCCCTGGAAGAAACATGAAGCAAGCTCTCATATCTAAAATAATGTGTGTATGAATTAATACCTCAAAAGGAAAAAAAACTTTCACAGCACACAAAAAGGGTGGGGGGTCCACTAATTAAGCAAGAAGGAAATTAATTCACACACACAAAATAAAACACTCCCCTCATCCTCCCAACAGTGGCCGGCCCATACCAACATATCCATCACCAAATTCACATCAAAAAACCCATACCCTCTCTTATCACAATAAATGCATGAATAGCAAAGAAGATTTCATAATCAATCCTTTTGCAATAAACCCCTCCACAACTAAGTTAATTGCAAACTTGCAATTAACCCCCTCCAACGAAAAGTCCGGCCGAGAAGGAATAAAAGAAAATCGGCCGGAATGGAATGCAAACTGGCAACCTCAGAAAACCAATCCCGTAATAAATTACAGGAAAACCCCGCTACTGCAAATACATGCCCGCATTTGTATTCCTACTGAACACAAATGCAAAGAGACAAAACTACACTATTTAAAACTAGAATCCGGCTTAAACCAAAGCCGGCTAGTAAAAACCGTCCGATCACGATCTGTGCAATACCGCACGTATCTGATCGAACCCTGCCATATCTCCATACGGCCTCTACAGCGTTTCGCCCGAAACCTGAGTAACTGAGTGTGGTGGACTCTAAAGACTCGTCCATACTATGGCTGTGGATTTAACCACTAGCACGTCAGAGGTATAAGCCAATACGTAACGGGCCACCAGCTATTGACCAAAAGGGATGTCGATGAGCGAACTCATCCTGACACCCTACTGAGCCTGTCAGTGACAATATCCGTACAGTCCGGTCCGTTCGTCTATGAGCATCGCATGTCGGGCCTAGGGGGTTGGTAAAAGTCAGAACCCCAAAAGCGGTACAAGTCGTGTCGGAGTGTAGCCCAGAACACCCTGAGATACTACTGGAATACCTACCAGTAAATCTCCTGCCTTGGCCAAGGACTTCGTGTAATGGCTCTCCTAGACACAGCGCGACCTCACCCCCAATACCGGGAGAGACGAACCCCCGAAGATCCGCTCACCGCCTCCATGTGGCTCGGGACTGTACCCAACTAAAACCTGTTTGCATGACTCCTTTGAGCCGTGGTAGGGTAGTAATCAAAGTACAGTGGGAACTCACACGAGACAAATGACGATCCCCAGGTCGATGAACTAACCTGTACACATGTCACTAGGGAACTGCTATCTGACGTCAAGTATAATCCCAACTAGCAGGTTCCCAGCGAGTCCTGTCCAGTGTACTCATAACCCAATGAGCACCTGTATACATCTTAGGTGAAGCAACTGACACCAGTGGCTTGTGAGACCGGCCACCGCCCCTCGTCGGGGTCTCGACTGTATACACTAGTCTACTCTGGAGAATCGATGCCCTGTCTCGAAACTCCCACGACTAGGGACCTTTTAAGGATGTGCTTATAGACTCCAGCTCTCACGTATATGATCGCCATCATACTGCTGGCAGTCAAGCAAGAATCCTAGGGGCTCTATCAACGTGCAATAGTGACCTGTCAGGTCACCTAAAGCAGTACACGATGATAAAAGGTAAACCAGATAGCATACTATCATCACGAGTAAGACTTTCCTACTGGGATAGGTCCTCCCTCAATCATCTCAATCACGTGCCTGTGATCCAATAATTGACTCTGAGGGCATTATCGCCAACAATCTCCCACTAGCACTCAAGGCTAATTATTGTGATGTCGCATACTCACAGCCCGTGTGATACCGAACACCCAACTCCTCTACTAGTCAGTCTCATAAAGTCTGTTTGCGAAACTCTTGCGTTCGAGGAATAGCCTCAGTGAGTGGATCCGCCTAGATGTTTCATTCTATGTCTCTCTATATCTCAAGTTCGCGGAGAAAGCCATCTCCCGAAATGAGCAATACCTGTCTTAGAATGTCTGGATGTTTGATGGGACCGAGCTCATAAATGAACTCCAAATCCAAACTTCTTAGACTGTATCGTCAACTGAACTTAATCAGTATCCTGCGCCATGCCACCCTCAGTATTGCCTTGGACCACCTGTCCAAAATACTTCCCCTCGTCAGAAGGAAAAATATAACTCTGACAACCTCCTTGTCGTCCATGTCACCTTGGAAGCCTGGAATGATAATTGTCTCCCAAATGAGGCTGTCGTTATCATATCCCTAGAACATCCACTTATGTTCTAAAACTGCTTCCGATTGTTTTTCCAGGATTGGATCAATATCAACTTATTGCATCTAGTGCAAGAACAACATCTGGTGTGGTACTTGACATCTCATGATTGACTCAATTGCCTAAGCAAGTGATCTGCCAATCATGCATATCCCTCTCTACTTTAGTCTATAAGACACCTTTAGAGAGGGTGACTCCATTACCTGCAGGTATACTACCGTGCCAGGAGTCGTCCATTCTAAATACTCTTAGAATGCTGTTTAAGTACCCAGATTAGGAAACCATCCAAATCTAGATCTAAAAACCATAGATCTAGTAACCAGTATGTCTGATATAATGTCCATGTCCCTTGTGGAGAAAGCACTGTGTGACGACCAAAGTATAACCGATCGTAGTATAGGAATGTCACTTCCTACTTTGTGTATGTCATCCAAAAACCAGGATATCACACCCTATTACCTTCTCAACAAATCCATCCCCTATTCTGATGACGTCAAACCCATGACTGTCACATCAGAAATAGATGATCTATCTCCACTATATCTGCTTTAGTCTATAAATAGACATAAGCCTGATGTCCACCAATGCTTCCACTGCTCCCACTGACTACGACAACCCTCTGGCAGAGTCATATAGACGTGCACTTCTAAAGCTAGTTTAGAACGACGCTATACTCATCCTCCTGCCGGGTCTCGCAGCCTGGAACAACAACAATGGCAAGTGTGGGTAAACAAGAACTTCCCTGTCACCGTCCTTGAGGCTACCGGAGTACCTCTCGGGTGCCTGAAGTTACCCACCTTATCTGCGGAGTGGCCAATGGAATGTCAAATCAGATTGAATCTTTAGGTTCAGTATCAAATCTTCAGTAATCGTTTGCGGTTCTGGAATCACTTCCAGTTCTACCATACTCCCACTACTGTTTTTGAAGAAATCCATTTTTAATAAAACTGTGGCGAGTCTAGAACAATATTTCTATTGATCTGCCAGATGGTAGAAAGTCAACCCTCGTCATAGCCTGGGTCAACCCACAAACAGCCATTACAGAAACGTGCCTTGAGCTGTCCAGTGTCTGGTTTTAATCATAAGCCGGACAACTCCCCGTACCTTAACAACGTTAAGATATGAACTGTTCTATATCCAATATAGAACCAAAGGCACTGATTTAATTTAACCAGATTCAAATCATGCAGCTGTCTCCAGTGCATGTCAACTAAATGGAGAGAGGCCGATCAGCGTTACTCAACTTAGGAATGCTTCCAATTATGAGTAACCTGAAAGAGAAGCAATTTCTCTTTATCATTACTATCAACTGAATACCATACACAAGTATTTACATCTTCGATCACTTTGAAGAATCCCGATACTTGCTACACCTGGTTCTCTACTCTATTCAAATACCTATAACTCCTCAAAACTTAGACCCTGTGTTTCTACGAAACACATGTCTAAGAACTAGAGAAGTTAAAAGTAAACAGAATATAGTATGAGGACCAACCCTTCTGTCCTAATGGACACTGGACAACATACAATAATCTGTATAAGTCCGCTGAGTCTAACAACTCTTTCACTGTGTGTCGTAGGTTGAAAACTGTACTTATGGTTAAGAAGAATTACACCGCTGTTTAATGCTCCTTACCTAACCATCCACTGATATAGGTAAATGTCATCGACATAATATCAAAAGGTATATCTCACTCTATGAAAATAGACGTACAGATATATCAATTTGAAATTGGTGCACAACAGCGGATATTCAAAACCAAATATTTGCCGACCGGCAAACAGCCCCGGTGATCTCCTCAAATATCACCGATTACAACGAATCCCGATATAATGAGGATGATCACCCAATTCCCAATGACTTACTCCCACTCATCATCTGTAAAACCATACAGATGTGAGAATCATACCTGGTAAATACATACCCTGGAGTAAGTATCCAATCGGGAAATCAGTTTTCTTTTAACAGTACACAGCTGAACTAAACATTGAAATGTTTCGATGGGGTATCCTGGTATTCCAAGTAATGCCTCTACCATTATCCAGATTCACAACTATAACCGTATAATTCTTTATCACCTCTCCAAATCCCTTTATATGTCTTTAGTCATTACCTTTTGCACACCCTTTTAGGCCAATTGGTTTTCTTCTTTCCCTACCGTTCGGCACCAGCCTATGGTTTGGAAGAAGACTATCCAATAAGCATAAAGGGTGTACTGTCCTAATCCTAGGAGCACTCGCAACGCGAGAGAAGGTGAAGATAAAAGACACCTGAATGTACTTTATTCCTATTTCTCCTGGACCAGAATCCATCCCCGAACTGGAACAAGTTCCTTTCGAGTTCGTATATAACCATACGATGGAGTATCCAATAAACTGTGGATCTTCGTAGTGATACGGAGTGTCCTGGAGAAATACAAAGGTGATTTAGGATTGGCGAAGAAATACTTGGTTTGGTCGTGAATAGCAGTCGCATTTTACTTTGCCCTCTTACTAATCCCTTGCTTTGTCATAACTTAATACCTTCTGTACACCGTTTAGGCTAACTGGTTTTCTTCATTCCCTACCGGTCGGCACCAGCCTATGGTTTGGAAGAAGACTATCCAATTTGCGTAATAGGTGTACTACTCCTAAACCAAGGAGTACTCGCAACCTGAAAGAAGGTGAAAAGAAACGACAACTGAATAGTCCTATCCGTTTTCTCCAGAACCAGAAACCATCCCCGAAGTCCTTCGAGTTCGTATATAACCATACGATGGTTTTGTCCAATGGAAGTGGACGTCCGTAGTAATACGGGGTGTCCCGGAGAAGAGGGTAAAAGTAGGAGTGGCAATGAGGTCTGCAACTTTGACAATCCAAAAGCCAGTGTTAAAAAGGTTCGGTCAACTTGGTCTCTGAGTCATAGTCTTAGGGTCGGGTCAATGGTCGCTGCCGAAGAGAGACAGAGAAAAGAAACACTCAGCGTGCACTCTAACCTAAATCAGAATGGTTACCAATTTATCTAATCTGGAAACCTCCCACTGTACCTCAAATTCTCCTCCAAACCTGAAAGAAGAATTAGTCGGGGTCACCCGAGGAGTAAACTAACTCATCAGTGGGAATCGGGATCCAACTCTCATCGCATGACAACGTGACGGAATCCGCTCACGTTATCACACTCCAGATGGTATGCGCATATCTGGCAAGTTTCAGTACTTTTGAAACTCCCGATGTGATTTTTATCCCATGCTCTTATGACCTTGACTTTGGCCAACATATCATAAGTCACATGTCAAGTTCTACCCGTCATTCTCCAGGTTAATTTGAACCCACCCGTACATACCCTTGACTTTGGCCAAAATGGCAGTACGACTGTCCCGAACCAACGCATCTATCTATGCTGCATATGAATACCCCAATAGCTACCAAACACTGTGCCTTGACTTTGGCCAACATACACAGCTTGAATACTATTGACCATTCATATGAAATGACGGAGGGCTACGAATGGTTTCTGGCGAAAACCTTTAACGTAATGAACTTGATATCGTTGAAGGAACGGATAGCTTTTTAGAAAATATAGTAACGAAATCCTTCGCTAAAGAGGTCACTCCCGGTGAAGGGATCTCGGCTCTTTCCCCGTAGAATGGGGTGCAGGATATTCCAAATGAATACCACGATGCAAAGCAAAAGTAATCGGCTATAGTGAAGTCATTGCCCTGACGCAAACTGTTTGTCCAAGGGGTCACTCCCGGTGAAGGGATCTCGGCCCTTGCCTCGTCGACTGAGGAGCAGGATATTCCAAATGAATACCACGATGCAAAACAAAAAGGGAACGTCCTTGCAATAACAGCTTTTAGAAAAGTGTTCCAACAATATCAGAATAGGTTTGTTTAACTTGCATTGATCCGAATCAACGCAGTCCCATCAATTGATCACACCAATAAAGAACGAAAATATACTGACGTACGTATATGCCATCCGCATTCGCCACTGGGTCCCGTCATCACCCGTTAGGTTAGCTAACTAACGGCAGAGCGGGGACTGGACTAGCGCGGATGAAAAACATATACAACATCTACTAATATATATACCAATATATTATATTTCGTTCAAGGCGTGATAAAAATGCAACATCACAGAAATGTACAGAATCACAGAACAATACAGATATCTGGGATCCCCGGGTTTCACAGAGCCACTACTGAAACCCGACGTTCCCCTGGTCGTGTGGATAGCCTGTGCAATGAAATCCTAGACCCCTACGGGCGCGGCAAGCTACCCGCCAAAACCAGAAGTGAGGCAGCCCCCTTCAGCACCATGAATGGACCACCCAGCACTTCACGGAATCCGGTAACTTGGGCACCCCTCCTGGGTCAACCTGTACCCACTATGAGTGCAGCGAATAGCCCGCCAATCCTAGAGTGAAGCCCCCTCCGTCTCAATGCCATGAGATGCGGGCTTCTTGCCCTCTAGAACCCAGCTATCCGTGCACCCCTCCGCGGGGTAATCCTAGTACAGAAAGTAAAATATGCATACAACGGGTATATCGACCGCAACCAGGTCGTGCCCCAAAAGAATAATACAAACGGGCAGTGACGGCAGTCCACATGTCGGACGCTCGCCCCGCAATATCAAATGTACATAATACAAGCACAACTGTACTAGCATTGCATCCAGGCTATCCCCCACGACCGATCCGCAACATCACAGAAAAAACAGAACATCAACGTGAAAATCACGTTCACAAATCCGTCTAACCGGGCTATAGCAGTTAGACCGGATCTACCGATCAAGTGACATTCACGGTCACAGATATAATGTAAATACTGTAAAATAATGTGTTTAAAATATCCGATTGATCAAAGATTAACAAGTGGGCCCCCAAACAATACTGTAGCAGATCAAGAAATTCTGGGCCCAATATTAATATTCCAAAACCCCAATTTTAACCCCTAAAGCCTACTGGAAAAATTGTACACACCGATCCATCAATACTGCGGCGGAACCGCGGCAACAAGTAGGGTTTTGCTGCGGTTCTGCGCTCCCCTGAAGAGATCAGTGTCTCGAATTTCTACAGTAGTCTTAGGTCTTCCAGCACAGTACTTTTATACAACCTGAAAAAATTTTGGAGACCAAAAAATTTCAACAGAAAACTGTCGCTAGCAAAAATGTAGTTTTTGGAATTTTGGTCGATCGGAAATGCAAAACACATTAAACCAAGCTAGACTAAGTTAATGGCGAGGCTCTGATACCACTGTAAGTGCACGGCGGCGCCCCGGCCGGCAATCCGACGGCCAAATGCGGAAATGGTGATAAACTTTAATTTTGCGAACTTAGCAAACCGGCACCACCGCACACTAAACCCCGGATCGGGCCATTAAACTAGATCTAGCTAACTACAAGATGGGAAGAGATATACCGACTGATCCGAGTCCTCCGGTCTTCTCGTCATCGTCCCGATCTCCCGCGGAAACTCCTGTCGTCGCCTCCTCGCCGGGAGGGCACCACATCGCCTGTATCTTTTACGGGCTCCCGCCTCTATACCGAGGCAACTCGGGCGTGAAGTTGGCAAGCCGACGCGTCCAAGACTTGCTATAGATTAGTGTAGTGACCATGTCTCTTTGGGGTTTAAGAGGTTGCCATGTTGGAGGAATTTTGCACAAGAATTTTTCCATGGATGGATGCTAAGAGAAAAGAGCATGCAATCTCAAAATTGAGCTCGGCCAGCAAACTAAAAATGAGCTCCCTGGAAGAAACATGAAGCAAGCTCTCATATCTAAAATAATGTGTGTATGAATTAATACCTCAAAAGGAAAAAAAACTTTCACAACACACAAAAAGGGTGGGGGGTCCACTAATTAAGCAAGAAGGAAATTAATTCACATACACAAAATAAAACACTCCCCTCATCCTCCCAACAGTGGCCGGCCCATACCAACATATCCATCACCAAATTCACATCAAAAAACCCATACCCTCTCTTATCACAATAAATGCATGAATAGCAAAGAAGATTTCATAATCAATCCTTTTGCAATAAACCCCTCCACAACTAACTTAATTGCAAACTTGCAATTAACCCCTTCCTACGAAAAGTCCGGCCGAGAAGGAATAAAAGAAAATCGGCCGGAACGGAATGCAAACTGGCAACCTCAGAAAACCGATCCCGTAATAAATTACAGGAAAACCCCGCTACTGCAAATACATGCCCGCATTTGTATTCCTACTGAACACAAATGCAAAGAGACAAAACTACACTATTTAAAACTAGAATCTGGCTTAAACCAAAGCCGGCTAGTAAAAACCGTCCGATCACGATCTGTGCAATACCGCACGTATCTGATCGAATCCTGCCATATCTCCATACGGCCTCTACAGCGTTTCGCCCGAAACCTGAGTAACTGAGTGTGGTGGACTCTAAAGACTCGTCAATACTATGGCTGTGGATTTAACCACTAGCACGTCAGAGGTATAAGCCAATACGTAACGGGCCACCAGCTATTGACCAAAAGGGACGTCGATGAGCGAACTCATCCTGACACCCTACTGAGCCTGTCAGTGACAATATCCGTACAGTCCGGTCCGTTCGTCTATGAGCATCGCATGTCGGGCCTAGGGGGTTGGTAAAAGTCAGACCCCCAAAAGCGGTACAAGTCCTGTCGGAGTGTAGCCCAGAACACCCTGAGATACTACTGGAATACCTACCAGTAAATCTCCTGCCTTGGCCAAGGACTTCGTGTAATGGCTCTCCTAGACACAGCGCGACCTCAGACCCAATACCGGGAGAGACGAACCCCCGAAGATCCGCTCACCGCCTCCATGTGGCTCGGGACTGTACCCAACTAAAACCTGTTTGCACGACTCCTTTGAGCCGTGGTAGGGTAGTAATCAAAGTACAGTGGGAACTCACACGAGACAAATGACGATCCCCAGGTCGATGAACTAACCTGTACACATGTCACCAGGGAACTGCTATCTGACGTCAAGTATAATCCCAACTAGCAGGTTCCCAGCGAGTCCTGTCCGGTGTACTCATAACCCAATGAACACCTGTATACATCTTAGGTGAAGCAACTGACACCAGTGGCTTGTGAGACCGGCCACCGCCCCTCGTCGGGGTCTCGACTGTATACACTAGTCTACTCTGGAGAATCGATGTCCTGTCTCGAAACTCCCACGACTAGGGACCTTTTAAGGATGTGCTTATAGACTCCATCTCTCACGTATATGATCGCCCTCATACTGCTGGCAGTCAAGCAAGAATCCTAGGGGCTCTATCAACGTGCAATAGTGACCTGTCAGGTCACCTAAAGCAGTACACGATGATAAAAGGTAAACCAGATAGCATACTATCATCACGAGTAAGACTGTCCTACTGGGATAGGTCCTCCCTCAATCATCGCAATCACGTGCCTGTGATCCAATAATTGACTCTGAGGGCATTATCTCCAACAAAGACTTATGTCGATGATATAAAGAAAAACTCAGCGTCCCAAGCTGAGAGTATTAAATCGATGGAAGCAGAAATTGCACGACTAAAAGCCGAAATGAGTGCAAGAGAGAATGGGAAACTTCCAGCTCAACCCTTACCAAATCCTGGCTATTCACATCATGTGAATGCAATCACGTTGAGATCTGGAAGAGTGCTTGACAATCACTTTGGGGAAGAGTTCGATGATACTGATAAATCTATCATTAACACCCCGGCTGAGACCTTTCCTTCCACTTCTACTTCTAATTCTGACCCTAGTTCTTCTACCCCACCACCTTCTTGCGAGCCTATTCTTCGTTTCCCACAAGGCTCGCCACCTCAGTCCACCTCTTCTAGATCTCCACGGACGATCCCCACTTCTATTTTGGGATCGGGTCCACACACACTTCCTTCTCCTATGATGGACCCAGCGCTTATTGCTAAAGCACCTTATCCTAATCGGTTAAGGGCTAACAAATCAAGTCCACATATGGAGAAGATTATGGAACTGTTTAAGCAAGTTAACATCAACATCCCTCTTCTAGATGCTATCCAACAAGTCCCCGCTTATGCGAAAACTATTAAGGACTTCTGCACTAGAAAGAGGAAGACTCAAGTGCCAATGAAGATATTCATGGCAAAAACAGTAGACACAGCTTCCCCCAACAAGTACCGAGGAAACGTAAGGACCCTGGCTGTCCTACTATTTCCATTTCTATCGGGGAGAAACACATCAACCGTGCTCTACTCGACCTTGGCGCAAGTGTTAACCTGCTTCCTTTCTCAGTCTATGAGCAGTTAGGGATCGGAGAGTTGAAACCAGCCCATTGCACTCTCCAGATGGCTGACCGATCAATCACCAAACCTAGGGGTGAACTGGAGGACGTGTTAATAAAAATCGGGGAATTTGTATTCCCTGTGGACTTTATTGTACTAGATACACAGCCTGTAGCGAACCCACGGAATCAAATTCCGGTGATTCTTGGTCACCCCTTTTTGGCCATTTCCAACGCTATAATCAACTGTCGTAATGGCTATGTGACCCTATCCTTCGGGAATAGGTCAATTGAGCTGAACATTTACAAGTTGGGAAGTGTACCCTCCGAACCTACTGCTCAGGTCTGTTCTGTCGACTTAATGGATGTTGACAGCAGCGAATTTGATGATCCTCATGATACCGATCTAGACTCTTTTCATACGTTGTTGTTTGACCCAACTATGTATCATACACATACGGACTCTTCCACCGAGTTGTCCGGGTCAACATCTAACACTGATTATGAACCATTTTTGGAGTCTGAAGATCACCCCGTACTTTGTGATGACATTATTCTTCGGGGTATTGATGGAACTTTTGAGGAGATCTTCGCTGATGAACTCGCATTTTTGAATGATACGGGTGTTGAGATGAATCATCTCTCAATCAATAAAATTGAACCTCCACCCTTTCTTCTGGACTGTAAAAAGAATGCGAGTAATCCATCACATTCACTGCATCGTCTCTCCAAAATGAGACGCACACACATTCTATTCCACCACTTACCTTTTCCCCACTTCTTCTTCCACCAAACAGAGCACTACATTGATAAAAATTTTGAATGGTTGGTGTTGATCTTCGGTCTTTGCAAAGCTTGGCATCGACCAATGATTCTTGACCCCCTCTTGTGATTTTCGAAGATTAACATGGTTTAACTCAAGTTTCGGGGGGGGTATATTTTCTGGCTCTTGAAAAGAAAATTTTTACACAAAATGATGAGCCAAAAATAAGTTTGTGGGAGGATCTTCACTTAAATATTTTTCCCCCATTAATAAATTTTCTCCCAGGCTTACAGTTTTTTTTTGAAATCTAGCGGATGGCAACAGTGAGGACACTGTCGAAAACAAGTTTGGGGGCGGTTTGTGCTTATTTTCGCATCATTTACATCATACTTTGCATAAGCACAAAACATTTTTGAAAACCTATAAAAATTTAAAAAAATTTGAAAAATAAAAATTTTTGTACATAAATAAGATAATAAAAGATTAGATAGTGAAAAATTACATCCAAAAGATTAGAAAAAATTAAGAAAACCAAGAAAATTAGAAGTTTTCTTAAACGAACTGGTAATAAGTAGTTATGAGCCGTTGTCCTAAGGGTTAGTAAGATGAAAGAATTCACTAATCTGCGGAAAAAAATAAGTCTGAAAAATAGTTCATATTCTGGAAGCCAAACATTTTGAACGTTGATACCCTGCTATTTGCACTTACACACGTCTTGAAACTCGGGATAGTAGAGGATACCTTGAAATGCTCTTGTCTAAAAGCCGATGCATGAAGGAAATAAAAAAAATGAATAAAATATAAAATGGTGAGAAAAATGAACACTGGTTTTGTTATCGCCAAGGCAGCAATAAAAAAATATAGCGAGGGTGCCTCTACACCTAGTGCCCTAAGGCTAACTGGTTTGGGAGTCATTGCGAAGCCTTAGGTGGTGCAAGACGAGGAAAAACACCAAATAAGCAAGCACATGTGTAATCGGTCGGTTGGTACCTCAAGAATTATTAACGGTCGCATGAAAGTGTGTGAGCAATTTCATCTAAATATTCATTAATTAAAAAGTACTGAGGCTGATGGACAAGAGTATGATAGCTTGAATTGAATTCTCCGAGTGTATGGATGTTCTTTACACACACGTAGGGTTATATGATCAATGTTTGGAAGAAAGATAGGAATGAAGAATAAGACGATATTTTATTGAGGGAGGACATGATTTCTGACATCTTTTCATGACTATTAAGATAGGGCTCATGACAACCGAAAAGCTAGCTTAGTTGGAAACCCTAATTTTCAAAGCCTTTCTTTTACAATTCTTATCTTTAAATGTAATATTCATGATCTTCCTTTTATTATTGGATTTTGTGGGTGCAATCCGCTGAAAACCCTCAGGAGACAACACTCCTCCTACTAGGGACACCTAGAGGTTTAAAGGCTTGTTGCACGTGCTCAGTGCAATCGTGTTGCCTGCGAAAGTGTGCTAGTTAGTTTTTCTCTTTCTTTATTTTCTCCTTCTCTTTTTATTAAAATAATTTGCTCGAGACGACCGAAAATAAGTTTGGGGGAATTTGATCAGTCGAAAATAATGTATTTTTAACACGTCAATTTCCCTATCAATTGCATTCATCTAGAGCTGTTCGGCATTCATATAGCACATATTAGCAAAACAGTCATAAAATACCAGATTGCATGTGATATACTTTAAAACCGGCACTTTAAGGGAAATTGACTGTTTATCATGGCATCGCATCATTCTTGTATAGCGCAACACTTGTTTCGAAGTCTGTGCAGGAAATTCCAGGAGAAAGGCCAAATTGTCAAAGTGCTGATCAAAATTACGCCAAGTCTAAGATGTTTGATCTGGCATTAATATAGAGGGAATTACACAATTCAACATATCAGATAAATACCCCAAAGTCAGCCCAAAGCACAAGAAGAAAACTTGCACAGTACGTCCCTCACGTGACCGCGGATCCGCGGCCGGAGCAGGCACGTGCCGCGGATCCGCGGCAATATGATGACGTCAGCGGCTCAATTTTTCCCCTTGTGCTTATATTCAGTGGCTAAGCTTCCAGAACACTCCAGATTGTCTACGTGGCTTCATCTAGAAGGCTCGGCCTAACAAACCATTTCTAGAAGCATCCCTCCAACTAACTTCTTCTAGAAGCCTCTCTAACTAACAAACTTTTGGAGGGAAATTCAAATTTTGAATCCTAGATCTAGGGTTACAAGGTCTATAAAAAGGAGCCTAGATCTAGGGTAAATGGCTAATCTCTAATCTACACCATTTCTAATACAAGTTGAGTGACACGACTTGTAAACCCTAAATCCAAAATCCAAAGCCAAATTCAAGATCCCGAGTACCATTCAAGCGAGAAGCCTTCAACCTTTTAGGAGCGGAGCCGATCTTCAATCGAGCAAGTGATCCAAGCCGATCCGCGACTCAAGGAGACGAGCGAAACCAAATCTACGATCGAGTTCTTCCTCTTGTAGTTCTTGAGCGATTTGTAACAGAATTGTTGATAAATAAAAGGTGAAATTCTTTAATCTTGCTTTCTTTAAATTCTTGCATCATGATTCGATCTCAATTTGTGATTGTGGTTCTTGTTGTGATGTTTGAGTAAAACTCCGCTCGTAAAGGAGTCGAGACGATCAATAGAATGATGATGTAACAAATCTTAAAACTATTCTTAAGTCCTACGAGTTTGTAAACTCTTGTAAATTGAAGAATCGAAGACCTAGTTTCGTTGCGATGCTTTCTTGATTGTGATCGCTCGAAATTAGGGATCCACGATTGATTCTTGAATTTACTAGAGGCTAGAATGTGAATGATATCGACGAAGGAACAAGGGATAGAAGATGAAACCCTAGTTTCACAAGAAATCCCTAATTCTCGTCGATCATCATCGATCTAGTATCAATTCATCGATTGATAAGAATACGTAATCGCTTGATTTCATCACATCTAAAGATCCGATCGATTCCTACGAGCCTCACTTCGATTCTTGATATTTGATTTGGAAATCATCACATCTCAATTCTTGATTTTAATGTTTTCTTAGATCTAGATTTTTCTAATTCTTGAAATTCAATTTACAAATCATGAATTGTTCTTTCTTTTCTTTTCTTTAAATTTTCGATTCATCTAATTCGAAATACGAATGGTTACACTTTCCCTGTGGACGATCCGCACTTACTAACGCGCTACAAATCGACACCGTTATTGATTGCGGTCAAAATATTTTTGGTTGTGATTTCTATACTATTTTCTATTAACCGACACAACGAGAAATTCATATCAATCACCTGACGAGCGCGCGCGTATTTCCATCTCAATGGGGTGACAAAAAACACCCATACAGATTCTGGCACGCCCGGTGGGACTTTTCTCTCCTCCCATATTTCGGGTTAAACGTTCATGCGAACTCAATCAATATACATATCGATTGCCTGTACTGAAATCATGTTTCTATTTGCAGGGGTTAACAGGTTTCCAATTGCCATCTTCAGACGCAAGTCGGTATTTGAACGACTTTCCTTGGCCCCAGCTGGGGGTAAGGCCTTCAATACCGACAAAGTGATAAGGTATTTCGGGCAAGCTCCAGCGGTGCCCCTGACAACGGCTCAATCAGTTATCTTCTCCAAGCTTCTGATCCAGATGACCTCCAAGTCGGTAAACTGGAAACAGATGACCTCCAAGTCGTTAAACTGGAAACATATGACCTCTAAGTCGTTAAACTGGAAGCAGTCGACCACCACGTCGTTAAACTGGGAACAATCGACCTCTAAGACGTTAAACTGGGAATGTAAAAAATATATATATATATATTTGTAAATAAACAGAAAAATGTGTAAATAAAAGAGAAATAAAGAAAAGTCGAAATGATGGGGCAACTCGCAATAAAAATCAGCGAGTAAAATAAAGATGAAAATAAAGCCGAAATGATGGGGCAACTCACAATAAAAATCAGCGAGTAAAATAAAGATGAAAATAAAGCCGAAATTATTGGGCAACCGTGAATAAAAGCCGAAATGATAGGGCAATCGTGATCTTCACGATAAGAAATGCTGAAATGATAGAGCAATCGCGGTAAAAAAAACAACAAAAACCAAAACAAAAACAAAAATTCAAATTTTCAAAATTCTCCCAGCCCTACGGCCAGTCCCTAAATTGACTGCCGTATACAATCCACGGGCTCAAATAGTTCTCGCCATACCCATGCCCCACCACAATCATCAGTTACGCAGCTGGTCTCCGCCTTTGGAATTATGATCCTTTGAGAAGACCCACTCATGTATCCTCACGATACATGAGGAGAACAAACATTTGTGGGATCCTTACGACCCACAAAGGAAAAACACACTTAGGAGTCCTCATGACTCCTAAGGAGAAAATACACCTGCGGGATCCTTACGACACGTAGGGAGAAAATGCTTTTATGGGACCCTCACGGCCCATAAAATTGAAAAGCTTTAGGTGATAGGGATCTAAACCTGTCTCCTAAGCCATCGCTTCCCAATAGGCAATGGCGAATGATGAGTCGCTCCTGGTACCATATTCCAGTGCAGCGATGCAGACGCCGGCCAAAATCCAAATCCCCAAGTGGCGAATGATGAGTCGCTCCTGGTACCATATTCCAGTGCAGCGATGCAGACGCCAACCAAATTCCAAATCCCATACCCCAACGGTGAATGATGAGTCGCTCCTGGTACCATATTCTAGTGCAGCGATGCAGACGCCAACCAAATTCCAAATCCCATACCCCAATGGCGAATGATGAGTCGCTCCTGGTACCAAATTCCAATGTAGCGATGCAGACGCCAACCAAATTTCAAATCCTATACCCGAACGACGAATGATGAGTCGCTCCTGGTACCATATTCCAGTGCAGCGATGCAGACGCCAACCAAATTCCAAATTCCAATCCCTAAATGGAGAATGATGATTCGCTCCTGGTACCATATTCCAGTGCAGCGATGCAGACGCCAACCAAATTCCAAATCCCATACCCCAACGGCGAATGATGAATCGCTCCTGGTACCATATTCCAGTGCAGCGATGCAGACGTCGACAAAGTCCCGAAATTTTTCCGGCCCTACGGTCTGGATCATACATCATGCAAAAACGTATACAATCCACTGGCGTAAAACAATCCCAATCTCTCCCAAGTCCTATCAGTGAGACCACATTCAAAGTCCCGCCGGCAGTGAAGATTAAAAAAAAAGGGGTATGTCCACAAGCAAAATGGGCACGGATGAAAACCCAAAAGGGCTCCGTGAGTAAAAACAGCAGGACTGCCGGCGAGTTTGTGAAAACCCGAAAGGGTGCAAACTCGTAAAAAAGAGATGAAATGCACTCACAAAGTCCTCTCGACTTTGTGAGGAGAAAATTCCCGCGTGAGATCCTTACGACACACAAAAGAGCAACACACTTAGGAGTCCCCACGACTCCTAAGGAGAAAATACACCTACGGGATCCTTACGACCAGTAGGGAGAAAATGCTTTGTGAGACCCTTACGGCTCACAAAATTGAAAAGTCTTAGGTGATAGGGACCTAAAACCTGTCTCCTAAGCTATCTCTTACTGATAAACAAGAGCAAATGATGATTCGCTCCTGGTACCATATTCCAGTGTAGCGATACTGATGCCAAACAAAAACCAATTCCCAAATCCTCCCGGGGCAAATGATGAGTTGCTCCTGGCATTATTCCAGTGCAGCAATGCAGATGCCGACAAAAAAAAATCCCTAAATTCTCTCATGGAAAATGATGATTCGCTCCCGGTACCATATTCCAGTGTAACGATGCTGATGTCAACCCAAATCAAATCAAACCAACAACCTCTGCGACGGAATCATGCTTCGTCCCAGAATTTACCTTGTGTTGAAAACATGCTTCGCCTCAGGATATCTACCTTCCCTGCCGGAATTATGCTCCGCCTCGGAATCAAATCAACCAACCAGCTCTGCGTCGAAATCATACTTCGTCTCAGAGTGTACCCCGCGTCGAAATCAAGCTTCGCCTCGGTGTATCTGCCTTCCCTTTCGGAATTATGCTTCGCCTCAGAATCAAATCAACCAACCAGCTCTGCGTCGGAGTCATGCTCCGTCTCAAATTATACCCCACATCGAAATCAAGCTTCGCCTCGGTGTATCTGCCTTCCCTGTCGGAATTATGCTTCGGCTCGGAATCAACCAGCGAGCTCCCTGTTGAAATTATGTTTCGCCTCGGAATCAAATCAACCAACCAGCTCTGTGTCGGAGTCATGATCCGTCTTAGAGTGTACCCCACGTCGAAATCAAGCTTCGCCTCGGTGTATCTGCCTTCCCTGTCGGAATATGCTTCGGCTCGGAATCAACCAACGACCTCCTCGTCGGAATTATGCTCCGCCTTGGAATCAAGTCGACCAGCAAGCTCTGCATCGGAATCATGCTTCGTCTCAGAATGTGCACCCCGTGTCGAAATCATGCTTCGCCTCGGTGTATCTGCCTTCCCTGTCGAAATTATGCTTTGTCTCGGAATCAAGTCGACCAACAAGCTCTGCGCCGGAATCATGCTTCGTCTCAGAGTGTACCCCATGCCGAAATAAAGCTTCGCCTTGGAGTATCTTCCTTCCCTATCGGAATTATACTTCGCCTAGAAATCAACCTCTACATCGAAATTATGCTTTGGTCAGAATGTCTGCCGCTCTTCGGAATGATGCTCTGAACCCTGGAATCATGCTCCGCCCTTCGGAATGATGCTCCGAACCCAGGAATCATGCTCCGCTCATCGGAATGATGCTCCGATCCCTGAAATCATGCTCCGCTCATCGGAATGATGCTATGATCCCTGGAATCATGCTCCGCTCTTCGGAATGATGCTCCGATCCCTCTGGAATGATGCTCCGCTCTTCGGAATGATGCTCCGCTCTTCGGAATGATACTCCAATCTTTGGAATCATGCTCCGCCCTTCGGAATGATGCTCCGATCTTTGGAATGATGCTCCGCCCTTCGGAATGATGCTCCGAACCCTGGAATCATGCTCCGCCCTTCGGAATGATGCTCCGATCCCTGGAATCATGCTCCGCTCATCGGAATGATGCTCCGACCCCTGGAATCATACTCTGCTCTTCGGAATGATGCTCCGATCCCTGGAATGATGCTCCGCTCTTCGGAATGATGCTCCGATCCCTGGAATCATGCTCCGCTCATCGGAATGATGCTCTGATCCCGGAATTATGCTCCGACTCATCGGAATTATCCTCCGATCCATGGAATCATGCTCCGCTCCTTTGGAATCATGCTCCGCTCATCGGAATTATGCTCCGATCCCTGGAATCATGCTCCGCTCTTCGGAATGATGCTCCGATCCTCGGAATTATGCTCCGACCCTTTGGAATCATGCTCCGCTCATCAGAATGACGCTCCTATCTTTGGAATCATGCTCCGCTCATCGGAATTATGCTCCGATTCCTGGAATCATGCTCCGCTCTTCGGAATTATGCTCCAACCCTTTGGAATCATGCTCCGCTCATCGGAATGACGCTCCGATCCCTGGAATCATGCTACGCTCTTCGGAATGATGCTCCGATCCGCAAAATTATGCTCTGACTCTCCGGAATTATGCTCCAACCCTCGGAATTATGCTCCGACTTTTCGGAATGATGCTTCGATCCCTGAAATCATGCTCCACTCTTCGGAATGATGCTCCGATCCTCGGAATTATGCTCCGACTCCCCGGAATTATGCTCCAACCCTCGGAATTATGCTCCGACTCATCAAAATGATGCTCTGAATCCTGGAATTATGCTCCGCAAATCGGAATGATGCTCTGATCCCCGGGAATCATGCTCCCCGGCATGATGCTCCGCCCCTAGAATGATGTTCCACCTCGAAGTCCAACTTCAAGATCCATCAATTTCGTGCACACAACTCATGCATGCGGTGTGCATTCATTAATGGGGGGCACTTTGTTGGGGTCAAAATTTGCACCCCGGTTGACCAAGTCAAGGTCAACCCCAAGCCAGGTGGGCCCAAGCCCAGGTCAAGCGGGCCCATGCCCAAGTCGAGCCCGCGGCCAGCCTACCCATGCCAACATAGAAATCATGTAATAAATAATTTTGATGTAATTTTTGTAAGTCCACGGTTCGCCCCGGCCGTCTAACAGACGCCAAATACGGAACAAAAATTTTTACAACTGGCGCTATCGCGTACTATAACCCGGATCTACCATTAAAGCTAAACTAACAAACTACAAAGTGGGTAGAAAGGTTATACCGAACAATCTGACTCCTTCGGTCTTCAACCATCATCCCACGCTTGTTGCGGCTGCTCCGATCTCTTGAATCTCCAATCTTCTCGTCCAGGTGGCACCACGTCGACGGATCTTTAAACGGGCTCCCGCCTTTGAACCGAGGCAACTCAATCGTCAAGTTTGCTAAAAGAAACGACCAAGATGAAGTAGAGAATGAGTAGAACACTTTGTCTCGTTACGTCCAAGGCTATGGACGAACGGTTAATGAAGTTGCCTTGGAATCGGGTGAAATGAGAAATGAGGCTTATCTAATTTCCATGAGTCCAAAACAATATCAATCTTTTTCTAGCAACCACATCCATACACTAAGGGGGAGGCCGGCCACTTATAGGAGAGGAGGGAGGTGAGTGTAGGAGCTAGGAGGTGACCACAAGATTAAATGATATGATGAATCACCATGACACCTAGTATGAACATAATCAATGCATACAATGAATCATAAACCCTAGTCATCATGTCATTAAATGCACCATTAATGACCTAATGACTCACAAGCCTTGTCACCCTCTCTAGAACCTTCTAGAACACTGACTCACCTCATCAAGAAAAGATAAATCCGCATTTAACCGAATGTTAAATACGGGTGATAGAAAACTGGAAACTGGCAACTTCCAAAAGTGATCCTGAAACGAATTTCAGGATAACCCCGTAATGGTATAAACATACCCATATTTTTATTACGACCGAATACAAATGCATCTGAGACAAAGATATTATAACTACACAGTATAATACTCGGATCCGGCTTAAACCAAAGCCGACCAGTATTATCTGCCCGAAAAACGACACGTGCGAAAACGCACGTGCTTTTTCCGAACCCTGCCATAAACCCGTACGGCCTCTACAACGTTTCGCCCGAACTTGGGAAAGTGTATGTGGGGGACTCTAATGACTCATCAACACACTGGCACTGGGTATAACCTCTAGCACGTCAGAGGTACGAGCTGTACGTAACGTTTGCCTATGTATTGATTGGAAGGAAATCTGACGAGCGAACTCATCCATAAACCCTACTGAACCTAACAGTGACAATATACATACAGTCCGGTCCGTTCTTCTATGAGTATCGCATATCTGCCTAGGGGCTGGTAACGTCAGACCCCCAATAGCAGTATAAGTCGTGTCAGAGAGTGGCTCAGAACACCCTGAGATACTACTGGAGTACCTACCAGTAAATCTCCTGCCTCGGCCGAGGGATTTGTGTAATGGCTCTCCTAGACACAGCGGGATCTCACCCCCAATACCGGGAGAGACGAATCCCCTGCCGATCCGCTCACTTGCCTTCAATGTGGCTCGGGACTGTACCCAACTAAAACCTGTTTGCACAACTTCTTTGAGCGTGGTAGGATAGTAATCTAAGTACAGTGGGAACTCACAGGAGAAAAATGACGACCTCAGGTCGATGATTTAACCTGTACACATGTCACCAGGGAACTGCTATCTGACGATATGTATAATACCAATTAGCAGGTTCCCGGCGAGTCATGTCCGGTGTACTCATAACCCAATGAGCACCTGTATACATCTTAGGTGATCCAACCGACACCAGTGGCTTGTGAGACCGTCCACCGCCCCTCGTCGGGGTCTCGACTGTATACACTAGTCTACTCTGGAGTATCGATGCCCTGTCTCGAAACTCCCATGACTAGGGACACTATAAGGATGTGCTTACAGACCCCAGCTCCCACGTATATGATCGCCATCATACTGCTGGTAGTCAAGCAAGAATCCTATGGGCTCTGTCATCATGCAATAGCGAACTAAAGCATGTATACGATGATAAAGACAAACCAGATAGCAAACTATCATCTCGAGCAAGACTATCATATCGGTATAGGTCCTGCCTCAATCATTGCAATCACGTACCTGCGATCCAATAATTGACTTTGAGGGCACTATCTCCAACAATCTCCCACTTGTACTCAAGGTTAATTATTGCTATGTCGTATACTCACAGCCCGTGTGATACCGAACATCCAACTCCTCTACTAATCAGTTTCACAAAGCTAGTTTGTAAAACTCTTGCGTTCGAGAAATAGCCTCAGTGAGTGGATCCGCCCTGATGTTTCTTTCTATATCTCTCTAAATCTCAAATTCGCGGAGAAAGCCATCTACCGAATAGAGTAATACCTGTATTAGAATATGTCTGAATATCTGATGGGACCTAGTTCATAAATGAACTCCAAATTCAAACTTCTTAAACTGTATCGATAACTGAACCTAATCAGTTTCCAGCACCATGCCACCCACCGTATCCTCTTGGACCACATGTCCAAAATACTGTCCTTCGACTAGGGAAAACTATAACTCTGACAATCACTCTGTCATCTATGTCACCTTTGAAGCCTGGAATGATAACCGTCTTCCGAAGGAGGCTGCCGTCATCAAATCCGTAGAACAAACACTTATGTTCCAAAACTGCTTCCTTATGTTTCTTCAGGATTGGATTAATATAAACTTATCGCATCAAGTGCAAAAACTACATCTGGTGTGGTACTTGACATCTCATGATTGACTCAATTGCCTAAGCAAGTGATCTGCCAATCATGCACATCCCTCTCTCCTTCAGTCTCTAAGACACCTTTAGAGAGGATGACTCCATTACTTGCAGGTACACCACCATGCCAGGAGTCATCTATTCTAAAACACTTTTAGAATAATGTCAAAGTACCCACATTGGGAAACTACCCAAATCTTGATCTGATGCCATAGATCTAGTAACCAGAATGTCTGATATTATATCCATATCCTGTCTGGAGAAACAACTGTGTGACGACCACAGTACAACCGATCGTAGTATAGGAATTTTACTTCCTACTCTGTGTATGTCATCCAAATACCAGGACATCACACCCTACTACCTTCTAAACAGATCCATCCCCTATTCTGATGAAGTCAAAACTTATGACTGTCACAACAAAATTAGATGATCATATCTCCGCTATATTTGCTTAAGTCTATAAATAGACATAAGCTACTTGCCCACTATGCTTCCGCTGCTCCCACTGACCACAATAGCCCTCTGGCAGAATAATATACACGTCTACTTCTAAAGCTTGTTTAGAACGACGTTATACTTATCCTCCTGCCGGGTCTCATAGTCTGAACAACCTTAGTGTCAAGTCTGGGTAAACAAGAACCTCACTGTCACCGTCCTTGAGGCTACCTGAGTACCTCTCGGGTGTCTGAGGTTACCCACCATATCTGCGGAGTGGCTATTGGAATGTCAAACCTGATTGAATATATAGGTCCTATTAAATTTTCCGTAACCGTTTGCGGTTCTGGAATCACTTCCAGTTCTACCATACTCCCACTACTGTTTTCTGAAGAAAAAAAATCCATTTTAATAAAACTGTGGCGAGTAAAGAACAATATCACTATTGATCTTCCAGATGGTAGAAAGTTAACCATCGACTAAGCCCGGGTCAACCCACAAACTGCCATTACAGAAACGTGCCCTGAGTTATCCAGAGTCTGGTTTTAAGAATAAGACGGACAACTCCCCATATCTTAACATCGTTAAGATATGAACCATTCTATATACAATATAGAAATAGAGGCACTAATTTAATTGGAACCAGATTCAAAAACATGCAGCTATCTCCAGTGCATATCAACTTAATGGAAAAAGGGTAATCAGCATTGCTCAACTTAGGAATCCATCCAATTATGAGTAACCTGAAAGAGAAAAAAATTTCTCAAAACCATTACTATCATCTGAATACCAATCATAAGTATCTATATCTTCGATCTCTTTGAAGAATCACGATACTTGTGACACCTGGTTCTCTACTTTATTCTTATACCCATAACTTCTCAAAACTTAGACATTGTATTTCTACGAAACACTTGTCTAAAAACTAGAGAAGTCATAAGTAAACAGAACATAGTACGAGGACCTACCCCTTTGTCCTGACGGACACTGGACAACATACTATACTCTGTATAAGTCCACTGAGTTGAATAACTCAAAACCTATGCATCGTAGGTTGAAAACTGTGTTAGTTGTATGTATGCCCTAGAGGCCAGTATTGTACAGATGATGTATATTATATTGGATGCTTGGACATATATAGAGATGACTTTCTTGCTCGATATGATAGTATGCTATCTGGTTGCACTTTATCTTAACATGTATACTAGTCTCTTTAAACTGTCTTATAGTTACATGTTGGTAAAGCCCTTAGGATGTGTACTTGACTACCTGGACTATGATGCAGATCATACTAGTGGGGACATGGTAGTCCATAAGTACATCCTTCAAGGTCCCTAGTCGTAGGTGTATCGAGACGGGGCATCGATATACCAGAGTAGACTAGCGTATACGCTTCTCGACCCATGAGATGGGCGATGGATGATCCCATATCCATTGGTGTTTGACATCAGAGATGGTATACGGGTGCTCAGTGGAGACTGGGTACACTGGACGGACTCACCGAGAACTCCCAGTTGGTATTATACCTCACGTCAGATGGCAGTTCTCAGGTGACACTTGTGCAGGTTAGTCTGTAGACCCGAGATCGTCATAGAGTCTTGTGTGATTCCCACTGTACTTTGATCTCCACCTTACCACGTCCATGAGGGCGTGCAAAACGGTGGTTTTTGGGTACAGTCCCGAGTCACATGGAGGCAATGAGCGATAGGAGGGGTTTCGTCTCTCCCGGTATTGGGGGTTGATGTTGCGCTGTGCTCGATTGGCCGTAACAGGGAAGTCCCTGGCCAGGGCTGATTCAGAGATTTGCTGGTAAGTGTTACCAGTAGTTTCTCGACCCGTTATGAGCCTCACATCGGCACGACTTATCGGTTATTGGGGTCTGACGTTTACCACCCCTAGACTTGATATGCGACATATCAGATGAGGAGACCGGACTGTACGGGAAGTGTTGCCGATCGGCTCGACGGGAGTTGTAGCAGGTTCGCTTGTTCTCTTCTGATCGCTCAATACCCGGGTGGCCGTTACGTTTAGCTGACCGCTTGCGGCTTGGGGGTGCTTGATATGATCATCACCCACTGCCGGCGTATTGACGAGTCTAAGAGTCCCACAATGGAGTTTCCTAGTCCAGGCGAAACGTTGTGGTGCGCGTATGCGATATGCGCATGGACCCGATTAAAATGCGTGTATAGGATACCGTATATTGGTCGGGCGGCTTGCTTTTGGTAGGGGTCATATGTGATATGGCCGGATTGATAAATCAAGTGTTGATTTATCATTTAACCATTAGCTTCTCACTTGAAATCCTTTCTTGAGTATGTTGGATGTATGCATGCATGTATAGTTTCTTTATTGATTCATGCACATATGGATGTACATATACACATACATACATACATACATCCTTCATGGTTGTACATACATGAAAATGGTGGCAATATAAGACTCACACCATGGTTTTATTTATGGATTAAATTACATTTGATTTAAAAACAAAAAGGAAAAAGGCAAATGGTCATTATTGATTTGTTTCTACACTCTTCTCTTGACCTAACCATTCTCACCCACCATTTGACCATGGGTTACTTTTCCTTTTGTGTTTTTAACTCAAGTTCAATAATATCCTAACCATGGTTTGATATGAGAAGAGGAAAATATATATTGATATATTTTCTATTTTCTTTTTAGAGTTGAACTTATCATCTTCTCATATTGCCATCATCTTCTTCTTCCTCCCTCATTTTGCTCTCTAGTTCTTTGTAGTGAGCAATATACTCATCAAGATTGGATTTTGAAGTGAGAAAGAGAACCACAACACCATTCTATACAAGTCTAGACCACTTGTTTAGAGTGTTAGCTTGATTTTGTTCACTTGATCGGATAAAGTTGCAAGCTTGGACAAAGCGGACTCCGGGTGGATCATCGGTGACATCGAGGAGTTCAAGCGGAGCTTTTTCAAACCCTAAGTAGCCGAGGAGTCTAGCGTAGGGAGCTACAAAGGTTGTACTCTCTAAACCCTAGCTTTCTTTTCATGTGTTGATGTGAAAATCTTAGAAACCCTAATTTTCTAGGCACGATCCGATGATTGTTAACTTAGCACCCTAAAGACTCTACCTTTGGTACATGTGATGCTTCCAAACCATTCATGAGGTGTTAGGCTAACCTTTCAAACTGTACCCTGGCGATTTCCTCAAATATCACCAATTACAACGAATTCCGATATAATGAGGATGATCACCTAATTCCCAATAACTTACTCCCACTCATCATCTGTAAAACCATACAGATATGAGAATGAAACCTGGTAAATACATACCCTGGAGTAAGTATCTAATCGGGAAATCAGTTTTCTTTTAACAATGTACAGTGTAACTGAAACATAAAAATGTTTCGTAGGGGTATCCTGGTATTCCTTGCAATGCCTCTTCCATAATCCAATTCATGACTATAACCGTATATCTCTTTGCCATCTCTCCAAAATCCCTTTATTTGTCTTTAGTCGTTACCTTCTGTACACCATCATTAGGCTAAATGGTTTTCTTCCTTCCCTACCGTTCGGCACCAGCCTATGGTTTGGAAGAAGACTATCCAGTAAGCATAATAGGTGTACTCTCCTAATCCTAGGAGTACTCGTAACTTGAGAGAAGGTGGTGATAAAAGAGAACTGAATAAAACCTTATTCTATTTCTCCCGAACTGGGGAAAAACAAAGGTGAAATAGGAGTGGCGATGAAGTACGCGGTTTGGTCGTGAATGATAACAGTCGCAATTTACTTTGCCCTCTTTCTAATCCCTTTATCTGGTCTTTACATATTACCTTCTGCACACCCTACTTAGGCTAATTGGTTTTCTTTATTCCCTACCTTTCGGCACCAGCCTATGGTTTGGAATAAAACTATCCAATAAGCGTAATAGGTGTACTCTCCTAAACTAAGGAGCCCTCGCAACCTGAGAGAAGGTGATAATAAAAGACAACAGAATAAACTAATTCTATTTCTCCTGAACCTGGATCCATCCTCGAAGAAGTCCCTTCGAGTTCGTATATAACCATACGATGGATCTATCTAAGGGAGGTGGATATCCGTAGTAATACGAGGTGTTCTGAGAAATACAAAGGGTAAAAGAAGGAGCGGCAATGACTTATGCAACTTTAGACAATCCAAAAGCCAGTATTTTAAGAAGGTTCGGTCAACTTGGTCACTGAGTCATATTCTAGGGTCGGTCAAAGGTTGCTGCCAAGGAGAGAGAGAAAAGAAACACTCTGTGTGCACTCTAACCTATATCAGAATGGTTATCAATTTATCTAATCAGGAAAGCTCCCACTGTTATCTCAAATTCTCCTCCAAACCTGAAAGAAGAATTAGTCGGGATCACCCGAAGAATAAACCAACTTATTAGTGAGAATCGGGATCCAATTATCATCGCATGATAACTTGATGGAAGCGACTTAAGTTATCACACTCCAGAAGGTATGTGCATGCCTGGCAAGTTTCCTGTATGTTTGAAACTCCCGATGTGATTTTTGCCCCATGCTCTTATAACCTTGGCTTTGGTCAAAATGTCATAAGTCACATGCCAAGTTCTACCCGTCACTGTCCAGGTCAATTTGAACCCACCCGCACATGCCCTTGACTTTGGCCAAAATGGCAGAACGACTGTCCCAAACCAACTCATCTATCTATGCAACAGATGAATACCCAGCAGCTACCAAACATTATGCCTTAACTTTGGCTAAAATGCATAGCTTGAATACTACTGAATACCCAAAAGAAATGACGGAGGGCTACGGCTGGTTTTTGGCGAAAAATCTTTAACGTAATGAACTTGATCTCGTTGAAGGAAACTGATAGCTTTTTATAAAAATATAGTGGCGAAAAACCTTTTGCTAAAGAGGTTACTCTAGGTGAAGGGATCTCGGCTCTTTCCTCATGGAATGAGGTGCAGGATATTCCAACCGAATACCGCGATGCAAAGCAACTTGTAATCGACTATAATGAAGTTATCACCCTGACGTAAACTTCTGCCGAAGGGGTCACTCCCGGTGAAGGGATCTTGGCCCTTGCCTCGTCGAATGAGGTGCGGGATATTCTAACTGAATATCACTATGCAAAACAAAAGGAAACATCTTTGTAATAACACCTTTTAAAATTTGTTCCAACAACATCAAATATAGGTTTGTTTTACTTGCATTGATAAGAATCAACACAGTCCCATCAATCAATCACACCAGAAAAGAACGAAAATAAAATGTACGTATATGCCATCCGCATTCGCCACTGGGTCCCGTCATCACCCGTTAGGTTACTTAACTAACGACAGAGCGGGGGCTGGACTAGCGCGGATGTAAAACATATACAACATCTAATAGTATATATACCAATATACAGTTATCGCTCCAGGCGTGATAATATGCAGCATTACAGAAAAGTAATAAGTATCATAGAACAATACAGATAATCTGGGATCCCCGGGTTTCACAGAGCCGCTGCTGAAACCTGACGTTCCCCTGGTTGTGTGGATAGCCTGTGCAATGAAACCTAGACCCCTACGGGTGCGGCAAGTTACCCGCCAAAACCTGAAGCGAGGTAGTCCCCCACAGCATAGTGAATGGAACACCCGGCACTTCACGGAATCCGGTAAATTGAGCACCCCTCCTTGGGTCAACCTGTACCCCATACGAGTGCGGCGAATAGTCTGCCAATTCTAGAGTGAGGTCCCACTGCCTCTCAATTCCATGAGATACGGACCCGTTGCCCTCCAGAACCCGGCTATCCATGTCACGACCCGAAAGAGCACGTGACTGGCCCTTGAAACATATGAAGCCTATAGGACTCCATCTGATCCAAGTAAGCCAAAAGCCCAGAAATCTAAAACCATTTTGAGGAATAAGTAAGAAAACGGGTTTGAAATCAAGGTTTTTAAATAACTAAGCCGAATGTGCATTTGAAAATAGTACAGTCTTATTATAAAAATTTCGGCAGAGTTTCTCTTGTAAAACTGGCCCCGAATGGGGTACAACATGAATAACAATATATAAAATGATAAAGGCATCCCCAAGCGGGAGCTAGCTCTTCGTCAATCGACGGTCACAACCACGCAATGATATGATAATATACAACGCCAAGTGGCGAGGATCAAAACCAAAAGAAAGCTCAAAAGTAGCAAGAAAACCGCAATAGTACTAACCGCGACTCTAAGGTCGAATAATACAACACTGTCTCTGAGTCTGAAAGAATATACAAGTTGTGGTTGATGGACAATTTCTAGATACAATGAAATAAATAAATACAAAGGTGATTCCTGATACGAAAGAATCAACCTACCAAAGCAAATCACCCGCAAGAAGGTAGTGTGCCAGAAATGCCGCAATAGGACCTGTACGGCAAAACCTGCAAGAACTGTGGCACAACGGGGGTGAGTTGCCAACTCGTGAATAGAAACATCTACAAGCAGAAACCGAATGCAAGACATAAACCTAAGTCAACGATCAGCAATATAATCCACAAGAGTACATCTGAGTGTAATAAGGTAGCAAGGTAACATCTAATCATGTATGTAGTGCCAGGTACACAGGTAATAACATGTCATCAGTGTAAGGTATGTCTGCATGAAGTACCCATAATGAAATATCAATGATATCAATACACATATATTAGCGTCCCATACCACTAATATTGGTGTAAGGGTATATATAACAGCGCCCTCATACCCTGTTATATATACAAATAAAGTATGATCAATGTAAAACCAGTCTGTCTATGATCCAAGTCTGTATGTATGTGGAACCCGTCCACCCGTCACCCAACGACAATAAGCATCATGTATGCAATGTGAGGATATAAACAAAATCATGGAAAAACATCATGAAACCCGTGCCTAGCATCGACACGTAAATCCTCCTGTATCGGGCATCCGTCATTCCGGATCATGCCCTATATCAAAGTACATATCGGGAATCCGTCAGTCCGGGTCATCCCTCTCTCAATGCATCGGGCATCCGTCATTCCGGATCATGCCCTATATCAATCCATCGGGAATCCGCCATTCCAGATCATGCCCTATCTCAAAGTATATATCGGGAATCCGTCAGTCCGGGTCATCCCTCTCTCAATACATCGGGCTTCCGTCAGTCCGGGTCAGCCCTCTATCAGTACATCGGGCTTCCGTCAGTCCGGATCAGCCCTCTCTCAGTACATCCTCTAGCACCGAGAAAACACGGGGCGACTCCCCAAATATCACATCAAGGGAACCGGGTTTTTGAATGATTGCTATTGAAAAGGACACGGTTCCCAAATCCAGAAATCCCATGAAAATCCAACATCAAGAAGTACATCCAATGCGATGTGCTATGCAGTCAATCCATGATGTATGCGACATGTAAAGAAAAGTAATCATATCGGAAATCATGCAACACAGAATAGTAATGTGCATATGTCGAAGGAAGAATCATCTCATGAATGCAATAGTACTACAGTGTAGTGGCATGGCAATTATCGATGATGAAGTGTGTGAGCCGGCAAATAGTGTACGTGAAGCATACGCATCATCGATAATGGTGCTGGTGTCCTAACAGCATAATAATAATATAGCAATGAATGTATGCCAGCAATGCGAATAGCATGAGACTGCAGAAATCTAGTAGTCAACACCACAGTGAAGTATCTACAATGCAAACTACATCTAAGTATCAGGTCTATCAGGAGGGGTAGGTGTGGAAACCACCTAAATCTGAGTCGGTATATATATATATAAAGATATATAGTCGGTGATCTCGCCTCAATGTCATATCATAAGATATCCTCGGGTTATGAGTGCGGATCTATCATCAATATCGGCACGTACAGTATCTCATCGTACGGCATCCCCATAGCTGGGTAGGGGTCAACATCTCACTGTCTCATCACATAACAGATATCACCATCATCAGATCATATAGTCTAGAGTACTACTCTATGTCTAGTACCAACGGTAACATCAGTAAGTATGCATGCGGGGGTAAACACATATCCCAAGCCCGCAAGAAATCACAAGTCATATCCCACATAAGAATCGTGTCAAATCACCGATCTCAGGGCACCAAGCCCACATCATCGACTCATCTCCAAAGTCATCACATATCATCAATCACAGTGTAAGTACAAGTGATAGGCAAGGGTGTGTGTGTAGGTGTAATTATATCCTAGGGTTCGCGACTATGAACTGCACTAGTCACTTCTAACCCTATACTATCCATAATACACCTATCATCACAATAACTACATAATAATCTATCTACGGACTGCGGGGGTGCTATACGCCATCCACCCGACTTCCCCCTGTAGATATAATCTACTCACCTTGCATCACCAATTGCGGACGTCACCACGTATTTGCTTGTCGTCCCGAAGTCTTCATAGGTACCTACACATCAAATATCGTATATGCGCATTAAACCAAATCCAAGCTAAAACGGCGCAAGAAATCCAAAACGATACGATAAGGGGGCCTATAGGTGAGAACCTATGGCACGCCTTCAAAACCACATATAAATCCTCTATATCGTCGTATAAACGACAAATAGTCGAGGCAAAACACATTCCACCATTTCAGAATCAAAAATACGGAATACGGAAACACGAATCCAAAATAGCAACTTAGGATATATGTCCCAGATTTCATCCTAGATAGAATCTGTCAAAACTAGAAGTACCCAGGGCCAAGAATTGAGGAAATGGGGCTATGCACAGAAAACGAGGAGATTCCTCACTGGTCTGGCCGCAATTTGCGGCCAGAATGGAGGTTTTGGCGGCCGTACGGATGAGCTAGGGGCTAGGGTTTTGGGGTTAGTTCCCTGGGTGCCTGCACATGCTACTGTCCACTCAATTTTATTTTAGGATACCTCGTATGATAGCAGATTCCAAATAACATTGGCAGATTCCAGTTTTTCCCCCGATATCGGTTTCTAAAATCCGTATTATGGGTTTAAACTTCAGGTTAGGGTCTCAATTCATACTCTAGGGTGTTGGTGTATCCTCAATTGAACTCAATTTCACAATACAACCCAAGTTCCTCTCAAACCCTAACTAGGTTTTCATCAAATCCATAATATCACACAATATCGATTAAATCTTAACATGGGTTTATAGGAAAAGCTATAATTAAGCAAATGGTTCAGAAATTACCTTCATTAGCAACTCAAGAAAATTCTTGAGTTGCCCTCTAGTGGCCAAATCCATGCCTCTTTAGCTCCATGTGTAGATCTAGGGATTTTGCACAATTTTAATGAAAGGAGTTTGGGGTTTTGGGGTTGATTTTGAGATGAAAAGAGGAGTTGAAGAGAGGGAGGATGATGGGGGGAAAGGCAGCAGCAGCAAGAGGAGAAAGAAGAGGAAAAGAAATGATGGGAGAAGAAAATGGTTAAGGGTTAAAGGTCAATGGTCCACCTCTCTCTCTTACATACCCTCATCATTTCACTTTCTTTTCTTTCTTCCCTTTTCCCTTTTCTTTTAAAACCAAACCTTCTCACAAGAATAGTAATCCCAAATGAAAAACCATGGCAAGAAAAGTGCACAAGTGTAGAAAAAGTGATATGTGCAAGTTTTGCACAAAATTACCAAAAAACCCGATTAGCGATTTTAATCGCGATTAGCACTAAATTAGTGTCAAACTAATCACAAAAACTTAAAAATGTCATAATTCACTAATTTACCCTATTTTAGAATTTTCCATAATTTTTTATAATTTTTCTAACCTTTTTCCTATTTATTTGCATTTAATATTAAAATAATCAATAAAATAATATTAAATTATAAAAATTCCCAAAATTAATATTTTATATTTTTTTGAAAATGTTACAATCTACCCCCCTTAAAGAAATTCGGTCCCCGAATTTAAATTTAAACCCCCACTGCTAAAACAATTTCAGTAATAATCCATTTTGTCGGGGCTCCGAAAACATCAACACATAAGAATATCACAAAAACATACTGCTCTACTAGAAATCAATCCCCAAAATGCATATATAAGAATATCCTATGCGTCTGATGCGCAAGGAATCAAAATCCATATATGTGTCAAACAGGTATAGAAAACAGCATCTAGGTGCAACGGGTGTGCACGAAACGTCTGTCGTAGGCAACGTGTGTGCCTGACAGAAGAAATATCAGGTGCATGTGACATGCACGAAGAATTCCGATTTAGTGCATCTGGCGTGCACCAAAATCGCATATCAAAACACTACAGGTACATGAAAACTTTGCTGGAAGTGTAAATCAAATCACTGTATACTGTAGGCATGAAATCTCAATCAATATCTCAAATGTAATAACTCTACGCAAAATATATAAATATCCAGTGGGTGCATGAAATCAATATCATGAAACTCAATCGCCAAAACTAAATCATGCAAACAGAACGCCCAAAATACCGAAATCCAAAATGATGGATACGTGATAATCGAATCACAAAATCACAAATCATAAATACCGTCTTCGGTAGATCCTCCTTCAAGGTCGAGAAGGAGTCGGCGCAATCCACTGCTAGTAGCGCAGGATATCTACGTGCCTCTTGCTCACGGTCTGGCGTCCTCCGACTCTCTGGGTCCTTATCTTCTCTGTGGGTTACCAATCTCACAGTCAATCGGCTCATCGGCCCTGTCAGATGTGCTAACGGGGACGATTCCGTTCTGGCACTTCTCTGGTCACCTCTCGGTCAAACCTCACGACCCCTCGTAAGGCAGCATATCACTGGCATCGGCCTCTGGCTCTCTGAATGTACGTCACACATCTGATCCTGGGTGCAAACATCATTGCAGCAACGCCCTGGAAGGAATCCTGCTCAAGGTCTCTTCCAATCATGCCTATGCCGATCTGTACAGAGGCTGGCTTTCCTGCACAACCTCTTCTCGCTCAAACGACACCTGTGTCCTCAGAACAACATTTCTCAGAAACTGGTCACATCCCAATGTCTCTGTAAGCAAATCAGGTCTCTAGTCTCGACGGGAAGCAATGACAGCTCGTCAGTGTCTCACACGAACCTCTCGTTCCAACTGTCTCTATCGTCGTCCACTATGGCGTTATGCTAAGCTACGATGCACTGCACTGTTCTCGGCCACGGTCAATCTGAAGTCTCTCACACGGACTCGAAATCGCGTATTCTGTAGCTTCATCACTCTGTAGCAGATGTCAGGCCGAACTGGTCCTCAGGAACACGTCCCGACCATCGGAGGGATACTCATCACTCGTCCGTCCTTGATCAATTCGCAACGCATCTGTATAAGTTCCTTTATCCGAACCTGGCCAACCACCTTGTCGACCATGCTGAACTCTGTCTTGCTGGGTGCGCGCAATACGACCACTCCTGGTCTAGGTCTTCTCGTATCGTACTCCAGAAAGGTCCTGCCGAGATTCCTTTCTCAAATCTCTATCCTGCCGAAATGCCCGGAAGTCGTCATCCAATGCTGAAACGAAAGCTTATTCCGGAACGGCTGCATACTTATCGCGCTTCTTTCTGGAAGATATATCCATATACCACGCCTCGGGGTGCATATCACATCTCTAATGTCAGCGGAGTGGGACATCATCTCGTCGAAATCTCGTACGAACTCTTTTCTTCACTCTGCTCAAATGTCGACTGGTTCGGGCTCGTCTCATTGTGGCTACACGAACTGCGCTCCGACGGCTATGCTCGCATCTGGAGTCTCCCAAGCAGTGTTCCATCACGATATCCGAAAGATGTCGAACCATCCGATCGACTCGTCAGATCCTCATAATCCCCCAAGAGCTCACATCTCGGGTACAGTTTAATAGTATCGAGTACATGCCACAGCGTCGGTGGTCCAGCCGTAGAAGGGCAAAGCCAAGCCTCACTAATGGCGCCGCGGAACCGCCGTAAACCCTAAGGTTCCAAGGCTGTCACACGGTCATTAAGTCGAGTTAGGGTTTCATTCTTCTAGAGGGTCCATAGAATCACCTGCATGTCTTTCCGTATACTTTAAACTTGGAAAATAGGCTCCTGACATTCGATCGTCTCTATCGACTCTCACGAACCTGCGTGAAGTCGTCTCTAGCTGGAATCAATCCGCCTGATGACCTCGCATCGGGGTAAGCGAACTCACCACACGTCCTAGTCATCCATCCTCGGTGACTAGCAACTCGCTATCATCTCTCTAAGAACATGCTCATGCTGCAGTAGCTCCAATCATCTGGGCAATATCTCGTCATTTGCAGCAGCAACTGGCTCATACGCCTGTACGCCGAACAACGCCTCAATCCTCCAGGAAAGGCAATACATAAGCGGTCATCTCTGAGTCGGTCTGCTCTAGATCTGAGTAAGACTCTCCACACTGGAAATCTTCAACTCAACTGGGCCCGCTCTGGCGCAAAATCGGACGAATCACCTTCGTCTCTCAAATCGGGTAGACTAGCTATCATCTGTCTCATATCTGCATGAAAGCTCCGGCAATCTCAGCTCGTAAGCTCCGAAAGCAACATCCTGTCAATCTCAGCAACAGCTGGTCCATCTGTCTGCACGATAGGCGACATCACATCTCTGAGGTATGCTGTACATCAACAGTCCTCTCTCAACTGGCAGCTCTAACAAAGGCCCGATCATCCGGTGCAAGACCAAGCACTCGCCTCCACTAGAGGTCACAATCACCAATACTAACTCGAGACGTTCCCATGTCACCAGAAAACACAAAGGTCGGCCCTCGTACCAAACGAGCTCACACCGGCCGTAACCCTAGCAGCAGCCCAAACTGCGCTCAAACATGGTGACAGGAATCTCAATCGAGTATCAAAGAGAGCACATCGATGGCAAGAAAGGAAACAACAGATCCAAAGTGGATACATGGTCATAGGAAGGAACAACATCAATGGAGGTATGATCATGAAGCTAATAGAATCGGGGATCTCAAATGGATGTATAATCCTGGATATGAAGAGAATCACTAATCTCGAAAAACATACACATCCTAAGGTTCCTTAAGCGGAGTGGCGTGTCGTAAGTATGCCGCGGAACATACCAACGGTACGTCACTCTACTTTAGTCACCTAATCCATCAACCAAGGGTCATCCTAAAACGACGAAAGTTCGGGTTTACACCCCCTCGACCAAGTCTAAGTTCCGTAAGGTCAAGCCTAAGTTCCGTATATAAATAACTCCCTAGGCTCCACATAGTCAAACTTAGACTCGAACCAAGGTCAACCTAGCGCTCTGATACCAACTTTGTCACGACCCGAAAGAGCACGTGACTGGCCCTTGAAACATATAAAGCCTATAGGACTCCATCTGATCCAAGTAAGCCAAAAGCCCAGAAATCTAAAACCATTTTGAGGAATAAGTAAGAAAACGGGTTTGAAATCAAGGTTTTTAAATAACTAAGCCGAATGTGCATTTGAAAATAGTACAGTCTTATTATAAAAATTTCGGCAGAGTTTCTCTTGTAAAACTGGCCCCGAATGGGGTACAACATGAATAACAATATATAAAATGATAAAGGCATCCCCAAGCGGGAGCTAGCTCTTCGTCAATCGACGGTCACAACCACGCAATGATATGATAATATACAACGCCAAGTGGCGAGGATCAAAACCAAAAGAAAGCTCAAAAGTAGCAAGAAAACTGCAATACTACTAAGCGCGACTCTAAGGTCGAATAATACAACACTGTCTCTGAGTCTGAAAGAATATACAAGTTTTGGTTGATGTACAATTTCTAGATACAATGAAATAAATAAATACAAAGGTGATTCCTGATACGAAAGAATCCACCTACCAAAGCAAATCACCCGCAAGAAGGTAGTGTGCCAGAAATGCCGCAATAGGACCTGTACGGCAAAACCTGCAAGAACTGTGGCACAACGGGGGTGAGTTGCCAACTCGTGAATAGAAACATCTACAAGCAGAAACCGAATGCAATACATAAACCTAAGTCAACGATCAGCAATATAATCCACAAGAGTACATCTGAGTGTAATAAGGTAGCAAGGTAACATCTAATCATGTATGTAGTGCCAGGTACTCAGGTAATAACATGTCATCAGTGTAAGGTATGTCTGCATGAAGTACCCATAATGAAATATCAATGATATCAATACACATATATTAGCGTCCCATACCACTAATATTGGTGTAAGGGTATATATAACAGCGCCCTCATACCCTGTTATATATACAAATAAAGTATGATCAATGTAAAACCAGTCTGTCTATGATCCAAGTCTGTATGTATGTGGAACCCGTCCACCCGTCACCCAACGACAATAAGCATCTTGTATGCAATGTGAGGATATAAACAAAATCATGGAAAAACATCATGAAACCCGTGCCTAGCATCGACACGTAAATCCTCCTGTATCGGGCATCCGTCATTCCGGATCATGCCCTATATCAAAGTACATATCGGGAATCCGTCAGTCCGGGTCATCCCTCTCTCAATGCATCGGGCATCCGTCGTTCCGGATCATGCCCTATATCAATCCATCGGGCATCCGCCATTCCGGATCATGCCCTATCTCAAAGTATATATCGGGAATCCGTCAGTCCGGGTCATCCCTCTCTCAATACATCGGGCTTCCGTCAGTCCGGGTCAGCCCTCTATCAGTACATCGGGCTTCCGTCAGTCCGGGTCAGCCCTCTCTCAGTACATCCTCTAGCACCGAGAAAACACGGGGCGATGCCCCAAATATCATATCAAGGGAACCGGGTTTTTGAATGATAGCTATTGAAAAGGACACGGTTCCCAAATCCAGAAATCCCATGAAAATCCAACATCAAGAAGTACATCCAATGTGATGTGCTATGCAGTCAATCCATGATGTATGCGACATGTAAAGAAAAGTAATCATATCGGAAATCATGCAACACAGAATAGTAATGTGCATATGTCGAAGGAAGAATCATCTCATGAATGCAATAGTACTACAGTGTAGTGGCATGGCAATTATCAATGATGAAGTGTGTGAGCCGGCAAATAGTGTACGTGAAGCATACGCATCATCGATAATGGTGCTGGTGTCCTAACAGCATAATAATAATATAGCAATGAATGTATGCCAGCAATGCGAATAGCATGAGACTGCAGAAATCTAGTAGTCAACACCACAGTGAAGTATCTACAATGCAAACTACATCTAAGTATCAGGTCTATAAGGAGGGGTAGGTGTGGAAACCACCTAAATCTGAGTCGGCATATATATATATAAAGATATATAGTCGGTGATCTCGCCTCAATGTCATATCATAAGATATCCTCGGGTTATGAGTGCGGATCTATCATCAATATCGGCACGTACAGTATCTCATCGTACGGCATCCCCATAGCTGGGTAGGGGTCAACATCTCACTGTCTCATCACATAATAGATATCACCATCATCAGATCATATAGTCTAGAGTACTACTCTAAGTCTAGTACCAACGGTAACATCAGTAAGTATGCATGCGGGGGTAAACACATATCCTAAGCCCGCAAGAAATCACAAGTCATATCCCACATAAGAATCGTGTCAAATCACCGATCTCAGGGCACCAAGCCCACATCATCGACTCATCTCCAAAGTCATCACATATCATCAATCACAGTGTAAGTACAAGTGATAGGCAAGGGTGTGTGTGTAGGTGTAATTCTATCCTAGGGTTCGCGACTATGAACTGCACTAGTCACTTCTAACCCTATACTATCCATAATACACCTATCATCACAATAACTACATAATAATCTATCTACGGACTGCAGGGGTGCTATACGCCATCCACCCGACTTCCCCCTGTAGATATAATCTACTCACCTTGCATCACCAATTGCGGACGTCACCACGTATTTGCTTGTCGTCCCGAAGTCTTCATAGGTACCTACACATCAAATATCGTATATGCGCATTAAACCAAATCCAAGCTAAAACGGCGCAAGAAATCCAAAACGATACGATAAGGGGGCCTATAGGTGAGAACCTATGGCACGCCTTCAAAACCACATATAAATCCTCTATATCGTCGTATAAACGACAAATAGTCGAGGCAAAACACATTCCACCATTTCAGAATCAAAAATACGGAATACGGAAACACGAATCCAAAATAGCAACTTAGGATATATGTCCCAGATTTCACCCTAGATAGAATCTGTCAAAACTAGAAGTACCCAGGGCCAAGAATTGAGGAAATGGGGCTATGCACAGAAAACGAGGAGATTCCTCACTGGTCTGGCCGCAATTTGCGGCCAGAATGGAGGTTTTGGCGGCCGTACGGATGAGCTAGGGGCTAGGGTTTTGGGGTTAGTTCCCTGGGTGCCTGCACATGCTACTGTCCACTCAATTTTATTTTAGGATACCTCGTATGATAGCAGATTCCAAATAACATTGGCAGATTCCAGTTTTTCCCCCGATATCGGTTTCTAAAATCCGTATTATGGGTTTAAACTTCAGGTTAGGGTCTCAATTCATACTCTAGGGTGTTGGTGTATCCTCAATTGAACTCAATTTCACAATACAACCCAAGTTCCTCTCAAACCCTAACTAGGTTTTCATCAAATCCATAATATCACACAATATCGATTAAATCTTAACATGGGTTTATAGGAAAAGCTATAATTAAGCAAATGGTTCAGAAATTACCTTCATTAGCAACTCAAGAAAATTCTTGAGTTGCCCTCTAGTGGCCAAATCCATGCCTCTTTAGCTCCATGTGTAGATCTAGGGATTTTGCACAATTTTAATGAAAGGAGTTTGGGGTTTTGGGGTTGATTTTGAGATGAAAAGAGGAGTTGAAGAGGGGGAGGATGATGGGGGGAAAGGCAGCAGCAGCAAGAGGAGAAAGAAGAGGAAAAGAAATGATGGGAGAAGAAAATGGTTAAGGGTTAAAGGTCAATGGTCCACCTCTCTCTCTTACCTACCCTCATCATTTCACTTTCTTTTCTTTCTTCCCTTTTCCCTTTTCTTTTAAAACCAAACCTTCTCACAAGAATAGTAATCCCAAATGAAAAACCATGGCAAGAAAAGTGCACAAGTGTAGAAAAAGTGATATGTGCAAGTTTTGCACAAAATTACCAAAAAACCCGATTAGCGATTTTAATCGCGATTAGCACTAAATTAGTGTCAAACTAATCACAAAAACTTAAAAATGTCATAATCCACTAATTTACCCTATTTTAGAATTTTCCATAATTTTTCATAATTTTTCTAACCTTTTTCCTATTTATTTGCATTTAATATTAAAATAATCAATAAAATAATATTAAATTATAAAAATTCCCAAAATTAATATTTTATATTTTTTTGAAAATGTTACAATCCATGCACTCCTTCGCGGGATAAACCTAGTACAGAAATAAAAATATCTACAATGGGTACATCGACCTCAACCCGGTCGTGCCCCAAAAGAATATTATACAACAGGCAGTGACGGCAGTCCACATGTTGGATGCTCGCCTCGCAATATCAAATGTACAAATAAATCCAAACTGCAATATCATTGCACCCTGCTATCCACCATGACATATCCGCAACATCACAGCACAACACAGAACATCAACGCGAATGTCATGTTCGCAAACCCGTCTAAAAGAATTATAGCAATTAGACGCGGTTTACCGATCAAATGACATTCCCAGTCGGAGATATAATGTAAATACTGCATACTAACAAATTTAAAATTTCGATCGACCAAATTTCCTGAAGTGGGCCCCACGTACATCTGCTGTACAGTAACAAAATCTGGGCCCAAAAGAACTATTCCAAAACCCACAATTTCCCAAATTCAGCTCACTGTGAAAAATTGATGCACTGTTCCCACTAAAGCGCCGCGGATCCGCGTTGCTCTTGTGGGATCACGTGTCCAATTTTCATCCGTAGGCTTAAAAAACCCTGCTTTGTTTTCTGCTGTATGCAAAATAATTTTTAGACACTGTTTAAAATCGACAGAAACTTAAGCACTTGAAAATTGTGATTTCGGAAATTCCGTTCGATCGATCTTTTAAACGCGTTAGCACAAGTTAGTATAGCTTAATGGTGAGGCTCCGATACCACTGTAAGTCCACGGTAGCGCCCCGGCCGTCTAACAGACGCCAAATGCGGAACAAAAACTTTTACAACTGGCGCTATCGCGTACTATAACCCGGATCTGCCATTAAAGCTAAACTAACAAACTACAAAGTGGGTAGAAAGGTTATACCGAACGATCCAAGTCCTTCGGTCTTCAACCATCATCCCACGCTTGCTGCGGCTACTCCGATCTCTTGAATCTCCAATCTTCTCGTCCCGGTGGCACCACGTCGACGGATCTTTAAACGGGCTCCCGCTTCTGAACCGAGGCAACTCGATCGTCAAGTTTGCTAAAAGAAACGACCAAGATGAAGTAGAGAATGAGTAGAACACTTTGTCTCGTTACGTCCAAGGCTATGGACGAACGGTTAATGAAGTTGCCTTGGAATCGGGTGAAATGAGAAATGAGGCTTATCCAATTTCCATGAGTCCAAAACAATATCAATCTTTTCCTAGCAACCACACCCATACACCAAGGGGGAGGCTGGCCACTTATAGGAGAGGAGGGAGGTGAGTGTAGGAGCTAGGAGGTGACCACAAGATTAAATGAGATGATGAATCACCATGACACCTAGTATGAACATAATCAATGCATACAATGAATCATAAACCCTAGTCATCATGTCATTAAATGCACCATTAATGACCTAATGACTCACAAGCCTTGTCACCCTCTCTAGAACCTTCTAGAACACTGACTCACATCATCAAGAAAAGATAAATCCGCATTAAACCGAATGTTAAATACGGGTGATAGAAAATTGGAAACTGGCAACTTCCAAAAGTGATCCTGAAACGAATTTCAGGATAACCCCGTAATGGTATAAACATACCCACATTTGTATTACGACCGAATACAAATGCATCTGAGACAAAGATATTATATCTACACAGTATAATACTCGGATCCGGCTTAAACCAAAGCCGACCAGTATTATCTGCCCGAAAAACGACACGTGCGAAAACGCACGTGCTTTTTCCGAACCCTGCCATAAACCCGTACGACCTCTACAACGTTTCTCCCGAACTTGGGAAAGTGTCTGTGGGGGACTCTAATGACTCATCAACACACTGGCACTGGGTATAACCTCTAGCACGTCAGAGGTACGAGCTGTACGTAACGTTTGCCTATGTATTGATTGGAAGGGAATCTGACGAGCGAACTCATCCATAAACCCTACTTAGCCTAACAGTGACAATATACATACAGTCCGGTCCGTTCGTCTATGAGTATCGCATATCTGCCTAGGGGCTGGTAACGTCAGACCCCCAATAGCAGTATAAGTCGTGTCAGAGAGTGGCTCAGAACACCCTGAGATACTACTGGAGTACCTACCAGTAAATCTCCTGTCTCGGCCGAGGGGTTTGTGTAATGGCTCTCCTAGACACAGCGCGATCTCACCCCTAATACCGGGAGAGACGAATCCCCTGCCGATCCGCTCACTTGCCTCCAATGTGGCTCGGGACTGTACCCAACTAAAACCAGTTTGCACAACTCCTTTGAGCCTGGTAGGGTAGTAATCAAAGTACAGTGGGAACTCATACGAGACAAATGACGACCTCAGGTCGATGAACTAACCTGTACACATGTCACCAGGGAACTGCTATCTGACGATATGTATAATACCAATTAGCAGGTTCCCGGCGAGTCCTGTCCGGTGTACTCATAACCCAATGAGCACCTGTATACATCTTAGGTGATCCAACTGACACCAGTGGCTTGTGAGACCGGCCATCGCCCCTCGTCGGGGTCTCGACTGTATACACTAGTCTACTCTGGAGTATCGATGCCCTGTCTCGAAACTCCCACGACTAGGGACACTTTAAGGATGTGCTTACAGACCCCAGCTCCTACGTATATGATCGCCATCATACTGCTGGTAGTCAAGCATGAATCCTGTGGACTCTATCATCATGCAATAGCGAACTAAAGCATGTATACGATGATAAAGACAAACCAGATAGCAAACTATCATCTCGAGCAAGACTGTCATATCGGTATAGGTCCTGCCTCAATCATTGCAATCACGTAACTGCGATCCAATAATTGACTTTGAGGGCACAATCTCCAACAATTTTTTTATACATGAATGGGCATAAAGCCAAATTTTTGTATAGCCCATGGCTTATGTGCAAAAAGAAATGGCACATGAGCCATGCGATGGGCAAAATGCCATTTTGTAAAGCCCAAGGGGCTATATATAAATATGTAAGCCTATATAAGGCAACAAGATGATGAATAAAGGATAGACTTTTCATTCCCCCAAAAAAATCTAGGGCATGTGCCTCTTCTCCTTCCTCAAGGTTCTAAAAACCTTCTTCTCTTTTTGAATTAAATCAAGAGTTTTACTCCTCCTTTTATAAAACTAAATAGTTTTTCACCACAAAACCCACAAAGGGGAACTCAGATCTGCCATCTGATCTTAAAAAGAAGAGATTTTTAAAATCTCACATCTCTTGATCTTCAAGATCCGGCCAACAGAGGAGGAAGAAGGAGATCCATCTCCAGAGACCCCACTTTGGGGATGAACTAGGGCTCAAGGTGAGAAGCTCTTCATCAGCTTCAAAACATCCTAGGAGTTTAACTCCTCATATATATATATATATATATATATATATATATATATATAGAATAATAAGTGCTCCTTTCTGGGAGTACAACTCCTATTGTAGGGATCAAGTCCCTTTTTGCGCCCGAGCGCCCACGTACTGACACGTGGAGCGCTAGCGCTCTTGCGCTCAGGGCGCTAGCGCCCAAAGCGCTAGCGCCCGAGCTCCCACGTGCTGACACGTGGGGCGCTAGCGCTCAAAGCGCTTGCGCTCAAAGCGCTAGCGCCCGAGTGCCCGCGTGCTGACACGTGGAGCGCTAGCACTGTTATGCTCAGAGCGCTAGCGCCAAAGCGCTAGCGCCCGAGCGTCCACGTGCTGACACGTGGAGCGCTAGCGCTCTTGCGCTCAGAGCGCTAGTGCCCAAAGCGCAAGCACCCGAGCGCCCACGTGCTGACACGTGGGGCGCTAGCGCTCAAAGCGCTAGCGCCCTTGCACCACAGCGCTAGCACCCAAAGCGCTGGCGCTTTTCCCCAAGCATCCTCTGGATACCCTTTCCCTTTCTTTTTTATATATATGTATATATACACACACACACACACTCCATAACATTGTCCCTCCCAAAAAATTTTGGGCCGGGGCGCTGTCCTGCACCCCGCAAGGGGGCTGCTAACCCCCTTGACCCCCAGCCCGCTATCCGGGTAGCGGGACCACCGTAAAAACTATGCGTGGCTCCCGATATATCCAAGCCCCCCTCCAAAACAAAACACACGTACACTGCACATTGAGTTCGCATGACCAGTTTAACCCGTCAATCGGAGGTTCCCTTGCTCCAAAGGCGAGGGGTAATTAACGGTAGCTTAGTCCGCGGCTGCCGGAGATTCGGATCCCCACAATCAATAAACCCTGGCCTACCCTAAGCAGGGGGAATCTGTAGTACGCCTGATGAGCGCGCGCGTATTCCCATCTCAATGGGGTGACAAAAAACACCCATAAAGCCGTCATCTCCGTCCAAGCCATCTCCACCATCATTGTGTCCATTGTTGTCGTCGACGCAGCGGCCGTCGCAACGCCAGCGCACGTCCGTCGTACCCACCGAACCATCAAGTCCAAGAATCAAGCTCCACCGAGGCCAACTCTTGTCGTTCTTGCGTCACGATCATGCTGTTACCGCTGCCGTAGCCGTAGTCCACCACTGTGCCGCGTCGCTACCTTATCGCCTTCGATACGTCATCAAGCAAGTTTTACATACTTGCTTCATGCTATTATACAATCATTTCGATTGCGATTCGATATTATTATAAGTATTCGATACTAAATTTAAATTGAAAACCCATCTTTAAACGGTAGAACTTGTGATTGTTAAACCCGTTTACTATTCACAGTGGTGGTGCAGAAATTTGGCTACAAATAAATATCGTTTCACCTATAAAATATTACCCCCGATAATCATTGCGAAATCAGAATTTTTCTGAACATGCTAGACCGTTAAATTCATATTAAATGTTTTACAAATCGGATTTCAGCGTTCCATGGCTTTTATCGAAGAAAACTGATTAACCTACAGTAATTTATTGTTGATCTATTAATTTTAACAAGTTATGATAGAGAAAACTGAGGAGAATTACGATTCTGGACTGCAGTCCAGAGCAGTAATCCCAGTTAACCCCTGTTTTTAAATCACTGTATATCCTTATTCAAATGCGAGAATGTATGGAACCCTATATGGTTATGTAGAAAATTGAGTTAGCTTTCTTACCCCACTAGTTTCATTGGATTCCTGTTCTGTATGATATTTATAACACGTTTTATAATGTCGATGTGTCTAGCTGAATTCTGCAGTGACAGATTTTACCTATCAACCTTAACCTTATCATTACTCCCTGTTGATGTAGGATATTACTGATCAGCCAATTGATTTGGAAACCTAATTGATAACCCTAAATATTGTTCAACTATAGTGTCGCCTAATTATGATCCCAACTGGGAGTAAAACGTGTTACGAAACGGACTTTTATTTATGAAACCGGATTTCCAGTAGGGAACACTTAAATTGAAATGGCCATAATTAGCAAACCTGAAACCCGATTGACTCGGAACCAATTGTGATGGATATATAATTAAACATACTACTTAACCCTTTTACATTGTTTCGCTTAATTCTGCATGTGTGATTTATAGTGAATTTTGCAAGTGGTAGGATACTGTCTGATGAGAATTTATTCATATCATAATCATTGCATTCTCATCATATCATGTAGAGGTCACATACATTGGTAACTTAGTGATCGTGTACATTACCCTGTATTAGATATTAGTGTTTTGATTGTGGAAAGTACGTAGTGTTAAAGTGTGATTGAATGATGAAAGTGACACGTACTTGTACACAATCAGCGAACCCGGTTGATTTATTGCATTGTCGACGTCTATGGGACAAATGTGAGAGTGTAACTATAATTGGTATGGGACGATTATGGAAGCACTCATATTAGTGTCATAGGTAAGGTACCAAATACTGTCCATTTATCTTGGGTGCCAGTTGAGACATGCTTGATGGAGATCCTGTCTCCAGTTCTCGCGTAGACTTGTCATGTACCGACTAGTATTTGAGTTTATGGCTGGTGTTTGATGTAGACCATGGGGTGTGGGGTAGTTTAAGTGTGAGTTCAATGGAATCTCGGGAGTCCCATTGCCGGCATATACAAAGATTATGGTGTAAGTCCACGTTACCCGTCCCGGTTTTTTCGGGGATGCGGAAATGGTAAAAAACGATTTTTACGGTGAAGGTAACATGGACTTTAGAACAGGATCTTTGCTAAACAAACATCTAGCAACCTAACTACAAGTTTAACTACTATGTTAGGGGTTATACCTAGGTCTTGAACTCCTTCTCTTCTTGCTTCTTGGAGTGGTTGGATCGGCCTCACCTCGTCGTCTTCTTGTTGTCAAAGATGGATCCACCCGAAAGCTTCTACCTTGGGCTCCTACCTCAACCGAGAGGAAACTAAAGTCCTTGGCTTGCTAGACCTTGAACTTTAGAATGAGTAGAGAAGTGTTTTTATGGTTTTATCTCAATGGCTCATGTTTCTCAACTCATGAGACATGAGAGCCTTGAGAGAGAGGAAGAGGGAGAGCTTGGATGAGAGAGAATGAGAATGATAGAATAAACTTGACTTTTTACAACCATGCTCTCAAAAAAGAAAATAATCATGATAACAATAATAATTAAGTATATGTGATGGTTCATATCAATGGCCATTATCATTTCATGCATTTAATGCATTTTGTAAACAACAAGCAAGCAAAAGTCATAGCCATGAAATGATAGCCATGAAATGATGATGGTCATCAAGTCCAAAATAGTCAACCGGTCAACAAATGTCAAACTTTCAACTCAACCATGACACAATAATACTTAATTAATATTATTATTAATCATATTTCTTATTCTTATTAGGGTTTAGAAAAGGTCAATAGTCAACAACCCTAATGAGAATCCTCTGCCTCTGCCAACTGTGCATACACACCCGCATCCGTGCTCCGAGGAACACAAATACAATGAGATAAAACCAATCCCAAAACATATACTAGGATCTGGCTTAAACCAAAGCCCGCTAGTAATAACTGCCCGGACACCAAACGTGCACAAGTGCACGGATGCGAACGAACCCTGTCGCAAAACCATGCGACCTCTACTCTGTTTTGCCCAAAGGCGAATAGCTCTCTGTATGGGACTCTAAAGACTCGACACTACACTGGCAGTGGGTTTAACCACAGGCCGCAAGCGGTATTAGCTGTACGTAACGGTCCCCAGGTAGATGCCGATAAGAAGACTGATGAGGTGAACCCATCCGAACTCCTACTGAGCCTGAATGTGACAATCTCCGTACAGTCCGGTCTGTTCGTCTGAGAATATCGCATGGCGGGCCTAGGGGGTGGTGAACGTCGGTCCCCTAATAGCGGTATAAATCGTGTCGGAGTGTAGCCCAGAACACCCTGAGACAACACTGGATAACCTACCAGTATATCTCGCTTTCCCTGGCCAGGGACTTTGTGTAATGGCTCTCCTAGACACAGCGCGATATCAACCCCCAATACCGGGAGAGACGAATCATGTCTAACCGTCACTGCCTCCAAGTGCTTCGGGACTGCACCTAACTCCTACCTGTTTGCACGACTCATTTGAGCCGTGGTAGGGTAGCAATCTAAGAACAGTGGGAACACACTCGAGGCAAAGTGACAGTGTCAAGTCAGCGGACTAAGCTGTACTCATGTCACCTGGGAACTGATAACTGACGATAGGTATAGTACCAACCAACAATTCCCGACGAGTCATGTCCAGTGTACTCGTAACCTAACGAGCACCCGCATACTATCTCAAGTACGACGTACTGACGGCTGTGGGGCAGACCATCTCCCCTGCTGGGATGAGAAGCGCATACGCTAGTCTACTCCAGAGTATCGATGCCCCGTCTCGATAATCCTACGACTAGGGACCTGTATAAGGATGTGCTTGTAGATTACCCAGCCCCCACTAGTGTGACTGCCATCATAACGCTGGTAATCAAGTAAAGATCCTAAAGGCTCCAGTAATGTGTATAGGCGATATGCTAAAAGAAACACATGCACACATTAAAGTAGAAACAAACCAAGTAGCATACTACCATTTCGAGCAAGATTGTCTATACAACTGTGAATATTCCAAGCTTCCATCAAGTAATATACAAACTAGTATGATACAGTAATGGCTTCTAGGGCATATACACTAACAATCTCCCACTTGCACTAAGGCCATGTACTGCCGTATCGAAGACCTATCATCTCGATCAGCCGCTCGAACTGAGTCTGGGGTAAGGCTTTCGTGAATGGATCTGCAGTGTTATCTTCTGTAGCAACCCTCTGAACCTCGATCTCCCGGCGATCCACGATCTCCCTGATCAGGTGATACCGCCTCAAGATGTGTCTGGACTTCTAATGGGACCTTGGTTCCTTCGCTAAATCTATAGCGCCGTTGTTGTCACAATATAGCGGTATTGGATCAACAATGGTAGGAACCACCTGAAGCTCCGTAAGGAACTTCTTCATCCAGACAGCTTCCTTTGCGGCATCGCAAGCAGTTATGTACTCCGCTTCCATAGTTGAGTCAGCAACGATTTCCTGCTTGGAACTCTTCCAGCAAACCGCCCCTCCATTGAGGGTAAAGACATAACCCGACATGGACTTGGAGCCATCCTTGTCACTCTGGAAGCTGGAGTCAGCAAAGGCCTCGATCTGAAGGTCTTTTCCGCCTACACCAAGAACATCTCCTTAGTCCTTCTCAGGTACTTGAGAATGTTCTTTACTGCTATCCAGTGTTTCTCCCCTGGGTCCGACTGATACCGGCTTACAAAGCTCAATGCGTATGCTACATCTGGTCTGGTACACAACATCGCATACATTATAGAGCCTACCACAGATGCGTAGGGTATAGATGACATGCGAGCCCTTTCCAAATCAGTCTTGGGAGACATCTCTTTGGAGAGGGTGATTCCGTGACAAGACGGTAGATTACCGTGCTTAGAATCTTCCATACTGAATCGTTTCAGTATGGTGTCGATATACCTGGACTGCGAAAGTCCCAACATCCTCTTAGATCTATCACGATAGATCTGGATCCCCAGAATGTAGTTGGCATCGCCCAGGTCCTTCATGGAGAACCTCTGTGACAAGAATCCTTTGACTGACTGTAGCATAGGAATATCATTTCCTATTAGGAGAATGTCATCTACGTACAAGACGAGGAATACCACAGTTCTCCCTACAATCTTACTGTAAATGCATGGTTCATCTGGGTTTTTGATAAAGTCGAATTCCTTGACAGTATCATCAAAGCAGATGTTCCAACTCCGCGATGCCTGCTTCAGTCCATAGATGGACTTGAGCAACTTGCACACTTAACCGTTGCTCCCACTCTGAATGAATCCCTCGGGCTGATCCATATAGACGCACTCTTCTAAATTTCCATTTAGGAAAGCCGTCTTTACGTCCATCTGCCAGATTTCATAATCGTGGAAGGCAGCAATGGCAAGAAGGATCCGAATGGATTTGAGCATAGCCACTGGAGAAAAGGTCTCGTCATAGTCCAAACCAGGTCTTTGACGAAAACCCTTTGCAACAAGTCTAGCTTTGTAGGTTTCAACCTGCCCATCTACACCAATCTTCTTTCTGAAGATCCATTTGCAGCCTACGGGTTTTACCCCTTTTGGAGCAAAGTCCAAAGTCCAAACTTTGTTGGTGTACATGGACTCCATGTCGGTCCGCATTGCATCCAGCCATCTTACTGAGTCACCGCTCTGAATGGCTTGCTGGAAGCTAGTAGGCTCATCATAATTAATGGTGCAATCCTCTCTATCCGCGTCTATGAGAAAACCGTAGTATCTCTCGGGAGGATGAGACTGCCTACTACTCCTGCGGAGTGGCGCTGGGATGTCCGGTTCTCCTGAACCTTCTGGTTCTACCAAGGTTTCAGTAATAGCTTGTGGTTCTGGAATTTCTTCCAGTTCTATTGCGCTCCCACTTATCTGATTTTCTAAAAACTCGGTTTCCAAGAAGCGGGCATGACGAGAAACAAAGACCTTTTGCTCCTCTGCGTAATAGAAAAGATACCCCTTAGAGTTCTTTGGGTATCCCACAAACTTACACTGTACTGAGCGTGCCTCGAGCTTGTCCGCATGCTGCTTTTTGACAAAAGATGGACATCCCCATATCTTAAAGTGTTTAAGACAGGGTTTCTTCCCACTCCACATCTGATATGGTGTGGTAGGCACTGTCTTAGTAGGAACTTGGTTCAAAAGATATGCAGCTGTTTCTAGTGCATAACCCCAGAAAGATCGCGGTAACTCAGCCTTACTCATCATGGAACGAACCATATCCAATAGAGTTCGATTCCGCCTTTCCGATACACCGTTGTGATGTGGTGTGTATGGAGGAGTAAGCGGATGTTAGTGTATATGCCCTAGAGGCCATTACTGTATCATACTAGCTTGTATATTACTTAATGGAAGCTTGGGATATTCACAGTTGTATAGACAATCTTGCTCAAAATGGTAGTATGCTATTTGGTTTGTTTCTACTTCAATATGTGCATGTGTTTCTTTTAGCATATCGCTTATACATATTAGTAGAGCCCTTAGGATCTTTGCTTGATTACCAGCGTTGTGATGGCAGTTACACTCGTGGGGGCTGGGTAATCCATAAGCACATCCTTATACAGGTCCCTAGTCGTAGGATTTTCAAGACGGGGCATCGATACTCCGGAGTAGACTAGCGTATGCGCTTCTCATCCCAGCAGGAGAGATGGTCTGTCCCACAGCCATCAGTACGTCGTACTGGAGATAGTATGCGGGTGCTCGTTAGGTTATGAGTACACTGGACAGGACTCGTCGGGAACTGTTGGTTGGTATTATACCTATCGTCAGTTATCAGTTCCCAGGTGACATGAGTACAGCTTAGTCCGCTGACTTGACACTGTCACTTCTCCTCGAGTGTGTTCCCACTGTACTTAGATTACTACCCTACCACGGCTCAAAGGAGTCGTGCAAACAGGTAGTAGTTGGGTGCAGTCCCGAAGCACTTGGAGGCAGTGACGGTTAGATAGGATTCGTCTCTCCCGGTATTGGGGGTTGACATCGCGCTGTGTTTAGGAGAGCCATTACACGAGTAGTCCCTGGCCAGGGCAAGCGAGGTATACTGGTAGGTTTCCAGTGTTATCTCAGGGTGTTATGGCCTACACTTCGACACGACTTGTACCGCTATTAGGGGACTGACGTTCACCACCCCCTAGGCCCTCCATGCGATGTATCAGATGAACAGACCGGACTGTACGGAGATTGTCACATACAGGCTCAGTAGGAGTTCGGATGGGTTTACCTCATCGGCCTTCTTATCGACATCTACCTGGGGACCGTTACGTACAGCTAGTGCCGCTTGCGGTCTGTGGTTAAACCCACTGCCAGCGTAGTGTCGAGTCTTTAGAGTCCCACACAGAGAGTTTCCCTGCACTGAGCGAAACGTGTAGAGGCCGTATGGTTTTACGGCAGGGCTGCGATCACTTACGTGCACTTGTGTGCGTATGCTGTTCGGGCAGGCAATACTAGTGGGCTTTGGTTTAAGCCAGATCCTAGTATTGCACGGATGGATTTGTTTTGTCTTCTGTGCATTCGCATTCTACGGAATGCGGATGCGGGTGTGTATGCACAGTTTTGAGGAGAGATAAAGGAGGAGGTGCCCCATTAGGGTTTTGGCAGTTGGTTCGGCCAAAACCGTTATGTGGCAGACTCATTAGGGTTTTGACAATTCGTTTGGTCAAAACCATTATGAGCCGGAGATATTGTTTACTAATCCTTTTAGTGATAGTTTAGTGATGGCTAATTGCATTGACCATTTGACCACTTTGACCTCTCTTGACTTTGTTGACCCGTTGACCGGAGTTGACCATTGACCTTCATGAGAGGTCTACACTCTTCTTTGGTTTTCTTTTTATTTCTTGAGTTATGAAAATGGTCAAGTCATTAGTGCCATCAACTTTATCATGATAGGATCAGCAATGATGGTTTTTGTGTATTATTGCAACCATGGTTCATTTTCTTTAGTTAATCCTTTTCATTATTTTTTTCTCATTCTCTCTCTTGAAAGTGAGAAGAAAAGAAAAGCTCCATGGTTGCTTGATCTCCTCCTTCTTCCTCCTCTTGATAAATTCTTTTGATCTCGTGTGTTGAGAGAAAAAGAATCCACATAGACAAACACTTCTATCTTTCTCTTCTACACAACCTAGGGCATCTAGACTAGCGATCTCGTTGCCCTAGTTGCCTCGGCTCGAGGTGGAGCTCGGTGTACAACTCTCGGGTGGATCGTCTTCGACTCAAGGAGGCCGCGGAGGTGACCTATATCCGGATCGTTCCTTGGAGCTTGGACGGACGAGCGGGACAGCGGAATGAAGACCCGAAGGACAGGTTCCTTGAGGTATAATTTCTACGGCATAGTAGTTAAAGCCTCTAGTAGTTTGTTAGTTTCTAGTTTAGCAAAAATCCGGCTTTTAGTCCATGTTGCCTTGCGCCAAATAATTGTTTTTCGCCGTTTCCGCCTCCCCGTAAGAACCGGGGTGAGCAACGTGGACTTACAGTGGTATCAGAGCCTAGCTAAACATAAACTAGCAAGTTAGCAAAGTGTTTAGAATATCGATCGGAAAAAAGTCGCAAAACACGCCCGGAAAAACCATGTTTCTGTCGAATTTTTATACTGCTCTAAAATTTATTTAACATACATGAAAATTCGTCTCAGGGTTTTGTAAAAACATAGCCCAAAAATGGTCCACTGAGTCGGTCAAAGCGCCACGGTTCCGCGGCAAGAACATGCTTCTTGCCGCGGATCCGCGGCCGAGTTGACTCGGCCGTGGACCGGATTTTGTGCAATGTTTTAGTTTGGCTGTTTTGGGATTTTTAATGCATGTTGTTTCTACCCAGATTTTTCAGAGAGCAAATTGACTCTTGGGGTGGTTACAAATCCGTATTTTGATCGATATTCCGTACACTTTAGCTAATGAATATTTTCTGTGATGTGATATATGTATTGAACGTCCGCTAATCGCTATACGTCGATTAGTGGGGGTTATACATATCTGTGATCTGTAATGTTGATGGTTTGTGTATATGAACTCGTTGGATTGTCGCGGATGAATAGCCGGGGTGGATGTGAGATGAGAGTTTCTTTTTCTTTTATTCATTGTAAAATTTGTAAATTGATGTAATATTATTTGTATGGCCGCACAACCGGGTCGGGGTTGTAGCCGCCATTGTATAATTTCTTTTTACTGTTTTTGCTCCTAGGATAGACCTAAGGAGGGGTGCACAAACTACCGGGTATCTCGAAGTGCCGAGTGGCCTACTCACGCGTTGAGGGAGGTTGCTTCGCTTCGGGTACTTGGCGGGTAGTTTGCCGCACCCGTAGGGGTCTAGGGTGGGGTTTGGCTATTCATCGCGACCATGTAATCCGCTTTTCGTTGCAGGCTCGAACGAATCGCGGATTCCTAGTATATCCAAAGTGTTCATCTGTGATCTGGAATGGCTATCATTGCTATATATCTATATATGATATTTATTTAGGTGTTGCTTATGTTTTGCATCCGCGCCAGTCCAGCCCCCGCTCTGTCGTTAGTTAAGTAACCTAACGGGTGATGACGGGGCCCGTGGCGAATGCGGATGGCATAAGCGTACGCCATATTTTGGTTGTTTCCTGCAATGGTAGGATTAAATGATGGGACGCATTGGAATTAATGCAAGAAAATAAACCAGGTAAAAGTCGTTGGAACACCTTCAAAACCACTCGGTTCTTTTCAAAAACCAGCTTTTTAAAACGCGGAGCTTGAGACACTCCTTTTAAAAGCTATCTCGTTCCATCGATTATATCAAGTTCACTACGTTCACGGTTTCGCCAAAACCATTCGTAGCCCTCCATCATTTCGTATGGATTTTCAATAGTATTCAAGCTATGTTTGTTGACCTTCGTCAAGGCATAGTGATTGGTAGCTGTTGGGTGTTCATATGTAGCATAGATAGATGCTTTGGTTTGGGACAGTCGTATTACCTTGTTGACCTTCGTCAAGGGTATGTACGGGTGGGTTCAAATTAACCTGGACAATGACGGGTAGAACTTGACATGTATGATTTGTTGACCTTCGTCAAGGTCATAAGAGCATGGGGCAAAAATCCACATCGGGAGTTTCAAAAGTACTGAAACTTGCTAGCGCTGCATACCATTTGGAGTGTGATGATTCTGGTAGGATTCTTTCAGTTTTGTCACGCGATGATATTTGTATCCCGATCCTACTGTGAGTATATGCTACTCCTCGGAACTTTCTCACTTAACGATCAATGCTATAAACCTAGTAGGTGTCTAGAAAGGTGTTAGCGGGGCTAAGCCCACAGGGAAAAGAGGTTACTTAATTAAGGAACTTCGCGAAAGCGTTGGAAAACCTCCCTCGAAGTACCAACACTGGCCTGGCTGAACGGTTAAGCAAGTATTGTACGGTGAGATTGATCCCGACTAATTCTTCCTTTATGGTTTGAGGAGGGATTCGAGATACAGTGGGAGCCATCCTGTTTAGATAAATTAAAAACCAATCTAAACTTGCAAGAGCATCATGCTAAGTGTTTTCTTCTCTCTCTCTTAATTGCAGGGACCCAGTGACCGCACCTAGGTTACATCTAGATAATAAAATGACTGAATCTGACTGTTATGACTGGCAAAGGTCTGTCCAGATGTCCATTGCCCATGACAAGCTGGGACAGCCCTTAACTAATCCAACCCCTGCCGTCTCAGGTCCAGCTTCCCCTGTCATGGATATTCATATCCATGGGACATCGGAAAAAGACTGTGCGAAAGCCAAGTGCCTCGTGTTAGTCTCAGTTGATGGTGCATACCAGAGGCAGCACGAGAAGATGGACTCAGTTTCTATCTTCCTCCATAATAAAGATTTATATGGAGAGCAATCTCGTATCGCAAGATATGAGACTTCGAACGAATTGCTTCCGGCGAGGTTGGCTATCGGGTCATCTGTAGGGGGCAACGTCCTTACAGAGACCAGCTCTTTTGAGCTCATGGACCTGAAGACCACGTTGAAGAACGAGTCAGATGCTGACTTAGTTCAACAGTCTCTACCTACTACCCTGAAGGAAACCAGGGAAGTAGAAAGAAAGGGAAGGGCAGAAGTTTCGGGAATGGATATAGTGAAAGAGGGACGTTCCTATTGTTACAAGAATGAACATTGGCAGAAGGATTGCAGGGCTAGTATAGCCAGTAGCCAGAATTCGAAGCATGTTGTGGCTTCGGTTTCGGGTGTGTTTGTAATTGAGAACTGTATGTCAGTTAACCCTACTTCCTGGGTATTGGATACCCGATCAGGATCTCATATCTGTAATTCGTTACAGGCTCTGAGAAACCGTAGGGTTATCAGGAAAGGTGATATGACTCTCAGGGTTGCTAACGGAATGAGCATGTATGCTGAATCCGTAGGGGAATATCATCTAGGACTGACAACTGGGCAGATATTGATTCTGCGTAACTGTTTTTATGTACCAGGTGCAACTTGTAATATCATATCTGTATCCTTAATATCTAAGGAAGGATATGATTTTACTTTTGTAAGCGATGTAGTTAACATCCACCTAAATCAAGTTCTGATTGGGTCAGGTACATTACAAAACGGGATATACGTATTGAATCAAGCTCAGATCTTCAGTGTCCAGAACACACTTAAAAGAAAGTCTCCGGAAACAAATCAGGCTTTCTTATGGTATTGTAGACTGGGTCACATTAATGAGACACGGTTAACGAAGTTACATAAAGAGGGATACTTGAATCCGTTCGAGTATCAGTCTTATGCCACTTGTGAATCTTGTCTCATGGGAAAGATGACAAAGACTCCGTTCACTGGACACGGAGAAAGAGCAAGCGAGCTCTTAGGACTCATACACAGTGATGTGTGTGGTCCAATGTCTACACATGCGCGAAGTGGTTATTCATACTTCATTACTTTCACAGATGATTTCTCTAGGTATGGGCATGTCTTCTTGATGAAGCACAAATCCGAGGCCTTTGAGAAATTTCAGGAATACAAGAATGAAGTTGAAAAACAAACAGGCAAAAGTATCAAGACACTGAGATCTGATCGAGGTAGTGAATACTTAAGTGCCGAGTTTCTGGGCTACTTAAAAGAGAATGGAATTCTCTCTCAGCTTACTCCTCCATACACACCACAACACAACGGTGTATCGGAAAGGTGGAATCGAACCCTATTGGATATGGTTCGTTCCATGATGAGTAAGGCTGAGTTGCCGCGATCTTTCTGGGGTTATGCGCTAGAAACAGCTGCATATCTCTTGAACAAGGCTCCAACCAAGATTGTGCCAACCACCCCATATCAGATATGGAGTGGGAAGAAACCCTGTCTCAAGTACCTTAAGACATGGGGATGTCCAGCTTTTGTAAAAAAGCAGCTTGCGGACAAGCTCGAGGCACGCTCAGTACTATGTAAGTTTGTAGGATACCCAAAGAACTCCAGGGGGTATCTTTTCTATTCCGCAGAGGAACAAAAGGTTTTTGTTTCTCAGCATGCCCACTTCTTGGAAACTGAATTTTTAGAAAATCAGATAAGTGAGAGCGCAATAGAACTGGAAGAAATTCCAGAACCACAAGCTATTACTGAAAGCTTGAAGGAACCAGAAGTTTCAAGAGAACCGGACATACCAGCGCCACTCCGCAGGAGTAGTAGGCAGTCTCATCCGCCCGAGAGATACTACGGTTTTCTCATAGACGGGGATTGAGAGGATTGCACTATGGATTATGGTGAGCCAACTAGCTTCCAGCAAGCCATTCAGAGCGGTGACTCGGTAAAATGGATGGATGCAATGCGAACCGAGATGGAGTCCATGTACACCAACAAAGTTTGGACTTTGGACTTTGCTCCAGAAGGGGTAAAACCCGTAGGCTGCAAATGGATCTTCAGAAAGAAGATTGGTGTAGATGGGCAGGCTGAGACCTATAAAGCTAGACTTGTTGCAAAGGGTTTTCATCAAAGACCTGGTTTGGACTATGACGAGACCTTTTCTCCAGTGGCTATGCTGAAATCCATTCGGATCCTTCTTGCCATTGCTGCCTTCCACGATTATGAAATCTGGCAGATGGACGTAAAGACGGCTTTCCTAAATGGAAATTTGGAAGAGTGCGTCTATATGGATCAGCCGGAGGGATTCATTCAGAGTGGGAGCAGCGGTAAAGTGTGCAAGTTGCTAAAGTCCATCTATGGACTTAAGCAGGCATCGCGGAGTTGGAATATCTTCTTTGATGATACTGTCAAGGAATTCGACTTTATCAAAAACCCAGATGAACCATGCATTTACAGTAAGATTGTAGGGAGAACTGTGGTATTCCTCGTCTTGTACATGGATGACATTCTCCTAATAGGAAATGATATTCCTATGCTACAGTCAGTCAAAGGATTCTTATCGCAGAGGTTCTCCATGAAGGACCTGGGCGATGCCAACTATATTCTGGGGATCCAGATCTATCGTGATAGATCTAAGAGGATGTTGGGACTTTCACAGTCAAGGTACATCGACACCATATTGAAAAGGTTCAGTATGGAAGATTCCAAGCGCGGTAATTTACCGGCTTGTCACGGGATCACCCTCTCCAAAGAGATGTCTCCCAAGACTGATTTGGAAAGGGATCGCATGTCTATTATACCCTACGCTTCTGCGGTAGGCTCTATAATGTATGCGATGTTATGTACCAGACCAGATGTAGCATACGCATTGAGCGTTGTAAGCCGGTATCAGTCGAACCCAGGGGAGAAACACTGGATAGCGGTAAAGAACATTCTCAAGTACCTGAGAAGGACTAAGGAGATGCTCTTGGTGTATGGCGGAAAAGACCTCCAGCTCGAGGCATTTGCTGACTCCAGCTTCCAGAGTGACAAGGATGACTCCAAGTCCATATCGGGTTATGTCTTTACCCTCAATGGAGGGGCGGTTTGCTGGAAGATTTCCAAGCAGAAGACCGTTGCTGACTCAACTATGGAAGCGGAGTACATAGTCGCTTGGGATGCCGCAAAGGAAGCTGTCTGGATGAAGAAGTTCCTTACGGAGCTTCAGGTGGTTCCTACCATTATTGGTCCAATACCGCTGTATTGCGACAACAACGGCGCTATAGCTTTAGCGAAGGAACCCAGGTCCCATCAGAAGTCCAGGCACATTTTGAGGCGGTACCTGTTAGTTATATGTATGCCCTAGAGGCCATTACTGTACATAGGATGTATATTGTAGTGGATGCTTGGATATATATAGGGATGACTTTCTTGCTCGATATGATAGTATGCTATCTGGTTACTCTTTACCTTAACGTGTACACTGATTGTCTCTCTGTTACATGTTGGTAAAGCCCTTAGGATGTGTACTTGACTACCTGGACTATGATGCAGATCATACTAGTGGGGACATGGTAGTCCATAAGTACATCCTTCAAAGTCCCTAGTCGTGGGTGTATCGAGACGGGGCATCGATATGCCAGAGTAGACTAGCGTGTAGCTTCTCGACCCATACAGATGGGCGATGGATGATCCCATATCCATTGGTGTTTGACATCAGAGATGATATACGGGTGCTCAGTAGAGACTGGGTACACTGGACGGACTCGCCGAGAACTCCCAGATGGTATTATACCTTACGTCAGATGGCAGTTCTCTGGTGACACTGGTACAGGTTAGTCTGTAGACCCGAGATCGTCATAGAGTCTTGTGTGATTCCCACTGTGCTTTGATTTCCATCATACCACGTCCAAGAGGGCGTGCAAAAAAGTGGCTTTTGGGTACAGTCCCGAATTACATGGAGGCAATGAGCGATAGGAGGGGTTTCGTCTCTCCCGGTATAGAGAGTTGATGTTGCGCAGTGTTCGATTGGCTATAACAGGAAGTCCTTGGCCAAGGCTACTTTTGGGATTTACTGGTAAGTGTTACCAGTAGTTTCTCGACCCATTTTGAGCCTCATATCGACACGACTTATCGAGTTATTGGGGTCTGACGTTTACCACCCCTAGACGAGATATGCGACATATCAGACGAACAGACCGGACTGTACAGTAGTGTTACTCGTTGGATTCACTGGAGTGTGAGCGGGCATGCTCATTGATCTTCTGATCGCTCAATACCCGGATGGCCGTTACGTTTAGCAGACCGCTTGCGGCTTGTGGGTGTTTGATATGATCATCACCTACTGCCGGCGTATTGATGAGTCTTTAGAGTCCTACACAGGGGTTTCCTGGCTCAAGCGAAATGAAATAGGAGCGCATATGAGATATGTGCGGGACCGAGGATAATACCAGTATGTGATACTGTATTCTATTCTCGTGATTTGTGACACTGATCGGTTGTATGCGATATAGCCGGGTTATCGGATCAAGTGTTGTTTCGATAAGTTGTTACTATTGGTATTAGTCGGTTATATGCGATATGACCGTATCATTAAATTAAGTGTTGATTTAATGATTTAATGTATAATTATATATTTGATATATTAATTTACATTAACTAGTATTGGTTCATTTAAGATTAATTTTCTCACTTCAATGTGCGCATTGTTTATATATGATATATGCAAGTGTACATGTTTGTATCATGCTTGATGATACAAACAAGTTGTGTGTATGAGACTTGAACCAAATCAAGGTTAGATTAGGGTTTACTATTTTCTTAAGCATATAACAAAAGAGTGTGACTTTGGTCAAAGTTATCAAGCTTCATGAAGCTTGATAAACATTGACAAAGCCAACTCTTTTGTCATATGTTTTTAGATATTAGTTAACTCAACCTTTAACCTAATGGTTTGGTTAAATCTCTACATGAGTTAAGCATGAGGGCTTAACTCAACCATGGTGCCATCATTCATTTGGATAGGTTTCACTTTGGATATTATTCATATGATTCTTTCTTCTTCTTCATCTTCATCAAGCTTGAAAAAGCTTGCTAGCTCCAATGGCATCATGAGAAAAAGAGTGAGAAATCCAATTCTAAAGTGAACCCACTTCCTATTTCTTCATCCTCTACCACTTGCCATGTAGTATACGGTGTTCTCTTCACAAAGTTTTCGACCGAGTGAAGGAATAGCTTAAGTTTGAGTCTCCCCGACGTAGATCATCTTCGGCCTCGAAGTCAATGACCTAGCCCGATCATTTCTCCGACGAAACCATTTCTACAGTCCGGGATCCGATGATCGTAGCGGAGGGACGTCAACACGGAGCTAAAGAAGTGGTGGACCGGATCTACAAAGATAGTAATCCTTTTCACTTAGTAGCAAAGTCGTTTGCTTGCTTGCTTTTCGCCTATCCTTCTAGTTAACGATCTAGTTTAGGGTTTCTCGGCACTGGAAAATTTTTGTTTGGCATGGTTGATGCCTTATGAAACCTCCTTAGTGTGCCTAGTAACCCTATAGTGGTATCAGAGCCTAGCTAGAGCTTTAGGCGAAGTGTAGACGAAGCTAGAAGTCCGATCGAACCCGATATTCCCCGATTTCACCCCTCTCTGTACAAATTTTAAAACAGTGGATATTTCCAAATTAAAAATTCTCAAAAATATCAGCAGGCAACTTTAAGGGTTACTATGAAGCACGTGACCGTAATACGACAAAACCGCCGCGGAACCGCGGCCTTAACATGATATTTGCGGCGGTTCCGCGGCCGTATGTAATGATCAGGGAATTATTTTTGCACAGTAACCTTATTTGTTGTTTGTTGATTCTTCTGGGAAGTTTTATGTTTCACTCAAGAGTTGAGTTTTCTGGGGTGTATTGGGGACTCGATAATTCGATCGGATTATTTAACTTTGTTTATTAAGTTTTTCCGGATTATTTTAGAACATGTTAGAAAGTTCGACCGGATATAAATACCCACTTTTTCCCCTGCCGGGAAATTTCCAAGTGTTGGATTTTCCCGTAGTTTAAGAACATCTGAGTAGTGCAAGTAACGCGATGGACCCTCTAGAAGACAACAAACCTTAACTCGATTATGTGACCGTCTTGAACTGCCCTTTGAACCTTAGGGTTTGGGGCAGTACGGCGTGCCACATGTGAGGCGTTGGCTTGACCCTTCTACGGCTGGACCGTTGGTACTGTGGCATGAAATGGATGTTTTTGAACTTATTTCAAGAGTTGAGCTATTTCGGGAAAACTTGGGTGTTTGATTGTTCGAGCGGAAAGTTTAACATTTTCTATTTATCTGGAATGTGATACAATATTTGGAATTCATAAGTAGTTATGAGATAACTAATATGAATGTTATAAACATAGCAATTTAGTCTCGATTGATCGGTTTCCGCGGAATTTTGATGTGATCAAAAGTCCGTTGCAATCACGTAGCGTACGCGGATACTCGCCGGGTAAACTTAATAGACAGCCATACCCCATAGCCCCGACCAAGTGACTGTAGGAGAACCCCATCGCCGAAATCATCCGTTCGGGTGCTCGCGGTAGCGGTGTTCCGCCTTGGTGCACTTCGTCGACGGTATCGAGGGTGCGGCCGCCTACTAAAGTTTGCGACGAGCATTCGATCAGTTTATCGAGAATCTTGTTGAATTGCCCGACTAGATATTGAAAAGTGTTTTCGATATAGAGACTAAAATATGGGGTTTATAATTTTTAGGCATGTGATGTCTAAGAAATTCATTTGATTAGGCATACGATGTCTAAAGAGTTTGCGGATTCCAACTGTTGTAGTTTTACACTTTCTTTTCTGCGACCGTAAGTGTAATATGTGATATCGCCGGTTTCGTTGCTATATGTCAACGACAATTGGGATGCGCATATTTACTTACGTTGATGACATGTGATGTTATGTGTTGCTGGATATGTTATGTTAGATCGTCGTGTTTGAATAGCCGGGGGGTTTTATGTGAGATGAGAGTTTTTCATTTTCATTCATGTAAAATTAACTTGTATGTAATATTCTTTTATTGGGGCACTTCCAGGTAGCGGAAGATGTCACCCATTGTATATTATTTACTTTTCCGCACTAGGATAGACCCAAGGAGGAGGGCATAAGTAACCGGGTTCTGGAGTCCAGTGGGAGACCAACTCGAGGAGTCGAGTCCGGGTCTCCTAACTCTAGAATTGGTAGGGTTGCTTGCCGTTCTCGTAGGGGTCTAGGGGTGTGGGTTTGGCTATTCATCGCGACCATGGAATCCGTGTTTTATACAGGCTCATATTGAAAACACGGACGTCCTAGTATATCCAATATTTCATATGATTCTTCTGCTGCGATATCTGTGATGTGATCATTTGATGTTCTGTGATAAATACTGTATATGATATATATGATTATTATATAGACGTTACTTATGTTTTTCACTCGCGCTAGCCCTGCCCCGCTCTGTCGTTAGTTACCTAACCTAACGGTGCACGAGGGGACATCGAGGCGAATGCGGATGGCATAAGTGTACGTCGTATTTATCTGTGATGTTTAGGTGATTTAAATGATGGGACTTCATTAATGTGATTAATGAAAGAAAATAAACCTAAGATGTTGTGGAATCGAATTTTCAAAAACAGGTAGCTACAGTTATTGCTTTGCATCGCGGTGTTCCTTGTAGAACGTCCTGCACCTTATTCGATAAGGAAAGGACCGAGATCCCTTCACCGGGAGTGACTCCTTTAGCAATAACTGGCAGATGCTACAACCCTCGGTTTGTCTTTTGATTGCTTCTATAGTTTTTGCTTTGCACAGAGATGTATATGATATATCCTGCACCTCATTCGACGAGGAAAGGGCCGACGATCCCTTCACCGGGAGTGACCCCTTTAGCAAAACTAGAAAAGCCTCAAAAACACTCCATTTTTAAATCATTTGATTCTACAACGATATCAAGTTCATTACGCAGTAGGTTTTCAGAAAAACCTGTCGTAGCCCTCCGTCATTTTAGGAAGTAGAGTACTTAGTATTCGTGCTATGTTTGTCGACCATAGCCGAGGCGTAGTGTACGGTAGCTAAGTGATGTCTTCCTACACCGCATATGATGCGATTAGTTAGGACAGTCATGTGGCTTTGTTGACCTTAGCTAAGGGTCATGTAGGTGGGTCTAATTAATCACGAAATGACGGGTAGAACTTGACTAGTGCTTATGATTTGTTGACCTTAGCCAAGGTCATAGGTGCTAGGGGCAAAATATTATCGGGAATTTCAAGTGTTGAAATTTGCAATGAGATTGCATACCTTCTATGAGATAGTTGGATCCCGATACCCACTGCGAGTAATTGTTACTCCTAGGAGAGTTTTACACATTACAATTAGCCGATCAAGTAGGTGTCTAGAAAGGTGTCAACGGGGTTACGCCTCTGGAAAAACGAGGTTTACATTAATTAGGTTCGTGCGAAAGTACGGGGGACCTCCCTCAAAGTACCGACACTGGCCTGGCTGAAAGATTGGCGAACTTGTAGCGTGTAATTAATCCCGGCTAGTCTTTCCTTTTAGGGTTTGAAGGAAGATTTGATAAAAACAGTGGGAGCCATCCTGATTAGATAAAATAATAACCAATCTGATCTTGCAAGAGCACACGCAGAGTGTTTTCTTCTCTCTTTCTCCTGGTAGCGACCATGTCACGCCTTAATCAAGATAATAAAACGGATATATTGACCGAACCCGCTTGTTATACTGAGCTGGGGAACGTTGGTCCCGCTCCAACTTATAAATGTTATAAGACAGAGCAGGAATTTGGGGATTACCAGAATTCCCGTGCCACCCAAACGAAGAGAGTGCATGTTGATGCATCATCTTCGGGTGTGTTCATTACAGAGAACTGTTTCTCAGTATCCTTTACGTCCTGGGTATGTGATGCTAGATCAGGATCCCGCATATGTAATTTGTTACATGGGCTGCAGAAAGGTAAAGAACTGAGAACGGGTGATAAGTTTCATGAGACAGAAAACGGGGCAAGTGTTGCAGCCAAGGCTGTTGGTCACTGTCACCCTGTATGATCAGTACATTGATTCTGAACGAATGTTATTAAATACCGAATCTGATATACAAAATCATATCAGTCTCGTTATTAGTAAAGAAATGATAAAATTTGGTATTGTTGGATAATGTTTTGAACATTTCCTATATCAATAGTTGATCGGTTCAGGCACGTTATCTAAAAGCATCGACGTTCTGAATCAAACTACAGTTCTTAGTATACAGAACACACACAAGAGGAAGAGTTCAGAAATGAACAAATCCTACTTTAGACATTGTAGACTAGGTCATATCAATGCGACCCGACTAGCTGAAGTTACATGTAGATGCATATTTAAATCTGTTTGAATTTACATCTTATGAAACTTTCCAGTCATGTCACAGAGATAATATGACCATAGCTCTGTTTATTGGAAACATAGAAAGAGTTAGTGAACTCTTAGGATGATACATATGATGTATGAAGGTCCCCTGTCTACAAATGCCAAGACCGGTTCTTTGTACTTCATTACATTCTCTGATAATCTCTCAAGATTCAGACATATGTTCCTGTTGAAACACAAGTCCGAACCTTTTGAGATATTCATAGAATATAAGTTAGAAGTAGAGAACCAAAATACGGGTAAAAGAATTATGTCCTTTGATGTGATCAAGGAGGAGAATACTTGAGCACGGGATTCCTGGACTATTCTAAGAATGAGATTCTCTCTCATCATTACTCCTCCGCATACACCATAGCACGATGGTATATCGGGGTGGAGCAATAGCACCCTATGTGATATGGTGTTCTCTATGATGAGTACTACTGAGTTTCCTATTTCCTTTTAGGGAGTTATGCACTTATGAAGTTGCATACCTATTGAATAGGGTTCCGATCAAATCAGATGCCTACCATTTCATATATGATATGGAAAGGGAAGAGCCCATATCTTAAGTTTGTTAAGATTTGGGGTTGTCCGGCCTATGTCTAAAACCAAGATCCGGACAAGCTCGAGGCAAAGTCAGTTCTGCAGAAGTTTGTTGGATATCCCAAGCATACGCAAGGGAATACCTTCTACCTAACCGAGGAACAAAAATGTTTTGTTTCTCAACATGCCACCTTTGTGAAAGGGAATTTCTTGTGAAGAAATTATTGGTCATGAGGTGGAACTGGAAACAGTTCCAGCTATACAAACTGCAGCTGATGATTTGGTAGAACCAAAGGATTCAATAGCAACCAACGAACCTCAGCCTCTCCGCCGATCTAGTAGGGTTCCTCACCCACCTGAGAGATACTTCGGTTTCTCTATGACAGTGGGAGCGAGGATTGCATCATGAGATGATGACCCAACTAGTCTCGGGCTGGCCATCAGGAGTAGGACTCTGTAAGAATGGCTGGATGCTTATCGATCTGAGATGGAATCCTTATACACCAACAAAGTATGGACTTTGGTTCCTTTATCTGAAGGGTTAAATCCCCATCAGGAGCAAGTATATCTTGAAAAGATTACTTAGTGTACATGGAAAAGTTGACACTTTCAAAGCTAGACTTGTTAAAGGTTTGCATCATTGACCAAGTATGGGTTATGATGAAACCTTTTCTAAGTAGCTATGCTTAAGTCCATCCAGATCCTACTTGCCACGGCTACATACCATGACTACGATATCTGGCGGTTGGGTGTCTTGACTGCTTTTCTAAATGATGATTTGGAAGAAAGCGTCTATAAGTACACAGTCAGAGGGCTTCGTAGACAGTGGGAGCAGCGGAAACGTATGCAAGATGTTTTATGTGATAAAGCAGGCATCGCGGAGTTGGAACATCTGTTTTGATGAGTTAGTCAAAAAGTTTGACATCATCAAAATGGTAGATGAACCTTGTATATACAAAAAGGTAGTAGGGAGTATGGTGGTGATCCTCGTAGAGTACGTGGATGACATACTCTTGATAGGGAAGAAGTTTCCTATGCTACGCTCGGTCAATCTCCGCTTATCACAAGGATTCTCCATATAGGATCAAAGTGATACCTACTAAATCCTGGGTTTTGGATCTATGAGATAGATCTAATTGGATGTTAGAATACTCACTAGTTGTAGTGAGAAGGTATCAATCGGTCCTGGGGAGAATCACTGGAAAGGTTCCAGAGTGATAAAGATGACTGAATGTCAGTCACAGGCATTGTCCTTACCCTCAGTGGAGGTACGGTATGTTGGAAGAGTTCCAAGCTAGATACCATGACATACTAGACGATTAAACGCAAGATATATCGTTACCAAAGATGCTACCAAAGAGGAAGTCTGGGTGTATATTAGTTCATGAGATGAACTTCGTTCCTCCTATTGTGTGACAATGGAGTTGTGGCTTATGCCAAGGAACGCCCGTCCTATCAGTGATCTAGACATATTCTAAGGCAGTATCACCTGATCGTGGAGATGGTTGATCTCCAGGGGATCGAGGTTAGGAGAGTACACTCAGAGGACAACACGGCGGATCCACTCACGAAAAGCCTTTTCCCAGAGAGAGACTTTTATGGGATGGTTGAGTATGAGATACTACAACCACTGCTATCAGATGGCCCTAGTGCAAGTGGGAGATTGTTAGTTATATGTATGCCCTAGAGGCCATTACTGTACATAGGATGTATATTGTAGTGGATGCTTGGACATATATAGGGATGACTTTCTTGCTCGATATGATAGTATGCTATCTGGTTACTCTTTACCTTAACGTGTACACTGATTGTCTCTCTGTTACATGTTGGTAAAGCCCTTAGGATGTGTACTTGACTACCTAGACTATGATGCAGATCATACTAGTGGGGACATGGTAGTCCATAAGTACATCCTTCAAAGTCCCTAGTCGTGGGTGTATCGAGACGGTGCATCGATATGCCAGAGTAGACTAGCGTATAGCTTCTCGACCCATACAGATGGGCGATGGATGATCCCATATCCATTGGTGTTTGACATCAGAGATGATATACGGGTGCTCAGTAGAGACTGGGTACACTGGACAGACTCGCCGAGAACTCCCAGATGGTATTATACCTTACGTCAGATGGCAGTTCTCTGGTGACACTGGTACAGGTTAGTCTGTAGACCCGAGATCGTCATAGAGTCTTGTGTGATTCCCACTGTGCTTTGATTTCCATCATACCACGTCCAAGAGGGCGTGCAAAAAGGTGGCTTTTGGGTACAGTCCCGAATCACATGGAGGCAATGAGCGATAGGAGGGGTTTCGTCTCTCCCGGTATAGGGAGTTGATGTTGCGCGGTGTTCGATTGGCTATAACAGAAAGTCCTTGGCCAAGGCTGCTTTTGGGATTTACTGGTAAGTGTTACCAGTAGTTTATCGACCCGTTATGAGCCTCATATCGACACGACTGTTCATCGCATATTTTTGTATATTTGTACCACCCATTCTTAATCACATTGCATACAGGTAGGTGCTTTTTATCCGTATTTGCTGCATATTACAGATTACAGGTTTTCAGTCCAAGAGAGAGCAAATCCGACAAAATCACCACATTTATGGCAAAATCCAGAACATCTGTCACAAACAGATAAAAGCCGGGTTCCAGCATCCGTCCCGTACCAGTTCAGAAGAGGGGACGAAAAGAGTCGTCATTTAGGACTAAAGGAAAAATTAAAGTCAAAAATGGTGAAAGTCAAAAGTGAAAGAAATGAACAAGTCTTGGATAAGAAATCTGGAGATCCTCTGGTTGAATTATTGCAGTATAAAGTTTTCAAAAGACAGGAAAAAAAAAAGCACAAGACCACAGGAAAGAAGCAGCCAAGGTTCGGCCACCAAACCGCCGCGCATGCGCGGCCAAACCCTTGCTTTGGCCGCGCAAGCGCGGCGGCCACGTGTCCCCAGGCTATGAAACTTTGGGGTGTTTTCTGTAAATGTGTGTATGTTTGTATTATTTTGCTAAAATCCCAAACTCAGGCCTATAAATAGCCCAGAGCAGAACCAAGAGAGGGTACTTAGTTTTCATTTGTAATTTTTGTATTAGAATCATTTAGTTTCTAATAAAAGTCCATTTTCCTCCATCTTCCTCCATTAAAGCTTGTGAGAGGTTTTCTTGAGTGTGAAGCATGCAAGAAGTGTTCTTTATCTATTTGTGTAATTTGTAATTCCGTTTCTTATATTGCTTGTAATTTTCATTGTTAAACGTAGTTGTTGTTATTTATTAAAACTGCATTTTTAATTTTCTTCCATTTTTCGGTTATCCTTACAACCATGATGCTTAGTGTGATCCTTGCCTAAGTGAGGTCCCGAATAGCTAGTTGTGACTTTCTACCTCAATTCTTATTACCCTCTTTCTTTGTTTTATTTTCATTTAACTTTTCTAATGGGTGAGTAATTTTTCACTTGTTAGGGTAGGAAACGGAAAGTTTGATAGACGGGAGCATCCCTCTCTTTTCTCTTTTACATATATCTTGATTTGAACTCCTGTTAATTGATCCACAATCCGCTCCCTATGGCACCCTATTCTCCATAATAGCGGTGTTACCCTAGTGAGACCGGTTGTGGTTGAATCAACCTGAGGTTGCGACTAAGAGCCAAGAACGGACGGACAAGGACCAAAAAGAGAAAACGAAGTGTTGGAAAGCCTAGCTTATACTCGCAAGTTTTCTCTTAGTCGTCGTAATCCCCGTTGTTGCCGATTACCGTAACATCAATATTAAGAAGTGGCAAAAGAATCAAGTGAGCGATCCTCCAAACCCAAACCAACTAAATCCTACCCTTTACAAGTTCTCTGATCATTCATTTTTCAATTAGCTAAATTCAAACAAACCCAACATATTTGGACTTAACTCGTCAAGACATTAAGAAAAAGACTCCCATCTCTCTGTGGATCGACCCGTACTCATCCGGCTAGCTGCAAAGCGACACCGTCCTGATTGCGGTAATTAAACTTAAAACACGCAGAATCTCTGCCAATCAAATGGCGTCGTTGCCCGGGAGACGGTAGTTTATTTCTTTTTTGTAATTTCGGGTTAATTTGTGAATATAACTATAACCAAAAACAAAACAAAAAAATATACTGTACAAAATCATTTTGTTATTCTTTGTGCAAGAGTGCAGGAAAAGGAGAATTTCAAGATCAGTGCCAAAATTGTGGGAAGTTAGACCCATATCTCGCGGCTACACCGCGGCAGATCAAGGCGAAAACCAAAATCCTCTGTGAGTATCCCAACCTACTTCTCAACTCCTCTAAACTCCACTGAACTGTGTTTTCTGCAGCATTCTTTACGCCGCGCTAAAATAAAAAAATTGTTTGCAGTTGATTTGTTACTGCTTTGCATTGATTAATACGGACTTTAAGGGGCTTGAAACCAATTCAGATTGCGTGGGGATTTCATCACCCTTCCCAGGACCCCAGAAATCACAAAAGCATATACATTGACCATTGTTAATAAAAAATACTAGACTCAGCCCTAAGGACTTCGCGCTCATTAGGAGAAGTTAAACCGTGTTTAGAACCTCGCTTAACGGTATATTGTTGAAGGGGTGCCTAGGAAAGTGTTCACGGCGCAACCGCCAAAAGAGAAAGGGTTACATAATTAAGGAACTTCGCGAAAGCGTTGGAAAACCTCCCCTTATCTCTGCACTTACCTGGCCTCTTGATCAGTGTATCTTAAGTTTGTTTCTCGACACAGTTTTGCTTCGACAATCAAGTCTTGGAGCAGGTCTAGAAGACCTAGGTGACTCTAGATCTAGGTGTGAGTGTGCATATCTTGTTTGTGATTGCGAAAAGCCGTAATTCTGTACATATCTCTGTAAACTCTTTCTAAAAAAAAAATATAAAAAAAAAATCAAAAACTTTTATAAAAACTTGCCCTTTGTCGCCACGTTCCATTTTTCACTCCACCCATCGCCTTTCTCATTGACGTTTTCTTACCCTCACCTTCTTCGCTTTGACTATACTAAACTCGTTTAGTATATGTCCGCTTGGACTCGGGACACTAGCGCCCGCTTAGTCCGTGTTTCGTTAGTCGCCTCCGACTGCGCTATCGACTCAGACGTCGATACACCATCACCAACCTCTTCTTCCGCGATGTCAGGATTTAATCCAAACATCTCTTTGACTACCCCTGGATTGGCTCCACCTCCTATGGAGACCAATATCACACCACCACCACCTGTTGTAGCGCCACAGCGAATTGCGCTCCAGGATCGTTTCTATCCTATCCGTTCTGCACTCCCCACTTGCCTTTCTCTTCCACCGGCCAATGGGGATAATTTTGAAATTAAGCCCCACTTCATCAACATGCTTCCACGTTTTCACGGGCTTGAATCTGAAGATGCCTATATCTTCATCAACAAATTTCAAAACGTCTGTGCCATGATGAAAACAACCCAACTGTCGGACGATGCTATACGTCTACGAGTCATTCCATTCACTCTATGCGATCTTGCGGAAAAATGGCTGTATAGCACCGCTTCCCACTCCATCACCAGTTGGGATGAGTTTGTTAAGGCGTTTCTCAAAAAGTTCTATCCAAATCATAAAACCGCAAGGATCCGAAATGAAATCAATCAATTCTCCCAGCTTCCTTCTGAACCCTTCTGGAAATGCTTTGACCGATACAAAGACCTTCTTGTTCAGTGTCCCCACCACGGTATAGAAAGATGGCAACTTTGCCAAACCTTATACGAGGGCCTGAACCCAGCAACCAAACAGTTGTTGGAAACCATTTGTCAGGGCCACTTCCTATCAAAATCTGACGAGGAAGCGTGGCAGTTTTTCGACGACCTTGCAGAGCAAACGCTACAGTGGGAGAGCACCAGACCAACTTCTTCTTCTTCATCTTCCTCTGCATCCACTTCTACCGGTCAGTCTAGGGTAGGAATCCACCAACTTGACGTCTCTATTGCAATGAAAGCTGAAATGGCTGCAATAACGAGAAAGCTTGAGGCAATTGAGAGCAAATTTTCTGCTCCTGCTCCTACCCCTGTTCTCCCCCTTCGTACCATCTGCGCTTGTTGTTCTGATCCCTCTCATTTAACCGAAGAGTGTCCTTACAATCCACCATCGCAAGGAAAGGATCAGGTTAATGCATTCCAGCAAAGACCGAGGAATGATCCATACTCTTCCACGTACAATCCCGGCTGGAGGAATCATCCCAATTTCGCCTGGAATCAGAATCAGAATCAATTCCAGGGCAACAATTTCCAGAGACCCCCTCCGCCGCAGCAACAAGCACAGCAACAAACTCAATTTCAGCAGCCCTTCCAACCCCAACCTTTCCAAAACCAGACGAACAACTTTGCACCGAACAACTCTTTTCCACCAAACAACTTTGTTCCGTCGAACAACGATAAGGTTTCCTCGCTCGAGCGAAGTCTGGAGGCGTTTGTTAAACAATCGACTCAATCCACCGCCAACATCCAGTCTTCCATTCAATCTTTAGTGCAACACACTTCCGCACACGGGCAAAGCATCAAAACCATCGAGGCCCAGATTGCACAGCTGAACGCGGCCCTGAGCGAGCGAGAGAAAGGGAAACTCCCGTCCCAGCCACTTCCAAATCCCGGTCACCCACATAATGCACATGTTGCTCTTGAACAACAGAACCATAATGTGAGTGCCGTGACCACATTGAGATCGGGGAGGGTGCTGCAAAACAACATTGGCACACGGATCAACGATGACACCCCGGCCGCCGCTTCTTCTTCCTCTCCTACTTCGTCATCTTCTGAGCCTATTCTCCGTTCTTCACAAGGCTCTTCTTCTTCTTCTTCTTCTTCTTCTTCTTCTGCTTTGATTGGACCCACTTCTCACTCCACGAAAACACCTATTCTGGGATCCGTTCCAACTCCAAAATCTCCTCCAGCCTTAGACTCAACCAATTTTCAAAATGTTCCATTTCCAAACCGGTTGAGGTCTAACAAACAAAATCCACAAATGGAGAAGATTTTGGAGTTATTCAAGCAAGTTAACATTAACATTCCTCTTTTAGATGCTGTCCAACAAGTCCCCTCCTACGCAAAAATCTTAAAGGACTTGTGCACGAAAAAGAGGAAGTCTCAGGTACCAAAGAAAGTTTTCTTGGCTAGTGCCGTGAGTGATGCCCTTACCCAATCTTTACCACTAAAACGGAAGGACCCTGGCTGTCCTACGATTTCAATTACCATTGGGGATAAGAACATCAACCGCGCACTATTAGATCTTGGTGCCAGTGTTAACCTGCTTCCATATTCAGTATACGAGCAATTAGGCATAGGAGAGCTGAAACCTACGCATTGTACTCTCCAAATGGCCGACCGATCGATCACCCATCCTAGGGGTGAGCTAGAGGATGTGTTAATAAAAGTCGGGGACTTCATCTTCCCCGTTGACTTCATTGTATTAGACACACAACCTGTAGCTAACCCCAGGAATCAAATTCCTGTGATACTCGGTCGCCCATTCCTCGCAACCTCGAATGCTGTGATCAATTGTCGCAATGGTTCTATGAACCTATCTTTCGGAAATATGACGATTGAACTCAACATTTTTAGGTTGGGGAATCAGCCCTCTGAACCTAATGCTCATATACTGGATGTCTGCTCGATCCAGGAGATCACCTCAGAAGAGTGTGAATTCGAGGAGTTTCTGTTTGATGATAATAATCTTTACGCCACTAGTGCGTTTCTCTTCGAACCTGCTGCTGTTTCTGCGTCTGATAACGAATACGAGTGTTTCACGTTCTCGAACGATCTTAGCTGCGAACAACCCGAGTTTGAATCTTTCGACTTTTCGGATGAGTTACCTGAACCATCCAATTCGGTTTCCTACACTCGCTTTGAACCTTTGCTGGAGTCTTTTGAGTTCGAAACCTTTGCACCAGTCTTGCCTTCAATCGATTCACCGCCAGCACTCGAACTCAAGCCTTTGCCTTCTCACCTCAAGTACGCTTACTTGGGAGACGACGAGACCCTCCCTGTCATCATCTCGGCTTCTCTAGCTCCCGAGCAAGAGAAAGCCCTTCTCGCATTCTTGCACAGCAACAGGAAAGCTTTTGGCTGGTCCATGGCGGACATCAAGGGGATTAGTCCCCTCATCATTGAGCATCACATTCATCTGATGGATGATGCCAAAACAGCCCGGGATCCACAAAGACGTCTTAATCCAGTCATGAAGGAGGCTGTGAAGAAGGAGATCGTCAAATGTCTAGATAGTGGTATCATTTACCCTATCTCCGATAGCCAGTGGGTTAGCCCCATTCATGTTGTCCCTAAGAAGTCGGGCATCACGGTCATAACCAACGAGGCAAACGAGTTAATCCCTACTCGCACCCAAACTGGGTGGCGAGTTTGCATTGATTACAGAAAACTCAACGCCGCAACGCGGAAAGATCACTTTCCGCTACCTTTCATTGACCAGATGCTTGAACGATTGGCTGGACATGAGTATTATTGCTTTCTTGATGGCTACTCTGGCTATAACCAAATTCCCATCGCCGAAAAAGACCAGGACAAGACCACTTTCACTTGTCCTTTCGGCACGTTTGCATATCGACACATGCCCTTTGGGTTATGCAATGCGCCCGCTACCTTCCAGCGGTGTATGATGGGAATTTTCTCAGACATGGTGGAGAAATTCTTGGAGATCTTCATGGATGACTTCTCCATTTTCGGCGACTCCTTTGACGAGTGTCTGCTGCATCTAGACGCTGTCCTTACCCGATGTAAGGACAAGAATCTCACTTTAAACTGGGAGAAATGCCACTTCATGGTGCGCGAAGGTATTGTCTTAGGACATATCATCTCGCAAAACGGCATAGAGGTTGACAAAGCTAAGATTGAGGTCATTTCCAATCTTCCTCCTCCCAGTTGCGTCAGGGATATCCGAGCCTTCCTTGGCCATGCCGGTTTTTATAGACGGTTTATCAAAGACTTTAGCAAGATTGCTAGGCCTTTGACTCTTTTGCTGGCCAAGGACACACCTTTCGAATTCAACTCGAGCTGTGTGACTGCATTCGAGTCACTAAAACACTCACTTACGTCTGCTCCCGTTCTCTCTTCTCCTGACTGGACGCACCCATTCGAGATTATGTGCGATGCATCTGACTTTGCCATCGGTGCTGTCCTTGGACAACACATCAACAAGATGCCACATGTAATCTATTACGCCAGCCGAACCCTGAACGACGCCCAACTCAACTATACAACAACTGAGAAGGAATTCTTGGCTGTTGTATTTGCTCTAGAAAAGTTCAGGCCATACCTCATCGGCTCTCCAGTCATTATTTACACGGACCATTCTGCTCTACGCCATCTTTTTGCAAAGAAAGATGCTAAATCTCGGCTTATACGTTGGATCCTCTTGCTTCAAGAGTTTGACCTTGTCATTAAGGACAAACGAGGATGTGAAAACGTGGTTGCCGACCATCTCTCGCGACTTCCTTCTTCGCCTTCGCTTCCAATTCCGATAAACGACGTTTTTCCGGACGAACAACTCTTGACATTATCGTGCGAACCCTGGTTCGCAGATATTGTGAACTATTTGGCCACGGGATTACTACCGATTGAATGGTCGAGTCAGGACAGACTTCGCTTCTTATCCCAAGTAAAACACTTTTACTGGGACGAACCCTACTTGTTCAAGTACTGTCCTGACCAGATCATTCGTCGGTGTGTCCCTAATGAGGAATTCAAGAGTGTGCTGTCATTTTGCCACGATCAAGCATGTGGCGGGCATTTTGGGCCCAGGAAGACAGCTGAGAAGATCTTGCAATGTGGTTTCTACTGGCCACAACTCTTCAAAGATGCTTATGACTATTGCAAGACTTGCTCCCGGTGCCAACAGATGGGCCGGATATCCCGGAGGAATGAGATGCCGCTCCAACCGATCTTGGTTGTGGAGATTTTCGATGTTTGGGGGATAGACTTCATGGGGCCGTTTCCCAGCTCTTTTGGGAACTTGTACATTCTTCTAGCTGTTGATTACGTCTCTAAATGGGTCGAGGCTGTGCCCAGCCGGACTAATGACAACAAGGTTGTCATTAGGTTCCTTAAAGAAAACATTTTCTCACGGTTTGGGCACCCCCGAGCGATCATTAGCGACAATGGAAGTCATTTCTGCAATAGGACTTTCGAGGCCTTGATGCGGAAATACTCCATTAATCATAAGCTTTCTACGCCCTACCACCCCCAAACCAGCGGGCAGGCCGAAGTTTCAAATCGGCAGATCAAGCAGATACTGGAGAAGACGGTTTCCAAGAACCGTAAGGATTAGTCTCTGAAACTCACTGATGCCCTTTGGGCATTTAGAACTGCTTATAAGACCGACCTTGGCATGTCTCCCTATCGGCTTGTGTACGGAAAAGCCTGCCACCTTCCTGTCGAAATAGAGCATCGCGCATTTTGGGCGATAAGAGAGCTGAATCTGTCACTAGAAGATGCGGGCAGCAATCGGAAGCTGCAACTAAACGAACTGAGCGAGCTTAGGGATGAAGCTTACGATAACGCGGTTGTCGTAAAGAATCGAACGAAGGTGTTTCATGATAAACACCTTATGCGCAAAACCTTCGTACCTGGTCAGCAGGTACTTCTCTACGACACCCGGCTACACTTCCATCCAGGAAAGCTCAGATCTCGATGGAACGGGCCGTATTTCGTGCGAAATGTGTATCCGCATGGCGCTGTGGATTTGGAAAATCCAAAGGACGGTTCATTTTTCAAGGTAAACGGACATCGACTCAAACCGTACCTTAGCGCCGATCAAACAGAGGAGCTCCTGTTTTTACAGGAGCCGGTTTACACTGAATAATCTTCCTCTTTCCCTACACCCAAACTTCGACAATCCAGCCAAAAACAGTGGAAACACTGTTTCAAATAAGTTTGGGGGTATGTAAATACAATTTTGTTTTTTTTTGTGTGCCTGGAAAAATTTCAAATAATAAAAATAAAAACAAAAACTAAAAATTAAAAAAATTTCATATAAAAAAAATAATAATAATAATTTTAAATATAAATATATTTGTAAATAATTCTTTTTTTTCATTAGATATATTTATAGGGGTTTAAGTGTAAATAACCAAACAAAAACCCCTATAAATACATCTCTTTCATTCACAATCTCCTCTCTGTCCAGAAATAGCCCAAACCCCAAACCCTAGCCGCCACCAGAAGCCCGACCCCTGATCACCTGCCTCCACCGCCGATCCGCCGCCGGACCCCTCCCTCTGCCGCTCTTCCGCCGCCGTTCAACATCTTCACCCTCTGGAATTTTTTCCAGAGGAGGTTTGCACTGTTCTAACCCCCCTTTGGTCTGTAAAAATTTGAAATTCTGTAATGGCTTCACATTGTCAATATGAGAGAAATTTTTCGCAAGTATTTGAACATGATGTATACGGAAGCTATTTCGGCGACGAGATCCGGAAACGCGGATGGAATTATCTTTTATATAACCATCCGAACGCATTCGCGCTTCCGGATCTAGTCCAACGGTTCTATGCTTACATGGAGGAGGGTAGCTATCAAAAATACGGATTTATTAGGTTGTTTTGGGGGGGTCAAGAAATACGAATAGATAGGGACTTCATTCATGAAGTCACATTGATCCCACGAATACCCGCACATGACCAACCCCTCCAATTTGAGGATTACACCCCGTTGATGGGAAATGATTGCTATAGGGAACCACGGAAAGGGATTCCGGCGCGTACACTTTACGCGAATGTGCTGACTGTGTGCCGATGGGCACAAAATAACATTTTTGGCAGCTCGCACAACACGACATTTTTTACACCATCGCTACACATCGTGCACACATTAATGAACAAACACCCAAGTTATGACATGTGCACGGTACTACTTCAGTCGATTGATGCTGGCAAGACTTCAGCCAACCATCCGTGCCCTATGCTGGTGACACAACTGTGTCGCCAGTTCATCCCTTCTGACGAGTTTGCAGTACACATGCAAGCTGGCACATGCATTCGACCTGTTCTTGAGGGTGTTTCGACATCCTACACTAGACTTCACGATGTATGGTCACGCACCGAACAGAGCGAGCATGTAGTAGCCAGCTCGAGCTCCACAGCGAGCGATGAAGAGCTTACCCCCGCTGAGCAAGCACGCTTACTTAGACGGACACATAGGGGGGTAGAAAGAATGATGGGTATGATGACAACCCTCGATCAAAGAATGGCAAGTTTAGAACAAGGGATGGCAACACTTTTGGCACGAGAGGAGAGATCGAGGTCGCGATCTAGGGCCCCTAGGGCAGATTCAAATGAACCAGGGACGAGTGCCGCAGCGTCTAGGAGACGACGCAGGGGGCAGTGAGGACACTGCAATTAACAAGTTTGGGGGAGGGATTAGATTGTAAATAGTTATCCTTGCATTGCATCTGCATATTTTATTTATCTTTTATGTAAATATTTGGTTTTACTTTGCATGTTTAAATTCTGCACTGCATTTTTAAATAAAAATAAAAAAAAATTTGAAAAAAAAAATATACAAAAAAATTGAAAAACTTGAAAATAAAAACAAAAATTTTAAAAGAAAAAAAAACAAAAATATTATTGACCGTTTCTGACTCAAGTCTAATATAACAGTTAACTAGTTAAAAGCTACTAGATCTTAAACTTAGTTAATTATGAACCCTAAAAATAACAGTCCTTCAAGTTTAACTATAGAAAGTATACGCTCCAGCGGTTTGTTTTGAAATAAGAAAATTTTGAGTCTAGTTCTTAGGCGAAGTCAAAATGAGGGAAAATTATTGAAGCTCTATTTGAAGAATAATTCTGAAAAATAATTCTAAATCTTAAGTCCAAATTTTTGAAAGTATATACCCTACAAAATGCACATACACCACCTTGAAACTCGGAATAGTAGAGGATACCTAGAAATACTCTTGCCTGAAAGCCTAGTATGAAAGAAAAAACGGTATTTGAAGCTAAACACCATAAGAGCACGCTGAAAAAAATATATCCGGTCTTGAAAAAAAAATGGAAAGGAAAAGAGAAAAAAATAGAATGAAGTCAAGACCTGGAAACTGCTATTTACGCTTTAAGTTCACACATTCAGTAATCGGCCGTTAGTACCTCAAGAAGCATTAATAGTCGCATGAAAGATGTATGAACAAAACCGTCCATCATTAATAAAAAGAAATAGTACTAGGTATTAAGGCAAGGGTATCATAGCTTGAACTGAATTTCCAAGTGTAGGGGTGACAATTACACACACGTAGGGGTATATAATCAGAGTTTGGAGGAGAGATGAGGAATGAAAAATAGGGTTTATTTCTTCAGTAGAATGGATAAAAATTCCGGATTTGAGATTCCGCTTAAGAAGGAAAACTCAGGAGATGCTGAAAGCTTTATAAACTGGCTAGGCGTATAGGATCTTAAGTTAAATGGAAAGGAAGTGTGAAGAATACGGGTTAGTAATTTCTAAGTTTATGATAATAGGGTTTTTTGGTTAGAATGCTGAAATAGAAGATTAGAGTCGACGGCCAATTGATCGGATTTTGTGGGTGTAATCCGCTGAAAACCCTCAGGAGACAACACTCCTCCTACTAGGGACACCTAGAGGTTTAACGGCTTGTTGCACGTGCTCAGTGCAATCGCGTTCCCTACGAAAGTGAGGTTAGGAAATTTTTGTGAATAAAATGGTTTTGCTCGGGACGAGCAAAAGATAAGTTTGGGGGTATTTGTTCATCGCATATTTTTGTATATTTGTACCGCCCATTCTTAATCACATTGCATACAGGTAGGTGCTTTTTATCCGTATTTGCTGTATGTTACAGATTACAGGTTTTCAGTCCAAGAGAGAGCAAATCCGACAAAATCACCACATTTACGGCAAAATCCAGAACATCTGTCACAAACAGATAAAATCCGGGTTCCAGCATCCGTCCCGTACCAGTTCAGAAGAGGGGACGAAAAGAGTCGTCATTTGGGACTAAAGGAAAAATTAAAGTCAAAAATGGTGAAAGTCAAAAGTGAAAGAAATGAACAAGTCTTGGATAAGAAATCTGGAGATCCTCTGGTTGAATTATTGCAGTATAAAGTTTTCAAAAGACAGGAAAAAAAAAGCACAAGACCACAGGAAAGAAGTAGCCAAGGTTCGGCCACCAAACCGCCGCGCATGCGCGGCCAAACCCTTGCTTTGGCCGCGCAAGCGCCGCGGCCACGTGTCCCCAGGCTATGAAACTTTGGGGTGTTTTCTGTAAATGTGTGTATGTTTGTATTATTTTGCTAAAATCCCAAACTCAGGCCTATAAATAGCCCAGAGCAGAACCAAGAGAGGGTACTTAGTTTTCATTTGTAATTTTTGTATTAGAATCATTTAGTTTCTAATAAAAGTCCATTTTCCTCCATCTTCCTCCATTAAAGCTTGTGAGAGGTTTTCTTGAGTGTGAAGCATGCAAGAAGTGTTCTTTATCTATTTGTGTAATTTGTAATTCCGTTTCTTATATTGCTTGTAATTTTCATTGTTAAACGTAGTTGTTGTTATTTATTAAAACTGCATTTTTAATTTTCTTCCATTTTTCGGTTATCCTTACAACCATGATGCTTAGTGTGATCCTTGCCTAAGTGAGGTCCCGAATAGCTAGTTGTGACTTTCTACCTCAATTCTTATTACCCTCTTTCTTTGTTTTATTTTCATTTAACTTTTCTAATGGGTGAGTAATTTTTCACTTGTTAGGGTAGGAAACGGAAAGTTTGATAGACGGGAGCATCCCTCTCTTTTCTCTTTTACATATATCTTGATTTGAACTCCTGTTAATTGATCCACAATCCGCTCCCTACGGCACCCTATTCTCCATAATAGCGGTGTTACCCTAGTGAGACCGGTTGTGGTTGAATCAACCTGAGGTTGCGACTAAGAGCCAAGAACGGACGGACAAGGACCAAAAAGAGAAAACGAAGTGTTGGAAAGCCTAGCTTATACTCGCAAGTTTTCTCTTAGTCGTCCTAATCCCCGTTGTTGCCGATTACCGTAACATCAATATTAAGAAGTGGCAAAAGAATCAAGTGAGCGATCCTCCAGACCCAAACCAACTAAATCCTACCCTTTACAAGTTCTCTGATCATTCATTTTTCAATTAGCTAAACTCAAACAAACCCAACATATTTGGACTTAACTCGTCAAGACATTAAGAAAAAGACTCCCATCTCTCTGTGGATCGACCCGTACTCATCCGGCTAGCTGCAAAGCGACACCGTCCTGATTGCGGTAATTAAACTTAAAACACGCAGAATCTCTGCCAATCAACGACTTATCGAGTTATTGGGGTCTGATGTTTACCACCCCTAGACGAGATATGCGACATATCAGACGAACAGACCGGACTGTAGGTAGTGTTACTCGTTGGATTCACTAGAGTGTGAGCGGGCTTGCTCGTTGATCTTCTGATCGCTCAATACCCGAGTGGCCGTTACGTTTAGCAGACCGCTTGTGGCTTGTGGGTGTTTGATATGATCATCACCTACTGCCGGCGTATTGATGAGTCTTTAGAGTCCTACACAGGGGTTTCCTGGCTCAAGCGAAACGAAATAGGAGCGCATATGAGATATGTGCGGGACCGAGGATAATACCAGTATGTGATACTGTATTCTATTCTCGTGATTTATAACATTGATCGGTTGTATGCGATATACCCGGGTTATCGGATCAAGTGTTGTTTCGATAAGTTGTTACTAATGGTATTAGTCGGTTATATGCGATATGACCGGATCATTAAATCAAGTGTTGATTTAATGATTTAATGTATAATTATATATTTGATATATTACTTTACATTAACTAGTATTGGTTCATTTAAGATTAATTTTCTCACTTGAATGTGCACATTGTTTATATGTGATATATGCAAGTGTACATGTTTGTATCATGCTTGATGATACAAACAAGTTGTGTGTATGAGACTTGAACCAAATCAAGGTTAGATTAGGGTTTACTATTTTCTTAAGCATATAACAAAAAAGTGTGACTTTGGTCAAAGTTATCAAGCTTCATGAAGCTTGATAAACATTGACAAAGTCAACTCTTTTGTCGTATGTTTTTAGATATTAGTTAACTCAACCTTTAACCTAATGGTTTGGTTAAATCTCTACATGAGTTAAGCATGAGGGCTTAACTCAACCATGGTGCCATCATTCATTTGGATAGGTTTCACTTTGGATATTATTCATATGATTCTTTCTTCTTCTTCATCTTCATCAAGCTTGAAAAAGCTTGCTAGCTCCAATGGCATCATGAGAAAAAGAATGAGAAATCCAATTCTAAAGTGAACCCACTTCCTATTTCTTCATCCTCTACCACTTGCCATGTTGTATAGGGTGTTCTCTTCACAAAGCTTTCGACCGAGTGAAGGAATAGCTTGAGTTTGAGTCTCCCCGACGTAGATCATCTTCGGCCTCGAAGTCAATGACCTAGCCCGATCATTTCTCCGACGAAACCATTTCTAGAGTCCGGGATCCGATGATCGCAGCGGAGGGACGTCAACACGGAGCTAAAGAAGTGGTGGACCGGATCTACAAAGGTTGTAATCCCTTTCACTTAGTAGCAAAGTCGTTTGTTTGCTTGCTTTTCGCCTATCCTTCTAGTTAACGATCTAGTTTAGGGTTTCTCGGCACCGGAAAATTTTTGTTTGGCATGGTTGATGCCTTGTGGAACCTCCTTAGTGTGCCTAGTAACCCTACAGTACCACCTGATCAGGGAGATCGTAGATCGCCGGGAGATCGAGGTGAAGAGAGTAAATACGGAGAACAACACTGCAGATCCACTCACGAAGGCCCTACCCCAGACTCAGTTCGAGCGGATGATCGAGATGATAGGTCTTCGATACGCCAGTACATGGCCTTAGTGCAAGTGGGAGATTGTTAGTGTATATGCCCTAGAGGCCATTACTGTATCATACTAGCTTGTATATTACTTAATGGAAGCTTGGGATATTCACAGTTGTATAGACAATCTTGCTCAAAATGGTAGTATGCTACTTGGTTTGTTTCTACTTCAATATGTGCATGTGTTTCTTTTAGCCTATCGCTTATACATATTAGTAGAGCCCTTAGGATCTTTGCTTGATTACCAGTGTTGTGATGGAAGTCACACTCGTAGGGGCTGGGTAATCCATAAGCACATCCTTATACAGGTCCCTAGTCGTAGGATTATCGAGACGAGGCATCGATACTCCGGAGTAGACTAGCGTATGCGCTTCTCATCCCAGCAGGGGAGATGGTCTGTCCCACAGCCATCAGTACGTCGTACTGGAGATAGTATGCGGGTGCTCGTTAGGTTACGAGTACACTGGACAGGACTCGTCAGGAACTGTTGGTTAGTATTATACCTATCGTCAGTTATCAGTTTCCAGGTGACATGAGTACAGCTTAGTCCGTTGACTTGACACTGTCACTTCGCCTCGAGTGTGTTTCCACTGTACTTAGATTACTATCCTACCACGGCTAAAAGGAGTCGTGCAAACAGGTAGTAGTTGGGTGCAGTCCCGAAGCACTTGGAGGCAGTGACGGTTAGATAGGATTCGTCTCTCCCGGTATTGGGGGTTGACATCGCGCTGTATCTAGAAGAGTCATTACACGAGTAGTCCCTGGCCAGGGCAAGCGAGGTATACTGGTAGGTTTCCAGTGTTATCTTAGGGTGTTCTGGGCTACACTCCGACATGACTTGTACCTCTATTAGGGGACTGACATTCACCACCCCCTAGGCCCGCCATGCGATGTATCAGACGAACAGACCGGACTGTATGGAGATTGTCACATACAGGCTCAGTAGGAGTTCGGATGGGTTTACCACCTCGGCCTTCTTATCGACATCTACCTGGGGACCGTTACGTACAGCTAGTGCCGCTTGCGGTATGTGGTTAAACCCACTGCCAGCGTAGTGTCGAGTCTTTAGAGTCCCACACAGAGAGTTTCCCTGCACTGAGTGAAACGTGTAGAGGCCGTATTGTTTTACGGCAGGGCTGCGATCACTTACGTGCACTTGTGTACGTATGCTGTTCGGGCAGGCAATACTAGTGGGCTTTGGTTTAAGCCAGATCCTAGTATTGCACGGATGGATTTGTTTTGTCTTCTGTGCATTCGCATTCTACGGAATGCGGATGCTGGTGTGTATGCACAGTTTTGAGGAGCGATAAAGGAGGAGGTGCCCCATTAGGGTTTTAGCAGTTGGTTCGGCCAAAACCGTTATGTGGCAGACTCATTAGGGTTTTGACAATTCGTTTGGTCAAAACCATTATGAGCCGGAGACATTGTTTACTAATCCTTTTAGTGATAGTTTAGTGATGGCTAATTGCATTGACCATTTGACCACCTTGACCTCTCTTGACTTTGTTGACCCGTTGACCGGAGTTGACCATTGACCTTCATGAGAGGTCTACACTCTTCTTTGGTTTTCTTTTTATTTCTTGAGTTATGAAAATGGTCAAGTCATTAGTGCCATCAACTTTATCATGATAGGATTAGCGATGATGGTTTTTGTGTATTATTGCAACCATGGTTCATTTTCTTTAGTTAATCATTTTCATTATTTTTTTCTCATTCTCTCTCTTGAAAGTGAGAAGAAAAGAAAAGCTCCATGGTTGCTTGATCTACTCCTTCTTCCTCCTCTTGATAAATTCTTTTGACCTCGTGTGTTGAGAGAAAAAGAATCCACATAGACAAACACTTCCATCTTTCTCTTCTATACAACCTAGGGCATCTAGACTAGCGATCTCGTTGCCCTAGTTGCCTCGGCTCGAGGTGGAGCTCGGTGTACAACTCTCGGGTGGATCGTCTTCGACTCAAGGAGGCCGCAGAGGTGACCTAGATCCGGATTGTTCCTTAGAGCTTGGACGGACGAGCGGGACCGCGGAATGAAGACCCGAAGGACCGGTTCCGTGAGGTATAATTTCTACGGCATAGTAGTTAAAGCCTCTAGTAGTTTGTTAGTTTCTAGTTTAGCAAAGATCAGGCTTTTAGTCCATGTTGCCTTGCGCCAAATAATTGTTTTTCGCCGTTTCCGCCTCCCCGTAAGAACCGGGGTGAGCAACGTGGACTTACAGCTGAGAAAGAATTCCATTCTCTTTTAAGTAGTCCAGAAACTCGGCACTCAAGTATTCACCACCTCGATCAGATCTCAGTGTCTTGATACTTTTTCCTGTTTGTTTTTCAACTTCATTCTTGTATTCCCGAAATTTCTCAAAGGCCTCGGATTTATGCTTCATCAGGAAGACATGTCCATACCTAGAGAAATCATCTGTGAAAGTAATGAAGTATGAATAACCACTTCGCGCATGTGTAGATATTGGACCACACACGTCACTGTGTATGAGTCCCAAGAGCTCGCTTTCTCTTTCTCCGTGTCCAGTGAACGGAGTCTTTGTCATCTTTCCCATGAGACAAGATTCACAAGTGGCATAAGACTGGTACTCGAACGGATTCAAGTATCCCTCTTTATGTAACTTAGTTAACCGTGTCTCATTAATGTAACCCAGTCTACAATGCCATAAGAAAGCCTGATTTGTTTCCGGAGACTTTCTTTTAAGTGTGTTCTGGACACTGAAAATCTGAGCTTGATTCAATACGTATATCCCGTTTTGTAATGTACCTGACCCAATCAGAACTTGATTTAGGTGGATGTGGACCACATCGCTTACAAAAGTAAAATCATATCCTTCCTTAGAAAGTAAGGATACAGATATGATATTACAAGTCGCACCTGGTACATACAAACAGTTACGCAGAATCAATATCTTCCCAGTTGTCAGTCCAAGATGATATAACCCTACGGATTCAGCGTTCATGCTCATTCCGTTAGCAACCCTGAGAATCATATCACCTATCCTGATAACCCTACGGTTTCTCAGAGCCTGTAATGAATTACAGATGTGAGATCCTGATCCGGTATCCAATACCCAGGAAGTAGGGTTAACTGACATACAGTTCTTTATTACAAACACACCCGAAGCCGAAGCCACAACATGCTTCGAATCCTGGCTACAGGCTTTGCTAGCCCTGTAATCATTCTGCCAATGTTCATTCCCGTAACAATAGGAATGTCCCTCCTTTACTACATCCAGTCCCAAAACTTTTGCCCTTCCCTTTCCTTCTACTTCCCTGGTTTCTTTCAGGGTATAAGCAGAGGGCAGAGACTGTAGAATCAAGTCAGTATTTGACCCGTTCTTCAACATGATCTTCAGGTCCGTGAGCTCAAAATAACTGGTCTCTGTAAGGACGTTGCCCCCTACAGATGACCCGATAGCCAACCTCGCTTGAAGCAATTCGTTCGAGGTCTCATATCTTGCGATACGAGATTGCTCTCCATATAAATCTTTGTTATGGAGGAAGACAGAAACTAAGTCCATCTTCTCGTGCTGCCTCTGGTATGCACCATCAACTGAGGCTAACACGAAGCACTTGGCTATCGCACAGTCTTTTTCCGATGTCTTACGGATATCAATATCCGTGACAGGGGAAACTGGTTCTGAGACGGCAGGGGTTTGATTAGTTAAGAGGTGTCCCAGCTTGTCATGGGTAATGCACATCTGGACAGACCTTTGCCAGTCATAACAGTCAGATTCAGTCATTTTATTATCTAGATGTAACCTATGTGCGGTCACTGGGTCGCTGCAATTAAGAGAGAGAGAAGAAAACACTCAGCATGATGCTCTTGCAAGTTTAGATTGGTTTTTAAATTAATCTAAACAGGATGGCTTCCACTGTTTCTCGAATCCCTCCTCAAACCAAAAAGGAAGAATTAGTCGGGATCAATCTCACCGTACAATACTTGCTTAACCGTTCAGCCAGGCCAGTGTTGGTACTTCGAGGGAGGTTTTCCAATGCTTTCGCGAAGTTCCTTAATTAAGTAACATCTTTTCCCTGTGGGCGTAGCCCCGCTAACACCTTTCTAAACACCTACTTGGTTTATAGCATTGATCGTTAAGTGAGAAAGTTCCCGAGGAGTAGCATATACTCACAGTAGGATCGGGATCCAAATATCATCGTGTAATAAAACTGAAGGAATCCTACCAGAATCATCATACTCCAAATGGTATGCAGCACTAGAAAGTTTCAGTTTCTTTAGAAACTCCCGATGTGGATTTTTTCCCCATGCTCTTATGACCTTGACTAAGGCCAACAAATCATAAGTCACATGTCAAGTTCTACCCGTCGTTGTCCAGGTTGATTTGAACCCACCCGTATATACCCTTGACTATGGCCAACAAAATAATACGACTGTCCCAAATCAACGCAACTATCTATGCAACATATGAATACCCACCAGCTACCAATCACTGTGCCTTGACTAAGACCAACAAACACAGCTTGAATACTATTGTATATTCATATGAAACGACGGAGGGCTACAAATGGTTTTGGTGAAATCGTGAACGTAGTGAACTTGATATAATCGAAGGAACCTTGATAGCTTTTAAAAGGAGTGGTTTAAGCTCCGCAATTTTAAAAGTTGTTTTGAAAAGAAACCGAGTGGTTTTGAAATTGTTCCAACGACATTACTTTGGTTTATTTTCTTGCATTAGTTTAATGCGTCCCATCATTTAATCCTACCATTGCAGAAAACAACGAAAATATAACGTACGCTTATGCCATCCGCATTCGCCACGGGGCCCCGTCATTACCCGTTAGGTTACTTAACTAACGACAGAGCGGGGGCTGGACTAGCACGGATGCAAAACATAAGCAACGCCTAAATAGATATCATATATAGATATTTACATTCGTCAGATGCAATGATAGCCATTCCAGATCACAGATGAACACATTGGATATACTAGGAATCTGTGTTTCGTTCAAGCCTGCAACGAAAAGCGGATTACACGGTCGCGATGAATAGCCAAGACCCCACTCTAGACCCCTACGGGTGCGGCAAACTACCCGCCAAATACCCGAAGTGAAGCAACCTCCCTCAACAACGTGAGTAGGCCACTCGGCACTTCGAGGTACCCAGTAGTTTGTGCACCCCACCTTGGGTCTATCCTAGGAGCAAAAACAGTAAAAGAAATAATATACAATGGCGGCTACAACCTCATCCCGGATGTGCGGCCATAAAAATAATATTACATCAATTACATATTACATCAAATGAAAAGTAAAGAAAACTCTCATCTCACAACCCCCCGGCTATTCATCCGCGATAATCCAACGAGTTCAGATACACAAACCATCAACATTACAGATCACAGATATGTATAACCCCCACTAATCGACGTATAGCGATTAGCAGACGTTCAATATATATATCACATCACAGATATAACCCATTAGCTAAAGTCTACAGAAGTTCGATCAAAATACGGATTTGTAACCACACCAAACACAAATTTGTTTTCTAGAAAATCTGGGCAGAAACAACATGTTCTAAAAATCCTAAAACAGCACACTGAGTACACTGCAGGAAAAATGAGCCACGGCTGAGTCAACTCGGCCGCGGATCCGCAGCAAGAAGCATGTTCTTGCCGTGGTTCCGCGGTGCGTTGACAGAGTCAGTGGACTATTTTTCTTGAGTGTTCATTAAAAACCCTGAGCTGATTTTTAGTGTATGTGAAATTAATTTTTGAACAGATTTAAAAATCGACAGAAAGTTCACTTTTACGACGTGTTTTGCGATTTTTTTCTCCGATCGAAATTCTAGATACTTTGCTAACATGCTAGTTTGTGTTTAGCTAGGCTCTGATACCACTGTAAGTCCACGTTACCCATCCCGGTTCTTTCGGGGATGCGGAAATGGTAAAAAACGATTTTTACGGTGAAGGTAACATGGACTTTAGAACAGGATCTTTGCTAAACAAACATCTAGCAACCTAACTACAAGTTTAACTACTATGTTAGGGGTTATACCTAGGTCTTGAACTCCTTCTCTTCTTGCTCCTTGGAGTGGTTGGATCGGCCTCACCTCGTCGTTTTCCTGTTTTCGAAGATGGATCCACCCGAAAGCTTCTACCTTGGGCTCCTACCTCAACCGAGAGGAAACTAAAGTCCTTGGCTTGCTAGACCTTGAACTTTAGAATGAGTAGAGAAGTGTTTTTAGGGTTTTATCTCAATGTCTCATGTTTCTCAACTCATGAGACATGAGAGCCTTGAGAGAGAGGAAGAGGGAGAGCTTGGATGAGAGAGAATGAGAATGATAGAATAAACTTGACTTTTTACAACCATGCTCTCAAAAAAGAAAATAATCATGATAACAATAATAATTAAGTATATGTGATGGTTCATATCAATGGCCATTATCATTTCATGCATTTAATGCATTTTGTAAACAACAAGCAAGCAAAAGTCATAGCCATGAAATGATAGCCATGAAATGATAGCCATGAAATGATGATGGTCAACAAGTCCAAAATAGTCAACCAGTCAACAAAATCAACAAGTCAACAAAAGTCAAACTTTCAACTCAACCATGGCACAATAATACTTAATTAATATTATTATTAATCATATTTCTTATTCTCATTAGGGTTTAGAAAAGGTCAACAGTCAACAACCCTAATGAGAATCCTCTGCCTCTGCCTCTGTCAACTGTGCATACACACCCGCATCCGTGCTCCGAGGAACACAAATACAATGAGATAAAACCAATCCCAAAACATATACTAGGATATGGCTTAAACCAAAGCCCGCTAGTAATAACTGCCCGGACACCAAACGTGCACAAGTGCACGGATGCGAACGAACCCTGTCGCAAAACCATGCGACCTCTACTCTGTTTTGCCCAAAGGCGAATAGCTCTCTGTGTGGAACTCTAAAGACTCGACACTACGCTGGCAGTGGGTTTAACCACAGGCCGCAAGCGGTACTAGCTGTACGTAACGGTCCCCAGGTAGATGCCGATAAGAAGACCGATGAGGTGAACCCATCCGAACTCCTACTGAGCCTGAATGTGACAATCTCCGTACAGTCCGGTCTGTTCGTCTGAGAATATCGCATGGCGAGACTAGGGGGTGGTGAACGTCAGTCCCTTAATAGTAGTACAAGTCGTGTCGGAGTGTAGCCCAGAACACCCTGAGACAACACTGGATAACCTACCAGTATATCTCGCTTGCCCTGGCCAGGGACTTTGTGTAATGGCTCTCTTAAACACAGCACGATATCAACCCCCAATACCGGGAGAAACGAATCCTGTATAACCGTCACTGCCTCCAAGTGCTTCGGGACTGCACCCAACTCCTACCTGTTTGCACGACTCATTTGAGCCGTGGTAGGGTAGCAATCTAAGAACAGTGGAAACACACTCGAGGCGAAATGACAGTGTCAAGTCAGCGGACTAAGCTGTGCTCATATCACCTGGGAACTGATAACTGACGATAGGTATAGTACCAACCAACAGTTCCCGATGAGTCCTGTCCAGTGTACTCGTAACTTAACGAGCACCCGCATACTATCTCAAGTACGACGTACTGACGGCTGTGGGACAGACCATCTCCCCTGCTGGGATGAGAAACGCATACGCTAGTCTACTCCGGAGTATCGATGCCCCGTCTCAATAATCCTATGACTAGGGACCTGTATAAGGATGTGCTTGTAGATTACCCAGCCCCCACTAGTGTGACTGCCATCACAACGCTGGTAATCAAGCAAAGATCCTAAGGGCTCCACTAATGTGTATAGGCGATATGCTAAAAGAAACACATACACACATTAAAGTAGAAACAAACCAAGTAGCATACTACCATTTCGAGCAAGATTGTCTATACAACTGTGAATATCCCAAGCTTCCATCAAGTAATATACAAACTAGTATGATACATTAATGGCCTCTAGGGCATATACACAAACATATGGGAGTCATATGCGTGATATTACTGATTATTAGCGAGCGACTCGGGCCCGTGTTCCCTTGCCCCTGGGGCCCTACCCTTGGGTGGAGGATACTCACGAGTGGTTGACTCTCACACTTGGACAGACGATAGGTTTAGCGACCTGGATAGTGATACTTAGAGACCGTTAGGTGTAGTGGTATGCATTGATTACTGACTCGATACACATGCCTTACTATTTACCCGCTTTACCGTTTAACTGTACTGGTTCCTTCATGCTCATATCATCACTTCATGCTTGTTGTTTCATATTCATCATTATTACACATGTTACATATGTATTTATATTTATTGCTATTTTGTCGCTCTGACGAACTGAGTATGCATGCTCAGAGGGAGAAGTGGATTTAACTTGGACCAGGACCTGACGTACCTCGAGGACATTCCGGATATCTAGATCAGCGACTCAGAGCTATACTTCCTTGATCTCTATCTGGTTAGTTTTTGTATTTGTTTTGATTTAGTGACTGCATTTCTCATTACCTGTGCATTGATTACTGATTACCACGTAAAGCTAGAAGCCGAAGTGTGACTACGGCAGGATGTTTTCTCGACCGTAGGAGTATGGCTTGCCTTGTCAACCCCTCGTATTCTGTATTTTGGGAAGCGTGGCGTGACAATGTGACCATTTATCCACTAATTTGGATTTACTTTAAATAATTAAACCCCACATTATAATTAGTATGGTGTAAGTCTCATACACCCATGTAGTGTGTATCAATAACCATGACACAAAAATAACACAATTAATATATATCACATTTATATTAAGTGTGCACATGTGAGAAAAATAAATGCTTAAGTGAGCTAATATTAGTTAATGTAAACTAGTATATCAAATATACAATTATACACTAAATTATCAAATCAACACTTGATTTAATAATCCGGTTATATCACATATAACCGATTAATATTAAATGTACCAACTTATCGAATCAACACTTGATTCGATAACTAGGCTATATCACATATAACCTACCGATACAAATATCACGAGAATAGAATACGGTATCACATGCTCGTATCATTCTCGGTCCCACACATATCACATATGTGCTCCTACTTCATTTTGCCTGAGCCGGTAAAACCTCTATGTAAGACTCTAAAGACTCGTCAATACGCCGGTAGTAGGTAATGATCACATCAAACATCCATAAGCCGTCAGCGGTACTAGCTAGACATAACGGCTACCCAGATATTGAGCGATCAGAAAATCAACAAGCAAGCCCGCTCTAGCTCCTGTAAAGCCTGTCAGTAACACTACCGTACAGTCCGGTCTCTTCGTCTAAGATGTCGCATATCAAGTCTAGGGGTGGTAAACGTCAGACCCCAATAATTTGATAAGTCATGCCGATACGAGGCTCATAACGGGTCGAGAAACTACTGGTAACACTTACCAGTAAATCTCTAAATCAGCCCTGGCCAGAGACTTCCCTGTTATGGCCAATCGAGCACAGCACGACATCTACCCCTAATACCGGGAGAGACGAAATCCCCTTCTATCGCTCATTGCCTCCATGTGACTCGGGAATGTATCCAAAAACCACCGTTTTTCACGTCCTATTGAACGTGGTATGGTGGAAATCAAAGCACAGTGGGAATCACACAAGACTCTATGATGATCTCGGGTTGACAGACTAACCTGTACCAGTATCACCAGAGAACTGCCATCTGACGTGAGGTATAATACTATTTGGGAGTTCTCGACGAGTCCGTCCAGTGTATCCAGTCTCCACTGAGCACCCGTATATCATCTCTGATGTCAAACACCAATGGATATGGGATCATCCATCGCCCATCTGTATGGGTCGAGAAGCTATACGCTAGTCTATTCTGGTATATCGATGCCCCGTCTCGATATACCCACGGCTAGGGACATTAAAGGATGTACTTACCGACTACCTTTATCCCACTAGTATGATCCACATCATAATCCAGGTAGTCAAGTACACATCCTAAGGGCTTTACCAACATGTTACAGAGAGACAATCAGCGTACATGTTAAGATAAAGAGTAATCAGATAGCATACTATCATGTCGAGCAAGAAAGTCCTCCCTATATATGTCCAAGAATCCACTACAATATACATCTCATGTACAGTAATGGCCTCTAGGGCATACATATAACTAACAGAACGCTATCTTGCAAATATCTTCTAATTTCACCCGAACTTGATGATATCCGGATCACAAATCCAACTTCGAGAATACCCTCGCGCCACTGAGTTGATCGAATAATTCGCCGATCCGAGAGATTGGGTACTTGTTTTTAATAGTCACACGGTTTAATTCTTTATAATCGATGCATATCCTCCGCGTGTCATCCTTCTTCTTGACTAGAAGAACTAGAGCTCCCCATGGTGAACCGCTGCTACGAATTCAACATTTTTCCAGTAATTCGGAAAGCAGATTCTTTACCTCTTCTAGTTCCACCGGCGCCATCGGATAATAAGCCTTTGAAATCGGCGCTGCTCTAGAAATGAGATCAGTCGCGAACTCCACATCTCGTTTTGGCGGTAATCCCGAGATGTCCTCGAACACATCCATGAAATCCCGAACTGCTATCAGCGCTTCATCTGCAACTTGTTTATGAACTTCACCTTTCAGTAAACGGTTTCCTTCATCATGAATTTTCAAGTTTGTTCTAAGACTTGTGGGTTATTAGCCCACCGCTCTTCCGCTGCGTTACTTTGAGGCGGGTTGGTCAAAACTTCTTCAATCAACCATCTGATCGGCCTTGAAGCGGTCTGTACCAGCTCTCGCTGGGGTTAATCTCAAACTACTGCAATCATCATATGTCCTCCTATGTTTCTCCTTATTCTTTGAAACGTAGACGGATTGGTCCTAATTAGATGAGAGGAAAGATATAATGTGGTTGCTGGATTGAAGCCCACGATAAGATATAAACACGTAAACAATGATGTCGAGAGGAAACAAGGTAATACAATGACTATAAGTCAAGAAAATAAACCAAAATAGGACTCCAGGTTACCAAAAATAGAGTGCCGCATTGTAATCATGTTGCGGTACATAGTTACAATCACATAACTCCATTCAAGTCGTCCAAATTCTAATATCATAATCGAAAGAATAAGAAAGGAGAAACAATAAGGAATCAGGAGGATTCTAAGTTGAGATGTAAAGTCATTTCCATAACGTCAAGATAAAAGAGTTAAGGGAAAGATAAGATTTAAGAATTTAAATGACAAGACAATAATGTGGCAGGACATGTTCCTAAAATCCTAGTTTCATGGTTAGTGTATTGGGTCCAATACCCAACTATAAAAGAATCAAACCCAGCTAACCTATAACCTATGGCTCTGATACCAAACAAACCGTCACGTCCCGTTTCCCAAGATACGTAAACTACGGCACGCGACAGAGCCAACCATGCTACCTGTGGTTGGAAATCATCCCTCCATAGTCATATTACAGCTGTCTATAGGATATCAAAAACAGAAAATATATAATCTATCCAGTACATGTCCATTTACCACAGTAAATAGAGTCAAGAAAATGCATAAGCGGAAACGAATCAAGCTCCAATAAACAACATCTGAAAACACGTTCCAATATGGGCTCACATCAAAAGAAATAAAACTGCGGAAATAAATAAACTAAAAGTCTAAAACTAAATAGGTTGCTCCTCGTTGCTCGGCTTGATTGCTAAAATATTCTTGATCCGCCTACAATAAAGGTAGAGGAATTGGGACTTGCAAAAACTAGACGTTACTGTGTCATAAATATCAAGAAACGGTAACGACCAGGATAGAATAATATAAGTAACCATGAATATAAATGAATAACATGTATATGAAACAGTGAGGTATGTGTATGTATGGGTGTGTGATCTAAAGTCTGTGCTTCTAGGTTATCTACTCTAAAAGTCTTTGAAATCAATTTAATGGAATCGTCAATATAACTCAATAGTATCTTGTGCGTGATCGGGACCACGGTCAAGACTCTCAGGCTGAATCCGAGACGTGCTTCTAGGCAGTAAACATGTAACATGTACAGACGAATGATGTCAGTGTTAGTTATGTGTATGCCCTAGAGGCCATTGTTGTACATATGATGTATATTATAATGGATGCTTGGACATATATAGAGAGGACTTTCTTGCTCGTCATGATAGTATGTTATCTGGTTGCTCTTTATCTTAACATGTTGACTTATATCAGAATACTGTCTTGTGATCACATGTTGATAAAGCCCTTAGGATGACTACTTAACTACTGGGACTATGATGGAGATCATACTAGTGGGGCCTGAGTAGTCCACAAGTACATCCTATAATTGTTCCTAGTCGAGAGTGTATCGAGATATGGCATCGATACTCCAGAGTAGACTAGCATATACGTATCTTGACCTATATGATGGGCGATGGATGATCCCAAATCCATTGGTGTTTGACATCAAGGATGGTATACGGGTGCTCAGTGGAGACAGGGTACACTTAACAGACTCCCCGAGATCTCTTTGTTGGTATTATACCTATCGTCAGATAGCAGTTCTCTGGTGACACTGGTACCAGTTATTCTATAGACCCGAGATCGTCATAGAGTCTTGTGTGATTCCCACTGTGCTTTTATTTCCACCTTACCACGTTCAAGAGACCGTGCAAAATGGTGGCTTTTGGGTACAGTCCCGAATCACATGGAGGCAATGAGCGATAGGAGGGGTTTCGTCTCTCCCGGTATTGGGGGTTGATGTTGCGCTGTGCTCGATTGGCCATAACTGGAAATCCCTGGCCAGGGTTGCTGAGATTTACTGGTAAGAGTTATCAGTAGTTTCTCGAACCGTTATGGACCTCACATCGGTACGACTTATCGATTACTGGGGTCTGACGTTTACCACTCCTAGACTAGATATGCGGCATATCAGACGAAGAGACCGGAATGTACGGTAGTGTTACTGATTAGATTTACAGGAGTTAGAGCAGACTTGCTTGTTGATCTTCTGATCGTTCAATACCCGGGTGGCCATTACGTTTAGCTGACCGCTTGCGGCTTGTTGGTGTTTGATGTGATCATCACCTACTGCCGGCATATTGACGAGTCTTTAGAGTCCTACATAGAGGTTTCCTGGCTCAGGCGAAACGGAGTAGGAGCACATATGTGATATGTGCGGGATCGAGATTGATACGCGTATGTGATACCGTATTCTATTCTCGCGATATGTGATATCGTCCGGTTATATGTGATATAGCCGGATTCTCAGATCAAGTGTTGATTCTGTAAGTCCATATTGCGACCCCCGGTGCTTACGGGGAGGCGGAAACGGTATAAAAAAAACGAATTTTTATCGCAAGAGGCAACATGGACTAAACATGGTCGGGATCGTTGTCTAAACTTGAACTAGTATTCTAGCTAAAGAGAGTTAGCTACTATGGAAGATGGTTATACCTAACTTGAACTCCTTCTTCTTCAAACCTTGTAGAGGTTGATGGTTCTCTTTACGTCGCCTTCTCCCGTCGAAGATGGATCCACCTCGAAGGTTCGTCTTTGGGCTCTTCCTCGATCTTTGAGTGAACTAGGGTTTTCGGTTTGCTAAACCATCATCCTAGAATGAGTAGAGAGAGATTAGGGTTTGCTTTTTTATCTAAAGAGAATGATTCTCAACACATGAGAAGGTTTCTCTTTTCAAGAGGAAGAAGAAGAGGAAAATGAGGAGAGAGAGAGGTTATGATAGAATGAGCTCAATTATTTCTTCTTGCAACCATATTGCAAAAGAAATGAATTATCTAAATGATAATAATTGAAAATGAGAATAGTTGATGGTAGTATTTTGAATGACCACAACCATGCTTCATTTAATGAAAAGTAAGCATGAATCAAGGAAGACTTTCAAGGCATGAAAGTGGTCAATGGTCAACGAGTCAACCAAGGTCAACAAGTCAACAATAACAACCATAACATAATTCTCATTTAATTATTATTATTAATAGATAATATATAAATCCATTAGGGTTTGGAAAATGATAACTGTCAACTGTGCATACGCACCCGATCCGAAACCCTAATGAAAAACCTCATTCTCCGCCTCAAGCAACTGTGCATACACACCTGCATTCTCGTTCCGAAAAACAAGAATACCAAGATATAAAAGCAACCCCATAAACTTATACCAGTATCTGGCTCAAACCAGAGCCTGCCAGTATAATCCGTCCGGACTCCAAACGTGCACAAGTGCGCGGATGAGAACGAACCCTGTCGCAAAACCATGCGACCTCTACTCTGTTTTGCCCAGAGGCGAATACCCTCTGTGTGGGACTCTAAAGACTCGACACTACGCTGGCAGTGGGTTTAACCACAGACCGCAAGCGGCACTAGCTGTGCGTAACGGTCCCCAGGTAGATGCCGACAAGAAGGCTGACGAGGTGAAACCCCATCTGAACTCCTACTGAGTCTGAATGTGACATTCTCCGTACAGTCCGGTCTGTTCGTCTGATACATCGCATGGCGGGCCTAGGGGGCGGTAAACGTCAGTCCCCCAATAGCGGTACAAGTCGTGCCGGAGCGAAGCCCAAAACACCCTGAGATAACACTGGAAACCTACCAGTATATCTCGTTTGCCCTGGCCAGGGACTACTCGTGTAATGGCTCTCCTAGACACAGCGCGATGTCAACCCCCAATACCGGGAGAGACGAATCCTGTCTAACCGTCACTGCCTCCAAGTGCTTCGGGACTGCACCCAACCACCACCTGTTTGCACGACTCCTTTGAGCCGTGGTAGGGTAGTGATCAAAGTGCAGTGGGAACACACTCGAGGCGAAGTGCCAGTGTCAAGTCAGCGGACTAAGCTGTACTCATGTCACCTGGGAACTGACGACTGACGATAGGTATAATACCAACCTGTCAGTTCCCGACGAGTCCTGTCCAGTGTACTCGTAACCCAACGAGCACCCGTATACTATCTCCAGTACGACGTACTGATGGCTGTGGGACAGACCATCTCCCACACTGGGATGAGAAGCGCATACGCTAGTCTACTCCGGAGTATCGATGCCCTGTCTCGATAGTCCTGCGACTAGGGACCTGTATAAGGATGTGCTTATAGATTACCCAGCCCCCACTAGTGTGACTGCCATCACAACGCTGGTAATCAAGCAAAGATCCTAAGGGCTCCACTAATGCGTATAAGTGATATAGTAAAATAAACACAAGTACACATTGAAGTAGAGACAAACCAAGTAGCATACTACTATTTTGAGCAAGATTGTATATACAAGGTGAATATCCCAAGCATCCATTAAGTAATATACAAACTAGTATGATACAGTAATGGCCTCTAGGGCATATACACTAACAATCTCCCACTTGCACTAAGGCCACGTACTGGCGTATCGAAGACCTATCATCTCGATCAGCCGCTCGAACTGAGTCTGGGGCAAGGCCTTGGTGAATGGATCTGCAGTGTTGTCTTCTGAAGCGACTCTCCGAACCTCGATCTCCTTGCGATCCACGATCTCCCTGATCAGGTGATACCGCCTCAAGATGTGCCTGGATCTCTGATGGGACCTCGGTTCCTTCGCTAAAGCTATAGCCCCATTGTTGTCGCAATACAGAGGTATTGGATCAACAATGGACGGAACCACCTGTAGTTCTTTCAAGAACTTCCTCATCCAGACAGCTTCTTTTGCGGCATCAGATGCAGCGATGTATTCCGCTTCCATCGTCGAGTCTGCAACGGTTTCCTGTTTGGAACTCTTCCAACACACCGCCCCTCCATTGAGGGTAAAGACAAACCCCGACATGGACTTGGAATCATCCTTGTCACTCTGGAAGCTGGAGTCAGCAAAGGCCTCGATCTGGAGGTCTTTTCCGCCATACACCAAGAACATCTCCTTAATCCTTCTCAGGTACTTGAGAATGTTCTTTACCGCTATCCAGTGTTTCTCCCCAGGGTTTGACTGATACCTGCTTACCACACTCAGTGCATAAGCTACATCCGGTCTGGTACACAACATCGCATACATTATAGAGCCTACCGCAGAAGCGTAGGGTATAATAGACATGCGATCCCTCTCCAAATCAGTCTTGGGAGACATCTCTTTAGAGAGGGTGATCCCGTGACAAGCCGGTAGGTTACCGCGCTTGGAATCTTCCATACTGAATCTCTTCACTATGGTGTCAATATACCTGGACTGAGAAAGTCCCAATATCCTCTTGGATCTATCACGATGGATCCGGATCCCCAGGATGTATGAGGCATCACCCAGGTCTTTCATGGAGAACCTTTGTGACAAGAACCCCTTGACAGATTGTAGCATAGGAATGTCATTTCCTATTAAGAGAATGTCATCCACGTATAAAACGAGGAATACTACAGTTCTCGCTACAAATCTACTATAGATGCATGGTTCATCTGGATTTTTGATAAAGCCAAATTCTTTGACCGTCTCATCAAAACAGATGTTCCAACTCCGCGATGCCTGCTTTAGTCCATAGATGGACTTAAGCAACTTGCACACCTTCCCGCTGCTCCCACTCTGAATGAAGCCCTCTGGCTGGTCCATATAGACACACTCCTCTAAATTTCCATTTAGAAAAGCTGTCTTTACGTCCATTTGCCAGATCTCATAATCGTGGAAGGCAGCGATGGCAAGAAGGATCCGAATGGATTTCAGCATGGCTACTGGAGAAAAGGTTTCGTCATAGTCCAAGCCAGGTCTTTGACGGAAACCCTTTGCTACCAGCCTAGCTTTATAGGTCTCAACCTGTCCATCTACACCAATCTTCCTTTTGAAGATCCACTTGCATCCTACGGGTTTTACCCCGTCTGGAGCAATGTCCAACGTCCATACCTTGTTGGTGTACATGGACTCCATTTCGGTCCGCATTGCATCCAGCCATTTCACCGAGTCAACGCTCTGAACGGCCTGCTGGAAGCTAGTAGGCTCATCATAATCTATGATGCAATCCTCTCTATCCCCGTCTATGAGAAAACCGTAGTATCTCTCGGGCGGATGAGACTGCCTACTACTTCTGCGGAGTGGCGTAGGAATGTCCTGTTCTGTTGAACCCTCTGGTTCCACTAAGCTTTCAGTGACAGTCTGTGGTTCTGGAACTTCTTCCAGTTCTACTGCGCTCCCACTAATTTCCTTTTCCAAGAACTGGTGTTCTAGAAAGTGGGCATTGCGAGAAACAAGGACTTTTTGTTCCTCTGCGTAGTAGAAAAGATACCCCCTGGTGCTCTTTGGGTATCCCACAAACTTGCACAGCACTGAGCGTGCCTCGAGTTTGTCCGCATGCTGCTTTTTGACAAAAGCTGGACATCCCCAGATCTTCAGATATTGAAGATATGGTTTCTTCCCACTCCACATTTCATATGGGGTGGTAGGCACAGTCTTAGTCGGAACTCGGTTCAAAAGGTATGCAGCTGATTCTAGCGCATACCCCCAGAATGATCGCGGTAACTCAGCGTTACTCATCATGGACCGAACCATATCCAATAGGGTTCGGTTCCGTCTCTCCGATACACCGTTATGTTGCGGAGTGTATGGAGGAGTAAGCTGAGAGAGAATACCATTCTCTTTTAAGTAGTCCAGGAACTCGGCACTTAAGTATTCTCCACCTCGATCCGATCTTAGAATCTTAATACTTTTGCCGGTCTGTTTCTCTACTTCATTCTTATACTCCTGGAATTTTCCAAAGGCTTCGGACTTATGCTTCATTAAGAAGATATGACCGTACCTAGAGAAGTCATCCGTAAAAGTAATGAAGTAAGAATGTCCGCTTCGGGCATGTGTAGACATTGGACCGCACACGTCACTGTGTACGAGTCCCAAGAGCTCGCTCGCTCTTTCTCCATGTCCAGTAAACGGAGTCTTTGTCATCTTTCCCTTGAGACAGGACTGACAAGTGGCATACGACTGATATTCGAACGCATTCAAATACCCTTCTGTATGTAACTTCGTCAACCTTCTCTCATTGATGTGACCCAATCTACAATGCCATAAGAAAGTCTGGTTTATTTCTGGAGACTTTCTTTTGTGTGTATTCTGGACATTAAAAATCTGTGGTTGGTTCAATACGTATATACCATTACTCAAAGTACCTGACCCAATCAAAACTTGATTAAGGCGAATGTTTACAACATTACTTACAAACGCAAATTCATAACCTTCTTTAGAAACTAAAGATACAGAAATGATATTACAAGTTGCGTTGGGTACAAAAAAGCAATTACGCAAAACCAAAACATGTCCATCTGACATTCCCAGGTGATAGTCCCCCACGGCTTTAGCATCCATGCTAGCTCCGTTCGCAACTCTGAGGGTCATGTTACCTGCCTTCAAGTCCCTACGGTTTCTCAACGCCTGCAAAGAATTACAGATATGAGATCCTGATCCGGTATCCAATACCCAGGAAGTAGAGTTTATTGAAAGACAGTTTTCAATAACATACACACCTGAAGCTGAAGCTGCAACCTGCTTCAATTCCTGTGTTCTGGCCTTCCAGGCCCTGCAATCATTCTTCCAGTGTCCTTTCTTATGACAAAAGAAGCATTCTTCCTTATCCACAAGCTTTCCCGCTATCTTTGTTGCTTTTCCTTTTCCCTTCGTATCCACTTTACTAACACCGCCCCTTGGTTTGGCGGGGGCTTTCTTCTTCTTTCCCTTGGCTTTCGCCTTGGACCTAGAAGAAGATGATCCTCCTACAAACAAAGTGGATGTTTCCCTACCTTTCTGTAGGGTGCCCTCTGCGCTCCTCAGCAGGTTGAGGAGCTCTGAAAGTTCAACCTCCTTTTCTTGTAGGTTGAAATTCATTATAAACTGGGCGTAAGTGGAAGGAAGGGACTGGAGAACTATATCCGTATATAGCTCACTCTCCAATGTGATCCCTAGGTCAGCGAGCTCCTCAATGTAGCCGATCATCTTTAGCACGTGCTCGGCTACTGATGATCCGACGGCCATTCTTGTCGAAAACAACTTTTTCGACGCTTCGTATCTTGCGATACGTGATTGCTCTCCATACAGTTCTTTTGTATGGAGCAATATGGACTCCATGTCCATATTCTCATGCCTCCTCTGATGTTCGTTGTCCATCGAGGCAAGCAGGAGGCACTTGGCCTTCGCGCTATCAATCTCCCAAGTCTTGCGGATTTCCTTATCCGCGACGCTGGAAGTTGGACCAGGGACAGGGGGAGCTTTGGTGGTAAGAAGATACCCCAGCTTGTCATAAGTGATTGCTATCTTGACATTCCTTAGCCAATCTTTGTAGTTTGGCCCTGTCAGCTTGTTTTTATCTAGGAGTAACTTAAGTCCAGTCATGTTGATTGGTCGCTGCAATTAGGAGAGAGAAGAAGAAACACTCAGCATGATGCTCTTGCAAGTTTAGAGTGGTTTTTAATTTGTCTAAACAGGATGGCTCCCACTGTTTCTCGAATCCCTCCTCAAACCATAAAGGAAGAATTAGTCAGGATCAATCCCACCGTACAATACTTGCTTAACCGTTCAGCCAGGCTGGTGTCGGTACTTCGAGGGAGGTTTTCCAACGCTTTCGCGAAGTTCCTTAATTAAAGAACCTCTTTTCCCTGGGGGCGTAGCCCCGCTAACACCTTTCTAGGCACCTACTAGGTTTATAGCATTGATCGTTAAGTGAGAAATTTCCCGAGGAGTAGCATATACTCACAGTAGGATCGGGATCCAAATATCATCGCGTGACGAAACTGAAGGAATCCTACCAGAATCATCACACTCCAAATGGTATGCAAATCTAGCAAGTTTCAGTACTTATGAAACTCCCGATGTGGATTTTTGCCCCATGCTCTTATGACCTTGGCGTGAGGTCAAAATGTCATAAGTCACATGTCAAGTTCGTCCCATCATTATCCAGGTTAATTTGAATCCACCCGTACATACCCTTGACGTAGGCCAAAATGGCAGTACGACTGTTTCAAACCAACGCATTCTATCTATGCAACAGATAAATATCCGGCAGCTACCAATCACTATGCCTTGGCGTGAGGTCAAAATACATAGCTTGAATACTACCGAATATTTAACTGAAATGATGGAGGGCTACGGATGGTTTTGGCAAAACCGTGAACGTAGTGAACTTGATTTGGTCGATGGAACGAGATAGCTTTTAAAAGGAGTGGCTCAAGCTCCGCATTTTAAAAGTTAGTTTTGAAAAGAACCGAGTGGTTTTTCGAAAGTGTTCCAACGACTTTAACTTGGTTTATTATCTTGCATTAGTTCTTTTAATGCGTGATATTCTTGCATTAGTACTTTTAATGCGTCCCATCATTTAAATCCTACCATTGCAGAAAACAACCAAAATATGACGTACGCTTATGCCATATGCATTCGCCACGGGGCCCCGTCATCACCCGTTAGGTTACTTAACTAACGACAGAGCGGGGGCTGGGCTAGCGCGGCTGTAAAACATAAGCAACGCCTAAATAGAAAGCAATGATAGACATTACAGATCACAGATGAATACATTGGATATACTAGCAATCCGCATTTCTTTCGAGCCTGAAACGAAAAGCGGATAACACGGTCGCGGTGAATAGCAAATACCCCACCCAAGACCCCTACGGGTGCGGCAAACTACCCGCCAAGTTCCCGGTAGTTTGTGCACCCCACCATGGGTCTATCCTAGGAGCAAAAACAGTAAAAAGAATTATACAATGACGGCTACAACCCCGACCCGGTTGTGCGGCCAAACAAATAATATAATTACATCAATTTACATTTACAAATGAATGAAAGAAAAACAAAAGCTCATCTCACATCCAACCCCGGCTATTCACCCGCGACAGTCCAACACATTCATATACACATTCCAGCACATTACAGATCATGTATAACCCCGACTAATCGACTTATAGCGATTAGCCGACGTTCAATACATGCAAACATCACAGATATAACCAATATAGCCAAAGTGTAGTGAAGTTCGGAAAAATACGGAATTATAGGACCCCAAAAGGAAATTTCTTTTCTGGAAAATCTGGGTACATATAATATATCTCAAAAATCCCAAAACCAAAAACTACAGACACTGCACGAAAAACGAGGCGCAGAAGACGACAAAGCGCGGCGGTTCCGCGGCACGAGCCTACCTCGTGCCGCGGATGCGCGGCGCTTTGAGCTCCTCACTGGATCGTTTTTCATGAGTATTCTTAGAAAAGCCTGAGATGATTTTACAAATATAAATTTTTTCATTTTGAGCCAAAAAAATTTCAACAGAAACTCAGGTTTTTCAAAAATACGGTTTTAGGGTTTTTACGGTTCCGAACTTCGTTACACTTCACTACCAAGCTAGTTTAAGTTTAGTTAGGCTCTGATACCACTGTAAGTCCATATTGCGACCCCCGGTGCTTACGGGGAGGCGGAAACGGTATAAAAAAAACGAATTTTTATCGCAAGAGGCAACATGGACTAAACATGGTCGGGATCGTTGTCTAAACTTGAACTAGTATTCTAGCTAAAGAGAGTTAGCTACTATGGAAGATGGTTATACCTAACTTGAACTCCTTCTTCTTCAAACCTTGTAGAGGTTGATGGTTCTCTTTACGTCGCCTTCTCCCGTCGAAGATGGATCCACCTCGAAGGTTCGTCTTTGGGCTCTTCCTCGATCTTTGAGTGAACTAGGGTTTTCGGTTTGCTAAACCATCATCCTAGAATGAGTAGAGAGAGATTAGGGTTTGCTTTTTTATCTAAAGAGAATGATTCTCAACACATGAGAAGGTTTCTCTTTTCAAGAGGAAGAAGAAGAGGAAAATGAGGAGAGAGAGAGGTTATGATAGAATGAGCTCAATTATTTCTTCTTGCAACCATATTGCAAAAGAAATGAATTATCTAAATGATAATAATTGAAAATGAGAATAGTTGATGGTAGTATTTTGAATGACCACAACCATGCTTCATTTAATGAAAAGTAAGCATGAATCAAGGAAGACTTTCAAGGCATGAAAGTGGTCAATGGTCAACGAGTCAACCAAGGTCAACAAGTCAACAATAACAACCATAACATAATTCTCATTTAATTATTATTATTAATAGATAATATATAAATCCATTAGGGTTTGGAAAATGATAACTGTCAACTGTGCATACGCACCCGATCCGAAACCCTAATGAAAAACCTCATTCTCCGCCTCAAGCAACTGTGCATACACACCTGCATTCTCGTTCCGAAAAACAAGAATACCAAGATATAAAAGCAACCCCATAAACTTATACCAGTATCTGGCTCAAACCAGAGCCTGCCAGTATAATCCGTCCGGACTCCAAACGTGCACAAGTGCGCGGATGAGAACGAACCCTGTCGCAAAACCATGCGACCTCTACTCTGTTTTGCCCAGAGGCGAATACCCTCTGTGTGGGACTCTAAAGACTCGACACTACGCTGGCAGTGGGTTTAACCACAGACCGCAAGCGGCACTAGCTGTGCGTAACGGTCCCCAGGTAGATGCCGACAAGAAGGCTGACGAGGTGAAACCCCATCTGAACTCCTACTGAGTCTGAATGTGACATTCTCCGTACAGTCCGGTCTGTTCGTCTGATACATCGCATGGCGGGCCTAGGGGGCGGTAAACGTCAGTCCCCCAATAGCGGTACAAGTCGTGCCGGAGCGAAGCCCAAAACACCCTGAGATAACACTGGAAACCTACCAGTATATCTCGTTTGCCCTGGCCAGGGACTACTCGTGTAATGGCTCTCCTAGACACAGCGCGATGTCAACCCCCAATACCGGGAGAGACGAATCCTGTCTAACCGTCACTGCCTCCAAGTGCTTCGGGACTGCACCCAACCACCACCTGTTTGCACGACTCCTTTGAGCCGTGGTAGGGTAGTGATCAAAGTGCAGTGGGAACACACTCGAGGCGAAGTGCCAGTGTCAAGTCAGCGGACTAAGCTGTACTCATGTCACCTGGGAACTGACGACTGACGATAGGTATAATACCAACCTGTCAGTTCCCGACGAGTCCTGTCCAGTGTACTCGTAACCCAACGAGCACCCGTATACTATCTCCAGTACGACGTACTGATGGCTGTGGGACAGACCATCTCCCACACTGGGATGAGAAGCGCATACGCTAGTCTACTCCGGAGTATCGATGCCCTGTCTCGATAGTCCTGCGACTAGGGACCTGTATAAGGATGTGCTTATAGATTACCCAGCCCCCACTAGTGTGACTGCCATCACAACGCTGGTAATCAAGCAAAGATCCTAAGGGCTCCACTAATGCGTATAAGTGATATAGTAAAATAAACACAAGTACACATTGAAGTAGAGACAAACCAAGTAGCATACTACTATTTTGAGCAAGATTGTATATACAAGGTGAATATCCCAAGCATCCATTAAGTAATATACAAACTAGTATGATACAGTAATGGCCTCTAGGGCATATACACTAACAGATTCGATAAAATGATATATATATATATATATATATATATATATATATATATATATTATATGCTCACTTAAGTATTTATTATTCTCACTTTTAATACATTTAACATATATGTGTGATATATGTTTATTGTATTGTTTTCTTTTGTTACATAAATATTATATATGTGATATATAATATTGTGACATGCTTGGTTACACATGCAACATGTATGTATGAGACTCATACTATGTAGGGGTTTATGTTATGGTTTCATTTATTATTAAGTAATCACAAATTAGTGGATTTAATCAAAGCTAGAAGCTTGGAGAAACTTGTAGATAAGCATTGACTTAGTCCACTCTTTTGTTTCTACTTAAGATATTTTTTGACCTAACCATTAATCCCTTACCATGGTTAACTTTCTACATGAGTTACTATATGGTTGATATACTCACCCATGGTTGCATTTGAACCACATGAGATATTTTCATCACTTCATCTCATTCATTCATCTTCTTCTTTCTCATCTCATTTTAGCTCTCTTGACTTTGAGATCAAGAAGAAAAATAGTAAGAAATTAAATTCTAAAGTGAGAAAAATTCCTACATCATCATCCTCTTCTATACTAGCCATATAGATTAGTGTGTTAGCTTCACTAATTCCGTATTAATGAAGAGAGAGCTTGAGTCCTTGTTTCCTCGACGTAGATCATCATAGACTTTGAAGACTTCAAGCAAGGATGCATCATACATCTTGTGGAGCCTCTCAAGAGTTCGGAAGCTCGTTGATCGCAGTGAAGGGACCACTACTTGGAGCTTGTGAAGTGAAGGAGCGGACTACAAAGGTTGTAATCCCTAATCACTTAGAAGTAAAGTTGTTTACTTGATGTTTCCGTATGAATCTATAGTTAAAGATCTTGGTTAGGGTTGTTTAAGCATGGCAAAATTTTAATTTGGCATGGATTATGCCACCCGAAACCTTGTTGTTGTGCTTAGGAACCCTACAGTCAGCAGCAGCATCCCGGGGCTGGCCGAGCCCGTAAAGACTGATCAGTATAAGTATCAAATTGTTGAGTCACAAGTCAGGTTTCATTATTGATTTTCCCTTACTCCCCACGTTGTGTTTTCAAGTCAGGTATTTATGATATGAATCTAATGCCAACACAGGATCAAGCAGGTACAGGTTTTGTCTTTGCAGACAACAAGTCACGTCCGTTAGGACAACAAATCAGGATTGTCGGCTTAGTAACAAGTCAAGTAGTGTGTCGTGCACATGTCATGTGATGCATATTAATCAAATAGATGCCAAATATGAAACTGTACTCGATATCGGAACACAGTAACCAAAACGGATATCAGGATGAATATGTATCTATTTGTAATAACCATTATACGTTCACTATCAAGTATGATGCAAACTAGATAAAATAGTGTACTAATATAGTAGTATAATATCATGATGTTCCGGCATACAACTAGATATGCTATTATCAGTACGGATATGAACGGATAAAGTAAAATGGTAAATCGGTAATAGTTCCTTAATAATAAAATACATGTACTATTTTTATTCATATAGATATTGATATAATATAACATAGCAAGTTGCAAGTTAAACTTGCCTGATCGGATCTCACGGATGCTATGTCCGACGTCGGAATAACATCGTGATGCAACTCACGCGTGCAGGACTGGACCTGGCTGATCAATAACATGACGTGATGATTAGGCTGGACGACGATGGTGATTGGGCCATCTGGATCGTCGGCGATACGTGCGACTCCGGCAAGACGATCAAGAAAAATCAAGAAAGAGAAGAAAGAAAGAAAGAAAGAAAGGAAGGAAGAAAGAAGAGGAATGGGGGTGGCTGCTTGGTTGGGTTTCTAGGGGCAGAGGACAGAGGAGAAGACGACGGCGACGATGGGCTGCCGTCGACGACGAGGGAGCTGCGTCGGCCATGGTTTCTTGGGTTGCTGTTGGGGTCGGGAAGGCGATGAGGGTCGATGGTGGTGGTGGTTTGTGGTGTCGGGAAGAGGAGAGGGAGGTGAGACAGTGAAGAGGGTGATGACGGTGAGGTCTCCGGCGAGAGGTTGGGTCGCGGGAGATTGCTGCAGGGGGTCGTGGGTTGCGGAGATGGGTGTGAAAGGTGCTCGTAAATGGAGAGGGAGTGGAAACGAGGTGAAGGGTAGGGTGAAGGTGATGGCGACGGCGAGGCTAACGGCGATGAGGGTCGGGGTTTCTAGCAGGAGGCGTCGGGGTTGTTGGGTTGCAGGGTTGGGTGTTAGTGGTGGCAGGGTTCTCGGGGACAGAGGAGGAGAGGAGGAAGTGGAGGTGGTGGAGGTTGTGATGAGGTCATGGGGAGGTCAGCGATGAAGTGAGGAAGCAGGCTAGGGTTTGGGTTCAAGTTCTCGCAGTGAGGAAACGACGGGAGAGAGGAGGGAGAGTGGTAAGGAGTTTTATATTAGGTTTAATATAATGATATATATATATATATATATATATATATATATATATATATAGGATAGAGAGAGAACATGGAGAGAGAGAGAGCGCCCGAGAAAGAATAAGAGAAGGGAGAGAGAGGGACATAGAGTGTAAGGAGAGAAAGAATAAGAAAGAAAAGATTAGTCTATATATATATATATATATATATATATATATATATATTAGGTTTAGACAGCCTAATTTCAAAATACTCTGAATATTATCCGGGTTTTTTCTAAAAATCTAGTTTTAAAATATAGAGAATATACGTAGTGCGATCCCCGGTCAGTAAAAATGCATGCCCCAAGTATGGATATACGTAAATATACGGAGCGATCCAAACGAGTTTGTTTTAACAATCTGGACATGAATACGATGTATGGATGCACACATATGATATGGGATATGATAACAGGCTATACTAGATATTAAAATATATTATTTGGTTATAATTTATATTATTTAAAAGATATGCGAATAAATATATCATATAAGTGTGTATCGAATCTAGATGTGCACGGATCATCTCTACTTGCAAATATATGACGTACTCTTGAACCATAAAGGGTTTTAAGCAAGCTGGTCGGGTCGGATACTTACCACAGTTACCAAATACACTATTCGCACCAAAAAACAATAATAATTAAGAAAACTGTCGTAAGATCTGAAATGCCCCAAATAAAATATCGTATAAATGCATTAGGATGTTACAAGTAGTGTTTGTAAAAGAGAAGAATATATTGGCATAGGAATTTTTGGTCCAAAGCATTTTAATACCAGTCTTCTTGTAAAATGAATGTGAAGGGTTTTGAACATGAAAATGTGTTTTAGATCATATGTTGGAAATGCTATAAGTCTGCTAAAAAAACTTAAGGTTACTGATTACAGAATATCACATGGTGTGGAGGAATATCTCTCTAGATGAAATCTTATTATCCATAAATTATCATTGAGTTTTAAATGGAAAAACAATCCCATTTCGGTTAGTCCAGTGGATAGGAGAGAGCCCTTAGAAGTTTAAATTTTTAGAAGATTTTGAATCAATGATAAATAATGAAGTTACAGTTAGCTTAAAGTAGATGGCGATGGATGTTATCGTATATTCTCTTACTAAATTATGAAGTTATGGCAGAACGAAAATACTTTGAAGGAATTACCCCGACATACAGGGAAGATAGTTTAGTGTCGAAGCTCGATGAAGATGAAAAAATTCTGGTTCAAAGTTATTATAAATTTTTTAACTTTGGAAATCATGAAACTATGTGGTTTAATTTTATTTGGAAGTTGGTGGTTCCATTAAATGTCAAGAATTTTTTTGGATATTTTTTCCAGACTTGTCAGATTGTATGTGACATGTGAAGGGTGAACTTGAGATTGCTTTTTGTGAGTTCTGTAGTTCACATGGAAGAAAAAATCTGATGTAATTAAAGCTTTTACCATTATTAATATTCTGTTGAGATAAGCTACAAAACTTTTCATCAAAAAATAAAAAGCTCGAAATCCCCTGTGATAATAAAATAGTAAAGAGCCATAAGCCAATCATCCAAATAAAAAAAATAGGTGTGGAATAAATTATAGATAAGAAGGAGATCAAAGTGAGAATGAGAAAATGCTCCTTTCTACGTTGGTAAAATAGTCATTCTTCAGGACAAAAATTTTGGGTGCCTGACATTGTCCATCCCGATCTTCATGAGCTAAAGAATATATATACCAAATTTCTGATAGGTTTGATATCGTTTAAGTGAAGTTTAAGCGTTGATTTAATGACCAAAATTGTTCTTTTATTTGTAGATGGAGGTCTAAATGGACACGTGAATAAAAATGTTAATGGATATGAAAGTGTGTATGGTGATCATGGCTAGGAAAGAACATTTGATATTTTTTAATGACGGATTAAACAATAGCTACCACGATAGATAAATCGATAAGTAAAAATTGTAAAGCAACAAAAGTGAAAGTTTGACCACACAATATAGATTGACGGTCTTAGATATTTACATGAGAAGCTGGAAGAGAAAACTAAAATAGATAGAAGATCTAGAATTAAATGGTGGAATTTAAAAAAAAAGTAACATGATTTAATTTTATTTAGACATAAAATGATAATAATAAAAGAATGTTAGAATGTTGAAGATAAAACCAACATTATGTGCAGAAATATGAGTATTTTCATTAAAAAAAAAACAGTTAAACAAATATTTGGTGGATTTAAAAGAGTACCCTAGGTTGGCGGTGGAATGAAAAAAGATCAAAAGGTAATTAAAATTAAGGCTTTCTACTGAAAACCACCAACAAGTTGGGGCCAGAATAAAAAAAAATACCAATAGCATTGAAACTATAAAAAAAACTACTAAATGTATCCGTGTTAAATTTCGAAATAAAAGACCATTTTGCCCTTATCATATAGCAAATAATTAATTATTAGCTAAATTAACAATATTTTTAGTTAGATTATTAATAATTAAATAATTATCAAATATTAATTAAAATTAAATTAAATTAAATTAAAACCCTCTTCATCTTCCTCCTCGATCTCCACCTCAAAACCCTAACCCTAACAAAAACTGCCCATCCATCTTGTCCGCCGACGTTGATCCTGTCGGCACCCTCCCATACCACCGACCTCCTCCTCCCCTCCCCCACTCTGCCCCCTTCCTCCCCTCTGCCTCCTCGAACAGCCCCCTCTCTTACAAGAGCTTGCTGTAGGTTATTGTCACGACCCAAAATTTGGCACGTGACCGGCACTTAAACCACGTAACGTCTACAGGCGTAACGCAATGTAAGTAAGCCGAAACCCAGAAATCTAAACCATCAAAACTAGTAAGTGATAAAAACATTTGTTAAAAACATTTGGAAATCTCAAGTAAAAATCTATAAAGTTTAAATTATTTTCTTAAAAATTTCGGCAGCACCTCCTTTGTAAAAACTAGCCCCGAAACGGGTACAAACATAAGATATAGGCAAAGCAACATATGATATAATAAAGTATCCTCAAACGGGAGCAAATCACGCCCAAATACGGAAACAACCACCACAAGCATAAAATACGACGCCGTAGCGAAGAAATGAACAATATAAGTGAAAACATCATAAAAGGTAAAACTGCATAATAAAAGTCGGCTTACACGAGCACGACACCCAAAATCACAAAATAATATACAATATCGTCCTCACAACTTATCTCTAAGTCAACACATAAAATGGTAGATGGAGAGTACTAGATACAATAAAATGTACAATGAAATATAAAGTCGGATAACTGCAACCCACCTACAGTAAAACGGCTCACAGCCAACCGTAGAGGTATCCGCTGCCAAAAAGATACAATGAGCTAGTCCTGCCGCCTGCAAAACACTATGGCACAACGGGGGTGAGTTGCCAACTCGTAAATAGTAAGTAACATATACAGGTAATCGCAGGTATGCACGTACTGCGATACTCTATCATATGCAATCTGATAGTATTAATATACTAATATGGATAAGCAATAATCATAAAAGGCACTCTATCAGGTACTACAAATGCATGAAGCAATGCATATCAATGAGTAATGAGTATGGAATAAAACATGTCAACATCAATGAATCATCATCGTGGAAAAAAACGGTGTCCATCAACGACACACCCCAAATCCCAATATCTCAGGCGTCGTCACTCGGGATCGGCCCTCAAACCCTGTAAATTTCATGGAACCTGAGTGCCCAATATCGGCACTCGAAAACATCATGAAATGCTCGTGTCCAACATCGACACGTAAATACTCATCTCTCAGGCGCCGCATACCAGACCGGCCCTCAATATATCTTATGTCATAACTCCCAGACGGTATCCTTCGGATGTCCGTCGGGCTTCATACTATCACCGGTAGGTAGTAGTCCCTCCGCTGGGCATTCTCCTATCTATGCGAGTTTTCTTGCCCCGGGTTACCATACCGGGTCCACCATGTTGTAACATTTCAAAAAATAAAATAATAATTTTGGGAATTTTCATAATTTTTAATGAATATTTTAATAGTCGGTATAATTAAATACCGATAAATGGTAAAAATTCCGGAGAAAATTTTAGAAATCCTAAAATAGGGTATTTTGTGGAGATATGTCATTTTAAGTTTTTATGGTTAAGTATATGTTATTTTTGTGTTAATTGCGATTGAAGATCGCTAACCGGATTTTTGGCTTTTGTGCAATGTGCACATAACATTTCCACACCTGTCGCATTTGGTTCATGTTTTGGACTCATGGTGGCCTAGGGTTGAACCATGTTTAGATGGCTATGATGGGTTTAAACGTTTAGGCTACGTTAAGTGGGTTAATCAGGGTTTGGTTTGGTTCATGGTGAATGGGATGATGAGAGTTAACCCATCTCATTTCAAAACCTTGGTTTGCCTCTCAAACACACACATGCCAACCTCTCTACATCAAATATATACACCCACACATCAGCCACCCTAGCTGCTGCTACAAGCTGCAACACCATCAGCCCTACACCAGCCCCTAAGAATTTCAGCCACAATAGTTGACCTGCACACTCCCAAACCACACTTTTCAGCCCCCAATAGCTGACTTCAGCCACAAAACAGCCCCTACACCTACAGCTACATCAGCTGCTGAAAACATGCATCAATTCAACACCTTTCAGCCACAATATCTGACCCATCAGCAATTACTTCAGCCACCAGAACAGCCCCCTACACCTACAGCTATATTAGCTGCTGAAACCATGCATTTCAGCCCATTGTATCAGCAAAACAGCAGCACCATCATTGCATCAGCCTAATTCCTGCCTAACTTCAGCCACAAGGTCAGCAATAGTTGCTACAATACACCACCCCATATCAGCCACAACAACAGCCACAATATTAAGCAATTGCCCAACACTTCTGCTGCTGCAATACACATAGAAACACAAAAGAAAAAGGAAATAACAAGCAGCAGCAGCTGCTGCAGAACCAGCCCAGCAACACCATAAACCCCTGCAGCAACATACAACACCATCACACCACCACAACCTTTCCCACAACACCAAAACCACAACAACAGCAACCAAAACAACAATTCCTGCAGTAGCAGTTTTACAGTTTCAGCCCAGAACAACAACTTGAAGCAGCTATAGAGCACTTCAGCAGCCCTTCCTTCTTTTTCCTTCTTCCCTTCTCCTTCATCCTAGAACTCTCTTGAGGTATAATCTCACAACCCAATTCCTATCTTGCAAGTTATAGTTGTCTAGCTGAAATTTAGTGTTATATTGAAGATTAGTGCTAGTTTAGGAGAATTTGAGTGAGACTTGACCAAGTGGTGGTTTTGATTGTTAGTATAGATTTACTAGGTGTTGTTAAGACCAGTTTAACCAAGATTTGTTCCAGATTTCACAAAAATACCAGATTTGTTATACTTGGCGTAATTCATCATTTTGTCGACTTTGTGGCCTTTCTGGAAACAGCTATCAATCCGGACCTCCTAAAATAAAATTGACTTGGAAGTGAGATGTGCAGGTAGATGGTAACCAACACCCAAAACCCTAGCTCCAACCCTCATTTTCTGGCCGCAGATATATTCCATATGGCCGCAATTTGCGGCCAGATCTGTAGGGAACCCCCTCGTTTTGCGTGCACAGCCATATTTCATGTAAACTTGACCATGGGTATGTCTAGTTTTGACTGATTCCAGTTAGGGTAGAATCTGGGTTGATTTACTCGAGATGGCGCATGATTTACGACTTGTTTTCGTATGGATTTTTGTTATTCGATGATTCGTTCTGTCGGGTGGCGTTTGGACGTCAACGACGGTGGATATTGGCTGCGTTTGCACGCAAGGCGATAGGTTTTTACTTATTGGCGTAACGTGCACCATTTTGGTTTCTGACATGGTTTTCATGTGTTTTAGCGTGTGATATCCTTGTAGGTACTCCACATGGCGTCGGAGCGTTGGATATGCAAATGGAGACATCGGTACCGGCACGCATAAAGAAAGGTGAGTAGATTTATATCTACGGGGAGAAGTCGGGTGGATGGCGTATAGCACCCCCGCAATTCTTCGTGATGTATACGGATACGTATACACACTAACATTTAATATATGTTATTCGGGATCAATAATAATGTTAAAATGGACATTGGCGTGTTGGATTGGTGAAAGGTTACGAACCCTAGGGAAGTGGGTGCACTACACATACATACTTGCATACATCCTTATTACATATGTGGTTATGGGATTCTATAGATATGTGTTCACGTGGGTATGGGACTATGTGTTCACATACGGATTTGAGGATGATACTTGGGTTTGAGATGAGTCGATGATATTTGATCCGAGATTATGATGTCGGTGATATGGTATAATTCATATTTGAGATATGTCTTGATACTTTAGCAGATTTTTGGGATGATGATGCCATAGGAATAGTGATATATACAAAATGGTCGACATGTGAGTACGTTACGAGATGTGACATGGTATGATATGACAAGATTAGTATGATAGGCCGCATTCGGCGATGTTTACTCTTTGTGACGATTTGTGATGATGATATCGATTCATACGAGACTGTTGATTAGTAATCAGATCATGATGATAGTGATGATATTAGCTTTGCACTAGACGTAGGTCAGTACCCAGATTATGATATTTGATATAGAGAATACTAGATGAATGATATGACGAATGTGATATTGACCCGTACCCAGATTTGGGGATGTCGTACGACGGATTTACGTACGAGCTGTAATTTGATGTTTGATCCGCACTCTTGATTGGGGATAACCGATTATAGCAATACGGTATCAGATGTGATATTATCGAGGCGGGATCACCGACTATATGTATATATATGTATCGACTCAGAGGTTAGGCGGTTTCCCTTACCTACTGTTAGCTTTAGCTCGGCCTCATAGTGGTGTAGCTATACGACTCTTATGACATTAGATGCAATTTAGTTATCCTGGTATTTGGTATTCAGCTCCCGCTTATTATTATTGTTGTTCTTCATCGCATACTTATTGTGATTCATATTCTATTGTTGACATCATGCTGTTAGGACACCAACACCATTACCGATGATGCGTATGTACCACGTACACTTACTTGCCAGTTCACACACATCTTCATCGGTAATTGCCATGTCACTGCACAGTAGTATTATTGCTGCAGGATATGACCCTTGTATGTGCATATTATTATTCCATGTTGCATGATATACTGTTATACTTGCACTTCATTGATATGTCACATACATCATGTTTTCTGATTATGCGCATTGAGATATGTTGTTCTATGATATTTCTGGATTTAGGAACCGTGGGTATTTCAAAGAGATTATGTAATTGTTGTAAAAACCCGGTTACTCCTGATATGATATTTCAGTGCGTCCACCATGTGTTTTCTCGGTGCTGAGAGCGACATATGAAACCCGATTCGAGGAGGCGGATGAGGCCGATTGCGGGTACATGGTGGGCCCGGTGCGGTACCCCGGGGCAAGAAGATCGCAGGAGATGGCGTTGAGCCTGGCATGGGAGCGCTACCGACCGGTGATTTTACCCGACGCGTCGGATATCCGGAGGATACCGTCGTGGTCTTGAGATTGATGGTAGGGGCCGATCTGGATTGACGGCGCCTTAGATAGTGAAACTTATCAGAGATATTGAGATATTGAGATTGAGGCTATGTTTCGTGCCGATGCTGGGCACAGGTTTCATGATGTGTTTTCATGATTTTGACTATATTCTCATATTTACATGCATAATGCTTATTGTCATTGGGTGATACATGGACGGGATCCACCTATATACAGACATTGATCACATACAGACTTGATTACATTGATCATACTTTTCATGCATTCATACATCATTCATATGATACATTGCTACCTGAGGCACTGACATTGACACGGGTACATGGGATTACATTTGGGTTAGATAGCTACCCTAGTCATGGTTACAGAATGCTGGTTATATACTTGAGGATTGTATATTATGATCGTATGACCTAGGATTGCGTCATACATGCGATCTTCTGTTCATAGATGTTTTTCTATTCACGAGTTGGCAACTCACCCCCGTTGTGCCCCAGTTTCTTGCAGGTGTTGCCGTACGGATTTCATTACGGCTTTGCGGGTACAGCGTCTTTCAGGTGACTTGCTAGTAGGTGGGTTTATTTGTATCGTACCCATCACTATACATTGTATATTATATTTCAGTTGTATCTAGAAGTTCCATCAACCAAACATGTACTTATTTGAGATAGAGACCCGTGATGTTTATTCTTTCGACCTTAGAGTCGCACGTTATATTTCTCTGGGTTTCTTGCAGTTGAGTTTCCTTTTCTGTTGTGATCCTCGCCTTTAGGCGTTATATATTATGTTGCATACTGGTGGATTTGTTATGGTTCTTCCTATACTCTACTACTTTCTTGGTTTGGATTTCTGGGCTCGGCTTACTTAGAGCACGTACGCCTTGAGACGTTCGTAGCCTAAGTGCCAGTCATGTTCCGTACTTTCGGGACGTGACAAAGTTGGTATCAGAGCGTTAGGTTTTACCTTCGGAGCATAGGATGACCCTTGGTTGATAGAATAGCTGACTAAAGTAGAGTAACGTACCGTGGGTATGTCCGCGGCATATTTACGATACGCCACTCCACTTAAGAAGCCTTAGGATGTACATTTCCTTGTTCAGTATTATATTCCTTCCTGATCTAGCCTCATCGGTACCAGTTATGGGTTTGCTGCCACGATTACGGGCAGGGAGAGCTACGGCTAGAATTGCGGTCAGTATGAGCTCGTTACAAACGAGGACTGACCGAGGCGTAATTTCGGGTGATACACGATTGTAGAGATGTGTCTTTTTACCGTGTTTCGCGCCACGAGCGTGGATGGATTGCTGTATGATATTACTCGGACGTGCGGATTGGCACCAGAGGATTGAGCCACTGATACAGGCCAGCCAGATTTTGATGACCGTTGATGTATGGCTTATTCATGACAATTGAGGCACGGTTCAGCGTGCAGACAGTGAGCCCGTTATTGCTGCGAACGACGAGATATCGCCCCAGATGTTGGAACTATTGCGGTACGAGTGTACTAAGAGATGATAGAAGGTCGCTAGTCCCCGATGATGAATGACTAGGACATGTGGTTTGTTCGCTACCCCGATGCGAGGTCATCAGATAGATTGATTCCAGTTGAGACGACTTCACGCGGAGACGTTGAGAGTCGACAGAGACGATCGAATGTCAGAAACCTATTATTCCAAGTTTAAAGTATTTGGAAAGACATGCAGGAAATTCTATGGTTCCTCTAGAAGGATGAAACCCTAACTCGACATAATGACCGTATGAAAGCCTTTGAACCTTAGGGTTTACGGCAGTTCTACGGCGCCATTAGAGAGGCTTGGGTTTGCCCTTCTACGGCTAAACCACCGATGCTGTGGTATGTACTCGGTACTATTATACTGTACCCAAGATGTTGAGCTCTTGGGGGATTATGAGGTTTTGACGAATCGATCGGATGGCTCGACTTAATTCGGATGCTAGATGGTGAGATGCACTTCTTGGGAGACTCCAGATACGAGGATAGCCGTTGGAGCTCAGTCCATGCAGCCACGACGAGACGAGTCCGAAGCAGTCGACATTAGAGAAAGTGGAGGAAGAGGTTCGTACAAGATCTGGATTTGATGACGTTCCACTCCGCCGACATCAGAGATGCGATGCGCATGCCAAGGCATAGTACTGGATATAACTTCCAGAAGGAGTCGCGATGAGTATGCAGCCGTTCCGGAATAAGAAGCAGATATACTAAAGGACGATGACTCCCGGACAATTGGCAGAGGCGAGATTTGGATGCGACCTTGAGCAGGATTCCTTCCAGGACACTGCTACAATGATATTTGCACCCAGGATCAGATGTATCACGTGCATTCGGAGAGCCAGAGGCCGTCGCCAGTGACATACTGCTTTGCGAGTGGTCTTGATGATTGACCGAGAGACGACCAGAGAAGTGCCAGAACGGAATCGTCCCCGTTAGCATGTCTGACAGGGCCAATGAGCCGATGGATCATGAGATTGGTAAAACACAGAGAGAAGGCTTGGACCCAGGAGTGGTCATGTTACGCACACCAGCAGGCCAGGGTTCAGGATCGTCGACGAGACATGCTATGAGTGATCACGACAGTTGGCCAGAGATTCTTAGAGGATGTGCTTGAGCGGAACTATTCCGTCATACTTGATTTCGGTGTTTTAGGCGATCTATTCGCATGACTGATTTGATGATCGGGTTTCATGACATTTGTTTTCATGCACAATGGTGGTTGCTAAGTATTTACGATTTTTGCACAGTTGTTGCACTTGATATCGTTTTCGTACCTTGGTTTCCTATATTCGTGATTTTATGGGTTTTAGACATTTGAGTTGATTTCGTGCGTATATACGCCCACTATTTGGTTTTGCACTCAGTATGGGTCATATATGCTTGCAGTGCAGTGTTTCGTATTTTGTGCACTTGGATGCACTGGACTTCGATTTCGATGGTGATACTCGATATTTGTTTCGTGCATGATGGATGCACCGGATTTGGATTTTTAGCGCACGTTGGGCGCATATTATGAAGGGCGATTTGGTGCACATCAGATGCACTAAATCGAGATTTTTCGTGCATGTCAGATGCACCTGATTTTGCGGTCAGGCACACACGTTGCCTATGACCGATGTGCGTGCACACCCGTTGCACCTTGATGTCGTTTTGTGCACCTGCTTGGCACATATATGAATTTTGATTTCCGTGCGCACCAGACGCACAGGGTTTTCATATGCGCTTTTGGGACTGATTCTTATAGAGCAGCACATTTTTATGATATTGCGATTTGTTTCGTACTGAGCAGGACTGGTCAGATGACAGTTCCTGAGTGTGTTTTGCATGCATTGATAGATTTCAAAGGGATTTCCAAAAGCGAGCTATAGTCTCATTATTTACATACGTGTCCGATATGACACGAGACTTTTAAAATGAAGAAACCCTTCTAAATTGTTTTCAAAACGGCGGAGCGTGCATATTAAACAAAAGGTATATACGTATATGACTATTTTCTTATAGAGACGTCCGCCACTGTGCAGCATTATGCGCATTGCACATCGATTTTAAAGAATTTGGCATTCGTGTTTTCACCTTGACTCCGATGATTGCGGGATGCTTGACGGAGTTTTGAATTCGAGTTATCTGCTCGTTACTCATGCGCATGTATTGCGCGATGATGCCTTTTATGTATTGATGATTTCGGAGCCCCGTTGATTTAGAACATTTTATTGAAATGTTTTAGAAATTGAGGGTTTAAATTTAAATTCGGGGACCGAATTTCTTTAAGGGGGGAAGACTGTAACATTTCAAAAAATAAAATATTATTTTTGGGAATTTTCATAATTTTTAATGAATATTTTAATAGTCGGTATAATTAAATACCGATAAATGGTGAAAATTCCGGAGAAAAATTTAGAAATCCTAAAATAGGGTATTTTGTGGAAATATGTCATTTTAAGTTTTTATGGTTAAGTATATTTTATTTTTGTGTTAATTGCGATTGAAGATCGCTAACCGGATTTTTGGCTTTTGTGCAATGTGCACATAACATTTCCACACCTGTCGCATTTGGTTCATGTTTTGGACTCATGGTGGCCTAGGGTTGAACCATGTTTAGATGGCTATGGTGGGTTTAAACCTTTAAGCTAAGTTAAGTGGGTTAATCAGGGTTTGGTTTGGTTCATGGTGAATGGGATGATGAGAGTTAACTCATCTCATTTCAAAACCTTGGTTTGCCTCTCAAACACACACATGCCAACCTCTCTACATCAGACATATACACCCACACATCAGCCACCCTAGCTGCTGCTACAAGCTGCAACACCATCAGCCCTACACCAGCCCCTAAGACTTTCAGCCACAATAGCTGACCTGCACACTCCAAAACCACACTTTTCAGCCCCCAATAGCTGACTTCAGCCACAAAACAGCCCCTACACCTACAGCTACATCAGCTGCTGAAAACATGCATCAATTCAACACCTTTCAGCCATAAAATCTGACCCATCAGCAATTACTTCAGCCACCAGAACAGCCCCCTACACCTACAGCTATATTAGCTGCTGAAACCATGCATTTCAGCCCATTGTATCAGCAAAACAGCAGCACCATCATTGCATCAGCCTAATTCCTGCCCAACTTCAGCCACAAGGTCAGCAATAGTTGCTACAATACACCACCCCATATCAGCCACAACAACAGCCACAATATTAAGCAATAGCCCAACACTTCTGCTGCTGCAATACACACAGAAACACAAAAGAAAAAGGAAATTGCAAGCAGCAGCAGCAGCTGCAGAACCAGCCCAGCAACACCATAAACCCCTGCAGCAACATACAACACCACCACACCACCACAACCTTTCCCACAACACCAAAACCACAACAACAGCAACCAAAACAATAATTCCTGCTGCAGCAGTTTTACAGTTTCAGCCCAGAACAGCAACTTGAAGCTGCTACAGAGCACTTCAGCAGCCCTTCCTTCTTCTTCCTTCTTCCCTTCTCCTTCATCCTAGAACTCTCTTGAGGTATAATCTCACAACCCAATTCCTATCTTGCAAGTTATAGTTGTCTAGCTGAAATTTAGTGTTATATTGAAGATTAGTGCTACTTTAGGAGAATTTGAGTGAGACTTGACCAAGTGTTGGTTTTGATTGTTAGTATAGCCTTACTAGGTGTTGTTAAGACCAGTTTAACCAAGATTTGTACCAGATTTCACCAAAATACTAGATTTGTTATACTTGGCGTAATTCAGCATTTTGTCGACTATGTGGCCTTTCTGGAAACTGCTATCAATCCGAACCTCCTAAAATAAAATTGACTTGGAAGTGAGATGTACAGGTAGATGGTAACCAACACCCAAAACCCTAGCTCCAACCCTCATTTTCTGGCCGCAGATATATTCCATATGGCCGCAATTTGCGGCCAGATCTGTAGGGAACCCCCTCGTTTTGCGTGCACAGCCCTATTTCATGTAAACTTGACCATGGGTATGTCTAGTTTTGACTGATTCCAGTTAGGGTAGAATCTGGGTTGATTTACTCGAGTTGGCGCATGATTTACGACTTTTTTTCGTATGGATTTTTGTTATTCGATGATTCGTTCTGTCGGGTGGCGTTTGGACGTCAACGACAGTGGATATTGGCTGCGTTTGCACGCAAGGCGATAGGTTTTTACTTATTGGCATAACGTGCACCATTTTGGTTTCCGACATGGTTTTCATGTGTTTTAGCGTGTGATATCCTTGTAGGTACCCCACGTGGCGTCGGAGCGTTGGAGATGCAAATGAAGACATCAGTACCGGCACGCATAAAGAAAGGTGAGTAGATTTATATCTACGGGGAGAAGTCGGGTGGATGGCGTATAGCACCCCCGCAATTCATCGTGATGTATACGGATACGTATACACACTTACATTTAATATATGTTATTCGGGATCAATAATAATGTTAAAATGGACATTGGCGTGTTGGATTGGTGAAAGGTTACGAACCCTAGGGTAGTGGGTGCACTACACATACATACTTGCATACATCCTTATTACATATGTGGTTATGGGATTCTATAGATATGTGTTCACGTGGGTATGGGACTATGTGTTCACATACGGATTTGAGGATGATACTTGGGTTTGAGATGAGTCGATGATATTTGATCCGAGATTATGATGTCGGTGATATGGTATAATTCATATTTGAGAGATGTCTTGATGCTTTAGCAGATTTTTAGGATGATGATGCCATAGGAATAGTGATATATACAAAATGGTCGACATGTGAGTCCGTTACGAGATGTGACATGGTATGATATGACAAGATTAGTATGATAGGCCGCATTCGGCGATGTTTACTCCTTGTGACGATTTGTGATGATGATATCGATTCATACGAGACTGTTGATCAGTAGTCAGATCATGATGATAGTGATGATATTAGCTTTGCACTAGACGTAGGTCAGTACCCAGATTATGATATTTGATATAGAGAATACTAGATGAATGATATGACGAATGTGATATTGACCCGTACCCAGATTTGGGGATGCCGTACGACGGATTTACGTACGAGCTGTAATTTGATGTTTGATCCGCACTCTTGACTTGGGGATAACCGATTATAGCAATACGGTATCGGATGTGATATTATCGAGGTGGGATCACCGACTATATGTATGTGTGTGTGTGTATATATATATATATATATATGTATGTATGTATATGTATCGACTCAGAGGTTAGGCGGTTTCCGTTACCTACTGTTAGCTTTAGCTCAGCCTTATAGTGCTGTAGCTATACGACTTTTATGACGTTAGATGCAGTTTAGTTATCTTGGTATTTGGTATTCAGCTCCCGTTTATTATTATTGTTGTTCTGCATCGCATACTTATTGTGATTCATATTCTATTGTTGACATCATGCTGTTAGGACACCAACACCATTATCGATGATGCGTATGTACCACGTACACTTACTTGCCAGTTCACACACATCTTCATCGGTAACTGCCATGTCACTGCACAGTAGTATTATTGCTGCAGGATATGACCCTTGTATGTGCATATTATTATTCCATGTTGCATGATATACTGTTATACTTGCACTTCATTGATATGTCACATACATCATGTTTTCTGATTATGCGCATTGAGATATGTTGTTCTATGATATTTCTGGATTTGGGAACCGTGGGTATTTCAAAGAGATTATGTAATTGTTGTAAAAACCCGGTTACTCCTGATATGATATTTCAGTGCGTCCACCATGTGTTTTCTCGGTGCTTAGAGCGACATGTGAAACCCGATTCGAGGAGGCGGATGAGGCCGATTGCGGGTACATGGTGGGCCCGGTGCGGTACCCCGGGGCAAGAAGATCGCAGGAGATGGCGTTGAGCCTGGCATGGGAGCGCTACCGACCGGTGATTTTACCTGACGCGTTGGATATCAGGAGGATACCGTCGTGGTCTTGAGATTGATGGTAGGGGCCGGTCTGGATTGACGGCGCCCTAGATAGTGAAACTTATCAGAGATATTGAGATATTGAGATTAAGGCTATGTTTCGTGCCGATACTGGGCACAGGTTTCATGATGTGTTTTCATGATTTTGACTATATCCTCATATTTACATGCATGATGCTTATTGTCATTGGGTAATACGTGGACGGGATCCACCTATATACAGATATTGATCACATACAGACTTGACTACATTGATCATACTTTTCATGCATTCATATATCATTCATATGATACATTGCTACCTGAGGCACTGACATTGACACGGGTACATGGGATTACATTTGGGTTAGATAGCTACCCTAGTCATGGTTATAGAATGCTGGTTATATACTTGAGGATTGTATATTATGATCGTATGACATAGGATTGCGTCATACATGCGATCTTCTGTTCGTAGATGTTTTTCTATTCATGAGTTGGTAACTCACCCCCGTTGTGCCCCAGTTTCTTGCAGGTGTTGCCGTACGGATTTCATTATGGCTTTACGGGCACAGCGTCTTTCAGGTGACTTGCTAGTAGGTGGGTTTATTTGTATCGTACCCATCACTATACGTTGTATATTATATTTCAGTTGTATCTAGAAGTTCCATCAACCAAACATGTACTTATTTGAGATAGAGACCAGTGATATTTATTCTTTCGACCTTAGAGTCGCACGTTATATTTCTCTGGGTTTCTTGCTGTTGAGTTTCCTTTTCTGTTGTGATCCTCGCCTTTAGGCGTTGTATATTATGTTGCATACTGGTGGATTTGTTATGGTTCTTCCTATACTCTACTACTTTCTTGGTTTGGATTTCTGGGCTCGGCTTACTTAGAGCACGTACGTCTTGAGACATTCGTAGCCTAAGTGCCGGTCATGTTCCGTACTTTCGGGACGTGACACATGTACCCGTAGACGGTGCCTACTGCTTCTCGAATCGGGTATACTCACACAAGCTCTCAGAACCGAGAAAACTCATGGTGGACGCACTGAAATATCATATCAAAAGAAACCGGGTTTTCAAAACAATGCATACTTTCTTGAAATAATACCACGGTTCTCATATCCATAAATCACATGAAATCCATATCCAAATGCGAAAATCCATGAATATGATATATGCAACATAAAACCGTACTATGAGCACATCAAGGGAAAACCGCGTTTTTAAGTGAATCCAGTTTTAAAATATATATCATGCGGTTCCCAATTTTCCAACATCAAATCCAATATCATCTAAGGATGCACATGTAACTATACAAGTATGTATGTACGCAAGTATGTATGTACAAGTATGTATGTACGCAAGTATGTATATAAGCAAGTTTGTACGTATGCAAGTATGTATGTACAAGTGTGTATGTACGCAAGTATGTATGTACAAGTATATATGTACGCAAGTATGTATGTAAGAAAGTATGTACGTATGCAAGTATGTATGTACAAGCATGTATGTACGCAAGTATGTATGTACAAGCGTGTATGTATGCAAGTATGTATGTACAAGTATGTATGTACGCAAGTATGTATGTAAGCAAGTACGTATGTACGCAAGTATGTATGTACAAGTACGTATGTACGCAAGTATGTATGTATGCAAGTATGTAGTTCATATGCACAAAGGAACAAGCATCATGTCTAATCATCAACATTAAGGTAAGCTAAGCGAAGTATTATTCCTGGAAATTCTATAGTGTGAGTGTCATGGCAATTGCTAACGGTGTGTATGGGGCATACAGTTTTGTGCTCGGGCGACATGAACCGTTAGTAACAGTGATGTGTCTCCTTAATACTATGTCCATATACAACAGGAAATGGGGTATGCAACAATGGTACACATGCGAAATCAATGTGTGTGTGTGTGTGTATAAACATGCGGCTATAGTATCCTATCAAGCCTGTAGGGTTAGCTTAGCACCTTGTGAAGGTTTTGGCAAGCATCAATCATGCTACTTTAAAATTTTTGGGTGCTAAACAAACCCTAACCAAGATCTTAACTAGAGAGGGTTAAACATGATATGTAAACTCTTTACATCTAAGTGAACAAGGAATACAACCTTTGTAGACCGGTCCTTCACTTCAATAACTCCGTGTAGTAGTCCCTTCGCTGCGATCACGATCTTTCGGACACTAGAGAGGCTCCCATGAAGAAACGAACAAGCTTGTTTCGAAGTCTTCGAGGCCGAAGATGATCTACGTCGAGGAGACACTAGCTCATGCTATCTCTTCACTAATTGTGTAGATTAGTGAAGTAAACACCCTAAACTAAATGGCTAATAGTAGAGAATGATGAAGTAGGAAGTGGGCTCACATTAGATATATTTTTCTCACAAGTTATCATCACTTTCACAAAAGCTAGAAAGCTTTAATGAGGAAGAAGAAGATGAAGCTCAAGTGATGAATGAATCCATTGGGTTAGAAATGCAACCATAGTTAGTGTATGCCATCCACTAACCATTGTAGAGACTTAACCATAGCTATGAGTTAAGGGTTGGGTCAAAAAATATCTTAAGCTAGACAAATAAGTGGACTAAGTCAAAATTTTCCACAAGCTTCTCCAAGCTTCCACAATGACTCATTATCCAAGTGTTTGAATTATTTAAAATAAATAAAACCCTAACTTAACCCTAACATGGTGTGAGTCTCTTACATACATGTTGCATGTGTGACCTAGCATGACACAACAATATATATCACATATATATTTTGTGCAAAAAGAAAACAGTACATTTAATATATATCACATATATATCAATGTATCATAAAGTGAGAAAAGAAATCTTAAGTGGGCTAATATTAGTCAATGTAATTTAATATATCAAATATATAATTATACATTAAATTATTAAATCAACTCTTGATTTAATAATCCGGCTATAATATATATAACCGACTAATATCAAATGAATCAACTTATCGAATCAACACTTGATCCGATAACCCGGCTATATCTCATATACCCGATCGATATCACATATTGCGAGAATAGTATACGGTATCACATACTCGTATTAATCTCGGTCCCGCACATATCACATATATGCTCTTACTCCGTTTCGCATGAACCAGGAAACCTCTGTGTAGGACTCTAAAGACTCATCAATACGTCGGCAGTAGGTGATGATCATATCAAACACCCACAAGCCGCAAGCGGTCTGCTAAACGTAATGGCCACCCGGGTATTGAGCGATCAGAAGATCAACAAGCAAGCTTGCTATAACTCCTGCGAATCCAATCAGTAACACTTTCGTACAGTCCGGTCTCTTCGTCTGATATGTCACATATCAACAGCCTGGGAGTGGTATAACGTCAGACCCCAATAGCCTGATAAGTTATGCCGATACAAGGTCCATAACGGTTTGAGAAACTACTGATAACACTTACTAGTAAATCTCAACAACCCTGGCCAGGGATTTCCTGTTATGGCCAATCAAGCATAGCGCAACATCAACTCCCAACATCGGGAGAGACGAAACCCCTCATATTGCTCATTGCTTTCATGTGACTCGGGACTGTACCCAAAAACCACCTTTTTTCATGATCTTTTGACCGTGGTATGGTGGAAATTAAAGCACAGTGGGAATCACTCAAGACTCTATGACGATCTCGGGTCTACAGACTAACCTATACCAGTGTCACCAGAGAAATACTATCCGACAATGGGTATAATACCATCTAGGAGTTCTCGGCGAGTCCGTCCAGTGTACCCAGTCTCCACTGAGCACCCGTATACCTTCTCTGATGTCAAACACCAATGGATATGGGATCCTCTATCGCCCATCATATGGGTCAAGAAGCGCATACGCTAGTCTACTCTGGAATATCGATGCCCTGTCTCGATACTCCCACGACTAGGAACACTTGAAGGATGTACTTATCGACTACCATATTCCCACTAGTATGATCTGCATCATAATCCTGGTAGTCAAGTAATCATCCTAAGGGCTTTATCAACATGTGATCACAAAACAGTATTTGTTAACATATTAAGATAGAGTGCAACCAGATAGCATACTATCATATCGAGCAAGAAAGTCCTCCCTATATATGTCCAAGCATCCACTACAATCATCGTATGTACAGTAATGGCCTCTAGGGCATACATATAACTAACAAAGCCCTGACGCATAACACCATACGGACGATTTCCCCGTAGATGTTAAATCTACTCATCGGTGATCTCGAGCTAAGTATATCCGACGACCTGCTTTCCCTTCTTCGCGGCGTCCGAAGTCCCCGCATACGATCCTAAAATCATACAACAACAATATAACAAGTGCACATTAGAAACCTAACGATAACGCAGGCAAAAAACGGCAACAACAAACCGACTCCCAAGCTCTCAAGTGATCTCTTAGCGGGCTAAACTTGTGCAGCAACTTCCTAGACCAGCCCTATGGCTACGCATCGTACAAAACACCTAAACAATTATCGGATAATCGCATCGCACGTTGCCAAAACGCCTAAAACTAGCTAACTGGTCCCAGATTTTTCTACACAAACAATTGGTGAAAGTTGCAAGTTCCACAAAAGTACAATCAACCCCAGAGACACACGACCAAAACACAACTCCCCAGTCACCAGTCTGGCCGCAAATTGCAGCCAGAACCAATATATTTGCGGCCAAGTTCCATGGGAATGGGCTCAGGTTTCTGTGGTGGGTTCTAGTTCTCTAAACTAGGTCTCTGTGATGGCAACTTCTCCAACAACTTATTGGTTTGAGAACAGATTCACTCGAGGCACAAATCCTTACAAAATACAATATTTTCACAAAAACTGAAATTTTAGTGTTCTAATCAGCAACTAATTATCAACTCAACATCATAATATTTTAGTTAACAGTTAGGGGCCATTACCTAATCACACTTGCTCCAAAATCCTATATTTCATTGCTCTAAGGGGTCCTAGTGGCTTGATCTTGGCTTGTGAAGAGATTTGATGGAGTTTAGTGGAGGTTTTGTGTGGGTTTAACGTTGGTTTAGTGAAGAACAAGAGGGTTTCAGTTGAGGGAATGAGGGTGAGATGAAGGGAAAAATATGAGAATGAAAACAATTGAGAGTGAGAGTGAGGGGATGAGGGTGTATGCATGAGGGTGAGGGGTGTGGGGATGAGGGGTGAGATTAGCACAAGCCATACCTCCCTCCCCTCTCTCCTCATTAAATGCATGGCATGATTGCCATGCCTCATCATGCCCCCCCTCTCTCTCTCCCTCTCTCTCAAGTCAACCTAATATAAAACCCTTTTAAATTTAAAATTTTGAAAATTAATTAATTTAATTAATCACATATTACACTTAATGGAATGGGTTAATATGCCATGGCTACTTAAGCATGGTCTAACCCCAAATTAACCCTAGGTTAACATGCACATGTGTGTGCAAGCCCGCAATAAATATTAATAAAATATTCATTACTTTTTATAAAATATTTGAAAACTATTTTGGTAAACTTTTTACTAAAAACCCGCATTATCGTTGATTGATCGTTTCCGTGTCGTGTTTAGAAATGTTTCACAACCAATGAAATTTATACCACAGTCAATTAACGGTGTCGATGTAGCGCGTTAATGAATACGGATCGTCCACTGAGATGTGTGTTTTGATCGATTTTGTTTTAGTTGAGTTGAAAATTAAAAGATAAAAGAAAATTGCAAGAAATTTGATTCAAGATTTATGAAATTTAGTTTCAAGAATCATAAAGAACTAGATCTAAAATCAAGAAATACTAAAGATCAAGAAAATGTCAAAATCGTTTGAATTATCAAGATTTGTAAAGAGGCTTGTAGGAATCGATCCAATTGATAGTGATGATAAATACTTATGATTACAGATTCTTATCTATTGAAGATTTTTTGCTAGATCGATGACAATCAACGAGATTTAGGGATCTATTGAAGAAACTAGGGTTTCTTCATCATCATCCCTTGTCCATTCGTTGATTAGCATTCAAATTCTAGCCTCTAAGAAATTCAATCATCGATCGTTGATCTCTAATTTAGAGCGAAAACATTCAAGAAAGCATCTCGCTCAAAACTAGGTCGTCGTTGATTCAATTTCCTAAAGTTTACAAAACTCATAAGACTTAAGAATCGTTCAAGAATTTAATCATCATCATCTATCTATTTTCTCGATTCCTCCACAAGCGGATTTTTCACTCAAACATCATGAAAAAGAAAACAATCAAGAATTGATAACTCTTTATAATGCTCGAATATAAAGAAAAGCAAGATCAAGAATTTGCACCTTTTACAAATCAACGTTTCGTTACAATTCACTCAAAGATTACAAGATTTTGAGGAGAGAACTCAATCGTCGAAACTACCTTCGCATCGTCTTCTTGAGTCGCGGATCGTCGTGGATCACTTGCTCGGATGAAGATCAGCATTACTTCAAAGGCTCGTTGAAGGCTTGCTTTGGCTCGGTACTTGGTGGATCTTGATTTGGATCAAATTGTGTCACTCAATTTGATTTAGAAATGATTTGGATCTCACTATAATTCTTTTACCACTCAAAATGATTTCCCTCCAAATTCAACAACCTCTCAACCCTAGATCTAGATCCATTTTTATAACCACTTATTTGAATCTTCCCTCCAAAGCTAGGTTGTGTAGGGTTACTAGGCACTCTTGTGAAGGTTCATAAAGTATCAAACATGCCCGAATAAAATTTTAGATGTGCCGAACAACCCAAAACCGGGATCTTTGCTAGATTATTAGGGTTTAACATGCAAGTAAATATCTTTACTACTAAGTGTGAGGGATTACAACCTTTGTAGTCCGCTCCTTCGCTTCATAAACTCCGAGTAGAAGTCCCTTTGCCGCAATCCACGATCTCCCGGACTCAAGAGAGGCTCCACGACTCGAACGATCCATGATAGCTTATCGTATTCCTTTTCTCCGATGATCTACGTCGAAGTTGCAATAGCTCAAGCTCTCTCACTCTAATGAGGTGAACACCCTAATATAATGGGCTAGATTAGGTGAGGATGATGGAGTAGTATTTATGCTTTCTTTTTATATCATTTTCTCACAAGAAATCATCACAAAAGAAATATTAAGTGAGCTCTTTTCTAAACTCAAGAGAGAAGAAGATGAAGAATAATGAAAAGTAATCCTTTTGTGATGAATAGTAGATAAGAATATATGATTGATATGGAACCATGGTCAAGGAAGATAGGCTTAACCTTTGTAGAGAATAAACTAGAGCTAGGGTTTGGTTAGGTTAAGAATGAGTCAAGGATAAATATCATCCATAATATCTTAACCAAGATAAAAGGAAATCCTTCTAGAATAATCAAGAAGGAGCTAACCCTAATCAAACCCTAATCTCTTTTTATCATCCCTAATCATGTTTCATAATAAATCATATCATGTCACAATAATATATATCACATATATATTATATATTTGCAACAAAAGAAAATAATACAATTAACATATATCGCATATATATCAATGTATTAATCCGGTGAGAAAATGAAATAATAAAGCGAGCCAATATTAGATAATGTAATACAATATATCATATATATCATTATACATTAAATCATCGAATCAACACTTGATCCGACGATCCGGCTATATCGAATATAACCGACCAATATATCATGTACCGATTCATCGAATCAACACTTGATCCGATGACCCGATTCATATCTAAATATCGCGAGAATATAATACAGTATCTCATATCGCATTATCCTCGGTCCTGCACATATCACATATGTGCCTCTACTCCGTTTTGCCTGAGCCAAGAAACCTCTGTGTAGGACTCTAAAGAATCGTCAATACGCCGGTAGCAGGTGATGATCATATCAAACACCCGCAAGCTGCAAGCGGTCAGCTAAACGTAACAGCTGTAACTCCACGTTGCCCACCCCGGTGCTTGCGGGGAGGCGGAAACGGTATAAAAATCTGATTTTTAACGAACTAGGCAACATGGACTATCAAAAGGAGGATCTTTGCTAAACAAAAACTAACTACAAGCTAACTAGTTTTAGCTACATGGAAGAAGGGTTATACCTAGAGCTTTATGTCCTTCTCTCCTTGCTCCTTGGAGTGAACGGAAGTGATCTCCTTGTCGTCTTCTCTAGTCGAAGAAGGATCCACCCGAGAGCCTCAACCTTTGGCTTCAACTTCAAACTAGAAGTAACTAAGATGCTAGAAGTGCTAATCCTAGAACCTTAGAAGAGAGTAGAGATTATTTTAGAGAGGTTTATCTCAAGCTCATGTGTTTCTCAACTCATGAGAGGGGAGAGCTTGAGAGAGAGGAAGAGGAGGAGAGAGAATCTATATGATAGAATGAATAAGATAAAGAACCATTCTCTCATATATGTGTGAATTATGTAAATTAGATAATTAGCTAGATAATTGTCATGGTTAATCAAGACTTGACCATTATCCTTTCATATTAAATGCAAATTGCAAGGATCAAAGAGCATCTTTTATATGGAATGATGATGGTCAACATGTCAACCTAAGTCTACAAGTCAAGATAGTCAAATGGTCAACAACCCTAACCATGCACAATTATATTTAACTAATATCAATTAATCATAATACACACATAAGCATTAGGGTTAAGAAAATGACAATAGTCATCAACCCTAATCAAAGTCCTATCCCTCTGTCTCAGTCAACTGTGCATACGCACCCGTATCCGTGATCCGAGGAACACGAATACAAAGAGATAAAACCAATCCCAAATCATATACTAGGATCCGGCTTAAACCAAAGCCCGCTAGTATAAGCTGTCCGGACAGCAAACGTGCACAAGTGCGCGGATGTGAACGAACCCTGTCGCAAAACCATGCGACCTCTACTCATTTTGCCTAAAGGCGAATAACTCTCTGTGTGGGACTCTAAAGACTCGACACTACGCTGGCAGTGGCTTTAACCACAGACCGCAAGTGGCACTAGCTGTACGTAACGGTCCCCAGGTAGATGCCGATAAGAAAACTGACAACGTGAACCCATTTGAACTCCTACTGAGCCTGAATGTGACAGTTTCCGTACAGTCCGATCTGTTCGTCTGATACATCGCATGGCGGGCCTAGGGGGGCGGTAAACGTCAGTCCCCTAATAGCGGTACAAGTCGTGTCGGAGTGTAGCCCAGAACATCCTGAGATAACACTGGAAACCTACCAGTATATCTCGCTTGCCCTGGCCATGGACTACTTGTGTAATGGCTCTCCCAGACACAGCGCGATGTCAACCACCAATACCAGGAGAGACGAATCCTGTCTAACCGTCACTGCCTCCAAGTGCTTCGGGACTGCACCCAACTACTACCTGTTTGCACGACTCCTTTGAGCCGTGGTAGGGTAGTAATCAAAGTATAGTGGGAACACACTCGAGGCGAATTGACAGTGTCAAGTCAGCGGACTAAGCTGTACTCATTTCACCTGAGAACTGATAACTGACGATAGGTATAATACCAACCAACAGTTTCCGACGAGTCTTGTCCAGTGTACTCGTAACCTAACGAGCACCCGCATACTATCTCAAGTACGACGTACTGACGGCTGTGGGACAGACCGTCTCCCACGCTGGGATGAGAAGCGCATATGCTAGTCTACTCCGGAGTATCGATGCCCTGTCTCGATAGTCCTATAACTAGGGACCTGTATAAGGATGTGCTTATGGATTACCCAGCCCCCACGAGTGTGAGCGCCATCACAACGCTGGTAATCAAGCAAAGATCCTAAGGGCTCCACTAATGCGTATAGGTGATATAATAAAAGAAACACCTGTACACATTAAAGCAGAGACAAACCAAGTAGCATACTACCATTTCGAGCAAGATTGTATATACAACTGTGAATATCCCAAGCTTCCATCAAGTAATATACATATTAGTATGATACAGTAATGGCCTCTAAGGCATATACACTAACAATCTTCCACTTGCACTAAGGCCATGTACTGGCGTATCGAAGACCTATCATCTCGATCAGCCGCTCGAACTGAGTCTGGGATAAGGCCTTCGTGAATGGATCTGCAGTGTTATCTTCTGAAGCAACCCTCCGAACCTCGATCTCCTGGCGATCCACGATCTCCCTGATCAGGTGATACCGCCTCAAGATGTGTCTGGATTTCTGATGGGACCTGGGTTCCTTCGCTAAAGCTATAGCCCCGTTGTTGTCGCAATACAGAGGTATTGGATCAACAATGGACGGAACCACCTGAAGTTCTTTCAAGAACTTCCTCATCCAGACAGCTTCTTTTGCGGCATCAGATGCAGCGATGTATTCCGCTTCCATAGTCGAGTCAGCAACGGTTTCCTGTTTGGAACTCTTCCAACACACCGCCCCTCCATTGAGGGTAAAGACAAAACCCGACATGGACTTGGAATCATCCTTGTCACTCTGGAAGCTGGAGTCAGCAAAGGCCTCAATCTGGAGGTCTTTTCCGCCATACACCAAGAACATCTCCTTAGTCCTTCTCAGGTACTTGAGAATGTTCTTTACCGCTATCCAATGTTTCTCCCCAGGGTTTGACTGATACCTGCTTACCACACTCAGTGCATAAGCCACATCTGGTCTGGTACACAACATCGCATACATTATAGAGCCTACCGCAGAAGCGTAAGGTATAATAGACATGTGATCCCTCTCCAAATCAGTCTAGGGAGACATCTCTTTGGAGAGGGTGATCTCGTGACAAGCCGGTAGATTACCGCGCTTGGAATCTTCCATACTGAATCTTTTCAGTATGGTGTCGACGTACCTGGACTGTGAGAGTCCTAAAATCCTCTTGGATCTGTCACGGTAGATCCGGATCCCCAGAATGTATGAGGCATCACCCAGGTCTTTCATGGAGAACCTGTGTGACAAGAACCCTTTGACAGATTGTAGCATAGGAATGTCATTTCCTATTAAGAGAATGTCATCCACGTATAAAACGAGGAATACTACAGTTCTCGCTACAAATCTACAATAGATGCATGGTTCATCTGGATTTTTGATAAAGCCAAATTCCTTGACCGTCTAATCAAAACAGATGTTCCAACTCTGCGATGCCTGCTTTAGTCCATAAATGGACTTAAGCAACTTGCACACCTTTCCGCTGCTCCCACTCTGAATGAAACCCTCTGGCTGGTCCATATAGACACACTCCTCTAAATTTCCATTTAGAAAAGCGTTCTTTACGTCCATCTTCCAAATCTCATAATCGTGGAAGGCAGCAATGGCAAGAAGGATCCGAATGGATTTCAGCATAGCTACTGGAGAAAAGGTTTCGTCATAGTCCAAACCAGGTCGCTGACGAAAACCCTTTGCAACCAGTCTAGCTTTATAGGTCTCAACCTGTCCATCTACACCAATCTTCCTTTTGAAGATCCACTTGCATTCTACGGGTTTTACCCCGTCTGGAGCAATGTCCAACGTCCATACTTTGTTGGTGTACATGGACTCCATTTCGGTCCGCATTGCATCCAGCCATTTTACCGAGTCAACGCTCTGAATGGCTTGCTGGAAGCTAGTAGGCTCATCATAATCTATGATGCAATCCTCTCTATCCCCGTCTATGAGAAAACCGTAGTATCTCTCAGGCGGATGAGACTGCCTATTACTCCTGCGGAGTGGCGTGGGAATGTCCTGATCTTTCGAACCCTCTGGTTCTACAAAGCTTTCAGTAATAGCTCGTGGTTCTAGAATTTCTTCCAGTTCTATTGTGCTCCCACTAATTTCCTTTTCCAAGAACTGGTGTTCTAGAAAGTGGGCATGACGAGAAACAAAAACCTTTTGTTCCTCTTCGCAATAGAAGATATATCCCTTGGAGTTCTTTGGATATCCCACAAACTTGCACTGTACTGAGCGTGCCTCGAGCTTGTCCGCATGCTGCTTTTTGACAAAAGCTGGACATCCCCATGTCTTAATGTGATTAAGATAGGGTATCTTCCCACACCACATCTGATATGGTGTAGTAGGCACAGTCTTAGTTGGAACTCGGTTCAAAAGGTATGCAGCTGATTCTAGCACATATCCCCAGAACGATCGCGGTAACTCAGCGTTACTCATCATGGACCGTACCATATCCAATAGGGTTCGGTTCCGTCTCTCCGATATACCGTTATGTTGCGGAGTGTATGGAGGAGTAAGCTGAGAGAGAATTCCATTCTCTTTTAAGTAATCCAGGAACTCGGCACTCAAGTATTCACCACCTCGATCAGATCTCAGTGCCTTGATAATTTTGCCTGTTTGTTTTTCTACTTCATTCTTGTATTCCTGGAATTTTTCAAAGGCCTCAGTGTATATGCCCTAGAGGCCATTACTGTATCAACAGCCACTCAGGTATTGAGCGATCAGAAGATGAACAAGCTAGCCTGTCCGTTCTCCTGTGAATCCAATCAGTAACACTCCCGTACAGTCCGGTCTGTTCGTCTGATATGTCGCATATCAAGTCTAGGGGTGGTATACGTCAGACCCCAGTAACCGATAAGTCGTGTCGATGTGAGGCTCATAACAGGTTGAGAAACTACTGGTAACACTTACCAGTATATCTCTATATCAGCCCTGGCCAGGGACTTCCAGTTATAGCCAATCGAACACAGCACAACATCAACTCCCTATACCGGGAGAGACGAATCCCCTCCTATCGCTCATTGCCTCCATGTGATTCGGGACTGCACCCAAAAGCCACCGTTTTGCATGCCCTCTTGGACGTGGTAAGGTGGAAATCAAAGCACAGTAGGAATCACACAAGACTCTATGACGATCTTGGGTCTACAGACTACGCTGTACCAGTGTCACCGGAGAACTGCCATCTGACGTGTGGTATATCACCATCTGGGAGTTCTCGGCGAGTCCGTCCAGTATACCTAGTCTCCACTGAGCACCCGTACACCATCCTTGATGTCAAACACAGATGGATATGGGATCATCCATCGCCCATCATATGGGTCAAGATGCATATACGCTAGTCTACTCTGGTGTATCGATGCCCCGTCTCGATATACCCTCGACTAGGAACATTTATAGGATGTACTCATCGACTACCGTGGCCCCACTAGTATGATCTCATCATAATCCCAGTAGTCGAGTACAGATCCTAAGGGCTTTATCAACATGTGAGAGAAAGACAGTAAACCAATACAAGTCAACATGTTAAGATAAAGTGAAACCAAATAGCATACTATCATGACGAGCAAGAAAGCCCTCTCTGTATATATCCAAGCATCCATCATAATATACATCATATGTACAACAATGGCCCCTAGGGCATATACATAACTAACAATCTCCCACTTGCACTAAGGCCAGCTGCTGTAGTATCTCATACCTAGCATCCCGAATAATCTCCCAAACTGTATCTGGGGAATGGCCTTCGTGAGTGGATCCGCAGTGTTGTCCTTCGTATCTACTCTCCTGACCTCGATCTCCCGGCGATCAACTATCTCCCTGATCAGGTGATACCGCCTCAGAATATGTCTGGACTTCTGATGGGACCTGGGTTCCTTGGCCGAAGCCACTGCTCCATTGTTATCGCAATACAGAGGTATTGGATGCTCAATAGATGGAACCACACCAAGTTTAGTGATGAACTTCTTTATCCAGACAACATCTTTGGCAGCATCGTTGGCAGCGATGTATTCAGCCTCCATCGTCGAGTCTGCAACGGTATCCTGTTTGGAACTCTTCCAACATACCGCCCCTCCATTGAGGGTAAAGACAAATCCCGAGTGCGACTTAGAGTCATCCTTATCACTCTGGAAGCTGGAATCGGTAAAGGACTCCACCCGGAGTTCTCCGTTACCATACACCAAGAACATGTCTCTAGTCCTTCGTAAGTACTTGAGAATGTTCTTCACAGCTGTCCAGTGACTCTCTCCAGGATCTTCTTGATACCCACTCACTACACTTAGTGGGTATGCAACATCGGGTCTGGTACACAGAATCGCATACATGATAGAGCCTACTGCCAAAGCATAGGGTATCCCTTGCATGCGAGCTCTCTCCAAATCAGTCTTGGGAGACATCTCTTTGGAGAGAGTGAGTCCAGAGATCGTGGGTAGGTTCCCACGCTTGGATTCTTCCATACTAAACCTCTTTAGTATGGTGTCAATGTACCTGGATAGGGACAATCCCAGTATCCTTTTGGATCTATCTCTATAGATCCTAATCCCCAATATGCAGGAGGCATCACCTAGATCTTTCATTGAGAATCTTTGTGATAAGAAGAGCTTGACTGATTGCAGCATAGGTATATCATTTCCTATCAAGAGTATGTCATCCACGTATAATACGAGGAAGACAACCTTACTCTCTGCTACCTTTTTATAGATATAAGGTTCATCTATGTTTTTTATGAAGTCAAACTCTTTGACTACAACATCAAAACAGATGTTCCAACTCCGCGATGCTTGCTTCAACCCATAAATGGATTTAAGCAGCTTGCACACCTTTCCGCTGCTCCCACTATCTACGAAGCCCTCTGGCTGAGTCATGTACATGCACTCTTCTAAATCACCATTTAGAAAGGCGGTCTTAACATCCATTTGCCAGATTTCATAGTCATGGTATGCAGCAATGGCAAGTAAGATCCGGATGGACTTAAGCATAGCTACTGGAGAAAAGGTTTCGTCATAATCCACACCTGGTCGTTGACGAAAACCCTTTGCTACAAGTCTAGCTTTGAAAGTCTCAACTTTTCCATCTACACCAAATTTCTTTTTAAAAATCCACTTGCTCCCAATGGGTTTTACCCCTTCAGGAGCATTTTCCAAAGTCCATACTTTATTGGTGTACATGGATTCCATCTCAGATCGCATTGCATCCAGCCATTTCACAGAGTCACCACTCGTGATGGCCTGCTCGAAACTAGTCGGGTCATCATCTTCCATGATGCAATCCTCGCTTCCACCATCAATGAGAAAACCGTAGTATCTCTCAGGCGGATGAGAAACCCTGCTAGATCGGCGGAGAGGCTGGGGTTCGTCGGGTACTACTGAATCCTCTGGTTCCACTAAATCTTCAGTTACAGTTTGTGTTGCTGGAACTTCTTCCAGTTCTACCTCAGAGCCACTAATCTCTTTTGCAAGAAATTCCTTTTCTAAAACGGTGGCATGTTGAGCAATAAATACCTTTTGTTGTTCACTGTGGTAGAAAAAATATCCATTTGAATGTTTAGGATATCCCACAAACTTATATAGAACTGACCGTGCCTCGAGTTTGTCTGGATTTTGCCTTTTGACATAGGCCAAACAACCCCATATCTTAACTCGTTTAAGACATGGTCTCTTCCCACTCCATATCTCATATGGTGTGGTAGGTACAGATTTAGTTGGAACTTGATTCAATAGGTATGCTGCTGTCTCAAGCGCATACCCCAGAAGGAAATAGGTAACTCAGCAGTACTCATCATCGAGCGCACCATATCTAATAGGGTGTGATTCCTCCGTTCAGATACACCGTTGTGCTGTGGTATATATGGAGGAGTAAGCTGAGAGAGAATCTCATTCTCTTTTAGATAATCTAGGAACTCATTGCTTAAGTATTCTCCTTCTCGATCAGATCGAAGGATCTTAATACTTTTGCCCGTTTGTTTTTCTACTTCGTGCTTATATTCTCTGAATTTCTCAAAAGCTTCAGACTTGTGTTTCATCAGGAACACATGTACAAATCTAGAGAGATCGTCAGTGAATGTAATGAAGTAGGAAGAACCATTCCTGGCATGCGTAGACATGGGACCGCATACATCACTATGTATCAGTCCTAAGAGTTCCGTAACTCTTTCTCCGTGTCCACTAAATGGAGCTTTGGTCATTTTTCCTTTGAGACATGAATGGCAAGTATCATAAGATGAAAATTCGAATGAATTCAAATATCCATTTTTATGTAACTTAGCTAGCCGTGTCTCATTGATATGGCCAAGTCTACAATGCCACAAGAAGGATTCGTTCATTTCTGAACTTTTCCTCATGTGTGTGTTTTGTATATTGAGAACTGTATTCTGATTTAGAATGAATATGCCATTATGTAACGAGCCTGATGTAATTAACTTTTGATCTAGGAATATATTCATAATATTATCCTTTACTACAAAATTATATCCTTCTTTACTTAATAAAGAAACTGATATAATGTTGCACATCATGTTCGGTATATAATAGCATTCATTTAGAATCAGTGTATTACGACTTGGTAATACTATGTGATATTCGCCAACTGCTTTGGCTGCAATACTTGCACCGTTCCCTACTTGAACGGAATGATCACCTTTTCCCAGTTCTCTACCTTTTCGTAGCCCATGTAACAATTTACATATGTGGGATCCCGATCCGGTATCTAATACCCAGGACGTAGGGTGAACTGAGAAACAGTTCTCAATAACTAACACACCTGAAGAAGATGCATCAACATGCATGTTCTTTTGGGCGGCGTGAGAATCCAGATATTCTCCTATTCCCTGTTCAGTCTTATAACTCTTATAAGAAAGAACGGGTCCAACGTTCTCCTGCTCAGTATAATAAGCGGGTTCAGTCAATACATCCATATTATTATCTTGATTATGGCCTGACATGGTCGCTACCTGGAGAGAGAGAGAAGAAAACACTTTAGCGTATGCTCTTGCAAGATTAGATTGGTTATTATCTTAACTAATCAGGATGTCTCCCACTGTTTTTATCAAATCTTCCTTCAAACCCTAAAAGGTATGATTAGCCGGGATTAATTACACCCTATAATTTCGTTAATCTTTCAGCCAGATCAGTGTCAGTACTTGAGGGAGGTTCCCCGTGCTTTCGCACGGACCTAATTAGAGTAAACCTCGTTTTCCCAGAGGCATAACCCCGTTAACACTTTTCTAGACACCTACTTGATCGGCTAATTGTCCTGTGTAAAACTCTCCCAGGAGTAACACTTACTCGCAGTGGGTATCGGGATCCAACTATCTCATAGGAGGTATGCAATCTCATTGCAAATTTCAACACTTGAAATTCCCGATAATATTTTGCCCCTAGTGTGCTATGACCTTGACAGAGGTCAACAAACCATAGTGCACTAGTCAAGTTCAACCCGTCATTTCTTGATTGAATCAAACCCACTTGCACGACCCTTGACAGAGGTCAACAAGGTCGTACGACTACCCTAATCCAATCACATCATATGCTTTACAGATAATTACTAGTCAGCTACCGCACACTACGCCTTGACAGAGGTCAACAAACGCAGCACGAATACTAAATAGTCTTTATCTGAAATGACGGAGGGCTACGACAGGTTTTTCTGAAAACCTATTGCGTAATAAACTTGATATCGTCGTAGAATCAAGTGAAATTTTAAAATGGAGTGATTTTGAGGCTTTCATTAGTTTTGCTAAAGAGGTCACTTCCGGTGAAGGGATCTCGGCTCTTTCCTCATCGAATAAGGTGCAAGACATATCATATATATCACTGTGCAAAGCAAAACTCTAAAAGCAATCAAAAGACAAACCGAGTTTTGTAGCATCTGCCAGTTTCGCTAAAGAGGTCACTCCCGGTGAAGGGATCTCGGCTCTTTCCTCATCGAATAAGGTGCAGGGTATATCATATATACCGCTATGCAAAACAAAACTGTAGCTACCCTTTTTATAAAGTTTTGATTCTACAACATCTTTTAGGTTTTTTTTCTTTTTATTAATCTCATTAATAAAATCCCATCAGCTTATGCTTCCTAAGCATCACAGAAGAAACGAAAGCAGCAATATTTATATATCAGCATATATATATATAGTATAACCATTCGTCTCAGGCAGTAAAATGATCTCATCACAGAACATTGCAGCAGAAGAACATATATGAAATATTGGATATACTAGGATGTCCGTGTTTTCAATACGAGCCGGTATAAAACACGGATTCCACGGTCGCGATGAATAGCCAAACCCACATCCCTAGACCCCTACGAGAGCGGCAAGTAACACTGCCAATTCTAGGGTTAAGAGACCCGGTCTCGACTCCTCGAGATGGCCTCCCACTGGACCCTAGAACCCGGTTACTTGTGCTCCCCTCCTTGGGTCTACCTAATGCGGAAAAGTAAATAATATACAAAGGTAACATCAACCTCATCCCGGAAGTGCCCCAATAAAAGAATATTACATACAAATGAATTTTACATGAATGAAAATAAAAACCCGCATCTCACATAAAACCCCCGGCTATTCAGAACGCGACGATCCAATATAATATATCACAGCAACACATAATATCACATATCATCAACGTAAGTAAGTATGCATACACCGATCGTCATTGTTGTATAGCAACGAAAACCGGCAATACAACTACATACTACACTTACGGTCACAGAAAAGAAATTGTAAAACTACAATATTTGGAATCCACAATCACTTTAGACATCGTAAATCCGAAATATCACATACTTCGCATTTCATGCCTAACTCTATGAATTCCACATATTGTATCACATTCCAGATAAATAAATAGTATTAAACTTTTCGAACAGATTATCAAATACCCAAAATTTCCTAAATTTCTCAACACTTGAGCGGAGTTCAAATAATCCGAAATGTGTCACAGTAGTAGCGGTCCAGCCGTAGAAGGGTCAAGCCAACGCCTCACATGTGGCACGCCGTACTGCCTCAAACCCTAAAGTTCAAAAGGCAGTTCAAGACGGTCACATAATCGAGTTAAGGTTTGTTGTCTTCTAGAGGGTCCACCACAAAACTTGCACGCATTTCCGAAAGATTTAAACTCGAGAAAAGATTCAACACTTGAAAAATTTTCGTGTCGGGAAAAAGTGAGTTAATGATATCCGTTCGAACTTTTTAACAGTTTCTAAATATCCGGAAATAATAACGAATTTAAATATTCCGATCGAATCTACGATTACAAAATAAACCCCAGAATGTTCAACACTTGAGTCAATTTAAAAATACCCAGAATTTATAAACAACAGAATTAGAAATTAATGTGCAAACAGAGAGCATAATTACTACTGGACAGCCGCGGAATCAAAGCACGGTGGGAATCACACAAGACTCTATGACGATCTTGGGTCTACAGACTACGTTGTACCAGTGTCACCGGAGAACTGCCATCTGACGTGTGGTATATCACCATCTGGGAGTTCTCGGAGAGTCCGTCCAGTGTACCCAGTCTCCACTGAGCACCCGTACACCATCCTTGATGTCAAACACCGATGGATATGGGATCATCCATCGCCCATCATATGGGTCAAGATGCGTATACGCTAGTCTACTCTGGTGTATCGATGCCCCATCTCGATATACCCTCGACTAGGAACATTTATAGGATGTACTCATCGACTACCGTGGCCCCACTAGTATGATCTCATCATAATCCCAGTAGCCGAGTACAGATCCTAAGGGCTTTATCAATATGTGAGAGAAAGACAGTAAACCAATACAGGTCAACATGTTAAGATAAAGTGAAACCAAATAGCATACTGTCATGACGAGCAAGAAAGTCCTCTCTGTATATATCCATGCATCCATCATAATATACATCATATGTACAACAATGGCCTCTAGGGCATATACATAACTAACAGGTTGTTAGAGAGAGTCTTCTTGAAGAAGTTTGTTGGAGGGAATATTCTAGAATAAGGAATATTCTAGGATAAGATTGTTAGGCCGAGTCTTCTGGATGAAGCCACGTGGTCTTTAGGAGTCTTATGGAAGCTTGGCTGTTACAAGAAGGCATGTGGAGAAATATGAGCTGGTGACGTGTCTAACAGGCCGCGGATCCGCGGCGGATAGGCCAACTTGGCCGCGGATCCGCGGCCGATTGGTGGAGTTAGTGCAAGCAAATTTCTGTGCTGATTTGGGTTGGCTTCATGGTACTTTCCTGATATCTGGAATATTTTTATACTTTCTTGTCTACTTCCATATCACAAGTCTTGGACTTGACGTATTTTATCACCACTTTTAGCAGTTCCGGTTCTTTTTCCTGGAGATTTTCCTGCACACAATCTCGAGACAAGTGTTGATTCACAAAAGATCATGCGTACAATAATAAACACTCAATTTCCCTCAAAATGCCGGTTATAACGTATAACACATGTTATTTGGTATTTTGCAGACAAATTGCTAATATGTGCTATATTTATACCAAACACTTTTAGATGATTGCAAAGAGTAGGGAAATTGATGTGTTAAAAATGCAATATTTTCGACTGATCAAATTCCCCCAAACTTAATTTTGGCCGTCTCGAGCAAACTTGTTTTACTCAAAAGAGAAGGAGAAAATATAAGAAAAATAAAAAACTAACTAGCACACTTTCGTAGGCAACACGATTGCACTGAGCACGTGCAACAAGCCTTTAAACCTCTAAGTGTCCCTAGTAGGAGGAATGTTGTCTCCTGAGGGTTTTTAGCGGATTGCACCCACAAAATCACATAATAAAAGGAAGACCGTGAAAGTTACATGTAAAGATAAGAATTATAAAAGAAAGACTTTGAAAATTAGAGTTTCCAACTATACTAGCTTTTCGGTTGTCATGAGCCCTATCTTAATAGTCATGAAAAGATGTTAGAAATCACATCATCCCTCAATAAAACATCGTCTTTATTCTTCATTCCTCTCTTTCTTCCAAACATCGATCATATACCCCTACGTGTATGTAAAAGACATCCCTACACTCAAAGAATTCAATTCAAGCTATCATACTCTTGTCCATCACCTCAGTACTTTTTAATCGGTGAATATTTTGATGGATTTGCTCACACATTTTTCATGCGACCGTTAATACTTCTTAAGGTACTAACCGACCGATTACTCATGTGCTTGCTTATTAGGTGTATTAGCATTTTTCTCGTCTTGCACCACCTAAGGCTTAGCAGTGACTCCCAAACCAGTTGGTCTAAGGCACTAGGTGATGAAGTACCCTCGCTATATTTTTTTATTTCTGCCTTGGTGATAAAAAAACCAGTGTTCATTTTTCTACACCATTTATCTTTTATTCATTGATAATTTCCTTCATACTTTGGCTTTTAGACAAGAGCATTTCAAGGTATCCTCTACTATCCCGAGTTTCAAGACGTGTGTAAGTGCGTATAGTAGGGTATCAACATTCAAATGTTTGGCTTCCAGAATAGGAGCTATTTCTCAGACTTATTTTTATCCTCAGATTGGTGACTTCCTTCATCTTACTAAACCTTGGGATAACGGCTCATAACTACTTATTACTAGTTTCGTTTAAGAAAACTTCTAATTTTCTTGGTTTTCTTAAATTTTTCCGATCTTTTGGATGTAATTTTTCACTATCTAATCTTTTATTATCTTATTTATGTACACAATTTTTTTTAAATTTTTTTTCATTATATGTTTTGTGCTTATGCAAAGTATGCGAAGTGATGAGTAAATAAGCACAAACCTCCCCCAAACTTGTTTTCAACAGTGTCCTCACTGTTGCTATCTGTTGGATCACAAAAACCTGTAAGCTTGGGAGGATATTATTAATGGGGGCAAAAATATTTTAAAGTGAAAATCCTCCCCCAAACTTATTTTTGGCTCACAATTTTGAGGACAACATTTATTTTCAAGAGCCAAAAATGCACCCCCCCCCCCTCAAACATGAGTTTAGACAATATTAAGCATTTCAAGAGGGGGTAAGTCATTTGGTCAAAATAAGACTTTACAAAGACCAAAAATTAATACCAACCATTCAAAGATTTTATCAATGTAGCGTATAGGTCGGTGGAAGAACATGTTGTATAGAGTCAGGAAGAAATGAGGAAGGGATAAGTGGTGGTCTGGAAAGGGTTTGAGTTTTAAATTAGAGAAATGAAAGAATGAGGATGAATGTGAATAATTAGGAAGAAGTAGTGGTGGCGGTTCAACTTCTATAGGTTGAGGTTGATCAATCACAAAATCCGTGTTGTTTAGGAATGCAAGTTCGTCAGTAAAAAGTTCTTCAAAACTTTCATCAATGATGTGATCGAACATTTTGCTGTCAATAATTTTTGTGCCAGAATTTATCCTACTTGATTCATCAAAAATTATAGAAGTAGAAGACTCGAAAAACTCATCTACCTCATTTTCAAAAGTATCCAAATCAAGTTGACTTTCTGGTATTATTGAATTAACGGATTGTGATTCATCAACACTCACTATCATTTCAGGAACAGAAGAAGAACAAGAAAGAGTGGAAGATGAAATGGGTAAACAAATTGGTGTGTCGGGTGTCGCTAAACCAGATGTGGAAGATGTAGGATGAATTTCGGTCTGCTGTTCGGTTATACCATTATTATCAACTTCAAGACGCATTTGGGGTTCGGGAAGAATTAAAGGCTCAAGATGATGACCACAAGGAAGTGAAAGGATCAAATGAACTGGTGGCACAAATTCATCCAAAACTTCGGGTTCATCAATCAATATATCCCCAACGTCAATCACCTCATTCAAGTGAAGGCTAAAATTCTCAAACACCTCATTCAAAGAATGGTTTTCAATCAATTTTGGTTCAAGAGTGGAGGTGTAGAGATCACAAGGATTTGGCATGGTTTCACTCGAAATGGACCCTTCACAGTCGGGTAAATCAAATACTGCATTATTACACAACTTCTCATACATTCTAACGTCCATTGGTGAATCATTTGGTGTACTCGATGAATCTGTGAAACTGGAGTTGTGGATTTCAGTTTGGAAAGGGAATGTTTGATTAAGAAAGGTGTACAGTTCTCTCTCACTACCCAAATTCTCATTTTGTCCTATGCCCGAATTAGACATTGAAAAAATTTTAGCTGATTCGGAATTATTTGCTTGCCTCCACTCTGTCACTTCCTTCCTAAATTGGTTCAGAAATTTTTCTAATGTCTGCTCCAGACTAGACTCGGGTCGATAAGGGGTTTCCGTATACGATTAAAATTCTTGTGGACAATTAAAACTCCCAAATGACTGATTAGAAGGACTGTTTAGAGAAGGTGGAAAAGTTGGATTTGATTGATAGGAACAGAAGGGTTGTGAAAATTGGGCAGGAGTAGGGTCAATATTGTGATAAGAAGAATATTAATATTGGTTGGTCGATTGGTTATTGGACATCATACATGCCACAAACCGATTATGAAATTCTTCTTTAAAAAGTGGATTTGATGGTTGATATTGGTCCGGATTGAAACTTTGGCCTTTAGCCCTAGTTATATGCTCAGCAATGGACATGCGTCTAGGGGCATCCTCACTCGGAGTATTAACTGAAACGGATGTAGAATTAGGATACGGTTGATAAGATCTGGACTGAGGTGGCCAACTGTTTCTACCCGCTTGTTCTATCCAATCTCTTAAGGACATGGGAGAGTCGGACGGTATACCGAAACGATAACGAAAAATAAGAAATATCTGGTTGTGGACAGTAAAGCTCGGCAAGAGTTCTTCTGTTTGGGTCACCCATTATAAGAAGAGAAGAGGGGGGGAAAGGGTAAAAAGGGGAGAAAATAATTGGTTTGTTTTGAAAAGGGACGGATTTGTAAGTGCACGGCGGCGCCCCGGCCGTCAATCCGACGCCGGAATGCGGAAACGAAACTTTTTACGAACTTGTAAACCGGCACCACCGCACACAAAAATCCCGGATCGGGCCATTAATCTAGTCCTAGCTAACTAAAGAACGGGTAGAGAGATATACCGAGCGAACCGTGTCCTTCGGTCTTCTCGTCGTCGTCCCGATCTCCCGCGGAATGTCCGGTCTCCACGTCGCCGGCTTTTTTTACGGGCTCCCACCTCTGGACCGAGGCAACTCGGGCACAAAGTTGGCGAGTCGACGTGCCCAAGATTTGCTGTAGAATAAGTGAAGATCTATATGTCGCATTTGGGGTTGTAGGGAGTTGTCTTTTGGTGGAGGAAATAGATCAAAGCTTTTTGTGGATGAACTTGGGAATTTTGTAGCATGAAAAGAGCAAAAAAATCCCCACTAAAAATATTGGGAAGCCACCTTCCCTCTATGGCCGGCCACCTCTCTTGAGGAATGAGGATGGAGTGAAAAATCAAGAAGAGAAGATCAAAGTCCAAGGGGGGTGTATCTCAATAATGCAAGATAGAGTGTGGAGTTATCATGAAGCATGATCACAAGACAAGGTCCAACACTCCACCAACTAATCACCACAAACAAAAGTCAAGCAATCATGAGGATAGAAGTCAAGCAATGATGAAGTGAACAAGTCAAATGATGGTGCAACCATCATGACACATCAATATGCAAAGACAACCCTCCAAAATGCTTATTTGTACAAATGCAAATAAGCCCTCCTCCATCAATCTTCAGCCAATGAAAGATACAAATGAAAATGGCCGAAATGGAAAGCAAACTGGCAACTCCAAAAACTGATCCCGTAATAAATTACAGGAAAACCCCGCTACTGTATATACATACCCGCATTTGTATTCCGACCGAATACAAATGCAATGAGACAAAATCTACACTGTACTATACTAGGATCCGGCTCAAACCAAAGCCCGCTAGTATTATCCGTCCGATCACGATCCGTGCAATGCCGCACGTATCCGATCGAACCCTGTCATATCTCCATACGGCCTCTAGAGCGTTTCGCCCGAAACTTAAGAAAAGGGTCTGTGGGGGACTCTAAAGACTCGTCAATACTTTGGTTGTGGATTTAACCACTAGCAAGTCAGAGGTATCAGCCGATACGTAACGGGCTACCAGGGATTGACCAAAAGGGACGTCGATGAGCGAACTCATCCTGACACCCTACTGAGCATGTCAGTGACAATATCCGTACAGTCTGGTTCGTTCGTCTATGAGCATCGCATGGCGGGCCTAGGGGGTTGGTAAAAGTCAGACCCCCAAAAGCAGTACAAGTCGTGTCGGAGTGTAGCCCAGAACACTCTGAGATACTACTGGAATACCTACCAGTAAATCTCCTGCCTCGGCCGAGGGCTTTGTGTAATGGCTCTCCTAGACACTGCGCGACCTCACCCCCAATACCGGGAGAGACGAACCCCTGAAGATCCACTCACTGCCTCCATGTGGCTCGGGACTGTACCCAACTGAAACCTATTTGCACGTCTCCTTTGAGCGTGGTAGGGTAGTAATCAAAGTACAGTGGGAACTCACACGAGACAAATGACTATCCTCAGGTCAATGAACTAACCTGTACACATGTCACCAGGGAACTGCTATCTGACGTCAGGTATAAGACCAACTAGCATGTTCCCGGCGAGTCCTGTCCGGTGTACTCATAAGCCAATGAGCACCTGTATACATCTTAGGTGAATCAACTGACACCAGTGGCTTGTGAGACCGGCCACCGCCCCTCGTCGGGGTCTCGACTGTATACACTAGTCTACTCTGGTGTATCGATGCCCTTTCTCGAAACTCCCACGACTAGGGACCTTTTAAGGATGTGCTTATAGACTACCAGCTCCCACGTATATGATCGCCCTCATACTGCTGGCAGTCAAGAAAGAATCCTAGAAGCTCTATCAACGTGCAATAGTGACCTGTAAGGTCACCTAAAGCAGTACACGATGATAAAGGAAAACCAGATAGCATACTATCATCTTGAGTAAGACTGTTGATTGTTATAAAAATTCAAGACTGTGTCGTGTAACTCGAATAAGTTTCTTTGTGTCTATATTTAGAAAATGAATAAAATTCACAATCAAAGAATTGTTTTGACCGCAATCAACTACGGTGTCAGTTGTAGATTGTAAGTGAGTGCGGATCGTCCACAGGGATTGTGCGATTCGTTTCTATATTTGATTTGTTTGAATTGAAAAGTTAATCGAAAAGAAAAGAAAACATGATTCAAGATTTTATCGATTGATTCAAGTGTCACTAGTCTAATCAAGAATCAAGAAAATGATAAACAATCGAGAATCGGGTTTCGATGATATTTCCAACCAAATGTCAAGAATCTAAATGAGGCTCGCAGGAATCGATCAGATCTATAGACGTGATATAATCTCAAGATATCGTATTCTTGTCTTTCGAAGAATTGATACTAGATCGATGATGATCGACGAGAGTTAGGGCTTTCTCGTGAAACTAGGGTTTCATCATTTAACCCTTGTTCTTTCGTCGATATCATTCACATTCTAGCCTCTAGCAATTTCAAGAAACGATCGTAACTCCCCAATTTCGAGCGATAACAATCAAGAAAGCATCGCAACGAAACTAGGTCGTCGATTCATGAACTTGCTAGGGTTTACAAAACTCGTAGGAATCAAGAATCGTTTTAAGACATGCTACATCATCATTCTATTGATCGTCTCGACTCCTCGACGAGCGGAGTATTACTCAAACATCACAACAAGAACTACAATTATAAATTGAGATCGAATCATGATGCAAGAATTTAAAGAAAACAAGATAAAAGAATTTCACCTTTTATTTATATCAACAATTTCATTACAGTCGCTCAAGAACTACAAGAGGAAGAACTAGGTTGTTGATTTGGCTTTGCTTTTCTCCGTGAGACGCGGATCGGCTTGGACCACTTGCTCTGTTGAAGATCGGCTCCTGCTCATAAAAGGTTGAAGGGCTTCTTGCTTGATTTGGTACTCGGGATCTTGAATTTTGATTGGAATTAGGGTTAGGGTTTCACACAAGTCTTGTCACTAGACTTGTGGAAGAAGATGAAGAAAGAGGTAATTGATAAGAGATTGAAGAAGTAGAGATTAAATGGCTCTAGATTGATACTAGATTGGATTGGATTTCTAAGTATATTTAACCTTATGTCTAGGCTTCTATTTATAGACTTCCTAAACCCTAGGTCTAGGTTTGAAATTACAATTCCCTCCAAAAGTTTGTTGAGGAGCTTCTAGAATTAGTTTGTTATGAGCTAGCTTAGGTTTTAAGCTATGATTAATTAAGCTTAGAAACCCTAGTTTGCTGAACTGGCAGAAGCCTCTGGAGTCTTCTGGAAACTGAAGTATATTTCTGAGCTGTAGCCACTGAGATAGGGGTATTGAAGCAAAGCTGGGGAGGTGACGTCGACAAGCCGCCGCGGAACCGCGGCGCAAGGCGGCTCCGGCCGCGGTTCCGCGGCCATGTTGGCTCCTTGGGGCTTGGGTCTTCTTCTGTGGTCTTGGGCTAATATTTGGAGCATTATCTGATATGTTGAATTACATTTTGCCCTTTGGATTGCTACCAGATCTCAACACTTGGAGTTGGTGTAATGTTTTCAGCTTCTTTTGGCTTTTGTTTGGATTTTCCTGCACAATTTCTCAAGACAAGTGTTGCATATTATAGGGATGGTGTGATGCCATGAAATGCAGTCAATTTCCTTTATAGTGCCGGTTTTAGAGTCTAACACATGCAATCTGATATTTAACGGCTGATTTGCTAATATGTGAAATATGAATACCGTACACTTATAAATGAATGCAAATGATAGGAAAATTGCCGGTTAAAAGATGCAGTATTTTCGACTGATCAAATTCCCCCAAACTTATTTTCGATCGTCTCGAGCGAACTGTTTTATTAAAAAAAGAAGGAGAAAATAAAGAAAGAGAAAAACTAACTAGCACACTTTCGTAGGCAACACGATTGCACTGAGCACGTGCAACAAGCCTTTAAACCTCTAGGTGTCCCTAGTAGGAGGAGTGTTGTCTCCTGAGGGTTTTCAGCGGATTGCACCCACAAAATCCAATAATAAAAGGAAGATCATGAATATTACATTTAAAGAAAAGAATTGTAAAATAAAAGCCTTGAAAATTAGGGTTTCTAACTAAGCTAGCTTTTCGGTTGTCATGAGCCCTATCTTAATGGTCATGAAAAAATGTCAGAAATCACGTCCTCTCTCAATAAAACATCGTCTTATTCTTCATTCCTATCTTTCATCCAAACATCGATCATATAACCCTGCGTGTGTGTAAAGACATCCCTACACCCGGAGAATTCAATTCATGCTATCATACTCTTGCCCATCAGCCTCAGTACTTTTTAATTAATGAATATTTAGATGAGATTGCTCACACACTTTCATGCGACCGTTAATACTTCTTGAGGTACTAACCGACCGATTACTCCTGTGGTTTCTTACTTGGTGTATTTTCCTCGTCTTCTACCACCTCAGGCATAGCAGTGACTCCCAGACCAGTTGGCCTTAGGGCACTAGGTGAAGAAGCACCCTCGCTATATATTTTTTTATTGCCCTCGGTGATAACAAAACCAGTGTCCATTTTCTCACCACTTTATATTTTCTTCATTTCATTTTTTTGTATTTCCTTCATACTTTCGGTTTTAAGACAAGAGCATTTCAAGGTATCCTCTACTATCCCAGGCTTTAAGACGTGTGTAAGTGCGAATAGCAGGGTATCAACGTTCAAAATGTTTGGCTTCCATAATAGAAACTATTTTTCAGACTTATTTTTATCCTCAGATTAGTGACGCCCTTCATCTTACTAACCCTTGGGACAACGGCTCATAACTACTTATTACTAGTTCGTATAAGAAAACTTCTAATTTTCTTGGTTTTCTTAGATTTTTCTAATCTCATGGATGTAATATTTCACTATCTAAACTTTCATTATCTTATTTATGTACAAAAAATGTTTAAATGTTAAAATATTTTTATATTTTGAAAATTTTAAATTTTTATGGATTTTGAAAATTTTAAATTTTTCACTATCTAAAATTTTAAATTTTTATGGATTTTTAAAGAAATGTTTTGTGCTTATGCAAATGATATGCAAATGATGCAAAAATAAGCACAAACCTTCCCCAAACTTGTTTTCAACAGTGTCCTCACTGTTGCCAACAGCTATATCTACAAAACCTGTAAGTCTAGGAGGAATTATTAGTAGGGGCAACATATATAAGTGAAGAACTTCCCCTACACTTACTCTTTTCACTCACCTACATTCAAAAGATGATGCAGTGATATGCAGGACATGAAGGTGAGACGGAGGAATTTTAATCAAGATAAACTGGCTCCTGTAAGAACAGGAGCTCCTCCGTGGGGTCAGTGGAAAAATATGGCTTTAGTCTGTGTCCATTCACTTTGAAAAATGTGCCATTTTTAACATTTTCTACTTCTACTGCCCCGTGCGGGTATACAGACCGCACAACAAAAGGTCCCTTCCACCGAGATTGGAGCTTACCCGCGTGAAGGTGTAGTCGTGAATCATAAAGAAGGACTTGTTGACCAGGTGAAAATGTTTTCCTCAAAATGTTTTTATCGTGAAAAACCTTAGTCCTATTCTTTATGTTCACAGCGTTATCATAAGCTTCATCGCGGAGTTCGCTTAGCTCATTAAGTTGCAGCTTCCGAAAGTTGCAGGCATGGTTTAGATCAAAATTTATTTCCTTAATAGCCCACAATGCTTTATGCTCAATTTCGACAGGTAAATGACATGCTTTCCCAAACACTATCCTATATGGAGACATTCCTAGGTCGGTTTTAAATGCAGTTCGGAATGCCCAAAGAGCATCCGTCAGTTTGGTCGACCAGTCTTTTCTATTTTTAGCAACAGTCTTCTCCAGGATAAGTTTGATTTGTCTGTTTGAGATTTTAGCTTGCCCGCTTGTTTGGGGATGATAGGGTGTAGAAAGTCGGTGGTTGATTGAGTATTTCCGCATCAAAGTCTCGAAAGACCTGTTGCAGAAATGTGTCCCATTATCGCTAATAATAGCGTGTGGGTGTCCAAATCGCGAAAAGATATTCTCTTTCAAGAACTTAATGACAACTCTCCTGTCATTAGTGCGGCATGGAATGGCTTCAACCCACTTTGAGACATAATCAACCGCCAGCAGTATGTACAAATTCCCAAAGGAGTTGGGAAAGGGACCCATAAAATCAATGCCCCAAACATCGAATATTTCAAAAACCAGAATGGGTTGCTGAGGCATTTCATTTCTCTGGGAGATTCTACCCGTGTACTGACATTGTGTACAGGTTTTGCAATGGTCAAATGTGTCCTTGAATAAGGTCGGCCAATAAAATCCACATTGCAAAACCTTCTCCGCCGTCTTTTTAGGACCGAAGTGACCCCCACAGGCCTGATCATGACAAAAAGAAAGAACACTCTTGAACTCTTCTTTTGGGACACACCGGCGAATGATCTGATCAGAACAATACTTAAACAAGTATGGATCATCCCAGTAAAAGTGTTTTACTTAGGATAGAAAGCGGTATTTATCCTGTTTTGACCAATCGCTCGGTATAAGTCCCGTGACAAGATAGTTCACAATATCCCTGAACCATGGTTCATTGGATACGCTCAAGAGTTGTTCGTCACGGAATGAATCATTGATCGGCAGGGTCACAGGGGAAGAAGAGATGCGTGAAAGATGGTCGGCTACTACTTTTTCACATCCTTTCTTATCTTTGATAACAAGATCAAATTCTTGTAACAGAAGGATCCAACGTATTAGTCGACCTTTTGCATCTTTCTTCGCCAGAAGATGTTTTAAGGCGGAATGGTCAGTGTACACAACTATAGGTGAGCCAATTAAGTAAGGCCTGAATTTTTCTAATGCAAATACAACCGCTAAAAGTTCCTTTTCGGTGGTTGTATAATTAATTTGTGCATCGTTCAGGGTCTTACTTGTATAGTAAATCACGTGTGGCATCTTTTCGATGTGCTGTCCTAAGACTGCACCTATCGCAAAGTCGGATGCGTCACACATTAGCTCAAAGGGGTAGTCCCAGTTCGGCAATGATAGCACGGTGGCTGAAGTGAGTGAGTGTTTAAGTGAGTCGAAAGCTGGCTCACAGTCCGAGTCAAAATGGAAGGTCGTATCCTTGGCCAAGAGAAGAGTTAAAGGTCTAGCAATTTTGCTAAAGTCCTTAATGAATCTCCTATAAAAGCCCGCATGGCCAAGGAAAGATCGAATATCTTTGACGCTTTTGGGATGAGGGAGGTTTTGAATGACATCTATCTTAGCTCTGTCAACCTTAATGCCTTTCTGTGAAATAACATGTCCAAGAACAATTCCTTCTTGGACCATGAAATGGCATTTTTCCCAGTTCAAAGTCAAGTTCTTCTCTTTGCAACGAGTAAGAACAGCGTCAAGATTCGCTAGGCAATCAGAAAAAGAGTCTCCAAAAATCGAGAAGTCGTCCATAAAGATCTCCAGAAAATTCTCTACCATATCAGAGAATATCCCCATCATACACCGCTGAAAGGTAGCGGGAGCATTGCATAACCCAAAGGGCATGCGACTGTAAGCAAAGGTACCAAAAGGACAAGTAAAAGTGGTTTTATCTTGATCCTTTTTGGCGATGGGGACCTGATTATAGCCTGAGCATCCGTCCATAAAACAATAATACTCTCGTCCCGCTAAGCGTTCCAGCATTTGATCAATGAATGGTAGAGGAAAGTGGTCTTTCCTCGTGGTAGCATTGAGTTTTCTATAATCGATACATACACGCCACCCAGTTTGGGCGTGTGTCTGAATCAACTCATTTGCCTCATTGGTTATAACAGTGATGTCAGATTTCTTAGGAACGACATGTATAGGACTCACCCATTGGCTATCGGAGATGGGATATATGATACCATTATCTAGGCATTTGACGATCTCTTTCATTACAGCTTCCTTCATGACGGGATTTAACCGTCTCTGTGGTTCTCGGGTTGGTCTGGCATCATCCATCACATGTATATGATGTTCAACTATCAAGGGACTAATCCCTTTGATGTCCGCCATACTCCAACCAAACGCCTCTTTGTTAGATCTTAATACCGATAAAAGTGCATTCTCTTGCTCTAAGGCTAGAGAAGCGGATATTATAACCGGTAAAGACTCCTTCTCACCTAAATAAGCATATTTCAGATGAGAAGGTAACATTTTTAGATCTAATTCAGGCGGAGAAATAATAGAAGGAGAGATCATTGAGTGATTTTTGGATTTACAAATAAGCTCAGAGCCTGTGAAAGATACAGACTCGGGTGGAGAAAAATCAGAAGTGCAGGACTCAAGTGTAGGTAAAGTGTCCTCACTAAGATCATGTGTAAAGTCAAACAGAGATGTGGTAATATCGTCGAGATCAGTAAAGCAAAGTTCCTCAGTTCGGCAACTATCGGGAGCGATCTCGTGGACAGAGCACACATCTAGAATATGAGCAGAGGGTTCTGATGGCTGACTTCCAACTTTGTAGATATTTAGTTCAATGGTCATATTTCCAAATGATAAGTTCATTGAACCATTTCTACAGTTTATAACAGCGTTGGAAGTGGCAAGAAAAGGTTGACCCAGAATCACCGGAATTTGGCCCCGGGGGTTTGCTACAGGCTGTGTGTCGAGTACAATGAAGTCTACAAGGAAAAAAAATTCCCTGACCTTTATTAACACATCCTCTAGTTCACCCCTTGGTTTGGTGATTGAACGGTCTGCCATTTGGAGAGTGCAGTGAGCAGGTTTCAGCTCTCCAATCCCTAGTTGCTCATATACAGAATATGGAAGTAGGTTAACACTTGCGCCAAGGTCTAAAAGAGCACGATTTATGTTTTTACCCCCAATAGAAATCGATATTGTAGGACATCCTGGGTCCTTTCGTTTCTTTGGTAGCTGGGGAATAAAAGCAGTGCTAATATTATTAGACATAAAGACCTTCTTCGGCACTTGAGTCTTCCTCTTCCTAGTGCACAAGTCCTTAAGAATTTTCGCATAAGCGGGGACTTGTTGAATCGCATCTAGAAGAGGAATGTTAATGTTAACCTGTTTAAACATTTCCATAATTTTCTCCATATGTGGACTCGTTCTATTACCCCTTAACCGATTCGGGTAAGGAGCTTTCGCAATAAACGCCGGGTCCATCATAGGAGAAGGAAGAGGGGGTAGACGAGATCCCAAAAGAGGTATGGGGACCGTCTGTGAAGAACTATAAGGGTTGGGTTGAGGTGTTGAGCCTAGTGGGAAATGGAGAATAGGCTCGCGAGAAAGTGGTGGGGTAGAAGAACAAGGATCAGAAGGAGAAGTGTGTGTGTGTGGAAAGGTCTCAGCCGGGGTGTTATTGATTGGATTTTCAATATCATCAATTCCTTCCCCGACATGATTGTTCAGCACTCTTCCCGATCTTAACGTTGTGACGGCATTTACATTGTAATTCCCAGGATTTTGTAGGGGTTGAGAGGGAAGTTTCCCTTTTTCTCTCGCACTCATCTCGGCTTTAAGTCGTGCTATTTCAGCTTCCATCGATCTGATACTCTCAGCTTGAGACGCTGAGTTTTTCTTTATCTCACTGACGGAAGTTCTAACCTCAGCCGAAACCTCTATGAAATTTGATAAAAGTGATTTCATGGTTTGAGTGAATTGAGAGAATTCGTCAGAACAGGACAACTGCATAGGATTAGACTGTGCAAGAGTGTTGACCTGGTTGTGGAAATTTTGTGACTGGTAGGGGTGCTGAGTAAGTTGAAGTGGTTGCTGTTGTGGTGGAAGAGCCCTTTGAAAATTATTTTGGCTTGGAACCGTGTTTTGAGATTGTTGTTGGTTCCAAGCAAAATTCGGGTGATTCCTCCAACCCTGATTGTACGTGGAAGAATATGGATCGTTTCTAGGTCTTTGAAATGCGGCATTAGTATGCTCATGACCTTGAAACAGACATTCTTCCGTCAAGTGAGACGGATCAGAACAACAGTCACATACAGTTTTGGGGAGCGATATTGGGTTTAGGGAGGCTGCAGAAAATTTGTGTTCCATAGCGTCGAGCTTCTTTTGCATTGCTGCCATCTCAGCTCAAACGCCTATGGACACATCTATTTGGTGTACGCCACCCCTATTCAATGGTTGGGTTCCACTCTCCCACTGTAGTGATTTTTCAGCGAACTCTTCTAAAAACTTCCAAGCTTCCCCATCATACTTAGTCATAAAGGTACCTTGACATATGTTTTCAAGGTTCTGTTTAGTGTTTGAGTTAATGCCCTCATATATGATTCGGCAAAGATCCCATCTCGGGATGCCGTGATGAGGACATTGAACCAATAGATCCTTGAAACGTTCAAAGCATTTAGAGAATGGTTCAGTAGGGAGCTGGGTAAATTGATTCAGTTCGCTACGGATTCGAGTTTTCTTTTGCATTGGGTAAAATTTCTTAAGGAATGCCGCGACGAATTCTTCCCAATTTGTAATAGAGTGTGCGGTAGTGTTATATAGCCACTTCTCGGCTATATCGCACAATGTAAATGGAAAAAGTCGTAGACGCATAGCATCCACTGAAAGTTGTGACGTACCCATCATTGCGCATACGTTTTAAAAATTTGGTAATGAAAACGTAAGCGTCCTCAGTCTCGAGTCCGTGAAATTTGGGTAAAAGGTTGATGTATTGGGGTTTAATCTCAAAGTTATCCCCATTGGCTGGTGGAATGGATAAGCAGGTCGAAAGAGGACCACGCAGTGGATAGCACCTCTCTTGGAGAGAGATGCGAGGTGGATTCTGCGCACCAACGGACGGCGGCAGATTAGGGTTAAAGAAGTTCGATGGAGGTGGATCCATCGATGTGGGTGTGGTAGTGGGTAAAGAAGAAGTAAATGGAGAAATACCGACTTCGGAGTCGATAAAGGGTACGCGGACTAAACGGGCACTAGAATCCCGTGTACAGCCTATCTTGTACTAAAAAGGGTTAGTACAAGTGGCAGCGTTGACTTATAATTAGGGATAATAAATGAATGCGGTGTTTGAAAATAGGACGGATTTTTGAAAAAAAAATGATGCGACACAACAAATGCAGCACTCAAACCCTAATTCTAGGGTTCGCCTAGGTCAGATCTCTAGACCGCTCCTAACTGCCAGAAGACAAGACACAGGATAAAATCCTCCACTGCCTCTTTGTCTCACCTGTGGCCAGGTAAGTGGGAGGTTCTCCACTACGTAAGTAGTGGGCCTAATTAAGTAACCACTAGCCTTCGACACACTTGCCTAGACACCACAAGAGAAACGCGAATAAGCAATGAATTACCCACGACCTTCTTCTGTCCTAAGTGAGCGCGACGGTCCTTAGAGTCATCTCTAGATCTTTTTTAGTTAATTTGGGGTAAATGCGGATGCAAGTTTTGTGATTTTCGGGGTCTAGGAAGGGTAATAAACTCCCCATCTAATTTGGATTTGGCCATGCCCCTTAATATCCGTATTTAGAATGCAAACAACCAAGAAACAAAAACACGCACAAATTTAATTTTGCAATTTGCGAGCTGCGATTATTTGCAAAGAAGCCTGCAGAAATTTATTAGTTGGAGCAGAGAAAGGAGAAGAGAAGAAATCTAGAAGCTACCTGAGGAAATTTTCGTGCAGTGAACCTTCAAGACCACCGCGGTTCCGCCGCAATTTCCTCCTTAGACCGCGCTTCCGCGGTTGAATAAAGCCATCTCTGCACAAAATTTCACCAGCGAGCTAGGGTTCACTTCCTGAGTCCTCTGGAATTCTCCAAAAAAATTTCCAATTTCACAGCAAGCTCCAGATCTCCTTGCAATGAACCACAACAAATCGTTTAGGGTTTTGTACGAATTTTGATCTCAAAATAACAATGAAATAAATCTTTCAATTCAAATTTTAATATAAAACAAATTAGCGCGTAATCCCCGGCAACGGAGCCATTTGATTGTTATAGAAATTCAAGACTGTGTCGTGTAACTCGAATAAGTTTCTTTGTGTCTATATTTAGAAAATGAATAAAATTCACAATCAAAGAATTGTTTTGACCGCAATCAACTACGGTGTCAGTTGTAGATTGTAAGTGAGTGCGGATCGTCCACAGGGATTGTGCGATTCGTTTCTATATTTGATTTGTTTGAATTGAAAAGTTAATCGAAAAGAAAAGAAAACATGATTCAAGATTTTATCGATTGATTCAAGTGTCACTAGTCTAATCAAGAATAAAGAAAATGATAAACAATCGAGAATCGGGTTTCGATGATATTTCCAACCAAATGTCAAGAATCTAAATGAGGCTCGCAGGAATCGATCAGATCTATAGACGTGATATAATCTCAAGATATCGTATTCTTGTCCTTCGGAGAATTGATACTAGATCGATGATGATCGACGAGAGTTAGGGCTTTCTCGTGAAACTAGGGTTTCATCATTTAACCCTTGTTCTTTCGTCGATATCTGTAACATTTTCAAAAATATAAAATATTAATTTTGGGAATTTTTATAATTTAATATTATTTTATTGATTATTTTAATATTAAATCTATAATTAAATGCAAATAAATAGGAAAAATTTGAGAAAAATTATGGAAAATTCTAAAATAGGGTAAATTAGTGAATTATGACATTTTTAAGTTTTTATGATTAGTTTGACACTAATTTAGTGCTAATCGCGATTAAAATCGCTAATCGGGTTTTTTGGCAATTTTGTGCAAAACTTGCACATATCACTTTTTCTCACACTTGTGCATTTTCTTTCATGATATTTGGGTTTACTATTCTTATGAGAAGGATTATGGTTTAAAAAGAAAAGAAAAAGAAAAGATTAAAGAAAATGGGAGTTGGTGAGAATGAGAGGCATGGGGCACCATTGACCAAGGACTTAGCCAATTGTTTCCTCACATTTTCCTCCCTCTTCATCCTCCTCCTGCTGCTGCTCCTACACCTCATCCCCTCCCCTCTTAAACTCCTCAAATCATCTTTAAAACACCCCCAAAACCTCACACTCATTTCATTAAAATTGTGCACAATCCCTAGATCTACACATGGAGCTAAAGAAGCATGGATTTTGGCCACTAGGGGCAACTCAAGAAAATTCTTGAGTTGCCAATTGAGGTAATTTCTGGACCATTAGCTAAATTGTAGCATTTCCTTTAACCCCAAGTTAAGATTATATCGATATTGTGTGATATTATGGACTTGATTAAAACCTAGTTAGGGTTGTGGTGAATTATGGGTTGTAATATGAAATTGAGCTCAGTAGAGGTCTTACCAACACCCTAGTGTTTGAATTGGAACCCAAAACCTGAAGCTAGAACCAGAATACGGATTTTAGAAACCGATATCGGGGAAATTGTGAAATCTGTGAGGGTTTTTTTTGAATCTGCTATCACCCGAGACATCCTAAAATAATATTGAGTGGATAGAGATATGTGCAGGCACCCAGGAAACTAACCCCAAGACCCTAGCCCCCAATTCCCTTTCCCGGCCGCCAATTTTCCTCTTTTGGCCGCAAATTGCGGCCTGGGTCCCACCATTTTGGGTCGTGTTGGTTCTGTAGGTCCTTCATGTTTATGTTAGGCCCCTGGTATATATAGATTTGTATAAATTGACCTAGGGTGAAATCTGGGACATATATCCTAAGTTGCTATTTTGGTTTCGTGTTTCCATATTCCGTATTTTTGATTCTGAAATTGTGGATTGTGTTTTGCCTCGACTATTTGGCGTTTATACGACGATATAGAGGATTTATTGATGGTTTTGAAGGCGTGCCATAGGTTCTCACCTATAGGCCCCTTATCGTATCGTTTTGGATCTCATGCGCCGTTTTAGCTTGGATTTGGTTTTAATGCGCATATACTATATTTTGATGTATAGGTACCCATGAAGACTTCGGGACGACAAGCAAATGCGTGGTGACGTCCGCTTATGATGATGCAAGGTGAGTAGATTATATCTACAGGGGGAAGTCGGGTGGATGGCGTATAGCACCCCCGCAGTCCGTAATTAGTACTATGTGGTATATTTATTTGTGTGATAGCTATAGTGTGTTATGGTTAGTTAGGGGTAGAAATAACTAGCGTAGTTCCTAGTTGCGAACCATAGGATAGATTTGCACCCACACGCATACACTTGTGTGTTTCTTATACTTGCACTGTACTTGTTGATATGGGATGACTTTGGAGATGAGTCGATGATGTGGGTTTTATGCCGCGAGATCGGTGATCGGATATGATTCGTATTTGAGATACGAAATGTGATTCTTGCGGGCTTGGGATATGTGTTTACCCCCGCACGCATACTTCATTGATGGTATCGATTTGTACTAGACATAGAGTAGTACCCCCAGACTACGATCTGATGATAGTGATACCTGTTATGTGACGAGATAGTGAGAGGTTGACCTGTACCCAGCTATTGGGATGCCGTACGACGATTTACCGTATGAGCTTTACATTGATGATAGATCCGCGCTCATGACTTGAGGATGTCAGATGATATACGGTATCGTACGCGATACTATTGAGGCGGGATCACCGACTTATATATATATATATATATCGACTCAGATGTTAGGCGGTTTCCTTACCTGTAGTTCAGTTTGTTAGTTCAGCCGTATAGTTAGTGTAGTTGTTAGAGTAGATTAGACTTCTTACCTATTTCAAAAACTAACGAATCATGGGCATTTTTAAAGACAGCTCAAGGGAATCTACGGATATTTCAGAAACGATGTATCTTTTCATAAAAACACCGTAGCCCCTATTTTCAAAACCCCATGATTCGTGTTATTTCAAAAGGCACCAATTGTAGGACTTATGTTAGATTAATGCAGGTTAGTTTTAGTTACGTCTAGTTTCATACTCCATTATTAATATCATGCTGATAGGACACCAGCACCATTACCGATGATGCGTATGTACCACGTACACTTACTTGCCGGCTCACACACATCTTCATCGGTAATTGCCATGTCACGTACACCTTAGAAAATATTATTGCTTGACATAGCCTGTTAGCTAATAGTTTAGACATTGTAGTTATTACCTGCTACTTCATGCATACTGTTATTCATTGTTATGCCGTATTCATGGATTATCATGCATATATTCACTATTTTACGTGCTATTGAGGTTTGGATTTGGATTTCTATGAGATTTTCTGGATTTGGAGGAAAACCGCAAAGACACAAATAATCATATTCTCTCTTTTAAAATAAAAAGTGCGGTTTTCCTATGATGTATGAGTCGTCCACCATGAGTTTGCTGATGGATTTGGAAACCCGATTCGAGGAGACGGATGAACCGTTTCGGGTACATGGTGGACCCGGTACGGTACCCCGGGGCAAGAGGAATGTGGTGATGACGTTGAGCCTGGCAGGGGAGTACTACCTACCGGTGATTTTACCCGACACGTCGGATATCCGGAGGATACCGTCGTGGTCTTGAGATTTATGGTAAGGGCCGATCTGGACTGACGGCGCCCTAGATATTGTGGTTGAGACTTTGAGATATCGGGATATTGGGATTTCGTTTGTGCCGATGCTAGGCACAGTTTTATGTTGATTTCATTATGGTACCTCATTTTAAAAATACAAGGGAAATCTCACTTTAGTATGAAAACAGTTGCTTCATGTAAATGTATTCTGTTTTCACGCATTCATATCTCATTCATATGCTATATTGTTATCTGAGGCACTGACACAGACACATGAGGTTGCACTCGGGTTAGATATTTACCCTAGCCTTGCTATAGGCTGCATGTTATATTTTGAGGATTTTATATACTGATCGTTTTGACCTAGGATTATGTCTTGCTTTCGGTTTCTGCTTGTAGATATTTCTATTCCTGAGTTGGCAACTCACCCCCGTTGTGCCACAGTTCTTGCAGGTTTTTGCCGTGCAGGTTCCTTGCAGCATTTCTGGCACATTGCTTCCTTGAGGGTGAATTGCATTTGGTAGGTGGTTTCTTTTGCATCAAGAACCACCATTGTATTTATTTATTTCTTTGTATCTAGAATTTCCATCAACCAAAACTTGTATATTGTTTCAGACCTAGACTTTAGTGTTGTATATTTCGACCTTAGGGTCGCGCTTAGTAGTATTGCGGTTTCTTGTTGTTTTTGAGCTTTCTTTTGGATTTGATCCTCGCCACTTGGCGTTGTATATTATTGTTGCATGTGTGGTTGTGACCGTCTATTGACGAAGAGCTAGCTCCCGCTTGGGGATGCCTTTATCATTGCATATATATTGTTATTTTGTTGTACCCCATTCGGGGCCAGTTTTACAAAAGAAACTCTGCCGAAATTTTTAGAAAAGACTTACTGTTTTTAAAACGCACCATCGGCTTAGTTATTTAAAAACCTTGATTTCAAACATGTTTTCTTCACTCCTTTAAACCAGTTTCTTTACTTATTCTTAAAATGGTTTTAGATTTCTGGGCTTTTGGCTTACTTGGATCAGATGGAGTCCTATAGACTTCATATGGTTCGAGGGCCAGTCACGTGCTCTTTCGGGTCGTGATAAAGTTGGTATCAGAGCGCTAGGTTGACCTTGGTTCGAGTCTAAGTTTGACTATGTGGAGCCTAGGGCGTTTATATATATACGGAACTTAGGCTTGACCTTACGGAACTTAGACTTGGTCGAGGGGGTATTAGACCCGAACTTTCGTCGCGTAGGATGACCCTTGGTTGATGGAATAGGTGACTAAAGTAGAGTGACGTACCGTTGGTATGTTCCGCGGCATACTTACGACACGCCACTCCGCTTAAGGAACCTTAGGATGTACATACTTTCGAGATCAGTGATTCTCTTCATATCCAGGATTATACATCCATTTGAGATCCCCAATTCTATTAGTTTCAAGATCATACCTTCATTGATGCTGTTCTTTCCTATGATCATGTATCCACTCTGGACCTGTTGTTCCCTTTCTTGCCATTGATATGCTCTCTTGATACTCGATTGAGGTTCCTGTCACCATGTTTGAGCGCAGTTTGGGCTGCTGCTAGGGTTACGGCCGGTGTGAGCTCGTTTGGTACGAGGGCCGACCATTGTGTTTTCTGGTGACATGGGAACGTCTCGAGTTAGTGATTGGTGATTGTGACCTCTAGTGGAGGCAAGTGTTTAGTCTTGCACCGGATGATCGCGCCATTGTTAGAGCTGCCAGTTGAGAGAGGATTGTTGATGTACAGCATACCTCAGAGATTGTGATATCGCCTACCGTGCAGACAGATGGACCAGCTGTTGCTGAGATTGACAGGATGTCGCTTCCAAAGCTTACAAGCTGAGATTGCCGGAGCTTTTAGGCGGATATGAGACAGGTGATAGCTAGTCTACCCGATTTGAGAGACGAAGGTGATTCGTCCGATTTTTGCGCCGGAGCGGGCCCGGTTGAGTAGAAGATTTCCAGTGTGGAGAGTCTTACTCAGATCTAGAGCAGACCGATTCAGTGATGACCGCCAATGTGTTGCCTTTCCTGGAGGATTGAGGCGTTGTTCGGCGTACAGGCGTATGAGCCAGCTGCTGCTGCAAATGACGAGATATCGCCCAGATGGTTGGAGCTACTGCAGCATGAGCATGTTCTTGGAGATATAATAGCGAGTCGCTAGTCACCTGAGGATAAATGACTAGGACGTGTGGTGAGTTCGTTTACCCCGATGCGAGGTCATCAGATAGATTGTTTCCAGCGAGAGACGACTTCACGTAGGTTCGTTGAGAGTCGATAGAGACGATCGAATGTCAGGAACCCATTTTCTAAGTTTAAAGTATACGGAAAGACATGCAGGTGATTCTATGGACCCTCTAGAAGAATGAAACCCTAACTCGACTTAATGACCGTGTGAAAGCCTTTGAACCTTCGGGTTTGCGGCGGTTCCTCGGCGCCATTAGTGAGGCTTGGGTTTGCCCTTCTACGGCTGGACCACCGACGCTGTGGCATGTACTCGATACTATTAAACTGTACCCGAGATGTGAGCTCTTGGGGGATTATGAGGATCTGACGAGTCGATCGGATGGTTCGACATCTTTCGGATATCGTGATGGGACACTGCTTGGGAGACTCCAGATGCGAGCATAGCCGTCGGAGCGCAGTTCGTGTAGCCATGATGAGACGAGTCCGAATCGGTCGACATTGACGCAGGTGGAGTAAAGAGTTCGTACGAGATTTCGACGAGATGACGTCCCACTCCGCTGACATTAGAGATGTGATATGCACCCCGAGGCGTGGTATATGGATATATCTTCCAGAAAGAAGCGTGATAAGTATGCAGCCGTTCCGGAACAAGCTTTAGCTTCAGCATTGGATGATGACTTCCGGGAAATGCGGCAGGAAATGAGATTTGAGAAAGAAACCTCGACAGGACCTTTCCGGAATACGACACGAGAAGACCTAGACCCAGGAGTGGTCATGGTTGCGCACACCCAGCAGGCCAGAGTTCGGCATTGTCGACGCGGTAGTTGACCAGATTTGGATAAGGAACTTACCCAGATGCAGTGCGAATGGATCAAGGACGGACGAGTGATAAGTATTCCTCCGATGGTTGGGACGTGTTCCCGAGGACCAGTTCGGCCTGATATCTGCTACAGAATGATGAAGCTACAGAGTACGCGATTTCGAGTCCGTGCGAGAGACTTCAGATTGACCGTGGCCGAGAACAGTGCAGTGCATCGTAGCTTGGCGTAACGTCATAGTGGACGACGATAGAGACAGTTGGACCAAGAGGTTCGTGTGAGACGCCGACGAGCTGTCATTGCTTCCCGTCGAGACTAGAGACCTGATTTGCTTACAGAGGCGTTGGGATGTGACCAATTTCCGAGAAATATTGTGCTGAGGACACAGATGTCCATTGAGCGAAAAGAGTTTATACAGAAGTACCAGCCTTCGTACAGTTCGGCTTAGGCATGATTGGAAGAGGCCCTGAGCAGGATTCCTTTCAGGACATTGCTGCAATGATGTTTGCACCCAGGATCAGATGTGTGCCGTGCGTTCAGAGAGCCAGAGGCTGATGCCAGTGATATGCTGCCTTACGAGTGGTCGTGAGGATTGACCGAGAGGTGACAAGAGAAATGCCAGAACGGAATCGTCCCCGTTAGCACACCTGACAGGGCCGATGAGCCGATTGACCGCGTGATAGGAAATCCGCAAGGAAGATAAGGACCCAGAGTCAGAGGACGCCAGACCGTGAGCAGGAGGCAAGTAGATATCCTGCGCTGCTAGCAGTGGATTGCACCAACTCCTTCTCGACTTTGAAGGAGGAGCTACCGACGACGGTATTTATGATTTGTGATTTTGTGATTCGATTATCACGTATCCGTCATTTTGGATTTCGGTATTTAGGGCGTTCTGTTTGCTTGATTTAGTTTTGATGATTGAGTTTCATGATATTTGTTTCATGCACCCCCTGGATATTTATATATTTTTTGCGCAGAGTTTTTACATTTGAGATATTGATTGAGATTTCGTGCCTACCGTATGCAGTGATTTGATTTGCACTTCCAGCGTGGTTTTCATGCACCTTTAGTGTTTTGATATACGATTTTGGTGCACACCCGATGCACTAAATCGAGATTCTTCGTGCATGTCACATGCACTTGATTTTTTTTTTCTGTCAGGCACACACGTTGCCTACGACAGATGTTTCGTGCACACCCGTTGCACCTAGATGTTGTTGTACACTTGTTTGACACATATATGGATTTTGATTCCTGGCGCACCAGACGCATAGGATATTCTTATATATACATTTTGTGGATTGATTTCTAGTAGAGCAGTACATTTTATGATATTCTCTATGTATTGATGTCTTCGGAGCCCCGACAATTGGATTATTACGGAAATTGTTTTAGTATTGGGGGTTTAAATTTTAATTCGGGGACCGAATTTCTTTAAGGGGGTAGATTGTAACATTTTCAAAAATATAAAATATTAATTTTGGGAATTTTTATAATTTAATATTATTTTATTGATTATTTTAATATTAAATCTATAATTAAATGCAAATAAATAGGAAAAATTTGAGAAAAATTATGGAAAATTCTAAAATAGGGTAAATTAGTGAATTATGACATTTTTAAGTTTTTGTGATTAGTTTGACACTAATTTAGTGCTAATCGCGATTAAAATCGATAATCGGGTGTTTTGGCAATTTTGTGCAAAACTTGCACATATCACTTTTTCTCACACTTGTGCATTTTCTTTCATGATATTTGGGTTTACTATTCTTATGAGAAGGATTATGGTTTAAAAAGAAAAGAAAAAGAAAAGATTAAAGAAAATGGGAGTTGGTGAGAATGAGAGGCATGGGGCACCATTGACCAAGGACTTAGCCAATTGTTTCCTCACATTTTCCTCCCTCTTCATCCTCCTCCTGCTACTGCTCCTACACCTCATCCCCTCCCCTCTTAAACTCCTTAAATCATCTTTAAAACACCCCCAAAACCTCACACTCATTTCATTAAAATTGTGCACAATCCCTAGATCTACACATGGAGCTAAAGAAGCATGGATTTTGGCCACTAGGGGCAACTCAAGAAAATTCTTGAGTTGCCAATTGAGGTAATTTCTAGACCATTAGCTAAATTGTAGCATTTCCTTTAACCCCAAGTTAAGATTATATCGATATTGTGTGATATTATGGACTTGATGAAAACCTAGTTAGGGTTATGGTGAATTATGGGTTGTAATATGAAATTGAGCTCAGTAGAGGTCTTGCCAACACCCTAGTGTTTGAATTGGAACCCAAAACCTGAAACTAGAACCAGAATACGGATTTTAGAAACCGATATCGGGGAAATTGTGAAATCTGTGAGGGTTTTTTTTGAATCTGCTATCACCCGAGACATCCTAAAATAATATTGAGTGGATAGAGATATGTGCAGGCACCCAGGAAACTAACCCCAAGACCCTAGCCCCCAATTCCCTTTCCCGGCCGCCAATTTTCCTCTTTTGGCCGCAAATTGCGGCCTGGGTCCCACCATTTTGGGTCGTGTTGGTTCTGTAGCTCCTTCATGTTTATGTTAGGCCCCTGGTATATATAGATTTGTATAAATTGACCTAGGGTGAAATCTGGGACATATATCCTAAGTTGCTATTTTGGTTTCGTGTTTCCGTATTCCGTATTTTTGATTCTGAAATTGTGGATTGTGTTTTGCCTCGACTATTTGGCGTTTATACGACGATATGGAGGATTTATTGATGGTTTTGAAGGCGTGCCATAGGTTCTCACCTATAGGCCCCTTATCGTATCGTTTTGGATATCATGCGCCGTTTTAGCTTGGATTTGGTTTTAATGCGCATATACGATATTTTGATGTATAGGTACCCATGAAGACTTCGGGACGACAAGCAAATGCGTGGTGACGTCCGCTTATGATGATGCAAGGTGAGTAGATTATATCTACAGGGGGAAGTCGGGTGGATGGCGTATAGCACCCCCGCAGTCCGTAATTAGTACTATGTGGTATATTTATTTGTGTGATAGCTATAGTGTGTTATGGTTAGTTAGGGGTAGAAATAACTAGCGTAGTTCCTAGTTGCGAACCATAGGATAGATTTGCACCCACACGCATACACTTGTGTGTTTCTTATACTTGCACTGTACTTGTTGATATGGGATGACTTTGGAGATGAGTCGATGATGTGGGTTTTATGCCGCGAGATCGGTGATCAGATATGATTCGTATTTGAGATACGAAATGTGATTCTTGTGGGCTTGGGATATGTGTTTACCTTCGCACGCATACTTCATTGATGGTATCGATTTGTACTAGACATAGAGTAGTACCCCCAGACTACGATCTGATGATAGTGATACCTGTTATGTGACGAGATAGTGAGAGGTTGACCTGTACCCAGCTATTGGGATGCCGTACGACGATTTACCGTATGAGCTTTACATTGATGATAGATCCACGCTCATGACTTGAGGATGTCAGATGATATACGGTATCGTACGCGATACTATTGAGGCGGGATCACCGACTTATATATATATATATCGACTCAGATGTTAGGCGGTTTCCTTACCTGTAGTTCAGTTTGTTAGTTCAGCCGTATAGTTAGTGTAGTTGTTGGAGTAGATTAGACTTCTTACCTATTTCAAAAACTAACGAATCGTGGGCATTTTTAAAGACAGCTCAAGGGAATCTACGGATATTTCAGAAACGACGTATCTTTTCATAAAAACACCGTAGCCCCTATTTTCAAAACCCCATGATTCGTGTTATTTCAAAAGGCACCAATTGTAGGACTTATGTTAGATTAATGCAGGTTAGTTTTAGTTACGTCTAGTTTCATACTCCATTATTAATATCATGCTGATAGGACACCAGCACCATTACCGATGATGTGTATGTACCACGTACACTTACTTGCCGGCTCACACACATCTTCATCGGTAATTGCCATGTCACGTACACCTTAGAAAATATTATTGCTTGACATAGCCTGTTAGCTAATAGTTTAGACATTGTAGTTATTACCTGCTACTTCATGCATACTGTTATTCATTGTTATGCCGCATTCATGGATTATCATGCATATATTCACTATTTTACGTGCTATTGAGGTTCGGATTTGGATTTCTATGAGATTTTCTGGATTTGGAGGAAAACCGCAAAGACACAAATAATCATATTCTCTCTTTTAAAATAAAAAGTGCGGTTTTCCTATGATGTATGAGTTGTCCACCATGAGTTTGCTGATGGATTTGGAAACCCGATTCGAGGAGACGGATGAACCGTTTCGGGTACATGGTGGACCCGGTACGGTACCCCGGGGCAAGAGGAATGTGGTGATGACGTTGAGCCTGGCAGGGGAGTACTACCTACAGGTGATTTTACCCGACACGTCGGATATCCGGAGGATACCGTCGTGGTCTTGAGATTTATGGTAGGGGCCGATCTGGACTGACGGCGCCCTAGATATTGTGGTTGAGACTTTGAGATATCGGGATATTGGGATTTCGTTTGTGCCGATGCTAGGTACAGTTTTATGTTGATTTCATTATGGTACCTCATTTTAAAAATACAAGGGAAATCTCACTTTAGTATGAAAACAGTTGCTTCATGTAAATGTATTCTGTTTTCACGCATTCATATCTCATTCATATGCTATATTGTTATCTGAGGCACTGACACAGACACATGAGATTGCACTCGGGTTAGATATTTACCCTAGCCTTGCTATAGGCTGCATGTTATATTTTGAGGATTTTATATACTGATCGTTTTGACCTAGGATTATGTCTTGCTTTCGGTTTCTGCTTGTAGATATTTCTATTCACGAGTTGGCAACTCACCCCCGTTGTGCCACAGTTCTTGCAGGTTTTTGCCGTGCAGGTTCCTTGCAGCATTTCTGGCACATTGCTTCCTTGAGGGTGAATTGCATTTGGTAGGTGGTTTCTTTTGCATCAAGAACCACCATTGTATTTATTTATTTCTTTGTATCTAGAATTTCCATCAACCAAAACTTGTATATTGTTTCAGACCTAGACTTTAGTGTTGTATATTTCGACCTTAGGGTCGCGCTTAGTAGTATTGCGGTTTCTTGTTGTTTTTTAGCTTTCTTTTGGATTTGATCCTCGCCACTTGGCGTTGTATATTATTGTTGCATGTATGGTTGTGACCGTCTATTGACGAAGAGCTAGCTCCCGCTTGGGGATGCCTTTATCATTGCATATATATTGTTATTTTGTTGTACCCCATTCGGGGCCAGTTTTATAAAAGAAACTCTGCCGAAATTTTTAGAAAAGACTTACTGTTTTTAAAACGCACCTTCGGCTTAGTTATTTATAAACCTTGATTTCAAACATGTTTTCTTCACTCCTTTAAACCAGTTTTTTTACTTATTCTTAAAATGGTTTTAGATTTCTGGGCTTTTGGCTTACTTGGATCAGATGGAGTCCTATAGACTTCATATGGTTCGAGGGCCAGTCACGTGCTCTTTCGGGTCGTGACAATATCATTCACATTTTAGCCTCTAGCAATTTCAAGAAACGATCGTAACTCCCCAATTTCGAGCGATAACAATCAAGAAAGCATCGCAATGAAACTAGGTCGTCGATTCTTGAACTTGCTAGGGTTTACAAAACTCGTAGGAATCAAGAATCGTTTTAAGATATGTTACATCATCATTCTATTGATCGTCTCGACTCCTCGACGAGCGGAGTATTACTCAAACATCACAACAAGAACTACAATTATAAATTGAGATCGAATCATGAAACAAGAATTTAAAGAAAACAAGATAAAAGAATTTCACCTTTTATTTATATCAACAATTTCATTACAGTCGCTCAAGAACTACAAGGGGAAGAACTAGATTATCGATTTGGCTTTGCTTTTCTCCGTGAGACGCGGATCGGCTTGGACCACTTGCTCTGTTGAAGATCGGCTCCTACTCATAAAAGGTTGAAGGGCTTCTTGCTTGATTTGGTACTCAGGATTTGAATTTTGATTGGAATTAGGGTTAGGGTTTCACACAAGTCTTGTCACTAGACTTGTGGAAGAAGATGAAGAAAGAGGTAATTGATAAGAGATAGAAGAAGTAGAGATTAAATGGCTCTAGATTGATACTAGATTGGATTGGATTTCTAAGTATATTTAACCTTAGGTCTAGGCTTCTATTTATAGAATTCCTAAACCCTAGGTCTAGGTTTGAAATTACAATTCCCTCCAAAAGTTTGTTGAGGAGCTTCTAGAATTAGTTTGTTAGGAGCTAGCTTAGGTATTAAGCTAGGATTAATTAAGCTTAGAAACCCTAGTTTGCTGAACTGGCAGAAGCCTCTGGAGTCTTCTGGAAACTGAAGTACATTTCTGAGCTGTAGCCACTGAGATAGGGGTATTGAAGCAAAGCTGAGGAGGTGACGTCGACAAGCCGCCGCGGAACCGCGGCGCAAGGCGGCTCCGGCCGCAGTTCCGCGGCCATGTTGGCTCCTTGGGGCTTGGGTCTTCTTCTGTGGTCTTGGGCTAATATTTGGAGCATTATCTGATACGTTGAATTACATTTTGCCCTTTGGATTGCTACCTGATCTCAACACTTGGAGTTGGTGTAATGTTTTCAGCTTCTTTTGGCTTTTGTTTGGATTTTCCTGCACAATTTCTCAAGACAAGTGTTGCACATTATAGGGATGATGTGATGCCATGAAATGCAGTCAATTTCCTTTATAGTGCCGGTTTTAGAGTCTAACACATGCAATCTGATATTTAATGGCTGATTTGCTAATATATGAAATATGAATACCGTACACTTATAAATGAATGCAAATGATAGGAAAATTGCCGGTTAAAAGATGCAGTATTTTCGACTGATCAACTGTCCTACCGGGATAGGTCCTCTCTCAATCATTGCAATCACGTGCCTGTGATCCAATAATTGACTCTGAGGGCACTATCTCCAACAATCTCCCACTTGCACTCAAGGCTAATTATTGCGATGTCGCATACTCACAGCCCGTGTGATACCGAACACCCAACTCCTCTACTAGTCAGTCTCACAAAGCTCGTTTACGAAACTATTGCGTTCGAGGAATAGCCTCAGTGAGTGGATCCTCTTTGATGTTTCTTTCTATGTCTCTCTATATCTCAAGTTCGCGGAGAAAGCCATCTCCCGAAATGAGCAATACCTGTCTTAGAACGTGTCTGGATGTCTGATGGGACCTAGCTCATAAATGAACTCCAAATCCAAACTTCTTAGACTGTATCGTCAACTGAACTTAATCAGTATCCTGCGCCATGCCTCCCTCAGTATCACCTTGGACCACCTGTCCAAAATACTGCCCCTCACCAGAAGGAAAACTATAACTCTGACAACCTCCCTGTCGTCCAGGTCACCTTGGAAGCCTGGAATGATAAGTGTCACCCGAATGAAGCTGTCGTTATCATATCCCTAGAACATCCACTTATGTTCTAAAACTGCTTCCGACTGTTTCTCCAGGATTGGATCAATGTCAACTTACTACATCTAGTGCAAAAACAACATCTGGTGTGGTACTTGACATCTCATGATTGACTCAATTGCCTGAGCAAGTGATCTGCCAATCATGCACATCCCTCTCCCCTTTACTCTATAAGACACCTTTAGAGAGGGTAACTCCATCACCTGCAGGTACACCACCATGCCTGGAGTCGTCTATTCTAAATACTCTTAGAATGCTGTCAAAGTACCCAGATTGGGAAACCACCCAAATCTAGATATAAAACCATAGATCTAGTAACCAGAATGTCTGATATAATATCCAATTCCTATGTGGAGAAACCACTGTGTGACAACCAAAGTATAACCGATCGTAGTATAGGAATATCACTTCCTACTCTGTGTATGTCATCCAAATACCAGGATATCACACCCTACTACCTTCTTAACAGATCCATCCCCTATTCTGATGAAGTCAAACCTATGACTGTCACATCAGAAATAGATGATCTATCTCCGCTACATCTGCTTTAGTCTATAAATAGACATAAGCCACCTGTCCACCAATGCTTCCGCTGCTCCCACTGACTACGACAACCCTCTGGCAGAGTCATATAGACGTACACTTCTAAAGCCAGTTTAGAACGATGCTATACTCATCCTCCTGCCGGGTCTCACGGTCTGGAACAACAGCAATGGCAAGTCTGGGTAAACAAGAACCTCCCTGTCACCGTCCTTGAGGCTACCGGAGTACCTCTCGGGTGCCTGAGGTTACCCACCGTATCTGCGGAGTGGCCAATGGAATGTCAAACCAGATTGAATCATTAGGTTCTTATCAAAACTTCAGTAATCGTTTGCGGTTCCGGAATCACTTCCAGTTCTACCATACTCCCACTACTGTTTTCTGAAAAAATCAATTTTTGTTAAAACTATGGCGAGTCTAGAACAATATCACTATTGATCTTCCAGATGGTAGAAAATCAACCCTCGTCATAGCCTGGGTCAACCCACAAACAGCCATTACAGAAACGTGCCTTGAGTTATCCAGAGTCTGGTTTTAAGCATAAGCCGGACAACTCCCCGTACCTTAACATCGTTAAGATACGAACTGTTCTATATCCAATATAGAACCAGAGGCACTGATTTAATTGAACCAGATTCAAATCATGCAACTGTCTCCAGTGCATGTCAACTAAATGGAAAAAGAGGCCGATCGGCGTTACTCAACTTAGGAGTACTTCCAATTATGAGTAACCTGAAAGAGAAGCAAGTTCTCTTAAATCATTACTATCAACTGAATACCACACACAAGTATCTACATCTTCGATCACTTTGAAGAATCCCGATACTTGCAATACCTGGTTCTCTACTTTATTCAAATAGCTATAACTTCTCAAAATTCGGACCCTGTGTTTCCACGAAACACCTGTCTAAAACTTAGAGAAGTCATAAGTAAACCGAATATAGTACGAGGACCATCCCTTCTGTCCTAATGGACACTGGACAACATACAATACTCTGTATAAGTCCCTTGAGTCTAATAACTCACTCCTTGTGTGTCGCAGGTTGAAAACTGTACTTATAGTTAAGAAGAATTACACCGCTGTTTAATGCTCCTTACCTAATCATCCACTGATATAGGTAAATGTTATCGACATAAATTCAAAAAGGTATATCTCACTCTATAAAAATAGACGTACAAATATATCAATTTGAAATTGGTGCATAACAGCGGATATTCAAAACCAAATATTTGTCGTCCGGCAAACAACCCAGGTGACTTCCTCAAATATCACCGATTACTACGAATCCCGATATAATGAGGATGATCACCTAATTCCCAATAACTTACTCCCACTCATCATCTGTAAAACCATACAGATGTGAGAATCAAACCTGGTAAATACATACCCTGGAGCAAGTGTCAAATTGGGAAATCAGTTTTCTTTTAACAGTACACAGTGAAACTGAAACATTGAAATGTTTCGATGGGGTATCCCGGTATTCCTAGTAATGCATCTTCCATTATCCAGATTCACAACTGTAACCGTGTAATTCTTTGCTATCTTTCCAAATCCCTTTATATGTCTTTAGTCGTTACCTTCTGTACACCCCTTTAGGCTAAATGGTTTTCTTCCTTCCCTACCGTTCGGCACCAGCCTATGGTTTGGAAGAAAACTATCCAATAAGCATAATGGGTGTACTGTCCTAATCCTAGGAGCACTCGCAATGCGAGAGAAGGTGAAGATAAAAGACAACCGAATAAACCTTATTCCTATTTCTCCTGAACCAGAATCCATCCCCGAACTGGAACAAGTTCCTTTCGAGTTTGTATATAACCATACGATGGAGTATCCAATAAACTGTGGATCTTCGTAGTGATACGGAGTGTCCTGGAGAAATACAAAGGTGATTTAGGATTGGCGAAGAAAATACTTGGTCTGGTCGTGAATAGCAGTCGCAATTTACTTTGCCCTCTCACTAATCCCTTGATATGTCTTTACTTAATACCTTCTATACACTATCGTTATGCTAATTGGTTTTCTTCATTCCCCACCGTTCGGCACCAGCCTAAGGTTTGGAAGAAGACTATCAAATCTGCGTAATGTTAGTGTATATGCCCTAGAGGCCATTACTGTATCATACTAGTTTGTATATTACTTAATGGAAGCTTGGGATATTCACAGTTGTATATACAATCTTGCTCGAAATGGTAGTATGCTACTTGGTTTGTCTCTGCTTTAATATGTGCATGTGTTTCTTTTAGCATATTGCTGGTATACATATTAGTAGAGCCCTTAGGATCTTTGCTTGATTACCAGCGTTGTGATGGCGCTCGCACACGTGGGAGCTGGGTAATCTATAAGCACATCCTTATACTGGTCCCTGGTCGTTGGACTATCGAGATAGGGCATCGATACTCCGGAGTAGACTAGCGTATGCGCTTCTCATCCCAGTGTGGGAGACGGTCTGTCCCACAGCCGTTAGTACGTCGTACTTGGGATAGTATGCGGGTGCTCATTAGGTTACGAGTACACTGGACAGGACTCGTCGGGAACTGTTGGTTGGTAATATACCTATCGTCAGTTATCAGTTCCCAGGTGACATGAGTACAGCTTAGTCCGCTGACTTGACACTGTCACTTCGCCTCGAGTGTGTTCCCACTGCACTTTGATTACTACCCTACCACGGCTCAGAGGAGTCGTGCAAACAGGTAGTTTTTGGGTGCAGTCCCGAAGCACTTGGAGGCAGTGACGGTTAGACAGGATTCGTCTCTCCCGGTATTGGGGGTTGACATCGCGCTGTGTCCAGGAGAGCCATTACACGAGTAGTCCCTGGCCAGGGCAAGCGAGATATACTGGTAGGCTTCCAGTGTTATCTCAGGGTGTTCTGGGCTTCACTCCGACACGACTTGTACCGCTATTAGGGGACTGACGTTTACCGCCCCCCTAGGCCCGCCATGCGATGTATCAGACGAACAGACCGGACTGTACGGAGACTGTCACATACAGGCTCAGTAGGAGTGCAGATGGGGTTCACCTCGTCAGTCTTCTTATCGACATCTACCTGGGGACCGTTACGTACAGCTAGTGCCGCTTGCGGTCTGTGGTTAAACCCACTGCCAGCGTAGTGTCGAGTCTTTAGAGTCCCACACAGAGAGCTATTCGCCTTTAGGCAAAATGAGTAGAGGTCGCATGGTTTTGCGACAGGGTTCGGTCGCATCCGCGCACTTGTGCACGTTTGCTGTCCGGACAGTTTATACTAGCGGGCTTTGGTTTAAGCCGGATCCTAGTATATGATTTGAGATTGGTTTTTCTCATTGTGTTCGTGTTCCTCGGATCACGAATGCGGGTGCGTATGCACGGTTGCTTGAGATTGAGGGAGAGGACCTTGTTTAGGGTTAATGACTATTGTCATTTTATTAACCCTATTGTTTTTTTGTGTGTATTATTGTTAATTAATAATTAACTTAATTATTGTGCATGGTTGTTGTTGTTGACACTTTGACTTTGTTGACTTGTTGACCAAGTTGACAATTTGACCATGATCATTTCATTTGGAAGATGCTCTTTGATTCTTGCAATTTGCATTAATAATGAAATGATAATGGTCACCTCTTGATTAAACCATGACAATTTTCTTGCTAATTAATTAATTAAAATAACTCACACATATTAGTGAGAATGGCTCACTAATATTTCATTCTATCATATCTTTTCTCTCTCTTGCTCATCCTCTCCCTCAAGCTCTCTCCCTCTCATGTGTTGAGAAACAAAAAGCTTGAGAAAAACCTTCATTTGATCTTCTCTACTCACTTCTAGGGTTCAAGTCTTAGCATTTCTTGCACTCTAGTTACTCCTAGCTTGGAGTTGAAGCTAAAGGTCGAGGCTTTCGGGTGGATCATTCTTTGACGGAAGGAGACAAGCAAGGTGAGGCCTTTCTACCATTCCGACGAGCAAGGAGAGAAGGAGTTCGAGCTCAAGGTATAACCTTTCTACAACTTAACTAGTTGTTAGATTGCTTTAGCTAGTTTTCGTTTAGTAAAGATCCTCACAAACAAGGTCCATGTTGCCTAAGTCATTAAAAATCCGATTTTTATTATGTTTTCCGCCTCCCCGTAAGCACCGGGGTGGGCAACGTGGACTTACAGTGGTATCAGAGCCTAACTAAACTTAAACTAGCTAGGTAGTGAAGTGTAACGAAGTTTCGAAACCGGAAAATCCAAAAACCAAACTTTGCAAAACCCTAGTTTCTGTTCATTTTTTTTCTGGTCAAAATGACATTTGTTATATACCAAAAATTATCTCAGGGTTTTGTGTGAATAACCACCAAATACGAACCAGAGAGGAGATCAGAGGAGCGCGGATCCGCGGCAAGAGGAAGCTCCTGCCGCGGAAACGCGGCCGTCTTGTCCCCTCTCTGCATCGTTTTTGGTGCAGTATCTGTCTGTGTTGATTTTGGGATTTTTAGGATATATATTATATGCCCAGATTTTCCAGAACTAAAATTTACTTTTGGGGGCCTATAAATCCGTATTTTTCGGAACTTCACTACACTTTAACTATATCGGTTATATCTGTAATGCTTGCATGTATTGAACGTCGGCTAATCGCTATAAGACGATTAGTCGGGGTTATACATGATCTGTGATTGTTATTGGTTTGTGGATATGAATGGATTGGATTGTCGCGGGTGAATGGCCGGGGTGGATGTGAGATGAGCGTAGTTTTTCTTTCATTCATTTGTAACATGTAAATTGATGTAATAATATTATTTGTATGGCCGCACAACCGGGTCGGGGTTGTAGCCGTCATTGTATAATTCTTTTTACTGTTTTTGCTCCTAGGATAGACCCATGGAGGGGGTGCACAAACTACCGGGTACTCGAAGTGCCGAGTGGCCTACTCACGGTGGTGAGGGAGGTTGCTTCGCTTCGGGTGCTTGGCGGGTAGTTTGCCGCACCCGTAGGGGTCTTGGGTGGGGTATTGGCTATTCACCGCGACCGTGTAATCCGCTTTGCGTTGCAGGCTTGAACGCATTGCGGATTCCTAGTATATCCAATGTATTCATCTGTGATCTGTAATGTCTATCATTGCTATATATTTATATATAATAACTATTTAGGCGTTGCTTATGTTTTACAGCCGCGCTAGCCCAGCCCCCGCTCTGTCGTTAGTTAAGTAACCTAACGGGTGATGACGGGGCCCCGTGGCGAATGCGAATGGCATAAGCGTACGTCATATTTTGGTTGTTTTCTGCAATGGTAGGATTAAATGATGGGACGCATTAAAAGAACTAATGCAAGGAATAAACCAAGTAAAAGTCGAATGGAACACTTTGAAAACCACTCGGTTCTTTTCAAAAATAAACTTTTAAACGCGGAGCTTGAACCACTCCTTTTAAAAGCTATCTCGTTCCATCGATTATATCAAGTTCACTACGTTCACGGTTTCGCCAAAACCATCCGTAGCCCTCCGTCGTTTCATATGAATATTCAACGGTATTCAAGCTGTGTTTGTTGGCCTTAGTCAAGGCACAGTGTTTGGTAGCTGGTGGGTATTCATATGTTGCATAGATAGAATGCGTTGGTTTGAGACAGTCGTATTGCCTTGTTGGCCATAGTCAAGGGTGGATACGGGTGGGTTCAAATTAACCTGGATAACGACGGGTAGAACTTGACATGTGACTTATGATTTGTTGGCCTTAGTCAAGGTCATAAGAGCATGGGGCAAAAATCCACATCGGGAGTTTCATAAGTACTGAAACTTGCTAGCGTTGCATACCATTTGGAGTGTGATGATTCTGGTAGGATTCCTTCGGTTTTGTCACGCGATGATATTTGGATCCCGATCCTACTGTGAGTATATGCTACTCCTCGGGAAAACTCTCACTTAACGATCAATGCTATAAACCTAGTAGGTGCCTAGAAAGGTGTTAGCGGGGCTACGCCCACAGGGAAAAGAGGTTACTTAATTAAGGAACTTCGCGAAAGCGTTGGAAAACCTCCCTCAAAGTACCGACACTGGCCTGGCTGAACGGTTAAGCAAGTATTGTACGGTGAGAATGATCCCGGCTAATCCTTTTCTTTATGGTTTGAGAAGGGATTCGAGAAACAGTGGGAGCCATCCAGTTTAGACAAACTAAAAACCACTCTAAACTTGCAAGAGCATCATGCTAAAGTGTTTCTTTTCTCTCTCCTAATTGCAGCGACCATTCAACATGACCGGACTTAAGTTACTGTTAGATAAAAATATATTGATAGGGCCAAACTACAAAGATTGGCTCAGGAATGTCAAGATGGCGATCACTTATGACAAGCTGGGGTATATACTTACCACCAAAGCTCCCCCTGTCCCAGGTCCCACCTCCAGCGTCGCGGATGTAGAAATCCGTAAGACATGGGAGATAGATTGCGCGAGGGCCAGATGCCTCGTACTAGCCTCGATGGACAACGAACATCAGAGGAGGCACGAGAATATGGACCTAGAGTCCATATTTCTCCATACAAAAGAACTGTATGGAGAGCAGTCTCGTATCGCTAGATACGAAGTGTCGAAGAAGCTTTTTTCGGCAAGGTTGGCCGTCGGATCATCGGTAGCGGACCACGTGCTTAAGATGATCGGCTACATAGAGGAGCTCGCGGACCTTGGGACCACGTTGGAGAATGAACTCTATACCGATTTGATTCTCCAGTCCCTTCCTTCCACTTACGCCCAGTTCGTTCTTAACTTCAACATGCAAGGAAAGGAGGTTGAACTTGCCGAACTTCTGAACATGTTGAGGACTGCTGAGGGCACCCTACAGAAGGGTAGGGAGACATCCACTTTGTTTGTAGGAGGATTTTCCTCTTCTAGGTCCAGGGCGAAAGCCAAGGGCAAGAAGAAGAAAGCCCCCGCCAAACCAAGAGGCGGTGTCGGTAAAGTGGATACGAAGGGAAAGGGTAAAGCAACAAAAGTAGCGGGGAAGATGGTGGGGAAGGAAGAATGCTTCTATTGTCACAAAAGTGGTCACTGGAAACAAGATTGCAAGGCTTGGAAAGCCAGAACACAGGATTTGAAGCGAGTTGCAGCTTCAGCTTCAGGTGTGTATGTTATTGAAAACTGTCTATCAATAAACTCTACATCCTGGGTATTGGATACCGGATCAGGATCTCATATCTGTAATTCTTTGCAGGCGTTGAGAAAGCGTAGAGTTTTGAAGGCAGGTGACATGACCCTCAGAGTTGCAAACGGTGCTAGCATGGATGCGGAGGCCGTGGGGGACTATCACCTGGGATTATCTGATGGACACTTTTTGGTTTTGCGTAGTTGTTATTATGTACCAAGTGCAACCTGTAATATCATATCTGTATCTTTATTATCTAAAGAAGGTTATGAATTTGCATTTGTAAGTAATGTAGTGAACATTCACCTTAATCAAGTTTTGATTGGGTCAGGTATATTAAACAACGGTATTTACGTTTTAAACCAACCACAGGTTTTCAATATCCAGAATACACACAAAAGAAAGTCTCCAGATATTAATCAGGCTTTCTTATGGCATTGTAGACTGGGTCACATCAATGAGACACGGTTGACTAAGTTACATAAAGAAGGATACTTGGATCCGTTCGAGTATCAGTCTTATGCCACTTGTGAATCTTGTCTCATGGGAAAGATGACAAAGGCTCCGTTCACTGGACACGGAGAAAGAGTGAGCGAGCTCTTGGGACTCGTACACAGCAACGTGTGCGGTCCAATGTCTACACATGCGCGAAGCGGTTACTCTTACTTCATTACTTTTACGGATGATTTTTCAAGGTACGGTTATGTCTTCTTAATGAAACATAAGTCCGAGGCCTTTGAAAAGTTCCAGGAATATAAGAATGAAGTGGAGAAACAGACCGGCAAAAGTATCAAGATTCTAAGATCGGATCGAGGTGGAGAATACTTAAGTGCCGAGTTCCTGAATTATTTAAAAGAGAATGGAATTCTCTCTCAGCTTACTCCTCCATACACTCCGCAACACAACGGTGTATCGGAGAGACGGAACCGAACCCTATTGGATATGGTACGGTCCATGATGAGTAAGGCTGAGTTACCGCGATCTTTCTGGGGTTATGCACTGGAAACAGCTGCACATCTCTTGAACCAAGTTCCTACTAAAACAGTGCCTACCACACCATATCAGATGTGGAGTGGGAAGAAACCATGTCTTAAATCCTTTAAGACATGGGGATGTCCAGCTTTTGTAAAAAAGCAGCATGCGGACAAGCTCGAGGCACGCTCAGTACAGTGCAAGTTTGTGGGATACCCAAAGAACTCCAAGGGGTATCTCTTCTATTACGCAGAGGAGCAAAAAGTCCTTGTTTCTCGTCATGCCCGCTTCTTGGAAACTGAGTTTTTAGAAAATCAGATAAGCGGGAGCGCAGTAGAACTGGAAGAAATTCCAGAACCACAAACCATTACTGAAAGCTTAGAGGAACCAGAAGGTTCGAAAGAACAGGACATTCCTATGCCACTCCGCAGGAGTAGTAGGCAGTCTCATCCGCCCGAGAGATACTACGGTTTTCTCATTGACGGGGATAGAGAGGACTGCATCCTAGATTGTGATGAGCCTACTAGCTTCCAGCAAGCCATTCAGAGCGTCGACTCAGTAAAATGGCTGGATGCAATGCGGACCGAGATGGAGTCCATGTACACCAACAAAGTATGGACGTTGGACATTGCTCCAGACGGGGTAAAACCCGTAGGATGCAAGTGGATCTTCAAAAGGAAGATTGGTGTAGATGGACAGGTTGAGACCTATAAAGCTAGACTGGTAGCAAAGGGTTTTCGTCAGCGACCTGGTTTGGACTATGACGAAACCTTTTCTCCAGTAGCTATGCTGAAATCCATTCGGATCCTTCTTGCCATCGCTGCTTTCCACGATTATGAGATTTGGCAGATGGACGTAAAGACAGCTTTTCTAAATGGTCATTTAGAGGAGTGTGTCTATATGGACCAGCCAGAGGGTTTCATTCAGGGTGGGAGCAGCGGAAAGGTGTGCAAGTTGCTCAAGTCCATTTATGGACTCAAGCAGGCATCGCGGAGTTGGAACATCTGCTTTGATGAGACGGTCAAAGAATTTGGCTTTATCAAAAATCCAGATGAACCTTGCATCTATTGTAGATTTGTAGCGAGAACTGTAGTATTCCTCGTTTTATACGTGGATGACATTCTCTTAATAGGAAATGACATTCCTATGCTACAATCTGTCAAGGGGTTCTTGTCACACAGGTTCTCCATGAAAGACCTGGGTGATGCCTCATACATTCTGGGTATCCGGATCTACCGTGACAGATCCAAGAGGATATTAGGACTCTCACAGTCTAGGTACATCGACACCATACTGAAGAGATTCAGTATGGAAGATTCCAAGCGCGGTAATCTACCGGCTTGTTACGGGATCACCCTTTCCAAAGAGATGTCTCCCAAGACTGATTTGGAGAGGGATCGCATGTCTATTATACCCTACGCTTCTGCGGTAGGCTCTATAATGTATGCGATGTTGTGTACCAGACCGGATGTGGCTTATGCACTGAGTGTGGTAAGCAGGTATCAGTCAAACCCTGGGGAGAAACATTGGATAGCAGTAAAGAACATTCTCAAGTACCTGAGAAGGACTAAGGAGATGTTCTTGGTGTATGGCGGAAAAGACCTGCAGATTGAGGCCTTTGCTGACTCCAGCTTCCAGAGTGACAAGGATGATTCCAAGTCCATGTCGGGTTTTGTCTTTACCCTCAATGGAGGGGCGGTGTGTTGGAAGAGCTCCAAACAGGAAACCGTTGCTGACTCGACTATGGAACCGGAATACATCGCTGCATCTGATGCCGCAAAAGAAGCTGTCTGGATGAGGAAGTTCTTGAAAGAACTTCAGGTGGTTCCGTCCATTGTTGACCCAATACCTCTGTATTGCGACAACAACGGGGCTATAGCTTTAGCGAAGGAACCCAGGTCCCATCAGAAATCCAGACACATCTTAAGGCGGTATCACCTGATCAGGGAGATTGTGGATCGCCAAGAGATCGAGGTCCGGAGAGTTGCATCAGAGGATAACACAGCAGATCCATTCACCAAGGCCTTGCCCCAGACTCAGTTCGAGCGGCTGATCGAGATGATAGGTCTTCGATACGCCAGTACATGGCCTTAGTGCAAGTGGGAGATTGTTAGTGTATATGCCCTAGAGGCCATTACTGTATCATACTAGTTTGTATATTACTTAATGGAAGCTTGGGATATTCACAGTTGTATATACAATCTTGCTCGAAATGGTAGTATGCTACTTGGTTTGTCTCTGCTTTAATATGTGCATGTGTTTCTTTTAGCATATTGCTGGTATACATATTAGTAGAGCCCTTAGGATCTTTGCTTGATTACCAGCGTTGTGATGGCGCTCGCACTCGTGGGAGCTGGGTAATCTATAAGCACATCCTTATACTGGTCCCTGGTCGTTGTACTATCGAGACAGGGCATCGATACTCCGGAGTAGACTAGCGTATGCGCTTCTCATCCCAGTGTGGGAGACGGTCTGTCCCACAGCCGTTAGTACATCGTACTTGGGATAGTATGCGGGTGCTCGTTAGGTTACGAGTACACTGGACATGACTCGTCGGGAACTGTTGGTTGGTAATATACCTATCGTCAATTATCAGTTCCCAGGTGACATGAGTACAGCTTAGTCCGCTGACTTGACACTGTCACTTCGCCTCGAGTGTGTTCCCACTGCACTTTGATTACTACCCTACCACGGCTCAGAGGAGTCGTGCAAACAGGTAGTTTTTGGGTGCAGTCCCGAAGCACTTGGAGGCAGTGACGGTTAGACAGGATTCGTCTCTCCCGGTATTAGGGGTTGACATCGCGCTGTGTCCAGGAGAGCCATTACACGAGTAGTCCCTGGCCAGGGCAAGCGAGATATACTGGTAGGCTTCCAGTGTTATCTCAGGGTGTTCTGGGCTTCACTCCGACACGACTTGTACCGCTATTAGGGGACTGACGTTTACCGCCCCCCTAGGCCCGCCATGCGATGTATCAGACGAACAGACCGGACTGTACGGAGACTGTCACATACAGGCTCAGTAGGAGTGCAGATGGGGTTCACCTTGTCAGTCTTCTTATCGACATCTACCTGGGGACCGTTACGTACAGCTAGTGCCGCTTGCGGTCTGTGGTTAAACCCACTGCCAGCGTAGTGTCGAGTCTTTAGAGTCCCACACAGAGAGCTATTCGCCTTTAGGCAAAACGAGTAGAGGTCGCATGGTTTTGCGACAGGGTTCGTTCGCATCCGCGCACTTGTGCACGTTTGCTGTCCGGACAGTTTATACTAGCGGGCTTTGGTTTAAGCCGGATCCTAGTATATGATTTGAGATTGGTTTTTCTCATTGTGTTCGTGTTCCTCGGATCACGAATGCGGGTGCGTATGCACGGTTGCTTGAGATTGAGGGAGAGGACCTTGTTTAGGGTTAATGACTATTGTCATTTTATTAACCCTATTGTTTTTTTGTGTGTATTATTGTTAATTAATAATTAGCTTAATTATTGTGCATGGTTGTTGTTGTTGACACTTTGACTTTGTTGACTTGTTGACCAAGTTGACAATTTGACCATGATCATTTCATTTGGAAGATGCTCTTTGATTCTTGCAATTTGCATTAATAATGAAATGATAATGGTCACCTCTTGATTAAACCATGACAATTTTCTTGCTAATTAATTAATTAAAATAACTCACACATATTAGTGAGAATGGCTCACTAATATTTCATTCTATCATATCTTTTCTCTCTCTTGCTCATCCTCTCCCTCAAGCTCTCTCCCTCTCATGTGTTGAGAAACAAAAAGCTTGAGAAAAACCTTCACTTGATCTTCTCTACTCACTTCTAGGGTTCAAGTCTTAGCATTTCTTGCACTCTAGTTACTCCTAGCTTGGAGTTGAAGCTAAAGGTCGAGGCTTTCGGGTGGATCGTTCTTTGACGGAAGGAGACAAGCAAGGTGAGGCCTTTCTACCATTCCGACGAGCAAGGAGAGAAGGAGTTCGAGCTCAAGGTATAACCTTTCTACAACTTAACTAGTTGTTAGTTTTCTTTAGCTAGTTTTCGTTTAGTAAAGATCCTCACAAACAAGGTCCATGTTGCCTAAGTCATTAAAAATCCGATTTTTATTATGTTTTCCGCCTCCCCGTAAGCACCGGGGTGGGCAACGTGGACTTACACGTAATAGGTGTACTATCTCCTAAACCAAGGAGTACTCGCAACCTGAGAGAAGGTAAAAGGAAAAGACAACTGAATAGTCCTATTCGTTTTCTCCAGAATCAGAAACCATCCTCGAATAAATTCCTTCGAGTTCGTATATAACCATACGATGGTTTTATCCAATGGAAGTGGACGTTCGTAGTAATACGGGGTGTCCTGGAGAAAAGGGTAAAAGTAGGAGTGGTAATGAGGTTTGCAACTCTGACAATCCAAAAGCCAGTGTTTTAGAAGGTTCGGTCAATTTTGGTCACTGGGTCATAGTCTTAGGGTCGGGTCATGGTCGCTGCCGAAGGGAGAGAGAAAAGAAACACTCAGCGTGCACTCTAACCTAGATCAGAATGGTTACCAACTTATCTAATCTGGAAACCTCCCACTGTAACCTCAAATTCTTCTCCAAACCTGAAAGAAGAATTAGTCGGGATCACCCGAGGAGTAAACCAACTCATCAGTGGGAATCGGGATCCAACTATCATCGCATGACAACGTGACGGAATCCGCTCACGTTATCACACTCCAGAAGGTATGCGCATATCTGGCAAGTTTCAGTTTCTTTGGAAACTCCCGATGTGATTTTTACCCCATGCTCTTATGACCTTGGCATGAGGTCAAAATATCATAAGTCACATGTCAAGTTCTGCCCATCATTATCCAGGTTAATTTGAACCCACCCGTACATACCCTTGACGTAGGCCAAAATAGTAGTACGACTGTCCCAAACCAACGCATCTATCTATGCAACAGATAAATATCCGGCAGCTAACAATCACTATGCCTTGGCGTGAGGTCAAAATACATAGCTTGAATACTACCGAATATTTAACCGAAATGATGGAGGGCTACGAATGGTTTCTGGCGAAAACCTTTAACGTAATGAACTTGATATCGTTGAAGGAACCAGATAGCTTTTATAAAAATATAATGACGAAAACCTTTGCTAAAGAGGTCACTCCCGGTGAAGGGATCTCGGCTCTTTCCCCGTAGAATGAGGTGCAGGATATTCCAACTGAATACCACGATGCAAAGCAAAAGTAATCGGCTATAGTGAAGTTATTGCCCTGACGCAAACTTCTGTCCAAGGGGTCACTCCCGGTGAAGGGATCTCGGCCCTTGCCTCGTCGACTGAGGAGCAGGATATTCCAACTGAATACCACTGTGCAAAACAAAAGTGAACGTCCTTGCAATAACAGCTTTTTGAAAAGTGTTCCAACAACATCATAAAAGGTTTGTTTAGCTTGCATTGATCCGAATCAACGCAGTCCCATCAATTGATCACACCAATAAAGAACGAAAATAATGATGTACGTATATGCCATCCGCATTCGCCACTGGGTCCCGTCATTACCCGTTAGGTTACTTAACTAATGACAGAGCGGGGAATGGACTAGCGCGGATGCAAAACATATACAACATCTACTAGTATATATATCAATATATAATATTTTCACTCAAGGCGTGATAAAATGCAACATCACAGAAATGTACAGCATCACAGAACAATACAGATATCTGGGATCCCCGGGTTTCACAGAGCAGCTACTGAAACCCGACGTTCCCCTGGTCATGTGGATAGCCTGTGCAATGAGATCCTAGACCCTTACGGGCGCGGCAAGTTACCCGCCAAAACCTGAAGCGAGGCAGCCCCCTTCAGCAACGTGAATGGACCACCCAGCACTTCACGGAATCCGGTAACTTGGGCACCCCTCCTGGGTCAACCTGTACCCCCTACGAGTGCGGCGAATAGCCCGCCAATTCTAGAGTGAAGCCCCCTCCGTCTCAAAGCCATGAGATGCGGGCTTGTTGCCCTCTAGAACCCGGCTATCCGTGCACCCCACCTTGGGGTAATCCTAGTACAGAAAGTAAAATATACATACAACGGGTACATCGACCTCGACCCGGTCGTGCCACAAAAGAATAATATACAAACAGGCAGTGACGGCGGTCCACATGTCGGACGCTCGCCCCGCAATATCAAATGTACATAATACAACCAAATCTGTACTACCATTGCATCCAAGCTATCCCCCACGACCAATCCGCAACATCACAGCACAACACAGAACATCAACGTGAATGTCACGTTCGCAAATTCGTCTAACCGGGCTATAGCAGTTAGACAGGATTTACCGATCGAGTGACATTCACGGTCGCAGATATAATGTAAATACTGTGAACTAATGTGTTTAAAATTATTGATCGATCAAATTTATCGAAGTGGGCCCCAAGCACTACTGTAGCACTCACAGAAAATCTGGGCCCAAAAAGAATGTTCCAAAACCCCTATTTTCAACACAGAGACACTCTGTAGAAATTTGATACACTGAACAGTAAAGACTGCGGCGGAACCGCGGCCCAAGCATGGGTTTAGCCGCGGTTCCGCGGTCGTATAGTGTGTTCACGTGATCAAATTTCTACAGAAGTCTTAGAATTCCCTGTACATCATTCTGCAACAACCTGAAAAAATTTTGGAGCCAAAAAAAATTCGACAGAAACTGATGCACATGAAAACGCGGTTTTTGGAATTTTGTTCGATCGGAAATGTAAACACATCAGACAAAGCTAGACTAGGTTAATGGCGTGGCTTTGATACCATTGTAAGTGCACGGCGGCTCCCCGGCCGTCAATCCGACGCCGGAATGCGGAAAAGAAACTTTTTACGAACTTGTAAACCGGCACCACCGCGCACAAAAATCCCGGATCGGGCCATTAATCTAGTCCTAGCTAACTAAAGAACGGGTAGAGAGATATACCGAGCGATCCGTGTCCTTCGGTCTTCTCGTCGTCGTCCCGATCTCCCGCGGAATGTCCGGTCTCCACGTCGCCGGCTTCTTTTACGGGCTCCCACCTCTGGACCGAGGCAACTCGGGCACAAAGTTGGCGAGTCGACGTGCCCAAGATTTGCTGTAGAATAAGTGAAGATCTATATGTCGCATTTGGGGTTGTAGGGAGTTGCCTTTTGGTGGAGGAAATAGATCAAAGCTTTTTGTGGATGAACTTGGGAATTTTGTAGCATGAAAAGAGCAAAAAAATCCCCACTAAAAATATTGGGAAGCCACCTTCCCTCTATGGCCGGCCACTTCTCTTGAGGAATGAGGATGGAGTGAAAAATCAGGAAGAGAAGATCAAAGTCCAAGGGGGGGTGTATCTCAATAATGCAAGAGAGAGTGTGGAGTTATCATGAAGCATGATCACAAGACAAGGCCCAACACTCCACCAACTAATCACCACAAACAAAAGTCAAGCAATCATGAGGATAGAAGTCAAGCAATGATGAAGTGAACAAGTCAAATGATGGTGCAACCATCATGACACATCAATATGTAAAGACAACCCTCCAAAATGCTTATTTGCACAAATGCAAATAAGCCCTCCTCCACCAATCTTCAGCCAATGAAAGATACAAATGAAAATGGAAGAAACGGAAAGCAAACTGGCAACTCCAAAAACTGATCCCGTAATAAATTACAGGGAAACCCCGCTACTGTATATACATACCCGCATTTGTATTCCGACCGAATACAAATGCAATGAGACAAAATCTACACTGTACTATACTAGGATCCGGCTCAAACCAAAGCCCGCTAGTATTATCCGTCCGATAACGATCCGTGCAATGCCGCACGTATCTGATCGAACCCTGCCATATCTCCATACGGCCTCTACAGCGTTTCTCCCGAAACTTGAGAAAAGGGTCTGTGGGGGACTCTAAAGACTCGTCAATACTTTGGTTGTGGATTTAACCACTAGCACGTCAGAGGTATCAGCCTATACGTAACGGGCTACCAGGGATTGACCAAAAGGGACGTCGATGAGCGAACTCATCCTGACACCCTACTGAGCCTGTCAGTGACAATATCCGTACAGTCCGGTCCGTTCGTCTATGAGCATCGCATGGCGGGCCTAGGGGGTTGGTAAAAGTCAGACCCCCAAAAGCGGTACAAGTCGTGTCGGAGTGTAGCCCAGAACACCCTGAGATACTACTGGAATACCTACCAGTAAATCTCCTGCCTCGGCCGAGGGCTTTGTGTAATGGCTCTCCTAGACACTGCGCGACCTCACCCCCAATACCGGGAGAGACGAACCCCTGAAGATCCGCTCACTGCCTCCATGTGGCTCGGGACTGTACCCAACTGAAACCTGTTTGCACGTCTCCTTTGAGCGTGGTAGGGTAGTAATCAAAGTACAGTGGGAACTCACAGGAGACAAATGACGATCCTCAGGTCGATGAACTAACCTGTACACATGTCACCAGGGAACTGCTATCTGACGTCAGGTATAAGACCAACTAGCATGTTCCCGGCGAGTCCTGTCCGGTGTACTCATAACCCAATGAGCACCTGTATACATCTTAGGTGTACCAACTGACACCAGTAGCTTGTGAGACCGGCCACCGCTCCTCGTCAGGGTCTCGACTGTATACACTAGTCTACTCTGGAGTATCGATGTCCTGTCTCGAAACTCCCACGACTAGGGACCTTTTAAGGATGTGCTTATAGACTACTAGCCCCCACGTATATGATCGCCCTCATACTGCTGGCAGTCAAGCAAGAATCCTAGGGGCTCTATCAACGTGCAATAGTGACCTGTAAGGTCACCTAAAGCAGTACACGATGATAAAGGTAAACCAGATAGCATACTATCATCTTGAGTAAGACTGTCCTACCGGGATAGGTCCTCCCTCAATCATTGCAATCACGTGCCTGTGATCCAATAATTGACTCTGAGGGCACTATCTCCAACAGGATTTATGAAAATTCACACAAACATGCACAAGCAACCCTATATCTAATGGTCACCTAGGTCAAGTCTCTAGACCGCTCCTAGACTTCCAGAAGACAAATCGCAGGATAAATCCTCTACTGTCTCTTTATCCCTCCTGTGACCAGGTAAATGCCAGGTAAGTGGGAGGTTCTCCGCTACGTAAGTAGCGGGCCTAATTAAGTAACCACTTGCCTTAGACACCACAAAAGAAACGCGGATAAGCAATAGATTACCCACGACCTCCTTCTGTCCTAATTGAGCGCGACGGTCCTTAGAGTCTTGTCTAGATATTTTTTAGTTAATGAAGGGTGATGCGGATGCTGGTTTTGTGATTTTCGGGGCTTAGGAAGGGTAATGAAATCCCCACCTAATCTGAATTTGGTCTTTGCCCCATAATTTCCGTATTAAAATATGCACAAAACAACCAATTTCAAGTATCGCAACAAATTTATTTTTAGCGGCGCTGAATTTTGTAAAGAATCCTGCAAGAAATTGATTATTGGACAAAATCAGAGAGGAGAAGAGAGAACGGAGAATATACCACAGAAGTTTGGAACAGTGAAACAACTAAACGGAGGCGGAACCACCGCAAAAACACCTCATCGGCCGCGGAACCGCGGTGTAAAGGAGGGATTAGGGTTATAACTTTTTCCTGTAGCTTCTTGTACTCCTCTGGAATCTGTAGAACTTCTCTGAATCTTGATCTCACTGCTGAAATGATTCCAGATTCCCTCGCAAAAATTCAAACACAAACGTTAAGCACTTGAAGCGATTCTTGGATGAAAATTTGATGGAATAATAATTTTTCAACTCAAATAACAAAAACGAACAAAATAGCACACATCCCCGGCAACGGCGCCATTTGATTGATCGTTTCCGTGTCGTGTTTAGAAATGTTTCACAACCAAAGAAATTTATACCGCAATCAATTAACGGTGTCGATATAACGCGTTAATGAATACAGATCGTCCACTGAGATGTGTGTTTTGATCGATTTTGTTTTAGTTGAGTTGAAAATTAAAAGATAAAAGAAAATTGCAAGAAATTTGATTCAAGATTTGTGAAATTTAGTTTCAAGAATCATAAAAGACTAGATCTAAAATCAAGAAATACTAAGGATCAAGAAAATGTCCAAATCATTTGAATTATCAAGATTTGTAAAGAGGCTTGTAGGAATCGATCCAATTGATAGTGATGATGAATACTTATGATTACAAATTCTTATCTATTGAAGATTTGTTGCTAGATCGATGACAATCAACGAGGTTTAGCGATCTATTGAAGAAACTGGGGTTTCTTCATCATCATCCATTGTCCTTTCGTTGATTAGCATTCAAATTCTAGCCTCTAAGAAATTCAATCATCGATTGTTGATCTCTAATTTAGAGCGAAAATATTCAAGAGAGCATCTCGCTCAAAACTAGGTCGTCGTTGATTCAATTTCCTAAAGTTTACAAAATTCATAAGACTTAAGAATCGTTCAAGAATTTAATCATCATCATCTATCTATTTTTTCGATTCCTCCACAAGCGGAGTTTTTACTCAAACATCATGAAAAAGAAAACAATCAAGAATTGATAACTCTTCATAATGCTCGAATGTAAAGAAAAGCAAGATCAAGAATTTTCACCTTTTATAAATCAACATTTCGTTACAATTCACTCAAAGATTACAAGATTTTGAGGAGAGAACTCAATCGTCGAAACTAGCTTTGCATCGTTTTCTTGAGTCGCGGATTGTCGTGGATCACTTGCTCGGATGAAGATCGACGTTGCTTCAAAAGGCTCGTTGAAGGCTTGCTTTGGCTCGGTGCTCGGTGGATCTTGATTTGGATCAAATTGTGTCACTCGATTTGATTTAGAAATGATTTGGATCTCACTATAATTCTTTTACCACTCAAAATGATTTCCCTCCAAATTCAACAACCTCTCAACCCTAGATCTAGATCCATTTTTATAACCACTTATTTGAATCTTCCCTCCAAAGCTAGGTTGTTAGAGAGAGTCTTCTAGAAGAAGTTTGTTGAAAAGAATATTCTAGAATAAGGAATATTCTAGGATAAGATTGTTAGGCCGAGCCTTCTGGATGAAGCCACGTGGTATTTAGGAGTCTTCTGGAAGCTTGGCCATTACAAGAAGGCATGTGGAGAAATATGAGCTGGTGACGTGTCTAACAGGCCACGGATCCGCGGCGGATAGGCCAACTGGGCCGCGGATCCGCGGCCGATTGGTGGAGTTACTGCAAGCAAATTTCTGTGCTGATTTGGGTTGGCTTCATGGTACTTTGCTGATATCTGGAATATTTTTATACTTTCTTGCCTACTGCCAGATCACAAGTCTTGGACTTGACGTATTTTATCGGCACTTTTAGCAGTTCCGGCTCTTTTTCTTGGAGATTTTCCTGCACACAGTCTCGAGACAAGTGCTGATTCACAAAAGATCATGCGTACAATAATAAACACTCAATTTCCCTCAAAATGCCGGTTATAACGTATAACACATGTTATTTGGTATTTTGCAGACAAATTGCTAATATGTGTTATATTTATACCAAACACCTTTAGATGATTGCAAAGAGTAGGGAAATTGATGTGTTAAAAATGCAATATTTTCGACTGATCAATCGCTTAATTAACCCTAATCGCATTCTAAGGTGTTACAGTTATTAGGGTGGCGGAGGAGGAGGTGCGTGGCGGGGGAGGCGGAGGGGGGAAGAAGAAGAAGAAGATGGTGGTGGTGGTGATTAGGGCTGCAGCAGTGCAGGGGAGGAGAAGAAGAAGTTGGTGGTGGCCGGTGGTGGTGATGGCGGTGATTAGGGCTGCAGCAGTGCAGGGGAGGAGAAAAAGAAGTTGATGGTGGCCGGCGGCGGCGGTGGTGGTGGTGATGACAATAATGATGGTGACGGTGATGGTGGTGGTGGTGGTGATGATGATCACGGTAATAGTGGTGGTGGTGAATTTTTTTAGGGCGGAGGCCGAAGCGGAGAGTGGACGGTGATGATGTTGGTGGGGTTGAAAGGAGGAGGAGGAGGAGATCAGGGTGGCGCCGGGGCCGTTGCACGCGGGAATGACCGGAGGAGGTTAAAGTGGATGTTTTTTTTAATTAGAAATTTGGGTTAGGGTTATAGAGCGGTATTTTGGGGATTTTATAATTTTTTGACAACTTGGTTGATATGGCACTGACGTGGTATAAACTATGTTGACGTGTCACCATTTGGTAGCTTTTTGACGGTTTCAAAGGTATTGGTAGTTTTCTGATTCTGGGCCAAACTTACTGGGTGTGTTTTCATGTATTCTCTAAAAATTGGCAAAAATAAAGAGAACCTCCTCAAATATAAATTAGTAAAAAAAGAAGCTAAAAAGACAATTAAGCTAAATGTTGCTTATGATAATTTATATAGAAAGTAAGATAAAAAATATATATATATATACAACCTTGCTAAGATAAGAGAGAAGAATAACACGGATCTACGTTACGTTAAATGCATCAAGAGTGAAAATAATATAGTGTTAGTCAAGGATGATAAATTAAAGAAAGATGGAGAAGTTATTTCGATAAATTGCTTAATTAAAATAATAATTCAAACTTTTGGTAAAAAACAAATTAGGTTATAATAGAAACATTACGTATTGTGGTAAGATTAAGTTTAATGAGATGAAAGATGTGTTAAAAAGATGATAATGGGAACAGTATTAGGATCCGATATAAACTGTTTATCGCGTTGATTTCTTAGAATACGTTAGACATGTTGATCATGAAAATATTCGATGACAAGTTTGCTTATAACAAACTAGAAGAGACTTCTCTTCCAGGTAGCTAATTATCCCTATATTTCTTAATAAGAAATTAGTAGCCCCTTACCTTTGAGTTAAATAGGTTACATTCTTGAAATACTAGGTACTTATACGTTGATGTAAGCCGCATTTTAACCACGTAAAAATGTGCATTAATGGCATTGGCACTAGAGTAGAAAACTGAGTAGAAAAGTGGGGGGGAAATCATATGGGAACGTATTTATAAAAAAATTTATAAGAAGAAGGATCTACTGTACACGTGTCAGATTGGGTGTGAATTTACCGTACACGTGGCAGATTGTGTTAGTTATATGTATGCCCTAGAGGCCATTACTGTACATTAGATGTGTTAGTGTATATGCCCTAGAGGCCATTACTGTATCATACTAGTTTGTATATTACTTAATGGAAGCTTGGGATATTCACCTTGTATAAACAATCTTGCTCAATATAGTAGTATGCTACTTGGTTTGTTTCTACTTCAATGTGTACTTGTGTTTATTTTAGTATATCACTTACACGCATTAGTGGAGCCCTTAGGATCTTTGCTTGATTACCAGCGTTGTGATGGCAGTCACACTAGTGGGGGCTGGGTAATCTATAAGCACATCCTTATACAGGTCCCTAGTCGCAGGACTATCGAGATAGGGCATCGATACTCCGGAGTAGACTAGCGTATGCGCTTCTCATCCCAGTGTGGGAGATGGTCTGTCCCAAAGCCATCAGTACGTCGTACTGGAGATAGTATACGGGTGCTCGTTGGGTTACGAGTACACTGGACAGGACTCGTCGGGAACTGACAGGTTGGTATTATACCTATCATCAGTTATCAGTTCCCAGGTGACATGAGTACAGCTTAGTCCGCTGACTTGACACTGGCACTTTGCCTCGAGTGTGTTCCCACTGTGCTTTGATTACTACCCTACCACGGCTCAAAGGAGTCGTGCAAACGGGTAGTAGTTGGGTACAGTCCCAAAGCACTTGGAGGCAGTGACGGTTAGACAGGATTCGTCTCTCCCGGTATTGGGGGTTGACATCGCGCTGTGTCTAGGAGAGCCATTACACGAGTAGTCCCTGGCCAGGGAAAGGGAGATATACTGGTAGGCTTCCAGTGTTATCTCAGGGTGTTTTGGGCTTCACTCCGGCACGACTTGTACCGCTATTAGGGGACTGACGTTTTACCGCCCCCTAGGCCCGACATGCGATGTATTAGACGAACAGACCGGACTGTACGGAGACTGTCACATTCAGACTCAGTAGGAGTTCAGATGGGGTTCACCTCGTCAGCCTTCTTGTCGGCATCTACCTGGGGACCGTTACGCACAGCTAGTGCCGCTTGCGGTCTGTGGTTAAACCCACTGCCAGCGTAGTGTCGAGTCTTTAGAGTCCCACACAGAGGGTATTCGCCTCTGGGCAAAACAGAGTAGAGGTCGCATGGTTTTGCGACAGGGTTCGTTCTCATCCGCGCACTTGTGCACGTTTGGAGTCCGGACGGATATTACTGGCTGGCTCTGGTTTGAGTTAGATACTGGTATATGTTTTGGGGTTGCTTTTATCTCTCAGTATTCATGTTCCTCGGAACAAGAATGCAGGTGTGTATGCACAGTTGTTTGAGGAGGAGGAAGAGGACTTTCATTAGGGTTTCGGAACGGGTGCGTATGCACAGTTGACAGTTGTCTTTTTCCAAACCCTAATGGATTTATGTTATATCAATTAATAATATTAATAAAATGAAATTGTGTCATGGTTGGTTTTTATGTTGACTTGTTGACCATGGTTGACTAGTTGACCATAGTTGAATGTTTGACCATCATCATTACTTTGCAAAGATGCTCTTTGATTCTAGCAAATTTCATTTAATGCATGAAATGATAATGGTCATTCCTAAACCTTCCATCAACTATTTCATTTTCATTATTATTATTAATTTGATAATTCTTTTTCTTTTGTGATATGGTTGCAAGAAAAGAAAAAGAGAGCTCATTCTATCATTTAGCTTCTCTCTCCTCACTTCTTCTTCTTCTTCCTCTAGCTCAAGGAGAATCCTTCTCATGTGTTGAGAATCCCTCTCCTTGAAAGAAAAAACACCCCAAGACACTCTCTACTCACTCTAGGATCAAAGGTTTAGCAAGCCGGAGATTCTAGTTCTCTCAAAGTTCGAGAAAGAGCCCGAAGGTTGAACCCTCAGGTGGATCCATCTTTGACGGAAGAAGGCAACGAGGAAGAACCATCAACCTCTACAAGTTTTCAAGAAGAAGGAGTTCAAGTTAGGTATAACCTTTCATCCGAGTAGCTAACTCTCTTTAGCTTGATTGCTATTTTAGTTTAGAAAAGATCCCGACTTTGTTAGTCCATGTTGCCCCATGCGCTAAAAACTTGATTTTTATACCGTTTCCGTCTCCCCGTAAGAACCGGGGGTCGCAACGTGGACTTACAGTGGTATCAGAGCCTAACTAAACTTAAACTAGCTTTGTAGTAAAGTGTATGGAAGTTCGATCGAGAAAAATCGCAAAACCGGAAAAACCAAAACCCCAAGTTTCTGTTGAAATTTTTTGTGCTCCAAATGTAAAATGTTTTACTCCTAAAATCGGCTCAGGGTTTTGTGTAAACACCCACAAAATACGATCGCATGATTCCTTCAAACTACCGCGGTTCCGCGGCATTGGTTGGCTTAGGCCGCGGAACCGCCGCCGTTTTGTCTCTTCTTGTGGTCCTGTTTTGTGCAGTGTTCTTCTGGTAGGGTTTTGGGATTTTTAAGATATGTCATTTGTGCCCAGATTTTCCAGAAAAGAAATTTGCTTTTGGGGGCCTATAAATCCGTATTTTTATCGAACTTCACTACACTTTGACTATGTTGGTTATATCTGTGATGTTTGTATGTATTGAACATCGGCTAATCGCTATAAGTCGATTAGTCGGGGTTATACATCTCTGTGATCTGTGTTTGATATTGGAATGTGTATATGAATGTGTTGGACTGTCGCGGGTGAATAGCCGGGGTGGATGTGAGATGAGCTTTTGTTTTTCTTTCATTCATTTGTAATATGTAAATTGATGTAATATTATTATTTGTTTGGTCGTACAACCGGGTCGGGGTTGTAGCCGTCATTGTATAATTCTTTTTACTGTTTTTGCTCCTAGGATAGACCCATGGAGGGGTGCACAAACTGCCGAGTACTTGGCGGGTAGTTTGCCGCACCCGTAGGGGTCTTGGGTGGGGTATTGGCTATTCACCGCGACCGTGTAATCCGCTTTTCGTTGCAAGCTCGAACGGATTGCGGATTCCTAGTATATCCAATGTATTCATCTGTGATCTGTAAAGTCTATCATTGCTATATTTATAACTATATAGGCGTTGCTTATGTTTTACAGCCGCGCTAGCCCAGCCCCCACTCTGTCGTTAGTTAAGTAACCTAACGGGTGATGACGGGGCCCCGTGGCGAATGCGAATGGCATAAGAGTACGTCGTATTTTGGTTGTTTTCTGCAATGGTAGGATTAAATGATGGGACGCATTAAAAGAACTAATGCAAGAATATCACGCATTAAAAGAACTAATGCAAGATAATAAACCAAGTTAAAATCGTTGGAACACTTTCGAAAAACCACTCGGTTCTTTTCAAAAACTAACTTTTAAATGCGGAGATTGAGCCACTCCTTCTAAAAGCTATCTCGTTCCATCGATTATATCAAGTTCACTACGTTCACGGTTTTACCAAAACCATTCGTAGCCCTCCGTCGTTTCGCATGAATAGGCAATAGTATTCAAGCTATGTATGTTGGCCAAAGTCAAGGCATAGTGATTGGTAGCTATTGGGTGTTCATATGTAGCATAGATAAATGCGTTGGTTTGGGACAGTCGTACTGCCATTTTGGCCAAAGTCAAGGGTAGGTACGGGTGGATCCAAATTAACCTGGATAGTGACGGGTAAAACTTGACATGTGACTTATGATATTTTGGCCAAAGTCAAGGTCATAAGAGCATGGGGCAAAAATCCACATCAGGAGTTTCATAAGTACTGAAACTTGCTAGATTTGCATACCATTTGGAGTGTGGTGATTCTGGTAGGATTCCTTCAGTTTCGTCACGCGATGATATTTGGATCCCGATCCTACTGTGAGTATTTGCTACTCCTCGGGAAATTTCTCACTAAACGATCAATGCTATAAACCTAGTAGGTGCCTAGAAAGGTGTTAGCGGGGCTACGCCCCCAGGGAAAAGAGGTTATTTAATTAAGGAACTTCGCGAAAGCGTTGGAAAACCTCCCTCGAAGTACCGACACTGGCCTGGATGAACGGTCAAGCAAGTATTGTGCGGTGGGATTGATCCCGACTAATTCTTCCTTTATGGTTTGAGGAGGGATTCGAGAGACAGTGGGAGCCATCCTGTTTAGACAAATTAAAAACCACTCTAAACTTGCAAGAGCATCGTGCTAAAGTGTTTCTTCTCTCCCTCCTAATTGCAGCGACCATTCGACATGACTGGACTTAAGTTACTTCTAGATAAAAAAACATACTGACAGGGCCAAACTACAAAGATTGGCTCAGGAATGTCAAAATGGCAATCACTTACGACAAGCTGGGGTATCTTCTTACCACCAAAGCTCCCCCCGTCCCAAGTCCCACCTCCAGCGTCGCGGATAAGGAAATCCGTAAGACTTAGGAGATTGATTGCGTGAAGGCCAGGTGCCTCGTGCTTGCCTCTATGGACAATGAACATCAGAGGAGGCACGAGAATATGGATTTGGAATCCATATTTCTTCATACAAAAGAACTGTATGGAGAGCAGTCTCGTATCGCAAGATACGAAGTGTCGAAGAAGTTGTTTTCGGCAAAGTTGGCCGTCGGATCATCGGTAGCAGACCACGTGCTTAAGATGATTGGCTACATTGAGGAGCTCGCGGAACTTGGGACCACGTTAGAAAGTGAACTCTATACGGATTTAATTCTCCAGTCCCTTCCATCCACTTACGCCCAGTTTATACTGAACTTCAACTTACAAGAAAAGGAAGTTGAACTTTCAGAACTCCTCAACATGCTGAGGAGCGCAGAGGGCACCCTACAGAAAGGTAGGGAAACACCCGCTTTGTTTGTAGGAGGATCTTCTTCCTCTAGGTCCAAGGTGAAAGCCAAGGGAAAGAGGAAGAAAGCCCCCGCCAAACCAAGAGGCGGTGTTAGTAAAGTTGGTACGAAAGGAAAGGAAAAGGCAACAAAGATTGCGGGGAAGCTTGTGGGAAAGGAGGAATGCTTCTATTGTCATAAGAGTGGACACTGGAAGAAAGATTGCAGGGCTTGGAAAGCCAGGACACAGGAACTGAAGCAGGTTGCGGCTTCAGCTTCAGGTGTGTATGTTATTGAAAACTGTCTTTCTATAAACTCTACTTCCTGGGTATTGGATACCGGATCAGGATCTCATATCTGTAATTCTTTGCAGGCGTTGAGAAACCGTAGGTTTTTGAAGGCAGGTGACATGACCCTCAGAGTTGCGAACGGAGCTAGCATGGATGCTAAAGCCGTGGGGGACTATCACCTGGGAATGACAGATGGGCATGTTTTGGTTTTGCGTAATTGCTTTTTTGTACCCAACGCAACTTGTAATATCATTTCTGTATCTTTGGTTTCTAAAGAAGGTTATGAATTTGCATTTGTAAGTAATGTTGTAAACATTCACCTTAATCAAGTTCTGATTGGGTCAGGTACATTGAGCAATGGTATATACGTGTTAAACTAACCACAGATTTTCAATGTCCAAAATACACACAAAAGAAAGTCTCCGGAAATCAATCAGACTTTCTTATGGCATTGTAGACTGGGTCACATCAATGAGAGAAGGTTGACTAAGTTACATACAGAAGGGTATTTGGATCCGTTCGAATATCAATCGTATGCCACTTGTCAATCGTGTCTCAAAGGAAAGATGACAAAGACTCCGTTCACTGGACACGGAGTAAGAGCGAGAGAGCTCTTGGGACTTGTACACAGCGACGTGTGCGGTCCAATGTCTACACATGCGCGAAGCGGTTACTCTTACTTCATTACTTTTACGGATGATTTCTCAAGGTACGGTTATGTCTTCTTAATGAAACATAAGTCCGAAGCCTTTGAAAAATTCCAGGAATATAAGAATGAAGTGGAAAACCAAACCGGCAAAAGTATCAAGATTCTAAGATCGGATCGAGGTGGAGAATACTTAAGTGCCGAGTTCCTGAATTATTTAAAAGAGAACGGAATTCTCTCTCAGCTTACTCCTCCATACACTCCGCAACACAACGGTGTATCGGAGAGACGGAACCGAACCCTATTGGATATGGTACGGTCCATGATGAGTAACGCTGAGTTACCGCGATCATTCTGGGGGTATGCGCTAGAATCAGCTGCGTACCTTTTGAACCGAGTTCCTACTAAGACTGTGCCTACTACACCATATGAGATGTGGTGTGGGAAGAGGCCCCATCTCAGTCACATTAAGACTTGGGGAAGTCCGGCTTTTGTTAAAAAGCAGCATGCGGACAAGCTCGAGGCACGCTCAGTACTGTGTAAGTTTGTGGGATATCCAAAGAATTCCAAGGGATATCTCTTCTACTACGAAGAGGAACAAAAAGTTCTTGTTTCTCGTCATGCCCACTTTCTAGAACACCAGTTCATAGAAAAAGAAATAAGTGGGAGCGCAGTAGAACTGGAAGAAATTCCAGAACCACAGACTATTACTGAAAGTTTAATGGAACCAGAGGGTTCAAATGAACAGGACATTCCTACGCCGCTCCGTAGGAGTAGTAGGCAGTCTCATCCGCCCGAGAGATACTACGGTTTTCTCATAGACGGGGATAGAGAGGATTGCATCATAGATTATGATGAGCCTACTAGCTTCCAGCAGGCCGTTCAGAGCGTCGACTCGGTAAAATGGCTGGATGCAATGCGGACCGAGATGGAGTCCATGTACACCAACAAAGTATGGACGTTGGACATTGCTCCAGACGGGGTAAAACCCGTAGGATGCAAGTGGATCTTCAAAAGGAAGATTGGTGTAGATGAACAGGTTGAGGCCTATAAAGCTAGACTTGTAGCAAAGGGTTTCCGTCAAAGACCTGGTTTGGACTATGACGAAACCTTTTCTCCAGTGGCTATGCTGAAATCCATTCGGATCCTTCTTGCCATTGCTGCCTTCCACGATTATGAGATTTGGCAAATGGACGTAAAAACCGCTTTTCTAAATGGAAATTTAGAGGAGTGTGTCTATATGGACCAGCCAGAGGGTTTCATTCAGAGTGGGAGCAGCGGAATAGTGTGCAAGTTGCTTAAGTCCATCTATGGACTAAAGCAGGCATCGCGGAGTTGGAACATCTGCTTTGATGAGACAATCAAGGAATTTGGCTTTATCAAAAATCCAGATGAACCATGCATCTCTAGTAGATTTGTAGCGAGAACTGTAGTATTCCTCGTTTTATACGTGGATGACATTCTCTTAATAGGAAATGACATTCCTATGCTACAATCTGTCAAGGGATTCTTGTCACACAGGTTCTCCATGAAAGACCTGGGTGATGCCTCATACATCCTGGGGATCCGGATCCATCGTGATAGATCCAAGAGGATATTAGGACTTTCTCAGTCCAGGTACATCGACACCATAGTGAAAAGATTCAGTATGGAAGATTCCAAGCGCGGTAACCTACCGGCTTGTCACGGGATCACCCTCTCTAAAGAGATGTCTCCCAAAACTGATTTAGAGAGGGATCGCATGTCTATTATACCCTACGCTTCTGCGGTAGGCTCTATAAGGTATGCGATGTTGTGTACCAGACCGGATGTAGCTTATGCACTGAGTGTGGTAAGCCGGTATCAGTCAAACCCTGGGGAGAAACACTGGATAGCGGTAAAGAACATTCTCAAGTACCTGAGAAGGACTAAGGAGATGTTCTTGGTGTATGGCGGAAAAGACCTCCAGATCGAGGCCTTTGCTGACTCCAGCTTCCAGAGTGACAAGGATGATTCCAAGTCCATGTCGGGTTTCGTCTTTACCCTCAATGGAGGGGCGGTGTGTTGGAAGAGCTCCAAACAGGAAACCGTTGCAGACTCGACTATGGAAGCGGAATATATCGCTGCATCTGATGCCGCAAAAGAAGCTGTCTGGATGAGGAAGTTCTTAAAAGAACTTCAGGTGGTTCCGTCCATTGTTGACCCAATACCTCTGTATTGCGACAACAACGGGGCTATAGCTTTAGCGAAGGAACCCAGGTCCCATCAGAGATCCAGGCACATCTTGAGGCGGTATCACCTGATCAGGGAGATCGTGGATCGCAAGGAGATCGAGGTTCGGAGGGTTGCTTCAGAAGAAAACACTGCAGATCCATTCACCAAGGCCTTACCCCAGACTCAGTTCGAGCGGCTGATCGAGATGATAGGTCTTCGATACGCCAGTACATGGCCTTAGTGCAAGTAGGAGATTGTTAGTGTATATGCCCTAGAGGCCATTACTGTATCATACTAGTTTGTATATTACTTAATGGAAGCTTGGGATATTCACCTTGTATAAACAATCTTGCTCAATATAGTAGTATGCTACTTGGTTTGTTTCTACTTCAATGTGTACTTGTGTTTATTTTAGTATATCACTTACACGCATTAGTGGAGCCCTTAGGATCTTTGCTTGATTACCAGCGTTGTGATGGCAGTCACACTAGTGGGGGCTGGGTAATCTATAAGCACATCCTTATACAGGTCCCTAGTCGCAGGACTATCGAGACAGGGCATCGATACTCCGGAGTAGACTAGCGTATGCGCTTCTCATCCCAGTGTGGGAGATGGTCTGTCCCACAGCCATCAGTACGTCGTACTGGAGATAGTATACGGGTGCTCGTTGGGTTACGAGTACACTGGACAGGACTCGTCGGGAACTGACAGGTTGGTATTATACCTATCGTCAGTTATCAGTTCCCAGGTGACATGAGTACAGCTTAGTCCGCTGACTTGACACTGGCACTTCGCCTCGAGTGTGTTCCCACTGTGCTTTGATTACTACCCTACCACGGCTCAAAGGAGTCGTGCAAACGGGTAGTAGTTGGGTACAGTCCCGAAGCACTTGGAGGCAGTGACGGTTAGACAGGATTCGTCTCTCTCGGTATTGGGGGTTGACATCGCGCTGTGTCTAGGAGAGCCATTACACGAGTAGTCCCTGGCCAGGGAAAGGGAGATATACTGGTAGGCTTCCAGTGTTATCTCAGGGTGTTTTGGGCTTCACTCCGGCACGACTTGTACCGCTATTAGGGGACTGACGTTTTACCGCCCCCTAGGCCCGACATGCGATGTATTAGACGAACAGACCGGACTGTACGGAGAATGTCACATTCAGACTCAGTAGGAGTTCAGATGGGGTTCACCTCGTCGGCCTTCTTGTCGGCATCTACCTGGGGACCGTTACGCACAGCTAGTGCCGCTTGCGGTCTGTGGTTAAACCCACTGCCAGCGTAGTGTCGAGTGTTTAGAGTCCCAGACAGAGGGTATTCGCCTCTGGGCAAAACAGAGTAGAGGTCGCATGGTTTTGCGATAGGGTTCGTTCTCATCCGCGCACTTGTGCACATTTGGAGTCCGGACGGATATTACTGGCTGGCTCTGATTTGAGTCAGATACTGGTATATGTTTTGGGGTTGCTTTTATCTCTCAGTATTCATGTTCCTCGGAACAAGAATGCAGGTGTGTATGCACAGTTGTTTGAGGAGGAGGAAGAGGACTTTCATTAGGGTTTCGGAACGGGTGCGTATGCACAGTTGACAGTTGTCTTTTTCCAAACCCTAATGGATTTATGTTATATCAATTAATAATATTAATAAAATGAAATTGTGTCATGGTTGGTTTTTATGTTGACTTGTTGACCATGGTTGACTAGTTGACCATAGTTGAATGTTTGACCATCATCATTACTTTGCAAAGATGCTCTTTGATTCTAGCAAATTTCATTTAATGCATGAAATGATAATGGTCATTCCTAAACCTTCCATCAACTATTTCATTTTCATTATTATTATTAATTTGATAATTCTTTTTCTTTTGTGATATGGTTGCAAGAAAAGAAAAAGAGAGCTCATTCTATCATTTAGCTTCTCTCTCCTCACTTCTTCTTCTTCTTCCTCTAGCTCAAGGAGAATCCTTCTCATGTGTTGAGAATCCCTCTCCTTGAAAGAAAAAACACCCCAAAACACTCTCTACTCACTCTAGGATCAAAGGTTTAGCAAGCCGGAGATTCTAGTTCTCTCAAAGTTCGAGAAAGAGCCCGAAGGTTGAACCCTCAGGTGGATCCATCTTTGACGGAAGAAGGCAACGAGGAAGAACCATCAACCTCTACAAGTTTTCAAGAAGAAGGAGTTCAAGTTAGGTATAACCTTTCATCCGAGTAGCTAACTCTCTTTAGCTTGTTTGCTAGTTTAGTTTAGAAAAGATCCCGACTTTGTTAGTCCATGTTGCCCCATGCGCTAAAAACTTGATTTTTATACCGTTTCCGCCTCCCCGTAAGAACCGGGGGTCGCAACGTGGACTTACAAGATGTATATTGTAGTGGATGCTGGGACATATATAAGTAGGACTTTCTTGCTCGACATGATAGTACGCTATCTGGTTGCTCTTTATCTTAACATGTATACTCTCTGTCTCTCTAATTACATGTTGATAAAGCCCTTAGGATGTGTACTCGACTTCCAGGAATATGATGCAGATCATACTAGTAGGGCCTGGGTAGTCAATGAGTACATCCTTCATTGTTCCTAGTCGTGGGAGTATCGAGACGGGGCATCGATATTCCAGAGTAGACTAGCGTATATCTTCTCGACCCATGCGATGGGCGATGGATGATCCCATATCCATTGGTGTTTGACATCAGAGATGGTATACGGGTGCTCAGTGGAGACTGGGTACACTGAACGGACTCGCCGAGAACTCCCGGATGGTATTATACCTCACGTCAGATGGCAGTTCTCTGGTGACACTGGTACAGCTTAGTCTGTTGACCCGAGATCGTCATAGAGTCTTGTGTGTCCCCACTGTGCTTTGATTTCTACCCTACCACGGCTCTACTGAGTCGTGCAAACAGGTGGTTTTTGGGTACAGTCCCGATTAACATGGAGGCAATGAGCGATAGGAGGGGATTCATCTCTCCCGGTATTGGGGGTTGATGTTGCGCTATGCTCGACTGGCCATAACAGGAAATCCCTGGCCATGGTTGCAGTGACCTACTGGTAAGTGTTATCAGTAGTTTCGCACATGTTATGGACCTTACGTCGGCATGACTTATCGAGCTATTGGGGTCTGACGTTTACTACCCCTAGGCGAGATATGCGACATATCAGACGAACAGACCGGACTGTACGGTAAGTGTTACTGGTTGGATTCACAGGAGTGTGAGCGGGCTTGCTCGTCGATCTTATGATCGCTCAATACCCGGGTGGCCGTTACGTTTAGCAGACCGCTTGCGGCTTGTGGATGATTGATATGATCATCATCTGCTACCGGCGTATTGACGAGTCTTTAGAGTCCTACACGGAGGTTTCCTGGCTCAAGCGAAACGAAATAGGAGCGCATATGAGATATGTGCGGGACCGAGAATAATTCGTGTATGTGATACCGTATTCCATTCTCGCGATGAATGTATCGATTGGTTATATGCGATATAACCTAATTATCGAATCAAGGATTAATTCGATAAGCCGATACATAGGATACTAGTCGGTTATATGCGATATGACCGGATCGTTAAATCAAGTGTTGATTTAATGATTTAATGTATAATTTTATATTTGATATATCACTTTGCATTAACTAGTATTGGTTCACTTTAAATGGATTTTCTCACTTGAAATGCACAAGTTGTATATGTGATATACTTTTGTGCACAAGATTGTATCAAGTTTGATAATACATGCAAGCTAGGGTTTGTGTAAAGAATTGACCATGGTTATATGAATGGTTAGGGTTTCATTTTTATTTGCTTATTTCTTTATTCATTTATTCTTTATTGAAAGAAATAAAATGGTGGCTAAGTTTGGTTTATCTTTGAAGCTTCATGAAGCTTTGAATGGTTGACTATTTTGTTTCTTTCCTTAACCCTAACCATTCACTTTAACCTTAGTTTATTCTCTACATCTAACCATAGTTGACATTATGATAAGTATGATTTATTTTCTATTTTCTAATTAACTTATCATATCTTCTTCTTCTTCTTCATCTTCTTCTTCCATGAAAAGAAGCTTGCTACATCAATGGTGATTGATGAAAAAGTGTGAGAAATCCAAATCTAAAGTCTACCCACTTCCTATTTCTTCATCCTCTACCTCTTGCCAAGTAGTATAGGGTGTTTCCTTCATAAGTTTTCTTGACTTGGTGAAGTTGGAGCTTGATCTAGCGATGCCTCGACGTAGATCATCTTCGGCATCTTCGTCGATGACCTAGCCCGTTTTTCCTCCGATGAAGCCGACGTTAGAGCCCAAGATCCGATTTGTACAGCGAGGAGACTTCATCGCGGAGCCATGGAGGTGGAGGACCGGATCTACAAAGGTTGTAGCCACTTTCCTTTAGCATTTAATTCGTTTACATGCTTGCATCGCCTCATTATCTAGTTAACGATCCGTATTAGGGTTTGTAGGCACTTGTAAAATTTTAATTGGCCATTTTTGATGCCTTGTGAGACTCCATTAGAGTGCCTAGGAACCCTACAGTGGTATCAGAGCCAATCTAGAGCCTTAGGCGAAGCGTAGACGGAGTTTGAAGTCCGATCGAATCAAAACCCTAACCCGAATATGCTCTCTGGACTTTTTCTGAAATCATGGTTTTTTGAGAATTAAAAATATGCAGGAAAATCAGTAGATTATTCTAAGAATTACTGTATAAGACGGGACCCATGAATCGATAGAAGAGTGGCGGAACCGCGGCAATAGCATGCCTATTGCGGCGGTTCCGCGGCACAATAGTCCAATCATTAAATTATATTGTCACAGTAATTCCTAGTTTTTAGTTCTGGTTTTCCTGGGAATTTTTAATATTTTTTCAAGAGTTGAATATTCTGGGTTGTATTGGGGACTCGGTGTATCGATCGGATTGTCTAATTCTGTCTATGTGCTTTTCCGGATAATTTTAGAATATGTTAAAAAGTTCGACCGGATATAAATACCCACTTTTTTCCCTGCCGGGAAATTTCCAATTGTTGGATTTTTCCGTAGTTTAACGACATTCTAAGTAGTGCAAGTAACGCGATGGTCCCTTTAGAAGACAACAAACCTTAACTCGATTATGTGACCGTCTTGAACTGCCCTTTGAACCTTACGGCATGCCACATGTGAGGCGTTGGCTTGACCCTTCTACGGCTGAACCGTTGGTACTGAGGCACGAACTGAATGTTGTTAGACTTATTTCATGTGTTGAGCTATATCGGGAAAACTTGGGTGTTCGATTGTTCGATCGAAAAGTTTAGCATTTTCTATTTATCCGGAATGTGATACAACATTTGGAATTCACAAGTAGTTATGAGATAACTGAATGAATGTTATAAACATAGCAGTTTAGTCTCACTTGATCGGTTGCCACGGAATTTTGATGCGATCAAAAGTCCGTCGCAATCACGTAGTGTATGCGGATACTCGCCGGGTAAACTTAATAGACAGCCTCGCCCCATAGCCCCGACCAAGTGACTGTAGGAGTACCCCGTCGCCGAAAGCATCCGTTCGGGTGCTCGCGGCAGCGGTGTTCCTCCTTGGTGCACTTCGTCGACGGTATCGGGGGTGCGGCCGCCTACTAAAGTTTGCGACGAGCATTCGATCAGAATGTCGGGAATCTTGTTGAATTGCCCGACTTGATATTGAAAAGAGTTTTCGATAATTGAGACTAAAATGCAGGGTTTATAATTGTTAGGCATGCGATGTCTAAGTATTTCATTTGATTAGGCATGCGATGTCTAAAGAGATTGCGGATTCCAACTGTTGTAGTTTTACACTTTCTTTTCTGTGACCGTAAGTGTAATGTGTGATATCGCCGGTTTCGTTGCTATACGTCAATGACAATTGGGATGCGCATATTTACTTACGTTGATGACATGTGATGTTATGTGTTGCTGGATATGTTATATTGGATCGTCGTGTTCGAATAGCCGGGGGTTTTTATGTCAGATGAGTGTTTTTCATTTTCATTCATGTAAAAACTTGTATGTAATATTCTTTTATTGGGGCACTTCCAGGTTGCGGAAGATGTCACCGTTTGTATATTATTTCTTTTCCGCATTAGGATAGACCCAAGGAGGGGAGCACAAGTAACCGGGTTCTGAGGTCCAGTGGGAGACCAACTCGAGAAGTCGAGTCCGGGTCTCCTAACCCTAGAATTGGTAGGGTTGCTTGCCGCTCTCGTAGGGGTCTAGGGGTGTGGGATTGGCTATTCATCACGACCGTGGAATCCGTGTTTTATACTGGCTCGTATTGAAAACACGGACGTCCTAGTATATCCAATATTTCATATGATATTTTCTGCTGCGTTATCTGTGATGTGATCATGTGATGTTCTATGATAGATATAATATATAGTATATATGATATATTATATAGACGTTACTTATGTTTTACACCCGCGCTAGCCCTGCCTCGCTCTGCCGTTAGTTACCTAACCTAACGGTGCACGAGGGGACATCGAGGCAAATGCGGATGGCATAAGCGTACGTTATATTTATCTGTGATGGTTAGGTGGACTGAAATGATGGGATATTCATTAATGTGATTAATGAAAGAAAATAAACCTAATTGATGTTGTGGAATCGAATTTCAAAATAAAAACAGGTAGCTACAGTTCTTGCTTTGCATCGCGGTGTTCCTTGTAGAACATCCTGCACCTTATTCGATAGGGAAAGGACCGAGATCCCTTCACCGGGAGTGACTCCTTTAGCAATAACTGGCAGATGCTACAACTCTCGGTTTGTCTTTTGATTGCTTTTATAGTTTCTGCTTTGCACAGTGATATATATGATATATCCCGCACCTCATTCGACGAGGAAAGGGCCGACGATCCCTTCACCGGGAGTGACCCCTTTAGCAAAACTAGAAAAGCTTCAAAAACATTCCATTTAAAAACCATTTGATTCCGCAACGAGATCAAGTTCAAAGCGTTAAAGGTTTTCATAAAAACCAGCCGCAACCCTCCGTCATTTTAGGAAGTAGAGTACTTAGTATTCGTGCTGTGTTTGTTGACCATAGTCAAGGCACGGTGTACGGTAGCTAAGTGATGTCTTCCTACACCGCATATGATGCGATTAGTTAGGACAGTCGCGTGACTTTGTTAACCTTAGTTAAGGGTCATGTGGGTGGGTCTAATTAATCACGAAATGACGGGTAGAACTTGACTAGTACTTATGATTTGTTGACCTTAGTTAAGGTCATAAGTGCTAGGGGTAAAAACCATTATCGGGAGTTTCAAGTGTTGAAACTTGCAATGAGATTGCATACCTTCTATGTGATAGTTGGATCCTGATACCCACTGCGAGTAATTGTTACTCCTGGGAGAGTTTTGCACTTTACAATTAGCCGATCAAGTAGGTGTCTAGAAAGGTGTCAACGGGGTTACGCCTCTAGGAAAGCGAGGTTTACAGTAATTAGGTCCGTGCGAAAGCACGGGGAACCTCCCTCAAAGTACCGACACTGGCCTGGCTGAAAGATCGGCGAACTTGTAGAGTGTAATTAATCCCGGCTAGTCTTTCCTTTTAAGGTTTGAAGGAAGATTTGATAAAAACAGTGGGAGCCATCCTGATTAGATAAAATATATAACCAATCTGATCTTGCAAGAGCGCAGGCAGAGTGTTTTCTTCTCTCTCTCTCCAGGTAGCGACCATATCACGCCTTAATCAAGATAATAATATGGATGTATTGACCGAACCCGCTTGTTATACTGAGCTGGGGAACGTTGGTCCCGCTCCAACTTATAATTGTTATAAGACCGAGCAGGAAATAGGGGAATACCAGGATTCTCATGCCGCCCAAACGAAGAAAGTGCATGAGATGCATCTCCTTCGGGCGTGTTCATTATAAAGAACTGTTTCTCAGTATCCTCTGCATCCTGGGTATGTGATACCGGATCAGGATCCCAGATATGTAATCTGTTACATAGGACTACAAAAGGGTAGAAAAACTGAGAACGGGTGATAAGTTTCATGAGACAGAAAACGGGGCAAGTGTTGCAGCCAAGTCTGTTGGTCACTGTCACCCTGTATTACCAATACATTGATTCTGAACAAATGCTATTAGATACCGAACCTGATATACAAAATCATATCAGTCTCTTTATAAGTAAAGAATTGATAAAATTTTGTATTGATGGATAATGTTTTGAACATTTCCTATATCAAAAGTTGATCGGTTCAGGCACGTTATCTAAAAGCATTGACGTTCTAAATCAAACTACAGTTCCTCGTATACAGAACACACACAAGAGGAAGAGTTCAGAAATGAACGAATCATTCTTGAGGCATTGTAGACTAGGTCATATCAATGCGACCCGACTAGCTGAAGTTACGTGTAGATGCATATTTAAATCAGTTTGAATTTACATCTTGTGAAACTTGCCAGTCATGTCACAGAGATAAGATGACCATAGCTCTGTTTATTAGAAACAGAGAAAGAGTTAGTAAACTCTTGGGACTGATACATGATGATGTATGTAAGGTCTCCTGTCTACACATGCCAGGACTGGTTCTTTATACTTCATTATATTCTATGATAATCTCTCAAGATTCAGTCATATGTTTCTGTTGAAACATAAGTCCGAAACTTTTGAGGTATTCACAGAATATAAGTTAGAAGTAGAGAACCAATAACCGGGTAGAAGTATTATGTCCTATGATGAGATCAGGGAGGAGAATACTTACGCATGGCATTCTTGGACCATTCTAAAGTAGAATGAGATTCTCTCTCCGTATTACTCCTCTGAATACACCACAGCACAACGGTGAATCGAGGTGGAGCAATCACACAATATTAGATATGGTGTGCTCTATGATGAGTATTACTGAGTTACTTATTTCCTTTTGGGATTATGCACTTGAGAAGCTGCATACCTATTGAATTAGGTTTGAATCAAATCAGTGCCTACCACTCCATATGAGATATGGTATGGGAAGAACCCATCTCTTAAGCGAGTTAAGATTTGGGGTTGTCCGGCCTATGTTTAAAGCAAAATCCGGACAAGATCGAGGCAGGATCGGTTCTGTAGAACTGGAAAGGTTCCAGCTATACAAAACTGCAGTTGATGATTTGACAGAACCAAAGGATTCTATAGTTCCCGACGAACCTCAGCCTCTCCGCCGATCTAGTAGGGTTCCTCATCCGCCTGAGAGATACCTCGGTTTCTCGATGACAGTGGGAGCGAGGAATGCATCATGAGATGATGACCCATCTAGTATCGAGCAGGCCATCAAGAGTAGGGACTCTGTAAGAATGGCTGGATGCTTAGCGATCTGAGATGGAATCCATGTACACCAACAAAGTATGGACTTTGGTTGCTATATCTGAAGGGTTAAATCCCCATCAGGAGCAAGTATATCTTGAGAAGATTACTTGGTGTAGATGGAAAAGTTGAGACTTTAAAAGCTAGACTTGTTAAAGGTTTTCGTCATCAACCAGGCACGAATAATGATGAAACCTTTTCCAGGGAATCTGCTTGAGTCCATCCAGATCCTACTTGCCACGGCTATATACCATGACTACGATATCTGGTGGTTGGGTGCCATGACTACTTTTCTAAATAATGATTTAGAAGAGAGAGTCTATAAGAACACAGCCAGAGGGCTTCGTAAACAGTGGGAGCAGCGGAAACATGTGCAACTTGCTTTACATAATGAAGCAGGCATCGCGGAGTTGGAACGTCTGTTTTGATGTGATAGTCAAAGTGTTTGACTTCATCAAAATGGTAGACGAACCTTGTATATACAAAAGGGTAGTAGAGAGTAAGGTGGTCATCTTCGTATTGTACGTAGACTACATACTCTCGGTAGGAAAAGAGTTTCCTATACTACGATCGGTCAATCTCCTATTATCACAAGGATTCTCCAAATAGGATCAAAGTGATACCTCCTAAATCCTGAGTTTTCATCTATGAGATAGATATAATTGGATGCTAGGATTCTCACTAGATGTAGTGAGATGGTATCAAACAATCCTAGGGAGAATCACTGGAAGAGTTCCAGGGTGATAAAGATGACTGAATGTCAGTCACAGGCACTGTCTTTACCCTCAGTAAAGGGACGGTATGTTGGAAGAGTTCCAAGCTAGATACCGTGACAAGCTAGACGATAAAGGCTGGTAATATCGCTATTGAAGATACTACCAAAGAGGAAGTTTGGGTGTATATTGGTTCATAAGATGAACCAGGTTCATGCCATTGTATGACAATGGAAGTGTGGCTTCGGCCCTGGAACCCTGGTCCCATCAGTGACCCACACAAATTCTGAGGCAGCATCACCTGATCATGGAGATAGTTGATCTCCAGGTTGATCGAGGTTAGGAGAGTAGACTCAGAGGACAACACGGCGGATCCACTCACGAAGGCCTTTTCCCAAAGAGAGACTTTTAGGGGATGGTTGAGTATGTGATACTGCAACCACTGCTACAGATGGCCCTAGTGCAAGTGGGAGATTGTTAGTTATATGTATGCCCTAAAGGCCATTACTGTACATTAGATGTATATTGTAGTGGATGCTGGGACATATATAGGTAGGACTTTCTTGCTTGACATGATAGTACGCTATCTGGTTGCTCTTTATCTTAACATGTATACTCTCTGTCTCTCTGATTACATGTTGATAAAGCCCTTAGGATGTATACTCGACTTCCAGGAATATGATGCAGATCATACTAGTAGGGCCTGGGTAGTCAATGAGTACATCCTTCATTGTTCCTAGTCGTGGGAGTATCGAGACGGGGCATCGATATTCCAGAGTAGACTAGCGTATATCTTCTCGACCCATGCGATGGGCGATGGATGATCCCATATCCATTGGTGTTTGACATCAGAGATGGTATACGGGTGCTAAGTGGAGACTGGGTACACTGAACGGACTCGCCGAGAACTCCCGGATAGTATTATACCTCACGTCAGATGGCAGTTCTCTGGTGACACTGGTACAGCTCAGTCTGTTGACCCGAGATCGTCATAGAGTCTTGTGTGTCTCCCACTGTGCTTTGATTTCCACCCTACCACGGCTCCACTGAGTCGTGCAAACAGGTGGTTTTTGGGTACAGTCCCGATTCACATGGAGGCAATGAGCGATAGGAGGGGATTCGTCTCTCCCGGTATTGGGGGTTGATGTTGCGCTATGCTCGACTGGCCATAACAGGAAATCCCTGGCCAGGGTTGCAGTGACCTACTGGTAAGTGTTATCAGTAGTTTCACACATGTTATGGACCTTACGTCGGCATGACTTATCGAGCTATTGGGGTCTGACGTTTACCACCCCTAGGCGAGATATGCGACATATCAGACGAACAGGCCGGACTGTACGGTAAGTGTTACTGGTTGGATTCACAGGAGTATGAGCGGGCTTGCTCGTCGATCTTCTGATCGCTCAATACCCGGGTGGCCGTTACGTTTAGCAGACCGCTTGCAGCTTGTGGATGATTGATATGATCATCATCTGCTACCGGCGTATTGACGAGTCTTTAGAGTCCTACACAGAGGTTTCCTGGCTCAAGCGAAACGAAATAGGAGCGCATATGAGATATGTGCGGGACCGAGAATAATTCGTGTATGTGATACCGTATTCCATTCTCGCGATGAATGTATCGATTGGTTATATGCGATATAACCTAATTATCGAATCAAGGATTGATTCGATAAGCCGATACATAGGATACTAGTCGGTTATATGCGATATGACCGGATCGTTAAATCAAGTGTTGATTTAATGATTTAATGTATAATTTTATATTTGATATATCACTTTGCATTAACTAGTATTGGTTCACTTTAAATGGATTTTCTCACTTGAAATGCACAAGTTGTATATGTGATATACTTTTGTGCACAAGATTGTATCATGTTTGATGATACATGCAAGCTAGGGTTTGTGTAAAGAATTGACCATGGTTATATGAATGGTTAGGGTTTCATTTTTATTTGCTTATTTCTTTATTCATTTATTCTTTATTGAAAGAAATAAAATGGTGGCTAAGTTTGGTTTATCTTTGAAGCTTCATGAAGCTTTGAATGGTTGACTATTTTGTTTCTTTCCTTAATCCTAACCATTCACTTTAACCTTAGTTTATTCTCTACATCTAACCATAGTTGACATTATGATAAGTATGATTTATTTTCTATTTTCTAATTAACTTATCATATCTTCTTCTTCTTCTTCATCTTCTTCTTCCATGAAAAGAAGCTTGCTACATCAATGGTGATTGATGAAAAAGTGTGAGAAATCCAAATCTAAAGTCTACCCACTTCCTATTTCTTCATCCTCTACCTCTTGCCAAGTAGTATAGGGTGTTTCCTTCACAAGTTTTCTTAACTTGGTGAAGTTGGAGCTTGATCTAGCGATGCCTCGACGTAGATCATCTTCGGCATCGTCGTCGATGACCTAGCCCGTTTTTCCTCCGATGAAGCCGACGTTAGAGCCCAAGATCCGATTTGTACAGCGAGGAGACTTCATCGCGGAGCTATGGAGGTGGAGGACCGGATCTACAAAGGTTGTAGCCACTTTTCTTTAGCATTTAATTCGTTTACATGCTTGCATCGCCTCATTATCTAGTTAACGATCCGTATTAGGGTTTGTAGGCACTTGTAAAATTTTAATTGGCCATGTTTGATGCCTTGTGAGACTCCATTAGAGTGCCTAGGAACCCTACAGATTGGGTGTGAATCTCAAAAATAAAGAAGCGCGCTATTGTTTTGTACGGTAGATCCACACCCAATCTGCCACGTGTACGGTAGATTTTTCTTCCTATAAAAAGTTTTATAGATAGGTTCCTATGTGATTTTTTTCGGATCCATTTACATGGCATGATTCTAGGCTATTGGATTTGTTGTTCGTTGTTTTGTGTTTGTGCAGGAACTTAACATGTGCTCTGAGAGGGGACATGGTACCACAAATCCTCTGCATTACTTCTTAATTAAATACAAGGACCCATTCCTATTCCATCCTTTCCCTTACAAAAGCAGCTATTAAACAATTAAATTTTTCTAGCTCAACTTTGTGGCTATAACTAACCGCATTTAGGCAAACCGGATTCGAACTTACTTATCAGCACGAACTTACTTATTAGCACTGTAATCCAAATCCCTACAGAAATACAGACCGTGCTAATTACATTCTAGTATGTACAACACTACACTAAACTCCAAAGTTTTGATAAGTGGAGATAGATGAATTTCTATATCCAAACCCATTTCCATGTGTTTTGATTATTCCAACAATGAAACAATTATTAAGTAATAGTTTCAAAATTACAAAAAATAAAGTTGTGAAGATGCAAAGAGCACACATGTCTCCATATGTTGCAAGGCAATATTATCAAGGGCTAAGTTGCAAAAGCAAAGTCACAAAAGGGTTTGTTTTGATTAGGCATAGTTTTGTGACCTATCCAAATAATCCCTCTGTTAATTAAAAGTCCCAACTGATTTGTTTTCTAACCGTTTGGATTTCAAATCCAAGCGATGCCAACCGCTTAATATTAAGATTGAGATGCAACTTATCAAAACAGCGTTTGAATTTTAACCGCTGCTTAAATACAGAGAACTCTACAATTATTCCAAACATACATAGCCTTGATTTTGTCCTCTATTTGTGCGTTCTGCAAACAGAGAGCAATTTTCTTCACTAAACTTTCCATACAAAATCCGATTTGAGTAAATCTCTTGTCTTATCTTATTTCACTGGACTAATTGACAACGATGTCAAAACCAAGCTTCCTTTGTGATTCGTACTCAACGGAGAATCGGACGGGCCAAGAGTGTTGTATTTTGGAAACGTGTACGTAGGCAAAACCTTTACGGAGGGTGGTTATGCGTTTTTAGGACAGCGCAGTCAACTGTGTGCCTCGTTTATACTGGCTCGTGTTCTAAACTTTTTCAATTCGATTTATATTATTTTATGTGATTGTTAGATAGGAAAAGCATTTTGATATTATTTCAAATTATTAAAGTATCGATTTAACAATTATTTCCGCAATTTACCAACAAGAAAGTTGAGATTTTAGATGTCAACTTTTTTTTCCGTTGAATTTTCATTTGGAAACACTGTTTCGTTTTGTGAGATTTAAGCCTGCCGTAACTCCAACCGGCGGTCATAATACCAAAACTCTAAGTTACGATGGGATAATATTCCTGTTCTTGCATATATATTTCAACATTTACATCAATTGGAGGGTAAAAATAATTTGACACATTGATGATGCTCAATATTGGCGGTCCCCAAGATCGGGACACATGGCAGATGACGTGTCCCAGAACTCAGAAGAAAAGGCCACAGGGGCCGATCAGGCCACTCCTGTACCCGACCTGCAAGCGCAAGCAGGCTCACCTCAGAGCCCCCTAGAATTTGGCCTCCTCGACCTCTTAGCTCGCCCCGATCTGCCAAAGGACCAAGACTCCTTGGCCCTCTCGCTCGTTCCCGAGCCCCTCAGCCGAGACCATCTTCCTCGGTCCTCCGACCGACCAACTCCATCACTCACAGGCGTAACCGCCGCTCCGCAAATCTCGCCATGCGCAGATTATCCGCCAGCAACATCCCACGTTCCACGCCACCACGATCCCCATTAATGGGCGATCCGATCTTTACGCGGGCGTGACGTCGAGAGCGTAACTGCCGGCGAGATTCTCGCACCTGCTGCTGCGTGCAGCCACCACTATATAAACCCCCATCACAGAGGGGTCAAGTAAGCCATTTTTAATTCCACTTAGCCGTTACTCTGCTCGGATCCCGTACTAACTTGATCGTCGGAGGGTCCTCGGTGGTACCAAACCATCTCGGGACTTCTTTGCAGGTACTCGGCGTTAAACTCCTCAAATCACCAATCTCCTCAAAACCAATTGAGACCCGCACGCAACAGGAGATCACCTTCCAAATCCACCGGGAGATCGACGGAAGACAACATCTGAGGGAGACCCAAAAAGTACCTCCATCAGTTGGCGCCGTCTGTGGGAAACACAAACTCCACGAAAACAAAGTCGGCCTTCCGATCTCCATCCACATGGCAAGCAATCACCCTGAAGATCCAGGTACCAGCCGCCACCTCCCCCTCAACGGGGGCACGGGTGAACCTCAACCGAATGTCATCGACTCCTCCGCCGGCCACCGCCTCGCGGACTCCGGCGGTCGCAGGCCCCTCGATCCTTCCCATTCAACCTCGAAGTCCCACGTCGGAGAGCCTCGCCTCAGGCCTTGTCGCCCCCTGTCCCTACCGAGGCGATGGCGGTCAGCTCGCCTCCTTCCAGGCACGACCGGCATCCCCTCCCTCGACGGGGTCGCGCCAATGAAGCCCGCCAAGGCAGCTCGGGGACCACCCAACCCTGGGGACCACCCAACCTCGCCGGAAGGAACCGATGCTCATCAAGAACCATGGTCATGACGACAAGGGGCCAGTCGAGCTCCTGCGAGACTCGGCGCCCCACGCCGGCAACAAACGCCAACAGCCGCCCGAGCAAAAAGGCCAGGGGCCACGAGCCTGTCACCTTTGGCGATGGAGACCTCCACGGCATACCCATGCCCCACAACGACCCTCTGGTGATCACGGCCAGAATCCACCGGTACGAGGTCCACTGGATACTTGTCGACTCGGGCAGCTCGGCAGACATTCTCTTCCACGACTGCTTTCTGCGCATGGGGCTCACCCCAGCAGACTTGAAATCGACCTCCCACGTCCTTTCGGGGTTCACCAACCACTCTATCCCAGCGCAAGGGGTAGTCACCCTGTGTTAGTGTATATGCCCTAGGGGCCATTATTGTATCATACTAGATTGTATATTACTTAATGGAAGCTTGGGATATTCATAGTTGTATATACAGTCTTGCTAAAAATGGTAGTATGCTACTTGGTTTGTGTCTACTTTAATATGTGCATATGTTTCTTGTAACGTATCACTTATACATATTAGTAGAGCCCATAGGTTCTTTGCTTGATTACCAGCGTAGTGATGGCAGTCACACTAGTGGAGGCTGGGTAGTCTATAAGCAACATCCTATACAGGTCCTAGTCGTAGGATTATCGAGATAGGGCATCGATACTCCAGAGTAGACTAGTGTGTACGCTTCTCATCCCAGTTGGGGAGATGGTCTATCCCATAGCCATCAGTACGTCGTACTGGAGATAGTATACAGGTGCTTGTTAGGTTACGGGTACACCGGACAGGACTCGCAGGGGAACTGTTAGATGGTATTATACCCGTCGTCAGTTAACTGTTCCCAGGTGACATGAGTACAGCATAGTCCGCAGACTTGGCACTGTTACTTCGCCTCGAGTGTGTCCCACTGTTTTTAGATTGCTACCCTACCACGGCTCAAAGGAGTCGTGCAAACAGGTAGCAGTTGGGTGCAGTCCCGAGCACTTGGAGGCAGTAGTGGTTAGACAGGATTCATCTCTCCCGGTATTGGGAGATGATATCGCGCTGTGTCAGAGAGCCATTACACAAAGTCCCTGGCCAGGGCAAGCGAGATATATTGGTAGGTTCCAGTAGCTTCTCAAGGTGTAATGGGCTTCGCTCCGACACGACTTATACAGCTATTAGGAGACTGACGCTTGCCGCCCCCTGGGCTTGATATGCGATAGTCTTAGACGAACAGACCGGACTGTACGAAGATTTTCACATCAGGCTCAGTGGGAGTTCGGATGAGTTTACTCACCGGCCTTCTTATCGACATCTACCTGGGGACCGTTACGTACAGCTAGTGCCGCTTGCGGTCTGTGGTTAAACCCACTGCCAGCGTAGTGTCGAGTCTTTAGAGTCCCACACAGAGAGTTTCCCTGCTCCAGGCGAAACGATATAGAGGTCGTATGGTTTTACGACAAGGGTTCAGACGCGTACGTGTGTTTACGCACGTACGACTTTTCGGACAGTTTTTACTAGCCGGCTTTGGTTTAAGACAGATTCTAGTATCGGGTTATTGGATTTATACAGTCTAAAGTTTTTCCGTGTTTTCACGGATTGGAGGGGCGTTCTCATAATTTGTCGGGAAGCTTCTAGAAGAGTGGTGACTTGGGGGGGTAAGGTGGCATTGCATTTAATGAGATTAGTGACTCATTTGTGTGATTCATCCATGTCATTAATGCATCATAAATGCTTAATGACTCATGGAGATGAATCACTCATATGTATTTATGAAGAATGGTTGTTAAATCTTTTATTTCATTTTTGGATAAATAATAATGCTTCATATATATTATGATAGATCATTATCTCATTATCATTCTCATGCTCACCTTCTCTCTCCTCAAGCTCATCCTCTCTTGAAACCCTAATCCTCCCCTCTCATGTGTTGAGATCAAGGATTAGATAGACAAATACATCCATAACCTTACTTTATATCCCCTAGATAGCTTAGATTAGAAATTTGAGCAATCTAGTTATCTCAAGTTAGAGATCAAGCTTGGACAAAGAGCTATCGGGTGGATCGTCTTTGATTTGAGGAGGCCGTTGAGGTGCCGATGTTCCAAGGAGCCTACGAGGAGTGGAGGATAGTGATGAAGACCCGAAGGACATGTAACGTGAGGTATAACTTCGAATCCGAGTAGTTAAACTTCTAACATATAGTTAGCAATGGTTTAGATACGATTCATGCGCTCAAGCCCGTGTTATGAAACTTTGATAATCGTTTTTCATATATTCCGCCTCCCCGCAAGTTCGTGGGGTGCGTGACATGGACTTACACCCTGCAGTTCAACGTCGGGGAGCCCGGTCGCACATGTACGTTGCCTGTAGATTTCATTGTAGCAAAAGTCCCATCGGCCTACAACGTCCTCCTCGGCCGCCCGACGCTGAACTCCCTCCAGGCCCAGATATCGACCTACCACCTGGCGATGAAGTTCCCTCTCGATCAGGGCGGGATAGGTGGGGTCTATGGGAACCAGCGGGCCGCGAAGGTATGCCTTACCGAAACCTCTTCGTCCGAGCAGCCGGCCAACGACGCTGAGGTAAATAACGACATCAAGGGTTCTCTGGACACCCAAGACAAGCGGAAAGAATTCTGGGAGACACCGGTCGAACCACTGACCGAGGTGCCCCTGACAGAAGGGGACGAGGAAAAAACCGTCCAGATCAGATCACTCCTGACAGGGACTCAGCGAGATGACCTGGTCAGATTCCTCAGAAATAACTCCGACGTCTTCGTCTGGGCGCCTGCTGACATGCCTGGGGTTGACCCCAAAATCATCTCCCACAAGCTCGGGGTTGATCCTACGGCCCGACCCGTCAGACAGAAGAAGCGAAGCTTCGCCCCGGTCAAACAGAAGGCTATCGAAGAAGAGGTTGATCGACTTCTCGGTTCCAACTTCATTAGGAATGTACCCTACTCGGAGTGGCTGGAGAACGTAGTTCTGGTCAAGAAGTCAAGCGGTAAGTGGCGCATGTGCGTCGACTTCACCGACCTCAATAGGGCCTGCCCCAAGGACAACTATCCACTCCCTCAGATAGATCAGCTCGTCGACAGCTCGGCCGGCCACGGGATGTTAAGCTTCATGGACGCTTTCTCCGGCTACAACCAGATCCGTATGAATCCGGAAGATGAAGATCTCACCGCGTTCACAACGGACCGGGGGTATATTGTTACAAAGTAATGCCCTTCGGCCTCAAGAACGCCGGGGCCACGTACCAACGGTTGGTCAATAGCATGTTCAAGCCACAGATCGGCAGGAATATGGAGGTCTACGTTGACGATATGCTGGTCAAATCCGTCTCGTCGGCCGACCATGCCAAGGATCTGGGTGAGGCCTTCGAAGTGCTCTGCAAGTTCAAGATGAAGCTAAACCCCGCCAAATGCGCATTCGGAGTCACCGGGGGAAAGTTCCTCGGTTTCATGGTCACTCACCGTGGAATCGAAGCTAACCCAGAGAAAATCGACGCTATCCTCAACATGGCCGCGTCCAAGACCAACGTCGAGATCATGCGGCTCACGGGACGAGTCGCCACTCTGAGCCGTTTCATGTCCAGGTCAGTGGAGAAATGCCTCCCATTCTTTAAAGCTGTGAGGAAGATCCCGAGGTTCGAATGGTCGGAGGAGTGCCAAGCCGCCTTCGACCAATTGAAGAAGCACCTTTCAATGCTACCACTGCTCACCCGACCAGTTGAAGGAGAAGAGCTGTCGCTGTATCTGGCGGTATCCGACCAAGCAGCAGGCTCGGTGCTCGTCCGGGAGGTCGGTGGAGCGCAGAAGCCGGTGTACTATGTGAGCCACGTATTTAAGGACGCAGAAATGAGATATCCAGCCATAGAGAAGATTGTCTTGGCCCTCGTGGTGGCCTCAAGGAAGCTGCGGCACTACTTCCAAGCACACACCATCATCGTACTCACCGAGCGCCCGTTGGAGGCTATCCTTGCATCACCAGAGTCCTCGGGCCGCTTAGAAAAGTGGAGGTGGGAAATCTCAGTTTGACATAAAATATCGCCCGAGACGGGCCATCAAAGCACAGGCCCTGGCCGATTTCATCGTCGAATGCACTATCCCTAGCAAGAAACCGGAGTCTACGCCGCCCCTCATAGCTCAGTATCCCATCGCGGAGAGGCCTGGCTCGGTTCCTGAGTGGGTCATCTACGTCGACGGGTTTTCAACCGAGGAAGGCTGTAGTGCCGGGCTCATTATCCGGGGCCCAAACGAAGCGGAAATGGAGTACTCTCTGAATCTCGGTTTCAAAGCCTCGAACAACGCGGCAGAGTACGAGGCCCTCCTGGCCGGACTGCGCATGGCCGCCAGGCTGGGACTGAAGATAATTCGAATCCGCAGTGACTCGGCCCTTGTCGTCGGCCAAGTGACCGGCTGCTTTGAAGCTTGGGAGCCTCTGATGATGAGATACCTGAACGAGGTGAGGAAACACCGAAGGAACTTTGACGAAGTCCAAGTAGAACAAATACCCAGGTAGCTGAATGCTCAAGCCGACTCTCTGAGCAAGCTGGCTTCGTCATACTCGGCCAACAATAAGCGGTCTATCCTCTTCGAAACCTTGCCTCAGCCCAGCGTGGAAGACGGAGCGACAACACTCCACGTATACGCGCGCGCAGGAAGGCGACCAAGACTGGAGGAAGCCCCTTGTGGAATTCCTGAAGGACGGTACGCTCCCAGGAGATCGGGGAGCCGCCCGCCGTCTCGGGCCAAAGCCCGCCACTTCATCTGGAGCCATGGGAACCTCTACAAGAAGTCCTTCACTCAGCCCCTGCTCCGGTGCATTGACCCCCACGAAGCCGACTACGTCCTTCGGGAAATCCATGATGGGGTTGGCAGCGCGCACCAAGAGGCCCAAACCTTGATCTAAAAGGCGTTGCTCCAGGGGTACTGCTGGCCCACTATTCATGAGGACGCACAGAAGCTAGTCAAGAGATGCAAGAGTTGCCAGCTCCACGGCAGCATCCCTCGCCTCCCCGCTACCGAACTGACTGTTAGGTCCACGTTACCCATCCCGGTTCTTTCGGGGAGGCGGAATAGGTAAAAATCAAAATTTTCTCACAAGGTGACATGTACCATCCATGATGGATCTTTGCTAAACAAAACTAACACGAAAACTACAAGTTCTAGCTACTATGTAGAATGGTTATACTTAGATTTTGAACTCCTTCTCTTCTTGTTGTGGTTCTCCTTCTTGCTTGCTCCTTGTAGTGGTTTGAACGGATCCTCCTCCTCGTCTTCTCTTTGCCGAAGATAGATCCACCCGAGAGCCTCGAACTTGAGCTCCTACCTCAACCAAGAGCTAACTAGAGTGCTTGGTTTGCTAAACAAAGAACCCTAGAAAGAGTAGAGTGATGCTTTGATGGTTTAGTCTCAAAAGCTTATGATTTCCAACACATGGAACACTTAAGCTTTGAGAGAGGAAGAGGGAGAGCTTTTTCAAGAGAGAGAAAGAGTATAAAATGATAGGATAATCCTCAACCTCTCTCTCATATGAGAATAATAGAAATAATAATAATAACTAAGGAAAATGTGATGGTTAGTTTGGAATGACCATTATCATTTCATAATAAATACAATTTGCAAGAATCAAGAAGTATCTTGCAAATGAAATAATGATGGTCAAACAGTCAACATGGGTCAAATGGTCAACCAAAGTCAAACTGTCAACCATAGTCAAATGGTCAACCAGAGTCAAACTGTCAACCATAGTCAAATGAACAACCTAACCATAACACAATAATCCTTAATTAATATCATTAATCATATCTCTCATTCTCATTAGGGTTTGGAAAAAGTCAACGGTCAATAACTCTAATGAGAATCCTCTGCCTCTGTCAACTGTGCATACACACCTGCATCCGTGTTCCGAGGAACACGGATACAATGAGACAAAACCAATCCCAAAACAAATACTAGGATCTGGCTTAAACCAAAGCCCGCTAGTAATAACTGCCCGGACACCAAACGTGCAAAAGTGCACGGATGTGAACGAACGCCGTCGCAAAACCATGCGACCTCTACTCTGTTTTGCCCAAAGGCGAGTAACCCTCTGTGTGGGACTCTAAAGGCTCGACACTACGCTGGCAGTGGGTTTAACCACAGGCCGCAAGCGGTACTAGCTGTACATAACGGTCCCCAGGTAGATGCCGATAAGAAGACCGATGAGGTGAACCCATCCGAACTCCTACTGAGCCTGAATGTGACAATCTCCGTACAGTCCGGTTTGTTCGTCTAAGAGTATCGCATGTCGGGCCTAGGGGGTGGCAAACGTCAGACCCCTAATAGCGGTACAAGTCGTGTCGGAGTGTAGCCGAGAACACCCTGAGAAACTACTGGTAACACTACCAGCAAATCTCGCTTGCCCTGGCCAGGGACGACTATGTGTAATGGAACTCCTAGACACAGCGCGATATCAACTCCCAATACCGGGAGAGACGAATCATGTCTAACCGTCACTGCCTCCAAGTGCTTCGGGACTGCACCCAACTACTACTTGTTTGCACGACTCAATAGAGCCGTGGTAGGGTAGTAATCTAAGAACAGTGGGAACACACTTGAGGCGAAGTGACAGTGTCAAGTCAACGGACTAAGCTGTACTCATGTCACCTAGGAACTGTTAACTGACGATAGGTATAATACCAACCAATAGTTCCCGACGAGTCATGTCCAGTGTACTCATAATCTAACGAGCACCAGCATACTATCTCCAGTACGACGTACTAATGGATGTGGGACAGACCATCTCCCCTGCTGGGACGAGAAGCGTATGCACCAGTTGTAGGGTTACTAGGCACTCTAACAAGGGTTAAGAAAGTATCAATCATGCCCGATTAAAATTTTAGCCGTGCCGAACAACCCTAGACAAGATCTTTGCTAGATTATTAGGGTTTCACATGCAAGTAAATAACATTTACTACTAAGTGAATACGAAATACAACATTTGTAGATCGGTCCTTCACTTCTAAAGCTCCTTGTTGTAGTCCCTTCGCTGCGATCATGGTTCTCCCAGGCTCTTGCATGGCTTCACGAGGCAAAAGAAGCGTCCTTGCTTGAAGTCTTCGAGGCCGAAGATGATCTATGTCGAGGGAATACCGACTCAAGCTTCTACTTCACTAACTAGAGAATTAGTGAAGCAAACACCCTAAACTAAAATGCTAGTCTAGTAGTGGATGGAGAAATAGGAAGTGGGTTCACTTTAGAATTTATTTTCTCACAATGTATCTCACTTTGGATCAAACCCTAGAGAGCTTTTTAGCTCAAGGAAGAAGATGAAGAAATAAAGAGAGAAAGATAATGATCAAGTGAGTGAGCTAACCATGGGTGAGTGAGTATCATATACTAACTCATGTAGAGACATAATCATGGCTAAGTGTGATGGTTAGGTTAACAAATATCCAAAGTAAAAACAAACTTAGTGGACTTAGTCAATGCATCCACAAGCTTCCACAAGCTTCATGCATTTTTCTAATCTTCCACTAATTTTGTAATTACTTTAAATATTAAACCCAACATAACAAATAGCATGGTGTAAGTCTCATACACCCATGAATGTTGTATCAACAACCATGATACAAAAAGAAAACACATTTTAATATATCACATATATATTAAAGTTGTGCACATGTGAGAAAAATCCTTAAGTGAACAAATGTTAGTTAATGTAAATTAGTATATCATATATACAATTATACACTAAATTATTAAATCAACACTTGACTTAATAATCCAGTTATATCTCATATAACCGACTAACATCCAATGTATCGACTTATCGAATCAACACTTGATTCGATAACCCGGCTATATCTCATATAACCGACCGATACAAAAAGTCGCGAGAATAGAATACGGTATCACATACACGCATTATTCTCGGTCCCGCACATATCACATATGCGCTCCTATTTCGTTTTACCTGAGCCAGTAAAACCTCTATGTAGGACTCTAAAGACTCGTCAATACGCCGGCAGTAGGTGATGATCACATCAAGCACCCACAAGCCGTCAGCGGTACTAGCTGGACGTAACGGCTACCCGGGTATTGAGCGATCAGAAGATCAGCAAGCAAGCCCGCTCCAACTCCTGTAAAAGCCTAATGGTAACACTTCCCGTACAGTCCGGTCTCCTCGTCTGATATGTCGCATATCAAGTCTAGGGGTGGTAAACATCAAACCCCAATAACCGATAAGTCGTGCCGATATGAGGCTCATAACGGGTCGAGAAACTACTAGTAACACTTACCAGTAAATCTCTAAATCAGCCATGTCCAGGGACTTCCCTGTTATGGCCAATCGAGCACAGCGCAACATCAACCCCCAATACCGGGAGAGACGAAACCCCTCCTATCGCTCATTGCCTCCATGTGACTCGGGACTGTACCTAAAAACCACCATTTTGCATGCCCTCTTGGACGTGGTAAGGTGGAAATCAAAGCACAGTGGGAATCACACAAGACTCTATGACGATCTCGGGTCTACAGACTAACTTGCACAAGTGTCACCAGAGAACTGCCATTTGACGTGAGGTATAATACCATCTGGGAGTTCTCGGCGAGTCCGTCCAGTATACCCAGTCTCCACTGAGCACCCGTATACCATCTCTGATGTCAAACACCAATGGATATGGGATCATCCATCGCCCATCTCATAGGTCGAGAAGCGTATACGCTAGTCTACTCTGGTATATCGATGCCCTGTCTCGATACACCTACGACTAGGAACATTAAAGGATGTACTTATGGACTACCATAGCCCCACTAGTATGATCTGCATCATAGTCTTGGTAGTCAAGTACACATCCTAAGGGTTTTACCAACATGTAACTATAAGACAGTATCAAGAGACAAGTATACATGTTAAGATAAAGAGCAACCATATAGCCTACTATCATATCGAGCAAGAAAGTCCTCTCTATATATGTCCAAGCATCCAATATAATATACATCATTTGTACAATACTGGCCTCTAGGGCATACATACAACTAACAATCTCCCATTTTCACTAAGGCCAGCTGCTGTAGTATCGCATATCAAGCATCCCGAAGAGTCTCTCAAACTGTATCTGGGAAATGGCCTTCGTGAGTGGATCCGCAGTGTTTTTCTTCATGCCAACCTTCCTGACCTCGATCTCCCGGCGATCTACTATCTCCCGGATCAGGTGATACCGCCTCAGAATATGCCTGGATCGCTGATGGGACCTGGGTTCCTTGGCCAAAGCCACCGCTCCATTGTTATCACAATACAAAGGTATTAGATGCTCAATAGATGGAACCACTCCAAGTTCAGTATTGAACTTCTTGATCCAGACAGCCTCTTTGGCAGCATCGTTGGCAGCGATGTATTCAGTCTCCATCGTCGAGTCTGCCACGGTTTCCTGCTTGGAACTCTTCCAGCTAACCGCCCCTCCGTAAAGGGTAAAGACAAATCCCGAGTGCGACTTAGAGTCGTCCTTATCACTCTGGAAGCTCGAATCGGTAAAGGACTCCACTTGGAGTTCTCCGTTACCATACACCAAGAGCATCTCTTTACTCCTTCGTAAGTACTTGAGAACGCTCTTCACAGCTGTCCAGTGACTCTCTCCAGGATCAGCTTGATACCTACTCACTACACTTAGTGAGTGTGCTACACCGGGTCTGGTACATAGCATCGCGTACATGATAGAGCCTACAGCCGAAGCATAGGGTATCCCTTGCATGCGAGCTCTCTCCAAATCAGTTTTGGGAGACATCTCTTTGGAGAGAGTGAGTCCAGAGATTGTGGGTAAGTTCCCACGCTTGGATTCTTCCATACTAAACCTCTTTAGTATGGTGTCAATATACCTGGATTGGGACAATCCCAATATCCTTTTAGATCTATCTCTATAGATCATAATTCCCAGTATGCACGAGGCATCACCTAGATCTTTCATTGAGAATCTTTGTGATAAGAAGAGCTTGACCGATTGCAGCATAGGAATGTCATTTCCTATCAAGAGTATGTCGTCCACGTATAATACGAGGAAGACAACCTTACTCTCTGCCACCTTCTTGTAGATACAAGGTTCATCTACGTTTTTGACGAAATCAAACTCTTAGATAACGACGTCAAAGCAGATGTTCCAACTCCGCGATGCTTGCTTTAATCCATAAATGGATTTAAGCAGCTTGCACACCTTCCCGCTGCTCCCACTAGCTACGAAGCACTCTGGCTGAGTCATGTACACGCTCTCTTCTAAATCGCCGTTTAGAAAGGCGGTCTTAACATCCATTTGCCAGATTTCGTAGTCATGATATGCAGCGATGGCAAGCATGATCCGGATGGATTTAAGCATAGCCACTGGAGAAAAGGTTTCGTCATAGTCCACACCTGGTCTTTGACGAAAACCCTTTGCAACAAGTCTAGCTTTGAAAGTCTCCACTTTCCCATCTACACCAAGTTTTTTCTTGAAGATCCACTTGCTCCCAATGGGTTTTACCCCTTCAGGAGCATCTTCTGTAGGGTTCCTAGGCACACTCAAGAGTTTCCACAAGGCATCAACCATGCCAAAATCAAATTTTTCTTGTGTCGAGAAACCCTAATGCTAGATCGTTAACTAGAGGTAAGGCGAAAACCATACAAGTAAACAACTTTACTAGAAAGTGAAAGGGACTACAACCTTTGTAGATCCGGTCCTCTACTTCCAAATCTCCGTGAAGACGTCCCTCCACTGCGATCATCGGAATGCCGGACTCTAGCGATGGTTTCGTCGGAGAAATGATCGGGCTAGGTCGTTGACTTCGGTGCCGAAGATGATCTATGTCGAGGCGACTCTAACTCAAGCTCCATCTTCACTTGGTCATGAACCTTGTGAAGAAAACACCCTATACAACATGGCAAGTGGTAGAGGATGAAGAAATAGAAAGTGGGTTCACTTTGGATTTGGATTTCTCACTTGGATTCATCACTTGAATTTTTTCTAGCAATGGTTTTCTTCTTTCATTAAGAAGAAGAAGAAGAAAGAAAAGAATGAATGAATATTCAAAATAGAAAATCAAGTGATGCTTATCATAATGCAACCATGGGTGAAGTAACTTGTGTAGAGAATAAACTAAGGTTTAGGTAAATGGTTAGGTTAAGGAATAAAAACAAAATGGTTTAGACTTTTCAAAAATGCTAGAAAACAACATGAAGCTTCTAGCAAAGAAAAGAAGAAACCATTATGTTTTATAAAATAAATAAAGAAAACAAAAACCAAACCATTAACTAAACAAAGGTGTAAGTCACGCACACACCCATGTTTGCATGTATCATGAAACATGATACAAACTAGTGCACAAAAATATATCATATATACAACTTGTGCACAATCTAGTGAGAAAAATAATCTTAAGTGAACCAATATTAGTTAATGTAAAATAATATATCAAATATATAATTATACATTAAATCATTAAATCAACACTTGATTTAATAATCCGGTCATATTGCATATAACCGACTAATATCAATAGTAAAAACTTATCGAATCAACACTTGATCCGATAACCCGGCTATATCACATATAACCGATCAATGTCATAAATCACGAGAATCGAATATAGTATCACATACTGGTATTATTCTCGGTCCCGCACATATCTCATATGCGCTCCTATTTCGTTTCGCTTGAGCCAGGAAAGCTCTGTGTAGGACTCTAAAGACTCGTCAATACGCCGGCAGTAGGTGATGATCATATCAAACACCCACAAGCCGCAAGCGGTCTGCTAAACGTAACGGCCACCCGGGTATTGAGCGATAAGAAGATCAACGAGCAAGCCCGCTCACACTCCTGTGAATCCAACCAATAACACTTACCGTACAGTCCGGTCTGTTCGTCTGATATGTCACATATTTCGCCTAGGGGTGGTAAACGTCAGACCCCAGTACCTCGATAAGTCTTGTCGATATGAGATCTATAACAGTTCGAGAAACTACTAGTAACACTTACCAGTAAATCTCAGCAACCCTGGCCAGGGATTTCCGGTTATAGCCAATCGAACACAGCGCAACATCAACTCCCTATACCGGGAGAGACGAATTCCCTCCTATCACTCATTGCCTCCATGTGATTCGGGACTGTACCCAAAAACCACCGTTTTGCACGCCCTCTTGGACGTGGTAAGGTGTAAATCAAAGCACAGTGGGAATCACACAAGACTCTATGACGATCTCGGGTCTACAGACTAACCTGTACGAGTGTCACCAGAGAACTGCCATCTGGCGTAAGGTATAATACCATCTGGGAGTTCTCGGCGAGTCCGTCCAGTGTACCCATTCTCCACTGAGCACCCGTATATCATCTCTGATGTCAAACACCAATGGATATGGGATCATCCATCGCCCATCTGTATGGGTCGAGAAGGTATACGCTAATCTACTCTGGTATATCGATGCCCCGTCTCGATACACCCACGACTAGGGACCTTGAAGGATGTACTTATGGACTACCATGTCCCCACTAGTATGATCCGCATCATAGTCCAGGTAGTCAAGTACGCATCCTAAGGGCTTTACCAACATGTAATAGAGAGACAATCAGTGTACACGTTAAGATAAAGAGCAACCAGATAGCATACTATCATGTCGAGCAAGAAAGTCTTCCCTATATATGTCCCGGCATCCACTACAATATACATCCTATGTACAGTAATGGCCTCTAGGGCATACATATAACTAACAATATCCCACTTGCACTAGGGCCATCTGTAGCGGTGGTTGCAGTATCTCATACTCAACCATCCCATAAAAGTCTCTCTCTGGGAAAAGGCCTTTGTGAGTGGATCCGCCGTGTTGTCTTCTGAGTCTACTCTCCTGACCTCGATCCCCTGGAGATCAACTATCTCCATGATCAGGTGATGCTGCCTCAAAATATGTTTGGATCACTGATGGGACATGCGTTCCTAGGGATAAGCCACAACTCCATTGTCTCACAATGGTAGGAACGAAGTTCATCTCATGAACTAATATACACCCAGACTGCCTCTTTGGTAGCATCTTAAGTAGCGATGTATCCAGCCTTTATCGTCTAGTATGCCACGGTATCTAGCTTGGAACTCTTCCAACATACCATCCCTTTACTGAGGGTAAAGACAATGCCTGTGACTGACATTCAGTCGTCCTTATCACCCTGGAACCTTTCCAGTGATTCTCCCCAGGATCGATTGATACCATCTCACTACAACTAGTGAGAATCCTAACATCCAATTACTTCTATCTCATAGATCAAAACTCAGGATTTAGGAGGTATCACTTTGATCCTATATGGAGAATCCTTGTGATAAGCGGAGATTGACCGAGCGTAGCATAGGAAACTCCTTCCCCATCAAGAGTATGTCATCCATGTACTCTACGAGGATCACCACCATACTCCCTACTACCCTTTTGTATATACAAAGTTCATCTACCATTTTGATGATGTCAAACTCTTTGACTAACTCATCAAAACAGATGTTCCAACTCCGCGATGCCTGCTTTAATCTGTAAAGCATCTTGCACACGTTTCCGCTGCTCCCACTGTCTACAAGCCCTCTGGCTGTGTTCTTGTAAACGTTCTGTTCTAAATCATTATTTAGAAAAGCAGTCATGGCACCCAACCGCCAGATATCGTAGTCATGGTATGTAGCCGTGGCAAGTAGGATCTGGATGGACTTAAGCATAGCCACTGGAAAAATGTTTCATCATTATCCACGCCTGGTCGATGACGAAAACCTTTAACAGGTCTAGCTTTGAAAGTCTCAACTTTTCCATCTACACCAAGTAATCTTCTCAAGATATACTTGCTCCTGATGGGGATTTAACCCTTCAGATAAAGCAACCAAAGTCCATACTTTGTTGGTGTATAAGGATTCCATCTCAGATCGATAAGCATCCAGCCATTCTTACAAAGTCCCACTCCTGATGGCCTGCTCGAAACTAGTTGGGTCATCATCTCATGATGCAATCCTCGCTCCCACTGTCATAGAGAAACCAAAGTATCTCTCAGGTGGGTGAGGAACCCTACTAGATCGGCGGAGAGGCTGAGGTTCGTTAGAATCTATTGAATCCTTTGGTTCTACCAAATCATCAGCTACAGTTTGTATAGCTGGAACCTTTCCAGTTCTACATAACTGACCTTGCCTCGAGCTTGTCCGGATTTTGCTTTTAGACATAGGCCAGACAACCCTAAATCTTAACAAACTTAAGATATGGACTCTTCCCTTTCCATATCACATATGAAGTGGTAGGCAACTGATTTGATTTGAACCCTATTCAATAGGTATGCAGCTTCTCAAGCGCATAACTCCCAAAAGGAAATAGGAAACTCAGTAGTACTCATCATAGAGCACACCATATCACTTAGGGTTTGATTGCTCCACCTCGATACACCGTTGTGCTGTGGTGTATTCAGAGGAGTAACGCTGAGAGAGAATCTCATTCTCCTTTAGAATAGTCCAAGAATTCCATGCACAAGTATTCTCCTCTCTGATCTCATCATAGGACATAATACTTATACCCGTATTTTGGTTCTCTACTTCTAACTTATATTCTGTGAATATCTCAAAAGGTTCGGACTTATGTTTCAACAGGAACATATGACTGAATCTTGAGAGATCATCAGAGAATGTAATGAAGTATAAAGAGCCGGTCCTGGCATGTGTAGACAGGGGACTTTACATACATCATCATGTATCAGTTCCAAGAGTTTACTAACTCTTTCTCTATTTCCAGTAAACGGAGCTATGGTCATCTTATCTTTGTGACATGACTGGTAAGTTTCACAAGATGTAAATTAAAACTGATTTAAATATGCATCTAAATGTAACTTCAGCCAGTCGGGTCGTATTGATATAACCTAGTCTACAATACCTCAAGAAGGATTCGTTCATATCTGAACTCTTCCTCTTGTGTGTGTTCCGTATACTAAGAACTGTAGTTTGATTTAGAACATCAATGCTTTTAGATAACGTGCCTGAACCGATCAACTTTTGATATAGGAAATGTTCAAAACATTATCCAACAATACAAAATTTTATCATTTCTTTACTAATAAAGAGACTGATATGATTTTGTATATCAGGTTCGGTATCTAATAACATTGGTTCAGAATCAATGTATTTGGAATACAAGGTGACAGTGACCAACAGACTTGGCTGCAACACTTGCACCGTTTTTTAACGCATGAAACTTATCACCCGTTCTCAGTTCTCTACCTTTCTGTAGCCCTATGTAACAGATTACATATCTCGGATCCTGATCCGGTATCAAATACCCAGGACGTAGAGGATACAGAGAAACAGTTCTTTGTAATGAACACACCCGAAGGAGATGCATCATATGCACTTTCTTCGTTTGGGCGGCACGGGAATCCTGGTATTCCCCAATTTCCTGCTCTGTCTTATAACAATTATAAGTTGGAGCGGGACCAACGTTCCCCAAGCACAGTATAACAAGCGGGTTCAGTCAATACATCCGTATTATTATCTTGATTAAGACGTGATATGGTCGCTACCTGGAGAGAGAGAGAAGAAAACACTCAGCGTATGCTCTTGCAAGATCAGATTGGTTATTATTTTATCTAATCAGGATGGCTCCCACTATTTTTTTTTATCAAATCTTCCTTCAAACCCTAAAAGGAAAGACTAGCCGGAATTAATTATACGCTACAAGTTCGCCAATCTTTCAGCCAGGCCAGTGTCGGTACTTTGAGGGAGGTTCCCCGTGCTTTCGCACGGACCTAATTAAAGTAAACCTCGTTTTCCCAGAGGCGTAACCTCGTTGACACCTTTCTAGACACCTACTTGATCGGCTAATTGTAATGTGCAAAACTCTCCCAGGAGTAACAATTACTCGCAGCGGGTATCGGGATCCAACTATCTCATAGAAGGTATGCAATCTCATTGCAAATTTCAACACTTGAAATTCCCGATAATTTTGCCGCTAGCACCCTATGACCTTGATGGAGGTCAACAAACCATAGGCTACTAGTCAAGTTCAACCCGTCATTTCTTGATTGAATCAAACCCACCCGCACGACCCTTGACGGAGGTCAACAAGGTCGCACGACTACCCTAATCCAATCTGCATCATATGCATAAGCAGATAAATACTAGTTAGCTACCGCACACTACGTCTTGACGGAGGTCAACAAACGTAGCACGAATACTAAGTAGGACTTATCTGAAATGACGGAGTGCTACGATAGGTTTTTAAGAAAACCTATTGCGTAATGAACTTGATATCGTTGTAGAATCAAATGATTTTAAAATGGAGTGTTTTTGAGGCTTTTCTAGTTTTGCTAAAGGGGTCACTCCCGGTGAAGGGATCGTCGGCCCTTTCCTCATCGAATAAGGTGCAGGATATATCATATATACCGCTGTGCAAAGCAAAAACTATAGAAGCAATCAAAAGACAAACCGAGGGTTGTAGCATCTGCCAGTTTTTGCTAAAGGGGTCACTCCCGGTGAAGGGATCTCGGCCCTTTCCTTATCGAATAAGGTGCAGGATGTTCTACAAGGAACACCGCGATGTAAAGCAAGAACTGTAGCTACCTGTTTTTGAAAATTCGATTCCACAACATCTTTTAGGTTTCTTTTCTTTCATTAATCACATTAATGAAATCCCATCATTTAAGTTACCTAAACATCACAGATAAATACGACGTACACTTATACCATCCGCATTCGCCTCGATGTCCCCTCATACACCGTTAGGTTAGGTAACTAACGGCAGAGCGGGGCAGGGCTAGCGCGGGTGTAAAACATAAGTAACGTCTATATAATATATCAAACATACTATATACAGTATCTATCACAACATATCAAATGATCACATCACAGATATCGCAGCAGAAGAATCATATGAAACATTGGATATACTAGGACGTCCGTGTTTTCAATACGAGCCAGTATAAAACACGGATTCCACAGTCACGATGAATAGCCAAACCCACACCCCAAGACCCCTATGAGAGCGGCAAGCAACCCTACCAATTCTAGAGTTAGGAGACCCGGACTCGACTCCTCGAGTTGGTCTCCCACTGGACTCTAGAACCCGGTTACTTGTGCTCCCCTCCTTGGGTCTATCCTAGTGCGGAAAAGTAAATAATATACAATGGGTGACATCTTCCGCAACCTGGAAGTGCCCCAATAAAAGAATATTACATACATATTTTTACATGAATGAAAATGAAAAACACTCATCTCACATAAAAACCCCCGGCTATTCATAACGCGACGATCCAATATAACATATCCAGCAACACATAACATCACATGTCATCAACGTAAGTAAACATGCGTATCCCAATTGTCGTTGACATATAGCAACGAAACCGGCGATATCACATATTACACTTACGGTCATAGAAAAGAAAATGTAAAACTACAACAGTTGGAATCCGCAACCTCCTTAGACATCGCATGCCTAACTATCTGAATTCCTTAGACATCACATGCCTAACGATTATAAACCCCGCATTTTAGTCTCTTTATCGAAAACTCTTTTCAATATCAAGTCGGGCAATTCAACAAGATTCCCGACATTTTGATCGAATGCTCGTCGCAAACTTTAGTAGGCGGCCGCACCCCCGATGCCGTCGACGAAGTGCACCAAGGCGGAACACCGCTACCGCGAGCACCCGAACGGATGCTTTCGGCGACGGGGTTCTCCTACAGTCACTTGGTCGGGGCTAAGGGGTGTAGCTGTCTATTAAGTTTATCCGGCGAGTATCCGCGTACGCTACGTGATTGCGATGGACTTTTGATCACATCAAAATCCCGTGGCAACCGATCAAGTAAGACTAAAGTGCTATGTTTATAACATTCATATTAGTTATCTCATAACTACTTGTGAATTCCAAATATTGTATCACATTCCAGATAAATAGAAAAATGTTAAACTTTTCGATCGAACAATCAAACACCCAAGTTTTCCCGAAACAGCTCAACACATGAAATAAGTTTAAAAACATTCACTTCATGCCTCAGTACCAACGGTCCAGCCGTCGAAGGGTCAAGCCAACGCCTCACATGTGGCACGCCGTACTGCACCAAACCCTAATGTTCAAAGGGCAGTTCAAGACGGTCACATAATCGAGTTAAGGTTTGTTGTCTTCTAGAGGGACCATCGCGTTACTTGCACTACTTAGAACGTTATTAAACTACGGAAAAATCCAACAATTGGAAATTTCCCGGCAGGGGAAAAAGTGGGTATTTATATCCGGTCGAACTTTTTAACATGATCTAAATTACCCGGAAAAACACATAGACAAAGCTAAACAATCCGATCGAAACAACGAACTCCCAATACAACCCAGAAAACTCAACTCTTGAGTGCAAATTAAAAATTCCCAGAAAACTCAGAAATAAAATAAAGAAATTACTGTGCAAAATTTGATGGAAGAAGCGACCGTACGGCCGCGGAACCGCCGCACGAGCCATGCTCGTGCCGCGGTTCCACGGCGCCTTGATCGATTTAGGTGCACGTTTTGAACAGTAACTCCTAAAAAACCCTGCTTAATTTTCTGGATATTTTTAATTCACAAAAATCCATGATTTCAAAAAATGTACAGAGAGGGGTATTCGATTAGGGTTTCGGGTTCGATCGGACTTCTAATTTCGTCTACACTTCGCCTAAAACTCTAGCTAGGCTTTGATACCACTGTAGGGTTCCTAGGCACACTCAAGAGTTTCCATAAGGCATCAACCATGCCAAAATCAAATTTTTCTTGTGCCAAGAAACCCTAATGCTAGATCGTTAACTAGAGGTAAGGCGAAAACCATACAAGTAAACAACTTTACTAGAAAGTGAAAGGGACTACAACCTTTGTAGATCCGGTCCTCCACTTCCAAAGCTCCGTGAAGACGTCCCTCCGCTGCAATCATCGGAATCCCAGACTCTAGCGATGGTTTCGTCGGAGAAATGATCGGGCTAGGTCGTTGACTTCGGTGCCGAAGATGATCTACGTCGAGGCGACTCTAACTCAAGCTCCATCTTCACTTGGTCATGAACCTTGTGAAGAAAACACCCTATACAACATGGCAAGTGGTAGAGGATAAAGAAATAGGAAGTGGGTTCACTTTGGATTTGGATTTCTCACTTGGATTCATCACTTGAATTTTTTCTAGCAATGGTTTTCTTCTTTCAATAAGAAGAAGAAGAAGAAAGAAAAGAATGAACGAATATTCAAAATAGAAAATCAAGTGATGCTTATCATAATGCAACCATGGGTGAAGTAACTTGTGTAGAGAATAAACTAAGGTTTAGGTAAATGGTTAGGTTAAGGAATAAAAACAAAATGGTTTAGACTTTTCAAAAATGCTAGAAAACAACATGAAGCTTCTAGCAAAGAAAAGAAAGAAACCATTATGTTTTATAAAATAAATAAAGAAAACAAAAACCTAACCATTAACTAAACAAAGGTGTAAGTCACACACCCACCCATGTTTGCATGTATCATCAAACATGATACAAACTAGTGCATAAAAATATATCACATATACAACTTGTGCACAATCTAGTGAGAAAAATAATCTTAAGTGAACCAATACTAGTTAATGTAAAGTAATATATCAAATATATAATTATACATTAAATCATTAAATCAACACTTGATTTAATAATCCAGTCATATTGCATATAACCGACAAATATCAATAGTAAAAACTTATCGAATCAACACTTGATCCGATAACCCGGCTATATCGCATATAACCGATCAATGTCATAAATCGCGAGAATCGAATACAGTATCACATACTGGTGTTATTCTCGGTCCCGCACATATCTCATATACGCTCCTATTTCGTTTCGCTTGAGCCAGGAAAGCTCTGTGTAGGACTCTAAAGACTCGTCAATACGCCGGCAGTAGGTGATGATCATATCAAACACCCACAAGCCGCAAGCGGTCTGCTAAACGTAACGGCCACCCGGGTATTGAGCGATCAGAAGATCAACGAGCAAGCCCGCTCACACTCCTATGAATCCAACCAGTAACACTTACCGTACATTCCGGTCTGTTCGTCTGATATGTCACATATCTCGCCTAGGGGTGGTAAACGTCAGACCCCAGTAGCTCGATAAGTCGTGTCGATATGAGGTTTATAACAGTTCGAGAAACTACTGGTAACACTTACCAGTAAATCTCAGCAACCCTGGCCAGGGATTTCCGGTTATAGCCAATCGAACACAGCGCAACATCAACTCCCTATACCGGGAGAGACGAATTCCCTCCTATCGCTCATTGCCTCCATGTGATTCGGGACTGTACCCAAAAACCACCGTTTTGCACGCCCTCTTGGACGTGGTAAGGTGTAAATCAAAGCACAGTGGGAATCACACAAGACTCTATGACGATCTCGGGTCTACAGACTAACCTGTACGAGTGTCACCAGAGAACTGCCATCTGGCGTAAGGTATAATACCATCTGGGAGTTCTCGGCGAGTCCGTCCAGTGTACCCATTCTCCACTGAGCACCCGTATATCATCTCTGATGTCAAACACCAATGGATATGGGATCATCCATCGCCCATCTGTATGGGTTGAGAAGGTATACGCTAGTCTACTCTGGTATATCGATGCCCCGTCTCGATACACCCACGACTAGGGACCTTGAAGGATGTACTTATGGACTACCATGTCCCCACTAGTATGATACGCATCATAGTCCAGGTAGTCAAGTACACATGCTAAGGGCTTTACCAACATGTAATAGAGAGACAATCAGTGTACACGTTAAGATAAAGAGCAACCAGATAGCATACTATCATGTCGAGTAAGAAAGTCCTCCCTATATATGTCCCAGCATCCACTACAATATACATCCTATGTACAGTAATGGCCTCTAGGGCATACATATAACTAACATCTTCCAAAGTCCATACTTTGTTGGTGTACATGGATTCCATCTCGGACCACATTGCATCCAGCCATTTCACTGAGTCCCCACTCGTGATAGCCTGCTCGAAGCTAGTTGGGTCATCATCCTCCATGATGCTATCCTCGCTCCCACCATCCATGAGAAAACCGTAGTATCTCTCAGGTGGGTGAGGAACCCTACTAGATCGACGGAGTGGCTGGGGTTCATCAGGAACTAACGAATCCTCTGGTTCCACCAGATCTTCTGTTGCAGCTTTTGTAGCTGGAACCTCATCCAGTTCTACCTCATGACCACTAATCTCTTTTGCAAGAAATTCCTTTTCTAAAAAGGTGGCATGCCGAGAAACAAACACCCTTTGTTCCTCAGTGTGGTAGAAGATATACCCTTGTGAATTCTTGGGATATCCTACAAATTTGCATAGAACAGACCGTGCCTCGAGTTTGTCCGGATTTTGTCGTTTGACATAGGCTGGACAACCCCATATCTTAACATAGTTAAGACATGGTCTCTTCCCTTTCCATATCTCATATGGAGTGGTAGGCACAGATTTGGTGGGGGCCATATTCAATAGATGTATAGCTGTCGCTAGCGCATACCCCCAGAAGGAAATAGGTAATTCAGCTGTGCTCATCATAGAGCGCACCATATCTAATAGGGTGCGGTTACTCCGTTCTGATACACCGTTGTGCTGTGGTGTATATGGAGGAGTCAGCTGAGAGAGAATCCCATTCTCTTTTAGGAAGTCCAGGAATTCATTGCTCAAGTATTCACCTCCTTGATCAGATCGAAGGATTTTAATACTTTTCCCGGTTTGGTTCTCGACTTCTTGTTTATATTCTCTAAATTTCTCAAAAGCTTCAGACTTGTATTTTATCAAGAACACATGTCTGTATCTTGAGAGATCGCCAGTGAATGTAATGAAGTACAAAGAACCATCCCTGGCATGTGTAGACATGGGACCGCATACATCGCTATGTATCAGTCCCAAGAGTTCAGTAACTCTTTCTCCGTGTCCCGTAAACGGAGTTTTGGTCATCTTGCCTTTGAGACATGACTGGCAAGTGTCATAAGATGAAAATTCGAACGGTTTCAAATATCCATCCTTATGCAACTTAGCTAGCCGTGTCGCATTTATATGACCAAGTCTACAATGCCACAAGAGGGATTCGTTCATTTCTGAACACTTCCTCTTGTCTGTGTTTTGTATATTAAGGACTGTAGTTTGATTGAGAACGTATATGCCATTAAATAACGAACTTGATCCAATCAACTTTTGATTCAGGAATATGTTCATAACATCATCCTGTACTACAAAATTATATCCTTCTTTGCTCAATAAAGAAACTGATACAAGATTGCATATCAGGGTCGGAATGTAATAGCATTCGTTCAGAACCAATGTATTACCATTTGGTAACACAAGGTGATATTCGCCAACTGCTTTGGCTGCAACATTTGCACCATTCCCTACTCTTACGGAATGATCACCCTCTCCCAGTTCCCTACCTTTACGTAGCCCATGTAACATATTACATATATGGGATCCCGATCCGGTATCTAATACCCAGGACGTAGAGTGAACTGAGAAACAGTTCTCTGTAACGAACACACCCGAAGAAAATGCATCAACATGTACTTTCTTCATTCGGGTGGCATGGGAATCCTGGTATTCCCCTATATCCTGTTCAGTCCTATAACTCTTATAAGAAAGAACGGAACCAACATTCCCCAGCACAGTATAACATGCGGGTTCGGTCAATACATCCATATTATTATCTTGATTAAGGCATGATATGGTCGCTACCTGGAGAGAGAGAGAAGAAAAACGCTTTAGCGTATGCTCTTGCAAGATCAGATTGGTTATTATTTTATCTAATCAGGATGGCTCCCACTGTTTTTATCAAATCTTCCTTCAAATTCTAAAAGGAAAGACTAGCCAGGATTAGTTACACCCTATAATTTCGCCAATCTTTCAGCTAGGCCAGTGTCGGTACTTTGAGGGAGGTTTCCCGTGCTTTCGCACGGACCTAATTAAAGTAAACCTCATTTTCCCAGAGGCGTAACCCCGTTGACACCTTTCTAGACACCTACTTGATCGGCTAATTGTCCTGTGTAAAACTCTCCCAGGAGTAACAATTACTCGCAGTGGGTATCGGGATCCAACTATCTCATAGAAGGTATGCAATCTCATTGCAAATTTCAACACTTGAAATTCCCGATAATATTTTGCCTCTAACGTGCTATGACCTTGACGAAAGCCAACAAATCATAGCCCGCAAGTCAAGTTCAACCCGTACATTTCTTGACTGAATTAAACCCACCCGCATGACCCTTGACAAAAGCCAACAAAGCCGTACGACTACCCTAATCTAATCGCATCGTATGCAGCAGATAAGCAGCATATAGCTACCGCACACTACACCTTGACGAAAGCCAACAAATAAAGCACGAATACTATATACAACTTATCTGAAATGACGGAAGGCTACGACAGGTTTTTCTGAAAAACCTATTGCGTAATGAACTTGATATCGTTGTAGAATCGAGTGAATTTTTGAAAATGGAGTGATTTTGAGGCTTTTATTTGTTTTGCTAAAGAGGTCACTCCCGGTGAAAGGATCTCGGCTCTTTCCTTATGGAATAAGGTGCAGGATATATCATATATATCGCTATGCGAAGCAAAAACTCCAAAAGCAATCAAAAGACAAACCGAGTGTTGTAGCATCTGCCAGTTTTGCTAAAGAGGTCACTCTCGGTGAAGGGATCTCGGCTCTTTCCTCATCGAATAAGGTGCAGGATATATCATATATATCGTTATGCAAAGCAAAAACTGTAGCTACCCTTTTTGAAAATTTGATTCTACAAAATATTTTAGGTTTTTTTTTCTTTCATTAATCATATTAATGAAGTCTCATCATTTAAGTCACCTAAACATCACAGATAAATACGACGTACACTTATGCCATCCGCATTCGCCTCGATGTCCCCTCGTGCACCGTTAGGTTAGGTAACTAACGGCAGAGCGGGGCAGGGCTAGTGCGGGTGTAAAACATAAGTAACTTCTATATAATATATCATATTACTATATACAGTATCTATTACAACATATCAAATGATCACATCATAGATATCGCAGCAGAAGAATCATATGAAACATTGGATATACTAGGACGTCCGTGTTCTATTTTGAGCCTCTATAAAACACGGATTCCATGGTCGCGATGAATAGCCAAACCCATACCCCTAGACCCCTACGAGAGCGGCAAGCAACCCTACCAATTCTAGAGTTAGGAGACCCGGACTCGACTCCTCGAGTTGGTCTCCCACTGGACTCTAGAACCCGGTTACTTGTGCTCTCCTCCTTGGGTTTATCCTAGTGCGAAAAAGTAAATAATATACAAATGGTGACATCAACCTCATCCCAGAAGTACCTCAATAAAAGAATATTACATACAATGAATTTTAAATGAATGAAAAATAAAAACCCTCATCTCACATAAAAACCCCGGCTATTAAAAAACGCGACGATCCAATATAACATATCCAGCAACACATAACATCACATGTCATCATCGTAAGTAAATATGCGCATCCCAATTGTCGTTGACATATAGCAACGAAACTGGCGATCTCACATATTACACTTACGGTCGCAGAAAAGAAAGTGTAAAACTACAACATTTGGAATCCACAATCTCTTTAGACATCGTAAATCCGAAATATCACACACTTCGCATTTCATACCAAACTCTATGAATTCCACATATTGTATCACATTCCAGATAAATAGACAGTATTAAACTTTTCGATCGAATAGTCAAATACCCAAGATTTCCTAAATATCTCAACACTTGAGCGGAGTTCAAAAATTCCAGAATACGTCACAGTACCAACGGTCCAGCCGTAGAAGGGTCACGCCAACGCCTCACATGTGGCACGCCGTACTGCTCCAAACCCTAAGGTTTAGAGGCGGTTCAGACGGTCACATAATCGAGTTAAGGTTTGTGTTCTTCTAGAGGGTCCATCGCGTTACATGCACGTTTTTCTGAAAGATTTAAACTCAAGAAAAATTCAACATTTGAAAGTTTTTCATATCGGGAAAAAGTGAGTTAACGATATCCGTTCGAACATTTTAATACTTTCTAAATTATCCGGAAAAAGCACGAAATTAAATTTTCTGATCGAATCAACGAATTCAAAATAATCCCCAGAATACTCAACACTTGTGCCAGATTAAAAATACCCAGAAAATAGCACTAACAGATACGGGTATTACTGTACAAAAACCAAAGCAAATGCTCACTGTACGGCCGCGGATCCGCGGCATAAGCAGGGTATTGCCGCGGTTCCGCGGCCATCCGTACGAGTTACTTTGTCGTTTTTCACAGTAATACCTAAAATTCCCTGCTGAATTTTTTAGGTATTTTTAATACAGAAAAAACGCATTTTTAAAATTTGTCCAGAGAGGGGGTCGTTTTGACGTTACGGGGTTCGATCGGAGTTTTAATTTCGTAAACACGTCGCCTAATACTCTAGCTAGGCTCTGATACCACTGTAGGGTTACTAAGCACTCTAACAAAGGTTAAGAAAGCATCAATCTGTTGGATATAGTGTCCTCAAAGTCAATTATTGGATCGCAGGTACGTGATTGCAATGATTGAGGAGGACCTATGCAGGTAAGACAGTCTTACTCGAGATGATAGTATGCTATCTAGTTTGCCTTTATCAGTCGTGTATAGGTTCAGGTGACTGATCACGATTACACGTTGATAGAGCCCTTAGGATCTTGCTTGACTACCAACAGTATGAGGGCGATCATATACGTGAGAGTTGGGTAGTCCATAAGCACATCCTTAATAGTGGTCCCTAGTCGTGGGAGTTTCGAGACAGGGCATCGATACTCTGGAGTAGACTAGTGTATACAGTCGAGACCCCGATGAAGGGTGGTGGCCGGTCTCACAAGCCACTGGTGTCAGTTGGATCACCTAAGATGTATACAGGTGCTCATTGGGTTATGAGTACACCGGACAGGACTCGCCGGGAATCTGCTAGTTGGTATTATACCTATCGTCAGATAGCAGTTCCCTGGTGACATGTGTACATGTTAGTTCATCGACCTGAGGTCGTCATTTGTCTCGTGTGAGTTCCCACTGTGCTTTGATTTCTACCCTACCACGGCTCAAAGGAGTCGTGCAAACAGGTAGTTTTTGGGTACAGTCCCGAGCCACGTGGAGGCACGTGAGCGGATCGGCAGGGGATTCGTCTCTCCCGGTATTGGGGGTGAGATTGTGCTGTGTCTAGGAAAGCCTTTACACCAAGTCCTTGGCCAAGGCAGGTGAGAATTACTGGTAGGTAATCCGGTAGTTTCTCAGGGTGTTCAGGGCTTGTCTCCGATACGACTTATACCGCTATTGGGGGTCTGACGTTACTAGCCCCCTAGGCTGGATATGCGATACTCATAGACGAACGGACCGGACAGTATATACATTGTCACTGTTAGGCTCATTAGGGTTTCCGGATGAGTTCACACATCGGCCTCCCTTGAGGCCAGTACATGGGCAGCCGTTACGCACAGCTAGTGCCGCTGACGGCTTGTAGTTAAACCCACTATCAGGATACCGACGAGTCATTAGAGTCCCCCACAGATAGTTTCTCAAGTTCGGGCGAAACGTTGTAGAGGCCGTATGGTTTTATGGCAGGGTTCGGAAAATGCACGTGCGTTTACGCACGTGTCATATTTCGGGCAGATAATACTGGTGGGCTTTGGTTTAAGCCGGATCCATGTATTATACAGAGTAGATATAATATCTTTGTCTCAGTTGCATTTGTATTAGGTCGTAATACAAATACGGGTATATTTATACAGTTACGGGGTTATCCTGAAATTCGTTTCAGGATCACTTTTGGAAGTTGCCAGTTTCCAGTTTTCATCTAATGTTTTTGATGATGTGTTTTATGAGTCACCCTTTACCATTAATTCTTTTTGTTTGCATGAAAGATATTTGATTAAGATCTTTTACCTTAGGGTCACCTCCTTTGCTCCTACACTCACCCGTCCCTCTTGATATGTGGTCGGCCCCCCTCTTCTTCATTTGAGCTAGCCACTTTGTAAAAATATTATGGTTGTTGGAAAAAAGATGATAATTTTTTGTGTATGGAAATTTCATAGTTCATTTCCATTACCCGATTCAAATGGCAACTTCATTAACCGTTCGTCCATGGCTTTGGACGAAGCGAAACAAAGTGTTCTACTCATTCTCTACATCAATCTTGGTCATCTCTTTTAGCAAACTTGATGATCGAGTTGCCTCGAGTCAGAGGCGGGAGCCCGTTTAAAGATTCGATGACGTGGTGCCACCTGGACGAGCAGATCGGACATCGACGAGATCGGAGCAGCCGCAACAGGAGCGTGGGATGATGGTTAAAGATTGAAGGACTCGGATCGTTCGGTATAATCTTTCTACCCTCTTTGTAGTTTGTTAGTTTAGCGTTAATGGCAGATCCGGGTTATAGTATACGATAGCGCCATTTATAAAAGTTTTTGTTCCGTATTTGGCGTCAGTTTGACGGCCGGGGCGCTACCGTAGACTTACATGGTATCAGAGCCTCGCCATTAAGCTTTACTGACTTGTGCTAACACGTTTAAAATATCGATCTGATCGAATTTCAAAAACTACAATTTTTTCTGTTCAATGTTTCTGTCGATTTTAAATCTGGTTTAAAAATTATTTTGATGATCCCAGAAAATTGAACAGGGTTTTTTAAGCACGCTGTAAAAATCCGGTCACGTGATCTTACTATATCGCCGCGGATCCGCGGTCAAACCTAGGGTTTGACCGCGCATCCGCGGCCAGTATATAGGAACAGTGGTCCAAATTGATTCACTGTGCTTGACTTGGTAAATTGTGGTTTTTTGGTATATTTCTTTTGGGCCCAGATTTGGTTACTGTACAGCAGATGTTCATGGGGCCCACTTCGGGAAATTTAATCGATCGAAATTTAAACGTGTCAGTTTGCAGTACTTACATTATATCTCCGACCGTGAATGTCATTCGAGCAGTAAACCGCGTCTAATTGCTATAGTCCTTTTAGACGGGTTTGCGAACGTGACATTCGCGTTGATGTTCTGTGTTGTGCTGTGATGTTGCGGATTTGTCGTAGTGGATAGCAGTGTGCAATGGTAGTGCAGTTTGGATTTATTTGTACATTTGATATTGCGGGGCGAGCGTCCAACATGTGGACTGTCGTCATTTCCTGTTTGTATAATATTCTTTTGGGGCACGACCGGGTGAAGTTCGATGTACCTGTTGTACATATTTTTCATTTCTGTACTAGGTTTTGCCCCGCGACGGAGTGCACGGATAGCCGGGTTCTGGAGGGCAACGGGTCCGCATCTCATGGCTTTGAGAGGCAGAGGGGCCTCACTCTAGAATTGGCAGACTATTCATCGCACTCGTAGGGGGTACAGGTTGACCCAAGGAGGGGTGCTCAAGTTACCGGATTCCGTGAAGTGCAGGGTGGTCCATTCACTATGCTGTAGGGGCTGCCTTGCTTCAGGTTTTGACGGGTAACTTGCCGGACCCGTAGGGGTCTAGGTTTCATTGCACAGGCTATCCACACGACCAGGGGAACATTGGGTTTCAGTAGTGGCTCTGTGAAATCCGGGGATCCCAGATTATCTGTATTGTTCTGTGATGCTTATTACTTTTCTGTAATGTTGCATATTATCACGCCTGGAGCGATTATTGTATATTAGTATATATACTAGTAGATGTTGTATATGTTTTGCACCCGCGTTAGTTCAGCCCCCGCTCTGTCGTTAGTTAAGTAACCTAACGGGTGATGACGGGACCCAGAGGCGAATGCGGATGGCATATGCGTACATTTTATTTTCGTTCTTTTCTGGTGTGATTAATTGATGGGACTGCGTTGATTCTGATCAATGCAAAGGAAAACAAACATGTTTGGATGTTGTTGGAACAGTTTTAAAAGGTGTTATTACAAAGACGTTTCCTTTTGTTTTGCACAGTGGTATTCGGTTGGAATATCCTGCACCTCATTCGACGGGGCAAGGGCCGATATCCCTTCACCGGGAGTGACCCCTTGGGCAGAAGTTTGCGTCAGGGTAATAACTTCACTATAGTCGATTACATATTGCTTTGCATCACGGTATTCAGTGGAATATCCTGCACCTCATTCTATGAGGAAAGAGCCGAGATCCCTTCACCGGGAGTGACCTCTTTAGCAAAGGTTTTCACCACTATATTTTTATAAAAAGCTATCAGGTTCCTTCAACGAGATCAAGTTCATTACGTTAAAGGTTTTTCGCCAAAAACCAGCCGTATCCCTTCGTCATTTCACATGAATGGTCAGTAGTATTCAAGCTATGTTGGTCTGGCCCTTAGCCAGGACATAGTGATTGGTAGCTGCTGGGGTGTTCACATGTTGCATAGATAGATGCGTTGGTTTGGGACAGTCGTACAGCCTTGTTGGCCCTTAGTCAAGGGCGAGTACGGATGGGTTCAAATTAACAAGATAATGACGGGTAGAACTTGGCATGTGACTTATGATGGGTTGGCCCTTAGTCACGATCATAAGATTATGGGGTAAAAATCATATCGGGAGTTTCTAAAGAAACTGAAACTTGCCAGGCATGCGCATACCTTCTGGAGTGTGATAACGTGAGTGGATTCCGTCATGTTATCATGCGATGAGAGTTGGATCCCGATTCCCACTGATGAGTTGGTTTACTCTTCGGGTGATCCCGATTGATTCTTCTTTCAGGTTTGGAGGAGAATTTGACAGTACAGTGGGAGATTTCCGGATTAGATAAAGTGATAACCATTTTGATCTAGGATAGAGTGCACGCAGAGTGTTTCTTTTCTCTCTCTCTTTGGTAGCGACCTTTGACCGACCCTAGACTATGACTCAGGGACTAAGTTGACCGAACCTTCTTAAAATACTGGCTTTTGGATTGTCCGAGTTGCATAAGTCATTGCCGCTCTTTCTTTTACCCTTTGCATTTCTCAGAACACCCCGTATTACTATGGACATCCACTTCCATTGGATAGATCCATCGTATGGTTATATACGAACTCGAAGGGACTTCTTCGGGGATGGATCCAGGTTCAAGAGAAATAGAATTGGTTTATTCAGTTGTCTTTTAATATCACCTTCTCTCAGGTTGCGAGGGCTCTTTGGTTTAGGAGAGTACACCTATTACGCTTATTGGATAGTCTTATTCCAAACCATAGGCAGGTGCCGAAAGGTAGAGAATGAAGAAAACCAATTAGCCTAAGTAGGGTGTACAGAAGGTAATATGTAAAGACAAAATAAAGGGATTAGAAAGCGGGCAAAGTAAATTGCGACTGTTATCATTCACGATCAAACCGCGTACTTCATCGCCACTCCTATTTCACCTTTAAAAGAATAAGGTATTATTCAGTTGTCTTTTATCATAACCTTCTCTCAAGATGTGAGTACTTCTGGGTTGAGGAGGGTACACCTATTATGCTTACTGGATAGTCTTCTTCCAAACCATAGGCTGGTGCCGAACGGTAGGGAAGGAAGAAAACCATTTAGCCTAACGATGGTGTACAGAAGGTAACGACTAAAGACAAATAAAGGGATTTGGAGAGATGGAAATGAAATATACGGTTACAGTCATGAATTGGATTATGGAAGAGGCATTACTAGGAATACTAGGATACCCCTACGAAACATTTTCATGTTTCAGTGCATTGTTAAAGGAAAACTGTTTTCCCGATTAGATACTTACTCCAGGGTATGTATTTACCAGGTATGATTCTCACATCTGTATGGTTTTACAGATGATGAGTGGGAGTGAGTTATTGGGAATTAGGTGATCATCCTCATTATATCGGAATTCGTTGTAATTGGTGATATTTGAGGAAGTCGCCTGGGTTATTGCCGGCAGGCATGTATTTGGTTTTGAGTATCCGTTGTTGTGCACCAATTTCAAAATGATATATCTGTACGTTTATTTTTATAAAGTGAGATATAACTTTTTGATATTATGTCGATGACATTTACCTACATCGGTTGACGATTGGGTAAGGAGCATTGAACGACGGAGTAGTTCTTAACCATAAGTACAGTTTTCAACCTACGATGCACGGGTTTTGAGTTATTCAACTCAACGGACTTATACAGAGTATTGTATGTTGTTCAGTGTCCATCAGGACAAAGGGGTTGGTCATCGTACTATGTTCTGTTTACTTATGACTTCTCTAGTTTTTAGACAAGTGTTTCGTAGAAATACAAGGTCTAAGTTTTGAGAAGTTGTGGGTATAGGAATAAAGTAGAGAACCAGATATCGCAAGTATCGGGATTCTTCAAAGAGATCGAAGATGTAGATTCTTGTGATTGGTATTCAAGTAGTGGTCTTGAGAAACTTGTTTCTCTTTCAGGTTACTCATAATTGGATGGATTCCTAAGTTGAGTAATGCTGATTAGCCTCTCTCCATTAAGTTGATATGCAATGGAGACAGTTGCATGATTAGAATCTGGTTCCAATTAAATCAGTGCCAAAGTTTCTATATTGGATATAGGTGAGTTGTTCGGCTTATGCTTAAAACCAAACTCTGGATAACTCAGGGCACGTTTCTGTAATGGCAGTTTGTGGGTTGACCTGGGCTATGTCGAGGGTTGACTTTCTACCATCTGGAAGATCAATAGTGATATTGTTCTTGACTCGCCACAGTTTTAGTAAAATGGATTTTTTCAGAAAACAGTAGTGGGGGTATGGTAGAACTGGAAGTGATTCCAGAACCGCAAACGATTACGGAAAATTTAATAGGACCTATAGATTCAATCAGGTTTGACATTCCAATAGCCACTCCGCAGATATGGTGGGTAACCTCAGACACCCGAGAGGTACTCCGGTAGCCTCAAGGACGGTGACAGGGAGGTTCTTATCTACCCAGACTTGACACTACTGTTGTTCCAGACTATGAGACCCGGCAGGAGGCTAAGTATAGCGTCGTTCTAAACTAGCTTTAGAAGTGCATGCATATATTATACTGCCAGAGGGTTGTTGTGGTCAGTGGGAGCAGCGGAAGCATAGTGGGCAAGTAGCTTATGTCTATTTATAGACTAGAGCAGTTATAGTGGAGATAGATCATCTAATTTTGATGTGACAGTCATGGCTTTGACTTCATCAGAATAGGGGATGGATCTGTTAAGAAGGTAGTAGGGTGTGGTGTCCTTGTATTTGGACGACATACACAGAGTAGGAAGTAAAATTCCTATACTACAATCGGTTGTACTGTGGTCGTCACACAGTTGTTTCTCCAGACAGGATATGGATATAATATCTGACATTCTGGTTTCTAGATCTATGGTTTTAGATCTGAATTTGGGTAGTTTCCCAATGTGGGTACTTTGACAGTATTCTAATGATTTTTAGAATAGATGACTCCTGACATGGTGGTGTACATGCAGGTGATGGAGTCACCTTCTCTAAAGGTGTCTTACAGACTAAAAGGGAGAGGGATGTGCATGATTGGCATATCACTTGCTTAGGCAATTGAGTCAATCGTGAGATGTCAAGTACCACACCAGATATTGTTTTTGCACAAGATGCAATAAGTTTGTATTAATCCAATCCTGGAGAAACATAAGGAAGCAGTTCTAGAACATAAGTGCATGTTCTAGGGATTTGATGACGGCAGCCTCCTTCGGAGACGGTTATCATTCCAGGCTTCAAAGGTGACATGGATGACAGAGTGATTGTCAGAGTTATAGTTTTCCCTCTGACGAGGGACAGTATTATGGACAGGTGGTCCAAGAGGATACTGTGGGAGGCATGGTGCAGGATACTGATTAGGTTCAGTTATCGATTCAGTCTAAGAAGTTTGGATTTAGAGTTCATTTATGAACTAGGTCCCATCAGAAATCCAGACATATTCTAAGACAGGTATTACTCGATTCAGGAGATGGCTTTCTCTGCGAACTTGAGATAAAGAGAGACATAGAAAGAAACATCAGGGCGGATCCACTCACTGAGGCTATTTCTCGAACACAATAGTTTTACAAACGGGCTTTGTGAAACTAATTAGTAGAGGAGTTGGGAGTTGGTTTCACATGAGCTGTGAGTACACGACATCGCAATAATTAGCCTTAAGTGCAAGTGGGAGATTGTTGGATATAGTGCCCTCAAAGTCAATTATTGGATCGCAGGTACGAGATTGCAATAATTGAGGAGGACCTATGCCGGTAAGACAGTCTTACTCGAGATGATAGTATGCTATCTGGTTTGCCTTTATCAGTCGTGTATAGGTTCAGGTGACTGATCACGATTACACGTCGATAGAGCCCTTAGGATCTTTCTTGACTACCAACAGTATGAGGGCGATCATATACGTGAGAGTTGGATAGTCCATAAGCACATCCTTAATAGTGGTCCCTACTCATGGGAGTTTCGAGACAGGGCATCGATACTCCGGAGTAGACTAGTGTATACAGTCGAGACCCCGACGAGGGACGGTGGCCGGTCTCACAAGCCACTGGTATCAGTTGGATCACCTAAGATTTATACAGGTGCTCATTGGGTTATGAGTACACCGGACAGGACTCGCCGGGAATCTGCTAGTTGGTATTATACCAATCGTCAGATAGCAGTTCCCTGGTGACATGTGTACAGGTTAGTTCATCGACCTGAGCTCGTCATTTATCTCGTGTGAGTTTCCACTGTGCTTTGATTTCTATCCTACCACTGCTCAAAGGAGTCATGCAAACAGGTAGTTTTTGGGTACAGTCCCGAGCCACATGGAGGCACGTGAGCGGATAGGCAGGGGATCCGTCTCTCCCGGTATTGGGGGTGAGATCGTGCTGTGTCTAGGAAAGCCATTACACCAAGTCCTTGGCCAAGGCAGGTGAGAATTACTAGTAGGTACTCCGGTAGTTTCTCAGGGTGTTCAGGGCTTGTCTCCGACACGACTTATACCGCTATTGGGGGTCTGACGTTACTAGCCCCCTAAGCTGGATATGCGATACTCATAGACGAACGGACCAGACTGTATATACATTATCACTGTTAGGCTCAGTAGGGTTTCCGGATGAGTTCACTCATCGGCCTCCCTTGAGGTCAGTACATGGGCAGCCGTTACGCACAGCTAGTGCTGCTGACGGCTTATGGTTAACCCACTGCAAGGGTACTGACGAGTCATTAGAGTCCCCTACAGATAGTTTCTCAAGTTCGGGCGAAACGTTGTAGAGGCCGTATGGTTTTATGGCAGGGTTCGGAAAATGCACGTGCGTTTACGCACGTGTCATATTTCGGGTAGATAATACTGGTGGGCTTTGGTTTAAGCCGGATCCATGTATTATACAGAGTAGATATAATATCTTTGTCTCAGTTGCATTTGTATTAGGTCGTAATACAAATGCGGGTATATTTATACAGTTACGGGGTTATCCTGAAATTCGTTTCAGGATCACTTTTGGAAGTTACCAGTTTCCAGTTTTCTATCACCCGTATTTAACATTCGGTTAAATACGGATTTATCTTTTCTTGAGGGTGAGTCATGAGTATGGAAGCTTCTAGATTGGTGAGTCACTCATTTGCATTAATGGTTGATGACTAGGCTTATGACTCATTAGTTTTCATTTAATGTTTTTGATGATGCGTTTTATGAGTCACCCTTTACCATTAATTCCTTTTGTTTGCATGAAAGATATTTGATTAAAATCTTTTACCTTGTGGTCACCTCCCTTGCTCCTACACTCACCCCTCCCTCTTGATATGTGGCCGTCCCCCATCTTCTTCATTTGAGCTAGCCACTTTGTAAAAAGATTATGGTTGTTGGAAAAAAGATGATAATTTTTTGTGTATGGAAATTTCATAGTTCATTTCCATTACCCGATTCAAATGGCAACTTCATTAATCGTTCATCTATGGCTTTGGACGAAGCGAGACAAAGTGTTCTACTCATTCTCTATATCAATCTTGGTCATCTCTTTTAGCAAACTTGATGATCGAGTTGGCTCGAGTCAGAGGCGGGAGCCCGTTTAAAAATCCGATGATGTGGTGCCACCTGGACGAGCAGATCGGACATCGACGAGATCGGAGCAGCCGCAACAGAAGCGTGGGATGATGGTTAAAGAACGAAGGACTCGGATCATTCGGTATAACCTTTCTACACTCTTTGTAGTTTGTTAGTTTAGCGTTAATGGCAGATCCGGGTTATAGTATACGATTGCGCCAGTTATAAACGTTTTTGTTCCGCATTTGGCGTCAGTTTGACGGCCGGGGCGCTACCGTAGACTTACACAATCATGCCCGATTAAAATTTTAGCCGTGCCGAACAACCCTAGACAAGATCTTTGCTAGATTATTAGGTTTTCACATGCAAGTAAATAACATTTACTACTAAGTGAATACGAAATACAACCTTTGTAGATCGGTCCTTCACTTCTAAAGCTCCTTGTTGTAGTCCCTTCGCTGCGATCATGGTTCTCCCAGGCTCTTGCATGGCTTCACGAAGCGAAAGAAGCGTCCTTGCTTGAAGTCTTCGAGGACGAAGATGATCTACGTCGAGGGAATACCAACTCAAGCTTCTACTTCACTAACTAGAGAATTAGTGAAGCAAACATCCTAAACTAAAGTGCTAGTCTAGTAGAGGATGGAGAAATTGGAAGTGGGTTCACTTTAGAATTTATTTTCTCACAATAATTCTCACTTTGGATCAAATCCTAGAGAGCTTTTTAGCTCAAGGAAGAAGATGAAGAAATAGAGAGAGAAAGATAATGATCAGGTGAGTGAGCTAACCATGGGTGAGTGAGTATCATATACTAACTCATGTAGAGACATAATCATGGTTAAGTGTGATGGTTAGGTTAACAAATATCCAAAGTAAAAACAAACTTAGTGGACTTAGTCAATGCATCCACAAGCTTCCACAATCTTCATGCATTTTTCTAATCTTCCACTAATTTTGTAATTACTTTAAATATTAAACCCAACATAACAAATAGCATGGTGTAAGTCTCATACACCCATGAATATTGTATCAACAACCATGATACAAAAAGAAAACACATTTTAATATATATCACATATATATTAAAGTTATGCACATGTGAGAAAAATCCTTAAGTGAACAAATGTTAGTTAATGTAAATTAGTATATCATATATACAATTATACACTAAATTATTAAATCAACACTTGACTTAATAATCCAGTTATATCTCATATAACCGACTAACATCCAATGTATCGACTTATCGAATCAACACTTGATTCGATAACCCGGCTATATCTCATATAACCGACCGATACAAAAAGTCGCGAGAATAGAATACGGTATCACATACACGCATTATTCTCGGTCCCGCACATATAACATATGCGCTCCTATTTCGTTTTGCCTGAGCCAGTAAAACCTCTATGTAGGACTCTAAAGACTCGTCAATACGCCGGCAGTAGGTGATGATCACATCAAGCACCCACAAGCCGTCAGCGGTACTAGCTGGACGTAACGGCTACCCGGGTATTGAGCGATCAGAAGATCAGCAAGCAAGCCCGCTCCAACTCCTGTAAAAGCCTAACGGTAACACTTCCCGTACAATCAGGTCTCCCCGTCTGATATGTCGCATATCAAGTCTAGGGGTGGTAAACGTCAGACCCCAATAACCGATAAGTCGTGCCGATATGAGACTCATAACGGGTCGAGAAACTACTGGTAACACTTACCAGTAAATCTCTAAATCAGCCCTGGCCAGGGACTTCCCTGTTATGGCCAATCGAGCACAGCGCAACATCAACCCCCAATACCGGGAGAGACGAAACCCCTCCTATCGCTCATTGCCTCCATGTGACTCGGGACCGTACCCAAAAACCACCATTTTGCATGCCCTCTTGGATGTGGTACGGTGGAAATCAAAGCACGGTGGGAATCACACAAGACTCTATGACGATCTCGGGTCTACAGACTAACCTGCACAAGTGTCACCAGAGAACTGCCATCTGACGTGAGGTATAATACCATCTGGGAGTTCTCGGCGAGTCCGTCCAGTGTACCCGGTCTCCACTGAGCACCCGTATACCATCTCTGATATCAAACACCAATGGATATGGGATCATCCATCGCCTATCTCATGGGTCGAGAAGCGTATACGCTAGTCTACTCTGGTATATCGATGCCCTGTCTCGATACACCTACGACTAGGAACATTAAAGGATGTACTTATGGACTACCATGGCCCCACTAGTATGATCTGCATCATAGTCCTGGTAGTCAAGTACACATCCTAAGGGCTTTACCAACATGTAACTATAAGACAGTATCAAGAGACAAGTATACATATTAAGATAAAGAGCAACCAGATAGCATACTATCATATCGAGCAAGAAAGTCCTCTCTATATATGTCCAAGCATCCAATATAATATACATCATCTGTACAATACTGGCCTCTAGGGCATACATACAACTAACACCAGTCTATTCTGGAGTATCGATACCCTGTCTCGATAATCCTACGACTAGGGACCAAAATAAGGATGTGCTTGTAGACTACCCAGCCCCCACTAGTGTGATCGCCATCACAACGCCGGTAGTCAAGCAAAGATCCTAGGGGCTCCATCAATATGTATTAGCGATATGTTAAAAGAAACATATACACATATTAAGATAGAAACAAACCAAGTAGCATACTACTATATCGAGTAAGACTGTCGTAAACCCGTGTATATATTCCAAGCTTCCAAAATGTATTTTACAAACTAGTACTATACAATAATGGCCTCTAGGACATACATATCCAGCAATCTCCCACTTGCACTAAAGGCCAGTAATTGGTGTACCGCATACCCAACGTCTGCACTAAGGCCAGCTGCTGGCGTACCGCATACCCAATAGCTCAAAAAGTCGCTCGAACTGTGTTTGAGGGAGGGCCTTTGTCAATGGATCCGCTGTGTTGTCTTTTGTGTCCACTCTCCGTACCTCGATTTCCTGGCGATCAATGATCTCCCTGATCAGGTGATACCGCCTTAAGATGTGTCTGGACTTCTGATGGGACCTTGGTTCCTTTGCTAAAGCTATAGCCCCATTGTTATCGCAATACAAAGGTATTGGGTCAACAATGGACGGAACCACTTGAAGTTCACTAATGAACTTCTTAATCCAGACCGCCTCTTTTGCGGCATCGCTTGCAGCAATGTATTCAGCCTCCATCGTCGAGTCTGCGACGGTATCCTGTTTGGAACTCCTCCAACACACCTGTTAGTTATATGTATGCCCTAGAGGCCATTACTGTACATTGGATGTATATTGTAGTGGATGCTGGGACATATATATAGGGAGGACTTTCTTGCTCAACATGATAGTATGCTATCTGGTTACTCTTTGTCTTAACGTGTATACTTTCTATCTCTCTATTGCATGTTGATAAAATCCTTAGGATGTGTACTCGACTTCCAGGAATATGATGAAGATCATACTAGTGGGGCCTGGATAGTCCATGAGTACATCCTTGAAATGTTCCTAGTCGTGGGAATATCGAGACGGGGCATCGATATTCCAGAGTAGACTAGCGTATATCTTCTCGACCCATGTGATGGGCGATGGATGATCCCATATCCATTGGTGTTTGACATCAGAGGTGGTATGCGGGTGCTCAGTGGAGACTGGGTACACCGAACGGACTCGCCGAGAACTCCCAGATGGTATTATACCTCACGTCAGATGGCAGTTCTCTGGTGACACTGGTACAGCTTAGTCTGTTGACCCGAGATCGTCATAGAGTCTTGTGTGTCTCCCACTGTGCTTTGATTTCCACCCTACCATGGCTCTACTGAGTTGTGCAAACGGGTGGTTGTTGGGTACAGTCCCGATTCACATGGAGGCAATGAGCGATAAGAGGGGATTCGTCTCTCCCGGTATTGGGGGTTGATGTTGCGCAATGCACGACTGGACATAACAGGAAATCCCTGGCCAGGGTTGCAGTGATATACTGGTAAGAGTTATCAGTAGTTTCACGATTGTTATGGACCTTATATCGGCATGACTTATCAAGATATTGGGGTCTGACGTTTACCACCCCTAGGCGAGATATGCGACATATCAGACGAACTGACCGGACTGTACGGTAGTGTTACTGGTTGGATTCACAGGAGTGTGAGCGGGCTAGCTCGTCGATCTTCTGATCGCTCAATACCCGGGTGGCCGTTACGTTTGGCAGACCGCTTGCGGCTTGTGGGTGTTTGATATGATCATCACCTGCTACCGGCGTATTGACGAGTCTTTAGAGTCCTACACAGAGGTTTTCCTGGCTCGAGCAAAACGAAAGAGGAGCGCATATGAGATATGTGCGGGGCCGAGAATAATACCAGTATGAGATACTGGATTCTATTCTCGCGATTTGTAACATTGATCGGTTATATGTGATATAGCCGGGTTATCGAATCAAGTGTTGATTCGATAATTTGTTACTATTCATATTAGTCGGTTATATGTGATATGACCGGATCGTTAAATCAAGTGTTGATTTAATGATTTAATGTATAATTATATATTTGATATATTACTTTACATTAACTAATATTGGTTCACTTAAGATGGTTTTTCACACTTGTTGTGCACATTGTATATGTGATATATTTTCATGTGCACTTGATTGTATCATATTTGTTCCTACTAGCTAACTTGAGTTTATGTAAGGATCAAACCATGGTTGAATAATGGTTAGGGTTTTCTTTTAAATTATCCATTCATTCATTTGTAACGAATAGTGGGGGGGGCAAGAATAAAATGGTGGCTATATTTTATCCTTCATGAAATTGACAAAGCCTTGAAGCTTACACCATTTTGTCTCTTGACTTTGACCCAACCATACATCCAACCATGGTTCCATCTCTACATCTAACCATGGTTACCATTATGATACATTTGATTATTCTTACACCATTTCTCATGAGATTCTTCTTGTCCATTCATGTTCCTTCATGCTTCTTCTTCTTCATCAAGAAGAAGAAAGCTAGAAACCTCCAATGGTGAAATGATCAAATGAGTGAGAAAACAAAATCTAAAGTCAACCCATCTCCTCTTTCTTCATTCTCTACAACATGCCTTGTTGAAGAGTGTGTTGTCTTCATAAGTTCTTGACTTGGTGAAGGCGGAGCTCGAGTTTGAGATGCCTCGACGTAGATCTTCTTCGGCATCGTAGTCTTCGACTTAGCCCGATTGTTTCTCCGACGAAACCATCACCGGAGTCCGGGATCCGACGATCAAAGCGAAGGGACATCGTCATGGAGCAATGGAGGTGGAGCAAAGAAACTACAAAGGTTGTATTTTCTTCACTCATTAGTTATGTTGATAACTAGTTGCTTCTTCTTCGTCTAAACTCTAGCCAACGATCCGTATAAGGGTTCTTCGGCACATGTAAAATTTTTGTTTGGCATGGTTGATGCCTTGTGACAACCCCTTGATGTGCCCCGGAACCCTACAGTGGTATCAGAGCCAAGCTAGAGCCTTAGGTGATCCGTGGACGGAGTTAGAAATCCGATCGAACCGAAACCCCATTGCAAAATCGCTCTCTGTACTTTTTTCAAAACTGTTGAATTTTGTGAATTAAAAATATGCAGAAAAATAAGCAGGAAAAACTAAGAATTACTGTGAAATTTGGTCGACTAATTCAATAATTGGAGCGCGGAACCGCCGCGAAACCAGGGTTTTGGCGGCCCTTCCGCGGCCCAAATTTGGAGTTAGTCCCTCAAATTTCATATATTTATTCTTAGGTCCTTTCTTGGCAATTTTTTATGTGAATTTTTAATTCTACTCAAGTGTTGAGTTTTCTAGGGTTTTTATTGGGGATTCGTTAATTTGATCGGATAATTTAACTTCGTTTATGTCTTTTCCGGATATTTTAGAAACTGTTAAAAAGTTCGACCGAATATAAATACCCATTTTTTCCCCTGTCGGAAAATTTCCAAGTGTTGGATTTTTCCGTGGTATAAAGACGTTCTAAGTAGTGCAAGTAACGTGATGGTCCCTCTAGAAGAAAACAAACCTTAACTCGATTATGTGACCGTCTTGAACTGCCTTTTGAACCTTCGGGTTTGGGGCAGTACGGCGTGCCACATGTGAGGCGTTGGCTTGACCCTTCTACGGCTGGACCGTTGGTACTGAGGCACGAAGTGAATGTCTTTGAACTTGTTTCATGTGTTGATTTGTTTCGGGAAAACTTGGGTGTTTGACTGTTCGATCGGAAAGTTTGACATTTTCTATTTATCCGGAATGGGATACAATAATTGGAATTCACAAGTAGTTATGAGATAACCGAATGAATGTTATAAACATAGCATTTTAGTCTCACTTGATCGGTTGCCACGGAATTTTGATGTGATCAAAAGTCCGTCGCAATCACGTAGCGTACGCGGATACTCGCCGGGTAAACTTAATAGACAGCCTCACTCCATAGCCCCGACCAAGTGACTGTAGGAGAACCCCGTCGCCGAAAGCATCCGTTCGGGTGCTCCCGGTAGCGGTGTTCCGCCTTGGTGCACTTTGTCGACGGCGTCGGGGGTGCGGCCGCCTACTAAAGTTTGCGACGAGCATTCGATCAGGTTTTCGGGAATCTTGTTGAATTGCCCGACTTGATATTGAAAAATGTTTTCGATAATGAGACTAAAATGCGGGGTTTATAATTGTTAGGCATGCGATGTCTAAGTAATTCATTTGATTAGGCATGTGATGTCTAAAGAGATTGCGGATTCCAACTGTTGTAGTTTTACACTTTCTTTTCTGTGACCGTAAGTGTAATATGTGATATCGCCGTTTTCGTTGCTATATGCCAACGACAATTGGGATGCGCATATTTACTTACGTTGATGACATGTGATGTTATGTGTTGCTGGATATGTTATATTGGATCGTCGTGTTTGAATAGCCGGGGGTTTTTATGTGAGATGAGTGTTTTTCATTTTCATTCATGTAAAAACTTGTATGTAATATTCTTTTATTTGGGGCACTTCCATGTTGCGGAAGATGTCACCGGTTGTATATTATTTACTTTTCCGCACTAGGATAGACCCAAGGAGGAGGGCACAAGTAACCGGGTTCTGGAGTCCAGTGGGAGACCAACTCGAGGAGTCGAGTCTGGGTCTCCTAACTCTAGAATTGGTAGGGTTGCTTGCCGCTCTCGTAGGGGTCTAGGGGTGTGGGTTTGGCTATTCATCACGACCGTGGAATCCGTGTTTTATACTGGCTCATATTGAAAACACGGACGTCCTAGTATATCCAATATTTCATATGTTTCTTTCTGCTGCGTTATCTGTGATGTGATCATGTGATATGTTCTGTGATGGATACTGTATATAGTATATATGATATATTATATAGACGTTACTTATGTTTTACACCCGCGCTAGCCCTGCCCTGCTCTGTCGTTAGTTACCTAACCTAACGGTGCACGAGGGGACATCGAGGCGAATGCGGATGGCATAAGTATACGTCATATCTATCTGTGATGTTTAGGTAAATTTAAAAGATGGGACTTCATTAATGTGATTAATGAAAGAATAGAAACCTAAAGATGTTGTGGAATCGAATTTCAAAATAAAACAGATAGCTACAGTTCTTGCTTTGCACAGAGGTATATGTGATATATCCTGCACCTCATTCGATAAGGAAAGGACCGAGATCCCTTCACCGGGAGTGACTCCTTTAGCAACAACTGGCAGATGCTACACACTCGGTTTGGTTTTTGATTGCTTTTAAGAGTTTTTGCTTTGCACAGTGATATATGTGATATATCCCGCACCTCATTCGATAAGGAAAGGGCCGACGATCCCTTCACTGGGAGTGACCCCTTTAGCAAAACTGGAAAGGCCTCAAAATCACTCCATTTCTAAACTTCATTTGATCCTACAACGAGATCAAGTTCAGAGTGTTAAAGGTTTTCATATAAACCATTTCGCAACCCTCCGTCATTTTAGGAAGTAGAGTACTTAGTATTCGTGCTACGTTTGTTGACTTTAGTTAAGGCGTAGTGTACGGTAGCTAAGTGATGTCTTCCTACACTGCATATGATGCAGATTAATTAGGACATTCATGCGACTTTGTTGACCATAGTTAAGGGTCAAATGGGTGGGTCTAATTGATCAAGAAATGACGGGTAGAACTTGACTGGTACTTATGATTTGTTGACCATAGTTAAGGTCATGAGTACTAGGGGTAAAAATTATATCGGGAATTTCAAGTGTTGAAATTTGCAATGAGATTGCATACCTTCTATGCGATAGTTGGATCCCGATACCCACTGCGAGTAAGAGTTACTCCTGGGAGAGTTTTGCACATTGCAATTAGCCGATCAAGTAGGTGACTAGAAAGGTGTTAATGAGGTTACGCCTCTGGGAAAATGAGGTTTTCATTAATTAGGTTCGTGCGAAAGCACGGGGGACCTCCCTCAAAGTACCGACACTGGCCTGGCTGAAAGATTGGCGAACTTGTAGTGTGTAATTAATCCCGGCTAGTCTTTCCTTTTAGGGTTTGAAGGAAGATTTGATAAAAACAGTGGGAGCCATCCTGATTAGATAAAATAAATAACCAATCTAATCTTGCAAGAGCGCACGCAGAGTGTTTTCTTCTCTCTCTCTCCTGGTTGCGATCATATCACGCCTTAATCAAGATAATAATACGGATTATTAACCGAACCCGCTTGTTATACTGAGCTGGGGTAAGTTGGTCCCGCTCCAACTTATAATTGTTATAAGATAGAGCAGGAAATAGGGGAATACCAGATTTCCCATGCCGCCCAAACGAAGAGAGCGCATGCTGATGCATCATCTTCGGGTGTGTTCTTTACAAAGAACTGTTTCTCAGTATCCTCCATATCCTGGGTATTTGATACCGGATAAGGATCCCAGATATGTAATCGTTACATAGGGCTGCAAAAAGGTAGAAAAACTGAGAACGGGTGATAAGTTTCATGAGGCAGAAAACGGCGCAAGTGTTGCAGCCAAGTCTGTTGGTCACTGTCACCCTGTATTACCAATACATTGATTCTGAACAAATGCTATTAGATACCGAACCTGATATACAAAATCATATCGGTCTCTTTATTAAAGAAGGATATAATTTTGTATTGATAGATAATGTTTTGAACATTTCCTATATCAAAAGTTGATCGGTTCAGGCACGTTATCTAAAAGCATTGCAGTTTTAAATCAAACTACAGTTCCTAATATACAGAACACACACAAGAGGAAGAGTTCAGAAATGAACGAATTCTTCTTGAGGTATTGTAGACTAGGTCATATCAATGCGACCCGACTAGCTGGAGTTACATGAAGATGCATATTCAAATCAGTTTGAATTTATATCTTGTGAAACTCGCCAGTCATGTCACAAAGATAAGATGACCACAGCCCTGTTTATTGAAAACAGAGAAAGAGTTAGTGAACTCTTGGGATGATACATGTTGATGTATGTAGGTCCCCAGTCTACACATGCCAGGACTGGTTCTTTATACTTCATTATATTCTCTGATAAATCTCTCAAGATTCAGTCGTATGTTCCTGTTGAAACATAAGTCCGAACCTTTTGAGGTACTCACAGAATATAAGTTGCAAGTAGAGAACCAAAATACGGGTATAAGTATTATGTCCTATGATGTAATCAAGGAGGAGAATACTTGAGCATGGAATTCCTGGACTATTCTAAAGCAGAATGAGATTCTCTCTCAGCATTACTCCTCCGTATACACCATAGCAGAATGGTATATTGGGGTGGAGCAGATACACCCTATTTGATATGGTGTGCTCTATGATGAGTACTACTGAGTCACCTATTTCTTTATGGGAGTTGTGCACTTGAGAAGTTGCATACCTATTGAATAGGGTTCTAATCAAATCTGTTGCCTACCATTTCATATGTGATATGGAAAGAGCCCATGTCTTAAGCTAGTTAAGATTTTGGGGTTGTCCGGCCTATGTCTAAAGGCAAAATTCGGACAAGCTCGAGGCAAGATCTATTATGTAAAACTGGAAATGTTCCAGCTATACAAATTGGAGCTGATGATTTGATGGAACCAAAGGATTCAGTAGATTCCAACGAACCTCACCCTCTCCGCCGATCTAGCAGGGTTCCTCACCCACATGAGAGATACTTCGGTTTCTCGATGACAGTGGGAGAAAGGATTGCATCATGAGATGATGACCCAACTAGTTTCGAGCTGGCCATCAGGAGTGAGACTCTGTAAGAATGGCTGGATGTTTAACGATCTGAGATGGAATCCATGTACACCAGCAAAGTATGGACTTTAGCTGCTATATCTGAAGGGTTAAATCCCCATCAGGAGCAAGTAAATCTTGAGAAGATTACTTGGTGTAGATGGAAAAGTTGAGACTTTCAAAGCTAGGCTTGTTAAAGGTTTTCGTCATCGGCCAGGCGTGGATAATGATGAAACATTTTCCCAGTAGCTATGCTTAAGTCTATCCAGATCCTACTTACCACGGCTACATACCATGACTACGATATCTGGCGGTTGGGTGCCATGACTGCTTTTCTAAATACTGATTTAGAAGAGAACGTCTATAAGTACACAGCCAGAGGGCTTCGTAGACAGTGGGAGCAGCGGAAACGTGTGCAAGATGCTTTATAGGATAAAGCAGGCATCGCGGAGTTAGAACATCTGTTTTGATGTGGTAGTCAAAGAAGTTGACATCATCAAAATGGTAGATGAACCTTGTATAAACAAAAAGGTAGTAGGGAGTATGGTACTGATCCAAGTAGAGTACGTGGATGACATACTCATGATAAGAAAGGAGTTTCTTATGCTACGCTCGATCAATCTCCGTTTATCATAAAGATTCTCCGTGTAGGATCAAAATAATACCTACTAAATCCTGGGTTTTGGATCTATGAGATAGATCTAAATGGATGTTAGAATACTCACTAGATGTAGTGAGATGGTATCAATCGATCCTGGGGAGAATCACTGGAAAGGTTCCAGGGTGATAAGGACGACTGAATGTCAGTCACAGGCATTGTCTTTCCCCTCAGTAAAGGGACGGTATGTTGGAAGAGTTCCAAGCTAGATACCGTGGCATACTAGAAGATAAAGGCTGGATACATCGCTACTTAAGATGCTACCAAAGAGGAAGTCTGGGTGTGTAATGGTTCATAAGATGAACTTAGTTCCTCCCATTGTATGACAATGGAGTTGTGGCTTATGCCAAGGAACGTCCGTCCCATCAGTGATCCAGACATATTCTAAGGCAGTATCACCTGATCATGGAGATGATTGATCTCCAGGGTGATCGAGGTTAGGAGAGTAGACTCAGAGGATAACACAGCGGATCCACTCACGAAGGCCTTTTCCCAAAGAGAGACTTTTATGGGATGGTTGAGTATGAGATACTGCAACCACTGCTACAGATGGCCCTAGTGCAAGTGGGAGATTGTTAGTTATATGTATGCCCTAGAGGCCATTACTGTACATTGGATGTATATTGTAGTGGATGCTGGGACATATATATAGGGAGGACTTTCTTGCTCAACATGATAGTATGCTATCTGGTTACTCTTTGTCTTAACGTGTATACTTTCTATCTCTCTATTGCATGTTGATAAAGCCCTTAGGATGTGTACTCGACTTCCAGGAATATGATGAAGATCATACTAGTGGGGCCTGGATAGTCCATGAGTACATCCTTGAAATGTTCCTAGTCGTGGGAATATCGAGACGGGGCATCGATATTCCAGAGTAGACTAGCGTATATCTTCTCGACCCATGTGATGGGCGATGGATGATCCCATATCCATTGGTGTTTGACATCAGAGGTGGTATGCGGGTGCTCAGTGGAGACTGGGTACACCGAACGGACTCGCCGAGAACTCCCAGATGGTATTATACCTCACGTCAGATGGCAGTTCTCTGGTGACACTGGTACAGCTTAGTCTGTTGACCCGAGATCGTCATAGAGTCTTGTGTGTCTCCCACTGTGCTTTGATTTCCACCCTACCATGGCTCTACTGAGTTGTGCAAACGGGTGGTTGTTGGGTACAGTCCCGATTCACATGGAGGCAATGAGCGATAAGAGGGGATTCGTCTCTCCCGGTATTGGGGGTTGATGTTCCGCAATGCACGACTGGACATAACAGGAAATCCCTGGCCAGGGTTGCAGTGATATACTGGTAAGAGTTATCAGTAGTTTCACGATTGTTATGGACCTTATATCGGCATGACTTATCAAGCTATTGGGGTCTGACGTTTACCACCCCTAGGCGAGATATGCGACATATCAGACGAACTAACCGGACTGTACGGTAGTGTTACTGGTTGGATTCACAGGAGTGTGAGCGGGCTAGCTCGTCGATCTTCTGATCGCTCAATACCCGGGTGGCCGTTATGTAGGGCTTGCCTAGCACCTCGTCAAGAGTTCGTTAGCATCACACATGCCATAATCAAAAATTTAGAGGTGTTAAGTTAACCCGACAAGAATCGAAACTAGAAGTTTTAGGGATTATACAACTAAACATCATATGCAATTGTAAAACTATCACTAAGAGGAAAGATTACAACCTTTGTAGATCTCCCTCGGTGACTCCTTGGCACTATGAGAGTTTGGAACGGATCGATGGTAGCCTTCCTTGTCCACGATGATCCACCCGAAGTCCCTTTGCCCAAAGCTCCTTACCTTACTTGTTTCGCAAACGAAGTAGAGTAAACACCCTACACAAATCGGCTAGAGGTGTGTAGTATGATGATGTGGTTTATGTTCTTCAATTAAAATCCTTTCTTTTGTCAATCTTCACTCAAGAGAGAAATCTAGAGAGGAAGAAGAAGATAATGGTGGCTTGAGCTTTCTTTCATATCGCATATGATAACTTGTATTTTTCACACCCTTGCACTCAATTTTTTTCCTTGTTGTGTGCTTCTTGTTTCATATCACATATGAAGCTATTTATAGTGATAATAAAGGAATAATCACCATTATTCCATTACCACCATAATTATGAGTGGAAATTCTTTTCCTAAAGAATTAAGCATGGTGGAAATTCTTTTTACTAAGTTAAATAAAGATTACCCACTAAGAAATAATGGAGCATTAGTGGATATTCTTTATATTAACTTAAAATGATAAATACAAATTAAAAGCTTCAATATAAGTCTTATATTGCCATCATTCTTGTATCATCAACCATGATACTATGTATGCATGTATGAGTCCATGCACATCATCATGTGCATACATGCATGCATACAAAAGGATTTACTTAAAGGATTAATCTAAATGTAATTAGTTAAATCAATACTTGATTTTACCAAACCGGTCATATCTCATACGATCGGACAAATAGAAAATGCCCGATTAATATACGTTATCACATAACCGTATTTAATCGGGTCCCGCGCATATCTCATATGCACACCACATCGTTTTGCCTGAGCCAGGAAACTTCATTGTGGGACTCTAAGACTCGTCAATACGCCAGCAGTAGATGATGATCATATCAAACATCCACAAGCCGCAAGAGGTCAGCTAAACATAACGGCCACCCGGGTATTGAAACGATCAGAAGAAAACCAGCGAAGCTGTAAAAACTCCCGTCGAGCCAACTGGCAACACTTACCGTACAGTCCGGTCTCTTCGTCAGATATGCTGCATATCAAGTCTAGGGATGGTATCGTCGACCCCAGTAACTCAATAAGTCATGCTGGTGTATGGCTCATAACAGATTGAGAAACTACTGATAACTCTTATCAGTGAATCTCAGCAGCCCTGGCCAGGGACTTCATGTTATAGCCAATCGAGCATAGCACAACATCAACCCCCAAATACCGGGAGAGACGAAACCCCTCCTATCGCTCATTGCCTCCATGCGCCTCGGGACTGTACCCAAAGACCACCTGTTTGCACGACTCAGTAGAGCCGTGGTAGGGTGGAGATCAAAGTATAGTGGGAGGACACACAAGACTCTATGACGATCTCGGGTCTACAGACTAACCTGTACCAGTGTTCCTGAGAACTGCTATCCGACGATAGATATAATACCACATAGGAGTTCTCTGTGAGTCCGTTCAGTGTACCCAGTCTCCACTGAGCACCCGCATACAATCTTTGGTGTCTCCTCACCAGATGGATATGGGATCATCCATCGCCCATCATATGGGACAAGAATAGTATACGCTAGTCTACTCTGGAATATCGATACCCTGTCTCGATACACCCTCGACTAGGAACAGTTCAAGGATATGCTTATAGACTACATGTGCCCCACTAGTATGATCCGCATCATAATCACAGTAGTCAAGCATATATCCTTTGGGCTTTATCAACATGTGTAAATGATTAAATCTACATGTACAGATAAAGTAAACCAGATAGCGTACTATCATTTTGAGCAAGAAATTCATCTATCTCCATAGATAATATGTCCAAGTTTCCACTATCCATATAATGGCCTTTAGGGCATACAAATTACTAACAATCTCCCACTTGCACTAAGGCCAGTTATTGGCGTATCTCATACCCAACATTTCAAACAGTCGCTCATGCTGCGGCTGTGGAAGTGCCTTGGTGAATGGATCCGCTGTGTTATCCTTTGTATCTACTCTCCGAATCTCGATCTCCTGGCGATCCACTATCTCTCGGATCAGATGATATCTCCTTAGGATGTGTCTAGATTTCTGATGGGACCTTGGTTCTTTAGCTAATGCTATAGCTCCATTATTATCGCAATATAATGGTATTGGATCAACAATGGTTGGAACTACTCCTAGTTCCGCAATGAACTTCTTCATCCAGACGGCTTCCTTAGCAGCATCACTTGCAGCAATATACTCAGCTTCCATCGTGGAGTCTGCAACGGTGTCCTGTTTGGAACTCTTCCAACTAACCGCTCCTCCATTTAGGGTAAATACAAACCCTGAGATTGATTTACTGTCATCCTTGTCACTTTGGAAGCTTGAATCGGTAAAGGCCTCCATCTGGAGATCCCCATTACCATACACCAAGAACAATTCTTTAGTCCTTCGTAAGTACTTAAGAATGTTCTTCACTGCTATCCAATGTTTCTCCCCTAGGTTGGATTGATACCTGCTTACTACAGCCAGTGCATAAGCCACATCAGGGCGGGTACACAACATCGCATACATTATAGATCCCACGGCTGAAGCGTAGGGTATAATGCTCATGCGAGCTCTCTCTTCATCAGTCTTCGGACAGTAATCCTTAGAGAGAGTGATTCCATGACTAGCAGGCAAGGCACCACGCTTGGAATCTTCCATACTAAACCTCTTTAGAATGGTGTCTATGTACTTTGATTGGGACAGTCCCAATAACCTCTTGGATCTATCTCTATAGATCCTAATGCCCAAAATGCGCGAGGCATCACCCAGGTCCTTCATGGAGAACCTTTGTGATAAGAATAGTTTGACCGATTGTAGCATAGGAACATCATTTCCTATCAGGAGAATGTCATCAACGTACAATACGAGGAATGTGACAGTACTCCCTACAATCTTTTTATAAATACATGGTTCATCTTCATTTCTGACAAAATCAAACTCTTTGATTGTATCATCAAAGCAGATGTTCCAGCTCCTTGAGGCCTGCTTTAATCCATAGATGGATTTAAGCAATCTACATGCTTTCCCGCCGCTCCCACTATCAATGAAGCCCTCTGGCTGATCCATAAAAACGCATTCTTCTAAATCACCATTTAGAAATGCAGTTTTCACGTCCATCTGCTATATTTCATAATCATAGTGAGCAGCAATAGCAAGTAGGATCCTAATGGATTTAAGCATTGCTACCGGAGAGAAAGTTTCATCATAGTCCAAGCCTGGTCTTTGACGAAAACCTTTCGCTACAAGCCTTGCTTTATAGGTCTCTACCTGTCCATCTACACCAATCTTTCTCTTAAAGATCCATTTGCACCCAACGGGTTTTATCCCAGGAGGTGCAACGTCCAAAGTCCATACTTTGTTGGTGTACATTGACTCCATTTCAGATCTCATTACTTCCAGCCATTTCACTGAGTCACCACTCGTGATAGCTTGCTGAAAACTAGTAGGGTCATCATCATCCATGATGCAATCTTCTCTATCACCATCTATGAGAAACCCATAGTATCTCTCTGGTGGGTGAGAAGTTCTACTAGACCTCCTGAGCGGCTGAGGTTCTTGAAGTTCTACTGCAACATCAGTTTCAACCAATTCCTCCTGAGCAATTTGTGTCTCTAGAACCTCTTCTAGTTCTACCACATTGCCATTAGTACTTTCCGTAAAGAACTCATTTTCCAAAAATGTGGCATGCTGAGCAACAAACACCTTTTGTTCCTCTTTGTGGTAGAATAGATATCCATATGAATGTTTTGGATACCCCACAAATTTACACATGACCGATCGTGTCTCGAGTTTGTCTGGATTCTGCTTTTTAACAAAAGCCGGACAACCCCAAATCCTAAACCTTTTAAGAGATGGTCTCTTTCCATTCCACATCTCATATGGAGTGGTAGACACGGTCTTGGTTGGCACCCTGTTCAATAGATACATTGCTGTCTCCAATGCATGTCCCCAAAAGGAAAGCGGTAACTCAGCATCACACATCATGGATCGTACCATATCCAATAGGGTACGATTCCTCCGTTCTGACACACCATTGTGCTGCGGTGTGTAAGGAGGAGTGAGCTGAGAGAGAATCCCATTCTCTTTTAAGAAGTCTAGAAACTCTGTAATTAAATACTCTCCACCTCGATCCGATCGAAGTTTCTTGATGCTCAAGCCTGTTTGCTTCTCTACTTCAAGTTTATACTCTTTGAATTTCTCAAAAGCTTCAGATTTGTGCTTTATCAAAAAGACGTGTCCGAATCTTGAGAAATCATCAGTAAAAGTGATGAAGTATGAAAAACCACCTCTTGCAAGTGTAGACATTGGTCCGCATACATCACTATGTATGAGGCTTAAGAGTTCACTAGCTCTCTCTCCGTGTCCACTAAACGGAGTTTTGGTCATTTTACCTTTGATACAAGACTGGCAAGTCGCATAAGATTTATATTCAAACGTATTCAAATATCCATCTTTATGTAGCTTGTTTAGTCTTGTTTCGTTAATATGACCAAGTCTACAATGCCAAAGAAAAGCTTCATTTATATCTGAAAACTTTCTTTTACTAGTATGTTGTATATTGAAAACTGTGTGTTGGTTCAGGATGTAAATACCGTTATTTAATGTACCAAACCCAATCAACTCTTGATTCAGGTTAATGTTCATAACATTATTTTGCAACATAAAATGATATCCTTCATTGTCCAACAAAGAAACGGATATAATGTTACACAGCATACTTGGTACAAAATAACACGGATTCAAAACCATAATACTTCCTGAAGGCAACCCTAGATGATACTCTCCCACGGATACAGCATGTATATTGGAACCATTTCCAACCCGCAGAGTATGATCTCCAACTTTTAAAACTCTACTATTTCTCAATCCCTGCATACAATTGCAGATGTGAGAACCAGAACCGGTATCCAATACCCAGGATGCAGAGTTTAAAGAAAAACAGTTTTCAGTTACAAACACACCTGAAGTGGAAGCATCAGCATGCTTCTTCTTCTTGAGATCAGCAAGATATTCAGCACAGTTGCGTTTCCAATGTCCTGACTTTTTACAGTAAAAACATTCTCCTTTTCCACTTCCCATAGCCCCCACTTTGTCTTTCCCCTTCGCCTTTCTAACTCCACCTTTCTGTTTGATGGACTTCTTCTTCTTCTTTCCCTTGGCCTTAGCTTTTGGGAATGAAGAGGAAGATGGCCCAGCAACCAGAGCGGGAGTCCTTGCCGTTTTCAATGTGTTCTCTGCACTTCTCAACATATTGAGAAGTTCAGGCAATGATTTCTCCAAACCATTCATATTGAAATTTACTATGAACGGAGCAAAGGCAGGGGGGAGAGACTGAAGAACAATATCCGTATATTGCTCATTATCCATGGTCCATCCCAGACCCTCAAGTTCTTCAATAAGACCAATCATTTTCAAAACATGGTCTCCAACTGATGTACCAGCGGCCATTCGCATCTGAAACAGCTTTCTAGATGCCTCGTATCTCAAGGTACGAGTTTGCTCTTCATACAACTCCTTTGTGTGAAGAAAGATGGATTGCACATCCATATTCTCGTGTTGCTTCTGATGGATATTGTCCATAGAAGCAAGCGCGAGGCACTTGGCCGTGTTGCAGTCAATTTCCCAAGTTTTCCGGATCTCCCTATCCGCGACAGATGATTCAGGTCCTGGGACGGGTGGGGCTTCAGTATTGAGAACATATGATACCTTATCATATGAGAGTGCAATGTTCAAGTTCCTCAACCATTCTTTATAATTTGGTCCTGTCAGTTTATTTTTCTCAAGTAGAAGCTTAAGTCCTGACATCTGTAATTGTCATTCGGAGAGAGAAAAAGATACACTTAGCGAATTGCTCTTTCAAAGAATTAGATTGGTTATTATTTTATCTAATCAATGTCTCCCACTGCTTTTAATCAAATTTTCTTTCAAAACCTGAAAAGAAAACTAGCCAGGAAAGTTTTCCTGGAAGTAACACTTACTTACAGTGAGATCGAGATCCAACTATCATATAGATGGTATGCAATCTCATTGCAAATTTCAACTCTTGAAATTCCCGATATGGTTTTTACCCCTAGTCACTTATGACCTTGGCTATGGTCAACATATCATAAGTACTAGTCAAATTCTACCCGTCATTTCGTGATTAACTAGACCCACCCATATGACCCTTGACTATGATCAACATAATCACATGAATGTCCTAACTAATCGCATCATATGCTTTGTAGGAAGACATCACTTAGCTACCGTACACTACGCCTCGGCTATGGTCGACATACGTAGCACGAATACTAAGTACTCTGCTTCCTAAAATGACGGAGGGTTGCGGATGGTTTTTAAGAAAACCTTTAACGCTTTGAACTTGATCTCGTTGTAGAATCAAACGGTTAAGAAAAGGAGTGGCTTAAGCTCCGCATATTCTTGAAACTTGCATTTTTCATAAAAAGCCGAGTTTGTTTCAAATCCGATTCTACAACATCATTAGGTTTCTTTTCTTTACATTAATCTCATTAATGTGATCCCATCATTTAAGTTCCTAAGCCATCACAGAATAGAACGTATACTTATACCATCCGCATTCGCCACAGTGTCCCGTTATGCACCGTTAGGTTACTTAACTAACGGCATAGCGGGGCGGGACTAGCGCGGGTGTAAAATATAAGCAACGTTTATTATATATCATATATATAATAATAATCCATTCGTCTCAGATACTAAGTAATCACATTACAGAATATCAACAGCAGAAGCATATAAAAGGATATCTAGGACGTCCGTATTTTGTATCGAGCCAACAATAGAAAATACGGATTCCACGGTCGTGATGAATAGCCAATCCCACACCCTTAGACCCCTACGAGAGCGGCAAGTGATCCCGCCAATTCTAGAGTTTAGGAGACCCGGTCTCGACTCCTCGAGATGGCCTCCCACTGAACCCTAGAACCCGGTCACTTGTGCTCCCCTCCTTGGGTCTATCCTAATGCGGAAAAGTAAATAATATACAATTGATTTTACATGAATGAAAAATAAAACTCTCATCTCACATAAAAACCCCCGGCTATTCAATCGCGACAATCCTGCTCATCATATCTCAGCAACACATAATATCTCATATCATCAACGTAAGTAAGTATGCGTGTCCCGATTGTCGTTGACGTATAGCAACGAAAACGGTGATACACCACATACTACACTTACGGTCACAGAAAATAAAATGAAAAACTACAACATTTGGAATCCACAATCAACTTAGACATCATAAATTCGAAATATCACATACTTCGTATTTCATGCCTAACTATATGAATTCCACATATTGTATCACATTTCAGATAAATAAACAATGTTAAATTCTTCGATCGAATAAACAAACGCCCTAGATTTCCCAAACTGCACAACACTTGAGCCGAGTTCAAAAATTTCTAGAACATGCCACAGCCCCTTATGGACCAACCGTAGAAGGGCCAAACCAACGCCTCACATGTGGCAACGCTAAACTACCAAAAACCCTAAGGTTCGGTGATAGTTTTGACGGTCACATAATCGAGTTATGGTTATGTTCTTCTAGAGTGTCCATAGATGCGCTTGCATGTTTTTCGAAGGTTTTGAACTAGGGAAAAATCCAACACTTGGAATTTTTCCAATACGGGAAAAACTGTGTTTGTAATATTCGTTCAAACATTTTAACAAGTTCTAAAAATCTGAAAATCTGAACGAAGTTAAACTTTTTCCAATCGAATCACCAAAACCAATTTATCTCCAGAATACTCAACACTTGAGTATGTTTTTAAATATTCCAGAGGCATGTACTAATTAAATCAGGTATTCTGCAATAAAAAATTTTTCATGATGCTACAGTACGGACGCTAAAGCGCCGCCAAAACCATGTTTTGGCCGCCCTTCCGCCGCGCTTTAGAGAGATCGTTCAAAAATTTTTTCATGGTAATTCTTAGATTTTCCTGCTGATTTTTTTAGGACATTTTAATTTGGAAAAATCCAATTTTCAAAAAATTTCCAGAGAGCTGTCAAAATTGATGTTTTGCGGTTCGATCGGACGTTTAATTTCGCCTACGCATCGCCTAATGCTCTAGCTTGGCTCTGATACCACTGTAGGGCTTGCCTAGCACCTCGTCAAGAGTTCGTTAGCATCACACATGCCATAATCAAAAATTTAGAGGTGTTAAGTTAACCCGACAAGAATCGAAACTAGAAGTTTTAGGGATTATACAACTAAACATCACATGCAATTGTAAAACTATCACTAAGAGGAAAGATTACAACCTTTGTAGATCTCCCTCGGTGACTCCTTGGCACTATGAGAGTTTGGAACGGATCGATGGTAGCCTTCCTTGTCCACGATGATCCACCCGAAGTCCCTTTGCCCAAAGCTCCTTACCTTACTTGTTTCGCAAACGAAGTAGAGTAAACACCCTACACAAATCGGCTAGAGGTGTGTAGTATGATGATGTGGTTTATGTTCTTCAATTAAAATCCTTTCTTTTGTCAATCTTCACTCAAGAGAGAAATCTAGAGAGGAAGAAGAAGATAATGGTGGCTTGAGCTTTCTTTCATATCGCATATGATAACTTGTATTTTTCACACCCTTGCACTCAATTTTTTTCCTTGTTGTGTGCTTCTTGTTTCATATCACATATGAAGCTATTTATAGTGATAATAAAGGAATAATCACCATTATTCCATTACCACCATAATTATGAGTGGAAATTCTTTTCCTAAAGAATTAAGCATGGTGGAAATTCTTTTTACTAAGTTAAATAAAGATTACCCACTAAGAAATAATGGAGCATTAGTGGATATTCTTTATATTAACTTAAAATGATAAATACAAATTAAAAGCTTCAATATAAGTCTTATATTGCCATCATTCTTGTATCATCAACCATGATACTATGTATGCATGTATGAGTCCATGCACATCATCATGTGCATACATGCATGCATACAAAAGGATTTACTTAAAGGATTAATCTAAATGTAATTAGTTAAATCAATACTTGATTTTACCAAACCGGTCATATCTCATACGATCGGACAAATAGAAAATGCCCGATTAATATACGTTATCACATAACCGTATTTAATCGGGTCCCGCGCATATCTCATATGCACACCACATCGTTTTGCCTGAGCCAGGAAACTTCATTGTGGGACTCTAAGACTCGTCAATACGCCAGCAGTAGATGATGATCATATCAAACATCCACAAGCCGCAAGAGGTCAGCTAAACATAACGGCCACCCGGGTATTGAAACGATCAGAAGAAAACCAGCGAAGCTGTAAAAACTCCCGTCGAGCCAACTGGCAACACTTACCGTACAGTCCGGTCTCTTCGTCAGATATGCTGCATATCAAGTCTAGGGATGGTATCGTCGACCCCAGTAACTCAATAAGTCATGCTGGTGTATGGCTCATAACAGATTGAGAAACTACTGATAACTCTTATCAGTGAATCTCAGCAGCCCTGGCCAGGGACTTCATGTTATAGCCAATCGAGCATAGCACAACATCAACCCCCAAATACCGGGAGAGACGAAACCCCTCCTATCGCTCATTGCCTCCATGCGCCTCGGGACTGTACCCAAAGACCACCTGTTTGCACGACTCAGTAGAGCCGTGGTAGGGTGGAGATCAAAGTATAGTGGGAGGACACACAAGACTCTATGACGATCTCGGGTCTACAGACTAACCTGTACCAGTGTTCCTGAGAACTGCTATCCGACGATAGATATAATACCACATAGGAGTTCTCTGTGAGTCCGTTCAGTGTACCCAGTCTCCACTGAGCACCCGCATACAATCTTTGGTGTCTCCTCACCAGATGGATATGGGATCATCCATCGCCCATCATATGGGACAAGAATAGTATACGCTAGTCTACTCTGGAATATCGATGCCCTGTCTCGATACACCCTCGACTAGGAACAGTTCAAGGATATGCTTATAGACTACATGTGCCCCACTAGTATGATCCGCATCATAATCACAGTAGTCAAGCATATATCCTTTGGGCTTTATCAACATGTGTAAATGATTAAATCTACATGTACAGATAAAGTAAACCAGATAGCGTACTATCATTTTGAGCAAGAAATTCATCTATCTCCATAGATAATATGTCCAAGTTTCCACTATCCATATAATGGCCTTTAGGGCATACAAATTACTAACACGTTACGTTTGGCAGACCGCTTGCGGCTTGTGGGGTGTTTGATATGATCATCACCTGCTACCGGCGTACTGACGAGTCTTTAGAGTCCTACACAGAGGTTTTCCTGGCTCGAGCAAAACGAAAGAGGAGCGCATATGAGATATGTGCGGGGCCGAGAATAATACCAGTATGAGATACTGGATTCTATTCTCGCGATTTGTAACATTGATCGGTTATATGTGATATAGCCGGGTTATCGAATCAAGTGTTGATTCGATAATTTGTTACTATTCATATTAGTCGGTTATATGTGATATGACCGGATCGTTAAATCAAGTGTTGATTTAATGATTTAATGTATAATTATATATTTGATATATTACTTTACATTAACTAATATTGGTTCACTTAAGATGGTTTTTCTCACTTGTTGTGCACATTGTATATGTGATATATTTTCATGTGCACTTGATTGTATCATATTTGTTCCTACTAGCTAACTTGAGTTTATGTAAGGATCAAACCATGGTTGAATAATGGTTAGGGTTTTCTTTTAAATTATCCATTCATTCATTTGTAACGAATAGTGGGGGGGCAAGAATAAAATGGTGGCTATATTTTATCCTTCATGAAATTGACAAAGCCTTGAAGCTTACACCATTTTGTCTCTTGACTTTGACCCAACCATACATCCAACCATGGTTCCATCTCTACATCTAACCATGGTTACCATTATGATACATTTGATTATTCTTACACCATTTCTCATGAGATTCTTCTTGTCCATTCATGTTCCTTCATGCTTCTTCTTCTTCTTCATCAAGAAGAAGAAAGCTAGAAACCTCCAATGGTGAAATGATCAAATGAGTGAGAAAACAAAATCTAAAGTCAACCCATCTCCTCTTTCTTCATTCTCTACAACATGCCTTGTTGAAGAGTGTGTTGTCTTCATAAGTTCTTGACTTGGTGAAGGCGGAGCTCGAGTTTGAGATGCCTCGACGTAGATCTTCTTCGGCATCGTAGTCTTCGACTTAGCCCGATTGTTTCTCCGACGAAACCATCACCGGAGTCCGGGATCCGACGATCAAAGCGAAGGGACATCGTCATGGAGCAATGGAGGTGGAGCAAAGAAACTACAAAGGTTGTATTTTCTTCACTCATTAGTTATGTTGATAACTAGTTGCTCCTTTTTCGCCTAAACTCTAGCCAACGATCCGTATAAGGGTTCTTCGGCACATGTAAAAATTTTGTTTGGCATGGTTGATGCCTTGTGACAACCCCTTGGTGTGCCTAGGAACCCTACAACACCGCCCCTCCGTTGAGGGTAAACACAAAACCCGAGACAGACTTGCTGTCATCTTTGTCACTCTGGAAGCTTGAATCGGTAAAGGACTCGACCCTGAGGTCTCCTTTACCGTAAACCAGGAACATCTCCTTAGTTCTTCTCAGGTACTTGAGAATGTTCTTCACTGCCGTCCAGTGGTCCTCACCTGGGTCTGACTGATACCGGCTCACCACGCTCAGCGCGTAAGCTACATCTGGTCTTGTACATAGCATCGCATACATTATAGATCCTACCGCCGAAGCGTAGGGTATAGTGCTCATGCAAACCCTTTCCTCGTCAGTCTTAGGAGACATCTTCTTGGAGAGGGTGATTCCGTGCAATGCGGGTGTATTACCGCGCTTGGAATCTTCCATACTAAATCTCTTTAGTACGGTCTCTATGTACCTGGACTGCGAAAGTCCCAGTAATCTCTTGGATCTATCTCTGTAGATCTTGATCCCCAGAATGTACGAGGCATTACCCAGGTCCTTCATGGAGAACCGTTGTGACAAGAATAGCTTGACCGATTGTAGCATAGGAATGTCATTTCCTATCAAAAGAATGTCGTCCACGTACAAGACTAAGAACACGACAGTTCATCCTACAATCTTCTTATAGATACAAGGTTCATCTTCGTTCTTGATGAAATCAAATTGCTTGATTGCCTCATCAAAACAGATGTTCCAGCTCCGCGATGCCTGCTTTAATCCATAAATGGATTTAAGCAACTTGCACACCTTCCCGCTGCTCCCACTAGCTACGAAACCTTCTGGCTGATCCATGTAAACGCACTCTTCCAAATAGCCGTTTAGAAAAGCCGTTTTTACGTCCATCTGCCAGATTTCATAGTCATGGAAGGCAGCAATGGCAAGTAGGATCCGAATGGATTTGAGCATAGCCACTGGAGAAAAGGTTTCATCATAGTCCATACCAGGTTTTTGACGAAAACCTTTTGCAACGAGTCTAGCCTTATAGCTTTCCACCTGCCCATCTACACCAAGTTTCCTTTTGTAGATCCATTTGCATCCAACGGGGTTTACCCCAGGTGGAGCAATATCCAAGGTCCACACTTTATTGGTGTACATGGACTCCATTTCGAATTGCATAGCTTCCAGCCACTTATCAGAGTCCCTACTGATAATGGCCTGCCTGAAACTGGTAGGGTCATCTTCTTCTAAGATGCAATCCTCTCGATCCCCGTTTATGAGAAAACCGTAGTATCTCTCGGGCGGATGAGAAATCCTACAAGATCTGCGGAGTGGCTGAGGTTCATCTAGGGTTATTGAATCCTGAGGTTTTGTCAAATCTTCAGTTTCATTTTGTGGTCGCTGAATTTCCTCCAGTTCTACCGAACTCCCACTAGTTTCTTTAGCAAGAAATTGCCACTCTAAAAAGGTGGTGTGGCGAGATACAAGCACCTTCTGTTCCTCGGTGTGGTAGAACAGATATCCTATAGAGTTCTTAGGATATCCCACAAATTTACATAGAACTGAACGTGCCTCAAGTTTGTCCGGATTTTGTACTTTTACATAGGACGGACAACCCCGTATCTTAATGCGCTTAAGATACGGCCTTTTACCATTCCATATCTCGAATGGTGTCTTAGGCACTGATTTAGACGGAACATCATTCAATAGATATGCCGCTGTCAAAAGCGCATGTCCCTAAAATGAAAGAGGCAACTCGGCACTACTCATCATGGAGCGAACCATATCCAATAGGGTACGATTCCTCCGCTCTGATACACCGTTGTGCTGTGGTCTATAAGGAGGAGTAAGCTGAGAGTGAATTTCATTCTCTTTTAAGTAATCTAGGAATTCCGTGCTTAAGTACTCCCCTCCCCTATCTGATCGGAGGATCTTGATACTTTTGCCAGTCTGGTTCTCTACTTCATTTCTGAATTCCTTGAATTTCTCAAAAGTTTCAGATTTGTGTTTCATCAGATACACATATCCGAACCTAGAGAGATCGTCAGTGAATGTGATGAAGTACAAGAACCCACCCCTTGCATGTATAGACATTGGACCACATACATCACTGTGTATGAGTCCCAAGAGCTCTGCTGCCCTTTCTCCATGTCCGGTGAACGGAGATTTGGTCATCTTTCCTTTGAGACAAGACTGACAAGTTTCATAAGATGAAAACTCGAACGTATTCAAGAGTCCATTTTTATGCAACTTACTTAGTCTTTTCTCTCCGATATGACCAAGTCTACAATGCCATAAGTAGGATTCGTTCGTATCTGAACTCTTCCTCTTGCGTGTGTTTTGTACATTGAGAACTGTATTCTGATTTAGAACGTAGATACCATTACACAGTGTACCTTCTGCAACCAGTACCTTATGAAGGTAGATGTTCATGATATTTCTATCAAGAACAAAGTTATATCCATCTTTATTGAGTAAAGAAACTGATATGATGTTGCAAACCATGGAAGGTACATAGTAGCAATCGTTCAAAATCATAGTATTGCCATTTGGCAACACTAGGTGATATTCACCGACGGCTGCAGCATTAACTTGTGCTCCGTTCGCTACCCTGAGCGACATATCATCAGGTGAAACATTCCTACTTTTTCTCAGTCCCTGCAATAAATTACAGATGTGAGATCTTAATCCGGTATCAAGTACCCAGGAGGTAGGGCTGACCGTAAAGCAGTTCTCAATTACAAGAACACCTGAAGTAGATGCAAAACTATGCTTCTTCTTCAACTGGGTATCCTTGGAATCCATACAATCCTCTTTCCCTTGCTCATACTTATGACTGTTGTGGTAAGTTAGAGCCGAGCCAATGTTCCCCAGCCCCAAATAAGAATTCGGATCGGTTAAGCGATACATTTTATTATCTTGATTAGGGCGTGAAATGGCTGCTACCTGGAGAGAGAGAAAAGAAACACTCAGCGTGCGCTCTTGCAAGATTAGATTGGTTTATTAATTTATCTAATCAGGATGGCTCCCACTGTTTCCTCAAATTCTTCTTCAAACCTTAAAAGAAGAACTAGCCAGGATTAATCGCACGTCACAATACTTGCTTAACCTTTCAGCCAGGCTGGTGTTGGTACTTCGAGGGAGGTTTTCCAACGCTTTCGTGAAGTTCCTTAATTAAATAACCTATTTTCCCTGGAGGCGTAACTCCGCTAACACCGTTCTAGACACCTACTTGGTTTATAACAATGATTGTTAAGTGAAATAATCTCCCGAGAGTAATCCAACTCATCAGTGGGATCGGGATCCAACTATCATCGTGTAATGACCTAGATGGAATCCACTCTAGTCACTACACTCCAGAAGGTATGCTAAATCTGCAAGTTTCAGTTTCTTTAGAAACTCCCGATGTGGTTTTTACCCCTAGGACCCAAGTGACCTTGACTGAGCCAACATATCAAAGGATCCTAGTCAAGTTCAGCCCGTCATTATCTTGATTGCATTAGACCCACCCGTACGAGTACTTGACTGAGCCAAAATGGCCGCACGACTGTCCCAACCAATCGCATTATATGCTACAGAAAAATATTGCATAGCTACCGTTCACTACGCCTCGGCTGAGCACGAAATACGTAGCACGAATACTAAGCAATACTAATCCGAAATGACGGAGGGCTACGGCTGGGTTTTGGCGAAAAAACCTGTTAACGTAATGAACTTGATATAGTTGAAGGAACATAATTGCCTTTTTGAAAATATAGTGGCGAAAACTTTTGCTAAAGAGGCCACTCCCTGTGAGGGGATCTCGGCTCTTTCCTTGTCGAATGAGGTGCAGGATATTCCAAACTGAATATTTTGATGCAAAGCAAGAATAATCGACTATAGTGAAGTTATTACCCTGACGCAAACTTCTGTCCAAGGGGTCACTCCCGATGAAGGGATCTCAGCCCTTGCCTCGTCGAATGAGGTGCTGGGCATTCATAACCGAATACCTCTATGCAAAACAAAAGAGAACGTCCTTGCAATAACAGCTTTTCTAAAATTGTTCCAACAACGTCTTTTAGGATTGTTTTTCTTTGCATTAATCTAATGCGTCCCATCAATTAATCCTACCATTGCAGAAAACAACGAAAATATGACGTACGCTTATGCCATCCGCATTCGCCACGGGGCCCCGTCATCACCCGTTAGGTTACTTAACTAACGACAGAGTGGGGGCTGGACTAGCGCGGATGCAAAACATAAGCAACGCCTACTAGATATCATAAATAGATATATACATTCGTCAGATGCAATGATAGCCATTCCAGATCACAGATGAACGCATTGGATATGCTAGGAATCCGCGTTTCATTCGAGCCTGCAATGAAAGACGGATTACACGGTCGCGATGAATAGCCACACCCACCCTAGACCCCTACGGGTGCGGCAAACTACCCGCCTAGTACCCGAAGTGAAGCAACCTCTCTCAACAACGTGAGTAGGCCACTCGGCACTTCAAAGTACCCGGTAGTTTGTGAACCCCACCTTGGATCTATCCTAGGAGCAAAAACAGTAAAAAAGAAATAATATACAATGGTGGCTACAACCTCATCCCGGATGTGCGGCCATAAAAATAATATTATATCAATTTACATATTACATCAAATGAAAGATAAATAAACTCTCATCTCACAAAACCCCGGCTATTCATCCGCGACGATCCAACAAGTTGATATACACAAACCAACAACATTACATATCACAGATATGTACAACCCCCAGTAATCGACGTATAGTGATTAGTCGAGGTTCAGTGCATATATCACATCACAGATATAACCATTTAGCAAAAGTTGTAGAATTTCGATCAAAATACCAATTTGTAACTACCCCAAACACAACATTGTTCTCTGGAAAATCTGGGCAGAAACAAAACATCTTAAAAATCCCAAAATACAAAACAGAGAAAACTGCAGGAAACCCGAGTGGCGGCCGAGTCAACTCGGCCGCGGAACTGCGGCGAAACGCTTGGTTTCGCAGCGCTTCCGCGGCGCTTTGACCGAGTCAGCGGCTCGTTTTTCCTGGTTATTTCTAAAAACCCCTGCACTAATTTTTAAGGCATGTGGAATAATTTTTAAAGCAGTTTTAAAAATAGCAGAAAGTATGGTTTTTTGACATGTTTTCGGGATTTTTTTTCGGATCGAACTTCTAAACACTTTGCTAACAGTTAGTTGTTGTTTAGCTAGGCTCTGATACCACTGTTAGGTCTACATTACCCACCCCGGTTCTTTCGGGGAGGCAGAATAGGTAAAAATCAAATTTTTCCCACAAGGTGACATGGACCATCCATGATGGATCTTTGCTAAACAAAACTAACACAAAAACTACAAGTTCTAGCTACGATGTAGAATGGTTATACCTAGATCTTGAACTCCTTCTCTTCTTGTTGTGGTTCTCCTTCTTGCTTTCTCCTTGTAGTGGTTTGAACGGCTCCTCCTCGTCGTCTTCTCTTGGTCGAAAATAGATTCACCCGAGGGCCTCGAACTTGAGCTCCTACCTCAACCAAGAGCTAACTAGAGTGCTTGGTTTGCTAAACAAAGAACCCTAGAAAGAGTAGAGTGATGCTTTGATGGTTTAGTCTCAAAAGCTTATGATTTCCAACACATGGAACACTTAAGCTTTGAGAGAGGAAGATGGAGAGCTTTTTCAAGAGAGAGAAAGAGTATGATAGAAAAATGAGAGGATAATCCTCTACCTCTCTCTTATATGAGAATAATAGAAATAATAATAATAACTAAGGAAAATGTGATGGTTAGTTTGGAATGACCATTATCATTTCATAATAAATGCAATTTGCAAGAATCAAGAAGCATCTTGCAAATGAAATGATGATGGTCAAACGGTCAACATAGGTCAAATGGTCAACCAAATTCAAACTGTCAACCATAGTCAAATGGTCAACCAGAGTCAAACTGTCAACCATAGTCAAATGGTCAACCTAACCATAGCACAATAATCCTTAATTAATATCATTAATCATATCTCTCATTCTCATTAGGGTTTGGAAAAAGTCAACGGTCAATAACCCTAATGAGAATCCTCAGCCTCTGTCAACTGTGCATACACACCCGCATCCGTGTTCCGAGGAACACGAATACAATGAGACAAAACCAATCCCAAAACAAATACTAGGATCTGGCTTAAACCAAAGCCTGCTAGTAATAACTGCCCGGACACCAAACGTGCACAAGTGCGCGGATGTGAACGAACCCCGTCGCAAAACCATGCGACCTCTACTCTGTTTTGCCCAAAGACGAGTAACCCTCTGTGTGGGACTCTAAAAGCTCGACACTACGCTGGCAGTGGGTTTAACCACAGGCCGCAAGCGGTACTAGTTATACGTAACGGTCCCTTGGTAGATGCCGATAAGAAGACCGATGAGGTGAACCCATCTGAACTCTGACTGAGCCTGAATATGACAATCTCCGTACAGTCCAGTTTGTTCGTCTAAGAGTATCGCATGTCGGGCCTAGGGGGTGGCAAACGTCAGACCCCTAATAGTGGTATAAGTCGTGTCGGAGTGTAGCCCAGAACACCCTGAGAAACTACTGGTAACACTACCAGCAAATCTCGCTTGCCCTGGCCAGGGACGACTATGTGTAATGGCTCTCCTAGACACAGCGCGATATCAACTCCCAATACCTGGAGAGACGAATCCTGTCTAACCGTCACTGCCTCCAAGTGCTTCGGAACTGCACCCAACTACTACTTGTTTGGACGACTCAATAGATACATGGTAGGGTAGTAATCTAAGAACAGTGGGAACACACTTGAGGCGAAGCGACAGTGTCAAGTCAACGGACTAAGCTGTACTCATGTCACCTGGGAACTGTTAACTGACGATAGGTATAATACCAACCAACAGTTCCCGACGAGTCCTGTCCAGTGTACTCGTAATCTAACGAGCACCTGCATACTATCTCCAGTACGACGTACTGATGGCTGTGGGACAGACCATCTCCCCTGCTGGGACGAGAAGCGTATGCACCAGTCTACTCTGAAGTATCGATGCCCTGTCTCGATAATCTTACGACTGGGGACCAAAATAAGGATGTGCTTGTAGACTACCCAGCCCCCACTAGTGTAATCGCCATCACAACGCCGGTAGTCAAGCAAATATCCTAAGGGCTCCATCAATATGTATTAGCGATATGTTAAAAGAAAGATATACACATATTAAGATAGAAACAAACCAAGTAGCATACTACTATATCGAGTAAGACTGTCGTAAACCCGTGTATATATCCCAAGCTTCCAAAATGTATTATACAAACTAGTACTATACAATAATGGCCTCTAGGGTATACATATCCAACACTGACCGCCCTAACATCCCTATGGCCGTTCGCCTAGTGGGGATTGGACATGATCGGCCAGTTCCCTACCGGTACAGGCGGGCACAAATACGTCCTCGTCGCAGTAGACTACTTCACCAAGTGGATCGAGGCCGTCCCCATCAGGAAACCAGACGCCGCTACGACCATCAAGTTCCTGCAAAACAATCTGATACTCCGGTTCGGCATCCCGAGATGTATCATCACCGACCACGGGACGAACTTCGAGAACGAGAAAGTGAAGGACTTCTGCAAAGAATACCATATCCTTGTGAAATTCGCCGCGGTCGCACACCCCCAATGCAATGGGCAGGCCGAAGTCGCTAACCGAGACGTCCTCCGAGGTCTCCAGACCCGCCTAGAGGGGCGACAAGGCAGTTGGGTCGAAGAACTGCCCCGGGTCTTATGGGCCCTGCGCACGTCAAAGAAGACCCCTACCGGGGAAACCCCCTTCAGCCTCTGCTACGGAACTGAGGCAATGGTCCCAGCGGAGATCGGGCTACCCAGTCATCAGGTCGAGCACTTCGATGATGATACGAACACCTCAGCTCTACAGACCAACCTAGACATCTTGTTGGAGAAGAGAGACCGGGCTCAGATCAGGGCTGCCGCTTACCAACAACAAACGGACCGATACTTCAACGCTCGGGTCAAGCACCGCTCCTTCCAGACCGGGGATCTGGTCCTACGGCGAAACGAGTTCGTTGATCAAGGCAGGCTTCACAAGTTCTCGCCGAAGTGGGATGGTCCCTTCCTCGTCTCTGAGGTGCTCCCCGGCGGAGCCTACCGCCTACAAGATGCAGACGGACGCAAGCTCCCGCGTCCTTACAACACCGAGAAGCTCAAGCTATACCAATGAGGCCGAGGCCAACAAGTGTGTACCCCTCCTTTCGCAAAGATGATGTAAATGTTTCCTAAAAATCCTGTCCATTCGAATAAAGGAACGTCGGAACGCCTCGAATAGTGTTCTGTCTTTGTGAGCCAAAGCCCTCACCAAGAGGCGACCGCGCAGTTTCACTGCCCAGTTATCCTTAGTGGGCTTCCTACAACCCCTTCAATGCTAAGGATCCAAGTCCTCCTTAGAGGCAGCTCAGCAGCTACCCTACTCGGCTATCCCCGGCTGGTAGCTTCCTACCACGACCGATAGGGATCAAAAGCCTTCCCAGAGGCAGTCGAGCCCGAGGATCCCTCGCTCGGCTATCCTTCAGAACAAAAGCTCTCGCCAAGAGGCACCGAGCAGTAACCCTGCCCGGCCAAGGGTCCTTTGTAGGCTTCTTACAGCCCCTCCCGCGCTAAGGACCAAAGTCCTTCCAGAGGCAGTCGAGTCCTTGCTTGGCTATCCCCGGCTGGTAGCTTCCTACCACAACCGACAGGGATCAAAGTCCTCGCCAAGAGGCACCGGGAAGTAACCCTGCTCAGTCCCCATCCTGAAGGATCAAAGCCCTCTCAAGAGGCAACCGAGCGGCTACCCTGCTCGGTCATCTCCGACTGGTAGCTCCCTACCCATGACGGCAGGATCGAAGCCCTCGCAAGAGGCATCCGAGCGGCTACCCCATTCGGTCATCCCAGACTGGTAGTTGCCTACCCACGACGCCAGAGATCAAATCCCTTATCAAGAAGCAACCGCGCAGCTTCACTGCCCGGTCATCCTTAGTGGGCTTCTTACAGCCCCTCCAATGCTAAGGATCAAAGTCCTCCTTAGAGGCGGCTCAGCAGCTCCCCTGCTCGGCTATCTCCGGCTGGTAGCTTCCTACCCATGACGCCAGGGATCGAAGCCCTCGCAAGAGGCATCCGAGCGGCTACCCCGTGTAGGGTTACTAGGCACACTAACGAGGCTCAACAAGGCATCGACCATGCCAAAATTAAGATTTTATGTGCCGAATAACACTAAGCAAGATCGTTAACTAGAGTTTAGGCGAAACCATTAGCAAGTAAACATCTTTACTCTAAAGGGAATACGAAATACAACCTTTGTATATCGGTCCTTCGCTTCTAAAGCTCCTTGATGAAGTCCCTTCGCTGCGATCAAGGTTCTTCCGGGCTCTTGCATGGCTTCACGACGCGTGGAATGCGACTTTGCTTAAAGTCTCCGAGGCCGAAGATGATCTACGTCGAGGGAATTCCGACTCAAGCTCCTACTTCACTAATTTGAGAATTAGTGAAGGAAACACCCTATACAAGAGTGCTAGTCTTGATGAGGATGGAGAAATAGGAAGTGGGTTCTCTTTGGATTTTTGTTTCTCACGTTGGATCAAACCCTAGTTTTCTTTTCTTTCTTTTCACCAATGAAGAAGAAGAAGAAAAGAAAGAGATGAGGATAATTATCAAGTGAGAAGAGTAACCATGGTGAGTGAGTATCATATACTAACCCTTGTAGAGACTTAACCCTAGGCTAATGGTTATGGTTGGGTTAAAAAATATCCATAGTAAAAACAAAACCAAGTTGAATTAGTCAATGCATCCACAAGCTTCCACAAGCTTCGTGCATTTTCTAATCCTCCTCTTGATTTTGTAATTACTTTAGATATTAAAAACCCAAAATAAATATTAGCATAGTGTAAGTCTCATACACCCATGTGTAGTGTATCATCAACCATGATACAAAAATGCAACACATTTATATATATATCATATATATAGTAAAAATGTGTACAAGTGAGAAAGAACCCTAAATGAACATGTGTTAGTAAATGTAAACTAGTATATCTAATATACAATTATACACTTAATTATTAAATCAACACTTGACTTAATAATCCGGTCATATCTCATATAACCGACTAACATTCATCGTATCGACTTATCGAATCAACACTTGATTCGATAACCCGGTCATATCATATATAACCGACCGACATAAAAAGTCACGAGAATATAATACGGTATCATATACACGCATTATTCTCGGTCCTGCACATATCTCATATGCGCTCCTATTTCGTTTTGCCTGAGCCAGTAAAACCTCTATGTAGGACTTTAAAGACTTGTCAATACGCCGACAGTAGGTGATGATCATATCACGCACCCACAAGCCGTCAGCGGTACTAGCTGGACGTAACGGCTACCCGGGTATTGAGCGATCAGAAGATCAGCAAGCAAGCCCGCTCCAACTCCTGTGAAAGCCAGCCGGTAACACTTCCCGTACAGTCCGGTCTCCTCGTCTGATATGTCGCATATCAAGTCTAGGGGTGGTAAACGTCAGATCCCAATAACCGATAAGTCATGCCGATGTGAGGCTCATAACGGGTCGAGAAACTACTGGTAACACTTACCAGTAAATCTCTAATCAGCCCTAGCCAAGGACTTCCCTGTTACGGCCAATCGAGCACAGCGCAACATCAACCCCCAATACCGGGAGAGACAAAACCCCTCTTATCGCTCATTGTCTCCATGTGATTCGGGACTGTACCCAAAAACCACCGTTTTGCACGCCCTCATGGATGTGGTAAGGTGGAAATCAAAGTACAGTGGGAATCACACAAGACTCTATGAAGATCTCGGGTCTACAGACTAACCTGCACAAGTGTCACCAGAGAACTGCCATCTGACGTGAGGTATAATACCATCTGGGAGTTATCGGCGAGTCCGTCCAGTGTACCCAGTCTCCACTGAGCACCCGTATACCATCTCCGATGTCAAACACCAATGGATATGGGATCATCCATTGCCCATCTCATGAGTCGAGAAGCGTATACGCTAGTCTACTCAGGTATATCGATGCCTCGTCTCGATACACCCACGACTAGGGACCTTGAAGGATGTACTTATGGACTACCATGTCCCCAGTAGTATGATTTTGTCAAAAACCGCTGTGTTCTTCATGGAGGAGTCAGCTGAGAGAGAATCCCATTCTCTTTTAGGAAGTCCAGGAATTCAAGTACACATCCTAAGGGCTTTACCAACATGTAACAACACAGCGGTCCCACTTGCACTAGGGCCAGCAAGGTAAGGTCAAGAAGAGTGTAGAAAGCTTCCATGAATTATCATTTTCTTTTGTTTTGTTTTAAATCAAATTCAATAAATCAAACCATGGTGTGAGTCTTATATTGCCACCATTTTTATGTATGTACAACCATGAAGGATGTATTCATGCACATATGGATGTACATACACACATACATACATACATACATCCTTCATGGTTGTACATACATGAAAATGGTGGCAATATAAGACTCACACCATGGTTTGATTTATATATAAATTATTATTGAATTTGATTTAAAACAAAAGAAAAGAAAAGGATAATTCATGGAAGCTTTCTACACTCTTCTTGACCTAACCATGCTCACCCACCATTTAACCAGTGTACCCAGTCTCCACTGAGCACCAGTCCCAACAGTTCTGAACTCTTCCTCTTGTGTGTGTTTGTTATACTCAGAACTGTTGATTGATTTAGAACATAAATGCCATTGCACAACGTGCCTGATCCAAGCCTCGTTAGTGTGCCTAGTAACCCTACAGTGGTATCAGAGCAGGGCAGGGCTAGCGCGGGTGTAAAATATAAGTAACGCCTATATAATATATCATATATACTATATACAGTATTTATCACAGAACATCAAATGATCACATCACAGATATCGCAGCAGAAGAAATATATGAAACATTGGATATACTAGGACGTCCGTGTTTTAGCTGCAACAATTGCACTATTTCAGATAGTTACATAACCTAATGGTGCAATTGTTGCAGCTAAAACACGGACGTCCTAGTATATCCAATGTTTCATATATTTCTTCTGCTGCGATATCTGTGATGTGATCATTTGATGCTCTGTGATAAATACTGTATATAGTATATATGATATATTATATAGGCGTTACTTATGTTTTACACCCGCGCTAGCCCTGCCCTGCTCTGATACCACTGTAGGGTTACTAGGCACACTAACGAGGCTCAACAAGGCATCGACCATGCCAAAATTAAGATTTTATGTGCCGAATAACACTACAGTGGTAACGAAGTTAAAACTCCGAACGAACAGAGATTAAATACCCAGAAAAATCAGTAAACAGTTAGGAACTTTACTGCGCAAAACGACAATGGTGACGTCACAATATGACCGCGGAACCGCCGCACGAGCCATGCTTGTGCCGCGGTTCTGCGGTCATATTGTGACGTCACCATTGTCGTTTTGCGCAGTAAAGTTCCTAACTGTTTACTGATTTTTCTGGGTATTTAATCTCTCTCTCTCTCCAGTTGCTCCTGAAGGGGTAAAACCCATTGGGAGCAAGTGGAGAGAGAGAGATTAAATACCCAGAAAAATCAGTAAACAGTTAGGAACTTTACTGCGCAAAACGACAATGGTGACGTCACAATATGACCGCGGAACCGCGGCACAAGCATGGCTCGTGCGGCGGTTCCGCGGTCATATTGTGATGTCACCATTGTCGTTTTGCGCAGTAAAGTTCCTAACTGTTTACTGATTTTTCTGGGTATTTAATCTCTTTTATAAGAAAGAAAACTCCGAACGAACCCGAACACGTTGAAATTAAACCTTCTCTGTACATTTTTAAAATCTGGGATTTTTCCAAATTAAAAATACTTAAAAAAATCAGCAGGCAAATATAAGGAATACTGTGCAAAACGACGCAGAGTGGCGCCTAAAGCGCCGCGGAACCGCGGCACAAGCATGGCTTGTGCGGCGGTTCCGCGGTCATATTGTGACGTCACCATTGTCGTTTTGCGCAGTAAAGTTCCTAACTGTTTACTGATTTTTCTGGGTATTTAATATCTGACTCAAGTGTTGAGTAATTTTGGGGTTTATTTTGAAATCGTCGATTCGATCGGAGAATTTAATTTTGTTTTGTTATTCCGGATAATTTAGAAAGTATTAAAATGTTCGAACGGATATCACTAACTCAATTTTTCCCGGCACGAAAAAGTTTCAAGTGTAAATTTTTCTCGGGTTTAATTATTTCGGAAAAACGTGCAAGAAATGTGGCGGGACCTCTAGAAGACAACAAACCTTAACTCGATTATGTGACCGTCTTGAACTGCCCTTTGAACCTTAGGGTTTGGGGCAGTACGGCGTGCCACATGTGAGGCGTTGGCTTGACCCTTCTACGGCTGGACCGTTACTACTGTGACGTATTCTGGAATCTTTAAACTCCGCTCAAGTGTTGAGCTATTATGGAAATCTTGAGTATTTGATTATTCGATCGGAAAGTTTAATACTGTCCATTTATCTGGAATGTGATACAATATGTGGAATTCACACGGTTAGGCATGAAATGCGAAATATGTGATATTTCGGATTTACGATGTCTAAAGAGATTGTGGATTCCAAATGTTGTAGTTTTACACTTTCTTTTCTGTGACCGTAAGTGTAATATGTGATATCACCGGTTTCGTTGCTATATGTCAACGACAATTGGGATGCGCATATTTACTTACGTTGATGACATGCGATGTTCTGTGTTGCTGGATATGTTATATTGGATCGTCGCGTTTTGAATAGCCGGGGTTTTTTTGTGAGATGGGAGTTTTTATTTTCATTCATATAAAATTTAAATGTATGTAATATTCTTTTATTGGGGCACTTCCGGGTCAAGGTTGATGTCACCTTTTGTATATTATTTACTTTTCCGCACTAAGATAGACCCAAGGAGGGGAGCACAAGTAACCGGGTTCTAGGGTCCAGTGGGAGACCAACTCGAGGAGTCGGGTCCGGGTCTCCTAACCCTAGAATTGGCAGGGTTGCTTGCTGCTCTCGTAGGGGTCTAGGGGTGTGGGTTTGGCTATTCGTCGCGACCGTGGAATCCGTGTTTTATAGAGGCTCAAAATAAAACACGGACGTCCTAGTATATCTAATGTTTCATATATTTCTTCTGCTGCGATATCTGTGATGTGATCATTTGATGTTCTGTGATAAATACTGTATATAGTATATATGATATATTATATAGGCGTTACTTATGTTTTACACCCGCGCTAGCCTTACCCTGCTCTGCCGTTAGTTACCTAACCTAACGGTGCACAAGGGGATATCGAGGCGAATGCGGATGGCATAAGTGTACGTCGTATTTATCTGTGATGTTTAGGTGACTTAAATGATGGGACTTCATTAATGTGATTAATGAAAGAAAAGAAACCTAAAAGATGTTGTAGAATCAAATTTTAAAATATAAAAAGGGTAGCTACAGTTTTGCTTTGCATAGCGGTATATATGATATGCCCTGCACCTTATTCGATGGGGAAAGAGCCGAGATCCCTTCACCGGGAGTGACCTTTTTAGCAAAAATGGCAGATGCTACAACACTCGGTTTGACTTTTGACTGCTTTTGGAGTTTTGCTTTGCATAGTGATGTATATGATATATTCTGCACCTTATTCCATAAGGAAAGAGCCGAGATCCCTTCACCGGGAGTGACCTCTTTAGCAAAACTAATAAAAGCCTCAAAATCACTCCATTTCAAAATTCATGCGATTCTACGACGATATCAAGTTCATTACGCAATAGGTTTTCAGAAAAACCTGTCGTAACCCTCCGTCATTTCAGATAAGTCCTGCTTAGTATTCGTGTTGCGTTTGTTGACCTTGTCAAGGCGTAGTGTGCGGTAGCTGACCAGTATTTATCTGTTTATGCATATGATGCAGATTGTTTTAGGGTAGTCGTACGGCCTTGTTGACCTTGTCAAGGGTCGTGCGGGTGGGTTTAATTCAATCAAGAAATGACGGGTTGAACTTGACTTACGGTCTATGGTTTGGTTACCTTGTCAAGGTCATAGATCGTTTGGGACAAAATATTATCGGGAATTTCAAGTGTTGAGATTTGCAATGAGATTGCATACCTTCTTTGAGATAGTTGGATCCCGGTACCCACTGCGAGTAATTGTTACTCCCGGGAGAGTTTTACACAGGACGATTAGCCGATCAAGTAGGTGTCTAGAAAGGTGTCAACGGGGTTACGCCTCTGGGAAAACGAGGTTTACTTTAATTAGGTCCGTGCGAAAGCACGGGGAACCTCCCTCAAAGTACCGACACTGGCCTGGCTGAAAGATTGGCGAAGTTGTAGGGTGTAATTAATCCCGGCTAGTCTTTCCTTTTAGGGTTTGAAGGAAGATTTGATAAAAACAGTGGGAGCCATCCTGATTAGATAAGATAATAACCAATCTGATCTTGCAAGAGCATACGCTAAAGTGTTTTCTTCTCTCTCTCTTCAGGTAGCGACCATATCATGCCTTAATAAAGATAATAATATGGATGTATTGACCGAACCCGCATGTTATACTGTGCTGGGAAACGTTGGTTCCGTTCTTTCTTATAAGAGTTATAAGACTGATCAGGATATAGGGAAATACCAGGATTCCCATGCCACCCGAATGAAGAAAGTACATGTTGATGCATTTTCTTCGGTTGTGTTCGTTACTGAGAACTGTTTCTCCATTTGCTCTACGTCCTGGGTATTAGATACCGGGTCAGGATCCCATATATGTAATCAGTTACATGGGCTTAGGAAAGGTAGAGAACTTGGAGAAGGTGATAAAGACATAAGGGTTGGAAATGGTGCAATTGTTGCAGCTAAAACCGTCGGGGAATATCACCTTGTATTGCCGACTGGTAATACATTGATTCTGAACGAATGCTATTACATACCGAACCTGATATGCAACATTATATCAGTTTCTTTGTTGAGTAAAGAGGGATATAATTTTTTATTACAGGATAATGTTATGAACATTTTCCTAAACCAAAAGTTGGTCGGATCAGGCACGATGTGCAATGGCATTTATGTTCTAAATCAATCAACAGTTCTGAGCATAACAAACACACACAAGAGGAAGAGTTCAGAACTGAACGAATCCTTCTTGTGGCATTGTAGACTGGGTCACATCAATACGACACGACTCGCTAAGTTGCATAAGGATGGATATTTAAATCCGTTTGAATTTTCATCTTATGACACTTACCAGTCATGTCTCAAAGGCAAGATGACCAAAACTCCGTTTACGGGACACGGGGAAAGAGTTACCGAACTCTTGGGACTGATACATAGTGATGTATGCGGTCCCATGTCTACACATGCCAGGGATGGTTCTTCGTACTTCATTACATTCACTGACGATCTCTCTAGATTCGGATATGTGTTCCTGATGAAACATAAATCAGAAGCTTTTGAGAAATTTAGAGAATATAAACAAGAAGTCGAGAACCAAACCGGAAAAAGTATTAAAATCCTACGATCTGATCGAGGAGGTGAATACTTGAGCAATGAATTCCTGGACTTCCTAAAAGAGAATGGGATTCTCTCTCAGCTGACTCCTCCATATACACTACAGCACAACGGTGTATCTGAACGAAGGAACCGCACCCTATTAGATATGGTGCGCTCTATGATGAGCACAGCTGGGTTACCTATTTCCTTCTGGGGGTATGCACTGCAGACAGCAGCATACCTATTGAATCAAGTTCCATCTAAATCTGTACCTACCACACCATATGAGATATGGAGTGGGAAGAGACCATATCTTAAACGAGTTAAAATATGGGGTTGTCCGGCCTATGTCAAAAGACAAAATCCGAACAAACTCGAGACACGGTCAGTTCTTTGCAAGTTTGTGGGATATCCAAAGAACTCATATGGGTATTTTTTCTACCACAGTGAGGAACAAAAAGTATTTGTTGCTCAACATGCCACCTTTTTAGAAAAGGAATTTCTTGTAAAAGAAATTAGTGGCAAAGTGGTAGAGCTGGAAGAGGTTCCAGATACACAAACTGCAACTGAAGATTTAGTAGAACCAGAGTATTCGGTAGTTCCCAACGAACCTCAGCCTCTCCGCCGATCTAGTAGGGTTCCTCACCCACCTGAGAGATACTACGGTTTTCTCATGGATGGTGGGAGCGAGGATTGCATCATAGTTGATGATGATCCAACTAGCTTCGAGCAAGCCATCATGAGTGGTGACTCAGTAAAATGGCTGGATGCAATGCGGTCCGAGATGGAATCCATGTACACCAACAAAGTGTGGACTTTGGAAGTTGCTCCTGAAGGGGTAAAACCCATTGGGAGCAAGTGGATCTTCAAGAAAAAACTTGGTGTAGATGGGAAAGTGGAGACTTTCAAAGCTAGACTTGTTGCAAAGGGTTTTCGTCAAAGACCAGGTGTGGACTATGACGAAACATTTTCTCCAGTGGCTATGCTTAAATCCATCCGGATCATGCTTTCCATCGCTGCATATCATGACTACGAAATCTGGCAAATGGATGTTAAGACCGCCTTTCTAAACGGTGATTTAGAAGAGTGCGTGTACATGACTCAGCCAGAGGGCTTCGTAGATAGTGGGAGCAGCGGGAAGGTGTGCAAGCTGCTTAAATCCATTTATGGATTGAAGCAAGCATCGCGGAGTTGGAACATCTGCTTTGACGTCGTTATCAAAGAGTTTGATTTCGTCAAAAACGTAGATGAACCTTGTATCTACAAGAAGGTAGCAGAGAGTAAGGTTGTCTTCCTCGTATTGTACGTAGACGACATACTCTTGATAGGAAATGACATTCCTATGCTGCAATCGGTGAAGCTCTTCTTATCACAAAGATTCTCAATGAAAGATCTTGGTGATGCCTCCTGCATATTGGGGATTAGGATCTATAGAGATAGATCTAAAAGGATATTGGGATTGTCCCAGTCCAGGTACATTGACACCATACTAAAGAAGTTTAGTATGGAAGAGTCCAAACGTGGGTTTTTACCCACGATCTCAGGGCTCACTCTCTCCAAAGAGATGTCTCCCAAGACTGATTTGGAGAGAGCTCGCATGCAAGGGATACCCTATGCTTCGGCAGTAGGCTCTATCATGTACGCGATGCTATGTACCAGACCCGATGTAGCATACTCACTAAGTATAGTGAGCAGGTATCAAGCTGATCCTGGAGAGAGTCACTGGACAGCTGTGAAGAGCATTCTCAAGTACTTACGAAGGACTAAAGAGATGCTCTTGGTGTATGGTAACGGAGAACTCCAAGTGGAGTCCTTTACAGATTCGAGCTTCCAGAGTGATAAGGACGACTCTAAGTCGCAGTCAGGATTTGTCTTTACCCTTTACGGAGGGGCGGTTAGCTGGAAGAGTTCCAAGCAGGAAACCGTGGCAGACTCGACGATGGAGGCTGAATACATCGCTGCCAAAGAGGATGTCTGGATCAAGAAGTTCATTACTGAACTTGGAGTGGTTCCATCCATTGAGCATCCAATATAATATACATCATCTGTACAATACTGGCCTCTAGGGCATACATACAACTAACACCCCGCTCGGTCGTCCCAGGCTGGTAGTTGCCTACCCACGACGCCAGAGATCAAAGCCCTCGCCAAGAGGCAACCATGCAGCTTCACTGCCCGGTCATCCTTAGTGGGCTTCTTACAGCCCCTCCAACGCTGAGGATTAAAGCCCTCCTTAGAGGTGGCTCAGCAGCTACCCTGCTCGACTATCTCCGGCTGGTAGATCCCTACCCACGACGCTAGAGATTAAAACCGCCAAAGCTCTTAAGAGGCATCCGATCGGCTACCCCGCTCGGTCACCCCAGGCTAATAGTTGCCTACCCACGATGCCATAGATCGAAACCCTCGCCAAGAGGCAACCGAGCAGCTTCCCGTTCATGCTCATTCATCCTATGAGCCCATTCGTGCTCGGCACAAATGCGGCGGACATCCCTCTGCCCATCACATGCAGAGGATCCAAGGCCCCAACAAGAAGCATCGGGTCTATCCGAGTCCGAGCGATCACCCCTCGACTGCGGGGCTATGGAGATGCCTCCTTCTCAGCAGCGTTCGGCACGCTTGGCAAGTGACCGAAATCAACTCGACGAATGATCGCTGGACAGATAGCCGACCTGACATGGAAGCCCAACAGTGCAAGCAGAGGTATTTTACGAGCATCCTTCACAAACGGAAGATAAAGTGCAAACCGATGAAACCAAAGGAAATTTTTTTTATTACCAAAGGCAAAGCTTTTACAAAGAGTACTTTGGGCTCCCCACCCTTACAAACTGCCCAGAGGCTTACAAAAAGGGGCCTAAGCTGTAACCCCCCTGCGCCTCGCTCATCGCGGCCTGCCGGAGGCTTCACCACTGGAGGTTTTGCCACCAGGGGTGTGCCTCACCTTCCTCATCGTTGTCTGCCGGAGGCCTTACCGCCGGGAGCGGGACCCGAGCACAGAGCTCGCCGTCGGCGAACTCGGGAAGCTGCTCCTTCACGGCATCCAGTGCCTTATTCCACGCGATGGCAGAATACTCGCCAAGCTCGACGTAAAACTGCTCTGACACCTTGTAATCGGCCACAGCTTTCCTAGCCCGAGCCTTGGCAGTCTCGGCCACCAAAAGCGCCGCCTCGGCATCCCCCTGCTCGTGTCTCTCTCCTTCTCCATGGCCACGAGACGATTGGCCAGATCCGCCAGCTTCATCTCGGCAACTCGGTGGGATGCACTAAGGCGACGGTAGGCGCCCCGATTTGCTGAGTTGGCGAGCTCCGCAGCCTCTGCACGGGCTGCCAGGACATCGGCCCTCGCCCTTTCCAAACTCAGGTCACGCCGCAGGGCCTCGACCTCCGATGGAAACGACTCTACTGGCCTCGGTGCGTGGAACGCCCCCTCGGCCTCCGTACGGATAGCGAGGGCGCAGTGTTGAAGGACCTGATGGGAAGTAGATCAGAAACTCGGGGGCGCTCGAGCCAAAGAAAGGAAGGTCAAAAACAACGCGTAGAGAAGTTCGTACGTGGACCGCCCCTTGGGCTATGGCCTCCATTTGGACCCTCAGGGTGCCGTGCGGGAGCCTTCTCTCGGCCGACTCTTCCATTCCGGCGAGCAGGCCGGCAGCGACGGAAAGCCCAGATGGAGCCATGAAGACGGCATCACCCCCCTGCACGGGAATCCCCTCAGGAACTATCGACGGCGGCGCACGAGAGATTGTCCTTTTCCTCTTAAGGGGGACCCCATCCTCGCCCTCCCCACTGTCTCTCATCTGGGGCTCGAATGACCGTGGACGTCTCTGGCGGCCGCCGGAACGATCACCGGGAGCCGTCAACGAAGCGGACAACCCTATAGCCAGCGGAACATTCGGCGCAGGGCATGAACCGGCCAGGGGCACGGCCGCGCCGCTGGCATCCCTCTGGAACGAGAAACCCAAAGAGTGGGGACGAACCATGTGTCCAAAAGAAGAAGAGCGCCGAGCAGCCAAAACTTAGAAGAAAGGAAATATGAAAGAGTAGGGGCACTGGAGTGGGCCCCGCCTCTACTTATCACCGCGAACGATCTCATCTAACGGCGTCCTTCATCTCCCGCTAAAAACGCCTTCTCGTGTCCAATGGCCCCGATTTCTCCACTTGTCGTTCCTACACTGGACCGCACCCCATCAAGCGTCAAAGGTCTGCACACGTCGCGTCGGCCAACCGACGCTTGACACGTGGACCGTCGCTTCAGTGACAGAATGCACGAACCGGCTCATCTTCCTTAAATACAGAGATCTCGCCCTGATTCGCTGGCCGAAAAGACAGCTGACATCTCGGGGACGCATCCCGACGAAACCTTAGGAGGGAGCTCACCCCGGGCGGCCCGACAGTCCATTCCTGACCCGACCCGCTAGCTGGTCGGGATAAGAGTGGGGGGCTAATGATGATGCTCAATATTGGCGGTCCCCAAGATCGGGACACGTGGCAGATGACGTGTCCCAGAACTCAGAAGAAATGGCTACAGGGGCCGGCCATGCCACCCCTGTACCCGACCTGCAAGCGCAAGTAGGCTCACCTCAGAGCCCCCTGGAATTTGGCCTCCTCGGCCTCTCACTCGCCCCGAGCTGCCACAGGACCAAGACTCCTCGGCCCTCTCGCTCGTTCCCGAGCCCCCCAGCCGAGTCCATCTTCTTCGGTCCTCCGACCGACCAACTCCACCACTCACAGGCGTAACCGACGCTCCGCAAATCTCGCCATGCGCTGATTATCCGCCAGCAACATCCCACGTTCCACGCCACCATGATCTCCATTAATGGGCGATCCGTTCTTTACGCGGGCGTGACGTCAGGAGCGTAACTGCCGGCGAGATTCTCGCGCCTGCTGCTGCGTGCTACCGCCACTATATAAACCCCCATCACAGAGGGGTTAAGTAATCCATTTTTAATTCCACTTAGCCGTTACTCTGCTCGGACCGCGTACTAACGTGATCGTCGGAGGGTCCTCGGTGGTACCAAACCACCCCGAGACTTCTTTGCAGGTACTCGGCGTTAAACTCCTCAAATCACCAATCTCCTCAAAACCAATTGAGACCCATACGCAACAGAAGATCACCTTCCAAATCCATGGGAGATCGACGGAAAACAACATCTGAGGGAGACCCAAAAGGACCTAGATCACACATAAAGTCGGAGAGAACATACAAAGAGTGATGCCACCGACTAAACAGAAAGAGACAGTGTAATGTTGGAAATAAAGACAGCTCCATCAAAACCCAAACAGTTCATAGTTCCCTAAATACCCCTATCATCACTCAATCATTTTTTTTTCCCTTTCTCTTTGCTTTTCCTTTTCTTTAGTTGTTGTTTCTTTTTTGGGATGATGAGCTGTGAGTTGCAGAATGTGAGCACAAGAAACCCACTTTCAACACTCAATAGTCGAAGAATATATAAACGCCAAAAGGCTGCAGATTCTCATTCCGTGCCTTCCACTTCCTCTCTCATGCTCACATTATCTCTAGTGGCTTCTCTTTGCTCCTTTAGTGGAAGAACAAAGAGGAAAAGCCTAAAGATGAGATTTTGACTCGTGGGTATCCTTCCATTTGTGATTATTTCAACTGTATCTAGTGGTTTTAGGCAGAATGATTTTTTAATTTTTAAATAACGGTGGAGTGAAGAATTAGGAGTTTGTGAAGTTAAGTTGAGGTTGTAATTAATGGAGGGCATGCATTTAATGTTGGTTTTATTGTTTGTGGGTCTTTTGATGAGAGGTCTTTGTCAAGATGAAGCAGCTGTTTACATTGTGACAATGAAGCAGGCTCCTGCTGTTCATCACAATGCTGTTGTGAAGAGATTTGGAAGCAGTGAGTTTAGTAATGGGGCCTCTGGCACAATCAGTACCCTCCACAAGCCAAAGGGGTGCTTTTCTTTCCTTTCATTTATTTCTCATGCTTCATTTAAGGTCTTGTTCATTTTTTGCCATTTGCACTTTTTGTTGCTAATTATAAGTTTTTGGGATTGTTTTGTTCAGCACTTGGGTTTAGTTCATTTGCAGTCTACTACTTTGATCAGAAAAAGGAAATATAAGTTGCATGCTGATTTTTGGGCATGTCCAATTTATTTTGACGTGTGATGTTTTGGCTCTTAAATTATGGGAATTGATAGAGTTTCATATGCTACTACATAATCATTTCACACTTAATCTTTGTTTTTTGAGATTGATTTCCTTTTTCTGTAATTTGTGTTAACAATTATTCATGAAATTTGAGCTCTCCTTGGATTAGAAATCTAGAAGTCAATTCCGCAAATGTTCAAAGGATTAGAAATTCTGTGAGCTACAAGGAAACTTAATGAAAAAAGCAATGCATTCCCCCCTTAGGCTGCTCTCAATTACATTAATAATATGAATCCTGGTCCCACAGCAATTACTTAATTTTGTCGACAATTTGATCATATTGATTGGGGAATTACTCATGAATCCTATCATTTGCTAATTCTGAACTCCATATTAATTGTATCTTTCGTTATACCAAAATGTTGTGACTGGATGGCTTCATTGAAGTTCTCTTCATCTATTTATCATGTTCTAATCACTCTGAAGGATTCTGATTTCATAAGTAGTTTGGCTTTTGACTGTACTCTAATACAGGAACGCTTCAAGAGCAGATGCAAGTTATGGTTCATATCTTATTCGACTTCAAAATTCTCTATTAAGGAAGGCCCTTAAAGGGGAAACTTATTTGAAGCTCTATAGCTACCAATACTTGATCAATGGATTCGCTGTTCTTATTACTCCACAACAGGTACTTTGTCAAATAATTTGGCACTTTCATATTGTTAGAACTTTTTTTGTACATATTATGCAAGGGAATTACATAGTTCTTACCCACACACGCACAAAGACACGCACCCATATTAGTAATAATTTTTTAACGCTTTAGACCACAATTTTCAGATATAAATTTTGGTGGTTCTGTGTTTGCTTATGTGAACTAATCAGCCTTAGACCTGATGATACATGTAAATGAAATGATTTTTATATGATTCTCATTTATATGGTCATATTTGAGCAGATTTAACTCTTGCTGGTTTGTGTTTTTAGTGTCAACAGTTCAACCTTAAACCCGACAATCCTATAAATTAAATGACTAATGCTCCCAGCAATGTTCAAAATAGTGATAGCGTGTAGCATAGTGTTTCACAACCGATAGCGAAAAGTGCAAATATCGTTACGCATAGCGTAAACTATATGAATTATTAATTATTACTTATTACTATGATCATCTCATTTACAATAAATTATATTATTATAAAGATATAAAATTAGCCTGAGAACATAGAACTATAAGTAATATAACAATATTTTCTAAATTTTCAATTTCATATGTATGATTCATAATAGTATTAAACGTATCAAAAATCAATCAAATAATCTTTATTTGAGAAACATGTCTAATAAATTTGATTTCGAATTAAGAGGTTAGAACTTCAATAAGACCGTCTTTATATAGTTTAGGATTTGATACTGAAATCTTAAGAACTTCAATAGTAAAATCTTATGTGAAAATAGCTATAGCGTAGCATATACAATTTGTTAAAAAGCGTAAATTATTTAAAGAAAAACGGTAAGCTATTTTCCAATGCTATGTAGGGAATAGACTAAGCTACGCCACATAGCCCAAAATAGCGAGCTACGTAGCGAGCTATTTTAAACATAGGCTCCTAGATATTTTTTCGAGTTCACCGCTTATCTCAGATATAAGTTCCCTTGCAAGGTACTTAATAACATCATTTTACTGTTAATAGAATATAAAATATATTCCCTCAACCATCAGAATAAGAGTTTTGGTTTGGTGGCAAGAATTTCACTTGGTATAAGAACAACCATGTTTAAACAACTAAGCACACATGTAAATCAGATTAGTTTAAAAAGTACCATTGTATAAATCCCCGGTTTTCGGCCCATAAGAACGGTGCTCAACCTGCTCGGTCGTGCTAAAATGTATAGTGATTCCATCAACCCTTACCACAACGTCATAGTTTTGGTGCGGAAGTGGCAGGAGCTTTAAAAACGACAAATTTCATCTTTAAATAAGTTGTATTGTGAAACTTGATTTTTGTTTGCATCTCTTGACAATTCAAACCCCGTTCATTGTCAAATATTTTGTCAGTTTAACCTTATATTCTTGTTCTTTAAAAGGCAGACAAGCTATCTAAAAGGAAAGAAGTCGCAAACGTGGTATTGGACTTTTCAGTTAGAACAGCAACTACACACACTCCTCAATTCTTGGGCCTTCCACAAGGAGCTTGGGTTCAAGAAGGAGGACCCGATGCTGCTGGCAAAGGAATTGTAATTGGATTCATTGACACAGGAATTGATCCGACGCACCCCAGCTTTTCCGATGATTTAACTCAAAATGATTATCCAATTCCTTCCCATTTTTCTGGCGTTTGTGAAGTGACGAAGGAATTTCCATCTGGGTCTTGCAATAGAAAGCTTATTGGGGCTCGGCATTTCGCAGCTTCGGCTATAACGAGGGGGGTATTTAATACTTCTCAAGACTATCCTTCACCAATTGACGGGGATGGACATGGAACGTGAGTGCAATCCCTTAAATTTTCTAATTTTGTGTATCAATAAGAATTCAGTTTAACATAATCATCTTGGACATTTTCTTTTACATTATATCCGTGCAAACAACATTTCCAACAAGGAGAGCAAGGGAGTGGCTTTTAGAGATCATTATGCTTATGCTCTAGTTTTGTGCTTAATTTGACTAGACTAGGAGATAACTCACCCGTTTTATCGCTAAACTACAACGAACTTTGTAATTTTCAAGAAACTACCAAAAATTTCCTATAATAACAAAACCCATTTTTCTACTGAATAATATGAAATACCAATCTAAACCCTTTGGGGGGGGTTGAAAAAGGTTTAAACAATCTTTTTGCTAATTTGCCAAATAAGCATGCACCACAAGTTATAATAATTTTAAAAATGAATGATAAAATAAATAAGACACAAGAGAGCTAACGCAAACACGACGATTTTCAAGGGTGTTGGCATTCGAGTCGCTGGCCTGACACGAATCCCGCCCAATTGAGTGGACGGGTCATGGGGTCGGTGACCCGACTCGAGCCACACCCATTGAGCCGAGCCCTAGTGGTTTGGGCTCATAAGGTGGGTGTTAGGATCTTCACAACTTTATGTTCGGTCTACGATATAGCCGAATGTGTTTGGAGGAGAGAATTGATAGAGAATGGAGAAAGTATCAATAAACTATTCTTATATTTTCCTTGCTCTCTTAAAAACTTTACAAAACATCTTCTTATATAGGAGTTTACATGCCCTTTCATTATGACTCTTCATAATACCAATTGATTACAATAACCGTTACATATCCTTTCATTAAACCTATTCATGAATTGGTATCCCTTCCTTTTATAACCGATGTCTCTTCAATTCTTTGTAACCGAAAACAAGTTTAATTTCTAACATGCTCCCTTAAACTTGTTTTACCATGCCGATCTTTCCTCGCAATTTTGCGAACACTTCAAATTTTAGGGGCTTTGTAAAAATGTCGGCCAGTTGATCTTGTGATTTGACATGAACGAGTTCGACCTCTTTCTTCCTCACATGTTCTCTGATAGAGTGATACCGAGTATCAATGTGCTTGCTTCGTTCATGAAACACTGGGTTCTTCGCCAGTGCTATAGCAGATTGGTTGTCCACATACATCTTCGTAGGTCCTTCCTGTTCAACCTTTAGATCTTTCAGCAGATTTCTTAGCCATATAGCATGGCAAACTCCGGCCGATATAGCAACGTATTCGGCTTCACAAGTTGATAGTGTCACTATCGGTTGCTTCTTGGAACACCAAGTAAATGCTGATTCACTGATGAAGAAAATGTACCCTGTCGTACTTTTCCGGTCATCTATATCTCCTCCCCAATCGCTATCGGTATATGCATATAATTCAAAATTGTTAGATTTCGAATAGAACAAACCGAAATTTGGTATACCTCTGATATATCTCAATATCCTTTTCGCCGCTGATAAATGTGTCAATTTCGGTTCTTCCATGTATCGGCTGATCAAGCCGACTCCATATAGAATATCCGGTCTTGTGCATGTAAGATACCGAAGACTGCCTACCAAGCTTTTGAAATGCGTCGAGTCCACATTGCTCCCTTCATCGAACTTTGATAATTTTGTTCCGCAGTCTACTGGGGTATTGACCGAATTGCTTTGCTCCATATTGAACTTTCTCAAAATCGACCGAGCATATCCTTCTTGGGATAAGAAAATCCCATTCGGTCTTTGCTTTACCTCTATTCCCAAATAATATGCCATCTGATCGATGTCGGTCATTTCAAATTCTTTAACCATCGAGCTTTTGAAGTCATCGAACATACGTGGATTGTTTCCTATGAAGATGAGATCATCCACATATAAACATACTATAAAAATATCACCTTTTTCGGACTTTTTTATGTATAATGCATGCTCATAAGGACACTTCATGAAACCGTGTGCTTGGAAGTATATGTCGATTCGACTATTCCATGCTCTCGGTGCCTGCTTCAGGCCATATAAAGCCTTTTTTAGCTTCAGTACTTTCGACTCATGTCCTTTCTTCTCATAACCGAGTGGTTGCTCGATGTAGACTTCTTCTTCAAGATATCCATTGAGGAATGCCGATTTAACATCCAATTGATATATCTTCCAACTTGCCTTGTATCGCTCGATTTCTCTCTTAGCGTTCTTTTTCTCCTTGTACATTTCACTCCTATGGGTTTCTTGCCTTTGGGAAGTTCGATGATCTCCCAAGTTCCATTCCTCTCAATAGCACTGATTTCTTCGTCCATTGCTTCTTTCCACCTTCGGTCTTTGACCGCTTCTTCAAAATTCATTGGCTCGCATTCGGCAAACAAACAAAATAATGTTAGATTATTTTGCATTTCGGTTACCTCATATAACTCGGTCATAGTCCTCGTCCTTGGATTTCTTGGTGGAGTTGAACTTGACGACGCTTCGATTTGTGGAGAACCGACTTGAGGCGAATTGAACCGAGGTGTTGTTGCAGGCGATGGAACATCAACTTCGACGTCATTTCTTTTCTTTTCTTCTTGACCGAGTACTTCATTCGGTCTGCTGCTTTCGGCTTCATTGCTCCAACTCCATGAGCTTTCTTCATCAAATTCGACATCTCGGCTAACAATGACCTTCTTATTGACTGGATCAAACAGCTTGTAGCCTTTGGTTCTTAGATCATAACCGATAAAAATCAACCGAGAACTTCGGTCATCAAGTTTTACTCTCTTTTGTTCGGGGACATGAGCATATGCTATGCTCCCGAAAATTTTAAAGTGACTTATATTCGGCTTATAACCATGCCACATCTCCTGCGGTGTTACATTTTGTAGACTCTGGGTTGGGCATCGGTTTAGAATGTACACAGCACATGCAACCGCTTCTGCCCAAAATTCCTTCGGCATATTTTTACTACTCAACATACATCTCACCATGTCTAATATGGTTCTATTTTTTCGTTCGGCCACTCCATTTTGTTGTGGTGAATAGGAGGCCGTTAAGAAATGCCGAATCCCATTTTTTTTGTAAAAATTTTCAAACTCATTTGAAGTGAATTCTCCACCTCGGTCTGACCTGACCGATTTCAAATAAAACCCACTTTTTTTTTCCACATTCATTTTGAATCTTTTAAAATTTTCAAAAACTTCCGATTTATTTTTTAGAAAATATACCCATGTTTTCCTTGTGAAATCATCAATAAATGTTAGAATGTATCTTTTTCCACCAAATGAATTTGGAGTAATTGGTCCACATACATCGGTGTGGACAAGTAGTAATGGCTTCTTAGCTTTAAACTCGGCTTCTTTTGGAAAACTTGCTCGGTGATGTTTACCAAGTAAACACCCTTCACATAACTCTTTCGGTTCATTCATAATCGGCAAACCTTTGACCATGTTCTTCCTCGCCAACAAGTTTAGTCCGCCGAAATTGAGATGTCCATACCTCATATGCCATAACCGAGCCGAATCTTTCACCGATGATTTTAGACACTTTGCTTCACCATATTTGATATCCAATAGAAATAGCCGATTCTTCGTCATCTGCACTTTTGCTATCAACTTCATTCGGTTATCTCTTAAGAAAAGAGTTCGATCTTTTAAATGAATATTGAAATTCTTTTCTAAGAGTTGTCCCAAACTCAAGATGTTGTTTTTCATATTCGGCACATAATACACATTTTCGATATATTTTTGTGATCCATCTTTCAGTCGAATTAAAATTTTACCTTTGCCTTTTACTGGTACCTTCGAACAATCACCGAATGTGACTTGGCCACTCACCGATTCGTCCAAGTCTACGAACATGTTTCGCTTGCCACACATATGATTACTTGCACCAGTATCGAGATACCAAGTGTCGGCACTTTCTTCGTCACCTTTAAAAGCCAGCAGAAGTACATCGTCATTGTAATCTTCTTTCTCCACAAAGTTTGATTTTTCCTCGACTGTTTTTCCCCAACAGTCTGCTGCGTAGTGACCGAATTTCTTGCAATTATAGCATTGAACATTCGGTCTCCCTCTTCCACCAGTCGATCGACCTCGGCCTCGACCTCGGCCGAAATTTTGGCTTTGGCTTCTATCGTCATTGTTTTGACCTCCTCGACCACCTTGTCCTCGACCGAATTGACCTCGGCCACGGCCTCTTCCTCGGCCGCGTGCATTTCCTCGATTTCGGTCATTTTGACCATTTTTAACCGAATCACCTTTCAAATTAACTTGTGTTTGTAGTAATTTTTCAATCGGTTCTTGCTTTTTCACGAACCGTTCTTCGTGGGCTTTTAGTGAACCCATCAACTCATCTATCGTCATTTCTTCAAGATTCTTTGACTCTTCAATTGAACACACAATGAAGTCAAACTTCGGTGGTAGTGACCGAAGAATTTTCTCTATCACCCTTACATCCTCCATTTTTTCTCCGTTCCTCTTCATTTGGTTGACCACCGTAAGCACTCGGGCATTATAGTCAGTCACCGATTCATTCTCCTCCATTTTTAACAATTCAAACTCCCTCCTTAGTGATTGTAAGCGTACCTTTTTAACCTTCTCGACTCCTTGGAAGGTTTTCTCAAGTATCTCCCACTGTTGCTTTGCATTAGTGGCAGCCGAAATCTTCTCGAAAGTCGAATCATCGACACCTTGCTCGATAAAGTATCTTGCGGTACAATCTTTCTCGAATAATTTTTCGTGGGTCGTTCTCTGAGCTGCCGTCAGTGCAGCTTCATCTTGAGGCCGATCATAGCCTCGGACCACCACATCCCAAGCGCCTACTGCTCCCAAAACAGTCTTCATTTTGATGCTCCAATTTTCATAGTTATCTTTGGTGAGGCGTGGGGCGTTGTACGAGAGTGTTGTCTTCGACATTTTCTTCGAACCTTGGCTCTGATACCACTTTGTTAGGATCTTCACAACTTTATGTTCGGTCTACGATGTAGCCGAATGTGTTTGGAGGAGAGAATGGATAGAGAATGGAGAAAGTATCAATAAACTATTCTTATATTTTCCTTGCTCTCTTAAAAACTTTACAAAACATCTTCTTATATAGGAGTTTACATGCCCCTTCATTATGACTCTTCATAATACCAATTGATTACAATAACCGTTACATATCCTTTCATTAAACCTATTCATGAATTGGTATCCCTTCCTTTTATAACCGATGTCTCTTCAATTCTTTGTAACCGAAAACAAGTTTAATTTCTAACAGTGGGATGGACAATAGTTTAAGGTCAAACCTTTTGAAGGTTTAGGCCCCAACTCATCCTAGCCATCCGTTTTCCTCTCTATCTATATACAATAGGTAGAGGGTAGGGTTTGCTGGCAAAAAAGGATGGATATACATGTGTGCAACCTTTGGAGTTCTTGGTCGTCTTCCTCAAAGTCTCTAGCAGCCGCGATGAATTAGGATAGGCTTGTCAATGGGTTGGGTTGGAGCCGGAATGATATGTTGCAGATCCATATCCATTTATTTTTAATGGATCCATATCCTTCCATTTATCCAATGGGTCTACATTGAATGGATCCATATCCGGATCCATTCAAGTATAAAAGAAACAACAAAGGTTTTGATTTAAAACAAATAAAAATAGAGTAAAATAGCTTAGCAACATAAAGATCTAACCTTATGTGAATCCAAAGCTAGGGCTCAAAGAGAATTAGAGTTTAACCCTTTGTCATACAAGAGAAGAGAATTTAATATCGACGGAGTTGGAAAAATTAGAGACAGGAAAGAGAAATGAAGGGGAAATCGAAGGCAGTGAAAGCTCTATAGAAAAGAAATTGAACCTGTATAAAAAATATTTTTTAGTCAAGTAAATATTTTGTCGTTATAATTTAGTTAGGTAATTATATATTTGATATGATTTTGTTTATAAAATATTGTTTAAGATCTAATTAAATAAATGGAAGGGGTCAAGTGGGGCCGAATGGAGGTTATCCAGACTTGACCCATTAATTGAAGATTTTAATGGATCTGGATTAGGTCCGGATAAATGGGTTGAGAATTAGAACCAGAATCTACTTTTTAAAGCGGGTTTTGGTCGGGTCCGGGTCTAGACCCGACTCATTAACAAGCCTAGATTATGGGGCTTTTCGATAATACTGTGATTGTTCTCTGCACGACCATCCGAAAAAGAGGAGATGCGCATGAAAAACGAATCAATAGTCCAACGGTTTCGAGTGATCTATTATTCAGCAAAGGTATGCAGATCTTAGTGCTTGTAGGCCATTAATTGTTTATATGCTTCCGCTATTGTTTGAGATCCTCTTGCAGATTCGGATCTGCATGAGTTGATCGGCCATCTAAGGATCGTCCCATCATAGTCCTACAAAGCGGTTCAATGTCCCACATCTAGTACACCCCTAAAGAAACAAAATTTTCACTCTACTAGGGACTAAGGTTTTGTGGAGATTATAATTGATAAAGCAATATGCAAATGAAACATTTATATATTACTATGATAATTAAATTTTAAGATACTAGTATTTGCCATTATAAGCTCTAGAGAATTGCTCAAGAAAACTTTGAAAGTTCTAGTTAACTAAAACAATTTTCCAAAATGAATGCTATATATTTGGACAAGTTGTACATATAATATTTTTCTTTTTCAGAAATTTATGTGAAGGTTGAAATATCGGTGAAAAACAATAAAATAAGGATAAATAGATCTTTAGTCTTGGATTGAACCTAGCTAAAAAAGAATGGGAAATTATTGCCTATTGGAAGCTTATCAACCGGAGTGAGTCTAACGACTCTATCGAGTTTGAAGTTGCAGGCCTCACTAACACGTTAGCTCGTTGCAACTAAGCCATTCTTTTCAAACATAAATGATATAAAATGTTAGAAATAACTAATCACATGGTTTGAAATATTTACACACAATAAGATCAAGGATTTACAAAGAGGAATGAAATAATTTGTTAATTAAAAGGTTCTATCAGAATTGCATATATAAGCTGTGGGATATTTTAGAGATGTATAAGAAATAAAATAATAAATTTATTTTTCTTTCTGTTAAATATAACGATATAATATAAATAATATAAGAAAATTATAGAAAAATTGTGTTAGTGTTATAAAGATATAACGAGCTTATCGATAGTAATTGTTATGAGATTAAATATATAAATACTTTCAACTTGAGTATTTCATAGTAACTTATTTTTGAAAAGGATATTAAGAATAATTTGAGATTCTAAAAATACGTGAAAAAAATATTTTTCTAGTGTTTATCAAACTCTCTAGAATTCTATTTCTCCGACGACAATTTCTATAGAAAAGTATCATATTTAGAATTGATATTCAAAATCTTTTTTTCTCAAATTTTGGCACATATTATAAATTATCTTTTCAAAATTATCATACAATTCATGAGACATCAAAATCTCGTCATATGTAACTGCATCATTTTCATCCAAAGAGACATCATACCCCTTATAAATATTCTTAGAAGCAAAAGTTGAAATAGATGTTATATGTTCATCAAGTGAAATATAGCTAATTTGATCATTAATTTTTTCTATTACTCTTATTGAAAATTTGATTTTATGTGTTGCCTTAATTTTTCTCAACGCTTGATAGTTATTTACATCATGTTGGTTCATGTAGCCTACCCCATATGGTTGGGATAAAAGGCTCAGTTGTTGTTGTTGCTGCTGCTGCTGCTTGATAGTTATTTACATAATGAGAAATCTTATGAGAAAGGTTAGCATGAAGAAAATATTTTAATAAATTTAATGCGGTTTTAACCATTATAGGCTGCTTCTTTTCGTAATGACCCTATTCTAATTTTGGTTTCGAGGGAGAAATAAATTCTTTTGTAATATCCCACAACTCAAAAGGTTTATCATTAATAAAATGTTCCATTCTAATTAACCATTATTACATAGGTGCAGATGTCATATCATAATCCCATTAAAAGATATTCATGATCTATAGTTCTAAGCTGTTAAACAAAAATAAAGAATACCAAGCTCAGGTACCAATTGAAATACCAAACTAAAACACTAGAAGGGGATGAATAGGGTTTTAAAGAAATTTTTGCTAATTTGCCAAGTTAATTAAGCATATCATAAATTATAACAATTTGAAAGATAAATTTGGTTAAATAAATAAGGGATGAGAACAAACACAAATATGACGATTTTCAGGTGGTTTGACTTTCAGTGTCTAGTCCATTCTTAAAGATCCTTTCTTTAGACTTTTCCATACCTTTTTCATTATTCTTGTTTTTTTAACTAGGTTGAAGCAAAACTTTTTTTAACCGCATATTACCAAAAGAAACCAATTAATACTTATAAGAATATTTTTAATAGATTATAGTTGCCACTTAAGAATTTTCTCATTCTAACAGAGACTAAACATTTGTAAAGGTAATTGATAGAGAAGTATGCAAATGTAACTGTTGCTTGAAGCTCACATATTACTTAAGAAAATCAAACTTTCAGCTGCAAATTATTAAGTGATATATGAATGATGGATATATTTATATGAATAAGTGATGTATAAAATAAATTTTCTTTTTCAAAAATATATGTTGATTTAATAAATTTGCCAATTTTTAATGTCCTTACAATTTTAAGGTACTTACATTTATTGCATATCTTGAAAAAATACAATTAGATATGCCGACAAAGGAAAAAAATTAATATTTATATATACACCCTCAAAATTTGTGATAATGTAAATTAAACATAGTTTGTACAAGAGAGAACGGAATCTCAGGTGACTCATGAGGAAATTTCCTCCTAGGTCATCGAAAAAAGACAACCTCCATCAATTTTTTCGATGATCGGCATCCACTACCTTCATATTCATCATGCAAGATGCAGATATACCAAATTTGACAAGAATCCAATATTTTTTCACCATTGATGCATTGAGTGTAAAATTAACTGTTTTCCGATAGTATAACATTTTTAGTATTTTACATTACAAAATCAACGGTGAAAGGGTATTGAATTCACATCAAATTTATTGTATCCATATTTTGCACGATGAAGATGAAGGTTGTGGATGCCGATCGTTGAAAAATTGGTGGAGCTTTGAAATCTCCTCGTGTGGCACCTTAGATTCCATTTTCTATACAAATTATATAATTAGCTAATATCTTCTGTAAAATAAATCTTTATTTGATTTTAAATATACAATTATCAAGCCTACATGCAAAATTGAATATCTTTTCCTTGTACAATTAATATTTAATAAATTAAAAATATTCCCTCTTCTTTCACCAGGGCAAAACTCACCGATTTTTCTTTTTCCTCTCTTATGTCTAAAACTTTTTTGATCTTATATTCTTAAAATCTTTCATTTTCTCTATTCTTTCATATGCATCAACAATGACGAATTGATATTTCCAAATAAAAAAAGATTCACCTTCTCAACTTTTTTATTTTTTTTTGGTTGACAACAATATCTAGAATATGAATTAGGATGAGCATTGGTCAGTTCGGTTAGGTTTTTACAAAAAAAATAAAACCGAACCGTGGTTCGGTTTTGGTTCGGTCAGTTTTAGGCAACGGCAAGCAGTACATCTTGTGGGATATTTTTATCATGTAGGCGATTATCAGCGGTGTCCTGTATTGCGATCAACAGCTTGGAACTTTTTTGTCGTTGGTTTATTCAATTCATCCTTGTTCTTCATGTAACAGAGGTTGAAGAAAATACCCAAATTGGCCTTTTTCCTAAATAAAATAAATACAAAAGTAAGTTAAACTAGCTGTCAAATCATTTATCTAGTATCGGCTGTAATTTATTAAGCACAAGAAGACACCGTTTATATTTGAAAGGGTGGAATGGCTTTTATCATGTGAACTGTTTTGGAAATTGATGCACAGTCCATTTATGATATTAAATTATACTATATTTAGTTTAAAGATTGTTCTTATGCTCAAGTAGTCAGTCGGTTCGGTTATCCATTTTTTAGGAATAAAAAATCGAGACCGAACCGTCCACTCTCAGAACCGACCGTTTCGGTTCGGTCGGTTTGTCGGTTTGCGTTCGGTTTTGTTCAGCCCTAATGTGATTCACAAAAAATTTCAATCTTCATATAAAGATAAGCGTGGAATAAACAACAGACAAAAGAGCAAACACAAACATGACGTCCTACAATTAATTCGACTTTCCATATCCAGTTCATCCTTAAAGACTTTATATTTAGGATTTTCCAAACCTTTTCATTGCCGAACCAACCAGATGAAGCAAAACGTTTACATCCGTCTTTTTCCAAGAGGCAAAAGTTACAAACCAAAAAAAAACTCTCTAATAGATTAGATGAGCTTTCACTCATAAATTTGCCCATTCTAATAAGGATTAAGAGTTTGTGGAATTGATAATCGACAGAGAGTCCTGCAAATGAAATGGTTACTTGAAGATTTCAAATATTACTCAAGAAAAAGAAACTTTAAGATGGGAGTATTTTGAATATATGCCCTAGAGAATTGCTCAAGAAAATTTGAAAGTTCTAGTTCATAAAATAAATTCTTATAGGCGAGTGATTCATTGCAAACCGGTCCGCGTTTTTTAAAAACAGGAACTCCTGATCTATGATATATTTTAGTGATCCGATCCGTTCAAGGTGATCACCCTACCCTCAAATATACGTGTATGAAAAATCAAAGAATTTAAAGACCTTTAGTATATGCATCGGATAACGTTTATGTTGCATTATCGAAAGACGTTCATTTTTGCACCCATCGATGTATCGGCCAGAGATCTTTAAATCTCTTGGTTTTTCATTCACATATATTTGAGGGTGGGGTGATCAACTTGAACGGATCAGATCGTTAAAATATGTTGTAGATCGGGAGTTCCCGTTTTTAAAAAATGCGGACCGGGTTGCAATGGATCACTCCGATATATATATATATATATATATATATATATATATATATATATTTGCATGAATAAATAAGGTATAAAATATTTTTTAAGAAATATATGTTTATGCAAACTTGTCATATTGACCTTTTGTTGTAGCTATAATGCAAGGGCAAGGAGAGAAAAATTTGGTTTTAATTTAGACTGAAATTTTTAGAGAAAAACAATGAAAATAATGGAAAATAGAGTTTTAGTCTCGAGTTGAACCTACCTAAAAATGAATGGAGTTAGATTTCAAAGGGAGCTGGCCAACTGAAGAATTGAAAGCCGAACATCTCTATTTAGTTTGAAGCTGCAGGTCTCCCGAGCATGTAAGCTTGCTATAATGGTAAAAAAATGTTTTTCTAAATTGCTGAAGTCAAGATACACACATGGCCTAGGAAATGTTAAGCCATTCTTTTCTAACATAGGTGATATGGTTTCAAATATATTTATTAAATAATATTAAGGATTTACAAAGAGTAATGAAATGCTTAGATAAGTTGTGGGCCATTCTACGAAAATATAAGAATTAAACAACAAAATGTGTTTTTTTCTTCTTTTTCTTAAATATATTGAATTAGCATAAACAATGTAAGAAAATTATAGAAAAATAATGTCAGTGTCCTAAATATAACGAGTTTATCAACAATAATTATTATTGAGATCAAACAAAAAATACTTTCAATCTTAACTATTGCATAGTAAAAATATATTTTGTAGTCTCTGAATATTAAGAAAAATAATTCGAGACTTTAAAAATATGCGATTTTTTTAGAACTTTGAAAAATGAAATAAAAGTACATATGTGTGTTTATCATACTCTCTAGCATTATAGTCCCCTTTACAGTAATTTCTGAAGAAAAATAAAATAAAGATACAAGACAAATGATACCCTGTATGATATGATAGAAACTTCGTATATTTTTCATGTTGACTTTAAAATTGATTGTCAATATAGTTTGATGAAGTCCAACACGGTCCTTCATCCTCCAATTGATATGACATTGACGTTCTTTGCCTCCAATCTTCGTTTAACGTTGCCGCATATATTAAACCTACAAAATTAGTAAGCATAAACATGGAAGATATGCTTGGCAATAATCCAAACTAAACCAGGTTGAGTCCAACATTTTACCCGTACATTACTTAACTAATATAATGGCATCAATGAAATTTGTAAACTGTTGTTATGTTAGTGTTGTGAAAAATGGGAATTGTTAATATCTATATGAAAGGTCTGGGCAGCTACCTGTAATTTATAGAGGTATTAGTAGTTTAGGGAAAAAGTATACCCAATTTTTGTAGTTTGCTGAAGTTAAGCCTTAGGTTTATTTGTGCATCAGTTGCTTCTTTCGATTTAACCAATATACTACTACACTTGATCCTGGCAATCTTTTGTACAATATCAAATATATAATGTCTCTATAGAAATATAATCTTTGGTTTGCAAACAAAACTTTGTAATGTCTTTCACTCTTTCTGAGCATTTATTTATTTCTGTTTTTCTTATTGTACATACATTTTTCAAATGCAGGCACACAGCATCCATTGCGGCCGGTAATTATGGAATTCCTGTTACTGTGTCCGGGCATCACTTTGGGAATGCTAGTGGCATGGCTCCTCATGCACAGTAATTGATTGATTTTATTTGAATCATCATAGAGTCATTGTTGCAAGTATATATCGTGTTCAAATATTTATATATTCTGTGCTCGTCTGTTTCAGCATTGCTATATACAAGGCTCTGTACAAAAGCTTTGGAGGCTTCGCTGCAGATGTTGTTGCTGCTATAGACCAGGTAGACAATCACCAATTTGATTGCCCTAATGCATTATTTTTCGGAGCACTTGGGAAGGGCCAGTTGTCTTAAACCTGCCCGTGCACCAAAACTCCAAAGTTATGAGTTGATGGAGATGGTTTTATATTCTAACACTATGCACAACTTGCGACCTTTTGGTGGGCCTAAACCTAGAATTTTGAACTTTTCTTTCCAACTTTATTTTTTAGCATATCTCTACTATATTAACGCCAAAGGAGGGGTGTACGGATCACGTGCAAAAGAAAACCCTCTAATTTTCTGCCATGTCAACAATGCTGATGTGTCAAAACTTGGTACTTTTGATTTATATTATACTTGAAATAAAAAATATAATATAAAGGTTTTGGGGTTATTGTTACTATTCATCCACAACAAAATCCTCACAACTGAAAGATTTTAGTTTGTCATCATCTCTGTAACTCTTCTCATTCCCACGTTACCATCTCTTTAACTAATTCTTTAAAAATCTTTTCAAATCTTTATGATGTCAAAATATACAAATGTGCATCGCACGTGCAACATACTAGTGGTTTTTAATTGCACACATGATCAAAACGTATGCTGCTATGATACCAAATTCTACTACCGCACCAAAACCTTGAAGTTATGGATAAGGTTAATAGAGATATTTATAGGGTTTTTCTTTATATTACCCTTAGAACTTAACTATTTGAATATATCTCACCCCACAAGCTTTATATTTTCATATATCAGCCATAAACTTATTGGTTATGTTAAGAATAAGATATAGATTTAGATTTAATTAGATTGGTAAGATTTGGATTTGATTAGATTTAATTAGATTATTTATATTTCCTATTATTAGAAAAACAATAATATATATACGAGGTAGAGGGGATTCACTAGTAACCTCATAATTTTCTCTAATTTTGATCATACGGTATTAGAGCCTAACCTTAAATCTGACACCTAGCCATAACCCCTCTTCACCCCGTTGCCTTCACACCCTCCACGTCATCTGATTTATCTAATTTATATGAAGTAGTTAACCGCAATCAATAACGGTGTCGCGTGTAACTAGACCGAGATGAGTACGGGTCGTCTTCAGGGAAACGTTGAATCTTTTAATCTTACTTTAGGCATGTTGAAAAAGAGAGAAGGAGAATAAAGAATGGTGAAGAATAGTTGTAGGTTATAAATCTACGTCAAACACGGATACAGAATATAGATCTAGATTAACTACGGATGTAGGTTTTATAGTAGAAGGGGGCTTGTAGGGTTCGTTAAGATTCAGTAGTCATGGATGATTAATTAAAGATTACTCTTTTTATCCTTTAATAGATTTAAAACTAGATCGACAGTGATGCATGCAGATTAGGGTTTATGGAGGGAAAAAGGGTTCCCACTCTTAACACCTATCTTGACATGGATCTCCGTTTATGTCTAGCTTTTACCAAAACAATTGTTAATCTAATCTCTAATCGTGGTCGTGAGTATCAATGAATTGATAGCGCGCCCGATTAGGATGTTAACTATTCTTTTGATAAAGTTTATAAACTTTATAGGACGTAAAAAGAGTTTAAGGATCTTCATCATCCATTAATCTACTCTAATCCTACGAAGCCTAACAAGCGGAGAATTACTCGCGCATGTTAGGAAAAGAAAAGATAGAATTCATGAAGAAAATAAAATGCAATAAATTAAAACTATCTTTATTAATCAACAAGATCAAGTACACTTTGTTCCTTTAGAAAATGATTACAAAACCCTAGTTTGCTTCTCGATCTCTTCTAAGGAGGTAGATGAACTGTCGATGATCAACCAGGATTCTTGAGTCATCGTGGACTTCGTGATCGCGTCGGTTTGATAATTTTTCCAAGAGGCTCTCGGTCCTTATTTATAGTCGCAGACCCAGAATCTTTAGTTTCCTATAAGGCAACTAGCTGTTAGGATCCAACCTAAAAATCTCACATCCCAACTTCCCTAACAGGCCGTGGATCCGCCGCCAATAGTGGGTTTTGGCCGTGGATCCGCCGCTTGTTGGTGGGATCTTGGGCTCCAATTTCTGGGGCTTCATCTCTATAGCACTTGGTGATCTTTTGAATGTCTAGACTTTGCAAATTTTCTCTCCGTTTCTGTCAGAATTGGTTTCTTTAATTTATTTGAATATCTTCGGCAGATTTGATCTCAACTCAGATTTCCTTAATTTTAGTCATGATATAATTCCTGCATAATTATCTCAATAAATGATATTAGTAGAATTTGTTTTTATTGAGATATTATCTTAACCATTTGTCATGATATTTTAGTTTTAAGAGAATTGGTCAAAGATATTTAATAAGGCAGGCATGTTTAAATAGTCTAAATATTACATGAATATTATATGCTTACATTTCCTTTCATAATGTTAATTATAATATATAAACACATGAAAATAGTATTTTTACGGATAAACCCCTATATGTGTCATATTTATAATAAACATCTTTTATTATATATAAATATAAAGGAAAATGTCATATTAAAAGTGCAGTTTTATCAACTGAACAAATACCCCCAAACTTAATTTTAATCATCCCAAGCAAACTAGTTATTCAAGAGAAGCAAAAAAAGAAGAAGAACTAAGTAGCACACTTTCGTAGGCAACACGATTGCACCAAGCACGTGTAACAAGCCGTTAAACTCCTAGGTGTCCCTAGTAGGAGGAGTGTTGTCTCCTGAGGGTTTTCAGCGGATTACACCCACAAAATCCTATAATAAAAGAAAGATGGTAAAAATTACATATAAAAATAAGAACTATAAAAGAAAGAACTTGAAAAGAAGAGTTTCCAACTATACTGGCTTTTCAGTTGCCATGAGTCCTATCTTAATGGTCGTGAAAAAAATGTTAGAAATCACATCATCCCTCAATAAAATATCGCCTTTAGTCTTCCTCCCTATCTTTCATCCAAACATTGATCATATACCCCTACGTGTGTGTAAAAGATATCTCTACACTTAGAGAATTCAATTCAAGCTATTATACTCTTGTCCATCTTCTAAAATACCTTATAGTTGGTGAATATTTTTGATAAAATTGCTCACACATTTTTCATGCGACCGTTAATACTTCTTGAGGTACTAACCGACCGATTACAAAATGTGATCGCGTATTAAGGTGTAATTCCTCGTCTAGCACACCTAAGGCTTAGCAGTGGCTCCCAAACCAGTTGGTCTAAGGCACCAAGTGATAAAGCACCCTTGCTATATTTTTTTATGTTGCCTTGGTAATTACAAAACCAGTGTTCATTTTTTTCACCACTTATACTTTTTTTCTTTTCATACTAAGGCTTTTAGACAAGAGCATTTCAAGGTATCCTCTGCTATCCCAAGTTTCAAGATGTGTGTAAGTGCGTATAGTAGGGTATCAACATTGAGATGTTTGGCCTCAAGAATAAGGACTATGTTTCAGATTTAGATCTATCCTCAGATTAGTGATTTCCTTCATCTTTCTAACCCTTGGGACAACGGTTCATAACTACTTATTACTAGTTTCGTTTAAGAAAACCTCTAACTTTCTTATTTTTTTCAAACTATTCATATCTTTCATATATAATTTCACTTTCAAACTTTCATTATCAAAAAAAAATTTGTGCTTATATATAGTATAATACAAAGTAACGCGTGAATAAGCACAAACCTCCCCAAAACATGTTTACAGCAGTGTCCTCACTGATATCATCGGTTAAGCTTTAAAAAAAATTGTAGACTTGGGAGGAAAAGTTAGTAACGGGAACATGAAATAGTGAAAGTAAAATTCACCCCCAAACTTATTTTTGGCTCACAATTTTGTAAAAATCATTTTCTTTCAAGAACCAAAATATTCCTCCCCACAAACTTAAGCAAAATAGTTTTAAGCAATTAAAATCATTGGGGGTTAAAGTTATTGGTAAAAGTAAAGCCTTATAAAGACCAAAAGTCAACACCAACCATTCAAAAAATTTATCGATGAAGCACCAAGGTTGGTGGAAGAACATGTCACCTATTGACGTGAAAAAGTGGGGAGGAGACAAGAGGTGTAATGGAAAAGGTTTACGTCAGTTTGTAGAGACGAAACAATGACGATGGATTACTCGCATTCTCATTCTTGATAAGAAGATGTGGCGGTTCAACTTCTTTGCGTTGGGGTTGATTCATCACAACGCCCATGCCTTCTAAGAATGCGAGTTCATCAGCGAAGATTTCCTCAAAGTTTTCATCGATATCCCGAATAATAATCTCATCAGAAAGAACGGGATGATACTATGACTCCATAAAAGGTTCACATTTAGCGTTAGATGTTGATCCCGACAACAACGTAGCAGCGGAGTCGAGATCTGTATCGTGAAGCCCTTCAATTTCGCTGCTGTCGGAATCTATTGTTTTGACAGAACACACGAGTATAGGGTTCGGAGGGTTCACTTTCCAACTTGTAAATGTTAAGCTCAATTGACATCTTGATAGGGCCATAGAGCCGTTTCGACAATTGATTATTGCATTGGAAGTCGCAAGAAAAGGTCGACCTAAAATCACCGGAATTTGGTTTCGTGGGTTCGCTACAGATTGTGTATCTATAACGATAAAGTCCATGGGGAATATAAATTTCCCGACTTTAATTAACACATCCTCTAGCTCACCCCTAGGTTGGGTGATAGATCAATCGGCCATGTGAACAGTGCAATGCGCCGGTTTTAACTCTCCGATCCCTAATTGCTCATAAACAGAATACGGAAGTAAGTTAACACTAGCACCTAAATCGACTAGAGCACGATTGATATTTTTACCCCCAATAGAAATAGAAATTGTAGGACTTCCGGGGTCCTTTCGTTTCTTGGGTAGTTGTGTAAAAGCAGTGCTCACATTACTCGTAAGAAAAACTTTTTTAGGTACTTGAACTTTTCTTTTTCTAGTGCACAAGTCCTTTCGGATTTTCGAATAAGATGGAACTTGTTGAATAGCATTTAGGAGAGGAATGTTTATGTTAACTTGCTTAAAAATTTCCACAATTTTCTCCATTTGTGGACTTGGTCTGTTGCCCCTTAACCTGTTTGGATAAGGTGCTTTATCAATAAGGGTTGAGTCCAACATTGGAGAGGATTGTGGGGATGGAATGGATCCTAGAATTAGAGTGGGGATCGTTTTAGATAGATTCGTGGAAATGGGCGGAGGGTTCGAGCCTTGGGGAACACGGAGAATAGGCTCGGAAGAAGGTGGGAGACTAGACGAATTAGGGGAAGAAGTAGAAGCCGGGGTTTCAATTGATTCCCCATCATCAATCCGTTCATCCATTTGATTATCTAGCACTCTTCCCGATCTCAACGTGGTAATGGCACTCACATTATGACTTTTATGAGTGGCCAGGATTCGGTAGGGGTTGAGATGGAAGTTTCCTTTTTTCTCTTGCACTCATCGCGGTATTCAAGTGTGCAATTTGTGCTTCTATTGATTTAATACCCTCACCGTGGGAGGCGGAGTCTTTTTATGGTATCAATAGAAGACCTCATATCAGCCGACATTTGGATGGAATGTTTCATAAACAAATCCAAAGTTTGTGCGAGTGAAGAGGAGTTATCGGTACCGGTCGTTTGAAAAGAATTATTAGAAGGTACAGAATTGTTCACCGGATTTTGAAAATTTTGTGACTGAAAGGGTGCTGAGTCTGTTGTGGTGGTTGCTGTTGCTGTGGAGGAGGTCTTTGATAATTGCTTTGGAACTGGTTTTGATTTTGGTTTTGGTTTTGGTTCCAAGCAAAGTTAGGATGATTCCTCCATCCCTGATTGTACGTGGAAGAATAAGGATCGTTTCTAGGTCGCTGCTGAAAAGCAGCATTAGTTTGCTCGTGACCTTGAAACGGTGCATTCATAGGACATTCTTCCGTCAATTGTGATGGATCGGAACAGCAACCACACGGTTTTGGGGAACGTTACCTGATTTAGGGAGACTGATGAGAATTTGTTTTCAATAGCGTCGAGTTTCTTTTGCATCGCTGCTATTTCGGCTTTTACTGCGATGGAAATATCGAGCTGATAAATACCTCGCCTAGATGAAGGTGGTCTAACGCTTTCCCACTGCAAAGTGTTTTCAGCAAGATCTTCCAGATATTTCCAGGCTTCACCATCGTCTTTGGACATGAAATTGCATTGACACATGGTTTCAAGCATCTGCTTTGTCACTGGATTAATGCCCTCATATATAATTCGGCATAGATCCCATCTATGTATTCCATGATGAGAATATTGGATAAGCAGATCCTTGAAACGTTCAAAGCACTTCCAAAATGGCTCATTGGGAAGCTGGGTAAATTGGTTGATTTTGCTCCGAACACGGGCGGTCTTATGATTTGGGTAAAATTTCTTAAGGAATGCTATCACGAATTCATCCCAATTGGCAATAGAGTGCGCGACGGTATTATAAAACCATTTTTCTGCCAAGTCGCACAAAGTGAATGGGAGAAGACGCAAGCGCATAGTATCCACGGACAGTTGTAAAGTATCCATCATTGTGCATACGTTTTCGAATTTAATGATGAAAACATACGCGTCTTCAGACTCAAGCCCGTGAAATTTGGGCAACAGATTGATGTGGTGGGGTTTAATTTCAAAATTATCCCTGTTGGCTGGTGGAATGGATAGACAAGTAGGAAGGGGACCACGGATAGTATAGCATCTCTCTTGAAGAGAGATGCACGGTGGATTCTGCTCACCTACGGACGGTGGCAGCGTGGCGTTATAATTTGATGGAGTACCGTCCATCTCGGTCGATGTGGTGGATGGTTGGGGAAAAGAAGATGAAGAAGCACCGACTTCGGAGTCGATAGCAGGAACGCGGACAAGACGGGCACTAGAATCCAGTATCCAGCCAAGCATGCACTAAGCGGGTTTAGCGTAAGGGGCAGCGTGTGTTTTTTTAAAATTGGTTTGTTTTGAAAAGTGTCGGACTTGAGACAAATCACACAAAAATGCATAAACAACCCTAGAACTAAGCTTACCTAGGTCAAGTCTCTAGACCGCTCCTAGATTTCCAAAGGACAAGCCGCAGGATCAATCCTCTATCACCTCTTTACTACTCTTGTGGCCAGGTAAGTGCCAGGTAAGTGGGAGGTATCCGCTATACGAATCACCGAAAATAGCGGGCCTAATTAAGTAACCACTTGTCTAGACATCACAAAAGTAATGCGGATAAGCGATAGATTACCCACGACCTTCCTTTGTCCTTATTGAGCGTGACAGTCCTTAGAGTCTTGTCTAGATATTTTTTTAAATTAATGTAGAGTTGATACGGGTGCTCGTTTTGTGATTTGCGGGGCCTAGGAAAGGTGATAAAATCTCCACCTAATCTGAATTTTGGTCTTGCCCCTTAAAATCCGTATTAAAATATGAATAAACAAACCAATTACAAAACTTTGCAAAAAGATTTTTGGGCGGCGATATTTTGCAAAGAATCCCGCAGGAAATATATTTTATTGGATTTCAGAGAAGAGAGAAAGAGTTGAGAAATTTACCAGAGAAGTTTGGAACCCTAATCCCTCAAATCCGCCGCGCTTCCGCCGCGCTTCCGCTTATTTTCCGCGGTTCCGCCGCGAAGTGGAGGGATCTCGTGATGATTTTTGCTACGTGGCCTCCTGTGCTCCTCTGGATCTTGATGAATGTCTCCGGCTCTCTATTTTCTCAATTCTGTGACTCCAGATACCCTTGCAAAATTCACACAATAATCGTTAAATATACAATATGCAGTTTTGTTTTGTTTATGATGTGGATCGAATAAGAATTCAACACGAATAGTAAGAAAAATAAATTACGCATGTATCCCCGGCAACGGCGCCATTTGATTTATCAAATTTATGTGTAGTAGGTTTTATAGATCTAGATTAACTATGGATGTAGGTTTTATAGTAGAAGGGGGCTTGTAGGGTTCGTTAAGATTTAGTAGTCATGGATGATTAATTAAAGATTACTCTTTTTATTCTTTAATAGATTTAAAACTAGATCGACAGTGATACATGTAGATTAGGGTTTCTGGAGGGAAAAAGGGTTCCCACTCTTAACCTCTATCTTAACATTGATCTCCGTTCATGTCTAGCATTTACCAAAACAATTGTTAGTCTAATCTCTAATTGTGGTCGTGAGTATCAATAAATTGATAGCGCGCCCGATTAGGATGTTAACTATTCTTTTGATAAAATTTATAAACTTTATAGGACGTAAAAAGAATTTAAGGATCTTCATCATCCATTAATCTACCCTAATCCTACGAACCCTAACAAGCGGAGAATTACTCACACATGTTGGGAAAAGAAAAGATAGAAATCATGAAGAAAATAAAATGCAATAAAATAAATCTATCTTTATTAATCAACAAGATCAAGTACACTTTGTTCCTTTAGAAAATGATTACAAAACCCTAGTTTGTTTCTCGATCTCTTCTAAGGAGGTAGATGAACTGTCGACAATCAACCAGGATTCTTGAGCCGTCGTGGACTTCGTGATCGCGTCGGTTTGATAATTTTTCCAAGAGGCTATCGGTCCTTATTTATAGTCGCAGACCCAGAATCTTTAGTTTCTAATAAGGAAACTAGCTGTTAGGATCCCAACCTAAAAATCTCACATCCTAACTTTCCTAACAGGCTGCGGATCAGCCGCCAATAGTGGGTTTTGGCCGCGGATCTGCCGCTTGTTGGTGGGATCTTGGGTTCTAATTTCTGGGGCTTCATCTTTGAAGTACTTGGTGATCTTTTGAATATCTGGACTTTGCAAATCTTCTCTCCGTTTCTGCCAGAATTGGTTTTGTCACGCCCCGCTTCCCAGAGTACGCAAGATTAGGCACGTAACATAGCCAACCATGCTACCTGTGGGTAGGAAGTATCCTTCCACAGTCACATTACGGTTGTAAGGATATCAAGAACAAGATAATAAACTAATCTAACACATGTCCAAATCCATAATAACAAGAGTCAATAAACAATAAGTGCGGAAGCAAATGATCCAATACAATAAATAAACAGTACGTCCCATAATGCGGGCTCACATCTGGAAATGAAATGAAATAAATAAACTAATCACTAAGGACTCACAGTTCAGCCTGCTGGCTGAAGTACTCCTGCTCGGTCGTCGACAGGGGTAAGGAATCTGGGCCATGCAAAACCCAGACGTCAGCGCGTCATGTCAACCAAATAATATAATATAAACATGGTAATAAGCAATGCAAGTATGAACATGAATAAAGCAGTACTAAGAAATAACAGTGCAGGGTAATGTGCAGTGGTAACTAAACTGTCCTATCAGGTTTCTACTCTATAGTCTTTGAAATCAATTGATGAATCGTCGATGTAACTCAATAGTATCCCGTACATACCCGGGATTACGGCCACAATATTCTCGGCCGAAACCGAGACATGCCGCTAGGCACAAAACAGGAAAGTGTACACTCGGTAGTACCCCGTACATACCCGGGATCACGGCCACAATATTCTCGGCCGAAACCGAGACATACCGCTAGGCACAAAACAGGAATGTGTACACTCGAACAGGTAGTGACTGTCGAGTTACAAGTCAGGTTCATCTTTGATTTCCCCATACCCCCAAGTTATGTATGTCAGGTCAGGTATTCAGTAGTCAAGGACTAATGCCAACATAGAATCAGGTAAAAGCAGGTCTGTCTGGATAGACAGCAGGAATGGTCCATGAGGACCCCAAGTCAGGTTTGTCGGCATTAGGCATGAGATCATGTAATAAGTCAGGTCGTAGTACAAAAGGTTGAGTCAGTATGTACAGGGTGTTATGTCCGGTGTATCAGTATATGTGTCAGGTGTAGCAGGGTCGAGTCAATATGTACTGTGATCGAGTGTGTGCTCTCAACAGGTATACAGCAGCAAGAATTTAAAGTAAACAGCACTAATAGTCACTTAATCACAATGGTGCTTTGTATTATCTTTATTAACAGGTTCAAGCACCCTTGGGGTGCAATAGTCACAAGGTGAAACAATATCAACAACATAAAGTAATGAAGCTACATAAATTTAAACTAAAGCATAAATAATTGTCTCATGGATGATTTAACAAATGAAGCAAGGACGATCTAATTGGTTTAGTTAGTTGATAGCAGACCGATTAATTACAAGAAACTACTATACTGATTTAATGTTAAGGATAATTGCAACCGTCAATTCTAAGTTATACCAAATACCGATATTACCATCAACTGTGTGGTTAATTTAAGTAATGTGATAATTAAATGTATAGCAAGACTTGATCTTGTATACTAGCATGTTAGAGCAAGTATTCGGATACTTGCCTCGACGGTTTCGCAAACCGGAAAGCACGGATGCAATGTCGGTGGAAAACACGAGACGGATGCACGGGCCACGGATCGAGTCCAAACAGCGAACAGCGGGACCACACGGACCAGAGTACCTCGCTGGTGAGTTGGGTCCAGACGTCGGCACGGCCGGAAACCGGCGAAAAGTCAAAACGACGACAAGTTAGCAACCATACGATATACGTAAACAAGACCAGCGAGAGGGTTTTACACTAATGGAAAGTTAAAGAGATGCTTACAGGGAAGCACCAGGGCAACCACGACGGCTCGACGGCGATGGGAGGCCGGCGAGGCAGCGACGGCGAGCAGCGAAGGCTGGACAGCTTCTGGGTTCGCTGGAGAGGGTGGTGCGACGAGTAGAGGAGGGTGGTGGTCTGCTCTGGTGATTAAGGGGAGACGGAGGTGGTCGGAGGTGGCTCTGGCAACGACGGCGAGGATCGACGGCAAGTTTCCCGGCGATCCAGAGGGTTAGGTGATGGGTTGGGCTCGGGTTGGTGGTGGTCCGGAAAGGGAAGGAGGAAGAAGACGACGAGGTCGGGACGAGGATGAAGGGAGGAAGGCCTTGGCGTCGTCGGCAAAAGGAGGCGGCGGCGACGGCGGCCACTGCCTGCTGGTGGTGGCGTCGGGGGTTGGGTCGCAGGCGCTGAAGGGGGAAGAGAAGGAGGAAAGGATGCTGTCGAGGCCGAGGAGGCGATGAAGACGGTGGTGGTGGTGTTGTCGCGGGGAGATCGGCGGCGACGGCTCGTGGTGGCTAGGGTTAGGGTTCGGGGTTCTCGTGATTTCTCGTGGTGAGGTTGAGGACGAGGCGTGCGTATATAATAGGTAGAGAGAGAGAGGGATTGTTAAAGAAGAGAGAAAGAAAGATTAGATAGAGAGAGATTGTTGGAGAGAGATAGAGAGAGGGTTAGAGATAGAGAGAGAATAAGAAATTAGAGAGAGATAGAGAGAGGCGGAGAGAGAGAGGATAGGGGGCCCACGAGGGATTTAAATCCCTCGTAATTGGCTGTAAAGTTTTGAAAGGGAAAATTTTAAAAGATTTTAAAAGATTTTAAACGTTTAAACAGTAACAGAATTATATTATCGTATATATTTTAGTTTTATAATATTTAATTAAATGGGCATTTTTGGCGCTAAATGAAACATTTCCAAATCGCGTCCGGGTTGCGCCCAAATATTCCAAATTCAAATTATAGGATTTTAAGCGGGTTCCAAATTTTGAAAAGGGGTGTTTAATGATTAAAAAGCATGCCCCCAAGTCGGACACTTGCACGCGCGCGTAGCCGTCCAAACTTGCCCGTTTATCCGAACGGGAAGAAATCTCGACACGCGGACGCTACCACGCGACTTGTGGCGACGAGTAGGCCAACATGGATATTTTTAATTTCATTTTAGGTGTTAAATTTTGTTATGTGCCAAAATGACTTAACTGGTTAAAATCTAGCAATAAACACCAAACAATCATGATAATTGGAATGAGCAATGTATAACACTCAACTAGCAAAAGAAATAGTATTATTGGGCTCGGGTGTTACATCATACCCAACTACAAAAAGAATTTCGTCCTCGAAATTCCAAGAATACAAGATAGCTAACTACAGGAAAAGGTGAGGAAATTTCTGCCGGATCTCGTCTTCTCGCTCCCAAGTGGATTCTCCATGCAATCGATTACCCCAAGAAACTAGCACAAGAGGGATAACTTTGTTCTTAAGAACCTTTTCTCTTCGATCCTTGACTTCAACTGGTCGCTCCTCAAAAGTTAGGTCCTCCCGTACAGTCAACTCCGAATGATCCAAGACGTGAGTCTCATCTCGGACATACCTCCGTAGTTGAGACACATGAAACACATCGTGCACTCCTGCCAATGACTGTGGTAACGCCAAACGGTACGCTACCTCCCCAACACGCTCCAATATCTCGAAGGGTCCAACGAATCGAGGGCTAAGCTTTCCCCGACTCCCAAAGCGAATCACCCCTCTAGTCGGTGATATCTTCAGGAATACCAAATCACCCACGGCGAACTCTAGAGGTCTTCTTGACGTGTCGGCCCAACTTTTCTGTCTGTCTTAAGCTGCCTTCATATGCTTCCTGATTGTATTCACCTTCTCGACTGTCTGTACCACCAAATCTGGTCGTAGTAATCTTCGTTCACCAACGTCATCCCAACAAACGGGTGAACGGCACTTACGACCATACAACGCTTCAAACGGAGCCATCTGAATAGTCGCTTGGAAGCTATTGTTGTACAAAAACTCCACCAGGTGTAGATGATCCTCCCAAGAACCTTTGAAGTCCAACATGCAAGCCCTCAACATATCTTCAAGGGTATGGATCGTTCTTTCCGATTGTCCATCAGTCTGAGGATGATAAGCTGTGCTAAACTTCAATCGAGTCCCTAAACTTTCTTGTAAACTCCTCCAAAAGTGCGACAAGAACCGAGTGTCCCGATCGGATACGATGCTCACCGGTACTCCATGCAATCTTACAATCTCCTGCATGTACCGCTCTGCTAAAGTCTCCGTCGATTGACCAACCCGAAAAGGAATAAAGTGAGCTGCCTTGGTCAACCGATCGACAATCACCCATACTGCATTGTTGCCCTTTGGACTCCGCGGTAAAGCCGTCACGAAATCCATGGTTATATGTTCCCACTTCCACTGAGGGATCGGAAGTGGTTGCAACAAACCAGCAACCCTTTGGTGTTCAGCCTTGACTTGCTGACACACCAAGCACTTAGCCACGAAGCGAGCAATCTCCCGCTTCATACCTTCCCACCAGAAGTGCTGTCGAATATCTCGGTACATCTTTGTCCCTCCTGGATGTACAGAGTAAGCTGAACTGTGTGCCTCCTTCATAAGCTCTTCACGCACATCCCCTTTTGGCACACACACGCTACCATATCTCAACGAACCGTCTTCATGGATCAGTAAATCGGTTCGCAGTCCGGCTTCAACCTGCTCTCGAAACTTTTGCAGTCTAGGATCCTGCGATTGTGACGCTTTAATCTTCTCCACTAAGGACGACTGTACTTGCAACTGCATCAACTGTCCCGTAGCATGTGGTAGCATAACCTTTAAGTCAAATCTCTGAAAATCCGCAATGATCTCCCTTTGTGCGGTCAATACCTGAATTGCTGGTAACCGACTTAGCGCATCCGGCACGACGTTAACTTTTCCCGGATGATACTTAAGATCAAGGTCGTAGTCGGCCATCAGCTCCAACCATCTGCGTTGCCTCATGTTCAACTCCTTCTGAGTGAACACATACTTCAAGCTCTTGTGATCTGTAAAGACTTCGACTCTCTCGCCCAAAAGGTAGTGTCTCCAAATCTTCAGGGCGAAGATCACGGCCGCAAGCTCCAAGTCATGAGTCGGATAATTCTTCTCATGAGTCTTCAGTTGTCTCGATGCGTAAGCGACGACCTTCCCATTCTGCATCAAAACACATCCCAATCCTTTTCCGGATGCGTCGCTGTGAATCACCAGTCCTCCTGAATTATCTGGTACGGTCAGGATCGGGGCGGTTACCAACTTCTGTTTCAACGTCTCGAAGGCCAATGCACATCCATCCGTCCAAACAAACGGTACCTCCTTGCGCGTGAGCTTGGTTAACGGCTCAGCTAAACGAGCGAAGTTCTCCACAAATCTTCTGTAGTATCCGGCGAGTCCAAGGAAACTTCTTATCTCCGCAACATTCTTTGGAGTTGGCCAATCTCGAACTGCTGCAATCTTCTCGGGATCAACGGCGATTCTATCGCCCGACACAACATGCCCCAGAAATTTTACTTCTTCCAGCCAGAATTCGCACTTACTCATCTTCGCAAACAATTTCTCTTGTCTCAGCGTCTGCAGTGCGATCCTTAAATGCTCAGCGTGCTCCTCCGGACTCTTCGAGTATATCAGAATATCGTCAATGAATACCACAATAAACTGGTCTAAGAATGGTGAAAAGACCCGGTTCATCAAATCCATGAATATTGCCGGCGCATTCGTTACTCCGAAGGGCATCACTAGATACTCGAAATGTCTATATCGAGTTCGAAACGCCGTCTTGCAAATGTCTTCTGCTTTTACTCGGACCTGATGATATCCTGATCGCAAATCCAGCTTCGAGAATACCCTCGCGCCACTAAGCTGCTCAAAAAGTTCTCCAATGCGAGGGATCGGGTACTTGTTCTTAATAGTCACCCGGTTCAATTCTCGATAATCAATGCACATCCTTCTCGTGCCATCCTTCTTCTTTACTAAAAGAACTGGAGCTCCCCAAGGCGAGTTGCTGCTTCGAATCCAACCTTTCTCGAGTAATTCACCAACTTGTTTCTTAACTTCTTCCAATTCCACTGGCGCCATCGGATAATAAGATTTTGATACTGGCGCTGCACCAGGAATAAGGTCAATCGCGAACTCCACATCTCGCTTTGGCGGTAAGCCCGATATATCTGCAAATACATCCATAAAGTCGCGAACAACTGCCGGCTCTTCCTTACTATCAACTTCCATTGCTGCAAGAACACTGCGTGTCGGCCTAGCCCTGAACTCGACTGGCCCGACAGAACTGCTTCCCCCAGTGAAGGTAAACTCAGGGTGTCCGGGAATCTGGAAAATTACCTTCCTTGCCCTACAGTCAATGTGGGCGTGGAAAGTGCCAAGAAAATCCATTCCCAAGACAACTTCATAACTGCCCGTATCTATCACCAAGAAATCTGCAAAAAGCTCCCGTCCGCAAACAACAACTGTACAATCTCTACATTCCTTACTAGCTATGATTTTCCCATTCCCAGTGTGTGTGTCCCAGAAACTAGACAGGGTCGTGCAGGTAATCGAGTGTGTAGCTATAAATTTGGATGACATAAACAGTGGGATGCTCCGGAATCAAATAATGCCAATGCGGGAAAACCATGAACGAGTAAAGTACCTGAAACCACTTCTCCTGATGCCTTGGCCTCCTCAGCTGTCAAGGTAAAAGCTCGAGCCTGGTTAGGTCCTTGAGTCAGCTGTTTTTGCCCTTGGAACGGTCTCTGCGGAGGCTTCAGTACATCATCTCTCATGCGAAGCTTCGACGGACAGGCACCAACTGCGTGATCAGCCGCTCCACAAACCAAACAAAGTCCCAGCCTCCTTCGACAATCCTTTTGCATGTGGCCCGGTAAATTGCAGTAGTTACAATTCATGCTCTTTCTTCGATCAACGACCACAGGCTTCTTCATTGGCGCTACACCTCGACGGTCCACTAGAATACCTCTGCGCCCATGATCTCGGTTAGGTACAAATGCGGGCTTTCTGGCCGCAATTGCTGTCTGCTGAAGGTTCCCTTTCGATCCTGATAAACTCTGCTGCTCTCTGGCTGCCGTAAGGACCGCGAGAAAGTGGTCAAACCCAGAGAGACAATCTGCTTCTGGATGTCCACATCCAAATTGCGCAAGAACCTTCGCGCCCTGTCTGCCTCCTTGGCGACTAAGGGTCCAGCGAAGCGGCTGAGTCTCGTCCACTCCGCTGCATGTACATCCACAGCTGCTCCATTTTGTCTCAGCCCAATAAATTTCTCCTCCATTTCCTCCCGTGCAGTCCGCGGGAAGAACTTCTCTAAGAAACTTTTAGAAAAATCCGCCCAACTGATTGGCTTGGGCAAACGGGTCTCCTCCACAAGCCACCACTCTCGGGCGTAATCCACCAGCTGAATGCGCACCACATCAACTCTCTTGTCTTCAGGGATCTGTGCCGCAATCAGTAAATTCTCCGTGTCCACTAACCACTGCTCGGCTGGCAACGGCTCCTCCAGACCAGTGAAAGTAGTAGGACCCAACCGTCTGAAATCTGCCACGGTCCCTACTCGGTCAACTGGCTTCGCTACAGCGGTGTTTACAGACTGCTGAATAGCCTGCAAACCCTCCTGAAATGAATCTGCTTGCTGCTGGATCAGCTCAGTTTGCCTTTTCTGATTCTCCAACATCCCACGTATCACTCCTAACATGGCGGCTTCATCCACGCGCCTCTGATACATCTTGAAATTCTTATCTGCCATAATCCTGAAATCAAAACAAACAACATTAGCATGATGATAGATTCAATATATAAATCAAGGCTAAAACTCCAAGATACTTAAATAGAGTACTGCATTGTAGCTATGCCGCGGTATCATAGCCGCAATTACTTAACTCCACCCAAGTCGCCTAAGTCCTAGAGATAACAAGAAGTTAGGTTTTTGAGTTGACAAATGCAAAGTAAGTTTGCATGTCGACATGATCCGGAAGAATGATTCAAGGATGGTAAAACGGTCAAGGTGGCAGTACATGTTTCCTAATCACGGGTATTCTGATTCGTATATCGGGTACAATACCCAACTACAAAAGAATCAACCCAACTAACCTATGGCTTTGATACCAAAAGAACCATGTCACGCCCCGCTTCCCAGAGTACGCAAGATTGGGCACGTAACATAGCCAACCATGCTACCTGTGGGTAGGAAGTATCCATCCACAGTCACATTACGGTTGTAAGGATATCAAGAACAAGATAATAAACTAATCTAACACATGTCCAAATCCATAATAACAAGAGTCAATAAACAATAAGTGCGGAAACAAATGATCCAATACAATAAATAAACAGTACGTCCCATAATGCGGGCTCACATCTGGAAATGAAATGAAATAAATAAACTAATCACTAAGGACTCACAGTTCAGCCTGCTGGCTGAAGTACTCCTGCTCGGTCGTCGACAGGGGTAAGGAATCTGGGCCATGCAAAACCCAGACGTCAGCGCGTCATGTCAACCAAATAATATAATATAAACATGGTAATAAGCAATGCAAGTATGAACATGAATAAAGCAGTACTAAGAAATAACAGTGCAGGGTAATGTGCAGTGGTAACTAAACTGTCCTATCAGGTTTCTACTCTATAGTCTTTGAAATCAATTGATGAATCGTCGATGTAACTCAATAGTATCCCGTACATACCCGGGATTACGGCCACAATATTCTCGGCCGAAACCGAGACATGCCGCTAGGCACAAAACAGGAAAGTGTACACTCGGTAGTACCCCGTACATACCCGGGATCACGGCCACAATATTCTCGGCCGAAACCGAGACATGCCGCTAGGCACAAAACAAGAATGTGTACACTCGAACAGGTAGTGAACTGTCGAGTTACAAGTCAGGTTCATCTTTGATTTCCCCATACCCCCAAGTTATGTATGTCAGGTCAGGTATTCAGTAGTCAAGGACTAATGCCAACACAGAATCAGGTAAAAGCAGGTCTGTCTGGTTAGACAGCATGAATGGTCCATGAGGACCCCAAGTCAGGTTTGTCGGCATTAGGCATGAGATCATGTAATAAGTCAGGTCGTAGTACAAAAGGTTGAGTCAGTATGTACAGGGTGTCATGTCCGGTGTATCAGTATATGTGTCAGGTGTAGCAGGGTCGAGTCAATATGTACTGTGATCGAGTGTGTGCTCTCAACAGGTATACAGCAGCAAGAATTTAAAGTAAACAGCACTAATAGTCACTTAATCACAATGGTGCTTTGTATTATCTTTATTAACAGGTTCAAGCACCCTTGGGGTGCAATAGTTACAAGGTGAAACAATATCAACAACATAAAGTAATGAAGCTACATAAATTTAAACTAAAGCATAAATAATTGTCTCATGGATGATTTAACAAATGAAGCAAGGACGATCTAATTGGTTTAGTTAGTTGATAGCAGACCGATTGATTACAAGAAACTACTATACTGATTTAATGTTAAGGATAATTGCAACCGTCAATTCTAAGTTATACCAAATACCGATATTACCATCAACTGTGTGGTTAATTTAAGTAATGTGATAATTAAATGTATAGCAAGACTTGATCTTGTATACTAGCATGTTAGAGCAAGTATTCGGATACTTGCCTCGACGGTTTCGCAAACCGGAAAGCACGGATGCAATGTCGGCGGAAAACACGAGACGGATACACGGGCCACGGATCGAGTCCAAACAGCGAACAGCGGGACCACACGGACCAGAGTACCTCGCTGGTGAGTTGGGTCCAGACGTCGGCACGGCCGGAAACCGGCGAAAAGTCAAAACGACGACAAGTTAGCAACCATACGATATACGTAAACAAGACCAGCGAGGGGGTTTTACACTAATGGAAAGTTAAAGAGATGCTTACTGGGAAGCACCAGGGCAACCACGACGGCTCGACGGCGATGGGAGGCCGGCGAGGCAGCGACGGCGAGCAGCGAAGGCTGGACAGCTTCTGGGTTCGCTGGAGAGGGTGGTGCGACGAGTAGAGGAGGGTGGTGGTCTGCTCTGGTGATTAAGGGGAGACGGAGGTGGTCGGAGGTGGCTCTGGCAACGACGGCGAGGATCGACGGCAAGTTTCCCGGCGATCCAGAGGGTTAGGTGATGGGTTGGGCTCGGGTTGGTGGTGGTCCGGCGAGGGGAGGAGGAAGAAGACGACGAGGTCGGGACGAGGATGAAGGGAGAAAGGCCTTGGTGTCGTCGGCAATGGGAGGCGGCGGCGACGGCGGCCACTGCCTGCTGGTGGTGGCGTCGGGGGTTGGGTCGCAGGCGCTGAAGGGGGAAGAGAAGGAGGAAAGGATGCTGTCGAGGCCGAGGAGGCGATGAAGATGGTGGTGGTGGTGTTGTCGCGGGGAGATCGGCGGCGACGGCTCGTGGTGGCTAGGGTTAGGGTTCGGGGTTCTCGTGATTTCTCGTGGTGAGGTTGAGGACGAGGCGTGCGTATATAATAGGTAGGTAGAGAGAGGGATTGTTAAAGAAGAGAGAGAGAAAGATTAGATAGAGAGAGATTGTTGGAGAGAGATAGAGAGAGGGTTAGAGATAGAGAGAGAATAAGAAATTAGAGAGAGATAGAGAGAGGCGGAGAGAGAGAGAGGATAGGGGGCCCACGAGGGATTTAAATCCCTCGTGATTGGCTGTAAAGTTTTGAAAGGGAAAATTTTAAAAGATTTTAACAAGATTTTAAACGTTTAAACAGTAACAGAATTATATTATCGTATATATTTTAGTTTTATAATATTTAATTAAATGGGCATTTTTGGCGCTAAATGAAACATTTCCAAATCGCGCCCAGGTTGTGCCCAAATGTTCCAAATTCAAATTATATGATTTTAAGCGGGTTCCAAATTTTGAAAAGGGGTGTTTAATGATTAAAAAGCATGCCCCCAAGTCGGACACTTGCACGCGCGCGTAGCCTTCCAAACTTGCCCGTTTATCCGAACGGGAAGAAATCTCGACACGCGGACGCTACCACGCGACTAGTGGCGACGAGTAGGCCAACATGGATATTTTTAATTTCATTTTAGGTGTTAAATTTTGTTATGTGCCAAAATGACTTAACCGGTTAAAATCTAGCAATAAACACCAAACAATCAGGATAATTGGAATGAGCAATGTATAACACTCAACTAGCAAAAGAAATAGTATTATTGGGCTCGGGTGTTACAGGTTTCTTCAATTTACTTGAATATTTTCGGCAGATTTGATCTCAACTCGGATTTCCTTGATTTCAGTCATGATATAATTCCTGCACAATTATCTCAATAAATGATATTAGTTGAATTTGTTTTTATTGAGATATTATCTTAACCATTTATCATGATATTTTAGTTTTAAGAGAATTGGTCAAAGATATTTAATAAGATAAGCATATTTAAATAATCTAAATATTACATGAATATTATATGCTTACATTTCATTTCATAATATTAATTATAATATATAAACACATGAAAATAGTATTTTTATGGATAAATCCCTATATGTGTCATATTTATAATAAACATACTTTATTATATATAAATAGAAAGGAAAATGTCATATTAAAAGTGCAGTTTTATCAACTGAACATCCTCTCCCCATCGCTCTCTCTTTCTTTCCCTCGCCGCCGTCTCCATCAGCACCGCCCCTTGCTGCCCTTGGCTCCACACCGCCGCCAACCATCAACGCCGCCCCTCCACACCGCCACCAACAGTGCCGCCCCACCACGCAGTCACCCTTCATCAGTGCCACCCCTCGCTACCACGAGCCACCATGAGCCACCATCGCTGCCCTAAGCCTCGCTACCCCATCACTGCCATCAACCGTCGCTGCCAATCGCTACCCTCGCCGCCACCGTCATCACCATCATCGCTGGATCTACCTTCTCCACTCAACTCTCATGCCGTCGCCGCCAATAGCCCCACGTCGTCGGCCACCATCAAGGGTATTATTTCTTTAACTCTTATGGATTAAGAGTTAGATATTTGATGTGATTTGTTGGTATTGGATTTGTGTTGATGATTGCTTGGTGTGTCGGGTTAGAAAATTATCGTCTTGTTGATTATGAAGTTATATTTTTAATCATGAATGATAAAGAGAAAGTCTCTGAATGATACACTAATGTTTCGTATCCTAATTTTATTACAAGAACCCAATTGAACACTAGCAGCTATCCTCGATGGAAACAAATGTTTGCTAAGGAGCGTACGTTAATAAAGCATCTTATTGAGCCACACATCCTTTCGATCCGTCTGAAGACTGGGTATCACATGATACCATGTTGCATCGCTTGATGACTGAGGCTATGGAGGAAGATATTGTGTTGCAAGTCTTCAAATACTCAACCGCTTATTCTATTTGGAGTTATGTCACTGAGATGTTTGAAGGAAAATTTAATGCTACCAGTGCTTTTGATATTTGGAGAGCTCTAAATAAACTTGAGTGAGGGAACAAATCCGTCTCCTTTTATTATGATGAAATCAAGAAGTTTGAAGCAGAACTCCTTTCGATTTATCCTATTGGTAGTGAAGAGAAGGGATGGAAGACATCATGATCATATGATGGTGATGACATTTCTTGTTGGTTTTGGTCCCAAATTTGACAGTATATGTCCATAAATTTTAGGAGCATCAAAGGTTTCCTCTCTCATGGATGCTTATAGGATGGTTCTTCGCACCTATCCTTCCTCTGTCGTTGAAGGTACTATTGATTCCGTTGCAAAAGAAAGTGAAGACAAATCTGTCCTTGTTTCTTCTTATGGTGGTAGAGGACGAAGTGGAGGAATACACGAGAACGTGGTAGAGGAGTCGAGGACCTTTTAGAGGAAAGGGGAGGAAGTGATCGTTTATGTTCACATTGTGAGATGACTGTTCATACCAAGGATACTTGCTATTCGCTTCATCCGGAGCTTCGATCTCAGTGGGCAACTAGAGTAGTTACTTCTGACATGACACCTGCCACTTCTATTTCTCATTGTACTTCTGGACTTTCTGATCAGGAGATATTAGGGCTTAGGTCTCTTCTTACAAGATCTATTTTCTCGAGCTCCACTACTGTTCTGGTTAAAGGTAATACATGTATTCTAACTCATACACATCCATTCTCATGGATCATTGATTCGGGAGCATCATAGCATATGACTGGATCATTAGGTGTTTTCTCCTCTTTGTTTAAAATTTCATATATCGGTGGTATTACACTTGCAGACGGTTCAATCTTTAAAGTAGAGAGCATTGGTCCTATTTCTCTTACTCCATCTCTGTCTTTATCATCAGCATTATATGTCCCTTCATTTCCCTTTAGCCCGATATCCGTAAGTATACTTGTTTATACCTTGAATTGTTCAAAAATCTTCTCCCCTTTTGCTTGTGTCATGCAGGATCTAAAGACGGATGAGGTGATTGGTTCAGAACGTAAACTTGGAGGCCCTTATTACTTTGATAGACAACTACCAAAGGTTTCTTGCTCAACAAATAGTGATCTACTGGTTGATCACTATCACTTAGGCCATCCTGATTTGTCTACTTTACAGAAATTAGTTTTCTCTTTATCTAGTTTGTCATCGTTAGAGTGTGTCGTTTGTGAGACGGGAAAACACACTTGTACTTCTTATCAGTCTAGAGTCAATAAACGTACCGAGAAACTGTTTAATTTAGTGCATTCTAATGTTTGGGGGCCATGTCCCATTACGTCAAACCGTGGTTTTCGATATTTTGTTATTTTTATTGATGATTACTCTCGAGCGACATGGCTATATTTGTTGAAATCTAGAACTGAAGTCTTTGATGCCTTTAAATCATTTGTTACCGAGGTGCAAAAATAATTTGGTATTAATATCAAAACTCTAAGAAGTGATAATGCAAAGGATTACTTTAATAAAAAGTTTACTCAGTTTCTTGACACCTTTGGGATTATACATCAGTTTTCGTGTCTCTATACACCTCAACAAAATGGTGTTTCTGAACAAAAGAATAGAGATCTATTGTAGGTCATACATTCTCTTTTGTTCCATATGAATGTTCCTAAACGTTTTTGGGATGATGCCGTTCTCACTGCTTGCCATCTTATCAATTGTCTACCAAGCTCAGTCATAGGGAAGAAATTCCAATTTCTATTTTATTTTCTTCTAAACCTTTATTTCCTTTTCCTTCACGCATTTTTGGTTGTACTTGTTTTGTCCATAGTCTTCAACCTGGCTTATTAAAGCTCGATTCCAAGTCCATTAAGTGTGTTTTCTTAGGATATTCTCAGAGTCAAAAGGGATACGTGTTATAACAAAGAACTCAATAGACTTTTCTTCTCTGCTGATGTGATCATTCATGAAAGTACCCCTTTCTTTGGTAAATAATGTTCTTGTTATCGAATCTTCTCTAGCCAATCCTTCTGTCTCAGCGGCACCAAATACTTCAGATCTGGATGATCATTTAATTGAGCAGCCAACTCAGGTGGAAGAAAACGAGAAAGAGGGACCTTCAGTCATTGAAGAACTTACACCTATTCCAGATTCAGATCCGATTCAGACCGATCTTGATCTTCCAATTGCCCTACGTAAAGGTACCTGTAACACTAAGCCTCTCTATCCTCCATCAGATTTTGTCACATATGCTAGACTTTCTCTCGTATAGAACATTTGTTGCTGCCGTTGATTCCTATGCTATTCTTTATTCTACATCTGATGCTCTGGCTCATCCCGAATGGACGGAAGTCAGGGAAGAAGAAATGTTAGCTTTATGCTTGAATGGTACGTGGAAGCTTAACCAGTTGCCTGTTGGAAAGAGCAGTTGGTTGCAAATGGGTATATACCATAAAACTTAATCCAGACAGCTTATTGGCTCGTTTGAAGGCCAGACTTGTTGCCAAGGGCTACTCTTAGACTTATGGAGAAGATTATGATGAAACTTTCTCCTATGGCAAAAATGCCGTCCGTACGTATATTCCTATCACTTGCAGGCACGTATAATTGATCGCTACATCGGCTTGATGTGAATGTGTTTCTTCACGATGACTTGAAAGAGGAAGTATATATGGAGCAATCACCAGGTTTTGTCGCTTAGGGAGAGTGGTAAAGTATGCAAACTTCAGAGATCTGTATATATTCTCATGCAGTCTCCGCATGCTTGGTTTGAGAGACTAACTAGCGTTGTTCAAGCGTTTGGGTTATGCTGAAGCAGCAATGATCATTCAGTTTTCTGTAGAAATCGAGGAGGCTGCAGGATTTTGATGGTTGTTTATGTTGATGATATTGTGAGCACAGGCGACGATTCAAAAGGTATTACTGAGTTAAAAGGTTATCTTTAGAAGAAGTTCAACGCTAAAGACTTGGGAGAGCTGAAATACTTCCTTGGATTGAGGTGACACGTTCTTTTCCTCAGGGCAGTATCCTTTATAACTCAAAGGAAGTATGTTCTTAATATGTTCAAGGAAGCAAAGATGTCTGACTGTAAGTCTATTGACTCCTCTATGGATCTTAATGTCAAGCTATATTCAGGGCAGAGGGAGCCACTTACCGATCCAGGATGATATTGTAGATTGGTTGGTAAGCTTAATTATTTGACTGTGATAATGCCTGAAATCTCTTTTCATGTTAGTATAGTTAGCCAGTTTATGGCTGATCCTAGAGATTCACATTGGAGTGCAGTGATACGTATACTTCGCTATTTAAAAGCTACATCAGGGAAAGATATTATGTATAAGAATTTTAGGCATTCTACAGTTATACGGTTTACAGATACAGATTGGGTTGGATCTCCAAGTGATCGAAGATCAACCGCATGTTTTTGTGTGTTTGTTGGAGGCAATTTGGTCTCGTGGAAAAGCAAAAAGAAGAATGTTGTTTCACGTTCAAGTGCTGAATCAGAATATAGAGCCATGATCAATACTACGAGTGAGGTAGTATGAATAGTTTCTCTTTCTCGAGAACTTGGTTATCAATCTAAGGAGCTGGTAAAACTTTATTGTGACAACAAGGGTTCCATTTATTTTGCCAACAATCTGTTTTTCACGAACGAACAAAGCATATCGAAGTAGATTGCCATTTTATTCGAGAGAAGATTGAAGAAGGGATCATTTATACAGTCCATATGAAAACTGACTATCAATTAGCAGATCTATTCACCAAGCCTTTGGAAAGGAGTCGAGTGCAGTTTATTTGTAACAAGTTGGGCATGCGTGATATATATGCTCTAACTTGAGGAGGAGTGTTAAGATTACGATATATATTTAGATTTAATTAGATTGGTAATATTTAGATTTGATTAAAATTGATTAGATTATTTGTATTTCCTATTATTAGAAAAGCAATAATATATATATGAGGTAGAGGGGATTCTCTAGCTACCTCATAATTTTCCCTAATTCTCTGATCACCGGTTATTCAAAATCCTCTCTTCAGTTTCCAAAACAAAGTATGGGAATATTTGCACTGTATCCATTAAAACTGTAACCATTAAAAATTGGACGAGTAACGATGAGTGCATTTTCCCTTTCTAGTGCTCCAGAATCGACAAGTTATATCTTCCTTACTAGAAGAAATAAAGAACAATACGGCGCCCACTGGTCTTGATTTTCAAAAGGTTATAGATTTAGACAATTAACTAACCTTAAAGTGTTAGAGGTGCTATAGAGAAATATGAAATATCTAAATTTTAGGGGTGATATGTAGCCATTTATATATCCTAACACAATGCATAGGTATTGCATGAACACTTGAACTGCAACCTTAATTTAACTTTTTCTTTTTGCATCCATGGTTTAAATTTATTCACAGGCAGCTCAAGATGGAGTTGATATAATAAGCTTATCCATAACTCCCAACAGGCGTCCACCTGGGCTTGCAACCTTCTTCAATCCCATCGATATGTCTTTGCTTTCAGCCGTAAAAGCTGGAACATTTGTTGTCCAAGCAGCGGGCAATACCGGGCCTTCACCAAAGAGCATGTCTTCATTCAGTCCCTGGATATTTACTGTAGGTGCTTCAGCTCATGATAGGATCTATAACAACTCGATTGTTCTCGGTAACAATCTTACTATTTCGGGAGTTGGACTGGCACGTAAGTTTGTGTTTTGAACAAAAAAAATAGTGCATCATATTGACTATTTTAATGCTTTTTATTTCTTCTTAGCTGAGTAACATGGATTTAGATACTGCGGCATCATAACTTTCCAAAAGTCTACGACATGATTCGAAGGATATGTTAATTTATTTTCGTTTTAATCTATGTAGATAATAAAAGAAATTATTAAGGGTTTTTAAATTGTAGCCCCTCTAAAACATAGCAAATTCCTTTCTGCCCAAAAAACTTGGTATTTACTTTTTACCCCAAAAACTAATAAGATACATCATTTTATCCCCTTTACGACTTCCATCAATTTTTAACGATATAACATCAGGTTTTTCTTTAAAATATCCCAACCTCTCTTCTTATTTGGAAACACACAATTTCTTCCCTAAATTGAAATTAAGTTTTAGGGTTTTTCTGCACCTTTCTCAAAATTGGTCATGAAATCAGAAGCATCTTTAACATCCTTCTTTAGCTATGAAGAAATTGAATGCTTCTGCGGTTTTACTTGTTGTCTGCAGGTAAATGATAAACCTAAAATGTATGGAGAAGAATTAAAGTTAAAGTTAACGGGGTTTTTTCTGACGGAAATCGTAAAGGAGGGTAAAATGATGTATTTTATTAGTTTTTTTGGGTAAAAAGTAAATACCAAGTTTTAGGGGGTTAGAAAGGAATTTACTATATTTTGAGGGGCCTACAAGTAAAAAACCCAATTATTAATTTAGCAAGCATCAAATAAGAAGACAGATATATCACTTGTCTCAGAATGCAAATTCTAGGTTTTACCCCCTCTCATAGTTCAAATGAGTTTGAAGGATGCTAATGGCACAGTTTAATTGTTTATGGTAATTAAGTAATAGTTTTCTGAACAATCATTTTCATTTATATATTTTTATTGAAAAGTGGGAGCATTCCATAGTTGAATTAGACCACACTTTTAACTTGATGAATAAATTATTAATGTATAAGTCATTGTTACATATTGATATTATCTACATATAGAAAGCAATATATACTCGCCCCCTTCGCCCCCCGGCATTGTATAGAGATTGTGTAATAATTTTCAGGCTTCCATTCACATTCGTATAAATTTCGACCTTCCATAATTAAACTTATTCTCACTAAATATCAAAATTTTACTTTTCAGCCGCAACAGATGGAGACTCAATGTACCCTCTGATTTCTGCTGCTCATGCATTACAAAATGGAACAGAAGATGCAACTAATTTGTATTTGGGAGAGTGCCAGAATTCAAGCTATCTGAATCAAGATTTGGTGGAGGGAAACATTTTGATATGTAGCTACACCATTCGCTTTATTCTTGGTTTGTCGTCAATCAAGCAAGCTGTACAAACGGCAAAAAATGTTAGTGCAGCTGGCATTATATTCTACATGGATCCTTTTGTTCTAGGGTTTCAGCTCAACCCAACTCCAATGGATTTACCAGGACTTATAATATCTTCTTCAAATGACTCCAAGGTTTGGCATTAATATTTCTAATAATATGAGTATTTTTCCATGTGGGATGCACGTATGCTATCGCTGGACATTGTAATACATATGAGAAGACTTTTAGCCAACATCATGGAGATATTCGAAGGCTTTTATAGTTTTTTCAAAATATATTTTCAAAGATTTGAACATTTATAAGTAAAAAAAAATTATTTTTTAAAAATTGTGCCATGTTGATAATTTAATTGAGATTTCAATTTGAGACCCTCTCTCATTTTAGTTGTAAGGATTATGTATCTATGCGCAGCGGAAAAACAAGACCTTCGTTTTAGGGTAGACTGAAAAAATTATCCGATAGATACCAAATCACATGAAAAAACATACCAAACAACAACACACAAGATTTACCCAGGTATCCTGCAAATTGCGACGAAAACTTCCACTATGAGAAAGAATTAGAGATCACACCGACTTCTCATCCCTCGTTTACAAAGACATACCCTCTCTTACAAAACCTTTCTCTGTCCGCGACCGTACTTGGCCGTCATCTCCCATTTTAATTAAACCCTAGGTTATTAAAGAATTATGGATTCCACATAACTCTAGAGAAAGCCTCTTATTTATATGGTAAATAAATGTTACAAGATAAATAAATATTTAAATTAGAGATAAATATGAATTTAATCTAGAGATTAGGTTTAAATCTAAACAAAGATATTAGATTTAAATCCTAACTGATCCCTAATTAATACGAATTTAAATCAAATTTCAACAATCTCCACGTTGATTCAAATTCATCATAATCTCACTTTCTACACATCTTGGAACTCCGTTCTCGTCGTCTTGTGCCCAAAGGCACCTCAACAATCTGCTAGACAAAACTTGAATTTGCACTGGAACCATTTCAAAAACACGTCTGCTGGATTCATTTGGGTACCAACTTTCGTAAGAGACATTACTTTCTTCTTAGCATGCAAGAAGAACACTCTCATCATCTCTTGAACTTCCAAACCCAATAATCTCCACAAATCGATGGCATCCCTAACTGCTTTCATGACGGCTATCAACCATGCCTTTATTGTTGAAACCGCGATACCGGCCTGAAGCGTTGATCTCTCTGGCATTGCATCCGTGCTCAACATATAACCCATCTTCGACCTCCTTCGATGTTGATTGTCCACAACTCTCTGGGAAATTCTCATATTTACTGCCGTCGATGGTGACTAATCGATGAGGTACTTGGCAATATATAAGGCTCCAGCACGAAACTCCCTTGGAAAACCAGCCGTAAACTGTAAAGTTCTTTTTTTCCTAAATGTCCGAACTTTCCACACTGCAATGCCATCCGATCAAGGATCTCCTAAAGTGGTGTACTAATGCACGATCCTTTTTGGCCTGCACAATCCCGCAAACTCCTGCGAAGCGAACCCTCCGTCTAAATTGAACCGAAGAACCTCTACGCGCTTCCGGTGCTGCTTTAGATAGAATCGGTTAATAAGAGATTTCTTCATGTAAAAGAACTCCAACTTGTTCCATAATCCTGCCGTTGTTGCCTTTTGCACCGCTTCGTAAAGAACCTTATCGGCCATTGAAAACTGGATCGAACCGTGAGTTTTTTCTCCATTTCTACACTTTCCGCTACCGTGGTCTTCGCCGGAATCCCGTCTTTTGCAAAGAAAATCTTACACGCCTTGTTGTTTCAGAGCGTCGTCATCTTCAATCTTCATAGACTGAAATTATTGCATCCATCGAACATTTCGATCTCTTAAATCGACTCCAAAATACGAACTTGACGCTCTGATACCACTTATTCTAAGGATTATATATTTATGCGCAGTGGAAGTTCAAGACCTTTGTTTTAGGGTAGACTGAAAAAGACTTTTCGACGAATACCAAATCACACGAAAAAACACACTAAACAAGAAAAGATTTATCCATGTTGGGTGCAACTAGCATCTAATCCTACAAAGAGTAACGAAAACTTCCACCATGAGAGAATTACAAGAGATTATACCGACTTCGCATCCCTCCTTTACAAAGAAATACCCTTTTACAAAACCTCTTTATCCGCGATCGCGCTTGGCCGTCCCCTCCCACTTTAATCAAAGCTTAGGTTATTAGAAAATTATGGATTCCAAATAACCCTAGAGAAACTCTCATATTTATAGGGTAAATAAATGTTAGGAGATAAATCCATATTTAAATTAGAGATAAATATTAATTTAATCAAGAGATTAGATTTAAATCTAAACTAAAGATATTGGATTTAAATCCTAACTAATTCCTTATTAATCCGAATTTAAATCAAATTTCAATAATATTCTCCATGTAAACTCTCTCATCTGAATTAATGAAAACAATCTCCGTTGTGCCCGTGGTTTTTCCTGCTTGGGTTTTCCATGCAAAATCTGTCCCTTTTGCATTGATCTCTTCTGTTTTCCCTGATTTGATTTGATATCTGTTTTCGCGTTTATCTCGATCATCCGCAACACATGTATATAAGCTTAGGGGGCGTATGCAACTCTCCAAAGCAATTTCCTATGCAACAGAGAAGGGATGAGCTCCTCACTCTTCAGTCACGTTGTGTAGTAAGTTGTTTAGAGAAAGTTGCTTAGGAACTCTTTTCTCTATGTATACACACACATGCATGTATGTACACACATAGGAAAAGTGACCTTAAGGTGACTCTTTAGGTTTTAACCTAAGAAGGCGACATAAAATCCTATGATGTCACAATCAAAATGGAGGATCCACACCATCCATCATGATCAACATGCTCTAAAATGGTTTTTACATTTTTTATTTTGCAAGCATGCATCAAGTGATGGTAAAATGAACGGTCTACGGATAGTAGGACATTTGACACCATTTGATCAATGGTATATAAATATGTCCAAATCACGTGATTTTTTGTACATGTTTATTTTGAAGCTATAATATATATCACGATCAACGATGTAGATTATTTAATTTTAATTGCAGATATGAAATTTTAGATCAACTTCTTACCTTGCAACTTAAGGAGCCACTTTAATTAGAGCCGCTTTACCATAAATATATGTATTCATGTGTGTAAAGAAAGAGAGAGGAGAGAGAATAACGGAGGACAAAGGCCTTAGGATGGAATTTCCTCCTCTAGCGTCGACAAAAACGAACCGCCCACGTTTATTTTGATTATCGGCATCCATAATCTTCATCTTTATTGTCTAAGATGTAAATACAACAAATTTCATGTTATTTAAATACTTTTTTGTTGTTGATTTAGTGGATGCAAAATTACCGGTTCTCGGATAATAAAACATTTTTAGTATTTTTACATCACTATATTAACTGTAAAAAATGTTAGAATCACATAAAATTTTGTGTATTTACATCTTATACGATGAATATAAAGATGGAAGGTACCAATTGTCGGAAAAAACGGTGGAGCGATATGACCTTTTTCGACGCCACAGAAGCAGGGACGGAACCACGCTTGTAGATAGGGAGAGGTCCAAGTATCTCAATAATATATCTTGCCTCTCCCTCTCTTCGGCTTTCTCTAGTCTCCACTGGTCCTAATTGCTTAACCCCAAATCAAGCATATCCAGATTTTCTCCTATATTTATGGAGATATAAGTATCTTGGAAATAAAATATTATGGATGACGATATTGCCAAACCCTTATTTGATAAATCCACACAAAAATTTGTGTATGAACAACATTAATTCCAAATAAATCAACTTTTAATTTTTGTCTTTTTATGCTGCTGGTTCAATTTATTAAAACATCTCTTTTATAAATTAAAAGAATACCTTCTCTCTACCACAATAACCTCCCCTCAAATCACATCCTATCGCCCTTCCGCTTGCGGCCCCACACCGTCTGTGTTGTCGCCCTCGACAACTCCATCCACCGGCCCCATCCCCTCCCTCCTCATCTCCTTCCTTTCTCACATCCGCCTCCTTAACCTCTCCAACAACCTCCGCCCTCTCCTCCGACTCAATTCTCTCGCTTCGGCGTTTCTTGACACTAGCGGATCTGCTGGTCAAGATCGACAGCGTGTTAGGAGGCGAGATCGGCGCCATCAAGTACCAACCCAAGAGGACCTTGACGCCCTCATCTGGTCTCGCCTCAGGAGGATCTCAATAACATGATGGATGATCTCGATTGCGTTGCTGATGAGCCCACGAGGCTGCGAATCATCGTGCGAGACTGCGGATCTTCATGATCTCGCTGATGACCATTTTGCGATTGACGTAGGGCAGCGCTACATCGACGCCGTGAAATATTGAACCGACAACAAAAAAAGACAAACATTAAAGACTAATATAGTCGGGGTTAATTTTGTCGATATACAAGTTGTGTTGTGGATTTATCAAATAAAAGTTTGGCAATATCGCCACCCTTAGTAAATTGAACTAGCAGCTTAAAAGGACAAATTAAAGGTTGATATAGTTGGGGTTAATTTTGTCGATACATAAATTTTGGTGTGGATTTTTCAAATAAGGGCTGGCAATATCGCCACCCAATGTTATAGTTAAGTGCATAAATTTTGATCACATTTATTATTTTTTCATAAATTTTGATCACATTTATTTTTTTTTCCTAAATTGTTTGTTAACGATCCATATAAACAATTTAAAATTTATGTGAGGATTGTGATAAAATTCCATAGGAAAAGTTAGTTTTGTTAATATAAATCATATTGTAATATATATTTTTGCATAAGAATCCATGTTTTTAATAATTCATAATATAGTCCTTTGGTCTAATTATTCTATACAAAACCTAGTAAAAAAGATTGGATTTTTAGTTTCAGACCTTAATTAAAAAGTAATAATCAACAAGGTTTTCTCTACCTTAAGGTAAAAGGAGAAAGAAAGAAAAATACACTAATTATGCACTGGCGAAACAAACAAGACTAAAAAACGCAAGTAGATAGTGAGAGGTCTAATTCTAGGAATATTTTAATTTACTAAAATTGACGATCTTTTGATTATGAGTTATTATGCACAAATGCTTCTTGATTTCTCTAAATCAAATAGTTCTAATGAAGATAATTTAATTTTTTGTTTAATTGAATAGGTCATGATGAGCAATCATTTTTCCCTAATAGCCCATCTCTATAAGAAACCTAGTTCCGTCCCTGTATAGGAGGGTTTCCCGCTAAGGGTTTTTGTCCTTCATTATTCTTATATGTGTGTAGGGGGAGTGTAAAAAGTGTTTTACTCCGATCTCCTTTGACACGACAAGGTGAACCACGAAACGATCACACAAGCCGGTCACAAACAAGCGCTACGGTGCAACGAAAAATCACATAATAACGTGCAAACGAAAAGGATGAAAAAGATCTATCTGACGGTTATCGCAACATACCACAAACAAATAGAAAAGCACACCAACAATTAAAGAGCACAACGATATACCTAGCTTCGGTGCAAACTTGCACCTAATTTTGTCTTCGCGATGAGAACTTCCACTAGAGAAAGGAGTACATGAGATGCACCCTCTCCAATAACCCGCCCAATTCAAATCTCTCTCTAAACCCTCTCTCTACTGGGCTTTTTTAAATTTTGCCGCAGCCTTCTTTTAAAGCTTTGTGGATTAATTGAAACATTATATAATATATGCTAGTTGAAGATAAGTCAGGTTTAAAGCAATGCTCCTGGATATGTCCAAAATTCTTCAAATATATAAGATAAGGACAAATCCCAAGAGATAAAATTTCTCTCCGCCGACTTGAAGAAATCCCTTTGCTCTTTTGTTGCATGTTGGGCCTTCCTTGTGCTCTTGGGCCGAACTCTTGTATATATATTCAACAATCTCCATCTTGATCAAAGTTCGTCACAATCTCGATACTTTCTCAACTCGTAGAACTCTGTTCTCATCACGGGTTGCCTTCAACAATCAACTAGGAAAAATCATGTTCAAGCACTGCTTGAACTTGATATCCAGAACCACCACCGTAAATGCAACTGCCTGATCTGGGATACCCAATTTAGTAAGAGCAATGACCCTCTTCTCATTCTCCAAGAAGAACATTCTCACCCCTTTTAGAATTTCCAAATCCAACATCCTCCGCATATACATGGTCCCCTTACCGTCTCTAAGATGGTTAACAATCCTTCTACTGTTGTTGACTGGGTGATATCGGTTTGAAGCGTTGATATACCTGACACTGCATCTGTGCCCAACGTGTAACTCGTTGTCGACCTCCGTCTTCCCTTATTATCCACATATACTGTCACGATACATCCATCCACACTGTCTTTGCTGAATGACAAGCCTGTCAATGCTCTATGCTAGGAATAACCAAATATCTGATGACTGCTCCAGCTACCTGTGCAATAATCGGTCGCGTTCATTCTATACCAACCTTTGCACTCACATTTGACACTAAAGACACGTGATCTCTGTCTCCATCTGAGCCTGTTGATGACATCGCCAAAAGCCTGATGTCTCTCTAAGTGAGAAGATACGGGCCGAGTGTTCTCCACCCTATACCGAGTTAGAACCTGCTCGATATACTGATGCAACCGACACAACTCCCATCCATGCCACTATCCATGCCACGAATCAATGTGCAGACTTCTTTCAAACTCCGGATCCTCTTGCCTTGGAGACTCGTTCCTAGACAATCTTGTGTGTCGAACGGTTCTCAACCTCTACACCACTGGCTCTACTGGACTTTCCATCTGAATTGAAGTACCGATCATCTTATCTTTCGTAAACTGTATTGGAACTTCAACTCCACCTCTCTTGGCGGCATATGTGTTCTCCGTTCACTATCTGACAGAGTCTGTTTTCTTTGAAGTATCGCAGATTTAACGAACGTTACTCGGCTGATTACTTCACTCTGGGTCCTAGGACACCATGACATGTATCCTTTTGCTCCGTCTCCAAAGCCGATAAGAGAACATCCCTCGACCCTCAGCTCCTTGATGCATCGAATTCCATGAAGCTCAGAGTAATTCCCTGCCCTTCCAGTCCATAACTCCTCAGGAGTTCTCATATCTGCTGCCGTCGATGGTGACCGATAGATGATGTACTTGGCAGTAGACAGGGTTTCAGCCTGAAACTCCCTCGGAAAACCAGCAGTAAGCCGTTAAGTTCTATTCTTCTCAACTGTCCGAACCATTCACCTTGCAATGCCAACTGACTGAGGATCTCCCAAAGTGGTGTACTGATGTATAATCCTATCCGGCCTGCAAAATCCTGCGAACTCCTGTGAAGCGAACCCTCCGCTAAAATTGGATCGAAAAACCTCTACGCACTTCCCTAGCTGTAAATCCAACATGTCCGTTATGAACTTCACAAAATTTTCGGTCCCGAGTTTGAGAACGTACACCCATAACTTCCTTAAGAAGTTATCCATGAGGAAACATCTTGTCTGGCTCCATCTCGAGAACAAATCCTGTGCCGGAATCACCTGTAACTTCTTCTTACAGTACTCACGGAAATCTGTCCCGTCGAACTCTCCACCTCCAAATAACTGCCTCATCCGAGGCACTACCAAACTCGTCTAATTAATACTGAATCACAACCGCATGAAATGATAGAAGCTTCGACAACAAATCCTACGATTGTTTGTACCTAAAGAAGATATAGATTCTTCACCCTCTTCACATTCATGAAAATCAGAGTACCCTTGGAAATTCTTATGGAATCTCTGTCGGCCACGCACTTGTAGCCAAATCCTCCCAAAGCCTTCAAAGAGACCAAACTCCTCAAATTTGACACATGCCTAACACCTGTCAACGTTCGAACTATCCCATCATGCATGCGAATTTGAACTGTGCTTATCCTAACAACTTTTCTCGATGCATCATTCCCCATGAAGACAGAGCCTCCGACAACTGAACGATGTGCAGGAAACTAACTCTGATACAGAGTTATATGGAACGAGCTTCCCGAATCCACCATCCAAGAATCATGTACGTTTGAAGTCGAACGTACCGATAGAACCGAACAATCACTGCCCTGAACTGAATCCTATTCTGAGACTGCGGTACCGAAAGAAATCTTCGTGCCCTTCTCTTTTAATTTCTGACAATCCATCTTCCAATGTCCTATTTCTTTGCAATGTCTCCCCTTGTTATCCACCCGGCTTCTCAACTCCCTAGAACCATCATATATATGCTTCACCGAGAGGACTCAAGCGAACATCGCGTCGCCCGAACTTCATGTCACCGACCACCTTATCCCTCAACGTCTCACTGTGCAAACCTGTCTTAACATCTTCCAAAGATAATTTGGCTTGGCCATACACCATAGATTTGACAAATTAGCCGAACTCGGTGGTCAAAGTGCACAATAAAATCTTCGCATGATCTTCACCGTCGATCTTCACCTCCATATTTCGCAAGTCCATTATATTCTGATTGAGACCGTCGATGTGATCTTTGACGGAAGTCCCGTCCTTCATCCTCAAGATGTACAACCTTTGCTTGAGATAAAAACGGTTCCTGAGAGACTTTTTATTGTAAAAGGACTTCAACCTATTCCAAATAGCTGCTGTCGTAGGTTCTTGTGCGATCTCGCAAAACACCTCGTCGGTTAGGTAAAGGTGTAACAAAATGTGTCTCATATCTCCCATCGCCTCCAACTTTATAACTGTGGTCCTTTTCGATATTTTCTCTCTCATGAAAACTATCTTGTGAAAGCATGTTGCTCCAAAACGGCGGTCATCTTCAACTTCCATAAACTGAAGTTACGATCGTCAAACTTCTCTATCTTGTAGCTCGCGGTCATCATGTTCTCAAAATCTCCGAATCACCGAGCCTGATGCTCTGATATCGCTTGTATCCCGATTTCTCTGACACGGCACGGTGAATCACGAAGGGATCACACAGGCCAATTGTGAACAAGCAATATGGCGCAACGGAAAATCACATAATAGCGTGAAAACGAAGACGATGAAAAGATATATCTGACGGTTATCGCAACACACCATAAACAAATAGAAAAACACATCAACAACCAAAGAATACCTAAGGTATGGTGCAAACTAGCACTTAATCTTACATTCGCGATGAGATTTCCACAAGAGCAAGGATTACACGAGATATACCCTCTCCGATCATCCGCCCAATACAAATCTCTCTTTCTCAAAACCCAGCCCTATCTTTACTCACCTTTTTTTAAAAAATTTGCCGCAACCTTTTTTAAAGCTCTCAGTGGATTAATTGAAATATATATATATATATATATATATATATATATATATATATGCTAGTTGAAGATAAGTCTCGGTTTAAAGCAATGCTTCAGGATATGTCCAAAATCCTTAATTAAATATATGAGATAAGGACAAATCCCAATAGATAAAATTTCTCTCAGCCGACTTGAAGAAATCCGTCTTCTCTTCACTTGCATGTTGGGCTTACATTGTGCTCTTGGGGCGAACTCTTGCATCAATATTCAAAAAAATAGGCCTACAATGTCCTTATAAGGTGCACGTTACAGAGGGGCTAACATGGCATATTTTTATTAGACTTTGTATTGTGTTTTGCACTTAAGCCCTTCTTCCTTTTTCTCTCGTATTTATGTAAAATGCAAATCTTAAATGCAAAGTCTAATAAAAAACCAAATAAGCTCCTATGTAAGGTGCTGCTTTCAAGAATCCTATGAGCCTACAGAGCCCCTACAAGCAGCACCATACATGGCATGTTTCTCTTGAACAAACTCAATTAAAAAAGAAAGAACGATTCACATGGGCCTTATTTTGTGGAATACGACGCGCTTAACCAAGCACGCCCATAACACTCCACTTGGCAAGGAGACACAATGAGAAAATAGAGCAGATGCAAAAATTGACTATTCTAGGGGAGAGGGCAAAACGGAGACATAGGAACCAAGAAATAAAAAAAACATTCATTCTGCTAACCGTATACAATAAAAAGAGTGAAAGGGTCTACCTTGAAATCTGCTTTTCGTTTGATCTTAAGTCAGCCATTGAAAAAAGAACGAAGGGCTTAAGAGAAAAATCTAATAAAAACATACCAACTAAGCTGATTTGTACGGTGCCCCTATGGGGCGGCATAGCCCCTTTTTACACACATAAACATGTGTATGGAGCTGATCCTATGAGACCAGACCTCAAGTTTTTTAATTTAAGGTCAAACACAATATAAAATCCAATAAAAACAAAACACCGTCTGTTTTTTTACGTTTCGTACCGGTCATCATGATTTATAAGTTAGAGGTCAGCAGCAAGAAATCTAAAACATGTAAATCACGTCGACCAATACGGAGCGGTGAAAAGCATGACAGATTTTTTGTTTGAGGAATTGTCGTCTGTTACGACAAATACGATCACGAAGACAAAACAAACGATATAGAGAAGAAACAAAACCACATGTAAATAGAAAATACGAATACTAACCACAAAACAAATAGGCGAAGACGAAACTTTATAAATAATCAAATATCGGAGGAGTACAAATCGATGGACGAATACAAATTCCTCTCATAAATAGTTCTATCAAAAAACTATCTCAAAGACATCCTCAATTTCTAGGGATACAAAATACTACAATATATATAGTATACTAAAGATAAGTCTAAATAACTAGGGATACGTCTAAATAACTAATTTTTCAACTAATAAATATTTACCTTTCTTGTAGATAAGTCTGAATCTGTAATCTTTTGCCTTATAGATAAATCCGAATATATAGAAAATCAATACGGATCAGAATGAGAGACGTACACAACAAATCTCCACATTTCCTTACATTCCCACAAAACTCCACAAAAATTAATAGTAGCTCCACCTTCACCACAAAACCCCTAAACGGCTCAATGAGTATGGCGTACTCCAATTAAGTTTAAGCAATGTTCAAACTTAACAACCGAAAGAGACTTCGTTAACATGTCGGACGGATTGTCCGATGTGCCAACCTTCTTCACAATAATCTCTTCTTTCTTAATGACTTCCTGTACGAATCAGTACCTTATGTCAATGTGCTTTGTTCTATCATGATGCATCTGGTCCTTCGTCAAGTGAATGACACTTTGGTTATCACAATAGACTTTTATGGTATTCTTTTGAATACCAAGTTCTGAAAATAGTCTTTTCAACCAGATCGCCTCCTTAACGGCCGCAACAACGGCCATATACTCAATTTCTGTCGTAGACAACGCTACCGTAGGCTATAAAGAAGCACGCCAACTAATGGCATATCCTTCCAAAGAGAATACATAACAGATGATCGATCTGCGTCTGTCAAGATCACATGTATAATCAGAATCATTGAAACCAACCAAATTGTCGTTCTTTCAAAACACCAACCCCACATCAGACGTACCTTGTAGGTATCATAATATCCATTTCCCCGTCTGCCAATGGTCTTTGTCAGGAGATGTCATATAGTGACTAACAACACTAATGACGTGTTAAATGTCGGGTCGTATACAAACTATGGCATACATAACGCTACCTACCACACTCGCATATAGAACATTCTACATATATTTAATCCCATCCTCTGTCTACGGTGATGAACGAGCTGAAAGTTTAAAATGAGCTGCCGACAGAGTACTTACAGATTTAACGTCTGCCATGCTGAAACGCTCCAAAACTTTCTCAACACATCGCTGTTGAGACAAGTATAGCTTTCATCTTTTGCGATTGCGTCTGATCTCCATTCCAAGTATTTTCTTGGCTGCTCCCAAATCCTTAGTCTCGAACTTGCCTTTCAACCATTTCTTCAAATTCTGAATATCAACCATATACCTTGCTGCTATGAACATATCATCAACATAAAGCAACAAGTATATGAAAGAACAATGGCCGAGTTTCTTCGAACACACAACTGCCACCCATACTTCTCGTAAATCCTATTTCTTTCATGAAGGAGTCGAACTTCTTATACCAACGTCTTGGTGACTGGTTCAAACCGTAGAGAGACTTCTCTAACAAGAAAACGTGGTCTTTTTTTCTTCGACTTCGAAACTTTCAGGCTGTTGTATATAGATTTTCTCTACCAAATCACCTTGCAAGAATATTGACTTCACATCGAGCTGCTCAGGTTCCAAATCTTACATAGCTACAAAACCGAGAAAGACATGTATAGAGGTGTGTTTAACAACCGGAGAAAATACCTCAGTGAATTCAACTCCACGCATCTGTGAATAGCCTTTAACTACCAACCGCTCCTTGCATCTCGTTTCAACCGCCCTTTGGTCACCTTCTTTTTTCTTATAAACCCACCTGCAGCCAACTACTTTCTTTCCTCATTCGGGTTGCACGAGCTTCCAAGTCTGGTTCTTGTGAAAAGACTCGATCTCTTCAATCATAGCGACTAACCAACGAGTTGACTCATTAGATGAGATGGTTTCTTTATAGTTCGTCGGTTCACTACTGTTTCCCCCAATCAGAGCAAAACTCTGTTGGAAATTCAAAATTCAAATTTTGAAGCAACGCTTCAAATCCCGGGCGCAACGCGCCACGTGTCTGGCGCAGATGCATCAGTGCAGCGTCCAAGGAAGCGCATACAATCAGAGCAAAGCTCTGTTTAAAGCAAAATCAAAGGCAACGCTTCAGTTGCGCAACCGCTGCGCTGCGCGAACGTGTCAGCGCAGTTGCGCTGCGCTTTGCGCTGCGCGACACGTGTTAGCGCAGATGCGCTAGCGCAGTTGTGCTGCGCGACACGTGTTACGCGCTGGGGCGTTTGCGCCAAACAGAATCAAGATTCTAAAGAAATCTTTCCGTTCTTGTTAAAACAAGAAGATTTTCTTCTGTAAAACAGAAGCCCTTGGATCAAAGATCCAACGGTGGGGGAAATTCCCCAAATCACTCAGAGAAAGATCTCTTTAACAAATTTATGGGCACTATATAAAGGTCCCTAGACCTCAATTCAAAGGCATGAAGATTCTTGAAAAAAATCAAGAGCTTCAAACAGAGAGAACTCTGAAAAAGTTTTCAAGAAAAAGATAAAAACCTTCACAAAATAGAAGAAATTTCTTCTAATAGATCATTGATCTAAAAACAAGATCAATGATCTTCACATAATAAACAGTGCTTTGCACTTCTTATGAACCACTGGTTCTTTAAAACAAGAAAAACAAAATAAAGAATAGTGCTTTGCACTTTTATGAACCTTTGGTTCCTGAAATAAAAAGAAAAACTTGTTTTTTCTTTTATCTAAATTAGATCAAGGAAACGAATAGTGCTTTGCACTTCTTTTGTGAACCATTGGTTCTTGAATCTAAAAGATTCTTAAATCATAGTGCCTTGCACTTGCAAACTACGCTGTTGCGCTCCTGAATTGGCGCAAGCCACCAGAGCGCGCCACGTGTCAGCAGCGCAGGCGCAGCGCATTACGCTTGCGCGACACGTGTCAACACTACAAGCGCTTGCGCTTGCTGATTGGCGCAAAGCGCCTGACAAATGCAATGCATTTCTTAAAGGGCCAGGCCCAAATCAAAAAGACCTAGTAGGCCTAATTAAATTGCAGTGCAATAAAAAGGGCAGAGCCCAAACAAAATAGATGCTCTGCATCACTTATAAATGGGCAGAGCCCAAACAATACAAAAATAATGCAGTGCATTATTTAAAAAAAAAGGGCAAAGTCCTAGCACAGGCCTAATAGGCCAAAGACAAATAAAAATGTTGAACATTCAACTGGACTTAGCCCAGTCATGGCCATAAGTCCTCAAATTAAATTGACTGAGCACGGCTGCTTCCTAAATCAATTTACATCCGGTTCGAGAGTACATCTCCGAACTCCTCTGACACTTCTCGTTGTAATCCTTCAACGACGTCAGAGAGGCGACGGGTCCTAACGACCACACATGAATATGGACTGCGGGGTCCTTAAACTCGTGGACCGAAACGTCCTTAAACTAATATTGGACCGAAACGTCCTTAAACTAATATTGGACCGAAACGTCCCTAAACTGGAACATGGACCACCACGTCCCTAAACTGGAACATGGACCACCACGTCCCTAAACTGGAGCACTAGAGCCCCCAAATGCTCTTTTTGCCGGATCCAAACAATCCCGTTTAAGTTGATCTTAGCCCCAAACACGGCTAACGTATCCTTAAACATTCAAATAGACTATAAAACTCCAAATCAACTCTGGTTCAAGGGTACATCCCCGAACTCCTCTGACACCTGTCGTTGTAATCCTTCAACGACGTCAGAGAGGTGACGAGTCCCGATGGCCATACATTAAATGGATCACCACGTTAAGTTGATCTTAGTCTAAAACAGGACTAACGTATCCTTAACGGACGTTTAAGTTGATCTTAGCCTCAATACGGCTAACGTATCCTTAAACTAAAAATACCAAACCCAAATCTAAGTAAATACAGATTTGGACTAATCCACGTCCTACGGGCGACGGCATTACTCAGTCTCCGTATACAATCCACGGGCAACCACAAACAAAAACAAACACACACGACACGAAGTGAAATTCTGAAGAAGGAGAAAGTGGCTACCGCGATGCGGTAGTGTAATTAACTGCAGGGGCTTGCGCCTGCAGGGAAGAGCGTCCCCACAATCAAAAACCCCTCTAGCGAGGGGGATTCTGACGAAGTCTGTTATATCGGCCGCATCTGTCTAAACCTCCGATACACGGTGCCATAAATCAACTTGGCATCTTCGGAGAGGTAGACGGATAAAACCATATAGCGTCTGCCCCGAATCTCAGGCAAGACGTCCTAACGTCTCGGCCGCCGTTCGGAGGGGAACAACTACTATCAATTGTCTCTGCAACAGACAGTGCATACGCCACTAGATTATTATAACCATATTTTTGTGGTGATCTAACGTCCCTTCTTTGTAGGCCATGAGCGAGAAAATACTCCTCATCATGAGCTTCTTCGGACGATAGTGGAGAGATCTCCTGCGAATACGAGCTTTCACCGAGCTCAATATCAATGCTCGGCTCATCCTTCTTCAAATCGTGTTCAACTGGAGATTTCACAATCTTCGGCTTCAATATAGCAGATTCATCAAAAGTCACATCTCTGCTAATCATAAATTTAGGCGATTTAGGATCCGAACACCACAATCTGTAATCTTTAGCGCCGGTAGCATAACCGAGAAATATACATTTCTTCGCCCGAGGATCCAACTTGCCTTCATGATAATGTGTATAAGCGGGACAACCAAACACCTTAAGTGTTGAATAATCGGCATACTTTCCTGACCATACCTGCTCCGGTGTCTTACTATCTAGCGCCGTATGAGGTAACCAATCTACAATATAGCACGCCATGTTTACCGTTTCTGCCAAAAACTTCTTGCCGAGCCCTGCATTAGACAACATGCACTGCGCTTTTTCCAAAAGAGTCCTATTCATATGCTCCGCGACTCCGTTCTGCTGTGGTGTGTAGACAACGGTATGATACCGAACCATTCTTTCGTTTTTGTAGAAATTGTTGAAATCTCCACCGCAAAACTCTAACTCGTCCGTTTTCAGTCTCTTGATTTTCTTTCCTGTCTGCTTCTTAAGAAACGTCTTTCATTACTTGAATATAGTAAACACATCACTTTTGTGTTTCAAGAAGTAGATTCAAATCTTCCTTAAAAAATCATCAATGAAGATAAGCAGATGCCCGGCACTGCTTCCTTTAGAAGCAACTGGAGAGAGTCCCCACAAATCTAAACGGATATAATCAAGAGTATTTATTGTGTTGTGCACCGCCAAACTGAAGCAAACACGTCTGTGCTTCCTAAAAACATAATGTTCACAAAACTCCAGTTTCGTCGTACTTTTGCCACCAAGTAGCCCCTGTTTCGACAATTCGGCCATACCTCTTACTCATATGCTCGAGCCTCATGTGCCACAATCTGGTAGTTTTTGAATCTGTCATGGATTTGGATGATGAAATAACCGTTGATCCGGTAGTTGTCAAACCCTGCAATGCATATAAGGACCCCTTCTTTGAGCCCTTCATAACAACTAAAGCACTTTTGGTTACTTTCAAAACTCCACCTTCAGCGGAATACTTTTAACCTTTATCGTTGAGTGCACCTAAAGAGATGAGATTTTTTTCAAGTCAGGTACGTGCCTGACTTCCGCCAATGTTCTCACAAAACCGTTAAATATTTTGATTTGGATCGTCCCTTTACCGATAGCTCGACACAAACTATTGTTGCCCATTAAAACCATTTCACCATCAACGGACTCATAGGTGGTAAACAAATTTCTATTGGGACACATGTGGTAGGAAAAACCTGAATCCATAATACACTCGTTCTTGGATTGATGTGTGCTGTAAGAACAAGATCTCCTTCCGCTATACTCGCCTCAGCCGAAGTCACATTTTTTGTCAAACCCTGCAACGCATATAAGGACCCCTTCTTTGAGCCCTTCATAACAACTAAAGCACTTTTGGTTACTTTCAAAACTCCACCTTCAGCGGAATACTTTTAACCTTTATCGTTGAGTGCACCTAAAGAGATGAGATTTTTTTCAAGTCAGGTACGTGCCTGACTTCCGCCAATGTTCTCACAAAACCGTTAAATATTTTGATTTGGATCGTCCCTTTACCGATAGCTCGACACAAACTATTGTTGCCCATTAAAACCATTTCACCATCAACGGACTCATAGGTGGTAAACAAATTTCTATTAGGACACATGTGGTAGGAAAAACCTGAATCCATAATACACTCGTTCTTGGATTGATGTGTGCTGTAAGAACAACAAGATCTCCTTCCGCTATACTCGCCTCAGCCGAAGTCACATTTTTCGATTTGTCTTCATGCTTTAACTTGTTCCGCAACTTAAAGTAATCAACCTTGAAATGCCTTTTTTTCTTACAATAATTGCAGGTCATGTTCTTAGCCTTGGATTTCGATCTCGACTTCTTTCTATTTGCTTCCAGATCTCTCTTCCCTGCACGCCCTCGAACAAATAAGCCAGATGACGAATCATCCGTTTCGGTAGAAGTCAACTCTTTGTCGATCTTTTCTTTAATCATCAAGTTCTCTTTAACATCCTTGATTGAGATCGGATCTCTTTTATAAACCATGGCGTTACGAAAGTGCTTATATGAAGGTGGCAGCGAGCACAACAAAAGAAAAGCCCGATCTTCATTATCAATCTTAATATCAATCTTACCCAGATCTGTAATGATTGAATTAAACTCGCCGACGTGAGATTTGATTGGAGAGTCTTCTGACATGCGAAGTATGTAGAGACGTTTTAACATGAGTCGATTCGTGAGAGATTTCCTCAAATATAACTCCAATTTATTCCATAGATCATTCGCCGTCTATTCCACCAAAACTTCTTGTAGTACTTTATTAGTCAGACATAAGTAGATAGCCATGAAGGCCTTCTCATCCATTTCCTCCCAAGTTTCCTCCATCATAGTGGAAGGTCTTTTATCCTTTCCATGAATCACCTTCTTCAAATTGTTTTGAGTCCAAACGGCAACCATACGGACTTGCCATAAACCGAAACTCATATTTCCATCGAATTTCTCGATATCGAACTTCATGATTGTCGGAGACATGATGTAGGAACAAAATACCTTAAGTATAAACGAACCATAAACTTCAAAATCACAATCTTAGAAAGTGGGAAAGAGCACATAGTTGTCGTTACCCACTATTGACCTAGATCGCAAAATCGAATACCTAATTTGGTTCAATCCAAAATCTCCCGCAAACGCAACAATAGCTCTGATACCAGTTTGTTGCGACAAATACGACCACGAAAACAAAACAAACGATATAAAGAAGAAACAAAACCACATGAAAATAGAAAATATGAATATTAACCACAAAACAAATAGGCGAAGCTTTATTAATAATCAAATATCGGAGGAGTACAAATCGATGGACGAATACAAATCCCTCTCACAAATAGTTCTCTTTAAAAAATCTATCTCGAAGACATTCTCAATCTTTAGGGTTACAAAATACTACAATATATATATATATATATATATATATATATATATATAGAGAGAGAGAGAGAGAGAGAGAGAGATAAGTCTAATTTCCCAACTAATAAATATCCACCTTGCTTGTAGATAAGTCTGAGTCTGTTATCTCTTACCTTGTAGATAAATCTGAATCTGTGAGAAATCAACCGGAATCAGAATGGGAGGCACACACAACATCGTCTTGTTAAAAAAGAAGAGGCGTGGCCTCATAAGATCAACAACCTGTGTATGTGTGAATAAGGGAGGACAAAGGGGTGCGTGCGTGTGTGAATAAGGGAGAACAATTGCAGACCACTAAATCAATGGTTAAAAGGTATTAGAATTACATGAAATTGATGTACGCACATCTTAGGCAATGAAGATTAAGATGGACGACGATGCCCTGTCAAATTAAATGGTGCAATGTTGATTTTTGACCACCGCCATCAGAGGATTTTCCTCCTATGGCCTCCTTCATTATCACACACACACACACACGGTTTTAGTTTTATATTGGTTTACGGTTCATTGAAAACTCCATTTGATTGCACACTTTTGAATCTTGAACATTTGGTTGTAGATATCTTCAATCTTCCATCTTTAGGAGCAACAAGAACTTTTCTTGAACATGTATCAAGTGATATTCCTTGATTACCACTCCCTCACGTCCTCGCATTTTTGTGTTTTGGATGGATTGAAAGTAGGGTAAATAAAGCACCCATCATATTTTGTCAGCTTTTTAATTACATAACACCATTGAACCTTTTCATTCAAAAAAGAAAAAAGAAAAAAGAAACGCTGAACTTTGAGACCACTAGCATGTTTAACGCAAATTTTAGATGGTGTCTTTATGTAATTAAGAATACGTTACAACCGTTGGAGGGTGCTTAATGTAATTTTTAAAGTTCAATGGTGTTCTATAACAGAAGGGGAAAGTTTACTTGTATTTTATATAATATACCCCTGAAGGTCTGATAGTGATATATAGAACTGCGAACATATGAAATACAGGAAAGCGACTGCGGAATTTCCGAATTTTTGCTAATTAATGCTTCGACAATCTCTTGCCAGGTTTTCTTGAAATACTACAACGATTCGTTGGTAAGAGATGAAATTTCAAAATCAATAGTCAAGTTTGGTGGCGTGGCGAAAGTCATGGGAGGTCTCAAAGCTAATTACAACAATTCCGCACCGAAAGTAATGTATTATTCCGCCAGAGGTCCGGATCCTGAGGACAACTCGCTAGCTAATGCGGATATAATGAAACCCAATTTGATTGCTCCTGGAAATTCAATATGGGGTGCTTGGAGTTTGCTTGGGGCTGACTTTGCAGAATTTGAAGGTAATGCTAGAAGTTATTGTTTATTTATCATCAATATCATTCTGCCACTGTTTAAACAACTAACATTTCCCATTTCCCTTTTGCATCCGACTTCATATCCATATGCATTTCTTGTGTATGTTCACTTAGAACATGTGTATCTATGGTATATGTTCTTGATTTAGAATTTGTGTATCTAGATACCTTACTGGGATAAAGTTTGAGCAAATATATAAATACTAACACCATTTAGTTTTAAGCTAGTATCCTATTAGATGAGTTAAAGGAATCAAAGCAAGAGTTCAATTTTGTTTGAATATAAAAATTATATCCGCAAGCCCTCACTGCAACTTAGAGTTTGGTGTGGTAGCAGGGTCTCTGAGATGCAATTAGAACAATCCAAAATTAAATTCCATGAACACGCCTTTAAAAATAGAGGGTTAACAAAATATCATTGCTCAAAAACTCTCGAAAAGGGTGTTCAACTCGCGTGGGCATGTTTGAATATAAAATTTTACTACTCAGCCTACACCATGAATACATATCTATATTTAGCATTTTACTTATACTAAGTGAGGATTCAGGTTTTGAGTGTCATCCTAGCATGCACTCAATAGAGGAGCAGAGATGACAATATCTCATTGGATGCTGCATATTAAATGAAATGACGTTACATAAAGTGAATCCAATATTTAATGTGAAAAAGATGTCATTTACTATAAATAATATGTACGTCAGCAGCGATATTACTGGGTACATCCTATAATGATACTTTAGTCCCTGCTTCCTCATAGTAATTTATGAAAACTATTTAAGGCTTAATTACAAAAAAAACTACGAAATACTTTGGCCTAATTACAAGAAACTACCAAATTCTTGTTAAATACACAAGAAACTACCACAAAACTTTCAAAATTACAAACTACCACAGAACTTTCAAAAATTACGACTAGTTTTTTTGAATTAAGCCACTATACAATATTTAAAGCAATTTCTAAAATAAAGACATATTCCTGTGCAATCATGTATACCTAAAAGACTTTGTGATGATTGATATTTTGCAATTTCCATTAGGCGAGAATTTTGCGATGATTTCTGGCACAAGTATGGCTGCTCCCCATATTGCGGGTCTTGCCGCCCTTGTCAAACAGAAGTTTCCGACTTTTAGTCCTTCGGCTATTGGTTCCACGCTCTCCACGACTGCCACGCTCTATGACAAGCAAGGAGGACCGATTATGGCGCAACGTGCGTACAGTAACCCGGACTCAAGCCAATCACCTGCTACGCCATTTGACATGGGCAGTGGTTTTGTTAATGCTACGGCTGCCTTAGACCCTGGTTTGATCTTTGATTCTGGTAAATTGTACTTTTCATTCAACAAATAGTGGTAGTTCTTGACCTTCTGAAAACTATAATTACAAGTTTGGTAATGATTAGGCTTGGGGGGAAAACAGTAGTTACAAAACACACGAGTTCATGGTAGTTCCTATTAATTTTTTGACGTAAATGGTAGTTCCTATTAATTACCCTTAATTTATACATTATCTTGATCTCTGTCGAATGCAGGCTTTGATGATTACTTCGCCTTTCTCTGCGGCATCAATGGCTCTTCTCCTATAGTTCTCAACTACACCGCCCTCAACTGTGGGCCCTCAACAATGGACGGCCCCGATCTTAACCTGCCCTCCATCACAATCGCAGTCCTTAACCAATCAAGAACTATAACAAGAACACTCACAAATGTTGCTAACAATGAAACTTACGAAGTCAGCTGGAGCGCTCCTTATGGAGTTTCAGTTTCGACAACACCGAATCAATTTTCAATAGCGAGTGGGAAAATGCAGAATCTAACATTTGTTTTTAATGCCACGATGAATAATTCTAGTCCGAGCTTTGGAAGAGTCGGGTTTTATGGAAACCAAGGACATGTGTTGATGGTCCCTGTTTCGGTGATTTCGAAGGTCGTTTACAATGGTACTGTTAGCTGATGGTTGCACAATTCAGTTTTTCTTTTTGTTATGAGGTTCTGTTTTGTAATTTGTTTTTGTGTAAATGTTGAACTGTATGAATGTAATTACAAGAGTGATCAGCTTAATAATTTTGATAGAGTTCTTGGCTGAATGGCATACAAATATCTATTGTTTCATCCAAATAGCAGATAAATACCTATGTTTCAAAATGCGGCAATTTAATACATGAAGTTAACATATGTCACAATTCTCTTACAAAACAACTCAACTTAAGCCACAAATTCTTGATCCTAAAACATTAATAATGCTCATTTACAAACATCTGATGGCAATTTCTTTTATGCAACATTGAAGGAGCTAGCAGTGCTCTCCACAAACTTCCTTGCTCCTTTGAACCATCTTTTGTCCCCAGCCTGAACTTTGCAGATGTACAGCTTCCCGTTGGAGACGGTGGCGGTTATGATGAGGTGCTTGCCACCCTCATCGCCGTCGGCAGTCCTGGTCAGCACTTGGATGCTGTAGTAATCTTTGCCTCCAACCACTGGTTCCGCGGTTTCCAGTATGTTGGCGGTTGCTACAGCATCAGGTTCAAATCCACCCTATTGAATTTGATACTTGTTAGCGTAAGTTCTATCTTAAATTTTATTTTTCTGTTTTCAAAAGTATGAGTATTTCTTTTCATGCACATGCTGCGAATCAAATTAGAATTTCACGCATGCGTTCCCCTTTGAGTTGAAATAGTAGAGATTACCATTAAGTGAGCTCACCTCAGAAGCAGTTTTGCCGAAGTAAGATTGTTTGCCTAATAGGTAATCAACCTGCAGAAAAACGAAGTGGAAATCATTACAAAGCTAATCTTACAGGAGTTCATATAATTTTCCTTCAACTTTATGAATATCTTAACAACATATATCTAAAATGTCAAGTAGTTTTTCCCATTGACAAAAGCCCTCTGGCCTCGGAGCAGTTGTCAAAAACCCCTTGGAAAATTTTCATGCAATATCTGTATGGTCGTTGTTGTTACCACAAGATCAATTGGTGCAGTGGAAAACCTTTATGACGAAATAACAAAGAAACCAGATGCAAACCGCAATAAAAATAACACAAGAGATTTAGGAAGAAAGGGGATGAAACTTTATTAGAACTTGAGAAGAAGAAAACCTTATAAGAGTTATTACACTATCTTTTTATGATCTCCAACGAGATTCCTCTCCTTCTTCTAATTCTCCTTTACCTTCGACTGCTTAGATCCCTTATGAAGACGCCGTTTACTCCTTTTGCTTTATGATCTAAAACTCTCAAAAGTTAACCCTAATTAATAACCCCAAGATCTTATATATAACCTTATACAATTTAAGTTATAATAAGATACCAGAAATTACAAAACTGCCACCAAATAACAGAATTTTTTAGATAAATCTAGATCTGAGATTTGTGGTTATCGTAGAACAAACTCCTGTCCCTCTGGGGTAGACGTCTGCCTGCACCTTTGACAGAAAGTCAATTGTGCTGTCAGACGTCTGTCCCTCTGTGGCGGACGTCTGGCCTAATTGGTCGCGACTTTCTAGGGCTTAGCCAGACGTCTGTCCCTCTGTGGGAGATGTCTGGTGCCTGTTCTGGGCTCTGGACCATAAATACCAAACGTCTGTCCTTTTAAGGCAAACATCTGTCCCTTCTTTGGTTTCGTAGTCTTGAACAAATACGAGAGATTCTTCACAACAATCTCCACCTTGGCTCATATTTCCATATAACCACCTTGAAAATATGTTGCCCTTCGTTGTATATCCTTTAGGGTTGCTTTAGTTGTTCTCCCTCTTTCTCCTTACTGGCACAATCTTTATTCAGAATTGTGAAACTGATACTGTCACAGTTTTTAAGCAGAACCGAGAAACTGCTTTGCGACCTTTCTACCGAGATCGCCCTTCCTCACATTTGAGTAATTGAATAGAAGTCAAGGCAGTCTTGAAGTTATGCACAAGAATGACCTTGGTTAGCATGTCCGCCGGATTCATCTTAGTATCGATTTTTATCAAGTCGATCTTCTTTTCGGCTCACTCCCTTATCTTGTGATACCACACGCCGATGTGCTTAGTTCGACTGTGGTATACTTGATTTTTCGCCAAGTGAATGACGTTTTGACTGTCGCAAAACAAAGGAACCGGCCGCTTATCGAATCCGAACTTGCCAACTAAGCCCTTTAACCACAAGGCTTTCTTAGATGCTTCCACTGCCGCCATTTATTCTGCCTCCGTTGTTGAGAGCGTCACGGTATTCTGAAGTGTCGATTTCCAACTGATAGGAGATTCTGCAACTGTATATATATAGCCTGTAAGAGATCTCCTCTTATCTAAGTCCCCAGCGTAATCCGCATCTACATATGTTTACAATCGGCTCGATTTATCTTCTGACTTGTGAGAGAATAAACCGAGGTCTTTAGTTCCCTTTAGATACTGAAGTATCCGCTTTACCGCTTCCCAATGAAGTTTCCCTGGATTTGACATGTACCGGCTAACCAGACTTACCGTATAGGATATGCCTGGATGTGTGCATACTATAGCGTATGCCAGCGATTCCACCGCACTTGCATATGGTACTCGAGATATCTTTTTCTTCTCCTTCGCTGATTTTGAACACTCCTTAGAGGATAACTTGAAATGACCGGCGATAGGGGTACTTGTAAGTGCACGGCGGCGCCCCGGCCGTCAATCCGACGGCCAAACGCGGAAACGGTGATAAACTTTAATTTTTGCGGACTTAGCAAACCGGCACCACCGCGCACTAAACCCGGATCGGGCCATTAAACTAAATCTAGCAAAGTAACAAGATAGGTTAGAGATGTACCGACTGATCCGAGTCCTCCGGTCTTCATCTCCACTCCGATCTCCTCGCGGGATCTCCGGTCGTCGCCTCCTCGCCGGAAGGGCACCACGTCGCCTGCATCTTTTACGGGCTCCCGCCTCTATACCGAGGCAACTCGGGCATGAAGCCGGCAACTCGACATGCCCAAGGTTTGCTGTAGGAAGTGTAGTGTAGAATGTATGTCTCACTTTTGGGGTTTTGGTTGCCTTTTGAAGATGGAGGAATGAAGGTATGAAAAATGGTGCTTTCATTTTTCCTTGTATCAAAATGAGATGAATGTAATTTGCCACACCACAAAATGAAACTCTCTCTTCCTCACTCAAGGAGGTGGCCGGCCAACCCCTAGTGGAAATGGTGGAGGGAATTGATATATATCATGAAGGGAGGTGAGTGTAGGAGTGAAGAAAAGGTGACCACATCAAAAGACAAAGAAACATCAACCATGCTTCACACATAAATCAAACCCATACCCTCATTAAAGCAAGTGATGGTGCAAAAGATAATGATGCTATCATAATCAACACTTTTGCAATAAAACCCCTCCACTAAAGTTATTTGCACAATTGCAAATAACCCCCTCCATCAGAAAAGTCCGGCCGGGAAAGAACAAAGGAAAACCGGCCGGAACGGAATGCAAACTGGCAACTCCAGAAAACTGGTCCCGTAATAAATTACAGGAAAACCCCCATGCTGTGCATATACACCCGCATCTGTATTCCGTCCGGATACAAATGCAATGAGACAAAATCTACACTGTACTATACTAGGATCCGGCTTAAACCAAAGCCGGCTAGTAATATCCGTCCGATCCTGATGCGTGCAATACCGCACGTATCTGATCGAATGCTGCCATATAACCATACGGCCACTAGTACAAACTGTCCGATCCTGATCCGTGCAATACCGCACGTATCTGATCGGACCATGCCATATCTCCATACGGCCTCTACAGCGTTTCGCCCGAAAGCTTGAGTAACTGAAAGTGTGGTGGACTCTAAAAACTCGTCAATACTATGGCTGTGGATTTAAACACTAGCACGTCAGAGGTATAAGCCAATACGTGACGGGCCACCAGCTATTGACTAAAAAGGGACGTCGATGAGCGAACTCATCCTGACACCCTACTGAGCCTGTCAGTGACAATATCCGTACAGTCCGGTCCGTTCGTCTATGAGCATCGCATGTCGGGCCTAGGGGGTTGGTAAAAGTCAGACCCCCAAAAGCGGTACAAGTCGTGTCGGAGTGTAGCCCAGAATACCCTGAGATACTACTGGAATACCTACCAGTAAATCTCCTGCCTTGGCCAAGGTCTTCGTGTAATGGCTCTCCTAGACACAGCGCGACCTCACCCCCAATACCGGGAGAGACGAACCCCTGAAGATCCGCTCACTGCCTCCATGTGGCTCGGGACTGTACCCAACTAAAACCTGTTTGCATGACTCCTTTGAGCCGTGGTAGGGTAGTAATCAAAGTACAGTGGGAACTCACACGAGACAAATGACGATCCCCAGGTCGATGAACTAACCTGTACACATGTCACCTGGGAACTGCTATCTGACGTCAGGTATAAGACCAACTAGCATGTTCCCGGCGAGTCCTGTCCGGTGTACTCATAACCCAATGAGCACCTGTATACATCTTAGGTGAACCAACTGACACCAGTGGCTTGTGAGACCGGCCACCGCCCCTCGTCGGGGTCTCGACTGTATACACTAGTCTACTCTGGAGAATCGATGCCCTGTCTCGAAACTCCTACGACTAGGGACCTTTTAAGGATGCGCTTATAGACTCCAGCTCTCACTTATATGGTCGCCCTCATACTGCTGGCAGTCAAGCAAGAATCCTAGGGGCTCTATCAACGTGCAATAGCAACATGTCAGGTCACCTAAAGCAGTACACGATGATAAAGGTAAACCAGATAGCGTACTATCATCTCGAGTAAGACTGTCCTACCGGGATAGGTCCTCCCTCAATCATTGCAATCACGTGCCTGTGATCCAATAATTGACTCTGAGGGCACTATCTCCAACAGTACTCACCTGTCTTGAGTCCTTCATGTTGAATCTCTCCAACACCTTCTCAATATGTCTCACTTGGGATAGCCACAACTTTCCAGCCTTCCTGTCTCGAATAATTTCCATCCCAAGAATTTTCTTCGCTTCACCTAAGTCTTTCATGTCAAATTTTGCGCTCAATGAAGCTTGGAGCGCCTTTATTTCTTCCATACTCTTAGCCGCGATCAATATGTCATCGATATATAGGAGTAGATATATCGACGACCCATCCTTAAGCCGCTTCGAGTGTTAGTGTATATGCCCTAGAGGCCATTACTGTATCATACTAGTTTGTATATTACTTAATGGATGCTTGGGATATTCACCTTGTATATACAATCTTGCTCAAAATAGTAGTATGCTACTTGGTTTGTCTCTACTTCAATTGTACTTGTGTTTGTTTTACTATATCACTTATACGCATTAGTGGAGCCCTTAGGATCTTTGCTTGATTACCAGCGTTGTGATGGCAGTCACACTAGTGGGGGCTGGGTAATCTATAAGCACATCCTTATACAGGTCCCTAGTCGCAGGACTATCGAGACAGGGCATCGATACTCCGGAGTAGACTAGCGTATGCACTTCTCATCCCAGTGTGGGAGATGGTCTGTCCCACAGCCATCAGTACGTCGTACTGGAGATAGTATACGGGTGCTCGTTGGGTTACGAGTACACTGGACAGGACTCGTCGGGAACTGACAGGTTGGTATTATACCTATCGTCAGTCATCAGTTCCCAAGTGACATGAGTACAGCTTAGTCCGCTGACTTGACACTGGCACTTCGCCTCGAGTGTGTTCCCATTGCACTTTGATCACTACCCTACCACGGCTCAAAGGAGTCGTGCAAACAGGTGGTGGTTGGGTGCAGTCCCGAAGCACTTGGAGGCAGTGACGGTTAGACAGGATTCGTCTCTCCCGGTATTGGGGGTTGACATCGCGCTGTGTCTAGGAGAGCCATTACACGAGTAGTCCCTGGCCAGGGCAAACGAGATATACTGGTAGGTTTCCAGTGTTATCTCAGGGTGTTTTGGGCTTCGCTCCGGCACGACTTGTACCGCTATTGGGGGACTGACGTTTACCGTCCCCTAGGCCCGCCATGCGATGTATCAGACGAACAGACCGGACTGTACGGAGACTGTCACAGTCAGACTCAGTAGGAGTACAGATGGGGTTTCACCTCGTCAGCCTTCTTGTCGACATCTACCTGGGGACCGTTACGCACAGCTAGTGCCGCTTGCGGTCTGTGGTTAAACCCACTGCCAGCGTAGTGTCGAGTCTTTAGAGTCCCACACAGAGGGTATTCGCCTATGGGCAAAACAGAGTAGAGGTCGCATGGTTTTGCGACAGGGTCCGTTCTCATCCGCGCACTTGTGCACGTTTGGAGTCTGGACAGATATTACCAGCGGGCTCTGGTTTGAGCCGGATACTGGTATAGTTTTTGGGGTTGCTTTTATCTCTCAGTATTCATGTTCCTCGGAACAGGAATGCAGGTGTGTATGCACAGTTATTTGAGGAGGAGGAAGATGATTTTCATTAGGGTTTCGGAACGGGTGCGTATGCACAGTTGACAGTCGTCTTTTTCCAAACCCTAATGGATTTGTATTATATCATTTAATAATATATAATAAAATGAAATTGTGTCATGGTTAGTTTTTGTTGACTTGTTGACCATGGTTGACTTGTTGACCATGGTTGAACATTTGACTACCATCATTACAAATGCAAGATGCCTTTTCATTCTTGCTTTATTCATTTAATGCTTGTAATGATATTAGTCATTCTAAACTATCCATCAAACCTTTTTCATTTTGATTATTATTATTATTTGATTATTCTTTTTTCTTTTGTTATGGTTGCAAAAGGAAAAGGAATGGCTCATTCTATCATTCTCACTCTCTCTCTTCACTTCATCTTCTTCTTCCTCTAGTCAAGAGAAACCTTCTCATGAGTTGAGAATCCTTCTCTTGAAAAACAAAAGCAAACCCTAGACACTCTCTACTCACTCTAGGATCAAGGGTCTAGCAAGCCGGCGATTCTAGTTCACTCCAAGTATGAGAAAGAGCCCAAAGGTCGAGCCTTCGAGGTGGATCCATCTTCGACGGGAGAAGGCGACAAAGGAGAACCATCAACCTCTACAAAGTTTGAAGACGAAGGAGTTCAAGTCTAGGTATAACCATCTTCATCCGAGTAGCTAAACTTCTTTAGCTAGTTTGCTAGTTTTAGTTTAGACAACGATCCCGACCTTGCATAGTCCATGTTGCCTCTTGCACTAAAAATTTAATTTTTATACCGTTTCCGCCTCCCCGTAAGAACCGGGGGTCGCAACGTGGACTTACAGTGGTATCAGAGCCTAACTAAACTTAAACTAGCTTGGTAGTGAAGTGTAACGAAGTTCGGAACCGTAAAAAACCCAAAAACCATATTTTTCAAAACCTGAGTTTCTGTTGAAATTTTTTTGGCTCAAAATGAAAAACTTTATATTTGTAAATTCATGTCAGGGTTTTTTAAAAACACCCATGAAAAACGACACAGAGATTCATCCAAACCGCCGCCCTTCCGCCGCACGAGGTAGGCTCGTGCCGCGGAAGCGCCGCGGTTTGATGTCTTCTCTGCATCGTTTTTCGTGCAGTGTGTGTAGGTGTTGGTTTTGGGATTTTTAAAATATATTATATGTGCCCAGATTTTTCAGAAAAGAAATTTCCTTTTGGGGTCCTATAATTCCGTATTTTTCCGAACTTCACTGCACTTTGACTATGATAGTTATATCTGTATTGTTTGCATGTATTGAACATCGGCTAATCGCTATAAGTCGATTAGTCGGGGTTATACATGATCTGTAATGTGCTGGAATGTGTATATAAATATGTTGGATTGTCGCGGGTGAATAGCCGGGGGTTGTGAGACGAGAGTTTTCTTTTCTTGCAATTTATTGTAAATGTAAATTGATGTAATAATATTATTTGTTTGGCCGCACAACCGGGTCGGGGTTGTAGCCGTCATTGTATAATTCTTTTTACTGTTTTTGCTCCTAGGATAGACCCATGGAGGGGTGCACGAACTACCGGGTATGCCGAAATGTCGAGTGGCCTACTCATGGAGATGAGGGAGGTTGCTACGCTTTGGGTACTTGGCGGGTAGTTTGCCGCACCTGTAGGGGTCTTGGGTGGGGTATTGGCTATTCACCGCGACCGTGTTATCTGTTTTTGTTACAGGCTCGTACAAATTACAGATTACTAGTATATCCAATGTATTTATCTGTGATCTGAAATGTTTATCATTGCTTTCTATTTAGGCGTTGCTTATGTTTTACAGACGCGCTAGCCCAGCCCCCGCTCTGTCGTTAGTTAAGTAACCTAACGGGTAATGACGGGGCCCAGTGGCGAATGCGAATGGCATAAGCGTACGTCATATTTTGGTTGTTTTCTGCAATGGTAGGATTTAAATGATGGGACGCATTAAAAGTACTAATGCAAGAATATCACGCATTAAAAGAACTAATGCAAGATAATAAACCAAGTTAAAGTCGTTGGAACATTTTCGAAAAACCACTCGGTTCTTTTCAAAACTAACTTTTAAAATGCGGAGCTTGAGCCACTCCATTTAAAAGCTATCTCGTTCCATCGACCAAATCAAGTTCACTACGTTCACGGTTTCGCCAAAACCATTCGTAGCCCTCCGTCGTTTCACATGAATAGTCAATAGTATTCAAGCTGTGTTTGTTGGCCAAAGTCAAGGCATAGTGATTGGTAGCTATTGGGTATTCATGTGCAGCATAGATAGATGCGTTGGTTTGGAACAGTCGTACTACCTTGTTGGCCAAAGTCAAGGGTAGGTACGGGTGGATTCAAATTAACCTGGAGAACGACGGGTAGAACTTGACATGTGACTTATGATTTGTTGGCCAAAGTCAAGGTCATAAGAGCATGGGGCAAAAATCCACATCGGGAGTTTCATAAGTACTGAAACTTGCTAGATTTGCATACCATTTGGAGTGTGGTGATTCTGGTAGGATTCCTTCAGTTTCGTCACGCGATGATATTTGGATCCCGATCCTACTGTGAGTATATGCTACTCCTCGGGAAATTTCTCACTTAACGATCAATGCTACAAACCTAGTAGGTGCCTAGAAAGGTGTTAGCGGGGCTACGCCCCCAGGGAAAAGAGGTTCTTTAATTAAGGAACTTCGCGAAAGCGTTGGAAAACCTCCCTCGAAGTACCGACACCAGCCTGGCCGAACGGTTAAGCAAGTATTGTACGGTGGGATTGATCCTGACTAATTCTTCCTTTATGGTTTGAGGAGGGATTCGAGAAACAGTGGGAGCCATCCTGTTTAGACAAATTAAAAACCACTCTAAACTTGCAAGAGCATCATGCTGAGTGTTTCTTCTTCTCTCTCCTAATTGCAGCGACCAATCAACATGACTGGACTTAAGTTACTCCTAGATAAAAACAAGCTGACAGGGCCAAACTACAAAGATTGGCTCAGGAATGTCAAGATAGCAATCACTTATGACAAGCTGGGGTATCTTCTTACCACCAAAGCTCCCCCTGTCCCTGGTCCAACTTCCAGCGTCGCGGATAAGGAAATCCGCAAGACTTGGGAGATTGATAGCGCGAAGGCCAAGTGCCTCCTGCTTGCCTCGATGGACAACGAACATCAGAGGAGGCATGAGAATATGGACATGGAGTCCATATTGCTTCATACAAAAGAACTGTATGGAGAGCAATCACGTATCGCAAGATACGAAGCGTCGAAAAAGTTGTTTTCGACAAGAATGGCCGTCGGATCATCAGTAGCCGAGCACGTGCTGAAGATGATCGGCTACATTGAGGAGCTCGCTGACCTAGGGATCACATTGGAGAGTGAGCTATATACAGATATAGTTCTCCAGTCCCTTCCTTCCACTTACGCCCAGTTTATAATGAACTTCAACCTACAAGAAAAGGAGGTTGAACTTTCAGAGCTCCTCAACCTGCTGAGGAGCGCAGAGGGCACCCTACAGAAAGGTAGGGAAACATCCACTTTGTTTGTAGGAGGATCATCTTCTTCTAGGTCCAAGGCGAAAGCCAAGGGAAAGAAGAAGAAAGCCCCCGCCAAACCAAGGGGCGGTGTTAGTAAAGTGGATACGAAGGGAAAAGGTAAAGCAACAAAGATAGCGGGGAAGCTTGTGGATAAGGAAGAGTGCTTCTTTTGTCATAAGAAAGGACACTGGAAGAATGATTGCAGGGCCTGGAAGGCCAGAACACAGGAATTGAAGCAGGTTGCAGCTTCAGCTTCAGGTGTGTATGTTATTGAAAACTGTCTTTCAATAAACTCTACTTCCTCGGTATTGGATACCGGATCAGGATCTCATATCTGTAATTCTTTGCAGGCGTTGAGAAACCGTAGGGTTTTGAAGGCAGGTGACATGACCCTCAGAGTTGCGAACGGAGCTAGCATGGTTGCTAAAGCCGTGGGGGACTATCACCTGGGAATGTCAGATGGACATGTTTTGGTTTTGCGTAATTGCTTTTTTGTACCCAACGCAACTTGTAATATCATTTCTGTATCTTTAGTTTCTAAAGAAGGTTATGAATTTGCGTTTGTAAGTAATGTTGTAAACATTCACCTTAATCAAGTTCTGATTGGGTCAGGTACATTGAGTAATGGTATATACGTATTGAACCAACCACAGATTTTCAATGTCCAGAATACACACAAAAGAAAGTCTCCAGAAATAAACCAGACTTTCTTATGGCATTGTAGATTGGGTCACATCAATGAGAGAAGGTTGACGAAGTTACATACAGAAGGGTATTTGAATGCGTTCGAATATCAGTCATATGCCACTTGTCAATCCTGTCTCAATGGAAAGATGACAAAGACTCCGTTTACTGGACATGGAGAAAGAGCGAGCGAGCTCTTGGGACTCGTACACAGTGACGTGTGCGGTCCAATGTCTACACTTGCCCGAAGCGGACATTCTTACTTCATTACTTTTACGGATGACTTCTCAAGGTACGGTTATGTCTTCTTAATGAAACATAAGTCCGAGGCTTTTGAAAAATTCCAGGAGTATAAGAATGAAGTAGAGAAACAGACCGGCAAAAGTATTAAGATTCTAAGATCGGATCGAGGTGGAGAATACTTAAGTGCCGAATTCCTGAATTACTTAAAAGAGAATGGTATTCTCTCTCAGCTTACTCCTCCATACACCCCGCAACATAACGGTGTATCGGAGAGACGGAACCGAACCCTATTGGATATGGTTCGGTCCATGATGAGTAACGCTGAGTTACCGCGATCATTCTGGGGATATGCGCTAGAATCAGCCGCATACCTTTTGAACCGAGTTCCGACTAAGACTGTGCCTTCCACACCATATGAAATGTGGTGTGGGAAGAAACCCTATCTTAAGCACATTAAGACATGGGGGTGTCCGGCTTTTGTCAAAAAGCAGCATCCGGACAAGCTCGAGGCACGCTCAGTACAGTGCAAGTTTGTGGGGTATCCAAAGAACTCAAAAGGATATTTCTTCTACTGTGAAGAGGAACAAAAAGTTCTTGTTTCTCGTCATGCCTACTTCTTGGAAACTGAGTTTTTGGAAAACCAGATAAGTGGGAGCACAGTAGAACTGGAAGAAGTTCCAGAACCACAGACTGTTACTGAAAGTTTGGTGGAGCCAGAGGGTTCAACAGAACAGGACATTCCTACGCCGCTCCGCAGAAGTAGTAGGCAGTCTCATCCGCCCGAGAGATACTACGGTTTTCTCATAGACGGGGATAGAGAGGATTGCATCATAGATCATGATGAGCCTACTAGCTTCCAGCAGGCCGTTCAGAGCGTTGACTCAGTGAAATGGCTGGATGCAATGCGGACCGAAATGGAGTCCATGTACACCAACAAGGTATGGACGTTGGACATTGCTCCAGACGGGGTAAAACCCGTAGGATGCAAGTGGATCTTCAAAAGGAAGATTGGTGTAGATGGACAGGTTGAGACCTATAAAGCTAGGCTGGTAGCAAAGGGTTTTCGTCAAAGACCTGGCTTGGACTATGACGAAACCTTTTCTCCAGTAGCCATGCTGAAATCCATTCGGATCCTTCTTGCCATCGCTGCCTTCCACGATTATGAGATCTGGCAAATGGACGTAAAGACAGCTTTTCTAAATGGAAATTTAGAGGAGTGTGTCTATATGGACCAGCCAGAGGGCTTCATTCAGAGTGGGAGCAGCGGAAAGGTGTGCAAGTTGCTTAAGTCCATCTATGGACTAAAGCAGGCATCGCGGAGTTGGAACATCTGCTTTGATGAGACGGTCAGAGAATTTGGCTTTATCAAAAATCCAGATGAACCATGCATCTATAGTAGATTTGTAGCGAGAACTGTAGTATTCCTCGTTTTATACGTGGATGACATTCTCTTAATTGGAAATGACATTCCTATGCTACAATCTGTCAAGGGGTTCTTGTCACACAGGTTCTCCATGAAAGACCTGGGTGATGCCTCATACATCCTGGGGATCCGGATCCATCGTGATAGATCCAAGAGGATATTGGGACTTTCTCAGTCCAGGTACATCGACACCATAGTGAAGAGATTCAGTATGGAAGATTCCAAGCGCGGCAACCTACCGGCTTGTCACGGGATCACCCTCTCTAAAGAGATGTCTCCCAAGACTGATTTGGAGAGGGATCGCATGTCTATTATACCCTACGCTTCTGCGGTAGGCTCTATAATGTATGCGATGTTGTGCACCAGACCGGATGTAGCTTATGCACTGAGTGTGGTAAGCCGGTATCAGTCAAACCCTGGGGAGAAACACTGGATAGCGGTAAAGAACATTCTCAAGTACCTGAGAAGGACTAAGGAGATGTTCTTGGTGTATGGCGGAAAAGACCTCCAGATCGAGGCCTTTGCTGACTCCAGCTTCCAGAGTGACAAGGATGATTCCAAGTCCATGTCGGGCTTTGTCTTTACCCTCAATGGAGGGGCGGTGTGTTGGAAGAGTTCCAAACAGGAAACCGTTGCAGACTCGACGATGGAAGCGGAATACATCGCTGCATCTGATGCCGCAAAAGAAGCTGTCTGGATGAGGAAGTTCTTGAAAGAACTTCAGGTGGTTCCGTCCATTGTTGATCCAATACTTCTGTATTGCGACAACAATGGGGCTATAGCTTTAGCGAAGGAACCCAGGTCCCATCAGAGATCCAGGCACATCTTGAGGCGGTATCACCTGATCAGGGAGATCGTGGATCGCAAGGAGATCGAGGTTCGGAGAGTTGCTTCAGAAGACAACACTGCAGATCCATTCACCAAGGCCCTGCCCCAGACTCAGTTCGAGCGGCTGATCGAGATGATAGGTCTTCGATACACCAGTACATGGCCTTAGTGCAAGTGGGAGATTGTTAGTGTATATGCCCTAGAGGCCATTACTGTATCATACTAGTTTGTATATTACTTAATGGATGCTTGGGATATTCACCTTGTATATACAATCTTGCTCAAAATAGTAGTATGCTACTTGGTTTGTCTCTACTTCAATGTGTACTTGTGTTTGTTTTACTATATCACTTATACGCATTAGTGGAGCCCTTAGGATCTTTGCTTGATTACCAGCGTTGTGATGGCAGTCACACTAGTGGGGGCTGGGTAATCTATAAGCACATCCTTATACAGGTCCCTAGTCGCAGGACTATCGAGACAGGGCATCGATACTCCGGAGTAGACTAGCGTATGCGCTTCTCATCCCAGTGTGGGAGATGGTCTGTCCCACAGCCATCAGTACGTCGTACTGGAGATAGTATACGGGTGCTCGTTGGGTTACGAGTACACTGGACAGGACTCGTTGGGAACTGACAGGTTGGTATTATACCTATCGTCAGTCATCAGTTCCCAAGTGACATGAGTACAGCTTAGTCCGCTGACTTGACACTGGCACTTCGCCTCGAGTGTGTTCCCATTGCACTTTGATCACTATCCTACCACGGCTCAAAGGAGTCGTGCAAACAGGTGGTGGTTGGGTGCAGTCCCGAAGCACTTGGAGGCAGTGACGGTTAGACAGGATTCGTCTCTCCCGGTATTGGGGGTTGACATCGCGCTGTGTCTAGGAGAGCCATTACACGAGTAGTCCCTGGCCAGGGCAAACGAGATATACTGGTAGGTTTCCAGTGTTATCTCAGGGTGTTTTGGGCTTCGCTCCGGCACGACTTATACCGCTATTGGGGGACTGACGTTTACCGCCCCCTAGGCCCGCCATGCGATGTATCAGACGAACAGACCGGACTGTACGGAGACTGTCACAGTCAGACTCAGTAGGAGTACAGATGGGGTTTCACCTCGTCAGCCTTCTTGTCGACATCTACCTGGGGACCGTTACGCACAGCTAGTGCCGCTTGCGGTCTGTGGTTAAACCCACTGCCAGCGTAGTGTCGAGTCTTTAGAGTCCCACACAGAGGGTATTCGCCTATGGGCAAAACAGAGTAGAGGTCGCATGGTTTTGCGACAGGGTCCGTTCTCATCCGCGCACTTGTGCACGTTTGGAGTCCGGACAGATATTACCAGCGGGCTCTGGTTTGAGCCGGATACTGGTATAGTTTTTGGGGTTGCTTTTATCTCTCAGTATTCATGTTCCTCGGAACAGGAATGCAGGTGTGTATGCACAGTTATTTGAGGAGGAGGAAGATTTTCATTAGGGTTTCGGAACGGGTGCGTATGCACAGTTGACAGTCGTCTTTTTCCAAACCCTAATGGATTTGTATTATATCATTTAATAATATATAATAAAATGAAATTGTGTCATGGTTAGTTTTTGTTGACTTGTTGACCATGGTTGACTTGTTGACCATGGTTGAACATTTGACTACCATCATTACAAATGCAAGATGCCTTTTCATTCTTGTTTTATTCATTTAATGCTTGTAATGATATTAGTCATTCTAAACTATCCATCAAACCTTTTTCATTTTGATTATTATTATTATTTGATTATTCTTTTTTCTTTTGTTATGGTTGCAAAAGGAAAAGGAATGGCTCATTCTATCATTCTCACTCTCTCTCTTCACTTCATCTTCTTCTTCCTCTAGTCAAGAGAAACCTTCTCATGAGTTGAGAATCCTTCTCTTGAAAAACAAAAGCAAACCCTAGACACTCTCTACTCACTCTAGGATCAAGGGTCTAGCAAGCCGGCGATTCTAGTTCACTCCAAGTACGAGAAAGAGCCCAAAGGTCGAGCCTTCGAGGTGGATCCATCTTCGACGGGAGAAGGCGACAAAGGAGAACCATCAACCTCTACAAAGTTTGAAGACGAAGGAGTTCAAGTCTAGGTATAACCATCTTCATCCGAGTAGCTAAACTTCTTTAGCTAGTTTGCTAGTTTTAGTTTAGACAACGATCCCGACCTTGCATAGTCCATGTTGCCTCTTGCACTAAAAATTTGATTTTTATACCGTTTCCGCCTTCCCGTAAGAACCGGGGGTCGCAACGTGGACTTACATCGAGTACACGCAGCTGTCATAGTCACATCAAGAGTAATTGGTCTTCCTCATGAATGTATCGAAGCGTTTGTACCACTGCCTCGGAGACTGCTTCAATCCATATAAAGATCGTTTGAGTTCACATACATGATCCTCCTTGCCGGGCTCTATAAATCCTTCAGGTTGCTTCATGAAGATCGTCTCTTCTAACTTCCCATGCAGAAATGTCGTTTTAACATCCATTTGCTCCAATTAAAAACCTTTGCCAACAATACTCGAATAGACGTATGCTTTCCTACTGGCGAGAAAATCTCGCTGTAGTCAATCCCCTCCTTCTGAGCAAAACTCTTTGCAACTAAACATACCTTGTATTGCTCGTTGTCTTTTCTCCTGAAAACCTATTTGCAACCAATGGCCTTTTTTTTTTGGTAGCTCTATCAATCTTTACGTACTGTTCTTACGAAGTGACTCCATCTCCTCCGTCATCGCCATAATCCACCGATCACTATCCTTTTGCCTAATGGCCTCCTGATAAAAGCTAGGATCTCCGATTTCGGTGACTAGAGCAAATGCAATCATATCTTCAAAACCGTATCTGACCGGTGCCTTATGAGTATGCATCAATCTCCTTAATGCCATTGTCTATGGTCCTGTTAGAGTTGGTCCTCACCTTTTGTCTCCGTAATCTGCCCGTCCACCTTCGCATCAATAGGTTGAATTTGTGTTTTGGTGTCCGTATCCTTATGAGCGCCACATAACTCGACCTCTACCGAATCATTATCCCTTAATGCTCCACCTGCCTCCTTATTATCTCCAGCCACGTCTTTCAACATGGAATCCTTATCGAAGATCATATCTCGGCTAGTGAATGCTCTTTTGTTTTCGAGATCCCATAACTTGTAGTCTTTAACACCAAGTTTGAATCCCAAGAAAACACACCATTTAGACTTTGATTCCAGCTTGGATCTATCTTTCTGATTCACGAGCGAGTAGGCAGAGCATCCAAACACCCGTGAAGAATCATAACTTTCCGGCTCTCCTCTCCATAATTCTTCTAAGATCTAAAGATTTATGGTCGTTGATGGAGACATATTAACCAAATAGCATGTTTAACTCAATGCCTCTGCCTAGAAATCCTCCGAAAGTCTGGATTGCAACTGTATACTTCTGTCTCTCTCTAATAGTGTCATGTTCATGCTCCGCTACTCCATTCTGCTCTGGCTATCGTGGAACAGTCTATTTGCCGTTGTATGCCTTATTCTTTACAGAAATCCTGAAATTCCTTTGAGGTGTATTCATCTATATTGTCTGTTCGCAAATACTTCACCGGTCGCCCCCTTTACTTCTCTACAGCTGGTTTCTACTCCTTAAATCTGGCAAACAAATTTGATTTGTGTTTGAGAAAGTTGACTCATACCTTCCGTGAGAAATCGTCAATAAAGGTGACATAATACATGTCACTTCCCTTTGATACAACCGGCGATGGCCGCTATACGTCTGAGTGAATGCAATCGAGAAGTTCTTCGGTCTTGTGCACGGTTTGCTTGAAGCCGACCTTATGTTGCTTCCCAATCGTACAAAATTTACAGCAATCTAGTTTGCACGAGATAACAGCTTTCAGCAACTCATGAAGTCCTTTCTCACTCATATGGCCAAGACGTATATACCACAGCTTTGCGGTATCCTCCACTTGTTTTTTCATAGCTACGGCTGCACCACCTGTCATTGTGTTGCCGTCCAAACGATATAAATATTTTAGTCGTTGTCCCTTCAAAACCACTAGGGCACCCTTGACAATCTTTAATACTTCTTATTGACCAATGAACTTACATCCTGCCGCATCTAATGCTCCAAGAGAAATCAAGTTTTTCTTTAGTTCGGGAACGTGTCGCACGTTCACAAGCGTTTGCACTACCCCATCAAACATGTGGACTTTGATGTTCCCTATGCTATTGGCCTTGCACGCCACATTGTTCCCCATGAGAACACTGCTGCCTTTGAACTCTTTATATATATCGAACAACTCCTTCGGGAACATGTGATATGAACATCCGGAATCAAGAATCCAAGCATCAGAATTTGCCTCCTCTGTATGTACAACTAGTATGTCACATGGATCTTCTTCTGCTTCGATCGCAACACTGCCATGATCTGAACCCTTTGAATTGGCACCTTTACCCTTCTTCTCCAACCACTACTTATACTTTTGGCATTGCTTCTTCAGATGCCCTGACTGTTAGTAAAAAAAGCACATTCCGCTGTCTTGCTCGGATGATTTGAATTCCCCCCTTACGCTCTTGCTTCCGTCTCTATTCTTCGATCTTTCCCTTTCACCGGAAACCTCCGTCTCTATTCTTCGATCTTTCCCTTTCACCGGAAAACAACCTTGATGACTTCTCTGATAGATTTGATTTCTTCATGATCTCATTGTTTAAAAAAGTTACTGTAACCTCCTCCATCTCGAGAGTCTCTTTCTCATAAAAGATTGTTGTCACCAAGTGTTCATACGAATTCGAAAGTGAAGTTATGAGCAATAGCGCTTGGTCCTTCTCCTCTAACTTGATTTCAAGGCATAGAAGACCGCTCACTATCTTGTTAAACCTGTTTAAGTTGTCGTGAATAATAGTCCCTTCCTTCATGCATAATCCGTAGAGTTGCTATTTTAGGTACAACTTATTTGACAATGAGTTTTTCATGTACAAGCTCTCTAACTTCAACTACAAACTTGCCGCAGAAATTTCCTTCGTAACGTTATATATCACGTTATCCGCCAAACAAAGTTCTATCGTGTATTGTTCTTTCTGATTTAATTCCGCCCACGTAGTATCTGTCATGTCGGTAGGTTTACTACCGCCAAATATCTTGAACAGCTCTTCCTACACCAGAAGTGCTTTCACCATTCTCTGCCATATCGAGAAGTTTTGTTTCCCATTAAACTTCTCCACTTCAAACTTTGTGCTATCTACTTTGTTATCCATTATCCTTAATTCTAAAGAAAATACATTTCTCTCGGATCCTTATGAACCGCTATTAATATAATTATGATCTAAGAAGATAAGGAGCGGACAAAAACGTCGTCACGTACCGTAAATTTAAATTGCAAAAATATGGAACATAGCTCTGATACCAATTATTGTTATCACAAGATCAATCGGCGCAGTGGAAAATCTTTATGACGAAATAACAAAGAAACTAGATGCAAACCACAATAAAAACAACACAAGATTTGGGGGAGACAGGAAGAACCTTTATTAAAATTTAAGAAGAAGAAAACCTACAAAAGTTATTACACTCTCCCTTTATGATCTCCAACGAGATCTTTCTCCTTCTATAAATATTCCTTCTCCTTCGATTGCTTAGATCCCTTATGGAGACGCTGTTTATTCCTTTTACTTTATGATCTAAAACTCTCCAAAGTTAATCCTAATTAATAATCCTAAGATCCTATATATAGCCTATACAATTTAAGTTATAATAAAATCCCAGAAATTACAAAACTGCCACCAAATAACTGAATTTTCGAGATAAATCTCGACCTGAGATTTGCGGTTATCGTTGAACAGACGTTTGTCTCTCTAGGGCAGACGTCTGCTTGCACCTTTGACAGAAAGTCAATTGTGCCGCTAGACGTTTGTCCCTCTGTGGTGGACATCTGGCCCAATTGGCCGCGACTTTTCAGGTCTTAGCCAGACGTCTGTCCTTCTGTGGGAGACGTCTGATGCTTATTCTGTGTTTTGGACCTTAAATACCAGACGTCTGTCCTTTTGAGGCAGACGTCCGTTCCTTTTTTGGCTTCGCAGTCTTGAACAAATACGAGACATCCTTCACAACAGTCGCCTGCTATATCTAGGTCATACAACCGTACGAAACTGTATTGATATCGCAGTTTCATGATATAACATACAATTATACAGATATTGTAGGTATGTTTTTTTTTTCCTTGACAACTGAACTTTTTCAGGGGTTTTTTGAAACCGTTTGGAGACCATGAGGTTTTTGTCAGCGGGAAAACCTGCTTGTGGGGTTTCTACAAATTACCCTTAAAATAATGTTTCCATAAGATTTTACCTTTGAGAGAAATTCTGCAGGTGAGCCATAGTCCTTGATGGATTTCTTGTCAGTCGGGGTGACCATGACTGAAACATTGCTGGTGGCATCAAAGTTGTCTTCATATCTCAAAACCTGGCCAGGGTACTCAACCTCTTTGCTAGGGTTCCATTTCGACGGTATCAGTATCTTGAATCCCTCTCCGGTCACCGGCAAAAAGTCCGTGTTCGTCTTCGGCTTCCCAAACACATTAGCTAAAATAGAATCTCAACAGCTTCAGTTGGAAGCACTAGCTAGTTCACTAAGAAATGATTTGAATATGAATACAACTGGGTCCGCCACTCTTATACACAAGTAAAATTCAGATTCCATATCTTTTATGGGGTTAAAATGCTAAATAAATCTCCAACTAGTTTGGCTGTATAGCATCATACCACATTCTTTTATCAAAATATCTCCCTGTTAGAGTACGTAGGGGTATGCTTTCATCCGTAAAAGAGAGTCTAATATCCTAATGTTAAACATCTCAGACATTGCACTATAACTTCAAAGTTATAATGAGGGTTCAGAGATTAATTTTATATTCTACGTACTGAGGTCGACGACCGACTGAAATCTGAATTTTTATGTAGCGATATTTTTATTCTTAAATTAATCTGCTTTTACTACAAGCTTGGTGGAATTTGAACATTGGTTGTTCAGATGCCATGTTATAAACACTATAAGTCCGAAGTTGTGATGAGGATTGAGCAATCGGTTTTTAACTCAAACACCTACTATACATGAAGCAATTTAACCTTTTTTTATAAAGTATATAACTTCTCATATCAAATCCAATTGCCTCATGACCAATGGATATAATTTATGGGTGGAAAAAAATACAGTGATAATTATACCAGATTCTCCATAAGCAGCATCAGCAGGAGAAACTCTAGCACCAAGAGCTGCACCACCAATCAGCACAGTAAGTGCCAGTCTCCTTGAGACCGTCGCTTCATCGACCTCGGCTGCTGCCGGCTGCTTGTGGGCCCTACAGCTGAGCTGAGCTGGCTTGCTGCCTGCCACTAGTCTCGATGATGGTGCCCCGCGAGAGCTGGTGGTGGTGGTGGTTGATGGTGCAATGTGATGGAGGAAGCAAGCAGTTGATGCCATTGCTTATTTCTCTCTGTTCTCCCTGTTTTTGGTCCCTGTTCTTGCGTAATTACTTTGTTTATGTGAGCTCTGGTGAGGTCTTGAGTGGTTTGGATGAGTGGAGGGATTTGTGAATGGATGTTTGGATTGGATTGGATTGGATAGGGTTTTTTAAGTTTTGATTGGGCCATGTTGGAATAAATAATTTTTAGTCATCACCATCTGGGATTTTCATCATTTGGGTGAAATTGTACGTTTTTCCTGTTTCTCATGTTTTCTTGTATAGCATAATACCATCCTTATATATTTTGAAAGGCTTAATTTTACTGCACTCCATAAGGGTTTGCTCGATTTCCAAGAAATTATCCTATAATTTGTAAACTACATAATACTATCTAAATTCACAATGACATGCTGGCACGTCATCCCCACATCAATGCAAACATTTAAATTACCACATCATCAAAATATTTATAGAAATTCCCAAAATAACCTCCATTTCATCTTCCTAATCCTATCCAACCCTACTTGCCGCCGTCGCCGTGGGTGCTCTGCCCATGCCATCGCCATTGCGGTGGCTCTTCTCCACCCATGCTGCCTCCTCTCATCCTCACCTCCGCCTTTCATCCTCCTTGTCATCATCATCCTCTTCATCTCCTATCTCTTCAACTCTGACTCTCTTCTCTCCCATCTTCGCCACCAACATCCTTCACCTGCTTGCAACATCTGTCACCCTCACCGACCGCCGCCGCCGCCAACGTCCTCCATCCATTAGTTAGTAATTAATAATTATGTAAAATGATTACTAAAACAATTAATAAATATTTAATATAATTAATTATATTTATTAAAAATGGCAAAAGAGTCATTTAACATACCCTTTTAACATCGTGAAGGATTGACTGTTAGTTTGATATTTTTCTGCAATTTACAAACTATAAGATAGTTTTGTAGAAATTGTTATTTGGTAAAAGAAATAGAGGATTAAGAGAGAAAGCATTTGGGGAAAAGAGAAGGGATTTTAGGATGAAAGGTGACGGATAGAAACCTTATCCCATCATCTCTTGATATATATACTCATATCACTTATTATAAATATACCTCTACATTACAACCGTCCATTACATCATCTAATTTAACACGATCTCACTCAAGTTGGAGTATATAAATCACATATGCCCAACTTGTTACAAATACAATATACATGAGATTTTCCAAGAGGCTCAGTGAACAAATCAGCAAGTTGATTCTCCGATCTCACATGAATCGTATCAATGACTCCATTCTCAACCTTTTCACGAACGAAGTGACAATCAATTTTAATATGTTTCGTCCTTTCATGGAAAACGAGATTGTTCAGAATATAGTCGTAGCCTTGTTGTCACAGTAGAGCTTCATATGTGCAACATAATTATATCCAAGCTCTGTAAATAGAAAAACCAATCCACACTAACTCATTCGTGGTGTTTTCCATAGCTCTGTACTCCGACTCTCCATTGGATCTAGAGACCACACTTTGTTTCTTAGTTTTTCAAGAAACCAAATTTTCTCCAACAAACACACAGAAACCAGTGGTCGATCTCCTGTTATCGGAAGCCCTGCCTTGTTAGTTATATGTATGCCCTAGAGGCCATTACTGTACATAGGATGTATATTGTAGTGGATGCTGGGACATATATAGAGAGGACTTTCTTGCTCGACATGATAGTATGCTATCTGGTTGCTCTTTACCTTAACGTGTACACTGATTGTCTCTCTGTTACATGTTGGTAAAGCCCTTAGGATGTGTACTTGACTACCTGGACTATGATGCGGATCGTACTAGTGGGGACACGGTAGTCCATAAGTACATCCTTCAAGGTCTCTAGTCATGGGTGTATCGAGACGGGGCATCGATATACCAGAGTAGACTAGCGTATACCATCTCGACCCATACAGATGGGCGATGGATGATCCCATATCTATTGGTGTTTGACATCAGAGATGATATACGGGTGCTCAGTGGAGACTGGGTACACTGGACGGACTCGCCGAGAACTCCCAGATGGTATTATACCTTGCGTCAGATGGCAGTTCTCTGGTGACACTGGTACAGAGTAGTCTGTTGACCCGAGATCGTCATAGAGTCTTGTGTGATTCCCACAGTGCTTTGATTTCCACCTTACCACGTCCACGAGGGCGTGCAAAACGGTGGCTTTTGGGTACAGTCCCGAATCACATGGAGGCAATGAGCGATAGGAGGGGATTCGTCTCTCCCGGTATAGGGAGTTGATGTTGCGCAGTGTTCGATTGGCTATAACCGGAAATCCCTGGCCAGGGTTGCTGAGATTTACTGGTAAGTGTTACCAGTAGTTTCTCGAACTGTTATAGACCTAATATCGACACGACTTATCGAGCTATTGGGGTCTGACGTTTACCACCCCTAGGCGAGATATGCGACATATCAGACGAACAGACCGGACTGTACGGTAAGTGTTACTGGTTGGATTCACAGGAGTGTGAGCGGGCTTGCTCGTCGATCTTCTGATCGCTCAATACTCGGGTGGCCGTTACGTTTAGCAGACCGCTTGCGTCTTGTGGGTGTTTGATATGATCATCACCTGCTGCCGGCGTATTGACGAGTGTTTAGAGTCCTACACAGAGGTTTCCTGGCTCAAGCGAAATGAAATAGGAGCGCATATGAGATATGTGCGGGACCGAGAATAATACCAGTATGTGATACTGTATTCGATTCTCGCGATTTATGACATTGATCGGTTATATGCGATATAGCCGGGTTATCGGATCAAGTGTTGATTCGATTAGTTGTTACTATTGATATTAGTCGGTTATATGCGATATGACCGGATCGTTAAATCAAGTGTTGATTTAATGATTTAATGTATAATTATATATTTGATATATTACTTTACATTAACTAGTATTAGTTCACTTAAAAAGGATTTTCTCACTTAAAGTGCACATTGTATATGTGATATATTTTTGTGCACTTGATTGTATCATGTTTGATGATACATGAATGTTTGAGTGTATGTTTAGTTTAAACCATGGTTATGTTAATGGTTAGGGTTTTTATTTACTTATTCATTTATTTATTTATTCATTTTGGAAAGATAAAGAGAATGGTGGCTTATTTTGTTGTTTTGTTGAAACTTCATGAAGTGTTGAAAGCTTGACCATTCTTGTTCTTTTCCTAAACCTAACCATTAAACCTAACCCTAGTTTATTCTCTACACTTAACCATGGTTGCTATATGATAAGAATCACTTATTTTCTATTTTAAAAGAATTCTTATCATAATTCTTTTCTTCTTCTTCTTCCTCAACAATGAAGAAAAGCTTGCTACCATTAATGACAACTTGAGAAAAAGAGTGAGAAATCTAATTCTAAAGTGAACCCACTTCCTATTTCTTCATCCTCTACCTCTTGCCAAGTAGTATAGGGTGTTTTCTTCACAAGTTTCATGACTTGGTGAAGTGGGAGCTTGATCTTGTGTTGTCTCGACGTAGATCATCTTCGGCATCGAAGTCGACGACCTAGCCCGATCATTCTTTCGATGAAACCACCGCGAGAGTCCGGGATCCGATGATCGCAGCGGAGGGACATCATCACGGAGCCAAAGAAGTGGAGGACCGGATCTACAAAGGTTGTATTTCCATTCACTTTAGAGTAAAGTTGTTTACTAGCTTGTAGTTTCGCTTAAACTCTAGTCAACGATCCGTATTAGGGTTTCTCGGCACTTGTAAAACTTGAATTTGGCATGGTTGATGCCTTGTGAGACCTCATTAGTGTGTCTAGGAACCTTACAGTGGTATCAGATTCTAGCTAGAGCCTTAGGTGATGCGTATACGATGTTAGAAATCCGATCGAACCCCGAAACCCTAAATTTCAACCCTCTCTGGACATTTCTTCAAAACTGGGTTTTTTCCAGATTACAAATTCTTAAAAAATTCACCAGGAAATTCTAAGAATTACGGTGCAAAAATGATCAAGTGATACGGCTAAAGCGCGGCGGAACTGCGGCATAACCTTGGTTTCTGCGGCGGTTCCGCGGCCAAATAATGAGATTAGACTTCCATTTTTGCACAGTAATTTGTCTCTTCAGGTGCTGAGTTTTCTGGGAATTTTTAATTTGCACTCAAGAGTTGAGTTTTCTGGGGTATTTTGGAGCTTCGTGGATTTGATCGGATTGTCTAATCTTGTCTATGTGTTTTTCGGATAATTTTAGAATATGTTAAAAAGTTCGACCGGATATAAATACCCACTTTTTCTCCTGCCGGGAAATTTCCAAGTGTTGGATCTTTCCGTAGTTTAATGACATTCTAAGTAGTGCAAGTAACGCGATGGTCCCTCTAGAAGACAAAAAACCTTAACTCGATTATGTGACCGTCTTGAACTGCCCTTTGAACCTTAGGGTTTGGGGTAGTACGGCGTGCCACATGTGAGGCGTTGGCTTGACCCTTCTACGGCTGGACTGTTGGTACTGAGGCATGAAGTGAATGTTTTTAAACTTATTTAATGTGTTAATCTGTTTCGGGAAAACTTGGGTGTTTGATTGTTCGATCGGAAAGTTTAACATTTTCTATTTATCTGGAATGCGATACAATACTTGGAATCCACAAGTAGTTATGAGATAACTGAATGAATGTTATAAACACAGCACTTTAGTCTCACTTGATCGGTTGCCACGGAATTTTGATGCGATCAAAAGTCCGTCGCAATCACGTTGATCACACGGATACTCGCCGGTAAACTTAATAGACAGCTACACCCCATAGCCCCGACCAAGTGACTGTAGGAGAACCCCGTCGCCAAAAAGCATCCGTTCGGGTGCTCGCGGCAGCGGTGTTCCGCCTTAGTGCACTTCGTCGACGGTATCGGGGGTGCGGCCGTCCACTAAAGTTTGCGACGAGCATTCGTTCTGGATGCCGGGAATCTTGTTGAATTGCCCAACTTTATATTGAAAAGTGTTTTCGATATTGAGACTAAAATGCGGGGTTTATAACTGTTAGGCATGTGATGTCTAAGGAATTCATTTGATTAGGCATGCGATGTCTATGGAGGTCGCGGATTCCAACTGTTGTAGTCTTACACTTTCTTTTCTGTGACCGTAAGTGTAATATGTAATATCGCCGGTTTCGTTGCTATATGTCAACGACAATTGGGATGTACATATTTACTTACGTTGATGACATGTGATGTTATGTGTTGCTGGATATGTTATATTGGATCGTCGTGTTTGAATAGCCGGGGGTTTTTTATGTGAGATGAGTGTTTTTTCAATTTCATTCATGTAAAAACTTGTATGTAATATTCTTTTATTGGGGCACTTCCAGGTTGCGGAAGATGTCACCTTTTGTATATTATTTACTTTTCCGCACTAGAATAGACCCAAGGAGGCGGGCACAAGTAACCGGGTTCTAGAGTCCAGTGGGAGACCAACTCGAGGAGTCGAGTCCGGGTCTCCTAACTCTAGAATTGGTAGGGTTGCTTGCCGCTCTCGTAGGGGTCTAAGGGTGTAGGTTTGGCTATTCATCGCGACCGTGGAATCCGTGTTTTATACTGGCTCGTATTGAAAACACGGACGTCCTAATATATCCAATGTTTCATATGTTTCTTCTGCTGCGATATCTGTGATGTGATCATGTGATGTTCTGTGATAAATACTGTATATAGTATATATGATATATTATATAGACGTTACTTATGTTTTACACCCGCGCTAGCCCTGCCCCGCTCTGCCATTAGTTACCTAACCTAACGGTGCACGAGGGGACATCGAGGCGAATGCGGATGGCATAAGTGTACGTCGTATTTATCTGTGATGTTTAGGTGACTTAAATGATGGGACTTCATTAATGAGATTAATGAAATAAAAGAAACCTAAGATGTTGTGGAATCGAATTTCAAAAATTAAAACAGGTAGTTACAGTTCTTTCTTTGCACAGCGGTATATATGATATATCCTGCACCTTATTCGATGAGGAAAGGACCGAGATCCTTTCACCGGGAGTGACTCCTTTAGCAATAACTGGCAGATGCTACAACCCTCGGTTTGTCTTTTGATTGCTTCTATAGTTTCTGCTTTGCACAGTGATATATATGATATATCCCGCACCTCATTCGACGAGGAAAGGGCCGACGATCCCTTCACCGGGAGTGACCCCTTTAGCAAAACTAGAAAAGCCTAAAAAACACTCCATTTCTAAATTCATTCGATCCTACAACGATATCAAGTTCATTACGCAATAGGTTTTCAGAAAAACCTGTCGTAGCCCTCCGTCATTTCAGATAAGTCCTGCTTAGTATTCGTGCTGCGTTTGTTGACCTTGTCAAGGCGCAGTGTGCGGTAGCTAACCAGTATTTATCTGCTTATGCATATGATGCAGATTGGGTTAGGGAAGTCGTACAGCCTTGTTGACCTTGTCAAGGGTCGTGTGGGTGGGTTTGATTCAATCAAGAAATGACGGGTTGAACTTGACTTACGGTCTATGGTTTGTTGACCTTGTCAAGGTCATAGATCGTTTGGGGCAAAATTATCGGGAATTTCAAGTGTTGAAATTTGCAATGAGATTGCATACCTTCTATGAGATAGTTGGATCCCGATACCCGCTGCGAGTAATTGTTACTCCTGGGAGAGTTTTACACATTACAATTAGCCGATCAAGTAGGTGTCTAGAAAGGTGTCAACGGGGTTACGCCTCTGGGAAAACGAGGTTTACCGTAATTAGGTTCGTGCGAAAGCACGGGGGACCTCCCTCAAAGTACCGACACTGGCCTAGCTGAAAGATTGACGAACTTGTAGTGTGTAATTAATCCCGGCTAGTCTTTCCTTTTATGGTTTGAAGGAAGATTTGATAAAAACAGTGGGAGCCATCCTGATTAGATAAAATAATAACCAATCTGATCTTGCAAGAGCATACGCTGAGTGTTTTCTTCTCTCTCTCTCTCCAGGTAGCGACCATGTCACGCCTTAATAAAGATAATAATACGGATGTATTGACCGAACCCGCTTGTTATACTGAGCTGGGAAACGTTGGTCCCGCTCCAACTTATAATTGTTATAAGACAGAGCAGGAAATTGGGGAATACCAGATTTCCCGTGCCGCCCAAACGAAGAAAGTGCATATGATGCATCTTCTTTGGGTGTGTTCATTACAAAGAACTGTTTCTCAATATCCTCTGCGTCATGGGTATTTGATACCGGATCAGGATCCCAGATATGTAATCTGTTACATAGGGTTACAGATAGGTAGAGAACTGAGAACGGGTGATAAGTTTCATGAGGCAGAAAACAGGGCAAGTGTTGCAGCCAAGTCTGTTGGTCACTGTCACCCTGTATTACAAATATATTGATTCTGGACGAATGTTATTAGATACCGAACCTGATATACAAAATCATATCAGTCTCTTTATAAGTAAAGAAATGATAAAATTTTGTATTGTTGGATAATGTTTTGAACATTTCCTATATCAAAAGTTGATCGGTTCAGGCACGCGATCTAAAAGCATCGATGTTCTAAATCAAACTACAGTTCTTAGTATATAGAACACACACAAGAGGAAGAGTTCAGAAATGAACGAATCCTTCTTGATGCATTGTAGACTAGGTCATATCAATGCAACCCGACTGGTTGAAGTTACATTTAGATGCATATTTAAATTAGTTTGAATTTACATCTTGTGAAACTTGCCAGTCATGTCACAGAGATAAGATGACCATAGCTCCGTTTGCTGGAAACAGAGAAAGAGTTAGTGAACTCTTGGGATGATACATGTTGATGTATGTAGGTCCCCTGTTTACACTTGCCAAGACCGGTTCTTTGTACTTCATTAAATTCTCTGATGATCTCTCGAGATTCAGACATATGTTCCTGTTGAAACACAAGTCCGAACCTTTTGAGATATTCACAGAATATGATTTAGAAGTAGAGAACCAAAATACGGGTATAAGTATTATGTCCTTTGATATGATCAGGGAGGAGAATACTTGAGCACAGAATTCCTGGACTATTCCAAAGGAGAATGTGATTCTCTCTCAGCATTACTCCTCCGTATACACCATAGCATGATGGTATATCGGGGCAGAGCAATTGCACCCTATGAAATATGGTACGCTCTATGATGAGTACTACTGAGTTACCTTTTTCCTTTTGGGGGTTATGCACTTGAGAAGCTGCATACCTATTGAGTTGGGTTCGAATCAAATCAGTGCCTACCACTCCATATGAGATATGGTATGGGAAGAGCCTATCTCTTAAGTAAGTTAAGATTTGGGGTTGTCCAGCCTATGTCTTAAAGCAAAATCCGGACAAGCTCGAGCCAAGGTCTGTTATGTAGAACTGGAAATGTTCCAGCTATACAAACTGCAGCTGATAATTTGGCAGAACCAAAGGATTCAATAGCTACCAACGAACCTCAGCCTCTCCGCCGATCTAGTAGGGTTCCTCACCCACCTGAGAGATACTTCGGTTTCTCTATTACAGTGGGAGCGAGGATTGCATCATGAGATGATGACCCAACTAGTTTCGAGCTGGCCATCAAGAGTGGGATTCTGTAAGAATGGCTGGATGCTTAGCGATCTGAGATGGAATCCTTATACACCAACAAAGTATGGACTTTGGTTGCTATATCTGAAGGGTTAAATCCCCATCAGGAGCAAGTATATCTTGAGAAGATTACTTGGTGTAGATGGAAAAGTTGAGACTTTCAAAGCTAGACTTGTTAAAAGTTTGCATCATTGACCAGGCGTGGATTATGATGAAACCTTTTTCAAGTAACTAAGCTTAAGTCCATCCAGATCCTACTTGCCACGGCTACATACCATGACTACGATAACTGGTGGTTGGGTGCCATGACTGCTTTTCTAAATATTGTTTTAGAAGAGAGCGTCTATAAGTATACAGCCAGAGGGCCTCATAGACAGTGGGAGCAACGGAAACGTGTGCAAGATGTTTTATGTGATAAAGCAGGCATCGCGGAGTTGGAACATCTGTTTTGATGTGTTAGTCAAAAGTTTGACATCATCAAAATGGTAGATGAACCTTGTATGAAAAAAATGGTAGTAGGGAGTATGGTGGTGATCCTCATAGAGTACGTGGATGACATACTCTTGACAGGGAAGGAGTTTCCTATGCTACGCTCGATCAATCTCCGCTTATCACAATGATTCTCCAAATAGGATCAAAGTGATACCTACTAAAATCCTGGGTTTTGGATCTATGAGATAGATCTAATTGGATATTAGGATACTCACTAGTTGTAGTGAGATGGTATCAATCGATCCTGGGGAGAATCACTGGAAAGGTTCCAGAGTGATAAGGACGACTGAATGTCAGTCACAGGCATTGTCTTTACCCTCAGTAGAGGGACGGTATGTTGGAAGAGTTCCAAACTAGATACCGTGACTTACTAGACGATAAAGGCTGGATACATCGCTACTTAAGATGCTACCAAAGAGGCAGTCTGGGTGTATATTAGTTCATGAGATGAACTTCGTTCCTCCCATTGTGTGACAATGGAGTTGTGGCTTATGCCAAGGAACACCCGTCCCATCAGTGATCCAGACATATTCTAAGGCAGTATCACCTGATCATGGAGATGGCTGATCTCCAAGGTGATCGAGGTTAGGAGAGCAGACTCAGAGGATAACACGGCGGATCCACTCACGAAGGCCTATTCCCAGAGAGAGACTTTTATGGGATGGTTGAGTATACGATACTACAACCACTGCTATAGATGACCCTAGTGCAAGTGGGAGATTTTTAGTTATATGTATGCCCTAGAGGCCATTACTGTACATAGGATGTATATTGTAGTGGATGCTGGGACATATATAGGGAGGACTTTCTTGCTCGACATGACAGTATGCTATCTGGTTGCTCTTTACCTTAAAGTGTACACTGATTGTCTCTCTGTTACATGTTGGTAAAGCCCTTAGGATGTGTACTTGACTACCTGGACTATGATGCGGATCATACTAGTGGGGACACGGTAGTCCATAAGTACATCCTTCAAGGTCCCTAGTCATGGGTGTATCGAGACGGGGCATCGATATACCAGAGTATACTAGCGTATACCTTCTCGACCCATACAGATGGGCGATGGATGATCCCATATCTATTGGTGTTTGACATCAGAGATGATATACGGGTGCTCAGTGGAGACTGGGTACACTGGACGGACTCGCCGAGAACTCCCAGATGGTATTATACCTTACGTCAGATGGCAGTTCTCTGGTGACACTGGTACAGAGTAGTCTGTTGACCCGAGATCGTCATAGAGTCTTGTGTGATTCCCACAGTGCTTTGATTTCCACCTTACCACGTCCACGCGGGCGTGCAAAACGGTGGCTTTTGGGTACAGTCCCGAATCACATGGAGGCAATGAGCGATAGGAGGGGATTCGTCTCTCCCGGTATAAGGAGTTGATGTTGCGCAGTGTTCGATTGGCTATAACCGGAAATCCCTGGCCACGGTTGCTGAGATTTACTGGTAAGTGTTACCAGTAGTTTCTCGAACTGTTATAGACCTCATATCGACACGAATTATCGAGCTATTGGGGTCTGACGTTTACCACCCCTAGGCGAGATATGCGACATGTCAGACGAACAGATCGGACTGTACGGTAAGTGTTACTGGTTGGATTCACAGGAGTGTGAGCGGGCTTGCTCGTCGATCTTCTGATCGCTCAATACCCGGGTGGCCGTTACGTTTAGCAGACCGCTTGCGGCTTGTGGGTGTTTGATATGATCATCACCTGCTGCCGGCGTATTGACGAGTCTTTAGAGTCCTACACAGAGGTTTCCTGGCTCAAGCGAAATGAAATAGGAGCGTATATGAGATATGTGCGGGACTGAGAATAATACCAGTATGTGATACTGTATTCGATTCTCGCGATTTATGACATTGATCGGTTATATGCGATATAGCCGGGTTATCGGATCAAGTGTTGATTCGATAAGTTGTTACTATTGATATTAGTCGGTTATATGCGATATGACCGGATCGTTAAATCAAGTGTTGATTTAATGATTTAATGTATAATTATATATTTGATATATTACTTTACGTTAACTAGTGTTAGTTCACTTAAAAAGGAATTTCTCGCTTGAAGTGCACATTGTATATGTGATATATTTTTGTGCACTTGATTGTATCATATTTGATGATACATGAATGTTTGAGTGTATGTTTAGTTTAAACCATGGTTATGTTAATGGTTAGGGTTTTTATTTACTTATTCATTTATTTATTTATTCATTTTGGAAAGATAAAGAGAATGGTGGCTTATTTTTTTGTTTTGTTGAAACTTCATGAAGTGTTGAAAGCTTGACCATTCTTGTTCTTTTTCTAAACCTAACCATTAAACCTAACCCTAACCCTAGTTTATTCTCTACACTTAACCATGGTTGCTATATGATAAGAATCACTTATTTTCTATTTTAAAAGAATTCTTATCATAATTCTTTTCTTCTTCTTCTTCTTCTTCAATGCCTAATCTGCATCTGTGATGCCTGTAGCCCTGGAATGCCTATAGTCTTTATAAACGATACCTTTCCTAGGGGAACCCTTTAGGTACCTCAAGATACAGAGGGCTGTATCAAGGTGAGCCTCGCGAGGATCAGACATAAACTGGCTCACTACGCTGACTGAGAAGGCTATATCAGGACGAGTGACGGTCAGGTAGTTAAGTTTTCTATCTGACCTCATGTACCGTCCTGGATCAGAAACAGGCTCCTCCGGACCCATAAAGAGTTTCACATTTAGGTCCATATGAGAGTCGATAGGCCAACAAGCAGACATACCGGCCTCTGAGAGCATATCAAGCACATGTTAGATATGTATGCCCTAGAGGCCTATATTGTATAGGATGCTAGGCATGCATATGTACAGAAACAATCTTTGCTCGAAATGATAATATGCTATATGGTTTATCGTCATCTTAATGTGTGATGTGTTGTATTTCATATCTAATATACATGTTGATGAAGCCCTTATGATTATGCTTGACTGCCGGGATTATGATGTAGATCATACTAGTGGGGCCTGGGCAGTCTAAAAGCATATCCTTTAATTGTTCTTAGTCGAGAGTATATCGAGATAGGGCATCGATATTACCAGAGTAGACTAGTGTGTACGTTTCTTGACTCTGGGGACGATGGTTGATCCTGTAAGCCTGTGTCGCGCACCCCGCGGTTCGCGGGGAGGTGGAAATTTCAAAAACGGTAATCTTTTGACTACGCAACACCGGCTATTACACCATGATCTTACTAAAGCCTTAACTAGCTAGACTAACTTAATGATTTATCTACTATGGTAGATTCTTATACCTAGTAGATCAAGTCCTTCGGGTCTTCTTGTGGTGCTCTCCAAGGCTCCTCGGTGATCGGATCAAGCTTGCTCCATCAGTCTTCTATTGTCAAAGATGATCCACCGCGAAGGTTTGTGCTCCAAGCTTCAACCTCCAAGTGAGGTAACTAGGGTAGAAGGTTTGCTAAGCCAACGAGCTTAGGAGATGTAGAATGTGTTAATGGATTGTTTGTCTCACTAAACCCTTGGCTCACAACACATGTGAAAGATAGGGTTTAGTATTGAGGAAGAAGATGATGGAGAAGACCTAGAGAGCTCAAGAGAGGAGAGCAACTCAAGAAATCTCAAGTGAAGAAAATGAACCATCAAGAGAACAAGGTGTGGAGAATGGCACTTATATCATCTCTCATCTCACTCATTGAGCCATGGCAAGAAAAGCAATAAAATAAGCACCCATGCCTCAATAGTGATCCCAATCTTATAAAATAAACCATGAGCCATTCCCTCCACCATGCCCATGTCTCCTCCATTTTCCACATCATTAATCCATTTAACAAAATGGATAAATCCAATAATGATGTGGCACCTTCTAGAAGCATACCTTGACAAATTACAAGAATGCCCCTCATACCGTATATATATACCCGTATACGCATTCCGAAAAATACGGATACCCTGAGACGATAATAATCCAATAATACAATACTAGAATCCGGCTTAAACCAAAGCCCACTAGTATTGTCTGCCTAATCATCATCAGTGTACAAGTACACGTACGTGATCGAAGCCCAGGTCGTAAAACCATACGACGTCTACATTAATTGCCTGAAGTAGGGAAAGTCTCTGTGTGGGACTCTAAAGACTGAACACTACGCTGGCAGTGGGTTTAACCACAGGCCGCAAGCGGTACTAGCTGTACGTAACGGTCCCCAGGTAGATGTCGATAAGAAGGCCGATGCGGAAAACCCATCCGAACTCCTACTGAGCCTGAATATGACAATCTCCGTACAGTCCGGTCTATTCGTCTAAGAGTATCGCATATCGGGCCTAGGGGGCGGTAATCGTCAGACCCCTAATAGCGCAATAAGTCATTGATCGCACACTTTTGGCGTGTCGGATGTTCAAAGTTCTAAAGTTTACCGCGATCAGGACGGTGTCGCTATGCAGCTAGCCGGTTGAGCACGGGTCGATCCACAGGGAGATGGTTGTATTTCCGTTCTTGTCTTAGACGAGTCAATAAAGAATGAGTATATATTTGTTCGATTCTAACCTATGTGTATTATTTGCAAGTATAAAGTTGTTAAGAAAAGATACGAGATTGTAAGCTAAGAAATCCGTACTCAAAACCTTTGAGCCGAGTCTTGACCAATTGAATCTAGAGCAATCGGAAACAACGTGGATTAGGGGATTTAAGCGCGGTATTCGTGGAATACGGCTTATTTACCCTTGTCCTTCCGTTCTTGTCTCTTGCTTTCGCCTCCGGCCAAACCGAACGCAACCGGTCGCGGTTAGGAATCACCGTTACCTTGTTAGGGTAGGGTCCCTAACGAAGCGCTTGCGTATGGTTTGGGCGGAGTTCAATGGAAAATAACGGGAAAAGGAAAAGAGAAAAGAAAATCTTTAACTTATAATATCATATTTCTTCTTAACAATAATAATTACAACATTCTCAAAATGAACAACAAAGAGCAAAAGAAAAGAACAAAGAAAAGAAAAGATTACAAGAAAGTAAGTGCATGAATTAAATTGCAAGAAAGTAAAGCAAGGTAATAAAAAGTAAGTAATAAATAAGAAATAAAAAGAACAAGAAACTAGAACTCAAGACAAGCATGTGATCAATAGCCAACCCTTAAACTTGCAAGCTCAATCAAGAGGTTGCAAGATCAAGGGAAGGGTAGAGAACGCATGTGAAATGAAGCGCTAATTCCATAAGAAAATACGACCCTTGAGATCAATAACTAACCCTTAACCATTCAAGCTCAATGAAGAGGTTGAATGATCAAGAGAAAGCAAGAATCTCAAGGGGAAGAAGAAACAAAAGAGAATGATACAAAAAGCCCTCATCTTCATTGATCTCCTACTCAAAAGGCTCTCACTACAATTTTTATGGAAAAAGAATGAAGAAGAAGAAGAAAAAGACTAAATCCTAAAAAGAAAGAAGAACAAAAGAATGACCCTTGGCTTAGCTCAGATCTGGAGTATTTATAGGCAGGGAAAATGAATTCTAGGGCAACAAACTGGACCCATGTGAAAAGACCAAAATACCCACAAAAGTTGACAAGCTGCGGCGCCAGTACGGCCGCGGATCCGCCGCCAATACCCCCTATTGGCCGCGGATCCGCGGCCCTATGATGGAGTCAGGGCATGGGCTTTTCAGTACGGCCCTGGTCTGCTGACCCCTGTTGTCTGGTACATGTATTTTCTGATAATATTTCCAGAATATCTTCAGAATTCCTAGTCCAAGATTGCAATCTTTTCTTCACTTTTGACTTTATCTCTCTTGAGCTCCGCGCACCCATTGATTCTTGTGCAGCCCCTCTCGTGCTCTGTGCTTGTCCGAGACATGAATGACCGCTGTCATATGTCTTGTCCCTGGAACCGGTACGCAGCACTGGACGGATATGGATGACCGGAACCCGGCTTTTATCTGTTGTCAACAGATGTTCTGTATTTGGTGTAACTGTGGAGATTTTGTCTTGAATTGCAATATTTGTACTGGAAACCTGTATTCTGTAAATATGTAACAAACACGGATTAAAAGCACCTACCTATAAACAACCGAGCGTAAGAATGGGCGGTATAAAATGCAGTATTCTGTGATGAACAAATACCCCCAAACTTAACTTTTGCTCGTCCCGAGCAAAACCAATTATTCACAAAAATAAAATCCTAACCGCACTTTCGCAGGGAACGCGATTGCACTGAGCGCGTGCAATAAGCCGTTAAACCTCTAGGTGTCCCTAGTAGGAGGAGTGTTGTCTCCTGAGGGTTTTCAGCGGATTACACCCACAAAATCCCGTCAAATAGTGTCATAAGTTAACGTCGATTCTACTCCTACAGTTTAGTATTTACGTTAGAAATTCTATCATCCTAAGTTACAAATATCCAACCCTTATGCTTCACACCTCTAATCTATTTATTCTTAGATCATATACGTTCCAAAAAAGTTTAGAAACATGTTGGTTCCCCTGAGTTTTCCTTCTAAAGTGCAGCCTCAAATCAGGGATTTTTATCAACTTTACAGAAAACACAAGTCTTATTCTTTATTTCTATCTTTTATCCAAACATCGATTGTATACCCCTACGTGTGTGTATATTTGCACCCCTACACTTTAGAATTCAATTCAAGCTATAATACCCTTGCCCTAATACCTAATACTACTTCTTTTCATTAAGGATGGACGGATTTGCTTACACACCTTTCATGCGACTATTAATGCTTCTTGAGGCACTAACGACCGATTACTGAATGTGTGAACTTTAAAGCGCAAATAGCAGTCTCCAGGTCTTGATTTTATTCTATTTTTTTCTTTTTCTTTTTCTTTTTTTTTCTTTTTTTTCAAGAACGGATATATTTTTCAATATGCTCTTTTGGTGTTTAGCTTTAAATACCGTTTTTTCTTTCATACTAGGCTTTCAGGCAAGAGTATTTCTAGGTATCCTCTACTATCCCAAGTTTCAAGGTGCGTGTATGTGCAGTTTGTAGGGTATATACTTTCTAAATTTGAACTCAAGAAAAGAAACTATTTTTCAGACTTATCATCCGGTAAAGCTTCAATACTTTCCCTTTATCTTGACTTAACTCAAGAACTGAACTCAAGATTACTTATTTCTGAAAAAAACTGTAAGGACGTATACTTACCAAGTTTAAACAGAATGAGGGTTATTTTTAGGGTTTTCAATTCCTAAGCCTAGAATTTAGTTATTTCTATCATATCAACTAAACTTTCGGAATAGAGATCTAAGTTACCCTATTAGCTAACTTGACGACAAAGTTTTTATATTTTTTTGGAAATTTTTTGATTTTTGTGGGTTTTTATTAAGGTATGCAAATGCAAAATATACAAATGAATGCGAAGGAAGAGAGCTTACCGAGCACACCCCCAAACTTAAACTTGACAGTGCCCTCACTGTCAGGCTACACTAAGAGGGTCAAAATTGTCGGCGCTCTTCCTAAAAACAAAGTATATACAAAAAGGAAAACCAAAAATATATACAAAAAAGGTGTCCCCCCCAAACTTAAGTAAAACAGTGTTTCCACTGTTAAGCGTTTGAAGTTCAGGATTAGGGGGGAAAGAACAGTATCAAGCTATACAAGGCCTTACACAGGCCAAAAGTTAACACCAACCATTCAAAGATTTTATCATGGTAAAGCAGTGGTTGGTGAAAGAGGGTGAAGAGGTAAGAAATGGAGAATACACGAGACCGTATGCGGAGAGAAGAGGGATACGGTCTCGGTATATGAGAGGAAGAAGAATAGCGGAAGGGAAAAAGAAGTGGAATACGAACTTGAGGGTGCAAATGGAGTAAATAGATTAGCACAATTTGTGATGAGCGATGTGTAAAAAGCGATTGTGCTAATATATTTACCCGTCGAGAAATGGGGTCAAATCCCTCAAGATTCGTGAGAAACCATGGGTACGCCGAACTTGGTAAACCAGACCTATGAAGTGAAAATGATACGGGTTCTTGCAAGGTCGGAACGATGGAAAGGATGGAGGGAAGCGGTTGAGGAAGGGTATCGGGTAAGGTTTCGGGAGGGTGTACACAGTCAGTGAAAGGAACAGGATGAATTGGAAAATCCGACTCATCATCTAGAACTGTTTCATCCTAAAAAATATCCTCAAAATTCTCCTCAAAGTTAAGTTCATCCATGCATATTTCATCAAAATCCAGACGCATATGGGGTTCGGGAAAAACATTTAATGACTCGGGATGATGATTTGAAGAGACAAACTCAGCCAAATCTATGGGTTCATCATCCGGATTGTTCCCAGCGTCAATATCCTCGATCAAGTGAAAATCTATATTCTCAGACACCTCAACAAAAGCATGGATATTAATCAATTCAGGTTCTAAAGTGGAGGTGTAGAGGTCAAAAGGTTTAGGATCGGTTTCACTTGAAAGAGACCCTTCACAATCGGGCAAATCAAACACTACGAAGTCGCACAACTCATTCATCATTCTATCTTCAATTGATAAATCATGTGGGATACTCGATAGACTTTCAAAACAGGAGTTGTGGGATTCAATTTGGGACGGGTAGGTTTGATTTGGAAGGGGGTACATCTCACTCTCTCCACTCAAATTCACAGCCTGTCCTGCCGCCTCATCATACATTGGAAAATTTGGAGCTAGCTGGAAACTAGCTACCGGGTCAGTAGGTTGTATGAGAGCGGCCATGGACGCATTCAAATCCATCATCTGTTGGCTTGACGCTACCCTAAAGTCTTCCAAGGACTGTTCTAGACTAGACATTGGTTGCGAAGGGGTTTCAGTAAAAGATTCAAAGTTGTTTGGATACTGAAAACTCCCAAAAGGCTGTGTAGAAGCAATGTCTAGGGAAGGTGTAAAAGTTGGGTAGGACTGGTAGGAATTGAATGGCTGGACAGGAGTGGGATCAACATTGGGATAAGAAGGTGAATGGAATTGTTGATCCCAAGAATTTGTAGTGGTGAAAGGAGTGAAAGATCGGCTACGAGATTGTTCAATACGTTCAGCAATAGACATAGGTCTTGGGGTTACAACTGGATTTTCAAAAGGGGTATCAACACAAGAAGGTGTGAATGTTTGAAACGGTTGATACGAAGTGGATTGCGGGGTCCAGTTGTTCGTCCTAGACGCGTCTATCCGATCTTTCAAAGAAATTTTTGGCATGGATGGATCGTTCGAAGTTCGACCAAAACAAGAACCGTAGGAAGTAATGTTTGGTTGGGGGTACCAAAGTTCGGCAAGAGTTTTTCGAGGTGGGGTACCCATGATATGAAGAGAGAGAGAAAAAGGTAGAGAAAAGGAGGAAAAAAAAGAATGTGATATTTTTTTTTTAATTTTTTTTTTTAAATATTAACAAAAGAATGAAGTATACATAAAAAAGAATATGGACAAAAAACAATCACGACACAAAAATACCACACACCTAATCGTTCTAGGGTTCACCTAGGTCAACTAGACCTGCTCCAGAACTTAATTGTCGAAGTAAAACTATGTCGAGAAACAGGCTCAAGATACACTGATCACGAGGCCAGGTAAGTGCAGAGATAAGGGGAGGTTTTCCAACGCTTTCGCGAAGTTCCTTAATTAAATAACCCTTTCTCTTTTGGCGGTTTCGCCGTTAACACTTTCCTAGACACCCCATAAACAATATACCGTTAAGCAAGGTTCTAAACACAGTTAACTTCTCCTAGTGAGCGCGAAGTCCTTAAGGCTTAAAGTCTAGTTTCTTTTAAATTTGTGCGGGTAAACGTTATGCGCAAGTTCGTGATTTGTGGGCCACGGAAAAGGTGATGAAATCCTTTACCGTATCTTGTGGGGTTCGCTTGCCCTTAAGTCCGTATTAATGTATGCAATGCACAATTCAATAAAAATTCTATAAAGAATCAAAAAATTGTTTTTTAGTTTAAGCGCGGCACTACAACAAATACGGGTTAGTCAATTTTTAGCGTTTGCTAGCGAACTTGCAAAGAATCCTGCAAAGAATAGTATATTGGAAGCGTCGGATTTGAGAAGAAGGTGTTAGTAAAGTACGTACCGTTTAAGTTTTGGGTTAGGAAACCCCTGTTGAATCAAATCCGGTAAGCTTGAAAGGTTCGCTTGCGCGGGTCAAACTACCCGGATCTTTGGCACTGTACTTCGTAATCACCTTTGCCTTGAATGCACACTTTGCTCCCCACAATCGCAGTTTGCAAATACGCAAAAATCTGCATACTTGCCCACAAGAATTATCAAAAAAAACAAAAAGATTTTTTATTTTTTATTTTTTATAAATATATACAAAAAGAATATTAACCCGAATAACAAGAAAGAAAATACGCTACCGTCTCTCCGGCAACGGCGCCATTTGATTGAAAGAATTAAAGTTAACCGCAATCAAGACGGTGTCGCTATGCAGCTAGCCGGTTGAGCACGGGTCGGTCCACAGGGAGATGGTTGTATTTCCGTTCTTGTCTTAGACGAGTCAATAAAGAATTTGTGTATGTTTGTTCGATTCTAACCTATGTGTATTATTTGCAAGTATAAAGTTGTTAAGAAAAGATACGAGATTGTAAGCTAAGAAATCCGTACTCAAAACCTTTGAGCCGAGTCTTGACCAATTGAAACTAGAGCAATCGGCAACAACGTGGATTAGGGGATTTAAGCGCGGTATTCGTGGAATACGGCTTATTTACCCTTGTCCTTCCGTTCTTGTCTCTTGCTTTCGCCTCCGGCCAAACCGAACGCAACCGGTCGCGGTTAGGAATCACCGTTACCTTGTTAGGGTAGGGTGCCTAACGAAGCGCTTGCGTATGGTTTGGGCGGAGTTCAATGGAAAATAACGGGAAAAGGAAAAGAGAAAAGAAAATATTTAACTTATAATATCGTATTTCTTCTTAACAATAATAATTACAACATTCACAAAATGAACAACAAAGAGCAAAAGAAAAGAACAAAGAAAAGAAAAGAAAAGAAAAGAAAAGATTACAAGAAAGTAAGTGCATGAATTAAATTGCAAGAAAGTAAAGCAAGGTAATAAAAAGCAAGTAATAAATAAGAAATAAAAAGAACAAGAAACTAGAACTCAAGACAAGCATGTGATCAATAGCCAACCCTTAAACTTGCAAGCTCAATCAAGAGGTTGCAAGATCAAGGGAAGGGTAGAGAACGCATGTGAAATGAAGCGCTAATTCCATAAGAAAATACGACCCTTGAGATCAATAACTAACCCTTAACCATTCAAGCTCAATGAAGAGGTTGAATGATCAAGAGAAAGCAAGAATCTCAAGGGGAAGAAGAAACAAAAGAGAATGATACAAAAAGCCCTCATCTTCATTGATCTCCCACTCAAAAGGCTCTCACTACAATTTTCATGGAAAAAGAATGAAGAAGAAGAAGAAAAAGACTAAATCCTAAAAAGAAAGAAGAACAAAAGAATGACCCTTGGCTTAGCTCAGATCTGGAGTATTTATAGGCAGGGAAAATGAATTCTAGGACAACAAACTGGACCCATGTGAAAAGACCAAAATACCCACAAAAGTTGAAAAGCTGCGGCGCCAGTACGGCCGCGGATCCGCCGCCAATACCCCCTATTGGCCGCGGATCCGCGGCCCTATGATGGAGTCAGGGCATGGGCTTTTCAGTACGGCCCTGGTCTGGTGTCCCCTGTTGTCTGGTACATGTATTTTCTGATAATATTTCCAGAATATCTTCAGAATTCCTAGTCCAAGATTGCAATCTTTTCTTCACTTTTGACTTTATCTCTCTTGAGCTCCGCGCACCCATTGATTCTTGTGCACCCCCTCTCGTGCTCTGTGCTTGTCCGAGACACGAATGACCGCTGTCATATGTCTTGTCCCTGGAACCGGTACGCAGCACTGGACGGATATGGATGACCGGAACCCGGCTTTTATCTGTTGTCAACAGATGTTCTGTATTTGGTGTAACTGTGGAGATTTTGTCTTGAATTGCAATATTTGTACTGGAAACCTGTATTCTGTAAATATGTAACAAACACGGATTAAAAGCACCTACCTATAAACAACCGAGCGTAAGAATGGGCGGTATAAAATGCAGTATTCTGTGATGAACAGTCATGCAGGAGTGTAGCCCAAAACACCTTGAGAAACTACTGGAATACCTACCAGTAAATCTCGCTTGCCCTGGTCAGGGACTTTGTGTAATGGCTCTTCGAACATAGCACGATATCAACCCCCAATACCGGGAGAGACGAATCCTATCTAACCGCCACTGCCTCCAAGTGCTTCGGGACTGCACCCAACTACTACCTGTTTGCGCGACTCCTTAGAGCCGTGGTAGGGTAGTAATCAAAGTACAGTGGGAACACACTCGAGGCGAAGTAGCAGTGTCAAGTCGACGGACTAAGCTGAACTCATGTCACCTGGGAACTGCTACCCGACGATAGGTATAATACCAACCAACAGTTCCCGACGAGTCCTGTCCGGTGTACTCGTAACCTAATGAGCACCTGCATACTATCTCCAGTACGACGTACTAATGGCTGTGGGACAGACCATCTCCCCTTCTGGGATGAGAAGCATATACAATAGTCTACTCCGGAGTATCGATGCTCCGTCTCAATAATCCTACGACTAGGGACCTGTATAAGGATGTGCTTGTAGATTACCCAGCCCCCAGTAGTGTGACTGCCATCACAACGCTGGTAATCAAGCAAAGATCCTAAGGGCTCTACTAATATATATAAGCGATATGTTAAAAGAAACACATGAACATATTGAAGTAGAAACAAACCAAATAGCATACTACCATTTTGAGCAAGACTGTCAATACATCTGTGAATATCCCAAGCTTCCATTAAGTAATATACAAACCAGCATGATACAATAATGGCCTCTAGGGCATATACACTAACAATCTCCCACTTGCACTAGGGCCATGTGTTGGCATATCGCAGACCTATCATCTCGATTAGCCTCGCGAACCGTGTCTGAGGGATGGCCTTCGTGAGTGGATCTGCAGTGTTATTCTCCGTATCTCTCCTCACCTCAATCTCCCGGCGATCAACGATCTCCCTGATCAGGTGGTTCCGCCTTAAAATGTGTCTGGACTTCTGATGGGACCTGGGTTCCTTCGCTAAAGCTATAGCGCTGTTGTTGTCACAATACAGAGGTATTGGATTAACAATGGTCGGAACCACCTGAAGTTCCGTAAGGAACTTCTTCATCCAGACAGCTTCTTTTGCGGCATCGCAAGCAGCTATGTACTCTGCTTCCATCGTCGAGTCAGCAACGGTGTCCTTCTTAGAGCTCTTCCAACAGATCACCCCTCCATTGAGGGTAAAGACATAACCCGACATGGACTTGGAGTCATCCTTGTCACTCTGGAAGCTAGAGTCAGCAAAGGCCTCGATCTGGAGATCCTTTCCGCCGAACACCAAGAACATCTCCTTAGTCCTTCTCAGGTACTTAAGAATGTTCTTTACTGCTCTCCAGTACTTCTCCCCTGGGTTTGACTGATACGGGCTTACAACGCTCAATGTGTATGCTACATCTGGTCTGGTACACAACATCGCATACATTATAGAGCCTACCGCAGATGCGTAGGGTATAGTTCACATGCGAGCCCTTTCCAAATCAGTATTTGAAGACATCTCTTTGGAGATGGTGATTCCGTGACAAGCTGGTAGATTACCACGCTTTGAATCTTCCATACTGAATCTTTTCAGTATGGTGTCGATGTACCTTGACTGTGAAAGTCTCACTATCCGTTTAGATCTATCACGATAGATCTGGATCCCCAGAATGTAGGAGGCATCGCCCAGGTCCTTCATGGAGAATCTCTGTGACAAGAATCCTTTGACTGATTGTAGCATAGGAATGTCATTTCCTATCAAGCGAATGTCATCCACGTACAAGACGAGGAATACCACAGTTCTCCTTACAATCTTACCATAAATGCATGGTTCATCTGGATTTTTGATAAAGTAGAATTCTTTGACAGTATCATCAAAACAGATGTTTCAACTCTGCAATGCCTGCTTTAGACCATAAATGGACTTAAGCAACTTGCACACTTTTCCGCTGCTCCCACTCTGAATGAAACCCTCAAGCCGATCCATATAGACCCACTCTTCCAAATTTTCATTTAGAAAACCCGTCTTTATGTCCATCTGCCAGATCTCATAATCGTGGAAGGCAGCAATGGCAAGAAGGATCCGAATGGATTTGAGCATAGCCACTGGAGAAAAGGTTTCATCATAGTCCAAACCAGGTCTTTGACGAAAACCTTTTGCAACAAGTCTAGCCTTATAGGTTTCAACCTGTCCATCTACACCAATCTTCTTTCTGAAGATCCATTTGCAGTCTACGGGGTTTACCCCTTCTGGAACAATGTCCAAAGTCCATACTTTGTTGGTGTACATGGACTCCATCTCGGTCCGCATTGCATCCAGCCATTTTACCGAGTCGCCGCTCTGAATGGCTTGTTGGAAGCTAGTAGGCCTATCATTGTCAATGATGCAATCCTCTCGATCCCCGTCTATGAGAAAACCGTAGTATCTCTCGGACGGATGAGACCGCCTACTACTTCTGCGGAGTGGCGTGGGGATGTCCGGTTCTTCTGAAATCTGTGGTTCTACCAAGTTTTCAGTAATAGCTTGTGGTTATGGAGTTTCTTCCAGTTCTATTGCGCTCCCACTTATCTGATTTTCTAAAAATTCAGTTTCCAAGAAGTAGGCATGACGAGAAACAAAAACCTTTTGCTTCTCTGCGTAATAGAAAATATACCCTTTGGAGTTCTTTGGGTATCCCACAAACTTACACTATACTGAGCGTGCCTTGAGCTTTTCCGCATGCTGCTTTTTGACAAAAGCTGGACATCCCCATGTCTTAAAGTGTTTAAGACAGGGTTTCTTCCCACTCCACATCTGATATGGTGTGGTAGGCACTGACTTAGTAGGAACCTGGTTCAAAAGATATGCAGCTGATTCTAGTGTATATCCTCAGAAGGATCGCGGCAACTCAGCCTTACTCATTATTGAACGAACCATATCCAATAGGGTTCTGTTCCGCCTTTCCGATACACCATTGTGTTATGGCGTGTATGGAGGAGTAAGTTGAGAGAGAATTCCATTTTCTTTTAAGTAGTCCAGGAACTCGGCACTTAAGTATTCACCACCTCGATCAGATCTCAGTGTCTTGATACTTTTGCCTGTTTGTTTTTCCACTTCATTCTTGTATTCCCAGAATTTTTCAAAGGCCTCGGATTTATTCTTCATCAAGAAGACATATCCATACCTAGAGAAATCATTCGTAAAAGTAATAAAATAGGAATAACCACTTCGTGCGTGTGTAGACATTGGATCACACACATCGCTGTGTATGAGTCCCAAGAGCTCGCTCGCTCTTACTCCGTGTCCAGTGAACGGAGTCTTTGTCATCTTTCCAATAAGACGAGATTGACAAGTTGCATATGTTAGTTATATGTATGCCCTAGAGGCCATTACTGTACATGGGATGTATATTGTAGTGGATGCTTGGACATATATAGGGAAGACTTTCTTGCTCGATATGATAGTATGCAATCTGGTTGCACTTTATCTTAATATGTACACTTATTGTCTCTCTGTTACATGTAGATAAAGCCCTTAGGATGAGTACTTGACTATCAGGATTATAATGCAGATTATACTAGTGGGGACATGGTAGTCGATAAGTACATCCTTCAAATGTTCCTAGTCGTGGGAGTATCGAGACAGGGCATCGATACTCCAAAGTAGACTAGCGTATACGCTTCTCGACCCATATGATGGGCGATGGATGATCCCATATCCATTGGTGTTTGACATCAGAGAAGGTATACAGGTGCTCAGTGGAGACTGGGTACACTGAACGGACTCGCCGAGAAATCCTAGATGGTATTATACCTATCGTCGGATAGCAGTTCTCTGGTGACACTGGTACATGTTAGTCTGTAGACCCGAGATCTTCATAGTGTCTTGTGTGATTCCCACTGTGCTTTGATTTCCACTATACCACGGTCAAGAGATCGTGCAAAAAGGTAGGTTTTAGGTACAGTCCCGAGTCACATGGAGGCAATGAGCGATAGGAGGGGTTTCGTCTCTCCCGGAATTGGGAGTTGATGTTGCGCTATGCTCGATTGGCCATAACAGGAAATCCATGGTCAGGGTTGCTGAGATTTATTGGTTAGTGTTACCAGTAGTTTCTCGAACCGTTATGGACCTTGCATTGGCATGACTTATCACGCTATTGGGGTCTGACGTTATACCACCCCCAGACTGTGATATGCGACATATCAGACGAAGAGACCGGACTATACGGTAGTGTTACTGATTGGATTCACAAGAGTACGAGCATGATTGCTTATTGATCTTCTGATCGCTCAATACCCATGTGGCCGTTACGTTTAGCAGACCACTTGCGGCTTGTGGGTGTTTGATATGATCATCACCTACTGCCGGCATATTGACGAGTCTTTAGAGTCCTACACAGAGGTTTCCTGGCTCAAGCGAAACCGAATAGGAGCACATATGTGATATGTGCGGGACCGAGATTGATACGAGTATGTGATACCGTATTCCATTCTCGTGATATGTGATATCGGTCGGTTATATATGATATAGCCGGGTTATCGGATCAAGAGTTGATTCGATAAGTTGATTCATATGATATTAATCGGTTATATGTAATATAGTCGGATTATTAAATCGAGTGTTGATTTTATAATTTAATGTATGATTATATATTTGATATATTACGTTACATTAACTAATATTAGCTCACTTAAGTATTACTTTTTCTCACTTGATGATACACTTTACATATATGTGATATATGTATTGTTTTCTATTTGCATACATTATATATATGTGATATATATTATGTATCATGCTAGGTTACACTTGCAACATGTATGAATGAGACTTTTACCTTGCTAGGGTTTAAGCTAGGGTTTTATTTGTTTTAAGCAAATCAAACATTTGGATTTAGTCAAGGTTAAGCTTGGAGAAGCTTGTAGAACTTTGACCAAGTCCACTTGTTTGTCTTGCTTAAGATATTTCTTAACCCAACCATTAACCTTGGACTATGGTTTATTCTCTACATGAGTTAGGCATGACACCAACTCACCCATGGTTGCAATTCTAACCTCACTCTCTCATGAGTTTCTATTCTTCTTCTTCTTCAATAAAAGAAAAAAGCTTGCTAGAGTTTTTTCTAAGTGAAGATTTAGTGTGAGAAAAATAAAACAAAAGTGAGCCCACTTCCTACTTCATCATACTCTACTACTTGACATTTAGTTTAGGGTGTTTGCTTCACTAATCTCACCATTAGTGAAGAGATAGCTTAGGTTAGTGTCTTCTCGACGTAGATCATCTTCGGCCTCGAAGACTTCGATGCAAGCTTGTTCGTTTCTTCATGAGAGCCTCTCTAAAGTCCGGGAGTTCGTGATCGCAGCGAAGAGACTACTAATGGAGCTATTGAAGTGAAGGACCGGTTTACAAAGGTTGTATTCCTTGTTCACTTTAGATGTAAAGTGTTTACATTATGTTTCATCGGATTTTCTAGTAGCGATTTTAGGGTTAGGGTTTACTAGAACGGCAATTTTTTTAAAATGGCATGGACGATACCTCCCGAAAACTTGTTGCCGCGCTAGACAACCCAACAGTGGTATCAGAGCCATGCTAGAAAATTAGATGGATTTTGTTAGGATTACGAAACCGAAATACTCCGAAACACCCGATACGAAAACTAAGTTTATGTCGATTTTAAAAGGTCTTCAAATTTTTTTTTAAACAACTGCAGAATGTTGTATGAGATTGACATGAACACAGAGAAAATTTGAGGGGGTTTTGTGCAAATTGGGCCGGCCACATGCATGGAAAATCCGGCCTCCTTGGTTTTTAGTGGAGTCAGGGCCTCAAATTTTTTGTGTGTTCCAGTCTCTGGGTTTTGGTGTTTCAGGTGCTGTTTGTTTTTGCTAAATTTTGATGTGATGTTAAGTTTCTGCAAAAGCAACCCGGAGTGTTTCGTAATTGTAATTCTAACATGTATTCGGGTTATTTAGATGATGTTAAAAAGTTCGAACGGATATCAATAACCCAATTTTTCCTCGCTGGAAATTTTTCAAGAGTTGGATTTTTCAGAGTTTAAAATTTTCAGTGCAAGCGATTCTGTGGACCCTCTAGAAGAACAAAACCTTAATTCTATTATGTAACCGTCAGAACCTCCATCAAACCATAGGGTTTATGGTAGTTTAGCGGTGCCACATGTGAGGTATTGGTTGACCTTTCTACGGCTGGTTCATAGGAGCTGTGACATGTTTCTGGGTACTTTTTGAACTCCACTCAAGTGTTGAGCTTCATGGGAAATTTTGGGTGTTTGTTTATTCGATCGAAAAGTTTAACTTCGTCTAGCTATCTGTGATTGTGATACAATATTTGGAATCCACAAATAGTTATGTGATAACTAGTTTGAATTTTATAAATCTATCAGTTTAGTCTCATTTGATCGCTTGCCACGGGATTTTGATGATGATCAAAAGTCCGTCGCAATTACGTAGTGTACGCGGATACTCGCCGGGTAACCCATAGCCCCGACCAAGTGACTGCAGGAGAACCCCGTCGCCAAAAGCATCCGTTCGGGTGCTCGCAGCAGCGGTGTTCCGCCTTAGTGCACTTCGTCAACGGCATCAGGGGGTGCGGCTGTCTACTAAAGTTTCCGATGAGCATTCGATCAGGTTATCGGGAATCTTGTTGAATTACCCGACAAGTTATTGGAAAGTGTTTTCAATATTGAGACTAAAATGCGGGGTTTATAATTGTTAGGCATGAGATGTCTAAGGAATTCATTTGGTTAGGCATGAAATCCAATGTATGTGATATATTGGGTTTATGATGTCTAAGGTGGTTGCGGATTCCAACTATTGTAGTTTTTCACTTTCTTTTCTGTGACCATAAGTGTAATATGTGGTGTATCGCCGGTTTCGGTGCTATATGTCAACGACAACTGGGATACGCATATTTACTTACGTTGATGACATGTGATGTTATGTGTTGCTGTAATATGTTATATTTGATCGTCGTGTTTTGAATAGCCGGGGTTTTTATGAGAGATGAGGGTTTTCATTTTCATTCATGTAAAATTCATTGTATGTAATATTCTTTTATTGGGGCACTTCCGGGTTGAGGATGATGTCACCATTGTATATTATTTACTTTTCCGCATTAGGATAGACCCAAGGTGGGGAGCACAAGTAACCGGGTTCTGGGGTCCAGGAGACCATCTCGAGGAGTCGAGACCGGGTCTCCTAACTCTAGAACTGGCAGGGTTGCTTGCCGCCCTCGTAGGGGTTTAGGGATGTGGGTTTGGCTATTCATCACGACCATGGAATCCGCGTTTTTACCGGCTTAAATAAAACACGGAATTCATAGTATATCCAATATTTCATATGTCATCTTCTGCTGCTCTGTGATGTGATCACTGTGATATGTTCAGACGAATGCCTATATTATATATATGAGATATAATTAATATTGCTGCTTTCGTTTCATATGTGATGCTTGGGAAGCATAAATAATGGGACTTCATTAATGAGATTAATGAAATAAAAAGAAACCTAAAGATATTGTAGAAACTTGTTTAAAAACTGGTAGCTCTAGTTCTTGCTTTGCATAGCGGTATTCCTTGTAGAATATCCAGCACCTTATTCGATAAGGAAAGAGCCGAGATCCCTTCACCGGGAGTGACCTCTTTAGCGAAACTAGCAGATGCTACAAACTCGGTTTGTCTTTTAATTGCTTTTATAGTTTTTTCTTTGCATAGTGGTATTTATGAAATATCCTGCACCTTATTCGATAAGGAAAGAGCCGAGATCCCTTCACCGGGAGTGACCTCTTTAGCAAAACTAGTAAAAGCCTAAAAAACACTCCTTTTCAAAATCACTCGATTCTACAACGATATCAAGTTCATTACGCTCATGGTTTTCTTAAAAACCTGCGTAGCCCTCCGTCATTTCAGATAAATACTACTTAGTATTCGTGCTGCGTTAGTTTGGCCTCCGTCAAGGCGTAGTGTAGGGTAGCTAACTAGTGCTTATCTGCTACATTAGATGAGATTGGATTAGGGTATTCGTACGGCGTAGTTTGGCCTCCGTCAAGGGTCGTGCGGGTGGGTCTAATTCAATTAAGAAATGAACGGGTTGAACTTGACTAGCGGACTATGGGTAGTTTGGCCTCCGTCAAGGTCATAGGACGCTAGGGGTAAAATATTATCGAGAATTTCAAGTGTTGAAATTTGCAATGAGATTTCATACCTTCTATGAGATAGTTGGATCCCGATACCCACTGCGAGTAAGAGTTACTCCTGGGAGAGTTTTACACATAACAATTAGCTGATCAAGTAGGTGTCTAGAAAGGTGTTAACATGGTTACGCCCCTGGAAAAACGAGGTTTATTTTAATTAGGTCCGTGCGAAACCACGGGGAACCTCCCTCAAAGTACCGACACTGGCCTGGCTGTCACGACCCGAAAGAGCACGTGACTGGCCCTTGAACCATATGAAGTCTATAGGACTCCATCTGATACAAGTAAGCCAAGCCCAAAATTCTAAAACCATATAAGGAGTAAATAATGAAAACCCAGAAATCTAACTTTGTCACAACCACGCAAGCAATATGATATACAACGCCGAATGGCGAGGATCAAAACTCAAAGGAAACTAAAATAAGCATGAAAACCGTAACACTACTAAGCGCGACTCTAAGGTCGAAATAATACATCACTAGTGTCTGAGTCTGAAATAATATACAAGTTTTGGTTGATGGAATTTCTAGATACAAAAGAATAATACATGTACTATAATGGTTTTGATGCAAAGAACCCTCCTACCAAAAGCAATTCACCCGCAAAGGAAGCAGTGTGCCAGAAATGCCGCTATGGAACCTGTACGGCAAAACCTGCAAAAACTGTGGCACAACGGGGGTGAGTTGCCAACTCGTGAATAGAAAACATCTAGAAGCAGAAATCGAATGCATGGCGTAATTCTAGGTCAATACGTTCAGATATAATATAAACCTCAAATGAAGAAGTCTGAAGCATGGTAAAGTAGCAATGTAACATCTAAACATAAGTGTAGTGCCAAGAACTCGTGCCAGTGCCTCACGTAATAACATATCATAAATATGATATATGTATGCGGTAAAATGGGAACAGGAGATATCATGAATGGAAACATCAGAAAATCAGTGTCAAGCATCGACACAAACTATATATCTCAATATCAAATGAAACCCATATATCATGTATCCGATATGTATGCAACATTCATGAAGGTACTCTATCAGGTACTACTAATATATGATGCAATGCATATAAAATAAATGTGGGGTAGGGGAGATATAATATGCCATCGACCATAAAGGCCCCTCACATCGTCTATAAAGGCCCCGAGCACATAGGCTCCTCTCAAATCGAGCACATAGGCTCCTCTCATATCGAGCTCATAGGCTCCGAGCACATAGGCTCCTCTCACATCGAGCACATAGGCTCCGAGCACATAGGCTCCTCTCAAATCGAGCACATAGGCTCCGAGCACATAGGCTCCTCTCATATCGAGCTCATAGGCTCCGAGCACATAGGCTCCTCTTAAATCGAGCACATAGGCTCCGAGCACATAGGCTCCTCTCACATCGAGCTCATAGGCTCCTCTCATAATGCATATGTAAATTTGCATAGATCATTATGATGATATATTAAGTAGGCGTATATATATATCAGCGTCCCATACCACTAATATATATATACTCTATGGGTATACATATATATTTCAGCGTCCCATACCACTGATATATATACGCAGGAGTAAAACAATCCAAAATCATCATATGCAACTATATCACAGTGCGAAATCCATGAATTATAATACATGCAACATGAACACTAATATGAGCATGCAACTATGTAAATGCATATGCACAAAAGAATATGAATCAATAACATATAAGCATGCAATGCAATGCGAGCCGTAGAGTAAATGGTAAATGAATAGTAATGCAGCTTGCCATTTGAAATAAGACAAATCGGGGTTTTTAGTAAACTAAGGGCTACAGTGTTTTTAAGATATTCCCGATTCGTTAGTTTTTGAAATAGGTATGACTCGGGTCTAGTTTAACATCTACTATGCAAACTACATATCTAAGTATCAAGTCAACCGGGAGGGGTATGGAATCCACCTAAATCTGAGTCGATATAAATATATATAAGTATAATAGTCGGTGATCCCGCCTCAATAGTATCGCGTACGATACAGCATACCATATGACAATCCTCAAGTCGTGAGTGCGGATCTATCCTCAATATAAAGCTCGTACGGTAAATCGTCGTACGGCATCCCATTAGCTGGGTACGGGTCAATATCGCATCATCTCATCAATTACCTGGTATTCTTATCATCACATCACATGATCTGGGGTACTGATCTAAGTCTAGTATAAATCGATACCATCTATATAAGTATGAATGCGGGGGTAAAACACATGCCCAGAGGCCTGCTAAGATCACAGGTCGTATCCCAAATACGAATCATATCGAATCACCGATCTCACGGCACTATGCCCAATATCATCGACTCATCTCCAACGCCATCCAATATCATCAAACACAGTGCAAGTATAATGAATATGCAAGGGTGTACGTGTAGGTGTAAATCTATTCTAGGGGTCGCGACTATGAACTACACTAGTTGCTTCTAATCCTAACTATCCATAATACACCTAACACAATATCCACGACGCACTATAACTACCATATATATATATATATATATATATATAGTATATCAACTACGGACTGCGGGGGTGCTATACGCCATCCACCCGACTTCCCCCTGTAGATATAATCTACTCACCTTGCGTCTTCATTGTCGACGTCACCACGCGTTTTCTTGTCGTTCCGAAGTCTTTATGGGGTACCTACACATTAACGTATCGCAAATGCGTATCAAAACCAATTCCAACTAAAACGACATACGAATCTCAAAACGATACGCTATGATCTATAGGTTAGAACCTATGGACAACGCCTTCCAAAACCATCAATCAATCCTCGGTATCGTCGTATAAACGCCAAATAGTCGAGGTAAAACACAATACACAATTTCAGAACTAAAAATACGGAATACGGAAACACGAATCCAAAACAGCAACTAAGGAAATAGGCTCCAGATTTCACCCTAGGTCAAACTAGACAAATCTACACATACCAGGGGTCTAATCTATACATGTAGGGGCTACAGAACCAAAACGACACAAAATAAGGCAGGTCTGGCCGCAAATTGCGGCCAATAGGATTAAATTGGCGGCCAGGAAAATGAGTTAGGGGCTGGGGTCTTGGGGTTAGCTCCCTGGGTGCCTGCACATATCACTGTCCATTCAATATAATTTTCAGAGTCTCGGGTAGATAGCAGATCTCATATAAGCTTCACAGATTTCATAACTTTTCCGATATCAGTTTCTAAATCCATATTTCGGGTTTCAACTCTCAGGTTTAGGTCTCAATTCATGCACTAGGGTGTTTATCTAACCTCTACTGAGCTCAATTTCACATTACAACACAAAATTCCCTCAAACCCTAACTAGGTTTTCCTCAAATCCATAAAAACACACAATATCAGTTCTAAACTAAACATGGGGTATAAGTAATACTAAAACTAAGCTAAGGGTTCAGTAAATACCTCATTTGGCAACTCAAGAATTTTCTTGAGTTGCCCCTAGTGGTCAAAATCCTTGCTTTCTTGGTCCTATGTGTAGATCTTGAGCTTGTGCACATTTTTTGTGAAATGAAGATGGGGTTTTGGTGTAGTTTTCATGGTGATTTGGGGCTATTGAAGAGGGGAGGGAGGTGTAAAGCAGCAGCAGCAGCAAGGGCTGAAGAGGGAGAGAGATGAGTGAAGGGAATGAAGGAGATGAGTGAAGGGAATGAAGGAGATGGCTAAGTCCTTGGGTCAAAGGAGACCATACCTCTCTCTCTCACCAACCTCATATTTTATTCCAAAACCTTTTCCTTTCCTTTCCTTTCTTTTTCCTTTCTCATAAGAATAGTAACCCCAAAATAAAACCATGGCAAGAAAAATGTAACACAAGTGTGGAAAAAGATATGTGCATGTTTTGCACAAAATTGCTAAAAAACCGATTAGCGATTTTTTAATCGCGATTAGCCCTAAATTAGCATATAACTAATCATAACAACTTAAAAATGGCATAATTCCATAAAATAACCTATTTTAGAATTCCCCATAATTTTCCAAAAATTTTCCCCATTTATTTGTATTTAATTATACCGAATTATTAAAATATTCAATAAAGTAATATTTAAATTATAAAAATTCCCAAAAATAATATTTAATTTTTTTGAAATGCTAAAATCTACCCCCCTTAAATAAATTCGGTCCTCGAATTTAAATTTAAACCCCCTAGTACTAAAACATTTCAGCAAAAATCTAAATTGTCGGGGCTCCGAAAACATCAATCCTAAGGCGTATATAAGAATACCCCGTGCGTCAGGTGCGCACGGAAAACAAAATCCCTATATGTGCCATACATGTGCACAAAACAACACCTATGTGCAACAGGTGTGCACGAAACATCTGCCAAGGGCAACGGGCGTGCCTGACAGCGAGATCAGCGTGCACAAAACAAATCAAAACACCAAAGGTGCATCCAATGCTGGCAGCGCAAGATATTTACTTGCCTCTTGCTCACGGTCTGGCGTCCTCTGTCTCTAGGTCCTTATCTTCTCTGCGGATTACCTATCTCGCAATCAATCGGCTCATCGGCCCTGTCAGGTGTGCTAACGGGGACGATTCCGTTCTGGCACTTCTCTGGTCATCTCTCGGTCAATCCTCACGACCACTCGTAAAACAGCATGTCACTGGCATCAGCCTCTGGTCCTTTGAATACACATTACACATCCGATCCTGGGTGCAAATATCATTGCAGCAGTGTCCTGGAAGGAATCCCGCTCAAGGTCTCTTCCGATCTTGCCTATGCCGGTCTGTACGGAGGCTGGTACTTTTGCATATCTCTTTTCTCGCTCGATGGACATCTGCGTCCTCAGCACAGCATTTTCTCGGAAATTGGTCGCATCCCAACGCCTCTGTAAGTATATCAGGTCTCTAGTCTCGACGGGAAGTAATGACAGCTCGTCAGCGTCTCGCACGAACCTCTGGTTCCACTTGTTTCTATCGTCGTCCACTATGACGTCACGCCATGCTATCTACGCACTGCACTGTTCTCGGCCACGGTCAATCCGAAGTCTCTCACACAGACTCGAAATCGCGTACTCTGTAGTTTCATCATTCTGTAGATGATGTCTGGCCGAACAGGTCCTCGGGAACGCATCCCAACCATCGGAGGAATACTTAATGCTCGTCCGTCCTCGATCAACTCGCAACGCATCTGGGTAAGGTCCTTTATCCGAACCTGGTCAACTACCTCGTCGACGATGCCAAACTTTGTCCTGCTGGGTGTGCACAATATGACTCCTCCTGGGTCCAGGTCTTCTCGTATCATATTCCAGAAAGGTCCTATCGAGGTCTCTCTCAAATCTCATTCCTGCCGAATCGCCCGGAAGTCATCGTCCATTGCTGAAGCTAAATTTTTGTTCCGGAACGGCTGCATACTCGTCGTAACTCCTTCTGGAAGGTATATCCATATACAATGCCTCTGCGTGCTTATCGCATCTCTGATGTCAGCGGAGTGGGATGTCATCACGTCGAAATCTCTTGCGAACCCTTTACTTCACTCTGCTTCAATGTCGACTGATTCGGACTCGTCTCATCGTGGCTGCATGGACTGCGCTCCAACGGCTATGCTCGTATCTGGAGTCTCTTACTGAGCCTGAATGTGACAATCTCCGTATAGTCCGGTCTGTTCGTCTATGAGTATCGTATGTCGGGCTTAGGGGGACGGTAAACGTCAGACCCCTAATAGCGGTACAAGTCGTGCCGGAGTGTAGCCCAGAACACCCTAAGAAACTACTGGAAACACTACCAGTAATTATCTCTTGCCTTGGCCAGGGACTTTGTGTAATGGCTCTCCTAGACACAGAGCGATATCAACCCCCAATACCGGGAGAAACGAATCCTATCTAACCGCTACTGCCTCCAAGTGTTTCGGGACTGCACCCAACTACTACCTGTTTGCACGACTCCTTTGAGCCGTGGTAGGGTAGTAATCAAAGTACAGTGGGAACACACTCGAGGCGAAGTAGCAGTGTCAAGTCGATGGACTAAGTTGTACTCCCATCACCTGGGAACTGTTATCTGACTATAGGTATAGTACCAACCAACAGTTCCCGACGAGTCTTGTCCAGTGTACTCGTAACTGTAGCGTCTCGAAAAGTCGTTTTGGTGTTTTCCTGAAATTCGGTGAAAATTCGGTATTTTTCCGAAAACCGTCTTTCTCGATATTTTGCAGTTTAGGGCTAATTAAACTTAAAGTGGATAGATAATTACTTGTTTTTAGTAGCTAATGAGTTTAATATGAAATTTTGGTCATTTAAAAATTTTTCACTATTTTTCAATTTTTTAATATTATTTAAGCTGGTAAGAAAATACATTAAATAAGCGATAAATACAAATTTTTCCGGGCTAATTTTAATCTCTAAAATTATGATAATTATATTCTAGTGATAACATGAATTTTTAGTAATTTATTTTGATTTTTAACCAATTTTTATAAATTGAAACGAAATTATTGAATTTTGGGCTAAAACTTGCAATTTTTGAGTTGTAGGGGGCCTTTTTGCATAAAATTTCTTTTGTAAAACCCCTCTATCTTTTCCCTCAGCCCTATAACAGCCCAAGTCTTGGTCAAGACCAGAAAATTCTGGGCTCTTTCTTTGGTTGCCTTCTTGTGTGAATTGGAGTTGTTTTTTTGAATTTATTTTAAATAAAATGGTTAATATATGATACATTTGACTTTAGAAACTTGACCATGACTTTCCCCACTTGCCCATACCCTCCCCCATTCCCCTCCTCTGGCCGAAACTGAACCCTCCCCTTCTTCATCTTTTTCCTTTTCATTTTTCTTCAATTTTCTTCAAAATTTGCAAGAAAATTCAATAAATATCCACAAATCCTTCTCTTTTTCAACACAAAATCCTTATGCTACCTCTTCTCAAGCCTATTATGGTTGAAATCATGTGGAAAGGAGGCACTTTTGGAGGAAACTTTCTTGCTTGATCTATTGATCAAGAGGTATAAATTCTAGCTTGTTAAATTCTTTGTTTAAGTGCTTATATATTATATGGTTTAGTGATAATTTAGTGTAGTTAATCTAGAATTCTTAGATTTTGTGAAAATTGAACTAGGGTTTGAAAGCCATGATAATTAATTAAGTAGTTTATTAGTTAATCTAGTTGTTAGTAAACTAATCTATTTAGTTACCTTGTTGTTGTAGTTTCAACTTTGCTAAATTAGTTAACTTTTGAAGTGTGAAATTGTTGTTTTAGGATTTCAAGAAAAGGTTTTTGTATGGAATTGGTATTTGAAACTTGATTAGTGAGTTGTTTAGGGTTTAGAAACCCTTATTTAGTTGATTAAACCTAATTTGTTAACTAGTATTTTGCTAACCTAAATCTAAGAGGTGAACTTGCTAATTGGGGTTGAAATTAGTGTTAATTAAGTTTTTCAAGTGTGGTTTTTGATTTGCAATTGCTACTTATAAAAATCAAGAAAAGGTTTTGTTATGTAAATTAGGGTTTTTAAGCTTAGTTAATGGTTTAGAATTTGTGTATTGGCTCACTTTTTGGTTAGCTTGGGATGTTGGTGTTGGGTGGTGTTGACTTTGTCGCTTTATCGTCGATGTTTGCATCAAATTGCAAATTTCTGCTTACTAGATTCTTATCAAAGTTGTGTGATGAGTTAATTGTGGCGTCTTGTTGATTTTGTTGGCTTGTCCTACGACTTTTAGGATGCGTGAGTGCGGTTTTTGGGTAGTCGGGTTTTAGTTTTGCCGGGTGACCCAAAATCGGCGTTTTTGGCAGTTTTTGCGATTTTCGCGTGTGTCCGCGCACTTTGTGCACGTTGTACCTAGCTAACGAACTTTAGTAAGTTTCGTTGGGGTTTTGCGTCGTTCTTGAATGTGTAACCTTATATTTGGTATTGATGTAAATTCCAGGTTCGGTCGCGGAAACGTCAGACGCCGCGCGAAGGGGAAAGGCGGTGATTGGACACAGCTAGCCAGGGATCCCGGTGAGTAGATTTAACATCTACGGGGGACGATCGTCTGGATGGCGCAAGTCGCCCGATAGATTTAGTAAACTGGAAAATAGTAAATTGGATAATCACTTGTGACATAGAATAATAATACTGGCATGAAAATTTCTGCCATTAGATCAGTAGGTTATATCCATATACGCAAACTTAATTGTAGGACACATGCACCATTACCAGGTTTTTATATGCAGCACGAGCACTATTCATGTTTACACACACACCCTGGTAATTGCCATGCCACCACACTAGATAACCTTTAATTTAAACCTTTTATTAATTGGTACTTAAATTGTGCTATTTCCTTAAAATGAAACCCTAGGATTGCTATTCATGTGCATGTACTTCATCATATTAATTGTTCATGCTTAATACATTAATCACACATCGTAACTTGATTATTGATATCATACGCATTCATTATCATTGATATATGCACTTATGAGGATTTTCGTGAGATTTTATGATATTGCTGGATTTCGGGGGAAAGCCGCAAAATTTCCAAACTTATGATATTTTTAAAACATGTAAATTGCGGTTTTCTAGTGATGTAAGTGTCGTCCACCATGAGTTTGCTGTGGTTTTTGGAGACCCGTTTCGAGGAGTTGGATGAACCGTTTCGGGTACATGGTGGACCCGGTAAGGTACCCCGGGGCAAGAAGACGTGGTGTTGACGATGAGCCTGGCAGGGGACGGATTACCTACCGGTGATTTCATTGGGCACGGCGGATATCCAGAGGATACCGACCGGGGCCGCGAGAGGATGATATATTGATACTGAGATGGGTCAGCCGGATGGCTGAGGCCAGAGACACTATGACATGGATTATGAGATTTGAGACAGCTTTTGGGTGTCGTTGCTGGACACCGATTTTTGGTCGATTCATTGACATTATGCTGGCATTCTAAAAGAGTTTCAAAAACAAAAGAAGATAAAATATTTCTTATATATATACCTATTGAGACCTCAGATATTCATGTTGCATGCATACCATTACACTGATGTTATATACATACCTGTTAGTGCATCCAGTCATACCTGTATTTTAGATGCTAGGATGCTTGTGTGCATGCATACGATAGCCTTTGTAGATGTTATTTATTACTCACGAGTTGGCAACTCACCCCCGTTGTGCCACAGTCTTTTGCAGGTCCGCTCCGTCAGTTCTGTAGCGGCGGGCGCACTTGTCTTTTGCCTCTTTTGCCTGAGCTCGAGAGTTGCTCTTAGGTGGGTTATGTTATCATTTTTGTACCACCTTGTATATTTTTGTATCTAGTGTACTCCATCTACTGTTCTACTAGATTATTGTATATTGACCTAGAGATGAGACTGTGAGGTTTGTGGATTTTATACTGTATTTGGGGTCGAGCTCACTTGAGCCGACATGCTACTTTTTCATGCTTCCTTATGCTTTATTATGCTTTTATGCTTGTTGTCATTTACATTGCGTGGGATTTGTGACCGCCGTATGGCGAAGAGCTAGCTCCCGCTTGGGGATGCCCTATTTTGTGGATTCATGTATATATTTTGTTGTACCCATTTTTGGGGGTCAGTATTTACAAAGGAGACTCTGCCGAAATTTTCGGGAAAATTTGTATTGTTTTTAAAAAGTGTTTTACATGACTTATTTGATAACTCGCTTTCAATTGATTGGGTTTTCTTCACTCTTTTGCTTCATCGGTTTTGTTTTCGGGGCTTTGGCTTACTTGTTTTACGGACGCCTTTAGACGTTTCGTAAACTCAAGTGCCAGTCACGTTCCGTACCCTGCGGGTCGTGACAAAGTTGGTATCAGAGCGATAGGTTTTACCTTTGTGAGTGTAGGATGACCCTTGGTAGATGGAGTAAGTGACTTAAGCAGGGTAACGTAGCGTGCGTATGTCCGCGGCATACTTACGATACGGTACTCCGCCTAAGTGACTTTAGGATACTTACTTGGAAATTTCCTTCTTCAATTCCGTGTATCCTATGATCCTATTGCACTGTCCTTACTATCTGTTTTCCTGTAACAGCCACTATGCCGCCGAAGGCTACGAGGGCACAGAGGGCTGCCGCCAGAGACGAGATTCGAGCTGGCTCGTCCGAGACTAGGACTGAGCAGGGTGGTATGCCTACGCCGCAGGGACAGACCGATCCACCTTCCCCAGGCCGTATGGATAGGCTCGAGACCGGTATGGAGGAGTTGCGACAGATGATGGGAGGCATGCAGGAGCTGCGTCAGATGGTAGGATCCCTAGTTGCAGCCAGTCGTACACCGAGGCCGGATGACGTACCTACTACATCACAGACGACCATGATACCTGCTCCTACTACTACCACCGTGGCCATTCCGGTTTCACTACAGGATTTCATGAGGCTGAGACCTCCAGTATTCACCGGCACCGAGGCAGCGGAGGACCCACAGACGTTCCTTGACAGTTTAGCCAGGATCTGCCGTTCGCTGAGATGTTCGGATGATCGATGGGTAGAGCTTGCGAGTTTCCGACTAGAGGGTCTCGCGCAGACATGGTGGGAGTCAGTCTTGAGAGGTCGAGCTGCAGATCTACCGCCTATGACTTGGGCCGAGTTTACAGCAGTCTTTCTAGCCCGTTTCCTTCCAGAGAGCGTTCGTGACGCCAGAGCTCGCAGTTTCGAGGCCTTAGTCAAGACACCTGGGATGACGGTGTCTGAGTATGACATCCAGTTTACTCAGTTGTCCCGATATGCTCAGTATTTGGTGGATACCGAGGAGAAGATGGTGAAGAGGTTCGTACAGGGACTTGATGCCCAGCTATATCTTGCCATTGGCGCCCAGCGCTACGACACTTATTCAGCTGCTAGGGATACGGCATTGCGGATGGAGGCACGCATATCACAGACTCCGGCCGTTTCTGGGCCGAAGAGGATGCGCACCGATGTACCGCCTCAGAGGCAGCGCGCCAGATTCTTTCCGAGAGATAGGCCAGGCAGAGGTTTTGGACGGGGACAGTTATATGGTTCTTATTCCCAGGGGCAGCAGCCGTCGCCAGGATGTTTTGGGTGCGGGAGTCTGCATCATCTTGTCAGAGACTGTCCAGTGAGACGACAGGGAGCAGCGACAGTTCCGCACGTGACCCTACCACCATCACCACCCCCTCCTCAGAGAGCCCTACTTCCTACCCCAGGTGATGCTCCACGCCAGTTAGGTGCACCGAGAGGCCGTGGACGCGGCGGTCCTATTCAGAGAGGACGAGGAGGCAGAGGCCGAGGTCGAGGTCAGCCCGCTATCGGTGGAGGACAGGCCCGAGTTTTTGCTTTGACACCGCAGGATGCGCAGGCATCCAACGCCGTCGTGACAGGTACCTTGCCAGTTTGTTCTTTCGACGCACGGGTATTATTCGACCCAGGTTCTACACATTCGTACGTCTCTACACACTTTGCACCGATGTTGGGCCGTGAGTCGTCGTCGTTAGACCAGCCGCTTGTTGTTGTTACTCCGGTAGGCGAGTCGTTTGTCGCTCGGTTTGTTTTTCGTTTGTGTTCCGTTCGTATCGGGGAGAGGGATTCATCAGTTGATTTGATACTCCTCGATATGTTGGACTTTGATGTGCTTCTGGGCATGGATTGGCTAGCCACTTGTTATGCTTCGGTGGACTGCCGTGAGAAGGCAGTCAGATTTAGCTTTCCGGGAGAGCCAGTCCTTGTTATTCAGGGAGACCGCAGTGTCGCCCTTCCCAGCTTAATTTCTTCTCTTCGCGCTGGTCAGCTCTTGCGGAAGGGATGTCAGGGATTCTTAGCGTTTGTTTGTGATACTCGAGCTACAGAGGTTCCGTTGGACCAGGTCCCGGTAGTTTGTGAGTTCCCTGATGTTTTCCCTGATGAGCTACCTGGGCTACCGCCTGAGCGCGATGTTGAGTTCTGCATTGATTTGATTCCCGGTTCGGGGCCTATTTCTATACCGCCTTATCGGATGGCCCCGGCAGAGCTTCGAGAGCTGAAGGATCAGTTGCAGGATTTGTTGGATAAGGGGCTTATTCGACCGAGTGTTTCTCCGTGGGGTGCTCCGGTCTTGTTTGTCAAGAAGAAGGATGGAAGTTTGCGCTTGTGTATCGACTACCGCCAGCTGAACAAAGTTACCATTCGGAACAGATATCCGTTGCCGCGCATTGATGATTTGTTCGACCAGCTTCAGGGTGCGGGGTATTTTTCGAGGATCGACTTGCGATCAGGATACCATCAGCTGCGAGTTCGACAGGAGGATATACCGAGGACAGCTTTCCGTACACGCTACGGCCACTACGAGTTTTTGGTGATGTCGTTCGGACTCACCAACGCCCCAGCAGCATTTATGGATTTGATGAACCGTACATTCAGGCCGTATCTTGACTTGTTCATCATCGTGTTTATCGACGATATCTTGGTGTACTCCCGGAGCAGAGAGGAGCACGAGCAGCACTTGCGGATTACGTTACAGACTCTGAGGGAGCACCAGCTGTTCGCGAAGTTCTCCAAGTGTGCATTCTGGCTGGACAGCGTCGGATTCTTGGGTCACGTGGTTACGAGAGACGGCATTTGTGTGGACCCGAAGAAGATTGAGGCTGTTCAGCAGTGGCCCCGACCTACATCGGTTACTGAGATCCGTAGTTTTCTAGGCTTGGCGGGCTACTACAGGCGTTTTGTTCAGGACTTCTCCCGTATAGCTGCACCGTTGACCAGTTTGACACGGAAGGGAGTTCCTTTCGTTTGGACAGAGGAGTGCGAGCGCAGTTTTCAGCAGCTGCGGACATGTTTGACTACGGCGCCGGTATTATCTCTACCTTCGGGATCAGGCGGATTTGTTGTCTACTGTGATGCTTCGCGAGTGGGATTAGGATGCGTTTTGATGCAGCATGGCCGGGTGATCGCTTACGCTTCTCGGCAGTTGAAGAAGCATGAACAGAACTACCCCACTCATGATTTGGAGATGGCTGCAGTGGTCTTTGCACTGAAGATTTGGCGACATTACCTTTACGGCGAGTCATGTCAGATATTCACCGATCACAAGAGCTTAAAGTACATATTTCAGCAGCGAGACCTGAACCTCAGACAGCGTCGTTGGATGGAGTTGGTGAAAGACTACGACTGCGAGATCTTATATCACCCCGGCAAGGCGAATGTGGTGGCAGATGCGTTGAGTAGGAGGCCCGGGGGTAGTCTATCCTTTTTGCGCGCAGTGCAGAGGCAGTCGTCAGCAGATTGGCAGACGTTATGCGACAGCCGAGTTGAGTTCGAGTTCACTCAGACAGGGGGACAGCTCGCGCATGTTCGTGCACGCCCACAGTTGCTTGACCGTATATATGAGGCACAGCGTAGTGACGACCGTTGCTCAGAGATCATGGCACAGATGGGACAGGGCAGATTTTCCGAGTTCATGGTTGACGATCAGGGGATTTTACGGTATGGATCTAGACTGTGCGTACCAGATGCTGATGGATTACGGCGCGACATTCTTGAGGAGGCACACCGATCAGTGTATAGTGTCCACCCCGGTTCCACCAAGATGTACCATGATATGAGAGAGACCTACTGGTGGGACGGGATGAAGAGGGACATTGCGGAGTTCGTTTCGAGATGCCTGACTTGTCAGCAAGTCAAGGCCGAGCACCAGAGGCCCGCAGGAGAGCTACAGCCGTTACCCATTCCAGAGTGGAAATGGGAGCAGATTTCGATGGACTTCGTTGTGGGTCTACCCAGGACCAGTCGAGGGTACGACTCCATCTGGGTGATCGTGGATAGATTGACGAAAGCGGCTCACTTCCTGCCAGTGAAGACGACTTTCAGCTTCGCTCAGTATGCTCAGCTCTATATTGACGAGATCGTGCGACTACATGGCGTACCGACTTGTATCGTGTCAGATCGAGGCACTCAGTTCACCAGCCGACTTTGGCAGAGACTTCAGGAGGCTTTGGGCACCCGTTTGAGCTTCAGCACAGCGTTTCATCCGCAGACAGATGGACAGTCAGAGCGGACCATTCAGACCCTCGAGGACATGCTCAGAGCGTGCGTTTTAGACTTTGGTGGTAGCTGGGATCGTCATTTACCTCTAGTGGAGTTCTCCTACAACAACAGCTTCCAGGATACTATTCAGATGGCACCTTTCGAGGCATTGTATGGGAGGAGATGCAGATCGCCCGTTTGTTGGACAGAGCTCAGCGAGAGCAGTATTTTGGGGCCGCAGCTTGTTGAGGAGACGACATCGAAGATACAGTTGATCCGAGACCGGATGAGGGCGGCTCAGAGCAGGCAGAAATCCTATGCAGACAGGCGCCGTCGCAGTTTAGAGTTCGCAGTTGGCGACCATGTTTTTCTGAAGGTCTCACCGATGAAGGGCGTGATGCGTTTTGGGCGAAAGGGGAAGCTTAGCCCTAGATTCGTAGGTCCCTTCGAGATCCTCGAGCGTGTCGGCGCTGTTGCATATCGTTTGGCTCTTCCACCCAGCTTTCCCGATGTTCACCCCGTTTTTCATGTTTCGATGCTCCGCAAGTACCTTCACGATCCTTCGCATGCGATTCAGCACCCGACAGTCCAGCTAGAGCGCGACCTTTCCTTTGCAGAGCAGCCGGTGGCCATCCTGGATCGGCAGGTGAAGAAGTTGAGGTCGAAGAGTATACCAACCGTCAAGGTCCTTTGGCGTAGCCCGAGCAGCGAGGAGGTTACCTGGGAGACCGAGGGCGAGATGAGGAAGAAATATCCCCATCTCTTTGAAGGTACGCGTAGCTATATTCTTAAATTCGGGGACCGAATTTCTTTAAGGGGGGAAGATTGTAGCGTCTCGAAAAGTCGTTTTGGTGTTTTCCTGAAATTCGGTGAAAATTCGGTATTTTTCCGAAAACCGTCTTTCTCGATATTTTGCAGTTTAGGGCTAATTAAACTTAAAGTGGATAGATAATTACTTGTTTTTAGTAGCTAATGAGTTTAATATGAAATTTTGGTCATTTAAAAATTTTTCACTATTTTTCAATTTTTTAATATTATTTAAGCTGGTAAGAAAATACATTAAATAAGCGATAAATACAAATTTTTCCGGGCTAATTTTAATCTCTAAAATTATGATAATTATATTCTAGTGATAACATGAATTTTTAGTAATTTATTTTGATTTTTAACCAATTTTTATAAATTGAAACGAAATTATTGAATTTTGGGCTAAAACTTGCAATTTTTGAGTTGTAGGGGGCCTTTTTGCATAAAATTTCTTTTGTAAAACCCCTCTATCTTTTCCCTCAGCCCTATAACAGCCCAAGTCTTGGTCAAGACCAGAAAATTCTGGGCTCTTTCTTTGGTTGCCTTCTTGTGTGAATTGGAGTTGTTTTTTTGAATTTATTTTAAATAAAATGGTTAATATATGATACATTTGACTTTAGAAACTTGACCATGACTTTCCCCACTTGCCCATACCCTCCCCCATTCCCCTCCTCTGGCCGAAACTGAACCCTCCCCTTCTTCATCTTTTTCCTTTTCATTTTTCTTCAATTTTCTTCAAAATTTGCAAGAAAATTCAATAAATATCCACAAATCCTTCTCTTTTTCAACACAAAATCCTTATGCTACCTCTTCTCAAGCCTATTATGGTTGAAATCATGTGGAAAGGAGGCACTTTTGGAGGAAACTTTCTTGCTTGATCTATTGATCAAGAGGTATAAATTCTAGCTTGTTAAATTCTTTGTTTAAGTGCTTATATATTATATGGTTTAGTGATAATTTAGTGTAGTTAATCTAGAATTCTTAGATTTTGTGAAAATTGAACTAGGGTTTGAAAGCCATGATAATTAATTAAGTAGTTTATTAGTTAATCTAGTTGTTAGTAAACTAATCTATTTAGTTACCTTGTTGTTGTAGTTTCAACTTTGCTAAATTAGTTAACTTTTGAAGTGTGAAATTGTTGTTTTAGGATTTCAAGAAAAGGTTTTTGTATGGAATTGGTATTTGAAACTTGATTAGTGAGTTGTTTAGGGTTTAGAAACCCTTATTTAGTTGATTAAACCTAATTTGTTAACTAGTATTTTGCTAACCTAAATCTAAGAGGTGAACTTGCTAATTGGGGTTGAAATTAGTGTTAATTAAGTTTTTCAAGTGTGGTTTTTGATTTGCAATTGCTACTTATAAAAATCAAGAAAAGGTTTTGTTATGTAAATTAGGGTTTTTAAGCTTAGTTAATGGTTTAGAATTTGTGTATTGGCTCACTTTTTGGTTAGCTTGGGATGTTGGTGTTGGGTGGTGTTGACTTTGTCGCTTTATCGTCGATGTTTGCATCAAATTGCAAATTTCTGCTTACTAGATTCTTATCAAAGTTGTGTGATGAGTTAATTGTGGCGTCTTGTTGATTTTGTTGGCTTGTCCTACGACTTTTAGGATGCGTGAGTGCGGTTTTTGGGTAGTCGGGTTTTAGTTTTGCCGGGTGACCCAAAATCGGCGTTTTTGGCAGTTTTTGCGATTTTCGCGTGTGTCCGCGCACTTTGTGCACGTTGTACCTAGCTAACGAACTTTAGTAAGTTTCGTTGGGGTTTTGCGTCGTTCTTGAATGTGTAACCTTATATTTGGTATTGATGTAAATTCCAGGTTCGGTCGCGGAAACGTCAGACGCCGCGCGAAGGGGAAAGGCGGTGATTGGACACAGCTAGCCAGGGATCCCGGTGAGTAGATTTAACATCTACGGGGGACGATCGTCTGGATGGCGCAAGTCGCCCGATAGATTTAGTAAACTGGAAAATAGTAAATTGGATAATCACTTGTGACATAGAATAATAATACTGGCATGAAAATTTCTGCCATTAGATCAGTAGGTTATATCCATATACGCAAACTTAATTGTAGGACACATGCACCATTACCAGGTTTTTATATGCAGCACGAGCACTATTCATGTTTACACACACACCCTGGTAATTGCCATGCCACCACACTAGATAACCTTTAATTTAAACCTTTTATTAATTGGTACTTAAATTGTGCTATTTCCTTAAAATGAAACCCTAGGATTGCTATTCATGTGCATGTACTTCATCATATTAATTGTTCATGCTTAATACATTAATCACACATCGTAACTTGATTATTGATATCATACGCATTCATTATCATTGATATATGCACTTATGAGGATTTTCGTGAGATTTTATGATATTGCTGGATTTCGGGGGAAAGCCGCAAAATTTCCAAACTTATGATATTTTTAAAACATGTAAATTGCGGTTTTCTAGTGATGTAAGTGTCGTCCACCATGAGTTTGCTGTGGTTTTTGGAGACCCGTTTCGAGGAGTTGGATGAACCGTTTCGGGTACATGGTGGACCCGGTAAGGTACCCCGGGGCAAGAAGACGTGGTGTTGACGATGAGCCTGGCAGGGGACGGATTACCTACCGGTGATTTCATTGGGCACGGCGGATATCCAGAGGATACCGACCGGGGCCGCGAGAGGATGATATATTGATACTGAGATGGGTCAGCCGGATGGCTGAGGCCAGAGACACTATGACATGGATTATGAGATTTGAGACAGCTTTTGGGTGTCGTTGCTGGACACCGATTTTTGGTCGATTCATTGACATTATGCTGGCATTCTAAAAGAGTTTCAAAAACAAAAGAAGATAAAATATTTCTTATATATATACCTATTGAGACCTCAGATATTCATGTTGCATGCATACCATTACACTGATGTTATATACATACCTGTTAGTGCATCCAGTCATACCTGTATTTTAGATGCTAGGATGCTTGTGTGCATGCATACGATAGCCTTTGTAGATGTTATTTATTACTCACGAGTTGGCAACTCACCCCTGTTGTGCCACAGTCTTTTGCAGGTCCGCTCCGTCAGTTCTGTAGCGGCGGGCGCACTTGTCTTTTGCCTCTTTTGCCTGAGCTCGAGAGTTGCTCTTAGGTGGGTTATGTTATCATTTTTGTACCACCTTGTATATTTTTGTATCTAGTGTACTCCATCTACTGTTCTACTAGATTATTGTATATTGACCTAGAGATGAGACTGTGAGGTTTGTGGATTTTATACTGTATTTGGGGTCGAGCTCACTTGAGCCGACATGCTACTTTTTCATGCTTCCTTATGCTTTATTATGCTTTTATGCTTGTTGTCATTTACATTGCGTGGGATTTGTGACCGCCGTATGGCGAAGAGCTAGCTCCCGCTTGGGGATGCCCTATTTTGTGGATTCATGTATATATTTTGTTGTACCCATTTTTGGGGGTCAGTATTTACAAAGGAGACTCTGCCGAAATTTTCGGGAAAATTTGTATTGTTTTTAAAAAGTGTTTTACATGACTTATTTGATAACTCGCTTTCAATTGATTGGGTTTTCTTCACTCTTTTGCTTCATCGGTTTTGTTTTCGGGGCTTTGGCTTACTTGTTTTACGGACGCCTTTAGACGTTTCGTAAACTCAAGTGCCAGTCACGTTCCGTACCCTGCGGGTCGTGACAGTAACCTAACGAGCACCCGCATACTATCTCCAGTACGACGTACTAATGGCTGTGGGACAGACCATCTCCCCTGCTGGGATAAGAAGCGTATACGCTAGTCTACTCCGGAGTATCGATGCCCCGTCTCGATAATCCTACGACTAGGGACCTGTATAAGGATGTGCTTGTAGATTACCCAGCCCCCACTAGTATGACTGCCATCACAACGCTGGTAATCAAGCAAAGATCCTAAGGGCTCCACTAATATGTATAAGCGATATGCTAAAAGAAACACATGCACATATTTAAGCAGAAACAAACCAAGTAGCATACTACCATTTTGAGCAAGATTGTCTATACAACTGTGAATATCCTAAGCTTCCATTAAGTAATATACAAACTAGTATGATACAGTAATGGCCTCTAGGGCATATACACTAACATGATCTGCATCATAGTCCTGGTAGTCAAGTACTCATCCTAAGGGCTTTATCAACATGTACTATAGAGACAATCAGTGTACATGTTAAGATAAAGAGCGACCAGATAGCATACTATCATGTCGAGCAAGAAATTCATCCCCCTATATGTCTAAGCATCCGCTACAATATACATCGTATGTACAGTAATGGCCTCTAGGGCATACGTATAACTAACACTTTCTTGCTCGACATGATAGTATGCTATCTGGTTGCACTTTATCTTAACATGTACACTTATTGTCTCTCTATTACATGTTGATAAAGCCCTTCGGATGAGTACTTGACTACCAGGATTATGATGCAGATCATATTAGTAGGGCAGAGGTAGTCGGTAAGTACATCCTTCAAATGTTCCTAGTCGTTGGAGTATCGAGACGGGGCATCGATATTCCAGAGTAGACTAGCGTATACGCTTCTCGACCCATATGATGGGCGATGGATGATCCCATATCCATTGGTGTTAGACATCATAGAAGGTATACGGGTGCTCAGTGGAGACTGGGTACACTGGACGAACTCGCCGAGAACTCCTATATGGTATTATATCTATCGTCAGATAGCAGTTCTCTGGTGACACTAGTACAGGTTAGTCTGTCGACCCGAGATCGTCATAGAGTCTTGCGTGATTCCTACCGTGCTTTGATTTCCACCTTACCACGTTCAAGAGATCGTGCAAAACGGTGGTTTTTGGGTACAATCCCGAGTCACATGGAGGCAATGAGCGATAGGAGGGGATTCGTCTCTCCAGGTATTGGGGGTTGATGTTGTGCTATGCTCGATTGACCATAACAGGAAATCCCTGGCCAGGGTTGCTAAGATCTACTGGTAAGTGTTATCAGTAGTTTTTCGAACCGTTATGGACCTTGTATCGGCATGACTTATCAGGCTATTGGGGGTCTGACGATTACCACCCCCAGGCTGTGATATGCGACATATCAGACGAAGAGACTAGACTGTACGGTAGTGTTACTGATTGGATTCGTAGGATTATGAGCAGGCTTGCTTGTTGATCTTCTGATCGCTCAATACCCGGGTGGCCGTTATGTTTAGCAGACCGCTTGCAGCTTGTGGGTGCTTGATATGATCATCACCTACTGCCGGCGTATTGACGAGTCTTTAGAGTTCTACACAGAGGTTTCCTGGTTCATGCGAAATGAAGTAGGAGCACATATGTGATATGTGCGGGACCGAGATTAATGCGCCTATGTGATACCAAATTCTATTCTCGCGATATGTGATATCGGTCGGTTATATGTGATATAGCCGGGTTATCGGATCAAGTGTTGATTCGATAAGATGTTACATTTGATATTAGTCGGTTGTATGTGATATAGCCGGATTATTAAATCAAGTGTTGATTTAATAATTTAATGTATAATTATATATGTGATATATTAATTTACATTAACTAATATTTGCTCACTTAAGTATTTCTTTTTCTCACTTGTGCTTTGGTATATATGTGATATATATTAATGTATATTATTTTGTGTCATGCATGATGCCACATGCTTCATGCGTGTATGAGACTCACACCATGCTTGATATATTGAATGGTTTTATTTATTTAAATTTAATCAAAATTAGATGGAATTAAGTCACATGGTTGAAGCTTGTAGAAGCTTTTGGAACCATTGATCAAGTCCACTAATTTTTTTTTTACTTGTAGATATTTATTAACCTAACCATTATTGTTAGCCATGTTTTATTCTCTACATGAGTTAGTGTATGATACTAACTCAACCATGGTTGCTATTCTCACCTCATGAGTTTCATTCTCATCTCCACTTCATCTTCTTCTTCCTCATGAGAAAGCTTGCTAGCTTTTCTCAAAGTGAAGAAATATTGTGAGAAAAATAAATCTAAAGTGAGACCAATTCCTATTTCATCATCCTCTACTATATTTGTCGGGACCCGGTTCTTGCTCACGGAGCAAAGTGCCACACGGAACAAAGTGCCACGCCAAGTGTCGTGTTAAGTGGGTGGGGGCCACCTCTTGAATCCGTGGGGCCACCTCTGCAGTCCGTGGGACCCACTGCAGAACAATAGGGACTCTTCGGAATACATTCCGAAAGGGGGTAGATATGTACTATAAATGAAATGATACCACTCTTCAATACAGAGGCGCCTTTTAAGTAAACTGGCACTACAGGAGCTTGAGGACTCCGCAGTTAAGCGTGCTCGAGCCAGGGAAGTTCTGGGAGTGGGGCGTGAGAATATTAGCCATTTATTTTAGGGTGTTTGCTTCACTAATCTACCATTAGTGAAGAGGTAGCATGGGCTTGAGTCTCCTCGACGTAGATCATCTTCGGCCTCGAAGACTTCGAGCAAGCTTGTTCATTTCTTCATGTGAACCCTTACTAGAGTTCGGGTGTTCACTACTTGGAGCGAAGGGACTACAGCACGGAGCTTTAGAAGTGAAGGACCGGTCAACAAAGGTTGTATTTCTCATTCACTTAGATGTAAAGTTGTTTACATTGTTGTTTCGTCTAAATCACTAGTTAAGATTCTAGGGTTAGGGTTCTTTAGTACGGAAAATTTTTAAAATTGGCATAGACGATACCTCCCGAAACCTTGCAGTCGTGCTAGGTAACTCTACAGTGGTATCAGAGCCAATTTAGAGAATTAGACGATATTTGTTAGATTACGAAACCGAAACAACTCCGAAACACCCGACATATAAACCCAGTTTCTGCCGAAATTTTCAGAGAGTCTAAAATTTTTTTAAGCAACTGCAGAATGTTATATGAGATGTAACATGTGTAGGATATATGTATGCCCTAGAGGCCATTATGTGATAGTGGATGTATCTATACATGTATATATATATTCAGTTTGCATTCTTGCTCGACATGATAGTATGCTATCTGGTTCTTCTTTATCTGACATGTTGATTTGATCATGCTTTTATTCATTCTTACATGCTGATAAAGCCCTGAGGATATCGGCTTGACTACTCTGATTATGATAGAGATCATACTAGTGGGACATCTGTAGTCTATAAGCATATCCTGGAACATCCCTAGTCGTAGGTATATCGAGACGGGGCATTGATATACCAGAGTAAACTAGCGTATATGATACTAGACCCATACGATGGGCGATGAATGTTCCCACATTCATCGATGTTTGACATCAAGATCATATACGGGTGCTCAGTGGTGACTGGGTACACTGGACGGACTCATCGAGAACTCCTATATGGAATTATATCTATCGTCGGATAGCAGTTCTCAGGTGACACTGGTACAGGTTAGTCTGTAGACCCGAGATCGTCATGGAGTCTTGTGTGTTCTCCCACTGCACTTTGATTGCCACCCTACCACGGCTCTACTGAGTCGTGCAAACAGGTGGCCGTTGGGTACAGTCCCCAGACACACGAAGACGATGAGCGATAGGAGAGGTTTCGTCTCTCCCGGTATTGGGAGTTGATGCTGTGCAGTGCCCGACTGGTTATAACAGCAAGTTCCTGGCCAGGGCTGCTGAGATTTGCTGATAAGTGTTATCAGTAATTTCTCGATCTGTTATAGACCATTCACAGACACGACTTATTGAGTTATTGGGGTCGACGTGACCATCCCTAGCCTCGATATGCAGCATATCTGACGAAGAGACCGGACTGTACGGTAGTGTTGCCGGATGGCTCGACGGGAGTTGTAGCAGGTTCGCTTGTTGTCTTCTGATCGCTCAATACCCGGGTGGCCGTTACGTTTAGTTGACCGCTTGCGGCTTGAGGGTACTTGATATGATCATTACCCTCTGCCGGCGTATTGACGAGTCTTAGAGTCCCACAAAGGAGTTACCCAGTCCAGGCGAAACGTTGTGGTGCGCGTATCCGATATGCGCATGCACCCGATTGAAATGTGCGTATATGATACCGAACATTGATCGGGTGAACTGCTTTTGGTGGGGTCGTATGAGATATGACCGGATTGATAAATCAAGTGTTGATTTATCATTTAACCATTAGTTTTCTTACTTAAAACCTTTTCTTGGATGATGGATGTGTGCATGCATGTGTGCTTTTCTTTCTTTCTTTCATGCTAGTTTCATGCACATGTGAATGTGCATACATGCATACATACATACACCCATCCATCATGGTTGTTAGCATATGGAAATGGTGGCAATATAAGACTCACACCATGGATTATATAATGGATTATTATTTCATTTTGGGTTTAAAAAGAAAATGAAAAAGAAAGGATAATCATTCATGCTTCTACATTCTTCCTTTGACCTAACCTTGCTCAACTACCACTAACCTATGGTTATCTTTCTCTTTATCATTTAAAACCCAAGTTAAACTAACTATCCATCATTTAATCATGGTTGAAGTCAAGAAGGAAATAAATATATATTGTGATATATATTTCTTTTTCTTCTTAACTCAAGAGTTATCTCTTTACCTCTTGTCAATATTAGCCACCATCTTCTTCCTCTAGCTCTTTTGCTCTCTTGATTTTCTTAGTGAGCAAATACCACATAAAGATAGGTTTTTGAAGTGAGATCCTAAACCACAACATCATTCTACACAAGCTTAGCCGCTTTGTTTAGAGTGTTCTCTTCGGTTTGTCGAAGTTGCGAGCTTGGACGGAGATCTCCGTGGTGGATCGTCGTGGACGCAAGGGAACTTCGAGAGGACCTCGACTCAACACCCAAGACACCAAGGAGTCTAGCAAAGGGGAGCTACAAAGGTTGTAGCCTTCAAACCCTAATCTTTTCTAGCTTAAAGTTGAATAACCCTAATTTTCTAGGATCGATCCACTTGCATGTTAGTTTAGCACCTTAAAAATTATAACTTTGGGTCATGTGATGCTTCAAAACTCTTCATAGGGTGCTATACTAACCTTTCAACATGAGCACAGTAGAAAATTCAACCCCCCTCGCCAGAAAATGGCCGGCCACATTGCTCCAAAAGCCGGCCTGCTCAGTTTTCTGGTGTTGTTTTGGGTTGAAATTTCTAGGGTGTTCCAGTCTCTGGGTTTTGGTATTTCAGGTGTTGCTTGTTTTTGCTAAATTTGCATGTGATGTTATATTTGTGCAAAGGAAATTCGGAGTGTTTCGTAGTCATAATTCTAACATCTATTCGGGTTATTTAGACGACGTTAAAATGTTCGAACGGATATCAATAACCCATATTTTCCCTCGTTGGAAATTTTCAAGAGTTGGATTTTTCCGTGTTTAAAATCTTCAGAAAATCATGCAAGCGATTCTGTGGACCCTCTAGAAGAACGATACCCAAACCTGACTTTTTGGATCGTGGAACCGCGGTCATACCCTAGGGTTTGCAGCAGTTCCATGGCGACATGAGTGAGGGATGGGTCGGCCCTTCTACGGATGGTTCATAGGTGCTGTGGCATGTTCTGGGTATTTTTTAAACTCCGCTCAAGTGTTGAGCTCTATGGGAAATTTTGGGTGTTTGTTTATTCGATCGAAAAGTTTAACATCGTCTAGCTATCTGTGATTGTGATACAATATTTGAAATCCAAAAATTTAGTTATGTGATAACAAGTTTGAATTTTATAAATCTAGCAAGTTAGTCTCATTTGATCGGTTGCCACAGAATTTTGATGAGGATCAAAAGTCCGTCGCAATTACGTAGTGTACCCGGATACTCTCCGGGTAACCTTACTAGATAGCCACACTCCATAGCCCCAACCAAGTGACTGTAGGAGAACCCCGTCGCCAAAAGCATCCGTACGGGTGCTCGCGGCCGCGGTGTTCCGCCTTAGTGCACTTCGTCGACGGCATCGAGGGTGCGGCCGTCTACTAAAGTTTCCGATGAGCATTCGATCAGGTTATCGGGAATCTTGTTGAATTACCCGACTGGTTATTGAAAATTGTTTTCAATATTGAGACTAAAATGCGGGGTTTATAATTGTTAGGCATGCGATGTCTAAGGAATTCATTTGGTTAGGCATGAAATCCAAAGTATGTGATACATTGGGTTTATGATGTCTAAGGAGGTTGCGGATTCCAATTGTTGTAGTTTTTCACTTTCTTTTCTGCGACCGTAAGTGTAATATGTGGTGTATCGCCGGTTTCGTTGCTATATGTCAACGACGATTGGGATACGCATATTTACTTACGTTGATGACATATAATGTTATGTGTTGCTGTGATATGTTATATTGGATCGTCGTGTTTTGAATAGCCGTTTTTTTTATGTGAAATGAGAGTTTTTCATTTTCATTCATGTAAAAGCTTGTATGTAATATTCTTTTATTAGGACACTTCCGGGTTGAGGATGATGTCACTATTGATGTATATTATTTACTTTTCCGTATTAGGATAGACCCAAGAAGGAGAGCACAAGTAACCGGGTTCTAGGGTCCAGTTGTTGGCTTACCTACAACGGCAGCAAGGTTTCAGGAGGCATCATCCATGCCAAGTTAAAATTTTTCCATTGAAGATAACCCTAAACCTAGGAACTTTAACTAGAGAATCAAACCAAACAAGCATGTTAACACTTTAACATCTAAGAGTTAGGGATTACAACCTTTGTAGTCCGTTCCTTCGCTTCACAAGCTCCATGTTAAGGTCCCTTCGCTGCGATCATCAAGTACCCGGACTCTAGAGAGGCTCCATGAAGAGAAAGATGCAAGCTTGCTTCCAATCTTCAAAAACTAAGATGATCTACCTTGAAGAATCTCAAACCCAAGCTCTTGCTTCATTAATCAAGTATTAGCAAAGCAAACACCATAATCTAAGTGGCTAGAATAGATGAGGATGATGAAGTAGGAATTTTGCTCTCTTTTGTTTTCAATTTCTCACAAAATATCATCACAAATCCAAAAGCTAGAAAGCTTTCAAGAGGAGGAAGAAGAAGAAATCCTTTAGTGATGAATAATGAATAATTGTTATGGTTACAATTGCAACCATGGGTTAAGAATGAAAGGCTTAACCCTTGTAGAGAATAAACCATAGGTTAAGGGTTTGGGTTGGGTTAAATAATATCTACACAAAATATCAAAGGATGAAAACAAAAGGAAAGCTTCATGAAAGCTTCATCCAAAAGCTAACCCAAAAGCTAACCCTAATCCAAACCCTAACTTGGTTTAAACTCAACAACTATGTTTCATTTGTAACCCTAACATGTTACAATATTATATATCACATATACAATATATTTTGTAACAAAAGAAAATAATACAATTAACATATATCGCATATACATCAATGTACTATCCAGTGAGAAAATGAATCTTTAAGTGAGCTTATATTAGTTAATGCAATGTAATATATCATATATATAATTATACATTAAATTATCGACTCAACACTTGATCTGGTAATCCGGCTATTTCACAAATAACCGACTAATATAAAATGTATCATTTCATCGAATCAACACTTGATCGATGACCCGGCTATATCACATATACCCGGCCGATATCACATATCGCGAGAATAGAATACAGTATCACATACTCGTATTATTCTCGGTCCCACACATATCACATATATGCTCCTACTCCGTTTTGCCTGAGCCAGGAAACCTCTGTGTAGGACTCTAAAGAATCGTCAATACGCCGGCAGTAGGTGATGATCATATCAAACACCCACAAGCTGCAAGCGGTCAGCTAAACGTAACAGCAACCCTGGTATAGAGCGATCAGAAGATCAACAAGCAAGCCTGTACATTCTCTTGCGAATCCAATCAGTAACACTCCCATACAGTCCGGTCTCTTTGTCTGATATGTCGCAAATCCAGTCTAGGGGTGGTAAACGTCAGACCCCAGTAACCGATAAGTCGTGTCGATATGAGGTCTATAATCGTTCGAGAAACCACCGATAACACTTACCAGTAATTCTCAGCAACCCTGGCCAGGGATTTTCAGTTATGGCCAATCGAGCACAAGCGCAACATCAACTCCCTATACCGGGAGAGACGAAACCCCTCCTATCGCTCATTTCCTCCATGTGATTCGGGACTGTACCCAAAAGCCACTGTTTTGCACGCCCTCTTGTACGTGGTAAGGTGGAAATCAAAGTACAGTAGGAATCACATAAGACTCTAAGAAGATCTCGGGTCTACAGACTAACCTGTACCAGTGTCACCAGAGAACTGTCATCTGACGTGAGGTATAATACCATCTGGGAGTTCTCGGCGAGTCCGTCAAGTGTACCCAGTCTCCATTGAGCACCCGTATACTATCTCTGATGTCAAACACCAATGGATATAGGATCATCCATCGCCCATCTATATGGGTCGAGAAGCATACGCTAGTCTACTCTGGTATATCGATGCCCTGTCTCGATACACTTACCACTAGGAACATTTGAAGGATGTACTTAGCGACTACACTGTCCCCACTAATATGATCTACATTATAGTCCTAGTAGTCAAGTACTCATCCTAAGGGCTTTATCAACATGTAACATAGAGACAATCAGAGTACATGTTAAGATAAAGAGCAACCAGATAGCATACTATCATGTCGAGCAAGAAAGTCCTCCATATATATGTCCAAGCATCCACTACAATATACATCGTATGTACAGTAAGGGCCTCTAGGGCATACATATCACTAACAATCTCCCACTTGCACTAGGGCCATCTGTTGTGGTATCTCATACACAACAATCAGCTGTGGTTGAAGTATCTCATACTCAACCATCCCATAAAAGTCTCTACTGGAAAATAGGCCTTTGTGAGTGGATCCGCGCTGTTTGCAAAGTCTCGACCTTTGTCATTCAGAGCCTACTCTCCTATCCTCGATCTCCCTGGAGATCAACCATCTCCATGATCAGGTGATACTGCCTAAGAATATGTCTGGATCTCTGATGGGACGGGGGTTCCTAGGCATAAGCCACAACTCCATTGTCACACAATGGTAGGAACGAAGTTCATCTCATGAACTAATATATATCCAGACTGTCTCTTTGGTAGAATCTTTGGTAACGATGTATCTTGCCTTTAATCGTCTAGTTTGTCACGGTATCTAGCTTGGAACTCTTCCAATATACCGTCCCTCCACTAAGGGTAAAGACAATGCCTGTGACTGACATTCAGT